>JAMPIT010000624.1:12547500-22547500 GCA_026261815.1 Monarcha castaneiventris obscurior | reverse complement strand
TTCTCTCTGTGAACACACTGCTGGATGATTTAAAGAAAATTCAAGAATTTAAAAACAAAGTCTAAATTCTATAATGAGACAAGTGTAAGAAATGCTCTGCAATCCATCATCATAGTTAAGTACATTTCAGGAAGTGCAGTTTTCAAATCCTTGAGTTAATGTAGTAACTCATTAATATTGCCATAGTTTAGTTAACCAGCAGTAGTCACATTAAATGACCAAAATGGATGTAACATACATAAAGAACATTCAAAAAACAGGTTCTACACACGTGCAGCATAGAAAAATGAAACAGTCCCAAGCTCACAAAATTAGAACTAGAAAGTTCAACGACTAACACAGATTTCAGATAACTTTAAGCAAATATCTACATCCATTCTGAAAGAAAGAAGTTTCTTCTGTGGTAAACTGAAATACTTTTTCACCTGGCCAAAGACACAGGATTAAAACAATTTCTTCTGCAACTGTTGGCATCCTTGACGACATCCAGTATGGCAAGATACTGAATGAGTCCATTTCAGAACTACACAGCAGCTTGCACATTTTGGTTCCAACACTTCAAATGGTGTCAAGAATTGGATAAATTCACTGCCCAGGTAGATGCACACACAATTTCTTTGACTGGGGAAGCAACACTGAACTGTTGTACTGTCATGTTACAAAAGGGAGACTAAAATTACAGTGCATTGATTGATAAGAACATGCATAATGTTGTGATATTCAGACATGTGGATTTTGATCGTTAAAGCTTTTCAGTTCACCTTGAAAAATACAGGAAGAGTTGTTTTTTTTTAAAGTGTAAACTGCTTATGATAAGTTTTCACATAGAAAAAAGTTTTAGAAGTTCCAAAATCAGAACGATGGCAATAAAAAAGTAAGCTACAGTACCTAGGACTTGGGCAGTGCTCTGGCAAGGTGGCTGCAGATAGGTAGGTGAAATGAAATAGAACAAAACTTATTTCTGTGACCGCTGGAAATGAGAAATGTCCACTTATCAGTAGCAACCTAGTCAACAATAAAGTGCACAAATGATACAGGGAAAGCTCCTTTCCGGCTGGGATCTCCATCAATATGACCAATCTGAAAGAGTCCAGATATTTTTCAAGTTAAATCTCAAAATGACATTTCATTATCACCAAAATGAATACCACTGACCTTCCTGCCTGTAGTACAACAAGCCTCCCACCAAATCTTTTCTGCAGTAGTGCTACTTTTCTTCTGCCAATAGGAAAATTCAGTCCTACAGAGTGCATGTTTTTCAGCTGTAGGTTGAGTTTTTGTCAAATACAGAGGTTTTATCCAGTTCTTTGGATATAAGACCTCTTACTGCGGTACCCCTGCTGCATAATTCCAGTACAATCTGTAACGTCTGGCAGCCCACATTCAGCCTCTGTTAGTAGCTGCTTTAACCAGAGTGAGGCAAAAGGATAGATCAAGCTTCAACAGTTTCAGGTTTTACATGAGTATGTTTGTGTTTATACAGCATTATTATTATCAATTTAGATGCAACCTGAAGCTCTGTTCTTCACTAGCTAACAGATTAAGGCAAGTGTTTCCGTGCACAACAATTTTCCAAGATTTTGCTGTAGCCAGCGAGACTCTGGAATGTGAATAGTTGAGATGGTTTCCCAGCTCAGACAGACTCACTCCTAGTCATCTGAAGATTGAGGACAATACAAAGCCCTCCTCTGAAGCCCACTACACAGCACCTGTAATAGCAGATTATTAAATTGCTGACACTCCACCAAAAATTTTCTGGATCACGCAGACCATGTCCCCAGTGTACTGTGAACCCTACTAATCAGATTTCTTTTTTTTTTTCTTAATGAGAAAAGCTAAAAGCTTGTCTGAAGTTTGACTTTTGAAATTTCATCTCAGGTTTCCATGAGATGAAACTTTTCTTGTTATTTGGAAACGCAGCAGGGAGGATCTTCTGAAGTGAGTGTCAACCTCTAAGATTTAACTTCTTTCTCTCAAAGTGTATTGACAGAAAATGCAAAATACTCACCCACCACTCCTGGTCTTCTTCACCATCAACTACAATAATATCTCCCTCTGAAAAAGTCAGCTCATCTGGGTTATCAGCTACACAGTTGTAAATTGCTTTTACTCTCTTGGGTTTAGTTTTTGACTGAAATGGAAAAAAAAAAAACCCTGAATGTAAATAATATAGCACAGAACAGACAGAGTAGACTTGGAGTTATCTAAAGAAAGTTTCAGAACTGCTTCCAACTGCTATTTTTCATAGGTTAAGAGTTCAGCTACATATTATGCTGGGTGCTCATGCTTCAGGCTGAATTTGGCACCACCCAAAGCTTTTTGGATCCACAATGCCAATAACATAGCCCATATTTCCCTTAGAAGTTTTCCATTTTGGCTCACCCAAACCTGTCTTCAGAGCTCTACATCACTGCAGTGAGCATGATTTTACTCAGAAGATGAGGTGATCAAGTTTTGTGCAAATGTAACAGCAGCAGCAGTATCAGAGGGAGGCCCGAGCCACCTGCTAGCATGCTCCTTCTTAATTTGCTAAACCCATTTCAATAGTGTACAAACCCACCAAAACATCCTCTGCCTCCCAACAGTGCTCTGAGGACTGTCAGCCACAGGAGGCTTTTGGCAGCTCTTTCAAAGCTCTTTCAAAGTTTAGTAAGGAGTTGCAATATTCCAGTATGGCAGTGGGTCTCAGTCCTAGCCATGTTCTGTGTGAAGTGATACCAAAAGTGTTTTGCTTTGGTTTTACAGAATCCACCATCCTCACTTCACACCTTTTCCAGTGCAAACCAGTCTGCTGCTGCAGTTCTTTTCAGCCTCCTCATTTTCTGTTCCAGACCCACAATAATGCTGCCTACACATTGTTTCCATGCAAAACAACCCAGCACAAGTGAAGAGGCTCAAGACCTGGAGGCAGAGTGTAAAGCTTTCCACTGTGAGTCCTCCCTTCTCCCAGCCACAGGGAGCACAAATCACTTCTTTGTATCCTAAGATGTCAGAGCAGAGCTGTAAGTGCCATTGAGGTCTGAAATGGCTGCTAATGCAGTGGCTATTTGGGACAGAAGTTCCACGTGGCCTAAGGAAAAGATGGCCTCATCACCATTCTGGAGTCCCCCAGTGACTGGTCCCAGTCTCTGGTTAGGTCAGCCATGGAGCAGGAAGCTTGTAAAGGGATAAGCAACTCCATTTACAACTCTCCATCAGCAAAATGCTCTGCTGAGGACAGTACTGCCCAACAGTCTCTTACTGTGCCATTTGGTTAGAGCTGAGCACCATGCAGAGAAAAAAAGGGAATGCGGATGGGGAAGGATGGAGGCAGCATGGTTGTTATATCCCTCTAGAAGCATCCATTTGTATTCTAGTAAAAATTCTATATAAATTCTAATATAAATAAAGCTCTGGCCTGCCCAGGGTAGGCACACCCTGAGGCTCTCTCAGCCCTGTGAGCTGCCAGCCAGGCAGGCACTGCAGCACAACAATTTTTCCAGACGCTCCCTCTCAGACAAGTGAGAGTCTGAACCACAACCACCTTTTAAATTATAAGGAAACAGCTTCACATCAGTGCAACAGTGATACAATTACTAACTTCAAAGTGCAGTAATTACAGGTATTTCTTGTTCTTTAGAAGGCAAGGAAATTAAAATAGATCTCATTCCCAGAGGAATAAGATCTTCTAGGGAAGTTTCCCATGTATCTACGATATGGCTTCAAAAATCTAAATTAAAAAAAGAAAACAAAAGGTGAATCAGGAATTTCCACCTGATAAACAGGCTATTGGGTTAATGCACTGTGTAGGAGATAAGCCACTGGCTAAATGTGCATGTACCACTAGACCTGTCTTTTCTATACTCAAGGAGCATTTCTGCAATCATTTTCTAAATCTGGGCTGGCCTCTTGATTCCCTGGCAGGGTAAAGACTTAGCAAAAAAGCCAGGAGTATAAGGCTAAATGGAGCAATTTAGCCAAAGAACTTTAGCAAGACTGAACTAGCTAAAGCTCTTTAGCTGAGGGGCTCGACTAAATCTCAGCTAAGATGCTTTAGCTAGATTGATTTAGCTAAAGCACCTTACCTAGCACACACTCTTGAGCCAGGTGCTCCCTTACTTCTCTGTCCTATGACCGAAAAAAATCACTTGTGATTTGCTCAGTCACAGAACTCACCTTACTGAAGCCCCAGACACAGCTGGAGAGTCAGATACATTCTTCATATTATGTGCAATTAATATTAAACTTTGAAGACACTGACCCCAAAACTAGCCAGGACAGCCCATTCATAACTAAATCAATTGGTCCTACAAAATTTTTAAAAAGGAGAGAACAATATAGAGAAACTACAACTTCAATTTATGCTTTTCAGATGTGCGGAAAGGATGTAACCAGTGCTTACATGTGAATCCATTTGAATCCCAGCACACACAACAGATATTAAGATCAGAGCCCAACGGCTTCACAAAGTAAATATGACAACATAAACAATTTACACTACTTAGATAATTTAATTTTGCCATGGCCTAAAACATGAAGGCTATTATAATGCAAGATGGACAGTAACTTGGTTGAACAAGAGTGGGGAGGCAAGAAACCAGAAAATTTTATACTACCAACTAATGCAAGTTGATGTCTCTGAGGCTTCTCAGCATTATCAGATAAGAAACAGCTAATAGGGGCTCTGTGAGCTCAAGACCAGTGTGCAAGGCTATGCACACAAACACACTGAACCCTGTCCTGGAGAGTTGCTATTTCAGTGGACATGGGTAAGGAAAAACGGATGAAGGGAGAGAGACAGAGGACTGAAGAAAGCAAGTCTTTTCATTACAAGTCATTAATAAGACCACTGCAGAGCCAGGAACAGCATGTCTCCTACCTCTGTTTATTATTTACTACTGAACCACGCTCCTGCACAGAATGTATGAAGCAGCCCAGTCACACATAGCATCTTGGAAAGTAAGGGCTCTCCATATCGAGATTTGCTGCCTGAAGAGATACACTGTCATTATCAAGGATACGGATCTTTTACATCTATCACACAAGAATGCAACATAAAATTGAAGCAAAGACCAAAGACCAAGCTAACTACACATACTGTACAGCTCCACTGACATCTGGAAATACATTCCTTTACCTATACCAGTAGAGGATTACAGGTACTGACACTAGTATGTGTTACCATTCATGGTCCTAGATTAAAAATAATAAGTGAAGAGTATAAAAAGGCCACGCAATCAGATCAAGAGTCCATCCAAATCCAGTATCTCTTTTCTAACAGTTGATGTAAGGCTGGGGGAGGGTAGAGAAGAAAAATATAGAATTAACCACCTTGTGTCGGGATATGCTTACCAAGAGATTTTTCTCCTGTCACCAGGTGAATGCTGAGAACCAACAGCACAAAGAGTCAATTTCTTTTGTTTTGAGCTTAACTCCTCCTAGTCTTGTCTGAAGTCTTTTCACCTACCTACGTGAACAACTGCCAGTATATCTGTGTCCATTATAAAAACACAACAGTTGCCTTATTACTTACTTCACTGGAGATTGAGAATGAAGCCATGTGTTACTTAAAAGTGATTCACCAAGCTCACCTACAAGTCACTAACTCATAAAGCTTATCCAGCTTCATTAAGTCAAACCAAACATTCTGTGGATTGTGTTGGTCACATTTGGACACGAGCAAAGAATCCAGCTGGTCTGGTTTGCTTTTTTAAATCTAAAATTACATACTCTCCTATAAGAAATTCAAGAAAAATAAAGCTTTTTTAACTATTTAGTACACATACTTAAACACAGGATACAGGCCTTGGCTCTCACATTTTCTCCATAGCAGGACACACTACCACTTCTACAGTGTGTTTAATAGAATGCAGAAGATTAATAAAATCAAATGCCAACTTCTGTACTTACTATTTGTGATTTCCTTGGCATTGGTGCTGGTGGCTGGATTTGTGCCAAAGTATTTGCTGTAGAACCAGTCTGTGTTCCTGGAATTTCGCATACAGAAGATGACTCTCCTGCTAAGGGAAGTAAACCAAGTAAGTATTAGGCATGCTTTCAAAAAAAGTAAGAGTGATGGTATCAATGAAACCAAACTAATTATTCTTAAAAGTATACAAATCATTTTATATCCCATGAGTATTCAATTTTTACGGGTTCTTTCTAAACAACTGAACAGAATTTTTCTATCCTTTTCCTTACCAAAAAGGCCACTTTTCCCAAAGACAACTATCTAAGAGCTTTAACACTGTAGATATGCTAAGAGAGATAAAATAGGTGAGCAGAACCAAATACTCTGTTGCCCCATTTCTTCACTACAGACTGTGTGCTGTGAGAACCTTTCTCTCCTAGTAAAGACCATCATTATCAAGGTGTATCCCTCACAGGAGACTCCTGACACAGATGGCAGATAGCCATTAGCAAATCCCCCTGGGATATGTCAAAAAGAAATAAAAAAGAATCACAGTAGGAACAAATGAATATAAAATATGCAGTAGAAGGGGAAACCAGGTACAAGAAATTCCACTACAACCACCACAGAATCTGCACAAACTTTACTGTAGAGATTTTATGGAGATTACATTATTGTCATGTCCCAAAGTAGCAGTTACTTTGAACAACAAAAACCACAAAATGAATAATGAACTCTGAATAATGAACTCTATTAACATGAAAAGAGCAATATCAATTTGAAATTTCATTAAAAGTGACACTATATAAGCTCTAGATTTTCAAGCCAGAAACACATTTTTCTGTTCTAAAATGTGTATCTGACACCTTGTTTATGAAATATGCAAACAACAGGGCAAGCAAAAATTTTCAAACCCACTTTCTTTGAGTGTGTTTTAAGGTGAGGTTAGAAAAGCTAAAGCCTAACTGGAATTGAATCTGGCAAGGAATGTCAAAGACAACAAGCAGGGCTTCTATAAATCCATAGGTAACAAAAGGAAAATCAGAGAATATGTGGACCCACTGTTGAACATGATGTGGTTCTGGTCACAAAGTACATGGAAAAGGCTGAGTTACTGAATGCCTTATTACTTCTTTGCCTTAGCTTTTACCAGCAAGACAGGTTTTCAGGAATCCTGCTCCCAGAGATCAGGGGAGAACCTAGAGCAATGAAGTACAAAGTCCTGTACCTGGGGACAAACAGGCCATGCACCAATGTATGTTGGTGGCCACCTGGCTGAAAAGCAGGACCAGAGGCAGTGGGCACAAACTGAAACACGGGAGCCTCTGTGTGAACATCAGGAAACACTTTGTTATTGTGAGGGTGACCCAGCACTGGCACAGGCTGCCCAGAGAGGTCTCCATCCTCAGAGACACACCAAAGCCCTCTGGGCACAGTCCTGGGTGATCCCCTCTGGTCCCTTCTTGAGGAGAAGAGTTAGACCTGATGATCAGCGGAGGTCCCTCCCAGCAAACATTCTGTGATTCTGTTTATTATGTGGCCCCATTATTGACTTTAACTGGTCCACAGCTCTATTCATGCTAAAGAACTTGAGGCAGCAGGGCCTACACAATCACAAAGAGAAAGAAGAATAATGTTGGTACTGATTATATTTAAATGTGTAAGGTAAATAAACGAATTAAAGAAAACCTCAACAAACCCACACTCTCTCTTTGATTGTTATAATGACATCTTAATTACAATAAAATAAATCTCTAAATCACAATTACCAGGTTGTTGTAGAGACCCAAGTCCTCTGGTCTGCCCTTTGTTAGTTAAGCCAGATGACTTCTCAGTCCTGTGCAGAAAGTGAGAAATTGATTCATTTCAGAAACAAACAAGAATTCAAAAAGCAACAATACAGAGTACTTTAAAAATTAGAGAAGCCTTGGCATGTCTTCAGTATATTCTGGTGACAGCTATTTTGCTTTTAAAATACTACTTTTCTTCTGTATTTTTTATTAAGCCAATTGAAAGTTGCACTTAATTTTAAAAAAGGCAGAAAAAGAACAGAGCTTTGATTATTGCAATTTGTGTCTTCTCCTGAGTTTTGAAGTTCCTTTCACTGTTATTTTTTTTTTTTTCTTAGAATTATGTATCCATATTAGTCTGTGCATTTATAGCAAGCTTCAACAAGTTGTGTCCACCTCCCAGGTAGTCTGATGCCATGCAATAAAAGGGCTAGAAGAGAGCCTAAAGGTCAAAGGTTGCTTTCATCTTTCAGTCCCAATTTGCAAATGAAACCTTATTTCATACAAAATTTTCTCAAAGGTCCTATTTTCTAGACTTCTCATCACCTTATTGATCTCCCCTGGTTCCCACCTCAGTATTTTATTTTACTGCAATGCACCAACCTGAATACAGCTGTGCTGCTGAGGCACCATTGATGTTAAGTCAGTTGGGAAAATTCATTCCTACCATTGGCAAGCTATGGTAAAACAATACTATTTCTCTTTAAGTCTTCTACAACAGCACTTTCATCTGCCTTACTATGCCCTTACAGATCCTTCTTCCAAGGACTTTTGCTTACCCACACTCTGCTGTTCTCCATGTTTCATTCCTGTAGTTGACTATTCTTAATTACTAAGGGTTGCTTACTGAATGACACCCTTCTTCTCCCTTGACTACTACCCCAGTTTCTCAAGGCCACTTTGGATATGATCCTGTTTGCCAGCGCATTTGTCCCTCCTAACTTAGTTTTCTGCAAATTTAAAAATTATTTTTTCTTTTCCAGGTCTCTCTACTTCTGCCACAAATGAAAAGACTGAATGCAACAGATCTTATGCAAAGCATGTGAACAAGAAATGGCATAATCAGGCATTAGATCCCATTATCTCCTATTTGTTACTAGATGAGAATTAGGAATTGAGTATTTTTTGTGATTCCTTATTTCCATCATAGCTAGGCATTCTGGAGGTATTCTACAAGTCATATAACCTTAAACCACTAGGCTATATTGTTTTTCCTATAGGAATCCCTGTCATCTGCTTCCTTAGCATCTGCCTTCTGTTCATTCCCACACACTAGAACACATCATTGGCAAAAGCATGCATGCTTTATTGATGACTTCCATGTTATAGATACATCATAAAGTCAGTAAGTTACTAAAAATGATGAAGTATATTAAATGCTAAAATGACATCAGTTACCCAGGAATAGGTTTTCTCTGAGAGATTCTGCTAGGAGGTTGTGGGGGCAGTGGTGGTGGGGTTGGCTTGGTTTGTGGAGGAGCTGGCTGCTGTTTCGATTGCTGGTTCAAAGCTTCTATAATGCTGGCTGTCTTTGCCACTGGAGGTGGTGGTGCTGGAGAAAGTACATCTACAGAGGAAAGTTAGACAGTAACATGGAATAAATTTCTATTTACCATTTTCTTTCTTGGGTTCTCATTACAGGTTCCCCTGTTACAGGACTCATCCTCATTTAAGAAAAATGCTTTACTACATGTAATGGAAAGAGGACCTCTTTGCAAAGTGGTTTACCTTTTGTTTCACCATGTCAAAGTTGGAGAGCTCACAAGCACTTAAATTTATTCAAGCTTTAAAGTGCAAGCAAAGAAAATTCTTACCAAAGTCAGTCATATTCTTAAAACAGTAGATCAGAATATATTTTTTAAAGCGCTAATATGATTTGCTACATCAAGACCTTTAGTCCATGTTTTATGGAAAAGTAACCGAGTGAGTAATATCTGGAAAACCTTATTTAGAGGAACACCTTCTCTAAATTCCTGTTGCAATTAACAACTAACAGCAGACTAGGTTTAGCAATTAATTAAAATTGCTCTTGAATTCTTGAATTCACCACAAAAGCAGCTGGCAGTGCATTAAAACATCCTTTTGCATTCCAATGGTCTGCAAGAATCAAGCATAATGTGGAGATATTGCCCCAGACTTACATGTAACACTCACCTTTACAACTAGTGAGAAATGCAGCATTAAAACTATATATATATATAAAATGATGAGCCCTTTAGCTCTAGTAATAGATGGTGTTTCCTGCTGACCCTGCACTACACCATACAGTCCTCACTGGATCATCAGAGAAGACAGTTTTGTTACTGGATGGGAACGATAGGCCAAAGCTACAGTCACCAAAAGAGGAAGTATGAGTTGTGGAAATGGAAAAATAAGCCAACTATGATTAGATACAGTAGAAAGGAAAACAGGGGAAAGTGGAAACATACTTGTAGATGTTACACGCAATGGCGGCACAGGGGGATGAATAGCTGGTGGATCTGATGAAGACCTCTGCCTGCTTATACTTTCCACTCCTAAAGAATTTGTCTTCCACATTGCATTAGATGAAGAAATTGTCTGAATACCACTGCCAAGAACTGAAGGCTGAACTAAAAAGAGAGGAAAATACTGCATTATTATTATTGCTTACCCTAAGCACAAAGTGTTAATATTCACACCTGTGCTTTCAGAAATGGTGGCTAGACCATTATATTCAGCAGTACTATATTCAATGACTATATTCACTCCATTCTGATGGAATGCCAGAGCAGAAATCAGTCTGGTGTTAAAAATTACACAGCAAGACTTCACCCAAAAACTTCTAACACTTTACCTAAGCAAAATTTGTCTCCAGTCATTACTTTTAAAATATCCCAATACTTGAAAAAGCACAGATTTCTAAGTTAAGAACACAGAAGGCAAGTCTTGCTACCTTCTTTAATTCCTGACTGATAACTGTAATTTTCTCAGGTACTGCAAGAAAAGGACCTCACTCTTCCACAAGCATGAGCACACATTGCTGACTCAAAGTGAAACATCAGTTTTGACTTAGAAATAACACAAAACTGTAAATCTGAATTTCACTCAAGCAGGAAGCTATAATAACTAGTCGTGAAAGTCACAAAGTACTTCTTCAGAGCCTCTTAAATGACTTCATTCTGAAGAGCTGCCTCCTCATTCCATAAAAACACTCTCCATGTTTTCTTCAAAAAGCCAGTATTTTGCACATATTATGCCATTTCTCCCTACTCAGCACATAAGCATCATATTAAGAAAAGATGAAACAGAGTAAGGTATGAACAAATATTAGGTTGCAGGGAAAAGCATAAAAGGCTCAGAAGACTTGGAAAACAGCCTAAAGCTATGAGGATAAAGGAGTAATAATACACCATAAGCATAACATTAACAACATCAGCAATCGACAAGAAGTTACGGTCAATGATACTATTATAGCTTTTAACTAAATATATAAATTAATAGGCTAATACATTGCTAGAGTAAAGCATATGAGCTAATCATCTCAGGCAGACAGCATGTCTTCATGGCATGAGCTGTATTACAGCAATGCCAAGAAGTTTGGGGTTGGGAATGAAATTAAAATAACACTTTTTGAATGTATCATTTAACCAAGGGCAAACTGTGAGTAAGGCAGTATGACTGGCCATGATTAAAATAATATCAAAGGGTAAAAAAATTTTTTTTAACTATTCAATTGTATTACTAATTCAGAGACAGAATCTAACAGTTACAAAAACCAGGCAAGCTCCTTGTGTCAATTTTCCTGTTTGGTGGGGAAAACATTCCTTTCCATCAAGTAAAAAAATGTTGTCTAGATATTAAGCTTAAGAGTTCATGTGAAATGTTAGATTAAAGTAATCTCACCTTGGTTAAGTTTTACATGCTACTAAACCTGCCTCAGTCCCATGCTACCCTTTCCAAGTAACCCAAAACCATGCTTTTCTGTTCCCAGTTTTTCTGCCCCTTTTATGCGGCCATTCCATAACTGACTTTTCATATTACACAGAAGATCAGTTTTGTCATCTCAGGCACAATCACTGGTGTGTGGAGTCTTGCATTCTGACCTCTGCACAGTGCTCCCAAAGGCAGAAGCCATCCATGTGTGCCGAGAACATTTCCTGATCATATCTCCTCTTATGGAGTCTGAATTACAGCACCATAGAAAACTATGTGTTTAACAGTAACTTTTCTTTAATTGAGTTGAATACATAAATTTAGCCTCCATGAAAGATAGTGGATTAATAAAGGTATTAAAACAATGAAACACCAAATATGATCTGTACAAAGACGACCTATACAGATTTCTCTATGCTTCTTTACTATGATGCAAACAGATTACATAGGAAGATAAGAATGAAGTTCACAGCACCAGCTTTAATGGCAGATTTTGCAAGCACACAACCCTTTGAATCAGGATGAGAGACGTACTTTTAAACTGTTCTAATGATATGGGGACAACCAATAACTGGCAGCAATATTTTCAGCCAGCTATCAGGTCTCTAAAATCATCCAGTTCTCCACATCATGACACTTACACTTTTATTTCACCAACCCTGATGCATATATTTATTAAGAGAAGAATTCGCAAGGTTAAAATCCCATGTTCTGCATACACTCTCCATTCTCTAAGGTCTTAAAGAAATTTTCACAGCAGACAAATGCTATTGAAGTTTTATCTTTACACTGAACTTTGACAATTACATCTTCAAGAAACAGAAGTATAAAAAGATTGAATATAACAAAAAAATTTGATGAGCTACATTGACTGCAGCCCTCCTTTTAATAAATGGTTTAACTCTGGTGAGGTTATCTGGGTATTGTTTTCCCAAACACTATTGTGTACTGTGTTGCAGGTATACCCAAAATGAGACTCAGAACAAGTTATGTAGATTCACTTCAAGGATATAAAATGAGGTCATCAATAACTGTTCCAATACTTACCTGTGCAAAATAACTGTAAGAGAAAACCTAAAAATTAAATTATTTTTAAAAACAGTTATGATCCAATTCTAACATATTCTTCTAGTACCTTTGCCAATATTCCTTGGAGGTAGAGGAGGTGCACTACTTGTAACAGGTACTGCAGGCTGAATGGGAGGTGGGCTGCCACCGAGTATTGCTCCGTACGTTTCATTCTGTAATATACTTGGCATAAATCCTCTTTGCTTGTCCTTAGCAATGTTTGCTGCATCTCTTGCCAAGGATGCTACATTAGGCTGAAGTTGGTTGGATCCAAGCTGGTAAAAGCTGACAGGCCTGTCCTCTCTCCTGTTGGGACTGGGTTGCTTAAACACAGTAACAGAAGTACTCATCAATACTACATTAGTTGTACTCATTTTATTTATTAGTTGATAGAAAGTCATTAGTTTCTAGAAAGAAAAAATGGCTTATAAAGTGCTTTTTTGTTGCTTTTAATACATAATCTAAACCCCACATTCTGCCCTCTTCAAGACATAGTAACTATGCACACTAACAATAACAACAACAAAAAAAAATTAATGGTGAATTGCACTTCAGCTAAAATATTCTCATTTCTTCTGTATACACTGCTACAGGATAATAGTGTATGCCTATATACACAAGGCTATACTTCTATAAATAACCAATACAGATTTTCAGACTGGATCAAGTAAAGCTTCCCTGCATCAAAATACCCAGCAGTATTTTCAAAACTAAATAAACAACTGAAGGTCTTAAGCCTCATCTGAATTTCAGCAGAGCTAAATCGCAAATGGATGATCACGACCTCAAAATCCAGACACAATTTCATCCAAGTATTCTACCTGTAGCTCAGCTTACAAAAAATGAGTAGCAAAAACTTGGCATTAACTCTTTTTAGCTCACTGGTATCACTGGATAAGTTTGGGAGATTACTTCAATCAGCAGCTGGGATGGAACATTGCTCCCACTCACATTATTGAACGATATCTAATTAGATGTCTTTGAGATTTACACCAATCATCTGCACTTAGCATTATACTTTCTGTTTCAACAGCATAGTCATTACTGTTATCAAATAATAATTAAAACAGCTGGAGTTACAAATTCATGTGGCTAGTACAGGAATGGGCTTTAACAATCCACAGCCCAGAGAGCATAAATATACCTTCAGAAATAGTGCTAGATAAACATGCCATACTGACATACTGTCTGTATGAAATTAAAACAACCATTTATAGTAATAGCCTTTGTCAGAATAAAGATTAACATCAACAGTATCACTAACAAGCGATTGACTTTCCTCTGAATACATTCAATGCTTACTTCTGGATTGGTCATGTAGGGCCTTTAGATGTGTTATAGCACAGCATTATAATTCCAAGATTTATCAGAATGATGTACATGATAGTCCCTACCCTTACTTTGGCTTAGCAGCCTCACTCCTCACTGGCTGACACTCTCCATTCCCTGACCTCTCCACTGTCTTAGTTCTGGGACTTGTTTCAGCCCACACTTCCTTCTGCTTTCTAAACCAGCAGGAAATTCTTTTTCATGTTTATGATTCAGCTTTTCACTGGCTCACCAAACTGAAGCAGCTCACGACAGGGACAAATGTGTGCCAGAGTGGAGGCAAAAGCTGAGGCAGGACCAGGCAGCCAGAGTGTACAACAATAGCAGAAACCATTTGAATTCTCTTAGCCTTCTCTTAGCTTAGACTCTCTTTTATATGAAATATTCTGGACTAAAAGAACTTAAATTTCAGACATGACCTCTTCTGACATAGATTACAAAATCTGTTCAATTGTCTTACCAGCAAGACAAACCCATTAGCTTGACATTTATAAACAAAACTCTGATACAATCCTAAGCAACAATTCACCCGTGCAAACAATGTAGTCACAGACACTACTGGTGATTAATAGTCTTTAATCTCCTTTCTAAAGTCTCTGCAGTATAAATCCATTAATAGTGGGCAGCAAAGTAGGAGCTTCATTACTTTAGCCACACTGCTGAGTAGTAGATACCTTCCTGTATGAGACGGAGCTCAGGGTCTAGTCAAAAAAAGAACACTCAAATGCAGAAGGCAACTGGCAACAATGAAGAAAGTGAAGGAAAAGAACAGATCAAAAAACAAATTTAGAGCATTCCAGAAAGGGATTTCGACTTGTAAACTACCAAAAACTTTTACAGCTGGAAAAAATGAGACCTCTAAAGATTTCAATTTGCTTTATCAAAATGCTCATCATGACTATTGTTACTATCTGGAGGGTGGTAAAATACATAGGAATACATAAATATGGGGATAGAGTATGAAAGCTCACTCAGAAGAACTGGATCTAGCAGCTCATGGATTTCCGATTCTTCCACAGATACCAAGTTTTAAGGAAAAATGTTAAGATTCTCAGAAGGTAGAAATTGTGCTTTGAAAGGGATGGCCTTTTGTTGCTAATTAGGTCAAGTCAAGCACCAGAGGTAACAGCTATCTTGGATTAGAGACAGGACATGGGGAAAAGAATCCTATGCACACACAGTATTGTAAAAATTTCACAACAGAGGAATTATTGATGTCAAAATCAGTCTCCAAAACATTTATACCAATTTAATGGTCTGATGACCTAACAATTTTAAAGACATTCTATGAAGATAATGGAAATCAACCTGAAACTGTCAGGTTTCAATATTACTGAAAACAAAGAAAAACCCAACACAAGACTTGGTTTTATGTTATTAATTTACTGTTAGCAATTCATGCCCTATCTGAGATGGGAGATTTTGCAAGAGAAGTATTAAAATGCTAAAGCTTGTAGAAAGAAAAAGCCAAATTTCATTATCCAGAGGAAAAAGGGGTTTTTGTTAGCTACTTTCAAAAAAACATTGTGCTAACATCTGAAGACTAATATAAAGTCTATTGTGTATTCCTTGTACTTTATAAGGAAAGCAGAAAAGGCATAAGCAATTAAAATACCACACACACACAAAGAACAAAAACCTGTTAAGTACTTACATGTAATACTTCAAATTATTAAAGCTACAGGATGTCATTAGTAGTTTGGAACCTATGCATAATTTCAACTTACTTGTCCCCTAGAAATTCATGCCATTTTTAGGTGTCAAAACATGGTAGTTTGTTACCTGTCTGTTCAGGTGCTTAAATACTTTTTCAAGTTGGGCCCTAAACTGGGAAATTACATTTTGAAAATGCAACGAAATTCCTGTGCTATTGGAATGTTTTGTAATATGACCATCGCACATGGTCCTGGGCAACTGGCTCCAGGTTATCCTGCTATAGCAGGGAGCTTAGACTTCCAACCCCAACCATTCTGTGATTCTGGACCTAGAAGTATCACAACTCCACTAAAAATTTCATGTATGAAAAGCATGAAAACCAAAATTATTTTATATGTGAAGATTCAGAATTAAGACCCTACCTTGCTATTAATGGATGCAGCTTATTTAATGCACAGGTTCAGTTGAAGACAAAACAGTGTATAAACTGTTCTAAAGTTAAAGCCATTGACTGCAGATGTTTCGCAAACATGAGGAGAGTCTGAGGTGCCTTCCTTTGTAAATGCAATTTTCCCAGTTCATGTTACATCTGCTTCACAATCAACAGATCTAAATATTCCTGATTTATTGAAAACAACTATTGACTCAAATGAAAAGAAGATATAACACATGGCTAATTATAATTTGGCACCACATGGTCATGTTTTAAGAGGAAAAAGAAGACTAACTATAATTTCAGAAACAAAAATTCGAACTACTGCATTTACTACAGAGCTTTATTTCCCAGTATGCTTTTTACCTATAGCAGAAAGCAAAGTTATTGAAATTATTACGAACATCACACTTACACATATATGTATACAGAAAAATAATGCTGATACAAACCTGCAGCTTTTCATCCACATCATCATCACTTTCATCCAAATCTTCATGAAGTAACCGCCATTCATATTCTACATGAACATGAGAATTAAATCTTCCAGACAGTGCTTGAGTAAGCTAAGGAAAAAAAAAAAAGATGACTGTTGACACATTATGTGCAGTACGTATTTTAAAACAATATATTTAAAACCAAACAAAGTCCACATACAGGAAGAATCTTTCTTTCAGCCATCTGGAAAGTTACTGCACTGAAGTAAGTTTAAAGAATTAAGCTGTGTTACCAAATACAACAGAAATAAATCAAAAGTAACTAGACATTTCATCAACCATTGTAGATCCATGTTCCATTTCTGACAAGAAGCACCACATTGTATTTGCTTTGATTTAGAAATTGTAGTTCAAAGAAATTAAAACTGCAATGGCATGTTTCCTTGAATCAGTCATTTACTGAGAAGCCCTGACCCCCCTAATATGACAGAGCATCCACAACTTCTCTGGGCAACAACATAATGGCCTTAATCCATGGCCTTCACCCATAAAAAGTACTTTAGTAATTAGATTTCAAGGAGATGTCAGACACTTAGATTCACAGAATCATTTAGGTTGGAAAAGACCTTTAAGATCATTAAGTCCAGCCAAGAACCCAGCAACACCACATCCATCACTAAACCATAGCCCTAAGTGCCACATCTACAGCACTTCTAAATACCTTCAGGGAAGGTGACTCAACCACTCCCTTGGGCAGCCTGTTCCAATGCCTGACATCCCTTTCCAGAAGAGACTTTTCCTACTATCCAATGAAAATCTCCTCTGGTGTAACCAGAGGCCATATCTGCTTATCCTGTTGCTTGTTACTTGGCATAAGGTACAAATACCCACCTGCCTACAGACTCCTTTCAGGGAGTTGTAGAGAGTGGTAAGGTCACCCCCTGAGCTTCCTTTTCAACAACCTAAAGAATCCCAACTTCCTCAGCCACTCCTTGTAAGCCTTGTGCTCCAGATTCTTCACTGGCTCTGCTGCCCTTCACTGGACCCACTCCAGCCCCTCAAAGTCATTTTGTAGTGAGGGGCCCAGAACTGGACACTGGCCTCACCAGTGCCACGTGCAGGGGGACAATCACTGCCCTGGTCCTGCTGGCCACACTATTGCTGACACAGGCCAGGATGCCACTGGCCTTCTTGGCCACCTGGGCACACACTGGCTCATGTTCAGCTGCTGTTGACCAGCACCCCCAGGTTCTTTTCCACAGGGCAGCTTTCCAACCACTCTCCCCAAGCCTGTCATTGCAGGGGGTTGTTGTGAGCCAAGGGCAGAACTCAGCACTTGGCCTCTTTGCACCTCACACCACTGGCCTCAGCCCATCAATCCAGCCTGTCCAGATCCCTCTGCAGAGCCTTCCTGGCATCTGGCAGATCAACACTCCCACCCAATTTAGTGTCACCTGAAAACCTATTGAAGGAATCTTACTTGTGCACCTGTGACTAATAGCTCAATAGAATCACCCCCTAGCCTCAAAAATTTTATAGTTTCTGATGCATCTGAAGAAAAATACAGTTTTCTTCTTAAAAGAATATAACTTTATCTAAGCATATAACTATTTCTAAGGATGTAATTATTTCTAGTACACCACTATTGCATTTGGAATATATTCACTGAATATTCAGCTGTAAACTGTAAACTGTTAAATGATAAGACATGGAATGCATACACAGAATGACACAATACTCACCAACTCTTCACAGTGAGTATGTTTTAAACGTTTTGCTATATCAAGTGGCGTCTCTCCTGCTTCATTTGCTATATTACAGCAAAAAAAGAAACGTGTGATGAGATGTGTCACTATTAACATGTCCATTACTAAAGACAAACCTGCAGACACAGAAGTACTAGACCAACACACTCAAAAACTCATCTCTTTCTTTCGTAGGTAGGTCCAACTCACATCTACCCTCTGAACATAACAGGCAGGAGCACTTCAACATGCCATATATTTATGAATGAAAGCCACAAAATGGCTGGATATAACTTGACAACAAAACAGTAATTAAAAATCTAAATCTGTTGAAAAACTAAGTGTAATATATAAGTAATGTTCAACTTTAAACTTGAAATAAACAGTGAATACTGATTATTTAATAACGAAGATTTTATTTACAGAATTATGATAAACAATGGAGGAGAAAATGCACTTATTCCAACTTCACTGTTTCTTATCTGAAGCAATGACAAATAGGAAATCGAAGTACACATTACCCTTTTACCTATTTCAATAGAAGCCTTCCCTCTCAGGAGCAGTTTGAGGCACTCAACGTTGTCTGTTAGACAGCAGTAGTGCAGGGCTGTGCTACCTTTACAGGTTTGCTTATCTAGATTGCCACTATTGGAGTTCAAGAAAGAAAAAAGGTAATTAAATTTAAGTTTTCTACCCTAAATTATTAAACCACTCTCATTAGGAGATTTTCAAAGAATAAAATTACATTTGCAAATACAGCTTTAGTACTTAAGTATTTGTATTTATTTAGTACTTGTATGACTTGACAAAAAAGCCATGCCAATATATAGCTTTCCATACACTTACCTGTTCTGCACTAGAAAGTCAACTATATGAAGGGATGTTCTATCAACTGACCTAACAGCAAGGTGCAGTGCTGTTTCATCTTGCTCCTAAGAATAAAATGAAAAAAGACATTTGTTTCCTCTGAAGAAGTAGCAGAAATTTTAGTAAGACATTAATTAGATCAATTAAAACATGTAATTTCAAAATATTCAAACATGGTACCATTAAAACATCTGTAAAGACTTACTGTGTCCCCTTCATTCCTTTAAAGTAAATAAATAAATAAATAGGTTGAAAACGAACAGATTATTGAATGATTTAAATTTTAATGTTTCAATAAATTTAAAATACTATAGTATTTGGAAACAATTTTATATTAAACTTTAGTTTCTTCTTTTGTTATTGTTAAACTACATCATTAAAAGGACATGCATTCAGAACAGTGCTTTAGATGTTATTTCAAGTAATTTCGAATTAATGAATGCATATTGCACTTAGAACTATTTGTCTAATAAAATTTACAACACTTACATGACCATTGGCCAGTGGAATTTTTTCTGTGAGATCCACGCCGTCAGCATACACTTGAACTAATCCAAGAATGTCTCTTGATTTGACTGCTTCACAAAGAGCATGCAATTTAGCTGCATTGTCAGCATGCTTCTTTCTTGCATATTTTCTCTCAATATACTTGGCAGTAATGTAATCTTTTCTTGCATTCCTGAAATTGAATATGATTTACTTCTATAACTTCCAGCAGAAGATAAACATTAGCATTTCTATAAATACATGCAATTTGAAATCATTCATTATGATAATTTTTCTTTTCAAATATGCATGTAACCATGCAGTCTCATATTTCAAGTATGAAATGTAGTTACAGAAAATGAACCAAATATCCAATCTGAAGACACACAATGAATTTCTTCTTCCAAACTCTGTGATGATGCTGAGATCAAGACTACCCAGCTCTATGTACAGAAGATACATCAAAGTTGCACAATGCTGGTTTATGTTGCCCTGCAGGTTTATGTTCATCTGACTCAGTACTCCTACACATGCTGGAAAGGGATGGAAGCCATGGGATACAAGAAAAAACCCCAAACAAATCCCAAAAAACCCCCCACCAACTATCTTATACCATTGCACAGACTATACAGGCCTTGAATTTGAATTCACAGCAGTGAGTATGCTCTTTAAACTCTTCACCACAACTGTAAGAGGGAGGATGGGTTGGACCTTTTAGTGACATTTCTAAACCAAGACGAAAACTTAGTAGACCTGACTCAGCACGAGTTACCACTTTTTGTTGTTGATGCCCAGTAACACATCTATTCCTCTTCCCATCACAGCAAGACAGGAGCTTGCATGCCCTCCCAAAGGCATAACTTCTTACCAGCTCTTGGGAGGTACACAGCATTGCACAGAAGACATTAACCAGTCATACTTTATCATCTAGATACCATGTAATTGGCAAGAAGTTAAAAAACCCCAATAAATGATAATAAATTGGATCAATGGATAACTCTTGTTCATAAAGCATGTGATAGTATTCAGCTTCTCATTTCAATAAAATAGCCTTAAATTTGATAAGCAGAGTTATCAAACTAAATGATCTTTTTAAATACAAATTTTTAGAAGTGTTCTTATTATAATGATTTAGAATATGGTAAAGTTATCAGTAATTTTACTTATTAATGTTCTATATTATTATTAATAATGGTAGTCAAAAATTATCTAGACTGTCTTGTTTAACACTGGTTTTGTCAGAATGTTTAAAGTGCCCATAATGTAAAATCAGCTTCAGCCAGGGCAAATTCTTCTGGGTTTGTTTCTGCCTTGTTCACTAGCTCTTTTATGATGAGTAGTATCCAGCCAAGTAGGCAGCTGTCCTTGCTGTATCTCTGCCATCACTGTTCAGTGCTTTCGAGGAATTCAGTTAAATGTTCTGTCTTCATTCCACAGAGTTAAGGACTTTGGTCCCAGGTGTAGTTTCTAAACGCTGTTCTGTATCTTTCAGGTAAATGTGAACCTTATTACAGTATCTATTTTGTTTTCAAATAGCACAAAATTAAGTGCTTTGGTTTTAATCCCTATCCTTGTATGTCTTTAAAGTTCCCAGCAAGTCATGGTTAATTTGTTTCTGTCCCACAAACCATGATTCCCTACTATTAGGGAAGGTACAGTCAGATAAAACTCAATAAAACAGACATGCAAATCATCAGAAGAAAGGTTTACTCCTTGGCTATGGGACCATAAATAATACATTACACATCTTCCATGGCCTGCCAGTGCAAACCATAATGGCACAGCCCCTTAGCAATATTAAATTAAACGCCTGCCTTTTCAGAAGTAGTGGCTCTTTACTTACATATCACTGCTTGGATTTGGTTTGACCATCTCATCAGCTGGCAGACAGAATTCCATAATCTCATTAAATCCAGCATTCCCAATATTCTTTGCAAGCTGTTAAAAAAGAAAATCCCACAGCTCACTTAATAAACTTCTTCAGTTATTGGCCACACACATAACAAGGGGAGGACAAGGGAAAATGAGAGCTGGGACCCCTTATTTCTGATTCCTTGATCTGCTGCTATGTCAGCAATAACAAACAGATTAGGTGCTTTCTTTGGATGTGAACTTTCAAATGGGATTTAGTGCATGAAGAAGTAACTGCAGAATAATCCAGCAAGACACCAGTTCATACAATAAATGCAAATACTTTGTGTTGGATAAGAACACACATATGAACTGTCACAGAGCAGCTGATAAGTGGTAACTTCTTTGTGTAGCAAAGCTGAATACATTTTCTTTCTTTGGGGATTAAAGTTCTCTTCTAAAATAATGCTAAATAATTAATGGGCTAAGTATTTGTGAAGTCCTTCAATTTTTAATCTGAGGCACATTTCTACGTCAAACAGCTGTGTTCTTTTAAAAAGCAACCAAGGAGAAAAAGATTTGAAAACACAGAAAATATGAAGCCTCTACTAACTTGAATTCTAAGTTAAGAAAAAGTTTACAGTAGGACAGTGTGTTCCACGAGGTTCCATTAAACCTCAAGAATTAAGCTTTCTTAAATTATGTTTATCCAGAGACAACTTCAGGATGGGAACATCTTGCTAAAGTGACAAAAATATACTTGTGTTAGAAGTATTTTACAGTACTATTTTTAAGTTAATAAAAGTGATTTGATTACCAGAAGTTCAGATGTTCCCAGCACATCTAATGTAAGCGACTGCATTCTGGAATAGTGAACACCAAGTTCTCTATGGATTCCTGAGCATTCAATGCAAGTTAAAATTCCCAAATTTGTTGAAAGCCAGGTAGGATCTGAAACAGAAAGCACACATAAAATTATAATTTATTCAGGCAATTATTTTATTCTAGAAAATGTAGAATACAGAAATGAAATTCTGAAAAATAAGATTCTTGTACATTTTTTTTTTTTTCATTTATGTCTTTATATTTACTCTACCGGAAAAAAAAAACCAAACAGGATTTGTTTTAATGCTGAAAGAAGTGAAGAGGAAAATTTTTATTTTATTTTTGTGAAGGACACTGCTATCCAAGGGAGCTCCTCAACCACTCCAGTTTGTCATTCTTCAAACAACTTCCAGGAACTGCATTTTCTCACCACCAATATAACAGGGTCACATTCTCAACTGGGAATACAGGTACAATTTAAACTGAAATAACAATGTTTACAGGGTTGGGGTTCTCGTGTATTTCAAACAGACTTCAGACTAAGTGAAGCAGAAGTGATTCAGAAGTGCACATACAGCACACACTACAAGATTCTCACTCAACTACTTCAAAGATACTAAGGCTCATCCCTCTCCTTTCACAGCCCTTGACTGTCTTTTCTCCTGGTATTTTGCATTTACTACATCATTCCCTCATCTTCCAGTCAATTAATTAATTCCTGAAGATTTAGACAGCTTAGTAATTCATTTGACAAATGTTTGTTAGTTGCCATTTACACTCTCTTTTTTTAAGACAGCAGGCTTGACTCTTCCCACAGTCTTATACAATATCTATTGCCAGAAGTAACTATCGATTTGTAAAATGCATAAAGCATCAGAGCTGATGCTTTCAGCTACAATTTCACATCAAAAAACCCTCAAAAAAACCTGAGTCCTGCAGTGCCCCTGTAACATAGAAGAACACAGGATGCGGCAGGATTTTAAAAATAATTTGAAGAGGGTTAAAGTCGAAATTCATTGATCAACAAAATCAACACTGCAAACCATAGTCAGCAGGTGCATTCTTCTCAAAATGAGTACACAGCTTTAGACATATTCCCTGTCTCACTTAGTCAAACACAATTAAAAAAAAAAAGTGTATTAATAAAATGCTTCAAGTAACTTATGGCTGCTCAGTTTTACCTAAATCTTACATTTATTAACCCATATTTTATGTAAGTTCACTTGATTTATGTAAGCAAAAACTACAATTAGCAAAATACATGGCAGAAAAATAAGCTTCTTAGTAACTTCTCCCCTCAGACAATAAGCATATAGCAAATCAATCTTACTAAAGTAGTTCCATTAAATTGCTAGCATATTCTACTAAGTGTAAAATTTTTGTGAGATAATGAGTAAAAGTGAAAGCATAAAACATTAGCTAAATATTCTCATGAGACAAAGAATTTTTACCAATTAACAATACGCTTAATTGAGTCACCTTGTGCTCCACAGTCACAACAAACATCATTTCCAGTCATCCTCTGGACTTCAGATATAATTTCTTTTGTCAGTTCCTGGACAATATTATTTTCTCCTGTGTTATCATCTCCTTTGAATGCATTATTTAAAGCTTCCTCTTTGCTGTTTTGTAGCACAGATGTCCATCTAAAATGGCAGTAATATTTTGCTAGTAAGTATTTTGGCACTTCTGAAGTTCAAAGTAGGTCTCACCAGTAGAACACCAGTGTCAAAAATAAAATTAGCAAAGTAACTCACATTTGACATTCCTGTTCATCCTCTGCTTGAAAGTGGTATGTTCTGTCGTCTGCACAATAAATAATTCACATACCGATTAAAAAAATTACTGAAAAACTCATCTTGCAGAAATCTCTCAATGAAATCTAAAATTAATTGATTCCTATTTTAACTGATTCTCTATTCTCATCACTGGAGTGTGTTGACAGAAAAAATGTCTATTTAACAAGTTTCACCTTACTACCTACAGCTTATCTATGATTACATCCATGTTTACATAAGGTGGCTTGTTGCATTTTAAACAGAAGTTGTTTTCTTCAGTGCTGTGCTTTTATCACATCAGCAGCAGGAGAGCAAAGGAAATGTTCCATGTTCTGGATATAACCTCCATAATCACAAGTTTAAAGTTCTACTGGGAGGAAGGGGAGTAAAATATAGAGTCCATATTTGAGTTTATTTGTGTACATAAGAAAGATGTAAAGAGTTCAAATGAGCTCTTAAAACCCAGTAATCACAAATAGCAAAACAAATCTAGCAGACACAAAGTCCAAACTACAACCAGCATAAGCCCCAAGCTGTTTCAATTAAACCAAGCTCACAATTTTCAGTTTACCACCGCTTCTCTAATTCTAAGCATTGTTATCATAGTGTACTACCAGAGAAAAAAGCATAATACATTTTAAGTCTGTGGTGCAAATGAGGTATGATACAGTTTAATGACTGAGTTGGAGAGAGAATAGTTGATGGTAACAACAGAGGTAACGCTACTGGCTAAAAGATATTCTAGGATGAAAATTTCTGAAGTTTGAAAAATATTCAGGCTAAAAGGTATTAAAAGATAGCTTTAAGCATGGAAAATACTAAGACAGTGAAGACATATGAAAACAGAAAGGAAAGTGCTAGATAAAGAGATTTTATCTTGTGATGATACAGCAATTTACATTTTGTAAAGAACAAGGAGGTTTTTTTTACTCTGCAGTAAAATGAAGTGAACAAGTCATCTGGAGAAGGCTAAGAGGCCAGTTATGTCTTGTCAGGTGTGTGATAACATTGCAATAAGCTGATACTGAGCAAAACATGACATGGTCATCAAAGAAAGACAGTGCAAAAGTAAAGAGGGAAGCCCAGTTGCTCGAGCAGAAATTAATTAGCTGTGTGTTGCACACAAGGATTCAAGTCTATTCACATAAGCAGCATAGCTTATATTTACAAATGCAGAAGAACTCTACGCTAAATAAAGGAACAAATGAGGAATATATTTGTAGTCTTCTTCACAGATAATCTGAGATACATATTTCAGTAAAATATCCTAGTGAGAAAACAAAGGAAACATTCTACTACACAATTTCATATCATCCCCTTCCGATACAAAAATTATTCTGTTTTGGTGGGTTTAACATGTAGATTCTTTATCTCACCTTATTATTTATTATGAGATAACAAAACCAAAAAATGTTTTCAGTATTTTCTTCACGGCTGCATAGCAACCACCAGAGTTAAATTTTAAAAAGTTTTAAAAGCATCTTTTGATCTTGTGCAAAAGGTGTAACTTTTCAAGCTAGGACATTTTTAGTATGAAGAGTGATGTAACAGCAAAAAATAGTTACTGTACTGTAAGACAGCAAAAAATTATATAGAAAAAAGGCATGAAGACAACTTTCAAAAACAAGTGGTTTTCCAAAGAAACAGGCACAGTTAGTTGCATTATGCTAAAATAACTGAAATGTCAAATTGTCAAAGAAAGGGCATTTTATAAAGGGAAGCATTTTACAACGGCAAAAATGTTCAAGTGGATTATTGACACATCTACAGAAATAATGCAAAATTCTGCTATGAGCTGCAAGTAAAAAGACCTGAACAACAAACCTACGTGATATGAGGTCAAAACACTTTTTCTCCTCTGGGTTTGTTTTCACTTGGCAGGTTAACAGATTGAGCTTTGCTGGAGGTCGGTTAGCCTATTTGAAGATAAAACATACACATTTTAGTATATCCATTCTGACTGAGCCCTGCAGATTGAAAACACAGGATAACATCCCACAGGCCAAAAAGACTTGACAAATGGCTGTTTAGTTTTTAAGCTCCCCAGGTTTTGATTCATGTTTTCTTCTGCATCATGGTTCATAAACCACTTGTATTTTACTATTTTGTTTACTGGATAGGCACTAGAATTTTGAAAGGAAGAAGGGTAGAATCTCTTCAATTACCACTAACCAGGGAATACTTACCTGAAAGAACGGGGTATGAAAAAGAGAAGGGCTCATCCCTACATTTAATCCCCTAACACTCAGACATTTAATTTAAAAAAATTACTTGTTTACTTTTCAATAATTAACTATTTTGACTCCTGCTAATGTCTTTAAGTGGTCCCCAATTTAGAGGGGACCAGTTTAGAACAAATGCTGAATTTTTAAATTAGTGAAAGGACACAAGTGAAGGAAAATAATAAGTTTGCACAGAGAAGTCTTGCAGCAAACAGAAACTGAGCTAGCTGGTTACTAAAAAATCTAGTGAAATAAAGTATATTTTATAATAATACATGTTTTCTAGTCAAGTTCTTCTCAGCTATTTCAGTTCCTTTTTGAATAGAAAGTGACAGTGTTCTACTAAGAGCAAAATTCACAAGGAACCTGCATTTTGAAAGACTCATAAAGGCTACAGAGACTTTTCAAATAGCACCTCTGCACTAACCTCTTCTTTCCCTTAACCTACCTGCCCTACAAACCTGGGGGTAGGACCTAGAAAGGTATGTTTGCTACCTTGACTTGAGGAATGGCCTTCACTTCCTACAACTGATAACTAGTTTCACTCTTCTTTTGGAATAATTAAATCAGAAAGCAGATTTAACTAATGAACCTTTGCTCTAGACAACAGTATCTAAAAAACAGTACTTTTAACCATTAGGAAAGGACTATCACAAAGATAGCAATATCCACAAACACATTACCACACTTATTGTTGCATTCTAACAATATTAATAGACTGAGTTGCTAAAATAAGATTTAAACATCTAAGAACGAACTACTCTCAAATGAAGCTGTACTATCACATAATGTAATTAACTTGCAATTAATCATAAGAAACGTACATATTCTCACAATCTCATCTAAATTTATGAATGAAACCATTTAATTCCAAAAATCAAGGGACAATTCAAAAGATTACAGATTCCCTTCAAACAATCTGAAAAAACAATGTAGTTGGCCAAAAAAGAACAGTATCATTATATCTGAAGAACAGTTAAAAAAAAATCAAAAACCATGGACAAACATAAGCAAGGAAACAATTACGTATTTTTTTCCTGTTAGGAAAAAAAAAGAAGCATGGTGTCCTTGAAAAATAGCAGGCTCATGCTTTGCCCAGCATAAGCAGCAGACAAAACAAAGTCATGCAAGCTTTGAAACAATAAATGTGCAGGTCACTTGCTGGGCAATGTAAAACAAATTATACCCAAGAGAGGTTTTGGAGGCAGCAAGATGACAATTTATTGACAACTGCATTGTATGCTCTGCCTAATAAATAGCTTTTCAAATTCCAGGCTTCTTTTTAGTAGTAAAAGTGCATACCGTTTTACTTATTTAGTTATACATTATATATAAATATATATATATATTTATCAATTATTAATTATATAGACACTGGGCAACTCATATATATACCTTTGTCACAGACTCTGTGAGAATGTAAAAATGCAATTCAAGTTAAGAGAGAATCCCCTCGCCCCAGGACTTTGGATCTGAAGTGCATTTGGGACCTAATTAGTTTTCTCTAATTTGTGAAATATGAAGCTGTAAATGAATGCAGTAAAATGCTTCAGAGAGGTCTGAAGGACCAATGCACACAGGACTTGTCCCTCTGGACAGGAGAATGCAGCAGAAGAACTCAGTATCACAACCTGAGAACCCAAAGAAATGGCTGCAACAACAATAACATATCCCAGGCCAATATGTTGATTTTGGAATCCAGACATATTCTTGAGCTTTTGTCTGAGGAACTCCTAACCTGAAGTCAGCATTAACAAAGGTATTAAAAACCCTTTGCATGTGGCTGATAGCACCTCATTCATGTTTTCATCCTGCAGCTGAATTACAGTTTATCTCCACCAGCCTCCCTGACCTGTGCCTGCTGCTTGTGGACAACACACTTCCACTACACGGCAGGTGCTGCTTGGGGAGAAGCTGAAGCTTTAAGACAAAGGGAGTTAAGGCTGTGTGAGCTCTTTAGCCATGCTAATTCAGACACTTGGCAGGATTAGGAGACACCAGACATGGAAAACACTAACAAACGTGTAACTACTATTACACTACTTGTTTGAAACCTCTGAGATTCACTTTCCTGATCGAGTCTCTGATTAGACAATTAAATTTCAGACTACTGTTGAGTTTTGGGACACTCATGTTAACATGTCAACACCCTGAAAAAATGTGCTGCCACCTTTCATGCCATACACAAATTTGAGCATCAACTCATGTTCCTTCCTGCAGAAATGGCAACCCTCTATCCAGCAAAACTGACTTACAATCTATTCTACCAACAAACAGAAGTGTAGATATCAAAAGGTTAGGCCTCTGAGACAATGCAGGAGTGCCATGATACAGAGCTGGCTTTACAAAAGGCATGAGCAAATATGTCCACTTAACAGACTGGTTGGCTGATTTCATCATGCATTTTTCTGGTTATAAGTGATCAACTCCTGGATAAAAACATGAAATCTGATTGTTTTGCCTTCAGATTGTCCTATTAATCATCATGGTACAGTATTCAGCAGTAAACAAAGAAATACAAAAAAAGGTTCGATAATAAGTCTCTCTTATATTCCTTTCTTTGCAGATAACCAGCAAACGTTCTTTAAATACAAATGCAGCTTTGCGGAATCTGATATTTCTGAAATCTTTTTGCCTTGTGACTTCTTGATCTGGAAAGTGCTTAGGAATTCCTAATTACATGTTTCAGTCTGCCTCTATCGTGGTTTTTTCATCCATATATGTTAAATGTATGAATGATGATTTCTTTGAAGCTTTTAGCTGTCTAAAAGTATAACTTCTGCACGCATGCCTACGTAGGCAGGCACATACAGGGTCACAGCTGGGTGACTGACAGAGAACCAAACATATTCTCTCCATCCATCAGGAGAGCACTTGGCAGGCAAGTTTAAGCACCTGAAATTGCCTGAAGATAGTTGTTCTAGAGACTGACAAAGCAGTCTCCCATAAAGAGAGGCTACATGACCAAAGAAGAGAAATCCAAGAAAAACACTTAGCCTTTAAAGGAAAAGTGTTTACAAATTGGTATTTGATAAAGAAAACAAAACCAACAACTGAATTTTGATGACTGAGATTTTGATGAACGGCTGGGATGAGAGAACAATACATCATATTTCAGAGACCAGGAGATATCAACCCTGAGAAGCTTGGAAATCAATGTTGCTCCTTCCAAATTCTCAGAAGACATTTAGAGCAGCCAAGAAAATTTTTAACGAACAAAAATCACTTCTACCTGTGTTTCAGTGTCTGTGAAAGATTCAATAATTTTTTACATAAAGCTGCCATCAATACATAAGGGGGAAGTGATAATACCTTTTAGGAGTATATTTTAAAACAATGATGGATTTTTCTAATGTTGTAATATAAAAACATCAAGACCAAACCTGTGAAACTCACCCATCTAAATTCACATTTGAGTATCTGCCTTAGGAACTGATTTCCAGCTATGGCTCCACTGATTTCAGTGGGAACTTACTGCTTCTAAAAATGACAGACCATCTGGTAGACAGCTTATAAAAAGAGAAGAAAACAGTATCTTGATAGACTCAGTAATTGTACTTGCAAGTGAAAGTTTTCAAATTCTGCTCCACAAGTGGATTTTGTAGCTTCTGCCAGCTCTGAGCTGCCCCAACTACATTCCTACTGGTACCAGTACTGCATGTGCAATATCAAGCACAACCACAGCACATGAAACAGCAGTACGGAATACACCAACAGACTTTTCTCTGACAAAGACACACTCCAACATACCCAAATGAGAAGAGGAATAAACAAGTGGACAATTCCAAAGCTACAGTAATGACTCTGCTTTGCAGGGCTGGCTTTACACTCCTCCTTAACTCCTGATTATCAATTCTGATAATGATTTGTGGTTAGATGCACAAATGAGAGATTGATTCATTTTTGCTGCCAGGGTCAACTTGTAGTCATAGCAACAGGCATAACAGGATGAAGAACAGAACAGTTCATAATGGGACCAAGAAACAGGACTGTTTATTAGACCAAGAATGGGAAATAACTGTCACTGAGTTATTTTTTGCCTAAAGAAACTTTCTTAAAAGTTCTGAGAAAACAATGTAAAAAATGTTACAGGAAAGCAAAACCAAGCTTATAGCCAAGTGCAAAAGGTCCAAACCGTGAAAGCATAAAGTTTTAGAATTTTAACAAATGTTTAAAGTTAATGTGTTCAAATACTGGTAGCAGTAATAAAGAGGGATTTGTAATTCTCTATTTCCTGTCATTCTGGTAGAAGTTGTTTTTAGAGTTGATTTTCCCCAAGAGCTACTTCTCAGGAGCTAACAGACTACCCTACAGCAGCAAATCTGGGGGAGAAAAGAGATTCAACATACTCTCAGTTTATCTTGCAAATATAAAAAGTTGTTTAACTCATATCTAAAAGATGGCTTAATGCCCAACCATATCTTAAAAAAAAAAAAAAAGTCAGAATTTGCATTTTTAGGTAGCCTAGTAAAATACAAACATTTACATGAACTGAGTCACTAAAAAAGCCTTTTTTTTCCCATTAACAGTCATGAACATTAAAGTAGCTGTATTTTTAGATACTGTGTATGTCTTGATATATTTCTAAAAGGCTGCCTTAAAAAAATATATCCCTCATATTCAAAACACTGCATCAGGAATCTAGATAACTCCAAATTATAAATATAGACCAGCAGAGCTTGCCTTTCGGTATTAGCAACCATGTACATAAAATACTGTAAACAAATACTTACTGTACCATGGGAAATTGTAAGAAAACCATTTTTAACTGAGCACTTCCTTTTCTGCCACACTTTTCTGATTCTAGTTTAAAGGGAAAAAAAAAGGTGACAGTTTTAAATATATTTTGTATTGGATTGCTTGAGCTCTTAGGACCTATTATTTTTCCCAGCAAACTCCAGCAGTACTTACCCATCACTTTTCTTGTACAGACTGCCACTCCGTTCAGTGCCATGCTCCTTGTTTCCCTGAGGCTGATGTAAACTGTAAGCTGTACTCTGACGAATCTGAGAATCCTGAAATAATCAACAGCAATTTGTGATGCATTCCACACTTTCAGCCAAACTACTCCCTCATTAATGAGTTTCAGAGCTTTTCCTTCCTGCTCTAATCCAACAGGCCAAATGAAGTACATTTTTCCTCCTCAATGAGAGAGAACAAGATCCATTTCTTTTTTCAGAGGGCACCAAAAACATTTGAGAAGTATCCATTATCAGCACCTGCCAAAATCTTTTTACTTGCTTTTATTTAGATTCACTCTTGCCTTAATATATAGGGGTTTTAACCCAAAACTTAATTGAGTAGAGGGCTTTCCAACTCATACAAACACTGTAGGGTACAAACATTAAAGATTATTATCACCTGCAATTTATAGTGCACTCCTCCATCGAAAAAAATAATTACATACATCAATTTGAAGAAGCAATTTTCTTTGTGGAAACGAATCAAGTTATTGTCTGAAAAGCAGAAGAGACCTCCTGGAAATATAGTTCAGGAGTCATACAAGAAAATTGAAAAGTCCTTTCCAAAAAAGAATAATTTAAAGCAAAATATCTAGAACAAAGCAGAATTCTGAGACAGGAAAAGACAAGGATTAATTGAACACTTCTCACTGCTCTCAGAACTACCCAGAGGCAGGACCTACTGCTGCAAGAGTCCAACTCCTTAAAAAATAAGAACCTGAAAATGAGGAATCTGGTGTGTCACACTATATTAACAGCAGTAACACAACAGAATGGACTTTCAAATGCATACAGTAACAATGACTATTACTTAAAATTTTCATTTTCTTCTTTTGTACTGTCATTGCTCTATGGACACAGTTACTGTTGTGCTACATTTGGCAGCTAATACAAGTATAGTAAGGAAAAAAGCCACAAAGCAGATCACCAATATGGCTACGAACTATTCTACACATGATGGTAGGGACAGAGCTCCCACCTACACCCCTGTTCGGAGCACTTAGGACTCCACACCTCCAAGCTGCAGGATTTCAGCCTCATCCTGAATACACTGCTGGAGCTCAGTGGTCCTGAGAACCATGAGCTGAGCTCCACACAGGCTGCAGCACTCCTTGGTGCTCCTTTTCAAGACAAGCAACCTGTGCCCACTCCCTGCCTCTCAGCAAGTGATCCAGGTAGCCATAGCAGGTAGCTACAACATCATCTGAGCCTTTTAAAGGCACTACAGAACTACCACTTGGCTGTCTGTGCCTGACAAAGCATCCCTTCAGATTTAAACCAGTCTGCTTATCATTCCTTTCCAGTTTGTTTACATAGAATTATTTGGTTTTGCACTCTGGCTGCACAACATAAAGCCAGAACAACATTTTTAAAATATTCCTGTCACTCTTTAAAAACCACTGCACGCATACATTTACTGACTTCTGAAGAAAATCTGATCTGACACCACCTATTGTGCCCTACCAATGCCTTGATCTCTGCCTCCCACTAGTCAGTAAAGGAACCCCATTTCCAAGATTAGATGCCTTACAGGAAATTAATTTCAGTTCTCCCCATCCTCAATTATGTAAAGATTACAGATGACCTCCAACACCTGCTCACAGCACCATTCCCATTACTTTAGTCTGTGCTGCTACTTTTTGTGCATTATTTTCTGCCTCATTTCAGCTACCTCCCTTCATCTGTTTAGGCTCAGCTGCTGTGTTTGGCCAAACTGGCAAACCAGTAATACAAGCTTCCTGCCTTATTTCAGCAGGAGAGGAAGCTGCAGCAGCTGACACGTATTTCCACACATTCATGACTATGAACAGTATCTAAAAAAATTTAATACTGTTTCATGAAAAGAACTTAAGGACAAACATACTGTCCACTTTAAATTCTCAGCTCAGGTCATGTCCAGACCAATACTGTCCAACCTGATTGCCAAATGATGGCTTTCCACAGCTGTCTGACAAGAAGTTCATGATTTTGATCTAGCTCCTAAGAGACGGGATACCACCCCACAAATCACCACTACAATTAATATCCTTCCGGGCAAGTCCAGCATGCCTTTTCCATATGCAGGCTCTCCAAAGCATCTTCCCTTATTTCTGGTTTGCATACTGCACAAAACAGAGATACAAATCACACATAAGAGGGTCAGACCCAATGGCCTCATTGGAGGAGTAGAAACAATGTACATTACATATGGGAGGAAATGGATCCATGCAGGATAGAGGACACACACCTAGTGCAGAGTATCGTCATTTTAAGTATATATTGACATAGCAAGATCAGAACAGGCTGAAGTACACAAGCCTAAGGAACTGAACTTTGACCACTTTATCAAATTTGAAATGCAAATACGCATATAAAAAGTGGTGAGTGATTTAAAATTTGCAGCATGTTTTTAGTGAATCACTTTACTGACCATAGAAAGGTTTGCAATTCTCTCTTCCAAAGTCTATAAAGACATACTGACTTCTAAGTCAAGCTGAACAGCAGAGCTAAAAATGAAATAAATGTGAAAATAGTATTCTCTAAGATGGTCTGTGACTACTGGTAAGAGATATTCTAAAATCCTGTTTATCAGCCCCACTATGTGAACACAACAGAACTTTTCATACAAGGTGCTTCAATCCATACACAATAAATTTTGGCCAGCCATTCCACAGCTCCCATGGAGCAGGATTTTTAGACTGTTTGGATCACCCCTGTGTGTAAAGCTGCCAAAAAAAAGCTCTTATAGCTCTCTCAGAGCCTGAGCTTCTCTGACATTTGCAGGACCATTGCCAAGAGCATGTTTCAGAGATCCATCCTTTATCTATTACAGCCCCACAAAGTCTCCAAAAGATGTATCTATCAGAACGCCCTGCAGGCAGACTTTCCTATAGCACAATTACCATAATTTTTGTCAAGAAACACAAAATTTATCCCATTTTGCAGTGGCCTAAACAGATCTAGGTTCTACCAAAGAAGCAGAAACAAATCTAAACACTACAGTCACAGGAGGTGACCTCCACCAAGGTCATGGGAACAAGAACAGTTAAGGCAATACAACTCTTAAGGTTGACTCTGAAACTTGCAGAACTTCTACGTTTGAAAAATAAAAGCTTAAAAATTAAAAATTACGAAGGTGTACACAAAATGACATTTCAAAAAGAAGCTTCAATACAAACCAGGTTTGGGGAAGTTGTGTGCAGGAAGAAACTATGCATACAGGCACAGTGAAAAAAGGTTCACTAAGAGTGCTTGTGTGTTCAGTTTTTTAAACACAACAGGAACAATATTTGTCAACGTTCTGTCATATCATATATGAAGTTCATTTTAATTTAAAACACATATATCTTCAAAATCTTGCAAGAACATCAAATCAAGCAACTGGATTTAATTTCCAAAAGAAAGTAGAAAGTACAATTTGTCTTACAACAATTTACTTTCCCCAAGTAAAATCTGATAAATTTTTGGTAACAATTTTTTGGTTTTGTTTTTTTTGGGTTGGTTTTTGGGGTTTTTTTTGGTAATAAAATACACCAAAGAGGAGAAAGAAAGAACCAGTCTTTTCATGCCAATAGACAACAGCTCAGAGGAAAATCCAGTTTCTTGAAATCTGAATGGAAATCATGCCATTATTTTCATTAAAACATAGTAACACTTACTCTCCTAGACTTCGGTCACAAAATGTAAATGCATTTCAGGAAGGAAAAAGAAATCAGTTATAGTAAAGAAAATTACAGTGCAACATGAATAATATTAGTGGGTTGTACAGTAAATTATACAAGAACTCTTTGGCATCCCACTGATTAACTGATATTTTCAAAACCTTTAAAAATAATTATAGTACTTCTCACGCTCTGCAGGTAAGCATCTGTATCTAAATTTGCAGAATTAATAAACAATGACTATAGCATAAAGCACTTTTTATACTTGTATTTTAAATGTCACAAACCCAGAAGAAATAATAACTTTTTGTGTATTATTAATTTTTGAGTCTGTGAGAAGATGTGTACTTGTCACATCTTCTATATACATTTAATATCAGTACCACTGACAAACACTCCCAGCAACCATGAAAGCCAACTACTTCTGGTATCTTTCTTGAGCACAGACCCAATTATAAGAGGACGCCTGCTAACACACCCTTAAACAGCAAAGATTCCGTCTTCAGAGTGGGCAATCAATGGCTAACCCAAAGCAATCACCATTTCCACAAGGATCCCTTAGTCTCTCATTCTACCGAGCTCAAATTTGGAAGTTTTTGGCAAATCAGTGAGTTCTGAATGCCAGGCAGACTCTAAGGAAGTGCCTGCTGATCTTATGCGACTTTGTACACAATGGTCATTATCACAAACTTCCTGAGGTAACAGAGTGAAGTGTTCAAGACTGTTCCAAATGCCTGTCAGCAAGTCACAGAATCACACAGGTTTGGGTTGGGAGGGGCCTTTAAAGATCATCAAGTCCAACCCCCAGCTGTGGGTAAGGACATCTTTCACTAGATTACATTGCTCAACAACCATCGCCTGTCACCAGTAAAAGCTGGGAGTCATCATAACTTTTATGGGAAGATCAAAGGAAGACCGGAAAAGATCACGGAAGCCTGAGCTCCACAGACTAAACTGTTTCATTGTGATCCCACTGAGAATCTGAAAAGGGGGAGGGGGTTCATTCATCACTTACTCATGGCCCAGCAGCCACACAAAGGAAGCTGGCTGGCATTTATTTATATGAAGAGAAGGCACTAGCAATCTGAAACAAAAGTAGACCCAATATTTAGGATTACATTATAAAAAGATGTTTACTTCCAGATCAGAGTTTGCCAAATGAAACTACTCCAGAATTCATTAAATCTTATGGCAATCGTAATCAGAACTCGAAAAATACTTATTAGATTGCCAAACTGACCCAGGTCTTGCACACTTGAACACTGGCATTTCACAGAAGAGTAGCAAACTTGATTGTCATTTTTGAAGATGATGACAGAAGTGTTTTGGGATTTGAAGTTCAGTTTTACATAATCTTTATACAGTTTGGAATAATATTGTGAGATAAGGTTCTACGAATAGGGTCTTCTTGATACTGCCCAAGTTCTTTCATTCTCAGTTTCAGCAACAGTGCACCATCTGAAGTATTTTACAATACTGGTAACAAAGGAAATTACTTTTCAGTAGGTCTCATATTTTTAGTGGGCATTCTTTTTTTTAAAAAATTATTTTGTCAGAAATATTCATTATCATCATCATCAAAACAAAGATGAATGAACAAAAGGAATTAGATGCCTGATAAAAGTTAAAATAACTCTATTTTGAATATTAACATTACATTACAAGTAATTAAAATAGGTGTTTCAAAGTTAAACCACCTTCTATGCTCACCTCTTTCTGATCAACTTGGAGTGCTGATTTTAAAATATCTCTGAGCTGTGTTAATTGTCTTCGTTCTTCATCCTGTGCTTGTTTAATCTCAAATGAAAAAAACCACAGGTTAAAAATAACATTTTTTAAATTTTCAGTGCAGGTCTTCCAAATTTGCTGCTCAATTGATTCATTTTTTGAGAAATGTTCAGTGAGAATGAAAGCAAAGAGAAAAGATAATGTGATCAGTTTATTTTCCTTTGTATCTTCAGAAAACTTGATAATGATTAGGGTATTACTGGGTTAAGACTTTGATATTGCCTCACAATGCTCTTGCTTCCTTGTGTTCCATTTGAAACCACATGTTATTTTCCACTTAATAAACACTTTAGAGCAAAGGCTGTTTTCAAAACGTTTTACACAGTGGGGTCCTGAACTGAAACTAACGCTTCAGAGTGCTATATTGAAACAAGATTTTACTCAACAATCTACTCCAAACCTTAAAGGCTGACTATTAAAACAGTCAGGGAAGTTGAACCAAAATCATCATGCTTCTACTGTCAAAAACTAAATTTACCACACAAATATGAAACATTGCTACTCACTGTATAAAGATCTGTCGAGAGCATCTCAATTGAAGGCTTGAGACTTTCAACTGCTTTTAACCCATCCTGAAAGAAACTTAAAAAGAAAAGCAAAAAGCAACCTATTATGAAACTTTACTTTGTATTTTCTGCTTAGAAAGTTGCCAAAGGAAGATATGCATATTATTATGCCATGCCATAAACTTCAAAACAGTAAACTTTTTTAATCCATCTTTGACTGATCCACCTCTTTATTTCCATCATAGCTTATTCTAACATGCAAAATCCCCAATTAGACTCAGAACTGCCACAATCCACAATTTTCCTCATTCTCACCTCAAATACAAGTTCCCATCCCATTTTCTGAAGAAATCTTGCAGAACATGCAAGATTCGTTTGCACAACAGCAAAAGTTCTAGTAGATATAAAATAACTGTGATTTCTTGAAGCCACATAATTTCATGTCTGATGCAACCTTTTTACTAAAGGAAAACCCCTTTGCTTCCCAAGCATTAATCATGGTCTATATGCAAACTGAGCATGCTACATCTTTCCGTAGTACATGTATTTTGTATTGGCAGAGTACTGCTATCTATGCCAAATATTCCAGTTCTTAAAGAAAAAAAGAGATTTAAAAAATAAATTTTAAGTAATCACAATTACATGCATATTTGATTAAATATTGCTGCACTGTTTGCAACATAAAATATTTTCACTCTGGGAAGCAGTCATGAAAGTGACAGAACAGCACAGCATTTACGTTGCTGAAATTTTATTAAATGGACAGAGCACATTAATGACATACTGCAAGTGAAATTGACTTTAAAAGTGACACAGCTATTTAGGGAAGAAATACATAGATGTAGACTGCTGTTTTAAGATGAAAACTTACTGATTTCAACAGGCTAGCAGTGATTCTTTCAAGTTTATAGCTGGGACTTCCTTGCTACATGACAGATTTGTGAAACTACCACAACAAAAGCACATAATTCTAATGAGAACTATGTGTTTTATTACTGGATCCTCCTCCAATAAACTAGAAAAAGAGCGACTTTTTCAATACAGTTTTATTCCACTGCTTATGCAACTTATTTTTCTTGAGCACAGAATTAGTTTAGATCATTGTTAGATACACTCAAAGTAGTCCATCAAAACTAATGGACCACTAAGTAATAGATCTAACTAAAAGCCCTGTTTCAAGAGTAGTTTATCAACATGGCAAACTATTGTTTGGCATTCCTTTGGAACACACAACTCTCCTCAATGTAACAAGCTCAACCTTATTACATGTTTCAGAATACAGTAACAAAAGTAATGACTAATCTGACAAAAGCAATCTGTCAAAAGACATCAGCAAGAACAGCTGAATCTTTAGATTTATTTTGAAAATTCTAGAAAACTGTTATGATGATGTCAAAAGTTGAAAACAAAACATTGTTCCAGTTATGTAGACATACAGAAAAGTAAAACATACTTGCACTGAGCATGAAAATACTTGATCAAGTTCTGAAGCAAGTCCACTCCTTTTTTAATCTTGATTTCATTCACTTTCAGCAGGTACTGTTAAAACAGTAATTCACAAAAGAAATTACTTATTACTGCTATAGGGTTTTTTTAAACATGCTTTCAGTTATATTTCAACAAGTTTTAACAGTCAAAGATTTACAAAACCTAAAAGAAAATGCAGCAAAAAGTGGCTTCAAGAGTTAAATCACACAAAAGGGATTCTTGTCACTGCTGATTTTTGATATCCTGTGAGGATGTTTCACTACGATTTGTTCAAATTGTCAGAATATCCTTTGTGGGTTCTAGAAAAAAGCCTCTGCTAAAGAAAGCATGAAAGGGTTTGTGTAGTACATTTAGGAACCCATTCTTACACCTGGCAGCATACCTAAAACTGTATCTCACTAGTTGTTAAATTCATTGCTAAACAGATGTCATTAAAGAGGAAAGCAGTTCACTGAAAAATCTGCCAGTTGATTCTATACTTTTCTTTATCAAATCCTTATACATGGTAATTACAACAAATAACAGTTTAGCAAAAGATTTTTCAAAAAATCTACTGTCAAGTGCAAAAGAAGTGTAATTACTGTCCTTTTGCATAAGGCACAATCGAAGTCCATATTAAGTGGCAGCTCCTCCCCTCCATACCGTAGCATAGATATGTCAGCCATGCAAGCAGAAGTATGATTGATCAAAGTACTTAACTGTCCATTAAATGACAACAAATTTTAGACCAACTTAGACCTCCAAGCAAAGAAGTGAATCTCTTCTTAATGATGCTCTAATGTGTCTGGTTTTCCCCTTCTTACAGTACACCCTAAATGTTTTAGACCAACTAAAGCAGTATCCAGGTGCTAGCTTTCATTGTTGCAGCTTCTTATGCTGGTTCAGGAGAACAAATGATGAGCCTGACTGCAGACATGTGCACTGGATAGTATTTAGTTACAACAATCACCTCTCCAGCTCCTGTTAATTTAAAATGGACCTCTAGGCATCTCGTATTCAGTTCACTTTCATAATTTATAGAGAACTAGTCTGTACTCATGATAAAACTTCAATGTGTCACCCTTCTGACTTACTATCAAAACAAAACCAAAATCCTCTTTTATGACTATTCAGAGGTAAAAATTCAGGTTCAACCACTACACCAAGTATAAACTTCTTTTCCTCAAAATCAGAAGAAATACAGGATAAACTTCAGGTATTCCACATTTAAGGTAATTTGATCCAATTTCACAGACTTCACCCTGCATTATCACTACAACTGACTAAAGTGAACTCTTCCTTTACTGTGGCACAGCAAGAGAGAAGGCCTTGTTCCTAGTTGCTTCTTAGGAAGGATATAGATGGGCAATTCACTGACAACATCCATGTGTTTATCTGTCACTCAAATCCCTTCATCAGTTTTGAACATTTTAGTCTGACCTTGTGTAGGAATGTGAAGCTTTTCTCTTAAGTATGAGTGCATGTAGTTACTAAAAGTGAAATTCAGGACAACTGCAGTTATGCTATGCTGGCATATGAGTCAAATTAGCTATCAGCATCACAGGAAAGCCAGTAGAAACACCCATGCTGCATTTTTTGGGCTAATGCATACTAAAAAAGAAACAGCAACTTGAGTTCCCAACCACAGAGCCAGACATAGCCTTAAACGAATTGAACCAAAAATATTCACATCAGATTTAACATACTGCAGAATCATAGAGATTTTGAAGTAGAAACATTCTGAAACAACTCATAAGACAACTGGATTCCATCCTTAGCACTTTTTTTCTACGCCAACCCAGCAGTGTGCTAGGCTAGAGCCTCTCCTCATAATAACGCAACAGCTGTCAGCACAGGGAACAATTTAGAGAATGATCAAGGGCTTAAAATAACTTACAGTGAAGTGGTAGTGTAAAGACTTATTTTTTATAATCTCTAAGTGTTTTACTGAGCTTTGCATTAATTTACCCGTTAAGTGAAATTAGAAAATATCTCAATTCCCTGCAAAGTTTGCCTATTAGGATAATAAAAAAACGTATTTTCATAAATGGAGTCAACAAATAACTTGCCATTTCCTCTTAATATCACAGCTTCTGTTAAACAACTGCATTTTTCAAAATTCTCCTAAAAACAGCAGCAGCAGAACAATAATTTCACACCGAATCTTACCTCACACATCTGTAACTGGAAGAACCTTCTTTCTTTCTCCATCTCTTCTGCAATTTCAGCTCCACTTATTTCTGTACGAATCATCCCATGCAGCTTAGCATGCTCTTTTTTCTCCTTCTCTATTTTTGTACTATAAGGCAAAAAAAATCAGTCAATGAAGTGAGAAATCCACAGCCTCTCAGGAAATCAGATTATTCACAAAGTCTACTGACAGATGCGGAGCCAAACTCCTGTAGCTTTGCATATGACTTACTTCCAGATGACATTTCAGTTGAAATTTGACAATGACTAAAGATCAGCAATGACATACAATAGTTGAAATCTAATTAATCATCTGTTTAAGTAATGTTCTGATAGATATTCCAAAAGAAGACAATAAATGAGAAGAAGATAGTAAGTTCTTGCTCCAAAGAAAGAAAATACAGGAAAAAACAATGAGTTTTAATTGAAGACATAGGGGGATGTTTAATCCCAACAGAGCAAACACTGGTTAACAAAGTTCAATTATGTCACCAGATTTATTGAGTCTTGCCTGTCATCAAGTCATCTTCTATATATACAGGGTTTCCTAAGCCAAAATCACAGTTGCTGTCTCTACTTGCTGCTGAGCCAGTTGGCACTGGGAATGCCGACCAGCTGGCTGTGTTGCAGACTTCAAAGTCTGTTAGACCAGCTGTCCTAATTCCCTAAAAGTTTCCATGAACATTTTCCAAGAGCTCTGAATAAAACAGGTTCTCCTGCAGAATATAAATGAATAACCAATGCCTGGCATGTTCCCATAAACTCACTTCTGCATTTGTTAAAGCTATTCTCCATATTATTTCTAAATGCAGTAGCACAATTTGACAACCCAGTTAGACAAGTCTAATACAGAAAAAAAAGATATTAAGGAAAGAAAATACATGAGAGTGTTTACTTTTTGAACACTTTTAGTTTGCCTCTCATACTGTTTAGAACCTCAAAAATCTGAAAAGAGCTTCCTGAGGAAATGCTGCACTGCTTTTGAACAAGAGGAAGCATTACACAGGAATACAGGAAGGAGATCAGAGGAACAAGTAACACACACAACTGTCCTACCTCTTCTTGGATAGTCAAGTGTCTCTCAGTTCTCTCTCTGAAAAGTTGACATGTCTCAAGTACTCTCTTAACCTGATGTTAACATTACCCTAACAGCTTATGGGAAAATGCCTAAAAGGTCTAAGGACTTCCAGTCAACAAAATATTCTGTACTTACACTTCTCAAGAATGAGGAACTGCCTCCTATTACATCTCAAGCAGCAAGGGAAAACAAGAATTAATTCCATTAATCCTACCCCTCAACATTCCCACTGGGAAGCATTTTGAGCAGCAATTCAAAAAGCCCCACTGTGCTCTCAGCACAGGCAGGCACAGCAGAGCCAGCCCTGTGCAGTATTCCAGCAGCCAGCACATCCAGCCAGCACTGTACTCCTCCTCAGCCCATCACATCCCGCCAGAGGCAGACGTTTGGAAGGAAGCTCCTCTCCTTTGAAATAAATATTCTGCAAAACTCCAGTCTCCTGAATTAAACTCAATTCCAGAATGTTCTATTTTCATGAAAAATAAGTCTGTACTCTTACTCAATTACTCCCAATTACACTATTTTGTAGGCACAGAAAATAAGAGTCCAAACACAAGAATTAACCAGACAATCCTGAACAAGAAAGATAAACCATTACAAAAAAGATTCATGGAAAATTATAAATATGCAGCTCCTTTTCAGCACACCCTCTAGGAGAGTTTACACTATATCATACATGATAGTTCTAAAACAGTCAGACCTCAGAGGAAAGATCCAGGATGTTTCAGTTCTCTCAATTTCCAAATTAACCTAACAGTTCTTGAGGCCAGAGGACTCACTGACATGTGACCAGGTGTGTGAAGGCTAATAACTACCAATTACTCCTGTGTATTATTTTCATTGTTTAAAGAGAACAATACTCAAGCATAAGATAACGAAACCACCTCCAAAATTTCAGGAGTTTATTAGCATATCATGAGGCATCTCTAAATGCTAGTTAAACCAAAAAACAGCTAACACTGCCAAAGAGTCAAACACTATGCACAGTATCACAGCATACATTGTATTCCTCCTAAAGAAAGCTAGATTTTGGAAAAAGAATCCTTTCTGCTCTTTTAAGGATAAATCATACTTCACAAGCAAAAAAAATAGTTCAACCAAGATGAAAATATACTGACCTCTATCAAGCAATTCAGAGAAAGATATCCTTGAAGCCATTCAGGCTACCTGTCTTCAAAAACTCAAAAAGATAACTTTACCAAAAAACCCCAATCATGTCTCAGTAACAAGTATCAGAGATACATGATGGTGCATTTCACATTTGCATTTCCTCATTATTTATGCTTTTAATATCTAATTACATATTCGCCTTTGTAATTCAGAATTTATCCTGTTGTTTTGCCACAGTAATTTGCCACCTCCTACCTGACTGATACTACAGGACACTGTTTTTAGGGAAACAAAAAAACTCCTCATAGCCGTGGTACCCACAAATCATCTGAGTGCTAAAGGCTGGCTGAGCGTCCTATCCAAATGCAAGGATCAACTCAGCTTCAAGTGTCAGTCTATTGTGACATTAACCAAATCTTTTTGGCAAGACAGTCCTGTAACATAACACTGGCATTTCCAAGTGTTGCAGAGTATTCAGGTTTTCCAGGCAGATCAATTAACCCAAATTAATAAGAAAACTGTGAAAACTCTAAAAAATACCATAGGAGCCATAAGAAAGCAGCAAATGTTTTGTAATGCTGCTGTTCTTGAAGCTCATGCAGCACATATCACATATACAGACTTTGCTGACTAAGATTAAAATGTGAGCACACGTCAGTCCATTTACAACACAGCTGCACATAACTAATATACAGTGAGCTCAGATGTGTGTAACAGACAAGCAAAGCTGAAATACAGGATGAAGAATTACAATAGTAAAGTCAAAGAGATACAAAGTGAATGGTCTCACCCATTCAGTTTCCAATATAAGACTATTTTTACAGCTTCAATTTGAAAAGCAACCATCTTTCAATATAAATCATAATTTGCATTTCAAATAAATCAATTTTGTCATACAGATCATGGTACAAACAAACACCAAAGACTTGTGTTTATATTCTGCCAGTCAATAAGGGTAAACAATCAGAGCACCCTGTGCACATGCAGCAGTAGTGAACTGGCTGGCTGCGAAGCAACTCTGTCATTCTTCCTCTCCTTCTCTCGGCAGTAAGCCAGGCTGAGTCTGGGTATGTACATGAGAAGGTGCAGAGACTGAAAATAGCACCTGGAAGGAACACACTTGAATCGTAGCACTCTGGAAAAAGGAGTGCTTCTGAAGGCTATTTTGTTGGACAAAATAATACTAGACATTTTCATTTCACATATCCTCTCTTTGTCTAGTCTTCCTTTTCAGGGTGACTCTCTAGGTTCTGGCCCTCCAGCTTTTTGGTGAAAGACCCTCCACTTTATTTCACCCTACTGCCTGTCAGTGCTGACAATAAAGCATGTCTCTTCTATCACTCAAGTCCTCAATGGAGAAGTCATGTTTTCCCTTTGGAAATGCTGGAAAGGTTTTCCCTTTCATACATCCTGCTCTGAATGATAAAGCGGAAGAGGGCAGAAGGAGCAAAATGTGCTCAAGTATTTTCATAATTTCATCCATAATATCTGCAGATTCATTCAAAGACTTTTCCACTTAATTTGTAGGTAATCTCTTTCAAAATAAAAATACTTAATATGAAATCTTAGACTTTAAACAGTATATTGTGGATGTGGGTTACCTGGACTTCAGTAAAGCCTTTGACACTGTTTCCCACAGGATTCTCCTGGAGAAACTGGTTTCTCATGGCTTGAACAGGTGCACTGTTCACTGGGCAAAAAAACTGTCTGGAGAGCCAGGCCCAGAGGATGGTGGTGAACGGAGTTACTAGTGACTGGTCACTAGCGGAATTCCCCAGGGTCAGTGTTGGGGCCAGTCCTGATTAATATCTCTATGAATCACCTGGAAAATGGGATCAAGTGCACCCTCAGTAAGTCTTCAAATTACACTAAATTGGAGGGGAATGTGGATCTGCTGGAGGGTAGCAAGGCTCTGCTGAGGGATCTGGACAGGCTGGATCAATTGGCAAAGGTCAATGGTATGAAGTTCAATAAGGTCAAGTGCCACATCCTGCACTTGGATCACAACCCCAGGCAATGCTACAGGCTGGGCACAGAGTAGCTGGAAAGCTGCCCATCAGAAAAGAGCCTGGAGGTCCTGGTCAGGAGCCAGCTGAACATGAGCCAGTGTGTGCCCAGGTGCATCCTGGCCTGTATCAGCAACAGTGTGGTTAACAGGACCAGGGCAGCGATTGTCCCCCTGTACTCAGCACCAGTGAGAGGCTGCACCTCAAGTGCTGTGTCCAGTTCTGGGCCCCTCAAAGAAACTGAGGTGCTGGATCAAATCCAGAGAAGAGCAGCAGAGCTGGAGAAGGATCTGGAGCACAAGTCTGATGGGAAGTGGATGAGGGAGTGGGGATTCTTTACATTGTTCAAAAGGAAGCTCGGGGGGACCGCATCACTCTCTACAACTACCTGAAAGGAGGTTTTAGCAGTGGAATTTCAGTTTCCTCTCCCAGGTAACAAGCAACAGGACAAAAAGAAACCGCCTCAAGTTGTGCCAGGGGACGTTTAGATTGGACATTAGGAAAAAAATTTCTTCTGGAAAGGGTTGTCAAGCACTGGAACATGCTGCCCAGGGGAGTGGTTGAGTCACCATCCCTGCATGTATTTAGACGTGTAGATGTAACACTTAAGAACATGCTTTACATGCAGACTTGGCAGCACTAGATTTATGGTTGAACTTGATCTTAAAGGTATTTTCAAACTTAAATGATAGTATTATTCTATTCTATGATTCTATATTTAAGCTACCTTGTTTAGCACTTTTGTTCTATGTCACTATTTTCAAACTGTGACCTCCACTTCGTCTTATGCACTTGCTTTAAAAGGAAACACAGCAGAAGTATCTAGGAGCTATGAATATCAATGATCTACTGAGTCAAGTTAGAGCTCTGAAGAAGCAAACTGAGAAAAGCTTGCAGAATTTTCAGATAAAATTTTTTCATATTGTTTAAAATATGAGTTTACCAAACTGGAAATATCATCACTTTAACAAATAGCTGTGCAGATACATTAACAGATGACTGTATTTGACTTCGTTCATTTTTCCATTGACTTCAAATGGCTCAGAAACAAATCAACGATAGTTATTTCTAGATATGAGCACTTGCGTTTCTTCACAGGGTTGTACTGCTAATGCCTGGATCTTAAAATGCCATAAGCACATTCAAACAACTTCACTCAGTTGTGCACAAGAGACCTCATATGCCCAGTTTTTAAAAGGAAAATGGCAAAGGAGGAGACGCAGCCAGCCTTCCCAGGAACAGCTCATTAGTTTTCATTTAACCTTTACATTTCATAGCATTAGCACAACACTTATTAAAGAAGACTTCTGAAGATAACAGGCATTTACAGGCCCCAAAATAAGACAACTCTATTTTAAAAAACTAACTTTTCTTTCTTTTCAGGAAAATCAGGTTTATGTCCAGAATACAGACATATTCAGCTAAAAAAAAATTGTAAATAATACGCTTCAGTAAGTTTATGCTTCTATTTCCTGTGCAAAATTGATACGAAGTCTTTACCTCGGAATCTACCACAACAGGACCGATTAAACTGAAGCATGTGGGTGAAATCTGGCTCAGCGCCTTGCTGAATCCGATCTGTCTGCTGGGAGAATGAGCAGTTTCTATGACATGTGTACTCCTTCCCCATATGGTCCCCCGGCACGCCTGCCATGAGTGTTTAAGTACACGGGGGAAAGCAACTGCCTCGTAACAAAACGAGCCCATTCTGAAACAGCTCCCCCAAAGGACACAGACTGGTCCCGCTGTGCTGCTGGAGTGGCTGGCAGCATCTCCCAGTTCTTATGCAGGAAACTACAGCTGAGGTCCCAAAAGAAGTGCACTGCTTTACAGCTTTAAAAACATTTTAAATTCCTTATGGCTCCAGCTGAGTCATGTTAACGACTGATGGTGAGAAAAGATAAATTATTCATGAATACCACCTCAGGATAGTCCAAATTTTTGACTGAGGTAGGTTTGCAAAAAACTATAGGTTACTTGCTCCTCGTACTACCTTACTCAAGAGCAGCCCCAGGGTACAAAGAAATAGGGATCCAGTTTCCCACAGTTATTTCAGCTAAGGTGATTCTGAGGAAAATAGTCTGAGAAGTTAGGTGGCTATGGGGCAAAGAAACTGCATAGTAATCAACAATGATGGATGGTGATCCATGAGCATCAGAATGGATCTTAACAGCTCCCTCCCAAACAAGAACTAGAGACATAGTAATTTTTAAACACACTTAATTACATACAGAGGTTGAAGCAGCAGCTCAAAAACTGTTATGCAACTAAAGCAAAGCAGACGCCATTTTAAAATTAACTTTATTTCTTTTCATGTAAGTCACACTTGGGTATATTTGCACCCAAGAAGTCATCACAAAGGTGCAAGTAACAGAGATGAGACAGTGTGACAAATAAGCTTAAATTTTTCCTTATAAAGACAGCAATCAACATGAAAACTGTCACTTCCCCACAGACTACAAAAATACCACTTCATTATCTGGCATGTAGCTTCACAGGTGTGTACTTGTGACTAGGAAACGCAGATGAGCTACATGATGCTAAGCCTATGATACAGAGGCATGTGCAGAAAATGAGCAGCCTAGCAGCCCTGAATAGTTTGTTAACCCAAAGGGAAAAGCAAAAAAAGAAAAAAAATTTTAAAACTCAGGAAGAATTTTTAAAATAGTTATTCACCTATTTGAAGAAATATCATGGAGAAGACAGCTCACTAAGCGCACACCTAAAATTGGTTTTAGGCACAATCCAAACAAGTGGTTATCTAAAGTAACAGACTGAAGAAGGCTGAGCAAACCTCTGGCTATCAGCACCTACATCCACCGTTCTACTGTGGCAGTACAAGCTGTAGGTGAGACTGAGGTTACCTCTCCTAGTTCCTTTGTCCTTTTTATTAAAGCAGAGAACACAAAGATACCACAACAAAACCCCCAAAATTCACAATTAAGAATCCTTGAGGTGAGTCTGCATCCAACCACTGCTACAGATGACCAAAACACACAGCTGTAAGGAAGTTTAGATCCATTTGGAACAGCCACAGAATGAAAGAGTCATTTTCTTAAGAAACCTCAGCAGCATGTATAATAGCAACCCAGAGAAATCTCTTTTTCAGAGAAACTGTTTTCCTATATCCAAAAATTAGTATGAGAAAAAAGCTGACCTGAACAGATTCAGGATCAAATTAATATTCTCGTCCTAAATTGAAAATCACAGCATCAAACTTCCCATCTCTGGTTTTCAAAGACAAATGCTCCATAACAACAGCTCGTAACATCTCAATTTTTTCTGGGAACTGATCTTATGCACAAGAGGTCTGACAAATCCCACCATCCTACTGCAGGGGCAGGGGTCTCAGGAAAGTTCCAAGACTGCCAACCTTATGACATGAGAACTAATTTCTGCTGTTGTAGAATGGCCTACATAAAAGGCAAAAAGACCAGCCCATTGTTTTAAAGAATTTTGTTGTACACAGAATTCCCAGGCTCCCTATCCTGAGCCTCAATCAGATGATCCATTCGTCTCAATCAAAGTCAAGGAGTCCAAGAGACTGGACTAAGAGCTTAAAACTCCAAAATATAGATGTGGAGATTTCATCTAACCACTTAAAAAAAATAGAGCACTCAGTAATTGTACCAGCCCACCACTTAGAAATACCAAAAAAAAAAGGTTCATGGATCTGAAAGAATTTCCTGTTGAGTATGTGCTACCTTTGACTATGGCATGTTGAATAACCTGACGCGTAAATGGCTTAGAAATGAGCATTGTCAAGGAGGTCTGCTTCATTTGTTAAAAAATCTTGCAGAAAGTAGAGACAACTGCAAGTGGAAAAAGAAACCCATTTCAGATCAAAACTCAAGTGTCTTACTTGAAAGCAAAGTCATAAAACAGGCTTTCTAAAGGATTGCCCGTTGAAAGAAAAAGAAAAAATCCCATTATATCATACAAGCAGCAATAGATTCAATCCCACAGACAGGAAACACATTGTCAGCATCACATTTTCAGGTCCTGAATGACACAGCACACAGAGCAACATTTCCAACATGTCCATAACCTCAAATGAGAATCTCCAAATATAGAGATATATTTTCTAAGGAGATTTTTTACTTCTTAAGTACTTAATTAAATGAAATAACAACTGAAAATATTTATGGAATATCTGACTCTGAAACACCAGCTCTGAGCAAACCGATGATCAAGTATAAATCTTTACATCAACACACTCACCCTAGTGAATATGAGATCAGAAATCCTAAAAGCACTTGAGATCTTGGTCCAGTAGTAACATACAAGTGCTCTTGGCGTATGCCCCAGCAGTGCACAAATTTATTTTAAATTCTGCACATAAACTTCGTGGAATGTCAGTATGAATAGTCACAGGCAAACAAGCTTTCAGATCCAGCAATCAAGCACTGGTAGACAACAGCAATCTAAATTACAGGACTATTCTTTAAGGTCTGTCCTCAGAGATCAACTGCTGCCATAGGCAATGATTAGAAATCTTAATTACTTCAACAGTCAATAACTGGTATGGCACCAAATGAAACTGCTCACTGGTGTCAGGAACATAAAACACTGGAGCCATCACAATATTCCATGGATTTAGTGCATCAGACCAGAGGCTTACCTCAGTAATTCAGAATGCCTTTTTATGAAAATCCAGCTATAGCTAGGCAGTTCCAAAAACCAAAAGCCACACAGATCCTCCTCAAAATTTGATGCTAGAAAGCAATATTCCTCATTGTTATTCACAAAAGCAATAATGAAATTTAGCTAACTTGTTGCTTTTGTGAGTAAACCAGCTACAGGAATAACTTCTGAAGACTTCGGACAGACAAACTCGGTGAGCACGAGAGAATCATTATAACTTTGTGCGATTGAAAAAAATATACAAATGGTGCTAGATTTTCAGCCAGTCTAGTTGGCTGTGGATCTGCAAGTTATTTATGTTAAATAGTGTCATCATATGTGATTCTTCTGGACCTTCTGTATCATCAGAAATGGTCTGATACAAGGCAGCATTATTTCAGAAGAACAAAGATACATGTGACATAAAACTGACAGTCATAATCCAGGTAATACTCTAATGTGGAATAAAACTCACTACAAAATTCTACTTGAGAGACAGTCAGCTGTGCTGATACCACTGACCAGGCCAACCCTGGAAACAACTGTCCCTGATGCAGGGCACTGAACCACTTAAGATTTACAAGGAATCAGAATCAATTGTGTTTGACACTAGGTGTTGAGCTTTGTTGACTCACTCAATTTATTTAGCTGGATATAAAACTCCGTTTTTTATAAACTTATTTTACAGCTGCTTATATAGTACATCTGGTAACTTCAAACAAGTGGCTTTTGCTAAGCTGGGTTAGATCCACAACATAAGACACAACTTACAAGCCTCAGATAGGTGTACATCCACTCCTAATACATGCTGCACCTGCTGAGAGCATCCGATCTTGGCATTAAATAATAACCTCTACAGATTTCAGTTCCATTTGGCTCTTAAATAAAAGTTTAAGAGATACATACACTTTTGTTTCATAGTCCTTCCAAGCTTTATCAAAAGGTTTTTTCAGGTCCTGTCAAGAAAAGACAAAAAATTACAGCCAGATAGTTACATCACAAATACTGTGGCTCTAACAGTGAAGACACACCTTGGCCACTTGCAGTGCCGACAAGAATTAGGGAGTTCACTCTTTCTTGAACAGCTCACCTAAGGGCTGTGCAAAAGCAATCTTGCACATAGGAAAAACAATCTTGTAAAGAGACTTAATACACTCACATTTTTAAAAGTGTCTCTAGGATGCTTTTTGCTATGATTTTTCCAGCTCCATTTTACTCTTTAAAAGGTGTAACTACATGTTATCCCAAAACCATACTCTGCTATTAATCAAAGTAGCTACTTTCTCATCATTCTATCACTGGCTCTACTGGAATAAAGTCCCTATCCTGAGGCTGCAGTATTGCCTTGGCTAAGAACTTGATGCATCACACTAAAGTTTAAAAAATCAATTTTCCACTGACTTAATGGGAACAGTATAGGCCTTATGGCTCAGCATAACTAATTCTGTGAGAATTCTGAATGACTTATATTCCAAATTCCTTTATCTTCTTTCCTCTGAATAAGGTAATTTGAATAAAATTATCTTAACAAGTTGTAAAGTTATTTCACTGATGTCTAAAAATGCAAGAGCTGAAATTCTGATGAAGTTCAAGAGAACAGAAAACTACAAAAAAATTTTAACTGTCGGACACTGGAAAAACTTCGCAATTACAGATTAGGAACTAATTCTTACATGTTAGTTAATTACTGAGATAATTATTAAATTAACTAAAGCAGCATTTGATTGTATTTTCCAGTCTGTGGGGCAACACTGTATTGTAATAAATGTATTAATTCTGACACAGAGAAGAACAACAGTGAAATGTGGTAAGCAAACAACACAAAGATAATAAGCCTATCTTACTAAATAATCTATTTATCCTCCAGTAATTTACAGAAACCATTTTTAGTCTATGTACATATTTTTCTCCTTCCTTCAATGTCCTAGAACAATAGCTGCCAGTCGCTTCCTGTTTGCTCACTAGTAAACAACACATAAGCCCAGTAAGTTTGCTCGCCATAGGCTTTGAAAGTTTTCATAAACATACCATTATTTGAGTCCTAAGTTGCTGTTATTTCAAATAGGAAATGTCCTTGGGGCATAAACAAATAGATTTCAGCTTCTTATGCTCATACGGTCTAACGTGTGTTTCTTAATAGTTCCAGCTAAGTTTAGAATGCTAAATAAATACACTAGTAATAATCCTTTAAAATATAGTACTACCCTTTACTCAACTAAGTAAATATCTAAATCTTACACCTCTTTCTCTGCTTATCTTCTATATTTCAGCCCTGCTTTTAAGGCTTCTCAAATGTTGTTTTGTATACACAGTCAAGAACACGTGGTATGTGAAACCACAAACAGAAGGGATGACTCGATTCACAAAAAAAACCCAAAAAACAAACAAAAACACCAAAGTCTTGTTTATTGAGCTAACACGTTATTTGAGTATCCTATGCCTTCCAACACATAAGATTAATACAGTCACTAAATGTATCTATTGTACCAACAACAAACCTATATATATACAGGAAGAAAAACATACCCCTTTTACTCCTTTCAAATCTCCCTTCAGCAAACTGTCCAATGGAAAAGTGATTATGTTGTTCATATTCTGAATCTGTAACAAGAAGATTACACCAAATCAGTTAATATTTTTATTAACTGTCTTACTACACACAGAACATAAACTGTCTTAATACACACATTTCAGAAACTTTCACAGGGAAATCTTGCATATTATTTTCCGATCCCTGCCTTATGGAGATGTTTATCAGCACAGCCAGTAATCAAAGGTGAAAGCAACATGAGTTAATTAAACTCACTCTGGAAACACTATACCCCAAGACAGCAGGAAACCTCCAGAATTACTACTGATTATAAATATCTCATCCAACAGTGACTGCAAAGTAAGACCACTAATTTTTACAGTGCCTTATTTCCCTGTTTAAATTACATGGAAACAATCATACAATTTTCTAGCACTGATAATTTAAAGTTCATGAGCATATTTTACATTAACCTTGTTTACTTTCCAGCCTCTTCAGAACTACTCCGTTAAACATATTTGCTATTCTCCCAATACATGGCATCTTACTCTGAGAGAAGCTATAAAGACAAAGAATGCTGGCCTGTTAAATAGCCACCATTCCAATATTTTCCATTTGTTTTTAAAAAGCAATACATCTGCCTTATTTATCTCATGTAAACCTGGAAATAAAAATTTTATACGTTAGTATATCTTTAGTACGTAAGTAATTCAAGACAAAATAAGTACTTAAAGAAGAAAAAAATTACTTCAAATGAAGACAGTGGTAAAATAATCATGGTTTTAGTTAAGTATCTGTACAGTAATATTTTGATATGGAAAAGGAATGAACAAAGACTGAAGGAATAAAACAGTTAGGAAAAGACTGCACACCCACTCCTTTTGGATTCTGGGAAAAAATTCAAGGTATGGGCCATAATGTCTAGGCAGAGAGTTTAAACTGTACCAATTCAAATGGATTGGTTGCTCTGAGGAGCAAAATCCAGAATACTTTAGAATAATGCGATGAGAAAAAAATCAGAATAACTTTTGCAGCAGTTCGGTTAAAGTTGCCCTTGGATAAGTTACTTCTTTTCTTGGTATTTTATGCTGTTCTTTTAAAATGCCATTTTTTTCAAGAAGCTCTGAAATCCCTATATGAAGATGGACTTCAGATGTTCAAATTACAAAAAGAACTTTGCATCATGTAGGAACAAATGCTTCTATTTCTTCAGGAATAATGTCATGGACATCAAAGTTTTTTTTTAGCATAACCCATCCAGAGATGAAAAAATACTAAAATTTTAAGAAAATAATATTTCCAGTTATGGATTGTTCAGTCTTCCCAGAACTGAAAAATACAAAATATTAATCACCCTGTAGTTACTTCGTGACCTCACTAAAACAGACTTGGTGATAAATAACAGCTGGTGTTAAAACAAACAAGCAAAGCCCTGATGTACCCATCTTTCTTCCTCAAAGAAACTACCTTACTGCATCTGCTTGAAATTTCAGCCACCAGTCAAAGTGAACCTTCATTAATTTTAATGGTTACACAGATTGTCTCTGCATGGGAAGGCTAAAGAAATATAGAAAATCTGGTCTTTTGAGCTCTTTACACAAATCACATTTCCCCTTCTACACCCTTACCATTTCTCCTCCCCAACAAGCTGCAGGACTCAACCACAACCCTTCAGAATCAACAAGTTAAATTTCAGCTCTGTGTTGGTTTGGGTTTTTTTAAGTACTTCCTGTAAAAATTGAATGAGCAACATGTACACAAGCTTAGCTGGCAGTGCTGGAAACCATCCGCATCCTAAGTCCCCAGCAGTACTGCCACGGGCACATATCAACACAATCATTCTCAAGGGTAATAAAATGATATGTCGTAAATACAAGAGATAAGTGAAAAGGTTTAAACTACACAAAACTTAGGTAAAAGAACCCCAGACATCTCTAGAAGTTACAAGTGCACAACTAGAATGGTTATTCAGGTGGAAAAGCAGAAGAGGTCTCTTCCAAGATATCATTCCATGCAAAGTTTTCAACTTTGTTATTCTATTTTATGAGTATGATGTAGTCAAATCTCTAACTTAAGGATTCACAGACTCCATTTAATTATTCTTCAAGTTTAGTAGACAGAAATAAAGAACAAAGTATTTCTCAACAGCAGACTCAAGATGATTTTTCTTTAAGCCAGAAAAGAAAAAATCACCTAAAGTATTACCCCAAACATACTCATGTAAACATCAATTAGACTCCAAAAGCGTTATGGATATTTGCTACAATTTCACATCACATGGCCTGGACTCCAAAGCGACTTAAAAAAAACAGTAAGAGAAAAAAACTCTACATTCTTTTAAAAGTTTAGAGACTGTTTGCCTATTCAAATTAATTCTTTCTGCATGCTATCACCTGTACATTACTATCAGTCTATTATATTCCCTATGCTCCTATTCTATTTGTAACAAAAGTAAACATACATAATGCATGAACTTGTCATTATTAACCCAGTTAGATGAATCATACTCCCTCATATTTGTAAGTCAGCAAGCAATATACAGATGAAAGATCTTACATGTTTTTCTGCTCTTTCTTGAGTATCTTAAGCTGAACTATCTAAAAATATAGACTCATTTTTGGCACGCAGAGAAGCATTAATATGCTGCAGTTCCTACTCTGTGCAGAGTACAAGGAGCTAGAATGTACACAACAGCTTCTACATTTGACTACTTTATGTTTTAAAATATTCTTTAAAAATATATATATACAAAGGTGCAGGAAATCTTCACAGAAATTAGTCATCCTGTCTCAGAGAAACACTAGCAAATTCCATATGTTAAAAAAAAAGAAAGGAAAAAAAAATAGTTGACCTTGTTTCCACTTCCAACATTGCTGCTTTGGCACTTGCGGTTTTCCTCTGACAGTTTCCAACAAGATGACAGGGTAAAAAATTAAAACTTCCTAAGTTGGAGCACACTCAGAAAAGAAGAAATGGCAGGGGAGAGAACATATAAACAAAACACATAGCTGCCAGAAGTGCTTGTAGAGGCAACAAGCAAGCCAGCATTCGTGAAGGGGAAAGATGTTCAAGTGGTTTAAGGGCCTATGGCTAAACATTTAAGTTTGCTGCTTGCCAGCCCTCCTGATTCCTTTAAAGTAAAGCTCTTTTCCATAAGAGCTTTGGATACTGGTGCCTGCACTATTTCTGTAGGTTTTGTTTTCTAAGTCCAACCAAAATGGAAAAAAAAAAAGCCTTTTCAGCATACTTCAGAAGTTAAATACTTTTCTTAACATGCAGAACTTAAAACTTTTTCAGTTTATACTAAAATTCGGGCAGTTGAACAGTATGATATGTCTCCTATTACCATTACTAAACTTTAGATGCAGTCCCTCTACCTGGCTGTGGGCTTCACAACCATCAGTAAGCTCAGGTGTGCGCAGGTAATGGCAGTACTGCCTGCTGACAAATCATGGTTTATTTTCTTTTTTTTATGGCAAGTGCTATTGGATTTAATAGTTTCCAATAATTTTCCCAGTGACGTGAGCATTTAGTAGGACTAGGCCAATCAACACAGCAAAAGAGAAAGTGGAAATCAGAGCATCCACTATAGATGAGACATTGTTTGTCTGAACTTTAAGCTTTAGCATCTACACCCAAGACTTCAGAACAACGTGTAACAAAGACTGATGGCACAAACTTTCACCTTTGCACTGTGCCTTCCCCTTGCACACAAGGTCACAGTGCTGCCCTTCCTCTGTCCTCACCCCCTCTCCCCTGCAGCACAGGTGTGACTGAGCTGGGATATCACCCACCACTCATTATGCCACAGGGAAAATGACTCCAGCAGAACAGGAGCTGAGCACATCTAAGTGCCCACATGGAGCTGCTGGCACAGCTGCCTCAAAAAATGCCTTCACAAGACACCAAGCGCTGCCACCATGTACTACTTAGAAACAGCCCCATAACCACCACCAATATACTCAAACTGGGAACTTCTCTACTAGGAAGCATTTCACAGGAAACCTTAAAAGCATTAAAATGAACAGTTGCAAAAGCAAAGGAAGGAAGAGACTTGAGCGTTACGTGCTCACAATGGTAGATGCCACCATGGGATGGTTGGAGACCTACCCCATGCCTCATGCTACAGCCTGTAACACCATTTTGGGTCTTGAAAAGCAAGTCCTTTGGTGGCATGGTACATCTGAGAGAACTGAGTCTGACAATGGGACTCATTTCAAGAACAGCCTTATCAACACCTGGGCTAGGAAACACGGCATTGACTGGGTGTACCACATCCCTTACCATGCATCAGCTGCAGGCAAAGTGGAACGGTGCAATGGATTGTTGAAAACCACCCTGAAGGCACTAGGTGGGGGAACTTCAAAAATTGGGAACAGCATTTAGCAAAGGCCACCTGGTTAGTTAACACCCGAGGTTCCACCAATAGAGCTGGTCCAGCCCAATCCGAATCCCTGCCTACAGCAGATGGAGATAAGGTCCCAGTAGTGCATATCAGGGGACTGTTGGGAAAGACTGTTTGGGTTAATTCTTCCTCGAGTGCGGACAAACCAATCCGTGGGGTTGTGTTTGCTCAGGGACCTGGCTGCACATGGTGGGTAATGCAGAGAGATGGAACAACACGCTGTGTGCCACAGGGAGATTCGATTGTTGGGCGAAAACCATCTGTAATGTGAAATACCTGTGCACCACTGCTTGCTGAGTGTCACTGTCACTGTACACAGCCGTATATATGTACCAATGTGTATGCAGAGTTAGAATACATTAATTTGGGCACTGAGCCAATGATAAGGGATAAGGGGTGGAATGTCTTGGGGTGACTCTATGATGTGTATCCCCTATCACGGCTCTATGCCAAAAAATTAATTTTGTGCCTTTAAACTGAGCTTGAGAGGGGAGGGGGAAAAAAAAAATGAACTTTTCAAAGCAAGTTCCCAAGGACACAGAGATAGAGACTCCTCTGCATTCTCCCCGGCTGTGGGAGCATGGAGGGAGCACCCTTGCCTGTTTCCTTAGCCAGCTCATCGGTTTTTTCTTTTTCCTTTTTTCCCTTTTTTCTCCAGCATGTTTCCTGGGACTTTGGTTTAGGTTTTTTTTTTCCCTTTTTTTTTATTCCTGGATTGTTTCAACAACATCAGAACATATTGGGAGAACTTTTCTTCAGGCCCGGAGGTGGCCTAAGGCCACCTGCAACGCCAGCTCTGACAAGGAGGGACCACATCTACAGAAGGACTCTAATTTCTTCCCAGGTTTCTCTCCACCGTGAGAGATTTTATTATTTAGCATTATTATTATTATTATTATTATTATTATTATTATTATTATTATTATTATTATTCTCTGTGTTTGTTAAATAAATAGTTTTTATCTCTTTCACTTTCCTTCGAGGAAAATTTCTTTTTTCCTGAACCTGGTGGGGGGAAGGGTGGCTGTAACCTGTTTTTCTCTCAGAGGATATATTGCTAGATTTTGGCCAAACTGGCACATCCTCCTTCCTTGCCAGTGGAGAATTCCAGACTGCACAATTTCTAGCCTAGGTTGAAAGACCTAAGTGGTAGGCTTCCATCACTTTCTCTGGGACACTTCACCTTATATATTCAGAGTGAGATCCCATTTACATGCAATTTATTATTTTCCTGCTCCACAATCAGAGTTATCTGTGAAGCAAACCATGCATTTAAAATTCTCCTAAATTTTCTTCATAAACCAATCTATTGAAGCCCTAATCATGTTTTGTTACTATCCTCCACATTTCCTCCAGTTGGATCAATACCCTTTGGCAAAAAAATAAAGATGTGGTTCCAGGTGGAGCTGAACCCATGCTGCTAAGGAGGAATTATTACATCTTGGCTTAGATCTCTACAAGCGTAAATCAAACAGTACTCTTTGTTTTTTCCTCTCATCGTTAGCCAAGTTTTCCCTAAGTGTACTGATGTAAAACAGAAAGCTCACAACTTAAGTCATTAAGCTCCACATACAATACTCCAATCTCAAATATGTATACCTGTAGAGTTTTTTCATGGACTTAAGTGAGTCCTTCTAAATAAAAATATGTTTGTGAAGGTTCAGGCACCAAACATTGTTTTTTAAGAACTTGGTCTAAACAAAAAGAATTCTGGGTATAAATTTCTCAAATTTAGTACATAACACAGAAAAGACATTTCATTCAGTTTTGCTGTTACCTTTCACAGTTAAGAAAATTTTCTTTCTTTTTACATTTAAAAAAGTAAGTAAAACAAGAGCATATGGTCAGAAAAACATCATTGCTGTTCTTCCATTTTTTCTGACTAAAAACCCAAGGATTATTAATTGAAAATAGAATCTCTTACTCACAGCTACCTTCCACAGAGTGGAAATATCAGATTCACTCCTCATGATCCAGACTGTTTCATTAGCTTTAAATTTATATAAATGAAAAAGAAAGAACAAGAGTATGTATAACAACAACAAATCCAGAAAATGGTATTTGTTAAATAGCTACTTCATCTTCACAGATCAAACCCCTTTTCAAGGAGTGTTGACAAAGATGCACAACCAGATTTTATTTCTCCTCAGTGTAGCAATTGAATAGGATTTGAAGGAGAAAATATTTGAAGTGCAAATATATTGCAATGAGCCTTTCATTTTCCTCACATTTTTCATATTAAGACCCACACCTTTATCCCTTGGCACTGTATTTAAGACAGAGTAATTAACACTGTAACCAAGTGCTATACAGACCTAATCTACCTGGGAACTCCTACAACTCTAGTGGGTGTTCTGATTTCATTACGAATTAGGAACAAGGTTGCCATCAAGAAGCAGTATCACACTTGCCACAAAAGGTGGCATGTTGCCTCTAAAAATGGCCTCTAGTAATTTCAGATCTTTCACTACCAAAAAGACAAACCGATTGCTCAATCTTCTTAAAAAACAGAAGTTGAAGAAAAAATTTTAAGTTGATATCAAAGCTGTGGCAAAGGAAAATAATTGCACAGTATACATCACAAAGTGATCCAAATGATGCAAACTGGGTTAGAATGGCTGAAATGAGTGGTTACAAGGATCTTGTACACAGTAAATATCAATTCATTTCTTGAAGATGTATTTATAAATCACTTCAAAAGTGAAGAAGAACTACAAAGGTTGGGGTGGGGGTCTTTTGAGTTTTATACACTATTTGAAAGTGCACCCATAAAAGCAGCATAGCAAACTTATAAAAACCTCAGGACCTAAACTGTAACTTGAATAGTTCACAGGTTTTTGGATTAAAAGCAAGAATACTTCAGCTGCTATTGAAATACTTAAAAACACTGATGCCTTGATAAGGCCATAAAAACTTGAAAGTCTTTTAGGAAACTTCTAAAATTATTAGGGAAAACAAGGACCTAAAACTCCTGTTAAAGCAGAACAACTTTAAAATGGCTTTCCTCTACCTTACTAAGGGCAACTTTAGAGAAAATCTTTGTGCAGAAGCACTTTAGAGCTACAGCTCTAAATGCCATCCAGGCCAAGAGCTGACAGAACACGTCAGCTTCTAGAAACAGAAGTAAAATATATGACAAAGCAAATCTTGACAGTAGCCCTAAAGCTTTGCCAGTGTTAATAGCTTTGGCATCTGTTCCAGTCTGAACATGTCCTCTCACTTCCTTGCACATTCCCCATTCACTTCAGTTAAAATCTTCTGTGGAAATTCAGCACCCTGTGAAACTCCAGAGATAGGTCTATTTAAAGAGTACCTCCCAGAATGTTTTTTTTAACAGCAGCAGGTTGCATGGCCTTGGCTACATTTTTGATGAAAATATTTACAACCAAAACATGTGGAGTGCTACAAGGAAACATCAGAGGAGAGGGATGTTTTTAGTGCCAACATGTTGAAAGCATTCAGAGTTAGATACCTCACCTCGCTGTGAGAATGCACATACGGCTATGACTTTAACAATACACACCCCAAATTATTTCCAATTATTGTACAGAACTTTTTATACTGGTCAATACCCTTTTACTCTTTTAGAAAAACAGATCTCTATCGGTGAATTTATGAACAGATTTTCAAAGTGACCAGTTACTAAAAATTTATTCTAGTGGCATTAACTTCTAATAGGCAAAGCTATATAAATCTATAATTTTCATTATTCTAGATTTCTTGTTTATAAATATGGCATTTGTAAGCAATAATGAAGTTCACGTCTTTTTTTCATATGTATTTCTTTCTGGAGGAAAGATTACATCCTACATCCTACAAATCAATATTTTCCTATTGAGACACCAAATTCAAGGATCATTAGGTTTCCTTTGCTAGTCAGGAAAAAACAAAAAGCTTCAATCCTCAACAATATGAAGCATATGAGGAAGGAGCAGCACTTTACAGAGACCTGCTCTTCACCCGACAGTATTAAAGAGAGAAGGTGCCTATGCTACTGCAATGTTAAAAAAAAATTACATTCATGTCTATGCAAAAATTACTCTTCACTTCAAAAATAGAGAAAATCAGAATCACAAACTGAGAAAAACTAAAGACTTAACTACTCTCTTATGACATATCCTCTTCTTATACACACAAACTGAAGCAAATGTACATAGCTGCTTCTAAAAAAAAAAGCAGTACACAGCAAAAAGAACTACAAATATTCCTTGGAGAAGACAAACACAAAACTTAGGTGGATAACAAAAGGTAACAAAAACATCCATTCCAACTTTCCATAGATATTTATTTTGGTGTTTTTCCTTTCCAAAATGTGGAAGGAAAGTCATTATTTTCAGAACCATTTTGCAAAGATAGTAGTTTCTGGTTTTAAGAAAACAAATAGCTAAGATTTTTGGTAAAAAAGCAACACCTTCTAGCTTTCAGAAGTATTCTTGAAATAACATTAAAAGCTTTTTCTGGGGAGGGGGTGTAGCTTTTAGCAGATTGCTTTTTAAAATCACCTAAACATCCCATTTCCCAGATCCATTTGCCTAATGAATTCATCATACTGCAATTAATATATGATAGAGAGGGGTTTTTAGTCAACAGAAGGTATCAATTAGAAGACCCATTCCATTTTCCTTTCCATAGGAGCTGCCTGCCTCATTGGGATAACTGACTCACACTGACTCAGGATGCCTCTTCTGATACATAATCTCAGGTAATATCTGTACTTCCAGAGAAGCTCAAATCAATATAACCAATGTGAAATATATTTCGTTGTTGATAAATACATTTGGGGCTGTAGTCATCAATATCATGATTGGATAAAAAGAGAGGACAGCATCAGAGAATGAATGGAACTGCCCTAAATCCCATCAGCTGGAAACATTCCCCAAAGAAGTGATTATGACCAGCTGGCTGCAAACTACAGACATTTGGTCTAGACTCACAAAAGCATTTGATGTGTCTCCATGCCATTGATTTCAGCAGACACAGACTTTTAAATGCTCCTGGTAATCTGGGTCATTTCCCCTTCCTAGCCCCTGGTGTAAGAGTTCTGTGAATTCAAGTAAATTTGGTACTTAAGACATGGGAAAGCTCTAGCTAGTAGGATGTAATCAGAATCTGCCGTTTTTGTACCCTCTGATTAATGTGAAATTGAGGCTGAAAATTCTCCATTTATAATTAACAATTCCATTCTTCCAATTGGTTCCATCCCATTTGGCTCACCAAAGAGGCTTTTAAGACTTACTGGCTTCAGCTGTAGGATTGATCCCCAATGGCTGCTACTGTTGTTTGATTTTGTTTCCCTGACTCCCTGCTCCCTGAGAAGCAAGAACACTCTCTTCCAGGACTGCTAAAATCTCCCTTTACAAATACAAACGGAAAGTGGGAAAAAGTTAAGTAAAACAGCATGATCACACAGTAAATCAAGTTGGGTTTTGCTGGTTTCACAATTTTAAAGCAAATTGAGATGTGTGTTTTATAATGCATGTTATAACTACTTTATTGTGGGAAGCTTTTAGATGTGATAAGTGAAGAGGGAGGTTTGTTGTGTTTGTGTTTTGTGGTGGTTTCTTTTCTGGTTTCTTTGGTTTGGGTTGAGTCTTGACTTCTGCAAGGGGAAAGCCTAGAACACGAGACATTTTTGTAAGCTGAGAGTTTTTTAAGAACAGTGGCTACTAAAACACAAACTGTCTTCAGTATGAAGAGCTGTTGTAATTCCAAAATACAGCGTTTATAATGGCTTTAAAATTTCAACATGTTTTTCTTAAATAATTCTTACCAAATTTTTGAAGAGTGCAGTTAATTCCTTTGTAAACACAGAAAATTTTAAAAACGCTGTTCCCAAATCTGGGTCATCCCTGCAAACACAGTTGCCACCGAACTTCTCCAGGGCTTGTGTATACTGTTCTTCATTTTCCACGTGAGCTTCAAAAAGAGCAAAACAGGAAGATACCATCAGTAGATAAAAGGTTACTGAATTCACAACTGAGGGCTTTTTTTAAAAAACGCTTTCCACAGTTATTGCTACAAATGTTTACTTGATACAAAAACCAGTTACTATTTACATTTTAACACTGATATGCCTGAAGTGGTTTGCATGTACCTACTCATGTTGTGCCAAGACAAGACAAACATCTGACGCTCTAGAAAGACCCACAGTATTTCTGCACCATAGCAGAGACCCCATAACAACTCCCAATTCTTAGAATGAACTTTCAGATTTTAGAGTTTTTTATTAACAGTTTCTAATTTTAGCTGTGTGCTGTTATGTTTTACTGTGTGCTGGAAAAGAAACAGAAGAGCTAAAGTGTGCTGGCAGAGTCTTGGATCTCTACAACAGAAAGCAATAGATCAAATAGTCTTGGCTCACCCTAAGAAAAAGGACTATAAACCACATTACAAAGGAGGACAAAACCATATCTATGTTAGTTCTCCGATTCAGGGCAGCACTGGGGATCTGAAGCGAATCCTAGCAATCTGCATTTACCACAGGCCAGCTCAGTTCTGAAAGCAATCCTGCTTCATGACAACCAGATTCCCTTCTGAGAGAACAAAACCAGAAGCTCTGCCCTAGAAGTCATCCAGTGCTCCTAGGCTACACCAGCACAACTCATCCATCACACACCTAACACCAATGCTCAGAAAGCTTTGAGCTCCCCATGTTGGGAGGTTATTCAGCCCAGGGAATGAGAGGAAATCTAGGCATAAAATAAATTCCCCTGATTCAAATATAAAGCAAATCTGAGAGGCTTCAGTCTTAACTACTTTGCCCAAGTGATTTACTCCTAGGTCACTTGCCTATATAGACAGGCACAAAAAGTCTCTTTATGAAAAGTCAATTTGACCTGTGGAATAAAACAGAAAGTTTTTCTGAACCCAAGTTTAGTGACCATGTCAGGCTTGAGAATGTGGACAAAGCACACCAAGTTGGCACCTGACAAGGTTAACATTGCCTATTTCTTATTCTGGCTGTAGACAATTTCTAAAGCTTCAAGGGAAGTCAGGGGAAAACAAATTATGCATTAATAAGAACAAAGACTGTCTCGGTCATTACATGAGACTAGCATAAACCCTGAAGATTATTTAGAGAGGATTAATCTGTTCAAACAAGCAATGATCCAGTTTCATTTCAAGCCCATATGTACACATCAACACACTTAACATCCAAAGGACTTTTGATACAATGTCATTTCCCAAATTTCTGTGAATTAGTTATACAACCTGTTCAATAAACTTACCACGCTCCAGACTAAAAACAAGCCTGTGTTCACATGTCCTATCTGGACAGCCATTCAAGAACTTTGTTTCTCAATAGCTACAAATTTTCTCTAATTTCTAATATATGAAACTAAAACCCTAGTTTTAGCAGCAGTGGTACAACACCATGTGATTTAAGGCTGACATAATGTACTTGCAGAATTGAAGTTACACAAACAGCATTAATTCTACAAGTTTTTAACTTGAGCACTTGAATTTGCAGCCTGTGACAGTTTTCAGATAGCTATTAAATTTAAAAACTGAGTACTAGCACTGAAATTTACTTCTTTTCCTCAGCATCAACAGCAAGGCTGAGCACTTACGAAGTTTTTGCTGTAGGATGGATGTTCAACTAATTCTATTGCGTGACATATATACACCTGAACAAGCTTTCAATGAACTGGCACAAGCAGCAAAAACAAGAATGTGGCAGGTCACAGCTCCTCTAGATCTCACATCTACCCAGTGAAGTGAATTATTTCCACACTGCTTTCTGCATTCTCACTGCTTCCTGCATCCAGCTTAGCTTATGTGAACCCAGGTGAGAGAAGAGGTCAGTTCACAATTCCTACAGCAAAAAGAGAAAGCTGCCCCTGCATGAAAGCAAGGTGCAAAGGCTACTACCATTAAGTGTTATGGCTAGATGTGCAAACAGTAACTGTGCCATGCTGACTTTTTACCTTAGGAAACAAGCACAGCATCCATTCCACATGGCATCCCCAGGAGACTTCTATTCCCCAGCATCCTAGGGACTGTTCTTCTGGATTCTGAGACATTCCCCAGAATGCTGATGGTAGTTTATTGCAGCAGTACTATTAACTGAGCTAGTACTCCCCAAGTGCTTCTGAAGAACACAAAAATCTACTTTTCCCATGCAACCGTCCAAAATACCCTTCCTGTTCTATGGTTTTTTCCTGATGGATTTTGTTTCTCTACAAACAAAAGATATGAAATCTATAAAAAAAAATTTGATCCAGTTTTGAGGGTTTAGAGGTTTTCTTTAAGTAAGAAGCTACGTACAAATTGGGAGTCACTATGTAATCCTTAATAATGGTTTGTAAACTCTTACATTAAAACAGAAATACAAAACATGGAGATTTAATATTTAGGGAACCTATACTAAAAATCCAGTCACTGTGCTCTTCAGAGTGTAGGACCATGGGGTTTGTTTGTCAAAAGAAACCCTAAGGGCTGACATGACAGGTGGCTTGGTTAGTGATGTTTCTGCAGGTGGAAGAGAAATGCCTCCAAATCTTTCTTGTCAAGATTGGGTGGGCAGCACGAATTTAAAACATGGGCAAGGTACTGATTTTATGCAAAGACTAGTGATTTGCTACAACACTCTAACAGGTACTCTGATTATGAAGCATAGTCTAGCATTCTAGAATAAAATTTTAAAAAACCCCAACAGCCAAAAAAAAACAGCTAAGCAAGAAAAAGAAGAGAATAAAGGATGCCAAACCAATGAAACAGCTCCTGATGAATCTTAAACTGGACCCTCCACAATCCAAAGATAACAGCTTCATTACATTCGACAAGGAACTTCCTTTCAGTTTGCTGAGATGAATTACACCACAGCAGCAGTTCTTGTTCTAACCTTGTGTCTGAACACCAACATGGCCAAAAGTTCTGTCAGATACTGGTGGCTCTCCAAGGTTGAGAGGCCTGTTTATTTTGCACTTAATATAGGTTTTGTTAGCTCTAATTGCTATGAACTGCACAATGAGAACAAAAGCCAACCAAACGCTGTTTCTTATCCACAAAAAACAAATGCTGTTTCTTATGCACAAAATACTGCTGATCCACAAAAACAAAAGCTTCAGTTATTTTTTTCAAAGAAGATAAACATACACAGCTCCAAGAGATTGGCACACATTTAAAAAGGCACGCAGCAATAGTTCTTTGTGTTTTATTCCGCATTTTAAGAAAAATATCTCATTTTTTACATCATGACAATAAAAAGTTGCAGCTCATCATCTCTCTCTTGTCATGAAGTTCCCAACATACATAACTGGAAGCCACCAGGCAGAGTGAGGTTTCACAAAACAGTAGACACAATGTAGCTTCTTTTTGCTGCCAAAGAGTAATTTCACCCCTCCCACACTCTCATCTCTTGATGATATACATGGCCCTACCACTTCAGGTGCTCATCTAATCCCAATTAAGTTGATCTCACTGCATATGCAGCTTTATACAAGCTTAAAAACTCATCTAGGGATCTGCCAAAGAGCAGGCACAACAGAAGGAGCAGGTAGCCCAGAGCCAGTGGAAAGAGGAGAGCGCAGCTTCACTGCTTGGTACCAGTAGGGCAGCAAGAAAAGTGCACCTACCCCACAACATCCCATCCTTACTGAGCTCATGATCAAACAGCTAGCTCAAGACTGACACTTAAAATGCACATATTTCTCTTCTCAGAGTTACCCATATAACTCCTTCTGATTCACTATGACATCTGACTGTTTAAATCTTCCAATTTCACCAATATAAATGAACAGGAATGATGTACTTACCCAGACCAGATAAGTTTATGGCTTTGACAGATTTCTTCATTTTATAGAGAACAGTTCGGTCAACATCCAGAGCCTAAAACAAAAGAGAAAAACGTAATAGTGGACTGTCCTCTAGCAAATTTCTGCTCTGGAAACCTGCCGTAATTACAATTATTACATAGTTTACTCATTTCCCTAATTAATGAATTACTTACCATTTGCTTCCACCCCCATTTATACAACCTATTCTGTGCCCTTGCCCAAAAAAACCACCTCCTCCATCTCTGGAGGAGGTGACCAGCATCATGTAAACTCAGCAGAAAACAATTTACACAATACTGTCTTTCCATGCTAAATTATTAAAGAAGCTTAAAACAGTTTTCACCCATCATATGTTCTGACACTGCTGAAAACACGAGCAGTATCACTTCCTCAGGCAGAATATTGAAAATGGAATTTAATTTCAGTTTTCCTGGATAATTTAGTTAATTGCATTCTCAACTACATGAACTTTCTCACTGCTATGCTGAACAAAATGAATTGCATATCTCTCAAATATCTTTCACACAGTTTAACACTAGACAAAGCTTCCCCCAACACTATATAAAATTCAAGTTTAAATCTTTCCCAGAATGCTCAAGCACTTATAATCAATTTGTTTCAAAGAAATAAGTAAAAGCAGGCAACCATTTTGCTTACTGAAGTGAAATATGAGCAGACTCAAAAATGTAGAATTGTTCCAGAAAGGAGAAGCAGAATTATGGTCATATAAATTAATTTAAAAAAAAAAAAAAAAATTGTGAAACTTGGAGAAAATATATGTTCCAAAGATGGTGGTGTCTTTAGACTCCACTGAAGAACAATACTGAACACTACAAATTGTATTATGCCAAGAGCTGTTTAGCATGATACATGATAAAGCAAAGAAATCCACCAAATTCATTCCAGTTTTCATGCAAAATATTTCAATGAATTGCAGCAGTTACACATCTGACCTACCCTTGTTTTATTGTTTATCATTTGTGTAAGAAACACAATGCAGAAAAGTCAGCCCCTAGGAGTCTCTCCAATTATTTTAACACAGTGAATGCAAAAAGAAATATTAAGCCCCCTGATTCGGGGCGTATTCTTAAACAGAATCTATTTAGACCACAAATAGCTGGACAAAATCTTCACAGCATTCCATGGAAACCAACCAATTCAGACAATGCCTGAACATTAATGTTACAGTGTCACGGTACTGCTGTATCCATTGGAGGTTTTGCCTCCAGCATCTTTATATTAGCACGTATGTATCTATTTTACATCTGAAACATATCAGCAGGAGAAGTGCAGAAGCTTTTTCACCTGGAATTGTGAAGTACAGAAGAAGGGAAAAATAAAACAATCTAAGAAAGCCCATAAAAGCCATGCCAGCTTTGTTCGCCCTCTTCAGCAATTTGAATTCCATCCACTACAACAAATCTGTACCTAGTATGATCTCCAAGGTTAGATTAGTCACCTGTTTGGATGGGAGTACATGAAGGGAACTCCCTCACTGTATATTTGTTGATTTCTAAAAATAACCTCAGAAAAGCACCCTCCGATCAGCTGACTACAGAGGAATGATAATTTCATCGATGACTGCGTCAAAGCTCAATCACCCTCTTGGAGTCCAAGCAAAAGGAAAGTCTCCAACTACAAGCATTACAAGCAACAGTCCAAAGAGAAGGCTGACAGCCAGAGACTTAAAACTTACGAATTCAATTCTCAGCTAAACCTTAGATTTGTGTGTGCAGCATTATTAATTATTAAATCTTAAATTAAATATTAAATCTCTGCACCTTAGTTTGGGGGAGATAATTCTTAAGGAAGAGAAATGTTAGAAGGATAAATGCGTGGGTTTAATTGTACTACTGTGGTCAGGGATCCAGACAGACCTATGGATTCATAAAATCCTCTGACCCAAGGCTGCCTCAGTCAGAAAGCACAAACTCCCAGTAAGAAAAAAACCTCAAATCCTCTTCCTCAACTAAAGTCATCATTTTGGTTTGAAATGTCTCTCAACCAACTTCCACTTTAGCCAGGATCAAGTAGTAGAGGAATAAACCAACAAGGCACAGCATAGCCAGGGTCCAACAGAAATGGCAGCTAATGCCCCTAACACACCAGTGACAACTCAAGCATCAACCCACTTCAGACAACTGGTCCACATAAAAATTCAAAACAAAGGGTAACGGGAAAAATACCCCACAGAGAGTACCAAGGACAACACAACAAGCAAAACCTAAAACCTTAATGTGTTGAAACTGTACAGGTCAGGCTTTCTTGGGTCCTCTCTTCATCCCCTGCCTGTCTTTTCAGCTGCATCAGTGCAAAGCTGTACCTGAACCTAAAAAAAATGTGACTAGAAACTGGGGGAAAAAATCAGCTCTGGAAAGCTTTCCAAACAGGAAACAAAGGATAAAAAATATCTAGCCATTTTAAGGGGGACCTTAAATAAATACATAGATAAATAAATAAATTTATTAAATACAATTACAATGTTTCCAATTGTGGTAAGAAAACTAGACTTGCTCCTGTAGGAGGTTTTGTCTATTCCTCCCTTCCTTTGTGCAATCTTTTCATAGTGTGTGACATTTAAGAGTGGCTGTAAGTGCCTACAACTAATGGGCAAAATACTGAAAAGTTTTGCATCTTTAATACTGTATTTCAGTCTTGCTTATAGACTAAAAAAACTGAGAGGAGGACTTTGTTTAATTGAATAGCATTGGTGTTTATTCACATCTAGTGTTTCAAACGAGTGACTACAGGATAAAACTTGAAAATGCATCTCCTTGTCTTTAGTGCTGTTCTTCATATTTTCTTGTCATTTCTTTGTCCACATCTTAGCACTAGGAAATCAGTGTAAATCCAGCTGTGGCTCTATTATAATTCACACTTCTAAGCCTGTGTTTGTTTCATAAATATACACACACTATCCCAATGCACACACATGCACCAAAATGCACCCTCATTCAACTTCTTTGTGCATTCTCAGTAGTGTCAGAAGCATGGAATTTTAAAATGGCTTCAGATGTTGCATATTCTAGGATTTCTTTTTATTCACTTAAAATGCCCAGTAAACTCCTGAAGAAGAAGAAAAGCGACCATGCATTTCATATGGTGGAATCATTTTGTCCTCCCATGTAATGTTTCTAGTTCTGCCTCAAAAAACGATATTGGTAAGGCTGCTTATTTTAGCAGCTGTTCCAGCACAACTGAAAATAATTTTCACAGCCCCACTCAGTTTCTACTGACGAGCACTCAGACTTCCCTGCTGTTAAAAACAGTAAATATAACTTTGACTTAAAGGGAAAAAAAACAAACCAAATTCCCTACAGCACACAAGAAAAGAAGTCACGTTGTGGAAGTGCTGTTATGCACATGAACTTAAACAGAAACTCAAAAGTGACCTCCTTGAGCGTGTCCTTGTCAGTGCAATCTTTTTCCAAATACAGTATTTATGTCTTCTGTTCATTTACTTTCATGTGATTTCTGATGGCAATGTGATGAAACCATTTTTAAGGTAAATTACTTCTTAGTCAGAAGTATTGCAGAGAGGGCAACAACCATATCAAAATAAAATGCAGATTTTCACAGGAACACAAGAGAGAGGACACAAGCTGATAAGTAGCAAAGCTTTTTTCCGCATGCAGGAACAAGGTCCAGTTTCACTTGTCAAAGGCCAATTTCCATTTTTGCTGCTTCAAAGGTTTCTACTTTGAACAGTAAAATGTGTCAGCTAACTAGAACCAAATCCATCTTATGAGGAAGAAATCAGTCTGAGATTACTGAAATGTCCTGAAATGTTATTCCACATCCTACTCCTCAACCTATTTTATTATTATAATAATAATAATAATAATAATAATAATAATAATAATAATAATAATAATAATAATAGAGCCGTTAAAGTCTGTTTCACATTGCCTAGAAAGATTTAAGCCCACCAGGATATACAATTTTCAAACATTTAATTCTGCTGCTTCCCCTCCCCCCCATAAAAAAAACAGGAAAGAAAAAAACTAGCATCAACCCCCAAATCTATATTGTTTAAATAGATCTGTGAAACATAGATGGTTGGCACAAAAGATGAATGTATTATCTGCTCTTTTCAGTGGAGAGAGGAGAAACAAACTGTTCTATTATTAGCGTATTTAACTGAGGGAGGAAAAAAAGCAGGAAGACAGAAACTCAGAAACTGAACATCCCAGAGATGATTTTGGCACCTTTTGCAGAGCCAAAGGGTATGGGGAAAACCAGGGCAGTAGCAGCAGCGGAGAGTCCCCAGGCTCTAGTGGTTCATTAAACATCCTTTGTGCCAAACTTACAGCAGAAGTCTGGGTCTTTATCTTATGCAAGTGTCCTCACACCAGTGTCTTTTTCCTTTGTGGCCCAGAAAATAATTAATTATCTGTGAAGGAACAGAAAAACAGCCATACTGGATCAGATCAACACTCCATTTAACCTGATATCCTCTACCAGGAGTGGCCAACAGCAGATGTTCGGGACAGCAAGCAAAGAAAAGCACGTACACATCCTTCCCCAGGATAATCTCCCATTTTCCAGTAATGAGTTTAAAAACAAAAGACTGAGATTCTCTCATCCAGAAACACTACATAGCCCAACAGGCTATTCTCAAGAGAAACACGAAGCCCAAATTTTCTAATTCCAGACAAGGGAAAGAAAAAAACTAAACCTGACAGCATACCATGGGAAGTAGTGACCAAAGAAGAGGAAGGAGTCGGCCATCACCTTTACTTTATTTTGCATTTAAAACAGTTCAAAATCTCTAACACATTCCTTCCTTCTTACCCACAGCAGCTTCCTTTTGGAAAGCATAAAGTAATTATTTCACACTTTCAGCTATTTGGATGGGGCTTCACTGAAAGTATTCACAGAACTGGATCTGAATTTGAGGAAAGTCTCAAGGTTACCATTTTGTAAAATAAAGAGTCCATTGGAACAACAACAGATGCTTGGAAGTACTGCTAAAGCTGCAACAAAATTTTGGGAAATCAATCCTTGTGTAATTTCAAAAATTATCCTGGAGCCAGGAACCTATGTGTTCTTCCCTACACTAAACATCTACCTGACAAATATACAAAAAAATATTAACACACGGATATTTGATCCACTATACACAGTTATCTTAACATTATTTCTTTAAAACAAAATCAGATCTCACTCTCAATTTTATCAATTTGCTTTAAAACATCAGGCTACTCAATGGCCATAAATCCTCCACTTTATCCATTCCAGTATTTCAGAATAAGTAACAATGCCAGAGGCTGCTGCAGATGCTGAACACATATAAGAACATCCTTCCCTAAAACAAAAGGGCACAGGAAGAAACTTGGTCAGATAAGGAAAAGAGAGGCAATCAAGCAGTTATTGTAGAGACAGCAGAACATGAAAAGGCTCTTGTGCCTCACTGGACTGGTCTTGCTTAAAAATTAACAGCAAGTTTTTTATACTTGTATCCAGGAAGCACAATAGTTTGGCCTTTCTGGTGTATCTTTACAGGCAATCTGATATTTGCTGTAATTAATCCTTGCTGACTCAAAAGACCAGACATATCCACAGACATTCTGTCTCAGTTTGTTATTTTTCTACTAGAAATGAACTGTCAACACTGCTGGCTTTAATCCACTTTTCGGCAACAGAGGGTGGTAAAAAAACTTCCTAAATTATGTTATCCCCCTCCAGAATCCTCTTTCCATTCTCCTACTGTTATGTAATTTCCTCCTCCAATGTATTAGTTTCTTTTCCAAATCCTCTCCAGTTTCCTTCCACTGATCACCTTGCACATTCACAGAGGGACTGATACAAAGGGTGGAAAAAAACCCTCGCAGGCATAGTCTGGGGCAAGGCACTGTAGCTTCTAAATGTATCCTAGAACGACGGTAATTTAAAAAACTTTAATCTGGGGCAATTACTTTACTTGGAGTATGCATGTGAAAAACTGCAGTAGCTATGATAGTTAATTTGTATAAATGAGCTTTCAGGTGTGAGACCTGTCAGCTAAAGAGACTGAAGGTACAGAGACAGACCTGCAAAAAAAAGGACAGAGTTTACAGCAGAATCATCACTGAAAGGTCCCTTTCCACAAAAGCATTATTTCTCCAGCATCTGGGTTTGTGGTTCTTGTGGGCCCAATGCCAAGGCAATCTGTTTAAACAAGCACTGGTGTATTTGGCAGAAGAAGGAAGTAAACTATTGAGCTAAGGATATGCACGTTGGAAAAAAGTAGTACCACTGCTTTGGGAAATTAATACTTCGAAGTGCACGGTAATTATGCTGCAAAGGTAAAGGATGGGAGAATTTGGCACTGCTCTGTGTTGTGTATAAAACCAGACCTGAGCATGATGACTTTGTACAATGAATTCATTAAAATAAAGAAAGGATGCCTAAAAACCAGAACTCTCTAACAAACTACTTCTATCAGAAGAGAAATCCCAAATGAGAGGTTCAGAGCTACAAAATGTTACATCATTAATACAAGTCACTAAATGAGACCATTCCACACTAAGCAAAACAGGTGCTGTATCTGTGTATTAATTGATTTCCACAGGCTTTCCTTATTACGAAAAGTTACAAATGCAACCAATACTTAACTGGGAGACAGACATCAAGCATTTCTGTGAAATAAAATCTCTTGCTTAAGACAAAGAATGGAAGCTGCTTATGCTAACTATTTTTCCAGAACATACCCACCTCCTGCATTAACCAATTTTTACACTGAGAAGTGTATTTTCCTTCTCCAACATTGCAGCTATCTGCTTTCAAAGATGACTGGACTTTAAATACAGATCTTATAAGCAATTCAATAGATGATGCATTTATTCTTTTCAGTGGCTCATTTTTAAACAGAGGGTGTGTAAATAAAACTCCCATATTTAATATTTAATTGTTGTTTATTTTTCAGTTGCAGTAGCAAATTCTTGGTATCCATCTCCATTTATTTAACATTACATGCTGCAACATCCTAAGATATATCACCATGTAAAATAAAGATATGCAACAGGATTAAAGTTCCAGTGATGATTGTCTTAAATGGATGAGTGAACTTTACCAACCCTTTACCCATGTCAAAATACTCTGGTCCTCACCCTGCAAAAGACTTTTTTCTAGCTTCAGGTTTTTGCATTTCTGTCTGCTGTCAGCATCCATCAAAGCCATTCATGGTTTGGAGTCCAGCTGTTGGAAGAGGCTGATCCTCACCCTGTATCATTCAACAGCATTATGATGAGCTGGGCTGATGGGATTTTCCTTTTGCAGTTTTTTCAATCCAGTAACTCTTTTCCCCAGTATTAAACCTTTTTATACACCATCAGAGGAAACAAGAATTAATCTTTGCAAAATACAATGCCCTTTTATTGTGCATGTGACAAGCTTTCTGAAAAGAGAATTTTTGGTTATTTATGGGAGCAATTAACAAATTAAAACACTTTCCAGATACTCAAAAGTTCCCATATTAATGGACTAGTTTGCTATTTGTAGTCTTTGAGACCTCTACTTGAACCAGGCAGACACCCCTATTACAATCTATAAAACAATGAAAAACTAAACAGTTACATTTTCCCTTATGTATGATGTACTTACTCTATGCTAAAAATGAGAACCTTTGCAGTGTGTACACAGATCAACTGGATGCCATAAACTCATCTATCCGTCCCCATCCAACACTCCTTTATCTTCCTTATGTATCCAATAATTCTAGGGACAAGAAACCAGCCTAGAAAAGAGAAGAGTCTACAGCAACAGAGCGCAATCAAACCTCAGATTTAAGAGGCCGCTGAGAGCTTCTTAACAGAAAGAAGTAATAAATCAGTGTCACAAACATCTCTGGCAGACACATACAAAGTGTCCATTCTGAAAGGGAACAGAAGGCACACAAACTCTATCTAGTTTATGATACACCTGAAACTCCTAGGACACCATATTCCCACAACAATGGCAGAGGCACCTAGAGGGGACTTCAAGAGAGTAAGATAAATTACCTCAAATGAACCGATTATTCCTAGGGACACACGGAGCCAGCAGTCAAAATAAGGTTCATCAGAGGTAAAGCAGCACATCAGACATCATCCCTCTATTATTAGGGTAGAAATTTATGGACAGCATCTACCTATAATACTAATGGTATATTAATTACACATAAAACTCAGTGTCAAATGATAAAACTTATTTTCTCTTGAAACACTATAAAATTATTTCTGTTCTATAGTGGCTTCCAAACTTCAGCCTGTGATTTTTGCTCCAACTTCTCTGTGATTCACTATACCTTTGAAAATCTCTGCATGGTCTCTCAGTATCAATACACTTTTCCCCATTAAAAAGTAACTGCACAACGGTATAATTAACAGCAACTAATGCCAGTGTAAGGCTTGCAACTTATGGCAATCAAATATTTGATAACATCAGTATCTTCCTCTTCTTTTTGTTAAATGGAAAAGAAATGGCATGTATTTCATTTTGTTGATGCTTTGTCATGCTATAGCTATCTGAAAACAGCTTGAATCTTGTAATATAAATGCATAAATATAATATCTACGAAGTTCCATTTGGGAATTTGTTTTTAAATGAAAGAATGCATCTGAACTGTCATATGTTGTCATTCATTTTAGGTGCCCAACTCAGAAATCACAGGGCACTACTACAATCTTGAAACCAATCATCTTAAATTCTACTAGAATTTCTACAGCTTTGAGTATAACTAAAATTAACAGTTCAGACACTCGTGTCACTAGAGACAGCTGCCCCAAAGTGTAAGTGAATCTTAAGTGACGCAATCATTAGTGTACCAAACAGCAGATATATAATACTCATTTATATAATAGTGACGCAAAAAGAAAAGCTTTATCCCCATAGTGGACTTTGCCAAAATAATTAGAAAGTTCACATCATGGAAGGTATCTATAAAATGGAATAGACAGTACTTCCCTGTATCATCAATGAAGCACCAGGAAAGCAAATCCGTACACAGCTGGCACCTAAGACAAAACACTACCTAACACAAAGAACTTCTGCATTTAAAATTGAAGCAATTTAGAACATAGATGCATGTCCAGGCCTACCAGAACTTTTGTTGTTCTTAAATGAAATAGGAAACAGCTACCGAATGAACTGATTGAAGCAGAAAAGACAAACACCTGGATCTACATGTAACCAAGCACCATGTGTCCTTGCACCAGTGCCACATCCACATGGCCTGGGCCACAGGGAAGGCAGTGGCAAACATGACCACTCCATCCCTACAACAGACTGGGCTGGAAATACTTACATGAAAAGCTTGTCATCTACATCCAGACCGTTTAAGCAACAGAAGAGAGTGAACTAAGCAGAAGAATGAATGAAACCAAACAAAAAGCAGCTTACAAAAGATTTACTACTTCATTGCTTCTTCAATGCTGTCCTCATCAGCCCAATTAGCATCTAGTTCACATGGAGCTCAGAGTGTAGGAGGACTCTGCTGGCATTTTTTCTATTGTTGTGTAACATACACCTACAGTGCTAGGAAAAAAACCAAATTATTAAAAATGTGTGCTTTGCAAGACTCCGTACTGCATGTTTTGCATGTGACTACAGACCAGGAGTTCTGTGTTTGCAAGTGCTAAGGAAACTTCTACTCTTATTGCAATAGCCAAACAGTAATCCTGTTTGATTGAAGGGGCTTAAAATGTTTACTAAATACATTTGTTTCTGAGTTGACTTCCCTAGAATACAGCCTAACTTTCCTTGAAATTGCATATTCTAGGAAAGAAATCTTTCACTAACAATGAACAGAAATCATAAAACATGAGAAAATAATCCATAAGAACCTCTACATCCCTTCACTATTATTTTCCCTTCCTATATGCTTTTTAAATGTAGTACAAATCTTCCAGGAATGTGAAAGTAATTTGTTCAGCTCTAATCACTTCAGCTGTTTCGATGTATCTACACGCATACTTAGCATAATGCCTAGACAGCATTATAGATTTCAGACTAGAACTACATTGATAATCTGATCTTTAATCAGGGATAGCCAAGGGGTCCACAAACAGCAGATGGTTCTGAACACCACACTGCTCCAAGACAATAAGGAGCAGAGTTTCAGCTTTCTCTCTTAGTTCTCTATTTCTTCTTGGTTTAACAGGTTAGATGCTAGAATTTATACTATAGCTTCTTTCATGTTAACTTTTACAGCCACCTCTTAAAGAATATACTCCAAAGAAATACACTTCACTGCACAGTATGTCACTTACATAGTAAATATTTTTGTGAAGCAGAGTTCACACAGACAAAGAAGCAAATTTTTCAAATTCTGTCCAACACCTACTCACTTGAAAACAAAGCCTGCTACTTGAGATGAAAAGTACTGACTCACACCACCCAAGCTAATTTCCTGCAAAGCAGCATTGCTCATAAGAAAAAGCCTATTCCGTTGCAATACTGTATCTTGGTTTCTCCATCAATAAATTCTCCCCTGTAAGGTAAATTATTTTCTCTTTCCAAATAAAACTGAGATACATATAATATCTCAAAAAGTCTGCATAACTCCTAGTATTACGTCCCATTTTCTGGGGAACATACAGAACTCTTCTTCCACTCCTAAACTACACGGTAGGATGCAGCTAAGACATCACCATTATTCCCTGTCCTCCCCCACTACCCCTTCCCTATATTCCTGCCCTCCTCCTTGCTATACTGATCCTTTTCACATTAGCCCTGCCCCCACATTCTCAGCCCTGTGTTTTCATCCTACTTCCCGTGTGAACAGTGCCACACTCCCTCTTCCTCTGCAGTTCCCGTCAATTCCAATTCCTCTGAACTTCCTCAGATTTTTGATGCATTTCCTTATCCCCTCCTTAATGCTTCTGCCCAAATGGCAATTCCTGACACTTCAACTCCTCATATGCCATTACAGTACTTCTGCTTCTGGATAATCCTCTCATCTCTGTTTGTTTTTAATTCAGATTTCCTTTTCTTGTTCTTCACATTTGACTGGTCTTCACCTTATCTCTTAAACATTTCAGGTGCTCCTTACTTTGTGAGTCTTCTTTTGTTACCATTTTTTGTTGCTTTCCAGCCAAATTTACCTGACCACTTAATCCTCAGATTGATGTAAACTTCAAGAAAGAAGTCTAGATTTAGTCTAAACAAAGGAAGCTTGTGGTCACCTTAATCACAGAAAATCTCACCTCTAATACCAACACTCTTTGAGCTGATGCCTCTGTCCCCAGCAAGAGCAGCTACACACAGTAAGCATTCTGCATACAGAAGAGCTCAAGCTTTGTGCTAACAAACGTGAGACTGTGTGGGGAAAAGGCTACCAAAAAAAAGTCCTGCCATCAATTTACAATAAAGTCAATAGTTACAAACTTCAAACTTCTGCTTGTCCCATAACTAGAACTACATTTTCCAGCTGGGTTAAAGAAAAATAAATCTGTCTCAGTTAAAACAGACCAAAGGAGAGATTTTAATGCTATATGAAACCTGGGTGTAACCACCTTGTACAGCTTTACAAGTATGATTCTCAGTAATTCTGTTTTCCCGTAAGCAACTTCCAGCAGTGATGAAAGAGCAATCAAGGAGACGCACAATTCCTCCTAATGTGAACCTCTTGCACATTTGACTATGCTACAAATGTGAAAGTACTGTTGTCTTGCATAGCAGTGGTAATTGCTGTAAATGCATGTTTACAGTGTTTTTCAAGCATTTCTGGAAGCAGGAGGGGAACTGGTTACTGGCTTGCCACTCATCCAGGAATACCTGCAACCTTTAAGTAAGAACACCTCAATTTAACAGTCATGGTCTGCATTTCTGCATTATTCCATCGATTTTTTTTAAATGTAAATACTTCTTTCCATCCCTGCCTTTTTAACCCTCTGTGATACATCAGGTATCATTCTAGTCTTCTGAGGATTTGTCAGAAATATTTGCTAGTTACCATCTTAGCTCTTTCAGAATTCTGGGAATAAGTTAACCAGCCCCAACAAATTGAGTGCTTTAAGCTCACAATTTTGTTTATTGCCTTGCTTACTTGCACCTCTATTCCTGTTATCCATTCTACCTTCTCCCACACTTTGAGCTCAAAAACTGCAGCACAGCACTTGTTCAGATTTGGCAATACCTACATTATCTTTAATATTACTACATTCTAACTGCATATTATCTCTTCTTTTCCTCCTCGCCACTCTATGTGCTTAAGAGTGCTTTTGTTTTCTTTACTGCCTCCTGTCATTCCTAAAGAAACTTGACCTTTGCAAATTTGTCTTTTATCCTTACACATGTTCTTTAATACAAAACTTTCCTCTGAATACCTGGCTTTTTCTTCCCATGTCTGACAGGTTCAGATCATTTGTGACATTCTTCCTGGGGTGTTTCAAGTCTGTAGATTTCCCAAAAATTTTGCCCTTTCCTAGGATATTTAATGAACATTTCTCAGGCTTTAGGACATAAACCCTCTTCAGTACTATCAACCTCACCAGCTCTCAGTTTAATGAGTTTTCCCTTATATGTATATATGTATATGTTTTGATGTCTTTGTGTTGCTTTTAGTACACAATTAATTCAGCCCCTACTATTCAACAAATGCTTCACTTGTTTCCACAACATCTACTTGATTCCTGCCTTTAAATCAGCGATTCTCACATTAGCCTCTCCTGCTTCTGTTTCCTTGTATAAAAGTGAGCATCTTGGCTTGATATGACAGATGCCTGATTATAACATGGCTTCTTCCCTCTCCAGCAACTTCATGAAGAATTTATTTGGAGACAGCAAAGACTGAGAACAGGTCAAGGCTCTTGCCACTGGCCCATCCATGAGAGACATTTCACCTCAGCATGAAGCCCACCTGAGCTCCAGACATTGCTCCAGTACCTTGGACAAGGCTGGGACAAGGCAGGGACCTCCACAGAGACAGGACAAAGCACCAAAAATCACTGTAACAAAGGAGTTTCAAGAAATTAAGAAAGATAAGGAGACTGTAAACATTTAAAAGGACAGAGAAGCTTGATACCCAAGAAAAGAGAGGGAAGAGTTAACCTAAACAAGGCTATACCTGACTTTTGTGGATCTTTAAGTGGAAAGGTTGTTTCTGGGAAACTGGGGCAGACAGATTGTGTGGGCTGTCAAGAGTGAGGCTCAGAAGGTACAGTCCTGGAGTTTACACAGGAAATGGCTGTATGTAATACATACGCATACTTGCACATATGGAAGGTAGAAAATATGAGAAAATAATAGATTTAAAAGTTGAACTAAGTGTTTAATAACTACTCCAATGCTTATGAATAAAAAGAATGCAATTCACAGTGGTTTAGCTACTAACACACTGCACTAGTCGGGTGCACCAAGTTTTCTTGCATTTCTCCACCTGTTTTCATCAGCTATACCCACTTGACATGTGGACTGTAAGAATTTTGGAGCAGGGATTAGGCTTTTGTCCTGTGACTTTGCAAAGCCTTTCAGAATAAAGGCTTCACCTTTACCTAACATTGCTGCATACTATGGAATACAGAGAACAACATAAAGATAAGAAGAGGAAGTGAAGGTGGGTTAAACCTAAGCAAAAGTAGCCCCTTTCTACATTACTCTCTTCTAGCATCAGCATGAAGTGCACTAGATTCAGATAAGATGGTTCTGAAAAATACAGCAACAATACAGAAAAACCAAAATACAAAACCCACAATTCAGAAAGAGACATACTTTTCATTCATCCTCCTAGAAAGAATGGGGGCATTTGGTAATGTGAAGCAGATTCATCACCAAATGCACCAAGGTAAGGTGCACAGAAATCTATTTATACGATTTGACATTGTTTTAACTGACTGCACATTGACTTTAAAGGTTTAAGGTTTAAACTGTCTATTTGAAAATATGCACGAAGCTCCAGCTGAAAATGGACAGCTTAGTTCCTGTATTTCTGCAATTTTCATCCTCTGTATTCCTCTCAAAAGGAGAACAATTCCCACACTCCTTTTGAAATCATCATGCCTTTTGTGTTATAATGACTTTTCCAGAAACCTCTCTGGATGCTGATGACAGAGAATCATGATTCCAGAAAGGAAGCAGAAGTGGAACACAAAAAAAGTTTTAAACAACATGTATTTATGGAAGTGTATTTAGTAATGAGGTAAGAAAAGTGTGCAAATATGTTCTACTAAAAAAGCATGCTATAGTGGGCATAAAGATGTATTTTATTAAAAAGAAATATACAAGAAACAGTAGTAAATTTCTCAAAATGCACTACAGTATATGACATTTCCTACTGCTTCTCAAACTATACAGAAATATCCTCTTCATGTAACTTTTAAACCCAAGGCACAAATATAGACTATAGGAAAACAGAATCTAGACCTATAAATGTAGTGAGCAAAAAGTAAACATTCAGGTGTATCCATGTATCCAGACTCACATTCCCCCACCCTACCAAGCCGTTATTACGTGTCCCCCCTTGTTAGCTTTGCAGAACCAAAATGCAGCAGAGAAAATTACAGAATTGTACCATACAAGAGGGAATCAAATTCAATAAGCATCAATCCCTTACACCTCTCCGAGCCAGCTGAAAACCGTGGATTACGTTAGGTGGCAAGATGTTGCCATTTCTGATAGAAAATACTTGCATTATAAATGACAGTGAGGAAGAAAAGGATTTGATACTGAAAGGACATGCTGCATTTGTAGGAGTGGTAATTTAAAAAAAAAAAAAACTTTTAAAGTGTAAAATAACATAATTATTGAGGTATAATAATCATGGAATGGGACCTACAAAAATGCAAGTAGACACCTGAAATTACAAGTCATGCCTTTAATATTAATTTCTCAGCTTTTACAAAAATTCCTTGAGAGTGGTTTCTAAATGGACTGTAAACAACTGAAATCCTTCCAATCCAGAGAACTAAAACCATCTTTGGTACCACTGTACTGTTTCTTCTGGTTGTACACTTTACATATTTCCACCACGTTTGTCCTGTCTACTTTTTAGAACATATTTATTCTGGTGGCAAATGCCACTATGCTGTCGAGGTGTTCCAGTAACCTATTAAACTTCTCTCAGTGTTTTCATTCTCCTCTCTTCACAGGGAAATGTGTGCAAACAGTGAAGTTTAAGTAGGTGAGTAAACTTTGTACCCCAAGTCCTGACTTAGATGGAAATGTCTTCAGCACAAGGACTGCCTGCCACTCTCTATTTCCGTATCAGCCTGCAAAACAGCTCCCTATCCTACTTACCTGGTCCAGCACTGGACCCCAGTAAAAAGTCAGAACAGAATTATGGGCTTCACTTCCACTCTTTATTGTAAACCTTAATCCATGCTTCAAAAAAAAGTGGCACAATTAGATTCTAGTCATTAAATTTCTCTTTAAACTAATTTCTAAAAATCTCTAAAATTATCACACCTACTAGGATCATTTTGCAGGTTTCATTACAATTTAGGGACTATTTTACTTAACTTACAGCATATAAAAGAGAGAAGTGTGTGTTCTAAGTAACAGCAGTACTAAAACCAGATTTTTAAGCATTCATAGCTTAAGAATGGTCACCGCAAATTTTTAGATCCTGTGACCTTTAATAGAAACAGACAATTAAAAAGGCTGCAGTTGTCAGACCAGATTACTGATTTCAAGCAACCCCTCCCCCAATCATGTGACCATGCCCTGCACTCTATCAATTAAAATTTGTTTAATCTTAGTCACTATCACATATGTAAAGATTAAACAATAACCTTTAAGAGCCTGTGACATATGGCTCACTAGTAATTTTGTTTCAGGAGAAGCTAAAGATTCCCAACATTTTGCTAAGCAACATCCTAATCTGAGAACAATGCAGAAATTATATGATTCCTTTTCCTTTGAAATCGCTTTGTGTTCCACAAGCATGCCTTTCCTAATCCCTTTTCCACTACTGAGAGCAAAGTAACAGATTCAGCAAAGAATCAGATTCTCTTTCTGCAAGTGCTTGAACAGGCATCAGCTCCCAAACTGCAATGCAGGCGTTTCTGGTGATCGCAAAAGCCATGATCCGTAATCAGTGTATATAATCACATAAAACAGTAAAACTAGAAGTATTTTCAACTGATACTAAGAATCAACCATACTGTGAAACTGACAGAGGTCAGTTAATCCAAGTTCAGATTTAAGGCAATACCACTGCCCACAAAGACATATAGATAAATTATACACTTTTAACTGACCAACATCTTATTGATTTCCTCACTTAACAAGCCTCTTCCACTCCACCACGGAAATCTTCATTAACTAAACTTTTAAGACACTATTAGATACCTGCTAATTAACTAAGACAGAATTACAAAGCTAGTAGCTAGCAATGTTCAGTGCAATAGGCATCCCAGTGGGACATGAAAAAATATCTGTATTTGCAGAGAGTTGAGCTCAGGCTAACAAGTCACAGTAGCCTCCCCCCCGTGCTTCTGCACTGCCTCCCCAGCTCCCAAGGGAGCGCCAGACTTGGGAGGCTAGAGCTGGCTTCATGCAGGCAGTTACACAGCCATTCCAGAAGCAGACTTTTTGGGAATAGCAGTAACGAGACCGCCTCTAAGTATCAGTACTAACCACTTAATTTGTTGATTTAATAAATGTATAAAGTATCCTGGGAAGCAAAAATGTGTCTTCAGTAAATAAACTAGCTCTTACAGTCACTTGTTCAAATCAATGCACACACAAAGTCAGCAGTCAGCCAGTCTCAATTTACCTATTAACTGCTCTAAAGTAACACATTTCCCTCAATCATACACAGCCAGACTTCCTAGTTCCCAGAACTACACTGCCTGCTGCAAGAGAGCAGTGTGCTCTGGAAACCAATGCTTCACAGTACCAATGCCACTGGAAATGCACAGGTTCTTTGTATTCCCTGTACACTTTTAGATGCATTCTTTAATAAGCTTTAGTTCATAACAGGCTGATGAACTACTTCTTGCCCAGCCTTCCAGAAAAGAGGTGCTGAGCCCTGGCTCCTCTATTGCAGAATTTATAGACAGCTTTTTATCCAAGAATCACATTTAACCAGAAAAACCAGGCACGTGATGCTAAAGGACCTGAGCACTCCCAAACCAAAGAAGTCTAAGTCTGAAAAAAAATGTCACCATTTTGAAACCATGAAAATATGTTTGTTGCTCTTGACAAATCACAGAGAAAAAGATTCTGTAGTCATTTCCATACATGCTTTCAGACAGCAGCACAAACAGGCAGGAACTGCTGATATTTTGCCAGAAGTGCCAGATAGATCAATACTGTTAACAACTACTGCCAGTCTCTGCAATCTCTCACCTCCTGCCTTGCAAACTTTACTAGGCCCATTCTTTATTGTCATTATTACTAAAGATAATTTTGTACTAAGCTAGCAGACAGCATCTAATACCAGAAACATACAGATACAAAGAAAGATTTAACATTCTGATTGAGTTCCATTAAAAAATCAAAGACCAATCCACTAAATTCGACCTAGAGAAAAAACAGGTTTTTTTAAACTGTAATAAAAATCTCCAAATCTCGCAAAACTGCTTTTGACCCAAATGCTTATACCAACTTCAGTCTCATATTCATCAATTTTTAAGCAGTTCTACCTTGCAATTAAAATGATTCATTACTATAAATATTCAAGAAGAGGTTGTCTTTGTTACAGAATTGTTGATCTTAAGACTATTGGGTTAATAAAGCATAATTAAATCCAGGCGTTTAAGTGCAAGCTTGCATGTCAGAAAATTACCTCAGGAACAAGATTATTTTGAATTCAACTCCTTGCTTTAGTGGTTTTGGGAACTGGCAAAACAGGAAAATCCTGAAAAGGGTGTTTAAACACCTAACCTGAGTTTTGTTCACCTAAGACACGTTAATAATCGATTGCTAGTGGCAGTTCTTTTGTAAGAAGGGATATCAACTACTGACAAGATTCTTTTTGCTGAAGAGGCTCTTTTCAAAATATATGCTTACTGCAAAACAAATCAACTAAACACACACTGTAAGAACTGATGTAACAGGTAGATGGAGCAAATTAATCTGCAGCACAAGTAAGACTCCCCCCTCCTACAAGTTACTTCAGAGAAGCTGCTAGAGGAGTCAAGATACACAGACGCTTCTCATTTCATTGTGCGTGTATGACTGGGATGTGGAATGTGCTCTTACTGTGTTCAGACCTGTCCCAGATTTCCCTCTGATTTGAAACAGGAGGGAAAAGAGCCTCCCTCTCCCGACTGCTGGCAGACATCCCCCGTGGGAGGGAGGGTGAGCTCTCGCCATCAGGTTCAACGGCACGTTCCGAGTATCTTTAAAGACAGAGAAACACCCCGCTTTTGGCGAGACAAAAGCGGCTCACGCCAGGCACCCGCAGCCCGGCTGTCCCGGAGGAGGCAGGGAAGAGGGAGCTCGGGATCCCGCACACCGAAGGGCGGGCACGGCCCTGAGGGAGCGGATCCCCAGGGAAGGCTGCCTTAAACCGTATGCCCGGGGGGAGTGCGTTTAAATTTCTGTATGCGGGAACTGGAAAGCAGATTAAATCCCACCTGTGCCCAGAAGCAGGCAGATACACACTCAGGGAAAGGTCAGACAGGGAAAGCCGAAGCCCCACAGGGCAGCGGGCGAGGCCAAGGCGGTTCAGGTGTCGGTGTGAAGGAAGGGGGTGACGGAGGAGATTGCAGAGTTCAAGTTCCCCGCCCTCCCCCCCACCAGGAACGAGGAAAGCGGACAGAACCGCCCGTACCCCGATACGGTTCCGCGGGCGCCAGGAGGAGCGAGAAGCGACGGCTCGGGCACCCAGGGCTGAGGGCGCCGAGCGACCCTGCCCCGCCGTGCGCTGAGTGGCGGGCGGAGCGTGAGCCCCGCGGGCCGGGGGAGCGGCGCCCCGGCCCTTCCCCCGCTCCTTTTCTTTCCCCTCTCCACTCGGGCGAGCCCCATTTCCTCCGAGCGGCAGCCGAGGGCGCTGCTAGGGGCCGGGCGGGAGAGGGAGCGGCAGGAGCCAGCGCCGGTAGCGCCTTGTTCTCTGCAGCCAGGCCAGAGAGGGCTGCGCGCCCCGCGCCCCCCGCCCGGGCTCACCTCCTCGATGGCCGCCACCGTGTTCCTGCACTGGGCCATCCGGGTGGTGAAGTTGGAGGCGGTGGGTGACTTGTAATCCTCATTGGTCTCGGACACGAATTCCGACACGGAGATCTGGTCCGGCATGGCGGGGCGGGGATGAGCGAGGGGAGGGAGGGGGAAAGCAGGCGGCTCCAGGGGCAGGGAGGGGAGGGCGCAGGGGGGGCTCCCCCTCACATCGCTCGGCAACCGGCGGCGGCGGCAGCGCCCTCCTCGCAGCCCCGCCGTCTGGAGCGGTGTTGTTCCTCCGCCGCCACACAAGGAAATTCCCCGCACCCACACTCCTCCTCCTGCTCCTCCCGCGCGGTCACGCAGCACCGGGGGCCGGGCACACGCCCAGCCGCGGGAGCTGCCTCCACACCCCGCCCTCCCGTTCGCTTTCTCCCTCTCGCTTTCCTCCTCCTCCCTCGCTCCCTCACACGGTGGCGGGGCGGGGGCACGGCCGCCCGACCCTCCCGCAGCCCCCGGAGCGGACCTGCCGCCGCGCCCTCGCCACCGGCGCCCGCCCTGAGAAGATGGCGGCCCCCTCCCTCCGTCCGTCCTTCCCGAGCCCCGAGGGGAGAGGAGGTGGCAGGCGCCGGCTGGGTAATCCCAGCGACAGGCAGGACAAATCCAGACGTGTGGTTTGGATAGTGTTGAACAACAAAAACCCAAGGGCAGGGGAAGGTGAGGCGCGGTGCCTGCCTGCTGCTAGGGGCAGCAGGTTGAAGCCCACAGGACAGGTCTCCGCGCTGTCCCCGCCGGGACTGCCCGCAGGTGCAGGGACAGTCTCTTCCTTCACAGTTCATAGTTTATGTTTCAACAGTTTAATCTGTTTTACGAGTTCGTTGTCTAGTTTCGAGGAAGCTGAAGAGAAATGTTGTTCCCCAGAGGTCCGTGCAAAAATACTTTTAGGCTAAGTAACGTTTAAATCTTAATTCTTAGAAAGCTTTTTCTGTACTCGAGGAGGGAGAGCTATGAGAGGAGGTGCTTTGTTCTTCAGTATAAAGCCACAAGGATTACTCGAGGCAAAAAGAGTGAAACTCAGCCCCAGTTGTGGTATTTGTGACTGATGCAGCAGAAGGGACACTGGCAAGGTGCCACAGAACGAGCATGGTGCTGCTTGTGTTGGGAATATGGGGATGTGATCCATGGCACTGCTTTCTTTGGCCTCAAAGCCCTTAGGACTTCTAGCTGGTTCCTGCAGAAAGCTTCGGAAGTCTGTATTTTGGCCCAGAAACTCTCCTGTGGCTCTTTCACTCCCCTCTGGTGATACAGTTATTAGCTTTCTATAAGTGATTCTTCATTACCCTGTTTTAAAACTCTTCAGGGAATTCAGATGAGTAAGCAGGTACTGTTTTGCTGCCATTTGTAAAATGTCCAAGTAAATAACTGCAGGCCTGTGCAGTTACTGCCCATTGCGATCCTTGCTAGATCCTTTAGCATAAATAATAAAGCTTGTCAACCATATTTATTTTACTGGTTGCAGTAAATCAGATGAATGAACAGGGACTATCTGCATGTTCCTTCCTTTTTCTAACTCTTAGTTTGTCCATCCTAATCATTCCTTATTTTCTCCAATGAAAGTCACCACTGTTGTTTTGCTTCTTTGCTACTCTCCTTGTTAATACTTGTGCACTATCAGTTAGTGTGGCATGTAAAGATACACATTGTTCTGCTGCTAATGCATTAAACTTCTTGTCTGTATTTGTACATCACATAATAAGTAAGTATAGTTGAGTATAAATATTCATTCTTGCTAAAAATGTGTGATCTGACATCTTCATTTTTGCATCAGCTGGTGGTGCTACCTTTAAAGCAACACTTATCACACTATTGCACAAACTTAGTAAACACTAGCATTCTTAAACTGCCTACCATATCTTCCAGTGTGGCATATTTATTTTGATATTTTGAAGGGGACGAAAACTTGGGATCTGAAAGGTAAGTACTACTAGATTTTAACTTTCTGCAGCAGCTCTTCTATCAGATATATTCCAAATCTGCAACATAATAATGCAGCCTCTAGTGGCTGCATCCTCAGTTGGATATTGGACTATATACAGCTGAGATGGTGTCATGGTTTAACTCCAGCCCAGGACGAAGTGACAAAGTACCACACAGACACTCATCACTGCTGCTCTGCCCAGTGGTGAGGAGAATAACAAATAAAGAAAAAACCTGTGGGTTGAGTTAAGAACAGTTTAATAATGGAATCAAATAAGATATTATAATAATAATAATGATTATAATAGTAATTTTATTGGGAAGGAGAGAGAGAAAGGACTGACACTGAAGATAAACAAGTAATGCACGGGACAGTGCTCACCAGCTGCTGACTGATACCTGTCCCAGCGCCGAGCAGTGGTTGATTCCCCCAGCCAACCCCAGTTTATATGCTTAGCATAACGTTCAGTGGTTCAGAATATCCCTTTGGCCTGGCCAGATCAGCTGTCCTGGTTATGCACCCTCCTGGCTCCTAGTGCACCTGCTTGCAGGCACAGCATGGGAAAATGGAAAGTCCTTGATTTAGAGTAAGCACTGCTTAGCAACAACTAGATTGGTGTGGTATCAACATTATTCTCATACTAAATTCCAAACACAGAGCTGTGCCAGCTGTGAAGAAGGAAATTAACTCTATCCCAGCTGAAAACAGGACAGACAGTACCACCATGCAATGAGTCTTTGAATTCTGCAGATTCTATTTTGTACAGCAGGTTAGGTTAGATTATTGCAGTGGTTTCTGATCTTCTATCTTTAATAGCTCCAAAAATTTGCCATCCCAGTGAAAATGCAAGGCCTTTTTACTTGACAGGCTGTGCATTTGCCTCAGCTCTTCTCTTTATGAAGCTAAAGAATTGTGCTTGGGTGAACTTTCTAGAAGTCATCTAGACTTGATATCAAGACTCAACAGTTTGGAGAATGCCCTGCTTCTGTTGTGTTTTGGGACGTCAGCTACTTGCATCTACAGCTATGATTATTACAATTTTTCAATAGTTAAGGAACTATTTGGTACTTTTCTCCTCATAAGCATTCTTGTACACAGGAATGAAATAATTTCCCAGCTTTATTTTTTGATAAACCAAACTGAACAACTCCCCTCTTCTAAAGAGGGCAGAGTTAATTTGAACTTCTTTGCATTGGCCACAACCAAGACTGAATATCCAGGTGGTGGCTGTAAGTCAGCGGACACATGGCACCTCATCACTCTACGGTAACACTTTTATTGGTGTGTGCGAGTCCTGTGTCTCTCACTGAAAAGCTGTTTTCTCAGCCCTTCCATCATTTTTATAGTTCTAACACATCAATAAATTATTCTCCTGGTTCTCTACTCCTTCATTGTAATATTCAAGAGTATTATTAGACTTTCTGGTCCCAGTATCATACTCAGGCTCATCTACCTGTACACTCTGGCCTTTAGGTGTTTATGAACAATACTTAATTTCAACACCCCATTCTTTGAACCCGTGAATAAGTACTGAAGTGGAATGGCTTGATAATGAGACAGCTGCGAACAAAGCTTGCTTGTGCAGAATGTGGTTCTACTATTTTGTCTCTAGATTTTTCTTTCTTGCTTCCTTACCATGGCTTCTCCTATTCTGGTTTTGGATCCTTCCTTCCTTCCTTCCTTCCTTCCTTCCTTCCTTCCTTCCTTCCTTCCTTCCTTCCTTCCTTCCTTCCTTCCTTCCTATTAGTACTAGATAAAATGCCACTGCCTTCTTTGACCCAGTCACTCAGTTAGAGGTCTTCTACTAAAGAGAAATAAATAACAAAAATATTTTCCAAAGATTCAAGCTCTGCACATTGCTAAAAAGCTTCTAATCTGGATACGCACAGACTACAGCTCCATGAATCAGGATACTTGATTTGTACAAACATTTCTTCCAACACTGACTTCAAAACAGCATTAACAGTTACATCAGTCAGTGTTGTTAAAAACATGTCAGATCTTCAAAACAGTAAGATAGATTTTAAAATAACTGATTTTCTTATCTTCTTGTTTATTTGTTTGGTTGGTTTTGAGCCTCTAGAAATCTTACCTGTATGTCAAAATCTTTATTTGCGTCACTGCTAGTAAGAACTCAAACCAAGGACCAGGTGCTATAGAAACACAGAACAATAAGGCAGCCTCTGGAGATCTTGGTGTCTAAAATTAGCTAATGAAAGGCAAGTGAGTAAATATAAGGAAATACTGGACCATTATTGGTCTGTATTACAGTCTATGATCTTCACACACTGCTGCCCAAATGTTTCTTCAGACATTTTAAGTAGGGTTTTCAAGAAGGATTATGAGATCAATTGGTGCGTTTAAGGAGGAATTGTTGCAAGAATAACGGTGAGCATGAGAGAAAGTGCAAAAGACTTTGTGTCCTTGAATTTTAACTCGTCAGAGTTGGAGGTAAATGTCATGGATCAGAGGCAAAATTAATGTCTTTTTAATGAGAGGACATGCTGAAGGACTTGTGAGCTGGGAAAGAACATGATGATCTGGTTAGGATATGGTGATCCCTCAAGCAGCTGCCTGGGATAGAACTCAGAACGTGTATGGTTGGGTTTGTTTAACCCTCAGCAATCATGTCATTATTGCCCTCCAGTGACCAGCTTCATGACAGATTGTTTTTATTTGCTTTATCTTTATTTGATATCAATGGTCTTTCACAGAATTGCTTTCTTTGGTAGCTTCAGATAGTTTGAGGAAATTTTTTTTTTGTTGGCCTTCTTTGTGTGCACTCAGTGCTTACAAAGATTCTGAGGTGTATTTGTTAATTCTCTTAAGGGTGTTTTGAGGGAGCACAGCAAGAAGATGGTTCATAGAGAATCTCATTAGCGTCATCACTTATCTTTGAACTTTAAAAATAAGCATGCAAATAAATGAAGTCTGGCAGCTGCTAATTACTGGGTGACAATTTTCAGGCAGGTAGGTGTTAAACTCAGGAAATTTCTGTAGTACATATAATTTCATAGCAGATAAGTAAAACACTTGAGGTGAGCCTTATTAGTGGATTCTGTCGTTTTGTCCCAATTCTTCCATTTTTTTTTCATGAAGTATCAATCCCTGGTGTTGATTGTTCAGAGAAACACTTTCGAAACAGCTTCCACTTTTGAAAATTTGTTACCACAACTTTGAAGAAAGGCTTCTCATGATTTCTGTATGTATTAACCCCCAAAAGAACAGCTATCTGGTTGTTTTTAAGTCTCTCCTATGGTTTTGGAGGTTTAACTCATGTTTAATGATACCAATTACACATGTAGCAGCTTTAGAATAGCAAGTGTGTCTGCTGTTTAAGAATTAACTTGAAAATAATTCCTATTTGAAAATATATTTGGTCTCATAGGTCTATTTACAGAGATATATTTCCACAAATAAGAGCAAATTCTGCAAATTAAAAAAGTTAGTTCAGAAGAGTATATTTTTTCAAGTCCTTTTGCATTTGGAAGTGCCTACTTAAAAATCTCGGTTTCAAGCACATCTGATTGTATGATTTTCCCACTCTTACTATGTTATCGCATACCTTTGCATTGCTCTCAGACTTCTGTGAAGAATTTTAAAATATTTATTTTGTCTAGCATTAATAGTAACATCACCTGTAACTGAAATAGTAGTGTGTACCCAAAAGCAAGGAGGAAAACATCAAGAAGAGTGTTGGCATTTTTTCTGTTTCCCTCAAAGCTCCCAAAAGATATTATTTAAACCAGCAGTGGGGGAGCATGCTACTCAAAGGGTGAAAATGGACAGGACTGAGTCTGGAGCATCTTTCAGTGTAATCAGAATTTTGCTTACTGAGATTTGGCAGAGCTGCACCATATGTTTTAGTTTAAATTCAGTGGTAGTATCTTAGGGGCACAGTATTTGTAAGGTATGCCCTGGATGAATGTGTGCACTGCTGTGTGTTGTACAAGAATGTTTCAGGATTTCACAATCCAGTCTCACCTGAGTGGGTCAGGCCAGATGTGTCTGCGCCGCTCTTCCAGGAGGCCCTTGAGCGCTGCCGCTCTCCCGGAGCCTCGGGCTGGATTGTGTTGTGCGGATCAAGCCGCAGGGCCCTGGGCCGTGTCAGGAACACACATCAGATGGGAAGCCCTCAGGGATACCGACTGCTGAAGTTACCTTGCTACAGTCCCAGAAAGATTCTTCTGACATTCATCTGTGGAGGTTGTGCTTCCCCTGGCTGGGCTGCTCCCTCACCCTGTGTCACCATCCCTAACCACCACAACCGTTCAGTCTCTGCACTGGGCCATAAACCAGCCTGCTGGGACCAGGGGAGGAGAGTAATAGCTGCAGAGGGAAACTCAATCTTCCTAGTGCCCAGGCAGTTGTAAGTACCACTGCAGTCGCTATGTTGGCGAGAACAAGCGCATCCTGAAGGGTCACTTCTCAAGCCTCAGGTCATGCTGAACCACATCCTTCCTGTCAGCAACTCAGCTGTGTCTGAAGACTACACAAGGGAGGTAGACTGCCCATACATAGACATGGCTTTTTGATCTTACTGTGATCCTACTGCTCCAGATCACCAATGAAAGTAAGTAAGGTCAGCGGTCTGTGGACCACTTTTGCACTCAACAGACCATGTTCAATACACTGCTCTGTTGTGTCAGATCCCTGATGTATTACTTGAGATAAGGCGATTTATTTTCTGAGAAATTAAAGAGTTACAGTTCAGTCCCAGAATCAGCAAAGTTACAGGTGGCAGCACTTACACGGGAGACAACTGGATGGTGTTTAGGAATGAAGAGACATTAGTTCCCATGGGCACAAGGGGAGAAGAAAAGAGGAATGTTCTCGGATTCAAGAATTTTTAGAAAGAAAAAAAAGCCTGTATTGTTGTCAAACACAAAGCACTTTTATTCCTTTCACAAATTTGCTGTCAAGGACAGACTCCTTAAGCTCGGTTCAGAAGACAGTGGTGCTCCATTGCCCCATTGGAATTTAGAAACTTGAAATTGGTATGTCTTCAAAAAACTACTTAGAATATTATAAAACCCTAAGAAATTAAATGTGGTAGACAAAGACCTTCTAAGAAAGAGAACTAAGACTGAAGTTCACCTGGCTTTAACATGGAAAACAAGCATAGAAATTCAAAGTTTCCCCATTGTAATGAGGCATGGTTCAAAACAAAGTAGAATTTAAACAAAAGAGCATAAATCTACTTTGTTTCCCAGAGTCAGGCTTGCAATCAAGAGTGTAGCATATGAGATCAAGCACTTCATTAATGTCTGCTAAATAAAATATGATGACCTTTAAAGTGGAGAATACATTTAGAAACAAAAATAAGTCTGCTAGCCTGGCATCTTCTATCCTTGTATGGTAAAATCCTCACTTATTCAAACGTATGTGAGATCACCTGCCTTGAATAGGAATATCTGGCAGTGATGATCTTTAAGCAACCTGCTCTAGTAGAAGGTGTCCCTGCCCTTGTCAGGGACATTGGAACTGGGTGATCTTTAAGGTCTTTTCCAGCCCAAACTATTCTATAATTGTATGAACTAGCTGCCTTGGATGTCTTTCAGGGGCTATCCTTTGCTACACTTTTTGCTTGCCTGCATCTGATGATTTGGAATCCATGGAAAATGGTAGGAAATTAGCTTACTTAGTGGGACAGCTTCTCAGTGGTCGGGGACATGGCAGATTCTAGGCAGTACAGAAAGAAACTCTCTTCAGAGTGGTGGTTCTGCTCTTGGATTTTGCCTGAACAAGATCATAGTCCAGAAGTGTTCTTAGCTACTGACATTTGTACTTAGCTGTTTGCCATTTCATGCCTACAAGAGGCCTGCATCCTCCTGGGGGAACTGCTTATAGCTGATCTGAGTGGTAGGGAAAGACCCTGCAGAGTGTACAGCTTGGGCCAACCCCTGCCCAAGGAGGCTCAGGCAGAAGGATCCAGTGGAGAAATTATACTGAGAAGATGTAGTTTGTATAGAATGGCACCATGACTGTATGAATAGACTGGAATAGAGTGTTCCAGCTGGAAGGCACCCACGGTGACCATTGCTCCAGCTGCCTGACTGCCAACTTAACGTTGTTAAGGGTGGTGTCCAAATGCCTCTTCAACACTGACAGGCTCTGGGCATTGACTGTCTCTCAAGGAAGCCTGCTCCAGTGTCTGACCACCCTCACAGTAAAGAAATGCTTCATAAGTTCTTGTCTGAACCTCCCCTGGTGCAGCTTTGGACCATCCCCATATGTCCTGTCACTGGATCCCAGGGAGAAGAGCTCATCAGCTCCCTCTCTCTCTCTCTCCATGTCCCCTCCTCAGAAAGCTTTAAAGAGCAATAGATTCACCTCTCAGCTGCCTTTGCTCCAAACCAGACAAAGCCAGTGTCCTCAGCCACTCTGTGCAGGACATGCCTTCCAGCCTTCTCACCAGCCTTGGTGCCTCATTTTGCTAATTGTGGCTGCTTCAGTCACAGTTACCCTGCACTTTGTAGGTTTGAATTTAGCATTTTGGGGTTTTAAGCACATCATTTTATTTCTTGCACTGTAATCTAAAAATAACCGTGCAGTCTGCTCTCATTGCACTTATCATAGTACCACAGTCTTAACTTTGCTCACATCTTACCTGTTTATGCACAACCTATTACTGAGTCATTACCCTCCAACACTAGTAGCTATCCATTTTAAAATGCAGTCCTGAGTTGGAATTGCTGCCAGGCACTTTGAGAATCCAAGAGGAGGTCTAGCAGTGTTCCTGCGGTTGCAGGACAATGGATGTAGGGACTATCCTTAGATAATATGGTCCAGTGTCAAGTTAGACCTGAAATGACAACGGAGTTTCTTAGAGTATAATTACAATGTTTTGAACTACATAATAAAAGTATATGGGAAATGGTGAACAGGTGAAAAAGCAAAGCATGTGGATTTAAATAATCTCTGAGGCTGTTTCAAGAAAAGCACAGGTGCTTAGGCACTAGAAAGATGTGCATGTCAGAAATGAATAGATTAGGTAGCACCTGAAGGCTTGTAGACTTCAGAGAGAAAACAGAATGAACTAAACCTAAATCAATACAGCAAGACGTCTATTAATTTTCCAGTCTTCCTCATTACTGACTAAACGCAGTTTAAGGAAACAAAATAATTTCATTAAACAGGGAGAATTGGGATAACTAACTTAACCAACTTCAACTCTTTGAAGACGTTTATAATGGTAATAGTAAGTCCTCCACAGGCAAAACATTCTAGCTTTGAGCTTTATCAGTGCAATCATTATTTTGCCACTAAAGAGAAGACAAAAAAAATAAAATGTTTATTTATGAGGCATTTATTGTGGATAGAGAATTAAGTCATAAGCATGATTTGTATATAAAACATTTGTGATAAATGGAAATAACACAAAAAACCCTGAGAAAATACAGATTTGTCTGAAGCACTGCATTATATACACCGTTAATGTTTGCTAAGTAACAGACAATCTGAATGAGGCTCACAAGGTCTTCAATATGTACAAAAACCCAGAGTGGTGTAACAAAGACCCCCTTTCACTGGTGTTATCAGCAGCTGATCCCTACTGAGCTTAGTAGGATTAGTGGCAGACAGTGACGAACTTCAGTAGAAATGTACAGACTTGTGGATGCCACAAAGCTCAGTCCTTTTACATCAGCTTTATTTGTGTTTGAACTGAGTTGCACTCACTCTCGTAAGGTATCTGGCAGTCTTTCTTTTGGTGTCACTATCTAACATCTAAAAGATAATGAAAAGTAGTAATGAGTACACAGTTCTCAGTGGCTAAAACAATGTGTCATCAGTACCCAAAGGAAAAAGAGAAAACAATCCATTGTTAAAGTCCAGATAGGATGAAAAATGTACATAATCATGATGTGCATTAAAATAACAATCACAAAAAAAATTACAACCTCAAAAATTGGTTTAAATAGTCCATCCAGAAAATACTAACACTTAGAACGCAAGGAGATGTAATAAATACCCCATACTGCAAGTAATTAACTTTTCATGCCTCAGCACAAAAGGGTCTGACTATATTATCAATGAAGTGAAACAAATCACATGCCAGTGTGTTGCTTGGTGTGTAGTAGATGATTAAAAATAATTTTTAAAATCCTTCATTTAGGCTAACATAAACATTTACAATATTGTATGAAGGAAATAATAAAATAAACAACAATAACTGACTTGCCAGTAAGAATTCAAATGCAGTAGTGCTTGGGGGCAGCGCAGTTGCTTACTGTGATGCATGTAAGGAGCCTTCAGGCAGCCCCTTAATTCCTCTGTGTTAGCATCCCAAGTAGCAGTTCCTGAAGGAAATCTGGCTCCACGGAACCAGACTGTCCATGTGGGTCAAAGTAAGCTGAGATGAGGATTTGCTTCACAATTGCTGTGTGCATGAATGGCGAGTTATGGAAAGTGTCTTCACAGGGTTGAGAGCTGATGCAATCCACTCCCTCCTGTGGTTTCTGAATGAGGCTACTCTGATGTAAACTGCAAGCAACCTAATTTGATATTGATGGTTTTACAATCTAATTTTGTCCTGTAGGAGAATAATAGATTCTGCAAAAACTTAAAAAGAATTCCAGTATATGCTTCAAAGCACATATGCTATTTTGAAGGCAGCTCAGACATTTTCCTGATGCATTTTTTAAGTGTTAGAAAACTTGTTGAGTAAATACTACATTGTTTCATCTCTAATCAGGGAATAGAATTAGTGCAGTAATTGGAAAGCAATTTATGAGAGTCAATCAAGAGGTTTAATATAGCATTCCAAGGAAATCACATGATTTCCATTCACATATTTTCATTATCTTTACGCTTACAGACAACACAACACTCTATTTCCAAAGCTATTGTCTTCTGATAACACTCAGAAGAGAGCCATTACGGTGCACAGTTTGTTTTGGCCAAAGGTAGAGATTTGCTTTATGATACTTATCTTTTTGAAAATAATAAAATAATTGAGGAAATTCTCTAATGCAGGATGGCTGATTATTTGCCCAGATTGACCTGTGGTCCTCACGGCTTGAGTTTCTCTGTTTTTACTTTTCCACATGTACAATTGCAAAATCAGAACAGTATAGGTACACTCTACCAATGAAAATTCTTAGTTTCCTGCACTTAAACAAAAAACAGTCTAGATATTGGCAGCTCCTTTAAAAAAAGAATTAAGATGTAGGAAAAGGATAAACATAGCTGCAAACAGTTTTTCTGCTTCTATAAATGTACTAAAAATAAAGGAAAACCAAAACAACAACAAAAAAAGGAAAATAAAACTAAAAATTGGAAAATAAAAATACATAGCCCGTATTTTCAAACCAGTTTCAAACCTAGAAAGTGGAGTTGATTTTCACATACATATATAATGAAATATAAAGTGCTTGTATGTTAAATATGTATCATACTGATGGAGTCTTTATAAATGTGTAAGAGAGAGATTTATTATTTATATTGCTCCAGGACTGTACTTGGTTCTTTTCAGTAAAAAGCAGGAGGATGTATCTCCTTCCTCAAAGAATATAAAACTCCTCTTAAGCAAATATATTGGATTCTGTACCTTTAAATTTGAAACAAGCTATTTTATGGGAATGGGATGGTGTGCAAAATGAAATGTAGCCATAATTGTTAAGGTTTGTGACATACTGTGTATAGTTCAAGCTATTATATCTATTCCTATATGCATTCAATTAAAGAACCCATCTTCAATGATGTATTCTAGCACACTCCTGGGAACTAATCCAATGTCTTTAGCTATCTGTTTTACATGAAACCAATTATTGTAATATCTCTAATGTCTAAATGGTATTGTCCTGAGTGCTATTTTCAGAATGGTCCAAAGTATTTATTTTGATGAGATTATCTATCTACTCTTCAAATTTATTATGCTTTCAAGAATGTCCACGGAGTCACATTAGCATTTTTGTATTCCACAACCAAATGTTCAAGTAAAATGTAATATAAGATAAATAATCAGCTGACTAAATTTAGTGCTCTCCACTTCTGTTTACATAAAATGACCTCTTGCTGGTGCTTGACCTCTCGCTAATTCTGAGTTCCCTGTGACAGCCTATGCCCATTATGTGTTTTAACGCTCTGTTTTTCCCTGGCACTGTGTGATGCTAGCTCAGCTCTGCTATAGACTGCCAGCACTGCCTGGAAAACTCTGGAAAAGAGAATTAAAGCAGTGTTACAGGAGTTTGCAAAAGAAAAGTTCTGTCTCTAGATACCACAAAATATCATTATTTTACAGCAACAATAAAATGTACCCACAAGCACTGAGGTCTCAGTTGGGCCACTATTTGACCACATCTGAGCTAGTGCAGTTCTCCTTTGTGCAATTCTGCCTTTCCAGAAGTACAAGGGGGATAATTATCTAGTCCTAAAGAGTGTTTAGGCTTTGTGCATTAACATAATGCCTGTTTGTTGCAAAACAGTGTGTTGTTTTCACACATTATTGTTACCAGGTTCTGACTTTCTATTTGCATGGCAAGTGCTGGGGTTTGTGGGAAACTGCAAACAACTGTGAGGCAGCTACACATCATTATGATTTCTGTTGCCATTGTCATGGTTTGCTACTGGTAGCTCACTTTGACTAGCTGGCATTGTGTAACACGTGCTCCACGAGCTCTTCAGTGACCTCGCATAGCAGTCCTTCACTGACCTCATTTTATAACAAAGTTTTCATTTATGCCAAGATTTTATAAAACTTAACAACAGAACAAGTGGAAAACCTAGATTTGGTGATGCTTTGGACTCCCTTTATTAAAGGAAAATAGCTAAAATGTAGTGGAGTGGCAAAACCCAGTTCTTGCATCTGAAGCACAGGAACAGGAGGTATGCAATGATTTCGTGGCACGGTGCAGTGGGGTGACCTGTTTTTCATTTGAGTGAATTTACTGTATGTCTCACGAGGAGCTTGCCAAGAAAGCTTTAAACAAAGATGATGTTTTAGGGTCTGTCTTGGTTAAGGAGGTCCCAGGATGATTTAAAGCTGTTCAGATGAGACAAGTACATATAACAAAGTGTGTTGTTTCAAAGGAAGAATATGAACTTGCTGGTATGACTGTGGGGAGGCAGCAGTAAAACTGCAGTGACAGAGGGATGCCTGCATGAGTAGCATAGTAAAGGTACCAGAGTAAGACTAAATATCCGGCTGGAAGCTCATCTTGTAAGCTGCTCTTGTCACAGCTAGCCAAGACATGGCATGCCACAGTCATTCTAGGATAAAATCTCTCAATGAGCTTTTATTTTCTCTTTCTGAGAAAAGAAAAAAAAAAATTATGCTCAGTGAATACTAAAAAAATCTTCTGTCTTTTGAATGGACAGGACACATGAATTTTTTAGATCTCAAAAAACCTGAGATGTCTGTTCTTTCTGAGGAGTTTTCTGTTGGAAAAGCATGCAGTTAGCCTTTCTTCCTCTAGCACTGGATGTCTATTGAGTTTGCAGACTGGAAATCAGCCTGAAGCTGAATCAGGCTTACAGACTCAGTATCAATGGGAAATACACTTCTGTTCGCTGCTTCTATCATATGCTTACCAAAGCTTCTAAAACATCAATTGTATTTTGATATGTAACATGTAATAGAAACAATAAATTCTTTGACTTTCACTTCATGCAGGATTTTGTACAAACATAGCCAAACTGTAGATGTGTTTGCTTTCATTTTCCTAATTTCTGTGAGTTAAATTCTTAAGCACTAGCCTGCACTAATAACTTATTGAATTAAACTTCTTCATGTTGATCGTGATGGTGATTTTCAGCTAAAATGGTAGGAAATATGCATTGAAACAAACATTATACAATGGCAGTTTTTAACAGAAAGGAAATGATTATTTATTGAATATTGCTGGAGGGGCTAAAATAGCATAAATAAACAGAAGAGAAGACAAAGGCCAGGGGAAGTACAGTCTACAAAGCTAATTTAAACATATTTGAAACCTCTGCAAAATTCAGATGAAAAATAAAGGGATTGCTTTATGATATTCTTCTCCACTTGGCCTTAATTCCTATATTGTAGTAAAAAAATCAGGATTTATCAGGACATTCATCAAGGATGAGTATATTGTTATGTGTAGGATTCCTCATTTAAGATTAAGAAGTTACTAAACACTTTAATGGAAAAAAAAGCAGCTGAAACACTAGCTGGCTTCATGCAAAAGAAAGCATATATATACACAGGAATTTGTTGGGTATTGCTTTGTTCTTTTTGATTGTCTTTAAAAAAGAAGGCAGAAATATCATTCAGATAAATAAATAAATATGGGTTAGGGCACACCCACAGAAGTCTGGTACTGGTGATCTGAGAAAAAGCTGATAAAGAAAAAGAGACTTTAATCAAGTTTTCATTAGGAAAGATTTGAGGATGGAAGCTATAGAATTATATACTATTGTTTTGATTTTCCTTGTTGTTTAAAAAAAAGAGAACCTGTTTAGAAATACAGGGAGGAACCACAGCAATTGCCCCCAAATCAGCTCCCCCTTCTCCCTGGTACAACCCCCCTAGAACCAAGTAAACTGATTAGCATTTTGTCACAAGGCAATAAGAGTGTGTGTCTGGAAGCAGGGGATAGGAAATATTAATAGGATCCAGAATAAACTTGCAGTGTACCAGGATGTCTGTTCTTCCAGGATTCATTTTACCACCAGAAAATCTGGAATCAGATGATCACAACTTGTATTCTACATTGTCATTCAGTACTGGAGTGTAAGCAATAGCACAGCACTAAGTGACATTTCAGCCTGTCCTTTGGGATGCAACAGGCACCACTTCCAGGCTTCCTCTCCTTGTAGCACTGCATGAGCACACCCAGGCAGCTGAAATGACACAAACAATGAGATTCAGGTACACAAATGCACCAGTAAAAGGACAAGCTATCTGCTAAAGGACAGTAAAAAGTGGAAAAGCTCAGCAAAATTACTACTTCCGTAGAGGAATTTAACTGAGGAGTCAAAAATTGTTGAAAGAGTTCCTGTGCTGATCCTCTTTCATTGTTATCATTACTTTCAAATCAGATCATACAGGTAGTTCAGTAAAATGGGTTTGGTTGACATGTAACCATTCTGATGCTATCTTAAAAGACAGGAAGTGATTCCAGAAGCATTTTCCCAGAGTGTACTTGTTAGTGCAACACACTGAAGGACTCAAGGAGAGCTGGATGAAGAACTTGATGTTATTTAGCAGTCCTAAATCCAGAATAGTGCTCAAATAGGTGGCAACATATAATATATACAAAAGTACAATTTATAAAATCCTTCTAATTTTGGTAAATATGAGTAATTATTTTTTGTTTGAGTAAAATTAATTCAAGCAAATTATAATAAAGATAATCAAAAGAGCAATTGAATAATAACTTGAAGACTGAAGAGAAATGGTGTTGGGAGTATGGCTTGCAGAGTTGTCTGGGCCTCTGATTTCTGAGCAGAATCCTTTCAGTGTGCTAAGAGGGGACTCTGATTACAGCAATATACTTAACCAAATCCCTGTAATCCTCTTTTATATCTAATGAATCTCTTTATTGCTTTGTCTGCTCTAGGATGCAAATGCAATGCGTATTAATCATAAAATCACAAAAATTTAGTGAGAGGTGGAACAGGTCATCAATTCACCCCAAGATTGTATCACCAGCTTCCTCACACGGCCTTCTCAGGGCAGATGCTAAAGACTTAGTGGGTGTAATTGCTGCAGTTTAATTCCACTGCTCTGCTCCTCTCCATTGGAAGGTTCCGAAGACTATTATGAGGCTTCCTTTTGTCTTTCCTCCACAGGATGAATATCCCTTATTCTTCTAATCTTCCCTTGTGTTTCTAGACCTCCAGTTGCTTTTATTGCTCCCTTTTGGTTTCTGTCCAGGTGATCAAATCTTTTGCTGAAGAGAGAGCAGGTGATGGAGAGTTAGTGCCAGTGGCCAAGGGATCTCTGCAACTTTTGCCATGCTCTGCTCTCCTGCATATTCCTCCACCACCACAGCATGGCATTCGTGCCCTTCATATGGCAGTTGTGATATTTCCCCAGGACAGCAAGATTCCTTCTAGCACTGAAAACTCTCTCTGACTGAGGAACAGTGGGTTTTAAGGGTCACTAGAAGGGATGGACACAACAGGACACATGATGGGATTCCAACCTTTGAAGTTCTCCACAGTCCCTCTGTCTTTCAGAACTCCCATCGTCTTTGCGTTGTGCAGCCCTTGTTACATTTTAACAAATCCTGTTACACTTTAACAACTCTGGGTTGTCTTTGCACTTTCACCAAGCAGAAAAGTTGCAAGGGTAATTTGGAGGATTATTAACACAGTGTTGGGAATAATCAATGAACCGACAGCCTGGGGGATCTAGGCCTTGCCAGCCCCATGCCAGGTCTGGCAGAGACTGGGAGTCCAGGATGGATGCAGGAATAACACCATTAAAAAAAGACTGGCAGCAAGATTTGCAGAACTCAATTGTTTACTGCTTTCACCCCAGCATACGCATAATTTCACAGCACAGCAAGCAGTGGTCAGGGATTGTACACAGCACAGTCAGTCGGGGCATTCTCCACTATTTGCCCCTCCCATTTGTCCCAGGTGAGTGAACAAGCTGTGGCAGGCACAGGTGGTGACCAGGGCTCCATTTGGGCTTCTTGCTCTCTGTCTAGTGCCATCTGCTCCTCTCTGCTCCTGCAAATGCCACGCAGGAGACAGCAGAGAAGCAGAATCCTTTTCAAGGTAGTCTGAGATCTGACTTTCTTCCCTTTCAGGGATATTCCTCTGGCCTTCAGGTGATCAAGCACATTTTCTACAGCCACATATGGGTGCTCATCCCATAGCCATGAGACATCTCTTTCCTCATGGGATGATTTCAGAGGGGCAGTCCCTTCATTCACGTGGCTACAGTGACTTCCTAAAGTCTTAGTTGAGTCCTCTCTCTGTTTACAGTGCTGTGGTACCTGGAGCTGATCACATTCAAGCTGCTGAGTTCTTTCTGCCCCACTCAGCCCCAGACGCATGTTCCCATCCCTCATATTGCACAAGCTCATAGAATTATGTGGTGAGCTGACTCTGAGAGCTGCTCTAACAAAAAATAATCACTTTCTTGGCAGAGCCAGCTGTCAGCCCCCTGAACTGTCTCAGCATGTGGTTGAATTAGAAGCAGAGGTAGCAAAAATAAAAGGATGGGAATGTAGCTGGGAAATCCTGCAGATGGCAGAACTACAGCAGCCCAGATTTAGCACCACTGATGGCCATACAATTGCACTATCCCTTTATGATGTGTGTGATGAGCCTTGAATGGGTGCATACCTCTTCACACAGCTCTCTGACCACTTCCAGGTAGATATCCAGCCTGCTGCTGCTGCTTAGGGTAGAGGTGAACACGGCGCGTTGCTCATGTGGTAATAGGTTACAAATGATGATGATCAACATTATATCTGCTACTAAGTGATGTGGTAAAGGTGGATGCTTGAGCAATGCACAGATCTCACATGTTGTGGAAACATGGCCTAAGCATACAGCTTTTTGTTGCCTGCTCTGAATTCCCTCTAATGTCTTCTGATTTTTTTTCCTATGAGTTGAAATTATTCTGAATTCTGATCCTATCAGCCAATGTCCTTTTAGTCTTCTGCATTTTTATGTTGTCTGCAAATTTAATAGAAATGCTGCCTACTCCATCATCCAGGTTACAAATGAAACTTTGAATGAAACTGGACCTGGGCCAGTTTTCAATAGCCCCAGGGTTGACAGAAAAAGGCTGCTTGATCAATCCCTCAATTTAAACAGTGGGTCCATTAATAATTACTCTTAGCATACTGGTGTCCAATTAGATTTTGTACCTACCATTACTTTCAACTAAATGTTTTCTGAAGTTCATCCCTCCCAACTGCATCCCACTTTCACTGTATTAATGGATTCTCATATACCATGATGATGAGCATTTTCAGGGACAGTTTATTTACTTCTGTAGGCAGCTTATTTCTACACTTAAAACCACCTGAATACATAGTAGCTAATCTTCCCACAATGGTGGGAAATTAATATGGTGATTTCACAGTGGAGTGACAATAAATAAATTACCTGTCACTGGACTGCAATTTCTGTGAGCATTTGCAGAGTCTGGAAGTCAGACTTCCTCATCCCTTTCTTTCATGCCTGTGAATGAAAAGATCTGCTGACTTTTTTTCACAGAAAAGCAAAAGTATCAGAGCCTCATTAGTGGTGACTGTTCTCCATAGTTTTGCAGCCAGCAAGGCTGTTTATGCTTTTCTTTGTGGAAGTGGGACATGTATGTGTCATCCCCATGGCAGGAGAGCACATGCGTTCTTTAAAACAGTAGCTCCTTGCACATTTTGATAATCATTTGAGGTTACCCTGCCTCCACCCAGCTGCTCCAAAAATAAGCTTTTTTATCTTAATGCTATGATACAGTATCTTCAGTGTTGTTCTTTGAAATACTCTGTTGTTCTTTTATCTCACTGTTTTAGAGTTCCCTACTTTCTGCAGGTAATTGACACTAAAGGGAAGGAGATGGCCAGTAATCCCTGCCTCATGTGTACTCTCTGTTTAGACATTACTTTCATTGGTAAACTGAAAGCCAAGGAGAAAGGTGCATGGCAGTGGAACTACAGAAATGATGTCAATTAATAACAGCTAAAGGAAGAGTCAATCTTTCCTTCCACAGTATTCTGATAAAAGTTTAACTGCAGGCTCAAGACCAGTTCAATTCCATACATAAACCAGTTGCCATCTCTCCTTTTGCCCAGTGGCCAGTGCTTGCAACCTGGCTGCAGCAGGTTGTGTCTAGAGGCAGTGCTGAGTTTGCCTAGTGAGAAGGTATTATTTGAAGGGTGCACATGTATGCCACCAACCTTGAAGGCACAAAATCTCCTGTACATATAAGCAGACAATCATCTAACTGAGTATAGAATACTTAATTTAGCTCATCACTGTCACTTTAGGGTGAGTGAGGAAATGTTTGCTGTCACTGGATAGCATTTTCATGGCGATACAAGTTCACTGTGGTGATGGTATTAAGCTCAGAGAAGTTATTTTTCTCTCTTCTTATACAAGAGAAATTGTAGAAATCACCAGATTTTTTCCCTCTCTAACCGAATTATTTTGTTGGTGATGATAAAGAAGTCTCTGTAGTAAGATGGACAGAATTATGTCACAGCAACATGCAGTCAGTGTCTGAGTCTGCCAGATATTTCAGTTTTGACCTTTACTGTCCACAGTTCTGGAGTTAATTATGACTGGAAAGTACTTCCTGTTTTTAGTCTTCACAGAAATCTCTTAGCAAACTGCTTGCTAATGATAATGTAGTGTCTGTTGATAACTTCCATGGTTTTTTAAGACACCATTGTAACAGACCATGATAATGACCTTCAAATTGTGTTACACTTAGGTGTTACATCTGATAATCACTTAGCACACTGATGCTATGTCTGTATGGTACAGGGGACATGAATCCCCTTTGCCCTGCACCTTGCTAGGTAATACATGGTGCTATAAAATCAACGTTAAATATGATACCACTCTGGTATTTACTATTTTATAGTCAGTTTCTGGGATATAAATTAGTACCTCACCAGGCAGAGGTGAAAAACATCTTCAGGTAGAAAGGCTTTAAGTCTTGATCTTCCCCTGTGGCAGAAAATCCACGAAGTGTGATACTGCATGTGTGACTTAGAATTTTGGAAACTGCTGGAGAACTTCCAGAAAAATGTTGATACTACCCCACTACTTGCAAGTAGTAGGAAAAAAATAACAGAAAAGCCCCAGCCACCAACAGAAGACTGCTGTCTTGAAACAGAGAAATTTAGTCTGACAGCTCCAAATAGGAACAGATTTCTCAGAAAAGCGTTCAAAGTCTCTTTAAGGGGATATCTCCTGGAGGAGCTGGGTTATTTGGTTATTGACCCCTGCAAGCAAGAAAAAGATTACAGTCACAGTAAGGGCTGTGCAGGAGGTCCTTTACAATATGCCTCGATTATAGAAAGATGAGTATATGTTTAATTCTGATTTTACTGACTGAAAAAAAGAAATAAAATGCTTATGAAAAATTTATTCTTAAACTCAGTGAAATCCACCACAATCTTACCGTTTTAGTGCCAAGATATCTGCCAACAGTCTAATCAGAAAGACATTTTATTAAGTAAACTACATCTGACATTACTATGGCAGTGTCAGCCTACTCTTGCTTGAATGAAGCAGCCAATAAAGCTACATAGGATATAATTTAAGAGTTTTCTAAGCTGCTTATTTCACAGCTATGGAGATATTTCTCCTTAAAGCAGAGGAAGTAGAAATATTAGTAAGTGCTATTGTAGGTTACCACCCTCCAGACTTTCTATGAATAAGATCTAAGATTCCAAGCTTTAAGCACTCATTAATTTTTTAGCTCCCAGTATCTACAGTATCCTTTTATTAAAAACCCTTTGAAGCTTCTCAGCAAGTTTCTTCATGAAATTCAGCTAGTTAATTCTGATAAAATTAACTAATATTGGGGGGGTTGCCTTAAGGATTTACACTTCATTGCCAGTTCAGTTAAAAATCTGTTTGACCCAAAGCAACACAATACAGCAGTGATGCATCCCAGATGACAAGACAAAGTGTAGACAAGGGATCCTATAAGGGTGGGGGTGGTTAATTTTCAGAGTCATAGTTCCTCTCCACAACCAATGCTTATTCTGTTTGCTTAAACATTGAAGGGCTTGGTTTGTTGTTTGTTTGTTTGTTTGTTTGTTTGTTTTAAATACTTATTTTTCTTTTTCTAAATTACTTTCTTAAAGCCTAAATTTCAGGCTTTAAGATAGATCTACAAATTATATCAAGGTAGCAAACATACTTCAGCTACAAGTTTCCAAGGCTTTATTATGAACAGTGATCTGCAGAAGTGTTGTTTTAATACCACTTCCTCACAGACATTCTGAATACTCACATCACATATTTATTGTCAACAAATATTTGCAACATCTTGCAAAAAGATTTGGTCATTTGCCCACAGCTTAAATTTAATGTGGCTCAAGATGCAGATATCACTGGTTTAAGCCTTTGCAGTATATTAGAGACAGCCACTACATTTTCAGCATTTGTTTTTATATGGTTTCCTACAGAGACTGAAGAGACTAATTTCTCTCCCCAAGCATAGGAATAACAGATGGTGTCAGTCAGGTAGAACTGCCAGGGTGTGTGAGAACAGACAGTCAAGAGACAAGAAGATTTACTTTGGAAACACAGAAGAGAACAACAGCCAAAATGTCCCTTTTCATAACTACTTGGGCAAGAATTTTTTCCTTCCCTCTTCATCTTCTCTTAAGCCCAGGACAGTGGTTGGGAGTTATTTCAAATGTATTCATATCCATCTTTAAATTTGTAAAGGGAATTTGGAACAAGGACCAGGCTGAAGGTCCTGCAGGAGGGGCTTGAATTCAAAAACTTGATTAGAATGGGGTCTCACAAAATATATAAACTTTGCTTTTCCATTAAAGGCTTATGATGGATGAGTAGTCAGAAAAGCAGACATAAAGTCTTTCAGTCTCTAAAATCCAAGAATATATTCAAGTGCTGGCTTCCAAAAACACTTTTCTGTGCTGCAGCAGAAACTTACCCTGTTTGTAGAGCCTTGGTAATTTTGTGTGGTATTTGTAATCTACCAGAGGTGCTCCTGTCGGGGGTTTGGGTCAGTGAGAAGCAGCTCATGAAACCAGTCACCACTTTCCATGACACATGGACTATGTTAAGCAGTGGCTCAGGGTCCCGTGCTGAGGAAGAACAGTTCTGGAAAACTTTAAAAAGGTGGAATAATTGACTGGACTTGAGACAGCATCCTACTGCACTTGAGGTTTCCTCGCATTTAGATTTCATTCTTCAGAGAGTTCTTGACAGAAGAAGTTACATTAAAAACTGTTTTCCAAGGCACTGGTTCATAGAAAAGCATAAAAAATTGGAATATGCAAATCATTTGCATAGCTTTTCCCATGACAAAAGATTTGGTGAATCCTCACTCATAGAGCACTTTGTGTGAGAGTGTGAGGCTGCTAAACCTGGCCTGGCAAGGCCCTTTCAGCTTTTGGTCATAGCTCTGCCCATTTCGTATGTCCATGATCCATTCTTGATCAGCTAAAAGGGTGTGATTTCCCATCTCAGAAAGTCAATCTGGGACATGTCTATTTGTGCAGGTGGAGAACACAAGGTGCCTGATCAGAGCCCAGCCTGGTGGCGGCATGGTGATGGTGTTTGAAACAGATTGCTTTGTTTCAATACTCTCCCTCTAAAATGGCATAATGTCAGGTTAAAAAGAATATTTGTAAGCAGAAAAACTTAAAAAAAAATTGAAGTGAATAGTGGGTTTTTCTGCCTCTTTGAAAGCTTAATGTGTTCAGGAAGGAAGCATTTCACGTCTATGTAAAATGCCTGTTTATAATTCTTATATTTATAATTATAATTCAAATATTTGAGAGTTTGTCATTTTTACAAGCACTTGTAGTGACAGAACAAGGGGGAATGGACTCAAAACAAAAGAAAGCAGATTTAGATTAGATATTAGAAGGAAGTTCTTCACTGTGATGGTGATGAGGTGCTGGAACAGGTTGCCCAGGAGGGTTGTAGATGCCCCATCCCAGGAAGTGATGAAGAACAGGCTGGATGGAGCTCTGAGCAACCTGGTGGAGGGAGAGGTGTCCCTGCCCGTAGCAAGGGGGTTGGAACCACATGGTCTTTAGAGTCACTTCCAATCCAAGCCATTCTATAATTCTATGATCCTGTGATTTTAGAAATGTCCTGATTTAGAGCAAAATACTAGAAAGGTCTCAGTGATTTTGTTTCTGACCAGTTCTAATTATTTATGACATTATCCGCACCTACATATGGGCAAAACCTCTTTGAATTCAAGCAATTTTGTCAGCTCTTTGAGGAAATTGACCCTTCCCACAGCAGCGGTCCTCTTTACACAGCTACTGGGCTTAAAATTCCTGCCTCCTCCTAAAGTTCCTCTTTCCCCAAAAAAGAAAGTGCACTCAGTCCCCATTTCACAGCCTGGGTAACTGCCAGGATGATGGGAAGAGATGGAACTTCAGGCATAAATTCAGGTAATAAGTGGCCTTTGTGGCAGATTCATCACAGGAGTTTGTCAAACACTGTTTGCTGCAGGCATTCCGGGGGGATTTAGGTTGAGATTAACCAAGACTGCTGACTGTAGCCTGGCTCTGTGCTAGGCTGGCTGCTGTCCTTGCTGGCTGCTGCAGGAAGGATGTAGCTCTTTCCACACCACTGCTCCAAAGCCCCTTGCAGCTGTTCCCGGAGACCATAGTATCCTGTTTGTTATTACAATAAATTATACCCTGAAGTACACAGGCACATGTATAGAAGCAGAACTACTTTTCAAGTAAATGTGAGAAAGACAGGCCTTTGGGAGCAGGAACTTTTCTTCCACTGACAGCTGTCGCTCACCTTGGAGGTTTAATATGTTCCAGCTTACTCAGAAAATTTAGTCAAACTCTTGACCCAATAAAAAATCAAACCACAAAGTCAAACCAAAACAAAACCCCACCTGTCCAAAACTCCTGAGGAAAGAAAACTTCCAAAAATCCACTTCCAAAAATCACCTAGTGCTTTGGCACTAAGCAGTGGTGTGCAGCAAGCAGGAGCTGAGGACCTTTTGGGAAGTTGCACACATACCTTGTCTCTGCTTCCATTGCTTCCTGAGGACTCCGGCACTCATGGAACCACAACAAACCCTGAAAATTCCTGATACTTCAGGGTTCATATTAAAATCCTGGTGTCTTAGGAAAAAAAAGATTTTTTTTTTATGCCTTACCCTTTATTGGCATGAGGATTTATAGCCCTCTCAGTAGCATTAGTCACAATATTTTGGAATTTCATTCTGTAACTGATAAGAGTTCTGCTTTCAGATCTGAAGTGCAGCTGAAAACCACACTAATGCAAAGAATGGTTTTAGTGATGGGTGGGAAAAACAGGGATTACCCAGGCTACTGGAAAAACTTACTCCATCCTGCAGTCAAATTCCTCATGCAGCCAAAGGGGAAAGCAGAGGCTTTCAGTGATTATAAATTAGCCTGGCAACAATAACTTTAATTATGGTACAGCAATAAGAAAATGCTCAGTCCACTTCATCCTTCCTTTCCAAAAGTCAGTTTAGATTTCTTCTGACAGACACATATTAAAGATCTTAAAATCAATTCAGTGTCCCATTTCCTGCATGGGGCCTTAATCTTGTCAAAAATACTCATTGCACTCAAAGGTTATTTCTGTCTTGTTTTGATGCTACAGATTTAAAGAATGAGATAATTTCTGTTGAATGTCCAGCTGTTTAAGAATCTGCATCTCTATTTAAGAAGCACAAGAGGAAAACACAGTGTCTTTGCCAGAAAAACAACCAGATATAAGACTGCATTCTGTTTAATTGGGAAAAAAGAATCGGACATAATGTGGTGTGTGGATGAATCAATACTGACAAGAATTCCCGGGACCCAAAAATTGTTTAACCTTGAAGTGACTGCTGTTCTGTGTGTCAATTTACCTCTTGTACTGTATTTTTCCATCTTCATGCATAAGATATTCCTAATATGCTACATTTCCATGCTGAGCTAATTTTACTGATTTTATCGCAAGACTTAGGACCATTGCTGATCTTCATCATGTCCAGTTCTGGAAGTGATAGAGAAGGAATCTTGGATATCCCTTAGTTAAGGGTTAGTTTCTGATCACACTTCCTACAGGAAAAAATTATAAGCATAATGAACATCAGTCTAGAGTTTCCACAATATTTCTGTGCTACTCATCACCTGATGAGTTTTTTTTTTAAGCTGGGGACAAGCGGAAGAGCTTATGTGTTTTAGATCCTTACAGAGTTAAAAAAAAAAAACAAAACAGTGGAAGTTAAGTAGAAGTTGCAACATGCAGCAAGATGATTATTCCCAATTTTATACCATGGGAAGGTGAAAGAGAAATGCTATGGGGTTGACATACAGTCACTGCCTTGCTGTTGCTGGATATTTTGGAGGGAATACAACACTGTCATTATATTTTCAGAGAAATTATATTTTTCCTCCCTTTACTATTCATTTAGATTATTTCTTCTTTAACCTTGTTTATGGGCTTTGAAATTAAAGGACTATTAAAAGAGTTTGTGATACAAGAATTATAGTAATTTAAAAAATTCAGAATGTCGATTGATTTATTATGATGTTTGCAGCACAGAGAGAATGTTTAATTATGGCAGAAGGCACTTTTCCTTTACATGGATTTGTTCAATTATGAATTCTGTGGTGGCTCTGGAGATGGAAAGAATGATTGAACTTGAACAATAAAGCAAAAGACAGACACTGCTAATGCTGTACTGGGATGTGGTAAAGACAGACCTCATGGGAAAGCAAAGTACTCACACAAACACAATCACCACATCATCCATTAATTATTATTTAGAATATTTTCTGCCAAAATCTTAGTGCTGATAAATGAAAATAAATTCTGATACCATCCCTGCTCATATGCCCCTGCCCTTCTAAAGGGATATGCAGCTTTATTATGATTGCTGAAGACAGAAATACAAGTCTTATATTTGGTCTGCTTTGATGATGTCTCACTGATTTGCTACAGTGACAAACAGTTACACAAAGATATACTGGAAATCAGGCAGAATTTCCTTCACACAACCTTAGTATTTTTATAACTAAAGTGAAGTTGAAATTTAAAAAAGGTTAAGTTCCACTGAATATTTTTGCTATGTTCCTACTCTATATATTGACAATTACAAATCCCCCTCTACTTGAAGAAGCTGACCCATTTTCTGTTTTGCTGTCATATGTATGAACTGAATTTTGCACCTTGATTTCTTCCCGTCTCTTACTTAAATCCACAAAAGACTTTTTTTCTTTTGCACAATTTTAAATAATGTTAGTAACTTTCAGCCATCTGATGCCAAAAGAATAGCATAATTCAAAAAAGGAAACAAATCTCTGTTCTCACAGGGATAATTGGAGGCATGGGATGTGAATGCTAGGAGCATGCAAACCACCCTTCACGTTACCTTCCTGTCCTGACACTTACAGAGAATGCAGCACACTGAAGTGCTTTTCAGCTCTTCGTTATCACACACTGCTGTATCACTGCCATGTTAGAGTCATATCTTGCGTCTTCTTGACCTCTAGTGTAATGCCCTTTGCCTCCTTCACAACTTGTCCTTTTGGAATGCAGAGTTTGCCAGAGGAGAGGGAGGCTTTGGTGAGGACCTGGGCGTGGCCCGCCGGGTCAGGCCCCTCTCCATGCAACACCATCGCCAGCAGTGGCAGGGGGAGAAGGAACAACCATCTTGGCAGCACATCTTTGTAATCTGCTTTACGGGTCTGAAGAGCAGCTGGAGAGAGTAATTCGGAAGTCCAAAATGTCTCTTGACCATTTCTGGTATGCTGATGTAGCAAAAGAAATAGGAAGAATATCTATAAATTCTCTAAGTTCTTGATTGGAACTGATTTTTTTTCCTAGAAGTTAACTAGCAGAAATTGCATTAGAAATAACACTGATCTTCCAATTGAAGACAAAAGGGTATTATAATAGTTAATATCTGAAAAGGAGATTGGCTTGCTTACCCTGGAGAAGAAGAGGCTCAGGGGTGGCCTTATTGCTCTCTACAACTGCCTGAAAGGAGGGTGTAGCCAGGTGGGGGTCGGTCTCTTCTCCCAGGCAACAGTGACAGAACAAGAAGACACAGCCTGAAGATGTGCCAGGATAGTGTGTTCAGGTTGGACATGAGGAGGAATTTCTTCACTGAAAGGCTGGTTAAGCATTGGAACAGGACTGCCCTGGGAGGTGGTGGAGTCACCATCCCTGGAAGTGTGCAAGAAATGATTGGACATGGCTCTTAGTGCTGTGGTTTAGTTGATAGTGTGGTGTTTGGTCAAAGGTTGGACTCAAAGTTAATTTCCAGCCTTAATGATTTTGTGATTCCATGATTCTAAGATTCTATGATCCTATGATTCTATGATTCTACTCTATGATAAATCATAGAGACAAAACTTCAAAGACTCTTCAGCCACAAAAGGAAGCCTATCCAAAAATCTGTAACACATGGAAAAGAGAAGGCTGAAAGGGCTAAGTTTCAATTTGATGATCCATGTAAGCTGAGGCAGCAACTGCTGCCCAAATGGATACTTGATCCCATCTCCATGCCACCTCTTCCCATGCTGTCCCTTGCACTGGAGCTTGTCTGGTCACCTGGTGACTGAGCTAAGGGAACTGAACTAGCAAAAATGCTTTGACTTGTATTTTTGCCATGGGTAGTGCATTTTCTGTCAGTTTACATTTTTTACCTGGCCTGGGAATTGATCAGGCAAATATCAGCTGAAGGGCTAAAGCCAAGGGTGGGTAAGAGGAGGCAGGCTGCATTTTGGCAGCTTTGCTGCATTTGAAACCATACCCTTACACTAATTTCTTCAAAAAGTGTTCTGGTTTATAGTTCCACCATCACCAATCACAAAAGAAGAATGCTCCTTCTCTAATTTAATTGTTGAAAAATCTTCAAGGAGTGGGAAACAGTAAACTTTGCTGTGGTTGTAACTACTAATTTCTCCTGTGTTAATTAGTTTATTTTTCCTAATGCAAAAATGTGAGAGCCTATAGCTGCCAGAGCCTTTACAAATGTATTTTATCGCCCTTTTCTTTTTAATGGTTTGTGTCTTCTTTCGAATAAAAGCTCTTAAGTTAGCTTTTGAGAGGAAAATGGTTCACAGAGCAATTGTGACAAATGTAAATCAATTTAATTAAAATTGTCATATTTTTATATGTCAAGCACTCTTCTGAGGTGATAGTTTCTTGCTTAATCAGTACTGATATTCTTCTCTGCATTTCTTCAAAGAGTGGAGTACTGTTTGTGTTTCCCTTCCTTTTCTTAAAAACCATTTTGGAAGAGCCATAAGGACCACTAACCAAGATTACAAGATAATTATTATTTTTATCTCTAGGATTTCCAGAGTGTCCAAGGATGTAAAGAACAAACCCAAGACAAGCCTACTAAGCCCAATCTGTACTTTCTAGGCCTGCTGAATGCTGGAGCTGTGATAATTTTAGTCTTGTACAGGTTTTGTACAAGGTATACTCACCCTCATCAACTGCAAATCCTTTCTGAGATTCCTACCCTGATCCATCCCAGTCCACATCCAGCTTACTGCTGAAAAACCTCATTTCCAAATTAGAAAAAGTTCTACCAGTTGGTGACAGCCCCCTTACCTGCATGAACAGTTTTAACAATATTTATGTGTATTTCTGGCTTAGCTATGCCCCCTCCTGAAACTCCATCTTTGCAAATGAAGGAGTAAAATATTGCTTAATATGCTCTGTGTATCACAGTGAGAAGCACTTTAAGCCTGTTCTTAGATTCTCTCATGAAAGGGAAATTGGCTCCATAGATCTAAAATTCCTTTTAATGTACATTATCAGCTTGAGGACTTACACAACCTCAGGCACCAAGAATTTGCTGTCTGCATCATCACAACTTTCAGAGCAGTTTCCGATATCACAAGTCCAGCACAAAACCTTTCACAACTTAATGAAAATACAGGATATTTCTGATGGAAGTTAGAACATCCACTCAGTAAAGTGTATTTTTTAAGCTGAAAAGTTTTTTTTTTTTAATTAAAAGAAGAATATTAATTCAGAGATGGATAAAGATAGATAGATAGATAGATAGATAGATAGATAGATAGATAGATAGATAGATAGATAGATAGATAATACATACACATTCCAGCATTAAAAAAACCTCCAAAACTGTGTGCAGGTATTTGTTTGCTCTTGGCTCCACCTCACCGTGTGACGAGCAAGAGTCGCCCATGGACCTGATGCAGCAGCGCCTCTTAGTGATGGAAGTCAAGTCTGCATTTAGCTACTACGGGAACAGGAATATTTTTGCTTACGTTTCCTTGATTCCCAAGTCACTAACACAGCAAACATTTTAGCTTCCAACAACCTATATCTGAGATTTTTTTATTATTATTCAAGCAACAGTTTTTGTCGTTTTTATGGATGGGCATGGATTTGCACTTCAGATCATGGGTTGACATTTCTCTTTTTACTTTTTTTTTTCTTTAGATATACTTTTAAAATCTGAAACAAATCTTGTAACTGTTAGTGAAACAAATTCCCACCTTAAATCTACCAAGGATGCTTTTTGATTACAAGATATTTGATTTGATAACCAGTAAAATTTCAAAAGAGCTTGCAGTCTGAGTTCTTCTTTAGCCAGGATTTTTTTACCAGCTTAGCTGGCTGAAATTCAATGGAAACCTTTATTTATACACAGGTATTGATATTAAAATGGAACTTTTCAAACAACCTTTGCCTCTTGCTGCGTTTCAGCCTGATAGCATCCCTTACAGGTGTGGTGGAGAGTAGCTTATTACGGGGAGACCTAATCAGCATGAGTTCAAAAACTCATGGAAGTGGAAAAAAAAGGTATAAGAAGAGTGGAAAGTATTAAGTGAAACTCATTTAACTCAACATGGTCTCTGCAATAAAAGTTGATTCTAAATTCTTGACACAAATTACTCCAGTTAATAGGAAAAAGGCACGTTTGTTATTTTTAGAATCACAATTGTAAATATTTTATAAAATCCAGAATATTTCACTTGGAAAAACTGGTAGCCTGCATCTCTTCATTCCTATGCCCAGAAATACTTAATTTTGTGCCAAGAATGTTTTGGAAAAAGTGACTCAGCTGTTCAAGTGGGGGACTATGACAGTGAAGTAAATGTGTAAAACTAACACATGTGGCACTAACCTCTGAACGTGCCTAAAGCCCTACGTAGTTCGTGCTGGCCTTCTTGTATGCTTTTTAAACCTTAGCATTAGAAACTTCCTCATGGGTTGGTTTAGTGTTTTCTCTGGTTCCTTATCACCTTTGTGAGACTCATTTCTATCAGACTTCTTTAGTGCCCCCTCACGTCGGTACTCCTGTCAGCTAAGCTGGGTCGGGTCGTTCCGAGCAGCACCGAGGGAGCCCCGGCTCTGCGGGCACTGCTGGCCCGGGCAGCGCATGGAAACTCCTCAGCGCTTCTCCCTCAGCCCTTCTCCCTGCTTTTCCGGGATGAAGCGGGGAAAGGTGCCAGTCCAAGAGCTTTTGAAGCTGCTTGCAAATTGCAGCCACATTTGGCAGAAGGATTGGTGGTGTTAGGTAAATCAGAAAGCAAGGGCATCCTGTCCGGGGTGAGAGGTCTGATTTGCATCAGCATTTTGGTTCTGCCAAAGCGCTTCTCCCCCAGGTCTCTGAAACCAACGGAGAGAAGCAGTTGCTGTTGGAGGCCTCCAGAGGGAGATCCTGCCCATCTGAACCCGAGTGCCTATCTAGATGCTGTCTTAATTCCACACGGAATTCCTGAATGTTTTGTGAAAGAAGATGATCAGGGCGTGGAGGGGGAAGCTAGAAACACCGTGGCTGAAGAACCAGCTGCAGCACGAGTTCATTTTAAATCGAGAGAGACTCTTACCGGGAAAAAACATCCCAATCCCTCCAGTCACAGGAAAAGCTGTAACCAGATTTCACAGAACTTTTAACCCGTTATCTGGAGAACTATTCATTGGGTCTGTAATCATTCATCACAAGAGAATGCAACATTGAATTATCAGTCTGGATATGTAGACCATACTGAGTGTTAGCAATTTTTTACATAGCTCAAAAAAGCATGAAGAGACATGGAGGAACAGCTGTGGTCACTAAAAGATGGTTCAAACCAGAAGCACATCCCTGGCAAAGCCAGAAATGGATGTTTTGAATTCGGGGAGTTAAATTCACTGGAGTATGGTTATATCTATTTAAATGAAAATATGTTATAACAGTATTTTTGAGATGCCATTCTCCTGGAATGAGCACTGGTAAACAACCACATCTTTTCCGGATTGTTACTTATACTGAACTGGCCTAGCAAGCGCATAAATTGCAGCAGTTTGAAGATCACAAGTGGGAAGGGATGCCAAGGACTGTTGGCTGCCCATGGCAGATGTGATGAAGCCCCTGGCTGGGCAGAACCACAGTTCTGCCTAACACCTTATCCATGACAGCAGTCAAAAAACATCAGAAAAGATGGTCCTTACCAAACATCCTCAAGGGTGCCAATAAACATGACCAAAACTACTGTTCTATACCAAAGAGAAGTACCAGAACCAAAGAGCCACAGACTCCCTTAGGGATGGGTAAGAGCTGATCAAATCTCACTTATCTGTAGTAGACAAAGAGTTGATTTAATCTACCTGGTGGTTGGTCACTCTTGCCACCAATAAGATGTCTGTATCACTCCATTTGTCCTTTGGATCTGGAATAACTACTGGTCCTGACCAAGGCTCCCTGTCCCACTCTTGCCACCAGGATCAGCTGGTGAGTGAGTGGTGAGAAGTATTCCCTGGATCACCTGCCCTGACTGCAGTGTGGCAGCAGTGCTCACCTGGTGCAGTGTTCATATCAGCTCATTAAAGGTGCACTCACGGAAGTTTATCAGCTAAAAACATTGAAAAAAATTATCATGATGGAGGAAGTGCTAAGGCCTGCTATGTGTGCCCCAAAGGGCTCTGCCCTGATGCTCTGCTCCTGTCCAGGGTGAGGGTGATCTTACCCTGCTGCATTTTTGCTAGAGATTTCTAAAGACTCTTTACTCCTAAGTGAAAATGTCCAGGTCTGTCAGGTTTATATCGCATGGCTTCACACTCTCTGTCCCACTGCCTTGTTTTCTCTCTACGCCGTGTTGGTGAGGCTCCATCTGAAATACAACTTTCAGGAGGGTTTTTTGGTCCAGTTAGGATGAATGCAGAGAAAATGGAGGGGAGGATGCCAGGATTGTTAAGGGCCTACACCTACAAGGAAAGGTTAAAGGTTTCACCCGGTGAGAGGAGGATGAAAGGTAAGGGTGAGCACATGATGGAAGGTAAGGATGAGGCGAGAGATGAAAGGGTAAATTCAGTAGGAAAGAGAGACTATCATGTGAAATCCCAGGCATATCCACAGAGCACAGGCACAAGGCCCATGGATAACATATTCCTTAGTCATAAGGAACTAATGACATCATACAGCTACACTGATTGAATTAAAAATATTTTCTAGTTGTCTAGTACAATAACATATAAGGCAGCCTATTACACTTCAGAGAGAAAACAATTTAAGTTATCAAGTAAAGATAATGTAGAAAGCCTGCTACATACACAAAAAAAGGATAAAGAATGCAAAGTTTGGTAAATAATTCTAAAGCTGGGATTGAAAGTAGAAAATTAAAAGTATTGATTAAGAACTTTTAAATGTTTTAAGAAAGTCCTGCTTTGTGAAAATATGTATTTGTCAGTAGATTTTACCATGAAAAATATTTGATACTGATAATACCCCACAAATCACAGCTGTGCTCGTGGTAGAAACACCAAACCTCAAAATGAGGCTGGTGAAAGCCAAAGACAGGTTATGTAAACTCCTTAACCAGTCCTCCATCTAACATTCTTTATCATCTTCATTTTTCCTTTTAATTGGCAATTACCATGTTTAGGTCAGCCAGGTGGCAGCTGGGCTTTGCCCTGCAGTACCTAAGAATAGTTATGCTGCTTTGGCTTCTTGCTTTGATACTTCTTCTTCCTGAGGATTTGATCCCTTACTTGTGCTGACAGATGAGGCCGGTTTGAGTCATACTCTTGTGAGAGTATTTCTTGAAGATTTGAGTTTTACTGCAAGATCTGTCACAGTGTGAAATGTAGCGTATCATGTTCCTGTTTAGAAATGACTTCCCTGAAAGCTGTGACCCTGATCCTGCACACGCACACATGAGGATGTTGATACTGGAGTAACCCCCAAAACCACTGGAAGTATCTCAGGCACAAAGCTACCTGTATAAGCATATGTTTGTGAGTTGCTGACTACTGCAGACACATGTACTAAGATGATTATAATGCAATCGAATACATAATATAATCTGGCTTGGTTTCATAAGGTGAAAACAAGTAGATGAACAAGGTTCTTTTACTCACAAGCTCTTGAAATCTGTCCTCAGCATGTTTAAACTCAGCACAGTACCTGGCCCAAATATTTTATAACTTGGAAAGGGAAGTGAATTACAGAAAAACAGGAATGAAATGCATCTGAGCAATGGCACTGATAGGAACAAAGCACTGAACTGATAGGGGCAATATTTTCCTCCCTTCCACAAATAAGAAAACCATGCTGAACTGAATGAAAAAACACTGATGTTTGTCTGCATCTTAGCCCAGGTTAGGCAATCACAGAATACATGAAATGATCAAGAAAACAGTAATTGGCCTATGAATCCTGCTTTCTTTATGCTGACAGACAGCTAGATAAATACAATAATAATTAATTAAGATAAAAATTAACTCAAATAATGAAACCAATAAACTCCAATAATTTAATAATTATTTGGGCTGTGATTACTAGACCTGTTTATGGACAAATAGAGACTACAGCTGACTGGCAAGGACTGTAGTTTGCAATGCCTTGCTTGTGGCAGAGGTTCGTTTTTCTGGATAGTAATGAATCAAGCTGAAGGTTGACTGGTTTGGACAATTCTTCTCCCAGTAGCAAGTGCTGTATGTGAAGTGTTTGGGCTTAGTATTTCTAAATAAATCACTGCTTATTTAAGCTTATAGGAACAGTCAAGTGTTAATTATTTTTGAAACTTCAGTAGTCTGATTTTTTTAATTATTGAAAAATTTAAAAATATTAATTCCAACATTACATTTTATTTCCTTGAACTAAATGAATGCCATTTTCTTTGAAGCGATAAGAAAACAGAGATCTGAAACCCATTCTGGTTTGTGTCCATGAGTCTTTGTCTTGGTTTGAGACAAATTATGAAGAAACATCTAAAATGAACGGGTCCTCTAATGGAAGGCAGATTTCAGCAGCCCCTCCCCCACCAGGTTTGGAAAGAAATTCCTTGGAGGAAAGTGAAAAAAAACTCTATTTATTTAACAAGCACCCAGGCACGAGAGAGAAGAAAAAAATAAATAATGTTAAATAATAAAACCTCGCACTGTGGAGAAAACCTGGTTAGATTCAGAATCCTTTCTGTAGGTGTGACTGCTCTCTCCGGAGCTGGGATGCAGCGTGGGCCCCTCTGGGCCATGGCATAGGGCCTCCCAGTGATGTTCTGGTGTTGCTGAACATTCTAGATGAAAAAGGAGAAGCCATAGTCCCGGGAAGACTGCTTGCTTCAGCTAATGAACAAGAAGCTAGCTACAAAGCAAAAGAATGCACCTCTCTGCCCTGCTGCAGAGCCGAGAGCTGGGGAGCGACTGAGCAAGTTATCTGTGTTTTCGAACACAGGCTGCCGAAAGAATTCGCCACCTTCCCCCACTCTCCTGGACCTAGCTTTAAAGGCACAGAACTCACGTCTGGCATAGGGCAGACAATAGGGGATACAGCATCATAAAGTCACCTCAAGATATTCCACCCCAGCATCCATAATCAGGGTTGTGTTGTCTCCTGTCTCACAACAGGAGAGTTGTGCTTCAGTGCCTGTTACCTCCGAGGAGGCTTGGGCTCCTTCACAGGCAGTCTCCATCAACTGTTTCACCTTCTTCTGACCCAAGTACCATCAGCAAGCTCAGGGCACTTGCCCTCAATTAGCCTGTGCTGCACATGTTAGAAGCCAACCATCCCTGTTGCGTGAGCCAGCAAGTGAAGTGAGGAAAGATGAATCTGTGCATAAGAAAGTACAATCCTAAGGTTGTAATGGCCTGAAAGTACAAGTTTCAGTTAGTGAAACCTCAGCCAATGTCCTGGAGCTCCTCCTGACGGACTTCACACAGGGAAAACATGACTCCTCTGCATCTTAAAGCACTGTTGCACTGCAGGGTGCTGATGTTTTGCTCGTAAGGAGCACTGCCCTGGGCTTCGGTAAGCAGGGCACCCTGTCAGGTCAGCACAGGCACTGACGGAGCTGAGCTGCTCTCCTGCTGCCAGCTCCGTGGCAGCGCCAGCTCACAGCTCCGCACGCAGCCCCTCGTCGCCGCTGGAGCTCGCTCGGGCCCCCATCAGTGCAGCGCTCCTCGATCTCCTCCTTCAGCAGCTTCTCACTGGAGCTGCCCAGGGAGGGATCTGTCATCTGCCATGGGAAGTGAATGAAGAGAAAAACCCGAGTGGCACTCGCACTGTTGTGCACTTACCCACTCTATCTCTCCCTCACACGAGCACACACCAAGAGATCTCTCTCTGAAACCCTTTTCCAGGCTGTCAGGCTGTACCTTTATCAGCCCAGAAGTGCTGCTCTGCACTGTTGACCTCTGTCCCAGCAACATTATGATGAATATAGCAATTTGTTTTCTTGGCAGAATTTCTGTGTGATACAGTAGATAAATTACATCAATCATACAAGCAATCCACCCATCCCAAATGGATATTAAAAAACTGTAAGGACTGATGTATTGAAGCAGGACAGAGGTCCACCTAGTTCATTTTTCCCTGAAAGTGGCTGACACAGGGTGCTTGGGAAGCATGTGGTGATTCTTCTCCTGTTCACCACCCATTCCTCAGAGATCTGCAGCTAACTGACTTGCTGAGAGGTGACATCTTTCTTTTCACAGCCCTTGAAGTGTTTTTCTTCCATGAATCTAATTGCTTTATGAACATGCATAAAATTTTGAAATCTATGACACCCTCTGGAAGTGTTCTGAAGCTTTTTGCTTTAGAGGCTTGCCTTATTTCCATTTCTATCTTAACCTTACTAACCTTATTTCATTAAATGAAAGCCTGATGTTTTTATTACTTTCTGACTAGTGAGTTGTGGTGGCTAATTTAAGGAAGATAAAGAAGGTACTGGGGGATTTAACAGGCAAATAAGTATTAAAAAAGGCGTAAACACCCATGATGCACGAAAATCTGTGTAAGAAAAAAATGAAGAGAAGAAAATGAGGAGAACTCTGTTTAGCTTGTGAAGAAAAATGCTGTCCTACAGTGCAATGTATTTCTATCTGAAATACCTAGTAAGAGATTGGTTGTGTCTAAAAATGGGCTGAACTAGAACCCTTAGGAAAGACTGGGTAAGGATACTTCTGCATTGGCATTAATCAGCTACTAGATGCTTTGTCTCTCTGCAGTGAGATCCTTTATGTTCTTCCATACATGGGAACCAAACTGCACATCTCATGTTTGTGTCCCTGCTCTTTGTGCTTTGGCATCTGATCTAGTTTGGGTTTTGTTACATCGGTTTCAGATTAGGGTTATAAATGGATCATACAACATTTTTTTATGTAATCATCATTATATATTAGAGGAGGAGATTTTAAATCCATTTATTGCTTGTCCATTTAATCTCCCTATATCTAATAAAGATACAGCTAGTTTAGGAAATAGTAGCAGAACAATTCTCTGATCAATACCTGCAGAGCATTAGCTCAATTGGCTCCAGGTGCCTCTCATCACAGTCAGGCAATTGTCCTTCCTTGTGTCCCCTGGTCGTTATAGCACCTGGACACACACATGGCAGTGGTATGAAAGCAACTTTTGCAGGCCTTTCTGTGCTGTAGGATTTTGCATCTCCTCCATGCTCTCTAAGGACACACAAAAAAATGCAAAAGTAAATAGTCAGGCTTTGCATCCGTGCGGATTTATTGTTTATTAAAACACCAGCATTTCTGGACATCAGATGCCCAGACTGGAAATCGAAATAAGTTGGTAAAAATAAACAGGGCAGACAGAACTCAGTGCATTAGGTCTAATCCCAATGATAGCATGGCGTGGCCTCATTTCACACTGGGAACTGGCAGAGGTAGCAGATAAGGAGATAGTGGTGACAGATGCCAGTTGGCACCAGATGAGGAAGCCTGGGTTTATAGCCGACACTGCGAGTTAATAATGGCCACAAAAGAGGACACACAGACCAAATTGTATGCACTGGTGAAAAAGCCAGTCCTGACAAATGAAAGCTGGGGTTTTGTGTGCTCCAGTGTAATAACTGTGCTGAACAGAATACATGTGCTGCTGTGGAGGCAATTGCCAAAAACCTTTTCAAGATTCCTTTAAATTTTATCTTCCTTAAAAAAATCACATAAAATAGAGCTGAAAAAAAATATTAACTTTCTGACTGACTGTGGCTTATGAGTGCAACTTTTCAGTCCATTATAGCAAAGAATGGTAACTGAACAGAAAAATGTGTTGGGATCCATCAGCTACAGACTGTCTTTTTTTAAACTACTGAACCTCTACTCACATAACTTTATACTTGCTTTAAGAAGTGGTGTGCTTACAAATAGCTGAGTACGAGAGATTAAATGTCAACATATATCTGTTCTTTTTTTTTATCAGAATAAACAGGGAAATTTTCAAAGTTTTCATTCCTTATCTTGGGGAGACTGAGGTTCCCTATGGGGCAGATTCCTTCACTGCTGCTGCTGTGTGAGGCTGTGCCTCTCAGCCGCATCACAGTGTAATGTGGGCAGAAGTCTAGTATGGAGTTTACTTGGAAATAAATGCTTGGAAGTGAGATGTGGGACACAGGGTGTGGAAATAACTGTGACAAGCTATTACTAAAAGCAACACAATGGGGATTTTTCATAGATATAAAAGCATATATCAAAATGATTTGGGGTGAGATGTTGAGCAAATTGTTTCATCTTCTTACGATCATTCAAAATGAGGAACATTATACTTACCCTATTGAATAAACTAATTAAAGACCTAAACATAGAAGCACAGTATGTTCCTAATGTGATTATCCTCAGCTCAAGGAAGAAAGCATATCAGAGAGATAACTGGGGGAAACAAAAGGAATGCCAGCCCTCGGTCTGGTGCCAAAGTGGCAGAAATGCCTCTGTGGCATTTAGATAAGGACTGCCACGAGGAGTTCATCAGGCACCTTCACTTCTCTTCCTCCTTCATCAGCATTGACTTGTATACCAGTGGTTGTTCAGGTGCCAGCAAACTAAATAGAAATGGCACCTTCTTCATTCAACCACATGCTAACTCCAGGATCAGTCAAACAACTTCATTGTTTCATCTTCTGATCTTCAATGGGCAGCACATGCTCCTGTGAAGACAGTCTGTCACTGACATCAGGCATAAGATGGGAGGGGGATATTCAATGTATTTGGTAAGTCCAAGGAGGACGTGGGAAGAAAGCAGAAAATTAAGTCAATGGTTTGTTTTTTCAATAGCCTTCAAAACACAATACACTGTTGATACAGTGAGGAGTCTGTGCTGAGTCAATATGTTGGTACCTAACTATTGTCTACACTTGACACTATTCAGGCATCTGATCCACATCCAGCAGGGACAATCAGTGCCCTTCAGGTACTGAAAACTGAACATAGCCCAGGAAGACCTCATAGTAGATCTCAGATAGAAAGTCAGGGATCAAAAGAAAGCCAAACCTTTTTGCAACACAATACCCTCCATGTTACTCTTGTTTTCATTGCTCCAGATTGAAAGAGGTTTAAACAAAGCCTTTGTTATTTCTCCACATAGAATGCAGCATGCTAACCTCAAAAGCTCAGAAAAGGAGAGTAACTCCTGATTTGGCTTTGACTGGCCTAATCTTCTCATTCCTTTTCTGACACATTGCATTTAGATATGAAATACTGGAAGGTAACGTTTTGGAAAGCATTACAGTACAGCTGTGCTGGTAGCCCCTGTCAGTAAAATGGTTGTGATAAGTACCTAGGTTTTTGTTAGCATGGCAGAATTTCAGCTCTCCTCACTGTTTTAGTGAAATAAATGATTTGGGCATTTCTGTGCTATACAACTGGCTCTAGAACCAAGTCTTTAGTCAATAAAAATTCATCTGCTGCAAACCATATTGTCAGCTGGCAAAGTTCTGACAGTTATACAGGGCTTGGCTCAAGCAAACTGGGCTCTATCCCACCAACTCTTAGCTGCTAATACTATTTCTTTGCACTGTCTTTTCAGCTGTCTCCAGAAAAGCAGACAAACCTAATGAGAGGAGATTGTCTCCATCTCTGCTCACCCCTCAAAAGAACACCTTGAGGTCAGTTCCCTAATGATTCTTGCTTTTTGTCAGAATACCTGGAAAAGTATCTTACATTAAACCATTGTTTGAACCTTTTCTTTTGGTTCCAGGGTAAAAGACATCCTCCAATGAGTTATGAGAAATAAATACAGCATTCTGGGCAGATTTTTCTGAGTGGTGATAAATATCCTTAGACTGCTATATGCAAGACTGACCTATTTTCTTTTCTGCTTTCCTAAAATTCCATTGGTTTATTTTTTTTACAACAAGGTAGACAGAATACTTGTTTGTAGAGGTTTCTTGGTAGCTAAAATTCCTTGCTTTTTATTTTATGTTTTATTAAAGGCATGCAATAATCCCTCTACAATGCACAGCCTGTCAGGTTCAATTGCTTAATTAAGGTATTATGGTGAAGTCATTAGAGCTATAACAGTTTATATCAATTATCCACAGCCAGCTCACCATTAGTAATAAAATGTTAGTATCTTATTTTGAAGTCTGGATGCCACCTTTCTGCTAGGGGGCAGAAATAATAACCTGAGCATATAATTGAAAATGTTGGCTCCCTTTTACAGCCCGGAGTCAGTCTCATCTCAGTGTCCATGTATGTATGTATGTCCTTTCTTAACTACAACAGTAAACTGAACAAAAATAAACTAAGAAATAGGAAACTGTTCAGCAATAAACTTCATAATGTGATGTATAACTGAATGTTGGTGAACTACAAATAGTGCACCCATATGATTGCCAAACTAGGTGTGATTTGAAAGGGATACGGATATCCACGCAAATCACAACATTTGCTAAATATTTTCCCAAGCTTGCTTATGGCTATATGGCTTTTTCTCTGGGGTTGAAGCTAAGTTTGAAAGGAGCAAAGAAAGAATGGAAAAGGTTCACATAAAAATTCTTGGTAGGCACATCATTAATTAGATATTATAACAGGAATGATGCAGGTCATGTGCTCTTAAGAGCTCAAGGAAAAAAAACCTGAGCATTGAAACTAACAGTTCCATTCACCTGTGGGAGAGGTGTCCAAATCCAGAGGAATCCCCAGGAGTTAATGTCTTCCATAATGGTCACATCTGATTCTCTGCCCACTGCAGTCATGGCACAGGGTATTCTCTCAACAAGTTGGAGCTGTTTGGTAACGAGTGGGGCTTTGGGATCAAAAAGAGAATATTCAGCATTTGGGTGGACTTCACATATATTTAAGATCCTTATTAAATTTAAAATGAATAACAGTCTGTATAGCTGTTGTCAATAATAAATCAGCTCTAACAAATTTCTTAGCTGACATGCAATGTTTCGGACAGCTTTTTGTGCCTCTTGTTTTACCCCAAACTTCTTGTGCTTGCTGTAAGGACTTTTACTGCTATAATATTTAGTTGATACAAATTACAGCCTCTTTGAATTAAAAGGATATGAGTACCAAATATAACAAAATATTTCCTGAATGTTCTATGAAAGCATAAACCAGCTGTCCATATTGTACAATCAGCTGCTGGTTTTGTCTCTGTGCTGGTCTATATTCTACTCCTCTTGCTTCAGTTCATGAATGTAATTATTCAAAGAAAAAACCAAGTTGCTGGAAATGACAAGTCCATGTAGTTTTTCAACCATGAAGTCAGTGCTCTATGGTGCACACCACTTCCAAGTCAAGAGCTGTCCACTCCTGTGAAGCGCTGTAGAGGAAAAGGGGCCACACAACTGAAAATATCTTTTTAAAAAAACCTACATTTTTAAAAACTACGAAATAAAAATACATCAGGTGTAAGATCCAGACATGATTGCAGAGCTGTTTTAAAAGGTAGATTACATTTAGCAGACGCTAACTCCATGTGTTTCAGTGGAGCTGCACAAGGGATGACTGACTGGTAACTTCTAGGCAGGACTGGGTCTGCCTTATTAAATGGCCAGGAGAAATATCCCTCTGCATCACAAGCAAATGACACTGGTGCTAGATATAGTTTCACTGTAAACAAGAAACAATTTTAACACTGAGACCTTTTTGCAGGTTCCTTGTTAATTTCTGTCAATTTTAACATCAAGACGGCATATTTGTGCTTTAGTTTAGACAACAGCTGATGCTGGGAAACCCTGTGGCGCTTTACGCAGGAGGTGATACTGCAATGACAGCATGACTCTCCAGCCTTCTTGTGAGCAAAGACTGGATATATCTATAAATGATGGATGCTGGAGGTGAATAGGAAGAATAGAGCCAGCTCTCCCTACATATTCAGAACTGAGGGAAATGCTTTTTTATCTTCTCCCTGCAAAATGGAAGCCTAGGCTGAAGGATCTTCAGGTTCGATGCATTATGGTTGGGCACTGTCAATCACTGACCTTATCACTTAATCGATACTCACTCAGGGGAGGTCTAGGCTGAGTATTAGGTAAAGATTCTTCCCCCACAGGTTGGGCACTAGAACGGGCTTCCCAGGGAAGCAGTCACAGCACCAAGCCTGACAGAGTTCAAGTGTTTGGACAATGCTCTCAGGCATGTGGTGTGACCTGGGCTTGTCCTGTGCAGGGCCAGGACTTGGACCCATAATCCTTGCAAGTCCCTTCCAACTCAGGATATTCTAGTGAGTCTATGAACACATTTTTAACAAGGAACATATATTCAACGTTTCTCTTCAAATGTCAGTGTAAATCTTCTTCAGGCATAAAACACTGAGTTGGCTGAATTTGAATAGAAGAAGGGTAGAGAAAATACCCATCCTTATTACTCAGTTTGATGATTTAACACACTTCAGCATTTAAATTATTTAAGCAGCTATACATTAATTTTTTAATCAGTCACCCTGAAGACTGCATAAAATTGCTGCTCTTACGCATTAGAGAGAGAAGAAAGTTTTTGTCCACATAGTGCAATGAAATTTTGTAAGAAGCTTCTGACTAACTCAGAGAGCAGCATTAACATTCCACTTCTCTATTCAATATGCTTCTCATCAGTCATCGAACCGGCTGAGATATGGTTTGAGGTTTGGAGCTGGTACATGGCTGAAGGGAACTGGTGAAGCCTGAAAACAGCTGGGTCTGTTCAGCAACACGAGCCTGTAGTGAGCTCCTCTTGAGCTGTCTTTAATACCCCTGTGCAGCACGAAGACTGATGGAGTGGAAATTGAGAATGCAAACGTAACTTTTATAGGCAGCACTTTGAACAGAGTGCAAAGAGGTATTCCACATTTTAATATTGACAAATAAAGTCAGAGAATGAAAAGTCATATTTGTACAGAAGGGAACAGCAGCTTTGTAAACACTAACCTTGAAAGTGGCTGCAAAGCAGCAGTTAGAGTGAACAGCAATTCTAGTGAATAAGTCTCTTCTGTAGAAAGGCTGTGACTCAAAGTTTTCAAATACCAAATACATCAATGGTGCATGAACTGGCATTAAGATTGCCAGGCCATGACTGGAATAATGGGCTAAATATTTCTTCCCATCACACTCTTGTAAGCACACTCTAAATATCTCACATTATGTGTCTAAGAAATGAAAAGCACAGATCTGTTGCACTGCTTGCAAATATTTGCCCGAATTATCCATGTACCCTAGATTCTCCATCACTTAAAGACTACTAAACCAGCTGTCTACATCAAGATTTGCTTTCTTTATGTGCTGGTCATTAAAGAAATATGGGAATACAAATGCTGACTATTTGTTATAATATGTTATTTGATTTGATAAAGTGTGTTATATTTTCCCTTTCAAATACACAGTAGATTTTCTCTCTACTCACTGTATTTTTTTTTAAATTGAATTATGTTCACTTTTACAATAACGTTTTGTTCTTTAAGTATATTATCCACAGATGATCTGCAAATTTCTTTGGTAATGACCTCAAACAAGTAAACTGGAATCTGAAATGGTAGGTACACAGTCACGTTAATCATTTACATGCCATTGTTTTTATTAAGAATAGCCAAACTGATTAATACTTGCAGCACATAACAACAAAGTGCTCACAATACACAAAAGGAACTACTATAAAATATTAATTTTAGGCTCTCAGTAACAAAAATGCGTAAGGAATGCTGATAGACAATTGCAGTGGTACGATACAAAAGGGGAAGTTTACATCATATTAGAAAACCCATCAAAATATTTGTCAGATTTTATCTTGTGGATTGAATTTTTAGTGAAAAAGTCAATGGTTCATGGAACATAATTAAATCCATCAGTTAGTACATATTATAGTTCTCATAATGGGTGATGGCTCTGCTCATACAACATAAATCCTGTGTCATGAATGTGAGCTGTCTACACAGGACAGGGATTTGTGCTTGTTTCTGCTTTCCAGCCATGGGATTTCACTGCTAAGCCCATTGCCATTACTGGTGCAAGGAGCTGAGACTCATCTGAAATCTGCCTCCTTCTACCAGCCCTCTGCCATGGATCCTTCCCAGGGGAGTGTATCCACCTTTCCCTGTCCGCACTGGCTGCCATTCCACGGGAGTGGGTGATGTCTGGGCATTGCATTCATCGGACTCTTTTTCCAAGCCCCTAACTTCTTTTTCAAATCTCTGGCTGTAGTGGCCTCAAGACGATAGAGTCAAGCAATACTGCCCAAAGTTAACTTGAAGGTTACTGTATGGAACCACTAAGAAATGCCCACAGAATTTGAAATATTGATGTGAATTGTGTAAAATGATAAGGAAATAACTTTGTTCTCATGGAATGTGAAAGGAACAAATGGCACCGAAGTACTTATGTAACTTAAAAAACTCGTAAGTGTTAGTGGACTTCTCTGTGTCACTGGAAGATGAGGCTAATTTTGACAATTAAATAGCAAAGGTTAACATAAAAGGTTGAATTGTCAGTATTAAATAGCATTTACCTTCGGTATCTATTGTTACACTGCTATCCCCAGGGCATCTGTGATGATTCAAACACACAACACCTAAACAAGCAGCTTTGTTTTATAATTGTACCAGAAACAAAAGCTAGTGTTAATATACATCTAAAGGGTTCCCACACAAACAAGAGATTTCCTTATTTAGAGAAAGGTAGAAGCTTTATTTATGTACATGAATAGTTGCATTGAATTTGGGAAGACTATTTATCTGCATTTAACTAACCCCAAATCCTCAGCCACATGGTGCTGAGTGTGAATGGAGATCCTGCTGACCAAGGTGCAGCACAGCCTTGCAGTATTGACAGCCAAGTTACAATATTAATCACATTTATGTAACATCTCTTGTCTAAGTACCTCCAAGCACTTTACGAATGTTAACTAACAAGAAGCCTGCCCATGCTCTTTTTGAAGTCAGTGGCAGCTTTCCAGTTGTCCTCAAAGGGAGCAGCACAGGCTCTGAGCCTCATAATAACGTAAAAGTAGGTTAAGGATCTCTGTGTTCACTGGAGAAGAGAGGGATAGTGGAGCTGAGGAACAGAACCCAAAGGGCTTTTCTCTAACTGTAGGGCTGCCTTTCTCTGGAAGAAACTGTAAAATAATTTATTGGTGAGACCACAAAATGAACCATAAAGAAGGAGCTGCTCATAAAGGCTTAAGCTATTGTTGCCTTAGAATGTGACCTTTTTCTTATTCCAATAACAACAATCTGAGACAAAGCTGGGCTTCCAGGGATATCCCTCTACAATTGCTGCAATGACCCTGCAAAGAGCTGCTCCTTGGAAAGGCTTTATTTTTTCCTCCCTGAGGCATTCTCTACAGAGGTATACAGCATTTCTAGAAGTCTAGTAACTTTGCAACTACATTTTCTGTGCCCATGACTGACCTGTTTGCATACCCATGCTCTTAATTTCTTGAGCCACAGTAATTTTAGAAGGAATGAAGTCAGTAAGTATCTGCACTTGCACTCTTAAGCACTTTCCTGGTAGCTGTCTTCAGCACTGATTCCCATTTCAGCCAAGTGCTCTGGCATCTCATCTTCATTCAGATTCTAACAGGCAGCCAGTGGTGCCTCTTTTGTATCATATGCAAAGGTCCTTATGGAGGCACGAGAGTCACGGCTCTCCCAGAAGCTGCAGGCTTAACCATCCCTTTTGCAAAGATAAACAGCATTTAATGAAATGGCATCATTTCAGCAGTAACTGGAATACAGTCACAAAGAGGATGTTATCAGAGACAATAAATGAAAGGGGGGGATTTCACAGCCTAATTCAATGCTGTTCCAAAACAAAAAGGCTCCCACAATGCATCCAAAGAGAAGGAACCAGAAAATACCCCACGGTAATTTTCTTCTAGTCTGCCGATATTTTAGAAGATTTAAATTTTTTTTTTTTTTTTTTGTAAACAATGCTGCCAGGGAGCCTACAGCCTACAGCCTATTTCCAGGTGGCCCTCCATCAAACACCCATGTGACATTGAAAATGTATATGAAGGCACTGGAAGTTCCTGTGATGCCATGTGTTATGCTGTCCATGTGGCTCAGCAAGGAGAACTGCTGTAGCAGGTTCCAGCAATATAAATTAAATTATTTGGACCTTACAGAAGACATCTTCACAGAAATTGCCCCTGTTCAGCAGTGTGCAGAGGGAAGAAAGGCTCATAAGTGTTAAGCATCATGTTACAATTCATCCACACAAGGAGATTTAAATGGGCACTTTTAGTGGGTAGAGACAGGACCATCTTCCTGCCTTACCAGTCACATCATTCTTTTTCTTTTAATATATTCTGAATGGCATCAGCTCTAGAGATGTAAAAGTTACTTATCTCTGCAACATGATTTCCCCTACCCCAATTTCTGGCCAAATTTGCTGCCTGCCTCCCAGTTTGCAGTCTGCTCACCGTCCATCTTCATTGACTTTTCCCCCACACCACTGCAAGATTAGAACACCACGGGAAATTAAAGGCAGTGCATATAAATCATGTTTATTGTTGCCTCAGATACAGAAAGATAACAAGAATCAATAAAAAAGGAATGATGACTCACAGTTTTATTAGTATATTCAGTTTTTCATGAGCTGAGTCTTCATAAAGAAAATGGTTTAATTGGGCCACTGAGATCTTGATGAATTCATATATTCCTGGCTATTTATCTTCTGAAACCTCAGTTTCTGCTTTTCCATAGCACTTAAAATCATGAGGGAAAGAACTTTACTACTCCCTGAGAACCTGACAAAGTTCTGAAAGCTAGAGAGGTTTGTGAAGGCAGAATTCATAGTGGAAAATCTTAAAGCCAATCTGAATTGCATGAGGTATGCATTGGACTTTATGCTTAGGACTCACCTGTCTCATGGGATGGACTCAGTCACTGGCTGGTCACAGGTTGTGATTTATGTCAGGTAGCACTGGAAACGCATGGCCTGGTTTTCTATCACATTTTACATCTGATTTTTAGCTGTACTTAGAAAGCAAAATTAATAAGTTATTCTAAATGCAAAAGCAACATTTTCTTCTTAAGTGCAGGAGAGCTCAGTAGATTCCTCTGGCTGTCTGACAGTGGTTTGAAAATGACTTAAAGCGGATTGAACAGCTGAAATGACTCCAAATGTACAGCATTTATTTAATGCCAGCAAAGGAAGTGTACAGCTTTGTTAACTTGATCTCCATTCTTTCTGCTAAGGATCCATGAACATTGCCAATGGAAAAGAAAAAAATCTTGTAATGCCAGGCAGCACAAGTGAACACTGAATTCTGGGCTGTCAATCCAATCCAGCATGCTGAGTGGCTAATTCAAAATAATGCAGAAATGTATGAACAGAATAGTTAAAGAAAATCTTTAAAACACACCGAGCAAAATAATAGCAAATGCAGTTCACTGTAGTTAAATTGTTGTACTTACAGCAAATTACTTGTACTGATTACTTTAGGGCACTGGCAAGAACTGAAAGAAACAACACACAGATGACTTAAAACACTGGAAACAGCAACAATGCCAGGTGCCCTGTAAGGGCAGTTCCCAGTGCAGGGCCAGCAGTGGGAATGGGACTTTAAAGTAAATTTTGTGTTAAAAGAGCAGATGAAAGGAAGCGTGCTCTTCAAATGAAAGCACAGAGTAGGTATCAAGGTACCCAAATTGATTTTTACTGACAGTAGAATAAACTACTGAGTTCCTGAAAAAACTTTCCAATGGGAGTTACAAGGACAAATAATATAACAGAGCTTATAAATTGATTTGCTTAATTTATAGAAGGAAATACGTGTCGTGGTTGTCAAATAAAGCCAGAGACTAGCAACGCACTACTCTGGTGTTACTTTTACACTTTCTTCTTCAAATTTCCCATCTCAAAGCAGGTGCAGTTCTTACATGAAGAGATGTTGTGCCCAGCCTCCTCAATGACACAATCAGTGTAACTTGTCCCTTTCTGGAATCTGACAACCATAAAAAAGAAATAAAATGAGGAAATAAAAAGCTTTCTGCCTTGTGTTTACAGTGTCCCACCCTATCAAACCCTTCCTGCCTGTACAGTCCTTGCCCCTTGTCCTACATAGCCACTCCCCAGTTCCTTTAACTGGATTTTGGTTACATAGTGAGTCAACAGGCTTAGTAAATCATCATAAAGCATTACACACTTTTATTACACACATGCATTACCAGCTTTGTTTCATGTTGAGTGCCTAAATTTATGCTTACTTACATTATCTTGGCACTATCATTCTATCAATATTTGTAAAGTGCTATGCACTTGCTGTATAATAAAAACTGTACACGTACAATTACTAGTAATTACTACTGTTCATCTTTAAAGAAAAATTAGTATTTAAATCTGAATTCCTGAGTAATCTTGTGCTCAATCTAAAGTTCTACTTCAGAGCACTGGAAAGAAGAGAAAATAATAATACAAAGGACATTAATTTTATGGTAGTGTAAAAAGTTCATAATTAGATCATATGTTAAATTAAGAAATCTCAAGCTTATCATTAGTGGGAAAAAAGGATGTAGTCACATAATGAAAACATGTGCTGGATGAATCACGATGATGTGGCTACCTGGTCCCCCCCCTGCTAGTTGCCCTCTAACCATTCTTTGGGAAGGACTCAGACTGCTCCACAAACTCAGGAGAGTGCCTGCCTTCCTGGGATGATGCAGCAGCTAAACAAATAAAGAAAATGTATGTCCAATTTTGCTGTGTTTAAAATCTTGTTTATGGGCAAAGAAAAGCATTCCTTATGAGGAAAGGCAAGAATTTATCGTTGGTATAATCCAGTCCTTGATTATTACATCAGGAACCGATGCCCAGCTGGGCTGGGTGCGAGTGCCTGCTCACGCCTCTGCCCAGAGCACCCGGCAAGCACCTCCGTGCTCTGTGCCATAAGGGCAGCCTGACTCGGGGTGCTCAGATTTCACTCCGACAGCTGCTTCAGCTGCTGGCCCCGCTTCATCCTGCTCATTTGCACCGTGGCTGCAGCAGAAGCACGGGCTGCTGGGAGTTAAGCCAGTACATCCTTAGCTGACCATCCCCAAATCTCCTGCTCTTTGGACAAACTTTCCCATTCTGCTGCTTTACCCAGGCAGTGTCGGACAACTGTGTTTGACCTACAGCCTCTCGTTACCGGCGGCTGCTCCAGGCTGTCAGCCCAAGTCAGGCACGCTCCTGACATGCAGTCATCAGTAGGAAGAGTACAGTCAAATCCTGGTCAGATCCCGGCAGGGACACATGGGCCCCATGACTTCAGCTGATATATTAAGCACATTGCAGCAGTGCCATTCTGAGCGAGGGTGCACATAGCAATTTAAGGGGAGCATCAAGCATATGTCTCTAATCTGCTGAAAGGCAATGGATCTGAATTGCACCTGGACACGCCCTGACCTCCAGTCCTCACTAAGCAGAGCCCAATAAAGTGTTTATATTGCCTTCAGTTCAGAACTTTCTGAAATCCTTCTTTTTTTTTTTTTTTCAGAAGTCACTTTTTCAAAAGGACAGAAAAATGAGAGGAGAGTAGAAAGGCATTCCCTGAAGTGTTACTACAACACAAACATGGCCATTTATCCTAACACCTGGTCTGGAACAACTTCCTTAACAAACAGTTCCCTCGCATGCTGGAAGAATTATTGGGGGACCTGACGCAATGGGAGAAATCCTTCCATGCTCTGAGTGACATTGTCAAAATATCAAGCACTGACTTTGCTAATGTTTGAGGAATGTTTCTGTAAACAGGGAGGAGATTTCTGGACAGACAGTTACAATCTACAGTTAGAAATGGAAGAAACCAAGTAAGAGGTTTATGGCTGCTGCTTGCATGGATGACTGCCAGTAGGAGGGGATTTTATATACATAAACTGAACAATTGTATCATTTTGAATTTGCATAGTGTTGGGTTTTTTAAATTATGTAATAAAGCATGTCTCAGCAATTGCCACAAAAGGTTAATATATTTTAAAATATGCAATTATGTGTATAAATATTAAAATCACAAGAAGTCTGTTTTTGTCTACGTTGCAGCACCTGCAGACAAGTACGGTCAGGTCACATGGGAAATAGCATTCAGAAGCAGCTGGCAGCTTGTGCTGCATCACTTGGTTTGATTGCTGTTTCCAGCCAGGTATGGGATAGTGATCTACATGGGAAATCATCTCATCCAGTTTTTTCCCCTAAAAGAAACTGCCTTGTATACTTGGCCAATTTCTTCACAGTGAGACATCACTGATGGACGTGCTATTTCAAAACTCATGATAATGGCACAGCACCTTCTCCAACACTGTCTCAGTAAGGGCTGCAGAACTGTTAAGTCAACCATCTCTTTAAATCTCTTTCTCCAAGGTTAATTTATATGGTGATATCTGTTTTTATAGAGGGTTGTCCCCTAAGTGAAGATGGTTTGTGGTGTGTAGTAAATTCTGCAACCTGTACTTCACAAATAATAATTGTCATCATCATCTGTGTAAGGACAGTGCTTGTGAATTAGTCTAAGGAAAAGCTTTAGCTAAGTTGTTTTGATTAAGTTTTAAATTGTGAGGCTGCTTTAGTGGGTGACATCTGTTAACATGAAAAGTCACCAGAGGTCTGCTCTGTTGGTCTGTTTTAGGTGGAAGCAGTCCCAGGCAGTGGAGCAGCCAACGCTTTTTGGCAAGGGGTCCTTTGAACAGCCACAGTGGCAGACCTGTATCATGGGAGGTCCTGGTGATAAACTACATACAACTCACTTCTGCCCCCTCTGCTGTGGCAGACAAGCCATTCTTGCAGAAATGTGTTTGGCAGGTATAATCCAAAAAGTAGTTACTTCAGAGCGGCACTCTTCCAGATCCATATATAAAGTAACATGAGAAATTTAAGGAAAAAGCATTTCAGGCAATGGATTTGGTCAAATAATAGCGCAATTTGTGTTCAAGCTTCTGTAGTTAAGAAAATTTCTCATTTTACTCATATTATGAGTTCAGAGGGCTGTTCTAAAACTTTGCAGAGCCTGAAGAGAATGTTCAGGCCATGCTGGCCTTCGTGACTCCCTCTCTTCTCCATTCAGGCATCTCTAAGACATAAGTATCACCAGTGGGTTTCCCAAGCTCTAAGAAAGTCAAACAGGCCCAAGGCTAAGGTGCTAGTTACCTGTTTAGGCACATTAATATCAAAAGGCAAGCCACTTCCATAGGAAGTTAGGAAGCTTTTTAAAAGGTGAAAACAAAGCAACAAATTACAAAAGCCACTTTCTCACAATACGATTTGTTGTCACTCTGATAAAATTTACCAAAAACCTCTGAGGTCTGCTGAGCTCAAAGGGGAAACGATACAAAATAAAATTAAATCTGCAAACTGCGATCCTGCAATGTAAAAGTAATTAATTCTCACATTGAAAATCCAGGTCTTGATATCTGAAAAAGAGTATTTTCAGATATCAAGAAAACCAGAAGACACTGGTTTTTCCCACTGCAAATGCTGTAAAAACAGAGGAGCATGAGCACATGGTCACAACAGTGTGAGGCCAGGAGAAAATGCACCCCTTACCCACATTGAGAGGCAAAAAATCATAAAAATTAGTGCAGGCATGGGGGAATTGGAAACAATGTCAGGGTTCTTGAAAGATAAATCCTTTTGTGGACAGAGACCAGAAACACTTTGAGCATTGGTTCAGTGATGAAGGTCCATAAATACACAGAAACAAGAGTGTGCGCGAGTCCCAGCGCTGGCACTTTCGCCAGGCTCTGCGAAAAAAGGCTCCTACAGACACAGGGACACATGAACCCCATCTCACAAGCTCCCCTCCAGTTTCAGAGGCAGGCATCCCAAACTTGTCCAAAGCTTTGGTCTGTTGCTTTTCAGAGAACGAAAAAGGCAAAGATGAGCATTTTATAAGATGCTTATGTGACCTCACATAGTGACCATAGTCCATGCCAAATGAGGAAATGATCTGTGGGGAAAGAAAACCCTCAAATGCAGAAGAAGTTACAACTCCTACCCCAGTCCAAGCATTTCACAAGTTGAATTTTGGCTCGTTTGCATACATTGCCACAGTTTTAAAGTACATTTACTTTTTCTTAGCAATCCAATGGGACTCCTTAAATATTTTCTTGTACATTTTGTGAATTAATCTGTAACAAAATACCCTGGGCAGAAGAACAGTCACAGACAGTAGAAGCTTAAGCAAATAGAGACTACACAGCACAAAAGAAATGAGGAGGACATGTTGCAAGGTATTTTGCAACTTAACACTGTACATGGTTGTAGGCAACTACTTATTAAAATATCTGTAAAGGGCAGGGAATTAAAAAAGTTCAACATTAATTTTACTAGTGCCTCTTGTGTTAACATTGTTTAGGTGACTGTTTTATGACTGTGGAATTCTGTTACCTATGAACAACTAAGAACAAAATGTTCTGCACATCCCATGTTGCATCAGGTTGCTTTCAGGCCATGTCAGAAGTTGACAGACTCAGCTCTCCCTAAACTGTGACAGAGAACTGTGTGTGTGGCTATAGGTTTTGGCTGTCCAAGGAAGCGTGGCCTCACTTGTTTCAGAACATGTTGAAGCAGAGGCTGCATCCAAATGGGTGCTTGTGAATGCTCCCCAACAGTCTCCTAATCCTGCAGGACAGAGGAACACCACTATTTGAGGTTAACTTGGCTCTTTCAAATAGTGCAGTTAAGGGAATATTTGTACCCTATAAATAGAACACTCTCAAAACTAAATAATATTTCAGGTGTGTTCCTGATGACATGGCTTAGCAATTGAGTCTAATAGTTTACTTCCAATGCCGGTCCAGAGTAGCCAGTCTCTACCATTTCTTGGCTAAGACACTAGAGATTTCAGGAAGATTTTCCTGATCTGAAAAGCTTACAAAGCATCAGATCTTCAACATCTGTACTGCTTCCTTCCTTCCTGTTTTATCTCCTCCTCAGTGCTGTAATGCCTCTGTGCAGTAAGTCTGTGCATTGTTCCCCAGAAAGAAAACATGACTTACAGACATGAAGAAGATCCCCATTTCTATTGCTGGTTTTTTGTGGTTTTTTTTTTCAAATTCACATTAGTAAACCAGAAAGTCAGAATCTAGTTCAGTGAAGTGCACGCTTTGGAGGATTAAAATAGCCTCTAGCTTTGGACTAATAAAAAAGCACAAATCACTTTCCCAAGGGGAGAAGGTTGTTTTATTGGGCCCTGTAGGAAACCAGAAATGCTCCTCCCAGGAAAATACAGACCAAAGTTCCAAGCAGCACAGCATGCACACGGCTATCACAACTTTACAAAAGTTTTAGAAAGCAGATGGGGATAACCAAACAAAAAAAACCAGCTTTGGGCTTTCCAATTTGCAGACAAACCCAAGTATCTACATGAGCAAGGGGAAGAATAATGCAATTAAACAGCATAGACTTTTCAGTGCCTTCTACACAAGCACATCTGTTAACAGGCTTTTTCATGTCAGATATAAAACACACACGTAGTCTTCTGTAGTGCTCCAAAATTTAAAAACAAAACTCTGGCATTTTTTTAGGGTCTATGGTGGAATTGTATACATGACATATTTACTTCAAATATTGAATTGATTAATATTTTTTATGATACGTGATGCAACTCACATACCTGTGTGAATCCTCAATGATTATTTTCTTGGCATTTTTCTCTTTTTACTGTAATTTTTTTGAGCACAAACCATGCCTTTTTATTTATTTATGTAGAACCATCATGCTGGAAACCCTGCTACTCTTCCATAACATGGTTTAAAGAAAGAAGCTGACAAGGAAGCAGATGGCTGAGAAATAATGTCCAGTGTTTGTCTTCTTTCCCAAACACACAAGCAGTAACACCCATCTGTTACTGAAAAACAAGGGGGAAAGCCTTTGCAGTTGGTCTGGACACACTAATTGCATGTAGGCCAAAAAGAGACTGTTGAAGCCTATGATGAAAGGAAAGGGAAGTTGTGGAATCTTTGCTAAAGTCCACACAGCTGACAATGTGGATCCAAGAGAAATGGCTGAAGTTTGAAGAATGGCTGTAGAATCTCTTATCCAAGGGAGATCCTGAAGCTGAAGAGTGTCTCTCCAGGTATGTGACATGCCATTCCCCACAAGGAGATGGGAGGGGAAATAAAGAACACAGGAAATGAAAGAAAAAAAAAAAAAGGAAAAAAGGGAAAAGAACTTAGTCCAGATTAGGTATAACTGCAGCTAAGAATAAACTGCAGGAAAAGGAGTGATCTACCTGAGTGCCATACCTAGCACTATCCAAAACCTGCCACCAGCCCAGACAACTCCAAGATCCAGAAAGTATATGGGAACTACTAAACAAAGATTCAATAAAATGGTAGAGAGAAGCATTTTATGCTGCTTCCCCTTTATTTAGTGACATTGTTGCACATATACATAAAAGCCACAACTTGCAATTTCTCGGATTTGGAAGTTGAATTGAATCCTTCAAAAACGTATTAAAAATAGAAATGTCTGCATGGTTGAATAATGGGGTTTCCCAGCAAGCTTCTTTAATTAACAGATTTCAACAGAAATTGAGGAGGACTTCAAATTACTTTTTCATTCAAAGGTCTCTCTACAATTAAAAATCCCAATCTGCACGACATCTATTAGCAAATTAGTACAGAATGTCAAAAGGAACAGTTTAAGTCTGCTCTGCAAGCACTTGTCTGTTTATACTTATTGCACTCCTGATGTACACAAATCCTGTATTCTTGAATAGAAACTCCCAGCCAACAATTTATCTTGAGGCTTTACCTTGTTCCTTATGTTCTTATGCTCCATTTGTAAATGACAGAATTTACCTCAAACCTATCTGAATAGCCTAATTTGATAGACTCACAGAAGAGTAACAGTTGAATCATAAAGGGACATTGTCAGAATATTGAGTTCAGGCCCTACCCTGCTCAAAGTTTAGTCAACTACAGCAGGTTACACTGGACCTTTTCCAGTTGGGACTTCAAGGGTGTCCAAGGCTGAAGACTCCACAACTGCTCTGGGATATCTGTTTCAGTGTCTGACCGCCCTCACTGTAAAGAAGTGGAACTATATTTAAGTGGAATTTGCTGTCTTTCAATTTGTGCTTATTGCCAATTGTCCTTTCCGGGCAGCAGTGAAAAGATGCTGGTTCTGTGGTCTTCTACTACCTTAACCCCTTCTTGTATTTACACTCATTGATAAGATCTACTGAGCCTTCTTTCCTCCAGGTTAACAATTCCAACTCTCTCAGCCTCTCCTTGTATGACACATCCTCCATTCTCCTAATTATCTTTGTGACCTTTCACTGAACTTTATCCACTATAGGTATGTATTTCTCATGCTGGGGAGCCCAGAACTGGACACAGGTCTCAAGGTGTGATCTCACCAGTGCCTCACTAGAGAGAAAGAATGACTTCCCTTGACCCTACTGGCAGTGTCCAGATGTTGTTGGCTGCCTTTTCTGCAACTGCACATTGCTGGTTCACAGTCAACATTTTGCCCAGCAGGAGCCCTGCATTCTTTTCTGCAAAGCTGTTTTCCAGGCTCCAACATGTACTAGTACATAGAGTTAAACCTCACCTGCTAGAGGACTTGGTGTTTCCCTCTGTCGAATTTTATGAGGTTCAAGAACAAGAGTTGGCCCATTTCTTGAGCCTGTCAATGTCCCTCTGAATGTATCAGATCCACATGCATCTGGTTTCAACCACTCCTCTCAACCTTGTATTGTCTGCAAACTTGCTGTGGGTGCACTCGGACAGCACCACTCAGTACAGGCCCTGGTATCAATCCCCATGGTACTTTATTAGTGACTGACTTCCAGCTGGACTTTGTGCCCAGCAGTTCATTCAGTTTCCAGTCCACCTCACTGTTCACTTATCTAGTCTGCACTTTGTCAGTTTGTCTGTATGGATGTTACAGAACACAGCATACAAAACCTTGCTAAAGCCAAGATAAACAACATGCACCACTCTCCTCTCATCCCCAAACCCAGCTCTTCCATCACAAAAGGCCACCAGATTGGTCAGGCAAAGTTTCCTCCATTCAATATCCACATTGACAACTCCTAATCATCCTGTCCACGATATATGTGAAAACAATTTCCTTGAGAATTTGCTGTATTACCCTCTCCCAGGGGTTTAGGTGAGGCTGACAGGCTTGTAGTTCCCTGCATTCTCCTTCTTGCCCTTCTGGAATACAGGATGGGTATTTGCTTTCTTACAGGCCCCAGGAACTTCCTCTGATTTCCATGACCTTCCAGGTAGAACTGAGAGCAGCCCTGCATGCATGGCTGAATCCCACCAAATCCTACTGACTCATGTACGCTCTATTTGTTTAAACATTTCCTAACTCAATCCTCCTCAACTGAGGTTAAGTCTGCGGAGTTCCAGACTTTTCCACTGATCTCCATGGCCTAGGATCCCTGAAAGCAAATCTTACCAGTAAAAACCAAGGCAAGTAATTTAGTTCTGTGGTATGAATAATTCAGTTTTATTTAGCTGTAATATTTTTGTATCTGTATTAGAAGTAGCAAAGGAATGCAGGCAATTACTGAAGGATGCCTCTTGAGCATCCTGCACCTGAACAATATCTGTTTAAAACTACTGTTCTTAGTGGTGAACATGGACCTTGAAAGATGAAAAACTGTTATAAGTAGCTGAGGGCATTTTCCTGCAGAATCATATTGTGATATTGGCAACATAAATCTAGTCTAGGGAAAGAAATAAGAATGATAAATCTCTCACAGAACTGGAACAATATTTTAATTATCATAAAAAAGCCAAATCCCCTCCTTGTGAAAACAATATGAGGAAAGCATTCTTTTTTCAAATAAAACCCGTAACTTTTATACCTAAATACTGCAGATAATGCAAGAAAGAAAGCAATCATTGTCATGCCTTCGAGAACTGAATTTTGAAGTTTCTGATCGAATTCCTGTTATTGTATTGTTAAGGAAGTGGCCTTGTTCACTGAGCTGAAGCAACACTGGAAGAGCTTCCTGTTTAAAGCAGCAGGGAACGCAGCCCTGAGAACATCAATCACACAGTTCATGATATTAACTTGACTGGAGCATTGCAGGAACAGGGCTCCAGTCAGCTTCAGGGCTCCCCTGCAGTGTTATATACAGCAAGATCCTGCAGTTAGTATTTTTTCACTGTGACACAATAATTCACCAACTGAAATGGGAAGAGATGGTACAACTTTACAGCACTAGGGAATTGATCAGTGGTTTAGCATCCTCTCTCTCCATAGTATCTTTCAAAAAGGTGCAAAAATTTGAGAAGTCAATTACATAATAACCTACACATAAGTTTCTTTGACACAGCAGTAATTGCTTAGCTTAGTAACTGAAAGTCCAAGGCTTAAAGATTTATATCCTTTGTGACTTTAAATTCTCTCTACTGTAGCTCTTATTTTTTAAAATACCTTTAAGAAGGCTTCTCTGTTCTGGTAGTGATTTCCAAAAAATAACTACATACTTAAAAATTTGCTGTCTGTTCTACATTATTTCACAAAATTTCTAGACAAGGAGATACAGTGGTTCTACAAAATCTTTAACAGTCAATTCTTTATTAAAAGTAAATGTAATCATAATTGGTCAATAAAAATGCCAAAACTAGGAGCAGGATCATCAAAAAAGCAGCTATGTCAGACAGATTTGCTGTCTACAACAAAGATCTGTGGACAAAACATCATGAAATGGACTATTCTGACCTGCATAGCAGTTGATGTTATTAACAGATTTTGTTATATGCAGACATAAACCCTGATTTTCAGAGGAATGATAAAGGTGCTACCAACTTGAAGAAAGAGGTAGAATACTGCCTTTTCATTCAGGCTGTTTAATCATTCATGGCCCTAAATACTCACCCCTTGATTAAAGTACAGTTTAAAAACATTAAATTTACTTTCATCATAAATACCTATCTCAAAAACCATGGAGGAGATAATACACAAACCCTGCTTTTACACACAACGTAAAGAGTGAAAAGAATGAAGATCAGCAGGATAAATATATCTAATGACTTGATTATGATTTAACTGAACTAAGAAAAAGATTTATATATACCAATGGGTATATACAATTTAATAAAATGCTTCTTCAGTTTCCTAGATAGGTTTTCTGGAAAATAAATTTATATCCTAGAGTGTTTCAGGTAAACATAGTGCAATTTTAGGAAGAGTGCTCCTTGACTGAATGGTTGACCTTTATGCAAATGGATTCACTTATGCAAGTAACACCACTTACATAAACAGAACACATATCTGAGCTTGTATATGACTTGAAATAACTCTCATAAACCTGTACACTAGTATGCATCTTTGACTACTCTTCCCAGAACTTACTTTACTTACTAAAGTTTTGGGCATGTTGTTAGGAGGACTAAGCTATTATGACTTACCTCATAAATTTGTATTTGGAGAATGCTCATGTTCCATATCCCCTCATGCTTGCAAATGGACACTTAGCAGACATCAAGGTAAGATACAATGAACAAAATTAAACTTCAGTGGAGTACTTCTATGCTCAGTGGCTGACAGTGTGAGGCTCTTGGTCATTTCCTCTCAGGTCTGTAGATCTCTGAGCTGACCAGCCTGCCCTGCTGCTCTGAACAGCAAAGGCTCAGCCACTAGGACAGACGGCAACAGCTTCTCGCTTGTTGTACAAAGCAAGAGAAAGGCACTGGTGAAGCAGGCGAGTCCCAGAACAATTGCAGAAACATCCAGGGACCCAGTGATGAGTTCAATTGCACTGGGCTGTTTCTGGCTGCAGCAGACAGGTCGAACATCCCAAGAGCCTACTTTCCATTCACCACACCACTCAACCTGGTTCTGCCACACACCACCAGTTCTGATGACTAAAAAGTCCGTCATGACCTAGTGGCTGTCAAAAGGAGGCACCTCAAGCTGTGCTGACTGATGTCGCTGGAGTCAGAACCAGCAAGGGAGGAATTTTAAGAGCAGGAGTCCCAATAGTATGTGGAGAAGAAGATAATAGGAATGATGGGAGAAGTGGGAATGAAGTGTTTTATGTCCAACATTATCCTTTCTAGTGCTGGTAAATGCAATTGTAATAAAGAATTTAAAATGAGTGGCAGACAATGAAACTAATAAGGTGCATGAACACTGAAGATGTCTTATGACAAAAACTTACAAAATGTTTCAAAAATGGGAGAATAATTTAAACTCAAATGAACACACAAGACTAACACCAGAAACTCCTGAAGGAAAATTTCCTCCTTCTTACTGAGCGGAAGTATGATAAGGTTGAACATGATAATGCATAAGAACAGGGAGAACCATCCCAAACTAAGTATCAACGACCACACGGACTGAGGAAGCTATTTAGTGCGAGCCAGTCCCGGGATACAGAAAAGAAAATGCCATAGTTCTCCCTTTCTCACCTTTAAGTCAACTGTGAACTTGAAGGAACCTAAAGGAAAACTTACTCGGTAAGCCTAATTTTAAATTGCATTTTTGTTATTTACTTTGCATCCCCTCCTACAGTTCAACCTTTGCTCTAAGAGTAAACTCATTTTATTCTGGAAGCTTATCTTGGCATTAAAAGCAACTCTAAAGCAACTTTGGGATAAATAAGGCCCATTATTATTTGAAAAACAATTAATCCAAATAAAGAAGACTCTTAGTCCTATCTTGTTACACTCACCTGGGGCAAGTGGGAGGAACTTTGGGAACTGAGCTCTCTAAGCAGCAAGGATCAGTTTGAGAACTTGCAATATCTGATATCGAGGAAAGTCAGGTCTCCCCTTTCAGCCAAGGAGACACAATACACAGACAGCCCAGAAACCTGAGAAACTTGTAAAAGCTGTTATTTCCATGCGCTGCTGTTACAGTATGACAGGAAATAAAACTACATTATATATTCACTGCACACTTATTCATATACATTTCATATGAATATGGGTTTTTTAATAGTTAAATCAATGAAAAAGGTAGACTTGCCAGTTCTTTACTACTTTTTTATAGTAGTAGGTTCCTTGCAAGGTTATCACCAGCCTCTCCCATCCACTGCATCTCCCACAGTCTGTAATAAATATTTAATTAAGCTCAAAACAACCATTCTTAAACTCATAACCCAGCTTTGAAGTTTGTTGCTTTTATTTCAGTTCTGAAAAAAAAGGGCTTCTGTTCCCTAAACTTTTCAATTATCAGAGAGACAACAAAACCCCAACTGCCTGTGGCACTGGTTATTACATTTTGAAATGCTGTACACTGTCAGTTTGTACTGTTTCTCCATAACGAATTTTTGAGCAGAACTTGCTTTTAAAAGGTAACCCATTTATCAGAGTAACCTCTTGTTGCAGTCAGTTGGCTTGACCTTGTCATGAAAGCAGGAAGTTCCTTTAGCAAGGAAATTACAGCTTCTGAGATCTGTACATAAGAGTTGGTATTTACAGCTGAACAATAAGCTTTAGTCAGCTTTCACTCATCCTTCTTTAGAAGCTCTGCCCAATTTTAACAGACTTTGTGCTATAATTAAAAACCAAAATGGTCTGAGCTGAACATGACTCCATGTTTTCAAGAGACACCGATGCATTTCCCCATAAGAGAATTTCCAAGATGTAAGCACTTAGAAGAAAAAAAGTTGATACAAATCAATTTTATGATTGAAACCGATTGCTGCCTTAATAACAGAGAAGGTTGCTCACTCTCAGAACAGCTCTAAGACTAAAATAAGTCAAAAATCTGAAACAAAAGCATTCTGCTGAAAGAGCCAAAGGGAGACTTTATCTAACTTGTATCTAAACTATGGAAAGGTATTTATATTTTTCCTCATAAGTAGAGAGAGACAGACAAATGTTACTTGAACTAGCAATCAACAGTATCATCATGAAGAATTCCCACAAATATTAAGGAATCGCACTGAGCACTAAATTACTAAAACAGGAGAAATTGCTAATTATAGATTATATCAAATCAGAAAACAGCTGATGCATGTGAGGCTTACTGTGCTGTGCAGAGTATTTGAAGATACAGCAAAATACTGCTTTGCAGGAAGGGTGAGACAAAAATACAAATACCTAAATTTCAATAGTATATTTTTAAATTAAAAGTATTTCCATTTGACTGGCATCAGCTTTTGCAGAAACATTCTTCTCTTTGGAATGAAGTCTCAAATATTTCAGGCTAAGCAAGCCAGATAGGAAAAACAAGACTTCACTGTGGAAAAGTGGTCGACTCTCTAGCACTGAAACTCATTTTCCTTTTCATTTATTTTGCTAAAGGGAGTTTCAGTAATTTTTCCTATTTTCTGACTGTGAATGTGTTCCTAGAATGGCCTTATTAAACAAACAGAGGAACAAGAACTGTACACAATGGTGCATCTAGTAACTTTATCCCTTCCTGTCCTCTGCCACAGTGCTTCTCATTTTGTTATTTTATTGTAGAGCATCATATAGGAAGACTGGCATTGTTAGCACCTCAGTATCTTAAATTATCATTCAAATAAACAAAGTTTACAGGAAGCCTGTAATGTTTGTTACTTCATTCTGACTGACTGAGGAATCTCTGTAGGGCTGAGATGCCTTTGTGATTACTTTTGTACCCAAGAACTATAAGCATTTATGGGACCATAAAAACTTAATCAGAAGTAGAACATCAGAAGCTGTTCGTGGTATGCCAAGCCACTTCCCTGGAATTACTTAAATCACCACACCCTCCTGCATTTTGCCTGACAGCCTTTGGTGGAAAGAATTTCCTTGTGGAAGTACCACTTCTTGATCTCTCACATGAAAATACTTAGAACAGTGAGAATATAAGTCATGCTTATTGAAAACTGTCCAATTCCCATGAAATTTTACAGATTCACTACTCTCAGTACATCAGCTTCTGTGTATCACTCACCAGCCTTCTTCTTCACAGCATCATTTACCTTTCAGGACCAACTGCATTGTCACTGTGTCAGTGTGATGCACAACGCTACCTTGTCGCCAGAAATTGCTTCACCTTCCCACGCTCAGGATTCTCACACAGGAAGGAAGTTCTCTGAAAACATCTGTAACAAAACCTTCTTTCAAAGAAGAAAAAATAGGAAAAGCAGACCTAGTTTTACTGCAGTGCCAGTGACAGCTCCTGCCATACATTTATATAGCAAACATCAACGACAAGCTACATTTTCTCTGTCAGGAATTGCTTATTTTCCTGTTACTTTCTTCTCGAGCAACATTTGTACACCTCAACTTTTAATTGAAAACTTAGATTTTCAGCTCTGTGGGGCAGGACACCTTTTGTTCTTCCATGTAACCAATCTCCCTCACAAAGGGAGGGTTTCTACAAAGGGACTATTATTTTGTAACTGTTTTCAAGATGTATTTCTGTAATGTTGTGTTCCCCAACGCAGACCTTCCTAAATAAAAGCACAAGTAAATCTTCTCAAAACACCACATTTCTCCACTGAAAACTTGCAAGACATAATTATGTAACTTAATGACACAGGTGTAAACTATTTATAATAATACTGTGATACAGAGTAGAGAAGTATCTTTCACAGATGAACTCCTAGGATCCTAGGAATCATACAGGAAAGAATATTTTTGCTATTTTCTGAGCATTGCAAGAACACATATACTGACAAAAGAATAAAACTTACCAGAAAAACAAAAGGTTGTGTTTTAAATCCAACCAACATTTATGCTGTGATATCATGAGCTTGTTCTCAGGCATTTTGTTAATTGGAAGTAAGGAATTCATTCAGTAGGTCAATTATTTGCTGTGAGTATTTCATCAAAGTGTCAGTAATGGCACCTCCATGGATTTATACAGATGCACCAGAATAATTTTTTGTGATTAGACTGATTCAGAATTAGCTATCAGTCTATTCTAAAGCAGCTCTTTTATGGCTTCATTCAAGAATGTTTAGGTTAAGATCTCCAAAGATCTCTGTGTGTAGGTATGTATCTTCTTAACAAAAGAAAATCAGATAAAGTGACCCAAGTCTTCATATACATATATACATAGGTAAAGTATAATGCAGACTGCACTGAGCCTAGTGACACCGCACTCCTATGAAGTTATTCACAGATACATATATAATTTGCAGGTTCAGATTTAAGAGACTGATTGAGAATTAATTGGGAAAAGTTTGGAGTTTTTTTCCCTTTCTGAAAGCAGCTCTTTCTGCTTTACTACAAGAACATTATGCTATTGCTTCTGCAGCTGCAGCTGCTACCACAATTGTAATTGCCTGTCATGCAGTGAAGAAATCTAATTAAAACCACTTATTTGCACCTATTAACCAGTCTCTTTAAATTCAGACAAAAGACCTTACCACAAGCTAAACCATAAGTACAGAGTGCCGTCTGCAATGCAGTAAGAGAAACAACGTGTGTTTTCAGATAATTACACCTACCTCCATTTTCCTGCTATTACCAATTAGCATTAACCATGAACTTAAATGGCTATGTAAATCACTACACCTGGCCACTACTCCACACACGCTGAGACTGCTAGCATGATATTGGACAATACATTTCATCTTTTACATGCCTAAAATGGTGATATTTTTTGTGTTGAGGGCAAATTGCTGATTGCAGCATGGTTTAGAAGTGCAACATACAATAATTATAAAAAATATTTGACAAAAGGCAAGGAATAACTTACACTTTTATCTCAAAAGACACAGGGTTCTTGAGCAGCTTTATAGATAAGACCAGAATATTCCTTTGGAACCGCCTTCACCAAGTCTTTTAGAACAATTAATGTTTCAGTTAGTTCACAGGGGAAAAAAAATCTGCAGAAAGCTCTAATCTAAATAGGCAGGCAGGGCACTAAACCAGAATGGCTTGATAAGTAACCTACTGTACAAGCTCATCAGGTAGAGTTTTCTGCACTTCTCTAGTGAGATGCCTTCACTCAAGTCCTTACTCTGTTTCACACTGGATAGTGTTGACTGGACAGGTGGAAGCGTGCACCAATCCAGTACTGCTGCCATCACCACAGCAATTTTTGCTTTCTTTTAGGAAACACCACTGCTAGACTGAACCCACTAAAGAAGTACTGGTGCTTTTACCATTTCATGTTTCTGTATTTAAGAAATAGGCCAATATTAAATTAAACTGTGTCTTACAGCTGTGATAGACAGACTTCCTTAAGTCCATGGGTGTTTGTAAGAATAGGGTTTCTTCACCCATTTTTTTTCCCACTTCTTCAGAGTTTCAGGCCAACCTCATGCCCTGTGTGTATCCATCCCTCACCCCGCTCTGTGTACGGCCCTGCTGAGCGCCCATGTGCCCTTCTGGGCGAAGGAGGGAAGGTTCCGCAGCTGGACCTGGGCTGAGCTCTTCATTATCTCAACAGGTATCTGCACCCACACGGTCTGGTACTACCCTCAGCGACACACACCTTCTCAGGGGCCACCAGAGCCGCGGGGCACCGACCCCGCCAGCACCGTGCTCCCTGTCCGGCTGTCCCTGCCCGGCTGTCCCTGTCGGGCCGTCCCTGTAGGGCTGTCCCCGTCCCGCTGTCCCTGCCCGGCTGTCCCCGTCAGACTGTCCCTGTCCTGCTGTCCCTGCCCGGCTGTCCCCGTCAGGCTGTCCCTGTCGGGCTGTCCCTGTCGGGCTGTCCCTGTCGGGCCGTCCCTGTCCCGCTGTCCCTGCCTGCCCACCCCGCACAGGAAGGTACCACTTCCCATGAGGTGCCCGCATCCTTCACCCACCCGCGCCCTCAGTGCTCACCCCGCACGCCTGGGCGCAGGTCAGCGCTCAGATTCACAGAACCGAACAAGCAGCAAAAGACTCCGAGATCATCGAGCCCAGCCGATGTCAACTAGACCATGGCACTGAGCAGTCTTTCCTTGAACACCTCCAGGGACGGTGACTCCACCACCGCAGACACCGGTGGGCAGCCCATTCCCATGTCTAATCGCTCTTTCTGACAATAAATGCCTTATACCGTCCAACCTGAACGTGTCCTGGCGCGGGCTGAACGCTGTGGGGCCCTGCGCGGTACCTGCGCGCTACGCGCAGCTCGCGCCCGCCCTCAGCGCGGAACAGCCGCCGCGAGGCCGCCTCGTCCCGCCCAGCCCGCCGGGGGGCGGGGATTGGGCGAGCCCGCCCGTCACTCCGCGGCGCCGCCGCGCGCCGATTGGCCAGCGGCGCTGTCAGTCATCGGCGGGGCCGCGCCCGCCCCTTGTTGTCACGGCGCCGTGCAGGGCTGGGGCCGCTCGCGCCGCTGTTGTTGCCGCCGCCGCGGGAGCCCGGGCGGGGAGCGGCTCCGGGGCCTCGCCATGGCCACCAGCACCACGGGCTCCACGCTGCTGCAGCCCCTCAGCAACGCCGTGCGCCTGCCCGTCGACCAGGTGAGGATGGGGAGGCGCCCGCCCCGCCGCCGCTCCCGCGGGCTCTCCGGGGAGGGACCGCACCGCGCCCCCGCTCCGCGCCGCCCTGCCCCGGCCCGTCCCCCCGCGGCCCCTCCATCCATCCATCCATCCATCCGTGAGGCCAGGGCAGGGCCGGCAGCTCCCGGGGCGGGCGGCGGCCGCGGTTCTTCTCCGCACCCGCGGGCGGGGGGCGCCGGGGCGGCGGCCGCGCTCCACGGGCAGGTGTGCCCGCCCCGCTGGTCCAGCATCCCGCCCGCATCCCACCCTGTCCCGCCCGGCCCTGCCTCGCCCCAACTTGTTGGTATCGTGCGTCGGCCAGATGTGCATCTGCAGCTGGGAACGGGGCCGGTGTCAGCTCCAGGGATGCAAAGGTTGGGTAATAATTGCAAATGCGAAGCGGCGCGCTGCGCCTGGATGTGCCTGACAGGGGGGTTTACACGCGGTGTTAAATAATAATGTGCGCCGCACACAATGCTGCTGGAAATTCTTATGTACTTTGTAAGCAAAGCGTTTCTCTGGTATCTATTGTCCAAGTGATATAAAAATTCCTGCAGGCTGTTAATCCTGGTGTCTTCATGAAACATCAGAAGATTACAAAATAAGATTGGGAAACTGAGGTTTGCTGAGTTTTATCACTCAAGTTGGACCATAATGTTTGTTTATGGGGGAAGTGGTCTAGACCTCCTAGATCTACAGAATATTTATGAATACATAAGAAAAGTAATCTGAAGCAACTACTCATATAAATTTTGCAGCACAAAGAAATTTCATGTTAGGAACTTTTTATTCTTTTTTTAAAATTTTTTTTTTATTGCTCCTTTCATGTATGTAGTGAGTGAAACACATCAAAGAAAAGAGTCTGTGCTTCAGTACAGGGAGACTTTGATGGCTTGGTTTTACAAAATACACCCAATAAGCGAGGGAAGTAAGTGGAAATTAAATACAGAGGAAGGAGTATGCTTACTGAAAGTATTTTGGAAGTGACTGAGCTACACACTCATTTTTCTTTTTTCTTCACCCGTTCCCCAGCCATTTGTTTGAATGGAACCGTGGTTAAGGCTATACATGAAAAAGTACCTTCTAGAAAACTAATAAAATGGGCAAGTTGAAATTGAGCTTGCTATGATGGAATGGATACTGGGCACCCCTTGCAATGATACCTGTGGCTGGGATCGATGGCACCTCGTGGCTTGGTGCCTCATACCTGCAGGCTGTAAGCTGCTCTTTCCAGGTGCCATGTGTTTATTTCTGTAAAATCTTCACCTTCTACGGGGTACTGTAAAACACATAAGAGTTGACCATCTTTTTATGGCATGATGCTGGTGGTGTTTAATTATCTACTCATATTAGTAGTCATAAATTTAATTATTTTACAACAGTGTGGCTACTACCAAAATATTTTAATACTGTAGCTATGGCATTTTGATGATAATGAAGTTACTTTTTATTAAAGCCTGGAAAACTTCCCTGTATTAAATGTTTTGCAAAATATGTTCCTGTAGAGCCAAGAAGTTTTTATAAAGTAGGCTTTGAGGTCTGTTGGAGCTTTTGGGAGTAATCATATTGGAGGGTGGCTAAACATGTGGTTTAGAAAATTTGTTGTAAGCAGTTGGAAGTCAGGCATACATTGTTTTTGGACATCAGTGGATTGCACATAATATAGGTCCAGTTGTGTATGAAGAGCACTGATTGTAACTGGAGTATGAATTGAAGAGCTTCAAAATTATACTGCACTGAGGAGAACTCATCTATTAAAAAATCTGATCAAAAAAAGCAAAATTAGTTTTTTGTAACCTCAGCTCGAGAGTTTATCTTGATTGTAAGTTTGTAATACAGAAAGAATGTGAATTGTGTTCAGTGTAATCGAATCAAAGGGAATGAAGGAGATAATGAGGGCAGAGAAGAAAAAGGAAGTGCTTTGGTGTGTTTGCTCAAAGATTATGCATGACATTTGGTGATACTATAAGCATATTCAGAATGAAAATGTGGCACTGCTTTGAAAAAATAATAGAATGAAGGTTCTTTGATTTGTACATTGTTTCTACTACTTGCTCCAAATCTGTACTATGACTACAGTCATACCAATATAGAAGCTGCTTGAAATAGGTGCTCTGGTATAATACCAGCACTCAGAACTGCTGGAGATCAGTAGGGTTTTTTTTTCTCCACTTGCATTTCAGTTTTGACCTCAAGTAGATACTAATCTTTATCTAAAATGTTGCTTAAATTGTGATTTAGGTTTAAGCCACTGCTATCTAATTGTCCTGCTAAGGCATGTAACTCTTGGAAGACAAACTGAGGTAGCATGTGTCCATGTTGCCTTACTCTCTGGTCTTAATGGAGAACCTTGCCTGTTTGGCAGAGGATGGAAGCAGAAATTTAAATTCAAGGTGAAGTTGCTATCTCTTAAGATTAATCAGTCAGGTCCACTTCTCTGTGTGGATCAAGTGTGAGAAATTGATTACTTTTTTACTTAATACTTGGCAGAACTAGAGACAGAGATTTGAGAATAGTGTTAGTTATGTGCTGGTTGGAGATCAGTGCAAAAGATGAAGGTTAAGCTGCATCAGAGCCATTTGACACAGCAGTCTCCTCTATGTGCCCAACTGTGTTGCAAAAGAAAAGCTTTGTTGCTTTAACAATCTGCTGTTCCTAGACATTTTTTCTTGGAACTAGAGTACTAGGTAGCTAAAGGAATGGAGAAGAACTTGTTTTCTGCTGCTGTGTGTATCCCCCAACAAGGTATTGTGCAGTAGCTTGTTGCTGTGTTAACATTTCCTTTGGGTCTCGTTTTGTCTTGCACCAAGTTTACCGAAACAGCTACTTGGAAAAGTTAATGTGTTCTTTTATAGGCTTCTTGGGCCAGTTTTTCTGTTGTTATTTTCAGTCATTTGATGAAAGGGAAGAAGATGCTTGGTGTGAGCAAAAACCTACAGCAAACTTGCCTTTCTCTGTATTTTGTAGTAGGAAAAAAAATCACTTCTTGGGAGTGAAAAGCCTCATAAAAACTGTTTCTTTTCACATCTTGGAGAACGTAAGTTGGCTGCCCAGCAAAGGGAGCATTCTGTCGACAGCTGTGGCATATTAGGTCCTTAAAGTTAATGAATGAGCGAATAAATATTGATGTACTGCATACTCCTTGTGTCTTCTCAGGGGAGAGAAGGAATCTAAGTAGCCATGTCCTTCCCACCTGGACAACTTCCCAAGAGAAGTATGGGAAGATTTATCATAAAAACTTGGCTGCTAGAGTGTCACATGTTGCATAATGCATTGAGGCTGCAACTTGAATTTTTTTACTGTAGTTACATGTCTCACCTAGCCTTATATTTCTGTTTTCATGTCATATTTGTGCCTCTGCTTCTTTCTTCTTTCTCTAAGGTGGAGCCTGACAAATAATGTGTTGGACCTTGGTCTGTTTCTAATTCTATCACTACCTTGCTGATTTTCTATTGACAAATGACTTATCTTGATGATGTGTCAGCTTACTTGTCATTAAATTGGAAAGATTTAAATTTGCTGTGACAATGATTCTAGAAGAGCCAAGCTTTCTTTTTTGGCTTTTTGGTTTCTGTGGGGTTAGGGGAGTTCAGAGAATTATCATTGCTTTCACTGCTTCCACCAGAGGGAGCAAAATTTTTTTACTGAAAATGGACAGAAATCGTAGAGGTTATTACTGTCCTTCATTTGTTATAGAAATAGATAATTTGTAGTAGAGGAATAGTTGAGTAGGGGAGATAGGAGACTGACTATGACAGTATGTGAACATCAACTTTTTACATGAGTTGTCTAAGAGATTGATCTTGAGATCCTGAAATACAGTCTGAACTAAGTGATTATCAGTCTGAGTTTCAGTGATTATCTTCTAGATAAGAAAAGGAAGAATGTGGCTCCAACTACTAAGAGTATAGTTCTGTGAAGATATGTGGACAGAATAAAATGTCATGCTTATGATTATGCACTTGACTTAAACTCCAGGATGTAAAAATAAGCAGTGTTTTTTCAACAGAAGAAAAAAAAAGTTTCGTGCATTTCCACACTTTTCTTGGTTTTTGGTTTGGGCTTTTTTTCCAATCTAGTTTTAGCTTTTGTTTGGTTAAGTCTGCTCATTTGTGTAGAATAAATACAATTTTCTACACGAGTGACATCAATCTTCAAAGAAACTAAACTGACCTTTTTTTATTAAGAATAGACATAAAAATCCAAATCTTCCTAAACGTGAATTGTATAAACCACACAAACTTCCTTCATTTAGTGATTATAAGCCAGTTTGCTGGCTTTACATAATTTTCTGCATGCGCTTCCTTGTGTAGAGTTAACCAAGTTGCTTTCATCATGCCCTTAACACACTTGGTTCCACGTAAAAGCACTGACGTATGTTGAGCCTGTTTCACCTTTAAGCCCTCAAGGAGAGTGGGCAGGAATATGTCTGTGAAATATTTATTTCTTACATGCATATGATGTAAGAAAGCAATTTAGCAATTTTTTCTCCTTTATTTTGATGCCTTGGAGATGAGCACAGCTGTAGTTTGGGGAAAAGGCAAGGCTTGGAGGTGGCGTAGGGATTTTTGCTGGGAAGCATTATGTACGTGATTTACCTGCAGGGTACATATGAATATGTATCCTAGTTGATCTGTTATTTCACAAAATTTTGAGTATTAGCAATGCCTTATCATCCCTTGTTTTCTGCCAAGGCAATATAACATAGCCTCCTGAGGGCTGAAATATTTTAGTCTGACAAAAACCTTTTTGTCTGAACGTGGAATGGATATCAAAATGTTTGTCCTGTATAACTGTCCAGAATTTAGATGGCCTAACACTTGACTGAAGCATTATCAAACTAGAAAAAAAGAATAAAGTGAAGAGTGTCCCGAGTTTCCTTCTTCCATCATTGATTCTTAGGCCCTTGTGTGTGTTTGTGGAACACAGAGCAGCTTGTTATTGATTTTTCAGATGTGACCCAGGAAACTTTTAAGTAATAGATGTGAGTAAAATTAGCAGTCATGGGTGTGTAAAATGCAAACAGTGAAGGTAAGGGAGTGATAGGACAAGCAAGTTGTGCCCCTACTTTGCCCTGTACTTTCCTTATGTGCTGCTAGCAGCAGTCAGGAGAATGAAGGGTGGATGGCAAGGCATGATCTTCTATGATGATAGATGGAGACTGTAGTGGGTGAAAAGAAGCTGGAAATAAAGTTCTGCTCTTCATTCTGTATGTGCTCTTCTCACTGTCTGGATGTTTTGAATTGTTTGGATTTGCTAGCCAAGTTTTTAGCAGTTTCTCAACTTCCCTTTGAACTATGGGAGGGGAGGGAATGTGTCATCAGAAGGGTCCTCTGTGGTGACACCTTTCCCAGGTCTTAGTATTAGTGGTTAGGTGTTGACTTAATCAACAAATAATAGGTAAAGACTTAACTCTGCAATGAATAATATGTAGAGAAGGATGAAACTGTTGGGCTAAGAGGAAAAATTGACAAGAGAAAGTAACTATCTTGAAGGAAGAGGTGGAATTTGTCATGAACAGAGTTGGAAAAGAAAGCAAACACTGGTTACAGTGTTAGAAAAGATGGGCCATTTATTAATTGATGGAAAGATTTAGTGCAAGGTTCATGAATATTGTGGTGAGGATGTATATTACATAGCTGCTTTAATTCTTTCATTTTTACAGAAGCAGCAGTGAATTTTGTTCTCTTGCACACTTTCATACTATGTTTTCTCCAGTTTTTTGCAAAGCAGTAGAAAAACTCAAATATAATTACATCTAAGATTTCTACAGTAATCTTCTAAACCAAACCCTCTTTACCTGAACAGCTTATAGTCAACTGCTTTTGTTTTGTCACATTATTTTTCACATCCTTAGGCAAGTCGTTGAGGTGGTGTAACTGTGAACACTCACAGTGCTCATGACAGTACAACCCATATCTGAATCCAAAATGGGGTTCAGAAGTTGCTATGAAATTACTGCAGTTCTGGAATGTTGAAAAGAAATAGTGGAGTGCTTAAAGAAAAGTCTAAGAAAGAAAAAAATGGTAAGGCATTAGGAAGGTAACAAGTCACTTTTTACTGAGTATGTGGTGGCCACTGTGTTGCTTTCTGTTTCTGAAGGGTTTCTGCTGCAAATCTGGTGTACCACATCTATGTTGATCTTTTCTCACTGTGGGCTTTTTCTTGAGTACTGTGCTGACTTTAAGCAGAGTTCTGAAAACCGATAAAACTGAAATAGATGAGTCATCTTTATCATTCAGTTGCCCTGACATTTGTTGACTTTTAACTCCTGTTTGCCTGTTCCTGTGTTGACCTATTGAAGCACTGTGATACATCCATTGCAGCCTTGATTACAGAAAGTTTTCTTCACATTTATTATTTTGACTAATGTGCACTTTTCCTGAGTAACGGTTGCCCATTTTTTTACTTGTTTTCCTTGAATGACGGAGTCTAGACTGGAGTTGTATTTTCTCCTGAAAAATGAGAACAACTACACGTACCCAAGTGAAAACCTGTTTGCTTGATGTGTGCATCTTCACAGTATTTGTGTTACAAGGAAAGTTGATGTAGCTCTTCGGTATGGATATTTCATTTTCCTTCTTTCCTTTGGGAAGTACTTTAAATTCAACATCAGTTGAATCAACATTGCTAGTCTTTTAGCACTTGTTCAAGTGAACAGATCTGTTTGAGAATTTCAATTTGTCTGCAAATTTAGATAAGTGCTAGTTATGCCTACTTGTTTTAAGTGATCATTCTGGTAGCTGAGCCATCTTTTGCAAAGGAAAACTTCCATAGCTCTGCTTTTTATTCTAGAATAATATATCCAAAGGTGAAGAAGCTATTTTGGCTTGGCTATAATGGTGTGATTTTCTGTAGTTGGGATTTTGGTGTTTTCTTCTATTTCCAGTTCAAGTGACCTAAGCTGCAGAAGGTGTTCTTATTCTGAAATGTGGCTTGTGAGCATACTGGCTGTATAATTACAGTGGTATATTCTATACTGTAGTGGCACCTGTATAGGTCATTCTTAACCTTTCTGACCTGCCTTTTGGCTGAGTAATGCTCTTGATTCTACTGCTTCCTCTCAATCTTACAGATATATATATATAACTACACGCATACATAAAACTCAAATTATTTAATTGATTAAGCATGTCATTGAAAGAGTGGACTGAAGGCCCAGACTATAATGAATTGGGCTTTATTCTTCATAGTGGAAAGGCTAGAAAGAATTTGAGGTCATCACAGATCTGCAGGAATTTTAGAAGTTCAGTGATGGCTATGATTGTAGAAGGTCTACCCATAGAATACATTAGCAAATTGTTTTCTGTAATGGAATTGACCGTAAGAAGTCAGATAAAATATTTTAATATAGAAGTATAATTCTAAATGTTACTAAAATATTGTTTAAAATGGAGTTAATTTGAAAAGATGTAACATCTCAAAGTAGTGTCCATTACTTGTACGAATTGCTGCATACTGCAGATGTTTAAAGGGCTGCTGTTGTGATGCTTGGAGGTGAGGCTTGGCTGATCTCATGGGGATGATTCCTGAATTGGGAAGAGCAGGAAGATAATAGACATGGAGGAATACAGACTGAGTTGAACAGTAGTTCATTCAAGGGAGAGTGTAGTGAAGCCCCCTCCTATTTCTTTTCCTTCCCAAGGAGAGCACTGAGAAGCTGACCATTTTAAAGATGGGGAATATTTGTTCTACTTCCTAATTGAAAGGACTATTGCCATTACCAGATTTCTGCATGCTATGTGGGCAAGAGACTTACTTTCAATGTCTGTTGCTTATTTTAAGATGTATTTCAGTTTGTCACATACCAGGAGAATATAATTGTAGTGGAGTAGATCTTAATTGAGAAAATGTCAGCTTCTGGTTGCATTTGAGAAGGATACCTCCATAGATGTTTGTTATTTCACTTTATTTTTAAATGCCTAGGAAAGTGAGTAGCTTGTAAAGCTTTTGCAAAATTTCAGACACTGTAGTTATTCTCTGGGTGTAAAAATAAAAACTTGTCATTCAAATACACATTTGAATACCCTGTATTTATAGATAACACAAAGAATAGAAATTTTCAGTTCCCAGGGAGTTGCTAGATGGAGCTTAAAGGTTAGCTAGAAAAAAAAAAATAAAAGAATGTAAAAGTAGGCACACAGGATGATAAACATAGCTGGAACTAGTGGATAAACACATAGTGAGGAATATAGAACTAGTGGATAAACAGATAATGGGCAATGTAGTGGGGTTTTTGGCGAAGTTCTGTAACAAGGAGTATCAGTGCATGCCCAAAGAAAAGTTCAAGGGAAGGTCACCTGTAATATTGAGGCATTCATTGAGTATGACCACCAGAGACACCTTTAGATGACCTTCTAGGACCATAAAAGGGCTTCTAGTAGGAGAGAGATGCATGCAGATTAATTCTAGGAAAAATGATGTTTATGTATTAGCTAGGAAGTACTCTGTAATGAATATGTATGATCATGATGGAATAAATACACTGTTGTAAAGTTTGATGTCACACATTTGATTAAAGGAGATATCCTCTGAAAGTGTCCAGCACTGTAATAAAGAATGCCTGCATTCTCATACTTCAAATTGTGTTTATTTTCCAGCTGCTTTTGTTATCATTGTGCTGCTGATACATGTGACAGAGTAGAGATTTTGAGTTCATCTCACTGTGTGCATGTGCACTGTGAGTGTGTGATAAAAACCCGTGGTTTTTAAATCAGAGTAACTGAGTTGGTCTTTGTTTGGAACTGTGTTTTGCCAACATAATGCCAGGCTGTGGTGTTTTGATGTTGTAAACTCTTTTTCCCTGGTAGCCTGAGCTCTGCAATCCTTAACTGGCCAAACCAGTTTTTGCTCAACAGAAGTGAGTGGTTTACATCCTTATTGTTTCTGAAGAGGGGAAAACAAAACACACAAGCAAAAAAATGCAAACCAGTGTTCCTATTTCACCTTTGAACCAAACTTGCATCCTAGATTGGGTATTTCCATGAATAAACAGCTTTTATGTTTGACAACTCAGTATCTATAATACTGAATCCTTTGAAGCCTATCAGAGAGAAGACCCTTCAGCCACTATCTTCCTATCCTTAATGAATTAGTCTTGGTTGTTTTCACTATAAAATGTGTACATTGATGTTTCGTTTTACATCTTTAGTCATACATTTTTTCTTAGAGTAATTCTGTGTAATGATTTAGTAAGCCCTCTTTGAAAATGCTTATTGGATTAGATGCTCATTTATTGCACAAACCAGATTACTATTGCCTACATCATGTTGTTCATGATGTGCTTTGCTCTCTGTAGCATTCTTAATTGCAAACTGGAAACAGGGAGTTAATACTGGAAATAGAAATATTACTAACCTATGTCATAACTGGATTTGATGTTTTGGACTGAAACCAGCTTGGAAGAAAAACGTTTAGGATCTTACGAGTAAGTCCTTTTGGCTGCTAATAAATTAATGGGAAGATGGAGTATATGTGTCCAGTATTAAAAAGCATTTGTCAGTGATGTTGATGTTGACTAACACAAATGATTAGAGCATGCACTTCAAGGAAGTGGCTGCTGTTAGAAGGCTGTGCTTGGAATTTTCATCTGATAAAGTGTCCCTTCACATTGGATACTGTTTAAAAACTCAGTAATACAATCTTTGCTACAAAGAACATAGTGCCGTAATGCAAACATCTTCCACACTGATATGATTTCAGAATAACCACTGCTGCTTATCCTCCATTTCTTCATGTTTCACCCATGAAGCAAGGTTGAGACTTCAGGGCAGGAGTGTTAATTAGTTGTATTTTCGTCATGTAAGGCACTGAGTATTAATTGAATAAAAAATACTTTTGGAAGCATTTTCACTAGATTTATGATCCTTTCAGTTGAAAGAGGAATCGTGTTTCTTCCAATCATTCAGAGAAGAAAGGTTCTCTGAGCTCCTCTTAAGTATTCGTCAGCTTTATCAAATACTCTTGCCAGTATCTCTGAACTCCTCTTCCTGATGTTTCCTAATAAATTGAAGAAAATTACCAAGGAGTCTGATTTTGATCCTTGTAATGGAATTGCTTTTTTCAGCTTTACTGTGGAAAATATTATTTCCTTTTTTCTTTTTTTTTTTTTTCTCCCTTTAATATTAGTGCAGTGACTTGCAGGCAGTAGTTGGAAAATTGACATTGGTTTCAAATAATGGTCATTTTCACTTTTCAGTTCTTAGCTGTCTGGCATTAGGCAATTATTGGATAATTGTACAAGTTGTTTTTATGCTTGATGAAGGTTAGAAATTCAACTGAAGGATATCCATCAATACTGCTGTCTGGTTGCTGTGGAGAAACATTAACTCCCCTGTATGTTATAACCAACTTTTCGTGAACTCTTGTAGATGTTTTTCATTCCTCAATTGATTATTTTGGTGGGAAAGGGAAATAGTTTTGACTTAACTTGGAGCAGAAACAAGAAAATAATGACATTTCAGGAACAAGGCACAACTGATGCTTCATTAATTGTGATAAGGTTTGGCAATTTTTGGTCAGTATGTGTCAAAAAACATGGTGCTCGAAGAGGTTTGTGTTTAAAATGTTACTGCTAGAGTAGCCCTACAGATTCAGAAAAAGCATCAAAACCTCAGCTTTAAGGTCTTCTTAAGGTGTATGTACATCATTCTGTCTTGATCTCCTAGCTCTTGCAAGAACTCATTTCATAGTGGTTTTAAAAAAAAGTTTTTTATTATTAAATTCTATTTTTTCCCTAAAAAGTCTTTATTTTTTCTCTAGTAGCCATAGATGTTGAAAAGAAGAGCTAAAGGTGGGAGAAGAGGAATGCTGCTTAATGCATCTTGCTCACTGGCCCTTTCAGATAAAGGAGGAAGCATGTGTGATAACTTTGTTTCTGTGGTAGAATGGAGGGCCAGAAATTACTGTAGGCAGGGAGACAAGTAGTGCTGGCATCTTGCACCTCAGGTGCAAGAATGAATTCCATGGAGGAAATGTACCAGAGTGTGGCTAAGAGGGGGAATGGGAGTACTCCTAAATCTCTGTCTGCAGAATTGTCATAGCCACAGGTTCTTGACTGTTGTCTGTGAAGCATCTTGCATCTTGAACTTGTTATTTTAGGCTCTGCACGTGATCAGTTAGGCTTCAGTGCTTCTGCTTCTATCTGGGTAATCTTTTTTCAAAGCCTAATTCATCATCAGCAATAAGAACAGAAGTACCTTCTTATTTTTTTTCAAGAATAACTTAAAAAAAACCCTCAAAAGAGCAAACATACCAAAAAAATCCACAGAAAAACACAAACCCCAAACAGAACAACTAAACAAAACCCCCACATCAGCTTTAATTCATCCAAAATGTTTTACTGGGGCTACAGGCATTCATTGCATTTTAAAGGTTTGAATACTTATTTTTCTTCTTATTGGAGAAAAATTGTTAAAAATGAGAAAATAGAGAAGCACCAAGACAAGGTAACTTCCAAAGAGTTTGTGTGGGTCGTTGGCAGAAAAAGTAAGGTGCAACATTCCTGAGTTATCTTTGGTGCTTCATCCAGTAAACCACTGTTTCTCTTGTGAGGTCCATTGTTTTAAATGTCGTTCTTTGAGTGTCTCTCAGTGCCCTGCTACAGCTGGTAAGCAAAACTTCATGCCGTTGTGTTGCTGCTTTTTGGTGGATTATCAGTAGGCTGTGTGGGCCTGTATGATTAACTTGTGCCATCCAGTTAGGAATTATCTGTATCAGTAAAATTCCCTCTCTGCTTTGGCTGCTTTTCTGAATGAGGCAAATGTCTTCTGTGCTGTGAAGTAGCAGAATTCTGGAGGCCTTAACTGCAGCAAGTGGCTTTTAATATTAAAAATATAGCTGATATGAAGAGGAAGCTTGGCCTGAAATCTGAATTAGTGGATAAAATTTGCATATATTAAAATTTGTTTGTAGAAGAAATAAACTTTTCTTCTGTATTTCTTTTTAATGTGGACTTAAATTTCTTTTTAATGATTTATTAAAGATGCTGTCTGTGTTGTAAAGTCGGAGACTTCCAGATGTTCAAATGCAATATTATGCTAGAATTTCCTCTTGATGATGAAAATCCTAGTGACAGTGACCTTTTTCTTTTTTTTTTCTTTGTTAAGAACTGATTCCTTAAATACTTTTTCCTAGGCAGTAATGTTGTTTTTACAAAAGCGTGGCATGAATTACATTTAATTCTTTTAAAATACTAAAATAAATGTCTTAGAAAGTTATATTATGTACTTTCTATTGAGTTTTGCAGAGGTCATGCAAATGGAAAATTTGTTATGTAGATAGCTGAATGCAGTTAATGATATAATGGATTTGCATTTTATGCAGCTACTCCAAATATTAAAACTGTGAATTTGTGCTCATGTTTTACTATTACATTTGGCATGAGTTGTACCTATAAACTGCAGTGCTTATATTTTATTGCAGACTAGTTTTGAACCAAAATAGTGGATTTAATTTTGAAATTTCTAGGCTACACACAGCAGGATCTGTAATAGCTTAGTATGTCTAACACGCACTTGGATTATTCATTGCTGAATAACTAGTGCTGATAATTTACATTGTAGTTGTATGTTTTTTATTCTTATGTGCACATAACTTTCCATTACACATTGCTCTAAGATTTTGAGGTGTTATTCTCATTGACTGAGCTGTCGATACCCTGTACCTGAGGAGGAATAAAAAATTCGGTTTGTTTTCTTATATATGTGCTAAATTATAGCTGCTCAGGGTGGAACTTGCCATTCTGTGGCAAGATTTTTTTTCCCCCTCTATGAAGTCTCAGCTTTAAATTGATCTGGTGTTGTGGGGTTTTTTTTAATTTCTTCTGTAAAATTGAAGCTGCTTATTGGAACAGGTTTTATGACCTCATGGAGGTACATTACAATTTGGTTTGAAGAATGCATCATGCAGCTTTAGGGAACATGTTGTGTTTGTTCTTCGTGGGTGTTCTGCTCACATCTGACCAAGTCATGTGGTATTTAGAAAGTTGTGTTTTGCCCAAACTCACAATGTTATAAGAGCTTGATATAAGTTTTGAAAAGGTACACAAGTATACCATTCCCAGGCATTGAAGTTTGTGTATATAGCATTTGCCAGCCAAATCAATGCTTGGTTAAGTGTCTGGTTTTCATGGAAGCTTTCAAGATGATGTCCAGCTCTGCCCTTGTTCCTGCTCATTTCCTGTCTGTTCCTTTTGTCTCCTAGGCAGCCAGATAATTTTTGTCACCCTTTCAAGGCAAGCTGTGTATCTTCAGTTCTTCATCTGTCTCAGTGTGTAGATACAATGAAGCTGTCTGCCAATTCCACACTGGTCAGCGTGGCTTAAGATGGGAGATGGAGTTAGGAAAAGGCTGAATGTTAAATTTTGGCATTGTTTACTAAACCAAGTAGTGCAGTACAGGAAAAGTGTTCCTGTGGGACAAAGTGGTTGGCATTGAAGATCCAACATGGATGCTATAATAATTTTGGGAAATACTGCTTTTGCCTAGGTTAGTCCATGGGCTAAATGTTCACTTGCCTTTGGAGCAGATGCTCTAATTCAGTTTAGTTTAAAAGAAATCGGGTTTGAGTGTTCAGACACCATTGCACAGCACTTGCCAAAGCATGGGAAGTGCAGATAACTGGAAGGCTTCAGGAGCCTCCTCTGATCTGAACTAAAACACTATGTAGATGCATGTATTATCTCGCTGCTGGAGTTGGAAGTGCATGGCGGGGAATTTGGGAACCCACAGTCTGTTTCTCATTTTACTTCCTGTAGTATTGGCAAAGGATAAACTTCTTTCCACATGGGAATGAGTACAAGTGGTAGAAATGAGTGCTTTGGACTGAAAGCCACAGGTAATGGCAAACAGGTAATTGATTTTTGTTGTAGAAATGCCGTGTATTCTTTAAAATATAAGAAGTCAAATATTCAAGATGTTTGCCAAGTGAATATATAGCTTTTGATAGCAGATACTCAAAAGTCAGGATAAGTGTCAGATGAAGATTACCCCTGTGGCTGTAACACTGCTCAGCAGTGCTCACAAACTCTTTCCATATTAACTCCTCTATTTGGAATGCAAACCACTAGTAAACCAGAGTTTTTTGTGAGCTGGAGAAACAATAGAAAAAAATAGATTGTAGTGATGATTTTAGATTTTGCTTGCACTTTGAGATACTTTGGGCATGATTTATAGGCATGCTGGATAATCAAAATAGCAGCTGAGTCTATATTTTCAAAACACAGTTCTAGTTAAAGTTCTGTTAAAAGTACTGACTGAAAAACTAGGCACTGACTGTCTGAAATTGGGCAACCAAAGTTTGTGGGCATTTATTTTACCCTTTGGGCTTTCATAATTTTTGTGTTAGTCATTCACCTTTAGAATAGGGATATTGATCTTACAAAACTACTGCAAAATTTACATTTATTGTGTGTAATCTTCCCATGTTATGGACAGAGCTGCGTGAACATGTCTTATGGGGAAATGTAAGGTTTTTATATTCAGTGTAGAATGAAGATGATAAGTATTTAATGGGCCATAGGATGAGGGCAAAAACTGGGCAGTTGTCTATTTGCTGAATAAATCAGAAATACTGCTGGGGTAAATAGAATAAAGCAGTAGAAAGAATGTAGTCAGAAGTAGGTATGTATAAAGGCTAAACCGAAGTTGTGTGGCTTTCAAATCTTAACTGCTGCATAGCTTGATTTTACAGGTATATCTTTAAAGCTTTGGGAGCTTTACAAGTTCTGCAGAGCTGTTGGTGCTTTGTAATCTGCATTTTGGTGCACTGTGAGAGAAGGGTAAGGATGGGATTGGTAAGGGTAGAAAAGGAATACAGGATGGTGTGTGACCATCTTGGTGATGCCTTAGATTTCCAAGTATGTTTGTGCACTTTTTGGGAAGGGCACTTCAAAAACACCCACTGGCAGTTTTGGGTTCATTTGCGAGAAAGGCTTTTGGAACAGGTTTGTGCTGCTTGGGTCACTTACTTTTGTGTTCGAGAAACCGACATAATGAATTCACGTGCCTGGAAGTCGGCTTGTGGGGTTGATCTAAAGGTATGTTATCCTGCATTTTATTGCTGTTCTCAAAATATTCTTCTTGGGGAAGGTATTTTGGTTTAGGGGTTTTTTTGGTAGGGTTTTGTTTGTTCATTTTTTAATAATCACAGAATCACCAGGTTGGAAGAGGCCTTCAAGATCATCGAGTCCAACCTCTGCCCTAACACCTTAACTAAACTAAACCATGGCACTGAGTGCCACATCCAATCTCTTTTTAAACACATCCAGGGATGGTGATTCCACCACCTCCCCAGGTAAACCATTCCAATACTTTATCACTCTTTCTGTAAAAAAGTTTCTCTTAATGTCCAACCTGTATTTCCCTTGGTGCAACTTAAGACTGTGTCCTCTTGTTCTGTCAATTGTTGCCCGGAAAAAGAGACCAACCCCCACCTCACTACAACCACCTTTCAAGAAGTTGTAGAGAGTGATAAGGTCACCTCTGAGTCTCCTTTTCTCCAGGCTAAACAACCCCAGCTCCCTCAGCCGTTCCTCATAGGGCTTGTGCTCCAAGCCCCTCACCAGCCTTGTCGCCCTCCTCTGGACACGCTCAAGTGTCTCCACGTCCTTCCTGAACTGAGGGGCCCAGAACTGGACACAGTACTCAAGGTGCGGCCTCACCAGTGCCGAGTACAGGGGAAGGATGACTTCCCTGCTCCTGCTGGCCACACTATTCCTGATACAGGCCAGGATACCATTGGCCTTTTTGGCCACCTGGGCACACTGCTGACTCATGTTGAGTCGGCTGTCAACGAGTACTCCCAAGTCTCTTTCTGCCTGGGCACTCTCCAGCCACTCTGTGCCCAGCCTATAGCGTTGCAGGGGGTTATTGCGGCCAAAATGCAGGACTCGGCACTTGGACTGGTTAAACGTCATCCTATTGGACTCAGCCCATCTATCCAACCATTCCAGGTCTCTCTGCAGAGCCCTCCTACCCTCCCATCAGCACATGCTCCCAGCTTAGTGTCATCTGCAAATTTACTAATGAAAGACTCAATACCCTCATCCATGTCATCAATAAAAATATTAAACAGAGCACTGTTACTGTCTTTCAGAGAGAGATTTGATCATTTGAGTAAATAGCTAAACTTAAGAGCAAGTGCCCAAGAAAGGTACTCGCTTTTCACTCCCTACTTGCTGAATCCTGTCTCAGGTTTTCTTTTTGTGTTTTGTGTGAGGATTTTACACATTCTTAAACCTGCAGGCTCATCCTGAATTTTGAGATTCAAGGTTTGTTGTTTTGTTGGTGTCTGTTCCTATAGAGTTGATGATACAGGTCAGAAATGCCAAGCACTTCTACCCTTTGTCATGGTAATAGTAGGAGCCAGATGACTTTCCATTTTCCCTGGGCCTTGCTAGCTTGCTTTTAGTGGTAGTCTGAAAAAGGACACCATGTGATACCAGTTGATATTATCTAGTTATCTAAATAGCAGTCAAAGCGCTAGTGTCTGGCATTCAGTAAAACCAGCAATTCAAGTGTGTCCATTTTGGGACAGGTATTCGTGCTCATTTCTTTATCTCTTTACCTCAGCTTCACTATGTATCTATGAATGTGCAGCCTTCTCTGTCCTTTCCCCTTCTAGTCTGTCTAGGGTGTGAGTTCTCTGGGTCAGAAACATGCTGTGTGGGATATATAGAGCATAATTTCTGTAATGAATATTCATACAAATGTCGATACTAAATTAATAATTAATTTTTTGCTTTAATTTTAGTTTCTTGCCCTCTTTTCTAAAACATTATCAGTTTGTTTCCCTTTCAGTGGTTTGCTTAAATTGACTGTTTTATATGAAACTTTTCCACTAAATCCATAGAATCATCTTGAGTAATAAGCCTTGCTCTGTTTCATTTGCATCATTGCTTATAAAGGAGAGAAAACAGGTCAAGTTATGCCCTGAAAGAATATCTCCTCATTTATTTAGGATTTTTCCAATACTGTTAAAAGCATAATAGAAATGTGGAAATAAGAGAATGGATGGAAAAGTGTACATGATGGTTCAGGGAACAGTTCAATTTAGGGAACTGCTCCTATTAAAAAGTGCAGCCCTGCCTTCTGAGTCTCTTTCCTTGCTAGCACTTAATGTTTTAACTTGATGTTCCAGGTTTTGGAGTGGTTCAGTTGTTACAAGAATGAGAATTCTGTAGTTGTTGTTTTAATTGCTACTTCAAAAATGAAGTATGTTTGCATACTCTGACCCTTACCTGTTATGGCCTGAAACTTGGTTGAAAAATGATAAAAGGATGGACAAGCTGAATTATAGTACTGCAGATGTGCACTGTGTTGCTGCAAACATTAATACTTGGCCTACTGTCAGGAACATAAAAATAGTATTGTCATTGTACCCTGTGGTGTTAAGATTAAGTATGTATTTCAGCTAAGTGCCATCAAATGGTCTAAAACACTGTTGTGCAGAGGACCAGTCAAGCATGCAGGATGTGCAAGTTTCTTGTATTGAAGTGCTTATGACCTGAAGCAATGGTTTCCAAGCTGTTGCTTGTGATGACTTGGGATGCCACCATTAGACACAGAAAGTTGTTAGGCAGTTTTCTGTGCGAGCAAAAAATAAAATCTATGATGTGAGAAATGTTATTTTCTAAATAAAATAATTTATCCAGCTTTTTGTAACTTAAGCCACTTTTAATAGTGGTTGCTGGATTTGAGGCATTTCTTTCTTTATCGTGCCCTTACTGTTAAATTTTTTTCAGGCCACAGTCAGAGCAATTATTTTTTGCTCACTGGTTTAGTTGTATTCAATTCCACTTTTGCTTCCAGTGCCCTAATGTCTTTAATGATTTAATATACAAGAATTTTTCTGTCTTTAGAATAAACGGCCTGAAGGGAGGAAGAATTTCTGAAACTATCCTACTTGAATGTACAAGAAAAAAATGCTGTGTGCAACCAAACTGTTTATCTGATTACATAGCACTGAAATGCACTTCATTGAGCCCTGCTTCTGCACAGGCTACGCAAAGGATCTGTCAGTGATTTTTGGAGCTGATACATAGCTTCAAGTCCTGCTCACTTAAAAAACCAAATAAAACCACAGCTCAGATCTTCGCATTACTGGGAGGATAGAAGTGATTTAATGGTTGATAGAGTGGTTTGGTATTCAGAAAATCTACAGAAAAATGTGTCATTTTCTTTTCGTGATTTATGCGTGTATTGCCTCATGTGTTTGATAAATCTTTTCTTCTGAGCTCCTCAGGGTACCACTGGTTAGTGCTTTAGCTGGGGAGGGACTCGTGGGAGAAGCTCTTTGACACGCTGTGGTAAAAGCCATGGCAAAGCCAAAGGTTCTGCAAATTGCTAAAAATGTGTGGATATTTCTGTTAATTTTTAATACACACTTGTGTGAGATCTTTCTTTTCTTTTTTTTTATGCAGGTCAACTTTGTAGTGTGCCAACTGTTTGCCTTGCTTGCGGCTGTTTGGTTTCGAACATACCTTCATTCAAGCAAAACTAGCCCATTTATAAGACATGTTGTTGCAACACTCTTGGGCCTTTATCTTGCACTTTTTTGTTTTGGATGGTAAGTTGCGCTTAAATTCATTTTTCAGGAACTTGCAGATTTTTGTTTCTTTGTTATGAAAAACCTCATTACCTAATTCTGTGGGGTTTTTAGCTGCTACAAATGTACAGAAATTAGCTTAGATATTCTGATCAGGTGCACAAATTTTGAAAGGTAACTAGCATACTGGCTGCCTGGTTTGGGGAAGATGAAGCAGGTGCAGTTTGTTTAACTTGTACTGCTTTTTCTCTGTAAACTTGCTGGAGAAGTATTCTCTTGAGGCATAGCACAGATGTGGTGGCTAACACAATTCCCCATAAATACTCATGGCATGAGATAACTCAGTGTCTTTTCTGAATATTGAATATAATCTGACTTTTTTTAGGAAGAGTGGCTGGAACTGTAAAATGTGTGATGATACTCCTAGTAGTGTAAAACACCTGGAAAGGAGCTGGCTTTTACTTCAGACTCCTTCATGGTTTCTTTTTCTTTAATGATTTGAAAGTAAGATGTGGTTGTTTTTCAAACATGTATTTTGTGTGACTGCTGTTTGCATATCTTGATCTTTTCACAGTGCAGCAAGACAGAATGTTAGTTAAATTAGAAAAGGGTATGCATTTAGTTTGGTGAAAATTTTTTCCTCAAAAACTAGCATACTAAATGGCTCGCATCTTCCCAAGATGGTTTAAGATTAAGTGCCAGTTTCATTTTATTGCATTGTAAACAAGGTGCTTACTTAGCTTCAAGTGTAAAAGACTTATTTATGCTATTACAGAGTATTACTGAACTAGGGGGAATTAATCAAGCTGTTGTGCAGGTGGGAAGATGTGCAGTGTGTGCATGCATCTGTCTCTGCACATGCAGAGTGTGTTGGCCTCTACAATGGCATGTTGCAGAGACCTCTCAACATTAATTGGTAGATATTGTTTTTAAATTTTAGGAAAAGAAATCAGTAACCTTTATTCTTTAGATTTACATGCACAATTTACTTTCATATAAAACTCTAAAACTGCCATCCATTTCTTAAATATTTGGCCATGGTATTCTACTTTGAGAGAATGATCTGATCTCAAAGGCTTCCAGTCTTAGCATCACAAATAAAGAGGGCGGTATGAGAGATAGGAGGACTTTTTTGAGGGCTGTGTAAGCTTAGAAGCACTTTCTGTATCCATTGCTTTAGAAGCAGAAATCATTAATTGTAACTTGTAATTAGAAAGAGTTACTAATATATTCATATATGAATTTTGGGTATGGGAGATTTTGGAAAAAAACAACCTCTACTCCCAACAGACATAAATAAAAATTTGTGAGAACCTCTCACTGGCAATATGCCCTGGAAAAAAATAAGAGATGTTTTCTGCCATAGTAGAAATCCACATTATTCTACTTTGCTTTGGATCATACTTAAATCTATTATATTAGCAATTAATTTCTATTTTGCAGTTATGGAGCTAAAAATTATTTTTAAATGATGAACAAAATTTGAGATGTTGAAAGTACACATTCTTTAAGAAATTGGTATTTCTGTTCTGCTTCTGCCAATGCTTTTTCCTTTTGCTTAAGTACATATTATACAAGCAGGTTTTTTGAGGGTTTTGGTTTTTCTGGCTCCCCTCCCCAAGGAATCAAGTATGCGTACAGGTTACAAGCCCCTGATTGATACATCTTCAGTGACTCTTGGATTGTGCTAGAACATGTCTTACAAACCTGTATAATAAGAAGGAAACTGTTACTGTTTTGTTACATGGTGTTACTAGTAAGTGGAGATTTGTGGGTAAGCTAATGCAAACTTAAATGTGGGAAGTAGTTTGGAATCTGCACCCTTTAAGGGCATTTAGTAGTAATGTTGTCATCTTCAATTTCAAGTGTGTTAGTTTTCAGTCGTTTTTATAATACTTGTGATGGTGGTAGAGGAAAGGAAGAGAAGCAGTAATTCCCTTGGCATAATAGCAAATAGCACAAAAGGCCCAGAGTATGTGCCATGTGTATATAGTTAAAAATTACTATTCCATGTGGTATTTCAATATATCCCTTGGAATGTTTGAATCAAAGATCAATCATATTGCTATTGTTAACAGCTCTGAAAGAGAAATGTTTTCAGTGACTGTAATCCTAATGAGGTACTCCATGTCAACCCACACTCTTTCAGGTTTTGATATCTTAGTATCCTTTCTCTGTACAAGAAGCAAACCTCTTAAGTTTTTGTCATTTCACGAATGCCTGTCTTTGCTACACAGTATTGCTAATACTTGGCTGATAAGAAAAGAAGGTAAATACTTTTTAAATTGACAATTACTATATTAAAATGCACATTTGGCTTTTAGGTAGTCTTAGATGAGGCTAACTAGGAGTGAAGCATGGGAGCATGTACGGATTGGATCTTCCATAAAAAGTCAAGATTTTCAAAGTCAATTCATGTCCAAGTGACTTGTTTTGCCTTAGTTCATCACATGTAGGCTTTGAAGGATTTTAGTTGGTTAGAACTGGGTTTCTTGTTGAAAGTCTTTGAAGTAATTTCCTTGTGAGTAGAGGAGGAGTGGAATTAGGAAATGGTTGGTGATAAGCCAGAAGAAAACAGCATGACTGTAGCAAAATAATAGCTGCTTTTTAGGCTGCGTTTTATGGGAAAAAAAAGTCCCAAATTAGGTGAGTGTGTCACTTGAGCATATGTAAGTGTGGTACTGAGGCACTTAAGGTACCAGGATGAAAAAAACCCCAAGTTACTGAAGATCAGCTCTTTTCCCCATTCACTGGCACTGCTTTGATACCCGTGCTCTACAGCTTACTGGAGTAACAAAGACCAAAACAAACCCCCAAAGCCACGGCGCTGGGATAGCTTTGGTGGTAACTGTGAAAACAAACAAAAGAGCTTAGAGTACCTTTGTGAAATAAATCTATGGCTTGTTGGTGTGTAGGGATTTTTTGTGTGTGTTTTTTGTGACTATGATCACCACCATCCTTTTATTAGTTATTGACAGCCTGGGGCAAAGGCTGGCTGGATGCAGTCACCATTTCTGTTGAGTGGGAAATCTTACCATATTGTGGCTACTAAGAAATTGTTGGCCTTATCTGAGATGTCTATTGTTGTAAATGGGTAGAAAGATGAGTATGGAAATTAAACCACAAAACTTTCATGTTGTTTACAGCTATTTACAGAGGAAATAATGCCAAATTGAAGTATTATGAGGCATATTCTTGGCATTTTAAGAATTAGCAATACAATACCCTTGATTGAGCTGGAGCATTCTAGCTGAGTGTCTAGTGTTCATTACTGCTCTCTGTGCTATGCTAAAGGGAGAAGTTCTCAACAGAAGGAAGGGTAGCAGAAAACCTAAACAGAATAAAAGGGGGGTTTTCTTTGGGAGAAGTGGTGGCTTTAAACTTTGAACCTGTTTAATTTCACAATAAATGCGTGCAGTTTGTCATTAAAGCAAATGCTATTTTCTCCCCCCCTAGGTATGCCTTACATTTTGTTATACAAAGTGGAATTTCCTACTATATCATGATCATAATAGGAGTGGAAAATATGCACAAGTAAGTTTCTATTCTAAAACTCATTTTATTTTGCTTTTATAAGAATGCTTCTGTTGAGAGGTTTTTTTTTTAATGGTGCATATATACCGTAATTTTAGTTGTATCATAACATTTCAATATTTGAATTCTCTAACCATGGTTTTATTTTCAGAAGAGAAGATGGCTGATTTGGGAAATTATGCCAGCTTTTCGAAGTATCTAAAGCTTGTTAAAATTAATACGCCATTGAGGCATCTTTTGTGTTCTACATATTCTTATTTTTTCATTGTTACTTAATCCTAAGTATTTCTGGGTGTTTACAAATGACAAATGTAATTTGAAAACAGCCAATGCTAGTAGAAGGAAGATGTCTGAAGGGAAGAGAATTTGTGTGAGAAATTTCTCTAGGTACTAAGTGTTTATAATTCCCTTTTTTTGATAACAGTGTGAATGCTGTCTTAGGTTAAGAATACATTTATAAAACACATACAGCATTATTTTAAGTTTGAATGTTTGATTTTATTAGCATTATCTGAACCCTATAGAATAACACTTGTTTCTCTTTTTCAGTTGTTCCTAAAAGCAGGGCAGACATTTGTTTTGTTACTGTATGCATATGTTTTACTATTCCACTAGCCTAGAGATCAGAATCAAATTAGGTTCCCACTGTGTTAATTCCTGCATAAATGTTTAATAAAATAGCAAATTCTTGCTTGAATAGGTTACTGAAGTATATGAGGCTGTTAGAAAAGATGCTGGTAGACGAAACAAAGAGGAAAATTGCATTACACGGAAAGCACGAAGCCAGGGTGGCCTTAGTTAATGATCCTACCTGTTAGAATACTCTGCTGCATTGTACTGTGATAGTGAATGTAATTTTATTGTCTTTTGAAATGTCCCATATTAGGCTCTTATCTTCAGCACTTTCATCAGAGCCTCATGTATTCAAACTGCTGTGGATGTCAGAGAACCTCATTTGGTTGGATGGCTGATTTATAGACAAACAGTGTAAAGCAACTTGTTAATGTCAATTTCTCTTTAGGCATTCAACAATGTAATCTGTAATTTATGTTACTTAATATTTTTAATGAGATTTTTAATGTGGTTGAATGTGGCAAAGGCAGGTACCAGTCAGGAACACTTTGGTCTTTTTCATAGCAAGTAACGTAGGTTTCTCGTAAATGGAAATCCAGCACTGGTTTACATTCCTAAGAGTGTGAGACAGGTAGGCAGATTTCCTGCATGAGGGCAAGGGAGCACTAATTCCTGATCCTCCTAATTCATACCAGCCAGTTTAACTGCATGGCCTGATCTGCTGAGATTTTGCTGTGTTATACACAGCTGTTACTGCACAGCTGGGAGGGGAAACCTAGATTTGATTACAGAGCTTATGTTGCTTTGTCACCATATGAATTAGTCTGCCATTGGATAAAACTAAAAAACCTCTTCTTTCAGTGGAAGAAAAAAATGTAACAGAATAATTTGTTACTTTAAATTGTGAACAATGCCTGGATACTGTATGGGAAACTCCAGGGGCCACTTGTAATAGGTGATACAGGCAAGACTGTACAAGGTTTGCTCCCTCCATTGCTGGAGTATCCCAGAAATGATGATGCCTGTACCTTTAACTAAGGAATGCACCAGGTACTCTTAATTTTCTGTCAGCAAAATGCCACTTACAGCTTTCTGTTTGGCATTAAATAATATTTATTTAAATAAAAACTGATTAAACAAAGTTTGGTTGTAACTGGTCTGGTATCTGTGGAGGTGCTTTGTGGTCATACCTTTTCTTGGGATTTTGGAATGTTAGTCCTCAATAAGTTCCCTTATGCTCCTAGCCAGAGCCAGGACTGACTAATGCCTTGCTCCCCTTTGCCTTCACTCCTTACTGTGGGGTTGACAAACAACGGGAGATGTGGCAAAGGAGGTGTGATGGAGATTTGATGGTTTTATCTTAGAAATCTCAGATTAGAGCCAAAAAAGTCTTGATAATCTGAGTAAACTATTTCCCTTGGCATGTTAATTGTGGCACTTAATTTGTCAGTCAGGTGTTTAATAATGCTGAATGACCTGATTTTTCTGATGCTTACCTAGAAATCAGACTTGTAGTCTGAAGATTGTGAATGGAAACACTGACTAGCACCAGACAGTGATTCTCTGTATGCTGGAGATTTGATGATTACAAAAATAACCCTGTAAATGGATGTCTGTCTTCAATTACTTGAAAAGTAAGCACTTGTTGAAGTTAACAGCTGTGAAGGAATTTCCTAGTAATCCTTATGAACTTCTTCTAAAAGTATTTGCTCTAAGTAGCTATTACAAGTTCACCCGCTTTGATAACTTCCTGAAACCCTCCTGGCTGTGCCTGAATAGAACTCAATGCATGACTTAAACCAATAAAAGTATAAATTGAAAAATAATTTTATATATTATCCTTCCTAAAATTGTAGTGTTTGAATGGGAAGGCCTTTAAATGAGCATGTGTTTTGTAATTGCAGGGATGGAGTGAAAAGAGAATTACAGTTTTCTTACCTGCAGTGCCTGTCACTTTTTGCTTTACTTTTAATAAAGATTAAATACATTTATTTAATCTTTGGAGAGTGTGTGTGTCCCTATAGATGTATAGGGAGAAAGAAGGATAGGAATCATCTAGTGTCTGCAGATTTGCAAAGGTTCATGCTTAAGTAGAGAGGCTGAAAAATATAATAAATAGCAATGCATGGGCATTTTTGAAGTGTTGTAGTCTTCACAGCTGGTTTGGTACAAAAAAGACATATGCTGCCTTAATGCAACAAGAAAAAAAATATGATTATATACTTTGCATTTCCAGAGAGAAGAGTCTAAATCAGTCTGTTTGTTAAATCCCCATCTCCCTTTTGAAATTTTATTTTATTTTTCACTTGATTGCTGATGTTACTTAAAAGAACAGAGTTCTCAGGATAACAGGGATTTTAAATAATGTCATTGACATATAAAACCTCTTTCACCACACTTGAAAATTCAGGTGAAAAAAAAATTTGGGCTTCTGTTGTATGAAATAGCTATACTTTCAGTGTTGGTGTTTACCTGAAGGAGGGTTCTCTTACTTCCCTACACTGTGTGCTTGGTTTCTGTAGGCATATAGAGGACAGCCCCTTCCTGGAAGGAAGCAGTAGTGTAAAATTGCCTGGGTGTGTTAGAAATCTGTTGTGATGCTTTTTGGCTTGCATAGATTCTTTTTTTTAATCTTTGTGATCAAAGTGAATTTGAGCACAATCAATCAATCAAAACAAAATTGATAGAGTAAAGTCATGGTTTTGGGGTCTATTTATTTGGTAATCTCTGAAAGCTGTAACATCTCTGCAGATACTTTTTCAAGGCACATTACTCTGCCTGTCATGCTGCCAAGCAACTTGACTGTTAGCAAATGAGCTCTGAGTCATGGTATCATTGCTGCATGGTTTATTACCTCAACAAACTATTGATGTCAAATAAATCAGGCTTGCTACAAAATGAAGTGGCAGAATAAATTGTATCTAGAAGATTTCAGTGAGAGCTATGTTCTTCTTCAGCTCCTGGCAAAGACAGCCGCTAATAAGAGTTGATTAAAAATTCTGGTTGCATGGCATTGAATTGAGCCAGTGGTGCTTGGGATAGAGAGATTACATGTAAGTGTGCCATGTATTATAGTAAATTTTCTTCTCTAAGAGCATACTTGTGTGTGGGTTTTTATTCTTTGGTGAAATACCTTGCATTTGAGACAAATTTCACTTTAATTATGACAAGCTCAGTGAACAATAATTTCATTGTTCTTAATGAAACTGCTGGCTGTAAGTTAGGCAAGTCAGTTTTGCCTGCAGAACTGCAAGTGATGGTGTACAAAGTGTCTGGGTTGGAGCTAAAAGATCATGGCCCTTGACACCACTGCACGGCAAACTGCAAAAATTCTGTTTGTAGGTTTTTTTTTTCTATAAGGGAAGGTGGATGTGAATAAAAAGCATTGATATTTAAAAAATATAAACATCTTAATTTTAAAATCCAGTTTCTCAAGTAAACATGTTAAGTTTCATATAGCTTTTGAAGCTGATCAGTTTTGCAGATCAAATGTCTTTACTGGAAGTTAAAGACAAGATCACAGAATAGCTGAGGAGGGAAATGTTTCTTACTCCCAGCCCGCCTGTTCAAAGCAGGATCAGCTGGAGCAGGTTGCTCTGTGAAACCCAAGTCTTCCTTAGTACTGTCATGATCCTGAATAGTTCCAGTTGTCATAAGCATGCTAGCCATTTCCTTTCGGTGTCTTCCTTCAATGTCTATTATAGCTTAAAATTTATTTGAGATGACTTCATGCAGCTTAGTTTTCTCATCTGATCTGAACTTGCATGAAAACTTTTTATGCTTTAATTTTCCCTCACCCAACAATTGTCCAGGTTTGGTATTATTAACTTAAATTTATCAGGCTCATTTCAATTTAAAGTGAAATAAACTAGCTGTAATTGAGACAGTCAATTTGGTAGGAGTTGATCATGTTAGGCAATAAGGAGTAGCATGTCTTTCTATCCTTTTCTCTAAGACATACCATCAATAATAAAGAGAGGAGTGAGGGCAAATGAAACAAAGGCTATGCCAAGAAAAAGTACAGAAGTCTTGTGTCTTTAAGTTGGTAGAAACAGGTGGAAGCCAGGCTGAGTAATCAAGAAATGTCAAAGGGAGAATTTGAAACTGCAAGTTGGTTTTACTTTGAATTATCTTTTCAGTTATGTTTGAAGACAAGTGTTCTTCCAGTATTCAAGAAATCCCTTATTTTCTTCTTGACAAAGATGATAAAGGATCGTGAGGAGAAGCCGTATGAGGAGTGGTTGAGGTCACTTGGTCTGTTCAGCCTGGAGAAGAGGAGATTGATGGGAAACTTCACTGCAGTTATAATTTCTGTGTGAGAGAAAGAGGAGGGGCAGGCACTGATCTCTTCTCTGAGGTGACCAGGAACAGGACCTGAGAGAATGGCCTGAGAGTTGTGTCAGGGAAGGTTTAGGTTGAATATTAGAAAAAGGTTCTTCACCCAGAGGGTGTTTGGGCACTGGAACAGGTTCCCCATGACAGTGGTCACAGCACCAGGCCTGACAGAGTTCAAGAAGCATTAGGACAATACTCTCAGGCACACGGTGTGACTCTTGGGGATGGTCCTGTGCAGGGCCAGGAGTAGGACTTTTGATGATCCTTGTAGGTCCCTTTCAACTCACCATATTCCGTGATGCTATGAGAAGGTATGCAGTTGATTTACTTGTACTCTCTTCAGTATGGACATTGCTTTTAGGAGGGCTATGCGCAAGAAATCCGATTTCCTTATGTGTTGGTTGACATTGTTTTTATCTGAGAAGCTTACTGTTTTAAAACATTAAATTTCAAACTTTCTGTTTAAAAGTTGTACTGGATTATGTTGGAAGAAAAGTGTGTAAATAAAGATAGGTACTGTAAATTGCTCTGTGATTTCTGTCTTAAATCTGAACTTTTGGTGTTCTTTTTTCTATTTTAGGGATTTTAGCTGTGTGGTACTTTAACAGGTTTGCTGTGTATTTACACCTGGTAAGAAGGTGCAAGTACATTAGACAATGTAGCATGGTGTTAATCTTCAAAACTGGATAGTACTGAAATAAATACTGAATTAAAAATACTTAGTATAGCCAAGTGCTAAGCAGTTCTTGCAGTCATTACTCATCACAGGCACAACAGGAACTGTGAAGTCAGTAGGCTTGCAAAAGGAAGCTCTGGGTAATTTAGTGTATGATTACTTAAAGAGTGAATAATCTGTTTTATTAATAGATCATACCACATGGAAATGCACAATGCATACAAGTAATGCACTATTTAAAATACGAGTTGCATGGGTAGCTTTCTTTTTCTTGGTATTCTGCTCTTTCTAGGAGTGTCTGTTTTAAATCCTGTATCCTGGAAACTCTTTAATAAGTGTCAGGCTTTCAGTGTCATGCATTTTCCAAGCTCATCAGGGCTTTCCTCTTTGCTTCCCTCTACCATAGTATCCATTTGTGATACCATGTTTAATATATGCTGTGTCGTCAACCATGTGCCCGATCACTGTCTTCTGGCTTTGATACTGAGTGCTATTTTTGGTGGTAGGTATTACTGTTTCTGTAGAGAGCTTTTTGTCTTCAAATAGTATTAATCTCCTGAATGCTTTCAGGACATCTTGTGAGGTGTAAATGGTGGTATGCATACAGTGAGACTAAATAGATTTTTACCATTTCCCTATGTAAGGTGTACAGATATCAACTAAAACTTGGTAAATGTATTAGAACAAAAGAAAAACCTATAGAGACATCTTTTATCTTTTTTTTTCCTACAAGATGGAAGGAGGTTTCATTGATCAGCAGTATCCACTTGTCTCCAGTTGTAATGAAACAAGAGTCCAGGATCCTCTGGATCTCTTTTTCTGCGTGACCATGGCGCTGTGAAAAGCTGACCAGTACATGCTGTAGGCACATTCTTCTGCAGAGAGAGGACACTCATGTAAAACTATAGTCTTGAGGGTGTTGGTTTTCAGTTGTCCTGACTGCAGTAGGTTCACTGAAAGGTTTGCTTTAGAAATTTGTGTAAGCAGTGTGATTGTGATTACGTAAGAGTTGTCCCCGCAGTAAGGTTTACCATTTTATGTGATAACAAAATTAAAATTCAGTCTATGTGACCATGATGTGGTATATTCTATTACTGTACCCGAGGGATCTTTCCAGGAGGGTGTGAGGGCCTTACTACCAAGCTGCTATCAGAGCTGCAGTCAGAAGCCAATGGCTTCATCAATCCTTGCTGCTGGAGAGCAGAATAACAGCTTTTGCTGTGTTTTGCATGAATGTCTGAAGTATCAACATCCATGTCCAGATAGGATATCTCCAAACTGAAAATCTAAGGCTTTCAAATGTGAGAACAAAACTTGATTCATGGGTGGCTTCTGAAAAGTGTGTTAAACTAAAGCTTTATTCTGATGTTGGTTTGATGTGAAGTATGGGGCTTTTGGAGGCTGGTTAGTTTCTCTGGTCTTTTTTCCATACTTTCTGTTTGAGCAATTAGTATATGTGACACAATCTGTATAAATAGAAGAAGGGTCTAAATAAAGGAACCTAAGACATCTAGAAGCAGAATGTTTAGTTTGTTGTGCCAGCTACATTTTGCTACTCATATATCTACTCAGTGCGTTTTCCAAAGATCCGGCAAAAGTATTCCCTCTGCAGTGCAGAAGTTCAGTTACCTCAGGAATATGAAATTATTTCTAGTCTTAAAACATCATCCTCTTATGAACGAGAATTGAAATATGAGGTACAACATAAACTCAAACACACAAATATCAGATGCAGTCCCTGACCAGTTCTTATGGTAGAAGAAATCCTTTTGCTGGAAGTAGTAAACCCCATATGTTTTAGCAATTAATCGTAATGAAAAGAGGTAAGTGATGCTTTCTGAAACTGGTAAAATGGGAAATGGTAGAAGGAATGCCAGTGTTTGCTAATACATCAGTTCCTTACAGGCATCACCACTTTGTGTTTATGAGCAGAATCAATGAAGAAATAAAATAATTCTTAATCTTTTAAATGTTCTGCTGTAGGTGTTAACTGATGTAAGAACATCCATTATTCAATATAATTCTTGTAAACCTATTCTTCAGAACAGCACTGATAGGCATTTGTTTAAAGTATATTATCAGAATGGTAATGACCTGCTGTGTGCTTGTGTTCGTTGTGAAATGAAGCTATTATCTATCCCTACTGTATTTCTCCACTGTTTCATAATCACGTATTGGATTTTCTTTCCTTACTCTCTCATAGAGTGAAAATATGTGATCAATCAGAAAATAGCTTCTGTTTCTTAATTGTGCTTTTTTTCCATCTTCTGCAAACACATGGGAACATTGTGACACTGTCCAGTTTGTTCTGGATAGACTGCCTCAGTTTTCATGCCACAGGACATGAAAGTGATGACATATGTTTGAAATGGCATTTGGTCAAGTCACTGAGCAGATACCTGAGCAACCTGTATTTGGTCACTTTCCTTTCCTCTCCTTGACTGTGAAAATTCTTGCTCTGTTCCTGTCTGCCTCTGTGTGTTAAGAACTGTAGTAGGTAGTGATTAACAGTTAACTCATGCAAATTGTGGCTCATTATGCAGTTGAGAGAAGATGGAGGGGGAAAGAGAAGACCAAACAATCCCAACAAAATAACTAGTACTTGAATTACGGGCTTTGTGTATTTATGGTTGTCCTGACCTGTTCTCTTATACTTGAGTAATCAGATATTGTTATTGGGTAACTTCAGCAGACAATCCTTGAACTATCAGTGTGCTCAGTTAAGGATTTTCTGTTAAAGGGAATCTTTTGCAAACGGAAATATTGATTCATTTTGCCAGAGAAGTTCAGAATACCCTATCTCTGAGAGCCTGAGGGATTCCAGAATAGGACTCCTGCCAGATGCATGCTGGTTGGTGGATGCTTTAGATGCCAAGAAATCTCAGGAGGCAGAGGGAGAAAATGGATGGTAGCCTCAGTTCAGCCAGACAGTTCTCGTTAAAGGCTCAGCAGTGAGCCTTCCCCTGCAGCAACTGATTGCTTAGTCTGCTCTGTCAGCATATTGTTTTCTAATGGCAAAGTTCTGAGATTGGGGTTCTGGATTGACTCATATGGGAGCAAGTCCTGGTTTTGTGATGCACATTTTCTGAAATAATCTCTTGTGTTAGTTGTAACAGCCTGAGAAGTGTTTGCAGAATTTGAGATTAGTTGAGGTTGTAAGGAATCTCCCAGAGATCACCCTCCAAGCAGGGTTCAAGCAGTTGTCCAAAACTATGTCCAGATGGCTTTTGAATATCTCTAAGGAGGGAGAGTTCATAATGCCTCTGAGGAACTTCTGCCAGTGTTTCCTGCTGTGTGGAGAGCACCTTCTCTGTTTGAATTTGTGCCTATTGCCTCTGAGCATGTTCCTGTCACTGGGCGCCATGGGAAAAAGCCTGGCTCCATCCTCTGTGTAGCCTTCCTTCAGGTGTTTATGCACATTGGTGAGATCTCCCTGAGCCTTCTCTTCTCCAGGCTGAACACTCCCAGCTCTCTGTCTTTCCATATAAGAAGAATGCTTCAGTCCCTTATCTTAGTGGCCCTTTATTGGACTCTCTCCAGTATGTCCATGCCTCGCTTGTAATGGAAAACACAGCACTGGACCCAACATTCCACACGTGGCCTCACTAGTGCCTGATAGAGAAGATGGGACACCGCCCTCGACCTGCTGGCAACACTTTGCCTAATGCAGCCATTAGTCTTTGTGGTAAGAGTGTGCAACTGCCTTCTGTGTGAAATAGGCTATTTTCTAAGTACAAGGAGCATTCCTTCTGGGAAGCAAACACCATAGTATTTTTTTTTTAAGAAAAGCTATTAAGCTACTTAAATCTACCAGCTTCAAAACAATCCCCATTTGCTTTTGTACCAGTGTCTCTACCCATGTTATTCATTTGCCTGATTTCTCCATCTGAGGCTATACCAGTTTTAGTATGTTTGATTTTGCTTTTATTGTTTTAGTTCTAAAGCAATTCCTGAAGACATTTGCAGATTTCCAAAGATCAGGTCTCCTTTTTAGTATTAATGGGGTTAAAGAGTTGTGGTCAATGGCTCAATGTCCTAGTGGAGAGCCATGATGGGTGGTGTCCCTCAGAGTACTGGGACCAGTGCTAAGGGATTGAGTGCACTCTCAGCAAGTTTGCCAATGACATCAAACTGTGGTGTAGCCACACTGCTGGAAGGAAGGGGTGCCATCCAGAGGGACCTGGACAGGCTTGGGAGGTGGGCCTGTGCAGACCTCATGAGGTTCGACATGGAAAAATGCAAGGAACTGCGCCTGGGTTGGGGCAATCCCATGCAAGTACAGGCCGGGTGGAGAGTAGCCTTGAGAAGGACTCAGGGGTGTTGTGTGATGAGATGCTCGGCATGAGCTGGCAATGTGCACTTTCAGCCCAGAAAGCCAAACATATCCTGGGCTGCATTGCAAGAAGCGTGGCCAACAGGTCAAGGAGCCGATTCTGTTCCTGTGGGACCCTACCTGGAATGCTGCATTCAGGTCTGGGGTCCCCAGCATAAGGACATCAGACTGTTGGAGCGAGTCCAGAGGAGGACCATGAAGGTGATCAGAAGGCTGGAGAACTCCTATAAAGCCAGGCTGAGAGAGATGAAGCTATTCAGCCTGGAGAAGAGAAGGCTTCAGAGAGACCTTAGAGCACCTTCCCATACCTAAAGGCAGGGGCCAGCAGGATAGCAAGGGACTGTTTGCAGGGGCACATAATGATAGACAAGAAGAAATGGCTTTAAGCTGAAAGAGCAGAGGTTGAGATTATACATAAGAAAGAATTACTTCCCTGTAAGGGTGATGAGGTCCTGAAACAGTTCCAGGGAAGTTGTGGGTGCCCCATCCCCAAAAGTGTTCAAGGCCAGGCTGGATGGAGCACTGAGCAATCTGGTCTAGTGAAAGGTGTCTCTGCCTGTGGCAGGAGGGTTGGAACTAGGTGATCCTTATGGTCCCTTCTAATCAGTGCCATTCTGTGATCCTATGAATTGTTCTTCCACAGTTCAGTCCCTTTCTGGTTCCTTTTGATTCTTAAAACTGGAAGAACATCATGGGCTGTATGTGGTTGGTTTCATTTTATTTATTTTCAATTCCTTAATGAATGGAAGCTAATGCTATGCTTGTGCATTTGAAATTGGCTGATCGAACCAATCATCTTGGGCACAAATTTGACTTTTTAAAGATAATTTTTTTTGCATGTCATGAAAATTGGAAGCTAAGTGAAGAGAGTACTGATCATTCTAAATCTGTGATGCTTTCAAAGCCTTCACCCATGTCTTGTGGACTTGATGTGTCCTGCAGGCCAAACTTTGCCATTTTTTTGTACGCTCAGGATTCCCTTTCAGCAGCCGGACCTAATGGTTGCATTCTTGTGAACTGGTGCAACTCCTTGCTGTTTTCCTTCTGCTTGCCTCTCCTGCCTCTATGTCGAACATTGTGTGGTGCCTTGACCTTTTTTGTGTCAACTACCATACCTTTCCCTGCTTTTCAGTTGGAAGGGTGTATTAATTTTTTTTTCTTTTAATTTGAGCTGGTGATATTTATCTGGCTGTTTTATACTTCCTGCTCTTATGTTTTTCTGTATCTGCTCAAGTCTGCACAGAGGAAGGCCTTTTAAGCTTCAGATAGGAAAGAATTTTCTTTGTCTCTTTCAGGCTTTTGTGTTGGATGATATTAATTAGAGAGCCTGCTACTTCCAAATTATTTTAATGCTCCTGTTCTTTTCCAGGGGATTAATTGCTCTCTCAAATACAGGATGCTGTCACAGCATCTATCAGAATCTCATTTCCTTTAGGGATCTTTTAAAAGATCATTTTGAGATAATCATCCGTGCTAGGGTATCTTGATTGTGAAAAAAAACCAGACAAACAAATAACCAAAACCAAATTAAAACCAAAAAACCCCAGCCAAAAAGCCTCACCCCAGAACTAAGCCCCAAGCCTCCCAAAACAAACAACAAAAAATGCAAATCCTTGGGCATTTATTGTTGTTTTTAGTCTGACATAGTTCACTATTCCAAATTCCATGAAGAGGGAAGGACAGCATGAAAAACAAGATGGGAACAGGACCTCTGACTTAATTAGTGTGTATGGAGACTTAGGTAGATGTTACTATTTTCTACCAATATAGTTATGAGGTTTTTTAAAATATCTTTGCATCATGCTTTCTGACTAAATCTTGGGGGAAGGGGTGATTTAATTTCTTAAAGGGAACTAGTAGCTTTACTCTTCGAACATCATAGGCTATTTTGGAGATTACTTGGCTGCAGTTATGAAAGATGCTGTATTATTCATGAAATGTCAATCTTCTTGCTGTTTAAATTAGATAAATACAATGGAATGCGATTTCCAGAGAATGCATAAAGAGAGCTTCAAATCCACAGGAAACATTTCTAGAAAGTAAGAGAGCATTTGTGTTCCCCTGTAACACAAAGCTGTCCAAAACACAGGGTGCAGAAAGTCTACTGACCAACTACCAATGTGGAAGTCACCATTTAAATGAAACAAGTGTACTTGTTCCTTTTAGATTAGCTTAGACTTCAGAAAGAGATTTGTTCTTCAGGATCTTGGTATGAAAATGTTAATTGAAAATCAAAGACTTTTTTCTGAACTGGAGAATATCAAAAGTATTTTCAAGTGAGTGTGGGGGATTTTTTGTTTGTGTTTATGGTTTTTTCTCTTTTCTCCTTGAAAGCAAAGAAAGTTTCTGTATTTAAGTGTATTACTTTGGGTTTTATTTTTATACCCTTTGGTAGACCAGGTAGACTATGAAGAAACAAGGAAAAGTAAGGAGTAGACTACAAACAGTATTCCATTTCTTCCTACACTGTCTTATCTGAGTTGCTGAAAAGCAGAAAACAATAAGACTTTTGTCAACAGATTAACATTTCTGTAAGTGTCTTTCTGAAGGAAGATGCCTTCATCTATTTTCATGCTTGTCTGTCTTCCTCTTTCTTACTTGTGCTCATCAGGGCACGTCTTGTGAGAATCAATGTGTGGGTGCAGTTCTGCTGCAGAGTCCAAGATCTCTGCTTGAGGAGGAGGGACAAAGCTTCTGATGGAATGTAACTCAGGTTCTTAATCCGCAACTTCTCTATGCCTGTCCTCGAGATATATATGCACAATTGTGGTTTTTTTAATGAAAATTTTAGAAGTAACTTGCCTTACAGTGGGTTGCTGTCGATGTAGCTTTTGGCCATAAGCTTTGCATCCCCATTTGGGATGGTGCTGAATCGAATTATAGTTCTATTACTAGATTTGCATCTTGCTCAGTACTTTTCCCTGTTTATGGAAGTTAAGAAATCCATTATTCTAAGCATAGTCTTTGGATTTCTGCATTTCTTCAGAAATTCTGTCTGCTTTCTTGCAGTCCCTGCTTTCCCAAAGGAATTAATAAGAAATGCTACATCTGGCTTTTCAAGGAGACAAGCATGTAGAGTAAAGGCGATACATATAGAAGGAAAAAGGTGTGGGTGAGCACTTCAGCTCAGTTCAATTTTTTACACTGCTTTCTCGTTATTTCACATTTCATGATGTGTTCTGTGACTGATTGCAAACAAGTTTAATACACAAAATATTTGAACATTCTGTAAATTAGAAGATAGAAAAAGATATTGTAGGTTACCTGTCTCTTACCAAACAAAGGTTTCTGAATTTACTGGTGCTAAAGGCTCATCCTCACTTGAAAATATTTGTTTGCATGGATCAGGAGATAAGGGAGGTGTAGACTGCCCGCCCTCACAGCATAGCTGAACTCCTAATCAAACAAAGTTTAACATATGGAATGTGTTCAAAACCAAGTACATAACTATAATGGGTAATCTTTTTAGCAAATGTGACCTTGGTTTGACAAGACTGGAAGCATTTAAAAGAAATTTGAGTAGTACTGGGATGGTATGACACAAAAACAGCTCCTGTGGGTGTGTCTCATTCCTGTGCTTGAGTTTGTCTTGCCAGATCATCAGTATCTTGACTGGCTCCCACAGCTGTTTTTCCTGCCTATTGCATCTGACCTCTTAACAGACTTTAAATTAGAAGTACTTTAAATACAGATGTCTCTTCATCTATGTACTGGAGAATTTTTTATGCAGAGTCCTTTTCTCTCATTTTGAAAAATGTATCTTTGGTAAACAAAATCCAATATAGAATTCTGGAAATGGAGGCTGAAAGGGATTTGAGAGTTTATCTGGACCTCTGATCAAAGTCAGTTTGAAACCTTTAAAAATAATAAAAATTTCTACAGAGTTTCTGGTCTTGTTAGGTAACCTGTATAGGTGCTTAACTATGCTTGCAGTTAAGTTGCCCTAGAAATTAGCCCAAGTTTAGCCTAAATAATCTGTGGTTTGAGCCCCTTTCATCTGTGTAGGGAAGTGTATTCCCTTGTTTGCAGGAATCTTCTATTTATATTGTCTTCTTTCAGTCCAGTAAACCCTGAGCAAGTCTATTTAAATCTCTTCTTAGGTTTTGTTTTCAAGGCCTCTTTCCTTTTTTTTGTGTAGCTGCTTTTGGAGTTCTTCCAGCTGTTCTATGTCATTTGGAGATGTGCTTCTCAAAACAGGTTGAGGTATTTGTAATGCTAAGCAGAGTAAAAGGCTTATTCTGTCTGTTTAGCAATGCTGTTCCTTTCCATGGATCCTTTCCTGCTCTAATGCTGCCTAATAGTTGGTTTCCATTACAGATTTTTATGGTTGATTATTTACAGCCAAAATTGTGCTTTGCTTGTAACTTAATTCAGCTCCATTTGAGGTGTTTAAACCTTTCCTAATTCTTTTTCCAAGGTTTTCTGATCAACTGAGTGTTTATGATTTTTATAATGTAATGTCTGCTTGAAGCTTTAATTTGTGTACTTACTGTTACCAAAATATTTAAATGTTTCCTATTGTTTTCATAGGTTTGAGTTAGTGGAATGATATCTGATGCATCCTTATAATTTGATAGTATTTCATCAATGCTTTTTTTTGGTACAATTTGGATTTTGGTTGGTATCCTCCAGCAGCCCAAATGTTAGGATTAAGACAGACTAACTGGTTGTATGCATACCTGTATGTTGTGGTTTAACCATAGCCAACTAAGTACTATGTAGTACTAATAAAAAACGGAGACAAAGAGGGAAATAAAATTGCAGGGAAACAAGTGATGCACGGTACAGTAGCACATCACCCACTGACCGATGCCCGGCCTGTCCCTGAGCAGTGATCGGTCCCTGGAGCCAGTTGCCCTCAGTTTCTATCCTGAGCATGATGCTCTATGCTATGGAATATCCCTTTGACTAGTTTGTTACCTGTCCTGGCCATGTTCTCTCCCAGCTTCTTGTGCACCTCCTCACTTGGCAGAGCATGAGACACTGGCAAGTCCTTGACTTGGAGTATGCACTGCTCAGCAACAACTAAAACTTCAGTGTGTTATCAACATTATTCCCATTAAATCCAAAGCACAGCACTGGGCCAGCTACTGGGAAGAAAATTAACTTTGTCCCAGCTGCTCCTCACACTGGCTGTGCTCAGGGTAGGTTTGGTCATGGATGGCAGTCATGCTCATGTGGCAGGCCACATCTGTTAGTTGCAGTCATATAATCAAGTTGTATTTGTTCTGGACAAGCTTTTGATTCAGTTGTGTTGCACTGTTTACCTTCTAGGTGTTTTTATAAATACATACTGTGGAAAAAGCCAACAAAACCCTTTATAGTACTTGGTTTCAAATTCAAGGGTCCATGATTTTCTGAGTTCCCCTTTCTACTTTTAGAAAATGTTCTAAAGAAATTCCAGTTTGAAGAAAATCTTACCCCCATGCTAAATTGTTCGCAGTGGATAATTATTAAATATGACTAAGCATAATTTAACTTAATATCTTATAGATTTTACTTGTATTTTGATTTGTCAACTCCTACTTCTCCAGATTGTTTCTGAACCTTATCTTCTGTTTGTTTTCTGAAATTGTCCATACTGCCTTTATGATTTACAGGCTATTTGATTTGCATGTTTTTGAATGCATTGTGAATTTTAATAAGAAAGATGCCTCAAAAGCAGCTTCTTGTGATTTGCTCTTAAGCTTCAAACATTTGTTAGAGTGAAAAGGCTGCTGTCAATTGTGTCATCTACTGTTAGTAAGCTAGTAGAAATAGGCTCTTTCTGGGTGAAAGTGTAGTAACTGCACAACTCAATTATGGTTATTAATGATCTGAAAAAGACACTAATAACCACAGAATCACAGAATGGCTGAGGTTAGAAGGAGCCTGTGGAAGCCATCTGGTCCAATCGCACTGATCAAGCCAGGCCCCCCAGAGCGTATTGCCTTGGTCCATGACCACCCAGCTTCTGGATATCTCAGAGGAGGGAAGATTCTGCAACCTCTCTGGACAGCCTGTGCCGGTGCTTAGCCACTCTAAGTAATGAAATGTTTCCTGCTGTTGACCCAGCACCTTCTGTGTTTCAGTTTGTGTTCATTGCCTCTGGTCCTGTCACTTAGAAACACTGTAAAAAGCCTGGTTCTGTCCTCTTCCTATGCTCCCTTCAGGAATTTACATAAATTGATGAGGTCTCCCTAAGCTGTCTTGTCTCCAGGCTGAACAGTCCCAGCTCTCTGAGCCTTTCCCCACAGGAGAGAAAGTCCAGTCCCTTCATTATCCTTGTGGCCTTTTAGAGTGTCTCCGCTATGTCCATGTTTCCCTCTGGCTGAGGAGGCCAGAACTGCACCTGCTACTCCAGGTGTGGCCTCGTTGTGCAGTGCTGTATAGGGAGTATGTGTCACCTCCCTTGAATCAAAACTTTGGCAGGTTTGGCTGAATGAGGCAGGTAACAGTGTTTTGAAGAATTTTAGAACAGGAAAGAATAAATGGACAAAAAAAGACAGGCTTGGTTCAACACTGAGAAAGCCAACAATATGTACTTAAATGGAGGCTGTTTGATTGTGCATGCAGCATGGTGGCTTGAAATTAGGAATGGGATCTGTATGTCATGGATGACCTCCAAGGGAAGCTTCATAAAGCAAACTGTGTGAAATGGAGAATAATAGGGAAGATGTAATGTTGTTACATAGGGAATGTGGTCTCATTCCGAGCCCAGTGGCAAGGACTTTACTTCACAAGGAGTACTGCACATTTATTGTGGATTTGGAGAAGATTAATTTACAAAAAACCAATAGGTGTGAAAAACTCAGATGAGACATTGTAGGCATCTGAGTTTGCTATCTTGAAGAGGAAGTTAATTAGAAGATATAATATTGTAACCTGCCTAAGGCTGTTTGTCTGCATAGGAGGAATTTCATTTCTCTTGTACAATAGTGGGGAGGAGACTGAGAAGGGATCTGGGATAGAGACCTGGATTTCATGTTCCTGTTGCTGAGAAAAGCAGGAGTTATGATTATCCTGTTCAACAGGACTCCTCATTTCTAAAAATAATTATTTTTGTTCATGGCAATTTCTTGCCCTGAGCATGTACCTACTTTTAAGGATATACCTAGTTCTAGTTATGAATGGAGATGCATATGAACATAATAGAAAAGTCAGCTTATTAGTTTTTCCCTCAGGAAGAATGTAAATCCAAATTGATTTTAAAATTCCACTTTCAAAAGAGGCAGGTGTTTGCTTCTCTCAGTTCATAGTAGAAATATAACTTCTAATTTTCTAAGATGTTGGGGCTAATACTAGAAAAATGCCAAGAAGGGTTTCAGTATCCTTACTAAAGAGAAGGTATTCTGGAAGGATTTTAAATGCTAGATGTCAGAATCTGAAATGGTTTCCTGCTATAAGGAACAAAGATAAATGAAGTCTTCTGGAGATAAACTTTTAAAGGGAGATTTTTTTAGTTCATCTTGGCTTCTGATGTAGCACAGACGTAATATTTCCATGGTTAAGCCAATAAGTTGTTTAATTAAATGTATTTCAAAATCAAGATTGGATGCTTTTGTGGAAGATTCCAAGAGTCAGAAAATGTTTTTTTTTATTAAACTGGATTCTGGTAATCACTTTTTATTGATTCTAATCTGAGTGTTTTTGAGCTTTATTCCTGGCATTAGTTCTTGTTATGTCTGCCTGGTTTTTGCCTTTTTAATAAGTATCCTAATGGAACTCTCATTCTTTCACTATGAAATTAACATTTGTCTTCTAACCAGGTATTTTCTAGTCTGAGCTACTGTGCCATGTGGTTCTCACAACCGCTTCTGGTGTATCTGTTCCTGAGAAGGGTACTGTGTTAAGCAAGCCATGGGTTTGATCCTTTATGTAAAACCTAAAAATTGCCTAAGAAGTACCAAAATCAGTAGCAGGGAACAAAAGGCATCATGACTAGTTTCTTCTTTTGAAGACAGGGATAGCTGGAGGTAGAAATTGCTTCTTCTCATGAGAGCTTGCTTAGGGGTTAAGGGACTGAGAAACTGCTGAAGTGTGGCAAAGGGAGAATTGCAGAGGGAGCTGCAGATGCCCAGGGCTCATTAAGGGGCTGCAAGGCTGTGGTGAGGAGCTGGGAACAGGCAGCCAGTTCTCAGAGGGAACAGGGAGAGCTTCTGAGGGACTGGGGTAGTTGAGCAGAGTCTGCTGCTGTTCAGAAAATACTAGACTTGGCTGGAAGTATGGGTCTGTCTGCCAAGGACACAATGAACAAAGGGAGGGATGTGCCTTTTGTTCTGCCTGCCCTACTTGCTCTCAGATTTTTCTGGTAGGAATTTAAGCTTCTAGTTCTTGTTCTAGTAAAGTGTGTGTTGTTTTGTTTTATTGTGTGCCATGTCCCCCCTCTTTGTGTCTGTTCTCCCCCCCCCCCCCCCCCCGCCAAAGAAAAATTAAAAGCCTTTAAAACAATTCCCAAAAACTGCATAAAGAGGAGATGGGTGTGAGAATCCAGACACATAATTTTAAAACTGTGGCTAACTCTGGGTGCTTTGCATAAGTCCTGTCCTCCTTTGACTAAGCAGTTTGGGTCATTCACATGTGGAGGCTTTTTTACTGAAGTTTTCCCACAGCAAACCATTGTGACTGTTGGAGCATATGGTTATTAAAGTGAATGGGGTTTTTTGATACCTTTCTTCTCAGATGCTCCCCTGTCATTTTCCAGTTATTTATTTCAAATTATCTTTAAAAATGTTTGGCATATTTAATAAAAATGCTCATTTTTTCTACAATCTCTGCCACCTGTACTAAAAGTTGAGATGACACATTTGCTCTTATAGTTACAAGCCTCTGCAACTTAAAAACATGTATTTGGGAGTAAATAGTTTTGTAGCTAGAGTAGTAAGAGAAATCTGACTTAACTGTGATGTTTACAGTGCAACAGAATCTATTTAAATTAACATTTTAGGAATTACAGGTTTGTGTAGGAGGTGCATGTTCCTACTATTAAGTTAAAATATTGGGATTTTAAAGTGAGAGGCTTTTAGCACAATTTCATAAATGCAGCAATATTTTATAACTTGCTGTAGGGAGATATATGTGTACTGTACAGATTAATCTATATGCAAAAGTGTAACTATTGCATTTATCCCATGTGGCAGCATCTCAGTTGTGCTCCAGTATTTGTTTCTGCCGTGTAATTTCTTTCAGGAGGGTCTGCTTCACCCTGCATCAGTGGTATTCTTCTGTGCAACTCTCCCCTCTCACAAGTCCTAGGAAGGATATGGATTATTTGAGGAAAATTAACTTCTTTTGGGACAAAGACCTGTTAAACATTGTTGGTTTATATTTGGAATGCACATATATTATGATGTGATGGCAAGCTTTAATAAAAGAAATTGCTTAATTTTTTTTCTAATTTTATCTTTAAAAATTAACAATTAATAAACTGTTATGTTAACCGTTAAATAAACTGAATACATTCATAGAATGAGAGACCTCAAAGTCTCTGACTCAGCCTCCTGCTCAAAGCAGGGTCAGTGGTGGGGACAGATGAGGTTACTTAGGACTTTATCCTGTTGGGTATGGCTAACCATTGCCATCCTATGCTTTCTCCTTCAAGCTGATCATCAGCTAGGAGTAGATCTAGGTAGGGTCAAAGTGGACCTTGAGAACAAAAACCTACCCCATGCTCATCATTCATGCTGAATTAAAATTACCTGCATTACCACTTTATAAAGCATCTCTGAGGCTAACAAGACAAACTGCAAAGCTGTGGGCTGCTTAACAGCAGTTCTGATTGTCTGAGGTTTCCTTCTGTGCCTTGTAAACCTGGTCTCATGGTTTTGCAGTGGTCCAGTGTGATTTGGGCCATGATGAATAACTACTCGTTTGGATTAAAATATTTGTCCCTTTATTCTTGCAGCTGTAGATTTTAGAGGAGACATGTGTTTTCACTTTTTTATACACCGTTGCTTTCACAGGCTTTATTGCTTTGCTGTTGAAATAATTTGAGAAACTAATTCAGTCATTGCAGAAGTGCAGCATGTCTGTATCTTGTGAAAACAATCAGTTTAGGCTAGAGGTGTGCTAATATGTTCGTGATCTCCTAAAATACCTTCTCTGGAAAAGGCACAAATAACTTAGGGGTACACTGCTGATTTTTTGGCTATGTCACTGATCTTAATTTACTAGCAGCTGAAGGTTAACGTATGTACTGCTTTCAATTATAATAGAACTATCTGATCCTTATGATAGAGCCTTCATATAGACTGAAAATACTTCAATTAACCATCAACTGAATGGTTTAAGACTACTGCCTTTAGTTATTAAGTATATAATTCTCGATGAATTGTGACAGGACTGCATTTCCCTCTTGTAGTCCTTTACACTTGATGCTGCTTCAGGTAAAATGTTTTTTCTCATGATGGCTTCTGTTGTTTCTTTTTTCCCCATCCTTTTTCAGTCTACACTTGTTATCTTTGCATCTCCAGAGATGAAGCATGACAAGGTTCTGGCATTCAGCTGAAATCGCTAAAACAAAATAGGAATCTTACAATCTGTTTGCTTGTTTTTAGTTCTGTTGTCTTCTCACAAGACTGCCACCAACCTTTTTCTTCCTGTTGCTTCTTTCTAATTTGAATGTGTGTGCTGGCATAAGGCTATATATGAAATGGTGTTACAGCAAACAGTACTTGTCCCTAACACCCAGCAGACATTGGAGACGCATTCCATCTTGAAATTTTTTTCCAACTTATGCTGTTGTCCAGCAGTGAGCTACTAAGTTGGTCAAGGGTCTGGTCTTATGAGGAAAGGCTGAGGGAGCTGGGCCTGTTTGGCCTTGAGAAGAGGCAGTTGAGAGGGGACCTCATCAATGCATATGAATGTCTAAAGACAAAAACAAAAGAATGGTTGTAAAGAGAATGGAGCCAGGCTCTTAGTGGTGCTAACCAATAGCACGAGAGGCAATAGGCAGAAACTGATGCACAGGAAGTTCCACCTGAACATGAGGAAGAACTTTAGTGTGTGTGTGACCATGCACAGGAACAGGTTTCCAGAGAGGTTGTTGGGTCTCCCTCACTGGAGAGACTCAAGGAACAGCTGAACACAGTCCTGAGCCATTTGCTCCAGCATGACCCCGCTTGGGCCGGGAGGTTGGACCAAATGACCCACTGTGGTCTCTCCCAGCCTGACCCATTCTGTGGTTGAAATTTTCCGAGTAACAGGAAGGCCTAAACAGAATATGCTCTCAGACTAGTAATGTCTTCACAGAATCTTTTCTCAGCTCTTCCAACAGCTAAAAGTGGGAGGAGAGTGATTACCAGCAGCACAAGAGCATTATAAATGATTGAAGAGCTAGCACTCCAAGTATTCAATAACGATTGAAATTTAGTCCTGGCTAGAGGAATACCTGGTGGTCTAAAGATCAGCCAATGAGATTTATTCATGTTGTGAAAACATAATGTAGTTAAATAACTAGAGACAAAAAATAGGCATATAAACTCACTGTGTTTTGTTTCACATAAATAGAATACAGCTGATCCAAACGCCTCATGGAGGAGTTCTCATTACTCTGAGACTACATGGGTATCTCTGAATTGCAGTCACCAAAACAATATGAAATTGTTTACTTAAAAGATACTATCCATTTCCTTTCAAATTCTCCAGTCACTATTAAGTTTGGGTATTATGACTATTAAGTGTCATAATCCCCAAACATATTAAACTGTATTTTTTTAAGGCATGTAGACCAGGACATGCACATTTAGCTGGAATGTTTCTTCAAATTTGGTTTATAATGAAAATACAGAAGGACGCTGAACTACAGTGACTCTGTCAGGCATTACAATAATGAATAATCAGAGTGTGTTCTGTGTGCTCGTGTTACAGATTAGTTTGTCTTGACTGTTATAATATATGTGATTTTTCAGAGTCTTGACATTCCTGGCAAGTGTAGCGTAGGAGCTTCTGGATGCATTCTAAATTTCTGGCTGACTGGCAATCACACTATTTTTAGGCTTGAAGGCTTATAGTGTAGAATTTCACATGCTTAGAATAAAATTAAAAGTTCTCTTCTATCTGAAAATTAGTGATTTTTATCAACTTGAACACAATTTATAAGTATGCTACACCCGTTCTAACAAAAACTTGTTTTGGGGAGTAGACAAGTTCAGTGTTTAGGTGTTCTTAGAATTGTGACCATAAAGCAGTTCGGCATAAACTAAAATCAGGGAAAACTACAGAGCCCTGGGAGTCTAAATGAAAAGTATTGGTGTCCTTTTCTCTTCCATTTTGACAGTTAGTTGAAAGGGTGCAGCCAGAAGTAGGTGTATGATGTGAGTTAACTTCTGATGCCATCATGAGGGTTTGGACTTTCATGATAACAGGATATTCTTTGATGACTATAGTCTGTTATGGAGGGGTTGGATCCACCTGTCTGGAAGAGGTGAGGGAGTCTTTGACAGCAGGCTGACCAACTCAATGAGACTGGTTTTAAAGTGAAGGACTTGAGGGGATGGGTCCAAAGTGGCAATGCTCACATCATCACATCCAGCTCGGGAACATGAGGAACTGGAGCTCCTTGTGCAGCCAGAAAGTTACTGTATCATAGGAATAACTGAAACGTGGTGGGCCAGCTCATGTGACTGGAGAATTGTGATGGATGGCTATAGGCTGTTTTGTAAAGATAGATAGGGAAGAAGAAGAGTTGTTTTGCTCTATGTGAAGGAGTGCCTTGAATGTATAATAGCCATCTCTGGTGATCATGGAGGCCCTTTTGAATGCGTCTGGGTCAAGCTCAGAGGACTTGTTTCCAAGGGGAATCTTACAGTAGGCATCTGCCATTGACCCCCAAACCAAGATGATAAGGCCAATGAAACAATATTTGGGTCACTTAAGCAAACTTCAGGTTAACAGAACCTGGTTCTTATGGGTGAATTTGGACATATGTTGGAAGAACCATACAGCAGTTGATATGTCATCCATCAGGTATCTGGGATCTGGCATAGGGAAGTGCTTCCTCGTACAAATGTTAGGTATGCCAACCAGGAGTGAGGCAGTGCTGGACTTGCTGCTCACAAACGGACAAAACCTGTTTTGTGTTAGTTAGTGATAGCCTTGGTGGCAGTGATCTCATTATTGTGGTGTTTGGGATCTGGCTGAGTGTGCTGAAGGCTAGTACTGAGACAAAAACTTTGGAGTTGAGAAGAGCACACTTCAGCTCACTCAGCGCTCAGTTGAGAGAGATCCATGGAGGATGAAGGAGCTGGTGAGTGCTGGGAGTTTTTCAATAATGTTTTCCTGGAAACACAAAAGCAGTTCCTCCCCTTCAAAGGCAAGGGGAGTAAGCAGAGCAAAAGATCCCCTTGGCTTAACTGTGAGCTTCCAAGTGTGTTCAAAACCAAAAGAGAACTGTAAGAGAGATGGAAAACTGGATGTACACCTGTTGAAAACTACAAGGACATCGCCAGGGTGTGCAGAGATGCAGTTAGGAGAGCAAAATATCTCTCTCTATTTAGTCCTTCAACAGATTATCACAAGTCAGATGAAGCATGTGATTGGAAAAAACCAGCATGGATTCCCCAAGAGCAATGGTGCTTGACAAATCTGATTGCCTTCTATAATGAAATAGCCTGCTTCCCTGATGAGGAGTGAGGGGTGGACACTGTCTACCTGGATTTCTCCAAGGCTTTCAGTACCATTTCCTGTGGCCTTTCCTTAGAGAAACTGATGTGTGATGGCCTAGACAAATGCTTTGTGCAGTGGGTGGGGAAGTGGCTGAGAAACTGCACGCTCAGCCTGGTGGTGGTAGGTGTCTCCTCTTCAGGCTGGCAGCTTGTCCCAAATTGGGTCCCCAAGGGCTCGATATTGGGCCCAATGCACTTAAATGTCTTCATAAGTAATTTGGAAGATGGGATGAAACTGAATGGAGAAGTGCACACTTTGGAAGAGAGCACCATCCTGCAGAAAGACCTGGATAGGCTGGAAGAGTGGGCTGACAAGAACCTTATGAAGTTCAACAAGGGCAAGCGTAAGGTCCTGGGAAAGCAAAGTCCAGGAGTGCAGCACAGGCTGGGATCTACTGATCTGGGGAGCAGCTCTGGGAAAGGGACCTGGGGGCCCTGAGGGACAACAGCTCAAGAGTGAACGCTGTGCTGCTGAGGCAGAGAAAACTAACAGGATGCTGCTCAACAGGGGCAGCACCAGCAGAGAGAAAGAAGTCATTGTCCCACTCCATTCACTGATTGTCAGGCCACATCTGGAACACTGCGTTCAGTTTTGGTCCCTGCTCTGCAAAAAAGGGTGTGGACAGGCTGGAGAGGATCCAGAGAAGAGCACAGAGATGATAAAAGGACTGGGCAGCCTGCCATGTGAGGAAAGACTAAGAGAACGGGGTTTGCTCAGTCTTGAGAAAAGAAAGTTCAGGAGAGAACTTACCTCCATGTTCCAATATGTAAAAGGTGGGGACAGAGAAAATGGAGACTCCATAGGATTCCTTGGAAAAAAAAAAAAAAAATGAGGTGTAATGGGTACAAGTTACTCCTGGGGAGATTCCAAGTAGATAGAAGAAGAAAATTTTCCACAGTGAGAACAATCAAGCATTAGAATAATCTCGCCAGTGTAGTGGTGGATTCCCCAATATTGGACACTTTCAAGACTGCTTTTGCCAGGAAAGGTTAGATCAAGTTGATTCTTTTGGGGCCTTCCAGTTTGCTATTCTGTGATCCTATAATTTGGTTCAGTGAATTGTAATCTAGAACATGTAATCTATACTTCATCTGTAACATGTAATCTATACCTATAACTTGCTCATGGAATGTTCTTGTGCACTAGGTGTTTCTGTGTGTGTTACATAGATGGTGCAGTCAGAGGGATTGAAGTAGCTCTATAAATTTAGCAACTTAATATCAAAGTTCTGTGGATTTATACAATGGGAATTTGAATGCCTAGGGAACAGCTGTATAAATAGGAATACTGCATTTGTGGAACTTGGTTTAAACCACCTGTTTGTAATCATATGATGAGTCTATGATAGGTTTCCCAGGCTGCTGGATTCCACTCCTCTTCCTTGATACTGCCTGTCTGTGCTGGCTGTTCGGTGGCGTTACAGTGCATTGTCTAATGTGCAGTGGGACCTTTCCCCCTATAATCAGTAATCTTCTTCTATATTATGTAACATTTATTTCTTGCTATGAACAAAAAATTATAAACTATATCTTGTAAATTACTTTTTTAACTATTGCTCTAAGCTTAAACTTTGAAGTGATGATATTTGGCTTTTAATAAATACAGAGTTTTTCACTGTATAATGGCTAGAATTAGGATGAAAAAGAAATTTGAGCATATTTCCTGATTCAGAATTGTACCAGTCATGAAAAGCACAAATCAAGATGAACTCTTTTCTTAGTCTCTTTATTGTACTTCAGGTTTAAAATTCACAGACGTCTCTTTAGAATTCTCTTGTGATTTTTGTGTTACCTGTAGATAAAAGAACTTAAGTAAAAAAAATTTTCACAGAGGAGGCTTTGAGCTGGCAAAATGATTGCAGATGCTTCTTTGTGTGTAACTTGCAGTCTCTAGACAGTTCTGCTAGCAGCAGAAGATTTTTTTCATTGATAAATCAGTGTTGCAAAAGATTTGGGATTGTGAAGTTCATTTGTTTGGACACCCTGTTTGTGATGAAAAAAAATGGTCTTAGCCTGCATAAAGAATGACTCATTTTGTTTGGTCATATCCCTACTTGTACAAAACAGAAGAAGCCAGTAGTATGAGAAAATTTCCAGATAGTGAGTATGAAAAGTGTTTGAATGCTGGGCGACAGAAATTGTTGAAGTAAGGTTGATTATTATTTATTTTCTTCGGAGACTCTTAAGTGGCTTTTCTCTATTATGTAAATTCAAGGAATTGAAAATTGAGGTATATAGTGAGTTCTAGGAAATGTAAGAGAGATTATCACTCAGGAAGGTAATGGAGCATCTTGATGAGGAATGATAGACAAATGGCAGTAATGTGGGTATACATGTGGGTGCATAATTCATGATTTTAATCTCATTTCTCAAAGGATAATTGATGAACAACCTGAAATGCCTTATTGCTCTTAGCATTGACATGAAGACTGCCTTTTTACAGAAATGTAGCATCTTCCACTAGCATATATTGTGATTAAATCTTTACTAAACTATCTATTAGTGGACTTCGTACAACATATTGTGAGGGACGGGTCATATGATTAATTTGTCTGGAATAAAGTGACCTGTTCTGATTTTTAAAATTTCTTTTATTTTTAATAAATTGTGAGATAATTTGATTGCACTGGGCATTTAAAGGGAAATTTTTTGAAGGGCATTAGAAAATAACAAACATGAGTGGTCTCTACTGAAGAGCAGGGAGGTGATGAAACAGAGTGCAAACAGTTCAGTGGCTATGGTACACCAAAAGTGCAGCTAAGGTCAAATCTGCATGAAATAGGATGAAGACAGTATCCCAATAAATCAAAAATTTGAAAAGGTATGGGTTAAATAAATACAAGTATGTGTAGTATGTACATACATTCTTGGGGAACATAGTTACTTCCTAATTTAAAGATCATAAATGTAGCCTTGTGTAATATGGTTTGCCTGTGGTTGAAGTAGGACAGTTCCATAAGTGATTGTGCCATGGCTTGGATTGTCATTGAGTAGTGTTTTTTTTTGTTTTGTTTTCCATTGCTAATTGGAAGCATGAAAAATGTTCCAAAAATAAATGCAAGGCTTTTTCATAATGGGTTCCTTGTGTGTTGCATATCATTCTTTTTTGTGGAGTATCTCAAATTCATCCCTGGAAATAGTCAATAGAGATACTGACATGCGGGAGAAAAATCTACACGAAGATGGAAGTTACCATCCTCTATTCCTGTGTCAGGCTTTATCATTGAGCAAAGGAAATAGAGCTACCCACAGGTTTTCTCCTGACTGAGAGCAGGAAACAGCTGACTTCAGTCTCTGCGTGTGTTTCTGCAGGACCGTATGACAAATACTGTGACAGTGGTGACGTTGATGCATCATGTGAATGTTATATACATCAGCATGCTTTGATTAAAGGATGCAGAAGATAGGAAATTGTAGCGGTGCTTTAACTTAGCTGGGGGATGGGGTTTGGACAGAAATTAAGTCATCTGAAGGGATAGGTCTTTCCAGGTTAAAGGAATATTAAGCATTGAAGAAAAGCAGGCATTTCATTTAGGCTATATTTTAAGCGAATCGGAGTTTTCAGAAATGGTTTTATGTGTTTCAGAAGTGGGTTTTTTTGTGGCCATTGTGCTGTTTGAGATGTGCCTGCAAGATGGTGTAAATAGCTCAGCAAGGTATAGGGCTGCAGTGTTGGTGCGGGTCTGACCAGCTGTGGGGCTTGCAGTCGATTCAGTACCCTGCTGAAAACAAAGAATTGTTTGATTCCTTCCTAGAGGCAAAGCAAGAAATAGGGTGGGAAATATAAATACTGTCATCCCCTCTGATAAAATACCTCTGTAGGGCATTTTGTTTTGAAAATAGTTTAAAAGAAAATGCAGCTGTGTTAGGTTGTTAGCACAAACTCCTGGCTTTCCTTTGGTCTTGGAATCATTAAAATACTTGGTTTCTGTAACTAAATTTGATTCCTGTGGCCTTTTGTTTTGCATGGTCCTTGCAGGGAGTTGGGTTGTTTATTAATCTGCTGGCTGCCCTGTGTACGGATTCTGGCTGCACAAGCACCTTCTCAGCAAATCATATCCCGTATGTTTCCCAGCTGCTGCCATCCTTTACACATGCAGAAAATGTCTCCTGGCTGGCTGAACACAAGTTCCAGCTGGCATCACCCTCATGACTGAGCAAACCTCCCCTCTCTCTCCTGGCAGTGTTGCAGCTACGCCGGTTCTCTGCTGCAGGTGTTGTGTCTCAAGGCAAAGATGTGGGGCTGCAGCAAAGCTTGGGGGGCTGAGGCAGCTGGAAATCTGCTCTATTCAGCCAGGAAGGAGCAACAGCTCCTTCCCCACAGAACGTGGGGATGTGCATGGGGCACGAGGGGGTGTGTAGCTAGAGCAGGGTGATGAGTGGGTGAATGGAAATAACAGCTCCCTCTTATCTTCATCCAAGATGATACTTGCCAAGTACCGAGTTAACTGCAGTGATAGGTTTAATGATTGACCTTGCTATTATTGTTTTGCCATCAGAGAACTTGTTCTGTTAAACTACCTGTGAGTTCTTGTATAAAACTTACTGGTCCACTGAAATAGAATTATTTAGTCCTACAAAATATTTTATATTTAGCAGTTCTAGTTTACCATTTCTAATTATGGCTACTAGGCTTGTCCTTTAAAATAGCACTTGCAGTAGTCCCATTATTGTCAATGTTCTGTAATGATATTTTTATTTCCTTAAAAATGCTCTCGGAAATTGTGTTGCTACCAGGCTCCTACTAGGAGACCGTTTTCTGACTCTCTGGTCTATGGGTTTCTGCTGGTTTGCAAAATTAATGATACTGGGCACAGTTCAGGTGTTTGAAGAAAAGTTACTTATGTATCACATAGAAGAAAGAGGAAGCATAAAATTGCTTGCATGCTGTGCTGCTGAAACATCCTATAGCTAGGCAAATATTATGTAGAAAAATGAGTGAAGAGATGAAAATTCACAGCACCAGCATGTCAGCTATTTGTTTTCTGAGTTATGATTACTCATTCTTGTCAGAAGATCTCAAGATTCTGCTTCCTTCATCAGGGCTTGGTAAGGCAGATTCTAGCATCTGCCTGTACAGATTTTGTGTTGTGAAGCTGTTAGGCTTTCTTCTTTGTGTTTTTAAGTGATCTATACTACTGTCAACTTTTTAAAATGCAAAGGTCAAACTTGGTGCTCTTATCTGCATTGTTGACTGTTATACTTTCAAGTGATTGCAGAAATAGGGGTTGATATGACACAATGTGGTTTTTCAAATGAGAGAGCACTTAAGTGACCCCTCATGTCTTGTCTTAGTTTAACATTACAATTTTGGACATAGTCAACTTCAGCTCTCAGCTTTGAGTTTTCTAGGGGATCAGATCAAGTTTTTTATTCCCACTCTTCCTAGTTCTGTGTTCCTTTTGGAGTCTTACAGGAAGAATGCATCATACAGTATGTTTCTTCCATTCCAGGGAAGACATGAAAGCACTCTCCCTCCTGCCTGTCTTCTGTTGTTGATAATGTTTCTCCCATTTATGAGAGTCTGAAGCTGGTCTCCTTGCCCTTGAGATGTTCCAGAATTTGGAGAGAGCAGGGTGACAGGTTGGAAAGCAAGAGAATGTATAGTTAGGGAGCATGTAGAAGATCTGAAGTGGTTTTGCATGCATTTTTGGTGAGAATATCTGTGTTGCATTTGTCATGTATTAATGTTGCTTTTGGAATACAGCCTGTAGCTATAACTGGAATGATCTTTTAATTTAGCTTAGTAAAGATTTACTTTACCAAGCCATTATGTTGCCATTAGGTGGCAAAACATCAAAATACATTAGTCAAGTGATAATGTCAGCAGCTGATCTGCAGTAAACAAACAGTCAAACCATCATCTGGGACAATTGAGCTAATGAATCCTCATGTCCCCAGCCCTGTGTGTTTGTATACAGGAAACCCATGGGCCTGGGTAGCATTTTCTCTACTGGCTGAACAAACCCAATGTGGGGCCTTCCGATCCCGGGGCGTGGGCCTGGCGTGGATCAGCTCAGCAGGGCCCTGCGCTGCGGTGCCAGGCAGGCCAAGCAAGAGCTGCTGGAGGCATGTGCAGCCCTCCTGCCCTGTGTTATGTCGGGATGTTGTTGGGTCTAAATGCTGGAGAACTCTGTGCACTTGTTAAATGTGCCTTAAAATGGCTGTCAGACCCAAAAATCTTCAGCTGAGGGTGGAAAATGGATGGAATAGGGTAGCCGGATTGCTTATTACCAAAGCATGATGGTATAAATGTTTCCTTCTCTGGAAATGGGCTCACAGACAGTCTGGTTTTGTCTTTTTAAATGTTGTTTATTCCAATGCATTTTGGATCTCCACTTGAAGTAATCAGAAGAGACAGACTAGTGTGTGAATCAGAGGCTTCTGAGTGGCTCAGAAGGATTAATATTGCTTGTATTTTAGAGGCACACACACTCTGAGTCTGTTATTGTTTACATTATAAAACAAATCAATTTTCTGAGAAATACCAATTGTGTATGTCAATAATGTATTCATAATACCGGAATTGTGTGAAGAGGCATCTCTTTTTGGTGTAAAAACATTAGATTGGGGCAGAGTAGCTTACCTTGTGGCTCTCAGACAGTCAAAACTAAGCTAATTCTAATCAGTATTTTTGTTGGCTTGTGCTGGATGATTGCAGAATTAGATGTTTACCTTTGATGCTTTGGACTGTTTTTTGATGTACATTTCTCCCATTGAAGTTTTGTAAGCAAATATTGTATGTTCTAACTGTATAGAGTTGAATTTCTCTGTGTGAACAATGCAAACTGATTATGATCATTAGAATTAAAAAAATATAGCTGGATTTTAGTAAGAATTCAGTTCTGGCCCTAGATGCAAGAATTTGAATTTGTTTAGGTTTTTTTTTTTTTTTTTTTTTTTTTTAAATTTGGCATAATCTGTAGAAAAGCAAACAAGCAAACCCAGGCAGCAGCTTTCAGCTCAGGGCTTGGGAAAACTCAGAGGCTATTCTGTTACCTTTTCTTAAAATCAATGCAGTATAATATTACATGGTGTCTAGGTTTGCCTTTTGAAACTGAATAATTACACATTTAAAGAAAAAAAATTTTTTTTTCCTAACATAGTGGAGGAAGTAGATCTTGACTCGACATGAGGCATTTATTTCAAGGCTAAGTCTGTGGTATGTGCCAACTAGCTGGTAAAAAAGCACCCTCTGTTGATTGGTTTATTTAACTTTCTTCCAGCAAAATAGCATATTGTGCTGTTGTCCTTCCAGTGCATGAGAAGAGCCTAAAATAACAGAAGCTGTTATGACATCTCTCAAAGCCTGCCTTTGTCAAGGTCACAGTTCTATTTTTGCTGTATTTTGTGCAAACGGAGATAGGTATGGTAGGAAAAAATATTTTATAACTGAGATGCTGAGTCCTCCAAAAGTGTAAAATAAAATAAAAGTGCAACTCCTACCCCTTGTTATGCAAAACCATAACATACATTGGCTGATTGTTAGCCTGGGTCTGTGTGCTGCTCAGCTTGCCCATCAGCAGATACAAAGCTCTAGAATTAACCTGTGGATGTTTGTTCTTAACTAGCAACCCAGAATTTCTGAGGTAAAAGGTGGGGGTTCTGCTTTTAAACCACATACATAATCTTTGTATTCTTAAATATGTGGAAGCTTTGTATAAGTAGGTTCTGCTGGCGCATTCAGTACTATCAAATTTGTATATAGTTATGGTGAAAATGTAGAAATTAACAGCTTTTTTTCAAGTGTATTTGGAGCAACAGAGGGTGGTAAAGATGAGATTGTGCCAGAAGTTGATAGAGGTGTAGTATGCTGAGGATTATTAAACATGTGGATGCTGGGTTTGCATCTGGGTCTATAAAGTGCTGATTGTTTGAATGTGGAAGAACACTGGGAAGCATCCTCTCTGCTTGTTCTGCTCATCTGCATTCCTGGGCATCTGTGTTTGAACTCCTGCTGTGGGGAGGACACAGTTCTGGATCCTAGGCTGGATAGAGACTTTGCATGAGCCAGAACTGGCGCTGGTGTGGAGCCTTTATGTCCTCTGTTGTAGGTGATGTGATGGGCAGGATGGTTGCTCTATGTCCTGCTTTTGACTGGGACAGGGTTAATTTTCTTCCTAGTAACTGAGGCAGTGCTGTTCTTGGGATTTAGTATGAGAATACTGTTGATAACACACTGAGATTTTGATTGTAGCTAAGTAATGCTTGCTTTAAGTCAGATGCTTTTTGGTTTCCCATGCTCTGCCAGTGAGGAGGTACCCAAGAAACTGTGAGGAAGCATGGCCAGGACAGCTGACCTGAGCTGGCCAGAGGGATATTCCATACCATAGAGTGTCATGGTCAGTGTATAAACTGGGAGGAGTTACCTGGAAGGGGACTGATCTGCTCCTCAGTAAGCAGGTGGTGAGCAATTGCACTGTGCATCACTTTTCTCTTAGGTTCTGTTACTTTCTTCCTCTCCTTGTAATTTCAATTATTATTATCAGTATTAGCATATTTATTATTATGATTTATTATTATGATTGCACTTATTAAATTGCTCTTATCTCAACTCATGAGGTTCACCTCTTCTTTCTGGTTCTCCTTTACCCTGTAGGTGGTGGGTGGATGGTGGAGGTAGTGAGGGAGTGGCTGCCAACTGGGGTTAAACCATGATGCTGTGTCATGTGGAGTAAATTTGTAAGGTGCCACTGGATAAAAATGCTTTGCCTGTAAGACAAAAAAAAATCAACTGTTCAAACAAAATCCAACCACTTTGCATGGAAGTAGATGAGCAATGCTGGTGCGAATGTTCCGTTGGCTGTGCTAAACTTGTGAGGGCAATAAAAAAGAGGGGTACAGGGATGAGATTGAAGATTTCTGCATTAGCAGAAATGGTGCTTCAGGAGTCTACTCAATGTTAGCACTAGAAAGTGTAATAGGAAATGTGTATCAAATTCCATCAGGGTGTTCGGAGACTAAAAGAAAGTTCATGTAATGGGAAGGAACCGAACCCTGTATATCTGTACGTGTGTGTTTGTGTGTGTACATACAGATAGAATGAAGCTTTTTGGTTTTATATATATACATGCAGGTAAAAATTCCTGATATGTATGTTGCTTAATATTATTTACCAAAAAAATGACTAGACAAAAAATAATGAATAGGGTAATGTATTTTATTTGCTAATAAGAGATTAATTTGCCTTTTAAAAAAATAGAATTAGACATATTCTCTTGATGAACACGTTCTGTCAAGAAGTACATGAAGAGGCTGATTACTTAGTATTTTCTATATATTGTAATATTTATATGTATAGTTTAAGGTACTTAATTTATAATATGTTAGAATATACTTTAAAAAAAATATTGAGTAGTTTACCTGATGTATTTCTTTTTAAAGGAAAGATAGAATTTTATGGGTAGAACATACTAAATGCTGTTTTTAGTGTTCTGAGAAGTTCAGAATTGTAAGGAATTGAAATGTAATACGGAATAGTTGTACAAGAAAAGCCCTTCTATATAATAGGCTATCCAGTATTGCTTGCATAATTTTTTTTTTTTTTTTTTAAACTTTAAATCAGGAGTTAAACATATCACTGTGTTCTACTTTCTGGTCTTTGTTACAGTGTCTTCCAGATATGTCTGAATTTGTTGCATCTGTTGATAGGTAACAGTAAGGTCATATTGACAAAGATCCTGGGAATTAGACATACTCTAAGTGAATGTGTTTGTGCCTTTCTGTTACATATTACAGTGTTCCTTGCAGGTCACTTTGTCTAAAAGTTACTTGTAATAACAATGTTGTGACTTGCTTGTAGCTATTCATGTTCAGTTTGAAATACTTTTGTGCTTCTGGTCACAAGAACATTATTCAGTGAAAAGCAAGTCTAGAGTAACATTGACTTTTAAGACCAATTGCTTTTCTACTGGAGGAGAAACTTTAGCCTTGGGTAAAACTGTTGCATTTGTGTGCAGCCTGTAATTAGTTTGTAGTTAGGTAAAACTTGATGTGGTTGAGCTCTGCAAAGCTTTACTAAATTTTCTGATCTAAGGGGAGTTTTTGGGAATGAATCATTGACGAGAGTAAGAAACATGTAGTAAGAGTATTTCAGAAAGTTCTCAAAGCATTTTTAGGTCAATTTTAAAATTTTTAAAGTAAAGGTGGATTTATATGAGAGTTAGGATGATCAGCAAGTTGCACTTACTTGATGTAAGCTGTTGTAAACCTTTAAAGTTTCTTTCAGGGGGAACATATTGCTGCACTTGCCTGATTAAATGACATTTCTCATCAACAAGGGATGTGATATGGCATGAATAATGTGCAGAGATGCAACTGGCAGTTGAAAAGCATTGTATGGGTTGCAAGTTCCTGTGTTTTACTCAACAATTAAAAATTTGCAGTCTTCCAATCTGCGTGTAACTTGGAGCTGTGGCTGATGTAGCTGGAAGATAGTTAAGATTCATAGTTGTGTTTGGTGAGTGTGACATAGCAGCAAATTTCACTAATCCATAGGAAGACAGCGTTTGTTTTAGACTGAAAAATGACATTTGGAATCTAATCAAGAAGTTTAAGGTGGGATTTTTTTTCTCCCATTTCTGCACTATGACTTCAGTGTGGATTTAACTGAATGTTGTGAGAAACCCCTACCATGTTGGTCATGATGGCTGATATTTATTTCCTAGAATTGTGGATTAGTTTGAATTGAATTTTAAAGAACATATAGTGCACCCTGCAATGAGCAGGAACATCTTCAACTAGATCAGGTTGTTCAGAGCCTTATTCAACCTGACCTTGAATGTTTCCAGGGATGGGGCATCTGTCACCTCTCTGGGCAACCTGTACCAGCATATTCTTACAACAAACACCTTTGTACCAGTTAGTCACCCAGTATATATATATATCACCCATACTGTTTGTGAATTTTTGATGTTAATGAAAACTGAAAATAAACTATTGTTGAAACCGACCCTCTAAAATGATTTTTTTCACTGAAACAGATGTAATTTAATGGTATATAGACTAATCTGTCATTTCCAAGTTGGATGTTTTAATACATTAAATGATATATATCTAGCATATTTTTCAGTTAAAGGTTAACCTGCGAGTGTTCTGTGTAGCAACTGTCAGATTGAAAAATAATTTGTAAGACCTTAGATTTTCTTATGTTAAGGAGTTTTTGCAAAATATTTTTCTGGAAAAGAAAGGAAAGTCATTTTCCAAGGTCTTCTTGCAGTGTCCCTCACTAGTTCACCTAAATCCAGTTCTGGCTGTGATTTTCAGTTTGTTGAATGAATATTTTCATTCTAACTGGATTTTGGATGCATTATATGGTCTGCTGTAGGGATTGCACATCAGTCTTGATACTTAAAATTGTCAGTCTTGATACTTTAAATAAAGACTGTACAGTTCATACATTAAAGTCCTAAAGGATTAGTTAAGTTCCTGCTGACATTCGCTGTCCTTTTGGACTTCAAAGAATATCAGTCAGATTTTGTGAGGTGTATTGGCAAATCAGTTCTCACTAGTGTGTTGTTGAGAAAATGGTATGTAAAACTAATTTTGGCATACATATAACACTTTTATAAGGTGGTTCATATATGTGTTTTTTCTTACATTTGCTCAGGACCAGCTTAACAGAAGACAAAAAGCATCCTGTTCCTTTTTCACTGAGCTATGTTTTAATATGTGTATTTTAAAATTAATTGCCTTTTCCAGTTCCTTTGAAAACAGCAGCAATAGGATTTGTGGTACTGAATTTCGAATGCATAGCAGTACATACAGTGGAAATTATTCGTTATATCATTTTCCAAACTTCTGTACTCATATAGACAAAAATTAACTGTGAACTACAAAAACAACTTAACAGATTTTTTTTTTCTTTATAGGACTTCCAGTTTTTTATAGTGGTGCTTCGAATTATAAATTCTAGGCTTTATTTATGTGAATAAATATTTTGGCTGATGATAACAGAATGTATGTGGTTGTACTACACATTTTTAAAATAAAAAAGTACATGCTTGCATAAAATAAACATTACAAAAAAACCCCTCAGGCACGATAAAAATGTAATTACGAATTTTTATTATGTAAAATTCACTAAGAATAATTGGAGATTAAACTCTGTTTAAAAGGTACTTTATTCAGTGCAGAAATGTTTATGGTTTTTAATTGAAATTTTTTTTCCCATTTTCTTTCCAGGTATTGCTTTGTTTTTGCTTTAGGATACCTCACTGTGTGCCAAATTACTAGGGTCTATATCTTTGATTATGGACAGTATTCTGCTGATTTTTCTGGGTAAGGAAAAAATAATCTTTCCATCTTGTCCTTCTAAGTGATAACTGTATCTGTTGTTGCTGCGGTTTTTTTTATTATTTGCTCCCTTCCCCCCAAAGTTAATTGTGTCAACCTTTAAAACTTTGGGGGAAAGCTGAGCATGTGTGTGCATATTGGCACACATGCAAATGTACAAGTAACTGTGCTTTAATCATGCAAACTGGGAATTTTTGTTAACAGTTGTGTCTTGTTAGAACCACCAAGGAGTTATCTGTTGCCTTCTGTTCCTGTCTGAATGACATAAAGGATTTGGTGGCTATGGGAATTTTTTCTCTTTGGGTTTTCCCTTAAAGTCTCTGCTACCATCTTTGACAGCATGATGAACCTTGAATTGTGTCTGGTGTACTTGCTTGCCTGGCACAGTCTAATACTACTTTTTGAGGAAAATCTGAATATTTTATGGAATTTAGCTTTTAGCTTCTTTCTTTTTTGGTTTTATGTTAAATGTTACAGAAGGAGAAAGCTGAGGAGGCAGGCACCTGGATGGTGAGGTAGTCACAGAGACCTTGGAAACAGAAAGTTTTATCCCTATGTGCCTTCATTTTATATGGCAAACTTATATTTGACTTGAACTCTATAGGAGAAAAACAGAATTAAATGGGCAAAATAAAAATTAACTGTATTGGCAATTCTTCTTTCTGCTGCAGACAGAGAGATGTGAAGCACAACATTTATAAACAGGTTTGCTACTGTGATAGTGCTTTCGTTGATTTAAAGGACAGTGTGTATTCTAGGGGAAAAAAAGAGATGAGGGAGTATTTGCTAATCTGCTTAAAATAATTAATTAAATACTTTCCAGGGATACTTTGAGTGGCAGTGGTCTTTGTAGTTTAACATTACCTGTGGTAGAGTTGTACTTGTTAGCTTTGTTACTTCTCAGTCTTTATTGGGAACAGGCATATAGTCCAGGAAATTAACTTGTAAGCTGAAACCAAAAGCTCTTATGGTTGAGTTCATCTTTTCTGTCATCTTTATCTTACCTTCCGAAACATCTTTCTACATTTGTCTTACATCCAAGTGTCTGCCTTCAAGCCAGATATCCAAGTTCCAGTTGTAGTCAGCAGAGATGTGATGGATATGGACAGTAAAGCCTGGAGGGCATTTCAGCTGACCCAGCACTAAGTATCTACCTGAGCGTGAACTGGGTCACTTGTCAGATGCCCCTGACTCTATTGACTACATCTGCACTGGCTATAATGAGAGCTTGCAACAGAGTCATACGCATAAAGACACTAGGTTTGGTGATGAATTTAATTTTGCCTTTACTCTAGTGAAATTGTAATCCAGATGCTGTCCCTTCCAGTTCACTGTAGGGCCAAAGTGTACAACCTTGGCAGCAATCAAAGCTCTGAGCTGACTCTGGAAGCACTGTAATTGCACTTGTTGTTCTTGTTCTCAGAACAATTAGTAGAGCTTGAGCACACCATTGCTCAAATGTGACTGTACCGCTTTCGAATAGCAGCTGACTTTGTGGCTCTGATAGTTTGGTGGTAGCTCAGAGATTTCTGCTAGGTCTAAACGTGTCCAAAGATTCCCACATCCCATCCCTGGAGATGTTCAAGGCCAGGTTGGTTGGGGCTCTGAGCAACTGGATTTAATTGAAGGTGTCCCTGCCCAGGGCAGGGATGATGGGGCTAGATGATCTTCAAGGTTCCTTCCAACCCAAACTATTCCATGATTTATGAGCTCTGTGCTCCGGACAGAACTGTTCTGAAGTCTAGATCCAACTCTCTGATGGTATGTTTGAGATGGCAGATTTAAACCACCGTTTCATGCACCAACTGTGGAGCTTGATGTAAGCATATCACATTACATCTCTGGCATACACTGCCTGTGCTCCCTTGACATGAGACAGAGATTACTTCCAAAACAGGCAGAGAAAGAAAGCTTTCTCTGGTTCTGGGAAAAGAAAAAGTAAGCTCAAGAAAATAACTAAAGTTGCCTAACCAGCTATTAAACTCCAGCATGAGCAGGTTCTTCTAAAGATGTTGGCATGGATTCATATAGTGGTTAGCCCCAAAAGAGCTTTGAATGTGTGTTTACCTAGATATTTCTCCTAGCATGCAGTGCCTATCTGGGATGCCCAAGCTGAGAAAATCTGCTCAAAATTTGAAGGAAGGTCTCAATACACTGACAGTGGAGAAAGCTGAGGGCACCTCATGCTGGAGATGCAATTGCTTATGCAGAGCTGTGTGGTCCTGGCTGCAGTACGAACAGATCCCAGCTGCCTCCTTTGCCTTTCTGCCAGCACCTAAAAGGGATTGTTAAAATCCTGCTTCACAGCCTCACTGTGCCAGAAGGACTCTTCCCCTTTTAGTCTCTAGATAGTTGCTCCTCAGCCAAATACTTGATGATACTGGAATAGCCACTTCAGGGGAAAATAAAACCCAACAGAATACCAGGGTCTGCTACGATAACAATGACAGATTTATCATCTGGAATTAATGTAAGGGCTGACTGAGATCCTCCTGGACTCCAGCCTTCCACCAGGCAGGACCCATGCTGTCACATGTCTGCCTACAGAAAGAAAACCCATTATATTTAGAGTCAGCTGGGGATTTCTGCCAGCACCAGGCAGGCCTACAGCTTAAATGCTAGAAAGAAGTATGAGGTATTTACCAGACTATCTGTTCTTGTTTAGTTTTCTTCCTGTATGACCCTTGCATGTCACTCTAGTCTTGATATCAAGATTTTGGGGCAGTGGTAGTACAGTAGAAATTTTTTTTCCCCGATTACATTTTGAGGACTGAAAATAACTGTGTGCTTTGAAACCAATTTAAACCATTACCTAAAAAAAAAAAAAATCAATTTGATGGGCTGAACCATATGGCAAGATACTGGTGTAGCTCTGTTAATGAAGGAGGACTTGATGCCTTCTGAATTTGTAGTTCTGAGCCAACTTGATGTGTTATAAAAATGCCCATTGTAGAATATGATTATTTTATTGTGTGGGGCTTTTGTTTGTTTTTGGGTTTTTTTCTTGTGGTGTTTTTTGTTTGTTTGGTTGGTTGGTTGTTGTTGGTTTTTTGGCTTGGGTTTTGTCTCCAGCTCAGATACTTCTAGGTAAATACAGTTCCTGATGTTTTTTGAGATCTGTTTTCAAAGTTAAATTTCTAAATTCTAGTAGTTTACTTTTTGCATTCCCTATCCTTTCCCTGCCCCAGGGAGGGGGTTTGCGTTGTTGAGATTCACATCAGGCAAAAGCTCTTAGATACTATGAAAATGGTATAATTTCTCAGTACAAAACTGACTTGGCTAGCCGGGGCAGAGTATTTCTTGGACAGTTTAAGATTCACTCAAGTGTACCCAATTCAGAACAAAGTGAACTCTGTTGGAGCCAGCATGCTTATGCTGAGTTTTTGTTTTGCCAGATATGTTTACTTGAAGCAAAAAATAATTCTCAATGGAAAAATCAAACATAGGATCAGGTGTTAGTAGAAACCATGGAAGTGGTCTGCATAGCTAAATAACTTACTTTAATATTCAACTTCGCTATAGTTTTCTTGTCCTTTGCTTACTGCTATTGAAACTTACAATGAATATAAATTGCTCTTACTGTCCTTTTTTCTTTACTCTTCTCACTGTAAAAAAAACCAGTGTTAGTAGAAAATACATGTGAAACACCTTGGCTGTATTTGTAGAACCTAATGGCAGCAATAAAAGACAGATGTTATCAAATACTACATTTAAGGCTTAAATTCTTCTCATTGCATTGAAAACTGTAGTGGTTTGAGCTAAAAAAACTAATCACTTTGTTCTTGCATTGAAGATCTTCCAGCTTGGAGTAGTTAACCTGGACTCCTACTATAAAATTCCTCTGGTATTTATATGTGAAAGAAAATCCTGAATTTGTATCTAAATTATTGTTTCTTCCTTTTTTTTTTTGTAACAGTCCAATGATGATAATTACACAGAAGATCACTAGTTTGGCATTTGAGATTCATGATGGTAAGATTTTTTACTGTGTTTTCCATACAAAATAAATTTAAGGAAAATTCATCTTGAGTCAGTGAATTACTTTAGACCAGTTTTGTATTTCAAGGCAAAATAAATTTTTGTGTCTCAATTGTTTCTTTTGTTGCTTACTAATGAAAGCACTGATAAACGTTGCTCGGACTCTACGGAAGCTCTAAAAATGCTGACACTGCAGAAGGTATGACTTATCAGAAGACCAGTGACACTGCTGGAGTCAGTGTTTAAAGACCACTGATACTCTTTTGGGCCAGGGTATTGACTGTGAGAGTTAACTAAAGAACTTCCTGATTCAGATATCTCTGTTGCTGATGGATACATAGGGAAAGCACATGTAATTTCAGTTGTTGAGCTCCTTTAGTTTTAAAATGTTAATTATTGAGTGCTGCCCTAGTTTGTGCCATATATGCTGATTTTTATAAAACCTTTGTATGTTTCATTTTGTTTATTATCATAATTACACTTGCTGCTAACATATTACTGTGAACAGGGAGATTGTCTAATTATGTTTGTCTTCTCTCCTGTCAGATGTATCCATCAGATGACAGGGCCCTAGTGGTGACAATGAATCCTAATGTTGGCTTTTGTGGGTAGGATAGCTAGGTTTTTAGTTACCTTTATATTCAAAGGAGTAATTTTCATTTTAAAGTTTGAAAAGTCATCTAATAAACCTGTCCATTTAGCTTGAATCACTTGGAGCTACAGCTGTCAGTCGAAGATTTGGGAGTATAGCTCTAGACACCTGGATCAGGACACTTGCTGTTCTGAAATTATTTATTAACCTTGTGCATTAAGTTTAATGTGCTTTTGTCTCATGTGCATCCTAGCTTTGGTGCTGTTGGTGTTTCACTTTTTTCCCATTCTTGTTGAGTGGCATTGTCTAGAGAAGCCTGTAGGCAACAACATTCAGGAATATGAAAAGTTGGGAAAGGACCTTTTTAAATTATTTTTGCATGAATGAAAATAAATAATGGTAGGCATATCTAGTTGGTCAAAGATGTTGAACTTCCAGAGAAAATACACTCAGAAGTAGTAATCTTGCAAGCTATAATCAACTGAAGTACAGAGTACACAAGTTAGTCTAAACAGGTTATTATAAGGAAGTCATAGTTCTAGTATCAAGCATGAATGCTTCCTCTTACTATTATTTTGCTAGGGGAAAGAGCTATTCTGAATTTGCTGACATCATGCACAAATAGTGGAGTGGTGGTATGGAACAAGCATGTGAGTGTTGCTGGCAATCTTGAAACAAATGTTTCATTTAGTCAGCTCTATTCTTAACTTTCATCATGAACTAGACTGGATTTTGCAGATAATTTGTATTTTCTTCTGGAATTCTGTGTAGATACCACTGAATTTTCAGTGTCAGTCTTGAAATTTTGTTCCTTGTTGACCTCTGAAGTCTTTGTCAGCCAGTGAGGAGTAGCTAACAGTATATTGGGAAGATTTCTCTCTGGTTGTGTCTGCAGTTCAGCAGGATCCTTGAGCTGGATGTAACAGCTGCAGTGTGAACATGACTTTCAAAAGTTGATGTGACCAGTGTGAATTCAGGAGCAACTGTAGTCTGGTGTCAGGAGATGCTAAGAAAAGAAATACAGGGAAGACTGAGATTGCATTAAAGCAAAGTTTTTTAACCTTATATAGCCTAAATGGAATCCTTCATGAAAAATTAATGAAAACAAGGCCTGCTCTCAGTGGGCTTTTGTTCACTGTACAAAGGTCCATGCTTCCACTGGAAGTTACTTAGAGATATACTGACGGAAGAGGAGATAATGTTGAAAATCATTCTACTAAGTGATTAATGGCACACTGAGCCTCTAGTCACATCAGCTTGGCTACATTAACCACCAATTACTTTATTTTCCTCCCTCATTTTTGACCAGTACATCCAAGGAGAGTAATAAAAATAAACAGCTGGTTTAAAAAAGTGTTGGTGTGTTGGAAGTACCTGGTAAACTTCAAGATTCTGGTTGTAGCTAGGCTGGTTTTGTGGTAAAGGCCAGTATTCTGGACTTGATCTTTCCATGGCAGCCAGTTTGTTGTGTTCAGCTGGTTTCTTTTGAAGGTCCTGGGGTGAACTGAATGTAAGCACAGAGGGCACTCACTCATGCTGCATATTCAAGTATTTGTCTAGCTAAGTGGATATGGTTGATTCCAAGTTGAAAGCTAGTATAGAATCCCATAAATAATAACAGCTACCCCTGTAATAGTAATGCCCCTGTGCTCTTATAGGAAGGGATTTTTTTTTAAAGCAGGGAAATTAAATGCAAGTTTGCATAGGATTTGGACTTGATGGTCCCTGTGGGTCCCTTCCAGCTCAGCCCATTCTGTAATTCTGTACTTTAAGCTTCCTGTAAAATGCAGACTTTTCAGAAGTTTGCATGGATCACAAACTTACACATGAAGAGATTTGGAGTACGCCTTTCACGTGTTCTGATTTATGTTCTGAACTTCGGTCTTTGATAGTTCTTACTTTCCAGTTCCTTGTTACTCAAATGAGCAATGCCAAAAATGAGTAGTCAGTGTGTTAACATTTGCTTTGTAATTTTGCTGACTATCCCTGGCATCTCGCATGTATATTCTAAAGGCAGAAATATTTTTACGTATTTGGAAACTGCTGGAGTCCGTATTAATTCTTTATGGCAAGATTTAGATTTATTTATGCAATACTTCAGGCTAATGAGAGAGTTAAGGGAGAAGAAGGAATTGTATTTTTTATTAGAACAAAGAATTTGCAGCTATTTATCAAAAAACATTGCTTTCTAATATTTCTGTTAATTATATCGGTGAAACTGCCATGGTGTGGTGCTGTTTTGGGGTTTTTTTGGGTAACTTGTTGGTTTCTTATTATGCTTAGGAGTTCCTTTTAATGCTCTCTCTCCAATTACCTCTTAATTTTATTTAATTTTTTAAATTTTTAAAGTGCTCTCTCATATGATAGTGCTAGCATGGTGATTATTGTTTCAGTATCAGTTACCAAATTATTTTTTTATAGCACATGCCCTTAGTGGTTAAAGGAATTATATTGTATTTTTCCCCTTCTAAGTCTTCAAGTGTAGTTTTGTGCCTGCATTTTGCTTGTTTGGCTCTCTGGATATTAAGACTTGTAAATTTTCTTGCTTTTTTTGTAGGTTTTTTCCAATTTTACTCAGTGGGTATTCGTACCTATTTGCCTTTGTTGCTGCCAATGTGGAAGTAACAACTAAAACTGTTACTGTCTGTCTGTCTTTGGATCTTAAAATGTTTTAATAATAACATGCATTGGGGCTCAGCTGGTGATTCATTTCAGAACCACGAAATTTACTGTAATTGCAACAGAGCCTGCAGTAGGATCTGTGTTTATTATTAATATATAATCCTATGTCTAAGCATTATTAGTTACTGATTAGCCGGATTTCCATACAAATACAAAAGTGGAGAAGTTTAACCACAAAGCTGGGGTGATGCCATGATATGTTTGTAAACTGTTTTAGTGAGAGCACAGAAGGAGTCATAATATCCCATAATAAAGCCTATGTGGCAGGACAGTGGCATGTGCCTAAGGGTGTTGGGTTTGTTACCATTAGGATATGGGCTCTTGAGAAGGAGTGTAAAAATAGAACTTCCTCATGATCTAGACTGCTTGGGAAATATTTTGTTACTGACAATTTACAAAATTCTGTTACCAAGGAAGGAACACAGGAGTATTTCCTGCTTTACAGATGAGAAAATGGAGTTACAGTTCTGGGTGACCAAATTGTGTCACCTCTCTAACAAATGTTTGATAAAACCCATTTTCTCTAGTCTCTGCTGTGTGATTTGGTAGTAACTAAGAGAACAGTTGTTGCAGTAGTCTCCTGCTTTAGGACAGGAGAAGGCAATTCTTATAATCCCCAAAGGAATGTTACAAAACCTCATGAGTTCCCTAGCAGCAGTGTGCTGCTAAAGTGGGTGTTCTTCATCTGCAGTGTGTAATAGGTAGGGAACAGCTGTGGTTTATGAGGTCTCTGTTCCCGTGGGCCTGGGAAATACTGAATGTGTATATATTAATTCATCTCCTATTGAATAAGCATCAGTGGAAGAGCACCTCCTCCATGTATATTTTCTATGATTTAAAAAATCTTAATGATAGCTTCCTGAAAGCTTTTAAGATTATGACAGAGATCAATGTTCTTGCATGCTGTGCAAAGATGACAAATGGGCCTTCAAGGCACTGAGAAGGCATTAAAAAAAAAAAGAACAAAAAACAAACAAACAAAAACCAAAACAGGAAAAGCCACTAACCTGACCTCAAAGAATCTGCTGGCTGGAGAGAAAGGAAAATGAAGAATTAATGTTTGAGACAGCAAGTGTATTGCTCACAAAGTTATTTGGGCCTTAAATGACTTAACATGTATGTATGTATGTATGTATATAACTAAAACCTGTTTTAAATAGTCCAGTTCTTTCCTCCTACCTCTCCAAAACCACAGATCATATTTCAATGGTTAGATTCTTCTATTTCAGGTTTGAGGGTTTTTTCCTCCTTTTTTCATACAACACACAGTGATCTGCAGTATTTCATTTGACTAATTACCTTTATTTAGTGGCTAATCTGGCTTTATGCAAGTTCATTTGGACACACTGGGTGATCACTTCCTCTTTCTGACTTAAGGGTAAAATACTTGTATGGAATATAATGGCAGAGGAGGCTCCTGTGCCAGTCAGTTTGCATTGTGTAGGCTGTGAGAGACTGAAGGCTCTGTATGGGACACTTCCCTGCACTAGCCATGTGGTGGTATCTATATCCATGTATTGGAGACTTTTTGTTAAATTTCTGTTTGTGTTCTGTCAGAGATTCACTGCCTGAGAACTGTAATATTATGGCCTTAAAGGTTACAGAATCTTTCAAAATGCTTCTTCCACATTTTTTATTCAGTACCTTTATCAGCAGAAAAGTCTTTGCTACACAACCAAGGAGAAGATGTGAAAATGTAGTGATGAGGAAGAGAAGGTGCTGCATGAAGTTAGGGGGTGATAATTTGTTCTTCAGTTTCTTGCCTTGAATGGGTATGAATGGGGATGACTTTCCACTGTGAAGGATCAGGACTGAGGAGGAGGCATTTTTCCAGGTCATATTGAAAGAGGAGACGGGAAGTTGCTAACCCCTCTGTATTCTCAGCTTTGTTGAAGACTACAAGTGTGGTTTTGAAGTTATGTGTAGATCATGGTCACACTAAGACAACAGTATTATCTTCTTGGTAGATAACAAGTGTTTCCATGAGTCATAGAATTTAATTAGCTTTTACTTCCCCTCAGCCCCTCAATCTTTTTTTGTCATAAGGCTGACTGATTTTGATACCTAAAAAAAATTGTCTCCAGTTGTGAAACCTCATGCTTGGATCAAGTATAAGGACTCCCCTCTGTGGATTTACTCTGGCATCAGGGAGTGGGGTTGAAAGCAACCATTCTGTGAGAGGGAGGAGGATCTTCTATAGAAACATGTATTTTCATTAAGCACGTTGGGATTTCATATTTATATTACCCTACTCTATTATCAAACTTGGTTAGAAATTGGCTGTTGGGTTTAAGCACTGCTGTGGAGGAAGATAATTGACGTGTGATCCCATAAATTTGATATCCTTTTGGAAGCTATGTGCATAAAAATAAAGTTTTTAGTACTTGGAATGGCAAAGAAAAAATGCAAGTATGAACAGCAGGAAATGGCTGCATGTGGGAATGTCTGAGCCAGTAGAGAAGGCTGCAGAACTGAAGTGGTCATTCTGGCAGGCAGTGCTGACTGGTATTAGCTAGGGCTGTCTCAAGGAAGGATCTCTACTTTTTTTGTTCCCCTGAATTAGTGTATTTCATAATAAATGAAAGTGTTGAAAGTCTTCTCTTTTACTTTTCTCTCTAATGGGAGTACAGATTTTGAAGACTATTTTTCAGGGATAGGTCACCAGCATTTCAGAAATAGCCATATAGCAAGAAGGTAAACTCAGTCTTGCTGCTGAACTTAGACTTGGACTGCCCCCTTCTGCTAGCAGGGATTAGAGCTTCTTGTTCGTACTCAGGGCAAAGACTGTAGCACCGTTATTATTGTGCCTGCTTCACTGGACCTCAGTCACAACCTTTACTTGCAGTGCAAAGCTGTTCTTGAGGCCTGCCTTTTGAATTGCTGAAATCTCTCTTGGAATGTGTTCATTTTATGCATCAAAACTGTAATGACTGATGAAATGTTTGGGGCTTGTCCAGCTTCCAGCATTGGAGATAAAGGGTTTTAAACCTGCAGACTCTAAAGTCTTGACCAATATAGGAGAATTGTTTTTTTAACACTTTCTACAAGTTGTGTAAATGCTTTCCTGAAATCCACGTGATTTCAGGTTTAGGCACTGCTGGATATAACTGAAGATATGAGAGTTTGTAATTTTGTCAGTAAGAATTGTTTGATCCCATTCCAGCAAAAATGTTATGTGACATAATAGCTCTGAAATTGCTTGAGGCATTGAGAAATTACATTGCAGCATGAGGCTTGCTCTGCTGAGTAAAGAAGCTAATTAATGTGGGGGGGGTTTAGCTGTTCTTTATTTTTTCTTTTTCCTGTCTTCTTCCCTAGGAATGTTTCGGAAAAACGAAGACTTGACTCCATCACAGAGGTGTTTGGCTGTAAGGTAGGCTTTCAGACATTCTGCTTTGGGGATGTTTCATGTGCTTTATTAATGCTCTGGGCAATTTCTACAGCTCACATTCAAGACAGAGTGTACAAGCTCATGTGAAACAGATCCATGCTTTTGTATATTTGTAGTTAGATGTGTATGTCTGTTCTTCTGAAAAAGTTCACTAGGAGTAGGTTTCATAGTTATTTAGAAGAAACATTCTAAGTTCTATGCAGTTTGTGGAAATGCCATATCATATAGGAGACTAGTAAACAGTACACATGTGAAGTAGCTGGTGAAGGAACATTGTTAAATTCTGTTTTTCAGTATTTAACTTACCTTTTCTCCTTTCTTTATTCAGGACACTTGAAAATAGTGTGTTGCCTTGGGCAAGCGAATGTTGAGACATTTGCTTTAACTGAAATTATTGCCAGTTAGCACAAACCTTTGTTTATTGATTCAATTGTTGAGGGGAAAATAGAGAACGTAATACAGTTGAACAAACACTTAGGAAAACAGCCTTCCCTTTCCTTCCTCAGGCTCAGCTTCAGTCAAACACCTCTACTGAGCAAGGAGAGACTCACTAGAGTTCAGGAGGTCTGTCTGAAAATGCCCAGTATGGATTGGGAAGAAATGCTAAGTGTAGAATATTTCAAGCTGTGATTACAGAAGACAGACAAACTGTTCTTGTCTGTGTGTTTTTTACTGCAGTTAGAGTAAGCGATGACATGATTTTTCCTACTGTGGAAATCCTGAAGAACTACACAATCCATCTCACAAGTTGCTTGTCTTTGATTACAGACGCATGCCAAGTCTACTGGAGTATTTAAGTTACAACTGTAATTTCATGGGTATCCTGGCAGGCCCGTTATGCTCTTACAAAGACTATATTACTTTCATTGAAGGCAGATCATACCAACTGCAACAGTCGGAAGCAAATGGGAAGGAAGACACAAAATATGAACAAACGGATCCTTCCCCAAATGTAAGATGTATGACTCTTGCAGTGCTGATGCTGATGTAATCATTGCATGGAAAGCTTGGTTTGCACTCTTCATTTACAGGCATAACTGCTGAGCTATATCTGGAGTTCATTCATCAACAGAATGGTTCCCTGTTCAAAATGTTATATGCTTACTTTTTAAAGGCAGGTTTTCTTCGTGGTTTTCAGTCTGGATCTTGTGGATAAAAGCAGATTAATTTAGAGCTTCCTAACAAGTTTATATGGTAAAAAGCCATCTTTAAATTAAAATGGCTCATGCATGTTCACTTTAAAGCATATACTGTGCATAAGAACCCAATCATCCAAATACAATGCAATACAAATTGAAAAAGTCATACAAATAGTTTCATTTTTCATGCTTGCAGTCATGTAGAGAGGTATTAAAGATGGATTTTGATCTGAAGGTGTAGTAAGATGAACTAGCCATAACACTATGAATAGTACTCCAAGCCACATAATACTTTTTTTCCCTTTGGTCTGTTATTGGAGAAGAGACCAAATACATAGAGAAGATAGTCCAGTTCATCGTGCCTTACAGGAGAGATTGTATGACCCGAATTTAAATCAAAAGCTCACAAAACTTGTTACTTATAAAGTTTAGTCCAATTAGTTTAATGCTCAGAGTACTAAATACTATTTTTTCACTCTTTTCATATTGTTTTAAATGGTAATGTATCAGGCATTTAGATTTGCATGTGCCTAAGATAATTCTTACCTCCCATGAGAGGCAGAATTATCATGGGGTCAACTGGAACACTTCACATGGATGGCTTTTGCTAATTCCAGCACCAGTTGCCCATGTTTTGCTCATCTTGTGACACCAGCTGTTGGTGGAGCAGATGAAGGCATTCCTACATTAGCTGCTTGTTGTGTCCTGCCACGTAGAGGTTACGGCCCCGCAGCTGGGCCAACAGGGAGTGCTTCCCAATCAACTGGGGAATCTTTAATCACTTCCATGCTTGGAAAGTGGGTGAGGACTCTTTGCATGTTCCATTCTACCCACCTTATGTGGTTGTAGTAACTTGCACAACAGGAATGTAAACTTGTGTCTGGAGGATGATAACACTTGAAGCTGCTCCACAAGTTGACAGAGCACATAAGCTCATGCAAGTGAGCTGTGGAGCAAGTTAGGAAGGGTGAAAAACACAGGGAGAATTCCTTGTGTAGATTGGCATCACATGGCCTGTGCTCTGCTTTGATGTGTTGTACTGACAAAGTTGCAGACACTTTTGTTTCTAAACATTGTTTTGACCCAGGAAAGTCTTGTGTACTAAAATCCTATTTCTGCAGAAAAGTGTTATGTAGCAAAATTATTGCAAATGAGTGGAGGTAAACCAAATCTGCCCATATCAGTACTGAGGGACACACATCTCCTGATTGCCCTGATAGCACTTCCTGGCTTTTTACCACATAATCTTGCTAGTAATCTGGACAAGGTCAATAGAAATAAATGTAAACCTATGATGGCTGCTTCTTTCAGGTAAGTGGTTTTCCTCAAAATTAATTGCTCTTAAGATGCTTGAAATTTTTGCGATTTATGCTGCATTAGCTTTTGACATAAAAACAACGAGAAGCTGTTTATGCTCCTGATACTTCATCTCCCAACTGGTGTTAGAGAAATCTGGCTGCATTTTGTAACACCAGTGAGTATTGTGTGCTTTTGGAGAAAGGTGAATGATACAATTTCACTGCATTTGCTGCATCAATTAAAATATTCATTGTTTTGTTCTAGAAGAATGTTTAAATACCATTAACTTTATATGAATACTTTAAATTTGATATTATTTCAAGAAGAATAAATTTATAGGTAACTCAAAAAAAATTTAATTGTAGTGGGGATCAGCAAATGTTAATGTCATAAATAAAAAAAAAATCCTTGAACTGAGTTACAGTAAGTTTCATTTCTTGCTAAATATAATTACATAACCAAAGTAGTTCATGCCAGCCTCCTCCTCTCTGTGTGTTGACTGCATGATGTTAACTTGGTTTAATACTTTTGCTGTGTTCATTGCATGTTAAATGAATCGAGTCACCATATTAAAACTTACTTCTTATATCCCTCCTATTGTGCCTTTTTGCAAGCTATCAGTTGTTGGTGCTCAAAGTGGTGTCAACTCTCAGAAATTAATATCTGTCTTTGTAAGTTTCTTTTTATTATGGCTACCCTTAAAATACAAGATTCCTGTCAGCAGATACCTGCTTTCTCGCTTATTATGCAGAATCTTCCTACAGGTTATAATGTTCTTGCTTAATTATCTATAATTTTTATCTGAGGTACCAACCTCCCCAGAATAATGTGCTTTAATACAGTTCAATATTATGTATTATATCCTGATTCTTTATCAACCTAAGAATAAGTTCATTCAAATAAAATTTTTGAAGATTCCTCCCTACTTTAAGTCTATTTTTATATATTATACATGTTTATGCAGTAATGTATTTCTAAAATTTCTGAGCTCTGTGAGTGTTTTACCTTTATTTCTTAAATGAGAAAGCTGCTTCTGAACCCCTTTCTCCAGTTAGATATTTAGCTTTCAAACTAATTATATTCCCATCTAATTTATGCGCATTTAGTTTTGTCCTGGAAATGTCTTCTAGCTTAAGTACCTTCTTCCCTTCCTAGTGTTGATCATATTTGGTATTTTTATACAGGTATGCCCAGTTGTTCATCAAAACTGAATGAGTCAGGTCTTTTAACTTTTTTGTTACAAAATAATTTGTATATCCTGCTTCTTCTGAGGTCAAATTTATCCTGCATCTTATGGTCTTTTAATTCCTTAACAGAATAGTTATTTTGCTATGTTGAAAACTTTAGAGAGTAAGTGCAATTAAACTTCAAGTTACTTCATCCTTGTAAAAACTGACCAACCCTTCTGTGTGACTGCAGTTTGGTGATTGCCCATTTTTTGCCTTGGCAAAGAAGGTTTTATTAATAACCTGGTTAATTAAGTAGTAGGAAGTGAATGAATGTTTTACCAAATGCATTTCAATAGGTAATTGAACAATGATTTTGTTGCTGTCAGTGCACAGTGTTGTAGTCTGATTCAAATAATTTGATCTAGTCTGAACCTACTTTATTGTGAAAAACAAGCAAAAAAACACTGCTAAAACCCCCCAAACAACACACCAGCGCACTTTCCCACCAGAAAAATTTCAAACAAAATGCCAAAAATCTAGGTTTTCATCTGGCTCAGCCTAAGGTGCACAAGCGAAACCTGCAGAGAAGGAGTGGGGGCCAGGCAGGACTCTGCTTTGCATTGCAGTCTGTGTTTGGCTTGGCCTTCAGAAACTCTGCTTAAACCAGTCTGGAAACAACAGCTCCCTGACTTTCTAGAGGTGGGAGATTTATCTCCATCACAGTTTTCTATGGGTACTAATATCCCTGATTCCAATCCCTGTAAATGGCATCAGCATGCTGGGATTTATAATTATTGAGTGAAGTAGTGCAATTAAAATAAAGTTTAATTTATGGCAGAGTCCTGTATGAGTTCGTTTTTTTTCTTGAAATAAATTTTGTTGAAACCCTGAAGATTTTCCTTAAAAGAGGTGTTTTCACCTCCACGATTTAGTTACAAAGAGAAATACAAAGCATGTTTGGCATTGAATAGGCAGATGAATGATTTCTGTTTACCAGCAGAAAAATTGGTAAATAGAGACAGTGGCACAAAGCAGAGATAACAGAGATACATAAACAGAGATAACATTATTTATAAGTAGCCAAAACATTTTTTTGAGATTCTGTGGTCATCTTCAGATGGAAAGCACCTATTTTATATATTCATGCTTATGTTTTAACTTGCATGTTACTGTTACCAGCTTATAAATATTGTTTCCCATGCAAAATTGAACATGACTTGTAATTATGGCTTAGGCCTTAAAATTAAATCCTTGCAAATGTCTTCAGAACTTTGGGGTGATGCTTTCTGACATTTACAAGTATCAAACTTTTGCATTTGTCAGATAGTGCATACCAGAATTAAAGATTCATTAGTTTTAGTAGTAACTGATTTTATGAACATTTGTTTCTATGTAAGATCCTGAAGGTGTTAAGCCAACTGAACTTTCTCTCTGCTGCAGCAAAGAGAGAGATCATTAATAGTTCTGGAATAACAAAGGAACACTTAAAAAAAGTTAATGCATTTCACATTGAACTCTTGTAATAGAATAAAGTATTAACATGAAGTTTATTAGAAAGCAAGTAGAAACAAATAACTAAACACCAGCTTTAACCATTAATAGGTAGTTGCCTCCTGAATTCTCTGGCTGATGTTTTTTTAAATAGCTGGGATTCCTGATCCTCTCTGAGATACTTTCTGAGATGAGCCAAGTGAAATATATGCAATATCAAAAAATACCCTCATTGTTTTACAGCTTTTCCAAGTCTGTTTTTTTTATCTGGTTATACCACTTCTTATGTCCCTGCAACTGGGTGAATCTTTGATACCGTGTGTCTTGCCAAAGTGTGTGCTTTCAGTTGGACATTTAATGTTCTGTTTTGTATCATGCAACAGAATTGCCCTTTCTTTTAGAACTAGACATGTGGAGCTGAACTCTCAGTGAAACAGGATATTATCTTTAAAACCTAGGACAAGTGTACTGGAAGCAGCATAGACAGAAAGATTCCGGTTATATTTTTGTTCTGATGCTTCAAAGAAAAGTAGATTGTTTTCTTATCAAGTTTAATATCTGTAGAATTGTAATGTAAATTAAAACTGTAATGTTTAAATATTGAGATTACATAAAATAAAAACTTGAAAATTGCATTTAAATGAATTAGCTCTCAAACTTCTCTTTCATAGGTGCTTGGTTTAGTATGTTACTGGGGACTTTCACAAAATGCAGTGTCTGCTCTTGGGATGTGGATCAGACTAGTGACTTAGAGCAGTCAGTGTCAGGCATTTATTGCTCTGTGTGTTTTATAATAGTACCTTAGAAATGTTTTACTAAAAATACATACTCTTTACTGTGGTGGTTATAGCGAAGCTGAGTTTTAAGTAAATCTGAGTAGATCCTACCTGAACAACACACTTTTACATATCTATGAGCATATAATTTGTTCCATTATAGCTTGATCACTCTGTCTGGGAAAACAGGTCTGTCTAGAACTGGTTGACTGAAATTTGGGTGGAAATTCATAAATCATGTCAGTATTTTAGTTGGTTTAGAATTTAGATGCTGTAATAATCCAACAGAGATGATTGATGTATTGAGTTGGGCAGCAGTTGAACACCTGCACTACAGCAAAGATTCCTGAAAAGAAACCGAAGCTTTGCCATTGTTTTGGAATCTCTGGAGTAATTATAATACTTTGTCCTAGATTATATGTTTTGTGTTATGATGTCTTAACAATTTAATTGCTTCAGTAATTTGACAAGAAAATAAGAAAAAAAACCTGAGTTGCAAAAGGGGCTCTGGCTCTTTGTAGTCAGACTGGATTTGTTGTGTTGGCCAGGAGAAGTGATGCTTTCAACTTGATCAGTATGACAATATTCCTTGAGTCTCTATAAAATACGGATTTTTCTTATAAATTATTTTAAAGTTGCTAGTATATATATATTACTGAGAAATTAACATATATCTATCTATATCTGTATAGGGAAGGAAATTATAGCTTTCCTTTGTTTCTAGAAGATAAACAAAAAAATGAAGCTTACAAAATCTCCCATCTTAAATTTTCAGATAGCCGTGGCACAGAAACTCTTGATCTGTGGACTGTCCTTACTCTTTCACATGACTATTACAAAAACTTTGCCTGTGGAATACAACATTGATGATAACTTTCGAGCTACAGCATCCTGGCCTGTAAGGTTTTTCTACCTATATGTGTCTCTTATGGCTGCCAGGCCCAAGTATTATTTTGCATGGACTTTAGGTAAGTATATGTTTTAAAATACAATAACAGAAAGAGCATGTATTGAGAGTCATCTGAGATGTGCCCATTTAAGTGTGTATTAAAAAGTGGCAGTGCCCTCTTGAGGCCTTAGGAAAGCCTGGTTGCATTTTAAGTATTTCGAGGTATTAAGTACATTGAATAGTGTCTCTCTTTTTGAGAAACAAAAGCTACCAGAAATGTAAGCACAGTGTTGGGAGAGTGTTGCAAATGAGATCATAGTCTCCTTTACAAGTCTGAGGGAAACCTAAGGAGTTTTGGAGAGTGATAGTGTTTCAATGAACAATGAACTTAAAAAAAAATAGTAAATAGTAAATCTGGTCTGATGTTAAATCCTTATTTTTGTTTGTTTGTGGTTTTTTTTAAATTTATTTTGATACCTTTCTTTTTGGCATATCTTCAAAGTTAATTTTAACGTCTTTCTGTGGTTAGTTATCAGTAATTTGCTTGATGTTCTTCAATCATGAAGGAAAATTAATACTTTGGAGTTCAGATGCACGATACTGTTGTTAATAGTAGGTGGCATTTTCAGAATTTGATGGGTTGACACTTCAGATTTAGTCTTTGTTTACTAAAAGTTTGAATGACTGGTGGGACAACATGCTTTGTAACTTATTTAAGACACTTGAATAGATTGTATAGTTTAAAGAATATTTTGCATTTCCCTTCATGTTACTTGTGAAAAAACGACGCATACAACAGGAAGATGCTTTATTTAAGTAAGCTGACATCTTGGAAGTGGCTCACACAACAGATTTCATCAGCTTCTTCCTCCTCTCCAGTTTTACATATTTGCCTCATAATTCTTTTGAGAGAGAAATCTGTGGGAACAATGCAATAAAGAAAGCTTTAGTGTAGCAGAACAGCATGACTCATTTACAGCTGCTGGTTTCATTCCTGGTAAATGAATGAAATGCTTTCAGCTTGTCTGGATATAGTAATTCTGGGGCTTGTTGTGGAAAGAAATACTTTAGTATATTGTGGTCTTATGCACCCATATCATCATCTGTAAATAGTAGTAGTCATCTGAAAAGTGAATAATTTTATTTGGGTTCTTTTTTGCCTTGAATACTTCAGTTGGATTACTCCTTTTGCACTTGCTAGCAGTGTAGAGCTAGAATTCCTTTGGTAAATACCAAAGAAAATAAACTATACCAACTCTGTGCTTCTAGTTTGTTAGGTGGCTCTTTTTTTGCCTTCTTCTTTCCACTTTGTCGCATCTAAACTTATAATGGTAGGAGCAGAATGTGAGGGGCTTTAAAAGTTTTACTGAATGTTACACCTTTGAGTTGTATGTTACTGTTCTTTACACTTAAAAAAAATGTGTTAATGAAATGAATTACTTAAAATGAATACTAAAATGCTAGTTAATAAAATGAGTACTAACTCTAGTTGTAGTCTAACTCTAGTTTTAGTCTTTGCATTCGAGCTTGCAAAACATTATGGAGTTTGTGTCTCCAGCTGTTTCTAATTGAGCCTAAAACTATTGCCCAGTGTTTGAAGTTGACATAATGACATCAGATGTAAGGCAGCAAATTTTGTTGCTTTCGGAGATGTTTTTTAAAAAAATTTCACAAGGAAATAAAAATATTATACATTCAAAAACACCTCACTGCCTTGTATGTGGCCATCCTAATTTGAAAAGTACAACTGAGGAAATTTTAGCAAATTACTGTTTTCTTCTGTTAGGTTTGCGCTGCTCTGTGTGAGGTGCTGTGAATGTGCACCTGCTCGGAGGGAATCAAACAGTTTATAAACTATCTTTATGCTTTAAGCATCACTGTTGCTGCATAATGAAGACCAAAGTCATGCATCTGAGCATTGAGCTGCTGTCTCAAATCATTACAACCAGCCACTGTTTTGTAGTCTTGATGCATCTCATTGAGTTTGTTTTTCTGTCTGCTTGCTCAAGCAAGTGTAAGTAGGTGGTATGGGAGACAGGGAACATCTGTACTGTGAAGTAGCTACTGCTACCTCTCATTCTTATGCTTTTGTACAAGTTTATGAATTGGAAGCTGGTGTTGCTTGGATTGTTTTCTGTTTGTTCAAGTAATCCTGAGTATTTAAAATAAAAAATAAATGTAGTCTTTAAAATGTGATAAATGTTTTGAACAAACTACATGATGCACCATTTGTAATACAGACAGTCAATAATTAATTCGTTTCTTTTTGTCTCATTGCAGCAGATGCAATTAATAATGCAGCAGGGTTTGGCTTTAGAGGCTATGATAAAAATGGAGTTACACGTTGGGATCTAATATCAAATCTGAGAATCCAGCAAATAGAGGTTTGTTTCTGTCTCTTTCAAAAAAACCCCACATGCCTGTGTAGGCAGTTGCTCTTAATTTCGGTAACTTTTCCTACGCGTTCATTTGTTAAGATAGTGAATATGTTCTAAGTCAGAAATTATGTGTTCACACCTCTAGAAAAGGATGGACAATAGCCTGTTTTGAACATGTTCTACTTGTCAATTGACTTCCAAAATATTTTGTGGTTATAAATAGTTAAGTAAATAACTTATTCAACTCATCACAAGGTTGGGTGGAAGGATTTATAATTGATACACAAGAATTTTGAAACACATTGTGACACACTGCAATTATGGAAATAATTAATTTGTTTTACTTTACAGTTTTCCACAAGTTTCAAGATGTTTCTTGATAACTGGAATATCCAAACGGCCCTTTGGCTCAAAAGGTATTTATTTCTTAAAAGAAAGCTTTTCTCCACTGAAGTTTCTTAGATAAATATTTCTTTGAAGTTGGTATAACATTTAAAGCTAACTCCCACAAAACATCACTTGTTTAGCAGCTGCATGGGGCATTCTTCTTGTAATACTTGAATTAAAGCCTCTGAGTTTAGGACTTCTGTCTTAGTGTAAACTCTCAGGTTATGATAGAAACTGTTTTTCTTCACCAGCTGTAGGGAACCTAAAACTGTTAGTCTGCAGAGGTGTCTTTTTTCCTTCTCTTAGCATTCAACCAGGGCATGTTGCTGAGAGCAGCAGGCAAAATGTACATCTCAGCCTGTGAAAGCTCTGCATTATTTTTAGCCACAGAGTGATACAGGAGCTTCCCTACGTTTTGTGAGAGAACTTTCTGTGCTCCTTCCATTATGAGTGCATGACAGACATCAAACCCTACAATGTGCTATCAGCAAAAATTTCAAATTAATCTCTCTCAGCTGCACTCCTTTTCCTTGCCTGGGGAACAGGTACAGTGCCCTGTGAACTACATCGTTCTGCTTCTTTGTGGTAAGGAGAAAGTAGAAGTGTTCCTGAGTAGCGCGTGGGTGTTGTTTCCCTTCTTCCAGTCCGACTGTTGAGTTCATCTCCTATCCATAGGTGCAAGTTTAACTGAGGCCCTTATCTTGGGATCACTCAGAGGACTTTACCCCTTATTCTAGGATAGCTGGCAATGGGATGTCTGTTCCATCAGATGTCTTCATAGTGTGTTATAATTTCATCCCTAAATATTTTGTTCACCCAATTTAAAAAAGAAATTGAATTCTATGTGATTATTCTGGTTGGCTCAATAGTCAATGGAATCTATTGCTAGGACAGTCAACAAAACATTGTATGCTTGCAGGCATTGAAATGTAGCATTTCAAAAAGCAAATATGTTATTTAGCTATTTTCATTTCGAGAACTGAGGTTTAACAGTATTAAAACATAATAGGAAAAGGTTGTTATTTCAACAAACTTTCAAATCTCCTAAATTGAATGATTCGAAACAAAAATTATTAGTGAAGAAGCACAATATTTCTGTAGATAATTGAAAGAAAAAGAATGCAAATCAATTGCTCAGGGTGACAATAAAAGATGTGAAGAAAAATTAAAGCATCTCCTTTAAAAAGTATTTTTAAAACAGTAGTAGAATACTCCTTGAGTATAGTCTAAATTGATTCTGTCAAAGTGAAAGGGGTGGAAAGGTGGATGTTTGGTAAAAGTTTTGTTGCAAGTAAAAGATTGTTTTAATTGATTATATATGAGCTCCATAAATAGTGGTAGAGAATATATATTCTTTTAGTAATCATTTGGTTAGTTGAAATGCTCCAACAATTTGCATAGAGGATTTGCTCATGGATTACTTTAAACATCCACTTTTAATACCTCACTTTTTTACCTTTTATAGAAGTACCTAAAACTTTAGCCATTTATCTCACATGAAATGCCAGACATCAGCGTTTGTTCTGTTCTTTTCTGATACTCTCTAAAGAGAGACGGAACCATCAGTTAAACCCTGATTGCATGTAAAAACAAACTTGTAAAAAACACAGTTAATGGACCTGCAGATCACCAAGAGGTTTAGTAAATATTTAATGTAGATAATAATACACAGCAATTCAAAGGCATTATTGTTACAAGCATGTAAGTGAAAATAGATATTTACATAGTACCATATATCAACAAAATGTATCATTATAGTATTTCCTGACTGGGAAAGCTGTTATGTTCCCCTTCAGCCTGTTCTTTCTCTTTTCCAAAGAAACAATTTAATCTCATTTGTCTTTGGTCATGTTTGCAAAACCTCTGTGGTTCTTGTTGCTCAATTCTGAAATCTTTCCAAACTTCCTGTGTTCTTAGAGTGGATGTAGTACTTTTGCTAAGACCTTCAAGATCTTTCCATGGCATTTTAGAGGCAGAGTTGATTAATCGGACTGGCTTAGTTATCATTATTTTCTTTGGGTAATACTGTGATGTATTAGAAAGGGTGTTATATCTGTCAGTCTTTTGCAGCAGCAATCTACTGTTGATTGATGCTTAGCTGATACTCAGTGTTTCATACTGTTGATTCATATTTATACTCAGCTACACCTTTTCAGTAATGTTACAGGAATGTTACTGGTTTGTGTCTTCCACTTTTCTTATTAGATGTTCTATGCTTTGGACTTCATCTTGTTGATTTCAGAACATTCTAAGTCTGCCAAGATCATTTTGGATTCTAGTGCTCTCTACTAAGAAAACAATGCCAATCTCGTCCATCCCCACCTTCCACCTCAAAAAAGGAAGGGAAGACAAGGTGGAAAAATATACTTCTCAGTCTACCACCTAACTTAGTAAAGAAATTATAGAACCAGACCAAAGACAGTACCTTATTGAACAGTTGATGCATCTTCCCACTTCTAGAGCATTATGGATAAGATAACCTGAACCACCTGTACTGAATAGATTTTCTCAACCTATTGTGATGACCATATTTCCTTGGTTTGTTTCTAGGAGCCTCAAATGAAGCATTTGAACATGATTTATTATTGCCAAATCAATGGAAGTGTTTAAGTTTACTTTTTATCCTTTGAAATTGAAGTCTGATGATTTTTTTTGTACAGTATCTTATCTCACTTACATTGATACAGCTGAAATGTGGTTAGTTAATTTAGTTAGTTTTGTTTGCTCCTGAATGCTTTTCAGGGGACAATTTCAGTACTTTAAATCAAATAAAGATTGAAGATATGTATCACTTTATTAATGAGACATAATTAACTACGAGTCATATACATTTAGGATTAATAACAGTACTAGAACACATAACATTTTGTATGTGTTTAGTGCTCTGGTGTAATAAACATTTCTAAACGCGCTTCTGTAACTAATCTCAAGCAGTTTAAAAAGCACACATGTACGTACACAATTACATGCAAACTGCACCTCCTCTCCCAAGGATGTGTGGGATACAAAACCCTGCTTGCAAGCAGTGCCTGTGGGAGATGTGGGTGCTCCAGCTTGGTGCGAACCCACTGATTTCACATGCCCACTAGAAAAGCCTGGCACAAATCCATGTGCCAGCAGCCGACAGGGATGAGACACTGCTCCCTGGATGATACTCTACACTGACAGTCCTATATCTGGATGCAGCTACTCTATGTCTATGAGGGATGCTCTGTCTTGGCCAAGGCAGAGGTCATGGTGTTGGTGGGATGACTTCTGGCAGTGTCAAACCAGGTTTTGATGAAAAGTATTTTGCTCCAAGATGTCTCTCTGACTCACTGCACATTTTCGTAATGCTTTGCTACACCTGAGGCTGACAGGTTCTTTGTCAAAAATGTCTCTGTTTACTATTCATCCTGGCCAGTGTTGCTTTCCTCTTTAAGGTGATCTGTTTTGGGCAAATGTTCTCAGATAGTTTTGAGTATTATGCCAGCCCCGTGTTCTCATGTTAATGGCCATTGTGAGTGAAACCCTTTGGAAAGAGGAGGGGGTTGTGCACATATCCCACTGAAGACCTCATAAGATAAAACTTACCACATCTATTTGACTGGAATAAACTAAATTAGCAAATTACTCTTTCAATCTGCCCCTATTCAGATTCTGTCTTTTTACCTTCTGTTCTTCAACACTGACTGCATCAGTAGGTTTCAGTAAGCTTTCCTTTATGTGGAATTTGCAGTAAAGTACTTAGATTAGTAGTGGATGTTGTGGCTCTCTGTATCATTAGCTTGTCATCTTTGAATAACAGATGTGCATTCTCTTCTCTTTCTCTGTTACTTGCTATGTGGTTATAAAACCTTTTTACATATTGGTGTCTATAGCCTTTTTCGTTAAAACTCTTTTGTATGCCAGCCATAGATTTGTGCTCATGCATGCTTGTGCTGTTTATTTTTGCTTTGTTAGTTTGTATCTGTTTCCATATTTCCTATTGCTTTTTGGTTTTCAGATCATTAAAGAACTCTTGATGAAGCCATATCAGGACCTTACCATGTTTCCTATCATTCTTCCACATCATGATGGTTTGTCATTGTGTCATATAATGTTGTCTTCTAGAAACCACCTTTCTTGGATTCCTTTTTCCCTTCTTCCTTCTAGAATTCCTTACTATAGGTCCTTGCCTAGTAATTCAGTGTCTCAATTTTAAAATAACACAGAGTTCAGCATTCTCCTTATTTGATACTCTCTGAGCGCTAGAGTATTTATTACAATTTCATCATCATGCTCACCTAACTGTGTCACACAGACACATTTTCAACTGTAGTTTCTTTATTATGCAAAATTGAAGGTGGTCGTTAGTTTTCCCCTGCTCCTATAAGCTGCTCTTATTTTATGGAAAACACACCTGACTCATCCCAAGAGTCTAGGGGTGGTTTGTGCCTTCCAGTGCAGCTTTTCAAACACATTCTTGGATGGCTCAAGATCCCTTATTAATGGCAACACCCATCTTTGGATGCTTGTGTATCACTTCATTAGGAATAAGGACTATGTGTGATGGCACTGAGCACAGTTTAGCACTCAGGGCTGGAATCGGGAGCTGTGAATAGCTTTAAGCATTTTCTGTAAGCCATGATATAGTGACAACATTATTAAATAATAGAAAACTGCAATTGCATTGGAATTTTTGTATTGGCGATGAAACTGGTAAAAGTATCAATAATAGCTGAGAAGACTGTGGGTGATTTTCTTTGTGTTACTTATCTTGAGTTGTTTTTGACTTGCTAGAGTGTGCTATGAGCGAGCCACCTTCAGCCCAACGATCCAAACCTTCATCCTTTCTGCCATCTGGCACGGGGTTTATCCAGGATATTATTTAACATTTTTAACAGGAGTACTAATGACACTAGCAGCACGAGCTGTAAGTACCAACTAAGTATCTTCTTAAATAGTAAGTTTTGTAAGAGTAAATTGATCATGTTCTGTAGTCCAAAGATGCCTTTTACTGTTGATACACAATCTGTCTGATAGTGGTGTTTACTTTTTTAGTTATGAGAGCAATGGGAATGATTAATTAAAAAGAGAGTTTGATTGGTGGAAACAAACAAGACTTTACATAGCCTATAACATCTTTGTAGCATATCTTTTGTGGAAGCTCTTCCTGTGTATTAACTGATGGTGTGTTACTATGGCTTGCTGAACAGGTTGATGTTATTTAAAATAATTTTGAAAAAAATCAGTGTGATGAGTAGCTTAAAATTTGGGTGTCAATGCTATATATTTCTAGTCTGCCTCACCCCTAATTTCTGTCCAATACTATTGTAAGGATGCTAACTAAAGAATGTTCCCCCTCAAGCAGCACATAAAAATCTCTAGTGCAATTACTATTTCAAGTTGGCCAGCCAGTAGTGCAGTCACGTTAACAAGCTTTTGCAGTTGCTATTCAGAACCATATGGAACCAGCAAATCTGCCAAGAAATCTCTCACATTTCTGCCTTAGAAAGCTGTGTAAGAACAGAGACAGGTTTATCAGTCACTCAGTGGAAAAGGGGAACAAATTACACATCAGAGCAGCATCACAGAGCACTTTTTTTGTTGAAAGAACTAGGAGAGTGAGAAATTAAATAGACTGCTCTATGGTTCTATAATAGCTAGGGGAAGGTGGTACTTCAGATTTAGGCTGTTACTACATCAATAAAACAGATGCTTCTCTTTCTTCACAAGATGTGGGTATAGTCCTCATTTGACAGAACCGACTCCTTTCTTTACAATAGATACAGCTTTCTTCTCCTTCCAGACTATTACGGGGGTTTTTGACATTTATCAGCCAGGGACTGGTGCAAAAACCAAGGTTCGGGGATAGTTCACAGATAAAAGTTGTTTACTTAGTGAGATGAGTCCAGGAAATTGGAGCGCTCACTGCCCTTCGTCCTGGGCCTCTCTAGTAGACTACACTGTATTCATGTTTCATATGTATCAATCAATAGGCTATAAAAAATATTTTGAGTTTCTGTATCAATGGGTACTTAATATTAACTAAGATATGTTAGAGGTACTTCAGCATATTTATTATTTAACTCTGCTAGCCTTTAACTGCAAAGTTTGGCAGCTCTCATTCATGCTTTGTTGTATTATGCCTAAGCATGTATCCAACTTATTTTACTGCCTTTAATCATTACACATTTCAAAATCAGATGTTTACTAGTAGCAGTCATAGATTTATATTAGAAGTTGTTCTTCAAGTCCTAAAATATAGATTACAAGAACTTTTGTGAAGCTTCATCTGAGTTCTACAGAACTCAGGAACAAGTCCTTGTGTAAGACCATAAGAATAAACTAGAGGGAGATGGCAGAATGAAGGGTATGTAGCTAGAATTACTTGTTTGACTTAGCTTAACTAAGCAAAGACTGAGTGGGAATGTGGTATCTACAGGGCAATTAGAATAAGAAGAACAAGAAGGGTAAAAAAGGGTTTTTGATGTAAAGAATTAAATCAGCGCGAGCTAGCCTTGGATATGTTCTTTGGAATGAGGAGCTCAAAAGAAACTGAGGGTTGAGGAAGCTAAACAGTCTACCCTGGTGTGCAGCTTTTCAGAGAGGACTGCTTAGTGCAGGTGACCGGGGGTGGCAACTGTGATATCAGGTTGGGGTCAAAGGCTGAATTGAGCCCATCTTGGCTTGTCAGCACTGAAGAGTGTGAGCAATGATAACAGTCCTGTCAAAGGAAGGAGAGGCAAAGATTTGCTGATGTCTTTTAATTATAGACTTAAATAAAACTGAACTCAAACCTGTGTGGGTTTTGTATCTGGGCTTCTTAAATACTTTTGGTATTCATTCTTTTGAGCAGAATTTTAGAAAAGAAGACTCAGCATAGAAAAATGAGTCATTTTGTAATAATCCCACTTGCTAGAAGTTAAGACTCCTGAAATGTGTAATCAGAACTGATATTTTGTATATTCTGACTTATACCCTGCTTGTCTTAAAATATATTTTACTAACAAGTGTATGAAAATGGCTTACCATATAGAAGCTTTTGTCAGGAGCATTCTGGCCTTCACTTACTCCAAACCTCTATATTTATAGAACAGCTTGATAGAATACGTCTGCCTCATTGAGACAAGCAGTGCAAATTTGCATTGGATTTAGGGTAGAATTAATTTACTTAAACTCTGTTTAAATTGATAAATTCCCATGCTGCTTAAATTCCCATGCTGAATGAAGTGCGGGGAATTTGGGCTAATTCCTGTTGAAGATGATGGGCAATTGGAACAATTCAAAGATATTTGAGCAAACTGTAACATTTAAATTCATCCTATGACTTTTGTGTCAATGCAACAAACTCTTGAGTTCTCAAGGTTTCTTCCTCAGCTAACTTAGTATTACCTGCTTTTTCAGATCAGAAACAATATCAGACACTATTTTGTTGAATCTCCTGCTGTTAAACTATGTTATGATATTGTAACATGGATGGCAACTCAAGCAGCAATAAGTTACACAGTCGTGCCATTTGTACTGCTCTCTGTAAAACCCTCTTTCACCTTTTACAGGTAAGCACATTCTTCCTGTTTCCTTTTCTTTAACTTGGAATAGCAGTACTTTCAGTGGCAGAAGATTTCTGAAGCTATTTTAGTGATATAATTAAAGATAGATTTGTAGCTGAGGAAACTGTATTTCTGTTCTAGTGCTTGAATATAGTGTGTCTTGTGTACAAAAAAACAGAGTGCTCACATTTTCCTGTCATAACAGACTTATTTTTCAGGAGGCAGGGAAAAAAACCTAACCAAAACCAAAAGCAGACAATACCTTTGACATTACTCTATTCCATTGAACTATTTTAGAGCAAGACTAGATACTGACTTCCCAGAAATAACTTGTGAAAAAAGTTGAAAGCAGACTTCTGTTCACTTTACCTTTTGTTACAGTACTAAATAGTGTGAGGGAAGACTTAATTTCTGATTTTCCCCTTATTTTACTTTTCTTAAAGGAAATATTAATGTTTTCTTATCTTACATGCAAAGTATAGCTGTAAGAGTAATCAGAATTTTTTTTATTTATTATTTCTGTTTGTTTTTTAGCTCCTGCTATTTCTGTCTCCATATCGCCAGCATCCTGGTGTTGTTGGTATTTCCATTGAAAAGAACTCAAAAAGGAAGTAAAAAGCATGAAAGTGTCCAGCCCGTGTGGTCCAGAAAACTAGAAGAAGAAAGTCTTTTGCAAAAGAACAGTTATTCCACAACAAATAATAGTTTCAGTCAGAAACAAGAAATAACCTGCAGATATCAAGCATTAAAACAGTGATTGAGGAAATACTATGATGAATATATTTTGTATGTTTTCAGAAACCCATTTTTAGCACCTTTTAAAGGGGTTTGTATTTGTTTGCAAAGATATTTAGTAAGAAAAGGATGCATTATCTAGGAAAATCACATACAATAGCAAGACTGGAAACAAAACAAATTAACCCCTCTCATGCCATGTCCCTGTGGGTCACGCCTTATATGAAGATGTTACCATTATTTCAATGGGCACTCAGGACTTGCAACGTATGTCCATAGGGTCATATGTGTGCCCTTTGCTGAATGTACGTTGTGTATCCCAAGGCACTGATGGGGTGGAACAAAATTGTGTCAATCCAGGATTTACAAATGGAAATTAATTTTTCCAACAGAATGACTTGCCTTAAACCCTCTATTTACTGAAATATTGTTTCTAAGTGGGTATTTCAAGTTTGATTTTATGTGGAAAGTGTTTCAAATATATAACACTATGTGCTATAAAGAAGGTAAAAATAGGAAATGCAAAGTCACTAGAAGACTTTGGAATCTTTCAAAGGGAATTGCAATAAGCATCTCAGTATTTGGAGGGTTTTCTTAAAGTATCTCAAACTATTAGAGTACATCACAGAACTGTAAACATTGATGCCAAATTATAGTTAGGTCTCTTTGATAAAGAGTATAATTACTCTGAATGGATTAAAATGGCCCTTCTGCATGGATTAAAAACACCTCAAGACTTACCTTTTCCAGGGATTGATAGCTCTAATGTAGGTTTCTTTTACTTTAAAGTACCTAAACCCAATAAAACACTGCCAAGTGGGCTTTGCAGCCAGAGGGGGAAAGGCAGCCACAAGGCACAGAAGACAATGTGCAAGCAGTGGGATTTCAATGAAAGTGCAGTTTTGCCCTTAAATACCAGAAATACTTGTTCTAGAATAGAACTGTTTTACAAAAAGTGATTTTTAATACTTAAAGTTATTTTGAATTTTCAGGCATCAGTTAGTTGATGATGCTTTCAGTATAAAATAGCAAAATTACCTTGAAGCTCCAGCACACAGGTAGTCAGACATGAAATGACTATCATAACCAATTTCTGTATGCGTGATAATTGAACCTTTATCCAAAGAAGTGTGTGAATTTGAGGAAAAGCTTTTTCTTTGAATTAGAATTTTAGATGCAAATTTCATGTCATATTTCTGGGTAACATAATGAAAGAAAATCCTTCAGAATTATCTGAATTATGGAAGTGTGTCAAGGAAACAATGCAGTGGTTATATCTATTCCCGACCATTTATTGTGATGATGGTCAGTGCTAGAGTACTACTGTTAAAGGGCTACATTTTAATTGCATATATTCTGTATTTTCGTATAATTTTTTTAAGTAAACACAAACTGTTTATCCATGTGGGGCTTATTTTTAATTTTAAACCAGATACAAAGTAATACCAGAGAAAAAGAATGCAGCTGGTAGATTAATAACTAACAAATGATTGAGAAAATTTTGTCATAAGATTTTGAAACTTAAAGTTTTCATCAAATATTTAGCACCAGTTGGATGAGTATTCTTACTACCAGAAGTGCAGTGATGGTCCTCAGCTTTGGGGATATTGCCATGCAAAAATCATCACAGAACTCCCTAAAGAACCAGACCCTAAGTTAGGTCAGAGCTGTTTCCTTGATGACATAACTCTGTGTCTGGCTCTTGTCTCCTTGCCTAAAACTACAGGAGGAGGAGAACATAACTTCCCATATATGTAGGTTAGCACTAAATAATCTACTCAGAAAGGGGGAGCTGAATATGAAATGACAATGGATGAGTCTGTTTAGATGAGCAGGGATGTTGTTTCTATGACAGCTGTATTATCTTTAAGATAAAATAATCTGACTTCTAAATCCTTACTTTGATTGCCCAGGTAGACTTTCCCTTACATGGGGTTGTGGTTGTCATGTGCCGCTTTGGCACCTCATTATGGTTTTCTTGTTGTTAATAAGTAAGGGCATGCTAGTTTGTTTGATCATCCTTGTTAGATACAGAATCAGGAAAGACATTTTTTTGCTTTCTGTACTGGAAGGGACACTTACATAAAAGAAAAAATGAGATTTGCACATTTTTGGGTGGGCAAGTAGAAATATGGTTGATTCTTTCAGCATTTGTTACTCTTGAACATAAATTCATCTTCTTGGTGCAGTCTCCAAATCCATTCAAACACTTTTGGATGCCAGTAAAACGCACTGGTTTCCTACTTATTTTCTGGTACTCTTGTTTTATTGTTTTGGCATGTGTGCCCATGTGTGCTATGGAGGCTTCCTAATTTTTCTTAATGAAATATGGAAACAGTTGTACGGGCTCCCAGAAAATAAGGCAGTTTAGGGTAGTGCAGGCTGGTATTTAAGTGTGAGTGAATTCAGAGGTACAGTGTTGCACAGAACTTTTGTATACAGGGAAGTTAACTAAGAAAATACATTCATGCTTTCATTGGGCACAGGTGGCAAAATACAGGTTTCAAAACTGGATATGACATGACTTTTTTCATTATTTGAATTCATTAAGTAATTGTAAACAAGAAAATGATGACAATTAATTCTGCACAGAATTTAAGTATGGTGTCCTAGAATTTACCCTTTAAATGCTATTGTTAAATATAAAAGTACTTTGAACAAAAATCTGCTTTTCACGCAAATGAATTCTCTTGGGGACTATGGAGAGAAGTGTTTTGTTTTAATGGCAGTACTCTGATTTTAGTCAAACTGGGGTTTTGATGTTTCTTTCCTTCTGCTTTACTCATTTTCTGCTTTGCTATCACACTGGATCCTTTTTATCCATTCAATCAGAAAGTCAAGAGCAGCCAGCCCCAATGCTTTAGATAATTTTTAGGTTTTACACACATCATTTGATAATACTGAATTTGAAAGGATGGCAGTGATTACTATTCCTCTTCCTGAGAAAAACTGTAGAAAGTATATTTCCTATAAATGTTTTGGACATGAAGGAAACATGGTTTTAAGTATTCTTTCACTTATTAACTAATGTATCTCCAAAAGATAAAAGTGTTTCCTGTATTGCAGATCAGCACACTATGAAAAGTAAATACAACATATCATTCATAATTTTATGGTGCTTTGCAGATATATGCCTATTGTGAACAGTTCATTCAGGCACTTAATGAGTTAATGTTAGTTAGTAAATGTAGTCACCCTGATAGTAACTATTTGCTTGCTTAACCTTTTTTAACTTTTATGATTCTGTATTAATGAGAGAGATTTATATTACATATTTAAATAATACGTTCAGTGGTGCCCACTACTGTTGTAATCAAAAAGGCTTTGTTAGCTTTGCAGTTACAGATATGTCTTTCTTATTCAGGAAACTTACTCTTCCCTGGCCATTCCTTAAGTTGACATGTAGACAAGATTTCAATAATTGGTGACATTTGAAAATGTATTACATCTAAAAATATTGGTATGCATTTCAATATGCTCTTGATTACAAATCATGCTATAGTGAGAAGACCATGAAGAGAACTTAGGATATTCCCTGCTCTACACTGACATATGGTGTAAGATTTACCAGTATAGTATATTATTTATTAGAAGAATTTTACACTTAAAGGACTTGTTCTGTTTCCCCAAGGGGAATAAGTAATATTAATATAAATGCTAGGCTTGTATGACAGGATGCACACTAGGTAGTTTTGCCTCTTTCGATGGCATTGATTTGGATGGTGGTAAAATGTCCTCTGATGCAGAGGAGATGTTTGAGATCATCACCTCCTGTCTAATTCATATCAAAAGTAATTTTAACAAAATCTAGATTTTTTTATCTCAGAAGCTTTGCAAACAAATTGTTGACAATTTGTTTAAATACATGGTCAATTGTGTAACTGTTGCTTATATGTAAACTTTCACATGTTCAACTTTATAAGTTGGCCTTGAAAGATAAATTTAAAAGCACAAGTTACTGTAATTTAGGCTGTCATTTCCCTTAAGTCTTTCACTTTATAATTCTCATTGAATTCTGAAATCAGGTTTGAGAATTTAATTTTCATTGAAAATTTTGAAATAATACCATCTATGTTGAAAAGTGATCAGTGTTAGAAAAACAGATGGAAATAAATTTAAGGATTTTAATATGATGCAGACTATGTATAAAAAAATACACATTAGTTCTGTGCTGATTCATCACAGCATTTCACTACATGATTAACCTTTATGTATTTATTTAGATCAAATAGTACTCTGAACTGCACTTGGTGTATTTTTTAATTTTCCTGTTTAAAAATCAATTGACAGTAAGTACTTTAATAAGTATTTAAATGCTATTCTGAATAAGTAAGTAGACACTCTAGTCAATTGAGCCTACTCTCCTAAGATTACCAGATCTGTCTGCATCTCAGCGAGTTTGCACTGTCGGCCTTCATCTTCTTCAGAGTCACGGTGGAAAAGGATGGCAGTGGAGAAGTCTCTAGTGAGGACGTGTCCCATCTGTGGCTGGAAGGGTTTGCCACAGTTCCTGCAGGGAGCTAACCCTGAGTGCAGAGCTTGACAGAAGTTCTACTTGCTTGTGACCCAGGCTGCAGCTGCTCTCTGCTACATCTGGCTGGATTTTTGACGTGTTTGCTGTCTTAACCTAGACATTCTGCAAACACCATGAAATCCAGGCATCCACAAAGTCACCCTGCAAAGTTACAACTACAAATATTGCAACACTTGCTTGTTATGGTCAAAACTAAATGAAAAAAAAAATTCTTATAAACTTGTTTCAGAATGGGCTTTTTGTAGGTTTTTTTACAAAATTTAACCATCAAATGTATCAATTTTGGTCACATTAAATATTTAAAACGTAATTTTGCTCAGTTTAGGTATACAAATGTGCAAAAATAAATTTTGCCACTTTATCATCTGTGCATTAGCTGTGTGTCCAGTGACTTAGACCTGGTCTTGGTTTTAGATATCTTAGATTTTCTGAACCCATGTACATATCCATATAAACATTGTGTAAACTTTGAATTGACAAACTGTCATTACATATAATATGCATAAATACACTTAAAACAGCTTATATCAATATTCAGATGAGGCTGGTGTTGAGCCCTCCAGTTGTACATTACAGCTGAAGGCTGTAGGGTTCTATTCGCAGAGGACTTGAGCTTCCTGCTTCCTAAAGTGGAAACAGAATCTGTTGGTTACACTTTAAGTGGCAAGTAAAGGCTTCTTTCACACTTGCAAAACCAGCTTTTATAGGTTATTCTGCTGCAGGCTATGATAGAAAACTTGACTTCAGACTGAGATCTGAGGTAGGGCCACTTCTGGAGGAAAGGTTTTGTATTACTAGTGATTCAGTCCAGCACCTTATTCAAACAAACCTCTTGGCAAAAGAGACCTCTGCACAATCTTCTTCCTTCCTTTTGTTCCCTAAGGGAGGAGTACCCCAGGCTGGATTTTCATTTAGGCTTCACTACAGTATGTCATACGAATAGATAGCTGTGGTCCATGCTCTAGCCAGATTAGACTTGAAAATTGGGACAATGTAATCTGAAACAAAAAAATAGAGAAACAGGGTGCCTAGAGACTGGTAATCAGAAAAGTGCAACACTGCGTATTAAAGGTGCAACAATTACCACAATAAGTAAAGGAGTATTTGCCTATGCATCTTTTGCCTTTCTCTGTTTTTCAGTTCTCTTTACATCTTTTCTTTGTACCTTCTTTTGTCCAGTGGTGTTGGTTATTTCTATGAAGAATCTGCTGATGTGTCTTACTGTGACAAAGGTGTCAAAATGCTACAATAGTAATTAGTTACTCCTAAATCCCAGACCTCAGATGTGTTCTAGATCAGTTAGAAGAGAACGTTCAAAATGTATTGGATGAAAAATACTTTAAGATGGGTAATATAGCATTATTCAAAGGTGTTGTAATAAGTTATTCAATTTAAGGATTTAAAATATGGAACTTTATTCTTTCCTGCCTTGGTTACACATTCAAGGGAATAGTTTTACCTCAATGCAGAAGTAGTTATGCCTCCAACCACCCGTATGTTAAGGTGAGAGAACACCCCTAAAAGTGGATAGCTACAGTATTCCTAAATTTGCCTTTCCTGGTTCAGATTATAATACATTGTCAGTGAATTTCATTTTTATTATTCCAAAATATATATTTTTTAAAAAGTGTTATTTTTCAACAGATCCATAAACTAAGTGTTGGTGTATGGTAAAATTAAAATACCACTGTTAGTTACACTGTGATTGTGATATTTTAATAATTACTTATTTCTAATTTGTCTCAGCAGTGCTGCAGAAGCAGCATGCTGTTATGTTTTAAAGGTGTTTTTAACTTGCCTATAAATGTTCTTTTCTAATTTGTGTCTTTAAATATGATTAAACTGTAGTTTAAAAAAAGTGAACTTGTTTTTCTAAATTCTTTGGTGTCTGTCTTTAATGAGTGCTAAAGAACAAAATTATTTTAATGCAGTTTCTCCTTTTAGATTGCTAAATATACATTGCATGCATTTACACTTATTTTGAATGTTCTACTTCAAAATCGCTTTTATTTAATTTGTTTTCTAGAGCTTCTATACAAGTATATGTATATAAATTATTTTTCAGTAGAGCTGGTAGGCAGTATTTCAAGTCTAGCCTCTTGTTACTTGGGAAAGGTGCTTAAGGAGTTTAAACTCTCCATCTCAGAGCTTATTGCTGCCTGATGAGTGCTACTTCCGAATAGGACAACTGGGGTATTTTTAGCTTGAGAAAGGGAAACTTCATAACTGAGAAATCAAATTCAATGCTTTGAAGAAGCTGCTGCTTTAATTGGTGGTTCCAAAGAAGCAGGGCTAAGTGTGTACCATACACGCACATTTTTGTTCTCTTTGAAACTCGACTACCAGGACTCTGCTAAGGCTGGTGACAGTACGTCAGAGCTGGCTGAGAATCCTGGACCTGCAGGTTTTTACTGTGTGAGCTTAGGTTATTAGAGAAAAGAAGGGATGTGCCACTACTAAAGAGGGGCTGTTTGCATCATTTTCTCTCTTCTTTTGATCTCATATTAATTCCACTTCAGTACAAACTTTAAAAAGTAAAGATGGTGTAACTTTTTGAAGACATCTTCATACAGCTCTCTTTCTGCCAGGGGTCCAACCCTAGAGGAATATGGCATGTGTAGTATTCTCTTGAAAGGCCCTGCTGTAGCAATAGCATTTTTGAACTTGTGTGTTTAGAATTATCTTTCAGCAATCTGTATCACAGGAGATGAAAATACTTGCCATTCCAACACAAAGGAGTACAGATGTAATTTTAGAAGCTCTGGTAAATGTTGTAATTTTAACCAGAAGCTGGGCTGCAATGGAAATTCACAACAGAGTCAATCATGAGTATGAAGTGTCCTCATGAACTAAACATTGCTGCATTTAGTGAAAAACTCATTTGAAGAGATTAAAATAAAGCACAGCTTTCTGCTGCTAAGTGTTGTTAAGGTACTGCACAGAAAAAGTCATGATTAAGAGCATCCTGGAGCCAGCAGATACTTTCCTATAATTAACTTAATTCCATCTGAGTAACTTCCTGATAACATGCAGGATATTTCAGTATGGAATACAGAAGTAGTTCTGTGGGGAGATGTCTTCAGCCTATTTACTGGATGAGAATTGGAGATCTGTCCAGTTTGGCAGTACATCTTACAGCTCTTCCTAAGATGGTCATATATAGTAGCAGAGGAGTTATTTCTCCATGTGGGCTGCACATGAGCTTTCCAAACTGAGTAAACCACAACTGCACTGTGTTTCACTGCCTATGTGAATTAGTCACTGGTGGGGAAGTGTTGCTCCTAATCTAAGCATAGGGTACAAGTTAGAAGAGCACAAGGATGTCAGGAGCTGGATCCATCTGTAGCAAAAGTGAGTGACAGTGAAGGACCATACAATAAACTACCTTTTCTGCCTCCATGTTCATAGTGTTTGTACAGTTCCTTTTTATGCAGGAGGGAAGGAGCTACTGGTTTTGCCTGAAATTTGTAGCTGCATGGTGAGAACACAGCTAACACCTGATGGGTGGGAACACTATGATACGGGAATAAGGATTTGGGTGATGGGAGATCATGAAGTGAGATACTAATATACATTTTTGTATGAAGTATGAAAAAAAGAGTAATATCCTGAAATTGTTTCAAAATCTATAAACCTGAAGAGGCTAACACAGGCAGGCTTGTCAGACTGTGGTTTCTCTTAGGTACATATGATTATACGGGTGCCTGAAGCACCAGGACCATTCTTCCTTGAGTAGTGGCCCTTATGCATATGTTCAGGTGGCACAGAGAGCTTTTTCAGCCCCACATTAAGTGCAAGGACTTGTCCTCCATTTGTTCACATTTCATTTCTGCCAATAGGTGTAAAGAAGAATGTGCTTTATGTACTTAATTTTTCCCAGGTTTTCAGCTGAACCAGTGTTTTGGTGCAAGATTAAGTGGAGTTAGCTTTTGAATTTCTCAGCTTGTGCCTTTGCTTTGTATTAACAACTTTAGAGCATGGAAGGAAGCTGTATATTTTATCTGGGTGTGAAGACTTTCTTAAGGTCATTGGAGAATTCATGCTTAAAAGAGTGAGCAAAGCACTTGCTGCATGGTTTCTGGTTTATAAGTATTTGGGGTATAAGGAAGCCCTGTCAGATGTTTTTTTAAGAAGCAAAAGTCATGGCTCTTTACCAAGATTGCAAATCTCAGTGTTGTAAAGAATTTTACCAATGTTTTGGCCCTTAAAACTCAGTAACCTTAGAAATAAGCAGTAATGTGGGGACTATGCTCCTTTCCCTGGCTGGTTTGTTGCCATCCTGGGTTTAAGCAAGGTTCCATGGTTTCCTGGGGAGATGTTATTGCTGTAGTCATCAGAGATCATAGCTCATGCAGTTGTCCAAATGAATTAAACATCCATTATCATGGATTCAGACTGAAGTGCTGAAGATGGAATTGACATTTTTACAGTCACTGGATGCATTTTATCATCACTGAAAGCAACAATGGAAGAACTGAAGAAAATGTTGGGAAAGGTATGAGGCAGCTGCAGCCATGCACACCCTGGCTTGGGCTGAGAGGGGAATTTTCAAAATACCCATGAAGCTGCTCAGACATCTGGGCTGTGGGGGAGTCTGAGAGAAGCTGGTGGGTCTCAAGGTATGTGGTAGTACCGCAAAATGTGCAAATGTGTCAAAATTATTTTAAATTGCGATGTACTTTGATATTTGGTCTTTATATACTTTCAAGTCCAATCAGCAAGAAAGGAGACTTGACCAGTAGAACAGATAGCAGCTAGCATCCCTTAGTCAGGACATCCTGGAGCTAACAAACTCTAAGGATGCAGTAAATCAAGATGTTGATATATGTCTGTATATGTTGCCAACTTGGCAAAAGACTCAAGGTCCATGTATCTTGTAGTTGGTCTATCTTCATTATTATACTAGAAATCACTCCTACAGGTCAAAAAGACCCTGCCCAGGTGAAGACCCTTCCCCTGAGCATACACAGAAGTCAGCTGGGGTTATGTAACTTTTATGCGGATTACAACCCGAAGGGGCTGCATTTGGAAGGTAATTGACACAGCTTCTGTGTATAAACCATAGAAACATACAGTATTCTGAGTTGGAAGGGACCCATCGGAATCATCAAGTCCAACTCCTGACCCTGCACAGGACAACCCCAAGAGTCACACCATGGGTCTAAGAGCACTGTCCAAACACTTCCTGAACTCTGTCAGCCTTGGCGCTGACAACTTCCCTGAAGAGCCTGTTCCAGTGCCCAACCACCCTCTGGGGGAAGAAACTTTTTCTAATATTCAACCTCAACCTCCCCTGACTCAGCTTCATGGGGTTCCCTCTGGTCCTGGTACTGGTCACCAGAGTGAAGAGTTTAGAGCCTGCCCCTCCTCTTTCCCGCACGACGAAGCTGTAACTGCAATGAGGTCTCCCCTCCCTCTCTTCTCCAGACTGAACAAGCCACTCCTCGTATTTCCTCGGCTCAAGGCCCGTAACAACCTTCTTTTGCCTCCTCTGGACGCTCTCTAACAGCTTCATGTCTTTCTTATATTGTGGTGCCCAAAACTGCCCGCAGGGCTCGAGGTGATGTCCCTTTCCGCGGCGCTGCTTTCCAGCCTCTCGTTCCCCAGTCTGTCCGCACATCTGGCAGCAGTCGTCACTACCCTTTCCCCCCTTATTTTCTATCAGAAAGCAGCGGGGGGTGACTGCTGGGAGCTGCCCGGGGCGGTGCCACCCTCGGGGCTGCCCAGCGCTGCTCTCCGGCTCAGCCACCCCTGCTCCGCTCCGCTCCGCTCCGCGCCGGGCCGGGCCGGGCCGTGCCGGCGGTGCCGCGCCGCTCCCGGGCAGGGCGGTTCCGGTGCCCGCTGTTGCCACCGCTCCCGGCGATGGGCGCGGCCGGAGCCGCCCCCGCGCGTCACGGCCCGGGCGGGCGGAGTGCAGCGGCGGAAGATGGCGGGCGCCGCCGGGCCGAGCTGAGCAGCGCTTGGGGCCGCCGCCTCCCTCCGTGTCAGCCTCCGGCTGGGCCCGGGCAGCCGCCGTCGGGGCAGAGCGCGCCCGGCCGTGGGGTGAGGAGCGGCTCGGAGGCGGCGGGCGCGGGCCGGGCGCGGAAGGGCAGGGGAAGGGCACGGGGCTGTGGGGGAGGCGGCGCTCCCGCTGCCAAACAAAGGGCGCCGCGGGGCCGCTCCCGGCGGGGGCCTGGGGGGCGCTGGGCTCGGGCGATTCGTGGCCGCCGTGGCTCGGGGGCCCGGTGCCCTCACGGCCTGGTCCCCTCCGTGCAGGGCCGCGGGTCGGGAGTAGCGGCGCGCCCGCTCCGCTCTGCCCCGGGCGTCGCGGGGCTCCGGCGGCGCCGTGTGCGGGGCGGTCCGGGCTCGGTGCGCGGCTGTCGGGGCAGCGCAGCGCGGGTAAAGCGGGCACGGCCGGGAATCCCTGTCAGGTACCTCTGTCCCGGGGCTGGAGGAGCCTCTTGCACCGTGCTTCTCTCCTGTTGACTCGGAAAGGTAGATAAGGGTTCGACCCGTCAGGAAAGTTTTTGGCATCTGATTTCCGAGGTAAAGAATAACAGAACGGTTGAGGGTGGGAGGGATCTCCGCACGTTATCGGGTTTGACCCTTCTCCTTGAGTAGGGACAACGAGAGTGGATCACCCAGGACTGTGCCCAGAGGTTGTTCGTGTGTCTTCAGGGACGGAGAATCTGCAACCTCTCTGGGCAATCTGTGCCAGTGCTGGGTCACCCTCACAGTAACAAAGTGTTTCCTGATATTCGGACAGAGACTCCTTTGAACGCAGAGAAGGGCAGCGAAGCTGGTGAAAGGTCTGGAGCACAAGTGCAATGAGGAGCGGCCGAGGGAGTGCTGGGGGAGTTCAGCCTGGGAAAAAAGGAGGCTCAGGAGTGACCTTATCAGGAGTGATCTACAACTACCTGAAAGGAGGTTGTAGCCAAGTGGGGATCAGACTCTTCTCCCAGGTAACAAGCGATAGGACAAGAGGATGTAGCCTCAAGCTGTGCCAGGGGAGGTTTAGGTTGGATATTAGGAAGAATTTCTTCACAGAAGGAGTGGTTAGACAGTGGAATGGACTGCCCAGGGAGGTGCTGAACTCACTGACCCTTGGAGGTGTTTAAGGAAAGACCACTTAGTTGACATAGTGGTGTTCGATCACGGGTTGGACTAAATGATCTCTCAGAGGTCTTTTCCAGCTTCATTGATTCTGTTTCAGTTTCTGCCCATTGCCTCAGGTCCTGCCACAGGACATTACTGAAAGAGTAGCAAAATGTTTTAAAGGTAGTAGGGCTTTGCCACTTCTCATATATGCTTAAATATTGGTTGGAAAAGTGATTTCCTCTCTGTAACTTTTGGTAAAGGATTAATGGGGGGAACAATACAGTAATACATCTTTTGCTGGAAAAGTGTTTGAGTCATTACCTGATTAATTACTTGACACTCCTTCCACCCATTAAATAGTAAAGAAATGGAAAGAAAAACAGATCTTTTTCTGAGATCAGAACATGTAAGAAAACCCATCTTTTTGTCTACTGGATAGGCATCTATTCTTTGTTCTGCAACAGTGTTTATTTAAAATAAATTGGTTTATTAAGAAATTAAAATCTGCTTTAAATTCTAAGTGACAACAGCTTATGAAATGGTGCCATATTAGTTTAAAGTTCTACATCACACCATTCACTTTTTTGTTAAGTGGAAACACTCTGAAAGTTAGATTTTTGCCATATAACTTGTGTCTGTGACTAACAAACCCTTGATTTTATGGTACATGTTGGCCATATGAGACTGTCTAAGATGACATTGCAGACTTTCTTGTGCTTTTGTGTATTTTATACAGGTTTTGACAATTGATTTGTGTTGGTTGGTATAATTTTTTAAAAAAACCTTAATATTGGTAACTGCTTCTGTTTGCTTTCTTTTATTTGATGTATTTAAAACCTGAAATAGTGATTTGTAGGACTGAGCATCTTGTATTTTGTTTAGGAATTGAATTTTCTCTTAGAATTCAGATGTTCGTAGCAATATGTTACTGTTCGTTGACCATATTTAAATTTTGTCTCAAAGGTAGACAGATTTCTCTGATAAGTATAAATTCTGTTATCAGATTCTTCACACTTTGTTTTAACTGATTTTTTAACCATGGTGGAACATAGGCATGTCTGATAGTTGCTATCAGCTGACTACCAGCCCTGTATTTTAAATATGGATTTACATCTTTCCAGTCTTTTGTATGTAATCCCCAGTCTCTTTCATTTTTTAAAAACAAAAAAGTCATCACTACCATATTTGGAAATGGCCATTGCCTTTTGTACATAAGGTAAAAAAGAAGGACTTGTATATCTCCAATTTCCCCTACTTCTTACTGTGTGCAGTTATAATGGTTAGAAATAGAGACCTCCTTTTGTGCTTTTTTTTTTTTTTGTTATATTATTGGTTTTGGGTTTCAAAATAAGAATGTGTGTCTAGCTGTAGTTCACTTTTTGTGTCTTTTGATATTTTGGAGTTACACTATTTTGTTCTTTGTGATAAGGTAACAAAAAGTAAGGTAATTTTTAAAAAATGCTTCTCACCTGGATAACAGAAATGTGGTTAAGAGAAGTAGAAAAAATGTTCCCAGATAAATAAGGAAAAGCAGAAATGCAGCATAAGGTCATTAGTCACACTGGAATTTCAGACACTGGGGAAGAGGTGTGGGTGTAGGCTTCTTATAGAAACTTAGATTTATTGTTTCTCTCTGACTCTGAATACCAGAAATTAATATTTTTAGAGACTCATTTCAACTGTTCTCAAAATTTGTTCTTTAAACAGAATCCTGGTTGTCTCAGTCCCAACAGAAAGAATATTTTAAAGTATTTGCTGCTTGATATGATGCCTGACTTATGATCTGTTTGTGTTTAGGAGGTATATCCGTTTAGGAAGGGATTACAAGGAGGTGTTGTAAAGGCTGGGCAATGCTCCTGTTAGTAGGATTCTGTGTGGTGTGAGTAAAGGTGATGTTTCAGCATGTTTTTCATTTCTTTATACCATCATAAAGCATAGAAATGTGGGAGAATATGAGACAGACTTGTTAGGTTTTTATAATAATGTGTACAATTCTTGGTTTTCACATTTTTTTAATTCTAATTTGAAAAGATGGCGTTTCCAGTTCTTATGGGTGAAATGCTCTGCATTTACACATTTGAGTTGTACGTGCTCAGATTTCAGCAGCACAGTAATTATTTCCTTTTACAGTTAGCTGAGAGATCTGCCACAGTGGTGCATGTTGGGAAAGTGGTCTTTGTGTCTGGAAAAGGAAGGAAGCATTAAAAAGTGGGCAACAGTTTTTTCATCGTATGTTGAAAAGTATGAATTTAATGTCATTACTATGTTGACTTTGTTTTTTTTGTTTTGTTTTCAATAGGTATTCTCAATAATGCTAGTGTTGTTGACCAGTTTTGATCCTTATTCAAAAAAGATCACTGTTTGCACAATAAAAAAAACATGGGGAAGAGCTATGTAAAAATTTTTGATAGTTTGAAAATTTAGCGAGTAATAATATTTGTTACATAGTTAGGAACTGATAAGAGGTTCTGAGAATACGTAGGATACCTGCAGATTTATCGAGACCTCTGCTGTCAATATTGGTGCTGTTGAGAGAAACCATATTTTTGTAAATTGACAAATTTTTGCAGTCTTTCCTAAACAGTGATAACGTTTGTCTGCTTCTGTTCAGGACGCGAGAATCTTACAGAAACAGTTTAATCCCTGTGCATGCATTGCCTTCACCTGAGCATTTGTGCACTTTATAACTTTTCATAGTTCTTGGTGTGTTGTTAGTTTTATAAAATACCAGGTTTTGCTGCCCAAGGGCATTGTGAGATTTCCAAGCTTGAAATTTTGGATTATGAATGAAGAACAGGTTTGTGCACTGGAAATTGGCTTCCTTAGGTGACAGAGAAAAATAATAGCATTAATCCTTATTGGAAAGTGGATTGGTTTCCAAGCAGAATCCTGGTTTGAATTGAAATTTTTCTTATCGATTGGGAAAATACTTCTGTTGTGTCAAAGAAAAAGTAAATGTGTTAATTGAGCAATTAAGGACCATTTATGTATAGGATGTTCTAGAATTATACTGGTTTTGCACTATATTTATGAAATTTGGCAGGGATTAAGTTCTCATCTTTTAATTTGGTCCAGACTAAGACTTAGAGGGTTTTTTTTATTCCTGGGTTGTTTGAAAACTGAATATGTATTTCAGGAGCATTTTTCATCAGAGGGGCCAGAATAGAATTACTTAGAATGGAATTACAGCTAGAGACTGTTCCTCAGAGTCTTGGTTCAGTTTTTATGATTATTTAAAAGAAATCTGAATAAAGGGGGGATATCACACTTTAGTGATCAGCACCCATATGGACTTGGAGTACAGTGCCTAATTTTCATAACATAATAACATAAATTTTGTTTAATAAAAAGGTGGACTGCGGCTGTGTTCAAGTGACATTGACTTGCTGTCATGAGCAAAAGGATAATGAACAAACCCATTCAGGATTGCTTCGGGCATGTTCTTTGTTCTTGGTGGGGAAAAAATAAAGCAAAGTTTCCAAAAATCTTAATACCACCCTTTTTTTTGTTTATCTTTGTGTCTGGAGTGGTGGAGAGTTTTTTGTTTGTTTGGTGGTTGTTGTTGTCCCTAAACTGTGCTTTCCCAAAGCCCTCCAGTGATGTTAATCTTTTGGATGCTCTAAGAAGCTTGCCTGAAAAGGGGCAAATAAAAGCATAAGGATATAAAATGCATAATTATAATATGTGATTTTGTGATTCTTGTTTTTATAGAATAGATTGTTGTTAATTCTACGAAGGGGATAAGACATACTAATATTCTTGGAGATGGTTCACTGGTACAAATCTTTTATCATTTTATAAAAGTAATATTAACATGGAGTTTATAAGCCCAGCTCTGGATGTGTTCATTGGCATTAGGTATTTTGCTGTTAGCCAGAGGTTTAAGTTGTCTCTAAGGATTCAGCTGTGCATGAAGGCAGAAGCTGTGCTGTTGCCAGCTGGGATTTCTGAGGCAGGATGCTTATCTACAGTGCAGCAGGGCTGCCTCTGCCTTCTGGAAATAGGCTCATAGGGAGCATCCAGGGAAGAATCTTACTTTGAGGAAAAAGCAATGCTGAATACTTTCTTTCTTTTCACACTAGCTGGGAATTAATTGGTGAAATTTTGATAGCAACTGCAGAGTATAATTCATTTGGTGAGACATTTTTAGTCGTGTTTTGGGGATGTTCTTAATACAGTTTTCAGTTTAATATTTGGTATGGAAAATAGCATGAGGATTGAAGGTACAGCTACAGGAGAGAAGCTGGGAGACTTCACAGGAAAAACAGAAAATGCCTGTGGTGGCAGTGGAGCTAGCAACAAATCACATTTCATGGATTTCTGTTGTCATATATGAAAACTAATGGGAGGAGTACAGGTGCATGTGAATATCTAATGTCGTTTTAGGTGACTGAGAATATCTGAGACACCTGCATAGGGCTGTAAGATGCTGCTGTGGGCTGTAAGGGCGGTGGGCTGGTCTGGACTGGTAGCTGGATGCCAGGCAAGATGCTGATTTTCCTGGTATTTTTGTGTCTGAAATGGCAGTAAGAGCCTGGTGTATCCACCCTGAGTCAGTAAAATCTCTGTTTCTTTTCAAACCTTTCATTTTTTTGTGTGGTTTAGTGTTGGTTTTTTTTTTTTTTTCTTTTGTTTGTTTTTAAGTTTGCAGCCTCTCAGTTGGCTCTTCCTCCTACTGAAAAAAATATAACACCACTGTTGTGCTGCTCACCCCCTTTGAAGGTAATTTAACTGTACAGTAAACGTGACGGACCTTTTGTGTTCTTAGTTTATTTATAGCTTTCTTGTGGGACAGACTGGCTGCTAGGGCAGTGCCGAGGAAAACTGCTGCTGGGCTTTACATTTTGAATCAAGATTTTTTTTTACTCGTTTTTGGTGTGAGTTTTAAACAATGTCTGTAGTTTCTTTTGTCACTAGACATTCATGTGCACCTGAATTGCATTTGCACGTACCCAGAGCTGCTGTCATCTTAACTGAGGTGTTAACTGGCATTTTTTTGAACAAGGCATTTCTGTGTGTGGGTCACGGGATGGCTGCAGTGCTGTAGGTGAGCTCAGGTTGTATCTAATAAACTGTGACAACGCTGTGTGTGTCTATATATACATACCTGGTAAAGGAGAAAGGATACTGTTACCGACTATGTCAGCAATTGAAAGTGGATCTGGATAATTTGATTTAAATCTCTTAATCTAAACTAACTTCTCTGTGCATGGTGAAGTTTTTGCTGGCTTCCTCTCATCTCTTTTTGTTCCACTTCAGTTGGAAGTGCAGAAAACTTCACTGGCTGCTTTGATTTGAGAATAAAAGTAAGAACATTTGCCTGGGAAAGCCACTAGCCTTTGGCTTCTCCCTGAGAGAGAATAGCCTAAGCAGTAGGCTTTAGCTAACACTAAACTGGAAGTTTTCCTCTGCTGTTAGAAGAAAAAGCCAGAGAGCATGATCATGTCAGCCACTGGTGAGGAGAAAGGTGTTGAAGGAGTCTTGTATTTAACCCCATGACCTGTTCTGTATCTAGCGAAACTTAATTTGGGTGCAGTGAGTGACTCTGCGCTCTGTGTGTATAAATTTGACACAGTAATACTGTTGGTGCTCCAAACTTACTGGGCACAGCTTTTTAGGGAGTCTGAAATGGTTCTTAGTGGTCTGCCTTAAGAAAGAAAAACCTTTGCTGTCTTGCATATTAGAGGTTAAAAACATAATCAGTTAACAGAAGCCATGTTAAATTTGACTAGCAAGTTAACAATGTGCCATCACATGCAGGCATGTCTGCATGAAGTTGGTGATAACTGATTTAGTAAATGGTGTTTCTCAGAGTTCCATATGGCTGCAATTTAGATGGAATCACTGTATTTTGTAGTGCTGATTGGTCTCAATGCTCTGCTTATGCACATAAAGGATAAGGGTTATATTGTAAATAACTAGTATGTATAAAGTATGTAACACATACAGATATTCCTGTGATGCTGTATATACAGAAACTACTATGCATTCCATTCAAAATATTTATTTAGACAACACATAACAGCTAAAAGAATTTCAATAATTTTCTAAGAACTGGAAAGAGTTAAGACTTTTCATGGAAATGTAGTGCATTTTAATGCATGTCTCCGTAGTGTTTTGTTGAGGAGAATGGCAGGTGTTTGTACCCAGCCAATAACTTATTAGCATATATAATTCATGCTTTCTAGTGTCAAATGTCATAGCTGTTACTTATGCTTTGCTGGTTTTTTTCCTTTCCTGAAATACAGGTAGGCTTTGTTATCTAGAAGCATTTTAAATACTGTGTGAAGATGGCAAGTCTGATGAGTCAGAGTCTGTTGACCTATGTAGAAGAAGGAAACGTTCCTGCTCTGAAAGCGCTTCTTGAGAAATGCAGGGATGTCGATGAGAGAAATGAGGTAAGGTGATTTTTGAAAAGGTCAGTTTCACATTGCAGCTTATTAGTTACAGAATGAATAATTAGTGAGATCACACTGGTTATTTAATATACAGATTTCAGTTTTGTTTTTAAGTGATTGCTTATCTTTGCATAACCTGAACACTGTATTCAGTCTCTGTCGGCACCTCAAGCATCTTTCATAGTATTGGCTTTCTAGAGTGTTCTTCTCAGCTGGAAAATGTAGCTCCATCCTTACTGTGTAAATGGAGTTTATACCTGAATTTCTGTGCCTAAGAATTGGTTCTTAGTTCACAGATGCAACTGCATATGCCCTGTTCATTTTGGGGTGAGACCTGGTATGATGATAATCCCTGCCTCATATCCTGGGTTTTAGTCAAGATACTTTGTTTTACAATCCAAGTAAGAGTGTATATTGCAACTTACATGAGCATATGCTCATCTAGATGAAAAAATATGTATCTACAGGTTACCAGAAGTACACGGAGGTCTTGATACACAGGAGGGAGTTTATATGAGAATTATTCAGAATCTGTTATTTTGATCAATTTTCCAAATCTGCATAAGATGGAAAGAATTTTGTTTTAAAAGAAGCCCAGTGGCATATATTACTCAAACTCAAAAAGCATCATGCAAATGTGAAAACAATGTACAGAATTCAGCCTTACTGTAGTTATTAGATCTGGTTTCATTTAAGATAGTTGTCTTTCATTGGTGGCACATTTCATTCCAGGCTTTGTATGCACATACGCTGAGGTATTTGAGATGGGAGAATTTTTAAGTTTCAGGGCATACACATTAACCTCACCACCTGGCATGTAGCATATCTGAGAAGGGGAATGTCTGTTCCCTCTGCTGGCAATTCCTTTCAACAACATGGCCGAAATCAGTTCATGTTGATTTTATCAAGTGTCACTGCCTTCACCTTCTTTTCTAAATTTTTCTTCACTTGTTGGTGGGACTGAATGTAGTCTTGGGTTTCATTAACTGCCTTTTTTGCAGAGATAATTTCCCTGATACCTATTGTTTTCAGTCTTCTCATCTGTTGCATTGGAGAAAGTAATTTCTGCAGACTGACGTGTTTGCATCAGTTTTTTGCATCCCTTGCAGGGACGGTCCATATGTATAATGATAGGAGTTTTATTTAAATGCTAGCTCTCCCTTGGAATTCAGTGGCTTTGAGTGCAATTCAGTTTCCAGTTTTGGACCTGCCAAGTCATCTTTTCTTTGTGGGTAAGAAGAAAATACCAAAAGGGGAGTGCCTTTAGAGATCTGAAAAGATTGCTGGCAAGCCAAGGTTTGCTAATGCCAGGACCTCCCGGGCTGCAGTGACTTGTCCAATGGTAGGATCACCCACATTGTTCCCAGCCATTTTTATCTTGACTGTGGTCAGTTGCCAGAAAAGCTGGGATGTCCCAGTCAGTTTGTGTATGGATGGTTTTGTTACATTAACACCGTCAGTTTCAGTTAAGTGGGGCAAGTCTCAGCCTCTCTGCCTTTTCTCTGCACATCCTTCTGCTTGTGTGATTTCTTCTCTCTCATACCAGACACATGAATTAACAGCTAATGATAGATTCTTGCCTTGGGGAATAGACTTTGATCCTAACAGCCTCCACTTTCCCTTGATGTTGCTTTCTTTCTGCTCTTGGTACTGAAGGAGCTTCTGCATGTTCAATTCTGAATCTTCTGTTCTGTCACAGACTGCAAGAGTGCTAATCTGTAAGGTGACACCACTAATTGATTTCCCTAAAAAGATACAGGTGTGCTCCTTTATAATTTGGTTGTTCCAATACTTAGATTGAGTTGTGATGTACATATAGACAGTACTTGATGTGCATGTGAAAAATATGGGCATTTAGTTATTGTGGAGTGTCTAGATTCCTGGGCAACTTTTGAGAATTAATCTTGATATCACAGATGTGGTAGTTACCTTTTGTTTCTGTGTTTGTGAAATCTTTGTGATGGTTGCTAAAACATTATGACATTCTACTTACATTTGAGAGTGTTCTAACAAAAAGGGAAGGATGTTTTCAGTACTCCTATAGAAAATTTTACATCTGTATCAGAAAACCAAAACCAGTCTGCAGCTGTCTGATACTGCTTACAGGAGGGAATAATTTTACGATCCACAGCCTCTTCTTTCCCAGACATACTTTTATTTGGATTATATTATCCTTTTGTGTTATCCACTTGTGGAAGACAGAGTGATAGCAACGGTACTTGTTCTGAAGGAGGTGAGAAGAATGGTCAGGCTAAAATAGGGGGTTTTGTGTGTATTGGTAAAGCAGTGCTTGGAAGGGATCCCTGGAGATTATCTAGTCCTGTATCCTGAGGTGAGTTGGTTGGAGCCAGCTGGAATTGCCCGTGTCTGGCTCAGGGCAGTCCCAGCCTCTCTTCACAAGGATTCAGTGCAGTTTCCTCTGGGTATCACACCCAGACACCTGTGCTCAGTACAGGAAGGTTCCTGTGTGCCCAGCCTGTCACTGTCCCTGTGGATGGCAGCCCAAGCCTCTGCTGCTGCATCAGCCACCCCTCCACCTTAGCCCAGGCTGCAAAGGTGCTGCAGGCACTCTGTCCCCTTGCCCCAGTTCTTAATGAAGGGCTTCAACAGGATCCCAGGATCGATTCCCTGCACTAGTGACTGGCCTCCAGCTGGACTTTGTACTGCTGATCCCAATGCTCTGAGCCCAGCACTGCAGCCAGTTTCAGCCCACCTCGCTGTCCATTTGTCTAGCCCGTACTTCATGAGTGTCTGTGGTTGTTGTGGGAGGCAGTGTTGAAATCCTTACTAGATATGCCATAAACAATGTCTCAGCTCTTCATCCACTGAACAGTGATGTCATCACAGAAGGCAGCGTGGTCAGTCATGATTTCTGAAATCACTTGGCATGTGTATCCCCAACTTATTAGCTTGCATATCTTAAAGAGCAAAAGTTATGACTGTTCTGTCTTTCAAAGAGCTGCTCTTTTCTAAAAAGTAGTGTTTTATTTTCTCTTGATTTTTTGAGCATTTAAATTCATTTTTTTTATGACCAGACCTAAAAACTACTTCTTGTTGATACAAAATATACTTTAGGATCTAAAAGCAATGGTGTCCTTTTGAATGTATACAATGTACAGTTATAACAACATAAACTTACATGAGAGCATAATTTTTCTTTGTGAAAAATTTTATTATAGATGTAATTAGATAGGGAACAGCTGATGGGCCAGAAAGTGTTTTTGAAAGAATCCATGCATTTCTCTAATTTTGTGTGTGTAAAGAGCAGAAAGAGTCATCAAGTATTGTTATTAATTGTACTGTTAATTGTGTCAGTTATGAAGATAAGTGATACTTCTGTGTTGTGATTCTGCATTGATTTTTATTCTTTCCAGGGAAATTGCTGGTATATAGCTCATAACATGTAGCTTTTGCGTTATATAGAGACTAGATAATCTGAGTTTTCTGGATGGTAGAGAGAAAAAACAGAAGCGAGGTCAGGAAAAATTCTCTTAATTTATTAAACTTGTTGTAGTTAATGAATTTACTGTAAAATTTAGCAAGTTTTACTTTTCATCATGCAGAGCAATTGTATCTCAGAAATTTGCTGACACAAAAGTAGGCTGATGGAAGGATGACAGATTCTAACTGACTTTTAAAACTCTTCTGAAGGCAAAAAACCCAGCTTTTTTGTCTTTCATCTTCCCTGAGATGCGACCGTCTGCTAAGAATCCATGTTGCAGAGGACAGGAGTGATGTCTGTATTTCTTATGCTGTCAGATGAAAGTGGGGTATAGAACCTGGCTATATTTTCCAAGGCTTTAGCAGCTGTTCGTCTGAATCATTGTGCATGTTTTAATGGCCATAGTGGTTCCTAGGGTAGATTTATTTATTATTTTTTTAACAATGTGACTGAGTTGCTCCTAGTTGTAAAGATGTAACACATATTGGAGATGTCTTCAGCAAGCAAATCATTCAGAAAGGTAGATATTTAATAATGTAACTTTTTTCTTTTAGTAGCCCTCTTTAGTGTCTGAAATGTTTGGTGTTTTTTGTGTTTGTTTTTTAATCTCGTGTGGGGCAGGGTTTTATACCATGTTCTCCATTTTTATTGAAAGTATGCTGTGTGGTTTGAACAGCAGTCTTAATTACTACTCACTGGCAATTAAAAATGGAAACAACATTGCCCTGTAGGTTCTGGGTTTTTATTGTGTGGGTATGTGTGTCTTTTTTATCACTTCGCAGTGCATCTATTTCCCTGTCACTTTTATTTCAGAATGGCCAGACTCCACTTATGTTGGCTGCTGAGCAAGGCAATTTAGAAATTGTCCAGGAGCTTCTCAAGAAGGGAGCTAATTGCAACTTGGAAGATGCAGTAAGTATTAGTGCTTTATGTGATGGTATGTGACAGTGGAGGAACAAGAAATTTCAAGGGGCAGGCAAAGAAAGGGAATTTAGGTTAGTGTTGAGCTCAGGAGAGAAAAAAGCAGGTGGGAAATGATGACATGTAAGAGAAATTTTATTCAAAATTACTTAGCTTTTTTATTTTTCTGGACCCTCATGAAGAGTAGGGATATTCCTCAGATGTTTGAAACATCTTGATCTCTGCTCAATGTTGCTGCTGTTTCTTCTGGGACATTAGAATAGAGAAATACAGCATCAAAGATGAGGTCCTAGTGATTTTGCTCATCTCAGTGTTGTTGAGGAATATCAGTGGGTTGAATTTTTGTTCATTTGTTTGGGGTTTTTTAATTTGGTTTTGGTGTTTTTCCAGTAAATACATAGGGAGAATTTAGGTTAAAGGTTTATTTCAGGTGAAAGCCAGAACAGTGGCAGAGAGGGGATTCAAATTTATGAATTGTCTTTGTGCCTCAGCAAAAGAGGTTGACTCCAGATGAAAGATGCCCAAAACAAGTGAATAGGACAGAGACATTGTTAGAAAGTTTTGAAAGGTCTGTATATTCCAGTGAAGAGTGATAAAGAAGAAAAGGATATTGTTTGGGTTTTGTTTTTTTACTTCTGCACTTAGTTTAAATATAGCAGTATGGACATCCAGGCAAGGTCTGCTATGGAATCTGTCACCTAAAAAAACCAAAGCAACAAAAACCAACCTAGGTTATATTTCTAGGAAGGATAGCTACCTTATAAGCTGTTGCTATATTTTGTAAGTGTGTAGCATATAAAAAATCAGTCCGCACCGGATGTGCTTTGAGCGGTGGGGGGAAAATAAGCATAATGCAAGGGAAAATACAATCTTCCTAAAGTGATCAGAAACGGGAAAAGCTGTGGTCCAGATTACTCTGCATATCAGTCCCTTGGGTGCTGTCACACGCTGTATGTGGAGACCCTCTGCCAGTGTTTTCTGTGGTCTTGGTTACCATGTTGTTCCCTCTCAGCAGTTTTCAATGTCTTAAACTCATTCCCTAATCCTTTGGAGGTGCTGCCTTCTCCATGTATTTATTAAGATAACCTGCAGTGAACTGAGGAGTGGAAAGGAATAGATATTGGGCAGGAGAGCACTAAACTGGAGCTGAGAATTGGAGTAGTTGCTGTGTATTTCCATGTGTCTGACTGGAACACTGTGAATTTATTAGTACTTTTTTTTTTTTAAAGGACAACTATTTTAAGGGTTTCTGTATTTCCTGTTGTGGATGAAGCATTTGAAAAACAAGGTTACTTGTATTGAAATATTGAATGTTACTTGATAGCATTTTTTCTTTTTTCACAGGATAACTGGACAGCTCTTATTTCAGCAGCTAAAGAAGGGCATGCAGCTATTGTAGCAGAGCTGCTTAATTACAATGTCAGTTTGGAGCATCGGGATTTGGTATGTGTTGTCCTGTTGTGTAAAAATAAAATAGAAAAACTGTTTTGTGAGTTGGAGATTTTCAGTTCCATAAAATTAAGGAAAGGTATTTCCTTTTTACATTATGCACTCAGTGTGACTGAAATGGAAAAGAATATATAGTTAGATACTGCTTTTTACACTTGTAAAATGCTTGCTTTAATGTTAATAAAGACAACTGGTTTACTAGGGTGCTTTTTCCCCCTTGCTTTGAAAAAAAGCTAAACTGAAGAGCAGTTTGATTTTTGGGTGTGTTTTGTGTGGGTGAGATTTTTTTTCAGGAAGAGGGTTGGTTTGGGGTTTTTTTGGGTAGTAGTGGCTTTCTTTTTTAAGTATTCTGGTAAAATAAAAGTTGTCTTTCCCAGAAGATACCTGTCCGTATTTACTTTTACCCTGGGCAGCTGTGATTGTTCATACAGCAATCCTTGTTTTCATTCATCTTGCCTAATTTTTAAGTGGAAAAGTGGACGCTTCAGTCCAGCCCATCTGAAGAGTTACAAAAGCTGCTGACACCATTCTAAGGTTAGTTGGCTCTGAAGAGCTATAAACTGGCTCCACTGGCAGAAGATGAAGTTAGGTACCTGCAAGGACTAATTTTGTTCTGCTTAAGTTAGAGCGGAAAACCACTAGGGGTGAGTTCAAGTGCTGCCTTTAATTGAAGTTCCACTCTGTCTGAAGCCTGAAGCATCTTCATTAACCAAGATTTTTCATTTAACATTAAGCAGATTCACATGGCCCAAGTGCTTGATTTCTAGACCTTTGTCAGTCAGAGGGATCTTTCACAACTCCAAAAGTGTATTATAAAGAAATAAATAAAAATTGTTCTTACAGTTATTGGAGGCATACTGTTATTTTAAAATTAAATTTGTTTACCTGACCTGTCAAATGCCTTAGGCAGCGAAACTTCATTGTCTCCTAGCTTACAAACTTAAATAAACACACCCGTGTAGTTTGAAATTAATTGCTCTTATCTCTGTTACAGAAATCAAAAGTAAACTTTCCATATTAATTGATTAGGATTCTGGACTTTGTTTTAAGATTGTGGTATGTTTCTTTTTAATCCAGTGGTTGGCTTTGTTTGCATTTGAAATCTGAATTCAGTGTTCAGCAACATTAAGGACATGATGTTTTCCTAAGTTTTGCATATAACAGGAAATTAGTACTTCCATAGAGGAGCTTATTATTTATTCTACATAAATAGAATTACAACATTATGTGGTCAATCCTTATTGTATTTTGGATTTGCAGAATAGTCTTAGGACAAATACAAAATGAAATAAAAGTCATTAGTTAGATTTCTAAGTGTTTTTCAGTTTTTACATTTCTTTGAATTGTGCTTGCCAGGGAGGATGGACTGCCCTGATGTGGGCATCGTACAAAGGCCGTACTGAAGTGGCTAAACTGCTGCTTGAGAAAGGAGCAAATCCAAACATCACAGGAATGGTAAGGTTTGGTCTTAAACACCACTGCCTCCCAAGTGTTTGAAGTCCTGAATTATAGACTCATCTTATTATCTTGATTAAACATTTTGCATTTTTTGCAATATGACATTAATTGCTGTACTTTATAAAGGGCTTGCTTTAATAATCTGTGTGGTTGCCATTGGCTTTTTATTAATTTTGATTTTTTTTAATTGAAGCAAATGTGTGTATAGCTCATCCTAAGATTCAGATTATCAGGAGAGGAAATAATAAAAAAGATAAGTAGTGTATCTAATGTTACTTGTATAACAACTGTCATTTTCCTGCACCTTTAGAAGTTAATGGAGTAACTAATGTGTGCAATTTAGAAACCATAATTTGCTTTAATTGTTTCATAATAGTTTAGATTTTGTGAACATATACCATTCATGTTGGAGAATAAAAAAACCCTAAGATTTTGAGATTTAGTTCATTTTATAAGTGTTTTCTACAAGAGCACAGGCACTGAACAGTTTGTTTATACTGTCAGTTCTCTGGTGTTTGAGGCAGTGAACAATGAAGGAAGAGCCCCAGTGGCCAGAACTACCTTTATGATGGTTGATTTTCTTTTGGTTTGCATATGCAGTGTCTGCGTGCATGGCACAACTCCTGTGCAGTCCTGGTTAGTTAGGGATATTGCATAGGTGTCTGTTGCTTCCTTTCTGCCTTACAAATGTTCCTGTTAAGATGAGAATGTGACTTTACAAACGTTGTTTAAAGAGTTATAAATCAAAACTGATTCAAAGCAGTGGACATCTTCCTAGATAGCATATAGGCAGTGTACTAGGTAACAATTATTGATAATGTAGTTGGATTTATTTCTGTATATTCATTCTTCTCTGGGTTTAACTTCTCTTGAGACTTGGTTTGTTGATGTAAAATAATTAAAATACATAAGACTATAATTATTTATTTGTTTTCTAATTCTAAGCAATACAGTGTTTATCCAATTATTTGGGCAGCAGGACGGGGCCACTCAGATATAGTCCATCTCTTACTGCAGCATGGAGCTAAAGTGAACTGCTCTGACAAAGTAAGTTATATAACATTTAATTTCTATAGTGTTTGATAAATTTCTTGTAAAAGGAAATCTATGAGTTCTTGGTTAGAAAAACACTTGCTGTTATATTTTGCCCATGAGATTAGAATTAGTGTGCTAGAGTAAGTTATTATTCTTGGAAGAGATTTTTCCACAGTATGCTCAAGGTGTTCTGAACATATTTCTAGTTTCTGAGCTTTTGGAAACTTTGCTATCCTAGATTGTATAGAAAAATAATTCTTACAGTTGTCATCTACAAAAGAAAAGTTGAAGTGGCTTTTCAAATGCTTATGTTAATTCATGAGACCAAATTATATCTTTGTAAAAACTGAAATAATAAAGTATGGGGTAAATACTAGATTGTATGGGATACTAAATACAGAGAGCAATGATAAAATGTGAATGTTTTTTCAGTATGGAACCACCCCACTGGTTTGGGCAGCAAGGAAAGGTCATTTGGAGTGTGTGAAATACCTGCTGCAGATGGGAGCTGATGTTGATCAGGAAGGAGCTGTAAGTAACTGCATTTTCCAGTGATAAGTATATCTGTGTGTCCTGCTTTCTTTTTTTTTTTCTTTAATAATACAAATCCCAAGAAATACATGAAACAAGATGAAATGTTAGTGTTGGAGTCTGTTGCTTTCCAGCTATTGGCAGATGACATGTGAGAGTTACTGAAATTTCTTTGTGCCTTTTAATAAAACTGTGATGTAGTTAGGGAGTCATATTGACAGTGGACACACTGATATGTTAAGTATAAATTTCAATCAACATAAATTAATTTAGGTAATTGTTATCTGAAGGTTAACACTATTAAAATTCATTCAGTATCCAAGCCTGATACATCAAATATCTTATTCCTAGGTGCTATTTGAAAAGTAAATCAAACACAAAGCATCTTTTGAAAATAATAATGGTGACTGCACCTTTTCAGAAATTGAAAATTTTTCAGAAGTTTCAGCTGCATATTGTTTTTAAATAAAACAGATTACATTTAAATTGCTTGTCAAAATAAAAAAAATCCATTAAAAATCAGGTGGAAAATTAGGAAAACTTATGGTATTCATATAATTATTTCTGAAGTTCTTCAAAAATTCTCTTTGTGAACAGTATTGATAGATCTGGGTGCTCTGATAATACTATGTTCCTATATGACAAGAGAATGATTTTATCATATGTGTGGCATTCAGGAGGTACAATAAACTGGTATGAACTTTACTTTTTGCATTTGAAGTGTTCTCTACTATTTCTCTTAGTTTATTTCTTTGTGTTTAAAAAGCATGTTTTTGGTGCACTTTAAAACACAAAACTGAAGTAGCATTAGGATGATTAAGAGTGATGTCAGTGAGTGTTCTCTTGTTATTTGAACTGCTGATATAATGATGATTGCTATATCCACTGTACAATAAAATCTGTTGGTTTTATTTAAAGAATTCTATGACTGCACTTATTGTAGCAGTGAAGGGTGGCTATACTGACTCAGTAAAAGAAATACTGAAAAGGAACCCAAATGTAAACCTGACAGATAAAGATGGAAATACGGCTTTGATGATTGCGTCAAAGGAGGGACATACTGAAATTGTGCAGGATCTTCTTGATGCTGGAACTTATGTTAACATTCCTGATAGAGTGAGTCAATTTTCGTCATAAGTGTCATTTTTTATGTATATAATATATGTTTAAATACCAGTGTATGTAGATTTGTAAATATGTGATTTTTCTTGCTTTCTAATTTTTCTGCCATCTAGAGGTATTTTTATGTATTGCTATTTTACAAGTGTGTTAAATGGTAAATGTTGTGAAGGTAAAGGATAAACCACAGAAACTGCTCTTTTTCTTTGAGATTCTTGAATTGAAAACATAGGGCATTTGTCATGTCTGTAACACAAGACTAGTACTGAGCTAATCTGTAGGTTTGGGGTGGGGTAATGCAGTTAAAACTGTAAACCATGGATTCTACAAAAAAGAGTATTTAATTCAGCATGTACCTTTATCTTTTACAATGAAACTTTTTACTAGAAAACTTGCATGTATGAGAGGAAGACTTCAGCTCTGGGTTAAGAGGTGTAAATGTAACACTGTGTACCTGACCTGTATGTGCATTACTCAGTAGAGATGTGATATGAACAGTGCCCAGAGTGTGAATCTGCTTGCTGGCAGCTCAGGATTTTATGTGGTTACTTATGCAGGTGCTTTGGACTGTCTGCAGTGCCCTCTTGATAGTGAGGTGTTTCTGAAGTGCCAGAGACAGGTCAAGCACTGCAGCCTTGAGGCTATAGTTGGTTAGATACCTAAACAGAGATGCCTCTTTCAAGGTCCGTAACTCAGTTCAGAGCGGTAATAAGCTTTTGAGGCTGCATTCCGAATCCCTAAGTTGGATTGCTTGGGGTTGCAGAGAATAGAGGAAAGCCTCCTAAATTTGCCTCATGAATTTAAAAGGGTTTTTGGATGCGTTGTCCTGTATTTCAAGAGTCAGTGCATTTCTTAGATGGCAGTGTACTGAGCTGCAGTGTACTGAGCTGCAGTGTACTGAGCTGCAGTGTTGCATGTAATAAGAAATTTGACCTCAGGCACATATCAAAGCAAAACTTTTAAAATATTTAAGAAAATAGATTGCAATCCTTCTTAGCACCTCTTCTGCCACAATGTTCTACAACAGTCTGCATTTCTGTGCTTTTAGGAAGGATAAATTACAGCTTTCAGCACAGCTGACTGCATTCCAAAAATATACCTGACAATGAGTACTCTTAGTTTCAGATGCTAGAGTAAGTTTTGATAAAGAAAATTTCTTGGTTTGCAGCCAAGTATGTAATGACTGATTGATGGGGCATTTCCTACTCCTGAGCTCTCTGAGTTCCACACCTGTGATTTTGCTATACTTTTATTTATTTTTCCTGTTTCATCATAGAAGGAGTACTAGGCAATTTCAGGAGTATAAGGTAATTTCTGAAATTCTAGCATGTCCTTAAGTGTGTTAAAATCAGTAGCCTTGAGCACAACTGTAACTGTATGTGTATACAACTCCGTTCACCACACCAAAATATTTTTTCTTTTGATCTGTTTGAGATGAAATCAGCCTTTTGCTTTTTTTCTTTATAAGAGCATAGTGTATGTAAACAAGATAGCAGTCAAATCTGCACAAAGGCATAAATTTATTCAAAATTCTTGAAGAGGTTTTATCAGCTGTGAAACATCTCAAGGAGACAGACAATATTCTTGTCTGATTGTAAGGAGGTTATTACTGTGAGTGTTTGGTCTTCCTATGAATAGAAAATTACTGGGTTTTTTTCATATTTATTATTAATTTATGATGGGTTCTTTTAGAATAGTGTTTTAAGCTAAACTTATTTTTGGAGTGTTTGTTTTCCTGAACAATTTAATCTCTTCGAAAAAAAAAAGTCCAGATTTTTTTCTATTATACAACCATTTTTTCAGAGATAGAATTATTTTTTGTGTCTTTTTTTTTCTTTAACTGAGTGGAGATTATTAATGTAAAATAGGTATAATGTATATTTAGAAGATATAATTCATTCTCTGTTGCACTTCTTTTTGCTAAATAATAATAATAATTCCTGTTCAATATTCTTTCACAATTTTTTTAGAGTGGAGATACAGTGTTGATTGGGGCTGTTAGAGGTGGTCATGTTGAAATTGTGAGGGCCCTGCTCCATAAATATGCTGATATAGATATCAGAGGTCAGGTAAGTAAATGTTAGAGTACTTCTTAAATAGGATGTGAATCTGAATACCAAATGTTTATACTGTGTTCCCGAAAACAGGGCTTTAAAATTTGCTCTGTCTACTCTGTAGGAAACTCAAATTCCATCAAACAGTAAAATACATCACGTTGCTGGGCAGGTTTTAAGATACAAGATGCATGTAATTATGATGGCTTGTTAAGCACAGTTTTTTCAGTTAATTTGTATAATTGTTGAAGAGCAAAAGTTGTAAACTGCACTTATTTCATCTGTGGTACTGAACAGATTTAAAATAATTACATACTTTAAAGTCACTTAATATAGTGATTTTAATGATACTTTAAATATAATACCAATGAAATGTGATGCACCTGAGATTTTATCTGTTGTCACAGTGGTTCTGTCACTCTGCTTGGTTGGTTCTTGTCTTCGTCACCAACTTTCTGTGTTGCTTTCTGTTAAAGGTTGTTGTCAATGATTCCTGTGTTTTCCACCTACCCCTTCTTTCTTTTTTGTCCTTTGGTTAAGGTTTTATTTTTACTCTTCTAGTGGAAGCTCTCTTACTCAGCATAGTGCTTGTTTTTATTGTTACATTCAACTTGCTTTCTTTTGCCTGAAGCTATTTAACTCACTCTGCTTTGTCAGCACACGTTCTCCCAAGTTTGAACATAAAACTAACTAGGCAATGAGAGCTGCAAAGGTTCAGTGCCTGCTCTTGATGCAGAGCCTCTCTGAGAAGCCAACAAGTTCTTATTTTCAAGAAAAGGTAGCATTTGGATCTCTTCCTCTAACCTGCCATTGGCAACCCGTGTGTCTAAGCTTTCTTGCTGACATGGGTCTGAAAATCTGAAGCTTTTCAACATCTTGACTTGTGACTGAGGCAATACAGAAACAGCAAGAGAATGCAGCCTCTTAGGTAGTAGGGAAGCTTGTGACTTCTGGCCGTGTGAAGTTGCCTGAATAGCAATTTGCAGTGGTTGATCTAGAGAATACTTCTGTGGCCTTACAGGAGGCACAGCAGGAGTCAGTACAATCAGAGGAAGGTTCTACCTTTGTACTTCAGATTATAGTTTAGGGCCAACAGTATCAAAACTTGAGATGAGTGCTACTTCCCGGCTGGGAGCAGCTTCCCTGCTATCTGGCATTGCAGCACCTGCCTGCCAGCCAGACCTGTTCTGAGGAGATGTATTGGCTGCCCAAATTTGTGATGTTTCAGAGGGATGGTTGAGCCTTGTCCAGCCTTCCAGCAGTGGTGTTCCTTGCTGATCATTCATTTTTGTGGTCATTAGCTGGCAGGTACCTTCAGCAGATCAAACATGACTGTAGGGCTCTTGAGAGTGGGCACCCAGGCAGGTGAGGGCTCAGGTGGTATTTTCCTTCATCCTTCTGGGAGGGGGAAGGACCCAGCTGGGAGCACCTGGCAGACCTGTACCTGACTGTGTAGCTGATCTACAGCTCAGGCTGATGTCTTGGAAGCCAGCTCACTGAAGGACAGAGAAGATGAAACCCAAGTGATTGGAGAGGAAAGAAATCTTAGTAACCAGGCCTGTTAAACTGCTGAGAAAAGCTTTAAACTCGGTTTGCTGTGATGCCCAAGACTTGAAGAGAAAGAGGTGCAAATGAAAGAAGCAAGCAAGGTAGAAGGTTTCAAAGGGCGCTTTGACATTCCTGCTTAGAAGCAGGTGTGTGTTCAGAGCCTTTTCTTAAAAGTCTCTACACAAATGTGCATCAAACAGAAAGAGTCATGGTGCAGTCACTAGACTACAAAATGATTGCGGGTGTGAAGACTTTCTGGGATAGCACACATCAGTGGGAGGAAAAAAGGATGACAGAAGCAGATTTGCAGCTATGAACCATCCCCCAGGTTTACTGATAAAATACCTGGCTGATCAGCATTCTGGATTTTTGTGTTGACTTTCTTGTCCGTCTGCTTTTACAGCTTTCCAGCTTGCATGGCTTCTGAAAAAAAAAGTTGTTCTATTTCATTAGGTAATTTCTATATTTGAGTTAGAACTGAATACTTACGTGTAGTTTTGGAAACTTTTTCAAGAGAGGTTGAGTCTGCTTGAATTGTTAAAGCTGTTAATGTATTTCACAAAGGTTTTCAAAATAGATTTATATTCCCTAGCCAGATTTGCATCCTCCCCCCTAAATTCTACTATTGTGCTAGTTAGATTTTCTGACCTTTCCCTTTGCTAAAAATTGCTGTATTATATGCTGTTTTCAGTATATAGTGGTTGTACTTCAAATACAGTTTTTGAAATTAATCCAGCTGAATGAAAATACTGTTAATGTTTAATACTCTTTTTTTTTTTTTTAGGATAATAAAACTGCTTTATATTGGGCAGTTGAGAAAGGAAATGCTACAATGGTGAGGGATATCTTGCAATGCAATCCTGATACCGAGACATGTACCAAGGTAACAATTAGAATTTTAGTTGAATTGCTTTTTTTAATATCTGTTCTTTTCTCAGCTCCTATGTGATGTGAAGATCATACCAAATTCAGTTTTTGTGAAGTGTTGGTACCTTCCACGCTGTTAAAAAATAAAAAATTCTGAAATGAGGACTCTCAGCAGTAGTAATGTTCCCTTGTTGATAAATATGATTTGCTATTAAATCCTTGGTAGCAGGGAGCATTTGGATTCTCTATCTCAGCATCACTGACATGACCAGCAATAAGGAGTAAAGAGCAGGTGCTACTGGAAACTGAAGAAAGAGGTTTCTGATACGACTTCAGGCCTGTGCAGCAGTAAGGAAGAAAAAAGAGGAAGTAGTTGGCACAGCATTGAAGTCTTCTTGAATATCTTGTATTATATCTGAATTTTGTCTTTCTCTATTTGTTGCTGTTACTGACAGAAATTTATTTTGTTCTTTGATTACAATCAATCTAGAAAATTGGGTCTGGGATACTTTTTCACAAACATAGGTGCTGGAGTGTTGCTACTTGCACAGTAGCATGTTTAATTAAGTTTATCTTAGAAGTTTAGGATTTAATTTGTTGCCCAGTCGTGGTTTTGGGTATACAGAGATCTTTATATTAGTCCTACTATTCCATTTTAGGATGGAGAAACACCTCTTATAAAGGCAACCAAGATGAGAAATATTGAAATAGTAGAGCTTCTTCTGGATAAAGGAGCTAAGGTCTCTGCTGTAGACAAGGTAAAGAACATTTGTTTGTTTACTTCAGTATATTTAATCATTTTAGTTTTGCAACAGGATTTTTGCAGCTAATACAGAAAGAGAGCTTCCCATATGCTTAATAATTAAATAGACCATAATACTTACTTGCTTAGTCTCCAATATGTTTAATAATTAAATGGTTGAGGATACTTAAGTGTAAATTTGTTTCCACCATTAATATATTGTTGGGTTTTGTTTTGTTTTCTATTAGGGTGCTCTTAGTAACTTGAAAAAAAATCCAGGTGAGAAATAAAAGTTTCACGGATAAGACAACTAACTCTTGATACACTTGAAGAAGAGTATAGATAATGGTTGTTATTTATCACTAATGTTAGTTTTTGATAAATAGACATTAAACTAAAGGATGCTAAGGGCAAATGCAACTGGTTATTGCTGTCTTCTTGTGCATTACCTACTTTGACTGCAAATCTTTTAAAAACAGGAACATTTATGTGATGCTTTTTTAATATCTTACTGATTTATTTAGGGCAAGTAAATAATAATGTTGATTTGATGCAATAAGAAAGCTTTTACTGGGAAGTTTTTTTTGAGAAGTCTGAGCAGACGTTGAAGCAATTCTAACAAGCACTGTCTCTTGTTCCAAACAAGTCTCTTGAGTTTGCCAGTAGACATTTGTTTCTACACAGAGACTACAGTTTTCATGAACTTTAAGCTACTAACATAAGCATTTAAGAAAGAAGACAATGTCTGAGGTTTAGCATTCTAAAACCGCTTTTTCACGTCTTCTCTGAAACATTTGTAATGCTTTTTCAAGGGGAAAAATGCTTACTGTAAGGCACTGATGCTTTTGAGAGTGCCTTAAGATTTATTGCAAGGAAATAATGGGTCTGAAACTGTGTTGAACATATGGTCTGTCCATAATCCTAGGAATTCATGGTAGATATTACTAGTTTTCACTTAATTGCAGAAAGGAGATACTCCACTTCACATTGCTATTCGTGGAAGAAGCCGTAAACTTGCTGAACTACTCTTAAGAAATCCAAAAGATGGTCGATTGCTTTATAGACCCAACAAAACAGGAGAAACCCCTTACAATATTGACTGTAGCCACCAGAAGAGTATTTTAACACAGATATTTGGTGCCAGTAAGTATAAGCATTTATTCTTTTTAATCACTCATGTATTGAGAATCCAGTTTATTCAATTATGTGTTGGGAAGTGGCTACAGGTTTTTTAGTGTTGCACCTAATGGGAAGGCTTAGAAATAATCAGTTGGCAAAAAACCCCATCATTCTAAAAGCCTGGCAAAGGTCAAATATACCTTTTATTTTGGCTTTAGATGTTGGATACTATGTGACTTCTGTTGATCACTTTGTTTTTTATTTGGATATTGCTTATGTAGGAATTGCTTTCTTTGGCTTCTTGTGGTTTGGGATGTTGAGTCTTGTAGTAGGCTTTAATAGTTATGATAATTATGTATCATTTATGTGGATGATATAAAATTCCTTTGAACAGGAGTGTACAAATAATAACAGCTGTTATATGGCAGGAGTATATATACAAATATGGGTGAATGTGTCATGACTTTATGTATGAAAATTGTCATACTGAAGAGCTTTCTTAGAGCAAAGTTGTGTAGCACAGTATTTGTGTTGCAGGACACTTGTCTCCCACGGAATCTGATGGTGACATGCTGGGCTATGATCTGTACAGCAGCGCTTTGGCTGATATTCTGAGTGAACCAACCATGCAGCCACCCATCTGTGTAGGCTTGTATGCACAGTGGGGAAGTGGAAAATCTTTCCTGCTTAAGAAACTGGAAGGTAAAAACTTGATTTAGTCTTTTCAGTACTTCCAGCATGGGAGTTAGTGGTTTTCGTGAGGGTTGTTGGTCCATGTAATGTTGTATCTGGTCTCTGTTTCTATGATGAAAGGATTTAAATTTTAATGTGGTCAGTTCATCCATAGATTGCTTTGTTCTTTTATACAATGCCAAGACAGTCTTTAAGTGCTGCTGCCTATTTTCCTGTGAGTTTCCTGCAGCAGTGAATCTACCCTTTAGGTCCTGGAGGAAGTCTGGCTGCCAAAATATGCCTTGCTGGGCCTGTCTGTGTGTCAGATCAGGTTCAGACCTCTTCTGCTGCAGTATTTGTTTATTGTGCATCCTATGTGTCTTTTTAATGCTTAAGAACAATTTTCAGGCTATTAATATTTTATTCTCTCTAGTGTATTTTCTTTGCATCTAGTTTTCTTCCCCTTTCCTCTTTCTTACTTTGAGTTTTTTGAACTTTCTGAAATGACAGAGGAAGGCAAATGCAGTTATGAAATGAGTCAATATTTTTTCCTGGTGGAAATAGGCATCTTATTTAGTTTTAGCATTTTCTTATAAAGGATGTTTTTCTGAGATGTTTCAGCATAATTCAAAATACTTCTACCAGTCTTGGTGTTTCTTACTTTCTGTGATTTCTGTATTAGCCAAAATGGGATTCTGCATTCATTTTTTCACCTCCTGTTCATAAACAAAAAGCATACGTATTTTGACTGTGGCATTTATTGCTGATGAGCTCTTACATTTCTAAAACACTTTCTCAGTGTTTTCTTCCTGTTCCTCTTTCCTGTTTTTATTCTGGATTGTGTATGTATTATTTCTTATTCCGTAGAATCTAAATAAGTTCCTTCAGGAATTCCTCTTTTAGTAGCTAAGAATCAACAAACAGAAATAATACTGCAGCCTTCACATTGTACTATCTGACTATTTGAGGAGCACAGTCCATGTTTCAGTGATTGAGATTTTGCAGTTTGGGTGCAGTTTTTTGACAGATATGGTGGATTTATTTTTCTTGGTGTCATAAAACACGTTTTACACTTTTAAAGGAGAATAGGAAATGGCATGACTTTTAATATGCTTTCAAAAGTAGAAAATCTGTAGCAAAGAGTGTGAGTATTGTGTATTTAATGTTTTCATTCATTGCATAGGTGAAAACTTAGGGTTTTGCACTAATGTTTGAAGAAGAATTCAAGCAGCATTGTCTTTTTTGGATCAATAATTGGGATATGTTATACAGTCTGCTGAAAAAGTTTTTCCTTTAAAAATTATATGTTGAGTGACTTCACATGTTAACTGGTCTTTGTCTTTTTGTTTTAGATGAAATGAAGACCTTTGCAGGACAGCAGATTGAACCTCTGTTTCAATTCTCCTGGCTTATTGTATTCCTCACACTTTTGCTGTGTGGAGGTTTGGGTTTATTGCTTGCTTTCACAGTGGATGCAAAGCTTGGAATAGCAGTGTCACTCAGCCTTTTAGCTGTTCTCTACATTTTCTTTAGTAAGTGTGAATGGAATTTGTGAAGGCTTTAATCTGTTTTTGGAATGAAATATTGCTTTGTAGATACACTTTGCCATTCAGAAAAAATACTAAATAGTTTTGTAGCCAGTAAGACCTCTTTGGACCCTTTCTTTGTGTTTTGCTTGTAATTTGTGAGACGACATTCTTGAGAACAAAGAAGAATTTTGTTTATTAATTTCATTGTGTTACTTTTACCATTCTCAGTTTTAGCCTAACTGCTAAAAATTCATTAACTTTTTTTACAGAACTCCATGCTTTATCTGTTCAAACTTCATGATTCTTTCAGCTGTGAATGTTGACTAAAATAAAACCATAACATCATCTTAATTTTTAATATTTTAGCTGTAATTTACTTTGGTGGCCGGAGAGAAGGGGAGAGATGGAACTGGGCCTGGGTGTTAAGTACAAGGTTGGCAAGACATGTTGGATATTTAGAGTTGCTTCTCAAACTCATGTTTGTGAACCCACCAGAATTACCAGAGCAAACCACTAAAGCTTTACCTGTCAGGTTCGTTATTTCCTTTATTTAATCTTGAATGAATCAGTCAGGCTCACTCTGATACTCCTCAAACTGTGCATATTAATGTGCACATTTAACTTCATATGAAAAGTTGTTGAGATTCCTGTTTGAAAAACAGTAGCTTTAGAAGGTCATAAACTTTACAGTGTGAAAAAGACAGTTTTTCTTGAAAACACTACTATGTGCCAAAGTTGGTGAAAGTTAGTGCTTTTTAGAATTAGAGATTTTGGCTATTGTACTAATAAAATTCATACCAGACCAAATAAGAATTTTCTGGTATAGCTTATTGTGCATTGTGTACATTTAATGCTTGTATCACTAATTATTTCTGTTAAAGTTTGGGGGTTTTTTCCTCCCTGTTAGTAAAGCATCAGACTGTTCAAACCTTCTAGTTTACCTGAAAACAAGAAAATTTATGCTGTGTGTTTTAAAATTTCATTTACTTCTATTGTTTAAAGATTTCTATTTTAGCCTCATGGTGCTTTTATGTGATCTTGTGTTTCTGACATTTTTTTAATCTTCTATAAATATTTAAAAATAGATCAGAATGCAGTTTTAAAAATACTTGTCAATATTATGTTTTGGCATCATAAAGATATTTTCATGGTTTTACTGTCATCTGAGGTACTATTAGTGATGTGACCATTTTTATCTTTTTAAGAAATCAAGTTTTAGAGTAGGAAGTGGGGCAAAGAAGAGGTTGATAAATGGAGAAGAAGTAGTTAAATTCCATGTCGATTTAAAAAAAAATTAAATATTTAAGTGTTTTACATTTTGTACCGCTCAAAAAAACTTTTAACTACAGAGATGCAGCAAGACTTTGTTTTAGTTGCCAGAAAATATTTAAAGCTTTCTGAAGTGTACAAAATACTTGTTTTTTTCTCTTTCAGATTTTTGTTTACAGACTACAATAGACTGTCCAGTGTAGGTGGAGAGACTTCACTGGCTGAGATGATTGCTACCCTCTCTGATGCATGTGAAAGGGAATTTGGTTTCCTAGCAACAAGGCTATTTCGAGTGTTCAAGACAGAAGATACACAAGGTTTGGTTTTTTTTTTACCTGAATGACATTTCCGATTATTCCATTTCAGTGCACTGTTACCAGGGCTTCTGTTTTTCGCATTATAAGCTCTTTTTAGAAATTGTTGTAGCCATGCAGAAATTCATAGAGAAGGGGAAACTCTTTGTTTAGAAGAGAAAAAATACCCCATTTTATTTGCTAATCTTGATTTTATTAATATAATAAAGGAATATCTCCTGTGAAGTATAGTCTTCAGAAATGTCAGTGGAAATGTATATTTACATTACATCCTTAATAGATGCAGCATATTTCCATAGCAATTAAGTCATTGTGTCTGAGTCAGATAAAGGGAAATGTATGTTTTTATGTATTGCTAAGAGAGCTTTGTTTAGTTTATTAGATTTTAATTTAGAGCTTTTATGAGTGACCACTACTTATTCTTGGAAATAATAAATATGTAGAACTTGCTGGTCCAATCCTATACATTGCTGTGATCAGTGTTAGTAAGATGTACCTACTTGATCCAAACGGAACAAGGTTTTTTTTATTCTGTTTTATCTGTAGATTTCTAGAAAAAGAAATACGCAGAGTGGAGTATGATATCATGAAAAAGGAGTTCTTGAGCTTAACTTCCAGTTAATTGAGGACTTAGTTGTACTTTGAGTTTAGTATGTGTCAGTTACTTCTCATTTCTTTTTGTCCACAAATTGAGGAATCTGTCACCTCTCACGAAGTGAAATGTTTAGACTCTTCTGTCCTGCAGAGGCCGGAAAAAACATGCTGTGCTTGCTGTGTTCAGCTGTGTGGTGAACACAACTTACTCTTCATTGATCTTTGTCAAATTCACTAAGTGTTCTTTATGAAAGGGATGTGTGGAATTTTTCACCCTTTTTTTCCACATTGGATTCTGCTGTGCCTCTCCTTAACCTCAGTGAAACAGCCTTCTTGATGCTGTAATTTCTCCTGAAGTTGTCTTGGGAATGGCAATGTAGTGCTGACTTACTGTGATTATTTGCAGTAATCATCTTTTCCCTTTCATTTGTAATCTTACACTCTCTTCTGTTCCTTGACTCTTTCGCCTTCCTATCCTCTGCCTAAGTATCTAATTGATTTTTAAAATTTTATCTCTTTGGTGATTTTGCACATTCTCTCTTTTTCTCCAGTTGTTTAGGTCTAGGATCATAGGTTTATTATCTCTAGATGTTCACAGATATTCCACAGAGGTTTATTTTTAGCTTTCTGTATCTTAATTTTTTTTTGTTGTGTCTGTAAACTTGCAGACAAGTCTCTTTCAATTGTTGTTTCATTGTTCGTGATGCTTAAGTGTCTCTCTAATCCAGTTTGATCTCTTTCAAGTAAGAGGATGCTTTTATTTCTACTTATGTCTAGAACTGAATTTAATTATATCTGAGCTGTTACCCTTTGTTTCTTGCCCCTCGCTTCTGTCATTTTGCACATCTCTTGCTTTGTCCTGCGGCACAATCCTATGAGTCACGTACGTCAGCAATGTGAAAAACCTTTGCAGCTCCTGTCTTAGTGTGGAGATAATATGGGCCTCATATAAACCTTGGGTAATCTTTCTATTTAGCATATTTAAAATTTGACTTTTTCTGTCCAGTTGAAATACTGATTCTTAGCTGTCATAGCTTTACTTCAGATCATTGCTGTTCTGTTCATCGTTATCAACAAATGTGTACAGAAGATAGCAATCTTTTAGATGTACACCACTGGATGTGTACAGGCCATAAAGGCAGTGATTTCTGCTTTGGAAAATGCTGTTTATTTGGTCACTGATTTAGCTATGCTAAGCTCCAACTGCAGTATTTGCTTCTTTCTTACCAGTCTGCTTGAAGTCAGGAGCTCTGTACTCTCTTCTGGGGCCCTTGTGATCTGCCCAAACCATATTTTCTGCAGTTCTCCTGTTTGTGTGTGTTTTAGCATGCAAGAAAGGATGGCCTTAGGTTGCAGCTTGCAATTTTGCTGTAGTTCTTCAATGGTACCATTACTATTAGGTTTTTTAAGTACCAGGTTCCAGTTGAAAACTGAGTAGTTCCCATACTGTTTTCCTACAATTTATTTACATAAATACACCTTACAAAGAGATGCCACAAAAGGGGCAATAATGCTGATACAGAATTGTCATTTCCATTTAGTATAGATTTCTTGAAATTGTGGAAATAAACTGAAGATTAAAGGAATATCTCTGCTTCATAATTTCCTGTAATTTTGGCAAATAATAGTTAATTTTTTTCCATTGGTTTGTGACTGGGTGGTAACACAGCAGTAAGCTTTTTTGCCAGTTAGTGTTTTATGAGAAGTGTGCAAGTTAATAGATTTTTGCACTCTCCTGTCCTTACACTGTACATTAATTCTAACAGCAGTACTTGTTTCCTAGGTAAAAAGAAATGGAAGAAAACTTGCTGCCTCCCATCCTTTGTGATTTTCCTGTTCATCTTGTCTTGCGTTGTTTCTGCAATTGCCCTGTTGGCAATTTTTAATGTGGAATCAGCCAACATGACAGTGAATGTTATTCTCATAACGGTGACCTGTATTGTTGGTTTGGCCTTTTTCTTGAATTGCCGCACATGGTGGCAGGTGATGGACTCAGTTTTGAATTCGCAGAGAAAACGTCTTCACAATGCTGCCTCCAAGCTTCACAAGCTGAAGAGTGAAGGGTTCATGAAGGTGAGCATGTGTATGAATTGGCCCTTAATAAAAGGAATGAAACCAACCCCCAAACATGGAGCACTATTAAGTGAGGTCATCATTAATTTAACCAGGCCAAGTCTCCCAACAGGAGAATGAGACTTGGTGAGTTTTTACTGAAGGGAACACTTGTGCCAGTGGTAATTTTTCTTAGCATATGAGACCTGTCTGCTTAATCAGGAATGTTCAATTGGGGGGTTTCAGTTTTCTGATTTTATTTTTGTTGGGAAGAAAGTACTTGGAAAACAATTCTGAATTACCAGTATTTAGTAAAAGCTGACTTTAGATCATAAGATTAGAAAGAATAACTTTGAGAATCTTCTAAAGGTGAAAAAACAAGCCCAACTTTGTCTGTCAGCAGGACCTCTTTGCTAAGAAAGGAATTGTATCACTGAAAGAACATTCCAAACCAGTCCACATATTTAATGAAAAATGATAGAAAATAATATTGTTTTGCTGGCCTGTATCTATAAAATGGTAAATATACTCTCAGGCTGTCATCAGGTATCCTGTATTCTCCTATTTGAAAGTAAAATGTAGCATTGTGATCGTTACCTTTGTAGATTACAGCCAATATATTATATAAAAATCAGTTGTACAAATATTTTTCATAGAATGATAGAATAGTTGAGTTGAAAGGGATCTTTTAAAGGTCAGCCAGTCCAATCTCCTTGCAACGAACAGGGACATCTTCAATTAGATCAGGCTGCTCAGGGCCCAGTCCAACCTGACCTTGAATGTTTCCAAGGACGGGCATCCACAATGTCTCTGAACAATCTGTGCCAGTGTTTTACCACCCTCATTTTAAACAAACATCTTATATCTAATCTAAATTGACTGTCCTTCAGTTTTTAAAACCATTCCCCCTTCTCCTCTTGCAAAAGGCCTTGATAAAAAGTTTGTCCTCATGTTACTTACAGGCCTCTTTAGATACTGAAAAGCCACAATAAACATCTCCCCAGAATCTTGTCTTCTCCAGGCTCCAATTCTCTCACCTTTTCTTCACAGCAGAGGTGCTTCATTCTTTGTGGCCTCCTCTGGACTTGCTCCAGTACATTGGTGTCATTCCTGTGCTGGGACCCCAGAGCTGGATGCAGCACTGTGGGTGGGGTCTCACCAGAGTGGAGCAGTGGGGCAGAATCCCCTCCCTCACCTGCTGCCCACAGAGCTTTGGATGCAGCCCAGGACATGTTTGGCTTTCTGGGCTGCAAGGACACATGGCTGGGTCGTGCCCAGCCTCTGATTCACCAGCACCTCCAAGTCCTTCTCAGCAGGGCTGCTCTGGATCTGTTCGTTGCCTAGCCTGGATCAGTACCAGGCATTCAATACACAGGTGCAGGGCCTTGCACTTGACCTTGTTGAACCTCATGAGCCCACTTCTTGAGCTTGTCCAGGTCCCTCTGGATGGCATCCCATCCCTCAGGTGTGTCAACCACACCACTCAGCTTGGTATCATCTGCAAACTTGCTGAGGATGCACTCAATCCCTTCATTCATGTCATTAATGTAGATATTAAATAACACTCATCCCAGTATGGACCTCTGAGGGACTTGTCACTGATGTCCACTGGGACACTGAGCCATTGACCCTTTGTTATTTTTTCCATCTCTTGACAAGTTCAGCCCCAGATGTGCCTTGGCCTTTATCACCACGTCCCATCACAACCAGATTGTGTCCCTTTACTCTTCCTAGCATACTTGTTCTTGCTTCCGTTCTCTGTGCATTTACTTCTTGGTCTTTAGATTGAGTAGCAGGTCTCTGCTCAGTGTAGCCAGCTTTTAGTCTTCCTTGCCAATTTTATTGTACCTGGGGATTGCAAGCTTTTGTGCTCCCTGGAAAACATCCTTAAAAGATCTTCCAGCTCTGTTGTCCCTGGCGGCAGTTTTCCAGGGAGTCCTGTTGACTGTCTCTTTGAAGAGCTAAAAGTTCACTTTCCTAAAACTCTGACTTTACTCCCTACCTGACCCATATCTCTCAGGACTGCAAACTCCACCAGTGTGTGATCACTGCAGCCCAGGCTGCCTCCAGTCGTGACATCCCCAATTAGCTCACTTAGTGACCATCAGGCCCAGTGTTGCTTCCCTTCTAGTAGGGCTTGTCTGTTACCTAGCTGAAGAAGTCATCCTCCATGCATTCCAGCAATCTCCTGGATTGCTGACAGCTCGTGAGGCTGCATTTCCACATGTTGGGGTCATCTAAGTTCCCCAGGAGGATGAGAGCCCATGAGTATGATGCCTCCTGTAGCTGGGACATGAAGACTTCATCAATAGGTTCCCCTTTATCAGGCCTGTTATAGACACAAACCCCAAGGTGTCATTTATTGGTCTGGTTCTTGATTTTTGTGCACTGACTCATCCAGTTTGTGGCTGCTTCTCAGAGGCATCTCTTTGTGATTTCTTCATCTTTTGATGTAGAGGGCAGCTTCTTCTCCCCTTCCTCCCCTCCTTCCTCTCCTGTCCCTTTTGAACAGCCTGTAGCCATCAGTAGTTGCACTCCAGCCATAGGATTCATCCACCAAGTTTCTGGAATGGCAGCTAAGTCACAGCTTTCTAGCAGCACGGTGGCTTCCAGCTCCTCCTGTGAGTTGCCCACTCTGTGTGCACTGGGTAGAGGCAGCTCATCTGGGCTGTCAGCTGTGTCACCTTCTAAGAGGAACACTCTTTAATTCCTTTGAGATATTTCAATGGTGTTTCCCTGTTGGCTTCTGTTACCTCAGGAGCCCCCTGCTGATCTCAGTGAGACTTCGAGCGTGCTCCATTGTGGCCACCACATCTCAGAGCCAGCAGCTGAGGGCCCTCCCTAGCACTGCATCCCTGTAACCTTGGCGTGTCATCCCACAGCTTGTTGTGGGCAAGCGTGATATTATCCCCCTCCCCTGTTATGTCTTGTTTAAAGCTCTGTTGGTTAACCCTGCTGGCTCCTGGTCAAAGGCTCTCTTTGCCTTTTGAGACAGGTGAATCCCTTCTGATGCCAACATGCCTGGTGCCATGATTTTGCATCGCAGAATACCTGACTGTGCCTTGGTACTCTTGTTTCTTGACAGTTGTTTGTTGAGTGGTATTTATCCAACATAACTTCAGCATTTTAGGAGTTAGGTTCACCCTTTGCTGATCGTCAAAGGAGAGAAGTAGGTATTTCAGGAGAATTATTGATCTGTTTTATGTCATCTGATTGTGCACATTCTAATGAATCTAGTGATCCAGAGATCTCTAAGAGAGCAGATTTTAATGTCTACCTGTTAGCTGCTGAAATTAGGGCAGGCGAATCCGCCTTTGTTTCTATGTTATGGGTGATTGTTACATGTGTAACAATGTTGAAAGGCTTAACAAATCTTCACACTGCATATCTTGAATACCAGTGACTGAGCATTAGAGTAATAGCATAATGTGCTTGGCTGGAAGGCAGATAGAAAATTTTGCTGTACATTTTATGCAAAGCAATTTTTGAGGACTAGCTGAAGCTACTAATGCTCTTTTATTTACTTCTGAAATAATGTTTTACTGTGCATAAATATTATTTTCTTAAATAACATAATAATGGAATTTAAATAAGGATAGTTTGTTATATCAAAGTGGAATATGTGTTTCTGCTGCACATTTTTGTTCAAATAGGAAATTAGTATGTTGGAAGTGACATTTTAGGACTTTTCACCTTGAGTATTTATAAGCTTATTCTTGTAATCTCACTGAAGTATTTTTGGGGCAAATAGCAATCTGCAAAAGGAATATATGTATTTTTATCAGTTTTAGGTATTACAGAGATGTCTTTTCCCCTCTTTGTTTTTCATTTTTTTAGGTTTTGAAATGTGAAGTGGAACTGATGGCCAAAATGGCAAAAACCATTGACAGCTTCACTCAGAATCAGACACGGCTTGTTGTAATTATTGATGGATTGGATGCTTGTGAACAGGACAAGGTTTTACAGATGCTTGATACTGTGAGTTGGATCATTTTATGAAGATAACTCTGGATTATGTGCATGATCTCTTCCACAGATGAACTCAGATGCATATGGTTGTTGTGTGTTTTCTGTAAAAAAAAAAAAGCTATGTTGTAATAATTAATATTTGTGTACATTGGCATAACTATAATGCTAAGAGTGATGGGTTTTAAAATTTGAAAATTAAATTGCACGTTAGTACTTTTGAAAAGGTTTGCAACAGTCAGATACAGACTATGGAATATAATTATTCTGTTGAAACAAACTGAAAATATTTGGAGAGTTTTCATATTTACCCTTGAAGTACTTCAGATGGCAAATATTTAAATGCTAAATATTTGGGGGAGACTGGGACACTACTGCATGATACATCCTTGGTGATGACTTCCACTGTAAATTCTGCCGTTAAATTGTCAAGTGTGCTTATTTCTAACTGTGGATAAGTTCCTAACGTTAGATATCTCATATAGAAGAAGCTAACATCTCTGTACATCTCTTGGTCTCTCAGGTTTATTCCTTGAACAGGAATGAATATGAAATGTTGAGCCAAATGTTCAAATGATCTGCAGCTACAGTTAGTTATTACTAACAAGGTGTACTGTCTGCTTTTTTACAGGTGCGAGTCTTGTTTTCAAAAGGCCCATTCATTGCAATTTTTGCAAGTGACCCACACATTATTATAAAGGCAATTAACCAGAACCTCAACAGCGTTCTACGTGATTCAAACATAAATGGCCATGATTACATGCGAAATATTGTCCATTTGCCCGTTTTTCTGAACAGCCGAGGGCTTAGTAATGCAAAAAAACTGATGGTGGCTTCAACAACCAATGGGGATATTCCTTATGCAGATAATGCAGGTAAGGGTTATGCAGGAGGGTGATATGAGCGTTACAAAACCAATGATCCAAAATCTGGATCTGGTTTTGGAGGAAACTGTTTAAGTAATTGGCAGATCAGTAGTATTATTTTTATAGGCCAGTCAAATACATATGACTGCTTTGTTTTCCTTTCCATAGGATTGCATGAAGAGGTTGACAGGAGAGTTTCTCAGAACAGTCTTGGAGACATGACCAAGCTTGGTAGCAAAACTGCTCTCAACAGGCGGGTGAGAAACTTTTTTATTCTAAATAGAGTTACTGGTAAAACCTTTTTTTTCTTTTCTGTTTTTTTTTCTTTGACATTTTCAATAACATCAACTTGGAAGACTTAGGAAACCATTCTTACGAAATTTTCATAAGTGATCCACGTAGGAAAAGTCCATTCTTAAATCAGTAGACTGATGCTCTGTCAAAGAGGAAGAAGTTTGCTTGCTCACCAAAGTATTCCTTTCCACAAAAAATTAAATGCAGCTCTCTGTGAATTCCAAGATGATACAGCAAATCTGGTAGGAGCTATGGTCTGTGTGTGTGTGTATATTTTGGATTTTTTTTTGTGTAATCAGTTTGTTGCAGGATGTTGCAACAAGGGGCAGTAATTGAGTATATCAAAGAATTTCAAATATTAAGTACTAGACTTGGACTGTAATGTCTGCCGCTTTTTTTTTTCTGCTTTCTGTTCTTGCATCTTTACATAAATTCATAAACTGAATGAAAGGTATTTAGAAAGTTGTGAAAAGCAACACAGAATCTGAGGATTCTGAGGTTTTTGAGCTGCCATAGGTAGAGACTTCGGGGGTTTTGTAGCAGGGGAACCTGATGGTCACTTTAATTTTTATGTGTAATTAGTAAATGGATGGTATTAGCTCTTTGGAGAGACAGTAGGGAGTGATGATGGGAATGCTGAAAGTAGTAACCTTTTTACAAAATATTTTGCTGTGTCACTATTTTGCCCTCTCATGATTGATGTGGAAGTAAAATGCGTAACTCTTACCACTTCTTGGCTTCTGTGGAGATAATGTTCAGCTGTTACACAGCTAAATCAGAATTAAATTCTTGTACATTTGATATTTGCTGTCAGCCTCACAGACTTATCCACAGAGTCTCTAACTTTTAATCAAGTAAAACTGAAGTGTTTGAAATACATAAAAGCTTTTGGTATTTATCAGTATTCCTTGGGGTTTTGTATCATTATCAGGATACTTATCGAAGACGCCAGATGCAGAGGACCATTACCCGCCAAATGTCTTTTGATTTGACCAAGCTGTTGGTTACAGAGGATTGGTTCAGCGATATCAGCCCTCAGACCATGAGGAGGTTGCTAAATATTGTTTCAGTGACGGGTAAGTGTGACATGATCATGTGCAGTAAAAACAGTATTGTGTTTTGGCTGCTTGTAGTTACACTCAGACTTTTTAGTGTGTAAACTAAATCTAACAAGTCAGTCCATGTGTTGCTTTTGAAGATCCTCCTGAAGCTAACTCTTCTAGAATGTAAGAAACCATTACAGACCATTCTACATAGAATTTGAAAGATCCATAATATTTGTTGTTTCATTGATTTCAATTGGGAGGCAAATGATTCTAGTCTACATTTTTAGGAAATGGTGTTTTTTTGTTTTTTTTTTAATGGGATAAGAAAATTACGTTTTTCAATTTCATAATACTGTAGTGGGAACAAAGATTGTAGTGATGACACAAGAAAAGGTGAGCTGTGAGGGAAAAACCAGGTATGTATCCTGTTCATTTTTGCTCTGAATATTTGGAGTCCTTGTTCCTTAAATGATTGTGTGGGACTGATGAAAGTGCTTTCTGACCTGTTTTTCTTCAGCAAAACACAGTCAAGACATTGGTATCTCTGAGGTTTAAAAACTGGAAATAACTGGAAAAGGGCTTACGGAGGTTTAATAAAATAATGTATCATGTAGCGAGTGAGTGGGGAGTGATTATATACTGTCTTTTCTGTTGCAGACACTAGAAGGCACTGCATAGCCCTACAGGTACCCAGAACAAAGAAACTGACTTACTTTTCACACTGTATATAGTTAAGAGCATAAATCTGCAACAGACCTCAAATTCCAAGCTAATCTTATAAATAAGAGTGCTGTCCCTTAGCTTGTCACTGCAAGCTAAGTATGATGTAACCTGTCTTGTTTTGGCAAATTATAGTACAGTTGTGAAAGTATAAAAACATAACAAAATGTTAGTTGTAAAATTAAAGTGAAAAAAAACCTCGCAAGAACACTTTTAGTGTAGTATAGTCTGTGGTTAGGCATGATTTCATGAACAGCTTTATGAGCAGAGCCTTCAGGCTGTGGGTTATGTGTCAGTACAGATATTCATAAAGGAATTACAGAAAATTTGCTGGAACTTCAAATGCATAAATTGTAGCATAAACTTTTTCTGTTTTTTTAAAATAACTTTATTTGTAATTTATACCTTGCCTTATTAACTTAAGACAGTCCTTTTTATAGCTTTGAATTTTACCATATTGGCTATTTAAGTTGGCAGTTGTATGCTTAATTTGTTTCGACCACATTTCATATTCCAGTACATAAAAAATCTATCAAAGTATTAGAGTGAAATTCTGTGTTTAGATAGAGAAATTAATTCTGTGTGAACTTCTTTACTGAATTTTGTTGAAGTAAATTAAGATTCACCAATAGCAGGATGATAGTGATTAGTGTTTAACCTGGGGCCAAAGCTGACAGTTTCGGAGAGTCTCATTTTGGCCAGTATATGCAAAGATTTTTATTAAATTGTAAAATGATATTTTTAGGTGTAGCTTGCGATGATTTTGAATTTACTAAGCTAAAAGTATAATAGCAGGAAGCTCACAGATCAGATGAAGGACTTAACAAAGTAATGTAACTGTTACTTTAAAGGGGAAAAAAGGTATCTTTCAAAAGGGAGAAAAAATCCTCTCTGTTTTCTTCTCTCGTTCCTTGTTCTATTAGGTCGTTTATTGAGAGCTAATCAGATCACATTCAATTGGGACAGACTGGCAAGTTGGATCAATCTCACAGAGCAGTGGCCATATAGAACATCATGGCTCATCCTGCATCTTGAAGAGACCGAAGGTGTTCCAGATAACCTGACTTTAAAAACCATCTATGAGAGGTAGTCATTATTCTGGTAATGGTGTGCACTTTCAGTGATTAAAATAGTGGTCATTATTAATGATCATTAGAATAACATGGCTTTTAAACATCTATCATGTTGTAATCTAAAATTCCCACAACCTTTCCCACTTCTGCTAACTTTTGAAAACTTCTGAGTGAGTTTCATTGCTGTTTGATGCACCATGTATGAATGAGTGCTTTGTATTTAAACCAGAGGGCTATACAGGAATTCGTTCACAGGCAGCTAGCTGTACTTTTGTCTCTTGATATCATTTTCGTCTTTACCTTGGCCAAGCTACAAGTTGGGTATTTTTTCTACTTCTTTGTTAATCTGAAATAAGCCCTTACTGATGAAAATCGCTGAAGGTTTTGTGCTTAGCAGGTGTCCTGTGGCAATGCCATGTGCTGCAGGTAAGGGATGTGAAAAAGAGGCATGACTTTCTCCATTTCTGCTACCAGTTGCTGCCCAACAGAGCTGTCTAGGTTTTGCTACTGAGAACCCATTGCTCCAACTTGCCAGTGAACATCTCTCTCTCCAAAACCCTCTGCTTGTCCAAAAGTGTGGGTTGTGACCTGATGACAGTGGGAGAAATGGAAGAGAGAGAACATGTTTGAGAGTGGGGCCTATAGAAAAAAAGCAGATTCTGAGAATCAAAGTCAGGGAGAAGAAAGGTAGGTTTGACTTGGATAAAATATAATTGAGGTCAGATGAAAAGAACAGCTGAGGTAAAGAGAGAAGATGGTGACTGACTGAACAAGTTATCAGAAAACCTAGAGACTTTGCAGGGTCCAGTGGAATGAACTTGGAGAGAAAATACTGGAATGTGTGCCCTCCACTGAAAGTCAAGGAATAGGAGATGAACTGTGTGAGGGTCTGGGGTGGGCTGAAAATGGTTGAAGTGTTGAGAATGGAATTAGGATTGATTGAGAAAGATGATTGAATGAGTTGTATTAGGAAAGAAAAGTTAAAGTGCAGTTAAGATCTGAACACAGAAATCCCAGAAAGTAAAGGGACAAGGGCAGTTTGGGCATGATGAGGCTGAGGATTGAAGACCAGATGGAGAGGGCAAGTAGTATGCTGAAGTGGCTTCAAGCTAGAAGATTGTTTTAGAAATACCAAACTTCACAGGTAAATTAAGTGCACAATTAGAAAACACTTTTCTCTAGAGTATGGACCCAGTTTCTGGATTTTGCATTTCCTCTGTGAGTGTAATATATCTGTGAAATCAAAGGTAAAGCACCGGGAACCCATCTTTCCACTGTGGGTTCACACAACTAGTGTCACAAATGTTTATGTGATCAGCTAAGTACAGTAATTCAGAATCATCAGGAATTCCATTTCCTGTCACACTTTTTATTCAAACTTCTCTTTATTTAGATTTGTTTTCTGTCATGTTTCAGAATTTTTTCAGTATTTATCTAACAAACTCGTTACAGCTTTCTGATTACTGGCATCTACAGTAATAAATCGCTTTGGAGTTACTGAAGTCCAAAGCTGTCTTCAAGACATAACAAAGTTTGTCTTCTGATAAACCAGAGGAGATATTAGAGACCTGATTTGGTCTCATAAAAGGGCATCAGTTAATTCTGGTATTAACTGGTATTAAATCTGTAGTAAACCAATGTGAATAAAAGGAAAGGACATTCAGAATTGAATGTGAATAACTTCTTTGGGTTCTGGATTGTTTGTTGTTGGTGCAAGCACTTGAGCTGCTGATGCCCAGTGCCAGCTGGAGCATGTCATGGTTTATTAGTTAAGGTGTGGAGGAGATTCATGACTGCTGCTGTGCTGTACCTTTTGCTATGCAGGTTGTTTGGAAGTGACGCAGCCACTTGAGTAGTCTGCTAGTTCATAACTGACAATTACAAGGGTATAGGTAATTTTGGTGTATAAAACTAGAGTACCTAATGTGAAGAAAGAGTGAAGAACCCTGTAGCATGTACTGGAAAAGGGAAGGTAATTATCATCATTTAAGGAAAGCTGTTTGTATTCTACCTGCAATGCCAGAAAAACAAGGAAAATAAGACCAATATTCAGGATTTTCTCTTTAGCACAAAATACCAACAGGATTATTTGATATGAAAATGATAAAGCTAAACGACTTAGTTTCTTTAGCTTCTTAACAATTATAAAAAAAAAAACGTTTCCTAACAATAATGTTGCTGCTTGCTCAGGAGACATCTTGATGTCTCTCAGCCCGTTCTGTGTAGGGAACTAAATATATAACTCTCCTGAAGTATTGACAAAGCTGAGGTCTCATCTGTCTGGTGATTTGGGTGATCATCTCTACCATATGCTGAGTATGAAAAGGTCTGTGGACTCTTCTCTGGGATTATCTAGAGCTCTGAAAATTCTGTTTTATCCAAAGTAATCCTTTTGGTGTCATTGCTATTCTTTTTATCTGCAACTGTTTAAAGTAACTTGGCTTAAAAAACTGTTTCAGTATCATTTCAGAGTTAGTTCCTTGTTTAAAACTTCAGTCTCTGTTTTCTAAGTTTTATTAGTTTATAGAGCAGCTTTCCCATTTGGAATCTTATAAATAGATACCAGATTTTGATAATTATGTAGCTTGTTCCTGTACTGAGTTTGTGTTACTTCTTCTCCGTTTTTTATTCTTCGACGTTGGTTTTTTTTAAAGTATCTTGGTATTTTAGAGCAGAATCAAGAATATGGTTTTCCTAGTATTGAATAGTTTGTGTCAAACTACTTTTTATTGTGACACTGCAATCTTAGAGTTGCTGCTTGGACATCTCCCTTTGCTGAAAGGAATCTTGTAGATTCTGTGTTGAGTTTCACACTTGATCACATCCTCTGTGTAAGGAGAATGCTTTGATATTACAGTTGCTTTTCCAGGTTTTAATATATCATGTGTGAAAAAGCCTGAATCACCAGGATTCCGTTGCGGTGAGAACTCTCCATTGCCTTCCCCTCTGCTGCAGACGGTGCCGGGCAGAGGGTTACTACACTGGACTGATCTGTTACAGCCCCCTTCGACTGAAGATTTAGGGTGGATAATCGGTGTGTGCGCTGAGGGTGTGACGGGGACAGTTAACCCCGTGTTGCCCTACAGCCGTGTCCCCGAGGCGGGCTGTCCCCAGCTGTGTCCCGACCGTGTCCCTGAGGCAGCCGTGTCCCTGAGGCGGGCTGTCCCCAGCCGTGTCCCTGAGGCGGGCTGTCCCCAGCCATGTCCCCCTGAGGCGGGCTGTCCCCAGCCATATCCCTGAGGCGGACTTTCCCCAGCCGTGTCCCTGAGGCGGGCTGTCCCCAGCCATGTCCCCCTGAGGCGGGCTGTCCCCAGCCGTGTCCCTGAGGCGGGCTGTCCCCAGCCATGTCCCCCTGAGGCGGGCTGTCCCCGGCTGTCCCCGGCAGCGCTGGTGCCGCCGGGGCTGTGCAGCGCGGCGCGGTGCCGGCAGGTGGAGCTCCCTGCTTGGCGCAGCCGCGGGGAGCGCTGGCACCAGAGCCTTTGCTTTCAGTATTTTCAGGAGAAAGTGATACACAACATACACAAAATACAGGACGATGAAAAGAATCGAGTAGTCAAGCACTAAGAAGGAAAAGAATAAATATAGTGCTTAGCTAATTTTCCTCTATGCATACACATTTATTTATGATTTCCATGATTATATGCTCTTTCACCTCCATGAGATTCCCATCTTGTAATGTCCAGAATTTAATTTTGCAAACTGCAGTAAAGGAGAGGGCCATTTTCTTTCACATTGGTGTTGAAAAGAATGCAATAACTGAAATAAGACAACTAAAAACTGCTCCACAACTGTTTGTCAGAGTTTGCATGATGCTAGACCTCTATAGTCACCTCTATAGTACCTTTCACTTGGATAGTATTCGTGCCTCTGTGGGGAGGTGGTGTACAGCTTATGGCTCTGTAGGCTGATACTGCTAAGTACTCAGTGTTCAGAGCTATATCTGGAGCTACTGGGAGCTGTGCTTTCAGTTGGTGGAGTATTCCGAAAAAAAATGGTTATCTCAATTTGGTAACTAAATAAGTATACCTATATCTCTGTGCTTCAATTTGTCATTAAAAATAAAGCTAACTAATATATTTTTATGTGAAGGCTTCTTGGGGAAAGTAAATTTTGTCTTTTTCTATAGATACTGTGGAGAATTTCAAAGACTATATTGATGAGTATGAAACCAGGCCTATCAGCAGAAGTTTCCTGTATCATACTGTGCAGAGGTGAAAAACCTACTGAGTATTATATTGGGAATTTTCCTCCAGGGTCTGTAACAAAAAACCCAACAAACAAAAAAATCACCCTCACAAAAAACCCCACCAAAACCAAAAGAATGCAGAACCCCCCCAAAACAGCAACCAAAACACCAAAAAGCAAACAAAGAAAAAAAGCCCAAAACAAAAAACCCAAACAAACAAAACAATTACAAAACACAAAAAAACTCACAAAACCCCCCCAACCCAAAACAGAAAAAGAAAAATCACAACCCCCTAAATAAAATTAGGCATCAGTTTGTGACACAGGCACACCTCTTTGAAGAATCTTTATGAACTGGAGTCACTTAAATCTCTTACAGTAGCAGGTAGAGGCGCTATGCTCTAAATCTTTTGTAGAGGGGAACCAAGCTCATACTTTGTAACTGTGGCAAATTTTGAAAAGAAAAAGCTGAATCTGCTTTTTTGGCTTTCAGTCTATATTCTTGAGAAAAATGTCTTTACTCTCTTTACTTCCTTAAACTGACTTGCTGTATCATCTCACTTCTGTCCTCTCATTTCAGCCTCTCTCTCTCTCTCTGCTGGTCTGGTTGGTCTTGCTTTCTACCTGGTATATTTATTAGTACTAGTGTTTACTCCTTCAAGTTATATATTGCCTTTTCTCATCATCAGGATTTTCGCGTAGTCTCTCTCCTTACCAGGTTAAGATCTTAATTCTGATTTTGCCTCTCCTTCCCTTTTAGTTTTCTTCAGTGGTTGAGCTTACTATTGTCATTACCCATCTCTCCATCCTGGTCTAATTTAATTATCTTTACCATTTTATTTATAGCTGTGGTGTAGAGTTAGTATTCCTCTACATTTATGTTGTGCTGCATTCTCTTCCATGTTACTGTAAAGAGTCTTCCTAATGTCAATTCTGTGTAATGCCAAAGTGGTTTGCAGAAGTTGCAAAAGGCAAATTTTTAAGGCTCTGAAGTGGAATAAAATATGTGGGCTTTCTGCAAATAAATTTCTAAGAGAATTAAGTTGTCAGATTAAAGCAAGTTTCTGTTGAATGTTTGCAACTGAGACTTTTCAGACTTGTAAATTAGCCAGCTATGGGAATGTGCTCTCTTGTGAAGGCAAATAAAGCGTCCATGACACCAGAATAAATGACAGTGCCAGATCTAAATAAATGATATCTTGGGAAAAGTCACTGTGGCTTTTGTAGAAAAAAGATACATTTCAAGAAACTGAATTCTCAACAGTCAATGAACATAGGAAGAAGACAAGGAAATATTTTGAAATTTAAGGCATTTTAAGCAAGATCTTAATCTAAGAATATCTAAATGTATTAAAATCTAAGGTAATAACAGACATGATTGCCTCAGGAAAACAAAAGAAGGAAGTGAAAGATAGGAGTATGTGTCTCGTGAGAAACTTGCAGGTGAGGTTTCCGAAGATAATTCTTGTGCTATTTGACATACCTGTGAATGGTCTGACAGACGGAGGAGATACCATGTGGGGATATAACCAGGATAACTGTTTCACAGAGGGTTGTGGAAGTAGTTATGAGTAAGGTGCAGATCAAAGTCATTGTGGATATAGGTGTCATACCCTACTGGGGAAAATAATCTAATCTATAATCCTGCTAATGCATTAGTGGGTGATAAATCTGCACTAAGGAAAGGAATTCATAAATCGTTGCTGATTTCTCTGAAAAATGTTCAGTGTCCCACCTCAGTCAGAAAATGAAACAGTATCTTTAGGAGTTCCTAACAAATCCATGGGAGGGCAGAATGTATTGTGTTATACAAATGTGTGATTTTTCTAAATTCTAAAGTCTGAGTTTCTAATCATCACATTTCAAAATGGTTGTACCAAAGTAGCAAATATATTTAAGAGGCTGAGGAAAGCTGTAGTCTTACATCAACCAGTGATGAGTCCCAGTTTTGCTGTACTACTTTCTCTTCTCTTCTCTTCTCAAGCCCTCCTCATTTTGAAGACATTTGATTCATTTATTTCTTTTCCCCAAAAGTCTTAATTTTTTAATTTCATTTTGAGACTCTGAAACTTGGCCGTCTTTGTTTCTTGATATTTTCTACTTCTTAAGGCTAAAGGTGTCAGGGATTTGATATTACCACCTTGTTGAACAAAAATCATGCTATTAAAGCTGATTGTGTGAGAAGTGTCTTCTTTTTGAAGTCCCTTTCCTCATTAAATTGCCTCACTAAATAAGATAATCTGCTGAACACATTTTGTCCCTTTGTATCCTTCTTATCAGGGCAGAAATCAAACTCTGCAGTACTTTGTCAATTGGAAGATATTCCTAGAAATCACTAAAGTAATTTTGTAACTCTCTTGCCTGTCCTTCTGGAGGCCTTTGTCCTTCTGGAGGCATTAGGGAGAGTTCCTGTATCTATGAGCTAACCAGTTCTCTTCTAGATATGGCAGATTTACCAGTCTGCCACTTAGACCTGTTAGTAGCTGGACTATAAGATTTTTACAGCTGAAAGTGAAACTTCAGGCATGCATGTGTCTCTTGAGTTCAAGAATGTCTTGTATTGCATTTCAGAAAATAACTGTAAATTTCTAAACACTTCAAAAATTATGGATGGTCTGAATTTTTACCCCTGGAGTTCCTGTGAAATCAACAGTTCTGCTATTGTGAATGCACAGAATTGCTAGAGCAAGGCCGAGGTTACCTTGCACCTAGAACCTATTCAGTCAGTAACTGAAGCCCTTAAAAAGCCAAGTAAAGACAAAAAAAATGTGATTTGAGCATGTTTGCAGCAGGAGGAGAAAATGAGGTTCAACACAAAGCACAGCAGCAAAAGCTACTTTAACTGGAAGATAAATGTGTCTAAATTAATTATGCCAAGTTCTGGGACAGGCTGTGTGACAAGTTGCAGGAACCTCCCAGTGCTGATATGTTGTCTAGGCAGGCAAAGCCACTGTAGAAAAGTTTCTGTTGGCCTTTATAAAGAAAATGGCAGGGAACAGACTGCCAGAGCTACTACCTGTTAGAGAAGGCTCTTTGGGAAGACAGTCAGTACAAAGTTGATGACAATCCATGAGAATTTCCTCATGGTTATGTCTGGATACCAGACATAGGTAGAACATTCACCCAGGAATTAGGTAGATCTGTGCTAAATATTGTCCTCTCTCTCACAGGATTAGGGTCTAAGTTCTGTATCTTTCTGAATGTAGTTCTAGCCATTACCTGCTGAAACTGTGAGAAATGTAAGGCTGGTGTATCTGAGGAGATAGTCCTAAGAGAGACCAGGACTTACTGTCTCAGTGCCTAAAAATGATGGGGAGGGGAGAATGCTTGTCCCCATGACTGAATGTACAATTTATTTAACACTACAGAATTCAGGTATTCACACAAGCTTCTATTGAAGTGCTTCCTATTGGCTGCTTTTGATGTTAATGTGCTTATTGGGCTTGAAGGCACAAGGGTCAGTCCTACCTGTCATTCTTTGCCCAGACTTTGACCAAACTGGGGTATTAAGACAGGGGCTTTGACCAAACTGGAATATTAAGACAGGACTTAGCAATTTTTTATGAGGATATTTGCAAATAGCTGATGGTTCCTGAATTTATGAGACTATTTTTATGTATTTATTAAAAATATTAGAACAGAAGAGCTTGGCTCAGGATAGAAGGAACTCTCATGAGCCATCTGTTCAGATTAGGATCTTCACCCTTATTTAATCTCCTTGAAAATATGCTTTTTGGAAAGCTGAAGGAAACTATGGAAATCAAGACTCTTAGCTCTTTGATTTTGAAAAAAGAGATTTTCCAGGACAAGAAAATGGTTATACTTTCTTCAGAGTTGTAGGTAACCATTATTTAAAACTTAGCAACGTGTAATTCATCCATCACTTGGGCTTAATTTAACCTCTGTGATAAAGTCTTTGTGCACATATGTGTGCATGCCTACCTGTGATGGATGGCAAATTGGATGGCAGTACGACGTGCCGAGGCAGAATGCACCAAATTTAGAAGAATAGCATAACAGCTTTCTTTAATTCAGCATTCTTTTTTTTTTTTTTTTGGTGGGGGGAGTGAGGGGTTGCGGGGATCAAGGGAACTAAAGGATCTAAGCGAGGCATAACTCATTTATTGCTTTCATTTTAATGCTTTTGCGACTCTTTACACCATTCCAAGGGATGAATTGTGGAATATACATGCTTTGTCTAATTTATCAAGAATAGAAGGAATTGTTGTTTCTTAATTTCTTTAGTCCAGTTTCAGCACCGGTATATGATTTTGCTTGGGTTTTTTTCCAGTTTTTACTAAAGTTACCCCTTTTTGAAATCAGCCACAGAAACAGTTATCTCTAGTAATGGTAACCAGAGAAGTACTTAATTTCAGGTTACTATACAACTCATCCTCTGTTTTTCTTTTTTCCTTTTTTCTTGAAATTAAACTGGTAAAAACTAATTTAGTTATAAGTGAAACAGCAGTTCATTACTATATATTTGTAGTTCTATAGTGTGGTTTCATTGGTGCCATGTTTTCCCGATAGATTCAGACCTCTTGTGTGATACACCCATGGTAATCAAATTAAGAAATCACTTAGTCAGGTTAAAACATTTTTCTGTTTCATGTATGGTGGAATATTTCTCCTTCATTGTTTACTACTTCAATTTAAGAAAGTATATTTATAGCATACTAAAAATACCACCAAGATATAAATGATATCAAATTATTTTATTAAAGAATTTGATTTCATAAAAAAATAGTATTCTGTAGCACTAGTAGTAAAATTTATTTTTTTCCATATAAAGGCTCATTTATTTTTATAGCAATTTGATGACACATCTGCTTGCTTTATTCAGCTGAAAAGAAAATGTTGGTTCTTGGTGTTTTGTAAAATTGCTTTGTTAAATTATTTTCAAAATCGTTCAACTTTTAACAAATGACATTTGATACTAACATTGGAAAGCAATTTCAGCTAATTAAGTAGATCCTTCTATAAACCATTGGAACATTAAGATGACAAACTGTTCATTCAGGATTATTTTAATTGGTACAATTATTGTAATTTTGTTGCAATTATGTGTTGAGCTAAAAGCTTTTGTTTAAATCATTTGAGGGTTTTTTTGTTAATATACATAAGTAAGAAGAAAAGAAGTAAAATAAAAACTGATGATAAGCATTATCTGTTTACATTTTCATTACAGTGCTTTAAACAAGTATCTATTGAATTATTGTTTTAGAAAAGTATCTTACGTGCTTTCAGCAAATCTAGAGAAATGTTAAAATTCAGCAAGATCATTGAAATGTAACTTTTCTGGAAGGTTATTATGTTAATTCCAGTTTTGACACTGTTTAAATACCTTTTTAGAAAAAGGGTGAAATGAACTTTTGAGGGATTTGTGAGTTGCTTAATGCCTATTGATGTATTAATTTAAGAAGTGTAGCTATTTAGTGATTATAGAAATTAAAAATGAAAAAGCCATGGAAGGTGCCACATTCATCACTCTGATTATAATGTTCTCTGCAATCATCTTTGCCCAGGCCAGGTTTAAATAAATCACTTCCTTTAAGCAGATAATTTAGTATTCTTGTAGACCTCACAGTGAGGCATTACTTCTAAAATATTAACCTGCTTTTTGTTTTTCCGTTTCTTTTTATTGCCTCTTACTTAAAATGCAGGGCACATAAAGTTATTATGTTTCTTACTGTGCTAATAGTGTGGTCTCAGTGTTAAAAGGCCGTGTACCAGTTGAGTAGTAGGTGGTTGATGCCCACCTTTTTTAAAATTCTTTTGCCTTTTGTAATTCAAGTAGAACTGCAAAGCTGTGAATGAATCCAGGCATTTGTAACTGCTTCAACACTTTATTTTAATCATAAAGAATGCCAATGTAGGGTGTGTTCTGGAGAGTTGTTTAAAAAACAGAACTTCTTAATATGGCTCAGTGATAGTGCATGATACTGGAAGATTAGTTTAATAAATACCAATCTTTTAAGGATCAGAATGTTTTTTTCTTTCTGAAATGATCAAAAGCAGGAACACTGAGGAGAGGTGCTTTATCTGCTGGTACTTGAATTGAATAGAGTCAGTTTTGCAAAGCAAGCTTTCCTGAATACCTATGGTAATACGAGTTTTTAAATAGCTATTGCATCTGTTCAGTGAAGTCTCTTCTGCTTAATATGCGCTGAGGGGGCTTGAATTTTTGTCTACATAGATATATCAAACTATAGCTTTCTCTTTTTTGGTCTTTATTGAGATAAAGCATTTAGTTCCTTATGTTATAGTATTGAGTGTGTGATGACTTTTTGTTCCTGTCTTTATACGAATGGGCTTATAAGCGAATGTTCTTTTTCAGTGTCCAAATGACCTGTTTCAATTTTCAGTTTGAGAGAATATTTGCAGCACAGTTGCTGATAGTACTGCGAAGTTCCTGGAGCGATTTATGTGAGAGCTTTTAACACTGTCACTATACTGACCAGACGTGAGAAGAATATGATAAGTAACTAAAGAGCAAAGCATAGTATTGGTAGGATTTGATTATTAGGTATTAGAGATCAGTTATCTAATTAGCAGACTGTTAAGCATCAAAATTTCATATTGCATTCCATAGCGGCCCAGATTTTGTAGTTTTGTGTTTCTCAGTATCAAACCTCTGGAAATTTTTTTTTTCTCATTTTTAATGACAAATTATTTCATTATTTTAAGCAACATTTTTTACTTGTACTGTATTGAGAGGAAAAAATTAAAAAGCACATGATAGATAAAACATGACATGCCTTCATGATTGCGTCTTCTGTTGCTCTATTATTTAATAGCAATTAATTAAGTAATTTGTTTTTTATGGAGTGAAAAAGTTAAATGACTCTTGTCCAAGCAGTTGCTTGCTCCTGTAAAACATGTGAGGAAAAAAAATTCGGTGTGCAAAGATTAATTTGAAGCATTTCTTTGTTTTTACCTTCAGGGAGAGAGGTTTGGAAAGAGCAGGGAGAACAGCCCTTCAGAGTATGAGGGCTTGTAAAGAAGTTCACCTTCCACCAGTGTGGGAGCAGCAGGGCAGGCTGCTCCGTGAGAGAGCTGAGGAGGGCGGCAGGGCAGGCACGGAGCTGTGAGCAAGGGGAGCAGTCCCACAGCGGCCAGCCGGGAGGGTGGGAGCAGCTTCAGGGACAGCAAACTGCCCGGTGGCCTCTAGCCACAAGGCACGTTTTAGGTCAAGGCAGGAGGTTAAGCCAGTGGTCAAGGTCAAGACCAAAGGTACATAGATGTAGCTCAGGGGAGGACCAAGGTCAAAGGCCTGAGCTTAAAGCTGTTCTTAACTCAGGCAAGAGAGCCCTCTCACAGCTCTTGTCACCACAGCCTGGTTACTCAGCTACTGTGCATCAGAGCCAGCCTTGAGCGCAGGCCCCAAAACCCCTGCCTGGGGAGAACAGGTGGGTAAATCCTGTTGCCAAATTCCAGGGCCTGACATAAGCGATGACAGAGGCCATGTGGGCACCTCTAGTGCAGCCTCTAGTGCAGATGAAGGTGGTTGATTTTGGCCGTTGCCATTTTGTCACCACCTAGCAGGGCAGTGAAGTAGATGGTCAGTGTGTAGCCCAACAGCTTAGCACCTCCCTCTGAGCTATGCTGGCAACATTCAGTGCTGAACACACTGTCAGACCTTGGTGCTTATTTTCTAAGTCAGTCATGGAAGGACAAGGTGAACATAATTAGAACAAATTTGAATCTAATTTACAGTCTCTTGAATGGAAGATAAGATTATGTGCCTCTGTGTACTTGTACTAATACTTGTTATCTGTATTTGAGGAAAAAGCCAGAAATAATTCATCATTGTTGGAATATAACTTATTCCACAATTAAAGCAGTTTTTAATTTCAGCTGCTCATGGGAAAGAGATATGAAGAGTAGTGGAATGAATTTTTAAGGTTCACTTCAATCAATGTAATGTTTTGTTTTAGCCTCATTCCTTTCTAAATTCAAGTAGTTTCTCCTGGAAACAGACAGTCTGTGACACTGACACTTTTTGTGTTTCTGATTTAAAAAATAATTCTTTTGCCTCAGGAATCTAGCCCCAAAATGAGAATAGTGTGTTCACAGTGCTTTATTTTTAGATCTGCATGCTTATATTTTAGAAAAAGTAACTCCTAAAGTGCTTTACATGCTAACCTTTTATTTTTTTTATCTGAGAAGTGCAGGCATGTATGGTTTTTGTGGCTCTTTGCCAAAAGATTATCATTTACATAAATATTTCTTTCAAAGGCGTAGTTTAAGACATTGAGCTCAGGAGGTTAGAATAGAGACTTCAATCTGCACACCAGCAGTGGGCTATTGGCTTCTGAACAGTAGCTTTGTTCATCGTATTCAGAACACTGTTCGCATTCAGACTTAAGTAGAGCTGGCATTAAAAATCAGCTAATTTGTTTCATGTGATTCATCAGCTGTGTGTTTTATTTAAATCTATGTCACATTCTCTTTTGGCTCTTTATTTTGTAGATTGAAGTGTTGAAGTAGGCCACTCTTTAACTCTTCAGTTCCTGACTTGAAAAGTGACATAATTTTTACTTTTCCCGTGTTGAACTCTTGACTCAAATACTTACAGTAAATATATATAACTAAAGTGTGCATTAAGGATCTTGGTTTTTTTCACCATCTGATGTTTGATTTAAAACATACACATTTACAGTCAGTTTAGTTGTAGTTTTATATAAGGCAAAATAGAACAACCTAAGGTAATAGCTAAATATTAGTGTAAAATATGCACTTCTCAGATTCTGTGGCGTATAAAAGCTTTTCTTTGATACTGCCAATGTTCTTATTTTTTCTTTTGGCCCCTCACTTCTTGAGATTAGGACTCCTTTCAGCTTCTATCAGATTTCTTCAAACTCTGCTGGAGAATGAAGTGTTCCCATTACTTGAAATTGTAACCTTTGAGTGTCAAGTTTGTCTTCTCACAGATGCACCACTTTTTATTCTCTTAAGGCTGCAGTCTCTGAAGCCTTACATACGTTGAACTTCCCCAAAGTGGATAATCCCACTGCCGTCTGGACAGTATCTCATAATGATTTGCAGAATTAGAACCTTTGTTAAAATAGGCTACACTTGGTTTTGTGCTTTATATTTGTTGCATTTTTCCTGTGCTATAAAGTAACCTCTCACTGTGAATGAAGTTATTCATAGATACTGTTTATAATAGTGTAGCATGGTGGTATCCTCTGGCTGTTAGGTACAAGGTCCATTCAGATGTTTTCTGGTAAAATTTGTAGGAATTTGTTAATTCTGCTCTTAGTATATGGCAAGAATGTCCTAAAAGATCAGATTGAAAGATTAACACAGCTGAAATACATTTTTGATGTAATGGAGTTGCACTTACTTCAAGCATGTAACATTGATTCTCAATTCTTTTATTTTTCTTAACATTAAATGCTAAGTATTTTGTGTAAATCTGCCACTTCTGTCTCTGGAATAATCCCATGGTACATAAAATTCTACTGCTTATGGAGGATCTAAAAATAAAGATAAAAGAAGATTGTTGCTTTTAAAAAGCAGACAAATTGTGAACTAGGGTAAGATTGTTCAGCTAATGGTAGACTTAGTTCATTAGCTCTATTAAAAATACAATTAAATTACAAGCAGTTGGGGGTTTCTTTTAAGTGTTTATGTTTTTTTCCTCTTCATAGACACAATGTGAGCGTGAATTTATTTAATGTAAGAGATTCCTGGTGTACTGATGATTTACTGAGTGTGCATGATTCTTCTTCCTCACTTCCCATCCATGCATCAGTGCACTCATTTCCTCCATGAAAGCACTGGTAGTTGCCTTAGATCTTTTAATTGTCCAATTAAAAGAAAACTCTTACACTTTCTTTGTTCTATGCTACCTTCTTCTTTTTAGCAAGTTACAGCAGCTCGCAGAGCAGCCAACATATCTATGCTCTTGCCCTTTATCATGGAGTTGTAGTCTTAATATGTCTTTGAAAAGAGCCATTAAAAATAATAATTAATTTTATATTTATATGAAGTTTTTTTTATTTTTCTCCTCACAATTTTTTTCTATTTTTGCTTTATGTACAGTGTGGTCACTGCACTGGTATCCATATGGAGTGCTGTCACAGTCACTTTATAGCCATTACTGTAACTGTATTCACCATTCTCAGTGCATTCTTTCACTGTTTACATTTTTATTATGCTGGGTGTGAGAAATACTTTTTCATTTTAGTGATCTTTAATTTAGATTAAGATTTCTCATTTGATATGAGATACCAGTACTATGAGATGAAACATCAAATAAGATAGGTCCATCTGACCAACAATGTTATCCTTCATCACTTGCTTAGTAGGAGCTTTTCATAAACTTCCACAAGACTAACATTTAATCCTTCTACTTGTTCCTTCCTGAAACTCCCCTTTATACTAATGCTCACAAAACCCTCACTGTTGCTTGACAATAGCCATAATGCATGAACAGTCCCTTACATTGATCATGTCTCATGGTTTTGTTGTTTTCATTTGTTTGTGGCTTTTTCTTAGAAGGTGAATTGCTTGAAAGCAGGTGGTTGTTTTCCCACTTTTTGCAATGGATGCATGGTTAGATTTTGATCAACTTCTAAGATGCCTGTTCCTGTTACAAAAAAGTTTGTTTAAAAATTAGATTGCTTTTACCATGTACTTCTGATTTGGGTATAGGAATTTGAATAGATACTTTAGGTTAAAGTTGACAAATGTTAACTTCCCCTTACTGTGGATTTGACATTACTGATATATGGCTTCTTTGACATTTCTCTGAAGCATACCATTAGATCAGATTGTTCAGCAGTCTGAGGCTTTTGCATATTAGAAAACGTTACATTGATCTTTCTGCAGACAGTGCAGCTCTTTATGTGTTCTTTTATGTTTCAGAAAACAGGGAGAATGGGTGCAAGTGTGCTAGTATTTCACCCTAGAATACCACTTTGTAAACTGAAGTCATACTCTAATAAATATGGTTTATGATATATCTGATTTCACCCTCCAGAATTTCAAAGAATATTCCTACAACTAAAGATGTTGAACCTCTACTTGAAATTGATGCAGATATTCGGAACTTTGAAGTATTTTTATCATCACGAACACCTGTTCTTGTTGCACGTGATGTAAGAACCTTTTTGCCTTGTACTGTGAACTTGGATCCCAAGCTACGAGAAATCATTGCAGGTGAGTATGCTTTCAAATAAATGGAAAATGACAAATCTATTATTTATTTTAAGTAGAGCTACTTGGCATGTCACACAGAACGCTCATTTGTTCATCACATCATACCTTCAGATTGTCTGATTTGACTTCAGTAAGAGGCCATAACAGCCAGACCATACTAGACTAAAGCTTCTCTTTTGGAAGGAGGAATCCACTGTTCTTTCTTTGTAGAGTGCTTTAGGAGATGGAGGAAACCAATACATGCAATGATGTTTTAGTAGAAGAGATGCAAGTCGACGTCAGCTCTTTGTTAACAATTTTGAAAATATATGTAAAACCCTGTAGAAATGAAGTCAGTGAAACAAAGTCTTCTCCAGGCTGAAGAACCCCAACTCTGTCAGCCTTTTCTCATAGGAAAGGTGTTCCTTAGCGTCTTAAAATGGCTTGGGTTGGAAGGGACCTTAAAGATGGTCTAGTTCCAATCCCCCTGCTGTGGGAAGGAACATCTTTCACTAGACCAGGTTGCTCAGAACCCCTTCCAACTTGGCCTTGAACACCTCCAATGTTGGGGCATCTGTATGTTCTCTGGGCAGCCTGCTCCAGTGCCTCACCACTCTCATAGTATTCTTCGTAACATCTAATCTAAACCTACTCTCAGTTTGAAGCCATTCCCCCTTTCCCCCCCTTTTCTCTCTATGCTCTCTAGACCTTTCTTGTAGGCTCTCTCCAGGTGCTGGAAGGCCACAATTAGGTCACCCCAAAGCCTTCTCTTCTTCAGGGTGAAAATTCCCAATTCTCTCGACCTTTCCTAACAGCAGAGGTATTCCCCCCCTCATCAATCATCTTTGTGGCCTCTTCTGGACTTGCTCAAATACATTTATGTGCTTTTTGTTCTGGGGACCCCAGAGCTGGATGCAGCACTGTGGGTGGGGTCTCACCAGAGTGGAGCAGTGGGGCAGAATCCCCTCCCTCACCTGCTGCCCACAGAGCTTTGGATGCAGCCCAGGGCACGTTTGGCTTTCTGGGCTGCAAGGACACATGGCTGGGTCATGCCCAGCCTCTGATTCACCAGCACCCCCAAGTCCTTCTCAGCAGGGCTGCTCTGGATCTGTTCATCCCCCACTCTGGATTGTTACTGAGGGTATACCCAACCCAGGTGATCATGTTAAACCTCATCAGATTCTCATAGGTCCACTTCTTGAGCTTGTCCAGGTCCCTCTGGATGGCATCCCATCCCTCAGGTGTGTCAACCACACCACTCAGCTTGGTGTCATCTGTAAACTTGCTGAGGATGCACTTGATCCCTTCGTTCATGTCATTAATGCAGATATTAAATAACACTCCTCCCAGTCTGGACCTCTGAGGGACACCAGTTGTCACTCATGTCCATTGGGACTCTGAGCCATTGACCACTACCTCCTGGCTGCAATTGTCCACACCCAGTTTCTTACCTATATAACAGTTTACCCTTCAAATATATCTCCAATGTAGAGAGCAGGATATTGTGGAGGAGTATGTGAAAAGCTGTAATAATGATATCTGTAGCCCTTCCCTTGTCCACTGATGCAGTCACTCCATTGCAGAAGCCCACAGGGTTGGTCAAGTAGGACTTCCCCATGGTGAAGCCGTTGCTGGCTGTCTTGAATCACCTCTGTCCTCCATGTGCCTTAGCAAAACTCAGAGGATCTGCTCCATGATCTTCAATGGCACAGAGGTGAGGCTGACAGGCCATAGTTCCTGGGGTCCTCCTTGCTACTCCTTTTGAGAATTTGCATTTTATCCATCTCTTGATGTAGAGGGCAACCTCTCCTCCCCTCCTTCCTCTCCTGTCCCTTTTGAAAAGCCTGTAGCCATCAGTAGTTGCACTCCAGCCATAGGATTCATCCACCAAGTTTCTGGAATGGCAGCTAGGTCACAGCTTTCTAGCAGCACGGTGGCTTCCAGCTCCTCCTGTGAGTTGCCCACTCTGTGTGCACTGGGTAGAGGCAGCTCATCTGGGCTGTCAGCTGTGTCACCTTCTAAGAGGAACACTCTTTAATTCCTTTGAGGTATTTCAGTGGTGTTTCCCTGTTGGCTTCTGCTACCTCAGGAGTTCCTGGCTGATCTCTGTAAGACTTTCAGTGGAGAAATTCTTCCTGATGTCCAGCATGAATGTCTCTTGGCACAGGTGCCTTTCGCCTGCTGGGGGGAGAATACAGAGTCCCCTGGATCTTGGCTTTTTTCTGATGACTGTTCTGTCTCGGGGAGGTCAGAACATTATTCCAGCAGTCTCTGTCCTCTAACTCTCTTGCTTTTAGTCTTTCTGCTTCTGTACTTAACTCTGCCATGAGGCTGGACCAGGGTCGTCTATCTGGTCATGTTTCACACAGCTGCTGTCTCTACTTCCATCCAGCGCTGGTGCCAGGCCCCCCCTGCAGCCTGAGACCTGGATAGGAGCTCTGTCTGGGTTGTCACATCCTTTCTGGCAAGTGCACAGGACTTGTGGATACCATATCTCCTTTTGATGGGACGATGACTACCAAGGGAGCTCACCTCTTGAGTAGGGTGACTATGCCCTTCCTGCACCCCATGCCACACAAATTACCTTGTCACGCTCTCTGGGCTGAGGCTTGTTGGGGATCTTGGTTTCTTTGGCAACACCCAGGTCTCCTTAGCACCTTCTCTGAGAGCACTGACAGCCCCTGGTGGATCAGAAGAGGCCCCTGTATGCTGGGATTTGTCATTCTGCCATGGTACAGACCAGCCTTGGAGCAGCTTCTCTTGGAGAGTGACTGTTGGGTTCCTTTATGCCACATTTAAAAAAAAATCTAAGATATTTAGAGACATTTAATATGCTATATAAATTTATGTGATAAATCATCCTAACTTTCTTAAAGACTCCTGTGTAGATGTGATCATCAAGAAAAATCAACCAAATCCAGCTGAAATTTGGCATTCTTGATGTTCTACGTGATGAGTTCTGATTGGAGTTAAATGCACAAAAATGTACTGTAGTAAATTGGCAAACAAATTAAAACTTCTCCAAATATTTCAAGGAAAATCTCATTCTTGTCACCTATTTATTTTTCAGATGTTCGTGCTGCAAGAGATCAGATGAATATTGGAGGACTTCCTTATCCCACCTTGCCTTTACATGAGGCACCTGCTAGAGCAACATCTCTGTTCAGTCAGCCTTCCTCAGCTTGCTCTTCTACAACCTCTTTCAATGGGCCTTTCAACAGCGGAGTTCTGTCCCCACAGCCTCACAGCAGTTACTATAGTGGTATGACAGGACCTCAGCATCCATTTTACAATCGGGTAAATAATCGAGATCCATTTAACATTCTTCTGATTTAGTCTGGTAATACTGCAGATGTCATTTATTAAATATTAAAATACCCATGCAAGTTTTATTTAGAAGTGGAGAAAAGTCCAAAAGTTGACGAATTTCACAGTAATGTTCAGTCACTGTTGTCTGGGGAAGAAGCATGGTAAATTGCATCAGAAAAACAAATTACAAAGGGGAAAAATAATTTTGAGACACTGCTCAATTGTAGGATATGGCAGGGCTTTTTTGTTTTGCTCTTTTTTTTTTTTTTTGGTAAACTGCTCAGTTGTTCACATGCTCACACACATTGGGAGGGCTCCGTCTTTTTTGGTGACTTTTGGTATAACATACAGAAACTCAAGTGGGGAGCTACATTATAAGAACGTATGTCTGTCTTCCCTTTTGTCTTTTTTTAAAGTTATTCTGGGGTCTTTTCCCTGAGCTGGTGTTGTACTAGTTTAAAGGAATTAACATGAATTGCATAAAACACATTTTTGAACTATTTGTGGGCCTCAGAAAACAGAGTCCTGGGAATGGCTCATGTGCAAATTGAATGAAGTGCTTTACTGTATAGTCAAATAGAGTTTAAACTTTCTGGTTTTGTGGGATGTATTCAGTATTTTTAACCTTTATTTTTCACCTTTTTTTTTCTGCAGTACTATCATGAAAAAACCTCAGAGAGCTGATATAAGTCGTAGCTTACTTCTATATACAGGAAATAGCCTCAGCTTTAAGTAGATTTGACTGTAGATAAACATATAACCTAGGAAGGTGAAATGTGAATTGGGTTATTCCTAAATCAGTGTTTGTTAACCAAGGCAAAAAAATGTATATGTAAGCCAGAACTTTTTAAGTTCTCTATTCTAAAATTATTCTTGTATACCTTCAATACAGTAGCAGTATGCTGTTTTGTTGAAAATAACGCAAAATAACATATATTTTGAAGTAGTCCAACACTGAAAAATGCTTGACACATGAATATTTGTGCTGATACTAACTCAGCTTAGTCCAAGTAGGTGTTTTGTTGGAAGCCCTGTTTTTGTGTCTGTTTTGCCCTGTTTTGTGTTACTGTACATGACAAGGTCTAAAGTCAGGGGTGATAAACTGTTGAAACCTGTATAGGGATTTTTGGCTCCAATAAGCATCAGAGAAACAATTATTGGTGAGTCATAAGAATTTTCTTATGGCTGTTCTTACAGTGAGTTTATTTGTTCATTTGAGTTAAGGCTTACAGGCATGCTTACTTTTTTGCCTGCTGAAGACTGAAATACTTCAATTTTGGCCTTTCTCTCTGCAATTTTATACTGCCATTCTAAACTATAATTGTTTTTAGTGTGTCACTTGATATTATCAGAGAATGTATTTGTTACTTTGGAGTCATAAAGGTACTGTCATGAACACTACACACTGAGATGCTTTTAAAAGTAGAAAATTCATCCTGAAAAACTGTTTCCTTCAGCATTTTCAATCACATTTTACTTCTCAGGTTTTTGTAAAAATGGTGCTCAAAAAAAAGAATAGCAACTGAAGAATAGACTCTCCCCAGGAGAAATTTCCGAGAGAGGTCTTGGATACTTGTATGACACAACACAATAGATTCAAATACTTCTGTGGAAATGGCTGGATTTTATTCAAAAACACCCTAAATTCTGGAGATATATGCCATATTCTGACCAGTAAATGGTTCCTGTCCTGTTGTCTTTAAGCATTCATTTACGCTTAAGAACAAAATACTTGAGCTATTGGGGAAAACACTGTTTATTTTTAGGAAATACTTTTTTTTTTTTATTATGTATGTTTCTTCTTTTATCTTTAGATTCTCCTGTGTTATGGACCTGGAACTTCCAGTGATGTAATCTATTAATTTTTGGTGTAAAACCCAGTTCTCCCTCTGGTTAGGTGTAAAGGGAAGATTATGGTCCTATTTAGAAGCTCTTCAATTTAGCGCTCTGGCTCTCAGTATAGGGCTATGCTGGACATCTACAGTTTACCACTGTCTAATGGCCTAGCTAAAAGCTGAATTCAGGTTCAGCTTCTCAGAATTGCTGCTCTCATGGATCATTGTGGAGATGTTTCTTACAGAGAAGGTCGGAGCAGTAGGCAAGTCTAATTGGGAGTTTCTTGAGTGGGAACAAGAAATTATGGTATGTGAATACTTTTTTTTTTTTGACAAATGAGGAGAAAATTCTTTGGTATCTTAAAAAAATGATATTTTCCTACATCCATTGAGCTTTGTAGGCTCTCTGCAGACTCTACACTGATTTATGCCCAATATAATGGAAAATTAATCCCAAGATTTTAACTGGGAAACAGTGGAGTGGCTGAAATGGGCTCAGGGCTTGATTAGAAATTATGAAAGAATTGTGAGATAATTGCCTTAGTGGACAGATTTTTTCCATTGCTTTGTAGTTTGATGTCATGCAACCAGCAAGCTCCCTGTGTGTTTCAGAGAAGAGGCTTTGCAGTGAGAGTCGGGCACTTGAATGCAGTTTGATCGTGAAGCCTTTCATGCTTGGGGCTTTTCCACATGGTTTAAGCTGTTAGTGGAAAACTGAGGCATTAAATTATTCTGTGGTATTTTCTGGAAATTAATTTCTCTTTAAAAAAAAAGTTCACATTATTTCTAGAATGTGCCTTTATGACAGTTTTAACTCGATGAACTTTTCCACATCATTTTATACTAGCCAAATAATTTAAGGCAAAGGCTAGGTAACCAAACTTCCCCATTTAGACTAATGGTTAAAATGCATATTGTACTACTTCACATGTTGGAAGAGCATATGAAATTTTTGTGGTAATTGTGTGAAAGTGTTCAGAGTCTACCTCTAGCAGCTAAGAATATGGAACCATTTTTATTTTCCATAAAGTGCTTGAAGTCTACATAATATGCTGTCTACATAAATGATATACTCAGAAATTAAACTTGAATTTCTCAGTTCATTTAGAGCTGCTTCTGAATACAGAAGTCCTTATTGGCAAATCTAAAGTGAAATATTTCAACCAATTTTACTCCTTCCTCATGGATTCTCCCTTGAGTCATAGAATTATTTACTCTATGCTGAATTTGGTGCAGAAGACTAATCAGAATCTTGTCATGTGCAGAAACACAAATCAGATAGTATGTTCTCTTGTGAAATATCCAGATAATACAATTTTGAAAATGCTACGTATAGAAACATCAGAAATCAGTAATACAGCCATTGTTTTGAGATTTCTTTTGGGTTTTTATGGTGTTTTGTTGGTCTTTAGTTGTTAGGGGGTTTTTTTGTTTGTTTTGGGAGTTTTATTAAGAACTGGGCAATGAGTTGAAAGCAATGAGTGCTGTAATTCTGCTTTTCCTAAAGTCTAAATTAACACTGTCCCTTAAACTGGTATTTGTGTTGAACAACATGCATTAATGTATTTCCAACAAAACAAAGCTGAAATACTGTCTGCTATAAGCATCTGTTCATACATTTATAAAATCTAGCATTTGTGGAAGCCCTCAGGTTGGGTGCCACAAATACGGGAAGTTATAGTGATGTTGTTAAGTATCACACTTCTTGTTTATTTGGTACAATTGTCTTGGCTATTATGAAAGATTCAAAGTTTTACTGAGCATCTGATTTTGAGTTTAGAAGGTCAGAGAGTGAAATTGTCAGAATTATCGTTAAATTATCCTATTCCCATATTGAAAACAGATGTCAGAGTGTAGCTACCAAAACCATTCTGACTCTGTTCCTCCAGAAAACTGTACCAGAGCACCCATTGGGCTTGGAGGAAAAAAGGGGTCAGTTCCTGAGCACTTTTGAAGAACTCACTCCAGAGCTTTTGATTGAATTCTGTTCAATGGTTCAATGCAAAAAGTAAAGAAAGTAATTGCTCTTTTTTACTTTATGAAACTCAACTAGAGGATGTGTTTTGTTGTAATGATTTTTATTTTATTATTACATTTTGATTTGTGTAATTGTTTGTCCCTTTTTTGTTACACTTTTTTTTTCCCATAGCCATTCTTTGCCCCATATCTTTACATGCCAAGGTATTACCCTGGCAGTTCTCATCTCATCTCACGTCCACCACTAAAAACGAGTTTGTCCAGAGATCAGAACAATGGCCTAGTAAGTATTTTGAAGGGTAATTCAAATACTAACCTAGACAATAAGTATAGTGAGTAATGAAAATGAAGGTTATTAATTATGATTCTCTTTTAGACAAGTATAAGCTTTATATTATAAATATTTTAAGCAAAGGTGTTATTAACATGTAATGTAAATGTATTTTGTTTTAACTTTCTAGCATCCATGTATAAAGGTTAGAGGAGGATGACCTGTGCTACTGGCAAAAAAATATAGAAATGAAAATGCCAACTGTACTATAGTACCAAAATAGATGTAGTGATATAAGAAAATGAGCACTATTTGTAAATTTATGTTCAGGTTTTTTTTAATAATATGTCACAAATTCTTTGTATCTGGAGAAGATAAAATTGCATCCTTTAATGTTGTAAACAATGCTAGAAACTGGAAAGTCAAATTAAAATGTTAAAAGAAATATTTTAAATATTTAAGTAAAACAAAATACATTTTATCCTAAGAGTTTTTGCAAGTACATATAATTCAACTTTACCCATTAGAAGGGCAAAACAAGCAGACTTTTCAAGCTTCCTATAGAATAATAAACTTCCTATTTAACAGTATTTATTTTACTGACAGATGGCTGTTCAAATGGAATTGTGAACTAAAGAAAGATAAAAAAGTAAAAGCCTCACTTGTCAGTCACTTTAATTCAGGGTATTGACACAATGAGCAAGGCTGTTAAAAGGTGGTTAAAGCTTTAATCACTTAAAGAAAGCAAATGTGTTTCTATCAAACTATGTATTATTATGAGATCATTCTCATTCACTGTTTACTTCATAATTTTTGTTGAGCCCTTGATCATTTTACCCAAACCGTAATATTTTGTTGTTGTTAGGATGTTATCAAGGAGGATGCTGATGAGGGGCTTCCTTCACCCACAGACCCCTCAATGGTAAATGAGTAGTCATGTGGTGTGGAAATTTTAGCATCTCATTGCTTTTTCAGCAGTAATGAGTCTGCATTAATCATAACTGCAGTTCACTAACACTGCATCAGTGGCTTTGGTGGGCAAATAGAGTAGTTGAAAACTAATGTAGTTCGTGAATGAATTTAAGAGCTAATATTTCACTTGTAAGATGTACTTTATTTTCCCCTGTAGTTTTCTCCTTGCCTTTCTCAGTAGCTGTGGTGAGCTTTCAGTAAAGTGTCATGGTAGCTAAACAGAGTGTAGAATGACAGCTGGTCATTCAGTGTGTAAGTTTTAGAGTTAATTGTGTTTTTCTGCTTCAGTCAACTCTCTCACCCGAACCCCTGCTTCTTTAGTTGGTGACATAAAGCTACTGCAGGTAACACAGCATAAGGCAACTTTGATAGAAATGGAAAAGTAAAACACTGCTGGTCGTAAGCTTATTCTTGAGTCAGAATGTTAACTACCTTTTCCGTGACTTGTTTTGTTTTATCCTAAGTATTCATACAAAGATGTCATCTTTATGGCATTTGTTTTAACTCTAATTATGATAATCATGATTTATACCAAAACAAAGGTTAATGTGACTGTCATGATTCTCTTAATATTTGCTGCCAGTCATTGTTGACAACAGTAATAGTTTGATTGCATTTACTTTTTCTTTTAGTAAATTGCAAAATGTCTTTCTACTGTTGTGCAATGATAAAAAAAAAATCAAGCCCCACACATATTCCAAACTGTGTTTGACTGTACATAACTTTCACTGAGAAACCAGGTATGTGCAGTGCAATGGAAAAGATACACCAAAGTTCTCTCTCCCACGTCATTTGCTACCTTGTGTGAAGGGATGACTTTGGAGTAGTTTTCCCTTTGGAGATGCTGATGCCATCCTTGTGTTTGTTTCCTTATCTTAGTATCCCATTCTTTTCCCAGACCATTGAGACTTGTCAGTGCAAGGAGAATTAAATTAATTTCTCAAAATATCATGATGGAGGAAAAGTGTGTGTCCCTATGAGAGTGAGAAGGGACACAAGTGGAAAAACAGGATTTATTCTGGGGCAAAGTAGTGAATGAATTCCAGCAGCAGACCTGGAACTGGTTGCTCTTCTGCTTGCTGCTCTGAGTGTGTATGTTAAAGCACATTTAGGCTGCAGCTTCAAACAGCAATTTCAAAGACTCCTGTAAGTTAATTAACCTGTTGCCTTTGAGTAAGAAAATACAGGAATTAAAACATTAAAAAGAAACTCTCTTTGAGATAATGATAATGGAGGATTTTGTTAATTTATACTATTGCGAATCTGTGTAATGCAACATATCAGATCATATAATTTTCTAAGACTTAGCAATATTTAACCCATGGTATAAATCTAAAACTTGGAATTTTTTTTAAAGTCTCTTGGGAAGTTGACAAGAAGGTTGCTAGTCAGGATATGATATGTGATGTCTTATCAGGGTTTCATCTACTTTAACCCACTTCTTTTGTCAACCTTACTGAATTTTCTATGAAAGGAAACAATATTATATATGTGTTATATGCTACAGTTATCTGTAGATGATGGGTACAGTAATTTCATCCAGCTATTTAGGTAGCTCTTAATTGATGGGTCGTTGCTGCTGTATAAATGATACAAGTTATTAAATGGTTTGGTGTGTGCAAAGTAATTAAATGAACTAAAAAAACTGCATGAAGTAGTTAATGAACACCAAGATGTGTAATTGGTTTAGTGATTGAAAACAAGAGGAGCATGTAGAATCAAAATTGTCTTTCATGCTAAACTGGCAAGGAGCCAGAAATGTTGCAACTTCTGTGTAAAATAGAGAATAATCATTGTTTTGAATGTTTTGAGTCATAACAGGGTGAAAAAACAGGATTACTCAGGAGTATAATTTTTTTTTTCATACAGATCATCATTTTTGCTTATTGCATGAGTTGACAGAGCTGTGTGGAGGCTGTTATGTGATCTAGTTAAGGGTCTGCTGTTGTTGTCAGTCTGATGTTGGAGTGACCAAGTTCTGAAATTTCAGACCATCATCATTAGTGTCATAATATCCATGTAGGTCTAGGTTAGCTTTGTAGAAATCAGGAATTAATTGAAATAGTCATCCTGTATCAAGAATTTTACTTCAGCCACCTTCTATACTTAGATTGTGTTGCTGATGATAAAACTTGTCTATCTCAGACTGTAGTTTATTGTTCTTTGCTGAATGGATCAAAACATAGATGTCAAACTGGTAAGCTGACCAAATGCCATCTATTCAGTTGTATCAGCATGAAGGTGCATTGCAAATTTTAGGTTATCAGCTTGAATCACTAATGAAGATGGTCTTATGATGCTGGCCTTTGACATTTCTACTGGTTTTACTGTACAAATGCTTATTTTTGAATAACTTGAAAAACTTCTAGAGGGCACTTTCGAAGAGTTTGTAGGTGGGTTGCAGTGTTACCAGTCATGGGATGGTAACATGGAATGGTTCACCAAGTCCCCTTTTATGTTAGAAATCAAACTAGCATTAGCAGTGCTTATCTGTCGTAAACTTGGTTTTTGTGCTTTACTTTGCATTGTTAATTTTGACTTCTTAGGAAGTAGTTTGTTCCAATATAATTACTTTGTTTAAATACTGCTTGTTAAATACTACTTGTTCTTCATACTGCACTGAATATATAATCCCTTAAGATGTAGTATGTGTGCTTTGAATGAGAACTAATGTGGCCTAGAGCATGTAGTATAGATAAACATTCAGTACTTCTTAAAAAACTGGAAGTGCTTTTCAAAAGTTTGAGCATGAATGAAAATGTATGGCATGGGAGTTTGCTTATGGATTTTCCAGTGCTTTTGTGTAGCATTTTTGTGCTTTGAATATTTGTGCTTATAAGAAATAACTTTTCTATTCTGTGGATGGTGCTGTTTTGTTTTTGGGGCTTTTTTAGGGGGGGTGGGGGGGCAAGGGGAGTTGGCAGATTTGGTTAGATAGAAGTTTGCAAAGTTATTTGAGGTACATTGGTGGTATAATGTGATCTTGAAATGGCAGGAGAATGTTTCATCAAAAGGAGGATTTTCTGTTAGAAACATAATATGAAACCTTTATGCAAAACAAAATATAGCAAGTGGTTTTTTTGCAAATGCAAAAAAAAACAGTCTGCTCATGAAAGTAGTATTTGTATAGCATATCCCAAATGTATATTTTGTATATTTTAAAAGTTTCATCACATTATGAAAATATCCTGTGTCTGTCCTAACCCTGATTTTCCTCTGTTTACTTCAAAGCACGTTCTCTGTATGTTCACCCTTTGTGATGTCACTTTAAGCTGTTGTTTCTTTTAATTCTGTTTTGTCCTTTTCTCAAAGCTGTGTAAGTCTGGGTTAAACAAAATCAGACAGGTACAGCCACTTTCTGTGAATTCTCATTCACTTGTTTCAGAGTCATTCCAGAAGCTATCATACTGGTGCTTCATGCTGGGCTGTCTGTAAACTAATGCTCATTACTAGCCTTGAGGTTTGTTTTGACAAGCTGCTTTTAGCTTTTGCATGGCAAATACTTTTCAGACTAATGTTCTGTAAGCATCTCTAACAAAACCACTAAGGCTGAAAAATGTGTCAGTTTAAGTACAGTTTTAATTCACTTACATGATGACAATATCCCTAAAGCTATTACATTACTTATTCTTCAGAGTGCTTTTCATAAAGAATGATTTGGATTAATGTGCATCTATTTCAAACAGTTCACACTTTAACAGAAATAGTCTAAATATTTCAGCTTTTACGTATCTTTTTTATACACTGAAAGCAGCATTTCTAAACTAGGTCTTAATGCATGCAAAAAGAATTGGCTTGTCCTCGATTGTTAGAAAAATATTTTGATCTGTTGAATTAGAAGTGTTTAAAACTTTTCTTCATTTATTTCTGGATATATCATAGATAATGTCTTTAGTAGATTTTGAGAACAAAGGCAATTGCTAACACATGTTGCTTAGGGATCATTTATTTTAGTAGTGCCACAATGTAATTTTGGCTATAACAGTTTCTTTTATTTTAATTGATAAGCAAAAAATAATTAAGATTTTAATTAACTTAGTATCTTGTCTTTGTTGATATATTATCTAACTCATGCCAATAGTAAATAGTGTGTTTATGAGGAAATAATGGATAAAGCTGGTAACCTGAAGAAAAACCCACAGTGATTTTTTAAAGAGGGAAGTCAAAGATGTTTGTAAAAGAAGCATATGATAAATAGATTTTGGATGAATTATTTCTGTCATTTTCTTCATTTTAATGATTGGCTTATATCCTTGACATGATACAGATTTTAGATGTGCTAAAAATCAGACTAAATTAAGCTAAAATTTGTCCTTTAGATGCCTATATGATAACTAATTAGGTATTGTAGGCACCTAATTAGGGAGACATTGCAGATTCTGAAAAGTAGCTATCTTGTCCTCAAAAGGAATACCAAGCCCTAGTTTAAGAGCCTAGACTGGAGTGGAATTAAAATGTTTGATTTTTATGCAATAATTTAGGGTAGATTGCCTTCCCAGAAAATGGGATATATCTTTTATTTATTATCCAGTTTACTTAACATTAAAAAAAATTATGAATGGTTAAAGAAACAAAGATTAGTGCCCCGGCTGTTTCCAGGCAAATGTGTGAACTGCCAGGTTCAAATTCCCCACAACCCCCACTAGTGTTCCTGAATGAAGCTGATAGTTACACAAAGTCCATTTCAAGGACATCTGGTGGAAAACTTTGAGGGAACTACATGTAATATCATCTAAACTTTGAAACTCAGAGTAGCTTGGGTAGGGAGTGTGCCTAGCTCCCCAGATCAGGATGTCTTTGATAATAAGTCAGAAATAGCTCTGAGGTAGTAGATAATGGGGTTTTGGATTGCTGTCTTGGAATTACTAGTTGAATAAATTCTTTGTAAGTGTCTTGGTTTAGATAATTCAGATAACGTTACTGGCATTCTCTGTGATAACCCTTGATTTTCATAAGCAATATATTAGGATCTAGTAATTTATATTAATTCTGAAAGTTTAAACAACTTAGACGTAATAAAAATGGGGGACAATATTGCAGCTCTAAAACCAGGCTTCATTGGTGATTTGAGGAATATAATAAAACTTAATAAGCTGAACTTTGGATAGTCAGAATGCACTTTTACATCTCAGGGTTTATGCATGTGATGATGACCTCTGATGCTTTAGAAGCTCTTTTGCATCCTCCCAAAATGAGCTGTTTGGTGCACAGTCTACAATGCTGAACCCAAAACTTCATGTTCAGAAAAAAGGGAGGGTGCAACCTCCCTCACAGGTGGAGAGCACACAAATATTTTCTAACTGATAGAACTGGTTCTGATTTTGCTTTTAGGAATTTGGAATCACTAATGTAACTGTGCACGGGTTCCCATCCAGGGGGAATGTGTTTTTTTTTTAAGAACCCACCTTCATATACTGTCCACCTGCAGATGCATTTCTTGTAGTTTTCCACCCTTTCTTTGAAATTCCCAGAAGCTGGCGGCATTAACAGGACAACCTTTGTGTTACAGAGCTGAATTATAAATAATTTCTACCTCAATCTTGCCTAAGTTTGAGATACATGAAGCATCCTCATAGTATCTTGTAGGCCATTTGCATTGCTGCTGTTTCTGTGCTGTGGTACACAGCCCCATGGCTGATCTTGCATAAATAGAGCTGAAGGAACCTCTGGAAAATTAACAGATGTTGTTAAAATTACCCAGTTAATCCAAGTAGGTGAGGAGTTATCGTTGTTTTGAGTATCTTTGAGTTTTAGGTCATCTTTGTCTGATAATAAAGCGGGAGTTTTTAAGACAGAAGAATCCAGGTTGTATCTGCATTATTTGAGAAAAAACTCAAACATCCCAAAACCAAACTAACAACTAAAGTTAGGGGAAAACTTGTGAGTGAAACTGCATTGTAAATTGATTAACCCGTACTTAATATTTCTGATTTTTATGTTTCTTTTCTTAAAATTATGTAATAGGGTTATTTTGTCACAAAGGCAGGACTCAAGGTGGTGGTTGGTTTTTTTCTCCTATAAATACATAAAACGAATGTTCCCCAATATATAGATACTCTGATAGTAATTAAAAATGCCTGTGCAATCTTATTCTCATCTCTTAATTTTAAAATGTAGTTGGACACAGCTTGATTTGTGTTAGTGTGTATTGTGAACTTCTGGGTGTACTGAGTATTTGAACAAGTGTTATGTGGACATTTTCTCACTTGCAGGGAGCAGGAGCAGGCACAGGGTCAGCTGCAGGAGTATCACATGTGTCTCTGAGCACAATGAGTGTGGAAGCTGTCTGTGAGAAGCTAAAGCAGATCGATGGTCTGGACCAGAGCATGCTACCTCAGTACTCTGCAACTATAAAAAAGGTATCAGCGGAAATTCATTAGTTCCTAAACATGGAGATACACAAGGAGTGGGAAATACTTAGTTGCCTCTTTTCTTGAAAATGTTTATTTAAATATATCAAATGTTAAAGTAACAATCCTAAGTTCTGTGCATGACAAGTTTGGAGGACATTTTAATACAAGCATTTAATTTTCAGAGAAAATGTGCTCTGTTGGAAAGGACAAACAGTCAGAAATATAAATACTGGTAAGACTGGTTATTCTGAGAAAAGCAAGAAAAATGTTTTCAAAATTGCCATGTGTAATAAATAAATAAAAAGGGTTGCAAATATGTTCTATATATATATATATATATATCCATTTCTTTTTTCTCTGTGAAAAATTGGCACATCTCTCCTGTTGTAAATGAGTGGTGAAGATGGTTCCATTTCTTTATCACAGTCCACATCTATTTGCTTCGGAAGAAGGTCGCTGTGTGTTTTTCTGCCTCTCCGCTTTTGTGTGAAAGATACATTAACACAATTATTTTTTACTCTTTAAGTTTTTTTTCACTCTTCTGTGTGCTCTTTTTACAAAGAAAGAAGGGAAAAATATGAAGGTTGTCATTAGTCAGTGTTTTTGCTGACTTCGCTTTGTCCTGGAACCTATCATATCTTGAATAATACAGGAAGGATGTTGATTCAAGGATTAAGAGACAGGTTTATCATAGGAAGCTTCAGTGAAGTTACTTAAAACAAGATGTAGGATGTTAGATTGCAGGTCATTAAGTGAAGCTGCAAAAAATTTCAGTTGCTTCTGTTCCTCCAGAGTGCAAAAAGAATGTGCTCATCAGTTATCTCTAATGAGATTCCTCTTATTTATATCCTTGCTTTTCTTAGAAGGGAGATTAAAGAAGAATGAAAATGGCTCAGCCTGGTCTTTTTCCCGGTTTGACTAAGACCATTTGCTGGGATATGGGAACAAAACCACTGAGATCCCTCAGTAAAAGCAGAGCTCTCAACTTGGGTCTTCCATTTTCTGGCTGCTCTCCTAAGACATGGTTCCTCTTTTACATTCTGTCCATACACTGATACATGGTATAAAGTGAAATACTCCTCATTGTTATGTAATGAAAATGGTTCTGTGTTGAATTTGGTGCTTTTGGAAGTTAAGCACTATATAAACATTCTAAATGTAAGGAATCATCTTTCTAGAATGTAGATGTTGTTTAAGCACTTCTGTGTTTATCTCTGATTTATGATGAACATTAGAAGGAAGTCTAATCTGTCCCTACATATTTCTGATGGTGGGAGGAATGTAAGCCTGTTTTATGCAGAGAGGGAACTTAATGGACATAGTACTTGATCTTAGATGCCTCAAGCCAGGGGTCAGATGCTGCTTGGGACTTCATTGTCTGATTATCTTCAAATGCTTGGGTGTCATTTGTGTTCTGAGTTGGAGAAATTTAAGCAGATTAATGTGGCTTATTGTTCCTGAAATTTTCCACCACTTATGTGTTGCTTCCTTATGTCTGTTTATGGAACACAATCATACTGCCTTTCATCTACACATTTTTAATGGGTTTAATATTTCCATTTTTTTCCATGACACACAGGTGTTTCTTGTCCATTAGAATCATCACTAAATATACTTCTATAAAAACACATGGTTATTACATAGAATTGGACTTAAGAGTGACTTTGGGAAATTTCACTAGTAGTCTGCATCCAGCTATACCTCTGTCTTTTTAGTCTGTTACTGCCATGCCATAAGTCTTGTATCCATAATTTACATTATTTAGTTTTATTGTTTTAGGCAAATATAAATGGCCGTGTCTTGGCTCAGTGCAACATTGATGAACTGAAAAAAGAAATGAATATGAATTTTGGTGACTGGCACCTGTTTAGGAGCATGGTAAGACTTTCTGTTCAGTGTTCAGGTCATCATAAATTAGTCTTTTTCCATATGAATATTTTTTTTCTTTCTGGTTGCTTTCTTGTTGTCATCATCTTTAAGTTTGTAAGTATTGTCTTAAAGCATGCATGCATCTGCTATTTTGTTACTTTGTCTTTTTGCCTTAAGCACTAATGAATAACTGGTTGCCTATGGATTTGCATCTTAATGGATTGTGTACTCTGAGGTTTTGCCTCCTTTTTTCTGTGGGATCTGTTTTTTCCTGTGTGGATTCCCTTTTCAAATTTGCCTACTTTAATGAAATGGTCAGAACTTAACTCTTTTTGAAATCTCCGTCCTACTGTTGAAGTTAGTCAGGGAATTCAAAGTATGTGTAATTGATGCCTTTTCCTGGTCTTAAAATCAAGAGGCAAACATGGTTAGAAGGGAAAAAGGGATTTTACCTTGGTATTTATTTTAAGGATCCTTAGATGCACTACATCCAGGTCGAATGCACCTCTATGCACACTGCAAATTCCGCTCCCCCCCCCCCCCCAAAAGATCTGGTATAATATTGTAGGTCTTACTAATTAGCATATCTATCAAAAATTCCCCAATGAGAAGCTCAAATGAGCCCCCCCCCTCTACAAGGAACCTTCCCCTGGATGGTTCTATCTTAGTTTACAAAATGTGTTCTGGAGAGGACCTTGGGGCCTGGGCCATACTGATCCCTAACTACGAAACCTCTAAAATGTTTAGTTTTTTGGCTTGACAAACAAGTCCAAGAATGTAGGCAAAAAGCACTAAGAATACAGAAGTTGTAAAAGGCATAACAGGGGTATAAATGAAAAGGCAAAAAATCATGGCATCATAATAATAAGTGCAAGGAACTGGGCAGCCAGGCAGTTACAGTGAGGGTTACACATTGCAGAGGACTGAGTTTTCTCTTCAGTATTTTTAGACTGTTGCCAGTTTTCTTTTTTGAAATAACAGTATGCCTCTCAACTGTAAGGCAGTCTTGAAAACACTGAGAATTACATGATGAGATTTATTGTTAGATATGAAGTGTTTGTTTTTTCTTTAAAATTTGTAATTTATCATTTACTAGTTTTACAAGAATTTATGTATTTTTGTGGCATATGAGTTCTTTCAAGGATCTGAGTAGTTACAAGAATAATTTGTAAATACAAAAGAATTATTGAATTATTTTTCTTTGTACTTTTCCATGGTCAAAACTGCATACACATGTACACTTTTACAGCTGTGAATTCCTCATTCCTATTTTTAATGGAATTCTTGTTTATCAATTTTGAGGACTTCTTCTATTTATGTAATTACATTTAAACTGTCTCTCTTTGTGTGTTAAGATACTTGAAATGAGAAATTCAGAAAATCAGGCTGCTCAGGAAGATCCTCGTGGAGCAACGGAGCACGTTACAGCTGCGATTCCTCACAGTGACCTTACTCGCCGTCCTGGCCATAACACCGAGCTGCCTCACACTGAGCTCACAGGTCTTGCTGGTCAAGCTCCCTACACACTGAACTTCAGCTTTGAAGAGCTCAACACAATTGGTCTTGATGAAGCTCCTCCACGCCATAGTAACTTAAGTTGGCAGGTATTTAATAGAGAAATGTATTCTTCTTGCTAACCTGTATGGAAAAGAGGTTTTTTTCCAGTCTTAGATACAGACAGGTCAAGAAATAAGTCTCTGGGACAGTTCAGGTGCTTTCAGTTCTCAGTCTTGGTAAAGCCTAGTTCTGCAGAGATGTAAACTCTAACCATGCTGAGTTGAAGTCTTTAGTCTTTGACATCTGAAAACTATTCATCTGTCCAGTAATCACTCTTCATGACAAAGAAACTAAAGCTATCATGCTTTTCTCATCTAGCCTAGGATGGTGTCCTCCAAGGCTTCAGTATTTTTGTAGTATTTAGGCTTTGTGTATGAAGTATTTTCACTATGTGCTAACCAGAGGTTAGCCCATTCAACAAATACATTTGTTAGGTTTTTGATAATGGACAACTACAGTGCTCCATGACATCAGAGCCTTGTCCTTACAATGCATAACCTATTCATAGATTCCAGAACTGACATCCTTCTCGAACTGTGATTTCCGCCATAGGCTGTGGTTAGTTTTCTTCTGCATCTTATGAGACCACCTGAAGTGTTGGATTTTCATTTGTCTGTCTTTAAGAAATAAGACAAATCAGTAGGGGGCTAAATAGTGGTTAGAATTTTAAAAAACCCCACCAGACTCAGTGGGGTGAACCCTTTTCATCTCTGAAAGTAAATTAAAAAATCTTGAAGGTGCAACAAAATAAAAAGGCACCCCAAATTCCTAACTATTGGTGATACTTTTAATAATCAACATTGTCCATGAAAGTGGGTTTGGGGTATATATCCCAGAGATAGATTTCTATCTCATGTACTTCTGAGTGTGTGCGTGCATGCTTGTGTGTGTTTGTAGGACACTACTTACCCTTACTGCCCATTTCAACGGAGCATTAACGTATGTTTTTTCTAGACCAAAGTGGCATTACACACATTTGTTGTATTTGAATAAACAGTGCTTCTGATGCCCATAGAGTTATCTGAAGTTGAATCAAAGGAATGAGAAAGGTAGTTTGTCCTTAAGAAAATTCACCTGTTAGAATTTTTTAAGTCAATACTGATTAGTAATGCTGCTGCTTTGTTGTGATGAGTTAATCCTGGCAGGATGCCAGGTACCCATTCAAGCTTCTTTATCACTGGCCTCCTCAGCTGGGTAGGGGAGAGGAAATATAATGGAAAGATTGTAGGATGAGATAAAGGCAGGGAGAGAGAACTCAACTGTGATCATCACTGGCAAGACAGACTCCACTTGGGGAAATCAGTTTAATTTATTACCAATCAAATCAGAGTAGGGTAATGAGAAATAAAACCAAATTCTAAAAGCAGACGTAGGGGCAAAGAGAATTATGTTTGTCAGAAAACTGATTTTCCTGAAATCAGATATATGCAATAGAATTTTTCCAGGATATATTGAAGTATGTAGGGTAGGGGTCTTTTAAAAATGTTTTTGAGAGATGTTCAACATTTAGATGAATTCTTGCTGTCCTTCTAATATAAAATGCTAATTTTGTAAATGTATGAAATGTATTAGAAAAGCCCATCTTAACATACAAATTAACTTTTTATAATTATATACTCAAAAGAGTTAGCCTCAAATGCACTGGATGAAATGCTTGTTTTGTGGAAATTTGCCATTATGGAAACCAACAATAAGAATACTTTATAAGTTTTGTGTGTGTGTGATTGCATAGAAATGATAATGGTAAACATTTTAATTACAGCGTTTACAATTTCACTTTTATAATCTTATATGCAGCAACAAAAAGAATAATTTAAGTACATATTTAATGCTCTGAGTTATTTCATTTTAGAAGATTGATAAAACAGTTCATTTAACTGTTACCTCTCTCTCTTCTTTTTTTTTTCTAGTCACAAACTCGTAGAACTCCAAGTCTTTCAAGTCTTAACTCTCAAGATTCTAGTATTGAAATATCAAAGCTTACTGACAAGGTGCAGGCAGAGTACAGAGATGCATACAGAGAGTATATTGCTCAAATGTCACAGTTAGAAGGAGGTGCCAATTCTACCACAGTAAGTGGGAGGTCCTCCCCTCATAGCTCAAGTGCATTCTATATGGGCCAGAGCACCTCGGGGGGCTCCCTGCACTCCAATGCAGAGCAGGAAAAAGGAAAAGATGGTGAACAGAAACAAGACGATGGAAGAAAGTCCTTTTTGCTGAAGAGGAATGATGTTGATTATAGTACTTCAGGTGTTTCTACTAATGATGCATCTCCTTTGGATCCTATTACTGAAGAAGATGAAAAATCTGATCAGTCTGGTTCCAAGCTTCTCCCCGGAAAGAAGTCTTCGGAAAGAACAAGTATTTTCCAGGCTGCAGATTTAAAGCTTAAGGGAGTTACTCTCCGGTATCAGAAACTTCCCAGTGATGAAGATGAGTCAGGAACTGAAGAATCAGATAATACTCCACTTCTTAAGGAAGGTAAAGATAAGAAAACAGATACCAAAATAGAGAAGCAGCCCAAATCTCCAGAACATGGTTCTGAACCTATTAGAACCTTCATCAAAGCAAAAGAGTATTTGACAGATGCCCTTTTGGATAAGAAAGATTCGTCTGACTCTGGTGTGAGATCCAACGAAAGTTCTCCAAATCATTCCCTCCACAATGAAGGAGCAGATGATTCACAGCTTGAAAAGGCAAATCTCATTGAGCTTGAAGATGACAGTCACAGTGCAAAAAGAGGAATTCCACACAGCCTTAGTGGCCTTCAAGATCCATCTGTGGTTCGCATGTCTATTTGTTCAGAAGATAAGAAAAGCCCTTCTGAAAGCAGCCTGATAGCAAGTAGCCCTGAAGAGAGCTGGCCAGCCTGCCAGAAGGTCTATAATTTAAACAGAACCCCTAGTACAGTCACCTTAAATAACAACAGTGCTCCAAACAATCGAGCTAATCAAAATTTTGAAGAAGTACAAGGTATCAGAGATCCAGCTCAAATTACCTTGCACCCTGGCTCGGGTTCCAATTCAACTGCAGTTCAGAATGAGAACCTGAAGACGGCTGCTCACAAGCGAGGCCAGCGTTCGAGTTACACCAGGCTTTCCAAAGATTCATCAGAACTCCACACTGTTGCAGCCTCAGAGGGGGCTGGTTTTGGAGAAGAGAGAGAGAGCATCCTGTGAAAAGCAGCCAGGTTAAAAAGAGTATGCCTATGAATTGTAGCTTGGAATTCTTTGTCAGTCGGTGGTTATATTAAGCTCTGTAGTTCAAGCTTTCAATATTGTAAAAGAAGGCCTAGATTATTTTCAGTCCGTTTCTCTGAAAGGAAGAGTAATTTTTACAAGAAGCAAACTACTTCAGACCTTCCCCACATATAAAAGCGGTAGTTGTCAGCATGGAAAATCAGTTCTTTGTTAAAACACTATGCAAAGATTTGGTCAGGGGCAGATTTTACAGAAGTATGGTTTAATTATGAAAAATACAATGTGATTTTGCTTTTCTGTTGGGATATGTATTACTTACCCCTTCTAAACATTCCATTAAGTCTCCATACTTGCAAGTAAAGTTAATACTGTCCTTCCTTGCCATTTGATGTACAAGATGCCAGAACATTGAATATCACAACCTGTGACACCCTTACCAAACTTTGCATTAATTTGTGAATTAATGTGTGCAACATAAATTACATCTGTTGAAATTTGAGTGTTAAGGTACTTGTTTGGCTATATGTATGCTTTTGCTCTCTGTATGTTCAGTAGTTACTGTTGAATTTGTGAACTTTGGGTAGAGTGGTGATAAGGTTTATAAGGAACATTGTCTTGATGTGTCACTGGAATTGGCAGTTATTTATAAGGTAATACCTTATCATTGACTTAGTGGATCCATTATTTATTATAGATATGCAATTTTGCAGTCACTAAATAGATGGTCTCAGTAGATGCAACCACCACATTAAAATATTGTAAGGATAAAGTATGAATATGATGTTTGAATTTATGAAGCATTTGTGGCTGTGCGTGGTTTTTCCTTGATACAATGTTTATCATTTGGTTATGGAAAGAAAAAAGAGCAGTGTTTGCCATTTTAAAACTAATGCATACTTTTTGGAATCTTGTCAAAGCTGTACTCTAGATTCTTTATCTCTGAAGTACAGTGTTTGAAGATTTTTTTTATCATCTAAGTAATGTACCTGAATGATGTTATAGCAAGTACTTGACTGTCCAGTGAAATCTGCATGGTTTTGAGGAAGAATTGTTCAAGCTATAGTCTGCTAGTAGAAAGAAAATAAAAAAATAAATTGGCATGTTGGGCTTGTGTCCAGATTTCTTTTTAGTTGTAGTATTTTGTTTCTTCACTTGATAAAGATGTTAAATCCATGTTGTTATGGTTAAGGTACTTCACAGATTCAATTTTTTAAAATGCATTAAAACAATACAATTATTAATATAGTACTAGATAAGCATCAAGTATAAAATTACATTTGATGAATGAAATTGCCAAAGCAGATGTTTCTAAATGAAGTGCTGTGAGCTGCAGAGAAGTGGCCACCTCTCACTAGTCCAGAGCAGTATTCCTGCTATTTGTGGTAGTCATACGTGCTGGTAGCTCTGCACAGCTTTGCTTGTGTCCCAGTGCATCTCCAACCAGATACTTCCCAAGGGACCTTGTGGTCTTGGCCTTTGTTTTCCAAATCAAGAGGATGCATTTCTATGCCAGAGTCAACAGAAAAACCGTCTTTATCTGGGCTCTCTGTTTTTTCATTCCATGGATGTCTTACATCTTTACAGGACTGGAGATGTGATCTGTCCATTTCTGGATTTGGCTGGTGTGTTATGTGCTTGAATTAAAATTTACTCACCAGTGTCACAGAAGTACTGGAAACTTGTGTACACTACTAGATTAATAGTTCGGCTAAAAAGCCTCCCAAAACAAAACAAGAAGCCCCCAAAGCCTGTGTAGCTTAATGATAGTTTGCCAAATCTCTGGGAACAGCTTATTGGATTGGGTTCTTCATCTTAAAAATAAAGAGAACATTACTCTGCTTTCAGACATTTTTGGGATGTAAAAGCTTTTGACAAAAAGATATTTACAATCATTGTTCTGTTAGAGAGGACAAGTGTAGCCTTCTTCATTTAGACATACAGTATAGACAAAAGATAACCAATTATTTTGAATAATTTTGTCTTAAGTCCTCCGAATAGATGAATGACAAATTTTCATATGGTTTTGAGGTATTTTTCTTCCTGAAAGTTTTATCCCTCGAGTCTTCATAAAAATACCAACATTGGGATGAAAGAGGTGTTTGAGTGGAAAACTTTTCAGTGTTTCTCTCATGTGTTCAATAATACCAGTGTAATTGCTCACCGTCACTAGGAGGCAATAGTTATAAGCAAAGTGTGTGTGTAAGATGAGACAGGACTTAATGTTGTTCTCCCTTTGGGTATGTTGGTCCATGTTGCACATGGGATATGGGTACCTAAAGTCATTTCAGTTCCGAACAGTGGTTCAGTCAGTCCAGTTTCATGGACTGCTCTAACTGCATTATATAGTAATGCAGGCTGTGCTTTATATCATCTAAAGTGTTCATGGACTTGCTATTTAATGCCTTCCTAGCAAAGTTCCTAGAATTGGCAAATATGAATGCTTCATAGCCAGTTTAAGAACAGCATGCCATAAAAGCTGGCTTTTAACAGGACAGTAAATATAACTGACTCTCAGAATCTACTTGCATAAAAATAACTAGACAGTGAATTTTTCTTTTAATTTTTTTTTGTACAGGTGTTAAGCTAACAGAAGAAACTGTGATAGTATGATAAAGGGAGAGAGGAGAAAACAAAGAAAGAAATGGAGTACTTAATACAACACAGTAGTAAGTGTCCTTTAGTAAGTGTCCTAAGAAATATATGCTAGTTGCTGTAAATGTTTAATGGTTTTTTCACATGTAGAATATAACAGAATAACATTTGCAAGAAATAAAAATACCCTGCAGTTTCTTAGCTGAAACTTGGTTTTTTCCTCTACCACAGTTTCTATGGCTACTTCCTTGCATAGTTGCACAATTTTTCAAGTTAAGAAACCATAAACAATTTCCAGTGTTGAAATGCTAAATGTTAGCTCTGTGACTTGTGGGAATCATGGAACCCAAGAGTTCCACGGAAAATTGAAATGAATGAAAAGTATAAAACAATAAGACAACTGCAAACATTTCTGGTACTCGCCACTTTGCAGAATTCTTGTAATGATAGTTTATGTATCCACTCTAATTTTAGATGGCTGAACATACAGGAACTTGAAACCATGACTACTTTGTCTAACTAAATCTTAAGAGCACAGTTTGGCTTGTCCTCATGTTATGATGCCTGGATAAGTTTGCATGGTAGAGTGAAAATAAATCGTTTTTGGAAGGAAAAATTGGATGCAAGTAACATTCCAGGTTTTATGTGAGACTCTTGTGGCTATTTGCCAGCCTTTTCCAGGGTTGCAGTTTCTGAGGAAGCGAGAGAGGGAAATTCTTACATTTCACTTGTAAAACTTGCAACAAAATGATGGTCTGGTAACATTCTTGGAGATCTGGAAAAAGGTTTCCAGTTTGTGCCTGTCCTGGTCACTCTGGGATGTATGATCACCCTGTGTGACTTTGCCCACACAGCAGAATAGGTATGGGATGTTGATAAGTTTTCAGTCCCTAACTTCCTTTTCTTTTCAAATACTGTTAAATTTTTTTGTTTCTTCCCTTTTTTAAATGTATATAATCTTTGGTAAATTTTCCTGAGACACACTTAGCAGGGGTTTATACAGAATGGTGAAAATAGGTGGTTTTTCTTGTGGTCTGAGGCTCAACTGTTCACTTCTGTCAACAGAATCCACAAAGCCTCTTTTTTACATGTGTAGCTCTCATGGGAAGCTTTCTGGACCATGCTGTAAGAAGATAATACAAGCAGAGGAGCCACAGTTCAGCATGTTGCACCCTGTGGCCTTGATCATTTTGATCAGCTTTATCATCTGTAACAGATTTATTTAATTTTCTAAATACATTACTAAGAAATTGCCAAGGAAAAATAATACCTGAGTATTTGAGGTCCCATAGATGAAAGCTACAGTAGTGGTAAAATGGGAATGTTCATACCAGGTAGTGAATTTTCAGACACACGAGAGAAAAACATTGTAGTAATTGGTATGAGATAGAGGCTTTTGGGATTTTGGTCTTTTCTGTGCTGTATAGGAGCTGTAATGAGGAGAACTTACTGCAGAATTCCAGTTCCAGTTAAGCAGAGAAGACTGGAAGGAGTGTACTAAGCTGACCTGCTATTTTCTGGCAGCCTTGTGCTTTGTATTGTCTAGATTTCAGTTACCTTTCTTAAGGCCCATTTCATCAGGTTAAAGGCAGGGTGGGGAAAAACTTTACTTAGAATCTTTCTCCATGGGAATACAGAACAGTTTCATAAGATTTGACATATTCTCACAGGTTTCTGAATTTTAACAAGCAGAAGAAAAAAACTAAGGGAAAATGGGTGCCCAAAAAATGTCATAGTATAAATAATATCACACCATGTTTCCAAACTTTGAATCTAACATTTTTATTTTCATGTGTGGGTCTGATGTGATACGCTTAATATTTTGGTTAAGTTTTGGTTTAGAAATTTATGCCCTGTCTTCCATGAAGTAAGACTCAGAGCTACAGGGTTCTTACCAATGTTTTTTCGGTCAGAAGTGATTGTAGTTCTTTAAGAAGACTGATACTGATAACACCAAATGTTTGGGCCTTAAAAAGCACTATCAGGTGGTGTTTCCCCCAAATCGTTGTGATGGTGACAGTGGATAAACTTCTAAAGGAAATTCTATTGGCCAATTTCTTTTTCTTAGTTTGTGTATCTTGGGGTCACCTTCTTCCGAAGGGGAAGGAAAAAAAATCCCTGGGATATTTTAGAAGAACAGAGTCTTTTGGAGGAAAGAAAAGACAGGTGAGAGGTTGTGTGATATTTTATGTAGCAAAAGGTTATAATTGAGAGTGTTACAACCCACCCCCAGAAAGTCAGGGGTAACCCAGATTCTTGTTAATGGATTCCTTGGGGCAGCTTAGAGGGAAAGACACTGAATGATTGGTGTTTGTAAATATATGTAGGGTTTATTGCAGAACAGTTTAGTTGCAATGGAAAGCAGGTATGTAGCCATTTTGGTTCCTATTATCTATAGTAATATGACAATATACACTTAAAAATGTAGAAAGTGTAGAAAGTTCTCACCACCAAAAGGTGTCCTTACAACACTTGGTTGTTGCAATTACAATGTCTGTTGGTGATTGAAGACCATCAGGTGGTGGGAGAAGTCACACAGAACCCCCTAAAACACACCATCTATTGAGTTTTTATCAACTCAGGTTCAGGTGGGAACTCCCAGGTACCTCTCCTGGGGTGGGAAGTTTCACAGTGGATCCAGTTTATCACACTGGATGAAATCGTCACACTGGATGATAATTTCAACTGGATTAACGTTGTGGTTCACGGGACAATTCGGAAGCCTTTGACACCTTCTAAGACATTAGAGCTGTCTATTGCCAGCCCAGTCGAGTCCCTGCGGCCCATCTGCAGAGATGAAAACCTTCAGGCTGAGTGCGAAATATCCCAGTACTTTCCCGGCAAGGGAATTACCACAGCTGAGTTCACTTTAGTAAGGACAAAAAGAGAGTTCCCCGAGCCTCAGGGTTTGCCTCTTTCTTATCTTGTTCAACAACACCTGTAGCCTATAGGGGCTCGCCCTCTGCACCTGGGCGGGTGCTTTGCACATCGCCAGCTTGCCCCTGAATGTTTGAGCTATCCGCATTCCAGTCTCTCTCCGGGATCTCTTGTGGATACATTCTCCTCCCCAGACCTGGGATGATTGGACAATAGCACCCCTTTATCTTATCTCAAGTGTCCGTCACTTTCCAACCTCCAGGCAGTAGGCATAGTCGGGGTGGGGTGGGCTGCGCTGGTTGCAGATGAGCAGCTGCTTCTTTGCAGTTTGCTGCAAAGTCAGAAAGTGGGCATAAGTCCTCCGATGATTTTTACAGTGCTTAAGCCATTAACCATTTCAGTCTCTCACAGAGAGTTGGTGTATATTTCTTTTAAAGATGAGATTCCAGCAAGAGAGCATACTTTTTGTTATGTGAATTCTTCGAGCTGCCGTTACCCAGCAGTGTTCAGAGTTCTTTCGTGTTTCAGGTCTGAGTACTGAAATTGCATATCCTCGTTGCTTCTTACAGAAATTAGCTGGATTGCAGAATTATCTTTGTGAGTAAACTAGAGTGTCTGTATATCATTACTGGAGTACAGTAAGATTATTGTTTATGAAGGAGAAGGGGAGGAAAGGAATGCTAGTGGTCCATTATAAGATTTTTCTTTGTGTCCAGGATTTCTCATGGTAGAAAACAAAAGGAAAAGTTTGAACAGTTTGTATATGTCCCTGGAACCTAGAAATAAAAACAAAGGCATAAAATATTGACTGTGGGGAACAGTTAAAGTGAAATGGAAATTTTGTGATGCCTTACTGCCTTGCCTCACTAATTAAACCACAGGGAAGCAATCAGCAGAGATTTAACTTTTTTGGTTTTGAATATTTCTTCTGAAATAATGTGATGGTTTGTGCTTGGCTAAAAGCAATCTATATTCTTGAATATGTTTACATATTGCAGTACCATCAAATCTCCCTCATTTGTTATAGTACTTTTGAGAGGCAGCAAACTTGGCCTAGGTTTGTTTTGGACACCAAAAATCCTTTCCCACCTCAGCAGCAGTAGAATACAGGATAATATATGTTTTTTAGGAGAGTCTTGAGCTTTCATCTGCCAGTCAAAACTGGACTTTTGTCCAGTTTTGACCGGCAGATGACCACCTTTGTTTTATGTTCATTTAAACTGTAAGAAGTCCTGAAATCTGAGCTGAAGATTCCTATTAACTTTTCCTCATTACCCAGCCTTTTTTTCCCCCCATCCTCTTTACATTCCCTATTTGACTATAAATCTTGCAGTCTGTTTATGGTCTTCTCCTTTTGGCAAAACCTTAAGATTGTAGCTTTGAATGTCTTGGGCATGTCAGTCATTTGGCACTGGGTATATATTTGCTTTCCCTTATTGTTGGACATGCTCCTGTCTTGTCTTGCCCCCACTCTGTGTTCAGTGCATGAGAACATCGTGTGCTTGGAACTGTTTCAGTTCTGCCTCAACACCTGACTGGTAGTTGGGGCTTTGGTTGCTGAGTGTGACTTACCTTCCCCAACTTTTTCATGATAACCTCAGAACTGCTGTGTACTGCAATTTTTTTCCACTTCAGCAATGGCAGAAAATGCTGTTGTACTGCAGTGGTGGTGGTGTTTTTTGCTTGGATGAGGATAGTTAATTGATGGGGGGTTTTGCCCTAGGAAGGTTTTACAGCCTAGGTAGGATGTAAGTTTTACATTTTTTTTCTCACTTCTCTCCATCTTCTTCCTCAGGTCATGGAAAATTCACAGGATATACATATCCACAGTCCACAAAGCTGGTTTTAAAATACATTTTATCTGATATCTTTATTGTATTGTGGATGGTATTGTGGACACATCTGAAAAAAGTGCACTAATTTTATATCTGCCAATGGAAAAAACCTTTGAACTTTATTTAGTGGGGGGGAAATCTGCTTCTTTGTTTCCTTGCATCTATTCCTGGTAAATAATCAGGCAATGATTGCTCATAGGATAAGGACAGTTGTCGGCTCATCTGCGTTCTAAGTAGTCTGTTAAGATTCTAGAAGAACTTTATGGTTGCACTCAGGAAGAGTTAATTTTCCTCATGGTTCTCTAAGTAGTGCTTGATGATGCAAGTCTGAGTGGCTCTGCAAATAGTGTTATGTGCAGGACATTTTAGCACTTACTTTCGAGTAATTGAAGAATCTGAAAGGTTCTACGTTTGTTGTAAAGACTCAAGAGTCAGCCTTTGGTGTTCAGGTATTTTTATTCTGAAAGATAAAAAGAAATCTTGATTTGTTTTCATTTTCTGTAAAAGACAAATCATCAAACCATAAGCCTACTTAACCTCAGGACGTATTTCCACCTTTGGAATATAAACGAGGGTTTAGAGGTTTTGTTGTTCCAGGATGCCTTCTGGTCTTAATTTTCAACATCATCTCTTCAGTAGCTTCTTTCAAGGTGTGACGAGGAACCATGAATAATTTCCTCTATTTTCACCATCTGTGCTACCTTCTGCCTCTCTTCCATGTGATGACAGACTAGCTCAGCTTCATCAGATCTTTTTATATGCTAATATGAATCGGAGCCTTTAATTTTGTTGTCCATGGCTACGATGTTCAGTAATTTTTATTTTTTGTTTCTTGTCCTCACATCAGATTTCAGATCTCTTTGTACAGTAATTTCTTTAGGCACCTGGTGGTACTTTGCAAAACTGAGATCCATAGAACTAATTTATCTGAATAGACACTTTACTCTCAAGCAAAAGGTACAATGGTGATTCATCCTGGATTTGCAAGAGAAGGCATTTATGCTTAAAATTCAAATTCAAGAAACTAATCCCACTTCTGTAATTTTCCAGTATAGTAAGGGGACAGTTATTTAATTATCATCCTTGAAATTATTTGGACTTTCAGAAAAAAATGCAGATTACTTTTGTTTGGACTAGTTGTCTTCTGGCAGAGACCTGCCAGTGCTCATCTGAGATGGACCATGACTCATTATGCTTAAGTAACTGGCATCTAAAACATAAGATCAGTTGGTTCAGGTTCTATCAACTACATTATGGTTCTTCAAATTTTTTTTTAATTTAATTTTTTTTGTTGTTTCAGGGACAGTAGACAAAAGGAAAGAAAATTTAAATATATTTAAAAATTATAAAATAACCTATATTTAAATAGCCCCTGGAGTTCAAGGGAGGGCAGAAAACTATCAGAGTTTTTTCTCTTCAGGAATCGTTTCAGGCTGTGAAAAGTTGGACAGAGTACTTAGACACTCATCTTCCTGCTATGATGAGCTCCTTTCTAGTCTTTCTGGAATAATAACCTTAGGTTTGTTTGTTTGTTTGTTTGTTTTTTTAATAGCTATCTGTCAGTAACAAATCTTAAAAAGACATCTCTATCTGATCTCTGATCTGATGAAGAATTCTTTACCTATTCTAGTCCACTCAACCTTCCTATTTCAATGTGGATACTGGATATCTGGCAGGATTAGGGTGCTGATGTTCCCATGCTATGGGAGAGGTCCTTATCAAGAGCATAAAGTGCTCTATGAGAGAATGCTCTGAAAAGCCTTCTGTTTCTTCTCTCTTGGCTGAGTGTCCAGACTTTGGACTTTCTAAAGGAGCTAAAGAAGCTCAACTGTCCCATTTTCTGTTCCACATTCACTTGGCAGCGTTACCTTGGTGCACCAGCCACAGGTTCAGTGTTCTCAAAGGTTCTCTAGGTTGAATTAAATAGTTTCCTGTGTGGAAGACCAACAGGAACAAACCAGGTAATGATCAGGACTAGGACTTCAGGACAGAACCTCAGTGGAGTTTACAGCATTGCCGTTCATGACCATGTCTCTTCATATTGTAACACTGGGAGAGCAGGTGAAATCCACACTAAGGACTGTCCCTGCCACTGTCACTGTTTTGGATAAAGCATCCATGAAGTCCTATAGCTTCCCCTCTGCCCAAGCAATTCTGTTTTAACTAGGGAATGTAATTTTATGTAGCCTATACATAAACCTAGGCCATTCTTTCATTACCAGGATGATAAGAGGGGGTGACTGTCTTCACAGAATCAAGCCAGGACCATGTTATTAGCAAAGCAACTCTATCTGTAAAGGCTGCTAAACAGGATGATGATTTATGACATGTCTATGGTGGAATCTGCCCAGAGTGGTGCAATTCATCAGAACTCTGGCAACCCTTGAGAGTCTCCCCTGTAGATAGTTGTGAAGCTCTTCTCTGCTCAGAGCAGAGCCAACAGGCTTTGAACTGATATTCAGCAAGAGTTATGGCATCACACGGGAATCTGGGGGTTGCTGCTGAGCTCCTAAGATTGATCTGTCAGTCTTAGAATGAGGACTGTGACACCTCTTTCCAGGTCACTGAGAGTAATGCATGGAGATGTTTAAATATACATTTTAGAATGGAGAAAAAAAAAGTGTTCATAGTTTGCACCAAAGGGCAAGTCTTTTTGAGAACCCTGGAGTTCTGTAGTGGAGCCAGGACTGAGATGACACAGCACCTGTATCTGAAGTATGTGTGAGGATGTGGTGTGAACACATGCCGTGGGTAGTGCAAAGGTTGAAAATTCTTAGCTGCCTGGGAACATGTGCAATTACAATATAAATATGTAAATGAACAACACTTCTAAGAAAGTAAATCACTGCTGAAGAAGAGAGATTTCAGGAAAAAAATAACTGAGGGTAGTCATTAAAATCTTCCAAGTTGATGCTATGTAGCACTGAAATTTATTCAATTCAGATATCTTAGAATTATTTGGATTTCAAAATTCTGAAGAAAACATCTTCAAAATTCATTCATGTTTAGCTATTGTAAGATCTTCTTTGTAATGCTTTCTGAAAAGAAACAGGCAGAAACAAAAAATCCAAGATAAATTGACTCCACATAACTGCATGGCTTGTATATTTTTCTTCTCTCCAATTATCTTGTGAAGCTAAATTATGCAGGAGAGTTCTGCCATACTAAGAAATCAATAATTATTAAAAAAAGAAAACTATTGACATCAGAAATGGGATGTTGTGAATACTTAGACCTGTCCGGCACACCAATAGTTTTTTGTCCAGGTAGCAACTTAAGCATACTTACTTTTCTTTCAGTGACTGCCTCAAATCAGTATGGCCAAGGTGTGCTTCCTGTGGAAATTCTGGATCCAATCAAAACAATCTATAAACCATGATCAATTTTCTTGGAGAAATGGAGAGACAGATGTATCGTGGAAATACAGCTACTAGAAGATAGGAGAGGACTACCTGGAATCATATTCAAGGCAAAAAGGGAGGGCCTGGGGAATTATCTTTACTTTGACATCTGGAAGAACTTAATTTATCAAGCTTTTGTTATTCATCAGGTGTTTAAAGTTCAAGTTTGAAAGTTAATGTTAAGTTTTCAGGAATGACCCTTATCAAATTGCTCCAATTTCCTCCTTTGTCTGAGTAACCAGCCTGCAGAAGATGGATACAGCAGATGTGATATGTTTGACTGCAGTAAGACTTAAGTGAATCGTGCAATGGAGTGAAAGCAGACTGCTGGAAAAGGTAAACTGCAGTGATCATCAGTTACCTCATGTCAGAGTAGGGTCACACAGGGGTCTGTTTGGTCCATTCTTGTTCAGTACCTCAATTAGCAACCTTATTGGTAGAATCTCAGAGTTTGCTATTGTCTGAACATGCCTTATCTCAAAGGACAGAATTATTGATACACAGAAGACTGTAAATTAACATGATGCTGCTCAGTAAAGGCAAGCATAAAATATTGCACTTAACAAAAGTGAAATCAAATCCACAAATATAAAATTGATTATAAGCCACTGAAATACTGCAGAGGGCAGTGGGGTTTTAGTGTGGCTACTAAACCAGTAGTAAGCTAAGAAGATATGTGATACTGTGGAAGTGAGAGGGAAGAAAGGAAATGTCTGATGGGTGAATAAATAGGAGTATTATCCAGTCCAGGAGAGGTATGTCCTGCTGCTGAAGGTGTACTGTGTCCAGATCTGAGCAAGTTTAATAAGCAATGGAGGAGAATAGCAAAAACATATAGAAAATATGACTTTACAGGTATGTAATATTGAAAGAGTTGGATTCAGAGGAAGGTTTAATGGACATGATTTCTTCACGTGTAAAATATTGTTACAGAAAGATTGTAAGCTCCATCAGTGGAGCACAAAGTAATCAGCTTCTAATTTATGGTGGAAACCCCTGCCCAGTATTCTGAAAATAAAACTTTCTACTAAAGCAATATCAGTGATGCTAAGTTGTGGAATTTCATTCACTGGGAGTGTTTGAGAGTAATATAAGTGAATGAATCATAAGATGACCTCCTTCCACTCTGGTTTGCACTTTTGGGTTCTACATTGCAAAATGGACAGAAATTTGTTTCAAACATCAGCTGCCACTGTGTTCAGCACCGATGGGACTCCCAAAAGAAAAACAGCATGTGCCAAACTGTATGTGTTCCTGGGAAATTCACTGATGGAGTAGGCCTCGATGTAAGTACCCATGAAAGACAAAAATAGTCAATTTCCCCCTTGGAGCAGGTCCATGAGTAGAAGTTCAAATACAAAGGTCCCACTTTGAAATAGAAAGAGCCAGGCAATACAAAGCTGGTTGGAGGCAAAGATAGCAATAACCCCAGACTGTTCCAGTTATATGGGATATAGTAGCTCTCAATTCAAATGGAGGAGCAAAGCAGTGTATTTTGCATTTCAGATTAATAGCTCCTTGTTCTTGCTCTTGATGGTCAGACTTCCACTCACAAGTATGACTCTTGTGTTTTGCACAGTGACCTCGTGCCCAGCCTATTATCATGTTGGGTGTTTGCATTCATGTTTCAATGTTATTAACATTGATAATTAAATGTATGGATCTTGGAAGAATTCAAGTGCTTGACATAAAGTCATGTTACCTGATCTGCATTCAGGCCAAAGAAACTGCTTTTACTTCACACACAGATCTGTGACTGACTAGTGTTTATGCTTTCTCCCTGGCTCTTTTACTTAGTGATATAAACAAAACTGGGATTTGAGCCTACATAAATGCTTCCACCAGGATAAGGACCATTCTTTGACCTATTGCAGTAGAATCTCTCCTACCAATATTGATTCTGATACTGATTATGTAAAACATAATGCTGCTCTGGGAGGGCTTCTGGGCCATGTAACTCCCAGGTCATGACTGGCAATTGTTCGAGTGTGTGGCAGGTACAATTTCACATGAAAAATGACCAATTTTAATGCCCAAGATGCTCCCATTGATAGTATTATAAAGGTAGCCCAGCATGAGACATGCTAGTTCATAAGAATTCCCAAAAGGGAGAATGAAATTTCCCATTTTTACAGATGGATAGAAACATGAAGGAGTGAAATGACTTGCAGAGGTCACATAAAAAGTCTGTGGGAAATTTGGGCTAAGAACTACATCTTTTAGCTCCCAGTTCAAAGTCTTAACCACAAGATTGTATTTCCCCCCACATCAGTGAAGCCCTGTTTCATCACCTTCAACAGCTGATAAATTACTGGTTTGAGCTGCTTAAATGCCAGAACTTTGAAGGGAAAGGTAAGAAGTTTTTGTGGCTTTTAGGTGTTTTCATGGACACCTTAAATCATTCAACAACTGTATAGGAATCAAATGAAATGAACTTTCTTTCCTGACTTGTAATTAAGTGCTTAAGAAAGCTGTGGAAGCCATCAGTTGATCAAAAAAATTAAAAATACATTTCAGCAATAGTTCAGAGACCAAGAGATAGTAAATTAATACTTTTAAAACTTAAAATTGATTACATTTATAAAGCTTTTTTCTTTTTCTCTCCAGGAAACAGAAGAATGTCTATAAACATTTCTTCAGTAAAATATTCAGTTGCTTAGAGGCATCTTGCTCTGAAGGTTTTTTTGGGAGTGTGCTTTTTCTGTGATGATTATATCAAATTGCCACTCTGTTACCTTGCATTTACCTTTAGGTCCCATGTTTCAATGTGACACTGTCTCAAAGATAGGGACAGATATCCAGTAATTGATTATGTCACATAATTGTTCCAAGTATACCTCCACTGAAGCCCTTAGGCATTTGTTTTTTGGGTATGTCTATGCTGCAGTCTGCTGCCTTTAGGTCAGCTCATGCAGATGACGAGGATGACTGAAAAAGCTGTTTAAAGCATTGTGAGCAGTCAGGTTGCAAAGATTTAGGTGTCAGTACAGCCTTGTGTGTCTTCATGGCTGTCTCCTACACTGAAGTCTGTACTGGACAATCTTCTTTGGTGCTGTTACCCAACTTGAGAGAATGAAAGTTTGCCTAGGTCTTGCTCACATACTGCAATCATGCTTCCCAGTTGTACTAAAGAGGTATAATTTTTCAGGATTGGAAAAATGTTGGATCTTCACATCCACTCCCTCTCTAACCTTCATGAATTAATGCCCTCAAAAATAGCACTTACAGAGCTGTTTTTCCTTTGTAAACCTGAAACTTGTATATCAAAAGAACCTGCTGTTACTGTTTCTTAGTGAATGACCTTCATTGGAAAATCTGATTGATGGAGAAATTTAGATCACAGAACTCTTGGTTTTAGTGTCAGTCCTCCTTTTCTCTGTCATTTACTGAACTCTCCTCACCATGTCTATTATTTTTGACATAATCATAATCCTTTCTATCCTTTGCTGCATATAGTTCTGAAGGAGAAAACCCCACTTCTTATTCCTAATGTAAACAATATAAAAAACACTCTTCTCATTACGTATTTGTTTACACATTTATTGGTGACCCCCTGAAATAATGTGAGGTTATGAATGTTATAAATACACAGGATTTAATCAGAAATAATATCTGATTAAAACTATCTGATAAACCCCAACATGAAATCTAAAAAAAAAATGTTCTCAAAGTTGACCTACTTTTTTGTTCTCCCTGCCTTAAGTGAATTACATGCTTCCTATGATAATATTTTGTTATTACTGTATGCTTGGCAGGAATTGTTACCGAAGGTGATTCATTCATAATTTTCCTAGCAACTGAACCTGCGAACGGAAGTTTTAAAGAAATACTTTTACAGCTAATTATCTTATTTTTCCCTAGAAAATGTTAAACTTAGTCTGTTATGAGAGGTATAATTATAAAGGGCTAAAATCCTAGTTTTCCGTAGGTTATGCAGTGTGAATAATCTCCAAAATGGAAAAAAAAATCATTTATATTCTGAATGGGGTGCAAGGCCAGCTGGAACTAGCATTTTATATTTGTAAATACTGTAGAATAAGAAGAGGGATTTTTAGCTCTTTCTTAAAACCCTTCAGAGAGGCTGAAGAATAAATCTGTCCACCTCCTTCCTGAGTTCATGAGACAAGTAAGTTTTACATACTTTTGTTCTAATAGCTCTGTTTTTTTCTTGTAGAATTTGTGACTGCATTCACTTTCTACATTGCAAATACACTTTCTTCTGTTCTGCCTCTTTCTTACATGGACACTTCTTTTTTACCTCATTCATTCTGTTTTCCATGTCTTCATTACCTGTGATTCTTTGCATAAAACCTACTTTTCTTCCCTTTCCCTGGCGGGATAACTGCCTTTAGAATTTTCTTGTGTGTGTGTGTGTGTGTTACATCACTTACTCTTTTTTCCTGTGTATCCCTTTTCTCTCATTCTTCCACTTGTAGTCACACTACGAGTGTAGTCATTGTTTTGTGCCAGGCTGTTGTCACTTCATATTTTCAGTGGAAGACCAATAAATCTGAAAGTACCTGCTTTGTTTTCTCATTCTGATGCCTGGCGTCTGAGTTTCTTTTTCTATTTGAAAATTTTTGGTTATTTTTAGGCTCATAACTAACAAATCTCCTTCCTTCCAGGACTGCCATAGTCCAGGAAGTTTCTGCCTTGGATATCTCTCCAGAAGTTCTTTCTTTCCCTTACAAGTACTGTTCAGCCACCTTCCTTTTATTTTTTTTGAAAATACTGCTTACCTCAAAGCCCTGTAAAATAGTAATAAAAACAATAGTAAGTATTCAAAACTGTCAAAAAATAACATACCATTCAATATTCGTGACACTGTGTCAGATCTTCAGATTAGGAGAATTGTTTTCATGCTGTCAATAAACTGCTAATTGCATGTATATGTACAGTTTTTATGTACATGTTTACTACAAGGGTCCAAACTTCTAACCTTTTTCAACTCGAAGCACAGCTTTTTCTTCTAAATTAAACTTTTAAACTTAGGTGTATGAATTACAATAATTCAGTCAAAAAGTTAAATCTTCAAGGAACTCTTAAAATTTTTGAATGAGGAATCAGATTTACAGTGGAATTTAGAATTTAATTTTATAGATATTGTGATGTCTTGATACTTACAGGATGAGGTCCAACCAACACTTCCAGCTTTTCCTGTAGGAGTGGTAAGTGCAACGATGTGATAATGGGAGCAGCAGCTGTCGTTGAGCACCAGTTCTTCTCTATTCTCTGATCTCTAAAGTGGTTTACAGTAGACTGTTATCACATTCCTTCTCTTCAAATACTGCACAGATTTCTAAAAGGTCGGAAAAAGCTTGTGGATGGGCAATGAGGTTTACAGAAAATATGGCTGAAGGACAGACACTATTAGAGGTTTTCTAAGACACTGAATTTCCCTGGGGTGCTGGTATCAGACGTAGCCGACCCAGCTCAGTTCTGTGGGGTGCCTGAGTGAGATGGTCTGTCTGGGATGGAGGTTGGGCTCTCTACTCCAGGTGAAAGAAACTTGCACAAGACTAAAAACACAACTCAAACTTCAACCTCATTGTTTTTTTAAGGCCAGATACTCTGCTTTGATCTTTTCCAGTCTAATATGCAGGAGATACTTAGTCTTATGTTACTTCTGTCCTCCCTTTTTCTTCCTGCTTCTCTCTCCCCCTTCAGAGCACTGCATCTCTTCTCAGGACAAGAGAAAAATAAGATGACAGGTGTCACTTCAGCAGGATATGCAAGTTCTGTGTTGACAAGCAGTGCATCAAAGTGAACCTCCACGCCAAAAATATGAGAAAAGCTGTTCTAGGAGAACATGAGATGCTGAGAGTACATGGAGGAAGTACCACCCAAAGCTGATCTTGCACTCTTCCTTAAGTATCAGATAACTGCAGCTGTTAGCAAGAGGTGGGCTCCAGTGAGGCAAATCTGCTGGTCCTGTGTCTGCTCAGATGCAAGATGGTAAGTATCCAAATAATTTGTTCTCTTCCAAAAGAAAGAGAAATTCAGCAGGTTTACAGTCCAGTTCTTAAAAAGAGAAGGAAAAAAAACCCACGAACAACTCTGTGTGAGCTTTTGAAGTTCTGCCATCAGTAGTAAAACTTTAGAGCTGTTTCAGGCTGTTAGTTTTAAGGAGAAATACCTGATCTATTCATAAAACTCTTGGTCACAGACAGGGTGTAATTTGTGGTGATATTTACTAGAAATTATAAAAACGTACTCTTTTTGGCAAGTAATGCAGTCAGTTTAATTGTTTCAAATCTGGATAGGCCTTGTAGCCTCACATAATGTCATTTTATCTATCCATTCATTGTGTTCTTGTGAAATAGCAAGTAAAATGCTGTCTTCTAGGGCAGCTAACAGCAGTAAGTCCACTGCAGCATTTTCTGCACAATTCATTTTTCTCAGTTTGGCCCTGATTATAGTTCTTGCCCAGTGCAGTGACCACCCTTTAAATTTTTTTTTTAAAGACAAGCAATCAACTGAAATATAAATTCCTCTCAGTTACCATGAGTGACTCCAAAAGGAACTGCATTTTTGTTTCATCCTTTGTTTACTCCTTCAATTTACTTGAGCTAGTGGCTCACACAACCAGTGGCTGTTGCAATATCAGTTTTGATTTATTGAAATAGTGTTTGCATTTGGCTCCTACACTTTAGAATTACGAAAACTTAATAGCTGTGATAGAGAGGAATATGGTTATGTGGGTAAAACAGATTTGATTTCAAAGATCCAACATTTTCATTTATCTGTAGAATCCGAAACTACTGATCCTTTTGGAAAACCGTAGTTTTAAAGAGTACACTTGCGAAAACCTTTTCCTGAACAAAATTCAATGCCAGTGTTTTCTTTTGCCATGCAACAGTTGCATTCTGCTATCCCTCTTCTTTACAGCTTCCAGTAAAAGCTGTGTAAATCAATTTTTTTTAAGTAAGCAGGGGCAGTGGTAAAAACAGGAAGAAATGCTTGCTCTCAGCTAATTCTCATTAGCAAATTATAATTGTATCTCTTTCCCATATTGTATTAATTGATCCAGACTGCAAAGTGTTGTATAGAAGAATCCTTGACATGCACTAGACTGTTTAGAGGACGTGTTTTATTTTCCAGAGTCAAACACGAATTAGTGTTGTCAAATGGTGTTTTTCCCATTGCGGTGCGAGCAGAATATTGGGTATTTCAAAGCAGATTTCTCTGCAGGTTTTTGCAAACGGTGTCACTTCTTGGGAGCGGAGCTCGCAGCTCGGCAGAGCCGGGGCGCCGGGCGCGGGTGCGGTGCGCGGCCGGCCCGGAGGGTGGCACTGGCTCTCCACGCAGCGCCCGCGCCCAGCCCGCGGGGCCGCGGCCCGAGGTGCGGCCTGCCCGCGCTCCGAGGCAGCGCCCTCGGTCATGTTTTTGTCAAAATATTGGCACTGGCTCTGCAAGTGGCTCCCGAACGGTTTCGGTGCGATAGACACAGTGCTGTTTGCCCGGGGGTGAGTAAACCATCCCCAGCCTGCTCTCTGCAGGCTTTTTTCCCTTACCTGGAGATGGGCTGGAAGGGATTCCTACCGCCCGTGGGTGTGAGCCCGTCGATTTCTGACCGGGATAAGACTGGGAGCTGGGCCATGTGTTATCAAGGGCGATACACAAGAAAAGCCAGGTTTGGAAACCTCTCTTCTAGACGAGACAATCCTCTTGTATCTCTGTTTCCCCCCCACCCCCGTGTGGAAGTGTCTATAGGTGCATTTGTGACTTTCGTGCATAGCCCACTCAAAAACATATTGCAGAATTTAAATATGATTGTCACCAAAAGTATTTTGCTATCACATACTTGACTGCAGCTCCTCTTGATCTGTTGTGTTCAGCTACACATAAACAGGACTATGGACAACAGCTGTGTACAGAGACAGTAAACGGGCCAGGGAAAGTGGTGAAAATGTCACACATTTTTCTGATGTGTTCTGGAGGGACAATGACGATCGCATAGAATAAAAAAACCCCAGATCTTCAAGGAAACGTAAAGAATTAATGTTAAGGCTTCGGGTACTCAGCTTTGACCTTGCTGTTTATCTTTGAATTACAAAATCTTAAGAACAAAACCAAAGAGTGAATCTCTAAGGGAGGACCTAGCTTAAGCCCCTAGTTCTGATTGCGGGATTGCATTGTCAAGTCGAGGAATTAGTTAATTCTGAAAGAGGAAAAATTTTTTTCCTTTCTTAATTTACATTTTTAAAAACATGTTTGTTTGTTTTCCTGCTCAGCTCCCCACGCCTTGTAAATTGTGAATTTCTCTTTTGGCTATGCATGATAAGAAAAACGGTTTCATTCTACAAGTGTGTTAATCATCCTGTAGCTTAAAAATATCAAAGTGTAAATGCCTTAGTTTCTAAAGGAGTTGATCTTAAAATAATTACAGTGATCTGACCGTTGCAGCTCTTTAGTTTTATAAAATGAACTGTGGGTTTAAAGTGACTTACTGTTGTCTCACCCTAAAATGAGCAGCAGGGTGAAAAATTAGTTTTGACAGTGAAATTTGGCGGCGATTGCAGTGGATTGTTACTGGTTTGGAACTACAAAGACATCAATACTCTGATTAGAACCTCGAATGTGCTGCTGTTAAGAGCTGGGTAAAATATACAGGGAAAAGAGTATTTTAGGGACGGAGGCATGCTGATTTGCGGCAATGAAGTATTTCACTACTGGGCTGTCAGGGTTCAACGTTGATTGCACGAAGCTGGGACGAGCCCGGCGCTCCGGGCGCTGAGACAGTAGCGAGGTTTGGCCACAGGAGGCACAGCCGGTGTGCGCTGCACGGAGCTTTCCCTAATCCCTGCGGGGCTGGGCATGGCGAGATGCAAGATCAGCTTCGAGCCGTGTCCTTCTCTCCCCACCCCCCCCGGCCCGTCCCAGCTTTTGCTAACCCTTCTTGTCTTCTGATTGCATTGATCCTCTGAGAGGGCGCGCTTCTGCTTGGGCAGGGCAGCGTCAGTATTAAGAGATCAGAGCTGGCTTTCTCCCAGCCTACGTGAATGGATTTGGTGTCAAGGGCAAGGAAAGGCAGCTGCTGCTGCCCCAGAGCACCACCCACCCACCTGTTCGCTGGGGAAAGTGTTGCTGGCCCCAGGTGAGGCTCCTGCCTTTCACACTAAGAGTCCCCAGCGCACAGAAACCCTAAACACGCTCCCTCAGGCCCAAAGCGCAGCGCCTGCCAGCGTTCTACTTACCCCAGGCAGCAGGGAAGTTTCTTTCGTTCGGATTACAAGGGACTCTCTTAAATTCCTAAGTAGGACCCACAATTTAACTTCCCATTTCGGGGAAGTTTATGCATGTGCTTAAATTAGAATGTCATCTGATAAGGCACAGTTCCCACATCCACTGTCTTATGACAACTAAACATATTTAATGAACAGTGGTTCCATAGGGTACAGTAAGTGTCCCTGGAATAATAAGGGATATTGCATCGCTTCTGAGGGCAAAAGAGAAAGAATAAACCGTTTCTGGCTTTCAGGAATTTAGACTCCTACTTCAAACTTAATTTAATTCTTATGGAGAAAGTCCCTGTAGGAGCAGCCAAAGTTTAATCAGTAACACAACAGTGATTTAGCTCAATTCTCAGTATCTTAGTCATATGGAGAAGCTGCTGCAACTGATTAGAAAGCTCATTTCATTGAAATATTGCATGGAAGCATGAAAATTCCAGTGAGGAAAGGCAACAGTCACTTCATCATTCTAGATCCCATGTTAACGCATCACCAACTCTCACATTCAAAGCCTTTTTGGAGAAATTTAGTAGTTGGGGGACTAATAACCACCCACAACCCTTAATTCTGAGTGATTATTCTAAGCACAAATTAACAAATCTGGGCCATTACTACCCCGAACTGAATCATTCAGAGGGGTGGGAGGGAATAAAAAAGGCAGTACTCCATGGGAATGCCTCAGGATTAACTGCTTTTGTACATTTCCAAGCACTTTTGTCAATAGCATCCCCTGTGTAATAAATTCCTTTTCTAGTTCCTTTCACACTGTTTACAGGCAGAGCACTTAGAAGTTTGCAATATACACTCAAATAAGATTTTCCAAGTTACAAGAATTATTCACTTCAGGTAATTTTATTCTTTATAGTCTCTACATATTTGAATTTTTACTTGATGAATTCATAACAGAATGTATAAGTATTAAAAAACCAACAAAAACACGACACAAATCAAAGCCAGCAAACAATTGGTCCCCAAAGAATAAAGCAAGCAATCAGTTCAATAAACACACTTGATTTATTTTGTATAAAAAGGGTTAAGTTTACAACTAAACTTTTATAAAAAGTTTAGCATGATTAAGTACATCATTACACTTTTTGCAGAAATGTATATTTCTGCCACTATACAAGAAAACTCTAATTAAAGAGTTCACAAGGTTTCACTCATATATATATTTATATATAAATATATACACAGCATTCAGTCCTAGGTTTGTGTCAAAAAGGTAACTTCTGACCAAAGATTTCCCTAAAAAACTGAACACTGGATCCTTCTGGTACTCACGCTCCACCTTTGGAAAAAAAGGCAAAGTCTGCTTTAAAATGGGCAACTCCTTGTGAGATTTTTGTTTCGCTCCCCACGTTGGGAATAGTATATAAAGGAAGCCTTCCAACTAGGGAAAGGGTATTTAAGAGTCTCTTCATAAATAACTAGGTTCAGTCCAAGTTGAAAAATGGGGTGGGGATAAAGATCAATCTTGATTTTTTCTTCTTTATTAATTTTAAAAGGTCCTTTTACTTGAACGTGGATTTCCCCCTCCAGATATACAGCTGAAAAATAAATTCAGCACCTCAAAAAAAAAAAAATCCTGTAGACATTTTCTTGTGCAAAAAAAAAAAAAAAAATCTCATCAGTGGAACACCTGCAAGAGATTGAAAAGAGGCATATTTAGGAGAATGCTAACAGGGCAGAGATCCGGACAGACTGGCGCCAGAGAGGAAGCCACAGTTTGAACATTTAACCAAACACTCAGAGATTGGGCAAACCCTGGCGTCCAGATGCAACACATACACGCTCACACACTCGCTCTCAAGAGCACAAATTGAACATAAAAATAACATACACTCCAGGGAAAGGCTAGAAAGAGGATTCTCAGTCCAATCTTTATTTAGATCTCTGTAAACGCAATGTTCAGAGGCGCCAGTCTGCCTCTTAGAGCAATTATTTGATTAAAAGCAGTCACTTATTTAACTGATAGCGCAGACAATCCCACATCACAGAATTCAAGGAATTGTGCCAAGATTCCCAACTTAATCAGTCACTTTGGCCCAGGAAGTTAAGACTCCAAGAGCAGATAAGAATTTGCATTAAGCAGCGAGTAGGATCAGGGCAGCCTGTGCTGCTGGGTGAACCTTAGCAACACACACACACACTTAGGACCTCAAGACTCAGTTATTCGTCTCATTTCTTACTGATTACAAAGGCATCTCCTAATCAACTTTTAGGACCTATTTTTAGCACTTGCCATCACGCCTCCCATTCCCTGGGGAGACAGTTTTTACCCGAAGTTTAGGAATAAGGCGCACCGCACTCACCGTTAGATTTAGCCACAAAGTGCTTTGCTGTCGCTTGACATGAGCTCTGAGGGAAACTCGGACGCCTGCGGGAGAACAAGAGCAGGGTAAGGGCGAGGTGGCCGAGCTCTCGGGGAGGCGGGATCGGGTTGTCCCGGCTCCCGCAGCTCATCCCCCGCGCCGTGTCCCGGCCCAGCCCCGCCGCGGGCGCTGTCACCGCCACCGCGCTGGGCACCCCGCGCACGCCGCCCGAGCCCCCGGGCCAGCCCAGCCCAGCCCAGCCGGGGCGCGGGGAGGCACCTACCTGTAGCGAGAGGATGCTGATGTCTGTGTTGAGGGTGGTCAGAGGAGTTCTGGAGGAAGGGTTCTGCCCGGGTCTCTGGTGGTGCAGGCTAACGATGCTGGGGTGCGAGTCCAAGGCGATCTGCAGGTCCAGGATGTAGTCAATGACGTGCTGCAAGATTTCCATCTTGCTCACTTTCTTGTTCTGCGGGATGCTGGGCACCAGCTCCTTCAGCTTGGAGTAGCAGTCGTTCATGTTGTACAGCAGGCTCATGGGGTCATCCACGGGGGTCTTGCTCCGGGAGATGCCCAGGTTGTGCTCCGAGAGGCCGGTTTTCCTGACGGACCGCACAGGGCTGAAGGCTTTCATGCTGGCAGGCGGGCGGAGAGCGCGATTCCGGCGGGCGGACGGACTGGAGCCTGCGGAGCGCTGCGCTGCCGCTCTGGCGCTGCCGGAGCTCGCACTGAGGGCCGGCGCTGCGTGGCCGCTCTTATACGGCGGCCGCGGCCGGGCCCGGCCCGCGCTCGCTGCCATTGGCGGCCGCCCGCACGTCCATCACCGCGGGGCGCCCTCACTGGTGGGGCCTTCCGCCCGGGCAGCCAATAGCGGCGGGGGGCGTGGCCGCGCGCACAGCTGAGGGAGTAAATAGTGCGTGGGGCTGTGCGGGCCCGCGCGGGGTCTGGGGCGGTAGCGGCGCGCTCCGGCCCGGCCCTCAGACACCGCACAGCCTCCTGCCCGCTCCCTGCCCGGCCCTCACACACCGCACAGCCTCCTGCCCGCTCCCTGCCCGGCCCTCAGACACCGCACAGCCTCCTGCCCGCTCCCTGCCCGGCCCTCAGACACCGCACAGCCTCCTGCCCGCTCCCTGCCCGGCCCTCAGACACCGCACAGCCTCCTGCCCGCTCCCTGCCCGGCCCTCAGACACCGCACAGCTTCCCTTCCCTGCCCGGCCCTCAGACACCGCACGGCTTCCCGGCCCGATCCCTGCCCGGCCCTCAGACACCGCACGGCTTCCCGGCCCGATCCCTGCCCGGCCCTCAGACACCGCACAGCTTCCCTGCCCGCTCCCGGCCCGCTCCCTGCATGGGCTCGCACGGCTGTGCGGGGCTGGCGGCGCCGCGCCAGGCGCGCGTTGCGGGATGCGGAGGTCTCGCTGCAGCGTGGGGCGGCGAGGGCTGACCCTTCCCCAGGTCACCGTGAGTTGGAGCATCCCGGCGATGCTTGCATGTTCCCACTTAACACACGGCAGCGAAAGTCAATGGCCGAGTTTGCAGCCAGAGCTGTAGGCTGCGGGTGTAAGCAGGAATTAAATAAATCAAGATTAAAGGTAAAATAAGCCTATAAACCCATGGCAACTTTCTGTCCTGAAGAGAACGGGGCACTAAGCACCCAGCCAGCCAGGCAGGCGTCACTCCTAGCGCCCTGCTTCCTGAGAACAGGGTTACTTCAGATGATGCTATTAATTGGAGATCATTAAGCAAATGTGCATATTGGAAGTGCATTTACATGTATTACCCTTGAAAGGCTGCTCATCTGCGCCCTATCAGTGCTCGTGACACAGTACTGCCATTAATTATGCAAAGATTGTTTCTGGTGACAAATGCAAATGCTTACTACACGCTGTACTTTTAGCAGCTTTGGTTGCAGCCAATGAAACATCTTCCAGAAACATTCCAGAGGAAAAAGTTTTCGGGGTTTTTCTATTTTGTTTTGGTGAGCTGGAGAAGTGACTTTGATTTTTTTCTTAAGTTTAGTTCCATTGTATTTTCTCATATTTTGCTTATGCTACCGGCTGTATCACAAACGGACAGAGATTCCACCTCCCATTCCACACAGTACCTGAGGAAAGGTCAACTTACAAAAGCGGGAGCGTATATACACAACTAATACAAATGAATTTCTGCACAAATCGCAGCAATTCTGTAAAACCACATGGATGCTTAACGCGCGTTAGTGTTCATGGCAAACAAAACCGTAGTAAACGCACGCATCCATAAAATCAGTGAGGATTGTGCTGCCAATCATAACTATTAAAAGCAGACAAATATGGGATTTATCTGCGCTGTTGTTGCATAGCTACACGAAGGGGGTCGGGGCTGTGAGGGAGGAACATTACGGACACTTGAAGACAAAGCTGCGAAGAGCCGCATCAGGGTTTTTTCCAATTAACGTGGCATTCCTGAGCTGGTGGCTAGCTATTCTTTTAACAGGGCACTTTGGTGACTGTCACACCAGGGTGTTTGCCCCGCGGCTGTTCTCCGGGGTGGACTGGAGGCGGTGCCGAGGCTGACAGGAACACAATTCAACGCGTTTTGAAACGCGAAGGGTGAAAGTGAATCTCGACATCCAGTCTGATAGGAAGACAAGTACACTGTTCAAGTGCAGTTACAGAGGGTAAATAATAATAAAAAACACCCTGCCAATTAACGACTTGCTTAAAATCACCACTTAAAGGGTCTTCAACCTTTACATCGCTAAGATACCAATTAGTGGTGGTACTTGACCTGCGGCCACAGGTTTTGGTCCTGCAACATGCTTGTATTTCTCTCTAATGAAGGCACCAGTGGAAGAAATGTTGAGTGGTTCTGGTGTAGTAATAGCCAACGTAAATGTGTTCATGCTTGTCCCATCACTGTTTGGCGTTCTTGGACAGCACGGCAGCACCGGCCGGCCGGGCGCTGCAGAGAACCCTGTATTACTGCTTTCGTTTTTCCACGCCAAGGGCTTAGCACGCTTTTTGGAACACCGGGGAGTTGTGTGGAGAGGCTAACCTGGCTATTTTCTCTGTCATCAAATGACTGTCATGTGCGCTTTCTGCACGCGAAGTAGAGCCCGCGAGCAGCCAGGCTCCGCTTCCCCCAGGCGAGCGGGCGAGCGGCTGAAGTGGCTTTTCGTAACATTTCAATCGCTCAATTCTGCTGTTTTAGCACTGAAAGCTTTGGCAGCTTTGGCTGGCCAGCTCTGGGAGCTCCTGCGCTCTGACACGGGTCCCACGAGCGGTGTGACAGCCGCGGCGGTCCCGCTGCCCGGAGAGCCGGGGGGGCTGTGGGGCAGGGGGGGAGCCCGAAACCAGCGGAGCTCAGCTGCTCCCCGGGGGCTTTTCCCAGGACCCGTCCCAGGCCGCTCCGGGTGCCTCGGAAGCCGCGCGTCCCGCCTCAGTTTTCAGCCGGGACTTTCACGGCCGGTTCCCAGCCCCGAAACGCCGCCGCCGCCAACATCTGGTAGGAATCGCCGCCGCTCCAAGCTGCGCACAAGGCGCCGCTTTCGCTCCGCACCCCCCGGATCACAAGCCCGGGGCTGCGCTCCGCGGGCGCGCGGATCCCCCCCGCCCGGCGCCAGCCCGCGGCGGCTGCGGGTGCGCGGAGCGGCTCCGGGAGCGCGGCCGCCCCGGGGGCTCCGTCCCCCCCGCGCCCCCGCGCCCCGCCCCGCGCCCGGGGCCGGCCCGGACTGCGCGGCGCCAGCCCCGTGACATCAGCCCCTCGCCGCCGCCCCCCCCGCCCGCGCCGCCCGGGCCCGGCGGCGCCGCTCAGGCGGCTGCCATGGCGACCGGGGCTGCGCCCGCGGCGGCGGCCCGGCCCCGCTTCCCCCTCCCGGGCGCACCTGCAGCGGGGGCCGCCGCCGGACGCCCCGCCATGCCGCGGGGGGGGGACGAGGGAATGTGGGAAGGCGGGGGGGGGCGCCCGCAGAAAGGAGAGAGGAAAGAGTAAAACGGGCAAAGTCGCGGATGGACGAGGGGGGAAAGGTCCCGGCGCCGCTCGCCCCCCAGCGCGGCTGCTCCGCGGGGCCGGGTGTCCGCGACCCGGGCGGGAAGGAGCGGGCCGGGCTTCCCAGGCTGCGATGTCGGGTAGAAGGTGGGGGCTTCAGTCCTGCCGCCCCCCCGCTAAAAAAAAAAAAAAAAAGTATTTTCTACGAGGAAAAGTCACGGGTTTTTTGAAGGCTGCCGGTTCTTTCGCCTCTGAAGGTCTTTCTAGCCCAGCTCCAGGGTCACACAGACACCCCCCGGCCTGGCTCCCCCCGGTTCGGGTGCGGGGGGCTTCGGGAAGAGCCTCCGAGGCTGCGCTACCGCCTCCCTTAGGGACTGGCGAGTTCCTCTGCGGCCCTGTCCCCTGGCTCTTATGAAATCTATCTAAAACATCCAGTAATAATGTAAATGGCTTTAATTGCCGCGTATTTAAGTCATCAAACCAGACTAAAAAAAAAAAAAAAAACTGTTAAAATTGGCCAGGTTCCAAGTCATTGACACCATCCAGCCTGTCCAAGCAGGGCGTCCAAGTATGTTTTGATACAGGAGTTTTCAATGTACCAGGTAAAATATCTCGCTAAACCCGGTCGCTTTTAACTACCCGTTCCCTTTTGTTTGCCTCACGTTTCTAATTCATTCAAAGAAAAGTTGTAGAAGTTTGGGGGTTGGCTTTTTTTTTTCTTCTTTCTTTCTTTTGAGCGGGAGGAAGAGTAATGCATGCAAAATATTTAGTTACAACTTCTGCGAAAGGCACCGATCTGTAACAGCATTTTCTACTTTCACAAAGGATTTTCCTGTTACTTTTGTTCCGGTCACAAAATTGAAAAAAAAAAAAAAGGCGAAAGAAGAAGAAGAAGAAAAAAAAAAAACTTGGGGGAGAGATAAGGTCTGGAAAACAATCTGGAATTGCCAGGCTGTTGGTGGGAGCTCTGCGGGGCTGGCGTCAGGAAGTCTGCGCCGCCTTCTATTACTGTTGATCCAGCTTTGTGCAGCTGCACTCAGTACAATTAGCTTGTAGAAACAATCCTGCTGTAGGCAGCCTCTTCCCTTCAAAGTGCTTTTCTATACTGATCCCCTCACATCATGATGCTGGAAATCAAGTCACAAGCCGACCACTGTTTGGCCAACATCATCTGTGGGAATTCATTAACCTCCATCCCAGAGATGCAACAAGAGATTGTTTGTCCAGAACTAAACTTACAGCTTAATATGATGTAGCCCATACAGGAAAAAACCTGTGTCCCCATTTTTTTCTTTTTTTTTTTCCTTTTTTTTTTGTTTCTTTTTTTTTTTTTTTTTTTTTTTTTTTTTGTCCATAACAAGAAACACATTGTGCAGCTTTTTCTTCTTCTTTTTTTTTTTTTCTTTTTTTTTCTTCAGGGGGTGGGTAATGTAGCTGAAACCAGGCATGAGCCGGCTCCTGCTAAAACTTTGCCATCAAACTGTTTTTTGGTTCATCGGGCTGCAGTTTCCATAGAAGCAACTTATCCCCGCGATCATCTTGTCGGGTGCACTTCGCAAGCTCATTTCCCGTCTGAGCTTGCTCCGCTGCTCTCGGATGCTGCAGCTGACACATTTCCTCCCCGTGCACTTTGCACCCACCTCATCCTTGCCCAGATGCTCGGGGCTGATTGTGCCTGAAAGGGGGTTTCAGCACACTCCGCAGCTGCCTTGGGGGAAGGGACTTTTTTTTTTTTTTTAATTTTTTTTTCTACTTTTCCCTGCTTCCCGCTCGCCGCCCTGCCGGCAGCAGCCCTCCCCGTGCCCCGGTGCCCAGCGCTGCAGACCCGGCTGGCCGGGCTGCGGCTGCGGCCACTGTCCCCCGCCTCCCGTGTGTGGTGCGTGTGCTGCCGTGTGCCCCCGCCGTCGGTGCCACCCGGCCCCGGCCCCGGCCCCGGCCCCGGCCCCGGCCCGGCGGAGCGGGGCTGCCGCTCGTGGGGCAGCGCTGCCGTGCTCCCGGCTGGGCAGCGGGGCCCGGCGCACCCCATCTGCGCGGGCAGCCCCGGCGGGGCAGCAGCGGGGTGACATCCCCCTGTAGCGGGGTGGCATCTCCCTGCAGCGGGGTGACATCCCCCTGTAGCGGGGTGGCATCTCCCTGCAGCGGGGTGACATCCCCCTGTAGCGGGGTGACATCTCCCTGCAGCGGGTGGCATCTCCCTGCAGCGGGGTGACATCCCCCTGCTTCCGCGGCGGTCCACGAAGCGCTGTGCTGTTGGGAGCGGCGGTCCTGCTTCCCCGCACCCCCGTGCTGCCCCTGGCAGGGCTCTCCGCGTCCCGCCCTGCCGGCAGCTGCTCTCGGGCAGTGGGGCTGGCAGCACAGCTCCCTCGCCGCCACATCCTTCACTGGGTACGAGAATACCCTGCCCTCCGTTTTCACCCAGCCCGCTCCGAGCCCCTCCGGGTTCTGCTTCAAGGGACATACGGATACACGGTCCCTGATTTCCGTTTCCAAACTCCATTCTTTCCTGGGCCGTACTCGCAAATGCCACGGATTCGCCAACTTTTAGGATCTCCTTTTCTCTCTTCTCATCGTGCTTTTGAATAATGTTGCTTTTGCACAATATTGTTCCCTTCATCCCCACTTTTAAGCATCCCTCATCTGCTGCTGTTAATCCCAAGGTGTGTGTTGTTGGATGCTTTAGAAGTATTGTGGCAAAACATAAATGTTTTTTTCATTCTTTTGAGACATCTCTGTTTGGCTAGAACTGTTGGATGATAGCATGGGCAGGCCTTTGTTCGGATTCCGTTTTGACGTGTATCATTTTATGATTGTATTCCTAAACTGCTGTTGTGCAGTAAAATGCCTTTTACTCAGACTGTATATTCCAGCACCACCCTGCAAAGAGGGCTGTTTCCATGCGAATTGTATGGTTTTGCTGCAACATTTATATCAAATCCAAATTCAGATGCTTTAGTTATAATGTTTCCTTGAGTTTTGTAGGATTTCTCATTTTTGTAAGTAGGACCAGTGCCCTGAAGGCTTTGCTACATAAACTGCTACCTGCAAAGGGCTGTTGCTTACCTGATTCTACTTGAAGAAAATTGCCATGAAATCTTTCTGAGAGCAGCATATCTCTGGCATAGTAAGTGCTACTGGTATAAGTTGTATTAGGTCCATGTATTAACTCTTAAGTTTTTACTCAAATCCAAATACATTCCTTTTAAAAAATCTTTAACTATTTTATTAATGCAACATCTATGTTTTAATTCAGTTACATATCATCTTCTAGAAGGGCTTATAGTGAACCAGTTTGGTGGCTCTCTAACTTAGCATGGTTGTGGTAAAATCTAGGATCAAGCAAGTTCACTTATTAGTGTGTGGCTTGTGGAGCAGATGGTTTTCATCTAGTGTAGCTTTTCTAGTGATACCTTTAAATTAATGTAGGTCTAAAATGTTGCAGATTTTGCACTCCCCACCATTTCTCTGGAAAATCTATTCAGGATAGGAAAGGGAGAGGGGCCAGGCAGGAGATTACTGACAGTACCTCACATGCAACAGGGAATAAACCAAGGAGTAAAAAAATGGGCTTATTCTTTGTTAATGATCTGGTTGGCTGGTCCAGCTCCCCTCAGTCTCCCACTTTGACCCAATTTTGATCTTTAGGTTCAGGCCTGTGGGAATAAGATTGCAAAATGCTTGGCCTAATTTCGCTAAAAAAAGGAGATATTGGGAATTGGCTTGGTGGGAGAAGATTTTGCAAATCTATTCCAGGTATGGTTTTAAGCACACACACCCCACTTGACCCCCCAAATTGTATAAAATTATGATAATTTCAAATATAAGTGTGTTTATGTAGTATGCTCTATGTGTTTTGTTTTTGCTCAACAATAATAGTATTTCATGAACACAGAGGAGAAATTGAGTCTGTGCTGCAACTGGCATCTAATTGTTGGTCAATCTGGACTTCCTGTTGGCATCAGGAAGAATACCTCAGTTCCATGGTGGAAACCCTTGTAATATTAAGCAGGCAGTACTAATTTAACTTTGACAAAGCTGTTGTTATACAGGGCCCACAGCATTCTCAGTCTTTTTTAACTAATGTGCAGAATAAAATTTTGTATGGTCAGGAAAGCCTAATTCCACTCAGGGTTTGGGTACTGTAGTGCAGTTTAGCAAAATATGTGTACCACATCCCAAGTGCACGTGCACCCTCATGAGTCCTGTTGAACCACGTGGGTTCCAGTGAAGTTTCTCAGGCTGTTAAAACTTTGCTTCTTTATAGGCCCAGATTGAGCATTATCTAGGTTAAGCTGACTTTCTTAGTGACTGTCGCCTGCACAAACCCCACTGGGAATCACAAAATAGGTATGTGTCTAAATCTCTGGAGAGGCCTGGTCCAGGAGGCGTGCTCAGGATCCTGGTTAAATGCACACTGACAGCATGGAGCTTAGCACCAGGCGCAGCAGCTGGAGCTGCCGGAAAGTTCAGGGGCAAAGAAGGAAAAGAACTGCTGCTTTCTCATAAGCAATTTTTCTCATGAGAGCACTTGTCCTGGAAGTGAGGGATGCAGATTCAATGTTCTCCTCATTAGAGGTGATATAAACTCCCTCCTGCTTGCAAAGCAACCCTAACGACCAGAGATAAGGCTAAGGTGGAGGACACCCACCCATCCTGTTCAAGCTTGCCACAGTAAAGAAACAGATGCAAATTTCAGAGGGCCAGAGGGATTATAAACAAGAGGGAGCCTAACAGTGTAGCTCAGGGGTAAAGGCATCTCTTGGATGGCAAAAAGCCTGAAGTCTGGGCCTGCTAGCCTGGCAGACTCACCCATTCTTGAGAGTGAGGTTCATCTCACCTTATCTTAGCTATTTAGAGGTTTTATGTCTCATCTCTCTATAGTCAGTGGGAAGAGAGAACAAGAGACACCTGCAGAGAGTGATTCATTCTGGGCCCATCTGACACCTCTCTCAGGATGGAGTGAATCTCCTTGCTGGGGGTCATTGCTTGCCATCAGTTCTCAGCAGAAGCCAGACAACCAATTTCAGCCAGAAGCTTTACTTATAGATGCCAAGTGAGGTGGATTCCACCATGGATGACTAATTTTTCTGATTCATCATACTCGAATTTGGTCTTTAAAATTTGGGTATGTAGTCAGAGTTGGTTGAGTTCTGTCTCTGTATCATGGTCATTCCTTCCATTGGAAGGCTGGACATGGATAGCTGGGGTGGAATGTCTTGGGATTAAGTATTGCTGAGCCTGTAGAGCCTAAAGACCATGTGGCCATGTGTGTTCCTAGTCTGTGCTTGTAAATCCTGGTGCCTGCCAGGTGTCTGAAATCTAAGTGTTAAACTATTACATGTCAGTTTTTGAACTTCTTTTGTAGATGGTCTAGGTGACTAGAGGCCCTACATAGTGCTTTTAAGGGAGGAGCTAGCTGTGTAAAATATGCATAAAAATTGTTTGAAGATATTATGAGGCTACGGTTGGGATTTTTGGAAAGCTGAAAGGCTCTGTATTTAAATCAAAGAAAGTAAAGTACTGTGGAAAATGGACTAAGTGTATACTGTATTTTATGCACTTGAGTACCCAGAAAAATCCATCTCTAACTTCTAAAACTGGAGGTTGTATGCCTTTAAAAATATCACCTTTAATACTAGCCTTGAAGCGATGAGCCTGCAATTTTCAGTTTCAAAAAGCTGTAGTTTTTTCATTTTTGATAATCTGGAATAGTGCTGTGGTGTACTGCAGGATGAATCCCAACTATGTACTTCATTGTTTCATCAGAGACCTGCAAAAGGTCACCCAGCCTTCTTATCAGATTACTGGAGTGCAAGTATTTTCTGTGCTGGTCTGAGTTTAGTGCACATATATTCTTTGCAAATGGATGATTTCAGGGAGAGACAAGCTATGTGTTTTTATAATTTAATATTTGTTAAAAGTCACCAAAAGCTTATTGTCTGGTCATTTTGCAAATTTTAGATTGTAGAAACAATTGTGGAAAATAAATGTCCAGTTTGGCAAAATTACAGTACATGTTCTCTTGATGGTTTTTTAGCTGCAAATACAGTTGGAGATGATGCCACCACATTGTTCATGCCAGTCACTCCATAAAGCTGAATGCCTTCAACTATTCCAAAACATGATTGAGAAACCCTTCTATTTATTTTATCAAAATATGAAGGATATGTTTTTAAATTTGGCAACATAAAAGTAATTTGGGAATGGACTAAAATTAAATTATTTAAAGCCTCGAGCTATTGTTTACAGCAGAGACAAGAGATATGAAAATATTAAGAGGATGCACAAACTTGTTAAAATATTTTGAGCCAGAACAAAACAGCTCCTTTAGACCCATCTAGGTGAGGATCTCTGGATTGTTCTCCATTGAACAATCAGGATTTGGACTTTTAGCAGTTTCTTTTTTTCCTGCCTTATCACTCTGCTTGTTTTCAGTTCATTAGCGATAGTTTTGTGTTCCTTATTCCCTTTCACAGGTCTCTTGGTTCCGGAGATGGGATTCGCCTCACTTGATTTATGGCACGTGTCTGGTTGATGTCTGCATCTAAGCCTGTCTTTAAAGACTCAGTTTACAGACAATTCAGAAAATAGTTTCTTCAGTGCTGACTTATTTCTACCTAATACGGAAGTCTAAAAGCCTAATTCTACCCTTGATACTCTTGATTTCTGAGTCCAGCTGTCCTTACCTCAGACAGCATGTGGTTTAACTAGACACCCTGGCCTTGATGTGGATGTTTCATGTCAGGGTTTGTTCTGACTTTCTTGATAATTCTCCACTTTTTTTTTTGTGTGTGTGTGACTTGACACATTTGACAGCATTGAGAAGAATGAGCAGTGGCTATTAGATTTTGACCAAGAAGCTTTTCTGGCTGTGGTCTGGTGTAGTGCTAGGGTTTTACAGTCCACAGTGTGTAACCTCTAGGCTAGATGCTCATAGTTGTAAGTTTTGTGCATTTCTGCCCGTTGTTAGCTGTGCAATGTTCACTAGCAGGGCTGTGGATTCCTTTGTGGCGTAGACGGGACTTACATATTGAGGGAGGTTGCTGTCTGTGGAAGCCTTACCTCGGCTGTAGAAGGTACACAAAGAAGGAAGATGCTCCTTAAAACAGCTGAATTATGTTGTGGAGGCCTTAATCCATGTCTCTGCCACAAAGTTTTTGTTTTTAATGTGAGATAATGGACAAGTCATTTAGAGCAGACCTGTGTCAGGAGACTGTTTATATCACATGGGAATTCAATAGGAATTGTCCTTAAAGATCTAAAATGTGATGAAAACACCACTCTGTAGTAACAGGTCCCATCGATCACAAGTTTAGCAGCCAAAACTAGAGTTTGTAGCCAGTACATTTTCTGACCAGATGCTTCACACATTACCATTGGTTTAAAGAAAACACCTTTTTTTTTTTTTTTTTTTTCATTGAAAAGGGAATGTCCCTTTTGAGGGTAGGACACAATATTTTCTAATAAATGTGGGAAAAGATTCTGGGGTGGCAGAAGTAATAATTGTAATAAGGGGCATTCTAGTGTCTTTTTCAGGGCCCATAGAAAGATTCTACCTCCTACTCTCCAGCTGGGAAATTGCAAGATGGTGCAGTGACAGTAGGGTAACTGCCAGAGACCAGAGAAAGTACCAGTCACAGCTGGATGAGGACTTGGAGCAGGAACAAGGAAGTCTAAGCATTAAAGGGGAACAGGGGAGAGGGAGAATTCAAGTTTCAGATCTCTTCATCAATTTAGATTTCTTTCATTTGAAATGTCAGGCTAAAATAAGCAACACTATCCAGAAAGCAAATGCTTCTGAAGAAGTTTCTTGTATTTCTGTCTCCTGTTAGGACAACTTGTGAGGTAAACTGTGGTGATTTTAGCCCTAACTAAATCAATTTCTTAGGTTATGAGAGACTAGTTTCTGGGTTGATCCAGTGAGGTTCTTACAATTCTCGGATAAGAAATACTCCAGAAGTGGTCATTTGGGACATTCACCTGGTGCAATGGAAATTCTAAATTACAGTCTGAACTGGGAAGAATGGGATATGAAGCCTTGGTTTTTGACAGGTCTTGTAAGCATCAGACCACTTCTTTTAGAAGTTCCTGAGAAAATGTTCAGGAGTATAATCTTGGTTTTCTTCTGAAGTGTGATTGTTTTTCTTTTTATGTGAGCTTCTGCTTTGTTTTCAGAAGTGTTTTTATATATTCTATTAAGGAAAAAAATGTAATGGGAAAGTTTTTGGTAATTTTTTTATTGACTGGGTGTTTTTGCTGTAATGTAGGTGCTCCTTTTTTAAACCTGATACAGGCATAGCTTTTGGGGACATGATACTCTCTGCTCTGTACTGAGAGCAGCAGCACACCTTGCGGAATTGTTTTAAGGAGCAGTCTGGAGTGTGCCAATTTCTCTCTTTTCTGCTATTTTGGTAGTGTTTTGTGGAGTGAAGCACATGTATATAAGCTGCAAATGTACATTCCTGTATAGAATAAGCAGGCTGTCTGTGTGAATCAGCTGTTATGGGGGTGGCTGTGGGTAAGACATGAAACAGGCAGTGGAAACTCCTTTGATGGAGACTCAGTAGTCTTCATGCTTTACACACATGGGGCCTGATGCAAATCCGGTGAGACCCAGGAAGGCTCTCCCTGTCAGTTCACAGCTTTGGATCCAGCTTCAGGTGTGTTTGTGAATGCGTATGTGTGATGTGGCTGGTTTTTGGCTAGTGTAACAGGTGCCTGTGAGAGCAGAGGGAATTTGTTTCACTGCTCTGGGTTGGCAAGTGAATTTTATCTAAAGCTTGTCACTTGCACATAGCCAGCCTGCTCACGTTCTAAATAGATTCTGCCCTCAGATTGTAAAGAACAAGATAATAACATTATGTTATGTACTTGAGAGCTAAATTATTTTAAAAGTCTGAAATTAGCAGATGAGGAGGAATTTATTTGCCAAATACATTTCAGAAGCAGCTTGGGAAACCTGTAAGAGCCCATCTTTAACTGCTTAACTAGTGGCTGTTCAACTTAATAGCTCTGAAGAGCGCTTACAATATGAGGGAGACCAAAACAAAATCCCAGAATGTGTGAGATTTTATTCCAAACAACAAAAAACACCATCAATTCACAAACCAGATAGTTAAAGAGGGAAACCTGCATCTACAACCACTGACCTTACCTAACATCCTCTGTGTTCCAGGCAAAAAAAACCCCTTGCTCTTTTTTTGGACTCTTTATCCATTCTTTCCAGCCCTATTAACTTATTGCATAGCTGACATGACCTTTGCTCTGGTAGCGATGCCGGCCTTTACCACGTGTTCGGCTTTTACCGCACAGATATCTTCATGTTTTCCTGTGTCCTAGCCTCCGTGTGTGGGACGAAGGTCTGGAAAATTCTTTCCAGCCACTCTCCTTCAAATCACTCCTGAAGATGCACTTCACCCCCACGTCTGTGGGGCTTTGCTGACAGTAGCTGGGAAGAGTGGAAGTTGAATTGTTTTCTAGGCAGCTTGTGTGAAAACGTTATTTCTACTGCGGATCTGCTGTCAACCCCTTTCCTGCTGGGGACGACAAGGCCATGATGCCATTTCAGTAATCATCAGCTGTCATTGGAACCTGACATAGACAGGAGCACCTCTTGGCTCTGATGGTTGTTACCTTCCCTCTCCTTCACTCCCAACTGTCCCAGTTTGCTTTTAGCCACTGTGCTGCTTCCATCCTTCCTGGCTCTTGCACATCTGTGAATTCAGCTCCTGTGCCTGGCTGAGAGACTGATGCAGAGTCCACCCTTTCAGGCTTTATTAGCACATCATGGCTTTAAGCATCAAACATCTGTTTTGGGGAGGTGATGGAGTCATAGATCTTAACCCTTCAGAGTGGCAGAAAATCTTCCCTCTTAGTTGTTATTGCTTGCCCAACTCCATATGGAAGGGGAAGGGATCCTAGCTAATCAGAGCTTCAGACAGGCAATTCTTCAAATTGTTTTAGGGTTTTTAATTAATATTGTGGGCTCCAGCATCACGTGGCAGAGAGCCAGTGTCAGTCATCTGACAGTAGCCTTCACTGTCCATCAATAATGAGGGAATTCCTCTGCGTAAGCCCCGGAAGCTTCTGTAACGGGTGAGATTGCTGTTTGCAAAGCATCCTGCAACATTCAGCCTTGCAGCTCTGCTGATTTTAAAATTATATAAACAAAACCCTGTAAAATCCGCATAGCCCAAAGGTAGTGACTATTTATGTGACTGTTTATACTGTCCAGATCACAGATGCTGAGCATGAATGCATGAACAGTCCTTTTGTATGGTGTTTGACACTTTCTGCGGCTGTCTGCACTGTTTTTTAATATACAGAATCCCTGATTCTCCACTGCCTTGCACCCTGTCTATTCATTCTCACCCCTGTGAAGTGAGGGTAAAACACTATCAAAACAAAATGGTACCATTTTGCATGTTTTCCACTCAGTTTGTTCAGGTGTAAATAACGACAGAAAGAACGGGGCAGAGCAGAACCTGACCCACAGTCTGTCTCTCAGTGCGTCAGGGGTCTTGAAGTGGGGGGATGACAGAACAAACACAAGCTGTTACCTTACCATTTTTGCTAATGTTTTAAAACCAGGCAGCTTGTGAGGATGACAGCTGCAGAAGTCAGGCAGTACTTCGTTCCTGTAGTCTTCACGTGACGTATTCCCCTAGAGCAATAGAAGTGTTACCTGTGGTGTGGATGGGTGCTAATGGTAGCTGGTTTGGGAGCAGGATTGTCAGTGAGAGTCATCTTTCTGAGTTGTTCAGCTGCTCCACTTAGTACTGGAGAAAAAAATCCTCTGTACTTTGTGCTCTTTGCTGCATTACCGTGGCTTTTATAATTGGTAGTAATGGAGAGTGAGCTCTTCAAGCTGTGGTGAGCCTGCTGATTTGTCTCCTGGGCCCTGGACATGAACAGCACTCAAGCCTTTTTAACTTTTTAAATTTTTTTTGTCATTGTAGGGACAGAAAACTACTCTTCCTAACTGACTTTCTGTCATCCTCTAATACTGCCTTTACACATCTCTGCAAGTAAACACCCAAGCCTTCTTCCAAAAAAGGGTATCTCTTTTCCCTTCCCATCTTTTTCTTTGCACAGATCCCAGCTCTGACACATTCTTTGCTTTCCTGAACAACATGTTAGACCATCCTAGACCATTCTGTTTTGACCAGGGCACAGAATTTAAGTATATTTATGATCTGTTCATAAGATATCACTATCACCCCTTGTGATATAACATATTTCACCATTAATGCAGGAAAAATAATGTTGTGTTGTGAAAAAAAAAAATCCACCCTCCCTTAAAAAATACCCAAATAATCAAAAAATGTATTTAGATAAATACTGGCAAGATCTGATTTGAATGACTGTTGCATGGGCTGTTGTAGTAGGTAGGAATAGTGAACGGGAGTTAGAGTCTCTTTGAAGCCAGAACAGTAAATATTTTTGCTTATCATCTATTGAAATCTCAGCCTTACCATTGCATTAGCATTTCCACTCATTTTTAGAAACAGAGTGAATTTTCATGACTCATTTGAGTGCTCTGTAACTATTTGTATGCAAATGTGACTCAAACTTTCTCACAGTCACATGCTTCACCCTCCTGTTGGAGTTCACGCACAAATGGGAGTGGTGGTTCCTTTTCCTTACAAACCTTACCTTTCCTAAACTATCTTGTGCCTTTCTCACATTTTTGATAGCATTTGAAGAAACACTTGTTCCTGTAACTTCAGAGTTGCTTTAAAATTGAAAGATTCAAAAAGAGAAATAAAAATCCATTCTGTATTGAAAGCATTTTGTTAAAATATTGTGTTCTCACATTTAAATATGAGAGGTTAGGAAAGGAGTGCATGTTTATGTCTAACTTTCAGAAAAAATATGCAAGTCCTGGCCTGAGAACAAGCATGAGAAAGTTCAGCTGAAAGGTAATGTATCCATCAATGTATGCAGAGACTTAGAATGAAATTGCCATCTCAACCACAGCTAGAACAAACACAGCTGATGAATAAATGTATATTGACTGAAATAAATACAAAGTGTAATGCCAGATGTGGACAATGCAGAATGCAGGAAAGCAGTAAACTGAGTAAACATCAAATTAAGGACTAGCCTTAATTGTGAGGAGCCAATTCCAATGAGAAACAGAACTGGGGAGCTTCTTTGCCCAAAACCAGTTGAGGTATGTTTCCAACTAGAGGAGAAGCTGCCTGACCTGTCACTGCTTTCCCATTTGAGGCTCATCAGCAACAGCCTGCTGCATATAACATACAGTTCAAGGGCTGCTTTTATTTACGAGTATCTGTGACAAGGTTGTATGCTTTTGCTGTAGCCCAGCAAACTTGGTTTGCAGTTTTTATCTGCTTTTCAGAATGCACCTTTCTGTTTTCCATAAACATGTGTAAGACCTTCTGAAGCAACATCCTTTGCACTGCAAGGACATGAGTTGTCTCTTGTCAGTGGTAGGAAGCATGTTTTTATACTACTATCTCTCACAAGGTCCAAATGACTCAAATGGAATCTTCCAGAGTTACTTGTTCAGGAGCAAGATTTTTGGAACTCAGATGAGACACTCCACGGAATCACAGAATGGGTCAGGTTGGAAGGGACCACAGTGGGTTGTCTGTTCCAACCTCCCTGCTCCTGCAGGGTCATCCTAGAGCACGTTGGACAGAGTTGTGTCCAGTTAGTTCCTGAATATCTCTGGTGAGGGAGATCACACAGCCTCCCAGGGCAACCTGTTCTGGTCACTTGCACAGGAAGGAAGTTCTTCTTCATGTTCATGTGGAACTTCCTGTACAGCTGTTTCTGCCCATTGCCTTCTTGTCGGCACCGCTGAGGAGAGCCTGCTTTCATCTTCTTGGCATCTCAAATGACACCATTTGTAGTCAGTGAACATCTGATCAGTAAGCTCAGTCTCCAGGGAGTGTTGAACCAGAGTCCCAAACTATGTCTGCCTCTGAGTCAGCTGCATGGCTCAGCAGTCACTGACCATTCACTTAAAAATTGACACTGACAGATAAACACTGAAACGGTTTGTCTTATCCCAGGAGTTAATCTCCACCCTGTATAATTGACTTTTTTGCTATACTATGCCTTTGTGGAGTGGCCTGAGCACCCAGCACGGGGACAAAGGCCCCACTGCATATCCAACTGTGCCCCTGATTCAGTGCCATGTAACACCCTGCAGGTTCTTAGATGCTTTGCTTATTGAAATATTTTGTCTGTTTTTCTGTTTCTGGTGTTGCTGCCATTAGTAAGCAGCCCTCCACAGGTGTCTGGGCTCTGCTATGGCTAGAGTTAACATGACTAAATAAGTTAAATGCAAGTGAGCTCAAATGTCTTGTTGACACACCTCTGAACTCAATGATCAGTCGGTGACCACCTAAAGTTTCTAAATTGACATGAAATTAAGCAGAAAGCTGTAAACAAACTGTAAAGAAAAGAAAGTAGGAACTTGGTACTTGGTTTGGCTGCAAGTTCCAGACTGATGCATAACCTGCCAACATGACGTTCGCTGCAGGATCTGGTCTTATGAAGGATGCACTCCCTGTTTTCTTAATGCCAGCATCATTAGTAGTGCAGGTATACAGATCTCTTAAATTAATAGTGCAACAGATTGTTTGTGCTGCACTTAACAAGCAGTTCAATATAACAGCCATGAGCTAAAATATTTGCAAGTTTGTGAACTTCAAAGAAAACTTTGCTTCTTTATAAAGAGTCTTACAAACAACTAAGCACATTTTTTTCCCACCTCATCTTAAAAGAAATTACAGAAGAATATATACAGCAGGCCTGAAATTCCTGCCAGTCCTTCATCTTGATTTTCTTGGCATATTGGTAAGGAATCTGGGTACTGAAATTTGCAGTTAATGAGTACCTTATTTTATGGATGTGTTCTTTTTCTGTGCCCTAATGCTTATCTGAACTGTTCATGCTCTTACGGAGGGCCAAAAAAGACACTTAGGAGATAAATGCTTAAGTAACCAGTGAAACATCTTACTACTTTGGTGTTTAATTTTTAGTTTGGAAAGTATGGGTGGTCTTTAGTTGAACTAAATTTCTTTATTGATTTATGTATCTGTGGATTATATTCCTACAAATTATCTGCAGTCTTCATTTCAAGGGTCTTCTGTGGCTTGTGATGGATTAAACATGGAGGCAGCAATTATTAGGGACAAATTTGTCAATGCTAACAAAGGTGGCATGTAGTGGTTTGATTTGAAACAATGTGGATGAAGTATACCTAAAAACAAACATCAAGTGGAAAGCAAAAATGTAGAGAAGTGGCAAGGATAGCAGCCATTCCAGAATGAAGCAGATGAGGAGGAAGCTGAAAATACTTGCCCAGAAATGAAAAAAAGCCCCAAGCCCCACCAGCAGTAGGCAGAAAGGATTGAAAATAATGAGATAAAAATTAGAATGTTGTACACTTACCATTGATTTCCAAGAATCCCTAAATGACTGTTGTTGGAAGCTGAACTAAAACCAAGGGAGGTGAAAAGTCAAAGGACCCTTTGAGGGGAAAGTAAAAGAACGTGTTTGGCCTTTGAAAGAAAAAGGCAAAGATTTCTGCTGGTTTTATCAGAACAGAATTGAATACTGTGAACTATGGAAAAAAAAAAAATCAATGTTTTAATCATGCTGTGGTCCTAAACTTACGTATGTGATTAGTATGATGTTTTATGTTCTGTAAATTGGGTGTTTATACTTAGGAAAATGTTGAGGACTGAAGACCCTGAAATGTCTTTCCTCATTCCTTCACTGCTAACAGCAGCACTGTCTCTTTCATATTCTGGGCTTTTGTGCCTCAAAACTCATGTACTTCTACCTGGGAAAATCTGTAGTCTCCCCAGGTGACCGGTCCTTACGCCCACTGGCTGTGCATTTCTTTCTTATTCCTCATCTTGAGAAGCAGATCCTTGCTCAGCTGTGCCACTTTCTGGCCTGCCTTGCTTGATTTCCTGCATACTGGGATTGAGAGCTCTTGTACTATCAGAAAAATGCCAGTTCTGCTTTAGCCCCTGTGTCCTTAAGGCCAGTTACCCAGGGGATCTCATTCACCAACTCCTTAAACAGCTGGAAGTTCACTCTCAAACTTCAGGGTCTTGACTTTGCTCCTCACCAGGCTAGAGTGTGGTCACCACAGCCCAGGCTGCCTCCAGTCTTAATTACTTTTGTGAGCTCATCCACACTGGTGAGCACTAGGTCCAGTCATGCCTCACCTCTGGTTGCCTTGTCTAAAACCTGGACCAGGAGTTGTCCTCTACACACTTCAGGAGTCTCCCGCATTGCTTGCAGCCAGCTGTATTGCTTTCCCAGCAGATGTCCAGGTGTTTGAATTCACCCACCAGGATGAGAACTTGCAAGTGTGATGGTTCCTGTATGTGAAGCAAAAAAGCCTCATCAACAGGCTCCCCCTGATTAGGTGGCCTAGAGTAGACCCCCATCACCAGGTGTCCTTTGTTGGTCCCGTCCTTGATTTTTACCCACAGGCTCTCAACCAGGTCAGGGCTGTTACTCAGAAGCAGCTCTTCACAATCTATCCCTTCCTTAACACAGGGTGCAACCCCCCCACCCCTCCTTCCCAGGCTGTCTCTTCTGAAAGGGCTTGTGGCCCTCAGTTGCCATGCTTCAGTCATACGTGACAACTTGTCCCACCATATTTCCGTGATAGCAATTAGGTTGTAGTTTTCTAATTGCATCATGGTTTCCAATTCATCCTGCTTGTTATCCATGCTGTGTGCATTGGTGTAACTGGGCTGTTGACCTCTTCATCTTTTGTTGACCTCTTCATCTTTTGGGAGGAGCCCTCTCCAGTTCCTTTGGGATGATTTGCAGGTATTTCCCTGCTATAGGGCTGTTGTTTCCTGGTTCCTTACTGACACCAGGAAGGGCATCCCCTTCCCCACTGAATCTAGTTTAAAGCCCTGGCTAATAAGTCCCACCAGCTTGCTCCCCAAAACACTTGTACCCCACTTGTGCAGGTGTGCCCCATCTGCTTGCGATGTTCCCAGTCTCTCAAGGGCATGTCCCAGATCATAGAACCCAAAGCTCTGAGCGTGGCACCACTCTTATAGCCAGTCCTTCACCCTATCCACTTGTTTCACTCTGCCTGGGTCCCAGTGCTCTAGTGGGAGAATAAAAGAGAACACTGCCTGTGCCCCCGATCCTTTCAATGTCTTTCAGAGGGACACGAAGTCCCTTCTGATATTTTGGAATCTGTCACAGCTTCGACTGATCCTACATGAAAGAGTATGAGCAGATGATAGTCCTCAGCTTTTGCCAGACTTGGAGGCCTCTTTGTGACATCCCAAATGCAGGCCCCTGGGTTGGCAGCAAACCTCTGTGTTAAGGCAGCCTCTCTTTTGACTGGCTAGCAAAGCTGTTCTTCATGTTGGAGATTTTTTTTCCAGCTCATTAATGTAACTGGAATTAACTGATTGTCTTGCTGCATAAAATCCCTGAGGAGGTGTGAAGTAGATGCTGTTTCACCCAGGGTGGGATGCACTGAACAAGGCTGTAAAGGATTCTGCCTTCCTTTACAAGCTCCTGTGGTTCTTATTCCAACTAAAATTATGTTTTCATTTGCTTTCATTTATTACAAATCTAATAAGTGTAATTGAAGAGCAAAGAGAATTTTTTTCCTGTCTTGTGTAGTGTCAGTAAATCAAACAGCCTGTACCCATACAGAAGTTGCAGTGGAAATCACTGTTACAGGCATGCAGGAAGGAGCTAGAATACAGGTTTTCACCTGCAAGTCTTGGCTGAGGAGACAGATTTACGTCTTTAGTTTCTCCTTGTCTTCTGGTAATTAGAGCAATTGAGAGCAGGGCTGAGCAGCTGCAACCCAGGAATGAGCACCATTCTGATCAGGTGCCAGTGTCCTACTTCAAACCAGCTGCCTTTTCCCTCCATCACCATTACCTTTGGCATACATTTCCACGGGTTTATAGGTAAGTGGCAAACAAGGAGATACTACATCAAAATCTCAGAATATTGGGTGTAGTCATTTTGCAAATACATTGTGTGAGCTGTTCAGAGAGGTGGTTGTTTGTATACTGGGTTAAAAGACTTTCAAGGATGATTGCATTGCTCTTCATCGTAGCCTCTAGGAAGAAGCAAGTGGGGGAGATGCACAATACCTGATAGATAAGCAATCCCTTTGCAAATATCGTGGAGGCAATTGCAACACAATGCCATACATCCATGCCCCAGGCTACTTTGAAACAGCTATTTGTGGATAAAGAGGTCTAAAATGCACTGAATAGTTAAAAAGCTCTTTCCAAGAAAGGATGAAATCAGTTGTCAGTGGGTGTCCAAACACAGAGAATGGCCAACTTCTTTAGCATTTGTCCTCAGAAACAGAGCAAGTGCATCTTCCTCACCAGCACTGGGGATTTGTGTCCCCTCCCCCTGTCCTCTACTGCTCTCCAAGGGGCCAGTCAACATCTCAGCTCTCTGCTATGCAGGACAGCTTGGCTTTTACCAGCTTGGAAACTCTGCTGCCCGGAAAGGAGGAGACACTGTGCTGTGGAGACGGTGGGTGTGATTTCTTGAGGATAGTGGCAACATTTCCTCTTCATAACTGTCTGGTGCTGAAGGGCCGCAGAAAACCTTGGTAGAAACCATTCTTTTGGTGTGTGAGGCTGCCACAGCAGGATTTACTAACCAGGACTTGAAACTCGCCTGGGCTTTGCTCTCAGTTCCACATTTTTCCTGCAGCAGTTGCTGCATCAAGGCTCAGTATCACTTCACAAGATAGAGTCCTGTCTGAATTCAGAGGGACTACAGAGGCCTGTAGGTAGAGTGGTATTTGTCTTTGCTCTGTATGCCCTGCATGAGCAGTCAGCATTGTGTTAGGTGCTAGAAAGTTTAGTTAACTTGAAAGCTAAAGCATGAACAAATGGAGTGTGCTGACTGACTCAGCAGCTGGTTTTCATGGATAGGTAAAACATTTATTGTGTAAAGGGTATTCTTTTGCATAATCTACTATAGAAGTTCCGTATGTTTTTTCTTGTGCAGTGTTTCTTTGCAGATGTTATTTATTCTTCATTTCTTTCTATTTTTATACAAGCAGCAAGGTTTTTTCCCCAGTTGCCAGAAGTATTTTAAGGATGTTGTTCATGTTCATAAGTGCTTCTTTACTTTTCATGGGGCTGTTGCATTTATCCCAGGTCAGGCTTGGATGCACCCTGGGTAATGTTTCTGAGTAACTGGTGGAGCTGTCACTGTGCCTTACAGCTCTCTAGACCTCTGGGATTAAAAGTATAGAAGGAATATCTTCAGACTTTGTATTCTTAAACATGACAGACTTAAAGATGTCAGGATTAAAGACATGTTTGTTTGGTTAATCCCACTAATAATGAGTTAATTCACCCATAAAGGAGCATATGTGTTCTACTAGTATTTTTTTTGCTCCTTTTCTGAATTAGTAACATACATCTCAAGAATCATGACGATGCTCCTCACTGCAGTAAGCACAGACGGAAAAGGATACTTTTTCCCAGGATCTAATCCAGCACAGATGCTGTCAGTGACTATATGTGGTCTCTCATATCCATTTGGAACCCCCCCTCCCCAAAGACAACCATTAATTGGCACTCACTGATAAAGTGTGTCTTCTGATACTGGAGACATTATGAAATTTTTATGTCAGATGAAAATAAGATATCTCTCAGTTTCTGCTTCAAAGCAGTTCCTTATTCTCTATGACTTGGTCTTACGCTCCATCTACCTTTAGATGGCTTTACTTTGAATAGTAGATCTCTGGTTGATGCCAGTTTTGGCAGAGTGTGGCAGTCATTGTTTCAGTAGAATGAACACTAAGCTTTAGGATCTGAGTGGTGGCTGAATGTCATTCCCAAGATGTAAAAAGAACTTGGTAATGACACTAGTTGGGTCAGACCAGTGTCCAGCTGCCCAGGTGCTGTGTCTCTGAAAGCAGAAACAGGAGATATTATTTAGGGACACCATACTAGCCTGGTCATTTTCTGCAGTTCATTTTTCTTGACTTCCATACCCGGAGCAGTTGTGTCAGGAATGTTAGACTGTAGCCCTGCTTAGCCCTTTCAGCATCTGCTTATGGACTCTCAGTCCATCAAGTTATCTCATTTTTTAATGATCCTACACCTGCAGTTTCCCTCCTCAGCCTTCTGCATTGGCAGGCTCCAGAAATTCACTAGGTGTTTTGTAAAGAATTGTTTTTACCTCTTTTAAATTAATCACTTACTGATTTCAAGTAAGAACCCCTAGTTCTACAATTGCAAAAGTTGTTGAAGACTTGTGCTTTGTGATTCTAGAAAACTTACTTATATTCCCTCTCTCAGCTAGCTCCTCATCAAATTGGAACTCTAATCTTTTTTAGTCACTTGTTCCTTCTTAGAGCAACTGTTCTATCCCTTTGATTGTTTTAGTTGTCCTTGTCTGTGCATGCAGTAACTCTACTACATCTGCCTTGAGGTGCTGGGACCAGCACTGTGAAGAGTACTTGGGAGGGACACCACAGACAGTTTCTCTAAGAAGAGCCCTCACTTGTCCCATGGACCCACTGGAACTCTGCTCCCAAGCCACTGTCTGTAAGCCATACTGCTTCCCTCTGGCCGAGGGACTTGGATGGATGTTATGCTGGGGTGCAGAAGGGGAATTGCATGTGCTTTATCTTTCTGCATCTGTCTGCTTTCCAATCCAAAATGCCAGAGTTTACCAGGACACAGTGTTAACTCATAAAAAAAGAAATGTCAGCGTACATGCAGGCCAGAAGTGAAAGATATATTGACAGACCATCTCAAAAACCTACACTAACTGTAACAAACTATTCTCTTCAGTCAGCACATGGCTAACCTGCACACACATACACATCTGTAATGATACCCATTTTATAGATACTATTTGTTCAAGTACATTATCGCTACAAGAAAGACATAGTTTTCCAATAAAGATACCTTGTGTTTTCATATCAAGGCAGTATCTACATATTTATTGCAGAAATAAATTTTCTCATATTTATTCCTTAACAAATCTTAAACCATTGCTGTTAAAGCAAAGCTCATACATATGATGAACTGAAGGAAACTTTTAGAACATAGTTGCCATTAATGCAGACTCTCTTTAGCAATTTTTTGTATTGATGGATTTACCATTTTGTGGTTAAGCAATTTTTCGTTCTGGAATATTCCTGAAGCCACTTTCTGATAGAAATAAAAAAAGTTAGGTTCATCTTGTATATCAGTAGTTTGGACAGCTCTGTCTGCAGAAAAATAAATACAGTAGATATAAATTAAAAGGGGACGAAACAATCTGAGCTGGGAAGAGAAGAGTGCAAGTTTATTTTATTTCCTTGGTTGTGTAGGAGCCCTGTTAACCAGTATGTAATGCATAGTCATGTAATAAAACATGCTAGACATTAAAAGGCAAAAACCCAGTTCACAGATGTTGTAATGTTATGAGATAATTTTAGGGAGTGAATGGGGTGAAAAGGCTGGATTTGTTAGAGAGGAAAATACCTATGGAGGCCTTTTCTGTGAGCAATACCATGACTTCATTACCATGTCAATTCTGGGAAAAGGCTCTGATTTAACACAGCAGTTGGCTGGATCCATATGGAGCTGATGAACCTCTGAATGAATAGTGAATGGAAAAACTGCTGGAATCTGCCTTCAGCTTTGTTCCCAGGATGACCAATGTAAAAGGCCTAAGAGCAATACTGCACAGATGGTGTAAAGAGGTAAGAAATCTGCAGGGTTTAGTTTACATTTTCTTATTCTACACTGTTTGGTGTTTTATTTTTTTAACCATGTTTCACTAACTCCAACTCTATTTGCTTAAATGTCTTCACTCACAAAAATGTAAGAAAAAGGAAAACTTTTGGGAAATGAAATTAATTAAAAAAAAACATATGTAGCAGTAAACATTTACATAAAAATACAATTTAAAATGTTGAATTTTGTATGGTATAAAAGTAATTGAAAGCATAATTATGAAATCTTGAAAAAAATACAGTTAAAAGTTTAACAAAGAACTTTGGAATTACTTGTTCAATTCACCCTATGTTGTGGGAATATGCAGATGTTCACATTTACACAGTCATGTATGTCCACTAGGGTTACATGCTTTTATATTCTGAAGCATCATCACAAGTGCCAATACAGTAAATCAAAAGACTCTCTGGCATTATCTAGTTTCCTTTCTGGCTTTAAAAGTTAGAACAGATGTCACAAGAGAGGACAAAATGGATTTTACCCACCGAGAGAAGCTTTTCTTGCCATCATTAATAGGAGGCTCCTTGAAATGCTAATGTACACAGTTTGTGTTGCCGGGTTTGCATAGAGATGGTGGGAAACAGCTCTGATCCCAACAAAACCTTTTGTTATTAATCAAGAAAATCTGCTCTTCTGAAACAGCAAAGCACTAAAATGGTGTGGCTACTTGCAATGCAGAGATCTCTATAGCAATCTCCAATGAACAAAAATGTAATAAAAACTGTTCAGCAGTTCTACGAGATACAGCACATGTAGCAATTTATTTGCAGTGATTTTGCATACACCTTCTACTTTCCTTTGTCAGTTCAGCATGGGTATTTACAGTGGAAAGATTACACAGTTTCTGTATTTTTTCCAAATCTCCACTCTTAAAAAATCTTGTTTCATTTCATAGCAAATCTAAAAAGCAAGCTTGATGCAGAAAGAACTTTGAAAAGCAAGCTTTTCTTCTTGTAAAAAAATCTATCACAGAGCATGAGTTTCTGTTCAATTTGATGTTAATACTATGTAAGATATTTTTACTTTGTTAGAATATAGGATTGTGGACATGTTTTGAGTACAAACATAGTCTGCAATATTAGGACTAGTATGTTCTTCCTGTTGCAAACGGGATTTAATAATTTTAGTAATCTTTAAAAGAAGATGTTCAGACCCTGAGATTGCTTTGTGACATATGACCTCTTACTTTAAGAAATACCAGTGCAGTTAAATCACAACTACCGACTGCTATCAGACATTCACTGCCTTGTATAGGTGCCTCAGCAGAAGCCTTCTTCCCCAAAACTATTTGGGGTATGAATAAAAGCAAAAAAAATAAGGAAAGCCTGAATTAAAATATAAATTATTTGCCTGGCATTACTCATCACTGAAATCTCTGACCCAGTCTCTGATCAGAGTTACATTAAATGCCCTATCAATTTATTGTACACCAGTTCCACAACACATTAATGTGTCTTTTCACAGATTCATTGTACTGAGACTTCAATATATGGGTACAAGAGAATGAATGAGAGATGAAGCATTAGCTCAGAGTTTAAGTCTCTTTTAATTTCTTTGCTTCTGTGTATCTAAAGCAGATACTTTTATTTTGCATTGCCATAGATCATTGCACTTTTACTTCTATTGTTGGGGTTTTTTTAAATGATGGTAATAAGCAGACAGTAAAAGTAAATAAAAATACCATGTTATAATTCATGCAAGGTGTTTGATATGACTGTTGTGTAGGTATGGAATAAAACAGTGTACATAGTAAATTTTAAAATGGGAATGTCTATTTGTTCATAGCTTTGTCTGATACAAATTTGGCAAAGCCAATAGGAAATTGAGTGGGGTAAGAAGAGATAACTTATGTGAAAAAACCTGAGTGAAAAATCACCAATTCCATCACTGAGGAGCTGTTTCAGCAGTAGGAAATACTTTACTGGGCAAGCAGGGAAAAACAAAGCTATAAGAACAACTTCGATATCACAAGTGTCTTTGGCATTGTAAGAGGTCTAAATGAAATGCCCAGGGCTATCTCTGGGTACTTCCTACAAAAGGATTTTCTTTCCCTAAGTTTTGATGTATACAGTTTTTCCCAGTCTCCATTTTCCTTTCAACTTTACAGTTTAACCTCTGATTTCATGAAAGCTGCATTTCAAAGGGGCCCCAAGAGCAGGGTGCAGCCCTGTGCCAAAGGGTCTCCACCACCTGTGCTGCTGTGAACACAAGACCTCTCTGCTCCTGTGAATGTGCCCAGATTAATTCATATGAGGCTGCACTAAAAATCTCAGTTTTCAAGGATGGGATACTGTTCATCCAAAATAACAAACAACAAAAAAATATCCTACCAAGCATGCTTAGTGGGACCTGCTAAGGCTTTTGTCAGGGACTAATGACTTTGACCTCACTGTCTGATCCCTCAGCATAGAGGTAAGGATGAAGACTGTTCTGAAAAATTTCGATTAGGAGGGCTGAGCTATCTTGTGTCAACAAAATACCCTACAACCCTCTTGTGTTAAGAGTACTGACAAAGTAAAGCCATTTGAGCAGAAAAATACTGAAGAGATATTGTCCTACATAAGACTTTTATCTACCTGTAAAGTCTCAGGGATTTAGAAAAGGAGGGTTGTTTTTTTTTCAGAAGTGTTACACTTAAAATGGTATCAAAACTTTGCAGAATTTCAAATGAACAGGCTGGAAATCTACAGTCTAGATTCTGTTGCTAAATTATGAGCTAAGGTGCTGTATGGTAGCCTGAAACATACCCATGAAAGGGTTTTCAGATAAACTGGTTTTTAAACCAGTGTAAATTCTTTCACGGACACTCAACCTTGAATATTTTCATCAAGGATTAAATATTAATTGACTACTTCCCTGTACAGTACAGTCCCAACCAAATTTTGTTTTCACTTCCTCTGGTCCTGAGTATCTTCACTGCATTTGAAGTGGTTATTCTAAATTTGTCCCAGTGTAACAGACCAAAATTTAGCTTTAAGAGCCTCTTAGAGGAGCATTGCCTTCTGTTGGTGTGGTAATAGATTTTTGGCTGAGAATCTGGAATAGTACAGAATATCTGGAACAGTCCAATTCAGGTGTGAATGCTTTCTCTACACTGCCTTGTAGTGAAATCTCCTTGGTTTGTTTTTTATATACTGAAAAATTGGTGTGAATTGATATAAAATCAGATCTCTTCAGCTGTGCCTTTAGTAACATTTTATGGCCAGGTTAAATAGACGAAGTGCAAGAAACCAAGTCCCACTTTCCACATGGGAATCGCTGTACCTGGAAGTAAGCATTTATAAGATCTAATACCTTTTTGTGGGGTAAAAATAATACTTTAAAAAGTCAGGCTGTATATGTAAATTATTTAGGGATAGATCTTCAGAGAGAGGTTTCTAAAACTAAGCAAGTATTTACGATATGAAGGCCTGCAGGCTTTAGAGTACTGTATATGGGCAAACAGCAAAAAAAGGTCAATTTTTTTGTATATTTAAACTGATCTCCAAGCTACTTTGAGTCTTATATCATTTCTGCTTTCTCTGTGTCTTTTTCTTTAAACTTCCATAGTCAGGTAGCACCCTGCAAACTGCATTGATTCCAACACCTAGGATAGCCTTATAAACCCTGCGGACATTAAACTACTGGAAAACAGATTGGGTTGGTAAAAATAAGTGTGCATGTTCTCACAGAACCTGAGAAAATCACACCTTTACTTTGTTAAAAAAATCTGTTTGTGCCACTCCAGTAATCACTTCATAACTGGTGGGAGAGCAGAACATATGTCTCAGAAGTGGTGGTATATAAAAGCCTCTACCTCTAATCCTATTTTCTTTAAGAGAAAAAAAAAAAGCAACAAAAAACCCCAACCTTTTCAGTATGTCATCTGTAAAATCGATGCCAAGGGTTTTCTGCTTTAAAATGCTAAGACATTTTGTGGTGATTTCTGTGAAACTCCTTGGTTAATCCTTTTGCAGTTTTATTAGCAAGCAGAGTCCTGAAGAAGTAAAGCAGTGTCAAGAAGGGTGTTGTGAATGGCTTTTGTAGCCCTGCTACAGCTAACGAATCCTACGTGCCTGCTGTTCCCAAAGCATTTCTTGGTTAGTTGTTTATGAGGGCTGAACTCACCTCTTTCCAAGTTTACCTTTTGGACCCTGTGCCAGTGCAGTAAATATTAGGTAACAGGATATTTACAGAAGGGTCATTTCCATAGGGAATGGATAGGACCTGAACATTGATCTGCTGGACAGGGGAGGGAAAAAGAAAGAGGCTTCTTTTCTTTCAGAGTGTTGGTTGTTAAATGGTCAGTGGCATGAATGCTGTAACATGTGGCAAGGCCGCTGCTTGAAATAAATGTCGAGAAGCAATCTCAGTCTACTGCTACAAGCATAAAGAGGAGATGATGGCAGTTTAATATGTAGTCTACAGAACAAATGTATCCCTCTTTAACACCGTTGAAATCAGTGTGGTGACAGGTTGTGCCTGGGAGGCTTTGGTCCAGCAGTGTCCAAATTAAATGTGAAAATGCAAACTAACTGCTGACATTAGACACAGGGGTCTCGGGAAGGTTGTTTTTGTCAGGATTCAATTGCTCTTTCATCTTCCTTACAAACTCCTTCCATCTCCTCCCTTCTCCCCTCTTCCTAATCAGCGGGCTCAGAGGATTGGAGATCCTGCCAAGCCTGTGCTAAGCCCCAGGGCTGTTCACTGATCAGCAGGTTCCCCAAATTGCTTCTTTTGTTCCCAGCTATGACCTTATCCTTCTTCTGGTTTCATGTAGGTTTGTGCTGGGCTGTACATCTCCTCTGAAAGGCAGCACCTCCAGTGGTATCTTGTCCTTGGCACCATGTGGCTCTTCAGGTGTGACTCAAATGAATAAATGAGGGAGTGACTTGCACCATAAACCTCATCACGTACTTTTTATCTTCTTTCCAGCTCCAGACCTGGGTTCTTTGGTACAGGCCAACAAACAGTCCAAGGATTCAAAACATACCTTTAAAATAATGCTCTGTTAAATGAATCTCTTTGAGTTGATACAGGGCATGTAACTCTTTGATAACTTCTAATGCACAGTGAGAGTTACTGGATGTATATTATGTGGAAATGAAAGCATGCACATTGCTGTGTGTACTCATCATTTCTAGGCAGCTTTTTTTCAGGTAAATAAGATTTTACTAAGCAGCATTCAGCTATGCTTAACCTTTATTAATAAAAGTAGTACTTGGTATGGTACAATTTCTTAGAGTCAAGCCAAAATAGCATCAAAAAGAGTAGGTAGAATAGATGTCAGGAGGATTATAGCATTTATATTCTGGTGGTGATTATATATTCTAAATGCCAAATCAGATTGCATTACAAAATTCTAAATTAGGAAAATATTGTGCCTAGTTCTATGAGCCGTTATTTTAAAGCTGATCTGGTTGAAAAATAGTGACTGTTTTGCTTTGGAATAGCTATTATACAGCCTTGCACTCTGATCTTTTCTGCTTCTTTCACTTTGCCTTTGTTCTTACTCAGAGCACAGGAAATAAGTCACCAATTTCTGCACACCTTGCGTAAAAAGAGGGCTTATTCATATTTATCAGAGCATCGTACAGCCCTTCTTCCACTTCTCCCCCCTTTTCAGGTAAATTCTACTTAGCAGTTAATTTCTGTTTACCCTTGGTGATTTGCAGTACCTTGGAAATTCTCATTAAATGCTAGTGAATAACATTAAAAAAAAAAGTAAAGCAGAACTGTTTGTCTTGCTGTGTCTTTCAATCTGACCTTAATTGTTTAAGTTGCATTTGAAAATGAAAAGTCATTTTGAAAATAAACAAAAGGTAAAGTTGTTGACAGATGACTGCACCCCATTATACTGTGCTTAAAGCACTGGGAAAATCCCACTGAGGCAGGGACACCAGCCAGTGTTTACAGTGCTGCATTTTAAATGCATATTGGAAAAACAATGATAACAACATGAATTTCCTGCATCTAAGATTTCTATAGTTAAGAAAGCATAAGTACACCAAATGCCAGGATTTCTTTTCAAGAGCAGCCTAATTCTCCAGTGGCTGCAATGAATCGTGTTGTGACTTGAGAAGGGAAATTCTCTCTGGCTGTGCACTGGTGCTCTCAGATCTCTCCAGGGACGTGTGTCCAAGCATGGACGTGGTTGGAAGAGGGCCCTTGAAGGAATGTGGCTACCAACTCTTGTCTCACCTCTTCTATGTTCCCTCTGACTCATGCCCTTGTTTTGAGGTGGATTTCTTCTCTGCTCCCCACCTAGTAGATATATTCAGAAACTCAAACGTATATAAATATATAAACATGCTCGTTTTTCTTTGCTTCAGGCTTCTTGGTGAAGGGAAAGATCACTTCCTAAGAGTTGGATACTGGCCTTGCAGTCAAAGCCAGTCAGGCCTGCAATAGTGGTGGTGGTACTGGAAAAACATGTTTTCTGGGGGAGAGGAAAAAATAGAAACAAGAAGATCTCAAATAATGAGAGCAAGCTTAGTGTGCAGGAAAACTTGGAACTTTTCTAAAAAGCATACTGAGTCAACTGGAAACCAAGTTACTATAGTCTAGAGCTTATTTGAATGACATTTGTGAATAGTTTTTTTCCATTAATTGTTGAATAAATGACTCAGAAATACATTTGCCCCTCTTTGACGAGCTTCATGTATGGTTGAATACTCTTTTCCAAATAAATTATTCATAAAGTTTGAGCAATCATTGAGTAATTTATTCAAAATATTTTTTTCATTATACACTCCTGTATCCTATGGACTGTGAGTGAAACTCTGACTGTGTTAAAGTTAGTGAAAACATTCTAAATGATTTGACCAGGACTTCACCTAATTCAGAGTCTTTTGAGAACTAAGTATTACTTAGTATGGTTTAAATATTAGTGATAAACTTACCTGTGACTTTTTCAATGTGTAGAAAAAAATGAGCAGGAATTACTTCAGCTTTTATTAATCTAATTTATTTAAATTAAAATTTGACTCTGGATCTGTGAATGCACAGTCAAATTGTTTTTTTTCTTGGATTTCTACAGCCTTGTATTTCCTGTCATCTGGATTCCCAGTTTATGATGAGTGAAATCACTACAACAGTTGTTGAATACTCAGGTCCTGGCTGATGCCCAGTTTTTAATAAAGTTATTCAGGTGTTTTTTTTTTTTTTTTTTTTTTTGTTAGTTGCAGCAATCTTTGAAAGTGTTCAGAGTTTGGGTTGGGTTTAACTGTTCTCACCATTGACCAGATAAGAATTGTTAGGATGTTTCCACAATTCTAGAAATAAGTGTAATTTATTTTATTGTGAATTTATTTGCATTTTACAACTAGTTTTGGTAATTATAATACTCCAGCCTTAATTCTCCCTGGAAATATGACGTGAGTCTTCACTTCCTGTCCTAAATTTGTATTGTGTAACTTCATGCAATTAAGGCATGGCTGGCATTATGCCATTGTTCGTGGGTGAAATTATTCCTATGTAAATACTTCATTTTGTACTGTTAATTGGCAAATGGTATAGAGTGCTTTGGGATCCATCTGGAGAAAAGTTACTGCATATGCTTATGATCATTATTACTGTGTTATCTTGTTCCTTTAAGATACACAACTGCTTTATTATTTGCCGAGCTCCAGGAGAGTGCTTGGTACTGTACAGATATACGAGGGGAAAATGCTACTGCTACTGCTACTGGAGCCTACAATAGACTTGGCTGAGTGAGACAATAGGTATTGAGATGTGTGAAATACATGGGTTCAATATCCACATTTCTTATTAACAGGGATTTAAATGTCTCTCTGTAGCATTAAGATACTTTGTGGGAGAAATGCACTGCAAGTGAATGACAAAACAGGGGAAAAGTAACTTGGTGAATAACAAAAGAGAGAGCAAAACCTAAAACAGAGGGGCAGAAAGATGAGAAGAGGAGGAGGATTCACATGAGGCAATTTAGAGATAGCTTGGAAGGAGGGAAAAGAGGTTGGGAAACTTGTGCTGTTTGACAGATATGATAGAGGGAGGGAAGGGAGTAGTAAAGGGAGATAAGCTGGTAGAGAACAAAGAAGAGCAGTGATTTTAGCACTGTGATTTGTATTGGGGAATTTGGGTTGCATAATGGGAAAATGATGACTGCTGATGTCTGGGGATGGAGAAGAAAAGAGGTGAAGATGAGTTGGTAAGAAATAAAACTGATTTAGTTGTAGTTTCGAGAGTCTGTGTAATAAAGAAGACTGGGTAACTTTTTTTGAGAAAAGGGATCTGTTTGACACAAAGAAAATTCAGAGGTTGATGGTGTGATACTGTAGGAACAGATGATGTGAAATTTCACTGAAAGAGGAAGAAGAATTGAATTAAAAGACTGGGTTTAGATGTGGATAACTTAAAATGTGGCAACCATTTCAGGAGCTGCCAATTAATTAATTAACTGATTTTTTAGTTGGCTTTAAACTCACTCAGACCTTTCTCTAAAGCTGAAAGATTCAGCCAGGCCTTTTCCTCAGAGATAAAGTGGGAAAAGTCTACTTAAAATTTTTGTTTAAATATTTTGATGGAAAATATTTTTTTTTCCCTCCGTTGCTCAAAGTTGTTGCTATAATTGAAGGCCCTGATCAATAAGGCATTGAGGAATCTGTGTCTTTGGAAGCACATGTGGTAAGAAGCCATCTTAAAAGTAAGATACCAAACCAGAGCTTGGTAGAACTGAGAACCATTTCTGGCTTTCTTTAGGTGTTTGTTGGGGTTTTGAACAAGCCAGCATTTCTGTGTCATTTCTTGGTACTTAATGGACATCACAGTTTCTTTCTCTTCATCATCCTGTTCATTCATCTGTTTACTGTGTTGAGGTGTCTTTCTATCCTTATTGGCAAGACATGGATCAAAGGGAGACTGTATTCCAACTGGATACATCACAGAGATGCCTATGTTGTATAGGGTTAGTTCATATTTTGATATGTCTGTGCAATGCAGAACATAAACAGAATTACAGAATATTGTGTTCCACAACTCTACATTAACTTCTCTTCATTGCCTGCCTATGGAGTCAGGTCTGAAAGCTCTGGATTATGGGTGATCTGAAGGAAATGCTATTCTCTGGAACTTCTTTGAGATTGCATTGGTTGTGATCCCTAAGTTAGCCACATACAGGTTGAATACAATCCCACATCAAAATAATAATGATGCTGATACAGTTTGGTAATCTGAAGATTCAAAATTAAAAAGACAGGCTATTGAAATTGTTATCAGATGTTCTGTCTGAAGTACCCCCACTTTTCTCTAGGGGAAAAAAGGGTTGGCAGTGCAGTTGCATGGTATCAGTTGTCAAACAACCTTTTACAAGAAACTGCTGTATAAAGACTTTTTCTGATGTGAAGGCCCACACGTGAGACGTTTTTGTAAATACAGAAGAAAACCTTCATCTTAGCAATAAACTACCTTGTGTAAGTAGGTTGTGTAGATTGATATGGAAGGCTGAAACAAATGAGAAAAATTGTTTAAAGTCTGTAGTTAAGTTCACTTAATATTACCTTGATTAATGGTAGTTTTTTCATGTATCGGATCACTTTGTGCTAATTCAGTACAACAGTGTCTGCCTAATAACAATCAATAGTAAATGATTTCTTGCTTAAATATCAATTGAAAATCAGTGATTTCCTGCTTCCAACTGCACTTGGTGTCAATACTGCACATGGTGCTGCTCAAGGCAAGTGATTTGTTTGTTAAGCACTCAGCATGCAGAGATGCAGCGTATCGGCGCACAAAGCACTGTCCCAGACAGTGATAAGGCCGGAAACATTTATTAGAAAAGCATACAGTTTTTATAATACTTTTACCATCAGATTAAAATAACATGCCTCTAGACAGCCAACAGAATAAATGATTCGAGCATCAGATCATTTCTTTCAGACCAAGCCTCTTGTTACAGCTTATTCCAAACTACTGCATTTCTATCTGTTACCTTTTAGAAACTTTGTTACATCTTCTCCCTGGCTCAGCAGAATAAGCTTTTTTGATTTAACTATGTGGTCTTCTTTTACTAAGCCTCCTTTGTTTTCTTGCCCCATAGATAGATAGATAGATAGATAGATAGATAGATAGATAGATAGATAGATAGATAGATAGATATTTGAGTCTGGTTTCATCAGAGTAGACGCTGAGAAGTTATTGAATTGTACATGACTTGGTTCAGTGCAACAGTCTCAGTCCAAATGAAGATGCCATGCTAGACTGAGCATCCCCAGACCTGGCCCATGACTCACTGGATCAATTATTAGAACAATCCTGAAAGGCTCTTTTACTCCTTAGTAAATTAATTAATTATATGAAACTCAAATCGAATGCTTTCTGTGCTTGAGGAATATCAAGTTTCTTACTGAAAATCTGACTGTCAAAAATGTGGCAAAAAGATGCTGGTGAAAGGAAGGCTTGGAAGTATTTTTTATGACTGTTTTTTCTTGTGATACTTTGCTGTTTTGCTTCCAGTCCATTTCTTTTTGTGAAAGATGAACCAAAATGGCTGACAAAATCATAGGCACACATGAGGTGGCATTCTGGGCTGGAAAACCATCTCGCAGTGCTGCAGAGTACATCATCCCTCTTTCCATATGTCTTTGCTTACTAGTGAGGATGAGTAGGTGTTGCAGTAGGAGGCACTACCTGAATCATCTGAGGGAGTAATAAATTTCCCAGGGAGGCAGTCGCCCATCATCCTGTCTGCAGGTAGACAGGTACCCTGCTTTGGAAGTACTCAGGTGGCTGTGTATTGAGAAATGTATTTCTTTTGCCTGGCTTTGTTTTCAATTTCCAAACTCCCTCTCCTAGATGATTATACTCCCTTTAGGAGATCTCTTTGTTAGTCTCAAGCGAGACAGATGCTCTGGCTTGAGCTGGTAATAGTGCTGTTTGGGGGCTGACAAGCTGGGTGAATTTGCAGTGTGGTTGTATACATCCTCTTCAGTCACCAGTGCCATGTGTTTAACTTCTCAATATGTTCCATCTGTGGTAGCTAACAGGGGTATGGAATTTATGACTGCAAAGACTATAACATACCACAATACAGGAGTGCCTCTTGAGCTGAAATGATGTTTTTAATCAGTACATTAAATGTTGCAGTTGATTGACAGATGGCTCTTTCTATTTTCTGGAATGAATGTACTTTAACTTAATTGTAACAAGGGTATCACATGTTTTATAACACCTTTTACACTAACAGGTACAGAATTTTAAAGTCCACATGCAAAGAACACCTCATGCACCATGGAAATGCAACCACCTTGGGTGAAATGTGGGGAATTTAGGTAGAGAGAATGTAATTACCCATGCTGGAATTTGGCCAGCACCCTGAGATTAAAACCCGTAATCTTACAAAGAGTACCATGGGATCTCTAATGACCACAAATGGTCAGATCACAGTTTTATGTCTCTGGCTACAATGCTTTACTACAACAAGGGTATTTTCAACTGTATAGTGCATTCATTATGATTATGCAGCTAATTTTATTCTCATTGTAATTTCTAATAATAAAGTTACAATACTGCCACTAAAATGTATGAACAAAATGATAAGACACAATGTTATGTTACATATATTTTGGGGGCATATTCTGCTCTCACTTATAGTGGCATCTTTCTTTGAAACCAATGGAATTCCTCCAGGTTTGTGCTGGAATAACTGACAACAGAAGTTGTCTTTCCAAGAGAGCATTTTTTTATGCACATATATTGTAGATATGTTTGAAAAGTTAAATATTTATATTCTGTCCAAATATGGGAGAGTCTTTCTTCTTTTATTTTTAAAACCATAAAATTGTTAACAGGTCCATGAAAAAAGAATATTATGGCTCTATGTCTGTTGGTTAACCTTCACCACAAAAATTGATCTGTGGGAATTTCTCACAGTGTAACATACTGTATCCAATTCCATAGTTATTACTGTAAACCTATTAGTGCCACCTGGGTTTGCATATCCGCAATGCTGTCCAAGTGAAGACAGATTAGCTCTATCACATGTTATGCCAGAGGGATAGCCTCACGAGGAGCCTGCCCTCAGGGAGAAAAAAAAGGGCTCAGACCTTTAATGAGAATACAGTGCTTTATAATAGTGTTTGGTGGCCTAGAGATTTTCTGTCAAGTCATTTCAAATTAAATTGGCAGCCTTGCAATGTTCAGCCCATATGAGTTTTTGTGCAGTGTGCATCGTTAGTGTTAAACCAATTCGCACAGAAGATGAACACAGAGGCACTGCTTGCATTGGTACCTCTTTTAAAGTCTGGGCCTTTATAAACTGCTGAAAAATGCTTTTTCCAGAGCAAAACCTAACTTTGGCCTGATTTATTAATGTGTAAATTCAGGAAATTTATTTATGAAATTATTTGTAAATAATTACACATTTCTATATAGTGTAATAATGAAATTAGTACCAGTCTAGGAGTGAACCAAATGACTTTGTTACCAATTAGTGTGACTCTACTCCCACTTCCTCAGGCTGACTCCCACGGAAAGGGTGCAGAATTTGCCACTGAGAACTTCATTTATTTCTGTTACTTCCAGGACTTTCCTTTTTTAAAATGTAACATTTATGTGATATTTTAGTCCTTCTAGTGTCTGAAAATTTAAAAAGCAGATGATACTTAAAGCTGAACTGCTATCATTATGCAGGAAGATTTTTCCTTAAGTCTTTCTCACATTTTTCATTCAGGGCTCAGCCTGAGAAACTCACATTGGTATCGTCTTTCTGTCCTGTATTGATTCATTGTTTTTATGGGAAACTGGGGTCTGCATCCTCACAAGTGGATAAGTACCTTGTTCAATGGAATTCAAGAAGAACTGGGCAGCTGAATAGCTATGAGGATCCCAGTTTGCATTTCCAGTTATGCAAAGTCCTAAGAATATCTGCAAAACTCTGAAAGTTTGTAAGCTATATTACATTTAATGATAAAGGAAGTAGTTTTACAATTTCTAAGCATAGAACATTAGCTGTAGCTAGTACATGATAATATTAGATGAAAGTTTGCTTTCTAGCTGGTTTGGTAGAAAGGAAAGTCTAACTCACTGAAGTAAGTGAAAAAAGGGGCTATTGGTGTGTTTGGAGCTACAGGTTATCTTAGTCCATTATTGCACTGATATTAGGTGAATAAGATTAGTCATATAATAATAAAAACTCGTAGGTTTTTCTTTTACTAGGGAGCATGCAATTTCCACATTTTTCCAGAAAAGCTCCTAAGATCTTCCATTCCATATTTGGTAGGTGCACATTTGTAAATCAGACATGAGTATTAGTTTTGTTAGAATTATCTAAGTAAAACTAAAGCACCACAGTCATGAAACAAGTTTGGATTCCCCTTTTTATTTAATATAATCCTTGTTTTGGGATACAGTCCAATACTGTGATTTCATAACATCCCCTACCCTCTGTATTCTCTTTTGTAATTGAAGGAAAAGTGATGACAGAAAATCTTCCTAATGTGATCGCATTCTTATATGTAATTGTAAAAAGAAAAATCCAAATCTTGCTTCTTCAAATTAGAGGAGTAAGTCCACTGCATTTGGTAAGAGATTTACACTGCCAGAGCAAGCATGGCATGATCCTGTGTGCGATGTAAGCTCATTTTTTTCCTGTCTGTTAAATGTGTAGTCTTATTTCAGTGCATGTTCCTTTGGCAGAATTTAGCTCAATTTTCCTAACATGCAGCACTAGACCAAATTCAGCTGTGCTCCAATTCCATTGACTTCTTTGGAGTTACTAAATAATTGGATTTGACCTGATACACTCTTCACTGAGTGCCATCTTGCTTTTCAGGGTGGTTAACACAATAAAATTTTCTATTTCTGCACTCAAACATGAGCATCTTTATTTTTTTTCCTTTTTAATTCCTGTTAGAGGGAGTAGACAAACTGCTGCTGTAAATAATGCTGAATAACTAATGGATATCCACAATTACCTTGAAATTTCACTTTATCAGTTGAAATTGATAGTAAAATTCCTAGTGACATTAGGATGGCAGGAATTTTCCACTGTTGCACCCAGCTATTCTTATAGTCAGCTGTCCTTCCATAAAAATGCGGTTCAGATCACAATAGGGTGATATCCTGAAGGGTCCAGTTTATTTCCGTTGACAGTAACCTTAGGTGATTACCTCCAAAATAGCTACAAATAATGAAAAAAAAGCCCAAACATGAAAGTTCCTTGCCACTCTCTCTAGTGATGCCTTTGAAGTTCAAAAGCTGGGAGTCCAGATCTTCAGTGAGCCTTGAACAAGCAGCATCTGATATGGGAAGGTGAATGAAGCTGGGCTGTGTGAACTGCCTTAAGCTGAATGTTTTGGACTGAGCTCATCTATCACCATTTCATATGGTGAATCTAGTTAACAGAATAAAAGGATGCACAAACCTTTCATTGTGAAGTTCTTGGTCTTGATCATGTCTTGAAATGGTTACAATAATGTATGTGATAAGGTTTACTATGTGTAGGCAACACTGGGGTTACATAAAATATTCACATGCAAAGTTTTTTGTTCGCATGTAAGTATTTGAAGATCTGGAGCTTTAAGCAACAAATTCACACTGGCAGTGTTAGTAAACTTGAGTCTGTGTTTTCTGAGAAATAATTGGCCTAGGTGGACAGTATATTGAGTAGGATTTTAAGGGTCTAATTTGGAATTTATTTCTATATGCCAAAATCAAATATGTATTTAATATATCATATGTGTTATAGTTAATTGATTTTATCAGTTATTATTAAGATTTGAGATACTTGGCCTAGTTCTGTACTCTCCTGAAGCTTGTGTCTGACTTAAACCATGTAAGATGCATGTAAGGTATTATTTCCATTTCACAAGCATCAGTGTTCATACCTGGAGCAGAACCTGGAAATTAAGGCCCTAACAGTAATGTGCCTTCCACTGACACAATACAGACTATGTGCCCACATTAGCCAGCACTGCAGATGGACAGCAGCACACTGGCAGGAAGGAGCAGTCAGTCCTCTGGACCTGGTACCCACTCTGAGCACATTTCAGGAGGGTGCTTCAGGCTGATGCTGACATTCTGTCCCATGGACAGAATGTCAGCAAACTCCGTAAGCAAACAGGGGCTCTCAGGAACATTTATTTCTCTTTTAGCGCTGAGGCCACCCCGCAGTGTGAGCCCAAGTGCAGTAAATGGGGATGATCTGTAGGTTTGACTCAAAAGAGTCCCCGTGATCCCAGCCAAAGCAATAGTACAGATGCACCCACATGGAGTGATTTCTGTCTCTCTTTGCTAAGTGGCTGCTTTCAAATCTTAATTTGTTTTTCTCCAGACTTTGTATTTAATTCTTGTGCCATCACTAACCTGTTCAGGAAGAGTCAGTGCAGGTGTGTGGTTCCTGAAAGCATCGATCAAAGGTTTCTATCTCTCTGGCCTTGTTGTAGAAATGTATCAGCACAAGCAGATTAACAGTGATGATATGAAATGCAGCTGTGTGATCTGAATGTCCTTATTGAGTAGGCTTTGATTAGCCAGTCAGCAAAGCAGTGTATTTTAAATCATTTTTTTCTCCTTGTGATGTGTATTGGTATGCCTTGGTTCACTGAACACATCCCTGAACACATCACCCTTGAATATCACAAATACACATACTCTGCTCAGATTGCACTGAGGTTTGTGGTACTATATAGATGCAAACCAGGAAGAACCACAAGGTGGAAAATAAATTTGAAACTCTCTCACTGAGGAGTGGTACTACAACTGCAAAAAAATCCAGTACAGAAACTAGATCCAAACACATTGCTGATTATTCCTCTGCAATTTGCCTTTAAAACTTCTGATGGTCTTTAAACTGTTGTACTAATGTTTCAAAAGAAATGTAATTTTACAGAGTGACTTGTCTGGGAATAGAATGAGATGGAACATCTGTCCTTCTGAACTGTTGGAATTGCTTGGCTGATGTAAATGCAAGATGAAAAAAACAGAGATGAAAAGACAGTTGAAAAAAAATAGGATTTGTTAATCTTTTCTCTAAAACACATACTAAACTTTTCAAGTTAAATTTACTCATACTATTTCCTGCTATTTTGTACTACTACATCTTCCCACATAACAACTGAGTTAAAAAAGGAAAAAAGCAAAACTGGTTTCATTACAAAGATAACAGCATATGCTAGGACAATTGAAAATGTTTGATGCATTTTCTGATCACAGAAATACAGTTTTGTTTTTTAGAATGATGTGGATGAAAACATTTAGTGATCTTGACTATTGATTCATATTTTCAGCATCTCAGCTAATTATTATGATGATCCTTATTTTGTTCTAAGCTGTCATTCTAGAAGACATATTGGAGTAAACAACCATTAAACCTTCCATGCCAGAAAGCACTTAAGGCTAGTAAAAAAGGTAACATTGTCTTTTTAAAGTGTTTTCAGCAGCCAGTAATCTATTTTCATGGTGTTCTGTAAACCCTATTATCAAGGCTGCAGATTCCTACACATGACCAGTCTTCAGTAGTGAACAAAAATGGCATCTAAATCCCAAGTGACACTCTTAAGTACTTGGCAGCAGAAGGGCTCTTCTGAGGAAGATTAAGTTAATGGAAGCGTTTGGGTAACATCTGCATGACTCTTCGTCCTGGTATGGCCAACTCACACTGCCGCAACACGTGACAGAGGATTTCTTCGATTATCACTTAAGAACAAAACTGGCTGAGGTTCCTTTCCAGGCACCCGTCAGGCTGTGATGTACGCCTTGGAGTATACATGCCGTGTAAACAGGCACAGTTAGAAAGAGCAGCCTGCACGGCCTTTGAAGAGGACTTAATAAAAGTCAGATTACTCATTTAATGAAAAGTAGAAGAAATTGGGGGAAGATTTGTTGTTGTAGCTGCTGTTTATTTGTCTTATTTACAGCAAGATGTACTGTCTTTTCCAATTGAGGGCTGCTGCAGGCACACAGAGCCTTGTTAATACAGGCGATTAATGCACTTGCCCTTCACCTCAGTTGACCTGGGTTTAAATCTGTTATTTTGTTACAAGTTAGAGGAGTTTATTGGCCTTTCTTTAGCCCCTAGCTGGTGCCTTTCCACCTCGTAAAACCACTTCACAATTTGGCATGAGTGCTGTATTCTGGTGTGAAAAGACCCAGGTTTGCAGCAGCAGGGAAGAGACAAGTCTGGCAAGGGCCGTGGGGGACTTCGTCCAGGGACTGGCTGTGTTGGACTGGTCTCACTTGGTTTTTCAGACCCCTGTTTGAAGTCAGAGAGATCCTTCTTGTCTGCATAATGCAGCACTAGTTTCCATGCCTAGGCTGATCAGAAGTTACCAGGTTTCATTTTCCATAGGACTAGTATTAAAAAAAGAAGGATGGGGGAATATGAAGGAGTAAGTTATACTAGTGCTAAGTGGCACTATTTATATTTGTTTTGAGATTTGCTGACAATAAGGACAGAGTGGAATAGAAATCTTAAATTCCTTGAAAAGGTTTTTATTTTCTACTGGGTATTCCCACTCCTTCAAGCCCCCTTTCCTCCTTTCCTTTGCTTGCCATTATCAAGAGGTGATTTTCATCAACACCTACAGGGGGAACATACAGAACAATGCAAGCTCCACAGAAATGCCTCCTCCACTCTACTTCAAGATCTGGCTAATTGGAAAATCATCTTGAATTGCTATTCCAAGATTTGGATGAAAAGGTGACAAATCACTGCAAGTTTGAAATGAGATCCATCCTGAGAAAAGAGAAGAAGCTATTTTTTTTTTCCATAGAAAATGAGTGTTTTAGAGGAAATTGGCATTTTCCAGAAGAAAGCCTTGGAAACTGAATTTGAGATTTGTATATATCAACATAACACTCAACATTTTGGGCAGTTATACAGAAAAATAAAATTTGAAGAACATAAACCAGCCTGAAATTAAAAAAGATAAAAACACTTTCAGAGTTTCACAGGAAAGAAATAAAAATCAAGGAAAAAGTTGCTGTGACCCAAATTTGCTATCACATTAACATTCAAATCTGAGCATTAGAGAAGTGAAATTGAGATCTGTCTGCTGAAATTTACTGTCTTTTTCCTTAGCTTCAAATTCTAACATTACCATAAGAGAAGCCAAGTAGTTGTTAATAATTTCCAGAATGCATTATTTTTCTCCAAGGTATCTGTTCCTAGAATTTCCCCAGATTTTGTTTAGGTAAAGGAGTAGTTTTTCACTGCAATTACTTTTTCTTTAATCTCTTTCAAAGAAAAGGCACTGGCATGCAAAGATTGGTTTTGCTTGCAGATTTCATCTTTGACTGATATTTTGTGTTTTAGGATGTGGTAGACATCCACTGTAGATCAGCACACTGGATTCAGATGTGCTTTCCTTTTTGTTGCTGGTTACCAACATTTTTTTTTTCTGTAATGCCATTGTCCCTACAGCCATGTGGAAAGAGACAGTGAGAATCTGCTTCACGGTAATGTCAGTCAGATTAAAGTAAAGAGCTTTTCTTGTGTTAAATTAACCTGCTGGCATTTGTAATAGGAATGAAGAGTAGCTCTGCAGTGTGGGCAGCTACTGGCAGTGGGATGGTAGCAACCAGCTGAAGGGGGACCGTCTAAAAGCAGTTTCTTCAACAAGCAATTGACCACTACTTGTAAATATTTTTGGTGTTTATACCTAGGAAGTTGCTTCCACTAATGATAGTGTTTAATGTGTTGCTGAATAGCAGTGCTTCCTGGGGTGGTAGGGCTCAGGATACATCACAGGGCCCTGGGTTTTCCAATTAAACATGCAGTGAATTAAGGAGTTTACATTTCTTGAGAATGAACAGATGATTAGATGAGTCTTCTTATGAACTACTCTAGTAAAAGAAAAACCTCAAACCATCCAGACTGTATTAATAGCGGATTTTATTTTGTAAACTTCATTAAATTTCTGAGCCTATTGACCTACCCACTTTTGTGATTGGACAGAAAGATAAGAACACTGTTGTTAAACCAGAGCCTGCTCATCACATTCCCAGCAGTCTCAACATGGAAGTAAAGCATCTTATCTTGGAAAGTGTGGTGAGGATGGGGGTATGAGAATTGGTGGGGCTTGTTGTGAAGCTGGGCAGTCTCTCAGTCACAGCCACAGTCTCAGTCCCAGCTCACAATCTTCACTTCTGTAGGGTGAAGCTTGGAGTCTCAGATGAGATTCTAGGCCTTTAGTTTGGTGGCTGAAATGTAGTAACTTGTAGGCCCCAAACATCAGTGCCTGGCAGTACAGCGTGTTGGCAATGGCCTGAAACCTTGCAGATGAGCTAAATATGGTTGTTTTAATATAAAAATGCTGAAGACTTCTCATGAACTAAAGGATGTTAATTTAAAAAACAACACCAACTTTGTTGATCTGTCAAAAGTGCATTAAAACTCGTGCTTTTCAGTTTCTGATGGAATATGTTGGGCCAGGTCCTCAGGTGCTGCAAACAGTGGTGCTGAAGTCAAGCAAGCAATGGTAGTTTGCAACAGCTGAAACTTTGGGTGCCTGTTGGTGTGTGCATGTGTTGTATGTGGCCTGGATATTTACTGTGGGGCTGGATTGCATGCAGGGGATCTGATGGTAGTGTGCCAAATGGAGAAAACATTCTCTTTCCATGGAATTCTATCAAAATCCTGCTTTTATACTTTGAATCATCATGGCTCTAGCTTTCAGGCTTGCAATTGTTTAAAGATGTCATAAATATTTCTGATATTCTGTTAAATGCAGTCTGCTTTGATTACCAAACCTAGCTTGAGTATTGCACTCTGGGGGATAATGATAATATTGATTTACCTATGTATAGGGTGTAGTATATCAGTGTTATCAGGCATGACTTTATTTTAGTAGAAACTTTACAATACAAATCTAATCTGATAGTTTTATATGATCTCTGGCTCTGGATGTTGGAAATAGGTTGCAGCTTGTGTTGTAATGGTTTTGTTTAACACAGCACATGGCTTTTCAAAAGCATTTGAGGGGTAACCTTTGCTCAGGATTTTGTTCTTACCGACAAATGGCCATTTTAATGATGACTCACTCAAGAAACTGTTTGAAATGTTTCAGAAACCTGTTGCCCTAACTTTGATATTCTTGTTTGAAGGTCAGCCTTTTAGAGGCAGTGAGCTGTGCTGCACTGTCTGAAGGATTCTGGGGAGAAACTTGCTTCTGAACAGGATTCAGAGTGGCTTAGGAGAAGAAAGTATCTTCTCTTACCTGCTGCCTGTTGAGAAGTGACCCTGCTGTAACTCATTTCTTGCTGCTCCTAATATACCCTCAAGGGAGACAAAGCCTTTGCTACAAGCCCGTCAGCAGAAAGTGGATCCACAGGGAACTCGGTTACATGGTACAGTCTGGGGCCCAGTTTAATTTTGTTTCATCTTTCTAGCAATCCCAGAACTCTTCAAAAATGTAGGTGGAGATCTATTACACATGCTTACTATGGTTACTCGCCATGAAAAACAGTATGAATGGCCAACACAGGCTCCAGGTGGTGGATCAGCATTAATCATAATAGACTCAGGGGCAGAGGACTGGCAAGATACCATGAGAAATGGTTGTACATCCATCCCCTTGAATTCCATTTCCTCCCACGGGGGATAGGGATATGGAGGTAAGTGCCAGTGCCTCCATCTTCTGTTTCCAGATATCATAAACTGTGATCTACTATATGTTCATGTCCTTTTGTCTGCAGGAAAAGGGTGAATGACATAACTCTCTGGTACAGTAGAGTTAGGAATCTGGGAATTTTGACAGCTTTCACAAAAAAAAAAAAAAAAAAAAAGGACTGAAGTCTGTCCTTCAAATTCAGTTGGGTTTAATAGGAAGAGCTCTTAGCAGTGTTGCATGTTTGTCAGTACACTTGGCTAAAAAGCCATCTGGGTGATGAGCCAGAAAGCTCCATCTTTTCTCCTCCTTCCTCTCCTCCTCTCTCATCTATTGCATATATATTTCTGCTCATCTAAACCTGGAAGGGAAATGGTGTGGATATGGAAGAGAAGCAGGAGTGTTCAATGTGTTCGCAGCACACTCAGAGCAGGCCTGTTGAGTGAGATACAAGTGGTGAACCAACTAGCAGGAGAAGAAGTTTGGGCTTGTGGTTGGCCTTGTGGCCAAGCTCTTTAGCTGGTGGAGCAGCTGCAGAGGCAGCCAGGGCTGAGCTGGCTGTGAGGAGATGGGGAAGTACATGGGCTCTGGTCAGTGCCCATCCCTCCCCCTTCCCTCAGCGCAGAGTTGTGTAGGGAGCTCTTTTGCTCAGAGGATGTTAGGACACAAGTGATGCCTCCACTGAACCACAGAGAGGAACAGCTACCAGAGTTGCTGAAATAGGGACTGTTAGATGCTGTGAGAGCTCACTGCACTTCTGGAGCATTTTCTGCACCCCATCCTCTTTCGCTGGAGTGCCGTCTCTCTTTTTTCTGCATCTTACTACTCCCCACAGTGATTTCACTTCATTTTTGCTCCTTGTCTCTTCCGGTTTATCTTCATCTCTCCTGACCTATTTCTTCTTAAATCTTTCCTTGTCAGTCACTTGTTTCTTTTGGTTCCACACACCCCACTTTATCTAAAGCCTGCACAATATGCTGGCTGTGGTACTGCCTTTCTCCAGCCTTTCCTCCATTTTTTGTTTTGGCTGTGAGGCCTGCCTGCAGCTCTGTGTGCACAGAACCTGGCGAGAGTGAAAGCACTACCCTTGCAGTAGTTCTTAGGCACTGATGTTGTAAGCAGAATTAACAGCAATTTGAGTGGATGCAATTGCTGGTGTGAGCACAGACTTACAATGCAACTGGGGGAAAGTTAAGTCTCCTGGTGTCTGATCACTACCTGTAAAATAATACTTTTCTTCTAGTCTTTAAATAAGAATACATGGTTAAAACTAAATTGTATTTTTAAATCTCTTTCACCATGAGTAATCTTCTGCATGATTAGCAAGAAAAATTAGGTATGCAGTTTTTGAATAGTATATTTTAGGCTTACGTATCTGCTTCTCAGAAGTGACTTGATTCTGCAGTGTGATGTACTGATTTGCCACTCACGTATCCACATCTGTACACAAACACGTTCCATTTTCAGTTCTGTTGCTGCTTCTCCTTTGGAGGATCCCACTGGAAAATTGCAAGAAATAGGCATCTGAGAAAAAACTGTTGCAAGTTTGATATCCTCCCACCAACTTGTATCTTTTGTACTTGCACAGGTAGGGAAAGAATAGCGATGGCAACACATGGGTATGCACACATTCACATAGCTAGCACACTTCTAAACCAGAAACAAGGCAATGGTCACAGCTTGTTGCTATTATATGAGCCCACTCATATAATAGTACAGTTCTACAGTTATAGAGAAGTGCAATGAGAGTACTGCAGTGTATGATATAATCATGCTTGCATAGCTCAAGGAAATATAATATGTATTATTAATTATGGATCACAAATATATTTTGATATCCTCTGATTAAAAGCAGTATTGAAATATAATGCATTTCAACAGAACTGTGCTAATTTGTATGGTTGACTGGAAGACCTTTTGTGGTCAGATTAATTTTGCTATTTATGAAGTTAACATATCCAGCACAGCAAAGCTTATGCATCACAAATCGCAATTCTTCAGTGTATTTTTACAACAATATTATCTATTTTAATTATTTACAGTGCTTAATGACTTCCTAGTTATTCTCAGTAGCATCTGTTTTAAGAAAACCAGTGAAATCTTATTCCGTAGAGCCTGAAAGGGGCCAAGCATGTGGGAATGTTGGGCAGAGATGAAGTTAGAGGTCCCTTTCTTCTCTCACCTGCACACTGGCTGCTTGCCACTGCTGTCTAACTCAGCCTATTGTCTCTTCTCAGAAGTACTGGAAAAGCCCCTGAAATCAGCACTGTGGCTTAATTAGGGACTATTTAAAAGAGAGAGACATTCTTGTTTGTATTGCATGGTGTGCAGAAGAGTGTGACTTGTTCTGTGCTAAATTCTTGATAGTGGCCAAATAATAGATGAAAAAATGTTTTCTCTGTAAAGCAGGGCTTACAAATTTGGAAATAAGGTCACCTTAAAGTAAAAGTAAAGATCTTTAGTGTTTGACAGAAGGCAAATTTTCTCAAATGAGACAGATAAGGTTTCAGCTGACACAGCTTTCAAATATCAAATTGTCAAGCAGATGTTAGTATAGAACATGCTTGCTGCTAAGTGAAAAAAATACCTTACAAACAAGCAACTTGGTGAACAAGAAAGTCTCCTAAGCATTGTGATATGACTGTCTCATGCTGGTGAAGGGCCTAGTGAACAAGTCCTGTGAGGAGCAGCTGTGGGAACTGGGGTTGTTTAGTCTGGAGAAAAGGAGGCTCAGGGGAGACCTTATCACACTCTACAAATATCTGAAAGGAGGTTGTAGTGAGGTGGGAGTTGGTCTCTTCTCCCAAATAACAAGTGATAGGACAAGAGGAAATGTCCTCAAGTTGCACCAGGGATGTTTAGATTGGCTGTTAGAAAAAATTTCTTCAAATGGATTGTTAAGCATTGGAACAGGCTACCCAGGAGGTGGTTGAGTCACCATCCCTCGTGGTATTTAAAAGATGTGTAAATGTGGCACTTAGGGACCTGGTAGTGTTGATGGACTTGGTAGTGCTAGGTTTATGGTTGGGTTTGGTGATCTTAAAGGTCTTTTCCAACCTAAGTGATTCTCTGATTTTGTGTAGTTCCTCTTTCTTGGCCTGATGGATCTGAAATCCTCACCCTGAAGAGTATCAGGAGATCATCTGGATTTCCTTTGAGATCACCACATGGGATCATATATTTTTTTTTTGCCCAGCAGTGCAGCATCTCAGCACTCCCTCTCACCAGCAACTCTGGCAGTCCTGGATTTTGCATCTCTTGCTATTCCAGGCAGCCCAGGCATATATGCTTTGCACATCTGCCGAAGCCAATAGTTTTTGCTGTTTCCAGCATGTTGGTGGTTGACTTCATTTTCTCTCTGCTTAACACTTCACTGGTGTTTGGCACTGAGGGCTTGTTGTACAGAGTGCATCTCCTAGTACAGAGCAGGTAGCATGGGCTGTTTAACCTGTCCTTCCTCATGTTGGACAGACATCTCTTTTCTGGATGGGCATTCTCACCCTCTTCTGCTTTAACCAAGGCTCTGTGCTGATATATTACTCCTCTTTCCACCCACAGGGAAGTTGGTGCTTCCCTTGACATCGGGCTCAGCTTGGTGGGTGGTTGCCTTGTGGCTATTGCTTGTCCTGAAGTCTAGTTATCTTGACAAAAACCAAATGCATGTATAAAGCAGAAAATAGAGCATGCATGTCCACACTAATAATTTCAAACATCAGGCTTAGCTAGGCCCTAAATCAAGTTAGGTCCAATCCTAGTCAACTTGTTAGGAGACCATACACAATCTATTCATGTTGCTGCCTATGTGGGTTCACCTCTTTCTCCGCCAAAAGACCATCCAAGTGACTCTCTCAGATAGTCTGTGGCCACTGAGCCTCTCCTATAAAGATCAGAATCACAAAGTGGATTGGATTGGAAGGGACCACAGTGGGTCATCAGGTCCAGCCTCCCTGCTAAACATGTGCCACCCTAGAGCACATTGCATAGAATTGCATCCAGTCAGTTCTTTAATATCTCCAGTGAGGGAGACTCTATAAATTCTCTGGAAATCTGTTCCTGTGCTCAGTCACCTGCACATTAAAGAAGTTCTTCCTCATATTTAGGGGGAATTTCCTGTACATCAGTTTCTGCCCACTGCCTCTTGTCCTGTTGCTAAGAAGAGCCTGGTCCATCCTCTTGGCACCCTCCCTCCCAACACTTATAGCCTTTCGTGGGGTCACCACTCAGTCACCTCTTCTTGTGGTTGAACAGGCCCAGCTCCCTCAGCCTTTCCTCATAAGGGAGATGCTCCAGTCCTTTAATCATGTTCATTCCCCTCTGCTGGACCTGCTCCAAGTGCTCCATGTCTCTCTTCTCCTGAGAAGCCCAGAACTGGACACAGCATTCCAGGTGTGGCCTCACCAGGGCTGAGTGGAAGGCAGGATCATTTCCCTCGACCTGCTGGCAATGCTCTACCTAATGCCCCTCAGGACACCACTGGCCTTGTTGGCCACAAGGACACATGTCATGGACAGCTTGCTGTTCACCAGCACTCCCAGCTCCTTCTCCACAGAGCTGCTTCCCAGCAGGTCAGCCCCAGCCTGTACCAGTGCCAGGGGTTATTCCTCACCAGGAATGCAGGACCCTGCATTTGCCTTTGTTAAATTTCAAATGGTTCCTCTCTGCCCATCTCTCCAGCCTGTTGAGGTCCTTCTAAAGGGCTGCACAGCCCTCTGGGGATTGGCCACTCCTCCCAGCTTTGTGTCATCAGGGACTTGCTGAGGAGACCTCTGCCCCTTCATGCAAGTCATCGATGAATAAATCAAACAACACTGGGCCCAATATTGAACTTTGTCAGATATCACTAGTCTCAGGAAACTTGAGAGAGATCTGTAAGACTAGGAACAGTTCTAAACAAGGTATATGAGTGTGCTTATGATAGAGCTTAGGCATGCCATGCAGTCTGAACCTCAGCCTATTTTGGGGGGCACTGCAGAAAAGCTGGGGTTTTCAAATTAAATCCGAGTCCAGCATAGCTCTACTTTTGCATTCCAGATTAACCCGCTGCAGCTCTCACCTTCTTTCTTGTTGGTACAACTGTTTATATTTGGGGTGTATGAAGGGGAACAGCCAGTATCTTGTTTTACTGTAGTGTGAGGAAAATCTATTTAAGTGTCTGAGGAAGGAACTGCTGGTTGCAGGTGTTCATGAGAGATGTGTTCCTCTTCGCCCCTGCGCCCCTGGAGGGGAATTCAGCAAAAAGGACCTGCATGTGGATCACAGTCCCTGACTTCCCCAAAGCTGTATAAACATAGCACAGAGACTGGTGGGCCCTGGTGTGCTGAGGGTGTGTCCTCCGGTAGATAAGAGGCTTAGATGATGTGCTTTGTTTATGTATGTTAACCTGTGAAATTTTTACCCTTTTTCTTCATACATAATTTGTGCTGGATGTTTGTGTTCACATCTAAGGATTCTTTCCATTTATGACTTGTTACCTGAAATTTTCAAGAAAATGAGCAGCAAATAATAATAGGTGTATAATGAATGTATAACAGGTAGTAGTCCAGCATGCTTATCACTTACAGACTGGTGGCATCTTGCTGGCTGTAATTTGTCCACTTTAACTCTGACCTGGTAAAACCCTTGAACACATTTAGAAGTGTATGAATAATTCACTAAAAATACCTTTTGTTGCTTTCTTGAAATTAGACATGTCACTAGTTCCCTGCGCAGATGATGTGTTTACTCTCATGCTTATGAGCAATGCATCAAGCATCACTCTTTCACATACTCACAGAAATGCTTTATCGCTGGTGAAATATGTCACCTTCTTCCTTGAGCTGAATGTTTCATTCCTCTTGCTCACAGATCTAATACCACAGTGAATTAAATGTATTGATGAATCAGGACTGAAATCTACAGTGAATATGATTGCTTAAAAATAATTCCACCAGACGTAGTTTGGAGATGTCATTTTCTGTGGGCACGTATGCTCAATGTATGGGTATATAAAGCAGCGTGTGGGAATGCGATGCTATTTAACTCGTAAATGGAGAGCAGAATTTTATTGGTCACAGTAAATATTTGTTCAGGGAAAAGGAGTGTAGGTGAGAACAATCCATATTAAAAGAAAGCAGGTTAGTACCCAGAACACTGAAAATATTGTTCAAGGACAGTTTATCCTTGTGGAAAATATGACCCCCTGTTAAGCTGCTGAGTCTGTTTGCAGATCTTTTCAAAAGAGAGTCCTTGCATTTGCCATTTTAGTTTGTTTTGGCTGTTGGTGTCCAAACTACATTCCTAGCAAATTGCATGAAGTGCTTATTCCATTATTTCTATTGTTATGTTTCTCAATAGAATGTGGTTATCTTTAGCTAGTGTCATGCTTTAGTACATTAGCACTAAAATGCACTGATATTGCAAAGAGAGTGTGAGGCAGCTGACATTGAACTGGTACCTTGTACCTTGTCTCTGAAGATTCCTAAACCAGAGGTTGCTTTCAGCTTAAAATGAAGAAAGAATATTTGCATTTCTTTGTAACCTGGTTGTCTCCTCTTGTGAAACTGTGACCTGTGCCAGTTCATATATGTTCTGCTCAAACTCTCTCCAGGTGCTGGGATGTGCTTGACTGGTCCTAACTGGTTTTTGGATGAGAGTTGCTCTAATCTGCTCTGAATTTTTATTTTGCATGGCTTCAGTTTTCACATAATGAGCCAGTTTTATCTGTCATGTGCACAGTTCTGCTTTCTTCACGTCCCAGTTCATAATTTTGTTACATGCCTTTTGTCCATAGAAAATAAAGGAATCACGGAACTGAAATTGAATTAGACTCAAAACGTGCTTGAGTTTCCTGTTTTTCTTGTATTAAAATACTTTTTCTATTGAGACCCATCATGCAGCAGTTTCCTAACCACAACCACAGGGACTGCGAGAACACACTGAGTTTTGCCACACAGCACAGGGAAAGGGGCAGACCTGGAAGTGGGCTGGGGATGTGCTGGGCAGAGCAGTGCGGGGGGAACGCTGTCCTGCTGCACTGGCAGCTGCCCTGCTGCTGCTGGACAAACGAGTTATTTTTGTCCTGGACACTGGCAATGACTAGGTTTGTGGTTCACCCCTTGTCCAAGTCAGATGTCATCTTTTTCTTTCATCCTCCTTCCCTGCTGTTTTTTCTGCTGCCCATTCTTTTCTCTCATCTCATCTTTTTTCTCCTATCCTGCTCCACTCCTCCTTCTTTCACTCCATCCTCATTTTTCCTCCTTTGTTACCCAAACAGACCCACTGAAATATAAAGCCTGACCTCTTCTAAAGAGGGAGGATGTCCTTTTTTTAAATTATGCACCTGCCTAGATGTTTTAGTCATGTAATTGCTATAGTCACTATTGGGAACACAGATAGGCCCTTTAAGACAACCACTAAAAGCCTTTTGATTTAAAATTATGCTTTCAGTTTTGTGGCCTTTCTATGCTTCTGGTAGTATCTTTCTGCAAAGCTTAAGTGGAGAGACAAAAGAAAGCAATGCAAGACCTGCCTCCAGCAATATTTCCACAGCCCTGTTACTGGGGAGGGCTGCTCACACTGAGTCACTGCTAGTAGAGCTCATTGCTGAGTGCAAAATACATTCAAAAGTTACTTTATTTTAAGATTAACAGCTCTATCATGAAAACCAGCAACATTCCCAGGCTTGTGGGAATCAATTCTACTGCATTCCAACCCAGGATGTCCTTTTGACACATTTTTTTTCTGTGGAAACACTCATAAATTTGACCATGGTACTTGGAGATGAGTTAGACCCTTTTGATTACAGCCCTTTTGAATCCACCCTCTCTCCTTCCTTTGTTCCAAGAAGGAGGTGCTCTGTCTCTTGAGTCTTACGTCCCTTAGTAAACTAAAGGATATTTTAGATATCTTACTGTTTGTTTTGGATTAAGTGGTGCTGTTTAGGGAGTAATGTTCTTTTCGGTGTGAATCGGCGGAGTGGAATTTGGAGTTCCTGTCACAAGAAAAAAGATATTTTCACAATAGATAAAGAAGAATTTTTTTTTATATATATGCAGGAGAGAGAGGCATGGTATAAGATCAGAATTTTGGAAACCTCCCAGTTTAAGGGAGATGTGATTTGGGCATTGATAAAAAACCTTATTCTTAATGGTAATAAGAGAAAAAAACCCCAGAAATGTGAATTTGTAAAATTTGCAATGATTTTACTTGTATGGACAAATTATTTAATACAGATGAATCAGATTTTAAATTTAGACACTAAATTGATGATCTGCCCAACAATGAAAAAAAGACTGTTGACTATCCGTTATCTCACATAGAAGACAAACACAGTGTTATTGAAGTGACATACATACTTTCTGAAGTAAAATATAAATGCACGCATGCCTAAGTTTCAGCCCATCACTGAAGCTCTGTGGTCTTCTTACACTGACATTTTGGCCTATTTTACTATGCATAGTAAAATAAAACTGTGTTACACAATTAGGCAAAACACCCTTGTGGTGTTGAATAGTCACTTTCTGAGGGTACTTTAAATGCAACCTTTAATTAGTATTTCATCTATGGCCAGGTGTTGTACCTTGAATAAGCCCTAATAATATTGCCAACCTCCAGTTTTCTTAGACATGTAATGTTGAGTCTATTTGCTTGTTTGCAGTGGTGTCTAAAATGAAATATTTCAGTTATAAACCTAAGAAAACAAAGAGGAGTATAATCTCTTAATGGCACACAGAAGTGGGGCCTGCACTGGATATTTCAACGTGCTCTCTCTCTCCTTATTATATTTGTACCATGTCTTCCTTTTTTACTTTTAATATGGGCCATCAGTTTTCTCCTTTAAAAGCCTCACTCTGAAGGCTACGTGTGTCGACTGTACCTGTTGTGATGGGGGCCTTTCCTACCAGCACTGTTTTCCCTGCTGTCAGATCTCCCCCACCTATTCATTCCTCCTGCTTAAGGCCTGTTTGACACTGTTGTAATGATTCCCCTTGGGAGATGTACAATTGGATTTCTAAGTTCCTGCATGGCTCCTGCTTTTTAATGTTTGCTCCTGAGTCAGCACTGTATGCATGACTGACTGAAATAGAGTGAAAATTTGAATAAATATCTGTTATCTTCTCTGGATTATATTGCTGTTTGGTTGCAGAGAAGAAATGTGCCTCTGAAATGCTTCAGGAATCTTATACTCTCACATACAATTAGGCTGTAATATTTTGGATGCCTAGTCTTTCTATTTCCTAATCTTAGTAGTTTGTAACAATTTTTGTTAGAAGTAGTCTGATTTTCACCAAAGCTTTATAGTTAAATACAATGGATGATGGATTTTTTTATCATGCAGTAGCACCCTTGATGGACAGTACAGGCTCTGCTCCAAGTTGCATTTGGTCATAAAATATGTGGGAATGTGAGACTAAACTTGTATGCTGTTAGAACGATGATCTAATAGCTGGGGTAAAATTAGCTTTGGTCAAATTTACATTTTAGAGCAAAGATGAATGCTTGTCCCCTCTGTCCTAAGAAAGGGAAAGTTATTTCAGGGAATCTCTGGATTCCGCAAATGCTTCTGGAGTTCAGAATCAAATTATTGCTTTCCTATAAACAGTCTGGGGGTTAATGTTTTTTCTGCTTCAGCCAGCCATGATGGGTTCAGCTCTGCTGTACACACAGGCTTGTATCCTTACATTACATATTGATAATTCTCATTCTGTCATATACTGTGGCAGAGAGTGATGCAATCTATCAGAACCTCTGAGCAATTATCTTCTTTTGGGCTGCATATCCTTAGTAGTCCAGGTAGCAATTACCCTATCTGAATATTTGGCAACTAGTTTGTAATTCCTGTGGAGAAAGCATATGCAAGCCTGGCTCTGACCTGATTAACTTTCTTAGTTCCCTAACTTTACCATGCAGTACTGAACACCTAAGGGGAACTAGCATGTTCCCAGGTACTCGTGTCCTGAACAACATCAGTGAATGCTAATCACCCCTTCTGGATTTGGTGTTCCCTTTCATCTTGGGCTGGCTACATCCCAGGTGGGTGCAGCTTCTGGCAGCATGCCCTACAACGTGGGTGTTGCTCTCAGAACAGAAGCAGAGGACTGCCAGATGTCCAGTGTCACCTGCCCGAAGGAAATTTTCCTTCCAAATCTCTGGGTGGATTGTTTCACCAGGTGACTGTGCTTGTTGTTGTGGTCTGCTGATGTGACCATGTGACAAAATGCACTGCTGGCTTCCGTGTTCAAGGGAAGTGGAATTTAACTTGCTCAGTTGTATTTTGCAGCTGCAAAGAAGGAAAAAAATAGAAGTAAGAGTACAGTACAGGATGGACCAACATATGTCTTATTTCCTGCATTCTGGCAGCACTCTTAGGGAGGAGGGACACAGCACCCTGGCAGTGACTATGGGCCAAATCCTCATGAGTTCAAGAGCTGCAGTCAGGAGTGTAAAGAATGCTCAAGTATTAGGATCATTTTAATCCTTAGGTGACTAAGAACTTTGCATACAGAAGGCTGTTCAGTTCATAGTAAATCATGTTCATTTGTGTTCCCTTTTTCTGCTTTTTAGGGGTGGTTGTAGATGGTCTTATAGTTTTCTGACTATTTCTCAGCTTTTGTGGACAAACTTATCCTGTGCTTGCTTGCATGCTGTCAGACTTAAGTGAGACAGAAACTTTGCTTGAGGACTAATTTCCTGCAACATCACCTTCTCATTCAAGGCTCCAGACTTTTCACACAAAAATATATTCAATGTCACTGATATGAAAGGGTCTGGGATGGTTCAGTATGTTCCTTTCCTCAGCCAACCACATCTGTCTGATGTGTTCAATAGAAGGACTAGTTGTTCTTGACTCATCAAAAGGGATAGCTTATGTTATTTTGAGCCGGGTTGTCAAAGATGGCCCTTGACGAGACTTGAACTTATTCTCCCTGAGCTTAGTGGGGTGGTTTAACTGCTCATCTCCAGACAATAAATCTGGTAGTCAGAGGCACAGCAAGGAGGTACAAGGAAGTTCTTTTAATCTTCACGCAACTTCATGGGTGAGGTCAAGTTCTTACCCTATGATTCACCAGCAGATTTCCTCAGGTTTAAGAGGTGAACATCAGCTCCCTCATGCTTCTTTGTCAGTTCCCACATATCAGCATTCCTCTCCATCATGGCATAAGGGAAATGGACGTGACTCACAGTTGACAGGTTTCAGGCAAAGCAGAAATCAGAACATAAGAGATGTTGAAGGTTGTGACAATGTTACAAGTGGTGGGTCACTTCTCTCCTTAGGGAATCTGCTTAACTCCCTCAGACTTTTCCAGAAAACAGCAAAAAAGAACAAAAAAAGAAAGACAGTGAGGAAAGGAAAAGGTGCTCCTATTTCTTGTGGCATTACTACACAAAGCTGAGCTGCCAGGTTAGTTAAGATCTGCAGGGAGATTGTGGTTAGTACTGGGTGCCACTGCATTCCTTGCAGTGGGACTCAGGCCAACACTATTACACCATCAACTCTGAGGGATCACCAGTAGAACAGATTGCCAACAGGACAGGAAAATACAGCAGAATTTTTGATACCTAGAAAAGGTGAGCTTTAGTGACAGTCTAGCTGTTCTCTCCACCACCATGACCATCCTGAAAATATTAAAGTGTCAGCATACCTGTTTGCAGTCTTTTCAGCCTGTAATAGGTTGCTGTCAAAAGTAGAAGAATGTAAATATTTGTGAGATTTTATTGTTTGGCATTGTTTTTTTCTTTTTGTTTTTAAACTATAAATTCCCTCACTTCTTTTCTTCCTTGTCTTTAGCAATAGACTGTGGGTCATTAGTATCAATAACTCAGATCTCTCTCATGACACACCTAGACTAAATTGTCAATAGGAGGTGTTGTAGAAGATTCACACATCATTCCAGCAACTGTAATATCTGTTGGGAAATGCAAAAACACCAGGTGCACAGCTGCTGGATAGAGTTTCCATTTACTTTACCTGGGGCTTTTCTGTAGCATACAGCAATGTACGTCACACGCAGAAAAAAGTAGGTGGAAGGTTCTTTCCAAACCACATTGACTGAAAGAATGTACGTGTAAGGTAAGCTGTCTGCTGACATGTTCATGTGTTCTGCAGAGGAAAGGGTTACCTTGTCAAGGAAGTCTTCCTGGTGCAGGTGTGCATCCTAGCAGATTCATTCAGAGACTGAGAGATGAGAATGAGCCCTCCCTCAACTGACATGTACAAACAGCATTTTACCCATTTGTCTCCTAGGACATTTGCTAGCTGTCTCGTTAATCTTTTACTCAAAGTCAGACATATGTATTGATGGGAAAACAAACCTTAGACCACAGACCCCCTGCCTTGCATTCCTCACCTCCTCAAAATAACACTCACCATAGAAGCATTCAGACAGCACCAACAGCTCAGTGGGTTTGTAGCTGCATTACCTTGCACTTCTAAAGCACCTCTTCCACTTCTGTACTCATAAGCTCTTCTTCTTACTTATTATTTGTACTGTTGAGTAACTACCTATGCCCTGCAGTCCATCACATCCCCTTCCTCATTTGCATTTTGCAGGTATATGATTCCTTCTGTACCTCTGACTTTAAGGTGGCTGAGAAACTGGGACTGGAATCTCTTCCTTTTAACACTAGGTCACAGTGTGCTCCATGCACCTCTTGCTGACCTTCTGGAGGCTTTAAAAGCACCATTAATTTTACTTTCTTTTAATAGAGCAACAAAAATTTTGGATCTGATCCTCAGCTGGTTGAATTGTTTTTAACTTTATTAAGAGGGCATAAGAAACTTGTGAGCCAGATCCAGTAGCAGAGTACAGAAAGGAAGAAAGGGAAGTAATTTCAGGAACAGAAATATCTGCAAAGTTTAATCTCCAGTTATCTTGCCTCTGACTTCATCATCATCTGGTCCCAACAGACTTTGTGAGCTAAACAGAGTCAGGTTAGCTCAGTACTGAAATAAAAGAGCCTGGAGGTGTTGTCTTGGTGGTGTGAAGTAGTGATCTATCTTACCCAAGCAAGCAGATTCTTTTCCCTCTTGCATCATTGCATTATCTGAGCCTTTCTTGCAGGTTTGTCTTCAGGCTTGCCAGGCTGATTGGTTGGGATTAATGGCAGAGGTTTTCCAATGTTAATTTTATTTTTAATAGTATTTATTTTCTCCAACAAAGCTATGCATACTCATATGTTGCATCTCATTTTAAGTGAGCTCAGAATTTCTTTAAATAGTAATGATTTGAAAAGGAACAATACCCTCAAATTCCTGTAAGAATATTGTTTATAAATATTTGTATTTTGCATCTCTGTAAATGAAAATTACCAAAGCAGAACAAGGATTTCTTTTCAGTTCTCTTTAATGTTAGAGTTATGCTTTGTACTGTATGACATGGGATTGACCTTCATGGGACTGGATCCAGTCAGAATTCATATCTCACTCAAATACACATTTGTACATTGTTTAGGGCGTTTGGTCAGGAAGTTTTAGCCTTTCTGTTTCAAATAATTAATATTTCTAGTATTCAGTCTCAGTAAAATCCACAGAAACTCCAGCAGGCTCTGTAATAATTTCTTCAAGTGAGAATGTATCCTTCAATAGGAATTTAGGTTTGATACAGTGGCAGAATTTCTCCTCTCCATTTAATTTTTTCCTAAATATTTTTGTTTTTAGCTTCTAGGTTCCCATTGCAAAAAAAATCACAAAAAACTTTTTGTAGCACCTAGCACAAGGACACTGGGATCATAGGTTGTTTTGTAATACAAATCACCACTTAAAAGTAAAATAAGAAATAAGCTGTACAGACTATTGACTCTTCTCCAAGAGGTAGTCAGAGGTTTGTAATAGCCAGCTCAGTTGACACCCCAGAAAAGGGAAGTTCTGGAAGTCAGTGTTGGTGATAATGGTGTGACCTTTGCTGCTAGATCCTTCAAAACTGAAGCAAAAGCAAGTATTTCCCACTGTAATTCAGTTGTCAGTCCTGCACCATCCTTAGTCCTGATGTGGAGGTCTGTCACAAAGCTACCTCCTGCTGGGCCGGTAGCAGTATTTGGGAACTAGTAGGAAATAGCCGTTGTACTTGGAGTCAGTTAAATTATTATGTTGTTATTATTATAGGTATAATAACAAGTCTGTAATAATCTGGGACAGATTTGAATTTATAAACCCATCCTGAAACCTTCATCAGTCCATCTTTAACCCTGGGTTCACTGAAGACATTGAAGTTCAACATGTAGGTTAAAGTGAAAATTGCATTCAGTGTTGGCTTTTGTATAGACTAATTTGTTGGCTGCAAAGCAGTAAAGCTAAAGAGAGGGCTGAAAAGCTAGCGAAAGTGCTGTGGCAACTCACTGTAAATTTCTAAGTCCCTGGTGGAGAGACTACATCCAATTGCTGTTACTTCTCATACACTTAGATCAATGGGTAAGTCTTTGGGGAGTGGCATCATTGTTTTGTTCTGAATTGTGTTAGTGGTTGGTCCGTGACCATGCCTCCTGGGCTGAAAGATATTACAATAGAGATGGATCCTCTCCACCTTTGCAAGTGAACTGAGAAGGCCAGGTCTGGCTGCTGTGCCTTGGGTGAGCTGTGGGAGCAACTCCCATGCCTTCCTCCCTGTTATCCTGCTTACAGAGGTGCTGGAATGCAAAGGAGATGAAATGCCAGTGCATCTGCCAGCCTGTCCTGCCTGGCTGGGTTTCATTGTTCTCCTCTTAATTTCATCCAGTATTTCATTCAGGGAACAGTAACGCAAAACTCAGCATCCTAGATGATTTCTTGCTCTCTTGCTTGGCCTCCACGCCCTTGCTGGGGTCAGCATCCTCCAGATATCCACAGCCGACCACGCTCTCCTGCCTTCCCTTTCTGTTCCCCCAGCAGCTTGCTGTCCTTTAGCCAGGTTACACATATTTTTTCAATCCCGGTTGTTCATGGTCTCTGAGCACAAGGCTTAGCGGAGTGCGGTGCTGCCAGCGCTGCGAGACGCCCCAAAGGGAGCCTGGCTGCGGCTCCGCTGTTCTCACACCTCTGCGCAGATGGACCCCGCTCCCTCCCCGGAGCCCCTGCGGGCGCCCTGCCCGCCCCGGCCTCTGCTGTCAGAACGACTTTGGCAACTGCCCCTGCTGCATTGCATCACCGTGCATGGCTCCCAGGTGGCTGCAGCTTTCAAACTCGCCTATCAGCCCGTCTATCTGCTATTAGCTCCTTATCTTGCCTGTCTATCCAGGGTATTGACTTCTGGGCTGCTTTTGCAGCTTTAATTGCAGTTTGGGCACGGCAGCACTGGGATGTGGGTGCTAGGTCAGCAAACAAAAATCCCGTGGTTGTTCAGGCTTGGACCACGCTTCCATGGCACTGCAGGAAATGGAGGTTCAGCAGGCTGGAGAGCACGGGAAGTACAGCAAGTGCAGCATCTACCCGCGAGCCTCAGGAACTGCTCAGGGAAGGGAGCAACACTGCGAGCAGTGCCTCCCCCCCGTGATTTATAGGGGGTCTACAGTGGGGTGGGGCCAAATAGGGCCGGTAGGAAGCAGAGTTATGCGGGATTAGTGAGGAGCAGACAGAGGCAGCACAGGACCGGGCAGGGGGCCTGCTCGTGGGACGGCTCAGCCACAGAGGCAGCTGGCACCGGAGTGCTGATAAGGAGGAGAAACAGATGGCCACGCAAGCCCCTACACATGCCTTCTTGGTAGGCCTGCTGAAGGCTGGTCCACATCCCTTATTCCCCAAACAAAAATACATCTTTTCCTTTCCCCCGTTTGAAGATTTCATGTGGCTCTTTAAAGTTTACTGCCATAAACATGCTCTTGAAGTCTTAGCCCAGTATGCTGCTGCCACTTGTGAATGCCACGGGATCAGTCCCATTTATGCCTCTACCATGCTGTTGTGAGGTGGTTATAGAGCTCTTTTTTTAGTGCTGCAAGTCTGTGAAGTTAAAGAAAATTAGGAAAAATGACAAAAGGAGAGATAGCAATTATGTAAAATACCCCAAAACCAATTCCAGAATTGGCCTTGATACCAAGGGAAGCATGCAGCAGCTCCTAGGTGTGCAGAAGGTAACATGACAGACTGCTAAGTGGAATTTGTTGAAGATGTGTTCTGTATCATGGAGGTAAGAGTGGTGTGGTGGGATGTGGCAGTTGCTGTGGAAGCCTTTTGGATGTATGGCAGAGGGGGAAAGCTTTTGGCTGTATGGCAGAGAGCAGAATACAGGGCAGAAGGTGAGCAGAGCCCAGACAGTGCCTAGGTACTGGAGGCAAAGCTCCAGCATTTGGTATCCTCTCCCTACTGCAGTTTATTTCTTTCAGGCTTGTGTTACGCAGCTCTGTCTATTCTCCATTACTACAGAGCCACCATGGGGATGAGGTTTGGAAAAAGCACAGAATGTTTCTAGTAGTGCAGATGTTTTCAATGAATTCACCCTTCAGAACTGAAAGCGAAGGAGGCCTGGAAGGGGAAGAGTGTTTGTAGTGAAAAATATTCGGCTCATCCATATGTAGACCCAATGTGAGCCTGGAAGACACTGAGTGCTCCCTGTGAAGTGACAAGTGCCCTCAGTCTTCACTGAAGTTCTGCTGAAGGCAGTGGGTATGTCTGCATAGCAGTGGCAGCAATGACTGCTTTTTGGCTGGGTAAATTAGCCTTTGTGGCTGCGCTTCGGCTCCTACAGTATGCATGCTTCAGTATCTCTTTAGAGGCTTGTCTGATGAAAAGGGAAAACATTCAGCATCTTGCCAGATCAGGGCCTGGATTTTGAAATGTTTTTGTAGGTTAAAATGAGAATGCATATGCATGGGCTTGTTTTCAAGCAAGTTGAGCACTTGTAGCTTACAGAGTTGGGTGTAAATTTTAGATGTTCTGAGTCTCTAGAAGTCAGTCTCGGAACACTTTTTCTCCTGATACTATCCTTATTATCCTTACCTTCACCTCCTCTGCTGTTATATAGTATTTTAGCTATGTAACTGTACTATTTAAAGCATTTATGATACCATTTGTTTGGGAAACAGTAAAAATCTGCTCTATCCTATTTAGGGGTTTGCACTGCTACTCAGCAATGTAAGCCCCTGAGTGACTTCCATGTAAAATCAATCAATGATAATGAAACCTAGTGGAAGGGCTGTGAATGCCACTCAAAATAAGGGTCCCTTTCCTCCACAATGGCCCCGTCTCATCCAGCGAACTGGAGGCTGGCCTGTTTCACTCACCATGAAATGTTTGAGTACAAATTTACTCTTTTAACATTGTACCAAAAAAGGTCCCGTGACCTATTCCCCACAACTTTCACATTTTAGAGAAGTGATAGAGATGGAAAATTTGTGTGAGGACCCTTGCTATTGTAATATCTCAAATGGTAACCTAATTCTGTAGAGTATCATCAATTGTAATCTTATGTGATCAGGCTTTCTAGCATTACAATATTTCTGGAAATATTTTAAAAGGTGCTGATGTACATACAAAAAGGCAGGTACGGTTTTAGGTCTATCTATCTGTACTTTTGATGCCCTCCCTCCTTATCCCCACATCTGGTTCCAAGAATGTCATACCTGGAAAGAATCATTTCAAATTAATTCAATTTGTTTCAAAGCAGCCTAAGCTTCATCCCTCACAGGGGCCACTCAATCATATTACTGCTCCTGTGAAACTCCTAATGGGACACAAAACAAGTAAAAGTAGATTCAGGTGATCTCACATATTAAACATACTAATTAAATCTGGCAGCAAAATGACTTTGTGAATTTCCTTTAATCCTGTTTTTAAATTAGGCCACATGTATTTGGGCTGTAGATTTCACGTGCTCTCTTTCTACGAACTTCCTTTTAACCATGTCCTGTGGCCAGTTCACATCCAATTGTTTGAAAATCAGTCTTAGGTGGTAACTGGATCATTACATATGACATGTCTAATTTTGCTTTCAAAACGACCTGTTTTGAAAAACTTAATGAATATCTCACGAGAAGTTCAAAGCTGAACTGATCTGACTGTCCCTGTTAAAAACCCAAATGTGCTGGATCTCTGTGTTTTATGAGAAATGTTTTCTAGATGAAAACTAGCTTTAGGAAAATGGGGATTCTTGCTTTAAATCAGCAGTAGTTTTCACTTTGCTACTTTATAGCATTGCCTGTGGGGGATATGGTCTTATTGATATGTTTTGCAGTGAGTGACTAACAAGATTAACAAGGGACATACTGACTAACAAGGGCTTCTTCCTGCAGTCCTCTTCTGTACAGTCTTGGTATTTAACCCACCCTGTAGAAAGTTTGGTTTGCAGTTCGAGGAAGTCTATGTTTTTAGCTAAAATGTTACTGGTCAGTATCTACTTGAATAAATATTCAGCCCTGATGGGTGCACTCCCGTGTTGTACACATTTTACCTTCACAAAGCTAAAGCTCCCTGTGGTATCCAGGATATATGGTGGTGCCTGAATGGACCCTTTCAGGGAATGGGAGGAAATTCTCTGTTACTTCTGGGGCCCAGAGCATGGATGACACTTTCATGTCTCATGCTTCCTGTAGTACACTATGCTTTTTATCTATTTCAGGTGGGGTGTGGGGGTGTGGGTGTGACAGCAAAAATGTTCACAGTGTTCACAGGCCGTTCTGGGCAGCACACCTATTTATGTGGTTTTGGAGGGACTGGACTTGGTGAGCTAGGTGGCCCTGCTCCTCCTCATTGTATGCTGCACTCTCCTGACTGCACCAGTGACATAAATATGCAATAAATAATACAATCTACAGTAGCGCTGCTTTCACATAATAGCTATGGCAGCAAAATCCTTTCCTGGAGCAAACCATTTAGTAACTGTAGCTTGCTACAGCTCTGTCAAGTTACACAGGACTCCATCAGTTCACTGCAGCAGCAGATTTACCCACTTTTGTTCCATCAAGGATTAGTGGATGGGAGATTTACCTAGACATACACACAGACACAGCAGTGCCCACCCAGAGAACATAGCAGCACGGACTCGCCAGAGCTCCTGTTTTGCTGGGATGACAATCTGGTCTGCTGGGAGTGAATTTGTGTCAGCACAGTTCTCTTGATCTCTCTGCACTTAGTGACTCCTCCATTGGGCAGCTGGAAAGCAATGAAATGCTGCCAGTGATACATGTGTTTGTGGGTGTGCAGACATGCACATAGTGCAGAGAAAATAAGTGACACTGTTGAATAAACGTCCTATCTGCAGAGGTGTGAGGTAGTCGCATTACTCAGAAGTGTGCTGAAATGATTGATGCTAAAAATGTTACACCACTGTACTTCACACAGTGCACATTAAAGGAAAGCCAAGTCAGGGCATATTAAATTTTATTGAGAGTGGGTTTTGCAACTTTTTAAGAGGCCATGTGCCATGCTTCCTTTTTTAGGATCCAACTACCAAAATTAAAACCAGTAAATCTTTCTAAAAATAATCTGAGAAAAACTTTCCCCTATGTGAAAATGAAGCATGTTAATGTCCTCGTGTGCCTTGATTTTTCATAAAAATATTACCTTGTTGGAAAGCACATCTATTCCCCTTTCATGATACCAACCACCTCTTCACCTTGTTGCTGATGGTATAAAACTGGATGTGACCAGTCCTGGCGTTCAAGCCAGTAACATTGACAGGGATGGGAAGATGCTTTCCACTGACCGAGGGAGAAGACTCAGAAGACTGCCTGAAGAAGTGAACAGGACTTGGACCACTAGATCTGGGGAAGATGTAGTTGTGGGAAGATGAAGGATTTAAAAGTCAATCAGATACAAATTTATTGCCTGGGTTTTAATGAGAAATGCGTGCTTTGTGGGCATAGCTGTATGCATACTCACTGTTTGCATTCAGTGAGCAAAGACACATGTGAAAGGTGTTTGCATAACATGAATGGGAAGTAGGTAGGGTTGTTCTTTCTCACAGTCATTCTCTTTCTGTTTATATATATATAATTTACATTTATTGCAAAATATTATGTACTCAGACTGCAGCATATGTTAGGCTCACTATTTCACTATTGTATGTTGAGTTCTTGGGGAGAGATGGAAAGGCAGTAAAAATACACAGGATCCTGGGAAGGTGATAATTTCCAGTTAAAGGGGCATATAGTTTGCATAAGCAATAAGGAAAGAGATTATCTTACTGTTTCTGGAGAATTTATTCTGTGTGTATTTGGAGGCAGAAACAGAAGTGCTATTCAGATATTTTAAGACTGTGTCTTTGTGTCTTCCTCTACATCTAGAAAGTGCCCTGCCCAATTTGTGCAACTCTAGTTTAAACAGAAGAGTAGTGACCATTTCTGCATGACCGTGTCTGTTTCGTGGGGCTGGGTAGTGGTGAATGTGGAGGGAAGCTCCTTTACTGCTGCTGGCTAGAACCAAAATGTGAAGACATGGGTGAAAAGGGCAACCCTGTGTGAACTCAAATAGCTTTCCCATCTCTTAAAATTGCTCAGCCTAGATAAAATTGTGGGATGTGAACTGCAAGTGCAGGCAGGAAGCTTAATGCTTTCTGGAAAAAGTAATGAGTGAAGGCTGCAGTGAAAACCAGAACAGCCCTTCCTCCCCTCAGCCCACTCTGCCCAAATGAGCACTTTCTCTGCAACTATTGGCAGTAATAAATAATCTTCATCTAAAACATCTCTTGTTACGGCCTTTATTGTATTGGCAGTGAGTGCATAACAAGCCAGGGCTGTACTAACAGTTCTGTGCTGATAAAAACCCAGTCAAGTGAAACACAGAAAATATTTTTTTTAAATGCATTCTGAAATGCTTTCTTGCAGTGCTAAAAACAGTTTACAAGAGATGTTGAAAACTAAGTGCACCGTTTAGACACCATGTGTTTACTTTTTAAGGCTGGGGTAACGCCTGGGAAAATCTTTGCTTTCGAAACATGTTTCAAACAGAGGACCAAATGCACTGCTGTGTACTCTGCAAGTTCCAGCGGAGCAAAGGGGGCTGGACCTGTTTCCACCAGGAGTTGGTGCAATCACAAGCAAACCTCGATGTGTCTTTCTGGCATCAATGGGACGTGCCATGATTCCACCAGGAGTTGGTGCAATCACAAGCAAACCTCGATGTGTCTTTCTGGCACCAATGGGACGTGCCATGAACTGCTGTAGGAGCTAGAGCCAGGCTCCCACACCCGCCACGGCTTCTCAAGGATCTCTTTTTGTTCATCTGTGCCACTTCTGCCCATTTAAAAAACCGTGGCCAGTTAGCTGTAAAAACAGATGTGCCTGTGATATTTCTCTTCTTCTAAAGGTTACAGGCCAGATTGCTCTTGGCGCTTGCATGGCAAAAAGGCAGGAGGTGGGGAGGAGGAGGAGAAGCAAGAAACCTTTGCTGGTCTATTTGCTTATCTACTGAGACACAAATATGGGGAATGAAGAGGAATCAGGTTTTTTTGTCAGTAACAGCCCTTACAGCAGGGAAGACAAGAGGAGGGCTGGGGGAATGGAAGGGTGGTCTTTTCTCCGCAGCATCTCTGTACCCATAAGCCTAAGGAAATCAGGCACACAATAGCAATCCAGTTCCTCAGTTTTCACTTCATCCTGCTCCCTCAGGCGCAGGGAGTTTCGGGAGTTAACCTGAGCCCTGAGAAGCAAGTCACCCCAGCTCTCTTCAAGAAGAAGACATCAGCTGGCAGAGTGGCGGGAGGTGCGCAGAAGCGGGTCTCCGCTGGTTTTAGAGGGAGCTGAGGAAAAGCGCACCTCCGGGGTGAGGACAGCCACTGCCGGCTGCATGCCGCCGGCCTCGGGTGGGCTGGGGCGAGGAAGGGGCAGCCCTGCAGTGCTCCCTGCGCGGCTGTGCCTCCCGTGGCCGGCTGCACTCTCCTTGGGCTGCTCTGCGATGTGGACACTCACCTAAGGCTTGCGCTTGGGGCATCTTTCTGAGGCTCCCGGGGCTGCTCCCTGCTGACCCCGGGCTGGTTTAGCTGCCTCCTCGGGACAGCCGCCTGCTTGACGCCTTGGAGCCGTCTGCCAATTCCTCTCCTGTCACCGCCTCTTTTAGTCTGTGTGTGGCATCAGGGCAGCCAGCAGGATGTAACTGGAGACTCAGACTATTCAGGGCTGTCGCTGCTGACCAGCACAACAGTAGGTTGACTCACAAAGGACAAGGGTTTCTTTTCAATGCAGTTTTTCGGGCTTAAGCTTATGCAGTGGACAGGGAGTGCTGCTTAACTAGAAAAGCTGCTTTAAGAGAAAGTTTCCTCATTTTATTTTATGGTGGGGAGGGAAAAAGTTTGTTCTCTTGCGTGAAATATGATGGGAAGGCCAGAATCCCCCTGCCAGGGCTGGTGGGACACGGCAGTGGTGTGAGCCAATGTGAGCGGGGAGACAGCCTTGGGCACTTCTATACTGTGCGGGCTGGTGAAACTTTGGATCCCCTCCTGACTGCAGATCTTCACAGCAGCATTCCTTGTGTGACAAGCCTTTTTCACATTTCCCCATTCAGCTGATTGTGGGTGCTGTGCTATTTTAAACCCACATGGAAGTATGTTTTTAGGACCATCTGCTACCGGCCCTAACCCAGATGATACAGTTAGAGCCTGCCCACAGCATCCTCCCCTCCTTCAGACAGTTCCAGGAACAAGTGGTGAGTCAGTCCCGCAGCTGAACTCATATTTAGCTAACCCTGATATCCTGCCTATCGGAGAGAAATGCACAACGGCCTTCCCAGGTGCAAAACCCTGTTGTTCCCATTATTTAGAGAACGCTTGGAATTTAAAAAAAAAACCACTACCAAAGCAAATGTCAGATCACTTAGTGCATCGACTCCTTTTGTTCTTAAGAGTGAGAAGGAAGAAGTGATCAGTCCCCCCACAGCAGCTTGCCCCTCTTGCCTTTGCTTCCAGGCTGAGGGGCAGTTTCTGCCCCTGGCTGACCAGTGGGCTCATAGCCCTCACCCTGCCTGTCACTGCCCTGGTGCTGCCTCAGCAGCGGCTCTCCCTCGTGCTGAAACATCTCTGCACGGCTGGAGCGTAGTTAATTCTTCCTTCGGGCACTGGGGGTGAGCGTAGGCGTCTCCTAGGGCTGTCTGGAGGCCAGTGTCGCCTGTCAGGGTCCTGCCTTCTCTCATTGAGCAAATGTTGTTAAACACACATCTGTGGGTCTGGATGAGGCTCTTTCCCTCCACCTTAGGAGCTTCGTGAGCCTGAAATAAGGTTTCAGCCAATGGATCATCTGAAAAAGCCTCCCGGAGAGCAGCATGACTAAGAACCAGCGTTTATAAGCCATTACTTGATGTATTTTAAACTCCTGCTCTTTGATCCCTGTATGATCCAGCAGCCGCTTTCTGGCTGTTTGGCAAAAGTAGCAAAACATGCCCTGCTCTGTCATCACATTTCTGCTGGATCCCCTCTGCATGCTGTACTGTTTCCCACCCAGCAGGTTAATGACCCATAATTACCTTAATCATATAATGCATAAAGTTCAGTATCTCCACAGCAGATACACCAGCACTCAGCTTGGGCACAGCCTTCAATGTTAAGTGATACCTGAGGCCCTGTCCTGCTCCTGCTGAAGTAGAGGTAAATCCCCCACCCGCCTCCGCACAGCCACTGGCTTCCCAAATCTGCAGCACAGAGAAAAAGCCCTCCCTGATGCTGCCGGGAGCATTACCTGCAAAGTGAGTATGAAGCATGAACGTTGTTTTATTTAGGCTATGCAGTGTTTGTGTGCTCCCTTGCAAGCTCGGATCAGTCGCAGCTCAGAGGAGCTTTTGCTGGTATCCTGTTTCGATCAATGCTGATTTGAATAAGCATCATGAACCTAATTATTTGGTACCACTCACAAGACACTGCATTTGCTATGGTGCCCTTGAGACAGGCAGGCTTTATCCTGCTCAACAGAAACATCCACAGCTGTACCACACTCTGCTTCAGGCTCCTTGGAGTTACTTCATCGTTGCCTGACAGCTGTGTCCCCTGACCATTATCTGGTGGCCGCATACTTCAATAGCGGACTGTATGTACTGTATGCACTAGACTGCAGTGTGACCTGACAGCTTGGCTTCCTCTCCCAGAGTATATCTTCTGCTACTCTTCAGCATCCTACAGTTTATCTGTGGTCAGCTTTCTTACCCATTTCCTGCCAGCTGCTACTGGTCTTTTAGTCAGCTCTGCCAGGCACATGGGCAATGGTGAGCTTGCTGAGCCTTGTGCTGCATTATTTCTTAGATGGAGGCTCTGCAAAGGCTGCTCTGGAGTTTTGTATAGAGGATTTCTTCCTATGTAGTATCACGGCAATTAAAGAATGCCACTCTGAAGAAATACACCTTGTATTTATCATGTGGTATCAATTTTATCTCTGTTCTAGCATTGTTGCAGTGTTATGGCTGAGACTTTGAAAGCACAAAATTGTTTCTAGCAAAAATTAGTTATATGATGAAATTAGTTATAATTTTATCAGCCCACAGAGCCCAGAATTTGGTATTCTTATCTCCTTTGCCAGGTTGTCCCACAGAGATGTTAAAGCAGCTGAGGGAACAGGTCCCTGCTCTGGATCCAGAATTTGGCATTTTACTGGAACATAATTCCTCTGCCTAAGTCTTTTGGAAAATGGCTTGTTCTCCAAGCTGGGACTGAGCTGATAGCACTGTGGTCATGTGCTGAGCTCAGTTTGGAGGTGTCCCCATTGCCACAGCAGGGTGCAGCAGCTGTGGAGGGTCACTATTCATGGACGTGTCCCTTGCTCCTCTTGCTCCTGTCAGGGCTGGTTTAGGTTTATTGTTGGGGCTGTGTAGGGAGCACCCCTTCTGGAGGGACCAAGTCACTGGAGCTCAGGGATATTAAGTGAGGGCTTGTTCTCCACCCTTCTGCCCTGACTTCTCCTGGGTGGGAGCTTCCTTCCCAGGAGTGCCCAAGTGAGCCCCAAATTGATGAATATTCAGTGAAGCAGAAATCAGCTAGAGAGACTCTGGTGCTTTGACCTATCAAAAAAGAAGTCCAAATAATTTCCTCTTTTTTTTTTTTTTCTTTTTGTTTTTCTTTTTTAAAGAAAAAAGTAATCACTTCAAACTTTTATGAGTTTTATGAGTCATCATGTAATCGATCCTTATACAGGGGTATGGGACAGTGTGGGAGTTCCTGGGATTTCTTATATGTGCTTTCCTAAGCCCAGATGCATACCATCAGTAGCATGTTCTGTAAGATTAAGCACAGGGAAGGCATGGAGAAGGCCATGTCCATGTCCCATTCAGCCATGCAGCCTTACTGCACACCTGGAAACACGAGTGTGTGGGCCAAAGGCTGTGGCAGATCATGTGGAAAGTCAAGAGGAAGGAGAAATTTGGCACACACAATGGAGTTCACTTCTGAGCTTCTGAGAGACTGAATGCTTGTGACACAGTGTCTCAAATGAGAAGCAAGGGAGAGAAGTCTTCCTGCAAAGAGGTAGGAGGGATTGTGTCCATCCTTTCCCATTCAACATTCATTCTGAAACCTGATGATGATAGCTGGGCATGAGCATGGTGTTTTTGTTCTGAGACACCTTTAGAAGGAGCCTGACAATCTCAGCAATACATTGAGGATGCCTGGCGAGGTTTGTCTCACTGTCCTAGAGCCAGCAAGTGTGAATACTCCGGGTTCGGTGTTCAGCATTCTTGCCGCTTTCTCTCTTGGTAAATTTAGTAGACATACCTAGGAAAAATCCAATCCAGCTGAGCACCACAGAATGCTAAGATGGAAATTACCCATTAGGACTTCCTGTTCCTGCTGCAGGGCTCCTGCCATGTATTGAGTGAGTTGTAGATTTTAAGGCTCTGGTGCATTGGTTCAATGGCTTATTAAAACTCAGGTTCCATGAATCCACTCGACCCAGTAATGCAGATCTGCCAATATAAGTATTTTTCTCTTCATCATTTACTATTCCAGCAATTTTGAAATGAGATCTATCTTTTAATAGCAACATTTTTTCATTCTCTTCAAACAACTGCTAAGGATAGTGAACAGCACTGGGCTAAGAGGTTTCTGGGGGATCCCATTAGACATCTTCTGAAGATGGGGATGATTCAGTTAGGATTGCCTTTTTGAGCACTTTTGGCTCACCAGCTTTTAATCGATTTAATATGAGGTACATTAATTCTGGATAGTGCTAATTATTTTAATCAGAATGCCATGTGGGACTGAGTTAAATGCCTCACAGATGTTGAAACCCATGACATAGACACAGCTATCTTTATCAGCTAAACTGGTAATTTCACTAAAAAGCAACACCAAGCTCATTTGACAAGACTTTTCCACCAAGTCATGCTGATGACTATTAATTACGCTGCCATCTTTTAAGCCATTTTCAGCTCTGACCCAAATGTGCCCATCTGAGCGGGATGAAGGTGCAATGCAAATGAGACATGGAGGCACAGGGGACTTGCTGAGTTGTGTCATCTCCAGGCCAGGAGCTACACTGGATAGTATCAGTCATGTAAAGACTGTTATCTCACTAATCCTTCACGTCAATCTGCTTGACTCCTGGATCCATGTTAGGCTAGTCAGCCTGTGGTTGCCCAGACTGCTCTGTAAATAGTGATGCCTCATGAGCTTTTTCCAGTCTTCTGGGAGCTCTCCAGTGGTCCCAGATATGTGAAAAATCAACACAAACATTTTGGAAAACTCTTTGGCACATTTCTTTAGTATTCTGAGGTGCAACTTACCAAGTGCTGCTGATTGAAAAATGTTCAGTTTTGATAGCGGCTGTTTAACTTTCCTGTAAGTAACTGATGGAATAGAAAGTGTTTCCTTATCACTTTGAGATAGGAATACATAATCCTACTGGTTTCCAAATACAAACTTGAAATATTTATTGAATATTTCTTCTTTTATGAACCATGACTGGCAATTTTGAGATTCCTATCTAGCTGTGGCACTGTCCCATTGTTAGGATTTTGTTTGTTCCTGATAAATTTAAACAGTTCCTCTTTATTGTTCTTACTGGCTGCAGATTTGTGAGTTGGTGCCTTTAATTTCCTATGGTAATTTCCTCATTGCTGATATATGTACACCCACACTGATAGATCCAGATGCCAGTCCAGTGTCCAAACTACTAAAGTTTTAATGAATCTGGGCTCCTGATTTTGTCTTGACCCAATACAAATGAACAGATAGAAAGCCTAGATTAAGGTTTAAGTTCTGAATTTCATATCCCTTCTCTCCAGTTCCAGAAAAGCTGGCATGTTGCAAAGCCATCTTTTATTCAGTGGCTCTCAGTCTTTGAGAATCAAGATCAGAAAAAAAAAAATCCCATTTGTTTCATTCCTGTGAATCAGGAATGAACTGATTTGTACTATGATGAAAATACCTGAGTTATATTTTGCATAGTGACTATTGGGCTTGGCTACAGAGCTAACTGGTGGATGGGACTGGTTGTCCTCTGCTCCCCGTGCAGGGCTCAAACCTGTTGCAGAACTGGAGACTGCAGAGAGTAGGGGATTTCTGCAGGTAGGGAGCACTTTGGTCCAGGCACTGCTGCAGTGTGTGTCCATAAGGGCAGATGGAGAATCACAGAACAGTTGGGAGAAATGAATTCATTGCATCAGGGCTGAGGCTGTGCATGTCACTGCCTTGTCCTGGTGGGCACTCACTCAGCCCTGGCTGTGGGGGTAGAAGGGTCAGCCCAAGTGCTGCCCTGCTTTGAGTTTGGAGGTGAATGGCAGTGGCCTCTGGAGACACTGGTGGGATGAGTGGGTCTTTCTCATTGCTTCCCTCCCAGCTGCTGGGGAGGTGTGAGACATTTTTCACCCTTCTTGTTGCTGTCTCTGACCTAGTGTGCTGCTGTCTGCTGCAGTTGTGCCCTGGGGGATTAGAAAAGCCCCTCTGGGTAACAGTACATGAATTGTTATTTTTGATTGCAACTGGGTGACCATTTATTGACTCTTCAATTGGGTAAAGTTATTTAGAAAGTTATGCAGCTGGAAGAATGCTGCAAGCCTGGCTTACAACTTTCCTCTCTTTCCCAGTAATAGACTTTGATTTGCTGTAGTTCATTTCCCTCTGAAGTCTGCTTTTTGTAGATAACATAAAGCACTTGGCATAGTGGTTGATAACTGAATGTATGAAGCATGACATTTTCCTAGATACAGTATGCCACATGAACACTTGTCTTTTGTATTGGAACCCATAAACAAGAGTTGACTGAGGGCAAATAGCTTGCTCAGGTCCTGTGGAGAGGCAGGGAGTGAGTCAGTGCTGAGGGGAGCGTGATGTGGTCACAGCTGCTTTGAGGAGGGCATGTGGCAAGAGAAGGCAAAGCCCAAGGGCAAATAATCCCTGTGAGCCAGCTGGTAGCAGGTGAGGCGACTCATGATGTGGATTAAAAAAAAAAGTGTTTTGGAAACTTAATTTCCTCCTTACTTGTTTTTCTGTCCAGTGATTAAAATACTGACATGTTTCTCTGTCTCTGGAGCATGGCAATCCACCTCTCCTCCCACCTCCCCCAGACCAGTGAAAACCTCAGAAACTGGCATTAAGGACTGGGACACTCCTGCTGGGTTTAGACCTTGGCAGTACTGTGGGGGTAGATGATGGTGCCCGTGCTGAACCATCAAACAAAGCAGTTAACCTCTTGGTTTCTCCCTCACCACCCACATAGAGAAGCTAAAAATAGTAGGCAGTCTTGCAGAGTTCTGAGAAAGAATTAAGTAAGAATAAAGCACTGGGCTAGGTGGCTGGAAAGCAGCACTCTGCACTGTAAGATGGAGCATAATGTATACCAGTGAATATGCAGAACTGTGTAGTATATTTTAAACGCAATGAAGCTTCACACCGTCAGCTATTAAAGCATTGCTGAGAGCTGGATTCACACTGCTTTGCTGCTGAGAAGTTAGTAAGGCTGTGTACGAACTGAGGGAAAATGACTGCCCGTCTCCTTCACAGATCTCAGGGTTTTACCCCGGCTGCCTGGCTCCAGCCAACACACGACTTGCACCGAAAGGGAAAGGAGAGAGAAACTGGTCATGTCATGCAAGGCAGCTAGAAGAGTATGGGGAATACACAGCTCTGGTGAGTTAAATTGAAGATACTTGGGGTTGAATTTTTGAACCTCCTTTCCCAAACTGTGTATGCAAGGCGGGCAAGTATAGGCCAGAGACAGCTCAAAGAAATGCTGACTTGCTCATGAAAATGCAGATTTTACAGTTGTGTGTAAGAACTTTTGCATAGCAAGTAAGAAGCTGTGAACTGCTTCCCTTGATGCAGACTGAGCTTCTTTGGTTCAGACTCTGTTGTGAGGGAAAGTAATCCAGTTACTGATTTTGAATGAGAATCAGGCATCTGTTTGCATCGAGTTTTTGCATTCTGTTTCAGCCATACATTTATGAGCTATCCAGAGGCGCGGGAACTGAAAGTGAAGAAAATATTTGTGGGATTCCACAGAGACGGAAGCAGCCACTGCTTTGCACGTGTGAATTTTGCCAGTGCATTTTGGTGGCTTAGAATGAAAGCCTGGTGCTTGCTCATAATGAAAGTTGGACCTAAATCTGGTCATATCCAAATTCCCAATGCCCAACAAACTGGAGTGTGAGGGCTTAAGGCAGAAGAGAGGGGCTATACCAGGTAAAGATGCTGTATATTTATTTTAGTGCTTAGAGTTGATTAGAGTTGGGTGAAAATGATTAGCTGAAAGGATTCTGAGTAAACCAATTTAAAATGTAATTATGAAGGGCTCAAGATAGTGTGTGTGTGTAATTATGTTTCTTGCCCGTGTGCACTGTACTCAGTGATTTTGTTCTGCAGCGAGTGGAAGGGGGAGGAAGGGATGTGCAGAGGAATAGCTGCACGGGGAGCAGCTGCTGTCGACAGGCAGTTTGTGCTGGGTTTCTCCCGTGATCTGGAGGTGCACTTTTAGCTGTACTCGAGGTAGCACTGAGCTGGGTATCAAACCCAGCACAGCCATAGATGTGTAGTTGTGTTTCAGCTGCTCAGAACTGGGAACAAAGCTGGGCAAGTGATTGCAGTGAGCTCCTTGCTCCCTTGGGGTTCTCCCAGCCTGTGCCACAGTGAGCATGTACGAAACCAGCTCGGGGTTGCCATGCAAGCTGTGGCATATCTTGGGATGAGACCACTGACAGTCTGGCTTGTGGCATTTCTGGTTACTCATGTGACCTCTGTGACCAGCAGCAGAGAATAAGCCTTGTCTAGTCAGCAAGTTATTGCAGACTAGCTCATGTCCATGCTGTTGGGGGTGAAGTCAGTCTGGGATGGGCTTGCTGCATCCACACTGTTTGCTCTGGAGTGAGTTGAGTCTGTGCAGAGTGGATGTAGGATTGAGGGGACTTGTTCCCCTTCGTTGTGGTTGACTCTCCTGTCATATGCTGGCCTGGGGCTGGAGCCTGGGGTGAGCAGACCAGCACAGTGCTGACACTGCACATGTCCATGAGCCATGCAGGACAAGCCACATGCAGGGTCCATAGGCACCTTTTTGAGGCTCTTGCATCTGGGCTTTCTCCAGATGTTTTTCTTCTGTATTCTCACATTACTGAAGGCACAAAAGGTCAGGAAATGTTCCTAGAATCCTTCTTACATTAAACAGGGAACACAGTGAGGAGGAGAAAGAAGAGTAGAAATTGTTGAAGGAAGATGGGCTATGACAATTAAGGAGGCAAAGTCAGGAGTGCTAAAAGGCACTTTATCATCAGTGGTGAAGGGTGATTTTTTGTGGGACTTGATACCCAATGAGTGTGTGTCTGAGTTAGGTAGTGAACTGTGCACAGAGGCACATTTAGGACAGAAAGTGAAAGGACATGCTCTGGCTGACTCACACATTCATCCACAGCGTGAGAGCGATCCCTTTTGTAAGAAACAGCCCCAGTTGGGCAGCAGCTGTGCTGCACGTGACTCCTGCCTTCATCTGACATGGGAACAGAGGGCAGGAAGAGCCTCCTGGGATAGGGTACTCAATCTCTCTTATTTCATCCTGTAACTCCTGATCAAGCATAATCTTAAAAAATAAAAAAGCAGTGTTTGCCTATGTTGTTTTATCATCTCCTTATGCTCTCTGTATGTCTGCTTTCTGTTACTGCCTTAATGGGATTGTTAGCTGCTTGGGGCAGCCATGGTCTTGTGCTCTCCTCATTTGCTGTGGTGGGACAGTATCACACAGACAATCACATCAGCACTTCAGACACACCCGCTGGGGTTTTTGGACATGGGCTGCAAGATGGAGATATTCCATTGGGACAGGCACATTTTCACAGCAGGAAGCTTATGTTTCTGTTTTGTCCTTTGCTCAGTAGGTGCTGGTGTGTGTCAACTAATCTTTTTCCTACTTAATCATTCAGTCAGCACCAATGTGTTCCTCTGAGTAATGGCCTAAAGACCAGAACTTCTAGCCAAACCTTGTGTTTTGCTAAAACCACAAATCAAACTTGAAAAATAGGTGCAATAAGAAATAAAGCTTCCCAATAAAGAGAAAGGAATATTTCAGCTGCTGTCATCTTAACTCTTAATACCTTCTTGCAGGAAAGAACTGTTTTTGGAAGATGGCAAGGGAAATGAAAAGGGGTAGCAGTGCCTACAGCTGATAACACTGACCTGTTTTCTTGGCATTCCTCCAAATGCAAGGCCAGCTCTGCTTGAAATGTAGGTGATTCATCAGCTGAATTGCAAGCAGATAGTGTGGTGCAGCAGCACAGTCATAGACAGGTTATTATTTCAATAATCTGAGTTTTACTTATTCTACTTTAAAAACTAATGAAGCAAATAATGTTGTGACACAGATGTAGGCTGTGAAAATGTGTCAGAGAAAGGCAATTAACCTCTGTACTAATAAAGTCTGTCAAATTAGTAAAATATTTTTTATATATTGTAATAGCTAATCAGAAATATATAGGCCATGAGTATTCAGTGCTGCAAGCCTGTGGAATCTTTTATACCTTTGAAATCTAGATGTAAAACTTCATCAGGGAAAAGCAGGAGTTTTTTGATTTTTTTTTAGCACAGGTGTAAACAGCTAAAAAAGTCACAGGGTGACTTTTGCTGGGGTGGGTTGTGGATTTCTCAGGACCTGTTAGCATTGTGTTGCCCCCTTGCAGCTAAGGTTGGGCTTTTATTTCCACATACAGGCATCCCTTAATCACTTACTGGCTGTATTACCAATTCTCTGCTGGACATTCGTGGGGCATTCTGAGCTGAGATTAACTGATTGATTGATTGATTGATTGATTGATTGATTGATTATTAAAAACGAAATCAAAATAGATTCTGTAATCCAGCTACCTGGCTGGAGAAATGGGATTATCTGAGATGTATTCCTGGAGCAGGAATTCTATGTCCTCTCTCAGTCATAATTTCTCCCACTGAGAGATAGCAGGAAGATGACATTGAATGTGAACCAAGGCTAGGTAAGTTAAATCCAGGTTTGAAATTCTTTGCTAAGGTGTGTAAAAGTTATTGTGGACAAAACTGACTGCTCCTATAGGAGAAAGAGCAATATTTCTGAAACTGAGTGAACTTCCTAATGCAGTAATGATGTAGGCATTGTGGTGCTCTAACCATCACTTAGCTGCTTCATGTTGGATTTTGATCAGCTTAGTCTATTGGTTAATATCACATCTGGAGTTCTGTTGCACGTTGGACGCTCCAACATTGACTGTACAAATACACTGAAAAACAGCTTGACCTTGTGTATATCTTTTAGGATACACAGTAGTAAAACACTTATCCTGTTTGCAGATACTTAGACCAATGCATTAAGGCACCTCTTTATTACTCCAACAACAGTCATCTGCCATCTTTTCTTTTAAAGTTAAATGTTTACAGTGTTGTGTCATATTCACAGTCCTACACAGCCATTGCTTGTGCTGGTATGTGTGTGATAAAACCAAAATTTTATCAAAACCTTTTGTATCTTAACTGTAATCTGCCTCTATACCTACAGAAGTGTTAGTGTTAAAGATGTTAAATCGTATTCAAATATTAATAATTAACGACAAACACCTCATATTAGTTATTGCTATCGAAGGGTGTGTGCTGCTGATTATGGCCTCTGTCCTTGTGTTCTCCCACACGTACCCTCTTACCTTCCTGGCACAAAGGACTTTGCGTGTGCCTTCTGTGCTTCTTACCATGGCCAAGGCTTCTTGGATGGTGCTGATTGGGCAGCTCAGGTATGGACCTGAATGATGGCCTTTACTGTGGACAGACAGCCTGTAACTGTTTCCCTTTGCATACATAAGTCCTTCTGGATTCCAGCTGAGCCAGTTCGTGTGACTTTGACTAACCAAGCAAATGATCTGTTCACCCCCATGACCTCCCACCAGGGTGCATGTCATGTCTTGCGCAGTATGCGGGAATGCTGGCAGCTTTGTGTCTCAGTTCTTGGTGCAGGCAGCTTTTGTCATTGAGTGGACTCATGTTAAATTGTGTTCACAGAGTCAGAGAATCATAGAATGGCTTGGATTGGAAGGGACCTTAAAGACCATCAAGTGCCACCCCCCTGCCATCAGCAGGGACACCTTTGATCAGGTTGCTCAGAGCCCCCTCTAACCTGGCCTTGAACACTTCTGGGTGGGGCATCTACAACTTTTCCATGCAATCTGCTCCAGTGCCTCACTACCCTCATGGTAAAGAATTTCTTCCTAATATCTAATCTAAAATGACTCTCTTTAAGTTTGAAGCCATTCCCCCTTGTCCTGTCACGACATGCCCTCTTAAATAGCCCCTCTCCATCTTTCTTGTAGGCTCCTTTCGAGTACTGGAAGGCCACAGTTAGGTCATCCTGAAGCTCTCCCTTCTGATTGGGCTGAACAATCCCAATAATCTCAGTCTTTCCTCATAGGAGAGCTGCTCCATCCCTCTGAGCAACTTGGTGGCCTCCGCTGGACTCACTCCAACAGGTCCATGTCCTTCCTGTGCTGGGACCCCAGATCTGGATGCAGCACTGCAGGTGGGGTCTCACCAGGGTAGAGCAGAGGGGCAGAATCCCCTCCCTCCCCTGCTGCCCTCGCTGCTTTGGATGCAGCCCAGGGCACGTTTGGCTTTGTGGGCTGCAAGGGCACATGACTAGGTCAAGTCCAAACTCTTACTCACCAGCACCCCCAAGTCCTTCTCAGCAGGGCTGCTCTGGGTGTTCCCCACCCTGGATTGCCCTGATCCAGGTGCAGCACCTTTCACTTGGTCATATTAAACCTCATGAGATTCCCATTGATGCCTTTCCTGGTCTTAAAAATCAAGAGGCGAACACGGTTAGAAGGGGAAAAAGGGTTTTACCTTGGTATTTATTGTAAGGATCCTTAGGTGCACCACGAACAGGTCGAATGCACCTCTATGCACTCCACCATCGCCACCGCCAAGTCCCCTCTTCTAGAACTGGTCTTACATTCTAGGTCTTACTAATTAGCATATCTATCAAATATTCCCCAATGAGAGGCTCAAATGAGCCCCCCCTCCCAAGGAACCTTCCTCTGGATGGTTCTATCTTAGTTTACAAAATGTGTTCTGGAGAGGACCTTGGGGTCTGGGCACCCTGGCACCTTAACTACGAAGCCTCTAAAATGTTAAGTCTCTTAGCTTAACAAACAAGTCCAAGAATGTAGGCAAAAAAGCACCAAGAATACAGAAGTTGCAAAAAGGTATAAAAGAAAAGACAAAATTCATCATGGCATCACCATGGCCCCGGTTCTCAAGCTTGTCCAGGTCCCTCTGGATGGCATCCCATCCCTCAGGTCTGTCAACAGCAACACTCATCTCTGTGCCATCTGCAAACTTGCTGAGGGTGCACTTAATCCCTTTGTTTACATCATAAATGAAGATATTAAAACCACTGGTCCCAATATGGATCCCTGAGGACACCACTGGTCACTGATGTACATCAGGACTCTGAGGTGTTGATCACAATCCTCTGAATGTGACTGTCCAACCACTTTCTTGTCCATCTAACAATCCACCCAGAGAATCCTTATCTCTCCAACATAGAGAGAAGGATGTTGGGGGGGACTGTGTCAAAGGCCTTACAGAAGTCGAGATAAATGACATCTGTAGCTCTTCCCTTGTCCACTGATTTAGTCATTCCATCATAAAAGGTCAGGCAGGACTTCCCCGTGGTGAAGCTGGGCTGGCTGTATCAAATTCCCTCCCTGTCCTTCATGTGCCTTAGCATAACTTCTTGAGGTCTGTGTTCCATGATCTTCCCAAACACAGATGTGAGGCTGACAGGCTGGTATTTCCCAGGGTCCCAGGTATTCAAAGGCTTAAACTACAAAATGTGAAGTTTGACTGAACTCCATAAAAAGAAATGGCAGAAATGATGTTATTTTAATCACGAGTCAGTTGTTGCCTTTGAATTTGTTCTAATTAAACATCAGGTCAGGTTAACTATTCCAAGGGTCTTTCTTTTTTTACCAGGTCTTAAAGTAATGAATAGTTTAATAAGTTTTGAATTCTTTTAAATAGCTATTTATTGCTTGGAAAAACAGCTTTTTGTACTTTTTAATTACACAGTGAAAATTATATTAAAAGTTAATTTTTTTTTACTTCTTATCTATATTTTAAGAAGCTTTGAAAGGATTAATTAAGCATCCAAACTACCTGCTGAGGTATGTAAATGTTACTATCTCCAGTTTTCTGATGGGGAATCTGAAGCACAATGCTGTATAAAGCCTGAATCCACCACGTCTCCATTTCAGAAAAAGACAAGGAGGATCAGCACCGGCCAGGGAGCAATTAATAGATTAACACAATCAGGTGAGAGTGGCTTTCCCAAGGTCAGACTATAATGTCATGGGCACACAGTTGCAGGCATTTGAGTTAATGAGTTACTGATGGTGAGCTGGACTGTGAAAACTCACAGGATACGTGCTCCTGCTCACAAGTGATGTACATGACAGTACAGATTGCCCTGAAACAGTGTTTGTGGGGCATTAGGGTAGCTTTGCCATGGCTCAATCTGATTTTCTAAGCCACCACAGCATTTTGATATCTGATGGTTCTGTGTGCCTATGTCAAAGTCCTCCTCCGCTCCCCCTGCGGTGTGATCCATAGGGATTTCAAGGTCTCCTCTGCCAATTCAGTCATGGGAAAAGGAGCTAAAAGAGCCAGTTTGGCTCTGGTTGTTGTCAGAAGTATCTGGACTTTGATAATTTCCACACCTGAAATCTGAAGCATTTTCTTATTGTCAAGGAGGTTCTTCACTTAAAAAACTCCTCCATCAAATCCAGCCTTCTTGTTGGTTTAGTAGTTTTTACTAAAAATGGCAGAATTTACCATTCATCTGTGCTTAATGATAAGCTCCTACGAGAACCATCATTCATCTGTAGGCTGAGAACAGCCCGTCATCTTGCAATCTTTCTGCTTTCTCTTCATCTGTATCCCAGTCCTCATCAACAGTTTCCCCTGGGAATTGTTATATTAAAAATGTAATGACAGAAATGCTGTTTTGTGCAGGACTGTTCAGGAAAATGATGAATGCTGTGCAGATGTGTGTATTGAAACCTCTGTATCTAGGAAATATACTGCTGTATTTTCGTAGGTTTCTCTCTAAAGCTGTAATTAACAACAGTCAGCAGAATGCTTGAAAGGGTTAAAGGAAAAAGATTTGAGGAAATACTCAAAGCCGTGTGTAGGTGCTGCACATTCAGTGTTGCAGTTGCTTGTGTGCTTGCAAAAAACGCAATGGGAAGTGTGTCAATTGCCTCTCTTTGCAGATGGATGTAAGTCTGTGTAAGCAAGATGCTGCTTACCACATAATTAGACCACGAGGTTCTGTCCTAATGCCCCAGTTTCTGTTTGTAACCCTGCAGTGATCTGGCACTTGACAAAGGACAAAGCATTCAGCTTCTCTAGGTCAGTGCCATCAACAAATCAGGGTGGTCACACCTCTGGTGCAGAGTACAAAGCTCAGTGTTAGTCACAATGTTATCTTCCTCACTGTTTGGGTATCTGCTATGTCCAGTTTGAGATCTCAGAGCTTATCTACAACGTGTTGTGTGAACACCTGATAGATTGTCTGAGGCTCTGTAACAAATATTTCCCTTTTTTTGCTTCTGCTAAAATTTCTCAGGTTCTTACACAAGTCTGTGGAATAAATGTCAGTAAAATGTATGACCGACCAGAAACCTGGGTACTTTGCTAAGATGCATTTCTTCAACTCTGCCTTCAGTACTGAAAATACAGATAATAGCAGGCATCAATAACCATATTATAAAAAAGTTATATATAATATATGAAAGTATAAATACATTATATAGCTATTTTTGAGAAGTGAGCTGAATATATTCATATTTATTTTCATCTATGAAGATTTCTCCATGGGAGGAGAAGAGAAAAAAAAAGATCAACTTGTGACAGATGCACATCAGGGAAGTGGGTTGTCACACTGCAGGGAGGTGTTGAGATATCACAATGATGGGCATGCTACATAGACCTGAGCAGAACAAAACACTCTCTTAGGAAAATTGAGCTGAGGTAGAAATCATTAACTGACTTAGTGAGAAATGGTCCTGAGGTGAACTGCAATTTTTAAATAACATGCAATATGGAGAAGTCTCTGTGAAACAGGTGTTAAGAGTTTCAAGTTGAACTTTTTTACGTTTGTCCCTAAAGGCAGATCTGTTAAGTTTTTCCTTTGTGAGGGTATAGGCTTGAGGGGAATCACCTGTACCACAGCGGTGTCCTTTGCTTTTAGAAATGGAGTTGCAATCTGCTGCCCCTGCTGCTCTGAACTGACCTTTGAGTCTGCTCTTGCAATCCAGTATCTGCTTTCTGAGACTAAGCTGTAAGTCACAGGCTTTGCAGCAGTCTCCCCAGAGAGCTTCGAGGCAGTTCATCAAAGCAGGTGAGAAGAAGACTGTGTTGTAATAGATCTTTCATTCTTGCATATGAGTAACGAGGAGGAACAAAACATGCTGTCTATGGGCATAATTTTTCTTTAGAAACTAATCATACCAGGACTATAAGTACAAGCAATGTATTACAGGTGCTACATACAGCTTTAAATATATTTCTTTGGTGCCAGAGTGTGTGTATTGGTGTGATTTTGTTGCGGATGGAGAGAAATACTGTCTTTTGTTTTTGTGACAGCTCAAATACTGTGTTAAACAAATTCTTTCAGGACATTTCAAACGTTTGTTTGAGCAGCTCAATTCAAACAATTAGTTTGTGTTCCATTTCCTAGGTAAGTTAATAAGCTTTTTAGAGCACTTCATGATTGCAGTTTAACTGGTGTCTCAGAATTTATGCTTCTGTTTTGTTTGCTCAGCATTAGCATTGCTCATTCACTAATCAAGCACTTACTTCCTAAAGTGGCCCCTTCCCCTCCTCAGTACCTGCACTCCATTCCCCCTTGAAGCTTCACTTTCCTGGTAGCTTTTGTGTGTTCTGAAGGATATGTACCTATACCTGGGATAAATTATTCCTTGCTGGGCCTATTCCAACAGCATTCAAAAACTTACAGACATCGTTTGGAAATGAGTATGAAGTTGAAGCTAGCAGCTCTGCTGCCCAGGAGATTGAGTTGCTGTCATATTGCATCTGACTTGCATCAGATCAGAGTTTAGGATTTGGGTGATTTGTTCTTCAGATTAATGTCAATCTGTTTTAAATTAAAACACCCTGGGGCAAATCCTTTGCTATGATCAATGAACTGTCTGGCTGCAGTCAACCAACATTACAACAGACATGAATTTGGTCTCCTGGTTCGTTGCCTCATCTCCTACCTCACTTTCCTTATGTGGTTCAGACATCAAGCCTTTGATCCTATAAGTTGTTGACCACCTTCCACTGAAATCAGTGAGAATGGAGGGTACTTCAATGTTCAACACCTTGTTGGTTTGGGCACAAGAAATGGACCACGTATCTGCTCTACCTAAAATATAATTATGGTATATCTATGAGCGGGCAATCTGCTTTGCACCTGTTTTACTACAGGAACAAAAGGCACAGGAAGTGTTTGGAAAATGAGGAACACACCTGTGTGTGAGAGTATAACAAAGCATCTTTATATATAATCATTTGCTATAAGTCATTTCAGAGTTGACAAGCTGTTTTTCAACTTCGTGTCACCACTGCCTGATGCATCTAATTAGTCCTGTTCTCCAGCTGACAAATATCAGCTGCTCTTTCTAAAACATGGTTTCTCCCTTAAGTACATCCCTCTGGCAAAGTTAAATATTAATTATCCTTTTTTTTATTCTATGATTATTCATGTGTGCTAATGTCACTACACAATGAATGGGTAAGTCAATACCACAAAATATTAAAAGCATTGTTTCTAAAGCTCTGCAGCAGCCAAGATGTACAGAGCCATTCTGGAAATGAATGAGGCTATAGTGGCTGGGCTGTGCCACCAGTCACGCATGTCAGTGGTGAGACTCAGAGACTGTGGCTGTGGGATCTGGGCCTGGATGTGGGAAATGTACCTTCTCTTCCCAGCTCAGATGCTGGCCTGTTTTATAATTGCACAAATCACAGGACTTTTTACTCTGCATACTGAAACCGCAGGGCACAGAGCAGCATGGATACTGAGGCATCCAGGTACTCTGCAGGTCTGAGCTGTGTGGACCTGTACTTCTGCTGAGTGTTTGGGTGGTGCTGGTCTGCTGGAGTTTCTCGCCTTCCTTTGTGTGCTGGCCATCTTTGTGTGCTGGCCTTCAGAAAGATCCATATCCATGCCTTGTGAAACAGTCTCAGAAACAGACACTGAGAAGGAAGATATGTTGTAATCACGTTTCCTGAGACCAGTTATACCAGCTGCACCCAGGCTATGACACCCTTAGCTGTTCCCACAAAAACAAAGTTGCCCATCTTGCCCACTTGGCTGCCACAGTGACATGAAGGCTAGTGCGTGTTCTTTTGTTCTGGAGGAGATTTTGTATTTGTTCTGTCCAGACAGATTTGCAGCTGGCCCCATGGAAGGGCTGGTGTAGCTGTGCAAGCCCTTATCCTTTGTGCCTTTCAAAGCATTGTGGGGCAACTTTGAAGCCGTTCCCTTCCCCAGGCTGCACTTCAGGGTATGCAGGCTCACTTTTATCTCAGTGTCTTTTGCTCATTGTGGCTATATCCTTCCAGCTCTCCCAGTGGATCAGAAAGATGCTGAAATACAGGAGAATCTCCTGTAGCTGTTCCTTACCTTATTCCAGTTTCTCACCATTGACCTGACTTTCTCACCTAGCTTCTTTGTGAGTGTTTTCTAGCATGACTAGCATTTTCTTACCCACATCATACAACCGAGCATGTCTGCAGCCCAGGGTGCTAGATGTGCCTTCCCTCCCTTTCTGTAGCCACTGAAGCAGTTGGAGTTTGATTGACTCACAGAGCCAGTCCATAGGACTGAAGTAGCAACTGACGCTTGTTGGAGCTTGGGCTTACATTTTTGCAATGTGCGATATCCTAGAGCAGTATGTTTTACAAGCCCAAAGTATTTGTGGATATGTTAGTTGTAAAGATAAAAATTAATAACATTTGTTTGTGTTGTGAATGTCCTGCTTAGGAAATGGAGTGCAAATAGTGCTGGGTACCTGCCATGTGTAGAAATCATGGTTTTATTACACGAAAATTTGCACATCTCTCTTGTCTTTCTAAGTGTCTGTCACCTGATGGAGAGTTCGAAGAATGCTGGCTTTTTAGCATGTTAGATACCTGCTAAAGATCCAACTTCCAGCCAAAAGACACTGAGGTGTGTAGGATCAATGTGAACATGAAAGCTTCCAAACTGGCAGCCATGGAAGATATCCAATCATTGTAGTTATTTCCAAGTAATTTAGCGTAACTCTAATTATAATATGAGGTCATCTTGGTGCAAAATAATGTCTAATTAGGCACAGTCCTTTTCAGATAGTCATAATAGATGCCAGAGAAAAACCTTTTGGCTCCTCTTATTGTGAGCTTTTAATTCTTAATTTACAATTTTTTTTGGTAATTAATTTTTTGAGCAAACAGGGCAAATCGATCTATTTGAGTTAATTAGCATTTCTTCCCTCGTTTCCTAGTTTCCCTCTCTGTTACTCCTCTTTTTCTTCCCCTTATTTGAATATTACTGTAATTTATTCACATTTGTTTGCAACTAGTGCATAATGATTTCAAGCCATGGGCGAGCAAGAGACTGCAGCAACAGGAATGGTTGCAGCTCTGGGAAGGAAGGAAGAAAGGAAGGAAGGAAGGAAGGAGGAAGGAAGGTCTGCAGAAAGTTTGTGCTGGTCACCTTCATTTAGTTGCAAACACCAAATTGCGTCAGGGCTGATAAGGGCAGCAGCAGAGTTAAGCAGAACTCTGGGGCAGAGGTGGGACAGAGTAGCAGAGCAGTGGAAGGAATCACTGCAACTACAGAAAAGGAAGATGATAAGCACCCAAGCAGGAGAACTGACTGATCTGCATTTGCTAAAAACCATTTTAAGCTGAACATTGTTTCACCTTGATACTTTATAAGAAAGTCCCTATGAAATCAGTTTTGCAAAGAACGCCCGGGCTGCATTCACAGAAACCTATCTCATCTTTATTAGTCAGTATTTGTCCAGCCACTTGCTTTTTTCAGTGTTTATACACATCTATTCTTTTACCTAATGCAGATGTACTCTATGGTCTGCAGCAGGCAGATTTCTGCTCTAGTGCATGCATGCTTGCCCTTTCTCCCCTTGGACCTGTGAATCTTGAGCTGTGTGAAGCAATGCTGTCCAGTGGTTTGAGCTGTAGGCTGACTGCCAGCAATTCCTGATGTTGTCTTGCCCTGGCTCCTTTTGTTGCTGATTTTAGGAGCTCTCTAAACACAGACACAGAGTCTAGTTTAGAAAGGAGACATTGTTTATTCTGTGCAGGGTGAAAGGTAGAGGTTTCCACAAATCAAGCACACTAAGGGGTAAAAATTACATCTTTTATACCGTAAAATTTACATGAACCTTCCTATCTAATACATATTCTCTGACTACCTAATGCATATCTATTTGTGTGATACAATGCTTGAAACACAAAGTACCCTTTTATTAAGCAACTTCTATTGTAGAAGTTATCTGATCACCTTAGCTACATTTACAAAAGGTGAGAAAATGACATCAATTCCTTTTGTAGGAGTTATCTGATGACATCACTTACAAAAGGTAAGAAGATTGAGCCTGGAGACAGATAATTCAGCTAGAAGACATCAGTTTCCTAACTTGTTCTGTATTTTTTGCATGTGTCAAGCATTTGGATGTCCTCTATTTTTTTATGTGGCCTGTGATGTGAGACACTTCAGTTTTATTTGGAATAGAAGGGCACAAAAACCAAAGAAATCCTAAGTTAGCAGGTGATTTTGTCCTCCTGTTTACCACCTGTTTTTCTGTAAAAGATGCATATATATATATATGATATATAAAATATAAAAGATGCTTATATATATAACTCCCTTGGATATTGCAAAACTAATTTCATGTTTGTAATGCTCTTTGAAAATAGAGATCGATAAGTAGCATTGACTTAATCAGAAGTCGTTTTTCTTTTAAACAGATCTTTATCTTTCCTATAACTTGCCTCTGCTGATCTCAGCTTGTACTTAATGTATTTGGAATTGAATCCAATAGGAGAAGCTTAGATTCAGGGACAGAATGACCATGAGAGAGGAGGGTTTTGTAAGGTAGTAGATTGCTGCTTGGAGATGCAATCTACAATTTCAGTTCGAGGGCCACATCAAGGTGAAATAGGGCTCTGGCCTAACAGATGCAGTCATGTAATTTTCTGGTCAATTAAAAATCAGCCCATACAATGCATGAAGACTGAGGGGACATTAAATAGACTCTACAGAAATGTCTCAGGGAGCAAAGGAATACAAAAAAGCTGAGTTTGCTATATTGGAGTGGTTGGGGCAGTCCTAGTAAGAGGCAGTGCCCGTCCTGGCAAGTTCTCTGTGCTGAATGAATTGTGGTATTCAAGACTGCTTCTACACTAGTGAATAAAATAGGCCAGGGAACTACTCACTGGCCACAAGGCCAGCTGGAGAGTCACTGCTTTTGAACATAAATCCTTTTCCTCTCCCACCCTAACAAGGTGGCCCATCTAAACCGTGTATTGGGAATGGTCCCTGGTTATTGCTGAAAGTGTCCAGGCATTGTGTGAGAGAGAGCTGGTTGCCTAGAACAAGTCTGTGCCAAGGACAGCACTGACAGTCGAGCAGTGGGTGATGCTGTGCCAGTGCTTGGGCCCATGCCCTGGCCCTCTTTGGTTGCCTAGTGCAGTAGCCCAATATGCCTCTGACTCTTGGCCACATCCCACTGTTCCTTCAGCCCTTCCTGGAATTCTTGGCTTGGATTTTTGTTTTATTTGTTTGTCTGAGAACAGCAGTGCCAGGATCCGAGCTGCCTTCTGGAGCGGGGCAGATCACCCGGCCCGCCAGTGGCTGCTGAATGAGCAGAGGGAGCCGCGCGGTCCCTGCGCACCGTGGGAAGCGCGGGGCCGGCTGCTCGGCTGGACGGTGTGTGCAGAGTGAAAGGGTCAGTGCCCTGCTTCAGTGCACACACTTGTGCTATTACAGACCATCATGTGGATGCAGTCACAGGGCAGGGCTCCGAGCTGTCACATCCCACTCACAGCCAGGCTCCTAGGCTGTAAGGACTTTGAAGCGAGGAAGTGGGTCTCAGCTAATGAAATACCTTCTGTATGCAGAAAGTTTGTAATGATGTAGCTTTGAAAAGTGGGATGGAAAGTGATTATGAAACCTGAGTAACTTACTCTAGAAGAACTAATTTTTTCTAATTTGTAAAGTGAGAGAGTGTCATGCCGATCGTTTGTAGGTTTCTGTGTGTAGTTACACATACAAGTGTATTTATTTGACAAAACACAGGGAATGGGATGATGATCTAAAATAAGAGGCTGACTCAGATGACTGGAATTTAATTTGTCAGCAAGTGAAAGTAGTAGCAATGAATAGAAGAAATAAAATTATTTTATCAAATTTCCTGCATAGATCTTATTTTACAGAAGGAACAATGTACAGTATATCAAACCAACTAAAAATATTATAATAATGTAAAATGATAGTCACTTTTACCATATGGCAGAAAGAAATAAAAAAAAACCCAAACAAAACCCATTGCTTTCTAGAAAAGTGCAGATCATGTCAGTCATGTTTAAGCTCTCCCTGTTCCCCTGAAGTATGAGGAGAAGTCTGAGTGTACAACCTTCTTGTCTTCCTAGAAAGAAAAGCTTTTCAGTACCATAGACTAACAGGTCACACAAGTAAATGAGGTACATACTTAACTGATCTCCAGGACTGGGCTGTCTTTTGTCTTACCAGCCAAAGGCAAGTTTTACATTATCCCCAACCAACCCTCAAATAATGCTTGTTGTATGGCAACTTTTACTTTTCTTTAGGAGGAAGGTGTTTACCTTGATGCAAGAAAAGGGAAATTTTCAGTCTTGCAAGCTCCTTAAACAGGTTCTCTTCAGAAAAGAGACATTGCAAGATGAGGCCAAAACATTTTAAAGACTTTGACAAATTCCTTTCAAGATTTGGGGGACTTCTAAATCATTGTGAAATGCATAGACTCCTTCTCTTCTGCCTGTGACAAAATGAATTATGCTGTGATCCATATGATAACAGCAACTGAGAGAGATGATCAGAAGCCTAGCAGAAATCTAGCAAATTTTAATTCCTTGTATTTTTTAAATGAGAGAATAAATTTAAGGGGACAAATAAGAGCCTGAGAAATTTATTAAATGTAAACTGAGTTGGAATGAGCATGACTTCTCCTACTGAGACAACTAAAATGCAAAAGCCTGTCTAGAAGCTAGGAACAAGGGTTGGGCTATAGAAAAATAAAAACCAGCATTCCTTGGCCAAGAAAGCAGATGTTAATCATGAAATGATTGTAGACTCAAGAAGCATTATTCCTCTGCAAGTGTATGCCCTCTAATTCACCTGAAAGATTCTTATCTGTTTTCCCTCCTAAAGTGTGCATATATATCTAGATTACTCCTACAGATTGTTTTGCTTTCTTTCATGCTTCCAAACCTATGTTTTGCTATTGTAAGGAGGCTTTTCACTTGTGGTTGCATGTTGTTGTGGATACTGTCCCAAAGTAGACCTGCTGGCTGTATCCAAACTGAAGTTCAGGCATGGAGATGGTTGTGATCATATTGGAGACACAAGCCCGAGCTGAGCATAGCCAGTGGCAGACTGCTGTTACTGGGGGCATCTGCTTTATCTACTGGGGTACTTATGTGACGTCCTTGCAGCACTGTCTGAAGCCTTTGTGCTGCATTGTGTGGGACAAAGAAGAGGAAGGTGGCATTAAGTTGTGAACTATGCAGTGCCCAAGGTCCAAGGCTTAACAACCCCTCTCCCTGTCCAGCCCCACTTCTACATGAGAAGTGTCTCCAGTTCCTTTATCCCTAAAATTTTCATGGCCTAATTTGTATTTGCTTTGGACATCAGAAAGCCAGCCTAAAACCTTGACTGTGCTTCTTGGAAGGTGATCTTTTGAGTCTATCCCTTGGTGCTGGCTCTACCCCTCTGAAGCCGAAGTTTGAGAAGGAAGGAAGGAAGGAAGGAAGGAAGGAAGGAAGGAAGGAAGGAAGGAAGGAAGGAAGGAAGGAAGGAAGGAAGGAAGGAAGGAGGAAGGAAGGAAGGAAGGAAGGAAGGAAGGAAGGAAGGAAGGAAGGAAGGAAGGAAGGAAGGAAGGAAGGAAGGAAGGAAGGAAGGAAGGAAGGAAGGAGGGAAGGAAGGAAGGAAGGAAGGAAGGAAGGAAGGAAGGAAGGAAGGAAGGAAGGAAGGAAGTAAGGAAGGAAGGAAGGAAGGAAGTAAGGAAGGAAGGAAGGAAGGAAGGAAGGAAGGAAGGAAGGAAGGAAGGAAGGAAGGAAGGAAGGAAGGAAGGAAGGAAGGAAGGAAGGAAGGTAGGTGCTAGGAATCTGGCTGGCCTTAACTCTCCTTGAAAATGCCAGTTGAGTGATTCTTCATCAGACCTTGTAAGATGTTATAGCTGGTGGCCTTGTGAGTATGGAGGAAATCTCTGATGATCACAGAAGCAAGTTAAGGCATGCAGAGTGAAATTCGAAGGAACTCTTTGGGCCTGATGATGAGAGCAGGTAGCAAGCCAGGGGCCTTCCTGAGGCTCACACTGCTTCATGAAGAACTGGCATGAAGAACAGGTCACTGAGGAAAGGAGCTGGAGAGGGAAAAGGCACATAGGTCCTTTTCATCCTGGTCTGCCTTTTTTACCTTTTGGATACACCTTGAGGGGATAGGGTCTTCTTCTTCTCAAGAACATGTCATACATCTAACTGTTGTACATTGCTTAGGATGAGCAAAGATGGGAATAGTTTCTTCTGTTCAAATCCTAAGAGAAGTCTTGTTTTAAGAACATCTTTATTAAATAAAGTGATGGAAAAATAGTCCTTTTACACAAATGGCTTAGATGCTCGTGTTATAGCCACTTTCCTATGACAGTAGTGTGTGATACAGTTTGAGCTTCACATGGTTGCCAACCCTTTCCCTCTATTTTTTAATGTTTTTAAAGCAATTTCAAGTGTGCCTAATTCCAAAAATATTAATTCAAATGACATTAAAAGATGTTTCTGGTGCTCCTGTTTAGACTGTTCTTGGCAGAGGGCTGGGGAGTTCAGCTAGAGCTGCCCAGGCTTGCCAAAGCCAGCTGAGCAGCAGGTCCCCCCTCCTCCTCCCTCCACCACCAAGAAGGGAAAAAAATCTGTTGAGCCTTAGATAAGCTTTGAAAATGCTAACAGAAAGAAGTGGAGAATGGTCTAGAAGCCAGATGTAGTGGTGAGAGAGAGGAAAAGATCTGGACAGTCATGAAATGGTAGAGGGGAAGGGATTTATCACAGGATGGTAGGAAGGGCTGTAGAGGGGATTAAAAACAGGCAAGTGAACATGACTGGAAGTTGATGATATTACAAGGGAAATAGCTACTTGCTGCTGGCTGTGTAGGAGGCCTGTCAGACTTGGGGAAGTAAAAGCATAGTGCTTACATCAACATGATTTTTCTCTTTCTCTCTCTCTCTCTCTCTTTTTTTTTTTTTTTAATGGCATCTGGTCCCGTGTTGCATTTGGGCATGATATTTAGTGACCTACCTATATGTGACACATTTGCTGTAGGCAGTGTTGGTTGCTGCAGCTGGCAGGGACCTGAAAGCTTTCAGAGGGGAGTTCTGGAGAATGGAGAGCCAGTACTGTCCAAGCCCTGAACAGGTCCAGGCTGGGTACATCAGCGTCAGCACCAGAGGTGTCCTACTGGTGATTTAAGCTGTGTGTTTCAATGTTCCAGCTTGAACTTTAGCTCTTGGGAGACACTGTACTGAAAAGAAAATGTGTATTTGATTATGAGTGGAAAGGAGTGCCTGGGCCATCTTCAGCTGTTTGAAAAAAACCTGAAAATAAAGAAGTATTTGGTTTGGCTGTATTGTTCCACAGAAAAGTGGGGCACAGGGAAGGAGGGGGAATTTCTGCCCTCTCCAGCTCTGTAGCAGCTACCTGGGGACAACCTGAAATTGCTGTGCCCATGCAATTGCCACTACCTGAGCCTAGGCTTGGCCACATTAAGTGTTGGCTAACTGCTGAGTTTTTCCTTCATAAAGAACTCCATCTAAAGGCCACAAGGCATTTACAAAGTGAGGGAAGAGACCTAAGTTGGGCCTTTCTGGTTCAGAGAAAGGGGGAGAACTGAGTGGATCGGGGCTGGGATGTAACTGGCATCTACCAAAGCCCTGTCTGGGATGAAGCCCAGCTATGGCTCCTTGATTCTCTGCTGCATCCTCAGCATGGGCTGGATCAGCTCTTGCACACCAGGACAGGTGGATAAGGACAAGGTGCCAAGGAAGAGTAATCAGAATGAGGTGTGCCCTTCTACAGCCTACCTGAAATCAGAGGAGGCTACACTGACTGCATGAGCCATGGAGATCAGCCCCATTCCTAGGCAATCCCTAGAAAGGAGTGAGCCAGCCCTAGACCCTCAGTACTGCAAGAGCTAACCAGGGCCTACAGTCAGTCTCTACTGGAGCAGCCAGTTTTGTAGAGCTTTTACTGTAATTTTATCAGGTTGTGACCCATATTTGGGATTGCTCAGATCCTTTCTATCCTTTCTTTGGCACTTGTATGTTGTTTTCCTGGTAGTAGTGTTCTGCTCTTTTCTTTAGATCCCAGCTGGCATTTGCTTGATGTGGACAAAGTGCAGAAAGTTTTCCAAGTCCATTTCAGAACATCTGATGCCCTTAAAGGTTTGAAAGGACTTACCAGTCAGTGACTTTGGAAGAGCATTTCAAACCCACTGCCAAATTAATGGGTTAGCTAAATAGTAAGTGGACCTTTTTTACTGCTGAGTGTCACAGACCCCCTTCTGTTTCACTGGGCTAGAGTTTTATTGCATGAAAAGGGATTGGACTGGATAAACCAGCATTCTTTCCTGAGGACCTAGCAGAGCACGATAATGACACAGTATTGTAGGCAACAGAGTGAATAGGAGCAATTGTATCCAATACCTGAGTTATTGGAACATGCCTGCCTGCTCATGTGAGCCAGGAGAGAAAGATTGTTTTTCCTTTCTGAAGAGGGAAAATTGGAGGGAAGCTGTGCCAGAACCTTTCCAGGTTTAGAGAAGTGGAGGAAACACCTGCTATGCCATCAGCACTCTTGTTAACAGCGACTGCATGAGTGACAGAATCTGTCCTTTCCGGGGATGATTCAGACTCAGAAGACTCTTGGTAGTGATGACACGAACGCCTGGTAGCTCCTGAAAGCAGAACTAATGAGCAGTGCCACTCACTTAGCGTATGGTTTGACAACAGATGCACATGTTGGTAATTAAGTATTTGGCTGCATTACATTATTTTATTTTTGGATTTCTCAAACACACACCCATTGCAATCTCTAGACACATTTGCATGGTTTAAAAGCCCTAAACTTATAGCAAACAGAAAAATCAGCAAAGGAAAATTATACCCCACTTTTAGAAGGGCTCAGTAGCATAGGCCTTCCTGTGCACCCCAAGCCTAGGAAACGTAGGCTCTGTATGGCAAAACCGTACTCAGGGAACAATCCCAGGGATTTCTTCCATATTGAGCAGAGCTGTGTCTGTGGTTTCAGATCAAATCAGTACACAAGTCTTAGGCCCGGGTTTTATTCTACTGTATCATCACATCCATCACTTCTTGTGACCCAGCAAAGCCTTGGAATAGCTTTGAACTTCATGAACTTCATAAATACCTGAATGCAATTATACCTTGCAGTGCATAGGGAACAGACTCAAATACTTCATCTTAGAAGAGATCTTCTGGAATGTCTTACTCTGTCCTTGCACGCCAGCAGTTATTTATGTCTACATGTTAATGCTGACCTCAGCTACAACCTGCAAAATATGTACATAATGGTGCTTGCTGGAGCACCTTGCTCCCAACTTGTACACCTTTGCTAACTCAGTCTAGATGCTTGTTAAAACTGTCCCTTGGAGCCCAGGCAGCATTGCCCCTATTTGTCAGATATACTGGAGGAACAGCTACCCCAGAAATTATGGAAATTATATTCTCATCCCACTCTACCCAGGTTTCTGTTGTGGGTTGTTAAGGAGGAATTAGGGTGCGTCATAAGGGCGAGATGGAGAAACATATGATGCCTGGGGAGGTCACCTGGTACAGGAATAATGCATGGCATTAGGGTTTTTCCTGCACATTATGTTACAGGATCATAATTTCCTTTTGCATGAAAGTTAGGAGCTGAGCCAACTACATTGAACTTGAGTTTGTTTTGAGATTCTGAAAGCAGCAGAACTAGTGAGAAGACCTGTTCTTTATCCTGACATTAGTAATTGTATACTGGAATATCATTGTAAAACCACCTGTAAAGTTGCTAAATATTTTGAGTCTTGCCTAGAAATTCTCAACCTTGTTTCATAATTCAAGGGAATTCCAAGAATTTGTCACCACTGCCTTCCAGAAGCATAGTTGGTCACAGACTGTACCATCTTTTCATGAAAAGATAAAGTAAAATCACTTTGGTTTCCTCTCTATATTTGTAAGCCTGGTTCTAGGGCTAAAATTGCAAGATTCTTATGCAAAGACACTATTTGACTGACTGAGAGGGGTCTCTGTGTATCTCTCTGTGCTCCTATTCACTGACTGGAAAGTCTATCTGTGTAACCAGAAAATGACTACAGCTTAAGCTGATGTAGGTGTTAGTTATGCTTAAAAGAAAGAATTCCAGTTGGTGTTGACACTGAAAAGGATGTTTAGAATTTTGAAGGAGAAAGACAGAAATGAGAAGACTTAAGAAAGATGTGACCAGGCAGCTCCACCTACAAACCATAACCCTCCAGGGCAATCTCAGGTTTCTGCTCTGTGCTAGCATACAAAACAGATTACATGCTAACCTAGACTGCAAGCATGAGAGTATTGGAAATCTGTTGCAGGTGTTTGATGGTAAACAGTGTTTATAGCTGCCAGGATGGAAACATTAATGCGTGTGAGTGAGTGCAAGTGGAGGGCAGGCCTCAAACTTTCACCCCATTACCTTCACATTTCGGTTTTGCTTTGCAGAGTACTAGCTCCCTGTGAGTTCAGACTGCTGGTGAAGCTACTATATGATTTTACTTGTCCTGTGTTCAAATTTGAAATGCCAGAATCACCTGGGAAGTAGTGGGCTAATTTGTCACAGGAACAAAAATATACAATGGAGACTGAATGGAAGAGGATGAGTTCTGACAGGCATGCCTTTACTTTTTCAAGCAAGTATTTTTGCTTGGGTGGGTGGTGCATTAGTTATATATACAACTCATGCTTTTAGCTACAGCAAAATGTGAGAAGACAATAATAGCTCTTCACGCTAAGGCTTCCTCTTTTTCTTTTTCTTTTTTTCTTTTTCAGTTCAGTTAGTTTGAGAGTTTAGATTATTCTCTTTCTGAGAACTGAGGGAAGTATTTTTAATACTTCTCAGTGTGAGAGGTGGCTGGGCTGCCCTTAACCTCAGATGAAAATAGCAGTACATTTACTAGGGAGCTGGCCTAGAAGGTTGGACTTCTAGTGCAAGGCTCTTGATTACTGCCTCACAGTGGTTCCCAGTCAGTCAGGAAGATAAAAAAATCCATCCAAAATAAAAGGCAAATTCACCTTTGAAGACTTAGTGTGTGTGAAGGGATAAATATGTTTTACTAGTTTTTTTTTTTTTCCCATAGAAAAAAAAAGTAGTAGTGTAACCAAAGGAGAAATGTGTTTATCAAATTTTTGCTCTACACACAAGTAGTTGACAATTGCCCACAATGAAACTGCAGCATGAGAAAGATTCATGAGGCTGTTGGTGTCCTCTGTCAGGGCTGTGTGCAGGCTGGGGTGGACAGTGAGGGGACAAGAGGTGTTTACTACAGCCCCAACACACCCAAGGCTGCTGTGTTCTGTGGGTGGGCTGGGTGTTAAGGAAGGAGGTGAATGAGCTTGTTCAAGTGATCATGAGCAAGAGACTAAGGGAACAGCCTATCTCCTTGGGGTGAAACTCTCCCCTGTGCTTTGTCTTTAGCAAAATGCAGTTCTTAACTTCCACCTTTGCTCTGGAGTAAGAAATACGAGAACATGAAATGGCTGGTCTGGCTCTATCTTTTGACAGTGGTCAATCTGATGCCTAGGGAAGGGTATACAGGGCAAAAGCAGCAATGTTTCCTTATCAGTTTTCTGCCTTCCTAAGCCACGGAAGTCTATGTCTAGTACCCAAATGGATATCTGTCTTGTTAATTTGTGTAACTGCATCTTGAAACCATGCACTGTTCACAATGTTCTTTGGTGACGAACTCCTCCATTTAACTACCAGTTCTGTTGAGAAGAACCTCCCCTTGCTTTGGTTCTGTCTCCTCATTCCTATTTTGTGTCCCTCATTCTTAGTGACCATTTCTTATTCCCCTTCCTATGTCAGTTTTTATAAGAATCCTACCCTTTCAGTTTCTTTACCAGGAAATGGAACATCTGTACCTCCATCACGTGTGCACCTTTGCATGTTCAATGGAGGCTGGGATATGAGGCTGGAGAGGGTCTTTCCAGCTGGGATTTCTTAGTATAGGCTCAAGGTGGCATCACCCCTGACTGCAGAGCAGCTATGTAGGCACTTGTCTTCCTCACCTCCAAGGGAAATGGGCAGTCAGGTTGGCTGAGGTATGTCTGACCTCAGGGAGAAGTAAAGAAGTCATCCTCCTTTGCTTAATACGTGAGAATGAGGTGTAGGAACGAGGGCACACAGAGTGGGAACCATGCATCCTGCTCACTCCAGAAGACTCATGGAGTCTGTAAAATCATCCTATTAATAAAAATACACCTTTTCAAAATTCTGGGAAGGTGCAAGCACTTTAGAAACCTAAAACAGTTTAACCTTAACACAGCATAAAAAATCTTGAACAGGAGTGAGGTAGAACTGAAGAGAGTTCTGGACTGGTGTCTGCAAAGCTTCATCCACGCACAGAGTCCTATCTCCTCTGAGCTGCCCCTGGAGCTTCCTGGGGTGCTGGGCATGTTGAGGAGTGGAGGGTGCAAGCAGGCATTTCCACATTGCACAGTCTGAGAGCATTTGAAAATCAGAATGCCCAACTTTCCTTTTTTTCTCCTTAAAAAAAAGGCAGATGCTTTAAAAAGCAGACACTTCTTCTTTAATTTGTAGCTGTTAATTCATTTATAAACTACATGTGCTTCATGAGTGATTATGCTAATGTACTTAAGACTATTTAAACCCTTGCACTGATTAGCCTAACCATTCATTGTACAAATAAGATGTTATCTTCAAAATGTGTCTAGCAAAATTCCATAATCACAAACATGTTACTTTATTGAATACAACTATTGGCTTTACTGAATTCAGCCACTTAGCTTTAATTTTTAACATTCTTTTTTGCATTGTATTCATGTATTCCACACTGATATGGTGGGATTAGGCTGATGGAACATGTTTAATGGCAAAAATAGGCAGTTAAATTTATATTTCATCCTGTCTCCAGGCAAAAGAATTTGTGGGGTCACACTCACCTCATGCATGCAGAGGAGCAAGTGCACTGTAACCCCTCTGAGGCAGGTGGGATGCGCTGGCTCTGTGCCGTGAATTAGCACACCATAGCCCTGGCCCCAGTTCCTGCTCTGAGGTCTGCCAGGTGCTGCAGGGCTGCAGGCAAATCACTTAGCCCAGAGTCTGGTTTTCCCCATCTGAATGGGGTAATGATGCTCAGCTGCCTTCGACACTCGCTGCTAAGTGCTCTCTGAGTCACAGGCGTTGTTATTAAAAATATCTGGAGAGATGATTTCTTTGGGCAGCTTTGTGCTGAAGATGTCTGAGGCCATTTCTGGGCAGATTTCCCTGGGGCTGCCATGGTGTCAGTGTCATCATCTGGTGTCATTTCTTGATTAAATGATCCAGGGAGTTTATAGAAAAATGAGGGTCTGTGCTCCCTCCATAGTGCTGTGAAAGCAGCAAGGTGTTTTGGGTGATCTGCCTGATATAGAAAACTTGTTCCCAGCTTGCAGAAGGTCTTCTGCCTGAAGAGTGCCAGGATGGGATTCTGCTGGGGGGTCAGGGCTCTGGCCTTTTGGTTTGGAGAAGGATCAAACCTCTTTTGCTGTCTTTGAGGCAAAATGACAGAGCTCTTTGACATTTTTGTTGGTATATCTTTTTAACATCTGTCTTGAGATGAATTTAAATTACAAAGATTTTTGTTTTTTTGTTGCTACATGATCCTGACATGCTGTGAAGTCAGGAGGGATGTTCTTTTGGGAGGGGATACAGGGCAGAGTGTCTTGTTCCTTGACTGGCCTGCCAGCATCCCAGCCACATTGGTTATGGGAGAGGGCCATGCATCCCCCAGGCCCTGGAGAAAGCTAAGAAGGACTGGTGGTAATGAGGATGGGCACTTCTAATCCCTTGTGCCCTGGTGTGGGCTGGTTCTTCCTCTGTGAGCTGAGCACTCTGAGCAGCAGCCATTAGAAAGAGCTAACTGAGCTCTGTGCTTTGTATGAAATAACTGCGAAGGTCAGATAGTGGAGGTAGAAAAAAAAGTCTGAGATAGTTATCTGTATAGCTAACATTGTAAAACTACTTAAAAAAATGTTCTGTGGATGGAACACACAGAAAAAGCTGTGCTACTTTGCTAAAATGTGATATTCAGAGACTGGTGTGCTCAAAGGGGCAACTGCTTATGCACATGTAGCCCCACCAAGCAGAACCTCTGCGCCCGCCCGATGGGAATAGGCACCTGTGCAAGCGGGTGCTGGCTTTTGCATACACAGAAGCTGCTTTTGGGGTGGATGAGTGCAGGCGCTCCTCCCTGAACATCTGCAGGTGCAGCTGCATGCAAAGAGACAAAGGGAAGTGGAAAGGAGGCAATCGTATGTGCCCTTCATGGCAAAAAGTCATGAGTCACACTTAAAAATACTGTAAGATTCCATGTTTCCAGCCTTTTCTCTGCAACCAGGAAGGCCAGCGTTTCAAGGGCAGACCTCCAGGAAAGAGGACATGGAGCCCAGTAAAATGCGGGAGCTGACAGCCCTGGAACTTTGCCCCCAAGTGTCTCGAAAGAGCTGCAGCTGAACTGCCCACAGCATAGATTCAGTGTCATACTCTGTGTCACCATTGAAGTGGAAACCAGGAGACCCTCTGGCTGTCCTTGTAAGAACAGTGAGTGAAGCAAAAAGCTGCATAACTTATGGCGATGCAACTCCCACAAGAATGGCAGCACCAATGCAGGGGTGTTACACAGCACCATGGCTTCCTCTGTACAGTGTGCGAGCGCAGCCTAAAAACAAGTGTGTGCATGTTCTGCTGTGAGATAAGGCATATCAAGGTCAAGCTAGATGCAAAAGGGTTAAACACCCATCTCACTGCAAAATGGCTAACAGTTGCATTCTTGCATTTATGCATTTACTGTCATAAGAGAGTATCTTTCTTCTGAAGTTTAGAGATGTACAGAAGGTATATTGGTTCTTAGGACGGATTATAGCCCTAACTGAAACCAACTAAACCATTAGCACAAAACCAGGCTGCTTTTTCTTCCATGCCATTAATTAGGGGAGTTAAAATTCTTCCCTAACTTTTTATTAAAAAAATAGTACCAAGATTTGCACTTGTATGATTTCTTAGAATTATTTTATGGTCCTGAGGGTGGTATTGCAAGGAAACTTACAACTGAAAAGCAGATAGAGGCATCAAAAAAGGAAAGATGAGTAAGAAGAGGATCTAGTCTATGATTTAATTGGAATCAATGGGAATTGTGCCATTTGCCTTTGGTGGCAGCAGAATCAAAGCTGAAACACCAGCTGTAGTTTATTTTCAATTGCTGCCTGTCTGAGATTAGATTTCAGATATCTCCACAGGGTTCTTTTTTCTTTTAACTACCTACAATTTATGGCAGCAATACATATTCTAAATGTCTTCCTCTACCAGAAGATCAGCTGAGTCTGTAAGGTCTGTAGGTGAAACAAGCTCTTGCCCTTTGTTTTCCAGGGGATGAGTCTGCCAGGTGTGAGTCTAAGGGAGTGGGTATTGCACTGCAGGGAGGTGTCCCTTGGGACAAGGCCTCCAAAGCTGCATGAGTGCAAAAGTGAGAGACCTGAGCAAGTTATGCTACTCAGCACTTCTCAAGTAGATATATGGTAAGCAGAAGCCAGCTAAGTGGACTGGAGATGGAGCAGCCTGCGGAGTGGAAGTCTCAGCAGGCTGATGACTGAGCTCTAGGTGTAAGGAGCTGGTGGGAAAGATGGAGTGGAAGATCCTGATGTTGCCGAATAAATCCATAACCTCTTGGGAAGTGCTGTACTGTAGTGAAACAGAGCACAGGGGGGAACATCCTTCTCTTGGGAAGAAGGAAAAATTAAAGCCTGAAGTCAAAGAAAGATTTGCAGAAAACAACAGGGCAATGGTATCCATCTTGAATAGATGTAACAATCTGTGTAATGCTAACACTTGTATTTGAGTAGCAGTAGTCTTTTGGCTGCTCATTGTGTATGATTATCTTTGGGTGATGAATGAAAAATAGTAGTCACTTAGTCTTTGAGAACAAACAAAGTAGTTGCTGAGGTGTCAGATCTGCAAGCCCTACCTGCTCTTTAATAGTGGTTAGTGGGCAGAGATCTCTGCAGGAGGTTCAGACAAACAGACAGGAAGAAACTAGTGGTGAGCACTTGAGACATCAGGTGACCTAAAAAATAGATAACTTTGATGTTGGAGGGAGAAGAAAAAATTTAGAAAACAAAATCCAAGAAAAAAATCATGAATGTTGGGGAAATGCCTAAGGGTCCAGGACACAAAAGCGGCTGAATTCTCATGGAAGAATATATGGAAACGATGAGCTTTGTAACAGCTGGTCAGGAATCAATAAAAAACTCACTTAAAAAAAAACCAAGAGAGGTGAAGTGCATCTTAGAGAAAAAGTTGTGGTTTGCAGAGCTTTAAAGTCTCCTGGATTGCTCCTGCTGTAGGTCATTTTGCCTTATAGGTTTACTGAGGGAAAGTGTCATGACTGTGTTTTCTCCCTATTCCTTTTTATCTGGTCAGAGGTGAGAAATACCCGACATGAAATAGGCACTCAACTCTGCTCCAGTGCTCTCAATGGCTAGGATCAAGCCACTGATCAAGCCTTCATACTTCAAAGGAATAATGAAAATCCCCACACTCTTCTACTTATAAACTGCCCATGTGTGTTACTGAAGATGACCAGAGCAGGCACTATCTGACATTATAATGGAAAGCAGCTGCTGGGCAATTCTCTCTGCTAGAGCAACCAGACCTGAAGAGCTGATTTAACCTCCTATAAGCAAGGACAAATGATGATTGAGATGTTTCTATCCCAGTAAATTGTATAACACATGCTCTGCTGTCCTTTGGTCTGATTCTGTATTTCTTGAATGTTCTAATGTGCAAGTGATGTTCAGAGGAGTTTTGAGCACGTCAGGAATATAGCTGGGGCTCAACTTGTAAAAGGTGTTAGCAAAATATTGCCTGAAGCACAAAGGCCACCTGGACTAGTGACTGCAAAGGTTCCAGTGGCAGTAACCAAATGAGGTTTTGTTGAGTTGCTCTGAGTAGGAAAGATATTTTTGCTTTGCTAAAGAAACTAGAATTTGTGGAGCTAAATATTAATGAGACCATTCAAAACTAAAACAAGAGTAACCTATGTCTGTCAGCTGTTTTGAGTAATATCATACTGGAGTTAAAACACCAAACTCGAACAAAGCCCCAAACAAACCAAAGCAAAACACTTTGTGTCAATTTTCAGTTTGTTACCATTATTTGAGTGTTACAGGCTTTCTGCACCTGTATTTCTGAGCCACAAATAAATAGATGAGGTCCATCCCTAAGTTACCTTTCCTAGGGTCTCCTTCCTCATTTCAGTGTGATTGCATTGCATTGAAAATGCTTTGGGTGGATGTGTGCATTCAGATACCCTTACTAAAAAAAGAGAGCAATTAGCAGAAGAGGGGACCAAACTATTTACATTATCTGTTGTTCAGCTTAAAAATTCAGTTTCTTTTTAACAGGTTTTCTCTGCATGCTTTCATGAAGGATAATTTTTGGAGGAAAGTTGTTGAGAAGGAAAAATTGTTCAGGAGCAAGACAGATCTCTACAAAGTGAAATTTACCTGTTCATTGCAGACCCAGAGCCTGAGAGTAGATTCTGACATATGTGTGAGCCCAGAAGTAAACAAAAGGAATTTATTAATGTGGGTGGCATGATTGGCATGAAATGGAAATAGTACCTAACATTTATAAAGTATTACTACTCTGATTAAATTAAACAAATTTAATGTAATGGTTCAAACAGACAACATCCTTTTTAAAGGTAAGAAATGAGGCTTATTAAGGCTTAATGACACACACAGGGTCACACCATGAGTTTGAGGGATAAGCAGCTGAATTAGAAGACCTGACTTCCATTATAATGCTCTACATTAGATGACAATGCACGACAGAAAGAATGAATGGAAATAAAATAAGACAGATGGTGAATGAAAGGAAACATGCATAAGTGTTAGAAATAAATATATGCACTGGGCAAGAATGAAACTGGTAATTGAAACCTTTGCTCACTTTAAAGTACAATTAAGTGTATTTGCTTGCAGTGCATTTGGAATAACAGGCTACTGAAAGGGATGATGTGGCCTATGAGAGAAAGTGAAAGCATTTACTGAGGGTGTTGCTAAAAGATATATTTTTGCCTCCATTTTCAGGAAAGAATAAGGGAACAGATGGCAGAAATTTCCCAAGGGAGAAAAGAGAATTACTAGAGAAGATCAGGATCAGACCTGCACAGGTGATCACGAAATCGAAATGCCTGAAAACTCAATTTCTCAAGGTCGATATAACCCATGCCTAGGTAACCAGCTTCTCTGAATTCTGAGGCAATTGGGACAACATGAGAAGACTGGGAGGTGCTGGAGGACTGGCAAGAGTGTGCAATGTCAGTGATAACCTAGAGAGAATCCAAGTACATCAGAGTCTTGTTAGCTGGGTGGTTTCTATTTAATTTGTGTTTCTGCATCACACTCATTGCTAGAGTATATGAGCACCTTCAGTAAAAACAGCCATAGTGTCATTGCTCTCTCAGTCTCTCCTCTCAGGAGGGCCAGTGTTTCTTGGAGGGGCTCGTTTTAGTAGAATCTTTTTGTTGTTATTAGTGTGTGTATTGTAGAATATTTGTTGCAACAGGATGAACTGAGAGGTGTCTTGTGTCTGAACTGGAAAATAGTAGGTTAGTGAGGAGACTGCATTTCTCAGTAGCAGTTGCTCCTGGAGTAGGCCTAGTTAGACCGGGATTGCTGGAGATTTAACAAAATAAGGACAGGAGTTCCTCCTCCCTTGCATGGCTGTTGATGTTGTGTCCAGCTGATTCGTGCCTGCTTTCTCTCTGCTTTGGTGATAAAGAGTGTTTTCAAACAGGACCATCAGACTCCAGCTGCACAGAGGAATGCAATTTTGTTCCAGTCCCACTCTAACAACCAGATTTTGTGAGATGTCTTGTTCCTAATGCCAGGGGAGCTAAATGCCTAAACATCTTTAAAATCTGTGTTGACTTTATTCCAGTTTTGTCCAGTGTATCCCTGTGCTTTTGCATGATTTAGGTAAATACTGTAGTATGAAAAGAGGAAATATCCACATGGAGGAGGCTGAAAAACCTGAGGAGTACAGTGAGAGAGCTTAAATAGTGTGATTTGATTATCCACAGTCAGCATGATTGCCTGAGAAATACTGTGTCTACCAAAGAGAATTTGTTCTGTTTTGATTTCTCTGAGGAAATGGAAAGAATTTTGGTGGATTGATACCGGGATTAAAGTTAAATTTACAAATCCTATGGAATAAGTGGATATTATAAATGTAACACAGGATGATCAAATTTATTCAGTGCTGAGGAGCAGGTTTCTAGTTCTAGGGAACCTCTTCCAGACCAACATCCAGAGTGTTATGTTCAGAACAGATCATTTTCCTCTCATTTTAGTGCATGTCTTAGAGACTTGCCAAGGAAGGCATGAACTCAAGGAGTTGCTCAGAAAGTGCTGCATTTCCCATCTAGTAGGTAATGACTCTTCCTATTATATCAAACCTTTTGTCTGGTCACTACTGAACCAATGCCAGGCTTGACCATCATCTTGCTGGATCCTGGTTGGACTGCTCTGGAAGGGCTAATGGCCAAAATAAGGACAATTTTGGGACAACTAAGAAAAAGATGATATTTTGAGCTGGAACTAGCAAGTTACTAGCACTGACATATGAAGTGTGTTAAAGTCACACAGACACTCTTTGATTTCATACAGCCTCACTTCTGTCTCTCAGAATTAGTGATTTTCTTGAACAAAGAGCAGTTTTTCTGGCATTAAGCAACCACTTGGATTTTCTGTTGTCTCTTACTCTTATGTTCTTAGTAAGCCTAACATGTAAATATTTGGGATACAATATACAGCAAGTTACCCTCATTTAAAAGGTGCAAGTACTGATGCAAAAAGTCATTTGCCCTGCAAGTATGCCTGCTCTTGCCTGCAGTAAATACCTCGTTGAAGGAAAGAATAGATGGAGAAGAGGTCATGCATGGCTGATGTTGATAAGTTTGTGCTTGGTACAGTAAAGATATTGTTCAGTATTTATCTTCCTTGTGAAAATATTACTTTTGTAACAGTACCAACATATCCATGTGTGTTAGTTGTCTCTCACTCAATCACCAGCTGGGCAGGTTTGTTCTGCCCCATCACATGTTGTAAGTCATCCACCTGTGTTCTGCACAGATGTCAGCCCTCCCTGCATCACACTGCTGATGCTTCTGACCTGACCTGCGTGCATTGTGCTAATGTTCCTCACCAGACAGTGCTTCTGGATGAAGCTTTGCTCAAAGGCACTCCCACACTCATGGCTAGATGAGGGAATTGGGCCCAGCTGTGAGCAGTGTGATGGGGAAGGCTCACAAGCCTGGGAGTGGCCCTTGCAAGTTTTGCCTTGCACTTGAGAAGCTCCTTCCTGCCACCACATTGCTCACCACGCTTGGTGGTTTAGTGCCACCATTTGCTCGGGCCTCCCCCTTCCCGGCAGCACTGGGGTGGTAAATTTGTGCTCACACAGCGTCTCAGTCCAGATCAGAGGTGTAGCTCGCTTGTAGGATGCAGGTGGTGGGAGTGGGAGTGTGCAGGCGCTCGCAGTCGCGCTGGGTGACAGCTAACCAAGGCGGCTTCCTCCTCCCACGCACCGGGCCCAGCACAGGGCTTTTTTCCTGTTCTCGCCTGCTGTCAAGATGTGCAGCGGGCTCTCGGTCGGAGCGGGTGGGATGAGGTCACGTCCTCTGTACCGTGTCAGAATGGGAGTGATGAGCATCTCCCACCTCAGCACATGAGGAGTCAGCTTCCAGAGAGGTTGGTGGCACTGGCAGTTCCTGGTGTGCTGTCATTTTCTGAGGAGGAAGTTCCCATTGTTCAGACTTATTTCTTACACCAAATACTGATCGAAGTTATGTGCTGGTCTGCACCAGCAGCAAATTTGTCCCTGGGGTTTTTATCCTTCAGTTATTTAAACCATACTCTTATGAATGATCAGTGTGAAGTGAGCTATGAAGAAGAAAATTAATTCTATCTCAGTTCAGTGTTTAGTATTTGGTATACTTTAAATCAGCTCTATATAAAATGGTCAACCTCTTTCCCATCCCATGGCAGGACTTTTTTCTTGATTAGATATGGTGTCTGGCTTAATGTGGGCTGAGGCTGGGCGAGTAGACCTGGTTATTGTATTTGCTTGTGTGGTAATTGAGATTGATACGCACTGAAATTTGAGCTGGAGCCAAATTAAATTTAATTCTATTGCAGTCCAAGGTGTTTCTTTGTATGCTGGCCAGAACAGTGGTTCATCACTGGGACTCCTCAGAGTACTTGTAATAAAAGTAATAAAGCTAGAGTTGATAATAGTTTAGTGAGGGTGTGTTGTTTGAATTGGGGTTTACAAGAAAAGATCCTTACCACAACACCACATCTCTTGTCTACTCTTTCAAAGATGTCTTAAAAACCTTTTTATTTTTTCTTTTTTCTTTCTCTTAAATCTATGTTCTTTTTATACCTGTATCATTGTGTATGATGAGCAGCAAGTATGCAACTCTTTCCAAGCTGAAAACTTCTACTATGGATAGAATACCAGAAGGGATAATAAATAGAAACTTTTTTTTTTTTTTTTTTTTGGGAAGCAATTTGCATGTTATGCTTCTGGATCCTAAAGAAAAGGAAATGTACTTGATGTTAAAATTGGCTTCATGGCTCCAGTTTTCTCAGCTCTGCACCACCTGCCTCTAATCAAACTGTCCAATTACAGGAAACAATTGTTTTCTTGCTTTCTGTTAAGTGCAGAAATTCATTCACTAAAGGACTTTTTACCAAATGTTGCTTTTAACAAAACTACTCTCACAATTTGTTTGAAAATAATGTGCTGATGTTTATGTCCAGTATGTATGTTAGAATTCAAACATATGGTCACCAGGATCTGCAGAAGGTCATTTACAAAATTGTAATATTTATCTTAGCTGATTGCAGGGTTTGGAAATCTCTATTGTATTGGGAGAAACTCAGTGTACATTAATAGTTTCACAGTTGTTGTGGTAAGCTGAGAATCAGGCCCTGACCTATAATTATCACTTACACGAAGAGCACTGATAATACAAAAGGGAAATTGGTCTCCCTAGATATGCTGCCTTAAATGTGAGACAATGACTTCAGGCTGTTTCTGAGCTGCAAACCTCTCAGGTGGAGCCTTGCTGAAGTAGAATAAAGTAGAATAAAAACCAGAGTAAGAGGGATCCAGCTTTGGTTAATAATGCTTTCCTTGCAAAACTGGATCTGAAACCAAACCATTACCTTAACATGCTCAGTCAGCCCTATAGAATTACATGAGATCACATGGAGAAAGCAAATACACAGCATCCACTCTCATTTTAGCAACAATGTTTGCATGTCTTCACCTAACAACTGCTTTTTATCTGCAAAGAAACAGACTGATAAGGAAAATATTAGCAATATACTCTTTATACAATTATATATATAATTTATAACAATATGCAATTTAGGAGCTTACTAATTATACTATAAGTAGTTGATCCCCTCACGAACTTTGTATGAAACTAAATAGACTAAATAAGAGTGTAATGATCCTAGTTAGGAGGCTTGTATAAAAAGACACTGTAAAATTTCCTTGAGAAGCATAAGGCAGTTATTGGAAACTACTGAATAGAGGAAACATGAGGAGCTACTATTCACTGTCTCATAACAAGAGAAGGTGGGGGTTATTCTATGACATTGACAGTCATTAAATGCAAAACAGATAAATGAGTGACTCACAGGCATTAACCAGTAAGCCTTCAGCATGTGGAATTAATTTCCATTGGAAATCTATATTAAACTGCAGCGCAATTGGCAGCATTGCTACAGCCATGTTGAGAGGGGTGATGTACTAAAAACTACTTTTTGTTTCCAAAATATGTTTAATATGTGTCTGTGTACTCACATATGACTTGCAGCTATGCTCACTGGATCAATAGACTGCTATTTCCTCTGTTAGTTGAATCAATGAGGAGGTATTTGATATACACCAGAAAAAGCTTTGGAAATTTGATACAATGCCCTACATAAGAATTTCTTTTTGTCCTTATAACTGTACTTGTCTAGGTTTTTTATTTTCCTCTCCCACATTTTCCAATTTTTTGCCTTTTTAATCAGGATCGAAAAGAGAACAATGCTGGAGATTTTCATGTTGGCTGGCTTGTGCTGTTGAGCAACTTTTGTTTGTGTGCTGAAGGAAGGGTTGAGGAATATATCACTTTATTCCTGTTATTTCCAAGTTTGCTTTAAGCACACTTGACTGGTTGATCTTGCTGCATTTATGTGGATAGTGGACTGGTGTACAAGATAAGAACAAAAATTCAGTAACTGAAGAACAAATCTCCGTTGATTTTAAAGGAGAATAAAAGAGAAGAGCAACCTAACACAAAGCAAATGTTGCTTGCAGTGCAGTAAAACCCAGACAAAATCTGAAATGCTCCATAAAAAGGGAGACAGCATGTTTACCAATTGTTATTCCTATGACATGGGTCATTGTTTTGTTTTATTGTGTAACCTGTAATTTATTATAGTGCCCATCAACACAGTAACATACATTCTTCATATAATAAATGCATATATATTTTATATGTTAGCCAAACAAGGATGAACAAATACAGCCTGACCTCTCTGGAGCAAAGAGAAGTCAAGCTAGTACCCTGACTGACAAGTGCTCAGGTCTAGTGGAAAATAGGTATGGAGAGATGCAATTTCCAGCACTCTTAACATTGCAGTTTGTGTCTTTATCTGTTTCTGAAAGGAGATACTAGGTTTTGTCCTAAATCTTGGGCAATGCAGAGAAGAGGATTTGAAGAACACAGGAGGTTCAGGGAATTGGAAAGTGTTGCTTAAAGCTTCTTTATATGCCTGAAAATGAATATAGGTATGTATGTTCTGTATGTTCCAGGTATGTAGGACTGTGTGGAGTTTTTACAGCCATGAGAAGCTGGAGTGGTGGATATGAAGGTACTGGGGAAAGAGTAAGTTTAGTGGATTTCAAAGCAAGGATGAAGGGTATGGGGATAGAAGATATCCTCACATAGGCAGTGGAAATTCTGGAAATTACCAGAAAAAAGTATACAGTGATAATTCCATCATAATAAAACTTTGTCCCTTGTTGTAAGTTGACTGTTTTTCCTGCTGAAACAGGGAAAAGTTGTCCTCCAATTTTCATATTTCCTTTCATATATTCCACTTGAATTGTCATCCACTGTTGGTGTCTTGCTTGAAACATGGTCATCCTGCCCGGCGTGTGCGTGCACAAGTCTGCATGCACAGAGGGACACTGCCAGCCCAGCTCTGCCCCAGTGACCTGATGATCTCTGTGTGTCTGAGTGCATAGTCAAGATCAGGAGACAAAAAAGAAATGTTATGCTTGAAGAAAGAAGGAAGGACAAAAGCAGAATGTCAAAGCACTGGAGATTCTGCAGGTCCCATAGTGACACTGCCCACCTGAAACACATCCTGCAAGTCCTGCGTGTCCGCTGGCCGTTCAGCCCTTCCCTGTGTCATGGTGGGCAGTGGCAATGTGCAAGCTGAGACAGAGAATAGTGAAAGCCTCAGACTGCTGTCAGGACTCCCTGAAGGGAAAGGAGATATCTGCACACCAGAAAATGCTTTACTCTAGGATTTCTGCTATTTCCAGTTGTTTCAGGTCCTGGTGCATAAACCTTCCAATGTGCTGCACTGGAAGGATCTGAAGTATACAGGTCTACCTAGGCAAAAGGAATATATGTATTATGATGGTTTCACACCAGCTCACTCTGGGATTGTCCCTGGGCAATAAATTTTTTGTTTGGAAGACACAGGCACACACGAATCACCCAGATACCATCTTTGCTTCCTGCCCTTCACACCCTATCTTACTTCCCACATTTTTCACTAACCATGTTCATATTATGGTGTGGGTCTTGTAACTCATTTAGCCCTATAGAAATAAAAGCCTTTAGTTTAAATATGTGTGTCTAACTTTCCACATAGGAAGAAAATGTTAACAAAAAGACTTTTAATATATATGTCACATTACTTAGTTATATAAGAATGTCCATTATTGTGCAAGAACTGGCCCGGAGTCCAGCAAGTCCAACAGCCAACAGGTGCCCCCAGATGGCTTCAGAAGAAGATGCAAGAAACATGACTTTTGAGGCAGTGCAGAGCATGGACTGGGTTATCAACGTGTTACCAAAGTTTGGGTGTGTGCTTTTAATGGGGTAATGGCCACGCTGCCACTGCCAATTACACCACCTTGGAAGAGGCTGTCAAAGAAACCAGAGAGTCTGCTTTGGACCTAAAAGCAAGAATAATTGGCCAGCCATCCCTGTAGCAATTCCTTTGTGGTTCAGAATGATATTTGGGTTTGTATTTAACTGTATTGGTTAAAAATGTAATGAACAAATTTAGGTTTTTTATTCTGGACACTGTGCAAGTAGTTTCTAGAAAGAGAAAGAGCCTGCAAGATTACGATAGTGCTCACGTGGCTTTTTGAGTGGGCAGCTGAAACATTTTAAGTAACCAAAAATAATAGTAGGGGACATATGATAGCTTTTTGTTATGTTTTTTATTTTGTAGGACAGTCTTTAGATAGTTATTCATGCTGAAATTCATTACTTTCACAACTCACAAATACATTTTATGACTATCTAACAGCTTGTCTACATATTGGAACGCAACCTTACAAATAGCACACAAGCATTTGCAAAATTAATTTAATTAGTATTCTATCAGGTCTGGAGCTTAACTACTGTGAATAGGTGTTGCACAGGCAGTATAGTTTAATGGTTCCTGGAGTATTTTAACTCAGGACTCCATAACATAGTTTTTCAGCCTCTATGCTTGTGGAAAGAGGGTCACAAAATCTTTCAGGCTGCCCAGCTGTTAAACGGTATGCTTATATTTAGGTAGCTTAGCTAAAATTGGTAGGATGCATTGAAGTATTTGGATGAAAGCTGCTTTACAGTGTAAGTATAAAGTATTATTATTAGAAACATTATTACATTATCAGCAGTGTGACTTAAAATGAAAACTCAGGAACTTCTAATTTTTTTGTTTTTTAACATAAGTATTCAAGAAATATAAAACAGGGAAAATAAGGACATAGATGTAAAACAAATAACAGTGATGTTAACTTTATTAAAAAGCTTCATTGTGGTATCAGGCAGGAAGTGAAACTGCTTTCAAACTGCAAATATTTCTCAATCATTTCATGCACCAGCAATCTTTGTAATAGGTTTTCTGTTGTTTTTTGCAAAATGTTCAGATGAGCAGATAAAAGTTCAGACACAAGGGGAAAGGCAGTCATTTTTCTTGCATTTCACTAGCCGTGTATTTCATTCTGTGATTCAAAGTGACCTTAGAGTCTGTCTCGAAGAGCAGATGTGCATGCTGAAGGTCTGAGCCTTAACTACTTTAATAGGGCCATTCCTTTTTATAAACCAGCAGAGCTGTATGCTGGCAGCCCGCTAACCGGCTTTGGGTGTTGACTCATGCTTGGTGAGAGTTCAGTCAGAGGCAGCTGAAGCAGAAACGGCTCCAGCTCCTTTCCCTCCCCACCCTGTGCCTTGCCATGGGCCGGCGGGATGTGATGTGAGCCTGCACCCTGGCCAGGGAGCTGAGAGCCTGCTGTCCTCCTCTGAGTTCCTGCTGACTCAAGAGGGGATACTTGTTCTGCTAAAGCCTCCCTGGGATGGAACTTCCAAAAGAGGGACAGAGGCAGCAGCTGGCAATGGTGAATGCTTCATCCATCCCAGTTAAATCTGCCAGTGAATGTGCATCATCACTTTTAGGTTTTGCACTACTTGGAACTACTTTTCTGCCTCTGAGTTTCATGTTATGTTGATCCCAGAGGGTCAAGTACAAAAGTATTGAGCACTTAGAGACACTAAATGCCCTTACTGGGTGAATTAATGGGCCTCGAGAGCACTTGGCAATGGGACTGCTCAAAAAAACCTTCCATTAAACTCTTGCTTGACAGAAAAACAGTTTTTTCATTAAAAACAGAAAACTAGAAAACTGAAACTTCAGCTAGCATATTCATTTCTGCACCTGGGTCAGATGCAGAAGGTTAGATGCAGACTAAGTGCTAATTAGGTATCTCTTGACTCAGTAATTCTTGCTAAAAGTGCTGCGTGTGGGGCATCTAGAAGAGCAGCAGGTGTTGTGGTAGATTTTACTTGTCTAATCTTGTAGTTTCTAGACACCACGACCCTGGTCTTTGCATCTTTTCAACCAGCAATGGTTTGTTCTTGTATAAAAATAGAAATAAAAAGGTAGGAAAAGCACATGCAATTAAAAATTTCCAAGGTAATCCTATTTCACAGTGTTCAAAAGTCATCTAGTTTGAACACTTATTGTGTTACAGTTTAGACAAATGTTTGTCTAAATTTTGAGAAATCTTAATCTTGGTAAATCAAGAGAAGTTTAAGTGTTTTAGAAAATCTTTGCAGACCCATTCTGAGGATGAAAACACCTTGATTTTGTAAGAAATTACAAGTTAACAATGGCTACCAGGTCTAGGTAATGGCTTGGGATTTAGGAGACCTGGATTCAGTTCTCTCTGTTCATTGTATGATTTTCAACAAATCACTTAGTTTTCCAGTGCCTCACTTCTGAATCTGTAAAAGAGGGGTGCTGTATTTACCTTGCAGAGGTGTTGCAGAGATCAGTACTTTGAAGAGTGTGATGTTACTGTGTTGTAGGACAGTGAAAAGTTTGAAGCCTATGCTTTTGCTGTTCCCTGGATTCCTATTCTTAACATTTTGCTTTACCAAATGGGGAAATCAAAAAGCTCTCCAAAATCATAGCAATCTGCTGTTCCTGCTCTGTTTGCTTGTTCCAAAGCCTGTAAAGTTTTATTAGAATCTTTGCAGTGACTTCATATACTTTGTGTTGGACTTTAATGACCTCAGGACCCATATGGACCACTGCATTTATTGTTGTGTGCTGAACGTCCTCACATTTCAGAGGCTGATCTCAAGACTGCTGAGGGTTTGTCAAAGTCTTTCATTAGATACCATATGCTTGTTTGATATTGACAGATTTCACAAGTGTGACATTAACAGGAAGAACATTAGTACCTAAAGGATTGCTGCATTTGCTCTGCTTGCTCCTCCAAACTTTTAGATAGGTAATGATAGTAAAGCCTAATGATACCGTGCTGGAGGGCAAACAGGCCCCTCAGTATCACAGGTGATATAATTCATAAAGACACACAACTAAAACAGATAAAAGGATGGGATAGAGCCTTGCAGGAAATTGGTGGCTGCACGGTGTGGTCTGGATGTTCCAGGAGCCTTGATTCATTATTGTTAGTGCACTGTTTGCAGAGCATTTGTGAATGCTGAAGAAAGGTTTATAAACAAGTGTCAGACAACAGAAGTACTTGATGAGCTCTCTAGTCACACAAACTGCAGATAGATGGACACTGATGATGATGAGAAGCTGAATGATTTCTAACATAATTTAAAGGAGATGCAAGGGGATGGTGTGGTTTGCACCTGAATGAGTTCATCTGCTCCAAATGGTTCAGTTTTAAATCTGCGTTTGGTGGAGCAGGCAGAGAGTTTTAAGATCATAAAATCATTCTGATTAGAAGGGACCTTAGAAAGCCTCATGTGAAACCTTTTACTCAGAATGGGGTCAGTTAAAAGATCAGACCAGGTTGCTCTGGGCTTTGTCCAGTCAGGTATTGAAAACCCCCAGGAATGAAGGTTGCATAACCTCTTTGGACATCCTGTTCCCCTGCTTGATTTCAGAGGCTTTTATTGTGAAAAAATATTTTCCTCAGATCCAGTCTGAACCCTACTTGCAATTTGTGCTTGCTGCCCTCCCACTGTGTACCGCTGTGAAGAACCTGCCTCCATATCCTTGTTGGTTATCCTCAAAAGCACTGGGGGCTGCTGTTTCTCTAAAGCCATCTTCTTCAAGCTGGACAAGCCCACCTCCCTCAGCCCCTGCACTTCGGGCAAGTGCTCCAGTGCTGGTGGACTTCTGCTGAACTCACTCTGGTTTATTGATAAGTTGCTTTGCAGTCATACAGATTTACAGGAAGACATCTAATTCCTTCAAAATCAAACACTTCCATTGGAAATTTCTGTTTTCCAGGTAGAAATCTGTTTCCAGGTCAGATGTGGCCCCAGCAGTAGCTGATGGGCTGTGGAGCTCCGGGCCTCGCCGGCTCTGCAGTGCTGCAGCCACGGCTGGGGCAGATTGTCAGCTGGCATTGCCAAGGGTCTCGCTCTGTTCCAGGACTGCTGAAACATTACTCTGGAGTTTCCAAAGTGAGGTACTGTGTAATTTTAGGGAGGAGAATTTCCAAAAACACAACATTTTCTTCTCCGAATTGATTTCTCTGTCAGTTCCCCTTTTTCCTTCCCCCTCCAAGTAATTTTCTTCAGAACTGACTTTATGTAAGGCACAGGCTGAACCTACAGATCCTTTTTTTTTTTTTTTTTAAATTATCAGGAGGATTGTGGGAAATGGGCAGGAGACCCTGTCATTAGTAAGGTGTTTGTTTAACAGAACAAAACTATTTCCCTCTTTACTGTAGACTTCAGATTCTGAACAATTATTAACTTGTTGCCTTCCCTCTTCCTTCCTTTCTTTTCTCTTTAGAGTTGGACTTGAGGTTTTGTGTTTCTCTCTTATCTGCTGCTTTCAACATGTTAAAAGTAAATTTTTGTGGGATTGCAGAGGCAGAAAGCAGAGGATGTTCTAGAAGGGAGACTGAAGTAACTATAATATAATTAATTATTGTTTTTTATTAATAATTGCACCATTATGGATATAATCCTAATTTTGCACATGCAAGCAAACTCAGAGTGTCCTAGACAAGCTTGAGAAGGGCTTGTGTTCCTAGTCCTGGTGCACCTTTTCAATTACTTCCTTTCTTCCTCTCAATCTCCCTGCTCTATCACCTGGCCAGTATCCGTGTGCACTTGGAGGTGATGGCCTAAGGCGGGCGACAGCATCAGAAAAGCTCTAGATTTCTGCCTGGCATGGTGTTGTATTAAGAAAATGAGGCAAAAGGGCCAGTAAATTTCATTCATCCACAGAAGTTGCCTCACAGCGTGAGGCTGAGCTGGTGGACTTCTGAGCCACAGGAGGCTGTAAATGTGAATGCCATGCTGGATTGAAAAGGGCCTAGAAAACGTTATGAACAGTTGTAACATTTGAAGTAATAATACAGGCTTAATTAAATCGCATATATGAGCACATTGGCTAGTCTCTGTAGGGATCAGGAAGGATTTTTCCTTATCCATGTACAGCATTTCGTAATTGGTCAGGTGCATTATGGGGTTATTGTCTTTCTCTAAATCCGACGCAGTGATTAAATGCTTCTGCTAGGAGTGGGATGCTGAACATGAGCAGTTGGCCGGGTGTGGCATGGCAGATTTGGTCTTCCTTCAGATTGTTGGTTGTTTTCCCCTCTGATTTGTATTTTGATTCTTGTAATACCTGACATTTTTCTAGCTCCCGAACGAAGGTAATGGCAATGAGAATCTTGGCTTTCACTATGATACTAATTTTTTAGCCTTTCTATCAGTACAGTAAGGTTGGAAGCATGACCCAAACCTCTGAAGTAGAAGAAACCCCAGGCCATCTTTTACTGCTTTGTATAATGCATTGGTTGCTGATACCATCTTTGCATGTTCCAACTCAGAGCAACTATGTAATCCATAAATTTGTCCTATAGTGAAAACAATCAGGTGGGAAAAAGCTTCTGACCTTTGAAGTGCTCTGGGAGATGGATAAGAAGGTATTTTTTATGCCTGTGTGTTTGTTATCGCTCCAGTAGTTGTGACTACAAAACTATTTCTACACAGACATATTTGTGTAGCCTGGAAAGCTTTAGTCTTTCGAGAGGGTTGAGAAGATCTAAGCCCAAAGCTAGATGTTTATGTGTGCCTCCTTAACTCCTGCCTGATATGTGACCCAGCTTTCTGGAGACTAAGTAGCTGCGCAGGTCTCCCATACCCTTAAAGTCCTAATGTGATCATGCAAAGGGCAGAGGCACCCGAAATGGTGGTGCAGGGCAGACGTGAGATGTCGGACCTTGGCCAGGATGTGCCTGTTATCCTGGTGGGAAGTGCCAGGGGTAGCAGATGAGAGCTTATCTGCCACTCAGTACAAAATGCTTATAGCAGGCATGCCACGTGTTTCTGACTGCTGTGTGCAGATGCACAACCCGGTAGAGTTTTGTGATGGGAGAGCATCCACCAGTTGTATCCATCTGCTGGCTGCTCATGGTACCATGGAGTAGGGAAGGTTGTTTTACTGGGGCAGGAGAGTGTGGAAGAGGGTCAGAGAAAACTTGACCAGTCTGTTCTATCTTGCCTGATTGAAGGAGGCCCATTAAAAACAATCCAATTCATCTGCTATATTTCTATAGAGAGGCAAAGATTACTTTAATTAAAAGACATCTCTCTAAAATCCTATATAAAGGATTTATAAGTCATTAACATTGTTATTAATTGTCACTGATCATTGTTTACAGTGAAGTAGGAGTGAAATTATATATGGTACCGACAATTTCTTAAACTAGGAAAGGCCATCCCTACCCTGAATTTCTTACAGTTATTGCCCAGCATATGTATTGAGGGATGCAAGGAGTATGAAATTGATGCCCAGTGAGTTTAGTGTGGAAGCTTCTGATAATGTTTTAATAATACTCATGCAAGAATTTAGCTTTCTTCTCAATAATTGATGCTTGTGAAAAGTTTAATATGTATTTATTTGGTGTGTTGTGATACTGGCACATGAGCAGAATAATAAGGAGTTATGTATGCTTGAAAGGGTTTTCACCTGCATGTTGACTTTTAATTCTTTTTTTAAATGCTGAACAATAAGGTTTATTCTAGTTAAAACAAGAAGATGGGTTATTCCTCCAGAGTGATTTTGGTTAAAAATTTAATTTGTCTTATGTTAATTTCCTCTTAACTGTTTGCAAGAAATTGACATGGTGAAACATGGTTCTGTGCAGAAATGAAAAGTAAAGTACATTTGCAGTATATGAAAAAATTCTTTGTAAAATTTGCAGAAGCTTCTCTGGTGAGCATATGCATCTGTGTATTGGTCAAATTTTATGCTTTTAAGTGAAAGTAAGTGAAGAAAAATTACTAATGACACCCAGAGCAAATGCAAAATGGTTTCAGTTTCTTGAACAGGGCACCAAGATGTGAATCATCATATTTTCACTGTCAGAAAAACCTGAGTGGTTTTTCCTCAGGGTAACAAAGGTACATGTCAACTGTCTGAATAAGAAATCTCAGCTAAGGCAACACACATTAGTTTTACCATGAGGTAAACTCCCTCAGGTCAACCCCAGGCAGGGTACAACACTCATCTTGGCAAGTCACCTCATGGTAAAACTTGTAGTGCCTCATTGTCACTGTTATTTTACCTCGAGGTAGCTGACATGCATGTTGGCTACCCTGAGGTAAAAATGCTGCCTCTTTATCAGCAAGCACCAGCCCTTAGTGTACGTGCAGGCCAACACCGTGTTCCTTGGCTGTCCCCAGGTGTGACAGTCAGCCTGTACCTGCCTATCCCATCTCTTTCTGCCTCTCCAGTGCTCTCCACAACTCAGAGGAAGTCCAGCATCTCTTGTGAATTCATTTCAACCCACTTCACCAAATCCGTCTCATAAAAAGTTCTCAGGCTGTCAGGAGGACCCTGTTAACTAGTTTCAGAGAACTGTAATATTGAAAATCACCATGTGGTGTGTATTCTGCAGCCCTGAATATGGCACTGAGACGTCCCTGCACCATGTTTTTCCCCTGTGGGCTCTCTCCAGGCTCCTCTCCCATCTACTGCTTCTTGAAACATTCCTGCTGGCTGCAGGTTTGCCTGCTTGTGCTTGGCGTATCCCCACTTCCATCTCTACCAGAAAATAGGGGCCTCCTTATCTCTCTCTCATCTCTCTCTCATTTGCTGAAGGTCCTTTATTTGTTCCTGTGCTAGGAGCTGGGAATATAATTTTCCTTCCCACCAGTCTTATCTCCCAGCCAGAGCAAAAAGAAGTAAATTATTCAGTTGACCACATTTTAGCTGTAATGGGGTAAGAAGCAGATGGTTAATAGCCACTGTTATTTTTCTTTTCAGTGTATAAACCATTGCAGGGGGAAATAAAGGTATTGGTTTTATTGGGGAGAGGCAAGGGATTGCATGCATCCTGCACATTTCTCTTTGGGTGAGCGGGTTGTCATCAAAATCATATGGTCTGTGCTTTGATTTGTAGAACTTTTCCTGAACATTGGGCTTGCCTGGAGATGACATTGAAAAGTTCCCATATTACAGACAGACAGCTGAATGCCCTCGAGCTGAAAGTAAGACCTTGCTTGACTTAGAAAATGAATGTCATTTTTCTGGTGTTGTTATTGAAGGTAGTGTTATACTCCTGTGTATCTGAACATGACAGCAGTTACAGCATGGGTAAGTGCCTATAATCAGCTGTGATAGTGTTTATTTTAGAAGTTGAGTGAATCACTAGAAACATGCTTGCTGAATGATTTTATTGGGGAAAATGATTGCCTTGCAGCTATGTAAACTCACAGACAACCAGAAAATGATGTGGTACCAAGTTATCACAACACCTTAGATACATTCTAGGTAGGAGGTAGGTATGGAGATCCTCTCAGCTTAGCAGGTTGTATTTGAGAGTGCTTTTTGTCAACTACTCTTTTTAATTTCTGTTCTAATTTTCCTTCCTCTGGTGAGAAATTGTGTTTTCCCATCTCCTTTTCCCTGCAACTTAAAATGTCTAGTATTTCAGTATACCTCTGTCAACACTCTACATTCCTATAACTGAATTATTCTTCAGCATTGATCACTGTCTTCTCCTATCAGGAAGCTGTAGCAGCAAAGTATTCATGTCTGTTTGACTCCCTAGATTTGATTCTAAGCTCTGCTAAACCCACCCAAGGTCAAACTCTTGATTTATTTGAGAGTTCAGACTTCTTATCCCAGGTCCTGTGAGTGATCTCTTCATGTGGGTGGCCTGTGTGCTAAAAGGCTGGGCCTTGCATTTTTCTATCCAAGTCACATGTGGGCCTCTGGAATCTCAGAAATTTTCCACTTGACAGAAGAAGGGGACTTCAGAAGCACTGCTATAAGTACTTAAAAAGATAGGCTAAGAAAATGTTTCAGTGTGCTGATACCCTACTCTCCTCACTTTTGCAAAATGGTGGCATATTTCTTTGCATCTGCAGTTTGGTGTAGTTGTGGGTACAGGCTGGTTTTGACCAGGATTTGCTTGTCTGTCTGCAGAAATGGCACAAGGGCTTGGAAAGCTGCAAGATCCAACTTTAACTTGCATCAGTTACATCAGTATGTTTTGTCTTCACTGAATTTTGAATTGGCCCTGATGTTATGATGAGAGCTTCCTGAGTTCCAGGATGCTGTGAAAAAACTCTGTTCCTTAGAAGTCAGTATGTTAAAGGTTCAGCAGATGTGCCGAAGGGATGTCTTTGGGGTTCCTGGGCTTAAGATGCAAGTCACTGGTTTTGACTAAGTACAGGCTTATATTATTAGAGAATGGTCTCAGCAGAGGCAAATTACCATTTACAGGTAAAAGTGGCCCATTTCCTTTGCCTTTAAGGAAAACATTTTCATTTTTTCCCAAGTGGATATGAGTTTACAGTTCTTTCACACAAATGACTTACTGTGAAGTCTTCTGTAAGCAATATGGTGGGTCATTAATGGCCCGCAGAGGAGGCAGTAAGTGGTGACAAGTATCTGCAGGTGAAAGCCCAGTAGATAAATATAAGGTACTTTGGAACCTGTTCCCTTATCTAACCTTTTAAGGTTGTCATTAACAGTTTCCTGTTTATCCTTCAGTTGAAATCTCTGCTCACCTTGAAGAAGCCGATTGTTCAGTGGGAAGACTCATTAGGAACTCTATCTTGCTCCATCTCAGCAACTGGGCATACAGCTCTGAGGTTTTATTCCCACTTCAGGATTGGAAGGCTGCTTTAAGTAACAAAATGTTGCTAAAGTCTATTGTTTTTGGCTATCAGAATTTGCTTGCTTTAAAGAGAAAGGCTGTGTAGTTCTAATTTTTTTTTCTTTTGATGTGTATATCCTTTTTTGGGCCCATTTTGAGACTAAAACCAAGAGGTATCTCAGGGGGGTTATGGTTAGCTCATGCTATGCAGAATTACACACAGTAGGAAATCTGGGGATTTCTCTCTCTTGCTTCAGTGACTCTAGCAGCTTGCCCAGCAATCCTACAGTGACATGTTGTAAGGGTCATGGGTTTGGAGCAAAGCCAGCACTAGTGTTAGCAAGCAGAATTCCTTATGACTCCACCTTTTTTTTTTTTTTTTTGTTATTGGCGCAACACGAGCAGCAAAAGTGACATGTCTGAACCTGTTTCCTTGTCTATTCTGGTGGTTACCCATTTTTTTCTCCCCTAGTTAAGGGAAAGTGGGGAAAAAAGGTTTGCCTTTGCCCAGCAGCACTGCAGGTGTCTGTCCCTCTGAAAGAGTCCCAGCGGTGTGGGCGTGCTGGAAAGAAAAATCCCCAGTGACTTCACCCAGCTTGGCTTGTGGTGGTTACTCACAATGAGGTAATTTTTTTCTAATTTTTTTTTTTTAAGCTCTGCATGTTTAATGCTTCATCTGAGTTTTTGCATATGAGTGAAACTGCAGGTCCAGGACTGATTCAGGGAGTTTTCTCTGCAGAGTAATTTTGGTGAGTAAACACAGATAAGAGGAAGCTGGGTTAATCCAATGACTCCTCCCTCAAGGGCAGGTGCAGCATGTGGCTCAAGGTACAGAACAGAGGAAATGCCTTGTTGACACAGGTGATCAGAGCAAAGTGGCCAAAATTGATATAATGATAGGAGTTTGCAATGCAAAGCCCTGCTTTCTCAAGGCTGCTATTTGCAGCCCTCCATAGCACATCTCTGGTCTTTCACCTCTGTTTGGTCAGGCATCCTGTTGTGGGTGACTTCTCAGCTCCTCTTCATGATCTCTTGGTAGCTGCATTGCTACAGTGCAGCTTGGACTGTGCTGTGTTAACCTGAGAGGATTATTAAAATAAACTCTGAGTCATATTTGAGCTGTATGTGGGATAAGATGGTTATCAAGGTTTATTTTTTCTTATAATTAGATCTCTTAAATATTGCCTCATTAGATATCTTCAGTGACTGTTGGAAAAGTCCTCAGGGGACTAGTGGTTGTTTGTTTTCAAGGGAAGTTCACATGATAAATACAGAAACTTGCAACTCTGTTTAGGGTTTTTTTTTTATTAATGACAATTAACCAGGCATTTTTCTTTTATCCTAGGTTCTTGTCCTGATTTCTCTCCAGCCTTTCCACTGCTATTACAGCTCTGGTATCCTATAGCAAGTAAGAACATAACATTACAACTGTTCACACGTGGGAGATGGAGGAACTGCATTAAGAGCCCATCAGATAGGAAGGTAAGAGGCTGCTTAGGTTTGTATGGAGACACTTCCAAGTTTGGCAAGCCGAGCTGGCGTGCCTTGGCCTAGGCTGAACTCAGCAGTGCTGGGTTTGTAATGTCTCGAAGCAATTCTTTTCTACCCGGTCCTTAAGTGTTTATCACCCAGGGGTTCAGGCATGGCCTGCTTCGTTTCTGTGGTATTCCTCTCCTTTCTCCATGCTTAAGGGGCTGCCTGGGAAAGAGCAGCATATGCTTTCCCCTGCTCTGCAGTAGCCTGAGCTTTCATGTTGCCTGTCCCTTGCTCTCCTTTGCTCTCATGGCTGTCAGCTGGCTCACCTCCATCTCTCAGTGCCTCTATCTGATAAGACTGGTGCTGTTTAGATACATTTTGGGAAGTGTCGGAAAATATCCAAGGAGACACAGTTCTTTTTTCAGTCATCTTTTCTTCTAATCTCAGTAGGGGAATCTTGATCTTCAAATTCTGCTTCTCCAGCAGTTACCACCATTTTTGTCTCCTCCTGCCTCTCCTCTCACTTCCCCTTCAAAAACAGGAATAACTGGCCTGGTGCTCCCACTTAGAGCTCTTGGTCCAATGGGCATGTGGGATGCCACACAAGAAGTAGGAACTGCTCTGAGAGAAAAAAAGGATGTTGCTGGCCCTTTGAGGCAGACCTCTGCCTTTCTCCTTTCCACTGCTGAATTATCTCTAACTGCCACAAGTTTTAGGTGAGGTGGTTAGATAGAACGAACTGCATAATATGATCTCTCCAATGATAACTTTTACAGTCAAATGTTGCAAGGTTTCTTCCATTTCTTTCTTCATTATTTTTTTCTTTGTATTCTCCAATTCTTTTTCATCTGCTAATACTGGGATATCTGAGATGTATTTTTAGAAAAACTGGTGAATCTGGAATGCTCACAAATTTTAGTAGAAATGCCTTTTATTTTCTGTAATGCTTCAAAGGTGCATACATTATTGGATACTTATCAGTATTCTCCTCAATTCAAGAATTTCAGCCAAGTACTCAGGGAGAAGGAAATAATAACATGGTAGAAATGATCACTCTTGCATCAGGACCAATGAGTGGTGAGCAAAGACTATGAGGCTGGGACTTGTTTCTCTGCATGTTTTGATGGATTGATCAGTGATTAATCTGGAAACAGGAAGAAAAAGGGGATAATTAACAACAAATATAAAATTTGGAATGAATAATCTGATGAGTCAGAGGCATAGATTAACTGTATTTTACATTTAGGGACTATTTGGAAAGGTTAAATCTAGAAGGAGTTCTGGAATAGGCTGCATCAGCAAACTGGTCCATTATTTACTCTGGCAAGGTTTTCAGCAGTAGGGAAGGCTATTCCAGGAGGTGTTAGTCTGGGCATGGTCAGCACTGGCTCAGGGTTTGTGTAAAATGCAGATTCAGGAGATTACTGGGCATAGAAGCAGACTTTAGGAGTTGTAAGGCGCCTCGGAACATCAGCCCAGTAGACTATTGGATCTGCTGAGACATTCTGTTCCCCCCCCTGGAAAAGAGGAATTGGCCCATGCTGTGGAATGACTAACAAATTGTCCCTGAGGACTGGCCAGTTAGGTAGGAAAATGTTATTTACCTTAAAAAAAACACAACGTTTTTTACGCATATTCAGGATGCTAATAATAAACTGCCAGTGGAGCTCTGCCCTTTGCTCATAACTGTGGTTGTCTCTTTTCCACAGTGTGACTGAGTGCTAGCATTTGTCATTTCACCCAAACTACTCATACACTAAAACTAACAATCTGGCCATCACATCTCTCCTGGGAGGTTTGGACATGAATCATGGAAGAGGTTTTGGGTCTGTGCCACAAGTCATGGGAATTGTGGAAGGAAATTATTATATGCTAGATTTGTTTTATAGTAAACCACATACTGTCCTAGAATTAGACCCCTACTTTATATTTTCAGGAGCCAAGTCAAGGAATCCTAACTCAGATGAAATCCCTCTTGTAGCTGGAAAGTTTGTCCCAAACATAATTTAAGTTTTCACTTTTCTTCTTGTTTACAGTATTTTTCTTTCTTACGTATTTTCCCTTTGGATTCAGGCTTATTTTTTCACATGAAAAATCTGCCTTGATTCCTAGAGTGTCTGGTTAGTACTTTTCTTTTTTTACTTATTTCTTTTCTCTTTTGTATGGATAAAAATATTTGACAGAACATCCTCACTTGAATTCTGGTCCATAGATTTTTTTTTCTCCTGCAGAATCTCACAGGTGAGGCGAGGGTTATGAATGTATTTCTGGAGATGGCAGATACCTGGGTTAGACCCCATTTAAGGCAGGGGTTTAGTATATGCTGCCCCAGGAGCTAAGGGCATTCAGTACAACACACACACATAAGCCAGCCAAAGGGCCAGTGAACTCAGCTGCAGCAGAGCATCCATTTGCTACCTGGTTGTCCACTCTGAGTAATGCAGTGGTGGAAAAAATACACTGATAAACTTGGTGCACAGAAGGTAGTAATTTCATAGCATGTCTTAAAAAGCAATCAGACACTTCCACCCCTAAAATATCTAACCCCCCAAAAAAACCCCAAACCCCAATCATAACCCCAAACACTACAGAAAGGAATGTAAAACTTCCAAAGAGATACTGGGTTCATTCTGCCAGAATTGTATTGTCTACAATATCTCAGGTCAGGTCTTCTGCAGGAAACTAAAATAGTTTGTGGGAAGAACTCTTAAACAAGCCTTATAGAATCCACATGACATTTTATTATTTTGTAGAACTTGTTTTTAAAGATGAAAAATAATTAAAAGGAGAATACAATTAAACTGAAATTAGCTAAGGCTAGATAGATTTACCATAGGCAGTGATGATATCTGGAGCTTAACAAAAACCAACCTGTAATGCACATCTAAATGGTATTTTGAGATGCGTACTGAGCTTAAAAGAACTAATATTCCATTTGAAAAGAATAAAAGACACTATTTTGGAACTTACTCTTTTCTGAGGCACAGCTGAAGGGTGAAACCAAGCTTTTCCATACAGCTGTATGAGACAGAATTCATACTCCACCAAATGAGACCTTTATGCTTCCACCTGCATATTATGGCTCTAATAAACACGTTATCAGCTCATGAAAATGATGGCAAACAGGTGACTGGAGGATTTGATAAGTCAGCAGCAAAGATTAACAGATTTTTCTCAGGGAAAAGGTACGAGAGATTCCTTTATTTAAAACAATTGCAGCATGTGAATTGACTGCACTTAAATCATTACTGGCAATTAGTATGTGTCAGAAAGGTTGCAGCTGGCTCCAATTACAGGTAGAACTTTTAGAAGCTGAGCTTAATTGTATGTGTGATAGTGAGAGGCTGAGCAAATGCATACCAACATAAATGTGCTCCCAGTGCATAAAGGAGGGCAAGATCCTATGAGCTGGGACCTAGTTATTGTAACTAAGCCTAGTTCCTGCCTCCTGGGAAATAGATATTGTAGGGGGAAATTGATGGGAACACAGAAGTTCACCTTGCTGAGCTTCTTCGGGTGGTGGGGAGAGCTTAAAAACTGTGTAATACAGGCAATACTTCTTTGTCCTTCTGTGGTAGGTTTGCTCAATTTAAAGTCTTGCCAGTCATATCCAACTTAGGCTGTATAATCAATTCATCCAGCTCAAGGCTAGCAACCTGGTGCTTCAAAGGCCCTGCAGCTGTACACAGGGAGTGATTTGCAGACTGCCTGGGTATTTTGATGGGGCACTCTTTCTTGTGTAACTGTCATATGTGAAAAACTCTCTCCTTGTACGATGGCACTGTGTTGGACTCTGTGGTGTAAAGGCTCTTGGATTTACAGCTGTGTGCTTGGGGTGTTTCTGCTGTAGTCATTATCAGGATCTCTCTTAGATGCATTCCGGGCTATGGCCATGTGCCTTCACCCTGGTCATGGACCAAGGTGACTTTTTTGTGATTCCGCTTCTCTCTCTGGTTGTGTGAGTGTGTTTCTTGTCACGTGCCAAAACAGTGGTGTTTTGAATGAAAGACTAGTATGTGTCTGATCATATGTTAGGAATTGGGATTAGAGTATGTTGACTGCTTTTCATACCTCCATAGAAGCAATGTGATCCACCTTTCCAGAGAAATTTATCTTTAGGCTCTTGAAGTTCCAGTTACACAAGTGATTGGTATCTCCTGATGAGGCATATTGCTTTGCCCAGCTCCTGTGCCCTGTTACAGGAGCCTTCAAGAACAGAAGATAAGTACTAATATTCCCATTTAGGGATTCAGTACTGTGTATACACCTGATGTGTGTCCTTGTGTCAAGATGATGCCCTCAGGTGGAGCCCAGGCTTACTGCTGGCTTTTGGAGGGGCTTGTGTGCATTTAGTGGAAGAAGGGAGAGCATAGAAAGCATTCTATATTTTTGTCTCTTTCCTTCCAGCTCTTGTACGTCTGCTGGAGGAGAGAGGCTTAACCTTTGTCATCTGTGTACCACTGAGTCTTAGCTTCTGTTTTCCTATAAAAAGGTGTATCCAGACTATTACATTTTTGAAAGATTTGGTTGAAAATTTCACAAGGTTGTTACTACTTCATCTGAACTGATTAATGAACTGCAGCGTGACTATCGTGTCTCCCTGTTCATTAGCCAGCAAATAGTGTCTGTGTGGGCAGCAGCCGTTCTGCAGTTTGCCTGCACTTGGGCTGATGCAGGGGCACAGGCACCTTATTGGCTCCTTGTATTGCTCATAAACCCATGTTTGATCAGCGGGACAGCTACCACGAAACTCATTAGAGCTGCTATTTTGGGAAACCAGGGTGGTGTTTCACATAACATGTGCTAATGTGCAAAGGCTGCCATGCTTGTAAAATTAAACTGGAACTTTGTTGGAGAAGCATTAAGCATTCCAGTGGTGCACACAGACCAAGTTTCAGGTAATTCCTCCAAAGTGTTCCCTATGACCGCTTTTCTACTTACATCCAAGTTCCATGAATGTTTCTGTAATGTTGATAATATGTTTTAAATCCCTAGCTTTCTCAGGGATTTTGAGATGAAAATACTAGTCAAGCAGCAATTGGGAGCTGGGGAAAGAGAGTCTGGGATTCCCAAACTCTCCCTATGTTTATGTACTTTTTTTTGTATCAGCATCAACAAAGGTGCTTGCTGTGTAGTTAGATGAGGTAGTTCTGTGGAGATAATGTTAGTTTTGTGTGCGAGGCCTTTGCAAACAGAAACACTGTTGTCTCTGTCCACGTGATTTGTTCAAAAGCAGCACACCCATTTTTGATACAAGTATATGGTGCCTTTAAGAAATGATCTGTCATAGATCTGGTAGTTAATGATCTGTTCTGTTACATTTATTACAGTTCACAGAATGCCCACAGTGCTTTGGGGCCTGTGGATGCAGCTCCTAAGCAGCACCATATTGCAAATTTGTGATTTTCACAATGCAAGGGCCCATCCAGCATCACTTCAACTGGGCTGTGTGTTTTTTGTTGTGGTCAGTTCCTGAGCACAGAACTGCCAACACAGGAGGTGACCTTCTGAAAGAAACTTTGAATATGTTAAAGCAACACATGGTACATCCCGTTCCTGGCTTTGTCTCAGTGTCTCAAGACAAAGGCCTGTTGTGTGAGTGAGAGGGATGTCATCATGTTCAGGGATGTGCAGCTTGGTGGGAGATTTGGAGGTGAGTGGTCTTAGCCATTATTGATGCAAAACCTGATATTTTATTCTGTTTAATTGTGCTCAGAGTGATGAACTTCAACATTACCAGACCCAGAGAAGAGCTGTAGAATATGGGAAGAGTAAGGAATAATGCTTGTTGGGACTGTATCCCTTTTCACAGACTCTGGAGACCACCAGAGGCTACGGGCAGGGCTGTCTGAGATATTGCAGGGCCATGTGGCTGTTCTGTTGTCACTTCCCTGTGAGTGCCCTGCTGGCATTGTCTAAGGCCTGTGAGCTGCCTTGAACCTCTTTGGTAGATTGAGTGTCGCAAGCTCCATGTAGTCCCTGCAGCTCTTGACACACACCAGAGACAGCTCCTTTTATTTTTTAAAATGAAAGCAGAGATGCTCATCTAGTAAAGTAATTGCTGGGAGGATTTTGCCTTCTAAGAAACAAAGTATTTCTGTTCTTAATGCAAATTTAAACAAATGAAATACTGCTCTTAGTGGAAACTGCCATGGGGTATGCAAGAAAGTTCATGTCATGAGAAAACCAGGCTGCTAATGGGCTGTCCTGGGTCTTGCTGGCCACATCTTTTCTTTGAGAACTCTGAGAACTGCGCAGATGTCTTTTAATTATACTTCCACAGCTGAATACTCTGCTTACTTTGTGGGAAAAACCTTCATGTTAGGCAGTTCACTGTGAAGAATGGACATTGCAAAGAGATTCCTCTCCCTTAGTGGATTTATTTCATGTAAGAAAATTCATGGGGAGTTAAATTTTGGAGAAGTAAATCCAATCTCACAGGTGGGACATATTCTTTCATGTACAGGCCTCTCGTGATTTGTTCTCTTACTGCTCATGTATTAGAATTTAGGAGCTGAACAAGACACTTAGAGATACAACATTAGAGTACTTAATAAGGAAAGTACATGTCTTTTTAGTGTTGAATTGTTCTTCAATGTTTTCTTTTGTCTTTAGTCATTATAGTCATATCACTTACCAGCATTGCCTGTATAGATATCTTAGGGACTTTTGGTGAGACCTGGGGCTTGGGAGGAGGGATTTTGTGGTCCTTTAGCTGCTCTGACTGTGTCCTGGGGCACAGAATTTTGGCTTTCAGGACTCCTGTCAGTATGCCATGAAACAGCTGTAGGAGTAACTACAAAGAGAGGTGTAGCGACATATGAGAGCTACAAATATGTAAAATTACCTGTAAGTTCTTTTAAATCACTCTCAGTCTATTATTATTATTACTTATAATCCAGTTATGGCTCTGGACAGTGTAAACCAACAAGAGAGCTTTGCTTCCCTTCAACAACCCTTGTTTTGTGAAGTTACTTTCAGCTTCAGAGACTCAAATTTCCTTACATGGCTCCTCTTCCTCTCACCCACTCCCAACTGAGATGTCTAAAATGACTATTTCCAACAGTTTGCATTACATTCATGTCTATAGCTTGTGTGTAGAAAAAAAAAGGCTTTAAAACATGATTTCATTGAACTGCAGTCCTCTGAGAAATGAGAGCTCTGGTGACAAGGCCTTAGGATGCTGGTGCTCTGGGAACAACACTGGCTCTTGCAGAACTTGGGAAGAAAATGGGAAGTCAGCAATACTTGAGGTCACCTTATTATTTTTTTGTCTTCTCTGAAGATAGCAGCAATTGAATTGATTCTTTCTTGAAAAGAATTCTCCTTGTATTTCTGTTTTGCTTTTAATAACCTGCCTTGTCTCCCCCCATGCCTCAAGCTGTGTTAGCATGCAGTTCACTGATGGCCCAGGTAGTATTTCAAAAGCCATGTCACATGTCTTTCTTCCTTAAAAATCTGTCTACTGAAAAAGCACTGTCTTATTTTCACAGGTTTGTTGTTCCCCTGTGGGGGAGGCAGTCCCTATTTTGTTTCCTCCACTGCCATTCTCATCCCCCATATTTCCTTCACAATGTCTTCTCTGTGTTTGGGCATCAATAGCTGGGCTTCACCCTCCTCAGGGCTCCAACTGGTGGGGATTTGCCTTAACAGCCAGTCCTTTTGTAACAGGGCTTTTTCTAAGACCTTTCAGTCCCTTGGGACAAGCTGTCAGCCCACACAGCTTGTCATGAACAAGAGAATATTTGAAGATTTTACTTAACTCACTTTCACATTTTTTCACAGATTAGTATTTTTTTAGACCCTGTTATGTTGTTTTAATTGAGTCTTGCCACCAAAACAAATGAACATTGTGTTACCACTTCTCAGTTCCCTTAGCCTTAGCCATGGCTAAGAGAGTTTGGAGACGGTGCTACCTGCAGAAATGTTGAAGTCAGTGCTGTGAATAATCGTGATGAATTACTTTCAAGCTACTCCATACATAAATCTGGTCACACCAGAACAAGAACTGTGGAAAGTATATAACATTAATGTATACTCATTACATTCCTCCTTTCACAGGCTCCAAGGCTGTCAGGCTGGCCATGGGGTGGGGAACTTGAAGTAATGAGGAGTTAGATTTAGGCATTTTACTAGAAAGCATTGCAGTTCTCCACTGAAGGGGGGATGCCCTTTAAGAAACTGTGCATCTGTGATGTACAATGGCTGCTAAGGAGAAATGAGTTCTATGTTTGTTTTTGTTTTCTATTGGTGGCAAAGAAGCTTGTCCCATTTTGCAAGTTTATTGAAAAAGGCAGGAGTTAATAAAAACCCCAACACCTTGAAAACTCAGTTTTAAATTTATAGTGCAGCTTTCTACTCTCTTTGAAACCAATGACAAATTTCCTACTGATTCTATCAGGAGCAACATAAAGACCTGAAAAGATAAGTAATGCCCTTTCTCCCTCATATGAAAACATGTAATTGGGTTCCTCCCTGGATAGTTTTGGCTGTGTCATACAAACATACACCAAGAACTGAATTTGGCCTTGCAATGAATAATATTTTGTTTATTCAATTTGCAAACCTCTACTCAGAACGAAGGCCCCACTGGCCCCAAAATGGGGAGGAGGAATACAGAGCAGGCAGCCATGCAAGGTAGGGTTACTCCTTCAGTGAGTAGGGGCTGTCCTGAGCAGGAAGTCAGTACCCAGAGAGATAATTTTGAGCTGCAATGCCTCACGTTTGCCCTTACATCTGTCATAATTGCTTGTCCTCAGAGCTGCTGAGTGATCAGTGCCCCTAAAAATTGTTTTCTCTATTGCAGGGGAGCTAATGTGGATTTAGTCATCTACTTTAACTCCCAGAACTGAAACTTTTGCTGAGGAGCTTTGCTGGTTTGGGTGGAGGATGTCATGTCACATCAGGTGTTTTTCAGAGAAGAGTGGCACTTTAACAGCCAGCTCAAAAGGAGGGAATTTCCTTTCCAGGCAGAATGAGCAGGCAGGTCTTTTGTTGATCACCAAGTCTGTGGTTTATTTAACTGGTTTTTTTTTTGTGTGCTGAAAGCCCTAGCTGGTGGTAGGGCTGCCAGGCTCCATTGCCAGCAGCATACTGTGGCACTAGGGCTTATATCTGACTTCCTACAGCTGCAAATGCTGACAGCACTAATATTTCACAATGCCTGGGACACAACCACTGGGATGAAGGATGGAGTCTTCTAACTGAATTCATGCAGTGAGAGAGACTAAGGAAGAGTGGCTTTCTGCAGCTGCTCGTTGGAGAAGTACCCCCTGCTTTTAAGTTACAAAGCCCACTGCCATTGCTAAATCTATTCTTGGTTTCTTATGCCCCAATGTGTTTCGTTCCCGACTCTATTTTTTTACTTTGTATCTTCCACTTGGATGTGATTTGGCAGAATGATTCAGGTGTCTGTTACCTTCAGACTGAATTCCTGCAATGGAGGATGAGGATGGAGGCAAGTTTGAGACTTAGCTGGTTCAAAGAGCCATGTGTTAGTTAACACCATCCTTGATTCACTACAGCTAAGCCTTCAAGGTCAGGTCCTGCTCACGAAAGCTCCTGTTGAATCCCTTTTATCCTGTGGTTCATACAGCTGTATTTGCATGCAGTTAACTTTCTGCCTCTGACTTTGTGGTCTGCTGGTTGGCCTGCTCTCATTATCTTAATTGTAGATGCTGGGTCCCTCTGTGTTGGGTATAGTTCTGCTGAGGTTTGGTATTGAGAAATGCTGCACACCCATCACTGGAGCTAAAGCAAAGAGCATTTTTGTACACAAAGAGTATTTTTAGTCCTGTATATATATAAATAATATTTTCAGTCATAAATAAACATGGAAAATTCTAATCGATCAATAAGCTTCAGCTTCTAATACTATTTTGTTCCTTGGCATTTGAGTTTTGTCTCCAGTCACGATCCTGTATTTTCACTGCTGAGAGCCTCAGGGGCTACTTTCTGCTGTGAGCTCTATCTCAGTGATTCACTTCTCTGGTCTCCTAAGTAGTTGGTTTGCTCAAGGTGGTGTAGCTGTTGTTATCCTTGAGAAAAACACACAGGTCATGGTTGATATAGATAACAAAACAGACACTGTTTAAAAAAAAACCTCAGTTCTGAGAGCCGATGTTGTTAATAATCCTTGATCTCCACTGGCTGCTTGTAAACTTGACAGTCTGCTTCAAGGGTAGACTGTTGGTATTTTCAGTCTTAACTAACAGGCAGCAGTGCTGTGGGATGCATGTTGGGGTATCACTAGGGTCAGAACTATTAAACTGTTATAATCTAAACTGGGATCATATCTGAGATTTCCCAGTCAGCACAGGACTCCCTCAGATCAGGTAGTTGTTGAAGCTGTAGTTGGCAGTCACACAAAAAACTAAGAATTTGAAATTGAGGTCAAAGTTGGTGACATGACTGTCTCTAATGATGATAGATATGTTAGGGATTTACAGACTTTTTGTACTTTTTTAAAGGTGGGCCTAGATAGGAAGACTTTCTGAGTTTTCATGATTCCTCATGGTAATTGTATTCAACTCAGTTCTACAAGGGTAAATTGGCCTGGGAGAACCCAGGCAGATGAGAAACATAAGCAGTACAAGGCAAAGACACGCCACGATACAAGACCATATGGGCAGATTAAGCCCTACCTAAATGTGGGGTCTGCACCCTTGCTGAATTCTGCCTCAGCCCAACCAGTGCACAGTGCTGGACCTGTAGTGCTGGGGAGTAAAAAAGTCCTCTTGTGCACTTTAGTGAAACTGCATCCGTAGGACAGGCTGTATTTATTGTGTGCACATTGAAAAAATGAGGTAAAGAAAGGAAAAAGGGTGTAAACATTAAAAAAATGTATACATTTATTTTCAACACAGCATGCTACATGTAGCACAGTCAGTGGACTGCATGACTCCAGGCTCAGTTCAAATCCTGAAATTCCAAAACAGGAGAGTTTCTTTTGAACTCATTAAGAGAGAGAGAGTGAATTTTGTGTGCATTTGAAGTTGATTTCACATGTGATCCTTGCAATAAAAACACTTGATGGGCATCTGATTTGTGATGTGCCCAGAGGTATGTAATTCTGTGGCATAAGTTGATAATGGGCCCAGCCAGCACACACAATGGTTGTTGTTCCTAAATCAGAACACATATGCAAGGATGGGAATGAAGGTTTAGTGTGGAGAAGTCAAACACAGTCTCAGGCTTTTCCCATAGGCATGAACAAAGCTCTTGACGCCTCTCCCTTTCTAATTTTAGTGATAGAGATGTTGCTTTTGCAGGAATTTATATGAAATTGCTGTTGGTTTCTTCACTTAGAACTTTCATGGCTTGTTTAAACAGCATTGCAGTTCTGGAGTTCTTTTGCAACATCTTAGGAGGGCACTAAAGCAATATAAAACAGACGAGGCCTGACCCCAGGGAAGTTAAGGCACGGGTTCAAAGAGTCTTACTCGCTCATTCTTTCTGCAATCCAAGGACAGCAATCGTGTTTTGCACCTGGAGTACTAGTTTGTCTGAGGCACAAATGACCCCCAAATTTTGCTTTCTGTCTTCATGCCTTTCTATGGCTCTGAAAGGATCTACAGGGTTTTTTCACAACTCTTGTCTAAAAAGATGCCTTTGTTTTTCCTGTCACTGCCATAAATGCTTCCCTATGGGTCCTAGGATAAAGACAAGGATTGTACTTCTGAAAGTGGAACATCTAAATACTTCCCTTACAGCACACTAGGTTAAAGATAACATGAGGTTAATTGCCTGTTGCTGTAATATCCTTGTGGAAAAACTGGTGTTTTTCTGAAATTTTCTGAAGCATATTGCAAAAAGTCAGTACAGATTTAATCTCCTGGTCCGCCCAGACTGTCAGTGTGCCCTTGAGCAGGTTATTTGGTCTTTGGGTGACTCAATTTCTTTTAACTGAAATAAGAACACTTCCCTAATGTTTTCCCTAATGTTTTTTTCTATGCTGGTGTAAGGAGTGCATTAAAGACTGTAAAATCCTTGCAGTCTGCAATGGTCAAGCCACATAAGTCATTAAGGCAGATGTTAAAATATCTCAATACACAATCTGGCCAGAAGAGCCTGGGTTCTCCATGAAGTATTGGAGCCCTTGCTTTGCCTGCCTGTGCCAGAATGCTGTACCGCCTTGTGTGTCACCGTTAATCAGCGTTTCCCTTCTTGAAGGGATTTGTTGGAGAGCACCATTTTACTCCATCTCAGACAATGAAGGCTGACTGAAATCTCTGGGAATGCTCACTGCAGACAGTAAGCTTTGAGGTGATGCTAATACCTCGTAAGGGACCCTCTAGCCAGAGGATCCTGCTGGTGTCTGAGTGTTAACTGAAGATGGCCAGGGTTTCTGTAGTGTCCTAGATCAACACACTTCACTGTTGTTCTCTGCATACTGTATCTTGCATCAGATCTGTCCTGTTAAATCAATGGAATTATTTAAATAAATTATTTTTATTAATTTATTATATGAAAAGTTTCAGAGCAAATTCCTTTGATGTGTGATATCCTAATCACACCCGTAGGGCATTAGCAAGCACAAGGCACATCTGAGTGTCTCTAATTCCCTAGTGGTGTGATTATATCTCATAATATTCACAACCCCCTGGAGCTTCTTTACTGGTATAAATAAATCAATTATTTAAGTCAAATACTTTGATCATTAGAAGCTGCCAGTGAGTGCTTGAATGCCTGAGCTGTGCAATTCACTAGGAATGATCTTGCTTCTCAAAATGCTGAGCAGCCGAGCTGAGTGCTACCAGCACTTCATTTCAATCTGCTTTATAAATTAGATTAGAAGTCAGTTTCCAATACTTCATCCTGGATAGCAAGGAAGGGAGAACTTTACAGGGGTGGAAATATGAGATATTGCTGCCAACAGATCCTTTTATCATTTAACACTGCTGTCATAGGTTAAATGTGAGCTACTGTTCATATTAACTAATAGCTATTATACTGAAAACTGACACAGGGATTCCAGCTAATGCACCATGAACCTGGTTCACACACACTGCATCATATTAACTATTATTTGCACATATGGATGGAAAAGAATTTTGAGTCACTTGGGATATATAGCAAATTAGCATTTTATATCATATTAATGAAGTGCTAATTGCTCCTTGCAACCTTTTTTTGTGCAAATTGAATGGGTCCTATTTGCATTGTCATATAACTGCTGTATTACCTTGCAGCACTTTCATTAGGATGAGGCAGCACAGAGTTCATCAAGGAAAAATATTAGTAGTTGTGAGATAATTGGTTATGAAACCAGTATTGTTTAAAGTAGACCAGAAATACTGCAGTTAACTTTGGTTTAGCTTGGGAATATTTTTATTAATAGGTTTTATAAAATATCTTTCATTTTGCATGCATTAAACTGACATCTTTACAAACAGAGGTTCCTGCTTCAATATTTTATTTTTCAGTTCCTGTTTGTCAGGGTGTTTTGTATCATCTAATGAAACATGAAACATAGCAAAAAATAATAAATAAGGGAGTAGTTTATTGCTGGTCATTTGTCTCTAAAATGAATTACAAGTCTGGAGCTCTTCAAAATTGCAAAATAAGAAAATATCTCTACAGATGTTGAATTTACAGGTGTCTGTGAGTCTGATCAAACAGCAGTCAAGTCTGTAAAACAATTTAAGAAATGTTGAAGAGGTTACAATTCTAATCATTTGCAGAATCTTGTTGACAATCACAGATACAATTCTCCATAAGTGTAAAATATACTATGTGATATTTTCAGCCAGTACAGGTATTTTGGAGAAGAGAGACAGGTGGAAAAATGAGGTAAAAAAAATTGTAAGGTAATTTCATGATAACTCAGGGATGTTTCCATGACTGTGGAGGAAGCATGATTAATTTCTGAAGCCTCTGTGGGAAAGGCACCCAGACAAAATGACATAAATCTCCATTAGAGGATTTAAATGCTTTTGCCGAGAAAAAAGTGAGCTGAACTTTCAGTACACAGCCCCTTGCCAGTCAATTTTTCCAGATTTAGGGCCTGCACCTTTTCTTTTTCAATAAAGTATTGGATATGGACAGATTGCAAGTTACAGCTGAAGGCGGTGTGACAGCTTTATTGCTGTTGCATGGGCAACATGTTGTCTTTGATTGGGAAATAGACTGTGGACTTCCAGAAAGGTATGTACAAAGAAATGCTTTCAGATATTTGTAGTGTTAAAACAAAGGTTGTTAATACTGATTGACTAATACTTTCATTCTCTCTCTTTTGGCTGTGTATTCTATGGCTGGCTGTAAATTTAGACCTATGTGTTTATTGAAAAGGGAACCTCATCTTAAAAGACAACTGAATGAAGAAACTGTGCACAGTACAGCACATAGTCTGTCAGAGTATATTCTCAAGAGTCTGCAGGGGAGAGGACTTAAGACTCACACCTCAGACATCCTGAGCATGGAAATAATTGCACAGGACCTTGTCCCAGGCAGGCATGAAGCAATGCAGCAAGGAAAGACCTTCTTGCTGATCTAGGCTTAAGACTTTTTCCAAACAAGCACAAGCAGCTCAGCAGATTTTTCAGACTTGAAGTCTAGATAGGGACATTTGCAAACAGCTTTGTTTTGCCCTGTATGTCATCCTGGTTTACCTGATGAAAAAAATGTGGATCATCTGGATTTCAGTTGTATTCTGCCCACTCAAGGACCAAACTAGAAATACTTGATTGTGATACTGCTTGCATCCAATTTGTACTCAACCAAAGGAACTCTATAAGTGAGCAGAACAAAACTGTCTTTATGCCTTTGCAAAATGCTTTCTGCCTTGTCTACATAATCTTTAACTCTCTGAAGTCTCTATGGTGAAAAATATTTTCTCAATCTCTTTTTTTTTTTCCTTAAAAATACATTGTAGCTCTTGCTATGGCATTCTGGGAAACTTCAGTGGATGGTTTTGAGAACACAAATATTATTTTATTGGTAAAGTCTGAGTGCATCAGCAAAGTCTTACCTGACAGCACTGCACAAGCCTGCTGCATTGTGTGCGTCAGAGTTAAAGTTTTAATGGTCTGGTGAGTTATCACAACAAATGTGGACCCTGTGGGGAATTGTTTACTGTGTGTAAGAAGATGAGGAGATCCTGGGTGTGGACAGGAGAAAAGGGCGATGTGGCAACCTCAAGAATTTTATGGGTTTATGTTAAACAAACAGCTGCAGTAACATAGGAGGTTATCAGGAGCCGCAGGAGATCCAAGAGCAAAGCTCTGGTAGAGAGATAGAGGAATCAGATGTACAAACATTCTTCCCTGCTGACAGGTAGGACTGCACTGGTATATTCATTCCTCTACTAATCCAAATGAGTCTGGAAGAGGAGCTGAGCAGAAAAGGGAACTTTTGGTAAATGAGGAAGGCTGCTTCTTGCTTCACGGGCCACTTCCTGTTACATGCTTGTCTCTTTTCCAGGCAGAGCTGACAGGAGTCCTTGCTGAGCTCCTGAAGCTGACACTGGGCTATGCAGCTGCTAAGCTCTAGTTAGAGTGCAAGCCTAACTTCAGCTCATGGCTGCCAAAAGTCAGGAACGTTTGACACAGTGTTTGGTGACCTGTGGGAAATGAATTCAACTTCACTACCATTCCCTACAGTTACTTTGCCTGGTTAGAAAAGCACTCCTGATTTCCTCAGCTGGCACAAATTTTTTTTTTTTTTTTGCTGTGCCTAAGGAAGCAAAGGGTTCTGATCATGAAGCAAAGCCAGCAAGTGTGTGCCAAGGACGGGGGACTTCAAGTTAGGTTTGGAGACACCTTGTTGGAAGGGCTTGGAAGAGACTTAATTTCTGTTGCTGAGATCTGTATCTCTTACTCGTCTTAAAAAGGAAAAAAAAAAAATGAAAAAGAACACTTCCTTCTATGGGCTGATGAGTAAGAAGCTTTTCAGACACCTAAAATGAGTAATGTGAAAAATTAATAGTTTGGAGTCCAAAGCAAAGTTTGTGTGACCTCGGAAAGGGAGGGAGAGAGAGTCTTCAAGGGAATGACAAGAATCTAAAAATATTGATTTCAATTTGCCATGGGAGGGAGCAGGGGAAACAAGCCATTGGAACAAGTTCCTGAAGCTTCCTACTAGCTGGAATGTTGAGCAGCAGAGTGAAAACAAACATTTCTGTAAGGTTTGCCTTCTCAGAAAAGATTAAGTCCAGTCCCTTTTGTCTTGCACTCTGTCACTGGCAGCTTCTGGTGCTTTTTGAAACACCAAAGAAGGCAGAACTTTCAGTGCTGTTGGTTTGTGGAAAAAAACCAAAAAAACCATGGAGGATGTTTTACTTTGGGCAGGGATTTCAGGCTGCAGCAGGATCCAGCATGTACACTTGTGAAGGGCTGTGCTCAGCCTCTGGGACTGGAGGAAGAGGAGGGTACAGTCATGCTCCATGTTCATCAGTGCTCTTCTAGGAGTGCCTGCATCTGGTAGCCCTCTGCCTTTCCCCTAAGATTCAGAGTCCTCAACTCAGATTTCATGAGGCATCCTGAGCCCGCATGATTCGAGTCTGCATTTGGTGTGATTTCAGACCAATCACTGTCTCAGGAATGCTGCTCCTGGGTCAGTAGCCCTGTAAACCCTGCCTCAGATAGCCCACCTTTCCCTTGACAGGGAAGAGCACAGTGTGCACGTGTCTCCAAATGGCTGGGCAAGAAAGAAGCTTTGATATTTGACATGACTTTTTCCTCTTTAATACGGTCCAAGCAAAATCACAGTCTCTGTTGCTTTGCATCTTTGAGAATAATGTAATAACTAAAACAAGATGATAAATTGAAATTTGGAAATGGAAATTACTTAAAATCTGTGTATCTGAAGGTGACTTGGCTATTAACATGAGATGAACTTTCTTGTGACCTATATGCATGCAAAGATTGACACCTATACAGGATCAAAGGAGCTTATGAAAGGCTACAGTATATGAGAGGAAATTGAAAGTGTGTAGGTTGTCGATCTCAAGAGTGGCTTTTATTAGTTATTGTACATAATAAGTATTGTGTCAGAAATGAAAGGGATTAACTCTCACCCAAGGTACTGCACCTGAGCAAATATTGTCTTGCCTGGGTGAAATTTGTGCCAACACAAAGAAGACTTGGTATGAGGCTATGTACTGCTTAAGTCTCACTTAAGTCTTCAAAATGAGGATTACTCAGGATTTTAGTGGTACGAAATTATAAGGACAAATTTCAGCCCTTATATTGCTACAGTGTGTATCCCTGGGGCTTCTGGAGTAATGTAGAGTCTCACCAGAAGACATCAAAGCTGTTGGAAAGTGCTTTCTGTGCAGACTGACCACTTTCCAGATATGGGAGGTTTTCATGTCACTGAACTGAAGCTCTGAAAGGCTGTTAGAGAGAAACCAAATGGATAAGTGAGTTTTAATGGCTGAATGTTTTATTCTTTGCTGTGTTTTCCAATGGCTCAAGTGCTTTTGTCTATGTGAGCCAGAAGAAAAATATTTTGCTGAGGTCAGGAGTTTTTTTTGGGAAACACTGTAAATTTTGGAACAGCAGTTGACACTTTATTGTTGGAAGTATGAATAGAAAATTCAAAGTTTCAGAATGAAAGTAACAAATATTTTCAGGCCAGAAGAAGAAAATTCTATGTCTTGAGAACTAAGGAAATATTTTTCATGCTGAATCCTTCTGTCTAGATCTGCTTCCAGCACGATACTCACCTTTCAGTTGCACTCTTGCACCTGTGCCCAGTTTGCACACCTCTTGCTAAATGTTTTCTGGTTTATGGAAGAATGATGAAATGGTTTCACAAGAATGCAGACCATTTACTTGACACCCATTCCCATATTTAATTGCCTGTCTTTAGTTATAAGGCATGCCTACGTAAGGCATGACTGTAACCACCAGAGGGGAAAGGAGTAGGATATAGTCTTGTACACACAGTATTTTCAGGAAAACATTTCCTAGGTGTTTTTTGGTGATTCCCATATTTGTTATGTCTGCCCTTTGTCCTGCCACAATATAGACTGAGAGGAAAAGAAATGGGGAACCTCACGGTGTCTTTGTGTAAAACTGCCTCTCCTGTGTATTGACCTGTTTCCAGGGTTATCTTGCAGTGATGCCTCTGTTTTTTCCATGTATGTTTCAAGACATGGAGGTCACTGACGGGGTGTGAGAGATTCTGGGACACTGTCACATGAAACTGTTCCTTCTGAGAGGATGTTGCTGCATGGACAATGCAGTATTTTTGAGGGGCTTGTGTCGCCTGCTGCCCTCATTACAGCGCACGCATCATGAGAATGCTTCTCTTCCCTACCAAGCTGATCCCCAAGCCCTTGCTGTATGTCTGGCTTACTAGAGTTGCTGGTTAGTCTGAAGGGTCATTTTACACAGTTTTGGGGTTTTCTCCCCTTTTTTTTTTTTCTTAAATCCTTTGCAACTCAAATATATTCTGATCTGACATTATTAGATTAATTTATTCTGTTTCTCTATTAATTTGATCTTACACATATAATTGTAAGCACTGTATTTTTATATCTTGCACTGGTGTAGTATTTGTGTTCTGAGCTGAAAGTGATTAGTGATCTGAGGAGTCCAGGCCAATGCTGGTTTAGGTAAAATGATCACACATTAATAGATCTGCTCTGCATACCAGGAGCCCTGTACTACTTCTCTGGCATTTGCAGAGGCCATAGGGTGGTGATAGGCTCCTCTGTCCTTCATCTAATATTTTCCCAGTGTAAGAACACTGGAAAGCACGTCATTGCCCTCACAGGATCCCTGTGAGGTTGGCAATACTGCTGTCACCATTTTGCAGATGAGGAAATTTTTGGTGGAAGAGAATCACATGACAAAACCAGCATTCCGCTAATATACTTCGGATCTATAGAGGCACAAATTTGCTGTTGTGGTACCTTTTACCTCCTTCCCAAGTTTGGAAGAAGACTTTGTATTCTTCCTGACTTCTGTCCTAGTCAGAATTGTTCTGTCACCTGCTCCATATTAATTTCTGTAACTTTCCATGATTTCCCAAATAAAAATGTTGGATTGCATTTGTGTCATGTTTACAATGTACATGGAGGTGAGGAGAAATCTCAGAGGAGTCAGATCATGGATGTTCAAGCTTGCAGCTGCATTGTTGTGACTGAGCTGTGAGTAAGCCCAGAGCAAGCAAGAACCTTTCCATGCTAGGTGAATTTCTAGGGAGCCTTTCCTTTCCATGGTCAACAAAAAGTTTTGGAAAGTAGGGTGATATTCCCTTGGTATGTTTTTGATACATCAAGGCAAAAGTAGGGAAATATAAATTTCTTTATTATTAGGGGGAAAAATGCGTTTAGATTTTTGGTTTGACCAATTTGATTCCACACTGAAGAGAGAAAGGGGAGACAGAGAAGTCAAAAGTTTTTCTGTCTCACTAATTTCTAGAAAAACATCACTAGTGAGCTTATTAGTATGGCATTTTCAGTAGAAATACAGTATTTCTGCTGGACAAAATGCAAGAATGTTTTATCTCATGGAATTTCCCACTCAGGAATGGAACAATTCTTCATACTGCCACAGCTGCCTCGGCTCCTAATACGGATTTAGCAAGTAGCTCAAAAATACCCATCAGAACCCAAGGGTGCAGTTGCTGTTGTGGTTTTTCAAAACCTTAAAGGGATATACCAAAAAAGTGAGGAAAAAACATTTGCTGTAAAAATTGGTTGCAAAATAGGAGGGATCCTGCATTTTGCCAGATTTATTAGCCATTTGTTTTGATTTCTCCCACAGCAGGTTCTGCCTTGAATACACTACAGAATTTGTTTCTGTTTTGTTTTCTGTGCACTGAACCCAAGCAAAAGCCTTCTGTGATAATGTCAGTGCCATTTTGCTCTTAAAGATTGTAGCTTTCAGTTTGATTCTTTCTTGTAATGACACTACTCTTGTTCATCCTTGTTTTGATGTTCTTTTGATGTAAAATGTGTTTTCTGAATGAATGGGTTTGCTCCTTGTTTATAATTCAAATTGCTGAAGCCTGTCTTCACTGGATTTTAAATTATACAGCATTTAAAGCCAGAGTTCATTTTCTTTGAGAAGAATCCTCAAAAGGCTTTTAAATACCAGGGAACCACTTTTTGTTCAGGAAGTCTCTGAGTCACAAAGTGCTGCAGGAGGCTATGCTGAGGAGGTATCACTGTGTGCTCACCCTGATATCACACTGTTTCCTAAGTTCGTGTAATTGGTTAGTGATGGAGGCATGACGGATGTGTGGTCTCACCTGGTTCAGCTCCTTTAGATCCCCATACACACAAAATGTGTGTATGTCTTTATTCCTCACGTCTTTTTCAGATCCCACTTTCTGCATTTTGTATTATATAACTGGAAGTCACAAAAGGGTAAACATTTAGGGTAATATCCTAGAAGTCCCAGACTGTGGCTCTGTCAGTACACTGGGCAGGGTCAGGAGCAGTGGTGTTGGTGACCTGTGGAGTTTGGGTGTTAGCACACTCCGGGGCATGGTTCTGCCTGTGCCAGCCAGTGTTCTCTGCAGTTGGGCCTGGAGATGGGTCAGGGCAGCAGCGTGAGCCAGGGACTATTCCAAGCAGGCAGATACGGATGAGAACTCCTCTTTGGGGAGTGAGCAGAAGGACAGAGTTTAGCCATATGGACACAGGCTGTGCCATAAAACTTGTGCTCAGGGGCAGGGAATTGGCCCTGAACTGCTGTATTTTCTATTCCAAGGCAGGCCTGTTGATTTCTGTGCCGCAGTGCCAGGCCCTAAGACAGAATGCATTTACAGCTCTCTGTATACAGGACGTAATTTTAATGCTTGGCTCCTGCTGCAGAAAATGTCACAGCGAACTTCAAGAGGATTGTTTATGTCCCCAGAACCTTAAGCTGGAATAATGACTCTAATTTATTTATGCACATTTTGACAGCTTGTTATGTTTTATTCCGTAAAGCTAAATGTGGTCTCAGCACCTTGGAGTTATTGCTACCAAGTAATGATGCCAGGGAGAGATAGGAATTTTTGTCCCTGAGCAGGGAAGATCTTTTCCATTCTGTAAAGATTTAAAACTACTGTCCTTGTGTCTGCCTATGTGTTTGAGAACGTACAGTGAAACTGAGGGGTGATGTGTCCTAGCTGCATAACTGAGTGGGAACACATTGACTCTACATCAACACTGAACGCTTGAATAACCCAGAAACCAGTGACCTTAGCGTGGGAGCTGTCACATTCATACAAGAGATGGGCAACCCTGTCCTAGAGTAGAGACCTGTAAATGCTTGCTCCTTAATGTGACTCAGTTTGTTTCAGATCTGCTGAATGGTACAGATTGGGTACCCCCTTAAGAGAGACTCAGTATCTCTCTATAGAGGTCTGAAAGACAGACCCCTTCTGGTCTGAAAGGGTTGTATCATTTCTGGATGTGTTTTATGTACCCATAATATTTCCAGGGTCTAATATAATGCTTTAAATTTGGTAATATATTGACAGCTAATCAAGGTGTTTATGGGAGCATTGAATAGTTTTTAAAATGAGTAGAACATGGTATTAGTGGGTAGAAGGCAGTTTTGATGAGGAATTTAAATGAAAACAAAAGAAAGCAACTGTAAAACCAGAGCACTGGTTACTGGATTCTGTATGATTTTGAATTTCTTCTCCTGTTGTTTACAGCAATATCTATACTATTAAGGAAAACTGTGAGGAAGCATCCCCAAGCACCACATTGTCCACAACTGAATGTTAGAAGAGTCCCTGGCAGGCGTTAGACCTGGAACAACTAGATTTCTCTCAAATAATTTACAGGCTCCATTCAGGGATGAGCTCCAACCCAGCACCTATTCTGAACAGGTACCTGACCATCTTGTTTTGGAGGTTAAGAAAGTTAAATAGTATGAATAGGAAATCTTTGCAGACAGCAGCTGTAATCCCAAAGAAATGTCCCGGGCTCATTCAATTGTCTAGTGCAGATACAGCTAAGGCAAACTTACTACTATAGCATATACATTGGGAAGCCCTGTTGAAATGGGGAAGGGGAGAAAGAGTATGCTCAACCTAATCCAAGATATATGGGGATGACAGAAATCACATTAACACAGACTCTTAATTCCTTCCTGAGTATCTTCTATTGGCTCTTAACTGTAGTAGCACAAGAAAAATAACATTCATGACTGGCCATTGTGGATCCCTGGAGTCTCAGTAGGGCCTGCTGAGAGACAGAGCTGTAAATATGTCATGAAGGAGTGAAAAGGAAAAGGTACCACTCTAGGGGGGAACTCAAAGTGTAAGTGTTGGCTCATGTTCACTAACCTGGGTGACAGAGCAGACTGATCATTGCCTTTGGGCTTTAGTCTGTGTTTTAATGCATTATTTTTTTATACTTTTTCTTAATGGACTACTACAACAGCACAGTTTCCAGGGCCAAGTTTATTTATAGTTCACATGGAGAACATGTATAGTTACTGCTTCAGAAACAATAGGAGGATGTTACTCTGCTGCTGATACAGATCCACTGATGAGAATGATCCTATTACCATTCAGTTACTAGCTCCTTAATCAAAGCTTTAACTAGGTCTATAATCCAAGAGAAAGAGCTGTGGCCACACTGGGATTCATCAAATTCTAGTGGTAGAAGTTGGATTTTCTCACTCCTGCCCTGAGGGAATGATCAAAGTCTGTCTGACAATGGACCGTCTTTGCAGTCCAAGGAAGGAGATCTCCTTGAATGTGGAGAGTGGGCTGAGTTCCCACCTTTTTTGAGTTGGCATTTCATATCAGGGTGTGGATCTCATACTGTGTGTGTCTCACAGGGATGGTGAGTTTATCAGGATGGCACTTGCCTGTAGGTCTGTGATCACTGAGACAGTTCCCTGGTCTCTAAAGTAATTTCCTGGAAAAATAGTATCAAAATTGCGAGTTTTAGTCAGTGATTTTTAAGTAATCAAATGCAGCTGAAAAGATAGATATACAAGAACTTGGGCCAAATCTTGGCTATAACCTAATACCTGAACTATGTGCAGTATGGCATGCTCCACCATCCTTTTTGTGAGAAGGTAGAAATTGGTCCCATTTCCTGAGGTGGTTGCCATTCCTGTTGTTAGCAGAGGCAGAACTTGAAGGCCATTGAAGAAATGGGCCATTAGGAATCTGAGGTAAGTTAAGTTCTACCATCAGTGAAGTCTGCTGTTGTCATCCACAGGCATTTTTCACTGTGGTATTTCAACCTTGGCTTCTAGTCCTAGCCTAAAATATCTGGTTTCTTTTCAGAAATGGCTGGTCCTGACACATAGTGAATAATGCACAGCCTATTATCTTTTATATCTTTATATCTTTTATATCTTTTATATCTTTTATCCAGGCCTTGCCCTGGACTCTGTTTCATCTTGCAAAATACACATAGTTAACCTCTGTTGTGTCCTTTTTTTCAGAAAAAAGACACTGGCAACCAGGAGTAGCTGATGGAGTTCCTGACAGCAGGTGTTTCTTTTGATTTGGCTGCTATAGGTGTTTTTGATATAGTAGCATGATTTTTTTTTTTCTTGTCTGTGAATTCGTGTGAAAATGAATTATGGAGCTGAGGCCTGGACTGCATTAGGAAGTTGCCGTGCTTTAAATTAATTCCCTCTACAGTCAAATGGGACCTTTGGATGTTTGTAAAGGCCAACCACCAAATGTGTTCCCATTTTCATATACTATGGATGGGAGTTCTCATCATCATTCCTGCTCCAGAGAAATTGACTCTGCAGGACAAGGGGGTGGTTAGTTTTTTGTCAGATAAGTAAATATATTGTGGCAAACTTGAAAGCTCATCTTATTTTCTAACTTTTCCATTAGTTTTGTAGCTAGACAGGTAAAAATAAAGTCCTTTTTAGATAGCCTAGTCTCCAGCCAATCAAATTGTGTACTTGCATATACTGACCTACAGCCCACAATAACTTGTAGCATTTTGCAGTGTATGGATAAATGGAAGTAGGAGATTGTGACTTGTTATGACTTTTATAAGGAGTTGGCACAAGGTTATATAGTTTAATTCAGGCTATATTTTGCTAGCTTTGGTGCATATGGAATAGCATCTTTCTCTGCTGTAATCTTACCTATGCAATGCTGTCAGAATCTGTCCTACAAGCTGGAGTGAGCTATTTCACATTCTATCTGACATTGTTTCCTTTTTATCTGTTGAGGCAGAGTGCTTTGCTGTATATTCTGGTATCCCATGGCTCTCCTTTTGGAGCTCTGTTCACACATCTTGATTCCATCTGTACTCTTGAAGAGGCCTGCTAGGTAGAAGATGTATCTGTCAAACACATGTCCATTCTGGACAGCAGCCCTTTACGGGTCACGCCTTGAAACATCGCTAATTTGATTTCAAAGGGAGCTATTACAAAATGCCTTTTGTGTTGTAAGGCCTCAGGAGAAGGACCTCAGTTGGACACAGTGAAATGCTGCAACAGCTATAGCCATGGAGTTCCTTGTTGGGGCAGATATAAGAATCATGTCTTTGTCTTGGAGACCTGCACCTCTTCAGGAGAAGTCCCCTGATGTGAGAGGGGGATGCCTGAATGTGTGTTAAAAGGTCCAGGGGACAGAATCTTAGTGATCCACAGCATCCATCAGATGCTGTCCAAAGCTGTCGAACAACCTCAGGAAATGAGTGGAAATCTGACTCTTGTCTGACTATCCTGAATCCTGAGAATGGCGCAGTGGGTGCAGAGGGTTGATGCACACATCTGTGCGCTCCCTGGCAGTGCTTTGAATATCTGTGTTGCAGCCTGTGGCTTTTTATGATGCAGTCATGTGCATTTTTAAGACTTAGAATTAGACACCTTTGTGCTTGAAGTTAAGCATGACTGTGACTCATTCAGCTGTCACTCTTACAGACTTGGTGTGAGAACCATATGGAAAGGAAGAAGTATCCTAGACCCAAGATGCAAGTTTATGGATTGCATGACAGGAGGCCAAACACTGAAACAGCATCTAACAAAAGTGAGTACTTGGTCAAAGTTTTCACTTCTATTTGGTCAAACTTCCAGTATAAATAAAACCATTGTCTTGAAGTAGTGGCTTTTCCCACTGGTGAGCTGTGAATCTTCCCCCACAGCTAATTCACTATTTTCAGTTAGTTACAGTCTCTCATAGGCTGCACAATCTCTGTGCACATTAGAGCCATAGTAGTAGCCTGTCTGGCATTTGTAAACAGGCAACACTTGGGACTTCGTAATACTCTAACTCAGTGCAGTACTGTGCCAAAATAAAGGTCATTTCAATTTCATATTATGTCACGCAGTTTTGAAGTGACGTGTTTAATGATTTTTCTCCAGTAAATGAACGATAGCAAGTATTAAACTAATATGCGTTGATGATATGCCCACAAAAAAAAGGCAAAATCTTTTCAAAAACATTAAACTAATATTTCACCAGAAAAAAACCCCACAGCACATAACAAAGATTCCAGCTACTACCCAAAGCTTCTGCAATGAAGGAAATCAGATTTCTTGGCCTTTTCCAGATGACAGTTTCCAGAAGTCTCACTGTAATTTATTTTGTGTGTCCATCACTACAGAGTGAGGCTGATCTTCTGATGGAGACAGAAGAGTGTGAAGTGTACAAGTGGAGCTTGTCACAGAAGCTGTATCACAAACCTCATAACAGGACCACTAAAATAGTGAAAAACTGGTCCTTATGTGTATGAAGCCTGTAACTGTGCATAGACATGTTTAAAGTCTTCTCTTTTAGCAAAGGCTTCCTGTCTTCCAACTCTGCCTAGTACTCCAGGTAGTTTTTGTCTGCCATCTTTCTAGCAGGCCATGGGCTCAAACAGGCGCAAACTGGAGCACAGAAGGTGCTATCAGAACATCAGCAAACACTTTTACATGGTGAGTGTGGTCACTCACAGGTTGCCCAGGAAGGCTGTGAAGCCTCCATCCTTGGAGGTATTCAAAAGCCATCTCAGCTTGGTCCTGGCAACTTGCTTCAGGTAGCCCTTCTTAAGCTAGGTGGTTGGGTCAGATGACCTCCAGAGGTCCCTTCTAATGCCAGCCATTCTGTGGCTGTTTCTGTGGCTGCTTGATCAGAGCTGCTGACATCTTGTTATTCTAAGACCTAAAGGCATTGAACAAAATCTGTTACCCAGTCTTGGGTTTGGGAATGTTGCTTTTGGTGTTAGCAGTTGGTTGTGTGCCACATTTAAGAAACTAACAGTTCCTTCAGCACAATAGGCAAGAGAGCTGTTTTGATTCTTGATGGTGTAGCTTTTGAGTGTGCAGGAGGAATGGTTGTATTGAGGCTGCCTCTCCTAGGAGGAAGTGTGAAGATTCCAGGAGGTAGGATGAACCCTAGTAAATGGCTGGTAGTGTGAACACTGGGGATGTACACCTCACAGCTGTTTGTAACAAAGCCTGTATCAGCTGGTCCTTGCAAAATTGGTTCTTATGTTTAGATGTCAGAGAATGAACTGTCTCTTGCGCTGATCACACGCCAAGTTGTGTCTTCTGTTTGGTCACTACTCCCATTGAAATAAGACTGATGGTAAACTGTAGATCAAGAAGTCAATACTGAACACAAAATGAATTACCTGTCCCTTTGCACCTCCTGTCTGACCTCATTGAGCAATAGGAAGAGATCAGGCAAAATCTGGTATTAGGCTGCAATCCTAGAATGAGGCAGCTAAAGTAATCCCAATTAACTTCCTTTGGAGACACATTTTTCTGAATGGCACTTTAGGTACTCAAACTGCAAAAAGTCTGCAATGTTGCATACAGATGATAAACCTTCCTATGTTGTTCAACTGATCAATTGCTTTTTCGGGTCAGTGGTTTTATGGCATTATTTAACAGAGGACAGCTAAGTCCATATAAATAATATTTTAAAAAGCAGAAAGAGATTGTGTACTTGCTGTCTTAAATACACTGGGCCAATGATGAAACTTAATAGTACAACCATTCCTTACCACTCAATTGTTCTTACAGCCTGTCCTAAAATGTTTTACTATCAATAATCATGACAAATATAATACGATATTCCTATTTTTCCAGTGCATGGACACGAGCAGTTGCATGGGCTTCGATGATGATAATATTTGGCTTAAAAATTATTTTAACAAATTTTGGACTGTTTCTAGTCATATCAAATTCAATGCCAGAAGATAAACAAAATGGTTTCAGTAATACTTTTGATGCTGTGCTTAGTGCATTCATAGTAATAGGAAACCAAAGCTATTATCTTTTGAATGCATGTGCCATGGAACTGAGAAATATCTTAAGACAACAAAATACTATGTCTTTGTTACTTTTTGACTGATACAATCCAAACGAAGTTGGTAGAAGTGCTCTTTTGAGCAGAGATAGCAGGATAGCACTGCACTTCTCTTCCTTTGCCATGATTTCTGTATAGGTGCACACACATGGTATCGCTGGTTTTAATTGTCTCTGTTGTCTGTCAGGGTAAGTTAAGCTTCAGATCCCCTTTTCCATTCCAGGTGCCTCTGTGCTGGGTACTGTGTCTGCTCAGCCCCTGGCACTGGCACTGGGACACAATGCACTCGGATGAGGGGCTGAGACAGAAGGAATTGTGCAAGGGCTGGTGCCAGGGGTGTCAGAGCCAGTAACCAGCCTGGTGCTATGGGCTTGGGGAGTGCCCCCCCGGGATACAGCTGTGCTGCAGGACTGAAGACAGGTTGGATTGCAGATGTATAGTAATGCATAAAAAAATGGTTCTGCTGTCAGAGCATCATGTCTCGTGTTTCACAAGATAATTGTATGCAGTCTTCAGGCCTTTCATGTCTTGTGTTTTATCCCAAGACCCATCTCCGTTTGAAAAGACATTAAAAAGGTTCTAATATGTATGTGGGTAGGACCTAGTAGGAGAAGTTTTCAGACCTTGCATGCAAATTTTTGGAAAGAGAGAGCACGCTGTTACGTAAACTTGGAGCATAAGAAATGTGAGCATGTTCTGTAAATGGTGCATTTGCTTGAATGAGTGATTGCAATCAAATAATGCATCTTAATTGTTTTCTTTTCTTTAGAGTAATCTTGCAGTCCTAGAAAAAGTAATAAGAATACCATGAAGTCTCCAAACTTTTTTATTGAAGTTTAAGACTTTTATGAGAATATGTACAGACAGTTACTGTCATAAAATCAAAGCTATTGCTTCCATAATAACCATAGTTTTGCCGAAAATGGAGAGATCCTATATCTATACTAATAGTTTAAAAGATCAATGGTGGGGAATTCTCTTAGTTACTTGCCTGTAAAAATATGAGTCACTGGCCAAAAAAAATGTAAATTCTTTCTGTTTTTACTTTTGACTTTTGCTGTTACATAGAACTACTACTGAGTTTGCACTTTATATTAAAAATTAATTTTTTTGGAGGGGACTCCCCAAAATTTCTAGCTTGCATTAAATCTGTTTTCCTCTGTGTGCATGCTCTCCTCATTAGTGGTTCTTTTAAATTCCAAGATGCTATATGCTGCCCCTGGCAGAAATGTGTATCTCCCAGTGGAACTTCCCATGCTGGTAGGTTTTGAGAAAAGGCAGTGCACAATCCTTCTGACTTGATTTACATGGGATAAGTTGTGGCATTGGGATACATATCTAAGAAAATAATTCAGGTGGTATTGGAGTGTCAGAGGTGGTTTTGTTATACAGAGTTGGTTTCAGTACATTATAAGAGGAAGACGCTCTTTTTAGTATTCAAGGAGGAATGACAGATTGGAAGTTATGTTTGGGATGGGCTCTTGTTGCTGCTGAAAATAACTGTGGAGTCTCCAGGGAGTCTATTCAACTCTGCCATATCTATGTTAAAAGGAAAACACGTCAATTGTACTGAAGAACTTGGATAAGTTTCACAAAACCACTTCAGTGTGACTTAGTTTTTTATCAGTTTTAAAGAGTGATGTACCTTTTTCAGACAGGATAGGGATATGAAAAGTAAATAAACCATTCCTGTCTCCAGGATGAAGGAAAAAAAAGTGGATTAGGAAGAGCATGGGAAAATACACTGTAAATATAAGCTTTATTGACTGTAATGTCTGCAGTGCTGGCTTTGGGGACCAGCTTTCCACTGTCCTGCTCTGTGGGCTGCAAAGGGGCTGTAAAAGTCTGCTCAATGACCATGTTTCACAGTCTTTGCACAGATTTAAATACCAGTTATGTGCGACAGCAAAGACTCAGACCCAGATATGGGTTATACAAGTACTCAGTAGACTCTGTTTCAGATGCTGGAAGCTTCTCTGCTCAGGGCAAATGATCCTCAGCCCACACAGCAGCTTCTCCACTTAATTGTTCCATACTTTTCTTGGCCAAAATATTTTTCCTTGCATTGGAAAGAGCACCTTTAATATTAACCAATGAAAATGATTTTTAAGATGCTTTATTTGCCCTTGACAGAAAACTCTCTATTGGAAGACGTGTCACAGAATGGGAGCTGTGGTTCAGGCTTGGTCATGCTGCTCCTAACTTTTCCCTGCATGACTTCATTGTAGCTTGAATTGATCATGGCAAGTAAACTGAAGCTGTTAGTTCATTTAATTGTCAGTTCTGTGCCTGTGCAGTAAGTCAGTCAATGATTCTTCTGAAATGACTGCTACTACATCACATAGCTGCTCACGTGGCCATGGGATGTGTATTGATGGGGTAATGGATTAACTGAGCCAAGTTCACATCTAGCAATGTCACAGCTCTCCAGATATTGGCTGTGGTGGTGATTTGTTCTGCACAGCATCCTGAAAGCCCAGGCAGAATCAGAATCCAATGTACTGGTTTGGGTGATAATAGCCACAAGGCTGAGGAGGCTCTCAAGGAAACTTGAAAGAAGGCAGTAAACAGCAAAACCAGTGGTGTTGATAGTGGTACAGAATGCACAGGCTAGCTTTACAGTCATTTAGATGCAGCATAACTTGGGATACCTTAAAGTGGGAATTTATTAATGATTTTTTAAATATTGAGCTTAACAGTAATATTTTAATTAGAAAGAACTTTATGATGGACTGTGCTGGCCATTCTAAACTTAGTGAAATAGATGACGAATTTTTTATGGAATAGATGAGAGGGGAGTCTTGATGATTGTTAGAAAGACCAGCAGCAATCATAGAAGTTAGTCTAGGAAAAATTTATTTGTCCTGAGTGCAGCAATGGACCTGTTACTCATCTGAAAACATCTTGTAGAAAACAGCTGTTAGGTCACTAGTACACCTCACCCTGAAGATAGGATTTCTGTTAACTGTATTCTGTCTTGAGATGTTTTCATGTTATTTTGAAAGCTAATATTAACTTAACCCTATTTTCCCTCTTTTGCATCTCTGATACTGCTGTTAATAATTTCTGCTTCTTGGATATTTTGCAGAATTTGCAGACTCACCACTTCTGATCACTGACTACCTTGACTATATGTGAAGTATTGATATAGAGATGAAAACCTGTGTATTCCACTAGTGACCCTTCTCTGCCTCCTTTGCATCTAAAGAAAATTATGCTTTTTTAAATAGCTTCTTTTTCTTCCAAGATTGCTCTCTCTTGGTCAATCTCCTTAAAAATGTCTTTGTGACTTATCCTGGGGACCATAATGATTATCTTCATCAAAGAACAAGAAAGCAGGACAACCTCTAGCATCAGAGAATTATTCCTCACATGTATAGTTGGATAAGATGGGATTCATGCCACATCTCAGAATAACTAATTTCTTTTGGAGCAGAGGTATTTGGTTGTTATTTACATTGATAACCATTCCATCATTCTAAGAATTCTTCTAGAAAACAAGGTTTTGTCTATAAACTGAAGACTTCATATTTCTGGGGGGGGGAGGTCAGTGATGATACTTAGTGTTGTACAAATGATCTGGGATAATGATAAGTAATTTGCAACCACCTGGCACTGTGTGAACCAGCCAGAGAAACATGCCTGGGGTGTTCTAGGGAGAAATTATACAGCTGCATATTTTTTATGCTGAGATCAACTACAGGGCCTTGACCAAGAATTAGTTCTTTCTCAGAATAGAGAAGACAAAAAAAGGTGTGTTCCACTGGGCAGCACTGGAGCAGCACTTAACTAATGAAGGTGCTTTAAGCTGATGGAAATGTTTGGAGTTACTGTTTCCCTGCTGCTTACTGTGCTGAAGCAAGACCATTATAGGACCAATGCAGTATCCATGGGAACGTAGAACTCAACTTTAAGAAGCTCTTAAGAAAGAAACTGGTTTTTGGTTTTCTTTTTTTTTTTTTCTTTTAAAGTAACTTTATAAGTAGTATTTGCAGAACTTAACAAATGGTCTAAAAATGGTACTTTATTAATGTACCTAGGGAACAATAGGTATGTTATGGTATTTAAACAGGATGTTACATCTGGCTCACCCAAATCAGGATTATTTTGTAAGAATAACGATTGATAATATGAATAAGTGTTTTCAGGATCAGATTGCACTCTGTGTTGGAAATTTCTCACAGTTAATGGTTCCCTCAGCTAGTCATTCACTGCCAGGAAAGTCCTCTTTATTGATTATTATTGTATATTAATGGATCTATCAGATATTTATTTGGCAAATTTTTTGGTTAAATTTTCTTTATGATTTCTCCCAGGGGTAAATGAGTTGCAGAAGTGGAAAGAGGCAGTCCTCTTCTATGAGCTCTGGGTATTTAAATGTATTTTCAAAACATCAGTTCTATTACAGGAGCATTTGGAGCAGACATTTGGTTTCCAATAACATAGTGGATTGCAAGACTTCTTATTATATAAGGATTAACTCAGAAAACAGATGGATGGACTATGTCAAGAATCCTAGCATCACAGGAATCACAGGAGGGCAAATTTCCAGCAAAATTCTAGATACCTGTCTTCAGAAATGTCTGTGAAGAAGTCAAAGCTGTGTGTGCAAATCAAACTGCACATTTTCAACTACTGCTGTTGTGTGTGCAAATGGAAGTTTAGAAAACATAAGTTTAGTAATTTCCTTTAAATTGATTGTGCCAGTATCTGAGAGGTGATTGGATGAATTTATCAGAGTTCCAGATATAGCTTGTAATTGCTGCTTCACATTATAAAAAAAGCCATTAACTGAAACATATCTACATTTACTGAAATGAGTTTCATTCATTGAAGACATTGGGGCACATTTAATGCCTTTTTGCTTTCTGTAAAGACTGCAATAAATTTTTCATACTTGCTAATATTTAAATCAAGCTTCAAAGTTAACTCAAATGATTACTTTGATGGAGGAGCAGGTTTTATGTATTCAACGAAACCCTCTTTTTTTACATGAACATTTTTTATGGCAGGTTTATTTCTCATAGGACCTTGTATAAAGACATTGCCTTCAGGAAGAAACATTGGAATTTTAGGATTGCTTGAAACAAATTTATAAGGTTAGGTTGTATGTCGTGACTATGCAGCTTCACATGCAGCTGGATCAAATGGACAAATAATAATAATGATGGACCAACCCTGCAATTAAATGCTCTAATATTTCAGTGGACATGATTGCATGTGAAACTACTTCAGAATGAAGCTCATGATCCTGGACCTCTTTTTTGAATATATGTATGAAAATGCTTCATAAAACAAATCATAATAGAGGACTTGTTTCAGTGTATGGAATTACATGCACGAGACTACACAGCAAGATGTAATTTAACCTTATGCATGTGTACCAGGATTTGCATGATTCAATTTTACTGCAGTTAAATCTGATGGTAAAACTAACCTGTGGATCAAACAATAATTGCAGTGAGGGAGTGGGCTCATGCAGTGTTTTTGCTACCTTGGCCTGCTGTAAGATAAAATATCAAATGGACAATATTTGCAGAGTTACTATCACTTCTTATGGGTTTATAATATTTTGATTATAAATCTAAGAAATTTAAGCTTGAGGTAACAAATTTTGGCAATAAAAACTTGGTGTTTATTTCTCAGTAATGGATCCAGAATAAAGAATAATTTTGAGCTGCTAGAGAATTAAAGCAGTTGTTCAGAATGTGTGAATTCACTAACTTCTATTTTGGAAACACTTGCAAGAATCACTGTTTTTTACACAAGCGGTTGCTATATAAAAGCAAAACAGGTTCTAAAAATTAGGCTAGTTGTTACCTAGTAAGAATTGTTACAACTGATTATTTTTATGCTCACACTATGAACTTCAGTATCATACTTTTCATACAAGTACTTTTATATGAATTTTCAGACAGTGGGTACAATAATTCAAGGCTTGCTGCCTTCATTTGAAAGTTAATTTGGATGAAAGTAAGGTTTGCATTTAAAGCACAAAAGCTCTTCCTGCATAAGTGCATGTGTGGACAGTCCTAATTCAGGAATCAAAGTGTCTTCTGGTTTCACTTAATCTACTTTGAAAATAATAGTGTTTAGCTTAATCCTTCAGGGAACTGGAACAGGTCTACTTATTCCAGTCAACCTCTGAGTTATGTTGGAAAGGGAGTCGCTTTTGAATAACTACTATTAATTTCAGAAATATTTTTGCAACTATTTAGGTCTGAGCCTGATCTCAGCATACATTGACATGTACTGCAACCTTTCAAATCTCAAGTCTAAATTTTTCCACTCATCAAATAACAGGGTGCAATTTAAATGCTCAGAAGACTGGGCTCCGAAACAGAATCTAAGTTGTATTGATTATCTGTTACAGAAGTGTAACTTAGATTTGTGGCTTTTACCAGTCTCAAGCTACAATTGGTTTTCTGTTGGTTATAGGTATAGTAGTAGCCGTATTTAACAAAAAAATGGCAGTTGGTTATAGGTATAGTAGTAGCAGTATTTAACAAAAAAAATGGCAGTGATGATAGTCATCAATTGAAAAAATTGAACCATTGATTGTTTTGGTGCAGAGAAAATCAAGGCATGTGCACAAATCCCATCAATCTCACTTAAATGATGCTATGACTTAGGAATAATTCCTTGCATCAAGTCTTAAGGCTGTCAGCTCTAAGGAGCAAGTCTTGTTATCTCCAAGTGTCTGAACTGTGCTTAACCAACTAGAACTGTTATATGGTTGGGAGCTTCAAACATAATTGCAAAATATTACATAAGCATCTTTTTGGCATTTCAGTAGATTCTGAGAGTTAAAAATAAAATCTTTGCACTTAGTCTTTTGGGGAACTACAATCATTATTCTTTCTTTCTTTATTTATTTATTTTAAAATGATCATTTAACCTCCTTATGCAGTTTTTAGAATGGCTGATGTACACACCTGGGTTACTGTGAAGGTCAAATACTCTGCATATTGAACATTTCAAGCTGCTGTCCTGCTTAAGTTCCAAATCATTAGCTTAGCAAATGGGAGCGTATAAGCAAAGTCAATAGGGAGGAAAAAAATCCACTGCATAGTATGTCTAGTGATAGAAAAAGCTACAGAATGCAAACATAAATTTTTAATTCAACATTCTTTAATTTAAAAAAAACCCACACCACCTCCACTCCCCTCCCCCCTGACAAGCTTGCAAAAACTAGGTCTGAATTCCCAGTGGGAATAATGAGCAACAGCAAGAGTGAATGCTGGGAGAGTAGAATGCAATTGTATTAGTCTCCATCACAATGGGAGGTAAACCCAAATCATTTATAAAACGTAAATGCTGGCAGAACACAGGGAGCTCAGAGCACCACACTGCAGGTGTGATTTATGAGGCTGGGGACTGGCTATAAATCAAACCCTTTTGTTTTAAATAGTACTGCTTCAACGCAGGAGATCAGTTTACATGTAGAGGAAATGATGAAAAAAATGCAGTACATTGCATCCCAAGAATATTAGAGAATCAGCTTTACAATGTGACTATCAGGACCACGCTCAGACAATGGGTATCTGATGCGCAATTTAACGAATGCTCCCACTGCTGAACAGAGTGCCCTAATCTAGCAACTCAGGTTTGTTTCAAATGTATTAATCATGGGATCTATTTTGTGAGACCAGCTGTTAAAATCGTTGCACTTAGGGTCAGGAATACATTGGCTATTCCTGTTAACTAGCTAGAGGTGTCCTTTTATGCCACCAAAAGCCCTGCCTGTTTCTATGTTATCTGTATTTTTCCTTAATTCTAAAGGTTGATGGGTCTCGTTATTTAGTGGCCTTGTCCTATGGAAATGGCTGAATAAAACAATTAATTCCTAAGGATTCAAATAGAGAGTAGGCATCCTGTGAAGTTCTGCTCAATTACAGGAAAATGCACGTCTGGCAAAGAAAAGTGCTTTTCTCCCTCTATTGGTTATGTAATTATCAAATGGAAGAGATTTTAAAGGTAATGAGCAAAGTGATTTCTTCTGCTCTGCTTTCTGGATCTGCCGGAGTTTATCTTGGCTGCATATTTTGCATTCAATTTACATGCATGCCACTAGAGCCTATGCTATATGCATAAAACTACACTCTGTATCCTGCAATGTGGGCCAGAGAAACACTTTGAAAAGATGAGAGAATGAAAGACTTACATAAATGTAGGTACAGCAGTTATATAAGTTTTCAAAGAAGTTTAGAGTGAAACAAAAGCTGCATGTGTTGCACTTGTGCGTATCCTGACCATTTGATGTGATGGCCTTATTGTGGAACTGTAGAATGGCCTGGGTTGGAAGGGACCTTAAAGATCATCTAGTTCTAACCTGCCTGCCATACGCAGGGACACCTTTTACTCTAGACCAGGTTGCTCAGAGCCCCACCAAACCTGACCTGAAACACTTCCAGGAAAGGGACATCTTTGACTTTCTTAGGCAACCTGTTTCAGTACCTCAACCACCCTCACAGTAAAGAATCCCTTCCTCAGATCTAATCTAAACCTGCTTTTTTTTTTTTTTTTTTTTTTTTTTCTGTTTGAAGGAATTCCCTCTTGTTCTATCACTACATGTCCTTTTAGAAAGTCCCTCTCCATCTTTCTTGTAGGCTCTCTTCAGGTACTGTAAAGTCACAATTAGGTCATCCCTAACCCTTGTCTCTTCCATGCTGAACAAACCCATTTCTTAAAGCCTTTCCTCATAGTAGAGGTGCTCTTTCCCTCTAGTAACCTTGGTGGCCTGTATCTGGACTTACACCAACAGGTCCATGTCCTTCCTGTGCTGGGACCCCAGAGCTGGATGCAGCACTGTGGGTGGGGTCTCACCAGAGCAGAGCAGAGGGGCAGAATCCCCTCCCTCCCCTGCTGCCCTCGCTGCTTTGGATGCAGCCCAGGGCACGTTTGGCTTTGTGGGCTGCAAGGGCACATGGCTGGGTCATGTCCAGCCTCTCACCCACCAGCACCCCCAAGTCCTTCTTGGCAGGGCTGCTCTGGATCTGTTCATCCCCCACCCTGGATTGATACTGGGGGTTACCCTGACCCAGGTGCAGCACCTGGCACTTGGTGATGTTAAAACTCATGAGATTCACTAATGATTTAGCCAAGTGAAAGTAAGAAGTTGCACACATAAGCAGAGTGCCTTTATGTAAGCAAGGAGTCAAGAGACATCTTGCATTGAAATACTTTATTACTTTCCAAGAGACCAAACTGCACACATTATGGAAACACATGCACACAATTTCCAGGATTTTTCAGAGGTTCTGGTGTTGATAGAGGCAACATCAGCTATTGCTGGAGGCATTAATATCAATTGCTTGTGTGAGGAAAGTATCATTTCACTGAAATAATTGATTTTTTTTTCCTTACTTACTATTATAAAAACACATCTAGTGCCATAAATTTATGGGACACTCTATAAATGTAAAAACATATTCCCTGCTCAGTAGACCTTGCAGTCTAAATTAGGCCAATATATGAAGAAGATATATTGATCATGAACAGAGAAAAGAAACAAGTGACTAAAATTGCTTTTACCAATTTCTTTCCAGCTGATAATGGGCCAGACTTTTAAAGGTATTTGGCCTTCTGTTTCTTGAAGATTAAAGTGCTTAAATATCTTTAAAAATACTGTCATTTTACATGTAAAATCTAATGCATCACAAAAAGCACATTATGTGGAAGAGGAGCAAAGGTGACTTTGTGTTTTATGAATCTTACTCTGTCCTGGACACTAGAGTCAATTTAGATACGTAGCCTTGAAATGGGCCTGCCCCTGTTATGTAGTCCTCTCAGGTTGCAATGCCATCTGTAATATTTACAAAAATTTGCTTTGTGACTGAATTCCTGAAAACATCTTTGGTGTTTTTCTTGTGGGGTTTTTTTTTTTTTTTCTGGTGAGACAAACACTGTGTCCTTTCTTTGTCTGTTGTGTCCTGTGAGAGAAGTAGTTCTGTGGGCCGGAAGTAGTGTTTTAAAACCCATTTGTGCAAACTTTTCTGCCTTTTAGACAAGTAAGTCACTCAAGGGACTTTGTTGCAACACTCAGGAAAGTATATAATTAAAGCTGGTTTAAACATTGAGTTTCTTTACCATTATAAAGGTTAAATAAATGAAAAAGCAAAAGAACATTTATATAGCAGAAGTGATAATGAAGGGTTTACATCTGCAGCCTCCATGAACAGGGGAGGTTGTGGCTTTTCCTATGTAGAGTCGTCAGGAATAGCTGGTAATTATCAAGTTCAAAGCCTATTGTCTCCTCTGAAAAGCCAACTTGTTTTTTTGGGGGTTGTTTCAGAATGACGTGATGTCTGATGGTTCTATTCCTTTTATAGGACTTCTTGATATGCATTGAATTCTGACCAGGGATGGAAAGTAATTTTTGTGAACATATTAACAGAATGATGTGTAATAGACCTAGCAAAGGTTGAAGGCTGGTAATGGTGACTGATGTAGTACCACAGAGAAATCTGAACACTGCTCTCTGAGGAGGCCAAGCGAGGAGTGAGGTAATAACAGGTTTCATTGCCCAGTTGGGGTTGACAGAAGGCAAGATGATTTTGCTCCTCAAATTGTGCTCAGAGGACGGGAGGCAGCGTATATTTTACATACATGCGGTAGGTGATAGGAGAGACTTGTTCAGTGATGTAGGAGGCATTGTGATACATACAAAGGTCTCCTGCAAAGCTGATGAATACTTTTTCCTATTGTGGAGCTGACAAGTTGAATTCCTCCCTACAAATCTTGAGTTGAGCCTTGATGTGGTTTGCTTGCTGTATAATCTCATTAAGCCAGTGGGTACGGCACTGAGGTAAAATCACAGGAGAGATTTTTGTGTTCTGTAGATGATGAAGGGAATGTCCTGGACATTTAGAATTTTTTCTAATGTTGTGGTTTTAATTTCTGGGAGGTGTTGGCTTGCACAAACTATTTCAAAATGTCTGCTGCAATGACTGCAAGCACGGAATGTTCCACAGGAGCTTACGTAGATACACCTGCTGTCTGTGGGCAGGGTGTGTAGTATTAAGAGGGCGATTCATGACCTTTGCATCTTAAACCATACCCTTCCACATAGGAAGCTCAAGTAGGTCATGTACTGAAGGGAGCCAGGAAACGTACATGCATGTGTGATGTGAATCTGATAGCCTGTCTAGTAACCAGGAGTGGCCACAGATGTGCATCCCAGTTTGGCAGATGTGTTTATATGTTTTCTGAGATGTTACAGATATAAAGTGTATATCAGAACTTACGATCTGACCTTAAAAATGAGATGCCTTTTAAGATTGTATTCATTTTCTTTGTGATACAAATTAGTTTTCCAACTTAATCAGCATTTGTGACTTGATTCAGCAAAGCATTGAAGCTGTACTTATGGCAATCACCATTCAGCAAAATTTTAAACTTTAAACACATGCTGTGGGAATAGAGCTTAAAATTAAATGTGGGTTTACACGAGTTGCAAAACTGGGTTTTGACTTTGAGCCTCTGAATGGGAAAATTAGTCATGAAAGTTTGGTTCATAGTGTGGGATTTCTCCTTTCTTACTCAGGAGGGAACTGGCATAAGAGGTGTCATTGGAAACCATGGTGAACAGTTAGCAGGATCTTTTAGCATCCCTTTTGAAATAAAAGCTAGACATGTGAGTAGGTATAAATTAAGCAGAAATAGGGTTTTTTAACATTTGGATATTAAAAGAAAAACTTTTTGAAGACTGACATTTCAGTTTAAAAATTAAGTGAAAAATTTGTAATTTAGAAAGTGTGCTGTCATTTGCATCCCTCAGGGTCCATATGCCTGCAGACAGACGTTCCTTTTTTAAAGTAATTTTTCCAAGATCCTGGGTTTGTAAAAATATAAAATAAATGAACAAATAAAGGCACACGTGTTTTGATAAGCTTCACTCTTTTTGTGATATTACCCTGTAGGATGCAATAGAGATGTAGAATCAGACTAAAGGGATCAGAAGTATCAGGAATAAAGTCTTTATTTTATTCCTTGTTAGAAATATAAACCTGAATCAACACTTTGGAGGGTGCCCTGTTACGGACCCTAATGCAAGTTAGAAGTGTCATCTTCAGCTCTGCTGCTAGTGGAGTTCTGCAAAGTCTTCTCCACAAAGCTGTTTGCAGGCTGAACACAAGCTCTCTTCAATGTGCCATTGGCAGAAGCAGTATCTTGCTTCCTTCCCTGACACCTGCAGACCAGAGTCATCACTAGCTCCCAGCCATTGGAGCAAACTGGAGAACCTGGTCATCCTCATCTGCTCTTGAAAACATGCACTGTGAAGGATGTCACAGAATTGGTAACTTGCTGAAGTGATTCAAATGCTACATCCTGACATCTGCAGATGGTTCCTGAATTTTTAAGCATTTGTACACTTTTTTTTAGCATCGATATGAAAGGTATCCTCTGACAAAAGAAGTTCATTAGTTGAACAGTGCTCTTTTACAGCACTGTAGTAATTAGTGCTCCAGATAAGAGCACTTTCTGGCATGGTGCTTATCTTCAGATTTGCCAGAGGACAACACTGTGTGGCAACCAGATGATTCTTTCAAACCTCTGCTTAGGTATTAACTCAGGTGCTAAGTTCTGTCTTTAATGTACCTCTGATAAATTATTATCATAGTCCAGTGATTTATAACGTTTAAAGTAGGTTATCTGGTGGGGACAGTGAGAGGCATGGAGAATCCCACTGGGCAGTCCATCTCAAGTCTTATAAGTTGCCGGAAGTAGGGTTTCAGAGTAGGAGTCTGAATTTGTTCGTAATTATGTATATACATTTTTAGTTTAAGAGGTATGAAGAGTATAAAACAGGGTAAACAAACTATTGCTTCAAAGGCAAGTGTTTAAAAGTTTAGAATACCTGTTCTAAATGTATGACATTTTAATTTCTAATTAAACTCTGGGCTAGAGAGTATCTTCCACATATCTGTGCTGCTGGTCACCCTCATATTATGGTAAAGAGCGTGTTTTGTTATTTTTGTATGGTTTGTTTAAAGTCCTTGTAAAATTTAATTTCTCTGTCTTTAGTTCCAACCCTGCTAAGGATTTCTTTTTTAAACCCCATAAATTAGAGAAACTTCCTATTAATTCCTCTGTCATATCCAATGTTAGTAATACTAGACCTTTTTCCTTATATATTGTGAAATTTGAGATTGATCCAGTTTAGTTCTTCCTAAGTATTAGAAGAAGCAGAAATCCCTCTAATTTCCAGAACCTGCTCCTCAACTTTGTAGACTCTGTATATTCCAGTCACAGTTTCTATCTGTGCAAAATTTGGAATAAATATATTGGAGTCAACAAAGCTGTTTTAGTTTAATATAATTTAATAATAGACTCTGTCCTCAAACTTTATCATTCCAGCACTCATTAGGCATTCTGGTTTTGTTCATACTAAGACCCATTATAAAGAAATTGATTTCCCCCTGTTCACTCATCCAATTTATTGCAAGAGAACTCCATATTCATTTGCCCATTACACAGCGTTTTGTGGGGCGAGAAAGAAACAAGCCAAAAGAAATCAGCAAAAGAAGTAGTTATCATGTTGGATGAGGCTCTGCTCACATTTATTTTTGGTATAAATGCAGAACAGCTCCACTTCTCCTAGAGGAATTTATTTGCATTTGGTGGGTGAGAATAACTCCAGATTAGTACTCTGAGCCCCAAAATTCACCCTTTCTACCCCTATTTGATGCTCTGAATTACAAAAGAGACTACTTAAGGTGTTGCAGCGTATGTTTTATGATTTCCATTACTTCTACAGTTCCTCCCCCTCCTTCATTGCTAGTTGTGTTCCCCAAGTTGGGCAGCTGAATAATGTGTCCTCCATGGCTGTTAAAATCGCATTATAAATAGGCTGGGAAGGAATATTGTTGGAACAAAGCAACTGGCACAGTCCCTTTTCCTCTCCCCAGTGGCAAAGTGTTGATGACCACAACACAATTGGTCTCTGTTATCTGGAGAACATGACCATGTCATTGTTTCTCTGTCTGGGTCCCTCACAGGGTTGCACAAAGCTCAGCACTGACTGAGCATTTCAGTCAGGATGGCACCATCAGTGTGCTGAGGTTGTAGAATGACAGTGACAGAAAATGAGAGCCCTCTTCTCATGCGTTGCTCCGTGCTGCGAACAAAATGGCATTCTTGGTGCAGCCAAATTGAAAACGTCTGCACAGTTGGCTCAGTTAGAAATTTGCAGTGAGGAGTGTGTTAGCTGATAAATCTGTAAGCTGTGAATTGCATTGAGACTTGACATGACAGTAGATGAAGTGATCCAGTGGTAGTTTTGTTTTCTTTCTGTGTCACTTATTGTCTTCCTGTTTAGCTGTACCACATGAAATTTTCCCAACCTCATCTTCAGGGCCTTACAGATGTTGCCTACACAGCCACATCACCATCCTGTACTAGTTCAGCAGCTTCATATCTGTCGCCTGCCTACAACTTTATGCTTTCTCCCTTGAATTTTCTATCCCTGGTACAATTTTTCCCCAGAAAACCCTCCTGCTCTTATGTGTTGGTAATTCTTTGCTCACCTACTATACCTTCTATGCCTGCCTTATCTATATCATTAGGATTTTGAGCAATTAAATAATTTATTTTGGCTTGTCATGGGTGCTATATATTTATACATGTTGGGTGGGCTAAGATCAGTACTATTCTTGTGGCACTGTGCTTTTGAAAGCTGTGTACAGGATCCCTGTAGACCATAATAAAACCCTCTGAATATATCTTAATTTCAATGATGTGAGGACAGGGCCTGAGACCAGTACTTTGTGGCATGATCTGCATCTAGACTAATTACAGCAATCCCTTGCAAGTAAACATGCAGATATTGTAGATAAAGTGTTTATACATTTGCGTGATTCTGGGTGAAATATCTATTTGGAAATTTTGAATAACAGTTTTGATTAAATCAATGTTGCAGAGACTTTCCCTTTGGAATGATGATTTGTCAGTGGCTTAGAACAAATGAAATAAGAATTTTATACAAATACCAAACTGTTATTTAAAATGTGTCACAGCATTGGTAGGGTTCCTCTGAGCTGGTGCTAAACTCAGCTTTCACACTGATGGTGAATTCCCAAGTTCCATTTTGACTGGGTGGTTTGAAACATGGTCTCTTCTTTGGCTTCTCTGGCAGTTTTCCAATAAACAGTCTGTCAGCCTGTTATGCTTTCACAGCTGTATTAGCCCCTTTGGCCTCCCCACCAAGCTCCTGACTAGCGTCAGCTCATCTTTGCTGAGAATGTAGGTCCTACTGGAAAAGTCAGTTTACAATTTATTCCTTGGGCATGTGACAGCTGGTAGCAAACAGACAAACAGTCTTTGCACTCTTTGCACACCAGTCACTTGTTTTCTGAAATAGCACAAGAAATAACACATGCACTCATGTACATGTAAGGATATATAAGTGTACATGCATGTTTGTGAACACAAAAACGAGTATTTATGCATAAAACTGTGTATGTATATCTTCCTAAAATGAAGAATATATATGCTCCTTGCTTTTTCTTTCCTCTGTTTCGCTACTGCTTTTTCAGGAGCTGTCTGTGTCCAAGCCTTCCTGTGGTGCACGGCTCTTCATGGGCTTGGTGTAATTTGGTTCCTACTTCCTTACTTGGCCCACTGCCTTCTCCATTTCTTTGTCTTGATTTCTTTGTTACTCAGCTTGCCCTTCCCAGCTTCTTAATCTGTGAGATTTTATCGAGGCAAGTATGCGCTTCTGTAGGACTGTATCAATGCTTCATTTCATTCTTCTGCCTGTAGGAAAATTCCCAGGCTCTAGCTCTGGCAGCCAGTACAGACATTCTGCCTTTTCCTAGATTTGAGTCTTCTCAGTGCCCTGCCCTCATGCCCAGACAATAACCCTTACAAGAGACTTTTTCAATGATAGATTTTTTTGGCCCCACTTCCCTGCTTATTAATACAAACTATAATGAACCAAGGTATGGTGAAGACAGATGGACCTAAAAGTACAAGTGATGCCTACCCTGAAGCTGGGCTTTTGTACAGTGTGTAGACATGTCCTGAATGACTCCCTGGAGGTTTTGGAAAAAAGACTGACCTAGGGGGACTACAAGGCCCAAACTAAATTAGTAACTCAGAAAAAAAACCTCTGAGTTTTGAGCTCTCAAGATACTAAAACCGCCAGAGTCTTAAACAATGCAGCATAGGGATAGTTTTCATTTTAATGCAGTAAACAGCAGTTTCAGGAGTCACTTGGTTTCAAATGATCTGTACTTCACAGAATAACTCAAACTGAAACCAGAGTGGACTGTTTGTGAATGCACTTGGGCTGAAACTGAAGAAAAGCTTTCCATGAATTGCTATGAGTGGAAACCACTGTGCTAACTTAGATGGGTGCCCTACTTCCCAGTGGGGGACCTGTCTGCTTACTCCCTGTGGACTAGCAGGATAGGAGATGACCCAGAGCAAAGGGCTCTGCCTCAGATGCAACACTGGGAAGGAACTATTATTCAAACACAAACCACTTTTTGTTCCTCTCCCCCGTGGGATGGAAGATAGGGGAAGTATAAACCGTTCTGAGATGAGATCTTTCTTTGCTCTCCAAGGTGCACTCAGCATAGTCTTGTCCCCATCCTGATGATGCTACTGGGGTGTGCAGCCTGTGTGAGCATCACATTTCCATGCAAGCCATTGGCTGCAGACCTCACTTGTATCTTCTCTGCCTGCATTTCTAGGGGCTTCCTGGGTAGCACCTTCTCAAGGATGTTTCAGTCTCATTTTTTTTTTTTTTTTTTTCACATCTTCATTCTTTATAGAAAAAGTAGAAAGGTTAAAAAGTGCTTCCTGCACCAGCTGATTTCTTGTAGTCTGTAGCCATTCCCCAATGCATAGCCAGTCATGGATTGAAAAGAAACCGTAGTAGAAACAGTGCACAAAAGCCTCACACCTTGTTTATTGCCACGGTGAGAAGGAAAAGTGTATCTTGTACTGCAAGTTTATGGCATAGCAAAGGATCTTTTTTCTAAACTTACGGCAAGTTTTTATTTTCAGTTCACTTTCCAAAGTTGTAGACTTACTAGATAGCTAGATGTATCTTTAATATTTTCTATTGTTGGATTGTAGTTCTTTCTGATACAGAATTTAGCTATTTTTTCAGGAAAGTTGGGGAACTTCTAGATCTCCAAGTGATTTCACTGTTAATTTTAGTCTGAGCAGAGTCCAGTATATGTCAGTTGTTCTGATTTGCGCTGGTTGTTGCACACCAACATCAGTGCTGATTGAATAAAATGGAAAAAAGCACAAAGACTGAAGTCAGGGCTGTGATGTGGGGCTGCTTTATTTCTGCCCCTCTCGCCCCATCAAATCCCATGAAATCAACTGTCCAGCCTGTTGTTGGTCAGGCTTCACTCAGGTGCTGTTGGAGAAATTATTTAAAATTTGTATGTGTTTCCATGCTTCCAGCAAAGCCACAAAGGGAGAAACTGGGACAAAATCGAAGAAAAGCCAAAGAACAGTAGTTTCTGCACAACTGGACTGCAGTTCCTTCACCATCTTTGTGACTGTTTGCCTGACGTGCCGGTGCACGTGCTGATGCTGTATGTCTGTTTCTCTTGAACTGGGGAGCTCAGGACTAGATTCAGCACATCAGATGCTTTTCACCAGTGCTGAACAGAGAAGGATCATCTCTCTTGACCTGCTGGCAAAACTGTTCCTAATGCAGCACAAGAAGTTGTTCGCCTTCTTTGATGCAAGGGTGCATTGCTGGTGTGTGTTCAATTTGATGTCGTCAGCAAGGTATTTTTCTGCCAATCTACCTTCAGTCTGGTCAGCCTCCAGCATTTCTTGGCACACGAGGCTGTTCTTCCTCAGCTGCAGGACTCAGCATTTCCCTTTGTTGAACATCATGACTTTCTCCTTGGCCCATTTCTCAAGCCTGTTGATGTCCCTCTGGATGGCAGTACAAATATCTGGTTCATTAACCACTCCCATTGGCTGCAAACTTGCTGTGGGTGCACTGTGACCCCGTCATCCTGGTCTGTAGTGAAAGTTCAGATATCAAAATCATAATATTCCACTAATGGCTGGTCTCCAGCTGGACTTTGTGCTGCTGATCAGAGCCCTTTAATCCCACCAGTTCTGTCAGTTCTCAGTCCACCTCACTGTCCATTTAATCCAGTCTGTGCTTGATCAGTTAGTCTATGAGGCTTTTATAGGACACAGCATTAAAAGCCAGGCTAATATCAGGAGAAAGCCTCACTATGGTCAAGACTTTCAGTCTGATTCTGCCAGGTGAGACCTTGTTTTTTTCTGAGCTATACTGCTCTTGATGTCTTCTGCCCTGGACAAGTCACTAAACCTCTTTCTGTGCCATGCTTTATGAAGCTAGGCCCGAGGTAATACAGAAAGAAGGAAGGAATGATCTTGCATAGATAGTATTTTAATGCTGTCAAGTATGATCAGTTTACATAATAAGATTCAAAAGCAAGAGAGTTAGGCATGGACCATTCATACCAAATATTTGAAATATAAAAATAAAAGTGCTTATAAAACTAGGGTGCTTTGTTAAAGCTTTTGAAATTTAGTGAACTTAGCATCCACAAATATTAAACATGTACAGTTTACCTTTAAGAGGAAAGGCTCTGCAGTGGGCATTTAGCTAGATTTGTACACCTACACACTGCAGATGGTTTAGTTTTATAAGAGATGAAACTGCATTTGGTGGAACTGATTAAATATAAAAACACCACCATCTGCCATTTATTCTAATATAAAATGGTTTGGGCAGATGCTGACATCTTTTGAGATGATTGATTCATCTCTGACAAGTGAAGATTCTCGGAGGGTTCCAGCTGCCCACTGCTCACACAATACCCGCTTACGAGAGCAAGCGCCAATCACCACACTGTTGATTTGGATGTAGCAGGTGAACGAAGGGCACTTTAATAACCAGCAGCCTGCAATTCCTAACTACAGCAGTGGTTGTTTTTTTTCTCTTCCTTTTCACTCCCCCCCTACTCTTCTGGTGCACATTATACTGGGAGGATATTTTATGCACACAGCATACTGTATTGGAGCACAGCGATAACTGGAAGAGTGTCAATTTCTGGCACAAATAGCTCTTTTTCATTTTTTAGAGTGGAAAACCATCAGATACTCTCCACATATGCTATTCATTTTAAAATTATTTTTGCTAAGTGTCCATCAGGATTACATTTAAACTTCCTGGAGTATTATTTATTGAGTATGACACCAAATGCTTTGTAATAACTTAAATAACAGATGTCTATCTTGTTTTATTTGATAACATTGTCACACTCTCTACTGGGGTATTTCCTTAGGGTAGCTTGCTGTAGCATCATGTTTTTTTATAGGTTTTGCTCAAACTTTTTAGAACATGCGTGATAAGTTATGGAAGAATTCTTTAAAAAATTGTCAGGACCAGACTGTGACATTCATATTCACACTGAATAGCTGCTTGCACCAGCAGTAAGTCCTACTGCAGACAGACCATTTCTTATGAAATAAGGTCCTGACCCAGAGCTAGATTTGTGGTAACTGCAGTGGACTTTTGGTCCATCTCCAAGTGGGAGAAAGTGCAGCATAATTAGATTGTCATGCAATAAAGAAGCAGAGGCAGTTAGTCCTAACACTGCAAGTATATAAATGGCAGGACTTCTTCAGAATACCTTAAAATAGGATGCTCTTTTTGTACATGTTAAAGTGTAACTTCGACTGTGTCCCCCACTCAGAAGTATCATGTTGAACAGCTTCTTCACTATAAAAAATCAGTTAAAAAAGGAAAAGAGTCTGTTTATATGAAATGACATGAAAATATGACAGTTTAGTGTTGTGCTGGCACAGGAGCGTATGGCACATATATATAAATTTGGTCAGAGGGATACTGAGTGATTGTACAATCATTTGAATGTGTCTGGAGTAATTCCAACAAAGTCTGGAGTAAGCCTATTGTACAGGGAAGTAGTTGGTGTTACAATATGGGTAAAAAACACTCTGTGGAGCATTTTTAAACTATTGAGACAAGGTAAAAGCTATGCAAAAAGTATGAATTCTTATTATTGGTACAGAATCTATTCTGCTCACATGTTGCTGCAGGTAAGGCTATAGAGAGCGTCATTTCATTGTTTAAAAAGGTAAGGGATAAAATTAAGTCTGGCAGATTCTTATCTGGCATAAGTTGTGGTTTGAAGTCAATGAAGCTAATCTTATTTTTTATCAGTAATATACCTAGGGCAGAGGATTCAGAAATAGTTTTTTAACACTTCTTTTTATTTTAACCCCTCTTTTATTTATGATGTTTTCTTCATTCAGATATTCCCACTTATCTCAGCCCCCTTTTTCTCCAGGTGCTCTTTCTGTAGGAAGAGGCAATCTATTTTGCCTCAGAAGAATCTTATTGGCCCTTCCTGGATACCGGTTTGTAGGAAGCACTCGTGAATGCTCCCTGAGTCAGAGGAGGACTCTCCCATCGAAGAGAGTGACTGTGTAATTTCATCTAATGATCTGGGAAGCTGGGTGCTTGGAATTGCCTCTGCAGTTGGTTTTATTGCTGGGAAAGAGCGATGTTTATGTTAAACTCAAAAAACAACACCTTAATTTGAATGTTCAAAAGGTTTGCTTTTAAACAATGAAAGAGAATCTGGGAAAGAAGTGTGTTTTGGAAGTCAAAATGAAAATCAGAATCATAATGAACATAGAATACTTAATATATGGAATGTATAGCTGACTTTAGGGAAAAGACTTTTTTTCTCCTATTTGGCTCCTGTTTCTTCTGATGTAGAAACATTATACAAACCTAAAATGTCTAATCCAAGAAACAGCCATTAGAACCTTTATAATGCAAATGATCTGACTGTTCTATAGCGTCTTTCTTCCAAAAGGGTCCCAAAGTGCTATACAAATTACATGTGGCCACATGAATCAGTTCCCACACCACTGAATTACCAGCAGCTCTGGGGAGCAGAACGCCTTTCTACCAGTACACAGCATCATTACCCAATATTTTGTAGTGGCAAGCAGAAAATACAAAGGAGGCAAAACAACGAAATGCGAAAAGATGAAGCAGATATTGAAATTAAGATTCAAAGAGGACTGAGGGAAAGGATAAAATCAGCTCCATGTTTTTCTTTGATGGTGTCATCAGAGCTGGTGATGCATATTGTTATTGATAGCTATAGCTGACCTTCACAATATTTGTCAAGATCTTTGTTCCCAGGACTTGGTCAAGGGTATCTGGGCACTGCTCCTTGTTTCTGGCTCATAGACCATTTCTCTCTGCAACCCTTTCATCTGTGTGTCTGAGTTTCCACAAAGAGGCCTCCTAGTACAAGAGTGCTGGGGTACCTATAACCTGGCCAAATGTGATTATTTCAGAGAATGCTCTTGGTTTTCCTGAAACAAAGGGTGAGTTCGGCTCCTTGTGCCACCTACTCCACTCCCAACTAACCCCAGTGTCAAGCAACAGGGCTGACTTGTGGAGCTGGAGCCTGGCTTGATCTTCACTGCTGTCCTTAGCAGGAGTGGTCTCCTGGCTGCTGCTGCTCCAGCCAGAGTCCCTGCAGCAGGGAGAGGAGGAGGGACCAAAAAAAAGGGAGGGAAAAATAAGAGAGTTTCCCACAAAAACAATTCAACAAAAATCAACAGGCCTACACAATCCTGTCTTTTTCTATTTCTTTAAATGAAATGTTTTTGATTTTTTGTAAAAGTTTAGAAAAGGGTACCTTTTTTTTTTTTTTCCTCAGGCTATTAGCATTGAAAGGTGAAACATGAAAAATCCCTCTGTCTGTCTGATTTTACATCAGCTGAAAATTTTGTTTGACAAAGGTAAAGTTTACCATACATCTCAGTTTTGAGACATGGGTCTTCTGTTGACAACACTGAAGTATTGTCTTTACAACTGCTATTTCCCACCTAAATTCTGTTAAATGTTATGTTGAAAAGAGGTTTGGTGGTTTGTTGGTGTGTGTGCGGTTTTTTTTTTTTTCCTAATGGATAGCTTGCAATTCACTCTTGTAAGGAATTATGTTGGGCTAATTATTTCCAGAGTCTGCCTGAATACAGTGATGGTGACAGTGCACTTACTCTGTGCATAATAGTTCCTTCACTTGTGGGAGACATGCTTGGTAATTAAAAAAGTCTGTAAACAAAAGCTGATGTGCAGCTTCTCAGCAGAGTGATGTGGAGTGACATTGTGGTAGATTAGTCTTCTTGGGGGCAAAATCAATGAAAGCAGCAGTTAGTCAGATGTCTTCTGGCATAATTTTTCCTGTGTGCAGGTGAAGTATTTTACAGTAGTCTTTGGAGATGTTGTTATTTTCTGCTGGCTCTAAAGTCAAAGTTTGCAAAAATATCTGAAGGATTTAAGTGTGCTCCTGTGGGTGAAACAGGTATATGGGATTTAGGTAGGAAAAATAGAAAGGAACAAAAAAATCTCATAATTTTCTCACCACAAACTCTCATTGAAACTTTCTAGGTTTCTTTTGTTGCTGCTGACTCCTTCCTTCCCTCACATGCTGCTTATCTGGGTGAAGAATCATGGCTGGAATTTATAAATGCTTCTGTGTTGTGCAAAGGAACTTTGATAGCATGAAATGAATAACAGGTAACATAATAAGAAAAAGTATCTGGCTACAGCTTTGGAAATGTAAATTCTTTTATCAGTCCCCCTGCTAATTGGAATTTCTGTTTGTTGTTTCACATTTAGTGGATTTCATTATAGTTTCCTTGGTAATTAGATATTTTAACTATAAATGAAAAATACCAGACCAAAAAAACCCAAAGCAAAACAACAAAACCCGACACCAAACTACCAACAAAAAAACCTTCATTAAGATGCAGTCAAAGTTGTATATAGATAGGACTTTAATTAAAATATTGTTAGTATGTGCTGTTAAGGAAAACAAAGGAAACAAATGAGCCACAAAAATTGAAATTTGGAAAAAAAGACCCAATCCAGTCCTTCTCAGTCACTGCAAAGGCACTTGCCATCTGCACTGTGCTTGGGAGGGGTCCACATCCAAGTGAGAGCTTGAACTGGGGGCCAGGTCCAGGAGTTTTTTCCTCTCTTCCTCAGTCTCCTGGTGGTGCCTCTTTTGGACTGCCTTCCTTCCATTCTGTATTCATCTCCAGCAGCAGCCATCTCCCAGACTGATGGGGGCTACCAAATACTCCCTGTCTTGTTTGGATACAACAGACAAGGTGTCAGAAGAGGACTTTTGCATCATTTGTCATATGTCCATGTGGAAAAGTCTTTCCCAAAATGATGTTGTTCCAGGCAGGTGGAGAAAGGACTTTGTAGGCCTGAGGAGTTTTTGAAATGGAAAGTCTTGTGGTTTTTTTCATCCTTTATGGCTTTTTAAAAATATGCATGATAGTAAAGGTATAATGAAAATAAAATTAAAAAAAAATGTGTTCCTCTGTATTATTTCTTATGTGAAAAATGAATATGGTGCATTGCACTCCTGTGCCCATAGCAAAGAGATGTTCACAGACCTGCCCCTTACACTTTTATTGGTACTACAGAGCTAAGTGCTTTAAAAAATGTATTTTGGAAGGCAAATGAGCCTTTCAGCATTTGCAGCTTCATGTTTAGAGCTGGGTTCTGACATGGAGAAAGGAAAACTATTTCACAAAATGTTCATTCTTTCCGAGGCTGGTTTCTGTCTTATTAGCCAAAGGAAAGGAAACCCAAGAAGAAAGTATCATAGACAGATTTGGGTCCAAACTTTTCACCAAGGCTGACCTCTGCTCTGTAAGTGAGGCCTGCCAGACAGAGGCAGTAGTGTCTGAAAGATTCTGAGGTCTAGATGCCAGTGTATGAAAGCAGTTTGTCTTTAAACAGGTGGAAAAAACCACCATTCCTTACTCCCTCTTTTACTTCTTTGTCCTGTGTGAACTCCCTCATTTATTAAGCTTTCAAACCAAGCTCTTTTTTTTTGAGATTAGATTGCTTTGTACTGAAAACGTTAGATAAATATGAAATGTACCAAAATCCAAATGAATCAAAAGGAATGACATTTTCTTCCAGCTGAAGGTCAGCAAGAACATTGAGTGTATTGCCATGCTCCCAGAATTACCTTCTTAATTTCTAGTGTCTCTCTGCAACTCAACCTCCTCCCTTTTGTATCACCCTTTCTATTAGTTTAGTAATATGCTGTCATCCTGATTTTTCTTAATTTCGCTTGTGATATTACTTCTCCTTTTCCTCCTCCTTTGGGAACAGATTTCTTCTGCCATATGCCCATTTAAACCTGATTGTAGTGTCTGAACATCTTGTGTGCTTAGCCACAGCATCCCTTGGGGTTCAATTGAGGCAGAGTATGAATATGACCTTTAAAGCCATGTCAATGTGAGACTCTCTCAGCACATGGGTCTTTAAAGCCTGGATGTCTATGCTTTATACTAACAAATTTGACCAGCATGCCTTTTTATGAGGATATCATCATTTTGGGCAAATTCCAGGTTCCATATTTTAAATCAGCATGTAGAGCATTTTTAAAATCTCAATTTCCCAAAGGCCAAGTTCCAGTAGATTAAAAATGAAAAAAATCAAAGCAGTTGTTATTTTACTTATTCATTCCAGCAAATTTGTAGGAGTAACTACTTGAACGTGACTAATTGGCAATTTGTAAAGTGGACTGTTCTCAGTAGAAAAGTTTTAAGTAAATCAATGCTGTAACTGTTTCCTTATTATGACAATTCTTAAAAAGTGTGACAAGGTTGTTATAGGAAACAGTGAAAAGTCCGTACATTTCTGGGGATAATAGATTTTGTATTTGTAGCCTAAGTAGTCTTTATTTTCACACTTTTTTTTTGCATGCACCAGAAATAGGACTGTGCTGGGTAAACAGTGAGCTGCCCTAATAGTCCTGCCATAATAATGCTTTACTGTGCTGAAGTCTCATAAAATCTCTTCAGCTCAAGGAAAGCCATTTCACAAACATCCTTAGTTTGGATCTTGTGTCATGCCACAGCATTGTTGCTGAGCTTTGCCTTCCTAGAGAGTCTCTGACAGTCCAGCACATAAACTGTCCAAATTTCAGTGCATTGCTAATGTAGATGTTCTTAAATATAAAAACTCAGGTGTGTCACCAATACATATAAACCAAAATATTACGGCACTTGCCTTAATGAGGCAACAATATGTGGGGTGTTAAGGGTATTTTATTATGCAGCTGACTGGAGAGACTGAGAGAAAGCAATGATTGATTTGTACTCTGAAGTAGAAAAAAATGTTGAATTTCAATTAAAATTGACAGTGTGTTCTAGTAACATAAGCATAGCATACATTGTACGTGTATTGAAATTAACCCTGCATTACATAAGTGTGTAACACAGGACATTTAGTACTAAAATGAAGCATTTTAGGCTATGAAGACACATAATTATGACATCCATCCAAAGGATATTAACTTTGCTCAATAGTGCTATATATCATGCAATTGGATTTTGACTGTTAAGCATTTTAACTCACCAATTAAAGTTAGGCATTTCAATATTCATCTTTCAGCTTACCTTGCTTAGTTGCTTTATAAAATATAGGTACATGACCATTTTGTTACTTTCTAATCCTTTATTAAATGAGAATTCCTTATCTAAAAGCCCTCAGCTTAGAAATATTTCTAAACATAGAATTGGTTCCAAATCTAAGTTTTGTAGAGTTGATTGTTTTCTGCTGAAAATGTAGTAAAGGAGAAATGAATAGCATTTAAACAGAGGACAAAATCAGCAGCTGGAACTGGCAAATATTGTAAGCTGGTTTTAGTCCTTTTCTTGTTTTAACTCAATAGTGAGGATCTGGCAAGAGTAGTAGCCTTTGTGGTGCAGATGATGAACAAAATTAAGTGCTAGGGGACTTATCACTAATGTTAGTTCCTAAATCAGCAATCTTTTCCATGCTAATCACTTTCTGAACCTGATTATAGCATCTTTCTGACCAGTGAAGAACTCTGTTGATTTTCCTCTTTGGAAGCAATTTTTGTGGGGGATTCTCAAGCAGAGGAGCTTGAGCAGTGAGTAAATCTTTTGGGAGGGGTAGGTTTTGTATACTCGTAATGTGTGACAGCCAAGCTTATGTGTTGACTGTTTGCCTTACTGAGCTACTGTTAAACTCTGAATTCCTGGAAACACCATCAAGCTGGAATAAAAGTACCACCTTCCCCTGCAAACACCATTATTTATTTTGGTCTCCTACAAAATCTTTGAGCCGCGTTTTCTTCTTACACATGTTAATTCATAATGAACAATATTTCTAAGGTGCCTCGAAAAAAAAGGCATCAATGTTTGCATTTTCACAGATAATAACTAACTGGAAAGACAAACACCTCTTTAAGAGAACCCCCAGACACAAACTCAGGAGAGTACAACTACAGGTGATGTGTAGGTGTGTGTAGGGGTGAGGGGGTGGGTGTCTCATGGTATTCATGCAACGGGGTTGCCACAGAGGGGCCCCCAGATTGAGTAGCTCTTTTCCTTCTCAGCTGGTTGGCAGAACCTCAGGGGGATTCTGGGGCAAATGAAAACAGCTTAGGAGTGGGCAAGGATCCCACCCCTGCATTCAAGTGATAACACAACTGAGTGACTGCATCTGCATCAGAGGGGAGTATGCTTATGTTGTTAATGCTGGCTCACAGCTACACTTTGATTTTACTTGCTGTCTATATGATGAACTACAGTCAAGATTTTTTTCTTCAGTGATATTATCATATTCTTATTTGATATTAAATCAAAGGTATGCTGCCTTTTAATTAATATTATATTCTCCTATACATAATTTTCTGTTGTAAAGAAGGGTTATCTAAAGGTCAAGGGCCAGAGAAAAAGATGGTATCTTGTAGCTTGAATTAATCTAAAAAAAAGGAAATAGATTTCTAGAGAAGAGAACAGTATGAGTCTGGCCTGAATTGGATCAGGCCCAATATCCTTCTGAGGAAGAAATAAAGGGCTTGAACCTTCTCCCACTGAGAGCAATTACAAACCTGCAGTTTGCTATAATAGCTGTATGTGATAGGGGCATAATAAATTTAAGGTCTGAGATAATCAAGAAGGACTGTGTAATCTTCTGCTAATGCTTCTGAAAGATGCTCTAGTAAAATGCTAGGTAGGGAGAGCCCTGCACTACCCTGTTAGCAGAAGAAATAATTTAAAGGCACTTGCTTGTTGCACTTGGCTATAACTGATCCTATGATTTTAATTTGACAGTGATTTAAAATGAAAGTTTTGAAAATAAAATTTGTGGAATGATGACTCTGAATGCTGTAACTGTGAGAGAGTAGGGAGTATGAGGGGAGAGGGAAGAAATTTTACAAAGCTTTTGCATTTCAATTGGTATAATTTGTGGACATGAAAATACATGTTGAATCTCTAGTGAACCACTGATGGGTAAGAAAAAATTTAAAAAATTGTGTTGGCTTATTCCAGATAAAGGCATTGATGTCCTAAGTTGACACTGAGCTAATGTGCTTTAAATTTCAAAGCTGAAACACATGTGAGGTTGTATGTTGAAACGCTGCTGTGGATGCAGGCAGTACAAATGGGTTTTAACCTATCGTGTTTCATAAAGTTCTGTAAACAGATTCTGTAAATACCTGGCTAATGTGTATACACTAATCCTGCTCTCCTAATAACAATTAGATTTTACTCTGAAAGTGAAATGAAGTACATAAAGTCATGCATTATATATCATAAATGTATATATCAATTTGCATGCACATCAGTTTTTGAATGGTCATTTCTCAATAAATTTTCTGAAAAAATTTGGTTGATTCATACACTTATTTAGCATATGTATTTGTAAGAATCAGGATTTTATTTGCAGACTGAGAGTCTCCAGTGCTTAAGGGAAATACTGACAGCTGAATGTCTAAACCTGTTTCTGGTTAAATGTTATCCTTGGTTGTCTTCAGGAGCACAGACTTTGCGGCCAATATTTTTTCTACAGTTTTCCTAGTTGGTGCATCATGTTTTACTTATCCTTCCCTAGACACAGCAAAAATGGGCTCCATTTTATAAACGTGGTAGTCAGCAATTCCTAGAAATGTGAACATTTTTTTTAGAAAGGAAAATATTGCAAGTGAATTACTAAAAATTCAGAAGTTTCTATTTTTCTATTAGTAACTGGAAAATTGAGCTTTTTTTCTATTGTCCGTGGTGTTATAACTGAGCACAGCTAGAATGTTATTTCTTTGGCGTATTGCTTTGGACCTTTGGGGTATGATATAAGGCACAGAGCATTCAGAGCACTGCAGCAGATTTCTGCTTACTGAATAACCAGAGGAAATAGCTGCATTTTGGGAATGATGGTCAGCAGTAATTCTGACTACACAGTTTTTCATTGGCAAATGTCAGATTGCTGTAATGCCAGGATGCCTTACCTATGATGAGTTTCTGGTCACCTACCCCAGCCTGTACCCCAGACTAACCAACAGCCCAGTGCTTAGAGGTGGGCAAGCAGTGTAGTTCTCTGAAGTGACCGTGAACCTTTTTGTCATGGGCCTCTCACTTTCCTGAACAGAAATTTTTTTTAGGAATCAGGGAGAAAAATACATACTTTATATAGTGAAGAACTCCTTTAGGTGGAAGGTGGTGATTGGGATTCCCTTTCCAGTTAATATGTTATTGTTTACACAAAATGAAGTTATTCCAATAAGGGAGATGGATAGTGCTTAGCCCAGAATACCCCCAAAGTAGCGATTCAGACATTCAAAGGATGGTAGATGATTAAGGTTTAATATCCAAGTCTGTATCTGACTTCTAGATGCTTCAAATACAGTTTTTCCCATGGTGTGCTACCTTTTTCTTTTGTTTTGTATGAAAAATATTCAAAGTATATCAGTGGTGCTCAGAAATACAGAGCCCGTGTTGCTTCGTGCCTGGTTTTTGGTGTCAGCCCTGCGAGGCACAGGTGTCTGTACAGCACAGCTGCTCTTGTAGATGCCCAGACGGCCAGACCTTGTTTCCCTGATTTACCCAGACATAACAATAAGAAGAGAAAAAAACTGTCAATAGTACAATTTAACAAAGAAATGCCTCCCTTGCCACCCTTTTATGTCCTGTTATTTCCTACATTGCTGGGTAGTTTACTCTGTGGTACCCTTTGGAGGCCTGTGGACCCCTGGGCACTGCAGGGGTGGCCGGCACCGCTCTTGCTGGAGCATGACTTAGTTGTAGATGTGCCTGACATGGATCTTGGCTATCTTTGTCTCTTGGGGCTGTTGCCTGTCTGAGATCTGAAATAGGAAAGATTTGGACCTGCCTGTCACCCTCTTCAGTGGAGATATGGTGTCTGCCTCCCACAGCAGGATTTTTTAGCCTTAGGTCAGGCACCTGACCTCCACATGCACTGTTTGGAAGATGCTGATGCCCCAAACCTCTCTTTACAGAGATCAGGACATAAAGATGGCAAATGCCTGTGTTAGAAATCAGCAGCTCCTCTTTCTGCTTAGCATCCTCTGCCAGGCTGAGATGTTGCCTTTGGTAAATCAGGGTATGTAACTCTGAACAGCTGTCCAGGTGTATGTTTTATCTTGGGAAAGCTGGCCCACTGTAATTTTTAGGAACCATCTATGAGGAAAGATGGTGACAGGTGCTGATAGAACCCTGTGAAAATAACCAATGCACAGGTGGTGGGACCTTCTGCTTCTGCCTCCCTCCATGAACTGCTCAACCTCCACAGAGTCTGCAGGCACTAGTTTCAGCCCTGCATCCAAGTGAGTGAGCAGTGAGGCACTCTTCAGCTCTCTGACATGTTGGGTGCGTCTTTTGAGGACCACACTGCTCCATGTAAGACTGTTTTCTATGTCAAGTTCCAACAGTGCAGGCCTGTATAGTATCTGCACTATTGGTGCAAAGCTGGGCTGTGCTTGGCTTGCCTTTTGCTGTGAGGAGGGTGTTTTCAAGTACCACCTTCATTCAAGGGTAGGTTTGGGTTTTTTTTTCCTTCTGTACATTTGCCATCTTAGCTGTAAATGACAGCACTGAAGAGTGAGAGCCTATAAATGACAGAGCAGCCAAATCAAACTCTCCTGCTAGAGCCTGCCATCAGTTTGTCTCCAGCTGCAGAATGGGGTCAGTTTTGAATTCTTAATACTAATATTGCAGTAGCATCAGTTCCTGCCCTCAATAAAAGAACTGTTGAAAGGACCCTTGAGAGGATTTCTCTGCATTGCTTTTAACGAATCTGGTTAGTGGAGGCAGTTTACCCCTTGTGTTTTTCCAAATTGTAGTGCACCAAGTTGTGATCTATTGGCAGAGTCTGTCTGTGAACTCTGTGCCTGCCCAGCAACCCGTCAGAGCAGTGAACATGAACATCAATGAAGCAGTCCTGGTTTGCTGCTGCTGGGGGCCTGTCCAGTATTCCATAGCTTTTTATGCTGTGGGTAGTGTGGACAAAGTAATTCCACAAGGAAAGAATCACAACTGGATCCCAGCTTTTGTATTCGGGGGGTGGGGGGATGTTTGCGTTTCATTAGTGTTAAGTTTGCTATTTCCAAGGATTGGGAAGAAACATCTCTTCCCTCTTTTCCAGAATATAGTGGTGTTTACTTTCTCATTTTGAAATTTTCGCATCTTGTGTAACAGCTGTGCTAGGGCAGGACTCACTCTCTGCTGAACTGCTGCTTTTTTCCTTTGGCCTTTGTTAAAATTGCTGATAAATAACAGACTGTCTACAGCTGTTCAAATGATGTTGCTTTTTCTAAGTGTTACTTCGGTGTTCATTCCCACCAATGTAGGCTTTGCTTTAGAAGGTAAATAAAAGAGGAATAGGGCTTGCTGTTGAGTAAAATTGAACATGTGGGCAGTGGGAAAAGAATCTGAAATGTGAATTGCCCAAGCCTACAGAAGCCATCCACCTCCAGCTGTGATGGAGACACTGTAACATCTTGGCAAGATTGCTGTGTGCAATTTTCTTTCAATAACTAGTAGGTTTTTTGTTTGCTGCAGTTGGTGCAATTTCTTCACATTTTCTCATTTGAAGGTAATCTGCTTCTAAGGAGTGATTAGTGTGATTTGTACACGGAAGGCTTAACTGGGCTTTGCCATTGCTACTGGGCTCACTGCTGTAATAAATAATGAGAAGATAATATGTGTGACTTAATAGTATACTAATCTATTGTTGTAAAGATAACTTGTATAATTTATATTAATCCATGATTTGATTTATCTAGAAGCTTGCTCTAAGAACTTTATAGAATCACAGTTCTTGAATAAAAGGATTTTATGAACAAGGATCTTATTTTTTACACACTGTAACTCTCCTTTACATGGCTGTTGTTCTGTTCATTTTTTGTTCTTAACCCTTATGTACAGATCTCTCTAAGAAACTGAAGGACAGAATTTGGTCTGGATTTAAAAACATATCAACAATTTTGAAGAAACAATATGACTGCAAAGTTTTATCTGTGTTTGAGATTAGAAATTGAATTTCTACAGTAATATTTAGGTGAGGTAAATATTCAGATGAGTTTGATTTATTTCTAGTTGCAAACTTCTTGTAAAGACAAAAATATATAATTTATAATTCCAAAGAGAGAGGACAGGGAATGAACTGAAGTAACTCAACTCTGTCCTTTCCACAGCTGAGGACACAAAGTAATAATTGTTGCTTAGCTAAATTATCACACAAAAGAACAGCAAGTCATTCATTTCCACATGAAAAAGCATAAAAATAGGGTTTCTGTAAGACTGATTGGAAGGTTTAATATGAGAATGTCAATGTGAAGGTTTCTTTTTAAAGGTGTTAGATCTGCTTGGGCTGGAATTGGTCTTGCTTTTGCTCAAGCATAGCTAGAGTAAACCTGTAGCAATAGAAAAAATGGAGAGCCAGTGACATTGTTTAAACAATTTTTTGACAAATATGACAGTCCAGATCCTCAGCTTTTCTAGTTTTTGAAAACCTTTCTCAAGGTTGTTGTTGTAGTAACAGTATACATCATGTATAAGCCAAATGTGTTGGTTCCAGTATAGTGCCAGCATTTACTGAGAGATAGTAGATCCAATGGTCCTATAATTTGCTTGGTGACTCTTTAAATACAGGATGCTGGCTTACAGCCGTGCTGCAAGACATATAGATATAATTCTGTTGGTAGACATCAAATTCTGATGCTTTTGGAAAGAAGCTGGGTTTCTCAGTCACAGGGAGATCTCCAAAAGAAATTTGAGAATTTTGCGAGCATGTGCTTCAGGTTTGCTCAACATTTTGAGGCAAGTGTAAATCACTTCTAAGTAAGCTGTGACGAATGAAATGTTCCTAATTACAAGCTGCTAGCCAATCCTTACACTATTTTTGCCTTAGTACTACTTAAATTTCTACAGCATATTTTACAGACACGAAAGTGTGACTAAATACCTGCAACATTATAGACTCATGTAGGAATAGCAGTGACAAGAAACAGAACTAACTCCTCCTGTTGAATACGTTAATTATTTATTGGATTAGAGGTGATAAATTGGGGATCACAGCCCAAATCTAGGTGATCAGCCACTTCAGGCAGTTTCCACCAGCTTGGCAGAGAGGCCAAGGACTTAATAGAGGTAGAGCGTGAACTACACTCTGGTTTCCTGAGATGGCTCCATTTCTTGAGGCTTATGGGCAAAATTGTGCCTAATTAGAAATGTGTGTCCTGCTGGAGCACAGCTGCCTGTGTTCACTGGATGAGTGAAGACCTGCAGGCCATTTTTCAGTTGCAAGTGTTTTAATGGTGTCAAACACTGTATTTTTAATCAGATTTTCAAGCAGCATCAAAAACACACGTGCAAATTGCTGATCTTGGTTGATCTTGGGACCCATTTTTCCTGTGACAGCTGGAGCCATCTTAGAAGAAAGCAAAAATAACAATGCGATAAAAGCATTTCTTTAGACCTTTGTAGTTGGTGAGAGAGGATGTTCAGTTTACCCCAGATAGTGGCCATAATGCACAAACAGCAGGGCTGGGGTGTGCTATTTTCTAATGTGTGGTTCAGGGGCTGACCACCAGCTGCTGCTCATGGGGTGGGACAGCCACACTCCGAGCGTTGGGCTGATACACATCTAGGCCTCTGCCGCCGGAGCCAACGACGAGTGGCTGCAGCCACCCGGTGAACCTATCTCTGATGCTGCTCTTGCACATCTCTAACCATTGTACTGAGGCCCTACACCTGCAATGAACAGGATTTTTGGTTCATTATTTAAATGTCTTTGAAATGGGGCTATCGTGTGAAAGAGAAACTAGGGTTTTTCACTGTGTTCATGCAAAAAGGTACTTGGTCAATTGGAAGATTTTCTATGTTTATAGGGACACTTACTCGCTTTATTATATTTTTTATCATAGAGTCACTTTATTAGCTGACACATCAACCCTGTTCAGTCTCAATAACTTGTAGTCTGTTTTGAAAGCAGAATTGAAGCCAGGAATACCAGGAATGGTAGGAACCAGACAGGGCTTTGCTGTGTCAAAGCTGGTGTTGTCTGGCATTTCACCTTGAACTGGCTGGTGAGAATTTTAAATGTGGAGATATTAGTCAGCGTCATAGTTATGGTATGTTGTATTTTCATTGCCACATTTTGTCATGAAAGGTGGCTTTTCTGTACCTACAAATGTATCTGGAGACTGTGTTTTTAGCAAATAATTACCTCTTCATAACATGTACAATAGATAGAGAAGATCTGCTTGGGCAGGCAGTCCTTTGCTTTTCCACAAAGGTATTCTACCTTTTGCAACTGAATCATAATGTTTGCTTGTGTGTTCAAGTGAAATGCCCAGCTCAGGATTTCTATACCCAGAATTAGAATTCAAGGGTTCCTGATTATCATTCCTCTTTCACATGAATTGTTTTTTAAACCATCTCCTAAAAGTTCTGTTAAAAAAAAAAGGAAACAAAACCCAACCATCCCCCAACATTTTACCGCGCTGATATTTGTGGAAGAAAAGCTGCAAAAACACTTTATGCAGAGCATATGAAAGGGAAATGGTTTTAATTTTTAACCATAATATTTTACTTTCCTGGAATTTGTCTTCTCTCTTGGAGGTTCTGTACGAGGAAAGAGAATCTGTGACCCCTAAGCTAGCTTTATTTGGAATATCTTCTACATTTTCTATAATTACAAATGTCTTTGGTACATTGAGGAAAGAATTTATTGGAACAACATGTTCAGTTAAATTATGAATATTTTGGCTTGTGCCATATCCCAATTCTGTTTTATTTGCCTATTTTTTCATGCACATAACATTCCTATTAACTTCCTATGGCATTATATTCTCTGCTTCCCACAGTAGAGTAGGCTTTCCTTACCACTTTTCATTACAGCAGTGAGCAAAACGTGCTAAAAATGTACGTGTGTGTGTGTGTGTGTGTGTGTGTGTGCCTGTGTGGCGTCCGGTGTTTACACTTTTAGTGGACATTTCACTCCCAGCCTTTTCCACCCTCGATGCTTTATGTGGTCAGCTGTGGCTCCACAAACCTGGCCAGCGCCCTGTGGGAAGGCATGAATAGCCCTTGTTGTGCAGCACACCTGTGTTCTGTGCACAGCTGTTTGCTTCACAACAGGGTTGCTGTTAGCAGTTATGAAACGTTTTCACACCACCCACCCACTATCCACTGGCTTATAACATTTGCTGGCACTTCTGTCCGGCTTAAACTTTTTTCCCCTTTTTTTTTTTTTTTTTAAATTTAAAGGACACCAGGATACTTTATGCATAGGAATAACAAGCCAAATTGGCACAGCACCTTATTAAAAATATTCCCTCTCTCCTGTGTCAAAGATTGCTCTTTTTCTGTCTGTGGGAAATCTTGAACTATTAGAAAAAATGTTGCTATTTATTTTGCTATTTTTATGTAGTTTTCTATTTTAAATTTTATTTCCCTAGCTATCAGACAGTTTGCGCTGGCCAGAATTTAAAGAAGCTGTAACATTACTTTTTTTTTTCTATATATTATTGGAGATGCAGAGTCACCCATTTTGTTCTAGATTTTCTCTGTGTGTTACAATAGGAAGTTGAGACAATAGGCAATAAAAGTCTACCAATGTACCACTTTTTAAACCCCCAGAACTGATTGGATGAGTAACTTAACTCTTCTGAGAGGAAGAAGGCTAAAAGCTCACTTTTCTGGTACTCAAGTCTTCAAAATGGAAACTAAACTAAAAGAAAAAAACTAAATACAAAATGAGGTAGCTAAGTGAAGCAGGTGCTCCATATGGAGGGGAAGACAGACAAATTAACGTACAAACTGCTTCACTTCTATAGGAGAATGCTATTTAAATACATAGGCTGGGAAGACAGCTGAACTCTTCTGTGCAGTTTTATCAGCTGTGTTTTGTATCTCTCCATGACACAGTATGTGGCTCTTTTCTGAAAGCAGGACAATGTGTTTTGACAGCCCTTGGCAGTGAGAGCAACAGTGAGAAAAGCAAACCAAAGTGATTCAAATTAACACGAGCTGGCTGTTGCGAAGCTGGTCCATCCAAAGCATTTCCCATGAATAGAGAACCTCAGATATTTTAAGATGCAACATAGCCAACTGGGTTAGAAGCACTGTGCTAGCGCTGCCCACCATGCTGCCACCCATGGAGAACTCCATTTTCTTTTGGTAGGGAATGCTATAGGGGCAGCTAGCTCTGGTCCTGTTTGACAGGGTGAACAGGTCCTATACTGAGCTCTGTGTGCAAGGAAAACAGCATCAAGCAGAAAGGCAAATCTCAATTAAAATTGCTTTGGGTAATCCTAACCATTTCTGTAGTGGATGGCTTGCATGGGAATTTGTTGTTTTCCTACATTACACATGGCTGTGTGTTTATTTTGCCATAATATGACTGCTGATGGTTTTTATTTTTTAAGCACTTTAATGCTGATGAGAAGGAAAAATATTGAGAATTTCCTATGCCTTATTTGTTTCTTTAAATGCTTTCTAATTCAAAAGAATAAGGATTTTCTGCTCAAACTAGAGCAATTTCCATGAGGTTCAGTCCTGCTGACTTTATTCAAATATGACTGGTTTAAGGAATTTAAAGAGGTCTAGAAAAGAAAACCCTTTAAAGTCCACCAAAGCTGAAAAAGCTGGTTTTTGTCATTCATGTTCTCTTCTGGCCTTGCAGGACAATCTTTTCCTTTCATATTCCTTTCCTGATGATAAGAACATGTTATTTTTTGAGGTGTACAATCCTATGACCCATCTCTCTGTTTTGTGCGCCACAAAGTTGCTTTCCCCCACGTTCTGACTTCCTAAGAATACTTTTACTTAAGATCCTTTCATTATGCTTCTCTTCTGAGTGCCTTCTCCCACCTTGTCACCACATAAACCTTAATTTAGATAATTCACAGTATCTGTTGTTTTCTTCTTATTCGCACACCTGCCCACATTCTACTTCTCACACCCATTGCCTTCCCACTCTCATTTCCAGCTGGAAGCCCTCCTCCTCCCATTGTAGTAAAACTCCCTTATGAGTTATGAGGAGGAAATTAACCCTTCTACCAGTACTTCAGTGCCTTGTGATCCATAATAGACTTTATCTGCACTGTGCCCTGTGAAGAAGAAATTGTTGCAGATGCAAGAAATTAAATGATTTGCCCAAGGTCATCAAGAAAGTTAATGGGTAAATGAAGAGCAAACCTCATGGATCCTAATTTGGGCTGTGGAAGCTATAATAGCGATGGTGAGGAGGGTGGAAAGTCCAGGCAGATGATTTGTACTTCTTACTTATGGCCAAATATGACACAAATAGAGGCAACCCCCATTCCTGATGAGGAGAGGCGGGAGAGTGGGACATAATTCAAGCTATTCAGATTCTGCTATTTAGCATTTGCCGATCACTAATGTGATATTTGCAAAGTATAATATTTTCTAACAGCTGTAAGAACAAGAGAGCCTAAAATTTCTCCCTATACATAATATCCATGAAATTGCATTGAATATTGTAATGATGTGTTATGCTGCCATTAGCTCCCTGTGAATACCTAATTTGGAAGGTTAATGAAATTGACAAATGTGTGTACTGTATGTGCATTGTCAGTACTAGTTAATGGCAACTCTCACATTTTTATTTGGAAAATTGTATAAAACTGAAAGTGACAATTATTGTAACTTCATCTTTTTTGGACTCTAGCAGAGTGTGCAGTTTATTTAAATAGGGTTGTATGTGTTTTAAATTTGTATACCATCATATGAAGTCCTTTGCTCATCATGTGATTATATACTTAATTTTTGTATGAATGAATGCATGTATTGTGGTCTTTTACAGCATATTGGGCCAATTTTTTTGGCTTTTTTGTGTGTATTCCATGCTAAAATACCGTAAGTCCTTGTCTTCCTGTTGGCTCAACAGTGCTTGATTACAAAACTCGTGCCAGTTAATTCAAAGAGACATCACACATTCAAAATGAATTTCCCCAGGCAAGGAAAGTATTCTAGAGCACAATGAAAGAGTACGCTCTTGTATTATAGGAACATGACTGAGCACCAACAAGGTCACTTGCAGCTGCTTCTGCTTCCACATATGAATTTGATGAGATCCTTCAAGTTTGGCCCCTAATTATTTCGGTGTCTTTAGAGAGTGCTTCTTTAGGTCAAGGTCACATTTTTAGGTTTATAGAATCCAATTTGATTTCTTCTTTTGGTCTAAAGCTGTTCAATTAGTTTCATATAGTGAATGATCCTTTATGGTCCTGGAGATCTCAGATTCATCTCCTGGGAAGTGAGAGGAGACATTATAGTAATCCTCTGTGATGCGCTACAGAATGGATAATGTTGCCATATCTGAGCCTTGCAGGCTAGAAAAGGGTGTATGGATGGAGCAATAGCTGCACAGCTCACTTCCCCTGTTACTTAATTTTTGTGCAGCTCTTCAACTCCTTGTGGAGTTTCCTCTGAGGAAGCAGGTGTCGCAGAGGAGGGTGGCTGCCCTGAGGAGACCATATGTGTCACTTCCAAGAACAAGGCAGTCTTTTAAACCCAGCACTATATTGAGCCTGTGAGTCATGAATCTTTAGATCAATAACCAAAATGTTTTTAAATGTGGGGGCAGCCCCAAACAGGGTGACTCAGCGCTGCAGTTCCACGTTCCGCGTGCCTCGGTGCAGGGTCTGGTTTCAGATAACTGGTCTCTGGAGCAGGGCCAGGTGATGTGTGGGGGCTGAGGCGCTGGTGCAGGCACAGCTGAGAGGGGCTTGCTTTTAGACACTCAGCACACCTGCTCTGGGTCAGCGTCAGGCAGGAGCTGTGCTCTCGGGCCGTCCGAGGGTCGCCTGCAAGTCAGCGGCCCCTCTGACTTCCTGGCATTTTTTATAAGGTGCCTCGGAGTTGCTGAGGCTTAAGACATTCTTAGGCTTAGATTCTGCTGTGGCTTTTCCCCCTTTTGTCATGTTTTATTAATAAATATATGTCAGAATCTGGTGGAAGAATACATCTATTCAGATCCTTTGTGGCAGATGCCATGGATTCCTGTAGCCTAAAACTCTGAAGAACTATTAAATGCTTGTCCCTCTTACACTTGATAACAAGGACTCTTTCTGCTTTTGCTCCAGTCCTGGTGACCATGTCACACTGGGCTTATGGTAATGCTCAGGGAGAAGTGGAGTCCACTAATCACCCCACAAGACCCCTTCCCCAAAAGCACAGGTCATGCTTTAATGTTTTCATCAGCTGTGATTGTCTATCTATGCACTGATTTGAAATAAGAAATTTGGAGCCTGGAAAAGCTTTACACTGAGATTTATCTTGATAAATGGGAGTGTTCTGCTCCTCTGCGGATTAATGATTTACTGATAGTAAAGGATAAGAGATATTTGCACCTGGCCTATTGAAGGGAGATTTGCATTTGAAAATGTTAGGCCAGTAAATAATCCAGGGAGATGACATTGAAGCCAACACCTGATTGAAGGAGGGGAGATGAATTTGAATGAACCTTCATGCAAAACTCCAAGAAGGAGTACAGGGTTATAAGTTAGCCTTCTTCCTTGGCTGCAATTTCCCTTCTGTGAATATATATTTGTGGTGGAGAGTGTACAGCAACTCTGAGACACTGTCTGCGTGGGTCAGATGTGGTTTAGATCTTGTTTGTCAGTTAGATACAAAGTGAGACAAGAAGGAGATAATGGTGGGCCTCTTGGACCTGTTTTTAGAGAAAATTTTCTTTCCTTTTTGCCAGCCATATGTTAAAAATCGCTACAATTCTGTTGCTTATTTTGAATTTTATAAATAAGTATTTGCCTTTGCTTTTGACTTGGGTTGTGCCATGATTTCTGATGTTGGCTAGCATAAAAGCCTATTCTGAAAACTGGAATAGAGGCACAGCGTAGTAATGTCTAAGTCCTCATGATCTCCCATACCAACAGAAGTTGCCACCTGTGCATACTGTGGGACAGAAAGGCAGCTGGTAAAGTAGGAAAACTATACTAATGTAAAATATTTGGTTGGTCAGCACGAGGCAGGGAGGTCCTGTGCACACACCGGGAGACAAAAAGCATATTGAACCTCAAGTTTTGTGTTCCTTTCCAGGGCTCTGGGGGACCACATAAAAAAGCAGCTGACATGCTTTAGCTTTCCCTGAAGGGCTCTGCCTCTTGTATATAGAATGATATTTGGTAGTTCCTGCAGGCCTGAGCGTATTTGAAAGGCATATGCATTCTTCTGTTTTTTTCTGACCAGTATGTATCTGTACTATGTGTGTGCAAGAGGGAGATAGATAAAATTTCTGCTGATGAATCAGATTTCCTTCAAGGTCAGGAACTGAAGTAGTGTACTCATAACTCATGAAATTAAAGGAACTTGGGGAAAGAAAGTAATAAGGAGGAAATGTTTCAAATTAAATGAGTTTTCCTCAAGAAATAATAATAGGGCCACCAATTTTTTTCAGCTTTTTGACCATTTCAAGCAGAAGTGGAAGAAGATGATTGGTGAGTTGTATTGAGAGATGATGCTGCAAGGACACCGTAGGGACTGGGCTCAGAAGTGGCAGGGGACTCCCTGGGCTGGGGATGAAGGAATTTCACCATCCAGGGCTTATCCCATCACCTCCAGCAGTGATTCTTTCTAGGAAGCTTATTCCCACCCTAAGGGTAGCAGGTGTGGAGCCCTGACTCCTCAAAGAACATTGGCTTTTCCAGCAGCTAAGATGCCACCAAGAGAAAGGAAACCTTTCTAGAAGAATGATTGCTTCCATTAAACAGAAAAAAATTCTGCTGGAAATTGGGTTATAAGCAGAGTGTTCACACAGGGCAGTAGGGAGAAATGAAAGTAGCAGAAAATTCTCATAGCAGAAAATTCTCTAAATATCTCTGGAATATAACAGAGGTCCCATCTCTCAAAAAACTGTGGATAATTATTGATTCATTATGATGTATGTCAACATTCAATGAAAAAACTCTCACTGACCTCAAAAGATGCCAAACTGAACTCAGTGAAGGATAAAATAATCCCCATGTCATTTAGCTGGTAAAATTTGGAGAATTAAGGTTTAATTTGCTTTCTAACAAAAACCACCAGGTATAACTCAGAGTAATTCATTTTCTAATAAAACCCACCAGATATAACACACAGAGATATATTACACCTCCCCTTTCCTCAGCTTGAGACACACCATTAGTGAATGTGTGAATGTGTGATACTTGAGGTGTAAGAAATGATACTACACTAGAAGAGGCAAAAATTAGAGTTCACAGGCCTGGGAAGGGCAATTATTCTGTTGCTTCTTGAATGTACTTATTTCAGAATGTTTTCCTAAAATGACTGCAGTATTAAAAAAAAAAAAAAAAGATACAGGATGCTATTTCTCTGACTGTGGTTAGTACAAGCCATAGCTCTGCCTATGCAGCTGTGTCCCAACCTAGAAGGAAACATAATGCTTTGGTACTCAAGACCAAAGAGTCTTGATTAAAAAACTCCTGGTTTAACCTCTGGCTTGCTAACCTTTGGTTTTAAATGTAAGGGGGGAATACCTCACCAATATAGTTTTATTGAATCAAGGAAATACAGACAAAAGACCAATGTTTTTGATGTGAATTTGTGTTGTGGTACCTTCTAACTGGGAGGTAAAAATTGAAATATTGCTTCTATGTGAGGTTAGGGCCAGACATCCTACTAAATCCAACCCATCCAGATTTCTCTGCTAATCTTCTGCTTTCGCAGCTGATGAACTACAACTCAGAATATTTAGCTTTGTTCAGACACTGACAGTATGGAAGTTTTCATGACCTACATGGTTCTGATCTTTTAGCTATTCTTTGATTGTGTATGTTACTCGTAATATCCAGCTTTCAAAATTTCCCTCTATTTCTTCCATTTCTATTTGTCATAGTCGAACTGGAATTTCTGCCAGTAAGTACTCTATCCATTGTGTACTCCAGAATGGTTTAGACTATGTGGAATTAACTTTCCATTACCACAATCAAGGGTTAGCAGTGTCTTTCACAATCCCCTTGTCTTCTTTGTTACCCTGGTAGAAAATCATCTCTCTAGATCATACACAAGGAATTAATGTGTCACAGGGATCAGAACAGAATTACCACAGAGGTAGAGGAGACTGACAGCTTCACACCAGCACTTCTGATGAGTTCAAGTCCTGGCCATAGTGTTGTATGTCACATCCTGCCTGAGCTGGTGTCCAGTGTATAAAAGCTGGAAATAACTAACTGTGCTTATCCCAGTCTCTTTCTTTCCTATGTGGGCTCTGTGGGTTTAGCTCACTATGCCAGCCTTTGCTGAACTTCTGATTTGTTATTGTTTTCAGGACAATGATTGCTGTCTGAAAAGGCTAGTCCTGTAGGGGCAGGTTTCAATGGCAGCTGTGTGGGATACAGGCAGCATGTGGGATACAGGGCCTGGGGGATGCTCAGCACCCAGCATTACAGGATTCTGATTTTTTCTTGACTTTGGTGAGTCTGCCTGGGTGAATGAGGCTTACCTGTGGGAGTTGTAAAGTATGTTGCTAAGTTTATTTTTGGTGTTTCTTTTAAAAATCTTCTGTGCCTGTTGCCAAACATAAGACATTTGTTTTCAGACTCTAACTTCTCAGGTAAAGCTGTCATGTTTATTCTGACTCACTACATCAACACATAAACATGAGATTTTTGTTTACATTTATTGCTCTTTGTGTATCTTTATATAGCCTGGAAAACCTTTTTCTAGGCTTTATTAATTTCCAATGTATGAAAGAATGAGGGAAAAAAGTGCACTATATAACCTAATCTCAGACGTTGTGTTTGAGCTATGTGTTGGCTGTGACACAGTAGGATACAGTTAAACCTGACACAGATTTGGGTTTACATCTTCTGGTATAACTAACAGCCTTAGCTTTGACCATCACTTGACATTAAAAATAATTTTCCACTTTTCAACATGAAAGCTGTGAGTCATCCCTGAAATGAGAGTTGCCTGTGTAGTGCATTTGAGGAATGGTTTGGGGCAGGCTAACTTGCATTCACAGGATCTATAATCTATCATCCACTTTGCAGTGCTTTAATGTACTAACATTTTCACAGGCTGCAGACAGTGACTCTGCTCAGATTAACCACAAGCTCGTTCTGCTTCACCATAGTTTGACCTCTCTGATGAGCCACACAATGTATTTGCAGCCTGTGTATGTATATTCGGCTATAAACTTGTCAAGGCATGCACAGCACAGAAATAATTTTTATTTTTAAATGTGTTTGGTTTTGACTGGTATCTGGTTGGTCATTTATTCCCAGCAAATGATTTTTGTGGTGTCAGATAGTCAGTTGTGGAGTGCTGTTAAATATTGGCCCATAGTTTTCAAAAAACCAGAGAAGATTATCAATGGAGGGTGTTACAGAATCAGGTCAGAAAAGACCTTGCCAGGTTATCTAGTCCTTCTATGTTGCCTTAAGGTAGGCAGTCTGAACCAGTTACTCCTCCCAATGTCTGCTCCAGCTCACTTGTGGTATCTTGTCCTGCTCCCTGATGTCCAGCTGTGTGTGCTCAGCATCCTGTGATTCACCACATCTTATTGGAATAGAACTCCATTTGTTTCACAAAGGTGAGCTGCACGCTTCTGGAAACCAGATGGAAACCTCCTGATCCATCTCCTTGACTAGGGAGGTAGAGAGAGGCAAAGCAGGCAGCTGAATGTCAGGACTGAGCTAGGACAGCTGAATCTCTCTGCCATGACACCTGCATTCACATCCTTGGCCTGGGCTTGTAATGCTGAGTTTGGGCACCTGCTTCTTGTCTGTACCATGTCCTTCACAGCTGACCTCAGCAGAGGCTGTTCTGAAATGAGGAGCAAGCTGATCCTGCTGTCCATTAAATTAGTACCTGCAAGTAGCCCCTATGAATGCAAAAATGATCAGATGTTTGAGGGAGACTGCAATACACCACAGGAATGCATGTTCTCACCTGAGGCACCAGCTACTCAGAACCTTTGCTGTGCACTGCAAGGTTGGCATCTCCAGAGGATGACGGGCTCACTGCTGGTGGCTGCTTCCAAATGCTCTTGCAGTTCTCTCCATGCTTAGTCACCTCTCCATACTGAAACGTGCTGGGCTGTTGTTGGCAGCACCTTCTCCCAGTGAAAGGTGAGCAAGAGGAAAACCTGGATGTCCATCTTGCCAGCCTGTCACAGAGTGCCAGTTAGGCTGCATTCAGCTGCTGTGCTCTGCAGTGCCCAGCCCCACCCATGTCTGTCACTGCATGCTGGGGTGTGGGGGGTGGGCTGAGGCCAAGGCCAGGCATAGAGGTATACCCCTTAGACACTACCTTTTTATCCAGCCTGGTTTTTAATTTTTCATTGCTGTGATTTCAAAGGAGTTTGTCCAAATGGTCAAAGGGAGTTCAGGTTTCAGATCGTTTATTTTTGAAGACCACTTTCTCACTTGCTTTGACATGAGACATACAAAGGTAATGTCTCCCTTTCTGTCTTTTTTTCCCCCAGCATGTAGGAACTTGTTATTGGTTTCATTGTGCAGATGAAACACATCTTGAGCAACCTCTATAAATGTCACAGGGATGGGGGTTTTTTTGAGTGTTTACTGAGAACATATTATGTTTTATTGTCTCTATCATAAATACCTTTTTGTTAATCTTTCACCCTCACTAAATCTATTACAAGCTTTAATCAACCTTTCTAAGCAGTAATAAAATGTTATCAGCAGTTGGCAAAGATTATAAGTGACAGACCCTAATGTTTTCTAATGATTGTCATTATTTAGAGGGTTGTTTGTAGTTTTACAGAAAAATAATTAGATCTATCACATACATTTGAAGAGAGGGGAGTTTACCTCCTCTGATAGTTTACTCTCAGTAAGTCTAATTTGTAAATAATTACTTAAAAATAAATAAACCAACAATCTAGAATGAAACGGAAATTCAAGATCTATTTAGGCAAACGCAGGCAGAAGAGAACATGCTTTATGCTTAAAAGGCGAGATATTCCCCAGGGAAATACATACAGTTCAAGGTTTTCACCTACTGTCAACAAGACCTGAAGTCTGAATTTCTAAGTCTACAGCACCTTCTTTATCAACTTGCTACCTTGTTACACAGAGAAGTAGGCTTTATGAAACTATTACTTTGTATTATGCAAATGATTTTTCCCTTTAAGAAACAGTCAATACTGTTTCACTTACATGACTTGTTTCTGCAACTCAAGAAGTGAAAGGTTTGAAATAAATGAAGGTGAGAATTTCTTGGTCTCTTTAAAGTTTAAACATTTTGGGTGGGTGTCTTTAAATTTGTTTTATTTTGTTTTGTTTGATTAGGTTTGTTTTATAAGGGAATATCCTGTAAGCACTATGTTCTGGATGAATTTCAGTATTGATGTACTCAAACGAGATACATTTCTGTGCATTCTCAAGGATGTGACTGTATTTTAATTCTTACTGTCCTGATCCAGGTTGTTGCTGAATCTAGAGAAGATGCAGCCCTAAGCCTAGCACAAGCCAAGTTTGATTTGTGCTGCAGGCATGGTGTTCAGTCAGCTGTCCCACACCTCCTGTCTCATGTACCAGTCCACTGTGATGCAGCAGCTTCCTGCCTCCAGGTTCAGCTGTGTCCTGAAGCTACAGAAGTTTTTCCTGCACCCCGGTGCCCCTTGGGCTTCAAGAGGAGCACAGCCAGGATCTATTCTTGGGCAGCAGTCCAATGGCATCTTCTTCCCTTTTTGTTTTCTCTCCTGTTGTATGACCTCCAGATGTCTGCCAGTAGAGAAAGCACCTATGAAGCAGCACATCAAATACTTGTAGTGAATATATCTACAGTGCTCCCAGATACTTTCTTGTGCCACAAAACTGAAATCCTCACCAGCACCAGGCAGGGAATGTTTTATAGTTTAATGTTGTTTCATGCCCAATGAATGCTCACTGCTGACCTGCTTTCAGAGGATGTAAAAAATATCTGTGCAGGTGTTTAGGTCTTATGGATGTGTACCCATAGCAAGCACACATATACACAAGATCCTTTGGGCTTAAACCAGTTTAAGCACAAGTGTGGACCAAATCTGATTAGTGTAACTGAACTGGATCTTAGCTTTGCAGTTGCAGACCTCATCCTGTCTGCTTTTAAGCCTCAAAACTGAAGCTCATTTCCCGAGTACACCCTTTTCCCTGACATCAGTTTTCCTTTTGCTCAGCATGTGGATCAGCTATGTGCTCAAGATGAACTTGCAAATGATTATTAATTTCTGTGTATTTTTTGAAAAGCTTGGTTTATTTCTTGTGGTGGGTTTCTGTTGGCCAGTGTAGATGTTGACTCTATTCCTGCCATCACCTCTTAGGCACTTCTAGAGTGTTATGCTGACTGCCTTTTTTTGTCTCTAGTGATCTGTGTTTGTGCACATCCCAGAAACTTTCTTGTTTAATTCTGTTAACAGAAAAAGAATCTCTTGGCAGCATTTAAAAAAATTTAGTTGATTTTTAGCTTCTTAGTAAACACTAAATGGTGTACTTTTTCTAAGCATACTAGGTATTTTTAGCAATTAATTTCTTTTCTCAAACTCTCCATTACTCTGGAGAAGGATGTGCATCCTAAAGATATTATAAAGTAAGCAGAAAACCCAACTTGAAAGGACTGGCAGTGTTTAAAGTTAGCATTTGGAGTATATCTGCAAGAAGCAGAAGCATGTTTAAATGGGAAATTCCAGACTATAAATTCTTTTTCAGCTAGATTATATGCAGTACAAGTGTTGACTTTCAATTTATACCTTTGATATGACTCATTGACTGTTCTGATTCTTAGTTTATTTGTCCTGTCTTCAGCAAAATGGATTGAATATAGGGTTATCCAACCATGATGCGTTGTCTCTGTGCCTCAGATGTTATATTGGTGAAATCTTAGTGTCTGGCACTATCTAAGAGGAGTATAAAAATTTGATTTGGTCTGCAGCCAGTTTTCCTCCCACTCTGGAACAATGATGGAACATCTGGAGAACGCTGTATTCATTAACCCAAATCCTGAACACTTTGCATAATACCTGATCCTGTAAGAATCTGCTTAGTTTTCCAGCCTGTGTAATTTGTGCTGGATGCAGCTAGAGCATATTTAGTCAAAGGACCTTGTCTCTTACATTTTTGAGCTTTTATGTGACATTATGCTTTGTCATAATTGATGATAACAAGATTTCCATTTGTTTTCTGTTTTTAAATGCCAGTTATATGCATGGTGGCTCACTCCATTCTCTCTCCTCTAGAAATTTCTCTTTATCTGTCATTTGTATTTTCAGCTGGAGACCTTAGGGTTTTATTTTACCCATGGTCTCAGCTGAAGCCATATGCCAAGAGGCCTCTTAACTTTCGTGAGGATGGATCTTGGAATATCAGACTGGCACCAGTGTGCCACCTTTATTGTTTTTCCTGCTTTCATAATCTCCCCTTCTCACAGTGGCAGATGCACACCAGTATTGTGGCTGTCAGAATAGCCATTTTCCTCCTGGGGTTTGGTGCTGTGCTCTGGCCAGCTGCTGTGGGGTATACAAAAGGGATGCAGTTGGTGCATCCCAAGGTTTGAATATCCCCTGTGATTTTACATTCTGTGCTTGCCTAAGAAAGGGATTGTGTTTGTGTCTTCTCATGAACTCAGATCCTCTGCATGGATTTGACTTTTGATGAGATGAAATAAAGTTAAACTCCTTAACTCTTATTTTAAAATGACTGTACTAATGCAAAACATGGGAGCTCAGCTGTCTGTTATAGGAAAGGAGGAATGAAGCAGTGGTTAGAGCTCCCTGGAACTCTTTTCTCCCTTTGCAGTATAGGTATGATCTGTGCTTGACTTTGTGCAAGACACACAGGCTGAGATCCAGAAAATACTTGTGCACCTGAATCCCACTGTGGGATTTAGCCACCTGGATAGGAGAAAGGTCCAAATTTTCGAAAATCCTGAGCTTTTCAGAGCACCTCATCTGCAAAATGAACATGAAAGCTCATAGTTTTCTTCAGCGGGGTGTCATGACAACAGATGTACCATATTTGTAACATGTAAGCCACTCACCTTTGTCAAGCCCAAATGCTGAATCAGAAGGATATAAAAGTGTATGTTGTCCCACTACCTGCCTCTTCTACTGATGTTTTCAAAACCCTGCCTGGCAGGGTTTGGCAGAAATGGAAGCGGGTTTGGGACCAAACCTGAAAATTCTGTCTTTGTGTTTTATCGATACAGCCTCCAAAGGTTTACATAAAAACAGCTCAGATGGGCCACTTTTCAAGGCCTTGACATCAGCATTGCTGAAAGAGTTAAGGCCATTAGCTGTGTGCCATAAAAATACTTAGTATCTCACATCTTCAAAGCAATGTACAAATACTAACTAATTAATCTTCAAAATAGCCTTACCTCCACACCCCACAGTCAACCCTGATTAAAAAGTAAATATTCCTCCTGCACATGTAATCAAGAGTCAGAGCTTTATGCTCTAAGAGTGTAATTGACTTGTTTGTGATTTTGATAAACAATTCAGAGTAGTTGAAAGGATGCAGAGCCAGAGGGAAGGTCAGTAGGAGTGTTGAGGTATGGAGCGAGAAGTGCTTCCTCCCCAGACATCATCAATATTTCTGGACTTAGCTTTCTTTTCACATTGATATGAGAGAGACAATATTTATGGTACAAAATACTGTGCCTGGCAAGCCTGAGCTATGGTGAGAAGAATGGCACTTTGGTATAACTTTTTAGGTACCTAAAATTTCATCTTGCCATTGCTCAGTGTTTATATTGGTATGCAGATATGCACCACAAGTCAGTTCACTTGCTTCAGTTAGAGTGGACCCATCTCTGGACCCATCCAGTGACAAAATGTAATGTTGAAACCAAATGAAACTTATTTGCTAGTGCAAAATAAGGGGAAATTGCTGTACCTAAAAAAGAAATGTATTAATTAATCTCAGATGAGCTTGTGTCTCTTAAACCTGATCCTAAGAACAGATAGATGGGAGATGTTTCATCACAATTGATTTGTGCAACTATGACAGTGACATTTAAAATAAAACCACTTTGCGACCACTTACTGAAAACTGTTCCCATCAGACCTGAATGCTGCTGCATGGGTGAGACTCTTGAAAAAGCACTTACTACTTTTAAATGTTTTGGTAGAATAAGGGTGTACAAAATCCCATTGCAGAAGCCAGTTATTTACATCTGGAAGCATCTCAATGAATAAATGCTAGTAAACACCAAAGATAGCCTCAAGCTGTGCCAGCAGATGTTCAGGTTGGACATCAAGAGAATTCTTTTTGCTGAAAGTGTGGTCAAACATTGGAATGGGCTGCCCAGGGAGGAGGTGGAGTCACCATCCCTGGAAGTGATCAAGAAATGACTGGACTTAGCACTGTGGTTTAGTTGGCACGGTCGTGTTTGGTCAAAGGTTGGACTTGATGGTCTTAGAGGTCTTTTCCAACCTTAATGATTCCATGATTCTGTATGGAAATATGAATGTCAGGTGTGCAGCCAGCACCAGGCTTACAAATTCTGCACGTGGCAGAAGGCAGGTCAGTGCAGGGAAGGGAGGGATTCAGGATTTACCGATCCACTCACTAGTCTGTGGGATCAGTCAGCTGTAGGATCAAGGTACTGCAACAAGCTGCTACCGTTGTGCTCATCCTTGATTTTAGGGCCAGGGTACACTGTCTGCTGAACCTTAGACCTTGTCTGTATTACTACAGATTCATGTTGCTATCTTGTCTGGCTGAGATCTGAGACTTAAAAGATGCCTTTTTTTTTTTTTTTTTGTCTGCTTGAGAACACAGTCCTCCTGAATGACAGTAGGAGATTGCTCTGTTCACTCTGTTGCAGCATGTGGTTAGTTCTTTTCTACTTCATGCTTTATGGATAAGCATTTCAGGTCCTGAAGTGTATTACTGCTGGGCATCAGAGATTATTGTTGTGCATGAATTTAAAAAAAAGTCTCAAGTCAGGCAGTTGAAAATTGTGTAGCTGAGTTGGCAGGGATGGATAACTGCATCAAGAGATGAAATGTACTTTTATATGGAGCAAGTTTAGGTAATAACAATAGTTGCATTGTGACCATGGTATTTGGTCTTTGGAGGGCTCATCTTGAGACTGTGAATTACCATTGCAGTGCCTGTATAAGCACAATGCTGATTGTCTGGTCACATAAAGCACCATGTATATCTTCTTGAAAGACCAGAGTTTTAAGGATCACAAAGCAGTTCCAGTAATGAATAATATTTATAGAAAACCCAGTAAATTGCAACACTTGATAAGGTATTAAAATATGCTGCATGAAATTCAGGTGTGGTTGGTTGACACTGTTAAAAATAATGGATTCTTTCTGTGCCCAAAATGAGTTTAGTTTGCAAGATATTCCTGGTCCTGCTTCTGAATATTAAAAAATCAGCTTTTGAATATTAAAAATTCAGCATTTGTCACATAACCACTTCAGCTCAGTTCAACACACCTGGGTGCATGCCACAGTGGGATTATCTCTGATCTAATCACTAAGGAAAGTGGTCTTTTCAGGTCAGGACTGAGGTCATGATTAGATTGTAGATAGAAAATTATTCCTCCTCTCTCTGAAGCATGCTTATTTACAGTATCAGGTGGTGTTCACTCATGTCTCCTCATTTCATCATTGAAATGCTAATACTCATTCATCAGTGTCACTGATACTCCATGTGTGTGTGGGAGCATGTTTTATATCCTCAAATATGCATTGCAATATCATTTTCAAAGGTAGACTTCTGTTAATACATTTAGGTAGCTCTATATATTTAATTAGGTCAATGGCTTCAGCGGCCATAAAGTTTCCATCCATAGTAATAATAGTGGGCTTTGTATTTAGCTTGTTTTTAGTAAAGCTAGGAAGCACATATGCAATGCTCTAAGCAATTGTAAAACATAAATAAAACATAAATTCTTATCTTTGTGTTGAAATGTTAAATGTTCACATGTCATAAAGCTCCACATACCAAGGATGCTCCAACAGTATGAATTAACTGCTTGTCTCTATGCTTTCTGGTTTACATCCTCCCATAGCCTTTTCAGCAAGTAATTGATTAAAATACATATATTTAACAAGGTCAGCATTCTTATTAGAAATGAGATTAATATTTTGAGATAAAATATTGGAAACAAGTTGAAAAGCAGCAGAAGGTAATAGCTGTAAAATCCTTTGATCCTTTCTGTCTCCTTGCTATCAGTTTCCTGGATCTGTTTTGGTACAGAAATATCCAGAGGCTGTCTCTCACAGCTCCTCCACTCGTGCAGACTCTTACATCAAAAGCAGGCATTGTTTTGTTCAGCTCTTGTATTATCAGCTTGGTGATCCTCACCTTAGGATTTAACATCCTTTGCAAATGCTAGAACCAAGCTGGATGTGATATGGAGACAGGTTGTACTGTGTTTCTTCCACTGGCCTACTCATCTGCGTGCAGAAAGTAACTGCTTTTCATTGGCATTTCAAGATTTTGAGGCATGGTGCACTCATCAAATTATATTAGATTCCAAGTGGACATGTGTGATTAACCACTGCCAACTACCTTTGTTGAGGGATGTCTCGAAAAGTGGGTAGTTTCGGGGAAAATGGAAGCTGGATGTATAATGGAACCTGGAGGTAGATAATGTCAAAAGTTATTAACACTGTGGCTAAAAATAGTAAGGATGCAAGAAAAACAGGGATCTCAGCAACAATGTCCATGAAAATGGGAGATAAATTGGTGGAGAACATGGTAGACCATAGATGAGTGCACTGTGACTTCTCAAAGTGTAAGCTCATTTTCTAGACATACTTAGCAGTGCTCAGAGAGACATAAGCACTGCTGGGGCATGATTGGTGTCACCCTGAGGCTGACATCTGATTTCAGATTAGTGAAGCCTCTGTTCCTCTCTAATGACTGGAGTCTAGCCTGCTGCTTCAGACACAAACACCTACTTTATAAACAATCAGAAATAGGTGAGGTGATTTGTGTTCTGATCACACTGGAGACACACCACATGCTTTTCATCCATTCCACTGTGAAGGGAGGGTCTGAAAGAGCTGTTTTGTGCTTGTAAATAATAAAGGAGAGAAATCCTCCACAGAAGGCCAGGTGGGTTTTCACAGAATCTGGAATACAGCAACATGAACTTCCCAACAAACAGTGCAGTTTATTTTCTTTCTACTGATGTCAAAGAGATTTTGCTGCTGCATCTGGTGAAGGAGAGTACAGAGCTGGGACCAGAATTTCCATTTTGGAGCCCTTATTAACCTCCTTTTGGAACAGGTGAAGAGCAGACTGCAGGTGTTGCTGGAGAAATAAATCCTACATTAAATATTACACATGTATCTTTGCATTAGTCCAACTCACATATGTCCCATTGAGGGACAATGTGTGTGTTGAACTCTGTACTTTTTCTTGGGCACAAACCAGTGATTTGGGCACTATTATCCTCCTTAGGCACCATGAACACCTAATAGAAAACATAATCCAGTTTTGTTGTCCAAATCAGAAGGAATATTTTTTAAAGCTGGCAGGAAAATAATGTTCTTGTTTCGTGAGTGTACAGTTGTTTGAAAGGTATTTGATAACTGGAGACTTGTTTTTCTCCCTTCCCCAGTCTCTAGTTTCTGTAATTGATTTCCTGCTCACATGTATCTTGGGCTCATCTGCACCAGTGTCAGCAGTGAGCACTTAGAGCAGCATGGCTGCAGTGCCACTGAAAGCCTTCCTGGGGCTCATTCCTGACATCACAACAATGCAAGGCACTGAGTCAGGAACTGCTGGTGTTTCAAAGGTGCTCAGTGCCTTAATTTTCATTGCCTGTGATCATTTGCTAGAAAAGAAAATCCAAACCATTCTATTTTGCAATAGGAAAACCTTTTTCAAGTCAAGCCACGCATTCCTGGGGTACTTGGCTTAGTAGTTAGCCCTCTCTTTGTTTATAGACACATATTCAGCTGGTAGGAATTTCTTTCCACATTTTGTAGCTTAAGTAGTGTTCCAGAGTAAGGCTCTGTAATCAGGCAGCACAGTTTGCTTTGTGCTTAAGAATGGGGAAGAGTACCTGTGCCCTATTGGAATATCTCCTAAATATTGTCAAGGGCAATCTCTTTAAAGATATCATTGTACAAGGCAAAAATAAATCATCAAATTTTATTGTCAAGCAATTTTTATATCTGACTAGCACACAGATCCAAACTATATTAAATAGAATGAATCTTCTGTACACAATAGACAGGTAGGATGTGTAGCAATTTGCCACAATATATTTTTCACGTTGAGTTTGGTAAGATTAATAAACTATAGTAGGCTAAGCAGGCTCACACTGTGAGAAATGCAAACTCTGTTTTCTTCATATGTGAAGCTGTAGCCAGCTGATGTATCGTGAAATGGTATATTCCTTTTTCTGTCTTTAGTACAACCACTGCGTGACAAGTGCTTGCGTGCTGCAGAAATGAGGACCATTTAAATATTTAGCTATCTTATACCTCGGTGTTTCTCTGCCTGTGACTCCTACACCTGCAGGCATATGTTCCCAGAGACCTCTTCTCTTTTGCCATGCAGTTTGTACCTTCCTGTGCACATAGTTACTGAGTTGGAGAAATATCTAGTGGTACAGCTGCTTGACTTTAAACTTCTGATTAATTCAACAAAAACTGCAGACACAGTGAAATCAAATGTGAGTCTTAGGGTCACTGAATGTTTGTTTATTTTTATGTTTGTTTGGGCCAGACATGCGCTGGAGAGGATAACCACAGGTGTAAAACTCAGAGGAAGGTAAAGATACCTTGCTCCCAGGCCATTCAGGTGTTGTGTGCAACTGCCCTTTTTGCAAACACATTGAGAATGGTTTGTTATCTCCGGGAGCCATTTGGACTGTGTAAAGGAGCCTCTCTGGCATTCACGATGCTTGGAGATGGCTCAGGATCCCAGCCCCAAGGTGTGGCATGAACAGGTACATGTGGGACATGTGAACTGAGATCACCCTGTCATATCACCCCAAAGCTGTGGCCCTGTGCACTGAAAACAACCTGCAATCTCTGCCTCTTTAAAGCCTGTAACTTTTCATAGTTGTTTGAAGGGAAGAAGGAGAGTTAATGATACATGGGTAAGAAACATTAGATCTGTTGTGCAGCTGTGCAAAAATTTTAACCTGACATGCTTATTTCATGTAGAGTCACCAAAGACAGAAAGAGAGGGTTCAAACATCAAGAACTGCTATTTCCCACTGGAAAAAAAAAATCAGTGAGTGAAACATACTTCTCAGTGTGAAGATTTTCATTAAAGAATTGATACGGTGTGATATGAAAGAAGAAATCAAGGGTTACACTTTTCCTAAAAAATGTGGAGATTCTTTTAATGCTGAGGCACTTGCAACTTGATTTTCATCTGTAAAAGTCAAGGTTTGATTATAGTTCCTGAATTATTATTTATAGTTTAGCAGTTATACATGCCACGTCCTTGGCTGTGGCATTGCAGTTTGCACCATCTATGTCTGCTTCCTAAATTTATTGATCTCATTAGAAGATAAAAATGACAAAGATAGCTCATAATACTTCTGAGAAATGTAAAACCATTAGCAGGTCATTGTCAAAGTTATAACATGTCCTTTTAAGCTGCTTAGCAAACTGGTGGCAGCCTATGATACAGGGATTAACCTGTGCCAGGAGTGACTGAGAGGATCGCAGTGGATGGTTAATATGCAGCCTGCCTACAAAGCTTTGAAACTGCCTCACAAAATGATACAGTGAAATGATAAACAGAAATACATTAAAAACAAAGGGAACAGAAGTTTTCTTTTCCTGTCCTTTATCTTGGTCTCTGACATATAAGAAGCAGAACGGGTGTTAGAGCTTCCGTCTGAAATTAGGAGTTACTTTTTATAAGTTTGGTTATGCTCCCAACAGGCAAAGGAGCCTCTTCGGCTTTCCTCTGAGTGCAGGCTGACCTTGGCCAAGACCCTAAGCCAGCTTTTCCTGAGGTGGGACCTTGAACTATCCTAGAGCTGTGTTTAAGTGCACTAATAATAATGAGTATTTCAGACACACAGTGCACTGCTGTATTTTGAAGCCAGCATTTGTTGCCCCTGACATTCCACACCGCCCAGGATGCCCACCAGTGCAATGGACATAGCAAGACCTGCTACTTTTTTTGCAGGAGACCTATACATCTGCATTATTCTTATTGTTGTTTGCATTTCTTCCCTTAGAGAAATGGCTGCAAGCACTGGCTGATTGCTCTATTGCTGACAGAACTGTCTGGACTTACAGAGAATGAATTTAAACTGGCAGAACACATGCTGCTGTATAAGATTTGGGCTGAAACGCTGGGTTTTCTACGTTGGTTCTCAGGGATGGAGCAGCATAGGTGGTTAAGGAGAGGAGGATACAGGCAGAAAGATTGATACCTAATGGGTCTTCTCAGCACCTCACCTGACTCTTCACTTGCAGTGGAGAGCCTGGCATTAGCATCAGACAGAGTTACTGCCAAATTCCTTTGGGGCTGAAAGAATATGTGCAGGTGGACTCTGACAAGAGGAGTAGGAAGAAGAGAGAAAGAAGAGAAACCCAAGCCTCCATTCAGTGTTGTTGAGCATCATGTGGCCTGATTTACACCAATGCATTATTCTCTTTTAGGACCATTTTATCTGCACATTCCAGTAACAAGTAAACAAGCATTAGGGCATTGATGAATTAGCCTAGACAACAGCTTACAGATTACACAGCAGAGAATAAGGATAATAACAGTATTAATCATTTCAGTTATTCTTTCTGTTTTTAACCTATTAATGGCTATTTGTTTATTTTATCTATCAGAAAGTCAGAACTACCAAGGAGGGGACCCTTGGTCACCTGTACACAAGCCTCTCCCAACAAAACTTGTTTCTGTTTCCTTTTTCCATGTACATAGCAGTAATTTCAATTTGGTGCAACTCTTCAATTTTGGATAGACCACAGACCTATAAATTAGGTGTGATAGTGTTCCAGTGTCTAAATCACGAAGGTGATTGTGGGTTAACTGGTGAATATAAAATACTCAGAATGCTTCATAACCATGTTGTATACATATTAATGTATATAGGTGTTCTCAGCCATTAGTTGACCAGTCATTGGAGTCTGGTCTGCTAATATTTGATTGTAATAGAAATCCATTTGATTTAGCAAGGAATTAAAGAGATATTTTCCCAATCAAAGTTCTTGTAAATGCTGTCATGGGATGTAGTCAATAAAGAATGAAGAAAAAAGCTAGTATCTTTAATAAAATTGTGTGAAGAAAGCTGAATCAATTTCTTAGACATTTCTGAGCTTTAAAACAAAATTGTTTGGTTCTAATACAGATTGGAAAACATCCCCAAGATATAAATTCTCCTGCTGAAGACTAATTTCTAGTGGCTATGGCACTGAAAGTCTTTGCCTTTTCTCACTTCCAGCCACTGGATCAAGAGAATTCTTCAATTTCCACCCTAAGAGCAGCCTCCCAGCCTGACTTATCTGGGGCCATGCAAAAAACTGATGGCCACTCATTTTAATACTATTCCCATTGTTGGTTCTCCAGAGCTATGGGTGTTTCCCATGGGTTTCTATCCCAGAATCCTGTAATCCTTTTGCTGAATATCCTTACTTCTGAAGGATTAAGGCAAACTAGAAAGGTTGCAGAAAAGAAGAGCAAGAACAATTGAAAGTCTGAAAATCCTGCCTGACATTGAGAGATTAAAGAAGATCAGTGTACTTAGATTATCTGAGAGAAGGTTAAGAGGTGGCTTGACTGTGGTCTCAATGTCCCAAGCACAGAAACAGTTTTCCAATACATGGGGAATCTCTAATTTAGCAGACAAAAGCCATAGCAAGGTCCTGTGATTGAATGCTTAATCTGGACAAATTCACACAAGATGTAGCACTTTTGAGATTGTAGCAGCCTTTTTTTTTTTAAGGTATTGTTGGATTCTTAGTAATTTTAAGATTTCAAAACAAATCTTTTCTAAAAGCTGTCCTACTTTGACCAGAAATTATAGTCTATGCAGAAGTCCCTGGGTAAAATATTACAGGTATATGTTGTGCCCAAGGGCAACTTATACAATCATAATTTAAGAGTTTATTAATTCTTTGGTAATGAATGTTCCCTACATAAAATAGGCTCATATAACATACTATCATTTGCAGTTTTCTAACCTTAATGTCATTATTCAGAAGCTATCAAAGCTGTTTTTGTACCTCAGTGTGCTTAGCCCAAAGAAAAGGAATGCTAGTTAATATAAAAAGGTATTTTTAGCATTTCTGAAAGCTTCTTATGCCAATCCTTAAAAAGAAACAAGAAATTTCTCCAAAAATGCAAATGCTCTGTCTAGAAGTAAGAGTATCATTTTAACTTACTTCATCATTATGTGTCACTCCCTATGTATAGTAAGTGCTGCGTGACAGTTGTTTCTAAGAGACAATCGGGGACTTTTCCAATAACTACATAATTATATTTCATAATACATATATTTGTGAGGCATAGGGCTTTATGTGTTCAAAGCACTTAGGAGTCATTAGCTAATGCTCACAGCACCTCTGTGGAATAGGTAGGAGAGTTTTATAAGGGCAGATGGTCCTCAAGACCACATAAAACATTGCAGGCAGAGAAAGAAAAAGAGGTTGGTACCTTTCCATTTCCAGACTGCATGTTCAAGTCTCCAAACATTGTATTAGCTATATAGCTATAGGAACAGTGCTTTTAATATTATGTCCTAACCCTCCATCTCCTGCACTGATTTTGTTGGCCTCCTAAGCTAATACAAGGAGTAATGCTGTGACACTCTACCTAATTTGTCAAGATCAGCAACATTAGCCTCTGTAGCTCTTACAAGGGCTTGACCTTACTTACTGAGCTAGTCCTACTGAAATTAAATCACTGCATGAAAGGTATATTTCATTGAAGATAACTGTGATGAGGAAGTGGTACCACTTCTTTTCAAAGTTTGCCTTTATTTTACTGATCAATGGCATTATGATTTGGCAGTAATGTCCATAGAACAGCAGGGACTAAGTGCTTGCTCTGGCAAGGCCAATCCTTGCTGTTAAAGGAATGCTTTGTGAAAGGGACCACTTAAGAAACCAATAACAGGACAGCATAGATAAAATTTATGAAAGAACCTCCATACTATTTAGAGACCATTCTGCCCATTTTCATGTGCAGAAGGAAAGAATATCTGTCTGCCATAGATGAATAGCCTTTCACAAGGGATTTCTTGGGCCCAGCACCTATCCATAGTTTTTCTGTCCTGCATGTCTGGCAAAACCATCTTGAAGGCACATGTAGCTGCTGTGATAGCAATGCAGACTCCAACCAATTAAGTCTTATTCATGAATAAATCTCATGCATGACAGACTTGGAGGAGGAACCCATCTCATCCAGAAGATTTCCAGTGACATATTATGTATTCTTACTATGTTTTCCATGAGTTTGGGAAGTGTTTGGCAAGGCAAATGTAAAAGACAGGGTTAGGGTAGATATGTGTGGAAGGAAACCCTATGTTTAAAACCTGGCTGCTTGTCTGGATTCATTTTGCCCTGAGTTTTGGGCTCCATCAGGCATGGCTTCTGGACTTCCTTGCTCCTAGGGATTGTAAAAAATGATTAGCCAAAAAACTACTGGGTAATGGACAAAGGGCAAAATGGAAGAACTGCCATAATGTCACCTTGCAGCCTATCACAAATATATACTGGTATATTTCAGAGATGGATGACCAGATGGATAACCTCATACCAGGCTTTTTCATTTTGACCACTTCTGATGGAGATTTAATCCAAAAAACCTAATAAAATACAAATTCTATCGAGCTGCTGATATGTGTGTTTGAATTACAAAACCTTACCTCTGAAAAGAAGAAGTTTCCTTTCCTCTTTTTTTTTTTTGTTTCTGGCACAAGACATGCAAATGTCAGAGGGAGAAAATATCACACTCAAATGAAGAGAATCTTGGGAAGTCAGAAATATAAGAAAGAAAAGTTTCTTGAAAAAACCAAACAACCCACAAACACAAATTCAGTGTTTTGCTGTAAAATTAAAAGCAAAGTGCAGAGAAAGCAGAAATCACAGATCTGTTTCTTCCACATTTTTAACTCGTCTCATTCCAGATAACTTCTGGTCAGCTACCTGCCACCTAGGCTCACCTCAAAGACAGACATGCAGAGAAGAAGAACCACAATTTTTGCAGAATATGATCCTGACATATGGAGGGATCAAGGACCTTTGCAGGCAATGATATACAGAACAAAAGCAGATCATTAGCCTCATAAATGAATCAGGTTATTGTGAAAAGAAAAACAGAATAATGATATTGTAAAATATGAAACAACCTGGTAAGATAAACACATTTTCTGCATGCTTATTTAAATGTAATCTATGTTATGGTATCATTTTATGGCTTTACAATGTGGCTTATTGATCATATAATGACTCCAAAGGAATCTGACCATTTGAAAAAATCAATAATTACCTGTATTCTGCAATTGAAAAGGGCTGGGTAATAACCATTCCCTAGCACTTCCTGTAGAAGGGAAATAGGACACTTAGAATTTCTAAAAATGTGTGTCTAAATTATTTGTTAAATTGCTCGATATCATTTGAAGCCCAGATATTAGATTTCTTCTGAACTCCAAAATTACTCAGCTCAAGAAAAATTATTATTATTAATAATAATAGTAATAATAATAACAACAACAACAACAATAATAATAATAATAATAATAATAATAATGCATTTTAAAAGCACAAGAATTGAAAATAGTGGGAGATGATTGAGTTTTTCTGCCTGTATTTTGCAGCTGTTTTTGAAGGGCAAGTTAGGGGCTGAATATTGAAGCTCCATCATTGAAGTTTGTGGTTATGGTGAACACTGAGAAATAACATCTTAGTACCTAGCCAGAGTGCCCTGCTCAGAGAGAATGGAATAAGGCAAATCATATACAACTGCTATTAGTCACCATCCTCGCACCATTTACAAGTTTAAGCATTTTGGGTTTGGGGTAATTTTATTGAGAATATCGTATTTTCAGAAGAAGTAGATGATTTTGTGGAAAACTGACTGTATCACAATATAAAAACCTTTCCAGAGCTATTAATGAGAATTTTAATGAAGGGCTCTCAGTTAAAAGTAATTTTTTTTTTTAACTTCCCAACATAGCTGCTTGATCAAAGATCCTTAGATCTGTAGTGTGGAGTGTTTTAGGAAGAACTTTTGTTTTGTGAACCTCAAGAAGCGCAGGTACCTCAAGAAGCACAAATAGCGAAACTGGCAGAAGTTCATCATAACAGACTGATTCTTAATATTTATTTCATCCCATTTTCCTGCCTCTCTGCTTCTCCATAAGGACTAGTTAAAAGCATAAGAATAAACAGTCAGCTTTTCCAACAGAAAATCATCAGTGAAGTCCCTCAAAGATATAAGTGAGAGCCAGTCAGTAGAAGATCTGGCAAAAGAAATATTGAAATAACATAGTTTTCAAATAATATAAAGCTTTAGGAAAAATATATGCTGGAAAGAATTGCAGAGGAATATGGTGATAGTGACTGACTGGCTGACAAAATGTCAGCTACAATCCAGTAATTAGAAGTGTAAAGTGGTGTTAACCTTATATACACAGTAGTGGCTTTTGATCTGGCTCTTATCACTCAGAAGGAATATCTGAGTTCTCCAAAACCATCAGCCCAGAACTCAATAGTGATGAAGGCAAGAGAGGTAGTCAAGCATGTGGAACAGCTTCTTCAGATGGAGATAAAATAGGCTGTGGGTCTTTGGTATGAAAGGAGCAAGTGAAGGGAATGCCTGAAATCATGGAGTGGGGAGCTGAGTACAGAATTATGATTTAATCCTTCTCGTAACACTGGGCCTAGAAAGCACCACATGTAAACCACTGGATGGCAGGTTTCAAACAAATACCAGGTGTGTAGTTGAGCTGTGCCACTCATTATTCCATGACTGCAGAAGAAGTTTAGACATGCATAGAAAGCTATTAAACATGTTTGTGGAATAAAAATCCACTGGGAACTCTTAAAATATCTTCTTATCAGAGAGTCCCTGACAACATATCATGAAGGGATGAGTGAGCCAGCCAAGAAACTAGGAGTATATATTTGCCCTGCTCTTTTGCTCTTCCTTAGCTCTTTTGCTGGAAATGAGATAAAATTCTGTAAGGGCTCTTGGTCTCATGGAGAAAAACTGTTGTCATGTTGAAGGGTACTTTCTGTTGTTCTGTTTTGTAATCTGTATGATATGCAAAGCCCACATGTGAATGTGTGTGGTAGCTGATGGCAGTTGCTGTGACCACAGTGAGGAGATGCTCAGAGCAGGGCCACTGCTTCCCAGGCACAGCTTCCTCATCGTGCCCTTTGCTGCTAATTAACCTAAGAAGAGAGAGGAGAATTCAGACTGTGTTTCTTACTTGATTCCAGTAAATTTGTACCAAGAAATGGTAAAATTATTTTAATGAAATGGGGAGGCCAATATTTTGTGGTTTTGGCTACAATTTTTTTCCCCTCTCCTGATTTAATTTAACCAGGCAGTCCAATTTCAGTAATCTGCATCACTTCTTAGCTCCCTGATTTATGTTGATGTTTATTCATGTTCTCCTGCTTGTACAATTCAGCAGTTCCCTCTCCTTAATGTGTTGATACCAATGTTCAGGGATGATATAAAAAAACTGGAGGGAAACACGGTCATTTACTCCTTCTTGTCTTGTTTGTTTGCTTCAGAATTACTTGCACTGACACAAATAGACTTTCCTTGTGCATGGCAAGAGATAAGGTTGGGGTTTTCTGCTTTATTTGTTCTGTACCACACATATTTTCCCCACCCACTCCCTCACTTGCTCACACACAGATGTACTAGCATACTATAAGGTTTCAGAGAATTTCACTCAGCTTAGGAGAATGTGACCAATGTCTGGGATGAAAAGTTTATATTTTCAGCATCACAAGTCATTTCCACCAATCTTACCATCACAGGTGGGTGTTTCTGGGAAGGGTGCTAAAGCACCTAACACTCAGTATTTAGGACACTGAAATACCATTAGTGAAAGCAGTGCTATGAAAAGTTGGGGTGTGTCGTGTTGTGACAAACTATTTGCTGCAAGCTGAGTTTAGCTCCATGTTCAGAAGTGGAGAAGTGATTTAGCTAATAGGTGATGCAGTTGTCTGTGTTTTTCTGCCTATTTCTTTCTGGAAAATGTTGGTATGGCTCATAGCTCTGCCTCATTGCTGTATCTTTGACTACTACTTCTCATATGGGTAGCTGCACACAGATAATTTGGGTGATTTTATGAATAGAGGGATTTTTCTGAGCCTGCTGCATTTTGCTCAAGTGTTCTCCCAAAGCTGTGTGTCTCTGCTGATAGTTGAGTGCATCTGCAAGTTTCAAGATGTGTGGTTTCTGTGGGTGGAGTGGGATGAGTGTGGTGGGTTGAAAGAAGAGAAGAAGAAACGGTCTCCAGCATCAATAAAGTTTCTGGTGCCTCATGAATATTTATTCTCTTGCAGGTTCTGCCTTTTAAACACTGACCTTAGGAGAAGCTCTGCAGGATGAAAGGGTTATTTTGCGACTGGACACATTGAGTCACTTGGGGTAAATTGCTACACTCTCTCAGTTATCAGTTAAGTCCTTGTGTTCTGGTGAAATCAGTGGAGCTTGTTTTCACTGGTGTAGTATCTGAGCCATCAAGTTTAATGAATCGTTACAAATAGTTTAATCTGCACTTGCAGGTGCTATTAAAACTAGGTGGGGTTTTTTTGGTTGGTTTTTTTTTTTTTTTTTTTTTTTTTTATTTTGCCAAGAGAATTTTTTTACCTAGGAAGAGCAGTCTTTCTCAGTCACAATGGTTTAAATATGGAGTAATGGGATAGATTTTGCTCATTAGAAAGTCTGATGCTGAATTCGATATTCCCTTCTGCTAAACTTACCTCCTCCAGGATTTAAGACTCTAAGTTGCAGAGGATAAAACATAAGGCCCTGGTTAATTGCAAATAAATAGTGCCAGAAAAACATACAGATGGTACCTGAAGTTCATTTTTGAAGACTATCCAGTAAACTATATATAATTTACATGACAACTATGTAGAGTAAGCAGGAGAATAACTTTTTTTGTGGTTTCTTGCATTTGTAAAACAACAAAACAGCAAAAAAAGAAATAACAAATGAATACCCTGAGTCAGTGAAACTTCTTGTTTGGGAAAACAGCAACCTGTATTTCTATTTATTTACCTGAATCAAATTAATTAATTTAACAACTCTGAAAATTTCAGCATTTTACGGGATACAGGTATAAATATCTGGCAAGTAGAGTGTATATATTAAACTACATCTACTTAGCTAGTAAATATTTTGCTGCATTAGTTTGCTCATTCCCAAGCAATCAGTTGTGAACTCCAGTGTTGTAACGGGTCCACAGGGAACATTTGTGCTTTGGTTGGCACTTAGATTAAATTCATCAAATTATTTTTTTCCCTGTTCAAGGCTGACATTTCAGAATGTTTTTTTTTAAAGGTTTTGTGCCAACTGCCAAAGTCAATTAATTAAATGGTAAATCTGAAATTTGTAGGGGAAAACTATCATTCCCTTTTGCTGTGCGACCTTGGAAATGTGCACGTTTAATCCACAAAACACATGGCTTACCAGAGGGTCCTGATCTGCGTGCACTGAAAGTAAAAGCAAAGCTTGCTGAGATTTTTTTGTGAGATTAAGGATTACCTCAAGGATGGCATTTTACCCTGCATTTTCCTTCTCTTGGTAGTAATGACAATATCCTTTGAAGTCCTGCTATGCTTGAGAGCTTAAAGTATTCAGCACAGATATTGGAAGCAGCACAAATTTGTGGACTCATTTTCCATATATTTGAGATACCCTAGATGAGGGTATGATGTGCAGTCCCAGAATTTGCTGGCTGAAGAACTCCCTCTTAGATCTGTAAAGGCAGTCTAGAGGCAAAATTCAATAGACCTGAGCAGATGGTGATCATATTCCTACATAGCAGAAGTATTACAAATCTCTTCCCAAAACACACACTTTCCAAGGAGTGTGTATACCCTCATTGTCAGCAAAGGCAGTCTGGTTCCAAAGATTAGACTGGATCTTGCTTTCCTGCCTACTACTCTGTATGTCTCTTTTTGTACATCTCAGTGAAATCCTCATTTTATTTGAAGCTTTATCATCTCAAGGTGCTTGGAAAGGAGAGCAGTGCACTGACTGTTCTTCATCTGTTAGTACTCTGTCATTAGTTTATATTGATGTGTGTTTGTTTATTTTTTTCCCTGCCTAAAAACCGTGGTGCAGATCAGAACCCTGTATTTGGGGCCCTGTATATGCCTGGACTAGAAACACAGCCCAATGTAAAATGCAGTAAAAGTAGTGATAGGATAGATGGGTTAGGGCAGACCAGATACATGACCTGGTACTCTTCTCCCTTCGCCATTTGCAATGGTCTCATTCTGTGTTTTGCTGTAATTTTAAGCAGGATTTGTTTTCGGCCTTCCTGCTCCCCATTTGTTCCATGAAAGTACATGTCTTTTCTTTAGGAAGATAAAAGGTGTCTAAAGAGAGAGCATTCCTGCACATTGAGAAATTCATTAGGATTTGGTCCCTCATTTGACACCTTGACATGAGGGGGACTAGAGTTTAAGGAAAGGTACTGGTTAGCACTCAGTAGTAGGGGAAAATGGTGAAAAATGCTAGTGGTGTTTCTTGTACTTGTGGGAATACAGGCACTATGTGTAGCAAGATACAGGAAGCTAATTCTTATGATTCGTAACCTTATACCTTTGCTTCATGTAGTGAACATGTACCAGTTCTTTCTATCAAAGCCTGTACTACAATTCTTGGAATTGTCCTGCCTGCCCAGATATAGGCCATTTTGCAGAAAGGAAATCTGATGTTTTCCTGTTGAAAATGTTCCTCCTTGTGAAAGAGTCTTACAGTTATGGTGGCCTAGAGGGACCAAGTCACGTATGTATGAGCAGAAGTGGGAGTCCTTCAGCTCTGCTTTTCTGAGATACTATTGCTGTATTTAATCTTGGGGATATTTGGTGTAAAACATTGGCAAAATTGCCTTCAGGAAGAAGATAAATTAGGGTGCCAAGATGTGGATAATTCTTGGAGTCAAAGCTATTTGGGATTCCTGGGTTCTTTATACTGTAAAATCGGAGTTTTTTCTATCTATGTCTAGAAGGAAAATCACTGAGATGACTAGGGAAACTTTAGTCTTAACACTTGAAGAACTTCAGATGGTGCAAAGGCTGAGCAGTACATGAGGGAAAATTTAGAATATTGAATTAAATACTATCAGAGGCATCTAAAGTCCTGGGCTGGGTCTAAAACTCAGCTGATGTGTGTCTAAATTTCTTTGCAGGAGGATGAATTTGTTGATATTTATCTCAGGGCAATCTTGGGCAGGGAAATGTGTCCGTTATTATTACAGTTATTATTACAGTAATAACTGTACCATATATGGACTTGGAGAGATAAAAAAGCATTTTAAATGGTTTTTAAAATTTGGTAGAGAACAAATCTCATGAAGGTTTCTAGGTGATCACTAGATTACTAAGTTGTCCTTAACCACTGGTGGTTATCTATATAGTTTCTGTGCAAAATGCCTGTGTCTCCCTGTGATAAGTGAATCCAGTTTTACAGGAGATAATTAAACATGAAAGAACTAAACATCCTAGTTTTTTTTTCCCCTAATGTTGTATCTCAGCATTGTCTCCATCAGTAGCCTTGTCCGCAGGAAGTGTAAAGTTTCCTGCTATGACTGTTTGACTGCTGCCAATTATCAGATCTGCTTTTGGCAGCTTTCCCTCCCAACCTGCTGATTAGCTAATGTGTGGTTACTAATACAATATGGGAAACTGGTGTAAATGAAGAAGCAAAAGTTTATTAATTTCATGTGCTAATCACTGTTTGTAATATAATTATCAATACTGCGAGAAGAAATCCTGGCTTAAGAAGTAGCCAGGTTTCTATGTCTTGTGAAATGAGGCACAAGAATTTTGTGAAGTAAACAGGTAGATTTTCCCCTTGATACATGCACATAATTTTTGTTAGAGTCATAGGTTTTAAAGGTAGAAGTGAGATCATTAGAGCTTGGAGTCTAACTACCTGTACAACACAGGCTAGAGAATTTCATCCAGGTATCCTATATCTGAGTTAATAGAACATAGGAGCTGGATCCTGCACTGGATTTACAGCAGTTTTACTCCACTAGGAATAATGATGATTTATACCAGCTGAGAAATTGGCAGTAGACTTAAATGACAATGGATTCTTTTTGCATAAACCTAAATGAAAATGGTCACTTATATTTTAATAGCTGTGTTGAAAGAGCCTTGCTGGGAGTGAATTTTTGAAAAGTATTTTAAGCTTTAGAAGAAAATGAGGGCTTTTCCAAACCTTTATGGGATGATTGTGTTCCCTGTTGTAATTTAAACTTGTCCCTTCACTGAAGAAAAGACATAAATTTAGCAGAAAAAAAATTCTCTTTAAATTGAAACCTGTGCCAAGATTCTTATTGGTAATTAAATCATGCACTAGAATTTTAGTGGGGGAAGGAAGAACAAAATAATATAATAAAAAGCTGAATATTCTGGGAGCCAAGAGGAACTTGAACTCAAATGTCCAAAGATTAAAAGTCTCAAGAGCTAAAAAGTAGTCTGCGATTTCTTTCATTAGGTTGTATATTTGGCAAAACAAGATGTCTCATTACTCTTTTGTAGCCATCTGCATGTGTGTGTGGATGATGTTATTATATTTATAGCAGATACAGTCTTATCATCTAGGTACAGACAGAATCCTACCTGCTCAGAGCTACAGGGTTTAAGAATTCACTCAGACAATATTGACATAGACAATGCCATAACATCCTGCAATCTGCACAGAAACTGAGACTTTGTGAGCACCAAAGCTGAAGGAAAGAATGTCCTTCCTGCTCCCCTAGAATGAGAGTGTTTAAAGGAAAATACCAGTGTGGGGAGAATATCCTTCATATTCCCAATAAATTTCTGTCAGTTCTATCTCAGGAGGAGGCTGTGAAGGCTTTTGTGTTTAGTGATACAGAAATCCATGACTATCATATAAACATGTAGAATATATAGAAAGAAAGACAACTTCTTATTAGAGTAGCTGCTTATGTGGACAGTAAGCAGAGAGAATCTTGACTCATAATATTCCCATTCTCATTGACAATAAATCAGCTGATGGTTTGGCAGATGAACAATTTGAGATGCTTTATATTTGCTGAAGAAAACCTAAACAGAATACACATTTTAATACGTTTCCCATACTTTTTCCCCATAGTGTTCTTCTTCTTCTTCAGAGATGGAAGTCTGCTTCAACATGTCACAGTATATTTTGGTGGCACTTTCACATGGAGAAAAAATGGATAATTTACTGCACAGGTAAACATCAGAAGACGTGGTCTGAAGCTTACAAATCAACCCAAACTTTCCTTCTCTTTCTTTACTTTAAGCAGGACTGAAAGAGCCAATCTCTCCTTGAAAAGCAGTGTTTCTTTTTGTCCCTTACCCAGAAGGATTCAAGTGTTCCCCATCCTTTAGGATCATCATGTAACTCCATCCTACCGCTAAGTATTTGGTAACATCACGCTTCCCTACAAAGTTTGTAGCAACATCACATCCTTCAGCCTGTTGCAGACATCTGTCTCATGAGGAACATGCAGCTGCTGGACTGATCTTCCCATTATGTCTAGACCCAAAGTTCATTCAGCAGTCTGTAAGAAAACTGAGAAAAAAACCCCTGATTGTCTGTTTTATGCAGCCAGGCAAGACCAAACAACTATCAAAGCAATCTTGAATACTCTCCCTTTATGAACATCAGACCGTTAGCTTATGTTAGATACTACTGTAAAATGAATCCTCAGGGGTGAAACACTTGGAACAGTGGCTTGTGCAGGAGAACAGCCCTTCGAAGCACTGTACCAAGTTTGGTGATGTACTGCAGCACGTAGAGGCCACTGCTCCTTCTCATCCTGGCTCATTACTGTGTCTTCTGCCCAAAGGTGAGTGTAGTGTCAGCATATTTGCACTGTGATACAAGGAGAGACAAGACAAAACATGAGTGCCTTGCAGAAGCCAGACAAGAGAGGCTCTGACTGAGCTCTGAACTGCATATTGTGTTATTGCATATTACTCGTTATGACCCTGTGTTTATTGCTTGGTTTAGTCCTACAGTTCTCAGACACTACACTGACTTCCAGGAATCTTTAAAAACATTGTTTTCCGAAAGCTGAAGTTAGGCTATTGTCATAGAAAAAATAGCTGTGGTTTATGGTCTTGTCAAATTAAGTTCAGCTTCAGTAAATGTGACATGAAATCTGTACAGTACAGCCTCACCAGTGAATAAAGGGCTTATGCAACCTAGTCACATATAAATATCAGTAATATAAAATTCTGACAATTGTAAGAGAATTTCATTCACAGAAGCTTTGTACTTTAAGCCTGGTGATAAAACATCAGTCTATATAGTTCCATATTGTCATTTGCTTGTGGAGTACTTCCTTCCCTCACTAAAATTAAAATTTAAAAGACTTTCACTTTTGGAGAAAAGAGCATCATTGAAGCGAAATTCTCCCTGGTAAATTAATAGATAAGGTCTGCCATGCTAACTCAAAACAGCAAGCAAAAGGTAAAAATTGAATCTCTTTATCACAGTTGAGTCATTTTTCTAAACTGGGGAAGTAATATGGGATGGAATATATAGGACAGATTCTCTTACAGAAAGTGCTTTTAAATTTTAAAAGATCCATAACTAATATTGGGAATGGTTATAAATGACAGTCTTCTCTTTTAGATTATGTTGCATTTATTACATTCTACCAGGACTTTATGGAGACTCTCAAGGAATTAAAGTTATATTTATGATAAAAATATGGAGCTGCTTCTAAATAGCATTTTCATCATATTAACTGTTGCCTAGATAACAGGCATATCTCCTCGAGCACCTCTATTCTGGTTTAGCACTACAGCTTGCAAATTAATACAGTCATTATAAGACAGCAAAGCTATATCACTTACCATTTCATTATTGTTCAAGTCAAAATCCATATTTTTTTCAGTTTTCCCTAGGGTTACAAACTGGATAGGAAAACCTTATCATCTTTCAGAATAATCTCTCAAGACTCACTCTCTTTGGTGTTAAGAGGAGCCGTTAATCATATTACAATAATTTTCATATTAATAGGTCCCATGTAAAGACAGAGTTAATGCTCTCCTACATTCAATCCTCCAATATAGGTGTTTTTTATATATATATGCTCAAATATATATATATATATATATATATTTAAATCTGCTTGGAACTAGATTAGCACAAAAGATATCACATCCTACTCAGTATATAAATCAGGGTCAAATCAACAGCAAACCCTTAAATTTTTAATCAAAATGGCAATCTGTCATCCCTAAGACAGTTAAGTAACATTGAAGTGAATAACATGAATATGTTTTAATGGAAAATGCATGGGAGAACTTACTGCAGCACACAGAAAACATTCCATGGAGTATCTAGAAGATACATTAGTCCTTACATGAGAAGCTGTGATGCTAGCATGCATATCCACTCTAAATTAAAAATCATCTTTAGACCTGAATTTTTCTTTTTTGAGGAATCAATGCACCTTTTATTTTTGTGACCTTCTCAGATACTATAATTTTCTGAAAGCCTCTCATATAATCTTGTACATTTAATAATGTAATGTTATTTAAACTGAGGGCATTTTCTGATATTTCTTCTTTTTTCCAGTCTGCTGACCTGAGTAATGTGGTCTGCTCAGAAGAAGTTGAGTGTGAATTTAAGAAGCTGTCCACGGGGTCAGGTGTTCGCCTAATTTTGAGCAGTCTGCACGTGAAACAAAGGTGGGTCAGGTCTGCAGAGACATGAGAGTGACCCAGCTCTGCCCCTGCTCTGCCCTGGCTCGCTGGGAAGCCGCTCCATGTGGGAGCCTGAGCGCTGTGTTGGCGTTGCGGATAATGAGCCCCATGGAGAGCAGAATCGAGACCTGGAACACAATGCTGACTTAATGTGGCAGTTTGGCTCCTGGAGCCAGTCAGCTTAGCCCAGGAAGGAGCCTGCTGCCTCTTCCTCAGCAGTGTGGGAAGATGCTCCCTTGGTAAACCTTCACTTGCTGTCAGCATCCACTGTCCTTTTGCTAAGCCCTTTTACCGTAATGATGCCATCTCTCTCAACGTCCTTCATTATTCTCCTCTCTGTCTTTCCCAGGGGGTCTGATTAAAATCAGTGGAAAGCTCTCTTGGATTTTACTGGCTTTGGTACTCTGGCTCTGCTCCTTAATTTGTCTTTCTTTTCTGTTTTTAACTGCTTTCTGTTTAGGCTCACTTCTACTGTGTTCTAAACATCCCTCACCTTTCCCCACTTTTGTATTTTTGTACTTTTATTCCTATTCCTGACCTGCTTGGCAACTGTTAAATTACTTAGGCAGTGAGTAAAATGTAGATTAAAGAAGTGCTTTCAGCTTTGAGCTAAAATGTGTTGACAGGACTCATAAGAGGCCTAGAGGAGACATGGGAGAGTGGCATCATTTTGGGAGAAGAAAAGCTAGAAAAATTACTCTCATCAGATTTGAGGTCTCACCATGATTCTGTGGCAGCACTCCTGGCTGCCGTAATGAGGTCATGAATCCACTATGATTCCACGGTGTGTAGAAACAGTTTTAATTGGTGATAATTTTAACACTTGTTTAACAAAATTTAAGGCAGCTGGAATGGAGTTCTATCCGCACTATACTGGTGTAAATCAAAAGTAATGTTATTCAAACCTATGTTCCTCTAGAATAGCAGCACATTAACAGAAATCAGATTTTAAAACACTCCTGAATTTCAGATATTATACTGTATTTCCATTTATAACCTGACATAATTCCCACACAGCATATGGTATTAAGCTGGTATAAACACCATGTTATGATGATACTCAAACACATACAGCTGACATGAAAATGTCTTCAAGTACAATATTTCCAAAAGCAATTATGTCTATATGGTTGGTAGTTAGTTAGCTTGTGTGAAGTTTTATTTCTTATTCATACATACATGAAGGTTCACAGGATGAGACTTTATGTATAAAAAAGGAGATATTTTCACTGTTTGCAGAAAAGTAAGAAAAAATCATTATTATCTACTTATTTTGGCCTGTCCAGCTTTTGTAAGGAAATCTCACCTTCATGTGAAAGCAGGATTTTTACAGTGCTGGAATTTCCTTTTGTTTGCATTAGAGGGTACATGTATAGATGACTGCAAGGAATACAGTGACACAAAGTGAAACTGATTATATTTTTGCTAGAGAAAATGAACTCCAAAATAAATACTTAGTGAAATTTTGCAATTCTCAGAGAAGGTAATACTCTTGATATGTGAATGCCCCAGACATCAATCTCTGCTGGTAACCATCCATTTTTCAATGTTCTCTGATGAGAGGGATGGGAGACCAGCACCCCTTGTCCAGGTAGATGCCTGTGTGAAATGCTAAAAAAAATTGCCTAGGTTTGGAGTTGAGCCAATCATTTTGTCAAAAGGAGATAAAGAAAAGCTTGTATTTTGGAAAGTTAATGCTTTTGGATGGTAATATTTTTGTTTGAACACTTGCCAGTAGGGCCAGATTCACAGGTAGTGTAACTTTTCTAGTGCCATCTCACCCATTTGAGATAAATTCATTCATTAGGATGAAACGTAGCTTTTTCAGATAGCTTCTAGCTCCACCTGCTACCCAGAGTTTCAAAATTTTTTGCCTTTCCTAGCCTCATTTTTTCTTCCTGAGGATCCTTTCTTAAATACATTCCTGAGACAAAGAAAATAAGGCAACCTCAGTATCACATTCTCATAACAGAAAGGAACCGCAAGAAACTGCTTAACAACCAGCTCTGCACTCGTTAGCTTCAGTATAAATCTGCAATGACTTTATTTTTATTACTTCATACTGGCACTACAATGAATAACAGTAGGTTAGGCTGTTGATGGCACGATATTAAAATAAGCGTTTCCAGCTCATCCCTATTATCCAACATAATATCTTAGTTTTAAAAGAGACAGCTAAAAAATTTGCAATGGAACAAGAATAAATCTGGAATAAGTCCACTGAAAATTTAACACCAGTGTGACCAAGAATTGAATTTAGCCCACTCTGTTGAATTGCTTTTAAGGGTTTCTGCACGTTCAAGCCTCCACCAGAGATTAGATGGGAGGCAGCAGAGTCGGCGTTATCTGCGATCCAGGCAGGACACCCGGGGTGAAAGGGTAACGCATTATCACACTGCACCACCTGGCCCATCCAACACAATTTGAGCAACCATAATTGTATTGATTACTTCTTGTGCTCATGACTAATGACCTCTAGCTGCAACCTTGCATTTTCTAAATCTTTTATATTCTGATTTAATAATAAGATTTGATTAAAAATTGCCATTAGCCAATGCCAATGATTAGTCAGCAAGACTCAATGCTGCCAAGTTCCAATGAGTTTCATTATTCTGGAATTAAAAAGCACAGAGAACTTCTCTGGGTTAATAATACAATGATTCTGTCTCAATCAGGAATGAAAGAAAACAGCTCTAATATAAAAATGCAGCAAAATGTGTGGCTATTACTAATAGCCACATTTTACAGAGAAGTATTTGAAGAATTAAAGGGACTTTGTCACAGATGGTGCGGACAGTTTGCTTTTACTTTTTATATTTGATTGGAAAGGCAGTGTCAGATGGTGTGTGAGGGGGCATTTTCCTAAGGAAAGACATTTCCTTTGGTGCAACAAGAACATGGGGCTTATTCAATTTCTGCATGAGCATCCCTGCCACAACAAAACAAGGCAAAGTGTATGTTGGCAAAAATGAATGGTGATGGCTTTAGGAAATGACAAGAGGTTTGTCCAGGTTATTTACCTCCTGAGAATATATTTAACTATGTGGTTTTTTGCATTTTTTAAAAAGATGACTTATTATTTAAGCAAAAGAACATATTGTCACATCTTTCACAGAAAATAAAAAAGTATTCCATCTTCTTTCAAGAAGGTAAGATATTTAAACACATACTAATTTTTAGACGTAGCTAAATCCTGCTGAAGAATGTTAGGCTAAGGAGGGACTTAAGCATATATCTAAGAGATCTGCTGGATCCGAACTGAGGTGTTTCTGTATTTGGGGTGCACTAGAGGAGATGCTCTGTGGGGTAAACATCTGCTATGGGATGTGATGTTCTCTCTGATCCCCTTGAAGCTAATTGAGGACTGGATGACATTGAAGTCAATGAAAGCTGAGAGCACTCAGCACCTTTCAGGTTCAGGTCTCTAAATAATAAAAGACTCTTGAGACACTGTAAAAGCATTTCCTGCCTGTCACACAGGAGCAGGAAAGCTGTCCTGTCTCACTTTCATCCTCCAGAAAACATGCCATGTCCCAAACTTGAGTCCCGTAAGATTTTTAAGGTATTTGAATAAAGAAATACCTTTTTAAAATACTGCACACATAAAATCTTGTATTGGGTTTGCATGGCAAGCTTTTGGTAGACGGGGAGGCTACAGGGGTGGCTTCCGTGAGAAGCTGCCAGAAGCCTTCCCATGTCTGGCAGAGCCAATGACAGCTGTCTCCAAGACAGACCCACTGCTGGCCGAGGCTGAGCTCCTCAGTGATGATGGTGGAGCCTCAGGGATGACATGGTCAAGAACTGGCAGAAAACCCCACCAAACTGGGGTGCAACAGCTGCTGGAGGAAGGAGTGAGAATATGTAAGTGGAGCAACCCAACATACCCCAAGGTCAGTGCAAAGGATGGGGAGGGGAAGCTGTAGGTGCCAGAGCTGAGTGAGACAGGCTGTGCTCCTGCAGCCCATGGAGGTTCATGATGGAGCACAGTTCCACCTGCAGCCCGTGGAGAAGAAGCAGATGCCTGAAGGAGGGTGTGACCCCATGGAAAGCCTGCACTGGAGCAGACTCTGCCAGGAGCCGTGTCCCTATGGAGAGAGGAGTCCATGTTGGAGCAGGTTTGTTGGCAGGACTTGAGACCCTGTGGGGATAGAGTCTGGAGCAGCCTGTTCCTGCAGGACTGCACCCCGTGAAAGGGGCCCACGCTGGAGCAGTTCATAAAGAACTGTAGTCCATGGGAAGGACTCACGTTGGAGAAGTTTGTGGGAACTGTCCCCTGTGGGGTGGACCTCATGCTGGAGCAGTGGAAGAGCGTGAGGAGTCCTCCTGCTGAGGAAGAAGGAGAAGGGATGCCATGTGATGAACTGACTACAGCCCCATTCCCCATCCCCCTACACTTTAGGGACAGAGGAGGGAGAAAAATCGGGAGAGAAGCTGATCCTGGGAAAAAAGGAGGGTTGGGGAGAAGGTGTTTTAAGATATGTGTTTATTTCTCTGCGGTTTGATTTGTATAAATTAAACTAATTTCCCCAAGTGAAGTCTGTTTTGCCAATGACAGTCACTGGTGAGTGATCTCTCCCTGCCCTTATCTCGACCCATGAGCCTTTAATTATACTTTCTCTCCCCTGCCCAGCTGAGGAGGGCAGTGATAAAGCAGCTTTGGTGGGCACCTGGCACCTAGCCAGGGTCAACCCACCACAAATCTTTTGTTACCTTCAGGAACATAATTTTTAAACATTCTTTGTTATTAAAGTTTGCTTTTGGCAACTGTTGTTTTCCTGGCTTATTATAAGTGCCTTTAAAATGTTTCCATTAATTAAGGCTGCTTTTATGGGCTACATCCATTTAGTAAAATTGCAGAAAGAAGTGCTGCCGACACATCTGCCATTGACTTCTGTTTGCCTGAGCATTTTATACCCCCGTGAATAGCGCAGTGGGGAGAGAAAGCCTGTGAAAGAGAATGATAGAAAGTGGTGAATTCTGTCCAGCAAAACATGGAGGTCAGGAGAGACTCAGCTGATTACATACTCATGTTTTCCAGGATTTCATGAGGAGAGTGGAAAGTTGGTTAAACTCTGGTTACAACAGAATAGCTCTCTTAAAGCATACTAACTGAAATACTCAGAAAATAAAAATGCATAAAATGTGAGTTTGAATATATGAGATGATTGTGTTTTCTGGGATCAGGCAGGAAGGAGGTTGATCTGATCATCTCTGTATTAACTTACCAAGGTTTTTATACACCCTCAGCTGACAGCATTACTAGCCAGATTATAATTATAATTACCTTGGCTTCATCTCAGTGTTTATCTGCCATGACACCCACCCAGCCACCTGCCTGCTATTAATTCATTCAACACTAACTTCATCTTTTTTCCTTTTATCTTGTTTTTTTCCTGTTATCCTTACTTTAAAAAATGTGTCCGTTATTAGAAACAAACTAACACAATATTTGTTTGTCCATGACATCATGTATTCCTTTGTTTAACAAAAAGAGAAAAAACCAACCCAGAATTCTTCTGATTATAAAAATAACCTGTTTGTATTTTATAGTGAAAACTGGAAGATCTGGCATTTGACTCAAAAACTCAGAACAGCTGATAATCTTCTTTAAATTGAATCTTTTTTTTTATCCATAATACTGCCAGATATTCAAATAAGAGGAAATTCATGACAAAGGGCAATAAGCACCATACACAGTAGGCTTGTAGGATTCCACTGTGGGTGCAGTTCTGTAAGAGTGCTGGATATTTGTTGCTGTTGTTGCTCCTGAGATGCTGAAGTTTTTTATTTGTTCTGACAGAACATTGAATGTCCAAGTCTCCTGTAAAATGATGCTTAAAAAAAATAGGAAAACAGGAAAAACCTGGAAGAACAGCCATGCCCACAGTGCTTAAAGCCTTGGAAAGACTTAACACTGTGTTCTGCTATGCTGTTTATGGGACTGAAAGCACTTCTCCCCAGTATGCCAGGAACTGTGAACTGGTGCTGTTGTGTGGATGTCCTTTTGGATGTTTGGTGAGTAGTAGATTGAACTGTAATGTGTCTGAGGAAGCTAATTATAATAATGGCTTGGGGTCAGGTAAATGCTTCACTATTTATCTGACCCATCCACTGTTTATTATATTCCATGTGTCAACACATTCTTACAGAGTGAAAATTAGCAACTAATTAATTTAATTTCAAGAGTTAATGCCACTGTAAAGAAAAAAAAGCAAGGTTTATATTGAATAGTGGATATTTCTAGAAGAGAGCATTATAAACATTGAAGTGAGGGGTCTTTCAAAGCAACTTTGAACTGAATAATGTAAAGGTCTGATTCTGCAATCATTCATCAAGCATCAGTTCATCAAACTGTGCTTAAATATCTGGTCAAGTCTTGTTCAAATCAAAAGCACCTGTTTAAATGCTTTCTGCACTGGGGTCTTAGACCCTGCTCATTTCTGACTTTGCTGAGCCTGCTTCCTTGAGGAAATGTGTCAGGGTGAAGGCCTAATTGCCTGTATTCCTCTCTCATCTGTTGATGCTCCTTTTTCCAGTGGCATTTCTGCTCTCTGTCAGTTAAAAGTTTGGAAATGTCAGAACCTAAGACACTACTCAGACCTCTGTACAGGTTTTGGGGGCACAGTTCAATCAAGCAAGTGAAGGAAGGAAATTTTCTGAGGGTGTATTATTGCTTACATTTTTCAGCTTCCCAAATTATGCGAGCTGCTGTTTATCATTGGTTCCTGATGCCAACTTTCTTCCCTTAGCATAACCCACAAAGACACAGTAACACCTTGTGTATATGGAGACAATAATTATTTGCATTTTTACAGTCATTTTAATGTGAAGACTTTAAGTGCTTTACGATCTACTAAGGCTGAAGGTTTTTCCTACTTTCTATCTTTTTTTTCTCATATTGCCTTTCCCATCTTTCTTCTATCCTTTTATTCTTAGATGAGGTCAGTACTGGAGAATTTTAGGCACACTTTGCCCAGGTTCTGGATTATTTCTTTGCTTTTGCTCCAAGCTCTGTGTCAGGATGAAATCTCTTCTTCCCCTGAAGGCCATAAGAGAGCCCCAGTGTGTCCCAGCTGGATCCCCATTCCAAGTGACTGAAGATCCAGGGCTCCAAAGCACACTGCAGGCTGCAGCTGCTGAGCAGTTTTCTACAGTTTAAGTAGCCAGCCCTAGGAGATGCAAAAAACCTGTGGCAGAGCTTAGAAAACAACCCAGATATCTTAGCTGTTCTTCCTAGACATTAAACAGCTTTCACTCTCAATGCGCTATCAGTGATTGCTGGATTGCTATGTCACCTTTTAAAATTCTGGACCACTGCATGCAGGAACCTTTATTTTTAGACTTAGTTTGTCCAATGATAAATTCAGGAAATACTTTAATACTGTGTAATTATCAGAACACAGCTATCAGTCTAAAACTTTAATTCAGCTCTGTGCTGATTTGGCACTGTGTGGCTGGCCTGGCTCTGTCTTCAAAGTCATCTTCTGTGTCAGATAGCAACTGCTGCAAGGGAAGTATGTGCAGCTACAGCTTTCACCAAGACATCGACAGCTCTGAGGCTGGGGACCAACAGGGCAATGCAAAGGTCTTATGATCTTCCTCATCTCGTTGAAAAAGGTCATAGAAGTCATCAGATTGACTGCAGAACTCTCCCCCTGAGCAATGTACCTTTTGTACTGCAGAGATGCTGCTATTTTTGAATCTGTGGCCCATGTGGAACACAAATCTTTCTTTAGCATGTATATCAATGCATCACAAATGCCCTCGGGGGACAGGGAGGGGCTTCCTGTTCAGTGCAGTATTTCAACAAAATATTCTAAATTAGAGTAATGTAAAATAGGCAAGAAAATCCATTGCTTGATTTTGTTCCTTTTTACCAAAAGCAAGTCAAGGAAGAGGGGCATGGAGATCCTTGACTGTAGTCAACAAATGTATTTTTTTCTTATAAAGAGGTAATAATAAGGAAAACATTGATATACTGGAAGCTTTTGGATTATTTCAACATTAGGTTCATCAAGTTAAAATGGACTGTGAAAGATGGTGCTGTAGGGGCAGCACAGAATACCATGGACCATGTGTTTTAGAGGAGAGTTTAAAATGTGTCACTCACCCCATGAGCCTTGTACAAAATCTTTACTTGTAAAAAGATCACTCTGTACAAAGTATGAAGGATTTTATACAGTATATAATACCCTTGTTCAAGAAGTATCTGCAAAAGAGTCACCTGCCTAACAGACAAATCTTCCATTATATACTTTACAGGGATAGAAAATGGCCTTTCATTTCACATATGGGTGGGAGTTACAAACGGAAAAGCTGCTAAAAATTGTGCAGTCAGTTGTGTCCCAGAGTATTTTCTTCTGCACTGTCAGAAAACATTTTTGAGTCACAAATATTTTCCTGTTCACCTGTGCCCCATGGAAATACATGATGAATAGATCAACCCCCATCCTGCATGAGTACCTGCTGTGTCTCACTGTAGGTTTGCTAGCAAGTGTCCCTGCCACAAACAGATTTTCTGTCTTCAGACACTGGCCCTGGCCCCTGGCTGATGCATAAACCCCAGTCCTGCCAATCACCTGCACTGCACCTGAAAGAGAGGAGTGGCTCCCTGGGGGCCTGATCCTCCAATGACATCACATACTAATCATGAGTGGGCATCAAGAATGACTGTTCAGTTCAGTCTCTTGATCACTGAATGAACACCATGAAGACTCAATAAGGCTGAGCTTTGTTACTAGGCTTGTTTGATCATCAATATGTGAATACTCAGAGGTGTGAATAAACCCAATATGGGAGGAAAAACCTCACCAAACAAATGATATTTAATGCCTAAAACATGCTTGCTGTTTTTTAGATACAGCATTATGAACTTTCTTTGCAGGATTTAAAATCAATTTAACATTTGATGTCTATTTACATAGAAACCAGAAGAAAAGCCCCCAAACTTTTTCCACTTTCTGTGGCTTTTCTACAGGCTCCAAATATTATTTATGGGTAGGTCACCTTATCAGTCAATGCTTCATAAATAATATAATTTTTACTGCAACCTTTTTTTGTTTGTTTGTTTGTTTGTTTGTTTCTTGTGAGTTTCTGGAAAGCATGGACTTTTTTTGTCATGGTATTGGAGAACATACGAGATGCACAGTTGAGTAGGAACTTTCAGGCATGACTAGAGTAGAAAGAAATAATAAAATGATTGTTAGCCATTGTTTTAGGCTGTGGGAAAATGTGCAGGGAAAAAAAATCATGCTAAAATGACATGTTAAAGCACTGGAAATTTACCCAGAAAAGGTTCTCAAAACCAGGATAAGCCAAGGCTGTTGCTGGTTGCTTCTTAATTAACTAACTGAAGCATACACAGCCAATAAAATCTAACTTTTGCAAGGCAAATAAGCCTGGACTTTTATGGATGCCAATAAAATGAATGTTGTCTGGAAGATATTCATTAACCAAGGGAAGATGTCTGTAGAGGCTGTGGTCCAGAAAGTTGGTGGATTTAATGACACGGGCACAGAGGATTGTGTAATAAAGTGAGTGGAGCCGGTAAAAGAAAAAAAGTGGCATTTCCTCAGTGTGAATATGTTTCATTAAACCAGCAGTAAATTGCACGGACTTTTATTGTTTCTGGTCTACATTAGCCAAGGTCTGTCTAATGCTAGTGGGTCTACCCATTCATTTCAAGAACAGTCAAACTGCCTTACTGTTCCTCACAAGCTGAAGGGTAGATGGCTAAAGTGTAGTTGGATGCCTACTGTGCATGTTGGAAGGTGAACAAAAGCATTTGTGGAACAGCAAAGTCTCACGTATGTCTAATATCCCTTCTCTCCTGTTTGTGATTACATGGTTAAACAAGAAAAATGGAAACCCTTACCTTTTCAGCCACAGTTTATTCCCACCCTGACAGTGTCCTCCATGCAGTTTGGAAACATCTTCATGCTGAGACAGGTTGAGGAGGAAGGAAGGAAGGAAGGAAGGAACTTTATGGACAATGAAAAGGATCAGCATAAGGAGAAAAATGATAACGTGGTCAAGAGCAGCATTATGTATGCACACTCTGGTGTCACTTCAGAGCCACGTGTGCCCCTGCTCTTTGTCAGACTGTGTGGGGGCTCGTGGCCTCCCCAGTTCTGGCTGTCTTTTAGAATCCCCCACGGTGTCCTGAAGCAATGTGATGACTAGAACTCTTTGTCCAGGGTGTAGCTGCTTTGTGATTTGAGCTCTTCAAGTGACACATGATGACCACGTGACTCAGTTTGTTCTAGTAGCTATGTGGTTACTGTGCCATAGTGATGATTATATCTGGCTCTCTTTGCTTATTCTTGCTCAAAGATCTCCTTGTTTTCAGAGGGTGCAACATTTTAGCTTTGTTTTCCGGCTTTTTTGTAAGGTAAGCCAGTAGCAGAGCCAGGACCACAACCAACATCTCATGAATTTCATCACAACCACCTTCAGTGTCTCTTATTGCTTCCCAGTTGTTGGCTCAGGTGCTGGTCCATGCTTCCTTGGCATGGTATGGTATGGACCAGGTAATTTTTTAGACCAAGAAAAGTCTGGATCCTGGAGTCTTCAGTACTTAGTTACCTGGTGCCTCATGTGTCATGGAAGAAAGATAGTTTGGCATACCATTGTGTAACCACACATTTTGTCTCCAAATAAAATGAAAAAAGGCTGGAAAAAGCCCAAGAATAGAAAATAAATTCCAAATATGGGTTAATGATCACCAATAGATGTGATATGCTTAGTGTTTGGGAAACATCTTTAGATACAAAGATCCCACAATAAATATGTATGTAAAAGGCATATAGGTACTGGGATAGTAGAGAAAACAATGAAAATTAATTAATTTTCTAATTAAATAATTAAACTTTTTTTTTTAGTCTCCCCAACCTATTTTACCTTCTCCGGTAAATGGACAATACCTGGCAGAATTTGGGGACTATGAGAAAACTAGAAGTACATTCTGCATTGGATGACAAAAAGCATGTATGAATTTCCAGCTGAAATGTGCAGAGCTATGGAACAGTTAAAAGAATGTTAATTTTTTCCCCAGTTCTTATCTGGGAAGTTTTGTGTCTAGGCTGTCAAACAATCCTTTAAAACCATATGTTATCCTTTGGTGGCAAAGTGGGAACTAGTTCAGCTTAAGCTTTGCATCACAGGGACAGGAATGTTATGCATCCAAAAAAAAAAAAAGAAAAGGAGAAAACAGTAACATTTACTTCAGCATTGAAAAACTGTGTTTGGCTATTTCTCTTTTACAACTCCACAGCTGTTCTACTACCTGTAATTGGAGTGCTAAGATGAATACTTGTTTTAATTGGGATGGGTAAACATTGATGGCAATTGTATAATATTCTGAAAGAGCAGAGAGAATGTTTTAGTCACTATAGTAGGGCAGATTTAGGTTCTGCTACTGAAATGGTACTGTGCACATGAGTAACTGCTCTTTTGGTGTGACTCAGTTGCTAATTGTTTAACTCTGATAACCCTAATATTTACAGTTTCAGAGCCTTTCTGGAATCTGTTATTTTTACACTGAAACACACAAAACTTCTTGAATAAATCTTGACAGCAGGCGTGAGATGCTCTTCAGGCTGTCTACAGTGGTGTCCAGTTTGGTGGCTGGGGCTGCTGTTTCCCACCAAGTGAACTGAGACTCAGGATGTGACAGCAGTAAACAATGAAACCTCACCAAACACTTTAAAGGTAGATGGTCTAGATATGCTGGCATTTGAAATTCTGCTACAGGCTACCTGAATATGGTTACATTTCCTGCCTCGATACAAATGAAAATGAGCCTACATCAGAACTGTGGTATTGGAACTGTCATATTTGAAAGAAATACCCTACAGATATGACTAACTATATTTTGACATGAAGAACTAAAACCATAGAAACCTCTTGTTCAGTTTTTTCCAATAATTTCTCCAAGCCACTGATTCAAGAAGAAAAGGTTATCCTTCATTCTCCTCAGCCTCTAAGGAATTCATATTAACTTTTAGTTAATAGCTGAAGCACCAGTGCAAATGTGAGTTGTGTCCTTGCATCTATTAGGATATAAATACCTGTCCTTTCTCTCTGTTAGGGGTCACTCTATTTAAAAAGAGACAATGGTAAATTTAACATCCAAGCTTTCATGAATGGAAGACTAAACACAGACGAAGAAAAGTCTTCCGGTTCTGTTTTCATTAAGTTTAAATTTCTGATATTCTTGTGATGAAGCAGAAAATGAAAGCATTGGAGCTCTACCATTGGAATAGAAGCCACACTCAGAGCAGAACACAGCTCACTGACATATGCTGACTACACAAGCAACTCTATTCCTTCTTGGTTTAGCCTCTTTGTCTTAAGCTGGAGGCAAAAAACCAATCATAGAATACTTGCAGAAAATTAAAAGAGCTTCCAAATTAATTCTTGGCCAGACAAACGGAGTATCACTTAGCCCAAATTGTGTTTGAGTGAAAGATCCCACTACCTGTCATAGGTGAGGTTTCCAGTGGGATTTCTTCAGCACTTTGAGCCTGCTTTACCTTCTTTGAAAGGTGAGATATTTTGGGTGATAATGTTATTTCTTGTTTAAGCAAAAAAATCCTATTCTGTACTCTTAAATCTTTGCTTCCTAATGAAACTCTTGAATGCATATTGATTCTCTTGCTTTTCTCAGAGATGAAGGTGTTCTTGTTCCCTGAACCTGAAACAATACTGTAGTAACCATGACGGTCTCAGGAATATAAACTGAAATGGGTATTTAAAGACAGGTATGTATCTCTTATTAGGACAACTGACTTTGAAAAAGACAGTTGGGCTTTCAGCAACAAATCAGATCAGTGGTGTCTTAGGCCATGACTGGAACTTTTGGCTGTCTCAGCTTTGCATCCCAGTTCAGGATGAATCTGGATTCTTTGGGTACTGCCATGATTTCAGTGTGGTACAGAGACTGAAGAGCTCCCCTCAGAGAATGAAGAGCTCTTCATATTAACCACTTTATTCTAAGGCAAAGAGCTCCACAACCTCCTCAGGGCTGTCCTACCAACTACCAGCTTTGCCTTTTTCTTTTCCTGTGCCTTTCCTAAAGCACAGATCATGTCCTCAGACCCCAGTGCTGACACTGTTAAATTTTTGGTGGCATATGTAGCCATTTTCTTATTCTTTATTACAGAACATGTAACCATTGTCTCTGTTGTTTTCCAAACTGCTTTAAGAATTACTGTAAGCATTGTGAGGACTCAGCATTATTTTTTGATCCAGGACTGACTGCAGTTATTTCTGTACAATTTTATACAAGAAACTCAGACCATTATTACATTTCACATTGACCACCATGTTGCCCTTTAATGATCCTACCTATGGTAACTAATATCACTAACCTGTCAGTCCTTAGAAGTTTTGTCTCCATAATTGGTCAATTAGTTTCTTGATAAGAGAATCTAAATTCTTTAAATTTTTAAGAAAATATCAATAAAATAAAAGCATTTTACTTTTACAGATGATGTAACCATCACCTATTAGCAAACATATCCTTCAAAACGAGAAGAGTTATGCTTTAGTTATCAACACACATTTAAAATAATTGGGACTGAAATATCCTCCTCAGTTCATGCCTTTAGGGACACATCTGCAGCTTGACCTCGCCATGTCTTTTTCTATTTTGAGTTAGTTTTGATGTTTTAATAGGCACAGTATTACAACTTCACACTGTGGCATAATATTTTGCCTTCAATTTCATACACATAGGCAACACAAGGGACTGTTTGTTATCTTCCATGTGTAAGAACAAGTGCAACATAAGATAAAGCTGGAAGCAAAAGGCTTAGGTAGTAAAACATGTTTTCTCCCTTCTGTTTTTATCCTGATGAAGTTACAGGAAAAATACACAAGTTGTTTGTTTGTTAGGTTTCCAAGCTGCCAATATGTACAGTAAAAAAAAAAAAAATCAAATTTCTGACAGGTGCAGAAAGAGAGAGCTCTGAGGCAAACTTTGACTCCTCGGGGTACTTAAAAAATTTTCCTCTTGCCAGACCCAAAATAAAATCTCTATGTCCAAGAAAAGAAACAGTTCTGTTGACTTGCTAGATATTAGGGCTTGTCTTGGAGATTTTAAGAGATTCATGTAGATGAAATTCATATTTTTCTTTTTTTACCACTGATTCTGTATTGAAACAATACAGTTGTGGGAGAAAGGTAGCATAGCATTTTTGAAAGAGAAGGTTTTTAACTTATGGCATCTGATTTATGCGAGCTGTTCTAGTGATGCCTGAGGAAGCAAGCTTGAGCAAGAATGTTTCACTTCTTCTTCCATCCGCTGTTGTCTTGGTTGGTGTTTTTTCCTATCTTCTAGTCCCTTCCCAAATATCCGTTCTATCCAAATAACTGCCAGAAAAAATTCCAGTCCAAACAAAACTGCCTAAATATGTGTGAGTTGTGTGAATATCTGGTGGATGTGATGGAGCAATGGAGATGAGGTGAATCTGATTGTCACCTGCATGAGAAATAGTCACAACACTATCATGATGGATGACTTGGCCATCTATTGCCCAGCTGTACCCATAGAAGGAACCCTAGGTTTGGTGACCCTGGGTCAGTTTGTGCTGGGAAGGGACGTGCTGTTGACTTGGAGTGGTTACAGGATCTGCACTGCCGTCTGGTGGAGTCCAATTAGCTCCAGTTGTCTGACCCTGTTCATGCAGCATGGCTCAGAGGCCTTCCAGATGGCCACCCCAAACCCATTTGCCTCAACTAATATCCGAGCAAGGCCATAATTGTACTCACTCTGTTTTAAAACTCAGTTTTAAATTTGAGGAGGTATTCCTGATTCTATCTCAAAGTTTCATAAATTAAATTGAAATCAGTCACATTTATGACTGGTTGTTAAAAAGCTGTAAGTGTTATGAATTTATGACACTGTGCTCATGTTCAGCTGTTCACTGCTTCTGCTTCTAGGTCTTTTTGTCCTATGTGGGATAAAATTTATATTTGTGGGTGAGATCATTATAAATCTTTTATGCACCACAAGAGCAATTTTAAATGTTTGCAGGCATGGAGAAATGTGCCCATGAGATATCAAATATATTTCATGGGTTATTGCTTCATAGAACTGACAAAAAAAGAGCTTTGCAACTAGTATATACTCACACACCTTCTTAAGTTTACATGTTTGACCTTTAAAAGCTGGTAGGCAGCATGAAATGTGCAACTTAGGAAATAAAATGCTACATGGTTCATATTGTATTTGGATGCCAGTTTGCCATGTTAATTTTCTTTCTTTAGCAAAAAACACCTTCTCAGAAGACTTGCCCATGCCTAATCCTTCAAGGCTTCTTGCTGATTCCAGTGACAATTGAATGGGTTTCTCAGGAGTGAGTGTAGCTTGTGTACACCTCTGCATAAATCAGTGATGGAACAGAGGCCAGCAACGATGAATGCGTGGCTCACAGCAGATGCAAGCCAGTTTCTGAGATCTGTAGCCTTCAGTCTGAGCTTCCCTATCACTGTTCTTATAGATTATGTATTCTGGGGAACAGAGGAATATAGTTTTCAAAAAATATTTTTTTTTGGGGGTTGAAAGATGAATGGGATGGATGTGTGGCCTGTTCATAGATGACAAGCTGTGAGCTAGGTTTTCAGTGCGGCATTAACTTAAAAGAGCACTTGGAAAAAATATGCTTTAATAGGAAGCACAGTGTGTTGAGAGCTGGGAAGCCTGGGGTTTCCTAACTTCATAACAGGACTACCAGGACAAATCACTTCTCTGTGGCTCACCTAGGCATCTATTTACCAGGGGAAAAGAGGTTGGAGTGGCTTTCTATCCTTGCTCTGGCCCCACTTGTCAATTACCCATGACCTACTATGGCAGGAGCAAGCATTTTTCTACCTCTTGGTCTGTGTCCCAACCTGCCAGTATTTTCCAAGCTGAGTAAAGCTGGGGAGAGCCATCCTGTAGCAGGCATCTCCACAGTGCTGGGGACATGCCTCTGAAACATGATTGAGTGTGAGCACCTACAGAATGCATCTACATTGGCTTCATTCTATGATTCACCTCACTTTCTCATTTTGAACACAAAAGCTGCTTGAGACTGAGACTGTTCCTCACTGTATGTTGCTGCTTTAGATATCCATTGTAACTATTAAAAAGTTAAGATAAGTTTCCAAGGTCTTCATGATATGACCATGATGGATTTGGAATGGTGAAGTATCAACTACAGGGAATATTTTTTCATGTTTCACCTATGAATTTCCTATATATTTTAGTGGATTTTTGGTAATTCCCTTATTGCTTTCCTTTGTTGAACAATCTATGTAATCTCTTTAGCTTTCATGATCTTTTCTACCTCAGGCTTTGTATGTTGTTTTAGAGAGATTAAGATGCACACATGCCATTGTCTCTGTTCCCTGATTTGGGGAAATGACTTTTGATGAAGAGATGTCAAGAGGGCAGTGAGAATGTTGCCTGTTACCTCCATTAATATTAGCACAAATGTGCTTGTAAATGTTTCAATGCACATATGCGTCCTTTGAACATAATAACAGCACAACATAACTACTGAATATTCACGAAGCACAAAGTAATTGCATTCATGGTCGCTATTTTAACAAATAGGCACAGCCTTTTTTAATGCAACATTCATCCAACTTCATAGTATGCATCAAAATACATTTGGATATTTATGATTGATGTGGTCATCCTCTTATGGTTCCTGTGGGCTAGATAGAAATAGAAATGTAGGGCAGGAGTCTCCATTATTGTGCAGCTGCTTTTCTCTGCACTGTCAGCATAAACTCACATGAAAGCTGGAGGATCTGGCTCAGCATAAATGTAATTCTGAGATGATGAGCTGCTGTGGGGCACCTACAATTCTCTTCCTTAGTATTGTTGAGATAACATCAAAGGGGTGCTTGTCCAAAGGGAGAAGGCAATGGCAAGGCAGTGTAGTGTTTCATTCACACTCATTCATGTTGACTACTGGTGCTGATTTTGGTTTAGAGTGTGTTATGGCCAAGCAGTAACTGCAGCAGCTTTTGAGCATTTCTGATAGAATGGAAAGCAAATGGCCCTCTCACAAAGCAGCATCAAGTTAAGGAAGACTAAGATGTAGCCAGCCTGTAGGTGAGGTTAAGATACTTTGAGGCCATAGGTCTGTATTATAAAAAGCATGTGGGTTTCTGAAGGCTCTATTTCCAGTAATACCCAGTATTACTTTCCAATAGGATTTATGACTGCAGGCACACATTTCTGAAAAAGACACATAAAGTTATACCTGATTTCTGGAAGTGACCTAGGAGCCTGATTCTCCATTTTTGGCGAAGTTTAGACTCTTATTTTCTTGCTTTTCAAAACAGGGCTTATCTGTGGAACTTAGACTGCTAATGAATTTAGGAGGTTCTGAAACTGTTGATCTTCAGACTGAAAACTGTTTGTATCTTTCTGCAGCTGTGATACTTTCTGTCTGTAAATGTCCAGGTCTCAGAATCTGTTCACTTTCTGTTTTGTAAATATATGCATTGCGTAAAAATTAAATATTAGATCTATTTCTGAAGTTAAGGAAGAATGAAGAAGTAGTGTTGCAATACTTCAAGAGAAGAAATTTGTCTGATATTGTTGGATGTACATTTCACTACTGTAAATGTGTCTAAGGGAAATGGATATTTAAGAGTTTTTTTGTGCTCCATGACTTTCAATATTTTGCATTAATTAGTTTTGTCTCTTCATAGTTCTTGTCCTCAGTAGAACCTGAATCCTTAACTAAAAAGTAATTAGGCTTTTAATGTGACTGTGAAGCTTTAAACAAACACACAGGCAACCACTGCTTTCCTTAATCAGAGTAACTCCTTTTTCCCCCCTTTTTTATGTAGTCTTTTAATCCTTCTAACATTCTCTAAGACAAGCTAACTACTGTCTCTGTGTACCTGAGGGATTGTGCAATGCAGACACAGTTTGCTGCAGCTTTCTTTCACTTCTGAAAAAAGCTACAATCCACTTAATCTGACAAGTGAAACCTTTGATTACATGTTACCTACACAATACTGCTTCTTTTCATGTTAAGGCAGGGAAGGAAATAAATGCAGAACTATGTCTGCTAAATTTCCAAGTTAGCAATCTGTTGAAGGAAACCGTGATCCTGACAGGTGCAAATGCTGGACTCTCGGGCTTAGGGAGTCTCATGAGCCTTTCAGAGGTTTTTCACCTCACTGATCCAAAATAAATTTCAGTACTTAGGAAAAATCAAAACAAGCAAGATGTTTCAGGTAGCACGGTCTGGTACAGAGCAAAGAACAGGAAGAGAGAAAGAGAGAGAGAAGAAACCCCCCACCAACAAGTTATTTCTGTACTTGGTCATTAATTGCAATTCTTCTGTGACCCTCCTTTTTGAGTTATCCTTTCCCTGGGTGTCTCCAGTGCAGGGTGTAGCAATAGAAATGCTACTGTTTAAATACAAGCCATGTCACTAGTAGGTAGCACTAGCAACTCTCTAGTCCATAATTTAACAATTTGTGCAATGATCATCATGGATACGAACCTCTGTACTTCTGCCTTCCTTTATCTGAAGGATAATTGCAGGGTTTGGTTCTTGACTAGTTGTCGAGGTTTGTACCGCTGTACATCTCTCATAGTTAAAAAAAATATGCTGCAAAATGGAGACATATGCATACAGTTATATCAGATGAAGTGCAACCTATCTGACAAATTACTCTGTGCACGTTTCTTGTCTTCCAGTGCTAGTAGAAGCCCTGCTTGAAAGTTTTAGCTAACAGTGGACTAAAAAGGAAGAAAAAAACCCAACACAACACTGTTTCACTGTTTAACTTTAAAGTACAATCACTGATCAACATCTTCTGCCTAAAAAATGTGCTTTCAGCACAATCCTCAGCCTCAGCCATCAGGTTTCAGCCATGGTAGCACAGAGCCATGAATATGAGCTTGTAGAGTCATTGTGTTTACCAATAATAACAGCAGCAACAACAACACCACCAATAATAACAGAAATAGCCTGCTCCTGTGAATGGGGTTCTGAGACACCAGTCCAGTCCTGTGCTCATCCAAAATTAGCTGGGAGATAGATGTATAATTCTCCTTGCCACATGTATTTGTGCATACATATACGCATATATAAAAATTTTCTTAGTTTTCTCTCTCTCTTTCTCTACCTATCTGTATGTCTTTTCTTTCAGAAGTTAAAAAAAAAAATCATGGGACCAACATAGAACACAGAAATAGACCATCTTCCTGTATCAAGTAGAATAAATTAGTGCTGAACGCCTCGGTTAATGTTCACTCTGAACTGGGGCCTGCACAGCTGGGATTCTCAGTGCTGTTTGATCTGCCCTTTCAAGCTCTGATGATCCCACTAAATTGCATTTAATGGACACAGGGCTGAAGTACAAAAAAATGAGAGGGCTTGTTATAAAACAATAGAGACAACTTAGCTCACATGCACACCTGTTCTTTGTACTTCATGGAAGACTGTCCTGATGTGGGGGAAAGGATTTCATGGAGCACTCCCCTGGCATTGTTTGCTTGAACTTCCTAAGTACAGCGGCCATTTTGGGGTAATTGGATTTACAGTTGCTACAGCCATGGATGAATTTTATGGGAGGCATTTGTACTCAGCCAGTCATATCAGAACAGCGTGTGACACACCTGCACACAGCACTAGTAGAAAGAAAACTACTCTGAACACTTATTAGCCAGACATTTCTGTGTTTAATCGATTGATTTCACCCATGCAGGCTACTGAAGGCTTAAGGAACTGCAGTTAATGCTCCAGACTTTTCCTGTCCTGCAAGACAGCACTCAAAATTTACCCCAGCTGAAAAATAGGAATTTTATATTGGTGTTCTTTTTGACAGTGTCTGGGGATATTCATAATATGGGGAGGTGCAAATTGAAAAGTATAACCTTTAATTTCTTTGATGATTTTAGTAGATTTTATTAGATGTTTATTTTCAAATAAGCATGGATTTTTTTTTTTTTTTTTTTTACTGGAATGATTGAATGCACTTTCCATCTTTTTCACCTTAGATTTCTATATCTGTTAATCTATTATTCACTATTTTTTTCTCTGTGCCCAAGATTGCTCTTGAGACCCAGTTGCTGGGCCTGGTCTTTAAATTCTCATGATAAAAATGGTCCTTGGCAAATCACTAATCCTACAATCAGCATGGTGCTATATAAATCTGGAAGGACAAAAGGCATTTACATATTAGAAAACAGTCATCATCTGACTCATCCATATTGAGTTATAATATAGAAATAACATGGATTGTCTTTTCCACTTTGCACATAATCCAGATAACAACATTTAGCGTGAAAATAATAATCTGAAGACTTTAGACCTAAACTAGATGTGTATTTTTTCTGCATACAGAAAATCAGGAAAATGTGCAGTGGAAGTATAGACAAATTTATACTGATGTGCTGATTGCATAGAGTCCAAGCCTCTAATATGTACCTGAAAGGGGAACAGTAAGGTCAGCGTGGATCCCTGTATCACATGTATTGATTTCACTATGACTGTGAGTGGAATTGTGTAAACCTGTCTGAAGGATGTTTCCTATCACAGCATGCTTGATACTGCACATAAAATCATATAATGTTTTGGCTTGGAATGGACTTCAAAAATCTTCTAGTTCCAAGCTCCAGCCATGGGTAGGGAACCTTTCACTAGACCAGGTTGCTCAGAGCTCCATCCATCCTTGTCTTGAACATTTCTAAGGATGGGTAGTCCACAGCCTTTCTGGACAACTGTTCCAATGCCTCATCACTTTCACAGTAAATAAATTTTACATAATATCTAGTCTAAACTTACCCTTCTTCAGCTTAAGGCCATTCTCTCTTGAGTTTGTTAAGGATAGATTTGCAGACTGACTAATAAAAAAGGAGCTTCTTGTTTCTGTAATATTTTCCATGTGATAATAACAATGTTGAGGTACTTGAGTGATACTGGTGATCTCTGTGGCTAGGAACTGTATCACAGCATTATATAAAAATTTCTGCAGGACAGCAGGTCTACATTTATGTGTTTTAAGCTTACAAACAGCCATCATGACAATCCAATTTGATCTTTTGAATATTTTCTGATTTTTCCTGACCTTGCTCCTAAATTTACCTGAATTAGTTCCTGCTTCAAATCTATGACTTACGGCTACATTGGAATACTAGATAAATGCCTGTGTCCAGAGAAGCCTGAGAGGTGGCTGTAATGAGATGTCTCCCAGAGAGTCCAAAAGTGGAGTTTTCTAGATACTCTTTGTAATTACTCACCTGATAGTTTCCACTGAGAATAAGGGATAGTGCTATTGAATGTTGCATTTCAGACCCGTAAAACTGATCCTCTGGAGAAGCTCCAAGGTACTTTGCCTCTCCTTCAAGTAAGGACTACATGACTCTAAGTGGTGGAGCGGTTTTTTCTGGGAAATTGATAAGAAACATGTTTAGAAAATAGTCAGCAAAGGTAAAATGACAATATAGATTCACAGGTTAAAGCAATTAGCTCAGCTACTGTAGGGAGATAATTTAATAAGAAGATTCAGGGAAAAACAATTTCCCCTTCCCTTCCCTTCCCTTCCCTTCCCTTCCCTTCCCTTCCCTTCCCTTCCCTTCCCTTCCCTTCCCTTCCCTTCCCTTCCCTTCCCTTCCCTCCTTCCCTTCCCTTCCCTTCCCTTCCCTTCCCTTCCCTTCCCTTCCCTTCCCTTCCCTTCCCTTCCCTTCCCTTCCCTTCCCTTCCCTTCCCTTCCCTTCCCTTCATTTTAGCTCTCAAGAACACAAAGCTCAAGAACACAAGCAAAGACTGTCAGTAACAGGTAAGTGTGCTGCTTTCTGTAGTGACTGGTTTTAAGACAGGTTGAAACTGTCAAGCTGAAAAAATTACAAAGAGGGGGGCTAAGGTTGAAAAAGAGATAGCATTGTTCTTAGTCATATTCTTTCTTGAATCCTAAATGTCTGTGTAACATGGGTTTCGTTTGGCCTATTAAATATCTAACTTTAAAACCTGGATTGAGATCCCAATCATGGCTGAATTTATGGCTCACTGAAAGGAAGAGATTAGATACAGATCAGTGATCAGCAGTATTTGTTGTGGAGAAAGTGCAGGTGTGTTTACTAAAGGCATTAATTTATTAATCTTTACCTACTGCTTCCAAATAATCTGCTCTTAAAGGTGGTCAGATATGACAGTTATGAGAACAATATGATGCTCTGGACTGTAGCTTTCCGAGTGATCATCTGTAAGATAGTGGTTGCTTAGTAAGGCCAACATGCCTGCTTCAAAGCTGGCCTCAGGCCATTGAAAGCAATAGGGTGTTTTCTATTGAAAATTTTCTGATAAGTGTGCAGAATGGTGTGAGAGAAATGCTGCATGTTATCAATAGGCCACTGAGACAAAAGCTTTGCAAAACATTAAAACTTATTTCTTTCCCCTAGGAAATTTCTTTGATTCCACTTGCCTTTTCTGTTTTGATGGTCATTTTTAGTGGTGTAGTATGAAAATGACTTTTGATGCCAAGAATGGTACGTGACATGGTAGAGCTCTATTTTTTGCCTTAAGCATCTTGTCTCCTTATTTACTATAATGAACACTCCAGGATGGAGTTTCCTCTAAATTAGAACAGCAGCTGTATGCAGCGGCTGTTGTAGGGTTGGCTTGAGAACCTGCTTGGGGTGACAAGCAACAGGGCTTTGGGAGGGTGTCTCCATGGAAATCACTGGACGTTACAGAAGACTGGGAGTCAGGAATGAAGCGGTGCTCTTGCAGAGACATGTGCCTTCTTTTATCCTTGTAGAGGTTCCCTAAGAGCTACAGGTGGTGGTGGATTACTGGTCTAATCTGCCCTTATGCTGTAAATAACACTTTCTAGCAGAGGGGCTGTTTTAATAATACACTAGTTTATCATATATATATATAAAAGAATAACAGTTGGATAGTTTAATAAAGAACAGCGGTATAATAGTGTAATAATTGTGTCATAAACAACAATACTTTTACTACAAATACATATAACTTTATGTAAAAAAATATGGTAGTTCTGCAAAGTTCATTGGTAGCATTATCTAATTATAAAAGATGCAAAAGTAGTAATCTGGGTAGGGAACAAAGTATTTTATGATATTTTTAATAAAAGAGTCATAGTCAGCTTGTTTGGGATCACAATAATCTTAGTGTCATTCACATCCCTGTACAGATTTAGCGACCTTCCCTAGTCATTGAGGTGAAGATTTTCAAACACAAGATGAAGTGCTTATGTCCATGTTTTAGCAATTAATAAAAGTGGCTTGGTTTTCAGAGTGTCTCCCCATCTTCTAATTCCAGTGCAAATCATGATTACTTGCAACTGAGGTGAATTGGCAGCTGGGACTGTAATTACCCTTCATCCTTCCCACTCAGTGCAACTGCAACTGATGTTAGTGGTGTTCTCTGGATTTACAGAACAAAATTTCACTCTTGGCTGAGCTCTTCTGACTAATATTTTCAAAGGCATCTACTGGGATTTAATGTGCAGGTCTCACTGAAAGTCAGTATTGATAGTTTATTCCCTTAGATTCTTTTGGAAAACAGAGTCTTTGTTTGCAGACTTTGATCATTAAAATAGCAAAATTTCTTTTCACTCTGCAAGAACTCCCTATCAAGTCTTCCTCAGAACTCAGAGCTGAAATTCTCTGAGTGATGCTGTATTCATGATGACAGTATAACTATCTTAGAATCATAGAATGATTTGGGTTAGAAGGGACCTTAAAGATCATCTAGTTCCAACCCCCTGCTGTGGGGGTGTGATGTGATTTACTCCTAATCAAGAAAAGAAACACATTTTTTAGGCTAAGTACAAAATCATGCACTTCTACCCTGCAGTGGGGGAAGATTTTTTCCATTACCTCTTACATTTCTATCCCAAAGGAATGAAATTTCATATTTCTTCAGAACTGGGAGATGCCTTATTCTACAAAGAACTTGGAATTTAGGACTGATTTAGCAAAAAAGGATTGGCAGGGGAAGAAGTGCAAAACTCTGTTTTCATTATCACAGGGCAGGTGCAGTGCATGTGAGACATCTGATGATGATTCCAGTAAAAATTGCTGGTACTCAGTCAACATCATGAGGAAGAATATCAACTCTCTGGTGTCTATGGGTAGTTTTCTTCTCATTCTTCACCTGAAGAGAAGACAATTATTTCCTTATCCCTGAGGCATCTCTAACGTAAGGGTTAAATGTGATGGCCAATAGGGATCAGCTACATGAGACTCTTACATTTACAGATGTGTGAAGTCCACGTCCAAGCTGCTACCACAGGGCAGGTCATGCAGGGTATACCTTGTCAGAAAACTGCCAGTTTGTATGGTCATGCACCATGGTCATGTGCAGTGATTCAAGGTAGCTGACTTTCCAGGAGACAACTCAATCCTTGTAAAAGATCTGTAAAAGATGAAAATTTGGGTTTTTTTGCATTGCTTCAAATATGGTATGCGGCTTTTACACTGTGAATAACATCCTTTAATATCTATATTTGGCTTAGCAACTACAATAAGTATGACTCTGGAACATAAGCCTAGAGACCGTCTGTTTCTTTTTGTTGGAAGGACTAACCATGATAGTTCTGTTTCTTTCATAGGATGTTTTTCAGCTTTCTTTGCAAAACTTTTCATTGCCTGTGAAGGGTTTTGTCTGTGTTTGCATCTATCACTGAAGCTTGTACACACTTGGAAGTACTTTTGCAATATGCCAGCAGTCATTTTCCTTTCAGTTCTGTCCATTTCTAGAAGAAAGAAATAAAGTTGGCATGCTGTGGAGCTTGAATGCAGTATGTTTCCTCTGTCATACTGTTCCAGCAGTCAGGCAAAGATCACAGATTTTTTTCCCCTTCAGATGGCCATAAACCATTTTACATTAGAAGTTTTCAGGTAACTATCTGTCACTAAACCAACATACAAGCAGTATGATTTATCACAGTGAACAGAGCTGGCTCAAAAATATTCATGAGTCGGTGAACATTTAGAGCTTGATCTAAAAATGCTGTATGCAAGAGAAAAAGGAGAGCATTTAATAGAAACTTCAGGCTTTAATCTCTCTCGGTTTTACAGACATGCTAGCATATGGATTCACATGTGTCTGCCATGTGGTAGAGTTTGTACTTCTCAGAATCCAAAGCAAATAACATTTAAAGCTTTCTTTTTTAGGGGAAGAAAGGGACAAAACATTCACATACTAATAGCTCATATTTGAAGAGGAAAAAGCTCAGACTTCTTTATCTATGTGTATGGAGTGCGGTATCCAAAGTTCCAACTGGGGATGTCTAAATGGACTCTCATGTACCAGTACTGACGAAAGAGAGGTGAGGCCAGTTAATGCTTCCCTGTGAAACCTTTGGGGCAGGAGATCTGGAGAGGGCAGGTGAGAGCTGAAAGTCAATGGGCTGCTCCACTAAGGAGAAGGTAAGTGCCTGAAAGGGCCCATTGCTCCAAAGGGGAGCTGGGCAAGGGAAGGCATGCTACACCATTTGGAGAGGGTGGCCACAGCCCCATGCACAGTTATCCTAAGCATCCTCTCTGAGACCATGCAGGGCTGAGCTCCGTCAACTGGCAGAGAGTAACTGGCAAATCCCAGTCTGATACATATATAAATATAGCAGTCAGCTCAGAGCAGGTGGACTCTTTGGCTTTCAGGCAGGATGGGCCTGATAGGTCTGGTTGCAGGGCTGGTTGTTCTTTATTAAGAATTTGTTTAGATCTATTTTTTGTAATGCTTTATCATTTAAGTGCTGCTCGTGCATTTCAGAAGCAGAAAACAAAACCCCCATACACTCCAGTGCTGTCTTACAAGACATCAGACATAGAAAATGCACCTCATTTGATTACAGTTCACTATTCAAAAAATCCCAGACAGTATATTTATTCCAAAATGAATTACCCTTAGGGATTTTTTTAGATTATAATGCTCAGGGTGTTCCTATATATATAGCAGAAGGGTTATTAAAAATAAATCAGATTCTTAATAATAGGATCACTCCCTTGAGTACAAGAGCTGAATGGCATTTGCCAGTTGAAGGATGAACTTTCTGTCAAAGTGGAGATTCACAAACTTCCTAACAAACCCAGTGAGACTCCTTCCTCCTCCTTCCTTGTAGGAGAGAAACCCTAGTTAGCTGCCAACAGGAGGTGTATTTAAACCCACAATAATGGCAGTGCAATGGTTGATAGGTGACAACCCCATCAGACCACTCGGATTGCATGACAGCTGCCTGGGGTCAGCCACACACTGTAGGTATAGATAGATGCATTCTCCCGGCGGGACCCTGCAGACGGCCACATTCTTCCAGTCTTGTGCTATAGTCAGCTCACTTTCAGCGGCTTATATTGTAATCAACTACATTCTTATATTAATATGTTATAGCCCTTCCTCCTCAGGGCTGTGTGTTGCCCTGCCAAAGTCACTTGCTGTAGTCAATCAGACAGACACAGCCTAATAGGTGTGTGAAGGAGACAAAAATATTACTGGGGGAGAAGCACATATGCTATGGACTGCTGTAGCATTACAACCTCATGATATTACCAGACCTCTGTCCTTTAAAATATAATAAGGAGTCAGATGGCATAACCATATGCTGACATCCATACGTTTTCACTGAAGTCACTTTACTATCAAGGACCATGCTGTCAGTTCCCAGGGGCCTCTTCTCCATCTGATCACTGGAGTCTCACACTTGATTTGTTGTTTGTCCCTAAGACATATTTCCCTTATTCACCTGCACACTGATGGCTGTGTAGATGTCACCTAATGAGCAGCTGAGACCTCTTAAAGTTTCTCAGTACTTTTATATTAGCATCCTTCCCCTGTTCCTCTGAACCCTGTTCCCCAGCTCTTCTTTTAATTACAGGAACTGTCATTGAAAGAAAGAAGAAAGTGGACAATTGCCTTTTCTAGGTAAAACCAAGTGAAAGGCCAGGATGGGGGAGAGCTACAAACTTCTCTGGTCTCCAGATTTTAATGAGTCTATTAATATGAAGAAATGTGCAGAGTGCAGAGTGCTGACAAGCAGGTATAATTCATTAGGTTGTCTTACCTTATATAGCAAGACATTACTTACAAAATGCCGAGAGTTTTGGAATTAAGATGTTCCTCTTTTTCCTTTATGAGTTTATAAATTATTGGTGGATCATCTTTCAAACTGGAAGCGCTGACAGGATCATATCTTCCTGCATAACACTTCACATGCTCTAGAAGAACCCACAAAAGCCAAATGCCTACCAGTGACAGCAATAATAACCTTGAGACACATGAGGTATTGCCTGAGATGCTGCTGCCTTTACACTGGTCTAATATAAGGGTTGCAGGAGTATGAGAGATTTGCTGGAACCAATACCGCTTCATTTGTCTGTTCCTAATTCACCTCCCACTAATAAAGTCAGCTATTACTGTTTTGGCAACCATCATTATTTTCATCTGTGTTGCATTTAGGTCATCACTTGCTGCCTTTGAGATGTCAGTAGTACTAACTTGCATGACCTTGGCCGTTTCCTTCAGTAGACAATGCTGTACATCCTAATGAACTTATTTTATTTACCTTTTTTTAAAGACAAGAAGCTAGCCTATATTTTGCTACTGGTTTAACAACAGATATATTTGTTATACTATATAAATAGTAATATATCGAAATTTCAATATATAACATAATTAGTAACACAATTACCATACATAAGAATTACTGTGACTAAGGAATGATAGTTCTTTGAGTCAGCAATACACCTTTAGGACCACTATTTGCTGTCACCTCTGTGTCCTCACCTTTGGGATGCTATGCCAGATATAAGCTGTCTTGTCTATATGGTAACAAGAAAAGATCATCATGTGTGATCATTAAAGGCTCCAAAGGCATTTCTTACACAAGTAGAGGTAAAGTGCTTGCATAGTGTCCAAATTCCTGTACAGGTAGTTGTAGTCTCCTTCCCTAAAATTTCTGTTGCTTTAATAAAGAGTTTTATTGTTGTATGAAATTTCTTATGCTGCTTCTTAAGAACTGTTAAACAGTAGATGCATGTAAATAAAGCAGAGCCTTGTGTAGCACATCACTTTTCAGAGAACCTGGAGATTACATAGTGCTGAAAGATGTTATCTAATTGTAAGCTCATTGTCACAAATAAAATAGTCCAAGTCTCCCCCTATTTACACACAGTGTAACCTTCTTGTTTTTACTGTAGCTGCACATTGTGAAAATCAGAGTAGAATCTGGTTCATTAATTCTAATTCTGTTCTGGCTGGACAAACAGACAATGTGCCCCGACAGAATTGTCATTGCATATAAAAGAAGTGCTTTACATATTTTCAAAGTATCATTAAGATGCTTATTTGGGCTGCAGTCTAGGAGCATCTCAGAACACAACCCCAGTGACATTGCAGCTGTTGTGCTTGGACATTAAAAAGGCAGTCTTTCCTTTCATTGTAATAATTTAAAAATTACCAGTCATGTGCAGACTCTTCGAGCCTGAGCCCATGTGAACCAGGATGGAAGTCAGGGCATGTCTCTCCACTGAAGTGTGCATACTTTGAATCAATCTGTGGATTTTAAGTGTCCAGCCATGCACACCAGTTAGTGGACTGTTAATTGAAATAACTGAAATGGTTAATATCTGAGGCATACATGCATACATGATAGCAAGCACAGCATACATGGGAAAAGAGGCTTTTTAAGCCCTTCTGTTAGTGTAATGTTGGAATGCCTTCTCTCGAGTGAAATGAGGCAACTCTTTGGCACTGTTAGCAGCAGGACAACCACCCCCACAGCCTTCTACTCTACAACAGCCCTTTGAATCTGCTGGAATAACGTAGTGGTTAATCTGTGATTCATTACAATGTGTGAGTGTGTCTGTGTTGGGGGGGGGTAGGCAGGAATAACATCTCTCTCCCTGCAAACAGCAATGCTGTGAGTGTTACATTATGCTCCAAGCAGCATTCCTTTTCACCACATGCTGTATCTGTTGTTTTGTCACCTTCCACAATTTTGTCAGCCCTATTTTTGTCACAAAGTGGGGATCCCATTCTGATGTTGCTCCAAATCAGTGTTGCACAACTGTTGAACATGGCTGAGAATTGTGCTGTTCCTGGAAGTAAACCCCGTGTTGCTGTAAAGCTGCAAGAAAGGTGCTTCATGTTCTATCTTCATGTGTGGGCTTCTGCTTAAGAGATGTAGTACAGTGCACAGACATTGTTAAATTGTCAAAGACTTGCTTGGGTTTTATTTTAACTCACACTGTCTTCAACAGGTTTTGTTGTGTGGGCTATATAATATATTCTTTATAATTTAGAAGTATATTAATTATAAAGACAAATATATATTAGTATTTTATGTGGAAAAGCATATTAGAGAAAGACAATTCACACGATCAAGATGTGACCCCATGCATTACCTCACCTCAGACGGCAGAACTGTAACAACAGCTTAGTAATAACAGACGGTGAACCCTCAGGTTTCTGCAGCAAGAGAGGCTTGTGTCTCATGTACTTAATCGCTACCATGTCTCTCACAATATCCCTGTAGGCAAACTCAGGAAGTGTGGACAGAGAGGTAGACTGAGAATTGACTGAACAGCAGATACCAGAGGGTCATAGACAGTGGCCCAGGGTCTAGCTGGAGGCCTGTCATTAGTGGTGTCCCCCAAGGTTCAATATTGTTTAACTCACTCATCAATGACCTGGATGAAGGGGCAGATGCTTCCTCAGCAAGTTCCCTGATGACACAAAGCTGGGAGGAGTGGTCAATCCCCAGAGGGCTGTGCAGCCCTTCAGAGGGACTCAACAGGCTGGAGAGATGGGCAGAGAGGAATGGTTTGAAATTTAACAAAGACAAATGCAGGGTCCTGCATTCCTGGGGAGGAATAACCCCTGGCACTGGTACAGGCTGGGGCTGACCTGCTGGGAAGCAGCTCTGTGGAGAAGGAGCTGGGAGTGCTGGTGAACAACAAGCTGTCCATGAGTTGGCAGTGTGTCCTTTTGGCTTAGAAGGGTACATTAGGAAGGGTGCATTAGGAAGAGCATTTCCAGCAGGTTGAGAGAGGGCTCCTCAGTGCAAGAGAGACATGGAACTCCTGTATTGGGTCCAGCAGAGGCTACAAACACAATTAAAGGACTGGAGCATCTCTTACAAGGAAAGGTTGAGGGAGCTGAGCCTATTCAGCCTCGAGAAGAGGTGACTGAGACTGTATCTCATCAATGTATTTAAGTATCTGAAGGGAGAGATTCTTAAGAGGATGGAGCCAGAGTTCTCCTGGTAGTGCCAAGCAGTAGGACAAGAGGCAAAGGGAAGAAACAGGTACACAGGAGATTCCACTTCAGTTTGAGGAAGAACTTTACTGTGCATGTGACCAAGCACAAGATTGCCCAGAAAGTCTCTGGATTCTCCCTCAATGGAGATATTAAAGAATGATCTGGACACGATCCTGTGCAATGTGCTCTGGGATGACTCTGCCAAAGTATGGATGTTGGACCAGATGACCACTGTGATCCCTTCCAACCCAACCCATTCAGTGATTCTGTGATAGATTCAGAGGTAAATTTAGGTTTGGAATGACCATAGGAAGTAATTTAGTCCAATCTCTGCTTTATAGTTTTCTTTGCCACTTACTATACAGAAAGTGTATTCACGAAGGCAGAGTGGATCTGAAGTAGTTTCAGCATCTCTTTGCTGTGAGTGGTGAGGTTTTGTCTCCCATAGTGATGCTTGGCAGTAGGTTAGCAGGCAGTGGGTTAGTTGTTCCACAGGAACCAGTAACCTTTAAAAGAGCCACAGCACACAAATATCTCTGCAAATGACTGAACATAGAGATGATATTCTGGATATAAACATATGCATAGAAGCCTACTGGTATTAGGGAAAAAGCGTCTAGCATTAATCTAAGACATGTTCTTCAGAAAGATAAGTGATGTTTTAGGTAGTGAACAACAGCACCTACAAAATTATTCCCTTTCTAACTGGCCTTCATGCAGCTGGACTTTTTTTCTGACATATGCATCTGTCTGTATGAATTATTTCAGTATTTTTTTCAAATATTTGCTGTGTTCAAGTAAAGATGCAAAAGTATTCATTGTGGGAACTGAAATCTAAGCATTGCAAAGAAAAAAAAGTTAGTGAATATTACTGTAAGAAAAACGGACCTTTCAATTTTTTTATTTTGTCTCATATATAAGGTTTATTAGAAATCACAGAATAATACTTAAAGTCCATAGGTATTTCATAAGTCACAGTGAACATGCTGCTGTGCTAACTAGTTCAAAGAATTTCCACTTCTGCCAATTACATACACACCATTTTTTTCTTTCTTCTTCATCGATTTTCAGTTGAGGAAGCCCGTGTAGGATCTCTCCTGGATTACCAAAGAACACTGGAGAACAGTTCAATCATGGGTATAGAGGTCTACAACCGGGCTGGTTGCTTTAATTTCCTGACAGCTGGTGTGTGAGCCAGCTAGGGAAGGTGCCCTGATGGACCTTACGTTTGGGAACAGAGAGGGACTAGCTGGTGACGTGATGGTTTGTGGCCATCTGGGGTACAGCAATCACAAAATGATAGAATTTTTGATTCTTGGAGAAGTAAGGAGGAGGGTCAGCAGAACTGCCACCTTGGCAGACTCTGGTCTGTTTAGGGAGTCAGATTGACAAACTCCCTTGGAAAGCAGTCCTGAAGAGTAAAGGAGTCCAGGGAGCCTGGACATTCTTCAAGAAAATCTCACAGGTACAGGAGCAGGCCATCTCCATGTGCCAAAAGATGAGTTGGGGGAAAGAAAATTGCCCTTCCTGAACAGAGAGCTTTAGCTGCAACTCAGGTGAAAAAAGAGTTTATGATCACTGAAAGAAGGGGCAGGCAACTCAGGATGACTACAAGGATGTCATGAGGTTATGTAGGGAGAAAATTAGAGGGACTGAAGCCCAACTAGAACTTAATCTAGTTAGTGCCATAAAAAAAAAAAAAATCTTTAAATACATGAGCAACAGATGGAGGGCTAAGGACAATCTCCATGGATTTTGGATGTAGGGGAAAACATAGTGACAAAGAATAAGGAAAAGGCTGAGGTAATAATGCCTTCTTCGCCTCAGTTTTTAACATAAGACCACTTGTTCTCAGGGTTAACCAGGCCCCTGAGCTGGAAGACACAGATGGAGAGGAGAATGAAGCCCTATAATCCAAGTGGGAATAGTTAACAACCTGCTACACCACTTAGACACACACGGGGCCCAGTGGGATCCACCCAACTGTACAGAGGGGTGGAAGTGCTCAACTTCAATCATTCCTAAGTAATCCTGGTCAACTGGGGAGGTTGCAGTTAACTGGAGCTTAGAAAATGTGATGCCCGTCTACAAGAAGTGATGGAAGGAGGATGTGGGGAACTACAGGCCTGTTAGCCTGACCTAGGTACTGAGGAACGTAATGAAGAAGATAATCCTGAGTGTCATCTTGTGGCACATGTGGGACAACTAGGTGATCAGGCCCAGCTAGCACGTGTTTATGAAAAGCAGCTCCTGCTGGACCAGCCTGATCTCCTTCTACGACAAGACGATCAGTGGGTGAGGAAGACGCTGTGGGTGTTATGTGGGCTTTAGTCAAGCCTTTGACACTGTTTCCCAGACCATTTTCCCAGAGAAACTGGCTGCTCAAGGCTCAGATAGGTGCACTGTTCACTGGGTAAAATCTGGCTGGACAGCTGGACTCAGAGAGAGGTGCTGAATGGAGTAAAAACCAGCTGGTGGCCAGCTGTAAGCAGGTATGATGGTGTTGGTGCCATATGTCTCTGTGATGAGGAATTTGGACTGCACTAACTGCTGTTAATGGGAAAAAAGAAGGCTGGACACATTGCCTCTTCCCTGGGGAAACCCTCCCATGGTTCTCTTCCCTTACAGCAAAGGTGACCATTGCTGCTTTCAGGGAGCTACTTAAGATTTGACTGCCTAGACATAGTTTTGGTCTTTCTGGAGACAACAAAAGGTTTTCTTCGGTAACTAAAAAAATTTCCATGTGCAAGTAATATCTGATCAATGACATATGTCAGCAGAGGCCTGTTGTTTTTTGTCTGGTGTTTCTGCTTACTGATTTAAAGTCAAATTCTGCAACTTTATATCAACACAAGCCCATTGTCTCCGGAGATTGAGAACAGAGTTTGGCTCTGTCAGAGAGGTCTACCACAAACCATGTAATTCCAGTGTATGTATGATGTGTGACTTGTAACCTTGTTCACTGCAGAATAAGTGGTTTGTACATCGCTTATGAAGACACAGTAAAGAATCCCAGCACTGCATCTGAAATTCATTCTATTTTAAATTGGCCTCCTGCATATGCAAACAGCTGAGTTTTCCTTGCCCACTTCTGTATAGAAAATGATTGTGGTATAAATAACCTTCAATACTTTGTAGACTGAGTGTGGTGGTATGAGAGAAAGGTCAGAATGAGGCTGAGAGAAAACAGCAGCCAAATAGGATAAAGAACACCTACGCAAAAGCTGTATGGTTAAAAAAAACCAGTTAATTCCATTCTGAGTTGTTGTCAACTACTCTTCCTTAAAGAAGGAAGTGACATGTGAATTCCAAACTTGGGCTGCAGATTTAGATTTCCAGTTAGGAACTATTATTTTGAAATATCAGTGCAGGATGATTTTTCAAGTGGTTTCAAAGAGTTCAAACCCCAAATTCTAAGTAGCATTTTCTCTGTATTTTAAACATCTGTGCTGTTTATTAGAAATGGCATCAGATTTTGGCAATCCAATCTTTTTTCTTTTCTTTTTTTTTTTTTTTTTTTTTTAGTACAGCTTGAAAGAATTGCACCACTCTTTTTTCAGTGCAGTTGTTGGGGTCTAGGGATTTCCTAAAATTGTTAGTAGAATATAATCCTGGAAGTAATTTATCCTAGCTTTTTTTTCAAAAGGGTAAGGACACAAAGGAGGAGAAAAAGGTATAAGATATGTTCCTGATTTGTGCAACATTACACACAGTGCAGAAAATGTTTGCCACTTCAGTTCTGCTGCCAGTTTCCCATTTTCTTAGGGCAAAATTTTAATTGTGTTAAAAAAATAGCTGATTTATAATAACAATTACTATAATATTACCAACCGGGATTTTTGAGTAGATTTTAAAAAATTCTATCTTAAGCCTTTCTTCTTCAGTAGAGGTAATAGTAAAGAGTGAGATATTGTTTTTAAATTACCATTAATTTAAAGCTGGAAAGCCTCATTAGGAGAAGCTTAGTTCTGTCTGCAGTAGAAAGTGCTATCATGCTGTTCATGAAAGTGTGAGACGTACAGCTTATTATACAAAGACAAGACTCGGAAGCAAATCAGAAATGGATATGAAAACTGGCTTTACTCTCTTTGTAGGGCCTACAGCTTAAATACTGTCCTTTTCTTGGAAAATAAGACACAAACCAAATAGTATCTGCAAAACATGTCAACACTTTAATGAAGTTTTGTATGTTTTATGCATGCATTCTGCAGAAGCTAGGAGAATCCTCTACAGGATATTTAATCCCAGTATTTCCAGCAGATCAGGCTGATACCACCTCTGCCTTAAGTCTGGTTTATTGTACACTTTAAAACATTTTTTATTTCTCTATATAACCCACTTATGTATTCCTTACACCTTAACTGCATTGTTAGGGTGCATGGTCATCTTGCCTTCATTTGAAAAAATGAAGCTCTTTGAGCTGAAGAAGCATTAGCACTTCTCAGGTCCTCGGCTTCTGGCATAACCAGCCTGGGGAAGCCTCCTGTGGTATGTGCAGCTCAGAGCCGAGGCCCTGGGAACAGCTGTCCCCTCATGAATCATTCATGGGGGGAGCTGTGATGATGAATGATCAGCTGCAAACAATGCATAACATTTAGAGAAAATAAAGGCATTTCACTGTAATTTCATTTTTTTCCCGGAGGTGGGGCAGAGCCCCAGGTGTCTTCATAGTGGGATAGCTTTAGTTAAGGAGGAACTTTTAAGTCCTGGAAACAGTTTTCCAATGACCCCACAGGTCTTCTCAAGACCCCTTCCCAAATCGAGGAGGCAAAATAGTAGTGATGATAAGGTAAGATATTAAGCATGGATTAGAAAACAGAAACATTTTTTCCTGCCTTTAACTTTTGCTGTATTCCCAGATTTTGGAAAATTCATGAAAAATTAAATGGGTGACTATTTTCTGGCTGGCTGGGGAATGCCAAGTCACATGTTGTTGCTCCTGCTCTTTGACTGGCTGCCTTCTATAGCTAATCAACACAGTGTCATTTTGAAATTCACATCTGGGAACTCTTTGAGCTAAATATGCACTTTTCATAAGCTCTGGCAACTGTAAAGCACCAAATGCTTGAATATTCAAGGAAAATAAACACACATGCTAAGAACGTGACAAAATGGAAATCTGTGTCAAGTTTGAAAGAACAATCTAGGATATCCTCTGCTCCCTGCTCTGTGCTCCCTGCTCTCCACTCAGCTGTGCTCAGTAGCAGGAGTAGATGGCAGAAATGTGTGTCCCTTATGTAAGATGTGCTCACAATGCCCCTGAACTTTTGGCGTCAGTTCAGAATGTAGTTAACTGGATCGTGCCAGTTTAAATATATCTGGTCATTTTCCAGTACACTGCTCAGCTGTCTACCTTTCAGCGCCCTTGCTGGCATCTCAGTAAGCTCAATCTGCATTTCTGTGTTTGTTAATGCTACTGGGTTCTCTAGTGGGAAACAGGATATTATTATGTTGAGAGCGAGGGACTGGGAACCACGAGATCTGGAGTAATTTTTGGTGGCTATTATGATTTCCTGCAAACTTCTGGAGACATTCTTCTGGTTTTTAGTATTTGAAGAAGATTCACAGACCCCTGCCTAATGAAGCACAGTTCTAGTTTTGATTATGTGAGTAGTCACATAGCAGTTAGAGGAATGAGACTTTGATTTCCTTAGAGTTCAGTTTACTGCACGTATTTCACACTATCTCAGGATACTGAAGTATAACAGTATTTGGAGACTATCAGGATGAGTCATACAGTCATGGGTCAAAATGACATGCTTAAAATTTCTAAAAAATCTGCAGACTTTGATATTGTTTGTTATTACTTGTACCAGAGACAAGAAGGTCCTTCTGAGTGAAAGAAATGTTCTCAGGACCTGTTGCTGACTATATCAGGTTAAGTCCTCATCCTGTCCAGTGGCTGCATGAAAGACATGATTCTTTGCTTATATCCATTTTTCACCTTTTTACTATATTCCAGTGTGATTGTATGGAGACGTGCACAAAGGCTGTGACAAGGGTGGTCTTACAGTGGTGCAATTGAAATGTAAAGGTCACTGCCTGCAAAATTTCTCTGTCCTGTGGAGAATAATTCAAATACTAACCTGCTTGGACCATCTCCAGTTCAGCTCTTCTACTGTTCTTGAAAAGGTAATAAATAAGGTTCATTAATAATAATCATAAAGTACAAGACAAACATGGCACTGATGGAAATGTTTAAACACAAATTCCTTGCTGCGCCTGAATTGAAGTGCCCGTCATGCCTTGACATGTTCTGAAATTAAACTGAATAACTTAATTTCTAGTTGTGGATTCTATGGATCCTCCTTGTATACTGCAAAAAGCCAAATCAGAAGATTAAAAAGAGCAGTGCCAGTTGTTTGGGGAAGTCATTGTTTGTCCACATTTAGCAAGAAAGGGACACCATTTGGCAGCACGGGATGCCACTGCCTTGGTTCCAGCTAATGATCACTGTGAATTGAGCTGTAAGGAGAGCTGCCCATTGACCAGCATTGATTGCTGTCCTCGACAGGTGCTAATGTTCAGAGGGCAGATCACAGCTGCTTGCACAGAGTTCCCATTATCCTTTGCTGGGTATTGATTCCCCCTGTGGGATGTTTCCTTCCTAACTGTGTTAATTTTCAGACCACATATTTGTATTGGTCTGTGCTGAGAGGGGCAAGCAGAGGTGCCTTGGCTATGTTTAATGACCTTCATGTTCCTCTGCTCCCCCCCTCCTTCACCAATCTCTCAAGTCTTTAGAGACTATGTCTGTTGGGATCCAAGTTTCCTTTAATTATGGTGCACATTAAGGGACAGGCTCTATGAAGAATACCAGTACTGCTCTTGTAATTGCTTCAGGTGCACTCAAAAATTAATCAGAAAGTACACAATGGACTTTTTGTTGGTGTGCTTTATTTTGAATCCTTTCTAAGTCTGAAGACTTGCTGCCTGTGTGTGGAGCTCACACAAGTGGAACAAGAAAAGGATAGGGAAGTAGTTTGTGAAGTCGCCAGGGCAGGGACTGCTGTATCCCTTCAGCACTATTTTTGTGCTGCACACAATTAATTAGCTGATGGACCTCAGTTACCATCAAAACACAATGGTATTATAATACATTCATTTTGCATTGGAATAAATGCAAAATTCAGGGTTGAGTGGATATATGGATTTGTCTTTCTGTAGATGTCTGCATATTGCTTAGAGCTGTATTGGGATCTTGCCGAGTCTTTGTACTACATCAAACTGCTTATAGGAATTGTGCCTTAGCTCCCTACTTCAATAAGTTAAAGAAGCCTAATCCAGATTTTTTTCAGTGAAGGGAGTAATAGTGTATGACAGAAAAAAATATTCATACACTGAGGATTTTTCTTGTTTTGGCAAATATAACCACGTCAGTGCAAATGTTGCCTTCACATATGAAGAATTTTATCTCTGTTACAAGGAAATGGAACAATTAATTTAGTCTTCTGGACAAATTATACTTTTGCACTGATAAATAGACACCAGTTTCCAAGCTTTCCTTAAAGCATCTTTGTTTTCTGCGGTCTGCATGGAAAGGAGAGGGTACATCTGAACCTAGTTAGCCCTAGGGCTGAAATAGTTAGGTTGTGGTGTTTCTGTAATCAATAACAACCAAAAGATGTATGTAATCATCTTCAGCTCCCCAGTTTAAATGGCCAGGTAGTCATTTATAGTTGAATATCAGGGTGGGTCCACACTTGGATTAAAACCTCTGTAACCATTCTGACAAAATTTGTGAGTTCCTTGTGGTGTCAACAAAGGTAGCATTGTTATAAAAGTAACTCTTCTTTCAGCTTCAGGGTACCAGAGTGGTTACCTCACCCTGGAAGCATGAAGTCCCAAAGATTGTATTCCAACATTAGGAATTTTCTTCTTTTTCTAGAACGGGTTTCCCATACTCTATGTGCGTGGCTTTGGAATGGTGTAGTCTACAGATATGAATTTTGGGGTACCGTTTTTAACTCTGTCACGTTCACAGTCCACCTTACAAAAATGATGCATGGGTGGGTGGATTAGAAAAGTATTTGAAAATACACAAAATAATATATAACTCAAAAGAAAATAGTAGGGGATTTCAGCAGCATCTGAAGAGCAGGGAGAGGATATGTTCTTCTTTTCATTTTTCTGCTGCTGAAGTTGCTTTACCTTTAATGCACAAGGGTTTCTGCTCATCTTGGTTTCCCAGGACTGCAATCGTTTCTGTGGTTGCTGGAGTGAGTAGCTTGTGCTGCAGTGCATGCAGGATTGAAAGACATGGTTTAATCCTCAGTTGCAGCACATCAGCTCATTTAAGCAGCCGTAGTGATGCAAGTGTGGACAAGGGTACAAGTCATCTCATTAACTGATAACTGCTGTATGTTGGAGAGTGCAGACTTAAACTACTCCTGAAATGAAAAAAGCCATCTGTTTAAGATCAGCTGGGACATCAAATTTAAAAAGTAAGAGAAAAAAAAGGAGAAAATCCCAGCCCAACAGAGAGCCTGAGTCTGCTCTAGCTAACGCTTGAATAACTCAAGAGAAATGAACAGAAATTAACACAGTGGAGGCAGCGTAACAGCAGTAAAAACAAGATCAGAATCTGTGCCCATAAGACACATCATATGTGAACTTTGTAGAAAGATGAGTGGGAAGAGAAATGTTGGTAGGGAATGGGTAAAGACAAGGAATATTTATGATCTGCTTACTGCAATGCTCTTCCCCCTTCATGGGATGAGAAATGTGAAAATTTTCCCTGTTATTTGCCATACTTTGAACAGTTGCTTCCCAATGTGATCAAAAGGAAACATCTCTGTTTTTCTAACTGGGTTTACTTTGTGGGACTGACTCTTCTCTACACCAGAAGGGTACAGATCTGCTATGGCTCATTTGGGACCCACAGAATTGCACTGAGGGAAGGGAAGGGAAGGGAAGGGAAGGGAAGGGAAGGGAAGGGAAGGGAAGGGAAGGGAAGGGAAGGGAAGGGAAGGGAAGGAAGGGAAGGGAAGGGAAGGGAAGGGAAGGGAAGGGAAGGGAAGGGAAGGGAAGGGAAGGGAAGGGAAGGGAAGGGAAGGGAAGGGAAGGGAAGTGGAGAAACTTAGGTTCTGTGGCTGGAATGGAAACTCATGAGTTAAAAAAGAATTATTGGGGGGAGGGGGGTTAGAAAAGCAAAATAATAAATTAGAGAGTTGAGAATTCAAAGAGGCAGGTGAAGCTGAGAGACAGAGCTTTATTGAAGCGGGTGGTGAGATAGTGCTCTGTGTAAGGCAGGAGTTAGCTGAAAGAGAAAAAAATAATTAAATTCAAATAGAAAGCTAATTAAAAAAATAAGAGGGAGAAAAGAATACATTAAAAATGGAAAAAGGAAATAGAAGGAAATATGAAATAAGAAAATGCAAGTACTGAGAGGTAAGAGATGAAGAAAAATATCTTTATCTAAAGCAATTGTACAAAATAAAAAGCAGCAGCAATTTTATAAAAGTCTTTACCTTTGGATTGACAACCACCCTAAAAGATCTCCAAGAAAAGCAATTCAATTCAAATTTGATTCTAGTTAATTAAGACACCAAAGTAGATTACTGAGTTGGGCAGCAATTCAATGCAGTTGTAGTAGAGTTGTCAATCAGTACAACTGCAATCCAAATTAAATACCAAAGAAAAATTGCAAAAAGAAAAATAAAGAGCTTAATCTTATTTCTCATTGACTTCAATAGGACAGGAAGAAACCATTGTAAAAAAAATACCCCATTACTGGGAAAGAGAGAAAATTACAGAGGTTAAAGTCACAGAGATGATTTGGGCTACAAACCATGATGTGAAGATGGAAAGTGAGAGCTTCCTTTGTACTTGGCCCTTGTTGTTTTCTGGTCTGTTCTGGCATGCTGCCTCTAGTTCAAGCGGAAAGCTGAGGATGGGGTTGTATTTTCACAAATTTATAAAATAACCTGAGTTGGAAGGACTCACAAGGGTCATTGAGTCCACATCTTTATTCCACCCAGGGAAACCTGAAAGTTAAATGAGGTGTCTAAGTGCATTTTTCAAATGCTGCTTGAATATCCAGTGGGCCTGGGGCGATGTATTCCCTGGGGAGTTTCTTTCAGTGCTAGATCTCCCTCTCAGGAAAGGACCTTTTCCTCATATCCAGTCCAAATGTCATCTGATGCAGCTTTTAGCCATTCCCTTGTGTTCTATTACCAGACACCAAGCAAAAGAGATCAGCATCTCCCTCTCTGCTCCCCACCTTGAGGGTGTTGCAGACAGCGATGTGGTCACCCCTCAGCCTCTTCTTTTCTAAGCTGAACAAACCTAGGATCCTCAGCCAATCCTCATAAGTCATGTCCAACTGTCCTTTCTCCATCTTTGTTGCCCTCCTTTGGGGACTTACTAAAATTTTCATATCCTTCTGATATTGTGAAGCCCAAAACCACACACAGTACTCGAGGTGAGGCCTCAACAATGCTGAGTATAATGGGACAATCACTTTAGATCAGTTAGCTACATCATCCTCAAGGCACTATCGTTGGTCCTTTTGACTGCACATTGTTGACTCAAATTGAGTTTATCATCAATCAAAAAAGTCTCAGATCTCCTCCTGCAGGGCTGCACTCCAGCCTCTCATTCCCTAATCTAACTGTGCATCAATTTCTCTCCTCTCTTCAAGGCAACCAGCATGGATAGTAAGGAAAGTAAGGAAGATAGTAAGGAAAAGAGGTCTTCCCTCAGCTTGGCACACACAGGAAAGAGGTTTTATTATCACTGCTTTAGAGGACTGATGCTGCTCTGATGAGCACAATACTTCTTCTAGCTACTTCAAAGATGGAGCATCTTACCCACCTCCCCTGTTCCAAGCATTTCCTGAAGATGCAATGCAATGCCTCAACATTAAAGGGACAAAATCTTGCAAATTCTGGAACATGCAAGTTATTATCCATGGATTAAACTGGAAATAGTCACCTATAAAACATGTCATATACTGATGTTCTGCTTGCAGCAGTAATGGGTCTGTAAAGCAGCCTCTAGCCAGGATGCTACTCATGGCTCAGGCTGCTGGAGAAATTTGCTGTGTGCAGGCCATATCTTCTGTGTGTGCATCAGTTTAACACCAGGGAATAAAGTTGCTCTTTTTCTTCTTCACAAAGGTGTTGTGAGAATAAACCTGGGGCATTTTAGGATAGAGTGATAAATTAAGCTATTCCATCTCTTGGCATAGCCACACAGTAAAGGTCTGTAAGTGTCTTCTGGAAAAATCTTGCTCTTGTGCAGATGGATATAACATGGGCCATGTCTTAAAACATCCTGTTAGTCATTAGCTGCAGCTGCAGAGCTTTGGTCTTTGGCCCCTGCTAGCCAGGGGAAGCAGGGGCACCCTGTAATGCTCAGGTACAGAGGTGTGGGAGAGGCCGTGCTGCTCAGGAGGAGGGGGTGTCCAGGTGTAATTCAGGATGGTAAATAGCCCAATGAGTTTAACAGCACTGTTTAATGGCATCGTTACCATACTACACAAACTCCCATTGAAATTAATGGTATTTCACATAATAAAGTACTGTGCAAATACTCAGTTATGTAGAACATTAATGTGCCTTTAAAAAGGTCATAAAACCAGAAATCAATTTAGTCTCTGTACTTATATTTGAAGTGGGGGCTCATAATAGAAACACCAGCACTAGAGACGGAAGTCCTCAGCTCCTGAGGCTTGTAGTCATTTGTTCCCTGTCACTTTAATCCAGTTAGAGATTTTGAAATAAGAATTCATTCCGTTCTGTTTTCTTTTTTTTTTTTGCCTGTCAAACAGAGTTTCCCCTTGGGTTTCTCCAGTGCAACAGACAACATAAACCTCTGGATTTTTGTTTTCCTGTGTATATGCCTGACTCACAAGTGATGCTAGCAATGAAGTATATTTTGTTGTTGACTGAATTGGAAAACACAAAATGAAACATTTGTTCTCATCCAAAACAACATTTTTGTTTTGTTCCCTCCACTAAACAAAACACCAACTCTTTAGACTTCACAAATTTAAATATGTTTTTCTAGAAATCACTACTGGCAAGTATGTGAGCACAATATTTTACATTTCAAGTATGCATGGTGGCATGGATCTATTTATTAATACTATCTCAGAGGTGTCAGTTCAGGTTTTCTTTTACTCCTTACTTACTAGCACAAGATAAATGTGATAAATGCTATATACATTTCTTTGCCTTTTCCTTATTCCCCTGGTGCATCATTTAGGCTGGAAGCAGGTACTCTTGCTTCTGTTTAGATATTTCTCTAGCTGTTTTCTGAACAAGACAGTATTTCCACATCTTGAGCTGATCCATTAGCTAAGTCAGATCCTCCCTATCATATGAATGTACCTCTTTGTCCTTTTCTTTGTCCTATGAGTTTTTTGACCCTTCTCCTTCATTGCCTTTATGTATGTCTCTCAAATCCTTCCGGGATTTTTGTTTTTATTCCTCATTTCTCTTGACAGGTAGTAAAAGCTGGTTCATCAGTCAATCTCTCCAGCCAAAATTGGTAAAATCATGGCTGTTTAGACTGGCATTTCCTCAGAGTTCCTCATCTTGTGAGAACCCATGAGCTGAATTAATAGAAACGTTTCAGAGTCCACCAATTTGCGGTGTAACTTCATCAGTGAACAGAGTTTGTCAGTTTTACTGGGGCAGAGTCACCAACTCTTCACAGGAGGCACCACCACAACATATTTTATGCCCTCATCTATGGAGGTTTTTTAACAGAAAACTGAGAACTCTAGCCTCTGTAATGAGAGAAGCTGGTGTCAAAGGAAGTGGGACTTGCAGAAGTATTAAATTACATATACCACTATCTACATGCATATAGAATTAGATATATGAAGACTGAGAGCAGGAAAGCTGGCATTGTGTAATTTCTGTGACAGGGCACATATCTGTGATGCAAGACACCAGTCCCAGAGAGCTGGACTGTTGCACAAATCTGCCCTGTAGCCTTGTGAGACAATTCATTCCTGACACGCATAACTGAAAGACAAATAGTAAGATCTGAAGAGTTGCATAAGATGCACTGAGTGCTCAGAAAAGCTCCCAGCAGAACAGGTAGTGATCCTCTGTGCTTTGTTTGAGACTAAAGCTCTAGCACAGGACTATTGTATTACTCTATTTCAGTTCTATAATAATCACCCCAGACAACCCAAATTTGCATAAAATCAAAGGCAGAAACAGGAAGGGTATTACAACAGAGAGGAAAAACAGACTGTAGGGAATTGAGGAGAAGGGGGTTAATGCAGGAACTGAAACAGTCAATGGAGATTGAAAAATTGTTGAGGAAAGAAACATCTAAATTAAACTTTCTCTTGCATTACTTACAAATATAGGTATGTAATGTACACTGTTCCTATGGTACAGGTCTGAGGCTTTTTGTTTGGTTGGATGTTTTTGGCTTATTTTATTTTTATGAATAATCTGAAGCATATATTTTTTAAGATATATTTATTTTATTAACCTGAGCTTGGCTGAGTAGGAGTCAATACTCTAGCTGCTCCACAAGCAACCAGGATACTGGTAAGATTATTTGATATCCCCAAGGAATTTGGGAAATGCCATGCATCTAGGACCTCACTAAAGGTCTGGGGAAACATGCTTGCATTCCAGTTCTGATAACAGGGTTATGTAGTCTCCTTCAAAGTATATGAGCAGTGTCTCCCAGGCCTGTATGCAGAGCTCCAATCATAACTGTGCAACTAAAGAAAGAAAATCTTATTCTCTGGGGAAAAATTTTCAGGTGTCCTTCGGCAGTTGTAAGAACTGGACTCTGGTTGCTTTTAAATGAACCTGAGTGCTGGGAAATAGGGACACGAAATTTCCTGTATCTTTTGGGAAGAACAAATTCTCTTGTTCTGCTGGAATATATTGATGCTCATTTTTAGCATCTTTGACATACTAGACATTAGAATCTGAGTGGAACCTTGTAGTTCAAAGGAGTTTTCCATTTTTTACTACTGAACTTCAAGACAAAGACTACTTTGATCAGCACTTTTGATTTTTTGATGTTTTAATTATATTTTGCATTCTTAATTCATTTCACGTACAAAATTCACCATAGGTTAACTTGGGGTTTCTCAGTTTTCTTTGTTTTTCTCCTGGCATTCCATGACAACTGCTCTTTTATCAGTTAAATACTACTAATTCAGATGCTCAGACTAGGATCAGTCATAAAATCTTCCACTGCTTTGCTTCCTTTTCCTTTTTTTTTTTCCCACTTCAGATCCCAAACAAGTTTTACATATTTTCTTTCACTGAACATGCTACTTACTCCTGCAGTAAGTCTGCTCTTCCTGACTTCACTGAAAACTTTAAAAATTTTCAAGTGCATCAGGGCTTGGACTTGATCAAGTTAAGATAACCGGGGTGTTTTTCTACTCATTGGCACCTGGTGCTTTCCAAAACCACATGCATTGTTGTTTAAAAGTCACTTGTTTTCATGCTTCTGAGTGAGTTTCAGGTCCATGGAAACTCTTAGTTCGGCGTTTTTCTTTCAGAAGATTTTGACTTCTTATTACGTCTATTACCTTGCAGTAGTCAATAAGAGCTTTGGGCATGGAATAATTAAAACAACTCTTATTTGGACACAGGATGTTAAATCCTTCTGGTTAACAGAAGAAAAACCCCAAAGATATCCTTTTGCCTGGGTTTTCCAGGCAAAAGTGTCTGGAAGTATCTGGAATAAAAAATACAAAATTACCAACACACTTGGTCTTGTAGGAATGAGAAAATTTTCCTGCCCATAAGGCTGGTAAAGGTTGGGAAGAAAACTCTGCACTCAGTAAAGGAAATTACAGTAATCTGCCTGAACTGTAGCCTTGTAGTGTTAGCTGGGGGTTCACGCTCAGCATGCTCCCAGGTTCCAGCTAGCCCACCTATTTCATCTAGAGCTATGAGAAATAGAAGCAGTGATGGCTTTTAAAAGGAAAGAAATGCTGGTAGAACTTACTCTCAAGGTTAAAAAATGTGCACGTTCTTAGAATCCTTTAAATCAAGTTATAATCATGATAACACCATTCATCATAGCAATGCCTCTCCCTCCCCCCCATCAAACCAGCCCCTTTAAACACAGCTCTTCCTGCTGTATAAAGTTATTCAATGAAAGATTTTATTACTGCTGTCTGTACTATTTTTTCAGGGAGCTACCATAATAGAAATCAACACAGCAAAATCAGTAATAATCACACATGTTTCATATTGGTTCCCATGTGGAAAACATTTCAAAGGTGTCAGTGCCTGGAAAACCTGATGGTTTCATTGAATACCAGAATGAAACTCCAAGGCAAACCCTGAGGAGAGATTAACACTTGGAAGTATAAAATTCAGGTAGTAATGAGAAGCCAGGTGTTCACTGTCAAGGATTCCAAGTTTCCCTAATTATGGGCAAGTATCTGACTTTAACTGCCTCTCTCAGGTGAGCTAGTAATCCTTTGTTGACAAAGATTTATAAAGAGAAAAAAATAACAATAGGAAAAGAAAAGAATTATGCCTCTGTTTGCTGCTATGGAGAAAATATTACACAAGCAGCCCTAAATTAAGATGAGAGAGGGAGTTGGAAGTCATGTCGCACCCACAGTGATCATTCTGCAAATTGCAATATGGATCTAGAATTTCATGTTAATTACATTTTATTTGAAAAGTGCTGCACTACCCAGTATTTTCCACAGCAGTGGAGGCTTGATTCTGCTCTCAATTATGTAGGTGTAAAGTGGAGTATCTCCAGTGAAGCTAATGAAGTTAGAGTAGTTTAACACTGAAATGAAGAAGATTACAATAAGGCCCTAGAGTCTGCAATATTGCTACTGCAGTTAATGATCATTACTGCAGAATGCTGTAGTCTGGTAATTATTTCATTCGTGCAGGTAGAAAGATACACAAAACTGGCACTGATTGTGTCTGTACGAGAAATAGTCCAAAATTTTCCAACCTAATATTGTCTCTCCAAATTGCATTGCATATTCCTTTTTGTGTGTATTGTGGTTCTATGCAGGAGGGAGCGTGTTTGGATTTTAAGGAGGCTGATTTAAAAGGCTGCATGGAAACTGAGTATCAAAGTAACAAAACTGTGCCTTCAACTTCATTAATCCTTTAGGCTGCTCTGATGTCTATAGCCATTATGTGGAAACCCCATTATTTTTGCTTCTTTTAGAGTGTCTTGGTACACTTTAAAATACAACACCTTAGCCAGTCCTAGTTCAAACCACTTTCCAAGTCTTGGTTTACCAACCACAGTGCCAAATGCCACCCAGGCTTTCCTGAACACCATGTGTGGGTGTCTTTAGGGCAAAAAGTGGACCCAAATTTTTGCTCCTACATTGAGTGGAGCAGGCCACAGTGAGACTTTGTGCTGACAGCCCAGGACAACAGTGGGTATGTTGGGTTTATCTCTGCCTTGGCAGCTGAGGACACAGAAGCTACATCTAACCTGGGTTAGCAGCTCAAACATTGATATGTGATTTTCCACACATAAGCTGCCAGCAACGTCCCTGTAATGGATTTAATGAGCACATAGCTGGAGATGGATGGGACAGAACATGTAACAAGAATTATTCCTAAAAAGCAGTTAGGATATGGCCATCCTGTTCAGGTATTGACTGTGTTAGAATGAGGACTGGGCCACGCCTAAGGAAAGAACTCTAGTCTAAAAAAATCTCTAGTTTGCACATATGTGCAGAGCTGTAGCATAACACAGATGCAGCTGAGGCCGAGAACAGTCATTACCAATACGTTTTGCTTTTTCCTTGGAGCCCTGTAGAGCAAAACTCAGGTACCAGCCTGGTAGCCTTGGGGTAACCCAGTGGCTACCATTGAGTAGCTAAGATCTCAAGGGCTGAATTTTATGCTTTAGGGCAAAAGGATGCTCCACATGGACAAGTCTGGATGCTCTGTACCTGGTGATGACTTCCAGCTGGCCCATTATCTGAGCAACTCTGAGCCACCAGCCCAAATGTGCTACCTAGAGAGGTCCCAGCATTAGGGGAGCAAAGGTGCAAGGGAGCAGTAGGCAACCTGATGAAAGAACTGATGTGAGTTGAGGATCTCATGGACTTTTGCCTATTCCTGGGACTTATCAGGTGAGATACAAGTTCATGTAGCCTTGGAGTAACTGGTGTGAATGTAAAAAACTGGATTAAGGCACCCATCATTTTAATTCACACTTCAACACAGTCTAAGCTATATCCAGTGCCAACCTCTTTGTTAGTCTAGCTATCTGGATTATTTATTCCCCATATATTAATATATTTATTTTTAAGAGGGCTATTTTTTGTGAGTGATTTCTTAAAAATTCCCATGCTAACCTGTTTTCTCCAGCCAGGTGATGCAATCTTAGCATCAATACTTATTGTATAAAATAAATATAATTAATTTTGAGCATGTGACAACATATCAATGACAAGAGGAGAACGATAATTTTAAAAGATGTTATTAAAAGATTACTATCTTCAGATAATCTGTTTTCAGCAATAGTGCAGTCCAGGTGTAGCAGATTTCATAATAACTCTAACATGCACTACATTTGGAGGGGAAGTTTTCGAAGGCATAAGAAGTGAAAAGGCCCCCAGATCAATCTGGCTGGGAGAAGGGAGGCTCTTTATGTGTCTTTCAGGTTCCTGGAGATTTCCCACCTTCGTACTTTACACTGGGGATGGCAAGTCCAGAAATTGTTCCATAGCTGTGCTTTGACAGGCGCACTTCTGCCATTCTGTGTTTGGAGGTGTTGAAATGCTGCTGACTTGTTTGTCACAATATTACTCCTAATGCCTTTTAAAAATTACTGTGTGTTTTCTGATCTTTCTTCTCTCTCAAGTGATGGTGAATTAGAGGGGAAGCATGGAAATGAGGTGGATTTGCCTTTGCAAACAGCTTTGTTAGGAGGCAGGCAGGGGCTGTGATGGTTTTACATCGCAAGGCTTGCTCCTTTTTCTTTGCCTTTCTCTGAATGGAAATGTATTACTTCACCTCTCCCCAAAGAGAAAGTCAACACAAAATCTCATCAGGCAAAGGGTTACGAATCTCTTCTCATTAGGCACTCAAGTACCTGAGAACTGAATTCTGAGAGCCTCTTCCTGAAAGGGTAGCCAGCTTTATCTGTGAGATAAAATGCAACTTTTCTTCAGGAAGGACATCACAGTTCAGCTCAGAAGCACAAGCTGGAAGAGGCATACTGCACATGTTCATCATGTAATCTATCTCCTAGGATGCACAACTTGAAAAGGGTTCGTATGTCACCGCAATATGTCCCCTTGTTTATCTTCCAGACAGACTTCATGTATCATGTTGATAAATTGGGCAATGCACAGGGCCAGTTCCCTCCTACTGAGGTGAGTGGGAACTGCATGGTGCCTGATACCAAAGCTAGGGAATTATTCAGATTGACTATCATAGCTGAGTGCATGCCAGGCTTGCTTTATTTTCCTTGACAGATCTCTTGGGGAGTTAAGGAGCTGAGGGATGATTGAGTTTCCACAGCAGAAGAAAGGCAGGTAGTACCACTTGCTCAGTAGCACCCCATGTACCACACACATGGGTGGCATTGCCAATTTGAGGAGCAGCTCAACTGGAGGTGCAAGAGGCTCCAGGTTCAGGGAAAACAAAATCTCCCTTGTTCTGCTTTTGCTTAGGGTTTATCCTTTTTAGTATTTGTCCTGAAGGGTTGCTTAAGGCATTACTGTGACATAAACAATTATTAATAATGATTCAGCAACTATATTACCCTGTGTAAAAGAAAACCAAATAAGGCTAATCTCTTGCAATACTACTTGCAGTTTCCTACAGGGACTGTTATTTATCTTCTAGCCATAAAATAATTAAATCTTACTGCTTTTGTGAAGGAGCTGAACTCTGAGGATTTGATCCTCACATGGCTTATATCTTTGGGGCTCTGGGTAAAATATTAAGATAATATTTTACTAAAAAGACTTTTATTTTTATTGTTTATTTAAATACTCAAAAAAACTCTTTTGAAGCCGGATCAATGTTAGTGCAGTGAACAGCATTCATATACCTGGACTCTGCTGCACTTGTTCCTCACATTTGTGGAGTGAAACAGGGACCATTTTATTCAGTGGAATCCTATAATTAACAGCAAGCAGTGTCCAAGCAGCTGCTGACCAGTGCACATCTCTTTGTGTAGCCCATCTGCAGCACTGTGCTGTATCCGTGTCTGTCATCTCTCGGGGCTCACAGCAAGAAGGCCTCGTGTGCAGTTTCCTGCTGGGGGCTTCTCTCTCAGCACTTGGTGTTTGCTCCAGGAGCACCCCCTTTCCATAATGCAGGCACAATATTGCCTTGTGATATATGAATGATTTGCTCCTTCACTGATGGATAGTGCTGTAATGGATAGAGGTGTTCTAATATAATGAATGCTGCTGATCAGGGGGCTCTGCAAGACTGTCTGGAATAGAATCCCTCCTTTTTGGGATTCCTTTTTGGGAATGCAAGGGAGAGTAAGTCTGGATGGGTATGGGTGGAGGGTTATAGGGGTTGCATGACTGTCTCTTTTGTCCCTGACAGTGTTCTAGTACCACTGACATACCTCTAACTCCAAAAACTTCTCCAGTGTCTGGCTAACAAACACATTTAATTTTGCTTCAGATCTATCAGAAAACAAGAAGGAGTTAACCCAAATGCTGTCATCTTTATCATAAATACAACTTGGAGAAGGAAGCAGCTAAGTCACTAATTCCTTCTGAATTCAGCCTGGTGATGCAGAGAGAAAAGAGTGTGTGGCCAAGAAGAAAAACACTGTATATCAAAATGCACATGAAAAAATTTTCTCAAGAATGGGAGATGCTGAACATCAAGAAAAAAACCCCAAGAAAACAGAAGCAAAGGTAATAAACAGCCACAGTCAGAATCAGATGCTCTCTCTCCCATTAGAGATGACTTTACTGGCGTGTATTACCTCACTGCAAAGGTATATAGGCAGGTGTGATTCAGGATCAGACCAAATGCAGCCTATTGTTTTATGTATATTAAAATATAGAAGTGAATAGCTGTATACTGTACCTGAATTAGTAATTGCAAGGGACTGATTCCAACAGGTCCTAGGGATTTAGCCATGGAAATCCCACTGACCTTCAGTAGTGCCTATGCACCTACATTCCTCAGGCGCTTTAGAAAATCTGTGTGCGCGCACTGGGCTCCAGGGAAAAGTCCTCTGCTATTATTATGATTTTGATACCTTGTAATGTACTCAATTTTATACAAATTTACACAGTAGTATTTGTCAGGTCAGGATTGCTGCCACTGAAGTGGAAAGCTCAAATTGGTGTGAATTACTGAGACTTAACATTGTACTTCGAATTATGACTCTTTATATTTACACGAGAGTGCCCTTTGAGTCATATCTGGGTTTTGTGCTGTTTACAAACTGCTCTAAAAAGCTGAGCTGAGAATATTCGCAGTTAGTTCAGTATGTCAAACAGAGGAATAGAATTTAGCTCTATTCTTAAACCATGATTATTTATGTAGCAGGCATGTTGGCCAACAAAAAGAATGAAAGCTGACGGGCATGAAAATAACCAGTCTGCTCATACAGGAGATTTGGTTGCAGTGGTCCTAGCAGGAGCTTGAAGAGGATTGTGTCAATTGTGAAACAAAGGGTGTATAGTTAATGCATGCCAGAGATGACCATTTGTGGGGCTACTTAATGATACAAATTCCACATGGTAAAGAGGCTGTGAAAGAGCAGAAATCACAGACTGGGTAAGGTTGGAAGGGACCACAGTGAGGCATCAGGTCCAACCTCCCTGCTTAAGCAGGATCATCCTGGAGCACATGGCACAGGACTGTGTCCAGATAGTTCTTGAATATGTACAGTGAGGGACACTCCACAACCCCTCTGGGCAACCTGTTCTGGTGCATGGTCCCTCGCATAATAGAGTTCTTCCTCATATGGAGTTGGAACCTCCTGTGCATCAGTTTCTGCCCATTGCCTCTTGTCCTATTGCCCAGCACCAGTGAGCAGAGCCTGGCTTCATCCTTTTGGCACCCTCCCTTTAGATACTTAAAGACATTGATGAGATCCACCCTCAGACACCTCTTCCTGAGTCTACACAGGCCCAGCTCCCTCAGCCTTTCCTTGTAAGAGAGATGCTCCTGTCCTGTAATCATCTTTGTAGCCTCTGCTGGATCTGCTTCAGGAGCTCCATGTCCCTCTTGTTCTGAGGAGCCCAGAACTGGACACAGCACTCCAGATGTGGCCTTACTAGGGCTGAATAGAGGGGCAGGATCACCTCCTTCCACCTGCTGGCAATGCTCTTCCTAATAGAGCCCTGGGGAAAGAAAGAACTCAGAAAGCTACGGGAGCACGTGTGCCATGCTCTGGGAGCACATGGCTGCGGGTACTGGGTGTGGGCTGGTGCATCAAGTTACCAGTTTAACCTTAAAGTGCAAACTACAAGAAGACATGTAGCTGTATAGATTATGCATGCCCAAAGATAAATTAATGGAAGATTACATTTAAAACAACTTACAGCTGGGAAATGAGGTAATCAGAAGAGTGAATGCATTTGTATTGTGAGAGCCACAGGCCTTGATTTGATGCCTGCAGACATATCCACTGGCACATGTGCTATGAAAACTATTACTTGATCACATATCATGGTTTTTTAAAGGGTGCCTACATTGGTTGTAGGCATGGACAGAGACTGCTGGATGAGACAGATTATTAATAATTAGTTTTAACCTTTTTTTCTTAAGAAATGCATATTTTTGTTATTTTCTGCTGGCCTCTCCTCTCTCTAACGACTTTAAATCTACTACACCATCTAATCTAAACTTGACGTGTGTGTCCTCAGAACCTTGATAGGTTGGCTCAACCAGCATATTAGGCCTCAGAGAATCGCTCACTCAAAATGAAGCAGGTTCAGTAAATACTGCATTTCACAGTCTATTTGTCACTCTTAGTGCTCCTCATATGCAGTCCTAGCAGCAGGCATGCACCAGATAAGAAATTTTCACAGTGCCATGAATTTTCTTTTGGCAACTTCTGGTCTTATCAACCAAGTAGCTTGCAAATACAAAATAAGTTTTACAATGATAAAGGGAAAGAGAAGTGTTGTTATCTATATGCTATGGAAAAGGATCTAAATATACAGTGCCACCAATTTTGTGTGCTTCTATAATCATTTGTGTAAAATGGGACACAACTAGATTTTTCTGATGTTCCAAGCACTGAACATTCTCAGAGAGAGCTGAAACAGGTCAGAACCACTGACAGGGCATCAATCCTGTGACCTTGGGGAGGCAAATCTCTCAGTGCTGGTCTTTTGCACTGTTGTGCTGTAGGAGTGTGTCTCTGCTAGAATATGTACTGTTTTGTGTGACTTGTCCTATTTGTCGCTACATAATACAGTGGACTCAGGTGAGGCTGGAAACTGAAGAAATTGGGAATAAATTACTGCTTTTTCAAGACAGAGTGTAAGTTGTGGAAAGGTGAGAACCTTGGCATTGAGAGTGTGAAGAATATATTACTCCACTTAATAACAAGCTCTGATGAGAAGCAGTTTGTTTGCTGTCAGTATCTGATAGTGTCTCTTGCTCTCTCTTGCATCCACCTTTCTCTAGCTCACATTTCTGAAGTCTTGCAAACTCTTCAGTCTTCCAAGATCCATCTCTCAATGCCAAGGAAGGCTGATGGAGTAAAGCAAAACTTTTTCCTTTAACACCTATAGTTCTCTTACTCTCGTCTCATTTTCCCTTTTCCCCATGGGAAAGAATCTATGCGATGAATTTCTCAGACATCTCTCATGGTCCTGTCTAAGGGAGAAAGGAAAAAGGAATAAAACAGACAAAACATGAAAACTTTTGAAAAGATGAAACCAATAGGGTATTTGGTACAATAAAAATGCAGCAGGATGGACAGAAGGTTCACTCTGGAATAACTTGCTGGTCTGGTCATCTCCTTGATGTTGGAGGTTATTAATTTATGGAAATTTTTATGGGATCAGAATACAAAATATTTCTCATATTTTGGCTACTTCTATTAAGCTGTCAGCTTAAAATTGTCAGGGTTTATGAATTAATTTCTAATTGGTCTAATTTCTTTATATATACCATAGTCTCATATATAAAATCTACTAAAATATATAAAATATTTAGGGCCTTGGCCTGACTAGGCAATTAGAGACTGCATTTTAAAGCTTATCTGTCCTGTTCCTTATACAGGAAACCTTCTGGTATATTGTTCTTTTCATTACTTATATAACATTCCGTTACATATAGACTCAAACAGCAAATTCATATAAAATGTAACTCTATATAAACTGTGAGAAAATGAGACAGAAGATGGCAAGGTTTTGTTAATATAAAACAAAATATTTGATTTGGTTTGCTTAATAAAACCAAAAGTTTTCTTATAAAGCTGATACTAAACTATTTTGGGTTTTAGATGTACATAATACTATGCAGTCAAAATGAAGGTGCCTTATCCCATATTGCAGTTATTGACATAAATAAAATTTATGTGCAATATTTTATTTAATTTCATAAAATTAATCCAAGAGCAAAACTGCATAATCTTGTGTGGCAACATAACTTTGTATTCATGGCTGATTTTTTCCCCTTAACACAGAAAAATAATGTGGGTTGATGCAGTGTCCTAACACAATAGGGGCTAATGAATAGAGCTTGCTGTGCTCAAGAGACTGCAGTTCAATTACTAGTGGTGCCAATCAAGTCAGAAATATTAACCATGGTAACAGCAGTTTTGAGTTACATGGAATGAGGCCTGGCTCCTTGGGGAAGATTGCCTCTTGGGAGGGAAGGGGGTGTTCACAGCAAGAGTTGCAGAAGGTCAGAGTTGCTTCATTATGGCAAAGGACAGCAAGACAACTCATGCCACAGGAAGGTTTCTGCTGGTTTTGTACCTTTTCATTGCAAGTGCACCTGAGAGTTCATAATGCATAATTGTGACTAACTGTGTGATCCACACACAACCTATAGAATTGGATTTCTTATGTATAAGTGTACAACAATTAGCTAATCATGTGAAAGATAAATTACAAATCAGATTAGGTCTTAAGCAGGAGTAAAATGTTGCTGAAGTCAGTGTGACTGGGCTGAATTACACCAATCGATTCTGTAGCTTTTTATGAGGATTTACTTAATATAGTGCATTTGTTCTGCTGGCTGGTGATCAGAGTGAAGATCCCTTGATGGGATACAATGGCAGTGTTATGTATTAGTAGCATGAACAGGAAGCAGCTGGCATCCTGTTCAGAAAACAATCTCCGTTTTTATTGCAGAGAACAATATTGAAAAACAGTGTGTGTGTGATGGGCCTAATCCTTAAAAATGTGCGAGTTTGGATACTGTCTCTTTTAATTGACTAGTCACTTCTGGACTAAATCTAGATTAGTCTCTTTTCACAGAAAGCTCTTCTGCTGTTTGTCCTTTGGAATACAGAGAAAACCAGCTAGAGCCCCAAAATGGCTTTTTTTGCACCTGCCCGCTGCCTCTCCCTCTCTTCCAGCTGGTGAGTATGCTCAGTTGTGGAGTGCTTTTTCCCTTCTCTTATTCATGAAGAGATGGCACATCTTTTTGGTCAGCATCACTGAAACATTTTCTATTCTTTGTCTTGGATGCCATTAAAAAAGCCAGCTGTTAAGGATGGTTACTGTGTTGTTGGAGCTTAGCTTCACTGTTAACTGAAACTTCTGTAAAAATTTAGGATGGGTTTCTTAAGAACTGAAGAGTAAGAGCAGCCTATAGATGAATTTGAATCTGGCTGCAAAGTGGTGAAAATAGTGTGTATTTGATACCTTTTACGAAGATTCTGGAACACGCAGTAACTATCATGATAACTCTGTAGGGCAAACAGTTATTGTATGTGGACAGGGCAGCTGGATTATAGAGGTTTCTCTTGTGTTGTTGAGGCACCTGAAATGAAGTCATGCCATTTCAGTCTCACCACTATAGGCCCCTCTTTTAGTCAAACACTGCAATCTGGAGGGATGTTTCACCTCAACCATCTTAAAACCTATCCCAGGTTCAGAGGAGGAAATGTCTCCAGAAATGGAGCTTAGGGACAATTTGTCAATGCACGTTTAGGCTCTAAAGCCAGGTGACCTGAAGTGGCTTGATGAATGTGTCTGATAAGGTAGGAAAACTAGCAGTAAAAGAAGTGAGGGCAGGCAAGGCTTTGTAGTAACTGAGTCTGTGTTCCAGCTGACAGGTGTTGAATTTTAATTCCACTTTTGACCTACTGTCTATTTGACCTGAGACAGGGTCATTTCCATCATTATCTCCTTTTTTACCTCTCTTCTTCCTCCAAGCTTAGTCTGTCTTGAATATTGATCCTTTACTTATTCAGTGTGGGAGACGTTCCCTCTTTTCTCCTAGTAAAGACTGAATCCTGGTGTCTTACTCATAGTAGAAAATGTGAGCCATCTGGTAAAAATGCTCTTAAGTAATTGCTGTTTCAATTGCATTAATGACTTTATCAGTGGAAGAGGATGAGAAGCCACTTTCATGTTTCTTAGAGCAATGCCCTAACCGCTGGACTAAACTGTGATTTATTCACTGGGTTGATAAATAACAAATTAATGTGAGACATCACCAGAAACAGATTGAGGAGGTTAGGGTTTAGGTTGATTGGCAGTCTCTTTTAAAGACATTTGCTTGAAAAAATGAAAGATTTTAACATAATATTCAGGTCATGTTATGACTGGTTCAGAACAGTCCCTGAGGCTAAGGTAGTCTACAGGCTCAGTAGCCATTAGGCTACTGGGCTATTTTCTTGTCAACTCAGGGACTATTAAAATAACAGTAGAGGGCGTCTGAATAGTCTAAATGCCTAGTTCAATGTCTAGTACATTCTCTTTGGAGAAAAGTAGTTTGGGTTAAAACTGTGTTTAGTGAAGGGCAGAATGGAACCAGTCTCATGTGTCTGGGTAGAGGTGTAATAACTGGAAGAGACTAAGTAACGAGAGCCATAGATAGCAACATTATCAGCATCTAGCTCTCAAGCCCTTATTGCACTCGTTCACTGCAAATCCAGAAATAATTTCAGGATTCCCCAAATTATACTTTTTGGCAAATGCTGTGTGTTATTTCACCTGATCTTGATTTGTCATATAATCAGCCCACAGCACCTATTGAGTTTCTAGCAGTGACTGCTTTAGTAGGCAATATGTGAAAATACAGGAAACAAAAATTTGGAAACTATGCACCCTAAATTGCATCCTTGGCTCTGTTGGTTTCAGTGGAACATTCTGAATTATCTAAGATCTTCATTCCTTTAATTTCTATTTTTCTTCTTCTCTAATGAATCTTTATCAAATAATCTCAGCCATTTTGGCAGTATTCTCCACAGTAAATGTTGTTAATTAGCAAATTAAAAGGCATCATCTTAATTTTTTAATTTTTTCCTCAAAAAAAATGCAGTTAAAATTTTCTGGGTTTTTGGAGCTCTTCCCCCTCACGTGAGTGGAAGTGTAGGAAAGGAAATCTGTTTCATCTTCACTCTCATACTCTCCTGATTCACCTGGCTGCCCTTGGGAATTTAAGGGAAAACAGTTCAGCATGGCAAATAAAATTCCAAACTAAGTTTTATGCAATGTTTTAGGATGAATGACGGTCCATTGTTATTGTCCCTCACTATTGCCTCCCCTCAGCCCTTGTCTACCATATGAAGAAAAGTGTTTGTGCTAGAATGTCGATTTAATAACAGGGTAACTTTTATTTCTGACCTTGTAGCTAAAGTTAGTTGAATGATATTCAGGCCAGATCTACTATCAACAGTATATCCTTTGTTATTAACAATATCACACTCTCTATAAGGAAATAAAATATCTCCACAACAAGGAAAAAGTCCCAACAGGCCAACCAACCAAATAAAAATTGAGGGCCTTGAGTCTGGCGTAAGCCTCATAAATTGTTTTTCATTTATTTTATTTTTTCTTCTTTAGAAAGGTTAGGACAATAGTTTCCCTTCAGAAAATGTTTGCTATCAAATAATATGAGATACTCAGTTATTTCCTTGTCTGAAAACCCAGCTCATGGTGTCCAGTATGTTTTTTGCTTGTCCTTTTAAATGATTGCCGGTTACAAGCTATCAGTAGTGCACTTCCTTGTAAAAGACCCTTCAGCTTCAATATGAGGTTTATCACTGTCTTGTGTCTGAATAGTCACTGGCAATAGTCGGGCCAGAATGACAGCAATGCTGTGGTTGGTTGAAATATGCAGGATGCTCCCATATATGGAGCTAAGTTATTCTTTTAACAGGTGAAAGTGAATTCTGTGGTATAAACAAAAAAACCCATGAGCTTCACAGAGGTGATACACCATAAGCTCAGAGGCTGGTGAGCTTGGCCCTCAGCTGGCATAAAAATGAAAGAATTACTGTCTCAAATCAGCATAAAGAGCTGAAGTGAGGCAGAGGCAGATTAGAAGAGTGTGGAAATGGGAATTGCCTTACTGCTGTGACAGTAATTTACCTGCACTGCGGCTATCTTACGAAAATAGGATGTCAGTACCCCATGTGAATGAAGATGCAGATCTCTACAAGGGCAAAGCACAGTGTCTACTTGAGGCAGGAGTGGGAAAAACTATGAGCTGCCTATACCTTACACGACTTTCAGCTGAAATGCTTTCTGCTCCAGAAGAACCTCCTTGTTTTATAAGACTTATTATTTTCTTGTGTCTCTAGCTGAGTGGTTGTAGAGGTGACATAGACATTATGTCCAGTCTGCTGCAGAGGAACTGGTAACAAAAGAGTTGACACTGTAGCCCAGAGGAGGAAAACTCTATAGAGGACAGAGAACAGCCAATACGTGTCAGCAATTTGAAGAAGAAGATACCAAATAATTCCATTGCCAAGGCAATCATATACATTAACACAAGTTTCAACACCATAGTCTTTCCTATTTAATAGCTAAGAATGGAGTAGAAGATAGAAAAGGCAGTGAATTAGATAATGGAGGGTAGTCCTCAGTGCAAAGAGTAAGTGCAATCAGACATCTGTGTGCATGAAAATCTTTCTGAAGCAGAATGTAGCCTTGTTAGCAAAGAGAAGATCCCTCAGTGCTATTAACCTGCTGGGCACAAAGAGCTAGCCAGGATATTATTTTGTTATGTGCTTGTCTAGTTGTTGATCTTTCCAAAGAGACAGAACCACAGTCTAGGCCTTGGAACAACTCAAGAAGAGTGGTTTGAAGAATTGTGGAGGTGCATAAATACTAAACTGTTGTAAATGGCAGGGGAATGATTCCATTTTTAGAAAAGAAATGTGACTGCCATTATTATTGTTTGTTTAACAGTCCTGCAGTTTCTTCACAATTTGCACAGATGTGTTCAATTTCAGTCATTTGCCCTGTCAGTTTTTCTGATACATGGTACATCATTTTCTTTAAGATGCCTAAGTGGTGGTGATTAGTGGTGTGTGATGAATGGACAAGGAAACTTTACTTTAAAAGGAAGAATTCTCTGTGTTCTATATGTGAAAGTAAAATGTAGACTCTCCATTGTAAATTATATGTTGCTGTAGTTCCTGCTTCGTGTTATGTTGAAACACCACAGCCCAAACAACATTCAACATGTGCGATAGCTGTAAGATGTTAAAGTAGAAGCAGAGAGCCATATATCAGAATGTCAACATGCTTAACATCCAGTCATTTAATCCCTAGCAGCCTCTGGTACAAGTTAGATTACTCTGGAAATATGTGTGCAGTCTCTCTTTTCAGCAGGATGTCCATGTAAGTATGAGCTTTCTGATGTAAAAACGAAAAACAAACTGTATTTTAAAAGCATTAGCACTGACGTTGGAATGCTTTGGCTCATTTGGCTTACTGAGTTTAAAATGATGTCTGTTGAAATGTTTAACTCTGCCATCTCTTAGTGACTCTGCAAAGGAAGACTAAACTATGATGTGGTTTTCATGTCCTTCAAGGTACAAGGACCTGGCTGTGAAGAGCAGCTAATCACTGACCTGTTCAGACTGGAATATCAGGTTAGAGGGACTTTGGAATTAGCTTCTCAGTCAATCCAAATCTGATCTAGGGATGCAAATGGCTGCTAGATGCATGTGCTTAGCGATGCCTCATTTCCATTCTGAAAGGCCTCCTATACTAACAAGTACTATGAGAAAAACTATACCTTGTAGATGATTTTGGTGGTGATTTTTTGTAGGTTAACATTAAAATATTTCTACATTATGTCGATGGAACTGCAAGAGTGACCTTTAGTATGGATAAATGAAGAGAGAAGCCAGACTCTCTTGTCTCTCTTTGACAGACTATGTCCACTAAAGAAAGGTGGATAAATTCCATCAAAAATTCTGAAGATTCATACAGCACTTGCATCCCTTTCTTTGGCATGCTCCACCTTGCTTTTCTTTCCTTTCTCTCTAGAAGTCAAGCAATTTAACAGCGGATGGAATCACAAGATCTATACTGGAGTAACAAAATAAGAGCAAAAGATTTATCTGTATGTATTGTGCTGGACTAAGATTTATTCAATGAATCAAGGCAGGCCCAAAATTTGAGAGGAGGTGACAAGAGGCAAACCTCCATTTCTTGCCTTTGCCAGGAGGTTGAAATAAATGTAGAAGCATTCCAGGACATATAAACATCCAGCTTGGTTCTCCATAAGCACAGAAAATCTAACATTGATGAAGTTAGTGAGAAATTAAACAATTTGACCTACTATAATCCATGTGGCTACTTTCTCTGACTTAGGTGCTTCCAGGATGCAGATGATGAGGACCACATGTCACCAGTTGTGCATACAATAGACCAGTAGATTTGTATGCATCAATGGCTCATAGTCAGTCAACAGAGTCATGGGAGATGGTCTGCAGACAAAATCTGGAACTGTATTAAGAATTTTTCTATTACCTTCATGTAGATTATAAGAGTGCAGGGTAATTTTGGTTTATTTGAAGGACAAAAATGATCCACTGGCCCTAAATGTTTGGGATGCATCTGCTGAAAGGCAGTTTGTCCCAAATAAATGTTTGTCCCAAATAAATGCTGCTGACTGCATCTAGAAAATGACAGTGAAAGAATTTGAGTTTGTTAGGGATAAAAGGCTCAAGAATGACCAAGACATTGGAAGAAGGGAAGAGTCTGTATCAGGATTGCTGTCTGTGGAAGTAAAGAGAAAGAGAGTTAGAAATATGGTCAATGAGGACAAAACTCACTGTTTGAGGGACTGGATACTATGTCATCTTGGAAAAATTATGTCAGTTTTGGAATCTAGACAATTAGTCAGCTTTTCTGGCATTGTAATATTATTTCAGTCACATTACTTTTTGGGAAGGAGCTAGATTTATGGCGTCAGCATCCATTTTCTTGGACAACTGGAAGAATACTCATATGTCACTTCATTTTCTCCTTTTCTCTCTCTGAAATGTCAACATGTCCCTAGATGTGCTTTAGAGAGAGGCCACTGTGAGGCTGCACTGTGATAGTAGACACATGTGGAGTTAGTACTACAGAACACCCATAATTACAGCTACTTGGGCTTCTCTTTTGAGAACAAAAACATCCACCTGGAAAGAAGAGATCACTCTGGAACATGCCCCCAACTTTCTTGTTCTATTTGTAAAAATGATAGATGATAGAAACAGTGTTGGTGAGCAGTTTCTCCAACAACATTATTAATATGGTTTATTTGTTGTTGTAACCGTGAAGAGAGGGATTGTGTGCCCCTTTCTTCTAGCCTTTTAAAACTAATAGCTTTTCTAATAGTAAGAAAAAAATACATTCATCGTTTGTGATAAGCCAAATTTAGGTTTAATATGAGTTACTCCTTGCAATTAGAGACAATGTTAAGGTTTGTGGAATGATAAAACTACCATGCACAGCATTGTAGTTTGGCTTCATGAAAAACATGTTTTCCTTGCTAAACACTGAATTATATTGACAGTGGAGCTGAGATGCCTTGCAATCAGGCATTATTTGATCAGGCAGCTCTTGTTGTACTGTACATAGACAGAGAGTTTCCTTAAATACAATAAATAAAAGTAAAATCTTACACAAGGCAGCACAGCTTAGTAATTGCTGTTTTGGAGCTCACGTCGCTGCAGTTATTTAGCTCAGCATTTCATCTCCAGCTGCAGCACAATTTTTGCCAAATATAGATAAATGAAGTTAAAGTTATTGGCAATGAATAGTTCTGTATCCCTGTTTCGAGTTCATAGATTTCATAGCAGAGGCCTTCCTTTATTTTTGTAGCAAGCAATTGTTTTGAACTCTGAACTTCTTCACGTTCCAGTACAACACAGTGTTTTCAGTTCTACTTTATCTACTGGTAAACAGAGAGAATGAGCATGTTCCCTGTTTGAGAAATATACCACATGAAATGGGAGGGAGGAACAAACTCAGAAACTGAACCTCACTCAGCATATTTTAGGAGTTTAATGTAATCTTGGTGCTGAATTTGCAGTCAGGGCCTTTCAGTATGGGATATCTAACTCTACAGCGTGCACATGTCATTCTCTATGTTGTGGGAGATGATCTGGTAGCATGGTCTGATGCAGACCCTCACTGCAAAGTCACTACAAACTACACAAAGATGACTTTCTGGTTTTTTTAGACCTTCTGTAGAGAAAAGCTCCTTTCATTTGAATTAAATAAATGAGACAATACAAATAAATGATAGAGACATAATATTGAAAATACTCTAAATCTCTATAGAAACATTTATTATTAAACAAACTCAAGACTTTCAAATTTGGATATATAATTCTGTTCCTTTAGATTTTTTCAGTTCTATTTCCTTCTTGCTCTTGTGAAAACATATTGTCACTTTTACAGCTGTCTGGTGTTTATCTGTAAACAAGTAATGGGGTCAGGAAATGCTGGTCTTTCCCTCCGACCCACCTGGCTACTCTCCTTTGATCTATGATCCCTTCTGTTAAAAGGGAAATGAAATGTCCTACTGTCCAGAAAGCAAACTCATGGAGCTTTTATTTTCAATGGATATGAATGACAAAACACATCTCAAGTACTGCTGTGGAAAAGCACTTCCTTCTTTATGTTCAAACACCGGCCTGGAGTTTCTTTCCACAGAGTTTCTATACTAAAAATGTGTGCAATTTTTTTTGTCCTATGCTACTTTTGTCATGGTAAGTTCACTTGGGACCATAGCTTCAAAAGCAGTAAACTCTAAAATTACATTAAGAAGATGCCTGAAGTTTGTCAGTGAGATTTCAAAGGAAAAACATATTTTCAAAATTAGGAGAGCAAGCACTTATTAATTTTTTTTTGTCTGTGAAATTTCCCTGATTCATTCAGAGTGACTGGTTTCAGTTAAAGAATAGGCTTCTCCTTTTTTGTGATTTCTCACCAGCTTTACTTTATATTGTGAGTTTCACTTCACAGATCCTATGTTACCCATTTTCCAAATAAAGTGAAGTTATAGGGTTTTACATGGTAAAATAAATCTCCCAAATACAAAAATCTCTAAGCTGTCTAACAAAATAATTGCTGCTGATAACACAGCAGCAAATGAAAATCAGATATTTGTATTTTCTTCCATATTATGGAGGAGAGCAAATAGGTTTCATTAGCTAACACAGAAAGATTTTCAATAGATGTAATGGAATGATCCACTTTTCAGTTTGTATTGATTTAGACATTACTTTAGAAAAGTTCAACTAAGAACATCTATCTCTTTTGAAATTCATGGGGTCTCACAATGTATAACTTCTTACATTGGTATAAATATAATATTTTATACTGCACTTTTTAATTGAAAAGTGAAACATTTTACAAGTAAAGTGAATTAGAAATGAGGGGTTTTTCATATAAGAAATGTTGATGAAAACACTATTTTTCACTTTAAAAATATTTTATTACAAAAATGGAACTTCTTTTAATAAAACCATCTTTTTCCTTGAAGGCTATTGTATGGAAAAAAAGGGTACTGTTTCCCATGGAGGAAAAGAAAAATATTTCTGCTTCAATAAATACCTATAACACAGCAATAAATTTCCAACACAAAATTCAGGATTATTTTAATTAGGACCACTGTTTAAACCTCATGTTCTCCTGTAATGTGTGAATAATATGTATTTTACTAAGGACTGGACAGAGATATTACTAGTTATTTAAGCTTATAAGGTGAACTGTGCAGTCAAAACAGAACTGCCTGTTTTACATCCCTATCTCCTGTTCACAGTACTAAAACAGCTGAAAATTAGAATTTTCAATATGGGGAGAAACTGGAGCTTTTCCCAGTACAATTCTCCTTTCTAATGAGAGCAACAAGTAATAGCAAATAATATTTTTGATGTTCCAGCCAATTTCTCTAGGATTGTTATTCCTGTTACTAGTATTGGTGAAACTTCTCACCTGTGGACTCAAAAAGCTTTTTTTTCTGAACATTTTACATGGAGTATAATGCCAACTAATGCAGCTGTCTCCAATTTATACCAATAAATGAGGTAGATAGGGATCAGGCTCTGTACTAAAAAGGAGGTATTTCTTATGGCTGGATGAGTATCTCTGGTTCCTACTGTCTCTCATGATCTTCACTGCCTCAGATAACTGTACTGTCTCATGGCTACTCTTACATATCATTGCCCATGTGATCCATAATGTATTTTGCAATATTTGAGTCTTTCTGCTTTTACTGAGGAGGGCATTGGTCCATGCTCTCTGTGTCTGTGCCAAAACCCATGTATGGCCGGGCCCAGTTTGGTGTCTTATGGTCAGAAGGCAAAGTTTCACAGTCAAATGTAACCATTTCTCATCCTGGTTATTTCCCTCATAGTTAATCAGCCTGACTAGAATGCTGATCTGGTCTCATCTGCTACATAACTGGGAAGCAGAGAGCAAAACCAGGGCCTTTTTATATGGAGGCTGCACTCCTTCAGCATGTCCATCCTGAAGAGCAGTTTACCACAGGGTACACTTGTTTGTACCCACAGGGCTCACCTCTCCCTGTGAGTGGCATAACAACAGCATGATGTGAAAATAAAGTGAAAAGCTCTCAGCGAAGTTCCTCTGCAAAGCACATGTGCTCATAGAAATGCACACAAACGAGCTCGTTTGCACACTGAAGCAAATGCAGGCATCTGCACATGCACAGACTCATGCCCTGTCACATTTGGCTCAATAGCCTGCGTGGTTAAATAATGTCAATAGCAGAAACTCTTACAGTGCTGACACTTCCTCTGGCTGTAAAATATTTACTGTTCCTTTAAAACTGTGAATAAAATAAGGTCAGTCTGTATACTGAACAAGGAGTAAAAAAAAAAAAAATTCCTTTTTTTTTATTAGAAAACACTTGAAACTTATCATGTGCAGCAGATGGGAGTAGAAAATGCAGCTTGAAGACAGTTATATAAATATATCCTTGATGTCTGTTTTGCTTTTCAATTTGCAGTGAAAAGTACAAAGGTAGAGTAGAGCGCCAGTCAGGGCTGCACTGTGTCTCTTGATATCCATTCCAGATGTTGGCTAGACTTTGTGGAGCCAGGCTTATGGCACTGAGGCTGGAGCTAGTTGTCTTTTCCTCCAGGTGTGATGCTTCATGCTGATCCCCCCACATGCTAGCCTGTCTTATCCAAACAGTCTAAGCTCTGTGACAGGCATCTACCACCTTTTCGACCAAAATTCACCTCCCTTCCCCCCCACCTCAATGCTTTCCACCCACCCCAGCTTCTTTCAGCTTGATGGGCTCTGCAGACAAGCCCACTTGTCCCTGCCTATCATTCTGTCACTTCAAAAGCAAGCCCCCCTAAAAAAATGAGCTCTGACGTGGTTCTCAAATAATGCTAGTCAGTTAGTAGCTGCTTTGAATATTCCTCTTTGTGTTTTGAGAGTGTCTGGAGGTACTATTTGACACCGAGTGTGTCTGCCAAGCCTCTAATGGTAGTTCTCTGTTTGTGCATGCTTGTAAAGGATTTTACACTGTAATATTTTAACTCCCTGATTAAACATTGCTAAGCACAGAAGAATATCATAAATCTCGCAGGCGCCAACTCCATTTATCTGAATGTTAGTTACTGTCTACGGTGGGTAAACAAATTACAGCACAGTTTATTACAATATATGGGGCCACGATGTTGCTCTATTAATATCTTGTACCCCCTGGAAATATATCGTTGGCTCACAGTCTGAATTTTTTCTCCTGAACAATTAAAAACAAATTCTGAATGGAGGGTGGGAGGGTGTGTGTGAGAGGGAGGGGGAAGCATCAGGCACTTCCAAGGGGAAACTTGCTGGGAGTAACAATAATGAGCTGCAATATCAAATTACTACTATCCTGGGTTTGAGGTCAGTACATATTGAGTTAGTTGTAAGATATTGAAGTAGAAACTTTTCTAGTTTGGAATGCATTAATGCTGCTTAAGCTGCCAGGAAAACATCTAGAAAACGTTTGAGTTGGAGAAGGCAGAAACAAAGAAGAATGTTAACAAACAAGAGCATTGGAGTCTCTTCCTTTCCCAGCTGTATGCAGCACGTTTGCAGAGATCATTCTCATTAATGCTGGCATGTTTGAGGTGCATAGAACCTCCACTTGTAGACAGGAGGTGAGCACTAGAGAGGTTAGAATATTTCCAAATCCATTTACAAAAACAGTCACTTCTAATTTTTTATCAATTTTCTTACCCCACACAAATAATCCCAGTTATATGAATGTATAGGAATCAGTGGGAGCTCTGTCTTCTTAAAGTACAGAATAAATCACTGAATAAAGTAGGAATTCTATTGGGAGGCTTTTGGAGGGGCAATTTTAAAGTCTTTTAAAATGGCTTGTGATATGTTTCAGTATAGAAGTAGGAGCAAAGAAAGAAGTGCTATAAGTTTTAAGAAAACTCATAGCAACTACTAAAAGTAATTTCACTACTAAAAAAAACAGAATCAACATAAAAATAGCATTTGTAAATCCCTGTTTACTTTTTATGTCATAAAAGTGTCACTGCTACTTGTCCTGGAGCATGAAGTTGTGGCTAACAGGCTGCCTACTAGTGGAGCTATCAAATTGGAGATTACTTGCAGTAGTCATAATGGTAAAATAAAATAAAGGGATGCTCCTCTCCTAATTCTGCACTGATGCCTGCAGTGGGGTTGCAATCTCTGATACAAGCTGACAACCCTGATGTTATGGTCAGTGGGAGCAGGAACAGCTAGCTGCTATCTCCCTTTCACGAAACCACAAAACACCAACATTTTACAGACTGCAAAAGAGTTCATTACTTGCAGGGGCAGGGCAGGATAATGTTCTGATGTTCTTAGCTGGGCTCCAGTGGCCAATAACACAAACACCATCCTTCATAAAAGCAACTGAAGCTTGGTAAAAATAGAAATCCAAATATTTTTAAAGTTTTTGCGTATTGTCAATACTGTAAATCATCATATAAAACTGTACAACAACTGATGAAAATATGTCTGTAACTAATAAAATTAACACCACAGACTTTCACTCAAGGAGTTTGTCTTCACATCAAAAAAGAAGTAAGGCTAAATTAATTGCTAGCCTTTTCCTACTAAGACCAGTAGGAATCAGCATTTAAGCCAGGGCTGAATTCAATTATGAGATTCTTAAAGAAATGCAAGTGCTATGTTTGTGTCAGTTTGTAAAGATCTTGTTTATATACATACTCATTTCTTGATTCAACAATGTGTTTGGCATTCTGGCCTGATCCACCAAAGCATTCAATCACATGTGCAGGCATGTAGGCAATTTCTCTCACATCAGTTAAAATATTTACATGCTTAACCTTAAGCACATTGAAGGGCCAAGCCTGCAATGGAATTATTTTTTTTTAAAGAAAGCCATGCAAGAAAAGCAATGCAGTTTGCAAAGATACTGTCAGGGCATGTACCACCTCACCACGGCAAAGGGAGCCTGGAGGTGCTGAGCCCCACTTGCCCATGCTCTATTTGACTCCATGCAAGTAAGGAGCTCCAAGGATCTCTCACAACCTGTGTAGGACACAGCTCTTGGTCACTGAGGTGGAAGGTTCAAATAAAGCATGTACTGACTTTTAAAAGAATAGCAACTTTTTAAGAATAAAATTTGATTCTGAACCCTGAAATATTTTGGGTAATCAAACCAAGGTTTTGGAATGTGTTCTGATCCTGGAAGGACTCACCCCGTACAATCCTGTGAAGTAGGGGAGTGTTTGTCAGAGGGATGCCAAATAAACCAAAGTGTAATTTCCTGTGGTTGAACATTTGCACCTCAACTGGAACTGATTAAGAAGGTTGAATCTAATAACTGGAAAAAGAGGGGCAGGATGGGTCACAGGCTTGCAGAAGTTTTTTGGAAAAGTCAGTTGCTGGTGAGGGGACCCTATGGGGACATTAGAAGATGTTTTGGCAAAATCTGAGAGGTGGGAGAGTAGGATAGGAAAGATAGGAGGAGGAATGAACCTTTTAAAGCTGACAAGGGAGAACAACAGAACAGGACAGCTGAGTGCAGGAAAAGGCTTGAAACAGAGGAGTAAGAGGACGTATAGGACGTATACAGCTTTCTCCGTGGAAAAATGAATGGATAAACCAGAAGGCAGGCTAGCTGGTGTGTTGGCCTCCTCAAGAAGCTTCCTTTTGCAGGCTATGAAGAGTAACTGAAGGACTTACATCTTATGGGTCCTGGAGAGAGGAAGGAAAATATCATGGTGAAGACTGAGGTGAGCAAGGAAAGATAAACAAGGTCTTCAGACCGTCTTAAAATAAGAGCTCTGAAGGAGCTACAGGAATCAAGCAGAAAGAGCTGGTACTTGGAATACTGTGTTGATGTATGTGTTCGGGCATATAAGGATGTAGACCAAGAAAATGGTTTTTTGCTGAGACTGCAACAGCTGTCAGGTAAAGAAAATGAAAAGCTCCCAGTAAGGAGGCCTTCATCCTAGGCTATTTGATCAAGAAATTTTGGAGGACATAAAGAAAGGGAATGACAAATGGCAGTCCTGCTAGACTGATCAGTTGTGATACGGTTCATTTTCACCCCATTTTCAAAGATGTGAAAGAGTCTTATAAGACTCTGATCCATCTGGTGAACTTAAAGTTTGGGTGTCATCTATGGTATAGAAAGCTGATCTCTTGATTTCATATTTACAGGCTCGATGGCAAGAGACAAATCTATCAAACACCCAAAGATGTTTGAATGACTTTGTGAATTATTCTGCCATTCCTTTTACTGTATTGAACGGCATAATCATGGACTGGTGAGATTGATGAAGGTTATCAAAAGGGACTGTAGTGTTTATTGGTACTATAATAAACTCTGTTCTGGCTATATATTGGATTTTTGTGAATATTCACCAAGCATGTTAACTGGCATAAATATTTTGATGCACATTGTATAGATATAATTCCAAATGTCATTGTCAAATTAACAACTGTTTGTATTTGCAGTGAAAACATTATTGCTTTAATTAAATCAGGGAACAAACCCCAGTAACATCGGATCTCAGGTTCAAACCTAATTTATATCACTTTTGAGTTTTCAAGTGCCATGAGATTTTCTGGCATCTCTCACAACAAAATCACATTGGAGGTAGTGTATATCTGACTCAAATACATGTCGGTTTTTGCTTTGTCAGCAAAGGGATTTTGGATCAAGCTTTTGAACACATGCACAATTTGAAAGTTGCATTCATTAATCTTTTCATTGCTACTTTCCCAGTGGTTTTCTAGAGCAATGCTGAGTTTTAAGATGGGAAGAATCAAATGAAGTAATAGGCAAAAGTTACTTCAAGTGTAGTGGCCTGCATGGTAGAAAGCATGGAAATGCTCATGAGAGAAGGAAATGAAATGAGCCCATGGTCTGGGCCACAGATGTAGTGACCCATTAAAATCCTGAGCAGAAAATCAATCAAGCAGTGTTAACCACAAAGTTAGAACGTCTGGCTTAAGCAGTTGCTTATCTGCACGGCACTAGAAGCTGGAATGATGTAATAGACAACATATCATATTGTCCTCCTAGCACTTATACTTTCTTTAACCATCTACTTTTCACTGCTCTTTAAAGGAACTGCTAGATGGACCTCGGGTTTGATTTCTGTGCTGCTCTCAAGGTCTGTTTTGGGAACTCACAGTCACACAGATATCTTCGCATCATTTGGTGACAAACATATTTGTGGGAAATCCCCCACAGCTCATAGAACTCAGCACCAGCTTAAAAAAAGTTAAAGAATAGTTTACATAGATTAATTAATGGCTGAAAATGCTTCCTTTATTTAAGAATTCATTCAGTATCTTTGTGAGGTATTTTCTACTGACGCATTTCTTACATTACTTTTGTTGTTAAAGCTCCAGCTATATTTTTCAGGGGCTGTGTTTGTATGTTTGTAGTCTTAAATCAACATTTTACCTTTTTCTTTTTTTTTTTTTTTTAAATTCTACGTCACCTAAGCTCTGCTCATGATGAATGTTGAAAGATTATATGTTGACTGCATGATACAGGTCTTCCATAGTTTCAGTAAGTTTCCAGAGGAGAACCATGTCTTTCTCCATGGAGATACAGGGCACTCCAGATACACTGAGAAAAACATACCTCAGCCAGCACTGGTGGAGAAAGGCGTAAAATGCTATTCCACTGGTACTGTGGTGAGAGGTGTCCCCAGTGCCTGCAGCCAGACCAAGAGAGGGAAGCTGCCTTCACCTGTGATCCATCTGGTCATGTTCTCACATGGCCATGAAATGCAAAAAGTTGCACTAGGTTGTTTTCCTGCTGCACTCAGGAAGTCCATAGACCACTTGGGTCCCTGATGGATGCTTTAGAGAAGGTCAAAAAGGCCCCTCTCTCCATGTATTGCACCTTGGCAGGATTCACAAGGGCAGCCAAAATTCAGGCCTGTGTGAAGACTGGCTGTTGTGAAATGGAGAGCCTGTGACAGAAATATTCTTGTGACTTATAACAAGGGGAGCCAGTGTGCTAAGAAGGGAACGCATAGCTGCAGGCTAGATGAATTAATTTTACTAGGACTGTGTGTGTCATAGCCTTGATAAAGCTTAGTTCTCTTTGTACATTCCAAGCTGCTGTGTTTGGGTAATATTACAAGATATCTAAATGTTTCAAGCTTTCTTATGATTTAGCCTCAGTAAGATTTAGCCTCTCTTTCCAGCAGACTTCTTTGATATGTTCTTTATCTACTATTGTTTCAGAAAATGAAGACTCCTGGAGCCCATTGCCTCCTCCCCTACTTCTCCATGCATATCTCTTCCCAGAACTCCACATTATGGTCAACATAAACCCAGTTTCTTTTCTCAAAGATCTGGAATAACTGAGGTGAACAAATATATGATCGAGATTATGCCATTTTCCTTCAGCTAGCATTAGAAGCACACATCCGTGGACAAAACATTTCCACATTCAACCCTCTGCTTCAGTTTCCTTTTTACCTTGGATGGTTCTGTCCTTTGGTCAGAATTTTCTGGGTTGTTCGTGACATTTCTGCAGTTTCAGGTCTGAATCACGGAGTTTTTCTCAGTCCTGTCTGCTCCCTGTTCCTTTCTTCTGAAGTAATCTCAGAGGTAACAACTCCTTTAAATCCCTTGCTATACCTCAGGTATCTTTAGATAAGGTGTATCAGTTGATCTGTTTCTTGGTGACTAATCTGTAGTTCAACTACTGTCTTTCCTGGGAATCACACTTGAAATAACCATTTGCTCTGGATAGCTGCCATCTTTTATCCAAGTGTGCTCCATTTAAATGGAGGATCATCAAAGTTTAATGGCTCAGTATTTTTAGCCATGAACCAGGTGCAAGCAACTTTTCTGTCACCTACAGTGGGTTTTATGTCAATATGGAAGCAAAGGATCAGAAAGAGTGGAGTGTGCCACATTCCTGCTGGAACCTACATCCTGACAGATGTCCATAAGATTCCAGTGTCAAGAAGAAATCATAGTAGAGAAATTCCCCAAACTGTCTCAATGTAAAATGCTGTTTCACCATATGTCTTGTTATAATTAGAGCTAGTAGGATGCATGTATTCCAGATCTGAGTTGATAAAATATATTCATTTTGATAGGATGATTTTATAGGAATCTAAAATATTTTCTGCCTGAGTGTGGAGTGCAATGAGTGTGGAATGCAACTGTCCTTGCCAGCGATCTGAAGTCGGTCTCTTTGAGATGCAAGCACAGCCACAGGAAATGGTGCCTAACTTCACAAAACACAGTGGTCTCCTGTGGCTCCACTGTATTCCCATCCCTGCCAGCAGTCTACAGGTCTCTGTCTAGGTCCATGAGCCAGGAGCTGGTCTGGGTCCCTTCCACTGTCAGAATGAGAGATCCTGTCTGTTGCAGAACTGATTATCGTTTGCTTTACAGCAACATGCCTGTTCTTTATTTTAATCAGTGATATGAACACTACGTATCAAACTATAATTATTTTTGGGTGAGATAGGAACAGTTTCCAAATTAAATTATGAATTACCTAATCATTATATATGCCTTGAACTTGAATGCAAAGCATAGATGCAAGCTGGAGAGGCAGTCCATGGACTCTGAAGGATTGGAATTCACACATATTTCACATACAAAGTTTGAAAGAAATGAACTTCAGAAATTCTAGTTCAGCAGGTCCAAATTCTGAAAAATATTTAATCTAGGATTGTAGTGGAAACATATTGACTGAAGAGACAAGCTAATTGTTATCACTGTCATTCTTATGTAAGAAGTGCCTTCGGCTGCTATGTGAAAGGAATTAGAACATAAATTCTTGACAACTTTAACACATGCTACCTGAATACCCATCTGCTTAGCTTAAGAACTAAAAAGGGGTTCATTAATGTAGTATTGAATAAATTAAACATGCTGCTCTATGTGTTGAAATGTGTTACAATATTTAGAACTGCTTCCTTCTTTTCCCCTTTTTTAAAATTGCATCTTAAAAAGCCGGCTGTATTTTTCATATAAAAAGCAAACAGCAAATTGGATCTGCATCTAACAAAAGAAATTCATGTTTTGAAGTTTCCAAGTAGTGGCTGACCACTCATACATATGGGCTGACTAGAAATGTTGCTTAGAAACACCACGTTATCAAAGAGAACCCAACATCAGGTTGGAGTGCTTCCCAGACAGCCGGTTTGTGGCGATAATTTGCAATGGAAAATTCTAATATCTGTTCCAACAATTCTTTATTTTCTAGATCTTCTTACTTTTCCCTCTTGAGATTATTTGCCATTAGACTTTACAATTTTCTTCCAAACTCTGATTTGGAAGATGGCATAGAGGTATGTGGACTATGTTTATGGATTGGTAAGTCCTTCAGCAAGTATTAAGAAAATGTTGTTCAGCTGAGTAAAATACATGAGAAAATCCATGCTGAAGGAACTGCAGTGTAAATTAATATTTCTGACGTGAGGACTGACCTAGCTAGATTTAAATATATTATTTCCCCTGTATACATTAATAGTAACTGCTTATTGTGGACTTTTAGTTCTAAACATAATAAAAGAATAAAAAATTCTGTGCAACTACAAAAATTACCTATCTTAACTTTGCAGTCATGTCCTGGGTAGAACAAGAGGGTGATTTTATAATTTCAAACAGAAGTTATCCAAGTAGGGTAACTAAAGAACTGCATTTGTCATGTTCTGTGCAAACAGGAAGATTTAACAGATTCCCCTCATATTCAGAAGCAATTTCGTATTGCAATAGCCTGTTGTCTGCTCCTCTGGTCCATTCCAGGCCCCGCAGCATCTGTTACTCCAACCACCACAGCTGGAGTTAGAAGGAAATGGGTCACACTGAGACATACGGAGAAAGGTATCTCCAGGCAAATTGGGTCCTAGACTGTTTAAGTTTTATACATATTTACAGCTTGAATATAAATGTTTTTGTGTATATGTGTATATTAAATCCCAAATCTTAAAGAAGACAATTTGACCCCTTCCCCTTAGAAGAAGAGCTTCTAATCCATATCTGAGCCCCTGTGTTGACTCAGGGGGAGGAGTGCCATCTACTGAGGTTCCCTTGTGAGTTTGCACTTTGTCTGCCGTGGTTTCTTTCAAGATCCTCAGGGGAAGTGCCCAACCAGAGTACAGCAACTTCTCTTTCTCTTAAGAAGAAACATTTTTCTTAGGCATACACTGTAAATTTTTGGATTTCCCCAGAAGCCCTTCTTGCTGCCAAACCCAAGTCTCTTTTATGTGTTTACCTGCTTGCACTTTTTATTATTAGTTTTTTATTCAGAGGGAAACATGTGAAGTAGTGACACATTGGTATTAAAGCTGGTTACCTGATCAAATCTAGTGGTGAGTCTCAGTGACATTTTTTCTTCTCTCTTATCTTGAAATAAGAGAGTTCTCTTCCTTGAAGCCACCATTGAATCATGTGCAGACAGACCTCTGCTCTCTTCTAGGCCTTCATTTGCATTTCAAGTTTGTTCTGTAGAACAAAATAAAAGTTTAAGTTTTATAGGCCAACATGAATGTAGAGAATGGCAGAACTGTGTACTTGGGGGGTTTAACAGACTAGGTCCCATGGACAATACATTTTATTTTCAAGGCTATAGGGGCCATGCATTTCCCCATTGCTACAAGACTTCTGCCAATTTTCATGTAATAAGTGCAAACTCAAACTTTCAGGTTACTTACAATATAAATGTCTCCTGCCAGAGATATCCTGCATGTGGGAAGGTGAAAATAAGTTGTGAAAACAGAGCATAGAAAACGTAGATGACAACAGAATGTGAGTGAGAAGGGTGACACAAAAAAATATTAGAAAAATGCAGATCCACATTTAAGATTTCTATCTACCCTAGACTACTAAAATGAAGTTGGTACAATCTATACCGCAGATTAAGGTATTTTAATGTTTCAAAATGTAGCAAGGGGAGATGAGTTACCCGAAGGAGAAGAATAAAAAAGGCATATGTCCACATAGGGCAGGAGCCCCCCATTTTCCATACAGTTCACATTTTGTCTCCAGTGTCTAAGTGCTGAGTCCCATGGCCACAGAGGAAAATGAAGTCCTTTGGATTTTTTTATTGTTCCTATTGCCACACAGATCTTGTAGCCCACTGTGGGTACCACAGCATGAGCAGTCACTGCCCTGGGACCACCTCCTGTCCTTGTGGAGCTCAGCTATAGGGTGAAGAGCAACACTGGTATCATACAGGCATCTCTGTCTGGCAGCCAGGTTGAATCTGCTCCTGTAAATGTCACAGAAAGAGTTGGAAATTGCCATAGATATGATGATACTTCTTTTCTCAAAGAAAATAAAACAACTGGGGGATATCTGAGTCAAGAAGATTTCATAGCATAGTACTATGAGCTCACACTCCCAACCAAGGTGCAGATCCGGTTGAAGCTGCAGGATCTCATGCAGTGCAGCAAAGTCAGTGTGGTGTGGGTCTGGGATTAGCAGGTGTACCAATTAGTGTGGTGCTGATTCTGTTTCCCTTCTATGAAGGGATCCTTCATAGTGCTGTGCTGCACTGAAGGAATTTAAAATAAAATCAAGTTAAACCAAACCAAACCCCAGACATTTAAAATTATGCACAAATGCAGAAGGGATAATTGGGATGTATGTAAATGAGGATGCCAAACAAAGATAAAGAGGCAAAAAGTCAAACTGATGACAGTCTTACTCACAAGAAGTAGTGTGTGTGGCTCAGTCCTGAAGCCCAGGAATGCAGCAGCTGCGGATGCAGGAGCTACAGCCTTGCACTTCCCATGGCTCTGGCCCCATCCACTGGCATTAAATAGCTGCCTGCTGCTGCTTCAGATTGACTTGTCTCTGATGAGGGTTAGGATTGCTGTCAAAAAGTAGGGCTTAGGCATTCCCATTTTTCAAAAGGTTAATCCTAATTATTTTTTATGCTGTGTAGCGCACTGTGAAATGCATAAACTTTGGAGAAGCAAAGGAACCCATTGTACAACTATCATCCATCATCATCTTATTTTTAGAAAGCCTGATTTCCTCTAAGGTCACTCTACACTTACATACACTTAACCATGGAAATAAATGTATGTATGCATATGTAGGGATATGTAGAGACACACAGATATGTTTACATACATGCACTTTTTGACCTTAGCTTGGTTAATGGACGTTTTCCATTGTTTTCAGCAAGGGAGGTTAAGGACTTAGAACTATCCAATCTTTGTGTTCATCAATGTTGACCTTCCTTTGAAAAGTGAAATTCTGTGCATTCTATATATGATCCAGTTTTGGCACATCTGAAGTATTTATATCCATAAGGCCACATTCAAATTCAGACATGTATTGTGTAATATATCCTTGTACAGAGAAAAAAAGTGCTGAAGCAATAGCTAAGATATTTCAATACTTGGTGTGACATATTAAAAAAAATGTGTGGTTTTTTTTTGGTGGGAAGTTCATTCCTGGCAATTTTTGCCAACCTGGAAACTTTGTGCTATGTACAATCCTACCATTTTTTTACATTCATGGAATACATGGCATTGCAAATGCTTCTTTGCTCAGAATCAGGACAAATTTCTCTTAAACCATATATTTTTTTTCAATGAAATCAGAATATTTTTCCAACAGGAGACTAATTTAAACAATAATGATGCTTTTTTCAACTAAGTGATTGAAAAATATCATCTTCATTTTAAAAGATTGAGCACTGGTGAATCTCTTAATAGTTCAAAAACCTTCTTTTCAATACTTTCAATTCTGTTTCAAAAATTTGTTTCTCCCTTGAGTTTGCTCATGAATCACTGAAAGAACACATTATTCTGCAAATAATTAATTTCAAAACAACACGCAAACAATTTAAGATGTAGAATAGTTTACATAGATTAGCATCATTATTTAAGTATTTGAAGTGCTTCTCAGATAATTTTAATTTTGTAACACCAGGGCTGGGGTAGCAGGTGGCTCTTGCAGGGACTCACTAGGTGGTGCTATTGTACACGTCTGCCAGGTTATTCTTCTGTGTTTGAGCAAATGTTCAGTCTTGGGAAGAAATGCAAAACACACTCTACCTTATTAGAGGGAATGACAGGGGTGAAAGAGCCATTTGCTTTATGCTACTCCAACATCCTAAAGTTTTGAGACAAAATTTCTTTCAGCCAACCATGCTTTGCTGTCATACAAAGAATTTTGAAAGTAGAGATGTACAGTACCTCTTCAGCCAGTGTTTGGAAGTGCATGTACGGCAGTAAATATGTAAACTCTAATATTCCCAGACCGTCCCTGATTTTTTACTTCTTGTCACTAGGACACTTACCGACAATGCCCTAAGACAGTGTGGCTCAGAAAAGGGAAACATCAGTATCTCAGTGAGACACTGGTGGCCTTTCTTAAATTGAATGCTGTATTGTAAACGTACTCCGAGTGAACATGGACAATACACATTAACAAGGCATATGTGTCTTTTCTCTAAATGGATATCAAATTCAGCACATAGGACATAGCAGGCATGTCCAGCTGCCTTTCTTTTTCTCAGAAGAGGTGCTCAGGAGAGAACTGGAGCCCGGTTCCATTTCAGGAAACTGGCTTGTGCAGTTGCAGGAACTGCAAGTAGAAGAAGATTGCAAAAATTACTCAGGGCTAAATGGCTGGACTGATTGAGAGTGGTGGTGGTTGGGAATATGGTGAGTGGAGGACTTGGCAGTGTTAGGTTTATGGTTGCACTTGATGAGCTTAAATTTTTTTTCCAGCACAAATGATTCTATGAAAATTTGATCTTAGTTCAGTCTTCCTGAAACTGCATATTTGTTTGCTCTGCAATGCTCTTGTATATATGTATATATATAAATGTATATAATATTTACATTAAAATGTATTATTTAATGTAATGCTTAGTTACCTGTTTGGCCCAAATGAACAAATTTCATATTGTGGACTTGTCAAAAACCATGCTGGACAAGTTTAGTTCCATATGATAGTATTATTGGTTGTAACCCTATATGTAGGACATGGAAGAATTTTAACTTTGTCAGTACAATGTCTGAAAAGCAAGAAAATAAAATTTTTAAGGTATTTACATAACTTTAATTCACTTGTTTTCCATATATTAATTAAGACTGTTGACTAGAAATCAGTTATCTATCTCTTGTAAAGTTGCATATTTTCAAACAGAAGTTTTGGATCTGGTGTTCAAAGATGCTCCAATTTCAGAATATTGTAGAAAATATGTTTACCGTTAAAATATGCTTCTTAATTAGGAAACTGTGTTTCCAAATTGATATGCTATAATGATATGATAGAAAAGCTTGAGAAGTGGGCACATGAGAACATAATGTAGTTTAACAAGTCCAAGTGCAAGGTGCTGCATGTGATTCGGGGCAATCCTAGACATGGGTTCAGACTGGGAGAAGTTGCCCAGAGATGTTGTGGCTCCCCTATCCCTGCAAGCATTCAAGGCCAGATTGGACAGGGCCCTGAGCAAGTTGGTCGAGTGAAAGGTGTCCCTGCCCAAGGAAGCAGGGCTGGAATTAAAGATTTTTCCAACCCAAGTCTTTTTCTGGTTCTGTGATTCTATGACCCTGTTTAATTACAGAGTATTTGTGTCTTCTATTTTAAAAATATTGCTATTTATTTAAACAAGAACTTGACTTTAAAAAATTTTAGTTTGCTTCAGCATCACTTTTATTTAGTGCATCAGATGGGTTATGCACTTGCTTGAAGCATGTTTGTTAAAGAGCATTCTCTAAACAACCTAATCTTATAAGTGGGCATGGACAAAGAGCCAAGGAGTTGCAGCAAAGATGAACAGCTTTCTGGCTCAAGAGGTGTGAGGTCATGCAATTTTACTCTGTGATTACAGTTCTCCACAGAGTTCTTCCGTGACTAAGCAAGCATTGTTCAATCCTACAGTTTTACTCTTGTCCAGTAACGGCCTTTCTTATATATAGGGAGCTTAACATAGGATGCTGTCACAGGTTTACAGGGATGCTGACTGCTTACAGACACAACTAAGTGTTGCTGCATTTGAATACACAAAGATCTCTAAAACATTTATTGTTCTGAGACATCTGGGTCTATATATCTTAAACTAGATTCTTTGGCTGAAAAACTCTTCTAAATAGAAAATTTTAGTATTATTAATCCTGAAGGTTTTTTTATTATTATCATTATCATAATCATCATCATCATCATCATTATTATTATTATTATTATTATTATAAATGTGTTGTTGTTTCTTTTTTTTTTTTTTTTTAATGCTCTAGTGGTCTCAGATAGATATACTCACTCATGTTTGAGAATAATTCAGTTACTCTGGTGACAGGCTGGCCATAATGCTCAGAAGGAAGTTAATAATCCTATACCCAGCACATGACTTCATGCCATCACATACTGAGTGAAAAAGGCAAGGAGAATGAGAACAAAGAGTCAAGGTCCCATGCAAAAACAGAAGGTGGTGCAGTTACAAAATCTTGTACTGCCTCATGATGTATATTCCCAAAGGGAGGATGAATTAAGTTTTCATGAGCAGTGCTAATTCTGCCATTTGCTATTTTTTTAGTCGTAGGTTGTGTCTTTTATATATATTTGAATACATATATTAAGGAAATTTAATTCTGAGACATTACAGTGCATGTGTGTGTTCAGCCAGATGTGTGTCTGTCTATATTACATAATGCAATGTAGATTTAGAATTACATGGAAAATCTAAACTAAAAACATCCCAAGAACAGTACTGGTTTACTTCTTTTATCTAAAATCTAATTTTCTAACAAATGTTTTTTGATCAAAGAATTTTTCTAAGAGAAAAAAGCATTAGTCTCTGTATAATAAGAAAACAAAAAAATTGTTGCGCTAAGGAAGGAAAAGCCCATCCCCCTTTCTTTGGACTGAGGAAGAAAAAAATCTCAGCTGTTAGAGATCCTGAGATTTCCAGCTTATTGAAGCAAAGGAAAAAGGTTTCAGACATGACTCCCCTCCCAACACACCTTATTAATTTTTTTCCAGATGCTTGTAATGGAGAGGAAAAATGAAGAGAGGAAAGATGTAGTTATCTAGCTCAGAGAAATGTGACTAGCTGGTTCCAGATTTTCCTCATTTCTGCCCTTTCACGCTGATAACCCTTGCACATTGATTTGTATTTCACACAGTCCTTGTAGACCTGTAATAATGACATGTACATTGTGCAGCTGACTGATTTTTTTTTTTGTGTGAGATGCTGTGTTTGTGCTGCACAAAGTGAACTCTGTTCAAACAAATTTGTGTCTTAAAGTTTTCAAGCCACACTATGAGTGGAAATGATTTGGACAGAGACCAGCAACTTGAATGAATGCTTAAAATTTCTTGCCTGTCATTGCTATTGTTATTCAAGGCCACATTTCCAGACGTAGGCATTTATTAGTCAAAATATTAAGGACTACACTGTGTTATCAGGAGTAACTTGAATCTGTTATTGGGGCAGGCTTAGGAGGCACTACTATTTAGAGAGACAGTTGTGAGGTGTTGCGTCTGTGCTCCTTCTAGTAGCAGTAATTGATTGCTGGCCTTTGTATAAATGGCTAACTGTACACATATGCTTAGCTGTTCTGGCACACAAGTGAAAAATGGATCCGCTGCTTGTCTGTGTGCTCCACAAAGGGAATATGGAGTGTAGTCATGTTACAAAACACTGCATCTGGAGTTAAGGCAATAGTTGCTCACAAAGGGGTGCAAGTCACACAATAGGCTACTTTCAGTAATTACTCTTGAGTTATTTAGGCCCCAAGTGCATATAAAATGAATTAAAAGAAATAAATTTGAGTTGAAGGTATTATATGCGTCTCTTCTTAATTTCTGTGGAAACCTTTAAAAAATCCCAGCACCCTGCTGTTTTAGAGAAACAAACCTAACAGCACCGAGCTAATATACATGAACCAGAGAGAGATTGGCTGGTTTCAGTTCAGTCACAGGCTGAAAGCTCTGCAAAAAGTGGATGAAAATAGACCCCAAAAGAACATAACTGAGAAACATGGAAGATTCCAAAATGCTTTATTGTTGTGGCTTTAATAGGTCGGACTGTTCTCTGTTTTTTTTTAGGAAATCTTGATTTTTATTTTTTTCTAAAAAGTACAAAATCCAAAGAGCTATGTCTAGAATTTTTTTGTTTACTGCCTTGCTTCTTGCATCACATAATCTGTCTTGAACCTATGCTTTTAATTTAGATTATGAACCTTTTAAAACAAGGACCTTGATTTTAATCATTAGTAAAATGTTCAGTGCCCTGTAAATAACACACATTTAGAAAAAAATTTTTTGTAAACAGTATTTGCTTACTGGAGTAAGTGTCACACTGACATAACAATATGCTTCCGGATGAGTGATCATAAAATTACAGCTAGAGTTTCATTCTATGGTTCTCTTTATACCTGAAACAAACATATCTAACACCATCACTGCAAAGACAACATACAAAAGTGCAGCCTGACTGGTGAGAGTGAACAGGCACAATCCCAGCAGTGTGGCTTTGCTGTGTGTGTGTGTGTACACATCAGTGTGCAAGCCTGCTCCCCATGATACTTTGGACATCACACTTGAGACTTACTGAATCAGAGCAGATTCCTTAGGGACTGGAAATCAAGTTAGGTTTTTTTCCTTCCCATAATTTATTGACAGAGGTGAAGACGCAGAGGAATATATGCCAGCAGGTATATCTCTTTTGTAGGACCCCACAAAAATGGTCTCAGGGATGCTTAGAGAAAGGAGGCCTTATCCTTCCCTGAAGATCATGTCTGTACACTGAAACAAACTTTGTCTTGTCCCACGTGTATTTCTGGTTATGTCTCTGTGCTTCTCCTCTCAGAAACCCATGTTTACTTCTGAGATGTGTATTTTCATTTTAAAAGCTATTTCTTTCAGGAAGCTATATTAAGTGACCAGAAATGGATGAAACCTGTAATTTTTGATTAATGCCTTTTCAGGTGAATACCTCCTGTTATAATTTTCTCCTTTGCCCTTTGCATGTCTTCTGTCTTTTTCTATTCATGGATTATATTCGTCCTGCACTGTCAAACACAAGATTACACAGATTTTCTAGGGATGCATTTTAGCTTTACTCAATTGCGCAGCGAGCCCTGTATTCTTATATATGCAATATAAAATTGTGTTATGATAAAAATTCTGTGGCATTTGTTCTCACTGGGGCCATAATTTGGTACGAATATGAACTTTTTTGAATGCTGGTATGCATGGTGGAGTGAGAACTCAGGCTGTCTGTTGCATGCTGCCATTTGCTGTGGTCCTGACGTTGGAAATGCTGGCTGGCTCTCTGGGGGAGAACAGGGTCCTTTTCTCTCTTACATTTTTCATTTCTCTTGCAGAGATTCTTACCTGAAGGAAAATTCTCTACTTAGGCTGCTATGTGGTTTGTGAAGAGGATTTAGAAAACCTGTTTTGTTTCTTCCAGGCCTGTTAAAGATTTTTCTGAGGAACACTGAAAACAATTGTGTTACTCTGGACGTCTGTAAATATTACCAACAGTACTCCCGTGAAGTACTCCACTCTCTTCTTCTTTCTGTGTAAGTGCTACTTTGTGGTACATAAGTGATATTTTTGGATAGCAGTTATGTGCCCACATTTAGTTCTCTGAAAAGACCATCCAATATAAAAGTTTATAAAAATTATCACTGTATTTTATCCAGTCAGGTGTACCTGCAGGGCATTCATTAGATATATAGCCCATGTAAATCAACTAATCTTTAGCCTGTGCTGGTGTTGGAGAGGGTCAGCATGGGCCTTTCTGATCTGTATTCCCTTGGATCCCTGGAGATCGGTGTTCAAAGACATCTGTGTGGGTCTGCATGGAGTTGGATGAGGTCCATGTCTGGAAAGGCTTACATATTTAGATTTAATACTACCTTTTCCACAGCTGATAGCAGAAGTGATTTAGATAAATAGAAAGCTCTGACACCTGTGAAGCTGGGGAGCCCCGTGAGGCACTGAAATAGCAGGTTTTCTAAGTGAAGCTCCAGAATCGAGAAGTGGGAAATGCTGCTTTCCATGATGTAATGCATAACAACTGCAAGTCATTATCCATTTACAATGTTTCTCTGTACAGTATTGTGATTTCACAGTATATGCTAGAAAGCTAGGGTTAGGAAAATAATAACATTGAAATAACTTTAATTTGATCAGGACAAATCTAAAGGCAAACCTTATGATTATAAAAAAGGAGTTTCAAAGCTTATAGTTAATAATTTTATTTGAATTAGAATCCCCTATGATTTTGTGCAGAGGTGTTTATATACATTAAATATGATTGATGGCTGATGTTCAACAGAATATAAAAGGAGAATGGACTAGTTTCTGTGAGCTCTTTTAAATAGAAATACGAACTTTAGCACTAGAGAATGGATGAATTTCCACACTGTGGGCATCATGCTTTTGATTCCTTCTTATCCAGGCAGAGCATTTCATGCTGTTGGTAAGATCCTTGCCTTAAAACTTCCATGGCAAGACTCTCACTGTTTTTCCAAACATGGCAGATTCCAGGTATGGCCTGTGACTAAGGACATCTTTGTTTCCCAGAACAAACTGACCAAACAACCCCCTATGAATAACTATACATGAAGTCTCTCTTTCCTTGTGAATTACCAGTTTCAGCATACAAACCCAGTCTGCAGAACTCAGTTATCCATGCTGTCAAATTGTTAGGCTGATCACAGGCATGGATTTTGCCTCAGAAAACTGGCATTCTCCTAGATAATTTCCAGATAGGAATGCAGAGTTGACTTTATGCAGAAAGCATTTTAGATGCAAACACATTGATTTGGAGGGTAAGAGAGCCAAATATGGAAACAAACCATTTCAAGTTTGTCATCCTCAGTGCTCAAAGGTCCCAGGCATGTTTGATTTTTCAGAGATGTCAGTTGAGCTAACGAAGACTTGTCTCCTGTGTTGAAGCTGAACTTGGATGTCTTAATGCAGCTTGATACACCTGAGAGACCACATCTCCTGATATCCAACTTATGCTATGGCTTTAACTTCAAAGAAAAGCATGACTAACAGCTTCACTTCACATGGATTGGGAACTAGAGGTGTCTAACTACCTTACTTAGTATCCCAAATTGTGAAGCAATATAGCGGTGTTTACACTAAACTAAACACAGAAGTCCTTTTTTTTTGGGGGGGGGGGGAGCAATTTCAGGCTTTTTTTTTCATCTGGTATCATCTTAGATATATCTATATTAATGTTTTAACCATTACTCATGTCTCTTGCCAAAAGACTGTCTTTGCACTGTTTCTGGTCAAGGAGTTACTGGCACACAGTGGTTCAACAGGAAGGCATCACTTTCTAGAGTACAATTGCAAGAAACTTTTATGCCTCTTACATGAAAGACACCATGTACGAGAAGTCACGGTAGAATTCCTCCTGCTGTGATTTTTTTTAAAATTAATTGTACCCTATCACTTATCACAAGTAAAAACTTAATGAGTCTGGCATACTCACTCTGTTTACTTTGAGGAACAATATTTGGTTCTCATTTGCCCGATGCTGTCAGGACATCCTCGAATAAAAACCTGCCAACAGAAACATGCAAAGTTTGGGCAGAGGTAAAAAAGGCAATGGAGCTGGAGTCAAATCTGAATGTTTTGTTTGTTCTACCCCAGATAATGTGCAAATTAAAACTTAAAGTCCAAATGCCTCTATACTTTGTCAGAATATGAACTGGGTCCTGAACTCTGCTGTTCAGACCTATCTCTAGTAAAGAACACAGTTTATTCAGGGAGTGTTGTGTATGAAATCACTCTTGGTATATGAAACAAAAATCAGAGGAAAATTGCATTATTTTAAATACAAGCTGAGCAAGAAATAAATTGTTCCTGACCTTTTTCTGTTAAGGAGCTCAAACTTGATTAATTCTTGGCCTGGATGTTCCCTTACCTCCAGCAATTACATGCCACTATTACAGTGATTATTTTATAAAAGCTAATAAACACTATCTGGAGTTAATATTTGCTCCTGAGGAAAGTTTGCCAAGAGCTTAGAAGAAGTTTACAGAAGATTTTGCCCATTAGGTTTGTGTACAACATTTGAAATGCCAAAATCCTTTTAGCATCATTAATCACAAAAATGCAATGTAAAAACAGTTGTACCTAATAAAGCTGTAATCTGATACAAAAATAGGCAAACCCTCAGGAATTTAACACAATAGGCCAAACATTGTCCATTCCAAATGAGTTCCAGTAGTACCACTATTGATTCGGCTTTGAATAGCCTTCTGCTCTTTTAAAACAGATATATATAGATAAAATAGGATTTTATTTCCTGCAGTACACATGCATCTGTTATTAATAATTTCTTCCACAAAGGATTTTGGCTATTGCTGTCCAGGAAAGCTCTTTTGACCAGCTTGCCACAACTTCTTTCTTGTTTGCTAAGCTTACAGCTTCCTCTGTCCTGATGAACTCATTGGGGTTCTCTCTGTCCCTGACTCCTGAGTTGCTCATGTGGGGGGATCACCAGGGGCTGAGGCTGTCTGGCCATGGGGAAAAGGAATTGTTTCTCCCAGTTTCTGACCTTGGTATAGGGCAAGTGTTGTGGGGGACTGACTGTTGTCATGCCATGGTAGTGCCAGAACAGGGAGCTGGGGTGGTGGAGCGAAGGAGTGGCATTGTATAGGAAATTATGTATTGCCTTCCTGCAGTTTGATCTGTCACTTCCAAAAACCTGGAGCTCCAAACGTCAGAGGGAAAGTGACATTTTAGACAAGGCATCACTCCCTTGCCTCTCGCTGTGCTCACCTATTCCATGGCCATCTCAGCTTAACTGAATATTTATTGCCTGCAGTGATCATTTATTATTGTGCATCCTATTTTTCACTTTTATGAGGACTTGCCTATTAAACCAAGCACAATTAGCCTGGCAATCGGTTAAGATCTCCAGAAAAAAAGTTGTAGAGACATTTACAAAAACTAAATAAAACATCAGTTTCTATTGCAGAATACATGCATAATAAGACACGTTCTTATTTGTTTAATCCCCCTGATTTTAAGCTATGTCTCAACAGACCACTGTTCACTTTGTGATCTGACTGCCAGCCTTTTTCAGGATCTAGGTTTAAAGGTAGTACAGAAGACTGATGGCCTTCCCTTTTGAGTTCATCCTTCCCTTTCAAGAAGACAATCTGTCTGACCTTTACTTCCTCCTTCTCTCTCACTTTTAAAATTAAATTTCCATAGATAGAGAACAATGCATTTTGATAATTCACCTTTTTTTTTTTTTTCTTAGCCAATGGCAACATAATTTTGACAGCTCCCAAGCGAAATTTGATTTTAAGAGTTATTTTGACTTGGCTATCTTTCATTGTCAGATTCTGACTCTCCTTATTCACCTTCTCCAAGTCTTCAGCTGAAGCCTTAATTAGCTCATTTTTTTCTGGTGAGGATAGTTGAAAAACTACCTTAATGAAATTCCATGAATTGGATATTATAAAAATTATTATTTTTGCAATACTCCTGTAATTCCCACAGTTCAGATATTGGAGACTACACACATCACATTAATAACGTGAGTGATGGACCGTTAAAAACATGCATTGTCCATGCCTTTTTTTCAGTCATAAGGATTTTCTATCATTTTAAAAGACATGGGAAGACTAGATCCCTTTCCTTTTGATACTGACAAGAACTTGGGAGCTCCATTGCCAGGTTCTTGCAATAAGAACTAAGTGAAAACCTTGTTTGGCTGAGAAGACTGATAAAGCCATGTACAACTCTCATCCTTATTCTTTTTTTTTACAGTCACAGTAGAAGATACCCATTCTGGGGAGATTTATGGCTCTCCTCTCCTGATAAACATGAGAAACTTGATGCATGGGAAAATGGGACTTGATGATAGCTTGACACTTTCATACCTTGAGACTCAAACTCAGATCTGTCAGAGGCGCATGCTATGAATATGCTGATGAAGCATAACCCACACAGAACACATCACAACCCTACTCAAGAGGCTTTATATTTGTTATTCTTTCATCCAACCTGCACTCAATTGCATCAAAGAGTTCTATAATAAGGTTCTGACCACATCATAAGGACAACATGGAGCAGATGATTTGACACGTGAGAATATGGTACCACCTAAAACCTCCTGCCATGTTGCTGGCCCTGAGACAGCACTTACAGTACTTACACTTGCATCTCCTACAGACTCTACCAGCATTTCAGGCTAAATAGTGACAGGTCTTCATTTGCAGCTTTGAGGTTATCATGAAAATTTTAGCCTACCTGATGTACACACAGTTAGCTGTGTATCCAGCTAGACAGACTATCCAGTAGTCCACCAGTAATTGATGTTTGCCAGCAGTTATTTAAATTCAGCTGTCAGACACAATCAAAAGGAATTGATAGAAAGCTGCTTCATTATAATTCCTCCATTTCTTGCATTTAGCATTCTTATGTGGAGTTGGATTTTGGTCTGGAACAGTGCAGTAATGTGAGTTGATAGCAGGCTGGGAATGAGCCAGAAAGTGAGCGCTTAACCCAGAACCAGCACCTCTGGGAGCAAAGACTTCAAGAATCAGATGTTTTGCATTTGCATTGCTTCCAAGTTCATATTGGAGGAGGGAGAGAGATGATGGAAACCATCAATAAGATCAATTTTAATTTCTGCTTTAACATTTCTCTTTCCACACTTTATCCTGTTGGGAATTTCAACCAAAATCTAGGACTGTGTTCTTAGCCTCACAAGCTGCAGACTAAAAAGTTAATGAAATGTAGCTCTAATTTTAGAAATATCAGTTCATTTGGTATCTGTTTGACAGGGACAATGGTGCTAGGAACCTACAACTGGAACAAACTTAAAACAGACAGCAATGATGCTTTCAGTTTTGTGTGTGTGTGACTTGAGATTTCAAGGCTGCCAAATTTCACGCATTCCCACATCTTAACAGTCACAGATTGAGCCAGGCTTCAGGGATTGATCATGTTGGTCATCAGGAGATTGCCTGGCTCTTGCCCAATTTTATCTGAGATATGGTTTCTATCATATTTTTAATAGCAGCAATCCCTTGGGACACTATTTTCTCTGAGATTTTGCTGTCCACATGGTAGTCAAGAAGCATCTTGTAATCTTGCTTAGACATATTTCTTTCCCCTTCTATAATTTAGACCAGAAACCCTTCAATAATGAACGAACAAGCTTGCTTTTAGTGCATGAAAGCATAATAGAGAAAACAGTATCCTTGTTTACATAATACTTTTCTCTATTTGAGTCCCTTGCTCTGTGCAGTTCTGCAGATGAAGAAATATTGTTCTGTTTGTTATTTGTACTGTTGTGGCACATAACAATGACAGTTCTTGACTCCATTATGCTTCATTGCATTGAGAGAACGGTAAGATGTCTTTGTCTGAGAGCTTGATTGAGAAGCCTGGAGAAAGGAGAATAACATGCTGATTGGAGAAAGAAGGGAATGTCACAACTTACCCTGTGCTTAACTGCTGTTTAGACTTTGGTTTCAAGGAATTTAATGAAGTAAGTTTTGGATGTTTACTGGGAGACCCTTTCAAGTTAAACAGAACTACAAATCAGGCATCAGAACACTTTCGTAATTCCACCATTAAGATTCAGATTGTTTGTCTAACATGATTATAAGAACTACTTAATGCTTTCTGAAATCCATGGTAGCAATGAAGAAACCAGTTTAGAGGTGGTGCAGTAAGAGAGTACTTACACTGCCCACTTGTAGCTCTGTGCCTCACTCTGTGTAGTTGACAGACAAAGGAGAGGTGCTCCAGAGAGGCAAAGTACCCATGTTGAACGTGTAAAACCAACTTGAAATAGAAAGCATGAAAAACCCTTGTAAGAACACATACTAAAGGATATTGATAAACACTGAAATTTTCCACACACTTCTCTTTCAAATTCTTCTAGGAATATCTCACTAGAATATTTATAATATGTTCAGGGGTTTAAAAATAAAGCCATTTCTAAATCAAAGTAGACTATTTAGTTTACCTGGAATATATATATTAAAGTGATTCCACATGATTTAGCAAAGATCTTAGCAAGTATGTTATTGTACTCATCACTTCTCTTCATAGCTAGTTTTTAGGTTGTATCTAGGGGCCTGATTTCTGCTGTCTTCTTTCAGACATCTATTTTGGCTGATTTAAATGTGAGGATGGAAAAAAACCCCCACTATATAAATTCCTACAAACAAAACCCTTTTTTGAAAAATGAGGTGTCATGTATAGTTTAATTTAATCTTTGTGTGGTTTTCTTTGGCATGTTGCTCACACTTGGGATTCATATGGTGTATCACAGCAGTTCAGTTTACAAACCCACTTGTTGCTCTACAAATGGTTATAAAAACTCCAAGAAAATGCTGCAAAAGAGCAAGTTTACAATCTTGAGAGAAGTAAGTGACAAATATGTTCTTCAGAAGAGATAAAGTTGGATTTCTGGAGCACGTACACTGTGAAAAGACCTTAGACAGTAATTTCAGTAAATAATAGATTGCCATTTTTCCTTCTGCCAATACTTTCTCATTTTACTTCTCTGTCTTTTGGTGTCCATCAGTGGATATATCAGGCCACAGTTCATGCATATGAAGGAAGATGTCACATATCTGAAATTCATATGTATGCTGTCAGCTCCTTTTTGCACCAAGAGCTTGATAATCATATTGCACTGGAGACATGAGGGCTTGTTTTCATGAGGGATTTCAAGCCATACCCCCTGAAATGTATGGCCTTTTGTATATGAAAAAGGCAGTTTACACAGTTGTGTAGCAAAGACCATATTTTCTTACTTTTAGGAACAAAGACATGTCAGGCTTTATTGAGTACATCACTAACTATATAACTAGCATTAAACACTCTATTTGCAACTGTTGCTGTGTATTTTGTGTGTGATTATCACCCCTAGATCTGCATCCTATAAAAAGATATTTCTGTTTGCTTAATTATAAAGCTCTTTATGAACAGGCTCATCTGTAAATAGCTTGGTGCAGCTGAAATAGAAATATAATTATAATGAAGGCAGATGTTTCTGAGATACTTCTCATGAAACTTGTTCTGAATATACAAAGGAGGAAGGCTTTTCTAGCTGGTGGAGTGTTGGCCAAATGTAGCCTAATCATCCAAATGTGAGGGGGGGTTCACTTTGAGAGAAAAATCGGAATAATAATAATAATAATAATAATAATAATAATGACAACAGCAGTAACACCAAAACTACTAACAACAATATGAATGATATTTCCAAACCCATATACAACTGCCTTGTCCCTGGGTAAACATCTTTCTTCCTGAATTCAGAAGGGGCAAAGAAGTAACTTATGTAATTTATCTCTGTGGACTAGTTTCCAGAAAATGCTGGACTTTTCTTCTACATTACTTTTTTAGATTGATGAAACTCTCATGGAGCCACAAAGTTCAGGGTCATTTGTATACAAATATAGCACTTCTGTCTGCCTCATTGTCTTTGCATGCGCTTTTAAATTGTTTAAATCCTGTTAGTGAAATAATGAGACAATTTTTAAAAATTATTATTTTTACAACCAAGGACGTATAAAACTACTGAATCCTATTTCCCATGGAAATTCTATTTCCAAATCTTTAGAAAATCTCACCTTTCAGTTAAACCACAGGCTTCCTTCCCCCTCCATCCCTTCCTTCACTAACAGTAAATGCTTTTGCTATGGCAGCTGGCTGAGAGCTGTTAATCCAAGCCTGCAGTCCTCACTTCAGTGGAGCTGCCATCCTGATCAGCTCCCATTTGTCCCATCTTTAGTGACTCACCAGCAGAGCCGGTCGCTGTCCCAGTCATCTCATCATAAGGGTGCCCAGGCAGCTACAGCCATCTGGCAGGCTTGTGAGTTGTAAACAGCCAGTGTAGTCCAGGATGAACTGCTACTAACTAAGTTATGCTGTGGAATAGCACCCTCCAGCCCAGGACAGTCTTGTTTAACTCACAGCATGTACAACAGGAGAGTCACTGGTTAGCACTGCCGGTCTGCCCATCTTCCCCTTCTCATCTCAGACTGCATGGCTGAACAAGGAAGTATGGAACTGGGCTGCCTTAAAATAGGAGAGGAGAGTGTGAAGCAGAAAACACTGTTAAGGATGATTTGAGCTCAGCCAGTAGCACTCCTGAGATCTCTGCTGTGGATATTTTTCAAACATAAACATAAGCCTTTGACTAAAGTTTACAGAAGCGGAATATGAGTGTTTGTACCACGAGACATCAGGGTTTTGATTTAAAAGGAGCACAGTGATTTTCAAGGGTCGTGTATCAAGTTTTGAATGTAACTTTGGGTAGCCTGTAGTAATTTGTTTTACTCCACCACTTGGGTGGCAAACTTAATGTAGCCTCTCCTGGATGAACAGAGTTGGAGAATATATATCTCCTTTGCAGGCAATATATCCTTAAGCATAACGGAGCAGAATCCAGTTCAGAGCAACTCCTCTTGAGATGTAATACCTGTACTTCCTGCTCTCATTTGTGAACTACTTCACTGTGTCAATGTCAACAACACTTACCATGCCAGGACCTGGCTGGTGTGGTTCTCTTTGAATGGACCACTGGCACTGCTCCAGGTTTTGGGAGAAGCTTTCATTAATAGCATATATCAAGCATATTTCAGTTTAAGAATGCATCACAGTTCTCATTTCAAAAGTTGGATCCCAGGTCACTCCTCTGTAAAACACAACCTGGGGAGAGATTTTCTTGTCAGGTTGGATAATTTTTCTCTTTATTTCTGATATTCTTAATGGAACAACAACGAAATATCTGGTCTTTCAGTGTAAGTGCATCACTTCCATCAACAAAAACAAAGATTATGTGTGTGGTGAGGATGAGAATGAAGCTCTCAGACTGTACACACTTGTGCCTGAGGCCGGGACTTGGGGGCTAACAAATCAGCCTGGCTTTCTGGTCTCTCTTGACCCCAAGGGACTCAGTGTAACTTGTCTACACATATGGGATAGAAAAAGACAGAAATAAAATATGTTGTGCATATCTAGAAAGGAAGTATTCAGCAGTAACTCAAATGTAGGAAACTGAGGTTAAAATTGATGGAGTACTTGATGTTACAAAACACATTCTATTAATGAAATGAGCAATTATTTTCAATTTTATGCAGAACAAATGCATTAAGATAGGTGATGACAAATATTTGTGCATGAGGGATCATACATGCTGTGATAGGAAGAAAATTGCCCAATTGTTTCTTTTCATGAATGGGAAACTGAGGCATAGAGATATTACTTACTAGAGATCTCTCTTTTTCTCTCTTACACACACAAAGGAGAATGGGTGGTTTTTTAACTCCTGTGCAAATATTATTTTTTCTGCATTTGTTCCAAATTTGTGAACTGCACTTGTCCTTAGACTCCCATATGTATAAAAATGCTATCCACAGGACTGCTGCTAATAGAAACTGTCAAGTCTGAGGCAGACATTTAACCTACCAGCTGTGAGGAGCACCCGTAGCATCTTTGCATCTCCACCCTCACCTTTTGTCTGCTCTTCATTGTCCTTGTCAGACATTTTCTTCTGAGAACTTCCACTGGAAATTGTGTCCTTATACAATGAAGATGTTAAAAAGCTACTCTGGCTACTAACTAAAATAAACCATTTAATGACTAATCCTTGTCCTTATTAGGGAATAAGGTAGAAAGCATTCCATTTGAATTTTGCATAGAGAAAAAGTATCTGAAAGTCTCTTTCCCTGAAAAAGTTATGTTACCTCTTTTTCACATTTTCCTATAGTTGCCTCTCTAAATTGACACTGAGGCATTGCTGTCTTTATTAGCTTGTTCACACTATCATTAATATAATTTGCTTTAAAATAGCTTGTTAGTGAATAAAAATGCAAACAAAAAACCTTGTTAAAGTTATTTTGTACTTGCTACAAATTCAGAATTACAGGACAACAAATTAATTTGTCAATTTTGAAGAAAATCTACATATGTCTGACTTAAAATATTTTGCTGTCATTTTTGTTTTCTAGTTTCCTGTTTTGCTTTTTTGCCTTTTTCATACTGATGCCTGTACAGAAATGGAAATATTTCAGAAATGTCTGTCATGAGATTAACAGCCCAGTTTTGCAAATGTGTGAAATTAGGAGATACAATGATTCTTAGTGATTCTGAGATAAGCTTATTATCATTTATTCCCAGGATGTACAGAGGGGCATAAAGGTGTGGGGTTTGGATTACATAGTCTTATTTAAAAGAAGACATAAATGGTCTTTTACCACTTACAGGGACTTCTGTGCATTAGCAAATCTGTGTTTTTAATATCAAAAAAAGCAAGAATCTCTTCAAAATGTTGAAAGGTTACCTTGGTGTATTTCCCTTGTATCACAGAAAATCAGTTTTTCAGATCTATAAGTTCCCCATGTCTAGAACTATGTAAAGTGATGACTATTTCAGGCATCAGTTTCTCAGCTGACTGCACCTAGCTATAGCTATGATCTCTATAAGGTCTAGAGGATGGCATAGACATTCTTGTAAGACTATGGACTGATTCATTATTCCTTTATCTAAACTGGTGTTCCTGATACCTGTAGCTACTGTTGTGTCTCATACACTGCAGTGAATCATCACATCTCCAGCTGGGAATACCATAGCTGGTACTAGTGTTTACTTAACCAACATATGGTTAAGGATCATAAGATGGATGTGGAATAAGAGGAAACATGTTAGGACAGCTAATAGAACTATAAAAACACCTTTAACAGTGTATGTGGGACAACAGGGAAATGGTGGGTAGAGGTGGAATAGCCCCAATACTGAAAAACTGGAGACATTATTATGTTGGCTGCTATTTACCTTGGGTAGGGCTGACTTGGACAGATATTGAAGCACAGATCCTTTCTCCATATACTCAATATAGATTATTTGAGTTAGAGGAGTGCTGATCTGAGTTACACATTTTATCTTGTTTTGCCTTTTCCCCTCTCCTTTTAAATAAATAATTGAATCTTTTAGAAGAAGACCGTAACAATTGATATATAGAGAAATCTTTAGTAATTCTGGAGAAAACTATTCCAGTGAAATAATATCAAACTGTGACTTTTCATCCTTTTAGTGTATATTCAAGAGATGCCAAAGTCATGGAAACAATGAGCTTATTTCCCTAACATATTTGATAGTTTTTTTTGAAAAATCAGTTATCTTTTTCTTGACTTGTAACAATCCATATACAAAAACAATACTGTATCCCAATGCTAAGTTCTGAGGACCTCTGAATTCTCTTTATGCCAGTGTTCCTTTGCATTAGTTTTACAATGTGAAGTTGAAACAAGTTAAAAAAGTTTTGAATCTGCTGCTAGAAGGGGATAAAGATGTCTGAGGCCTATGTTTGGTGGTCAGTTCTTAAGTAAAGGGAGCTTTAGTTTTCTGTGCAGTTTCCTTTCACTTGCCATATGTAAAAGTAAATTCTAAGGATATTGATTGCATTATACTATGCTCATTATTAAATTTCATTTATTTGTATGTATAATCTATATAATCTTCTAATAACAACATTTTATATTGGCTATATAATATAAAATTAATATAATATTGATATTGTGTTATTCAAAATAGTATGTATTATAGCATATAATTATATAATATTCCAGATGCTGATAAACCTTTGTGAAATCAGATTTTTACCACTGTAAATCTACTGCAGCAGGAAATTTTTTCTGAAATCTGGCTGAAAAGTTATATACTGTAAAGAATCTGTGAGCTATAATACTAAAGTTTTGCACTTGTAGGACACTTCAAGGAGATAGGATCTGGACCACAGCCTTCAGTGGTAATGGGCAGAGCAGCTGGGAAGGAGACAAATCAAAGAGGTTTTACAGTGTGGGATCAGGAGGATTGCAACAGCTGGGGAGGGTCAGGCAGGTTATGACATTTGGGGGAACTGTTGGGTAGGGAGCTCTTCGGTGAGGAAGGATGAGAGTTATGGCAGCTGGAACTGAGTTGGTGTTGAGACTTATGATCAGGAGGAACTGGGAACAGTATAGCATCTGGAAGCTGATCAGGCAAGGGGCTCATATTATCCGGGGGATCAGGAAGTACACAACAGCTGGGAAGGGTCAAACAAATACCCAACACACATGGAATTGAACAGCAGGGCCTGGTGCCACATACGGCTTCTCACATTCCTTTTTTATGTATTGCTGCTCTCTATCTTTCTGTAAATTTCCCTCAACTCGTGTTCAAAATGTGTCTTTGTGCAAAAATAAAGAGGCAGAAACACATATTATGAAATTCTACTAAGAAAAAAATGTAGATAGCACTTCTCAGAAAAAGGTGTCTTGCCAAAGCCCATGTAATTCTAACTATTGACTAGTAAATTATTTTTTTCTTCAATGCTATTGCACCCACTGCTCTACTGTGTGAAGATTTTTTTGAACCTTTTTTCCAGGAGCTCAATGAACCAGAGGAGTTTAACTTCCTCCTCCAGTGAGAGCTCAGCTTATGGAGGCTCAATTTTTCGTGATACTGCCCAGTGGAAGCTCACTACTTCCCAGATAGTGAGGGAACTTCATGACAGATGACCCTGGTACAGGAAGATTCATGTCTTGCTTGGCATACACCGCTCTGGCTGAACTGATCTCTTTCTCAAAAATTTGTTTATTTAATGCTTTCCTGGTCTCAGATATTGCACTATTAGATACCACAGGTATAATTGTACATTTGACCTTTTTTTTTCTAGAATTTCTACTTCCTATCTGAGGTTTATTATTTCTTACATTTATGTCCTCCATGCTGTTGCTGTCCTGTCTTTTTGTCAATTAATTTTAAAAGTGAGACCTTTATAATCCCATACTGCCACACTCTCCATAGGTTTACTTTTCTCTTTTTGTCATTTCTTTGACTTTTGCTGACATTCCTAGAAGACCAGCCTTTTTCATTATACCTCTTTCCATCTGCACCCAAATGTTTTGTTTCATACTGCATTTTGATTGTAAGCTCATTTTGCGGAGATTATTTTTTAATTCATATTTAGATAAGTACCTAGCATGATGCAGCCCTTCACAATAGGTCTCACAGGTACTAAAAAGAATAATAAATGATAGTAATGAATTCTGTGGTTTTTTGCAGATCTTTGACAAATTGGGAAATTATGTCACGTGTATTAGGCAGTTGTGACAAATACACATAGGGTGGATGGTAAATTGTTGTTTTACCTCTAGAAGAATCTGTAGTATTCTCTTGTGTTTTCCATAGCTGCTCATATTAATTTTTTTCTTCTATAGGCTCTTATTGCTTTCCAGACATGCTGTGCCTTGTCTTTGCCAATTGTTGCCATCTGTCCTGATGACATTGTGATGGAGGTTGAGTGTGTTGCTGAGCTTCTTAATAATGTCACAGTGTCATTTTGCGTTACTTCTGTCACTCTGCTGCTGTTAGGCTAACTTGTCTTCCTTCATCTTTTCTTTTACACAACTCTTATACTCAAGGCAGTCTAAAAAGTGCCCTCTGGATATAAGTTCTTCTCTTCTTTCCACCATATCCAATATCTCATCTGTTCTCTACAGCTGCTTTCTGTGTTCTGTATTTATTCCAATCATATTCTATATGGTAGAAAGTGCTGCTTGTAGGACAGATTTTTTTAATTTCCTCTTGGCATTCAGTAACACCCTATTAAGTGGCTGTGTTTACACTGCAGTTGTCAATGATCTTTTCCGGGTCCTCTGCTCATTAAGCAATAAATTCAACTTTCCTGGCTAGCAGTGTTTTGAACATTTCATGTGGCAATATGGAGCCAGTCCCACAGGGAATGGTTTCCTCTTACCAGACTGCTCCCTCCACGTGCTACACTCCCTGTTGGGTTTATCTAACTATGTCATCTCTAGGAAGGATACTTGAAGCAAGCTGTTGCCTCTTTCTTAGTCGCATGCAGGTTGCCAGGGAGCCTGGGGGACCCACCATCTGACATTCATAGCACTCAGCTTCTAACAGAATATGTCTGAGAATCCCACTGAAGCGTGGGATGACAAGTTCCCCCTTTCTTTTTTTGAGAATTACTTCTCATCCACAATTAAGGTAATAAAATGTTTCTGCCAACCTGTTATTGAGCTAGCATTCATATTGCTATCATTCACTGCAGAATTATAAAAATGGTCTAGGAATAGTTTTTCAGGGGCATGTCATAAGTGACTTTGTTTCAAGTTTGACTCCAAGATTGCAAAATGTGAAAAGCCCTGTCGACCTGAGTCACAGAGATGGCACAGCAAAAGCAGTAATTACTTGGGCTTTCCTTTGCTGCTTCTGTATTCTGCTTCAACTTGGACACAGGTAGATCACACCCAGGAGTGAGAAAATAATTCATTACACAATCTGGTGCTTAACCTGCCTACTAAGACTGAGAACAAGGGTGCCAATTAATGCCAGCTGTAACAGTGCTTGGGAGATGTGGACCATCCACCTGGAGTTGGACCATTTTCACAGTTCATTTCAAAAAGGACACTGAGCAGCCATCAGAATGATAATAATTTTCAGCCACTCTTGAATTAGGACAGATTCAGACTTAATTTGATTGAACAGACACTCTTAAGAGTACCGAAGGTTAACACTGGGCAGAGAATGACATCAGAGGGGTAACATGGAAACAAATACAGGGACAGAAAAACGTAACAAACCTATAATCTTTATTTAAAATAAAAAAAGAAAAATAAAAAATAAAAAGAAAAGCTTGGCCCACATTGAGCCTAACAAAAAAATGGGAGTGGACTTGCAGTTATGCTGGTGTATGGTGGGAGGGCAGAAAACAATAAGTTATGTTATTTCTTGCTATCCTGGAAGGGGAACAGAGATCATGCAAACAGCATAAAGTACCATCATACAAAGTACCATGTTTTAATATGGTAGGATATAAACCCCAGAGCTCAAACACAGTGCTGAAGGATAGACATTATTAATGGTTTATATCACCAAGTTCCCTCCCTTATACTCTTCACTGTGTTTGACTCTAGTTTCCACTCCTGTAACAGGCTGATGCCTTTTGCTCTCTGCCTCATTCTACCCATTTACATGCCAACTTAATTTTGTTCTTCCTTCATAGTCTTTTTCTCTGCATTAACTTTCATACTCATGACCCACCTAAGGCCTTAAATATTTGTTGCTTGTTTCAGCTCTTCATTCAACCCCCAGCTTTGGTACAACACTCCCGCTAGCCAAAGGGCTGTTCACATAAGTCTTCAAGTGTTGTTCCCTTTTTGGCCTCTGATCATGTGCAAGGGGCTATTTCAACATTCATTGGCTTTGACCCTCTCCTGGTCTTACCTCAGCATGACTCTGTCATCTTCCCACTCACATAATGTAAGTCTGCCTGTCATCATTTCCAGTGCCATCAGTATTGTTGCCCTCTCTTCTGCTTTCAACAAAAGCTAAGCACAGATCTGTTAGCGTGCTATAGGTAAAGTAAGTTAGAAAGCATGAATTATGAACTGTTCAAGAAATAGCAGCTGTTGAGCTTGTGTGCACAGCGAGGTTTGTTTGCTGCTGATCAATAAAAATCAGAGTCAGTAGCTATGCTACCAGAGAGACCATCTGTGGCTAGAGAGCCAGAAGCTTGCTGACCGGGATAGACACTGCTGGCTCAGAGGAGGACAGGGACAGGTTATACTCATATAACCCCCCAAAGAGGGACATATTTAACTATCAGTGAGTGCTAGCTGGCAATGTGTGCAGAAGTACCTTTCTGCCCTGCACTTCCTCTGGGAGGAAGGGGCTGAAAATCGACAGCGAAGTACTGGGATGTCCCTTTGCTATGTTATTGTAATAAAGCAGTGTGGCTAACAAAAGGGGGATTATTACTAAAGAAATTTGGTAGCAAGTGACCACAGAGGAATAGAGGGACAGAAATTTCTTTCTTCTCTTGAAGAAGCAAAGGTAGGGATGGTTCGTCTTTTATTCTTCTTGTGAACCTTGTGCTAATATCTTCTAATCACACTTGTGTCCCCACTTCCTTTTCCAGTTACTGCACCACTTTGTATTTCACTCCAGTGTATGCTGTGTCCTGTCACTCCATTTTTGCTCCCCTAGCCCAGAATGGATTAATCTCATTCAGTTGAAATTACTCTTGTAAAATTTCAAATGCCCTCTTGTTAGCCAAATCTCATACTCAGTACCCTGTGCTACCAATTTTCATCAGATGTCATTGATATAACCAAATATGCTCTTCTTAAAATCCCATTGTCCACTGGCTTTTGAGGTGTCAACATATGTTGGTTTTCCCTCTTCCAATTCTGATAATCCCTTGAGTGTTTTCTTTTATAGTTTTTTGTCACTGATTATCTATTAATAAGACTCTTTTTTTCTCTCATTCTTCTTTCCTTCTATATTGTACCCCTGAATAACACGTGCAAAATCAACTACTCTTTCTTTGCAGATAACTCACAGACAGAGCTCTCCTTCAGATTTCCTGTTCTACAAACAGAAAATACTCAACTATTACACTATATCTTTTTAAAGGTCAGTCTGAGTAAAAAATGAGTTCTAACTCCTTAACTGTCCACAATACTTCTTTTCTTCATCACTGTGACATCATCCTGCTTGTCTCTGATATAATTCAGTGTTGTTTTCACTTTTCACACTCTCTCCATGTTCTGCCACTCTGGGAATTGATGTCATGATGATTTCTTGTCTTTTCTTTTATACTCCTATAATACCTTTTTATAACTTCTGTATTCTTAGTGGTTTTTTGCCTATGTTCTTGGACTTGTTTATCAAGCTAGGAGATTAAACATTTTAGAAGCTTCATAGTTAGGGATCAGAATTCCCCAGACACCAAGGTCCTCTCCAGAACACATTTTGTAAACTAAGATAGAACCATCCAGGGGAAGGTTCCTTGGGGATGTGGGCTCAGTCGAGCCTCTCACTGGGGAATCTTTAATAGATATACTAATTAGTAAGACCTATAATGTTATATTTGATCTATTGTGGGTGTGCATTATGGTGTGCATTTCAGTGCATTCCACCTGGATGTGGTGCACCTAAGGATCCTTAAAATAAATACAAAGGTAAAATCCCTTTTTTCCCTTCTAACCGTGTTTGATTCTTGATTTTAAGACCAGGAAAAGGCATCAGTATTGCTAGGTCTTGTGGATGGTTTCCTAAAACATCTGGAAGGTATGTAAGCTATATTCTCTCTCATTGTTCCTCACTGTGAAAACCTTTTACAAGCACTTTTCCTAACATCCTTATTCCTAATTAATTCCAACATCTTCAATTTCAATTAATAATATCTTTACTTCATATCCTCTCTCTTCTGTTGTAAAGGCACATAGATTCTTGATTTGAATTTAACTGTGCCAAGGAAATTATATCATTTCAGTGGTTTCCCTTTTTTTCTTAAATAACCTTCTTGATCTTTAAAGCCCTTCCCAGATTCTCCCTGCTTGATTCACATTTGCTGGAGAGAAGTTGATTTCTGGCCTTAGCAGTTGATGTCGATCTTCGTATTGTCCTTGTTTGAAATTTTTTGTGTGCTTTTTTTCCTAAAGACTTCTTTGTACATGGAGGAAAAAACCATAATCATCATCAGTATAATTTCCTTGTCCTCCTCCAAAACTTCTCTGTAAAAAGAAACCACCTTTCTCTGCCAAGAAACCTACAGAAAATATAGGAATAATTTGGCATCTTAAGTGGGATACACCTGCTCAAATGTGAGTGTTTCTCACATAGAAGCTGCATCTGACCTAGTCCCAGCACACTCAGTAGTCAAGTCAGATGGGAATCATGGATTTATCTCATCCTAAAGTTCACATGCATCTCTCAATACTGATGGTAAAGAGAAGTAAGCAGATAGCTCCTGTGCAGTATCATAGATATATGAAACCCATTAAGTATACACAGGATTACCTTACCATGCTAATTCTTTTTATCCCCTTATTTTCTGTTATTTCAATTCAGACATTAGTATTATTTTTCCTTGGTTGTCAGCTCTAGAGTAGGAACTTTCTATTTTTCTATCTTGGTTAAACCCATAATATATCATGGCTTACTTTCATAGTTTTTCATAGTGATAATATACAAAGCAGCCAGAGACCTCAAATAGGTGACTTGACATATTCATCCTCTTATGAAGCACTTGCAGAACTACTCAGGACTTTCAGCTGTTAGACAAATGTTTTTATGGGATAAATATTAATGAAACAAATTGTTGTTACTTTAGAGCGTTTCTTTTGGCTTGACTACTGTGGTTGGAAATCCTCTCTGCTGATTTAGTTCTAACAAATAAACAAGATATGTCAGAAACAAATTAGGTGGGAAAGCCACTGGATTACTCAAACTACAATACAGTCAATTTCATGAGCCTAAGAAACTGTAGTCAGAAAGGAGAGCTTTCCTATATCTGAGTGTAGCACAGAGCCTACTTTTTTCACTAGAGTCACAGAAAACTTCCTTAAAATAAAGATGAGATAAGAGAGCAAAGAAGAAAAAAAAAAGTAAATAGGACACAGTAAAAGAAAGGAAAATAACTAGTCTTAAGCACAGAATAAGAAATAGCTTGGCATTTTGTTTGCTCTCATACAGCAATTACTGTGCTAAATTAAGTGCATTAACCAAATGCCCCGAGTGGCTTATGCCGTGTTGTAGTCAATTCAACATATGTGAGGTCTTCTCAATTGCACCAACATGTTACACTTGCACAAGTTGCATTTTGTGTCATTCTCTATTGGAACCTGAGGGCTGGTTATTTTCAACTATAAACAGAGATATGAGCAAAATAATTTTACCCACTAGCAGCGTACATGTTTCCAGAAACATAGCATCCATCTGTCTTTCTTCTATTCTCACTGTGTCTGATATCAATTTGAGTAGATGAATAGTTATTTTGAAGTGTTTTTCCATAGTCCCAGATGTGTGAATTTTTAATTAGTTCTAATAATTGCCTTTTCTATATTGTTTCTATGAACCATGATGTATAGCATCTAATCCTTATAAATTACATCTAAAGTGAAAATTTCAAAATCAACCTGTTGTAGTGGGTTATATTTATTACAAGCTGAATTTCAGCTTTCTTGCTACAGACAGAAGTGCATCTGGGATATAAAGCTAGTCACAGAGTGACTGTCACAGTTCATGTTAAAATATAAGATATTTTAGGGCTGGAGACCTAATGATTTGTCTTAATAGTATCTGTACCAGCATGGTCAACACTGCAAATCATACTAATATGGGAATGATTTCCTCAAAGAAAAAAATGGGTGTGTCCCCAAGAAAAAGAATCCTGTCTTTCCACTTTGACCTTTAGCCTTCTCTCTTTGGGTAGTGTTTAATCAAATACTATTTCTCACTCCTCTGCTCCAGGCATGTTTGGAAGATGCAGACAGCTGAAAGACTGCAGAAGAATCTCATCTTCACTGCATGGAGAAGTCCAGAGGTGCTTTTCAGGGACATCATCTATCCAGAGAATAATTTTAAAGTGTTCCCCACATGCAGATGCTGAGGAGGAAAAGGTTAGTAGAAGTATGATGATCTTTGTTTTAAAGGGTTCTAAAAAGTTTAATTTGAATAATGAATATTTAGCAAAGGGAACAAGAGTATTTAGACCTATATTATGTCCTGTAGACACTTATATAGTTGTGCATAGAGAATTAAAAATTCGTCTGGATAAAAAAAATTAATCCCTCTTGTGGCTCTTTCTCCATTCTCTTTTTCTCCACCAGCTTTGTAAGGAGGGTGACTTACGTCTTCCTCTTTGTAGTTACTTCTAATTATTTCCTTTTCCTGTGATGATGTACCTTGATCCATTTATTTCCATTTTCAATCTTCCCATTCCACTGAAAGCATGCCTTAGAACAAGGAGACATAAGATCCTTTGAGGGTGTAGTGGAATACCGGTTGTTGGTTTGCACTGGCATTACATCTTGGTTCTCTTTCTTTTCATATCATTACAAAAATATTATTATTTCAGAAGATTACAGTGAAAAGTTCAGGAAAATACATTAATGAAATACTGCAATGCAATGCCATTAAAATTAATGTTGAAAATCCAAGGGTTAAGGGAAAAATTATAAGGAGGAAATAGCTCCAGGCTGGACCAGTGCACCTAATCTGCAGGTAAAATATTGACAGTGTCTCCTTAGCAATTGCCTAAGTATTCCCATTAGTCAATAAAAGGAGAAATAGATTTAACCACCTACATGCTCACCACTTGGACAGCTTGGGGAAACTAATATCTTACTGACCTTTTTGGAGACAACGCTGAAGAACAGGATGATAACTTTTTGTCTTCTAGATGCCTTTGATATTTTCTCTTTCTTTGATCCCTGTGACCTCAAAATTTATATCTCATTCAACAATTTGTAAATTTGCATAATGGGAAAAGTGAGTGTGTGGGTTATACAGGTTCCCTGAGTGGTGGAACTCTAGTTTTTCTTGATGCCTATACAGAAATTTGAGTTGATGTACTGTGGCTGCATGACTATGAAAACTCTACTTACAGAAGGGAAAAGAAATGCACATGGATTTTACTCTAAGCTAGTAAACTGCACAGAAGAATAGCAGGCCCTATATAGGTTTCCATGAATTGACTTGTTCTCCACTCCAAAGAATTTCTGTTCCAAGACTCAGTTAAATGAAATAAAAGCAGGAAAGTATTGAAGAAAGTATGAGATAGTCCTTAAGGACTTAGAGATTGCTTATGTTTTGGAGACCTCAGATTTTTAGCAGATACTTTTATGTAGTAATCAGTGCTTCCATTCTCTACAATACATTGGGAAAGGAAGGATTGCCAAAAGAAACCCCAAACCAAACCAACAACAGCAACAAAAACCCACCAAACCCAAAACTCCACCAAATCAAAACAAAAATAAAACAACAAAGGAAAAACCCCAGAAAGTCAGTTTCTGAAGTTTTTTGGTAAATGTAGTTATTATTATAAAAGCCACTGGTTCCATTAGGTCTTAAGGCACGATTTGCATTTTATGCTTTATTTTACAGATGCTAGGAATTATTTTAACAAAACAGTGTGCCTACTTGTGTACCACACCCTATTGGACCCAGTGTTTCGTGAATGTAACAGGAAATGTTCAGTCTGTAAAGCCATAGAGGAACAGTTTTTGCCTGTGGGTTCTGGAAATGATATAGTTTTTGCAATTGTAAATTTCAAAGCAAAAGCTCTTCTGAAGTGTTTAATGGTACACAGATCAGGAAACTGATATTGTAGATTTGTTAATGATGCACTTGCACAAAACTAGACCAAAATGCAGGTTGCAAAAACAGATGTTAAGTTTGTTGGTGAATTGTGTGCAACAGCATACTGGGCGTGACACGGGTTTACGCGTGTTTTTAATCAATGAATCTGTATCAACCGATTCCAGTGAATCCACATCATGTGGAAGATCATGCTTTAGTGCTTCAGTGTTATTTTCTGTAAAACAGAATAAAGTGTTGCCCTCCATCAGACTACACTTTATCTGATCTCTATGATAAATGATTTAATGGAAAAAGACTGACAAGGAAATTCTCCTTATACAGAGAATTATTTTGCAGATACAACTTTATATTTGTCTGAAACAGAAGTTACATTTATTACCAGAAATTTTATGTAACTGAAGAAACTTGTCTTTATAAAATGGACATAATATTTTAGGGCTTTTCATCATGCTTGACTGGAAATTAGTCCATTTTTGTGAAACAGCCTTGAACACATGGTGGATTTCTTTTTTTTCCCCCCAAACAGGAAATTCCACTTCTTGTGACTATGATTTTGAATGATTAGTAATTCATATCAGTTACCCACTGCTAACTGTAAACTTGTGGAGCAGAAAGTGATCAGTGTTTTTTACAGTGCCTATGTATGTGAATGAATCCTCCAGATACTACTGCAATGGAAGTGACAATACAGTGAGCGAGAGTCATCCTCATGCCATTGAAATCTGTTTAAAACATTTTCAAATTGCATTCAGAAGGCAGGTTCTACACTGGATGTAGCACTGCTGTAGAAAATGGCAAGCTGGAGACCACTCCTCAGCTTGACAAATGATCACACTTTGGAATACATCCCTTTGGAATTAATATTTATGCTGGTCTAACATTTTATTTTCTTTTCTGCATCAATGTAGCAGTTTAGGAATCTGGATGTTTGCACATGGGCCTAGAACGAAGTTTCTTGATCACAATACATAAATGATGATTACCAAAGGCAGAAGGAGTATTGTGCAAGACATAACATTCACAGATTACAGCCAGATCACTATTGGGTGTCAAGCCTGGTCAGTTAGTCAGTTACTAAATGCCTGGGCTTGCAATTTCCATGTCATTTTCTCTGCTAATCTTTAAGCAAAATTCCATGACATTCCTTGTGCAAATGAACTATACTTTTCTTTTTGCAAAGATGAGTTATAACATGGAGTTTCAATTGCTGCATAACAAAGTTGTTCCTGAGGACAGATGACATGAAGGCTTTGGAGCAAAACAAAAGGAAAGTTGCTGGGGAAGTGAGAGAAAGAAAGACATTACCTGGAAGGACTTCAGCTAATTTGTAAAACAGTCCCGTGAAAAAATGCTGTCTTGAAAGAGACAAATCTCTCAGTATGACTTAAAACTGAATTACCAAAGACTGTAGCTGTTTTGTTCTGCAAGACTTTAGTGATAAAAACTGTAAAGGTTTCTTATTTTACTCTAGGAGATGTCAGTTAATCACAAAGTAACACACAATAAAGCTTCATTTCTCATAGAATCATAAAATGGGTTGGATTCAAAGGAACCTTAGAGATTGTCTAGTTCCAACCCCTCTGCCATTGGCAAGGACACCTTCTACAAGAACAGGTTGTTCAATTTTTTGTCCTAATTTGCATGAAAAGTAGGGAAAGTTGCTTAGGAAAAATCAATAACAATAATCTACGGTAGAGCCTTTAGTCACCCCTATATCAGTTTGGCTTCCAGACAGAAAAAGTCTTGTTGAAAACTCTTAGCCACCTGAAGTACACTGCAATTAAATTAGAGGACAAAATAAAGAGTGTGGCTTGATCTATGTGAATGATTTTTACTGGAGCCTCCAACATCCCCAGATTAGGGCCATGTTCATCTTGGGCTAAATGCTGCACAAAACCACAGAAATAGTGGACTAAGAAAAAAAAGTTAATAGCAAGTATCTTGCAATCCTTTCCCACCATTTTCTAGTTTATCAGCAGTGGCTTGTGGGAGGGGCTGTTTTATACAAACTTTCTTTTACCTAAATATCTGATGTTCTGGAACAAGACTGGATGTTGCTATGATTTCTGTGTCTGTAGTAGGGCACAAAGCATGACCAGTGCTGGTGTTCCTGTTGCTGAACTCCATAGTCTTGGCTGGACTGTCTCCTGACAATGATCTCTGGCACTAAGCCATGGCTGGGGATTTCCTAAAGGAGTTGCCAGCTAGGCATGGATCAAGCTCATTCCAGGGATGTGCCAGCGCTTAAAATGATGCATGATGTGTTTGGCCCTGTTTCATTTACTGCTAGAGATCTAGCAAAGTGTCTGAAGCATTGCCCTTGTCTGAGTGCACTCCAATGCTATGTGGGAGAGACACACTCTGTGGTGTTTACAGTCCTAGACATCTTATCTTCTTGCCTGTTGTCCCTTCAGGAAATCTTGTTGTGACGGAAAAGTACTGATGGTAGTTTTAGGTAGGAGTTATATCTCTGCCAGTGAAACCCTGGCAGAGATATAACTTACAGCCAAGTAAGAATATTTAGACAAATGAACACAAGGGTTTAATGGTCTGCTATTGTTTGTGTTGCACATGTGGAGTTATATTTGCAGTTCTCATCTCTAAGGGCTGGAGTCATCTTCCCTTTGCACTGTGATTTCCTACCAGGTAAGACCTGTGAGCACACTATATTCCCCTGCTATCCACACTTGGGGTCTAAGAAAGATGAAATCTGATGGAAAACAGTCATGGTGACCTCTATGCAGATGTTATAATCTGGTCTATGGGCTGCAGGAAACACCCTGGGATCCCCATAGTAAAGATGGAGACTTAAAGGCATGGCATGCAGGGATAATTAGTTACCATGGGCCAGTGGTAATGCATTAGTCTGATAGTATTAATGATATGTGCCAAATTAAATGTTGAAAGGAAGTGGATGTTGTCAGTGCACCAAATTTTCAGCCCTCAGATTTTTCTAAATGACTGAACACTGCTAGAGGCAATCCTTGTACTTGCTTAAAAATACTTATACTTCAAAAATACTGAACATCCTGCTGTGTCTTTGTCAACAGTAATAGAAAAGATGAACCAAAACCATGCCTAAATACTACTTAATTGAATCTAAACCATATTTTAAGTATGCAGGTCCTAATCAAGGTTAACATAGCTCGAGACTGTTACAGGCAATGTAGTAGTAAATATTAATAATTTGTTTCCATGGTTTGTATAGACTATTGTGTTGCAGAAGTGGGAATGTGGTTTCAAGCTACATGAGTTCTCCCTTGGAAAAGTTCTTCATCAGTATCCATAATTAATGTATCCATATTAATATAGCATAATTTTATTAATACTACAAATCTATTCCTTGTTCCTTATCATGTATATTTTTATATAGATATATTCTTTTCTTATAATGAGAATATGGGATATCTAATGAGGAGTCTCAGGTGCAAAAGTAGAAAAATTCAGACTTAAAAAAATTACAAGAGGCCATAAAGTTGATTTAGAAGCACATTGTTAACTGAGTTAATATTTTTTCCACTTTGATACCATTCTGTGGAAGGATCCAGAAATCACTAGCTAATTCTTCTGAAATATTATTTTTTCCTCTTTTGATGTTTTGCCAGAAGGTTGAGGGAGGTGATCCTCCCCCTTTCCTCAGCCCTGGCAAAACACATGTGGAGTGCTGGGTCCATTCCTGGGCGCCCCAGCGAAGACATGCAAATATTGGAGTGAGTCCAGTGAAGGGCATGAATAGGATGAAGTAGTTGGAGCATCTGATGTACGAAGAGAGACTAAGAGAGCTGGATCCAGACACTTCTCAGTGGTATCCAGTCAAAGGATGAGAAGCTGTAGGCACAAACTGAAATAAAGGAAATTCAATTTAAACATTAGAAAATCTCTTTTACTGTAAGGATTTATGAGCAATGACTCAGGTAGCCCAGAGAACTTGAAGAGTGCCTCTCCTTGGAGTTATTCAAAATTGACTGGACGTGGTCCAGGGCAGCCTGCTCTTCTTGATTCTCCTTGATTAGACTAGTCAATCTCCAGAGAGGCCTTCTGACCTCATCTACTCTCTGATTCTGTAAAACTGATTTGAGTGAGAATTCCAGCAGTCAAGGATCTCTTTCTTGTTGTGATGCTGATATTTGAGCCCTGAAAAAATACCATATCTCTTGCAGGTCTCAAGTATTTTCAACAGTCCTACTAAATGGACTGCTATTGTGGTTTATAATTTGCCTTTTTAGGACTCCATGATAAACACAGTACATGTATACACAAAGTCTGTATCTATGCAAGCAAATCAATTGTGTGATTCACTGGCACTGAGGCAAACTGGAATGAAGTGATTGGAATTCACACTGTTCAACTGTCCTACCTTCCAAACAGGATGGCCCCATCCCAGCTGCCTCCTGGAGTGCTTGGCCCATTCTTGCTCCTGCACCATGCCCAGGCATTCTCTTGGATGGGACTAGTAATATAATACTGGGACCATTTCAGCTATTTAGCAATGTAAGTTACCAGTTGCCAGCCTTTGCGAAGCACTGCATAATTTGTAAGTGCAGAGCCACCCATACAGACCTGTGTTCTGTTTTTTAAACATTGTTGTTTTAATTGAAAAATAAAGAATGAAACCTATGCTTTAGTAAAAGAAACTCAGAAAACTGAAGCAAAAAATGCAGTCCCTATCCTCATTTCCCTGCTATAAGCCAACAGCTTCATGGTCTGGATCATTCCTCAGGTTTGTGCTCAAGTCTTTTCATAGATCAGAATCCTTTCTCTGCATGAGTTTTCTCCAGAATCAAAGACTTTTATCTCTGGACCAGGACAACTCATCTTGAATTTGGCTGGTACCTCAGTGAACTCAAATTCTCTCCTGACTCCTACTAGGAATGACTGAATTCCCATCTCTTTCTGTCTTCTACTCAGAAACTTCCTGTGTGGGCCCATTCTAAGTATTCTTCTGGTGCCTTGGCTTTGTTTTGCCTCTGGAAATTCTGCACTTTCTGAGGTCTTTTTTTTTTTCCTTGAGAATTAACAGACTTTCTGATTTAGGCTTTCTCTCTTGCATACTAACCATCTAATGAATATAGACATTAATTACCTTATATTGTACCCATCAGTCTGGTGGGGATTTTCTGAAGCAGCAATTCTCAACCTACTTTAATCCATGGAAAATGCAATTGTTCTAAAAAGAATCAAAAGATGTCTTAGCCATAAAAAAAAAAAGCATATTATCTTATGCAGTACTATTGTAACTGGTGCTATTTGCAAATAAAAGTGAGTTAAGCTAAAATAAATGTCCATTCAATTTTTTTTAATTTATTTTTTTGCCTGGATGAATTCATATATGCATATATTTCTCCCCTCTCCAAACTTAAATGCACTATTTCTTTGTGAATTGCCTTCTAATATCCTATGGTGATCAGTGACCAAAAGTTGGAAGAAAACTTTTAAAGAAAAATGAAGAAATACACGTGCTAGGAACACTGAACTAAATGCTGTACATGAGCACACAACTGGAAGTCTAAAGAGATTTTGAAGTCTAAAAGTACAAATAAAGACCTATGAGACTGTTTAAAAATAAATAAAATAGGAAAAGAGAAAGGGAGAGGCAAGGAAATGGAAAAGGGAAAGGGAAAAAAATGGGAGATATAATACGCAATAATTCTTTTACACGGTCTAGATAGTACTTTTAGTCAGTATGTTTGTATATAAAAAATGCATTTGTATTAGCAAACAAATATTTATGTGCAGAACTGAAAAAATGTATTCATTTATTTCAGGCAGTTTTTCAAAAATCTGCTTCATCACAGTTATGAATAGTAGCTTCCAACAAAATTTACTTCCTTCAGATACTAGTTTAGAATTTTCTTGAAAAAAATATTTATCTGCTTACATTATAAGCACTTTTTTTATGTAACCATATTTGAAGCCTTTGTGGCAATTTGGATATTTTGGCAAGGTATTAATGGTACCTGAAAATGTCAGTTGTTTTCCATTCTGAGCTTTATATTATCTCACAGGTTTCTATCTCTGTTTCTCTCATCTTTTAATTTCCAGGCATTTTGTTCTAGATTAAAAATGTTTGTGTACAACTTTGGGATAATTAATCTTGATGCTGAAAATGTTTAGCATTTCCCTTAATAAATAAAACATGGGATGTGTAATTTTGTTCATAGAGTTTGATACTCTTGGGACATGGACATCCTCACTTACTCCCAGTCACACAAAAATAGATGATTCATTCATGGGGAGGAAAGCTGAGTAGTCAATAGATTTTCTAGGTTGTGTAAGGTTAATACTCACTATATTTTAATATTCTGTAGGCAGTACTATGTGATACTGCTTCAAGTATGTTCATTGACCTGGTCAGAGAGGTGGAGCTGCTGAATAACCATGGTGTGAATAGCTACGGGAAGCCAGCAGATCAAAGAGGTATCCACTGTTTAAAAAGCTCTTCTCAGGAGAGAAAGAAGTGGAGAATGGGGTCAATTCTTAGATGTCACTCCTGTTGAGAACACACAGTGATGGAAGAGAAGGAATCCTCTGGTGAAAGAAACCAAAAGTGTTTTTTTTTTTCTCTTGTAGGGTCTGCTCAATGTTTTTATTCTCTGCCAAAATCAAAACTTTATATTGCATCTTCTCTGTCCTCAGGCCTTATACGTCTAAATTATTTCATTTTTTAATTGTTTATTTTGGTACTGTGAAGCTTGGTGTCAATCCATTAGGTGTAAAATTCTGAGAGTGTGCTTCCTCTGGAAGGATGAAGCAGTATTTTTGTACAAAGAGTTTCAGTGTCTTGCCTCTCTAGGTTCATATATTCTCAGTCTTGTACCTTCTTTTCCTTTGTATATGGGTGAAAAGGTGTGAGAAAAGAAACTGTGTTAAGTGAGAGAATCTGTTAGTAAATCCCCAGTATAGCTGCACAAAATGATCAGCAGCTGTAACCCAATTAAATGTAGCAATTTCACAGCACACTACTGCTCACCAGAGAGTATATACCGATATTCTCTGAGTATTCAGCCAAGCCATTTTGTACCAGTGCTTGCAAACTTCTCCTTGGGAATATTTACCATTTGGCTAGAGCTCCTCAAACACAAAAGGAAGATGAGAGGGAAAAGAAAAAGCAAAAGAACTTAGTGCAAGGAAAGCCAATTAGTAAGTAAATCCACTCTGTCTCTTGAACACAAAGTAATTGCTTCACAGGTGTGCACAGAAAAAGTTGCAGTTATAACATAACTAGAAGGTTAACAATTTAAAAGGTCTTCTCAAAGAACATTTAGATTAGGGAGCCTTTCTTCAGTTCAAAGCTCCCGCTGCTGGTTTATGAGTTTGAAGTGAGGAAGCAAGCTATTCCTTGTTTAATGTGATCATTTTAATAGCTAAGCCATTTCTAACTTTGCTTTTACAGATATCATGGCTCCAGTCTCTGCTGATCTGGATGCTTTTTGCATACCTGTATATGTGTGTCATAAAGGTATTTGGCTACCAGTTACTGGGGTGGGGAGAAAACACCCCCAAAATACTCTTGCAACACTGAGGTTATACATTTTTCACCAACATGTTCAGTATAAGACATGAAAAGAGACATCTTTAGTCTAATAAATGTTTTACAAAACAATCTAACAATATTCATATAAACTTCTGATTATATGAAAGAAAATTTTAAAACCAATTTTGCTTAATAATTTCCTTTTATATTTGAAACTCTGTATCTTACCGACATTGATGTATTGCAATTTTTGTCCTACTCATCTGCAAGACAATATGAGGAAGGCTCACCCAAAGTGTGTAAAGCAGGACTCCTACTCTTGTCAATCAGTGAAAGAGACCATTTAAAGCCATGTGTCTTCTTCTGGTCACATCTCCTGCTAAAATCACTTACTGGAAATCACCTTGCAAATGAGGACTCAAACAGAGCACCTTGTAATATTTGTGCAAATTGCAAATGTCTTTATAAAGGATATAGATAACCTCCTGTGCTTACAGTCCCTTATCATACACTGTCTAGGAGAGCAACTCTTTGCAAAGACAGACCTTTAGCCTGTGTTTATGTGGCATCATACCATATATGAAGAAGAAGACAGAAGAAAAGAGCCCAGATCACTGCAGAGCTCTATTTTTCACTCTGTTTGTCTGAGGCAGATGCAAAGTAGTAATGTCTTAAATCCTGTCAGAGCCTTGATTTCATCAGTGGTGCTTGGTTGTTGCTTAATTAACACACTTTATGACATTCTGAACACCACATGGACCAGGAGTCACAATCTTACATATGGGGTGATGAAACACACAGTAGACAGGGGTTTCTGTCCTGAATTTTGTTTCTGTAGAGTGTCCTTGTTCCATAATCACTCATTTCTGTAAATAAATCACATAACACTCACTTCCCAATAAACTGGTATTTACCAGCCTGAGGTTATCAACACTATGGTTTTCTCTCATTTCTTTATGTCCATATGGTAAAGTTCTAGTATAAATTTTATTTTATCCTTTACAGACCTCTGTTTCAGCTCATTTTAAGTGACTTATTTGCCTAAATAGCCTTCAGTTTGCCTTGGAACTTTTTCAGCTGAACATGGTAAGAAAATAAAAGAATGTATATGATCTATTTAAATAATTGCCCCTTAACATCTCCAAAACTATGCAGAATATTTTTCTAAGCAGCAATAATGCCCAGTACTCATTTTCTGCCTGTTTTGTCCTTTGTCCTCATTTCTGTAACTGAGCCCACTGTCATCTGGTAGAAATATTTACCAGTTGGATCTGAATTGGCCTGGTAACAGTGAGAACACATCTGGAGTCTAGACTCAGCGGCTCTATGGGCAGGGTCATATCTCTGTGCTCCATCAGCCCCAGCGCCTATTTCTGTTTACATAGGTGGTGTGCGGCATCATCTGTTTCAGTTGTCAGACACTGCCAGCCCCCCGCCCCCAGCCACCCCTCCCCTTCTCCCTGACCCTCCACCATCCCACTACTATCAGCTGGAGACAGGAAGCAGGAGACCACTGGCACACTCAACGGGAGAAGAGGGGGAAGAAAATCCCTGGATCTCATAAAATCCAGCATTATCTGTGCATCTGAGCTACACTTCAGCCCCACAGGATTCAGTTGAGAGCAGTACCTTTGTCTGATATGGCAGAAGGCTGCATCAAATATGCAAGGGACAGCATAATCTCTCTGTACATGAGGAAGTATGCTCTAAAGTCTTTAAAAACTCTTTTGGTTTGTTTTTTTTTCCCTCCTCTTCTCCTAATTGAAATTGTGCTTCAACCTCTTGGACTTCAAAATTAGAAAGTGCTGTAATATTTTGCTGTGACAAGAATTGTGTCTCATAACACTTTAATTTTTTGTAATGTGTGAGGTAGCTTGTGTGTGTTTGAGGATAAGAATTATGCAATACTTCATTAATGATTCTTTAAAACTGTATGATAGGATTTTCTTTTCATTACTCATTGAAAAATGACTCAGTCCCAAAGAGTAGGAACTATCTTATCAAAATATTAGTATGTTGTGGTTGGTTGACCTTGGCTGGATGCCAGGTGTACACCAAGTTGTTCTGTTGGTTCCCTCCTCAGCAGTATGAGGATGGGGGTGAGAAAATAAGATGAACAAAACTTGTGGGTCAAGATAAAGGTAGTTTAATAAACCAAAAGCAAAGGGCATGCACAGAAGCTAAGGAAAACAAAAGATTTATTCTCTACTTCTCTGTTCACTTCCATTTCCTAAGAAGTAGGGCTTGCTCTGTAATACAAATGTTGTCATAGTGAATGCTTCACACCCCTACTTTCTTCCCAGGGTTAACTTATGATTTTCTGTACCTCCTCCATCCCAGTGGAACAGGAGGAAGAGGAATGGGGACTGTGGTCACTGTCACACATTGTCTCTTACCCTCCTTCCTCCTCAGCGGGAGGACTCCTCACACTCTTTTCCTGCTCCAGCGTGGGGTTCTCCCACAGGAGACAATTGTCTACAAAATTCTCCAACATGAGTCCTTCCCATGTGCTACAGTTCTTCATGAACTGCTCCAGTGTGAGTCCCCTCCATGTGGTGCAGTCCTTTAGGAACAGGCTGCCCCAGTGTGGATCTCCCATGGGATCCCCACTAGGCAAACCTGCTGCAGCGTGGGCTTCTCTCTCCAAAGGGACACAGGTCCTGTCAGGGCCCTGCTCAAGCGTGGGCTTCCCACAGGGTCACAGCCTCTTTTGGGCATTCCCCTGCTCCAGTGTGGGGTCCTCCACAGGCTGCAGGTGCCTGTCTGCTCCTCTATGAACCTCTATGGGGACATGAGGGGCACAGCTGCCTCACCAAGGGCTGCAGGGGAGTCTGCTCTGGTGCCTGGAGCAACTGCTCCTCCTCCTCCTCCTTCACCAACCTTAATGTCTGCAGAGCTGTTTGTCTCACGTATTCTCACTCCTCTCTCTGGCTGCTGTTAACTACATTATCCCAGAAGTGCCACCAACCTTGCTGATGAGCTTGGCCTTGGTGGATCTGTATTGGAGGTGGTGGGTATGGGCTCTGTTCAGAGAATCATTTATGAAAAAGACATAACCCGTACAAAGACGATCATATATTAACGTGATGCCCACTTCTAGAGTCTGGTAGAGAAGTTGCTCAGCACACCTTTGGGCCTTTGTCACAAGGAGGTATCCACAGCTTTAGCTCAGACACAGCTAAATTCTCAGACTGGTGGTGAGAGGAAGGTAACACTTTAAATCTTATGTGGTTTGGCACATAAGTATGGCCCTTATAACACACTTAAGTATAGCACTGCTGCTCTGAAAACAATGAGAAAGTATTTATAAATGCCAGATGATGTGTGCCTCTGTTTTATTCCGTGTTGTGCAAGCAGGTCCTCCTATTGTTAAGAGGAATTCTGCTCACAGAGAGAAATAACAGACAAATTTCTACACTTACATGTTTGTCAGTAAACATCTCTTCTCTGAATACCTGGAACTAATCTACTTGAATGGGAACTCACACAGTTTTGTTAAAGGTGTGTGCGAGACACTCTACTGTTTTTCGCGTCAACAAGATGTTAAAGCTTCATTTTAGTTGCTGGGATAGATTCTGTCATCATCACTAAGATTTCTACAGTCTTCTTCAGCGTAATGGGGGCTGCATAAAGTCAATGAGTTGAAAAAGTGCTTGCAAAGTATTTTGGTATTGGTGATGTGGCAAAAGTCAGAAATAATCCTACTTTACTCAGTCTGCCGAGCAGTTGGCAGACCAGGCAATATTTGTTTTTCTTTTTTCAAAAGTACTTTTTTATCTCATAAACTCTGAATAAAATTTAGAAAAGTGAGACTTGCTTGCTCTATTCGGCACATGTTGGAGGCGGTGTTAATACATCTTTTGACTTTAATTGGAGCAGAGCTTAGCTAATGCCAAGTATTTTTGAGATGTCTCAACATCACTTTAAAAGTATCACTTTTGAAAACAGTTTTTTCCCAATAAAATGGTGTTGTTTTCAAAGCTGAGGGCCAAACATTATCAAATCTACGAAAGAATGGTACATTAGATTTGAATTTTCCTTTCAAACACACTGATTTGGAGAAATTGACAAAACAAAGCTATTTGGATCCTCCATAAAAGAGAAAACTTAATTCAGCTCTTACATCATAGATCTTGGATGTAATATTTTCCTATATAAAAAGGTAAAAATTGCTCCCTTTACTATACAAGAGATTAGTTTACAAAAATATAACACCCGGAAATTACTCGAGCATGTTTTTACCATACTTTATATTATCACAATATTTCCATGGATTTCTATGATAATTCCACTTGGGTGTGTTAAGAAGGCACTCAAAAATTACAGAAAATAAAAGAAGAATAGTTTACAAGAATATTTTTTAAAAATGTATAACTATATTACTGTAATTGATATAATATCATGTAGAACTAGCAGAAGGAATATGATTCAGTTCACAAAACTTAATTGTGATAAAGATTTCAAATTATTGTGAAATGCTGAGAAACACTCATTCCCTAAGATAGTTCTATTATTACCGAAAACACTGCCAGACTAGGGTAGAAAATAATTGGCTGCCAACAGAAAACAAAGTTGGATGTATTTGAAATTGATCTTTTCACTCAGTCATCTGTATTCATCTGGTCAGTGCAGATGGTGTTAATAGCATCACAGGTAACGTGATTAACTGGGGCTTGGCTATGAGGGCTCTGTGGATGTAGAGCTATAAATCTGCTCATTCTCATTGTCTTTTTCTGTCTATTGTTTTTGCTAGTGGCAGTGAGGGAAATTCCTATAAGAAGAAGCTGAACAAGCTGGGGCTGTTAAGCCTGGAGCAAAGGAGGCTCAGGGAGGACCTTATCACTCTCTACCACTGCCTGAAAGGAGGGCACAGCCAGGTGGGAATCGATGTCTTCTCCAGAAAAAGTGACAGGACAAGAGGAAATGGCCTGAGGTTCCACAGAGGAGGTTTAGATTAGGTATTAGGAAAATTTCTTTGCTGAAAAGGTGGTTAGCCATTGGAACAAGATGCCCAGGGAAGTAGTGGAATCACCATCCCTGGAAGCGTTTGAAAAACATGTGGCTTTTGGGTACACTGTGGTGAAAGGTTGGACTCATTGACCTTAAGAGTCTCTCTCAGTCTAAATAATTTTATCATAGAATCATAGAATTCATTCCTTTTCTAGCAGAGAAATTATGATTCGATGATTCTAAGTATTAGAAGTTCTTAAGATCAAAACCAGCTCTTTTACCCTTAAGTGAATGAAGGAGGACTTCCTTCCTTCCTATTTCCACAGTCACAAATGTTCTTTTCTCTTGAAAGCACCAAATTTTGACTCTTTATTTTACTCCCCCTTGTCCTATGATAAACTCGGAGAAGTAAGAAACATGCTGTACTTTTTGAACACACATTGAAAGGAGGCGTTAGAAGATCATATATATATATATATATATACACACATATATATATGCAGCATGTCTCAAAATCTTCCCAGGGAGGTGAAAATATACTTTGCAATGTGTGAAGGTAAATTTTTCAAAAGATGCCACGGTCAGATTTTTTTGCTTGATTCTGAAAAAAGGCCAACATTTCTGAAGTACTCATGGAACTTTGTAATACTCATTGCAACATCTGTGGGCAGGTTTTTTTAAAATGATTGGCACCTAGGGTGCAATTAATGCCCCAGAGTCTGGCAATCTGTTTTGGCATTAGAAAGAAAACTGAGAAGTTTAGAAATCACTAAGGAATGAAAGAAACAGTGAGAAACTGCTAGAAAGTGTAGACTGTTTATTTTGAGTAGCAATGAAAAGTTACCTTGATTGCCTTGCTACTTCCCAGAAAAAGGCTGGCTATAAAAAAATGGAGTTAAAATTATCCTATAGAAGTAGAGGTGGCATGAAACTACTAAAATTAAAAGCCTGCACCAGAAAACAAGTAAGTAACATTTCATCAGGAGTAACCCCTTGGTGGTGGAGCTGTTCAGTCACAACATTGGAACCTCTGTGGTGTGTCCTTGAACAGCGAGATCAGGTAATTTGACTGCAGCTCTCAAATTCTTTGAAAGCATTTGTGGGATACAAAGTGAGTGGACAAAGAGTCTCAGGTGTTTTACTGATGCAACTGACCACCTTCAGACAAGTTACTCCATCAAAGACTTTGTCCTGACATCCTAACCTCCGCTTCAAATCTCTGTGTATTTTTTCACATGAGCAGCACTTATGAACAGCACTGGGGTGAGGCACACAAGGGCAGAGGTCTGTGGGAGGAGCCTGTCATTGCTTAGCTCTCAGAAAAAGAGGATTAGAATATAATTTTGACAAAACTGAGAGCTTTGGAAAGAACAGCTGTGAGCAGTCAGATTGCAAAACTTTTAGTGGTCTCATTTGATCAAAGTCACAAGAATCCAAAACAATTACAATGAATGGTGGGAGTAGGAAACAGCGACTTTCTAACTTGATGGTCTTGGCATAGTAGGCATGCTTATTTCTAGGCCACCACTGCAAATCTGGCTCAGCTAACAAGGGTGGGAAATCATAGCCGCATAATGTTGCGGTGAGCCATGGCCAGAGCCATGGTCAGCTGGGCCAAGCAGACCAACAGGTCCAGTGGTTTGATGCCTCCACAGCACAAGGGCCCGAAGGTACAGTGAGCACACAAAGGGCTGTGTGAAGCATGCTCACCATTGGCTGCCACCCCCCTTCCCCTTACAGCTCATATTTGGTTATCCCTCCAGAAAGTTCTACGTTCCTCAGTTGGTAATTGGCTCATGTTGCTCCTCTACCCCCCGCTCCTTCTCCCATTTGTCCTGGTCCCTTCTCCCCCATTTTCTAAGACCCCATACCTGTGTTTTATTGGTTATTGTATTTTCTCCCCACCTATTATGTAGGGGTATAAAACCCCAAACCCACCTGATTTTATTGGCTCTCCTCGTGGTTTCTCCCTATGAATAAACCCTTCTCTGTCCCACAAGGGAATCCCTTAGCTTTTTCCCTCATCCTTCGCGCACCTGGCCCTCAGTAGGCAAGGCAAGGCTGGTTCTTTGCCTGCCCTCCAGTGCTGCAGTCGGCTTCCATCCTCCCACCTGGGGCAGGTGGAACATTGCCCCATGCCTGGCAGCGTGCTGGCCAACACAGCACTGTGGCAGTGTAAAAACTGTTTATTCTCAGAAATTACATTAAATGACTGTAGCGGGTTGGCTCATTAACTGGGCAGAACACCAATTCATGTAATGGTTTAAGGGTTAACTGTGGGCATAAGCCCTCCCCCCGATGTCCTTGCAGTGAGATAAGCTGTTAGGAGGAAAGCAAAGCAGGCACACAACTTGAAAGAAAGGAAAAAAAAGTTTAATTAACACCCAGATGGTCAAGAATAACAGAACAAACTTTCAGAGCTTACCCCCCACTTTTCCCCTTTCCCAAAATCAGGGTCAGAGTCCTAGGAAAGGGGGAAAAAGGGGTTTCCCCTTTCTTGTGTGGTTTTCCAAACTGCCACTTTTTACAGATTTGCTTACAATTAAACATTCCCTGCGACAGTGTAACACATCTCTTTTCATGAGCCCTCACAGCCCTTGCGACTGCTGATACAACAGGCTTTTACATGGGTTTTTTAAGGATGAAACATTTTCCCCTTCGGCTTGCACGTAAGCTTTCCTCTGCCACCAGGTCTTGAAAGCCTTTCCCTGCTTTCATATATATCCTGGCATTCAGCACTCTTCACCTTCTCTACAAGCCATTTGATAAAAATGCCCATTCCCCCCATTTAACATGAACTAAAGAGATGAAACAGTTTGTGATATTAATAGTTCATCCACAGCAAGGCAGGGAAATGTTTAAGCTTCCCGTGTGAGTTACACACAGCGCCGCCAGAGCAGCTCCGTCTCACATGACTCCGCCTTCTCCTTCTCCCTGGCTCTGAAGCCGCCATGTTCAGGGTGTTCCCTCTGCCTCTGTTGCTGCGCTGCACCATGTGGAGAGAGGGGGCCTTTCCTGTTCGCCGCGAAGTTTACTGGCTGTTCGAAGGCTCTGTCTCGGACGACCTCAGCCCTGGAGCCGGCAGCCACCCCCACAGCTCAGGGGAACAGCTCCCCTCTTATAAATCTGAGTCCGTGCTGCAGCAAAAAATCCCCAAGGGGGCAGAAGGCAGAGCGGCAGGGGCAGGAGTGCTCCCTCCCAGCCTCACAGGCCAGGCACCCCCCTCCCCTTCTCACCGGGAGAAGGGGCAGGAGGCTGAGAGTGGGGCAGGGGCAGCCGTCTCTGGCCCCACGGAACGCACGGCTGGATGGGGGCCACCCCTCCATGCCTCCCATCCCCGCACCGAGCCGGGACGGGAGCCGGGGCCCCCCCGAACTTCGTCTCCCCTCACCGGGGAAAGGAGGGCAGGGGCACCCCGAACCCAGGCCCACAGGCCGGGAAACAGGGGCCCCTCCCTCTCAGCCCTGCACTCACCTCAGGCCACCAGACTGCCTCAAAATCCCGCCTTCCCTCAGGGTTAAATATGTAAAATTTCGAGAAGCGCATTGGCCCAGAGGGCTGTCTGTCAAGTTTTGACTAACCCACGACAGTGACTCAAGAGATCTCAGTCACGTTTCTGTGGGCAAATCCCTCTGCATTTAAACATGCCCCCACAGTGGACAGCACATGGCACTTGGCACACGCTGCACACTCCAAGTGGGATACAGGGACAATATTGGTATGGTAACTCCTAGAAGTAATCATATATTCCTGATTTTTCCTCAGTCTGGCAAAAGTGGAAAGAAGCTTGAAGTCAAAGCGCCCAAAAGGAATGAACTTCCCCAAAGACTTCAAATTACACTGTTACTCTGGGCAGTTTTTACTGTGGTTAAATTCATGAAATGGAGAGGGGGTCGTGAAGATAGTGGATGTGGCCATAATTTTGGCCTGCTATGGAAAGTGTGGAACCAGATGTGGAAGTTAATGTAGAAAAGGAACATTGAACGAGCATAAACAGATGGCAAATAAAATAAGACCTTTCTGTCTCATATTTATGAAGAAGTCACATGTAAGAAAATGAACTTCTAAGAACCCACTGTGAGCAATGAAATAGGAGAGTCTGGAAGAAAGAATCTGGGACTGATCCTATTAAATAAACTCCAGTGTCAAAGAGCATTGTGGGATGTATTGCTCAAGAACAATAAATCCTATCACAAAGATTTCTGCCGCCAAGATTTAGTATCTACAGTATGATGCACATACTGCTGCTCTAACCTGCAGACCAGCTGATAGTCCTGTGAAAAAAGGATTTTTTTTGGTCATCATATAGATTGAAAAGTCAGACTTTCCATCAAAAACATTTGAAATTCACTACTTTTCAACCAATCCAACACTTTACTATGTACATTTTTCCCTTGGGATTTTCTTTCCTTTACATGGTAAAGGGTCCTGGCCCAGAGTTCTTGCTCTCTAATTAAATAATCACCTACTGTAATTTAATTCAGATGAGAAAAAATATTAGTTTATTATGAATTAAAAGGTGATATAGTGTTTCTACCCCAACATTATTAAAAAGAAAAAATATATAAAATTAATGAAATTCAAATGATGATTCAAATAATGAGGGAGGCCTTATTTTAATGTATACATGAATCTGGATGCTGCTGTAGGGACTGAAAATGTACTTTTGTAACTTGAAGGTCAAAATGAACCCACAGCATTTTTAGTTCAACTGATAAGGGAAGAGAGACATTTACATTGCATTTCTTTAGTCAGTTGTGACTCTTTAAACAGCAGATATTCTGATAGAAGAAAAATACATGTGGTAGAAATTCTTTGTTGAAATAGCATGTCAATTATTTCAAAGTTATAAATGCTTTAGAAATGAATTACTGTCTAACATATGTTCACTCAAGTCTCTGAGTTGAAAAAGGTAGTAAATATGCTGCAGGAAGAATGATCAGGAAAACAAAGAAAGAAAGATCTGGACATAATTACCTAGCTCAATTTTGACTTTCCTCAGTAACTAAATACAAAACTTCTCAATTTACATAATCCACAGGTTTTGCTATGTTTGTACAAAATTGTAACAATTAAAAAAATATGTAAACCCCTCAATATATGCAAAACACAAGCAAGTAATAAAGGACATGTTACAGTAATGTTGACACCTGAACTGTTAGTGGAATTTTACATTTGAAATTCTACCATATCTATTAATTTTTTACTTATTGAACACAATGAGCACATGGTTTCTAGAATTTGTCCAGAAATGAATCAACTATTAATGTCTCTTAATCTCTTACAGAAAAAGATAATACTGACACTTAAAACTTTTAAAAAACAGCAGATTTACAGAGAGGAGAGGAACTCAAAATGAGCAAGGGATGAAATATTTTGTTTTATCTTTAAAAAGAGGGAAGTGTCATATCTCACAGAAGGCCTTTCAAATATAGAAGAGAAAGGGGTGGAAATGCTGACTACTGAGAAAATTTCCTGGTTTGGAAAGTATTCTTGCAACAGCAAGTGAGAATCAATATTACGTAGTTTCTCTCTTTTGTATATGTAAAAACTCTAGATGACAAAAATTTGGCCAGCTGGAGGACAATGAAGTTGTTTCTTTCAAAACTGTTCTTATTCCTGTTAGGGTAAGAAAGATTTGTCAAATCTGAAGTGCAATGATCATTAGGCTGAACACAATATTCACCTCATGGCTTATCTAGACTAAAGAATACCTTCTTAGTTGTTTTAGTCTCACAACACCAAATACCCTAAAACATGACCTTGCTTCTAAGAAGGTACAGGATAAAAGCCTTGTCAGTAGAGTTTAGTTAGTGAAAAATGGGCTTCAGCTGTCTCAGAGAAAAGGAGAATAATGGTTTGGCTGGAAATGACTTCACAAGACTTCTTAACTCTTGGGTCTGGTGTGTGTCCAGCACATATTATCGCTCTGGGCTGGAAGAAGGCACAAGGAAGGATCATGTCACACACAGAATCATAGGACCACAGAATGGTTGAGTTTGGAAGAAACTTCAGGAGATCATCTAGTGACCCGGACCTACAGCTTGTTTCCCAGGACCACGTCCAGGCTTCTGAATATCTCCTGGGATGGACATTCCACAACGTCTCTGGAAAACCTGTTCCAGTGCCCAGTCACTCTCCCACTAAAAAGATGTTTCTTTGTGTTCACCTTCCATGTTTCACTTTGTGCCTGTTTCCTCTTATCACTGGGACTGGAATGTGGCTGAAAAACAGGAAAGAGGTTTCTGATCAGAAAATCCACATGTAGAACAGGCAGGTAGGGCTGCAAATCAAGCCTCGGTGAGCATGGGGAGCCATATCCATGGTTGTGGTGGAGCTCTTGCTCATCCTAATCCATAGAAATGGATCCTGATCTGCTGCTAATGCGCAGATAGAGACTCTGTGAAGGCACAGAGGACAGCAGTGCTGTCATGGCACTGTCAGTCACTGCTCTCCCTATGTTCATGCGTTTTCTCAACTGAGCGATAGACTGGGAGGCACGAATGTGACCTTGACTGGTCAGCAACTTTTCAGGTAAAGAATTTCCTAAGAAAAACATTCTTTTTCTTTCTTTCTTTCTTGCATTCTTGCTTTTCTTGCTTTCTCACTTTTTTTCTTTCTCTCTCTTTTTTTTTTTCTCTCTTTCTCTCTTTCTCTCTTTCTCTCTTTCTCTCTTTCTCTCTTTCTCTCTCTTTCTTTTTTCCCCCGTTCTTCATTTCTCTATGGTATCTATAGGACAACATTCCTTCCGAAATTTAGTTTCAAGATATTAAAGTACATCACTGTTCTTCGTGATGTCACCCCCACAGACATGTTCTCCAGGGATTTTTTAGCTCCTATTAAGCCTCCAAAATACTACTCCAAGGGGGCAAGGGATGGGATTTGCTCAGAAGCAGAGGGTAGCAGTGGGCCTATGACAGTCTACAGTACAGACAGCATAGGTGAAGAATTGAGCATTTTGATCACTGATTTGAAAGACAAAATAGTAAATAAAATATTTTTAAAAAATTGAATTTGATTCAAGGGAGCCTTGATGTGGCAAAAATTCAGAAAGTCTTTGCAAGGACCTAGGTATTGAATTTACAAATAACTGATGAATATTAGACATATAAACTTTTTTTTAAAGAGAATTGGGAAGCTCTAAAAATTGGTACTGTAGGACTTTTATCACTGGACTTCTGCCTGGGGTCATTTGGCAGTATATGCATGCATGAATAATAATTTTTCATAGTTTATTTCATTACAATATAAATATTATGAATATTTCCTTTAATTAAGCCAATACTTTTAAAAGAAACTCTTTGATCCACTAGTATGTCAAAAGTCCTGTTTCCCAATGATAAAGTGGTAAATGACAACATGACTGTAGAAAGAGCAGTCTTATATTTATGAAACATCAGAGGACACAAACACTGAGCTTGCTGGGTTGGTTAATATATATTTTAATCACAGTTTATATCTTTCTCCCTATATTCTTCAGTAAAAGTTCTTTATAAATATAACTTTTCACTTTAAAAATTTTGATTTGGCCTTTTTTCCCCCCTAATACTAGAAAGGTTAATGTCTTAAGCATGTGTTTATCTATGTGTGGGTATATGGTGTTGGGAAAGCAGGGAAATATTTTGTCTGGAGCCATGACATTCTTCAATATGTGTGCTTCTGGGTAAACTTCCTTCTAACTCTTTGTGATCAAACAGCAGTGCTTCAGTAAGACTTACACTTGCTCTTTCCTTCAGCTATTTGGTTAACACTTTCTCCCATCCATGACAAGTGCTGTTTGGCTAATCTGGTAGAACCAGGCCTCAGACTTGTCCACCAAATACAGACAAGAATCAGACTTCAAGATCTGCAGCAACTTGCCATTGTTCAACAAGTTCAAATCTGGACAGCTAAAAACCTTTCTAGAGGCAGATTATTCTCTCACAATGCTTCTTCTGTCTTCCTCCTTTCTACAGAGTTATTGTCATCGTTATCGGTGAACTAATCTTTTGTTGAGTCACAATTTCACAATTGAAAATAAAAAGAAATATAATGCAGATATAATGGATCCCTGCTCTTACAAATAGCTTATAACTATATACAAATATAGTTATTTTATAATATATTGTGTAATACACTTCACAGAGGATCGTAAGTTTCTGAAATAGAATACTGAATACTTCTTTTAGAGATAAATGGCAAATACCCTTAACTATGTACCTCAGACCTCCAAACAGTCATACGTTTTCCAGTGTTCTACAATGTTTTGTTAACATTTTCCCATTCTTCTAGTTTTTATAAGCTTCTGAACTTCTGGTTTCTGTCTGAGACTAGAAAAGCAAGTACCCAAATACCACAAAAAAGACAGTGCTCAAGATGTTTCAGGTTTGATTTTGAGCAGGAAGTATTTAGATTCTTTTAAGATTTATGGTTAAATTTTCAAATACAAAATATTCAGATAAGCATCCAAGCTGACGGTGCTCTTCTGAACTGAACACAAATGTGAAAACTTTAGAATTTACCCCCTTAAAGCCAATAAGGAGACAAATTTATGGGACAAATTTGTACTGGTATAACATAATGGATTGTTGGATTGCATAATTTCTAAGAATTGCTTGTGTGTAGCACACTTTATATTGGCTTAAAGAAAATACAAAATGCAAACTGAAGAAATTTAAGAAATATATTTATGAGAATATTGGAAAAAGACTTGTCATATGTATACACAAACATCTATGATTAGATTGGGCCCTTAAAACATACTTCAGCTTTCAACATTTGTGGTAGAACAAGATTACACTGTTTTGGATCATTACTGCATGTTTTTTTTCTAAGAAAGAAACAAATAACTTTTTCAAAGAAAGGAAATGAACATAAACATTGGCTGTTTATCACACTATGATATTTGTCTTCCTTATGGCATTTGCATCATTTCCTAAGCAAAGAATGGCAAACATTGCAAGAAGCACAGTGAAATAAACATAAGCACCTTGTTTAAGTACTTATTGGAATATGACCTGCATGGCTTAGCATTTTTTATGCAGCTTTAGGTCCCACTCAAATCAAATGCAGTCTTGCTGAACTTTAAGTATTTTGATTTTTAATGGTTACAGTTTGTGTTTCAGGAAGTAGCTGAAATAAGGCATATCTAGGCTAAACAGGTATTTTGGCAAACACATGCAACATTGTTTTTTGAACCAAGATAGTTCCCTTGACAGAAAAAGTGTATCTGGAGGAGAAAGGGATTAAGTGGTGATTGTATAATGTGGCCTGAATCCAGAATTCACCAACTCACTGGGTCAAAACTTTGAAAGAGATTTTTGAGACATTTAGACAAGGATAGCACTTGACTACCTGGAAAGACAGTTAAGAAAGGCTGGAAAGAATATCCTGATGCTTGTAAGTGGTTAATTTCTATCTGTATGTATGGAAGGAGAAAAACTCTCATGTCCAAAGAGATCATAAGGCAGCTGAAGTTTGTTTATAGTATTTTGCCTTTATCTTTATGTGGAATTCAACTTCTAATGCTGAAACAGAAAATCTGCAACTGCCAGATGAAATGCTAAATTGAAAGGAATTAATAAACACATGCCGATTCTGTTAGCAGTGTAGAAAACAATTCTCCGCTTTTTTGATGCAATAATGTTAAATATAAAATACACATAGCAGAGCTTCAAAATTGTCAGAATTTTAAAGCAATTATGAGACACTGAGAAGTTACTCTAGATGATGGAGAAGACTAAGGAAAAAGACGGTTCCCCACTGGGATATCTATGCAGCTCATTTATTTACACTGAAAACATGCCAGATATCTCAGAACAGGCTGTAAGTTAACTAGCTCAAGAAATTTTGGCTACTGAACTGCTAAGCCTCACATTTTGAAGAGATTAAGTTATAAAATGAAATAACTGATCTTTGAAGATGAGCGGGATCCTACGAGGATGCCTTGAAGAGCAAAGGAACCATTTAAAAGCTTGATGACCTATATACAATTTCCTCAACACACAAGAACAATCCACCCTGCTGTAAAATAAACCAGCTTGACTGATCGGGGAACTTAAACTGAATTCAAAAGCAGACTTGAAGAGGTGGAAAGTGGAGAAGGGCAACTAAAGAGGAGTATAGCATCCCCCAAACACTTTGGGACAGTTAGGAAAGGCAGAACTTGGCTAAGTGGAAACTGGTGAGGGATGCAAAGGTCAACATGAATGGCCTCTACAGAGCTTCCTATCAGGGAGGGAAACACTTAGGCAGATGTAGAGCTGCTAGAGAATAGTGCAGGCAAGTTCATGAGGGCAAGGAAATGAATGAGGTGCTCAGAGCCTTTGCAGGAAAGGTCTTTCCTCAGGCCTCTTGAGTCTGCATGCCAAGTAACAAAATTTGTAGAGGATAGAAACACACTGGAGCTTTAGAGAGGGTCACCTTAGGGATACTTAGGTGAGCTGATCACACACATATACAAGCCCACAGGACGTGGCAGGATGCAAATGAGCATGCTGAGGGAGCTTATAGGCTAATGTAACTTTGTGTTTGATAGAAAGGCTGGTGAAGTCTTCATACAGATAGCATGCATGAGGGGAACACCAGGCCAGGGGAGTGAGACTGGTAACTCGAGGACAGGACTGAGACAGTCCATGCAGACAAATCTCAGCAGGCTCCAAGAACAGAAGCCTCAGGGAGTTCAACAGAAACAAGCATTTGGGAAAAAGCCTAATACTGTGCACCAATACAAACTAACTGACTGTTCATCAGCACTACAAAAACAGTATCTGAGAATCCTTGTGGACACCAGATTAAACCAGTCCAGTTCTACAACCTTGCAATGATGAGAACTAAATCCAGCCTGGTATATATCAGCAATAATTTGGTAATCTGTCACTAGCACTGACATAAACATATTGTCATTACTTATTACTTATTACTTATTGTGATCACTTACCTCAAAACTTTTAGGATATTACTTGCTTCTCTGAAGATATATTTAGTTATTGTATCAGATCACGTATTCACAGATAACAATCTGCATGTGGTTCAGAGAACAGATTAATTAAGGAATTTCAATATGTTCTCATCAGTGATGATCCTGCTTCAGCTTGGCACCCTGATTAAATCTTAAAGCACTTGATGAAGCATCCATTTGTGCTCCCAAAAAGTGGTTTTCTGTTCTGTTCCTCGGTATAGAACAGCCTGTGAGAGTGAAAGGGCTTCTAGAACCACTCATATATTGACTGTACATTATCTGCCCAAAGAAACAGACTGAGGCTTAAGTCCTTTCAAAGGAAATCCATATTAATAAAATGATTGATATTTCTGTTTTCTCCCAAGGATGTCATGCTCACAAAGGAGAATCAAAGGTAAATACTTTCAAGCATTGAAGAGGCTTAATCTACAATCTGCTATGACAAAGCACTTATGAAGACTCTTGGTCTCTTTGTTTTGATCAAAACCAAGTTATCAAATAAAGATGTACATTTATTTCTGTAAAAAAACCCAAGCAACTAAACAAACCAAAACAAATCAAAAACACTCAAAAAAAAAAAAAAGTAATGGCAGACTCAACACTTTTGAAAATGATTTCTTTCATTCAAAAGCATATAAAAAATTCTGTGTACAGTTTCAGTACCAGCACAAGACTTAGAATGGTAATCATTTATATGAAAGTACAATATACAAGACATCCAATATAGATCAATGTATAGAAAATGGGCTACATTACCTAACAGAGTAACTCACCTCTGGTTTTATTCCTCAAGTTCTTTTAAAACTATTGAGACACTAAGAACAGTAATATTGAGCAAAGTGCCTAATTAAGGCTATACCTTTCTCTAAGGAAGATTTAGTTATTTGCAAAATGAAACAATGAAAACTGCTCTGCATGGGAAGCTATAGATACTAGCTTTTTTAAACAGCAAAGGGTTTTTAAAGCAGGAAAATAACTGTAAGTGTTGCAGCTACTGCAGCTATTCTCATGCTGAAATTAGGCACTTATTTAAGCTCTTTAGTGGCTTTATCCTATTGAACGCTATTATTCAGTTATATGTTCAAAAAAAAAAAAACTGAAAGCAGAGATGAAAAATTGTCCTTTACATTGCTAAATATAAGACAAGAAGTGCGTGCCTACTCCTGAACAGATGTTAATTGGCTGTTCTTTTCACAAGAGTTAAACTTGAGCAAATACCAAATTTCCAAATCCAGCTGAAAGGCAAAAGAAACAGAAATGTTATGACAGACATAGAAAACTGCTGTCCAGGCTGGTAGCCAGGCCACCTGAGACCAAGCAGGAACAGCTGGAAGCTGGCAAAAATCATTACTGCCTCAGTAGAGTCACAGTCATGTATTGCAGAAAAGGAGAATGAATGGTACTGGAGGAATCAGTGAGATATACTTGAATTACTGGAGAAATCTCAGATAGCTCTTGAAAGTGGAGAAAAAGTTGAAAATGTGATTTTGTTTTTTCCAGTGGTGGAAGTATAAAGCATGCTATATCTTTTTCAGAAGCATCATTATAAATACCAGGAGCACTGAAATTACCAGTACAAATTGCTTCCAGCTGAGATTGCAACCTACCCAGCCCTTTCATTTCTGAGTCATGACTATCCTAAAAAGGTATGCAGTGAATTTAAATTGCATCTTAATGGCAAAATATTATCATCTCAGAATTATTGATCCCTTAGATGAATTATGTCATAATAACAAAATGTTGCTATCTAAAATAATTCAAATTATCAGAATGGAATTGAAAGGGTTACATTTTAATGCTGATGTTACCATACTACTGGTGCTATCAAGACTTTGATCATAGCAATGTAGATTGAACATTTTTCATAACTCAGCAAAGTGATTGTGCATTTAATGAAAGGAATTCTTCCATTTTTACTTTTAAAAATGCTGGAATTGAAAATTGTTGGCCACTACTGCTATAGATGAGGTCAGTTAGACTGCCTAACACCACTTTAAGACTGTAGGGAGAGAATTCATTTCACTGAATGCTGGACATCCACACTTGCATTTGAGGACTGACTAGACGCTCCCCTTCTAATGAAAGAAAAACACAGGACAGTTTATCTACCGTATTAAGTACATATTTTTATTTGGGTTGAATAGCTGTAGAAGCACCTTTCTTTTTGTACTAACTTGCTGCTTGTTTGCCTATCTGTCTGAGTCACAGATTCGAGTTATACTGATGTGTTATCATGTGATAAATCTGCTTCCCCTGGGTTTCAACAAGCAGCTCTTATGCTCATTGTACATTATAAAGGCTTAGATTTGGTGAGATAGATGCCACTACAGATGCTGAAATCTAGTGAGAAATTCAGCTTATTTCATATAATTCACATAATTCAATTATCAGTTACCCTAGGGCACCCAAGCCAGTGTTATTTTCTTCCTCTGTTCAAGGACCTAAGCAGATGCATCTACATTTGTCTCTTTGCAGAGTCTTTTTTATTTACCACATGTACATATTTTATTGTTTTGGAAGAAAATGATGACAGCAGAGAAATATATTGTTGTCAGTCAAAGACTCTTAATCTAAATGAAAGAGCTCTTGATGCTGTAGTCAATGGACATGGGATTGTGGGAATAAGGTCAATCCTTTTTCACTCTTGTATTCCTGCTGAAATGTCCATTGTATTTCACTGAAAGTAAAAATGACACACTGCAAAGGCATTGGATTGTCCCATGAAATACGGCAATCCACAGCATGTTAACACAATCTTTTTCTTTTCATATTGCTCCAAACTGCAAGAAAAAACATTGTTTTCAAAAAAATAATACTAAACCATTCTCAGCAGTTTCTAAGTAATGGACTCTCCTTACATTTCAGGCTTTTAATTCTGTTTTGTTTCTTCCATTGAAGAGATGGAAAAAACCCTAGATCAATTCAAACTCGTTTTTCAAAAGCACTCACTTCCCAAGCAGAAACAAATTACCACCATCTCTGAGATTTAATTGCTTTTGCTTCAGAAAAACGCCCCTTTTGCCCAGAGGAATGAAGCAAAAGAGAAATGCTAGACGCACCAGTAAGGAATGAGTGGGTTTGAGTTGTTTTTTCCTTCTCCTAAATTAAGTTGTAGTATTAATATATAGTAATTTTCACATAATGAAAAATTCGGTGCTTCCCTTGTTAAAATTAGGAGCTGAAATATTTGTTCACCTATACTGTTCCAAAGGGAGGGGCTTTTGTAGAAAGAAAAAAAGAGGAAAAGATGGAAAAAGAAGCAGGAAAAAGAGAAGGAGAGAGAGGGGAGTGAGAGTGAGAGAGAGACAGAGATGGAAAAGAAGCCAGGCAGAAAGCAAGAAAGTGAGAAACTGTGCCTGTGTGAGAGAAAGTGAGAAGGAGGGCAAGAAGGAAAGCGGGAAAGCAAAGAAAGAAAGAAATTAGATCTAAGTTACAATATTTCTGAAGCAGTGGGTCTAGCATGAAATAATGGGCCAATCATGTGTAACATAAAGAAGCTCAAAGTAATAAGGTTTGGTAAGGTCAGAGTAATGATTTCTTTTTTTCATGTGAGATATCATTCTTGAAAGTGACACTGAGCTATAGTAGGCAATGGTAGGAAAGGAAACATCTTGTTTACAAATGTCAGCCAGCAATTAGCATCATTTAAAGAGTGGAACCACAACGGCTGCTTTTTGTTAGCTTCGAAAACCCATCTCTTTCTTGTGGCCACGTTTTAAGAGGCAAAGTAGACAGCAAGACTCTGAAACCAGTTCATAAATAGTTGATTTCATATTTTAAAATCTTGCCTATAACTGTCACCCCCCTCGCGTGGATCACAGATGGTGAAGAACTAATTTGTTACTGTTTGATAACGGCTTTTATGTATCAAAGCGCTTATTTACTACTCTGTGGGGGGAAATGACAGACTAAAAGCAATTATGTGTTTTTCTTTCAGTTTTTCTTTAACCACTCTGCTCTTTGGCTTTTCTTTTTTTCCACTCCCGACATGTTTCTTATTTGAAATATAGCATTGTGAATCTTTTACATATGTTGGTTCTCATTTAACCCTCTTTCTGGGTTTTCAAGAATGCATCTGGCCAGGCAGATCAACTGTAATCTTTCATGATTGTTTATAATGGCCCAGTGATAAGTAATAACACTCAGGGGTGTCTCCCGGTAACAGCGTATTACATTTCAGTATTAAAAATGCAAATTGGGACTTTGCTTTTGAAGATTGTCAGGAAAATGTTTCAAGAAGGTAGAATAGCTACCAGGACGCCTGTAAGTGAAATCACCCCCTCTCCCCACACCATGTGCGGCCTCCTGCCTGCAGGTTTTCTGAAGGAGCCCCTCACCCCCTCCTCCTTCCCCCAAAATAAATAAATAAGTGAAGAGACTTTCCTCTGTACATGGTATTAAGTAACTGATGTTAAATATCTGGCCCTGGAATGTCGTGAACTCCTGCATCTTTCAATTTTTTTTCCCTCACTGGTGATATGCAAACGGTTCACTTGGTGTTGCCACCAAGAAGGATTTTGCTGTGGTTTGTGCTTTCTGGTGTTGCATGGAAGCAGAGCTGATCGGGCTGAGGGAATATTTTTTGCACATATATTTATACTGAATAAACAAAAAGGGTTCCAATTTGGTGATGACCAGGGCTAATTTGTGGGTGAGTTTCCTTAAAGTAAGTGGACCTGCTTGTGTGACTAAAGTTGAGGGAGTGCATGAACACCATGGTTAATTTAGTCATTAGTGAAAAATTTTTCCTCCTGAATTAAGAGTTAAATTTAAAGGCAAAAATTTTATTATAAAAGGAAATTTCAATATGACAATGCAATATCATAATAATGATTATAGGGTGAAAGAAACACTATCTATTGCTGCTGAAATCAATTGGAATTTTCCCACTGACTTAAATGAAAGGAGGAATAAGTCACCATGGAAAAACCCATGGAAAGATTACAAGCTTTTGTTTGTCTCATTACATCCTTTAAATTACCTCCTGGCTCTCTTTGCCTGTTTCATCTTCCTTTTCTTCTTCCATATTATAGCCACACTGGCATTAGGAGACGCCTGTTAATGTCAGTGGGACTCCTTGGGGAGCAATAAACTAAACATGAGGAGGGACAGAAGGTTTTTGCCAAGTAAGAATATACAGAGCATGTTCTTCCTTACTCCTGAAGCCTGCCTGATAGCCAAAGCTTAGACTACTAAGAAGAAAAATCAAGAAAATGGAGGAGAACAGAAAAGGAGAATAAAAGGACAGTGGAATTTAGGAAGCTAGCTTAAAGCCTAGCCTCTTTAAAGATGAAATATCATAATATATCCCTAATTACAACCAAAATATGGGAGTAGCACTTATTTCAATGCTTTAATACCAGAAAGCTTCAATAGAACCCATAAATCACTTCCACATGTTTTTAAATAAACCTCTGTCCTACATTGTACAAATTGCTTTCTCAAGACAGTTTGAGTAAGGTCAGCAATCCTTCCCTCCTTGTTTGACTTTCTCAGGGTGAAATTCACCCCTGGCAGTTGTCAAGAAAAAGACCTGTGTCACTGAACTCCTGCCTAAGCCAATTGATTTCCAGTGAGAGCTATATTTAGGCTAATCAGGTCCACTGTGTCTGGATGTGGCAATGAAATAGCTGAAGCATGCTCTATCAGGCCCCATTTGAAAATGCTGGCCCAAGTGTGCCTGTCATTCCTGCTGTATTTCAGACTCTCCATCATTTTGATAATTATACAGCTTGGAAACTTTTTTCTTTTTATAGTCTTTGAAACTATAATGAAGTCTTCGGTGCTGCCAACCCAAACCATCCAAAAATCTTGAATCAGGCTTGAAATAATCATGAGATTGGCCTGAAAATCATACAACTGAATGTACTTGGCTTCTTTCATTTGCCTTCTGGTTTTGAGTGTTTAGGGTGCAATGGGGTCACATTTGCAGGGTTTCCTCTGCCTCTGTGTGGGCCAGAAATGCAACCTTTTTATAAGACAACTGAAATTCCTTGGGTATTCACATGACTCCAGAAGCTGGGATTTAATGGGGGTGTGTGGAGGAAATCCACTGTGTTTGGGCTTGTGATAAAATTGGAAGTCTTGGCATTACAGAGCGTCTCACATTCAAAGTTTGTTTATAAGGGGAATATAGTTCTATGGAGAGAGAGAACAGAGTTTCCTTCTGTTCTCTTCTGACTTGAGAGAAATTCCTCCCAAAGGGTGAACTCACTTCTCAGAGCCAGCATAAGGCCTATTCAGCATCTGAAATGATGCACAGACCTGACTGTGGCTCTCTTTACTTAAATTTACTTCATGCTACATTAAGGGAAGCTGCAGAAGTTATTGTAGCTGAGACAGTTTAATGTTCACAAGGAAAACAGAAATTCTTTCTAAAATTGTCTATTATCAAGGATTTTGAGGCAAAGCTCAACATGAGGGGGTACAGACCTCAAAGCCCAAGTGAAAGAGGATGGAGGAGGCCCTTGAAGCAGGGAGGGAGCTGGGGATGGAAGTAGATGAGATGTATAATATTTGGTATAATTAATGATAGGAATCCAGTCTTAGGACAAGTGTTTGTGGAGTAGGAGGCATTAGAGATGCATTTAGGAGCAACACCTGGAAGCTTTGCATATAAGAGAAAGATATTAAAGGTGGGATTCATTGTATCAGTTAAAAGTGTCTAAACCCCAGGAAACTGAACGTGAGATTCACTTTATCCACCATCTACACATGTGCTAGCTCTTTGGTAAGCAATGAAAATTATTAGGTACTTCTGGAGTGCAGTTCGTCTCATCCTTATGCAGATATCTAGAACAGATTGGATAAGCTGCCCCATAAAAATGCCTTCTTATTTCCATTGGCTATGTGGGAAACTCAAATTGATGGATTTTAAGAGGATCCATTTTTATGCAGACTATTGGCAGTGTAGAAGTCTAAAGTTAAGCATTTTTTCTTTGTTTTGCTTAAGAATAATCTTAGCTGACACTTTTTGAGCAATTCAGGATATGGCTGTAAATGCTCTTGGTGCAGTAATATGTGTGTATGTGTATGTGCTTGTGCACAGGGTGTTTCATTTTTGCTTATGTTAATGTCTAAATGGGGAGTTAGCAAGAGTAGGGAGTTTAGTGCTGCTCCTGGAGAAGACTGCATTGAAGAAGAGTAAACTGCATGAAGAAGGAGGTGAAGGTATGGCTTGGAATACATGATAAATGCCTAGATAAGGCACAGTGGTCATGCTCTGAGATCCTCAAGTACAAATCGGTCACAATGTCCTAATGCCTCAGACCAATCTGTAGTGCTTTAAAATAGTTTGTCTAGTTTTGTTTTGCTTTTGTGACTAGTAACACCTTCAAGTAATGCACCATTAGTGTCTCTTAATCCCAGTTGTGTATGCCTTAAAAATTGGCAGAATGTTTTCAGTCAAAAGGTATCGCATTCAATTTAAGTACAGGATTTACACTGTGCCAAGCCAAGTACTCTTTGCCAGCAATTTGACATCCTGAACAAATAAGGTTTGAATTCCTGCTCTGAAACAGGAAAAGGATCATTTAGTCTGTTTGAATATCATTTAGAGTAGGATAGCTTTATTTTTTTGATGCAGCAGTAGTGTCAAGTGTGGATTCTGACAGATTTATTGAATTGATGCTTACGTGTTAAAAATACAGCTTTAGACACAGTTTAAATATATATTCAATCTTTCTATGAAATTTAAGTTATGAAAATACCCTATGATAGGTAGATTATAAATGCAACATAAAATAAATGATAACCAAAGTTTCTCAGGGTAGTTTTTCCAGCACAGCTATGAGTGAGGTTATGAACAAGGGCAGGGGAAATCACACATTAAGAAGTAGATCCAAAGAAAGACGCTGGTATTTACTTGCCAATTTTGTAATGGAAGTCAAACCTCATCTTCTCAGACCCTGCCTTTCTTCCCTCTGTTGCAGCTATTGTCCATCTTCTGAGACATAGTGTTTCAGTCAGTAAAATATCTTGTGTGCATTAATTTCTGCTGCAAAGAGTATAAAATATTGACAGTTCTTACTGTCAAAAACCCTAACCTTAGCATGTGTCTGTGGACAAATGGGACAGGAGATAGGCGGTGAAATGAGAGTATTTTCTTGAACCTGAAAGTAGTATAATTTTATTAATGTGACGATATGAGTAATTAGAGCTGCCTCTCAAACAGGGTCATTAACTTTAAGTAGGGCACCCCATGAACTGACCTTATTGTTTCAGTTCTGAGGGCTGGCTTAATTACAGCTGCCTTGGGTAACTCTGTCAGGAACTCCACCAGGAAGATGTTCTTAGGGTCCAACAACCAGGTGAAAGGCAAAATAGAGAAATTAGGGAATGAGTGTGGGGACAGCACATGGCGAGCCAGGCTCCTCTCCTAATGCTCTGCACCTTAGAGTGCCAGCTATGGACTGACTGGTATATAGCACTCTTTACATGGTGCTACAAACCTAAATGCCTTGCTTACATGGCTGGAGGGTGAGGTGTTACCATCAACAGTGTTGTCCAGCAAGATGAAGTGATGAGACAAGAATTCAGACAGACAGGAGAGAACTTTGCTTATGTACGTGGATACAAAACTGTCCATCTGTTATGCCCCTGTCCACTTGGCAGGTTTAGGGGAAGGTTGTTTGATTCACCCTGGGTGGTGCATGGGAGAAACAACAAAATTCTCAGGAGGTTCTATAACAAATTTTACTCACAAATTTTAGAACATTAAGGTAGAATAAGATACTTGGCAAATTTTAAAACAACATCCAGGCAAAGTAAGGCACTTCATGAACTTAGCAAACCTTAACATGACCAACTTTAATTTACCCAGGCATTTAGTAAGGCATTAACTGGAATTCTGTAGTCTGGGTTACAATATATTTTGAGATGTTGGGAGAAGAAAGAGAGAAAGAAAGAGAAAGCAAGGATAAGATATTTAGGCTAATAAGAAAGATACTTGTGTCAGAGGTTTAGTTTGGATATCATAATGTGGTTCTTCACCCAGAAGGTGTCTGGGCACTGGCACAGGCTCCCCAGGGAAGTGGTCACAGCACCAAGCCTGACAGAGCTCAAGAAGAATTTGGACAATACTCTTGGGCACATGGTTTGACTCTTGGGGATGGTTCTGTGCAGGGCCAGGAGCTGGACATGATGATCCTGGTGGGTCCCTTCCAATTCAGTATATTCTGTGATATTGCCACCCACTGATCCAGAAACAAGTCTTGATTGCTGCAATTTCAGTGTCTACTGATTGAAGGGATGGTCACAGTCTTGATCTGTTGGGGATGAGGGAAAGCCCACGAAACACAAAGTTCAGTGGTTTCATATATGGTTAGGTTTATGTAGGAATACCCATGTAGCTCCCCTGGCCAGGGGAGTTTTACACTATATGAGGTAACACTGTGGAGCAGGTGCAGTCCTCTAGTGGAAGGCTTCAGAAGTGAGCCTGAGGGCTTTTTGTGGGTCTGTAATGGTTTATTACACCATCTAAGACATGACAGCTCCCTCTCACATCAGCATAGCTGAGCCAGTCTTGCCCCATCAGAAGGGATGAACACCTTCAGGACTATGTTTGAATGTCTCAATACCTCCCCTGGAGCAGAGTTCACACCTGAGCCAGTTGTGCAAGGGAGGACATTGGCATGATAAAAAGTACTACTCCAGCTCGCATCATCTGCTTCTTGTCGGCCTCTTCCCTTCCCTGGCTCAAAACCCAGGTTCTTGCTAAACAAAAGTTGATTTGTTGTGGTCATCCTCTGATGCTCACGCCCCCTGCACCTGGGCAGTTACCTTTCTCATTGTCAGCAAAGCATCACTGCTTTTGCAAATGGCTGATGGTTTGAGCCATTAATCATTAACATTTCAGTCTCTCACACCATCCTCTTCCTCCTACTCTTAATTTAGACTTCAAAATGATTTACAGAAGTCCTGGTGTGGCATAGTAGCATTTTCTAGACCTCATTTGGCAGACCTTAAGCACTTTTCATTCATGGTCATGCTGTGCCATTGTTCAGAAAAAAATTATAGCATTTTCTGTCTCATGGCTGCTGCAGAACAACCTTTATAAAGAGTTTTAGCTTGTCGTCTCTTTTTTACTGAGCACTTGTAAAAATAGTAATAATAATAGCCTTAAGAACACTAATAATCAGCCCTTTCTGTTTGAGGCTCCTTGATTTATATTACTCCCTCAATAAGGCTGAGTTTGCTTTGAGAGAACATTCACCTATGTCTAACTATGCATCAACTGAGGTGAATGAAAGATTAGGGAAGTCAGTGTGGAAGACTTTGAAACACCCCAACAGGAAACACTAATTTACTTTGAAGAAAGGCTACAAATTATATTTGGGATTTAGGTGAAGATGTATCTGATTTTTTTTTAAATGTTTTTGTTAATTAAACTTATGATTAATTCAAACTTGATTTAATTAAATATGATGATGCAATAGAAATTGACAGTACACTAAGACAAAATAATTTAAATACTCTCACATTTTTAAAAGAATCCATAGAAAATTTCCTTAATTTTTATTTAGCCTGAAAACACCTAAGAACAAAATATTCAGCAGAAGTCACTAGATGTTTACTGGCAAAGACAACCTGAAATACCGCTCTTAGCAGAAACATTGTGTAACCCATGGTATAGTAAGAAAATAAACACTAAGACCCTTTTTTCATTGTTCTTACAATGTCCTGGTTCTTTAGCTACATGGATTTAGTTGCATTGTGACAAAATACATGCAAGATACTCCTTGTGAAATAAAAAATAATCTATTGCTTCTTATTTGTAATCATATGCAAAAATATTTTAAAAATCACACAGACAAAAAAGAAACAAATGCATTAATGTTATTGTTGTGCTTTTGTCAATTGTTAATTTGAACACTAAGTTTTAATTTGACAAATAAATTTGTGGGTCTATCTCTGGCTTTTGATGCTATGGATCTGCTGTACCATATGCTATTATTCAAGCTAGTGTTGGTGACATGGAGCTCATTTTCTGTTTACTGATCAGTGTAACTTTCTGAGCTTGTTCTGCACTACTGATAAAAAATACCCTTTCTTTCTGGGCTCTCTAGAAATTAAAGGGGATCTCAGATATTGCCATTCTGCATTGCTGCTTGATGTTTGTTTGCTCTATCACCAGCACAACAAAGGAAAGGCAGCTTTAATTTGCTGTATGTTGTGTAATGCAAACGTGAGTTACTGTATATCCCTTAACAGCCCATCATTAATTTCCCTTGCATGCCATTTCCAGGTTTCATATATTGCTGGCTGTTGTGATAGTATGTAAAGCATCAGCTGCTGTTTCACAGCTTGGATTTTAAGGGGTCCACAAGGAGAGATCAAAAGCTGAAATTCTAATATTGCCTCTAATGGAAGAACTATTACCCAAACAAGCAGGATGTAGATTTCTTTCCTAGCAGAATGCTGCTATGGCATTCTCTCACTAATGGCTCTGCAGCATTCAGGACTGTGGCAATGTATGGTTTCCAGTTCTGAGAAACAATTATTTTATACTTATTCTTTTGTCCAAAGAAAAAGAGTAGTCTGACTAGTTTAGAAGAAAATTTATTTGTATAAATTCTTACAATGTGCTCATCATCTTAGTATATGGGTGTAGTAAAGAAAACAGTTTTATTGACACTGCATATTTGTGGCAAACAGAGATTAAGCTTAAAGCCAGAACTGTGTGATTGTGAGAATCTGATTTGAACAGAGACCTAAAATCTGGTAATTAGTAAAGTTATAGACCAGGACCAGTATTTATACCAGTTCTAACATTCTTCATAAACTGCAGAGCATCTTTAGCAGTTGTCTTGGAGGCAATGTGACTCATTTGACAGATTCAAACCCTGCTTTCTTTTCTGCAAATTCAAATAATATTAAATAGTCCCAGTGAAATTAGGAGAACTGACATATAATGAGAGTTCATTTATTATCTATAAATGCACTTTGTAAAGAAAGCTACAAGATGTTTGTTTTCTAAAAGAAAAGCAAATGGAAGTGTTGAGAGAAGGAGATTATTTTTTTTTTTTAACATGGAAGAATCCCCATTCTTAAAAATAAGGAGAGAAGGTATTGCTATGGTTTGATCAAACGAAAATCTCATTTGTTTTGTTTCTTGGTTGAAGATACAGGCTGTAGTTCTTGAAGGAATGCCTGAGATTTTTTAATTCAATCATCACTGTTCCCATTCTGAGCCAAACATAGGGATAGACATAAGACTGCTGCTGTGACACCCCTCAATTAAAATTTGATTCCATGCTTAGGCATTTGGTGTCTTTTATGAAAAACCACATGGAGCTTCATGTATAGGGTTAAAATTGCTATTCCTTGTACCTGTTTTAAAAAGTCTGTTAAGAATCAGAGCTCACGCTTTAAGGGGAAAGTTGTTTAACCGTCATGAACAACTGATTGCCAACAAGGTGGGTTAGTGTCTTCTGGGAGACATCTTTCAGAAGATAGATGACAAATACAGTCACATATGAGGTAGAAGGAAAGAAATCACAACAGAAGCCTAGAGGAAAGATTGCTAGTGGAAAATCATAGGTGTAGGACCGTTAAAAAAAGGCATTTTGTACTATCAGTTTATAAATATTATTCTGTTGTGCTAAGTTATTGCCTCATCTGCTATCACAGCTTGAATTTGCTTTAAATCTTTTACCTTGTTGAACCCAGTCTCAAAGTCTCTGTCTATTCTGGAACAGTGCAACTGGAGTGTAATGGGCTTTTAATTTCATCATAATAAAGCCTAGAGAAATTAAGGAGCCTGACACTAAAGTAAAGATCTCTCTCACATTAGATATGTGGCTGGTTTTCCTTGTCTATAACAGAATTTCTCTTAACATTTTTCCATAGAGGCCTTATTTGTAAAATGTAACTTTTTCCTTTGCTACAAAATGACTCATTTTCAAAAAAACCCAGAAAGTTGAAAAGAAAAAATCAAAGTTGCAAATTTCATGCAAAACTCTGGGTCTTTTTAGCTTTTAAACTTGATGCACAGGGGAACGTATGTGAAGGGATAGAAATCTGGGTCACAGCATGAAATTCCTGTTTTTGTATTCATAAAAAACAAACTCTATATATCAAAGGAAGGAGGTGTGAAGTAGTAAAAAAGAAAAGGAGAAAAGCAGTCTAAAATATTCTCAGCTCTTGATACTTCTCAAAAACATACTGAGTTCTTTTAAGACATTATATGATTTCCTCAGACCATTATTGAAGCAAAAAAGCTACTTGCTCTGCTAATAACTGCTCTAAACTTCTCTTCTGGAGAATTAATGAAGCATTTTCAGTTTTCCAGTACTTTTTTTCCTATCAAAATATGGTCCTAGGCTCTGTGGTCTTGAGAAATGCTCAGGTGGTTACCAATTTACGTAGAAAAGCAGGACACAGACACTGAATACAGCCTTCTCTACCCATATGTGGTCAAGAGTTGCAGGGATGGTGGTAAGCAAAGAAATCCTTTTTGGTGTCTCAATATTATCCTGGTAACAAACCCTTGAGGTGTAGAGTGTCTCATGTAAGTATGACGCCCTAGGGAAGAAATGATTAGGTACACACCTCTTTTAAACAAACTAGTAATGTGTATGTCCCCTGCATTACAGACCAAATTGTGGACCAATTATATTGCAAGCTGAATCTCCAGAATGGACTGTTAGAATGATTTTAGTTTACAAGCTAATGATGACTACCAGGTTCAAGAGCACACTATAGAATTATAGAATTTGATGAATTGGAAGGGAGTCAGAGTAATCATCAAGTCCAACTTCAGGCCCAGGACACCCCAAGAATCACACCGTGTGCCTGAAAACATTGTCCAAATGCTTCTTGAACTTACCAGACTATGGGATAAATCCTTACTTTCTAAATGAGCCTACATGTTATAGATGGATCTCAAAATGTCAGTTTGACGCTTCTGAGGAGGGCCAGTAAATGAGAAATAGTTCTTAAAGAAATCATACTTCTAGCATGGCATTTGTAGTAGTAAAAATAGGGTTTTTTTAGATAGTTTCGGGGAGATCAATTTTTCTAATGCAATTCTGTCACAGAAAGACCAGGAAATATAAGTATTGTTTGAAGAAGAGCATGCCAGTAATTACATGAAGTGCTATTCTGCTGTTCTGGGTTTATATTTCCTATTATAAAATTACTTGAGAATAACCTAAAAATAACCTGATAATGAGTGAAAAAGTATAGTTTTAAGTTGCTTATAAGAGAAAAAGAAACAAAGAAAGGTAGTTGCCGCTAAGTTTCATTTTTCTTTTTGAAAATCTTGCTCAGCTCAGTAATGCTTTCTGACGAGAAGTTCCACTGCCACTACTGAATTTACATCAAAGAAGTGAGTGACACAGGAGAAGGTACATGACTATATCAATCTCCTAGGGACTTTCCTTGTGCTGTTTGCTTGCTAGTAATTATATTTCTTATGGGCTCCTTTGCTGTGGGAGAACACAAGTGATATCAGCCATCACAGCACAGATCAAATGCGATTCCATGGATCAAGAGAAGGGATGGATTTTTATTTCTTGGTCCTGGTAAAGTCTCCCAGTGCTCAGCTCATTTAGGACCTTGAAGCTCTACTTGTTCCCTTTCAAAACTTTCCCACACCCTTGAAAATTACTGTCTGTGGTTAGTGACAGAAAGGAAGCATCATCCCTGTATAGTGATCACAGGTATTTTTATCTACAGAAGAGATAGATCAGCTTCCTTCACATTCTCCCAAAGACACACAACTCCTCAGAAGGGGATAATGCCATTCTTTAATATCATTAAATAGAAATAGTATTTCCAGGAATTTATGAAATAATTATATCTTCATAAACCTTTTGGGTTGAGGCTGTGCCCTAAGCATAATTGCACCCTTGTTTTCATGTTATAAAAGTCTGTCAATAATGAAACATCAGTAGAGTTCCAGATGCATGTCCTAGTCCCTGAGAGACACAAGTCCTCTCTGCTATGAGTCAGACAGAAAAAGAAAAAATCATTGCTAAAAGTCACATGTTTTCCCAGTGGAAAAATAGTTAGATGGTGATACCAGTTCACAGAAGTGGTGTATGATGATCTACAAATTAATTACACACTTGGATTGCCAGAGATAGAGTACCAACATTTGTTAGGGTTTGCATGAATGCTGATTTAGGCTTCAAAACAGCACTTATGATCAGGCTAAACTTCAAGAACATCCTTTAGTCCCAAGAAAAAAAGTCAGGACCTAAATTATATTGTGTATTTTATTTGGAGCTAATAAAATGTAAGTACAAAAAGGGAAAATTTGAGTCAGTTTATTATACAGTATTTGACCCTATCTGCCCTATTAAAACTTCACATTCTTTCTCCAGTGGTGCCGTATGGGAACACAAGATTGCAATTGTGCCCCAAGAGCATGACAGCAGTCCTCATAATAGTTTCTTCAGTCTTTTTTTACATTGCTTTCTAAAATGATGCTGCCATATGTGCTGTTATATTTAAGCAGCAGATGCTGTGAACTCACAAAGTTGAAGAATGCTGAAGTATGATGCCATTTGAAAACAGGTTTTCTAAGGAAAGCTGACTTCTTGCAAGGCTTTGGATTTATTTCAGGCATTTCATTACTAATTACAAAAGGCCATATAGAATGCATTTGTACCACTTATTGGTTCTGTCTCGGGGCACCTAATATATGGGCTATCTAGCTTTTACACTATATTGCTGTTTCTACAGCTACAAAACAGCTATAAGCTCTGTTTGCAACAGTGTTAATGCTTTAATTTTGAAAAGGAGCTGGGAATGGGTCTTCATTTTCATTCCTTTACTTAACCAGGTTGAGTTTGAGCTAAGGATGATATTGCACTGTAAACCGGGCTCATAGTATTAGGCTAAGGATTAGCTAAAAAGGGTATTATGAATATAATGTTAGAAAATTCAAATTGTTTCCATTTCATTGGTAACTGAGTTTCTAGCCATTTTCATGTTTGAAAATTAAGCAAGTAAATTCATAGCCTGAATTAGATTGAAGCAGAATTCAATCTGAAGTAGACTGAGATTGTCAGATCTGCTGGATTCTTAGGGAGTCAAATCAGTTCCAATAGAAAACACATCAGATACTTGGACTAGGAGTTGAAAGAGGATGACGTAGAGAAATGGAAGAAAAATGTGAAGGAGGGAAAAATTTCTAATATAGAGGTTGCTTCATGGAAGTTGATTTAGGAAGGTAACAGAATCTGGAAGCTGAAGTAAATACAAGCATTTTTCCAGCAGTGATGACTTGAGTCAATTTAATTTCTTCACTGGACTTATGAGACTGAAATATCAGGCTCTGTAAGGCAGGCAGTTCTTTTTTACACATGGCCAGCTCTGAGCAAGTGCTGGGTTCTGCTCCTGGGATGGGGCAGCCCTGGATGTATGTACAGACTGTGGAATGAGACGCTGGAGAGAAGTGATTAGGAAAGGGCCCTGGGGGTCCTGGTCAGTGTCAAGTGGAGCCGGAGCCAGCAGTGCCCTGGCAGCCAGGAGGGCTGACCCTGTCCTGGGGGCATCAGGCACAGCATCGGCAGCTGGGCAAGGGAGGGGATTGTCCTGCTCTGATCTGCCCTGGGGCAGCCTCACCTCGAGTGCTGGGGGCAGTTTTGGGCAACACAATGTAAGAAAGATAATAAGCTCTTATTAAGCATCCAAAAAAGGTCAACAAAGATGTTGAAGGACCTTGAGGGGAAGCCTTATGAGGAGCAGCTGAATTCACTCGGCCTGTTCAACCTGGAGGAGACTGAGAGGAGATTTCATTGTGGTCTACAGCTTCCTTACAAGAGGAAGCGAGGGGCAGGCACTGATCTCTTCTGTGTGGTGACCAGCGGCAGGACCTGAGGGAGTGGCCTAAAGCTGAGTCAGGGAAGATTTAGGTTGGGTATTAGAAAAAGGTTCTTCACCCAGAGGGTGGCTGGGGACTGGGACAGGCTCCCCAGGGAAGTGGTCACAGCACCAGCCTGACAGAGGTCAAGAAGCATTTGGACAATGCTCTTGGGCACACAGTGTGACTCTTGGGGCTGTCCTGTGCAGGGCCAGGAGTTGGACTTTGATGATCCTTGTGGGTGCTTTCAAACTCAGCATATTCTATTATTTTATGAACAGTAAATAGGGCAAATTGCCATCATGCATTAATCTATAATAATTGCACCTTAGGGGATAGAGACTCTCATTCGGAACAAAAGGAATTATCCATTGAGATTTCTGAAAGTTGGAAGGTCCTGCACCTTTGCATCCTTCCACACATAAAGCATAGACTGGCTTGGGTCTTCTCTCACTTTTGACGCTGGCTGACATTCCCATCAAAAGTATCAGTGAAAGTACAGATCTAAATTTCTAACGGTATGATATTTGGTATGAACAGCAAAGTTTTGGCAGTGGAGAGGGCTGCAGAAGTGGTTTTTGGGGGAAGAAATTTGGGACTGACTGACTTTTGTCAGATACAACTCGTATCTCCACAGCAGGCCTACCACAGGGTGCAGCTGATCCTATCAGCTGAATTGGTGGCACCTTTGTGAATACATAAATAATGAAGGGCAGGAAACACCAGAGGCAAAGGGAAAAAAAGCATGAGAAACAAGAGGTAACAACAAAGTCAGAGGTGGGATAGCAGGTACAAACTGAGGGGACTGTGGCCTGAGGAAAACCCAGTGGAGCATAGGCAAAATGTGATAAACAGAGAAACTACTGTGTAATTGACCCCCCACCTCTGGTGCTGCTTGTTTCCTTATCACAGGGACTGAGTGTAACCTGTGTCAATAATGAGGGTGCAGAGGAGTCTGAAGTGATTGAGTAAAGTGCAAGCAAGGAAGGAGGAAGGACAGGAATCCTCCTTTCCTGGGAAAGTGGAAGAAAAGATTATTTTTCCCTAAGAGCTTAATGCTTGTCTCATTTTACTTGGCAATGCTCTAATCAGTAATTAAATAGTTATGCAATTTGGTAATAAATTACATACCTCAAGTTGAGTTTGTCTTGCCCATGACAGTACTTAGTAAGTGGTTTTTCTGCCTTCACCTTGACCCATAGGATCTCTCAATCTCATTCTTCTCTCTTCTCCTGCATCCAGTTGGTGGGGAGAGAAAGGGTGAAGTGAGCAAGTGCCTGGTTGGTTCTTGGGTGCTAGCTGAGGTGAATTCACCATCGCAAAGGATTTTTTTTTAAATTTTACTCTCTCCTTCCTTACTCTCTTCACTATATGTTTTTTTCTTTTCAGCTTTCACTCTTTGGACTTCTTTTATTTCCCTTTATAACAGTTTGAATGGGAGAAGTGTATCAAATACAGTTGACACTAAGGCAAGTTATTGTTCTTGCAATTAATTCTTGCTACTATCAGTTTCACAATAGAAAAAAGAAATAGTATGAAACTGCTCCTATTGTAGATGCTTCCAAGAGTATGATATTGGCATCCAGATCACATTGTGCAAAGGTGCATTCTAACTACACTGCCAGCAGTAGAATGAAAAACGTAGATTGTTCTGAGGAGCTGTTATACCAGTTGCCACACAGAAGTCATGTACCTGGGTTTGTATTTTATACCTTCTCCCACTTCCTCTCTCCTTGTGTATTTTATACCTTCTCCCACTTCCTCTTTCTCATTCATATGCTGTTTTTGGGGTGGCATGTTCACTTTTATCAAGTGTCCATTGACTTACCCTTCTTTTCTTTCTGGTCTCTGTAGATCTACTAAAACATTGCCAATCCAACATCACTGGAAAAAGTATTGATTCCAGTAACAGGAGTGTTTAGAGTTCTTGGCTAACATGTCTACCAGCAAGATTTGGACCCTTCCACCTCTAGATCCCCCTGATGTGCGCTGACCCTCCTCATAGTTAAGAGCTCTGTGTGATGCCCCCTTTCTGCTTGAAAAAAGAATGACGTGCTAGTGGTAATGAAACCCTTCTTCCCCTTGGAAGGGATCCTGCAGCATGGCTGCAGTGCACTGGTGGGACATAATAAAGAGATAATTTCCAGCTGAGCTACTTAAGGTTCATGCTATCTTAAAGGAGAGGGAGTATTGCAATGTGGAGGAGATCCTAGACTGCTCTCTGGAGGTCCATGCTCCCTTATGCATAAGAATAATATGTTAATTATTCAGGCCAAGAAGTTTTGCATCCCAGCTGCAGTCTTATAGGAAGCTGACAGGCAAAGAGAGGAAATTATCTGAGACCACAAAGGTGCCCTTGTATTGAGAATATCACAGGCCAGCAGTGGAACTGAAAGAATGGTGCAGATGAAGCTGAGGGAGAGGAAGGCAAAGTGTTAAATAGGCATATGTGGTCTGCTAGATGGAGCTGTTTGGAGAAGAAGGATGAGGCTATAAAATCTAGACTTAGATTTTTACAAGTTCAAGGGAGGATGGCTGCCATTTGCAGTTCAGCTTTGAGCCTCTTTAGTAAAAAAAATTGGGCTTAGGCTGAAGTTAGTGAAGTGTAGTTAACACTGTAAGTAAATTTTTCAAAGAATCCTTCACTCAAAACCTGTTCACTTATCTACCAAATAGATTATAAGAGGAAAATTATAAGAGTATTGGGTTTTTCAGTATTTCTGGTTTCTGAGCAGAGTATCCAAAGCAGTTGAAACAATGGTATGGTTTTGGTTTTTTTTCCAAACCTAACGTGGGTACAGCTCTAGTAAATGACAAAATCCAGATAGAGTGTGGGAGCAGCAGGATCCCAAATGAAACAACTGGGAGGTTGATAAATGCTTCCAGTAGCAGATTTAAGTACAGATGGAATCGTTTGACCATTTGACACGCCACAGTCCGCTTGTTGGGGGCTTCCGACCATCTCTCTGCAACATTAACTTCATAAAAACTCCCGTCAAGAGCCCCCACCAGAGTCACAGTGCCTTTTTCAGAACGTTTTCAAACAGCAGAAATAGACATTAAAAGATTCTACCCTTCCTTCCTTGGCATTTTTCTGACAGCAAGTTAGAATCAGATGGAAGGTATCATTATTTCCACAAAGATTATAATGCAAATTGGTTCCTTTACAATAACTTTAAAAAAATCCCAAACAACCTAAACCCAAACCTTTTAAAAAATATGTATGCATTTGGCCAATAAATTCAAAGACATAAAGAAATTTTGTTCAAGGCTCATGTATCTCAATTTGTATTCCTGTCCTTGGCCAGAGGATGTTCTTCACTAACCAGCACTTTTAAGAAGCAGTTTATTTATTATCCAGCACAACTGATAATTTTGTTCTTCAGGTGTTTTTCTGCCTTTTCAGGTTGGTTAACTGCTTTTTTTTTGTTTAGCTTTTGTTTTGGTTATTTTTTTTTTAAGTACTGCACTGATTTTCTGCACTTTGAAATGACAAAATAATTGCGTACCTGGCATTAGGAAAATAAATCTGCAGCAAATTAGAGTATTTTCATTCCAAGAAACTCTAAGAATTGGAGATGATATAATTTTAAAATGACAGTTTTTGAAAAGCAGAGTTTCAAACACAAGCAGGTGGTTCCCCTGCCTTCATGCTGGTGAACACTATGCAAAAGACTGTCAGTGCTCTCCAGAGAATCTGTTCACTGAGAAGGTGCTGAACCAGGATATTCATTTTGTGAACAGGAAATTTAAGTGAGATCTGAGATTGAATATATGTGGTTGAATGTAAATAGATACGAAAGAGGACTGAGTTGTGCACATTTTTGGAGGATGACTTTCATTTATTAGTATTGAATAACTGATTTGCCAATAGAATTTAGAAATGTTTATGACACTTTTCTTGGCTACTTACATGATATAATTGCCAAAGAACACAGCATTATACCTTTATCCTTTAATGTTTGTGTTCTCTGCAGCATTGGATTAGGGACATCCACTTCTTTTTGTGTTTTGTTGTTTTGGTTTTTTTTTCCAAACACCTCTGGCAAAGTGTAGGCTGATGACCCAGAAAGTCCTTGTGTTTCCTTCTGAGTTATTAGGTATTTCTCTACTGTTAGCAATAATTACTTTTTTAGAGTGATGAAAGTCAGATCTATTTTGGCTCTTTGTTGATTTTTGTTTGGAAATAGGATCTAGTAACATTGACATTGCATTAAAATTCTAGTTGGCAGGTTAATGATTAATTCGTAATTATAATGGTCTGGAGTTACTACTAAGTAGCTAAGTGTAGAGCTATTTGTTATTATTTGTTTTTGTATGCTGTAGTATTCACAACACACTATCCAACATTCACTCATGCCTTGTACCCACAGAGAAAGTCTTGGTGGGTACAGACTCAGAAGTGCACATGATCTAAATCCAAAACCAGGTACTCAGAGGTCCTTCAAATTTTAATTAATTTCTAAATATTTACATTCACTTTTTTATATATATATATTTAACTGTAAATATCTTTCTGAGTGTTCTAGCTAGAACATAAAACAAAATTATTTGTTAGGATTATAAGTTTGGTCCCATGTCACCACCTATTCATAATGAATACATCGTCCAGGAATTTAGTCTTGTGTTCTGAACTATATTGAAGTAATAACTCGCTGTTTTCCTGCAGTGAAGATACCTCTTGTTACATTGCCTACTCACAGCTGGCCTTCTAAGGTTCACATTTCAGGCTTCTCTCTCCCCTCAGGCTGCAAGTCAGGTCTTTATTGCTCTCAGTGGCTGTTGAGATAGGCTGTAGGTGCAGAGGTGTAAGTGCAGAGCCCCTGCTGAAGAGCCAGGCCAGACCAGGTGTTCAGCCATGCGCATCTCGCAGTTGGTGCATATGGCATGTCCATAACAAGTATTATACATTTCGGCACTGGTCAGCTGAAAATAAGTGGTAGTAAAAAATATTATGCTGTAGTATTCACAACACACTATCCAACCTTCACCCATGCCTTGCACCCACAGAGAAAGTCTTGGTGGGTACAGACTCAGAAGTTTTGGCACTGGTCAACTGAAAATAAGTGGTAGTAAAAAATGTGATTCTACTGTTTCACCAGTGTCAGAAGATGAACTTCATGAAGGTGGTAATACTGCACAGTTACTGCTCTCCTTTAGTGTAAGGCTCCCAGTATTCATTATGAATATCTATAAACCAGTTACCACAGTTACAGGCTTGCTGGGATGCTCATTTTACAAATGCCAAACAAGAAATACCCAAAGGTAGTGGCTGATTACTTTACAGATGATTTAGGACCCAAATTCAATTTGAAATTGAATGACATTTCAACTCAAAAACATCCACTTAGGTTCTTGTTTTATTCTGAAAGGCTCAAGATCATGAGGGCTGGGTTGCCTGTGGCAGAAGTAAGAGAAATATCCAGACCTTATGTTTCCAATCCGTAGAACCACAGAATGGTTTGGGTTGGAAGGGACCTTAAAGATCATCTAGTTCTGACTCTCTGCCATGGGCAGGGAGCATTCCACCAGAGCAGGTTACTCAGAGCTGCGCCCAGTTTGGTCTTAAACACCTCCATAGAGGAGGATTACACAACCTGTTCCAGCGCCTCAGTGCCCTCACAGCAAAGAATTTTTCCTAATATCTAAACTTAATGTCCCTTCAGCTTAAGACCATTACACCATGTCCTATCATTACATCCTTATCCTTTGGCCACAAGAAATAATCTTCTCACCTACATTTATGCAGCACTGAGGTAAAACCTTGCTTCCTTCATAAAGAAAAGTAAACCAGGAATATCTATCCAAGACATGGAAATGTTCTGAACAACTTTCTGTTTATTATGTATTTGAATGTCCTTCTGATGGGTGACTACGCCTTTGCCTAGTGGCACTCAAAGAGCCAAAAGAAACATATGTTGTGAAAAGTACCTTTAGCAAAACAGACAGATGGATAGGTAACACTTTAAAACAGGGTGGCCAATGATTAGCAATTCATTTGGTATTCATTGCGATAACATTAATTGTTATGAATAAATTACATTTAGCAACACTTGGAATTTTGTGAAAAGAACATTTGCCTTTTGGGGACTTTGTGAAAGGAAAAAAATAAACCACTTTTATTTTTTCCATTTTTTGTATTTTTCCCATCTTATAAAATTGTTTCTTTGCAAGATCTTCAAGAAAACCACAAGCTGTGCACCAATGTTTTAGAATTTTAAATGCTTCTGATACTAGTATGATCTCTAAGTAGGTTTTCACTCAGATTATGCTTTTAAGCTTTCCTTTTTTTACAGCATTTTCTGCTGTAAAAATTCTAAATTTCTAAACCGTTCAATCCTTTCTGCTGTTTAATCACTCTCCTACTCGGTTAAATACACCTATTGCTTAAAAGCTGTAAACACTCCATAGATTGTGTTCTGGTGATTACAGACAGTTTATATTGGCTGGACCAAGCTTTAGCTGTCAGCACATAAAGAGAGAAATGGACAAAAGAGGCTCTGAGAGCAGATGTTGACACTGGAAGCTCAAATTCAGGGATCCTCGGCCTGTGGCTGTGGAAGCCCAGCTGGGAGAAAGAGACAGGCTGCATTCATAGAGCCTCTCTGGGATCCCTGCCCCATGCAGGTACCCAGCCACTGAGAGACAGGAAGATGAAAGGCTGCTTCACGGATGTCACCTGCTGAGGGTTCAGCAGCCTGTCCAGAAATGTCATGTTTGGCAGCTGGTGCAGGATCCCTCCCACCAGCTCTGGTGCACAGATTCTCACAGTATTCCGGGAAAGATGCTTACACGGGGGCTTCCTAATGAGACAACATTAAAGAGAATTTTTGGCTTCTGCCTGTAACAGCACGTTGACATTAACCTAGCTGTCCATTCATTACACAGTTCCCCTGAAGATCAGTCACTCTAACAAAATGAATTTTAGGCATAAGCATCAAGCCAAATTACCCTGGAAAACAGTCGAGATGGCTATCTCTTCACATTCTGTTAAACTGATTCTGCAATCCTTTGTTTCCATGTATGTTTCTGAAATTCTATTGATACAGGCTCAGTTGAGGCACTTAGCCCAAAAAGCAGTACAAAATGCAAAGTCCTGGAGGATATGTGATACTCAAACAGGGCATATTGAAGCTCCTGGGTCCTATTATCTTCTTGGATAGTAATATATGACCTCATCTGAACCCACATTTTGAGCATTGGCAAAAAAAGATCAGAGAAGAGTTCTGAGAAGGTAAAAAAGAAGGGCAATAAGAATTTGGCAGAAGGAAGTTAAGATCTGAGCAGAAAGGTGCTAAAGTGAAGCGGAGAAAAGTTGTTGCTTAAATTGGTTGTGAGGGGTTAGTGTCTGCCCTTTTTTTCCCCTACAGCCCTCAAGTTAAGGCAAATGGCACATGCTTTGTCTTTTGCCTTTTGGGCTACTTCTGACATGTGTAGAAAGAACAAGAACAATGTACTTTTCCATACAGCATACCGGCTCAGGGAACTGACAGGACTTGATTCTTGTATATCAATTACATTCCCAGAAATATTACTTCAATGCATGGTATCTAAAATTGGCATGGGATCTAAAATTGCATTTAAAATTACTTGGAATGGTAAAATTTCTCATTCCATTTTTTTGAAGCTTTATAATATTCACCCATTTTTGCTCTCTTCTTTTTGTGTTCAATGTGTTAATAAGAATAGTCATGCTTTTAAGAAGTGAGACTTTTGCTGTAAAATCTACCTAGTACTGTATTGCCTCTTAATAGCATTCAGAGGCATCAAAATTCCACTCTTTCCCAGGGAAGGACTATGATAATCTATATTTTTTCACAGCTATAGTTTGGGTTATTGTTTTGGTTCTTCCCAAGGAGGCTGCTTGCAAACCAGGCTAGAATAGGCAATGCTCCTCAAAACCTATGGCAGGAAAGGTTTTCCTGAGCATGCCAAGAAGAAGCACTAAAAAGAAATTTTTTCATTAGTCACATAAAATGGTTGAAACTAAAATTACTTTTAGTGCTACTATTGTTTTTGACTGTGGTAACTGAAACTTTAGAGCATTTGGGGTCACCTTGACACTTTAGTCATTGTTTTGCAAAAGGGGAAGAGAAAAATAAGGAGTAAAAAGCTAGAGGAGGGACTAACAGAAGGAAGCAAAACCACACTGAAATACATGATTTTAAATAAACTCACAGCATCGACCAATTGGAGTAGCATATAGCGTCAAGATTTGAGCTTGGATCGGAGCATTAGCTCTGACAAAGCCGTGGTGATTAAAGTTAGTGACAGCTCTCAGATATTTCCATCTTTTAAGAAACTCGGAGAATATTTCAATCTGTGGCAGTCCAAATTGAGATATCTTTGAAAAAAACCAAATTTTGAAAAGGTAAAGTGTTTAGCATTTTTGAAAATTGCTTATTTAATGTGAAAATTTGACTAAGAGAAAACTTGAGTTCCATTGGCATGCATATAATTAGGACATCTGAAGAAGAATAAAACAATAAAATAAGGGATGTCTTAGACAAAACCAGAAAAAATCCCCTTAGCTTCTGGTCCCTTTTACTGTTTTCAGTGCGTTCCCTTCCCTCTTTATATTTGTGAGAGAACCTTAGCAAATGTTGGAATTTTCTCTTTAGGAGACATTGATGAGTTGAACTGTGGAACACTAAATATACATATCAATGAATTTTTATATTAGAAAAGTAATATTTTATTTTAAATACAGTACTATATTCTCCACCATCAGGTTAGACTTCTGTCTAGTTGAGAAGGAGTTTTTTAATTAAAGAACATAAAATTTAAATGGTTCAGAAAATGTCAACATGGGTTCCTATTTTCAGCCCAACACAGATGATAGAATGAGAGGGCATAAATGAAAATTAAAGAAAAACAAATTCAGAACAGATGTCAGGAAGCATTTTTTTCAAGCAGCGAATCATAAATGTGTGGAATGGCTTACTAGGCAAGATAGTTAAGGCAAAAACACGGAGGTCATTAAAGAATCAATTAGAAGACATCGTGGTGTAGATGGAAAAGGGAATGAGGCATGATGAGCCAAACTGCCTCTGCTCACTACAAGATGGTCTCATGTTCTCAAGAAATCTGGACACTGGTAGATGTTTTTTGGACTCTAAGGTAGGTGCTAGCCGGAAATCCATACAACTCTCTACCTTTCCTCTCCTACTCTCTCCCTTGCTTTCTACAGGTACCCCACACAACTTTCAGGAATACCATCAAAGCAGTTTTAATGATGAGAGGATTTGCATTAAATATACATTAGATGTGCCAGTGAAATATTTGAAACATGTCCTGTTACAAAGTGATTTTATAATCATAAAACAAGTTTGCCACTGTAGAACAACAGGCAAGTTCTATTAGTAAAGATGTCTTCTACTAGGAAGATTTTAGTATCCTTTTTCTTTTTGTGAGTATTACCATGATAAAGAAACATTCAATATCATATGTAAGTGATGTCAAAGACGATGTGGTAGAAATACTTAAAAGAGAAAGCCCAGACCTACAAATAAGTTAGGACAGTACACCTGGTAAGTTGTACAGCAGAAACGAAGACTCAGACCTTGCTGTTCTGTCAGAATGGGGCAACCAGAGGATCTGGCTTAGGTGAGATAATGAAGAAGAATTTGATTTACTATAAATCACCGACATCTATGAATGGAAAAGGAGGACAAAAAAACCCTCTGTTGCTCAAGATTATTTTGAAACAAAAAAGAAATCTGAAGTGATAATTATATCTCAAAAGTGACAGATGTTAAAACAACAAAATGCTTTAAAATCAAGTACAGGCTAGAAATGAACTAAAATGAAATTGTACCAAGCCAGCTGACCGCAATTATTTCCAGCATATGCTATTTCAATAACCTGTAAAATTCTAAATATATGGGAACTAAGAGTCATATTTTAACTCTGCAAATCTAGAAAGACTTCTTTAAAGGGCTAGTGCATTAGGAGGGTAGGATGATTTTTTAATCATTTAAAACATTCAGAAAACTTGCTCATTTTTGGTGAAAAAAATGCTCTTGTGTTAATCTGTGTATTAGAAACAGAAAACTGCATCTTGCAACATTCTTTATATAAATAAACTGATATAAAATTATATTAGGCAATCCCAGATAACAGGTTGGATTTGGTCAATGGGCAATGCAGCCTAAATAGCAATTTAGTCAATGAAGTGCAGAACACCATTCAGCTCACCCTAAAGCAAATAGTCAGGTCTGGTGAGATGAATATCTGGTTAGGAATAGTAGCAACTTAAATCACACTATTTGAGAAAATCCTTTTTGTGGCTACTATGATTTTCATTTGCCTTAATTTATTTAGGAAGTGATTAAATATGAAACACATTGATCTTTTCACATGACCACCAGATCATTGGATGAAATGTTGCTATCTGTGTTTAAGATCTCTATAGCTGATTTAGCCACCATAAGCTTCCTTGTCATTAAAAGAGGGAAATTGGCTGCTACAAAGGCCAAGGTTTCATCTCAGTCTAAAGGACATCAGATCAATCACATTATGAAAGAGCCCATTTTTCTCTACTAAGGGGATGCAAAGGGAGCTTAAGGTGACTAGGTTGGTGTTGAAATCTAATTAATGCCACTCATAATGTCGTGTTCTTACCTTCCTACAAACACTCTTCTCATAGAATCATGGAATCGTTGAGGTTGGAAAAGGCCAACCAATCAATTACAAACTTTGACCACCATGGCCACTAAACCATATTATGAAGTGCCATATCTACTAATTTTTTGAACACTTCCAAAGATAGTGACTCCACCACTTCCCTGGGGAGCCTGTTCTAAGGCTTCAAGTTTTATCAATTTACACTTGTAAGATACTTAAAGTTATAAGGAACTTATACTTGTACTTTCCTTAAAAAATTCTCTTTACTCTTGCGTCTTGAGAGAAGGTAGAAGAAAAACAAACAAAAGTCTCAATGGAGACTAGGGAACAAATACTTTTTCCCATCGAGGGAATGAGTAGGGCTAAGAGAGGCCAACAAGCAGGTCTTACCTCTGGCTGTGTGGAGTCCAACAAATATTTCAACAAAACATATTTCTGTAAAGAACATCCACAGAAAAGTAAAAAACAGTAAATTTTTGCTGATCTCCAGAATTTACCCATAGCTCTTCTTAAGTTGTATAAAGTGTTTGAACATATTTGAAATTACATCATGAAATGTATTTTTCATAATTTCTTCAATCTCTCCCTATTTATAGATGGGAAATTAATCTGAAATTACAAAACAGAGCTATTCTTTGCAAGCCAATAGCATGCAGGGACAGGATGCCTCCCAGGTAATTCATGTTATCTGAAAAGTCTCTTTATTTGTAAGGCAGTGCTTAGACTACATCAATGTTCAGCAGAGACAGATGAGCCACCTCAGGGTATATGACCCTCTTTGACAATTAAATTTTGGCAGGACAAATTGCCTCCTAGAGGTGTCTACATCAGACTGCTGAATATACAGGATAACCAGAAAATCCTCTCATGTTTGAAACTTAACTTTCAGATGACTGCAAGTAAACAAGGGTGAATTGTGGCTACAAGGGAAAGTTTGCTATGGCTGCCTGCATATTAAGAGTGATCACGGGCCATGACATAAGAAACACACAAACCACAAAATAATGCTCAAACTTTTAGAAGGGAAGCAGACGCATCTACATATGCAGACAGTCATGTCTTAATTGGGCTCAGGCATGTATGTTACATATGTTGCCAAATTTCACATCATTACATATGATTTGCAGTAAAACAGAAATGCCTCAGACAGCAGAATTAGCAATAGAGGCTTACATTTCTGTTTGGGTGGGTAAGAAAAAGCTCACCAAGGTTCATAACATGAAGTGCCAGACCTACTGTGACTTAGTGATTCTAAACACTGTGGAAGTTTAATAAAACAGGGAGTAAATTGGCTTATGCCATTGGAGCTGTGCTTTTGGCTACATGACTGAGCATTTGTTTTGGAAGCTGGAGTCTCTGGTTTTGGTCCCAATGTTAATTAATTGTACTAGGCATTTGCAGTGCAGTCCACCAAGGAAGGTGTAAGACAGTGTCTGGATGCGGATTATTTAAACATTACTGGCTCATTCAAAGGGCTTTAGTGGTCAGGTAATGACCAGCTGGAGCAGTTAAGGCCTGTGGGTGAAGCCAATTGTTCTGCATTTGTGAAGGACCTCCAAGTGACTCTCTATTGCTCAGATAATTTTGGACTTTTTTTTTTAAATTTCATTTTGTAATTTAATTTATTTTTTAAAAATCTAACTCTTAATGTCATTATACTGCTGCTCTGCTCTGCCAGAACACTCTGTTCAGTGGCCACAGTCTGCTCATCCTTGCTTTATCTTAATGGGAAATCATTCTGTTTGAAGCAATGCAAAAGCAAAGTATTATGTGCAAATTATCTTAAAATTAAATGTTTCTCTGTGGAAGGAAGATGTCAGCTCTCCCTCCAAATGATAAACTGAGAAAAATAGTTTCTGAATGGAAAGCCAGGAAAAGCCCATCTCTCCAAACAATTCATTTGTGGAGCTATCAGTGCCTCTTCACATACTGCTTTAGGACTTCATTGACATTCTAGAGCAGGTAAATCACTCCACTCCTCACACTACACTCAGGACCACTGATGCCTCACAGCTTGTACAGACTGGAGGGTGGTCTGTACTGGAGGGCAGTAAGAGGCACAGAGATTCCCTCTGAGCACAACGAGCAGGCTCAGGGCTGTGCTGAAGTGCTGAACGTGGTCTGCATCCAGCTGTACTTGCAAGCCACTGATAATGGTGGTGTTGAGACCACTGCATTTCCCACTTTAAAAAGGAATTTATCAGGTCTGTAGCTGGGTTTATTCTGGTATGACTGGAGCCCTGGCAAGGGGTAGACAATAGAGTAGTATATAGTCATTTTAGTCCTTTGGGTGGGCATGGGCCACCTTGGGTGGGTATATGCCACGTAGCACTTTAGGTTTCAAAACTATTCCTAGTCTGTTGTTATGACTGTTGAACAGAAGATTGTTGTTGGGATCTCATTGAATAGAAGGACCCTGGAGAGCAAAGTGTTGGTGATATATATTAAAAAAAAAAAAAGCATGAACCTAGGAAAGACAAAGCAGTGGAAAGTTCTTCCGTGGGGCCTTGGATGTCTTCCATGGAATGACAAAGAGTTGATAGAGACCTACTTCAGGTGCCTGACTTTCTCAGGCTGCCTGCACAGTCATGGCATCTTTTGGAACACCAAACTGTCTAGTCTGGCTTCTACTTGGAATGTGACTCCATGTGGTGAGAGCTTGCCAGTCTCCACAGACTGCATAGGGAGCTTAAGGGTCTTCCACAGATCAATTTCATTTTGCACTTCTACTTAAGCCCAGTGGAAGAAACTCCAGCTGAAAGCTGAACATGTACTCACCTGCTGTGACATTCACAGAGAGATGAAGGAAAAAATATCTACAGGGAATAAGGAAAAGATCAGAATCAAAAGAGTTAAAAAGAAGGAAGGAAAGAAAATGATACAGAAACACGATATAAGAAGGGAATGACATTGGAGCTGAAGATGGAGAGGCAAGTGTCTTAACACAGAACATTTTACAAAAACCCTTCTGTTATTGTTTTGATGTTAGTTTCCCATTTATTCATAAAGTAGGAGATTCGGTGAACCAGAACTGAGGAGCATTTCTTCTATTTCTTGCTTCTCTGAGGAGCATTTCTTCTATTTCTTGCTTCTCTCTTAAGTTTCAACTTCTACTAGCAGTAAGAAGCAAGTAGGTAACTGGTACTTTTGTTCTGGCATATCTTTCCTCTAGAATAAATTCCCATATGTTAAAAGATTTGTTTTGATTTTATATGCTTTAAAGATATTTTCCATCAATACTGTTCACATTTTAATTACAATAATTAACATCGTTTTCCAATATTTTTTTGTGCCTTTGATTATATGCCTAAAAATGTTGCAGCTGTGTTTACCTATATCCTTTTTGTCTCAGGCTTCATCTGAAATGAGAATATCATTTTATATATAGCTTTCTACTGGCTTTGTGAACTGTTTTGCACAATACCCCAGTTTAGCTTCATATATATTCATACAAAGGAAAGTACTCAGCTCTCTCAATTTGAGTGGTTCTGGAACAGAAATCCGGATAGGCAGAAATTCCCAGAGTAAACTGTGTGACTTTTCAAGAAACAGCAAAATATGTCTCCTGTTTGAACAACACAAAAATATGTATTACCAGAGAATGCTTCACAAAAAACCCCCAGTGGCAGAAAGATACACCTTTGCCTATCATTATTCAACAGAGGAGAAGATATTAGAAAAAACTGTTGATTAGAAACTGAATTTTTATCCTTGTTTCCAGTAGTATTTGCAATGACCAAATGCTCTTCCATCATCCTTTTCCAGGGATATTATTTTATCTTCCATGTAGCTGATCTATTTCTGGGAAAGAGACAAGGTGAAATGTAATTAAGTTTTGTGCAGTTGATGTGGACAAGAGATCTCTCACTCATTATTGAAGCATCCACTACCATATGTGGTCTGTAGAGCAGCCAGATATTTGTGGTCCAGCAGCTGCTAAAGATTTCTGATGGATTAGGCTTAGAAGTCTCTTCATTGGGTGTTGGAAAGGTCCATGGAGTTTTCACAGTGGCTATTAGAATTCCCTTCCTGCATGAAAAAATCCAAAAGAGCATTTCTGAAAGCAATTGTTTCCTCTAGATTGCTCTGCTGCCAGCTCCTGGAGGCAGCTAGCAGGAAGACTAGAGCTGCTCTTGCAGTGAGGGATTTCAAAAGAATTCACCAAAGGACTTGAGAATTGCTCCCGATGAAAAGATAAGAATGGAAAGCAAAGATAAGTGAGGAAGAAGAGGACAAAACCTGGACAAGGAAAGAAGAATGAACAAAAAAATAAAGAGATGAGTAATAAAAGGTGCTCAGGATCTCTAGGTCCTAAGGCAGATGTAAAGGAGGCTTTCACATTTCCTGCTATTATTTTTCATTGAATACTATTTGCCAAAACTGGATGTTTTAAGCATGCATTGTCTTCTCCAGTTACTCCTGAAACACACAGGTTTCATAATCCATTGAACAGCCAAATAATAAACCGAGGGATGGAGGCAAAATATTTAAGCAGCTTCATCTTCTCTGTCGCTTATGTAGCATAGTGGAAGCTTTCTTCTGAAAAGCCAGTGGACTGTGGAGCAGCATCACCTTCCTCTGTGTTGTGCCTGTTGAGTGTGTGTTCCTTCTTTCATAAACCTGCCCAACAGACTATTTATAGTGAGATTGTGCATTTTGCTATGTTTTTGTAATGGACTTCCACACTATTTTCCAGGTAAAGAATGTTATCAGAGGCTGGGATAATGAAATATTATCCAACTCAAGGTCTTCGTAATCATGAAACTTAAAAATTGTGAGAATAAAAAAAAAAAATATTTTCTGATTTGTGTTTTGTGATGTGGTTCAACTTTTGCCACAAATGTGAGGGCTAGAAAGCTGCTGGTTTTTTATGAGACATTCAGATTTCCACTTAAGCAATGTCACTTTAGGAGCTACGTTTTCAAGAGAAATGACAAATATATCAGTATTCATACTAAATTAATGAATTGCACAGCATTCTCTTGACTTTTGAAGACAACTCAAATTGCTGCATATGTTTTGTGGACAGCCCCTTATTAACTGATCATTCTCTGTGACAACTGCAGTTTTTATTTCTTGGACAGATTTCCCTCTAGATTTTGTAACCTAAATACTGATTTGGCAGTTTACTTTCTTAAAGTAGGAATTAAATGCTTCCTTCAGGCAACTTAAGTGAAGCTGATTTTAATATTAAAACCAATGAAGTTACTTTAGTCATAAAATGCAATCAAAGCATCCAGAATGCCATAAGGTATCTCACACTCCATATAAAGGCACATCCCAACATTAGATATCCCTGAGATAATTAATATTGTGCTGTAATTTCGAAAGACTGTTTAAATTGTGGGATTTTTTTTGAAATTGGGCTTTGATTCTGGAACATATATGTTTGGTTTATTTCACAGAACACTAGGAAGCCGTCAAATGGGAAGAAATCATTCCTACATTTTATGACTGCGTTTACTGAATGGGATCAAGTCAATTTGCTCCAATGGAGATTTCTGATATACGGTGTATTGGGTCAGAAGCATTGCCTGCACAAGGAGCAAGTCAAGCTCTATTTAAGGTGTGAATTTTCTTCTTTCAGGAGATACTTATACAATTATAGAATCATTTTATGTTGGAAAAGACTTCTAAAATCATCGTGTCCAGCCATTAACTTAACACTTCCATATCCACATCCTTATATAGTCTTTGATTTTTCTGAAGTAATTTGAACTTTTGGTTCTTATAGCAAAAGACGCAATGTGATATCTAAGCTCAGAGACCAAAGAAATGCTGTAACTGATGAAGAACTGGTTGTAATGATAAAAATGTCCAACAGTTTGGGGGTCCTCCGTTTTAGGGCTCCAAAGGTTGAAAGTGTATGTTTTGCATTATTTTGGGGTTTTTTTAAGAGGTATGTATGAGGAAGGACAGTCACTGACTAGGTGTATCAAGAGGTACTTGGATATCTGAGAGAGAATTTGGGCTCCTGACAGTAAAGTGCGGATCCCACATAACTCATGTGTTTTCAGGTAGGCTTGGTGCTTACTGTAGGACAGAGAATGGAGTCAGCATTGACAGCTGATGGGTCTGAACACTAAACATCTCATGTAAACTTGCTCGAGGCAGTTTCACTCCTCAGGACCTGAGATAGGATTATTTTAGATTTTAATCTTGGCTGCTTTATGTGATTCACCTCAGTAAAAATCAAGTTACCTAATGGCCTCACTATGGAGCAAGACACTTAATTTTAAGCAGCTGAAGTTGGAAAAGTTGACCTTGTGCCTTCCCCTAGAGAGCCATCCATGTTCTGGGGGCATCAGGCACAGCATCACCAGCTGGGCGAGGGAGGGGATTGTCCCCTCTTCTCTGCACTGGGGTGGCCTCACCTCGAGTGCTGGGGGCAGTTTTGGGTGCCACAATAAGAAGAAAACATTAAACTATTAGAGAACATCCAAAGTTGGGCCATAGAGATGTTGAAGGACCTTGAGAGGAAGCTGTGTGTGGAGAGATTGAGGTCATTTGGTCTGTTCAGTCTGGAGAAGAGGAGACTGAGGGGAGACCTCATTGTAGTCTACAACTTTCTTGTGAGGGGAAAAGAGGGGTAGACACTGATACCTTTTCTCTGGTGACCAGTGACAGGACCTGAGCGAACTGCCTGAAGTTGAGTCAAGTATATCAGATTTTAGAAAAAGATTCTTCACCCAGAGGGTGGTTGGGCACTAGGACAGGCTTCCCAGGGAAGTGGTCACAGCACCAAGCCTGACAGAGCCCAAGAAGCATTTGGACAATGCTCTTGGACACATGGTGTGACTCTTGGGGCTGTCCTGTGCTATGTAGGGCCAAGACTTGGACTCAATGATCCTTGTAGGCCCCTTCCAACTCATCTTATTCTGTGATTCTGTGATTTTGTGATTCTGTAAAAGCAGGTTGTTGCTCAGCTCTGCATGTTTCAGCACAGTTTTCACTCACTACTCCTGAGAGACAGTTATGTCAGACTTGTAAGGGTGTGGTTCAAAAGCTTTCTTAAGAGTGACTGCAATACTCAGGGAGCATATAGGCATAAATTGCCAATATTGCATATTGATGGTCTTGAAATATTTATAGTCATTAAATATACTAGGTTCACAAGTAGAATATATTTATATAACTATAGTTCTATGAACTGTCTGTGGGATCAAGGACACTGGTGTCTTCAGCTGGATCAAAGGTATTCAGAAGCCACATTTGTTGTCAGTGGCAATGCTACAGCCTCAGTGTTTTCAGTAGGTTTTATGGGGCAGGGCCATTGTTGCTACAGCAGAAGAAATAAAACTTCAGCTGGATCAGAAGGACTGAGAGGAGTGAAAACCCTTGAAACCTTAATTTCACCAAGAAATTAAGCAGAGAGGGTTCTAAAAAGATGCAGTCAGAAAACTTGCTAAGTCGTTATTTGGGATTTGACATCATATCTGGTACAATTTAAAACAGTTGTGCAGCTTGAAACAGAATTTTTCACTTTTTGAACCACAAAGCTACTGTTCAACCTTCAACATTTCTGGTGAACCACGAAGTATTTTGGCCAACCATTGGGCATTCCTGTTGGCCACCATGTATCCTATGGGTCTGTGCTTTTAATGAACACAATGGCGACATAAGGACTGATTATTATACTCCACTAGACTTCTGCTGATCATTAACACAACCTCATGGCCTGCTGATGGTACACAGAGCACAGCTTGGCAGCTGTAGGAACAGAAACAAACCCATAGTCTGACAGAGGAAGAGGGATAGGAGTTTGTGAATCTGCATCCAGGTTGTTGTTCTAACAGGCTGTGAGAAGTGAGAGATGTTCTTCTCATCTTTTGGTGGCCTCAGCACTCTATTTCTGCAGCACACAGCAGCAAACAGCAAGTCACAAAGCAGGTAATTACAATACTGTTTGCATTCCTTTGTTAATCACATTTCCTCCTCCTTCTCTCATCTCATTTACATGTTGTCTTGCTGTCTTGGTGCTGAATACGGGAGAATTTGATTCAGACAAATATTTGAACCTCTGTAAAATGTAAGGCTCCTTTCCAAGTGTCAAAAAAAGCAGAAAAACATCAAGGGAAACAGGAAGACCATCCTGAAGGAGGGGTCATTGGCAGCATCTACGCCTGAAGTAATTACTTTATAGTCTACAAGGACGTGGGAGTTGAAGAGATTTTTTTCAGTGCCTACTTCTGCTACAACAAGCCAAACACCTTTCACAAAGAGCACTTCAGTCAGTTCCGGAGACCTATGTCATTGTAAAGATCAGTCTTCAACCAATCTGTGTAAGCAAAGAAACTCCCTTCAAACACTGGAGTCTCTAGTGACCAGGAGTAGCCTACCTGCTTGATTTTAAGTTTGGAAAACTGATGGGAGAAACAAACTAGTGTTAAGGAGTGAAAAATGTATTAGCAAAAAAGAAGCAAAGAAGTGGTCAGGAGAAGAACATTCCAAGGTCTTCACCTTCTCCTAACAGCTATGGAAATTCACATAGAAATATCCTGTACTAATTGTGTTAACAAAAACCAGACAGTGTCTTGTAACACCAGGACAGCTCTGCTCCTGAAAACCTAGAGGTTTATGGAGGTTATGTTTGGAGGACTGTGTGAAAATGCAATCAAATTAAAAATAGTATTCCTCCTACACAGCAAGGTAGAGAACCCCAAATTAGCAAATTAATGTTGTAAAAGAAAGCAATAAGATTTGAGTCAGGGTAAAGAAGATTAATGGGGCTTGAGCTGTCCTGGTTTCCAAGAGTACAATGCCACCATCCTTTTTGATGGAGGAGGAGGAAACCATGGCAGAGTCCTGAGCTGCTCTTACACCTGAGTGTGTGCATGGTTGGAGGGCTCCCACAGGCCTCCAGCACCTGGATGTCCTTGGCTTTCAGCTGCTGGGCTCACAGAAGCAGAAAGGACGAAGTTAGGGCTCAGACCAGTTTATTATTAACGATGGACATGCCTACAGAGTCCCTCTTGCCTGGCTTTAAGCTTTCAGAGAGTCCACATTTGAAGTAGTCAGGCTCATTTTCAGTCATAAAGGAAAGGTGGACACAATTTTAGGTTTCAGTCAACCTTACCTATTTTAGACATTTACTTTAGTGATGAATTGCAACCCCAAAACTCCCTTAGTTGGTTGACAAGAAGCTAAGACAGATTATAGATGTTTAAGTTGGTCAGATAAATCCTGACCCCAAGATAGAACTGGCCATTATGAGTGGATGTCTTTGTCATTTGAAATATACATCATACATGTATGGTCTTTTCAATGTCCTTCTATGTGCTTCTTGCCCTTAAAGATCACCCACCATGAAAATTTCTGGCCCACATTTTTCTTCTGTGTTCTCATACTTTTTTCCCTCCAAAATACTCATATGCTTCCACCCTTGACTACTTTTGTTTAACAACACTATCCTTATTCTCCCCCTTCTAAAGTAAATTGAATGATCTATATGCAGGGGTGAAAGGAGAAGGTTTTCTTTTGATCCAGCAATCGTTTCCTCTAGTTTCTTCTCTTGTATCTGGCTGCATGGGTCAGAGGCACATGATTTGCTTTGTGTTTCTATAGTGCCTGGTACAATGGAGGGTGCTCCATGGCCAGAGCTCTAAGGCACAATGGTTGTACAAAGAACAGGGGAATAATGAATAGTAAATGAAGTAGGAGCTAAGTCAATAGAGAACTATGTTGAGGGAGAGATGGGTGCAAGGGCAGTGTTATGGGAGAAGGCCAGAAACAAAGAGAAGGGGAGAAAGAACCAGAAGATACAGTGAGAAGCATTGGAGACTGAGGGTTAAAAGTCCAGTGGCACAGGAGTGGAAGTGAAACGGAAAATAAAAATCAAATGTGAAAAAGGATACTATATGAAAATAACAATGAAAGGTGAATAACATGAAACTAGTACAGAAATCCCAAGAGGGATTAAAAAAAACCTTAAATACTCAGGAGAAAATGGAAGTGAGAGGGGCAGGAGTCAAAAAACCAGAGACAAACAGGACAAAAAAAAGGCATGGCATGCCTTGGGATAAACTAATTGAGTCCAGTCCCTTAAGAACACAATGTTCTAAGCTTACTTCTATTTTTTTTTTTTTTTTTCAGTACTTCAAAGCTTCTTGAAACGGTATCTTTATCAGCTTATTTTCCTAAGGTGATAGAATACCCCCTTTTTCCACCTGGTTGCTCTGCAGTTTGTATTCAGAAATGACTGAGTGTTATGGGCAAAGATAAAATCCACACGATGAATTTTGCAGCCCGAGAGTGACAGTGTTCCATCCTGCCATGTCAGCCAGAGCCTGCCCTTGGATGCACAGCTCTCACTGAGCTACACATGTACAGTTGAGGGGAGCCTTAGCACTGCTCTCCAGCATACAATTAACAGAGAAGGTCTATACATTATCTCATCTTGCATTTTTATTATTTGCAGCTTATTGTTCAACTGAGCATGTATCATTGGTTAATTAATGCTGCCAACACTCTGCTCCACTAAATGATTGTTTAGCCTAGAGTGGAATAAAATACTACAATGACTAATACAGTATCATTATGTAACAGAAAATTAAAAATCTGATAATTTGATTGGAAGTCTCAGGTGAGTTTTTTGTATAAAAGTGTTAACCTCAAGTAGCTATAAACAGGTAAATGTTTTATTCAGCTGACTGATAAGGAATAAATGCTTATGATATAAATTATGTATAATTAATACTCCTGGGATAAAAAAATGTATGCTAATAGGTTGTCAGTTAATTAGGAAAGGAATATGAGGTAAACAAAGGTGATTAGAATATACCCTGGGACTATAAACAGAAATTGTGCCTTAAATAATCTGTAAAAAAACCTCACACATTAAAAAGCAAATACTTCAGTTTCAATTCAGAGCAAAAACATAATGCTTTATGGAGAAAGGCTCAGAGGAGATGTTAAATGAAGAAGCAGCTTATGATAAAAGATCTAGAGGCTGCAGAGTAACTTACCTTCCCTGTTTTGCTTTACCTTGGTTTGTGTATTCTCTTGGTCTACCCTCAGGTAAAAGAAGGCTAAAATAAGCTTTGTAAAAAATGTGCTGGAGGACCAATTTTAGCTTATAAAAATGACAGTTCTTAATGGTTGGTCTTAAATCTGTGACATGGGAAATGTTCCCTAAATCAGTTTATCCTTCTTACCTGCCCTTTGACTCACTCATCCTCCTTGCTTCTGCCAGTATCTTTATGTGATAAATGAGACCATCCTCTTTCCTGCCATTCTGTAATTTCATTTGCAGTAGAAATTTGAAATATTTTCTCATGAAACAGGACTGAAGTAGAGAAAGACATGACAGAGATGAATGCTCATTACAATCTCAGCCAAGTTTTTCCTTTGTGTTAGAAGGGGACAGATCTGGATTGCCTTCCAGAAACAGCTACCCTGGACAAAAATGAAGATTCATCTCCCCCGTGCCTTTTGTAGGACAGCTACAAAAAGCAGCTATCAAGGGAAGAGTTTAAGAATGAGCAAGTATATAGGACACTTTTAGTACTCTCCTAGCCTTCAAACACTTACAGCTCGTGGGCTTCCTGACCTGGATATATGCTAATCTCGAATGAATTTATTCTTCATTACTCTGGCCATTCCTCCTTTGAATGTATGTAAACATTAGATATTCCTGAGACCATCCAAGGACAATGGTGAGACCACCAGAAAATCCATGAGCAAATGCTGGGTGGAGTGAGTGCAAGACACTCCCCGCAATGCCCTGAAAACTAGAGTTCCATTGTCTAAAGGATCTAAAGGAACATAGCCTTATTGTGGGTTGTGGAGGGAAGGGAATTTTTGGATTGTTTAAAACTTAACTTGAAGTTGGACTGGCTAGTGGGGAGGAGAGGTCAGTGCCAGACGCTGGAATGAGAGGCTGTCAACCTAAGGGGCTCACTGGTCCCCATCCCTGTGACTGTCTAAGAACAGCTACTGGGGAAACCCAAACTGGGGGTTACATACTCGACCAGTGGATTTCAGTCCAGATAGCTGGGGAAGATGAACAGGACTGAGCCTCCGTGCTGTTCATGTGCGTTGAGTGGAGTGTGTGCTTGCGTGGGGGTTGTTAAAGGCACTGTTCTCTGTGCTGATCCATGGGGCCAGCCATGTGTCTGTGTGCTTGTGTGCCTTCTGGGAATATGTACCCTGCTGCCTTGCCACTGGCTGGACCTGGAGACTTGCTACTGTGGCAGCTCTGCGTCCATGGGGACAGGAGTGACCCTGGGGCAAGAGGGATCCCCATGGGGGCCAAAGCCACTGCATTTGGTTGCCTCTAACAGTACACAGCTGCAATCCACGGCCTACAACAGAACACATTCATGCCCCAAGGAGTTGCACAGGTCAGGCACACTCTGCTGGCTGCTGTTTTTCCTGAATCGCTCTCCTCCTACCTTATTTGACAGCCTCAGGTTCATGTCTCAGAAGAGACAGTGAAAGTTGGCACCTACCTCCTCTTTGTGTGCCTCTCATGAAAGTTCATGCAAGCAGTGCTCTGAGAAAGCTATCAAAGTGTGGAGGGATCGCCACAAAACAGAGCCCTCTGGAAGTCACCACCTGCTTTCTGCAGCAAACTGCAGTTACAGTAGTGGCTCTGGTACAGACAGACACAGCTTTCCTCCTGCATTTTCCCTTTGGAAAATGAATTGAGTTGCCGTAAGAACTGCTTTTTGGAGCTTTTTAAAATGACTGTAGGGGAGTCTAAGGCTGCCACATTCCTAACTATATTCTTCAGGTCTCATGAGATGGACTGTATCAGGTCAATGTTGTTTTCCTAAGGTGCAAAAATGAACAGTCTTCTGTCCCTTACACAATTTAGTCACAAAACTGACAAGAAACCTTTTGCAAACAGGTTCATCCTGCAGGGTGTGTCATTACCAGTTTTTCGGTGAATCGAAAACATAACTTTAAAAAAAAAAAAAAATCATTGTAGAAATCAGTGCCTAATTTCCCATGAAACTCATCTCCATAGAGTGGTGTAATTCCTGGTGGAGCGGCTTGGTAAGTTTGCTATGTTTTCTTACACTTAGGATCAGTTCAGGAAATGCATAAATTAAATCTTCATTGTATGTTGTACAGTTATGTGAGGGAGTAGCATGGGCTGGAGTTGTAGGGCCAGACATAAGGATGACCCAGCACTGGCTGTGCCCTCACCCATAGGGCACAGTTCCAAGGTGATGGTAACAGGGTCCATTGACACACCCCAACACAGCAAGTGATGAATCAGGGCCAGAGCACAGTCAGGGCCTCCAGCCAGGACTAAAAGGAGATGGAGGCAGAGATGGGTCTGGAGATCAACACTGCTGCACCATCACTGGGACAGGGACTGAAGGCCCTGGGGGGCTGCAATGTGGTCCTGAGCAGGGTGGAGTGAGGTCCCAGAGAGGCTGGGATGGGACACTGCTGTTTGTGCCCTCAGGGCCCTGGCAGAGATATATTGGATGATTGCTTAAATTATGTGAGATAAAGAAGTGCCATAAATTTATTATTAGTAGTAATATTTATATCCCTGTACCACCTTCACAGACTAACAGACAATGACCTTTCCCAAGAGTAGTAGGAGAAGTGATATCTGAATGACGAAGGGTAGAAGACAACAAAATATATGCATTTTCCCTGAGATTTTATCCACACAAGAATAAAATCAAGCTAGTGTTGGCTTGGGTCAGGATATTTTTCAAGATATTGATTGTTGTCTTTAGATATGGTAACTTCACAATTATATATAAATCAAAGAATATGATATAGCAAAATATGTCTAAAATGAAAGTGAATCTCATGAAGGCAGCTAGCTTTGTTGCATGGTGCAGATGTGGCCAAATACTTGCATACATTTGGGCTATCTGAAAGTGGTATTTGATTCCATCCAGGTATCAAGCTACCACATAAAGTATCTGAAATAAAAAGTCTTTCAAGCATAGTATATGACCCCTTCAGCTCTTTTTAATGCATGGAAGATAGGAAAATATCAGTTTCAGAAGTTAAATAAATAAAAGTTTCAGAAGGAAACTTTTTAAGTCATAAGACTTGTAAACATAACTCAAAATATGAAAGAAGACATCTGACACCTGGATATATTCAAGTCCACATTTTGAATTATCTCAGCACCACAAATTAATTGTGCATTTCCAAGATTGCTTTTGCACAGTTTATGTGCCAGTGACTAAGACCATATCTGTTTTCTTCCTCCAAAGGCTGGGCTGAAGATGGGAAGCACAAAACATTTTGCCAACCTTAAATATGGAGGTTTAAAATCACCAAATGTAAAGCTCTAGCAGTGGGCTTTTAATTTGGCTCAAGCTTTCAGAGTCTGGCAGGCTGATGAAGTGCAATTGCCATGGGTGAAAGCAGAGCATCAATTAACAGACACATGCAAGGTTGGCACCTACCAAAAATTCACCCTGAAAGATTTAAAGACAAATAACTCAGTGATCAGACACACCTGGAAATCTTGGAACAAACTTCACAGAGTTATGAAAATTAAACCCACTAAAAACTTCCAATTGAGTATCTGGAACAATGCTATGTGGAGGCCAAGGAGGAAAATGATACTGTGTATTTCTTATTGTAAATAGCAGATTATTTATGGAGCAGATTTTAAATAAATTCCTAGTTATACAAAAGACAGTCAGTATTACAGGTAAAGAGCACAATAGCCACTCTGTTCCAGAAAAGTTTCTATGAAGACCCAAAGGGTCTGAATTAAAGATATTGATGTCTGTAAAAGTTTTTTCCATTTACTTCAAAGTGCTTGGAATCAGACTAACAGCTTGAGAACTCAGATTAAAGCCTTCACAGATGTACAGGGGTCTCTGGCTTCCCAGATGAGTTCTGCCTATATTTCAAGGCATTTTACCATCGAGTAAAAGGTAAAAACAAATACAAATACTTGGTGTTTGCCTCAAGATGATTCAAGATGTAAATCTGTTTAAACCTCTAGATCAACTCTGACTTTTATTTTGAATATTTGAAGTGTCTTGTGAAGGCTTTGGGGTCACAAATAAAATTCCTTAACTAGAAATAGGCCAGATCTGAGAAGTGTGGAAATAGTCCTCAGTGAAGTGAATGACTGCTCCCCAGCACTATCTCTTGTGCATTTTAATCATATCTTTTAGATAGTATATTAGGAAAACTATAAGCAATTAAAGTGTACTTTCAAAGAACATGTTTATATGATCAACTTTCTTGTTATCAAAAGAAAGTTTACGTGGATGAGTTCTTGAAAGGCAAGACCAAACATAGAAAATATCTATTCATGATGAAAATGTTACCAGACTATTGATCATTCCTTTGATGAAAATGCAGAAACTTCTTCATTATGAAAGACAATGCACTCTGTTACAGACACTGATATTTTTCAGAGTTTTTAAAATTGCTTTCTAATTGAGTCAGTATTGCTTGGGTCCCAGTTCAATAAAGCACTTCAGAGTGTGTCAGCCTTAAGTTTGGCAGGGTTTATGTGCCAGTGACTTGATCTTAATCATTAGCCATTAAATAAACGCTTAAATGCTTTGATGAACAGTGCTGTTTTTAAAGCACATTACACTGAAAAAAACCCCAATAATACATCCTTTTCATACTGGTCTTCTCCCCTCTCACTCTTGCTGAAAAACTCCTCTGGTTTTCTTTTCCCAGTCTCTGTTTTTTTTAGATTGGCTGTATTCACCAGTTCTCAAGACCTCAAAAGGTTTTGAGGGACTCTGCACTAAAAAAGGCAGGGCCTCTACTGTCTTCCTTGAGTTACAGTGCTGTGACCTTTATTCCTTCCCAGCATTTTCACTGGCTTACAAACCAGTTCACGTAAGTAACTAAATCACACATTGTTTTTATGCTGTATCTAATTAACTGTATACAGGTGCTTTGGTCTATGCTACAAGTTGTGAATTCGAGTTTAGGTAGAGCTACTCAGAGCTGAACCCATCAGGAATATGTTATATAAAAAATAATTGGGACAGTTGTTTTAGTAATAATTTTAACCTAATAATGCTCTGTATAAGATACTGAAGATGAAATTCACTCTATTAAATCTCTAGCAAATTCTGGATTAGCAGCATTGTTTGAAGTTTCTCAGAAAAACACATTATGGTTGAGGTGGTTTGAATTATCTTTAAATGAATTGTTCTGAGCAGAGTCTCTTGGGGAAACTGAAGATGACAATTTAAGAGACATTTCAGACACAGATAAATTTGTCAGTTCCAAAGTAATTTTTGAGAGGGCCAGGGACTTGTGGAAGGCTGGTATGTTATAACTGAGATTATGGAAGGGCAGAGTCCAGGTAGGCACAAACAGGTGCAGCCTTCTTGAAGTCAGGAAAAATATTCTGATCTGAACCAGCTGAGATCTTGCTATCTGTAGTTTGGTTTAGGAGACACAAATTGTTCTGGCCCAGAGATTCAATTCTAAATTTGAAATAACTTTTTTTTGGGAGGTAGAAACCAAGTATTATTTCCAAAAGAGCTTTGGATTTCATCTGTACTTGGTCATGCTGTATTTTAGAATATCTCTCTATCCTTTTCTTGGATAGGTCTAATAATTAATACTCTGAAATAAGAGGTGGTTTTTAATTCTTCTGTTTCTTTAGCTGCATAGGTGTGGTATGATCTATGTCTGTCTTTTATTCGTAGGTCTGCTTCAGGAGAAGAGAGAAATGAAAGGAAGAATAAACATGGGGTAGGAGCAACAAAATAAAAGAATATTTAAATGATTTCAAATGGATTGTAAAGTGTTGAATCATAAAGGATTGGCAAAAAAGCCCTCTCCTCATGAGGTCTGGCTAATATTAGGAATTATTGCCTCAAACGCTGCAGGTGTGGATCCATTTCTTTCATTGCTAGCAAATGGGGTTGCAACTGCCTTTGACAATGTAAAAGCTGCACAATCCTTGTGCCCCAGGGCAGACGATGTTGGTGAGATGCTGATTTTAGGATAGAAAATTACAATGGTTATATAGTAAACAGCACCTGGAAGTTTACTAATGATTTTTTCAATTAACAGCAGCACTATGGTCTGATTATTCATGCATGTTTTCTATGAAAGGAAAGAAAAGAGGCAGATGTTGAAAAGAATCATCGGTTGAGGGATATTTTTAATTTTTTTTTTTTTAGCTGGAGGTAGAGCCTCCTTCCTGTTGTCACTACTTCTGATAATGACATGCCAAAACTAGTGAATTAGAAGTTTTTAAAATTTTTAAAAATGTTTGGACTGTTCTACTCTCCCATTAACTCCAAATACTCACATTAAATGTGCATGAAAATGGACAAGTATGTGTCTATGTATGTATGAATTTTTACGCAGACTTTATTCTCTGGCTGTGGCTTGATATGTTGGTTTGGCATCCACGTAATAAAAAGTAAAAGAAACCCACCAAAAACTGCATGGTCATGCAGTTCTTCAGCTTTTAGTACTGGGTCTTCTATGATAACAATGGCTGTATCTCTCCCCTTAGAAGTCCACCAGGTGTGCACCTGCCAGGTTAGTTATTTTAGAGTGCTGAGATTTGAAAACACTCCACCATCTGCAGCATAAATTTAAAAGTACAGTAAGGCATACTGGTACCTCATATATTTTCTCTCTCTCTCTCTAGTCATCATTTATTTTCACAGCTGTTCTCGACCCACTGCCAAGCAAAGACCTCTTCAATTTCTTTTCTATCATATTGAGGCTTAGTCAGTATCTTAACAAAGAACGGGTGAGGCAATGTTCATAAAATACAAGCTCTCTTTTCCTTTAACCCTTTGTAAATTGCCACAACTAAATATTTTGGGAGTCTCTGAAATGTTCTCATCTTTTCTCTGCAATAGGCTGTTGCACATTATTCTTATAGGACTTCTAGCCTGATATTGCCAATCCAAGAAATTATAGCAAGAAATTATTAGGAATCTTTGGTTATTCACACTATGTCAGGACTCAGCTCTTCTGGGGTTTGTAGGTCACTGATCTTGTGTTTATAAGGGTAGGTAAAACCATGAATGTTTTGTTCTTATCTCTGGTCAGGCAGCTTATACAAAAGTTGTGAAAGAACTTGCCATGGGGTGAAGTTGATAATATGGTGAATGTGAACTTGGGTGAATTCATTCTCTGAACCAAGGCCAGAGCTAGACACATTGTGTGCTGCTGTCTGTACAGACTCCTGGTTTGCCACAGATTAAAATTTCCATGTTGCTTTTCTGGTCAGTGTCCAGGAGAAACAAGTGAGACTGAAGTTAACTTTTTTAGTACTTGTCTAAGTGATTGCTGGATATTTCAAACATCTCAGAAGTTTCTGAGATGTCTGCCATGCTGGGTCACTACTTCTAGTCTTGGAAACTAAGTTATCTTGGACCTATCCAAAACCTAGCTGAGAAAGTTGTCAGGCACAAGCCAAGGAATCACAGCAAACACTGGACCAGAACAGGTTGATGAGCTGCAAGGCAGGATTTGCCCCTGTCACCCTGCTGAAAGAGTAGCAGTGATGAAGTGTTGTCCTGCTGAGCGGGACATGGGCATGACCTGACACAGGACCTTCCTGTGCTCTGAATGTCCTTGGTTGGGCAGTTATGTCTAACTGCTGTAATTCAGCCCAGGGAAAGGGCTGGTCTCATGCAGGTAACACTATGCTTTTTCTTCATGTTTTTGCATATAGATAGGAAAATCTTTTTTTAGATTTCTTCATCTCCTTCCTTTAATGGGTGTTTAGCTCCCTAATTACTCTGGACTCCCTTGGGCTTTTCATTTCTTATTTTAATTAGGACACTTCACATTTTCAGGTTTAACTTTCACATGTGCTTGGAAAATACAAATATACACTTATATATGTAATCTATTATCTATCTATCTAAACCTACCCAGGGGCAATCTGAGAATATAAATGCCTGTCTGAGAGATGTTGTCTTGCAAATGAGAATGTCTGACATTGTTAATGAAGTCAGCTGTAACAGTTCAGGTACTCAAGTACTTGTCCAGTCACTGGACAGGTTCTTTCTCAGTTAAATTTTTGGGCTGTTCTGGCCAAGAGTGTCATGCTTTTATGAGCTGCATATAATACACATTGTATCTGTCCAAGTACACAGCACAGCATGAAAAAAGGTTGAATAATATTAACACAGGGACCCTGAAACATCCAGATGCTTAGACTTTCATTGATATAGTCCAGTTAAACTGGAGATACGCACACACCTGTATATAGTATGGATAAAAAAAGCAAATAATAAACTTTAATGGCTCAAAATTCAAGTAAGACAAATGAAGTCACATAGATTTCAAGGCAGTTGTCTGAGTTCAGTGAACCGCCTCCTGGATTTTGGACAAAGGACCTTGTTTTTGCAGGAGCAGATGTACAAGGGGAAAAGGTGGATGAGGGGCGCTGGACTCCATCACACTCCAGCCATCCACATGATGTGGTTGCCATCTTCTGTATTCAGGTGAAGAGAAGGTGGCAATGTGGCTCTGTGGTCTCTCCCATGTCCAATTTTCCCCATGTCAAGTGCTGCTTTCTTGCCAAACCAAGTACCTTCTCTGTCTTGTCAATCCCACTTGAATCTCTTAATTTTAAAGCCTTTGAAATGCTGGGTTTTCAAAATAATTCATAATTGCTCTTTAGCAGGTTGGATGAGGTATGTAATTGTTATCAAGACAGTAGATAAAAGACAATTAATTGCAAATATCATAGCAAATGAGACCTTTGAGACAAGTTATTCTGTCTCTCAGGTTCCTATGTCAAACCAAGTGTTTAGCAAGGGTACCACACACACTGCACTAATTATTTTATATTCCTGATGAGCATTACTTGGAATTGTCCTGGTACGCTAAGAAAGCTGTGGCTTACTTGCATTTTCTGACTTGTCATTGTTTTGCAGTTTTTTCTCAGGGGAAGATCCTCCAGTCAAAGAAGTTAATATGAAGGAAGGGAGTCTGCAATTTAAATAAAGCAGAAATAGGGTCTCCAGGATCTGCTAGGCATGGAGAGACATCAAAGATGAAGCAAGCTATTATGCTCTTACACTACAGTGAATTAAGTCCATCAACATATTGATTCAATTGTGAGCTCCACAGAGGGTATGAGCAATGTGGCTTGTCCAGCTGGGGAAAGCTGTCCTATGGTTGGTGCAGAAAAATCAGGGATACTCTTTGGTGCTATTTTGAGGATCAGCTCAGAGTCTTGTAGCTGGTGAACAGAAAAGGGTATAAAAAAGGATATTTTAAGAAGCTCAATTAAGCCTTTCTTATGGTGCTACACAGAGTATTTGGAGTGTAAGAACGCACTTTGCTACCTGTAACACTGGATTTTTTGTATCCTGATCAATCAAACTGGGACAGTGTTCTCTGGCCATAAAAGGCATGGATGGTTTGGGAACAGCTGTGCTTGATACTGACCTAGAATAAATGTAAGACCAATAAGAGTGCAACTGCCTGTGCTTATATTTGCTGCCCTTGTGAATGCTGTTCAAGTGTCTTTAAATTAGTTTGTTTCGGCTTGGGGCCTAATCCTGCCAAGCACATTTTTAGCAAGTGATCATGTGCCATCAGTGGGAATAAACCAAAATAAACAGAATCTGAGTGTGCTCAGTGCCTCTGAAAACTGGACTTTTTATTAACATATGGGGTTTTAGTTTGACAGCATTTGAAAATGATGCTTGCTTTTTCATTTCCTTTGGGTTTTTTGCTGCTGTTTTGGAAATTCTTACATCACAATATGCAAACAAGCTATAATATACCTGAACCATGGAAAGGGTACCAGTAGCAGCCAAATTCTCACTTTTATACCCCAAAGAACTGGAGAGGTCAGGAAGATGGTATTTGGACTGACAAAACAGATGTTAAAATGTTACACTAAATAGAAAAGACTCTTCTGACTGTCTAAAACTGTAATTGCAAAACTATTTTAAGGTCTTTACTAACAAATGCAAGTGATTAAAACTACTAGAATGATATACTTTCTGCTTTTGTGTTTCTGCTCGTAATTATGTTCTCTCATGTCAAGAGTAGACTTCACTTTATTGTCCTTGGTTAGTTCACCATTCATAGTCAGCCTGTAACCATTGACAGATTTACCCAGCAGAAAATACCAAATGGGAACAACGACAGCTGAGCCAAATACATTTAAAAAGAAATAGCAATTTTCCTGTGTTCTGCGCTACCTGACAAACAGCACTTTGCTAAGCTGTGGAGTGGGAGAAAACCATGGAGAGCAAAGTACGAAAGAAGAAGGTGGTAGTGATGCTGTTGGTGTCAGTCTTCTTCTGAGTCAGTCTGAACTTATGCCCCAGCCTTGTGTTAGGTAGTATGGTGCTGCTGAGATTGCTGTGTTTCAGCTGAGATATCAAATAAAGGTCCCGACCCTGTTCTCATTAGAGATCCCTGGGTACTTGTTCTCATTAAAGATCTCCTGGCACTTTTCAAAAGGGAAAAAGTGTTAGCCCCAGTGTCTTGGCCAAATTCCAGCTTGGGTAATTACGTTCTGCATACCTAAATTCCCTTGGCTGTTTCAATTCAATGTTATTTTTAATTTCCTCCCTAAACCTTTGTGTAGTATTTTCATGTGTTGGGAGAAAACTTCCTCTGGCACCCTAGATTTGTTTGCATTTTTGAGGTAAAATTTAAATTTGTATATAATATTAATAATTTGTTAAGTCTACAAAGGACTAAAAGTCTTATCATTTAATGCAAAATCATTTTTAGAATGTAATCTAAGTCTTTCATATCTTGCAATGATTAGGTTTACACAATTATTTCTACTAAGGAAATACTTTTTCAGATGGATAGGTTGAAGGTACTTTTTACATTATTTTAGTTGATACTTTTAAAATCAAATGATGTAGTGTGTATTGAATATCAACAGCCACAGAATACTGGAAGACATGTCCAGCTGAGAAACCATTTCTTTATTCATTTTGTTATGAGCATGAAGAGATAAAACACGGAAGATGGGTGTGGAGAGAAGGGTACTGACATATTGTGCTTTTAATGACCTGCTTGCAGAAAACCATTCTACTGAAAGAACATGAGCCCATCAAATACAGAAGATGTCAGCCCCATCACTTACAATCTTAATGGAAGATTCTCTCTAGTGGTATAGGCAATGGAACAAGAACCCACAGAGAATAAAACAATTAGCATTAATCAAATATAAAAGATGTAAGTCCTCTTTGAGGTTCTGGCCTGTTAGGATATTGGACATAGACCCAAGCTAGACTATTGAAGAAAGTGTATACCTTCAAGTAAACATTCAAACACGTTTCACAAAGTTCAGAAGAGCTGGTTTGGTATGGTCTTTCATGGGCAGAAGTCACTCACAGTTAAAAGTTAAATTTACTCAGTGGTCCATCTTGAGATAACCCAACCCCAAAAGGCTGATGGTTGGCACATGGAGGAGCTGTATCTGTGGCTGGCTGATGCAGGGACTCTTGTCCTATCCAGTTGAGCTGTGTTCAGGTGTGTGTGATTTGTGCCACCGCTCAGGACTGGTAAATTTTGGCTCCCTGTACAACCAGTTGAAACAGACAGCTTCAGACAGACTACAGCAAATGCAGTTTGGGTCTCTGAGCAAACTCTTGTGACAAAGGACACAAACCCAAGCACAGACACACATCTTTTCAGAATGGAGGTCACAGTATATGTGCAGGAGCTGTTAAGCTTCTGGGGAACTTCCCATGCTAGCTATTTTTTGCTCAGGGAAGCACTTTTATTTGTTTCTTGGTATTCCACTCTCATCACTGAGTTGCAATTCCTCAAGGAAAGGGATCCTGGAAGGATGAGAAAGAGGGATTGTGGGCCTGATCCCACCTGGTGCTGCACAATATTTTAGTTTTGTGAAAGCTGACAGTGCTGAGTTGCTTGTTTGCAGAGATCTGCTTTTGTTCAAATGTTGAAACCTTTGGTGGGAAGAAATTGTTTTTATTTTTTTTTACCTGCTTTCAAGTGTGGAGGGTTTATTCAATACTTGGTTGCTTTTTAATTTGTGCTATTAACTTGATGTTCTACTGATCTGTTTGCACAGATTCCTCTAAATTACACATTATTTTCATTATAATTTGTATCTGATTTTTAAAAAAGACAATCTCACCAGAGCTGTTGCTGTTGTTGTTCTTAATTAAAATTAAGAAGTCTATAATTACAATATTAGCCTGTAATTATTACTAAAAACTACAATACAGTACAGAGCAATAAAACAGTAACAGGAGTTGAGTAACTCACACACTCACACTTTGTTGAGTAACACTAAACAGTTAACTGTAAACTAAGAAATAACCAGAAATCCTGAGCCAAGGCTCCCATTTGGACTGAAGTCCCTCTTCTGGATAGTCCTGTTATGTGAGATCACAGACTCTTCTGAGAACTTTACAAATAAGCAGATCCTGGGAGAAGGGCAGGTGGAGTGAGACGTCCTTGGTCTGAAACTCTCTGGTGTTAGTATCTGAAAATAACCACCATGGCAGGGACTGGAAGGACACAGCTCCACCCAGGGCTGCTGGGGAAGCTCCTCCTTGCTGCAGGACGATGCAGAGGTAGGGACAGCAGCACTGCATTTGAAGAGACAGCTCTTTCTTTTCTCTTTAAAGGGGCACCCTGAAATCCCACAGGGTGTGAAGAGGTCTGCCTAGGAACAAGATCCCACACCAGATATTGTGTTTGTGGTACCCACTGCCCTGTAACATTTAAGGTGATGGGTGATACCCACTGGGGTAGAGGGTGAACATGTGACCGTCCTGATCTCATCTACCCTTAGAGCACTCTTCTGAAGTATAATTGAAGATGATGGGAACATAGGACTAATTTTATAACTGTTTTAGTCCCTACCTATTCATACTTCCCTGCTTTTTGAAGTCCCACTCAGCATCTTATAGATAGAAAAGTCCTAAGTGATTTATCTAAAGTGTGCTTTTGGGTAGAAAATAGGCTAAAAGTGTAGAAGGTAGAAAACAAGTCTAAAGGTGTAACAAAAACTGATGCCTTGATTTCTGGCCAGCACTTCTCCCTGTTGTAAAGGGATGTTATTTTGCTGAAATGAGAGATTTTTGCTGAAATGAGAGATAGATATACTCTACGGAGTTTTGCTAATTTTTCAAATAAATTAATTTGAAACAGAAATAGCACTGTACACTCCTTCTAAAACTGGTAACAGGGAAGAGTACTGAGAGGTTCAAATTTAAATTTCACCTATTAAATTTTATTTTCTATTAATTTGCTGCAGTTTGAACATTGTTCTTAATTTTACTTCCTTTTATAAAATAAATCAAGGATTTAAAAAGCAAAGTATATAAAGAAATTTCCCATCAATTCTGTACTGCTACATGACATACCTCTGCTGGGGCTGCTGCTTGTATCCTGAATATGGCCTGGTTTTGGATGGCTTTGTCAATATGAGCTGAGACCTGTCCCACTTCATCTCGACAGCCATCAGCACCTGAGACATGTAGCTTAAAGCTTTCTTGAGTTTGTTTCAATTACAGGCACTGTTTTACATCTGCCTAACATAACCTAGAACGAGAACATATGTCTTAGAGGCACACATGGTATTACTTCAGACCTTCCTGTTCGATACTTAGGAGGCAATAAAAGTCAGGATTTTTCTACCATCCCAATTACTGAGGAAAATACAATCTTTAGAACTAGAAAGAAAGTGCCATGGGGCAGTGGCATTTGATATCTGCAAGGAATATTCAGAAAATATTGCTGTTACACTCTTGCCACAGGAACCAAATCTGAGCACATCTAAAAAAAGATGCAAATGGAACTTGCGGGGGATATAAACCCCTGGGTTTACCCAGCAGCTGTTCTTATATGGAGGTCAAAGACTTGTCCTTAGTTCTCCATTGTGCAAGGGCTCTCTTTGTACAATGAGCAAAAATTAATGGAATTAGTATCCCTTTCTTGCAGAGTGGTCTCTGTTCAGGATCATGAGTGGAAATGTTCTTTGCCTAGTCAGCTTCCCCCATTCTGGAGTCCCATCTTTCATGCTGAGTTAAATCCATTTTCCACAAAACAGAAGACTTATTCCATGAGAGTGTCCACCTGGAACAGCTAAACCAGAATGGTTAAAGTACACCAATTTCCAGGATCACAATCCCAGCTGGTTTATTTTCTGCACATATCAGCTGATTCTTTGGTTTCTTGAAAGAGTAATTATTATAGAAGAAATTATTATTTGAGAACAGAATAACTGAAAAAGGAAGAGAATTAGCATAATATAGTAGAATAACATCCCTGACCAGATGAGCCCTTAGTGTCACAGCAAGTTCTTTGATCTACTCCAAGAGCACTGTAGCCACAAGCTTGGTTTTCCCCTCAAGACAGAAAGTTGAATCACAGTATTTCCCAAAACACTTTAATGAGAAAGAATTCAAAATTAAATTAAAAAACCTTGTAAGGACACTACACCCCAAAGATACCACTCACCATAGACTGTTTTAACCAACTGTGTTTTATTTCAAATAATAACAGTAATTAAAAATACATATCTAAAAAGCCCGAGCAGATTAGCTAAAGAGCATTTTAGGATTATAAAAGCACTTTCCGTTGCATCAACCAGATGTCATTTCAAATGCTACTGTTTGGATTAATTAACTGAGTTTAGGACACCACATACATTAAAACTGCTAGTTGTACTACCCACCCTCCCCCATATCCTTTTGTAATTTCTTATTAAAATCTTGGCCAATTAGAAAAACACAGTCTATTAAGTAAAACAGCACACTGAACCAATCAACAGTAATTACTCAGACTAAGAGTCATTTAAATGATTTATGGCAGAAATTAAATGATTTTAAAATGCTTCATAAAGGTGTGGTATGTTTCACACATGCACATACACAGTACGTGGAATACATGGAGTCTGTGTTAAAATGCTGCGATTAATTGCCCCACAGAAATGCCACAAATCATGTATTTTAGCAAAAAAATCATTATAACAGGACATAATTGATTTAAAGCACTATTCTGGTTAAGGAATACAGCTATAAAGTGCTTCAGACTTTAGTGCAAGAGCAATTCTATCTCTCTTACAGAGATACTTAATGACTTTAATAAGTCTGTAGAACTATTTTATAAAGCAGTAGCTTTTAAATTACTTTCACCCTAGCAGAGATTACAATCGCTTTATGGAATATAATGCAAATACATTTCTCAGCATATTAATAAATCCTAACATTTGCTGCATTGAAGACTGGAGGAAAAGTGCTGTCTTTACTTAAATATGGGTGGCCATCCTCTATATTTTCCTTTAGGCTGAAATAAATTAAGTGTAGATTAACTAGTTTATGATAGTGCTTCCTTGTCTATACCAAAAAGCACAGTATAAGTTTGACCACGTTGAAGTGGGTCAGTTCACCTGGGTTGGGCCCTATGTCCAGTCCCCAGTGCTGGCCCATGACAGGTGCTTGGTTTAGAATTTAAGAGCAGAGTGCTAACAAATATTTTAATATTTTTGTCACCAGCCTTCCCATATGGTAGGTCATAATTTTCCTCCCTTTGCTGCTCTGGTAGATGCAAGACCTTCAACTAGAAGACCTGCCCATTAAAGAACCAAACCCAAAATCAATGACGAAGAAATTTTTCAGTCATATCAGTACCTTGATGACTGTCATAAAAGAAAATTTCTTTTAGACATAAGATCTCATTATGTGGAGTTGCATAAATGTTAAAGTTAACATTTAGTATAAGATATCAGTGTAGCTACATGAAACTTTGGTTCCTTTATTGTTACAAGAATGACCTAACAGAAAAAAGGCATTGGAAGCCTTTGCAGGCTCTTTAGCAATTTACAGTGAATCTGTGAATCAGTGAATAACTAGGAATGAAATAGCTGATAAAAATCAAACCTGTTGTAAAAACCACCTAGATTGATCATAGGTTTATGATAGATGGCCTTTGTCATTCAGTTTAAAAATAGACTGTAACTTCAATAAAGGAACTTTTATTTATATACTTCATTTTAATTGAACCTCTAGTGTGTTCTTTAGTGCATTCACTTTATCTGTGACACCATGGCAAAGTTTCCAGATAATGATAAAACATGATAGGATACAGGACTATTTTATTTCAGTGTTCATCAACTTCCAGAAGTGATATTATCTATTGAAAATAGTACTGTGAGGTGTGATGGCACTGGAACATTTATTTTGAGGGCATAGCAATATAACAGAGGTAAGCGTGCTCCAGAGGTGCTACAGGGATGGTGTGACAGAACATCTGGTTTGTAAATACACAGAAATACTATTTCAAGCTTAATCATGTTTGCAAAAGAAAGAATTTTTTTCTTTTTTTTTTTTTAATAAGAGTCTGTCTGGGAGGGGAAAACCAATTTATCTAAAGTAAAACAAATGCATTTTTCCTACCTCTGCAGCCTCTGCCTATTTTAGGTTAAAGATGGGATAATTTTTTAAAAAAAGTTAATGAAGCACATTTTCTCTGTAGTTCTCTTCTACCTCTCTTTGCAGCAAGTCTTTCATGGAATACTGATCAAGAAATATGATGCAGGCGACTGGATTGCTGGAGCAGGGTAGTTCCCTATCTGAGATGGACCATACAATTTCTGTGGTCATTGGAATGAAGTCTATAGAAAACTCACATTCTGCTGAATTGCAGACAAGTACTTTGAGAGCAAAGCCTGTGGAAATCATACTCTTAAATCAGCAGAGCTATCTAGGATGAACAAAAGACAGACCACATTAAAAGACAAGGAAATCCATTTTTGCTTTCATTTAACAATTCACACACAAACTGCAGCTATAGATAGCAACTATGTTATCAGATATGTGAAAATGTGCTGTTTAAGACAATTTCTTTCAAAATGTTCAGTTCTAACAAAATTTTAATGATTAATTAAGAATATGTGAATAAATTCGAATATATTATTTTTTGAGTGTTCAACAGTTTATTATCTTCATAGTCTTATTTTAAGGAATTTCATGGCTGTACAGAAACACTATTTGGTGGGTTGTCCTTGCAGAGGAAGATGCAGTAGAGGAATTGGGAAAGGAATATGCTCAATTAATTAGCACAGTATTAGATCTTGCTCCTATTTAAAATCTAGCTAGGCACTCTTAAACTTTGGGAAAGTGAGTAGGAAAACATAGAACTTGAAAGGCATTTTGAGAGCATTTTAAAATAGCTTTTATCTCATTTAATACATTCTCTTTGATAGAAATTCTAATGCAGGTTTGTTTTGTTTTGGATTTTTGGGTGGTGTGGTTTTTTTTTTTTTTTAACTATCAAATCACTGCATTCACACCCTTCATTTCTCTCTAGTTACAGTAAATCAGTTGAGAGTCTCTAATTTTATTTTCTTACAATTTTCCTTTTATTGTGTTTTTGTCTTATTAATTTTTATTCACCACTCATTACTCTCTGAGAAATCAAAAGCCTAGAACATGCAACATCTCACCTTACTCTGCAAAACTTTGCGAAAGCCTTTTTTGAGGGATGATGTCTGTTGAAGGTTCTCTTTACAAATATCCCTCCATTTCCTCTTGTCTGGACAGGAAAAATAAAATCTGCTACAGAAAAAAGCTGCAAGTTTCTTTCCACTTAGGTACTAGAATATATTTTGTAAGTACTGAATAATCAAAATCTTTTAATAGCAATTTACTATGGGCTATATACAGGAATAATAGCATTGCTTATAATTTAAATCATTCTTCTACATTATATCTGTTCCGAGCATGTGAAAAAAAAACCTTAGAGCCTGACTGAAATGAGCAGTTTAATATATTTGACAGGAATTCTCTCTGGGTCTTCCTAAGAGCTTAACTCTTGCTCAACCCTTATTACAGGTTTGGACACAGACTGTTGTGTGTTACTCACGGAGCTGCCTCAAGAGGAAGGGCAGACTTCCCTGGGAGCCCACGTGTGGCCAGATGCCTTTCTGGTGGGCAGGTGATTTGGCAGTACAGCCTGTCCCAGCTATGGACCTGCCTTTAGCCTTGTGGGCAAGAGAGCTGCCCAGCCCTGTGCCGGCTCCCTGGCCTCACAGGCTATCACAGGGTGGAAATAAGGAGCACAGTTTGGTCTGAAAACATTAATCCATCCCTGCAGCAGTGATGTTGCAGTGTTTTCTATAGCAGACATTGTGAAATTAGAGCTTTATAAAAATATAATCCATTGGGTGTAGAAGGTGTGCGTGTATGTTATTGGCTGGATTTACAAAAGTTTCAGTTTCAAAAACCTTGTCCCATTTCTGGGCCAGATATGTTTGGAAAACAGTGGCAAAAAAATAAAAGTCTCTGTTGTAAAGCAGAATTATTCCAAATGAACATAAAGCTTCATGAGTCCTGGATCTTACTTCATCAGACCTTTATCTGCAAATTATGCAACAAAGTTTCAAGGGAGCAGCTGAAGAAATTGTATTGTCATGGAACCAAGGTGATTTTTACATGGTCTGGTGGCTTGCACAGATTTTAGGGACTCACCAAAGCTACTCTATCACTTGCCTCTGCAACTGGACAGAGGAAGGAAAAAATATGATGAAAGGCTGATAGGCTGAAATGAGGACAGGGAGAGATCACTATTCACTTACCAACATAGGCAAAACAGACTGAACTTTAGGAAATTAATTGAATTTGTTATCAATCAAAATCAGAGCATGATAATGAGAAGTAAACCAAGTCTTAAAACCACTTTCTCCCTACCCCTCCCTCCTTCCTGGACTTTGTCTCCTCCCCCAGTTGCACAGGGAAGTGGAGAATGGGGCTTATGGTCAGTTTATCTTGTCTCACATTGTTTCTGCTGCTGCTTAGGGGGAGGAGTCCTTTCCCTGCTCCAGTATGGGGTCCTTCCCATGGGAGACAGTCCTCCACAAACTTCTCCAGCTTGAGTCCTTCCCAAAGTTCTTAACAAACTGCTGCAGTGTGGGTCACTCTTCCATGGGGTGCAGTCCTTCAAGAACAGCCTGCTCCAGCGTGGGTGCCCCAGAGGGCCACAAGCCCTGCTAGGATCTCCCTCAGTCATGGGCTTCCCATGGGGTCACAGCTTTCTTTTGGGTATTCCCCTGCTCCATTGTGGGGTCCTCCACAGGCTGTGGGTGGATCTCTGCATCCCCACGTGCCTCCGTGGGCTGCAGGGCCACAGCTGCCTCACCATGGGCTGCACCACGGGCTGCAGGGGAATCTCTGCTCTGACGCCTGGAGCGCCTCCTCCCTTCCCTTCTGCACCGACTGGGATCTGCAGGCCTACTGCTTTTACATAATCTTACTCCTCTCTTCTTTGATCACAATTAAAACTGCACAATAACTTTTTTTTTTTTGCTTTTTAAAGATGTTATCACAGAGGGGCTACTACCACCTCTGATGGGCTTGGTCTGGGCCCATGGTGGGTCAGACTTGAAACTGTCTGTCATTGGTTCTGTCAGACGTGGGGGAAGCTTCTGGCAGATTATCACAGAAGCAGCCCCTGTGGTCCTCCTGCTACTAAGATCTGGCCATGCAAACTCAATACACATGGTCTAAAATAATCAGACATTATTTCTCCAAGATGCTTCTTTTTGATGTCCAAATGTATAGAAGAAATACTATCTTCTGGCCTAAGAATGCATTTCTATGGTATATGTACATTAAAATTTGCATTTGGAGAAGACAGACTGAAGGTGGATTTTGTGACTAGTTTCTCTAGGGACAGCCCCATGCTATTCAACACTGTGCTGTAAAACAAATGTATATTTTGTGAAATGAGTATCAGACTTCGAGTGTTGTGTTTAGTATACTCAAATCTCTGAAATATGTGACTGCTGAGTTCTCAAGGGATACCAAGAACGAAATCAACTGAAATGACCTTTGTTTACAGTACAAAAGCAGGTAATCGATAGGGAATCTTCAAAGGTCTCTCAAATATCAGGGGATACTAACAAGGAAGACATCTCTCAATATTCTTCTATATCAATCAAAAATAAAACCTCAACAGCTTTGAATAATAAAACTTTAATAATATATATAAAATGCATATTTTTGATATAAAAATCATCAATTAAATATAATAAAATAAAATATTATGGGCTATGGGTTACCACTGCCACCCTGCACTATCACTATAAGTCACTATTTACAGCATATGTCATAAATGTTGCTTCCATAGGATAGCTATATTTGGTCAGACTTCCATTTGTTGGTTAAAAAAATCTGTTTTATTATCCTTGTGCTGAGAGGGCCAATACCAGGTGATTCAGAAGAATATACTAGAAATCCCATGAAATGTTAATTATCTTCTTGAGGAGGTTTCATTCTAATCCTCTTGCATAAAGTAATTTCAAATTGTAAAGCATAAAATTTTCTGGTTGTTACATTTCTTTTTTCTCTTAGCAGTAGTCAATGTCGTCCATTGTTATTCTATAAAACCTTAGTTGAATTGTCCTAGCTGGCACCCCACCTCTGTGAGTTCCAGTCTAATTATGCTTTCAGTGAGGAAAATTAACCAGTTGAGAAAGTAGCTGAAAAAGTACTTTCTTTATTTCTTTGCTTAAGGCCTTACCTGGAGAAGCAAGTAGTCCTCTCCAGTTTGTTGAACCAGGAACCCAGCTAAATTAAATTCAGGGGTTTGGTGAAATAAAACCCCCAGATTAGGAGGCAGAATTGAAATTAATCCTGTGAGGAAACTATGGAAATGAAATTGGTTAAAATTCTTTGTTCAGTTATAGGATGCTAAAATAAGAGGACTGCCTGAGAGCCCAGAATTTTGATCCATGTAATAGTGACCTAAGAAGGGAAAAACTATTAGAGCTTTATCAAGTTTGATTAATGTCTGAAGGATTTCAAATAAGCAGTTTTGATATTGTCATCTCAGTTAGAAACAAATTGTTGTCATTGACATGCTTCTTACAGCACACAGATGGAAAATCATAAAAAAGACTACAGAGGGCATTGAAGAAGCAAGCAGAAGCTTTTCTTTCACTTAAAATTGTCTGTGGTCAATTAAAAATAGCAGGAGTACAATGAGACTCACTGCGTAGTTCTTGATGCAAAGATAGGAAAACACCAGCTCTAGATGGCTGAATGAGTTTTATCTGGACTGCACTGCAACTCATCCAAACCAGGTCACATTATCTTCGCATCTACATGACTGGGAAATTACTGCTCATGATATCTCAGAAGTGCTTAGCAGGAAGGAAATTTCAGCTTAAAACTGAGGTTCCTAATTTTAATTGTACTAATGCTACTGCTCTGTTTAGATCACCTTCTCAAAAAAAGTATTTCTGTGGGAAACAGAGTGTGTTTTTTGCTGTTATTGTTGGCTAACACATACACACAGACACACAAAAAAAGTAATAAAAGAAAAACTTTCACAGCTTTCCCATTATTAGTTCTGGGAAAACACAATAAAGCCACAGCTGGCAGGCACATTTTTTTCTTAGCACTTGATAATAGAATTAATTGGTAAGTGGAAAGCTTACAACCCTTTTTCTGCTGCAAGTTGCCCTCTGCTATCATTTTGAATAGATGTTAAAATCCAAGCTAATTGTAATTCACTTAATAATGAAGAAATATATTTGCATCATCAATAATCAAGGCTTTTTTTTACGAGTAATTTTAGTGTAGAACGTCAATAAACTGTAGACAAAGAGATGTTCAGGTTAGCATGAGTAGTTCAGGGTGATGGGGTAAATTCAAATGCAGCACTTTAATACATATATATCCAGTCTGTGTGCTTCCTGTTGTAATGACAACACTCCCTATAACAGCATTTCAGGAAGCATGGGGCAGGGATGGAGAGGGGTGGGAGAAGAATGTTTGTCTTTCTAGTACCCTACAAAGCTGAAGTGAGCAGTACTGTGAGTGATGAACAGCAGCTCCAGCAGAGTTGTCTACAGTAGTTCAAGCCCATTACTCCATCCCCATCAGAGACATTTATCATTTAGTCACTATGCTTATGCAACAGTATTCTAAAGCTGCAAAAAACACCTTGCCAGCTCTATATTAGGGATGCGTGAATTCATTCTGATAAAATCAGAACTGCTCTTAATTTTTCCCAGACCTGTAACTGAACCAAAACCTAATGTTCATCCATCATTTTTCAGACCCGAAAGTTTGTGCTTTGCAAGCAGGGCCACAATGTATCAGCTCAGCAAGGTCCCTGATGCAATGGTTGGTGGGCATGGTATAAGAACATGACCAGAATGGAACAGATTATTTGGGAATTTCTCCATCCCTTTCCATCTGCAAACTTCTCTCCTAGGCTTCTTGCCAGTGGTGAAACCATGGTGAGGATGTAATCTGCTGGCAGGTCAAAATAAGCATAGTGTCAGCAATATGGATTGATACATATATTTAGGAATAGCTGGATTTGAAGCACTACATAAACATACAGTCAGATTAATTCTGGGAAATGTTAACCAGTATAATACTGCACAATTAAAAAAAAAAAAATCTGTTTCTACTATTTTGATTCCCATGTAATTTTTCTCACACTTTGATATTTATAAGCCGTTATAATATCCATGGCATTTACAAGCACCTTTCAGCAAATTCTTGTGCAGGTATGGAAGAAAAGGTATATGTGATTATAGCAAAATTCATGCCTTTCAATACAATGTTGCATTACGTCTTGTTGACTTATCACCCCTACCTAGGTACAAATTTGTATGTACTAAGAAAGTATTTCTTTAGTGAACATATTTTGTATATTGAACACATTGGAGAAAAGATCTTCCTAATATCTGATGGAAAGTAAAGGAAGAAATATATATTACAGCAATGACAGAACATAATAAAATTTTCAGTGCTTAAAAGTCTTGTCAAATTTCAGGAGTTTTTTTCCAAAAATGACTAAACAACAACCAAAATACACTCTTAGTGATTGAAACTAAATTATTTTCAGTGTTTAAACTGAAACCATGATTTTTCAGCACTTTCCCTCCAAAAAATAATTGGAAATAGTAAGCCTCCATCCTTTGGTGAATGAATGTATTTCTGCCTGTTAATATTCAAGGACTGCTCACAATTTACATTTAAACATCTGCAGCCAAGGAGCAAAAAATATTCCAAGAAGTTTTGAAAAGGTAAAGCAAAAACTAATGTAAGGATGATCTATTGGAATATTATTTGATGACCATGGCCATAGATTCAGTACTGAAGGCTCCTAGGGTGACATTTGACATGGGATTATCTCAGAATTACATCTGACTCCTCTGTAAGAAATTATTTATATTTTCATTGACAAAAAAGATCTTTTGTTGCAGTCAAAAAGGCTTTGAATCTGTTCTCTTCTCTCCAAGATAGGAATGTTGGATGACCAGAAAGAATTCTCCAATGGGTGAATCTTCTGTTTGTGCAAAGAGGAATACTTGACATGCCTTCTTCTGTAGTCTGATGGCTTTACTGGACAAGTAAGTGTTTTCTTTGACTAACTTTCATATTTTTCAGTTGTCTGCTCCTGGCTCTACAGGTTTTTTGGTTTCTTTTCTTCAGAAGACTCACTCCAGCTTTGCCAGCAGGGCTAGTTGAACTAGCTGATTGATGCTCTGGGTGCTGTCTAACATGACTGTGTTTGAAAAGAACAGTTAAGGAATATTGCATCTATAGAGCCCAGGAATGGGTTGTTTATTGTAGCTGGTAATCATTTCAGAATTATCGTGAGTGTATACGTATACAGGCACAAAAGAGAATTTGGGGTGTCTTCAGGGGAATAATTTTTGACAATTAAAGTGTTAGAGAAACTGGGATCTGTTCAATATTGTCTTAGCTTGCTCAAAAATCAATGCCACATGGATAGAGACCTCTGCATGTCAATGGTAGAACTGTTAGGGCTATTCTTGATTTACAAAGGAAATGAGTAGAATTAATCGATACATTAGTAAAAGTCTGGAGGACAGGATAATGTCAAAAAAGCCTCCGGTGATCAGTACTGGTATTTAACCATAGATGAAGGTGTTGTTGGATCTCAGATCTCCAATGTGTTACATGCTCTTTCTTTTCTGCTATTTCAGACAAAAGCTGATACGTCAGATATATCACTCGAGATCATGTCACCGTGTGGTACACTGAATGCACTCATGAAGTTAGATTCAGCTTTGCAGATCTGAGGACTATGGCTTTAATCAGCTGAAGCAGACACTGATGTTAGAAAGAAATAAGTTCTGTAGCACTTCAGTACCTGTTTCCAGCTCTGCAGTGAAAGCAACATATTTGGTAGGTAGACTATTAAGTCAGCAAGAAACACAACAGGAGTTGTAGCTGTTGGCTAAAATTTACTAAAAATAAATTGGATCCTGGAAACTGTGTAGTGCACCCCACTCCATTAATAAATTGTTAAACTGAAAGCTCACATGTACTTTCAGTAACCACTGACATTTTATCTTAAATAAGGATGAGAAATTTCACTTACTACAAAGTAAAGCATTAAAAAGGTTCCTTATCTATGGGACCAGAATAGGGCTATTAGTAACACTGTCTGCTTCTTTTTAAAACCCTATTAGTGTCAGGTAATATGTTTCTCCAATGGCGCTTGATATTCTCTTGGCTAAAAAAGCCCTGAAAATGAACTTTCCAAGGGAATATTTTAAGTAATAATAGCTGGCTAAAGAAAATGTAACCCTTAGTATCAGTAAAACACATACTGGCTTTGTTCTTAAAACTGTTTTCACAGACATTAGCAATGTAATCTGTTATTTCTATTTCTGTACGTGTGTTTCTTTTTTGGTCTATAGGTATATGTGTATATACCTACTAACCAAATATTCAGTTTGTGCTATTTCTTTGAATTCAATAAGATGCATAGCTAAAAGGCAGGACTATTCTGACAGCCAAAACATAATATTTATTCTTCTCTCTGTGTATAATGCAAGGTAAGAGATAGGGATCCCAAGCTTCTGTATAAGTTTTGATCAATCCTCTTCATATCATAGTTCTTTTCTTTAAGTAACATTTCAAGTCTGTAGACCTATAGTTGTCAAGGTATGCCCCACAGGTTACGCCTTCAGAGCTAAAAAGTCCAAGGCTGTTCAAATAACATGGACACTGGATGGTGTGAACAACATAGCTGGAATTCATGTGGAAATAGCACAAACTACACTACTGTGATTTGGAAGCATGAAGATGGAAAACACTCTACCACATGCAACAAGCATCATCTGAGAGACATCTCACATCTCTGATGCTAAATAAAGCAGGAGCAGAGCATAAACTTAAACACTGAATAACTGCTTGTCCATACTGGGTATTTCCTGTCATATTTTCATGCAGAGCAACTGTTTAGTATCCCCTAGAAATTGTCTGGGCACAGTTTGGTGGATAACATGTACTCTAGACTATGTCCCAAAGGTAGAATGAGTAGGGCTGTTTTTTTCTCTCTATTCTATACATCCCTCCATCAATTTCTGTGCAGGCATGTGTGTGTGTATTCAAACTCCATGTCTTGCAACATGTCTTGATATGTAATATTTCCTTTGTTTTGTGCCATGAAAATATCTCACTGTGGTGTCCTATAACATGGTCCTTGCTTTGTTTCAGACCCCTAAACTGAGAAATGTACAACACACTGTAACCATGTCCTAAAACCACCTGAATACCCAAGGTCTTTGCAGTAAGCACGATGTGATGTAGATGACACCCGTGTGTGCCCTTTGGCCTAAGGACAGGGTAAACAGTCCTTGGCACACATTTATTCTGTGGGGCCAGTTTAGATGTATCCAACAAGAACAGGCAGAAAACAACTCAAAAGCAGAATGTGCAAATATTAGACACAGAATTAAGCCTACTGTGCTGGAGATTTTATGGAAATTGCTTTGATGTTTGAATGCAAGTAGAGAGTCCCTGCAGTTCTTAGTTTTACCAGTACTGAGATGCTTTTCAGAACTATCCTTTAATTTCCTAAAGTGAAGCTTAAAGCAAAAGAAATTAAATACTTGCATGAGTGTAAAACAAAAACATGCCCTAAAATCCAAATTTTTTTAATGACATGATTAATTCTAATCAGTGGTGGCATAAGGTTTTTACTGAAATGTCCTCCTGAAACTCCTCAGTGAATTCCAGGCAAGTGTGAGAGAAATGGTCCCAGGCGATGGATCACTTGTTGAGTGGCTCAGAGCAACTTTCTCTGGCATTCATTCACTGGATGAATGTTCCTTTTAGGAGTGCTTTGGAGGTCAAAAGTCTTTCTGGCTCTTCTGAAGGCTGTGAAAAAGAGGAAGTCTTTCACCAAAGCACTGTTTGTCACCAAGCTCCGTGGGCTGTGAAGCTTGTTTTTCATTGTTTCATGCCTAGTTCCGATGAACTGGTTTGACAGCTGCAGTTTTAGAAACTACCAAATAAAAGGGGGAAAAAAAAATAGTTGGGAAAATTTTTCACTGAGAACATATGGGGTAGGAAATCAGTTTAGAAATCTTATGATTGGCTAAAGAACACAAAATCTATGGATTTAGATAATTAAAAGCTGGATTCTGATTTGCTCACTCATTCTGGGTGGTAACTTACTGTCAAAATTCTCCTTTTCAGTGAAGCTATGGGAGAGCTTATGCACTGAAAGCACGAAAGACAAAGCCTTGTGCTGATTCACGTGCTGCAGTCAACCACGACTGATAAACATTTACATCTTGAACAAGACTCTGTGCCATGCTCTCACATTTTCTATGTGAAATACCATGGTGCAAGTTATTGATACAGGCTTCAAAGTCGCTGTGGAAAAACATCTCATTTTATGTGGCAAGTCTTTTTCACAGCTTCTTTCTCCCTCAGCAAACGTTTTGGGCTCCTCACCAGCTATCAGTGTAGCATCTAACAGTGGCAATGCAATCTGAGTTTCAAGTAGGTATACTATCTAATGGAGCATCCCTTGTGAGAAATTCTAGAGCCAGCACAATGTCTGTGTACTACCTCTCGCCTCCAAGGTTATAGCTGGTAGGTCCAGTTCATGTTGTCCATCTTTCATGTCAGCCTCTGGATGCATTTTCAGTTCTCTGACCATTATGCCTCTGGTGTAAAAGAGAGCAAGCCTGTACCCTTCTTAGTACACCAGGCTTTAACACTGCATATGCTTCTTTACTTTCCACTGACCCTCACTTACACAGTACCAGAGAGTGTCTCTCTCATGTAAAAGGGCAGAGGGGCAGCCAGGCTACCAGGCCTGCAATCCCAGTAATCTGTGCAGTAGGAAAACACTGCACTGAAAGCTGCCTGTATATATGATCCCTTGAATCTGTATAGAACAACAAGCTTGGCAAATGAAGTGCTCTCTGTATTGTTCTTTATTTAGGTAGATCACTCTTTTTTATTTTTCTTTTTTTTTTTGGTTAGTTTTCTAGATTAAGTATATGGTCACTATTTTGAGCCTAAGCAGAAAAGATCATCTTTCCCCTTCAGATTTGACACACAAAAATATAGCAGTTTATACAATGAGTCATGCTCAGAGCTCCTTTTGTCCTTGATAAGTCTCTGAAGTGCAAATTAGAGGGATGTATATATAATTGACAATGAATTTTTAAGACCTTGGTACACTTGGTGTCGCCTGTGTCTGTGACAATAGCAGTGCAGCATCCTTTCCCTTGCCACACAGAGATTTTTTCTTACATAGCTGTGTCTAATCAGGGTTTACTTGTTTCAGTCACCTAAAGCCAGAAATATAATCCTGCCTATCTGATTCCAAGACAAATTAAATAACTGTCATATGTCATGTGGGCTCCCCTTTGTTATCAGTGCTCTGTGGTTAGTTCTAATTAGAACAGTGAAATACTTAAGAAAGCAGGAGTAAGGTGGTTCCCAGGAATGCAATTATCTACCTATTGCATGATCCTCTGAAAACTCCTGTGACTAGGGATCTCCCAAACCTTCCTTCTTCCCTTACAAAAGAGCTTGTCTTGTCTTTACCTTCTCTCCCTCACCAGTATTTACAGAATCAGAATTTTCATGATCTTTTAAGCTTTGTGTAAAAGCTGATATGGAGCAATTTCAGTGCTGTCTCATGCTGGGAACAAACAACACATTGCAGCTTTTGAATTTCCCCTCATATGGAATTAGCATTGATCGAGGATCTTAGCATGTCTGTGACATAGAGAAATACAATTCTTTCCCTTTTTACAGTTAGAGAAATAATGGCACTTTGCAGTTCAATTTAGAAAGTCACCAAAGAAAGTGATGTAGGCAGGTTTATGTGTTTGTATTGATGGATGCAGACGGACACATTCTGCCTTCACTTTCAGTCTTGCCTATATTTCTAGGTTTAATTAATGTCCAAACTTGTATAATTTGTCTTTAACAAAGCTTACCACCTGGGCATAAGATTTTTTTTTTGTAATTACCAGATTATAACTCTCAAATCAGCTGGGCTGTAGTCAGAGTGAGCTTGTCTGAACCTGCTGGTGGAGAAAAGTGCCCTGTGACACCTGGATTCTAGACTCCAGCTAGTGGTTATTACAGCCTCCACCTGCAAGGGTTTGCGTACTTGCTTTTTCTCAAGGTGCCCAGTAGGAATTTGTATCAGGGTCCTCAAAATCTGAAGTTTTTGCAATTTACATCATAGATGTAGCCTACTGAGAAACACAACTGAAATAACATCAATGTTCTTCCATTTACACTATACTAGTGCTGGTCATGTTTCACATGGAATTCTGTGGTTTGTATTCTCCAAAGTGAAAGTGATGCTGATATATCTCCTATATCAGCATCATCCTATATATTGGCTTCATCCTGTATTTAACATTGATAAGTTGCAACAAAGAAACTGTTACCTGTTATTTTTCTGTACAATATTATCATGCTTGTAAGACTACTTAGTATAATATCAGTCTCAGAATCACAGAATCAAAGGATCATAGAATGGCTTGGGTTGAAAGGGACCTTGAATATCATCTAATTCCAACCCTCCTGCCATGGGCAAGGACATCTTTGCTAGGCCAGGTTGCTCAGAGTCCCATCCAACATGGCCTTGAAAACCTCCAGGGATGGGGCATCCACAGCTTCCCTGGGCAACCTGTTCCTGTGCCTCATCACCCTCGCACTAAAGAATTTCTTCCAAGTATCTAATCTAAACCTATTCTCTTTCAATTTGAAGCCACTTCCCCTTATCCTGTCACTAGATGCTCTTGTAAATATTCTTGCCCCATCTTTCCTGTAAGTTCCCTTCAGGAACTGCAATTAGGTCACTGCAACTTTGGGGTGCAATTAAGTCACCCCAAAGCCTTCTCTTTTCCAGGCTGAACAAACCCAGTTCTCTCAGCCTTTCGTCATAGGAGAGGTGCACCATCCCTATGACCAAATCAGTGACCTCCTCTAGACTCTCTCCAACAGGTCCATGTCCTTTCTGTGCTGGGGTCCCCAGAGCTGGACTCACTACTCCAGGTGTGGTCACAGGAGAACAGAGTAGAGGGACACATCCACCTTGTCTGACCTTTGATGCAGCCCAGGCTGTGTTTGGCTTTTTGGTCTGGAAGCGCGCATTGTGAGCTCATGTCCTCTTGCCTTCCATCTCATTAACCTTTGAAAATGCTTACTTGAGAAGAGGAAACATTCAAACTCTGACAGCTGTACCTAGAAGCAGAAACTATAGCAATACATCATTGTCCCACAGCTCTGCATCCCTATTGTTTTCCCCTTGAAGTTGAAATAGGTCTTCCTTTCAAAATCTTCTCCTTTAGGTACTAGAAAGAATCCATCAGTATAATGCTGATAGGCTATATTCTGTCTGTGAAACACATCAGGTCATCCATCAGCACATCCATTATTATGCCAGGTGCTTCAAAGCATGGGAAGCTACTGGCTCTCAAAACCCATTGTATTGCAAGCTGCTGTTAATGCACAGAGACTGTCTTCACTATACATATCAGTGGGAAATCGTTAAAAGCAAAATACTTCTACTAGGGGACGAATCTCAAAAGGTTTGGTTCAGCCAACACAAAAAAAGTTTTTCAGTAACTTCTTTGTTATGAAAATCAGCTCAGAAATCTCATGAGAATAGGTCTTCTCCTTTTGAGAGCTGCAGTATTGTCCCAGTTTTGGTCAAAGTAAAAATACCAGTAGAATGATCTTTTCTTAAAATAGTTCAATAAATCAATGACTGATTCTTATCAAAACCAGGGAGAGTAAGAAGTCTGTGAAAACTCAAAATGCTAAACAGGGAAAGAAAATGTTTGAAAATGGATAACATCACCCTGGAGCTGACTTCACAAACCTGGAAAAATCCCCCACAGGCCTTTCTTTGAGAAGGTTAGAACCATATGTTTCTGTGTATTCGCTCTTTATGTTTTCAGCTAAACCAGAAAAGAAAGAGAAAAAATAATAAAGCCCTCCAGCTCTGTTACAGCTTTTATAATTTCAGATCTTTCCCTTAATAATTCAAAGTAAACTAATTACCTAATTATGTTAACAGGTGTCAGTCATCCAAATATAAAGAGCTACTAGATAGACCTGAACTGGGGAATTCTTTTCCTTAAGTGTCTGCACTTAAAATTTGAACCATAATGGCATTAAAACAACTGACTGAGTTCTTTTAAAGACATTGCAGCTTAGATCCATACTGAAGGCATTCACCTGTGAGGCAATTAAGCTTTTACCTCCCATTACAATACTTTGGCAAGCTTCCTGATGAATCCTTTATGTGTGGCCCCTCATGTCTAAAAGCCTTCAGTAAAGAGTTGTACTGTTTGAAAGGAGGATGAGGAGATGCTTGTTAAAGAAGGGGGAGAACATTGGCCTTGCTGTGAGTGTAACTGTGTTGGTAATTATCCTGTGTCCATTATCTTCCTTAAAATTACTGTATTATGCCATGACAACAGCCAATAGTACTGTTGGGGCCATTGCTCATAGGGCCAAGTGATGTGAAATTATTAGATGTTCTAAAAAATACCCAATACCAAATTTTTAATAAAAATTTAAGATGATTTTTTTTTTTGTAATGTATTTTGTGAATCACAATTTTCTCCTGTCTTCCATGTCCTTATGTCTTCCCCCCACCCCTGAATAAATGCAAGTGGCTGCTTGTGACTGCTCTTCAGTTCCATAATTTCCTGAAAAGTCTGACAGGGTTTTATCTCAGTAGTATGCAGAAAGTCATTAAAGACACAAAAAAATGAGACCCAAAAATACAAATAAAGCTTATTCAGTGAGATAAAGGAGGCAAACATTTTATAAGTGTTAATACTGATTTGGGACCTTCCTTTATAATCAAAATATTCCAGGGTTTGAAAGTTTTGGCTTTCAAGGAAACGAAAATCAGGAAAATGCAGCATGTTTGCTTGTTTGTGATGCTCAGAGGAAAGCTAATTTTTCTGACAAAGGCAAACTCTAATCATGACAGTCAATATAAATATTGCTTAGGTGACCTGTAGTTAATTTTTCCAGTCTGGCACATCTAAGCACTAAGCCCATCTATTAATGCTCTCCTAGGGGAATGCAGACACATGCCTATGTGTATGCATACTGTTTCTGCTGCCTTGATTTCTTACTGCTGTATTTCATCCAGTGGCAAAAGCAATACGTGTTTTGGTGCTGAAAAACCTCAATCCAAACATAGGTCATGATATTTCACAGGGATCTAATCCAGCATGACATTACAAGAAGCTAGAGAAGCAGGTGTGGTAAAGTCAGGGGGTAGGGAGGAGGGAGCTTGACTGGAATTTGGAAGACCTGCTTCTTTATGACTGCCTACAAAACAGTGCTGTGGATAAGGAATGGTGCAGAAACGGGAGTTGAGCCACAATGTAGGCATGTGATCCAAAGCAGGGAACTGAATTCTGGTAAGTTGTTTTCTTTCAGTGTGCAAATGCTTAAAATTTGGCAACAAAGAAGTTCCTAGACTTCCTAAAAAGTTACTCTGATTCTGTTACTCTGAACACCTTTTTAATGTATAATAAATGAAAGTGAAGTGCTTGGGTTCAAATAATAATTAGACAAATTCATGGGAGAAATGCTCATTAGAACAGTTAAACACAAAGACAACAACTCCTACCTTCAGCCTTTGAAAGTCGTGCTACTGCAGGGTGTAAAATTAATCTGAGAACGTATGAGCCCACATTTACCCTCTGCATTTCTTCCTGAGGCTCTGTTGGCTGCTGCTGGTGACAGCAGTATGCCTGATGAACTGAAATGGCCACTCGTATGGTCTTACATTACTGTATCTTTGTGTTTGGTACCACTTTTCGCAGCGTATTTGTGTTGAAGCAGTGAGCAATGATGGTGTCATGGCTAGAAAAACATGGACAGCAATGAGCAGACTGAGACCTAAAATCGTTCTTCCTTCTTCAAATCTTCAGTAAGAAATTTTACTTTAGTCCAACAGATACCTGGAAAATACCCTCCTCTGCCCCCCACATTTAAAGAAAAAGTTAAACAAAACAAAAGTCTTGTCAATGTGCAGGTGTCAGGCAGAACATGGTTCATTCATTTTAGTAAAAGCATTTATTATACTGAATGCTTGTGTGTATGGAAAGAGGTATCTTACAGAGAGTGAATGTATCTCTGAATGAAGAGCAAAGAGAAAACCTCAAAAACTCCACTAGCCGAAGAATTGTTTTAAAAGATGAGCCATTATGCTGTTGTATCTCTATTTATTTTTAAGGAAGATTAAAATGCATACCATCCAAACAGTCCTGTAGTTACAACTGTACTCTCTCCATTTGTTTTTGAAAAGCAAAACAGCTTCTCTACTAGGGAAAGCTTATTTAGAGTTAACAAAACTGTCAAAAGATATAGAGAAAAAGGGCTTGGGGCAGCATCCCCCTGCATTACACAAACCACTTCACTCAGCAATGTGTTGTGGTACTGCCCCATTTTTACCATAGGCATAGGTGGGAGAGCACAGGTCTAAGACTGGTTTAGCCTCTAGGAATTTAAACCCACAGCTCAGGCTGAAAGGGCTTGAAACTCCACATCTCTGGGACTGTGGATCAGGGATGAGAACAATGCAGAGGAGAGATGAAAATATTTCCTACAAAAAGTGGCCCTTAGCCTGGTGCTAGGAGTCCTCTTTTGGCACTTCAGGAACCAGGTCAGTGGCACACTGATGCCAAGGACAAAATCACCCAAAATAAATAATCTTATTTTAAGACAGGCTGCAGGATAAGGAGTGTAGTATTGGCAACAGAATCTGCATTGGCAACAGATAATTTTGTATGTGCCATAACAACTCATTCAGGAAGTTAGTATTTAGGTTAATATTTAGTGTACTGTTTGCTACTTATTTATTAACTCAATTTTCTTAAATCTTTGAAAAGGATATCTATAATTCCTGGAAGTATCTTCATTCACTACTCACTCTCTCATCTATATCCTCTGTGTATTTACAGAGTAGCAACAGTAACAGTCCTATAGGTATGTTCTATGAACTACTTTTTTTGTCTTTGAAGGAAGACATAATTATTTTCCTCAAACAATTAATTTTAACCTTGAAAAAGAAGAAACACCTCTCTGCCTCTAAATGTAACAAAATAAACCCATTTTATTTTATGTTTGTATTCAATACGGTCCTATTAACTAACTGAGGATTGAATTGTTCCAAGTATAATAATGCATGGAAAAATATTTAACTAGGTTTAGGACCTTGAACTACAACCAACTTTTCCTGAGAAAAACAAATGCAGTTTACCAGGTAGTGCTGCAGACACCACGTGCTTTTCAACAGAACAAAACCAGAAATGCAGATTCAAACAGGGATAGCTTGTAGTATTTTATGGTGGGTGTCAGTTTTTCATCTATGGTATGCAACTTAAACTGTGTTTCACTGTAAAATGTCACTATCTTGGCTGCTCTGGGAATCCAGCAATATTTTGAAGGTAGTAAATAAGAACCAAGAAAAAATCCTGCATAGGTACTGTGTCAACATAAGCAGAAGGTGGTGTGGTTTGGACTGGCCAAAATGTGTCTTTCTTACGTAAGGCTACAAAATTTTTGGCTTTGTAATATTTTTTTCTCTTCTGAAAATGAAGAAAAAGAATACAATAAATCTCTGAAAATTCTCTGGAAATTAAATGCTGAATTAATGGTTGACCAAATGACTTTTAAAAAGCAATTTGGAAGTAAAAATTGAATTTTCCTGTAAAAAATATCAATTTTACTTTCAGGATCATATTTCTCAGAATAGGCATGTATCACTGAAATACCACTGAATAACAAGAGTTACTTAGTATCTTCATTAATGACATAGAGAGAGGGATTGTGTGCACCCTTAGCAAGTTTACAGATGGCACCAAGCTGAGTGGTGCAGTTGACACAGTGGAAGGACAGGATGACATCCAAAGGACAAGCTCAAGAGCTGGGGCCATGGGACAAGTACTGCATTTGGGTCAGGGCAACCCCTGGTATCAACCCAGGCTGGGGGATGAACAGATCCAGAGCAGCCTTGCTGAGAAGGACTTGGGGGTGCTGGTGAATCAGAGGCTGGGCATGACCCAGCCATGTGCCCTTGCAGCCCAGAAAGCGAAACGTGCCCTGAGCTGCATCCAAAGCTCTGTGGGCAGCAGGTGAGGGAGGGGATTCTGCCCCCCTGCTCCACTCTGGTGAGACCCCACCTGCAGTGCTGCATCCAGCTCTGGGGTCCCCAGAACAAAAAGGACATTGATCTGGTGGAGTGAGTCCAGAAAGGGACACCAAATTGATTAGGGGCCTGAAGCACCTCTGCTATGAGGAAAGGCTGAGAGAACTGGGTTTGTTCAGCCTGGAAAAGAGAAGGCTTTAGGGTGACCTATTTGCAGCCTTCCAGTACATAACGGGAACTTACAGGAAAGATGGGGCAAGAATATTTACAAGAGCATCTAATGACAGGGCAAGAGGGAATGACTTCAAAAAGAGTAGGTTTAGATTAGATACTTGGAAGAAATTCTTTAGTGCGAGGGTGACGAGGCACAGGAACAGGTTGCCCAGGGAAGCTGTGGATGCCCCATCCCTGGAGGTTTTCAAGGCCATGTTGGATGGGACTCTGAGCAACCTGGCCTAGTGGAAGATGTCCTTGCCCATGGCAGGAGGGTTGGAACGAGATGATCTTCAAGGTCCCCTTCCAACTCAAACTGTTCTATGATCCTATGATTGAAATGTTTGACTTATGAAAAAGCTGTAATTTGTTTATGAGTTATAGATCATTGGAGGACCTTTAACCAGATGTAACTGAAACTATTACTTCAGAAGAAAATGTCCCTGTGAGTAGAAATAAAATGATATTACTACACTCTCCAAAAACTGATAAAACTTTTGAAATCAATGGTAAAATTCTCACTGTCTTTAGTGAGTGAGAATGTAAATCACTAGATCACTTAAAAAGATATATTTTTTCATTAGTTCTTTTGTGTTTAAATGTGCACTCTGGAATCTGGTCAGCAATTTTGCAGCCATCTCTTATTTTTTTCCTAACTTTTTCTCCCCCTCTCACCCTGCCACCCTTCCTACCCTCTTACCCCCCTCTTCTTTTTTGCCCTCTTTCCTGCATCCCCTTCCCTGTCTCAAGCCAAACGGCTCTGACATCTTCCTTTCATCTCACAATTTTGGGGAACCTTGAATGATACGTTTATTTCCTGTGCTGCTAGAAACTCATTTTGCAAATATCTCTGCTTTTTGAAGGTTTACTTTTTGGGAACTGTAGCACTGAAAGCCCAGATAATCATGTTATCCAAAAGAAAACAGACCCAATATGAGATGGAACCCTTCTTTGGGCAGTAACTTGTGTTAGAGCAATTATATTATTACATGATAGAGATATGATCTAATATAGTGGGGTCTTTACTGGATACCAGCAGATCCAGCTGCCATTTTTGACAGCCCTGCTGCTATGTGAGATGGCTGCTGGCAGTCACCTCACTTCCTTGCAGCTTAATCCCATCTCCACTAAAAGCAAGTATATTATTTCCATGCCCCTCTTTCTGAGTTCTGTGGATGTAAAATGTTAAACATGTGAAACAAAGCAGGTGTGTATTGAGAACAGTGCAACTTGTCTATAAACCACTGAAACAGATCAGTAAACGTGACCTTCTTGCACATTTAGACCAAAGTAACTTTCAAAACAAAGAAACCCCTTATTATACAGGTAGAACTGAGACACAGACACAAAATACAATTTCTTATTCCACACTAAATAGACAATAAAGCCAAGAATATAACCTGTATTTTCTAACTTCTGAACTAGTCCTTTTCATCAATGGTTCTTTAAGCTGCTTCTAATACGTGCCATATTTCTCTACCTTCCACTTGCCCTGCCACTCAGAGTCCCAGGTGGGTGGCAAATCATCCTAATATTCTTTCATTAAGCAAATAAAGCTCCCAGCATCTTGTTTTCTCAATTCAGAAGAATAGAGAAATCTTTGCACATTATAGATGCACATTGTTCTTCCCAAATTGATCTTCTCTTAAAAAACCTCTGATTGCTACTATGCTGCATTTCACATGCAAATATATTGTATTCCTTTTTTACTTGTTCAGAGTTTAATTGGAGAACAGCAGGTGATCAAAATCACAGTAGTAAGAAAGGTGTGTTTCTGTAGAACAGATGAGACTTACATTTAAGTCCTTACAGGGGTGTTTTAGCTTTCTCTATTAAGCAGCCTTGCAAATTTCAAATCCCATAGCTATAAAACTGAAGCAGAGTCTTACCTGCCTTGCAAGTTCCCTCAATCACACAGGCATGAAGAGAACTCTTAGGCTAGTTTGCTGTCTTGTTTCTTTCTACTTAGTCTGATTTTTTCCCTACCAAAGCCTTATCACAAGATGGCATATGAACTTAAAGTGAAAAATAAGTTTTCCTTTTGCTAGATAATTTTTTAAAATTAATTATCAGCAATGGCACACAATTTTTGTCCAGGTTTAAAGAAACAGATAAAAATGCAATATAAGTAGAATAATCAAGTAAACTCCATAAATTGTGTAAGATATTTAAGAATAGAAATGCTTTTTAAATTAAAGATGACATCTATTTTTACTGATTGATTATGTTTTAGACATAGCTTTATACCTATATAATAGTTCCCTCTGAATAACTGCCTGTGATTTGTCTCGCTGGAGTCAAAATCATAATTTTCTCTAAGTCTTTATAAGCACACAGCTAGTGATATGATCTCTTTCTGGCAAATCATGGATGAGGTAAATCAAAAACAATTAGGAATGAACAAAGATGCAAAACATGTAGAACACAGCAAAATATGCCATTTTCTTTGTTCTGGGTTTTTTGTACATTCTCACTTTGTTATGATTTTTCACTCCTTTTTCTAAACATATATCCACACATCTATCAAATATGCACCTATCACATGACTTCTCAACCTTTAAAATATATGTTAATACCAAAAACTCCTAACAAACTGCCAGAGACTGTCAGGAAGGAGAGGATCCCAGTATTAATTGCTGACTAACAAATAGCATAATTTGGAAGATCTGCAGCATGTGATATTTTAGTATGGGACATCTTTCATCTAATGCCTTTACAGGCAGAAGTCTGGATAAGCATGAATATCTTTCCTACCTTGTAGGTCAGCTAATTTGTATTCTTACCAAGCAGAAGAGGAATGAATATTAGTCATTGACACAGACATTTTTGCTGTTCCTAAAAATCAGGAATCAGGGAAAGCTCTATCTTCAATAACTCTAAGTAAACCTTAGTCTGGAACAAGGTTTTTATTTATGTCAACATTGCCCAGATTCTTTATTAGCATGATTAAATCAATGTGGAGGATTTCCTAAAGTTATCTGTAGTGCTATGAAACACAGCTACTTACAGCTAAAGCATGTTTAGTGTTGCTTGTCTTACACAGTTGCAGCTGCAGATTACAGAGAGAACTGTTTTTTGTTGTGTCAGCTTGAATTAGTAAGCAAGAGTGGTTTTTTACCTTTGTAGTACTTCCTGGGAAAATCTCATACACTCCATTGCTCTGGAGTGTAGATTTAAGGAGATGGCATTCAGAGCACCTTTGCTTCATTACCCTCTGCTTATTAGTGTTTTGACTGTGCAACATACATTAACATTTGAACTTATTACTACTTTTAAATCATATTTGACTGAGAAACAGAGGTTTCAAGGACATTATATTCCTGCAGGTTCATGAAACTAGGCCATTTGAAAGAGGACAAGATAGAAGAACTAAAAATTCTTGTCTAATACAAGTAGAAATATCTTTTGACCCTTCGATCTATGGACTCCAGATTTTCACAGAATGACAGGAGTTTGGAAATGATCTCTGAAAAATGTTGAGTATAATGCCTCTGCTCAGTGTAAGGTCAGCTTGGGCAGGTTGCTTTGGGCTGTGCGCAGCTGAGTTTTGAGCATCTCCAAGGATGGAGACAGCACAGTCCACTAGTCAACCTGTTCCAGTGTTTGGAGAGCATCACTGTAGATAGAGAGTTACATTTTTATTAAGTTTAAATGGAATTTCTTGCCTTTGAGTTTGTGCTGATTCCCTTTTGAATGTTCACTGTCTACTAATGAGAATTCTTTGTCTCTTTCTTCTTTAATCCCCACACATAAAGTATTTATGCATATTGATAAGACTCCCATGAAGGTTTTCTTCTCCAGGCAGAACAAACTCAGTCAGATGGTCCAGTCCCTTCATCAGTTCATTGTCCTTCACTGGATTAGCACGTCATGTCTCCATTTTACTGGGGGTCCAGAATAAGACAATTCACATTACATAATTACATGATAAAAATATCATGGTGTTACAGAATAAATTCTGGATGTTTTAAATAGCAGGTAATAATTTAAGACAGCAGATGTATCAATAAAAGGTACTGCAAATCTCTGTCTGAAAAAAACATTTCTGAAAAGTATTCTATACATAGAGTATTAATCTCCCAAAAATTCTTGAGGAAAGACCATGGAGTAAATAAGGTCTTTTTACATCCCTTAATTTTCTTACTTTTTAAAAATAGAGATCAAATAGCTTGTTTTAGAGGCTTCTTGTTGATTTTTGATACAGTTGAAGAAAAATATTTCAGCCCTCATTAAAGAATACTGATTAACTTTATGTCTCTAGATATTTTCATAATTCACCTTAATTTCATACTTTAATAATACTAGGGATCAGAAAGCAAGAAGGAACAGATGTTTTGGAGATTATCAATCAAAAGACTAGCCTAACCTGTAATAACAAGGAGAGAAAGCTAAATATCTTTCTGAACATTCATATAGTTAGGAAAACTGTTGCAGCAATATAGAACCTGATTCTGCAGCTATATTTTCCTATTAAGCAACACTTTCCTTCCAAATTACAGAGTTTTCCCCCCACAGCTTTACTTATAAATCTTCAGAATCAAAATATTACTGCAGGATTTCCCTGTTGCTTTGTTGTGTTCACACATTCATCTGAAGTTAATACTTCAGTGAAAGGAGTTGTGGAAGAGCACAATCATGTCTGGAACATGACTGTGCTATATGAAACATTTCCTATGTTGAATATGAACTTAAGGTTGATCTCATTTTTCCTGATGAGGTATATCATGATCATAGATTGAATTATAGAAATGGAACTACTCTTAGTACCTGGAATTATAGACATGGCAAAGCATGCTCAGTTTAGCACAGTGTTGAAATGGAAGTGTGATGGAGTGGTGGGAGCCAGCTTCACTCTGTATTCTTGGTACCTTCAGTGCTGTTAGCATTCCTGTCTAAAGAGATTTATTTTATTTACTTTAGTGGGTGTTGGATTGGGCCATGAAGGAGGTAGTCAAAACTTCTGGAGTACAACCATTAGCAGGATGCTCATAAACAGTTCACTCAGCATAATAATGTTGGATCCTACACCATGGAAAAAGGATAGGAGGTTTCTGAAAACTCAGTCATCTGCACTGTGTCACAGAGTCAGTGGGACTACTCACATTTCATCTCCTTGTGCAAATGCAGGTTGCTATATGTGCAAAGAGAGTACCTCCTTTTTCCTTCCTTTCCTGTACCTCAGATTGTAAAAGCTCTTTCCTGCAGCTGAGACATGCTAGAGAATTTCTTTGGACATCAAAGCAAAGGTTTATTGAAATCTTACCCTTGCACTTCATTTTCTCTTTCTCTTCTACTGAAAGGGGTGACAAATAACAGGGCCTGCTGTGGAGGTCGCTGAGGAAATGGTGCTGAGAATTCACTCCCTGGACAGACAAAGGCAAGGCTTGCTTGTCACCACAAAGTTGTTAAGAGTATGAAAGGTATGCTCAGTGTGATGGTAAAAGATGAGGAGAAATGTTATTCACAGTTTTAGTCTTTCATGAAAAAGGATTTTCCTGTTCTTTCAACTTTTACTTGGAGTCAAGGACATTTGTCTACCATACCTTGCCTTTTTCCCTGCAGAAAAAGTAAGAGAACTTTCATTGTAATCAACCTTTCTTTTTTTCCTTACAGCTCTCAGTGAGGTATCATTATCTTGCAGGTGCAGAACTGAGGAGTGGAGGACCTGGGTGACTTGTTTCTGGCCACCTACTTGTTCATGAAGGAATCAAACCCAGCATTTTTGTGAATTGCTGCAGGGCTATGCCTCTTGTCAGACAGAGAATGGCTACAATGCAATAGTCTTTATAGACATTCCTAGCCATGCCATATTTCCCTTATTCACTTGGCAGGTGGATTCTGAAAGATTTATTTGAAAACCTGGCTTAATATTTTATACAAATTCAGAAACTATGAAGTAGCTCAGTGTGGGGCAGAGGAATATAAGAATATATTTTCTTTTACTGCTTTCCTCTTCCTACGGAGTTCTTCCATCACGTGGTAGTGTCTCCCATATATTCCTGTTTACTATCTACTCAATCAAAACTTTCAGCTGTGCTTGAAAAGTCATGTTGAAATGAGGGCCTGGAGAGCAGGTTAAGCAGCCCAGGCCTTGGTAAATAGTGTGCTCACCCTGTAACACTCCCTTCATTTATCTTCCCTGATTTCTTGCACATTCCTCTTTCACACTGTTTCTCAATTCCTTAGTAGTCTAAATAATTTATAGTAGAGAATGGAACTGTGGATGGAAACAAATCTGCAAATTAGGTGTGGCCTAATCCGCTCAGCTCTTGATAGCTGGTGAAGGACTGTCTCTTGCATGCCTACACAGAGAATGGGCTGATAGGAACAGGAGGTGTGTACCATTTCTTTCTTTCTTTTTTTTTGATGTGGGTTCTCTAATAAGCAGATAGACAAAATGTATTTTTGGATTGACTTGTGTGAAGCTGAAATTTTGTAGGAAGGGTGGGACCTCTTTATTTCATTTGCATACATTTACCCTTGGAACAGAATTCATTTATATGAATTTCCAGGAGGACTCTAAAGGTTATCCAAAGACCATCTTTCAAAGGGAACTCTCATTAGATATGTATGCAAAACATGCCTATGCTGTCACAAGCAGGTGATTTCACATGCAAAAATATGCTGTTCTAGATTATGAAAAACAAGCTGTCATTCATGGAAGCCATGGTTTACTTGTGCAGTTAATATCTGCAGATTCAGCCAGGAAGAGACACCTGCAGGAGACCATCTAAGTCATCAGGTCCAGTTGTCATACGTGCAGTCGTTACATGTATAGTCCAAATCACTTCATAAAGCACCTCTTTGATGCACTCAGCATGCTACAGAACTGGTAACCTTGAGGTTAAATATCAAATTACATAAAAGTCTGCAATGGGCCACATGAGAAAGAGAAGGTGAGATCAAGGATATTATCAGTGTCCTAGATTCTTACACTGTAGTTCTGTGAAAAGCCATATGGTGCTAGAAAGCCCACTTTCCATGGGAAGGCTTTCAGATTGTTTTTCTTGGAGTTTCAAAACCAGGCTAGACAAGACCCTGGTCAGTTTGGTCTGACTGGCCCTGTTGTGAGCCACAGGCTAGACTAAATGTACCTCAGGAGGTCCCTTACAACCTAAATTGCCTTTATTATGCTACAGTTCTTTTATTGTTCTCAACTTCAGAACTTCTGTGTAAATTGAAGTTCTTACATGGTATTCTATTAATTTACTGTGGGCCAAGAATTATTTCAACTGTTGACATCCTCCTTAGTTTGGGATACCCCTTGTCTCTGATTTTTGGGTCTTACTCTAAGACACGCAGTTGGGAGGGAGCTAAATGAGCACAGAACAAGACTAAATGTAAGTGTTTTCATCAGGTCATGAAAAAAGGCACTTTTTGGCCATGTATTGAATTAAACACATCAGCCTGGTTCTGCAGTAATACAAGAAAAATGCACAGATGAAAATCCTGAGGGTAGAACGACTTTGCTGTACCTTATGTACTGCAACACTGTAGCACTGTACATTGCTGAAATTTGGGCAAACAGCTTCAGAATTTTGAACCTGACACCTGTATAGTTTTCTTGAAGGAAAATGTAGACACATTAGATGGGAAATGTGCTTGTGGGGCAGCCTGAAATCAGTTTCAACTTTCGACTGAAACAAATGGTAGAATTTAGAATTTAAAATTGTTTGAATTTAGTAGAGCTGGATTAGGCACTTAGCTGTGGAATTCCCTAGGGAAATTTTCTTGCCCTTGTGTAAGCCTAGAAGAGATCTGGTCAACTAAACTCAACACAATGCTCTAAGAATGATCCCATTCATCATAAGAGTGGACAGGTCCTCTCTGTCAGTGAACATTTGTGCTGATAGTGTTATTCCAACTGAGCTCAGCAGAAAAGCAAGCACCCACATCTAGCTGATTTAATTTTTTAGAGCATAATTAATTAAAGTAGTATCTGTGATCTGTTAATTAAAAGAATGAAATCTGAAATTAGATTTTTGGTAAAACAGAAAATGTGGACTTGGCAAAAGTTTTGAAACTCACATAAGGCTTCTGATAAATTCACACTGGATATGCAGTTATTTGGGGGGTGGGGTAGAGGTTAAAAGAGGGTCTTTTATCTCCCCCACAAAACCATCTGTGAGCCTTTTTTTATCTGACAGGCAGTAGAAGAGGAGGAGATGTGTAGGAAAAATTAAATGTTCACATTGTTCAGTAACAAAAAAGGCATGTGTCTTAGAAACTCTCTTATCCAAACTTCTGCCTTCCTAAAAGCCCTATAAGCCATATTTAGGTTGTGTCCCCTGAAGCACATCATTAGCCTTGAGGAACTTTTTTAGCAGAGATTTCAGCGTGTCCAATTACAGTCTGAGAACCTGATCCAAATATCACTGAAGTCAGTATCTCCACATTCCATCTCAGCAATTGTAAATGAGGGGGTGGAGGTCTACTGTGCAAAGCCATAAAAATATTCTCCCCTTTAAGGCACATGTAACCAAAAAAAAATCCCTGATATGTAAACAAACATTAGCAGAAGAAGATAATGTTGGATATATAACACTATACAACATGCTGCACTTATCCACAGAATTAGTCACATCAACTAGTTTACAGATATATTTTAGAAGTCTTTAGACATCTATTGGTTGTGTGTATCCAGCTATTCAGAATCCTGGAATTGGTGATTTTCCAAAGTAAAACCCCATGAAAAGTTAAATCCGTGTCATATGATGTGGCAATAGATGAATTAAGATTATACATGCATACATATATGCATATATTGTGTATAGTTGTAAGATACAGACAGATGTATGTAAGAAAATGAAAGGGGAAATAAGTGGGAACAATGTTCAGTATTGGTAGCTATTTAACTGGAATATCTTTAGAAAAATTATACCACTGAGTCTTAGAATATTTTTATAATTTCACCACATATCTCTATCAGGGTGACACTAAAAAAACCACATTTTGAATGGTTTTTTATAAATGTTTTTAAGTATTTGAAAATACCTTGTTGACTTCATTTGCCCAAGCAGTTGTCTCTCGAAACCAGTCAAGTGGGCCTTTAACCCAGGATCCAAATAACTCATCACCTGAAAAGTAAAAGAAGTGAAAAAGAAAATAATGTCTGAATTCAACATAACCATGCATGAACACAGACACACAATATACTTATTTATCATAGCAGGTATTCTCACTAGTGTCATATATAAGATAAGAGATATATTCTCAGTGTGTGTGTGTGTACGAGTGCAACACAACAGACACACTATAAGAACAATGTGTCTAAAAGCTGGACAAATGTCTGCATATTGTTCCTCTAGAAACCAAAACATTTTCATCAGTATCTTAGAAATCAGGTATATTTAAATTAAGAAGCACTTTAAGAAAACTGATGAGGACATGTGATTTGAAGTACAATTTCAACAACCTCTCTGGTAATCTTTATTTTATATTTTAAGGAAATAATATTTTCTGGTATATGCTGAAGATAAATGAATGTGGAAAATTTTCAAGTCTTGTCTTTATATTTAAATCTGATGACAAAAGACCTATGAACTAGCAATTATTGATGCTAATAACTAGTAGATGGATTCTTGTTAATTAATGGGTTTGGGCTTTTCTTGTTAGGAACAAGATTAATCAGGTATTTCCAGCCTGAGATTTGTGTCAGAGCATAGTAATGATGAAACTTTCTTTCAGGTTTTTATAGCCCGGAAACGTTCTCAATATATAGAATAAAATTATTTTTGTCTAATTGTTAAAAAAACCCCATACTTTAAAATTGATTTCCATAAATTTAATTTTATGATTAAGAAAAACATTATCTTTAATTAAAGTAGATGAAAGCTGCTTAGCATTATCCACGTCCTGATTTAAATCCTTGTGTTTTCCACCTACTGTTTGAAGACTCTCTCTAGTAAAAATTTGTTCTTTTGGTCTGAAAATACGTGGCATATGACATAAAGCTCCATTTTATCAACAATCACAGTTTCTAGCGCCTTAATAATCTGCAAATATTATGTAGTGACACTTCTCATGAGATGACTTCCAGTGTCTCCAGAACTGAATGACATCCTGGTCTGGGGGAAGAGCAGGCCAAAGGTCTGGCAGACCAAAGTTTGTCTCTGTTACCTGCACCCTGGGCGCCAGAAGCACCAGGAATATGCCTCGGCCACAAATTCAGATGTGCCCAGACCCTTGCAGGCTTTTACCTACATCAATACTGGCAAATAAAAAAAGCCAAGGCCTCTTTATTTCTGTTGTTGACTGGCAGGGAAACTTTATGGCTGAAGTGTCTGTCCCATGGCAGGGTGGCCTCACCCTGACTGCCAATAAGTAGACCCTTGCATAGACTCTGTCCTCAGCTGTGTCTGGTCTTTGCCTGAGAGTAGACAAAAATAGAAGAAAAGAACATGTCAGGGTTTGTCTACATTATCCAGATTTAGTTTACCAGTACAGACAAAGCCTTTTTTTAAACAATTTCTTTCCTGAGATTTCCATGGAGATCAAGGAATTTGCCACACTGGAGGTCTAGGTAAATATGGGAAAAGGTGTGGCTAGTGATGTCTGTTGGGCGTCACCTGGCTCTGTTGCTTTGCGAAAGTAATTAATTTGCCTTATAGGACACAGATACAATGGTCTGACAGCACCTATGCCTCTGCTTTTGATGGAAATGCTTCCAAAGATAGTAAGAATGTAAGTGTGCCACCTCATTTTTAGCAAACATTGTGTATCTTTGCAGGCATCCAGGCAGAAGGGAGGCTAGGTCCACAGTCCAACTACATTCCTTTGTGAGCCTCCCTTCAACTCAAGGTTTGAGCCACACACAAGGGTGTGGAGTAGAGATATATATTGTTCTGGTTCCAGCCAGGACAGGGTTAATTTTTTTCAGCAACTGGGAGGGGGCATGGCCAGGACCCAAAGGCTATTCTATACCATTTCTGGGGGTGGAGGCAGGGACCCTCTTCTGGGTTCCTTCTGGATGAGAAAACATGGTGGAGACAGGCATCCGGTATTTTCTATTTTAGGGGATGTTTGTCCATGTGAGTAATTTATTTTCTTATACTTTTTATTATTAATATTGTTGCTGTTACTTGTTAGTTTTCTTATCTCATTGCTGTTTCAAGTAAACTATTCTTATCTCAACCCATGATATTTGCCTTTTGTGCCTGCAGTTGGAGGGGACAGGGGGAGCAGTGGTGGCAATGAATTGGGGACTACAATTCCTAAACCATGACAATAGTTAGACAGGACAACTGTGCTCACCCATGGAACCACGTGGATCTTCACACTGCTCACTGAGATGAGCCCATGGTTTGTGCTAAAACTCTGAAATGCTTTTGGGCATCACTGACAGTCTTTCCTAGCTCAAAACAGTGTAAGGGATCATACTGTCATTAAACAGGACAGGTGCTGGGGACCTTGTGCTCAATCCTGGACTAGTAGACTTTACTATTATAGACAGTTTAAGTGGGTACCACTAGGAGCAGGAAGAGAAGAAGCTTGTTTGCAGGAGAATGTGTTCTCTCTTTAATTCTAACGATTCTGGCTATTTTTATGTACAGTAGTTAGTTTTCAGACTGATGAGAAGGAGTCTCATTTGTGCAGATGGAAAATGCTTATTATGCTAATAGTGTTCTGCATTGTTAGCGGAGATTATTAGACAGAGATGTTAGAAATGCCTCTAGTGGAATTAAGTAGGTGACAAGGTAAAACGAAGAGATAAATGACAACAGTGATTAGGAAATGGATTATGCCGAATACATCAGTGCGAAGGAAGAGGGGAAAGGGACTACTTTTACAAGAAATTGTTTAATCAGTGAGGTATCCATGAAAAACATACAAAAAGATAGTTTACCTAGGTGACACCAAACCCTGCCTGCGAGATTACATGTGATGTTTAATCTGGAGAGAGCTGAGAGAGATGTCAAAATGGTCAGCGAGGAAAAACAGAACATCTGAAAGCAAGGAAGACATAGACAGGCTTGTGCTTTATAATTAATATATTCTGTCAAATAGCTATATTATGTATGGGCAACTATATATTTTAACATGCGATTTAGTGAAATGTGCGATTCATCTTCTCTGAACTTGTAATACATCAAGAAAGTCCAACTTTAGAGATAGGCATACAGGCTGTCTGGTCAAACCAGTCGCTCCTCTTGCTGCTCTTTGGCATGTTGCTTCTTTACTTCCATCGTTCCAGCTGGAAGATGGGATTTGTGACTCCAGTCTGAAAAATAGGCATTTGGCTTTGTTTCCGACCTAACACATGTCAACAGCCTAACTGTGCTGTAAACTTTCACTAAATGCTTGATGGAAATCAATGCTCATTTTGCTATTGAAGCACTGCAGTTTGATATGACAGAACTAGTCATGGTAAATAAATGACTCGAGGAATATGGCTTTTTCCTTGTTTGTGGATCAGCAGTGAATCAGTCCTGCCAATATATTGATTATTCTTAATTATTCAGTATGGGTAAAAGCTTTCCTTGTTGTGTCAATTACCATCACATGGCATGTTCAAACATTGATAATTTTGACTGTTCACACTTGCAGTATGTGACAGATCGCTAAAGTTTCTGGAGCTGTTTTAACTCTCATCATATGCCTGAAACTTCTATGAGAGGCAGAAGAGTGATGAACAGCAAATAGTTACAGTCATTAGCTGATATCAGTTGTTATTGCTTGCATTCAAACTTACCTGCTTTTGTACCTGATAGGCAATATAATGTATATTATATAATATATAATAATTGCTTTTTTTCTCCCTGGTACAGAGTATATGTTAAACAGAGAATGGGGGGACAAATGCTGCTTCTTTCAGATTAATTCTGAATAACATCTGTGGCTTTCTAGAAGAAATAATCATAAAAGCAAACATTTACTGACCAGAAAACTTGTGTTGACTAACATTAAAATAGGTTCCTGAATTTTGTTTGGAATGGGCACATGTGAAGTAGCTGTTTGTGATTTCCAGAACCACTGCAGAATGTCATGCACCATCCAACTTTCTTTTCTGCTGTTCTGATTGTGTTGGTGGTGGGCCAGATTCTCTGTCTACCTAGCCAAAATGGGGCACCCCTAAATGCATGGGTTGGGGTTGGTGTGCACTCTGTTGCTGTAATACCTGAGTGCCTCACAAACTTTAAATTCTCTGAGAGGAGCAAGTGCAATTATGTCCTTTCACAGGCAGTAAACTAGAGCTAAGAAAGGCTCCATGACTTGTCTAATGTCACATAGGAAGTTGTGGACACTCAACACACATAGGAAGTTGTGTCCACTGCAGTTGTGGACACTCAACATCCAGGACTGAAACATCCTTTCAGGTTGATAATGCATGAGATACTTGAGCTGTAAAGCACAAAAATAAAGACCATCTTCCATGAAGAGATGCCCAGGATATAGAATGTGTGTTCAGCTCTTTTAGGTGCTCGATATGAGGGGAAGAGGAGAGGGAAAGGCTGTTTCATTCCTACTGACATGCAGCTCAGAACAGGTTGTGCATGTATGTGATTTTTCATGATGGTGCAGATGTGAACTGGTGTAAGCAAGAAGGAATCATTTGTGCCCTGTTATGAGAAATTCTTTATTCCTCTCATTTCTGACACTGAAGATCAGGCAAGGAAAGTTCATTTAGTGTCCCAGCAGGGAGGGATGGGCTGTCTCACTGATGGGAAGACAGTAGGAAATATTTCTTTCAGAGTGGGGAGCTCCTGTTTTAAACACCATCAGTTTTTATGAGGCTGCTTAGTGATGATGGACTGTTTCTTGCTCAAAGTAAAAACATTTAACATGAGGGCATACACAGCCTGGACAAGAGCAGCTATTCTTTTGTATATCCCTAAAGAAAGATTGGAGCAAGGTCATCTTTACTCTGGGCCACAGCAATGAGGAGGAGCAAAGTTACACTGTGGAGAATATTTCTGTACCAGAAGTGACTTCATGAATCCAATTTGCATCTGATGATGCACATTTTTTGCAATACAATCATTTAATGTCTTATTTTACAAACACCTGAGACACCCTTACAAGACAACTTTTTTTTTTTTTAATTGAGAATAGACACAATGTCCTCTTTTTGCTAGTCAGACTGTTCCCACACTGTCAAAGAAGCATGGTCACAGGCTAAACCTCCAACTGTGACTCTGACGTCTGTCCTTCCTGGACAGTAAAATCATCAGTCAGTACGTGAGACCCCTGCATACAACGGGCTTTAGTGAGAGTACCCAAAAGCCTCTAATGCTGCAAAATTCTGATCACTGGGAAAAAAAGAAGGCATCCCTGGGTGAATCGCTATACAATATGAGTCTCAAAAATGACCACTTAACCCATTTCTTTGCTAATTAAGGTGACTGAAAGGTTAGTAAAATGCTCTCTCAGTCACTTCACTTTCTTCTTGGATCTCTCCCTGGCTTCAGGTTTACATTCAGCATAGAGAGCAAATCTTTTGGGGAAATTCAGACTTTGCAAAGATTTTGGGATACTTATCAGGGATTATTTTGGGATTAAGCAATTAGAATTGGAACGGCAACATTTAAATCCGGACAGGTTTTACTTTTGTTTATGTTCAACTCATCTGCCAAGTTACCTGCTCAAAGTTTTGTTTTGGATATCTTGGAATCTAGAGATTCGTGGTAGAAAATAGAACATGAGCATTACAGGATACTGCAGTAAGTAGTCCAGGTAATGCCAAATCTTAAATGGAGCAAAAATGTAACATGATTATTCAGTCCAACGAACTGAAGTTAAAAATTACAGTACAGTAATATTTTTGTAGTGTATTTTGAATTTTTAAAATTATGCCATTTCCATTCCCTTAAAGAGCAGTTTTCATAATTTGCATCCATCACAGGAAGATAAATGTCCGCAGAAGAAAAAAATCCCACTTCTATTTGTCATTTGCAGACCTGGCAACAATTATGTGTACTTTTTGACTTTTCAGGATTAATTTATTACATTTAAAAATGAAACAGTCAGCCTGATTAAACTGTACTTAATAGAATAAGCCAGCATGCATAAAAAATATCTGAAAATATTTATCTGAATTATTGTATTTTTTAATAGATCTTGACATTGGCCGGCAAAGTGTAGACGTATTGTGTTTACTCAGCTAGCCAAGTGCTTACTTGCCCACTAGATAAATAGTAGATGACACTGGTTCTCTCTAGAGCAAGTGGCAAACTAGAGCGAGGGCTGAGTTGTCCTGAGAGGGGGACCACAGGATCCCCTAATGAAATTACAAACCTAATTGCATGCTCTTCTCCCTATGTTCAATCAATATAAGCATGGAACAGATATTGGCACTTGCAAGTATTCTATTCTGCTGGTGACTTTTTCAGTGCCTCCAGAAAAGCTCAAAGTAACCACACTCTTAATCCAGCTGTCTCAGAGCCTTCACACAGATGAACAATTCCAGATTGCCATCTGCCTAAAATTGAATATAGAGCTGTTATTCTGTTCTAGTAAAACTCTGCAGACATATTTCTGTATTTTCACTCTCCTTTGGGATGATCAGGGAGCTTATAAAGTTTTTTGGTGGAGAACAGAAGGGGGAAAAAAAATGAGGCATGGGGTAAGGGATTTTTGTTCAAATCCCTGCTCTGAAAAGCACATTGTGACTGAAAAAAACCCATTGATTTGGGAATTAGTGAAAGGTAGTTCATGAGCCAGTGTGAACATGTTGCTTTCCTGCTTTGTTCTATGCCAGCTCCCTAGGACTTCAAAGTTTGAATCAAAGTTTCTGCCTTCTGTTAAAATTTTCTGGTTTTCTCTTTCTGAGGATTTACATCTCCTCCATGGTGATCAGAGAATTTGGTGGGTACTTTCCAGAAGAGAAGGTGCCCCTGCCTAAGAACAAGCTGGTGAATAATTCCTTGTGCCCAAATATTAGCTCCTGTTCTCTAAAAGAGCCCTGCCGAGACTTCCACAACAAAATAATTTTGTAGGGTACATGGTATGACTTCACTGAAAGAAACTTACACATGCAGAACTCTTCACAAAGTTAAAAAAATAATTGAAAGTTAAAGACTGTGCATACATCCTAAGTTTAGTGTTGGGAAGGATTTATTGCTGGTTTCAGTGTGTATATTTAAAGTGAGTCTGGTATGTGTGTTTAAAGTAATAAGGTAGACATCAGAAAGTTAACAATTTAATAACAGGTTGCCTAAGAATGCCAGGGCCCTTACTGTGATCTGAATGTAATTGACAGCTATTATTCTTCAGTTAGGAGCAATGGCCCACCCCAGGAGCAATGAACAGACAAATCACAAAGTATCATGTTCCTTCTTGATTGAACAACTTCAGGGGCCCATGGTTAACTGCATGGCCTCTTGTTCAGCTGCAAGAGTGTCTTTTTATTTGTTTGAGGAAGTGCCCAATTGCATATGGAGGTGAAAGAGAGGCCATTTCTCTTTTCTTTTTTTTTTTTCCCTTTTCCCCCTCAGCCTCAGAAAGGTCAGGAGCCTGCTTCATCTGTCATGCTTAATCAGCTGATGAAAACTCTGCTGATGCATGAGGTTGTGGCTCCTCTATTTTAAGCATAAATCTTAATGGAAGAATCATTCTGTAATGTGTTACTTCCTGAAATGTGGAGCTGCTCTTTTAGGAGTGTGCTGCAGGCTTGTGGTAGCATGGGTGTACAGTGTTTCTGGAGCTCTCCCAGGGCACCACGCTTTTGTTGGGTGATATATGTGACAGCTTCCCAATTGCATATGATAAGGCATGTCGCCTCAGACTCCAGCAAAAGGCTGCAACAAAAGGACTAGACGTCCCAACTGGAATGTGAAACAAGTCATCATGACTACAGTTAACAGGATGCTGCAGGCTGAGGAACAAAGATGGGAGTACATTTCAATTGCCAAAATGAAATTGCTCATTCCCCTCCAAACCATCATATTTCTGATTCAAAGTGTTTGTGGAACAGTTGAAAAATGCTGTGTGTCTAGTTAAGGTTGGCAAGAGATGTGCAAGCATTGATCTAGAGAGGGAGATAGAATTATGCAATTTTGGCACAAATGGTCTTTTGTCCTAGGTGATGGGTCTGGCTAAACATGCTGAGGGACAGATACTGTGTCACACCGTGTCAGAAGGGCACATGTCTTAAAAAATCCTTCTGAAATCCTTTCCGTAGAAGATGTCTTTTCACTAAAAACTATATATCTATCTACTTGACATGTTCTAGTTCTTAGTCTTTAGATATGACATATTTTGTATATACATACATTCCTGGAAGGTCCAAGAATTTTTCTCAGGAAGAAGACCCTACAAAGAAAAAGCTGAATGATGCAGAGCCTTTTCTACTGTCATAGAAGACACTCAGAAAGCAAAATGGGAGTGAGTTGCAACATAGAAATATGAAATCCATGATAGTGATAGACACTGCATTTTGCCACAGGATGGAGGAAAAGAATAACCAGCCTCACACAAAATGAAAGTAGTCTTCAGAACTTCTCCTTTTTAATGAGCTTAATCTCCCAGAAACACATGGTTGAAAAAAAGAAAAGAAAAGGAAAGAAAACAATACGTAGGGACTTTGTGTGGGCTGAGAAATGGAGAGGCCCTGATGCGGCCTGTGTCAGTTATTCTGACAGGAAAATGTCTGCTACAGAACTAGCTGGATTTCATAAAAGTATTCTCCCATAGGTTGATGTGCAATAAAATTGTTCATCATTGTATTCACGTATGGATTGAATTTTTGAAATCCAGAACTAAGAAAGAGCGGACTGCAACAAAGTACCTTCACATCTGCCCTCTACTCCAGTTTTATCCCATTAAACTGGGAAGCATTTCTCAGTGTATCACATTATAAAAGAAAATGCAATTGAATGTGCAGACCAGAGATGTATTAGATGCGTGGAGCATTCATTGGCTCTCTGACATACACGGAATGTCAGACAAGGTCCTTGTGCTTGTCAGAAAGTCATAAATACTGCCAATACTTTCTTGTTTTTTTGGACATGGAAATACTACCTTGAGCATAACATACATGATGCACCTTCAGAGAAGCTGCAGACCATTTAAATACACAACCAGTGCAGATAGGCATTAGCTTGTGCAGCGGCTACATCATGGCTCTAACGCAGCTTTTCCAAAAATACAAGCTACAACTTCAAGAAGAGTCATGATGGCCATTCTTGTTTCTGGAGCTAAGCCAGAAGCTCAGTTTTCAACTACATGTTAAGTTGCAGCTGGGAAGGACTTGGGAACTGGTATCCTAGTAACAAAATGCAATTCTGCATGTTACAGCAATGTCCCAAGATTGAGTGCATGTGTACTCGTGTACATGATTCATGTTGCTTGTTCTCCACCTACTGGTGGCGTTTTTAAGGCCTAGAAGCCCTAATGCCCCTCCAATAAGTGCTGTGGATGTTACCCCTACTTAACCCCATAAAAATGTGCAATCAGCTAATTGGAAAATTCTAATTAAGCCTGTGCTCATGGTACAGACATCCATTTATGAAAGGCACTCGTCTTTACGACCAGCCTGCTTGCCACTGGAGAGCAGCAATGGGTTTGGACAAGCTTTCCTTTCCCAGCCACTGGAGCATGATGGCCCCGGATGACTGTGTTGATGGCTGGCTTGCTGAGGGCCAATTTTTCTCATGCAGACACCCATGGTTCCTTAGTTTCAGCTGCCTATTCATCCATGTTCCCCATTCTCAATAATCGCCATTTCAGAAACAAAATGAGCAGGGGTGAACACAGTTATCATTAGGAAAAACGATGACAATTAAATACAATTAATAAACACTCCTATTACAGGGCATATGCATGCTGTGTGTCTAAACTGGACTGAGTCTAAAAATTAGTACACCTCATTACCCAAATGAATTGGAATTACACAGCACAACTTCCACTATTAATATAGCTTAAAGAAATCCTCCATTTTTCCTCATGTATATCTGTTTCCAGAAAACTATGTGTTTTTTAGTCAAAAAATATTAGAATGAACATTGCTAATCACATCAGTCCAGATGGCTGGCTCTCTTCTTGCCAAGTGGAAGTATTGTAACCTATTTAATGTGCAATTTACATAAGCTCCATGTTAATAAAGATCCATGAGCTTGTGGACTTTTTCTCTACTCTTTTCTATGTCACGGGTTCAGTCCACAGAGGCAGAGCACAGTGCTCGTGACTGCCACTGGTGCTGGCTGCTGAAGCCAGAACTGCTCAGGACATTGCCCCCAACCTTTTGTCCCTGTCTCCTCACAGCAGTATGGGATCCTATAATTGATCATTATCCACTTTTGAAGTTGAAAGTACAGTTAGGAGCATATATGCCAAGCCCACATAAATCTGTGGTAAAGGCTGGAGTGAAACATATCTCAAAATAAAATTATCATGTTACTGTGTGCATTCAGCCTGCATTCTCAGACCAGCTGGAATGTATTAGTACTGTTGTGTGTTTATGGGCTTTTCATCTAAACCTTACACAATTTAATTTTCTCCAGGAATTTACTAACTTTGAGGCTACTGTGCACCCTGTCCTTCAGTCCAACCAGCATTTTTTGTGTGGCAGGTCACACTATGCTGGCAATCACAACATATTTTTCTGATGGGTGGAATTATGTGCTTATAAATTCCTGTTGGTATCTCTGTAACCCATATGAGAAAAGTTTTTGTTGCTGAGAGCACATCTCCAGTAGGTTTGGCAGGTCACACACTTTTCTGTTATCCAACTGTAATGTGGCAAGAAATCATAAACCCAAAGATCATCTAACATTAAATCATTAAATCATGGGCTTGACTGTCCCTCCCCCACTTTTTCTGGATCAGTAGATGCCTATGGAAGGCAGAGAATACTTTTTTCAGGTCACTTGAGGAGTACTTTTGCTTTAAAGAACTTGTTGTGTGTACAAATGGGACAGACACCAGCTGAAGATGGGAAACAGGCAAAATTGTTTCCAAGCAGAAGGCAGAATTGCACAGCTCCTTCTACAAGGCTGTTCTACCTACATTAAAAGTAAAATCTGACCAAAATCTGGAAAGGAGACCACCTGTGTCTGAATATTTTACCTTTTGGTATGCTGTTGGACTATATGGGCTTGTTCTGTCAAAAGCAATAGAACCTGATTAATTATTCATTTCATGTTTAATACTTTGCTATTTAATTTGGCAATTAACATCTCTAAATGTATTAAAGCCTGTTGGGAGTACTCCCAGTGGCATGGATGTAATGGTGGAGGGTGCACATCTAAGTCTCTTTTGTGTAATAGTACACAATAAGATGCTGAGGGCTTAATGATTTTTGGTTTTGAATTCAGTCTTTGATGCAGCTGGAGAAAGGTTAGAGCTAATGACATTAAAGATCAGATGCACCAGGATGAGTTTGGCTCAGTCAGGGATTCCCCCTACCAAAAAGCTGACTACAAAACTAAATACTTTCTGGAGAAACATCACACAGCCCAGAGCCACCTGAATCTGCTGTTCTTACGTGTTTCCTTGCCATTTCAGAGAAACACAGCATTTTGAATCCATGAAACTTCAGATGTCTTTGTGATGTCTTATTCCTCTACCTTTCACTAACAGGTCATCAACTTCCCTGGGAGTATTAGCATGCAAACCTATGTTTTATGTGACCAAAGGACAAGCATGCTCCTCTCTTCTCCACACAGGGTCTGTTCTAAGGGAAGTCCCCACCCCTAAGGTGGTGCAGCCTATTCACTGCTGATGTCCTGGCAATGGAAAAAGAACCAAAGACATCAGTGAGAGAAGGAGGAGATTATCCACTCCAAAAATTCACTTGTACTGGTGGTAGGACAGGGCATCAGACAATCTCTTACCACATTACATAGTAATTATAAGGAGAGCTGGACTGTACAGGATGCTTCCCCTGGATATGCCCAATTTTTTACTAATATGATTCCCAATATCCAAATGGCACAATGTAATCTGTAATAAGCAGGTAACAGGACTCTGATCCCAGAATAAGAAAGCAGGAAGAAAAGCAGGCAAGTTAAAATAAAGAGAAATAAAAACTCAGCTGACTGGCAGGGCTATGTGATCTTTTAAACTGGTGGCTTTTAAGTAGGGCTTGCACATACAACCAGTGGTCTTTCTAAAGCTTCTCAGCTGCTGGAGATTTCAACTGAAATTTTTGTAATAACTTGTATGTGTGTGTTCATGTATACATATGCACACAATGGGGGTTTAAGACAACAAATTCTTACAAAGCAAGAACACCGTAAATTATCCATTACCAAAACAATACTACTTATGGGAGTATTTAGTGGTTACATGCTAGAAAACATTAAAATCAAACAAGTAGTTTGTAAAGGACCTTATGAATTTGTCCTGTGCACAGCTTCTTACACAGAGGTTAAGGTGTTTCTTTGTCTTTACAAGCCTGGGGACAGCCAGTAAAATCAGCTAGCAACCCAAAGGCTGCTCCAAAGGCACAGGATGCTTCCCTGTGCCTTCTTGTGCGAGGGCTGGAGTGAGCACGTGTTCTGCTTGTGCTTTACCACAGCAGGTGAGGCTCAGGTGGTTTTACTGAGAGCTGCAAAGTTCTGGTTGGGATTCTCCTGCCTCAGTGTAGCAGCTGCTCTTCCAAGTCCTTGTCAGGGCTGAGGGAACTAGAGTAGCTCTTAGTTTTGGACAGAGGGAAGAGAATTGATAAGATGACTCTCTACTATGTCCCTTTCTGCCTAGTTTTCTATGAGTCCTTGAAAACAAACAACTCAAACGCTCAGAGAGACTATTTTCAAACATCACCAGTCTCCAAGGCCCCAAGCATGAAAATTCAGGGAATGTTTTGTTGACATGAAATTGTCACTTGCATTTCTGATGGTTGTTGTCTTGTTTGGTTGTTATTTTGGTTTTTTGCCTGTTTCACCTGAAATGTCAAAATATCAAAATATCCTTTACATGTGTATGGGGAAAATAGAATTACTCAGGACTGATTTCTTCTAACCTTTAGGAAACACCCCCATAGTCTTCCATTGGCTGCTTCTAATGTCTCTTGCTGCTTTAACCTCTGTTTTCTTCCAGAAGTGTGTGTTTATGGCATTTTAATCAAGTCTCCTTATTAAATGTGTGAGCACCATTTTATGTGAGGTGAAGGCTTGAGTACAGTCTGCATCAACACCTCACAGAGCCTGGTGATTATACATAACCTACATAACAGCTTTTCTGTTACACTTTCGACTAAGTTCTCACCCACTTCCTAAACCTTGACAAGACAGGCAATCTGCCTTCCCATTAGAATCTCATGCCCATTGCCCACCATTACCGTCAGTTATTAATGAATGAGGTGACAGCAAACTAAGCTACATTTACTGGTACCTGCTAGTACCAGACAAGTCCTCTTTATCTCTTAATATTAAAAAAAAAAAAAAAAAAAAAAAAAAAAGAAGCCCTGGTGAGTACATGTGCTTACAAGATTTACAGTAGGGATTAGAAATTGGAAGAAAAATTTTCCTTCCCATTTCACATACACAACCTATTGCCAGGTCAGGATGCATTCCGTCACTTAACACAAGGGAAAGCTCTGGCATGAAAACCAGGATGTGTTTTAACCTATTAATCAAGACTGGTGTAAACCTATCTTTAGACCTTGTCCAGACAAGAAAGAAAGATCATGTCCAAACAGAAATAACTAAAACAATTCTTACGTGCTTTATTTCCATGGGTCATTTTTCCCTCCTTTTTTCCTTTTCCTTTGTCTTTTTTTTCTTAATGTTTGAGAGCTAGTTGAAGTTTTATTCCTGAAAGACGAATGGGGCCCCCTCAAAGGACTTATTTCAGGTCTGTATTGATTATGAGCACTTGTATTAATGATAAAATGGCCACAAGAATCTCCAAGCAGTTTTTCATTTGTACTGGATGCTATGCCAACAACTAGAAAGACTTTTCTCCTATAAAGACTTTTAAAAGGTTTAAGAACCTAAACACATTAAAACTTTACTAAAGCAAATCTTCAGTGCTGGGCATGGCCACAGAACTCTAGCAAATATCTTTCATGAATGACGGAATTGTCACTTCAGTAACTACTGATGCCTATTTTGGACATTTAGATTATTTTTAGTCCCCGTTTCTGGATTTGATCCTGACCTTACAATTTGTTTAAGTGACCAAATCACCTGGTTATTGTGATGGTAGGAACTAGTCCTTTCATTACTTCTGTATATTGGTGTTCTCATGAGGCAGTCTTACTCACACTTGAAAAAGATTTCTCCAAACAAAGTAGAATCTCATTGCAATAATTTCTTGTTAAACTATTTTCCAATTGAAAAGTCAGGTAAATAGAAGTAGAAACACATTTCTGTTCCATTTGTTCCATCTGTTCTATGAGAATCTCCCCTAGCAGATAAGAACATTGCAACACCAGGATTTATCAACTGCCTCTCAAATTCAAGAAAGCTAATTTTTAACCTGCTCCTTTATAGCCAGCCTCAGGCTTTAAATCTCCCCGTATGACCTCAAGTAATAATTACAGCAATTAGTCCCTACCCCTCTGGGATAATTACTAGCATAAATTGAGCTAACTTTCCTCAAAGTTCCTCTAAAAAGTCATAAAGAAAAAGGGGAAAAAAGAAAGAAAAAACCAAAACCCCACCAAACAGCTGAGGGAGGAAAAGGGCTGTAGACACAAGCAGGCAAAAGTAAATGGGAAAAGGAAAAGCAAGACAAGACAATTTTCCACATTCCATTCCCGTGTGCTGCCTCTCTCCCAAGCACCACATACATAACATTCCTTCTTCCAGGCAACAGGCCTCCCTAACCCAGGTGCCATCAAAAATTATGGGAGTGGAAAAAAAGAAAAGCTCATCTCTTAAAAGAAACCCTGTTTTTCATCAAAACAGATTGCTTTAAGGCAACCATCTGACTGGAAAGAGGAAAAAAAGAATTAAAAGATTCTTGTGCTCTAAGTTTCTATGTAATGCTCAGCCAAAAGAATAACTGAACAGTAATGAGCAGGAACTTGAATTTACCAAACTAAAAGGAGAAATATTGCAGTGGAATAATTTGCTAAAGGGGATTAGAGTGAGGTCAACATAGCCCTCTGTGGTCAGCAACAACAAAAGCAGAATCAAGCTGAAATTCATTACAAATCCAGTACCAGGAGTAGAAGTGCCATATCCAGTAATTTCAAAACTTGTCTGTGTGCAGAATCAGTGCAAAACCTGATGATTTCTAATTTCTTTTTAAAAGAAATAATACAAGCTGTTATTTCTTTAAAAGCCTTCTGTTTAAACAACATTAAAATACTTCTATTTTATTTTAGTTTTCTTTTTGTACTGTGCAACAGAAAAAAATATTTAAAGTAGACAAATAAGAAACCCTCATACAAGCACACAGAAATGGAATTGTTTAAATACTCATAGTTTCTGCCACCTCCTTTTTCTTCGTGAAAATGAAATGATGGTGAATTTCAAGAAGTACTTGAGTAGGCCCACATGGACACAGAGTATATTCTCCCGATAATATTAAAGCCAGCTCTGCTTCAGAACTTAATTGTTCACTATTGCTTTACTGCAAATCTGTAAGTGCACTCAATCTAGCATTTAAATTAGTTTATATAAAACAATTATTTTCCCTGTGAAGGAGGGAAAAATAATTGATAAAAGAATTTTGAAATTATTTAATGTAGTTTGTCTAATTGTAGAATGCCCTAATTCACTCTGATTTTCTTCTCTCAGTGGGGAGATCCTGGTGTCTCTTATCACTGCCCCCGTTTTCTTAAGAAATATGTTGAGTCTGTGTTCTGAGTAACAAATATCAGTACAGGCACTGACCAATTACTCACCTTTCCACATCTGCATGAATTTGGAGCAATCACAATGAAGGAGAGAAACTAGTGCTATAAAATATTGGATTACTGTACTGCTACAAAAAGAAGGATAAGCAACACCTAAATCCTCACATAATGCACTCCTCACATATGGTTAACGCAGTGTGAATTCAAATGAAATATAGAAGTCTAAATCAGGGAGAGCAGATCATGGCTGACATCAGACACTGCAGGCATATTTATATTTTTTTCAGTATTTCCTCAGAGATCAGGGAGCACAGCTGACATACATTCAAATGAGGTAATTTCCGTATCCTTGAAGTCAGTGTGCCATGCACTCGGTCACTTCAGCTGGATGAAGTGATATACATAAGAACTGCCAGCTTCATTAAACAGAGTGAGATATAAAACCTCATGAACCTTTGAGCATTTGCACCTTTCTCACTACTGATACAAAATATAAGTGGTAGAACATGCAGTCAGTGAATTAAAATATTAGGGTACAATACTCATCAGTCAAGAATCATGGAGGGCATCAGGTCTTGTAAGGAGTCTGCTCTAAACAAAAGGATCATGGAAAAACTCACACAGTATCTCTTGCGATACACCACTCTGAGCTCCAGGGCAGCACTTAAAGCTTCAGAGAAATACCAATGAATCTGTCCAGTGTAGAAGTACCAAGGATAAAGCTAGAAGGGACAACAAAAAGATAATCATAAATTTAGAAATATATTCATTAGATAACATCCAGCCAAGTTCACACAATTCTGCTTTGTAAATAAAAATTATTCCATTTTATTTATTTAGATTATGTTTCTGTTGTATCTGGGTCAAGGGGAAATGCCCTGCATTGCAGATGAATCCTAATGAGAATGCACATTAAACCATGACATTAAAGCTATTTCGGTGTTTGAAAAATAGTCAAGTCCTTCTGTGAAGGTGCAAAAAATGTTAAAAATGTAGAAATTGAAGGAGGTAATAGGGTACATGGTGGCACTGCTAAGATGAGTGAGTGTGGGTACATGTCACATACCCATGTGGGTGTGAAGAAGACTACGTGTGGGAGGACATGGGAAGAATTTGACTTCTATAAGGGGATTAAAACTTAACATCCCATCTAGGAAAGATTTTTTTTAGCTTTGAATCTAAAAATGTGGCCTTGAAATAGTCTGTACATCACCTCTGTTAATCTGATTATTTTGAAACATAAACAGAAGAATCTTCCACTCTTAGTTTTCATTGTCAGGAGAACTCAGAATTAATATTAAGGGAAGCAATGTGTAAAATCTCAGGGATATGCTGATTTCTCAAACCTACCAAGAAAACACCAATATGCTGAGTAGTGGCACAGCACTTCAAGAGGGATGATTTCTACTGCAAATTCGATGGCAAAAGTATAAATTTTTCTACTTGTTTCCAAGTCAATTTCTTACCTTTTACGCTAAAAAAGTGTGGTTTTGATCAGTCCTGAAGGCAAAGAGCCTGACTGCAAGTAAATGTATGTATGCACGAGAGTTCAAAGGAGGATTCTGCCTAGCAAACACCCTTCCAATAGACAGTATTTTCACTCGAGGTTGTGAAGCTGGGAATATAATTGTACTGGGAGTATAATCTGTACTTCCCTGTGTTAAAGCAGTGTGGATTTTAACATACCTAGAGAAGAGTGTGGGTAAGTGGAGAAATTCTAGGAGGGAATGTGTCAGATCTATAGCTACACACAGTGTTAACACATGCTTGGACTCCCACTCTCTTCATTCTCTCCTTTACATCACCTGCCTGCTGAGTTAAACATCTTGGAGGTGGTGAGACAACCCGACAAGGAAGGATTATTTTCCCAGCTCTGGGAGAAAACAGAAAAAGTGTAAATGGGGCAGCTGATACAAGGGGTGTTAAAATTTTAGCTTAGGACATAACTTCTGCATTTGATTTGCAGCATTCAGCAACAAGCTATGCAGATACAGTATACTGCCAACTCCTCTCCCAAGCACAAGGAAGGTTTAAAACATACTGGAATATAGATAACCCACTAAAGATATTTCCCAGTTGAGCATGACTTTTGTTGCCTACACAATGAAGTACATTCCTGTGTTTTGCATGTTATAATTTCTTAGCATTTGTTCAGTTTGATATATGATGTGGAATCTCCAAATACTGAGTCTTCTGACTTCAGTGGTAATTGCAAGGGCTTAGCACCTTTTAAAACATGGGTAAAAGTACTGCTGGTGATTAGATCTCTGAAATTGTAATTCTGGATCAGGCATTGAGTCATTTGACCAAAACTCCTGTCTTTGAAAGCAATTGCTTCTAAGTACACTCCAAGACAATTACAGATGGAATATAGTACATGCTATATTAAGGCCTTCTAATCAATTTAAAAGATTATATAAGGCTCTGAAGAAGTAATTAGCTATGATTTCAATAACTGCATTAGTTGTCCTGGTTCTAGATTCTTGCCATCCATGTAAACATATATTTTCCCTTTGAGTCTTAACACTCACAAAGCTCAACTATTTACAAACAGTGAAAAGTAGGTCACTCCCACTTCTTCAGATACTGAAGCTGTAATGAAGTACAAACATAAATGCATTCATGTTGAGTCAACTTTTATTCTCACATCTATCTGTGGAACTGAAGCCTAAATACGGAATGTATGCAAAACTATAGACAGAAATGGTTGGAGAGAAATGTACTACAAGCCCACTATTAATCCATCCTTTTTTTATTGTCCTCTCCACTTTGTAGTCTTTAAGACATTATTAATTTCATGTCTATTTTCCCTTCCATATCACTGGTCTTACTTAGCAAATTTCTTTCCTGTCCACAAGTTAATTCTTGTTCAGAAACTAATAATTCCTGTCTTCAGTCATACAGTATTTCCAAATAATCACCTTTAAATGGGATTTTTATCATGCTTGCCCTCTCCTGCATCATTACTCTCTTTAGGAATTTGAAAATTACTAAAAAGCTATAGTTATTTTAAAGTATGAACACAATGGAAGAATAAAAAATTGTTTCGCATTATAAAAGTAACATAGCTGTAACATTTCTTGTGGCAGTAAAATGTAAGTAATTAGAGCTCAGAGCAGGTATCTGAAGTGGTAAGATCCCTGAGTCTCATATGTGACACATTTTGACTGCTTTAAATTCTGATATTAATCTGACAAGACATATGGATCTACAACCGAGACAGTCTCTTTGTGTTCTCTCTTTAATCAAAACAGTGAGAAATACTTTGCAGTACAAGTTCTCAAGTTTATTTTGGATTCTCCCTTTAGGACAAGAAGTGGTATATATTTAAGTGGTATACATTTAAAAGAAGTTGTATACATATAAAAACTTGAAATATCTACAACTCCTTTAATCAGATAAATCTGATTTTTGTCCCTGGTTCTCCTCAGTCCATGGACTGCCGCACGAATGCATTGTGAAAGGGATGTTTCATGATTAACAGGTAATGAATGTGATGAAGAGTCAAGCTGCAGAGGAAGTCTCAGGGAATCTATGTCGTAGGCAGCCATGCCATTAGGGGAGGCCTGTGATCACTTTTGTATCCCTATGGTAAATTTTCGCCTGTGCAGAATTTAAAAGCTTCTGAAGAATTAGTGGCAGCCCTATGTAGAGAGATAAGAGCAGCCTGTTCACTCCATGCTTGCTATTCACAAGCACCTCATGGAGAACTTCAACCACCCTGATATGTGTTGGAGGGACAGGTCAGCAGGGAATAAGCAAGCCAGGAGGTCTCTGGAATGTGCTGATGAAAATGTCCTTCTCCAAGTGATAGAAAAGCCAACAAGGAGATGTGGTATGCTGGACTCTATTCTCACCAACAAGCAGGGGCCGGTGGGCAATGTGAAGCTTGAGGGAAGCCTTGGTGGAGTTTGAGATCCTTATGGCAGCAAGCTCACTACCCTGTATTACAGGAGAGCAGACTTTGGCCTCTTCAGGAAACTGCTTGATAAAGTACCATGGGATAAAGTCCCAGTGAGAATAGGGACCCAAGAAAGCGGGCAATATTCAAGCATCACTTCCTCCAAGTGCCAGGTGCATCTCTTATGAGTAAGAAATCAAGCAAAGGGAGATGGAGAACTGCATGGATGCACAAGGAGGTTCTGGCAAAACTCAGAGGAAAGAAAGGGGCAGACCACTTGGGAAGTGTATACGAATGTTGTCAGAGCATTAAAGGATGCAACAAGGAAGGCTAAGGTCCATTCAGAATTAAATCTGTCAGGGGAAGTCAAGGACAACAAGAAGGGCTTCATCAAGTACACTGGAAGCAAAGGGAAGACTAGGGAAAATGTGGGCCTCATGCTGAATGAGGTGGACACCCTGGTGACAAGGGATACCGAGAAGGTGGGGTTAGTGAATAGATTTGCTTCAGTCTTTACTCCTAAGGCAAATCCTCAGAAATCCCAGACCTTGGAGGTGAGAGAAAGTCTGGAGAAAGGGAAGATTTTCATTTGGTCTAGGAAGATCAAATTAGAAGTCATTTAGACAAAATCAACACCCAGAAATCCATGGGCCCTAACGGGTTGCACCCATGAGTGCTGAAAGAGCTGGGAGATGTTATTGCTAAGCCACTCTCCATCATCTTTAAAAAGTTGTGGAGAACAGCGAAAGTGCTGGAGGAGTAGAGGAAAACCAATGTCACTCCAATGTTCAAAAAGGGCAAAAAGGAGGATCCTGGAAACTACAGGCCAGTCAGCCTCACCTTCACCCTGCATGTCATGTCTAAGCATGTAGGTGGCATCTCTAAGCATGTGGAGGAAAAGGTCATCAGGTGTAGTCAGCATGGATTCATAAAGGGAAATCATGCTTAACCAATCTGATAGCCTTCTATGATGGAATAACTGGCTAGATAGATGAGGGAAGCACAGAGAAAGTCCTTCATCTTGACTACAGCAAGGCTTTTGACACCGTCTCCCACAACATCCTCATCGGTAAGCTAAGGAAATACACATTAGATAAATGGACAGCAATGTCGGGTCGCGTGCTAGCTTATAGAAGCCTGGAGATCTAGCTGCACTCAACTGATTCAAGGCAGCTTACACACAAAAAGGCAGAGAGAGTGAGCTCCTCACCCGAGGGAGCTGTTCCTAAGCTGGAGGAAAGAGCACGCAGGTGGAGGCAAAGAAGGAGAGAGGGGACTCTTCGTATAGATTCCACACAGAGGTTCATCAACATGTCCCTACAAGAGACAAAGAGCCACAACTCTGCGGGTGTCTGGGGATTTTATAGTGGAGATAGGAAAGGCAGAGCATAAGGGAAGGAAGGTGCAGTTAACAACAAGGTAGCCAATGGGAATAACTTGGGAGAGATTACAGGAGGTAGCCAATGGGGTATCGAGTAGTACAGGAACTTCTAGAACTAATACATATTTAACTAGGGGAAATGAGTAAATAAAATCATACATAAAACAGGGAGGGGAAAACAACAACCCAATCATAGCAAACTATGTAAAAGATGGAACTGGGGGATTGTGGGTTCTCACCCTAACTGCAGAGTGAGTTGCATAAACTTTGGTGCCTGACCACCACATGGTTGTCTCGTATGTACCCTCAGGGGTCAGGGTGGCTGCAGCCACTTGCACTACAACACAGTGAGCTGTAGTGAGTGGCAGAGGTCAGAGGGTTATGGCCTGCGGTGCAGAGCATAGTTGGAGGCCTGCAGCTAACAATGCTCCCCAGGTGTCAGTGCTAGGTCTAGTTGGAAGTGGGGACAGAGTTTTCTCTGGTGATACAAAACTGGGAGGAGTGGCTGATACACTAGGAGGCTGTGCTACCATTCAGCATGACCTGGACAGGCTGCGGAGTTGGGCGGAAAGGAACTGATGAAGTTCAGCAAAGGCAAATTCAGGGTCCTGTGCCTGGGGAGGAATAACGCCATGGACCTGTACGGGCTAGAGCTGAACTACTGGGAAGCAGCTCTGTAGAGAAGGTCCTGGGGGTCATGCTGGACAACAAGCTGTCCATGAGCCAGCAGTGTGTTCTTGCAGCCAAGAAGGTCAAAGGTATCCTGGGGTGCATTGGGAAAAGCATTGCCAGTAGGTCACAGGAGGTGAACCTGCCCCTCTGCTCAGCCTGGTGAGGCCACATCTGGAGTGTTGTGGTACCGTTCTGGGATCCCCAGTTCAAGAAAGACAAAAAACTACTGGATAGGGCCCAGAGAAGGGCTATGAAGATGATGAGGGGACTAGAGAATCTGTCTTATGAGGAAAGGCTGAGACTGCCTGTTTAGCCTGGAGAAGAGATGACTGAGAGGGGATTTTATCGACACAAACAAATATTTAAAGGCGGCTGTCAAGAGGATGGGCGAGTCTCTTTTCAATGATGCTGAGTCAGAACAAAAGGTAATGGATGCAAAATGATGCACAGGAAGATCCACGTGAATATGAGAAAAAGCTTTACTGTGAGGCTGGTAGCAGTGGAACAGGCTGCCCAGAGCTGCTGTGGAGTGTCTTCCTCTAGAGACAGTCAAAACACACCAGGACCCTATCCTGTGCAAGATGCTTTAAAGGTCTCCAGAGGTACCTATCAATTGTGTTAACCCTAATAATTCTGTGATTCTCTGTAATTAGGCCCAGAAATCTTTTGCACCTTAAGTCATGGACATACACACTCATGCATCTCCCATGAATGTCAATAAGAATAACCATTTGCACCAAAGAGTAATAATACACCCTTACTGATCTTATTTCTCCTTGATTTTCTCATTTCCTATCCATTTCTTTCAGGCTTAGATGGCTCACAGTTTCCCTTCACTGTTGGTCTAGTAGAAAGTCATTTCAAGCACTGCAGGTCTGCCTGTGGTAATGACCATGCTAAATGCCATTGTGTGGTTTGGATCTTCACAAATCGATGCTGCTTTGTTACCTTCTTTCTTTCCTTCTCAAAGGTTATAGGTCTAATAATTAGAGTGGCCCCTTGATGAGTACATTGAGACCCAGTTTTCATGCCTTAATGGCAGTGATAAGAATAAAATTATAGCGCTTCACAGCAATCTTTTTTTGATACAGTGTTAACTCTGCATTGCATAAAGTTAAAGTGTGGTTGTTATACCCTTATATGCCAGAAGAATGTCACTTATGAGAGAAATGAGGAAGATTTTGCCTCTTGAGACATTCTAAAACACTGTTGAAAGAAGAAAACTTAGAAGCATAAGCCACCTGGACAAAAGACCTCTTTATTTTCAGTTTTAATTAGCAATAGGATTATTAGCTAGGCTACTAGACCAGTAGGACAACCTTCCCTTAACCAGTGACCCGTATCAACATCTGAACACAGGGCTGTACCTTATGACTTTAGTGGGATTTTTGAGTGTGCTTAAACACATATCCTTATCTGCCATTCTGCAGTAGTTGTATTTTCCTGAAAAAGGACACAATTCTAGCAGTGCTGTCAAAACAGCTGCTGTAGGAATAAATGCAAACAATACCAACTTTAAAAATGCAGACACATTTATGAGCAAAAAGGGAAAATGGTGGTGACTGATCTAAAGGCAGCCAAAGCAGTGGCGTTGAACCATCTGAGTCCTTAAATCACAGAAGAGCAGATTCTTCTCATTTTGAAAAGGCTGAATTCCTGTGGGGTTGAGACCACAGGGGTGTCTGTGAGGAGAGGTCAGGAGTGACACATGCCAGACACAGCCGGTTCCAGCTGGTTCCAGCCAGCTCCAGTGGCCCCACCAGAGGCCACAGCTGATCCCACCAGCCCCTGCTGGGGAAACAGAGTCACAGAACCTTTTCGTTTGGAAAAGACATCTAAGATCATCCTGTCCAGGCATTAATGCAGCTCTACCAAGTCCACCATTAATTTGCCTCAAGTCATGTCTGTTTTAACACAACAGTAACCGGTAAGAAAGCTCCCTGATTTTGTCTCAACCCAGGTGCTTCCTCTTCTTTTGATTTTTTCCCTGGTTCTGATGTGATGGGTGAGGTGGGGAGTGGGCAAGTGGCTGATGGGGAATTTAGCTCCTAGCCAAAGTTAACCCACCACACTGGGTGTAGTTTTTAATGCTGTGCCCTTTGCAGTTTCAATACCTGAAATATTTGTCTAATTTTAGTCTGCAATTTTTCACTTGGATGTACTGTGAAATGAGACTGTGAACTTGCAAAGCATTAATTGATACATATTCAATGTTTTTCTCTAACTTATATAAAAGCCTTACTAGTTGGTCTTTAATCTCAGAAATTTAAGGAGATTTAAAAAAAATATAATAACAACAGCAGCAATTAAAAAGCCCCACACCGACACCAAACAAAACAGAAAGGAATGAGACAATTACCAATGAGAAAGAGTGGTTGAGACACAATCGTTCTTCTTTTCAAAATGTTCCATGTAAAAATGGAAAAACACTGCTTACATAGCAGAAACAGACTCCAGAAATCACTGTAAATGACTTGAGGATCTGAGGGGACTGTTCTGGCCAGAGATAAAGTGAAATATGAATAATCTTAATTTATCTTTGGGCAGTTCTTGATATACAACTTAAAATTCTTTGAAGTGTCCAAAGAAGTTTAGTACATAAAGGAAATAGTCTGGAAACAGACTTTTTTTTTCAGAACAATTATAATTCCATAGTTTCAAATTCCTCCCTTTTTACAAGATTAAACAATAAAATGGAGCATGTAAAAGCTTTTTGAATGGTATCTTTTGGATATAAAATCAGTTCTGTAAGTCAATTTCATATTTTGCATATGTTTTGAACCTTCTAAAAGGAGTATCTTCTGAAATTATATTACATGAAACCCTGTGTTGCAAAAAAATTCTCATTAATGTTTGTTTTGTGTTACTGCTAAATTGCTCCTAGTACATTAGATTAGTTTCTTGCATAATGTTGCATTCTGTTATTAGTATTGTTGTTGTTACTGTTCATTTTCTTATCTCATTGCTGTTTCCAGTAAGTTCTTATCTCCACCCATGATCTTTAAGTTTTTGTGCCAGTTCTCCTCTCCATCCTGCCACAGGGGCTATGGGGGGCAAGTGAGAGAGCAGTACATGATCTGGGGTGTTTCAGTGGGAGCACTAAATGGGGGAACATCATTTCTAAACCATGACAACATCATAAAAGAAAAGGTTCAGAAGTGAAACAGGATTAGGCCAGAGAAACTGCTGGTCATTCCTCTGTCTTCTTTCGCATGAATATTCATCCTTTCAGTAAGGTTCTATAATTTCAGCAGTTAAAAGCCATCTTTCAAGTGAAAAAAGAAAGTGAAAAGACAGGGAGGCAGGCAGGCAGGGAGAAGGGAAGTTCCTAGAAGCATACTGGCATTTTTGTGATTTTTTATATTTTCCAAATATGGCAAAACAATCCATAGACTAGATGCAACTGTATAGAGGAAACCTAAATGTTCTCAAATGCGTACTTATGAGGTGCATATAAATTATGTCCAGTCAGAGATACAGACATTGTTCAACTCTGAGGAATGAACTTCTGTGAGGCTAGCAGAGAAAACATGGGAGCAACACTTGTTACCTTGTAAAAGGTATTTTAACGTCTACCTTATCAATGACTCAATTTAATTGAAATTATGGCAGGTTTTACATAGCGTGACTTAAGACAGAATTTATTGTGTTTGTTTATCTAATGGATTTAGATAACAGTCATTGGAGCTGAATGTGTTCATTTAGCATAGACGAAAAATCTTGAAAGTACTGGATTAGACTACCAGTATCTCAAGGGTTACTTGAGAGGGTTACAGAGTAAGGGATCACTTACTCTGTGATCCTTCATGAAAATAAATAAAAATGAGAAGTGTTGAAGAAAAAAGAAGGATTCACTTCATGATATCTTTCAAAAGTGAATGGGAAGAAGCACTGGGAACTGTGAATCTTATTTTTTTCTTGATGTATGGAGACATCCAAATTGGACAATTTCATATTTTCCTTCATCACTGGGTCTGTCTGTTACTGACCACTGAATCAGTGTCCACACCATGAAAGGTCATTAAAATAAACCAAACTGCATGTTCATGGAAGTAGTCTTGTTATACACTTATAATGTGTACACAAGCTTGTTGTGGAAGAAACATGCCTGTTTCAGTACACATTCACAGCACACATCTGTGCAAGAATATGGTAGCAAAGAATCTTTTAAAATGAAGACGGCTAGTTCCCTGCATGTTTGTATATGTGTATTGGTAATGATGAATGAATCATGAATGGAATGCTTCTGTGTGTATTTTGGCAGTGCAGGAGTTGCTTTGCTCCCTGTTCCTACTGTCTGTGTGTTTTGGCATGCTGGTTTTGTGCATATTCCTAAATAGGATATAGATTTGTAATGCTGAGCCTGGGTTTGCATGTTCTATTCTTCCATAGCACTAGGCGGGACAAGAATAATTGAAAGGGGAGATAGAATATTGTTTTTTTAATTTAATGATATCAGACATCAGGAGGGAAACTGGGAAAGTACTTTGTGTCACTGTTGGCTGAGAACTGCAAAACCAAACTGGGTGTGATTTAAGCTGTGTAGCTGAAGAAACAAGCTAAAATGTTTGAAATTTTGCCAAAAAGAACACAGAAATGTCAACCCCTGCTTGTCCCTCAAAGTCCTTGAATCCTTATATATGAGGTGTAGAGTTGGTTTATAGTGACTTTAAAAGTTTATTTGAAATATCCTTATCCTAACTGTGTCTGATTCTTCTATTAGCTGCATCAGGACGAACTAAGAATAACTTCTACAAGTAAATGGCCTTAAAATGGCTTGACAGGGAATCTGGCCCACTAAAGCCAGTTCTGCTTTACTCCCTGCCATGGCAGTGACTGCTGAATTAAGCAGTGAGAGACATCACCTTCTATTTTGGCCACCTAGTGCATGTAAGAGTGAATAGGTGGCTAAAGCAAAGTGCTGGCTGTTGAGAGGTCTGGTTTATATTCCAAGCTCTACCACTAAGTGCTAGTTTCTGACTTGGCATGAGTATTTTAACCCCTGTGTTCACACCTTTTTCCTCATTACAAAGTTAGACTGGTATCACCTCACAGGGATGATAGAAAAATATATTTTAATAATTGTAAATTTTGTTTTTAAATTGTTTAATAAATGTTCTGATTAAGCAAATATTAATTATGAATCAAGTTTTCTTGAGGCTTAGGATAAGAGCAGGACAAACTTACTTAAATACAATTTATAATCTTCTTTACAGATCTGTGGATTTTTGTGACGTCCTAAAAGCTTGTAATATAGTTTTACATTTCTGAGGTGAAATTAATGGGATCAGGACTGACCTTTTCCAAAAGGGAACAGAGGACCCCTCCTTCTCTCCTGTCCCTTTGTGCTGAGATTCAAAATGCTACACTGGAAGTTCAATCTGTGTCTCAACACAGATACGTTGAAACTTTCTGACAATCTCTACCTGTGAGAAGTGGTTTTTTTTTCTTCACCTTTATTCTTTGTACTGCATGGAAGATTATGAAGGTACATGCAACTTGCTAATAAAAGTACAGAAGTTTGGTGTGGGAGTATGTCTCCATCCCAACTCTGTGCCATAATAGCAGGGCCATGCTATTCTCTTTTAAGAATAAGTAAGAATAAGCCATCACTCATTAATGGCTATTACAAAACTTACGTTCAACAACAATAGGCGAAGCCTTTCTCTCCCTTCCCTATATATGTACAATAACAGCTCAGAAAACCCTGAGAACTTCAGGAAATTAAGTCAGTAGGTGCTTGTGGCAGACACATCCTTCAGCCTATTTACAATTAAATTATTTCCTTCAGCCTATTTAAAATTAAATAAAGTTGCAAAATAAAATAAGATTTTGTAGTGTTTCAAAGTATTATTTGTTGAAAATACGTATAAGAGAACATGTCTGGAGAGAAAGTGAATAGTAGTGTAGTTAGACAAAGCCATTTGCCTGTCTAAACTCTTGAAGTCTCCCTTTGTTTAGGACATCTGTATCTTGGCACAAGTTCTCATAACACCATTAATTCCATCTCTCCTCCCTGACAAGGGTATCCCCATGATAGATTTGGCACCCTAGCAAGTATCAGTCACAAATCCTGAGATAAAGTAGCAGGAACAGTTCCAGGAAGAAGGCAGTGGGTGCCTCTGAAGATTTGTAACACTGATGTTTTATTCCTTTATGCAAAAGGTTCTCTATTTTTCATAAATGTCTCACAAGATATTGTTTAGGTCAGCTATTTCATTAGTTATCTTCTAACACTTGAAAAAGTTACCTACCTGTGGGACATTACCCCTTCATTGTGTTGACTCAGTTGCACTGATGTATATTCAGAGCATCTCATTTGGCATCAGGAAACTCAGATTTACACCAGATAAGAGAGAAATAGGATTTATATGTCTTTGTTGTCTTTGCTGGACACCAAGCAAACAACAAACTCCTCCAGAAGGCCAACATTTCAGGGCTCTAGAGCCAGCTGCCTGCAGCATCCAAGTGGAATGTGGGAATGTGCTGCTCTGAGGCTGACCCTGTTATTCTGTGTCAAGTATCACAGCCTCATGGTCCACTCTCCCAGTCCAGTAAATTTGTTCCTTGTCCAGCTTTTTACTCCTCTTTGCTATGACAGGAAAATGAAAACGAATTATAGTGGAGGTCTATTTTGCAATCATACAAGGCCCAGACCCACAAGCCAGATCTGGATGTGAAGATCAAGAGCTCTACTGTGTGAAAGAGGTGTTAAGGATATATGGGACTGGGGAAACTGGGAGAGGAGACCAGAACAGGGCCCGTGGCTAAAGAGAGGCTTTGAATTTCTAAGACCCATTATCTTCTGTCTAAATCAGAGAGGGTAAAATTATACATCTGTTATTTCCTATTTGGCTGCTAAATCATCTCTAAGACTCTTTGCCAAGGCTACGGCTTTTACAGAAAACACAGCTCCCCACTCCCAACACTAAAGATATGGTTTGAATATATCTTTACAAACCTCTAAGCTTCATAATTTGAGGATTTAATCCTAATTGCAAGTATAAAAACTGAGACCTAATACAGAGAAAGATTATCCCATTCTGGCCTACAAGAGGTGTTTTACACCATGTTGAAGGCAAGGGGCCTGAGCCTGTGTCTATGACTGTTTCTACATTCTTGTAAAAATGTTCACTGAAGACAAGGCAGTATGGCAAGTCTTCTGAATGTGTCTTGGAAATCAGCTAACTTTGGTCTTTAAGTTGAAGCCATAGTTAACCACATGTGGGAGAAGGAAGATGTGGTGAAGAAATTAATATTCAACATGGAGACAAAAAAATGATATGCAACTCTGAACTAATTTTAATTTAATTAAACATAAACAGAAATTTTCTCTAGTGACACAAGTCATTTGAAGGAGTACTTTTTATGCTTTTCTGGTTGTATGGACTATTTTTATGCTCAGAAAGGAAATATTATGAAAACAGCATTCGAAGATGTGCAGTGATATTTTTTCTATGACCTCCTTAAAAAAATATTGTATATATGAAATATAAAATAAGCCAAGTTTTTCTGCATGTCTCCTAGACAAGTTTATTTTCTGCAACAGTTGAAGTACAGAGGAATAAGAAACCCCTAAGTCATAACACACTTTGTTCTTTAGGGAACAGAGGTGGGGCTTTAGCACTTCACAGTAATCTCCTCATCAGAAAAAGTATGTCTTCTGTCTGGGCTGTGTCACGCTGTATTTGCTTTTGCAGTTGTGCCCTTCGGACCAGGTTCTGCCACTGGTTACACTCAGTGGTGCTTATAGAAGAGTACAACAGAGGGACAAATTTGGTTCTCTGTTTGTAAGCAAGCACCCAGGGAATGACACGAGTTGCCTTATTAGGCAGCACAAAAGAAAATAGTGCCGCTTGGCAATCCTCACGTGTTCCAGCCGCCCGCGCCTGTAGTTGCTCAGACCTCTTGGGCCTGTGCTTTTTCACTGTAAAACAGCAAGTCCTTGAAAATACAGTGCTGGCTTGGCAACTGACCGCTGCCAGATAACAATTGACACCAGGACTAATTTAGTAATGTGCAGTTTTAGGGAGTGACATTTACTGTATCTCCTGGCGCAACTGATACAAAGCATGCAGCCGTGGCAAGCCCTGCATGGTATTTGCAAAGTGTCAACTTGAAAGAGTCAGGCTGCTCTTATGTCTGCTCTCAGAGGCAATTGCTGCAGCCCATCAAATCAACCTTCATGTAATATAAACAGGGAGACGTTCTCCCGCCATTCAGGGTTGCTATTCTGTGCGGTTGCTGGTTATATCATATGTCAACACATTGTACAGATAATGAAAATGGGGAGTCTGAACTTGTACAGGAGATAAAGGTTTCCCCGGAGAAGCAAAATTACAGTGAACCTGTCAGGCACAGATTAAGGATTTTGCAAAATAATCAGAGACACAGAAGTTAGCCCTTTTGATATGACTGTTAGCTGTGGTATGACTTACTGTGCAGAATAATTCTATTAAATTAGTTCATTAATATGTAAGTTATAATGATCTCTGTAAAAAGGACTTTCAGCATGAAATACTGGTAGTTCTTTCAGGAATTCCAGGTGGGTGGGCTGAAAGCTATTGTGATAATGATTGCAGAACTAAAGGTCTCACAAAAGAAATTTTCACCTGGATTTTTGCAGTAGATATTTTGAGGTGAGGTATAAATGAGTGTTATCAAGTCCTCAGATAAGGATATTATTTTCATCATTTCTTACCTTTCATTGAAAAGGGTTCTTAAGCAGTGGAAGGTTTCCAAACAGAACAATAGAAGGGGGTGTGTGTGCTGTGTTACTTTTACTCATTGACTTTTTGCCAGAGCAAGCAAAATGCTTAGTATTCAGCAATTCAGCAGCGGTCTTTAGTAAGAGCTGCAGTTGTGAGCTATTGCTGTGCTGAGAACAGGATATCTTGTCCTGACATCCAGCCACTTCCCCAGCCAGGATCACTGGAAAGCTGCTCTGGGGCTACCTCTGTCCAGCCTTCTGCAAGCCACATGTGCTGCACGACTCTTTCTGCTGCAGAGCCCCACAGGCAGCACGCAGATGGCAAATCGCAAATGGCATCACAGTTTCCCCTTGGTAACTGCTTCCTGGTTAGCTCTAACCCTTGGGAAGCTGATTGATCTTAATATTAAACACCATCAAAACTTGCAAGTCTATTTCATAGAGAAGAAACACCTGTCCGGAAAAAGATGTCAAAGTTGTTACCATTACACCTGGTTGCTTTCCATGTAATGTATTTTATATTTTCTGCTATGCTGTAAGAAGTTCTTTTCAAGCATATGAACTTATAAAGAAATCACTGATCAATAGCCCCAGCAATAAAAAGTTTCTGCACAGGGATATTGAAGAAGTGAAGTAAAATTGATGTCAACAATTTCTGTTTAAATTTTCATTTTTGAAAGTAAGAAGTACTTGTAACTAGAGAAACTTCTAGCTATGAAGTTTTAATCAATCAAAACATACTTATGGCATGTTTCTGTTCATTCTAAAAATATCTTGATGCTGAACTGAAGCACAAACTGACCTGTGAACTGTGCCAGTCTCAGTGGTGTTTCTGCTGTATCTGTGCCCCTGTACTTAATGTAAGAACATTAAAAACACTAAACATTAAAATGTTACAGTTTCTTCTTTACTCCTCTGCATAATCCCATAACGAGAAGTCACAAAATTCACTGTGGGAAAATCACGATGTCTCCATGGTTTTATTACTCATTTCTTTTTTTCATTCTTGTAATAATAGCATTGCTGCTGTCTTAAAGTAACATCTCCATGTCCAGGTCAATAATTAAGCTCCTCTATTTATATCATAGCCTGTGGATCAAAACTATCCAAATTTCCAGAAGCCTTGGCTGGCTAAATTCAGCATCTGCTAGAGTGAAAGCAAACTCTAGTTATTCTGGCATAAGGATGTTGTTCTCTACTGGTCTGTGTGAACTAATTGCATGGATAATAGGAGAGTTTTGAGGGAGCAGGAGCATGCTGGTGTGTGGCACCCAAGGAACAGCCTGCTCTTGTAGCAGCCTGGCCTGCAGACAGTGGCCAGTCTTGAGGACACAAAGGGGGAAGTAGAATGACAGAGCCTACATGTGTTCACAGCTCTACAGAACCCTGCAGGGAACAATTCAAGGCATTTCTTGATCAGTTTTATATTCCCATTGCATTGCATTTATGTTTCAGGAGTGGGATAATACGTGAGTTTTGAAAGAAATTGTGGGAATATTAGATATGATATTTGGGAGAGAAAATATTTCTGTTTAAGTGCTGTCTGCAGCTGGCAGAAGTGTAGATCTTACTGTGGTAGATACAATTTTTCTTCAAATTATTTGGTAGGTTATGATTAATCATACATTAGCAGTCAAAAATGGGCCCTATGTGGTCTGTCTTAGTAACATAATAAATGAACCAAAAAGAACAAAGGAAAAGCAGAAATGCCATCAATGTCACATAGCTGAATCTCAGAGAGTGCCACGTTTGCCAGGAGAGCTGTGACAGGCTTTTCTGTAGGTCATGGAAGAGGAAAAGCCTGTCCAATTTTAAGGTGTACATCAAAGCAGTATTTGAAAAATTTTATTTTAGTCATCCTCATCCTTGAATTTAGGCTGGAAAAATATGATTTCTTAGCAAATTGCCAGGTTTTCTCTTGGTAAAATCTAAAGATAAATTTCCTGTGGTGTTTGAAAGCAATTCACCAAATAGTTTCTAAGTTAGAGATCACTAAAAGTTTAATGGGAAATAGTGGAAAAAATAAAAAAAGGTCTTTCCCATTCCTCCAGTGAGGTATTTGAACTTTTTAAAAAACTTGTTTTCTTGTTTAAAGTATGATTTTCTTTTAGCCGTTAACAATTTTCTGTGTGGGCCAAGCCTTTTGGAAAACTGATTCTATTTGAAGACAATAGCCTTTATGTTAATTTTTACAATTTCTTTTGAGGCCAAATTGCCTGTGACGAGGAAGAGTTTTTCTTCTTGTTGTTTTTAATGACTTTCTTTTTTTGAGATGTGGGGTGTGTTGTTTGTTTGTTTGATTTCCTTAGGCAAAAGCAGAAATTAAGCAACATAAATTCAGATCAATATTAAACCCCACATTTTGTGTAAATGGCCAGATTTTTGCCACAATTTTTCTTTGTGTCATTTCATTAGATGGCTAAAAAATAGCTAATTAGGTAAAATTTATAAATCAGATTGACCTCTTCCACTTTCATGATACTTAGTTTTAGCAATGTAAAATGTATTGCATTGTTAAGTAGTATTTTTTGTTTGACCCAGAATTTAGAAGAAATTATTGTGTTCTTCCTTAGAGAAGATACGAAATTGCCAATTTGACAAGAAGCTGTAAGTAACTCAACTTTTTTGAGTCAGTTTTGGAAAATCATTACTTTATTTGACTTTCAGTGACTTGCAGAGATGTGGGTACTCCAAAACAAACCCCTATTTGTTCTGTTTCTTTGTATTCACCTTTACAGGGTAGATATGACCCTAATCTGTGGAGCTGGAGCTCCTATTGCTACTCTGCTGAAATAATAGCTTTACAGATATCACAACAGTCACGGTACTTCCCTGGGATTGTTTGTTCAAGATGTTCATTTTTAGAAGACAGTGATATGTAATGCCAGACTTTTCCCTATCTCCAGGGAACAAATGTTGGGAATTGGTGCAACATTTTAAGCAATAACTTGCCATCTTTTAACACTTTACATCATTGCTGGTAGGAAGCATATTTGTACAGAGCTATAACAATGTGTGCAAGACAAACACGATGTAAATATCTCATGAGAGAAATGTTGGCTGTAGCTGTCTGAATTAAATCATATAACTTCCCGTATTATATAAAAAAGGCATCCAATTTATAAGATTTTTTCCTAAAGCTGTTAGCAGAAGGTTCCAGTGTGTTACCATGTGATTAAAAAGACAAAAACTTTTGTTTAATAGAGCTTTTAATCCAGACATGAAATCATTAAAATAAAATGGAGAGATGATATTTTGGATGAGAACTCAAGAAATTTGGGTGAAATCCCATCTGTGCTGCAAATATTCTGCTTGGACTTTGAGAACTGATTTAATCTGCATTTGCCTTAAATCCCTCTTATGAACTTAAGGTGATGATACTCAATTTTTCCTCCTTGGGGAACATCCTAAGAAATGCATATGTGATTTGGAGCTTACCTTCCTCATTTCCCATAATACTGAGAGTAAAGAAAGGAACTTAAAAAGTGAATATCTGACTGGATGAATACTTGATGAGTTGGTAATTCTAATGCTATTGTACAAAGCTGGTATTGCATGTTAATGGCATGCCAGCAAATACAGCCTTTGAACTGGTATATCATATATCATATCAAGTCATCATTTGAATCTAATCATTACAGCTGACATTCTGGAAAAAGATCATTATTCTAATTCAGGTGCTCCTGAAAATTATTTCTGTTTAGATCTCTCCATCACAAAACCAGTGGAACAAAGGCTGTGTCTCTGCATTATTGAGACAGTAGGATCCTCACTGGGATCAGAACATGTTGCTGGAGTATGGATGGTAATACAGGTGCAAGTACAATAGCAGTGTGAAAACTGTTATATCAAACTGTTTTCTGGAGGGAGGGCAAATTTACCTTCCCAAGTGCTACCACTGAGACGAAGTGGCACGGTAACCTTTGGCTGCAATGTTTGCATCACACTGTAAGCCTCAGAGGATGAATGGTTATTGAATGGAATCAGGAGACCTTCACTGCCTAATCAGTTTATTATTCTCACTCTTTTTAAAGTGAAATTGTTTCCCCCAAAGAAATAAAAAAAAAAAAACCTTTTTAAATTGACAACAGAAAATAAGACCAGAGATGCTAGCAATCATTTTCTGTTTGACCATATCCCTGAACAAGATAATTCACCTATGCTTTAAGTCTATCCTGAAAAGTGTCGCTGTTTTCAGAGATAAGCCTAAAGCTGGAAGCTCAGATCAAGAACAGATCTCATTGCTGTGGCAAATACCACTGTACACCCAGATTCATTATTACTTATTTTTACAGGCTTTATAGTAGTTGAATTTGTGGAGCTGCTTGCACTCTACAAAGGGGTTTGAATGGTTTTAATTAAATGTTGATAAAACAGAAAAGGAATCTTGGGATGTGAAAACAAATTAATTCTGGTCATTAGTCACCTGACAAGCATATTACAGTACAGATTTTTTATAGCTCCATGGATGCTTGTGAAAATGGAAAGATGGTATTCTAAATGGATTCCTTGTTAGCTGCTTTGAGTCACTGTGAATATCACTTTAGTTACCTACTAAATAACTGAAGCAGTTATGTAAAGTGCTTTCAAGGCAGTACATTACCATGCCTGTATCTGATTTTGAAAATGAATCCTGAAAGCTTAGCTGTAAAAAATATAGGATCAGCTTAGTACAGCTGAGAAACTGCTGCAAAATCTTGAAATGAACATAATAGAATATTTTGGTGATATGCAGCTGCCAGATGCAGTATGTCCCACATCCCCCCTTCTGCCCGGCTTTGCTCTTTTCTGTTTGTTACATGTCACATGAAATTAACATTTGTCCCCTGCTGTTTTGCATCCTATATAGCAGTCCTGTCAGCAGAGAATAAAATAAGTCAAGTAATAAAATAGGCTTGCCCTGCCTTAGCTAAACCATGAGGAATCACTCTGAGTCCATACATTGGTCAAGCCTGTTTGATAAGGAAATCAGTCTGTGTAAATACAAGAGTGTCATGTACATGGAAAGGACTCCTCCAGGTTCCCTAAAAACCTGCTACTGAGGTGTGTTTTACTGGGACTATGAGGGGCACATAATGCTTTCTATTTCTATACAAATGGTGTTGGCAGTTCCAGCAACGAGATGTACCAGATCTGAGAATTACTTTTACCAACATACTGCTACTTGAAGTTGCTTTATTTTAGCTGTTGTGCAGAAAACATCTTTTTTATGTTTCAGTTTATCAGCACAGACTATTACAGAGACTGAAGGATGTTTGGATATCCAGATTATATATTAATTTGCAGTAAAGCAGCAAATTGGAAGGGAGCATAAAGTAAATGAACTAAACTAGGCCAGCAAGACTAATTTCTTTATCATAACATAGCACATTGTGATCATTAGATTTTCCACCAAGAATGAATCTTGCTTGCTTTTTGTCTGACAATAGAGCTGACAAAGAAAAAAGAAGGGAAAAGAATGAAACATTTGCATTTTCCTGGCTGACACAGATTTAAAAACCCTTGAAGAGTGAATCTGCCTAGTGAGCCGATAGGAAATTGGTATGATTGACCTAGATCACCTTCGCTATCTGACCTTTAGGACTTTGGAGCTCATGTCAGTAGCAGGCCTGGGAAACTTTGGGAAGTCCTGAGCAATCTGTGTTAAAGGCAGCTTGTCTGCATGCTTGCCCTGATATTCTTGGTCAGGGAAGGTTTGGGCTTCTCTGTTAATAGAATAAGTCTGCCCAGAAGGTACCAGTGATACAAGTGTCTGGATGATGCAGGGCAACCAGAATTTTAGTGAAGGTCACTATTTCCAAGAGATGTTGAAAATTTAAAAGAAAAAAATTGTTTGATTAGAATATTTTGGCCAGCTGAACCTTCCACCATTCCTTGGGCAGAAGTAACCTTTTGGCTGGGTGGGAATTTACTGTCTGAAGGTGAGTGCATTCTAGATATCCAAATACTACAATTGTCTGTAACATGGCATATTATACACCTGCCAGGGTATCAGGTAGCCTCTGCATCTAATACTCACTTGCACAGAACCAAAAAAAAATCCAGTACAGAACACAGAGTGACAAACTTGCCAGTGAAATACTGTGCTCCTGAAGTACATTCCAAAGGAGATCTGCATGGCAAAACTTTGAGGGAAGGGCAGAAGAGAAGCAATACCAGCAGCTAGCACTGGGAAGGCTCTTTTTGTTTCAAAACCCTGTGCCTCTGAAGTTAGTAGCTGTCACCTACAAAATGTTATTATCTCTAGCAGAGGAGCATCAAGCAGTGCTAAACAAAAGGAAGAATTAGGTTCATTATCTTAAATTGGTTTATCTTAGAACTATCTTGGAACATAATATAATTTTTAAATAGTGCATTAAGGAAATAAAATACAAATGAACAATTGTTTTAATATGATTGACCAGGAAACTGCTGTTGGTTGACCCTGACTGGACGCCAGGTGCCCACCAAAACTTCTCTATCACTGCCCTCCTCAGCTGGGCAGAGGGGAGAAAGTATAATGAAAGGCTCATGGGTCTAGACAAGGGCAGGGAGAGATCACTCACCAGGGACCGTTATGGGCAAAACAGACTCCTCTTGGAGAAATTAGTTTAAATTCTTGCCAATCAAATCTGAGAAGAGTAATGAGAAATAATTCCCAAATCTTAAAACCCGTTCCCCTGACACCACCTTTATTCCTGGGCTCAACTTCACTCCCATTTTCTCTTTCTCCTACCCTCAAATGGCATGGGGGGATGGGGTATGGGAACTGCAGTCAGTTCATTGTGTCTCTGCCACTCCTGCCTAAGGGACAGCACTCCACACATTCTTTCCCTGCTCTAGCCTGAGATCCCTTCTAGAGGAGACAGTTCTCCATGAATTTCTCAAATGTGAGTCCTTCCCATAGGCTGCAGTTGTTCGTGAACTGCTCCAAAGCGGATCCCTTCCCATGGGGTATCCTTCAGGAACAGGCTGCTCCAGCATAGGTCCCCTGTGTGGTCACAGTTCCTGTCAGCACACCTGCTCCAGAGAGGGCTCCTCTCTCCTTGGAGCCACAGGCGCTGCCAGGAACAGCCTGCGCCAGTGTGGGTCTCCTACATGGCCCAGCCTCCTTTGGGCATCACTCTGCTCTGGTGTGGGGCCTTCCACAGGCTGCAGGTGGATCTCTGCATCCCCACGTGCCTCCGGGGGCTGCAGGGGCACAGCTGCCTCACCATGGGCTGCACCACGGGCTGCAGGGGAATCTCAGCTCCTGCACCTGAAGTGCCTCCTCCCCCTCCACCTCCACTGACCTTGGTGTCAGCAGTGTTGTTCCTCTTGCATGTTCCCACTTGTCTCATCTGACTCTTGCTGTGCACCTTTTTCCCCTTAATTATGTTATCCCTGAGGCTCCACTGCTGTTACTGATGGGCTTGGCCTTGGCCAGTGGCAGGTCCATCTTGGAGTCAGCTGGCATTGGTTCTGTCATAATCCTTTGAGCCTTTGCTACCAAATGTAATCCTTTCATACATGTAATGCTGTATGTCAAAATCAGTGGCATTGATTTTACCACATGGTGCTGCTTTGTAAGAGTTTGAAGAAAACCAGAACCCTTGGAAGTTACCACTGAGAATGTAAAAGTATTAATCTTCTCTTTCTTTGTTAAAAGAAGACAGTTTTATCTCACAAAATGGCAGTTGGTTTGGCTGATTGTAGTTCTAAAAGATTGTTATTGTTCAAATATCGAAATATACGTCTCATTGTGCAAGACATACTGAGCAAAATAGACTGCTACCCTAAAAACAGGAGGAATAAAATTTAAAAATTGGCAAAAGAGCATCAGTGTTTCAGAACATATCTTATGGAAGCATCTTTCTAGGTCAATGCTCATTCATATTCCTCCATATCTAAACTCTTTGTATTCTGTAGGCTCAAACTTCAGGTTCAGGAGCTAGCAGAGATTTGGTAGGAGAATGAAAAAATATTTATTTTATGACGTGGGATTGTGCTGTTAGTTCAAAATGGAGAGCCAGTCAGCGAGCACTGAACTCATATCTGACTTATTCTTCGAAAACAAAAAAAACCCCCACTTTATAAAGGAGAGTTTCAATTTTCTAAAATCATGGTTAATAAATTCCCCAGTTGCCTTCTTTTACTATAATACATTCAAATCCACTTTTCAAAGACCTGAAGTGTTATGATGCATTATGTTTTCCTCTATCCTTCCTACCAGTGAAAATAAGACCTCTGCACCCCAGAAAGTCAGGCAGTATGGATCTCGTCTCACACGTCTTGCCCTGTCACCTGTGACAAGACAACTCACATCAAACCCAAGGCTTGCTGGAGCAGTAAGATAGGGCAGAAAGGTGGGTGTGATGGTAAGGAAACTGCAGATCTTTTCCCTATAACTGAGCTGAAACAGCATGCTGGTCCCATTGTTTTTGTATACATATTTTTGGCAGTAAGTGAATTGGAATATGTTGTTTTCTGCTACCACAGAGAGTCATCCAGCACTTCAGTTAGTGAACACATTATTTCATTCTGAGGTTTTACTGTTACTGCTCCAGATTCTGGCCTGCTTGTACTGTCTGTAAGGAGACAAAGTAAACATGGTCGATTTAATCCCACTCTATGAGAAAGAAAATAAGTATTTTTTTCACATAGAGAAGACTTAGGATTTTAATTGTGAATTCTCAGCAAAACTAAATTTGACTTGGAGGCTTCCCATGTTCTTTACCAGGAGATAAGAGGGGAAAAATATTTTTTTGATAATTATTCTCAGTATTTTCCTGTGTTTAGAGTGAGAGTAAAGCAATTTCCATGGAAGGCATTTATGAAGCAGTTTGATTAGGCAGAAGGCACAACAAGCAGTGCTGTTTGGAGGGTTAACACTTGCACCAGTTGTGGAGCTTTGAGGCACAGAGCCAGAGGCCAAGTGACATTAGCTGCTCAAGAAATGCACTAATCGCCTTAGAAATGCAATGCCTGGAGTGTCTCTTAGGTATTATGTAATGGAAATTGTAAGGGAAGGGATAAAAGTCAAAGTTTGTGTATTTACTGAAGATTATTGACGTAGTTGTGACGTCATTGACGGAGAGTCACAAGGCACCTTCTGTGTACACAGTTCAACAGCCAGCTGGCAATTAGCACAGTGCCACCCAGGCAGGTGGAAATGTGGTGCTGTACCTACAAACACGCTCCAGGAGGTGTTTCCCTAACAGCTGACTGCCCTTCATACACCACACACAGGAGGTGCCATAGGACTGACTACTGGTCTACTGGTCTTGTAGCAACCATGGCAGTGTCATCTGAAGGGCTGGCTTTCTCCCCTCATGTCAAAAAGGATACTGAGGTACTGGACTGTGTCCAAGGATGGCCAATGAAGCTGATAAAATGTCTAGAAAACATGTCTTATGAAGAACAGCTTAGGGAACTGGGGTTGTTTTGTCTGGAGAAGAGGAGGCGCAGGGGGGACCTCATTGCTTTCTACAACTGCCCAGAAGGAGGTTGTGGCCAGGTGGAGGGTTGTTCTCTTCTGCCATGTCTCAAGTGACAGGATGAGATTAAATTGCCTTAAATTGCACCAGAGGATGTTCAGATTAGATATTAAGAAAAAAAACCACTGAAAGAGTGGTCAGGAATTAAAATAAATTTCCCAGGGATGTAGTGAAGTCACTGTCTGTGGAAGTATCAAGAGGTGTGTGGATGTGGCACTTTTGAGTATGGTTTAGGGGTGATTATGTTAGTGCTGGGTTGATGGTTGGACTGCATGATCTTTAAGGTCTCTTTCAAACCTGATGATTTTGTGACTCTGGGATTCCCCACATCCTCTTTATGATGGCTCAGCTTGAAACACCAACAGTGATTTGAGCCTGTAGAGTGTTTTTGATAGGATCCATGCAGTGTGAAGGATTCTGCAAAATTCCAGTGGTCTTTTGACTTATTTGGGGTATTCAGCCATGTCTTTAATAGGTAAAGGCTATGCAAGCATAAGGGAAATATGTTAATGAGTTAATTAAGATTGTGGTGGATCATGACTCATCCAGAGTAGCAGAAATCCCAAAGTTAAAGAAAGGAGCCCTGATATGCCATTATATTTGGCGTACAAAGATGGTCCCTGGATGAAACAATTAAGTGGCATGATGTCCTGACAAATTCACAACTCCCAGAGGCCAGCAGGTGGCTGTCAGAAGCCAAAACCTGTGAAGAGAGGAGTTTGGCTATCTAGACGTATGACACCTAACTCCCTGATATTTCAGAGTTACACCTCAAATAATTTGAAAATTCTAGGCTGGATCTGTAGATGTCCCCTCTATGATCAAGCAAACTGCTCTGTAGAACAGCTTTGAACTGCCCCATGGAAATCTTGTGATTGGTGTAGGAGGATGGAATGTAGTCCATGAGTTTAAAAGCAGTTGTTCTTATCTGCTTATATTAAGAGCTGGGAAAAGTAAGGAATTAAAAAAGGAATGCTGTAATTTTCCTACTACTGAGCAGTTCAGGTCAGGTATTAAGGCTCTGTGCAAATCTGTTAATTTAATTGAAACTCTACAGCTGCCTCTTTGCCAGAATTCACAAGCCTGATAAACAAGTCCCACAAAGCTCATAGGCTTCAGCTAGCAAGTCCACTGCTGTTCAGCTGATGGCCTCATTCTGACATAATTGAAAAAGCCATGGACTCTAAACAAAAAGGAAGAAAACAAAAGAGTTACAAAATTCTCTATAAAGGAGTAAAGGTTCTGTTGGCAAGTCTTAAATGCTGCTACTAGGCTTTGTATTTTTATCACAGAAGAAAATGATAATGTGGTGGTAAAAGATAACTTTAACTAGAGACAAGATAGAAAAAGTATGTAGGAATTGCTGAAGTGAATCAGCTTCAGTGGACTATGTGCTATGGCATCTGTTCTTTGGCTGTGGTGAGTGCTGCAGAAGTGAGGAATGGGGTGGTAAACAACCCTGGAGCAGTGTGTCATAGGAGAAACCACTGGAGAGGGCACTGCATGACTCTTCATGACTCCAAACAGGTCTTACTGGGGCCTCTAGTTTTGGAAAAGAACAACCTGTCCTTGAAATATGCCCCTCTCCTTTATTTGATTATCAACCCCCACTTTCCCCCATGCTGTTACCATGCAGACTCAGAATTAATTCAGGAATCATTCGCGACAATCGTAGCAAGATAGACACAGAATAATCCCAAAGTTTTTTCCTTTCTACAAGTCATGTTTTTGCTTCCCCTGCTCTGTTCATTACTTTTATTTGCTGAAGCCAGGGCTGACATCACCTTGGAACACCACACTCCGAACAAAGGACACCACTCTTTTTTTGTCCTGTCAGTGACCACTGCATTTGTCAAGCACAAGGATTTGAGGCACAGGAAGGAAAAGCTTGGGAGCAGATACTCAGATGACTTTCCCATACCAAAGAATTGGAAGATTTTTATCTTCTGAGTACCAAACTAATTCATTTGAGGTTTCATATTCTGAACAGGGACTGTGCCCTTTTGCAGAACCTAGAGACTTCTCATCTTCATCCATGGCAACAATGAATGACGAGCTGCATTTCTACCCCCACTGCCAGCTAGCTTCATATTTCAAGTACCTCCATCAAAGCAGAAAACACTACCAAATAATTATAAAACAATGTGATTTGATGGACCTTATCTTATATCCTAAAAGAATCCATTCAGCTGAAATTAAGAGCCTTATTTTCCCAAAGTAGGGAACTCTTAACAGCAAAGGAAATAACACACTGGTTTCAATCCTGTTACTTGTTGGTAAGAGCAATACAAAATTCTAGTTCAGAAAAATTTTAGACAATAGCGATTCAGACTGCTTCTCTATTTTAAACTCATAAAATGCTCAGGGAGAATTTGCTTCTTAACTGTGAACCATGGTGTGCAACCATAGTGATGCAATTTGCTATGGAAAAAAGATTAAATTCATTATATCTACTCGCAACATAATCTGCAAAGATTCAGTTGATACATGCTTCCCTTTGAGCTCCGATCTTGTCCATGTGACCCTTTGGTTGTGCCCCTGCAGTGCCCTCGAAAAGGCTGCCATACAGTCAACTTGGCTGTCTGGTAGGTCTGTCAGACGAAGGTAGAGCCCTGCCTCTCTTCCTCAGCACTTCACAGGTGCCCATGGACAGTGATACAACTGTGCACTGCATTCCCAGACAGAGGAGCAGGATTGTGTTCAGCCAAGAGCCAAGCATGCTCATGATTAAGCATTATGACTGAATAAAGTGGTTTTGCATCTTCCAACTCTGCAACAAACCATGATCACCTTAATAGACACTGATCACTGGGTGCCCTAAGCAAACACAAAAATTAGTGCTTTGTCTCCAAGAATAAAATGCAAATGGTAAAATATTTTAAAAATGAATAATATTTATTTTGCTTTATTATGTTATTTATTTAAATTACTCTTGCTTTACTATTGTTTTCAGAGATGTCATATACTACCCCACCTTTCCTATTATTAGAATGTTTCACTAGTGACTAATATTTGCAAATCAGCTAAAGAGTAATGGAAGCATCTTTACCTTTCATGCTTTCAGCTGAGAGCCCCAAAGGTATTTAAGATGAAACGACTACAGTGGCCAGCCTTGGCCATATTGTTCTGAACTGATCTACTTTGCTTATACCTTCATATCTCAGAAGTGGAATTTGTTGGGAAGCATATAAAAATATTACTTGTCGAGTAACAATCAGCTCTTACTCCCTTTTGACATGTGTCTAAATGAGGAAGGTTGATATGTGAAGCAGTTGACATGTAAAGCAGACAGTTACATCATAAGGTTCAAAACCTAGAAAGGAAAGGAAAACACAAAATAAAGCAAACAAAAAAAAAAAAAAAAAAAGGTTTGTGTTTCCAGAGTATGATATCACAGAGTTTTCTGGGACTTTCCCTGTATCCCTGTAATTCCAAGTCAAGACTTGAAAGAAATCAATGACAATGATTCCACTGATTTTAACTTTTCCTTCTTACCAAGAGACACATATAAATAACATCAGTTTTACCATGGAATAAAACACTTTTCTCCTCATGGAAAATAGTATTACAAAAAAGAAGAGTTAATATAACAATTGTGGGAGGTTTTCCTTGCAGAATTGTGGAGGGACATTGATGACGGCAATGTGATTTGCTACGCGCTTCAGCACAGCAAAAGATTTTGGCCATGAAACAATGTTTAGAAAAGATAGAGTCAGAAATGGAGTATAGGGGAAGGGGATCAGTGTATGACAGCAGTTACATGTAGTGGGACCTGACCTATCACAGTATCACTTTGTAGCAAGAACAAGAAATGAACATGAATTTAGAACAAGAGTTGCCATGTGTGACTTTCAGAGCACAGAGTGAGCCTTTTACATCTCCACTGTTGCCAGGCCTTAATGTTTGGATTGAAACCTTGGTGGGAAAAAGGGCTTGTGGAAGTCATTTGCCATTTGTACTGCCTGGCTTGATGGAATTGGATGGGGCAAATGCAGCATAACTCTTGTAGCCTGCTGGAGGCTTCCAGCCACTGAAGTAACAACTGGCAATTTTATCGCTTTGTTTTCAAGTAAAAGAGTATATCTAAGGAAAACAAAAAAAAAAGGCGCAGTAGAAGAGTGATCTTGCACAAAAGCTTGCATGATATTTGACAGCAAGCTCTTCCAGGGGTAACAGCAGCCCTTGGCCCGTGCTGCACACTTGTGTGAGTGTTTGCCCAGGGAGCAGCAGTCAGGGCTCTGCCACTGACAGCACCTCCAAAGGCAGATGAGCACACAGGTGTGTGTGTGGGTGGGGAGTATATAACTAAGGAAGAAGAATAGCAAATGGAGAGATAAACCACACAAAGGGACTATGTTTGAGCTTTGTTATGAAAACTCAGAGACAGCAAGAGCTGTAATAGTTACTTGCTGTTCCACATAATGAGCTAACTGGTACAAGATTCTGCAAAGGCCCAGGACTCCTCCATGTTTCTTAAGGACAAATGAATGCCTTTCATTTTCCTAGAAGAAAAGTTCTTGTCTGAATAAATATGAGTGACTTTCCTTCCCTGACATTTCTTATGTGAAATTATGTACGGTGTTAAAATCTTTGATGCAAAAATTTCAGTCACAGGTCATTCTGTATGTAAGGTTATATTCCCTTGGTTATTTAGATCTGTATATTATACATTCGTAAGCTTTTTACAAGCTCATTTGTGTGTCTCATGATTAAAAATTCTGTTTATGTTTTTTCGCTTGTCAAGACATAATCAGCTTTCATGCTGTGTCTATGTGATATCTTCAATAATCAGTTAGGTTTATGGGGAAAGCAGGAGCAGCAATACTGTACAAAGTGCTTCTTGGGGATGAGCTGAAGCTGTGAACTCCGTTTTCATTCTGCTTCGCTTAAAATCTGAAAGCTGTGGGCTGCTGCCAAGGGAAGTTCTCTAACAGCCTGGACTCTGTTAGCTAACTAGCTCCCCCTCTTGAAACTCCAGAAATGGTGACAGGAGTCAGGGATGTAGAGGGAAGTGAAATGAAATCCATCGGTGTTGGAGTTCTCTCATTTTTATAACAGTGGTGATTTTGGGTTTTTTTCTTATGTGTAACTGACAGCTGGGGAATGTCCTTAGCTTGCTGCTGCTGGTTTCTGAACTGACTTGTGAGAATGTTAAAGGGGCTTTGGTGGCTGTTGCAAAGGAATTCAAGGCTGCAGAGGTCACCCTAGTGCCAGTGTCCAATGGAGAAAGGCCGCAGAGCTCCCCGGCTGAAGGGCACTGGAGAAGGATGGTGGAGGACAAGGATGCCTGGGGGACAAGACGGTTCAGCTCCACCCCGCAGCAGCCCCTGCTCGGGACTCCAGCAAACACCAGGGCAGGAAGGGAAGCGCCCATCTGTGCAGGACACAAACATCAGCTGTGCCTCCCGGGGCATTCCTGCCTGACAATGAGCCCAGCTGACGCGGGGAGGTGGCAGCTGTGCTGCTGCACGGCACGGCTTTGCTGGGAACAGGGCTATCAACACAGTAGGTAACTACAGATAGGATCTTCTGTCTGGTTTTTTGGTTTGTTTTTGGTTTTGGTTTTTTTTTTTTTTTTTCTTTTTCTTTTTCTTCCTAGAACAGATATTAGGTCTATAAAGAGATTTAATTCTAGGGCATCACATGGTGAGGTATGTGAGTCTGCAGCTGAGAAAAAGGTGTCTTCGGTGTACAACAGGCCTCATTACATGGAACTCTTTCCACATGGGTTTTACAGAGAGCTGTCCTTGCCTGAAAATTTCCATTCTGGAAAAGTTAATATAATGTCAGGATGGATAAAGGGCAGGAGAAGGGAAGTGTTCTTGCTTTGTAGAGAGGGGTAACTGAGATATGGAGCTGCATTTAGACTTCATACTGCACTATTCAAGCATCCAAAGACTTATTAGATGAAAAAACATTTGCCATCCTTGCCATCCCTGAAAGAATGAATGTTAGAACTTAGGACACCTCATTTCCAGGTTTTTCCCTGCAGTGGGCTATAAATCCAGTCCCTTTTTGTTTCTTCTTCCTCTCTCCAGTACCATGAATCTTTCATGCCTTTGGATAGTGGCCCACTTTCAACAGGAAGGACAAACTAAGACCTGTGTATAATCAGGTGAGATTTCTTCTGTGTAGGGGCAGAAGTAATTTTAAATCTGTAGATTGAAGAGGATAAAAATCAATTGTTTAAAATGGAGAAGACTACCACTAGCTTGACTTTGGGCTGAATGTGATGCCTTGTGTCATTTTCAAGGGTGTGGTAGGATCAGCTAACAGAGCTGTTTTGGCGTTCAGCTGCCTGTGTGTCACTGCTGCCATTCAGTGAACTGCAGTGGAGCAGCCATCACAGCTAGGGATGCAACTGAGAGTTTATACCCTTCTCATGCAAATAATGTGGCAATTACTCACTTCTCATATAATTCAAATGGATGAAGTTTTACAGTCCTTAAAGTCAGGCTTAAACCTTTCTAATCAGCCTAAATACATCCTTGGAGATACATCTTAGTCTTTTAGGTCTCTTGAATTCTATGTAAATCCACCCTAAATATTAGCCACAAAAATATCTTTCAGTATGCTATGACACTTGTCTCAAGTCATTCTGAAAATCTATAAGGACTTAAAGCATATTCTTCCCAAGAATTCTACCCACAGTATGGTGTTTCACTTAAATTCAGTGAGCAGCACAATTTAAATAAGTGGCGAACACAAAGATCTCAATTTTTGGATATCCATTGTAGGACACTGTAAGTGCAACCTTATTCTTCAGATGAAAATTACCTTCTGGACATCTGCAACATCTCTCTGGTAAGTCTGTGCTGTAAATTGTAAACACTGACCCAGATACAACTATTTTTTTTTAAAATCTCCCATCTCAATGACAGAGAAAAACTTGCATAAACGCTTGCAGTAATAAAGAAAGTGTTTTGAGGGTACTCTCTCAAATCTGCTGAGATATTTGTAGTGTTCAAGTGAACTGTAAAATCAGTGAAAAACAAAGAAAAAGTATTTCAGATTTTTGGTCTCCAAATTGTGTTTCTACCTACCTACAAAGAAAACTGTTGGGGTGACAGGTTTTAGTCCCTTCCCAAATCTTCTAATACATTATCTGCCCCAAACTTAATACATATTTTAATTTCAAATAGTAATGATCAAAACATGAAGAAAAGACTGGGTTTTGTTTTGCATCCAGTGTTTTCATATTTGCTCTTACAGTCCTCTGAAAGCTTGCTCTCTGCATGCTTTTTAAAGTAGAGCTTTAAGATTCAGCTTTTCAGCTGATAATCTTAGAGAAACTCTGCCTATTTTTATCTCTTGAAAATCTGAACTTCAAATGGTTTCACAAAAACACAAACCAAAACAAAAAGCCCCTCTCTATACCCAAATTATGCACATAGGAAACTTGCCATGGAGTGTGCTAGTATATCTGAAAATACAGTGTATTATTCCTGATGCATATATTATCAACTGCACAAATACCAGCGCGTATTAAATGCCTGGGTCTGCAAGCAGTAGTGTTCTTTAATGCTCATCATATTTAAAGCTGGGGGTCCTCTAGGCAAAAAGTGACTGTCTGGTTTGGAGGTGATGCAAAGAAGGTCATCTACATTAAATGAACTAGACTGGGCTCAGTAATAGTGAGCCATTCTCAAATACTAATGACCATCTGGATTACAGATGCAGTAGCCAGATTGTCTGTTGTGTCCACCAAGTGAGTTGTCTTACCCTGGGAAAAAACTGTCATCTGTCTGTCTTGCCCTGTAGACATGAGCTTTCTTCCAACCTGTCCACATGGATTTACTGGTGGCAAGGTCATCCCGTTCTCTGGAACGTCACTCACTTGCATTTGCTGGCTGCTTAGCAGCTGCCAAAATTTTTGGAACAGAACAGAGTGGCAAGGGGCTGGAAGTAAGATAGTAAAACTGAAATATTTTCTCTTTGTTTCTGTTGCACATTCACCAGTACTTAAAGAAAACAATACCTATTTATTAGCTGAATAAAAACTCTTTTCTCAGCTCTGTTTGTTAAATAGATGATGTCGGTTTTAGGGTGTTTCTCTTCTCAACTCCCATGCTGTGAAACTCCTCTCCTTTTGTTAAGCAGAATAAGAAAATCATTGCAAGACCGAAAATCTTGTTAAAAAATGCACCAATTTGATTTGGCATTTAATTAACACATTTTTGTTTGGTATTACTGTGTGAGTCTTGACTCTACTTAGAAATTTCCTTTTCATTTTATTAATGCAATTGTGCTTTGCTTTTAAGGGTGCCCAGAGAGTCCATAACCTATATATTTATGCTCTGTTTTTTGTGGGTTTAGCATCATGCTATCATTTATTCATTAGAGGATTGTAAATATTTTTCTGAGTACAAAATTTAGAAGTTAATAGTTCCTGAAGACTTTATACTGCTGAATGTTTTTCTTGTGTTTAAAATGGACAATTCTGTAGAAGCTCTGCAAAGTATTGCAGGCAGTGAATACATCAAGCACTTGCATTTATTTTCAAAGCTTCTTTATATCCTTGTGAGTACATAGACAATTAAAAGCTGAAAGGGGTTAGTGCCTCAGTTAACTTCAGATTCTGGAGAAAATAGTCCTTCCAGAAAAGATTTCATCCCAAAATCTACAGGTAGGTAGCCTGGGGATTCATTTGTGATTGTCATGGTGAAGCGTTTTTGCTAATTAATTTTGCTAATGAGGTGATAAACAAACTAAGGGAGTCCTCTCCTTTTTAACACTAGCTCAGATTTCATTAGTAGTAGCTTGTCCGTGACAATTGCAGGTAAATCCCAGGCAGTATTCATTACAAAGCGTAAATGCGAGGCACCGGGATGCTCTGGCACCAATTTTAGCCCAAAGCCTTGGATGATTCTTGTAACTGCCAAGCTGGATGTTCAGTAAGATGCAGTGTGAGCAGGGAAGGCCATACCTCCATGGTACTGCAAACACATCACATGGCTTTGATGGGAAGATGCTGTGAAGAACAATGCAGATATAGTAAGAGAGGAAGAAGGAAGGAGAGCTGCTGTTAAGGAGCTGGAAAATGTGAAATGCTGTGTGTGTTTAGGGACATGCATTCATGCACAAGTATGTGCTCTCTCTATATGCTAAATAGTTTTACTGTTAAGTGTGTGTGTTTAAGTACCTCCTTACACTGGGGTTGCAAGAAACATGGCTAAGAAAGCAGAGAAGAAAGGAATAGTGAAAAGGAAATAAAAAAGAAAACCAAAAGAAAAAAGGAAGGAAACCATGTATTTTTCACTCATTTACTTCATGGGCTGCTAATATAGCATATATATGTGTGTCTCTGTGTATATATAGATGTAGACAAGTGCATATGGTTAGATATTCCAAAAACCTGTGTGCAGACAGAGCTTTTATCTTCATTATATGTAAAAGAGAACCAAGTATATGTGCCTGAAAAAAAGTCTTGTGTATGGTATTTCATCTGGCATTATCAGAAAAGGTGTATTCCAAGCAGATCAGAAACAGTCTGTAGCTCACTGTAGCAATTCAGTTTGGAGTAAATGAGCTCTTAATTAGGTGAGGGCTGATTTCTTGGCATTTGAGACTCTTTGAAACTCTCAGACTGCTCTTCACATTTTTTAAAAAAAAAAAAAAAGACTATTCTTTGTAAAACTTCCTAGCAAGGAGAGCACAGTCTGTAGGAAAACAGGATCCAAAGCCACATATCATTGCTAAGAGAATGATGCAAAGCTGAATCAGACTCCATTTTGTACTTGATTAATTCCACTGAAACATTTGGAAAATACCAGCTAGTTATTACTAGTATTAGTAAAGTATTGCTCGTATTACTAGTATTACTATAAGTAATATCTTCTAGAGTATAGGTGTTTTGTGAGCAAGGATATGACAGCTCAGACCTAGCCTAAAAATCATCCTCTGCTGTGGGAGGCATCACAAAACACATCAGCTTCTTTTTGAAGCTGGTTCATTTCTTGTCCTCACAGCAATGGGAAAGCTGTTTCTTAGCTTCATTCCCATGATGGTTAGAAATGATATAATTTCATTCATTAACGTCTCCATGGCCTTGCTATTCCTGTGGCCCTGCTATAGCCACCTGCTTACAACACCATCTCCAGCTACGTTGCTCAGCACACCCACCCCCACAGAATGATCTCCAGTCCCCTGGCCCAAGCAACACAGACTGGCTGATATTCAAGACTAATCCTCTGCAGAGCAGAGGAGCAGATGAACCCAGTCCACACCATATAGCCATATGGTACTCACGTACATCAAAACATGACTGTTTCTATCTCTGGGGGTGGTTTGGTTCATCATAAGTGTGAGGACGGTGTTGCAGCCCACAGACTGGTGTTTCCATGGCATGTAATAATAGATGTTGCATGCTCTGGGCTGTGGCATGTATGTGTTGGGAATGCTTGAGAGTTCCTACATTCTGTTTTGGTGGGAACTTGTTGATTTCTTCCCAAAGAGGTCCTGGAAGTATATAAGCAGGTGAGGAGGCAATGAGCATAAAGGAAGAAAGGAGTGAACAAAACTATCCAATTGTATTTGTACCCATACGCTTTAATTTCAGCTTTATTGACCCTTGCTGGTTATCACCCTTTCTTTGGAGAGAGTAAACATATTTCATCCTAGGCTGAGTTTTGCGAATCAAACAATCTTCCCTTTTTCCAGATCATTCCATGATCCCGTCTTTATGGGCAGCTTTAATGTATCTTCCTGGAATGTGAGTTACTAAGATTTTACACAGTATTCCAGATAAACTTTTGTATACTGCTTAGTAAAAGGAAAAAAAAAAACAAAAAAAAACCTTTGCTTCATAGAAAGATCTAGAGTAACATAGCTGAATATTGCATTTATCTTTCTCATATTGGCCTTACTTGCCTAGTTCATTACAAGCGTATTCACAGTGTAGACATCTCAAACTCATGCACTTGTCTGGACTTCTTTCATAATCAATAAAGACAATAAAGAGAAATAAGTGATTAATCTCATTCTGAAGTAAAGGTCTGAAAAAGGTCAGATCAATAATGTCTGGAAGTGCCTGTTTGTCTCCTTTGACTGCAAAAGCAGTCTGGGTTGAGCAGTGAGGGGAACTATGCCTATACTGTAGACATCTGAAGTTAGGTCAGATAAATCCCTGATTGATCAATACTGAGATGATCGCACTCTATTTCCTCTTTGCTGTTACTAACATCTAAGAGCTCTTAAATTATCGGAATTATTCTTGTTATGAACCTGCAACTGCAGGAGCTTCCATATGTTGTATTAATTAGGTAATTAATGAATTTCTATTAGCTCAGTCCTCAGGGTCAATATAACATTTCTACTGTGTGGCACTTCAGTTCTCTTCCATAGTGATTGTGTCTCCCAGTTTTATGTCAGCAGCCAAACTGAACTTGTGGGTTCCTACATTTTGTGCTATTGTCTGTGAAAGCTTTCAATCATTTGATTTCACACAGGCTTTTAAGAATCTTTGAGAATATTGTCCCTAAAATATAAGTATCACCCTCAGTACAAACTGCTGCTGTCTCCTAGTATGCTTCCTTTTTTTCATTTACTGTGCAATTTTAGCTAAAACTCAGCTTCTCTGTTAACTAATGGTCAGTGTAAAAGAAGACTAAATGATTTGGCAAAGTTTAGGTGGATGGGCTACATCAGCTATATCTTAGATTAAAACTGAATTTTCTTTTAAATAAAAAGTCAAGGAAGAAGTGTGCTGTTAATTTAAAAAATATTTTTTGGTAATCTGCTGCTACATTTATGCAATTTTCAGTATATTTCTATGGAAAATTTTTGTTTCCTTCTAACTGCATTATAAACAATGTACATTCCTGAAACTCCACCAATGGAACTCTAATTTTTCCTTCTTAAATATTACTAGTTTGTTTGCTGGTCTTTCCTTATGTGTTACCTGACTTAATCAATTCCCTAAAAATCCCAGACATTAGACTGAGAATGTCTTAGGTCAGTTCTTTGGATATTTTAGATTGTTTTTCCTCCTTCCTGTACCTTCTTCAGGTTGAGTTCTGAGTTCTGTGTCAGTCTGGGATATAATTTTAATTGCAATGTTTTAATTTCTCATTGCCTTATTTTCTTCACCACTTCCTATTCAGCATTGATTTTATTGAAAACTAGGACAAAATATTCCTTTGCTACCTGGACTTTATATAGATCGTTTAATTTCTCCTCCAGTCTCAGTGATGAGGAACACTTTTTTTCTTTCCTTTATCTCTTCATGCTTATATGTTATTTGTCTTAACTTTTGCTGCTATGTGTAACTCAGTTACACTATGGCAGTTCTTATTTTGCCCCTTCAATTTCTCACCCTCCGTATGTATATATCTCTCAAGATATGTATATCCACTCTTTTTTTTCAGTTGTCTGTGGAATCTCTGCTTACCTCTAATAACCCTTCTCAGGTGTATTATATGTAGCAGGGTTTATCCCTGTTTGAATAATGAATGACAGGAAAGTTCGTAAATTTGATGAAGATATTCCAGGCCTCACACACATGAGGCTTTGAGTTCTTCAGTCCAGTGGACATCACTCACTAATTACCTTAATATTCCACAGTCTTCTTCTTGAGTTAAAAACTGGATCCGTACATTTGTTTCATTTAAACTGAGTCAACTTATCATTACTCAGTGCAAGGTTTCTTCTGTGATTAATTCTTCTATAAAGCCTTTTACTGATTACCAAAAATAAGCCAAAAAATGATGTGTCAGATGGTGGGCTCCCTCTGCAGTCAGTGAGGAGGGACAGACAACTTCAGAAGATGAATCAGCCCGTGGCAGTCTGAGTCTTGCTGTGGAAAGGCTGGTCACAGCTTCTTGGCTTAGAGGCACTGCAGTTCAGACAGGTTGGGCATCTTGCCTGGATCTTCCCTCTGGAGGCTGTGTTTGGTGAGCTGCCACTCCCACAGACAGGAGAGCTCTTGGATTGCTAGTGACATTTGTTTCCCACTCTCCAAGCAGGCAGCTGGGGTCCTGTGGCCCTGTGATTCCCAGCAGTGTGCCATGGGTGTGGTGTGCAGGCATGTGTGTCTAAAGCATTCCACAGGTCATGAGCCATCCTCACACCGATCTGATCACACCGAAACTGCAGGCCTTCAACACTGCTTCAGGATGAACAATGCTTCCTTGGTGTATTTGTGACACAAGGGAAGTCCATTTCACAAGTCCCATCACTTCGTATTTTCTTGCACTATATTGCGGAACTGATGTATGGATACAATGATATTAAGGTGTGATTCTAATGACCATGCAACAGAGCTCAGTGCCTTTATCATATTCCTCCTAGGTTTGGTTTGGATTTTACAAGGAGTCAAGGAAGACTCCAGGTTTCTCATGAGCAGCACTTGGTGAAGTGCATGATCCCTTACAGATGATACTGCAGAGTCTCCTCTTGCCCTTTCTCTCCTCTATACATATGCTGTAGTATACTAAATCCTTATTTTTACTTCTCTCAAGCCACCTCTATCCTTCGTTCATTTCAGCCCCTAGAGCAATTAACTTAATCAAGCCCAACTCCATATTTTAAAAGTAAGGTATAATCTGTAGGGATAGATGTGACTATCCTATCAATTAGGGAATCATAGGTAGCTGATTTACCTTATAACAGTGCTATTTTAGTTTTTTACTGGGACCTGTTTTCTCTTCCCTCTACTCTTTTTCTCTCACTTTTTCTTCTTCATGAATTCACTTTTTTATTGCTGTTGCTTTCCTTTAAATGTCACTTATCCCCAGCCCTTTTATTTTCTAATGTCTTTCTAAGGAAAAAATCTCTATATTATTGGTCATATTAAGTCCCATGGGGTTTGACCAGATATAAGTTGGCAGTGATTAGTTCTGTTGTGAATCCTACCAGCTGCAATGGTAGCTCTAAGAGCTGGTGTAATGTCCAGGCTGATGGCTTAGGAGACCCCTAAGTCTGTCACTGTATGTGTATCTTTAGCAGTCCCCCAAAAGCAAGGAAATAAGTAAAATTAACCCTCGCTACCACTGGTCTCAGTGCTGAAAGATATGTCACTGCCTTGAAAGTGATAAATCTCAGGAATGTGCAGATTCTTTTTGTTTTGATTTATGAAAGAAGAAAAAAAAAGTTGTTTTGCTACAGGAAGTGCCTTGACTTTATAATGTAACTTGCAGTACTGCTGTAGTGTAGTGAACTATGTAATCTAGCAAACTTCATCGCTCCCAGGGTACAATCTGAGGGATTTTAGCAACATTTTTGGTTTCAGTTTATCCCCCACCAGTCAGAAAATGTATCTTTTCCTGGTCTAGAAGTAGAGGTCTTGCAAGCAAAGGCTTTTCATTCCTGAAACTGAAAGACAGAATGAGGTCCCAAGCCTACCACACTTCTGGGAAAACAAAAACAAAAAACCAAAAAAATATTTTCACAGACACTCAAGAAACAGAAATTATTTTGAAAATTTAGCATGGGACTGCTAAGATTCTGGTTCTCGATTCTGTATTCTGTATTCTGTATTCTGTTCCTTGGAAGTTTTGACATTCCTGAACTTAAACCGGTGCAAATGACGGAGCTGGTTTAAAACTTTAGTCTCTGAAATTCTAAGCCAAATTCCCTTGTGCTTCAGTGAAAATTCATTGGAAGTAATATATATCTGTGATCCAATGCCTTTTCAAGAAATAAATGTCCTTTCTGATAAAAGCCTATTTTAGTGAGAAATTCTGTACTGGTGCTAAGTAAAATACTAGAAATAACAAATATCCCACTGAGGCAATATTTGGTAAGTATGCAAATCTGAAAGTGAACGGAATAATAGGGTGCAGCTGGCTCTTAGTCTTATATTTGACTGTTGCTGTTCACATACAGTACAACAGCCGTGCATGGGGGAGGAGTGTTAACACGATATTCAGTGAAGGCTGCATGGCGTGGGTGTATCACAGTTCCAGGAAGAGCCTGAGGTTATGGTTTACAGAGTTCACGCCAACTCTTCATTTTAAAATGTAGTGGCACACTGTAAGTCTACTGCTGACAGAATGAAGTTTTACTGATGCTTGACATGGTGACTAAACTATTAGGCCCATCCAAGCTCAAAATATAAAGCTGTTTTCTGACAGCTTATCAGAAAACAAGACTAACTGCTCTTCAGCTGAATATTTCTAAACCTCTCATTCCTCAACCAATATAAATTCTCGTGACACACATTTTGAAAATCCACCTATGTACTTCACTTTGTTGGGAAATTTGGGCCTGCTTTGCATACAGAGGAAGCCTGAAGTGTTTTATTATTTAATCAAATATCTCAAATAATTTGCTATTAGGTATTTTTATTTTTATTTTTTTTAAACTTATAAGTTTCAGGCAATCTCTAGTACCACTGCTTGAAAATTTAAAACAGACTGATGCATGAAAAGTATACTAGCAAAACACATCCTGCATTGTCAGAAAGTAGGTTTTTCTCATATCTTGCATCTTTCATTGCTAGATTTGATGATTCTTTTCTGTGAAATGCATTTAATTAGTCTTGAAGCTCTTATGCAAATCTATCACAAAACTTCTTTTTGTTACACTGAGTGAAAAAAAAATCTTTTCTATTATACTTTTATTTAGATATAGTATTATAAATAGTATACACAATGAAAAAAAATCTGACCTCTGAAACTTTATTTTCTCTGCAGAAGACTTAGGATGTGTTTGTCATATCTCTTCTTGACAAGTTTGGTGTCTTTCTAGATTTTAGTACCTTTAAAACTCTGTGCCTTTATTTAGAATGGTAACTATACTAACACATACAATAAGACATGAAAGCAGTAAATATTTCATTGCATGAATGAGACTCCTTCAATACACAACCAGTGTTCTGTATAACCAATATGTCAACATCTATTTTGTAGGGAAATACAATATATAAAAAATTGGGAGAGGGGGAGTATTTAAATATTGAAAATTGAATTCTTTGCCTTTATTCAAAAACCATAAAATATATTTCTCCTTAGATTCCCTTTTCAGGAAAATGAACTGCAGTTATTCACACCAAAATACATTTGAACAAAAAAATAAATTTTAATGCATGGCATGGAAACTACACTAGGGAACTTGAGAACCTAAATACCCTACTGTTTGGCCAAAACCATAATTGGTGTCTGGAGGAGAGACCTTTCCATAATCCAGATATCATATTTCCTTCTATGGCCTCCATTTTAGTCAAAATTCCCTATAGTCCATGTTACTCGTCACGTGATCATAGATCTTCTAATTTATTTCATTCTGAAGAATTTTGGGAAAGTATAATACGATATTTTCAAATCTCCAAGAAAGAGCAGCATAGCAACTTTCTCCCTTCTACTTTCTATAATTTTTAATTTGCTGACTATCTTTTGTTTGGCAGCAAAATTACATTCGTGTCTGTAGAAAGGGAGTATCTTTATAATAAATTATTTTTATAATATTCAAATACTTAAGCATTGTCTGGCATCTTATTACCTCCCCCTCTCCCTAAAGCCATTTTTGTGAGCTCTACACCTCTGTCAGCATTCACATTCTTTCATTATCCTATATTTGAGAAAGCTGTTTATCTTGAAACATACATTTTTAATTAAAAATTTCACTTATGTTCAGAAGGCTTAGGTATGCGTCACCATGTAAAAGCCTTTTTTTTAATCATAAAAGTCATATTGAAAAGCAGGTCTGGTATAGAGAAGAGTGTGGATTTAATCAGTTAATTGTGTGGTTACACTGTTCATAATCACTTCATTTGCTTTTAATGGCAATGAGATGGATATTTCCAAAGGAGTCTTATTGTCCTCTGTGTAAATAACTAATTGCTTTGTTATTAAATACTTAAATACTCAACATGCCCTGTAAATGTAATCTGCATGTGAAACCAAATCCCCATACTCCACCCAATTCTCATTTCATAGACAGACACGTAGTTGCATCCAAATAGTGCCCAGGATCACCTTTCGGTAAATCTGAAGTAATTCCTTTTCCTCAAGAGATGAATACTCTGATTTTCAGTGATTATTGCAATGTTTGCTGATTACTTTAATTGATTTAGTCTATCTTTCTATTCACACAGTTAAACAGCCAGCTCATCTTGGAAGGTGCCAGGACTGAATCTAGGTGGTATATAAAGGCTACTGCTTGTTGCTTCATCTGAGACTGATACAAGCAAGCATGAGCTATTCCTCCTTTGATCTGAATCAGAGAGAAGAAGTTAACACAGATGTCATCCAGCATATACATCACTTGAAACTAACCCACCGATTCTCCTACCACAGAAAACATGATCGGAAACAGATTCCTCAGGGTTCAAGTCTCCTGTTTCTCTGCAGAAAAGCATGTACCTGAGTGCCCTTGTTTAATGTACTTTCACCCAGATCACCAGGCTTTTGCATCACTCTATTAAATGAAAATCAAGCCAGAAAAGGTAGAAAACATCAGCCTGCAAAGCATCAGATCATAGAGGGCTGCAGTGTGGAGATCCAAATCTGATCTAGTCACACTAGGCATTCTATTTTGCCAGTAAGGAGAAGTAGGTACTTTGGAGACATGATTCATCTGACCCATATTCAGTGTCTACTGTAGGTTAAGATGAATCATACTCTAAGTGCCTGTTTCTTTCTGTTGAATATGAGGACAGCCTTGACAATGGCTGAGTTGTAGACAGCTACATTGGCTTTTGTTGCTAGTCATAGATGTGCTGGGTAATTGCTAATGTATTGAATTACTAAGATGGAAAGATTCTGCGTGGGAAAAATATAAAAGAGTGCTATTACAGGAGAAGTAATGTCAAGGGGGGTGCATGCCAAGTTGAAGCAATGGAAGAAAAGCAGAAGTAGTGAAACAGTACATGAGGGCAGGAAAGTCTGAGTTCAATTGGTATACAGATATGACTATATCCACATAAAACAATTTAATTTAGAATACATAGATTAAAGCAATCAATATGAGATCTTTATATGTGTTTTGTACTTTGGGCATCTTACTTCAGTCTAGATTTAATACGGTGTTCTGGACTGAACACCCCTACAATGAATATGTTTCTGAGCTCACCAAAGAACTGATTGTTCATTGAGAGTGCCATATCCCCCTGAAGGGCAGCAACCCATTTGGTGTGCACTGTAGTACAGCCCCAGAAAATATTTGATTTGTAAACTCTAAAACCTTTCTGTGAATTCAGCCAATGTGCAATAAGTGGGGATGACTGAGAGAGTTATTTCAAGAATGCACAACTGCTCTGAACCAATATGCTAATGTAAATGCAGCCTAAGACAGTTTGCATATAAAATTTAAAATTCTAATGAAACAGTCCTTTAGACATAACTGCCTAAAATCCTGATAGAATTGGTGTAAAGTACATAACTTTGCGAGCTGCCAGATCATCAATTCACTAGATGAACTGAGGACGACAAGATTTTCCTCTAGAAGTCTTTGCTGGCACTTCTCACTCTATGTTGATTATATGGGGCATGTGAATAAAAACTCTAGGAGCCTCACACCCACCCTGGCAGTACACAGGAAGGTCTGATGGGAGAAAAAGCAGGGGTAGGAGGTAGGACTTTCTGTAGGGAAATATGTACACAGTTTGAGGTTTGGTCATGACTGGAGACTGAAAAGCATTTCTTTGACAAATGTTGACCAAAACCGGAAGGCAAGTAGGAGACAGGTGCAAAGAATGAAGAGATGACATGGCAAGTGTGAACAAATTAATTTGAATTTGAAATACTCTGGAGCTAAAGTACAATTTCACATTAAGCACAGGACAAAACAATACATATGGAGAGTTCTGTTTGCATTTGTACCACATTGTCCGAACCTTCTGTTGCTATGGTTTTGCACCACCTGTCTGCTATCAAGAATTGTTTACCTCTTTCAGTACTGCGCTGGATTATTTAGATGGTTATCTCAGCATGATAGATTGAGTTACCTCTCTGGCTTCATATGCTGAGAATAAATTCTGTAAAAGTCCTTGTTGAACAATTGTGATGCTCCCTTATATCTGTTTTTTAGATTAAAAATTATAAAATATTTCTGTTTTTTCACAAAATTACCAGAATGGAATGGAAATCCATTAGCATGCAAAAAAAGAGCACAACATGAAGAAGAAGCCAGGTTTCTTTTTAACTTCACAAAATAATATTTTGCATCAGTTATAACGCAGTAGACATTTTTTTCACTTGTGGTTAGAGCTAGTGAAAATTGTGATCCGCCTTTTCAGGTGGTGTGGAGCAATGTATTTTTATAAGCTTCAGTTTAACTTCTTCCATCTTCTAAATTCACTTATAGGATGGCATATGCATTTCAAACAGCACACCCTTATCTTAGCCTTGGCAAAGCAATATGCCTAAGATGGAGATGGATTCTTGTGCAATAGCTTAGCTGAACTGTCTGCTAAGTCCCATTCAATTACATTTGCAGAAGTCTATGGAAAGCTGTGGAAAATCTCATATCTTAATCAGAAACAACTTGATTGTATCCAAGGGGCTCATTGGAGCTCTGAATCACTCATAAATGTTGATAAGGTACAAATGGCAATGATTTTCCAAGTCCAGCTGGAGTTTGTAGACATAATAGTTAGAAGTAATGTTTCTTTACATATAAGCTGAATGCGCTTAAATAACAATTATTGACATACAACAGGTGAGAAAACATATTCTGGTTTTACCCATTTCGTTAAAAAAACAAAAGGCTGTATTCTCAGCCCTAACACTTTTCTCCTCTTAGGTATTATGACTAGGTTTCACAAAGGGAGTAAGCATGAGGAACAGGAAGCTTAGGTAGGGCTTAGTCAGAAAGAGAGCTCCTGACTCTGAGAGTTCAAAACAAATAATGTGTCATCTTAAGCTCTGTATGACAGCCCTGTGAGCAATTGAATGTGTGCTATTTATCTGATTCTCCATTCTTCTGCATATGAACACCACTGTTTACATCTCTCACCTTCAAAAAATCTCAGGCTGGCCTTGATATGCACAGATCTACTGCAGAGCTGATGGCCAGAAGCTTATCAAATCTGCAAATCTTCAGTGAGAAGAGAAACGTGATGCATGGACATCAAAGGGGTATAGATGCAGTTGGCAGCAGTTAAGTTCTGACCTACCTGAGACAGAAACTGTGCAGAACTAGGGTAAAGGTAGTCCCATCTCAGTTCTCCTGGAGAAAGAGAATGCACTGGATAAAAACTCCTCTTTCACCAAACAAATCAGAAAGCTATCCAAATCCTACCATTTGCAGACATCTTAATTATTTCTGAAGAGTATCTTGCCTACACATTCCCACCAGAATATTTAAGGTACTTCAGAAGACGATACAAGGAAATATTTTGTGTGGAAAAGGTGTCAAACAGGGCTTTGAGAACAGGCACCTCTCCTTGTCAAAAAGGGGTGGTCAGTCTGATCTTAGGACTTGTATCTGAAAAGGAACAAAAACACTGATGAAGGTAAACCAGAGGATAATCCCTCTCATCTTTGTTGTTTAGTATGGCTCAATGGTTTCCAGAATCAGAGGTAGCAAACTGCAACTGTGAAACTGAAATTATAATGCTCTAAAATTAGTGGCAATAACACAGGGTCACAAGATAAGGGAAGGGTTTCTTTGTACTCCTTTATGGCAAGTGACAGAAGCTTTTCATAATTTCAGGAGAGAGAAATGTGGAAAGTAAATTTCAAATTTAGTATATAAATCTGCATGGTGTTACAGCCTGACTTATAGGACAAAAGCAAATGGATAAGCCTCACAGAGCTCTTGTTACCACTGAGCTACACAGAAACTTGCAGTCTAAAAAAACTCTAATCAAGCATGAAAAACTTAAATTCATGAACTTTTCATCCAAACTTCTTTGGCTTTAACCCATTTCCTTAGAAGGTGTAGTATCTTCTACTATTTAACAATTCAAAGTCACCAGATCCTTGCAGAACTTAATCTATTATTTCTTATAGAAAGAAATGGGATATAATTAAAAAGAATTATTGCCCTGAAGAATAATTTTGACATTTAAATACTATATAGGTCTCTAAACAAAGTTTGTACAGTCAAAGAACACTTCTCTCACAACAGAAATTTTATATTTTTTTCTTCAGTTTTATAGAAGTTAAACTGCAGGATCAAAGCTGTCCCCTCTGGCCCTAAATTCACTCTATCTCTGCTGATTTAAATACCATTTCCCATTAAATAAACAACTGCTTACCCATTGTGTTTTCTATGGCACTAATACATATGGAATACAAGAATTATCTTAAACTAATCCCTGGACTTTAATAATTTTTAATAATTTGCAATCAGTTAATTGTTTCCTTGGGACTGAATCACAGGATTTAATTTCACCAGCTCAGATTAGTATTAATGGCTCTTCCAGAAGAATTTGAATCCTCCCTTCTTGTATTCAGTCAATGAGATTCTCAACCTTGTTTTTTTCAAAATAATCTGCTTCAATTATCTTATTTTATTCTTTAAAATAGAATTCTGAAATAAAATTATTTTAGATTATTTTATTTCTATAGATTTCTTTGTGACAACCCATGGGCAAAAGTAACCTCAAAAGGTTTTAATGTCACTACACCTTTTTCTATTAGGCAGTTTTTTGCTATCCAGCTCTCTGCTGGAGTGTTCAGATGTCAGTTCTTTGTAAATAAGAATTTGAGATACAGAACATAGAACACCATCTTCCTTATCACTTTAATATACAACATCCTATGAATCTCTGGGATGGTCATTTTTATTCACTTACCTTCAATATTTCCATATAATACGAACATCATGAAAGTATTTGTGGGGTCTCAGGCTCAGTTTATTTAAGTTTTTTCATGGACTAAGTTTTGTACTGAAATTCAGTGAGGTTCTCCATTTTTAGCATCATTTAACAAGGCTTTATCATTACAATTTTCCAAAGTCTTACTTCTGAGAGAAAGTAAGCACTTCAACAGACAATATCTTCTGGCAGTTCTGGCAGTGTAGGGGCATCTTGTTGCTATGCTCCAGCAGTGGATCAGACAGCAGATAAACATTTTTGCATTGTCAAGGCCTGTCTGTCATCGGGAAGTCCTGGGACAACATAATCCAAATCATGACAGACAATGATGGAAAGAGTGGTAGACAACAATTCCATGGGGAATACCCAGTCTTGTTTTAGTACTCCTGTTATGTATGGAGAGAGGTACACCATTGGTAAAACAGATCTTTGATGGTGAACAACTCTTTTAAGAAGATTTTGCCAGATTTTCATGACTCTACACTTGTGCCATAGCTGGCCTTTCTGCACTGGTAGCCATCGAGGGAGCCAGTTCACCAGGGGTTTTGTGCTGTGTCCAAACCAAGGTGGTAGATTGGACCTGCTGAACATAGAGCAGAAGTATTAACACAGTGCCCTCAATGCCATCAATGTGCCATTCACATGCAGCTGGTCTGTCTCCAGAGCAGACAGGTAAAAGAGTTTCTGGAAGCTATTCCTGTAGGCAGGACTGAAAATTTATAGCATTTTCTTCAATTTGGGTTACTTTTCTAAAAAAGATTATAAGGATTAAGGGATTTTTGTTTTTAACCTGGGACAAACTTGGATTCCTCGGCTGGTTTTTTTTTGTTTTTTTTTTTTTAAAATTTTGTTTTGTTCTCTTCCTTGAAGTCTCTTCAGACTATGGAGAAGACATTTCTTCAGGCACATGGAAAGGCAGTCAATAATTTGGAGATTCACTTGCTTGGTCTTTTATGGAGGTGCATTATTACTAGATTGTTTGTCAGATGTCTATCTTTGAGTAATCTGTCTCCATCTGTGGCCTTAAGAGGGCTTCTCTATGCACTTAATCTGTTCTAAATGACCCAGAAAAATTATGACTGAGACTAACAAGGCCTCAATAAGGGAGGTTAGCCAAAGACTGTGACTAGAGTGCTCCTCCCCTGAAATCACTTCAGTAGGACAGATTGGTCTGTAAGCTTGTCTTTTGAGAAGAGGTGGGTGCAACTGGGCAATTTCCAGTGCAGGCTGCTGACCTAAGATCTCCCTGTGGCCAGCAGTCTCTCTCTGTGCCTCTCTCTCTGTGGGGCCAATACATTTCACAAACTGTACAAACAGCAAACAGTGTGACTACTTGACAACTTTAAAATTTTTTTTTTTAGATGATAACAAGAAAATTTTGCTTTTGTTAGCACTTGGCAGCTCTCTTGACCGTGTCAGGTAGAAAAAATTGGTTTAGTCTTTACTAGGCACATGTGCCAGGGGACCGCACACTATTCCTTTGTGAGGGAAAGCTCTTCACCCTGTACTGATCCTGTTTTTCACTGCCTTCTTCCAGGAGAAGAGCTGTAGTTCAGTAAGTGGAGAATGCTTGGCCAGGGATAGAAAAATGTAATAGGATCTTAGAAAATATTCTCTCTCATTTCTCTTGCATTCTCAATTTGTGAGTGTTGGTATATGTTTCTCTGATTGATGTATGATGTACTGTGTTGTATGAAAGTGGAGGAAAAAGAGGGGAAGGAAGGGAAGCAGGACCTCTGAGTTCCATTTCTTTGCTGCGGTTTGTGAAGAAACAAGGAGAGATTAAGTACAAATGGAAGTATTTTAAGTGTCAGGTGATAGGGCAATCCAGAAATTATGTCAATTTATATGAATGAGGGAAAGGAATCATTGTTTGCAGAGGGAAAAAACAATGGATGGAAAGTCTATACAAAAACTTTCTAAAATAGGAAAAAGGATATGGGCAGAACAGGAAAAAGGGTAATCCAGAATCTGCTGCTCTCTTGTAAGGCATGCTGTGGAAGGAGAGGTGAGGAATACATGGTGAATCCTGTATGTATATATATACACCCGAGGCAGTCTAGCAGTCTGCTAGTATAGACTATACACAAACTGGCTGCTGGACTGGATGGGAATCCTCTGGCCTGTATGGTCTTATTGGAGGCTGTGTAGATTATAATGGCTCCATTCTCCTCAGATCAAGTGGGTAGAAAGTATTTTGATAATGTTTTCCACACAAGCAGTGAACTCTTCTCACTGACAAAGTCCTAAGCCAACCAAATGCACCCTGACAAATGTCTGTTAGAACCTGAAAATATTGGTGCATGCTGTCTAGGAGTGAAATGGTCAAAAGGGCATAAGCAGCAAGGAAAAATTCTTGGTTTGCATTGTAAGGTTGCATTGTAAGATGCAAATATTGGTATTTTTCTTCACATAAGAAGTTATGTTGATCCTTGTTAGTCACAAAAGGAGGACAGTGCCAGAGACTTGAAATAGATTGGCGATATGAGCATGACTGGTGAAGACAATGTATGCAACTGGCCTACAGTGAGGAAGCATCACTGTATGGTTATTATAAACCCAGAGTCAATGGAAGACTGCGGGGGAAGTCTGTTCTTTTGATAGTCTTGGAGTGGCTGGATATGGTATTCTTAAGGAAGATGGCAATGATGCCTGAGTTGTCATAAATCTTGTCAAGGATGAAGCAGATGGAGAACAGCCTTGCAGAAGCTCCTTGATAATGAAAGCAATACAAGATTTGCTAACTTGGAATTGTAAAGCCCCATCTCTATAAATGTCTGATGTAGCTGCATTAGTGAAGCTAATGGTCCTCTGAAGGAAGGATCCAGAAAATAGCTGTCTGCTTCTCTAGATCTGTCACCCCTTCCTCGCAAAGGGCTGTCTAGGTGGCCTTTCAGTGTGAAATCAGCAGCCCTCTGTGTGCATATGTGTCTATGGGAAGATGTGGTTTCATGTGTGAGTGCTCATGATATATGTCCCATACAAGTTTAAAAAAGATGGTTTGATCTAGGTACCAGTGTCCTGCAGTGTTTAAAATGTGCTTGTGTATTATAGGAGCTGAGAAGTCACTCACGTTCATTCTGGTCACAGCATTGTGACTTATGAGAAAAGGCTACATCTTGGTGATCCTGCCGTGACTCAATCCTGCTCCCTCTCTCTTCATCCCAAGAGAAGATCTTCTTTCAAGAATTAGCTAATCAATTTTGCTACCACAAGATTAGAATGAATGCTTATTGGTGAAGGTGGTACATGTATTATGGATGAGTCCAGGGTGGTGAATTCTGGAAGGATTGTGAGGTGGTGGGTGCTGTGCTTGCAGGTGGCACATGCTCTGTGAAACATGGACATGTTGGGATATAGTGGAAGTTCTCAAAGGTCTGCAGTACAGAGGTAAACAGAAAAGCCTGGGAAACAGTGTCCTTGTTGGGATAGGATGTTAAGAGAGATGTATCACTCTTAAAGCAAAATTAACTGCATAAATTTATGCATTAACTACATAATTGATCTTTCTTATGTTGAGCTGACTTACTCATAGATAAAACTTCACAGTTCTCAACTGCAGTTTAAATATCATCAACAGGATAATGCTGTTCCTGAAAGTGCCAACTTAGATTTAGATTAAAAAAAAAAAAAAAAGCACTGATCATAAAGTAAAAACCTGAATTCATATGGGGGTATTAAATATCCATCACATATTGCTATTCTTTAATATTCATGTGACAATAGAGTACCTCTCAATTTTCAGTAGTCCTTGCATTCTGACAAAAGAAAAATTCCAAGTCTAGGTCATGAATTCCTGAAAAATTACATTTATTTCAGCCCCTGGCATTACACTTTTTTATCATATCAGAGATTTAAACCTCATTGTCTTTAGAGCCTTTATAATATAATATCCAAAAGGGACAGTTATCTAATAAAGCAGCCTATTTTAGTCTTACATTTTCTCTTACTACCGATCAGATTCAGTTTGTGTGCAGTACAGAAAACAGACCACTACTGAAAGAAAGAACAAAAGGCAAATCATTGTAAAATCTGAACTGCCAGAATTAGGCCGTCATGTTACAAAGTGGTAATTCTTTCTGACAGCCTCAGCTGTACCAATCATGACATTCGGCAAATTAGCCAGGCCAAGAACAAATAAAAAGAAGAAACAGGTGTGAAACCAACTTCCTGCCTCCCAGGATAAATACATTGTTCACTGAAGGGCAATGCACCTGCACTATTGTTTCTAGTTGGCAAAGGGGGGGTGAGGGGAAGCTTTTAAGTGCAAATACACTTGAGACTTGATAAAGACAAGAGACTTCTCTATAATTTCAGTATAAACGGGCATTTTCTTTCATGATCGTTTTTAATAAGTTAACTCTTTGAGGAGATATTTAAACTGTAGTTTGGATAAATTATTGCTCTGCAAGGGAAGATGAAGTAAAGCTGAACATAAGCCTTTTCTGGGATTTTCAGAAAAATGAGGGGAACCTCACTGTTTCCTTTCTGATTATGATCTTTCTTCTTAAAGTCACCCTCGTGGCTGAATAGCACGTCAGTGGGGTGAGATGAAGGAGCCTGCTGCCATCATCTAGCCAAGCCCTTGAAGGAATTCCATCCCAACCAGGTGTACTACACTGTGTTAATATGCAGAAACTAGAAGAGATGTAGAAGAGTAGGAGACAAGAGAAGAGCAACAAAAAGGCTGTAGTCTTCATACCTTAATTGAATAATTTTTTTGCTCTGTTCCGAAATTGTCCTTCTGCCTTGGTAGTTGGGAGCATTTTATTCATGATTATTGCAATAGACAGACAAAAAAACCTGTGATTTAAATTTAAGAACAGCTCATTTCTACAAGCCAAGAATCATGAACTAGTGAGACTGCTTTCTTGGATGTTTTCTCCACTGGTACAGATATGATTCTTGGACACACATTTTAATAAATCGTTCTCTGCATGTGGGTAGATGCAGACCAATACCATAACTGGAAGTCTGGTATCCCCTGATATTCATGGTTGCTGCAGGAAAGAACAAGCGATAAGAGGGTTCAGCTTCCGCTGATGATTAGGGGTTTTTTGTCCCTAGTGCAGATGGTTTAGCACCTCCACATTTAACTCTGCATTGGCAGAGAGGGAGTGGGTATGGAGTAACACATAGAATAGATATTTCCAAGGGGCAGGACAGCTGTGAAACAGTTCCTAGTTTTCCTGGGGCAGCTGCCTTGTGGGGCAATAGCCCCTCCGGCGCTCTGGGACAGACTGACACCTGCAACAAATGCTGTTTTACAGCAGCACCTGTGTCTGAGGAAGTGCAACAGGTTAAATTTCTGTCATTCTCATGAATCCCTGGGAAAAGGACAGGAAACAGTGGTTTCACAATTATGAGAATGGGAGAGGGTCCAAGAGAGGTAGATAAGAAGGCTTCTCATGTTGACCTCAGATTGTCCCCAGATCTGTTTGTAACATCATATACAACGTGCTCTGCTTGCTTTTGTTTGGTGCCTGGCTTGTGGTGATGTTACTCTGAGAGCTGAAAAGGTCTGAGCAAAACCGGTTCCTCATGCACTCTGAACACAGACCAGTGAAACTGGAGGATGAAACTATTTCATAGAAATATTTCTGTTCCTGAGCTGTAGATTTGCTAAGTGAGCATTTCTGTGCAGGATCTCAGGATGTTTTATTAAAGTAGATGGTGCCTCCTGGCAAATGAATACCTCCTCAACCTTCTACTGCAGCCCTGTCATCCTTAACTACAAGGTTATCCCTGTGACAAAATGCTCGGGGAAATGGGCAGCTGTGCACTCTTTATGTCACATAGACCAGCCATAAATTTGAAACAATTAAGGGCCAGAGAAAGAAAGCTGTTTCTACGCTGATGTAAAAGCAGTCTGTGATGCTTAGGCAATTTGACTAGTATAGGCATCACTAGTAATCAGTGCTACTATTAGACTATTTTATAGATTAGGAATTGATCAGAAACTACAAGATACCAGTGCTACTGTGACAGTTTTCTCTAGCTAAGGAGGAGAACTGTAAATGGGGAGACTGTAACAGCTTTACTTGAGATATTTTTCGAAATGAGTTGTACCCTTGCAGTGAATATTAGTGTTTGCACATGAATTTCCATTTATTTGTAATTATTTCTGTGAGAAATCTGACAAGAAAAACCTTACTGAAGTTCTTTGAGTGAGCACAAGCACTTGCATCGTTTTAACATCTGTCACCAAGCTCAGTTGATAGTGGTGACTGCTATTATGGCATCTTCCTCCCCTCCACACAAGGCCATCTGGGATTTGTGTTATGTAAGAGGATTAGCATTTTGCTTTCCTCTGTTATTTAAAGTATTTCTCAGAACTGGTTTTTGAATAATAATAACAACAATAATAATTGGTCTGTTTTCTGTAGGGCTTTCTGAAAGGAGAAGTTGGGAATTCTAAAGCTACTGCTCTTAAGGTGAACACCTGGACTCGCCATTTGGTTTTGAATGGGATTCACTTGAAACAGGATTTTTCAAGCTGTGGTGGATAGGACTGATGGAAGGCTGATATCACTGGATGAAATCAAGGGTAAAGCATAAATTATTGTGAAGGGATCAGTTCCAGCAAGGAAACCATTGTAATTTCCGTTTCCTCTTCACAGACATGATTATTCATCATAGTGGTTTTAGGGAAAACCTCAGCTTCAAATCCTATCTCATAAAATTATAGCAGTGGCTGGTAACATTGCCTGTTAAGAGAGCCTGAAATGTATCATTTTCTGACCCTGGCTTGGGTTACTTAATGATTTCCAAAGATTGAATTATTTGGGCCAAAATTTCTAATATTGAGGATCTCCTTAAGACCAAAAATTTTGAAAAGTTCTAATCAAAGTATGTACCTATTTTTCAGAACTTGATAAAAATAAAAATAAATAATTTTTACCATGAAAAAAAAAGTAGTTCTTAAGGCTTGTCAGTCAAATTCACATAAGCTGGAACTAGGAGTATTGAAGGCCGGATTAGGGAAAAAGTAATATTAGATCTGTGACAATTTCTGTGTTTTAAATAGCTGTATATTTGAAAAATACCCCTGTAATGGAACCCTAGCATGACCACGGATTTTGGGTTTGGGTCTTCATCTTTTCCTAAGAGTAAATATATTAAAAAAAAAAAAAAAAAAGGTAAAATCTCATGGTAGGCATTGTTTGAACAAATGTAACAATTAGTTCTTCTGACTGGAGATGTGATATGGTATACAAATGGTGGTATACAAATCCCACTATGCACATTAAATTCATAGACTCCCACTGGAGAAATCTTGGACTGTAGCTAAAGACCCCAAGGACTCCATGGACATTGTCTATACTCCAGCCACCCACACATGTTGGCAACCCCATATGTAAGAAACATCTGCATCAGGACTTACTGGGAAAGAGTACACTATTGCTTTTGGTTGGGTTTTATTTGTGTAAATGCTGCTCTCCTACTGGTGTGGGAGCAGTCTGGTAAAAGCAGCAAGGAAACAGTCATGGCCTCTCGGTGCTGGAGCTACGACTGAGAATAAGAATGGTAGAGTGAAGACAGTGATTTTGGACCTGGGAACTCAGTACTGGCATTACCATGCTGGTGCTGGAGCTTGGATGGGAAACCTGTGGAGGAAGCAGTGATTGACTGCAACAGGAGATGGTAACTGAGACTAGGTGAGGTTGGACACTAATGCTGGAGCAAGGAGCTCAGGCAGGGGGACGGGGAGGGGGAGCAGCAGGTGGCAGCTCTGTGTGCCTCTGCATTTACTCCCTTCAAGCCTGTAGAAAGCCAGAGAATCCTGAGCCCTACCACCTCTCTGCTGCCAGCAACTGCAATAAAAATCTGCTGCTACTGATGGTAAGTACACCAGGCTGATTGTGCTGGGTCAGACCACCTAACCCAATACCCTGTCTCCTCAGCAGTAATTGTTTGGAGGAGAGTACAAGAACAGACCCACAAAGTGTAAGCTGATGCATTCTCAGCTACACAGTTTTTTCATTTAGAAGCCTCTGCAGTAGATATAAATTTCTCCAGTAGTTTCTGACTCACAGAAAAGTCAAAATAGTATCACACAATGGCATTTCTTTCTTTTCAGCTGGCTTTGTAGAAGAGCATTAGGGAAGCACACACATAAGCAGAGGTGCTGATGGTGTGTGCTGAAGCACAGGTGAGAGGAATCCTTCCTTGCTGCTTCTCCCCAGGCTTTCTTCCCACCCGTAGCTACACAATCACAGACTTGTTTTCCAGGAGGACTCAGACCAGTCCGAGGCAGAAAGCAGACCTGACACCTGAGATGAACTGATGCAGCAGGAGGGCCTGTCATCTGCTATGGCCATCCCCAGAGTTAGAAATTTGGAATAGAGAAAGAAGGTCTTGAGGTGAATCAGTGGAATTTTCCCTGAGTGATTGGATTCTGTCACTACCCCAAAGACCTGCAGGCCTAGGGAAGTAATTTAAAGGTGCCCTTTAGGGTTGGACACTGTCAATTAGATTAATCTCACCTTACTTTAGAGGTCTAAGCATCTGGATGCCTAATCACAAGTTAGTCACTATTGACACCTGCTTTAGTTGATGAACACAGACACCTTCACTGCATCTCTGTCTCTAACTTTGGGATGAAACTAATTTGGGGATGCTTGTTTCTCTCTAGTGATTGTAACAGGGATCTGAGACTCAGGGCATGTGAATGCCACCTTGCTTGAGACTATTTTATGGAAAGATATAGAATTATTATTGCTTGTTCCCTCAGAAAAAGATGGACAAAGATTGAAATGAGGTAACATGGACAAGAGTAAGGAAGTAAGTAAGCAAGAAGAGTAAATTATTTATCAGACAGCTGTTCATCAAATGATTCCTGTCCATTCAATGTGCTGCAAAGTTGACTTTTGCTGTTGTAATCCTCTTTGGGTTTTGACTATATAAATAAACCTGTGTAAAGTAAATATGAAATTATCTGGACAAAATTAGTCATAGATTTTTCCTTTTTTAATCCTCTCAGTGTTGTAAAAATAATCTGCTAGCAACATGTCTACATACTGTACAAGGTGAATTGCTTTGTTTATGATTCAAAGCTATTTATACAGTCATCTCTTTTGGTTTTTTTTCTAACTTGGCTCTTATCTCATGAAGAATATCTCAGTGGTCCAACTTCGCTTACTTTGTGGTAAGTCTCACAGGTAAGTGTGCTAAAATTTAGGCTCTTTTCTGTCTTTTAGGAAGTAGTTTTCATAACTGATTAAGTAGAAGAAGGAAATTAGAAACAAGGGAGAAGGAAGGACCTAATAAACTGGGTGATTACAAGACTCAGTATATGCAAGGTGTTGGCTCATATTTTTGCTTTGAATCTGTTGGAGCAGAAATCTGAGTCTAGAACTGCCCAGTGCAGAGGTGTATCTTCTCTCATTTGGGTTTCTTCCACAGAAAACCTGAGTCTATTTTCCTCAGATGTGGCTTGAAAACAGTTGTTAAAAAATAATTTATGGTAAGAAGAAGTTCTTGATTGGCAGCTTGATGAGGAAGTCATTCTTCATGAAGTACAGTGATCAACACCATGCAGATACTCTAGGTTTTAAAAAAAATTGTCCCAGTTAAACTTCCTGTCAATTTTTGTCCAGTCTTCATGCCAGTCAGACAGGGTTGGTTTTTTTCGCCCAGCCAATCTCCTGATTATGTTTTGCCAGTGCAGCAACATACATTTTAAACATAACCTGTAAAAGAATATTACTGAGCGAACAGAAAAAAAAAAACCAAAAAAAAAACCCCGAGAAATTTATGTTAACAGCACTGCAGAAATCAAAAGAATGTTATTCTTACTGCACTGTTTAGGCAGATATGCAGTTCAGTAATGCCTTCCTCTTCCCACCCGTGCTTTCTTGGAACCAAGTCACAATTCCTATTGGGCTTCAGATTTCAATTCTCTGCACTACAGAATTACATGGTTTTTCTGCACAGTGTGTTTTCAATATGAAACAGAGTGTATTTTTGCTGTGTGAAACTTCCAAATTCTGTCTCCATGCTGGAGGAGTCATTTTGCATTGTGTTCCTGGTTGAATGCCTCAGCAAAACCATATTCCTAGCTGAGAACTAGATTGCAAGGAAGCTAATCCTTTTATGTATGTATGTTCCTGCTTTCTCATTTCGGACATAGCGAGTATTGTTAAGAATCTTGGCACTGCTCTTTGCCTTGACTTTTCATGCATATCCATGTGCCAAATGTCATCAGAGAGTTTTTTTTCCAGCTGTGTATTTTTCTCATGTACTGATAGACCATTATAACAATGTGGTCATGATGTGGGGTACTGGAGTTTGGGCATTATGGCTCCAGAAGACCATCATGGCATTTTTCAGTATGGATTTGAAAGAACCTTTTATTACCTCTCTTCATCCTCAACTCACCTCTTTTCCTTATAATCACGCCACAAAGAGTAAGGTCAGCAAAAACATATGAGGAAGGTTTAACAAGCCGGTTCTTTGAGAATATATTCCAGGCTATAAATATGTGAAACTTTACATTTTTTGTTGTGACTGTGCTGCAGGGCTGGAGCCCAACTGCTTTTGCTGAGGTCTGGATATAAATGCTAGTATTTTTCTTAACATTTTGCAAGAGACCATTGTCCAAATGCATCATCCAAATAAGCCACGGGAGATATTAATGTGCAATCTGGTGAATTTTAGCATATATCTATCATGCTAATATTGTAGTTTAACATGCATACTCATACGTTTTTGGAAACTAAGCTTTTGTCTGTAGAAGAAAAAAAAGAATATAGGATAGTATTATGGGTAAAGGACTTCTTTTAAAACAAAAAGGAATACTTGGAAATATAACCAGATGTAAAACAATGACTATGGCTGAAAATTTGTCACTGATTTTTTTCCCCTAATATCACACATAGGTTATTTATTGTTCCCTCTATGGCTGGTCAGGGTTGTGGTTTTCAGCCTGTGAAAACCATTACAGCAAGATTTTCTTTTTGGTAAGACCTAGCTCTCAGTTAAAATCTATCTGATATGTTTGTGTGAGGAGTGAGAAGTGCAGGAACTAAATGAATGAAAAAGAAAGATTTTTCTTTTTATCAGTTTTTAAATATGTCAAAATAACCTTAAAAGCTTGAACATCGTTATGGTCAAAAAAGATTTATTCTGCTAATACAAGAAACTAATCTTTTCTCTAGTTTGTTTTGGTTTTTATTATTCATTTTTTTTCTTATATGACTAATATTAAATATTATTCTGAAATTTTATTCTGAAATTTTTCTTTTTCTGGTTTTGACATGGTAACCCTTACTGATGAGAGACATTTAAGCACATTGTTACCAAACTAAACATGACTTGCAACACCTTCCTATCAGACAAGGAACAAAATTTCTTGCAAATTGCTATCTAAAACTCGGGTTGTTGAACACACAAATCTACTATCTAAATCCTCATTTTTAGTGAAAGTAACAATGAACTAATTTATATTTTTGGTGTTATGTCGAATTTGTATTATGTCTTGCATTATGCCTTAATAAAAATGTAAAATTTCACCTGTTTATTCCTCTAGAAAAACAAATTATTAAAACACAACTTCCAGGGTAGTTTTGATTTCAGGATATTGACATATGGTCAATTCTTCATTTGCATGTTTATTTTTTCTTCCCCTATTGATTTGTATGTGGTTTGAATCTGGAAATGTCTGATGTGAAGTTCCAGCTACCGGGTTTTGTTCTGCCTTTCTTCTCTAAATAAATAGAACTGGATTTTCAAATCTAAAGAATACCTGGCATTTAAAGAATAATGAAAGAATAATTAAGATTATCACAGAATCACAGATTATTCTGAGTTGGAAAGGACCCACAAGGATCATCAAAGTCCAACTCCTGGCCTTGCACAGGACCTAGACGGGGATCACACTCAGAGAGCATTTTCCAAACGCTTCATGAACTCTGTCAGGCTGATGCTGTGACCACTTCTCTGAGGAGTGCCAGTTACAGTGTTCCAGTGCCCAGCCACCATTTGTGTGAATATTTTCCTGGTATCCCACCTAAACCTCCCCTGACACAGCTTCAGGCCATTCCCTCAGGTCCTGTTCCTGGTCACCACAGAGAAGAGATCAGGGTCTGCCTCTCCTCTTCCCCTCACAACGAAATTATAACCGCAGTGAGGCCTCCCCTCAGTCTCCTCTTCTCCAGGCTGAACAGGACAAGTGACCTCAGCCACTCCTCACACGGCTTCCCCTCAATGCCCGTCACCATCTTCAGAGCCCTCCTTTGGATGCTCTCTAACAGCTCAATTTCTTTCTTATATTGCGCACCCCAAACTGGCCCCAGGACTTGAGGTGAGGCTGCACCAGCCCAGAGTAGAGCAGATCATCTTTCATCCCTTCTTAGAAATGAAAGAGACTAAATTCTTGAATGAATCCTCTACAGTCTTTTCCAAAACTTCCTACTGTTACCTTATAGTCCTATAGATAATATGAAGCCCAGGAACTGATAAGTATTTGTTCATAAGCTTTGTTTTGTTTTCCGTGGTAAAATAAATCCTCTAATTTGTTCATGACATTATTTCCATACTTCAGATCATCTCACTGTCTCTTGCTGTACTGTTTTCCAATATACTTATGTATGCCTTGTTTTTTATATCAGAAACTTAAATCAGAAATCCCAAATATATTAGGGAAGTATATTGCACTTATGCAATTGTCTGTGTCAACCAAACTATAATCTCAGTCAAATAATGGAATCCCTTTTGTTCTCATATATTGCCTTTCATAAAAATATGTTGATGTAAAATCATAAACATTGTATAACTATGAGTTAATTCTTGCTCAATTCTATCCACATATGTTTTCATTATTTAGCCCAGAATTAGATTCAGGCCAGCTAGCTTATGCTTATCCAGGTCATTTCATTTGCCCTTTTAAATATCGCCCTAACCTTTTCACTTATGATTCCTCTGCTATTCAAAGATGTATCAAAACCCAACAAGACCAGGAGTTGTTTTTCTGCCTCTTTCAGGATTCTTGATTGCAGGACTAAAAGGACAGACTTAGATTTAATCCTGCAGCCAAGTGTTCCTTCAGTGACATGCTCTATATGTGCTTCCAAATTTTCTCCAAACAAGCCCCAAATGTGGTTATTGCCCTTTTGTTTTTTATGCCTTACTAACAGCTAGTGGAAAACATTTTTGAACAGCTACCAATCTAACTGAGAAAAAATAGCAGGTGGATGCAGACAAGCACAGAGGCAGAGCACAGGGAAACCACATTTGGGCACCAGGGGAGAGGGTGATCTCGGCACATTGGGCTGCTGAACCACTGCCAGTCTCTGGCAGGCATCACAGCAAAGGAGTATTTTAAGATGGATTTGAAGGACAACAAGTAACTGAAGGAATCTGGGTCTCTGACTAAACATTTGCTGCATGATATAACATCAAAGAAATACAAACTTGGACGTGGAAGGGGCAGAACCAGTCCTTTTCACCTTTTCATCAAATTGTGGGTAGTATTTTTGTTGAATCTCTTAGCAACATGCTGGCTGACAAGTTTTTTGGGGTTTTTTTTGTTTTGTATGGGTTTTTTGGTTTTTTTTTTTTTTTAAATAAGTCTAAACCTCCTTTTGTTCAATTAGCATTTTTCAAGAGGAGCTGAGTTAGTTGAAGCAGATGGTTTATCTTTTTTGGTAGTGCTTCTAGTTGGACAAATGAGACTTATTTCTACATCTTCCTCTCTCTTGCAGTGCCTACAAAGTCATTCCACATTTTACGCACCGTGTTTTGACTTATTTAATGCAGGCGTACTTTCCCTGCAGTAAACATGATTACCCAAATACTTTAACTAGAGAGCTTCTGCTTTCCTCTCTGGTATAATTAGTCACACTGCACTCACACTGCATTTAAAGGGGGGAAAAAACCCACACATGGAGCATCTTGCAAATGTGCCTATAATCCCATACAGCTGCTTTCTTCACTTTATTCTTTTTTGACTGCTTATAGAACAAAATTGCTGCAGCTGGGCAGAAAACTGAGCAAAGTTGCAAAGGCACCTCTCCTTTCTTTTCTTTGTGGAATCCACCCATTCAGGTGTCTAGGGATAGCTCTTGATTAGCAATTGGTTAACATGGGGCTAAGTTTTCTTGGATTCTAGCATTGAATAACTTGGCAGGATTTCTATTAGGTTTGAATTTCAAAGCCAAAAGAGTGATCTGAGATCGCATACTGGCAGTTCCACAGTGGTAATTTCCATGTAAAAAGAATACTTATCACCAGCACCACAGCGAAAGAGGCAGCTTTACACAGAAAGGGCCTCTTGTGAAATTAATTTGGTGTTTAGTTTATTAAGAAGCCAATTCCAAATGTGCTTTTTTTAGTTTCTTGTAAAGAAAACTCTTTCTAATTCTGCCGATATTTTGAAGGCAAAGATTTGGTTGTTTAAAAAATGTGTACAAAAATTCTGCTGAACCCGTTTTTCATTTATGTGGCCAGCATGCTTTCTAATTCCTGCTTACTAAAAATCAAGCAGGAGATGGAAAAGGGAATGATCAGTGTGGATTCAGTAAGATATTGGTCAGATCAGTTTGGCTACTCGACATTCAGTAGGTAGATTGTGTGACAGATTATTGGTGGATTTACCATTAGTAAGCTTAAAATAATATCTTGCTTGGGAAAAGAAATTTTAGATAAAGCAGGAAAGGTGCATTTGTTAAGAAAAGACCCTCAAAAGTTTATCCAGGTCTATTGCATGTAATATAAAAGAAGAAATCTAATATAGGTCAGCTAGTCTCTGCTTATTTCTGTCTATTGGCTGTAAATGAACTTTGGGCAACTTTCAGATGTAATGTTCAGATGTAGTCATCTAAAGTCAACTGAGATTAATTCCACCCTTTGGTTTTCTTTTCCTATAACACTAACTTGTTACGTTGCCTCCAAGACTCACACCCACTCATTGTCTTGTCTGTTTGGACAGAGACCTCTTCTGACACAAGGCAATCTTGTCCTGTGTGCTGGTACAGAGCTCAGTCCCTACAGAAGAAATAGGAGACCTTATCTTTCTTGAAGAGTTAGTGTGCCCTAAGGAAGCAGCAATCAAGAGACATTAACTTGTGATCACAAGTGCAGGAGCTGTATCTTCAATGGACGTGTTAGAGGAAGGGTAAAAGCTTCATGGAGAGCTCTCCATCTGTTACCTGAATCAGCAAGGGGACAGAGCAGAAAACATGCTAACACAGAATTCTCTCTAAGCAACATTTATTCTATGTATAAAAAAGGAAAAAGCTTAACAGAATCAAACCTGGTTTATATTAGGCCTTCTTCAAACTCTGGAAAAAATAAAAAAAGCATATGTGTCTGCATTTATCACTGCATACCTAATTCCTCACAGCCCATTTAAAAACAGGCCACCTTCTAGAGTAATAGAGATTACTGCCACACATATTACAGCATTTTCACCTCTGAGGTGAACGTTAGTACGAAAAACCAATACACTGGACAAAATATGCAGGGAGCTAAATAGCTCTTCATTTGCTGCAGGAGATAATTTTATTTAGTGAGAACAGAGAACATGAAATGGCAAAAGAAGAAATGAAAGTTTAAAAGGAAGAAGGGAGTGGGGTTGGGATTGTCAGTTCAAGAAAATACAGCCCTAAGAAATGGGATCTGAGAAAAAGTCAGTGGCTGAATCCTTTGTATTAATAAGAAGAAAACCTATCACATGATAGATAGATAGATAGATAGATAGATAGATAGATAGATAGATAGATAGATAGATAGATAGATAGTCTTAAGGGTTTCTGACTTTGAGGAATGAGATTTCAAAGGTTCTGAACTACCTTCTTGTCATTTAAACAAAAGGCTATTGTTCATTTATTCTAGAAGATCATTCAGCTAGAAGAAATGCATAGCTATGGTACAGATAAATGTTTTTATATTATGCAGTGTTCAAAAAGATAATTGCAAATACATTTAGAAGATAAAAGTTTTATTCATTTAAAAGAACTACATTCCGAATATGGCAAATGATTATTTTGTAAGCACAACTTTATTAGTAGAGTTGTATTAATGGAATTATTATTTTCCTCTCCTGCCTGGTCCACTCTTATAATCTTTCTCTATTTATCTGTTTTGGAGTGTTTTTCTTTTAGTTTGACAAAGGTATCTGCTCATTCTCCACATTTTCTCCAAAGCAGAAAACAAACCAGTAAACATTAGGACTGAGCTCTCAACTCAACTCTGTAAAAGTAGAATCATAATTAGGCAAAGTTAGTTTGTCTGCTGCTGTGTGTAAACAAGTTGAATAACTTCATTATTTTCAAGCTTTGCCCCTACATTAGAATAATTCACACTACTTCAGGGAAATGACACCTGCTAATTAACCACAAGCAGACAAAGCACTTTAACAGCCATAATCAGTCATTTTCTCCTGCAGTTTAAAAAAGATTAAAAAAGAACCCACCAGAAAAAAACAAAATAAAACAAAACAAAAAAAAAGAAAAGAAGAAAAGATCAAAACCTTTGTGACAAGATGTTTCTGTGAGTCATCCTCTTGAGGAAACCTTACTGCTTGAAGTAGATTCAAATATAATAAGTCACGCATCTGTTCAGAAAAGGAATTAAGTCACATATATGCTGTGCTGTATTTTACACAGACACCTGTTTGGGACTTAGCTCCAACTAAAAGTAGATATCTAAAGTGGTCAATATGTATAGTCAATATGTATTTATTGAATGATTCATTCCTAACAGAGGTTTCCATAATAAGATACTTCCCAAAGTTCCCTCCCTCTCCATGGACAAACTTTGCCTTTGCTGTACACATCAGCACTGCAGGTGAGTGAAGCTAAGTGGTGCGAATCACAACCTAACAATCCTGTCCCTAAATAATTTACATTCAACATGCACAAGAGAAATAAATTATTTGCAAAAGGAAATATTATTCCTATTTTGCAGTGAGAAGATGAAGCATGAAAAATGAATCTCCTACACATGGACTTCGCTGAAAGTCTGTGATGGAATAAGAAAAAAACACCAAACTGCTGGTGTCCTGCTTCAGGAACACCATAGTTCTAACTATACCTTTCTCCCCTCTGCTTTCACATTCTAAGACCCTGCAGAATTGTTTCAATTGAATATTTAAGAGTTCCTATAAATCCTGATTTCCCAATTCATTTGCAATAATTTAGAAAGTACTTTACATGTCCTGATGGGCTACTGCATTAACCAAAACTGTGCTGATACTCTCCAGAACTGAGTGAAAAGGTTAAAACAGCAAAATCTTCTTGTTGTTCTCTCATTCACTCAATACCTATGTTGAGTAGGAAAGATCTACTTTCTGGGACATACTAGGAAGAATAACATTAAGCTAAAATTGGAGACATATAAGAAAGTGGTTTCACAGTAACTGGTAGTAGGAAAACTAAATATAAAATCACAAAAACCAGATATTGCAGTCTCAGTTCTACAGTAGTATGGAGAAAAACAATGAGCCCTCAGGAAAAGTGCTGAAACAGCAAAAGAAATTATGGAAATCCATTTAAGAAATTGAGATTGTGAATGTTATTCACAAAATAGGGGACTCCAAGGACAAAGAAAAAAGTCACAGCTTTTCCAGACATATGCCAAGAGAAGTGAGCATGTTTGATATTTCCATTATATGAGTAAGAACCAGGTAGACACTATTATAAGGAGATGCTGAACAGGCTGAAGGGCTACAGTCTATTTCCCATTACATGACCTGGAGCACGTTGGGCAATTCCAATGTTAGACCTTACATCCTTTGACCTCACTGTCCATCTCCAGAGATTCACTGATCTCCATCGTTATTTTTCTTGGTATCTGCATAGCTTTTAACAATTCTTGAGCCAAATTAGTACATCTTTATCAAAAACTTGTAATTTTCTAAACCACAGCTACAGCTATTGCCACAAAATTGTTATACACTTTGATCAGCTTCTGAAAGAGTTTACATGCTGTGCTTGCTTGAGATGACAGGAAACAGGAAGTTTTCACTAATCATTAAGAAAGAAGCTGTCAGGAAGTCTCACTCTTCAGATCACGTAAAGGATTCCTTGTGGTCTTTGCCTTGAGAAATTCTGGTATCTCCACTCTAAGGCTTTGTAATCGGGCATGTGAATCATCTGCAGGTGAGAGTAGTACCTTTCCTTTCCATGGTGGAATTTCACAGAGATTGGCTGAGCTGAGTAGTGTTGGGCATGGCTACATCCTTAGCTTTTCCAGGAGAATGTTATCAATTGCTGCAATCCTAGAACACTCCAGACAACCTCATGCAAGACAGTACCAAAAAAGCAGCATGTGAACTGAAGCCAACAGCGCTGTTCTAGGACCACTGAATGGCATGGCTTGTTCTCATTCATGACAGAGAGTTACCCAGACTTATCTTCATGTCTTGCAATCACCATATAATTACAAGCTGACCCCTTCTTCCTTGGCTGACCTTCTGTGAAGGAAACCCTATTGCTGAGGGACAGAGAACTGATCTCCTGGACAGATTTAAGACAGTGGTAGCTTACGTTGTGGCACAGTGGATGATCAGGATTTTCTGGCATGTAAAAGTGTTGAGTTCTACCTTTTCTCTACCAAAATGTATGCAAAAGTATTCTTAAAGAAACATTGCTTAGTGTGCAAAGTCCAAGTCCTGTGAATTAGGGGATCTCAACAGTAATTTGCCCCTATCTGTAGAAGTATTTAAAGTTTCCATGAAAACTTGCCCAATATTTTAAAGATATGTCAGAAACAGAATTAGGGATAAATACTCTTATATTTGGCATTTCCTAACATTTAATTAATTTAACATTCAATACAATGCAAGTAACTTTCCTTTACTGTCGTTGTTTTTGTTGTGTCATTTTGGGTTTTTTTTGCAATTACAGACAGGTATATACAAACACTTATGCTTATATAAATTTATAGTACTGGGAAAAGTATTATAAAGCTGTGTTTTACATTCAGTATGAAGAAATGTCTTTCTTGACTTGCTTCCCTGTAATGATTCTTGAAGAAGATAAATAAAAAGGCTAAAGACCTCATGAACTCTATGCTACACCTGTAATTGCAGTACTTTAGGGTTCTTCACCACACTGCAGAAGAATAAATGGAAACTATCTCAACATAGGCACTCTATGCTAAATCTGTTCACTTTCCTTAGCCCATCACCTCACAGCAGCTGACCTAGCGAACAAGTCCTTTCTGACTTCAGAAGAATCTACGTTTTAGCCATTCCAGCTGGGAACAAGCAAGGTTGTATGTTGCCATGGCAGCAGTTACACTGAGAATGGGAAAAGTAGAAAAGGTGGCAAAGGCAGTCAAAAATAACAAGTTATAAAGAAGTGGGATTCTGTTTATCTGCAGTTAGGTGGATGGGGTTAAGCCATCCACCTAAGCCCTGATGCTTAGGAGCCCTGGCTGTGAAAGTGTTTCAAACCCCTATTGTCAGTATAGGATCTGTGGTGATGGGTTGCTAACTTAGGGGATCACAGGCATTTGACAAGATCTCATTTGTCCAGTCCACAGAGGATGTGCTGTTTCAGTTCACATACCAATTCTCCACTTATTACTTGGCACTGTATAATGCAGGCTGTGTTTCCTCTGTGATCCTCCTTGGGCGATATAAACCCACTCAATTCCTTCAGAGTAAGCATCCTTGAGTAACAAGTGAGTATTACTGTGTAACAAGAGTTGAGAGAGTTAATAATTTTCCCTTAGGTTTCCCTGAGAGTTCATCACAAAATCGTTCCAGGTCTCCTTTGATGAAAAGAGTCGAGTCCTTGCAGGCAAAATGCTGGCAGCACACAGAATATTCATAGTTTCCATTTTTAATTCTGCACTTCCTGTTGCCTGTATTTGCTCTCAAGCCACTTCATTTAAATTATGAAATACAGCACATTTAAACAACAACAAAAAAAAACGTCTACAGACTTGCTATGAATACTTGCAGCCAAACAAACCATGCAGCATAAAACCCACCAAAGAGGTTGTTTGAGGCTGGAATAACTGAGGGCTGTATAAAGTTTAAAGAATTGAAGAAAATATTTGTGACAATTTGATATAGCCCACCTATTTGACATATGACAAATGTAGACTCCAAAGTGTGGTTGGTAAGACAGATTCTATAAGGAAGTGCAAGTAATTATCTGTATGAATTGTTATAATTATTTCCTCTTCCATTCTTTTCTGAGAACTCTGCAGTATCTTCTTCAGCAGAAGTTTAATGTGCTACATAGGATGGGTAAGTGTTGTAGTCATGGAATGGAAATGGCTATACACTTGTGTGTTCTTTCATATAATCAGAAATTAAATAATCAATTTATTTTCCTTTTGGCCATGTTAAGAGAGAGAGGTTAATGTATGTACTCCCTGAATACTTCCATGTGTGTTCCCCTTAGCTAAAATGCAGATCACTGTTGCAGGTGACTGAAGAGTGGTTACAATGTAAATTATTTAAGCCTTAAAAAATGAGATGACTTTTGAAAAGTGTCATTGTTAATTAAAAAAAAATACGATTGTTTTGATGTTATTCCCACCCACACATGTCTAACTTTGTCCATCTACTTTTTTTAATCTTTCTTTTCTTACCCTGGAGGAACTTTGTCATCCTCCACAAATGCCATCTTCATTTAATGATGAAAGAAACAACAGAACATGCAGGTCCAAAGAAGCTATGAAAAATATAACCCAGGTTCTACTGCAATAAAGAAATAACAATGTATAATGTGGAACAGTGTCTGAACACTCATTTCTCTTAATAACCCACTTACATCAATCAGATTACTGTAGTGATTAAAAGTATAAAAATAAGACCAATATTGTTTTAGAATTAATGTAATAATTTGGCTTTTAGACTTATTTTGTGTTAATCTGACCAAACAGTCAGCAATGGGTTCCTTGTATTTCTGTGAAACCTGCTGACTTGATCAGTTAAACTGGCTTAGTTCTTGTAGTGCTCATGGCAGGGACAATGCTTCTCTTGGTGACTATGGAGTCTGTTCTTCCCAGAGCATTATCACCATTGGGAAAGTCTTTTTCTCCTTGCTGAGCAGTGCCTGTGCTGGCAGAAAGATGAGGATGCACCAGATCAGGAGGTTACTGTGCTTGCCTGAGGAGATCCCACCCACAAAACAGCAGCAGAGCTGCCACGGTCCCACAGTTCTTGGAGACTGTAACCTAAATTACCTTAGCAGATTGCTTCAAAACTCATTGCAAATATATTATCCATGCAGAGGGCTTTTATAAAATATCCACTCTTCTCCCTATGCCCCGATCCCTGTGACAAGAGCACAGGCACTAGAATGGAGCTGGAGTGCTCACGGTCAGTCACTCTGGAGTGCACCTGCCTTTCAGCTACCTGTAGCCAGAGCTGCTGCAGGTTTGGGGTACAGTTGCTTCACTTAACTCAATGTTTCTGCTGCTTAAATCTCAGCAAGTCATACCAGGCACTTTTAAGAAAATTAAAAGACTTAACTGTAATAAGAAATAAATACTTCTAGACTGCAGGATGAGAAAGACTGAGGAAAGTAATTTGGGATGAAATCACTTTCCACCAAGAATAAATTTGGCTGCACAGAAGCCCTATGAAGAGCCAGCCAAGTGTTGAGCATGGAACTGCAAGCTGCCCTTTGTAACTTATTATAAAATATTATGAATTTGTGTAGAATATAAGACTATTATGATTATATATTATGAATGAGTGCATAAACTTTAACAGACATGGAGTTGCCTCTCATAAGACCTGAGCTTTGGCAGGTGGAACATTGTGTCCTCTCACATTATGGTTGTTTTTGAAAAACAATAATTGCCTAACAATATAGAGACTCAGACCTGTGTGTAGCTTACCTATTGATTCAAACAGTGCTTTACAAAGTCAAGATTCAGGTTTACAAGCACATAAGAAAAATCACTAAACTTTTGCAGCCTTTTTGTATCCTTTTGAATGCTTGGAGTTTTGCAATTTCAGCTTCTCAGTGCACCTAACAGAAATTTGGTAATAATATATATTTTGTAGTTTCATCTTGGAAGGATAAATGTAAATATATTTAAAAAATTAATAGGCTATAACATTATATTTCATTATTTACTGTTGAAATAGGACAATGTTGTAGGACCTAGAAATTGAAATAAACCTTAGAAATACCTTACATTACTTTTTCAGATTCACTGTAATGAAGATAAAAATAAAATCAGAATATATTTCTGTGAAAAAAACCCCAAATATAATGGATCGAGAAACATGACATCTTTTGTCTTCTCTGGTGTTGTAGAAAGGACCTCAGATTCTTGAAAACCACAATCCCTTTGCAGTTAATAAATATGCGAATACAGCCCAAGCCATTAGATCAGTATAAACAAAGCAAGAAAGAGAAAATTCAGCAGTCACTGTCAATCCCTGCATGGAGATAAAAGTGGAGGAAAGAAGCACTTCTTGAAAAGTACACTTGATTGATTTGTAAGAACCTTTTTTTGGTCAGGGCTTGCAGTTCTTTCAAAGAAACAGCATGTCTCTTTCTCAGGTATTTCTGGGTGCTCTGCTCTGTTGCTGAAGCATTAGCAGACTGACAACAATAAGCCCAGAGTGGATTCAAAATGCTGATGTTTAAACATCCTCTACTCCTGTACATATTGCTCATTCTGCATGCTGGAAATGGAATACAACTCTCCTTTTCTTGAAAAGTGTGTTCTTAACAGAAACTAGATGCCTGCTTTTCTGATTTGGAACATCTAAACTCTCACTTCATGTACAGTCATGAGTCAAAAACTGAAGAATATTATTGGCACGTTCTGAGTCATAGTGCTATTTTAATAGCTACACATTACACTTGCATAGATTCTCACAAGAGAATGAATTACCTTCAGAAAAAAAAAAAAGAAAAAGGAAAAATTAAAAAAGAAAAAGAGGACAGAAGGAAAAAGGAAAAAAAACCATGGTAGATGTTTTCTTAATCTTCTAACTCAAACTTTATAAGAAACCTTTCTGAAAATGTATTTTTGATTTCTAGTAGTCTTTCCACGGCCATTAAAATAAATGTGTCTAATGAATTTATAAAGGTTACAGAGAATTTCATTTATCTGAATATACAGTGCTTGGATACCAGGAAAGATCAAGGAATTCATATTGGTTATGTATAATGAGGTAATCAGGCTTTAATGAAAAGCAACAGTTATTAGATAATCAGTTCAGCCTGGTGACTATTGGTCTGTTATTGCAGGACAAGAATAATTAAAGGGCACTTAAGGTATGGAAAAAAATGGCAGCCAGAAACTGATGTGCCTATAGGAGTCTCCAAACGACAGGCATTTAATAGCCCTTTATATGTTACTATAGCAACACACTTTGATAACTCATCTGCCCACACCATAGTAAAACAAGGGGCACAGGGCTCCTCGGAAAGTGCAATCTCCTTTAAGCGGATCTATAAGCATTGCAGATGAACAGAACTCTAAACATTCCTCCATGAATATTCATGAACTAAGTTGTTTTTTGTTGCCTGCCTAGTCAGCAGTCACAAAACACATGGTGTGTGTTGGCAGCATCTTGCCTAGGTAGAGGGCTATGGACTGAGGCAATGGCAGGAACCAGGACCTGTGAGGCTGACTGACATTTCCATCTGTAGCGAAGGCTGGTAATTAACAGGAAGGAGTGTGCCTGCAGCATTGCACCATCTGCTAGGGAAACGGCTCAATAAGAAAGGAGCTGGATATCATCTCAGTGGTGGCTCGATCTGGTTCCGACATGAGGCTGGGCATCTGTTAGCTGAGGAGATAGGCTATTAGGAAATTCAACTGGGAATGAACAACATGGAAAGAGCACTCTGACCTAGCCCATAAAAGCATCTCTTCAGAAATGGTGTCTTTTTATCTTACTTACACAAGTCTTCTGAAAATGGTTTGCTGAGGGACCATTATGGATCTGTTTGAAGTAACACAATGGTTTCAAAAATGCTGCTTAATTCCAACATGAAATTCTTGAAATCAGGATACAGCTGTCATCTTTTGACAATAGAGCTAATTTTGGGATGAGGATATGAGGTTAAATTCCTTCTCCTGTTGTTTGTTTTTTGGGGGCAGGAAAGAAAATTAACTTCTAACTATTGTACAGTTTAACTCTTGGAAAACAGTAAATCTGGGATACCCAAATGGAAAATGTACAGAGATGAAAGCATAAAACCTTGCCATGTTTTAAAAGCAGGATTGCGCAAAACACAACAGAAAGAACATCAATGTATGTTCTCAGTGTGTATATATACATGTAGAAATATATATATATGTATATGAGTTTCATAAACTCTTTGGTAGGAATTTAAGCAGTTTCTGCTTTGCAGAAAAAGACTTTCAGGATTGAGTTTTGTACTTTGGGGCATTGAAATAGGTTAGTTCTTTGTGCTGGGAGACTGATCTATCTACCCAGTTACGAATTTAAAATATTCTTAGTGTAGATAATATTATTAAAGGCCTCTAAAGCATAATGTTTGTGGAAATGACAGTTTGATATTTCCCAGACCTCTGATAATGTACAGGTTCATCAAAATTTGGGTAATGTCTGTTTTCATCTGCTGACATTCCCAAGATACTTTTGATGAGGAATGATTTTTCCATCCTTTTTCTCTTTTGCCCACAATATGAGAGCAAGTGTGCCCACATATGTGTAGCAACACGCTCTGTTGACATCATCACGGGCTACATTACATCAATGCCTGTGGACAGAAATCAGTTTGTGGCTGTGTTTTTGCATCCATGAAGTGCCCAGACACCTACTGAGTTGCTGTAACGTGGCAAGTTGAACAGCCACAGGGGTCACTGTGTCCTTTATTTGCTGTCCATGGCACAATGTTTTAAAGCAAATCTCACTGACTGCAGGAAAAAGAAACTGCAATTCCACTGCACTTGCAGACTCTGAAAGCCTGTACGGGTGCTGCAGCTTGGCTTTTGTTTGCTTGGACTGTGGTATGTTGGTTGTATGTCAGAGTCATGAAGGTGACTGGAGTCATCTGCATGAGCTTTTCAGTCTTTGTCTACAGTCAGGGCACAAAGGTAGCATTTCAATAGACAATTCTGGTCTTTCATGGGTCTGATGTGGCTTCATGTTGAATTTCGACGCCTGTTGCCTACCTTTTAAATTCCCATACTAAGTGCCATTGCCCTATAGAGTTCATAGGATGCACAAATAATTGCTGAGAAAATGAGTTCACATCAAGAACCCAGGCAAATAAGCTGAATATCCAGTAGAGAAAAACAATTTCTTATTAGGGGACATTAGAACACGGAAAAGAAAGACAGTATGTCTCAGAAAGTGACAGAGGTGTTTTTATAATTTTAGAGATGTATCTCACAAAAAAGAACAAACTTTTACTTCCACACATTTAGTATTTAGTTGTTGCGGGTTTTTTCTTTTTTTTTTGTCTGTTCCTCCACATAGATTTTAAATTCTTCTCTTTGCAAAAATAGTTGTGTATTGTTTTCTGGAAACACTGATGAATATTTGGCTTTTCCCCATAATAGGAACGAACTTTCCCCCACAGAGATGATACAGCTGTATTTATATTTCAACTCCATCCCTTTCAAGGGGAAACAGAAGCCCTTCAGGGTCTACTCTCCTAGGGACTCAGGAACCAATCATGTGTAATGGAACTCTAACAAAAATTATCAGCAGCCCATACACCTTTGTCAAAGTGTGTTCTGAGAAAGACTGGAAGGCCAGTATAGATAGTGGATACAGTCAGAACATGCAGGCTTTCTGCTACTATTTCTGTCAATACCTTTTACAGGGAGCATTGCCAGTTAGAGTGCTTATGAGTAACTCTGCTCCTACAGAGCTTCCTACTCACAGAACTACAGGCAACAATGCCCTTGTAGTAAAACCAACAGGCAACAGGAAAAAAAGTGAACTCAGGGACTAATTAAGCAGAAATCACCATTGTCTGTCCTCAGCAATTGAAAGCTGACAATTGAAGGCTGATCTATAGTCGGTAAAATGGACAAAGATTTTTATTTTTGCTGTGGGGTTTTCTGGGGGTTTTTTGGGGATGGTTTTATTTTTTTTTGTTTTCCCAAATATCTATTTTCTTGACAGCAGGTTCCTCACTATTCAATCAAGGGCAATATGTCTTCAGTCAACAATTTTCCCTTTTTTCTTTTCTTTGTGTGTGTGTATGTGTATAACACTGTTCTTAAAGCTCTTTGCAGCTGGTTGTCATCTGAACGACTGCCAATAGCCTCTGAGAGCACTACCCCCTCCAGAACACATCATTTGGCTCCCTGAGATTATTTACTAGTGAAAGCTCTGCATGCACAGAATCAGTCAGATATGACTGTCAGAGGGAAGAGCTGGGTGTGGCATTTTGGGGAATTAGCTAGTAGAGGACACAGAAATACTGCTTGGCAAGTGAAAAGATGTGTCCTGCTGTTGTCTGAAGCCACAAGCAAAGGCAGGGTAGCCCAAGAAGGCCCAGAGGAACATGAATTTCTGATCAGCAGAGTCCTATGACAATGAGTAGTTTAACTAAAACACAGCATAGCCTTTCAGGAAGAGGATTTTCTTGGAGATGGGGGAATAGATCAGTGGTAGTGGAAAGGGAATGGTGCAAATCCCTTTAAATCCACTGAAGGGTTAATTGATTTCATTGGGCTTTCTCCTATGTTTGAAATGTTTACCTTGCAGTGAAAATGATTTTAAATATACAGCTATAATTATTTGGTTTGATATTAATTGAGACTAAGTGGATTCATTCCCAGAAAATTTCAGCAATGCACTAAGTAAGAATTCATTTAGGTATCATTGCTATGAGGCTGAGATTCAGCACTGAGCTATTAAGCCCACGCACATATTCACACACAGTCCCAGCATCCAGCTCCTATCAGCAAACATGGTGTCTGACTCTGCCCATGAGATGGTCCTGACATCCTCCTTAGTATGAAGCTTGAAAGCATTCTTCAAGGAAAAGATTCAGAGGTAACTTTGGAAGGCCAAAATGCCAATTTGCACTTCCCTGAACTGACATAGGAGCCATCTAAATACAGCAGCTAATAGTGCACTGAGTTAACACAATAGAAAAAAAAGTTATTATTCACTATTTAAATTGCATTTGCATGTACAATCCTTTCAAACTTATCCAAAGATGCTGAATCAACAGAACAAATGAGAATTTTGCTACCTCATTAATTCTATGATATAAATATTAATAACCAGGTCTGTTATCAGATGACACTTGTAATTCCAGTTACACTGCCTGAAAGGGTTAAACACCTCTGTTGACCCAGTATGCAAGTTCTGTTTTTCTAAAAACTTTCCAAAAATGGCAAGTTGAACCAACTCCAGAGGAAGGGATGTGAAGAAACTGGGCAGTACAGATTTGAGCTCCACATGAAGACTCATGGCAGAATGACAGACAGGTACGATTTCCCCAGGTTCGCACTGCACAGACAGGATGGGCACACATCCAAGACCAGGGGCTTTTCTTGAAACTCCGAAGACTGAATTCTTCTTAGGAAGAATAAAACGCTCTGAGCTCCCCTTCCAAAAGCCTTCCTGCAGTTTGGCAGGGTGGCGTGGGCAGGGCTGTGCCTGAGGAGAGCTGCAGGGGCACGGGGAGGAGGGAGCAGGCGGCATGGCAGGATGCTGCGGGTCTGCCATGCATTGGCAGGGCTGCGTGGGGAGAGTTCACACAGCACCTGCCCACATGCTGGCTGGCTCTAGCCAGTGTCATTAGCCATTCATTCCACAAGCACTAAAGTCAGCCATAAAATGATAAATTAAAAAAAAAAAAAAAGAAAAAACAGTAAGAAGCAAACCACAATGTAACAGAACAGTGAAGGGACAGGGATCATATTGTGCAAAACTTTAAAATACTTTAACTTCAGTGCTGAAGTCCAGCCCCTGCAGATGCAGAGAAACAGTCTGTGTGCATAAAGGCATTTAACTGTACAGAGAAGGTATCCATATATGTACAAAGCTTCCAGTACTAAAGAGGATGAAAAGGCGAGGAAATAGAAGCTGAAGGTTTACTGTATAGTGAGGACAAAATGCTCAAAGGCCACTGCATTTGGAACATGTTGAAGTCAGTGTGATTCTCAATATCCATAATGAAGAAGAGAGGGGGATTTGGTTTGTTTTGGTTTTTTTTTTTTTGCTTGCCTCAGTCATAGTACTAATTATTTAGTGGTCTTTCAAACCTTTTGTAATCTCAACTTGAGAAAGCACTGAAAGATATTAATTCTTAGCCATGTGTCTCATAAATGAAGGCCATTCTGCTATACTTAATGACAAGGCTGAGGCAGCAAGATGTCATTTGCTTTTTTCTCGGTTTTTAAATTGCTTTCTAAATGAACTACAGCTGTGAGGGCCAGGTGCTGTGATCCCTTTAGAAAGATCAGGAAATGATGAAATCCAAAATTTCAAAGTGTGATGGATGTCAGCTCCCGATTTGGTGTGTGTGTGAGGTCACCCCCATGCACCTGGTGCTATCTCCACAGCAGAATCACTTTATTGTGGAAAAAAAAAAAAAGATGCACATGTCGAGTGTAAGAGTAACAATATGAGATGCAGTTTATAATTATCCCTTTGTTTTCTCCTCATCAAGATGGAAATGACGGATATACAGTGTGTGCATTTCTTGTTCTAGGTGCTGCAGAGTATATTAAAACAAGTTTTGAGTAAAATAACCAACATGGCTGGATGGTGAGATGAGCAGCCACCACACAGGGAATGCTATGTTAGAAAAATAAGAGCTCACTGACTAACTTTACTCAATTAGAAATTGTAGCTGCAAGGTCAAGAACTCTATTAGCTAAATTTTATTTTATACAATATAGGTTTAGGAGGTAACTGAGGAAAGCAATGCTTTTGTTGCAGCTACTCCAGGCTTTTTATGTGATTCTACAATAATTCAAGAAGATTGTTTTTTAAACATTTTAAAGTGCACTGTTGAAATATTATTACTGTCTTAATTGAAGAGATATCTTAACCCTAGAAAATCAGCCCCAGTAAGAGGGATGTTCTGTCAGGAAAGTGCACGCAAAACATGGACAACAAAAGCCAGAGTCCTTCTCTCTGATACCCTCATTTGACATGTCACTGTGCTGCAGCAGCCACTGCAGATTCTGGGGTATTTGCAGACACTGGCAACTGCTTCCCCCATTGTCTTTCTTTTTGTGCATTGGCCAAATTTCTCCTCTGAACCAGCACAAAGACTTATTCACACTGGCAATGCACCAAAACGATCCAGTCCACAATACACGAGATGTGTCAAATTCAGCCTGTGAACTGTACAACTCCAGCACAAATTAAACCATTCAGAGGCTGTGTTCTTCGTTCTGTAATGACATGACATCTTCTGCTCAGTTTTAGTAACAGAGAATTAAAAAATAAAATAGCTCTATCCCAAGTTTTCCAGGGATAGGGATGTTTTGTTGCAGATTAATCCTTGCAAAAATGCAGTTATACATTAAACACATCTAATTCTTGGACTCTATTAGAAGCTCATCAACCAATCTCCAAGCTCCTGCATTGTTAAGATGGATTAGAGACTTTTCGTGAGCAGGATTTTGACTTCCAGTACATTGCCATTTTTAGGTAAAGCATAGTCAAAGCAATGTGCAGGAATGTGAAGGAAAAATTAAATTACTGAGTATAAATGAAAACTTCAGAGCAGGGTCAGTGGATCTTTGAAAAGAATGATGAGGATGTTTTCCTCACAAAATACTGTATTTATTACCTGTGGTGAAAATTCTTGGTTTGTTAGGAACTTTTCTATGTTGATTACAGTAACATCACAGCATGTCAGAGAATTGTCGCAAAACTCCAACTCAGACAAACAGTTTTAAGGATTCTTGTACTAGGCCTAAATGAAGTACGTTTAGTTACTTCTTGTCTGCATTTCGACAGGAGGAAAAGTTTTGAAACATCTATATTAGAAGTCATGTTTGCATTGTTGAGAAAACCGAACGCTCTTTTTGCTTGACCCCACCAGTTTTTATGGTGTCAAATCAAGTGATTGTCAAAAAAATTTCACATCACCTATCTCCTCAAAGATCTCAAAGGATCTATTGCCATGAACAAAGAACTGAAAGGAGGTCTTCAGACTAAAGGACAGACAAGGGATTGTTCCTAAGTAAGAAGCAGTGAGTTATGGGTACAAATGCCTGAATTCCTGATAGAGAAGCTAAAAATTTATGATTTTTTTTATTCAACAAAAGATTTAGACCCAGACTATCTTCAAGACCTTCAGATTTACAAAGACATCATTTGGCTGCTGAGATAGATGACAAACCTTGTTCTCAGATGCCTGCTCAATTTGGGAGGAAATTTTCCTTAACAATTTTGTTGGTATTGGGATGAGAGATACAAAGAGTGCATAAGGATTTATGTCAGAGCAGTTCAACTATGCCCCCACCCAGCTGATTTTTTTCAGGCAGTTAGTTCCAGAAAAAGGGATCCTTTACTTAGATTCAACTGTTCAAATACTCTAAGAAGAAGACACCACTGTCTCATTTCATGGCAAATCACACCTTAAAGAAGATAATAGTGCTATGCATAAGAATGTCTGAACAAGGCCTGAGTAGCATTTAAGAATGCTCATAAATAAATGAGAAAAATATAAAAAATTTCAAGCATATCCCCCCCTAAAATTTTCACAATACATTTTGTGGAGAGTACCCTTTGACCATGAGCTGTAACTCCTTGCTAGTGCAGAGGGCATTATTAAATACCAGCAGGTTCTGGGCTGCTATCCACTAGATTCTGGTTTTTACAAACTGTTTTGAAAGAAAAGACAAAGATAGGCAAGAACAGACACTAAACTAAACCCCCAGACTGAGATGCTTCTGGATTATGGGGTTGTCAGAGTTACAAAACTCACTGCTCTGAAGATCAGTTTTGGAGATGCCTTTTTTCCTGTCTATATCAAAACTCCAGATTGAGATTTCATGTGTCGGAAATCCAGATCCAAAGTCTGTGGTTTGAACCTATTTCTGGTTTTCTGTTGCTTCAGTATCCAGGAGACATTGTGAGAAAATAAACTCAGAGATACCTTGTGTAATGATAAAGTAATTAAAATTTTAAAAAAGGAAGGAGAAACTAGAACTGCACCACCCTTCAGTCAGATTGGAGCAAATCAATTGTTAACCCCTGGGGAACCACTAATTTTTTCAACACAGCTGCAACAAAGCAGCTTTATCCATCCTCTTGCTTCTATTATTTAACAGCTTTATTGTAATTAAAATGAAGGGATTTTTAATGGTAAAAATTTCTTTAAAATTACCTGTATTAAATAATTTCAGCTATTTACTTTTCATTGTTAAAATATTTTTGTCATATTCCATTGTAATACAGCTTGATCTAGTAGGAGAGAAGAATCTTTTGTAGACAGGTTTGAATATATGGTTCCACAGATCAGCTATTTGTTAATTTTATGCAGGCTGTCTCCAGTTTCTGCATCTCACAGTTTGGGCACAACAGGAGGTGACACTGTTAACTGTTACTCTTTTCACTTACTTTTTTTCCCCTAGCTGAACATAAACATATCATTACAGAGTTACACTACACTATATTTAGAGTTGATTTTTAACTATCTATTAGATAAAAAGATTTGAGCTGAACTAAAATACCTGGAATGAACTAGGAAGGTCTAACAGAAAGGCGTTATCCACAGAAATTCTGGTGCAAGTGAGGTATTTCAATCGTGCCATCTATTTCATTTGCTCCTGAGACTTCTCTGATGTGACTGGACAAACTGGAATTGGGTCACTGCTGAGGGCTCCCTACATGGCAAAGGAACTTAGACATCAACAGCAAGTTCCTGAGTCCTTTTTTCTTCCTGAGGGCAGGGACTAGGTCTAAATTGTGAAATCTGTCAATGCTAAGCCTGACTTGGCATCCTGGAAACATCAGAAGGGCATCTGGGTCTGTTTCTTGCATTTGTCTCTCCAACATCTGGCTCCTTGCAGAGAAAATACATGTCTCAGACCAGCAGGGAAGCTTTAGATATTCCAGAAGGTCCCCCAGCTGGGATATTCATGGGATGAGACTCAAGTCCGTGCTATGGAGCATATTGGTTCTGCTGCATAATGCAACCTGGTTGCCTAAGTTTCCACAAATGTGTCTAAATATAATCACTAAAATCTCTATGACATTAAGTTATTTCTACTTTAACCCTGGCAAAAAACTTGCCAGGTATCCTGTCCCACAGAACAGGGTACTTTGAACATTAAGATTTCCTCAAAGCATCTTTATGGGCTGGTATGATAGCAAAAGGTGTAAGGAAGATGTGTTCATCCACCCCCCATTTGACAAATGAGTTAAAGAATTCACATAAAAAGTCAATTTCTTTTCACATTTCATATGAACATGATCTGAAACACATATTGAAGTGTCAGCCGTCAGCATCTGAGCTGCATGTTTATGAACCAGACTGGTCTATTCTTCACATGGATCTCTACCTCTGTGTCCTGCAGGAATTTCTTTGCTTTTTAAAATTATAGGATACTCTATAGTTGACACCTCAACCCTTCCACATACCAATTCAGTGGTGTAACTGTTGATATAAAGATCTCTTCTGGGCTGTTATTTTTTTTTTTCATGAGAAAAAGATGTACCTGATAAGTCATCTAACTCTGGATGGCTGAAAGTGTTAAAATGTGATCCATGTGTTCAAACAGTTTTCTATGCACTTCCACATTTGGATGCAATATTTACAATAAGAAATATGCATACACCACTTAAAAATGTAGCATTTGCCAGCAGTTCCCATATCTCTGCGAATATGGGACCTTTCCCCTGTATTCTGCATGAGAATTATTACAGACTCATTATCATTGTGTGATAGCTGGTAAGTGACTGGTTATTCAATGACTTACCCTTGGCTGCAATTCTCTGTTTATCCCTTGGGAAGGGAAACCAACTTTTTAATATACTTAGCAAATTTATTTTTTTGGTGGCCCGTTTCTTAGAGTGCAGAGGTTTTCTACATAAAACCTGAAAGCTGTAAATAATTACACAGACCAAAGTAATCTCTAAAGTAATTGCATTAATTCAAATGAGGTCAGTTAAAGCACTAATTGGACTCTGTGATGCTTCAGTAATGTACCAGACTAGTTCAAAAGGCAAGTCAAACACCCAAGATTAAATATCTTTCTCTGGGAAATAGAGACTAAATGGGGAGGCACCTATCCTGATGGTAACTGTTCTTCATATGTATCCAAGTTGTTATATGATGTTTTCTGCATATTCAGTCTTAAATACAGCATGGAAAGGAAGTGCTGCAAACATTGCCTGTCTTAGACATCTGTGCTACACTCAGAGTCAAAGTATCTGAGCATCCTTACACTGATCCTAAGACACCCTGAGCAAAAAAAAAGAAATGCAGTCATTTCCTTCTTATGTACAGATAACATGGTGCCTATTTTTAAGAATGAGTTTAAGAATTGTTCCGCTTGTGAAAATGAACATCCAATGTCAAGTCATTACTTGCATTTTAATTTCAATGCTGGGTGGTGCTTCTCAAGTGTATTGCCTTCAGTGAGTTTTGCTGTCCCCATTCTAACATAACAATTAGATACAGCCCTGAACTGCATCTGTATTATGGCATTGGTTTGTTCGGGGTTTTTTTAAGGCAGAACTCGTCCATTATTTGAGTCATGGGCTACAAATGAAGGACAGGTGTGCTGTGTACAGGGGCAAATCTTTGTACTGTGAGCCAAGTTCTTGATGCAAAAAACATCATCAAACCATTGACTGATCTTTGCAGGAAAAGAAAAGCATGGCTGGATGAATGGCTGGCTGGCTAGTTGGGTGAGAAATGGACTAACACATTACTGATACTCACACTATACTGAAGAGGAAATCAGTGCTCAAAGGTCTTCTGGTCTTCTAGATCATTTTTTGTCTTATTTCATTCTATGGAATCAAAGCAATAGGAAACTCTTGAAAGAAATAAAATAAATATTTGCATCAGATTTAGCTGTCTTAAAGGATGAGCGTGTAAGTGAAGAGGTACTGAACCATGAGGTCTGATTACACCCTAATGAGGGCTCTCCACTGCCACCCTGAGAGGAGGCCTGTTTAACATTTAAAGTCTACAGCATAGAGCTAGTTGGTTCCCAATAATAATGAGGGTGTTAGACAGTGGAATGCAGATACAAACTTAAACCATCAGATTTTCAGTGTAATAGTTGCAGGTCACATGGGTAGTAGATTCCAGTAGTCAGGGTAATACTTCTAGTCAATGCTTTATTTATTACAGGGCAAAACCCACAAACTTTGAAATTACTTCTGGTTGTATTCGTACCTTGAATATTGGCATGTCATGTTCAAGCAATGCCAGGAAAGAAGAATGCTTCGTCTGGAAATAGACACCCTCAGGGAGCAAACATCTGATTTGTAGAACTCTTTCATGATCAGAAAGTTTGATAAGAAAGATTAATATGTTTCATTTTGGCACAGAAACATTGCTGAGCAGAGAATAGGAGGAATACCCTACTGTACATTGGCATAAAAGCTGCTATCCTGCAGGATCCCATAATATCCCACTATGAACAGAGGCAGTAGGATCCATAGATGTAGAAATAATTGAGGTATGACTTCTGTTTATGAGCCTGGATTTTTTTAAACATTTCATATGTTTTGGAAGTAAAAAACCTAGCAGGGGAGGAGAATGTAAGATTTATCATCTCAGGTTTCAAATAAGCAAGTCATTTTAACCATCCTGAGTACCTTAGTACCAACAAGGGCTCCATTGTTTCCCATCACAAATTTTGGAAACACCACCTCTAGGAACTTTCAAGAATCTCTTGTGCCTTTTGTGTGATGAAGCAATTGTAAAAAACACCACTGCATTTCTGTTTTGCCACAGCAATTATTTGCCCTAAATCCCCACCTCCCACAACACTGGTGTTATTGTTACCTCATGTCCACAAATTGAAGGTTCTGTGTATACCCATGAGATACAATGGCAAAGAAAGAGCAGTTATAACAGTGTTAGGAAAATTATGACAGAAACCATAGTGGAGACACTGTTTTTCAGGACAAATGAAAATGTTTTGACAATGCATAATTCAACTATCTTCCTCTTTAACTATTATGCCACTATGGAAAAAAAGCCCAAAACAACACACTAGCTAAAAAAAGTCCACGGTGCCATAGACAGTATTGTAGTTGCCATGGTGTGTACACTGCTGAAACTTCCTGTTCAGTGATTGCCTTCTTTATAACAGAGAGTGGGATAAAAAATAATCTATGGCCAATTTAGCCACTCAGGCAGGGCTAGAAATCTCCTGTTTCAGGCTGCAGTGAGAGGTAACTTGCCACAATATGAGCTGATTGGAACTCTGCAAAGTCTCTGCTTCAGTGAGTCCTGGAAGAGGCAATAGCTATGTGGAAATTCAGAGGGGAGCACAAAGCAGGCAAAAGGGAGGGGAGGAGAGCACAAAAACACACTCGCCAGCAGGAACAGAATGGAATTTAATAGAGGATTGTTCTCTTGCCACTGTTCAAAAGGAACTCTTGGAATTTGTGTTAGCTGCTTTAAAACCCAGCTACTGTCTCAGGGTATAGGAAGAAGAGCAGAACTCAGGTGGTGGAGGACCAGCACTCCCTGTATGCTTCTCGGCTGGCTGCAGAGCTCTGAAACAATGAAATGCATATCAGTACAAACAGTCAAATCACAGTGTGCTGTATTCCATTAAACATATAAGCAGACAGATCAATCCAAAACCTGTGCCACATTGAAGCCATGATGATTTCTTGCCTTTTCCTTTTTTCCCTTTTATACCTTTTTACAACTTCTGTATTCTTAGTGCTTTTGCCTACATTATTGGACTTGTTTGTCAAGCTAGGAGACTCAACATTTTAGAAGCTTCATAGGTAGGGATCAATATGCCCCAGACCCCAAGGTCCTCTCCAGAACACATTTTTTAAACTAAGGTAGAACCATCCAGGGGAAGGTTCCTTGGGGAGGTGAGCTCATTCGAGCCTCTCATTGGGGAATTTTTGATAGATATGCTAATTAGTAAGACCTATAATGCTATATCAGATCTTTTGGGGGTGGGCATTGTGGTGTGCAATGAGATGTATTCGACCTGGATGTGGTGCACCTAAGGATCCTTAAAATAAATACCAAGGTAAAATCCCTTTTTCCCTTCTAACCATGTTTGACTCTTGATTTTAAGACTGGGAAAGGCATCAGCATTCTGCTAATCCTGAAGGAATGACAGAGTAGCCCTTCCCCAGAATGAAAGTTTTGCTGCCTGCCTACTAGTACCTTTCAGGACATGGCAGAGGCAGGAATGAGCTGAAAAGAAAACAAGCTTAAAACAGAAACTGAGTTATTCTAGGATGCAGCTGAGATCGGGATGTGGTTATGTGCTGTCCCAACCCCCAGCCTAAGAATAATATGCAGGTATGTGCATATGTACCCTCTATGTGAAATCTTTACTTCTAAACTACCATAATGGCTCTCCCATTTTCACAAAACATCCAACAACTGCCCAGTGTTTGGAGCTATAACTCTTTGCATCAGGAAATGGCAAAACCAAACTCATGCAAATGAAGATAACAAGTACCTGAGTACAGGGAGAACTCAGAGCTGGGGACAGGAGAGAAAAATAGAGCATGGCAATTTCTTTACATTTTTTACCCATTTTATATGATACTTCAAGTAGGTTTGTTTGCCATGAATATATAAGGAAATTGCTGATCTTAAACTGATTGTTACCACAATGAAAAAAATGAAAAGGCCCAAAAACCAAAAAAGTGAGGCTTTGCCATCTCAAAGATGGTTTGTTTCTTTTATTGCAATATAGGCTAATTGTGCTTTTTATAGTACTCTTCTGCAAGTTTTTAACAGAACTGTAACTCTGATAATAAATGCTCTATTTAGTGTGCATTGAGAAATATATAATATGTTGCAACTTTATACATATATAAAAATATATTTTTGTGTATGCAATAAAAATAATTTTCCACTTCTTTTTTCTTGACCTGATTACATTAATTTCTAAATGGTTTTAAATTTTTTTTTAAATGATAAAAATTCAGAAGAATATACCAATTTAAAATCTGGAAGATGAAATTCATTTATCATTATAGAAAATAGCAATCGGCTCAACTGAACAAAAATATCTCAGGCAGTTAGCTCTCACCAGCTTGCACACTCTACTGATATATTCCGTTTACTACTTTATATCCATCTGCCAAACCCACCTGGGTTTCAGATGGGACATATTCTAGCTCTGTTAATGATAAGCTTCACTCTATTCCCTATGTCATCCCCTCAACAGTTTCTAAAAAAAAAAAAAGACAAAAATTATACAGTGCGTATTGTGCCATGGTGTATTGATCGAAATGTTACATTAAGTGAAGAGCATATTAAGAAATATGTCAGAAATGTTTCCTTCTTGTTATGACCCCCACAATGAGTCAGGCAGAAGTAATATAATCTACAGTTAAAAGGCAAAAGTAGGTGGGCTCTGGGTAAAGCAGAGTCATATTTCTTTTTATGAGGTACCTTTCACAATGAGATTATTTCTAAGCACTTTCAGAAATACTGCAAATGCTACTATTTCAGTGGCTGAGTTGTAGAAATATATAAGGCCTGCTGGAATTGGAAATAACAACTACCTGTTTAACAAGCTCTTTTGTGGGGTTTACAGGGAGCTTCAGGTCTGCATAGAGGCCATACAGAGACAGTGACATCTCACCGTGTGAAGGTGTATTTTGTCCTCACCTTTCTTAAAGGCCCTAATGATCCAGAAACCTTAACCCAAACAAGTGACATTACTGCACACTCCAGAGAGGTGTCCTGATGAGTAGAGCACACAATCAGTATTTGTCAGGGAGTGGATAGGTGAGAAATGCACCCGCACCGCTCTGGGGAAAAAAATCTGTATAGCCTCTCTGTGGCATGTTGCATCTCCAGTCTTTCTGCAGGAAACAGAACTTGATGAGTTATTGATATGCCTGTCACAGTCTTCAGTAGAATGAAGATAACCAGCTAGTGGCACTACCTTAAGGACACAGGTAAACTGGCAAGGAACTGAGTAGCTCCTTCATCATTGCTACAGAAACGCAGACAGTAAGGCACTGTTTTGTTTAAAACAAGCCCTGCTCCATGGTGGAATACACCCTCTTGCACTTTTGAACACTGAAACACAAGGGCTGGACATTGGAAAACCAAGTCCCCTAAACACCCCAGCCCTGCACAGGAGATAATGAGTCAGTCTAATGACATCAGGGTTATATACTTAATGGTTTAACTGAGTTATTCCCACTGTGTGTTTTCATATATCAGTGAATATTATAGGTGATAGTTTTTCAAGAAATAAGATTGCACCAAGCTTTCTTTATGCAACTTTCACAAGGATGTCCCCTTCTTCAGGCAAAGGTGGCTTTTTGTCAGCCCTCAGTGACTGAAAGCTCTCACCAGCCTAAGTCCGACAGTTTCCCATAGCTAGCAGTCAGACTTCCTTCCCAAACTCAAGGACTGAAATGACATTAATTTTAGATATTTCAGGTAATTGACTTTTGGCCTTTTTCGTTTGCTGACCTGAGCATTGAGTACTTCTAGAAACCATTTCTGTGTTAAATGAAGAGTGAAAGAAGGCAATGGTATTTTTACTAGATCCCCAAATCAGTCTCAGTGCAAAGGAGACATCTCTGGCAGCTGAGGATGAGTGGTATTATTAACTGCAAACTTCTCTGTTAGAGCTAATTTTCCAGTCTTCCTGGAGAAGATCAGTTGTATATGCATCCCTCTCCAAGCACCTGCACAGGATGTGGGCACACTCAAGGACAGGAAGGCTTTCTGTTCCCCTAATATGCAGGTGTGCGCAATGTCAAGCATCAGCTCTACTTTTTCAGGATCATTTCATAATGCATACACAGTACAGTTTTGCTGGATGTCAGCAGTCTGAAACCGTTTTCTCACTGACAGAGATGGGGAAATACAAAAGTATGTGGACAACTCTGGTGGACAGTTACTCTATAGATCTTTCTAGATGGGGATTATTTGTGTTTTTACTGCATTCTCCAAACCACATCCAAAAAGTCTTCTGCAAAGAAAGGAGCGTTAGGTGAGAAAACCATATATTGCATTTAAATGTGGCTGAGGAAAAAGTTATTTTTCTTTAATTCATAGAAACATGACCCGAATAATGAGAAAAAAGGCCGCAGTTGATGGCTCATGATTTTCCAGGTCACTGCTTATTTTGGTATTTCACAGGATAATTGTGGACTTCCCTCCATGAACAAAATGAAGTGAGTTGCAGAGAGAGGTAAGATCAGGTTAATACTTAAATAAATAGAGGGAAGTGAAACAGTGAAAAATATGAGGTTAAGCACATTTAAAGTCATATGAAATTAGTAATTATAAGATACAATAAAACAGAAGTAAGGATTGTACCACATAAAATTTATGCGGTTGTAGGTAATGTCTTCTAATCTTGGTACTAGTGTTTGGGGTCAACTTCTTTTTTTAATCCTGCAAAAATGAAATTTCATCCTTTCCAATGGCTCATATCCAATCTTCTACATGTGAGGACCCTTAAGTAAATATAGCTGTATATTAGAAAAACAATGCATTTAGAAGTGAAATATAATGCTATTTAGACATTCATTTACTGCTATATTTATGATGCTTCTATATTTGTTTACTTATATCTTAATTATGTAAGTCAGGGGTGGTCTAATCCTAGCAGCAATGAGGGCCAGATGGAGATTTTTTGCCCTCCAACTGAGCATGTGACATTCTTCCCCTCACAGCTGCAGCCTGACACAGACGTTTGGCTGGTGCTGCTACCGCCAGAGAAAGGAGATATTTTTGAGGAGGTGAGGGAGAGTGTCCACACTCCCTCCCACAGGTGACATTGGCAGTTTTGCTCCATGTGTTGAGTGTGTTGTGAGCAGGAGATGGCTGTCAGCTGTTTGCACTGCTATTGATGCATGAACAGCTACCTTTCCTCCTGTCCAGGGGAAATACTCTGCACTGGAAGGGGGTGTTCAGTGGTCCACCATCTAACCAAGACCATAAGACCAGAAGACTTTCCTAAAAAAATTGCATTAGAAGACTGTGAGCTGAGTGTATTTTGCTGAGAGCTACACTGAAACTGAGGAAGCTCTCTTAGAACAAAGCAAACCAAAACAATATAAATATCACTTTTCTTGAGGAAATCAGTTTTCTTCCAACAAGGTATAACACAGCAAAGCTGTGATACGCTATTGATGTTTTAAAATAGGAATTTTTGACTCAGAACCCAAGGTTTGTTCAGATTTTAATACTACGTTAAGAAGAAGGAATTTTTCCACCTGTGTCAAAAAAGAGGAAATACTATGAATTTGATATTTTTCTTCCTGGTTCAACAAAACTGCTTTGTCCTGACAATGTGGAGGAAAGAGTGAACAGCAGTTGTCAGAGACGCTTTACAGCTTTAAGTCCTTACTTGGAGAAAAGTCTGCTTTAGATCTACCATTTATATATTTTGATATATATTTATGGAATAGCTCAATCTCTCTAGTTGTAAAGGTGGAACAGGGATGAGAATAAAACCAGGTGAAGGATTCCAGATATAACTGCCTCCAAAATGCTTTGAAAATGCCTGCCAAAAATGTGAAATAATCCATTCTGAAGTCCTGAGAAGGTTCTTGAGCATCATTTCGTCTCCCTGAGAGGTGACTCATCTCTGGCATAGATTAACTACTACTACATAGAAGAAGGTAGAATTTTATCAGAGGAAGGGGAATCATACCAATTTTACCTTTGGTTTGGCAGTGAAACTGTAACAACCATAAATCACTCCCAGCTGTCCCTGGAATCTCCCCTTCAGCACATCACTGTAGGGAAGGCAACAAGTTTTGCAGCAATCAATCCCTTTTATATCTCTCCACAGACACATAGACATCGTGTTGGAGCTCAAACTGTGTTGCTGGCTGAAAAAGATAATTGGTAAATCAAATACTAAATGAAAACACTCAAATGATATCCACTGCCCTCACTTTTGCTGAAATCCTTCGTTCATCTCTTAACCCATGCGTGTATGTAACCCAGCAACTTCTTCCTAATCTTCCTAACCTCTTTCCTCTTCCTTCCTCTTTCCACCTACAATATTCACTCCTGTGGGTGCCATCACTCTCATTGCATGACCCATAAATTGCCTCTCTGTACTTTTTTATCTGTGGTCCTCTATATGGTCTTCGTTGGGTGTAGCCTCAGTTCAGAGTGCGTTTACCTCAGGCATTGGACATGCTGATTTGCAGGGTCGTTATTTCCTTGCTCTGTGAATGCTTTTTCTGATTCCTACCCTATGGTACTCTGGGCTGAATGGATCTCTGGCTGTCAGTGATCAAAACTGTCAGTTGCTGTTTATTTCCTCACCTCTTCAATTTGGCTCCTGGGAGGATGTTTCAACAGACGTTTTAGAGAGACAGAAAAAACCAATATCCTATTAAACTAATGACCCTTGGCTATGCTGTCTGCAAATGAATGCAGGCACAGACAATTGCCCAGTTTTCTACTGAGGGTCTGTGCACAACAGTCCTATGGGTGTTTTCTAGCTATAAAATGTATGTGTGTATAACTTCTAGAAAAAATGTATAATTTCCATTTAACAGTAATTATTCCAGTGTAAATATGGCCCTCCACTAATTGCTTTCTGGTTATTAAGAATATTAATAAAGTTCATGTTCAGATTTTCTGGTAGAGAGCACTGCTGGCTCTTCTGTTTATTCTTTTCTGAGGGCTTCTGTAAAGAACATCTGAAGCCTTTTTATAACAGTTGCTTTTTAACAAAATCGAAAGTCTGGAATAAATTTGTTGTGACTAGCTATTAGCAAAAAAGATTTTCTATTCAGAGCAGCAATGTCTTTTTTCTTTAGATAAACATAGCTGTAATGTGTCATAGATTGGAGTGTATCTTCATGTCCTATGACCGTGGTCATAATCACAAATATTACTGGTGTTGGTACCAAGAAATGTTTTTCCTGCTACCAGCCTGCTGTTGAATTCCTCAGATTTAATCCACCTGAATTAAGCACACTTTCTAGGAGGAAATCTTTGAAGTTTTTATTTTAATGTATTGGTTGAGGGATCATGGAGACCATGACTGAGGAAAAAAATTAAAAGTGGAGAGAGCTTGTGGGCATTGGAAAGAGAAAGTTGAAGAACTTTGTTTCATCCACGCTGAACAGAATAGATGAGCAGGGATACACAAAGAGCTGCTCAGGATGAGGTTTTAATGTGAGCAGGAGAGGAGTCTGAAGCAAAGAGGTGGTCTTTGCATAGGAAGAGCTGTTGAATGTGTGTTTGAATTAGGATGCGAGGTGAGGTGAGGTGAGGTGAGGTGAGGTGAGGTGAGGTGAGGTGAGGTGAGGTGAGGTGAGGTGAGGTGAGGTGAGGTGAGGGAAGAAAGAAGGGGATCCATATTGATTTGTGTGACTCTACAGTAGTATGAAGGTGGCAGCACTTGGACTCTGTAGGGGAAAAAAGTGACACAGGAAGAATAAAAAGTTTAAGAGGAGAAATACAAGAAATGCAGTAATGGAAGCCCAGCAATGTTAAGATTTAAAGAAACAGTCTTCAGTTAATAGAAAGGTAAGGGCTGAAACCAGGTCAAGGGCAGGCTATGAACAAAATACTACAGTGGAGTTTTTTGTGTTGACTACAAAGTCAACACAACTAGAAATGTTGTTTAGACCAGATGCGGTAGAATGCAAGGAATGAGGGGAGGAGACAAGGAGAAAGGAACCTGGAAGTAAAAATATATAGTGAGAGCAAATCTTCACTATTAACTTTAAGACTATATTCTGCAATTTTAAAAATAAAATGAGGCAGCAAAAATAGCATTTGGAGAAGGAAGGGAGTTCACTTGATAGTTTTAAAAAAATTATTAAGCAAGGAGAAACAAGAATGTTTTTATTGTGAAGGGGAAGAAGTACAAGGTAGAGAGAAAGAGATTATCATAAAGCAGTGAAGGATGAGAATAGCTATGCTGGAAAATATAGCCATGCTCAAAACCTTGCTGATTCTATGATTCTGAAAAATGATCATGCAGAGGCACAGGAATGGAAATGTGGAGAGTTGAGGTAGAAGAGGTTGAGAGAACACAAAACAAAGTTTTCTAGCTGTGGCTGAAAAAAAACATGGGGACTGTGATTGAAGAGAAAAGGAAAAGAAGGAGGAGCTCAAATCATACAGTGTTCGTAGATTTTGCAAATCACTCAACTATCACTGGGTGAGGAAGGCAAGGAAGGCTCAAGGCAAGAAAGCTTTCTTGTGAGAGCTCATTCCTCACAGCTCTAATTGTGTAATACACGCAGCATAGAAACTAAGCAAAACACTGTGAACTATAATAACTCTTAGGAACATGAAGGAAACAGCAGGTTGATAAAACCTATCAAAAGCTTGTGAAGGTGATCTGACTATTATCCTTGTTTGGATAAATGTGCTACTAAAATATGTATTCAAGTATAAAATACAGGCCATTTTTCACTGTTTCCAAGGCACTCTTCACATGGAAAAGTAAATGAGAGATCATGAGAATTGTTTTAGCATTATTGTTGATTCATGCCAAATTAGCTTTCTAATCTGTGCATAGAGCTATTATTATTAAAACAAATCATTTATCCTCTCGAGCACAGTACTGCTTTAACTTCAAATTACGTCCTTTACCTACCACTGTTGTGCACCCTTCTTTTAACAGGGTTTCTTTTGGCACAGTTCCTTGTTTGTTGAGCAATAGATTGATATGCTTGCAGGGAATGGAAGAAAGATGTACTGCTGTACAGTACTAGCATCCACCCTGTGGTATTTTGAACTCACTGGAAATACCAGCTAATGATAAAAGGCTGTGATTAAATCTTTCAGGTCTGCAAGGGTGAATGGCATCACTGAGAAGAAAAAAACAACCTTTTTCTAAATCAGAACAGAAAACTACAAGAGAGGAATATGGTAAAAGATTCCATACCTTTGTCTGTTTGTACACATTGTATGTATAGGAGGTAATCTTTAAAATGTTAGTAGCATTTGGCCTAAGCATTTACCAACCAAAGATGCTTCTGAGACTTTCTGCAGCTGGTTATCATTTTAACAAGGGAATATTTTATATGATAGCCTTGTGTTCCTCACACAAAGGGCACTAATTATGCAGCAGAGATAAATAAAGCAACTCAGATAAGGAACATATCAAATTCATATCCTGTGCTACCTCAGAAATCTGATAGGAGATTGAATTTGTTTCCATGATGCAGATCATGGTTACGAAAAGCTTTTACCTCTTTTCTAAACAGAGCTAAGGTACTGGTACATGAGAAAAGTTACAGCAAGGCAAGCTGTGGTATTATTTTAAAGCCATTGTCTTCCATGGTTGTTGTTTCAGTGAATGCTTTGGTGCAAAATATTGCAGCAGAGCAAAGATGAAAAAGACTATCCAGCTTTACTGAAGGGTAGGGGTAAGACCTCTTCTACACAGGTAATTCCCACAGATCAGATGGATTTTATGAGCTTCTTCTTGGGAACATATTTGTTTGCCTGTACCATCAGACTCCTCTTCTGCTAAGTGTCAACATTACATCTTCATTTTCTTTCTGTGTTGAAAATAAAAGATAATCCAAAAGAGATTAAAGTTATAACACCCTTTAGATTAACATAGTTGTGAGTACTCATTTAAGGAATAAAGCTGTAGAAGATGGGCTCATTAGCATCTCAGACTACATGGCAATTCTGCTACCAAAGACACTCCTAATTAGCAAAATGCTTCTTCTCAAGTGGCCTGTTGGGCTGCAGAAGATGGTTAATCCATAGAGTCTTTCTGAGCTCATTTTGTGCTGTGTTTGCTTGTTTGATCTGGGTCGTGATGACACAAAGATCCAGTGATGCACATGCTTCATCTGGGACTCGCCATTCTAGGCCTTTTGTAAGATCCACAGTGTGGACACGGACCATGACCTGTCTGTAATCTGAGAATCTTTCCGCAAACTTATTGCAAATAGAGTTTGTCTAAGAACTCTTACAGTGCAGATTTAATATCTCCAAATCTCAGGGAAGAAGGTTTGTTTTGGGATACAATGCAGCACTGATAAGAGTGATTTAGAGCACTATAAAGCTTTCCAAGTTAGATCAGACCTGTGGCAGTGTTCACTTTGTCCCTGAGCTCCATGGCCCAACATCCAAAGGACAGCACAACAAGTCCCACAGTGGGCAGCAAATCATCCACACACTTATGAAATTCCCTTATCTTCATTCTTAATAATTGAAAGTTGGTTTAAATTCCTGAACATGAGGTTTACATTCCTTCCCATCATCTATTTTTAGCATTTAATATTTTAACTCTCCATATTCTCAGTATTCATGTAAACGTCCGGTTCCCCACTAACTTTTGGTAAAGTCCTGGCCTTTGTAGTATGTATTGTCAGTGATTTATGAAGTTTAATTGCACATTGTCTGTTTTTCTTCCTTTCATACATTTTCAATTGGCTGCATTCAAATTTAATCAAGTGTGCTAATCTGCCTCTGTATTATTTTAGGGCAGTTTAGCCTTTATGAAATTCTTCACTGTCCCCCTGGATTTGAATTAAACCTAAATAAATTCATGCTATCTGCAAATGTTACTACCTTGCTGCCTGACTCCATTTCTGGATAATTAATAGATACATTAAATTATCTCTACACATCTGATGCAGCCTTAATACTTTCTTTTACTAATGTTTTATTATCATGCCTCTCCTTTCTGACTCTTGGCTAATTTTGGGAATGTAACAATACTGCGCATACTTTTCCTTTTTGACTGTAACTGAATTGAATCCAATAAATTCCCATAAGCAGAAGTGAACATATTTCCTTGAAAAATACAGATTCATCTCAGAGATGGCCTTTCATCATAACAGGGTAAATTAACTGGTAGCTTATCCTTGTTTTGGACTTTGAGTGTAAAACCACTGATGTATGTCTCATAAACACACACATATACAGCAGCCCTGGTGTTGTGCACTCACATGGCTGCCTAGCTGTAGGAAATTTCTATAGAACTGTTACAAATATTTTTCCCCAGTTCTTGAGGGAAGAGATGTTTTTAATTATTTTGAAAAGTAGTCCTGTGCCTCCACTCTATGAAAGAGCATCCCAAAGCCTCTGTCCAATGCCTGAGGTAAGCACACTCCACCATCAAAATCCTTTTAAACAAGCAAATTCTAAATATCTGTCTTCTAAAGTTGTTTAATTTTTTTTAAATTCCTCTGAGCCTTCCGTTTGTTTTTCTTCTTTGAGCAAGCATTCTGTGAACCCCAGTCTCTGATGCACAGTTACAGGTCCCACCTGTGCACCCATTAGCAGAGTGTAGGGCTGGTGTATGAATTTTGTGTGGTACACTCATAAGGAATCATAAATGCCCTCATGATAATCACTTAATAAGATATTAAATCTATGTGACACTAGAAAAAGAATCAGAGTTGAGTTTCATTATTATTCTTTTAAACATTTTTGATGTTTTCTATTCCTTTCAGAAAGAATGCGTCTCCAGTATATTCCCAGCATTTTAAAAACCATTGTCTTTTCAGACAATTCTCAAATAAATGGAAAATAAAACATGTTTTTGCTCTTTACTATTCCACTTGTGTAAAATGTTACTAAATTTTTCTAAGTGTATAAAGAATGACAGGAAGACCAGGGAAGAATTGAAAAAGTATCTTTGATCTAAAAAGCCATTTTTTCTCCTTTAGTTTAAAATGCTCACACAAAACCTGTATTAATTTTAAATTACTAACTTGAGAGAGAAATGTAATAAAATGTTTTTCTAGTGCTTTGTTATCCTTATGGCTCCAACTCCAGCTCAAAAATGCAATTAATTCTGTAACTTACACTCTGTGGCGGATGTCATTCAAGCTGCGACAGCTTATTGGGTAGTTAAAAGGATAAAATCAAGTAGTCATTCTACTAATCCCTTTACAAGGAAACAGCTTTATGCATAAAAACTGGAACTTATGTGGTCATTAGCAGATGCTACATCAAGCAACCAAAAATACACACATTTAAATTCTTAAGCACAATCTATGAACACTACACAGATGGTTTCCAAGAAACTGTACCTAAATTGATTACGATAAAAATGATCTGCTGCAATTGTTTCTGTCAAAAGGGAGAACAGAATTTGTCCCAATGTGTCGCTCTGCCCACTCATGCAGAGAACCCAGCTGCTGAGACAGATGTTGCTCTAAGCACTTTATTTTAGGGTCATTAAAATGGTTACAGGGGTTAGTCATTCATTGTTTTATAAATTGTGCTTACTAGCTGAGCTCCATAGATGCTGGAAAACTTCTTTGTAGTTGATCAAAAAAGTTACATGTCATATCACATTTACCTTATGCTGGCAGTAAAAATGGGTGAAGCACTTGTGCAGGACAAGAAGAGTGAAAAACAGTTACTTTTTCTGTTTTATTTAGAAGAGCATTTATTTACTCAGACCTGACATGGCACTAATGTAATCATCTGAAATGCAAAACCTGACTCAAAGGCCTTCTAGCTCTCATTTTCTTTCCTTCCAGTCATTAAAGAACAAGATTTTTCAATACAGCTCGTTCCAGTACACTCCTTCTGTGGTATTATCAGCAAGAAGTGTCAGACAAGCAAAGGTTTAAGATCAGTTGATTAGATCAGTGCAGAGTGGGTCCGTCTATCTCCCCGCTGTCTTTGCAAATGCTGCTCTTTGGCAGTTTGAGCATACTCAGGCTTTACTTAGAAATATTTGGCTAAATCTCTTCTCTGTTGGCAGGTTCAATGGTTTTCCATGGCTCATCTAATTCAGGATTGACTTAGCCATGTGCATGTGATGTATTGGTGCAGCAGCTAATGTGTCAATGAGAAACAGAACAGTAAAAAGATGAAGCTCAGTGAAAAACAGCAAGGTTGGCAGATCCAACTCCTTTTCAGATCATACTGTAGCCTTTTATAGCCTCCACTACAAAATGTAGCCAACTTCCGCTTTTTTATTTCATCTTGGTCCCTGTGTACTTGTTATTATGTCGATGGTTCGATTCATCTTCCCTAATTGGTTACTGAACTTTGGCAGCCAAATCCTAAATTCTAGGTGGTGCTCATAGACACACTCTAAATTATATTTTTCCACCTTTCCTTTGCACATTTAGGATAAAGTTATTCATCTAGAAAAAAATAGTGAAACATTTAATGTCATTTTACCTGACTCCTTAAAACATGGCTGCTTTGGCAGTGGGTTGTTTTCCTGCACTTCTGCAGGACATTAATTTCTCTCCCCTGGTTTTATTTAGATCATTATGGCCTGTTCAAATGTATATCCTCACAAATAAATAACCTAGCATGTTTCTCACTTTGAAAATGCATTCAAGTTACAATTTTAAATTAAAATCAATATATCCTCAAAAAATTCAAAAGCTGGAGGAACAAAGTCACCATCTGTCCCCAAACCTATCTATTCCTGAGGTTGAATACCTCAAAAAAATTCCCCAGCTAGGTTAGGATCCAGACAGAAGACATTCTTGGAAAACACAATCCCTGAAAATGCACGAGACTTTTAGAAGCAAGCACATCTCATCCATTTCAACATTCAGTTCAAACAAAGTCACCAGTACAAAAATTAATTCACTCAAGAGAGCCACATTTTTATGTGACTGTATGTTAAAATATATAAATAATCTTAGTTTCACATAATTTTGAGTTTAATTATATCCAGTCTGTAATTTGATCTTGCAAAATCCCTTAGACAGGAAATCTTTTTTTCCCAGGATTTGATGAAATTGTTCACCCATCAACTTTATCTCTATCTGAAGCAAAGAAGGTGCCTTTCATAAGTAATACAGGTTTATTACAGTTTCACGACCAGAAATTTCTTATTGCCTAAGTAAGATGTCAAGATTTGTTGTAACTAGTAGCTGATTTGCCTGTAAAATAAATGTAATAAGATGAGGATTGCATTACAAGCTGGGGGTTTCACAGAGTGCATTGAACTTCCCAAAAAAATCACTTTTCCCCTCTGCTTTTGTCTCCCAGTATTGTAAGGTCTTCAGGATAACAGCTGTCACTTACTCTGCTTATGAGCAATATTGGCTGTAAAGATTCTTCCCTTTTCAGGAAGAGCTTCTGAAGGTAATGTAACATTAAATACTAAATGGCTCTCTCATCATCTGAAGTGTTTTGAGGTGAGATTTAGCAGACAAATGCAAGGCCAGAATAGAGGAAGAGATGCACTTGCGGGAAAAATGTCCTTTTTAGTGTTCGTGGTTCATACAGTGCTCCCAGAAGAACAGAAAGAGAAACATCCTGATGAAAAGCAAGCTTGAGTTCTTACGGGAGTTTTTGATATTCTGCACACCAGGCATGACAACATAAGGCTGCTCACAGCCCGGGTGTCACTCCAAATTCCATTATACTTACATTAGATGCTGTTTGTTCCTCCTGCAAATGCACTGACAGATTTTTGCAGCCCTGTGCATGTTTTTTTTTTTTAGTGTATGAAAGGTTTGTAGTTATTTTAGCTGTGGAGTTGCTAAAAAATTATTAAAATCATAGTTCGCTCTCATCTACCCTGAACAAAGCCAAACAACATGTTCCTCTTTTAGAAACAAATGAATGGGAATTGGCTAGTACACCACTTGCACTAAGATGGCTGGGGCTGACAAAAGGGTGTGATGGCTTGATACACATTATAGAAATGAAAGCATTTCTACTTGAAAAGCCATCATGATACCTAGCTCTAATTCCCTTTTTTTCTTGCATCCTCTTTTTGTTATGTAGCATCAGAGCAATAGCTGAGATGGAAAAAAAAAAGACATTATTTGTACTATTGTGGAATAGCACCTATCTTGAAAAGTATAGATTTTATACAGGTCAGGAAGAAACACAGCATATGCAATTGGAAGGAAAAAAGGACAAAACCTGATAACAGAAAGTCAGTCTGCTGGCACACTACAGATTTTCTCAAGGTGACATTGTCTAGTGTTAAGATGAACAGTTTTTGCTGGTTTAGAGAATTATTGAATATAACATTGAGCACATTTATACTTGGTCACACTGAGTCCTTCTAGTCCAGCCTACAGTCTTCAAAAGTGCATGCTTGAGATGAATGTAAGAACAATAACAACTTTGCCCTTGCTCTGAACGCTTACTCAGTCTTCAACAATTTGTGGCTCATGGACTTCCTCTGGTCCACACATCCAGCCTTCTGTGGCATCCACAAGCAAGAAACACTCTTTCTGCTGTTTCAAGGGAGAAAACTTGGATCCATTAACATCCCTGTCATAGCTGCGTTAGTTTGAACAGAACAGGGTTTTACCCAGGTGCACACACTTTTGTCTGCCATTCTCCTTCACCCTCTACGGAAACCACTTACAGTGGCAAAAGCCAAGGCACAGAAGGGAGATTTGTATCTTGAAACTGCAGTTTGGGCACTGACTAATAGATTTGTCCCCTGAGGCTTCTCTACAGCCTTCACATTCACCTTCAGTGCAAAAGCCTGTGGCCTCTTGTACTGTTCCCCTACACGTTCTCCAGCATTTTGTGTCTGTATGGCTGACCCAACGGGTTTCCCCTCTGCTTTCTACTAAGGATCTTGACTCTCCTTTTTCTCTCCCCCAATTTATTCTGCTGGGAAACCCTGCCTATACTACTGTGATCCTCCAGAAAACAGCACTGTGTGAAGATATGGGATGTACCACTTTGGCAATACTACTTAATCCCTCCTTCACCTGATTCAGGTCTGGCACCATTGTTCATCATTCCACTTGATCGATGCCAAGCAGCTGTGCTTTTGACCAGCCATGGGGGTACAGCAACTTTATTAAGTCTTTGAGATCTTAAGAGAGCGTGAAGCAGCCTAGATGTGCCAATATATTCAGTAACTTTTGGAAGAGAGCAGCATTTCAAACAGAAGTGTTTTTCAGGAGCAGAGTTTGGGAAAAATAAAGCCAAAGTAGGGTGATCATTGGGATATAGTATAAAGTCATTTTCCACAAAACAGAAGACACATCCTTCCTCTGAGTAGTACCATGGTAAGTTATCTCAAATTTACCATCTAGAAATGAAGACTATAACAATTAGGATATGATTATTGATATTAGAAGTTCTCAGCCAAAGATAAAAAATGTAGAAGACATTTAGATGATCTTCAGGAGATCACATACATACATATCTTTAGTTTGGAGCAATACCAGCATGGAGCTACATAAAGTGTCAACCTATCACCAGACCATGGAATATCGTATTTTTATGCAAGATAATTCATTTAAGTCATGTGATAGCCAGGAGGTGAGAAGTAGAAATCTTCTACTCTAGCTTTTGTATCACAATTATCTTCACCATTGTGCATTCTCTCACTTATAAAACCCAAAACTAACAGCTCAAATGTCTGTTTAAACTTAATTCATAGAGTAATAGAAAAGCGAGAACATTAATACATTTGGGCTACTCATTCACCATTGACTGGAGGATCTGAAAGCACCTGTGGCTGCGTAGGTGTGTTTTTCTACTCTTGTTGATTATCTTCTAAAGGTTTCTGATAGAAACCACATCCTCTTACCCGGTATTGGGTGGTGTTTATTAAAGATGCTGAGAGCATAAAAAGAGCAGCCCTCCCCCCGAAATTACCTGGTACAGACATGCATGTCTATAACTTTCCCTGTAACTGAACTGTAAACATGACCTTTGCAAACCAACAGTAATTTTCCAACTGAAAAGGTGTGTCAGCTGCATGACAGTGTGGTATATGATTTTGCAGAGCTTTGCACTTTCACCTGTGGGTAAAGTGAATTCAAAACATAATTGTCTTGATTTAGTAATAGACAGACCCCTTTTTTTCCAGTACAGATAACTCTCCCCAGAGGCAAGCATGTGACAACCAGATCCTATCTCTTTTAAATAACACCTTTAATATTCTGGCATTGAAGGAGTGATCATCTTCAAAACCAGGTAGAAAGGCCAAGAAAATCAATAGTTAAAATTCCCATTAATTCTGTCATTCCTTTCATTATCTGTCTTAGAGAGATGTCATGTAAGTGCTATTAATGTTGAAGAGTGTAAAATTTGAGGTGAGGGAAGGAGTAAAAAAGCAAATCAGACAATGCATCTTCTTTTCCCACTCTGAGAAAACAGGACTCGTTAACTCAGGAATTCCTTTTTTCTCAATGTTATCACTAGAATTGGTACTAAAGCTCCATAGATGCAGCAGTATGTGAAGACACACTTGATAAGCAACCCTTACGTAGTTAAATGTCCAGGAAAAGAACAGCATGGTCAGTTCATTTAACCACAAGGATTTGCATCACAAGCACAGAACATTTCTGTTTAGTTGCGAATCTACTGAAATGTGTCTTTTTCTATTAAACATGTGAAACTATTATAAAAGCAGCATGTGAATAGGGTTTTGTCAAGACCTAATCACTCTCTCATGGATACTCTTAGGAAGTCCCCTGCCTTTTCTTCAGGTTGATCTTGCATAGGTGACATATGTATGAAAAGATAGTTAATGCTCTCTTTTGAAGTAGTGTCCAGCTGCCTCCAGCTGCCTTCCAACACTGTGCAAGAGTGAGCTGTGCCGTAAAATGACAGACAAGACACATAAGCCAGAAGGAAGCCATCCACCAACCTGTCCACAAACTTTCCAGTTTGCCTGGCTGGAGATGAGTCTCTTTGGCCCTGATAGGATATGTACATTCCATCTAAAACCCTGAGGCTGCAGCTGGAATATTCATATCCTAGCAAGTTTGTTAAAACATAAGTTTAAAAAAAACCAAACACCTCCTCCTCCCCTTCCCTCAATCTTAATTCACTGGCATTATTGCTTACTGTAATCACACCTAAATCTTGAGGACAAGAGGCCCAGCTTCACAAAAGACTTAGGAGTTTAAGTCTGAGGAAACTGCCAAGCAGCCTTTATATTGGTGAATGTCTGCAACTTGATTTCTGTAGAACAGTTCCACAATTCTGGTGTTTCTATTCAGAAGGATGTCACTTCATGGCAAGCTGGTTGTATCGCGGCGGGTCAGTGTTGCTGCTGTTGTGGGTCGGTGTTGCTGCACACCTCCTCAAGGGACGCCGACCAGGTGAGCCTGCACCTGAGGATCCTTCAGAATGCCGAGGCTATGGGGCTGGATCCCACTGAGGGTGGTCGCTCCCCGGGAGGGAATGCAGAACAGCAATGAAGACGCAGGAGGCAAGAGGCTTGCGGGAGGGGGTCTCCTCAAGGTCTCCTTTATTGAGGGGTGGGCTGAGGGATCCGGGAGGGAGAGCCGACGGAGGAGAAATCCCCGTCGGAGACGGGGGTGCACGACGTTTTAAGGGGTACAGATATGGGAGGGGCGCCAGATAACAAACCAATAGGGCATCAGAGGGTAGGAGGGTACAGGGTCCGAGGGCAAATCAAAATTTTACAAGGGGGTGGTACACACAAATCAATCAACTGGGGACCAATCACTCGACACACTCTGGGGAATCTTCTGGAACCTGGGCTGGGTTTACACGGTGGTGCAGCCCATGGAGTCCTCCTCCCAGGAGGAGACTCCGTCCCCAGAGGCAGAGTCGGAGGCGGTGTCGGAGTGACAGACAGCTGCCACATTTGGAGCCTGCCCCTCCACACCTCCCTCGTCTTTATTAATTTGATGGAGAATGTGATCGATTAAAACCTTCTTCGGAACAACAAAACAGACAATTATGATAAGTAAAAACAAAACGAGAAGTCCAATGTCACGCAATAGGGATGTTCTCTATTCTGAGAGTCCGAGCCTTTCCAGGAACTGCTTTAGCCAGCTTCTTGAGACCTTTGCAACCTCTCCAATGGAGTGGGAGAGTTGGTGGACAGTCCTGTTCTGTGCCTGCTGCATCCATTCTCGTTACTCTGACCTGATGTCATTGATCAGTGCCTTCATCTGGTTGATTGATGTGTGGATGCTTTGGGATTTACTGGACAAATTGAAGCAGCACAGACAGCCTCAAGCGATTCATTGGGAACTCAAAAATAAACATAAACAGGTGACCGTACCAAAATTAATTGACTTTGGAGGGGAGAAGGGATGAGGAGGGAGAGGGGAACCTGAAAGACTTTTAAGGGGAAGAGGGATTAGGGGTAGGAGAAGTAGAGGTAGGATCGGGGGGGTAGGACGAAACAGGATCACTTCTAGGGGTGTAGCGGACTGTTCAAGGCGGGAAAGCGGGAGGTTGGAAAGGCGGGAAAAGGGGAATTGTGGGGAGAAGAAGGGGGTTGTGAGGGAGAGCTTCTGCCGCAGCCATTTTGTGGCTGGGGCAGGCTCTCCTCTCCATTTTAAAAAACAAAAGTCGGGGGATTAACTGGGGATTCAACTGGGGAAGGAGCACACAGGGAAACTCTCCCACTGTTTTTAGGGGAATTAACTTTGGGAGTGCAAACTGGGGAAGCGGGTTTGAGGGAAGATTTCTTAGGGGTGCTCGGAGAGGGCTGGCCGGTCCCCCCCGAGCGGGGCAAGGAGAAGCGCCGGGAGTGTCAGGGAGCAGGTGGCAGCCCTGGGCACTTTGGCTTTTTACACCCGCAGCGTTCCTTCTGGCAAGGCTGGGGGAATGGGAGAGACGGGGAACGGGTAAAGGGGAAGGGTGAACTGGGGTCTTACTCAAAAATTGAAAGGAAAAGACGTCACACTACGCAAACTAAATACTGTGTATAACTCAGATATTACAAACAAAATGCGTCCAAGTAGTCTTGGGCTCTAACTTAAAAGATGTACAACAAAAACAAATTCTAGCTTTTTATTAAAAGGGGAATCTAAAACTTGGAGAAATAAAAAACTCCCGCTGTTCTGCAGATAGGCTGTTGCCTATTCTACAAAACACCTGCCTCAGTGCTTCAAAATGTACAACTTAAGAGAAAATGAGGGAGGGGGCGTCTTTTTTCTTACCCTTTTTCCGGGTCCACGAGAGGAATAAGAACAAAAAGAAGCACTGAGTCCTCCTCCGACCAGGATCCTCAGGTCTCTCTCCAGGAGCTCGAGTACGCTCGATGTTGGCCACCACCGAGCGGCTCGGGGGCTCTTTGACTTCTTGATGAGACGACAGGGATCCGGCCCCGGGAGCACCGCTTGTAAAACCAAGCGTGCTAACGCGCAGGGACTAGCAACACTGACGAACACAGGGTGTAGATCTCAAGCCTCACGTTGGTGCGCCAATTGTTGTATCGCGGCGGGTCAGTGTTGCTGCTGTTGTGGGTCGGTGTTGCTGCACACCTCCTCAAGGGACGCCGACCAGGTGAGCCTGCACCTGAGGATCCTTCAGGATGCCGAGGCTATGGGGCTGAATCCCACTGAGGGTGGTCGCTCCCCGGGAGGGAATGCAGAACAGCAATGAAGACGCAGGAGGCAAGAGGCTTGCGGGAGGGGGGTCTCCTCAAGGTCTCCTTTATTGAGGGGTGGGCTGAGGGATCCGGGAGGGAGAGCCGACGGAGGAGAAATCCCCGTCGGAGACGGGGGTGCACGACGTTTTAAGGGGTACAGATATGGGAGGGGCGCCAGATAACAAACCAATAGGGCATCAGAGGGTAGGAGGGTACAGGGTCCGAGGGCAAATCAAAATTTTACAAGGGGGTGGTACACACAAATCAATCAACTGGGGACCAATCACTCGACGCACTCTGGGGAATCTTCTGGAACCTGGGCTGGGTTTACACGGTGGTGCAGCCCATGGAGTCCTCCTCCCAGGAGGAGTCTCCGTCCCCAGAGGCGGAGTCGGAGTCGGAGTGACAGACAGCTGCCACATTTGGAGCCTGCCCCTCCCAGCAAGCTGAGGTTAACTATTCCCCTGCACCATCCCATCTGGGTGCTCTTCATGTACAGTAAAAGCAAATACATTTGTTACATTTTGAAAGTGAAGTTATATACCCTGACTTTACTGGGGTGTAGTCACGAAAAGAGATAGCAAAGAGTTGTAAATGCACTGTCAAATCTCGCCTTAATATATTTTTCAGATGTTTTGTTGGGTTTTTTCCTCTGAAAATAATCTTTCAAAAACTTACTGGCTATTTTGGTCCCTAAGATTTGAACTCATCACATCCAACTTTAAGATCCCACCTGAAGCAGCTAAGGCAGGAGACTGACACGCCCGTGGCTCACTGGCAGTTGGTGAAGAGGAGCTTTCCGAGAACGAATTACTTTAGGTAGACTGAAGCATGAGTTGAGGTACCCTTCCACTGTTTCTGGAGTGGAGATTTTACTCTCCTTCTGTCATCCCAGAAGAACGATTTAATTCCCTTTCACTTTTTCTCTCTCATTATTTCTAACAAAACACCAGAGAAAGTGATTGTTTCACCAGCTTCTGGATATGTAATGTGCCTAATTCTATGAAGGTGGTGATCTATTCCAAAAATAGCCTTAAAAATTTTACAGCAGGTGTTCCTAATAAGTTAATCAAATAAAGCTTCAAATATGTTTGTTGGAAGACAAGCAATCTAGTGTTGGTCCAGCAGTGCGAATTTAGGGCAATAATAATTATAAAGCTTTCAGATGATGCAAGGATGATAAAGTTGCTTTGATCAAGTGCAAAAACAAGGTGGTACAAAGAAGCCTAACCCAGCACATTATACGAAATATGAAGAAGGGGAAAAAAGGGATACATATGAATATGTACATACGAAAAAATCCAGATGAAACAAACAACTGAAGCAGAATGGTCAGTTTTGGTTATAAAGAGAATACTCAGCTTTGCTTCCACCGGGCTACAACTCTGTTTCTCTGAGATGCTCTGCTGTCATTCATGCCAGAGGTAAAGGTCTGCAGTTTTATCTGATGAGAGAATATACCTGCCAGCTGCCTTTAAGCCCCAGCTCACTGAGGGTGAGTGTGCACTGTTTACCCCATTGGAGGAAACAAAAGAAGCACCAGAAGTTTTTCTCTCAGCTTTTCTCTATTTCCTCAATAGCATCCAGTGTATGGCACAAGCACTGCATGAAGCCTCCTGTTCCCAGAAAGCCCTCCTAAAATAATGAAAAACAAAACAATTCAGTGCGAGAATGGTGTATCCCCTTGTCATCTGAGCTCCACAGCTCTGCATCCTTCCTGCACAATGTTTCTCCAGCTGTAGCAGACGCAAGGTTATAGATCAGGTTATTATTACTTTCACAATATAGTTAACAAGGTCTAATGAAAGCTGGGTCGTAATATTTGCTTAATAATGTTATCAGGTTGAAGTTTATTACAAAGAGGAGAGTGAGCAGGCTGATAAAGCACCTTTGGAATTAAGACTTATAGGTAGCTTGACAGAAGGGATATGGTAATGCCGCATAAATTTTGCTCTGAACTTTTCATCCAGAGATCTTAAAGCGCTTGTAAAACACATATCAAGGTCACATGTGGAAATTTCAGAATTGGCAAAGACTGAAAAGAGACTGAGCTATATCACTGATGTGATGAGACGGCAGTGTTGAGACCCCAGATTAGCTTTGTTATGCTGATATATCTGACATCAATGGGAAGTACCAGGAATGAACTATGCCTTGAAAACACCTTCACTATGCACTTATGGAAGATGGGGCATTGACAAATTCTTTTCCTTCAGCAGTACTAAATCTACCTCTCCCAACCCTTGGTCCTGTGATACTGTGGTCAGACTAGCAGCACTCTCTTTTGAAGTATATTCAAAGATATTATATGGGCATTACAGAGATTTTCTAATATAAAAATAGTTGATATACAACTTAGATACTAAAGGAAATTTTTACCTCGTCTAAATGGATAGAGCTGTTTGAATCTTAAGTTCTAAAAAGTAAGTCCAGCAAGGAGCTATGGAAGAACTGGCCCATTTATTTATGTACTCTACCTGGTCTATGTTCTGTGATAACATCATTCAAAGGACTAAAGTTGTCATAACCCAAAAATTTATATTCAAAATTATTTGATTTAAATGGATCATCTCTTATAGGACATGGTTTGAACTTTGTGTAGAAATATTTGTGAAACAGCTAAGTACATTCTGGACTGGAAGTCTGCATACCCTTTTTCCTTGTGGAGTGGAGGTGATGGCTTTGTAACCTGCTTCAATACTGAGGCACGCGAACTTTGCTATTTGAATTTTAATCAGTGAGACAGTACCAGATGGCAAGACAAGCTAACAATTTGTGTCCCACCAAAGAATCCAAGAAAGTTGCTCCATTTTGTAGGAATTTATTTAACTGTGTGAACTGTGTGAAAGTTTTTCTATTTTTACCTTTTTAATTAACATCCTATATCTTTCCATCCTAGCAGTGTTCTGTGGCCCTTTCACTGTTTTTACATATGGGGTCAGTCTTGTCCTCATGGAAATCTATCTTAAATCACCATAATAGGAACATGATTGAGATTCAGTGCAAGTTATAAAATGCCTGCCATGGTCTGGTTTCCTCCATGATATTAAAGGAGTCAGTCCTGCAACATTTCCCAGGGATGGAAATTTTACTAGCAGAGCACAACGTGGAAGGTCTTCAGTATTCTCACTGCAACTTTACTGTGATGATATTGAAGGATAGAAAGGCAACTTAGGTGAAATAATCACCAGTCTATTGGCTTTTCCTCAGGAACTTTAGAAAGGGTAAATATTGATGATTTGGTTTTGCTATTTTAAATCATAGTAGCATTTGGAGATTATTCCGCTGCCATTGAAGTCAATGGTGAATCTTGGACATAGCCTGCCTGCTTGCTTCACATGAGCTCTCAAACAGCTGTCGGATGATAATAGCTGTCAGAAAACAACAACCTGAGCTGAATTTGAACCAGCAAAATTTTATGCAGTTGGTTTCCAATGCCACAAGTTGTTTTTTTACCATGTCAAATTGTGGATTTTAGTGTATAACTTCAGAAAACTGTCCTTTCTACATCCATTTTCCTGGGTAACAAATTTACATGCTTATTGCTGCCATCCTAATATTAGCAAGGGGACTAATGACTAGTAATTGATTCCCTCCACTTGAGAATAGATATGCCTGTTGGCTGAACCCTCAGTGTCTTGCAGTAAAGCATCAGAGAGGAAAACAAATCACTCTATAAAATTACAGAATGAGAAATTTGTCACCCAAAATGTCATGTCTGGTTTCAGTTTCTCTGTCTGTTTGTACTACCAAGATATTAACAGCAGTGGGAAGACTATTAGATCAGTTGTTTTCTTCTGAAAGTGAGTTTCTGTACCAAGACATTATTTATGTGTAACTGGATAATACAGTTTCTGTATATAGATAAGCAAAAGAAATCTTATCAAATTGTATCTACAAATTAAAAAATAAATAGTTATATTAGAACCCTGGAGTAATATTGAATAGGTAAGTGTCCTAATACAGTTAAAGATATTGAAATCACATGGATCAAAATGGTAATTAGAGCAGGCCTTGTGTCAGCTTGATAAAGTATTTAATGTTTAACTTTTGGTAGTGTTTTCCATAGTGACTGTCCCCTACAATGAACAGAATAAGGAGCCTTTGAGAAAACAGTAGTGGATAGGTGTTTACTGCTTTGATCATAGCAAACTGACTGCACTGAGTTCAGTGCCCTCAAGAATTTATTAATCAAATATTTTATGTTGTACATTTGCAGGGCAATTTAGCCCTTAGATAATAAAACATCTAAAACAAAATGGAGATTTGCAGTAACAAGTAGAATGTCAATATATTCACAATCAAGCTGTCTTCCCAGCAAGATTCTCAATGGGAAAAGCATTCATAAAAGGGGTGCCATAGGCAAAATTCTCATTAATGAGGTTAATTCAGTTCATGTGATGAAATTTAAATTATGTGGAATATTCAGATTAATTCAAACAAACATTAATACAGAAAGCAAAATGCAATATAAATACAAGAGAGTCAATATTAGTTTCATTTTGATGGAATAAATATCACAAATATTGGAAAATCAAACTGGCAATCCTTGCCTTACAGGGTTTTTTCTAAGCAATATGTTGAAAGACTGCATTGTCTCCACAAAAGACTGTTATACTTTTTAAAGAAAAGCATGCAATTTGCCACGTCATTTTTGTTGCCTTTTTTAAAAATTTGCATATATTCAGTAATCGTCTGACATGTCTCAGCTAAAATTATAGCCATATTGTTGTCAAATTGAAAGAAATTAGACATGTTATAAATTAGAAATGTCTCTCGCACCAGTTCTCTTCCTAATGGGACTCAGCTGAAGCTTTCCATGTACATGAAAATGGTGTGTGAGGCAGACAGCAAATATGGCTGAGCAGAACTTATTCTGCTTCTACCTTTTGCAAGGGTCCAACAGGCCTAATTTCAGGCTGAGAGTTTGGGGAAGGCTTTGCCATTTGGCATTTTGCAGTTTGTCCTGTGGGGCACTGGGGAATTAAATGTAACTCCCCTTTAGGCTAGATGGATTTTAGAGGATGACTGACATCTGGTGTTGAGGGAATGGACATTTGGTTTTCCATGGTCATGGTAAGCTGTTCCAGCTGGAAAGGTTGTTGGGTCGGATGGCAAGGAGCAGCAGATGAATTCCAAGGCTGGCTGATCATTTTACAGATGACTGAGCAGTGAGTACTGTGCTGGACATTTTGAGGTCTTTTCTAAGAATGCTAGGGAGGATTTAAATGCCGTGAATGACAAACACCTTAAAATATCCATAGGGTATGGACTTGAGAGAATACTGAACAATCAATAATTATTGATCCTATAATCTATGATTCCACGATCCCAAATATCACAGCATGAGGCGTTATTGTAAGTCTGAGCTTTCTAGAGGATAACATTGTGAAGCATATTTGCTGATTGGTTATCCTTGCTATCAATCTGAATTGAGAACTCAGGAGGTATTATTCCCTTCACCACCAGGCCACATACATCACAGCATCAAGGTGAAATATCAGCTGTCAGTCACCAGTTATTAGGTATAGGTTATGGCCATATTGAATCTCCTGTCAAACAGCGGGTTTGTTTTGGAGGGTTATGGGCATAAGACAGCAGATGGTGTAGACATAAATATGTCCAAACTGCCCTTCCAGCAACTGATATGTACTAAACAACTTTGTTAAGGGCTGCAACAAGAGAATTCTCTTCTGGTTTCTTATTCATGTGCATTTGTTTAACTCAACCTTTGTCTTAAAATATGCATGTTATCATTTTAGGTATTTTCCTTGTTTCCCCTGGAAGAGGAGCACATCATCTCTGAAGACTGCTCACTTTTGAAGTGTCACTGTAGAAATGCATTTCTTCAACACCACAGCGCAGGTCAGACACCTCTGAACTAGCCACTCAAGCGACAGAAATTACCTGAAAGTTCAGAAATGTGCTTTCATTGTCATCCTCATAAAATGCAGATACAAAAAGCAAGTGATACTGCAGAAATTGAATAGTCTGCTTTTTTATATGTATACACACAGTGAAAATATATGTAGAATGGTATACAGACATTTGAAAATGTGCCATGTAATAAACAAATAGCTTAAATACCAGATAGGGAAAAACAGAATAGCACTTCAGAAACAATGACCAAAAGCAATTGTTACAAGTTAAACCAATGAATTGCAGAATAGGGAAGAATGCAGCTACAGATGTATGTTTTTTAAATGAAGATGAAAGTGTAATTTAACACCAAAATTGGAAGGAGAGAAATACAAGAGAAAAGACTGAAATGTGTCTTTAAGTGTCTTTAAGTGTCCAAGAAACATTTGAAAAGTAGGTTACTTTCAACACATTGTAGAATCAATATCTGGAAGTGAAGAAGAGGAGAATTCATCTAAAAGTTACGCATCTGCTCTAAGACAGTCTCCTGGACTTTGTCCTTAAGGCAATGGAGATAAGGACAGGAGCCTTCAGAGGATTCATTATCCCTTCCTAAGACAGGTTTACCAAGAGGTGAAAATAATCTTTCTCTGGGGGTGCCCATATCTATTTATTGATGATAGAAGGAGACCAGATAGGTAGTCAGACAAAAAACTGTTCTTTCTTTGAAATTTGGCTCAAGTCAGAGAATACAAATGGTAAATAATGAAACATAAACATCTAAAAGAAAATCCATGTTTTGGCCATGCCAGATCTTGCAGTCCAACTTTTGACTGAATATTTTAATGATATGTTTACAAGCAAGCTTTCATGTGGTCTTTGAGTCTTCCTCCTGTAATTTCTATATTCTAATTATTGTAATTATAGTCAGTATGCACACTAATGCAATCCCAGAAGTGCTTTTGATGTGTGTTTATTTCACAGCATTTCTAAGATTTTATACTTCTCTGAGGCAAACAGTTGTGGGACTAACATCAATTTGCATTACTATGGACAATTGAATCAGAACCAAGCTCAATGTCAAATTCTTCTCCTTGTGTCTGAGAAATGACTACTGTTCTTGATGTGTCTAACACCTGCTACCTCCAGCTTGAGGGGAAAAGGATAAGTGAATGGACTTGATTTCATTTCTCAGCCTGCAGTATATTGAAGCAAAAATTAATGCAGAAGTTGAGGGGGATGTCTGCTGTGACTTTCATTTTCTAAATTAAACTTAGTCAGCCAGCATTTTGATAATGAGTGATTTAGGAGAGCACACAGGAAGGATAAGCAGCAATAATATGATGAACTTTAGTTTTACAAAGTCCATCTAAAGAGAGAGATTGACAAAATTTCAACCTTCTAAACACAGAAATCTGAACATGTGGAGTTGCATCCACTGTCCTGTAAATATTTTGTCTCGTTACAGGATTGAATTCATTTTGGGGACGTGAAAACCTCTTGGCCTGTATAATAAGTACTTCTTGCTCTTTATTTTCATAGAATCATACAATGATTCAGTTGGAAGGGATTTTGGCTGTTCAAAGCAGAGAAAGTTATGAGACCAGGCCAGGTGGCACAAGGCTTTACCTACTCAGGTCTTTAAAACTTCCAAAACATTCCAGACAATCTGCTTGACTATTTGATTGTCCTTGTGGTGAAAAACTTTCCTTATATCCATACAGAATCTCTTTTATTGCAATTTGGACTTGTTGTTTTTTTAGTCTTCTACCATGCAGCTCAGGACTTCTTGACAGCCTTCCAGTAGGTACTGGGGGGGTGCTCTTGGGCCCCCCTGAAGCTGTGTCTTTTCAAGGGTACATGATGCACAAACCCAGTACCCTCAGCCTCACTCACAGGGTCAATGCTCCAGCCCTGGCCAGATTGGTTGTGTTGGCTAAACTCACTCCAGTTTTACAATATCTTCCTTGTATTCAGGGCCCTAAACTATATGTGGTGTCTGGATGCAGTGTAACAAGTAGTGACCAGAGCAGGATAACCCTTTTCTCCAGGTTGTGCTTCTACTCACAGAGCCTGGGATGCTGTTGGTGGTCTTTGCTGCCGGGATACACAGCTGGCCAACATCCACCTTGTGCTCACCAGCACCTCCAGGTCCTGTTAACAAAGACTTTTCAAGGCCTCAACTACATCAAGAGTTTAATTGCCCCACCCAACTTCCTTTGGGACCCCCAGCCCCTCTTCCTGTCCAGGACCTGGTTTCAGCCCAGCCAGGCTTTATCAGTCCCTGTAGTGAGACCACAGCTGTGCTGGGCTCCAGGTCTTCCTCTGCTCCTTTGCTGCCTGGCTGGAGCCCCCAGCTGTGCCCTGGCCCCCATTCACCACTTGCTATGTCAGAGTCTGTCAGTGGACCCCGTTACCACCTCCATGGGATTGTTCCCCGTGGGACGTGGCACAGCCACTACTGGGCCTCCCTCAGCTCCAGCTCCCTGGCCCTGGGGTTGCTGCTGGGCCACACTGCTCCTTGACAAGACATATCCCTGCCAGGCAACCCCGGCTTGTATTCCTACCAAGGCTTCTTCCTTCCCAGATCCAGATTTGCGTTTGTCCTCGCTGAATTTCACAAGGCTCCTGGTGGCCCACTCCTCCAACCTGGCTAGATCTCTCTATATGGCAGCCTTGCCATTTTCCTTCATAATATATGCATGCAAACTATACACATATATACATAAATGCATCACTGCCCTACATTTTAGAGTATCAAAATGGTTTAAAGGATCTGTCACCCTTCCTGACTATATATGCTTCTAAAACAAGTACAGTGCTAATGAAATTCTGTACAATAACTGTGCTGTCTACTGTGTTTGACATGTAAAAAATAACTCTCCTAATTCTCAAGTGAATAATGCCCTCCCAGTTCTCAGTTCTGTAAAGGAGAACAAAAACTACTACAACATTACATTGGCTCATGCTTTTTAAAAGCAGAATAAATAATAAAGCAGTCGCAATGTTTACTGACATTTGTAGATGCCTTGTAGGTATATTAAATTGTTGAGGCTAAATTAAATTTCAGCATTTGGTTAAGAATCTGGTGAATTTTTACTTTATGGCAATGAACTTGCTGCACCATTTTGGCAGTATGCTCTTCTACTTGGAAAATTATATGTGACTCCTGTGGCAGGAGATGTTCCCCAGTGATATCAGATAAGTCCTGTTTTAGAGTTTCTGGATGCAGCTGAAGCATTATTTTTAGAAAGATCATATTCTGGGCAGAGAGTGTTATTTAACTTTATATATATATTCTTTGTAGTTATTTAGAAAGATCAGATCTAAGACACAGAGTTGACTTCACTTTCCTAAAGATTTGTTTATTACTTCCTTGTAATATGACGATTTTTTGATATACTTTGTAAATACCTGAAATATCAACATTGTATTTGCTTTTTTTTTGCTGGGTTGCAAATGAAATTTTTCTAAATAGTCATAAGTACTGGTGATCTTCTCACAAAAGAAATATTCCAGAATCACAGAATATGCTGAGTTGGAAGGGATCCACAAGGAGCAACTATGGTTAGGCTGTGCCTTGATGATGTAAAATATTCAGGATTAATGCCTTTTTCCAAATGGAAAAAAACCAAGACATCAAAATGGGGTTGAAACAGTCCAAGAGGCTTTTGGCCTTTTTGCACAGTATACAGGATACCAAGACTATTAATTAGGGAAGCTCAGTTAAGTTCCTGAAGTAAGTCATGGTGAATTGGATGTTTCTTATCCACACAATACTTAACTAAATGATATCAAACACTTGCAAAAGATGAGATAAAATACTTTGAGACTAAGAAAAACCACTTTCCTGCTGTGAGACCGAAGTCCAGATCCTGATTTTGAATCAGTTAGTTGTGAATCCTGCATTCCAGATGAATGCCCTATATGGTGTCTGCTCTTTATCTCTCCAGGAAATGGGTTCTGACCCTGAGCTATATTAATAATAACATATACAAAATATTTTGCTTCAGGTGAAAACACATTGTCCAGTTAGCAAACGTATAGCTGTATCTTTTTCTGATAATTAGCTACTAATCAGCTACTGTTGTGAGGGGCACCATGCAAGCACACATGGAAAAGATAAGTTTCTGCCCAAAATAAAACAAATAAGGTGCTAAAAAGGCAATGTTATCCCTCTTTTTACTGAGATAGGAAAGAGGGATAGAAAGTGCAAACAAGCTAGCTAGAGATAACTCAAGCAGCCTGTGGTTGAACCTGGTGTTCAGTCCCGTTATTCAGTATCCCCCTTCTCCGCAGCAACTGCAAGGCTGCTCCTAATATTAACATTTGTTTAATTGTCTTTTGACTAGCTTACACTGAGCTTGTCAACTAGAAAGATTAAAGAAATGTATGCCAGACACACTAAAAACAGAATACTGTGTCCACTCAGCAAAATAAGTGTAGATATATCTTTGTGGACATAAAATGATACAAGATGTAAAAATAGTCAGAGGAGTTATAACAGCTTTAAATCCACTACTCACATTTATTTTTAAAAATGCCTCTCTTCATAAAGTCAGGTTGCAAGCTTGATTTTACATTAGCATCTGATCCCACTCTGGTGTAAATATATTTAGAAATAAAGGGAAGGGAAAAATGAAAATACAGAGACACAACAAAAACTCACAAAGTACTTTGAAGAGTCCTGTAAAAGAAATGTAGCATTTTGAGTGGCTTCTCATCCCTTTTCAGTGGGTTTGTGAAAATTATCTAAGGTTTATGCATGCTGCTTCTATATCTTCTGTAACAGTTTGAGAGACTTTATGATGCGGCAATTCAAAAGAAAGTGTCTGTTTTTTTTACAAACATTTTCCCCATTTCCCAACTGTCTTGTTATTTCTAGGGAACACTCAGCGGTACTTGCAACTGCATATAAATTCCTGTTCTTGCAATGGATAAGACCTGCTACACTGAAAGATGAGAGGGAAAGTTTGAGGGACACAAAGAAGCCAAATGTTGTTTGTTGGGTTTGGGGTTTTTTTCCTGTTATTCTTTACAATCAGATCTTTAATAATTCAGTGATTCTGTAGTAGCCCAAAGCTCTTCAGTAATCTTAAGCCTAGTGTGGCAGCATTGCACAGAATAGGTCAGGCATTTTCCAGCAAAGTAGGTTTTCATGTTGGACGGACATGCATTAATGTCAACAAACTTCCAACTGGCTTGTCTCAGAAACCTGACTGGTCTCTTTCCAGTTTACTTTTGCCTGCAGATGTCCAGGACTTTGTGGGGACTGTCCTGGGTTAAAACGCTTTGTAATGTCCCAGCTTTGTAGCCCCAGGCATCCTTGGCATTGAGACAGTTGGTTCCAGGCTTGCTGGACCTAAAACTCCCAGTGTGGCACAGACTGCACGTGAGGCTGAATCTGATGGATTAATGTGACTTATCTTGAAACGCCTACACGAGATACCTAAATTAGAAACTGTCAGTATGGGAGATAGGGACCTACAGACTGCAGCTGAAATTGTTGCTGGATCAGATCTCCAGATTTCAACTTAAAGTAAAAAAAAACGTATAATCCATATACATATATACATTACCATCTACAATAAAATTTCCTAGGCCTCTGCTCCAAATATTGTATTTTAGTTTCTGAAAAAAACATATCCTCCCTCCCAAATTTCCAGTAAAACATTTCTAAATGTCAACCCCTTTTTTTTCTGTTTTGTGACCTAAGAAGATAAATTTCGAGGTTCTAGATTAAAGCATTTAATTTCATTTAAAAGAAAAATGGGACAGAACAGTGCTACCCCCATAGAGAGACAGAAGGGACAGGTAGTTTTTTCACTCCTTAAAAACAACAGTATCCTAAGACGCAAGTCTGTAAGAGGATAGTAAGAACAGCTTTCACTGTTATTTTCATGTTGTTCCTTTTATTGGCGTTTTTTGGGGTGGATCAGAAGTCCTTATGATTTGTTCAAGAAACCGTCTCTCTATTCCCCTTAACAGCTGGAAGAAAATCTTTAAAATGGCATATGTTTCTGATTGATTTTTCCGTGTTGTTGATGCCTTGGATGTTTGATTCAGATAATTCATCCAAACTACAAAAGCACAGAAGTACAGACCATGGATACTGATTTTAATCTGTGGTTTGTAGTTGTCCAGAATTGAAGATTATTATTTTGGATGTGTCTATAACATACTTAGCTAGCCTGGGAAGTCTAGAAAATTGACTATAAATCTTGAGAGTACAAACTGTTTTCTGCTATTTCCAGAATTCTGAGGTATGGTGAGACCACAAACACCGCACAAATTACCACATCTCTGAATTTTGATCCTTCTGTTCCTCAACATAATTGAAAGACATTAAAAAAATAGTCACAACAATAAAAGCTCAGTCGCTTAAACAGCATTTTCTAGTCCTTGAGAACATTGATAGTCATGAATTAGGTGGAAAAAAATAAAGGTGTTTGCTTTCAGCTGATGTTTAATCCAAATATTCTAACAGTTTTCTTCCTCCAAGTTTAACCACTGTGTATAAGTTTTAATCACTGTGTTTTGAATCTGCAGTCTCAGGGCCAGACTCCCTGTTACAGTTGTTCTTCCTTGTGCCACTTCAGCAATGAAAAGCATTTGGAAACCTGGTTAAATTTGCAATCCAGCTCAGATTCATAATTCTTCTCCATAGACAGCATGGCTCAGGATATCTGGACAGTTACAGTGTGCTCGACCTCTCTTCTCTCTGCTGCTCTTGTGCATTGACGACACAGCCCCTGCTTAAGCTTTGAAGAGAGAAGCGTGAGCTTTACGTAAATGATGATTCCAAATAAAAAAGGCTTAAATCCTTTCTTTTGAGAGCTTGGCCAAAGCATGCCTAAGAGGCCAACCTATAATTTAAAAAATAAGGAAAGCTCTGGAATGGGTCAGCAGGGCCCCTTTATAGTTTAAATATTATGCTGGTTTGGATTTTGGCATTCTCTGGGATTTCATATATCACTCAGTGCCAACTGATAGCCTGCGAGTTGAATCAGTATGTAGCTGACTTGTGGTCCCATCCTTTTTTTCCACTAGATTGCTGTAGAACTTATGGTTCTCATTTGAGCTTGTTTTTATACTTTTGCCAGTTGTTGAATATTTCCCCATCCCCCTTTGTCAATAGGATTTAATATATTTTATATTTGGGGTTTTTTTAATGAATATCTCTTTTGTTTAGCAATTTTCCAACACTGTAGGCAGATTTCCTTACTCCTTTTAATGTTTCTGAAATGGGGTTGTTCTTTGAAGTAAGATCTCTTAAACTGATTACTGGTCTTCATCTTTTTTTATAAATGTCTTACTGGTTTAGTCTTCATGGCTTTTTCCTGATTTCTTAGACAAATATACCATACTTATTACACAAGGATTCAATCACAGATTCTTTACTTCTCCATAGGTTTCCTGTATGTTTTTTCCCATTGGTCTAAACCATGTAAAGCAGAAAACCAGAGATGGATATTATTGAATGTTATTCCTGCAACATAAGTAACTCATGCCACATCTTTATCTTAACATGTGTTGTGGTTTATCCCTGGCAGGGAGCTCAGCCTCACACAGTTACTTACTTGCTCCACTCAATGAGATGGGGGACAGAATCAGAAGAGTAAAGATGAGACAACTCATGGGATGAGTAAAAAGCAATTTAATAGGTAAAGAGAAAGCTGTGCACGCAAGGCAAAGAAAGAAAATTAATTCACTATTTCCCATCAGCAGGCAGGAAAACAGCGCTCCGCCACATGTAACCACATCTTGGGAAGACAAATGCTGTAACTTTGAGCAGTGTCCCTGTTTCCTTCTTTTTCTCCCAGCTCTATATGTTGAGCATGATGCCATATGGTATGGGATATCAGCTGGGATCAGCTGTCCTCACTCCATCCCCTCCCAACTCCTTGTGCACCCAAAGCCTCCTTCATGGTGAGGGGGGTTGAGAAGCAGAAAGGGCCTTAGCTCTGCGCAAGAACTGCTCAGAAATAACTAAAGCATCCCTGGGTTTTCAATATTATTTCCAGCACAAATCCAAAACACAGCCCCATACCAGCTACTGCGAAAAAATTATCCCAGCCAAACCCAGTACAATCTGTCACCCATTTTCATAAACAGTGCTATGATCCTGTCCTGAGAAGCATAAGGTTTAAGTGGGAAGTAAAGCATGTATAACTTAGTTAACTGCGAAAAAAGTTTTATCCTCACACATCACATTTCAAGTTTTCCTCCTTGTTGTTGCGAATGAATGTTTTAAGATTGCTTAAGGAATCACACGGAAAAGTATCAGCAAAAACAGGTTTAATATAAAAGCAAAAGCACAACAAAGTTTGTTGGCAAGATTCACTGTACTGCTTACTAGATTGTTAAAGCGCACAGAGAAAAAGCCAACAAAAATCCAAAATAAATCAATCCAAACCAAAATAACCTCAAAACTATCTAGGTGGAATCTGGGGGGGCCAGGAGGAGGGTTGAGGGGTACAGAAATAGGTAGGAAAAAGTAAGGATAAAAAGAAATATGGAAGATCCTCCTGTTGAGTCACAAGATTCAGAGTAGACCCCTGTGCTACACTGAGCCTAAACTGACCAAGTTTTTATGCTTAAAGGCCCAACTGCACTTTGCAGCACTTAATGGATAGCTTAAGTTAAATGATTTAGCCAAGGATTCATGTAGAATTTACGGTATCACAACAGTACCTTACTTACAGGCCTGACTTACTACAAAGTTAAACTACTTAAAAATCTATGAGAACAATATTCCTAAGTGCATTTGCTATAGCATATTCACACTCACATGCACACAGTCCTAAAGAGTCTGTACACATGTGAAACACTCCCCTCTAATTCAGCTAAATTTGAATGCCTTTGCATCTTCTCAAGGGGTAAAGCACCGATCCTCAAGGATTGAGGGTATCAGCCCAGGATCTGTTGTCATTTGGCGATCCTCTGAGTACAGGAAACATGCAGGTTCACTGGCCCCGAGAGGGAGATGTTGGTCACAGCCCACTGTGTTCCAGGAAAGCTCCAAGGGTCTCACTTTGGCCTGCCGTTCATGGGGTCCAAAGAGATTTTGCTTTAGCCAAAATAATTTTCCATCCTGGCTGCAATTCAGGTCAGTAACTTTCTTTGAAAGTTTGATAACAAAAGTATTATTCTACTTGGGTTGCTATTCAGGCAAGAATAATAAGTTTCCAAGGCTGTTCATTAAAACACGGGAGCTTGCCGTGATGCCCTGGAGGGGCTACCTGGAAACGGAGGCTAGACAAGATTAAGAGAATAAAAGTGGGTACGTATTGAAGGGCCTTGTTGTGATAAGGTACACTATGGGCTAGGGCTACACCCAAAATGGACAGCAGCTCACAGGTTCTTCACACTTTTATAATTTTGGTCCATTTGCATATCAGGGTTAATTCTCCAATTACAATTTCAGGTAATGATGTCATTACCCCAAGTTTGTTCCCCCTTTTGGAGGCTTAGTCTACATATAGGGGCCTGGGACAACAAGGTGTCCCTGAAGTGCAAACCTAGAGAGGGTTTGTTACGTCTAACCAGCATGAGACAACAGTAGCTAACAGGCTATATGGAGTTTTGGAGTTACACACTAAAGCAGTACAGGATCTGACAAATGTAAAAGCTAAATCCTAACGCATCAGTTAGACAGCACAAGTTCCTGGGAGCAGACAGAATTTCTGATAAGCTCAATAGGACCTGAGCCCAGCTGCTGCTCATCAAGGCCAAGGACTAGGAAGCATTTCTCACATCATAGTGTGGCCTGAGCAGGGTGGTGGATGCACCACCATGCTCATTTAGGGATTATAACAGTTTATTAGGAAGTGGTTTTTATATTTGAAGTGGGGTTTCAAAGAAAGCAGTCCAGAGATATTGTGACAAGATGATAATTATAATTATTATTGCAATTTTAGTAATACAATTCCACAAAATGTTCTTTTATTTCTCCTTAATTAATTTCTGAGGAAGAAACTGTCATGGGATAAAAACATTATCTGTACCTTGATGACTTTTCCAGCCGTTAGCTTTTTTAATGAGAAATTTTTCTTCACTAATACAAATTATTAAAAATAGATAAATAGATGACTTAGACTGAGTTATTAGACATTGGGGAAGTGAGATCTAAAAAAAAAATTAAGAAAATATTGGTTTGTTTTAGTAATTCTGTTTTGACTATATATTATAATTAATTAATTTGATTAGTACTGGTAATGAATATTAATTTTTATTTTGAGGTGGTGGCTTGGTTGCTCACTGGTATCCATTTTTTCCACACAGGTGATCCAAAATTCTGTCTCTGATTAAAATATGTAATTGTAACTTAGTTATTTATTCAATATGTCACTCTTAATTCATGTCATGTTCTGAGTGGAAATTTATAAGTTTTCTACTTTGGAAGTTATAATATTGGAAAAGTCATATCGATTTTGGATCTTCTGCTGGGTTTGGCTTAAGATTTTGGTGTGCTTTGTTGAGTTTGGAAAGTTGATTTGAATATAGCTCTGAAAAAGCTCTTAGCATATTTGGGGGTAAATTCTGGCCCTACTGACACTGATGGCAGGACTCCAGTTGAACAGGAGAGCAGAGCAGGACTTCATTCTTTCTATACACCAAGTTTTGACATCCATATTAAGAGGAAGCGAATCACATTCTAGAAGTACTTATTTTCCCTATTGACTATAAAAGAAATCTACCACAGATGTAGCTGAAGTTAGGTGAGGTGAACTCATTCAAAGTAACTGAGCCATCTATCTTTTCACTGCACTACAGACATTTAAAATATATATAAAACAAAGCCCTCAGAAATGCTACTTATACTTGTATTTTTATATTAGCTATGAGCTTGGTTATGAAACATAATTTTTTTTTCCAGAAGGTGGAAAAATACAATACAACAGGAGGCTTTCTAATAGAAAGAGCTTAAGAAGACTTAAGCACAAACTTTGAGCTGGCAGTTAACAAACACACACATATACACACGCACATAAAACTGCGTAGGGAAATTACAATACACTATTGTCAGTAGATAGAGAGTGCTCTTGTCTCACCTTTGGTCATTCTGTTCTTACACATCTTCATCTAAAAAAGTTTTGAAGGTGGATTTGAAGGGGGATGTTTCAGTTTTGAGGGAATGTTTATAATATCAGTGTAAAAATTAAGCCTGAAATAAAATGTGAAGGCAAGTATGGTCTCTTAACCATAAACTTGGAAGTGGTAGGATGAATTAGCAAGACAAGGAGCTTGTTTCTTGAGCTGTTTTATGAAATAGCAAATGGAAAGGTGCAAAAAGAGAAATAGTAGAAATAAAGCAGATGAACCAAGAGCTGCATTATTCTGAATATAACAAGTTTTGCTGAATCAGAATAAAAGATATCATCACATTTAAGACATAAGTCTTACCTTCTGATATGGGCTGCAAAGGCTGTATTTTATATTTTAGGCATATTATTTGGATGTAATCTTGAAGATAGGGGAGAAAAAGTGGAGCAGAGAATGAAAACAGTGATATTTGAATTCATCTAAAAATTTGGGATATAAGTGCAGATCTGTGAAAAAACAGAATAGCGATGTTACTAGAATTTGTTTCCTTAGGGCCATGAAAAAGGGCAAGAGAAAGGAATGAGAGACAATAAATAATAATTAAAAATAACAAACAAACAACAAAAATCGAGAAGAGAGAAAAGAGAAAAAACAGAAGAGATCAGAAAAAAACCAAGATAGAACTGATGATGGTGTTCTATGAACTCAGAGGTCTGGCAAAATGAAAGTTCAGAACGTGCTCAAAAAATTTGCTAAAAGTGATCACTTCGTAATTACAAGAAAATTCATAATGGGGAAAGGCAAGGTGATTATAAAAAAGGACATTTGAAGTGGTAAATTTTGTAAAGAAAACTACTAAACCTTTGAAGTAGGCCAGGAACTAGTAGGGATTTTTTCTTTAAAAAAAGAGAAAGGCACAGACTTCTGTGTCTATAAGAAGAGAGCAAGACAAAAAAACAAACTGAGGAGAGAGCCAAGTAGGGGGTTTTAAAAGCTTTATGTCTTGGGAAAAGACAAAGAGGATCCATGCAAAATAAGAAGTTGAGTCAGAAGAAAGGAGAGGGTCAGAGATGGTGTCCAGCAGGGAGAAATCATCTTTAGAAAATTCTAGATATGCCCTTGCATCTGATTCAGATATTAATGTACCTATGCAGCAGAAGTAAAATATTTCATCTTACTACACTGTAAGTGGAAACTTTTTTCCTATGAAAGGAGAAAAATCATTATTTCGCTTGGCACACACTTTAATAACATTAATCATGGTGAAATCTTTTAGTATTACTGCAAGTATAATATAATCCACCAGGAATTCCACTGTAATTAAACTAATTTCATCCATATTTGCTACTTTAAAATTGACATTTCTTTTTCTTTTCTTTCTGATCTGCTTGCAGCATGCTTTACACATTCATCACAAAGGTCAGCATAGCTTAATGTATTCAATATAAATTTTTTAATGGGAAATCAGACAGTTTAGAAAATAAAAGGGTCTTGTCTCTATTGGCCGGCAATGACATTTCAAATTTGACTATCCTCTATTTCTTCTTCATGGCTGTGCAGAGTTGTCTCAGCTCCACAGAGACTTGGTGCTGCTATCCAGATTGTGCTAGTGACTACAGAAAATAAGGCTCAGCTTAGTCTGGACAAAAAAACCCAAGAACATCCATATTTCTATTTGATATCTATTCAGTCATCTCAGATGTAAATTGAAGTGCCTTTGTACCACTTCTAACATAGCTTTTAAGAAGCCAGACTCTGTCCTTCGGCACCAAGAAAACTGTATTTCTGTGGTTTTACATCTCACCTCTGTGATTGCTAAACACAAGCCACACCTTACACATCAATTTAAATTCCAGCTTTGGTTCTGTGTCTACATAAATAAGCGATGTGATCATGGATTTGGTAGGTGAAAGCCTTTTAGGGTAGAAAAATCCTTGCTCCCATATGATAGGGAAAAACCCCATGGATCTCCAGCATGTTATTGAAAGTTCAGTGGCATGGGGGTTACCATTCTAGTTGCAGAGCTCTGGATAAGTGGTGACTTACAGTAAGGATTTAGAAAGGTCTCTGAACATTAAATCAGCTATCAAGCAGAGAGAATGCAGGCTTGAATTAAAGAATAAGCAGCCCCCTGAGACTAAATGTTCTGTGTCCTGGAGACAATAAAATTAAACTTCCTCATGATCTAATGTAAATATAAAATATTTCAGAATCAAAATTACTCCAAAACTTTCTGATATGCCTTGTATTTTAGCTTAGCAGTGTCAGCTGACATGGAAAAGTATCAACAACAGTTACATAAATTTGTGGAAACAACTGCTATCCAAATATCTGTTTGCAAATCTAGGTCATTCAGTCACAGTTATAGGCTGCATTAGAAATATAATAATCTTCAACCTGCAGCAACCCAGGAGAGTTTTTTTCAAAGGTGGAGCAGTGACCTAATTCTTTCCTACAATAACTGAGTAGCTAGAGAACACTGGAAAAAGGAAATTTGGGTTGTAACTCTTCTTGAACAGGTGGGGAGGTTTAACTCATATCACTTAAACCTCAGAAGCGTGACCTAATCTATATGAGATATTTGGGAAATGGAAGAAGTCCCCTCTGTTGACAATGGGATGGACATGGAACAAGTAGAAGAAGGCCATGTTCCCCTGATCTTGGAATTTGAAATATTGTCTCTACTATGATTTTCAAATAAAGTAGAAATGGCGTGCTTCAGATCTCAGGTTAAGATGTCTGCATTTATCTGTCCTCATGTAGGTGTCTATAAGCAATCTAGATGATAAAACTTTCCCTAAAGCTGTTGGAATTGTAGTCAGCACAGTCAGCAGGACCCCTGGCACAGCTGGTGAAATGCCTGCTCTAGAATGGAGCAAATCCAGGGTTATGTGATCCAAGCTCTTCTGTATATCTGATAATCTGTAAACTGGCTGCCTCATGTTCCTCTGAGGCTCCCAGAAGCAGGACACTTCCCTGCCCTAGGTTCAAGAGCCCTATGGCTACTTTGGGTTTGCTTCTTGCCCTGCCTCTTTATGTCCCATGTCTCTCATGCACCAAACTCCTCTGCAGTAATGGTCTGAGGGAAAGCAAACATGGGGCCCTCAGGCAGGTAAAAAGCCAGTCTGGTGGCTGGGGAAAGCAGGAGCTGCATATACAAATCTGCTCAGGCTGAGGAGGAGCTTGACTCCAAGACTCACTGTTCCCAGGTAACTGTTGATTGCTAAATAAAGGAGGGGTTTGACTTCTCCTTTAGTCAGTGAGCAGATACACCAAGTGTGTACCATAATGAGGAGGTTCGGTGCATAGCTAACAGCTCCATCTTGGAAGCTGGGCATGATGCCAGCATTGATCTGCCTAAACCTGAAGTACAGAAAAGCTTGGAAAGAAAATTTCCTTTTTTGCGTTTCTTTTTCCTTTTCCTTTTGAAATCTTACAGTCTATATTGTAAAATGAGTGGTCATTTACTAAATTGTTTTTTTGTGGAAGTCAAGTGCTTGCACTGTAACTTAGATGGGATTTAGAAGAGCTCATCTATCCTAGAATGTACAGGCTTGGTAGACTTGATTTATAAATAGAATTTTTTTGTGCATTTTTTTCTAGAAAGTGGATATACACATAAATACATATCTACCTCTACATAAAAATATTTATCTTTTCAGAAAGGTCCACTGAAGATCCAGCTTTTTTCTTTGTTTTACATTTAAAAAACAGCAAGCACAACAACAAAAAAAAAAACAACAACAAAAAGCAGCAAAATAATTATGTGGAAGAATAGTTCATGTTTATTTTGGTAGGTGTTTCAGCATCCAAAGGCTGCAATCATGCCTTACTTAGACTGCAGCTGTGATGGGGTACCTCTGCTACAAGCTGGGTACCTGGCAATCTGGAAGTGGTGCAAATAGAAGGAAAGGACCAGAGAGCTCAGCATGTAACTAACAGGGGAAAAAAAACCCCAAAGAAAACTATCAAGAATTATTTCAGCATTGAAACTGAACCTTTGAAGATGAATGCCAATGAAAACATGAGTGTGAAAGATTTTTTAAGCGTTTCTAGAAGATTAGAAGCAGAAGGATTTGATGTGCCTGTAAGGATAATAAAGCAATGCCTTATTGCAGCAGAGTTTAGGAAATACTGTTCCTGTGCTTCATACTGGTGAAAGGCATATACAATTTGCCCCATTTCCCAGATCTGCTTTAAAAAGTCATTCTTTCAAAGTGTTTTTTGAATTCAGTAGCATTCCTTATATCACTGACTTGTCAAAGAAAATCATAGATGAAAATGCTTCTTTTTCAGGCTAGGCAATGTGTAGAACTAACTCTTCTGGCAATGTAAATCCCAAGAACTGTGTCCTCCATGCCCTGAGACTCAGGCATTTTAAAATTAATGGGGGGTTTTTTTGATTGCATTTACTCTTCACATCGACTTCTAGATATGCTCTCTCCTGAGTATTTACAGTCTCACTTCAAATAAGGATGCTTAGACCTTACCATATCTTTATGTTATGCCCACAAGGTATCAGTCAGACAATTTAGGCCAAGTAACCAAGCCCACGGAGAGCCAATATACAGACAGATAAAAAATGGAACGGGAAACAATCAAGTGAGTTTAAAGCAAAGCACATGTTTTTATCATCAGAGAACCAACAGAGCTGGACTCCCATATCTTCGTGTTCTGTGACTGGGGTTTCTGTTGTCCAGGGAGGTGAGTAATGTAGAAAAGATCTTTTGATGAAACCCTTCTTAATGTCTCTCTTCCATGTGTGTTTTCTGGCTTAACGTAGCAGCCTATTTCTCTCAGTTAAGATCAATAACAGAATCTATATATTTTTCATTAAACTTACTATTTTTGAACTTTCAACCTTCTGTCAACATTTGTTCAATCTGAACAATGACTTTAAAAATTATTAATGGGGACATGTGGGTGAGTAGACATGTATGCTCATGCACAGAAGAAACCAAATGAATTTACTATGAGAATTAGGATGTTAAAAGACACAAAATCTACTAAAGAATTGTTTAAATAAAAAAACCCAAACCAATGACAACAACAACAACAACAATCACCCCAGAAAACCACCAAACACAATGTAATGCACAGAAATCCTAGGAGACAAGAAGAAAGCAGTAATTCTTATAGGAGGCTATGCATGACAAGCCATGGCACAATTCCCATAAGAATGGTAATGTTAAACCAGCATAGATTAAGGCAGTGAAGAAAAATGTGCACAACCCAAACAACTTCTCTGCAACATCTCAAGGCCTCCTCAAGACAGAAAAAACCCACGCATTTTTGCTTTCATAGTCTTATGAAAATAAAGCTAAAATACAACATTTTATTAATATCAGGGATGGAAAAATTTGACAACAAAGTGAAGAAAATTCAATTATACTAAAAAATAAGGGAAAAGTGAGAAAGAAGAAAAGTTAAACAAATTCTGTAGAGCACAGAGAACAGTAACAAAAATATGACAAGAATATACATCAAAGTGAGATACAGGTAAACAAGGAGGAACAAGACATTTTTAGGCTTCATAAGCAGCATTAATTGGATTAAAAGCAAAGGGATGTGTAGTTTGAATGTCCATATGCAATTCTGAAGAGTAAATTCTAGTGGGCTACACAATAATCTCCTCTGAGGAAATGAGTTTAATATTCAGGTGGTTTACAAAGATCCTTTCCAAAATTACTGAGATGCTAGTGCAGGAATAACATAGTGTGAAAGTGATTCCACCAAATGAATAAGCTGCTTAAAGAAAGTAAAATGCCTGAAAACATACTATAGGGAACAGCACTGCCATCTAATATATTAAAGGATAGATGGGAATGGTAAAGACTGTTTTCCAGCAATCGTTTCTACGTTACAATATTAGTAAAATTTTAATGTTTCAAGTACAGTAAGATGCATGGATAAAAGCTTCTTTGACTGAAGGACTTAGTTTAATTTACTGTTGCCTATATATGTGCTGAACATTTGCTCCTACTTTTCAGTGGGGAAGCTGAAAGGTGCACTTCGAATGATTTGTAATTAAACCAAAATCTTGCACATAGGGTATCTGATATAGTTCAGACAGTTCCTAGGGCAAAAAGTGGTGTTAAACAACTTTTCCCCATATAAATATCCCATAACTGCAGATTTTCTGTCTTCCTATTCCACACGGTTGCTTTACTTTATGGAGTCGTAGTGACGTCTTTGCCCTGGTTTTACAGGGAGGTTGGAAAGCTCTGAACTGTGGACATCAGCCCCGCCACAGGCAGCAGAAGGATGACTCTGCTCCTGTTGGTGAAAGCTTTCTGCAGATATAAAGTCGATATTGCTAAACCCAAAACTCTCTTATAACAGTCTGTAGATGAAACATGTGGCAGATAGGAGGAAGCCTTTACCAGAGCTTTTTGTTGTTTGACAGATTCCAGGAAATTTAGATTCAACCTGCAAGCTCAGGAACAAATTTGAGTTCTTCAGCACCATGTTGGAGCTTAGATGGTATAACACTCATCTCTGGATTCAGGACCCAAAGACAGGTCCTGTGCAATACCCTGAAGTGCATGGTAAAAAATTGATTCTGTCAAGAATAATGCCCTTGATATTTCTCTAGCAGTCTATCTATATTATCTTGGAGAAGTCCAAATTGATAAAATTAGAGAGTAATATATTTTTGCATTACAAAGGTGACGTAAAAGTGATGTGCTTGTGATAACGAGCACTATAAAAACTTTATATTAAAAAGATTGAAACAAACAGTCATATGTTTTCAGAAATCAGTGTTGGGCCTCAGCATTTTGGATCTTTATAAGATCAAAAGTAATATATTCTCTATATTATACCAGCTACTGTCTCTGAGATGTCATGCTGTTTGCTTATCATAAATTGGAAAGTAATAAGTAAGATATATACTGTTTAGTATATCCACTCCCTTCAGCAGAGGCTCAGATCAGCAAAAACCCCAAAAAATATAAAAAGAAAAAATGCCACCGAAAACACTCCTTTTTTTTTTCTCAGCAGATGTAATTTCCAGAATCAGGTACTTGACTGTCTGCATGTGATTCTAGACGAGACTAGTTACCACAACTGGTGGCAGCTATTATGCATATGAACAGCCTATTTTTGTCAGATCATTGGTGTAAGAAGCCCTACAACAAAAGACCCCCTTTTGTCTAATTGGTAGCAAAAGACCCAATTAGGAGGATGTTTCCCAGGATTTTATCATTAAATGGTAATGATACAGGTGCATAGTAACATGTTACTGAAATCAAATGGGAAGGTGAATAATTTTAACTTTAAAAAGATGACAGAAAAAAAATTTTGGAAGGCTGATGAGTCTTTCAGCCACAGAAGTAGCCTGTCTCTTGCACCATTAAAATGTTTGGCTAAGAAATACAAAACTCTGTAAAGCACAGGTATTGTTTTACAAGGAGGAAATTAAATTGCAGAGTCTTCAAAAGGCTACAACGCACACATCCCGTGTCTTAAAAGTGATTGTAAATTGTCTTTTTAAAGTGTAAAACAATTTTCCAATTAATTTACAAAGTCATAAATGAGTACTTAACACAAACTTGTGCTTTGAAACTCAGCCACTGAATGTCCTAAACAGTAAATAAGTACCCATTGCACATTCTTAAGATGAAATTCCATAATTCCTTGTAGAGGTATCTTTGCCCTGCCAAATTGAACATCCTATCTATGATGATGATTAGGTGGAAAATTCATTGTCCAGGTGCTGAGTTTTGCTTGCTAAAAAAATTAAGGAAATCAGTAAGCTGCTGCTGCTATTGGTTTCCTACAGCAAATGACAAGTCTGTTTTCCCGCAAGTGGAAGCAGCAGTGGCTTGCTTTCTTCCTTTGTGCTTCCACAAGGTTTAACTGTTCCTGTGTTCTGACAATAGTTAAGAACTCCACACAACTGTTTGGATTGAACAGTTAAGTCACATTTTTATAGTGACACAAGTGAAAATTAACAAAGTCTGCATGTGCTGCACCAGAATTTTATGTCTGTGTTGTGTTTATTGAAACAGAAAATTTATTTTAAACAAGTATTTACTACTCAGAAAATAGCATGAAAGGGATGAATATTTTCAATCTGGTAATTCCAGTGTGGGATCAGGCAACTCCAAATGACATTAGCAAATCATGTCTCCTGAGAACTTCTGGTTGTTACCGTGTTACACGTCCTTGGCCACGAACATGGTAAAAGATAAATTTCTTCCAGCTTAAGTTGCAAGTGAATGGTTCTTACACCACTTAAAATGGTGGCTCAGACTCTTTTTAGTATGTCAAACACAACATAATCACACAAACAGTAAGAATTTTGAGCATAATATTTTATGTTCTCATGGAAGACTTAGACAGGAAGCAGAAATTCCTTCAACAACGTGGTTTGGACATTGCCCTTTCCCACTGGCGCTCCATCTTGGTTTGAATATTAAACAGGCAGGAGTGGAGGGTTGCAACCACTATACAATTTATCCCTTGAAGAAAAATTAATTTGGTGGTATGTTGTGGCCTGTGACCCTGTGGGATAACATTTGCACATTTCCAGTGCTTATTTATATCCATCTATGTTTCAGTTGTCTGTGTCCAAGGAATGCTGAGGAACACAAGACAGACTGATGACAATATGTACTTACAATTAAGTCTTAGCATAATGTAGTCTCCTGCCTTTAGGCAGCCAGTCCTAAATGTCCTCTAAATTTCTCTCTTTTAAATAATGACATTTAACCTGTCTATATTGTAAAAGACTTGTATATCACATAAGAATTGTATAAGAATTGAAAGTATCTGGAATTTGCTTTGAAAACATAAAAATGTTTAAAAGTTGACTAAGAGAAAACTAACAAGGAATTTAACAGAATTAAAGCCAAGACCCATAAATGTTTCTGACAAGGTGCTGCTAAGAAATATCACTCCAGTTTCCAAAATAAAGGAGTTATTTTGTGTGGCAGAGGAGGCAGAACGAACTGGAATCTGCCTGTCTGCTAGTCAGTCCCTCCCTAATAACTTCTGACTGAGCTACTAATTGCAACCAAATTGCACAGAGGGACAGTTCTCTTGAGCATATTAGGTTCCTTCATGTTTCAGTGAGCAATACCACAGAAAGATTTAATCAGAGAGATCCCTGTTGGAGTCCACAGAATTAAAACCCAGATCTGTAAGAGAACAGGACATGTTTGTTCTATTACATAGAAACCCAAATATTTTCTGGGCTATGCAACCAAATTATACAGCAGAAATTAATTTGATGTGAATTCAAATTCTCTAGGAAAGTAAAATAATCATTTACAATTTTTTTTTTTTTTTTGTATTTTTGAGTCTCTTTCCTCTGTTTGTGATAATGGGACAATATAATCCTGTTGATAACATGAAATCTGCTGTCATTTCTTCCTCCCTGTAAAATAATTTGTGGGGGAATTGTTTTTGCATCTAGCTATTGCAGTACACTACTTGCTGGTTTTTGCAACCAAAGAAGCAAGGACCAGAGAATAACAAAAAAGTGTTTAACAGTAACTTTTCTCTTTTTTATTGGCCCACCACCAAAATATAATCTCAACTCAAATGAGAACTTTATTGGAATTTTACCAGTTTTGATGAAAATTCACTAGGAAGACTGATCAAGATAGAGAGTTCACACTGATGGGACTGTTAACATAGGAGCCAATGCAAAGATTATTTTATGTTAAATGCAAATTCAAACACTTGTTCTTGCCTATTGACTATCCTCAGGCTGACTCATTAAACACATTGAAAAGACTCAGTTCTGCCTCTTGCAGAAAAAGATACCCTCAGAATTTTTGCATTATTTATGAGATAGAGTTGTTCCTTTTTTTGTCCAGCTCTAATAATGACTCTGGCTTTAGGAAAAATTATTTGCCGTGAAGCTGCCATATGATGTTGCATATGACTGACAATGTCGTATATAAATGGCCTTGAAAAAAAATATAGCTTAAAGTAAATCACTTTCTTTTTGAGCAGTCTAAAAGTCTATAAAGAAATTTTAGCTGAGGCATTTCAAGCAGCCTAAATCCATTCTTCCTATGAGCTCATGGTTCAAAGGACACTTTCATGTTTTTATATTAAGCACTTACAACTTTTTGTAGTGAAAACTTGTGTAAAGATTTTCAGTTTTTAAAAAGAGCCTTTCCAAGATTTCTCGGAGATTGAATAAGCAACATATCTAGTCCTCAGAACAATCCCATAAAATGAATAAACTTTGACATACAAGTGTCTGTCACATATTGAAAGTGTTTAGCTTTTGAGAAGGATTTGTAGAAGATTTTTTCTTATATGAAATTTTTTTCATCAAAGGAAGCGACAAATTTTACTATTAGACAAACTTGTGCAGCCCTCACAAAATAAAAATGAAGGTGTTTTGGAAGGTGAAAGTTTAGTTTTGTATGTTGGCATCAGTGTGAAAACTGAGTTCAGGAGAAAAACTTGCTGAAATTCCTGTTAGGATTGAAAAAAAAGATCTATGGGGCCCAAGAAATTTTTATTTACTAAATGAGCGTTCCCAAATCATTATTCATCTACTTTCAAATCTGTATAGAAACACTAAGATAGAACACATTTAACAAACAGAAAATTTCATTTACTTGCAATAGATAATCTGAGACAAAAATGCCCAGTACAAGTGTTATCCTTACAAAAAGCAAGAAGAACCTGTTTTGTGAAGATGTGTGTTTTGCAAATGACTCTTGGAGGTCTGAAACCCTATCTTACTATGCTACATCATGTCAATATCCTTGAGTCCCTGAACCTATTTCTCACATTGAATGAGCATAATAGTCCACTTGGACTTCCTAATAGTCTACAAGAGAGTTTGCCTTCACAGGGTCACAACCCTATTTATCTAAGATATTTTCCAGAACCTCAATTTAATAAAGACCAGGGACTGGATAAGGTCAGCGTGTACTGAGAGCAAAATGGTAGTACACCTGGGAAGTACCTGGTTCCTTATGCTCAGTGACTTTATTGTATAAAGACATTATACTTTATATTTTCATTTTTCTTTATACTGTGAGGCTTCTGGAGTGCTAAACAAAGATGCTGAAAAAAGCATTGTTATAGAATCATACAATTGTTAAGGTTGGAAAAGACCTCTAAGATCATCACAACCTCTAAGATTATCTACTCAGTTATAAAGAAAACAATCCAGAAAACAGTTCTATAAATATATGATTTTCTTTATATTGTTTTTATTAATTCAGACTCACAGATTAGAAATCTATTGCATGTGAAGATACCTAAACCAATATTTTTAATTCTTCTGTCATGGAACATTCTGGACATTTCAGACTTTTGACTTGCATGGTACTTTAGAACAAGTACTACATCTCTCTCTTCACAAATGTGACTGCTCATCCAATGACCCCCATAAATATTACTAGCTTCAGGATGTATCTAGGAAATATCACATAGTACCTTGCCCCAAAATAAAATAATTTGCTAGTCATTAAAAGTTTTCTTCAGCAATTTAAGCATTTAATAATAAGTAGAATATCAAAAAGTAAACAAATAAACCATAAATTATTAAACATCTAAGTCAGACTTCATAGTCAGTCTAGAAGTCTGGCAGAACTCCTTTGCTATATTAGTTACAGACAGAACAAATTACTTAAACCAGTCCTGATCAGTTAGAAGCAGATTCTAGGTAATTCTATGCTTTTTCTCTTGTGACAATATAGTGTTACTAGGCCAATGGCATTTCTCTAAACAACTCTTTTCCCACCTATAAATATTATCTGGGCAGAAGTGACAATTTCTGGTATTTTTCAAGGAAACTCCTGTGTAACACAACAGCCCAGTCAGGGCAGGTGCTATAAATCCCTGGACTATGGATCCTAGTATGTGTTCAGAGCAGCTCTGCTGGACTTTTAGGGACAGGAAGACATCAGGACAGAAGCTGCCTTTCATTGGCTGCTCAGATATTTACACAGTGCGTGTATTGATACCTTAGGCATTAGTATAACAAAATTGCCAATTCTGGGTGTGTTGGAATCACTGCACATCACTGCATAGCTGATGTGTTGAATGCATATGGAACATATTTGGATGCAGAGAACAAACACAGGCTTCTCATAAAGCAATGCCAGGTGTGTTAGATGAACCCAAACATGTCAGATATGATGCTTTGTGTGTGTGCACCTATCTATAGTCAAGAAATTCTGACATAAATATTCAAACCCTTGTGTATACAAAATAAATGGCAGCCACAGTCACTGTAAATTTGACATCCTTTGATGCATAGTATGCGCTTCTGCTAAAGCAAGTAGTCTTTCTATATTTTGCTTTTTCTTCCTTTTATTTCCTTTATTTTTTTCTGCACCTAGAGCACTATATCTTATTTGGATTCTTACAGTTTTACTTTTGTGTGAAATTTCAGTAAGAAATATTTGCTCAACTCAGAAATAGAAGGCTTGGAATTCTGGGGTGTTGTTTGATAGTATTAAAAACCAGTGAGAGATTAATAACTAAACCAAAGATTTTCTTAAGAAAAACAATGAGAATGGAGAAAAGGAAATTATACTCTATACAAAGAGATTACTTAAATTCAGTTAAAGAAATCCCCATAGCAGAATTTTCTCTAAAGGGAAGAAAATTCTCCAGTCCCTGTACCTACTGTTACAAGTTTAGAAGAATAAACTAGTTGCAAGATGAGGGTCAAAGATGTAATAGGGATTCAAGTGTCAAGGAGATGTTCAAAAGTTCAAGAGTTGAAAAAGAAGGTAGCACTGAGTTTAAAGTGATTTTTTAATTCCATTTGCCTGTGTCAGGAAAACAGTTTACCAAAACACTACTAGATTCTCACATGATGGTTTTCAAGATAATTAAAAAATAAAAAAAACCCCATGAAGTAGATAGTGTAACACATTTGGCATATATAACTAAGTTTCTTTCCACTAGGAAATAAACTAGAAGTTTGAATCAAAAAACCCTCCAAGTTGTTTCTGCAGGACTCTGGCTATCTATTATGACTACCAAGAGACAGTTTCCTCTATGGGCTAAAGGACCGAAATCTGCTTTATGAAATTCAGACTTTACCTTAAATTTTGATCTGCCTTAATCTTTCATCTCTGCTAGAAAAAAAAAATCTTCAAAATAGAAAATAAAAACACAAACCAGAATTATTTTTTGAACCACAGCTCACTGTAGATTGGAAACAACTAGTAGGCATGAAATAATGAGTTGTGCTCAGTTGTGCGTGAAGTCAGTGGGGCTCAGATTGGAATCTCCCTGACTGTACAATTGTATCCCAAAACTGCTCCCCATTTGCTGTAGCATTTTCCCAAAGCAAACACCTTAAGACTGTGTTTTCAGTGCTCAGTGGCTTTTGTAGATTTTTCTGGTTTCACCCTTGTTTAAGGCAGCATTCTTTTGTGAATAACTGACTTAGTGATATCAACAATGTCTTTGTTTTAGTGCATTTAGGAGGCATCCAGAGCATAAATAGCTTGCTATTTAACCCAGAAAACTGGTTCATACCTATCTGTACATGATATGGAAATTCAGGTCCAATATATGGGAATAAAATGGACAGATTTATGGGATACAAACTCCTCTGAGACTTGGCAGCCACATTTGATGCCAGCAAAACCACAACCGTATGTTCAGGGTTAGTAAAACCATGTTTTGGGAATTTGATCAGGGACAAACCAATATGTGGGATCCCTATGGTCCTAGCTGCTTCTGTGAACAGGGGAGGGAGTTTGTCAGTAACTTGTAGAAGGAAAGGACTTTTTCCTCAGAGGGGCTACTAACTCCCAGGATTCATGATGAGTCAACGGGACTCCAAGGATCCAAACTACTTTGAAGATTATGGGTCAGGAGGGAGCAGAAAGAGAAGGTTTTAAGCCAAAAGAAAAAAAAAAAAAAAAAGAAAGAGTACAAAGCTCTAGCTAGTTGTTTTCTGGCTAGAATTATATTGTGGGTTTTTTTTTTCTCTATTTGAATTCCTCTGTTTTCATCCAGGGGACAGTCTCTTACTAGCTTTTTTGGCTTCATTATGATGGGACTAACTGGTTTGGAAAACAGGAGGTACATAAGAGCGTTACTGCCATTCTCAGGGCAGCTAAAACTTCACACTTGAGCCACCTATCCATCCTGTGTCAGCTCTAAAAAAGGAGAGTAGCAGCATGGATAAACATGGTATCTGATAGATTGGGGCTTCTGGGAAAACACACATTTTGAAGTACCTGGCTCAGTGACAGTATTTCTAAGAATTCCATATGTATATAAAGACTCACTTCTCGGCCCAACAAAGCATTTCCACAGTGAACACAAGGAGTCCTGACATTACGAATGGGAACAAAATACTCCAAAATGAGACTATGGGATGGAATTTCTGCTGGAGCCTTTTGTCATTTATTTTGTATGGTCTAAATTAACCAATTAAACATTTCAGAAATAAAATTATTTGGCCTGTAAATTGTGCAGAATAAAATGTTTGAATAGCTGGGTTCTATAAATCAACCTATGTAATATAAGACACTAGTCCTGTTTTTACCTACCCTTTCAGAGGATTAACAAGGAACTGGCAAGAAGAACAGTAATGTTGATATGAGCTTCCAGCTGGGATTGATTACAGGCTACAGCCTAATGCAGTAATGTTTTGTGCTAGCACAACAGTTTAACTGGAGAGTGCTCACAATACATATCCCCCACCTTCTGCCTCATAAGTGCTGATATAAAGAAACCAGCTAATTTTGTTGTGATTCTGACCTTTGGTCTGTCAAATCCCCAAATTAATTATCTAGCATGCACGTGACCTTCTAGTGCTCAAATTAGGGTATATTTGTAAATCACATCTCATGTTAATGGCTTGTTTCTAGGCAAGTCTTTTGCCCAGCCCCCATCCTTATCCAAGCCTGAAGTGGAGCATGAAGTGGACAGTATGGGCATAGAGATTGTAGGTATTATTTCCTTACCAGTGCTATAAAGGTTGAAACAATATTGTGGAATTTAAAATTAAGAATTTCAGGAAGTAATGAGGCTACTCTTCCTACAGATTACCCAAAGTAAACAGAGAAAATTAAATATAATATCAGAAATACAATTAATGATTTGCTCAGTGGGCTAAAATATTTTACAGTGGTTTTCATCATCAGAGAAGTTCCCGGGATGGAATCACAATGCAGGAGGTGTGTTGTAAGATGTGTCAACAGAAGCAGCAGTGAAGGACAACTGATTCTGTTCTTGTTGAGTTATTAATATTTCTGGATGTATTTTTTATAGATATTTTCAAGTAGCTGAGCCTGAAATGATTTGTTTCTGAATATTTCTGATTTGGAGAAATTGCATGCTGTCCAGAAAATCACAGAAAATGCAGAACTCAGATGAAAGTGCCAAAATAAAATTCGGCATATAAGCAATAAAGTGCTTTTCACTATCATCACTGTGGGCACTGTGGAAATTAAAGGTCACTTTAGGGTCAGTGCTGATCTGAAGTCTTGGGCCACTGTAACTGAGTCTAGATGTAATAGCAGCAAAAATGAAATGCAACTTTTTCTTCTGGAACTTAAGGAGGATACAGAGTGCAGAAAAGAGTTGAAACCCATATGGAAAAAAATACAAAAAGTGTAATGCTTCATGTTGATACCCTTTTGGATGTAAAATCCATTATTTTACTCTTAAAATTTCTCAAAAGAAAGTGCCCCTGGCTTAAATTTGAACCAGTTCTGTCAATCCTGTCCACACATGTTAAATAAGTTTAAGAACACGTGGAATCAGGGCAGCCAGGCAATAAGGATGGCTGAGCCCTGGGTTTATCTTTTCTTGAAGGGGCTGGAGCAGAGTTGAGATATTCAGAGATTTCTGGGGACGTGCAGAGGTGGAATTGCAATGCAAAGTGAAATAGAGAAGCAGAAAACTGGAGTTAGACTATGGGTTGGACGTTTTGGTCTTGGCTGTATTTCTGTTGAAGAACCGCCTCACATAACTGAATCCACAGGATGCAATCCTACCCAAAGAGGACCAGGAGCAGTGTTACAGAGACATTCTAACAATCAAGTTTTTCCAGTCCATTAATAGACTTAAGCATTTGCAACAGATAGCCATTAAAACTTTTTCATATAAATATGCAAATCTGAATCTTTTCTGGAGGAGACCAAAAGTTAGCTGTAAATACCTCACAAACTGCATACATGACTTAGATGTGATTGTAGATTTTTCTGCATATAGTCTATCAATACAGGTGTGTTTGCTCAGAAAAGTTTTATTTGCCAAGCTATTCATGAAGGCTGACTTGAAATAGAAGAAACAGCAAAGAAGGATAATCGTAGATTTCTATACTACCTTCAAGAAATGTGAGGGCACTCATCCTGTACAGAGATCCATTTAGAGTGACTGCAGTGACATAGCGCATTTAATTGAATTTCTTAAGGTGAATTGTAGGCCAAAAGAATTTTGAACATACTAGTTCTGAAATATTTTATATATGGGGACCTTCTTATCACAGCTTGACCAAGCTCTGGGGTTGAACAATTTTCAGTATATGTGGTCATAACCTTTGAAAATATGATGATTCTGCACAAATGGAAAAGTCTGGTGTTCTCTTTAATAGTGGTAAAAGAAAATTGAATGGATAAATGTAACCTTTATAACTCATAATGAGTATTTGAGAACACATGTTGATTGTTGTAAACATAACTGTTTGGAATAAGGAAACTATTCACATGATTACATGCAGATCTTCAGCTGAGACATTTTAAAACTGGAAGAAATCACTTGATATCTATTCTGACTTTCTACATGAAACACATTTTATGAAGTTTTGAATTAATTCTTGATTCAATGCTGATAGCTTAAACTGCATTGGAGAATATATTCTTAGGGGAAAATGCAAGACAAAGCCTTATAGTAAGGAGACCGTGACCCACGATAAATTTTTTAGCTGAATGTGCTTCTTGTCAACATGCAGGACATGACCAGACAGAAAGAGCTTCTTCCCTCTCCTCATGTCCTAACACAACCTAATGCATCAGGACAGAGTATTGGTTACAGCCTCAACTCACTTCCAGAATGCTAGAATACCAAACATACTCTAGCTTGCTTTTTCAAGGAAATTAAGGGTTTATAATGGTATTTTCTCTTTGCTTGTCTTTCTTTCTCTGGAAGAGCTGTTTCTTTCTTCACTTTCTGTAAATGAAGGAACCTGTTACTCAGTTTCAACCCGAATTGACGTGGATCCAGACCAACAGATGAGGAGAGGATTTAGAAGAAGGGGAAAGAAGAAATTTGCAGGGATGCCCAAAAGAAGCCTGTAACAAATCAGCCTTCACTAGTTGTTCTTCTCACAGAACAGCTTTTTTTTATTTTCCTGAAGTGATCTGTGGCCCCCTCTATCCTTGAATCATATCTACATACTTGTCTGACAATAAGAGCTTTCTGTTTACTACAGCATCAGAGCCAAGAGAGTTAAGGACAAGAAAATTGGATTCTATTCTTCCTTATGAGTCACTAGTAAAAATGCCAGCTATGTGACTGTACAATCTTTATTATCAAAGATAATATAAGAGAAAGAAAACAACCACATTTTCACATTCCAGGCTATGCATGCATTTCTAGAAGCTGGAAAGTATCTCTACAGGGCCATAAACTGAACACATTTGTACATATGGGGATACAAATGGAATAAAATCCTCAGTGTCTTTTCTTTCCCTGACAATTGAAAATGCAAGAAGTAGACCATTTAGCTATGCATATTAATGGCTGGACTGAACAGTCCTTTGGTGCTGTATAATAGTGGAATAATAGTCTACCTTAATAGCAACATGAAATGAGGAATATTGAAATAAGGAGGCTAGATGCCAGGTTAATATCAAGAGACTACACAGTACTAGTGCCACATGGCTTGGTCGACCACTGCAGACGTTGAGTTTTGCTGGCAGGAGCATAGCAAGACTGGGCAGTAAGATGGGACATTCCAAGGCTGAATCTGTTACTCTCCGAATGAATCATTACTTACAACTGGAAAGCTGTTAGAGAATAACTTAGCATCCATAGCTCATTAAAAGCATCTTCAAAGTGAATATTAATTACGTCTTGGAAAATATCAGGTTTTCAACAGTTGGAATGACAAAGTAGGCTAATTCGGTGGGGAGACTTATCTTGCCCATCAGCAACCAGCCTTCCGCTTATGTTCCTTTGGACATCTCTTGCTTTACTTTCTTGTTGCTGCCAAGAAAACGCTTCCATATTGCTGTACATACTGTACTGGACACTGCATGGCCATGTGCTGTTTACAGAATAAGAAAACCAGCCAATATCAAAGTAATTTTCCATACCTCTTGATTTTTTTTTAAAAAAATTAAAAGTTAGTTATTTGTTCAGTTGTTGAGTTTGGGTTGGCAGTACAGGAATTAGAGCTCTGCTATCACAAATTGGGGAACATGTGACATTTCTTAAGCAGGAGTTCAGACTAAATGATAAGACCGGATCCTTCTGGCCTTAAAAATACATCATTCTATTTTAATAATATTTATTAACATCTGCTACATTATATTATGATATTCTGATCATGGGAAATTACTTCTATTTCACCTATATACAATTATTCAGTGTGGCAATGGAGGACAAAGAGACTTGTAGAAAAAAAATATGCTGTGGAATGATATTTACTATTTTGGGAAAAACTGCCTCAGAGGAGTATATCACGAGTTAGCCACAGTTCTTGTGGCTGGCATCTTAGATGGGATCATCTCTAGGCTGGCAGCAAAATGCAGGGCAGATACTGTTGAAAAGAAATTTTATTTTGTAGGCTACCAGAGTAGGGACTTAGAAATTTCTTCAATGTTTTTGATTAATTTTATGATTAATAAAATATAGGGCTATGCGAGCAGTTGTCTCCATATTCCTTTCACAACCTCTCCTGCTCTCTTCTCTTCTTCGTGACAAGCTGTTAGAACACCCTTTCTCTAACCTTTTTTCATGCAAACCACCACAGCCACAAAGACAAAAACACAGGTTCATTACTGGTTTATAACAAATGTAGATTTGTTTCTTATTAGTACTTTTATTTAACAGATCCACAAGAAAAAAAAGTGAAGAGGAAAGAAACGGAAAAGTGCACTCTTCCTAACTCCTAACTAGAGACAACAGTGTTACTGCTTTCAGTCAGCTCTTATTTGTATTGTACAATATAGATGCTTCTTGGTGGTAAAACTGCTCTGCTCTGCTCCATTCCAGACCTGTCCCATGTGAGGAAGTGTAGCCATAAAGAGGCCACTGGGATACCGTAGTATTTCTAGAGATATTTGGTCACTAATAAGATAAAAATAATTAAACCAGCTAAAAAAGCCATGATCCAGTCATGCTTGTCAAGGCCCTGAGAAGTTCCAGAATCGCTTTTCAAGAAAGAGGTGTTATGGAGGTACCAGCTGATGAAGTAACAAGGTCTAATTTGCTAATTTGCAAGGCATGGTGTAAAACACATTCACCCCAGTGCCTAACCCTTTTTAGTTAACAGGATGCATATATTCCACCTAGAATAGGATGGAGTGATCTTTCCTCATACTAGCAATGTCATATTCCTTACTGTTTATTTCAGACAGTATTCTCAAGGATTATTCTTCTTTCAGCCTTCAGGGCAACTACATAAGTACTTTTAAGAAACATGGCTATTGAGTTTCAAGTCTTAAATAGTTGTGGTTTGTTTGTTTTTCAAGCAATCTGAGTAAGATAATATAGAACTATTACAATTGTCCTAAATTGCTATGGAAAGATGATAATTTTCAAAGAAATTTCCAAAGAAATATATGCATTACATATGTATTCGCATTTCTCTAATTTTCCTTTATAAGACTGTTCAAAATGCTTTATAATTTGTCATTGTCTATGCCTTAGCCTAGCAGCATCAGCATACCTGAAAATCCACAAATTCTAGGGAATACAGAAAACAGCTGTTTGATGCAGTCTGCCTCTTGACAGCCTGTCTCTGCTACCAAAGCACTTCTCTCCTTGCTTCCTGAGCCAAGGAGCCCATCCTGGACTCAATGCTTTTACCCCTAATCAGACAGAGAAAATGTGTCAAAAAGTAGTGTTTTCCACAAATTATTCACACAGCCCAGGAGTGATCCACCACCTCAGACAGGAAGAGGACAGCTGGGGACAGTTAAGGGCAGCTCCTGCCCCAGGCATCAACACCTCCCTGGAGGTGGGGACATCCTTGGGTGCACAGGGCTTGGGAAAAACTGCCTCAGAGGAGTACATCACAAGTTAACTACAGTTCTTGTGGTAAGCCCAGTTCTTGTGGTCTCCAGTTCTTTGTGGAAAAGCCCAGATGCTATAGGGCTGGGCTGCAGTGAACTGGAGACCAGTCCTGCTGTAGCATCTCTGGGGCAGGGACTGATGGCCCCAGGGGGCTCACATAGCATCCTGGGACATGGTCAAGGTGGGGGACAGTTTGAGGAGTTTGGTGCTACTTGTGTCCTCAGGGCCCTGGCACCCTGTCAAGGAAAGGAGAGAGACCATTCTAATAGCAGCTGCACAGAAAAAACAAAGAGTACAGTCACTATTTCCAATACATTTAAATCAATGAACCAGGTAATTTGAATGTAAATAGACAGAAAAACCCATAATAAACAATAAACTATTACTAAAGACAAATGCATTCCCAATGTGGTTTTGTTCTTGCATTTTAATAACATGAAAATGCAAGCAAGGTGTACAAAAGGAAACTAACTCAACTTTCTTGCTGACAAGACTTTTCAAATAATATGGCTGTGGTTGATAACCTATCAGTAACAGAAATGCTTCTACTCATTGCAGCTGGTTTGCTTTTTTTTTTTTTCCAGCAGTTCCTTAACATGCACAGTGTGAAGCTGTTCATTAAAAAAGCAAATCAACAACAATGAAAAACACTCATCAGTCTGAAACAGTGGAAATAGTTTCAAAATCACGGTGCCACATTGAAAATGTGAGTTCTTTTGAGATATGTGATGCTGCTGTTTCGCTGAAACTGCGCAAGTTCAAAACTAGTTTCACTCAATTTAATTTCCCATTGATCCTTTGGAATTAGAGATATTAAACACTTGGTTTCACAACAAACTTAATGAACAATTCTGAGTCTCTTTATGCACAACCACTGGAACTGCATGGACCAGTTGGAATCAGAGATTACAGCAATGTCCCATTGGTCTGCAATTTTCTGGCAGCTGAGAGTCATTGCCTGGATATATATAATGACTTGTGCTGCAAGTTTTTCTCCTGAGAGTTGAATCTAAACTGTAAAATCCTGGCTTCAGAGGATAAACCTACTGAAATAAATAAATCTATTTCTGTGGGATGTGTAAAGCTGTAAAGGGGGGTTCAGTCCAGAGGACAGGCATTTATGTTAAGACCTTTGGGTAGATTTGTGCTCGGAAGAAGAAAAAAAATTATGAAATGGAAGATTTAAAGAGGTGAGATTGAATGTGTGCACAGTGTGAAAGAAAGGGAACACTGAAGGCAGAAGGAGAGGTTCAGACTTTCTGGAACAGCATGCTGATGATTTCTATTAAGCTAGAAATCTCTGTGATCCTTTCGAGTCCCAGCCTGTGTCCCAGCTCACAATATACCCAAACTATGGAACTCTTAAGCCAAATATCTGTGCCCACTGCTATGGTCAGAGGACTGTGAGAATCAGGTGGCTGCTCATGGCTTGAAGGGTGTACAGTTTGCTGGATAAAAACTGGCTGGATGGCCAAGCCCAAAGACTGGTGGTGAGTGGTGTAAGATTCCATTGGCGACTGGTCACTAGTAGTGCTCCTCAGAGTTTGGCATTGGGGACAGTCCTGTTTAAAATCTTTATCAATGATCTGGACAAGGGGATCAAGGGCACCCTCCGTCAGTTTGCAGGCGACACTAATTTGGGTGCAAGTGTTGATCTGCTGAAGGATAGGAAGGCTCTGCAGAGGATTCTGGACAGGCTGGATTGATGGGCCAAGGCCAGTGGTATGAAGTTCAAGACAAACTGCTGGGTCCTTGGGTCACAACAACCCCCTGCAGCACTACAGGTTTGTGAAATAGTGTCTGGAAAGCTGCCTGGTGGAAAAGGGTCTGGGAGTGCTGGTTGAGAGATGACTGAACCTGAGCTGGCAGGTGCCCAGGTGGCCAAGAAGGCCAATGGCATCCTGGCCTGTATCAGCAATAGTGTGGCCAGCAGGACCAGGGCAGTGATTGTCCTCCTGCACTCAGCACTGGAGCGACCACACCTCGAGTCCTGTGTCCAGTTCTGGGCTCCTCAAAGACACTGAGGTGCTGGAGCGAGTCCAGAGAAGGGCAACAGAACTGGTGAAAGGTCTACAGAGTAAGTCCTGTGAGGAGTGGCTGAGGGAGCTGGGGTTGTGTAGCCTGGAGAAAAGGAGGCTCAGAGAGGACCTTATCACTCTCAACAACTGCCTGCAAGGAGGTTGTAGCCAGATGGGGTTTGGTCTCTTCTCCCAGGCAACAAGCAACAGGACAAGAGGAAATGGGCTCAGTTTCTGCCAGGGGAAGCCTAGGTTGGATATTAGGAAACATTTCTTCACAGAAAGGGTGGTCAAACATTGGAACAGCTGATAACGGAAGTACATTAATTATCAACCCTGGAAGTATTTGAAAGACAAGCAGATGTGGCACCTAGGGACATGGTAGTGGTGAACTTTTCAGCATTAGTTTAACAGTTGAACTCCACAATCTTAGAGGTCATTCCCAATCTAAATGATTCTATAATTCCCATTCATGTCTGATACGGAGTGTGGATGACAGTCCACAGAGCTGCAGTTGAGGAGTGATTACAGAAGGTGCTTCTACCCTTCTTCCACAAAGTGAGTGTCTGACTGATTCCATAGCCCAGCTGCAAGAAGGGTCTTCCTGTCCTCTGCTTCTGCCAGGCAGTACAGGCAGCTCAGAAATTTATTACTAGTAACTGTCTTTTACTGAAAACTGAAAACTTCACGAGGCATGAGAAACTCCTCTCTGCACCATCTACCTCCCCCAATGTCAGGTCCTTTCAGAGAGAAAAATTAAACACACAGGCAGACCCTGATCTTAGATGTGAGAACATAGTTCTGCAGATAAGGTTAATCACTAATCAGGCCAGTCTGCTAAACTGTTGAAGAAGATGTTCCAGCTTTGGCATGGGTCCATTAAACATAGAATATTCATCATAGAAATGTAAATGTCAGCTGAATATCCTGATATACAGATGTGGTTTTATGATTACACTGCAGGAGAACAGCAACAGTGGGAGCTGTGGGGCATGAGCTGTCTAAGCTCTTCTGTGGTCCTGGGGGTGCGTGGGTGTTACCTAAATCCCTGCTGATGAAGTAGTGGTTCCAATTCTGTTAGCAGTATTAGACCTACCTGGGATAAACCTTGCTTCCACAGTTTAGATGTGACTTGGGTTCAAGAAGAGAGGAATACTTTGTAGTTAGAGGTAACCTTTTGGTATTAAAAGAAAAAATAGAGTCAGTCATATTAGTCTAGTTTAAATTATCTAAATTGCTTTGAAATGGTCTAGTAAAACCATAAAATTTGGGAGGAACCAAGGAACAGAAGATCATGATATATCAGAACAAATTATCTCAGAAAGCCATCAAAGTCCCATCTCTGGATGTTTTGAAAGGCAAGTCACAAAAACAATTGTCAGGAACAGTTGAGGTATATGTCCTCCTTTTTTCAAATAAAAAAAAATCTAGATAATATCTCAAGGTCTTTTCTACCCCTGTCTTCTACAATTCCAATAACTGGCTGCTATCAGAATTTCAAGATGCCTGTGTTATCTGCTATTGACTTCAATGTAAGAAAAAAGTCTGCATTGGGGGAAAACACATTACCCCAACTTATTTGACTGATAAAAGTAGGTTTATTTTTGTGAGGTTCCTAGGGTTTCTTTGTGTAATTGTTGCTATTGAGTCACTTTTGTGTACTGTAAGTCAATTGTGCTATAAAGGGAATGTTAGCATTACATATTCCCTACAGAAGTCCAGATTCCACAAAGAACTGCCTGTGGTGAATGTGTAGTTTAATAGACCTGCAATGACATCTGTGATTTCCTTCACTGGAGAGGATGAAGGTTGATGGCAAGAGATTGTGCTTTCAGAACTCACTGGATGACAAGTAACTAAAACTCATAGATAATTTAAAAAAAGACCTGTAGTGGTGATCTAAAGGAGTATTTATCCCAATTTAAGGCCACGTAACTGCACCTAGAATCTTATAGAAAATATATACACAAATCCTAAACATTAGGAACAGACTTTTCTAGCATGTTGTCATGATATATCCTTAATTTATTCTTCTGGTAACCTTAACCCAAGATAGGACTAAAATTATTTGGACAGATTCTAACACCCTTACCTGAAACCTCATGGTGCTTTCCTTCAAGAAGTTCTGCTTACATGAATGGGACACATGTGGATTTTGTTGGACCTTAACTGCTATGAAAAAAAAATGGTGGGGTTAAAATAGGCTCAAGCAGTAGCAGATTAGACTATCTTTGTTTTTAAAGAAGAACTGATGATCAGAGAACAGAGTGAGTTAACAGTGACCCCTCCTACATGCACAAGCTGCAATGGGACTCAGCTCCATTTATTATTCTGAAATAGCAGGTGCACCAACACCAACTAGAGAATACCTAGTATATGTACTGCTTTTCATGTACTTTTTGTATAAAGAACAGATTGCCTTTATTGCTCCTGACCTTACATTTCTTTGTCAAACATATCAATCACTCTCCCTAACCTTTAATAGGAAAGGCTAAAGTTGTTTACTGCAGCAGTTCCTATTCACCACAAGGACACCACCTCCATTCTGAACCAGGCAGATTTGCATACCTACCACTGATTATCCAAAAAGATTGCTCCTCCCCCTAAAATATTTGTCCATTTTATAAATTTTTTTCCCAAGGAGGTCATTCATTGCCAGTGAGGTTAAATCTAAAAGTCAGCAGTATTTGGCAGAGATTTATGTGGGAATAGATATGAGTCTGTACAGCTCTCAGACTGATTAAATAAAGAATGTCATGGGAGTAGTATGATAGTATATGCACACTCCAGTAAATGAAAGTAATGCATTAGAATGCAGCTTTAGGGTCTAATTTAAAAACATAATTCAGACACAGGCAGAAGCCTTTAAAATATTGGCAGATGTCTTCATACTGTATTTCATATAGAGGACAAAGTGGATTAAAGATAAATGTAATCCAAATAATGGTGCTGTTTCATTTATTTTTTCACTTATGTTTTATTTCTTTTAAAGAAATTCAATTTGTAGAGGATTGTTTTCCGGGTTTTCATATTTTTATGCAGATCCGCTTAAAAATGTGAGCAGGGGAAAAAACCCCATTCATTACAAATTGCTGCTTTTCCTGAGAAAGCCTATGGTAAGTCACAGTTTTTACTCAGCCTAGGTGAAATAAATACTGTTGTTAAAAGGAGCATTTCAATAAGCAGGAACTTTGATTCCCCTCTTTCTGTCTCCCATCCCCTTTCAATCTCATTATATGTCAAGGTGATTAGGCTTAAATGGTTATTCTCACTTAGGATTCTCAACTTTTATTGTAGCCCATTGCTGAAGGACAGACAGGCTATTATTATCTCTGCTCCGTGTTATATTTTTCCCTAGTGACATTCTATCAGGTTGGTGCTTTTACAACATTCTTTTTCTTCCACCTCCCATGCACTGCTTTAGAAGTCAGGAGAAAATGAATAAAAATTCAAATGTGACTCAAGTACATTGTTAAATAAGGTGAAAGATTTGGGAAAAGTTGGCTGGGGGTTGTGACACACGTTTATGTTCTCATATGTCTGAATAGGCATACAATCGATCCTAAGTGGAGACTTTCTAATTTTCTCACCCATTTAAATGATTTTAATTGATGGCTTTGATTTTCACTTGGACATTGCAGCATCCCCTTCATTGAGTATTTTTTTCTAAATCCAGGGTTGTGAGTGGATGCAAAAGGAAAGCCATTTGTGTTTGTTTTGAGCTTCAGACAGTTGAACAAAGTGAATACAAATGTAATGTTGAAAGAGTATTGCCTGTATTCAGCATTTCAATTCCATTTTGTGTTTGTCCAATCCCTTTAATATCAGTCTTGCCATTAGAATCATGAGGAATCTCTGAATCTCTTCAATGGAAATAGGACTGGATTCTCTCAGCCTTTCACACTCATTGCACAAGTGATTGGCTCAACTTTTTGGAGGTAATGAACACTTTGGGCTTTATTGGGATGTAATTCAGCTGCCAATATTCTCTGCTTTGAAAGAACAAACCCATAGCTAACTTACAACTTCAGTTTTCCTCACAAAATGAAGACAAAATGAAGACATTTTGTTTTTGAGGAAAGTTTGTTAATGCTGTTTAACCTAAACACCATTCACGTTCATTGCCCTTATTAAGTTAGAGTGGTCTTGGAGGCACACCAGCAGTCAGTGACACCAACTCTAATAAACCACAAGAGATCAGAATTGCACCCGTTGTTTTGTGCCTTTGTTCAGAGGTCTTCAGTATTTACTATAAATGCTAATTGGTGAAATCTTAGGACTCACTGCAAATAATGTCAAACCGTATCATCTTTACCCTTGTTTCTTATCAAGCTGCTACAAAGCACACTAGACAAAATATCAGAGGGAGAAGACTGGACAAAACCCTACGCTTGCTATAATTTGGAACCAAAAACAGCAATCATATTTTGAACTGTGAGGTGAACTAAACTTTAAAGTAATTTTCTCATTCAGAAAATAATTTCTCTTTTCCAGATAAGTTTAAATAGAGACAGATTGGGATTTTTGGAAAGTAAAGAGCCCAACTCAGGAAGAAACTTGGATGTTAAAGAAGGAAATTCTGCTTGAAGTTGTCTGCTGCCTGTTCTGCAGAAGGTCCAGCAGAGAGCTCCTTGAATATTAACGTCATGGAAACTTTGACTGGAAGGAAGCTTTGTAAGCCCTCTTCTCTAGCCTTTTGCCTATAGCAGAACTTTTGCTATGTAGATCAGATCTGTCATGGCCTTGCCTAGCAGAGCCTTGAAAACTTCCAGGACAGAGAACTGATCCATCATTAACTTAATAATTTAAAATGCCCATTACGATAGGTACATTTGATCAGCTAAATTGACTGTGTTTACAGTTCCAAATAACCAGGAACAATCCATAAACCTTCAGCCAGAAGATGCAAAGCATTTGTATCTCAGACTAGAAATAAGGAAGATGTTACTATGGGGGTGGTGATTTCCTAGATTTCCCAGAGAGGTGGTAGTTATGCCATCCCTGGAATCATTCAAAGTCCCATTGGACAGGGCCCTGAGTGACAGGATCTAGTGACCAGGCTCGTGGCAGGGAGGTTGGAATAAACGGCTTAAAAGGTCACTTCCAACCCAAATTATGCTGTGATTTTATGGTGCTTAGGCTGACTGGCACTGTGACTGCTCCTCTCCTTCAGCTGTACAAGGTGCAACAGACTGACAGCCTGAAACAAAGACTGGTGCAGATCTGCCACTGTTGAATTTAAGGAGGTGATCTGTAGGTAGCCCTGTTAAATGTGTGAAAATAACTAAAAGTCAGCAATTTGATGAAACTGTTGGGGTGTGCATTTTTTTATATATATTTCCGGCTATATATTTATATAATACTGGTATTACATATATTTATATATGATAAAATAAATCATTATATATATTGGTGTATGTATACATATAGATAATATATAGGCTAAATATTAAGCACATAATATAATTTTATGGTTTTATATATAAGTATATAAGTGTTAGAAGGTAATTTTAAGAGATATTTTCTCTACCACCCTAAAATTTTTCAGCAAAAATAGAAAATATTTTTTAAATTATCTTGTAAAACTGAAGTGAAGAAAGAAGCCACAGAATAACAACAGGACTGGAACAAAAGCTTTGCAGTGAGAGACATGGGGAAACTTGAATTGTTTATCTCATCAAATGCATGAAGTGTTGATTTAGACTGCAGAACAATCTAAATACTTTCATGTGGAGAAAATGTTGCATATTTCAGACGTCCTTAATATAACTTTAAAGACTTGAGAAAAAAAAAAGTCTGTACTTAAAGGCAGATTAGTTCAACTTGTGAAAAGGCCAAACATGTATAATAGTGAAAGTGATTAGTCCTCAAAAATAACAAACAGAAGAGATGGTATAGCCTTCATTTTTGGTTACCCTTCAGATGAGGTTATGGACAGAGATAGCTCTAGCGTCAGGGATGAATGAGGTTTAATGCAGCAGTGTAGATGTTTTTAACTTTAAAAAAGGAACAGCAGAAAATGTGCATCTCAGAAATACATTTTTGTGATGTCCAAGATTTGATCTATGACAAAAGAGAACAACCTTCATTGCTGTGCAGATTTTGCAATAGTCCTTTTTACTTTCAATATCTAATTTATATCTTTCCATAATTACATCATGACAAATTAAAAAAAAAAAAAAAGTTTTCAGAAACTCCCAGTTTGGGTGAATGCCCTATATACCACCACTACAAGTTAAGTGTCCCTACAGATTCCTGGATTTATTTTACTATGTACATGGCATGCCTTTTAAAACACCTGGAGCTGTATACCTCCATGACTGCAGATGAAACCCTACTGCTGGCCAAGACCAAATCCCTTATGTTATCTCATGATGAAGTAAGGGCTTTCCTACCTTCAAAAACATCAGTGGACTCTCAGTGGCAGAGTGAAAGAAAGGGACACGCTCAAGTGAATGTGGTCCTCCAACCCTGTTTTCCCTCTCTCATGAGCAGTCTACTGTGGCCATAAACAGAGTACAAAATGGTCCTTCAACATTTAAAGCTTAGATTTGTATGGGGTTTTTTGGTTGGTGGGGTTTTTTTTTTTTTGGTATTGTTTGTTTGTTTTTAATCACAAATATTACTATACAACTTCCCAGAGAAGAATACTAGCAGAAATGGAATCATCTTGCAACTGAAAAGCATTGTGAACCAAATCTAAACATGAGGTGATCAATCCTACAGGCTTCAGAGTAAGCCCTAATTGCATTGCAGTTACATCCCAGTTGCATTCCACCAGAGCAGTGCCCGATCCTTTGATACACCCTGTGCTAAGGTGAACAAGATCCACACAATTTTGTTCCTTCATTAAAACTAAACAGGAAACACAGCTCCTGTCCCTGGTCCTAATGATCACTTTATGTGAGTAGTGCTTTGGTAGGGTTGTGAAGGACAGCAATCTCTCTCCAGGTTTGCCAAGAAACAAAATATAGAAAGCACAACAAATGTAATAATAAAAAAATTCCTGAAATAAAAAAAAAGAGAAAAAAACCATGGAAAATATAAAAATCCAATGTTTTTCAGTCTGCTACAAAGGCTAAATTTCTGAATTTTATTTAATTAATAAATAATAAGTGCCTCCTAATTTACAGCACGATACTCTCCCTTAAAATCCAAATGGTTTTGAAAAATTTTTATTTCTGTTTGTCTTATTTGGCTGTCATGAAAGAAAAGAAGAATGTTTTTGGTTTTTAGTGTGGAATTTTCAGTGTGGAAGTTCTGGAAATGGAAGCCATATGCTGGACCAAAACTATGGTAAACAAAGGCAATTAAGAGGTAGATATTTCTGAAACATGTACATGTGTGAGGAGAAGAGGAGAGAATGCACACTAGATATGTACATATGGCAAGGGAGTGATTAAGCTGAGTACCTGGCTAATAATACTATCACAAAAGTCTGCAGTGTGGCAGAATGGAAAAATAATGGAAAAAGACAGACTGGAAGAAGCTGACTAAAGAAAACATGACTTTTGTCCCATAAAACTTGTATTTAAAATAACTGCCTGTTTTAAGGAAAACTAAAAAAAAATAAAAAACAAAAAACAACACACAAAACCACAAAACAAAACCACAAAATAAAAAGCATCAAATAAAAAGCAAAGCAATCATTTGAAACAGCAGATTTTACAGATTAACTCCCTTCACAGAAGATGGGAACACAAAGTTATGAATACCAGCGCCTGCTATAGGTTTTACATTTCTGTGATGTACTCCATAGTTCTGGGATTACCACTGAGCAGTGATCTTGTCTTCTTTATTTTGCTATGTGCTCTGTGCTTCTCTTCCAGATGCCTTTTAAATAAAGTACCAAATATTCCTTGCACTACTAATGAACAGAGAAAGGTGCTTCTGAAGGGCATGAGAGAAAGACTGAATCCACCACCTATCTTTAAATGCTTGAGCCTCATGATGAATGCTTCTTCTTGGTCTGTGCTGGGAAGAGTTCTTGTCTTAGTTCTTATCCATGCTGCCTGAACAGACCAGTGCAGGTAAATTGCAGCCCAGGTGTTCAGAGTGCTGCTACCCAGGCACACCATGAGCATGCTGATGCCAAGCTCTAAATGACCTAAAGGACAATTACAAAGCCAGAAGGCAGATCACAGAATCCAGTTAACCAAATCCATTCTTGAACTCTACACCTCACAGAATACATATAAATATGTGTGCACACATGTAAAGGTACACAGAGATATTAAGGCACCCATCAGCCAAATGTCTGCTGAGAGACTGGGCTGACTTGCCAGAGCTCTAACACCATTGCACAGCTATGCAGAGCTTTGATCGAGTTGTTCTTGTGTTTTGCCTCAGACAGGATGGATCATTACTGGCACTGAAAACCCTCATTTACCCCAATCACAGCAGCATGTCCAGGAATATATTTGAGATCATGAACTTTTTAGATAACATATTTTTGAACACATAGAAATATTATTTATTTGAAAATCTAGAGAGATAATATCTTTTAGGACTAGTTGGTACTTATCTCTGGTTCCTCTTGTTCTGCCTGGTAGGTCTATTAAGTCCCAAACTACAACACAAACTTCTGGAAATATCTGGAACAAACATTTCAGTCAGGGCAAAAACTCTACATTAGATGTGCCTATATTCTTCTGCTTTATAAACTCACTCCTCAGATGTATGTTTTATTTAAGATTCATATTTTGAACACTTATATATTATGATGTGAGGAATTTCAAGCATTTTTATCAAGTGTTGGCCACAGTGGCACCACGCCAGAAACACTTACAATCTACATAAACTTCCCCTGCTCCATCTCTGTGTAGAGTCTATATGTGGAAAACATAGACCTTCTCTCTGAAGACTTTTAGAGTCTTCATCAACATATTTTCAGGCAGGACTTTCAGATATAGCGTATTGAAAAATGTTAATGCCTACACGAAACTTCTGTAAACCACAAAACACTTCCTTCAGGGTGTGTTTCAGCATCATGTTGACAGAATAGACACTTCAGTCTGCATTGACAACACATTTGGCTCTATTATCAGTAATGAAAAATATAAGGGATTCAACCTAGCAACAAATTAGCTGAATGTAATGCAGTTTGGCATTAACCTAACACAAAAATGACATCATAAATTAAGCAACTTGAATTTTGCTCCCTTTAGGACAAGAAAAGAAAAATAATTAGGGAGCACTTTCACTTGCAAGAACATCAATTACCATAAGCTACATGTGAAATGCTGCTGTGTTCAGATAAGGACTTAATCTACTTTACTAAATAAATGTGTCACCATCACATAGGTGAATTATAAAATTATGCACTTAAATTATATGTAACCAATGTATGCTGTAAGATTTACTTTCCTAAATGCTTTGGAAATTCTTTGAACAGAGTGAATTTATATTTATTGCTGTTATAATATATTGTTCAAGCAGTTTAAAATTCACTAAGTAAATGTAACGCCATACAAATCTTCCATACATTTAAAAAAGGAGGTCAGTATTTACAGCATGACCTTTGTGAATAAAGAAAAGATACCAGTAATTTTTCTGATATAGAATTTAATATAAACATAGAATGAACAGTACATATCCAATTCTAGGAAAGGTAATAGGTCTAGCAGTTAAACACAGGATAATTTTTTTACTTACAGAACTGGTAAGACAGGAGTGATGACATGGCATACAGGTATGAAATCCCTCACATTTAATAAGACATTGAATAAAATGAGGAGGAAGTAGGAGAGGGTTACCAAAATGCACCCTTGGAAGTTTCATGTGCAGGTAATTTGAGGAGCTTGTGTATCTGTTCAGGTTTTCACAAAAATGTGAATCTGATTCCAACATGATCCATAGCTCTGTATCTGAGCACGTTCACAGATATTAAAAGATCTTAGACAGGGGGTTTAGGATACTTCAGACTTTATTGTTGCATGGACAGATTAGCCTTGTAGTGCATTTCAAGTGCCTTACTCAACATTTGAAAGCATCAGTCATGACACTTATTTTTATAGCCTATACTTAATTGTTTCAAATTTAAGTTTAAAGTTAGATTGCACTTTTAATTGGTGTTTCTGTTTCTCTACTGGTGGTTAGATTAACAGGTAAGCTGAAATAATTTTTTCTTTCAGATATGTGAGTTCTCTGACTTTTGGCACAAACATTTGGAAAAAAATCTTGGTCTGTTTTTTCCCTTATTGACCTGTAAGGGAAAAATTGTATCTAAGGCAGAAGGATGTGGTAATGTTCAATGTTTGAATGGGGCTTCAGAGACTAGTGAACTTAAAGAGCTTAAGGGAAGAGAAACCATGAGATCTTGCAGTTTGACTTGATCTTATACTGTGACTTCCAATAAATCTTACAGGATCAGTGGCATTTCAGTTTCTTGAAGCCTAACACCTAGTCCTCAGCTGAAGCACTATTTATGTCTACTGAAAGTGTGCCTTGTGAAAAGATAGCCATCAGTCTAGATGGGAGCACTTTGGGAAAGAGGTGGGACAGTCCATCATTATCTTCAGTAGTTTGTTCCCAAAGTTAGTAATTTCCACTGATAAAAATTCAAACTAATTTTCATGTCAACTCACATGCAATTCAGAAAACTGCTGGTTTTCTGTTATGTTTTCCTATCTCTCCAGTGCTCAGCATTTATCCTGATTTCCACAGTATTTAAAATTAATGTACGTAAAATTAATGGCTAGTTCAGTATGCCCTCTTATTTAGAGGCGTTATTTTTAAGGAGAAAGTTTGGATTATTTTGTAAGAATGGACAATTTTATTTTTTTTCCTTCAGCGAAGAACGTAGTAATGTAGTTGTAGACTTTGGTCTCTGTGGCACATATCACATGTACCCAGCACTCACCACTGATAGCAGAGAGAGCTAACTTTGTAGTGGTGCCTAACTCAAGTACCAAAAACCATCTGGGATGAACACAACCAAAGACTGATGCTGAAGGACTTCCTGAGTCTGCGGTATTTCATTTTGCATATGGCTACATAGAAATATTTTCTGAACAGAGCAAGTCAGTATGCAGAATCCAAGGACACACTGTATTACTGCCTAGCCACCATACTGCTGTCAAGGTTTAAGGTATGGGAAAATTTTTATTGAATTTTTTTTACATTTGCTTCCAGACTGTTGATGAAACATGTATCAGACACATTGCAGAGCTCTGTGAATGCTCACCAGAACATTTCACATGCATTGAAGCTTCCACCAACAGCATCTTCTTGAACTTGCAAGAAAAAGGTTAGGTATTATTTTTTAAAGGAAAGGAAAGTCTATTCAAAAATTAATCTTATTTTTTGATTTGCCAGTGCAATAGATGAGCTTTTACAGTTTCTCAGGTTTGCTTTTAGAAATCATTTCTCCTGTAACCAGAATGAGTTATTATTATTGCAAATTGTAGAGATCACATCTAATGTGTGGGTGTTCAGTAAACCGCACTGCAAGGGTGGTGTTTTCTGTTTTTCTTTCTTCTATGGTTAGGTCACATTAAAAAATGTGTGCTAAGTATCTTAAGAAATAAAAAAAAAAACAAACCAACAAATAGCAACTCTACACCTCCTTCCCTCAAGTAAGTGATCAATTCTCTAGTATTTACGACATTCTCAAAGGCAAACGGCTTCCACAAAATAAACAAACAACACAACCAAAAAGTCACAGCTGCCCACTTTCAGTGTCAGCTGTTTGAGAGATGAAGGGCTAAATGCAGTCCATTTTGTTATCTTGCAGCTGGGTTTCCTATGATGAAATATCCATTGATCCATTCCGTTTTATTGGCTTTAGATGAGTTTTTTCTGATATGGCAGTAGGAAACCTCTCGTGCTATATAATTTAATCATTGTATTGAAAAAAAATCTCATACTTTGTAGTTTTTTGTCCTTGATATTCTCCACATGTTTAGAGCACTGAACAGCTGGGGCCATAGAAAACATTTAGAAATCACATTCTTTTATATAGATCAATCACTTTTGTATACATTGCACCAGGCAAATGAAAATTGTTCATTTACATGTCAGTGGGGGTTTGATGTCTTAAAAGAATCTTTCATACATTGGTGTGGGCCACTATTTGTTTTCTTTTGGAAAAAAAAAATGTACTATATGTTTGGGAATGAAGTTTTAAAATTGGTTGAGGATTGAGAAATGAAATGCATAAACCAGTAATCTCTTCCCCCATAATAGTATTTCTGACTTTAGACTGAGAAGCATCAATTCCTTCATCTAATGTTATTTGGGCAGACTTAAACAAGGTCAGAAAGAGTGTGATATGCAGTGAAGACTATGAATAAACAGATGCTGTGAGTTAACAAATAAACAGTAATTATAACAGAGGTTCGTGGAAATTATGAAATGCCTCTCACCTCTCACCATCATGGCCCCTTTTCTGGCAGAAGGACTTGTCATGAGTTGCTTCAAGAGGAGAAAAACCTTCTAAATTATCTTATATTGCAGCAATACATCATAAGAAGTCACTTCCAGATGTTTATGTTGTGTAGCTGCAGTTGTATTCAAAGCACCATTGTACTGAATAAGCTCCTTAAATGTCTTGCCAGACATACCAACGTCTTTTAGAGGCCAACTGGACAGTTTAGCTACTCCTCCACTAAGCTGTGTACCTTGAGGAGCACCAGTGGCACACTCCCTGAGAGCTCAAAAACTTCTGGAGAGGACTATATCTGAAGTTGGGGGAAATATCCCCCTCTCTGTACATAATTGGTATCCTAGTAGGCAGACTATGAAAAGATCGGATATGAAAGGGATATGAAAATGTATGGTGAAAAAAAATAGGCTGACAGTCAGTTTTAAGACCAACTATATTCAGAGCAATTTGTATGGTGGATATAAACAGAAGTTTGGGCCAGAAGTACATATGCTTTATTTACAGATCTTAGGGACATAAGAAAAGGGTATTGAGTTCTGAGATGTTTTTTTATTGACCACAGGGAAAGGCTAATGGAAACACAAACAATAAAAATCCACAGTGAAGAATAAATTCTGAAAAAAACCCCACCTATTGTTAGAAATCCGAGGCAATAAAGATTTCATTGCAACTGAAAAATATTCTCTGTTTGTTGCATTTCTAGTCACTGTACAGAGAACTGCCAGCAGTGGAAATAAATAGGTTTAGTTGTCAGAATAATGGATTGTGAAAACTAGAAGTGTCAACAATCAGGGTTATTGACTCAGGATAAAGCTGTGAAAATCTCCCTCTCTCATCATATTCATTTCCCCTGAGTTCACCCTGCTTTATCTGTGAAGTCAAAATAAATTAATTTTCCTGATTTCTGACCTAAACAATGTGACATAGGAATGGAGATTTCAAAGCCTGCTGTCCTTTTGCTAAAAAAATTCATTTCAGTCTGGGATTTTAGGTGAGAAGGAACCATTCTGTCCATCTAACCTGATCTCCTGCACAACTGCAGCTGAATTGCTGGGTCACATCATTTTTCTTATAAAATCTATTAAAATTAATCTGTCTGAAATGTGAGTGTTGCAATGTGTTTCAGTGATGAGTGATCTTTTGGGATTGTGAAAAAGCCCCAGGCTAGCAGACAAAACCCTGTAGTCAGTCATGTATAGGAAGCAGTTTTCATTTTGAGCGGTCTTCATGACATTTAAAGGGACTTTGAGGATGCACAGAAGTTCTTTTCCTTTGCATGGATGAAGACTTGATGCTATTCAAGTTAGAGCAAAATCTGAATGGTGGTAGGTTTCTAGATTTTCTTCACAGCTGAATGCCCTCTACATATTCAGAATATAAATGTAGCTGCCTTCAGATATTTGTAGTCCTGGGAAGGATATAAATGGTTTATCAAACACTTGGAATGGGTTCACGGAAACTGAAACCAAATTTAGGTGGAAAAGGCTTCTACAGCATTTTTAACTATCCAAGTGTATGTGGACAGGTGCAGAAGGTCCACTCTACATTGCTTGTGTCCTTCATGGGCCAAGCAAGAAAGAACTCCAGTCCAGAAGACATGCACCATTGTTAAAAAAATGCTATGTTTAAGTGGGTATGTCCTCCTACATGACTTAGCTAGAAAACCATGAGAAGATGTTCAGCAAAGTAATGCAAGGGAGGGCACATTTGCCAGGTGGAGAGCATGGCTGTGTGGAACCCAGAATGGAACTGGCATCTGTCTAGTCTGGATGCAGCAGAGGAGATCAGGCTTATCTGCACTAGTCTGGACAAACATTCCCACAGTTGCATTGCTTTTGAGAGGCAATTGGTGCTCTCGTGGCTGCCCAGAAGGTTTGTATGTCACACTTCACCATGTCTTCAAACTGACACCAAAATTTGGGCAGAATACCATAATTCTCTGACTCCCATTTTGTAGGCACTCCTGGTTTCCTCTGCTGTTTGTGCTTAACTCATGGGAGTTGGTACTATCTCAAACCTCATGTATCTACAGTCCCGATAAAAGAGGAAAAAGTGGGAAGATGGGTTGGGGTTTGCAGAGTATGCCTAATGAACAATGATTTACGATCATGAGACACTACTTCTTGAACTAGTTAAAGCAGAGTTTAAGCAATCCCTGCCTTTTAAAAAAAATCAATAGTTGTGGTAGAAATGTTTATGCTTTCAAGAACTAAAAATATGTTCATTGACCTCAAGACTAAATGTGAAAGCATGTCTTGCCTGACACCAAATCATAAAGCTCTTGCTGATCCCAGACTATTGAAGAGAATATTTATTATCCTCAGCCCATAAAAGCTAGCAAAATATTGCAGGCAGCACATATGAGCTGGTGTAAAAGAAGACTGAATGACATCAAGGTCTTTGCAATTTCTAATCACTATAATTCTATGATTTGATTTAAGATCGGTTGCCACATAAATACCAACGAGCTTAGTATTTTTTCCATTTTGGGACATCATGGAAAACATTTTAGTTTTAATACCTATGTAAGCACTGATTTTTACAGATGTCTTATAAGTTGTATAATACATACAGTAGCTACAAATTAGCATATTGTGCATACGTTGCTTTGTGTGCTTTCTGGAAGGGGTCCAAGGATGACTGACTAACACATGGGATGTTTCCTCTTCACAACATTAACGCAAAGTCAACACCTGCAGTGATGTAAGCCCATGACTCACCTGCCTGAATGGAGGTCTCTTTAGGATCAACTGTTGTGTGCAGAATACATCTGCAACATCCAAATAAATGAGCCCTTCTAAAGTAAGTCAGCGCTACCCCTGTTTAGAATGCAAGGCCCTTGTGAAGGCTGAGGTGAAGCAGCTGGCTAGCAGCTTTTGTGAGTCATTTTAAAAAGCCACTCTCACAGCTGGAGAGAAAATAGCCCTGGCAGCACTGGCAATCCATTATGAAATGCAAAAAGTCCTTCTCTGGGCGGAAGGAAAACTTCACCCAGCTGTCAAGTGTTTGAAATGTTGGGGGGAAAGTGCGCACACACACGCACATGGCCCTGCTTGCAATGCAAGGCATACAGGGGCCACGTTACATAAAATTAAATCTCCCCTGAGAATGAAAAAAAGCATGGGCATGAGTTTGCATTGAGAAATGAGTAAGGATTTTGATGAATGGATGTATCAAGCACTTTCTATAAGCCAGGAAAGACTTGTCTGCAAGTGTCTTTTCTGATTCAAATTCCCCTTTTCAGAATACCTGTATCAAAAAGACACTTGACCTCTGTTTACATTTTGTCCAGCTGTATCGATCTGAAAGTTTCATATTGCAGAGAAAGGAAAATTTAAGTGGCAGAATAATCAATCCCTAATCTCATCTTTTTCCATTTGGCAAATGTGAAATGCAGTTAGTGAATGGCTTCTAAATGTAAATCAATTTAAACCAAAAGTTGCTGATGTTGCATATTTCCAGCATAAGAAAAGACTAATTTAGAAGAGCCTGGAGAATGAAGCAACAATGAATTCAAGTAGAAAGATGTGGAGGAAGATGACATGCATAGCTGTGAAGCCTGAAGGGATTCCATGCGAATGTAATTTGCAGACCAATGAGAAAGGAGATCTTTATCAGTGAGGCGCAAACATAGGTTTTCAGAACTTCTTTCTGCAGTTCACCTTATTTACAGCCACACAAAAGGCAGCCTGAGGAGTATTTTCACGGTCAGTAGTGACATCTAGTGTCAATTCGGACTGATCCTGCCCAGCTGTCCCACCGGGAAGCCAAAATAACCCGCTCCTGGAGCAGTCCTGACTACAGCCCCATCACATGATTAGACAGCAACACCACATCACTTCACTTATGCACTCCTGTGATGACAAATGTAGGCCCAATTGAGGTCTCAAAACTTGTAAAAATTCTTTGGAAGTTTTGAGAAACAATTTTTAAGTTTCTTTTGTGTTTCTGTTTGAGAAGGATTAGCACACAGAGCCAGCCAAAATCTCTCAATTTTAACTTAAGGTGCAAGTTATCCATAACCAAATGGTACTTCTTGGATACCATGTGACCAGAGACAATTGACAAATTACTGTGTTTAAGTGGGAACTAATGAGTAGAAAAAGAACCTTATTATCTCTATAACTGGAGGTGCTGTATGATTGTTTCTGAATTTATTAATTCTATGTTTTTACTGTTCCAAAAGGGCGATAATCTGGAGGAGATATAGAGAAGAATTTCTGTCAAGAAAAACAGATCTTATACTGAAAGACCTAGAGAGACCAGTTGGTTTCCCTTAATAAAGGGAGAGAAGAAGCCCAAATTTTGACAACATATATACATACACATATAAAGAAAAACAACATGATAGCAAAGTATTCTTTAAACTGCTAGAGAGAAATATACAAAGATGTAGTGACTGGCAATTAAAAGGAAAAAAATTAGAGTTTAAATGAAGCAGAACTTTTTTTAGTCATAAAAGAAATCAACCCTTAAAGAACTGATGATGGCCTGTGGCAGAGTTTCAATTTCTAGGTCATTTTAATTCAGAATAGGATGTTTTCTGAGAGAAAAAATCCCTTCAAATGGAAGAGCAACCATAAGAACAGCCAGCTATTAGGGCATATTGTGTCCACTCTTGGAGGTTTTCAAGCCCTATGGAACTTTGTTTGATCTCATAGATTGCCTTGCTTAGAAGTCTCCTCAGGATTGTTCCAACCTGATTTTTTCTTCAACGCTATGATCTTATGACTTAAGGAAGTCTGGGATCCTATGGCAAGTCATTCTAGACAACTTTAAGATTCTAACCTCTACAGTCTATAAAATGATCCAAGAAGGAAATACTGATTCACAAAAATTACTCTTGAACTTTTTCCAAATAATTTTTTTAATTTAATTTTTGCTTTTCAATAAAGAAAAGATTGACATATTCAGAATATTGTAATTTCTTAATGCATATTCAAATTCAAAATAACTTGTCAAGATAGAGATTGCCAATGCAGTCACAGAATACAGGATGGTTGAGCTTGGAAGGGACCTCCATGATGTTGGAAGGGACTAGAAGTCACCTGTTTCAACCCTTTTGCTCAAGGAGGGCCACCTAGGGCCAGTTGTCCATGTCTGTGTCCAGAAAGCTCTTGACTGTGTCCAGGGATGGAGCTTCCACAACCTCTTAGGACAACCTGTACTGGTGCTCAGTCACCATCACAGTAACAAAATGCTTGCTGATGTCAAGCCCCTAATATTCCTGGAACTGGTTTCCAGAATCAGCAGCTCCATCACCTTCTCAGGGACTGAGATGAGGCTGACCAGCCTGTAATTCTCTGGGTCCTTCTTCTGGCCCATTTTAAGACAGGAGTGACATTAGCTTTTGTTTATATTCAAGCACAGGGAAAGAAAACATTTCCATAGGTGTTACAGCAGGAGAGCTAAAAGGACATTAATACTGTGGCAAAAAAGCAGCAAAAAATGAGTCAGACAAGAAAAAAAAAGAACAAATTAAAGGTCCAATTTAAACATCAGCAGAAAGAATTAAAAATTATATGAAATTATGGGAAAAGAAATATAACATCTTATGAAGACATCACGGGCAGATTTAGTCCAATCAAATACCTTTTCTGTGTTGCTGGGACTTGTGATAGATGGGAGTAGGTGGTAGGTTGCAGCTGGATAAGAGGTCTTCTAACAGGACATTTTTAAGTGGGGTTTCGGTGTGTGGGATACCCAAAATTTAGTCCAAAAAGGACTAAATAAAAGGAAATCAACCCTTTTTTTTTTTTAAGGATGCTGTACTGAGGAAAAGCTGTGGTATAAAGCTACACTTTATGTATGCACTTTATGTAAAGCTGCACTTTAAAGTATGCACCATACTTTATGTATGGTCTGTAGCCTTAGCATCAGAGAGCAAGTTATCTGACTTGTATTCTGTGGATCAAACATGACAGGACTGTAGGCCGAGGCAGAGGGAAGAAGAGGAAGGAGAAAAAGAGTAAGATGAGTGCAAAGAGAAGATAGCATGATTTTTTTTGTTTTTTTTGGTCTTCACACAATCCAGTTGCCCAAAAATACTTGTATTTTTCAATATCAGTGACTGCACTTATATGAATAAAATTAGGATGATTAGAAGTGAGTAAACATTAAAAATGTAGCTATTTGAGGCATATATATGTACATATACATTTATAAAGTTTATTGTATGTTACCAGATGAAATTTTTACATTTTTTGGGGTCTTTTAAAAGTGTCTCTTAACAGCAGAACAAGACACCATCCCAAACCACCAGGAAGAGGTTTGCCATTTCAGGCTGGAAGAAGCCATACACAACTACATCACATCCATTCATTCCCCTTGAACATGTAAGGAAAACAGTACTCTGAAAACTTTCACCAGAAGTGGATAATGTAATTACTCATGGAAAAGGAGCTCCGGTAACTGTCCATGATCATCTTTGTCCGTGCATGTCAACCCCCTGTTTCAAGGTCTCTCATACTTCTCCTATGGAATATAAAGACTGATTTTTCATCTACACCTGGTCCCAATAAAGCATATCAGCCTTCATTATGCTTCAAACCAGCAGAAACACTACTTTGCAGTGCATTGTCCATACAAACAAGCTAACCAGCCTATAGTACAGGATGAAAGAACAGAACAAAGCAGTTTAAGAGCAGCTCTATCTATTATTTTGTGATAGCAGATGTGTTAAAAATTTTAATGAACAGAAGAATGGTTCTGTCTTTTTCATAATAAAAACCAGACTCCCCTGAGCCTTAACCCACAAAGTCTTGAACAAATGGAGTAAATATTAAGCAATACCTTCAGCCATATTTGCCCGGCACCTTTACACAATCTTCAGCACTGTTATTAGAAGAGTGAAATACACAAAAACACTTATGCCTAGGATTTCACTTATACTTAAAGCTATGTACAGCTTTGATAGTGCCCAACAGCTGCAAAATCGTCCTAGTAAATCACTGTGTTTCTTTCCCTTCATCCTCTCCTTTGCATTTTCATTCTAAAACTGCGTCACACTATTCTGTCACTGTTCTTTTCTACTTTGTTTTCTTCCTGATTCATTTGGTTCAATAGATTATCACTATATGTGATTTCCCACCCTGCTTAGTTTGATTAAGCAGATAGCAGATTCTTCAGAAGACAAAAAACCTGACAGTTCTAACAAATAATTCCTTTGGTTGTATTACTCATGGGCTGATCAATACCATGAAGCCAAAAGGATGATATTTCCAAATTCAGTAATGGTAAATACATATATATTTGTAATGGTAGATGTTTTTGTTACTGAACTGCTATTTCCATTTCCAAATCTGGATAACCTCTTCAATGCCATCTGTCAGAGAGTTTCACAGGCTCTACATATTCTGTGAGAAAAGGTTATTTCTTACTCTCTTCCTTTCTTGTGCTACCTGTGAAAATGACACAATATTTGCCTGCTATTTCAATATGAGACAAGGCAAAAGATCCTAATTACACCATTTCTATATCCTTAATTATTTTTTTGCTTTATAATGAGATCAGCTACTCATCTTCTCAAAAATAAACACTGTCAATACAATCATTCAAAACATCATGTGGATGGATAAAAACATAGCAATATTATATTTTCTCTTTTTTTACTCCCCGTCATGAAACACATTCAAGTTCACTGCCTTTCTCCTCATGCCACCAATACTCTCTCACTGACAGAAAATATACTGCAAAACAATGAAGTATGTTCTCAACAGTATTCTGTTGATAGAAGTGGTTTTGGTCCCTCTAGATATCATAATGAAACTGATGAAACAAATATTTTCCTTACAGAAATATCATTACAGAATAATAGAACTTTTTAGGTTGGAAAAGACCTCTAAGGTCATCAAGTCCAACCCTTAACCCAGCACTGCCAAGTCCAGCATGAAACCATGTACCTGAGAGGCACATCTATATATCTTTTAAATTCCTCAAGGGTGGTGACTCACCTACTTCCCTGGGAAGCCTCTTCCAGGACTTGGTGACCTTTTCCATGAAGAAATTTGTCCTAATACCCAAACTAAAGCTCCTCTCACTCAAGTTAAGGATGCTTCCTCTTGTTCTATCACTTTTAACCTGGGAGAAGAGACCAATCCCCAGCTTTTTACAACCTTCTTCCAGGTGCTTGTAGAGTGCAATTGAAGGCCCCAGCCAATATAAAGGCTTGGTTGATTTCTGTGATTAAAAAAAGAGAAATAAACATGCAACTTCAAATTCTAAGGCAGAAATTCTAAAAAACTGGTTGTGCAAGTATAACTTTATTTTCTGAGCATAATTTCATGATGTGAAGAGATGCTAGACCAAAATAGCTTTGTCCACCCTTGATGATAGCTGATGTCATAACATACAATAGTGATGTAGCTAAAGCTGTATCACTGTGTATAGAAAACTAGCACTGAAGTAAAATCACTGTGGGCAGTGCTACTCTGCTGGAAGAAAATAGGCCTGAAGTCTAAACCAGACAAAAGGATGCAAAATCAGGATTGTCTGGCTGCTAAGTTAGCATCAGTCTGAAGATATGTTAGGACAGGAATAATATCCTGTTCCTGTCTTCTGTGAATCTAACTTTACTGCAATTGTTTGACTAGCTCCAGTAATCACTTACAGTGTTTTTTTAATATCAGCTATACCAGTGGGCTGTTGTTTGTAAAGGAATAGTTAAAAAGTGAGTGGTAGTCATTTTATAAAAGATGGAAATGAGTGTGCTGAACATGAGGCAGAGAATTTTCTCTCATTTCTCTCAAAACTGAGACATAGAACCTTTATATATCAAGACAGGTACCATCTGTGCAGGGTTGGATGCTCCAAGACAAAGAGCATCATTTGAAATCCCAGGAAGTCCCAATAGTTGCTGTTTTTTGTCATTTTGGGTCCAGATTGTTGTTGGGTTATATTCAGGTGGGTTCTTTCATGGATACAGCACTAGAAGACATTCTCTTGGACCTGCTGGGACTGGGAGTCCCATCACAGCAGGAGGGTGAGCAGGATCACCTGACCAGCACTGTCTCCTGTCAGCAATGAAGAAGGAGAACTTCATCTCAGCTTGTTTCTTTTTTGGGGAGCTTTTGGACCCAGCTGAATGCCACAGGGAGTGCCAGGACAGAGTGTGGGCCTATGGCTCCTCAGGGCCAGAGCAGCTCAGCACCAGGGCCAGCCCCAGCCCTGGGCATTGGGACAGGGACTGGATGAGGCTCAGTGAGGTCATGGCCAGAATGGACCAGGCAGAACTGCCTCAGGACCCTGAAAATGGAACTACCTGAAGGAGCAAGAGTGCCATCCTTTGTCCTCAGACAAGCTCACGGAAGAGGTCTAGTGGAGCTCATATGGCTGTGCTGGCTTGTACAGGAGCAAAGTTTCAGCAAAACCTGCAGAAGATATTCTAGCTGTGCAAGTTGCTGTTTACTTCACTCAGTTTCTCTTTCTTACATTTTATTTTATTTTATTTTATTTTGTTTTGTTTTATTTTACTTTTACTTTTATTTTAATTTTACTCCTATTTCAACAAGAACAAATATCAGTGACCCAACACAGATCTCATCACTCCCCTGAACATCCTTGGGGTCACTAGGAATAGATGACTTGTCAGGAGCCTGCAAGATTGAGTTGGGGTGGGGAAAGGATTCAGGAAATAGCAGCATGGAACTAAATAGTTATCTAATTTCTTCTTTAAAGTTATACGATCTTTTAAATTGTTTTTTTGCATTGGCGTGTTTCCTGTGCCTTGAGGTCAGGAGGGGGAAAACATAGAAGAAAAGATGAAAATAAAGTTGACTTCTAAGATTGGAAGAGAAAGATTGCAACAGGCATTTGCAAAGAGACTGGAAAAACTCATAAGTAAAACTCTTTTTGAAATATTAGAGCTTCTTTGTCTGAAAAGATTGGCAAAGAGAATGGAAATAAAATCAAAATGAAAGCCTTTGTACATGTCCTATTATTTCATATATTTAGCTGCAAGACTTCAGAAATGAAATAGCCCAAAGAAAATATGTTGGTAGAGTATTTCATACAGTTTAACAGCAACAGAAAGACTCTGAATGATTCAAAAAGCTTATATAACTGTTTTGTTTTATTCATTTACATAAATCACATTTACTGTAGGTGTTTTATTCAAAATAAAGTTTTGGGAAAATAAATTGAACAGATGAACCTAGGCAAACCTGGTGATTTTTTCATGAGTAGTGTTTGATGATAAAAGCATAAAAGCATAATGTGGTATCATTTCACCAAGGCACAATATGGATCATCCATATGGAGCAGAAGTTGATAACACTGCAAAGAAGCAAAAATAAACAGAACAGATGTACTTGTAAAATCAAGTCTGCACCCACCCTGAGTACCTGTTTCTTTGTGTAGAAACTTCTTCTGCAAGTTTGTCCCACAGTGTTGCTGGAACAGGAAATCGCTCATGGATGCTGCACTGCGTGCTGGGCTTTATGGTCTGGCCGTTGTGGAGAGCAGAGCTCCCACAGCCCCAGCGTGGGTAGCATAGCTCCTCATGGTGCTAAGCAAGATGGCAAGGGAATATGTTTTATTTTCTATCATTCCTCTGCAGCCTTCTTGTGAAAATACAACCTGTGTCAGATTCAAACCCCTGTAGAGCTCAGGTACTGCACTGGCTGAGTAGAAACACGTCTCTGAAAACGCACTGCGTGGTGTGGAGTCATGAGGAATCTCCTGGGGTACAAGAAGCTCTGCTGCTTAGACTTGGTCTGGCTCTTTGGAAATACCACAAGTTTTCAAACCTTCCCTTTTTATATCCTAAAGAAAATGAAATAGTTTCCTTTCGCTTCTGGAACGTTCACCTGTTTTTTCATCTCATCAAAAAGAACAGCAATTACTTGCACAACATAACTCCAGCCCTCATGTCACACCGTGTCTCCCATGCACGTAAGCAGACAGAGAAGCTCTGCTGAGCTATCCATGTGCTGAGTAAGGATAACCAAAGCATCTGGACAAGACTCTGTTTTAGCCTGGTTGGATCTTATCATGAATCAATATTGGCTTTGTAGTTATGGAGATTCAATCACTGATGCCTCCTAGCTGACAGTGAGGTTTATTTCTCCAGTCTTTATCAGCTGCATTACCAATAGCTGTTTACTCTTCTATACCCTTTGCTTAATAAAGAGTTGAAAATGTCCTCTTGCACTCTCTTTTTTAAAGGCCCATATTGCTGCTCCTTTAAATGTTAATGTATTTATAAGCATGCTGTGCCATTAAAACATACACCAGAGTACTTGAAATAAAGTGACTGCAAGTTCTGTTGTATGTTTATAAATGCATCAGAAAGTACTTAAAATTATATGAAAAGCTCTCAGTTGTTGTTTTCTTCTTTTATAAAGCCCATCTCCCTTATTCCATCAGTAAAACAAGACAGATGTGAATCAGCAGCTCAGCAACTTGGTGGAATGAGCACTTATGAACCAGAATTTTAAAAAGTGGGCACACAGGAGTAGGTTCTTCATGACCTAGCAAGGCAGATCATGTGGTCAACATCTGGGAGATACCATACATGGATTCTGATTTAATAAAGTAGTCACCCATCTGCTGCTTTCTCAGAGTGAGGAGAATAAATAGCATGCCACATCCCACACACTCCAGCTGTCCCCAGCATCCAGTGCTCTGCAGTTCTTCTAAAAATAAAAAAGAAACTTTACTGTATTTCAACAAAGATTGCTAGTCAAAAAAGAGAGGGAGACAGTATGCAGTAAAGAGAGCTGTTTAAGAGTGCCTGTAAGCACTTCAAAGTGAAGAAGAAAGTTGTCTCTTGTTTACAAGCTCAATATGAGGGAACATTGTGCTGCTGCACCAAAGAAAGCCATCAGAACACTGGATTGCATCAACAAGGGCATTTCCAGCAGAGATAAACTTGTTATCTCATTTTACTCAATGCTTGTCAGACCAGACCTGGAACACTGTGTTCAGTTTTGGTCCTCGTCATTCAAAAAAAGTTTGTGGACAGGATGGTGAGGGTCCGGAGGAGGGTCACAAATATGATCAAAGCAATGGGAAGGATGATATCTGAGGAAAGGCTGAGGAAACTGGGTTTGTTCAGCCTTGAGAAAAGAAGGCTTAGGGGAGACAATACCACCGTGTTCCAATATTTAAAGGATGGCTGCAAAGAAGATAGAGGCTCTGTTTTTCCGAGGAGCTACAAGGAGAAGACAAGTGATAATAGATGCAAGTTACTTCTGAGGAGATTTGAACTGGACACAAGATGAAATTTTTTCATAATGCAAACAATCAAGCACTGGAATAATCTCCCTGGGGAAGTGGTGGATTCCCCAAAATGGGACACTTTTAAGATTCAGCTGGACAGGGTGCTGGGCAATCTTGTTTAGACCATGCTTTTGCCAAGAAAGATTGGACCAGATGATCCTTGTGAATCCTTCCAGCCTGATTCTATGATTGTGTGATTTTATGATTGTTTGAAGACTGACTTCTCTTCAATCACTGTCATATAGCTGGGCAACGTTTACATCACATGCCATTCTGTCTTTTCCAGAAGGTATTCTAGTTATTTCTCCTATGTTCTGGTTGTGTTGATATGCAGTGACATCACTACAAATGGATCACTGAGTCCACAATTAATTGATTGCGGCTCAGTAATGAACACTTTGCAGCTTTACTCACCACAAATCTCCTGGCATGAATCAGTGAAACAGTACTCCTAACTGTGCTATAGTAGTGTGAGCAAGTTATTGCAGAACTTTAGACATGGGCCCTCCTTCCATTTAGAGAGGAGAAAGGTCTGAGGCAGTATGTCTTTCTGTATTCCACCGGGGAAAATTACAGGCAGATCATTAGAAAGAAACCAGACTGGAGAGTTCAATAAAAGTATTAGGCATAATAGACAAATAATAATTTTCCACTCCAACTCAGATGGGTGCAGACTTAATTTATTTCTTTTTACTCAACGTTAACATCCTTGAAAGTCTGGAGTATAGCAGTATTTTGTCTGGAGCAAGTCAGAAGATTAAGAAAGGTATATATTTTTATGGGGTCTAGTCCTAAATTGTTTACTGATTTAACTGATTTATAGCAGAAAACCAATAAAATGATAACAAGCATATTTCTAAAATATGCTTTGGATCTGCATTGCTTTCAGAGCAAATACCATAAAGCTGACACTGCCATCTTCCTGGTGTAACACAATTTCTTGGTCAGTGTAGCAGGACCTCTTGCTTTTCAAGGTCTGTCCACTCTGCAGTTAAGTGTGTAGTCACAGCCCACAGAAGTATGCATGTACTTACCTCAGTTTGCTTTGCTCAGAGGTGAAACGCCTAAAAACCAGCACAGGTTCAGCCCCTGAGACCACACCCCTGATAGACTTGTGCTGCCAGGTCTGAAAATTGTTCTGTTGTGCTTTCAGTATTACTGCTGCCAGGGGGAGTTTAAATGAAATACACATTCTTTATATTTTCTAATAATAGTGTAGATGTAACTAAAGTAGTTTCCTTATTTTCTGCTTTACGGAAATGTGCTCATAGATATTAACATGAAACCCTGTTTCTATACTTTTTCTGGCTCTTTCAATCCGAATCATAAAAGTGCAAAATAGTCCCAGCCTACTGTAACACACTACTGTACCAGTTTAGACCTGAAAACAACCTAATTACGATAGCATGGCGCTGTCTGGAACTGGTGAGCCTCTCTGAGGCCTCACTAAACACATCTTAACTGAGTCTGAACCCACACAGTGCAAAAACTTTGGTGCTACAAGGAGAGACAAAACGAAAAATGTCACATGATGCAGCAGGGGGAAGGCACAAAAACTGACTAGTCAGTGATCACAAGAATGTGTAAACTGTATCAATCTTTCAGGGGCTTAGTACCAAAATTTCTCCAGCAAGTTTTCCTGTATTTATCCACTTATCTATTTTTATATTTTATCCAAAAATGTGTTTGTTTTACATTAGATCATTATTAACTGAGACTAGTTTTCCAGGAAGTAAAGTTGTAACACAGTTTTGTCATCTAACTGCATGCCTCATGAGTTCAGCTTCTGTAAAAAACTTCCTGAGAGATGGCAAGGGCTGTCACTAGCTCACACCTCTGCATAACTGCATTGCAGACTCCAACACATTCAGAATGAAGAGAACTCTGACACAATGGTCTTTTATTTCCTAGATAAATACTTTTAGCTACTAGCCTATGCATGATAAGTAGGTAGTGTCTCTGAAAAACTATATCACATGAACCTGATAACAATCCAGTATGTCTATTCCCTTTGCAGCTTTACTAGGGATTGAGTTCAGATTCCTAGCTGTTTTTACCTACATCCCCATGAAGCATTGCTTGGATATTTTTCCTTTATTTCCTAGAAGAGATGCTTTGGACAAATGTAAGCAATTAAACTTAAACACAATGGGAAGACTTAAGCTAAAGATAAGAATACGTATTAAATTCAGTGTAAAGGCAAAAAGTAGATGTCCTGGAGTGCTACATGGACTTAAATGAGAACCTAAATCTAACACAGGTGGAATTCTAGAAATCTGTCCCCCAACACACACTCTAGAGTTATGATGATGTAATGGAAAATAGGATAGCATTATCCAAGACAAAATGTAATTCCATGAAAGAATTTTACTCTAGTGGAAGCAAAACAACTAAACTTCTGACAGATGTTTAGAGGATTCTCAGCCTTGTACAAACAAGTTATTATTGGCATTGTCTAAATGTACTCATATGCCACCCTTGAAGTGTGAACACCCTTGCTAGAATTAACAATGCATTACTCTGAAGCATAAACACCAGGGTGATTAAGAGGTCCAATCTATTAAAAGTCTTATTCACCTTTGAGTCTTTCTTACCAGGTCATTTATTGTTTGCTCCAGTTCTATTTAACATCAGACATACAAAAAGTATCATCTGAACTTTGTACATTCCCCGTCTTCAAGGATTTCTTCTTGCAGCAAAGATATTTGCCATCTGGTGAACCTCCATACGCACAAAATTATAATTAAATTGCCCCTGGTCCCTTGCATTCTGTTTGTCAGAATGTTCTCTGAAACAGTCATGGAGTGTGTTATAAAGTTGGATTTTATTAAAGCAATTGGTTTTGTGTAAGGCTTTTTTGTTTTCTGCACTTCTGCTAAAGAAGTGATACTATGAACAACATTCTAGGCTGTTTTTAAGTTCACAAGACATAAATGTTACATTTGTATAAAATTCCTTTTCAGTTATTCCATTAATTCAGGTTCTTTAGGTCTTATTACTAATTCTCTGTTTTGAACCTTAGCCCTGCACTAACTCCTTGCAGAGATCCCTAGAAGGGCATTACACCTCTGAAAGCAGGACATTTTTGGAAGTAATTTTCTGCCTTGAGGAAAACCTGAAACTTCTTGATGAATTATCAGTATATAATATTGTGTGGCCCTGATATGTAAAGTAGATTATATAATGGTATCTAATGTAGAGACTTCATCCTGGCTATGAAAGCTGAATGACAAATTCATAGCAAATGATTTATTCAATTACATGGCCCTCCATCTCTGCTCAGAGAATACAAAAGAGTAGAGAATTATTGATTTTCCATTGTCTTTTTTTACTTTGGAGACTGATTGTGATCAGCATGAGATAACTATTTTTTCCTTAATATTTGAAATCTGACTCATGCTGGCTTTATCAGAAAAATCATAAAGCATTGTTTCTCTCCTCCCTGAATGAATGCTGCTCTTATAACCTAGAGGGCATCATAATGAAACAATTTTTCTTTCTTCCAGGCAAGTAAATATAACAGCTAAGATATTTTAGATTAATTCTATGTGTTTTTCTTTTGAATGCAGAGCTCTTGATGTGAGTATGAGCAGCCTATTGTTCTGAACCACACTGGAGTCCTGCATCATAAGTAGGCCTAGGGAGGCAAGACAGGGAAAAGAAAGTTCATCACTATCACTTTTCTCACATTACCTCAAAACAGTTGTGCCTGTGTAGTCTTTGTTGTAGTCTTTGTTAAGACTAATACCTTGCTTAATTGCACCCGTGTTACATCTATGATAGGAAGTAATGAGAACCTGACTCCTCTGATATGATTAAGCATCACTTTCTATAAAATGGAATTTTATGGACCAGTTTAGCCTTTATGGATCAGTTCCACAGACAGAACAGTAGTTTCAGCAGTAAATAGAGAGATTTTCTTGCCAAGCAGACTTCTGTGCCCCAGGTTTTGCAAGGGAGTAGCCATAACATCAATAGCAGTATAGTTTCCGTGTTACAACCCAAAAGATACTCTTAGGTGAAAACCTCACAAATAAAATAGTCAATTTTTTGACCTCAGTTGTGTCCATCAAACAAAAGGATGTGCTACATGTCATCTGTGGGCCAGGATTGCTACTGAGTGCATGAATGGGCACTACCCTTGCTAAGAATATAGTATGGCCTTTGCCAAGGTCATATTCCCCGCTCTGCACTAAGCCAAGCTTTTCCTCCTATCTCCACTTTCATGCCCAGGCCACATCCCTGGGACCAACATCCTCTGCATTTTTCATTATCATATTGTTTTTTGTCACTTCTTTCCCATGTAGTAACTTCTGGTAAATGCAATCAGCACTGTCATCCTGGGCCTCCTGCTCCTCACCCTGCACTAAATAGACCATCAGCTTGACCCTCTCACTCTGCTTCGTCCAAATGGCATCCTTTAATGTCTATAATGGCAATGCTTTAACCAACCCATAGTTAGGGTTCCATAGAGTTAAAACCTTGGAAGTTTGTCAAGATTCATGGTTTATATCATGTAACCATTAACATTCATTAGGAACATTAGGGGATTTTCTAGGGACTCTGCAGCATAGGCTTTGCTGCCTAAAAGCCCTTAGATGCCATGGAGAACAGAATCTCAAAACCTTTCTCTGTTCTGCAGAACAGGCAAGAGCACAAGGAACTGCACACCCATAGCTGGAATAATTTCCCCTATTTCAAGGCAGAATAAAGAAATACAGAACTGTGTATACACAGGACTTTGCCTCTTGTTCTAAGAAATGCACAAACAAAAGCTGTCCTTGCTCTGTTGTTCTCACTGCCATTAATGCACCTACCACATTAATACTGGTTTAGTTGCTAGGAATTAGCAAGACATTTCAGGCACATTTCAAAAACTAGGGAAAAACAGCCTTCACATACATTGAATAAACAACTTTTGCATGAATATCCTACACTTCAGTTGCCTCAATACAGTAGAGGTTTATTGACTTACTGCAAGCTACATTTGAATGATTGCTTCATATATTATGATATGCAACATTACATCCTGTTTCTTTTCTATTTCTATAGCCCAAAGACTTATCGGAATCGGTGTGTCTCAGACTCATAAAAAATACATGACTTTAAAAAAAGATTATTATATAAAAATCCACCAACCTTGAGAAACTGCAGAGGTGGGGGATTTTTGTGCTGGAATTCATTTTACTTTGCTAACATTATCCCTATGTATCTTCCATTTGAAAGTACAATCTGGCAATTTATAATAAAGAGCCATGAAACAGATTTCCAGAAAGGAATTAAAAAGAAAAAAATTAAAAACTCCCAGAAATCTGGATGCCTGATTGCAAGTGAGAGTAATATACATCAGAGCTGGTGGAGAATGAATTCAAATAATAATCTCTGGTATATAAGGACTCTGCTACTTAGTCAATAAAAGATGGGTAATCTTCTCCCCAGAGCTTTGCAATATGAACAGAAAACAATCAAAGTAAAATGTTTACATGATGCTATTTTGTGTTATTATTGAGTGAACCAGAGAAGCAGAAGAGAAGCAGCACTCCAAAGGGGAAATTTTGTCACTAAGGGGGAACTGTCAGACTACTGAGGTAGATGTTTCTTTCCAGCAGCTGAGTGGTAGGGTACTGAAGAATTGGAGGGCAGAGGTGGGGCTTAGGCCAGAGCAATAATAAGAATAAGAAGTAAGGCAAAACACCATTGCTTTACAATATAAGATCCCCACCCCAAAGCATTCATATTTGATACTCTAACCTAAAATTTTACAGCCAAGTTGAAAAATATGTACGTCTTTTACAAATATATATAAATGCACCTATTTAGTGCAGATGTTGGATTTAGGAGCCCATAAAAATCTGAAATAGCTACCTGAGAGTCAGCATTACAAAATACAATCTCTGCACTAAACCAAAATATTTCATAGGTTTTGTTTTAAGTGCAAAACTCTCATTTTATTAGGGACTATACAGCTCTGTAAGAAAGTGATCTCTAAGGCTCATATTCTTTATCAAAACCCTTATAATGTTCTGATCTAGTTCCAGAGAAGTGTCAAAGCTGGCTCCATACAATTAGATGTTTGTAGAGGAGGTTGAAGGTGTAAAATTAAGAAATGGGTCGCTGCCTAATTTCTTGCACTTAAACGTTTTTCAAAAACCTCCATAAATCTTTGAAGGAAGTATGGGTTGCATTTAATGTTGTATCACACTTAAGTAATAGACATATCAAGGTAGAGTTGTGGTATGCCTATGGCTCAGCATGTCTCCAACAGCCTTGCTCCCTCTTTAAGATAGTGACCCATTTTGTTGGGTCAGCATCTTATGAAAAACACTCTCTAAACGTAAGTTAGACCAAATCAACACCGTTGAATAAAACAGTGTACAAAATAGACATTATCTAGAACAGTGTGATTGAATGGAAGTGAGTTCAGGTGCACATGCAATAACCCTCAAAAGAGCCTTATGAGCCAAAATAGGTATGAGCCAAAAGATATGTGGCCATATCCCACCATGCCAGTTGTTTGGAGTAGACGTGCATCCTGTTGACACTGGGCTATTGTGCAATAAAGTCACCTACCCAGAGAACAAACTTTAAGAACCACAACTTTGGGCTTGTGATACGCATAGTAAGAAGGGTCACAGGTGCTTTCAGTCATCTATTATTAGGTTTGCCTCATGTTTAAACTTATCTGTTTCAAAGACAAGAGACCAGAACACAGACTGGAAGTGCAGAAGGTGCTTCTGCTTTAATTCTTTGTCCCTCATCCATCAAAATGAGGAATTATAATCTGAACACTTTGAAACTGTAGAAAGAAGATAGATGCCTAGATGCTTAGACATGGACAGTAGTAGAACAGTAGGGGCCTTTTCTTGTGCTGTAATATTAAAAGCTTATGGGCATGTAGGAAATTTGGCAAAACGTGTGAGTTACTCTGTTTGATTGAAAGGCAATATTCAAAAAGGCAGGTGAGTCCATTAAAGACTTCACTCATACTACTCAAAATGTCAGTATTTTAACATTTTTAATTCAACTGAGAAAATGAATGAAAATCAATGAGTCATTTCTCATTTAAAATGTATTTAAAAGCTATCAAAAAAGTTTAGTAACAGGTTGTCGTGGTTTAATCTCAGCGGGCAATTAAACCCCACACAGCCACTCAGTCATTCCCTAGCAGTGGGATTGGGAAGAGAATCAGAAGGGTAAAACATAGAAAACCTGTGGGTTGAGGTAAAGAAAGTTCAATAGGGAAAGCGAAAGCCACCCACATAAGCAAAGCAAAACAAGGGATGAAATCACTGCTTCCCAAGGACAGGCAGGTGTTCAGCCATCTCCAGGAGAGAGGGGCCCCATCACAGTAACGCTGACTTGGGAAGACAAGTACCCTCCCTCTGAATGTCCTCCCCTTCCTCCTTCTTACTCCCATTTTATATACTGAGCATGATGTCTTCTAGTATGGAATATCCCTCTGATCACTTTTGGTCACCTGTCCCAGCTGTGTCTCCTCCCAATATCCCATGCACACCCAACTTCCTCCCAGCATGGAGTACTGAAACCAGAAAAGCCCTTGTCTCTGCACAAGCCTAGCTCAGGAATAACAAAAACATCATGATATTATGAACCCTGTGCTCAGCACAAATCTAAAACACAGGCCCATACCAGCCACTGTGAAGACAATTCTACCCCCATCAAATCCAGCATACAGGTGTTTCATAGTTGCTGTCTTATATTACTGAAGACCCAAATACTTCACCAAAACTGAATTAAACAAAGCTTAAGACCCTCAAAAGTCTTAGAAAATAGATTAGCTTTCTTAACATGGAAGCATTTTTACTCCATAAAATTACTCACATGTATACTCACTTGTACAGATTAAGTAGAAGAGCAAGCAAAACATTCAACCAGTATATCTGCACAAATTTGGTGTCTGTCAAGAAGACATAATTTCCTTGCCAAAAAAGCTGAACTTGCAGTCTAACTATTCCTCTCAGGGTTGGTATATAATGAAGTACAAACTCCTTTGGGAGTTGGTTTTGCTGCTGGAATTCAAACTAGAACAAGCAGACGCTACGGCGAGATAAGGAATACTCCTGCTATGCTCCACAGCTGCATTGTATGTCTGCAGTGTGCAATGTGAAATAGTCTTTGGCCTCCCAAGCACAGGCAATGAGCCAACAAAGCTCTTGCATGGATCTTTGTGCCTTTGCTGTCTAACGAATGTGGTTATGTGCTTCACGGAAGAAATGGATCTGTGAGGGAATGGAACCGATTACGGGGAGCTACAACTAAGGAGCAGAAAGGAGAGTGTGTTGAAGTCATTCAATCTGCATAGCCCTTAAAATGGAGAGGGCACACAAACAGATTGGAAATTTCAACATACGATGCTGAAAACCTCTGAACCTGGGCCTTATCCTTGTCCATATTTAGCTATTTATCGGCAATGTTTTTGATAGCTCAAAGTTTACCTTTTGTTCATACAGCAACAACTGCAAAGGAAGATACCTCACTTTTCCAACTCAGGAAGTCAAATCCTATAAGACCTGTAGAAGCAAATGTAAGCCCTAATGGCTGACACATTAAAAAAAAAAAAAAGTTATTGTTTTTCTTTATGCCTCTAAATTTTAATAATTTAATAATTTATTTGAATTTTGTTATTTACATGATTTCCATTTCTCTAATATTAAATCCTTTGCAATATTTTAAGGAGATGAGGGAATTTTACAGTCAGAGAACTCAATTTCAGGTTGTTTCAGAGCTAGACCTAACAGTAAGTAACAGTGATATAGACTTACCTAAAGACATCAGACTTTTTTGTGCTAAAGAGTGTCTGCATTAAACCCCTAAATGTTTTCTATAATGAAATCAACTTTCTAAAAAACCTGTTGGAGTGCCTTTTTCTTGGAACCAGCACCTGTGGAGGTGAATTAGGGAAGCCTATCTGTACCATTAACATAATTTACTGACTGAGTACTAGCTCACCACTTATAAGCAAAACCAGTTTCTACCTACATTGCAATTTGCATAATTTTAGTAGTCATTATAAGCTGCTGATTATTGCTCTTGGGCTTCCACAAAAACAAAAAAAGGAAAAGAAATGACTGGAAGAGTTAAGTATGTAAAGGAATGTAGGAACATAGCTGCACTAAACAGTAATACCTTACCAGTGAGACAGCAGTGATGCACTCCAAATATAATAATGTTTCTGTCAGAAGTCAAGGTCTTCAGAAAAGTGTTTTCTAAGATAAAAAATGTACTCGGTAATATTCCATTACAAGTATAAACAGCAATTTTTTTTGTTCTCTTTATAACACAATCTTAGCACTCTGTAATTGTAATCTAATCATGGATGTTTAGTATTTATTCCTTTTTAAAAACTTATTATTTCTGCAAAGTATACAGAGCAGATAATGAGTCAAGTTCTTACTAAGTGTCACAGAGGAGTTCAAGTAAGTCAGTTCTGGAATTAATTAAGGGATAGAGAACGTATGTAATAGTGATTTTAAAGAGAAACCAGGCCAAGAGAAGTTTGTGAAGAACAAAAGAGATAGGGAATATCCTAAATGCAAAATGGAAGAAAAGTAAATGAAAGTGCAAGCAAGTCATAGGGAAATCTACAAAAAATAAAAAAGAGAACATGAAAATAGGAGTTATACTTGTAAGATTGACAAAGAGGATCTAGGAGGCCTAATTTTTTAAGTTCATTCTGAAACATCTTATAATACAACTCCTTTTAAGAAAAAAATTTGAGGACTAACATTAGAAATCAGGTGTTTTTTAAACCACTCAGGAAGGCATCCCTATAAAACAAAAGAGTGAAATTTGTTATTTAGTGGAAAGAATCTTCAGCTGAGAAGTGATCAAAAGAGAAAACTGGAAAATAAAAATCCAAACGAATGTTTTAAGGCATACAGTAATTTCAAAACAATATTGAAATATAAGGACATGAGAACATTAGATTACAAATTATATAGAGGATGGTAGAGAACATTGCTGCTAAAGCTTATCTTTGTTCAGCTCTGTATCCGAGAAGGCAGCATGGCAGTCATGAAAATTGTGTGTGAGGGAAAGTCCTTAAGTGAATCAAATCCACCTGATTAATGTACTTAAATTTTGACTAAGTCTTAGGTGTCTTAAGTATTTCCTGAATCATTTGCTTTATTTATCAATAGAAAGAATACTCACTTTTAAAGACCGTCAGTGATAGAACCTGAGTGATCAAGGTTAAACATATAAATTAGATAATAGGCTCTCTTTCTGGAAGCTTTAGATTTACCAAATGATTTTTACTTGCTAGAAAAAAAAAAAAAAAATTGGTCAAATATTTATGAAAAAATGCTTTTTGAGGCATTTTAACTTACACATAAATCAAACAGAGTAGGATTTCACTTTATATTTAGGCTTTACTGGTAAAAGTTCTGGTGTTATTAGACTTCTTAAACATGTTTACATGCACAGTTGAGACAGAATTACACTAAAGACAATATGTTTGACCATAAACAAGTGATGGAAATGGGAGATACAGTATAACTCAAAAACAGGGGAGTATTTAACAGAGAAGTAGAATGGTTCCCTCAGTTCATGTAGTTGCCACTTTTGTAGATAAGAGTTTTTCTAAGCAAATGTTGATTTGTGGAGTCCAAATGCAGCCTTAAACAAGTACATTGCAAAGCAAGTAAACAACATGTACATTGCAAACCAAGTAAATAATGGCAACGTATTGGCACCCTGACCAAGTATCTAGCAATAATTTTTTTCAGGAGATACCAACATGTAACATTTTGCAATGTGTGTTCAAAGGTATATGTACTCACAAAGGTGATTTTTTCAAAGAAATTGGACTGTCAGGGTATTCTCAGTAAGTTCACCTTGCCAAGCTTCCAAGCAGAATTTTTTATGGGACCAGCAGGAGGAAGTGTTCCTTTTTGTCAAGCCTTCCTTTTCACTGTGAACTTTAAAATTCCCTAGTGGAAGTAGAACACAAGAAAAAAATTCATCATATTCCTTAAAATGCTTTAAGCTATCAATAAACCATCAGGACATGAGTAGGCTGCTGATTACATAATCAAACTTACAATGTATGCATTAAATCTGTTTTAAAAAAGCCCTCTTCACTGAAAAATTATAACTAATTTTTTTTCAAACATGTAAAATAAAGATTTATATTAGGAATTCAGTTAAGTTTCTACTCTGTAACACAGAGTAATACAGTGGTTAGCTTTAGTAAACTGAAGTAATATAGTGTCTCAAAAATGTCAGTATTTTTAGTACATATTACACCAAAAGCATAGCTGGAGAGTAGAAGTAGTTCAGGGTAAAATATATTCTGATAACTAGTGCGTGGCAAAGCTAACAAACAATGTTAAGCCTTTCATGTGATACATCACACAGTATCCATATGGCAACGCATAGTTATATTAGTGATTCCAAATAAGATTGAACTGATTATTACTGATTATTTCTTCACACATTTTCCTAGCAATTGTTCTTCTGTTCTAAGAACACAATGGTGTCACCAGCTGGATTAGGTGTTCCTGGTCTGCTGTTCCCAAAAGAATACACTCTATGATTTTAATTAGATTATTTCAGGATCAGGATGCCCTAAAGCATTGAGATGGAAAACAAAGAGTTGAAAATAAAACAAAGGTAGAATTATACACCATAAAAAAAAAAAAAAAATCAGGGTGAGGGGAAAGACCATCTTCTGGTACTTAAGGAGAGGTGGGGTCAAGGTATGCTAAGAGGAGTAGATAAAGTAGCTGTAAGAAGTGGATCAAAGGAGGAGATTTTATTGAGGAAGGGTCTTCAAAATAAGTCTAAAGTAGCTTTGAAAAATATCAGAAGAGTTTTGTGGACTCTGCAGATTACAGGTTGCGAATTGTCCTGAGTCTGTTTTGGTACAGAATTCCCATTGCCCTAGGAGCTCCATGCACAGAACAGAATGGCTCTCTGGGCTCAAACACAGTCTTTCTCAATTTATTGTCTATAAAAGAGCATTTGCATGAAGACCCTCAAAGTCTGTAATCTAAGAAAAAACAAACACACTTTTAATGCAGCGGCTTAGAATTTTTTTAAACATACTTTGTGCAATTCAAGTTGAAAATTGTAAGATGAGGCAGATGCAATTTAGTTCATTTCCCTTAAAAAGAACCCTAAAAGTAAAATATATTGCTTAAGCAGCAGGCACCTTTTCCTTTTCAAGCTGCTTCTCATGCCTCAAGCAGGATGCTTATAGTCTGAGCATTTTTATTATAACAAAAAAAATTTCCGGAACAATGCCAGAGACGCCAGCAGCTGTGAGTCAAAACTAAATATCACATGGGTGGGATCACCATAGTAACTAACTCAAATACATCAGATACACTAGAAACTAGTCCACTCTTCAGTTTATCTTTCACCTGAAGTATAAGTTGTGATCACTTTCTCTTTTAAAGCTTACTAAAGAATATTAATAATAATGTGATATGTTTAATAATTTAATATCCAATAATATTATAATCTCTCTGCTTATAGGTATTTAGTATTCCATAGATATAAATTATATTGTACCAAGAAAGAAGAGAGAGCTGGTGTCTGATAATAAAGAGGCACAAAAAAGTATCACGAGGTCCCTGCTTCACTTCAGAACAGGGTTAAACTCCTCTTCTGTTTGCAGAAGGAAATAGATCCCTTGTGGTTTCTGGTAGTCAAGAAGAAAAAACAAAACTAACCACCTTCAATAGCAGGTCTTGGGAAAGCAATGAAATCACAGTAGATGGCAAACACCACAGCTCTGGACCTTCTCATGGGACAGTCTTCGAAGCGTGTTTGCTCTGTGGGCACTAGTTAGCAACGATGTCCTCAGCCAACCTGGGACCCCCCTCTCCACTGCTCAGGACACTGTTTCAGCCCCCCAGGGCCATAAGTCCCTGCTCTGGCAGCACTGCAGCAGTAGTGGTCTCCACCCCATCTTCTTTTGCCAAGATTCATCACTTGCCATGTTGGGGGCTGTTGATGGACCAACCTGAGCCCCATGGGTGAGGGCATGGCCAGTCCTGGGATAGCCTCAAGCCTGGCTGCCCAGCCCAGGGGAATTTGCTGGTCCATACTGTTCTGGACGGACTCTGACACAGAGAAGATGAACAACAGGATGGACCACCACATTCAACAAGTAATTAGCAATAATTTGGTGCAGAAATGGAAGATGGCTTTGAATGCAGGGCTTTGGCTTGGTTTAATTTTGTTCAGTGTTTTCACTAACAATCTGGTAAATGCAATAAAGGGTGTGATTATTAAAAATTTACTGGGGCTACCTAGGAGGAAGGACTACATATTGGTTGGAAAACAGCATTTAGAATTGAAAAGGGTCATAATTGCATTTGACTAATATTGGGATACAATTCACTACAAAAAAGTTAAAGGAACTGTGCTTAAGTAAAAACTACCAGATGAAGAAAAGGATATGGAACATCAGCCCCTTGGAAAAGAATCTAAAGGCAAGGATGAAAGAGAGCTCCATTGAACTACATCCAGGTATAATGTTACTGAGAAGAAGGCAATCATGGCACAGGAGTATGCCTGGCAAGACACATGAATGAATATTTTCTGCTTCATCTGGCAGAGTAGAAGACTTGAGCTGGGGTGTGGCTACAACATAGGCAGTCTAAAGGAGAGTAGTGCAAATGACCAGAGGTTTAGAACACATGATCTATGAGGAATGATTTAAAGAATAGAAATTTCTTCCCCCTTAGAAGACTTGAGGGAGATCATGATAAAAAACCTTCCAGTATGAAAGTCTGTTGGAAAAAAGTGAGAGGGTATTCTGTGTCTGTAGAATAAATTGTGACAAGAAACAATGAAGCTGAAAATTTAAACTGTGAAAAGTTGAGAAAAACAGAGTGCTGAGTATTTTGTTTTGAGTCTCTCCGCCACTGAGGTCTTTAGAAATATGCTAGACAGCCATCTGTCAGCAATGATAACATGTATAGTTAATCTTGTCTTCAGGGATGGACTGTCTCTTAGAGACCCTTCCAACAGTTCTTTAACATAGTTATTGCCAAATCCCAGCAGATCTTTAATGGGAACATTGGCAAGATAGTATGTACTGCAGTATCTGTAGAAGAAATACACAACATCTAGAAATATGGTCTAGTGAATTTTCAGATTAATTGTGTGGGAATCTCTGCAGTTAGCTCTTGTTGCTGCTACAGTTTGTCGGGGGAAAAAAAAGACACAGCATATTATTGGTTTACAATAGTAGGTTATACTAAATTACCAGTACAAGGTTTTCTGGAGAAACAGAAATTCAAGGACATTTAAGGACAAAGAATGCCAGATAAAATGTTTGTTACTGCTACATACCTATGACAGAATTTATTTGGAAGTATCAAAGACAACTTCAATGACATATTGTGAAATCTAAAGAAGGGTTCATAGCTACTCTATGCTGAATACAGCATTTCTTGGATGAAGTTTACTTTTTTGAACAGTAAAGAAAGAAAGATTTGTGGAAGGAGCAGTATTAGAAAACAAACTAAATTTTAAAAAAGGTAAAGCATACAGCCCAGGGGAGCTGAGTGTCATTTTTTTGAAGAGACTGACCAGTAAGGATTCTCTTTCCTTTTTATGTCAAATGCAAGAAGGCAGAAGTCTAAAGTTGGATTCTTGTTTCCGCTCTTCTTCTGGTCCTCTGATGAAAGACTTGTTACGTTCTGAAAAACAAAACGTTTTTTTTTTGTTTTGTTTGGGTTGGTTTTTTTTGTGGGGGGAAGGGTATAGATAATACAGAACTCGAACTGGTTTTGGCATATATATGACTATTAAACTGTGCCCTGTTGTAGTTGAGCTCAAGGGACGATCTCAGCTTGAGAAGGTAAGTGTGTGTCCCATACAAAATATTTTAGAGGACTGTTTCAACCACTTTCGGCAAAGTGAGGTAATGTCAGAATGTAGAATAACGTAGTAAATAACCTAAAAGAAAATTTAGGTAAATTCTAAGAGGCTTTGGTGCCACACTGAAGGACAAGTTACTGTTTAACAGGCATTGGACAATTCACACAGATTTCTAGATCAAAAACCAATTCACCCCATGACTTGCAAAATTACTTTGAAGACATTAGCTCCATCAGAAAGCACAGCTGCAACAGAAATGCACAATTGTAATTGTGCTTTGTAAATGGCAGAACTGTTGAAAGATCACATACATGTCAGTCATTGCAGCTAAAGCAGCAATTTAAGGGAAGGGATGGGCAGCAGTTATTCAGTGTGTCAAGGGTAAGACCAAATGACACAGTCTATAAGGTTCAGGCATAAAGAGTGCAGAAGGAAGTTGCTGGGTTAAAAAAAGACAAAACCAATAGGCCATGTGTATGGTAAATCTCATTGGAATCAGCAAGGTGGCACAGAGCCAACAGCAGGACTAAGAATGCTCTGGATACGTGCATGTGATCTGGACAGGTTGTGATTCCAGATGGCCAAAAGACAAATCACATCCAGTTTCAACATTTTAAATGTTTCATTTTATTAAAAAGTCCTAATGGAGTTTTTCTGAGCAGGAAATGGCATGATCACTGCTATGTGCAGCTCCAGGTGGGAAAGAGTGCATTATTGTCATTCTTATTTTGAGCGAAGTCCTCCTGGTGTGGAGCAGCTGCGTGGTCCCTAGGCATCCTGAAAGGTGGCACTCCAGCAGGATGTCTGGAAGCAGGGCTGGCGTGTCCCAGAAGGGGCTGCTCAAACCAGTTCTGCACAGACGGCTGGGAAAGTGCTAGTTCCCATGTTGGTCACTAGTGTTCAGAGTGCCAGCTTGGACGCCAGTCTGTCAGAATTTAAACTGCCTCTACAAAAGGTATGAACTTTATACGCGAGAGGAGTAGGCAGCCTGCAAGGAGCCCAGCAGGGATGCTTTCCAAAATGATCTAAGGCATCGGATAAAAAATAAAAATAAAAAAGGTTTTTATTACTAACATGAAAGTACAGTTTGAAAAAATGCAAAATAGAAAAACATCATCATTGGATACGTTTTCTAAAAGCAACTTCCTACCATTTGCAGGAGACACGACCCAGAGTGTACTAGATATTTAAATTAGCATCATGATCCTAAAAATCCTTAGGGATTTCTTAAAGGGAAAAAGTTATTGGGAAAAACTTACTTGGACTTTTTTTCTGCTCCATTCTTTCCTACACTTTCTAATCATGTTCTTCTTCCTGCTAATTAAAGGCCAATATTCTGCAGCTTAATAACTGTCCACGATTCACTGAGAAAGAGAATGAGCTGTCTTATTCTACATAAAATTGTAAAATCATCCATGAACCTCCATCTCATCATCCTTTATTTTTAGAAGCAGGCTTGACAGCTCCTCTTCTGGGCCTTGCTGGCAGCATGTTAGATGTTACTCCTCTGTGCATTGCACCTTGGACAACACCAGCACAGAGGATGTAGAGCATAGGACATTTAAATGGAGCAGGGCAAAAAAATGCTAAGGGTCCAGACTATTAAACCTCACCAACTGGCCATGTCTGCCTGAGGAGATACCTAGAATTATCTTTAATTAGTGGTAACAATTCTGTTGTCAGAAAGAAGAGATGGATATGAGATCTGAAGCCCTTAGCCCCAGGTGTGCTTTGCAGCTGGCAGGTAGAGCACCAAACACTTTTTTCAAAAGCCAATAGCTACCTGTGGAAGGGCTTTGACTTCTCTCTTTACAAGACCTGGCTGCCAGATGCCATAGAAAATAGCTTGGGAGTATTAAGGCAGCAGGGAATACAGGCTTTGGCTTTCCTATAGGGATTTGCTTTAGCAGTTTTATCAGTCTCAAACTTAAGCAGAAGGAGATGCCAGGAGTTTGCTAGGTCTGAGGAGGAGCATTGTTCTCATGCATAGGCACAGTATCTCTGTGCCTTCCTGTGACATAACATTACAGACCTATTTTTATCTAAGCTACTCTGTGGTAGCTCATTAAATAAAGCCAAACTATCCACACCACAGGTTAGAATATTCACTGCCAATGCTTCATAAATATAAACCCACAGGACTTCTTTGAGTACATGGGTCAACCATTCAGTCATATCTGCTAAACAGCTGTGAAGTAGCAACTGTGATTTGCCTGCATCACCTTAGTTACTTAAACATAAACCATGAGTGCCTTACTAGGAGCTCTTTTGCAACAAGTCGACCTATAAATTAGCTTGTAGATCCATTAGACCCGGAGCTTTGTTTATATTAGAAATTCCAGAGACATTGTAATTTGCTGCTCTTTCTAGTTATGAATACCATGGATTACAAGACAAAGTGGAACAACACCAAACAATAAATGAAATTAGGGAACAGTTAACATCGATCTGTTCATGTCTCTTGCCAAGGGCAATCTTGGTGTGCCTAATTTTAAATTCTATTGAACAAATTAATGTGTAATTTCCTTATCATGAACAATGCCTGATCAGAAGAAGCTTCAAGAGGTAAGGAGTGCTAATGGATCTTGAAATTGGATCCTAGCCATGGCAATGAGCCTGGAGCTGAGCATCACCATTAATGGATGGTCTATAAGTACAGCATGAAGAGATAGCACACTGGTAATAGACATGTCTTCATGCTGTATTTTCTTTATCAACATTTCTTGTCTTTAGAGCATCTCTGCATTCTTTCAAGATTTTTTTAAAATGCCATCAGGATAGTTTATTTTCTTTACCTTTGTTTTTTCTATTCCCTTGCACTCTTCTTCCTTTGGTTTATTTCTAAAGGCACCTAAATTACACTTGAAGAATTTTAGCAATCAGCTGTGTCAATTTCTGTAGCAGCAGCAATCACAACTGAAATTTTTGTGTGACCAGAGAAGTATGTGTTCAGGCATGCACAGAAACATACCCAACTGCTGAACTATCTTATTGTAGCTTATTTGTGATTTGGTGAAGGAAACAGAGCAAAAGGATGAAAAGGAAAGATGCTGTTAATTAGCACCTCTTGGTACAAAAACAAAATAATCTCTTCCTCTTTTACTTTTTTTTTAATATGGGACAAAAAGCCAATTATACTGGAAATGCACATGTACTTCAACTGCATGTTGTTATTTTTGTAGAGTCTATTTAGTTGAACTTGGTTTTGCGACTGAAAATTATTTTTCTTCCACTGGAAATCTAAAGGGCTTTAAAACTTCATATGGAAGTTGGACTTTTCATAAACCCTTCATGATAGTCAATTACATGTAACATAATTTGTTCAAAGAAAATAATAAACCTGAATGACTTCCACATTTTTTTTAGCAAGCTGGTTTTACAAGCACATTTTCACAATATCACCATAAATGTGTTTCCTACTAAGAAAAGTTAGAGTAATTTTGTTCTGGTTCTGGAGATCTTTGTTTCTTTTGTAAGGGCAAAATGCATTTCTAAATTTCTCAACAGAAGCTTAGAAAAGGCAAAGGTTTCAGCTCCAATAGAATCCAAACAGAATTATTTGATATCCTGGGTACACAAACCCACCTACCAAGAGCAAACCCTGGGAGGACAAATGCAATTTTGACAGAAATAATTTAAGACATTAACTCACATAAATCCCTATCACCAGCATATATCAGAGGGCAGAACTGTAGGATGAAAGACAAAAAGGAGAAGAGAGAATGCACAAATGTGAATGTTGAGGGCTGAGGAGAAAAAGAGTGGTAGGGCATAGAAATGGCTTTGATGCACAACACAATGATTAGCTTTGATTTTCATCGTGCTGTAGGTTTTCTCTGATCATACTGCAGATTTTGTTCAAGCATGGATGCTGTGTATTGAGATGACCCTATTAGCCAAGCATGATTCACAATTCTTATTGAGAAATTATTTTTTGACTTCTCCAAATAAGGTAGCTTTTGTGATAACATTTTGCTGTGGTGTTATTTTACAAATGCCACATATAATATACAAGAGACCAAATATCGTCTTTACCACTGGTAAATACTCACTGCCATCCATCAGTATCCAAGTTGTTTTACATATGGTCGTAATTGAGAAGCTGAGCAGTATTCTTTTACATTAATTCACAATAACCATCCTTTTTTATATATTCTTTAAACGTAGCCCAGAGAGGTAGACCGTGTTTAAATAGAATGTGAGGTCTGTTCCTTGCACAAAGGAAAAGAACATAAATGAGCCTTCATTCAGCTAAAAGCAATCTTGAAAATTTTCTTACCTGTTTTTATTACTGATCAAAATTATGCCTTCTCAATCCTTTTATTCTCTACAAATTTAATTCCTCATTGACTATTGTTGCCAGTAATTATTCCTTCAGCTTTCTCTCCACGACCTTCTTTTCTCATAGCTCAACTTCCAGTTTTGCCAAGTTTTGCTTCATTAATAAACTATTCATATCTATATATTTTCTCTAAGGTCCTGGTTGTTCTCAATGCATAAAAATTACAGTTCTGGTGATGCATTCTTTCATTGATTACAGATTAACACCCTTTGGTTTGAGTGAAAGAATCCAAAATGTTACAAGAGAAACTTGCAGCCCAAAAACCCCCCACATAGCTAATATGGGAGGATGACGTCCTGATGAAAGTAAATATCTCATAGTTGGAAAAAATGAAAGCCCCTGAGGCAGAACAGCACAGTTCTGCATGGAACAGACTCCTTGAGGGAGTGGAAGCTACACTTAAAGAAAATTGTATAGACATTTTCTAGGCATCAGGGTTTATATTCCTGGTTTCCTAGAATTCTTAAAATAATGCATCTCCAGTTGTTCGATAAACAGCTCCTGAGTTCACTTAGAAAATTTTGTCTTCACAGAATCACAGAATATGCCGAGTTGGAAGGAACCTGCAAGGATCATCAAGTCCAAATCCTGGTCATGCACAAGATCATCCCTGAGTCACACTATGTGCCTGAGAGCATTGTCCAAATGCTTCCTGAGCTCTGTCAGGCTGGTGCTGTGACCACTTCCCTGGGGAGCCTGTTCCAGTGCCCAACCACCCTCTGGGTGAAAAACCATTTTCTAATATCCAACTTAAACCTCCCTTGACACAGCTTCATACGTCTCTCTCAGGGCCTGTCCCTGTTCACCAGAGAGAAGAGATCAGTGCCCCTCCTCTTGCCCCCACAAGCAAGTTGTAGCTGCAATGAGGTCTCTCCTCAGTCTCCTCCAGGCTGAACAGACCAAGTGACCTCAGTCACTCCTCACACGGCTTCCCCTCAAGGCCCTTCACCATCCTTGTTGTCCTTGACTGGATGCTCTCTAATAGCTTATTGTCTTTTTTATATTGTGGCACCCAAAACTGCCCCCAGCACTCGAGGTGAGGCCACCCCAGTGCAGAGCAGAGCAGGACAATCCCCTCCCTTGCCTGGCTGGTGATGCTGTGCCTGATGCCCCCCAGGACAGGGTTGGCCCTCCTGGCTGCCAGGGCACTGCTGACTCATATTCCACTTTTTACTGACCAGGACCCCCAGGTCCTTTTCTGAGGAGCAGTTTTCCAGCTTCTCTTTCCACAGTCTGTCCGTACATCCAGGACTGCCCCATCCCAGGTGCAGAATCAAATGCATTTTCCCTTGTTGAATGTCATCGGGTTGGTGATTGCCCAGCCCTCTAATTTGTCGCGGTCTCTCTGCAGGGCCTCCCTGCCTTCGAGGGTGTCAACAGCTCCTTCTAGTTTTCTATCATCTGCAAACTTCCTTATTGTCCCTTCCAGTCCTCCATCCAGGTCATTTATGAGGATGTAGAAGAGCACAGGAGCCCTCTGGAACCCCACCAGTGACAGGTCACCAATCTGATGTCACCCCATTCACTATAACATTTTGTGCCTGGCCCATGATCCAGCTGCTCACCCCATCACACAATGTGTTTATACAGCCAAATACTGGACATTTTGTGTGCAAGGATGCTGTGAGAGACAGTACCAACAGCTTTACTGAAATCCAGAAACATTACATCAACTGGCTTCCCTTGATCAGTTAGTTGAGTTACCTTGTCATAAAACAAAATCAGGACTGACAAACAGGACTTTCCTCTCATGAAGCCATGCTGGCTGTGACCAGTTACTGTGTTGACTGGATAAGGGAAACATTAAAGTCTTAACCAAACCTAGAACAAGGTTAGAACTCAGACAAAACTCAAACTTACTGGGAGCAGCCAATAGTCAGAATACTAAAGAAGGGAAAATAATTTGAACTATTTTTTCTACCTTTCCTGCCTAACTAAATGCAAGTGAATATTCTACAACTAATGCAAACACAGCAATTAATAAATGTTCTCCCTGCATAAGAACTCAAATACTAATTTGAGTATAGATTCCTGAAATTCTTCTAACAACAACTTTGCACACAACATTTCACAACAATTTGGAAAAAAAAAATTGAATAGAAATGCATCATTCTTTGTTCCACTAATAACAAAAAGTGGTGGGCAGAATTCCATAGACCTACAACTTGTATTTCTGGAATTTAACAGTGCACAGATTTGTTGTTTCTCTCCACCATCACAGCATTTGCTATTGTGTTGGAGTTACAAGATGCTCTGATGAACTTGTCAACTTTCTTGCACAAATGTTCATGCAGAACAGGTTTATGTACTGCAGGGCCACTATCACAGGTAACAACTTCTGTATTTGATCTCACTGAAATGTTAATACTCAGAATAAAACATTCCCAAGTCCATGCTTAGGAAACTACACAGCAAAGCTATTACTCAGCATCTATCATGAGTTTACTGGTTAATTTAAAACAAAAGGAAGAAAAGCTGTTTGTGGATGACTTACCAGTTTGGAACCAACAACTTGCCACCTGTCCTGTACCAACAGGTCTCAGTAATTTAAACCATCTAAACTCTACATTCAGACTATAAAAAAAAATATACTTAAGGGCTGGCTCCTCAGAGGGACAGCATTATAAAGACCTGTAGTGTCCAGAAATTGCTAGCTCAAATTTGCCATACAATGAAAACAATTAAATAGCAATAATGAGATTTACAGATGCCACAATGTGGAGAAGCTGCTACTTACACTAATTAATTGAAAATGCTGAGGACACAGGTGGGACTAAAACCTATTATTCACCAGGACCAGATCAAAAAAAGTGCTCTAGCTGCCAATTCAGCCATCAGAAATAGCAATCCATCCTTGGATTGTGGTGTTTTAACAGGAATCCAAAGAGAACAGTAGCATTGTTCCTTTGAGCATTCCTGTAACATGTTGGATCCCCAGCTCAGCATCTTCTTCAGCTGCCTAACTTGGATGCATGGTTATGTCAACCACTTCCCCATATTACTCAATCTCAAATTACTTTGAGATGAATTACAGAGAAACTTTCTCTTTAAAGAGAATGTTTCAACACTTTAGTTATTCACAAGGATCGCAACTCACATCTGCTATTAGCCTTTGCAGTGTTCCCCATTGGCCCCTGAAACTGCAGAACCATAAGATATTTCTGAACAATGAAAATATACTGACAGAGCCTGCAGGTGAAATGTTTCAAATCCTTACACACAGGACATACAGTCCTGCTCTGAGCAGCTCACCACCATTAGCTTTGTAAATACCCAGCATTATAAGGTTAGGAAGTTAATTTGGGGAGGTTAAGATTACCTGGCAATTGAGTAGAGACGTTGACAATTTCAGCAGGATGGCTGCAGGTTAAAGCACTTTTAAAAATATAATATTAGAACCTTTGGGTCCTACAAACTTGTCAAAAAACACTCATTGAGGGCTTTAACTGGTTGCCCAGTGTTCCTCTTCTGAGGACCCAGGCAGAAGAGTGACCAGAAGTGCATGATTTGACCCATCCCTACAGGAATCCTCATATTTTGCTAGAAAAGAAAATAAACATTATAGTCCTCAGCAAAATGGTACATCTTCTTATGTTATGCTATTTCTAATCTCCAGGAATGCTGTCTGAACATTACAAAAGAAATCATGAGACATGAAAAAACTCTTGCTGTGTGTTCTCCAGATATGGAAAACTCAACCGACAAAGTATCCCCAAAAGGTAAAACATAATGAGCAATTGTTAATTTTCTGGCTTTGGCCAGTTTCTCTGTCATTTCCAGGGCCTTGACTGTATGAACGTCATTCCTGGACAACAACTGTTCATTATTTTCTTTCATTTTACAGCTGATTCCCATACATCTACATAGTGATGCAGTTCCTCTAAAATTGCCTTTTGATGTGTATAATAGTTAATGAGTTCTCAAATGAAAACACAGGTGCATTAACCAAAGAGTTTAACAAATGCTTTTAATTATGGGAACTGGAAGCAGAACACTCAACAACTGTGACCTTTGGTTTAGGCTCTGAGAGTCTCGTTACAATAGAACTGTCCCAGCAGCAGCAGAAAACAAGGGTCAGCTTTGTGAAAGATCCCTATCAGCAGCTGCTGTCAACAAGTCAAGGCACAATTAAGCACAGCAGCTAGAGTTTTAGAGTTGGTCTGACCTTGTACTCCTATCTACATGGTCCCAGGATAAAAAAAAAAAAAATTGGTAATACCAACATTAAATGATCAACTGCTTCCCTCGAAGCAGGATAGCCCTTTATGCAACCAGGAATAAAATGTGTCATTTACTAAGGTTTCCCTAACATTTTAATTGGAAGAAAATTCAAACTAAAACTTCATAATGAGGTGAATTTTAAGTTCATATACATGCCATGATCAAAATTTACATCTCATAATCTTTTCTAATGTGAGGTTTAGATTGGATGTATTTTAGCATGTGTCAGGCAGAGCTTGACAAAAGGTGCCATGATAGAGGTGGGTATTAAAAGATTGTTTATTATGAAGTGTTCATTTTATTGGATGGAGAAGCTTTATAGTATGCTGGCAGTGAGGGACTAACAAAACTAAACCTTCTGGAAGAGATGGAAATACAGCAACACAAACTTAATGGAGCAAATTCAAGTATTTTTAGCTTGGGGTAAATCTGGCTGAAGTCTGGGAAAAGTGTGACAATCCTTCAGAAGGTCAGGAGTTTGTAACATATCATTATTTGACATAGATCTGAAGGCAAAAAGGTTACTTTCTCAGAAGAACAAGAGCTCCTGGTTCCAGTATGTCCTAGGACAGGACAATTGCCAGCAGATGCCTTCCTGGGAGCTGTTTTACCACTCTGGTTCTTATGAGCCTGATGGTTTCAGTGCAAGCAGCATGCTGGAAATGCAGGGCCTGGACTTATGAAGACTAAAGGTTCCAGTGCTTGGAAGCGTAAGCATGTTTACAAACTCTGGGATATTGCAGGCTGCTTCCCTGCAGACACCTAAATCCCACTCTCCCGAGCTTCTGGGTGAGCTCCTGAGGTGTGGGACTGGCAAGCAGCCAGTGGGGTGCACAGACATGGCACAGGTACAGCAGCTGCCGTGCTAAACTTGGTGTACACCTCGGTGAGGGATCCAGGGAATTCCTTCTTCATTTGAAGCTCTGTACTGACTTCATGCTTAACCCTGAGCAACATTTATTTAACCCGTATAAGTCTCAATTTCCCTGACTGTAGTGGGACTATACAATAATACTTCCCCAGCTTTAAAGACTATTGTGCATACAAATCTCTGGAGCATGTGGAATAGTATCATTATTGTAGCCATTTTTCAGATTTGGAAATCTGATAACCCCCTCATCTATGTTATTGTTTGTGGACATATGTGTTCTATTTAACCTGTGTCTTGAAACAGCCCCATCATTTGATGATGTTTGCTTAACCAAGCATTTCTTTATTTTAAATTTGCATGCCATAAACTCCTATAGTTTATTGATGCTTGAAATACTAGCTTGATTTCTGTTCTCATCTCATACATTACAGTAATTTTTTTGCTCATTCATAAATCATTGTCAATAAATGTATTTGACATATGCTACCCTGGTGTATTTTACAAAGGTATTACATAGAAACGTAGTTAAAGACTTACATTTGACAAAGGAGAAACACACAGGACCTAACTTTAAGGGAGTTCAAGTTCTTTCTGTTCTATGAAACAGCAAGAGTAATGAGGATGCTCTGCATCAACACAAAGATGTTTAGTACTCAAAATCAGAGTCCTTAAATAGTAATTGGGCTTAGATCAGAAGAAGATTGCATGCTGAGTTTTGCAACAGTATTACAAATTTCCCACATGGCATTCATTGAAAATAGATAATTATTAAAATCGTAGCAAATATCTTGAAGATGGCAAAGCTAAGATGCAGATACCTTTTCTTTTACACACCTGTCACCAAATTTACATGCAGCAGTGTCAGTACTAGGTGGACAGTCTTTCACACTCTTTGGAAGAATCTGGTCCCTTAACTCTTAATCAAGAAGGTATTTTTTCTCTTATGATGAGTTAAGTTGCACCCAAATCATTCAATATAGTAATAGCATACACTAAAATCTAAATGTATACTTCAGTAGATATTTACTTGGTCTTCTCCCCAAAACACCATCTGTACTATCACAGAATGTTTCATGAGTCCCTTGATTAGGGGTAGTTTAGGTTCTTCATTTCATGCAAATAATTTTGCAACGTTGTTTTTAAAAAGTGGCCCAGTACTTCATACCTGAACGGCTTGTTATCTCTTGGTACATAACTAAAGCTTTTTGTATGTCTATAGGAAATAATCTCAACTTTTGAGAATTCTGTGCTTCATTCATGCCCCAAAAAATAACCAGAAGGCAGTGATAGTGAATCCATGGTCACTTTTCATCATGGCTGAAGGTTAGCAGATGGGTTTCTAAAGGTTCTATATAAAGATCACCATTTAATATGTTTACAATGATCTACAAATTGCAAAGTGAGTAACAAGTTAAAAAATGTGTGAATAACCCAAATCATAGTCACCTTTGGTTAAATCTGGAGAGGGCAGATTAGAACATAAAAAGGACTGAATCAAGTTACAAAAATTGTCAACACAATGTAAGAAAACATCCCTGTTGATAACTGGAAAGCAACTTGAAGAAAATATACTGTTGTGAATAATATTACATGTATAATCTTGTCTTTAATAATGGGTTAAGCAGTGCTCTGTGTTAGTGATCCAAAATGCAAAAATACAGACTGCTCAAACGTCTCATGGCAAAGGGAGAAACGAAATGTTATGGACTGCTCACCATGAACTTTCGCTCCATGTGCAATTGTTCTTAAAGGAAGCAAATAAGTTCCTGAAATACATAAAAAATGGGATGGTAAGTAACACAGAAAATGTCTTTCATATTATCACTGATACTTCTTGCCTTAGACTGGTATCTTATCAGAGAAAGCATACTGCAAAAACAGACAGGTTGAGTGAAGATAGATAAGAACAAGTTATTGGCATGGGAAAAAATCTCTATTTCAAAGACTAAAAAATTATTATGTTAAATGATTAAAGGGGAGCATGATAAAAGTGCATGAAATAAGATTGAACTGAGAAAGTAGACTTTACAGGAAATCACCCTTCAACACACTGAAAATGTTTCTAAAGCAATAAACACAATTTCTACCCAACCTGTGATTACATAAGAGAAGTTATTTCCAGAGCATGGTTTTGACTACTGAATCTGAGAAAGTTTGAAAGCTTTTGGATGAACAGGTGATGAATGGTATAATAATAACACTTGGACCTGTTCACTCTCACATTTCAGGTTTCCTTTATTTCTGTGATATTTGGGGTTTGATTCAGTCACCTGGGTCTAAGCAGGCATATCACCCTACTGCAATTTGGGATCCCGCAGGATATGCTATGCCATACTGGCCACAGGATGATGTCTTGGTTACAGTGTGGAGTCTCAGATGACTCTAGACACTCTAGACATCTACAGACCTTAAAACTTGTCATTGTCAGAGGAAAGTCTGATCTACAGCAGCCACAGGTCTACTGCAGTGTGAAAGATCAGAAGTTTCTACTGAGTATCTCCACAAGAATGAACAACAACTTGGTGAAGAAAAAACATTCATAATGAATACCAAAAAGAAAGTGACTGAAAACTAACCTGTAGTCAAACCACTATTTTCAACAATATACTCAAAAGAGAACCCAGATTCTACAAGACAAACTCCAAAGGAACAGGAAGATAGAAATTGTTCAGTTCTCCCCTTGGTCACCTCTATCTACCTTACTAGGTCATGTAGCTATGAAAGTTAATGATAAATCTGCTGTCTGCTGCCTTGCAGGTCTATAAGGTCACGTCAGGTACCTGATAATTATTTATCTAAATATACTTCTAGGAAAAGATATTACATTCAGGCCTGGGGGGGCATATTCTGCTCACTTCCAAATATTTTCTTTACGGAAAAATTTCTTCCTTAAGTTCTGTTTAACTACTATAAGCCTGTAAGGACCAGTTTATCTCATTTTCCAATGAAGGTGATGCTGAAAAAGGAGGGAATGGAAAACATTGGTTTACCTCAGTATGGAAATCTGATTTCTGCCAAAAAAATGAAGAAAATATTATACTTGTTACACTTATACACATAAGTGTACTATACACATAAGTGTACTATCAGGAACATAAACACACTGCTTCCGGAATGCTGCATTTATATGTGTAAAAAAAGACTGTTTTTATTGGAAGGAAATACCTTATTAACTTATTTAATTAAAAACCCAAGAGATCTTACATCCTAACAAGAGCAAATAGTGGCATTCATCATAAACAATGGAAATATTTGAAGTTTGCAAGAGCATAAACAGATTTACTTTAAATTGGTAAGGTTTTTTCCAAACCTTCTGTCATGTATAGAAGAAGGTTTAATGGCCATGTTACCTGAAAATGCACATCTATAATGGGGAAACAGACAACTTGTGCAGCGTCTGTTCTGAGGTAATTTTCTATCCCATTGTCATTAAGTAGAAGATGAATCCTTTAATTATACTTTAAAATTCAGTCATGCTGTTATCCCACTAGTTAATTCAATTAAAATGAACCCTTGTTAATTCAATCAAAAGGAATCAAACCAACTCTTGAACTGTTTTTCTTCCTTGTGTTTTTCTTTTGGAGGAGATGTGAGGGGATAAAGGGATGAAGCATGAACTAACATCAGAGTGCTTGTTCCTGGGCCCTGAAAAAGCAAACCTCACATCATTTCATGCATATACAGAAGTTCCCTGTAGGAAGGGGCCCTTCACTATTTCAGTAGCTTTTCCACATGCTCAAGAGTTTTGTCTGTCACCCCCTTGTCCACGTGCAAGCAGTAAAGATATCATCAAATTTTTAGATACAAGATTAAAAATGGTGATGGGAATGGGGAGTGATTAATTTTATGTGATATGCATTCATGTTTACGCATTCATGAAGGCCGTGTCTGCAAGATCTGTAATGCCTTGCACACACTGCACAAATATGAATAAATGAATAATTGTTTTGATAATATTAAACAGCATGTGTGATGTAGCAGAGCAACATCTGTTATTAACGGTATAAACAAAAGGAGTTTTTACTGATTGCGTGTCATTCTGCATACGGGAACAATGTAATAGGCCCAATTTGGTAACTCATTGCAGACAGCAGGAGGGATTGTGTAGGCCTGCTGTGAAAAACAGGAACAAGATTAGAGCAACAGTTCTTTCAAATGTGGAGAGGAAAAAGCTCTATAAAAGTGCTAGAGGAGGAAAGAATGAAATGTACATAGTCTTGCTTGAGCTCATAGAAAACATTTCTCTTTTTTAATGTTATTTTCCCTTTACTTTTTCCTGTGTCCTGCAGTGACCTGAATAGCAGTAGCTAAGTAACCTGGATTTCAGAGGAATCTGTCAATGTTAAATACTTCTAGGCACCACCTAAGATAATAACAATATAGTTATAATATCCTTTATGACACCAGGAATCAGGAACAATAAAAATCAGTATTTCCTGTTCTAAATTTCTTAATAAATCTTGATTCAAAGAATGATAATATATACTGGGAGTTACAAAAAAAATGCAGAAAATTAGAATGTAGTTTTGGCTATATGGTTGAGCAGAAATAGTATCTCACTGCTGCTTAGAAGAGAAGTGGTGTGACCCAACACAACCAACACCGTCCTCATTGAGGCCATCACTGGCACTTTTCTGATCCCAAGATCAACTTTTTCAAGAAAATAAGCCAACAGAAAAGACACCTCTAAGGTTACTTTTCTATTGGTTAAGACCTGTGAGCCACTTTTCTGTGGGGAGAAATGAACACAAGAGTAAATACAAGAGAAGTCAATGGAGTACACAGATGAAGTTGCCTGCTCTGGATGCTGCTTGCTGTATAATGAACTATATGGTGAAATTGCACCTTCAATCCACCAAAGTGATTTCTAAATCAGTACGTCACAGCATCTGCCTGGATATTTCCTCTTTGGTTTTACTGCATTAGCACTCTTTTGCAACCACTTTTGCAGGATTATTTATTTCCAACTATTGATTGGAAGCCCCCAGGTGTTTCTGAAATTTACCCTTCTCTGAATCCATACCTGAGCTCCTCACTCAGTACTGCCCACTTGCAGTATCTTTACCTGACTTATCTATAGCTACCTTGTCACTTGATTTCTAAGTCTATCATATATTTGAAACCATGCACAAAATGAAATCTTTCTTAGCTAAACATATCAAATGGCTGTCCTTCAATAGCTTTCTGAAAAATTACAGTGGAGCACCAAACCAAAAGCAGCAAAGTACTTAGGAGGAAGAGTACTACAGCTTTGTAAAAGTGGGGGACGTCACCTCCTCTGCCATAGCCAGCACTGACTCACTCCATTTCTCACAAAGAACAACAAGAATTCTGCTCCTTTCTTCCCACCTCCTGATTATACAGACTCTCAGTCCTGGTCTTGCCTTCTTTAGAAAGCAATCATGAATAGGCTTTCAGTTGCACAGTGTGTCTGAGACAACAAGTAAATGCTCATGTTCTCTGCCTTGTACAATTCTTTGCTTTCATTCAAATATATAGTTGTTGGGGTTTTTTCTAACCAATGCATAGAAATGTAAATGTTGCTTTCAATTATTTCATGTATAACGGAAACTTGGAAATTTGTTGTATTTTCACTTCTGAACATGGCAAAAAAATGCATTCCATGCCCAACATTTGTCTTTTCATTTAACATTTGAATTATTTGTGTACAAAACTGAGAGCATCATACTGAGCTCATGACATCACTGTAAATATAAGCAAACTTTTCTAGTGAACATTCTGAGACTTGTAGTAAAATGACAAGTGTGAGTCTTGCATGGGTATGAATATGAATGCTTCCTTTTTAGTCCTTGTTGATGAGCCAGAGTGGTTTATAGAGAAAGGTATAGGACATTTTCATGAATATTCCAGTATGGTAAACATAATCATTAAAAGATATAGCAACTCCAGAGAGGGGTACCTTCAATAACTATCAGGAAATATTTTACTTGAATCATCAGTCAATCTTAGAAATCTTCCTAGAACAGACATCAGTAAATATTTTAATCTACTCCTTAATCCAGCATTCAGTACAGAACTGACAGGTCAAATAGAAAGCACACAGCTTGCAGGACTGGGACAGCAATCTCATTCTTGAAGCAAATCCAAAAGTATTTGAAAGAAGAGTGGGGGTGAAAAAGAGATGTTTGTTATTTTGTAAGCAATTAAAACCTGTCTCTACCTGGCACCAAAAGGACAGTGTAGCAAATCTTCTACTGTCGATCAGAATTAAGCTAGCACATACCATGGGAGGATCTTTAAATTATCACAGCAGGTTTTCATTCTAGTCTTGCCTATTGATTGTTAATACCTTATCTCTCAAAGATTCAGTATTAGAAACAATACCCTGTACTCTACTTCATCCACTCCACAAAAAATAATAACTACACCACCACAGGGAGATCCTAAAATCCCCACAGATACCAAGGAGAGATCTTCTTTGGAACAACAGAAGAAAGGGAAAATCTGACCACTAGCTTTTCAGTTCATTCACACCCTTCAAAGCAGGGTTTTAATGCAGCTTCTACGGACCTTAGAGGAAATGGAGCAACACCAGTGACAGAACATATAAATTTTGTGGAAGGTAAAGACCAAAGTCTGCTCTCTTCTTTCTGAAATCAGGATGCCATACAATCTTGTTGCTGAAGAAGTGCATTTTGGTCTTACTATAAAGAAGAATTTTAGTTTCTGAGAAAGGCAATACAGTCCCATTGAACATTCTCCTCTCCAGGCATGAAGGAGAAATATAAGGTATCCCCTGATACATTCATTTCTGTGTCATTAAATGTCTTTACAGGACACAGAGTCATAGCATGACTTCCTTATAAACTACCACAGAAAAGAAGGCATTTTGACACCTGAGATGAGTGACACACAAGACTATTTTCACTAGGATGTCTCATAAACCAGGGGACAGTTCAATGCTATGACAATACTGATATATCTTAATGTACAAGTTGATATTTAAGAATTTTTTTTTTGAACCATTGTTGGATACAACTACCCAACACTGGGGTCACACAATTGGTACAAACTAAATATGGCTTCAGAAAGGAGTCACAGTCCACCCTTTCTAGTCAGAATAATATTGAAAGAAAGGAAAAAAATAAATAGAATATGACTTGTGAAATCAAACAAACAAAAACTCCCTCAGAAAGTACTTTCAAGGTCCAGTATCCAGAAAGAGAACTTTTTCAGATAAAGCACCAAATGCAAAAATAAAGCACAATTATTTTCATGCAGGTTTTGAAAAATACATTTGGTCAACTACTGCATAAAAAAAATTTACAGCATTTTCACTGACATAAATGTCTGCGACCTGATTTGCATAAAAGAGAAGGACACCAGGAGTTGTTATGACAGCAAAGAGCAGGAACATGGTTGCAAATCTTTCTTCCATCCTATGTTAATTAAATGTACCACAGTGTGTGAAGTAGCTCTCAGCAAACTTGTATTTTAAAATTCTTGAGTGTAATTGAAAAATTCACTGCAAAGAATGCAAACGGCTGCTGGACAGATCAAAGAGCATATGAAGAGTTATTTAGCAGGTTTGCTAATGGAAAGATAATGGCTTTTATCAAGATGATGGAACAAAAATAAAGCAGCAGACCTGAGGATAAATTAAAAGATGGAAAGAGGCCTTGTAAAATGAAGCAGTAACACAAATCCATTAGCTGTAAACACTGGGTAATATTAATCCTCTAAATGGTACTCCACGTCCATTTTGCACATCATCTTGGGTGAAAGGTGGTAGCTTGTAGCAGAAAATAGGTGCTCTTTTATTTTAATGGTCTTGAATAAGGCTGTTGGCTATATTGACAGCTGTGCTGCGTAGCAGCTGGTAGCTAGGCAAAGTTGTTTAATGTTTATAACAAAGAATAATACATTTGGATGGTTTAGAACTAAAAGCTTCTTTTAGAAGTATCTAGAATAAATATTCTAAGATGTTGGAAAAATTTTATTCAAATGTAGTTTTTTATAAAAATGAAGTTTTATTGAAAGAAAAGACAGAAAAAGGATGAGGACAATTTTCCACACTGCATACTCAGAGTCATTAATCATATGCTCACTCAGAACCATAAAATAAAGTTTAAAAAAGTAAGGAAAAATTAAATATTTTCTATACGTTAAATATTTATATTAAATGAGGGAAATGCAAAGGAAGAGGATATTGGGCTGATGATCTGGCTCCCAGATGTTTTCAGTAAGAACTGGTCTGGATCAATAGTTTGTTAAAAACATATTAAGAAACACTACTGAAAGCAGTGGAGTCCATAGTACTTTACTATGAAATGTTATGGGGCCAGGTTTTTGTTCTTCAGTAAGTTAAAAGAATCTTAGGAAATTAATCTTCCTTCCTTCCTTCCTTCCTTCCTTCCTTCCTTCCTTCCTTCCTTCCTTCCTTCCTTCCTTCCTTCCTTCCTTCCTTCCTTCCTTCCTTCCGTCCCAGATGGATGGAATATGAGAACATCAGGTGCTTGAAGGTAGGAAGAGAGATAATCAACTGTTCTGATTTATTGTTTAGTAAATTGATTTATTATGTCAGGCTGGTAGACCAATATTATTTAATGGTCTGTGAAGTTACTACAGCAGCATTAAAAACAAAACAAAGAAAAATTACTCCCCTACCATGTTTAAAAGGGGTAAATTGAAAAACCTTAACCATAACAGTTTTGCACAAAATCATGCAGGTTGCTCTCAGCTACACTGATCAGTTCAGCTTTTTCAACAAAATTACTTAGTACTGATGTCTCAAAGGAGGACTTAGAAGTTTTAATGCAGCATTTCACTTCAGGCCTGTAGACAGTGTATAACCAGTTTTTAGAACCTGCTATGTTCTTTCAGTTTCTGAAATGCATATAACAGGTCACAGACTGGGTTTATTTTTATAACCATCTACTGCCCTCAGTGCCTTACTTTATCAAAAACTTTTACCCATGAGGGAAGAAAACCCATTTTGTGCATTGTGTTCTGTAATGCTGACAAGAAGCAAACGATTTCTGCGAAATCTTAGAAAAGCTTTCTGCTATTTCTTTTTGTGGAAGAGTGTCTCATCCACCTGACTCATCAAAGGTCCTGGAGCAAAAGGAACTGGACACTGAGGAGCCCCCTCTGTAAGTGAGGGGTCCAGTATTCAGTAAGATGGACATCTCACTGGAGTTGACAATGTACCAACCACCTGGTGCATTGACAATTCCTATTTTCTGTTTTCAAAGGCCTTTTTAGGCAGTTGCCTCTCCACAGGTTGACTTTTATGTTCATACATGGAGCATCTTAATTGATTAACATTGCATTTGGACGATCAGCCAAATCTGTGTCTTTGGGAAGGCCAAGTTTGCCAGAAAAACATTCTTTCCATTGTTTCCAGATCAAAATCAGTAATTTAGAGAAGCACATCTTCAGGAAAGTCCTATTTTTGCCCAAAGTTTGATTTACTGTATACTGCAAAATCTTGTTTTATATTTAGAACTCATTATACGGTGTACAAAACAACTATTTCATGTTACAAAATTCAAGAAATAGATATAGGTGAAAGTGGTTGGATTACTTGGCAATCTCAATACATTTCAGGGCATGTCATTGCACGAAGTCAGTAACATGATGTAACATCTTGGCAGTATCTTATCCAGTCTTCAAAGTAAGTTTGATAAGAGAAGCTCTTCTCTAAATGAGAGGTAGAACAAGGGCTAGAAAAAGAAATCATGTGATTCTCTTTAAATAAACTCTTTATTGTGAGGAGGAAAGGAAATATCTTCAAATACTAAAACAGGTTTTCTAGTTCAAAAAGACTATCATCATGAAATTATTTCTAGAGAGCAGAATTATTCTGTCAAAAACTATGATTTAAAATTACTTTGAATTAAATAAAGCATCAGCAGAGATTGCCCTGTGTTTCAGAAAGCTGATTTTGTGGTTTTTCATAACACTTTTTCATGCTCAGACAAGTTAATAAGGAAAACTGCTTATCCAATGATGGCCAGCCACAGATACCTGATGTGCTATTGTAGAGCTGCCAACAGTTCCAGAGTTCTTCTCTAAAACATCACCTGGGTTTTCTATGTTGTCAAGCTATGACATGCAAAGGCACTGTAAGTGCTGCGGGTAATGAAGTTTCTAATTCTGGCTCTGAAAATGCCATCAGTCTCTAAATTTTAATGCATGGTGGCAAAAATAAAAAGGCCAAAGAATTTTTTCCCTTTATAAAGTTGGAAAGAAAGTTCAATGATAAGCAAAAGACAAATGCAGCATTATGCTGGACATAATCTCTGCTGATATAAGTAAGTGAGAATAAATATTTTAAAATTATTATTACAGTTTTTAATAAGTTTAAATACCTTTCCAGATATTTATATGGACATTTCTGGTGTACAGGTATGGAATAGAGCTGAAAGGGGCTGTCATTATTTTTACGTGCACTGGAAAAATTGGAAACTGATATGGCATTCTGTGATCTCCCAGGGATTTGTTTCAGGGATTTGATTTGATCTCCCTGATTTGATTCAGGGATTTCCCAAAAAACTTGGGAAAAAGAACGGGGAGCTGTTGCATTTGGTTTTCTGTCAGGGAAATATTTGATTTTCTGGAAAGTTTTTGATTTTTTTAACCAAAAAATAAAACTGCATGTTCATTTCCATCAATATTGATTTAATGTATGCCAGAGAAGATTAATTATTAGGAAAAACATGTCTTTCAGATTTAGGCATAATGTTAATGTATGACATTAGGGGTCAGATTCAGTTAGGCAGAGAGTAGATCTGCACCAGTTCATGGCCAAAGACAGCATTTCTGCAACCCAGTGACTCTACCCAGTGACTATATCCAGCTTTGACAAACACGTGCAGTTTCACTGCCCCATACAGTTCATAAAAAAGAGATAATCCTTTCCTAATACCTAATAAAGTGCTTCTCAGCTTTACTGTCTATGTTCACCCTGTGCTATTTTCATTTCCTATTATTGGCACCACTCCGTTTAACTATTTTGAAGGCATGGCCAATCATCAGTGTACAATGCTAAGTCACGGCCATTCTCAAGCATCCTTTGCAAGGACACAGAAACCTAAGACTTCTAACTTATTAAACTCACAGAAGTTCATATGAAGTTTAGTACTTAGCTATTAGTTATGTAGTACTTATTTAGTTCCACTTGTAGTAACCAAACTCATAGAAAGCATGTGAAAATCTCTGGATGGGAAATAAAGGAAAAAGATGAGATTGTCCTGTCTCTCTAAGGGAAATACATACAGAACATAGTTTTCACTGACTCTGTGGGTGATAGCCCACGGGCCCAGCAGCATTCATGAACTGCTGATGGGTGTCCACACACATAGCTCAGTACACTGCTCCACACTGCTTGCTCTCCTGGACCCTGCGTTTGTCACAGCAAGTCTTGGAAGAGACTGCTCCTCTGATGGAGGGTGCAGAAGTTTGCAGGGCAAGGATCCAATGGAAAAAAAAAACCACATTTATGCATTTTGCTGATACAAAACAGCCCATTTTCCTAAAAATATTTATATACTCATGTCTTCATACTATAGGAAGCAACTTTCTAGCAAAATTACTTTTAAGTTTTGACCATGGAAGCCTTCTAGTTCCAAGTGCATCAAGGGGCACAGTTTTCCTGAACTCATTTAGTCTGTGTCCACTTACATTTTTCTCCATTTTTACAGGAAAATGATGGGCTGTAACTAAAATAGGACCTAATTCAGAGAAAATTAAACAGCTTCTCCGTATGGAAGATATTGAATGTCACATTTCCAAGGGTGGACAAAGAAGAATTTCAGGTATAAGGTTTCATATAGGTTTCTTGAAAGAGCTAGGAATAGCAGTCATCTTACTATAATTTTCTATGAAAAATTAGGTGCCTAGACCAAGCCACTTGGCCAGGTCACTCCTCTGCCATCACTGGGGAGACAGTCACTGCAGGAAAAGAATTCTTCCATTTGTCTCTCTCCATTACTTAGACAAGAGGTCTAAAAGAGCAGTGTAGACAAGATGACAAATGGTAGATGAGCTAATCCTCTCCTTGTGGGACTAATAACAATGTGCTCTAACAGTGTTGAGAAAAGTGTCCCTTGGTGAAAATCTGGAGTCACATTTTTTTCCCTAGGGAGCCTCCTGTCTATTCTTAATGACAGGGAACACTCCGGTTGCTGTCTATTGTCTTCCTCCTGAGTACACAAAAAGGTTATGTGCACATTATAAAGCTCCAGAAAGGAATGGATCCTCTGAAATGTGATGGCTTTTATGGCATCACGTTGTTGCTGCTGTTTGCCACCTTCAGGTGCACCATTCATTTCAGATCACACAGTGCTTTCCTCCAATCTCTGTAACAAAACACAGGGTTACAAAAGAAATGCAATTAACAATAAAAATCTACAGCATCAAGAACCAGTATTTATTGTTACTAATATTGACCATGGCTTTGGTAAATATTAGTAACAATATTTACTATCTATACTACTAGTATTTACTAAATGCTAGTAACAATGTCTCCCATTTCAGAGAAATTCAAATAAATCCTACCACCTTTGCCAAAAGCATGATTTTTAAAACTGTAAAAGAAAAATATTTATTCATCCAATATATCTGCCACCTGAATTCATCACTTTGTTTTAAATTGGAATGCACACCCAGGATTTCCACATGTGATTTCCACAGTTTTCTCTGTACAGAAGGAGAAGTGATTTTAAAAAGTTGAGTTCTGTGTTATAAAACTTTCTTATAATTAGCTTAATGCTTTTTTTACTGGTAGCATAACCGAGGGAAAAAAAAAGTTATGTAAGAACACAGCTCATAGGCTCTAAATTATAAACAAACCACCTGAAGAATAATTCAAGACAAGTAGTAAAATGAAATACTTCTCAGATGCATACATATTGGAAAATCAGTTTGTGTAAAACAAATCGTCAACTGATTTTATTAATTTCACACCTTTCTTTCCTTATAGCTCCAGTGAACATTCATAGAAATTTGGTTTTTTTATGTGGTGTGTACATCTTATTTGGTATTTGAACATCCAGAACTTGCATTCTCAAGTCAGCACTAATACACAAACAATTGTAAAATTTTAAATTTTTACGATTTTAAATTGTAATTGTAAAAACAATTGGAGGCTCACTGTAGATAAGATAAGACATGGACTGTCTATTTCTACTCATGCCAGATGTCAGGTGAAGAACTGAAATCTGAAACAAAAATATTGTTCAGGTCAAAATCAGATATGTCTATTTGGGTGAGATATACGTGGCTGGAAGGATTAAATTAGGCATTTTGACTGCAATGCAAAATCACATCTATGAATTCTGTGCTTTGGACACAAGTGAACCAGTAAACTGCTGTGAACTGGATGGCAACAAGGCTGGTGGCTATAAACACAGAGGCAGACAGACAGGCAGAAAGACAGACAGGCAGGCAGAAAAATGTGAAAGAGAACTAAGAATAACACAACAACAACAAATTATATCAAGTGTTACAATATTTCTGCAAGACATGTATTCTCAGAAAATTTACTAAAACAGTTTACCTGCAATTGGTAACTAATCACTTGACATTTAACTTTTTATGCTGCCATTTTGTGATAATATAGAGAATTCACAATTATTCCTCCTGTCTTGTATGGGGAAATTAATGCATGCCAATATATATGGGCAAAACCCCCAATATTTGTAGCAATTATGAACAGTGTAACATCTCTTAATCCAGTCAAAGATTAAACATACTTTTTCATGCTATTGGATTCCCAAGAAAAGGAAGAGTTAGAAGTCCTCACAGTATTCCCCCATTCTCTGAGATCCTACATTAACACAAGTAGAAATGGTGTTGCATACAGTTCTGATATAAATATTATCTTTATAGAAGAATTAAACCAAATTAGGAGTTATATACAGTCTTCGAACTTAGAGAAGATTGCCCATGAAAACAAGAAAATTTGTGGCTACTAACATTACCTATTATTTTGACTCATTCTTATTGCTCATTATAAAAATCTTTTAAAAATTACTAGTATGTTTTAAAAACTTTAAGCAGTTGAACTATGTTTTTACAGCCTGGACACGTGCCTCTGAATGTTCTGTTTGTTTTCATTTGTGCATGTTTTTTTTTAATCTTTGCCAAACCAATTAGGTTATCTTGAAGAACAGAGGAATGAGGTCAGGGAAAACATTTCTTGGCAAAATTAGACAATTCTGAACATTTGCCCAGTGAACGTCACCCATTTTGTGCACTTCAATGAAGAAGGGTTCCTATCCAGAAAATAATGAGTGTGCAATTAATGGTCATCTCATAACATATGCACACAAGGGATTATAAATAGCCTGGCCAAACTTCTGAGTGCTTTTGGTTCAAACTTTGGATTACTTGAACTTGTAACTTAATCATACTCTTATAACACAGCTTGCTGTTGTTGCTATTTGCAAGTCTTATTCATGTCCTCATTGAATTTTACTGGGAAATAATTTTTCTTGTAAGTCATTGCAGCGTCCAGCTCCTAGTGAGACTAATGCAAGAATCACAATTATGTCATCTCTTCTTCACAAATCGAACAATGCCTTTCTATAACCCCAAATTCCTATTCCTGATAGTGTAGTGGTTCTAGTTTTGGCTGGGTTCAGCTTTTCTTACTGCTGTCCTGCTGCTGGCTTGTAGTTCTGTTGGGTTATCTGGCTCCTGCTTCTCACTCCTGTTGCAGCTGGGTTGGCTTCAGGCTATGATAATTTTGCCTGCAGTCTTTACCTCCTGCTGTTCTATCAAGGACATTAATGCTTGAGGCTGAACCCTAAATTTCTAAACCCTTTATTCTGCAAAGCCTTAAGGCACATTTTACTGCTTCAAGAACCAAATCACAGAGTGATGTTTTTGTAGGTTTGTATTATTTTCTAATCCTGGGACATGAACTTATTTGTGGCAAACCCTGAGCAGAGCTGCTCTAAAGACTATACAGCCTAGATGAAAGTAGATTTGTTTTTTAACACAAGAATTTCTAATTTCACCTTTCATATGCACTGGTTCTCTTACAGAACTTTGTTTTGCAAAGATCAAGTTGGCCAATATTATAACATAAAAACACTGTATGCATAGTTCCTTTCTTGCAGGGAAAGTGCAGGGAGAAAATCTATAGTAGGTGATACACCATTCACAATGTTTTGACTTTGTAAGTAAGTTTTCTCAGGAGAGATTTTAAAACATGCACTCACCAACTTGCATCTAAATAATTAACTACCAGAGGACTGTGCTCTACTTTACCATTTTACATTTGGAATGATAGCCACTCAGCTATCCAAGTAATGTGTGTCATGTAAAACTTGGATCAAGAGAGCCAGAATCTATCTTTGTTTCTGTATTGTATTTGTTGCACCAGATCAGTAACACCTTTGTAAACTTTAAACTAAGTGTATAGTGTTATTTAAAATAATTAGAGCTTTCTGAAATGGCATTCCTTTTCCACTCTGTCCATTGCGCTTTTGTCTGACTCTTCTTTTTTTTGCCCCTGTGCAAGGGAGAAGAGGATATTTACAGATCCTTATAGTTCCAAATATTCCCACAAAGCAGTAAATTCAGTCATTAACAAATAGCTTCAGATTTAGAATAATTCAGTGGAAATCAATCAAAGTGTTTATATGATTAATGCTAAAAGTGGTTAAGAACACTGACTGGGACCTAAAGGCAATAAGCTTTATTTATCAGCAGATTGAATATTTTGTATTTGTGTTGAACTGACTTACACTGTTTTGATTTTCATACCATTATGTCTTATTTCAGTGTTAGCAATACAACCATAGCCATTTAAAAGTACTGGAGTATTCTAAAGTATAAAAACCTTTCAAATTTCTTTTTAAAGATTCCTTTGGGCTTAAAAGGCTCAGATGATCACAAACAGGAGCAAAAGCAACACTTTTTACAGAAGAAATTTATCAAGAAGAGAAAGAATGAAGTTCATTACTTAGATTTAGATTTAGATTAGATTTAGATTTAGATTTAGATTTAGATTTAGATTTAGATTTAGATTTAGATTTAGATTTAGATTTAGATTTAGATATGGGTCAAAATAACATATTGCCTACACATATTGAGCAACTGATAGAGCCTTTTAGATATAGCATTTTTAGTACTGTAGAAGGAAGACATTTAAAGATAAAGCTCTTATATCACTTTGACTGCAAAGACAAATGTGTATATATGTTTGTGTTACAAAATAAATGCAAGGGCCCCTATGTATAATAGATGAGTTGCATTTATAATATATACAGTTTCTCCCATGTCAAGCATCTCAAGATATTCTCTAAGGAACACTGTTCATAAAGGTAAATTATATGACTTCTCGCTTATATAAAAAACCACACAGGTTGCGAGACTAAAGCTTCATTCTTTGATTTATTGTAATTAATGGAAAAACATATATTGACCTTTGCAGAGCACTAATGTGAGTCTGTGACTTTTCCAAAGTCACTCTAGAGGTTTGTGAAATAAAGTCTGTGCTATTCCTACTTACTCTGTGGGACCTTCCTACACTCTTGGTACAGATACTCAGGGCTACTAACCACTTTCTCTAACATTGATCAATAACTACTGATCAAAATTCGTATCTATAAAATGCTCCAAGTTGTTCAATTTTTGAGTGACAAAAATAAGTTTCACACTTCTATTTGATTTATAATAAGTACCAAAAATGGTAGAAAGGACCTGTTGTTTAATCCTGAGGAAAAAAGGATCCCTTTCCTATAAATTCACAGTTCAAGGCCCTTTGAACGCTCCAAAGTTTCACAGGTAAGGTACAACAGAAGCCAATCTTTATTTGAGAGATAAAAAACATAGGTTTATCTCACCTTCTAATCTTGTTCTTCTGGCTCCACCAATTCACCCTCAGCTGCCAAGCAATCTGAATGTACATCTGCCTCCAAGGTGCATCTGCCTCCAGAACTATACAGAAAGTGGCCAGCTGTGGTGACATATAAACCAAAAATACTTGGAGAAAGTGAGGAATAAGCAGTGTCTCAATGATGCTGTTGCAACACATCATCTGTGAGGGGCCATCACAAGAAGTCTGGCTGTTTATCAGAGCTGGATACAAGCCATAAAGTTCAACTACAAATGAAAACTTTTCTGAAGCCTAGGGACATTTGGCTTTGTGTGTTCAGTAAATAGAGAGGGGCTAGTACTAAGTGTAAGTATTTTAGCTCACATAAATTAGGGGGGTGTTCTGGTGCAGATGTTTTATTCAGATTGGTGTACATTAATATTGCTGAATGAGAACACAGCAGGAAATAATTGCAGATAGAAGGCTATTGACAGAGTTTTCCACAAACCTACTCGTTCTGTTTAATAGGCTTGTTTTTTGGGATATAATTTGTGGTTCAAGAAGAGAAAAAATGGGTTGGTAAAAGGAGGGAAACTGTCCCTTCTCTGGGTAGTTACAGGGCCTGATTTCACAGAAGGCTGAGGGATATATTAACAATCAGTAAGAAGATACAGAGAAGCAATTAGGAGCTTGCAGTCCAGGCAGAAAAGCTACTGAGAGAAGAGGGCTGCAGGGAGCTGTGCCTTGGCACAAGAAAACGATTTCATAATGACCAGAAGGGAATTACCAAGTTTTGTCTTACTCAGGCAATCAATGTATTATCCAAAAGTCCTAACAACCTGGACCTTCCCAGCAGACAGAGTAGGCAGTGAGAGACTGAATTAAAAGCCTTTTATTTTCATTGCCTTTTGCCTAGTCACTTTGAGTTTCCTCTTTTTGAAAGTTAAAGATGTCTATTTATATTCTAATGAAAATTTAGTAGATTTTAGGTTGATCTATCTCAAAGCTAGATAACTTGGAACCACATACAGGCGCTCAGTCACAAGAGTTGGGACACAGAGAACGTGAACTTTCTTTGTTCTCATGATATGACAAAGAGAAAAGCAAAGTGTTCATTTGTTTACTGAGCTCGGCACTTTGCTCTGGAAGGATATTATTTTTCACTGTTCATCATTCATGCCAAATCTTCATTCAGCTTGCATGGACGAGATAAAGAAGAAAGTTTTGTCTTTTACTTTTTTATTTTTTTGTTTAAATTGACATTCTTTGTATGCGGATATTTTTCCATCTCACATACAGACTGCTTAGGAGAAGCTGAGGTTTAGGATGTTTGGGAGCTGTTCTAACTCAGCCTCCAGAGGCAAAACAATCTTTCATTAAAATAACCACCTAGGAACAACAAATATCTCTTTTTTCCCCCTCTCCCCCCACTCCTCTGACAATGATTTATCCAAAACTAAAGGACTACACATCCAGCAGATGTGTTTGTCTGCACTATATAAATCCATACTCCCAAGCCTAGACTGAATATGTGTCACCTTTATGACCGGAAAATGCCACATCCCACAGGGCAACTTGTTTCCAATTCTTTGCCTTGTCACTGTCAAGCATCTGAACCCTGGTGCTCAAATATATCTTTGCACCTTCTGTCTCTCAGCCTTCTGATCATTCAGACCGCTCACCGTTTGGTTCAGGGTGAGGTACCATACACTTCAGATATACAGCCTGATGGCTTAGCTGCAAAACTTGGCAGTGTTTCTCCCTAAGGTACACGTGCTAAGATTACAAATATCTCACGCTCAGGGAAGCTGGATGGGAAAGAGTATTTGTGGTGGTCTCAGAAGAAAATTAACCCACATCTAGAAAGTCCCACTGGTGAAATACTTCCCTTTGCAGAATGGTTTAAAAATGCTTTGTTGAGCTTTGTGACCTTGGGGAAGCCAGAGCATAGGTAGGCGAACACAGCAGGTGGAGAGTAGGAAACCTGTTGGCTCAATAAAGGATAATTAAGACATAAAATAGCTTCCTCCAGGCTTTGTTGTTCACTGGAGAGCTGGGGTATTGTCTGCCTTAGCTAGAGAAAAGGCAGGAATGTGACACATGTCAGTCAGGCTGGTGGCAGTAAAAAACTGATGGTTGAGCAAATGTCTGCAGTAGAGTCTGAATTGCTTTGGCCTTTCAATCTGGCAGACCCAGTGACACAGCAAGGGGGGTTTGGTTTCATGACAAATCATGTTCAGCAGCAGGACCTCATATTTCTTCTAGTCTTCCCTGCAGGTCTACACCATAATTCTATGTGAGACTTCACAATGAAGAAGGTTAAATGAATTGTTAACTGGGAAGTCTTGAATAAACAAGCCAAACTAAAATAGAAAAACAAACAAACAAACAAACAAAAATACTGAAATTTTTGGTTTTAAAAGGGTATCTTTTCTTTAAGAGCACTTCAAGATCTGATGAAATCACTAGTGTGTATGAACTACTAAGGCACGTGATAAATACATAATAAGGAATAAAGAGGGACAACAATTGAATACTGGAGCAGTGACTACAACAAAGATCTGCTAAAAGAAGTTTGACCACTTCCAGTTTCTGCTAGTGGCTGTTTGAAGAAATATCTGATATAAGTAACTGGTGCTTGCTCTGAACAGGATACTTGTATTTTTTCTCTTAGCCTTTGGAGAACCTTGGACAGAAATGCCATCTGAACAGTTTAAGAGTAGTAGTTAAGAGACTATTCTTTTAGGTGATTTGAAAACTCTTCCCTTTTTGTGTCCCTAACTCTTATTTTCAACAGATGTTTGAGCTCAGCCAGGTCTGTCTTCTACATTAGAAAACTTCATGTAAGATCTTGCCTTCTCAGTTACTTTCGGCAGACAGTTTTATTTTTTTTTAGTTTGCTCTCCCCCAACCCAGAAAGGTCTTTGAATCTATTTTATGATTTTTGCTGTTGTTTTTGTTTTTCTTCTATTAGAAAAGTCACTGAGATCTTTAAATCTAAGTTTCCAACTGTTGTCTTCTAAATGTAACTTGTCTACATCTGTTCATAAGATTTCATAGTTTATACTCTTTCTCTGGAACAACCCTCAGTACTTCATAGCTCCCAGAGCTGCTTCTCTGCCAGAAAAGTAACAACATAGGTACATAAAGGTAGATTTCTATCCTAGATCTGCCAAAAGAAACCACCCCTCCTCTGCCCTTTATCCACTTCTTGACAACTTAGTGCTCAGCTTCAACTGCCTTACTTTGAGTCATACAGAGAGCCTCTTTTTAGAGCTCATTTACTATCTGTATCTCAGTATTGAAATCACAGAACATCCCACATTCTGCACACATGGAAATCCTCAGTCCTGGCACTGATTCTCAGTGCTATCTGTGAACCATGATCTACCTAACAAGATCCTTTCTGAAACATTTTGCCAGTCTATTCTGTCAAAATAGCTTTCTGGATTTACCTTTGACACCTACAAGTGAATGACATTCCTCAGGTACTGCAAGATCTATTCTTTCTCTGCTAAAGGAGCATTCCTGTCTATCTTCTGCCTCAATCACTAACAACTCAGTTTCTGATTTATTCCTGCTTCATGGGTGTGCAAATTTTACAATTTTCTGTAATAAGCAAAAGGAACATAGAAACAAATTTTATTTTTTTAATAATATCCTACTTTTTTTTCCTTGTTTGTGTTTAATTTTGTGAGCAAAAAATTGGACGTGCCAGGAAACTCATCTCCTCTGTTCTGTTTCAGATCCAGGCCACCATGTCAAGAAGAATGGGAATGGGCTCAGCAGTCCTTCCAGCTGTCCTGTTAAGAAGCTGTTCAATTACTTAGAGGAGAAAGGCATCAGTCCTGAGCAGGCCTCATATGTATATGTTAGTCATTGCCAGATGAAGCTGTTATACCATCTGTTCTTCTTTCTTATGACTGCAAATCTTTTTAAGACCCTTCCTCAGGATGACACAGGCAATGAAGATACTTATAAATGCACAAATTATTGTATAGCATACTGAGCATGGTTATGATAGATCAAATTCGAATCCAGTAAATGCTTGATATTATACTTCTGAGACATGATTTCTCTGGCCTATTTTAGATACCTATTTTAGATTTAGATAAATGTACCCCAAGGTGCCCTCTATGAATTATAAAGAGAGGCTACATTGAGTACTTGTAGACATCTGTGCTGTCAACTCTAAAGTTGGGCAAGATGAATACCATCCATAAGGCCTAAGAGTAGTAGGGCTGGCTGCAAGGAGAAAAAACAGGTTTATGCACTGTTCGTTTAATCTTTAACAGCTCGCTGGAACACAGAGGGCCAGCAGAACTTGGGTTTGGTCCATTTCCTCACAGTCCTGCTCACAGCTGTAGCACCTCACACTCTCCTAACTCCTGTTCCACAGATTTTTTTCCCAACTTATTCAAAATGGGTGAAGTTGCTGTGTTGCACCATAGTCAGAGACCACATGTATATCTCTGCTAGTCCTGTTACACAACATTCCTCTTGCAGCTCCATGAAGATCTTCTGTTGCATTAACCCAACTCAAACTGTACCTGAGGTACCAACTTAAAAAAGGAGAAGGCCTTTCCTTATACTGGAAGTTCTAATATTCTGTAGTAAGTGGGGCACAGAATGAAATTTCAGTGCTAACCATGCAAAATTTTACAATGACAGTTAATTTCATACATTAGTAGACCATTGGAAAAATATGGATTGCTATGCAGATATTCAAATCAAGGCACAAGTATTTGCAGGAAGATAATGTAAGTGAAACAGAATCTATAGAAAAGGAAACATCTTCTGTGTTCAGGTCTTCTGTATTGTAACCATAATATTTCTTCATATTTCTATCTTCATACAAAGCTACAAGCAGTTTAGACTGAATATTGCAATGATTTCAATACTCTGAATATGTTTCATGTGTAACAAATTGCATGCAAAAGATTCAACCCAGAAATGGGACAGATGGCATTTGTACTGCCACTGTATCCTGGGAGCCTTAATTCCTCACATTCATGGGGGCTGTAGTGATTCCTGATAAACCAAAATACTATGTAACCTCATGGCCTCTCTTCCACACTCTCAGATTTCCCTCCCTTGGTTGGCACCACACACTTCTGGGACTGTGTTAGCTGGTCCTGCTCCTATTATGAACAAATATTGCTCTGGAGGCCCCACACCCTAGGATACTCCAAGGTTGAGGTTAGATCAAAAGGCTTATCTAAGAATACAAAAACATGTAACATTAAACTGAATAACTTTAATAAATGTAATTTTATTTGATAGCAATTTCATTCAAATTTTTATACTAAGTCTCAACGGATTTCAAGTTCTTGTTTTGCCAGTATTATTCAATGCCCCATAATTTTAGACATACAAGTGCAAGTCATTGTTTCCAACTAGCTTGATCCTGAATTCACACAGCTATTAATCAGTTTAATATGCTTCATGTTGCTAATTTGAAAAGCACATAAGGAAGAAGTCTGTGCAGTACAGATATGACAATTAGTGAAACAATCCTTTTTCTAAAAATTTGCTTGGGTAGTACAAATTTTACCAGAAACTTTGTCTCCTTGCACTAAAGAAGAGTAAAAGAGACAGTTGTTCTCATGCCAACTACTTTTGGTGCCAGAGGTAGCGATAGAAATATGTTGCCTCTGGAGGTTCAAGAGTATTTAATAATCCTCCCCCTCCCATCATTATTTTCCATTATTGGTCCCTCTTCTCTCTTCCTTGTTATCATCCAGAAAACAGGCAAGTGTGCAGACGCAATATATAAAACTTAAAAAACCAACATGTCCATAAAGAACTGGTTGTCTGCCTGAAAAAATAAAAAAAAAAGAGAGAAAATGAAAGAGGCAATGAAACTCCAAGAGAGAACAACAGCCTCAACTCAAATTCTGTCATGTTGAAGTGCAGTATAAGGTTCTAATTGTAAATCACACTAAGTTCTGACTTCAGTTAAAATTTTAATGTATTTTTACAATATTTGTGCTTGATTCCTCTCACAGCATGGGTTTTAGAATCAGTGAGATGAAATAAAAATAAAAAGGTCCTTGTGATGGCTCATGAGCCCGTAGTACAAATGACAAAGACAATCCTCTGGTGGGACAGTCCCGAATACCAAAAGATCCTCCCCAGTTTAGGGTGAACAGAAGCAGCTTCCCCCAGGCTGCTTTGCTTTGCTTATGTACCCCAGTTCTGCTTCCCCGGTGGGCCATTGGCCTCTCCTCCCCCTTGTTACCCATGGCCTCCTTCCCCCTGCCCTGGAAGGTTCTCCACTCCAGGTTCCCCCATTGGCCCTTGCCCCATCTCCACTCCCCCATAGTTTCCACATTGGCTCCCTTACCCTAATCCCGCCTTTGTACCGCCCCCATGCCCTCAGATCATTGGTCTCTGGTGCTCAGTCTGCTCCTGTACTTAAACCTGGACCCTGTATTGTCTTTTGTCTTCGTTCCTGGAACCCTTCATGGTGCAGGTGCGATAAACCTCTGCCGTGGAACTCTATAAGAGACCCTTCCCAGCTGTTTGTCATCAACCCGTTTACTGGAGCTATCCGTGTGTGTGTGTCTGTGTGTGTGCACGTGTGTGTGTGTGTGTGTGTGTGTGTGTGTGTGCGTGTGTGTGTGTGCACGTGTGTGTGCACGTGTGTGTGAGTGTGTGGTGGTCCTGCCGAGCGGCTTCGCTGAGGAGACGCTTTGGGAAGGTCATGGCACGTCGTGCTCTGGCACGGCAAAAGCCTTCCAACCAGCAACAGGCCCTGAAGTGTCTGAAAGAAGAGAAATAAAGCTTCTGACCAGAGGAATTTGCTTCATTCAAGAAATTAAGAAAAACAACTGAACCAAGTTTTTTTGCCTAGATTACGATGATGGATATTGGCTGAGCTCAGGATCTATAATCAGATCAACTAAAGACTGAATTTTTATGAGAACTTTTACAGAATCAGTGAATAAGCTGACTTGGAAGGGACCTACAAGGATCATTAAGTCCAAATCCTGGTCATGCACAAGATCATCCCTGAGTCACACCATGTGCCTGAGAGCATTGTCCAAATGCTTCTTGAGCTCTGTCAGGCTTGGTGCTGTGACCACTTCCCTGGGGAGCCTGTTCCAGTGCTCAACCACCCTCTGGGTGAAGAACCTTCTTCTAATATCGAACTTAAACACCCCCTGACACAGCTTCATACGTCTCTCTCAGGTCCCGTCCCTGGTCACCACAGAGAAATCAGTGCCTGCCCCTCCTCTTCCCCTCGCAAGTGAGTTATAGCTGCAGTGAGGTCTCCCCTCGGTCTCCTTCAGGCTGAACAGAACAAGTGACCTCAGTCACTCCTCATACAGTCCTCATACACTTGTCATACATCCTCAAGGCCCTTCACCATCCTTGCTGTCCTTGACTGGGTGCTCTCTATTCTTTTCTATGTTGTGGCAGCCAAAACTGTCCCCCAGCACTTGAGGTGAGGCCACCCCAGTGCAGAGCAGAGCAGGACAATCCCCTCCCTTGCCCAGGACAATCCCCTCCCTTGCCCAGCTGGTGATGCTGTGCCTGATGCCCCCACAGGACAGGGTTGGCCCTCCTGGCTGCCAGGGCACTGCTGACTCATATTCCACTTTTTACTGACCAGGACCCCCAGGTCCCTTTCCAAGGAGCTGTTTTCCAGTTTCTCATTTCCCAGTCTGTCCATACATTTACAGCTGCCCCATCCCAGGTGCAGAATCAAATGCATTTTCCCTTGTTGAATGTCTTCTGGTTGGTGATTGCCAAGCCCTCTAATTTGTCGAGGTCTCTCTGCAGGGCCTCCCTGCCTTCGAGGGTGTCAGCAGCTCCTTCCAGTTTTCTATCATCTGCAAACTTCCTTATTATCCCTTCCAGTCCTGCCTCCAAATCCTTCATGAAGATGTTGAAGAGGACAGGGCCAAGGATGGAGCCCTCGGAACCCCACTAGTGATAGGTCACCAGTCTGATGTCACCCCATTCACTATAACCTTTTGTGCCTGGCCCATGATCCAGCTGCTCACCCCATCACATGATGTGTTTATCCAGCAAAATACTGGACATTTTGTGTGCAAGGATGCTGTGAGAGACAGTACCAAAAGCTTTACTGAAATCCAGAAACATTACATCAACTGGCTTCCCTTGATCAGCTAGGTGAGTTATCTTATCATAAAATGAAATCAGGCTTGGTAAGTGTCTTGGGGTGACTCTATGGTGTGTATCCCCTATCACAGCTCTATGCCGAAAAATTAATTTTGTGCCTTTAAACTGAGCTTGAGAGGGGAGGAAAAAAAAACAAATGAACTTTTCAAAGCAAGTTCCCAAGGACACAGAGATAGAGACGGCTCTGCGTTCTCTGGTGGTAGCATGGAGGGAGCTCCCTGCCTGTCTCTTCAGCCAGTTTTTTTGGGGGTTTTTTTCCTTCCTTTTTTTCTGGCCTGTTTCCTAGGACTTTGGTGAGGTTTTTTTTTCTTCTTTTTTTTCTCTTTTGGACTGTTTCAACAACATCAGAACACATCAGGAGAGCTTCTCTTCAGGCCCGGAGGGGGCCTAAGGCCACCCCCCACGCCAGCTCCGAGAAGGAGGGACCACACCTACAAGAGGACTCTAATTTCTTCCCAGGTTTTCTCGTTATAGTGAGGGGTTTTACTATTTAGTATTATTATCCTTTTCCTGTGTGTTTGTTAATAAATAGGTTTTATCTCTTTCACTTTCCTTTGAGGAATTTTTTTTCCTGAACCTGGTGGGGAGGAGGGTAGTTGTGACCTGACTTTCTCCCAGAGGATATATATTGCTAGATTTTGGCCAAAACCGGCACAATAAGAAGGACTTTCCTAGCATGAAGCAGTGCTGGCTATGAATAATGACTGCATAGTCCTTTAGGTGTTTTTTAAAACCTCCCAGAGTAATCTTCATAACCTTTCCAGGCTGAGAAGTGAGACTAATGGACCTGTATTTTCCACAGTCATCCTTGTTGCCCTTTTTGAGAACTGGGATGTTAGCCTGCTTCCAGTCAGCTGGGAGCTTTTACCTTGTCTATCTCAATGCAAGTCCAAGCACTCTACTTTTGAACTTAGAGACTCATGATACTAAACAAAAATTAGGTGGTTGATAATGTTATCAACAGTAGGACAATAATCCAGATGAAGATTTATCTGATCTAACTTAAATATTCTATGGTATAAATATCTACCACTGTTCTAGTCCTAAAAAATTCCTTTTACAGTCATCGGAGATAATTTGCATATCTAAAATGGAATTTTAAAGCAGCTGTCTAAAATAGACCAGACTAACAGATTTAGAGGTATGGTATTCACTAATTTATTGACTGTTAGTGGATTTGAACGAGTTCTGTCATTTCCATGATCCATATGTGGCCTAGAAATCATCTTTGAATTTAAATACCCTGGTATATTTTATATCATGTCAGCATATTGGTAGGCCCTCACACAGAGTAAGGTGAATGCCAGAGATAAATATGTCATATGTGTTTTGTCTTCAGATTATCCTTCCTCGGTTATAAATCAATGCAAAACATTTTTATATAGGCAGATAGTGATGGGATGAGGGGGAATAGTTTTAAACTAAATGAAGAAAGATTCAGACCAGATGTTAGGAAGAAGTTCTTTACTAATAGGGTGATGAAGCGCTGGCATAAATTGCCCAGAAAAGTTGTGGATGCCCCATCCCTGGAAGAGTTCAAGGCCAGGTTGAATGGGGCTTTGAGCAACCTGGTTTGGTAGAAGGTGTCCCTTCTCATAGAAGTTGAAATGAGATGATCTTTAAGGTTCCTTTCAACCCAAGCTGCGATTCTATGATCAGTGGCATGTATCACATCTGGCAGAAGTGAATGAGACATTTCTTTCTGTCTAGATGTGGTAATGTCATGTAAACTATACTTGCTACCAAAGTCTTCTATTTTATCAAGATGAGCTGATGGTTTAAAATACTAGATACTGGATTTTTAGAATAAATATGTACTGTTTTATTGTCAGCAAAAACTGCTTTACTAGCAAGAAATTGCTGTTTCTCATTAAGTCCCATGCATCCATGTAATTCACTCACCTGGCCACAGACAGGCTGAATGCATATTAGCCATACTCAATGCACAGTTAGCCCCATAGAGCCTCTCAAAAAGGGGATTCTACAGCATTCCTAACTAAACTGCTCCAGTGTTTAACTTTTTCGACCTTAACAATTCTGCAATTCTATGATTGTGTACTAGGTGCAGTAAAATCTTCTTCCTGATGGATAACTTACAACTCTTTTGCTGAAATGTAAGCCCATTTCTTATTGCTCTATCCCCAGCAGACAGGTGTGTATGTCTTCCCATTTGCCAGCACTTTATTACATGCTTATTCCACATATAACAGACATTTTATGCCTACTGAAAACAACCTCTTTGTAACTGTTATCTGTCTAACTAATGTAGTTGGAAAATAACGTGAGTATTGTGTGCATCTGTGTATGTAGCAGTGAGGTCAACAAAATTATGTGCTGTTTGAGATTTCGGTATTCTATGACTAGTTACATACTGTCAATCTGACTATTAGTCCCTTGAATCCTATTCCCATGAAGATGTCTCTCAACATGCAATTCATCAGGATTCAGATTGACAGCACATGAACATGAGTCCAAGTAAATTAGTATTTTTTACAGTGCAGCTTTGAAGAGGTGTATCTGGTGATGTTCTTTTTCAGTAACATGCTAAAGAAAACTAAACTTCACAAATTCTGTAAAACATAATTCACTTTTTTGGCATTGCTTTAGTTTTATATTACAATAAGGTATCAAAACCCCCACACTCTTCATAAATCAGTCCAATACAATCTAGTTGGAGCTAATTGTCATAACAGCTATGCCACAGTAAGAATATTAATACTGAAGGGGTTTCATGGGCAAGCAGAATTATGCCCAGGTTGTGTTTTTCCTAGGAATTGTACTTCATGTTACAAGTCAAAAGTTCAAGGAGAACTGTATCAGCTGGGTGCACTATAAATCATTATAAATAAAGTCATAGCTCTCACTGAGTTGAATTCAAAAAGAGTCCTCATGTGTTGTGAGTTGTTTTTCTCTGTCCTTTGACTGAAACATGTTCTTGGAAGAATGCAATTGTTTCAGGTGTGTTATGGATAATGTGTTTAAACGTTAACACCTGTAAAGATAAAAACAAAAAGAGACATAACAGCATTCTTATCCCATATATAAAATCTCCAAATCCGTATACTAACTGTGAAGCCAACATTTTATTCCCTGAACAGTTTACAGTTCATTAGCAACAGCATTCACCACCATCTGACAGTTGGCCAGAATACTGATCTAAACTAGAAGATAATGAGGTTAGAAAATATCTTAGAGCAGTATAAGAGCTATGGAGCATCATCAGAATGTACAAAGAAAAATTGAAAATGGCAAATAGATCTTTGTGTTTTAGAATGCCTCTGCAATGCTTCTGTGGTACATCAGAATGAACCCTACTCTGAAAACTTCAGTGATAAAACCTCAGGAGTAAGCAACTCTTGTGACCAAAACTCAAAGCAAAACAGGTTTCTTTCAGGTCATTTATGTGGTACTTAAGGACCAATAATGGGAAATAATCTTTTGGCCATCCAAGGGATCACATTCACTGTTTCCTTTCTACATGGCATTTGACAGGGCAGCACAGATTATCTCCCAAGTGTCTTACTTCAAAATGCTGTTGGAAGGGGAATCCAAAGTATTAGGTGTCAGGGGACATGAACTATTTTCCAGGTACTAAAAGATCTAGGTTATTGCTGTCACATAACAAATATTCACATATCTTTCCTGTGAAATCCTACACAACAATTGCAATTCGCTACAGCTTAATAAAATATTCACATGTATGTGGCCACAAACAATATAGTTATCAGTCATGGTCACAGATCCACAAAACCAAATAATTCCAGAAAGCTATGGCTTTTGCAAACAAACATTACACAAATTAAGTGGGGAAGGATAAAGGGAAGGGCAGTAGGAGAGACAAAATGCTGAGAGGAATACAATTAAAGGCCTCAGAATGGAAAATTCTTCTAAATGTAAGACGCAACCATTACTGTTTGATTTTAAGTGTGATTTTAACAAATTGTCTTTCACTTAAACCATCTCTTCACTTTCTTTTCCAACAGGTTTTGAACTTAAAAGAAAATATGTTTCTGAGCCCTTCTTTTTTCTTTTGTATCCAAACAGGACAAAATCATTCAGGAAATGATCCACTGACCTATGGCAGTAGGGAAGCACAGGCCATCTTTTTCTTTACAGGAAAGAGTGCTGTACAGGTAGTTAATAACTACCAGATACACATTCAAAAGTCTTGGTGGTACCTAGGGGAACACTGATCAGTAGACACCTCTGCAACAAGGACTGGCAGCAATGCAGACTTTTACCCAACACTGCACCCTGGATTTGGTGATGAGCAGGGGGATGCTTCAACAACACTAGTATAGTTTGCTAGAAATGAGAGTTCTTCTCCACTCCATTAATTTGGGGATGCCTCAGTTGTCACAAATGAGATTAGTTGGCAGCCTAAAGGAGAAGGACTGCAGAGAGTTGAATATCTAAGTCAGAGACGACACACAGTCAATTGTTGTGCTTCGACAGCTATCAAGCAGCTCCTAGTTCTTACAGTCCTTCTCACTCACAGACCTGAAGTACTTTACAAGATGACTTCTGCTACTCTCTTTCACAAATGGTGGACTGCAGGTGAGAAAAGTGTGTGTGGAAGCAGAGTAATTAAAACTAGAATTTCCTCTAGGTTCCACCCTTCTCTTGCCCTGAACTACCAGTAAAGATGCAAAATTTAAGCCTTAAATACATAATATTGAGTGTTATCTCTTTATATGGATGTGTATGGGCTAAGGAATTAGGAAAAAAATTCTAGCAATTTTGGTACAAAAGTCATGTAGGTGGTCTGGCCAGTTTTGTTGAGATACCATCCAAGTTGTCTTGTAATTTTGCTAGAGATCAGTGAAAATTCATCTCAAGCAATTGTACACTGAATCATTGTAATCTTTTTGTTTGGATTATCTCATTTAAATTGGGAGACAAGCTTTCCTTGACAGCCCAGAACCACATGGTACAAGAAAGAGTTTCAGTCCATCTCTGACAGCTCCGGAACTTTTGTGGGCTTTCATGATCCCTTCACTGTGTTGGGGAAAGAGCTTGAAGAGCTGCGCATGCTGGATAAGGAATTTTCTTCCCAAAACATAAGTTGTTCCCTTAAGTGCAAAAAGAAATCAGGTAACTGTATCCCAAACTGCCAGTTAGATGAGAATCTGTAATTCTTGTCTTTTCAGCAGGAATTCATGGGTAGAGAGTTACCTGCTTTATCCTGTGCTGTGGAATAGTCACACCTGCTGCACTTCCAGTACCAAGAAATACAAGGACATGTTATGCACCAAGGTGATTATATCCCAAACTAATTTAAAAAAAAAAACCTGAAACAAATTTATTTCATTCTGTGCATCTCATTTAAGGCTCATGCATCTCCATTGTAAATTGACATTTATGCAGCTTGATGTTCTCTTTCTCTTTAAAATAATACTCATTAAAACACATATATCATACATATTTATGTAGAGACATCAACCATTACAAAATGTAATTAGACATTTTTGGTTTGCATTATTCTGTTTCAAGGCATAGAGAAAGCTGTATACAAGTATGCAGAGAATAATCACATACTCTTTGAGAAGCCTTACAAATTATCCCTGTTGTTTTGTGTGCCTTGAACTTGAGCTATGCCGAATATGAAGTCACAAATATGGGTTATACTAATGTGTTTTCCTTTTGCAACAATAATTACTTGGAGGGTAACTACTTAAGAGTAGCGATACTCCTTACATGGCTTTACTTCAGTTCCGTAAATCTGGTTTACAGCTCAAAGATGATGGACCACATTGAAAACACAGGATCTGATTTCTATTAATAAAAAAGAGGTGATAATCCTAATTAGAACTCAAGTTGCTTTGAATGTCAACCTTTATAAGAACATTTCTGCATGGAAAACAGCTCTATATTCCTCAAATCTTTTTCATTTAACTTTTTGGTTCATCAGAATGATTCAATATTAGAAATTAATATTTTTTGGTAAGACTGCATTTTGTTCTTTTTCTTTGGATCCTAAAAAACTGCAGTGAAATAAAAAAAAAGCCACAAACAAAAAACACAAATAGAGAAAACCCCAAGAGATTTGGCCGTTTCTTTATTTAAGTACTGATACCTTACTAATTAGTGCTACTTAACTTGCAGAGCAGAATGTGGTTATTTTCTTACAGGGCATATCTTCAAATCACTAAAAGATAGTATAATTAGCATCCAATTTTGAATGTGTTTAAATTTGACCCCTCCACAGCTTGCTGCACTGTTTAAGGAAACACATTCTTCTTTTTAATCTCTTAAAGTCTGAAGTTTCTGCATAATATTTATTGAAACATGCTTGTTATGAAACATGCTGTGGCAATGATGAATTACCTAACCACTTACTGAAGGTAACCCAATAATAATTATTTTAATGATGTTTTGCTCCTTTTAACTTCTGAATGATGCATTGGAAAAGTCTGGAAGATTTTTCTTTTAGAGAAATATGAGAATGCTTTCTTTTAGGGTCCTGAACCTTACCCAAAAGTATGTAAATAACATATCTTCAGTAGAGATATCCTTCATCTCAAATATTGGGATTTATATAGCAGTATAATGGTCATGAACATGCTCTGGGTACCCTGAACCCACAGGAAGTCCTGGTGAGGTCACTGGGCTTCTGTAGTGCAAGAGTTAATACAGGCTCATTGGGCAGTGAAACATCCCATCATCAAAATACTCGGGGATAAATTGACCAGAAATTTTACAGTTTGAATTGAAAAAAATCTGATCTTTTGCCTGTTACTCAATTTAACCCAGCTAGTCCAAAACCACTGCATTTCAAATGGTCTACAGATGGAGTCAGACTGAAAGGGGAACAGAAAGTTGTGAACACAATAGTGTGGTTTCCCCATTCATTTAGTTTTAGATACTGAATGTACTGCTCTTTTGCAAGTATCCTTCAGATCACTGCAGTGACAGCAGCCTTGCTTGCTGACTGAACTGGTCTGTTTTACATCACTTTTAGACAGTGCTGTTCCACTAATGCATTAGACAAAAGAATTGCCACAGAACAGGGGGTCATAACAAATGACTTTTGAAACGTGTCCAGCTAAATAGAGAAATAAAGAGATATTTAAAACAGCTCTAAATAAAATGGAAACATTCAATATAATCCCCCAAAATACTAATTGCAACCATTTGTTTCATAGGATTAAATCCTTGTAGAACATTTTATCCAACTGTTTGGACTAGGATGTGAACTTTACAAATTACTACTTTTTTTTTGTTTTGTTCGGCACCAGCTGTGTGCATGCTTCTGAAACATCACCAGTCATGCTGAGCATTTAGTAGGAATGTTGCAATGGCAATTTAAATGTTAAAGGGCATTGTGATTTTTAAGGGCTTGTTATCATGGCCAGCTGTAGCTAACAGCTTGTAAGAGATCAGGAAGAGGTATGTGATTTTCCAAGTAACAAAAGCAGCCTGTGTTTACCACGATTTCTTTTCTTCCACAGAATGTGAGGTGCTGGATATGGAAATAAATGTTTTCCCAGGAACAGAGTTAATAAATGATTTTATAATTCAACAGAATTCAACAGTCTTTATTTTAATCTCTCAAATAGTTTCAAAATGTTTAAAATGTATCAATTATCCTCTCCAATATGAAATTTAATTTCAATGAAGTTGTTACATTGAAAGTTCTGGGAAATTAAAGGGACTTTTGGGTTTGGTTTGGGCATTCAAACCAGGGAATATTTGTTACAGCATCCTTTCAAAATTTCTTTCCTTAATTTTCACTTATCAGGGCCAGGATTATCATTCACGAGAGAAGATGACCATTAGTTACTAGATAAGAGGAGGAGAAATTCCATAGAAGATGGTGGTCCCATAAGCTCTTGCCAGAGTATATTCTATAGCTTCTTCTGATGCTCTGGCTGGTCCATAGAGACCAGCCTGTTGAATCATTCAGGGTAAATTATTCAGAGTAAATTAGTGTTGTTTGAAGCAAACACCACTCCAACGGTGGCTTTAAGTAGCCTAGGTTTACTAACTATTATTTGTACACAAAGACAACATTTTCTTGATGACTTGGAAGCCTTGAAAAGATACATGTGTATTGTTCTTTTGAATGTGAAGAAAATCAAATTAAGATATAGACTATTCTCTCAAAGTTATATTTTGCTGGAGTTCTTAGTTAGAAAGAGATTTATTCATCACTCAGTAAACATCTCATCAGATTTGTTTTATAACACTTTTCAACATCTTTTGAAAGATTGGTAAGGTGGCTTCTCTATGGTATGAATATCTGCATAACTGCAGATTAAAGTAAAAGTAAAAAACCAAATTATATCTCAGATACAGACTTAGCAGGACCTCATTAAAAAGTCGGAACCATCAGCACTACACAATTAGCTTTTGTGTCTTGTAATTACAACTTGCAGCTAAAGGTATATTTGATGAAAGAAAATAATGTAACGTGTTGGAGGTACCCAGGTATACTTCACTTTTCACATTCCAGGAAAGACGATGAGCCTTGTTGGACACACTGAATGCTGATTGCACCAACTGGACAACATTATTAAACAAGTAACTGAACTACAAATATAAAGATAGATGCTGTCCTTTGCTACATCTGTGAGACATTATTCTGTGTATTGCAGTAAGATATCAGTCTGTGTTATCTTTGTAATAGGCAGAAAACAGGAAAAAATGTAAGCAGGAGTGCAGAGTAACAAAAAGACCTTAAATATGCATATGAAACTATGATTATAAGAAAAATTGAATACATGCTGAAGAACATGTAGGTTTCAGTTAAGGACGAGCTCTTCACTGACCTCTGCAGTAGTTAGGTCTTGGTAAATACGGACTCAAAATTTATTTTTTGATCTTTGGTGATCAAACCATCTCCCACAAGGTAGTTGGCATCTTATTCTCTTGAATTACCAAGTGTTTGGAAGGAAGGAACTCCATTATGAGTAGTTTGAAGATAACCTGCCAAGTGATGTTTCGATCTCAGCCTTAGTTTTTGTGCATTGTTTCATCTGATTCCAGTGCTCCTCCTGTTAATGGGAACTAACATTTAAGTTATACAATACATTAACATTAAGCAATAACATTAAGCATCATTCAATAACATTAAGCATTCAATTTGCTAAATACTATCCCTAAGAAAAAAGGGCCAGTCTCCCTTAGAAAGATGTTGCATTTTGGCTGTTTCAGCATGCTCTTGCCATTAGTTCTGCAGTCTGTTAATGACACTCCATCTGCAAATTCATCCCCTTGGTTATGATCTTGCCTCCCTTCATTTTCTGAAAGTAAAATCTTGGGAAGTAACCAGTAGAAGGAAAATTTTCCTAGGCCACTCCACTCAATCTATTCGTCATCCTAATGGTGGAAGTTATCTTTTCCTGACTTCTCTGTCTCCCAGATGTGTACAGCCATCAGAGGGCTAGACAACACTTACCTGAAGAAGAAAGCTGTGTCTTGCTTTCCTCATCCGTCCACAAGAAACAAAAGTTAAAACCACTACTTTTTACATAGGTTTAGAACAGCAGTTATGTCAATTCTGTGGTCTAAGTCATCCTGTGACTAAAATCCATGTTACAAGAGAATGAATTCATTTCTGCATTTTAACACAGACAAGACTGAACAAGGAGTATGATTTCAATGTAATTTTGATATTCAAGATTCAGAGGCGGTTGTCAGGGCTCTGAGGGCTAGCAAGATCTTTAGTTTGGGACACACTCTTGACTCTTCTGTGACTTCCTCATTTATAAAAAGGGATGAATGTTAAATGTTCTCTATGTTTGCTTGTACCACAGAGAAGCAATCTTGTCCTATTCTGCAGGTCCTTTGCTGATTTCTGTGTGCTGTGTCTTTATTTCTTGTGGGATATGTCTCTGCAGCACTTCCATTGCTCTGTTAAGCATGTGAGGTAAAGGATTTGGTGCTGGCATCAGAAGGGTGGAAGATAACAATGGCTAAAAATGGATAAATGTCTCTCTGAGACATTAATCTCTCTCTCTCTGAGTCTTCACTCATTTTATGAGTCTTCACTCCTTCAGCTGAGCCAGGAGAAATCCTTTTCTGCTACCTTTCTTCAGAGCCAGGGGGAAATAGAGATCACAGCAGAAAACAAACCCATGCTCTTCATGATGAGGATGGGAAAACAGAAACTGTGTCCTGGTAGGAGGCCAGAAGACAGGTTTCATCACTAAATAATAATGTTAAAATGTAGTGAAGCCACTGCGCAATATCACAGCAAATATCAAAGCATTTTCACAATTAGATTTTTCTCACCACCCTGAAAGCCATTTTTGATGAATCAGCTACTTGCTGTCGGTGATAAGACCTGCAAAGAATCTTTTTCTACAGTTCTAGGCACCTTGATTTGCAGCTGCAATAAATGAAAGCAGGAACTGCAGGGAGTCTGGCATGTTTCAGCATCACACGTAACTTGTGATGCTATATCTTAAATTAGGATGCTGCAGATGCCCTACTTTCTGAACTATGGTTTTATTTTAAACAACTAATTATGAAAATAGCTAGTAACAATCACAAATAAATAAAATCAATTTTCTGTTAGTAAGTAATAAAATAGAGACTACTTGCTCTGAACCAGAGAAAATGCCCATTTTTCACCAAGGAATCAAAAAAGTGGCTTTGACTTTGATGCATTTTCAAAGCTTTAGTCTGTCCAGCTAGGGAGGAAAACAAGCTTAAAATCAAGTTGCATAAATATCTGCAAAAATACTACTCATTCTGCATATGCTTTGGCTTAAAAAGCTTCTATGAACTTCTCTGATGTCTCTTCCATTTCAAGATTCACAATAATTCTACAAATCAATTACCCATGTTTGTGATAATATGGCTGTCCCTCTTTGTGTCCTTTTTCAGATAAATGTGGTTTAACCATCATGTTGGTACAATCCTTTCTGGCTGTCTTTTTTTACTATTGATAGACTTTTTTTTCTGAGGCCCCAAACTATACCTCCCTTTGGCTGCACCAAATGAACTAAACAAAAGATTGTTCATGTCTGTTTGATAATGAATAGAGATGAAGACGCAGATGTTCATGTTACGGGGACTTCATTTTTAGTCCTAATTCCTCAAGGCCTCAGGTCTTCTCCAGCAAAGTTAGAAGGGCTTTCTTTCTTGTCTTCATGGGAGGTTGGTTTATGACTCTTTATTTCTTTTTTGAGTGTTTTGAAAATCCTCTTCTGATACTGGCAGGAAAAAATATCAACTTTCTTCTGTTCAGAAATCATACTGCTACTGTGTCTGCCTCATGAACAAGGTCCTGCAAGTGTCCTTTGGTCTGGGATGGGGTTTCAGTGACAATGCTCTGCACAAAGAATTTTACTCTCAACTTTGAAAGTCATTGCCAGCTGACTGATGCTAAAATAATTCCTTTTTTTTCTTTTTTTTTTTTTCTTACCTCAGAAACTTCTCAATCCTGACAAATGTTAATGCAAACCCTATGGCATCAGCATGACCTGGCATCTTCCCAACCTCTGCACCTGCACAATTACAGCCAAGCTTTCCTAAACAATTTTTCACTAACAGCTTGTTTTGGTTTGGGTTTGCTGTTGTTTTGCACCGTTTTTCCCCACCTTTCTCTTTTTAATCACCAAACACTTATGGCAGGCATAATTTTTCAGATGTTGTTTTGGAGAGTTTCTTGGAGCTAATCATATATGCCCCTTGAGAAGGTTTGCAAGAGTGGCCCACACCTGAAGCTGGAGTCAGTGAATTCCAGCAAAGATCCCAGCAAAGATCCACAGCCACCTGGCTCGCCTGCAGGGCAGCAGGCGAGGCTGCTCAAGGAGTGCAGAGCCAGCAGCTGTGCTCTGCTCAGGACACTCTGACAGTTCCCACTGTACCGATAAAAGCAGAGCTATCAATCACTAAATAAGATCAGCCAGCATTTTAGCATTTCCCTCCCCTTTCTCACTCTCTTTTGCAAATGGCCCTGAGTGTTCTGCACCGTTACACAGTCAGGTGTGTTTACACACAAGTCATTTGCATGAGTGCTTGTGACCTGTCAAGACACAGAAAATTAATGTCAGCTCATTATCAGAAAGGGAAAAAAAAAATCAAAAAATCTTCACAAGCTGGAGACCAGGAACCAGATGCTTATTTATGTTAAGTGCCCAAGCCCCTGTGATTTCAGTTGAGTTCTATCAATCAATTCAGCTGGGCATCTGGTATATGATATAAAGAAATAAGGATGCTCACATTAGAGAATGTTAGAATTTTTCCCCCCAAGAGTGAATGTAGATCTATTATGACAAGTTTGTAATATTTGAATGGATGGAATAAAGTAGGAGTCAATAGGCTGAGAATTGTTTTTATTTATGTTGCTATAAACCTGGAATAAGTGTTCAGATATGTGTTGCAGCGTCTACAGCTGTGGTTACAATCAGAATGTGTAGACTTATAAATGTCTGATCAGATTCTAAAGGCTCATTCATTTCTAAGCAGAACTTCTCCTCCGACAGCAGTGGAAGACCTCTACCAAGAAACAGATGGTATGTAATGGACCATGGTTTGACCCTTCATCTGCAATCTGAGAAGTTGGTAGTGGGTCTGCATTACTGATCAGTAATTGTTAAATTCGGGAGATCCTTTTTTCAAATCACAAGGAAACCCATAGCTCATTATGTAAAAGCTAAATAATGAGATTTGCTCGTAATTTTGTTGAGTTTTCTCTATTCAGAGCAATGAATGAAAAATAATGCTTGCTTTAGGATTTTGTCCAGGCTGATTATTAGGTATAGGCTGTCATGTCAGTATTTTCTATAGAAGATTACCTGTGTCTTGGTCACTGATCTACACTTCTAAAAAGAAAACACAAAATCCTAAACTTGTACTTGTCTTTTGAGCCTTAAGCTCAAAATATTGGTCTGTAAATACTATGAAGAACTAATGTATCAGTTGATAAAAATATATTACATTTGGTATCATATTTTAAAAAAATAGAAGGTAGAACAACTGAGTGACAACAAAAGAATAATTTGAAATGGGAGATGATCTTTGAGCAGCTGCTGAAAAAATTAGTATGAATGAAATTCTGAACTTGAGTTGTGCAGAAGGGATCCAGTGATTTACTGTGGCCTCATACTTTGCAAATTTCTTTTTGAAAATCATGATTTGTATTTGAAGCTTTACAGACATGTAGATTCATATAATGTAAAGGAGTGTACATGGAATCATAATGAGATATAAATTTTGAGAAAGGACATTTGTACTTCGTTTTTCTCCTTAATTTTGAGCTTTTTAATTGTCTTTACTGTGTTATACTCTGAGAAAAAATTTTAAGCAGAGACATCTGTGTTTCAAAACATGCAGACATAATTATCACTTGCTTCAGATCCTGGTGTTTGCCCAGGCAGTCATTCATTATCTCTTTTAAAAAGTCAGATATAGGGGCAATGTGCTTGTCTTTTAAAATTGTATAAAAATTTAATTGCTTAAATCTCCCTTTCTTGGTTGATTGAGGTATCTTTATTTATATCTTAGAATTATTTACAGACTTTCATTTCAGGCATGTTACGGAAAATAGGCAGTTTTAGCATATTCAATGTCCCTTGGCTACTACTTGTTTTGGAAAATCAAGTATATATTGCTAGTTCAGGCTATCATCTTCTGGGATCATGACCTCTACTCTCTCCAAAAGAGATGGTAAATACAATGGGATTTATATGTATATATATATATATATATATATATATATTTAGCAACATGAGCACCTAGTGATTTCAATTTCTCTGTATTTTATCCAGCTGATGGGAACTGAACATCCTTATCATTTTTGTGTTGCATTTGCACACAGCTGAACATAAACCTAGACTACCTGCTGAAGAAAGGCTCCTAAAATGTAAATAATATCTTTCCCTGCACTTATCATATTTTCCTGTGTAGTTGAATTTACTCACTCTTAGTGTTATTTAAAGCATCTGAAAGTCTGATTTTCATTAGTGAGAACTCTAACTCCTCCCATTCATTTTGGCCAGGAATTTTGCCATTTTTAAAAGCTTTGAGATTCTAAATCCCTGTGCTCTGGCTTTATATAATGATTTAACCCTTCCCATAGTCTTGCTTTATCTTACATTCATAATCAAGGACTTTACAATAAAATTGTTGGACTTTGCAATAAAATTGTTGGAACTTTCATTTTATGACTTGATGACTTGTAGTAATTAAATTTTCTCTTATTTTTCCTAGTTGAGGATTATTACTGCTTTTTCTAGCAGAGGAGGACACTCCTCTGTGTGTGACTTTAGCAGGCCAGCTTCCAGTGGATCCTTCTTGGTGAAACTCTGCTTGCCACTGGCAGTGTGTACACCTCCTTACTCACCCAAAGTGATCAGAAAAGATTGCTATGGCCACAACAAAATATTTAAACTCTGCAAAGGGGCTGGTGAATGTAAACTGACCTGCCCTACATCATCACAACATCTATTTCACATTGTGCTTGTCCTACAGCTATTTATATATCAGCAGATATGACAGGGCAGACATGACAAAAGGAGGTCCCATATTAGAAAACTGCATAGTGTCTAAATTCAAGCAAATAAGCAAAGGCATAATGGCTTTAGGACTTTGCTGAGTCAAAGTTTGCGTGTCTAAACTGCAACCTGAAAACCCACATGACAGATACCTTGAAACATATAATTGTAGGTCCCCAAGTGATAATTGCACATCTGCTTATGGAGCTGGATGGAGAAATTTGAAGGGGAAAAAATACAAGATTGAACAAGTCACGCTATGTTTTGTTAGTTAAGACTGATATTTTGGTATGCAAAATAATTTTCCTTTTTTTTTTTTTTAATTAAGGTCTGATGCAAATTCCATTAGCTTCAGTGGACTTTAGATTGTATCATGGAATATAAAAGAATTTACCTTGAGCATCAAAATTCAGGTAGAATAAGTGGAATAACATACTCTCAAATATTTTTGAGATTCATGCTGTATAATGTTTAATGCTAAACCTTTTGCTCTTTTAGCAAATTAAAGAAATGTGGTTTTGCACAGTTAACCCAAAACAATACTAGTTTTGATCAAGTTAGGGCCCTTGGAATTAATTCAATGTTTATCCACACTTACCTGTGAGCCATGGGAATAACCTGTCTCAGTTTTGGATTTGAAACAAAGCTGAGAAATGAAGGCAGATAGGTTTTTTTTTTCAAATAGACTTGTAATAGAGACTTTCTGGGATATCTTTTCAGTTTAAAAATGGACTATATTTCTCCAGAATGGAACAGCATACTGCCTTCAGAGAAATCCAGAACTGCAAGAAACAGTTTCTCAATTCTTTTTGTCTGTTTACAAAATAGGCTACATAAACACCAGTCATCTCTGATATTTATTCCACTCTCTAATGCAGTTATGAAAATCACCAAGCAGTATCGTGGACTGATTTCACCACTGAAAAAAAAAGAAAATAGTCTTGCGGAAGTTGCCTCATAAACTGCATTTGCAAGATCAATTTCAGGACATTGCACTCTAGACACAAATGAGAATAACATAAAAGCTTTAAATATTGATGTAGAATTTGCTTCTTCTGGTTTTACGGCATTCAGTGATTATACTCAACATAAACAAAAAGAAAACTCCAAAGCTTTTTGATACCTTAAGTCAGGTACAAGTTTTGCCAGAATTACCTGCAAAAGTCAATGAGAAGATTGCATACAGAAAGCATGAAAATTCTTGTGTCTTGACCCCAGTACAACTCACAGAAGGAAAGAATGGCACATCAGTGATAAAGATGTGCAAAATACCTGCTATCAACCCTACCCTTTTTTCAAAGAGTTTGCACAAGGGAGGAAAAGAGTTGCTCTGTCTCAAGATATGCAAAACCCACATAACCTCGGCAGGCAAAATGACACTGGAAGGACGAACAGGTATGAAAAAATAATGTGACCACTGACAAAGTCATCAACAGTTCATCATCTCTGATTAACAATTGACACAGATGCACATCAGCTGTAACATAACAACATGGACAAGAACCCATGATTCCTAAGGTCAAAGAAGCCACAGAACAGATACAGCTACCATTTATACAGGCAACAATCTGTAATAATCCACTGCAATTCACTGAATTCCTTTGGGATGACACTAGGTAAAGAGGGGCAAAAATAGATGGAAAAGCCATCACTTTAAAAAGTGAAATACATGATTTTTTTAAAATCTCATATTCACAGTTTCATGGTTTTATAGCGGTAAACAAAAACAGCAGGAGCACTACAGAGTAATGCAATCTGGAAGAAAAAAGGTATATATTGCTATGCACACTTCTTTTCAAATGGCATTTCAGAGTTTTTAAGAATGGGGGACAATAATGAGCACTTTTGTAATACGCGTATTTTCCCTGATATGGTAAAATGCGGGTTACGATGTTGCAATGATGGCTGTAGTGTAAGAACACTTTGTACACCATACATGTACTAGAACTGCTGGCTCTGACCACTGTTTTTAGCTGTAATGGGGATATATCTCTATACATGGGGTATACATCTTCACACACACATACATGGACACACATAGATAACCTCTAATGGGATTAAAAGAAAATTTGCCGACTATACAAATATGAGACTGATACTGTACATACTACTTTGACCTATTTCAATTGCAAAAGTATTCATTAAGTGCCATACTTCCTTGTGTGGCAAATCTACCTCAGGAAACAGTATTTCCTTTGTATATCTTTATTGTGCAAGAAGAATCAAGTGACCTTAAACAGTTAGATGTCCTTAAGTTGATTTTCCTTCATGCAATGCAAAGCAGACCTTGGGAAATGGCTGACAAAGGACCTTACAAATGCTAAAATTTTACCTGGAATCAAGGTAAAATAGAGCAAGCACACAGCAGAAGAAATGGAAGAAAATCCATCAAAGTTACAAGAATTACAGAAATCCTCCTTGGTTTAGGAAATGCATGGAGTCTGAAAGAAACCTGGGAGAAGAATCAAGCTTTCTTGTCCTGCTCCTGCAGACTGTGAGGTGTCCTCTTTGCAGCCCTCCAAACAAAACTCATTTCCAGGCCGACTCTTGCTCCCACAATGTGTTGGTTTTGCACGGTCTGGTTTTTGGTAGCAGAGGGGCCACAGAGGTGGCTCCTGTGAGAAGCTGCTGGAGGCTTCTGAAGATGAAGCATGTCTGGCACAGCCAATCTCTGATGGCTCTGAAGATGGACATGCTGCTGGCCAATGAGAGAGGTTGGTAACGCCTCTGTGATAATATATTTAAGAAGAAAATCAAAACAAAGTGGGGCATGCACAGTTTTTCTTCTAGTCAGAGTAGAGAAGGAGGTGAGAACATTTGAGGGAAACAACATGGACACACCAAGGCCAGTGGAGAAGGAGGGGCAGAAGGTGCTCCAGGCCCTGGAGCCAAGGTTCCTCTGCAGGCCGTGGTGCAGCCCATGGTGAAGCAGCTGTGCCCCTGCAGCCCGTGGGTCCATGGGGAATGCAGAGATCCACCCGCAGCCCGTGGGGATCCAGGGGGAATGCAGAGATCCACCCGCAGCCCCTGGGGATCCACGGGGAATGCAGAGATCCACCCGCAGCCCGTGGGGATCCACGGGGGATGCAGAGATCCACCCGCAGCCCGTGGGGATCCACGGGGGATGCAGAGATCCACCCGCAGCCCGTGGGGATCCAGGGGGAATGCAGAGATCCACCCGCAGCCCGTGGGGATCCACGGGGGATGCAGAGATCCACCCGCAGCCCGTGGGGATCCAGGGGGAATGCAGAGATCCACCCGCAGCCTGGGGGGATCCACGGGGGATGCAGAGATCCACCCGCAGCCCGTGGGGATCCACGGGGAATGCAGAGATCCACCCGCAGCCTGGGGGGATCCACGGGGAATGGAGAGATCCACCCGCAGCCCGTGGGGTTCCACGGGGGATGCAGAGATTCACCCGCAGCCCGTGGGGTTCCACGGGGGATGCAGGGATCCACCCACAGCCCCTGGGGTTCCACGGGGGATGCAGAGATCCACCCGCAGCCTGGGGGGATCCACGGGGAATGGAGAGATCCACCCGCAGCCCCTGGGTCCATGGGGGATGCAGAGATCCACAGGGGATGCAGAGATCCACCCGCAGCCCGTGGGGAGGTGCCCGTGCCGGAGCGGGTGGATGCCTGGAGAAGGCTGTGATCCAGTGGGAGACCCAGTGGAGAGAGGGGGCCCTGCTTCCAGGCTGGAGCAGCCTGTCCTTGGAGCACTGCACCCCGTGGAAGAGAGCCCCACGTTGCAGCAGTTTTGGGAGGGCTGTGTGCCCGTGCCAGGGGCTCACGCTGCAGCAGGGGCGGTGGGGCTGCTGCTCCTGAGAGCGGACCCACATCGGAGAGGTTCATGGAGAGCTGTGTTCCGTGGGAGGGACCCCATGGGGAAGTTCATGGAGAACTGTGTCCCGTGGGAGGGACCCCCTGGGGAAGTTCATGGAGAGCTGTGTCCCGTGGGAGGGACCCCATCCACGGCCTCCCAGGGGAACACTGCTCTCCCGGAGCAGCGGAAGGGAATCTCGGTGATGGACTGAGCAAACCCTGCCCTGTCTCCCTGCATTGCCGGTGGGAAGGAGGGAGGGGTTGGGGATAAAAAAGGTGGTTTTAAGGGCTTATTTTACTTCTCATTATCCTCCTCTGACTCTGTTAGTAATAAATTCACTTTGCACCTCTAAGCTGAACCTGTTTTGCCCTTGGAGTGTTTTCTCCCGGTCCTTATCTCAACTCATCCTTATCTTCAACCTTTGTTAATTTTCCCCTCTCCTCTGCCCAGCTGTGGCAGGGGAGGGTGAGCAAGTGGCTTTTGTGGGTTCCTGACGCTGGGCCAGTGTCAAACCAAGACATACCCCCTACACCCATCCCAATCATGTGTGTTCTTGTCTTAAGACACCCAGAGGTAAAACTTAGTTAAATAAATCCAGATTATAAAGGTTCACATTCAGTTAGTAAAGAGCAGATGAGTATATGATAAACAAAACTACAAAACATCCCTCCTTTGATTTTTTAAGCACCAAAACAGTGATTCTGTATTTCACTTGTGATATAGCTGTGGTTATTCAGACATATTTTTCTACTAATGTCTTTCTTGCTAAACACTTTTATATGTGATGGAATTCAAGAATGCTATGGAGCATATCATATAAAGTCACACAATGAGGAATGAAGCCTTTGTCTAATCTAAGTTTTTATGATCTTAGAAGTGATAGCATTTTAAAAGCCCTTTTTAAGAAGAGGACAGTCTGCTACAGGAATGATGCCATGTTTTGGCTACAAATCCATAGTTAAAGCACACTTTTATGCCATTTGGTTAATGGACACCATTTCTGGTCAAGGAATAAAACCCCACATCTTACTTGAAGTGAGCTTAGCAAGCTCTTTTTTTTTCTGGTTTTGATTGAGAATTTTTGGTTTGGTTGTTGTTGTTTTCTGAAGACAATAAACAGCTAAAACTTAATTATAAATAACATTTGATATTCAATCCTTTCCTGTGTATTAAATATAGTGATGGTTTTTATTCAGTAACGGAATTGACATGATAACTACCTTTAATGTATAAATTACTTTTTAGTCCTAACTCAGGCTCGGGCTGCTTTTATGTGCCAACCATCACCCCCCACTACTGAATGTTGTGAAAATAATTGTTTACCTCAGGTCCTTAGATCAGATCAAGGCACTGATACCCTTTCTATAATTTTTTCTCATTCAAAAGTGCAATTAGAGAACATTGTATGAAACAAATCTCAGATCAGAGTATGTACAGGACAGGAGCTAAGTTTATCCACAGTGTACCCATTTCCTGCCCAATGACACTGTTAGCGTGGAATGCAGAATGTGATTTCACCCCTCTTTCCTCTAAGTGAAACCATTTCTAATGATTAAAAAATTTCCTCATGTCCTTTTGTGTGGGAAGGTGGAGACCATCAGTCTTCCATGGCCTCAGAATTCAGCTCTCAGGGATGGAAAATAAATTTTACCTGTTAGCTTGCACCTTTTTTTAGTGGTTTTCATGGGTGCAAAGAAAGTCTCGCTTGTTATTTCTCGCTGTAATATATGTCCCAGATGTGTTGCCTTGTGACATCGCAATAACCAGCACAGCAGAGAATCAAACACAAACTCTTACACTTCAGCTCTCACCCCACAAAACTTAGGTACACATCTACCAAAATCCTATTTAAATATTTGCATAATGCATCAACATATCCTTCTTTTGAGGCGCTTTTTTTTCTATAGATCTCCAGAAATGTTAATCACCAGTTTTAAGCTGCAGGAGGTGAAAATAACTTGAGAGTTATTTTTGCTAAGGTAGCAGAAAATAAAGACTATCAAAAGATGTCTGCTAATGGACTTTTGTAAATGGTGTGATTCAGGTAAAAAAAAAAAGAAGCAGAAATAGAAAATAGCAGGGATTGAAATAAAAGAAATGGAATGGAGTGTCAGCAATTTAATGTGCATATGAGCTCCAAACACAACAAAAAATGCTTTGCTTCAGGCAATTTCTTCAAATAGAAAAACACAACCTTCCATCATTTTTATTTGTAGAGGTTCTTTGAGTTACTAAGTAACCTCTACACTAAAACATTTCTCCTTGAAAAGGAAACTAGGAGGGAAAAGTGGGAGCCGTGTCTCACAGCTCCTGAAACAGATGATAATCTATGATGTCAGGTTTGAAAGCAGGAACGATCATTCTTTAAATAACCTGCTTTTGCAGATTCCCCTCTGTCTTTTCTTCCATTACGGGTTTCAGATGCTGAAGAGCTCTCTAAGAAAGTCTAATGCAATGGTTCCCAGCAGGTAGCTTCTTAAAAGCATCTTACTCACACAATTTCTTCCTCTACATCCATGAATAATAGTAAACTCTCACAGTTCTGACTGCAACAGTCAGTCCAGCTGGAGAGCAGGACACAGTGTCACACAATTCTTGGCTGCTGAGTGGGAGGTGACTGCAGCCAAGAATGGGTAAAATTTTGATTTATATTACTCTACTCTTACCAATATTCTGATCATTTCAGGAGCCCCATTATTTGTCTTTTTCATATGAAACATATACCCTCTTAAGCTAAGCTGATAAGTTGTAAATGAAGAAAATCTAGGTAAGAAAGGAAATTATTCTTTTACTTTGTATCATTGTTTATATTTAATTCATTTCAAGCTTCATATTTTGCTATTTTTAATTTTAATTTTTATTGCATTTCAGTCATGAACACCAGTTAAAATGTTGAGCTCCCATCACCACTGCTGAGTGATAGTGTCTTTGCTACCATTTTGATTAAAAGCTGCCAAAGAGAAATAGTAGTTAGCAGCACCACTCCCGGCCCGCTGCCCATGTGATAAACAAAATATTCTTTCAGGGGAATAAGGCTAAATAATTGTTAAAATATAATAGCACTAATTCTGATGCAAAAATAAATACTATACTTTCACCAGGAATAAAGAAAAAAAATCCCAATATAGTGTGAGTGACTCTTAAAGGACAGTTTTAATTTACTATTGATGATGGTAATTTCAATTCCTTAAAGACTGTCTTGTAAATTTGAGAGCTGTAAGAGCTGAATCTTTCCCTCCCACTTCATTCATCTATCCTTTCACATCATCAGCCTGAGCAAAACACTTCCTTGCTTGCCTGCTCTAATCAATCCTGAGAGCCTGTGAACTCCCATTAACTTACTTAACTACTTCATAGGGGGTACTGTAAGAATTAATTAAACAGTTCCTGTTTGGACACTGCTTTGAATATGTATGGTGCTGTGGAAATGCTAGGCTATTTAAGCAAATTCATTATTTAAGCAACAAATATTGAATAAATAATCTCAATTTTTGGCAACCTCCAGCTCAGCTGCAGATCAGCTCTTTCCAGGCTTCAGAAGTCAGCTACTGGGTCTATGGATGTAAGTCCATGGATTGGGCATGTGGTTGGTTTCAGTATAATTACGTCCGAATCCATGAACTGAGTATCCAAGCCTGAAGAAGAGTGTCTGGTTTAGATTCTCTTTTATTCCTGCTGCAGGTAGCAAGTATCAAAGGAAATAACTTTACCTTTTTTCTTGGTTCCAGTTTTTTTTCCAGAAGGCCTAAAGGATGGGAAAGTTCTCCTTGTGGAAGCAGAAATTCAGAAAACTATGCAAAGAGAATAAGCACTCCACATTCTGAAGAAGAGAAGATGGGGTCCCAGAAATATGTACAAGTTGCAGTGCAGAAAGCAGCTGACAAATTTGTTGTTTCTGCTGAAAATTGTACCTTATCCTGAGCCCCCTCACGAGGATGCCAGAGTGCCCTGTGTTCTGCCAAATCTGCACCGTAATGTCTGCCAACACCACTAGAAAATTCTCAGTAAAAGAAACTGAAAATCGATTAACTGAGGCACTATGTGTGTTCACACAGTCCATTCAGAAGGTCTGTAAGATGTTAGAGGAAAGGTACACTATCTCTACTTGGTTTGGGACTTTTTCTTTACTTCAAGATGAGCAACTGCAATGCTCTGTGGTGAAAAAAAATTTTTTTCAAGGTTTCTCTTCCATATGCTGATTTCAAAAGCATTTTTGAGAAGCATCTTATCCCAGTCTCCCTTCTTTCTCCTTTTAGTATAGGATAGACTGGAAAATGAAGATTTAAGTACAGTTAAAGTAAAAACAGAGAGTCAGTTTCTCCAAAATGTTGCCAAATATAATTGGGCCTGGTTTAGGAAACTGCTAACAGTAAACAATTTGATCTGCAGATCTTATTTCCCCCATTCTTGAGAACAGTGCAGTGGGAAAGTGATGTATTCATTCTCAAAAACTATCCAAAGTAAAAGTCACAGAAACACTTCAGTGTCCAGATTACTCATGACTATCAGTTTTCACTGTTCATTTAGCTGCCTTCTCCAGGAGATTCAGCAATCACACTATTGAAATGAAGCTACTGCCAGAATAGCCCAGTTGAACCATGGAGAAAGACATTGAGTGTCATATGTCAACCCCCTGCTTCCTAAGGCCATGTATTTGCAGCTGGAGGGCAAGTCTGAGGCACAGTATTACCAAAAGATTCAAGAATTACTTAAGAGGAGGAAGTGTGAATGTGCAAAATTATAGTAAAATGGTCAAGGCACTCAAATGAGAAAAAAAATATTGGAGACATGGGAACATTAGGGAATATTATGGAGCAGTGTGGCAGTGCTAAATTAATTCAAGCACACAAAGGAATGGGTGGCAGGATAAGGTAAGCTGAGCTGCTTTCCTATGCAAGCAGGAGAGGAGCAGTACAGACCCTGCCCAGTAGTTGTGGTGCCTCCACTGTTTGGACTGAGGACCTGTAGCATACAGCACAGTTTCTCACCAGCTCCCATGGTCCTTTTCTTCCATGCAAAACTCACCCTTGGGGAATGAAGAGAAGGGTGAGCACCTCATTCATGTCTTGGGTCAGGGCCAACTCATGATCTTGGACATGAAAAGGGAAGAATGCAGTACAAGCATACTTCAGACACTAAGGAGGACCTCTGAGAACAGTGTTTACAAGAAAACCACATATAAAATAATAATTTGTAACCTTTTTTTTTTTTGTAATAATCTTCAAACTTCAGAGGTTTTTTTAGAATGACGTATTATTATTTTGGCAGACTTCAACAAAAATTTAGATATTTCTTCCCCCTAACCCTTTCCAGGACTGAGACAAATAATGGAGAAATTAGCTTTAAAAACTTAAGTTGTGAAAGCACTAGGTCCAGTCCCACTAGACCCAGTCTTGGGGATATACAAATACAAATACACTTGAGGAAAGTCCTCAGAGGATAGTGCTGCCTGTCTGAGGCATGAAGCTCCGAACTGGCTAAGGGCAACTGAAGCATCTCTACCTACCCCACCTCAACTGAGGCAGCAATGGGTGGCTCCCAGTGATCCCAGATTTCACACCTTTTTTCCATTTCTTCTTTTCTTTTCTTTTCTTTTCTTTTCTTTTCTTTTCTTTTCTTTTCTTTTCTTTTCTTTTCTTTTCTTTTCTTTTCTTTTCTTTTCTTTTCTTTTCGATCAAAGAACAAAAAGAAGAACAAAAAAATCAAAAGACACAGAACAGGATTCCTACAGATCTTGTCAAACTGGATTTCATGTAAAATGTTCATGGCAAACAATTTCATCTGGTTAATATTTGTCCTTTTTCTTCCTGTCAAAAGAAAGCATGTCCAAAACAATTTGTAAACTCTAAGCAAGCTGTATGGGAACATGACAGACAATCAGTTATTCATGGATGACCAAATGCATCACTCCATAATCTTGTTTTATTATTTCTATTGAAAAAAATATTGTGTAAAACATCTGCTTGATAACGGAATGATTTACTGAAGTTTCAACTGGACAGATATTGCTCTTAATTGTTATGTACAAGGAATTGACAGTACCTTGTTCAGATGCTTACAGAGGAGGACTTAAGTTAAAAGGCTTATCTCCTATCTAGCCAGAAGGAGAGAAATAGGTTCTATGTTGAAGCTGATACAGAGCAGCCTGTTTAAAAGGGTACTCTGCATTTCTCTTGAGAAAAACTTCATTTTCTCTGCTGACTGTATGGAGAGACTACAGAGACCAATCTCCCAGCTCAGTATATAAAATAGCCGCTTAAAGCTAAGATGAGCACACACCTTATTGTATTCCCCTTGATAAAAGTACTATAAGGGAACTTCCAATCTTGTGTTTATATATATATATATATACACACATATATGGAAACAGAAAAATATACATTTTATATACATTTTGTACACATATGCAGGTTCCCAGGCAAACATGTGTTTGTGGCAAAACCCACAAAAAATATTATCATTCATTTGAGCTTTTTTGATCACCACTTCTTTATTTTTTACATAGCAGGCTCATAATTTCACAGTAGAATTTTAAATTTGCGTATCAACAATCAAGTAGCATTATAGGGACTCTACATGTATAAAAAAGCTTACATAAACAATATAAATCTGAACAGGCATTTCATATTTGAGGTCTCCTTTATTGAATAGCTGTTTGCAATTGTTAGAAAAGTGTAAGTTTCCAGGTCAGTAGAATCACGTGTTTTATCAAACAGGGAGAGGAGCCCTCTGGGTATGCTGAGTAAGAACTCAATAGAATCTAGTCTTAAAACTTTATGCTTTAATTAAAATGTATACTGATGTGTAGTCATTTCCCTGAGCACAGCAATATGGTAATAAGCCTTTAAAAAATTCAGATCTCTGCAGTTTCATAGAACATTTTTCAATCTGATCAAACATTTTTTTTCTCTCACTAATCAGTACTTTTTGTGGTTTATGCATACAGTATTATATTTGATTCCATTCCCCTGAGGGTTGTTACATATCTTAAATATGTTGAGTAAAGATTCCTTAGAAAAACCAGAAAAAAAAGGATATGAAGTAAAACTTGTCTGCAAAGACTTGGATACCTAAAAAGACACTCCTTCCATAACAAAATTTTGTTGTTCTCGCTATCTTGCTCAGTGTGCTGGTTTTGGCTGAGAGAGCGTTAATTTTCTTCACCATAACTGATATGGGGCTATGGTTTGGATTTGTGCTGAACAGTTTTGATAATTCAGAGATTATTTCATTACTGCTGAGCAGGGCTCACGGAGTCAAAGTCGTCTTCTCACTCCACCTACCACTACGTGAACATGCACAAGGAGCTGGGAGGGGACATAGCTGGGACATCTGACCCTGCCTGACCCAATATCTGTAACTTATTGCGTTGTTTTCAGCGTATAAAGCTGTGTGGAGAAGGATGTAGGGAGCATGCTTGGAACATGATGGCATTTGTCTTCCCAAGTCACCATTAGGTCTGATGCAGCCCTGCTTTCCTGGGGATGGCTGAACACAGAATCACAGAATCATTTAGGTTGGAAAAGACCTCTAAGGTCATCGCGTCCAGCCTTTAACCAAACACTACCTTGTCAACTGGACTGGAGCAGTAAGTGCCACAGGCAGTCATTTCTTGGACACCTCCAGGGACAGTGACTCCTCCACCTGCCTGGACAGTCCATTCCAATGCCTAACAACCCTTTCCATGAAGAAATTCCTGCTGATGTCCAACCTGAACCTCCCCTGGTGCAGCTTGAGGTTATGCGCTTTTGCCTTGTCAACACATGCCTGCCTGTGGAACATAGTGAATTCATTCCTTGCTTTGCTTTTGCTTTACCTATTAAAATGTTTTTATTTCAGCCCATGACTTTTCTCACTTCTGCCATCTGATTCTCTCCCCCATCCCAACAAGGGGAAGGTGAGCGAGTGGCTGTGTGGAATTGATCTGCTGGCTGGAGTCAAACCACAACACTTGGAAAGCTGGTGTACTCACAGCAAAACATAAGCTGATGGTTAGATTGTTCCCAGTTCCAGGTGATGCTGTTCTTCTGCAAAAGAAGCAATTAATCTCTGGATGAAACAAAAGAAACCAGAGGTGGCTGTGCTAGAAAGGGAAGTGGGCAGACATAGGTCTGCCTGGGAGGCATCCATAAAGAAACTGAATTTATCCACTTCTAATATCAGTAAAACAACATTTTCGCATTTCTTATAACCTGTAGGTGAATTTTTGCCTTTTTAAGTTTCCAGCTGCACTACTATAATGAAGTGGCATGGAATAAATATCTGTTGGGGAGAAAAGGAAACTTGTAGGGTTCATCAAGTTAAACAAGCAGTTTGTAACTGAAGATTATCATAATGATTCAACAAGATGTGTAAATCACGTTATGCAGGGAACTTGAATTTTGATATATATTTCTTTTATACCTTTTATTATTTTTAATCTGAGCTTAAACCTTCTGTCTTGGGGAGACTTTATGATGTGTATCCCCTATCGCTGCTCTATGCCTAGAAATCAGTCCTGTGCCTTTCTGTGCCTTTAAACTGGTACACCTTCTTATTTCATACAGAATTTTATGTGTGTGTGTTGCATGTGGAGTTAGGAACTCCGGTGCACATGTGCTTATCCACCTTTCTTTCCCACTAGCTGATATGCTAGAAAGAGAAAGAACTTTCCTGCAGCAGCCTGAAATGAGGAGGATTTTAGTCCCAGAACCACCTAATAATGATGTTCATTGTCTTTGCCACATGGAATTACTATAACAGAATAGATTAACTTCATGTTAAGGTGAAACTGTAGATACATTGTGTCTGATCAGCAATAAAATAACATCTGATCTTGAAATCCCTTAGTCCCTTGAAGTTAATTTCAGTTACTTTCAGTTTAATTTCAAGTTTGTTAATTGAAGCTGTACTTTTACTTTCCTTGTTTTTAAGTTGTTTGAAGAAGCCTACTCAATTTACTCTGTATAGAATAGCAGTTTTTGAGAGACTGCCTGGTGAAGGGCAGAAGAAGGTGCCCTAGGCTGTCAGGGTCCTAGGACACTATTACTTGCTTGGAAGTTAAGAAACTGCTTGTGTCTTTGTGAAGACTCTTACTAGGTTTCCTTACTAAGAGACTTTTCCTTTTGGAAGAGAAACTGTACAATGTCATGATGTGCTACTTGGCTGCAGCTGAGTGGGTGAATTGACCATGGGTTTGCACAGTGAATTCACAGGAAGCAACTGCAGGACTCTGAAAAAAGAAAATTACAATTACACATGAGCATTTAGACTAAATATGTTCTGGGAATTTGTATAAATAATACTTCTTTCATTTTTGATACTTCAGAGCAGCTTAAAACCAGATTTCAGATGGAATAGAGATAGTCTGGCATAAAACATTAGTTTATCCCTTTCATCTTGCCTGCAGTGTATGTGAAGTGTTCAAGCCTTTTATCCCTTCCTGGCTCAAGGAGGAGAACTTCACTATGCCCATTTTGTTCAGTGTCTTTTACTAGAACATGTAACAGTGTTTGAAACAAATTCCACTAGTCACTCACATCTCATTTCTGTGTCATTTGTGTTTCACGTCATACAAGTCTTTGGCTTCAACAGTGACTCCACAAACCATGCCATGATATGATACTAAAACCATGCCATGTTTATGATACTAAAATCAAATTTGTTTTATTTTACTTACATATTTAACATTTCTTTTATTTACCAACTCTTCTGTTTAGTAGAGCCTGAAAAATCGCAGACTATGCCCAAGAAGTTCATAATTTAACTGAGGAGAGGTCAGTGGCTTTGCAGACCAGCTCTACAATGACAATTGTTATAGAGAGACTGGTACAGAGAAAAACACTGATACAGTTGTAGTAGAAGCAGCTTCAAGGTTCATCAGAGTAGGTCTTAACACTGGAAAAGACCAGACAAACATAGAAAAGTGGGGAAAAGAATGAAACTGGTGGCTATATCAGAAGGGCTCTCAGCTCCTTCAGGCAAGCACAGCATCACCAGAGGCTGGATTCAACAAACATAATTGGTGGAAAATTCTGTGTGGCAGGGACTGTCTTTATTTATGTCCATTTTATGATATCAAGTACATTTTGAACCCAAGAAACAATATGAATTATTATGTATTTATTTATGGGACCAGTGGGGATAATAATCTGCTAGAAACTTGCACTGCTGGAGAGAGCATTTAACTTTTCTAGACATGCCCCATGATTCTTGTGTTTTAACCTATCAAATTAATTAAAATATTGCAAATGTTTCTCCTCAAGTGGTCTCTAATTTGCACATGTATGGAATCCTAGAAGTTAGAAATAGAACAGGCACATTATTCAGTTTCATTATCTGCATATACCATATTTTCTTTAGAAAGAAATTATCATATTTAAACTCAAATATGCCCATTTGCAAGGGCAAATGTAAAAAAATAGCCAAGATACACATCTATTTGCATAAAAGACTAGATATATTCAACTGTGAGAAAATTTAAGAGATTGAACTGAGGAAGACTGAAAACTTTGTTTTACATCTGGGGTAGGCAGCTTGTAAACCACTGTAAAAACTCTCAGTGTGAGGTAAATCTTAATATAATATTAAAATAACTTTGCCTTGTCATTTTCATACACATTTTTCCAGTCAGACTTATGCAGAGATGTTTCAAATTGCTAACCTAGTTGAAGTTACAACATCCTGTACACTACATAAAATCTTCATTTTCCACCACAGTTTCGAATGTATTCAGGGGCTTTGACAGACAAAGGGAACTTTTGGACATTTACTGCAACTGAGTTTAGAAGTTCTTCTACTGGAAGATAAAGCACAATTTGGTTTTATTTCATTAATAAAAGCTAAAAACATGGCAGTGTGAAACTCAAAGTCCATTAAACTTTAAGAGCAAATAAACTGTATTTATTAGGTAATTTGGTGTGTGTAAGTAAGAGCGGGGGGATTCAGACCTGATGGCTCAGGTTTTTTCCAAGCTTTGTTACCTTTTTCACAAAGTAACATGCATGTGTGGTGCTGGAAGTAACTGGTTAGGCAACCTCAAGTAATTAACTTTCCTATCTAGAGAGTTTGGGGTGGGGGCTGGAGGGCTACATATATTGATGCTTTTAGAAAAGCACCCTTTCTCTTACTATCAAAGTGACTAAAGATGAGTTTTTGCCGTTCCTCTTATTTTTACCTTGACCCTTCAGTGATGTTCCTGTCTTGACTGATACCTCATGAGTTTTTCTGGCCTCATTTCAGCTCCCATGAGTGCATGTCAGAGGGCACTCTCTTTTCACCTCTTGATGAGTTCTGCCTCAAGAAACCTCAATTACAATTGCCTTGCACACGTGGCTCCACCATTTTTCAACACTGAATAAATGAGAAAAAGTTTCAGCAGGGGTGACCAACTCTACTCTAACTTGCTGTTTTTAAATGGGAAGAACCCTAAAAGCTGTTGGAATAGCTGCATGTTTGAAATTTGCACCCTCACTCTACATATGGCTGACAAAAATTGGGGTTCCAGCCTATACACACACATTCTACCCTGACCAGTACTGTTCCTTGGCACCCAAAAACTCAGTGAAAAATAAGGATCCCCCTGACATTAGTGAGGCACCACAAAGCTGACCAGAGCCTGCCAAAGCACACGAAAGTGAGTAACTTTTCAAAAACAAAGCTGTTATTAGAAAATAAACGAGAATGTTTTTCAAAATGCTCCATATGAGCTAGAACAGAGTCTGTAGAGAACTCTGTGCCTTGCAGAGCCCTCTCAGGCACTTAGTCCAGCAACTCCCTTCAGCGATCACTTTGGACAAAACTGGCTGGGATTCAGCTCTGACTCTGCCCCCTGCTCTTGTTTCAGCCTCTCTCCTGGATGTGTTTGACTGCTTTACCTCCTTACCAAGAAGTCTGTCCTCTCTCACACTGAGCCACACTTGAGACAGGGGTAATCATTGCTGCAAGGGTAAATTTGACCCCGTGTGCGGTGGTCAGGACAAAGTCACCGTCAGCAGTGGCCTCAGCTGTCCACCTGGAGGCTTTTAACCCAAAGTACTTTGAGGAAGCAGGGTGGATATCCCTTTTCTGCCCCTGCCCTGTCACGCTGTGGTTGCTGGCGCTGATTGCGGCTCGCTCCGGTCACGGTGATTTCCATGACCGATAGATGAGGAGATTGCAGGTCAGCTATTCAGATGCTGCTGGTGCTAATGAGAAGACAATGTGGGTAATCAAACTAAAACACAATGCAAATGTGTTGGTCCAGGTTATAGCATCAATATTTGTTCTCCCTGCTAATACAAGCCTTTTCCTTCCAATGTTCTCTTCCTTCAAATGAAGCAGCATGTTTTATCTGAAATGAAGTGTTTTGCGTATTCCAGCAGGACAAAAGGAAGCATTTGTAAGGAACAGCCACTATTTTTTAAAATTCCATGTAAGCACCTATGAAAAATCAGCCAATTGTTTTAAAAGCATGAAGACAAAAGTTCTAACCTTTTTGATTTTTTGTTTTTCCCCAGAACAATGTGACAAATTCAACACATATTCACCATTCAGTGCAGCCCACAAATGAACTGTAGTGCTTTCTTTACAAGACATTGTTGCTATATTTTTGCAATTAAAATTTGTCTTCTATGTCAATCCTGTTGCTGATGTTTTCTGCATAATAAATCTTTTCTGTGGTCCTGTCACCCAGTTTAAATTCCAATATGTACAATGTCCTCCCTACTGATGCAAAGCTGGAAAAATACCTGACTCAGTTTACAGGACTTTTACATCTGTGGAGCTGCACGGATAAGACCTTTAATTACACAGTGAACATAGACACTAGCAGTCAAAACACTGATAATGTACAAGAGCCCAAATGAAATGAGCTCTTGAGAAAGATATTAAAAAAATCTTTCTTTCTGACTCTGTCATTTATAAATTTGCATATCATGCACAAAAGAAAAAAATGCCAAAAGGCCCATATACTGTTTCTGCTTCTAAGTTTTCTTTATTTATATTTTTTTATTCTTTACCTAGAATAATACCTATCATACTCATTTTTAGAAGATGACCAATTACAACTGCCAGAAATCACCTGGAATAAAATTTCAAACTTGTTAAAATTCAAATTCATAAAATCACTTCCATGACTAAAAATTGTCAAACTTGAGGCTTGTCAAGAAACACTACAATACAGAGCTGTGTAGTGACTTGAACATGAGCAAGAAATCTCAGCTCTAAAGCCATGTTTCCTCCCTGGTGCAAGTGTAGCAAAGAGCCTGTGACTTCCCTTACCAGAATCTCACATGACAGAAAATTTTCAGTCCTTCTTCTCTTTGGTAGTAACCAAACAAATTGCTCACTATTTCCTATTCTAGTACCATGGGGCAGAAGGATTCTTTTGTGAGTGATTGAATCCAATCCTCTTCATTTGCAGGGGTCATTAGCCTTGGGGTTTGTGCTTTCTGGACAGGACCATGAACCCATCAGTAGCAGGCCTTCAGTCACAAGTGCTTTTTCTGTGTCCGTGCTATGTCTGATCTTGCATCATGTTTCAAAAGCTTGATTTCTTCCGAGTGTGTTTCTCGGGTTGCCTGAAAACACATGCACATATTTGTGTGAGAATGAGCTACATGGGCAGAAAGGTAAAATGCCATTCCAGTGCCCTGGGACCTGGCAGTATGGCCCGGCACCAGAAGGACATCCTGCTCCTCCAGAGCAGCTGGGGGTCGAGACGTGCTGAGGCATCTCAGATTACACTACGTGTCTATCTTTAGGCAAGGGGAACCCATCCATTTCAGTAGGTTCTAACCCAGAGATTAAGGTCAGGACTAAAATACCCAAAATATCGGTATATCGATGCCTCCCATTATTTTCTATGGATGTTCAGGACTCAGTCTGGGTTCATACAAACTGGTAACTCATATTTCACCCAAGGTGTGCTAGAGTATCCTTCCCATCCTCTATCTGCTACTCCAGAAGAAAACTCCAGAAGGCTATGGATCCCCTAACCCCAAAAATACTCTCACGTGGACCAGATCTTCCCCAAGTTGCTTTTATTATCCTGCTTTCTGTTTCTAAATTGTAACTGGGAACTTCTTCTCTTATGTATCAATTATTTATTTAACATCTGTATCAATATTATTATTTATTATATGTTTTTGGATCTACAGTGTCTTTTTTTATTGTATATTCATACTGGAAGAGGCTGTTATATCTTCATACCTAATTCTTTATTTGCCTCTGAAATATTAGACACTATATAATGATGAAATATTGAATGCTGTTAATGCTGTAGTGGAGAGGAAATGAATTAGATTGGGACCCTGAAGGTTTATTAGTTTGATGGTCTGTATTTTTTTAACACTATGCAAATGCTAAGTGTAATTGCTTTTTACCATTGATTTGCTTGATTTATAGAGTTTAGGGCCTAAAGTTCGACACTGATTATCAAGAATGACCTTTTTCATTATACAGGCTACTAAATATAATCCAGTAATTCTTTGTGGAGCCCAGTATGTTCTTAGTGAGGTAATTATTATTGAAAAAATCAGATTCAATTTGGTGACCACATCTAATTTCTCAAAGCCATAAAAACCCTTATAAGTCTTTGTTTTCCTGAGGATACCCTTCAGCAAGAACTTACTTTTGTGCTTTAGCATTTTAATATCTAATTATAATTTTAATTAAACAATGAAGATACTGCAATAATAGTTTCTTCATTAAAATATGAATCAGCAGGAAAGGTATTACGGCAACCTAAAGTGGACTGTGTTGAAACTGGGTTGTATTTTATTTAAGAGTTAAGTCTTAATTACTGTCTCTTGTCTAAAATGTATATTATAAAATGTCCAAGGTAGACAAAGGATCATTGCATATAACCATTTACATAGTGAGAAAATGCCAGGCAAAATCATGCTGCCAGCTCCCACTAGGTCTTTTAGTTGTGTCCAAACCTGCCAAAATATGAGTCAAATGTGGTCTTTTAATTTCTGATTTGGGGTTGTTTGTTTATTTTTTCTTGCACTCTTGGGGTTATTTGAAAAGTTTGACTTACTGAAGCTTTGAACTTCGGTTGAATTTGTGGCAGCTCCCCCTGAAGTGGCAGCCACACCTGAAGTGGCTCCCTTCCTACAAAAAAAAGCTTCCACAGTCACAGAGATACCCTGGGGGAAAAAGAGAAGTTAAGGAGTGGAAAGCTGTGCTGGAAATACACATCCAATGTCCTGGAAATATTGGTGACATTTGATCTGAATTAGCTTTTCTAAAGGAACTCAAAGCATTGGTGTAGAACGCATGGAGGCTAAGGAAAACTGTGGCAAGTAACTTCAGAAACTGTATATATGCCATAATCCGGGAAGAAAATTATACAGGAGCCAGGGCTGATGTAAAAGCATGAGACATTCCTAATAAATACAGGACTGAGGATTCAGACAGTAGTCTTCTAAGAATAAGTCCTTCTGAGGGAGCTCCCAGAAGTATCACAGCCACATCCTGCCTGTACCACCAAGCTGCATTTCCTTACAGCCCCGTGCTGGCAAGTGTGGGGCACAGCACCAGCTCTGTGACCACCTTGGATCACCTGGATTGCTGCTGACAGCTCTGGGACTGGCTGCTGTCACTCACAGAGGGGCACAGCAGCTACAGCAAGCTAGTCTGCAGGAAGCAGTTCACGAATTTGGGCTGATTTGCTCCGTACTGTAACTGTGACAGGAGACTTTGAGATAGACAGGGTCTTAAGAAATATTTTAATTTGTTTGTTTTCCTCTTAGTGTGGTAAATCTTGGCTTTTTCAGCATCAGAAAACACTGCTAATCTTGGTTATTTGCACCATGTAGTCAATGAAAAAAAAAAATGGAGGGTGTGTGGGGAAGCACTTTTATTTATTTGTGTGGACTAGTTCTAACTTCTCTGTCAAGTATAGCTGTCATTGAGTGAACGTGTGCTGCCACCCATAGGCAGCCCCAAAAATATCTCCTTGCCCTTGCAGTTTATAACAGCACGACTTAACTCACAGAGCATGGTCCCCTGTCCTCTCCCATCTATCCTGAGAGCTACCTACAGAATGTGTCATTAAATTAAGAATCAGCAAGGTGATAACGAGATAGTTTTCAGTAGTTTAGTTAAATACCTCACAGAAAAAGTCTCTCTGCTTGCAAATACGATATTATAATTACTGCTGCTTTTCCTAGTGCTGTGAAAGGAAGTGAGCAATGGGTGACTGCCCCCTGTTTTCTGGTGTGTTGCTAGCAATAGTTCTCAGTTAAAGATACTGTTAATAATTTTTAATAATTAAACTCAAGTATGCTTTTTTAGCAAGAGGAAGTGAAGGCTCTAGGAAGACTACAGCCTTCCAGTATTTAAAGGGTGCTTATAAGACCTGTAGCAACAGGACAAGGGGCAAGTGTTTTAAGATAAAAGAGGGTAGATTTAGAATGGATATAAAGAAGAACTTCTTTACTCTGAGAGTGTTGAGAGACTTGAACATGTTGCCCAGAGAGGCTGTGACTGCTCCGTCTCTGGAAGTGTTCCAGGCCAGGCGGGGTGGGGCTTTGAGCAACCTGGTCTAGTGGAAGATGTCCCTGACATGGCAGGGAGGTTGGAACCAGACGATCTTTAAAGATCCATTCCACTCTATGCTTCTATGATTATGTGTGAAATAAAGATTAATTAGTGCATTTTGGTAACTTAAAATTTCTGCTCTCCATGCACCTAAATAATATGACTAATAATACTTTGGCATTAATGAAGTTAGCTATAGCAGAGGACCAGCTGATGAGTTGGTCTAAAAGAGGGAGAACAATTTCATAGTACTGAGCATTCTGACTTAGTGACTTATTGCAGCCTTATTGGCTGCACACTGGAAGCAGTAAAAAGTAACAGGTTTTGTTTTTTGGGGAAAAAATCAAATTAAGATCAGCAAAATCATTTCCAAGCAAGACGTGAATTCAATAGCATAAATACTGAAAACTTTGCATGATCATCCAGGAAAAGAGACAGCTTTGTTAATATCATTGCTACTAGCACAAGTACATTGCTACATTTCAACATATGGCTGTTCAGCAAAACAGAAAAAACTATTGATAACTTGACAAAAGTGTTGTGTCTCGGCCTCTTCACAGCAGGGGGAATGAAAAAATCAAGACTGTTATAATCAGTATCAAGTGTTCCTACTGTAGTTTTCCTTTTGCCTGATTTTTTAAAAAGGTGAAGAGGGAAATCACATTTAGTATTTCTTTTAATTCATACACTCAAATGGTGGCCAGTTTTCAGTTTTTAATCTTCACTTTAACAAAGAGCAGTTGGGCAGCTATTGACAGTGAAACACAGCAGTCGACTACCTTGTAAATTAGAAGCTGCGGTAGTAAAAATGGATTTGTATATCACCGGGAGTAGAGAGAGTGTCTGCCTTGTAAATTTAATTAAACAGCAGGTGCAAAATCAGGTCATATGGCTTTGATGTGCCCCATGTGAGGATGACAACTAGACAATGATTCTAATATGAAGAAATTTGCATACATTTGCATTGGATTGCATAGAACATTGTAGCTCACACCTACTTTCTGTGTTTCATTTTGGGGAAGTTGGAGATTTGAATGAACAGTTCCTATTTAGTTCCTACAACTAAACACAAGAAATGCTTTTGTTCTGTCATGGTAGGGAACATATGGGTTATGATGCTATTATGTACCATTTTATAGAGTATGCTTACATGATAATCAAACATTTGAAAATGCAGCTGAGATACTTGTAATGACAGGAGAAGCAAAGCTGGAAGTAGGGGGGAACACAGAGGAAGAATGGAAACCACCTCTGTGTTTTAATCTTTCCTTGATGATCATTTGTTTACTGGAGCATTAATGCAAATCTACATTCTGGTCTTTGTCCAAGGGGTGTTGCAAACAATTCTCTTTGCTTTTGTAGCTAATATTGTAAACAATGAAATTATGTAGGCTGGAAGTGTTTTCAAATCTGGCAATTAGCACCTCATAATGATTATTAGTTATATAAAAAAAATGCATTTGCTCACATTACTGGGCTAAGTTAAAGGTAGAAATGCATAGATGATAGTTATGCTTCTTATGCTATTGGTTTAATGGGAAAACCAACTGTATAGATCCCCAGACCTTTTCTTTGCAGTTAAAAATGTTAATGAACAGTTGCTTTCAATTTTGACAGTTTGTCTGTGAGATTCTGAATCCCAATGCTGTTTTTGCTGACTGTGCTAGAAGTCTGAGTTTTAGAGGCTATTAAAACACAAGTGTGAGGGCAAAACAAATCACTCTGAGAGCAGAGAATGCAGCTGAAAAAAAGGCTGAACTTTGCTCATTAGGTAGCACCTAAACCTGGTCAATGAAGACCGAAACTTGCCAAGAAAAGGCTGCTAATCAGGGAAGCTATAGGCACGAGTCTTTCTGCACTTCTGATCTCCAAAGCAACAAAGCCCCCCAAATTTAGAAGTTTGCAGTGGCACCGGCCTGGGTGTGGTTGTCCCTGTAAACTGCCAGATCTAGCAGCTATTATGTTATGGTTGCTATATAGGTCCCAACTATTATCAGTAAGTGCAGCAATCATCCCAGCTAGTTCAGTGCACTTAAACTAGACACAGAGATCAGAACTAAGTAGACAGCAGAGGCCCTGTGCAAAGGTATAAATACCACATCTGTAGGAAAGCTGCCCTGAAAGGCAGTGCCTGCTGTATGTGGCTACTCAGGTGACCTCAATTCAAGGCATCTATGTTGCCCTGTAGTTTATGAGGCTGCCTTCAAAGAAGCACCATGATGTACCAGGAGGTACCGCTTTTGAGTGTTTGTGATGTTGATTTTCACATATATTTCCCAGGGTAGACTTAAGCTCCCAGGGATGAAAATGTACTTTGCACTAGGGTTACACAGTGGCTGGACAACAGCCAAAAATAACGTGACAAAACTTCTGGTAACAAGGCTACAAAGACATTGGCCCCATGAGGAGCCTCACACTGCAGAACTGCTCCAACGGGACATGTGAGGGTCTTTCTCATTTTGAGTGTTTCACTTTGTCTCTGCTGGAGCTCTTCATTGCTTCTGTGAGAACACCAGCCCCCACTGACTCAGCACAGCTGAGCTGGAAAAGGAGAAAGGAAGGGAAGGAAGTAGGATAAGAATTCAGGGAAAGGATGGGAGAAATCTGAACAGGACCCTCCTAGATAGATCTTCTACCAACATAAAATACTTCCATTATATCAACAGCTGATCTGCTTCATAAGTTTTCTTTCTTTACACTTTATAGCCTCCTCACTGAGGTTTTCTATGTCTTCAGTTGTGGTGATATCTAAATCAACTGTTTACCCTCTTTAGGGATAGAGACTTTCCAAGTGATTGGCAGAATTACTATAATTTTGTAACCATTCTCCCCAAATCAGTCATCACTGGTACTTGCTCTGTCTGTGATACACTGTGTGTACTTTCTCAGATAAGTACCCTGAGTTACCCCAATGAAGCTTTAGGGCCCTCAGCATGCATACCATGTAAATAAAGCAGGTTTACTGAATTTGGTCCTAAGCATTTTGTTTTAAAATCTCATGTTCTTTGTCCTGGAGCTCCCAGATGAAGCTTATAGAAGCTGTCAATATACCAATTGCAAACATGTAAGCTCCAGCTCTAGATAAACACCAAACAATAATATAAAACTTCTATTTGAGAGAAAAATATATTAGTTACTTCTTTTATTGAATTTCCTTTCTTTTTTTTTTAAAAAAAATGCTAAAATAAAGCTAAGGAAAAAAACCAAACATGAAACAATTCAAGTCATTTATTTAATTATATTTTAATTTTGAGGTTTTTTATTTGGTTTTGCTTTCTTTGTGGTTGTTTGGGGTTTTTTAATAACATGAAACATTGCTCAAGAATGTAAACATCAGAAGTAAAACAATTAGTTATGACATCAATAAACAATTCAGCAGTTCTGAGAAAATATTCAAATGACCTTCCCAAATAAAATGCCAACAATTTTTTTTAAGCACCTGTAAGAACGTTTTTTTAAATAGTTAGCATGCCAAATGCTTTCAAATAGATTGGGCACCCATGTTAATTGCACAGCCAGGTTATTCCTATGAATCACAGGGCAAAAGAAAAAATTAAGAGAACTAAAGCAAAGCCACCTAGCAAAAGCAACCAAGCACAGTAAGGAAGACACACAAAATAAAGACTGAGCAGAGTCAAGATGTTTAATATTACTAGCCCTTCCTGCAGTGTGAAGCCAAGGAGTCAGTGCTTAGGAGAGCAGGAAACAAGGAGCCCTGGTCAAGCCCCACAGGTCCTGAGGCAGTGAAGAGAGATGGGAGGTGGAGCTGCCACGGGGCTGTCCCACAGAACAGGGGCGTTTCCCCCACCCGTGGATGCAGCCTGCATGGTCACTCCCTCCTGATGGCTGCAGAACAAAATTCCTGGCAGTGTCTCCAAGACAGTATGACTTCAGACCATTCCTGCACAGGCTGGCTGATGCCAAACAGGGCTTGGATTTCAGGAGAGGATCTTTGTTGCTTACCCAAGCCCTTTTTCCCCAAAGGACTGCAAGTGGTTCCAAGGACTGGGCTAGAGCGGTTCTACATCAAACAGTGCTGCTGCTGGGCAGCAGAAATCCACCACCTGCTTGCAGTGTCAACTTTCTCACCTTCTCCTGAGCAAAAGCAGCCAAAAAATACCCAGCAGAAGAAGTAACACTGGTTTATTTCACAAGTGTGTAAAAATCTCTACAAGGTATGAAAGGGATATAGCTTTCCAAGTGAATTCTCCTAATGTTATATCAAAAGTAACATTCATGACAAGATGAAATATTAGTCCTGCCCTTTGCTAAGCTTCAGAATATAAAATTAAGTATTGTATGTGCAAATCTACTCTATACATAAACCAGTTAGATCACATTTTCAAGGAATATGTATATGGATAGTAAAACAATAATTTAGCAGTTGTTTTAGAAAACTAAGAACCTGGCTCCAAATACCTTCAACCTCACAATGATTCTCCTTACTGGATTCACTAACTGAGCATTAACTGATATCGTATAGTATCCTGGCCATTGAGATAATTACCTTAAGTGAATATAATTAACTTTGCTAAAACTGGTAAACTTTTAAAAGTCAGCACTCCAGAGCTTTGCTTCAGTTTTTCACAGTTTGCTCTGGTTCTTCATAATTGATAAGCTTTTCTTCCAAGGTTATTCAGACAGAAATATGTCCTTCTTCACTCCCACATCAACCAGAGGAAACACCAGATGGGCGCAACTTACTGTTATTAATTTGTACTGCATTGTAAAAAAAAATATAGCAAACAAACCTAAACTATTTCCAGCTCACTTACAGAAAATGCAAAGGTGTAGAATGAGTATCTGTTTTATAGAATGACACACTGAAATCAACTTGGCTCAGGAATCATCAAGCTAGAAGTTACAACTAAGTTTTGATTCCAAGGACAGCTGGGAAAAAAAAAGTACTTGTCCATATCAAAAAGTGTCCAAAATCTAGACAATTGTATAATCTGATGAAACTGAGCCCTTTCAAAGTTAAAAAACCTCCATTTAACCTGGGACTATTCCAGCATTTTAGCTGCAAGTAAGAAATTGCTTCAGGTCCTTAGGTTAAATGAAAGTGAATTTTGGTTGGGCTTTTTTTTTTATAACTTGAGGTGAATAGTCTAATCTTTGGGTTAATCTGGGGTAGAATTCTTTCATTTTTAAGCAACCATTTTATTCTCATCAAAATTACCTATCACATTATTTGGAGAAGTTTTAAATTAATAAATTAGCAATTTTCAAATGAAAAATAATGAAGTCTTAATATTCTCTAATATCAGTCTTTTAGGTTCTTCCAAAACTCTTTTTCTTTCTTCCTTCCTTCCTTCCTTCCTTCCTTCCTTCCTTCCTTCCTTCCTTCCTTCCTTCCTTCCTTCCTTCCTTCCTTCCTTCCTTCCTTCCTTCCTTCCTTCCTTCCTCCTTCCTTCCTTCCTTCCTTCCTCCTTCCTTCCTTCCTTCCTTCTTCCTTCCTTCCTTCCTTCCTTTTCTTTCTTTCTTTCTTCTTCTTCTTCCCTTTCTCTTTCTTCTTCTTTCTTTCTTCCCCCCCCCCCCCCCCCCTTCTTTCTTTCTTTCTTTCTTTCTTTCTTTCTTTCTTTCTTTCTTTCTTTCTTTCTTTCTTTCTTTCTTTCTTTCTTTCTTTCTTTCTTTCTTCCTAACAAACACAACACAGTACAAGAAAGACAATTGAAACACTGCAGCCTTGCTATACAACTTAGAAATTTCATTATGATGTCTTACTATCCTGAGCTGCTATAATACCTCTGGTTTAGCTGCTCATAGCTAAGACAAAAATTATCAGTACTTAATCATTTTAATCCTGTCATTGTGTCTCCTTTTTAGATAAAAACCTACATATGTGAGGTGAGCTTCACTGTAATGTTTGACAACCAAGCTTAGTGCTTTTCCTATTTCATATGGAGCAAACATGTGTAAACACTTTATTAAAATTAAAAAAAAAAAAGAAAAAGAAAAAGTGAAAGCTGTTCCCTGCTGATTGATTTTTCAAAAGCTCCCTAGACTGATTCGGCTACAGATGTTTGCAAAATGATTGGATGTAAAGTGGGCTTAATTCATAAAAGCAATAAAATGTTGCTTATTGACTGAACAGATGAACTAGCTGAGGGGACATAATTTGGAGTGTTCTTATTGGAAATGCTTTGAAGAAATGTAATGATAGTGCAGAAAAAAAGCCTTATTAGATGTGGTAGAATAAATTTACAGCAAAACATTTTACAAGATTTGAGACACTGAGAAAATTAATTCCTGAAATTTGGATTGTACAGTTATGCATCCATATAAACTTGTTGTGCCTTCTCAGACTAGCAGTGTTATTCACAGTTAGCAATGAAATGATTTAAGCCTACATTTAAGACACTATTAGGATGAACAAAAAGAAAGAAGTTCTGGTAACTAAATTCTTTCCTGTCTACTGGCGTCTACTCTGCATTTTCAAGGCTGCAAAACCTCAGGCATATTAAAAAACAGTTCCTGATAACTCAGATCATCACTCCCAAAAGAGAGAGTGAAGAAATCATTGCAAAATTTCGGTGAGTTTTTCTTTCTTGAGAATCCATACATTTAACTCCATGCCTAGTAAGAATTTGCAAAGATGGGATTAAAGTCATGCTGCTACAGGACATCAATGTGTTCTGCTGTCATGGTTCTGATCAGCTGGGCTGGATGTCTGAGGCGACACTTCTCTACAACTTATGATTCGTTTTTGATATTATTTTAGGTAGTGCTAGTAGTCACCTGGAAATTTTGAAATTCTTAGGGTCTCTACCTTATTAAGACTCCATTTTTGACTCCTTAAACCTTTGCCGTGGGAGTTTTGAGCATTAGTCCTCATCTGAGCTTTGAAGGAACACTTAGAGCAAGATCTCATCTGAAAATTATGCTGGTAAGTCTTCTTTTTGAAAACCTTAAAAAGCCCTTATGCCTCTGCACAAGGAACTGAAACTCTTACTTTAGAGCTGTTTCAGATGGTGCCTGAAATTTAAGCTTAAAATTTAGGTGCCTAAAATGAGCAGATTGCATTCATATTCTCCAGGCCTTTCTCCAAACATGTGTTTGCAGATGTGTTAACTGCAGTGGGTATGACTTTCTTTTGTTTGGCTAAAGTTTTCCCTTGGGTTGGCTCATGAACATTATTCCTGATGACAGCAGGGTGCTGTGAAGAGCACTGCTGGGCAGGATGGAAATGAAATGATCATCAGTGGGAACATCTACTTTTCTCCTGGCATGACTTACAGCACAAAGCACGGGGCTATGAAAAGAACATCCAGTCATGCTTTCAGCAGTTGCAGAATGGTGGAGTGGCCAAATCACACAACTCTGAACATCATTTAGATGCCAATGCTTCAAATACCATGTGAATTACTGTGATCTATAATTCCCTGTATCATATACTCAGTCAGGGGCAGAAATTTCTACCCAGGTTGGATTCTGGAAGCCAATGGAGTCTGTAAACAGTTCACAGAACCCACACTGGAGCAGCTGATGGACTGCAGCCTTTATGAAAGACTGGTGTTGGAGAAGTTTGTGGAGAACTTTTTTCCATGGGAGGGACCCCACAATGGAGCAGTAGAAGAGTGTGAGGAGTCCTGCCCCTGAAGAGGAAGCAGTGGCAGAGACAATGTGTGATGAAATGACCACAGGCTCCATTTCCCAAATCCCTGCACCACTGGCAGGGTGTAAGTATAGAAAATTAGGAGTGAAGTTGAGCTTAGGAAGAAGGGAGGCATAGGAAGAAAGTTGTTTTTAAGATTTTGTTTTTTCCATTACCATATTCTGATTTTACTGGTAATAAATTAAATTAATTTCTCCAGTGGAATCTGTTTTGCCCATGCTGGTCACCGGCGAGTGATCTCTCCCTGCCCTTATCTAGAGCCACAAGCCATGCATTATACTTTCTCTCCCCTGCTCAGCTGAGTAGGACAGGGACAGAGTGGCTTTAGTGGACACCTGGCAACCAGTCAAGGTCAACCCACCACAGCCACAGAGCTTACTATTGCTTGCTATATGATTTGGGATAGTTTCTGCATTGAAAAGTATGATAATCTTAATAGAGCATGACATTCCTGTTGAATTTTACTGTTTGTGTCAGTAAGGGTTTGATACTTTTCTGTTTTAATTTTAATATTTTAATATATGTGTGAGAAAATTGGAGTCATGGACTGCCATTTTATTTCCTGACATGCAGCACTTGTCTGAGGGTGATCTGGCTCTAAAAAGGGAAGCAAAGCTATGTGTTGTGCTTGTGTAGGAAAAATTTTGTTGCTAAATGTACCTGTGCAGTCCCATTTGATATGCCCAGGATACCTGAGACATCCATGTGGGACTAGCAGATCCCACAGAAGATGTACAGAAGACTTCTGGACAGGCAGCTGAACTCTGGGCAGGATTGCGTGAGCTACTGAAGGAAACAGAATCACACTGATCATTTTGGTCTGCTGAAAGAAAAGACCGAGACAAGCACAAAGACTGCACCTCTGAAAACCATGAAAAATAGTAACAGAAAGTTGTATTTTCTCCCTTTAAATTATGGAAAGGAAAAATTCAGCCAGAATATTTTTAAAATCCTGCAATGCAAATGATCAAAGGTTTTATTCATACAAGCACTCTCATGCTAAAATTTTAAGCCCATTTGGAGTCATCTTCTCATCAAGTTAAGCCCATGTACAGGGATTGCCAAGATCACTGTCTTTTCCTGCTGTAACTGATGACAGCAGGGTGCCATTTGCGTGTACTAGCCCACTGTTGCCTGTCTAAATGGATGTGATTGTCAAATCTCTGTTCATAGTGTTTTTAAAGCTGCAGAGAACATTTAGGCAGGCACATGCACAATTGTGTGCTTACTGGTGAGGTCAAACTCTTTATAATGTGATCCTAGAACTGAGAAGAGAGGGGTGAATAAAAGGAGAGGTATAGACAGGGAAAACTGGGTCCAGTAACATAATAATAGAGTAATTGAGTCTTGATTTCTACAGCCTTCCTTTCAGCACCTGTATATGCCTTTTTCCAAGAGGAAAAAAGTCATTACCTTGTTTCAGCATTCATCATCGCTTGTGGGATAACAACCCATGATAACTTTTTGAAAGTAAAACCAGCTCAAATGATGGCTCCTTGAATTTTAGAGCCTTTGTACTGAATTGTATTTTGCCTCACCTACATGATGCAGTGCTGAAGAGGTTAAACAAAAGTTGCCCCTTTTTCAAAACTATGTTAATTAAAAATGCAAAACCCAAAGAAATCACAGCTGGATAAATAAAAACAGCCCAGATGGTATAGCAACAAACTTCTGGCAGGTCTTGAAGCAGACAGTATTCCTGCATATTTTATTTCCTAGCACAGGCTATCACGAGACCACACCAGTGATGGCTTGGGCAGTGCATCAGAATGGGGGGCACTCAGGTTGTCCTGGTGCTAAAGGCACCACAGTTTCAGAAACACCTGACTACATACCTGGTGTTTGTTCATTGCACAGAGAAAGTCCCCAGATTCCTACTGTAAGTCAACTGTGTCTCGTCACCGAGAGCAAATTGCTTTTGGTGATGCTCTTTCAAGTGTGCACGTAGGCAAAGTTCTATCTTAAATACGTCCATGTGTTATCAAATCCAGTGATACCCTGCTGTGTGTTTCTCAGCTTGATCTGAAATGGATGCTGCCAGGGAATGCAGATCTAGTTTGATAGCTTTAGATCATGTTCATATGTGCAGAACTCCAGAAAATTCCAAATCAGGTTGCATTAACTTTTGAAAAGAAATTGGGTAGTACCAATTCTCCACAGATATGTCTGGCCAACTCCTCACATCCTATAGATTGGGTCTGCCTAGGCACAGGAGGGGAGAAATGGGGAGGTGGTATTATAGCTGTTGCTTCCTTGGGCTGCTAGCTTCAAGAAATTCTAGAAATTCAATATCTAGAGAATATCTGGACAGAGCTTTTAGGACAAAAAGAAGTCATATCTGGATAACATGGACCCATGGCGACCAAGACCACCAGGCTCAGGGCAGTAGGAATAACATTCATAGTTACTTTGTATAGAATGTCTTTTTGAGAGCCTTTCTTCTTAATTTGTTAGTACTAAGAAATCATTTAACTTATCTCAATTGGTTTTCCAGCTCCCTGGTAAGAAAACAAGTTCCAGAGGAAGTGGAGTAGATGCTACATGGATTAACATCTCAGAATTAAATGATGGGGAAAGGCAAAATGTATGTTAGAGGTATGAGAGAGACAGAGAGTAATTGAGTAAGGTTAAATTATCAGAAAGTGTACAAGGATATCAATTAAAAATAAGCACTTCTAGAATGATCATTATCTTCTGAGTGGTCTACAGTGTGGGCTTGCATTTGTCTTTTCGAGTGCAGTCTGCTCTTAGTACATGTGGCAAACCCAGAGCTAGCACTCCACCAAGCCATTGTGCTCGTTGCACGCCACACAAGCTATGCAAAAGCAGGGTTGGAAATGTACAGTTTGTTGTTCTTTTTGTTGGAGCTGTGGGTTGGGTTCTGCTCTCAGACCAGCCCTACTTCAGTGCGTGGTTCTGGCTTGGAGCCCCTTCCCAGGGCTTCCCACAGCTGGCAGGGGTTTCTCTGCAGGCTGGAAGGTTTATCCTCCTGTAATGGGGAACAGAGTGACCTGGACTTGAGGCTATTTCTCTAGCCTTTGTGCAGTCCTTCACAGCCCTCATTTACATTTGGCATTCTGTTGAAAATCAGACTCTTTTGTTGCCATATAAACTTTAAACATATGGATATATCCACTGCAGTAACTCTCCTCAAGATGCATAAGAGGCAGGAAACAATGGATTGCTTTTGGTCATGAGGCACAATGGATATTTAGGCTTTATAATTAAATAAAGCTTTTGGTGAAGGAAAAGGTCCTGAAAGGCAACATGGCTGTTGCAGCCACAAACTTTATTATTGCTACAGCACAAATTAATGACATCCATTTTGTCTAGGAGCTCTGAGATGGCCTTATTCCAAAGATGGTCTCCTGAGTGATTTGGATTAGACTTTGACTTCATGGCCAGATTTTCATGCAATGCAAGTTGTTGTTGTTTTTCTCCTTCTTTTTGTAATAATATATGTGCTGCTCTGGCAGATGTTTTATTTTCACAATTTTTTTTTTCAAAATCAACACTACTGAGTGATACTGAGATGCTTTGATGGTGTAATCCTGACTGAAAAAGCCTTCTGGCACATTGGATAAAGACTCGTGATATGCATGCTGCTGTGCTACAATAGATATACCACTGCTCAACCTCCTGTTCGGGTTGAGCCCCCACATACTTTTCTCACGTCTTCTCCCGAGCCTCCCATATGGTTTTGGGAGCTGCTGAGCTTCATGGGCTGACTCCCACCTTCTGTGGGGCAAACACAGCAGATTGAAGATCCTACTCACACACAGACCCACCCCCCAAGCACGAGCACGAACAGAGACAAACCTGCATTTCAACAAAAAGAAAAAGCAGCTGGCAAGAACATGACAGAATTCTTCCTTCAATAGATTTACTCCTGCTTTTTTTTCCACCCACCCTTTTCTCTTTGGTTGCTTGTCCCTGGATCATTTCCTGCTCCAGGTGGTGTTTCCTTCTATGTGGAGAATTCGAGGACTGGAGTGCCAGCACCCTCACTCCCTCAAGTAATAGCCTACTCAATGTGCAAACATCTGTGTTACTGCCTGTATAGTTAATAGGCTTGAGTGGAATTTCCATTCTCTGGCAGATAGCTTGGTGGGACTGAATACTCATCCTGAAAGGGAATATTTGCTCTACCTTAATCCAGTAGGGACAGGACTCTCAGTGAGAGGCAGATGACTTATGTTATGTGTTTTAACTAGACATTAATTCCCATGGCAGCGATGACAATGATTCCTCTATGGACTGAAAAACAATAGAGACTAGCCTCAGTATTGAGATTAATCTTGGTCTGAGGTAGAGAACAATGACTTATCACTCACTGCAGATCGAACATGGATTTCTAATTAAGATGTAGTTAATGACTGAATTTTCATTGCAATATGTATGTTTTAATTGCATATGTATTTCACATATATGTGTATAACAACCTACTAGCCTGAGGTATTTAATTATTGCTCTTTTCTTTTCCTATCCTTTACTTTTTGCTTTGGTCCCAACTCCATTTACTGGTATTTGGTTTTTCCTACTGGAATCACATTGATTTTGTTCCTCAAGAAATGTATAACAGCATGCACATAGTGCAATTCTAAAGGGATTTGTCAATGGATATAAGAAAGGTGGAAAAGATTTTGCAGGCTTTTTCAAATGTAGATAAGGATCACCTGAATGTCAGGGTTGAAAAATAGTCAGAGCCCTCAAGAGAGGAAAGCTGGTCCTGAACTCCTGAGCCAGGAGGCAGGGGTGAAAGGCTGTGGTTTTTTACCTGGACAAAAAGCTGGCATTCCAGTTTGTCACTGCTCTTAGCTCCTTCTATCACCAGGTCAATTTGTGTCAAGGAAATTGTAACTGCATTAGGAGTTAAAGCAACAATAAAGGTGGCATTTCAGGAGAGATCTCAGAGGCAGGTTCTTGTAGGGTCTGAGATGACCATTTCCAGAGTACAATGACAATTTTTTTCCCAGACTGATACTCCTGCTGAAGAGCCAGAGCTCCATAGTCAGATTACAAAGGCTGGTTGCTCCTTGGAGTGTGCTGGAGTCCTGACTCCTTGTGTAGTTTTTTCCTACTGATAGAATCCCTCCTGGGCACAATGATTCTTATTTATTAAAGAATCAGAAAGGGGAAAGTATTTTCCCCAGAGCAGTATAGATTCTTTAAAAACATCTGACAAAATGTTATTGTACTCAGCCCTGGACTGAATTTTCACAAGCAGTAGATTAATCTAATTTACTCAGGGAACCACTTTATGTATGAGTACTTAAAATTTCTCTACAAAAAGCAGAAACTGCATAAACAGGTTGCAATAATGTATCTTCAGATGTAATGCAAAGAGTCCATTTGTACAACTATTTCTTTAGCTCAAGAAATTAATTGTAAAATTAATTGTTCAAGTTCAGAAGTAGCATCAACACCCCAATGACACCAGTTAATTTTATATTTCATTTCACAAAGATCAGTCAATCTAGTATTAGACTCACACAATTCTATATGCTGTTTTCAATTGGAATTTCAATAAGTTAGTGTGTTTTACCACTTAAGAAGATCTATAGCTGCTACAAAATTTTCACTGCTTCTATAAATACATGAGTGATGGTAACTGCTGCTTGTATTTGCTACCTGGCAAATCTGAGCAGAGAGTTCAATTCATAAGAGAGGGATCAGATTGGTGCTGAACACTCATGGTTTCATTTGAAACAAATATAGCTGAAGGAAGCAAAGGATTTTCAGGAGATTTTCAGCACCTTGTAGCATAGAGCCTTTAATGAACTTACAGTGTAAAGAAGTACAGCCAAAAAGATGGGATAGTTTAAGTTTAGTAAGGGTAGTGCAATTAAAACTCTAAGACAAACTAGATTTATTATATTTTTTTGTATATGCTCTTCACAGGTCACACAAAAAGCATTTTCACAGTAACTAGAAACTGGTCTGCATAGTTCAAATTTATTCAAAGCCACATTTCGCACATCATCATAGGTATGAACTCAGAACAGATTGTGTTTATTGCTGTTATTTGCCTTTAGTTTGTCCAGATGAACTCTACAGGTAAATCTCACTCATTATCAAAGATCTGTGAGTCACTGGAAATCATAGACTAATTCTCACTCTGACTTGCACATCATGCAGCCTCTTTAATTTATGAACAGTGCACAAGAGGAGGACAGCTTCTGGACTGGCTCCTTTTTGTGAGCCCTCTGACATCTCAATTTCAGCTTTGCAATGAATATCAAGTATCTACTTGTCAAGGTATATAGAGACTGAAGTCAAATTTGGCTTGTGAATGCCTCAAGCTGCTGTTTTTTCACCAGAATTTAGATTTTCCTTGTATCAACAAAAATAAGTTTAATAGAATTTACGTCTACTAACCTTGAGCTGAAGCAAAAGCTGGTTATGCCTTCAAGTCTGCAAAACAATGTCAGTACAATTTCCCCCTTTAAGAGAGGTTATTGCATCAATCAGCTGTTATATGGGCCTGAGGAGCCTGTGCAGCCTCTGTGCAGTCTCACAGAGGTTGAGGACTGATTATATTTCTCCAGCATGGTCAGGTCCATGGTCAGATTTCAGTTCCATGCCTGACAAATTATTAAAATACAATACTTCATTTTCCATAATGCAATCTTTGCCATCACTGGCAAATAGTCATGATTGAAACTACATTCATCTGGCTCTTACTAAGATAAATTATCACATTAATCTGTTACTCTGCCTATATTTGAAATAGTTTACTTATTTTCTTTTGTGTGAGTCGCCCTCTATTTTACAAAATGGACAAGAGACATGAAAGTGTCAGAAATCATCCTGCAAAAAAGCTGTCTCTGAGAGGGCTCAGTGCATGTAGAGATAAGCTCAAGTCCCACAGTGAGGATCTGTGCTGAGATTGGAGGATGACTAGGACACAGCTTGAGCAAACCCTTCATTAGCCCTGAATAATGAATGAAGACACTGGACAAAACTGAGTGCAGTGTTTAAAAGAGAAAAAAAGCTGAACTGTCAATACCCTGTGGTATTTTTAAAGAGCAAAGCAGTGTTGAGAGCTGCAGTAGGTACCTAACACCAGCTAACTCCCCTGTTAAGCAGCAGCTCAGATACCTTCCTTCTCCAAGCTTACAAGGGATCAAATTTGACTCTCTAAAGATGAATAGGATACTATGGGGCAGCTAACTAATGATTTGTTCTTTACTGACTTTCTGAGGTCATAAGGTACTTAAAAAAACCCCAAAAACTTGAAGGGATAAGATCACTATGTAATTCTACAGTGGAATTCTTAACAACTTTAGAGTTGTGGCACACCTTAATAATTTTGCAGAGCTTTTATCGCTAGCTACCATAATAAGTAATATAATAATAAGTATATGGTTTCATTTGAAACAAATACAGCTGAAGGAAGGAAAGAACTATACATATCTCTCTATATAGAGAGATATGTATAATATAATAAGCAGTAAGATCATTCCTAAATCTTACTTGAATGTGTTTGCCATAGATTGTCTGAGACTATAGAGAGTATGCAAGACTTGTTTAAGGATTTCAGGTATAAAGGAAGCAATCATAAGGGCAATTGATGGAAATAATTTCATTTTAATTTTCTTAGTTTGTTGTCTTACCTACAAAATAAATTTTCTCACCTGATGTGAATGGGATTAACTAAAATGTGGGTTTTCGAAAGTTGTTATTGAGAGTGCATTTCAGAGCTCATGGTTCAGTTGCAAGGTAGACATGAGCCTTTGTGAGACTGTAAGGGGTGATATTTATCTCACTGACTCTTATCATGGGACATAGGACATGACAGGAACTTTGAGTACTTAATAAGAGATGTAATGAAATGAAACATCACCCTTTAAAATGCTGTAGAGTAACATTAATGCTCCTTAGTTAGTCCTTTATCTTATGTTGATGTCTAAGCCATTAGAGTAAAATCTGAGTGGTTTATATGCCTTATAAATAAAAGGAAAAATAACTTAATCTAGTGGGAAAAAAAAAAAAAGAAAATAAGAGCATAGAGGTCAACAATCTTTTGAAAGCCCTGATTCTTGTAAGTACACTTAGTGTGGTACAGACAGGGTAGATGTGAATTATTTATGAGCTGATGGTGCAGGATGGCATGTCATTTCACACACCATCAGGCTCAGAAAAATACCCTTAATTAAAAGAAAAAAAAGCAAAGCAAACCATGCCATTAATAAAAACCAAACAAAGACAATTTGAAAAGTCTGTGCTGAAATCTGCAAAAGACCATTCAAATTAAAGGCTGGAAGTCTGTGTCCTTCATGTGCCCCGTTATGGAGCATAAGGCAATACATGTACTGGGGAAGGTATAGAAATAGCAAACTGATGGACGGGAATGTGGAACAGGGATTTGGGAACAGGATATCCATAAAGATCTGCCTAAACCTAAGCAGGAGAGTCTTTAGGGTGGTGTGTTCCTCTTGGGGCAATACAGAGCACCTAAAGTTAGTTTCCAGCCCATGAGCCCATGTCAAGTTGTTTAACCTTTGGGCACATTCCCTAAACTGGGTGTTTTCTGTCCTCTTTTAGAAAGAATTTTGGAGAGAATTTAAGAAAAACTAGTTGAGTCTTGGTGAAATTTTCTGAAAATGCATTACCTCAGAAAATACCCTTCTTGTAGGCAGCTGTTTGGGCAGGCTCAACTTCCATGACATGTCAGAAAACATTTCAGTGGGCCACTCCCTGGCACCACCTTTGCAATGCTGCAGTTCACTCATTCTCTGCGGAGAATTTTGATTAAGCATCTTCCAGCACAGAGTGGGCACCATCCCAGGTTTTCCCCAAGGGTGCATTTCTGGACTGCCACTGAATGGCAGATATCCTATCCAGGACTGTAGAAGTAAATATGGAGCAGGGAGTTTCCTCTTTTCCACGCTCATCAGTTGCTGCCGTAATAATAAAGAAAATAATCCAGGATATGCCCTTTATCTGAGAAGACAGACACTCGAAGTCAATAGTGCATTCCCATGGGCTTTTCGCATATTATGCAGTGCTGCATGGCTGTGCTGCTCTTTAACACTCCCAACTCAGCCACAGAAGTGTTCACCCTGAGGGCAGCTCTTTGCAGTAGGGTCTGGTATTAAGCTCTTCTAAGTAAATGCAGATCCACTGCCTTCAAAAGCGTTGCTTCATCTAAGATTTATGCAACCACTGTGGCTTCTCCCTCTTCTCTCCATCACATTGTTCTTTGCATAAATGTAATAAATATATGAAATTCACTGGCAATTAAAGGGCTGTTCTCTCGTCCCTTTGGGTTTCATTTAAGGAAATCTTATGAACAAACAGTAGAAGAGAATGGAACTTTTTTGTTGTGCTAGATTTGTTTAATATCACATGCATTTCATATATGAAGTAGTAAATATCCACCCTTATTCAAAGAGCAAGTTTGCTCTTAAAAATGAAATATTTGAGTTTTAGCACTAAGCCTTTCCAAAAAAATCCAAATATTAAAGTTTTTATTTGATATTTTTGATGTAGAACTTTGATATTGTTCTACCATGAAAATATCCTTGATATAATAATGTACTGTAAGCCCTCTTAACAGAATTTTCATTGGAAACCTCATTTTTTTTCAGCAGAATTGTTCACAAAAATACTGGACTAAAGCCTGGACACATCACAGACATCTCATGCTCTGATATTGAGCTACATTTCTTTTTTTCTAGTTCATTTTACTAACCATGAGGAAAAAAAAAAGGAAAGGAAAGGAAAAAATCAGCAGCTTAACACCTCTTGTAGTGGAAGTAAAGTACCTTCTCATTCCTAGGATAGGAGGGAAATGCTCCCTCCAGTATAACATCTCATGTAGTGCTCTTAAATTCGTGAAGAACTCTTGAAGACCTACTGATATTTAAACTATCAGCTTGTTCTAACTTCTGTCTCTGATACCTTGTTTTCTGAAGAATCCACCTTTATCGTCATGAAGTATCCCTATGATAAATATTTCTCCATCACCCTTTGTGGTGAATGGATAAAACAAAATAGTTTAACTGCTCTACTCTGACCTTATCTTTCTGCATTTCTGTTTTATGATCAAGGTGGTTTAGTGGTTCTACTGACTTTATGGAAAAGTAATTGTTTTCTCCTTCATGATTTTGTTTGCTTAATTGTGATGGAAACATTTTCTTCACTCTACTGCAGAACACACACTTCCTCAAACAAACGGGTGCTAACAGGGATGATCAGTCACCTTCTTGAATGACAGTGTATGAAAGTCCAAAGGTGTTGACTACTTTTTTTCCTTGTCACTTAGTCAGTGTAAGCACTTTTTAGTCACATTTTCTACTCCTGATGAGGTGTTGCTTACTGATGTGTAACAATTTGGCAACATCGTTCTTCACTTTGTGTTATTTTTATTTATGCATCTTTTAACTAATTACAGTTTAAATACATAATCTGATGGAGAGGAGGAGATTTCTTTAAGAAGTCTCAGAATTGCAGAACTAAGCAGGATGGAAGGAACCTCCAGAGGTTTCTAGTTTAACCACATGCTCAAAGCAGGTCTTTCAGGGCATTCCCCTGTCAGGTTTTGATTATCTCCAAGGACAAAGATTCCTCAGCTCCTCTAAGTTGCTGTTACAGTATTTAGTCACCTTCAGAGTTAAAAACCTTCACAGGTATTGCATTGAAGATTGTGCCTGTTGATTCTCATCCCTCAGCTGCTCTTGACGTTTTGTTTAAGGACAAACCAGCTCAGGTACTTGCAGAACCAAACAAGAATCAAATCATGTGATGCAATTGAGAGAAGGCAACCATCTTCTTATGAACATCCTGAGTCTCCTTTCAAACTGAATTAACCTATGATCCTGGGCCAAATACGTTCCAGTGCTGCCATTCCTGTATTAATATTGTATCAGGCCAGTAGTTTCAGGCCATGAGATCATGATCTGCCAGAAATAATTTCTTGCTGGAATTGGGCACTTACTTTACCTAAAATATTCCCTATTTAAACAAGTAAATAGGTGGTCAATAGCCAATCCATTAACACATAGAAGAATTTATATATATTAGCTGGGTTTTAGATAACTAAATGATGATATTGACTTCCAAATTCTTTCTATTTAGTTGTATGAACTGTTCTCTTACAAAAGGAAATAATTTTCTCCGTGTCTTGGAAATGCTGCTTTGCAATTTCTGAGTAATGGAGGAAAAAAAGACTGAGCGATAATATTTCTGGGAGGCAGTTAGTAATCCCAGGACATTTCTCCTGAAGCAATTGTGAAGAATGGACAGTAGCTACTTTGAGATACATCTCACCAAAGGAACCCTTCTAAGAAACACTGGGCTTGGCTTAGACCAGTACTAGAAAAAAAACAAAAAACAACCAAACAAAATCCAGTTAAAATCAACAAAAAAAAACCCCAAAAAAAACACCAAAACCAAACCAAACCAAAAAACAAGCCAAACAAAAATATGTTGCAGAACAAAAACCAGAAAAAAAAAAAAAGACATTAAGGAATCATGGATGTAAAAATTAATGTGTGGGAGCCAGAATGTGCACAGTCCGTGTGTGGGTGGACAAGCAAGTGTGGATCTGCCAACAAGAAAAAGACTGACATATCCTATTCTGTAAACTTAAGATATAAACAAACTTTCTGAGGTCTGTTGAGGCTTAGCTGCTCTGACCTTGCTCTTACCAAGTGATGTGGCTGAAAGGGTAATATTTGTGGTTTCCTGTTCCTGTAAAGAGAAAAGAGAAACATGCTCTTACTGTATCTCAGTTAATAATACTCAATGGATGTTTCCACTCTTTTTACTATTATGACCCATGGAAGAAAAATGATAGCAGGATCCTGCTGACTAAGATCTCATTTTAGGAGCAGTGTTTTTTGTTGTGCTCCATAATCAAGAGCTTGATCAACTTCATGAACTCTGACCTTCTACTTTCTACCTAGGCAATATCCCTTTCCTCAAGCTCTGTGTTGTCCCATCCCTCCTCTCCATGTGCCACAGTTCCAACATGCACTCAACCCTCCCTTTTCCAGGTTTTGCTTTTGAGCCTGGTTCATCTCAAAGAGCCATTGGATTAATTTCTACTGAGATCATCTGTCACCTCCTGCCCTCTGACAAGACTTCATCGAATTCTGGGACCATCTCCAACTGCTTATCTAGGAAATAAACAATAAAGGGCTGCTTCAACCCTCTGGGCTGGTGCAATTTCTTCAGACCTATTCCTGCTCTCCATCCAGGATAAAGAGCTGAAGTTCCACAGAGCAGCTTCTTAGCCCACCACCAGAAAACCTGAAGGAGACAGAAGAATACATAAGGACCTATCCCTGTTTACTGCGTCCTTCCTCACCAACCTCACTGAGCTGCTCTAAACAATGCTGAATCCTTAAATGAAAATTACAAGCCCGCCAGTTCCATACTCCACAAACAGTGACACTACCGGGATGAAGTAAGGAGTTGTGCCTGCAAGGTAGGGAAATAAATGTCAATAAAATTAACAAAATATACAACCAATGTATTATTCATGGTATTTTTAAAGCAATTGTTATAACTGAGACTAACACTAATAGCACTTATGATCAAAAAGTCATATGAAACTTGTTCAGCTAAAGCTTTAGTAACAAACTTTTAAGTCATCTAGTTGGAAAGAGACTTGAACATTTTAAAGCAACATGAGGGTCATTCATAAGTGAGTTCAGTAACCTACGATGTCTCGTGGAAACAATCTGACACTCATAATTTTAGTTCAAAATATAGTAAACCCTACTGTTTTCTAGAGAATTTGCTTTCATCTCCTGGACAGGAAACTCATCAGGTAGGAAGGTGAACCACGGTGAATAATTCTCAGCTGAAAGCACCCATGAAAATTCTACCAAGGGCTGAGAGCAGAATGGTCCAAGAGCGACTATGGAGATCACATTGTGCCTCAGGGATCCCACTATCTCCAGCCTCACTCCCACACCTCGAGAGAACCCAGAGGTTCCCCAGCTGCACAGGGCTATGTGCAGGGTCAGAAGTTGTTTGGCTGATATATCTGTATCAGCTGTCTCAACACCCACTCCTCCTCCACCCCTGGGACCAGCAATTGGATCAGATGGAAGAAATTTCTCTGCCAGATGTGACCCATGGGCCATGTTTTGAACTGTGCTGATTTAGTTTTACAGTGTTTAGAGCCTAGTACTCTCTTCAGTAAAGACCAATGAAGATTTGGCCAGTAAGGTCAGACTCTGTGCTCCTAGATTTTTGTAACACACCTATCAATAGGAGTGTTTGGAAAGAAGGAATCTTACTGTTATTTTTGTTATAAGCCCTAGTGGAAATTTTCTAAGTTTCAAACTTACAGACTCTCCACATCCTGTAACTAATTCTAGTAGCTTTAGGGAGTTCCCCAGCTGGGACAAATCCAGGCTCATCTCTGTCTGGAGCATATCCAGGCTCACTTCTACTGGGGGGGCCTTGAAGTTTTCCAGCATCCCTAGCCATGACGCAGACCCATTTGGGACTCCTGCCTTCAGGCTGGCCATACTGTAGCTTACAGAGTTCCCAGGACTTGGGTAGGCCTGCCAGAAACACAGTTTCTGTTGGAATCTTGCCTTGGATTTGGCAAAATTTTATCAAGCCCAAGCTGTTTAGAGTGAAATATTTCACACTCTACCAACTGGAGTTTTTCAGCAAACTTTGTTTCAGCAGAAAATTTCTGACCAATTCTATCTATTAACAAAACATCAGGTCCTTAGGGAATGCTATATAGTGTCATCTGAGATACTGAAGTGTTAATTCCTATGAAGAATCTAGTGTAACAATACAAGCATCCATTTGGTATCTGGATTTGTTTAATGATCATTGTGTGTGCTGTTACAGTTTCCAGAAGCAATGTTCAGATTCAATGGGCTGTTGCTTCCTCAGTTTTTGCAAAATGATGTTCTGTTGTCCTGGTGGCTGGCAGCTGCATTTGGAGTCAAAGAGGCTCCAAATTTCAAAGGAATCCACCCATGTGGGTGATACCCCCGAGGGCTTTGTTGCCATTCAGAAGGACCTCAACAGGTTTGAGAGATGGGCAGAGAGGAATGGTTTGAAGCTCAACAAAGGCAAATGCAGGGTCCTGCATTCCTGGGGAGGAATAACCCTGGGCACCAGCACAGGCTGGGTCTGACCTGGGATGCAGCTCTATGGAGAAGGACCTGGGGGTCCTGGCAGACAAAAAACTCTCCATGAGCCAGCAGTGCTGTTGTGGCCAAGAAGGACACCTCCTGAGGGGCATTAGGATGAACATTTCCAGCATGTTGGGGGAGATGATCCTGCCCCTCTACTCAGCCCTGGTGAGGCCACATCTGGAGTGCTGTGTCCATTTCTGGGCTCCTCAGGACAAGAGACATGGACTCCTGGAGAGGGTCCAGTGAATGGTGACAAAAATGATTAAGGAGCTGGAGCATCTCTCTTATGTGGAAAGGCTGAGGGAGTTGGCTCTGTTTAGCCTTGAGGAGAAACAACTGAGGGGAGACCTTATCAATATATACAAGTATCTGAAGGCAGGGTGTCAAGAGGACGGAGCCAAGTAGTGGTGCCAAGCAATAGAACAAGACACAAGGGACAGAAACAGGCAGCTAGCAACAGGACGAGGAAATGGCCTCAAGCTGTGCCAGGGGAGGTTCAGGTTGGACATCAGGAAGAATTTTTTCACTGAAAATATGGTTAAGAATTGGATTGGGCTACCCAGGGAGGTGGTGGAGTCACCATCCCTGGAAATGTTCTAGAAATTACTGGAATTGTGACTTAGTGCTGTGGTTTACTTGGCATGGTGGTGTTTAATCAAAAGTTCAACTTGATGATCTTGATGGCCTTTTCCAATCCTAATGACCTATGACTCTATGATTCAATGAAACTGATGCACCTGAACATGAGGAATAACTTTACTGTGAGGTTGACTGAGCACTGGAACTGGCTACCTAGAGAGGTGGAAGAGTCTCCTTCCCTGGAGATGTTAAAAAAACCTCTGGACACAGTCCTGAGTAATGAGCACTAGGTGGTATTGCTGGAACAGGGAGTTTGGACTAGATTACCTCCAGTGATCCTTTCCAACCTGACCTGTGATTCCGAGATGGGATGGTGAAAAATGTGCATAATACATGGAATAGGGACGATAGATAAAAGATGGATCAGAAGAGTTATAGGCAAGATGATAACTCCCTCAGCCACTGTCTCTAGGTGCTGTGCTCCTAGAGGGTTTGAAAGCTCATCTGCCTGATGAGCTATTCCAGGAGCAGTTTTCCACACTTCTCATAAAATGGACTACAACTATTTCCTCAATATCTACAATCTCCTGATGACTGAAAGCTACTAGCAGTATGCAGATAGCAGAATTATAAGAAGAAGGAAGCTGTAGAGAACACACTATTCCCAGTTTTATGCATTTTTAATCATTATTTTATCAGTATTAGAACTGAATTTGCAGTATAAATAATGGGAAAACATGTTCTGTACCTAAACCTCATATGTGGGAACCTTGCTAACATGACAGAAGTTGAAAGAATGTGAAAACATAATAATAAGCTACAGACTATGTTCTGACTGCATTAGAATCAAGCACTATTGTATAGCAAAGATATTTTAAATAGTATTCTTCTTTTATGGATGATGCAATATCTCTTGATATTTACAGCATATATAAAAGGCTAAACAATATACATTAACCATATAATTTGCCTCATCCTTAACCATTCCATTTGTTTTATTGCTCCTATAAAACATACTTCTCTGGGCAGTTTAGATGAGCAAAGAGCATGAAATAGTGCTAGCCCCATATCTCTCCCTTCTATAGCTGTGATATTCCTCTCTAGAGTGATGGGTCTCAGTATTCCTAGGCAGTACAGGAGTATTAAATTTTTTTTAGTAGTTTATCAATGCCCTTTTGTAGCAGTCCTCAGAACAAATTAAAGGAAAATAAAATAGAAAAGGAAGCTAAGATTATTGGTTTGAAAAATCAGTTATCTAAATTTGAGCTGAGATCTAATAAATGCCATTTATATTTAGGTTAAGGTTAGAAGGCTAGAAAGGTAGTCAAAATGAAATTTGCTACCTCAAGGGTGAGAAGGAATGTAGCAATCCCCAATTCTGCTACAGGAAAGATAAAATGTATGAAACAGTTGGGAAGGAGAACAAATTCTGAAATTCCTGGGTTGGTTGGCAGAGGTTACTGTGTGAAGTGGTGCAGCTGCTGGAGGTGTTGCTGCCCTTGCTTTCCCAAGAAAAACAAACAGCGGGACCCCAGTATTTTGCAGTCTGTTGTCCTACATTATTTTCCTATGCCTAAAGTCAGGTAAGATAGGAAACAGAACCAGCAATATTCAAATGAATAATGGCAAATAAAACATACCTAATGACAGCAAAAACAAGAACTAATATTTAAAATAGCTGTGGTTATTTCCTCAGTAGGGAAAGGACTAATGTTACATTGCAGTGGACCTGCGTGGAAAAGTGCTGCATGTTTCTTTGTGCCATGCACTGTGATTTCCAGAGAGAATTCTTGTCATTTTAGATTTTTGGCTGGTGAGACTTCAGTAGAGAGAAGGAGAGATGGAATAGAAGTAGCAACATTTTTCTTTTCTGAACCAAATTATTCTTTACAAGGCCCTGGAAAATGAATGATTCCAGTTCTAGGAGCCCATTCCTGACTCAATTTTTTTAGCTGTATAGGCATAATTTGTGCATACACCTGTTTTGGAGAATTAATTCAAATAATTTATCTTGGTAGCTAATGCCAAAAGTCTTTCTTTCATGATAAAAATTACCTGGAGAAAAGTGATGGCAGAATTTGAATTTCTAAAGGCAGAGAAGTCTATTCTGGGTGCTTTTGCCCCTTTGCATGACAGTCTTCAAAAGGCAAATATTTAAGATATATATTTCAAAAAACAAAATGCATATTTTTGTGACAAATCAGTTTTCTTGCAGATACATGTGTATGTAGCTGATGCCACTGTTTTAGGCCCATTGCTAAGATTCTAGCTGAATAAACGGGTTTTGAAGTGGATACAAAAAAAATATATTACAGATAGCATACTTCAAAAAGGCATCGTAGTTCAGTGCCTTTCCAGAAGAGGTTTGTTCAGAAAGTTTGAAGCAATAAAACCTTATAAAAGTAAAGACTATTGTTACAAATTATCCCAGTGTCTCTTGTTAAGTCTAACATGATTTCAAGCCAACTGATTCTGATAATGCCTAACCAGACTTTCTAAGAATTTTATTGGGTGTTTCTAGGTTTGCTTTGTTGCTATTTTTCCTTCAGTGATGAGATAGTGCCATGCAACAGTTCTGGCCACTGAAATGACAGAAGACCTTCAGATTATTTCAAAACCACATTTCATCCTTATCCAGCATTTTTGTTCAACATTCACAAATGTCTCTCCTTTGACCAGAAGTATCCAACAAGTTCATCCTCTAGGCAGCCATGCCAAGTGCAAAAGAAAACCCTAAAGAGCTTTAAATGGGACTTGAACCTTTATGCAGGATCATTAAATTATATATCCTTTATTAAAACTATTGTATTATGGGTTCCCATAGGGAAGAGCTTATCTTCTGTGGTCCTGGGCAAATGGTGGAGAATTGAACATCTGTTGAGCCATGCTGAAAGCCTGGGTAGCCCTTGGTCTTTCAGAGTTGTCAAGATCTTTCCCCAGGAAAACAAACAAACAAACCAAACCAAACCAAACCAAACCAAACCAAACCAAACCAAACCGAACCCAAAACATAACAAAAACAAAAACAAAATCATAAATAAAAACAAACCCCCCCCCCCAAAAAAACCCGCAAAAAAACCCCCGCAGATATGCCCCCCCAAAAAACAAACCAACCAAACAAAAAGCCCCCACCAGAATCCCACCAAGCGTTGCCTGGAACACAGCCTAATGGATCCTACATGTGTTTAAATTAAAGCATCCACAAGGCCAGTATTCCAACAGAGGTACACAGCAGTGTTCACAGTTTGATATGCTCTTAGCCCAATGCAGAAATTACTCTGGATCAGGAATTCAGTCAGACATTTCCCTGGCCATACTGTGGCATATCAGGTCTAGACATTGACACAGAGGCCAGGTCTGCATGGTAAATTCTGGTTTCCCAGAGTTAGGTGTTGTAACGAAGTGTGATTATCAGAACTATGGCAATACAAACTGCTAGCATGGATGTGATTTTCTAGAAAAGCTTTTCATGTGCCTGAACAGTGTCTTTAATTTAGGAAAGAGGGTACAAACTCAGACAGCAAAATAATAGTTTTGCCAGTCTAAAATATATGGCTTCACATTCTTTCTGAGGATATATATCAGGTGGGATAGTAGAAGCTTTCCAAAGGCAGACTTTTCTTCATTTGTAAACATTTTTATTAGAAAATGAGTATGTCTCAAAGATTTGGGTTGTGTCATTTTTCCAAAGTCAGGAAAATTCATTAGATCACCATTTGTTTGAAAAGCTGACTTTCCACCTCCTTTTACCTCCATATATTATCTGTGAAATGTGGATTAGAGTATTCGCCTGCTTGACAGGAGAGTTGTATATAGGTTTATTGAACAAAAAATGAGTTTCTCAGGTACCTTAAGCTCACAGAGCTTTTTCTGGAAACAGAAACACTTTTTTTTTTGTTCAAGTTCTATGGGAAAATACACTTTTTGACAAGTATTTTTTCACTCAGAAGCTTCCAAATTTCCAAGCATTTTAAGACAGGAGAAGGATGGTGGGTTCAGGAATCTGACATGTCAAGATGATATATCATTTTTTACTTCTTATTATACACAATGTAGAAAAGAAAAATCTGTTCCAAACTTGGATAAATATTCAAAGTACTAAATAAGAACAAAATGTTACCTGATTTAGCTACCATCTCTGAAAATCTGAAACTCCATTACTTTCTGACTACAGCCTGACTAAATATTAACAGAAGAAAGTACACACAGAAGAGTTAGAAAAGTTTCTGTAGTTTTCAGGAAAACTTATTTCAAAATCAGAAAAACAGATATGAGAAAAGCATAGCACATTAAAGAAGAATGTGTTTGCACCCTAAAATAAGAGACCAGAAACAGTAAATCAAGGCTTTGTCTTGCCTCTGGCAAACACCAGAGTTTCTGAAATCCCGATCCCTGGCAGGTCCTGGTCTTTAGGTGGTTTTAGGTGGTTACACAGATAGCAGCATCATTATGCTCCTGACATACAAGAGGCTGTACAACTGAGAGATTAGAGATGTAATTGACCACTTAGGTGCTTTTATGAGTCCTGCTTTATTGGTGTTTTAAAGTGAAAACACTGAACAGATTAGGTTTTGATAGAGGAATACCCACCAACTAACCAATGAACATCTTGCCTGCTACAGTGCAGGTGCCTGTCATCTGTGCTCAGCTTCAGACAGCTGCAGGAGTTATGGCCCATCCTGAGTTATGACATTGTTGCAGTGTGTATTCTTACCCCGACCCTTTTATAAGGCAGAATGTGCTTATTTTGGTTTAAGCTGTATAAACTGGCCATACTCCAACTCAGCTAAAAAGTATACATAGTAAGATTTAGGGTGACTGAGCTAATCAAAATAACTTAGTAAAATACTGCATTTGCTCATGGACGCATACTTTATTTCTGTTGTACTGGTTTCTACTTTCAAAAAATTTCGAGCAGGTACTCTGTATACTGGTAGGTAGGAACTCTTCTGTTTACTGTGGATTAAGAGTTAGACACTGGAATACAAAGAAAGAGCCTAAGTCCAGCTAAGACAATTCTGTTTCCTTCAGGAGCTGTTTTTCATGGACATCTAGAAAGCATAAGACATCAGGGCATGGAGTGAACTATTTATGAATACTGACATAATATTTAGCATATAAAATTCTCAAATCAGATTTTCTATTTTGCGACATTTTATTTCCTGGCCATTTTCAGAATGACTTTGTCTCTTTAGGCACTTATTCACACCTTTGGTCTCTTTTCATTTAAAAGTGCACAGCAAGGTATTTGCATTTGCATCAATTTGATTTACAGATGTTGCCATATAGTAGCATTAAGTGTCCCTCTTTCGTGCTGAGTAATATCAAAATCATGGGGTTTCACATGCAGAGAATCAAATATTCCTTGTGAATTTAGCTTCCCATCCCTTTTGTGAAAATGGAATAGTGAAAATTGTGATTGAAGAGAACAGATTCAAGACCACATTACAAACTATCATGTTGTATTTCCTGAACTGTGTTTCATTGGATGACCTTCAGGACTACTAGCAGAGTGATTTCAAAAGTTTTCAGATTGCTTTAACAGATATGCCATTCAACCGATGTTAACATTTTAAAATATTGAATTTATTGTGATGTAAACACCCTAGAGTTTTTCTCTCATAAAAAAACCTAAAGAACAGATAATCAAATTACATTGGCATGCTGCCACTTTCAGTACCATGACTATGTTATGTCGAGGCATTTGGATGATGGTAGATGTTTTTATGGAAGGTAGCTTTCCCTCTATAGTTACAGTAAAAAATGTGTATTGAGGAAGGAAGGAACAAAGTTCTGTAGCACTTTACCAAAAGCAATAGAACACTGACATCAGTGTGCCTTTGGATATGCAGTGGATTATCCTTGGCTAAGGGCCGAACACCCATCCAGCCTCTCCCTCACTCCCCTTCCCTAGCAGTACAGGAACAAAAATAGGATGAAAAAGCTTCTGAGTTGAGATAAAGTCAGGGAGACCACTTACCCATTATTTTGGTGGGCAAAACAAATTCTTTTATGAGAAATTTAATTTAATTTATTGCTAATTACAGCTGAGTCAGGCAGTAAAATCAAAACCGTCAAAATTTAGAAAAACACCTTTCCTCCCCCTTTTTCCAGGCTCACTAGTATTTTAATTCCCTTATTTGTTTTTTCTATTTTTTAAATTTTTCTTTCTGTTTTATTTTTAAATGACACATTTTTATTTCTTGCTTTTTACCTTACACTTGTTGTATTTTTAAACAGACACCAGTGCAACCTTAATTCAGCAATCATTTCAGACAAAATTATTTTATACCATTCTTTTCTCCCTCAGGCATCAAAAATACCAAAACAGAGGAAACAGAAAAGTGTTTGTTCTGGGAAACTTTTTGTTGTTATTTCTAGAACTGGTCTAAAAATAATTTTCAGTGAAAATTATTTCTGAATAGTATTCCACTTTTTGAAGATTCAAACCCTTTTGCAAAACACCATAAAAGTGATAAAAATAGCAAATAAATTCAATGCAAAATGTAACAGATTAGTGTTGGTAAAATTCAGTGAAACCTCTCTGACATGCTGAAGTAATCTCTGTGAAACACCGCTGTGAAATACTGCTTCCAAAGCTATTCAGAATGTATTTGATATCTACTGCAGAATTTAATTTGGATCCCCAAAACATTGCTAAGTTCAGTGGGATAGTTCTTATTTCACAGCAATTTCAGTTTCAGTAAATAGGTTTTTTTTTAGTTTGATGAACTTGCCTACATGAGCTTACATCCTTTAATAATTGATGTGGATTAAAAGGACCTTTGTACCGCTACGGACAGTTGCAGAAATGGGTTAATTTACTTCTAGAGTACCCTATCAATGGTATATTACAGTAAAAGTTTTATTATCTATAACTTTGCTTTCAAAGTTATGCCAGCTACTTTATTTTTTGGCATTGTTACCTTATATCTAGAAATATTTTCTTATATTCAGTAGCACATCCTGCTTTGTTAACCAGTTCTAGGAAATATTTTGAGGTTTTCTATCACTGCAGTGACACCTGGTGTTGAAAGCAAAGTTGTTAATGGCTCAAAGGTATAGGAGAATCCATTTCATAGCATGTATGCTATGCATACATAGCATTAAACCCACCAGCACCTCTGACTTTTCAGCGCCTGCTAACCTGAAAGAGAAGGAAAGGGAAACGGGGTAGGAGAAGAAAAGTAAGGGGGGGGAAGGAAGGAAGGAAGGAAGGAAGGAAGGAAGGAAGGAAGGAAGGAAGGAAGGAAGGAAGGAAGGAAGGAAGGAAGGAAGGAAGGAAGGAAGGACGGAAGGAAGGAAGGAAGGAAGGACGGAAGGAAGGAAGGAAGGAAGGAAGGAAGGAAGGAAGGAAGGAAGGAAGGAAGGAAGGAAGGAAGGAAGGAAGGAAGGAAGGAAGGAAGGAAAATAACATTTCCACAAGTATTAAAACATACTTAATAGTTGCTGCATGGATAAGATATTTCTCTGCCAAAAAAAAGCCCAGCTTGGTTTAACTCTGATGTCCCTTGGTCATGGTCTTATATAGAAAAAAAATGTCAGAAAACTCTCCTACACTGAAGACTAATTCAGACATTAGCACAGTTGCCAGGGTTAATTTTTCAAATTCACAATAGCAACTTTTCAAATTCACTGGATTTAGAAAAGCTTGAGGTGTCTGTGACAGTAGATCAAACAGAGAAGTGAAATATCCCTGTGAATTTTTTTTTCCTGAGGAGAAACACTGACATTTTAAAAAAATTATAAGGAAAATTAAAGCATTTCTTTGTATGTCTGTGTATGTAGGCATACACATGTTTCTGTTTCAACTGAAGAAATGTAGTTCTGTGATTGAATATAGAAAAATGCTTCACTAAAGTCTAAGTGGAATATAAAATCAATGGATTTAAATCCATATATACAGTTTTCTCTGTAACAGAATTCCTGTGTGCTAGCATACATAAAATATGAACATCTCTAATAAACAGCAGCTGGAGTATATAGCAGGCTGGATCTTTGTGTGGAATATCTTTAAGGTGTTTTTGGCACAACTTCCAGGACTGTCTTGACCAACACTTTCCCAGATGTGTAGGATTATGGGATATATCTTCTGGAATCTCTCAGGAAAGCACTTTAATTCACAGCCACACCTGGGTTGGATATTGCAATCAGCTCCCATTTTCCACTTACAATTTTCCTTCCTCGTTCATTTTAATTTCTCTGTTTTCTCCCTTATCACTTAATATATTTTCCTCATTATTGGCATCTGGGCTGTGTGTTCTAACACAAACACCGAAAGACCAAATCAAGATTAAAAAAAAAAGAGCAAAAATATTCCCATTTCAGATGGAAGAGCAGATGGAGCTCTTGGCACTTCAGAGGATTCAAATTGACCCTCTGCACCAAGCTCAGGGAAGACAGACTGTCACTGCTGACTGGAAAACACTAAAGAGACCTGTTTTCCCATCGAATATACAGTAGCATTTTCTAATTCTTTAGCTCTAAGCTGTGCATGGCCATGAAAGAGCAGCTGAGGGGTTTGTTTTTTTTAGATTAGACTCTTTCATATCTCATGGATGCTGTTCTCTTTCTTTTATGTTGAAATGATTGTCCTGAATTTTGAGATACAAGCTTGATTCTACATTTTCTTATCAGTGCCTGAGAGAGGCTGTGATTAAGTGGTCACTACATCTTGCTTTCCCCATGCCTTCTTGATAGTTTTAGAAGTTGCATCACAATCATCCAAGGATTAAAACTCTCTGAAACAGAAAGGGCTAAAAGCTCAGGTGGTGCAAAAGTATTCAGCTCGGCACAGAGCAGTTCATGATCTGGCCTGAATTCTCAGTTATTATCAGGGAATAACCATCTTTCCCAGGTACTATGTACTACAGTGATTGCCTATCTTCAGTAATAACACACTGAGCCTTTATTGAGTTTTCTGAATAGTTTGTGCTATTCCATTGGTTACAGCAATGTTTCATTAGACTGATGCAAACTACTCAGTATGAAATGTAATTATAATAATTATATTTACATAATAATGTAAATATATTCATTTTTTTTCCTAAAGAGAACAGAGTTATACTTTGGTTAATTTTTTTCTGAAGAAATAGGACAGACACAAGAAGTATTAACCTTAACATAACATGTATCCATTGAAAAGGCATCCAGGTTTCAGCTAAATTTAGAAGCTGAAAGATAGACACAAATCAGATTCTTGCAAAATGCTTAGGTAACTCAGAGTCAGACAGAGTCTGAGAGACTTCTTGGAGAGATCTCCTACTTTGATATCTCCATCTTATTCTTTATTCTGATCAAACTGTGTTCATTATATCAAGTGTGCCAGTACCTGAAGGGAACTTACAGGAAGATGGGGAAAAACTATTTACAGGGGCATGTAGTGACAGAACAAGGGGGAATGGCTTCAAACCGAAAGACAATAGGTTTAGATTAGATACTAGGAAAAAATTCTTCACTGTGAGGATGTGAGACACCAGAACAGGTTGCCCAGGGATGCCCCATCCCTTGAGGTGTTCCAGGCCATGTTGGGTGGGGCTCTGAGCAACCCAGTCTAGTGAAAGGCATCCCAGGGGGTTGAAACTTGATGATCTACATGGTTCCCTTCCAACCCAAGACATTCCATGACTCTATGAGTACTTTTGTGCAGTCACATTCAGGAAAAAATCCATCCAAGAAGTAAACAGCAGTTTTGAAATTATATTTTACGTGAACAAAATGGTATTTTTTGAGCTTGGCCAGCCCTCTTTTGTTTCTCTAAACCAGAGCAGAGGAATGAACAAGGGAGTAAGCACCTCTAAAGCTTCAGAAATAGTAATAAGTTGTCAATATTTTACAAAGGACATTCCACAACTTGTGCTTCATCAGGAACTGTAGTGATAAGACAAGGGGGAATGGCTTCAAAATGAAAGTGAATAGGTTTACAATAGATATTAGAAAGAAATTCATTACTGTGAGGGTACTGAGGCACTGGAACAGGTTTCCAAGAGAATCCATGCATGCCCCAACCCTGGCAGTGTTCAAAGCCAGGTTGGATGGGACTTTGAGAAACCCGATTAGTGGAAATCCCTGCCCATGGCAGGGGGTTGGAACAATATCATCTTTAAAGTCCCTTCCAGTCCAAACCATTCTGTGATTCTATGCTTCTATCCAGTGTGGTAAGAAGCACACTGTGAGAATGTGGGGATTGCCCGTGCTGTGAGGATTTTAATGCTTCTTTGACACAAAGAACAACTGTGAATGGACACATCAGGATTTGGCAATTACTTGACTATTGTTCATGGGCAGGGAATTCTTTTCTTAAAAACAGGCTGAGCACAGCAACTGTACTCTGAAACACTCTGCTCAGCATATGTCATTTTGAGGAGAACAGCACAGACTGAAGAGATTTTCCTCTGCAGGTATTGTCTTCTTGACAAACATATCTTGAGAACTGGGTGCAAGTTGCTGTATTAAGGGTATTACTTTTCTGAGGAATTTTTATGAACAATTCTGAAGAGAATGTAGACTCTGAAAGATACAATAAGGCTCCTCTCCTCCATCCATGGAAGGGAACTCTACCCAGGAGATGCCAAGAATCCTCTTTCCAGACATCACAGAACCTTTCACTTTTTCCACTTTCTTTGTTTTCTGTAATGGAAGTCTAATTAATCACTGAGCTAATTTTAAGAAGAACTCTGACAAAAACTTCCACTCTCTGTGCCACTTTGCATTATGCCATGGTGGATGTATTGCAAAGGAGATTTATATGATGGCAATACTTCCTCTGGCAGGAGCTGCAGAGCCACATCATAGAGAGCCTCCTCCAGGAAAGATGCAGATATAATCTAAAATGTGCTGAGATCCCTCATGTTTTATTTAAATACAAAATAAAAAGTCAGAGCTTTACAGATATATTTCTCATCATATTTTGCTGAAACTAGGATGATAAAGAAAAATCCTTCGCTCAACTGAATGTATAGTAAACTAAATTTGTCTTTTTTACTAATACAGTTTTAGTTGTCCCACTCTACCTCAATTTTGAAATTAATTCATTTTTATAATGTACCCTTATTTTTCTCTATAAAACAGGCAAAAACAGATTAGCTTCAAAAAACATTTCCCTTTTAAATAGTTATTTTTCAGTTTTAAGGGAAAATAGAAGCATCTGAAATTATGAACATCATTTGCCACTCAACTATATTTTTGTGCCAAGTTTTGGTATAAAGCAAATTTTCAGCTGAGTGACAAACCAATAAATATGTAGGCTTACAGTACCTCTTCTGAGAAACTGAACTTCAAATAGTGTCTTTATAATACTAACAAAAATGTGCTAATTTTTGTGCTTATTTTTCTTTCTTAGTTTGTTCCTGATGGTTAGGAAGTTGATCGTTCATTTTTCTACTGCCATTCACACCAGCTGCTATAAAGCAGCTATAAAAATACTCCCAGTGCAGATCTTGACCGTAGATCACTGTACCTAGACCCAGCTGCAGATGGATGAAGCAGCTGGTCCAGAGAGGTGCTGTTCCTGACTCCCACACACACTTGGTCATGATGCATGAAGCAGCACAGTTGCTCCCCAGCCACAATTCCCATTCAGTCACAGATTTATGAAGTAATGAGCCGCCTACCAGAAAAAAACAAAACCAGCAGCTCTCCAGCACACTTTAAACAAACACCCAAGAATATTCCATAATTATAAATAACTGCAACTCAGCCATCAGATGAATTGCTAAAACTTTTTTACGTAACTTGTTAAATGGGAAGCAAATAGAGTAGAGCAGGGAAAGAAGGAAATATGCCTATGTTGGGAGATAGCAACATGAAAATTGGTAAATATTTTTCAGGATATTTTTCAGGATATTTTCTCTTTTTTTAACATCAGCGTGATGGTTGATGGGGCTGTTTTCAAATGATTTATGAATATTTCATGTAACCTGGGGCTATTTTAATAATTCTAATGTGAACATGCCAGCTTATCCTGACTTCAGCTATAAGATATGGATTCTGTAGTAAATCCAATATGCTATGAAGGGACAAAAGGCAGTCTACTTCTTGTGAAGATGCAAAGTCCTGGCTCCAAAGCAATTAACATTGTTTTTTACTAGCTTGGGTATAGGGGCCTGTCAAGGATTAGTGGCCAAATGGAAATAGTCTCTCCAGAGGGGAGGCGAGAACTTCTTGTGAGGTGTTCCTACATAGTCCCTCTTTGTGGCATGTGTGCAAAACAGACCTGTGCAATCCACAGGCTGAGGTGATGGGGGTTTTGGTAAGGAGGGCATGGAGGGAGCTTGCTGTTCTAAAATTATTTTCCTCTTGGTGTTTTGTTTCCAGTTTTAAACAATACATTCAAGAACACTAATTACTGGGGCTGCCAAAGGCGGCGTGTTTTTAAGTTCTTGAGCAGTGTATCTCCCAGCTGTATCCTGATACTGCACTAAGAGATCATGCTGGTGGAGGATACACTTCTCTCCCCATGTCTAATGCCAGGGTTGTCATGTAAAAGCAACCCAAGAACAGACAGAAGAAACCCAGTGCACAACCTAAGCATCAGTGTTCAGGCTTGACCTGGACACTGCAGGTCTCAGAGGTGTGCTGTGGTGCAGGTGCTGCTCGCTTTCATCAGTGACCACAGCCTCAAATAGACAAGAACTACACTTGTCCATCCAGTTTGATCTGATGGACAAGTGCAGTGAATATGTAGAAAAATAACTGTACATTACACACTGGACAAAGACTAGAAATAAGGGCCTCAGAGTTAACGTTTTAGAAGACTTACTGCGAAAAAGATTTATATAACAATTATGTACCCTGCAGTACATCTTTCAGAAACTTAATATTATTAGACTTTGCTTGGTATTATTTAGTGCTGATAAGAAATATACTCGCAGCTCTACAGAACCCAACCTCCTGTATATTATTTGTTCCTGCAGAAGCAATACCAAGCTGTGTTATTTAGCTTATTTTTTACCAATTTTTCCTGAAAAATCCACCACAGGACTTAAGGCTTAAAAACAATACAAAAACAGTTGCTGGATTTATTTTATGTCAATTACCCTTGAAAGGACAGGTTCAATCATTTATGTCTCTCTTCTTCAATGAGCAGAAGTAATTCAATGACTTGTCCTGTATCAGCAGGGAAATGGCTACATTATCTAATGGCCTTCTTCCATCTCTAACTTGTAAGATCCTATCAATGTCAATAGTTGAATTGTGTAACAAGGCTAATGTATTTACAGAAAGCCAAGATAATGGAAATAATAAAATCTAGACTGAGGAACCCTCCAATTTTAATAAGATAATATGTTGACTTTTTTTTACCAGACAAAGATTTTCTTTTTTGTTCTCAATAGTTCTCCTCATTGACCTTGTCCTCTTTTTTTTTTTTTTTTGAAAGCTCTTATATGAATGGAATCCCACAAGAAATTAACCATAGCCATATATAAACTGATTAGTTAAGCAATGCATGACAGCAAGGGCTTATATGCACAGAGACTGAAGGGAATTTGGGACAGAAGTCCAAACTGTGACCTTCCCAGGTACTAACATTTAGGAAGTGAGAGTATGCACTACCCTAGAGAAACCTGGAATCAAGTTCTCTTCTGATCTTTGCCTTCTCCTGCAGAATTAATTGTCCTTGCTCATTCCATTAACACTTTATTTCAGTGAGGTCATCCAATGCAGTAGCACAGGAAACATAAGAGTTTTAATACTTGGGCTTCTAGGTAGCTTGGGCTACCTATATCTAGGCAAAAGACAGCTAATTTCATAGGGTGATTACATTCTCCAACCTCTCCTCACAACAGAATAGAGTTGTAACAAGCAAGTTTATTTTAGAAGTAACAATTGGAAAAGTCTACTTTTTGTAGTACTCATGTAAAGTGTACTCTTTGATATAAAGGAAGTCCCACCAATAACTCAACACGGTCATACAGAATTGTAAAACACAAACAAATACAGAAAGCCCTTCCTTGCTTGCTGGCAAGTTTAATTTTATTTCCAACAAGAATGTTTGCTGAACAAAAAGTGTATTTCTAAAGTCCATTTCGAATATCAAGATGTGAATGAAATCTAAAATATGATCAAAAATTCAGTTTGCTGCCCTGTGGCCTCTCTGTTCTCAAGCACAGTGAAACATATCTGTCCACAAACATGACATGCTTCATTTGTTTGTTTTCTGAAGTGCTAGCTCAAACTCTGTGACTCTTTCTGGAGTTTTCTGTGCTGCTCTGCATGTTAAAATGAATCCCAGCATGACTTTCTGTGAAGGTTTTTTGGACTTGAGTTTATTTTAGAGGCATTTATTTTAGAGGCATTTCATCTGAAGCAAATGGCTCCAGAGGAAAGCTTGTTAGCAGGATGGCATTTCTGAACCTGCCTTCCCATAGCTCCTGAGCAGTGTGTGTGCTTTTTGGGGTATAGTGTCATTTTCCACTGGCTCTGAAGAATGTCTTTTTGTGCTGTAGTGGCTCACCTGCTTAATAATAGTAAATTGCTATATAATCATTAACCGACCAATATCTGTTGAAGTAAACCAGGAATAAGGAAAAACAGATGTTATTTTCTGTGTTTAATGAAAAAGGCTTATGCATCCTCATGCTATATTATCTGACCTTTCTTGGGTTTGGACCTTATGTACCAGACAGAGGTATTTACCACATAATCCATGTATTTGAATGCTGTTTACAGATTACCCAGAATACATCTGGAAAAGTAAAACAGCAGCCCCTGGCAAATGTGCTGATGAGCACAACCTTTGAGCAAAGGGAAGTGGGGCACCTGAGAGCTGCAGATCCCAGAACACAACTGCTCACTTGCCCTGTCATCCCCTGGAGGCGTATGAAAACTTCTACACTTAACAAGAAGCCAGAACATTTCACTTTCTTCAAAATTTCACAGCTAGGTGAAGAGGAATAAATATCACTCCATCACCAGTGCACTTTAATTATTTCGTTCTGCTGCAGGAAAAAAAAAATGCATCATTAAAAGTTTCCCAAGTAGAAACAGTTTTTGACACATCCAGAATGAATGGCAGCTCTTCATGGTTGAATAGAATAAGTACTTAACCCATAGAGCTGATAGTAAATGTGAAATGGTGGGATAACTTCTGCATAAATGGGGAGCACAGGCTCAAACTTCTTTTTTCAGAGAGGGTGAATCACCTTAGAGATAGCATTGACATGGCCATAAATCAAGATGCAAGGATATCTTTAAAGGTATTTTACCCTATTTTACTGGTATAACTCAGGTGACTTCCCTCTTCAGGCAGATTTTATAGCCGCATTGAAATAATTCTCTTATGGTAATCAAGGCTTCAACAAGGCCACCGTTCTCTGTGTGTGACCCAGTTATTACTGGAGGAAGGATATTACCCCAAAGAGGCAGGAATAGCAGCAAGAATAACAGCTGCCACAACCTTACCTCAGCTCTGACCATGTTGCTCTAGTGCAGGAGGGCAGTGTCTCATGAGGGATTCAATCCACTGCTATAATTTCCAGGATGAAGTTGCAAAGTCATATAGATATGCTAAAATTAGTGCCTTTGCTATCAGAACTGTACTGAAAACCACACCTCCACCCTCTCCCTTATTGTCCTATAGGAAACCAACACCTTTCCTCTCAGGGGAAGTCTATCTACATGATTTTGGCCCTCCTTGTATTGATTCAGATCAAAGGTTCCTCTAGTTTAGTAACTTGACTTACAGTGAGTGGCCACTGATGCTCAGGAAAGAATAAGAGGAGGTCACATGTAGAGGGATCCCTGCCCTGCTATGCGCCTCTAGTTTCTGACAATTTAGTTGTACTGACTTTTGTTGAATGAAACACACAACTTCTTTCTGTTGCGATGCAGAGTAATGCTTTTTATTTTCAGCTTTTTGTTTGCTTATTCATTTTTAATCTGCTGACAGCCACCTTCAGTTTTCCATCATTGTTCTTTGTCTTACCTTTGTCTTACCATGGTCCACAGGTACAAATGTGACAATTTTCCAACTATGCCAGTTGCTCTAGTTAAAGATACAGTTTCTCTTCCTGCAAACCTTGGTCTGACATTGGCTGCTTTCCAGTTCTTGCATTCTGAAATATAATGATGAATCTATCCTATATGTATTATTCAAAAAATCCATGGTTTTATACACCTTTTCATATTTTCTTTCAACTGCTCTTTTCTGAATGAAGGGTCCAGGTCTAGCCTCAGTTCTAATGGAAATGAAAAGAAGGATTCACTGGTATAGCAGCTGAGACTCTTTGTCAAGCTAGTCAAGAACACTTCACCAAAGTATTTATTCTTGGAAGATGTCAGTTTTTAGAAACTTAGTATTTCTCCAGGAACATTTCAGTCTTGAAAAATCTTTAGTAAGAGGTTTCTCTAGTCAGGGTACGTTTTCTGACCAAACTGAAAGCAGAAATGAGGGAATAACTGCACAACCATTAGCTGCTGGGATGTAACAACATGGAAATGCAAACGTCATTCAACCTTTCTTCAGAACCACGGTGTTTATACAAAGTTAAAGAAGGGCTTGCTGGATTAAGTAGCTTTCAATTAATCCAGGTCAAAGAAGGAGCCAGTAGGATGGTATAGTGAACCCATAAATTTTCACACTTGTGGTATTACTCTAAACACTCTGACAAAATGCACTCCATTCTCCTTCACTCTAGGGCTCTTTTACCAAAGCTAGCAACATAAAGAGCCCTCAAATTGTAAAGTAAAACTAAATTATTATCCATTTTCATGTGGTTCTACACAAACTGTGTGTTGCTCCCCAAGAAACACAAAATTGCTCTGAAATTATAACAGAAAGGAAAATCATTCACCAGAACTGTGAAACTTGCCTTTGTCACTGAATAGTGGCTTGAGCTGCATCTGGACACCAGGCTCTGCCTTTGGTGAACTTTGCTCCAATATTTTGCTTTGGAAGACAGAAGGGTAAGAACAAACTCATCATTGCTCATTAAGGAAGCTAAATATTGAGGCATCTAAGGGTCATTTCTGGTGAAAGGCAGTTTTTGGATTGTATACCACAGTTTTCAGATACTCAGCATGTTGCTGCTTGTTTTGTATGAAGTCAGCTGTAGTGTCAGTGAGCATCAGGGATGTCATAGCCAACATTTCATTTCTTGGCTCAGTTAACAATTGCAGAGTAGATGCTGCTGACTGCAAAAAGTAGGGTGCATGGAACTCAGTCCCGAGTAGAGGTTTTACTTAAATTTAAAAAGTTTCAAGATTTTGTTCTTTTGCCAAGTTTAATACTGATATTATTTCAAAAGTAACAACCAAGGCTGATCCTTCCAAGTGCTCAATTTCCTCAGCAGCAGCTGAATTCCTCATTAAAAGCTGGTGTGTGCATATAGTGCCAACCAGAGCAATGCAAAGATACCACCTAGAGCTGTACAGCAGTATTAGCAGAACTGCAATTCCTAACAGCGAGGCAGACTGATACATCTCTTCTAGCCCTGCATGTGATGTGGATAACTCCAGAGCAGTAGGTAATTTCTTTACCCACCAGACTGAAGGTATAGTGAAAAAGAAGTATGTTTTGAAAAAAAGTCTCTTTTCTTTTTTTGCTCTGTGTAATTTTCTTTCAGATTGGAATAGTTTTCTTTCCCATTCTACTGCTAGGAAAGCAAGTGAGCTTCCAGTGAGGCCGAACAAAAGTGGAAAAAAATCAGTGAAGAATCAGTGTTCTTTACTATTTAAGCACCATGTATGAATACAGCTTGGAACAAATATACCTCTGCTGACAGGTGGAAGAGATAGACTTACTTGTGTTGATATAGCTGTATGAGAAAGGAGCTAAATTATCACTTTTCCCTACCATTCAGCATCCATGCTGGGAAGAGAGCTTATTATCTCTATGACAATTACTCTCCTGTGCATTGCAATATGGAGACTAGCTCAGCTAAAGCATGTTGTCTCTGCTGAACTAAAAATGACAAATTTCACAAACTCATATTCAATGTCAGCTTCTCCTTTGTTCTTCAATTTTTTGTGATCCGCAAGATTAATATCCTGGTTAAATCACTTAACAGCTACAGTACTTACAGCTTTATTGTTTTCACATTATCCAGCACATCAAAACCCAAGCCAAACACAACCACCCAGGCCAAATTTTTGAAAGGGTGTGTCGAGGAACAAGTTTTTCTTTGTGAATAAGGAAGCATTTATATAAGGTTCTGATTAAGAGTGAACACTGTGTAGCCAGTGACAAAACCATTAATTTCATAGTGATGCTTAGAGCAAAATGTCTCCTGTTCTGTACTGTACTGTTGACTGAAGTGGGGAATATAGTTTGTACTCTTACTTTACCTACATTATGTTTTGGTGTCCATAGTTTTCTGTGTTGCAATGGGTTCACAAAAATCCAAGGTGAGGTGAAGAAAGCCCCAGAATGATGGATGTTACAAATATACCCTGAAGAAATATAAAAGATAAAAAATTAATGATACATACACTGAAAAACCCTAAACCCCTCCAGAAAACAAACAAGAAAACAAGCAAACAAAAAAAAAAACCATTAGGAAATAATTATGTAAAATGATTTTTTTTGTCAGAACTTTGTAAAATGCTTTTATATCACTAAAAATACTTCTTCAGCCTAGTAAAAAACGCAGTTCTTCAAGACCCAGAGATTTAAGGCTTTTTTTCAGGATAATACAACTGATTTTCACTACAACATACATAAACCACTTATAATTCCAGTCAATTCAATTTTCTTGGTCTAATTTAAAAAAATCATATCTGTATTCTGAAATCAGATGCTTCCATGGAATCAGAGGCTTTGCAGAAGGCCCGGTAAATTAGATTTCCCAGATTTTCTTTGTCTCAAAAATCAGATATCTTCTCAAAGCGAGCGAAGAATCTAGTACATAAAAATTACCTTAAACTGACTTTTTTGTTCAGTTTTTAGTTGCACCTTTCTGTGCTTTCTTTCGCAGTTTGTCCTACAGTCTCGCCTGCTTTTAAGGTGAGACCAGCAGCCCCAACACTGCCTGCAGCTGCCCAAACCCTCTCTCTGCCCCAGACTTCTGCAGAGGTCTTGCATTAATTTATTTGTCTGTGACTCCAGTGGTTATCTCTGAAATGGAACTGCCCTTCCTTTAAACAAAGTTGGGAAGAGATTTACAGTGGTGGTCAGTCGCACCCTCACAGTCCCTCACAGAAATAGCTGCGTGCAGGCTTTTACAAGCACAAGCCCAGCTTTCTCACAGAAGTTTTGCAGCTTTTGCAGATGCTCAAGAAAGCATGAGAGCACCAGGCAGCTTTTCTTCTCAGCACCCTGTCTTTCTGTGAGTGTTCATGAGGTCCCTAACACACCTCATCGGGTACCAACCAGTCTCTGATAAAGGTTCTGGGTGGCCCCTAGGAAAGGAAACATGACTGGCAAAAGTCTTTCTGTTCTGCAGAAAAACTCTGATGCCTCCTGATTGCACACACCACTGGCTATTGTCTTTGCAAAAGAAGGTAAAACATGAAATTTAAGGCACTTCTGCATTAAAAGACACAAAAGAAGCGGAAGGAATAAATGTTGCAAATGTAGCTGTAGGGGATAAAGCTATCCTCTTTCCACTAAACGTGTCTGCAGAAGAACACTTGAGATAAGCTTCATTATCTTTCTATAGACACCTTGCTAGCACAGGTGGGAGTCACTTAGGTAACTAGCAGATGAAGGGTTTGCTCAAGGTCAAGAAGAGTCTGTCAAAGTCCCTGTTAACCCAGTGAAAAAAATACATTGAAAGCCTCCCACAGAAAAAAAAGCTCTTTTTCTCTTTTCAAAATGCAAATTTCCTCAGAGAATGTTTTTTTCTTTTTTTTTTTCAGTTTTTCCATACAAGTCATGAACAAATGTTTGATTTTTTAATTGTGATTTTTTAAGACCCTGCATTTTTCATGTCTTTCCAGTGTTTTGTGTGGAAAATATTGCATACCTCTTAGCTGTAGTCGGTGCCAGTTGTGAAATCTGGAAGTACTGATTTCCAGACCCTTGTACTTAAGTATTTCATTTTATGTTTCAGTATTCCAGAAACAATATGGTTAAAAAAAAAAAAAAAAGACAGGAAAAAGAAAAAGAGAGAAAAGAAAAGAAAGAAAACTCCCAAAATACAGTTCCAAGTGATCTGCATAAAGCAAACAGAAATGTAGATGCTGGATTGTGTCCAGGACTCCTGGTTTCCTGCAACACTTAGAAGACAAAAGTTAGGGCAGCATGCTGCAAAAAGATACCACGCTTTTCCAGCACTGATAGGCTTTCCACACCTGCAGTGCCACAACTATAGAATTAGTTGTCAGACCCAAATTATCTCTCTTGCAGCCTGTACTGCCCAGGTTTGCAGGGCCATAAATCAAGGCTATGGTTTGGCAATCGGGTGAGGAAAGAGCTTTTAAATTTTTTTTTTTTTAAATCTATTACTTTTTAAAAAAGGTAATTCCAGTTTGCTTTTTAAAGAAGGTAATCCCAATTAACTTTTTAATCTTTCTGATACCTTGTGTGGTAGTTTGGGGGCTTTTTTTCCTCTTCCCCTATTACTTTTTTGCAGTAAGCAGTGGGTTCATTCCATGGGAGCTGCTGGAACAAGGACTATAGGAGAAAGACAAGCATGCCTTCAGAGATGACATGTTTTATTAATAGCTGAGGATAGTCTAGGAGCAAAGATAGGCTAGAATGAAAATCTGGATTTAAGTATTGTTGAACTGGGACCAGCTCATGCAAAGACTTCAGGTACAGTACCTTCAGAAGCAGGTCAACCTAAACAGCAGAACTGAATTCAAACCCGGTTTGAGCCAGGTCTAAAATAAGCAGCTTGATCTTATAACTCATTCCTTGATACTTATCTTTCTTATCCCCACAATTAATGGCCAGACAGTATTTGTGCTCTTTTTTCTTGATTTTGATTTTTTATTTTGTAAGAAAAATTAAAAGGTTTCTTGGGAGGAGAAAAAAATACATGCATTTTAGGGAAGGGGGCTCCTGCTTTTCTGAGGAATCACAGTGAAAAAGAAAATTTTTGTCAGAGTTGGAAACCTGAACACGAATGCTGGTAGGAAGGCAGCTGAAGAGCTATAGCACCATCTCCTGGAAGTCAGACATTTCTGAATTTCTAGACCCATTTTAATGCACAGTCAGAGAAATTAAATTTATCTTGGGGTTAATTTAATATATTTCCCTTCACTAAAACGTTTTAACAAAATATGGGGCTAATAAAAAAGATTCCCATGACTTATAATATTTGCAGGTAAATTTTTCCATATAGGAGTTTGTGGCCATCAGGAAGTACTCAGTCCTTAAATTCAAGCATTTAGTACTAAATCATGAGAAAAGGGAGTCATAAAATTTGACAGTAAATGTGGTTAGAGATAGTCCTTCAACAAAAATGTAGTTGGATAGTTTTTAGTAATTTATTGTGACATAATAATAAAAGCATGTAACTAATTCTGCAAAAAAATAATAAAAATATCTAATTCTGAAGAAAAGACCACTATAAGTAGTATTTAAGATTTTGAGATGTTACATTGTCAATGTCTGCTGTCCTAAAATCAGCATTAGAACTCAGTAGCATAAATTAGTCTTCCAAAAAAAGTGATCGTGAATGTGTAAATATGTATTTCAAAAACAAAATATAAGTGTTACATATTTTTGCCATGAGGATTCTTGACGATTTCCTCCCAAATACCTACTGAAATCTTTTAGCTGCTCATAGTATTCCCAGGCAAGTTTTTTTCTGAAACCAGAGGTTCTCCTCCATGTTAAGAGAGCGATTTCCCACTCCTGCTGAGAATATGATTCCCTGACTAAACATGTCCTGCTTCTCACCTATTTTGGTTTGAGATGTGTCCCCAGTGTGAATGGCCCCAGAGCTCCCCCAGTTCCTGGTGCAGGATCTCCCTGAAGTCGCGTTGGCTCTCAGGGCACAAGGGATGGTGCCGAGCAGAAGCTGCAGTCCAAAGAGTCCTGACAGAGACAATTCACAAACAGGGTTTGGCAGGTCAGCTGTTTTCCAGTTCAGGTGTTTTGTGTTGGGACTAAATCTCTTCTTAACCCATTTTTGTTCCATATGCATTTTATCTGCAGAGGGGTAGACCCCACGTTTAAAAAAGTGATATCCAGCAATAATAACTCAGAGAGCCCTGGAAAGTGGTTTCCTTTGCTACAACTCAGTTCAGCAGTATTGATAGGCATAACAGGCACTCATCAGAGCTCAATAGGCTCTAAGACAATTTGCCTTCATGTACCTCTGCTGAGACATATTTTGGCTTTTTTTATGCTGGATTCTTCCCTCTTTTCCGCCTGCTCCCTGCAAGAAGCCGTGTCTTGTTGAGACACATCCAGAAACAGCTTATGTTTTTGCCGTATTCACATTTCTGTTTTAAATTTACAGTGTGAAATGTCTCAGCCAAGTTTGGCAGCGCGGGCAGCTCGCTCCATCCCGCGGCAGCTCCGCTCCCTGCAGCAGCAGCAGCAGCAGCAGCAGCAGCAGCAGCAGCAGCAGCAGCAGCGCTTCCAGGCTCCCCCCGGGCGCCGCGGCCCCAGCGCCGGGCACCGCTCACGGCAGCGCTCGGCTGCGGGAGCCCTCCGCGCCTGCCAAAGCCCGGGACAGGGCCGCCTGCTCTTCCCTTCCATCGGCACCTCCTCTCCAGTGCCGCCTGTTCTTCCCATCCATCGGCACCTCGTCTCCAATGCCGCCTGCTCTTCCCTTCCATTGGCACCTCGTCTCCAGCGCCGCACGCTCCCTCTGCGCAGCGAGAGAACGCCGCACCTTCCCTCCTGCGGGGCATCCTTGCTGCTCTGGCTCGCTTCCTTGTGCCAAGCTGCAACACTGCCTGGATGCACCCCCTTAGGAACAGGGAGACCTGAGAGAGGGCCCTCAGAGCGTCTCAGGAGGAAGGGGCTTCAAATTCTACTCCCCGGAGTATTGCTGATCCCATCTACTTTCACCAAGACAGGAACTCAAACTGGGCACACAAAAGGATAATGCAGGAGTGCTTTCAACATGGAAAGTAAACTCCTGTGCAGACAAATCATGAAAAATTCACATTTAAAGATAGCATTTAGCATAGGGCTTTTCCAAAATTATTCCAGTCATGAGTGAATCATGGCTAAACACTGAACTGTTTGATATTAAAGAAACAGAACCATAAAAAGCAGGATTTGAAGGAACTTCAAAATCCTACAGCTCTATGATGAGATCAGCTGTACTTTTAAATTATACCCTAATTATGCCTTGTAAGTATAGATCTATACTATGTATATACTAAATCTCCTAATCACCAATCAACCTCTTCCCCCGGTTCACTAACTTTTACTTTTTTTAATTTTAGCAACCTTCCACAGTGTCAGACCTGAATGTAATCCATATTTCTTCAATTCCCTTGTTGTTCAGTATATCCCTACTGGATGTGAAAAACAGATTATCCTTTTCCTCTCTTTTACATTCTTGAAACCTTTGTTGTTTTGTCTTCTTTCGGGTTTCTTTTCTTCAGGTTGCCCTCCCCTCCCCTTTAGCTACTTATGACAATATTTCCTCATTCCTCATGCTTCCTAGACCTCTAATTCAGCTTCCAGACTCTCCAGAAGGTCCACTTAATTCTTGCAGTATGGTACTCAGAGCTGTGGCACTCAAGAATAGCTGTAGTGGTCCAACTAAGCCCCCAGCAAACAGAAAACTTTTCTTAGCAATACTTCTGTCCTGCTTTTTGTGGTTTTGGTTTGGTTTTCTTTTTAGATCTAAAGATATCTCCTTCCTTTTATGTTCTTGCGGTATTCTGTCATCAAATGTACATTGTATTTTATTATTCAAAATTCCACCATGGATAAAAGCACACCCTCCACTTGGAAATCCAGTCTTTTTTGCATGTGAGCTCTTCAAAGTCAAAACACTCTTATCCTTGAAACACAGACTGGGGTCATGTCAAATGTATTCAAGATTGACTTTGCGATGAATGTTACGGTCCAACAAGAACACAGAAACCAAATGGGCTGAGAATTTGGTTCCATTTAGAACAATGGCAAAACACAGTTGGCCTGAGCTTCTATCCATCACACCTGGCTCAGAGGACTTCTAAGCTAGAGTCATGCCGGCATCAGCTGTAGATCACATATTTTTTATTATTTTTGTGAAATTCCAGGAGAAAGAATGTTGAAACACTGCATATGTTACATATCAAAACCACCTGGATATATGTTGCTTCAATTATTGACATTACATCATGACAACTGAAATAGCATTGCATAAATCTCTCTAATACCCTTCATGAAGGCCATCAATAATTTTTAAGTGTTCATAACACTGAAGTGTAAGATAGAGAAGATAGTGTTGCTCCTTTGGATGTCAGGATTCATTGCACTCAACCACAGCATTTTTAATAAATCTCAATAATGAGAAAGTACATAGTGACATGGTGATGGTCTTGATTTTTACCTCAGCTACCTCTGGCAATTTTAATATCTTATCTTTAAGCAACTTTGCTTGTACTGTTTCTCATTCTCTACATTCTTGCAGTTGTAAAATGGACTTAGTTCAAGATACAGTTTGAAAATTGCTTCCTGATCAGAAATAGATGATACACGTGGAAACATATAGCTCTTATTTTCACATCTATATAATCAAGATAGTGAAAATTAAAGTCTTCCCTTAAATAAATAGTTTTGTAAACTTTACAGCTCAGTATTTGCCTGGTTTAGGAATAGCAGAAAAGGTATTACACTGTAAATGTAAAAATTTTGCAATCTGAAACAGACTGGTAAAGGGCTTTGGGCTATCTGATAGAGGATACTAGGAAGAATATATTCAGTTGGACATGTAGTGAGGAACAATATTAAAATAAAAATTACATGTCATTATATTTACAACTTATTTCCCCTTTCTTCTTTGCCTTGAAATTTAGTCCAGGAATTTCTTCCCAGACCAGAAAGCCTTGCTGGCCATGGACAGACCCAAGAGCACTGACAGACCCAAAAGCCCAGATGCCACCTGTAGGCCACTGCTGCATCTTTGGAGTCAGGGCAGAGAGGCTGGCCCTGGCTTTTTCTGTGTGCTGCAGATTGCTGTGCCAAGCAGCAGGGACAGGTATTACTCCTCAACAAGTTGGTCTCTTATGGAGCTCAGGGACCAGGAGATGGGAGAAAAGCAAAAAGGATGCTGAAAAAGAGTGCTGCAGCTCATGAGAGAAAAGGTGATGAAAGTCATTGTGTGAACTGAAAGGAAATGTTAATATAGGGTGTAGTGCTGGAGTTTGGAAAGAGCCTAAATATCTCAGCCTCCACAAGGCTCCAAAGGGAGCAGAGATGTTGGGAAGCCTCGACAAACACTCTTCAGGAGCAGATGTTCCTTGCTGGCTCCCCACCCTCGCTCCCCTCCCGAGCAGGTAACCCAACCAGCACCTCTCTGTGAGTGGAAAGTGTACAGACCTGTCCCTGGGGAAACGAAGCAGCAGAGCTAGACTGAGGAGGAGGAGGCAAAGAGCCTGTTAGTCACCTTGTGCTGAAAGTGACTGTAAGGAACAGGAATTTCTATTTATATGTGCACTAAATCCAGGCTGAATGCCCAGGAAGGTCAACTTTGAGCTACTGGCCCTGCAAATGTGGGGGAACAGACTTGACCACTTAGTGAGAAAAAGTAAAGCAAGGAAAGGTGGAGGTGAAAACTGCACATAACCAGTTCACAGGAAAAGTGGGGGAAAAACACAGCTTGCCTAAGGAAATTACAAATTAAGTGTCAAAGTAAATGAAGAAAAAAACAGGAGAAGACAAAATTGTAAAATTAAAAAAAAGAGGACAGTTCATTACTGCTAAAAACAGTGTTTCATTAGGACTGGTGAGAGTTTCAGGGAACCTGAAGTGTGTCAATGACACAAAGATCACATTATGTCACATTAAAGACATTAAAAATTGCATTAAGCATAGAAGAAAAACAGCAATTTGAAAAAATATAGTCAACATAGAAACAAGACAGAGAGCAGGAGTAGTTGCTTTTAAAAACTGAGATAATGCTGCCATTTTATCAAATTCTGAGAAATTCAGGGAAACTCCTATTCCCTGTCTCCTCCTGAGTGGAAAATGAAAAATCTGATAGGACAGGCACAAGAAAAGTGAGGTATTTGAGAGAGGAGGAATTAGACTGAGGATGCAGTAATGCTCTAAAGTTAAAAAAAACAAAACAGCAACCATTTCTGGAGTTAAAATTCCATTTTTTCCCCTGCTCCCTATGAATAACATTTAGCAATGGCTATTCTGGTCCTTTGGCCAACTTTATTCTGAGAACACTGATAGCTCTGCAGTAACCAAAGATTTAAAATCCTCTGGCAGACTTAAACAGAAGAAAATATACTAATTCTGATCATGAAGGAAAACATGACAACAGGAAAAAAGCAGGAGCATTTACTGCACCTTGTTCTGGAAAATCTATCATACCACGGGCATAACTCTGATTTGCTGTAGAAAAATTGTCACATAGCAATCTGGAAAATAAGCTTTTCCTACCCTTCATTTTGCAATCTCTGCACATCTTTCTCTGTTATCACATCTCCACCATCTCAATGATGGATGAAAGACCTGTGAGGAATTTTTAGAAACTGAGATTTTAAGAACCTCTTAAAATAGTCTGCTGAGTTTACTGACTGAAATAATAATTGTCCTAATTTTATGCCACATTGCAGTAGTTCTCAGATGATTTTCCTGAATAAACCTGTTCCATTTTTTTTTTATATCAACAAATAAGTAGCACCTGATTCACAGGTGGCTCTTCTTTGAAAGGACTTTTCTTCTAAAGTATTTTATATGTTGACATAATATGAAAACATAATAACAGTTAACTATCAGTTCGCTCTGAATAGAATTGAAATTAGTATAAAATATCCCAGTGGATATATTATAATAAGCCATTAACCCCAATGGCTTAAGTCACAGTTGCAGCTTTCCTTTAGATTCCTCTTCATGTCCCCAGCCAAAAGCTGTTGACCTTGTCTTGTTTACTTTGAGTCTTAAAATTGTCGACATAGGATTTTCAGAAGAACAAGCAGGGAGTTTTGGTGCTCCTCTGGAGAGATCCTGGTGGCGGGTGCAGCTGCTGAGCTCAGTGGAAAAGTCAGTCCCAGAAATAAATGGGGCCCTGGTCAACCCATTGTACTTCAGCACAGAGGTTTAGTCCAGACTGTTGATCTGATCCTAACTTGTGGCTCAGAGGCAGCAATTGTGAGGGTCAGCACTGGAGAAATTCTGATTAGTAAAATGTGACTAAAAACCTCATCAGAACATCTGACAGGGTACCACATTTCGATTCAAATCTGAGTTTCAGCTTTGAAGTGTTAAATCAGGGACTTACTTAGGAGCCCCCTTTCCCACAGAAAGCTTGGGATCACTTAAACAGCAACAGATGGCAGCAACAGAGAACTTCTTAAGGAAATTGGAATAAACCAAGAGTTTACAGGCTATGGAAAAGAAGGTAACAAGGCTGTGTGATTTCTCCCTGCTAGAGGTGTCTCAGCAGCCAGCTCTTCCTCCACCTGCCCTCAGGGGAGCTATGACCAGACTAGGATCCCAACTGTAGATGTTTTTATCTGGGTCACAGTCTGGATTTTCAGGGAATGTGGTTTATAGCAGAATCCAGAGAGCCAGGAAGTGCAATTTCCTAGAAATCAAATGAAAGAATTACAGGAAGAGAGGGTGGGCTGAGAAGTATGAGGGAAAGCAAAAACTTCATAGATGTACTAGACATGGAGACTCCAAGAACAAGGAAGCTGAGGACTGCAGAAGCCTCAGCAAAAGAAAAGGGACACATTTCTCCACAGGGAGAAAGTTGGCTGTGACCCACTGTTGCTGGCAGATGGAGCTTCAGCCTCAGCTGGCAATCTATCAGGCTTAAAAAAAATGTAGTAAACTGTCTTGGCAGTGAGAGGGAAACCAACTGCATTGCTGAAGGAAGAAAAACCACACATTCTGACGGCTTAGTGGTTCATGACTCCTGCTCACAAAGGAAAATGAAAGGTGGCAGTGGTCGGTGACTCACTTTTCTGGGTAACAGAGACATCTGTTTGTTGGTATGACCTAATGCTTACGGAGAGGCTTTGCCCAAACCAGAGCTATTGCACAAGTTTGCCAAGGCTCGTTCAGCCCTCTGACACCTCCTCCACATGGCTCAGTCACTTGAGAGCTAATGCCACTGCTCTAGGAACAAGCAAGGGAAAAGAAACAGCAGGGATCCTGAAGCGATGGTGAGAGAATTGGAGCCTCAGCTGGTGTTCTTATCAATCCCATCAGAGAGAGTAAAAGCCCAAGCAAGGACAGACACATCCTGGAGATAAATACATGGCTGTACAGATGGTGAGGCTTAGAGTACTTGGGTTTCCTGAAGGGGGAGGCGGTATTCATAGTAGGGTCATAAGAGGGATGAGAAGGAAATGACTGAATGGGTTGTAGATATGTGTAAAGTGTTTTGCCTTATATGATGCAGGATGCACATGTTCACTCTGAGATCTGGAATCTGGAGGGAGACAGACCTGTTGAAATTCTCCAGGGTAATAACAGAAGAAGGAAAGGACATTTTTGGAAAAGAAATAAAACAGGATGCAGAGAATGCAACCCCGGGTGTGTTTAAATTTATTTTAGACTTTTCATACTTAGGTATCTAATTTAAACTAGTCATGTGGGATCATATTGCAATCAGACTCTTTCACCTGTCCTAGACTGCTATTTTATGATGGGAAAAACTGCCTCTGAAGGAGTTTGTTTCTCTACATGGACTTTGAAGGAAACTCTAGATAACTAAGTGCCTAAGATAGCTAAAAGTTCAGAATAAAATATTATCTCTTTCACAGATCTGAGTGGAAATCAAATCCCCTCTTGACTTGATTCTGATCAAAAGAAAAACATGACTGAAAATAAGGAGGGGCAGGTAAATTAAGGGAGAATGAGCAGTGAAATAATAGCATTGATACATCTTGAAAATGGAGGAGGAGAAAAACAGGGCAGTGGGCTTCAAGAAGAGAGATTTTCACAACTTAGAGAACTGAACAATAAGATCCATTAGGAAACACAACTATAGGAAAGAGCGAGAGAGTTGCAGTTGGCAGTTTCTTAAATAAGGCAAAGAAAGATGAACGGCAAAGTAAGTATGAGGAAGAGTGGCCATTGCCAGGCTTGATTTAACTTTTTCTTCAGCAGCATTGAAAACAGGACAGAAGAGAAATCTTTCACTACCTCACAAGTTCCTTTTTCCCTTGACTCTTAATTTCCCCTTAGCTGTAATGAAAAATAATATTGCTTATAAGTTCCACCTCAGATTTTCCTTCAAAGCAAATGAATGAACATAATAGTGAGATGCTTTAGCTACCTCTTCAGTATTTCACTCTGAAGAAATGAATATAAAATACAAACTGGCCAAATTCTTAATGACAAGCATGACAAATAACATAAATGTGAAGAGCCAAAGCCAGAAAGAACAAAACACAAGATAATTTCGATACAGTTGTCACAAAAAAAAAAAAAAAGAGCAACATTAGAGCATTCTGTGGTTTTTTAAGTAGTAAGATCTACTCTTCTGCTTAATGGAAAGGGAAGGCTAATGACAGATGTTACTGATGGATCTGAAGAGTTTCATGGGGTTTTGGCTTTAGTCTTCACCAACTGTGATTAGATAGCTAACACAATTAGCATCAATGTCAAAGGATATGAAGCCCACTGGCATAGAAAAAGAGCATCTTGGAGGCTCTTTTAGTTAACTGTTTTCTAATAATTTGATACTCGCTTTAAATTCTCCTCAGAGAAATTAGGGCACTGTCTGGGACAATGCCAGAAAATGTAGTCTTTATTGAGGATAGCTGGGCTCCAGAAGACAGAAGAGATAAAACACAGTGTAATGTGTATAAAAAGGAGAAAAGTAGTCCTCAGTCATTTACAGACTGGTGGAGCTTCACTTCAGCTGTGTGATGGCACTGGAATAAATATATAGAGAAAAAGGCTATAAGTATTTGACACACAGACTAGTAAAGGAGAAACACTGTTGAATCCATTGAAAGACCATTGATGACAGGATAAGGGGTACGTGGGTAGGAAAGAAGGAATAACCAAGTATGACATAGTTGTGTTCCTTTAAGATTTGATTGTCTTCTATCCCAATTCTATAAGCAGGTTAGGAATATACAGTTAAAAAAAATAAATGCAACATCAAGATGGGAAGATGCATGAAGATAGGATCTACAAGGTTTTGTTGTTGGTCTGGTAGTCTCCAGACTAACATTTAAATTATTTAAACATTAAATAATATGGACAGGAGAACAGAAATAAGTTTTTGAAGTCTGAGGTTGTACAATCTTGTAATTGTAAATATAGTAGACAGCAAGATTAGAACTCAAAATTACTTTGATAAATTGAATATATTCTTGATGTCAAGAATGACATTGAGATATTGAATAAATGCCATGAAATAAATGGGACACAATTCAACAAGGCTGTGTGCAAAACATGGCACTGTGAGAGAGAAACAAAAGTGAAGTACAAATATATCACTAAATCAACTGGCTACAAGTAAAGCTCTTGAAGATACAGTGAATAAACTGATGGTTCAAATAAAGTGTGACTTCAGACAGAGGTCCATTCTAAATGTATTTCTGAAAAATAGGACACTTTTGGAGAAGGTCCAGAGGTCACTGACAACTCTGATCAAAAGTCTGAAGACCTAGAAGACCTAGCAAGGAGCCTTGAACACATTGTTTTGGGATTTCTGTTGGGTTTTTTTAAGTGCAAGAAGTGAGGGAGAGACTTAAAAGCAGTTTTCAACTGCATCAAAGTTTACTGAAAAGGGGGAAGAAAGTTTTGGCGTTAGTTGTTTTGAATTTTTTTCATGCACACTGGAGACAGAACAAGCACTGGGGATTTAAACTGCAACAGTAGAAACCTTCATAAAGTTTTCTCACTGTAGGAGAAGGAAATTCCAGATTGTTTTGTCAAAGATGATTACAGTATCCTCAAAGTTTGTTGACTAAGTTAGGCAAACAGGTATTATACACAGTAAGAAGGGAAAGAGAGAAGGAGGAATTTTGCACTAGGCTTAGGCATTTTGGGTTACTTCTTTTAGGTTATTTCCTACATGCATTCTTTGAATCCATAATCTTAGAAAATAAAAATTATTCAGAGCAATATTAACCTCTTTTTGGTGCTTCAATCCTGTTGTCAGTTGCTAGAAATGGTATCCATTTTGAGAAAGATAAATGTGGAGAATATAATAGTCATGACACTGGGATTACAAACTGCTCCAGAAGGGTGAAAGATCTGTGATGGACATCACTGCTACTCCTTTGAGAAACTTCATCTCACTTGCAGATGAGACTCACTGTACAGCATAAAGTTATTCCAAAGGAACTGAGCCATCCAAAAGCCTAAATTTAGGGTGTTATTTTTAGATATCCTTGGTTTAGACTACAAAGTATCTCAAAGGTTCAGAAGAAAAGTTGTTGTTGACAGATTCATATTGTGGAGTATGACACAAAATTAGTCCATCTGAGGGTTGAAAAAGACACAAACAGCCATTCCTTATCACTCAGGTAGAGAGAGCATTTGTTCATTTTCATTTAAATCACTAGGATATGACTAAAAGTTTTACCCACAGGCACTTCTGCTTGAAATCTTTGATATCAGTCAAAAACCCTTTTAATCTTGGGGAATAAAAGTAGAGGGCTATACTCAGCTTTAACAAATTTAAAAAGAAAGGAAAAAAGAGACACAACATGAAAATTATTCCTTTCAGCCCTTGGTTTAGTGAATTTTTATCATAAATTCTAATGAAAAACATATATGACAAGCCCCTAAAATTGTTTATCTTCAGATTGTGTACTAGAGACAAAAAGACTTTGTGTTACTTTCTTGATTTAATAAAGGCTGATATCTTATTCTGTGTGAGAAGTAAATAAACACAGGTGGTCTCTTTTATGATTAAAAAAAGCAACTTGAATTTCCATTTTAACTATTGTGGAACTGTCTTATATCTCTCTGGTCTTTAAGGCATATCTTAGTCCCACAGTTTCATCCTACAAAGGCCAACTTAAATTTAAGAATTAGTATTTCATGGATAAATTTTGCTTATGTATCCCAAGAAAAAGATATTTTAAAAAAAGTAACAGAAAAAACCACCAAGGAGACATCTTATTTTTACAGAGAATCTATCATTTTACGAAATTCTTTCTAACATCTAGCTGGCCTCATCCATTTGTATTTGTTTACTAGCTGAGGAGGAAAACTCAAATAAAAATAAGCCTTCAGCAGCCCTGTTAGGTAGTGGATAATTTTTTTCTAATTTCACATGAAACATGGGAGTTATAGGCCTTATAGGCCTACTTGTTGAATGCTAATTATCAATTCTACCTAAAGCAAATTTAACATTCAGGAACTAATGAAAACGAAAATCTGATCTATTAAGATCAGAGAAGTATTTTTAACATATATATTTTATTATATGCATTGGAAATTTAAAGAAACTGATTTTAGAAAACTGTTCAGGGGACAAAGATTCTCATACATCTGTCCTATGAAAACACATAAGCTTTAGTCTAGGGTAAGTTGGGAAATGATTGTGTTCATCCAGCTTTTACAATGTCATAAGAAAAACGGTCCCCACCATTGTTGTTCATTGCAGCTGAGAATGTCTTGTTTTTTGAGAGTGGTACACTGATTCATTTAAATGTTGTTTCTTCCTTTGGAAAGCTGAAAAACAGGCCTCAGCTACTCTTCTCCCTGGTAAGGATTTTGAGTGCAAATAGTCAATGCCAGTAAAACCAAGGTAACAGAACTAGCTAAGCTGAAAATTGACTTTGAGGTTTTCTTACTCATGGGACCAGCATAATGGTAAAGACCATGGGTTAGTCTGACTGAGTAAACTTTGTGCAGTTTGCAGCACAAAGGGACTGGAATTGAAAGGAAAAAATGAGGATGATACAATCTTTATAATATATCTATTGGGTAAAATACTCTGTACCAAAAAGAAAAAGAAAGATGAGTACTACTTGGGCACTTGAGAGAGTGTGGAATAACAGGGAAGTCAGTCCAGGCACCAGTGTCTCTCAGGCACTGAATGAGAAATGTCAGTGTTTCTAGAAGTTTGTTGAATACATTTAGGGTAGGTTTCTTCCATGTTTGTAGTGTGACTGACCCCAAATTAAGATAAAACACTGAGCAAATAAGAAGTTCTGGGCACCTCCCTCCACAGAATCACATTCCCACAGAATCACAGAATTGTTGGAATTCGAAGGCACCTCTGGAGTTCACCTAGTACAACTCCCTACTCAAAGCAGGGTCAGCTAAGAGCAGGTTTCCCAGGGCTTTGTCCTTTTAGGTGTTATATATCACCAAGGCTAGAGATGCTACAACCTCTCAGAGCAATCTATTACGGTGTTAAACCAGCCTCCCATTAAAAATGCATTTTCCCGATGTTTGAATACAACCATTGTTATTTCAATTTGTGACATCGTCTCTGGTATTCTCACTAGATACCACTGAGAAGAGTCTGTCTGTATCTTCTGATCAGGTACTTATATACACTGACAAGATTCCCCCTAAGCTTTCTCTTCTCCAAGGTGAATCAACCTTTACTTGTACATCAGATGCTTCACTTCCTTCATCATCTTTGTGGTCCTTCCCTGGATCTGTTCCAGCATGTACATACTTTGGGTCCTGAGTGTAATTGTAGTCTAGATCTGAACCAAGCACTCCAGATCTTCAAACCTGAATAGAGAGGAAGAGTCACTTCCCTTGACCTGCTGGCAATGCAGCCCCTGATTCAGGCCAGGATGCTGTTGACTCTTGCTGTGAGGGCACATTGCTGGCTCATAGGCAGCTTGGTGTACAAGGGTAATCCCCAGGGCTTCCTCTGCAGAGCTGCTTTCCAGCTGGGCTGGCCCCAGGCGTGTCCTGGTGCACGGGGTCACTCCTCCCCAGTGGCAGTGCTTGGCATTTCCCTCTGTGGAACTTCATAAGATTCTTGCTGGACCATGTCTCGAGCTAGCTGAGGTCCCTCACTGCAGGGCAAGCAGTGTGTTAGTGCATTTTCCCTAGCCCTAAACCCTACTCCTCCCAACTTTGCAGTGACATGGACACAAGCTGACACCATGAATTTACACACAGCATTGGTGGTTCTCCTTTACACAGAGACATACATACACACAAACATACATATGAGGCACTGGAATAGACAGAACAAGTGCATAGGCATTGGACTAGATGAGCATTGCTGCTTCCTTACATCTGAAGCATTCTATTGCTCTATTTTGTGTATATAAATGTGTGTAGTGTGTATGTAAGGATGTGCATATATATATATATATATACATGCCTATACACACACTGACAGGTATACTAGAAAGATTCATGGGGTATGAATAGCTTTTAGGGAGATGACTGCCATTTAAAGCACATTTTGGAATGTGACAATCCCTAAGCCAAGGGAGAGAAGTATGATGGTGGACAGTGAGCCACGCCAAATCTGATCACCAGAACGTGCCAAGCACAGCACAGGGATGCCTCACACCAACACTCTCTTGGTTCTCTCAGCTCTTCAGAAGTGTGGAGATTGTAGTGCCTACATAATATCAAGGTTCATTGAAGCAAACACATACTGTCTGTCATCCAGATGAACCAAATATACCTACATCGGCACTAAATCATGGAGAAGATGGCATTAAAATGCCTCTCTGCCTCCACCCAGTGCAATGTGAAGGCAAAACTCCTTTTAAAAACTCTCTGCTGCAAAAATTGTGCAAACTGTTATATTCAAAATTCAGAAGTTAGTTGCATTTTTGTGAGCATTTTAAATGACTTAATTAAATGGTGCCTAAAGGAGAGCTGACATTCTCAAATGTCCCTTAAAAGGACATTCCAACCAATGCCAAATCTAGAAAAAAAGCTGTATTTAATGTCTTTAACAAAAGGCTTTGGATGTCATAGCCACAGCAGGAAGTAAAACCTGGATTTAGAGAGAAGCAAGCTGATGTTTAGATTGAAATAGATTTAGAGATGAGATTCAGGCAGAGTGGACAGAAAAGATGTAGATAGGTAGACACAGTGCAGAGATGGAGAGATGAAGAGATAGATATAGCAGATAGATTCTCATGAAATAGTCTTTCCGTGTTTGGTGTGCAGCTGCATAGCACCTGCCTGACATTTACAGCAGATAGCTTTTATTCATTTCATGGGATATTCATCAAAATGTGGTTGAGAGATGGAGAAAATTCCAAGTATGTGTCATCACTTTACTGGTTTGTGCAGCTGTTTCCTAAAGCACACAATGATGTTGTGTTGTTAAGGAAATACACTGTCACCCTGCTGAACAAATAAAGCATTTAGTTTATTGAGTAACATTACAATAATGATGGGAGATAATAGACTAAAAATACTGTTTATTCAGTAAGAATGGACAAAAACTTTACTGTCCATGAAAGAATCACTTCCTGTACAGAAAGTAAAAATTGTGTTATTTATTTAAGCTACCTTTTTAACAGTAGTGGTGTAAAATATTCCTGACATAAGCTTTGATCTAGGATAAGAACCAGCAAACATCCTTAGTGGCAGAACTCACCAGACTAGAGCTCAAACTACTGGAACCAGACAGGAGACTGTATCTATCACATGTAACAGCAAATAATTATGCTGGGAAATTCATAAGCCTAAGATAGATGAGGGGTGGGGAGTGGGGTGGGTGTTGTGTTTTTGTTGGGATATTGTATTAATAAATTTCTGATCATAACAAAAGTTCACATTGCACCTTCCTGGGAATAAGCCTGTCTGGATTTTATAACTCTTTGTAACTGATGCTTAATATTTCTCAAAAACTGATGCTTTCAGAAATAATTATTTACAATATTTCGGATGAGGATGGTATGTCAGCCAAATCATCTGAGCCATAGTTACACAGGACTAGGCTGTGAATTGTATGAGGCTCTTTTACACAGGCAAATCTAGCCCAAAGTCATAGCATTTTCTACTGTCCTATTTTGTTTTTGTTTTTGCAACTGTTGCAAAAGAAAAAAGAAAAAAAGAAAAAAGTAAAAAAAAGAAGAAAAAGAAAAAGAAAAAGAAAAAGAAAAAGAAAAAGAAAAAGAAAAAGAAAAAGAAAAAGAAAAAGAAAAAGAAAAAGAAAAAAGAAAAAAGAAAAAGAAAAAAAAAGAAAGCATCTGTCATAGTGTTTCCTTTAGGAGAGGCAGGTGGAACCAATTTTCTTGTTACAGTTTCATCTGTAATAGGTTTTCCTTATGTTTCTTTTGTTTGAACCTATGTTTTGGGGCTCCTACTTACTTAAGCAAACTTTCACAAAAAAGTTCAGGGACAAGATACAAGTATTTTGTGTTTTGCATGCAAGACTCTGTGTTGGTCTAGACTGGATCAAAATCAGACTTAATTTCAAGCCAGGCCCCATTCATGTGCTTCACCTGGCTCATCCTGAAGCTGTCACCACCTTCCCACATATCTGCTCCTCTGGGATATTCCCCAGAGAACAACTTACCCCTCACTGCCCCACACCAGCTCAGCAGCACTACTGCAGAGCACAATGACAATCCCCATCCCTGGGCTGGGGAAAGCACTCCCATGAGGGCAATCTTGGAGTTTTTAGGTTTCCAATAAAGAAGTAAAAAAGTCCACCCTGTGGCTGTGGCACAAATGCAAAAGCAACAGTTGATGGGCCCAGGATTACCCAGCCAACCAGTATGAGCTCCCCTGGCATGGCCAAAGGAGATGTGCAAAGACAGGCAGGACACCTGGACTGTGCCCTGCTGGACCTGCCTGCTGGAGCAAAGGACTGGAATAGTGCTGGGACCCAGGAGAGATAAAAGAGGAAGGCTTCAACAAATGAGAGACGGTGTGGGAAATAGTGTTCAGTAGATTTATGGGTCTTTACTTTTTTGCTTCTTTATTGGAAATAAAAAAAAAAAAATTCTTCTGTGAACAAGTTGCTCCAGAGGGCTGGATGCTGAACTAGTGACGTAAGCCCTCAGGACAATCCCTGCAATCACAGCTCTGGTGACACGAAGTCACTGAGCCGGTCCAGGCCATCTGTGGTGGCAGCTGAAGCAGGGAGTTGAGATGCATGGTTGTAATTTATGGAGAAAGCTTCAGAGTTCCCTGAGACCCCTCCCTGTTCTAGTGGCAACCCTAACCACTGCAACCACAAGCTTTTCTGACTTGAGCACTCAGTAGCATCCTCTCAACTAAAAGGAAAGTGGATTCAATTCATAATGCAAACTGTCTGCTGAAGCCTCCTGGAGCTACGTAAGGAACTCACGAGTGCTGGAACATTTTAGGCTTTGTCCTTTAGAACAAAGTTGTTAAACTATGACCTCATGGTGCCTCTATCGTGGCCTAGATCCAAAGGCAGTTGAAGTCAACTCCTATTGACTTCAGCGGGCTTTGGAACAAGCCCTCTTCCACTTCAGCACAAGGCTATTTTTAATTAATCAAGACAGCCTCACTAGAATCCGTTTTGGCCTTTAAAAATGGAGTGTACTGTTGCCCTGGAACTGAAAGTCTCATCATGATGCTTGGCTATGATATCAGGATGGAAGGAGAGATAAAAGCCCTTTTCTTGCATCAAGCTGCTTCTGCTGGAGCTGCTCTTTTCTTGTTTCTTGTTGCTAAAATAGCAGTGCTATTGTTTGCATTTATTGGTCTCATCTTTTGGGATTTGGATCCCTTCCAGGGCAGGCAACCTGCACGCACACACTCATTCCCCCAGATCCCCCACCCACACAGGCACACACCAGTCATGTGTGCTCATTGCTGCCTATATTTCTGCAGACTTATTTTAACTTCATTGTCTGCAATTCACTGATTGTCTAATCAAAATATTTTTTTTTACTTATGTATAATCCAGGACAGATTTCCCAGAAGAATCTGCTATACTATATTGCTATATTGCTATACACATGCACTTTTTCCATTCCTTAAACATGTAGCAGAACAACTTTCTTACTATTTTTTGTGCTTAAGGGAGCTTTTTTTAATTTCCATTAGTTTTCATAATGTGTTGTCATGACTTAAATAATCAAACAATTTCGTAGTAACATAAACAGGAGATACTGATTAAAAAAAAGGAAAAATGAGAGCGAAAAAAAGACAGAATTCATTTGTTGCTATGTTACTACAGAGCAGCTTCCTCCACAGTCTAAAAAAGAAAACAAAATCAAACTGGATTTTTCAACCATATTTCTATCACATTATGATGTGTTACAGGCAGTGATAGTTTATATTTCAGACTGTAATTAATGATAGATGTTGATTATCCTATGTATAAAAGAAGAAAAGCCAATTTCATAAGTAAAACGTAAAACTGAAGAATGACCTCTGATTTGGTATTTCAAAATGTGAATAACTTCTTGGATTATTATATTTTATAGTATTTGTGTCATAAGAAATCAAAGAATCATAGAATATGCTGACTTGGAAGGGACCCAAAAGGATCACCAAGTCCAACTCCAGTCCCTGCACAGCACCATCCCCAAGAGTCACACCATGTGCCTGAGAGCATTTTCCAAAGGCTTCTTGAGCTCTGTCAGGCTGGTGCTGTGACCACTGTCATGGGGAAAATGTTCCAGTGCCCAACCTCCCTCTGGGTGATGAACCTTTCCCTGATATGCCACCTAAACTTCCCCTGACTCAGCTTCACGACATTTTATTTTTCTAAATCAGAATGAGAACAATCTTCAACATGTTACAATTTCTTATTCAAAATTAATTACAATTTTCAGCTGCCTCTGAACTCTGAGAGGAGTAGAAGGTCAGAAAACCTGTGTTTCAAACCAAAAGGTCTTTATCTTGCTTGATATTAATAGAATTCATAGAAGGAAATATTACGAGCTTTCACTGAGCTTTGTGGATGTAAGTCACCACAGAAATGGAAAGGGTTGTTATTTAATAGAAAAACAGTGATTTCAGGTCCTGAGCCAAAATGAGCCAGGATATGGAAAGGGTCACATCCAAAACCCTCTGGAATTAATCAAAGTCTTTCCATTGCTTGCTGTGGAACTTTATTCAAATTGTGAATTTCTCATGGTGACATCTGTGCATCCTTCATGGATGGATGTGGTGAAACAGTGCTGGAGATGATCACAGATAGATGCCATTGCTGCAAACTGACAATTTCCTGGCTTTGTGTAGCATTTCTTCAGTTTTTCATGCCATTCTTTGGATGTCATCATTCATCTGTTTCCCATGGCTCTTTTCTGTTTCCTACTTTGATTTAATTCTCTCCCTTTTTTTTTTCCTTTCACAAGGTAAAGTAATAACACATATAATCAGATGTAGAACACCATTCTGGAATATGACCAGCCACACTCTATACTTTCTGTTTTACTCTATAGGATTTGTTTCCCTGATTTTTTTCTTCCCTACAATACTATACAATACTATACAATACTATACAATACAGGTAAGAAGGGTGGAAATGAAGTACAGTATTGCATTTGTGACAACCTGAGGAATAACACCAGCACTCCTTTCCTGTGTGAGATGAAATTACAACTCATGTTTTCATGCCACTTCTCCCTATGTAAGTTCTGATGTCATCTTACATTAGAAATATGCAGGGAAAATGAAAGTGCAGGTTTTTTTGTTGCTTTCCATTTCATAGGAAAACACATTGATGATTTTGTTCCATTGCTTTGGGAGTAAGGGAGAGTTTAGTTTCAGCTGAGGTCTCCTAAACACGTGCAAAGCTGTGTGAGCCAAACCTGTGTAAGGCTTGCATGAGTACTACTGAGCTGTACTACTGCTCCTCAGTGCATGCATTGTTCTGCAGTACAACTGTCCAGCTCATAGCTAGCCCAAAGAGACTCAGAAAGTGTCTAACACACCCCTGGAAAACAGTACATTTTCAATATATGGGGATGTTATCTCCACTTTGATCTACACAAACTGGGAGCAGGAACAACTTGGTTTTGTGCATTGAGGATGCGTAGGTCTAGAAAGGGTCTCTAGATGCTACAAACACTGTGATATGGCAGGATTTTAATGATGATTTCACTCCAGTAAAACAATAAGAAAACAAAGACAGTAGAGATTTAGTCTATTGACTTCCCAAATAAGTCTGACTTGGCAAGCATCATTGCCTGCTATTTCTTTCCCCTCACAAAAAACTTTCTTTAAGCACTGCAGCTGATACCTGAAAAGACAGCAAGTCTTGTCTCCAACCAGAGTAGTATTTCCTTCTATTTTAAATCTAGTCAGCCTGGCAGAGCTGGTGTGCCAAACTGTCCCACTGTTTGGTTATTAAAAAGAAAATAATGTTATTAAATGTGTCTGAATCAGATCTTACCTTCTGGACAAGCAAACTTGGTTTGACATAGGCCTTTGAAATAAGGCTTTCCTTTACCATTATTCTTTCCCAAATACCCTTTTCTCTACCTGTTGCTTCTTGAGCTCTCTTCACTCCCAAACTTACGTTAAAACTATTTCAAAATCAGATATTTTTCCCTCTTATTTTCTTTTCTCAAAGCCTCTATAAAACGGAGCTCACTGAGCAGAGTGGTCTGTCCTTTTATTTTAGCTGTTGGAAGGGCAAGGAAAAGCCTCTTGCATTTGTTAAGCAAGACTTCTCCTTTGTTCACAAACAGCCACTAAATTCTGATATGGATACCTACATCCTGGTAATCATGCAAAGCAGCAGCTGGGACAAGCTCAGGCTGCCTTCTCCATGTGCTGTCTTGACCATTTGCTTCCAGGGAGTGAGATTTTAGTATCATTCCTATCTTATAAAACACTTTAGTGGCCATAGTGACTTGCCCAAGTCTCTGAGCATAGGTGTGAACTTCCTGAAAACTTGGAGCAGGTACTCCTTGAATCATTACAGATAACACAAGGTCTCATTGTGGATTTAAAATCATTGAACACCAAAGTTCAGAGGTGTTTTGTGAGGTCCCAATCCATCACCAGAACAGCCTTCTTCCTCTGAAATATTTTTCCAATCTCTTACTAAAACTTTTATCACAGAGAAATCTGAAAATCTTTAGCCTGTTCTTGGGCTTCACAGACTCTTCCATTAGTAAATCTTTGTTTCACTTCATTGTCCTTTTTTGCAGGGCTGTTTAAGCCATCCACTGTTTACCAATCCACTACAGATAGAACATGCCTCAACCATTCGACATCTTGCTCTGAGGAAATACAGCAGCTCAAGTGTTGCAGGATTGATATAGTTGGAAAAGGTGATAGGAAATTATAACAAACCCCTGCCAGGTGAATTTCATGATAATCTTTGGTTTAGCCATGTAAAGTCTCCATTTTAAAATTACTCCATAATTATTGGTTCGAAACTTGGAAGAGTTATAGCTGCCTTCCTGTCCATGAAGACAGCCCACGAGAGAGCTGGAGAGGGATTTTTTCCAGAGCATGTAGGGACAGGACAAGGGGGAATGGCTTCAAACCGAGAGCAGGTTTAGATTGGGTGTCAGCAAGAAATTCTTTACTGTGGGGGTGGTGAGGCTCTGGAACAGGTTGCCCAGAGAAGCTGTGGATGCCCCATTCCTGAAACTGTTCCAGGCCAGGATGGCTGGGGTTCTGAGCAACCTGTATAGTGGAGGGTGTGCTGCCTGTGGCAAGGGGGTTGGAGCTGGGTTATTTTAAGGTTCTTTCCAACCCAAACTACTCTATGACTCTGTGATTCTGTAAGATTACCATTTAGATTTTCAGGGGCTGCATACCTGCAGATGAAAGTAATTGGCTGAGGGATAACCAGTCTTCAGGTGGAAATTCAACACCTATCTGGGTTTTAAATGAAATGCTGAAACAGAACGAGCTGAAGAAATCCCTTCTATTTTTCATACAGGCACATATCTTCCCTGTGCAGCCAGGAGCTGGGGAGTACTCTCCAGACATCTCATTTACCCAACTCCGATTCTGGTGGGGGACGTTGCAGAACCTTTCTTAAATGCCACATATACTTCAGTAGCCTTGTAGGCCACTAATTGTAGAATTCCCAAACCAACTGACTAAAATATAAACTATTTCATTTTTCATTCTGATCCCCAGAACCTTGTCACTTCTAGTTAGGAAGGGACTTGGAGCACCAAATAAAAGATAAAAAAAACCCACCAAAAACTAATAGATGTTTCATCCTAGGTCTTACTACTCCAGAAATAATATCATTGGTCATGGTCTTCAGATTTAGGAGATTATGCTTTCAAACAAAAGTGAATATAAGACACAAGCATGAGACTCGATTTCAGCCAAAATACATTATGAGGTAAGACTTGCCAAAAATATGATAATGGCAACAGCAAGGGAATTTAGTTTGACCTGCATTTTTTGAACTTCATTTTAATTATAAAATATTATTTTGGAATATCAAACTGCCCAGAAACACATAAATATTTGTGTTAAGCAAGTCTTAGAGAGTCACACCATACAAAGAATTATTATTTAGCATTGTTCAATATGAAAAGATCAAAGCATTCATCCGTCATTGGGATTTTTGAATGTAACACAGCCATCTATTTTTAAACTTACGAATTGCTCTAAAAACAAAGATCAGTCAGAAGCAATAAACCAGAGGGGACTATAGACTACATATAAATACTCCAAGTGAAGACATATGGCTTCTGGCACCAGTGTTCTGCAGTTATGCTGGAAGAGAGAAGAGAATGGAAAGAAGGAATATTACCCAAAATTATATTGATTTAAAACATGAATGTCCTAATATGGATCTTCTTATATATGGGCTACACCTGGATATATGGAATTGTGAACTGCTATCTGGAAAAGGCACACCTGCAGACCTGGTGGGTATGAACAACTATGAACAGAAGGGTCACCAAGATGGCCCCATGTACTTTAGGTGAGTTCAGGCAAGTGTCTCCCACAGATAACTCAGATGACTGTTTCTAATCATAGTTCAGAACAGGCACAAAAGCTAAACTATTTGCCATTTTCACTCTTAATCAAATTCACTTTGAGTTTCCCATGTATGGCTGTATCAAGTCCACTGCTTTAATTTCTCCACTCTCAGGTAATTCCCCCAGGAATTCAATTGCTGAAATAGAGCATATGCAACTCTCTGTTTGCATTTCCCCAAAAGATTTCTAGACTTTTCTTTTTCACAGAAACAACACTTGAAAACAGCAAGTCTATCCTGTCAGCTCAGAAACTAAAACAAGAACCAACCTCTGTAGCAGGCAGTCAGGAACATAACCTTCTAACCAGTTCCACAAAAACAAATACAGAACCCCTCAGAAATAAATTTATCTCAGGAAGTTTAAGCAGCTAAAACTTATTCTTCTCAGGCTGCAATTTTACAGCGACTACAGTGATACTTCCAAGGAGCTGCTAAATGTAAAAGTGGAAAAGTATCCCACAAGCTCCAGTGTTGGTTCTTGGGAAGAGAAGAACCTTCTGTGAGGCTTGCCTGGGCTATGGGAAACCAACCCCATGGCTCTTCAACATCAGTGAACTGAAAGAGGGAGCATTTAAACCCATCTCATTCTTAGATACCAATCTAGAGACAAGTCTAAAACTTGCATAACTTGTGAGATAAGCCTCCTCTGGAGGGAACGGTTTCTTTCTGTTGGATGTACTGGCAGGCTTTGCTGTCTAGCTCTCTAATTTGTAGACATCCAGTTTGGGTGAGAGAAAAAAACGTGAGAATCAGTATGAGAAACTCAGTTTTGGGCTCCTCATTACAGCTCTGTGAAAGGAATGAATGAATAATTTTGCAGAATATAGTAATTAAGCCCACCAAATGTAAATGCTGGAAATTTGCATGTATGCATGTAAAAGGAAGAGAGTGAAAGATTTTGGAGAAATAAGGCTGCCTTGTAAATCTATTTCTTTTGGACACATTTTCACTGTTACTATTTATATCCCAGTCCCCAGACTAAAGTGGGATGGAAACTTGCTGTTACTGCAAGGTTTTGTTGCATGTTTTACCACCACTACTAGAGCCATCACTGCTGTTTGATGCAGATCCCTTTACTCTTTTTCAAAATCAGAAGTTTCTCCAGAATACTTAACGATTTGGTTGTTTGATAGAAAAAAAGTAAAAACAAGAGAAGATGCTGAATAATATAAAACAAGTGACTTCCATGGTCACCTTTTGGGTTGATTTCTCGGCTGGTCTTAGCATTTGCCCCCAACACTGAATACAACAAAATGTTCTTAGAAAGAAAGGGTGGGAAAATGAGGGTCAGAAACTCTGCAAAGATGGAATACAGGTGTATTTTTTTGGAAGGACATCAGGTTCTATCAGCAAGGTGCGAATAGGCTGCCACCTAAAAGTCTAGTCTCCTACAAAAGACAGAAGTTTCTAGCCGTGTCTCCTGAGGGGTTTGAACCTTTCAGCAGTGACACATTGTTCGGCTGAGAATGGTGTCTCTGGTCCCCATCAACTTCCTACTAGGATGCTTAACCTCTGACTTGGGCAGGAAAAATACCGACTGGAAAAATACCCTTGAAAGGGTGCCAGTCCCTGATTTCAGTCCACCTTCTGCCAAGGTCAAATTTCTTTCAATTTCCAAACTCTTTTTATTTAGTATTATTCCCTGTGGTTGAGAAGAGTTTCCCATGGACACCTTTGGAACTGTTTCATCATTCTTTATACTGATCTAAGTCTCATTAAACGTTAAGCTGTAAGATGCTAAAATTACAGTATTATGAGGTTTGGCCCTTTGAACTTGCCCCATATGAAGATGAAAAGTGACTCTCTTCAGTGATCCTGGTTGAAGTGCTGAATGAAGGCAAGTCAGTTTGTGCTCAGCCAGGTGGGAATGCTGCAGCCATCAAGGGAAGTGTCCTGCCAGCAGTCCAGGCTTGAGCAGATTTGCATAACAGAAGTAAAGTAGCCCTGATATGCACTTTTCTGCACAGACAGTTTATTAAACGCAGTAGAAATAGTCTTTTACACAGGTATTCTATGAAACATAGTATGCATGTTTTTCACATAAACGTTTTACACTTGCTTGATTTGCATATGGTGTTTTTTCTCCTTTCACTTGTATTTGCCTGATGGGCTTATGCAATGGTTTTGTTTTGTTTTTAATTGCACTACTGTGTGTTTCCTTTTTTTAATAAGTACAGCATCCTCTTGTACTCTACTGGACAATTCTACCCTAATGCTTTACACTTTTATCATTGCCCCAACATGAATCTGCTTTGCCAAGTTTTCAGCTGACATAACATTGTTCTTATCCAGGAAATTACTGAGCTCCTACTGCTTTCCCGCTTCTGTTTAACCATGGATTAAACAGACAGCCTCTCTTCAGCTGCCTGCAAGGTCTCACAGTTCTGCTAGCTGGAACCACATTTTTCAGAGGCAACAATCTGGGAGCATTTTGGGAGAAAGGGTTTACTAGTACACATCAGGACTCTTGATTGCTGCCTGCTTGCCAGTCTATATGGAACAAAACCTGGGTCTCATTATCTCCATGCATAAAAGAAACAGAGTAATGTAAAACAATATCCAAAATAAATGGCAATAGTAATTTGTGGAACTATTTGAAAACATGCTAGAAATCCTCCAGTATAATCTATAACCAGTGCTGGCTGCAGGCAGTACAGATTCAAAACACTGAAAGAGAGCCACAGTAAGAGAGACACAAGGAAAGCATTACTTCCCGGAGTAATTGTGGACTAGTAAATCTGGTTATTTCCTTGCCTCCTACCCACTCTCCTTTAGCCTCACAAGTTTCTTCAGAAAGCTGATACTAAAGTGATATCACATACCAGAATATCTTCATCCTGCATCTTGGGGAAGTGTCTATTCCCCCAAATATTTTTGTTGAACTGAGTAACTTTCCATCTTCAAAAATATGGCTAGCAGAGTTCACCTCTTTGGTGCTCCATATGTGGACCCAAGGAATCAGGAAAGGTGCCTGGACTCGTCTCTTACATCTGGTAAGTGGCTCAATTCCCCAACACTACATGGAGGACATGTCAAGATGTTGTTCAGTGCTTGTTGCTACTTTTCCCACATGTTCTTTCTCAGTTGTTGCAATGAGTTAGTTGTTGTTCTGACAGAAGTTAGTCACAATATTCAGAGGTTATTTATGCAATACCACTGATCCCTGATGCCAAAGTCTGGGAGGGCATTATCTTCTGGAATTACCAATCACCAGCACGTATTGTGCAATAACTCTAGAAATCGTACTGAGACCCAGAGGTAAGTGAGTGTGGAGAATCTTAGGGTCAAAGTGTCTTCCAAGTAGCTCTCACCACATGCAAAGGCTTAAACAGTTCACAAGCTGCAGAACTGCCTAGTGCCTAACTTCTGGGGGATTATCAGCCTAGATAAAGATCTCTTTCACTCTTCACTAAGTCAAAAACTAAATGCACAGTGATATCTGAATATAGGTTGTTGGGTCTTTTTCCCCCAGATAGATATAGTTTTTCATGCCAATATAAAAAGCATTTCTCTTTCTCATTTAAAAAAAAAAAAAAAAAAAAGGAAGACTATTCAGTTTAATCAATGGTAGGTTGTTTCTGGGTACATTATACCTGGAAAATGTAACTCCGACTGATTTGACATAAAGGAACTAAGCTGCATGCAAAACATTTTGTACAAAACCAAGAATAAAATGCAACACCTTGTTGTATTTATTATTTATTCAAAAATCCTACTTTTGAAGCTTGTGCTGTATCTTAGTTTTGGTTTGAGATTTTTTTTTTTAAAACACATTGGTTCTGATTGTCATAATGAATGAAAACTTGCAGACATGAATGGTTATCGTTCAAAAGCCAAAAAGATGGACATAGATTATCCAGAACTTCCTTTTGCTTTATGATAGTGCCTTTACACCTCCCATGATTTTCCAGAAGCTGCCTCATAAATGGGTCATTCACACATCACATGGGGACTATTTCTGCATTATGCAGAACAGAGCCTGAAGGAATCTGCTGCAGGGTATCTCAGTCTGCGCTGTGGTCCTTCACAGGATGCACAGTGTGTCTGCAGGTGGAAGTGCAAAATAGACTTACTGGTACAGATTTGCAGGTTTGCCAGAGCTGGCAAACCAGAGCTGGTTTCTAGGTGTAAGAATTCTACCTAATGGTTAAAAATTGCATGTGGTCCTCTCTGATTAAAAACTATACAATATATGACTCTTTAGCAATGCAGAGAAAAGAAAAATGAAGAATTTAGTACTTTGACTTTGAATGAGGAAGTGAAACACCTGTTAGGCTGGAAAGTCTAACTGATTTTTTATTGAGTTCCCTTTGTATACCACCAAGGTATCTTTCAGGTTAAGGCATCACCATATCAAAGCGTGTATTGAGCATGTCTCAGATGAAACACATTCTGATACCTGATTAATAAGTAATAAATGAAATCTTTTTAGGGAAATTGTTAACAGTAATAGTTTTTGGGCTGTTCCTGTTTAAAAGAGCATGCTTTGTTTTACTCATAGAGTTTACTAAAGTTTAACAAGATCTGTTTCCTTAATCACCTACTACTTCTTCCTGCTTTTCCCTTTGAATATTATTTTGTCTCATATCTCTGTATTAATTCAAAGTCATAATTTTCATTGACAGCTTGCTACATATTCAAATTATTGACCAAAAGATCTTTGCCCCAGAGGAAGAAAAATCCTTGGTGGCAAAGAGCACCTCTGATATTGCTTTGTCAAAAATAAATCAGGAGGCCAGGCTGAATCAAACATAATATAAGTAGAGGCCATCTTGCCTGGATTATAATTAATTTTGAATTCCTCCTGTTGCCATGACACCATGCATGAAAAGAAATAAGCCAGGCATTGTGCAGTACTCAAGAGCTCACTGAAATTTTGGGGTTTGCTTCTTTTGTTTAAAATAGGAAGAAAACAGCGGAACAAAAGCCAGCAGTAACACAAGCACGGTTTTCCTGTCTGTGGAGGGGGAGAGGGATAAATGCCAGATATCTTTCGAAATTTTGCTTGTTGAAGGAAATAATAATGAATTGGAGATATTTGCCTAAATTTCCTGATACTACTCCTGACAAATCAAGTGATTATCACCTTTTCTAATCTTTGTGGACTATCTTAATTTAAGATTCCTCTGTGACCACCCCCTCCCAGCTGCTTCAGGGGCAGCAATTAGCCCAAGCACTGCACACAACCCACACACTCTTCACACAAACCTTATGTTGAGCCTTCAGTAGCTCTTCAGAGAAGCTGGGAGAGAATGAGTTCAGGCAAAAAACCCTATTGTACACAAAGGACATACAGGACACTCTAGAGAGGAATGAAATTTTTTCTGAACCTCATGTTCTAACTGCTTTTATGGCTTTTAAAGAGATTATGACACTTTCTTGTTAACAGAAAAAGGTTTTCTTCTCCCTACTGACACATTGAGTGTTCCTTGTATCCAGAAGCTTTGTTTGTAGTGCTTCACATGTGGTTGTTGAACACTCAGAAACATAAAGCTCTGTAAAACTCTTCCACTGGGGCGTTGTTAGGTGTTTATTGGCAAATCTCACCTGATGCAGCCTCCTGAGCAAGACCAGCAACTGCTCCTTGAAGAAACACCACAGTTGTCTCTGTGGGGCTGCTGCCCACCCCTGTTGGAGATGGTCATCCCTGAGCAGAGACAATCATGACCATTGCTAGGGAGTGCTGCATGGTGCTGTGAGCTGCATGAAAAGGGCAGGCAGGCAGCTCTCAGCTGCTTTGCTGGCACTGGATAGCAGCTAGAGCTCCTCTGCAAGCTTCTTATTCAAGTTGGAATAAGGAAAGTCATAGTCCATCCAGCCCAGAGCAGCGTTTCAACCTTACTGAGCTGTGCTGACAGGCTGCACATCTGAGGTTGCTGTCAAAGACTTTAAAGACTTTAAGTACTGAGTGTCCTGAAGGGTCATTAAGGTATCCTGCAATTTAAAACAGATGTTGCTGCAACCTCAAGCATTTCTCAGCTTCCTTTCCCTCACAGCCACAGCTTTTCCCTGCAGCTTCTGGCCAGACCCTGTGGCTCAGAAGGCGTTTTCTCAGGCTTAATGTTAAAAGCTGTGAAAGAGAGATGGTTGCACCCAACAGAACTCTTTAGGTTTGGGGAGCCCTGGGATGTCTCTAGAAGGACAAAGGATGTTGCTTGGCTGTAGCTTTTCACATTCAGTTTATTTCCACAACACAATGCCAGAGAAAATATCTGGGTTAATTCTCTCAGTCTTAGGGCAAAGGAGAAGCCGAGTCAGAGGGTCAGCTCTCACATAAGGCACTTGCATTTTAACCCGGTCACAACCTTCCTCTGCCTCCCTTACTAAGTCTTAGTTGTAAGGAAATGATAGTAATTGACTGCAGAGCCTGCAATGCAGCACATCCTGAGATCACAAGCAAAAGGATAAAAATTGCTGGTAAGGATGATGGCATTGAACACCAATGTACATTTTAGTCACAGCATAGATAGAGGTGACAGAGAGAAAGGTGCAATTTCTGAGCCTCTCCCTTCTACTGCTCTGGATCTCTCTGCTTTCTGTTTCCAGTTGTGGGAAACAGCAAGACAGCACTCCCCCCCGCCCCCTGCCGATTTGCATCTTTCAAGGGCTATTCTTCAATACTCTGCACCTAGAAACACTACCCTGCTGCTGGGAAGCCAGGAAAAGCTGCAAGGAACACTGAAAGGCTGGAGGCATCCTGCACTGTGAAGATTCTCAGCCTGCAGCCCCCTCACTGATATTGAAGGCTGGGAAAATTTGCTGAACAAAATGCATGGATATGGTGGGAGTAAAGCGTTAGTGTTTTGTTCAGATACACTGTCCTACCCTAATCCTCTAATTGCACCATTTCACATTAGAAAATTTCAAGGTTCTGAAAAGGAAAAATGGATTCAGCTCAAAAACATGCTCCAAGCACATTCCTAACAGTCTGTAATTGGCATGGATTAGAAGTTTCCCGGGAGTCCCTGGAATTTCGTCAGGGAGATGGTGGCAGCTAGGAATGCACATTGTATCTTTTTTTAAAAAAATTAAAGTTTGTGTTATTACCGGCAGGATCCTGAAACAAACATCTAGGCCACAAAAAAAAAGAGAAAGCAACTTTTTACTTTGCTGTACTCAGATGCACTTGGTGGCTGGGCAGGGGTAGGAAGACATGTGAACTTTGGAATGTATATAGATAGAGAGGTAAAGGCAGAGGGACTCACAGCAACCTCCCCCATTGCATCTTGCCTCCCCTGCCAAACATGTTGACTGCTGAATGGATGGATGGTTGGAGTTATTGTTTGGACAGTTGCATTGTTTCTGCTGAACATCTGTATTAAGGAACACAGATACAACAGCAGGCGTGGGTAGGAAGGGAGAAAAGAATAATTTGGCTGAGCTACAATATCCGTTCATTATAGAGAAGATGCAGTGTTATTAGCCAAATCTTACTCTGTAACCAACTGATTTTTAGTGTTCCCCTTCTTCTCCCAGTGAAGTCAGTGTTTTTTGAACTTGGCATTTTGAAAGAGACACCTGGCACCCCTGCTTTGCACATCTCATTTTACATTTGTAGACTGGAACATCTCTATATCCGCTTTTGAAAGTTCAAACACTTGGGCTTTTTCCCTGTCAGAAAAGGTTTATATACGCTCAGAGAACAGGAGCAATAATGTATGCTAATATCAGAGACTAGAACAGCCCCAGCAGAGTGTGCAGGCCCATCATAACATCGTTATTTTTAGCCCTATCTTTACAATTAGCTCTGCGGAGGCTTTGAAACACAGACTTTACAAGCCCGAGGTAGGAATCTGGTTCCCAGGGATTTCTCCTGCAAGGCAGCCCACGCTGCGCCGAGGCGATCGGCGGCTGCTCCCTGCTGGCTCGAGGCAGCACCGCTCACTGCCCGGAACACCCTTCCCGGGGGTTTGCTAAGGCAGCTGGGACAGTTTATCCCTACTCCAGCTCAGGAATCCCTCACTCGACCTGTACCCCTGGTAGCAGTTACATGAGACTTCAGCAAAATGAGTCCACTAATAATTACTAAGGCACGAAAACAAAGCAACGCTGCACTCTGCTCATCTGCCGCGGCAATTTTAAATGCAATTTTGCACAAGCTCATGCATTTCTCTTGTGGCTAACCCCTGAAGTGACAGTGGCATTCTCAAAATACAGTAAGATCTCAGGATTCTGACGCAGCCCAAGCATTTCTGCCACCCACCAAAACATCATCTTGAGGGAGCAAAGAGAAAAAATAAAATGTGTGCTTGTTTGCAATTGTTCTCAAGAATAACACACAGCAGTGAGATCTCAGGAATGGCTGAGCCAACATCTTTTAGACTGGTATGAGCAGGTCAGGCCTACAGAACCTGCTAAATTATTGCATTTCCTACAAATTATGTAATAAAATTTCTTCTTCCTGTAGTCATATATGAGTACACAGACTAAAAGACACATTTGACATTTAAGGAGATGCTGTGCATAAAAATAAAGTACACATCAGCTAGACACACATATATAGATCCAGATTTTATAATTCTGCACTGAGCTAGAACACTTACAATTTACTCTCGGGGCTCTCTTTATTGGGCTTACAGTGTCAATTTCATTTTTGGCTTTAAAAACAAACAAAAAAACAAGGAACACTGGAATATACTCCCAGCACACACAACTTGACATTGTTCTCTCTGTCACACGCTACAAAAGAACTGGAGCCTAGTCTTTTAAGTGCATTTCCATTGCTTGCATGTGAGTTGGTTTGTATGATTTACAGCATCTAAACATTTTATATATGTGACGTGTTAAGTCATAGTTATCACACACAGAGTCATCTGGAAACACAGAGTAACCTGGTTCTTACTTGCACCCCTGAGTTCTCTGCCCTGGTATCTGAAAGCAGTCCTTGTGATGAGGCACTCCGTGACTGCTGTCCTCAGTTTTCGCCATGTAAAAGTTACAAGAACAGTTTAGAGTTCTGTCGTCAAAGTATATGGGAAAAAAACACACCTGAGAAGCAGTTTGAGAGGCTAAAAAAAGCTTATTTGTCTAGACAACAACCTTAGTAAAAGCAGCATAGAATGGGAAGGTAAATGTCCCAAAGACTCAGGAAATGTGTCTTTTCACTGACTAGCACCATTTAAGGCCAGACACACGAATGTCAAGATGCCTCATACTTAAGTGATGTCAGATACTAGGCTGAATCTTGGTTCCCAGGGCACAGAACTCGGGTCGCAAAGCTTCCTTGTACAAAATAGCCTTACCTGTCATTTTCAAAATCAGCTGAAGTTTTATTGGTTTCAATATATCCTGTGTAAAATAACTCTGGGCATAGATGAGGTGCCGACAGGTCAAGTACCCACGGCACAAAATTTCTCATGAGGAACTTTCTAGCTGATATTCAATTAAAAAAAAAAAAAGAAGAAAGGTGCTTTGTGGATGCACTGTGCTCACAAGTTGGTAATTTCTAGCCACTTTTCACAAGTGGCAATTTCTAGCTCTACCCCCCATACACGTGTGCGTACACAATACTAATTCCATTAGTACCACTGTAACTAGCAGAATGCTAGAACTAGCACAAGGGTTTTGTGCTGTGCAATTCTATTATCTCAATCTTTCAGTTCTTACAGGACATGAATTTGACCAGAACTGTTTCATCCAAGGCCCAGGTAACACTTCAGGAGTTATTCTGGGACTGGGGTCCCTCCTAACAGAACTTACTACTATGGACATGGTTCAGCTCTGGACAACTGAATGATCGTGGACACTGTTCACTACAACGTACGTGTGCTAGAAGTTTGTCACTTAAGAATTCAACTTAAATTTTCTCATTTTAGACAGTTGACTGTCTTAATTTCTGCAGTGCTTGATTCTCTGATGACAGACTGTTGTGCAGAAGCCCAGTCACACAGCTGAAAGGCATAGGTTATAAAATCCTTCTATAGCAAGGGAAACTGAACCTGGTAGACAACAAGAGGGACTGTCCAGGAGCTAAAGGTCACCAAACGACATGGTTATTGCACATGTGTCTTGCGGAGAGAAATAATCCTACTCTCCAAGAGAAAACTACACCACCAAACATATGCTAATTGGAAGCAACACAGTGTGGGAGTAGCAGAAGCAAGCAGAAAGATCACTTTGTTACCAATACCGGCTCCTAGAAGAGGTCATAACTCCTTCTGGCTTTTAGAGACTATTTTCTGCCCAATTAATTGAACAAAATATCTAACTTGATCTTACCCTTATGGAGAAAAATCATTATGCTCCATGAAAATGAAAGAAGAAATGACTTAGTAGCAGCTATTATGTGGCCTTTTCTAAAGTTGTCGGGTATAAAGCACATGGATGCATATTATTTATGCACACTATTTTCTTGAAGAAATTGTGCCTGTGCTTTTTTTATGGGTATAGACAAATTGTACCCTAACAAGTGAGAAATAAACTGTGGGGATTAAAGGAAAGTCTCCACTCTCAACTGCAGTTAGGCAAAATGCAAAGTGCTTGTTGATGGAGGCAAGAACGAGAAGTCATTACCACTGTCAGATAGTTAAATACACTCAGCTATTCAGGAGATTGGGCTTTGGCTTTAAGTTTCACTTCTGCACCACCAGACTGAGGGGAGTAGAAGCTGCTTGCAGCCACCTGCACCAGACCTAAACCCATGGTGCAAGAACACACACACACCTCAGAGTGATCCTTGGGTTGTTCACCTGGCTAGAGCATCCATCCATGGACTGCAACAGGAGCTAGGCCAAGGACCCAGCTGTGCACCAAATCAGCCCTAGAGATACCCAGATTCCCTCTTTTAGCTAAGCTGGCAGATGATGAGTCAGAAACCACAATTATGCCCAGAATTGTGGCAGGAGGTCTCCAGGCTGCAGGCTGTGCTTGCTTCAAAGGACTGAGAGGCAGAGAAGCACAGGGAAAAGTCACTATGAAGAATCACAGGAAACACATTCATTTAAAATATCTATTGAAATTAAAAATTAAACTCTCCAATATGATTCAAAGTACAAAACACCACATTAAAAGGCATTCAACAGCTCCTTTATACATCACAGTGTTAGTGGCACAAAATGCACTTACATTTCAAATACACCAACAGAACTATTTTTACACTGGTCAAATACATTATTTATACATATGCATGACTCCTTCACGCTTATCCCTATACAATTTTAAAATACATCATAATAAAATGATCAAGAAAGGTTCAGTTATGTACCATGTACCTGTACCTAATGTTCCTGGAATTCTTATAACATATACACAAATCAAAGCAGTAATGAAGACCACAGGGCTCTAAACACAAACAGCATGCCTTACTTAGTACAAGTGCATTAGCAGTTAAGGGCTGATGTTGGATTTTTTGATGTCCTTAATATCACTGTCATCAACAACTGTAATTTACTTGTTTCCCTCAGGCTTTTAGATTATGTACATGAAATGTACAAACTTTGGTTTTAAAAAAGCAAACCTGCAAAAAGGTTTTATGCATGCTGCACCTCACTAGAATGATCATGGCCTGCATTAAAAATACTTATTCCTATATGGCAAAAGGCCTACAGATGAAATGCACAGAACTTCATTTTAATCTTCCAGCCCACAACAATTTTTTTAAAAAAGAACTTCATATTTTTCTGGCCTATGGATATTTTATCCTGTCAGCTCCATAAATGAGAGCTTTTTGATTGTTTTCTGCACATCAGGAGCTCAGCTGTAAACTTAAGAGCTGATCCAGTCAGCTGTTATTTGGGATTTTGCCTAATTTATGCACCAGAGTGTCCGAGGAAAGATCATCCTTCTTAGTATGTAGGGGACAGTATCCTAAATTCTTGACATGCTAAAGGCAGTAGTAGGAGGCTTCAGGATGAATGCCAACATGAATAAAACCGAAATATTAACGTAAAACTACAGTGATCTTTTATATATAATTATTCATCACAAACTTTTGAAGAGCCTCAAAACCAATGAATTTGCCCTCACAGCCCTCCTGAGGTAAACACTGGTCCATTCACTTAAAAGATGGTTAAATTGAAATAAAAGGCAGTAAGTGACTTGTCCAATGTCACAGGGAAAAACCCAACACTACCACCACTGAAGAGGGTTGTGCTCCTGATTGCTCTCAGGACTGGCTTCAGCCCAGCTAATGGCAAGCCTGGGGAGATGCACAGCCTCTGGAGCTGGGACTCCACACTCGCTGGACGTCACACCCCAGAAGAACACGCAGATGATGCACTGTTACAAACTCCACTGAACAGTATTTATGAACAGGCCATTCATTTAAGACCTGGACTTGATCCTTGTGGGTCCTTTCAACTCAGAATATTCTATGATTCTATGTGAATATACACCCCCTAAATAATAGCATAACCATAAAAATGCAACAGAAATCATACTGTGATACTTATTTTTCTGGTCCAAACCCAAAAAGCCATAGCTGTTGTAACAGGTTTTCATTTGAAAAGAAGAAGAAACAAACATTCCCTTTCCCATGGCAGGGGGTTTAAATGTCAGAGTTTAAAATTATGTATTTACAATTCAGTTTTGGGGTATTAAATGTCACAGTATCAACATAAGCTGTAACATAAAAGCACCCTGAACTTAATACATCACCACCAAAAGTTGCTACTTTGGAACCAAATCAGCATTAAAAATAATAATAGTAGTAATAATAATATTAACAATAATAAAAACAAATAAAAAATCCCCGAGAATACAGATGGAATGACATTTAGCAAACCTGAAAAGACTATGTAGGCATTTGGTAAATATATGTAGGCATACAGTCTATTCCAACAGCCGGGATGTGAAACAAGAGTGTGTCATTAAAATCACCAGTAGAAATTCAAGTATATTGAGATCAGAGAAATACTGACAGTTTTCTGATTATACATAATGTTACCTGTGAGTATCAATTATAAATTATCATTTTAAAATTTATGTATTTGCAAAGAACTTATTTCTCTTTCCTTTTTCTTTTAAATCTGGATATGCATTAATTTTGACATTGATTATTAACTGGCTGCACAGCACTTCGGAAACGTCAAATTTTGCTGTATTTCCACATAAAACCTCTAAGAAAGGCACAGAGAAAATAAACCTCCTCATACCAGGACACTCAATACTGTTCACAGGCCACTGAACCTCTCCTGTTTACTATGAATCCAGTAGCAGAACTGGTCATCAGTCACAGCCACAATACAGCAAAATCCCTCAGTGTCCCCCTCCCCCAGTTAGAAAATTATTAACCCATGAAGTCTTTACATCCTATTGTCCAGGGGTTTTTTCTCCAGTTAAACAGAATTACAGGGCCAAGGAGGAAAGGCCATAATTCAAGCTCACCTGCAGGAAGCTGTGCTCTGCAGAAGGGTTTCCATTAATTCTGCACAATGAAGCTGTGACTCAGGACAACTCAGGTGCACGGCTTGGGATCCCTCTGGGAGATGGACTGAGCTGATGCCAGAGCCAGAGGGACAGAAGCACTTCCCTGCCTGCTCAAGTCAGCAGTGCTTCACACACCCCTGGGAGCTGGCAAACAGGGATCAAGTGCACTACCCAGACTTCCCTATGGATGTTTTTTAACAGCTAAGCAATTTTTAGTAATAAAGACAGCTGAAATACTAAAAATACTCAGATAACAAAAGATATGAACTGTGCATTGCCATAAACAATCTGAAGATATCACAAGGAGTTCAGATTTGCTGGAAACCAGCTATCCTTTTTATTCACATTACAGAGGCTGAACTCATTAAAATCAAGCCAAGTAAGTGAAATGCAGATAATCTTCAGTTCCTAGAGCTAAACTCTCTGGTTATACACAGTTTGAATTTGGATAACACTAAACTTGGAAGATAAGGGAGGAGAAAAGTTTTATAAAAAGAAATTGTCCCTTTTCAAAACTGTGCCCTACAATATTTTTATTTAACAGATAGACAGTGTAAAACAAAAGATAAAAAGGATGATTTTTTATGGTTGAGCTATAAAAACATACTCCCAGCCTGTGACAGCAGCCAGAAGCAGATGCATTTAAGGATCTTAAGATATTTTCAGTGGAAAGTTATCTTGGCTTCAAGATATTTATCCATCTCAGTACACTGCCGACACACAGAAATAAATGATGAAGAAAAAATGCAATACAACTTCAGTCCACAAGCCATTCAAAATAATGTTTTCCTTCAGTACTACAGATATGCACATTGTCTCAGGTACTTCGTATTTCATGGCAAGAAGTTATTAGTCAAATTCTTGTAGGCTTTAAAATCAGAGCAAATGGTTTTCAACAAAATATTTTTAAAGAGAAACCTCAATGATGTAGTATGTTGAATAGCACACTTTTCTACCCTGAAAACACAGCACTGAATTCTGCAAAACTATCAAGTGATTAGTTCTCAAATAAAAACTTATTTTGTCACAGTATTGTTATTAACACAATACACCACATATCATACAATATTAACTCTGGAAAATGGGCTAAGTAGTTTAAATGCAAAGTACAATTTCCACAAATATCCCAGGCATTTTCATATTAACTACAGGGATAACCATGATGTATTTTTAAAAAGAAAGACTCATTGATAACCCAAGAGTCTGCTAAGTAGTAATGTTAGTCCTGTATTTTTTAATAATTGTCCTAAAGACAGAAGCAAGCTATCCTGAATTTCCAAAATATTTCAATAGCACAGCTATTTACACATTTGGTTTAAATAGGATTATATATATATATATATCTATGTATCTATAAAAAGATTAAGATACCTGGATTAGAAGTTACATAGCCCTATAAGTGTAGCAGAACCCTAAACAACAGCAAAAAATAACAATTTAGAAAAACACTAGTGGTCCAGGGGTAGTCAATACCATCAATGCATTTTTGAAAGAAACTTGATTAAATAGCAGGTTTGTGTCACCACTCAACCTTTCAGCTTCATCAATTAATTTTAAAATGTAGCTTTTAACCAAACAAATTTCTTATAAGACTTTATAAAATTCGTGGAAGGCAGTAGGACCAACATGTCCCTCTGATCCTCCCAAAATTTCAAGAAAGGCATAGGATGGCCTATATGCACCTTACTAATTTCATTATACTTGGAAAAAATAGGTACTAAAAAGGACATTGTGATGGCTTTAACAAAAACAGATGCGTAATAAAGTCACACAAAGTTGACTATCTGATTTAAATGGTAGGCAACTTAAACATATGCAGGAGTAAGACACCAAATTTGGAAGCAAATAGATATGCAGAAATTTGTATGCTTTTTCAGCTTGGTTCACTGATGTCATTCAGTATAGTTCCCAGTCCACCAGCAAGGCAGCACCAACTTTTTGCACTATATTTAGCAGTATCACCTCTTCATTTCAGATAGCTACTCAGGTCTGTGGTCTCCCTTTAGCACCAAACTTGCCTTCTATTACCCTCCTTGTCTATTATCAAGTGACCTGTACAAGTGTAGTAACAACAGTTCCTGGAATCAAGACTGTGTCAATGAAAAGCAGAATGGGGCACGTAAGGCTACAGCAATGTAAGTGCAAGAGGGAAACATAACAGCAACAGTAAAATCAAAACATGTTGTGGTGAGTCCAATCTTCTCCCAGTCTAGGTAGGTAGAGGGTCATCATCTCCTTTATTACATTTGCACTTGCAGCACAGAACAAATGGTGTAGCAAGTAGAAGGAAAGGGGAGGCCACCAAAAGCAGAAGACCAAATCCTGCAAAAATGCCTACTACCTGTAAGAGAAAGGGATAACATTGTGTCAGCATTGCCTAGATTCTGTGTCTGCTGACACCATTGCATCATCTGTGTCCATCAAAGACCTCAGCAAATGCCACTGACCTTACCAGAGCCAGGACTCCCCCACGGGAATACTACAGTCAGCTCCTGTGACCAGTAAATGTGAGTGAGAGCAGAGTGTGAATGTTCATGTTTTATGGCTCCAGTCAAACTGTGCCACACAACTGTTTTATCATACAAAGCGATGCAGAAGGCTATTTGCCTTTTTGAGTTTTCCTTTATCTCAAACAAATAATGAAGCAAATCACTTTTTTTCTTGATCAAACCTTAATACAAAATATTGGCTACAAGGAAGTTAAGACTTCCACTTTCAGATGCTCCCTTTTTTTCTGGAGAAAGTTTCAAGAAGAATTAGTCAAAGTGTTGGTGGTGTTCAGAGAATCTAGGAATACTCCCACAAATGTCCCACCAGCATACCCACAACCTTGGGAATTTCAATCACAGATTACCAACACTATGGGCTACAGAAGGACTTTGCATATGCAATGGCTTTTTGCAGTCAGACCTGAGCTCAGTCTGCTGCTTCAGGGAACAAGATCTGACTCTAAGGGCATCTTTTTCATTGACATTTATTGATCACCTCCTTCCCAGCATGAGCAGAGGACCATAGATTTACCCATCCGGTCAATGTGACAAAGTAGTAATTTCTACAGAGCATGAATTTGGAAAATTACTTTAAAAAATTCAAGTTGAGCTTCATTGCCTGAGAAAGTTTCCCATTTGCCATAGGCAACTCTAAGAGTGATGCTGCAACAATATACCCACAAATTATTTGAGAAAATAATTTAGATTTATTCACATGAGAGTGTCTGTGAATAATTTTGAATAATCAAGGCAAGAGTGGAATGCTAATGCAATAGCAAAACCTCACAGCAGAAGGCGAAATGAAATTAGAGTGCATCACTCATTAAGGATTCTTCTAGTCAGGGCTAGATACGCCACTTCAATTAGCTGGCAAATATTACATTAGCCACGGTATGGCTAGGACGATGCAGTAGCACTTTTGCTGGCCGCGGATAATTTGGTGTTGATGGTCTTTGCCGCCGCGGACTGCGGCGGTGGGAGCGCCGGGCAGCCGCGGGAGATGGCGCTGTGGGACAGCTCCCGGCGCACACCCACACACCGGCCCCACCGGCATCCCGGCCCTCCTGCCCTGCTCCAACCATCTCACTCCTTCCCAGCAGCAACTTCTTTTTCAGCTTCAGAGGTGGACACGTTTCATAACTCATCCTCTTTTTTTTTTTGGTGGTGCTGACAATCTGATGCAACTTCTACTAATTTTTGCATTTATTTCCCAGAAACCAAAGTTAAATTCGTATCTTTAAAAAACATGAGCTGCAGCTATTGCCATGCTGCTCTTTGCAGCCCAGGGTGAGTGCACTGGTCAGACAGAGCCAAGCTAGAAGTTGGCAATTCAGTGGACCAGACTGGTCCACTGGTACTTAATATAAAACATCTATTTACACCTTCCTTTCAGCCTCAATATGCCGTCAAAGAAATCATCAACTTTCATTGGTTTTTGTTTTGCTGGCTTTGTTTTTTGGTGTGGTTTTGGGGGGGGGGGTGGTGCAGTGTGTTTATTTTTAAGTCAAACTGCCTGCTGAGTATTACTTATTTACTTTTTACTTGGTTCTTTTTCTTCTGAAGAAACTGCTGCCCTACTAGGCATCAGGCCATTTTCTCTGGCCAAAACAAATATTTTTTTAAACCCACAAAAAACAAACCAAAGACTCACCTCAATTTGCTTTGGATAAATCTAAGAAGAAACTTAACAACTTACACCAAGTTAACATAAGGAAACAATTGCAGTGTTGATTTGGCTTCAGTGGGTTTAGCAAAATTATATCCTGACTAGTAGTGAATTATCTTTCTCAACAATGACCAGATTATCAAACTTTCCTTGTATCAAACATATTTGCACAAACTGCAATGGCTTAGAGCATATTCCAAATATCAGATTAATCACCTCATATTACAGGTTTATCAAGTAAGCTTAATGTACCCACACACTTCCTGAGATACCATTGGCTAACCCAAGCAAAACCCAGTCCACAGCTCTGACACCCTGTGGTGTGGGTGGAAGGAGAGGGGTGAGATCCTTCTTTTGTTTCAGTTTAGCTGTTTATCCAGAGTTGATAATTATTCTATAGACTTGGGGTTTTTGCTCACATGGAAAGAAATCTTTACTTCAAGAAAAGTACCTCATCTGAAGCTAAGGTAGCTTTTTACAGGCACACAGTTAATTTAGGAAGAGATGACTCAGATATGCAGATGTCCCCATATCTCTGAAGTGACTGTAAAAGCGGTAGATTGGACCAAGTCACACATGAGCATTTATACTGCATGCATCAAAGTGCTGCAGAGAGCTCTTTTATTACCAGCATTCCTGCTGAGTCTAGCAACACTGAATCTAGACTACAAGAGGTATTCCCACACTCTCTGCAATTGTCAGTTTGAATCTGTGTTTGGAACTACTGAAAAACCTTCAGGGTTACTTTCTATCCAACCTACAGGAATGAGTCAGATGGAGTCCATAGCAAGATAATGACTGTATTCAGGTTAATTCCTTTCCAGTTCTGGATGCAGAGCTAAAAATGCCTTGCAGGAAGAGCTTCCTTGAAAATAATACTGACGGTGGCAACCTAGTTCATCCTCCAAATTCAGTGAGAACATATCTGGACTGGCACTGAACTGGCTCTGCAAACATATCTTTTCTGGTTCTCAGCAGTGTTTGGCCAAGGAGGGCCTTCTCCAGGAGAGCTAATTGTTCCACTCCAAGCTACTGCCCTCTTTTCATCTGCTACAAAAAACAGTTATCATTTGGCACAGAATTTTACCCTAAGGTGTTAAAATGAGGCACTATGACAGCAGCAGTCCTGTAGAGAGCTTTTAAAGATCTGAGCTTTACCTGTGTCCTGTGCCAGATAACAGATGCCCTGGAGTGCCCCAGCTTGTTTCGACAAGGTCCTTTGTCGTAATGTATAAGGAGAAAATCATCCTACAAGATATTAAATGAGAAGGTTGGCAATAAACAGAAGTTCTTCAAGTTACAAAATACTATGTCCTGACAATTTAAACCCAGGAATCACACAGGAAGATAAAAGCAAGCAGATATGGCCATGTCCAATCTTTCCGAAGTGCTTTGTTTAGAGTTAGGTGTCTTCACAAACAGGTTTGTTTGGTGTGTGTTGTAGATATATAACCAATTCTTCTCCCAAAGGGACTCAAGGTGCATATTTAAATGCTAGCATGAAGTTTAGCAAGAGAATCCAAGAAGATAAGCCAACCATTACATGTATTTTACACACATACAGAAAGAACAAAGGAAAATCAGTACTTGTATTGCAGCCTTCCCAAAGTTGGTTCCCTTACCTAGCTAAAGAAAAGAAAGACAATACAGATTTTTCGGATATTATGTTCCTATTGGTCCTGTCAGCCTCTCACAAACCAGCCAAGATAGCAGGCCTAGTTATAAGTGAACACTGCTTTTTTTTTATCTACGAGAGCATGTAAGAAGCCTGTGACTTCAGGATTGTTAGTAAAGTATTCAACTGGGACAACCACAGGATTTCAATAGTCGGAGTAGCTTTCAGGAACCTAATTTCCTTTGTTATTGTTAACAATGTTATAAAGTAAAACTGATGACATGGAAACAGATGCTGTGTATTGTATATACTCTGATCTGTAGGTATGATAACAGGCTGATTATAAAAAAATATAAACATATGACAACAGCAGCTTATAGACCAATAAATTCCTGGTATTGGGAGAACACTGCGTTCTTTCTCCTATGTCAGATCTATTTCTTGTCCCACAGAATACAGTGAATGGTAAACAAATCTGACTGCTAGTGACATACCACATCTTGTTTTTTAAACTTCCTCAGACTAAAAGCATTGCCAGTCTCATACTGTAATGCCTTCAAGAAAGGCAACATTGAAAAGTCAGTACTGGAAGAAAAAAAAGACATACCCCTCTCCATGTTAGGTGCCACGTAAAGACCACGAACAGATTATTGTCATAAAATTTTACTATTTAATAATTATTTACTGACTCAGACCGAATGCAAAGTTCACACAGGTCAGACAAGTAAAACAGAGGATACAAATCCTATCAAATTCCCAACATCAGCTCTGGTGAGTTAGGACCAGAAACTAGTGAGCTATTTATTTAATTGATTAAAGAGACAGCTGGATGGCAAAGCAATGAACTTTTAAGTTTCTGAGAGCCAGAGTGCATTGCATGTACTCACATCAAGAGATTCCAGACAGTACCAGCAAAAGGCATGTTTGCAATTCTTACACATCATTTGGGCACAGCCTTCATCTCGTTCAATGTAAACTTTACACTTTGGACAGCGTTTTATTGGAGCATCATCATCTTCCATTTTAAAAACTGAACTGTGGGAGAGAGTGAGAAATTAGTAAAATGTGTGACCATGTCAGTTTAGAGAAGAATGTCTAAGAACTGTGCTACGAAGGCAAGCCTGCTTTTTTGTTTAAAAAAAGAGAAATTACTAGAGATTCAGGTATTCAAGTGAGTTTTATTAAGATATTTTGGCTATACACTACTTTTCAAACATATCTCTAGAAAAAGATGTTTAATGACTACAGTGTCTACATAAAAGTTAGGATATTTTCTTTACCATGTAAAAACCAGCTGGTTTTGTTAGAGAGTGGTACCAATAGATATTAAAAAGTTTTCTCCTGTAATGTATCAGATGAGCAGCAGCTAGCTCACACCTAAATGTTTTGTATATCTTGATTATTTTCCTTTTCTCCCCTTTCTTTCTCAGATGAAGAAACAATCCCTTGATTGCACAAAAACCCCAGACCACATTCCTTTGGACTGAGGCATCATACTTGTCTGTGCCTTCCTTGAGGATTCTCCCTAGGAGTTTCCCTCCAAACCAAAAACCTTAAGGTTTTGGTGCATGTCATTCTTTCATTCTTTCAGTGAAACTTGTTAACAGTCCTAACAAGTCACTATTCATGAGTTAGGGTCAGCACTGACTCTTCTTGCACAAGTGTGCAGAACCACCCTCATATAACAGGCACAACACAGAGGAATGTTGAAACAGTGGAACAACTTTGATTTCCCTTGAGTAGCTTTCTACAGTATGCAGGTTTTATGCTAACAACTACAACGTACCTTAAATGACAATTCCTGCAGCTACTACCAGTGTGAAATACAAGAATGACTGATGGGGAATCAACAATTTGCTGGAAAACAGGACTGATAATTGATTGATTGATTGATTTGACCAACAGCAGGATAAAAGGACACACACTAATTACTAACACTAGGGGCGACTGTACTAGAAAAAAATGCTTTGTATACATAAAATGTATATGAAACTCCAAATGCTGCTAACAGGCACATTATGCTCCAGAATAATGAAAGAACAATTTTTACTTTTACTCAGTGGAGTGAAAAAATGAAGCATGAAATGAAAACTAAAAGCAACCAGAACACTAAACAAAAATAGATTTTTACCTCGCCATGAAGTTTAGCAACCTTCAGTTCTTGTCAAGGACACACAAAAGCATGTGCAAAAGTTAGCGTATTTGATCAGGAACTCATTGTGACAGCATCCTAGCTAGCCATCTCTTAACAGCAAAGCTTCAAAGAAGATAAGTTATGAGTAACTAAGTCTAAGGATGGGCAGGGCTTTAATGAGGCCTTGGAGTCTTTGAAATCTTTGAAAAAGCCCAAACATGATGTGGAACACAGGCACAATGGCCTTTCTTATTCAGTGGCTGCAGTTTGCCACCAGAGACCACTTGAAACAGAACTTAAGATCATAGGCCAAATGTGCAGCGGAGAGGATGATTGACAGGGTATCCTAAAAATCACTGTCTGGCACTGATGTTACCAACTCTCACATTGTCCAGGAGAGCAGCAGAAACAAGATCATCTCTCAAGGGAAGCTGATGAGCTGCCTGGATGTCATATTTTTCCCATTGGGGCAAAAGGCCAAAGGCTTAAGCAGCCCCTTTGTGCTTTGCTGGGAATGGCGGCAAAGAGTGAGGCTGCCAAGAGCTATTCAGTTTTAGAATACAGGATTAAAAGAACAGGAATGACTAAGTGAAGGAAACAGCTTTAGAACTAAACATCAGGAAAATGCCTCTTTACTATTCACAATCCTATTTGTTCAACGATTGAGTATTTAGCTTCTAAATACTTGATCTTTTGCAATATCTTACCTTGTTTCTCCTGGAAGAAAAGAGATTGGCATGTTCTCTTGACAGCCTTGACCTGGATGCCAATTAGATTTGCAAGCAGAGCAGAACTCAATGTCACACACTTTGCACTGCACCAGTTGAGGGTCCTGTGGGCTTGATTCCTGGAGCTGGCAAACTGCCTGGCAAGTAGAGGATGGACACCAAGTCCGGCATGGATCCAAAAGCACTTCTGCAAAGGGACATAAAAAAACCAAATTCAAAGGCGGATACAAGATCAGCCTTCCAGAACAATGCATTCCAACTGAGGTTGACTGGCAGGGCATTTGAAGACACAACTTTTCAAAAGGAGCTTTTTAATTTATGCAACCTACTTTGACATAAATTTGGCCTGCTTTGCCAACAGGCACCAAACCAAAGTGAGTTTCACAAGTTTCAATTAATTGCCCACTTTCATTCACTGAACTAAACTTGTTCTGAGAATGAGACGTATTTTTTTTCCAGTTGTACTTGAAGTTAAATACAGTGTATACATACTGTGCAGTAAAACCCACCAGAAAGTGTTTTTACAATGCCTTGCCCAGTAGGAACCTATTTGAAGTTGACTTCTACCCTAATGTAGTTACCCTAATGTAAGCACATGATTAACAACAGCATAAGATACAGTTTAATCCCTTTCTTGGAGGCTCCTTACACGTAAGTCATTTCATGTTTCAAAGCCTACTGAAGGCAATAAATGATTGCAGTGGTTTCTAGGCTGGGTCCTGCCTTCAGTAAAACTTTACTCTACGTTCTCTATGGCCACACCATTCCACATCTCCAAACAGTCAGCTTATGTTCTTAACATGCTTGTATCATTACACACAGAACCGCTCATTAATTCTGTACCAAATGCCATCCCAGGAGATAATGTTGGCTCTGTGAAAGAGGTCACTATTCCTCTCCAGCCCCTACAGCACTAGTAGTCAAGTTAAACAGCAAAGCTCAAAATAGAAGTCACTCCCTCCCTTAGTTACTTAGGAATATAATACATAGCAATTTTCTTTCCTGAGTTTATTCCCAGAGTGCTGCAGTTCTGGGAATCATGCAGACAAGAACAGAAGCAATTACTTTTTAGGTTTTAGGTTTTTTCTTTCTGATGACCAAGCAATTAACGCACAATGCTACTGAAAGAACATGTACAGAGATTCGGATTTATAGGATCGCCCTGGAACAAAGGGCCTCTCACAGCCTTCAATGGGTTTACATGTGTTACAGCCTTTACATGTGTTACCTCTTTCAAACTGTAGCTTCTTATACCTTTGCATGATTTCTGATGCAACCATGCACTCAATCTGTTCAAAGAAGGAAAAGAAGAAAAAAATTCCAGTTAGGAACAGTAATAACTTAAGTAATTTTAAACAGAGACAGAGTATTTCACCTTTGAAGAATTAATAAAAAACGTATGTTGTCAACAATGGAAGCTGTAATGTAAAAAGCAAGACACATTTAAACATCCTGTAAGGAAAAGAAAACACCCTGTTTGCAGGAAAGGCGTACCTCATTTTCTTGCAGATGACCTCGCTTTGGGCAGGCAGCATCAGGGCAGCTGATTGCTGTTTCTAGACCTTCTTTGATCAGAAGTTCCACATACTGTTTTAGGCACTGTAAGAGAGCCAAACACTGAATTAACTATTCTATCAAGGATAAATCACTCAGTATTTTAACAGCTTTAGTTTAAAAATCTGAAGAACTCAAACTTTGAAATCAAACAGGTACTACTGTGTCCCTTTTACAGCCATGAGCCACACTCATAGCTTTTGCCAGTTATACCTTTAAGTAGAAAACAGCAAGTTCATTTCCCCATCAAATCATAGAATCATTTAGGTTGAAAAAGATCTCTACGATCACTTAAACCAAAATTAACAAAATAACTCTCCATCAATCTAAAATATGCAGCAAATTAAAAAGTAACAATGGGGGAAAGCACAAATTGAACAGGAAGCAGAGGGGGCAAAAACAATAAAACACCTCCATGATACAATTAGATTAGCCAAACCCTGAAGATCGTTGCATAACTGGAAGCCACAACATAGCTTAGTAAGCAGTAATTCCCCATAGACAGACATCTGTCAAGCATACTAGAGCACAAAGGGAGTTGTGTATCTTGCCATCTATTCCTGGAAAATAACTATCTGAACTTCATGGTTAAAGAAGTAACTTTTCCATAGAAAGGAAAAATGTGAGAATTAGGACTCCCTGAAGAACTACAGTTTCCATGGGGACCAAATAATAAATATTGGTAATACTAATACTTTTCTCCCCTAGCAACCACAGCATTTTACCCAACTCATAACCGAAAATGTAGTCTCTAACACAGCGGTGCACAGTGCAGCTGTCAACAAAGCAGAGAAGAAAAGTGGGTATTTTTGACCAAGGGCAAATTAAGATCAAACCTTATTATTCTTGAAGAGCAACAACGCCCCTCCACCTCCATCCTTCCTACGTCAAGCTAATGCATAGGTGTCTGTTGGGAAGGCAAGGGAGTGATGAAGAGACTCAGCTCTCTGCTGATACCATGCAACTTCTACCTGCCCAACACTACACAGAAAGAGCAAACGAGGATCTGCTTCCCAGTGGATGGGGCACCCTGTGATGTTCTCATCGTGCTTGTGAGCCCAGCTGGCATTAGCAAACTGCAGACAATTACAGAACGAGATCCCTAACTCTCTCCTAGCAGATGTGAGAATAAAGAGTGAGGCTAGACCAACAGCAGAGAGAAATGAAACCAGCTCAGCATACAGCTGTGTGGGAGGCAAGAAGGATTACACACACTGCAGCAAACTGGCAAAACAAGGATTTCAGTTACCATTTCCAGACATTTGACAAAGGTATGCAGCTGCTGACTCACCACCAGCCTGGAAGGCAAAGGGCTGCATTGACCTTGCCAATTAGGCAAGTGTGCCTAACTTCAGGTCAGAGCACAAAAACCTGCTTCTCCCAAACTACTTCGGCCTTCAGCCCCTGCAATCAAATAGCCCATCAACAAGAACCTTCCAGCCTAACCCTCAGGCATGTCGCTTGTAGCTGTTGAAGTTCAGACTTCAAACCTCTTCTCTTTCTCTTCTGCCTCTTGATTTGTCTATTCAGCTCCTTTCAGACACCTCTATTAACAAATTATTCTAGATTTTCCCTCTTGCAGCTTGATTGCAGCAAAGACTTTACTTCCTGTCCGCACAATCTCTGTTGCTCTGGTCCACAGCATTTCTGGTGGCAACTTGCCACCACCTCGAGAGCTCAACAAATCATTTCTGTTAGAGCCCCCTTTCTCTGTGTCTACCATGCATTAGAGAAAGCAGGTCAATTTTTTGGAAAGGAAAAACAGGGATCAGATAATTGGTATTTATAAAATTTTTAATTGTGCAAAGAAATCCATGTGTGGCAGACTACATTGTAGTCTTTGTCTTCCTCAGCAGGGATTTAATGAGGACAACTGTTCACTTAGTAGCTGTTTGACTTGCAGGTTTCCAAGCCTTCACTTGGAGCTCTGCAGGGCGGGTGGTGGAACACTTCAAGAGAGCCAGCACCAGCAACCAACAGGTTGAATTCTGCAAGACCCAGGCCCTAGGTTGTGTACCTTGGCAAGCTGTGATTTCAGCTGCAGTGAGGTATTAGTGCTCCTATAATGACACTGCTGGCTCTTCCCTTTCCTCTCCATTTGCAGATGCCAAGTGTGGATTAAAATGAAAATGCATACATTTTTAATGCCAGCACTTAGCACTTATAGAAAGTACTTTTCAAGCTGAATGAGCTTTGCTATCATTAATCATTAATGTGGCTAATTCTCCTCCTCAACCTGTTTAGGACCATTGCCAAAGTCTATTCGATTTGCTTCCCTTTCCTCTCATTTTCCAAGAAACGACACCGTTCATCCCTGTCATGAGCAGTGCCCATGGCCTTTCCCTTCCCCTGATGGGGCATTGGCCCCTGCCTTCTCAAAATCGGCACAGCCAAGTGCACTTCTCATGCTTCACCTTCTGACAAATGCCTCAAGGCTATGAAATACTGCTGGAAAGTAGGCAGAGGATAAAACATACTATCAATGTAAGACTCCCCTGAGAATTCTTGGGTGGAGAAAGAGTAACCCAAAGCAGCTGCAAGGGAATTTGATGCACAGGGTACCTGCGGCTTCTCTTGAGAGCAGACACAAAATGTGCAACTTGTATCAGACTGGCTACAGTACCAGCAAGGCAGCAGCATCCAAGTAAAACAACACAGCAGGATTAGGTCTTCAATCATATACTATGAAAAATTTATTGTAAAACAATTACAAAAAGATGACAATTTTTTGCTAATTTTCTATGCAACTTGACCCAATACTGGAAGAAAGTTTGTAGTCCTTCCATTAAGGCAATAAAGTACTGTATAGCACGAACAAAAAATGTGGGAGTGTAAGTCACTCCAAACAACATTCAAAATGAACTGTATTATGTAACCTTTCTCAGAGAAAACAGGAGCCAAAATTAGATACCTAAGGGCTGAGACTGGAGTAAGGTCACAAGAGTACACTGATCCATATAAAAGGAATATGCTGAGGAATTGTATTTATTATTCCTCTAATGGATGTGTGTCAGAAGAGACCAGTTAGCTCCCCTGAGCACTACTCCTGTATTGTTCCCTGTGCATACATACTCCTTGTGCATCCCTGCTCTGTCCTCTTTCCATCACTGCTGTCCTTTCTGATGAGAGGATAACTTTTTCTGTTACATGGTAATCCACAAATTCTACTGGCATTTGCTGTCCCCACAACAAAGTGCAGGAGCACATCCACTTTGAGGAGCTTTAGCACAGACCCATTCCCCCACAAAGATCAACTGAGAGCCCAATTCAGCAGCAGTTTTACTATAAGCTGCCTATATAATTTGGGAACACTTTTTTTTCTGTTGCCTCAGAGACAGATGACTAATAAAGGAATGACTTCCCTTCTGAAGCTGCCAAGCACAGTGTAGTATTTAAAGCTCTTCAAGATGTGTTGCACTTGTAACTTTTATACATCAAGGATTGTGCCACGCATAAAGGTACGTATAGTGACCACTGATGTGCCATGGCTTTAGAGCTGCATATCTTTTTGTCTAATATTATAAAGATCAACATACCTATATAGGAATCAAATTGCTTATTTTTTGCCTAACTTCAAAACCATAACATATAATCTTACACTGCTGCATTTAACTCTAACAAACCTGCACAGGCCACAGCAAAATTTATATATAAATAATTTTTTTTGCTTTTTCTTTTCTTTTAGAAGAATTTCAGGAACAATCATGCTTACTTCTGATGTTGGTGCTTTGATTTATTTCTCCTGACATCAAATCCCAAATAAACCCCATCATAATTCCAAGAAAGGAATCTTGACTTTCATAGTTTACATGGGGGGCAACACTTGTCTACCATCTGCTTTGACAGAAAAAATGTGGTCATTTGGTGCCTGAGGTCATTTTTAAATACAAAATGCACATAATTAAAAACACTTTGATAGTTTGGGAAAGTTATAACAAATTTACTTTTAAGAACATGTTATTTCTACTATTGCAGCAAACAACAAATAGTTTTTCAAGATGTCACCTTTTATTTGTGAGTTAGGCAAACAAAAAGATTATCCTGCACTATTTTCTTAACAGCTGATAGGTGAAATTTCTCCAAATGTAGACTTCTAACTACCCTAATGCTGCAGATGCAAATGCCAAATCATATGGGAAATTTTTAGATCAGTCCATGGATTTGGAAAGGCCAAAAACACATGACAAGAGCCAAGTATATCATCACCATATCACTTGATTTATTTCTTAAAACTTCAAATGTATTTTAGTGCTGGCACCAGGCCACAGTCATCACCAAATGAATTATGCACTACATGCAGAATCATCACATGCTGGTACTGGAAAACAATTTTTATAAAACCAAGCACATACACTGGTAAAACTGAAAGAGGAAAAAAATAAAAATAAGAAATCTAGCATTTACCAAGTTCTAAAAAATAAAGGGAATTAGTTTTTTACAATGCATTTAGTAACAATAAATATTAAAAGTAGGCAAATGCAGTTGCTATTGTGCACAAATATTAACCTTGGAAATAACCCTACACTTTGGGCAGACAGTCACTAAGAGTTTACATTGCACTTCAGAAACACAAGGAAGGGCTGACATGCTTTTTCAACGAGGGAGATTTTTAAAGCTCAAGTTGAAAATGTTTTCAAATAGGATGATTATTAACATGTAGACTAAATTGCCAGTCATCTCAAATTCTATATCATCTGCAAACCAGGGTTAGATGAACATCTAAAAATATACATGCATAAATACACACACATAATTACATAAACTTGCATTCAACCACATGAAGACTCAGGAAACGCTGGTTGGTATTTTGTGATCCACTTTACAAGTGACATCAGGGTAGGTGCATGCAAAGATCCCTTTGGGCCCTACATTCTAGGAAAGAATATGAAAAATATGAAAGGATTTGAGTGAGAAGAATTTATTTTGTAGTGTCTTGTAGCTACAAATCTACAGCTTGGTCTATGAGTCACTTTTATGCTAACAGGATACTGAGACAAAGCTCAAAATTCATGTGATGGGGCTACAGAGATTACCAAAACTACTACTGCATCAACTACTTTTTATAGTATTATGTAGTATTTTTATGCTATACATACAAGGAATTTTTCTTTACATTGCTTTAAAATGACTACTAAGAAGGTGATATCTTTTCCTTCTGTAAGACAGTGCAATACCAAGGTTATTCTACTGCTCTGTGCTAATTCCCCTAAGCCAATTCTGCAGTGAGTCTGATGAATAGCCATTTATACTGGTAGACACACTGCCTGTAAATCTTTTGGGTAATGTGATGTAACATGCTATTATAACTTCAAATTATAACAGTTTAGTGACGCAGTGTGCAATACTCACTGGGGCAGGGGGAGACTGTGTGAGTGAGTGAATTTCTTTCACTACAAAAAAACCTGAGTGTCTGTGTCTCAGGTGAAGACTAATACTCTTGGAATAATAGCTCCCCTCTCTTTTGTCCAAATAGCAAATTCACTCTGGTAGAGAGCTTTTACCTGAATAAAATGTCATTTTCTAGAAATATTTTCTATTTAGAAAAACCTGAACAATTCCAAGAAGAAAAACTCCCCTAAAACAAGCAGCATACATCTCAGGTGCTCTCTGAAGAAGAAGGAAGAATGACACAATAAGGCTAGAGCCTTTTCTATTCCTGAAAAAGAGATTCTCGTAGCCACAGATAACCATCATGTGCTACCTTTTTAAATATTTTGGTGATAAAAGCAACAGGAATGCTCATCTGGTATTAAGACAAATCACAGAATCTTAGCATGGCTTGAGTTGGGACAGACCTTAAAGACCACCTAGTTTCAACCCTTTTGCCATAGGCAGGGATACTTTCTACTCGCCCAGGTTGCTCAGAGTTCTATCCAAACTGGCCTTGAACACTTCTAGGGATGGGGCATTCACAACTTCTCTGGGTAACCTGTCCAGCACCTCACCACCATCATCGCAAAGAATTCCATCCTGATACCTAAACCTACTCATTTTCAGGTTGAAGCCATTCCCACCTGTCCAATCACTACATGCCTTTATAAAAAGTCCCTCCAGTTTTCTTGTACGGCCTTCCAGTTGGACTCCCTTTAGCAAATCCCATTATAAAGTTACCTGTCCCTGCCCTCCCTTTAATCCTGACCCACAAGCTCTTGGGCTCCTTATCCATCCCAAAGTGCACCTCCACAGCCTCCAGCTGGTTAGTGACACACAGGGTGACACCTCCCCTTCATTTCTTCTGCCTGTCCTTCCTAAAGAGCCTGTATCCTTCCATTACAACATTCCAGTCATAGGAGCCATATTATTTTAAACTTAGTTTTTCACAGAAAACTACTTTCTGAGACATTTCCATGGTATACTTACAGCACACAAGACAAGTGCGAGAAAAGAAGAATGGGAGGTTCCTCAGAGAGCTTTTAAGCTTCTTTCAAATTTACTACACGGATTTTTTGTGTCAAGTAGTTATAAACCTGCCTCAGATCTATAGTTATTTAATAACAGGCTCAGCTTGGAACCCCTCTTGCACTGCTGGTCCAGTGTGCCCAATTCTCTACAGCAGATCTACAATCTAGCTTTTTAATATCACCTTAATCTTACTTAGTCGTCAAGTGACTGACTGGAAAATATCTATGCACACTTAATCACAGAGATCTGTTTGAGGCATACGCGTGACTGCAGGAGTGATTTTTTTTTCTTTACTAGATAAACTGTCAGCTATACTGACCATATCCACAAGCACAAGATATATTCAATTTCACAAACCACCTCGATCAGAGACAGATGTACGTTAGAAGTGTTTACTGTTTGTGGTAATACTTTGAACTTAAATAATTTCCACTTCTATAGACATTTTTTCACAAGAAATTATCAACTTGTGTCGCAGGGGGTCTGATGCTGGTCAGGCACTTGCAAGCCAGGACCTTCCCAGAAAGAGCGTCCAGCAAAGAACAGCTCTCCTAGGGGCCAAGGCAGCCTCCCTGCACAGCGCTGATCTCAGCAAGTGGAGCCATTTCTCTGCTACAAGTGATTCCAGCTCTTGTGATTTAGCTCTGTGTGAGATCACCCGAGGCAAACTCAGGGACAGAGAGACAGGAGCCGTGTGTGGCAGTGCCACAGAGGCAGCTTTATTGTCCAGCAGTCCCTGTGAAAGGAAGGCCAGGGACAGCAGCTCCCTGATTCAGGGCAGACCCAGGGCCCTTTTTATGGGAAAGGCAGGGGCTGGGGTAGAAGCCAATTTACCAACTGGATACCAGGTATTACCATACAGAAACAAGGCATGCTGGGGGTGGTTCAGTCTCTCACCGTAACCTAGAGAGAAGTTTCTTATCTCTTAGTCCTTTTGCCCTCAGGCTTCTCTCCGCCAAGGGAGTGCAGAGGATTCCTGAGTCAAAGGCTCACAGTCCTCCACAAACTTGCAAAGAAATCTTCACTATCACAACTCAAATTTTTATTAACCCTAATTTATCATCTTAAGACTAAATCACAGGAAGAAAACATCCACTTATCTTGACATGCAGTACCTCAAATCTGATAGCAGTAACAGAGAACTGTCTTACATGTTTATCTTTTATATCCTTTGTTTTGTTACAGAGACAAAAATTCTGCTACACAAGCGCATCAACCCTTGTCTCCAAGAGAAGCATGTGCAAGGCACTCCAGAGCTCCACAGCAGGGAAAGGATCTAGAGCCTTATGCTGTGAACAAGAATGTACACACTGAGAGACTTTGGCCAGGATCAGAGATAGATAATATTACAGCTGATACATGTTTTCCCCAAAGTGGCAAGCAACTTGGAAGACCTCTGTTTGAGAGGTTTCCTGCCTCTACCTTCCCTATACTTGGCCTCTTTTTAAAGATTTTTTTTGTTTGAAATTTCCAAAGGTAAATTCCTTTTTCTCCCATCATGTTGCCAATGTTTAAAGACTTCATCAGCTGTTCTGTAGCCCTATATAGGGCTATATATTATAGATGATATTGTCAGTCTAAATGCAATCACAACATCTTGCCCGTGGATGATGGTCAAACAGGATGATGGCTGGGAAAGATAAACACAACCCATGTGCTTCCATGTTTGAGGACAAATCATCTGAGCATTCTTTCCTGAGCTGTAAAAATTATTCTTGTCCAGGAGTCCTTGCCCTCCCAGCCCCTGGAGGAATCTTTGTATGGGGACTGACCTTATCCTGGCAGGAGCAGGCACTCACCCATTGCAGATGCTGCTGTGGTTAGTGCAATGAGGGCTGTTGATTCATCCTGTGGACAGCACAGCAGACGTTGCTGCTTTGGCTCTACCTCTGGCCAAACTCCTTCTGACAGTAAACCCAAATATCACAGCAGTCCCTGGTACACACTACTTAATCAATGCAAACAACAACTCGCAGACAAGATGTTCATATTAGGGATGAGGTGCGTCTGAATGAGTCCAGCCTCCAAACACTCCACATAAGACTGCCGTTTTGAGTACAGGGAACAGCACCATCAGGCCCATCAGTCAACAAATGGTGGAAGTAAGGCAAGAAGAAATGTATGTATTATCAAGAATGCAGAAAGAGGAGGCCTGATGATTACTTCAGCTTGAGAAATATCAGGACATGGCAAATAGCCTTTGAGACACAGCAATCAATGGCTACAGAAACCACAAGCAGGACCAAGCAACCCGAACTAAATGCACTGGAAAAACAAGTGCTTTGTTCCAGCTGACTATCTTGAAAGAGAAAGGGAAGGCAACACAGACTTAGAGCTGCCTAGCCTTTGAAAAGGTAGGCTTGTTTTTTTTATATACACACTTATTCATGGCTGTGTACTGTAAGATTTATAGAAGTTGAACAATTTTTCTTCAGAGAAATCAATCACATCAGTAGACAGCAGAAAATGGCCAAATGAGACAAGGATAATACCTTGTGATGTGGGCATATCTTCATCTTTGAGCAGGTATTCCAAGTGGATGTACATGTAGACTGTTATCATTATGGTTTTTGATCCCTCCATTACTTTGCATAAAAATTTTGTTCTCACTTATTCAGGGCTGCAATTGGTAAAAACCCACGGAGTAAACTTTATGAAAATAAATTTATTTTCAAATGTCAACATATGTGGGATGAAACAAAGAATCAGAAGGCAAAAACAGAACAAAAAAAAGAAAAAAGTCTCTATGTCTGAGAAAAGTTTATTCTATTTCAGAACAGAAATAGCAATTCTGAGTGGGAGGAAAATACACCTGCAGCAAACAAAGGGCCTTCCCTTTTCACATGCAAAACCCTATGCAAACAAAAATGAACTGGTTTTCCCACCACCCTGATGAAGACAGATAACATTAATCTCATTTAGTGACAGCATACAGGAGAGGAAAGCTGAAGGCTCTGGATCAAGTTTAGTTTTCACGCAGGGTTCTGTGGTTCCTGCTTATTAAAGCAAGGAGTTCTATCATCCCAGCACCTGCACAACAAGTGAGAACCCAGCCAGCCATGTGAACTGCAATGCAAACACACAGTGACCTCTAACCACGAAGCCTCTACTGACACATCACGTGTCAAGATCAGTATCAGTTCTGTGCTAAGGCTGGGGTATGTGAGGCCAAGCAGCAAGTTTCTAAGCTTTGCTGGTGGGAAACAGGGAAACATTACAGCTGCTACAAAGCACCTTGAACTCTAAAAAACCTCACAAGCCATTAGGTTTCCCCCTGCCTCCTGTCTCCAAGCAAGTAGGGCACCTCCTTTGACAGAGGTGAGGAACAGCCTGGTGTCAGCACGGTGCTGCCCTGCTAAGGTAGGCTTCTCTTGGCAGGCAGAGAAAAACTACACAGGATCAGGAAGGCAGCCAAGCCCACCTGTTTCCATCCACACTGCTCTTGGTGTCTGCCTTGCCCTGGGGGAAGGAGAGGCTGATGAGGCACTCTGCCTCATTTGGAGTGAGGGATAACACTAAGGAAGTCACATTTTTTTCTGTCCTCCAACTCAGAGAAGCTCCATGTGCTTCCAGTCAAGCATGACAACAAGAAAAAAAAGGGATGACTGATACCAGTTATAGGCAGGATAATATTTGCTTTGCTGATCTTCAGCCTATAAGGAACCACAAAGAGGGGAATAATTAAACAGTCATGATTAGGCAAATTCAGTAATCCTGTTTAAAAAGGGCTAGAGATAGCAGGAGTCTGTCAAGCTACTTGAGACAGAATACAACAAACTTAGAGGGACACCTAAAGGTCCACATAAGATTAACCAGCTGGCTGAAGAGCTTGGGGGCAAGAATCAGAGTATGAGTATCTACTAAGCAGTGTTGTTTTCAAACACCAAAGTTGATCCACATGTGTATATCTGGTCAAAAAGAAAGTACAAACAAGGAGTGGAAGGTAGGTCTTAACATTAGCTTTGTTTTTTCCTAACTGTAGGTGGCCCTCTCTTTCGCATATCTGACTACAGTTTCTCCTTCTATCAGTAACAAGGAAGACTACAGAGGAGTAATCAAACGTTTTCATCAAAGACAATTTTCTGTCATGCTTCATATTTCTTCTAGCCATTTGCTTGCTTGGACTGCCTACTTGACAGATTTTCATTTTAAATTTGAGAAAAGCAAGCAATGAATCTGCTGGTACCAGAATGATCACTACTGCATAACAACTTGAAGGGAACTGAACAACCTAATGTGATGTCAAAAGGAGCTTAGCCCATCTTGAGTAATAGTAGCATCACTGTACTTGCAATACATTAGACACATCTGTATGTTTTATATATATATAAATTATACAGTATTTAGGTACACAGATGTACATATAAATCCTGAACCAGAACACATTCAAGCAACTAACTGCTTGACTTCCATGCAAGAATATCAACTGGAAAAATGTTATTGTAACTTCAGCACACATACAATTGGTACAACATCAAAGGAAGATCCTGTCCTTTAAGACATGCAAGAATTTCATCATAGATTACAAAATAATCAGAATTTCAGACAAGAATTGGATGAAATTGCTCTCTGCTTATCTCCCATGATGCCCTTAAAAAGGCTAAGTAGTAAGTAAAAAAAATTAGTGCAGAAAATAGAAAAAAAATTAAAGAAAAAATGGTGTTCTCTGTTTTACTCTCCTTTTCCTTCTCTAAATGTAAAGCTTTCTGAGGAAAAAATGCAAAATCAATTATGTCTTCTAAGGCAAGCAACTCCTAAGTGACTACCTAAAAAAATTTAGGATTACTAGCTATGTGCTGTGTGCTATTTAAGTGGGGGAAAATAATTTGATCAAATTATATTTAGGCATTTTGGTCCAAAAATTACACAAGCACAATTAAGATTGGTCCTATTGTTAACATGATTGTAAAAAGATACTGGTTTGTCCCTTGATACTACTCTGGAAAACAAACAAAAAGCTAACAGCAGGTATCTTGTTTTTCTCTCTGCTCTTTAGACTTTTGTTCCTCTGGTACCACAAGCAATCCAACACCATATTTGCTTGAGGTACCAGAGAAAATACATTCTTATAACATTCCTAATGGATGAGATATACAAAACTTGAGCTCACAGCATTGTCTGGGCATTAATGATCATAATGATAAAAACAATAATGGAGTATTGTACTAACTGGCAAAATAATACTATGGGAAATTGTAGTGCCTATGCCTTATCAGCAGAAGAGTGTCAATCTGCTCTATTTAATCCATGCACAGCTCTGCCAGAAAGCAAGTGGAAACAGTGTCCCCATTCTATCTTTCTGAATAGCAATGCTGTGCTACTGTACAAGTGTCAGGAAGAGACAATCCTTCATGGGATCTTTACTACTACTTCTATGATTATAAAGGGTGAAGACTTGCAGACAGAAATATAGGATTGAGAGACCTGTATTGAGATCCAAATGCTGCCAACATACTGGTAGTACTGCACTTGAAAGGTCTCTTTGTAATACGTACTCATGTTGTTTCAGCTTGCTGTGATTTAGACAGAAGGGCTAGAGCTAGCGGTAAAACCTGTAGCAAAAGTAGTATTCACACTTGCATGGATATTCCTTTTTCTTTTTTGCTCATATTCCTGGAAAGGCAATCAGTCATCTCTGTTCATTTACAAAAAGGAAGCCAGAACAAAACTACATAGTGGTCAAACAAGAACAAAGCAGAGGAGAACTGGGTCTACTGTACATAACTCGATGCAAAATCTTGAGTTAAAAAGCTACTCTTTTTTCTTGTTGATTTCAAACAACTTTAATTTGGCCATTTACAAAGCACAATTCATATGCAGTGTCCCTGGTGTTTCTGGAAATGGTCGCTGGAGGAACACCAGTGGAGGATTCTGCATATAGCTGTCACACTCTTCCTTAACAACCATGAATAGGCCAAACAATCTTGCCAGACTCATGGGAGTATTTTCTTTAGCAATTTATCAACCTTCAGGCTGGCCCAAAGATAGAGATGAAGGCTTTGGGTTTCAGATGAAGGCCTGGGCTGTAACAGGTTAATAGCTATTGCCTCTTGCATTTATTGGGATTGGTTCGTAATACTTCCCTCACCATCATCAAAGAAAGCAAAGGTAGTATTTCCTGTTAATTCACAAGAAAGCTTGAGGATATATAATTTTTTCAGGGCACTCAAATGTCACTGTAGGAAAGCCTACAAGTGGCAAACAAGGGGCAGACAAACTACACAAATTTCTTTAAACAGGACAAAGCAGAATGAACTATTCAAGACAATCAAATAAAAGTAGTAAAAATGGCTGATGATTCCACCTGAACAGAGTTCACACAAATTCCATGTCACCAGTCAGATTACTATGTCAGCTGCTAAGAACAGGTTATCGGTAAAGGTTACATATCTGATGTCTGTAACTGGCTGTATCTTTCAAAACAGCAGGAAGAATCAGCAACTACATTCTACCAAGAAACAGAAGATCAGGGACGGCAGTAAACATCAAAAAAATTGTATTTGGTAACCTAGTCTTTCTGCTGCCATGCAAATGTTACTGAAAACTGACATTTAAATATTCTCTGCATTCCAGCAACAGGGAGAAACAACACTCAGCTGTAAGTAATAGAACAGTAGAGAACAGTTTTCATGAAGCCTGTTATTTTATATACTTTTGTATGTTTGAGCAAACACTTCTTTCACAGTAGATCCACCTTGTTCCATTCTTCAATAACCTATCCTCAATAACCTCCTATCTTCAATAACCACCAGGAAAAAGAAAATCTACTATTAAAAATGGTAGTACTTCTATGAAGAAAAATAAAATAAATTAACTAAAATCATTGATCTTAAATACTAAAAACATACCCAAAAAACTTTGCTGGAAATTATTTTCAAATTAAAAAAAAGTAGTGACCCAAACCCACATCTGAGTCTATAATACCATATCATAAACCCTTGGGAAATTAAAGTCTGAGCATCACGTATCCCAGAAGTTATAATCTTACTGATAATACCCAATTTTTCCTCTGCTGAACCATCATTACAAGGTTTTGGGTGTAATTGCACCCATTGCAAAATTAAATGAACTGAAATTTTAATTTAAATTCAGTATTAGGGATGAAAACTTACTAGTAGTTTCCTCTGTTCCAAAACTAGCAATATCCATTAACTGTGATGATGTTTTTTGTCAAATACTACACTTATGTTCCCCAGTGTTTTGTACTTAACTGACAAGATTCTTGTTATTCCAGGTAAGCATTTGTACAATATGGTAATGCAAACCTGTTATGTGACTAATTATGATACAGGGAAATTAGAATCTGTAATACATTAAATACTTTTCTAGTTACAAGTGTGTGCATGGCTATGCTGGGTACTTTTAAAAGGCATTTAAAGAACAATGCAATCATCAGGCACTGTCAACATGGGATCATAAAGAGAAAGTCTGTTTAATTTGATAACCTTCTATGACAAGGTCACCTGCCTTGAACTAAGAATTAGACATGGATGTAGTTTCTCTATATTTTTGTATGACTTTTGATACTGACACTCTCAGCATTCTTCTGCACGAGCTGTTCAGCTGTGAGATGAGCTCTGAGTGAAAAACTGGGCTCCAAGGGTTGTAGTGAACGGGACTACATTTATCTGGCAACCAGTCACCAGCACTGTTCCTCAGAGCTCAGTTCTAGTGTCAGTTGTGTTCAATATGTTTTATCAACTGTTCGGATGCAAGAGTCAAATGCACCATTAGCAAGTTTGATGATGATACAAAACTGGGAACTGCTGCTGATTCTTTTGAGGGACAAGATGCCTTGCAGAGGGATCTAGATAAATTGGAGCAGGGAAATGATTAAATTTAACAAGTTGAATTGCCCGATTCTGCACCTGGTATTGAGTAACACCAGGCACAAGTATATTCTGAGGGAGGAGTGGCTGTAGAGCAGCCCTGCAGACAGGGATCTGGGGGTGCTGGGTGACAGCAGGCTCCATGTGAGTCAGCAGTGCCCCAGCAGCCAGAAAGGCAAAGCCCATCACGGGATCACCAAACCCAGCATCGCCAGCCGGCCAAAAGAGGTGATTGTCCCGCTCTGTTCAGAGCTGGTGCAGCCTCACCTCCAGCACTGGCAGTTCTGGGCCCCACCATTTAAGAAGGATGTGAAGGTCCTTGTCCAGAGGACAACAAAGCTGGTGAAAGGGCTGGAAGGAGTGTCCTGTGAGGAGCAGCTGAGAATCTTAGGTTTGTCTAGTTTGGAGAGAATGAGACTGAGGGGCGACCTCATGGCTCTCTAAAGCTTCTTAAGGAACGAAAGTAGAAAGGGAGGCGCTGAGCTCTTCTCCCTAGTATCCATTGACAAGACACATGGGAATGGTTCAAAGCTGCACCAGGGAAGATTCAGACTGGACATTAGGAAGCATTTCTTTACAGACAGAGTGACCAAACATTGGAACAGGCTTCCTAGAGAGGTGGTTGCTGCCCCAAGGCTGTCCATGTTTAAGAGGTATTTGGACAATGCCTTTAACACCATGCTTTAGCTTTTCATGAGCCATGAAGTGGCCCGGACCAGGGACTTGGACCATAGATCATTCAGTTAAAGTGATCCATTTCAACTGAAAGGTTCTATTCTCCTCTAAAGTTAAAAAAAAAAAAACACAAACAAAAACCCACCAAAATCCCAACAGAAAAAAACCCACCTAGGCACCCAACAAAAACCAACCAATCACAAAACCACTCCCAATCACAAAATCACCCCCAAATCCAAGCCACTGATAGATAAAAGGAAAAATGTGAATAACCTTGGTAAGGAGGTAAACTATGCAGTATATTGAAGTGCTAAATAATTTATTTTTTTTATTACAGGAAAACAAAGGTCTACTTGCCAGTATTTGTGTCATGTACACAGCAACAGCATTTATTTCCACTGCAAGATCAATACTTCAGGGTGAATCCCACCCAGCAGAAACACACTATTTCTGCAGTAAAAATTGTCTTGTTTTTTACGTCTAATAAAGAATACAAACTCACCAGGGTACAGAAGATGCATTGGCATTGTGCTATTGTTGTCATCTGCTCCACGGGGTATTCACCAAGGCAGAGCTTACAGGACACTAATGGGTCAAGTACCAAGTCCCAGGTAGGCCTGTATCTTGCTGTAGTCATTGCAGAGCAGTCTGAAGAATAGCACAAAAAGCAAAGATACTCCATTATTTCCTTATATTGATACTCAGTACATTTCTGCCACTGGAAATCACATTGTCAGCTATTGCCTGTTGGGTTGGTTTTTTCCAATGACCTAGCTAACAACCAGCAATAGTTAACTTCACAGTACCAGCACTTGCATTCCCTTTTACATCCCCTGCCTGATAGAACATGCATACCGAAAGCAGAAGCAAAAAACCCACATAAAACACGAAAGGTATGAGAGCAAGTAGGAATAGCCTTAGGTCACAGGCTTGTGTCACACATTACAAATGCAAAAATCTTGTTTCCAACTCCTGTGATTTTCATCACTAGTTACAAGCTTACTCTCACCAACATTAAAATTTACTCACAACATTCCTTAACCTCAGCGACCCAGGCAAGACTCAAAAGGTCTTTCATAAGCCAGGCATTCATTATGCCCTTTTCCAGCATGATGATATTTCAACTCACAGAGCCAGATATTTTTGTTCCCAAGAGCATGACAGATCAATCAGTTTGCTGTTAATTTTAGCAACAACAATAAATTTTGAGTACACTACAAGTTTTAGCCGGCATTTTCCTCCAACCCTTTTGATATGCTAAGAACACAACTTTGTTGTAGCAACAACCAACTGGGGCAAATAAGAGCACAAAGTGAGCTATAAGAAGAGGCTATAATAACCTATATATCACCCTCAAGACAGTGATATGGTAGGATCATGCAGAGCATCTTTATCCTAGGCTTCAGGGCCCACATGGAACATTGTCAACTGACTAAGCAGAAAGAAAACCTTGCACATAAGAAACCCATTCCCACAGAGAGGAAAGCTAATTTATGAATTTTACATGAAGAAAAACAAAACAAAAACCCACACACTCCCCCGAAACATCTAGGGTAACTTATGGAGTACATCAAATCTTAACAACATATTTACTAGTAATGTTTTATCACTGTGACATTAACCTTCCAAAGTGTAGAAAATTCACATCCTGAGCAGCTGAGAGGTTCACATTATCATGCCTTCCTTCTTCCCGAAATTAGGTGGTTCCTTAACATTGTCACACCAGCAGTTATGTTATTCAAATCATGATTACAGTTTTTTTCAGGTTTCATTTTCTTTTTTTTTTTCCCTCCTTTTTTTACCCCCTTCCTCCACTAGCCCTCGCAGGAACTGCTTATTTTTAAGTCATATTCTGTAAACTTTGCAAGACCTCCAGAACTGCAACAAACTACTTCAATGCTTACTAGACTAGATTTAGGCAGATGTTCAAGAAAAATGTGCTTTTTGTCCCCCAAGGAATTGCATACAGACTTCATAAACTTTTCTTTGAAGTACAAGTCTTTGATATTCAATTAATTGTGGGCATAACTCCATCAAGGTCTCTAACATTTCTGAAACAAAGTGAAGATTTTGTCAGCCCTCCCATTTAGTCCAACTCATTGGAAGATGCTTTTTATAAGGTACGTAAGGGCCACCAAAAGACTATTTCGGAGTGCAGTCAACAGGGAGAAGAACAGGGGAGAGAAGAAAGGTTAAGCAACCCCATTTCCAGGGCTGCTCTAGATCACTTCCTATGAAAGCCCACACACAAACTCCACACAGCTTCAAAGGAAACAGATGGAACAGCCCCACAGAACAGCACATGAATACTGGCTCCACCTCACAAAATAAAACTTGTGCTGCGCAGTCTTTCCATAGACCTCAACATGAAAGTCTGACATGGTGATATGAATTAAACCCCATGACTTTTAAGGCTACTAGACTGCTTCTTTACTACTACTTTTTCATTTCACATAAATTACCAGCAAGACCAATTTTCTTCTTCTAAACTTTGGTTTATTTGACATTTACAGACAGATTCATGAGGTATTTGAGAAGTAGTGACCAAACATATCTAAACTGTCTGCTATTAGTTATTTGCTTGTCCTGCCTAGTTTATTGGATATCTGATGCTTATGGTAGCAAGTAGATAATACTAGGAAATGAACAATGAAGGACAGATTTATGTTAAGAATACACTCGCATACATCAGGCAGGCCAAAATCATAGCAAATTTTGTGGCTACGATGTAGAATCTGACACAACTCAGACTAAAGCTCACCAAATATGTGACATGCTGAATCCAGAAAAAAAAAATTAAATACACATATATTGAGTGTGGATCAATAAGTGACAACAAAGGGAAAATACCAAGCTTTCAGCCCCAAGGCTTACCCTTGTTTTCTAGGACATTCAACAGAAGCCTATTGGTATCACTTTTGCAGCATAACTATACTTCAATAGCACCAAGTATTTCTCCTCTTTGTCTTCTGCAAAGCAAAATGAATGCAAGTAAAATGCCTTCCAAGTTGGCTTTCAAGAGACCAGCAGAAATTAGCTGCCCCAAACAGCTGGCATGTAATCCATGCTAAATTGAGCCATGGTGATAACTGAGCAAGACCTGAATTCAGTCTCAAATAGTAGAAGAGCCATTCCTGCTCACCCCTCCTTGCCAAACACCTCCTTTTAATGAAGAAATGTTGCATTCATTATGTACCAAGGGGAGGACACAATGTCACTGCTGCCATTAAAGCAAGGACCAAGAAATTTGCCTAGAAAAACTTGTACAAAAAGCCTCCACACCCCACTGGATCATCTCTCTTGGGTAACCCTGTGAAGGAACAGAGAATGAAGCTTTTCAAAGCACAGACTAGATCTTGTTTCATGATCATCCAGTGCACTGCTGCAACTAAATAATAAGCTTCTATGTTTACAACACAACACTTAAGAAAGCTTTATTTTTTTAACTAAAACATAAAACCAAACAACAAATTGCTAAGAGAAAAGCAGAAAAACAAAACACCTTCTGTCAAAACCAGATTAAAACTCTTACTGTTCCACAACTGTGGCCTCTTATGGCTTCAGACTATTCTCATGCTCTGTAGTGATGTGCAATGCTTCAGGGAGAATGCTAAGTAATTGCAAGAAAAACAAGGTAACTAAAAGGATTTCTAGAGGAACAAGATACTGAAAAACATCTTGGTGTGTCACTGTGTTGAATGACAGCACCAGTTACACAGTTGGTAGAAAATTCTGCCCCATGGTTTGGCTATTTATTAGGAAGTCCCAAGAAATACAGCTAGTGAAGGTATAGAACTACAGTTCAACAGACCTCAGCACATGAAATACATAGTTCACTGGTGATTGTGTTACTTGCCAAACTCGGTCCAAACATCAATACTGATGGCAGATACACCAAATCAGACTTAGAGGCACAGAAAATTAGAAGAGAAGTTAGTCATTAGTTCAGACTCCCAATTCTACTGCAGTTAACGTCAGTCTGATTTACATATTTTCCCTGTGATCCATCACTGGTAACATTGAATTTGTAAGATATATGGTAAGACAGTACATGATTTTCTGGGACAGCATCCCAAAGCAAGTTGGAAGTCAGAAGCATAGGATATAGCTTTAGTAAGAGTTTGTTCCGAGCAGTCTTGTCATAAATAATTAACAGCCTGACTAATAACTGTTTAATTCTGCAATTATGTGCACATCCACATTGAAAGGGAACCTCCGCACAAAGAGAGAGAAGTGACCAAAGTCTTCCTACTGTAATAACACATTAATATATATGAATGCGACTCTTAGGCATTCCAAGAGATGTGCATGGAGTGAAAAGGAAACTTTCACTATTTCTGAAAAACAATTAATGAATTAAGTGAGCATGAACTGTGTTTCTGAACACTAATCCCTCAGTTTTTGGTCCACCTACACAGACTACATTTTCTAGTGAGAACAAGTGGCTGATGACCTCTGGTAAGTCAAGAATAGAACAATTCTTTCTTTTTAGGCCTCAAAGTGTTGCAGAAAACAGTGAAACAGAGATACTGTGAAAACTTCTGTGAAAGCAGGAAATAATACAACTTCCTTACATACAAGTCATTCAAGAAATCATAAAACAGTATGATTTTTCTTATTGCATGCTAGTCAAGTATTTAATGGCATTATACAGTTAAACAATTCCATCACCAATACTTAGGATACATGACTACCTATGTGAGAAGAGTGACTAGAAAATAGGATAGAAAAAAAAGTCATATGCAGCCACATTAGTGTCACTAACTGGTGGGTCTTTTCCACCAAGCAAGACAAAATTGAGATTTCAGAGGAATCTCAGTTTCAGCTTTAGGTCAGGGATGGGTTTAATTTCTAAATTAAGGGCTTCAGTCCCCTCTCCTACCAGACAGACAGTTAATCAGGTACACTTAAGACATCTGCCTTAAGGAGTTAACTTAATCTGAATTTACTGACATGATGAAAAGCAGCTCTTTTAGAAATCAAAGGAAGGGACTTAAATGGGATTTAAAATTTGTTCTCAATCCTCTTGTCCCTCTTTGTCTAAATAACTCTAATTAAAATAATACAGGCTAGTAGATGAAATCAGACATCTGCTACAGTTTTAGTACTGTGTATATGTATTTATAGATATAAAAAGTATATAATTCAGACTACACTTCCTCCTATATAAAGTCAAACACACCTTTCAACACAACTATATGTATTTATTTAATATAGGAAGTATGTCTATTTACTATATATTTATACAATTAATATTTATAAATATATAAAAATACAAATCTATAGAAAAATCTACAATCTAAAATTTTTACTTACATGGAAGAAGTCCACATATGTCTGAAGTGGAGTCATCAGTAGAAGGGTTACCTACACTGCATCTTGGAACTGGCACTGTGTGCCACAACCTTTAAGTGAGTATTTTTGACTTTGGCCTAAACAGTTCTGAGCCTTCCTCTGCAGCCACGTCTGTGGCTCACTGTGCACGATCCCACAGCTATGGGTTCCCCCTCATGCCAACAGGGGCTACCCTCCATGATCCAGGTATGGCTAAGGGTATTCAGCAACAGTCTTGGAGCTTGCATCATTTGCTACCCCTCTGTCAGAGTTGGAACATGACACCATTTTTCATCCTGCCTAGGCTTTTCCAGAGATCCTCAGACAGATCATATGAAAGAAGCCTACATCACATAATTGACTACTCTGCAACCGTTTCATGTTGGTGTCACCAGTTTTTATTATGCAACTATACCACAGATAAGGTCATTTTAAAGTCATTTTATAAAACAAATTAATTATTACACCCACCCATCAGGCAGATTTTACAACACTACAAACTGGCAGGCAGACTAACTATCTCTAACTTAACAATCACAGTTAGTTACTGGCATCTATCACTTCAGTAACTGTGTCTCCAAGCCTTCATCCTCACAGAACTGCTTGGGAGGTAAAGCAAACCACTGTCTCTGATAGGTGTCAGCCACACTAACACAAGACTGATTTACAAGGATGTTTAGAGATGACTAACTTCAGAGCTTTGATGCTTGCCTTCCTTAGGCTCTTAAATCCTGTCAACCTGTCAAATGCCTACCTAACTCTCCAAACTTAACTCATAATCTGATCCACATTCAACTGCACAAGTCCAGCAGATACATATCACCCTTTCAATTCCAGACAACCCCAACCACTAAAGCCACATTCTTTCTTCCAGCAGACTAACACTGTGCTGTTTATAGGCATAACTCTTTTCAACATGTAAGAAACTTCACCTTACAGAGTAGTGCAGTTAAGTCCCTACACAGGCTAACCACTAACTTCAACCTCTCCAGGTTCTTATCTTCAAGCTATTCCAAGACCCAAGCCCCGAAGAGACAAAAGACCATGCATAAGCTTAGAACGCTGTCACAGCAACTTCAGTCTCCTGGACAATACAGAACATGGGAAATAAGCTCTGAGTTGAAACAATTATTCCAGGGACTTCAGTCCACTCATGAATAACCACTATGTTTCTTTGCTTTACACCTCCCTGACTGATAAAATCCTGTATTTTAAATGTATATATAACATATACACACACACACACATATATATGTGTATATATAGATGTATAAATACATACATGTATAAAGATTACACTGAAATATTCCAATGCCAAGAAAATAAAGAAAGAATGTCTTTTTTCACTGATAAAAGGTATCTGAACAGTAACATTGAACGCAAAACAAAATAAATCTAGTGGACTGCTTCAGGCACAAATCACTGTTAGGACATGTTAAAACAAGGAAAAGAAAGAAAAACACCACACCAATTTAATTGCTAAATACCTGGTTAAAATTTTTTCTTGTTTGTTTTCTAGAGAAAAGAGAGTATAATGTAAGGCAACCACCCCTGCCAAAACCTTAGACAATGTGGTTTGATTACTGTACAGACCACGAAAGATTATTTAAAGATTAGAAACGCAATGGACAGTTTCTAGATCTATGGATATAAGGATGCTGCCTATCAAATACATGGGTGGGTAGAGAGGAAAAGATATTATGGAGACACACAGAGAAAACAACAGATTGTTAAAACTCCTCCTTCAAAAGAATACTACAAATAGACATGCCATAAGCTGTCCATGCAGAAGTACCCCAGAGAGCTGGATCCTTGCACATATTCCAAAAAACACAGCCACTGAATGTGACAGAGCCAAAGGCTTTCCTGACATTGCACTTTCCTATGTTTGTCACCATCACTGGTGCCACTGTGGCTTCTTGTAGCACTGCCAAACAGCAGCAACCTGAAATAAACTGGGTGAGGCTGTTATTCAGATCCTGTAGGCAAGGGTGAAAACCTTTCAAAGAAAAAAAAGAGAATCACTTAATTCCATCTGAAAGAAACTGCAGATGGGAAAGGCAAACAGGCAGAAGGGAAAGAACTGGAAGAGTCAAAGGTAAGAAAAAAGAAATTTAATAAAGATAAAAATGGTGTAATAAGTAAGACAATACAAAACATAGGAAAGATGGGAGAAATCTAGAGAAAATAGCTGAAATAGATAATCTTCCTGGCTCTTCCCAGAAGTTGCATATTTTGTTACACAGAGTAAAATAACAATTGAAGTGGAATCTCACTGCAACATGGCCCAAACCTTCCATATTCCCAAAAGATGACACAAACGAAAGGACAGGTGTGTAAATACTAAAGAACATTGCTCAGAACTCATGTATCTAATCAATGTTGGCTATCCAAGAGATTATAAAAGCATTGACCTCAGGCAGATGACCTCAGGCAGATGACCTCAGGCAAAAGCTGGGAAGTCCTTGCACCATGCCATTTCCCAGCACTGGAGTCCCAGATCCTCAGCACACCTCAGAGCACTCTGAGCAGACAGAGGCACAAGGCCTGAGATAATTTGAAACAGCTAGGTCAAGATGATATGCATTTTAAAAGCATCCTCATCTCTGCTGGATGGGAAAACTCCATCCCACATAATATGGGAGAAAAGGCTGGACACTGTAGAACCGGTTTATCAACTGGATCTGAAATTGGAATGAGTGCATCACATTTGGGTCTACAGAGAACGAGCCTGCCCATCTCATTTTCTTGGTTTACGAGTCATGAAACTATTAGATCCTTATTAAAGACCTTCATAAACTTTACCACAGTGAACCACTACCTTTGAATATCATCTGTGAATTACTGTGGCAATGACTAAATGCATACAAAGAGTGCAAGGCCACAGGTTAAATCACAGTCAAAATGTTTAAGCTTTGAGTATTTTAGAGAAGGGAAATCAGCTGCACACAGAAGAAATCTTAAAGTGAGGCAAGGTGAAACCAACCTAAAACAGACTGATCTTAAAGTCAGTTGTAACCTCAGCACAACTGCAAAAACCCCTTAACACTATCTGGCACTCAGAAGTGACTCGAGACTGAATAGCATCCTAGCTTGTCAAGGCCACAGTAACAACAAGGGCACAGACAATTCCACTGCTCTCTAGAGAAACATCTTATTATTTCCCAGAAATTCCTAGACCACCCACTCAAAAACAACTGCTTTGCTATGTCTTCCCTCCCCATTGCTTACATTTCCCCATGTTTTTGTTTTCTCTTCCTCAGCTTTTCCCCTCCACCCCTTTCCTTGTTTCCTCCTATTCTTTCCCTCCTCTCTGCTTACAAGAACTGATGAATTAATGCACTCTGGGCTGTCTCCACAATAGCAATAAATCAGTAAGGAGCAGTTTTAAGCTCTGACATACCACAAGCTTTTTTCTTCTCCAGAGCTGACTCTCAGAAAAGTAAGAGCTATGTTTACACAAAGTCCAAATAACACCAAGTTTGAGCTCTGTAGTTTTCTTTCTTGGGGGGAAAGAGGCAAGCCTTAGAAGCTTACATCTAGAAACCACATTTAAAGCTATGCAAAGTTATTGTGAAACTGAAAATATGAGCAAGGGCAATGGAGCCCTAGTTCTTACCGTGGCATTTGGACTACCTCTCAAAAGGAAATCAAAACTGTTCTTTTACTTGCAACTATGAGAAAATGCAGGCTTAGGGCATGCTGTATTTCCATTGTGCTTTGCAAGTCTCAGATGAGGAGCAGAGTACATGGGATTGAAAAACCCACTGCAAACCCTCCCAAGGTGTTACTTGCATACTAACAGTGGAGCTCAGGTTTGAACAACAGTTCCCACGTCAGTTGTAAGACAACACATATCTAAGTACCACCCCTTCCTATGCTAGATCTGAAATGCAAAGCAGATATGCTGCTGGCTGAAAGCAGCATTTAGAGGGCAGTCTGGTTAAGGCTGTTAACTGTAGCTCTTTGTTCTTTTGTCTCAGTAACAACCACAAAATTCCAGGTAGATATTGGTAAGAGACAGCATCTTTCACAGCTCTCAGTGTGGACAAGTTCCCGGTCTCATGTCCCAGGTCTATCCCCCAGAGATCAGACTGAAGGTTTCCCTTGTTCAGTATTAAGAGGAAGAAGAACCAAGAGAGCACATATAATCAATAGGATTAGAAAGAATGTACTGCCAAAACACAGAAGAAGATAAAGATTCTTCATAGAGTAAATCTTTATAGGTGTGTTTTGTGCACTCATTACAATCATATGGAAAGTTACTTTTACTTTTTCCAAAACTATGCCTAAAACCAGCTACTCCAGCAGGAAGTCGGAGAGCTCTCCCAAACCACCAGCTTCTATTACAGCATTTCACCCTGTGAATTAGATGTGATGGCATACACACTCATTCACCATGTTGGTGTGACACACCAGACAAAACATAAGGAAAAACTTAGGATGGGCTTTAGACTGCCCAAGATAGTTATCCTACTGATGGGGCCTACAGAAGCAGATTTTCAGATAATTGTCTACACTACTTGTTCAGAGAGAAGGAAAGCGATTCTCAAGACCTTCAGAGGAAGACAGTGCGTCTAATACCAGGCATCTCAGCCAAAGGGAAATACCCCATCCAAACAGGAAAAAAAAACAAAACCAAAAAACAAACCACCAGACATGTTTCTGTAGAATTCTGTCTCCTAATAATAAACCAAATGGCTTGAGCTGTGCAATGGGCTGAATTATAAATCAGCACATTTTTTTCCCCCCCTCAAAAACTGCAAAAACTGACACAGCCTGCTCAGTACATCCTGCAGACAGGATCGCGTCTCATCAACACTAGCTGCTACTCACTGTTTTTCTTACTAGTGGTACTAAATTTAAAAATAGATAAGAGAACAAAATATTTTTATCATAACTCATATCATCTGATGCTTTACATGATAAAAATTACAACTATCAGCTAAGACATTTTACAACAAATCTCTGGCCTGACAAACTTGATGACTCTGGATTCAAATCTCCCTTCTTGCACTGTTCAAATCCAATTGATTATTCCCCTGCACCATCCTAAGAAGTTTTGTCTTTTTAGCTCCTTTCCTATACTTAATACTGTTCTAATTTTCTCCTGCTTGAAGCAGCCTGCCCTCTTCCCATCATACCATCTGCAGCACAATCCAGTTCTTTACTCTCACTGTCCTACCAGGCAACTGGCTTGGAACAAGTGCTCTTTTCTCTCTGGGAAAGGGGCATCTTGCCTTTAAGCACAATGTTAAAATATTTTAATTACATTTTGGTCTCGGTTAATATCTAGCCATGCTAGCTCGGTGAATAAAGTGAAGTTTGTTTCCACATTTCATCTGGCACATCCAAGATTCCATGTTCCAACTATGTATCTCCATGTCCTGGTGTGGCAGCCAGCACATGCCTGTGCACAGACGTGTCACTCACATGGGCTAGGGAACTTAAAGACAGATGTTTAAGACATAACAGCGCTTGGATTAGGGGCAGATGCTTAATTTGGTCTAGTTTCTCTCTGTCTTTTAAGTGATGGTCTGGTCAAGTCATTTAGCACAGGCCTTGCAAGACCTTCAACAAACCCAATCAAGACAAATTTCTTATGTCAGTGTGAACCACTAAGACTGCATGCACCAAATAAAAGAGAATCTGATTATTAGAACACCATCTGAGTTATAAGAAACAACTGATAACCTCTTCTGTCCCAAACTTACTGCATAACTGAGCAGCTCACACAGCATAGTCAGACAGACACATCAGCTGGTACCAATCACACCACATGGGCTGAGCAGAGGATGGTGGATGAGTAGTGTATGAGCTGCCTGAATACACGTTTTCCTTCACTTCTCCCTCTGCAGAGAATCAGCATTTAACAGTATTTTCAGAGGTATAATGTATTTGCCTCAATATCAGCCCAAGCTCTAATGCTTCACAGCAATATTACTGTTGCATAGTAATGCTTCCTGCTTCACTGCTGTTTTTTCCTCCCTCCCCACCTACCTTAAAACAACATTTGCAGCACAACACACATATACAACCCTTGTTCACTGCAGAAAGCAGCAGCACGTGGCAGAGAGTGTGCCTAACGCCCCCACAACACAGGCAGAGATACCAAAACCAAATGCTGAAGCACTGAGGGCACATAGAGACAATTGAAAGCATACCAGGGAAGAAAGAGCGAGCACAGAATCACCCCAGTGATGGAAATGCTCCCTTCAGGGCTCCCCTTGTTTAGGTAACAAATACAGTAAATTACAGACCTTTTGATTTTGGGAACACATGCAGAGTGCTGTTGGGACTTCATCTGTATCACTTTGTACACTTGAGCACAGCTCAAAAATCAATAGGTGTTGGTCTCCAGTTTATTACTCCTACTTTACGTTTAGCTTTCACCTTTTACTCATGAGTAATTGTAGTAAATTAAGATTAAAAATTAAATTCTGGTGATTGAACTATAGTTTCCTTCCTCATTTATAAAAAAATGTTAAGAACAAGCTACTGGAAGTTCTACAGTGGCAAATCACTTTCCCTGCCAATTAATTCATTTAGTAAGGACAAGAGGCAGAAGGCAGAAACTAATGCACAGAAAGTTCCTGAATATAAGGAATAAGGAACTTCCTGAATATAAGGAAGAACTTCTTTACTGTGGAGGTAACTGCACAGGAACAGGTTTCCCAGAGAGGTGGTGGAGTCTCCCTCACTGGAGATATTCAAGAACTATCTGGACACAATTCTGTGCCATGTGCTGCAAAATGACCCTGCTTGAGCAGGGAGGTTGGACTGGACGATCTGCTGTGGTCCCTTCCAACCTGACCCATTCTGTGATTCAGACCTTTGGGATTTTTGACCTTTACTGTTAAGAGACTTGGCTTTTGTGTTACACAAACAGAACAGATGTTAAAATTATTCAAGGAATATACCAATAGAATGAGCTATCAAAAAAAAAAAAGTTTTTTCTAACATGGTAGCAACAAAATCAATTTGAATTGCAAAAAAAATATAAATAAAAAAGGATGCTGCCTTACATGTCACTATTGCTATAAAGAGAAAGCTGAAGGTACTTAAGTCAATCCCTTACACCTTCTACATAGTCATGTAATTCATCCTGTTAAAGAGGGAACACCTCAGGTACAATGATATGCAGGCATTAATACCTAGTGTGACCAGGTACTTAACTCTGCTCTAGATTTGGTATGCAGTGAATGTGACAACCGACTCAAGACAGGAATTGCCTGCTACCATTTTGCATTGTCTCTGAGCACTCCTAGACCATGTTAACCCCTTCCCCAAATTAACACAGACATTGCAGCTGGTGGTCAGTCCTGGTGTTCAGAATACAGCCCATGTTGCACACTCACCGGAGCACTTTTGGGTTTTGTGTCTGTACAAAGCACCTGCATCCTGCTCAGTCTGTAACTTTTACCTGCTCACGCACAGGGGCAGAAAGGATGCTGAAACACAGCCCTCCCTGCACATCTTGTGGACCATAGTGCTGACCTGCTTACTAGCAGAAAGCATGCTGGGCCCAGGGATAGAAAACACCTACTTACTCTTCAGTTTCCCAGCTGAGAGATCTGGCTTGCTGCATAAAGCAGCTGAAATTTGCATAGACTTATTCTGGCAAGGAGAAAAACATTTTTAGGGCAGCTTAAGCTTGAGGTTCATTCTAGGGATTTATAAAAAAAAAGCTTTAAAAACAGAAACAGTCAAACAAAGCTTTTCCAGTGATTCCTGATGATTTTTAAAGGAAGTGAAAAATATCAGAATTAAGTAATTTTATTTCTTAAAGAAGGAAACAAAATAAAGCAGTGATACTTATATTTAAAGCATTGACATACACTATATATTCCCTAAGAAACTTCATAAAATTATCTTCTTCCACAGGTACAAATGATCAGTCTATGTCCATTATCTAAAAGGTAACTACAGCTTGTCCCACAAAAACAGGATCCAGGAAAAGGCTAATAGGTCTTTGAAAACCTGTTTCTCCCTATGCAAAATATCTGTGTCAAGTCTTTAACCCTGGACATCAGTTATGTCTGAAAAATACCTTTTCAGGAGCTTGACATATACTCATATGGGTACTCTGCACAGTCCCAAACAGTTTATTAACAGAAATCAACTGCAAACTCCTCTGTGGGAAAAATATTTCCCTTTTTCTTTTATGCTTGCATAGTGCACACCACACTGGGCCACAGGTTACTGAAGTTTACATCAATACAAACAAGTTGTAAGATAATTCAACTAATATCAATAGTCTTGGTACTAAATTCTCTCCCTCAGAAAACAGTGAAGGAATTTAGAGAGTAACCATTTATTGCAGAGCCATTTGGGCATCTGCTTTAGGGAAGTATCCTTATACAGTATGTCTGAGCAGTTCTGACTCCTGTAGCTTCCATCCCTTTGTACACAGCCAAAAAAAAGCAGCCCAATCAAGTTAACATTGAAATAGGTAATAAAGAAAAAAAAAGCCTTTTTTCTTGAAAAAGTTATGACTAAAAGGCTGAATAAAAAACTGGTAAGCAATGATACTCTACACTTCCCAGAGGTCAAGTGGAGAATATTTTAGATAGTAGGAAACTCTCCAAGTTCAACTCATGCTTTCCCAAACCAAACAAGACACAAACCACAGAAGCCTGCCCTCTTTCCAGCTGCTTCCAGCCAGGGAAGATCACAGATGAGGTTGTTCATTATGGTCCCAACCAAGTAACATGGTACACACAACACCACCCACTTCTTCAAACATAACTCTCTATTTAAAGGGAATCCACTGTACTAAAAAAGAATTCTTTTTTTTTAAGTTCTGTAGTTGTTACTTTTTCCTATTTATTTTAATGGTCACCACAGTGTTTTATGTTCAGGACATTGTTAAAATACAAGCAGAGGTCTGACATACCAGTTAAAATAGACATTTGGAAAGGAATTGCTGCAGGGGCTCTAAACCAAACAACATGGATTACAACCCACTGTTTAAAATTAGGTTTTGTGGTTTGTTTTTAGATATTCCTAGTAACAAACTCAATCTGATTGCTCCTTCTTCAAGTTCTTGCACCTAGCAATCTAGGAGGCCAATAACAGAAATTTCATTTAAAATATGGCTATTAATGTTCCTAAATATAGTCTACTATGTGACTGAGCTGTGTCATAGGCCTTAAGTCATTCTCTAGGATTTTCTGGGGTTTTGGGGTTTTTTTTTTTTTGATCAAAGGACAGTAAATGCTTGACTAGGAGTTAAAAGTTGGACATGCTTTTAGGATTAAATAGTTTCTTGATTTTAAATTATGCAGGGAAGAAAAGCTTTCAAGAAGAAACTGAACCTGGAACATCTTTGAAGTCCTATTGCATGTTTAATGACAAGACCCCAGCACCAAAGAAAAACTATTTAACCATCAAATGTATCCCACATTTATTTTCTGAAATCCTTGGGTAACCTACATTGTCTACTAATAGTGTTTTGTCCTAGTTAATTGGCAAAGGCAGCCCTTGAGTTTCTTTCCAGCAGGAAACCAATTAAATAGATTCAAGAGCAAAGCAGTGCTACTTTAAAAAACAAACAAGAGGGAGGAGCAAAGGAACTGGCTGCTGCTTCTCCAAAAGATTGAGAACAAGCCATTCCTTGAAAAACTGGAGACACAAAGCAGTGCATCTCCTTTACTCTGGTGAGCACAGATGGGAGCCAGGAGCATTGCAACTTGAACCAAGGTGCTTGGTGGGCTTCAGAACTCAGGTGGGAAAGGCTAGAGCACAGCAGTGTAGGAAGATTGCATAATGCCCATAATGCAAGAGAATATGGGAAATTCAGGGGTTTTTTTAGCCACACCAAACTCTGTTCTAGATAAAGAATAGGGAAAATTTAGCATCAGCCATACTGGACCAGCTGTAAGCAAAGGCAGCGTTACAAACTCTACACCTGTGAAGTCTGATAGCTGAAATCATGCAGCTGAGTTCATGGGGAGTTTGGGAATATGACTGACAAAACAACTAGGTCAGTAACTACCAGCACATTCATAATCTATCTGTACTTTAAAAAAACAAAAAAAACCCCAAGCCCCACTAAAGAAGGCCCATGGGAGACAGTGAAAGTGAGAAGGATAAGCAGACCAGGAATCATCCAAATGCTAGATTTAAAAACATATAAAGCAAAAGCTGGCCACATGGGGCTTCTAACCATGTGGTTGTTAGAAATTGACAAAAGTAACCAACCATTTGTAAAAATGTCTAATAAAGATTTTAAAAGTATAAAAAATAATTGAAACATTATAAAAAGAACCAATTATGGACACAGAAAAATGGCACTAGAGCAAGAATTCAGGGTGCTGGGCAGAGACCTCTTCCCCCAGGTGTTGAACAGCAATACAGGCTCTCACACTTGGGCACACTTCAATACTGAGCGACAAACTGAGCTTAACTTCTAACCACAGATCTGAATCACCTGAGCTGGCTTGAAGAGGATGCTACAATACTTGCAAGTGACCTGAAATAACCAGGAGGTCTGGGTTCTTGCAATGACAGCAGTGGTCAGAGTTAGCAGATGGAAAAAGCAGGCAAAGTGGTATGTAGTGCATAAGACAATATAATTATCCTGTGACACATACAATTTGTACTCTCTCCTGCCTTCCCTGCTAATATTCAAAATGAAATGTTTTCTTCTGTGGAGACTGGTTTTGCTTTTTGGTTAAAGAAAGCAGTGTTGAAAAGTGGCTGCTGGGCTTGGAACAACAAGCACTGAGGTTTCAGAGGGCTCCCAAGCACTTGGAGAAGTTCTTTCCATAGCCCCAGAGACACCCAGCTTGCTCGTGCAGCTCAGCTTATGCCTCACAGACCAGCCACCAACCAGCTTCCTTCCCAGCCCTGAGCTCAAGGCTTTACAGAAATGGGAACCAGCATCTCAGTTTATGACAGAGACATTAAAAGGACTGCTGAATAATATGGCAAGCTGTAAATCAGCCCCTTTTACCATGACAGAAAAGGAAAAGGATTAACTGGACAGTTCCCCTCTCTGAGATCCAGACCTCTCTAGCAACTTCTCTCCCATTGGCAGTTCTTATTCTGCAGTGCCAACCTGCAAATTTTATAGAAAAATGAAACTGGATTGAGACATGCAAAAAGCAAGCCAGAAGAAAGCAGGAAGAGCTGAATTTGTAACTACTGGGGATGGGAGGAAGATTTAGTAATAGATGTGACAGGAAACACAGAAAGCTATTGATCTCTGTAAGGATCAATATACTACCAGGAGAATGGAAAACTGATCAAACAAAATTAGAGGCTCCACTGTAATGTCTGAATCTAGGGACAAGAAAATTTCTCAAGTACTGCTGTAATGGAGTTGTGTACATTGCATTAAAAAGAAAAAAAGACAGCTTGTGCAAGCTTAGGAACTGACTGTTATGCAGCAACAAGACTCTTTTGCACAAGACAAATGATTGCTGCAAGGTATGCAGTGGTTGCCTAACTTTATAAAGGTCAAAATATACAACAGCAGACAAGTGTCTTGACTTGTGCCTCTTTCCCTGCTTCATACATTGACAGTACATTCCAGTGCATTTAATACTTTGTGCATCTGCAGTAGTCAGTGTCCTCTGTACCCTTTCTCACAGGCTGAGCTGGAGAAAATGGAGCATCCCCAACTCCACTAACTCTTGCAATCCCCTGTTAACAGAAAGGTGACCAATTTTACAGAACCTGGAACAAACTACAAAAAGCCAATTTCACATATATATAGGATCCATATGAAAAGTAAACGTTCACAGCCAGATTTAGTTCTACAAACTTCAAAAGAGGGGAGAAGTAACTCCTAATCAGGTTTTGGTATGTGGTACAACCCCAAAATGTCTCTATGTTAGAAGCTAATACTGATTTAAAAAAAAAAAAAACAGTGTGCAACAGCAAAATGACAAAAATATAGAAAAAGAAAACCCCTCCAGCATTTGAAACAAAGCCTCAGAAACGCAATCTACAGCTATTTATTTCAATAGGATGCTAAGTTCTTTTGCAGCAACAGAGGGGCATTCAAAACTAAGAATTAAAAACCACAAAGTCTGAGAAGGCCATGCCTAGTCAGAACCACTTCCATATTGCTCTGAGTAAGCCACAGAACTAAACATACAAACAACCAGGTAAACAAGGAAATACAGATGGCTTTCAAATGAGCTGAGACAATTTACTTTTAAAAATTTTGCTTACTGATTTCCCACTTTCAAACCCTTCTTTATTAGTGGGGAAGACTTTTTGTGACTAAAGCTAATAAGACATTTAGTTTTTCATCCTATTTCATGAACTATAATTAAAAATAAATTTCACTTTGTGGCTGACAGCACAGAATGAGTTTGTCACCTCCGCAATGCAATTCATTTTTCATGTCACAGGCTGAAAAAACATTTCTTGTCTTTTGTAGACAGATATTTACATCTTTATTAAATTTCATTTTAGCTACCAGTTTCCTATGTTGGACTGAGCCAAGGTGTGCCTTTGGCTACTGCTATAAGACATAGCAATGATGATTATGATAATAATAACAACGCAAATTATTACTGTGTCACTAGATCTTGATCACCCACTTGTCACTAAATTATGGTACAATGATTCAGTTCGTATAGGTCTTAGCTGCATTAAGGTTACAGACAGCTACTTAGAAAACATCTTTATCTGAAGCAAAGCCAAAATATTTTGATTGCTTCCTTCCACAGTGAAATTAAACATTAGAACCATTTTAAGGTTATAAACAATGAGACAAGTGATCAACACTAATAGAAAGTCCCACAATTTCAAGCCAACACTAAATCATTAGAGAAGAATTTTGCATTTTACTGGCAAACTCTGACTTTCCCCATCTGCTCCCTTCTCTCCCTAATGAGCAGGAGCAAGCTATGAAAGTATGTCTAAAGATGACAAGAGCACAAGCTTCTCTAGATGCTTAGGAAAGATCAATGAGCTGTCCCCCTGTGTTCACTATCACACTGACAGGAGTGGCAGGCCCGTGCCTGCCAGACGAGGAAAATCAGAGGGCAACACTCCTCTGCTTTGTATTAATCATCTGAGCTATGTATGGCATGTTCTCGTTCTTTACACAAATACCTCATGATCATCTGTGTGCCACAAATATTTTCTAATACAGATCTCTGCCAGGACATGCTCCATTTCAGTAATCCTTTAGAGCCATTTCAGTGAAATAGGGTTGGAGGGCAGCAAAAAGATTCATGAACCCAAGGCACATTTCAACTATGTATGTTCACAAGATGCCAGAGCTGCTCTCACACTGCTCGAAGGTCAGGGATGATTATAGAACGTCACAGTTTGACTTTTGCCAGAACATATCACACTCAACTTAGGTTTCCACTAGTTTGAGAAAATGAAAAAAAGACTGACCAGTTATGCACGCTTTCCCAAGACAGTGGACACAGCTCCTGAAAGTACTTTACACATGCTTTTTCCTTTGTGTTTCAGAAAATGAGATACGGTGCCTGGAGAGGTTTGAGGATCTTTAGAGGCACCTCAGCAGAAAACTAAACCAACAGCAAGGTGCAAACAGAACAAGCTGCAGTGCTGGTAAGAACATGTTGGTGAATGGGTGAAGAAGCAGAACACTAAGGCATGGGACTCTTCAGGAGAGGGATGGAGAGCTGAAGGAAGGGAGACAGGCTGAGGGACCTTGGCTCATTTAGCTTCCCACATGGAGATCAAGAAGAGATGTGGTCACTCCTGGAATATCCGTGATGCAGGGTAAAACATCACCAAAGGGGAGAGGAACTGTTTCAAGAAATCATCAACCCCAAGGACAGACATGTATAAACTTGGCATCTTCCACTTCTTATAAGGTTCTCTTATAAGATTCTCTTCAAGTTTCTAAGTATCAGAAATGAATGTGTTTCTACTATAGCTTTCTAAAGTAGGAAAAATCCTGATTACTTGTAAACTGAAAGTCTATAAAAGGAATTAACTATCTATAGCCCAAACTGTGATGGACACACAAAAAAAATTTTTTTGCTTCTCTGTATTCAAATTTTAAATCAACTACTTAAAGAAGAAAACAATAAAACTGCAGTTTTTTTTAACCTCAACATGTTTTTTAAACAAGGGCTATGATAGACAGTATCAGACATCTTGGTTTTAAAATAAATTTTATGTCTCTTCTTCCCCCTCCATTTAGATTTTCTGCTTGTAAAAAAGATGTGATGTGACAATACAGACTTTTCCACTTAGTACTAAAAAATGGAGCAGAAAAAAAAAAGCCTAGATGAAAAATATTTCAACTAGCTATATAATTAAGAAGTACTTCTTTATATTAAGATATGTAACTCAAGCAGAGCATGCAGATTGTTACATTAAATCTTCAGTACTTAAATACAAGCCAATAAGGGTATGATTATGTTTCCACAAGAGGTTTTTCCTGTGATCAAAGAGTCAAGCAAGAACACCATTACACTTTGATAATTAAGCCAAGAACATGAGTTTCAAAAAGGGTGGGGGGGGGAAAGTACAATCTGCCAGTTCATGAGTATATGACTCTTTAGTACTTATTTCCAGAAGATGCATGTGTACAAAAGTGGCATTGCTTGGAAAAATGGAAAGCTACCAACAGCAAGTCACAAGCTCAGGCAAATGAAAAATCTAAAACTGTCATTATTTCTCCATATAGCCATATATTAGAGCAAGCATAATGCAGAACTTGCAGCTCTAGCAATATTCACAGGATGACCTTTTCCAAAACACAGAGGTATAAGAGAGGTTTTAATTATTTAAACACAAGTTCTGCTGCCTTCTAAAAGACAGAAGATAAGTATATACTGTTTTTTGTTTGACTGGAGATACATTTACCAATTATATCAGTAATTAGCTACGGACTACATATAGAACTGTAGCTCTCTCAAAAAGGAAATTATTATCTCACTCCCTTATTTGGAATATGGAGTATATGGGACATATGGAGTACATGGGAAATGGAACTATTACATTAAAAACCATGTATGAAAGCAAAATAGGCTCTGTTACAGAGATAAAGATATATGTGTTTTATGTGTGTGTATATATACATATATATATACACACATATGTATGTTATTTACAGATTTAAAATTAAAGCCTAGTGAGCCCATTTTAGGTCGTGCCATAAAACTGTGCGTTGAGGACTGCTATCAAAAGTCTCTGTGACTTGGATTTTGCTAGGAAGCTAATTAGAATGCAGATTTGGTTGTTTTCCTACATTTGTTTGGTAAATGAACCAACCCTTTTCATGCTAGAGATCCATAATTAAAAAAGCAAACTTTGACAAATTCCCTTCTCTATACCACTCCAGGCTATGTGGCTTCCACTTTTACGGGGAACCACAAGAGCAATTCCAAAGACTGTAAAACCCATCTCTCAGGCATATTTTTCCCCTCCCACAGCTTCTGTTGACATAAGAGTCATAAGAAAGTGTGGCTGCATTGAAAATTGCATCTGTCTGTGCCCTGGACAAGTGTTGTCAAGACAGTTAAGGCAAACACCTACCACAACAATCTCTCCTTTGTCAGTCACAGGGATCCCATGAGAAAGCACCAACCAGTCTACGATTTTGGTAGTGTTAGACAAGCCTGAAAGACAAAAGGGTCACACTTGATTTCAATTGACTGTATAAAAACAGAACGAAGAGCTCCATTTTGCCAAGGAGCTTTTAAAATTGTGTGATAGCACAAGCAGTCTTAGCAAAGACAGACAAAATTCACCTCCTAACCCTTCCTACTCTCTGCACTTACTGAATCTGTTTGTACTCATCAGCTTGGGAATATTAATCCCACAACAGAAGAGACTTTTACTATTATTATTTTTATTTTTAACAATGATTTTCCAAGCCTGAAAAAAAAAATTACATATTACTGTCATCTTGCATAGCTGCAGCCCACATGATCCAGAACTTCAGGAAAACATCACAAATTGTATCCAGATCTAGGTTTACGGACTTCTTACATACCAGCAGTGAGCTACAACAGCTTTCTACACACTTAGCAAAGCCTTTCTAGAAATTGTACTGGGCAAACATACATACAAAGCAATGTACAAAGCCCACTATGCTGAGCATCAATCACTCTGTAGGCAGAACATTTTAAAAATTGATGAGATGAATCTATTGTGCAGCAAGAAGGCTATCACACAGTTGCCATCAGAGACAGGGTGGGATGCCCAGCACAACTGGAGTGCTGCAATGGATGGCTGTAAACTCTTCAGAAGGGAAAGACAAGGAAGGAGAGGCAGTGGGGTAGCCCTGTACATTAGGGAATGTTTTGACTACCTCAAGTTTGATGACTATGACAATAGGGTTTACAGGTAAGAATCAGGGGAAGGCCAACAAGGCAGGTATCCTAGCAGGAGTCTCTTACAGACTGTCCAACCAGGATGAAGAGGCAGATGAAATATCCTGTAAGTAGCTGAAAGAAGCATCATGATCACTAGCCCTGTTCTTGTGGGAGACTTCTACTTCCAGATAACTGCTGGAAATACAATACAGCAGAGAGAAAACAGTCTAGTCCTGGACTGTGCAGAAGAACTTCCTGAATCAGCTGTTGAGTCCGTCAACCAGCAGAGGTGTTCCACTAGACCTGTTTTTCACAAAGCCAGGACTTGTGGGTTATATGATAATTGGAGACTGTCTTGGGCATAGCAATCACAAAATGAAGTTTTTGATTCCTGAAGAAGTAAGGAAGGAGGCCAAAAGAAGGACAGTTTATGACCTTGGCAAATCAGAAGGACTACAAGGATGTTGTGAGGTTATGCGGGGAGAAAATTAGAACAGCTGAAACCAAACTAGAACTTCATCTGACTACTGCCATAGAAGACCATAAAAACAACTTCCACAAATACGTCAACAAAAAAAAAGTTTCTATAAATACATCAGCAACAAGAAGGGTTAAGGAATATCTCCATCCTTTATTGGATGCAGGAGGGACAGCATAGTCACAAAGGCTGAGGAAAAGGCTGAGGTAATAATACCTTCTTTGCCTCAGTTTCAACATTAGACAAATTGTTCTCAGTGTTAAGCAGCCCGCTGGGCTGGAAGACAGAGACAGGGAGCAGAATGAAGCCCTCATAATGCAAGGGGAAGTTGTCAGTGACCTGCTACACCACTTTGATGCTCACAAGACTATGGGGCTGGATGGGACCTGCTCAAGGGTACTGAGGGAGCTGGTGGATGTACTCACCAAGCTACCTTCAATCATTTACCAGCAGTCCTAGCTAACCAGGGAGGACACAGGAGAATGGAAGTTACCAAATGTGACATCCATCTAAGAAGGGGCAGAATGAAGATTTGGGGAACTGCAGGCCTGTCAGCCTGATATCGGTGCTAGGGAAGGTGGCGGAGCAGATCATCCTGAGTGACATCGCACAGCATGTACAGGACAACCAGGGGATCAGGCACAGCCAGCACTGCTTAGGAAAGCCAGTTCCTGCTTGATCAGCCTGATCTCCTCCTGTGACAAGGTGACAAGATTCCCCCATACATGGCACTGGTGAAGCCACAAGAGCTGGGTGCAGTTTTGGGCCCCTCACTTCAAGACACTGAGGTGCTGGAGTGTGTCCAGAGAAGAACAACAGAGCTGTTGGAGGGTCTGGAGCACAAATCCTATGAGGGGCAGCTGAAGGAGCTGGGGGTGGTTTAGCCTGGAGAAAAGGAGGCTGTGAGGAGTGACCCTACCACTTTCTACAACTACCCAAAAGGAGGTTGTAGACAAGTGGGAATCAGCCTCTTCTCCCAGGTAACAAGTGACAGGAGCAGAGGAAATGACCTCAAGCTGCACCAGGGGAGGTTTAGGTTGGATACTAGCAAAAGCTTCTTCACTCAAAGGGTTGCCAGGCATTCCATATGCTCTCCAGGGGAGTGGTGGAGTCACTTTGAAGGTATTTCAAAGATGTGTAGATGTGGCACTCGGGGACATGGCTTCATGGTGGGCTTGGCAGTTAGACTTTATGATCTTAGAGGTCTTTTTCAACTAAACAAATTTTATGATTCTCAGAATTCAGAAAACAGCCATTGGCAGGAGTCTTACTTTCACTGCAAGCTATTTCCCATTTTTCAGATTTATCCAACAGTATTTTTTCTCAGAGATAAACCATCAGCTGAGTTCCTTTCCAACAAATACTCATAAAACTTATATACTCAAACTGAGTATATAGATTTTTAACATAAAACCTGTCTTTTGTTACCAAATCTAAAAAATTGCAGCTTGGAATTAGTTCATAGCCAAACACACAAAATTCTGATCTTCATTATTCATCTCAAGTCTTAAACAACATGCTATTAAAAAGTATTTGTAATTATTGAAGTATACCTTAACATTTGAAACTCCTAAAATAAGCATTTAATTCCTGCAACATTCTCATCCTCCACTGATTTCCATTTAGAGGGAGATGTGATATGGGAAAAATATCTACCATACTTCTAGAAAAAACAAACAAACAGTAGTTAGTGTTACTCGGGCAACCAATGCTCAAAAAATGCTCAGATATATATGTACTCCAAAATTCTAGGCTACTGATCAGTTGTTCAGCCAACAGCTGTATCACCAAAACAAGGTTCCCCCCCTCACTTCTTCTGTATCTTCCTCACTTCAACCTTCCCCTCCTTCTTTAAAACAAATCCTGCTTGAAAACTAGGGAAACAGACAAAAATTATTGTTGCCCTCTTCCTAAATTATCTTGACATTTCAGGAGGAAAACCAAAATCTATTCTCATTATGGTGTATCTACTTGTAAAATAAGAAAACTGCTTCCTGGACCTTGGGGTCAGAATGCCTATGGGATTTATCAGATTGTTAACGTGACCACCACAAATTATAACACATTTCCCAAATATCTGGACAGCAATAAGTAACTTTTACATGGATTACAAATACTGCCTGGGCATATGACCTGCCTTGGGCTGGAAACCTCAGGAGATTCAACACTTTCTCTAATGGCAGGAAGAACAATTTACTGGTTTGAACTAACAGATACAGCTGTTCACCTTTCCATTTAGCTCTTCAGACAGTGCTTCTAGTTATGCTTATCACTCTCTAAACGGGAGGAAGAAAATAAATTTAAAAAGGAAAGTAAAAAATTGAGTACAGTACACTTTCTTGTCAAGGCAGCTAAAATGCTCAGTCTCTTCTACAGTCAGGGTATGGTGAGTGTTTAAGCTGCTTTCAAACTCATTTCCTAAAGCTCTACCACAGATGTTTTTCATCTCTTCTGCCAGCCCTCCTTTTTAGCACACAACTTGTCCTGGGCCAGCACTCTCAGTCATTGCATCTGCTTCATCTGACTTACGCATCTCCTAATCTCTTTCTTCCTCTTAAAACCTTGCCCTTGCCAGCACCTCACTCAGCACTTCACTAACCTCTCCACCAGAGCTGCCTTCCTGGGGCCCTCTCTCCCACCTCTATCTTGCAAAGGCAGGAGACATCCTGAGGAAACAAACAGTTCTTTATCAGCAGCGTTTGTCACTCCTGCTTGCTCCTGGGCAATCTCTTCCAACTACAAAAATTCAGATTATTCTCTCTACAGAAGGACCTCACAGATTTACCTCCTACTCCAAATCTCTCTCTCTCCTTATCCAAACTAGAAATTTCAACCCTTCTCTCTGACATTTCCTTGGAGTTATCCAGCTATTAGGTTAAGCGCTACACAGATATGGACAAACCTCTTATCTCCCCTCCCATATAAACCTTCCCAAGAGACTCTTCTTGCTTAGCCAGCATTCTGCCAGTCCCCCAGCCTGCAGACTGACCATTATATTCAACAAGAAGCTGTATGTCTAAAGCCTGTAGAAAGAACATGCATAGAATGTACATAAAACACAGGTTTTTTTCTGATCTCTTTGACAACCTAAATGGTTATCCTGGTCCTCAAGATCTTCGTCCTTTTCTGAGGCTTCAACCAACTAAATCCAACTTCAAGAATTTCTGAAAGGACATAAGCCATGGTCATCTCCTATGAATGGCACTGGGCTATTTTAACTCTTTTATTGCTATTTAATTCACGTAAACCCCCCAAACTCTTTTCCCATAATTTTAATAATCTTCTCAGTCTGTTTTCTCTTGATTGTTGTTTACTAGTGTTTTGTCCTCCATCAGCAAGAAAGCAATTTATCTCACAAAGATGACCTGACTAATCAATCCATCCAACATTTTTTAGACATTTGTCTCTGGATGAGATGAAGTCTGCATTAGAATTATCTGAACAGAAACCAGTAACTACTGCTAAAAATGTAGGTGGAAAAAAAAAACAGCTGCTCACACTCAACCCTTTCCATATTAAATCACTTCCAGGAATTTTTTCACCATTAATAATTATTGTGGCTCTTTTTATACCTCCTGAAGGTTTTCAAAAGACCTTTTAAAGATGTAAAAACAAGGATTAGACACAGAATTTGAGTGTTATTGCCATTAACGCCATGCCAGGAGAAAAATGCTTATTTTATAAATCCCATCAGCCAAGGATTAAATTAGCCCTTTCTTCTCTTCCTATAACAGTGCACTGGTACCTTAAGAGTTCTGTATCCAGCTTGATCCCTACAGATCAATTTTGCAAAGTTGTTCTTTTCCATGATGCAGTCCCTCAGGCTTCATGTCTGGAAAGCTTTTCACCAAGAAACCTGAATTCAGCCATATCCCGTATACAAACCTTTTGGTTTTACTCACCAAAAAGAAATAAATCATTCTTTGTGGCTACTTACTTATTATTACAATCTGGTAATGACAGACTGGTAAACAGCATAATTGGACGCCTTTTTTTTTTTTAAGCTTCTGTCTTAGAAATGAAAATGTTAAATGGTGTCTTGTCTAGGCCCAGTCCTGGAACATCTTGATTCTCAGTTTATTTCCCACAGGTATCTATCTACTTGTTTATATTTTACAGTGAGCTGCTGCTCCATTCACCTGGCAGGCTTTTGCTGATGTGCTGTAATGATTTTCCCAATAAGAAAGCTGTATTGTACAGAGCCACAAGCTGACAGGCAGAGTTAGGAGACCTGTGTCAGTCTCAGCCCAGGGCCAGTGGCAGATGTGGAAAGAAAGGCTGTGTGATCAACTCTATATTGTGTGACAGCCCATGGGTTGTCTGTTTTTTGTGTCAGCCAAGAGTAGCCAGGAGGCACAAATGGCCGTGAACTCATCTCTCTCCACTTCATCCTGTCAGAGCTTATGATGCAGCTCACAGCCTGGCAGCCACAGGGTCCAAGGACAAATGCTAAAGGACACATAGGAAAGAGGATGAGGTTTGACAGGTTATATGCACAAGAAGGAATTTCAGCTTCGGAGTCTCACTTTACTTATAGTGGTGACAACTTGTGATTATGCAAAACATGTCCTCACCAACCTCCATAGCTTTGTCAGGAGACAGCATTTCATACAGTCCTACATTGTCACCCCTACTCACAGGGGGAAGGTACACGGGATGAAAGATGAGATCCCACAGCAGCCAGGGACACAACACGCTGCTCAAAGGGAAATTCTGCTGTGCAAGGTATTTGACACAAACAAATTGAAGCCCTGTGCCAAGGAGACACAGAGTTACATCCTGGAAACTTATGCAAAATTTAAGTGTACAGCTTAGAGAAGAGAGAAGCACATATGAACTCCAGGTAAAGCTCTTTGCTGTGCAGTGCCAGCCTAAGTATGCTGTTGCTCAAGCCAGAAGAGGAAATTCCCATGGATTCTCTGAAGCAGAGTAGGCAGCTACCCACCTGCCACAGTCCTTCCCCTCCTTCCCTCTGGTTTACATATCCCAGACCATTTTCTCTTGGCAAGTGCTATTCAGGTTATCACAGCTGAACAGCTATTTGACTGGCTGGTTCCCAACAGTGAGGTGTTTTTCATCAGATCAGATGTGGGAAGCTCTCTAAAGGCTTTTTAGAGAAAGCAGCTACATGATTTCATACAGACAGAAAAGCTCAAAGCACAGTGATAAAAGACATTTTAATAGATCCATTCATACTAATACAGAAGATACAGTGTGCTGAAAACAAGGAAATATAATACATTTCTAGCATGATAGGCCAGAAGATTTAATTGCTAGCTTTGCTTTGAACCTGACAGCTATTACTACTCCACTAACTCCTGGATGTACTTCCAAAGAAGCTTTGTCATTTTAGATTTTTAAGAAGAGGTGGTTGGATTTAACGATCAGGTTTATTATAATATGTGCAATAGAAAAGCACACAGAATTAAGCCTTCATGAGAAGACAATTCCCCACCACATACACACCTGCTCATTAAAAAGCTGGAATGGAAAATGTCTTCCCCGTATTTATTTCTTCCCTCCAAGGAAGAGCAAACAACAAAAACCTATGGTTAAAATAATGAAATCACCATTTCATATTCATTTTACCAGAGGAGCTTTTCTAAGCCTTCCAGATGATCCCCAAATGCAGTAAAGTTGAATAAATATTGTATGGGGAAAGGTAAAAAGGGAGAGGTAGGCATATCACATAATTTCAAAAAATAATATAATTGCATAGGGAAAAAAATACTTTTTCCAGATGGCTAGTCTAATTTCCTAAGAAAAAATATATTAAAATAGTTTGACCACAATTGGGACCTGAGTGTGGTGTAAAAAAAGTCTATATTTTGCAACTTTTCTATCTATCCCTCATAACTGTATGAGAACATAAACCCATTTTTAATTCCTTCCTTTGCAAATATTTTTAAAGTTATTGCTCACTTAGAAGTAGAAGAGGGAAATTAAACAGGGGTCTAAGGTTCAGTCTGACCTAGAAATCAACACTTAACCTGATTTCATTTTGACAGTCAATCAGAAATGGACCAAAAGTTGCCAGTCACCTCAGCTACATTGAAAAACACAAGGGATTTGACAGAAAGAAAAAAAAGGAAATACTCTCTTTCATTTTGAAGACCCCAGATTCACATTCCTGCAATCCTGAAGCATCTACATTCCCTCTTGAAACTTGACCACACAGAAGATGGACTAGCTGAAGAGAAACACACGGGGCAGCTCCTTTCAGCCTACAAAGTGGCCACACAACACACGAAGAGGCACAGATGTGAACTGAGGACTGCATTTTGCACAGGCTAAGCCAGATGGACTGACTTGGCAATGGCTCCATCACTGCGACTGCCAGTGAGCTGCACAGCCAAAACAACGGCAAAACAGAAGGCAAGAAACTGATACAATGGCATTATCCCAAAGCATATGCTCCCTGTAACCCTGGAACTTTTGGGGATAGTCTCCCTAGGCCTGTTGGATGAGAGCTGTACAGTGACTGTCAGTACTCTTCTATACCTTGTGCCGTATCAGACATTTCCCAAAGGCACTCTATCAGTTAAGAGAGGACTATGGTTCTTGGATGGAAAAGGGAATTAGACATGCAATTTATCTTCAGTTTTCTGCCTCAAGTTTCCCATGTAGTCTCAAAAGCAAGTCAATCAACCAACACCCCCCTCCTAACACACAGGAGAACACAGGGACAGTGTGTGAAAAGAGGGGAAAGATCCAAATCGGAGTTGTCATGAAGGAGAATACAGATCCACACACAGAGCACAGAGCCCCTTCCCTGTGTAATCATTTATGACAAGGCACGCAATGCTACAATTCATAACACCACAGTAGCCAAAGGCCCATTCAACCTGGCTGCCTTCATGGCTAACACCAGACAGCCCTCACAGGGTTCTGGAGTAACTCACATCTTTCCCACCATACAGCACTGCTCATTCACTGATGGGCACACCAAGCCTTCACACATCAACAGTTCATACAGTTTTAAGATGTACCATCAAATGCCCAACATTTGTTCATTTTGGGACAGACTGCCCCAAAGCCTCTCTTTGCATTTGCATGCTTTGCATATGTGGTACTTCCCCAGAATAGATGACATCTACAAAAGTATACTGCATTGAGAGGAAGACCACTGTATTTACATTATTCTTCTCTGAGAGTTCATATCTTATTTTCTTTGACAGTTTCATTATATTCCTTAACTGTTAACATCCATAGAAAACGTCAACATTCAAATCCAGCAAAATATTTTTGGAAATAATTTATGCAAAGTATCCCTATTTCAAAATATCCTCATTTCCTGGTTTCCATGTACTGAATGGCTGCTGAGTAGGAAGAAGAATATGGAGGAGAAGAAACTGGAGGAGGCTCTTTGTATTATTATTTCAAAAGTAACTTGTTTTAGAGAAATATGAAAACAGTATATTCAGGAAAAAAAAGTTCTCTGCTAAATGAGGGTATCTTTTGTGATCCGTGCAGACTTTCCATCACTGTAGGTGTATATATATATATATATATAATAATTTTAAGTGTCAGGAGCCACCTCAATTAAAGAGAAAGCCAATTCGGCACTTAGACTCCCTAAGTACATAATGATGCAATCACAGAAAGCACTGTTACAAAGCTCTCTTGGGTATTTAAAAAATGCATTAAAACATGATATGCTTTATCTGATGCATACATTCAAAAATTAAGTGTCCGTATAAAATACAAGATTTAAATTTTTCCTTATTTTCTTATTACAGCATTTACTATTTTCAGGTAGTGGAATTCTACATATTTTCACTGAATGAAAAAAAAAAAATCAAAGCCTGATGAATGCCTGGGAACAATCTCTGTGTAACCTCCAATTTTCTCCCACTCAAGCACTGAAACAGTTGGACAGCAAACACAAAGACTTTAGCTAACATGAAATACCTAAACTCAGGTCTACAGCTCCTACAAAGAGGATTTCCTACACATTCCCAGGAAGACCTATTTGCTGATGGTCAGATACTAACATTCTGCAGCCTCTCAGCAATTTACAAGAGCTCAGACACATACTTTCATTTAAGCCTGCTTGTTTTAAGTTCATTTGATTGCGAAGATTTATTTTTTTTTAGGAGAATGATTTCCTCTCTTTCCTGTAAAGCTCCAGATACTGTGAATTCTTCATAATGAATAGGGCTGGATAAGTCCCATGTTAAGGCAATCACATGAAAATTTCCTTGGTATTGAGAAAACGCGCGGATTTTCACGTTAGTTGAGATGCTTTTGATAGGACATCCTTATGTGCACGTATTGTTTTACCCTAGAACTCTCTGGGTAATAGTTTTAGTAACACCCTGTCCCAGCACAGCACAAAAACTGTTTTATTTTGCAGAGCTTTTTGCGGTTTTTTTCCCCTCTGAAAATAGCACCATCTTCGCCCTTCCACAGTTCAAGATCAGAACTGGTTGATACCACAGTGAAAATACACTATTATTTATATGAAGAGGATGGGTTCAGTCTCATGGGGTGAGAAATGAAGCTGCACGAGAAAAGATACTAAGGTGAAAGGGAAAAAGTAGAGATTCTCACTGACCCTGCTGCCCTTGCAGCAATCCCTCCTGAAGCTGTCACTAACAGCAGTGTTGCCTGCCAGCAAAGTGGTACATCACTATTATTAGCACAATGAAGGGGCACAATGGTTTGACTCTTCCTTATATTGGGAGCTGTGGTGAATCATCCCATCCAAAAGCAACTATTCCTATTAATAAAAGCAACAAGGACATGCCTGTGTTGGTCTGAAGACCAATACAGTAGAATCATGGAGGACAGGAAACAAAATCAAACCAAAGAAGTCCCCAGAAAACCCATGCAGACCTTTCAGACAAGACAAAGCAAAACAGTAAACTTTCCAAAAAAGAGCAGCCCCTGAAAACACATTTATCTGTACCTATAAGAAAGCTTCACAATAGAAGTCAAAATCAGAAAGCAGGGAACACAGTCATAAACATTGTATTACATTCAAATCTGTGAACTTCAGCTTTTTAAGGAGCTAATGGAAATGTGAAGTGACTGATGCAAATATTTAGCACTAACTGACAGTTTGCTAAAAAGACTATCACATTCTTTGGATTTATGAGTCGTATCTCAATTTGTCATACCTTGATTTTTGACTAAATATGTAACATGAACTGAAGCTAGAACTACCTTGTTGCTCCCTCTGAAGTGAGACTTTATTTTTAAGACAATGACAACCTGGAACAAAAGAGAACAGAAGACAGAGAAGTGTCTTATCACACTCCTAGTGACTCTACAGATGCAAAAGGGGTAAGACAGTAAAACCACTAAGAACTATTATGTTTCACCCTCAATAAAAGCCAGTGGTAAAACATTTAAGAATGGATTTTCAGACATAAATCCATACAGAGTAAATGGCCAATGCAGCTCCTCCAGTGGGACATCACGTGACAGAAGAAAGGAGATAGGTGATGGGAGGTCACATATTCTGGGCACCACCACAGCTGATACCCAGTGACAGCAGCAGTTTGATGGAGTCAAGCTGTTTGCTCCAACAAGCAGCAGAGGTAAAAAAAACTACAGAGGAGAAAAGGATCACACTGCAGAGAATGGCACCCTCAGAGCCACAAGGATCCAAAGTAAAGGACACAACCAAACACAGAGCAGAGCCAACAACAGCATGGAGAGGTGCCAGGGTCAGCAGCACTGCTTTGAGCAAGCTTCACACAGCACCAATTCTTCCAGCATAACCTTCCCCAAGGCCAGGGACTGACGCATCACATGGGAAAGAGAAACAAACAAGCTTGTAGCCTTGAGACAAACTTACACCCTGCAGGTGAGTATCCTGCATCCTTTATGGATGAACATCCATAAACTTAGCTTTTTAAGTGCTTACCATCAGAGCTACAGCTACACCCTTAGGAAGTGGTTGGCTTCAGCTCCTGTAGCAACTACAAGGCTCACAACTATCTTGTGCCTAACCTGTACAGATTTCACTTCTCAGTGATCAACAGGAAGAGCTGACTGCTCTGTTTTACCTGAGGCACAAAGCTTATGACCTCAGCTTGGTCTTTGGAGCAAGCCAGAGCCCAGCAGGCTCAAAGTCTGGTCCTCAGGGATCAATGACACCAAACTTCAAGATGGAATAAGCATCAACAACCTACTGGAGCTGGCACGTGCATCCTGCAGCTGTGACTGTGGTTATCCTACTTCTCACAGCTTTCCAGCAACACTTAGTGAGACCTAATGAATACCGTCAGTACATCTTCACAAGAAAGCTAGACTCACACAAACACAACTAAGAAACAGTAATTAACACGAGCATAACCTAGTGATTTAAAGTAGAGAGAAATCACCAGCAAACCTTTCAAAAGATAAGATGTCAATAAATATGAGAAGTATAAAGAAAAAAAAAACTGGAAAGCTTTAATAATAGTTGTGGCTTGGTTTGGTTGGGGTTTTTTTTTTAATTTAAATACGGTCTGCCTTTCCACAAATCTAACATACCTTATACACCCTCAACATGTATCTTTGGTCAGCACTTTTCCCACAAAAGTAAGGACAGTACACATCAAAGGTAAAGCTAATGCATAATTAATCTAAGAAAGTAGGTGTAGGTGTTTTCTCCTCTAGGCTCCAACTGCATGACAGGAAATACATTATTCATGAAGGAAGATGATGGTACAACATTAATCAAGTCAGCATGACAAGACAAACAAAGACCACAAGATGTATTCAACAGATACCAGTGTGCAAAAGTGATCAACTAACTGAAAGGTTCACACAGAGCCTGTTTACAGAAAACAAATACTGAGGAGAAATATAGAAATAAGATGGAACTGTTTGAGTTTGCATCCTACTAAGTCTTGTTCCATTTGGGGAACAATCTTTGTACAATACCACTTCAAAAAAAAGCTTCTGGATGTCTATACAATTGTTATTACAAATCAAAATTAATAAAAGATGAGTTAAAATAATTATTTTAACAAATTGGAATTCACATAAGCAGGACATATGAAGAACAATAATAAAATAAAATCTTTTAAAAACCAACGAATCTTTCTTATCATGTACTTTTTGCCATATTATGAAGCTACTTGGGGCTAAAAACTAAACCCTTGCTCTTCTTCATATACAAAACTGTTGCAAAAATATCCAGAAATGAAGGAACAGTATAATTTGAAATAGTGTCAAAAAATAGGAACACAATGTAAGTTGATTTGTAAGCAGCTGAGCCAGTAAAACCCAGTTTCCTAGGAATGTGTGTCAAAGTTGCAGTAAGAGTTCAGGCTTCAACCTCTCTTTCAGCAGGTATCTTTCCATCTGCCGAGGCTACCTACTGCCAGAAAAGGTGTAGATTTATTGGAAATAAGCTACCACCTTCTCACAAATGCAACTGGAATTGCTCAAAAGGTTTAGAAATTAAGAGCAAGAATGAAAGTCAGACATTCACAGAGAGTTCCATGCAATCTCTATTTTCTCAGAAAACCAGGCTAAAAATATACATACACTGACTGCAAGTAGCTTGGTCTTGAACTTGCAGTTTCTGTTGTAAGACTGCACTGGAGACATGAGCCTGACCACACAAGTCGCAGAGCATTGCTCTCATTCTGTCTGGATGGATGTACTTCTTAACACGGGAATCGAGAGATGAAGGGAAAACTGTTTCCCTTAAGTAGCAATAGAAGGAAACCCAGGCTTAAAAAAAGAGGACAAACATTGTCTGAAGCACCAGGCCCAGAAAAATACAGTTGCTTTACAGAATGCAGCAAGACCCCTCCTGTCACCCAGGAGGAACAGACTCTGCTCACCCATATCACCACAATCATCCTGTGTGCTCATGGTAGGGAGACAGCCCTGACTGAAAACATTGTGTAGGACAGAATGCAACCACTTCTGATGCTTCTGTCAGACCTACCCCCATCAGATGCTGTTTAGAGTATTTTTATACATATATTACATAAAATATCGTATATAGTATATGTTTTATATAAATACACATAAAAGTATATATAAAAGGAAATTAATATCTGTGAGATTATAAAATCCACACACAGATCCTCATCAGTGATAAAACATAAAGCAAATCAAGTGTTAAACAGCAATGACAGAAATAAGCATAGGCAGAAGCTGATCATATACCAGATTATCAAGGGCCAATAATAGATTTTGCCGCAATATATTTTCCTAATTCATTTTCGTATTCCTCATATTTCCTATTCCTGGCTAAATGTAAGAGTCCTCTACAAGGACTAGATGTGTAGAACAATATACAATTCTTATCCTACACATAATCTGTCTTAGAGACTGGAGTTGAGATGAAGACTGGTCAGCTGAAACTGCCTCCAAGAACCATAGTGATAGCTTTCACAGCGTGTAGTACATACTGAGTTTTATGGTTACAGGAAGTAACCCAAATACTCCAGAAACAGAACAGTCAGTAAAATTTCCAAGTAAAATTCAAGAATAAAAACTCCAAAACCATGAAATCTGGCTGCTCACAAGCAAAGCAGTGATCAGTACAAACATCCATATGTAATGAAAAAAATTATGCCTGAACCTGGTAAGTTAGAATTTTATTTTCCAGACAACCTGCAAGACCCATCTATACTCTGAAGTATTTCAGATGATCCATTGGAGATCATGAAGAAGAAGTAGTTTATATTAAATAAGCTGTAGGGTATTTCTTCAATCACAAGTAATTTCCATTCAATATAAACACGATGTAGTTGTATTAAACTGCCACAGTGATACCTGGAGGACAACAGCAAGGTGTTTCAATGCAACAAGCTGCCCCCTACTTGCTATTCTTTCAAAGAAAAGATGAAAATGCTGCTGTAATAAGGAAATAACATAGTCATGCCACGATTAGAACCATCTGACAAGGTATTTTTTCCTCACAGTAAATAAAAAGTTACCAGACATATTGATTCACTTTCTCTGTTCCTCATTTTCTTCAGCCTTTTTTGAGAAAAGACACTTATGGCGTTACCACTATAAGTGGCACCATCAGCAAACAATCAAGCTATTTGAAAATCCATTTTGTACTATCACTGCTAGCTCCAGAATTTGCTTACTGCATATGCAGAAAAACTGTAAGCATTTTTGATCCCAGCTGATCAAGAAATACAAAAAGACATTCCTATCACTTTGCAGCACACAGCCAGAGGAGCAAGTACATTTTCAACAGTTCCTCCCAGCCATCAGAAGTGAAAAATAGACATTATCATTATGATCTTTTTGTCTGAGCTCCTTCAAAAGGTCAGGGAAAGATGAATTTTATGAGCTTGTTTCTGCAAAGCAAAACAGAAAAGGATCCTGCCTTATAAAAAGAACAGCTGACCACAGCCTAAGTTGGACATGGCAGAATCACTACACCATTCAAACTGAGTGGTGGGTTAGTTTGTAATTGTTTTCCATTTCCTTTTTGTAATTCAAGATGTAAAAAGGAGCACAGTGAAAAGCAAGTCTTCTAATCAAACCACAGACTACTAACTCAACTGCATAACTATTGATACTAATCCACAGGAAATACAGTGATAAGTATAACAGGTTCCAATTCCCCTGCTGCATCAAGTCTCTGGGAGAGAAAAGGTCTGTGCTCACTGACCAGGCTGCAGGATGATCACAGCCATTATTTTTCCCTGAATCAGCACTGGGAGGGCAAACAAGAGTTTTCTGCCAGCCTATGAGAGCATTCTTGTAAATACAGCAGATATACTGAAGCCATTCATACCCACTGTATGACACTGCAGCCAAAACTCATGTTTAAGACAGCAGCCTTGTCCTTTGGCTTAACTGAAAGAAAAGCTGTCAGAAGTTATAAAAAAACCCCACAAGAAATGTGACAAATACTTGGAATGTAGTACTGGGGGTAAAAAAAACAACCCACACTTAAACCCAAAAAAGTTAAGCAAACATATAGTCTATTTTCCCCCTACAAATGATTGCTTTAAAATACTGAATTAGGCAAAAAAAAAGGCTCTAAGTGAAGGTAACTTATAACACTGTGCTTCAAGGGCAAAAATCTGCAATAACTGCAGACAATAAACACATGATTTGATCTAGCAGCTCCTAGGATATGAATCATGGTGATTTAGAAATGAGGAGAAATCAACCCTCTGTTTTACATAAAGGATGGCTTATACAAAGTACTTATATCAAATTGAAACACCCATTATTGCAGTATTATTTCAATCAGAGATGGTTTTTTCCCCTCTCATAATACACAGATTGCACAAGTGGATAATGATAATGAGACATGATGGGAAAAGGGGGGAGTAAAGAAATAAAATTTCATCCCAGGGGGCAAGGTTGGTGGTGGGGAAAATCCTTTCTTTTTCAAGACACTCCTAAACAAAAGGAACTATTTCTCCCTCCTACCACCACTCTTCTCACGTGATCTTGCTTTTCCTGGATATTTAACAAACTTCATGTCAATTCACCTTGACTGATACCTGACTGCCAGGAAAAAATAATCTAAGTTTTCCCACACTGTATAGTCCCATTCAAGTATAAACTAAGCATTTTCATTAAAGGCACAAATCTCTCCCTCACCATACTATAACCCCACACACACTCTTTTAGCCCCCCCCCGATCACCCCTTCGCTAGCCTTTGGTGCCTGCGAAAGAAGCATACACAAGCAGACAAGCCAGCCACTAGAAGTTAAGCTACTGATGTAATCTCTCCGGTAGCACTCTGCCCAAGAACATGTAACTTCAGTTTAGCCACTCCTGGGACAGCCTGATAAGCTAATGTGAAATGAAGCAATCCATTTCACAATGTAAACAGTTGTTTGGCTACACGGGAAACAATATAAACAAATGTATCTATTTATAAATCATTATTTATGCCTGTTGTAGAACAGGAATATTATGTTCCAGGGCAGAAGTGATAGTATTTCCAAGAACACAGCAAAAATTCAAACAGCTGGAATCTTCTCCCATCAGCCTGCCCCGCTGACACTCCCTGTTCCAGCTCTACAGAAGCCATAAACCCACGATGCAGGGCCTGATCTGTTCAGGAACACGACACCCTTGAGCCAGCGGGTGGGGGGAGCAAGTTCATTATCGTACCTATGGGTTCTTCCAACAGCTCAAAAAAGTCAACAGTAACATCTCTGCAGCTCAGGGAAGGAAAACGCGAGCCTTTTCCTACTCCTTCCACGCCTGCAACCCAAACGAACCAGGTTCTCCCCAAGCTGCACACCTCGCTTGTACCAAGAACACCGGCTGGGGATGGCACCTCACAGACCCCCATACTGGCTACCTCCCCCTCCCCGAAGAATGGCCACGGCACGCCAGGGCACCGGGCTCTTTCGAGGCGTTTTCGCTCCTTTACGGAAAACCCGAGGCAGAGCACACGCGGGGCTGAGGAGCCGCTGTCACAACGCGCCCGACGCGGCGCTCCGCCGGCGGCAGCGCTTCCCGCGGGCAGCCCGCGCCGCGCCGTGCCCTCCCCGCAGCCAGGCAGCGCTTCCCGCGGGCAGCCCGCGCCGCGCCGTGCCCTCCCCGCAGCCAGGCAGCGCTCCCGGCACCGGCAGGGGCTCCCGGGGACAGGGATAGCGATACCGCCGCTGGGAACGCCCGGCGCAGCCCTTTCCGTAAAGGGGTCGCGGCTCTCCCTCCGCGCTCCGGCGCCGCCTCCCGCTGCCCCAGCACCCCGCCGGGAGGAGCGACGACTCCCCACCGCCCCGGGAGGCGGCCCCGCTCCCCCGGGAGCCGCCGCCGCTCCCGCCTTACCGTGCCGCTGCAGCCCCTGCCGGCGCGGGCGGCCCGCGGGCGGTGCGCGGCGCTGTCCCGCGCTATCCCGCGGAGCCGCGGCAGGACGCCGCCGCCCCATCCATGATCTCCACCCCCCGCGGAGCCGGAGTGTGCGCGGCGGGCGCCGCTCCCGGTCTTTTCTCCGGCGGGGGAGGAGGAGGAGGGTGGGGTGAGGGCGGGCGGGGGCGGGCGGGCGCCATTAACGGCCGCGCTCGCGCCGCCGCCCACTTTGAAGCGGCCGCGCCGCGCCAGGCACAGCGGCGCCCCCTGGCGGCGGCGGGAGGCGGCTCCCGGGCGCGGGGATCCCGGGATTTCCCACTTGGCAGCGCCGCCGGCCCGGGCGTGCCGAGCCGAGCCGAGCCGAGCCCAGCCGGCGGCTTTACCGTGGGGCTTTTCATCCGCTTGAAGCAATAGCACCTCGGGCTGGCTGAGCGTGATAGCCCGGGCCCAGCAGGTCCGTCAGCGGCAGAGAGAACAACGGGGCTGGTTGTGCAGAGGAGGCGGGGGTTTGTCCTGCCTTCCCGGGAAGGAAGGAGAGGAGCGCACGGGAACCATGACGGGCACGGCTCTTCTGCGAGCGCCGTTGTTGGTGTCTGTACGGAGCAAGGGCCGCTGCTCCTGCGGCAGGCTGGGAGGCACGGCAGGATCCACACCGAGCTGACAGGGGAATGGGAGCTCTCTGGTGGCTTCATCCGGCGCGGCTCAGCCCCAGCCCGGGCCGCTGCGGGGGTGACACAGCCCAGCTCAGCAGCCACCCCGGGGTAACACACACACAGCCCAGCTCAGCAGCCACCCCGGGGTAACACACACACACAGAGCTCAGCAGCCACCCCGGGGGGACACACACACACACAGAGCCCAGCAGCCACCCCTGGGTAACACACACACACACAGAGCTCAGCAGCCACCCCGGGGTAACACACACACACACAGAGCCCAGCAGCCACCCCGGGGTAACACACACACACAGAGCCCAGCAGCCACCCCTGGGTAACACACACACACACAGAGCCCAGCAGCCACCCCGGGGTAACACACACACACAGAGCCCAGCAGCCACCCCTGGGTAACACACAGAGCCCAGCAGCCACCCCTGGGTAACACACACAGAGCCCAGCAGCCACCCCTGGGTAACACACACAGAGCCCAGCAGCCACCCCTGGGTAACACACACAGAGCTCAGCAGCCACCCCGGGGTAACACACACACAGCCCAGCTCAGCAGCCACCCCGGGGTAACACACACACACAGAGCTCAGCAGCCACCCCGGGGGGACACACACACACACAGAGCCCAGCAGCCACCCCTGGGTAACACACACACACACAGAGCTCAGCAGCCACCCCGGGGTAACACACACACACACAGAGCCCAGCAGCCACCCCGGGGTAACACACACACACAGAGCCCAGCAGCCACCCCTGGGTAACACACACACACACAGAGCCCAGCAGCCACCCCGGGGTAACACACACACACAGAGCCCAGCAGCCACCCCTGGGTAACACACAGAGCCCAGCAGCCACCCCTGGGTAACACACACAGAGCCCAGCAGCCACCCCTGGGTAACACACACAGAGCCCAGCAGCCACCCCTGGGTAACACACACAGAGCCCAGCAGCCACCCCGGGGTAACACACACACACAGAGCTCAGCAGCCACCCCGGGGTAACACACACACACAGACCCCAGCAGCCACCCCGGGGTAACACACACACACAGAGCCCAGCAGCCACCCCGGGGTAACACACACAGACACAGAGCCCAGCAGCCCCGGGCACGGGGCACACAGCATCTCACTGCGGCACTGCTTCTGGGCACCCTCGCACTACCGCAATATACGGGGGGGATGGCAAAGGAGGGGGCGGGGGTAAAAAGCTAAGCATCCTCTCATACACAGCCAAATACTGTGAAAAGCTCAATTTCAGATTGCCTAGTGCAAGAGTTTACACCGAGCCTGAAGATGGAAGATGAGCTTGAGAAGCTGCTTGTCTTCAGTCTCCTAAATAGACTGTCTTTTCTCTCTTATTTACCATAACAGAAGATAATCTTATTTTTGTCCTCGGATATTTATGGATAGCTGTGCCTTTCGTATCGGCTGTCATCTGAACAGCACAAGGTATTTGAACTGTCTTCTCCCAGCACAGCCCAGTCCACTCAGGCTTGTAACAAGTGCCTTTCATCACGAGGAGAATCACCACCATTGTTCTCCATTTCGGCCTAGATGCTGCCCTTGGCACCGTGCAAGCAGCCCCCCCGCTAAATACAGACTAAATGCATCCAGAGTTACAGCTCTCTTGTGAATGCAGCCACACATTCTGCAAGTAGAGCTTATATTACAGAAAAAAAAAAAAACCACAGACGAACTTAGGAAAATAGAAACATTTATTGAAATGTGCAACACACTCGTGAAATACTTAGCACTAATTATTTGACACTATTACTCCAAAATTCAGCATTTGTAACATTCAAATATATCAGCATCCTTCACACTGAAAAAGAGGGCATCCTAAAGTGCATCTTAAGAGACAATTTTACTCATTACCCTAGGTATAGTCACAATTTTATCAGTCATTCTCTCAAACACTCATTCTCTACAAATTTTTTACTGTACTAACTGTATAATGTTAGTAGAATGCAGTGTTAGTTCTTTCCTAATTCAGCATGTTTAGCAAGTGCTTAGCTGCAATACTATGATATTACACACAAATATACAATTAAGCATATCTGTGTTTATAGGACTTAGATTTAATCCTGACTTTTCAGGATCACAACATATCTGTAATCACTAAGCCTGGGAGTAACCCTGTTGAATTAGTTTTCTAGTCCCATACTGAAAGAAACCCCTTACTACAGAATGAAAGCCTAAAGTCTGCTTTTGGTCCAATATGAACTGTGTTTATATATTTTTTTAAATAAACTAGATTAATCAACTGTAGCCAAATTTTTGTCTTACACAACAATAAATTTTGTGTATAAAAATGCCAATATCTGTTCATTAACATAAATAACTCTCAGTCAAACTTGTAATGTCAGATTCTTCATTTCCAATTTACACAACTGGTATTTCCTTTGAAAAAGAGTATCACACAGAGCAGAAACTTGTTATTAATTATGTATGGTAGCAAGAGGTGATGTAAAACCCCTAACATTTTCAGAAGGTAAGAATGTAGATCCTTCTAACAAAAGCCATCTTCAATGTCTGTCCATTATTTACTGGATTTTGACATTTTTAGCTCCTTGTTTCTCCTGCAGCTTCCTCCATAGGCATAGAGGAAGCAAAAGAATAGCTATTTACAGGGTAAAATGCAAAGCAAAGAATGGCAGGATTTCTGGATCTGAATGGGAGTTCGTGTACCTCGTATCTGGGTGCTGTGCTACAGCTGGCATTTTCTGCAGAAGCTGAAAGGTGGTAGATTTTTTGGTACATTGATGCACTAACTCTTTCCCCATGCTGGGACTGAGCCAGCAGCAAAGGAAAATGCTTCTTTTCTGTCAGCGTGGTGTAGGTAGTGGGGAAGAGACTAGATTTAATATTTGGGCAGGGGAAGTCAAACCCCAGTTACATAAATTTGCGCTGCCCATAGAGCCAGGCAGAACTCCAGCCAAGGTCAGTGAAACAGCTGCCAAAAGACTGTGGGGTTACTATGTGTGGGCCACATTTTAAATGTCACTTAGTGTTAATACAAGAAAAAAAAATACTCAAATGTCAGTGTCTAGGAAGTGTTGTGGTTGCAAAATGCAAAATACAAAGGGACAAAAGAGGACCACTCAGTATACTTACAGTTAGGATAGTAAAATAAATACTGAAGGAATTTTAAATGGAAACATTTTCACAGTGCATTCAGAGTAGCACTTTCCTTTACACAGAAGTAGCAGCTCCAACCTAAGCATTTTCCCCTTCAACTTTGAAGATGCATTAGGTGAATGCAAAACATTTCTTTCAAAAACCTCTTTAAAAAAATCAACTAACATTTCCAAAAAAATGAAAGAAGGTGTAATTTTCTCTATGTGGTACATTTAATGCATGCTGGCTCCCAACTGCTGCAAATATTTAAATGTGTGAGACAGTCCAGACATTGAGTTCAGTGGACAGGGCGAATGAGTAGTGCCGTCTCACTTCTACTCTATGCAGTGCTTATCCCTGTGCCCTTCAGAGAGAGGGAGGATGGGACTAGTTCAATTTGAAAAACCTCAACTATAAAGCCATAACAATTGCCAGAAAATGAAGAATGAGGGCAGTATATTAGATTATTTTTCAGGTTTTGGGGATTTTTCTTATTTTTCTGTATTTTATATTGATGCTACCTGCTCTTAAAATAAAAGGCAGCTCTCACAAAACCCAATTAGTTTCATTTAATGTCTGCAGCTTTTAACCAGCAAGCTAATTGGTTACTGAGACAAGCAACTTTTAAAACAAGGTTGCTTGATATATGAACTTTGTTGTTTGTAATTCCATGGATTAGCAAAAAAAAAAAAAAAAAAAAAACCTAGTATGCAACAGAAGATATATGTAGGCTGTTCTACATAGTAATAATTAGCTTTTGAAGGAATCTTCATCAGAACTGTATGCACACAGAGAGAATATAGTTAAAAATAATGAATCATTATTTACTAATGGAAGGAAAATGGAGAAATTAATTAATAAAATGAAAACAATATTTTGCTGTAAATATTTGTTAGAACCAAGGACAGTGGTTCTAATACTTGTGCGATAGTGATAGTGTGAAGTACGATAGTGTGAAATATGATGTTTATCATTAGGTAAAATGTACTTCTAGGTTTTAGGACGTACAAATACAATATTTTTTCATGGCTAAAAATATGGTTTTACAGAAAATTACATCCCCCAACATTTTTGCAAATATCATGTGTGTATATAGAGAGGAAGAAGTTACAGTTATGTCTTAAAAAATGAAAAGTGACAATTTTTTCACCTTGATTTCCTTTTAAATACATTGTTACTTAATGATTCCTAGATTCTGACCCTCTATTACCCCTGAAAAAGGCAGCGGGTTCTTCCAGAAGCCTGCCAGCTGGCCCTCGTGTGATCTATCGAGGAACTGCACTCCATCTTTCCCTGAGAAACAGGCAGAATGCTTTCCCGTGTAAGAATTTTGACTTCTCCATCATTAGAGCTGTTTAGAATGAATTAGAGATTAGGGTGGTTTTGGTTTGTTATCTGGCATGCACACTCATGTAGTACTTTATAAACATGTCCTGCATGACATTACGTTAACAGTTTGTATTTAAGTCTTTAGCTCAATGGACTAAGTTTATTTCAGAGATCTGCTCATGTGAAAGCTCTGAAAGTATTTGCTCATGTTCAAGAAAATAACAGACAACATTATCTGCTTTTAAAAAACATGTAACATGTTTACATATAGAGTTATACTGAACATCAGTCTGTGTAAAATACCAAGTGTAGTTAAAAGCATTAGATACAGGTATACACTCACCTATAAATATACACCTATTTTTACAGAATGCACTGCCCTAACTCAGTGTACTGAGTCACCAGTCCAGTTTCATGTCAGCTTTACTCCATACATATTTTCCTCCTCTTTTTAGGAACATCTTCTCATCAAAGCCACTGAATTTTATAGCTGCTTCTACACCAACATCCAGGATAGATTTGGAAGGCTCTTTCCGTCCATTCCTACAGTTTAGAAAACGCATCTGGAACATCAATAGACAAGATGATGTTAGAAAGTCAATTTGTACAAGCTTAATTTTTCTACAGGCTTAAGCAAGTTGCACTGCAATTCCACAAAAGCCTTTGTAAGTGCTTGAAGAGGTTCACTCTAGTCCTTATAAGGCTCAAAACCTCATGGTTAAACAGGTTCCTATCTTAGCAGGAACAAAGCAGTATCATAATTCATGAAGATTAAATATTGGCTCTTCAGTTACATGTAAACTAAGTAGGCACTTTGAAACTTAACTTCCAGGGCAAGTTCTGCATTTTTATATTTTAAAAAAAAGGCAAAGATGTCCTGCAAAAATAGACATCTACACTTTAAGATCTGTGGTGCAATGATTATGCATGCAAGCTGATGGCAACTTCTCCTTAGGTCATACTATATTGTAGTTCACAACATGTCTGATGGGCATAAATCACATCTGTTCCTTGTACTACATGTTAAAATTGTTTTATAGAATGCAGAGTAAATTTTAACTGGTTATCACTGTTGTATACATACATATATTAGCATACAAATACCACATATCAAAAAAGACTTACATATTCATCCAGAATGAGGTATGAATCCCTCATCTGTAATAGATCAAAAGAAAAAAACTAAATTAATATACAAATCAAAATTCTATTATAGTGAAAAATGAGGGACAAAACAAACAACTATTCATTCAAAATCTGGCACATCTTTGAAACAGTTGCTCTATCACCACTGTTTCAGTGAGCTTGGATGAAATTTATAGAAATAAAGGACAAAACTGCTAAAATAACTTTACGTATGAATAAACTAGTAATTCTTGGAATATGACCTGTCCAGTGTCTAATTGAAAAGTGGGTGCCCAACTGGATAAAAGTGTTTTAAATAATATCCAAGTTTTCTATTAACTTCTATACCAGAAGAACTTAGAGTTTTGCATGCTGGAATGATTATGTCATTTTCCAAACAAATTACATGACCTTTTAAACTGGGGTGTTTAATTATTACCCCACCAGACAAAGGTGTTCTCCCAGCTCGAAGGTAAAAAACTCTCAGGTCTGCACCAAGAAATAGGCCAACAGCTGAAATAAGACAAGTTTGCTTAGCTAAGTGGGCATCTCCTAAATGATCCTCCTTAAAATTCTCTGGGTAGCTGGAGCTTGCTGCTGTGTAGAACAGGAAATCGGATCAGTTTGGTGTCCATCTTTCACACAGGTTTACAAGAAATCGGAAACAGTCTTCTGGAAGCAAACCTATCATGGGAAGCCTTTTTTGTGGGACTTCTGTTATGAAAAAATAAAAGTAGAAACAGTTCTGGGTTCTCATCTTAACCCTTTCTCTGATGAGTGCTCCCCCTCACTGAAAGCCTTGAATGCTAACTGCACAGTTCCACTTTTATGTCTTACATAGCAAAGGCAACCCAGTCTGCTCACTTGAGCTCTCCATACATTAAGAAGTAGACTGTAAATGGAGTCTTAATCTGCAGAGAGGAAAATGAACACAAGATGGAAGATTTAAGACACTCCTGAACTTGATTCAACTTGCTATTTCCTCACTTAGTTCATAAACTTTCTGAATGATGAGTCTTCTTACTCTTCCCATCCCATGTTTAGGGTCTGTAGGCATTTACAAAATGGCCTGACCTCCAGCCTTAGGCACCAAAGTGCTTTAGTGTGGCTAATGTAAGCTGGATGGCAGCTAATCAAGTTAACTGGTAGGCTCTGCAGGAGCACAAGGAGCCTTCTCCTGAATAAAGAGCTTAAGTGTAGAAATCAAAGGAGTTCAGACAGAAAATGTTAAAAATGTAACTTTATTGTGAGCAGGATTACCCAAAATTACTATTAGTTGGGTACTGAATATAATGCTAGCTGGAATGCTGTCTCTACTTCATGCACGTTGATGATGCTGGCCTAATGTAACATCATAGTGAATTTCTGTTAGGAAACAACACTTAAAAGTATAAATTGTGTTTACATTAACTTTGAACCTTTTCAGGATCTTGTGGCCAAGTCAGGAAGAGTACTCCCACTGGTGTCCACAGGACTGGGATCAATGGGTTTTTACTCTTCTGCTAAAAACTTTGTTGTCAATGAAAATCCTAAAAAAAAATTAAAACTCTTGGCTTCCACCTTAACAAAACTTGTTGCTGATAAAGTTGTACTGCACCTCTTTTAAGCTGCCTTTAATAGGAAAGACACTAATTGCCATGAAGGTTTCTTGTTCCTTTCAAATATTCTAACATTATTTAAAAATAAAGTTACAAAAGGACAGTTTAGTTTTTACCTTCTGATTAGATTCAGGTACCAAACAGGAGACATCTTTGTGGCGATCCAGGAATCGGTCAAAGTCTTCATCACTGATAACAAATTTTTCTGCTTCTCTTAGAGCATCCTCACCACTGTTCTCTCCTTCAATAAGCAGGCACTGGAATACCTTAACACAGAAAACACCTGGTTAAGACTTTATGTTTTTGCTTGCCTTGAGGATAACAGACTTCAGTCTCAGTAGCAATGTCTTTAATTTTTCTGTCAGTGGAGATTGTATCACTGACACAATCTGTGATAACTGAATACTACACAAAGGGTATGGTGCAGATTTATTTTTTATAAATTAACATTACAGAATTTTAAATGTTATACATTATGATTTTCCTTACCATCTGATATTTCACTTACAGTGTTTTTTTGGGTTTTATTTTTCTGAGTAATTCAGTGTGTGTAAAAATTTGCATGAAGGAAATATTGAGAAATTATTCCACAAGTTCTCGCATATTTATGTCACATTATCAGAGTTATTTCTAGTAAAAATCATAATATGTGTACACTAACTTCTAATACTCTATACGAGAAAATTAATATACACTTATATCTTGCTAACAATATATTGACTTTAATGCATCATTGTTCAGTAATTTCTCCTAATTTTCTCTACACCATAACATATTTTTACATGTTAAAGGCGTTCTGTATTAATTTTAATATAATAAAACCACCTAGATCTACACACACTGAAACAGTAATTTTCTGTACATAACACAACCAAAAAAGAGTCTTGACCTACTGGGCTCCATTTAAATGCAGAAAGAGACAGAAGCTGTCTCAGCACGGTGCAACATTGACAAGAAGGCTCCTAACACCAGCATAAGCTGGAGCTAAAGGTAAGACTCTGGTCAATAGAGGTTCAGACAACTCCAGGACTTTATTATTACTTTTCTTTGAACAGGAAACCTGTGGTAACACTACTTTCTTACCTTCCAGCGCACAGGGTTGAGTGCCTTGATCTGCTCATTCATATCTTCCTCAACATTAAATCTGTTGATGACTGAATTTATTTTAAAAGCAACAGCATGCTCTCGGCACCACTGTCTCAGTTTATGCAGATTTTCCACATGGTTCTTCTTTCCTTGACGACGGCCAATTAAAACGTTGACATCCTCATCAAAACTATCACATGAAATTGCCAGAATATCTAAATATTCACCTGAAAACAAGTTTTAAAAATTGATTAATATCCAGTCCCTCAGCTAAAAGCTGTCAGGACTGTGCTCACTTTCACTTCCTTATCATCTGTCATGAAACGTCATGTAAATACAGTTCCATGGAGTCATCCCATCAACCACAAAAGCCACATCAACAGCTGCAGCAAAACACGGAGTTTGTGTGTGTGTGTGTGTGTGTGTGTGTGTCCCCAGCATTATGGAGATGGGTGGAACTAGTGTTTTATTACACCATTATACCAAAAAGTTTTTTGGTGTAATGCCTATACTCACAACAGATAATCAGCACTGTTTCACTGGTGTTTACGTTTCGTTTGCATTTACTATAAATGAACCACTAAGAAGCCATCTCCCACTTGCCCCCAAGCCCATCTGTGGGTGACGCTGCCCCGTGGAGGCTCCCCAGCCCTGCCATGCAGCGGTGCCCTGTGGTCCCTCCTTACCATACTTCTCGAACCACTGCTTTCTGATCAGGCTGCCATTGCTAACGATGCTGACACTTGGCAGCTCCAACTCCTGCTTGCAAAACTGGACCAGTTTGCCTACAAATTCGCCTCTGTCCTGAAGAAACGGTTCTCCTCCCGAGAAATTGATTTTCTCCATTCCTAGAGAAGGACCAAAGAAAGATGCTGTGAACTTCTGCTGCCCATCGCCTGCTCCTGCTCAATGCTATCAGTGCCCCACGGCAGCGGGACAGGGACATCCCCGGGATAACTTTTTCCACGGCACTTCGTTCTGCGGGGTCCTCCCTCCCCGGTTCCCTCCGGCCGCCCCTCCCTGGACTCACCTGCCTCCTTGAGCATCGCCAGACCCCGCTTGGCCTCCTCCAGGGGCAGCACGAAGGAGGTCTTGGCCGTATGGAAGCAGAAGCCGCACTTGTAGTTGCACTGCCGGGTGAAGTGGTAATTGACGCTGGTGGGCGTCGGGGCCGCGTCCTCCCATTCCCGCTCCCGCTCCGGCCGGGGGCCCGAGTCCCGCCAGCCGGGCAGGGACAGGGGCAGGGGCAGGGACAGGGGAGCCAGGCTCCAGCACAGGGCGCCCAGGCTGCCCCGCAGCGCCGCCAGCACCGCCCGCCCGACGGACAGCAGCCGGCCCAGCACGGCCAGGTGCATGGCTCGGCTCGGCTCGGCTCGGCTCGGCTCGGCTCGGCTCGGCTCGGCTCGGCTCGGCTCGGCTCGGACCCGATGGGATGCGCTGCGGCTCACTCGGACCCGCCTGGACACGGTTTGGCTGGACTCGGTTGGGCTGGTCTCGGTTCAGTTCAGTTCGACCCGGCTCGACCCGGCTCGGCTCGGCTCGGCTCGGCTCGGCTCGGCTCAGCTCGGCTCGGCTCGGCTCGCAGGCTGCAGAGCGGTGCCCGCCGCTCTGCACTTAAATGCACGCTGACCGCCTCCCCTCCCCGCCGCTCCCGTCCCGCCCCGCCGTGCCGGACCGCGGGGGAACCGCTCGGTTTCGTTTTCGGTTCTCTTAGGAACGAAACTTGGCACGGAGCCGCGGGCGCGGTGTTTTCCTTCCCCCGGCCCACCCCACGCGTGGCCCCAGTGCCCCTACGCCCCAGAGCCGCCTCTCGGCCACCGCCGCCGCGGAACCCGCAGGCTGCCCGGGGCTGGGAGCGCGTTTGAGCACCTCTGGCTTTGAGCGGGTCTGACAACTAGGACCCTTTTGGTCTATGAGGTCTCAGTGACTTTGTCTCTTGTGGTTAAACTCATGAAGCAGGGGGAAAACTGGGCTTGTATAACTGCACTGCAACCTTGTCAGGCAGCCAGGAGCTTCTGTAAGTTTAATCAGTTTTGCATGGAAGACCAATCCAAGCTAGGAAGCCTGATGACTTCAAATACATGAAAAGAAAATAATTGCAGGTTCTGTAATTCTTGGTCTTGGTCTAAAGCACCTCGAGCAAAGCTACTGCACCAAGTTGAGCACATGGTTAGCCTAAACAGCAGGAACAGTTGGCAGCCTGAGATAAGATGTTGGTGGCTGCCCACTCATGGTAACACCAGGAAAGACCAGAACCAAACTGCCAGTTTCCATATTCCTCAATTCCTTGGTGGCACAACAGGTATTGCTGGAGAAGGAGCCCCTCCATCATAACACCAGTTGCTGTCATCAGTCCTCCAGTGCGTCCAGATGAACCAACAGGTTTGTCATGAATTTTCAGCCTCACTCTGTCTTCAGTCAGCCTGTCCTCACTCTTCCATGGGCCATTTAATGTTGCCACTGCTGCCAAGGTACAGAATTGTACTCAAATCTTAACACCTTCCAACTGCATGCTGTCAATGGCCTAAAATGGAGCTTCCCTCAATTCCAGTTCCAGTCGGAACTGCTGATGCCAAGCCAAGCAATCTTGCCTTTATGTTACCTTCTTTTTATTTCCTTTTTCTTTCCCCTTTGATAAAAGGGGTAGAACTATCTTCATCCTGTTTGCAAATTTTCATGGGAAACAAAATCTGCTTGTGAATAAGAAGTGTTAATTATGCCTGTCATTGGCTATCCTCAAATTCCCATCATCCTTCCCTCACTTTCCTGGAGGTGATCTACTGGCTGAATATTGTCTGGGTCAGCAAAAACCAGTTTGAACAGTTTTTACTGTTTGAACAGTTTTTATTGTTTGAACAGTTTTTATTGTCGTCTCTGTCAGCTGTTTCTTGCTGGAGCAGGTTCATACCATTAGGGCAGGATGGGAGACTTCTGGCTGTGTCTGGCTCCAGTAAGGCCACCTCAAAAATGTATTGCTGCAGCATGATGGGAAACATCTCCCTTCTGAGGCTTTCCATAATGGTCTCAGAGGTTGTCAGCAGAGATTATTACAGCAAGAGTTAACCAGGTGCCCTTCCAGTTCCTTGAGGTTTATGTAAGACACAAGCTTAAGGATAAAAGTAGGATATTCTAATAAATAAAGAGTTTGTTGATCACAAAGATTAAAATATAATTGGAAAGGGATGTGGACAAGGCAATGCAAATGTGAACTGAAATCTGTCATTGAAGTTGCTCATTGGTAGTGTCAATGTTTCAATTAATTTGGAGAAGTCTGACATGCCCTGTTTCCGCCTCACTCTATACATCCCTTTTGTTGCATGGTAGGAATCCTATTCCATTTCTTGTCTTCTCTGTCCACAATTCAAATTCCTTTCTTTCCTCATTCATATCTCTTGTTCATGTCAAATTGAGCCAATGCAGGTATAGGGACTACAGTCTTTCTCTCTTCTTTGAGGTGGAAAGCTTATTACTAGCTCTGAGCTTTTTGCCTAGTACCTCAGCTGGCTAGAAAAATTAAGTTCAAAATACTTAATGTCCAAAGTCAGTAAAGAGTCCTTGATGATTATCAATTTCTCTCAACACAAGACTTACATCTGATACCCAAACACTCCAAAAACATTCATAAAAATATTGCTCAATGAATCAGAAAACCAAAACATTACCTTGTTTGGACTGTTTTCTCCTTTGAAAGCACAGATCTCTGTTTCAAGGAAAAAAACATGCAGGGAACTTTGCACCCAAGCATACTCAAAACTTCCTGTTCTTTGTAATTCTGTCAGTGCTTTCTTAGATAATGGAAATTAAAGTTCTTTCTATTTTTTGCCTCAACTAAGTGTGTTTTCAGATGACACTGTCTGCATTACTAAAGAGCCTCACAAAGTAAACCCGGACCAGGATGTGCCCCCTGCATATGTACAAGTCCCAGCAGCATCAAGAAAGACATTCACATTTTACATCCCAAACTGTCTTAGCTCACAGGCTCTATGGTGAGACCTACAAGAAAACACAAGTGTGCATTTTTATGCACAGGCTTTGAATCTACACGAAATATTGCAAGCAAGAACTGTGATGAAATTTTCTGTCCTGATGCCTTCTGGAAGAGTCTCAGAGAAGCATAAATGTTCTTTGAAAATTGTAGGAAGTATGATTCCTTCCTCTAGCTTCCTATAGAATCATCTTACAGTACTAAAAATGTTTCAATTCTCCAAATCTGTATCTAAAACCCTTTAAAGATTAATATGATTTTTCAAAAATGATTCAATAATGTTATTAATGGTGCACTAGATAATAAATAAGTACACAACTAGCATGGAAGAATCCAAATGGATAAACATACATAATACTCCTGTGCTTAGTTGCTAGAAAAGCAAAACTTCTAAAACAACTATATAATGTTTATCTAATTAATGTAATTTTATATTTTAAATAAATATATTACTTTCTCCAGTGTGGCTGTATGGCAGTTTCACTCAAACAGTATATTACTAGGGAAACCAAAGTACTGATACAAACCAGTAATATAAAAAAGGTTAAAGGAGGAGTCATATCACGTCACCTGGGAGGACCAGAAATGGTCCAAGGACAACTAAGCAAGTCATGCAATGGCAGATGTAATTTTTAGCATTTGATAAATGTATTACTTCTTGCTCCAGTCTCAGCTGGAAATTATCTCTTCGTCATTGCATCTGCAGCACTATAAATGGGATTCTGTCAAGGACCTTGTACTTAGAGTGACTCATCTCTCCTTGGGATGCAGAAATCCAAGGGGAAATTACCAAACAGAAAGCAAAAACCCACATGCAATTAAGTTATGAAAGACATATGAAACACACAATGTAAATATAGATACAGATTAGGCACATTTGAAAAAAGTCCACCATGGGCCCTAAGTAGTGTATAAGTGATTTCCCATTCAGAAAGTATTTAAAAAGATGGTTTCTATGATCTAGAACAAGATCAGAGAATTAGAGAATGATAGAATACCAGGTTGGGAGAGACGGAAAGGATCTGATGATCCTTTCTTGACAAAAGTATGTTGCAAGAAGGATCCTTCTGTGTCCTTTCCATAGCCTTCCCCAAACATCTGCCAGTGGCCACTGTCATGGGCAGAAGAGGAATCTCTCCTGGCCTGACACTATACTGACTTCTGCTGACTTCTGTGTTCTTATGGTCTTATCACCAAACCTTTTTCTTTACTGGAGGGCCCTTTACAGATATTCTTGAAAGTTTATTCTGCATTAAAAGAGCAGTTTTATTTGCGTGTATTCTATGTACCTATATATTTTATGGGCCTTCAACTTAATTTTTTCCTGCCTGTGTATCACACAGCTGTTTACAGGACTGTACACTCAGATGTATATTTTAAGTTACAGGCTAATCAATTTTCAGGTTTTTTTTTTTCTCTTTTTTGACTTTGTGTGGATCAAATTTTTTTGAATATTCATATGGCCTTTTGTTGTCTCTGTATCTCTTCCCTATAGCTCTATGTAAGCACAGTGGACACTCAAAAATATGAAAATGCTCCTGAACAGTGTTTTGTGCATAATTAGCATACTTCATCTTCAACACTGCTTCATATTATATAGATGACAAAATTATTAAGGTCCTTGTAAAGAGGCTGAAAAATGCTTACCATAAGTTACTTTCAAAACTTAGTCATACTCCCCGACTGATTTTAAATGCAACAAAACATCCTGGGCATAAAAGACAACTCTTTTTTCCTGTATTTTTACTTGAATCCTGCAAGACAGTACTTTCAAATAATTAGGCAGGAGAACAGGCATCACATGCCTATTATGAATGATCTCCTAAGCCTATTATAAATGAAGGAATCACCCCCAGCTTGGCTCAGGAGTCGTTGTAACAAGGTTATATCAAGGCAGTGAGATGGGAAAAGGAAAATGAAACTAAGTGCTTCCCATTTGTTCAGCACAGAGTGGAAAGGCAACAGTAGCAAGAAAAAACCCAAACAACCCAACAAAAACCCCCCCCCCCCCCCAAAAAAACAAATAAAAAAAAAAAAACCAGAGGAGAAAGAGGCCAAGAGGTCAGTGAGGGAAATGGCCAGCTTTGCAAGCACTTTTGAAATGAAACTTGGCTTCAAGTCAGCTGGACCTCAAGCAAACAAGTGAACAGACAAGTGGCAGGTAAGTTTCAGTATTGATAAAGGTGAGGCAATGCAGGTCTGAAAGAATCATTGAAACCTTGTGTACCTGATGCTGAGCTCAGCAGTGGCACTTGTGCTCAGGAAGGAGAACTTAGTCACCGTTGCTACTCTGAAATCAGTGGCTCTGTGGGAGGCAGCAGAGGAAAAAGTCAACTTAAAGCTTAGTATCCAGAAACAAGGTAGATTGCATTACTCTGCCAGTCTGTGAAACTTTGGTAAGTGTAACCAAATCCTGACTAGTGGTCCAGTTCAGGTCTCAACATCCTGGCAGGACCTTATGGAGTTAAAGAAGTTATCCTTGTTTCCTAATGATCAAGGGGACGAAGCAGCTGCCTTGCAAGGGATGGAGGCTGTCATTTCTGACATGAAAAGGCTGAAGGGGATATCTGAGTGAACTTCAAAAAATCCCGTAGGTGATAAATAAACTAAATGTTGAACTGTTATTCACCAAAATCAGTAATATTATTAGAAGGGTCACTTGTTGAAGTAAGTAGGATGTGAGTTTAAAACCTATAAAAGAAAAGTTTTTATGCAACAGTTGCATTGCTGGAATTGGAGACCATGGGGTTTGCGGAAGTAGATTCTATCACAGAGTCAAAAAGAGATTTAGGTAACTCCATAAACAAGGGTCCACAACAGGTGCTGAAAGGGAAAGATGAGGATGTACTGTTTAACATTCCTAATTCAGTGACTGTGGATGCTGGAGGAGCACAAGGATTAGGAGAAGAGACCACAGACAAGCCAGGCATATGTAAAGCATGTCATTCTGACAGACAAAATATTGGCTGAGAAGAGCCCCTACTCTTAATCAGTGAATATTATTATGGTCTTAAATCTATTGGCTTCCTGTAAAATGAACCATGTTTCCCCCTGTGTCTTCTGGTATCCATACACCTTGCCATAGCCATGTGTTTGAGTGATGTGGAATGGTGCTGGAGTTCTCAGGTGTGAAACAGCCTTAAAAAAAACCAAATTAATTTTGATACATGATGCTGACACTGTATTGAAGAGCTTCCAAGGCTATGTTTCCAGTTCTGGCTTTGACCCAGCCTTCCACCAGCTTCTTTGGGATGGGCAGTTTCCAACTCGTACAGGTGATTTGCAGCTGTTACTGCCTATGAGCTGCTCCCTGCTCCCCGCAGTTATACTAAGCAAAAGGTATTTGTGCAGGTGTTTGAGATGACAAGTTTCCAAGGAATTTCTTGTAGAGTATACTAGCTCGTAGAGTATATTCGTTCAGAAAATGCATCATTAGTTTAACTTTAGATATCTCTAAGTGGCTGTTTTCCAACTATTGAAAAAGAGGAAAAGTTTTCTACAGAGATGCAGGTTCTCCAACATTTTAAGCTACATCTTTTGAAAACTCAAAACTACATTTTGGGCAGTGTTACTCATAGCAGCTGTCATGAGACTCAGTGCTATTGCTGTTCACAGTGCTTCTGGTTCCTGTCTCTGAGCTGATGAAATTGGCCATTACAAAGTTATGAAAACAGGCTTGCTGTAAAGTCCGGTTTGCTCACAAAATTATTTGTGTCTGTTGGTCTTGTTATCAAAGCACCGAGTGGCCAAATAATGGGGTCAAGTTACTGATATGCCTGACAGCCCAGTGTTGCTTGGGCGCTGCTACTCAACAAAGCAGCGGAGCATATTTGCACTTCTGATGGAGTTTGTTGTTGTTGTTGTTTGTTTTGGGTTTGTTTGTTTGGGTTTTTAAAATTTTTTTTGTTTGTTGGGGTTTTTTTTTTTTTTTTTTTTTGTTTGTTTGTTTGTTTTTGGTGCGGGTTTTTGTTTTTTGGTTTTTTTTTTTTAGAAGATCATCAGGATTCAGCCAGGAGAGCCCGTGGGAATGTGACCCTTTTTTGCTGGAGGGCGGGCAGACGGATCCCGAGGCTGGGACCGTACATCCCATGACTGCTGGCGCCCATCCGCGCACAGAGCCGCTCCCCGCGGGACCGAGCCCGTCCATCCCAGTGCCACCGACGCGGGGCGGGGAAGGCAGAAGGGCGTCCCGGGGAACTGCCCCTTGCTCCGGGCTGGTCCCCGCGCACCGCCGCTTTCCCGGACGGCCGGGCCAGTTTCGTTTCCCGCTGGCTCCTCCTCCGCCTCCGCCCGCCTCCCTCCGCACTGCCGCTGGCCCCGGCTCCCGGAGGCTCCCCGCTCCCGGCTCCCCGCTCCCGGCTCCCGGCTCCCGGCTCCCGGCTCCCTGCTCCCCGATCCCGGCTCCCGGCTCCCTGCTCCCCGATCCCGGCTCCCGGCTCCCTGCTCCCCGATCCCGGCTCCCGGCTCCCCGCTCCCGGCTCCCGGCTCCCAGCTCCCGGCTTCCCGCTCCCGGCTCCGGGCTCCCTGTTCCCCGCTCCCCGCTCCCGGCTCCCTCCTCCCGGCTGCCGGCTCCGGGCCCCGCGATGCTGCGGCGCTGCGCCCCGGGGTCCCCGGGCTCCCGGCCCGCGGTCCGCGCCCTGCCGCCCTCCGCCAGCGCCCTCCGGCAGCGCCTGCGCCAGGTCAGCGCCGCGGGCAGGGGCCGGCGTTCGGCTCTTCAGCGCCGTGGCACGGGCGGGCGCCGAGGGCACGGGGGGTGGTAATCGTGTCAAACGAAGGGAGGGCAGATTCTGACCACATGTAAGGAAGAAGTTTTTTAAGGTGAGGGTGGAGAAACACTGGCCCAGGTTGCCCGGAGAGGTGATGGATGTTCCACCTCTTGAAACATTGCCCGTCAGGTTGGACAGGGCTCTGAGTGACCTGATCTAGTTTAAGATGTCCCAGTGCACTGCAAGGTGCCTTTAAAGACTGGATGGTCTTTAAAGGTCCCTTCCGACTCAAGACATTCTATGATTCCATGATCTCTCCTTGCAGTGTGCGCAACGGATCCCAGAGGCTGAAGCAGTACTCAACCTGCTGGAGAAATGTCCAGAGCACCAAAAAAAAGGAGGTTTTCCTGTCATAGTTTTTGAGGGGCTGGATGCCACAGGTAAGAGCAATGTGTGGTTGAAGAACCACATATGAGAAATTGTTGAAAAGAGCAACTGCTATGGTTTTTTTATTTGAGAGTAAGGCTTAAAAATAAAATAATAATTCAAAAACCGCCTAGATTCCTGTGACAGATAAGGAGTTAGTAATTATAAATACCAATCTGTGTTCCTTACTTGTAAAAGATTAGTGTATGCTAATTTACATTCAGTGGTTTGATTCCTTACCTATGTAAATGAAAGAATACAGAATGGAGTACTGAAAGTTATATTTCTTGTGCAGATGATGAAACATATTTTTACTGGAGAGTTTTCAAATAAATGAACTAATATAGTGGTAGTCTGGGAATCTGCCAGCAGTTTGTCTCAGGGAGAAATATTACTTGCCTCTGAATAGCTTTGTTTTCTGACTTGTCAGTTCAAGAGAATTGAAAATCTCCATAAGAAGAAAGAACTGGATGACCAGCATGGCAACATTAACAAAAACTGCGACCTAGGAAAATATTATAAATGAATATATAGGGGAATTGCCCTGACTATACAGAGAAATTGCCGTGCAGTTGATGCATTTAAGGGAGTGAAGGCTGAGAGCTGGTGAAAGGAAGGGCTGGAAGGCCCAGAGGGCAGGAAGGGGAGTAATAATTCCTGCAACCAGACTCAGAATCATTTTCCACTGGAAACCTTGTGACAAGATACTCAGGTTACATATTCAGGTGTCAGAACCTGAGCTCCACATGAACAGACAGGAGCGTTTTCCCGTTTTTAAAACTCAGGTGTATCTGGTAAATAATATAACGAATGTTTCCTTCTGTAAATGTAGGCAAAACCACGGTGACCCAGGCTGTTAAGGACACCCTGAATGGTGTCCTGCTGCAGTCCCCACCAGCTTGCATCAGCCAGTGGAGGACCATATTTGATGATGAGCCAACACCTGTTAAAAGAGCATTTTATGCTGCGGGCAACTACATTCTGGCTTCAGAGATAGCAAAAGCATCCACTCAGGCACCTGTGATTGTAGACAGGTTTGTGTATTTAAGAAGCTCTCTTATATCAGTGCCATCATACAGTTGTTCAATGTTACAAGCAGTCAGTGATTGTCTCTGTGTTTCTTCAGGGGTTTTGTTTTGGGGTTTTTTTGTAGCTTGTTTTGGGTGTTTTTGGAAGCACTCTGCAGAGAGTCAGATAAATATGTCTTCTAAAGAGTAACACTTACGATAAAAATAAGGAACTTCATTCAGTGTAATACTCATAACTAGCTTTAGCACACAAGAAAATTGTTACATCTTCAGTTAGGAATAGTGGAGGCACAGATTGTGCACTCTGAGCTGAAACAGTGTTTTGTGACAAACCAGAGGAAACTGTGGGCTGCTGGTCATGGCTGTCTCTAAGATGTGTCTGAGATATGGGTGGATGGGAATGACTGAGTTTTAGGTAGACTCTCTCTTTGTGAATGTAAAGCGAGAAATATGCTGCCCACTTTTTTGGGTTTGTTTGTGTTATTTCTGGTTTTCACTAACTGCTTAGGCAGCTTACAATATTACTTTTAATTAAAAAGTCTAGATGCACTTTGAACCCTCTGGCTTATTTCAGTAGATGTACTGTAACTTCCTGCTGCAATAAACACACACACACACACACACACACACACACACAAAGTTGTTTGCATGTGAGTACTATTTTCAACCAGCCTCAAATCCACTGAAATCTATCAAACACAGTGCCTTGTAGTGGGCAGAATGTTAAATGCAAGTGAAATTAGTAGCATTAGTAATGCCTGTGTTCATTCACGTTTATGAAGACTGCATGTTCTCTACCAAATCTGTTTCTTGAAGTAGGATAGGAACCATAAAAAAGGGGACTCCAAGTAAAGTATTTTCAGATATAGTGTAACTCTTCTTTGACCTCTCTCGATAACATGAGGAGACTTTCTTCTGACAAGAGTATCTGGAACAGACTTTGCATAATGTTTTAATTAACAGTTCACATTAACTCTGAATAGTGCACTGAGAAATATCATTGTTAAGAAATAATGGATAGCACAGAACTGTTACTTGATTTTCTCTTCAAAGCCATGGTGTCACCTATCTTATCATTGTTTACTTGTAGTTATAGTGGCAACTTTCTCCTATATTACTGAAGAACTAGTGTCCTCTTTAAAATTTCTCTCCCTCCATTTGGTATTTTCCTGACAGATACTGGCACAGCACAGCTGCTTACACAATTGCTACTGAAACAAGTGGGAAAGTCCAGGATCTTCCACCAGCTCAAGATGAGGTGTATCAGTGGCCTGAAGATCTGCTTAAACCTGATCTTGTTCTTCTCCTGACTGTTGACCCTGATGAACGAGTCCGGAGACTTCAGCATCGGGGGCTGCAGAAAACAAAGGAGGAAGCTGAGTTGGAAGCTAACAGCTTGTTTCGCCAAAGGTACCCTTTAATGGGGAATAAGGGGCTTGAGGCAATTTTGGCTCCTGTGGGACCAATAACAAATGAGCCTCTCACATTACTGGGATAAGAATTTCCTTTGTATAAGATTTTGATTTGTTTGTTTGTTTGTTTGTTTGTTTGTTTTTTTGGAAAGGATTCATGGCTGACAGGGAGAGTAAATTCTGTCACTTCTAATTGAAAGTGCTTGAAAGATGCAGATGTAGAATTTAATTGTCCCGTAAAGAAGCTTTGAGTTCAAATACTTCCATTTTGCTTTGCTGCTTTTATTTGAGCACCTTTCTTAGTGAGGTCATGAAGGAGATAGACCTAAAAGTTCCAGGACTGGGAGGCAAGAAGTTGAAACACACAGCTTTCCCAGGAAATTCTGGAACTGAGCTCCAGATTAAGAAAATAAAATTTAAATGTCCTCTTGTAGGTGTCTCTAGTTATGCAAAGTGTCTCAGGTACTAGTATAGTCAATACATTCAATGGAGCCTTCAAAGTGATTTATCTCATCACCCATTTGGAGCTCAGTGATCTAAACTTCAGTGTCTAAAGCCTTTTGATATGAGCGTGACAGATGTGATGCAGAACCTATGGAGACTTTCTGGGCTAGGAACTGGAAGCTAAATGAGATAGTCCAGAGCATCTCAAGCAGTACTGGGTACATTAACTTAAGCAACTGAATGTCACCTTAGGTATCCTACTTCAGGATGTGCTGAATTGCTGTCTAGGCTCTGCCAAATGTATTGATTAGATTGTCTTTGTCTAAGGTGGAAGCTAAAACACTGAGTGTTCGTGTAGATACCTCTGCAGAGACACCTGAATATTGGTTTCCATATCTACAAGCAAGGCTGAAATCTGCCTCTAGGGTTTCAAATTTCTGGTGATGATATACCTTAAAAATAGTCACTGGCAACAGCCAACATGGTTTTACAAAGGGGAGATTTTGCCTGACAAATTCAACATTGGTGGATGGGGCAGAGCAACTGACAAAGTCTACCTGGACTGCTGCAAAGTGTTTGACAATGTCCCACATGACATCCTCATCTTCAAATTGGAGAGACTTGGATTTGATTGATGGACCATTTAGTGCATGAAGAACTGGCTGGATGGCAGCACAACAAGTTGTGGTCAATGGCTTATTGTCCTCATGGGAAACACCAACAAGTGGTGTCCCCTGGGATCGCTATTGGGGCCGATACTATTCAGCATCTTTTTGGTGACATGGACAGTGGAAGCAAGTGCGCCCTCAGCAGATTTGCTGACAGCACCAAGCTGTGTGGTGCAATGGACATGCTGGAGGGAAGGGATGCCATCCAGAGGAACCTGGACAGGCTTGAGAGTTGGGCCTGTCCAAACCTCATGAAGTTCAACAAAGGGAAGGACAGTGTCCTACCTCTGGGTAGTGGCAATCCCAAGTACATCTACAAGTTGGATGGAGAAGTGATTGAGAGCACCCTGTAGAGAAAGACTTGGGGGTGCTGGTTGATGAAAAACTCATCATAAGCTGGCAATGTGCACTCACAGCCCAGAAGGCCGACTGTGCCCTGTCACAGGGGGTCTGATGCCGGTCAGGCACTTGCAAGCCAGGACCTTCCCAGAAAGAGCGTCCAGCAAAGAACAGCTCTCCTAGGGGCCAAGGCAGCCTCCCTGCACAGCGCTGATCTCAGCAAGTGTAGCGATTTCTCTGCTACAAGTGATTCCAGCTCTTGTGATTTAGCTCTGTGTGAGATCACCCGAGGCAAACTCAGGGACAGAGAGACAGGAGCCGTGTGTGGCAGTGCCACAGAGGCAGCTTTATTGTCCAGCAGTCCCTGGGAAAGGGAGCCCAGGGACAGCAGCTCCCTGATTCAGGGCAGACCCAGGGCCCTTTTTATGGGAAAAGCAGGGAGCGGGGTAGAAACCAATTTAGCATCTGGATACAAGGTATTACCATACAGACACAAAGCATGCTGGGGGTGGTTCAGTCTCTCACCGTAACCTAGAGAGAGGTTTCTTATCTCTGAGTCCTTTTGCCCTCAGGCTTCCCTACTCCGAAGGCGTGCAGAGGACTCTTGAGTCAAAGGCTCACAGCCCTCCACAGTGCCCTGGGCTGCATCAAAAGCACCATGGCCAGCAGGTTGAAGGAGGGGATTCTCCTCCTATACATTCCTCCTGTGAGACCCCACCTGGAGTGCTGAGTCCAGTTTTGGTGTTCCCAACATAGGAAGGACAAGGAACTGTTGGAGCAAGTTCAGAGGAGAGTCACAAAGTTGATAGGAGAACTGGAGCCCCTCCTCTATGAAGACAGACTGAGAAAGTTGGGGCTGTTCGTCCTGGAATAAAGAAGGTTGAGTGGACGCCCCATAGCAACCTTCCAGTGTCTGAGGGGGCCTAAAGGGAAGCCGGAGAGGGACTCTTCATCAGAACTGTAGTGATAGGACAAGGAGTAATTGATACAGATGGAAAGAGGGGAAATTTAGGTTAGCTCTTAGGAAGAAATTTTTAACTCTGAGGGTTGTGAGATGCTGAAACAGGTTGCCCAGAGACACTGTGGATGCCCCAGCTCTGGCAGTGTTCAAAGGCAGGTTGGATAAGGCCTTGAGCAACCTGATCTGGTGGGAGGTGTCCCTGCTCGTGGTAGGGGGATTGGGACTAGATGATCTTTAGGGTCCATTCCAGCCCCTTAACATTCTATGATTCTATGATTCTATGATTCTGTGATTGCGTAATTTTGACAGAAATTCTGTGTGGACACAGAGCTCATATAGTGGGACCTGCAGAGGGATGAGTTAGCTAGGAAACACACTGCCATTTAAGAAGCTTTTATGTTTTAATTCTGTTACTTATTCTTGTCAGAAAGCTCTTAGTTATTTCTACCTATTAATTATGTCAATCTAAATATGAGAACCTCCTGAATCTTCCTTGACTTGTATTGTGACTTCTGTCCTGCATGACATTATGGGAGCATAGAAAATAATATTCACATCCTCATTCACACCCTCAAAGACTAAATGTTAGAGAGTTCTGCATTGTTTATAACTTAAGTGAGGATCCTGTTATTCATCCAGTTAGTTGATCAGAGGAAGAGGTTGAATGATATGTCAACTCTGTAATCCAGTGAGTCAAGGCTGAGATCAGTCAATGAGCACACCTACACAATGCAATGCCAAATAGTTCAGTGATACCTTAGCAGAAAGTGAAAAAAATTAATTTAGGTGTTAGAAGCAGACTGTCCACTCTACTGCTATACCAGACTGTATCCAGTGATAAGCCTTTATGCCATGCCGTCTTAATATGGCTGGAGCTCTGGGAATCAATGTCAAGGAAACTACATGCTTTGAGGTTTACATTGTAATAGTTACTAATGATTTATTGCTCTTTGCAGTAGATTTCATTCTTAGCTTCATATTAGATTTTCTATCCTCTGTCTCTGCAGTGCAAGCTGTCTTCTGAGACTGATGACTAATGCCATTTCATATGCCTGCATTTTGAAGTTTAATTTCTCTTGTTTTGTTTTAAATAGAGTTGAAGAGTCATACAGAAGGATGGTGAATCCTGCATGCCAAGAGGTTGATGCCAGCCCCTCCAAAGAAGAGGTTCTCAAGACAGTGCTACAACTAATTAAGAAACACTGTGCTTTTTGAAAGCAACTTTTGTGTAGTAGCACTTAGAGGATACTTTTTATTGCCCCACTGGTTTTGGTACCTGAAAATGTAGTGATGTGTTTCATCTCACAGAAATACTGAATACTGTTTTATTCTATCAACAGTAATCTGTGCAGGTTATCTTTTTTGTGGTTGCTACTCTACTTTTCTGTATAAGGCAAAATGCTACTCACATAATTCAGCATTCTTAGTAAAGAAACAAACATACTACAGGCATGTACGAAGCACCTCAGAGTGCTCTCTGACACCAGGACATTTTGATATGCTATCATGATGCATCTTCATCACCAGGAGAACCTGCTCCTAAATGTATTGTGTACCAAAATTTGCTGGACTGCATCAGGAGCATTAGATGCCCAAGGAGAGGCTGAAATATCATCAGGACTAAAACAATAAAATGACATTTTATTGTAATTAAATGTCATTCCATTTAGGAACAGAAAATCCAGTGGCCCAGTGTTGTTTTTTTGGAATAGAGGATGAGCAGATGTTGTTGTGATGGGCATACTGGAAAAAACATGTTGTAAATTAGTGCCAGTAAACACCAAGGGCTCTAAGTAATAAAGTCCAAGCTTGTTTATATATGCAACTGAAATATCAATTATTTTCAGATGGAAACCAGACAATGCTAGCAAATGAGAAACAGAGGCCTGAGGGGAACCCGAAATTAAAAACTTATAAATGATCACTAAAATATTTTTTACAAAACCTTTTCTCTATCCTATTAATACTTTTAATGTGAGCTAGTGCTCTTTTGAGAGAATGAGAAATGAAAAACTGCAGAAATTCTGACCAATGGGAATGATTGCACCTTTTCATTTTCTTTCTTGAGTGGGTGTTTGCACAGGTTGAATGTGAAAGCAGGCTACATCAAGACTTCGGGTCCGCAAAGGCTTATTTTTTAAGTACATTAGTTTCATTATTGTTACTCTTAAGTATAAAACTAAACATATGAATAAACCTTTGTGAGGTCAGAAATTAAGCTGCAGTTTCAGAAAAAAAACCAAACTAAAATGTAAATATGATTTAAAACACTTTTATTTACTTTCCTGTTTTAAGCAAGTGCAATTATCAATGAATCTGTCCTCTAAATAAAAATATACTCAGTACTGTAATTCCTATATCCAGTCTGTATATACAAGGTGATAGAAAGAAAAACTTCTAAAATACATTTTATTCATACACTGTTTAATGGTTTTGAGTATATATTATTAATATATCATATAATTCATGCATTCTATAAATTTATAAATTCTAGAAATAGATGCTGTTGTGTTTTGTATATATTTGTATTTCAGCAGCCTTTGGATTTGCCACACATGCAGACTGAAAATGCATACTTGTGGGTGCTCCAATTTTTTTAGAAATTATAAAGCATTCATGTACTCAGTCCTGGATAGAGCAAATTCTCATATAGAAGACACCACTGCATATGAATGATCAGGGTGCAAATATGTGCCTGTCCTAAACATTGTGTAGGTAAAAGATAACTGGGCCTGAGAAACTCCACTGGCCTTTTCTCCTTATGCACATTTGCACATGAAGCCAGACTTTCTGGGTTTTGATGCTGAGTTCTTAGAAGTGTAGGTTTGTATTTGAAATGGTGCTGATAATATATATATCTGCAAAAATTGACATCAGATATTATTAATTACACACATGCAGAATATACTCATAGTCTAAAATCCAAAGCTACTGTTGCAGACTAGGAGAACAGCAAAGCAAGGTAGACAAAACTATCATTCCCTTTCTCATATCTTTGTTAGAATTAAAGGTCTGCAAGAAGCTGTGTGCCATATACAGGATGTTAATGCGCAGAATCACTCCCATCCTTCCCATTTCTGTGGCATTTCTGCCAGTTTTTTGCCCACAGTGTCTAAAGGGACTGCACTTTTACATTTAGAACAAATCACAGAATCATAGAAAGCCAGAAGGGACCATAAGGATCATCTAGTTCCAAATCCCCTGCTGTGGGCTGGGATACCACCCACTAGATCAGGTTTCTCAGGGGCCCATTCAATCTGGACTTGAACACTTCCAGGGATCAGGCATCCACAACTTCTCTGGGCAACCTGTTCCAGTGCCTCAATGCCCTCAGAGTAAAGAATTTCTTCCTAATATCTAATCTAAATCTCCCCTTTTTTGGTTTAAAACTATTTCCCCTTGTCCTGTCACTATCTGCCCTCTTCTTTATAAGACCCTTTTAGGTATTAGAAGGCTGCTTTAAGGTCTCCCCAAAGCATTCACTTCTTCAGGCTGAAGAGCCCCAACTCTCTCAGCCTGCCTTTGTAGGAGAGGTGCTTCAGCCCTCTGATCACATTCGTGGCTTCCTCCAGACCAACAGAGATGTTCAAATGTTTGTCAAAAGTTTGCCAATGACTCCAGGTACACAGGCAGCTCTGGGAGAGGAGCAGCAGGAATACACAAACGGCCACCCTGTACCCAGCAAGAGCATCACCTGGCTTAGAAACTCACAGAAACTTTTGCTGGACAGTTTTATGGCCACAAGAGGTCAGGATTTTTGTTTAAGTGAAAGGCTCCCAATCTCCAAGTATTTCCACGCAGATTCAGAAATTTAGGCTGTTCCTTGGCAGGTAGAAGTGTTTTTCTGCAGCTTTGGGCAGTCTTTCCTGTGTGAGACTGGTAGGTTAAGCCATGACACAGGGCTGGCTCGTGGCCAGCAGCCTCTGCCGGGCAGTCCTGAGTGTGGTCAGCCCAGGGAGCATCCCTGCTTACCTGTGGTCAGCCCAGGGAGCATCCCTGCTTACCTGGTCAGCCTATGCTGGATGCCAGGAGTTTGCTGGTGCAGACAAGGACTGCTCTCTGTCAGTCAGTCTCAGGACAGGAAACCTGCCAAAGCCTGTTTCTTTTATTACTATCCCAGCAAAATTACTAATTTGATAATTTATTTATTTACTAGCTTTGGGACATGGCCCGGCAAAGACTCTGATGCTACAGTCCCCAGAGCATCTGGGGCATTAGGCCAGTAAATTACACAAACAGAAACTGAGTCTCAAGCTTTGAAATCATTCTGTTAAAGCCAGTGAATTCAGCCCTTGCTGAACAATAAATGCACTTTGTAAAATTCAGCTGTTTCTTGAAGGACAAAGCAATACTTTTGTTGTTGTCAGATTGAGCTCTGTATACTTTTTAGTTTATGAAGAAAAGAGTTTTAAATGAGAGAATTTTAGAATAAATTTTATTTTTATTATTTTGTTTATTCTATATCATGCATTTTATTTCCTAGAACACACCATAGTATTTCAAGCATCTTCTTTCTTCCCTTTTATCTCATTTGCTTCTATTTTTTTTGGTCTAGAGGCGAATAGATGCTAAAATAAAATGGTATTCTGTTGTCTAAACATAGACATCCACAGCAGTTAGTGTCCCTAAGGTATCTGAGATGTCTGCGTGGGGCTGCCAGATATGACACGAGACATTTGGTTGAGCTGTTGATCTGCAGAGTGGCAGCTGGAGGCCTGCAGGGATACCATATGGTGCCTAAAATGGCACTATTCACCCATTTAAGCAGTGAGAGGCTTAGAAAGCAGCAGTGCAACCTCTTTGGGTTGTGTCTACATTAGCAGGTGGCCTGGAACAAGTAGGGACAATCTGTAGCACAGAGGAGCTGGCACAGGGGACCCAGTGTGTGCCCTCTGTGTATTTCAGAGATTTATTTTAGACCAGCTCTAATCTGGTCACATTGACTGGCCTCATGTTAGCAGCTGTAGTGCAGTAAGTGTGCTGCTACACCAGATCTTTTTTGTTTGGCTTTGTCTGGATGGAGTCCAGTTGATAGATGCCAGGACTGTTCCAGCACGTGAAGCAAAGCTTGGTAAGGATGGGTGGTCAGGAGGAACGCTGCCACAACACTCTGCTGATCCAAGCTGAAGTGCTAATGCGGATGTATTGTGTAGAAGAGATATAGAAGCAACATAGATCTCTTGGAAAGGTTTTCTTGGATTCAAAACAGACTTTGGGGCCAGTTTCATCAGTGTGCTAATTTAGGGCTAAGTTGGAACATACTACAGCTCCTTTTGGTCCATGTTCCTGGGCTGCCTGCCAGATATAACCTCAGGACAGGTGCAAAGAGTGGATTTTGTGCATGCTTGACCCCATCCTGCCATAGCATGAGGTGTAGCCATGAGGCTCACCCAGGGTATCAGTAGTGAGTGCTGCTGTCAGTCTGGGAGGTGAGGAAGCTACCTGCAAGCAAATACCAAGCTCCAGCAGTGAAGTGTAAGGCAGGTGTTTAGCCATTCCCCTCCCAAAAATAAAAGTTTGCAAGACAATTTCCCCAAAGTCAGATGCTAGGAAGTAACATGCAGGCTCTTTCAGAAGACATGAAATATTTATCTCCACTACAGCTACAGTTTCAAACTCATTATTTTTACCATTATTTCCTGTATAGTTACCAAGCAATTTTATATACAAACTGGTATTTTATCAAGTGGGAGTTCACTAGTGCTTGGAACTAGCACATGGCAGCTAGAGAGGCCAGTTCTTCATTAAGTTTTCTTCACTGTGCTATACTTGTGTCTTTTCCCCATAGCATTACCAGCTTCTAGAAATTTGTTCTAGAAAACTGTGCATGCTGCCTCTGCTATCAATTCCTGCCTTTTCAGAGGCAGGAGAATCAGGACACTCAATGGGATTTTGTTGAAAGGAAAAATGTCTCTCTCCAAGTTCAGGATAAACAAAGCCCCCAAGGAATTTTTATTTTTATTTTCCTTTTTACTTTTTCCTGCTTTTTCAGTCCCAGTTACCCTATTTTATTAATTTGAATAGTTGAAGAAATTTTTGAGTTGTTGCTTCAGGGGGCTACACTGATTTTGATCTTTTATGTGGAAAGCTTTGTTCAATAAAATTAAATCAGCTCTTTTGTTAAGACAAAGATCATCACCCCCTGGCTTAAATTAACTAAACACATGTAGAGTTTATGTAAATATGCAGTCAGTGCAATATGAAACAAAAGCTAGAATACCTTTCCATTAGTGTAAAAATGCATTTTGTGTTACCAGCTGGCCAGTCATGACCTTTTATTCAGCCATAAAGACAGTGCATGTCATCTACTCCAAAGCAGGGGAAATATGATGAAAAATGCTATGTCTGCAACCTCATTGCTTATGAAAATACCCAGACAGAAAAGCTGCATTTTAAGCATGTGGCAAGTACAGAATGAATTCCAGTAGGGTATTTTACTTTTTCTACTGCTCTCGCCCGCCCTGGGGCCAGCTACACTGGTAAAAGCTTAGTGCAGGCTGCAGAATTGCTTGGACTTTCAGTTTTATTTCATGCAGGATGTTGTAACCAAGTAGGCACAGCTTTCCCTGAGAAGACAGAAGACACAACTTTTGCAGAGGTTCCAGACCACATCCCACAGCTGTCAGTCTCCTGAGCCAGTGCTGAGGCTTTTGTTGGTAATTTAAATGCCACACCCCGAGTACTGTGCTCAGTTTTGGGGCCCTTACTACAAGAAGGTCATTGAGGTGCCAGAGTGTCTCCAAAGAAGAGCAATAAAGCTGGTTAAAGATCCGGACCACAAATCCTATGAGGAGTGGCCAAGGGAGCTGGAGGTGATTGGCCTGGAGAAAAGGAAGCTCGATGGAGATCTTTTCACTATCCACAAGTACCTGAGACGAGGTTGTGGTGAGGTGGGGTTTAGTCTTTTCTCCCAAATAATAAAGCAATAGGACAAGAGAAAATGGCTTCAAGTTGTACCAGGAAAGGTTTATATTTGATATTAGAAAAAATTTCTTAATGGAAAGGTTTGTCCAGCCTTGGAACAGGCTGCTCAGGGAAGTTGTGGCCATCCCTGGAGGTATTAAAAAAATGTGTGATGTGGCACTTGGGGACACAGTTTGGGGGTGGACTTGGCAGTGCTGGGCTAACAGTTGGACCCAATGATCTTGAAGGTCTTTTCCAACTTAAACAATCCTATGATTCTGTGATTCTTTGATCATTTCCATGTAAGTCTTCCATGACCCTGGTGCTGGTCAGACTTGGAGGAGGTTGGAGCGATAATGATGCACCAGGCTAAGGAGTCTCTTCTGCTGATGGAAGCAGATTTCATAGTATTGGCACACAGACAATATTGTGCTGCTGTCTGTGAAGTTTGGTCTGTATCCAGCTGCATGTGTTCCTTGCTCCCAGACAGCAAACTTTTGAGGTGAATACTCCACTTCATGACTGGAGCTACCAGAAACTTGCCTTTCCCTCCTGCATTCCAAAGTGGTGGCAGCCCAAGCTTCTTATCTTGTCCCTCCAAAAAAGAAATCCTCAAACATCTTAAGACTATTTATTGTTTTCTTCCAAAATGAGATGCAATGCTTCTGTGGCACATTAGCAAAAAGTATCTCTGTACTAATATTTTAATTTGAAAAATTCGTTCACTTTACAACAATATTTTACTAGAGCTGATTACCTAAGTGTCAAATGAGCTATATAGACATTCCTTGGTAGTGTAGTTTGTGTATCATTTTTGTGCACTATGTATGTGTATTGCCCAAACAATATGGGTTTTGCTCTGCTTTTCCAATTTTCTTATGAGATTTGTTTGGTAAATTGAATATGGGCTATTTCAGTAAGGGGGACGTACTTACAATTAGCTTTTATTTAGCAGTTTGCAGCTTCTGAACTGCTGTTAGGTTTAACTGTGATATTTAAGATCAGAAGCCTTGAAGTGGGTGAGACTCTGCTTCCCCGTGGCAGCGCTCCTCAGCTCCAAGCAGCATTCCCATATGGCTCTGGTAACACAGCAAAGAGTTCAGCTCTGGAGTTCATCTCCTTTAAAACTACAGCTGCCTCCTCGGAGGATGCATCATCTGTGCAGCAACTGCTCTCAAGGTACTGTGAAAAGCCTCTCCTTTTTTCTGCGTGGGAGTTTCACTGAGCAGACAGCTCGGAAATTACCTAGCTGTGGGCTCTTCACAGGAAATTAGGACTTAGTTATCTGCAGCTGCAATTCAAAGGAAACACCTATATGCAGCTTTGACAGCAATCCCCAAAATGGATTCACTTTCTTGAAGTGTTTGACCTTAGGAAGAAATTTCTTGGTTTTGTACAAAGGTTTTCCTATAAATCTAATTCAGCTGGGAGAAAGCATGTTGTTATGTAAGTCTTCAGAAGCACTGGATCTACAGGGTGGATTTTCAGGATGATTTCACAATTATCAGAAGAGACAGGTGTTGTTACCCTCATTTTTTCAGGGCAAAACAAAAGAGCAGCTGTGGAACTGTCCTGGGGAATGGAGCAGAATGGTCTGCAGCCAGCTGTACACACAAATTCACCAGCCTGACCACAGAACCCTGGGGCACTGCCCATACCTTAGAAATACAATCAAACAAGATTGCAGGAGGCTGCAGAAAGCCCCTTGACAAAGGCAAACAGGAAAAGTCTTCCAATAGAAACAAAATAACCTGGGACCTGCTCCAAGTTTGCAGCCCACCAGGCAGAGGGGAGATCTGAGTTACAGGGGAACCAGCAAGGGCTGTTCTCAGCCCATGCCATTATAAAGAATGAGACAGGAAAAAGAATGAGACAGGAAAATTGAGTAGTATTCTAACAAAAGGCAGGCTCAAAGGAACATACATTTCCCTCCTGAAAGGCCATGCCACACAACGCACAGTAAATATCCCATACAAAATCACTAATGGGAAGAAAAATAAGAAATTGCTAAAGTAGAGGCATTTTTTGTTTCAAAACCACATAATTTATGATAGAATCACACTGATGCAAAATTGAAAGGATGGAAAGGTGCAAGAAGGCTGAACTGGATGCACACCATCCTGAACTGTGCACATGTGTATCTGTGTGGGTATGTGTGCACACACACGTGCTGTGGGAAGGCATAGGGAATTACATCTGTCTCTAACACATGGCTTTGTTATATGGTGGGTATTTTCTTTCAAGTGTCTCCTGTCTGGAAGTTTAATGTAGATCCCTAAGGAATGGCAACTGTAGGTCAGTGGATCCCAGATGTTTCCCTGGGCTGCCTCCCTCTTTATAGGTCACCAGGGGGAGAAATGATCCATGCATAACCTGATCTGTGCAAAGGATGCTCCAGTGGGTGCAATGATCTGCATACACAGTTTTGGCTCTCTAGCTCTCAGTGCCATCTAGCACAGTTCTAAAACCACTGCCTACCTTCTCAGAAAGCACTGTGATCTGTTAGTGAAGAATGACTGCTTTCACATACAGAAGACGAAGCTTGTGATTTCCTAATCTTTTCCCCACAGGGTTACAAGAGCAAAAACCCTTATTCCTGAAGTGATTTTAGCCTGACTCTTACCAGAGAAAAGAGACAAGAGATTGAACCTTTGAAGGCAGAGTAAGGACCTGACCTGTGGTCATGACTTCTTGGAGTGTATTGTGTCAATCTGTTGTATACAGGAGAAGCATTTCTGTTCCTGTTCCTTCAAGGTAGGAGGACAAGCCCTGGACAGGCTTTTCACTGGAAGGGTACCACAAAAGTAAGGTTGTGCTCCTGGGCAGATGTGAATGCTGCACCTGATGGTGAGGAGGATCTAACATGGGCCTTCTTCTCAGTCTTTCCATTTTGCTATTTTTGGAGACCTTTAAGCTACGCATCGCTTCTGCAACGAGTTCCTTGATCGAAGTCTACAATCTGCATGTAAAGTGCAGATACATATTGAGATTTCTGACTTCATCTCTGGAGGACAGCAAAAAAAGAAAAAAAGATGTGTTGATTGGCTTTTAGAGAACATCAGCAATAGGGATGGGAGATGCGTTCTGGACAAAACTAAAACTCTTAAACCAAAATGACAGCCCAAGAAACTGACCAAGAAGTTTCTGAAGTTCGTCTTCTCTCATATCTCTCCCTGCCTTCACTCAAGACTATAAATGCTGAAGCAATAAGAAATCCTGCTTACAGAGGGTCTGTATCAATAAAAACACAGCAGGCTTGAAAGCTTTGCAGGAGGCTTGTTCTCACCATTGTTTCACCTCTCTGTTTGAAGGTTTGTTTTTGTTTTGTTCTCTTCCTCACAGCTGTACTTACTGAGAAAGACATGAATATAGTTTAGATAGTGTTGATTCATATCCTGCAGGAAAAAATTGAAGAGATGAGTGATTTTAACATTTCCTACTGCCAGGTTAAGGAGCAGAAAATAGCTGCAGAATTGGAGGTACTGACATAAGAAGGGGTGAGATGACTGGTGGGAAGGAGGAGTTGAATGATTTCTGTAATCAAGCTCTTGGTTCTCATTCCCACTCTGCAGAGAAACAGCTTTTGAGTAAATATCAAACCTCGCTTTACTTTGGTTGACAGTATTGAAAATAAGCAGGAACATACTAGCACACTGCAGGAGAAAACAAATCATGTCCTTTGCTTCCAGCCATGCCAGTGGTACAGCCAGTTGTGATAGGGAAAGCCTGTAATCCAGTTTCAGTAAATCAAGCACAGCTGGGGCATCAGCAAGTCTGTGGTTTGCTTTTGTCCCCTGGGACTGGAGCTCTGTTAATGTTGCATGCACAGCCTGTGGAGCTGGGGTAAGTCACAGAAGTCTGGATCTGGGTCTGAGCTCCTTCAGAGGTCACAGCTGCTTTGGCTGGGGATTTTGGGTTAGGCTCATTACAGATTATCACTCTGAGCTCTGGTATTCTTTCTCAGCGTGGAGTTAACAGGATCCACATGGTGGATTTGGAATCTAATATTCAGATTTGGAGAGCCCTGGGCACTAAGCCCCGATCTTTAACAGGAGCTGTGCACATGCTGAGACTTGGGCTAGCAGGTCCTGCATGTTGGTCAGCAGTGAGAAATTGTCTCACTCTGTTTCAGACACTGGAAAGGGTTTAGAGCCACAGGATATACTAATTTTCAAATGTTTCATTAAGAAAAATTAAATATATGAAGCAACAGAGCTGCATGGGAAATACTTAAAGCAATTTCAAAGGACTTCCTCTCCTCAAAATCTGTTCTATAGCATAAAAAGGCATGGAAGGAACAACATTTCTTTTAGACAAATAACTTTTTTTTTTTTTCAAACCTTGTGCTCTGTAAGGGCTGTCTGCCCATCACAGACAGCAGCAGAGATCTCAGATTGCAGGCTTTTTCCATCACTGGCTGTCTGCCTGCATGCCTGGCCTATTGATGTCCATGGTGATCTGTGCAGAGACTTGCACAGAAAGGAACACTGCCTCTTGACATAGGGATCCTCTGTTTTGACCCCTGGGAAAAGGTACTTTAGAATGAATTTTGCCTGGGGCAGGCTCTGTACTATGAAATCCTCTCCTTGCTGGATCATGGGGGCCCAAAGGGGAATGCAGAACTGGGTTCTGCTCCACAGAGTCTGTGAGGAGGTGGGGAGGGAGGGCAGAGCCCCAGCAACACACAGGAGGTGACTGGGTTTTGGCAATGCCCTCAGAGATCGACAGAGCCTGAGCCTTTATCTGCAGGGTGGCCAACATCTGACAAAACAATCTGCTGGAAGGCTCGTGGAGGGAACCTTGCAGACTTTCCTGATGCTTGCCCAAATTTCCCCACACAGGGAGCAGATCTGGCACGAACTATGTGAGCAGTTTGATTTCCAAGTGCACTGTGCCATAAATTCCATCAAACGGGGAAACACTGCAGATCAGATGGTGGGCTGCAACCCACCCATCTCACTCCATTCGAGCGCCTAAACCAGTTAGGATGCCAGCTCCTTCTCTTTAAATTTCTTTTCTTTTACTCCTTCTTTATTGCTGTGTATGAAGCACCCTTGCGCATAAAGGGAAATCTGCAGCACATTAGAGTAATGCTGTCTCTCCTGAAGTGTTTGTTTGCAGCTCTGGAAGTCATCTTTTAGAGCCAGCAGAGGGAGTGAGTGTACTGAATAAGGCGGTTTGGGATTTAAGCTTTGGAGTGACAAGCACAGAAATCATAAAGAGCTAGAAGGAGAGGAGGGGTGGCTCAGAAGGTATGTGGCTGCATTTAGATGTAGAAACCCCAAAGAAATTTTAAAGCCCATTTTGATGCATGTGCTAGGTGTTGGTTTTTTGGTTGTTTCTGGTTTTTTTTTTCTTTTTGTGTTTCTTTTTTTTTTTTTTCTAATTCTTGATTTCTTTTTATAATCAACACTGGCTCAACTGCATAAGCTTCCAAGTGGCACAAAGATGTAGCTATTACAAGTACTTTATACCATCCCTCTAAGAGAAAGGCAAAAGTGGAATATTAAATAAAGTGATTAATATGACCCTCAGTTGCACAGAATTTAAACAAAATACTCTATCTTTACAACAGCACTGCTGAAGCAAGGTTTGCTTTTTCTGTCACTGCTCCCTTGTGTGGCTGTATACAAATCACCCAAACCCAGATCCTCACTGATAATAAGGAAACTCAACACTCTGAAAACCAGCAGAGCTCAAGTACTTAAATAATACTGTAGTCCTATTTCCCCTATGCCCCATTTGCTCTGTGTGTCTGAGCTGCAGCTTCTTTCCCTCACAGAGAAACAGACCATGCTCAGGGCACTAAAGAATACAAGATTATATGTTTCAGGGACCTGGGGCTCAGGGACTTTGATTGTTACAACTAGCATAAAATATCTGGGATTTTTAACAACTTTATTTTTTGTTCAAGGACATCCTGGGCTGGTTTTCCATGCAGCCATGCAGAAGGCATGCTGCTGAGGCTACAAGCCAGGCATTCTGATTAAAAAGTCAAGATCTCCAGAACTCTGAGGCATAGCACACACAGCATCAGTCTGTCTTGCTGTTACAGACGTGTCCTTTGTGTCTCCCGAGTTTTATCAGTTTCCTTTATTGTACTGGGTTCATTCAGGAGGCAATATATAAGGGTGTGTCACGTTTTTCTGTCACATCTTATTTTTCAATGAGTTATAAGATTTCATTCTTGGTTGCAATCTGACATATGTAGTTGAGAACCTGCTGCTTTTAAAGCATGCCTTGAAGCATTCTTTGAACTAAATTGGGCTACTAAAAAAAAGGGAACTGCACTCCATAGAACATTGGTTCTAAAGTTGGAATTCATCCCCATCTTTCTCCTGATATCTTTCAGGTCACATGTAATGGTAGGAGTAATATGAATTACTGGTGTTAAATATTATAGCATCATTTAGGTTGGAAAAGACCTCTAAGACCACTGAGTCCAACCTTTAATCTAAAACACACTAGACTGTGTCCCAAAGTGTCACATCTACACATCTTTTAAATACCTCCAGGGACAGTGACTCAACCACTTCCATGGCATGCTCCAATGCTGGAAAAACCCCCTTCTATGAAGAAATTTTTCCTAATATCCAATCTAAACCTTTCCTGGCACAACTTGAAGCCATTTCCTCTTGTCTATCACTTGTTAACTGGCAGAAAAGGCTGACCCCCACCTGGCTACAATCTTCTTTCAGGTAGATATAGAGAGCAATAAGATCACCCCTGAACTTCCTTTTACTCTAGTCTAAACACCCCCTGCCTCCTCAGCTGTGCCTCATATGACTGAACTCTCCAGACCCTTTACCAGCTCCATTGCCCTTCTCTGGACTCATTCCAGACCTTCAATATCTTTCTTGTAGTGAGGGGCCCAGAGCTGAACTCAGGACTTGAGGTGTGGCCTCACCAGTGCCACGTGCAGGGGGACAATCACTGCCCTGGCCCTGCTGGCCACCCTTTTGCTGATACAGGCCAGGATGCCCTTGGCTTTCTGGGCCATCTGGGCACATTCTGGCTCATGTTCAGCTGGTTCTCAGCCCGTCCCCAGATCCTTTTCCATGAGGCAGCTTTCCAGCCACTCTGCCCCAAGCCTGTAGCACTGCCTGCAGTTGTTGTGATCCAAGGGCAGGACCCAGCATTGGCCTTGTTGAATCTCATACCACTGTCCTTGGCCCATCATCACTGTACAGCCTTCCTACTCTCTGGCAGATCAACACTCCTGTGCAACCTGGTGTCATCTGCAAACGGACTGAGTGTGCCCTCACTCCCCTTGCCAGGTCATTGACAAAGCTATTAAACAGGACTGTCCCCAAAAGTGAGCCCGGGGGAGCATCATTAGTGACTGGCTACCAGCTGGATATAACTCCATTCACCACCACTCTCTGGGCCTGGCCATCCAGCCAGTTCTTTTTCATTGTGGATATATTAGCTCCATAGTCAAGGCTGTATTGAATTTTGATTTTAGAGCAATGGAAAGATTTGCTGTTGGAAAATTAGTTGTAGTGCCTCAAAAATTACAGGTATTGTGTAAGTCCATGCCTTTTCTAGACTGTATAAATAGTGTTCTTTATGGTGAATTGTCCTGGTTTGAGACAAATTTGGAGGAATGTCCAAATTTGAACATCCTCTGATGGAAGGCAGGTTACAGCCACCCCTCCCAAACCAGGTTTGGGGAAAAAGAATTTTTCCTTGGGGGAAAGTGAAAGGAAAAAACCTATTTATTTAACAGACACAGTGAACAATGGGAGAAGAATAATAATGCAAAATAATAAAACCATTCTCTATGGAGAGAAACCTGGGAAGATTTTTGAGTCTTTTCTGTGGGCATGGCCTCTCTCCTCCTCTTTGGAGCTGGGTTTTTGGTGTAGGTCCCTCCAGGCCAGAGATATACTATCTGGTGTTACCAAAGAGTTCCAGAAGAGAAGAAGAAGAAAGTGAAGTCCAGGGAGACAAAGGAGTTTAACTCTCCATCTCTCTCTTCTGAGAAAAGGAGCCAAGAGCTGGGAAAAGCTGGAAGGTGCTCGCCTCTGCTCTGCAGCAGCAGCAGCAACCTCTGTGCTCTTGGAGCACAAACTGCTTTGAAAAGTTCATCTGGCCTTTTTTTTTCCTTCTCCCGCATAAAGTTTTAAAGGCACAGAAAGGCACAGGATTCATGTCTGGGCATAGAGTGGTGGTAAGGGATACACATCATAAAGTTACCCCAAGACATGAATGTTGTTCCAAATGTGTTCTTTTAAGACACCATTTTTAGTTTCTCATAACTTTGCCAGTTTTTCTGAGTTGAAATATCCCCTGATCACGCTTGCCCCAGAGTTAATGCTGTTTGGAAAAGTGTTAGCAAAACATTCAGGAGAAACATTTCAAAACCAGTACACTGACTTCCGTGCATGGCACTGAAAGGAAAAAGGAAAAGACAAGCTGCTTCACCCATTTTAGAAATTTTCAGCCACCATTTGGTTGAAGGACTCTCATCTCCATGGTTTTCACTGCAGCAGAAGCCTGGGTTATGAACCACTCCTGACTATGTGTCAGAAACATGAGGGCAGCACTCACAAAGAAACCCAACCCAAAGCCTACCAGCATCTGGGCAAGTCACAAACCTCTGCACTGCAGTGGTGAGCGGGGTCGTTAAAGAAGCTTGACACTCCCATTGGTGAGCACAGTCTGGCAGGGCTGGGCAGAGCTGTCCCTGCAGCCTCATCATCCACATCCAGCACTGGGCATCAGGCACGATGGCACTGGGCTGCTTCCACCAGCTCTCCCAGCTCGCTGGCAAAAAGAAGAGCTCTGTGACATCAGCCGAAGGATCAAAAAGTTTGGGGATGACCCAAAAGCAAGGAGCTATGCACTTGAATGCGCACAGCAGAGGACCACTCCGTATGCAGCCAAAGGGCAGATTGCACTGTTTGAGGCTCATGTGTTGGCGAATGAGGCAGGATTCACCAGATTCTGTTGGACAAAACATTTTCTTCTCTATCCCCACTTCACACTCTACAGGAGGTGGATGGGATTCGGGAAATGGCTCAAGGCAGGGCTTTAGCAATGCTTTGTTAGACAGGACCTTCATCTCACCATAAAAGTGGAAAGTGGTGAAGGCCTTGCAGCTGCAGGAAGGTTGGATGGGTCACTGAAGTAGTGGATCCTCTGACTGTGAAGCCCTTTGCCATCTTGGTGAAGGAGGGTAACAATTTCCTCACCAGCCCCTCTAAGATTACAGTCTTACAGCATACCCAGTATGGGACTGATTTTTCTCAAGTATCTATCACATGCAAAGAAGTCTGCCTAGACAACACACAGTCCCCAGAGCTGTTCCCTGAGGAGCCACCTTCTTCCTGCAACACACAGGCCTTGTGCCCTGCCAGTCACCTCCATCCTTCTCTTTGTACAGGCTGATGGGCCAAGGCTGGGGCAGGTCCAGTCAAGCACCAGTGCTCCTGCAGGGTTGGGTTGCCCTGTGTCCCTGAGCAAGTGGCCCAGATTACTTTTCTTACCCAGGTGGTAAGTAAGCATGTGTGTGTTCCTCATGCAGTGCTTGTTAGGGGACACCTGGCTGGCAGCAATGCTGAGCTTTCAGGGAGAGTCTGAGTCAGTGGGAATTATACTCAGGGTAAATAAAACACTCTACCATAAATAAAGAGCCTTTTAACAACATGGTTTGAAAAATCTGGGGCTTGGCATTTAAAATCAGGGTATAACAAATGAGGAGGAGGTCTTGATGTGCATTCTGCATCATCCATGGCAGAGAAGGGGAAGAACTATTAATGTCATAAGGATGCTATGGGGACAAATCCATTTGGGAAGCATTTACATACTGTTGTGATGGACCTATAGACAAATTTGTCACAAAATGACTAATTTGTTTCCCATGACTGAAGGTTTCTTCAGGAATATTCCACTGAATTTTTCTTTCCAGGACAAAACAAATATACAAGGTTTTTGCAACAAACTGCAAAAAAAAAAAAAAAGGGTTTTATTTGTTAAAAATGTCAAGGTTGCTCTAGACAGGATTTTTTCCTCAGAATTAATAAAAAATATTTTTTCCTTCAATTCTGGTAGAAACAATTCAAAACATTAAAAGCTTTGTTTAATTGGAAAAAAAAAAAAACCACCAAAACAACCAGCTAAATAATTCTCTACGAGATCTATTATTTTGAGAAAAATCTAGGCGCTCTTTGTGTCAATGGGTACCTTCAGATGACTACAGTGGAACTAGAAGTTTGTTCTTTGATCTTGCAAATGCATCCCTGTCATCAAAGTGTGTGAAGTCCTTAGTAGCAGCATTTCTGCTTTCAGATTTGCATAAATCCAGGAAAGAGCATAGCATTACAGCTCAGTGTCAGAGATTAACAAGGTAGCACGTTTAAGCAAAGTGTGATTATTGCTGACCAAAGTGGATAAAGGAATACATCTGAATAAATCAAAGGAGTATATATAATAGTGATAAAAGTAAAAATAAAACATAATTCTGGCAGTTTCTGAGGAATGAGGATCTATGATTCTGCTTTAGATGAAAATGAGGATTAAGTCAAGTAAATTAAAATGGTATGGATGACAAGAGAATCAGATCCAGGTTTTTTCAGACAGGCTAGAAACAGCTTGTAGCAGGTTTCATTTCAGTCAGCGCTTCAAAATGGTGCAATGAATTTCAGTTAACTCTTATATGAAAAAAAAAGTGAATTTAAGCAGCAAGAATGAAAACAGTTTAGAATGGACAGTAATTTGGACAGGGTGATTTTCTGCAGTTATCTTGCTGCGGCATGTATTTCTGTTTTATTGAAAAGAATACACATGGTTTGAAATCATTGTGTTTCCCATTGAAGACAGATCAGACGGAATTCCTTATACAAATATTTCATGTATTTTCTGAGCGCTTTACTGCTGCCAGAATCGGCAAGGGTGCATTATCTAGAGTGCAATCAAATGTCACGCTAACAAAGCACTAAAGCCTTTTTAATTAAAAACGTCATAAAGGATTAAGTACAATTATATCCGCTGGATACTGTAACCTTCTCAGAGGGGCACTCGTGTGTGTGTGCTGGTGCCTGTGCGAGCAGGGCTGCAGGGGTGTGCTGGGTGCAGGAGAAAATGCCAAGGCAGTGTCTGCAAGGTCCATCTGGACGTGGAGCTGTGCCTGGCCGGACTCAGCCCTGCCACGCTGCCCAGCTTCCCAGGCTGGCATGCACTGCTCCCACCCACATGAAGCTGCTGCCTCTATTCCCACCTCTGAAGCATCAGGAAAGGAAAGCATTTCCACCTATAGCTTTCTGCTGCTTTTCCTTTCTGCCACAAATTTTCCTTCAATACCGTCTTTCTTAAGCTCCCTTCACTGAAACTTTCCCCCCGTCCAAACCTTCCTTTCCCGTTTTACACATCCTCCCCCCAGCCCCAGCACAGACTGTGCCACCACTCTGAAACCAACAGTAATACTGAATTTTGCCTTGAAAAACTTAAATTATAAACATTCTCTTGTAATATTCTGAATTTCCACTTTACATGTACTTGGCCATTATATTAACCAGCCACACCATTCAACTTCCAAAAGTAACCATTGGTATGTTAATGCTGACAATTCAGGCAGGATATAAGGATGAAGATTTATTCTTTCAAGGCCAAACTGTGGGTTTTCTGTGAACCCATGCAAAGGGCTGGATAATGTTCCAATGCCCCAGCAGCAGACTACAAGGCAAGCTGAGTCACTCATGGGATAATTTTTTAAGGAATGTCTTAGTCCTATTGTTCCCTTGCATGGCTCTGGAAGTTGCACCACAATTTAGCCCCAAGGAAGTTTACGTATTTTGAGAAACAAATTGCTGGAGTAGCCTGTCCTTTTGTTGCAAATTCTTTGAAACACACATTAGATGTGTCAGCACAGAGCTAATCACACAGAGACTGGTACTCTCTGCTGTGTGTGTTTTCTGGATAGAAAAAGTGGACCTTGTCATCTTTCTGCTATTGCATTTATTTGTATAACCTTTTGCTTTTCTCATTTTAATAAAATCTTGGCCAGGCTGACTTCATCCATGTGCCTCACCAGCATGTTCCCTCAATGCATTCTCATCTGCATTATATGAGACACTCAGTGTAGCAGATTTAAATTAAAATAATAAAAAAGGTCTTTTCCCAACGGTACATTTTCCACTGCTTGATCACAAAAAACCCTGATGGCCGAAATGAGTGAATTGGACAAATTTTACCTATTACTGTGAGACAAATACTGTTCTTTAAGCAGTAGTACCTTCCCTTCTACGGTAAACCCATTCTTATTTTGCCACCAAAGTAATTTTTAATCATTTTGATTTGCTAAAGTGAGAATATAATGGACATAAAAACTGCTTGGCACTTATGTTCAGACTCGTCACCTATTACAGTCCTGTTTATTTTCAGTTAATGAATTTAAAATTACGAACTCCTTGTACTAAATGCTTGCAATGAAGCTTTTGCTTCATTTTTTCTAGTCTATTGAAACTAAGCACAAGATGCCACAATTCTTGGGTTCAATGCATAAATTGGCAGCATTTTAATAGCCCTTACAGGGTAATACGATGCTAAGATTTTTTATTCAAACTAGGAAAATTGTTTGTGCTTTCATAAGCAGGAGGTTCAGTAGCATTTCTCTGGGGCAAAAACGGGAATATTTGTGAATTCTTAGGTGATCCAGCCTAGCTTGCAGAGAATGGGCACAGCTGTTGGAGAAACTGAGGCAGAGACTTCATCTGGGTGTTGCAGCCATTGTAAGATCTGTCTACAGCTTGTACAATTCAAACAGTTACAGTTTAGGAACCTTTGCAAAGCTTTAATTCTGGATTAAAGGTTGAAAATATCAAATACTGTTTTTGAAGTGGCAAACAGTGTCTCATAACAGCCAGAGGAGGAGTCTCTACAGTTTCTTGAGTCATCTGCTCTCCTCCTGGAAAGAGAATTATTTTGTATTAATCCGTTAAACATCTTCAGGACTGTGCTAAGAATTTAAGAGCAGCTCAGCAAGCAGATGTAGCTCAGACCTGTACCCTATTCTGGAGTAGCAGTCTCTTCTTTCCCAAGAGGTACATTAAAAATTTCTGAATTCATAATTTTGGGACACAGAGCATCTGCTGGTCAAACTAAGAATGTGCTTTGGATTATCCCAAGTACTCTAAATTACCTAATTTAAAATCCAGATTTATAAATCTCACATCACCATCAGGTTTTTCAGTTAATGAAAGGACTTATGAATTTTATAGGAAATGGAGCAAAATTAGAATTAAAAACTGCTAAATTTTTCTGTACATTATTATTTAAAACATATATGCAGTCTCTGTTATCAGAGATATCTGAGCACTTCTTAGTCACTGCAGCATTGAAAGTCAACCCCATTCCGCAGACTCGAAGCAAATGTCTTGTGTAGATTCAGTTTTCTCATTTAAGAATTATTTTAAGAAATTAACAATATGTGAAGTCTTAACTATCTTAATACATGAAGATAATTTTTGCTTTCTGCTCCAGTGAGATTACTGCCCATATTGCACTCTTTCATTACAGTAAGCCATCACAGAATCATAAATAAAACAACAAATCTTTGGCATATGGAAAACACTTTTCAGTTTGACAGGACTGAAACAAGTTCAGAGTTACAGGTAGTTGCCCTTCCAAAGATGAAGATCATGCTCAGGCTGCTCTGGCTGAAGCATGAAAAAAGGCAGCATCAACGTGTCTGGGCCTCCACAGGCTGATAGACTTCCTCACTTGCCAGCTGTGTCCTTGGAAATCTCCTGACAGCAGGTGAAGTTCGTGTGCTGGTTGTAGTCTAGACTTTGCCTGAGCATCTGAACCACTTCCAAAACAGCTTACCTAGACCTTGGATTTCTGCCAACAGCAGCCAATCCAGTGCAGACACCTACCTTGGCACAGTCTTTGTGCATTTGTTTCGTGTCTTCTCTCGTGAAGGATTGGCTTTTGTAGTACAAAGGCTTTTGAGGACCTGCATCAGCAGAACCCAGTAGTAGTAAATACAAGTGTGACATTTCGTACCTGCTGTTGAAATGGAGGCAAAAATATATGATGAAGGGACTGTCTGATATATGGGAACATGTTAGGTGCACTATAGTGATAAATTGCTTCCCTGTTATGCCTAGGAGACAGAAGTGATGCACTTGCAGCTTACTGGCATACTGTCACTTCTGTTCCCAATGTAGTGGGAATCTGTGAAGCTAACAGCTATTCTTATTTGGTTATGCCAGAGCTGGTCAATATTAAAATGACAAAAAGAAATAATGTCCTTGCTCTCCATTATCAGTGATTTATTTAGACAGGGCCTTATTTCATTTTATGACAGTTTGTACCAGCTTAAAACTTTCTAATCAGGGGTAACTCAGAATGAATTTCTAGACATTATACATGGTGAAAATACATTATCTGATTAGAAACTGGTACTGCAGGGAGCCTGTAGGCAAATGCAATGACCATATTGTATGTGTAAATTTGAGTTTTGCTTATGCTGAAAGAGTAAAACGCCCCTTCTATCTTACATCAAGAAGGCATGAACACTGAAGGTTATCAGGTGGGTAAGACTGTGTTTGCTCTAACTTCACACCCTCAGTAACAGTGTAGCATTGGATTGGTCTTTAATGTGAGACTCAGAGTTTACTGTACCATCATTATCTTCCCTGCTGTGTCATTAGAGAATACTAATAATATTCTTTTTTATATGATAATTCAGGACAGAGCACAGATGAATTTCTGCATAAGTAATTATATGTTTAGAAGCTGCCTTTCAGTGATTAGACTATAACCAGTATTGCTGTCTGTACTTAATCAATACCGCAGATACTGTCTGATTGTGGAACAAATTCCAGCAATGCTCAGAGTGAAAAAAATTGTCACTGCCTCCCAGCTCAGTGCTGACTCATCAAGCAAGATATGTTATCACTCCTGTACCATAACTCACCTTTGAGCTTCACAACATTGATCAAAAAATGCTTTGGTTCTTCATATACTTTCTGAATGAAATAATAATGTTATTTTTCCATCTTCCCTCTCCCACATTCCAGTGCAGTATCAACCAGGCAGAAATATTTAGCATATTTCCAGCACTAGGCTGTAATTTTAAATTTTGTGCTGCATGCATATCTCTAGACAGGTGTTTTGAAATGTAAATAAAAAGCAGCGTAGTGTGGGACTCTGTACACAACCTGCTGCAGAAGACTCTAGCAAGATGAGAAGCACAACATCTATCTGCTTAATAGGGCAGCAGGCTTGTGTAATGAGCAGAAACCACTCATTTAAAATCTTTACTGCAGCTCCCTGACTAAAATATAAAACATATTCCGAGGAGGCAGGAGGTGGAATAGCAGAGCTCCAGCATAATGTGGAGGCTAGTGCACAGCAGCTCAGTGAACCCCCTTGGTGATGTACAGAGGAGGGGTGTGACAGGCTCTTCAGCAAGGCAGGAGCAAGCACAGAGCAGCGGGCAGTGTCTGCTCTAACAGCCGTGATGCCCAGCAGCCAAAAGGCTCTGGATGTGTCTTAAACGTGTGTGCTCTGAGCAGGTTTCTAAGCAAGCATTTCCAGCACTATGTGCCTGTGGTTAAAGGGATTAGACAGTGGTAATCCAGTTCTGGAGGAGATTAACTTTCAAAAATAAGAGAAAGCTTCTGCGGTGGACACATTTTTGGCTCTGCTAACTTGGGTGGAGAGTGAGGCTGGGTGGGGGAGGGACAAGGATGAATAACCTCCACTCTGTTTATCTCCCCACTAGAGGCCTCTACACAACTGTCAAAAACAGCTTTTATTGTCAGCATATTTTTAGGCCACTTAGATGACAAAGTGCAGAAACCAGTTAGGCAACCTTCTATAGGAGGTAAAGCCCTGTGCAAACAGAGCTCCAGGCACAAAATTACCCCTTAGGTAATGAGGATTTGCACCATTGTCTGGTTGCAGTCCTAGAATTAGCAATATATTTGTGCTTAAAGCTTGTTCATGACTTCACATCAGATGGGTTTATGCAATGTGATCCCATTGCCCTCAGTTATGCTATTTTAATTGATATTGGTGCAAGCAAGGTGAAAAGCAAGGAGGTACCATGTAAAAATGTAATGTAACAGCACATTTGATTCTCTGTATATTGTTATATCTTTTAGCAATTGTTATCTTGAAAGCTACATTGAGCTAGCAACATGAGCTCTTTGTCTTCCCATTAAAACAATATTTCAAATGGCTCTTACTTTCTGAAGCTCCTTTTCAGTGCTTCAGCCTTTCCAGGCAGAGCCAGTGCTGATGCTAATGACATCAGCATCGATGCCTATCCCACAGACCATAGCAGGTCTCTAATTCCATCAAGAGAAAGACTTGAGGAGTTGGCTAATGTCACCAGAAAACCTCAATGGAATTACAGCTGCAATTGTGGGGGTCTGGAATATTTCACTTGCTGCAGGATGGGAATGAACTGCTATCACTCAGCCTCCTCTCTGCTGTTCTCCAAAGCACGGTCTTATTGAACTGTTCTGAGCAGTGTGGAGAGATGAGGAGAGATCTGTTACCCCTCAGAGTCAGTGGATGTGTCTCCTCAGGTTTTGTAAGCCCGAGAGAATTAGGGGACATCCAGCCACCAGCCTGCAGCCTGGGCAAGGCATGGTTTGGTTGTGAAGGACTGGCTTCCAACAACTGCAGAGAGTCGTGGTTACAGGAGCGTTGTGTTGGAAACAGGAGGTTAAATTCATTACATTGTCTCAGATGTTGGGTTTAAACCTCTATGTGCCCATATTTGTGTTATGTATATACTGCCAATATTTTTTCAAGATTTTTTTGCAGCTGAAGTTGCTCTTTGTCTGTTTCAGCCTCTCACTTGCAGTGAATCAACTTATTTTTTCTCTCCCCATCTCATAGTAGGAATTTTCTGTGCACTACTGCTCAGATAGCTAAAGACTTTACTGTTCTTCTTCTACTTCTTTCTCCTTGGAAGTTAAAAAACCTATTTCAGATGAAACCAGAACATACGTGTGTATATGTACTCTGCCATGTGACAGTGCAGCTATACACACCTATGCAAGTCCTGCCAAAACCATAAAGAAACAAAAAAACCCAAGCCCAGTAACAACAACAGAAAAAACCCCTAACAAAAGAGTATGTTAAATAAAAAAGGCATCGGTGTTATATAGTTTCATTAAAATCAGAGCAAAAAGACATATGGGCTGCATCTGTAGATGTGACCCCATTCTCCCCCCAGGAACACACAGCTTTCTCTTCCTGCTGTAGGCAGAGCTCAATGATCATATTCTGCTTACAATTTCTGAAGGTCACCTTCATATAAAACCTTCCTTCTTCCTCCAGATTCTCAACACACATTGCCCAAAACTCTCTTAGCAATGCTACGTTTTGAGGAGCATTATAATACCTCCTCTGGCCTCCTCCTACCCCCCAGCACCCTGTTCCATTCAGACTGGCAGAGATTTTATCATGCTTGCTTTCCCCTTCTTTCATTGTAGGTTCTTTCAGGAACTACTCTTGAAGCTGAGTTATGCTCCCAGGCTCCTTAAAACATCACAGATTTCCAGCACAAACTGAAGCCTAATAACACTAATGAACAGAGAGCTTTTATCTTGCTTTTTTGCCAAGTTCGAGTATTATTGCTTAAACCTCCATAATTACTCCATCATTTTAACTGTGATTTCTTAGCGTGATGATTTCATGAGCTTTGCTGGGGAAGAGGTAATCTAGCCAAGGAACATTTTCAGGCTATCTGGCAGCCTTTCTTTTCAAAAGATGTATTGTTCCTGTTGGAGTTTACTATTTCATCCAATTCATCTTGACATTTTGCTGCTTGCGTGGTGAGCTCTTAAGGAAAAAGATGGTTTAGTCTTTGTCCTCTCTATCTCTACCCTCATCTTGTTGGTTGTTGGCCTTGAAAGCAGAGCAATGGCTATCTATATGCCAAAAGAAAAGACAACTGACTTCCTTCTGGGTTTATCTGGCCTGCTTCAAGCTAATTTAAAGAAGTAGTCCTGGCAGGCCATATAAATGAGGATATAAATGGTCATAACCTGTCTAGGGAGACTTTTAAATGCACCTAGCAGGTTTGAAAGCACATATCTAATTGTGCCTAAATCACTTATGTTCTTTTATAAAATTCCTTATCTCCTGTGCCCTTCTGCAGTAAAATAATGAGTCTGCATGGACAAAAGGAGGGAAAGGAATCTTGGACTCTGAGACTGTTCAATTTCTTTCAAAGATATTGTTCAAGAGAAAGGAAAATTAAGCCTTGAAAAAGAATAGTATCTCACAAAAAAAAAAAAATCTTTAGTCATAAAGATGGCCTCTTCTAGGATGTACTTTAGTTTTTATTTTTCCCTGGCAGCATCTTTTTCTTGCAGACAAAGCATAAATCTCAAGTTTAATATATCTTTTCCAAAGTGATCATGTGCACTTCTTTAACAAAATATACGGAAAGCATTATATTCCCATGAGAAGCTGCATCATTTCCCATCTGGAAAACTCTTGCAGCTAAACTTGAGAAGATAGAAATGTTTTCCCATGGTATTTTCTTTTAAAACATCTCATGCTAACCTAAAATGAAAATTTTGAATTTTATGACAGACTGAATCTTTTATTTTTAATTATTTCCCTCAGTTTCAAAACATCAGAGCACTTATTGCATTTTATTTTGAGAATGTCAGAAAGTTTCAGTTCAGTAATATTAGAGGATTTCATTTAGACCATGGCAAATCACAGTATAAAATATTAAATACTGTATATATGTTATATAGAGGATAATATTAATATTTAATCCTTAGGTCAGAGAAAAATGCATGAAAACAATAAAGCCAAATCAATTTATTTTAATACCAGTGAAGATCTTTATTTTATTTAAATGAAAGAACATTCTATTAGTAATTTTGACTTTCTTTTATTGAGAGTGAAAGTTTCAGCTTTGCCAAAAATGCCATCTTTACTCTTGAATGTTATCTTCAGTCATGTCTCTCTGTCTCAAAAAGGAAATTACAGAGCTGGTAGTGGCACAGAGAAGGTCAAAGAAGCTCAAAGATATGGAGTGGCTGTTGCTATCAAATAGGTCTGGCAGCTGGAAAGGGGGATGAGGGAAGATCTGGCATTGTGGTGGCCTGGAAAAAGTGTATCAGAATAGATTATTCATTTCCTCTTCCAGTGCAAGAACAAGAAAGACTGGTGGTGGAGTCAAAGTAGGCAAGAGAGTATTTTTCCCTGCAAAAGTACACATAACCCTACACCTGGAAGGATTAAACATTTACTGAGCAACTGGACAAACTGTATGTCAGGCTCAGGGCATGGAGGTGCTGCCTCTGGTTCAGGAAGCTCAGGGATTGTGAATGCCAGAAGCCAAGGGAGGGTAGCCAAGTGTCTCCTTATCTAGCCCTCCTTTGGCTGTCTGGTTTTCTTAAAGGGATTCCCAGAGTCAGACTCTAAAAACATGTGTGGAAGTGGCCTTGGCCATAGCAGTTGCTTGTTCTGCATTGTCCCCAAAAGGCAGGGTCCTCATGAAACCAGATCCTTACCCAGCACTGAGGCTGCAGAGAGCAGGTCTGTTACAAGAAATATTCCTTAAAGGTGTGAGGCAGAGGGCAAGCTGGTCATTTTCGGGCTCATTTTCGGGCTCATTTTCGGGCTATTATCGCTCAAGCAAAGAGGCGAGCTTGAGATACAGACTTCGGACAGCCTGGAGGGAAGAGCAGCATGTGTTTCGCCAAGTAACCACTGGATGACACTGTTGTTCCACACAGCCACGGCCAAAGGACTTCATCTGGCAGTGGAAATGTGCCTTGTAAAAGGGAAGTGCAGATGTGGGGTTTTAAGTGTTTAGTGTATTCTCTGTCTTAGTGCAAGGGGCAAATTCATTGCATTTGCCTTTGTGTATGTCCTCACAATTAAATGCTGGCTTTCATTCCTTGGTGTTTAGGTTTAACAGCCTGATTCAATCTGCATTTAGCCACTACTGCCTGCGTTCTCCAGATTCATAGCAATGAAGAAAATAGTAACCTCATATGTCACACAGGGCAGCTTTACTTACAACATCACTAAGAAGATTAAAAATAAATTGAAGCATATGTCACTTCAAAGGGGGCAAGAAAAGGACATCTGCATTATTTGATGCATTAATGAGAAAGTTCTGCCGAGACTTGATTTGAACTGTATGGGAAATGATGCGATTGGTAAGCTTACAAGTTAAATGTATTTCAAATGAAATTGTTTCTGAAATTCATATTTAAACTAGGTTAAAGGATGCTTGCATTTTAGACTTTGCCTTCTGATATCTTGTTCATGAATTGAGCTTTACCCTTTTAACTTGAGGAGTTTACAATAAAAAAAAAATCAAAGCAATTTAGCTACAAATATCTGAGGCTGCATTTCAGTAGAATAAGCAAGAACAGCTCTCCTGCCTGAGGCAAATCTTATCATCCATGACCATCTGTACAGCTACAAACTAACTACCTTCGGCACTGCATGATTCTGTAGACATTGGGCTATGGCAAGCTAACATCCATCCGACCTGATTCCCATCCCCAGCTCCAAATGCTCTCTGATATCCTTGATTCTGTATCAAATACACTCAAAAATGTGGAGGTACAGTTCATTTTTACCTTTCCCATCTTTACTATGAGGTTGAGGATAAGTAAAGGTCAGTGATGTACAGCTGGATGTTAGGGATGCATGGGCAGAAACCCTCATGAAAAATTCACAAGGAACAATATGAGATTCTCCACGCCATCTTGGTGCTTCTGGTTTGTACAGCTCAGCTGAGGAAGGCTTCTTTGCTTCTGAAGGAAATATGACTTCCAGGAGGCTAATGTTCTGTTTAATGCATTAGCTTTTCCCCTTGGGACTCAGTTACAAATGCAGCTCAGGCCAAATTGATGAAATATCAGTTAATATGCGAATCTGACAGCTTGGAAAGGACACAGCTGCAGTGAGATAGGATAGTTTTAAGGTGATAGAGAAAAATCTAAATATATGAAGACCAGTATTTGCATATGTGGATCTTTTAGAGGAAGACACTGACAGCTTATTAATGAAACCAGGAATAATCAGTCTGTTTTTCCAGAGATAATTTCTCTGCAGTTCATCCTACGGGGGAATTTGGCACGGTATAAAAAAACTAGACCTAAACCATAGTCCATTTGCTTTATTGTTAGTATGACATTTTACTGCATAAAGGTTTCATATATGTCAACTATTTTGGCATAAGCGTATCACAACTTTGTGAAAAACTGGGGTGTGGACACTTGCCAGATCCTAAATAAAATGCCTTCCATTTGGTTTACCCTGAAGCCATAGGGATTGTTTAAGCAGAATGGAAGAGGGCCCAGTTTCAAATTGTTTCCCACATAGCTGCGTTCACAAACATATTTTAAACTCATGTCAAGAAGCCAACAGAAATTTGTCTTTATGTATGGAATAGCCAATGCAGGTGGCTAAATAACATATGCAATCAGATATAAAAATGTTTCCAAACATTGGTCTTAAAAATACATTTGAGTGAAACAGTGTGCCTATAACTGACTGACACTGTGGATCTCCTTGAGGCTCTAGGTCAACTCCTCCCATCAGTCCATGCAATGGTGGGAGGAGCACAGACCAGTCCTGTGGGTTATACTGGTGTCCTTCTGCTGTGGTTTATTAGTGTGGTCATGTTCTATGTCCACATGGCTCCCTAGGTGCCACAGTGTGACTTGGAATGAGAATTCCATTAGCTGTGCTTGGGTTCAGGGTCCCTGGGAGGTAGTGACTGTGGGGACATCCCTCCCGTGGGAAGAACCGGGTGCTGAAAGGAGCCCTGCTGAGTCCACTGTGTCAGGGACTGCTGTGCCTGTGTTTGCCAGGGGAGGCAAAGTACGGATGTGTATTCTTCACTGACAACCTGGTGTGTTGTATATGTCCCTATCAAGTTATGTGTTGGCCCAGAAAACAGCTGAGAGCTCTATATTTTGAGGTTACACCCTGCAGATGGAAACATTTACCCTGAATACTACTGGGACTAAGAAAAGCCAGGAAGAGAAAATCCCCCAGACCTGGAAGCTGCCTGTGTGTCTTCGGAGAGGTGGGAAAATCAGAAATGTGATCTCTTCTGTCTGTGTTTCACCAATATTATATAGTGGTATATGAATTAATTAGTAAAGTATTGGAGAGAATTTAATTGCATTCAGGTTTCAGAGTAGATATTACAAAAATTAGCTTTTTTAATAGAAGACATGATGAAAAGAAATAAAAGTTATTGGGAAAAGAGAGGATAGTATGAGGCTTAAACGGAGATTTAAAGAAAGTACTTATTTCAGGTAAAAGGAGAAAAGCAAGAAAAAGTCCACTTGAAAAATAAACTTTGTGCTCATGAATATCAGGGCAATTTATTTACTGAATTATGTCTGAAATAACAGTTTCAACATTTTTAGATTCAAACTACTTGCTTATAATTTTTCCCTGATCCCCCCAAGTTTACAGACACATAAAAATGACTGGAAAAATTACCAGATTAATAAGGAAATCTTATAAACCATCCCAAACACCTATCAGAAATTGCAAGCAAGATTGCACTGGCGAGATGATAGAAATGAAAGTAATTACAGAAAAGGTCATTTGATGAGAAGAAAATTAAAACATGAAACCAGACAACAGGATTTATAAAGTCAGGCTAATTGTGTTATGGCCTGAAGTTGTGTCAGGGGAGGTTTAGGTTGGCTATTAGAAAAAGGTTCTTCATCCAGAGGGTGGTTGGGCACTGGCACAGGCTCCTCAAGGAAGTGGTCACAGCACCAGCCTGACAGAGGTCAAGAAGCATTTGGACAATGCCCCTGGGCACGTGGTGTGACTCTTGGGGACAGTGCTGTGCAGGGACTGGAGCTGGACTTGATCCTTGTGGGTCCCTTCCAACTCAGTTTATTCTGTGGTTATGTGATTCTGTGTTTAACTTCACTAAATGCTATTTAGAAAACTTAGCAATTATTTGTTGTTTGAGGAAAAAACCTTCTTTGAGTGCCTCTGTTTTTCAAAAATAAATGTTTTCAAGGCAAGGTTTCCATAAAACTTCTTCAAGCAAAAGGATTTCCAAGGTCAGAGCTGCTAGAGAACACAGTCCAGGATTTCAGTCAGTGTGAAAGAGCATCATTTTAAGGCAGCTGGAAGTAATGTAATTTATAGCATCTGAGGAGCTCACCTTCTTACCCAAGGTAAAGCAAGAACAGCAGAGCTGCTTTCATTAATACAATACATGTTTTATTTTCTTATCTCCAGGCTTTAGTTCTTCATTTTTCTTTAAAAGTTTAAGCTTCTGTCTGAAAGCTGCCTTATTATAGTATTAATAGGAAGGAAAATAGTTGCTTCAGCTTTGGTCATGCTTTCAGAATAACCAGTAAGTGTGCAATAATTTATTTTCCCTACAGTCCTGTAAAATAAATTGTATTTTTTTCCTGTTGTACATATGGAGACCCTGAAAACCAAGATGAGGTGGCTTCTCTATGGCCAGTAAATAAGTCACTGTTAGAAACATTCTGGTTCTCAGGGTACACTAGGTTTTTGCCTTAGTTGGTGATTTCAAGTAAGGTTAAAGCAGAAGCCTACACTTAAGAAATTACTTTGCTTTTTAATCCACTTCTGCAGAGGCATCAATCATCACTATAGATTACATATCCTATTCCATTTGCCTTGAAATATAAGAAATTAGCTCCTGCTATGACAGCACAAATCCCTGTTTGACAAAGGCGTGTATATTTAAAAATGATCCTTAAAGCACTTTTTCACCTGTGTCAAGAAAGGGATGTGATGCCAATATTTTGAATTCTCTTCCAGTTATTTTTTTTCCTGTCCTCATTTTAATCTGTGCTAAGAGAAGAAGACTGAGTTGCCTTGTGTTTTTGCTAGATGGTGCCAGAGTACACTCCCGCTCTGCCCAGTTCCTATAACTGGCTGGAGCAAAAATCTAGCTCTTTATTGGAAAAATCCTGCACTGAAGCATGAGCTGTGTGGTTCTGCTGATCTGCACGGGTGCCTGGGCATAGCAAAATGCAAAGCTTAGCTCTGTAAAGAAGAGACACTGCTTTCTGTTAGTAAGTTGAGCAAGTAAGCAGAACTATTTTTCTATGTTTGAAATATGAAAGAAAAAAAGATATACTAGGTGATTTTTATCCATTAGCTTATGTTGTGAAACTAGGAGTCTATCTAAGCAAATATTTGTAAAAACAATGCAATCAACATCTATGTATTTCTAAATTGGCAGCATATAGTGTACAAATAATGCTGATAAGTCATTTCTATCAGGCACTCATACCTTCTCAGGGTTGCTTTGCCTTCTCCCCTCTCTTTTTCTTCTTCTTCTTCTTCTTCTTCTTCTTCTTCTTCTTCTTCTTCTTCTTCTTCTTCTTCTTCTTCTTCTTCTTCTTCTTCTTCTTCTTCTTCTTCTTCTTCTTTTTTATTTTTCTTTTTTTTTTTATTCTATTGCCTTTTACAAAGGTCTGCAAGTAATTAGCATGGGTAAAGAATTGCCAGAATACAGTTTTTTCTTGATGTGCATATGTCACTGCCATAATATTACTGGAGGTGTAATAATTTAAATGGTAAAACTAATTGACTAGAAAGTGACAGCACTGAATGTGCTCTTTCATGGACAGTTCATTGTTGACAGTGGCCCATTAGATATGATATTATGTCAGTTTTCGTAGCTCTGCAAGAGAAACTGTATTGTTATTACTACACTGTATTGTGAAAAATCATCCTTTGCAGGTCTAAGTGCTGAACCTGTTTTTGAAAGGTAAGTGCAGGACACAAAATACAGATTTCAGTTACAGAGGTGGAAGTGCATTGTCGTGCTGACACCTGTTTGCATTGGTGGAGCAGAATGAAACATTTATTTTTCAAATTAAAATAACCAAAGAAGAAAGTCTGTTCTGAAAATACTAATATTCTGGATCAGCACCTTTTTTTGAAGAGTGCTTGGCACAATTTGGGAACAGAGTATAAAAACTGCTTTTATTGGATTGCTTTTTTTTTATACTTTGTGAAGCTACTCCCACTTTCAAAGCAATTGGAGAAAGTGCCTTCTTTCTCATGGCCTTGTCAACCTCAGAGGGAGAGAGTAGAGTTGGAAAGATTAAGTTCTCCTGAACACCATAACAAGATCCACAAGCAGGAAGATGACCCCTACATTCTCAGACAGTCTGTGCATGGACAGATGGATGAAGAGTGAGCGCAACTCACCTTAGAATTGAAGCCTGTGTTAAAACAGCTAAGGAACTGCACAAAGGGAAGAAAATCAGGCAGACAATGTGTACAGGACTAATACATTCTTTCTGCATTATAAATATTTGTATTTTTGAAGATTAATGGACTGAAATATTTTAGAATGAGGTCCATTGTTTATCCATGAGCTGCAAACACGAGCGATAGCTGCAGTGTGAGTTTCCCCACACCATCCTGTTAATGACCTCAACTCTGACCCTGGAAGCCCTCTTGAGGGAAAAGGGGAAATTTGGTCCAGATCATTTATGGCCATTTCCTGTGTAAAGCCATGCAAGACACTCACTGCTGACATTGCAATGTGAGCTACAAGCAACTGCATGATTGCAAATTTCTTAGGGCTTGAAAACCTGGATGTACTAGAAACTGTAAAGTTTAACACCCAGAAGTTTTCAAACTAAATGCTAATCCTTGCACCAGTACAAACATTGGATCATCCTTAATGATCTGAGAAATACACTGTGCAGCTTAACCTGAACTGAATTAACCCTTGACTGTACCTGTACTCATGTAGTGATTCAGTTCCTTGTCTTAAACATTCTGCCAAGGATTCCTGCTAAGGTGTAGTCCAAAGATGTTTAGTTCAGGGATGGGAAGAGCAATGGGTGGAGGTTAGGTCTTGTCTGCTGCTGGGAGATGCCAAAGAAGGGATTTTGTTATCAATTGTAGTTTTTGACTTGTTTGACCACAGGAGAAGACTGAATACAAACAAAATGAATCAATACTTTTCGTTGCTATCTGAATATGTGCTTCACTCATATATGAAATGCATCTCCTTAATGACCTTTATGGCTTATTTTTTTCAATTGTGGTAACAGAGTCAGGTACCCTGACTGGCCACCAAGCAATAGTTCATTAAGTGGTGGTAATTTAATTGATTTTCTTCACTAATGCATATCTTAAGATAGACTACCATTACAGGAAGGGTTCAGGAGGTGGTTGATCCACATGAAAACAATATGATTATGCTCCAAGTTTCATAGTTTTACAGCCTCACCTTAGCCACTACTGGATTCCATGGTGGTGAAGCAGCATGTGCCATACAAACAAAAGGACAAGATGAGATGAAGGAATATTTGTAGGAATTCCCAGAAGGTGGGGACTAAGGAACATTAAAAAGTTGGAAGAAAATATGAAGATCCAAAGGTTTCTTGCTGTGGTCCTCAGCACTGTAGTATCCAAGCTTACACAACCATCAATAGATTTGTACTTCCTCTGCCCCTTGGGGAGAGAAAATAATTTTTCACGTCTTTGAGATAAGGAAATATGGAACAGGGTGGATTAACTCATCTTTCCAGCGCTTCCTTTGATTAACCCAGAATTCAGCCTTCACGTATGCAACCTGACTAACACGCTCTAATAATGATGATACAGATCCATCTTTTGTCCTGGATGGAAGCTATCTCAGGACCAGAAGTCTTGTACCTGGAATATTTATAATGGGCACTCTATGGTTCTGCTGTGACTTTAATTTTATGATTTAAAGAGTGCAAAGCACTAATGAAAGAAGGCTGTCCATTTGTATGGATCATTTTAATTTAAATATTAGCTGAAACACTAGTACTTTAGCTGCAACTAGGTGTAAACAAATAATTGCAAATTATTTAATAACTTTTGAGACAATTGGATATTTCGATAGGGGCTATTTTGCAAGCAGAGGTTCATGTATGTTTAGGTTTCACTCTCCAAGTTAGTGTAGCTTCAGAGGGAGCACACACAGATGTGCCTGGTAATGGTGACTGATGTGGTCTTGGACAGAGGGGAGTGGGGGAGAGTGATACAGACACTGCAGCATTTCTTTGTACTTTCCCATAACAGTCATTTTTTCCTGTTATTGCTACAAAGACTGGTCCTTGTACATCTTGGTTTACCTGATCTTATTTGACAGGATGGGGTTAAACCACCTGCAGACATATATCATCTGCATTTGACTCTTGAAATGTCAGGGCAGGAAACACATTCTGTAAAGGAGCAGTGCTTTGGTTTCCTCCTTCTCACTTTTGAAGATGTGTAATGGTCACAAAGCTTATTGCATCAATAAGAGATGGGATTTGTGTCAACACCAATAAATAAACACAAAGAAATTATCAATCTTACAATGATTTTAGGACATGGTCAAATAGCAAAACAAATATTTCTTCATCAATCTTTTAGCCACAAGCTTGGCTGAGTGAAACGTTGAACACTTGGGTGGGACTGCAATGAAGGTTGATCAAGTCAGGTCAAAAAAATTGAAATTTTCTCATTCTTTTGAATTTCAATATTTAAAGGTTATTTTATTTGTGTCTTGATATATGAATGAAACAAACAGAAGCATTTTTTTTTTTTTTTTAAAAAGGAGGCTTTCCTCCTCTTGCCACAAAACATCCTTCCTGACCCTGAAAAAATAACTATTTATATAGCCAGAAAAAGGAAGAGAAGGCAGAAAGGAAATTAGGGTGGAAAAGGAATAAGGAATGAAAACAATCTGTGAATATTTATTTGGGCAGGTTTGGTATGGGGATTTAATACTTGCTTCTACTTCCTTGTTTTCCTGAATAAGATGGTGAATTTATTAGAGACATGCCCAGATCTCTGAAAAAAATGTGTTTTCATGTTAAGTTAGAACAGATTTTCAATTCTTTAATATTTACATGCGCAGTAAATAACATAGCCTCCTATTTCAGTGCCACAAAATTGATCTCCACTGTGGATTTTAAAATACCAGATTTCCTAACCTCTTCAATATAGCGTGGCCTTTTGTATAAAAAGAGGAAGAATCCCATGGTATTTAAAATCTCTTTCTTTTGACCTTTCTTAAGGGTACATGCAATTTGCAGCACTGTATAATGTGTTAGCAGCAGGCAAGACTACATCTTGAAAATCGTTCAAAATTGATAGCATGTCCCTATGCACATGATCCTCATACACAATTTCCCTTTTCAAAGAAACCTGCTAGAAATCTGAGTCTGCCATTTTAAAACTGACAATAGTGATGCTGTTTGGTTTGGTTTGGTTTTTTTTTTGAATTTTGTTCTGGGGCTTTTTAAAGGTTTCAGTGCTCAAAATATTTATAAAATAACAAATTAAGAAGATGATACTGCTGTGGGCTACACAGAACAAAGCAGGGGCCAATGCTGCCAAAGCATAAAAGATTCCCTAATCTGTATATCTGAGTCAACTGCCTCCGTGACTATATCTGATAGGCAATAGGCACTGCTTCTCCCTTTCCTTTCTTTTTAAAAGGATTTCAATACTCTCTTAAGCTTTCATATGAAAAATGCAGAAGCAGGGCATATATCAAGGATAAAAGGATATGGTAGAAGAAAGACACCTTTCCATTTTTATTGCTAGCATTTCTTTTTTTCTTTTGTAAACTTTCTCTGTCACAGGCAGTTCCATGAATATACAGGCAGTCCAGTTCTTTTCAACAGCTTTCATTTGAACTGATGCACGATAGATTTATATGGTCACAGATTCTTCATGCTGAATTTATTCTTTATATTTCTATAAATTAATGCCATTGCTATAAGAGACAGCTCTTGACAATAGACTTCCCTGTTCAGGACCAGCATTTAATGTTTTGTGTGTACTTGTGAGTTCCTCATAAAAAAACCTCTACTCTATACAGTGTAAGAGAAAACCAGTACTGAGTTTTCTTCTTCTTAAAAAAAAAATCACTATAAGGAACAATTCATGATAGAAAAATGACTAGCTCGACAGCACATAAGATTGTTTTATGAAAACATTTTAGCACTGATAACCACATCTTAGATGCAATCCACAGCTGATGGCAAGCCATCCTTGTATCTGTTCCCACTGCATGTAATTAGCTTCTAACGCATATCCACATCACGCGTTTTAAATCTTCCTTTCATCTTTCTACTGCAGTACTGATGTCTCCAGCAATGGATTCTTAAGCAAGCATTTTATGACAGATGCTCTACATAGTCATTTTATATCTGTGGCATCAATAAAGCAATAAAACTTAATTGGTTACTTCAGCACGAAGAAGAATATTTCTGACACCTTGAAGCTGCAGATTGACAGACAGGTTCACTGATGGGGGGAGGAGGTAAGAGAGGGTGGGTCAGAGCTGATATTGCTTTATGAATTACTTGTTAGCAATCACTCTGCTAATAGATGAACCTGACCTCTTTTAGTTTGGTAATGTTGGCACAGCTGTGATGCGCCCAGCTAGTCCAGCACAGCTGAGGGCAGCTGGGTCAGAGCTTCTGAGATTTAGGTTCTCCCTGGCCCCCAGAAAAACTTTTAGGCTCTTGAGCTCATTAAGAGACTTGCTAATATAGATGAGTCAGTGGGATCCCTGTCCTAAAGTGCAGTATGTGGTGGGTGATGGTAAGCAGCAGATAATTGTCATGGTGAACCCAAAGCCCCCAAACATGTTGATTCTGTTTTTATGATGAAGGTACAAGCCTTCTACAGTTCTTTATAAAGGGTCTGTGCTTCTCCATGTGATGATCACGTTCATTCAGAAGAGCAGTCCTGGCTGTTCAACAAATATAACAAAGATAGTTACACACAAAAATAGCATTCAAGGCATGATCTGACCTACTCCAGATCATGAAGCAGCATTGTACTTATACTTCTGTAATACTTGAAAAAATGTTTTCTATAATTTGTTACAGGGCAGTACTGGTGTCTTCTATATGATATTAAAGTCCTACTACAATTTTTCAAATAACCCTAGCGTGCTCTCTGATTAAAACCAAACCAAAGCAAGCCAAACCCAGGAAATTTATTTTCTGAATGATGGAAGGAAATGAGCCTTTCAATGAATGTATATCATCCCATCCTCATCTTTTCTTCTTAAGTTAATAAATTACCAGGATTTTATTATTTCCTGTTCATTTCTAGAGAAAGAAGACGAAAATGTGGATAGAACCAAACTGATTTAGAGATAGTGACTGGAAAGTTTAATGCACATAGAGTTATGACTACAGTTTATGGCCATTTCTTGTCTCCAGTAATCTGCTAACTTAGGTCATGTATTATTCAGCAATGTTACTTGGGTTTTGATGGGGCTTCTGCAAAGGTTGAGGTTGAAGGTAGCATTTTCACACTAAGCATGTATCAGGTTGCAGCTGAATATAGATCCTTTTTTTTGGCAAACTGCAGCTGGGAAAATTGCTCACATAGTCCTGAACTTCTGTGGCACTTAAGTCCATCTCTGACCTCAAGCATCATCTGTTTTCATAACCCTTTCACTACTTTTGTTTATTGAAGGGTGCATTCAGTGCACTTGAACAACGTCAGAGTGATTGAGCTCTGGGCAAGATGACCTGAAAAGAAACAACTTTCCTCTTGCTTGGCATGAGCTAGAAGTGCAAAGACTCACTTCCCTGCTGCTTGCATGGGCCACAGGGACTATAGAGAAAACTAAAGAGGAACCCAGCCACTACTGTGGTCTACCTGATTGTCTTCCTCACTTTTTTTCCCCTCATGTCTCTCCCTATCCCTTTCTCCCACCAGCCCACACTGCTACTAGCTTTGAAACGAGAGTTGGATGATAAAGCAGACCCTCAACCCAGCTGGAGCTTCTGCAAGTCCATGGCTCTCCTGAAGGGCTCAGAAGTTCAGCAGATGTTGCCAGCACCATGGGCTTTCTGCAGCCCCTGAGTGGGAATGAATTGCAGCCCTTGATTTGAAGCCCATTGTTAGTGGCAATGGCTTAAGTGTCTTTGCACCGGCTGATTTTCTTGTATGCACCCGTGTGATGTTCAGTGGAAGGGCGCTTGTATAATGGTGTCTTTTGCTCTATAAACTTCTGAAAAGAAAATTTTGTGAGGCTTGCACATAAATGAGAAAGTATTAAAGAGCATGTAGATGTCTCAGTGAGAGATACAGAAACATTTTGGTCAATGGCTTGTGACAGTCTGTGCTCTTACCCAGTGCCACAACATTCCAAAACAGGTGTTCCCTTCAGCTGTGTAGGTCTTCCAAAGCAAAACCTTTGAAATAAGAAAGCACAGGTCAGGACTTGATTTCATTACTATGAACAGGACTGGGGGCTGTGATGTTATTCACCAACCATTTGAATAACTAGGTAAAATTGATGGTTTCCTTATGGTTTGATTAGATTTTGTGTCAGTTCTTTCAGTGACAGATTTAGAGAAAAGAAATAAAAAGACAGTGTAATGTAAAAATCAATAGTGTGGTGGGGAGGGAATGCAGACTGGGAAGTTTCACATGGGGGGTAACATTGTATTGAAATGTTTAATGTCTTCTTTTATCCTTTTATATTTATTAACATTTAAACAGACTTCTAGGGATTTTTATCTTTTATAATGACTACAGCCCTTTTGCTGAGCTCATTTCCATTACACAATATTATTTCAGCTGCTAGGCAAGAAGATAATGTGCCCTTCATTAAAAATAGCTAGGAAGAGAAGAGTAGCATACCCCCCCTTAACAAGCATTTCTTGTCCCTTATCATTTTTTTTATCCTCTCTTTTTTTCCCCCCTTAACATGCAGCTCAGATCTTTTGTCTGTGGAGAAGTTTGATTATGCCTTAATCCAAATGGCCAGTTCAATCTATTTTAATCCAATTAACCAATTCAAACTATGCTGGGTGTCATAATCCATTTCTTAATCCAATTAGCTGTTGTTCTGACTGCGGGTGAGGACTTTGCAGAGAGGCGTTGTTTGTTTTCAGTTTCAGAATGCAACATGGTGTTGCAAGCTAGTTCAGACTGCTTCCCTGGTAGCCCAAACAAGGAATGAAAGTGAGAGATGTCAGCAGCATTTGCATCCTTCCTGGGTTTGATCTATTTTATCAATAATTAAAGTGAGTAGGACTTGATTCTCATGATCAAATTGGATTTGTCTCTTTGATATTTTCTTTTCATGGAACTGAATTTAAATATACCACTTGCTGGAGACAGGCAAAAATGACTTGTAAATTTAGCTGGTTTAGCTTGGGGTGCTCAGCTTGAGATGGTTCAAGGCTTCTCTGTATTTTATGAAAATCAGGCCCCTTTTAAGGAAATGCAAAGTGACTCTCTCAGTTCTATAATCAGTCATGAAAATCTTGCCTTTTGTATTTTGCCTTTTCAAGCTAATAGGCTGAGCAGTTTACCCAGGGAAATGCAAGCTTGGATCTCATTGAAACATTCTAAATACTTTCCTGACGGACTAAGCCTGAATATTTATGAACATATATTGTAATTTCAGCATTATAATCAATTCTCCTTGAGTACTAACTGTACGAGTAATATTTAATTTTTTGCTTGTACGCAACATGGAAGAAATACAGAGATTTTCAGAGTTCACAAATTAGGGAGATACTGACTGTATGATCTATAGTCAAAAATATCATAGTGGACACAGTCTTCCAGGGCTTGCTTTGTTAAAATCCTATTCAGCTTTAAGGCAACTACACTTTCCAGTTTGATTTTCCTTTAGACAAGTTGTACAATCTGATCTGAAAAGGACTTGAAGTTCTTTTCTATGGAAAATCAGAGGATGGGTTAAGTTGCTTTTGGGCTGTTAAAAACTCTCCTCCACATACTAAATCTATGGTGTAAATCTGTACTTGAAACATGAACCAAAAACTGCTGAAGTGTACACCTCAACAATATATGCTTCTTTTATAAATATTTCACTGATTCTGGCATCAAAGGATATGTGCCTTAACTTTGCTACAGTGATATTTTAAAAATAAATTTGAATCTCCTTTTTCTCCCCACCTTGCGAATCGAAAAATTCTCTATATAAATTATGTACATTCCACAGTGAAAAAAAACCAAAAACCAAACCAAACCAACAAACCCCACAAAACAACAAAAAAACTATAGCAAAGAAAAAAGAGATTAATGCAGCAGGCAAAATAAAAATTACCTCTCAGAATTTCAACAGACAGGTTGCTTTTCTGTCTTATTGTCATACTTTCTGTAGTTATGACATTGATATTTTTTCATCATCAGTCTAAATCACATAGAAGGGCTGGAGACATGGAACATTTAATCACACTAAGCCGGTCATGAGATTGGTGAGATTTATGAACACAGAGGAAAACACTACATGAAATCATCAATTTACAAATAAAAATAGACTGTTTTCACCAATTTTTTCAATGTTAATGGAGAATTGATTAGGCGCTAGATCTATTTGGCATCTAAATCAGGAATTCTGCAAGGAGCTGAAGGCAATAACATTCTGGGCACCTCCATGGATCTTGAACAGTGCTCATGTTCTTCAGGATGATACCATTGATCTGTGAAGATAATGGAGACTTGCTGAAGTGATAAGTGGAGTTCAGCTCCAGATTCAGAGTCATAAGCTAGATGAATGCATAGATATCTGTGGGCTGTGGACCTGCATCTGCCTGTAGACTGGGCTCAACACACATGGCAGACATAATTACAAAGACTATTGGACAGAATCATAATGTGCAAGTAAGAATTTGAAGCCCATAAAGAGAATGTGTCTTTTGGCCATTGCTTTGGGGTGATGTTTACATGAAACTCTTCCATTTCCTTCAGAACATACAATGTCCTTCTTCATTGCTGAAACTTCATAAACAAGTTATTTTCAAGAAGAATGTGCAAGGACACAGTAATGGAGGTTAGCTGCAGCTATGAATTTTATGAACAGTTTGATGGAAACCACATTAAATGGCAACATCAACCCACAAATCAGCTTTGCATTGCTCTTACTCCAATCTGGTGTTGAAGGTGATTCACAGTGAATTTGCTTTTCATGGCCACCATTTCATGCAGTGCCATTTATCAGCATACCAGGCTCTCGTGCTGCAGGAAACTCTGGCATTACATTTTAGCAGTGTTAACAACTAACATTTTTACAATGCTGCTCATGTTAGCAAAGTAAGTACTGTAAATAACATCACAAAGACTACAGTAATTGCCCTCTTTGTAATGTGCCTGTTCACTGTGCTATCACCCAAGTCATAAAGCTGCCACATCCTCTCCATGCATTGTCTTAGAACAGTAGCACAGTTCTACTCAGACCAAAATGGGTCAAAACACAGCTAAAGGTGATCCACAAGCACAGAAAGAGCTGGATGGTACAAGGAAGAAAGAGTTCCCTTATTAACAGAAAAAAGAAAATTCTCTCTAGAGAATTATTCCTGAAAGAGGTATATTAGCAAAAATAAAGATGAGGGCTGTTAGAATGTAAAATATTAGGTGAAACAAAACAGAGAGCTTTGGGATTTTTTCCTTATTTTGACAAAGCAATAGTATCCCAGAATCCTGTGGCTCTGAATGAATGAAGTCCTTTTTGGGTCATTCACTGTAGCCTGGTTTGCAGTTCTCCCAGGCAGAGGCTGGATCTCAAATAAGATTGCACCCTGATGCTCTGTTTTCCCTGCAGTGTGCCAAGATCCTTCCTGTACTGGGAACTCCAGGGCTGCATTCAGAATTCCAGGTAGGAGCTCACCAGAGCAGAATAGGGGGGCAGAATCAGCTCCCTCAATGTGCTGTGCACACAAAAAGCTGACTGAAAGCCTTCTAGAAGCGTAATTTATTTAGAAGTAAAGCATCAAAGAAAACATTAAACATTTAAACCACTGTATGCGGCATATATTCATATGAAGCTTTTCCCTACAGCTTGCTATGCTCTTGTTCTGGAAAGGCACCAACATCTTAGACTTTTTCTATAGATTCTGTTTCTTTCTTCCTCTGCTTAACGTTTCAGTCTGTTTCCCTAGCCCTATTCTGAGGAGGATCCTCTTTTCTTCTCAGGAGTTCTTTACCTACTCATTAGCCTTTACATTTTCAAGTTCTGAACTTGGAAAAATAAACATAAATTTTATTAGTAGATGGGGTGCCATGTACTTGAGGTTAATAATTTTGCCCATTATTTTTGAAGAACACTTTGGCATAAGTATTTGTTCTAGGAAGCCAAGTGTTGCTTCCTAATTAGTTTTCTATGCATCCCACTGTAATTTAAATCAATATACTTACAAAGGAAATTCCTGAACTCAGTAGAATATGTAAAGCTTTCATTGTAATGCTAGTAAAAGTAGTCACATTTTTTGATTCTAAGAAATGAGATCAAAATAAGTGCATTTTGGCAGTAAACAATCAAGGGGTTTCTTTTTAATCATTTGAAGGCAGCATTATATCCCTATTTTGTGCAAGGAGAAGTTGATGACCTTGCCACAGCCCCTTGCTGTGGAAGAGAGCCCCTTTTCACTGTCAGTAGAAATATGTGTGTTTGGATCCAGAGGTCCCAGGTTTCATTCTTACTGTTGATAATTTATCTTTGTTTACAGTACTACAGCTTACTCCTTCCATGCCTCAAGATGCATGTAGGGAGAATCTTTTAAGTTTCAGAGTAAAGAAAACTGAACAGTATTGGTTTTAAAATCATTATTTCTTATGAAAATAATAAAAAAAGCCTGCATGGGATTTTTTTTTAAGACTAGCACTGGAAAGAACCACATACTTCTCCAGTTCACATATAGCGACATACTAAATGTCTAGGTTAGAAAAATCTCCAAGACACCTACTAGGACATCACTACAGGATATCTAAGAGGTGTCTACACCACAAAACTCCCCTGAAATTCAACACATTACCTGAATAGAAGAAACCAAACCCCTGAATTATAAAATATCCGAGAAAGAGCACAAAAAAGAGGATGAAAATCTCTAATATCAAGGAACGGTTGAATTTCTTCAATTTGCATTCTTTATATAATTTTTAGAGAGCCTGAGTTTGGTGGAAAGAAGTAGCATGAAAAAATGGTCATGTTGTTGTTTAATGAGAATTTTTAGCCCAAACATTCTCCAGAAGAGTTATATGCCAATATTACAAACTTTGAGCTTGCTTAAGGTGCCTAAGCATAAATGTCTAGGTTTCTTCAAAAGCCTTAGGATATAAAAAATATATATGGATTCTGCACATATGGCAGAAGCATAGATGAAACCAGGAAATGCTTCTCAACCAACAGCTGGAGGATATGTAGGACACTTCAAATGACATATAACAGATATTAAGTTACATCATTTAGGATAATTATATCATATATATATATATATCTATATATATATATATATATACACATATATATAGCATACTAGTTATAACTGAGAAGTGTAACTGAGTCCTTTATGTCCTGCTATACCTGTTGGTAAAATAAGGAAAGCAAAAAATATACAGAATATGCAGAATATGGAAGAAATATATATCTCTATAGACCCGTGGCTGGAACAAGTGGAATAACTTCCTCAGATTTCCAAAGAAACTAAGTCAGCCTCTAACATGGTTGAACAAAAAATGAGTAGCATATGTGGTTCTCTAGCCTTGTTTAGCCATGCAGAATGTCCACATCAAAAATGGTTTTCTACACTTCCCTCTATTTAAAATTAAATTTTTTCACCATGATTTTATTTAGCTAATGAAATATGCTTTTAGTAATGTAATTTTGTTGTGTGACATTGATGCTGGATATTCAGAATTTAAGCTTCTCTGTGATGTTGGTGAGATCTAAGTGTTGGATGACCAAGCAAGTGAAGAAAAGTCAACTAAGCTGTTAATCTTTCAGGCAAAGATTGGAGAGAATAAATTCAACAGAGAAGACTAGAGAATCTGAGCAGCTTTTTCTTGCTTTCAGCTGTAAAGTGTGTTCAGAGACATGGTATTATGAACAGCTATGAATAGAAGGCTGCTTCAGAAAATAGCATGAAGGTGCAACTGCTATAAGCAGTTGCAATCACAACTGAGTCTGAAACAACTTTCCAGGTAGTTTAATTTAACTTTCTGAGGTCTGTGGATGGGCTTTATATGGTGTTTATTGCTGACTAAAACCTGAGCTGGCTCTTTTCCCCCTTTAGCAAAGGGGCTACATGCATAAATACAGTACGTGATACACACTCTTGAAAGGGCTGCAGTTAGGAGGGGGGAAAAAATAAAGTAAAATAAAAGTTCGCATATTCCTGTCCTGGTGGATGCACACTGGAGCTGGTGGAAGCCTCTGAAGGAGGAAAGACAAGGCAATTTCTTCAGGAAAAGAGCCCGAAAAAAGATCTGACAAAATCTTCTGAATCTGAAGTGGGGATACAGGCTAAAGATACGTCCAAAATAGCAGCCTTGGGAATTGGATTGTTTTGAATGCAATATTAAGATCTTCGCCAGTGCCTGGCACAGTTTGATAGTAAGGATGAGTCAGACACTGTTCCAAATAAGCGGTTTGCATGTGGCAAGTTTGAAATTTAGAGAGCAGCGGAAATGAGCAGAGCTGGGGTAGATCATAAGAAATGTTGAGTTCAGGCAGGCTGGGGATCCATCTTGTACAGTTTGTGGAATGCTCTCTTTTATGTTGATTCAACAAAGACGAGTTGACAAGGGATAAAAACCAATAAAAAGAAAGTAGGTATCACACCTTTCACAGAATGTGTGAGAGCTTGGGGTAGGGAGAGACGAGTATATATGGTTATGTCTCTGCTTGTTTAATGAAAAATCCACAGAGTATAATAAACCTCATTTCCATGAAATTAGCATACGGGTAAGCCTTTGTAGGATCTAAGAAAGGCACTTTGTTTGAACACATAGGGTATCAAAATTCTCATTTTAAATCTTTAATTAACTTTTCCCCCTCTTCATTATCAATCACTTATTTCAACTATTCATAGCCTCAGTAAGCTTCCTCTGGTGGCTAAGAGATAAGACATTTAAGAAATAAAAAGTCAAAGTCTGTGTTGCTTTTATTTGTATTGCATTTGAATTTGACCAGAATGCTTTGGGGTTTTTATCAAAGATTTGAGTGAAGGGAGTGCTAAAGCTGATTTGGTTATATACTTCCTGGGGACGAAGAATATGAGTGTTCACATGTAGTCTCTGAATGAAAGATAGATAAACATGGGTAGACTGAGATTTTAATGTCATACAATGCACACAAAATTTCTCCAGGTATTGTTTTAACAGATCCACATGAAATCTCTCAGGGTGTTCTATTAACAGATGCAACCTTGGAATGAGATGGAGGAAACGGGGGAAGATATTGTCGTATGACTATCAGTGAATACCAGTATCTGAAAAAAACGCAGTGTTCATGTTTATTTTGGTAACTCATGCGCACTCTCTTAGCAGGTAAATATTGTAACTTTTTGTATGCAAGAAAACCCTTTTTCACTATATCATGTTGTTAATTTCCTTGCTCCATATCTATTGCAACTTACAAGTCTGATTTAGTAGCTTGCAGTGTAGTGATGTAATATCTTCAGTCTTGAAAATCTTGAAGATCCCTTGGAGAGCTGAACAAAATTGTAAATGTCAGAGTTAGACAACCCCAAATGTCCTGCCTTGGTAAAATCTTGAAGGATTTCTGTGATCAGATGGAGAAAAATGCAAGTACAGCAGCTGACTTCAGGGAGGCTGTGATCTATAAGGGTCAGGCATGCAAACTGAGATCCAGGGTATGTTGGGAAAAGTAAGGAAAAACTGCGGAGCACTCGTACCTGTGTAGTATTCATCATATAGTGCAAGTGTGCACATATATTAAACAGGACCATGGGCCAATCAGTGGTGCATCCCTAATTTCAACTGCTAGTACAGCCCTTGCCTGGTTTTGGCTTAGGCCAACCAGCACTTTCCAGGCAGTACCTGAGCACAGCTCAGGGAATAACCCGGGCTGGGAACAATTCTCAGGACAATGCTGAAAGCCAGGGGAGTGCCTGCCTGTGCAGAAGTGAGCCGTGCCAAGTCAACTGATGTCCTTCACGTGCAGCTTATTTACCAATACAGGTGTGGCCATCTCAGTGAAATTAATTATCTAATTTAAATTAAATGCTTCTGATCATTATAGTCAGGAAAAGTTGCATTCAGAGACCCTGCAGATAAGAGATGCTGTTATGACCAAGGAATTTCAGAATTTAGTTTACAAAAAATGATTAACGGCACTTGGCTGGTTTAACTTCACAGGAGGTTTGCCTAAAAATAATGCATATCAGGGAAGTAAAAGATGCATTTTCAGTGAGAAATAGTATTGGTATAAGAACAAATAAATTCAGATAGTGGCCATGAACATAATTTTCACACAAGGTGTTTTTTTCTACTCTCTGCCAGAATCAATGATCATTTGAAGTAGATTTCCATTTGGAGTAGTGGACAAAGGTAAACATTGGGTTCAAAAATGGTAAAATCATGGCTGTGATTACACAGTGAGATTGATACTGCAAAACATGTCTGGATTAAGCTAACTGAATGAGTGCTTCCTGTTTTCAGTTCCATGGTATTGGATACTAAAACAATTGGTCAGCATATGAATTTTTAAGGCTAATTTGTGAGGGAATATGTTGCATAATCTTCCGCATTGAGGCTCAAACCACCAGTTGAAAATTTGACTACAGTAAAATTTATAGTTCCATGTAATCATTTTGGAAATGCACTTACCACTTCCGTAAACATGATTTTTAATTGTGTTTAACAGTAAGTTCTTTCCTTGTTTTACTAACTGCTGAAAATTCAGTGTTCACCAAGTAAAATGCACCAATAAGTTCAAAACTGGCAATTTCTCTGCACAGCCTAAAAGTATTTTTCTAAAAATCTCATCCTTTTCAGTTTTGATTTCTGACTTAACCTTTGATTTTGATCTACAATGCAGACAAATAATGTAATCAGGGATTATGCATTAATGAAATGGGACGAAAAGTAATTTTTAAAATAAAAGTCTTTACCATGGCCTTCTCTACACTCAAGTTTGAAGCACTGTCCATGACCAGGAAGTCCAATAATTTATTTATTTTTAAATAAATAAAGGAGATTTTTAGATAGGAGCTTGAACCTTAGGATAAACACTAGAACACTATGAGATATGGAATAATATTGTTCTAGACTGCAGCCCAGTTGTCTTGCAGTAACTTGAATTAGGTATTGGTAGTGACATTTAGCTTTGGTAAATTAGTTAGAACATGAATTTTCAGCTCAAATTCTGATGTTCAAGAGAACACCTTTGCCTTGAAGAAAACCTCAGCTGAAACTGTTTCTTGCAGACCTGGTATTGGAATGGAAGGACCATTTTGGCAAAGGGATAAATGAGCACAGTTTTAAATTCAGATGAATAATGTATAGTTCTAGTCACAATTACCAAACGTGCTTATTGTTAGAAAACAGAGAGTGCAATAATCCCTTGTTTATGGAAAATTGGCACATTCAGTGTATAGCTCATGACATAATTTATAGAGTTTTCTGTGGAGTCCTGGTAATTATTACTGAACTATTCATTATTGATCTCATTTGGAATGTTAATGAATTTAAATCCAGCTTGTTGAAATGCAAAAACAACCACAAAAAATCTATTGGTTTTGGGCAATTCTGTACTCACTGAAGCCAATGGAAGTGTTCCCACTAATGTCAAGAAATACTAGATCTATCTGAATGTGGCTCCATGGTGTTTTTATGCCTGCTGTGTTACTGTTTAACTCCATGATGTCTTTAGTAGCTTGTATGTGACATGGTCTGTGGCAGCGTCCCTAGGCCTGCCTCATCCACAGGTAGTACCTGAAACCAGGCTGCAACAAAGGTGGAGAGACACTATAAGCACGGGCATGTACTGCCAGGACCAGGGGGAATGGCTTCAAACTGAAAGAGAATAGGTTTATTTTAGATACTAGAAAGAAATTCTTTAGGGTCAGGGTGGCGAGGCAATGGCAGTTTGCCCAGAGAAGCTGTGGATGCCCCATCCCTGGAAGTGTTCAAGGCGAGGCTGGATGGGGCTCTGAGCAGCCTGGTCTAGTGGAAGGTGTCCCTGCCTACAGCAGAGAGGCAGAACTAAATAATCTTTCAGGTCCCTTCCAGCCCAAGCCATTCTGTGATTCTGTGATTGTCAGAGCTTTAACAACGCAAACATGTTGACACTTTTGGTCACTGTCAGAAGGGTCTCAGTCCAGGTGCTGGGGAAAATGTAACAAGGATGTGGAAAATAGCTCAATTTCCTAATCTCCCCCAAAATAAAAAACGTTGGTGATTTCTACAGCACAGTGAAGTTCAGCTGGAGCAGGTGAGTGAAGGCATGCTTTAACCCCTGAAAGGGGTGGTGTACATGTGTGTTTTTCTGTGGGTCTGGAGAACATGATGAGTCTAGCAGCACAGTGAAAACTGGATTTTTTTGTTTGTTTGGTTGGGATTTTTGTTTGATTTTTTTTTGGGGGGGGATGGTTATTGCTGTTGTTTTGTATCATCCTTGGATGCATAGTGTGAATGTTTTAACTAAGGGTCATGAGGTGGTAAAATAACAGGAGCTAAGCAAAATCTTGATGACTGTAATATATTGCTGTTAAATCCTGCTTTCAATTAATTGCTGTAAAGAAAATATATTTTGAAAAAGCAATTCATGTTTTCAATAAAAGACTTACAAAAATATTTTATGGTAAAAATCCGTCAATTTATTTAGCTTGCACAAGAGGTATTTAAGAGGCAAATAATTACAAATACAAAGTGCCTCCACAAGGATAGGTATCAGTACTCTAAACAGATGAAAATTAAAGGTAAAGTAATTTAGGCTGAAAATAATGTGCATATTTTTAAATCAAGAATGTGCTTAAGTATCAGGGCAGCTTGCCAATGGACATGTAGATTTTTTCTTTCTTCATGTTGTCAAGTAAGGTGGCACATGTCCAAACACACATGCTAATTCAAGTTGCATATAGCTGGCACTGAACATGGATATTATTGAATGAGGTTTTATGGATTGTTTTACTCAGAATGACAGATCCTGTTGTGCTTTTTGCCCTTAACGGTAATACTCTGAGAATAAGCTTTTTTCATAGTCTGGCTGATAACATTAGTCATATTTAGATCATTTGTCATAACGATCATCATACTTTTATAGCTTCGTAATAACATAATTTGCCAAACAGAAAAAAAAAAAAAAGTAAGTAGCAAGAATTCTTTTTCCTTCTCATTTCTTTGTTACTCTGGGCTCAGCACTAAAGTATTCATATATTTTCCAGTGCAGTGAAAAACATGGCTGTCAGCCTTTGAACATCTGTTCTGAGCAGTTTATTTTTACATTCTCTCTGCACCAGGGAAAGTGTGTTCAGTGTCTTGTTTTGTTAAGTAATTTTTTTTTTTTTGAGTGGAAAGGGGGAGAAAGTGGAAGTTTCTTAGTGAGGAAGGGTTTTGAGGGCTTTTTGATTCTCTCTTAGCATTCATGTTTCTTACCACTGGTTTAATGAATAGTTTGAGGCTTACAAATAAATCAGTTAGGTTTATAAAAGCCTAGATTTTGGCCCTAAAATCCATCACCTGTGATTGCTCCCTTCCCAAGAAAACTTGACTCTGAAACAGAATTGCCTGCTTAATAAATGGTGACCAGGTATGAGTGGGTCACCAGATCACTAATATATCCCAGATCAGATGGGATATATTAGATCAAAGAAACTTTTCAGAAAAGGAGCTGTGGGCAGGAAGTCAAACATAAGTGAAGGGTGAGCACTGTAGAACTTAAGGCTGACAGTGTATGGGCTGCACTAGAGAGAACACAGCCAACTAGTCCAGGGAGATGCTTATTCTCTGTTTTCTATCCAGCATGTATAAGGTTGCACCTGAATTACCATGTCTAGTTTGGGGCTGCCTGTCATAAGATGCTGACAGAGCAAGAAGGTGAGGAGGCTGGCTTTGACCCACTTAGAGAAAACTATGGGGAAAATGTCACTGGGCTATGTCCAGCTAAACTAATTGCGTAGGTACAGAGGAGATGCAGTCAAATTTCTCAGAGGCTTATACAGTGGAAGGATGAGATTCAGCAGTTAAAAATTGCATAAAGCACTGTCTAGTGATATGAAAAAAAATCACCACGAGGGTGGTCAAAGACTCAACTAGGTAGCACAGAAGGGTTTTGCATATCTGTTCTTGGAGAGACACAAAATTTGACTGGACAAGAGCTGAGAAATGGACCTAAATTTGAATCTGGACAAGCTTTTGTTTGAAGTTGCACTAGATGACTTCTTAGGTATCTTCCAGCTTAAACCCTTCTACAAATGTAAATATAACAATTTCCAAACATAGTAATGAGGTTTTTGAATCACAAGCTGAAGTCTTTACAGGCAAGGAACATGTATAGAAGCAGCTTGTTCTGGCCCACAAAATGTCATTTAGGTATAGTTATAGGCAAGGGGCAAAGAGTCCATTATATTACAGAAAACTAGTTTTCGTCATAAAACTTTATGAAGATCTTTTCATTCCTGATGTTCAGCTATGGTGTATGTGGAAGAAAGGAATCATTTGAACTTCTTTAGGTAGCCTATGCAACAGTAAGAAAAAGTCTGGTGGACGTGTCTGATAGTTTCCTTTGGACTGCAGGGTTGAAATGAGATGTAGCCTTCTTCAGCAGCTGCATTTCTGCAAGCCCTGAAACAGTATGACCATTTATATTGAACGCTGAGTCACTGCAGTCTAAATGAGAAATGACAAAAACATGAATAACCGAGGCCAGGTCACTGCCTTCCAGGAAATACTCTTTTAGCCAGCTGGAAAGAAATCTTTTTACTGATGGTTGCTGTTATGTAAGCCCTGAGAATCAGTGAATAATTTCATGTGCTTGAAAAGATTTAAGGCCAGAGTAAGCCATCAGATCAAGTATCTTGAACTGCTACTGGCAGTTTTCCTCACATAATTTGTTTGGGTTTTTTAGTTTGATTTCTTTTTTTTTTTTTTTTTTTTTTTTAGAATGGCATCAGATATTCAATTGAAAATATTAGGAAAAGTATTAAAAAAATCTATCACAATGGTCATCTTGTTATCCTGCCTCATTTTTATCACCCGCTCTTCAACCTCAAATTTCAATTTGCCTAACTTAATCTTTACAACACCAATTATTTTATACTTTTCTTTGTTACAATTAAGAGCCTGGTAACATCGTAATTGCCTTCCAAAGGTACTTCCCTCAAGTCTTTTCTCAATCTTCTTTCTTTAAATCTTTCAACAGGAGACTATTTCTACAGTTCTCTAATATTTCATAACTTTTTTGAACACTCTTCAACTTTAAAAATCCCTTGATTATGAATATGGAATTCTCATCTACTAATTGTATCAGCTACCAGTTTTACTCCACACACTGTGTTTGCAGAGTTTAAATAACTCACTCACAGAAGTAAAGTGTTGGTAATTTCCATCTTTCACCAGTCATGTAATCTATTTATGATAAATTTTAAGGGTAATTTGCATTGGATTGTTAATCTCAAATATTTTGTGTCTCACTAGACACCAGTTTGGAGCCCCTTATTCTGTGAGTTCTTTTCCCTGTTGCTTTATGACTTTGATTTCTATTGAAAAAAAAAAAGAAATTATTTGTGAAGGCGATTCCCCAAGAAATTCAGTTAGCTCTAACTCTAGCATCCTGCCCATCACATTTACTGAAATTCAAATAAATATATGGAAATTTTCAATGTATTTTTATAAGCAACTATTTCACAGTGTCTTTCAGACATTTACTGAAGGGGATCATTAATGTCCTCCACACTCCAGGTGGAGCCTTGGTGAAAAAAAAGGCCTCTGGCAGCTATAGTTTGTCAGCAACTGTGCGCTGACACTTGTCAACAATTAATTCTAAATTAATGAAATATTAATTAATTTAGCAGGTGTTACTGCTGTCATTTTGCATGATGTTAATATTTTGACTGAATGACATACACCCCAAAACGGCTACAAAATCCAAGTGAGTGCTAATGTGCTGTGATGGGGTGAAGACCTCCTTAATCCAGCACTGAACAAGCTGGCTTCAGGGAAAAAAAGTAGAAGGGTGCTGTACCTTGGCTGGTTAGCCTTTCTGAGAGGGAAGCTGCTCAGCATGGCTGTGGAGCTGTACAGAGACATCTGTGCAACTCCAGTACTGGGGTGCGTTAAAATGGGGCATTATTGACTTGCTGGCAGTCAGGGTAAGGATGCAATCTCTGCACATGGCCTTTGTCAACCAAAATTTTGATACTATCAAAGTTAGATAAATTGGAAAAAGCTATTTTCTCCCACAGAGTCAGTTTAATTTGTTAAATCCTCAGTCAGATATTTTAGGATTTCTGCTGAGATTTAAGACCAACCAATTAACCAGCTTTTAGTTATATCACTCTTCTTTATTATTGTAATATTGACATTGCCTTAGTAATTTTGAGGCTTCCTAGCATTTTCTGAATGTAGGTGTGAATATAGATATATATATATATATGCAATCTTTATTATAATTTAATATAATTTAATTATATTACAATATAAATTATAATGTAAATTAATTATAATATAATATAATTTAATAATAATTTGAGCCACAAATTTCCTTAACCAGCATTTTCATGACCCTCTGATGTAAATTTTTTAGACCTCCTGATTCAAAAATGTTTATCCTAAGTAGATGTTGTCTAACTTTTTCCTAAGGCTTATTAATAGCCTAGAAATTGCCTCCCTGTCCTCATATGGTATGAGTGCAGCACTCTGCTTCTTTCCAAATATAGGGACACAGTATTTATTAAAAACTTCTGTTCTCTCCATGTCATCATTGACAATTTTACAATCTGCATTTCTTAATAGACCTTTCTACAATTTATTTTGTTCCCAATACACATTCAATATTTTTTTAGAATGTCTTTAGTTCTGATAGGCTGTATAACTCTTGCTCCAAACTACTTTTGGCAATTCATAGCTCCTATTTTGTTCATGATTTCACATTTTTTCCACATATTTTCCATAAAATGTTGTGCTTTTCTCCTTGCCAGTGAATGAAGAAAAGATTCTAGCTAAGGTCATTCCCATTCTTAACAGTGACACCTGGAAACTCCAGATGTTTTTATTAATTTCTTTGTCTGTCAGCATTTGCCCTTCAGTATTTTTGTTAGCTTTTTCAGATTTTGAATATAAACTAGTTTGGAATATTATGCATTTTCTTTAAATATCTATGTTTGGAGCAGTGTTTGGTCTTACTGAATATGAGTTCATGATCCACAGTTTCTAGGCAACTGCTAACTCCCAATACCATGGTTATTCTACTTTATCTGGCACAATTAAGTCCAAAATTATCTTCCTTTTCTTTTGCTGTAATTCCTTTAGCATTATAAAATCATCATACATATTTCTATAGGAAATTTCATATTTCTTTAGGAGTTTTGCTACCAGCTATATGAGATCAGTCTGCATTTCTCAAATTCAAGTCCCTGTAACAGCTTGATTTTCCTTGCACATAATCAGCAGATACTTAGGAAGAAATACATTCTCATAATTCAGAGGCCAGTTAAGTCAGTGGCAGGCTCTCTTAGTAAGATATGTTAAGTAGAACATTGATCTATGTGCCTGTATGATCCCTGGGTTTTGAATCACCAATAAAACTTAAACAGATAACAGTACTTTTAATGGAGAGTTCAGCTTCTATGATTCCACTATCCATTATGCCATTATAAAGCAAATTGTATGAGTTTCATGTGCCATTTATGTGATGCATCTCAACAAATTGTGACAGTGTCAGTTATATCAAATTTCTTCTTCGTCATCGAGTGCTTATAATTCTCTTATGGTGTATCCATTCTTACATGGAGTCTGTAATAATCACTCCCAAACATAGTTGTCGAGTACAAATTTGTTTCCATATATGTTGCACAGAGCTAAAATTAGGTATCTGGGTCACGTACTTTGATCTCCATTATGCCCATCCTGCTTGCCTTAGAGCTGAAATGTCTAAAACCAGATCATGGAAGGAATATCCTCATCATGTACATTTTCAAACATATTTAGAGTCAAGTCTAAATATGAAAGTCTCATATTTTTTCCTGTTGCCAAGACTTTTCTTTCAAACCCAGGATTCATTGCACGTGCCTGGATTTCCCATTTCCTTTCTGAGTGCTTCACTCTATTTCAAAATAGAGTTCTGTTTTGTCTTTAATGGCTGGGAATCCATACTTCTCAGTGAATTTTCACTTTTATTGGAGTAGCTTAAGTATAAACTTGTGGCTGTGAAAATAGTCTTGAAAGGCACAATTATCATTCTAGCCTATATATAGCATCTGACTCTACTTGTTGCTGAATACTGCTGTGAAACATTGTGAATCTACAATTCTAGGGTACTGTTAGCACCCTAATGAGAATTAAGGATACTAACACTTCAGCAGAGAGGCCTCCATACAGGACTTCTGATAGGATGATGCCCATGTGGGGTGGAATGCTTGTGTGCCGTTAACTACTGAATCCCACCAAAACCAGTGAAATAATTGGTTGATTTCAAGAGGAGTGTGTTGAATAGCATTGAAGATTTCAGTCAGAGATAAAATCTTCAACATGACTCTTGAAATAGTGTAGCCTGTACTACATTGAATCACACAGAAGTAAACTTGCAGCATATTTTGTTGCTACTAATGACACAGAAATCTGAAGGCGTTATCTGAAATGAAGACCCCAAACCAGTAGTAACACTGAGAGAAGGTGACTTGCCACAGATAGTAATATATTATTAAAAAGGGGAAATGGAAATCAACGGTTATATTGCATTAAAGCACAGAAGATGGCACTGCAGACTAGATACTTAAAATGTTCTATTTCTTCTACCTTGTGGCAATCACTGATGTTATAAAACCACAAGAATATCCTATTATTTCTCATTTCTAAGCCACTGCTCATACAGAAGTGAATACCTGTATTCTGTACTTTTAGTAGATGCAGTCCTGAAAGGCAGTGTCATCAATTCTGAAACCTGTGAAGATCTGGCATGATGAGTTTTGCTGCTTGTTGAAACTGAACAGCTATAAATACTTGTGAGATAGTAGCTCATTTAAATAAGTTTTATACTAGTGTTCTTATGATGTGCATTAACAAATTTTTCACTGTCCAGATCAATCTGAAAATGACTACAGTTTATTTTAGCTGGATGACTTTTTTCTACAGAAAAATGACCAAAGCCTTCCTTGCAAATTAAAATCTGCTTCAGCAATATTATTGATAAATATTAATCTACAGTAAGTTGCTATTGAACCTTAGAATGAAAGCTGATTCTTTAATAGGATATTAAAAGTGAATTTCCTGGGGGTATGGTGGGAGAAGTTTACACAAACACCAAATGGAGAAATTGTAAGATCACCACGTGAAACCCCTCTAATGATAGATGTAGTGCATTTGTGTGAAACGGCTTGATTAAAACAACCTCTGAAGTTCAATGAACATAAGATTAAATCCTGTCTTTTCTGCTGGCCATTTGACTAAAAGAGTCCTTGAATTGAATACTGATGGTGATAGGGAGCACTTTTAAAAATATAAATAAATCCTCATTCTGTGAGAGGTGGGTGTATAAACACGCATAATATAAAGATAGGATAGGTTGAGGAGTGGAGTGTGATGGTATTGGATCATCTTGTCTTGCTGCCCTGAACTGATTTTGCTGTGGTATAAAAACTCTTGAACTCTCAGCTTACCCTGGTGAAAAACCAATGATGAGCAATTATAGGGGAAAGAGTAGTTCTCTTATTTTTTAACACATTCCAATCTTCTGTAAATGTCATAACATACAATGAAAATAGCAAGAATACCTTAGTGTCATCAGCCCCTTGTAGATTTCCCCCTCCATCAGCATGACTAGTGTTCCTTTGGCAGAGAAGAGAACACGTTTTTATTCTCTCAAAGGGTGCTTTTTCACACTCCACCTATAGCACTTACGCTGTCTGTTTCCTCCTGACATGCACTCCTCTGCCACCCTCCATCTGTGCAGCCAGCACCCACAGCCCGGAGCTCCCTACTGTTGTGCCAGTTCTTTGGCATGGTCATGCTGACTTCACTGCTCAGCAATGTAGGCAGTAGTCACACCACTTAAAGCTCACCTCCTTTTTCATGATTCATTAATGCTTTTTGTCCTGAAGATCACAGGTCTCATTTTCTCAGCTGGAAGATGGATGCCACAAGCATCGCTAGGTAATGGAAATCAGAGCTGCTCTCAAAAACCTCTCTGAAAGGTGAGGCAAAGAGTTTGAGAACCTAAACAGTGATCTGAGGCATTTCCAATGCAATAACAAAACCCAGGAGAAAGCAAATGCACAAAAGTTGTACAAGTACTTGACTCCCTCCTTTTTCCATTACTGAAAGTCTGCTCATTTTCTGCATGAGGTGGTGTATTTATTGCTAACTATCTGTCAGACTGCAGCACAAAAATATCAGCCATAATTACATTCATGCTACCAGCCTTGACATTAAAGTTAATCTGAAAAACACTCATTTTCCTATACTAGCTTATGTAACCAGGACTCAGATGCAGCGATGGTTCACTGTCAGGTTTTATTCTACTGTGTTTCAGTGCAGAGAGTTACTTGACAGCTGTGAAAATGTTGGCTTGCCCTTTGTCTTACAAAGGGAAGTATTAGAAGAGCCTGACATTTGTCAAATGAAACTCTTATCGGTGTGACCTATTTTTAGTTACCCTTTGAAACCTTATGATAAGAACCTGAAGCTAATGATCCTTCTGTTTCAGGAGAGAAAATTTAGAAATGGCTTATTAGAAGAGATAGACACAGGGCAAGAGAGACCCTGGCAGTGTGTTCTGGTAAGTTGTAAGCTTAAGATTTTATAAATTGGTTTAATTTTTAGGAACAATTTTAGAAAACCAAAAAGATGTTCTAGACTTGTTGTACGCTGGTCAGATTGTAGACTGAGAACTGGGTGAATGGGGAAAATCTTGTCCCACAACTCAGTTCAGGTAAGCTTTTTAATGAATTTAAATTTGTCTTCAATAGAAAGAATTCATTATTTTAATTATGCAAATATTTGACTGCAGATAGACAACTCCTAGATTTTGGGAACCTGTAGATTAGGCAGGAATCCAGCAGAGTGTTTCACAGAACACCTCTGAGGCGGAGGGTCATATAAATTATCATAGCAATTCAATTATAAATGTATTATAAAGATATATATAGAATAGTTAAACAAGTGTCATTCTGTGGAATAAGTACTGTTGGATGTACAGTATTGTCCCTTTCTGTTACCTGAGACTGTGGCAGCTTGTACATAAGATGAACAGAGGAAGCAGGAATTCTTTTGTAAAAACGAATGTGTCGCAGGGAGCAGTTTACTAGGAGAGACTTCAAGTTCAATACTAGTACCAGTACTCAAGGTGTCAGATCACTGTATGTACACTTGGGGAAGTTTGTGTTCAGAGACCCCAAAACATATCAAAATGTGATCAGAGATCAGTGATCAGTTGTATAAAACAAACTGGAAGTATATGGATGGTGTTGGTCACAGAATCATGGAATGGTTTGGGTTGGAAGGAACCTTAAAGAGCCATAAAGAACTGTTCCAACTCCCTGCCATGGACAGGGACACACCTGCAGCACTTCAGGTGGGGAATCATGAGGGCAGAGCAGAGGGCGAGTCAGAGAATCATGCAGTCAGAGATATGCCTGGTTGCTACACTGCAAACATCTAAGATGCATACACCTACAGCATAGAAGCAAGGCATGGAAGTCAAGTTCTGGGATCCAATGAGACTTTCATACAGAGCATGTGACATTTAGTAGGTCAGAATTTGCCCTTGCCAGGAGATGGGGATTCTCTCCTGGTTTTACTTCCTCTCAGGGGAATGTTCTTTTTGAAGAGGCTGCACAAAGTCAGCTGAGTGTCACCTTGGAGTTTACAGGTAAACTTGTAATTTACAAAGTATGAGACATGTGACTACAAAGAGTAATAATTGTCCATAAGTTGAAGAAAAACTGAAACAGTCTCACGTTTGCAATGACTATGATACGTGATTCTCTCCATCCACTACAAGGCAGATGGCAACAACTTCCAAAATATCTAGGTACATATTTACATCTTGGCAGTGATGCCATGATGATTTTTTGCCTTTTCTTTTATACCCCTTTTATATATATTTTGTAACGTTTTGTATTCTTAGTGTTTTTTAGCCTACATTCTTAGACTTATTTTGTTAAGCTAGGAGACTAAACATCTTAGAAGCTTTGTAGTTAGGGATCAGAAAGCCCCAGACACCAAGGTCCTCTCCAGGACACATTTTGTAAACTGAGATAGGACCATCCAGGGAAAGGTTCCTCAGGGAGGGGATGTCTCACTTGAGCCTCTCATTGGGGAATCTTTGATAGATATGCTAATTAGTAAGACCTACAATGTAATGCTTGATCTATTGTGGGTGTGCATTGTGGTGTGCATTTCGAGGCATTCCATCTGGATGGGGTGCACCTAAAGATCTTTAAAATTATTACCGAGGTAAAATCCCTTTTTCCCTTCTAACCATGTTTGATTCTTGATTTTAAGACCAGGAAAAGGCATCAACAAGTGCATTTTTCAGAGACAGATCAAAAGTAACAAGTTCACTATGAAATGGCCAAAGTTTCTCATCTATTCAGGTAAGATTCAGCTCTGATGTTGGAGATGACAAAATAGTTTTCTCAGGAGGAATAAATTTATGAGAGAGTTGCTGAAATTTTGGAGGAAATGTATAGGAAGAGACACTTGCCTTCATATAGCTGAGGGCTGTCGAAATGTAGGGGTAAGGTTGGTGTTATGGTTACGACAGAGTGAAAGGTCCTGCTCAGTGGGAGCGAGAAGGATCCTCAAAGGAAAGGCTAGGTCGCAAAAAAAGAATTCTTCCTGAATAAAGTTGTCATCTGGGCCGGGAACTGACAGCAACCTGTGGCAAAAGCCATGGCTTGGTTTTAGAGCTAGGGTTAGAAGGCAGGCAAAGCCTAGAGACCCAGCGGAAGTGTGGTTGGAAAGCACTTCCATAGGAAGGTGTAGGCTGCAGATCTTGCAGCGAATCCCTTCTCCTATGAATTGCCCAGCTTCACCATACTCTCCCTGGAGCCAAGAATCATTTTCTCCTCTCTTTCTTCCTTCTTCCTTCAGCCATTCTTATTCACCTTCTGTGTTTCCTGGGCTTTTAGAGGGCAGGGGTGGTGGTTGCTGATGCTCCCTAATGCTGTTCAAAACCCTACTGTCATCCCCTGGTTACTCCAACCCATCCTGCTGCAATAACAAAAAGAATGGAGAGCATCAGGGAGGAAGAAGGCTAGAGCATCTTCTTTCTTTCTTTTACTAGGCAGTTTCTACTTAGCTGTCTCATTTGTCTGCGCTTCGAGACAGCTCCCTTCCAGTCAGTTCAGACTGAGAAGTAAAGTGTGGAAATAGCTCAGGTTGTTTTCAGCCAGTCATTGGAAGACATCTGAGCACAGCAGTAAGGAGTCCCTATGGGCCAATTTTTTCCTGTGTTTCAAATACTTGCTGTGTCTGAAAGATTGCAGCATGAAATGAACCTTTTCATATACGTATTCATTTCTGGTTGTTCAAACCCTGATCCATACTCAGTGTGATCATACTTACACCAGGTCTATTTGCAATCTCAATTTAAAACACAAATTTATCAGCAAATTATGTCACATGCAACTTCAAAATAATATTTGATCACAATTAATTCACAAAGTAGGTGCATCACCTCCTCTAGCTGTGATATGAAATGGTTTATGCCATCAATACATATCTGAGATTAATGAGTCAAACCACAAAGTATAGAAAAGTCATTTGTCACCCCAGATGGCAATTTAATCAGTTGGAAAACTGACCAAGTGAACTTCCAGCATATGGAGGCCTTATTGGAATGATTTTCAAAGTGTGGCCTGAGGTTACAGAGTTTTAAATAAAACTTTTTTTCTCAGCCAGATAATCTATTTAGGTTCCTCTGTGGATGCAGAAGGTACTTATTCTACTACAGACAAGCTGGATGTAATAATATAGGATCCTATGCCAATAAATGTTCCATGCTTAAAATATTTTTCTTCTCTCTTAATGTAAAATACTGAGTTTGTAACAACTTGAGATTTCTAACTGTTTGCCTTTCAACAAATAAGTTACTGAAAATTCCAACAGAAGATTGCTTCAGAAAGTTTTAAGTTGCTATCAGATTGACTAAACAGTAAATTTTACTCCTGAAAATGACCCAGGTTATCCAGGGTGCTTAATTTCTACAATGGAAGAACTACAGTCCCTTCAGCTGGGTCAGCTGGTTACATTTGGCTTACACTGCAGGTGCATAAGACTGAAGTAGAACAAAGAGTCCTGTCCCCAAACAGTGTTTGCTCTGATGAAACCATCTCCCATGTGGAGAGATGGCATCCATTCCATTCCATTCCATTCCATTCCATTCCATTCCATTCCATTCCATTCCATTCCACTCCATTCCATTCCATTCCATTCCATTCCATTCCATTCCACTTTGGCTATTACTACTAGTAGGCCTGCTAGATTCTCAGAAAATGGGAACATAGCTGACTTTAAATGACAATGATACTGTCATGATGATATCGCAAATCCCAGAAAAGTCCAGCCCTAAAGTTTGTCGGTCTCTTGAACTATTTCCCATTTAAAAATAAGTAAAAGAAAGCTACACTGGAAACTTTTGAAAAGCAAGGGCTATTTTTGTAAAGCTTGTCAATGAATAGAAGATATTCACATAGTGTTAATTAGGGGTCTTCCCAGCACCAGAATAACTCTGAAGTGGAATCTGAATCTCCTGTTCCAAATGCTAAGATTGCAACAATGTGCATCTCCTCAGCTTCCAAGTCGGTAGTTCAGGAAGTTATGGTCTCATTCTCAATACTCCTATATCTTCTAACAGTGGTTTTGGGTTTTTTTCTGCAGACTATTTGAATTAAATTTTTAGTATTTTAAGCCATGATTACTGTGCTGGATTCTAGATTAATTTCACTGAAGTGAGAGTAGCATGAGACGAAAATTAACAGAAATAACATATGTGTCTGGATAGTAATTTTGACAGCTGGGTTGGAAACAAAAACACTAATCACAAGAAGTTGTGATGATGACCTGCTATGTTTCAGGGTTTTTTTAAATACACTGGCTTTGTAGCTCCTCTAGGAAAGTTAAGTTTAAAATGACAAATGGACAGGACTGCAGAGAAATTTTGTACTTTACCCAAGTGGCAGTACAGTCAGTAACACACATCTCTGACTACCTTGCAAGAGAGACTGGCTGTGTATTGCCTGAAGAAAGAATGCCATTCAGTTAATCATGGGCAGCAATTCCTATTGCTTCTGAATGTTCCTGGTCATCTTTCCATGCTCAAACAGAGCTAGCTCAGATCTGTCTCCCCAGATAATGGGGTACTATGCTCCATGAACCATTAGTGATTTATGAGCCACTTCAAGATAGGATGGCCCAGGCTGTCAGTGAGTGCTGCTGCCATCACTGGTAGTGGAAACCAGTTGCCACTGCTAACAGTGCTTTCATTAATTAAAAAAAAAAAAAAAAAAAAAAAAAAGAAGCCTGGGAAATCCTGAGCTATAGACTACTCTAAGATAAGAGAGGATGAGCACTGCAAGGTACTTTATGATGTTCAAAAGTTTTAATTTATACAGTGTTGCATTGTGATGCCTGGCTTTGGCCCATGTTATGACAGGGATTAAACTGCCTTTACATGTCACCTACATCACATTCTGCCTCAGGGCTGACTCGTGTGTGTCAGTCACCTGTACAGCCTACATTAAATTGCACGTACATGTACTACAAATTCACATTGCTTAAACAGCCTCAGAGAACAAAGATTTCATATCCATTCTATATATGTTCCAGTGCTAATCTGTCATTATGGTCAGAAGTTTATCTAGCATCCTGCATCTCATTTACTAAATCTTAATTCATTTGGACAATAGCCAAGTCTTGTGGGAATGTCAATAGTTGATCATCTCAAAAACAGACTTATGTATATTGTAAGACTTACATCCTGTGTGGTTTTGCAGGACTGTTTAATTTCAGCAAAAATCCCAACTTCAGGTATTTTTACCTGTGACTAGCCATTCGTACAGTCCGCTCAGTGCTGACATACATTTTGTATGAAAAAAATAGAAAAGAACCCAAACCCAAAACACCTCACAAAATATTAAACCAATAGGGATGATGAGAGGAATGATGAGAGGAAACAAAGGCTTTGACCTGGGAAAGCTAGTGCTTCTGCCAAGAAAAGGCATGGAGAAAAAGAATGTGTATTTTATTTTCTGGACTAATTAGATTTTTCAGGCTTCCCCTCGTTCTTTCCTCTAGGTATAACTTTTTAGAGGTCTCATAATGTGGGAAGTTCAAATGATGGCACAGTTCTCTAGATGTGGCTCCATAAAGGATAAATAGGGCAGTTTACCCCTTCTGTTTAGTAAACATCACATGCCATTCAATACAACCAAGAATAACCTAATTATTGTAACAGCACCAGCTGGCTGACTAAGTACTAAGTTTGTAACATGTTGATGCTTGTTTGCAGTCTCCTGTCCGCTCTGCTGTTTTTCACTTACTCTTTAGGCATTTCTCTCGCCTAAGAAAACATTTTGTTCTTTATTTAATTTCATTTATTGCATACTGTTCAAGCATTTCTCATTTTTGTCTTGTCTGAAGTGTTCACAACCCATCAAAACTTGTGTCGTGTAGCTCAATATTGGTGCTGGGTGAGAAGTTTTAATTCAGTATTTTCCCCCAGTTTTCTTCAGAATTGAAGCACTAGCAGGAATATTTGCTCTTGTGGAACATTTCAGTTCTAGCAGGGAATTGGTGGCTCCACTGAAACTTCTTGGACTGGCTTGCCATGAGTCACATACCTCTGAATGCAGAGCTGTGGCACAAGACAATGCTGTTCTCCCCTGCTCGCTCAGATGTGGAGTTTACTGCCACTCTGTGAGCTCACTGGTTGCCTTTTAAAAGTCTGCAATTATCTCCACCAAGAATAGTATTAACTTTAGAAAATCTCCTTCAGCCCATCCTTTGTCTGCTGCCAGCTGCTACAGATCTGTCTGTCCCACTGAATTAAATTAGCACATCCAAAAGCAGTGCCCCTCAAGTGATTGACAAAAATTCTGCCATTGCTCATAAGGGAAATAGGAGTAGAAAAAAGGCTAAGAACAGCCTTCAGACATGGAGACTGTACAGATCCTCAGCTGTTACTTACTGTTATAACTCACTGAATATAAATATAATTGAGCTACACTAATGTTAAATCATTTGAGAGCCTGGCCTGGAACATAATTAAATATTTCAAGGCTGAAGTAACTGGTCCACCACAAAGCATTAATATAGTGGTTTACTTTTACCATGGGCTGCTCACATGCACTAAGCAACTATAATTGTGTTCTTATTTAACCCTCATATCTCTGTCATCTGTATAACTCTTTTGTCAGACACTGTTAGGCAATAGAGGCAGCTGGGTTCAGTTTCTGGGTCTGCCTGCAAAAAGTCCAGCAGAAACACAACCATTCTAAAATTTTGGTTGACATCAGTTTCGGCATCCATCTCCAGTCTTGGCAAAATTTTACATTGCCTGAATCATGGTGCATTAGCAGTACATTTGCAATTACAGGCAAAGATTTAAAACAGCAGGATTAAATCAAGGATTAATTTTATTGCACTGAAAACAGTAAAATGTTAGCTTTAGGAACTTGAGATGAAGAGGCACAATTGCTTAGGATGCACTGTTAGTGGTGTGGGTTCACCAGAGGAAACTGCTCTGCTCTGCTAGACAATTACAATGCGAGTTAATTGTCCTTGTGGTGTGGAGGTGGTGTGCTGAGCAAACCGTTCTCCCATGCCTAAGGCATGGAGAGTTTGGGAGAGTTCTGCTTCCTATTACAGTGCTACTTCATTTTTGAATGGGAAATCAAGTGGTTTTGACTCCAGGGTGCTGACATCAGAATCATTGCCCACTGCTCACCCATTTCTGGGTGACTGGATGGTAGAGCCCTGTTGGTAGCCTGGACCATGGGAATGTAGTTTCTGAGTTTCGCAGCAGTGGCAGCACTGGGATCTCTGCAGCACTCTGTGTGCCTTGCTAAATGTGTAAGTGGCTCCTAGGTAAAGCACCCGCTGGGCCCTGAATTGAAAAACTCTGGCCCAAAAGGGTACTAGTGACCATTCCTCAGCTGTTGGTGCCTGGTGTATCCTTTCAGCTCCCCTGGAGCCCTCCCTGAACCTCTGTCCTGTGCCTCTGAGCACTTCACCCTCCCTTGCCTTCCCCAGGCAGGTCGAAGCACTGACTCCACACACTGTGGGCCTATCATTTTCCTTGTGTATATCTTTGTACATGTGATTTGACCTCCAAATATGTGCCTTGTCAGAGGACTCCTTTCTGGAGTTTCCAGGACTCTGAGGAGCTTGAGGTTTTATATTAAAAATAATTTGATTTTCCTAAAGGGTTTGGAGAAAAACTCAAGCTGTTTGGTATACAAAGGTTGACATAAGTGGGTCTAACACGGGATTCCCCAGCTGTAGGGGAGACATGCAGAAGGGTTATGAAATTTTTTAGCAAACTATCTGTTTTGGATGCAGAGATGTTGAAGGAATATGAGTGAAGCCCTCGGAGAAAAGAGAAGCAAGAACTTCTTGGGGTCCAGAGCAAGCTGCAGGGGCTACAGTGGGGATTTCTGAGCAAGGAAGTTGTTGCCTGCTATTTCTTTTTTTTTATTCAGCAAAACAGGACTGAGAAAAGGCTGTGTGCAAAAAAGTACATATTTACACAGAGAATATATTTGTCTCTGCTCACCAGCTTCTTACTCTAAGAGATGCAGAGTTTTGACTAGAGTGAGTAATATTACGAGTTGCATTTTTTTAAAAATTATTAACCTATGTAAGTGTATCAGTGGTTATTTCTTGGGGACGGAAGGTGTTGTGCAAAAGTGTTAGGGAGTGTTTGTACCCTGCATGGTACATTGCATGTACCATTTTCAGCTCATTTTAGATGCACTGCTTTTTTGTTATAGAATTAGATGAGAATGGAAAACATCAGATTTTCATGTAACAGGACATTTTAAGTTTGAGAAAAGAGGTGAATCCCTTCTAAGCTGATCAAATAATAACTTTTGTTGCAGATGAGCAGGAACTGAAGATTTAGAAAGCAATGAGCTATATCACGTCCCATTTTCAAATTCCTTTCTCATGTGCTGCAAGGAAGCATTATAGGTACTGAAAGAGAAGCAATGAGAATAATTTGTAAAATAATGCAAGTCTGTTTAGCTCCTACTTGTCTAGTTCTTTATCTTTTCTTCCTGTCACGCATCTGTAATGTAATGACACCCCTCCTGCCCTAAATATGTTATTTCAAGCACTGTGGAAAGAACCAGTGAGAGCAACTACCTCTCCTATCTTATGTGATTTAGACACCTGCAATAGTCTCTCTGATTTATATTATTAATGAAATCTTACTGTTAGAAAATGAAAAAAAATTGACTGAAATAGGAATTTTCAAAATGTTATAAGAAAGCAAGTTCTAATTCTTGTGCTTTGTTATTGTGGTCTGGAATTCCTTGAAAGCAAAAACAGAAAGGCCGAAGCACAGCAACGAGAGCCCATGAAAGCTGTTGGTGGAGCAGGAGTGCCAGGCAGGGGATGAGAGAGAGCTGTGCTGCTGGCACTGACATGCAGCAGAAGGGCTGGCCAGTCAGTCATGTCCTGTACCAAATCCAATAACCTGCTGGGTTAGACTGCTTAATATTTATGCAGTTGAATTATACTTGCTGTTCCTTTGGCAATTCACAGGTTTGACTAAAAAGTGAGTGCAGAGTGAGTGCACTCTTCAAAATTTTTGTGCTGCCTTAGAGTAAGCTTTTGGCATGACACTTTCTGTTTACTAGGAGTTTTCTGCAATTTAACAATTTATTGATTTGTTTCCTGAGTCTGCTAACAGTGAAAAGCCTGCTAATAGTGAAAAGCCTGCTTTTATCCAGACAGTCAAGGACTGTAGCAAGAAACAATATATTTTATTAGCTCACCTCATCTACCTGGAAAAAAGTAAAGGTTTCAGGCACACAATTTCTTCTTCAGTCCAACATATGCACATGTATATGTATATATATATGTATATGTATGTTTATTTAGTTCTTTTTAAGATTCCCAGTTTGCTGACAAACAGCACTCTCCTGTTTGTGCACTTGTAACATGCCTGTTTTAAGAAAGGTGCTCCTCTGCATCTCTGCTTCATACTTTGCTGAAGGAACTGTTCTGAATTTCTTCATATGCATCTTCTCTTCTAGTTGGTCATTTCATTGTCTGAAAGATAGCCTGGCTGGGTTTATGTATGCTAAGAGGAAAAAATACGTCTGGTAAATGAGTCAATGTATGACTGAATGGAAATTTTTCAGTGGAAGAAGCATCCTTGGGAAATTAGTATTTGATTTGTTTTTTTCTAGAATAATATAAATTTTGTTGGCATTTCATGCATAAAGTACTGTGTTTCCCAGTATTTCTTATGACAAGTGATTTAAAAACTATTTGAGACTCACGTGTTTGAATTAATGTTTTTCATTTTATAGGTATTATTCTTATATATTTTATTATTTTGTCACTTGTACATAAAGTGCCATTTAACAGTGAAGTAGCTATAATATCTCTTCTCTGTTTTGCATTAAATATTTTATAAATTTGTATAAACACTTATATAAGTTAAATTTACTCTGAGATCAGAGAGATTGTAATACTTTGGTATGACATCACAGTAAACACTACTATCTGTCATGAAATACACAAAAAATAATAATCAGAAAAACACCAAGACTAATACCTTGAATCCAGCAATAGTCTTTATTTTTGCTACTAAGCACATATTAAAATAATTTACAACTTGCAATTCAATAGAAAGAAAATATTTTGATAAAATCCTGTGTTCTAAATTAGAAATGAAAGTGCCAAAATATTTTGTCAGATAAGCATTTATAATTTTGTTCTGTCTCTGTTTAATAGCACTGATGGCCTTGGAAAAGTTGACCAGCTTAACATGAAACCAATGCCATTAATAGATTTGTTTGTTAAAAATCAATACATTGAGTAAGCAACACAGATTTGAAATACCTTCTATAGAGAGAGTTGAAAACAATACTTTCTCTGTCTGCTGCAAGTTTTTCATTACCAAAGCCCTGCTCTTTCTTCTTACCTCGGATTTTTTTTAACTAGCACTGGAAAGCTAAAAAAATTGTAAAAGGTCTCTCAGGGAAGGCTTATCCTGCTGTGAAGGAACACAGCCAGGTTTGGGGAGTGCCCCAGTGCAAGGCACTGGGAATCAGAAGAGGGGGTGCTCTGTTACTTGCAAACAAGCATCTCAGCTCTGTTTGGAGAAATTCTGTTATTTTAGCTGTGAGGCTAAGGAGAGCCACTCAGTTAATGAGGTCCTGAAGAAATCTAGTTAGGACAGTCTTGCATTAGTTCTTCTTCCTTTTAACCTGACTTTCTGTAAAGAAATCTTCAACTTTTCATGGATTAAAATTCTTTAAGTCTGAAATGTGTTCTACTTTTCTCACTACACATAAGACTTAAAGTTTCTGTCTGTGTGAACAGAAACTTTTACCAGGGTAATGATAACAATGGTGTTTCTTGTCTTTAGCATGGTTTGAAAATCTAGGCTGTGGGAACCTGTGTGTAAGGGGCAAAGGTTTTCCCATGAGACTGAATTGGGCTTGCATGGCAAGGTTTTGGTAGCAAGGTGGCTGCAGGGGGGGCTTCTTTGAGAAGCTTCCAGAAGTTTCCCCATGTCCAAAAGGGTCAATGCCATCCACATCCAAGATGGACCCGTCACTGGCCAGGGGTGAGCCCATCAGCAATGGTGGTAGCATCTTTTGGATAGTTATGGAGAGGAAATAAATCCGGCACAGAAGCAGCTGGAAAAGACAAGTGTGAATATTGAGAGGAACAGCCCTGCAGACACCCAGGTCAGTGCCGAAGGAGGGAGAGGAGGTGCTCCAGGCACTGGAGCAGATTCCCCTGCAGCCCATGGTGCAGCCCATGGTGCAGCCCATGGTGAGGCAGCTGTGGCCCTGCAGCCCATGGAGGTCCCCAGTAGAGCAGAGATCCACCTGCAGCCTGTGACTACTCCTCACTGGAGCAGGGGCATGCCCAAAGGAGAGAGACCTGTGAGACTTTGTGGGAAATTCATGCTGCATCAGGATCCTGGCAGGACCTGTGGCCTTGTGGAGAGGGGAGCCCATGCTGGAGCAGGTTTGCTGGCAGGAGTTGTGAACTTGTGGGGGACCCAGACTAGAGAAGGGAAAGAGTGTGAAGGATTGTGCTCCTGAGAAGGAAGGAGCGGCAGAGACCACGTGTGATAGACTGACCGCAGCCCCCATTCCCCATCCCTTGCACCTCTTGGGTACAGCAAGGTATAGAAAATTGGGAGTGAAGTCATTACCTTGACCCACTAGCCTTTTATTCTATTTTCTCTGCCCTGCCCAGCTGAGGAGACCAGTGATGGAGCGGCATTGGTGACCACCTGGCATCCAGTCAGGGTCAAACCAACAGAAGCATATCAAAGGATACCTGCTTATCACAAGGCTTTTTTTAATGTGATGAAGGAGCTGAATGAAGAAACTTGACTGTTCATTTCCAGCAAAACATGAGGACCAGACAGGAGCCCTGTTTTCAGTGCTGTGAACTTATGCCACCCAGAAGAAATCAGACGTGATAGTGACAAAAAACAAAGGAAAGCAGGTGGTGGGAATTCCAGCCAAGCTCTCCCAAGAGCTGCTGGAGAAGGACATCCCTGAGGAAATAAACATTGTGTTCCTCGGACTTTTTCCATGCCTTGGCTTTGCTCTGACAGTGAAAGTCATTCTTGACAAATAAACTAGAAGTGTATGGGCAAAACATTTGTCCATTTCTGAACCTAACTTGAACCATGTGAAACAATTACTGCTCTGGGTTCACATCCCACTTCAATATAAACGTGGAAAGACAGCTAGACAGCAGAAATTGATAAACAAGGGAGTAGGAGAGAGACTTGGAAAAGAAGGAAAGTCTAATTAAAAAAAAGGAATGCTGTATAAACTGGTATGTTATCTACAGGCCACCCATTTGTGCCAGCCAATTTTTTAACGAATAACACATGCTTCCCTTTAGCAAGTAGGAAAACATGTCTTATTCTTAATTGAATTATACTCAGAGGATGTAAGAAAAAAGAGGAGTGAGGTGGGGGAGGTACATGGCTTTAGGTTATACAGGGGAAATATGTTCAGAAATGGAGCCTTACACATCCCACACACACACTTTGAAACAGGCTAAGGCATTTGGAAAAACTGCAGGTGCTACTGTGTTCTCACATCTGTATCATAAACAGTTACTAAACACCTTATTGCCCCTAATATCCCATTGTCTAGGCAGCCGCCCCTGCTCTCTGCGAAGCCTCGGCTCTGGTTACACCCTGGTTACACAGGCCACTGTTACTCTGCTCTGGATGGGGGTGTAAAGAAAGGCATGTGGTAACACACACTTCTGAATTCGGGCTTTGTAAACCAGTGAAGATGCTCCCAGTGGCCTAATGGTACGGGGTAAAAGGCTATCACCCCTTATAATGGCTGGAAATGAAAATTGCTGTCTTTTAAATGGTTTTAAATTAACTATAGTTTATTTGGACTGCTCCTGCTTCTATGTTATTTCTTAGTGGACACATTCCAAAGACAAGTTGTGCCTTGAAGAATTGTATTTGATGCAAAATGAAATTTTACATCTCATTCCTTTTGGAGCAATTTTCTCCATCTTATTTCACGTCTCTTTTCATCATTACCATTGTTCCTGGTTCAACATTTTTTAAAAAAGGAAGCTACTTCCCAACTTCAAAGAAAAGCCAATATAAAACCTTCAAAATTTTATTTCAAAATTTCATGAGGAAATCAGTTTTCTCCTATGATAAAATGGTAACATAGAAATGCCATCATTGTCGAAGAAATCTTTTTCATTCTACATTATTTTTGTTAAGGATTCTGTAGAGGGCACCAGTAATTTACCAAGAAACTGTGGCAGGAGAATAAAAAAGCTGACTGTGCCATATCATTTGAATCAATTGGCAGCTACATGCAGAAAATAAACCTAGGCATACACAAAAGTATATGGCATAATATAAGTTAAAATTTTAAATAGTTCAGAAGCATTGTGAGGTTTATTTTAGCGTGACAAATATGTTTGTACTGCAGTTGGAAAAAGGAGATTAGCTGGTTGGAAACAATTAACCAAATAGGAAGAGTCACTGAAAGAAAGGCAGGAGAGCCAACAGATCAGGATGAGAGGGAGCCAGATGTGTCCTGGGCATCCTGAGGGAGAGGCAGCAAGAAGCCAGCTGGGATGGGGAGAGGGGGACCCAGCAGAGGTTACATGGTGCAACCAAAGCTTTGCCTTCAAAGTTCTCTGTGCTGTGGTACCACTGCTTTAGTCAAACACTTCATCACAACCCATGTGTTAATAGCAAATGTAACTTTTCTGTATTTGCCTGGTTTTGATAAGTTAAAAAAAAAAAGAGGTTTTGTTTTATTAGCTGCATTTATTTATGAGGTGTGAGCTTTCTTAATAGACAGAGTGGGAGGCAGGGGACAATTCCAACATTCAGCTAATACAGAATCTACTACCTCAGAGTAATAGCAATTGTTTTTAAGAAAAAACAGACTCTAAGGGCAGTTTTTAGTCATATTGTGACATAATAGCTGTATAAGTCATGGAGAAAATGAAATGGCAAAACTATCTATCTCCTCACTACATAAACAACTTTAATTTTTTTGGTTTCATGCCAGATATTGTTTGCAATCAGAAACCTACTCATTTTTGCACATTTAAGAAACCTATGACAGATACACTCATTACTTAAAAAGAAACTTTTCACCTGAAAGGGATTTAAAATAGATTTTTAATTTAATTTCTTTAAATTAAAAAATGAAGTGGCTCTTGTGAGCATATTTTCCTTTCCAGAGAGTTCCCAATTCTACTTTTACTTATTTCTAAGCAGTCAATAATTTAATATGTGATGACCGATTTCATTTATATTGATGATACTGAATTTTAGGAAAGCCCTGAAAATGTGTATATATATACATATGTATATATATATATATATATAATATATAAAATTATTTTTCTAAATGGGTATATGGTTCCCTTTTTTAGGATTAGAATTTTCGCTGTGGTAGACCAATAATCATCATGTGAATGTTCAATTGTTATGGTTATGGTAAAGTTTCACTTTGAGAAATAGAAACATCATATTTCTGAATGGAACAAGTGTCTGAAGACAATAGAAGGGTATTTTAATCTTTTGATGTTCTAGTGGAAATCGCACTGCTGCTGGTGGAAACTCCAGCACTGACAACAGCTGCCAATAGATGTTTTCCTGGCCTTTGCATAATCCTTACTCTTTGGGTGATTCTTGCATTTTCTAGTTGTTGTAAATTTAAAAGGCCAAATTTACATATATTACTGCTCTAAATTAAGTCAGGATCAAAACTCCTATTTTTCTCAATGGTTCAAAAAATTCTTAGGGCTCTAGTTTGCAACTGATTTCAGCTTGCAGAGAATCATGTGCATCATTTTAACAGGCTTGAGTGAGTTTACAGCCCATCATTTTGATTTGAATGAACCTCAAAGCCCAATAGGAATTTCATCTCAAACCTTAAGAACTGAATCAAGACTATGCATAATCCATTGTAAACCATATGTCAGCCTACTTTCCCTGCAAACCTCTCCCAGCATTGTGAGAGGATTTAGAAAGCTCAGCAAACCTTGAGGAGAATCTAGTTTCTTGGCTTGTGACCAAACCTCAAACCTTAGAAATTGATTTTCCTTTCCTTGCAAAGGTTTTACACAGTTCTCATTGCCCGGCAGTTGTGTTCAAGGCAATTCTTTGCTTTTCTGTGCATGACTCCTGTGCTGCTTCTGAAGTGAAGAAAAACCCTTCCTGCAGTTAGCAGAAAACTACCTCCTTCACCTTTAGATATTTTCCCTAGAACAGTCTCCATAAAATAGAGCAAACTGTGGGGGCAGATTTTTAAATGTATAATGTGTATAAATCTCACTATAAAGTTGTTTTAGATTTTATATCTTACTTTTATCTCTTCATTTGTCACTTCTTATGATGGTTTCAAGTTGTCTTCAAGGTAGACAGTATCATTGTGTTCATGCAGTCCAAAACACAGCTGGGACGTGGTCCTGTGTGGGGCCTCTGGGCACCCCTGCAATGTAAATAAACAGTAATAATAATACTAATAGTAGTAATATTAGTCTCTTGTACAATTTATGTGAACTATAGCTATGGAGTAAACCTTCCAGGAACAAAGTTTCTTGGTGCCAGACAAGTTTTTGTTGCTCAGGAGTCTGCTCTGACTCCAACAGCTCACAGTTGTGGGAGCAATTCCTCATGCCAGCCATCCCTCTTTGGGGCTGTAAATTCTCCTCTTTGAACCTTATAAATCCATTGACCTCTATAACTTGGCACTTTGCATCAGAGTAAACGACCCACCTGCTAATGAATTTATTGAAACAAAGCATACATTTTGCTGACATGACCCCACTTTTTTCCAAATGCTGACTTAGAAATCTTTAGGGAAAGTCATCTGCTTAAAAAAAAAAGAGGTTTTCTAAACTAAATCCTTGGCTTTATTTAAACATTTAAAATATATGTTGAAATGCTGTATGAAATGCTGCCAAAAAGTGAATAATAGTGGATATTATTTTTAAATGCTCATCTGAAACTACATCTCTCTAAACTTAAAATTTATGTTTCACGAGAGTTTTTTTCAGGGAAGAATGCATTATATTTAAAAAAAAAATTAATGACCTTCACTAAAAGTAGAGATGGCTGGCAAGTCTGCTTTGTATATAGTAATAAAAATGGTTTATTGGCCTAACGCAGTTAAACGCAGGAGCCAAATTATACTCAGGCTTAACTTCATATCTTGTGTGACTCTGGGGGCATCATTTGCTGACCTGGATTCCTCCCCTTCTCCAATCCCACTTCTTTTTCTGCCTGAAAGCAAAGCTTAGATGAAGGAAAGTAAATAGCTTTTCTTTCATTTAGCTGTATTTGTTTTCCATTGGCTCCTTTAAAGCAGCACCAGTAATGTCCCCAGAGCTCCCAAACCCATTTATTTTCTATCTACGACCTGCCAGCTTGAAGCTGAAGCTAATTCACCCCAGAAGGTTTAACTCCCGTCAGCTGCAGCATCGGGGGCATATCAGTGGCACTGTGTGTAGGTGAGGATCAATAGGCTCAGGAAGTACAGAAAGGACATGACTGGAGGAAAACAGGGTTTAGAGGCAGATCATGAAGAAATCAGAAGGACCTGGTATCTGGATTTGGCAGGGGAGCTTGTTTTGGAGTAAAAAGGAATATTCCACAAGGAAAAAGGGAAACTCAAGCCTATTGTAAAAATTGAGCTGCAGTTCAGTAGTTTTCTCTTTTGTCTTGCAGCACTGTTATGAAGCAGACTGCAGAGTCAAGTTATAGAAGAATTTTCTTGGTTCTGAAGGACTGAAACCCTAATTTTCAAAGCATGCCTTAGCATCTTGAAGCTTCTCTTACTCTGTCTCTTTCATGGGAATAATCCGTGTGTACTGGCATTTCACTTGATGAACTCTAGACTAAACACTCATGTAATGTCAAAGGTGACTGGAGCTAGTCAGAAAGACCCAAATCCATATAGGTTATTCATAAAAAGGTAAAGCCATCCCCAAAGGAAAAGTTACATCAAACAGTTGCCATAATTCTGAGTGGTAAGAGGAGAAATTTTGTCTGGAATCCTTGTGTTGCGATCCGTGAAGAAATTTTTTGGCAAAGTTTGAGATATAGTTTATATTTCTGCAGTCTCAAATTTAGCTCATAACCTTTAGCAGTTCTCCTAACCTTGCTGCTAGAGTCCTCATTAAAACTGTCTGTATGCTTTCATTATATAAATTTAAAAGGACTACAAGATCATCTGATCTTGAATGGCACTAATTTTCACTTATTCTAAAAGTATAGGTTTCATATAAGCTAAAGCACTTCTGTGTTGGGGAAAATAAGCTGTACGTTACAGACACAGAAGAGGATACTCCATGATGCTACTCATGTCTGAACTGTTACTTATGTGAGAAACTGAATGTCCACAACAGACACAGGGGATCCCCAGCAGCTGAACTACACTGTCTGTACAGGGGAAGCCAACTTGCATTGTCTTTGGAAATCGTGGAGTTAGAAAACAAGTTCTTCCAAAATTTTTAAAATCAAGAAATTAGCATGACCCTTCAAATCAGCATGGCACAACAGCAAAGCACATACCATCTGGGCATCTGAGAAACTGGATTCTCTGCACTGATTTTTTCTTTTCTTAATCTGTACGGATAAAATTTGTCCTACGTCCCCTCTTCAACTGTGAGGATTTCTTAGAGGTAAGGTAGAGAAAATGCAAGTGAATGCAAGACAGACAATGGATATGCTCACAGAAAAATTATTTCCAACAGTTTAAGGTGATTCTTTGAGGCTTGAAAGATGACATTTTCCCATGTTAGGAACACCACATAAAACATCAGTAAATCCATTCTTTCCAAGGCCAGGGAAAAAGGGATAAATAGGCATATGTACATACTGTTGGATGGGGAGGCAGATGGGCTACCCTGATCATCCAGCTTGATACAAATGTATCCCAATCAAGTTCTTAGCCACCATTACACCACCATCAGAAAGACTGACCAATCCTTGAAACCATTAGATGTGTTTTCCTCCACACACTGTGGTCAAAGCAACATCTCAAGTTCTCTTCAGTTAACTGAGCACCTATGTTCCACAAACCTTACACCCACCTGTCCAGCAAAATGCTACCAAAATGCCCATATTGACGTGACATGCTGAGAGGGTTGGGAGCATTCAGCCTGGAGAAGAAAATGCTCCAGGAAGACCTTAGAGCACCTTTCAGTACCTAAAAGGGGCCTGCAAAAAAGCTGGAGAGGGCAAGGGTGGGTAGTGATAGGACAAGGGAGCATGGCTTTAAACTGAAAATAGATAGATTTACACTGGATATAAGGAAGATATTCTTCACTGTGAGGGTGGTGAGACACTGGAACATGTTGCCAAGAGAAGTTGTGGATGCCGCATCCATGGAAGTGTTCAAGCCCACAATGGATGGGGCTCTAGTAGAAGGTATCCTTGCCCACAGCATGGGGTGTTGGAACTAGCTGATTTTAAAGTTTTCTTGCAACCCAGGCCATTCTATGATACCATGGTATATTCTTACCATGTGGACTCTAGAATGTATTTGTTCCACCTAAGTTTAGATACTTAAGTGAGGCATCTGATTTAGGAAAATAAATACAGTGCATACTTTGGTGTCAGAGAAAGGGTGCACATTTTGCACATTCTTTGCATATGTCCACATATTCTATATATTTCACAAGTTGTTTAAGTACTACGGGATTAGAACAATTATTAAAGATAGAAGGATTGAAATCAGATCAAGAACTGAACAGTGACACTCATAAGGAAGACTTAGTAATGAGATGCTGGGGTGCAAACTCACTTCCATCTATGTTATATTCCTCCTCTTACATTTAAATTCATTCCCTATGCAAAGACACCTTTATGCTCACACTCTGTATGCACCAGCCTGCTTGCCTGTGCTTCCTCATTCTCAGTTTCTCAATAAATTGTGAATCTCTCACCCAGTTTCTGTATTTGACAAAAGGGATGAGATCTCAAACATTATTCAGTCCCCATATATAATATTTTGTGAAAGCAGGTGGGCAGAAAAGAAAAGGGTTGCAGTGCCTTCTTCAGCTACAGAATAGGTTACAACATGAATTAACAACTTTTTTGATACCAGAAAATACATTCATTAATGAAGTTTTATAAATAATCAACTTGGCAAACCTTCAGATGGGTGTCAAAAATTCATGCATATTATAGTCTAGCTATCACTAGTAAATGGGTTGAAATTAGTTAAGAATTCCTTATCTTTAAAAAATAGACTATACAGAATTTTATGACTGTGTATCATTTATTATTATAGTCTTTGTACCAATGTATATTCATCAAAACAGTGAAAATGCAAAAAATATTTTTCTAAATCTTATCAAAATTGGCACAAAAACCTTAGAAGTTCAGTGCAAAGGAGAATTGTCTATGTTACTGAAAAGAGGAGGATCAAGAAATATTTTAATAACATTTCAGCCACAAACCAGGATGTGTTAGCAAGAATGTGTTTGGCTATGATTTCTTTTTCCATGAATATTTGACAAACCACCCACTCAGGCACACACACAGATCTCACCCCTAACATTTGGATTCTTCTTAAACAAAAACTGAAGAGCTTTTTGTTAAATTTTTTGGTCTTTTTGATCTTTAATTCTTACCAGTCAAAAAGCCACATTTTTACTGGAAAAAAAAAAAATCTTGAGAACATCTTGACCAAAGTGTTATTCATATGGAAACTGTGTTCAAGTTTAAGCTAATTATGGAAAAGAAATAGACTATCTTGATGTCAATCTCTTGCTCCAAATGAGGCGAGGATGCTCCAAATGAGCGAGGAATAGCAATGTGACAGCTTTAGAAAACTGCTGCTGCTGCCACTGTCTTCTGCTCTGGAATGGAAAGCATTTGAAATTATGACTGTGTCCAGGGTTGTGAGACTGAGAGGCACAGATTCCTAAACTCATGTGAAACTGAGTGATGTTTGGGATTCCATTATAACCCTCCATGGCAGACAGGCAGCTGGTGAAGGTTTGGAACCTTTTTAAGAATGAGCTCTGGGCTACTTTAAAACTGAAATCTGCTTTGAGTCATTAAATTTATTTGAATTGGTGTGTCACATTAAACTCTTTAAATGGTATAAGAATTTCAATCACTATGAGAGTTTACCATGTAGTTGGTAAAAGAAAAAAAGTCCTATCCTCAGGCTTCGAAGGGGAAGAAGTGGGTACTGTGCAAAGCCATTCATGAGACAGTGTGACAGCATGGACATCTGAGCTAGCTTCAGAATTTGGGGTGACTGTTTTGGCCTGCCTTCAGTCACAAAGGTGGTGTCACTGAGATCATCTGATCTTTATGGAGGTGGTCCTCACAACGCCCCTTTATTCCCATTTAAATTGTTGGATCTCTGTGCTGCATTTGATGTGACTGGTTACAGAAACACGTCACATTGCTGAAGGAAGTGCCCAGGCATTGCTTTAGTTATTTCTGAGACTGAATATACAATTATTACTTACTTCTCCCACCCCCAAGGAAAAGTATACTTCCAAGCAGTAAGTGCTCTCCTTTGCTCTTGGAGATCTGGTAACTGGAAGAAAATAATGTGCTTTTATCTGAATCTGATAAGGATGAAGAGTATGTGGAATGGAGGAAGGAATTGCTTTGAAGAATTCAGTTTGACAACTAGCACCAGGGGGCTTCTTGCTGGAAAATGGGGAGTAATTCACTGAAATCAAAGCATTTTATTGAAGCAAGAATTCAAACCCAGGATCTTGCATGTTTTTGGTGAATATGCAGATCTAATCTGTATTCTCTCTGACCTGTATTTGCAGCGTGAACAGTACAGACCATCTTCTAAACATTCCTGCCTAAGCTGGGCTCCATGGGCCGCATCCTAATTCAAAGGCAGCTCTCATACAGGTGTGGATGCATTTTGCCTGAGGAAGAATGAAGCTATTCATGTACTTTGCGAAGTGCAATAGTTCCTTCTCCCAAGCAACAGGACTCACAGGGCAAAATGTCAGACACAGGCGACCTACTGAGCACAAGTTAACAAGATCTTGAACAATTTTCTGCAGAGAAGTGTGATGAACCCATAATAAGGAATGATGTGGGCCCTCTGTGGGCTCTCAGTGTTTCAACTGTATCATTATTTGTCATATTTACAGTATATGACAAATGAGCTAAGGGGAGAAAAACCTGGACTGGAAAGATATTAGATCATCTGGGATGAAAAACTGCCAACACTGAGGCTTAACACCAAAAGAAAAGTAATAATCATGCCTTACATAAAGCATATGTAATCTCTGCAGCTACCTTGAAAAAATACCCTCCTTCAGGACATTCCTTACCCTTTCTTCTACACACAGTTCCCCCATCTCATTCATCTTTGAGGCAAAGATGCATTTTCCATCTTTTTTGTCCTCTCCTGCAGAAACATGAGCAAACTCTGGTTTGAATCCCTTCCACCCTTTCAGAAATTATTAAGCATTCAGCCTATGAGAAGTCACGTCTCTAATCACTTTTATGTTCCATTGACCAGGCTTTTTTCCAATAGCACTGTCATTTAATACTGAATACTAATGAACCCTGACTTTGTTTCTTCCCCTTGTTTTTTTTTTTTTCACTCTTGAGGTGCATTTCAGCTTCACCTTTGACATCTGTGTATGCAACCCCATACCAGTGCAAGCCCCTTTACAAAAATTTGTCCTTTCACAGCTCTACTCAGATTTCCAGATGCAGTTTTGCAGATACTCTGCATAGATACAGAGGGTATATGGCCCTTTAAAATGTGACCTGAACAAAACACATGTATGAGAACTCAATGGCAGAGTGTAATGTACAATATGTAAGTATCTAAAGTGTGTACTACAGAATGAGCCATTTTACTGGCTTAAATCACATCATTTAACTTGCAGCAATGGCCTCCTGCCGTGCAACATATTTTTTGTGTGCACGTGGACATTACATGGAACGAAAAAGCATACCACAGTCAGCTCTAACAAGACCCAGGTATTCAATGAAATTCAATTCCTGTTTTCTGTAGCACTCCTTTTACCACTGAATAGCTTCTTTTTTTTTCTTTATTTTTCCCTCCCCTCTCCCAAGCTCTCTTTCTTGCAGAGGTCAGGACTATGGTGCTGATTCCTCTCCTGACATATCCATCCTACGCTGATCATGAGGAGCAAGAGGCTGACAGATAATGTTGAACAGCTTTGCATGGGAACTCAGATTATGCAAGTACAGTTTGATCTCTGCAATGGTTCAGAACCACTCAGATATACATTGTGCACTGCTGCCAAAAGTTTGTCTCCAGGCTACTAGGAGAGATATTTAAGGCACTGTGATGTTTAAACAGAAAAAACATGTCTTTTATTAATCATATTTGCACAACTGATCAGGAAAATTCATTTCTTATGTTTTCAGAACTAATTTTGTGGAGCAAAGTGAAGTAAGATTAACCTATAGACCTAAGAAAAACTATGGCTTCTTTGTTTCAGGCTGGAGAAAGGCCAAATCACATTATAGCATACTTTAGTGGTAAGGTTATATATTAGGAAAGTCCCAGAAGGGTCTGGGAAGGAATCAGTATGTAACAGAGTTAGTGACTGGCTATACAGCTCTATCTTGTACTATTTCCAGATTCTTACATTATAAACCACACAGTTATCAGTTTTATTGTCACTGTGATTCCAGATAGACACATATATCACACAGGCACTATGGTAATACTTTGGCGAATGAAAGGGTCACTTTTTGTCCTGAGAGTCCATGTGTAGAGGTGGGAGAAAATCTAGGTAAGACTCCTGGAACACATGAGCTTACATTTTTCCATCGTGCATAACTTGCTTTTCTGTTGGGGTGGTTGTTTTGTTTTTTTGTTTGTTTGTTTGGTTTTTTACTCTAGAATTTTTTCCCCCTATTCCACTGTCTTTCAACGTGATTATTCTAAATTTATTGAATACAAATTTTCTCCAGACATATGGTTTCTGGCTAACAGTCCATTGTCTATTATAAGTGAAGAATTGGGACAAAATTTTAAAATATGTTCATGTATTTAGCTGTGATATTTTAGTTACTTAACCAATCTTTTCTGTGTTTACAGAGGTGTTGAGCACTGCAGTGCCTACTGAAGTTAGTAGGAACTTTACCTGCTCAGCATGTCTAGAAACTGGACTTTAATTATCATTTTATTGATTATTAAACTTTCTATATGTTCAGACAGCAGCATAAAATTCTAGTGACTTCAGTTTTCTGGCCATTTTCAATTGGTGTAGAAAAATACCCATAAGAAGATGGAGTGATAAGGAAGTTGTTGCTTTTATTGCAAATCCATACTCTATATCTCTTTTAACCCTAATTATATTCTATTGCTTAAACAAAGTTTATTTTACATAGGGTTTCCAAACAAGATGACACGTAAGAATTCCAAAGATAATTTTTTATCTACGCTTTCCAGTCAGAATGGCTAACTAAACTTGTGTCTTCACTGTCAAGTACAACAGCTCTACCTTGTAGCTGTCAACTGCCCCCTTTCAGGGAAAGGTATAGGAAATAAATGCTTCCTGCATACCCTGCCAGTCACATTGATATCAAAGGCATTGATTTTATACCCAGTGAGGTCTATGTGAAACCAGTGGAGACAATTTCCTTAATAATTAGAAATCTATGTAATTTTATATTTGTTTAGAGAGTGGAAGAGAAACTTCAAGGTCTTTTCTCATGTCATCATCACACAGTAATACACTTTCTATAACAACTTACACAACATAGCCATTTGATTATTTTAATACTGAGGGACTAAGACAAAATATTTTGGACCAGTGACCTCCATATATTTTGTTTATATTTTATTTAGAATTGCCTTCTCCCTCTACATATCAGTACAATTCTACCTTAGCCCCACTGTGCCTAGCTTCATTCAAAATAATGCGGAAGCATAAGCAGTGGTTGGATGTAGAAGGCATGTGTGTACCTTACTATAGAATTTTCTAATTATTGCAAGGTTCCCTGCTCATCAGAAATGGGCGGAACTACTGCAATTCAATTCTGATTATTATAAGCATATGGAAGTCTGAATATATTTGTTTTTGATTATTCTATACCTAATTTCAGGAAGGTTAAATCCCATAAAGAATTGAATCCCTTTCCCTTGCAATGAAATCAGTAACTAGCAGTTGGTTGGGATCCCTCATTTTTACCTTGTCCTTGAGAATCAGTCAAATGACTTGCAGTGGAAGTTTTGTTCCAGAATTAAAAACCAAATCAAACTAAACCATGATAAAAACAACAACAACAAAACCCACAAAAATCCCAAACCTGCAGCCATCCATCTCAATGGTTATTTTTCATATCCAAACAATGAAAACATCAGGTTTAAGTATCAGACTTAAAGCTGTCAAGTTACTGGCCAAAAGAGATGTTAGTGTTTCACATAATCTAATGTATACACTTAGACAGTTTCATGGTTCACTCAGTTCCTCCAGCTTCTTTTTCCTTTGGGATCCATTCCAGTCCCTGTCACAGAGACCCAGACCCTTTCTTTGGCTGTGAAGGCTCCACAGCAGCATAGCCTGGATTGTGTTGAACCTCAGGATACTCATGCAAGTCTGGGTGATCCAGGAAGGAAAAATCTCTGAAGCTCTAAAGGTACAGTGAAGTAAAGTACTTTTAAGGCCAAAAAATTGGCTGTAGGAAAGATCTCAAGAAGGTATTATTAATGATAAATTTAAAAGCCTCCCTTCTCAGCATTTTCAAACCAACATAAACATGAATTCTGCTTTATTTCTCGGTATTATAAAACTTTAACAGCACTGAACTGTAGAAATAACTAAATCTATCTTCTTTCCTCTCCAGAGTACTTCCAAATCCTTCTGTTAAATTTCTACACTCTGTCACAGACATATTTTTATATTTCTCTGTCATTTCTTTGTCTCGGCTCTGTGGAAAAGAGAAATGATCCAATTACCTTGAGGAGAGGATTTCTAATAAAAATTTATAAAGAAATGGTAAGTGCTGTCACCTTCACTCTCTCTTTTTCCTTTTTTTCCTTTTTTTTCCCTTTTTTTTCCCTTCTCTGTTGTTGGTCAGGAAAGAAATGCTTACATTGACAGGAACATTTTTGTACACAAATATAGGCAAAGCAAGGAAAAGGAAGATTTTATACTGTTTCCTGTAAAATCCATTACTGGATCAGACGTGATCCAGTAGTTTTATCAGGGCAGGGTTTTTCTCAGATTGTTCTCTTGGAGCAGACAAGGGATTCATCCAAAAGGGGATTCTAAAGAATTTGGTCCCAGAACTCCCAGGGGAGCAAAGCCACTGATGGGAAAGAAGAAGGTTTTGGAAAAGAGAACAGTCAATGCAAAAATAAATGCAGTCTTTAGTTTCGAACTGCATTAACATCTGGATACATCTGAATATGATTACTGGATGGGATATTGCATGTTTCTTGGCACTGTGTTCTCCTTGCACCCGGTGTTTCTCTGCTCCTCATCACTCACTGACTGATCCCTTGATGTGCAGGTAAATGCAATCACAGTTGCATATTTGACTTTTCTGCCAGTATTAGAAATCAGCAATCATCATTCTTGTTTTCACATTTGAGTCAAAGGGTTTGAACTTTGCACAGTCTCTTTTTATGGAGCTCTTCTGTCCTGGTGCCTGTCCATCAGTATCTCTTCCTGACTTATTTTCTTCTTCAAAATTGTGTTCTTCTGTGAGGCTTGCATAATCCTTGGAAAGGACTTTATAGTGAATTTCCTACATGTCCAAGTTTATTCATTCCTTTCTGATGATTAACAGAATGAATTTTTATATACATCTGATGAATGCAAATTTGCATTGATTTAATTTTTGAATTAAAAAGCCATTTCTGTTGTTAAAAGTACACAAAATAAATTCATTAAGTTATTAATATTTTTGTCATTCACTTTGCACATTGACTAAAACAGTTTCAGATTTTTTATGGAGGGACTCTTGGATAATTTTTAACAGGTTTTTTCGGCACCTTGACAGTTTTACTTGGTCATTTCAAGAGAAGCCTCTAAGTCTTACCATTAAACCCAACTTTTTGAAATGATATTGCAATGAAAAAGTGTTCTAGAAATCAGTCTAAAAGCAACATGCTGTTCAAATAAAAAACCATGTTCTACCTACAGCTGTATCATACTTATTCTCCTCTAGAGAGGAGAAGACATAATTCCTTTTTCAATCCCAACTTTCATAATTCCAAATTTTTCAAAACTTGGTGAGAAATGTAGCTCAGTTATTCCCTAACTTTAATAATGAGTATGTTTATACACAGAAAAATTCTTGACTTTGTTTTAATCTAATATTGCCAATTTTAAGAACAGATGCAGGATCCTTCTCTGCCACTCTGTAGTTAAACAAAAAAAAAAAAAAAAAAGGTGGTAATTCAGGACTGCATTTCTTACTTTTCAGTAATAGACTATGTTTAAATCCCTGCTAAGTTTCTACCTTTTTTGTTTGGGGCATATTTATTCTGTACAGTAAGTGCATATTGCAGGCAGAGGAAAATTAATTGATTCTAAGATAAAAGAGACAAATCCAACAGCCATCAGACACAGCAGCTAAGAGTGAATCATAACAGGCAGAAGGAGGTTAATGCACAGAATGTAATGAATTCTCTTATAGGCAGTTTTAAGTAGGCTACACTGAGGGGTTGTATACTCTAGTTGTAAATACTAGGTTGGGTGATTGAAATTCCTGCAGTAAGTTCTTATATATAAATGTTTAGTTACTTATCAGCAGAATGGAAAAGGTCTGGGTTTTGGTGACATCTGAAATAAAAAGCAGCTGCCTGGTGTTTTGGGATCTGCCGTTCACCAGCCAGTTTATAACCACTGCTTCACTTCTGCAAGGCTCAGAATTTTCTGTAGCCCTAAGGGCATCCAGAAATTAAATTTGCCAGTTAAAAACACTGTGCATTTGAAAAGTAGATAGGAAAAATGCTTTTTATTTTTTCCTTACCTGCTTGATTTCCTGTTTTTCATTCAAGATCTCATAAAATTGTGGTAGAAAAAGTGTTTTAATTAGTGTGATTTGCATTCGCACCTCCTTGAAAGAGAAGTACACTCCCAAACTGCTTTGAGTGCTCATCTGATTTGTAGGTTCATAAATTAAATAAAATAAATTAAGCATGTATTTAAAATTTATTTTTTATATTTTAGTGGTTGCTCTACAGCCAGCAGTCTGCACAGATATCCTCTGCCATGAGACTGCTCTTCACTACATTGGAACAAGGGCTGTGTGTGCATTACACAAAGCAAATAGCACCCTTATGTCTTTGGTGAACTCAGAGGAGGATTAGTTTTGCAGGTATTTCCACTGGATCTGAAAGTGTCATGTATGTCTTGCATAGGTTTTATGCCACGTTTGCATTCATGAATCAGCTGCAAAAATTTAGGACTTCAGTTGTGTTGTGCACTTTGAGGGAGACCATCCTTGATCAAAAAAAGTAGGTGCTAAATTAACAAAACAAACTCACTTTTCAGCTCTCTATGCTGTTTTCAGCTTCCTAATTTCTTGTTAACTCTTCTTTTTCTAAATTCCAGCCCTCACTTTCTACAAAGTAATGACTTTAGTTTGCTTCACATCTTAAAGGGAAGAATGAGATATTGTAATGCCATGAAAAAGGAACCCAGAAAATGCATCCAAACCCAGTTCATGTGGGTTTTACAGCTTTCTGTTGAGGAGAAAAAGAAATAGACCACTTTTTTGTTGTTGTTTTTTAAAGGTATTCATTTAGCACAAAGTAAATACAAAAAAAAAATCAAACAAACCTACTGGAAGTGATAAACTTGAAACTGTCTGCTAGAACAGAGTTCTAGTAAAAGAGGTTCCCTTGAAGAGACTTCCTTAGTTCTTAATGCAACCACCGCCAACACTGTAATCTCTTTCAATGCCTTCCACTCTGATACTTGTGTATGTCCTAGTATGTAACGAGATACAGCAATGTAATCACATCATCTTCATTTTTTACTTGCTCCTAAAGGTACTGTGAAAGGTGGGAGTGGTCTGGGAAGTTGGTTATTACACCCAACAGTCAGTAGCAGCTCTTCACCTTTTTGTCAAGCAGCCTAGTCCTTGGACCTTGAAGGATTTTTTACCTGCACAGTTTGTGACACGAGGCTCATCATTTTCCATGGTCTATTCTTTAACAGCTTAACTGGAAATGTGATCCTTGGGAATATCTTGCCAGGATTGATTTGCCTCAAGTCAATTATTTTGAAGCAAGGAGACGATGTGAATGAAGGGATGAAAACTCACGCTGTTGCCAGAAGAAAGACTGAAGTAATCTTCAAATTATACAACTGTGTCTAGTGATGACACTAATGAGCTCCTTAAAAATGCAGATAGCAGCTCATGCAATGATTAGCTTGTGTTATTGATGGGCTAATATTGAGTTCAAAAATATAACACACTCTGAGTCTTTCACATCATTTCATGATGCATAATTTCAAGTTTCAAGGTAATTATAAGTGAAGATGAGATTGTTTAAAATAGAATTTCTCTGGTTGCAAACAGAGACAGCCTTCCATGTTTCCCCAATGGAATTGTGATTATGGACATAACATCGGAAAGGTTTTAAAACCAATAAGTTTCCAGGCAGTGTTATAGCTTCTTTGTTTATTGGATATTGCCTATGTAAGAATGACAATGAAAAGTGAAGTCTGCTATTATTTGTCATGCCTACAACAGCTACTCTATTTGCTGTCAGATTGCATTGTATGCATCGTGCATCTTTTAACAGCACTTAGACATGCTGACATAAAATACAAAGATGATCCAATTACATTTTCTGCAACTGCATCTCATTTTGCTAATGCTTACAAATTAAGGGTGTCTATCACCCTGTACATGAGACAGAACACAGATAGCATTTTAAATCTCTTGAATTTTGTAGTGTACACCACTTAAATACAGAAGCAGCCCTACTTGTAAACAGTTGACATGCAGCTCATAAACTAGTCTAGTCAATATGAAAATGCAACCATATAGTACATACGGAAATGATTCCTCCTTACTGTTATTTACCAGAGACCGTTTAAATGTACAGCATTAGTGCTTATCTACTTCCAGAATTCTCAGTGTGTATTATCTTTTTTTTTTTCCCCTCTAAACTCTTTCCATGGGCAACATACCCTGGAAAATCCAATGAACCTTTACAGAAGTCAGGGTACTAGAGGACAGTCTTTCAGAATGTTGTTATTTATTCATATTCCACAGATTTATATGAAATAGAAGAATCTCAGACAATAAAGGAGACTCATATTGACATTGCCAGGAGTGACCAAATGGGTGGCAAAATCTTAACCCTATAAGCTGAGTTTCATTAAATGTAGAGTTGCAGTTGAAACCCATGTGCCATGGTGGGACACATTATGCAGGAGTTCACTGAAGCAGTTTTACTCTAGAAGCAAAACAAGACCTGAGTTGTTGCTGAGCATAAAGTGCTTCTGCTTCCACATTGCACCTCCTTGCTGTACTGGATATTGCCTGCTAGTTTCCTGGGGTTGTCATCATTCTCATTCTCACCTGAGTTGAAGGGGTGTTCACTTTGTTATCGACACTGGGGCTGAGACACCCAGTCCAAGCTTTTTGCAGCACACCCCTGGAACACCTCAGGATGAACATGGCTTGGGGTGTGAGGTACAGACTCCATATCTATCAAGCTGCACTCCTTTCTCCAGCAACATTTTTTGTATTAGTGGTGAGTGACTGCAGATGGACAGTCCTGCTGATTTTCCAGGTCCCTGCTGTCTTCCTGGCACATCTTCACAAAAGAAATAAAGGGAGAGCAAGGGCAAATGCCCCAAAGTGCTTTTTGCACAATAGTGGGGCTAAGAGCTGTGGAAGTCTCTGTGAGTGACTGTTGCTGTGACCTTATTCAGCTGCTTTTAATAACTTTGCACCAGATGCTGGAAGATTTTAAGCATGGTAGGTTGAGAGAGTTTGTTCCCCTGTTTGTCTTTGTTCTTGAAACTGCCTCTTTAAGTAAAGTTAATAATCTACAAGACTTTTTCATAGAAAGCAGTCATTAGAGACTCTGTGACAGGTTCAATTTTTTAGCTGAACAGTTGTTTATGCTTTTCCTGTGATTTCCATGGGAAGTGTACTGCTCTCTATTTCATTTGTCTTTGAAAAGGAAACTGAATTACCTTAGTGTCAAACAGCTCAACTATCTGTTTTACTTTTTTGTTTTCATCTTTATTTTTGTTGCCATTAACATGGTTACATATGGGTAACCGTATGGTGGGATACATGTATCAGATGGTTGCCCAGAAGCCTGGCATCTGCAGAAATTATTTTATTTCCAAATGGGAAACTGAATCTTTAGCAAATGAGTAATTATGGAATACATGGAAATCATAGCTGGACAAATAACCCAATGCTTCTCTGCCTTACAGAGCACCCCAAATTCACTCAGATATTTTCAGAGAGAATGTGTTACTCAGCCTGTGCAAGACTGCCAGGAGTTTGCTGCATAGAAATTTCTGGGTCTGTGAAAAAAAGAGTATTAGAAACATATTATAGTAAAGTTGACTTCTTGGTGTTACTTCTGTGCCATAGAGTTATAGTCATAACCAGTAGCCCCAAGAGGCCTCAGCCCAACAATAAAGACATTGTTATAATAAACACAGCACAGATGCTCAGAGCTGTTTACAATGCACACAGTGGTGTATTCTGTAGTCAAAAGTCTTGCTCTACAGGATTGAATGTTTTTCAATATTTTGTGTTTATTTGCAGTATCCCAAGGGTTGTCTCTTTTCTCCTTTTCTTCAATTCTTCTTTCTAATACTTTTCCTATATTTCTCAATTTTCACCAACATAATACTGGCAAGAAAAAGACTCATTACTCAGACTCCCTTCTGTATAATTCCTCTTCAATAATTGTTCCTCTTAATTTTTTGGTGAAGGAGTAAGAAATGTTTAGCTCTTTTACTTGTATAATAAACTCCCATCACTCAGTCTGTCTTTGCTGCAGGAATGAATCTTGTTTCCTCTTTAGCAGCAGATTCAGCACTAGAAATAAACCCAAAGGAATAGAGAGAACCAAAAAACCCCCATGGATCCCAGACCAAGAGCAGCATTGGATGGACAAAGCTGAGATACAGGGAGATGCATGAGGTATTTGCTTTTCTAGAGAAAACATTTATCATTCCTTTACCCAGGGCATCTCCAATTCTCTGCAGATGTGATTCTCTAGTGACCAAGACACAGGTGAGTGATTTGTACCAGCACAGTTTTGGTGGCTCCTCTCTATATTTCTTTCATTTTTACAACCAGATGAGCCATGCAGGAAATCTGATTTGCTGAAATATATATAGTATTGAAGAAGAGAAAAATAATATTAATAGTTCTGATGGAAGACTGTCCCCAGAGTGTTTATAAAGCCAAGCCTGACTTGATGTTTTCAGACTTGACACGAACTTTGTTCTTCCCATTCACAATCTCTGGATGAAATTATCATATTTTCTGAGACTTGCAGTGCTATTTACCTTTAAATATTATTGGGAAAACTGTCCTAATTGGAAAGGTCTGCTGTATGTGTGATGTCAAAGCTGCTCACCCTTTAGTGTGTCAGGATGGAGGCCATAAGTTCTCCCCAGGCCCGGCCCACCACCAGGAGAGCTGCTTGTCCTGGACCCTGGGAAGTGCTGGAATTACTTACCTTGGATAATTTTCACAGTAGAACCCTGGGTCCTGACTGTCCTGCCCCAGCTCAGACACAAAACTTCCACTGCATAGTCAAGGATCTGAAAAGTCAATTGCAAAATTTTCAAACATGCCTGGCAAAACCAGGGCTCAAGACTCATTGAAACAGGAAGTTGCTCATAGAAAGTTTTGCTTTTTTTAAAAAAAGGCAAAGTCCATGGTAAAACTTGCTGTTGGAATGTTTTTCAATGTGCTATATCTAGAAATGTGCATATTCAACTTTCTCCACTATATAGTAGTATGCACTTTTTTCATCTTAGACTGGAAAGGATGAAAATCAAAATAATTTGGAAGACCTGGCTAGAGCTCCATCTTGTACTTTGTCAGTTACTAGCATGAAGATGATCATGAACTGATCTCTCATTTATGATCAACTACTACAGGAAAGGACTGATAATAAAAACACCCCTTTAGGGTATTATTTTTCATTATATTCTTCTCTAAAGAAAACATCAGTCTGATCAAACCAAGTGTCAGATAAGTCTAAAATAAAATTCTTTTTCTGCTACAAGAATTGGGAAAAAATTGTGGAGAATTTTAGTTCTATTAGGAGATGAGCCTTTCAGGATTTTTTTGAATTTCATTGTCTGAAATCGGTCCAGTTGAAGAGGAGAGTTGAAATGTTACTACATCTACCCATGCCAGATTGCCATTTTCTGCAGCAATGAAGCAGTGCAAAGGCTGAGAATTCATGCAGTGAGAGACATTTAGTGGAGTGCAGAAATATGTTGCAAGGCTAAAGCTGAAAGCAGAGGGCTTTACATGTGAAAGAGATTATGATGGATCAGAAGCTGAACTCTGACTTGACAGTGTGGTGTCCTTCCAAAACCAACAAAGTCAAATGTCATTCAGAGCAAATTAACAGGAATATTAAATGCAAGACATAGGAGGCAAACAGCTGTCTGCTCAGCACTGATCAGTTGTCTGCTGGAGTCCACCAGTGTGCTAAACCACCATATTTGAAAAGTGAAGCAAACACTCTAGGACATTTTAAAATGTGGCTTATAAAGATATGTTGAATGAACTGGGCTTGCTTAATTCATAAAGGTATGAATATGGCAAAACATGCTTACAATTTTGTAATGTTTAAAACATTGGTCAGATAATCACGTCAGCTAATGGGCAAAAAAAATGGTATAAGTGCAGCACTGAAAATTTGAGTTACATTATTTTTTAATTGCCTTTGTAAAAGGATAATAAAATGCTGGAACAGCTTACAAGTGGAGATAATAGACTTTCCTGTCTGAATAGGTTGTACAGAGATCTTCCAGGAATGATTTCTGTAGGAGTGGAGTACAAATTAGACAATTTGAGACCAGTTGTACATAGCAGGGCCAGGATTCAGAGCTCCAGAGCTGCCTCACTCTGTCAGGGACTCTGTTGGTAAAAAGGGAGTGAAGCAAAAAGAGAGAAAAAAACAAAGATGGAAGGCAGCATGGTAACAAAAAAGCCTTATTATACAGCATTCTGCAAAACCTAAAGGATTCACTCAAGAATCCTGTTATGCCACAGCCTAGGCCTGCATCTTGCTCCTGCTGTGTCTTCACAATTCTTCTAGAGCACACAAGAGGAGGAGCTGGAAGCTGACTGACCTCTTTATTTGAACCAATGTTATTTTAATTGAATCCTAATGTCTCCCCTACTTTTTTGGCAGCTGTCCAGGTACCCTCCATCTCCCACGCCCAGCTCTTTTTTCCTTTTGGCCAAGCAGAGATAGGGTTTTTTTCTGAGCAAAAAAGAAAGACTGGCATTGGGATGCAACAGTCTGAATGCAGCTTTTCGTCCTTATCTCTCTGCTGTACATTAGAAAGGTTGAAGGTCTGGCCTTCCAGTTCCAGCTCCAGTATAAGATTGAAAGCAAATCTGTAGTGCACCAAGTACCCGGTAAAAAAGAAGTGCACAGCATTTATTTCACACCGTTGTGCATGAACGTGCAGCTGGGAACTTATTAGGAGATTTTGGGATCTGGTTACTCAAGGCTAATTTGTTTGAGAGTTTCTTTTAAGAATCAAAGCAGAGCTGTGCTGCACCATGAGCCACAGGGCCAGGTGGAGGCCCTATCACTAGCCATACATCAACTTCTTCCCCTCCTGAAATGTGAGGGGTAGAGACCTGTGGCAGATCTATGGATCTATGTGCCTGCCTTAGTGTTTTACCCTCAGAATTCAGGGTAGGAGTGCTGATTTTCCATATTTCAGTAAAATGAACATTTTTTCCCCCCTGAACATTTAGATACTGAACAGCAGAGATTCAAAAAATCCTTCCCAGCAAGAAAGTGGGCATTGTATGAGATACATAATATTTGCTAAACAGGGGAAGAATATAATTCTTACTCAGTTTAACTGTTAATAATTTAAAAAGTGGAATTTCTACATGAGATATACGCTTATCTTTCTTCTCTGTTATCTTCTTATCTTCTTATCTTAACAGACTTTGATCTGTTAACCACCACACATGAAAAAGCTGCTTTTACAGAAGCTGGAAGCTGGAGCAAAGTTCTGATGATGGCACTGCAAGTCAAAGGTTTCCAAACTACTGCGTGCATCGTTAGTGCGCTCCCGGTGATGTGAAGCTGCGGTGGCAGCGAGCCAGCAGTGCCGGGTGCTGCCTGGTGGTGTTCCTGACTGCTGCTGCTGCTACCCATCATTGCTGATGATGGCATTCACATTTAACACTGCTGCTGATGAAAGTACCTGCAATTACTACAACTGCTGATGGCAGAAAGAGTTTGTTAGCCCTGCTGTAAATTACTTCCTGAGGCTTCCTTGCCAGCTTATTTCGTATTGTGAGCAAAATGCAGTCTCTTGGCGCTTAGAAAGAGCTACATTAAGCAAAAGTTGTTTAAAAAGGCAGATATTATGAGACTAAGCCATATTGGTGCCATAAGCAGAAATTCAGCATTTCCCTCTTATGGCTGATACTGTGTGAGCCAGCCTGAACCAGGAAGCGGCGTAGCTTGATGCAGTGCCCAAGCTAATCTGCCTTTTGGCAGAGCTGACAGCACAAAGCTATCCTGATCCTGGATTCAATTTGATTTATCTGAATGGTTCTATTCTCCACCACAGGAAGCTATGAAGCTGGATTTGCATTAGGTCGAGAATGTCTACATCATGCTCAGTACATTTCACAACACAGATAGATGAGAATATTCATAAGAAATATTGACCTAAGGGCAGCACAAAACGTTTCTTAAAAACAAGGCCAGAAACAGGTCTCCATACCACATTAAAGTCTTTCTGTATAATTCAGTAAGTATTGCCCCTCTTTCACTAAATTCAATAATCTGTATTTTTTATATTCAAATTTGAAGAAATAATATTCTTGTAGATAGACAAAAGTATTCTCCAGAAACTGACCAGGCAAAATGTGTTCCCAGGCTGGAGTGAACCATACACCTGCCTCTAGTGAGGTCAAAACATAAGAATGGCTACATCAGTCAAAGATCCATTTCAGCCAGTGTCCTGTTTCCAATAGTAGCTAAGAGTCTTGCTTGGGGTGGGTTATGTAAATGGGGCTTGTGGGCCTTTTGCCACTATCTGTGAGTTGCTCCAAAGGCTCAGATGCCCATACTGTTCAAAAGTACGTGTTGGCCTTGCACAGTCAGGGAAAAAGACAGCTTTAGGCAAAAAGTGAAACTTCTGCAGCTTCTTTGTTAGTGAGATGGTTCCTCCATGTTTTTGCACCAATTCATTGCCTGTCTGTACTTCTCAGTGGATCCAGTGTTTCAAGAGGGCATTGGTCATCTCTGCTGCTCCTCCCAGACCTCACATACCTTCTGAATGTAATCCTGAAGCCGCAAAGTTATTTACCTCAAAGGACAAGTTGGACTTGCTGGGATAAAAGAGGAGAGGTGCAACAAAGACAGAACCTGCACAGTGGTTTCGTTGTGTCCTGCTCAGTACTGGTTCAGTTTTTTCATGGTTGGTTTTTGATTTTTTTTGTTTTTTTTTTTTTTTTTTAATAATAGAAAAGACATGTCAGGGTTTTTTTTGTTCCCACCACCTATCCCTTCCCAAAATGCTGTGGGAATGAGTGTCAGACCAAGAAACATCTACACCTTTTTGTATATTTGTATAAAACAGAGTAAGAGAAACAGAAAGAAAATGGGAATTTTAATTCTTCCTCTTAAAGTGACATGAATGGCCCAAGCTATATTCACTTTATCGGGAAGAAAGTAATTAGAAAGCAATTTACAAGTCAGGAAATGTCCACTTGGTTCTTCTCAACAAAAACAGGGATGAGGATTAGTTCTTGTTAACCACTGCAAACAAAGGCAAAAGATTTATAAGGAACAAAAGATATAGGATAACAAGAAGTGTTAGCCCATCAGATGTCCTCCCACACTATTTTTTCTGCCATTTAACAGATCATCTGGAGCTTAACAGTAAACCAATAATTGTGACATATGGGTGCAAGCTTTTTTGAGCCAGCGTTCAGTGAGCAGAAAACTGTAGGTTGTTAATGCAAGTACATGTACATTTTATCGTCTATGTGAGTGACCAAGCAACTAATTTGCAGCTTTGTGTGTTTTTCTTAACATACAAATACAGTCACACTTGAGACACCAGAGCAAAGTTAAATCCCTGCCAGCAGGTGCTGTCTTCTTGGGAGAAAAGGCCATACACTGGTAGAAGATTTTTGCACTCTAAATTTAATGTTTAATGCACAGAAATGTCTCCTTGTTGCATATCTTTGGTTATAAGTCTTTTGTGTTTGGAGGCTGGCTAGGAATTGAAATTGCTGTTTGGATAATCACAGCTTTCTTTGGATAGTAATTTAGGATTCATGCTATTTACCCCCTGCATCTCTTTGTATACTTGACATTAAAAACTCCTTGCCAGAAGCAGTTAACTGTTAGACGAATGGGCCAGCAAAATGAGTGCTTACAAATAAATGCTGGGATTAAACTGCACACAAAGACAGGTGAAGATTTCCTTTTCATTCTTTGAGCAGTTTCTACTTTTTCCCAAATGATTATCTTTCAGCTTGAATTTTGGCATATCTGAAGTCAACCAGAAAAAATAAACCAAAACTACTAAAAAATGACAACTCTGGGAAATATCAAGAAAACACTTCAGCACCTGGCATACAAGTAAAGGAGCTGAGAAAGCATTTCTTCCATTACTGCTTATGGGTTTTTATTTGTTTATCTTTAAACAAAGCTATTTCTTAGCCAACTTTTGTTGGAAACTTGAAGTCTGACAAGTGAATAAACACCAGTTCAGCAAAACATTTTTTTATTCAGAAAACCATTTATTCAGAAAACCACTTAGCTGTTGAAATTCTGTTGCTGTTTCACATATATGCCTAAAGTCCATATGCTTACACACTGCTCTAAATAGCCTATTGCATTGATGGCATAAGGTAACATGCACTCTGTTCTCCCTATAGGTGTCTAATTTAAGCCGTATGACTCTGATGTCTTGGAAGTTACTTTTCCTTCAGCTCTTTTGGTGATGCACTGCCAGGCTACATATATGTCTGTTCTATAACTATCAGTAGAGAGAAATAGTTGCAGTGGCTACATTGGCACTTAAACTGGACAGTCTGAAGATAACACTGTTGATCAACTTCAGTTGATGCCTTGCTGAAATCCTCTTCTGATGTAGGTGAGTTTCAGGAATTTATAAACTTGTTTTGTGTGTGCACTTTCCTGCTTTAAAATAACAGAATGTTTTTTATTTTACTCTATGGATTTCAAACATGAATGCAGCATGAAGTTCAAAGATTGTTGGAAAAATGAGAGTAAAAATATCAGATGGCTTCATTTGATTGAATGCAAATGTACACAAGGTAGAGGCCTCTGTCTCAGCAAATCATTCTAGACTTCCTTTATTGGGAAGAAACAAGCACTTTGAGAATGCTATTCTTGTTCTGTTTTAGACATTTACTTTATGAGGAGTTGGTGGTCATTACATCTACATGAGTTAAAGTGAATTTTCACACCAGGTGAAAGAATTCTCCAGCATTTTGTATACACTAGGCTGAAAAACTTTGAGATGAATTTTCTCCAAAATGTACTATGATCTGTATAAGTGAACAAGATGGGGCCCAGAGGAGCTGCCCCCAACACTGAACTAAAGTGGACATGCTCTGTGGCTACCTGGCAGCATCCCCATTGCTGCTTTAGCTTGTCCGGACTTTGGTGTATTTTGTCTGTTATTATTCCCAGTGTGAGATCTGAATGAGATCAGGCCCCCTAAAAGCCCCACATTACCATACTGCAGGCAAGAGCAAGGTCTTGTCTTATTATTTCAGTCTTCTATTGTTGCAATATTCAGATTCAAGCCCATCAGGCACATCCTTACTGAAGTCTGTATCCCTGACACGCTAAATTTAGAGGGGGGGGAGGGGTGTGCTAAATTCAAGACTAAACTTCTTTCTCTAATTCCCATCAAAATCTTGGGCCACACCATGAGACTGAGTCCCAAAAATGTCTCTTTGATGGATTTGTGTTCAAGATCAGGTGGCCAACTCATCTAACAACAAAAGGCTGACCAGGTCATCCAGTCTGTTTTCCCATGCACAGTCATCACAGCATTTAACCCCGCTGATTCTGCACTCGTCCCAGTTACTCTAGTTACAAGAAATAAACCCAGTCTTTAAAACTCTGAGTCTCGGGCAGAGTAAGAGCAACAGTGATGCCAACAGCCGTGGAGATATTGCAGGATGCTGATCAGGTGGGCCATGCCCACCATCCCAGCTGGTGGTAGGCACTGCTTGCTGTGCAGGCTGGCGCAGACACCCAGTGTCCCTGCCACTTCCCAAACATGAGAAAATGACTGAGTGAGAAACAAATGCCCTTGGGCTTTTAAAGCATTTTCTGCTCTGTCCTAAAGAAATGGTGCAGCTTTTCTGAGTGCTTTGGCCAATCTTTGATTCTCCAAAGAATGAAAAAAACGAGCTATTCTGAACATACATGACCAGCTCACACTGGAGCTGAACTTGGAGAAATGGAAACCTTTCTCTGCCACTCTTCTTGACAGGCTTAGGATCTAAAGCTGGAGATTTGCTTAGAGTCATGGTTTTAATAGAAAACCAAAGCTGTGAGGAGCACTTTGAGGATAATAGACCATCTGTTCTCTTTCCGGTCTAGAAAGTAAGACTATGAACACAGAAATTTGAGTGGAATAGGGGAGCTTTTTTCAGCAGGTTCAGTTAATATTAATATTTCAGAAGACTCTGTTTTCCCATTTGTGGGCCAATAAGAAGAGACCTGGGCCTCAGTTTTTTTGCCACCCAAGCTATCACCATTCCACAATCTATTATGCATTCATTTTCCCATATGCCTAAACTGGAGATGTCTTCTTATTTCTCTAGGGTTATGGAAGGATAAAATGCATTTGTATATGTGAAATATTTAGGTATTATTTTTCTGTAATCCTCTGAAGTACCAGATAGGGAGAATCCAAAGCAGAGGAGGAAAATAGATGGCAGGGTAAAAGCTCTTGCTGTTTCTACAATTCAGATTCTCGGCAGGGCACCTTTAACCAGTGAATTTCCACTCCTCTGTCTCTGCAAGTGCTCAGAACCACGCCATTTTCTTCTTGCCCTCACTTGCTTTCTATTTCTCATACAGAAAGTAATAAAATCAAAGAAAAAATAGCCTATATGATAAATGCACAATGGAATTGAGAGCAAAAGAAAGATAAAACAGAAGTTAAGGCTATCCACTTTTAATTCTGTCTTGAAACCTAAACAATGACCATCAAATGAATGAAGGGGAGAGGGCCAAGTAGTCAAAATACTCAGCTTTTAATAGCTGAGACATGTTATCTGCAATGAAACCTGCATTTAAAAGGCCAAAGTTCATAAACCCTAAAAAATAGCATGCATTTAAAGATTGGATCTGATAATGCACGAAAGGGAAAAATATGTACAGGTTATTTTGGGCAGGTGGGTTGGAACATTTTTTTTTTTTTTTCATGTTTTTTTTCACTATGAGTTTCCCTGTGCCACTTTAAGTCTATAAGAGTTAAAGTTATCTATACAGTTTCAGGTGAATCAAGGTTGAGGGTGAATATCCACATCCACAGTCTAACTTTCCGTGGCAATATCAAAGGCAATTACCTAGTAGTAGGACAGAAGTATACATGGCTTATTTTGTCTGTTTTATCTACAGATATAGACACAGGTTCATAACCTGAGACCATTCTAACAAGATTTGAAATGTTTTATTCTCTCACAGATTTTTCTCTTCTTCTCTTTTATTTTTTCTGATTTTTTTATGGTTCTCCTCTTTCTTTCTTTCTTTCTTTCTTTCTTTCTTTCTTTCTTTCTTTCTTTCTTTCTTTCTTTCTTTCTTTCTTTCTTTCTTTCTTTCTTTCTTTCTTTCTTTCTTTCTTTCTTTCTTTCTTTCTTTCTTTCTTTCTTTCTTTCTTTCTTTCTTTCTTTCTTTCTTTCTTTCTTTCTTTCTTTCTTTCTTTCTTTCTTTCTTTCTTTCTTTCTCTTTCTTTCTTCCTTCCTTCCTTCCTTCCTTCCTTCCTTCCTTCCTTCCTTCCTTCCTTCCTTCTGACTTTTAGAAAGCAGATACGCAAGAAGTTAAAGTATGAAATGTGAAAGAGTAACAGAAGTTGAAGAACTGTATATTGAAATCTGATAAATGAAAAATGGGCACAGTATCAAACTTAATCACATTTGCATTCACAAGTTGTTGAGAGCTGACACTGATTTATGATCTATCAACAGTCACCAGATTCTGTGACTACTTTATACAGATGCAAAGAGATGGACGGATGGATGGATAGATAAATAGACAGTGAAAAAATGTTGCAAATTGAGTAACAACAGACCTAGTTATAAAAGATAGCTCATCCAATTAATTTCTTTAAAATCTGGAGATTTTTGAAGAGCAGGTCTTTGGGAGATCTACAACATGGAAAACTTTGAGAAAGCTAAACTATCCTGCTACTGTTCTGCATTCAAATGTTATTACTCTGGTACTACAACAAAACAATCCCTCTTTACCCCCAGTGCCCAGCAGACTGGAGAGAGGGAGTTTCATGCTAATATTTTGTGCCAAAGCATCACACAGAAGTATTACATAAAAAATAATCCCTTACTCGAATTCAGACACTGAATTCAGCAATGCACATGCTTGTGAGCATTAAGAAAACAAGAGGTCCAAGAATATGAATGATGCAGTGAGGAGGAGTCTGAACAGGTGAAGAAAAATAAAAAGAGTAATGTAAATGACACTGAAAATGACAGGACTAAAATGCATGGCCACAGCCAATCACAATTGCACAGTATTCCCCCTTACAGATAGTTTGTCCTGGTTGTATTAATAGATAAATTAATTGAGGCGTCATAGACAAAGTAAGTGGCCCAAGTGGAAGTTCCCACATTAACAAAGAGGAAGGCAATTCTTAGTGGCCGTCCTGACACTTCTTGCTCCTTAAGGAGAGCTCTGTGTGCCCATAGAGAGGCTGGGGTCACCACAGCCACGCTGGTGCCTGGTGACAGAGCCTGGGCAGGAGGCTCAGCTGTGGGCTCATCACCGCTGCTGCTGCTCCCGTGGCCTCTTGAGAAACCCCTGGATCTCGGGAATACAGGTGCAAGCAGGTCCTGGGATCATGAGCATGGTCCCTGTTGGTGAGAATGAATTCCTGTGGAGCCATGTGGGATCATGATTTTGGAAGCAGTTTGGCCAGAGGATTAATTTCTTTGCATCTGTGCTGAGTCCAGACTTTCAGAGAACAGCACCTACTGCAGTGCTTTTGTCCAGGCAACAAAGTGATCAACTCTTTTGGCACCTTATCTTCAATTACCAAAGTTTCCTCATCTGTTATGAGGTGATATCAAAACTCTCTTGATTTATGGACCAAAGTCACTAATAGCACTCAAATACTGTGATAATAGCTCTCCATAATTTAATAATAGGTAATATTCATTTAACTCAACTTGTGATTAATATTAATTTCTGCAGCCATTATGTGACTAACCTCAGTGACTTCTTTCCATAAATAATGTCATATTTCCCAAGTGCTGCAGTATCATGTCTTCTTGACTGACTATGGATTTCTATATATTATCTTGATCTACAGAAGTAATGACTATATTTGTCCTTCATCTTCTTTTTTAGACTTAAAACCAAAGGTCATTGTCCAGATTCCCCATTCATATTTTGCTAGCAATTTCATTGCTAGTTTTGTCAGTCAAAACACTATCCCACTCAAGATAACACAAATTCAGTCATTGCAGCTAACATGTCTGGAAAAGTATGACAAACCAAAAAATACAGTTTGTGCAAATTTTTGAAAACGTATCTGACTCTTCTCTTTTTTGTAAATAAGTACAGTTCAATTTAAATCAATGGTTCTACTAGCCTGAAACATTTGCTGTTATTTATGATTCAAATTCCTGCTAAAATGGAGAAACTCTGCAAAAAAAATTGTTTATCAGTAACCTGACCTTTAAAGAGGGAAAAACTACCTTATAGAATTTATGTCTTAATCAACTTGGAAAAGAGATTAATAGCTTCCTATGTCTACATATGCATTATTCATATTTTTCTAACATAAACTGCCCATAAATTCACCCAAGAAGGTATTAGACACCTCTAAACAGTCAGGGAAGAGGCTCTCTCTGCCTGCTGTTAAGGCTTTTCTTCCGTCCATGTTGCCTATATGCAAAGAATTGCTCACCAAAGACTTCACCTCTCCTCCCAGAGAGAAATCTCAAACCCACTTAGCCTGAATTGACAGCTTGGATGGATCAAGTTCTTGTGGACTGAATATGTACACCTTGGACCACAGACAAATGGCTTAAATTCAGATTTTCCTATGAATTCTATGCATACTCTGTGTCCAAGCTGTGGCCAGTCTAATCTGGCAGGCTGGAAAGGAAACCTGTAAGCCAGACTGCTCATGCTGCTCTTAAACTCACACTATAAATAACCCACAAATAGTACAAAATTTACAGACTTAGACCTATCAAGCATGTTCTTCAAACATTTGTGATGGCCACATATTGCCATTATCAATTAGATTTCACTTAGATTTTCTACAGGAAGATCAGGGAATTGTTTTTAAAATGTTATGACTTGTCAAAGCTTTTGTTGATTCTGCAGTGTAATGACAGCAAGCCATGCTCTGTCCTTTACAACCATTTCTGTTAGTAAAGACAAAGTGCTGTTTAGTGAACACTGAGAAGGAGAAATTTATTTAAGCTGTACAAGATGAGAAACAGGAAACATTAAGTCCTGAACAGGGAGATAAGAGAGGAGATGAGCAAGGAAGTACTGCTAGGGAGGGGAAGGAGCAACAGAAGGAACCAGCTCTATTTGAGAGGAGGTTCTTCATTCAAAGATGAAGAAATTATTCTGTAATTTGATAAATCTCAAAATAGATAAAATTTAAACATCCCTCTCAAAGTTCTCACTGAATCACATCCCATCAAACAAACCAGAATGCCTTCCTGGCCTTGCTGTACTTAGCAGGGGATAGGCTGGTCAGGTCTTGGCCTGAAAAATGCTTTGAAATAACATTTTCAGTAATGTCTCTTACAGTATAAAGCACCTCATGATTCCCAAGTGGATCAGGCTCTGGCCATTGACCTCTAGTCATGCCAGTGAAGAACAGTTCAAAATGACAGCAAAGCAAATTTAGATGACATTTGTGAAATGTTTTGGACAACTGTTCTGCATTTTTCCATGTTTCATTGTTCTTTTACGAGCAAAAGCAGAAAATAAAATAGAAACAAGTTTAAAGTCAGAGCTGTAATGTGGCTGCTTATTTGTTAATTTCATTTTTTAAAAGGCTTTGCAGAAATTGTAGACAGTTCCTTCAAATGATTCTACAGGAGGCTGACAAAGAGCCAATTTATTCTTTGCATATGAGCTGCCCTCTCTCTGCATATAAACCATGTGATCTGCCAATAAGAAAGAGCAGCTGGAGGCTTAGTGACATCTGAGGGACAGGGAAAAAAGCACAGAACAACCAGTGGCTGTTTAATGTCTCTCAAACTTCTGCAAAAGACACTATTCCAGCAATAAAACTGCCCTGTGGTGTTTGCCAGTGAATCTTCTGTATATAAAGAACACGATTTTTAATCTCATCATGCATAAACTTTAACCTGTTGGCAAACTGTTTGCAGTGCCTGGTAGCCCAAGGTCTCCTTGTACCTGACTGCTTTCTGCCACTGCCCCACTGTCAGGTTGAAAAATGAATATGTTAGTTGTTCCTACCCTAATGGAGGAGTCTGCTTCAAAATTAAGTAATTTTAGAAATATAAATATTCTGAACACTTGGTAGATTGTAGACACAATTAATTCTCCTACTTTTTTCCTGTGAGTTTTTTTTTTGTTTGTTTGGACAGCTTGGAAAGATCATCTAATCCTTTCTCCTGCCCCATGGCAGCATCAGAAATACTGGCCTGTTCCTTGGGGCTGTCTGTTTAACCTGTGTTAAAATAATTTTCTTGGCAACAATTCAATCCAACATTCACTATCTTACAGTTGCAAATAATTTATTGTTTTTTCTATTTTGTGACCAAAACAGCCCCTCCTATTTTTTTTCCCCATCAGGCTTTTACGTTTGAAGCCTGTTTTCATGTCTTCCTTTAGCTGTTAAACTTGGTTGTTCTTGAGACACCTGAGTTCCTCCAACAATTAATCTCAGCCTTTTAACAAGATTGAAACAGACACAAAGGAATGAGGAAGACACGCAAAAAATTAGTAGTAAAATTAATCAGGAACTGAGGAAGAAACACTCATTGCACATCAGGTTCTTGGTGACCTAGTGAAGAATCTGTATCTCAAACCTCAGTACAGGTCAAGTTCACAAAACTTAGCTAAATAAGGTAGATAACGCTGGATTTCTTTTTATGTTAAAAGATATAGGCCTCAATATCTTAATTGTATCTTTGCAGAAAAATTATGCTTTTACTGAAATAATTCAATATTTCACAGTGTCAATCAGTAACAAGTGCATCGATAAATATGTTTTCCTCTAAAAACCAGAAAATAAATAATAAACATATAAAGCACAATAACCTTTCAGGAGATGTCAGTTTTCTTTAGACTGCATAAGAAAGCCTCAATAGTACAAATTTAAGTTTTGTTTTCCTTTTCTCAGGATACTGTCAATGTCAGAAGGTGGGGATATATTTTGCAAATACCTGCAGGAGAAAATAGGAACAAAAACGGACAAATTAGAACATAAAAGGTAATGAAAAACACAATCCAGCTGTATAATATCTGAAACAACCAGTTTCAGGTCTTAAATTTTCCCTACAGTTAAAACCACTCTGTACAAACTGGTATCCTGGAGTTAAAATATACACTGCAGAAGCTGGTAACCTGGATACAATCTTTACACCAGGGAAAAAAACCCAAACCTGAAAACATACTGGAATTCAAAACAAACATTGAAGAAGTTAGTACCTGGCTCTAACATTTCCTTGAAGAATATATTCTTCCCAGAAAACATTATTTTTATTTTCATTGGGCTAGTCGTCAAAAACAGACTTTCTGATAGTGCTTGCCCATGGTGAATATTAATTCTAAACTGGGATTTTAGCCACTGGCTTTCTCTAATGAATGCACCTACTCAAATGCAATACACTGATGGGCTTATTTTAGAGTGAAATAATGTGGTTTGGATTGAATTTTCTAGTTTGAAACAAAGAAACATAATTTGCAAAGATGTAAGAGTTTATACAATTCTCTTAAAAACTGAATAGAAAATTTCAAACTGACTCAATAATGTGACATTACTGTTCAGTAAAATCCTTCTGAAAACAAGACCTTCACATGGAAGGATGAAATCTCATTTCCGCTGGTGTCTTTGGGAAGGAATGAATTTTGCTCCCAGAAAGCTTAAATCTTTCAGTTCATTATTTTCTCTTGAATTTTCAGGACATCCTTGATCTGTAAATAAAATTTGTTCATGTTCACGCTTAATTTTTATTCCCCGTGATGGGTTACTTTTTTCCTTGCTTCTTGGGAACAGAAATTTTCCTGTCATGTTTTCTCCATAGAGCTTACTATTTACTATTACTATTTACACTTTACTATTGTATCTACATCCTAAACTAAAGTTGTGTGTTCTCCTCAGTCAGTGTAAATAGCCATGCTGTGACAGGCTGATGAGTGGCCACAGGAATCCACCTATGGCAAGAGCTTGAAGCTGCAGGGAAGGTTTCTACCTGTGGGATGCATTTGTATCCATTGTCCTTCCTGGACTGGAGAGGGGGTACCCATACTTCACAAGCCACACAGGAGAGAGAGCTCATATCCTGTTCCTTGTCTTTTCTCCTGTTTTAAAATTATGTTTTGTTTGGCAGAGCATCAGAACCAGAGATCAAAAGAAAAACCTGACTATCAGGGAAGGAAAAGGCATAAAACCAGGTGGAGAGATCTGGATAGGCCAGACTTACCTTCAAGACTTGAGCAGCCTTGACAGTGAGCAGTAATTATGTGGGTTATGTACTTGACTGAAGAAAAACAAGGAAAACCAAAATAGGAATTTATATATGGGTGGTGAAACAAACTGGGTTAGGTTTTGCTGGGTAATTAGCTAGTTCCACTTGACCGTCTCGCCTCCTTGCAGCAGGGCATTAACAGATGGCGTGCAGTGCTGTCAGAACAAAAAGTGGTGCCTTCCCCCATCAAGTGCTGCTGCTGCTGAAGGATCAATTCTTTGGTGCAAGCACTGGGGGGCTAATAAAGACTCCAACCCTGGGAACGGGAGTGATTTACAATTGAACTTAATCTATTTGAAAAATTCTAGCAACCACATTAAAAAAACCCCAAATCTCATCACGCACCACCTGAATTTCCTCAGTGCCATCTGTCTGCTGCATTAAACAAAGCCCCGGAGACCCTCAGAGGGAGAGAGGCAGAGTTTTAATGATTAACCTAACCTGGCTGTCAGAATGGATAGCTTGATATATTGGTCCTGGGTTGGCAGTTTGTGCATAGCTAGTCCCTGACGCTGCAGAGGAGATTTGAGCCAGCAGGAATTCCCCTCTGGTGTGTAAAGCAGTGCATGTTCTCCCATGATGCAGCCCCAGTGTTACTGCAGCACTCCCCGGCTTTGTGGGGACATTCCCAGGGGGTTGGGAATGGGGTAGAACTGTCTGTAGCTTACACCTGCAAAGGCAGAACCTGGCCATCAACCATCAATAATCCTGGAAGCTCAGGATTATTCCTTTATTACACCTGACTTCTTTGTAGCGATATGGCACAGACTCCCTGGCTTTATTTCTGTTAAAGGGTTTACCTGCTCAAAAACCTTGAAATGTTTTAAGTTTGGCACCTGAGCATTTACATTGCTGTACTGTGATTGTTGAATAGTATGAAATTGCCAGCCTCAACTTCATAAACTGAGATTGTAGTTTTATGAGATTTCTATAAGATTCAGAATTGAATGTGGTATTTTGATCATTTCTATTTGGTCAAGACAAACAATACCTTTCTTTGCATCAGTCTCAAACTTGGATTTATGGGAGATGCCAAAAGTGAGAGCTTTTAGTTTTATGAGAGCAATATTATTTTAATCTCTCAGTAAACATTTTTCCTCTGAATAGAGAGGACAGCTTTTCACTATAAAAATAATTCTAAATTATGGGTGCTGTTTTTCAGTCACTCAGTCACTCAGTCACATTTTTCATCTCATGTTGATGTACTTGAAATATTTAAATCAAATTGTTACTTCTTTGTATTTGTGGAGAGGATGTAAAAAATGCAGCTTTCCCATTAGAAAATGTTTAAGAATTATCAAGATGTTTGTAGGTGCTATTTAGTGAGCAATCATTTCACTTCTTTTACAGTAAAATTAACAGTTCCACTTTGCAGGTAAAGAAAATGAAACCTAAGCTATCATTTTACAATAGATTTTACCAGAGCTAGCAATTTACATGTGTGCAAAATGAATATAAATGGTGAAAACGTGTCATAAATTATATATGTCTGAAGGCTTAAGGGAGCAAAACATCATCTGAAAAACAACAACCAAAACTATAAACTAATTCAGTGAAAGATTCATAATTAAAATAAGCTTTCCTAGAATTAGTTAAATTTCATATTCATCCAGATGTTTATATGTAGCTACCATTATCTAAATTATGAAATTATCTGTGTTTTATGCTCAGTGCTAGGATTTCCTAGGAATCCTCTCCAGATCTGTAAAATCTTCCTGAAAATCTTTAATAAAAACCTGTAGTCTTAAAACACATGTTAATTCTACACAGATAAAGAACACAATTAAATAATGTCTATTATATTATTTTCTTTGGTTGTAATTATTATTTTTATTAATTAAAAATCAGTTCTGATGTGAATTAACTTTCTGCAAAAACGTCATTTTCTGTCTCTTTACATTTGGTTCCCATAGTCAATCCCCAGGGTCCAGGGATGGGGAGAACTGATCTCCCAGTAATTATTGAAGGATTCTGGCTCTCCCAGCCAGAGAAGGGAGCAGGGCTCATGTCTCAGAGATGTCAGAGTAATCCTTCATCACACAAGTTATATACAATTCTCATAGCTGGCCCCACTCTATCAATCCTTCTGAAATATGAGAATCCCACTGAGGTCCATTTAGTCATCCTGCTTCCTATTGTTAATGAATATGACAAAGCAAGACGGATCCTAATGCCAGTATCTCCAGGCAGGCTGGCAGCCCTCTTGCTTTCATTTCCATGCCCTAATCCTACTTATCAGTGCCATTTGATGACAGCTCTGAAGTGAGTTTCACACACAGGTAGCAGAGTTCATATCCAAGCAAATCTGAATTCTGGGTATAAAGTTCCATGGGCAGCTATTTCCTGTGATTTACTAGGAATTTAGGTATATATAATGTTTTATAAGTCTCTCTTTTCAAGTAACAATAACAAAATAATAATAAAATGAAAAATTAGTTCCTGTTTTAATAGTTCAAGCCTCTTCTGATCCTCATGCCCCTTAGGTGCTTACCAAGGATGTCTGCTGCACTCTGCTGAACCAGAAAGATTTTCATCTTGGCCATCACTGCGTTAGGAAAGAGGGACAGAACATGGTTTGTAAATCTTTTGGACTGGAATATCAGGGACAATGAGAAAATTTTCTAGTGGTGAAAAAATTACCTTAATGTCATTTTTCCACATCCTTGTTCCTAGGATCGCTGGAAATTCGTCCTGCTGTGTCATTGCTGTCAGGGTGATGGAAGATGCAGAAGTAGCACATTCTGCATCTATCATCCATGTGCTGTCCATATACTCTGCTGCACTGGAAAGGGAATTCTACTGCTAAGAAAAGAGTTGGGGGTTTTATCATTAATCCAGAACATCTCTTATTTTCTACTTATATTTCCTTCAACTCAAAGGGTGTTATGAACATGATGCTGTCTTCTAATGAAAGTGGCCATGGAATGGATGACAGCAGCAATCAATAGGACTGAAGGCAAAGGAGCAAACCTTTTGTGCTTTCCCTTCATTGAGTCTTCCCCTTCCTTGTAAGCTAATTACATTATGAATTTAGGCCATCACTCTAACAAGAAACACCATGATATTTCATCTCTTGGAACCAGCAAGGATTGCTTCTCTGCTACATGTTTTGAAAACACAGAGTGTAATATAAGGTTATCATGCAAAAGCTTTTGTGTGCACATTTTCTATCAAACAAAGTTTTTGATCAAAAACAATATCTAGTAACTAGTCAGGATTAATTTTCCTTAAAATACCTTAAATAAAACAAAAGGTCTTGAGTCACATAAAAAAGTAATATGCATATTCTTTTACCAATAACTGTTTTATTACGAGAAAGAATCAAGTTCTCCAACTCAGAGCAGCCATTACATCTACTCTGTTCAAAACTTCTTGCTACTAAGCTCTAATGTCCAAAGGCAGAAGACATTAACTCCTTGCAAGTTTTATTAAAAAAAAAAATTATTGTGAAAAATTTTCCATCTAAATAATTTTTTCATATAAATAATGTTTTTATCAAAATAATCAAAGGTGTTAAGGATGCTGGTACACCTTTTTTCTCCTTATTTTATGCTTTTAAACTTCATCTAGAATGATAAAGGTTGAATAAACTTTCTTTACCTATGTGCTGCTTTTCTGTAATTGCCCTGCATATTACATGTTAAAAGACTTCAGTCTTGTTTTCAGTGGGCTTGGGCAATGAAGGTCACCTGGCTGAGGTGGGTTTTGTCAGACAGGAAAGAAGCTGAAAAAACTCCACCTTAGGTAAGAATGATAGCCCCATTATAACAAGGCTCTTTATCATCTTCCAATATCACATTTATATGTTCCAGGATTTCATTAAATTCTACTGATCAAAGGTTAATGCATCATTATTGGGGTAGAGCTGGTACCCAGCAGAGAGAAAAGGGCAGCATGAGCCCGGCACAAACTCTAGAAGCTCCAGAGAGGGAACTGTGACCTGAGGACTCCTTTTAGCCTCTTCTCTCTTTTGGTATCCAGTCAATGTGCCTCAGCAGGACCCTTTGCATATTCTCACCCCACTCACTGCTCTTCATCCACATGATTCTGGCAGTGGCTGAGATTCTGGATCTGTTCTCTTAATGGGAACTTCAACAGGGGCAAACTTTCCACATCCAGTTGTACCAGCCTGTAGTAACCTGCTGCTTCAAATCATGATAATGCTAGTCAATACTGAGCCAATGCCCGCTGTAAGCTACTCCTTTCTCTTCCAACAGTTGGAAAGGGCCTAACCTGAGAACTTCTTTCAGGTGTCCTCATCTCATATGGTTGCTTGTTGAATAGTTTAGATTAATTACCTTCAAATCTCAACTTGTTTTTTCCCTTGCTACTAAGTGTGTTTCATAAAGATTTTATCTAACATAAAGGAAAAACAGTATCATGCCCTGCCAGGTGACTGAAGTGAAAACTGCAGATAGTATAATTCTAGTCAGAAATTTTGGATTGGTTTTCATACCTGAAATGTCTGAGATCCATAAGGCAGCAGGTTTCCTATGCAGAGTTCTGAATATCAGTGAGTAACAAAAAAATTGTGGTAATTCAAGTTTCTACATTGAGGTGTTGTTATTTACAAAAGGTATATTTAGATAATGTTTTAAAAGTTCAGGATCTAATCCAGTTCCAGATACTGCGTTCTGCATCTCTCATCTTTGAATATTGTTCTTTTAACAGGCTTCTATCCTTGGAAATTTCCGATTTTAAGTGTGACTTTTTTTCTTTTATTGATGTCATCATTACATCTCTTACTTGAAACAATTTGGAATGCCCTAATTTTCAACTGTTAGTCTGGCTTGTGTCACGGTTTAACCCAGCAGTAGCTCAGACCCTACAGCTGCTCCCTCCTTTCCCTGCAGTGAGATGGGGGAGAGAATAGGAAAAAAGGCAAAGCTCATGGGCTGAGATGAAGACAGTTTAAAAGGACAGAAAAGGATGGGAAAGTAAGAATAATGATAAAAAACCACACAAAACAAGTGACACACAATGCAGCTGCTCACCACCCACTGACCAATGCCCACTGAGTCCCTGAGAAGGTGGCTGCCACCCCCAGCCAACTGCCCCCAGTTATGTTGTTCAGCATGATGCCATATGGTCTGGGATATCCCTTTGGCCACTCGGGGTCAGCTGTCCCAGCTGTGTCCCCTCCCATCTTCTCATCACCCCCCACCTTCTCACTGTCAGGATCACTTGAGAAGCTGAAAAGTCCTTGACTTTGTACAAGCCCTGCTCAGCAACAACTGAAATATAGGCGTGTTATCAACATTATTCTCACCCTAAATCCCAAATACAGCACTGTTCCAGCTACTAGGAAAATAATTAACTCTATGCCTGCCAAAACCAGGATAGCTGGACATAAAAGCCTTCCCTCTGTCCTTGTCATGTACTTGTCTCTTAGGGAATTTAAACCTCCTCTTAACCACCAAAATCGCTGCATTATTTTTATGTTGTAAGAGTTTTAAGAATTATTTTTCCCTTCACTTGTCTTAAGCTTTAGTGTCTTGTTTCATGGTTAAAAAAATTCTACATTTTATTTTACTTTAGTTCCATTTCTGCCTCCTTAACTGCATGCTGACAGCAAGCATACTGAGATAAAAAGGGGCCGTGCCATTTAGAACTGCTTCTCATTGACCTCTTTCTATCCTTGCACTTTCAATGCATTCTTCTGCTTGCTTTTCTATGTTAAAATCTGGGTGAGAAGCTTTGAATGCTGAATCTCCAATGTTAAGTCACATTAGCTGGATTTCACTAGAATAGTGTAGGTTCAAAGGGATGAAGTATGTGCTTTTTTTTCTCTCAGCTGACTAGCTCTGTTCTTTCAAATTTCTGTTGAAACTGTTTTGAATGAAAACTACATTACATAGAACCATAGAATCATAGAATCACATAATCATGAAATACCAGGTTGGAAGGGACCCCAAGGGTCCAGCCTTTCTTGGCAAAAGCACGGTCTGGACAAGATTGCCCAGCACCCTCTTTAGCTGAATTTTTTAAAATGTCCAAAGTTGAAGAATCCACCACTTGTCTACGGGGATTATTCCAGCTGATTTTTCTCACTGTGAAAAATTTTCCTCTTGTATCCAATCAGAATATCCCCAGAGGTAACTTGTACCCATTACACCTTGGTTTTTTCCTGTGACTCCTTGAAAAAAGGGAGTCTCCTTTTCTTTTTTTTTTTTGGTAGCTACCCTTTAAATACTGGAACATGGTGATAAGGTCTTCCCTCAGCCTTCTTTTTTCAAGGCTGAACAAATCCATTTCTCTCAACCTTTCCCCATATGCCAGCCTTCCCAGCCCTTTGATCATTTCTGTGGCCCTTCTCTGGACCCTCTCCAGCCTGTCCACATCTTATTGTTAAACATACTTGTATAAGCTGGGGAAGGTTTTGGGTTTTTTCAGTATAGTGAAACTTTGGGATTTCCAACATCACCTTTTGGTGGTCTCAAATGTGTGAGGCTTTGGTTTGGTTAAATAGAGGCTTGCCACCAATCTGAGAGGAAGCAGATTTGGTTTATTGTCTTTTTTATTCTCTTAAAAGTAATTAATGATTATGCGTCTGGATATATGATTGCTTTCAGAAGTGTAGGTGCAGTTCATTTGACCAAATGTAAACATTTTTTCCATAATTTTCCATACCTTTTCAATAACTAGAAGGAAAGAGATATTCTTAGGGAGTAAATTACCTCATCCTGCATAAGCTGTCTGAAGTCAGGTGAATAATTCTCTAACTTGATGCTCTATGGACTATAAGGGGAACCTGAAGTGTTTAGAGCATATGCAGGATCTATATGAAAACACATGAAATCCAGTGGATTTCAGAGGATTCAGAGTATGTCAGAATCCTATTTTAGGGAAATCCCCTCCCCTCCCCTCCCCTCCCCTCCCCTCCCCCCCCTCCCCTCCCCTCCCCTCCCCTCCCTCCTCCCCCTCCCCTCCCCCTCCCTCCCCTCCCCCTCCCTCCCCTCCCCTCCCCTCCCCTCCCCTCCCCTCCCCTCCCCTCCCATCCTGTATTTACCGTGCAGAGTTTAGTCTTTACACACCAAACTCTGGCCTCAGCCTCCAAAGTTTGATCTCTTTGGTCCTGCACTGGTTGGGTTCAGTCAGTATTGCTGGATGAGCGACCTTTCCTGCTGCTCCTGGCTCCGAGCAGCAGGGTGTCGTGGGAGTGTGGATGGCCCTTTGCTTAGAAGTGCACTCTTCTTTTAAAACAATCCTCTTCCCTTTTCTCTCAAAAATTTTTCTTCCCTGAAGAAATTACTATGCAACAAGCTGTTCAATGTCTCAAAGTCCAAGACATTTTACTTTAAACGTTTTTTTTCAAATTCAAATTAAAAATAGAAAGTATGTTTTTTCATCTAGACAGAACCATTGACAAATGCGTAGTCCAGTAACAAAGTTATACTCTTCATCACCCAAATCTCTCAGATCTCTCTAACAAACAAGGCAGAAGTTCCCAAACAGTACATAATTCACAAGTGCAATGAGACAGATGATTTGTTTGGGAGGGAAATTGGTTTCTGAACAGAAATAGTCACAAGTATAATTTTAGGCAATTATCTCTTTCAGGCATTTCAGCCAAAATGCTATTATCAGGTTTTCAGGAAGCAAACCTGATAATAACCTGTCCTGTGAATTTAGTCTGTTTAGAAAGATTAAAGATCTTGTTTAAGAAAAATACACAGATCACAAACCTAATTGCAAGATATCTTTTTTTCCAAGAGTGAACGATGCTTATACACTTAGGGTTTATCTTAATGGAAAAACCACTATGAAATAGATACAAAGTTGTTAGTGTCCAAAGAAGGGCTAAAAAGATGTTGAAGGGCCTTGAGGAGAAGCAGTATGAGGAGTGGCTGAGGTCACTTGATCTGTTCAGCCTCGATGAGACTGAGGGGAGACCTCATTGCAGTTACAACTTCCTCATGAGGGAAAGAGGAGGGGCAGGCACTGATCTCTTCTCTGAGGTGACCAGGGACAGGACCTGAGGGAATGGCCTGAAGTTGTGTCAGGGAGTTTAGGCTGGGTATTAGAAAAAGTTTCTTCACCCAGAGGGTGGTTGGGCACTGGTATAGGCTGCCCAGGGAAGTGGTCACAGCACCAGCCTGACAGAGCTCAGGAAGCATTTGGACAATGCTCTCAGGCACATGGCGTAACTCTTGGGGACAGTGCTGTGCAGGGCCAGGAGTTGGACTTGATGATCCTTGTGGATCCCTTCCAACTCATCTTATTCTCTGATTCTGTAAGACATAAATTTAAAATGCAGCAGCTATTCAATAGTGATTTACACTGTTATTCTTCACTAAGAAATGCACAAAATCTTAGCACTTGCACTGAAGCCACCCACCTCCATTCGGGGTCTCTGAGTCCCCTTTAAAAATCAAGCTGTCTCCGGCAACAGAAACAAGAAGCAAAAGACAGAAGCAGGAACACAGAATTGCAAAGTTCCAGCTGCTGAGGTCTGCAATGTACAGAGAAGATCCATGAACATTTAAAAAGTTGGTTTTTCAGGTTCTGTCATAGATCCTGGTATTCAGGTAGGAACCAGACCTGTGCTTAAAGAGTTACAGAATGCTGAGCTTAGGTGGTCTCAGGAGAGATGGTTGGAAAACTCTGGCTTGCATATGACCTTCAATATCTGCACAGACATAAAGAAGATAAAAGTATTCTTTCTGGCTTCATTTTTATTATTATTATTTTTCAATAACCATTTTAGACTATTCCTGCATGTCAACAAGTCCTTAGGAAAAGAACTTACAAGAAACACATCAGAGTGACACCTGATAGCTCCTGTCAAAACTGTGCTCATCAATTCCTGCCAGGGAAGCTAATTTCATTAGAGATGAGGTTGAAATTTTCACTCAGCAAGTTTATTAATTCTCGAATACCAAGAGTGAAAAATGCACCAGCTGGGTGATAATCACTGAACATGTACAAACAAGCCCCATGCTTAGATAATCTTCACTCTGCTGCTGGTTACAGGCCCCAAGCTTTTAAAATAATGTTTAATAGACCAGATTGTTCCTGAAGGTAAACAAGGATGTGAAATCCTTGTGTGGCAGGCAGCTCTCTCCCCATCACAGCTTGTGCAACACATATGGACATCCTGCCTGACCATAGGCTCTTCCTAAGCTCTTCAAGTTCAGCCTCCATGGGGCATTCAAATACATGACTCGCAGTACTCAGGTGTTTCTGAACAGGAGGCCCACCTGAGCAAGGTGGTCTCTTGGGTTTAGGAGACCCTGGAAAGAGTTGGGATGTGCATGACTGCACAGAGCAAATCCATCACACCAGCACCTGTGCCAAGCAGCTTTGTTGCACCTCACCCAAGCACAGAGGGAGGAGGCTCTCTGTGGTGTACAGTTGTCTCATTGCACAGCAGATATATTATTGCCTTGCAATGCATCCTGTTAATTCTGTAAATTAACAGAATAGCACAGAATAGGTAGGTCAGACTTATCTGTGCTAGACATACAATGAACAGCAGCTCAAAGGGGGCATTTTCAGAGTGGTGGCTGTACCATTGTTTCCAAGAAAGAAGAGATGCACTGCATTGTCTCTGGAGTGGGGACCTTTGTGGCCAGCATGAATGGGAACCTTCCCTTTAGTTCTGCTGCTACAGAGTGAGTCTTAAAGACACACAGCTTGCAATCTGCAGGGGGGTTTAGAGACAGGGTCCTCTGCCAGTTGCTGTGCGCAGCTAAACACACAGAGCTGCAGATACACACCAGCCCTGTGCAGTTCAGTGTATAATGCTATTAATAATTACTTGGTTCCTCCATGGTCAATGATTTCTAGTAATCCCTCTGTTTTCTCCCTTGTTAGATTTAGATCTATCAAAGGCTCTTTGCCTGTAGCAAGGCCACACAGAAAGAGACACCATTCTGTAGTCAGGGGTTCTTCACAATCACTGGCTTTGCACAGGTTTTTCAAACTTGCTGCTAGATAAAACCATCAGAATTTTTAACATGCAAGCGTCCAGCAGCAGGACACCATCTCATTAACTCTTATAGCTCCATTTTCAGAATACTGCTGTGCAGCTCATTTATATTCATGTATTCTTCCTCCTGCTGTTCGGAGCATACAAGGACCGAGAGCCCTCACAAGGGATGTTTGCATTAAAGCTGCACATTAGCTTCCAATGCCCTGAGGATCCTTTATGTTTTAAGGTAGATACAGCATTTTGTCTTTTACAAAAGGTTCTGCTTGAAAGGTTCAGGGTAGGAAACCTAGCTTTGTCCCAGGGCTGACAGATGTACTAGCCAATTTAACAAAAATATTAGCTGCCAAGAGGCTTGGCAAAATACATGTAGTGTCCCAGCTTGATGAGAAAAAAACCAGGATATACATTGCTTATCTGTGGAAAGCTTGTTAGTAAGGTCTGGTTGAAAGCACTTAGAGAAAAAGTCTTTTTGTCAAATACTCTGTGGTACCAAAGATAAAATATTTTGCACAGACATAACAGTTTTGATAAGTTTTTCCACCTTGCAGGTTTCTGTGAGAATCAGTATTTTTCTGATTACTACTGAAACAGCAGAGACAGGTGAGGGTGTAAGGCAGAGGAGAGGGTGGAATGATTTTGAAAAATCTGAAGACAAATTGTCTCAACGAAAGTCTATTTTTTACAAAACTGGCTGAAGAGTCCTATTTCCCAGAATGGAATTTGAAACCTTGCAAGTCCTTACCAAAAGCCACTGCTATCGTTTAGCAGGCTTCAGTGCTAACTGTATTGATCACATTACCCGTGACACTACTCAAACAAAGGGACAGATTTCAAATATAGATTTGAAAGCTATTCAGGAACCCAAAGCATTTCAACAGCACTAAAAACAATAGTATAATAGACAGAAGAGTGGCAGTTTTTGAGCTAAAATGAATTTATTTTTCTGAATTGAAAGTGTGAGTTCCACAGGTTAGTTTATACCTAACATAAAGGATAGTTAGTGAAAAAGATGGAGAGAATCCAAATTCCACAGCCTGCTGGCAAGATTGGCTCTTGGACCAGAAGAGCTCTTCCTCTGACAGCATCTGTCCCAGGTACTGGCTGCCACCTCCCCAAAGAAACCCTTAAACATCCTGCCAGAGCTTTCCTGTGCCCAGCTATGAAGCTATCTGAGCAGTCAGTAGCAGTGTCTACTCCCTGTACTTCTGTTAGGATTGGCTGAATAGCTCTTGCATCAGAACACTTTACACTGATCTCATTCTCCATGTTATGCCATGGACTAGGTCTAACAGGAGCACACCTGTTTTTATTTCCTGTATTTCCATATATTTTTCCTTAATATGTTTTATTTATCTAAACCTTAATAGAGTTTTGGTTTTTTTTTTTTTTTTGGTTTTTTTTTTTTACAAGACCTACTCAAATGTACTTCATGGCTTTGACTGTATTTTAAACAAGGAATGGTAGACAGAAAATTTTAATACAACAGAAGTATGCCAAGTTCTTTAATGCACTTTAATATCAAGGCAGAATTTAGTTTCAGTAGGAAATAGAGAGGAAAGAAGAAATGTTTGGAATTCATAGGATGGTCATAATCTAGTAGTAAAACACCTAAGCAGCAGACAGGAGCACAGATTAGGCTTTGTCAGTGGTGCATATGGGCTAAACCCAAAGTCGGTTAGTCATATTGGTGCATAGACGTGTTCCAGATATTGTTACAAGGCAGAATGGTCTATAAACGGCCTTCTCAAACATCCATCTTTTGCCTTCAGAACTGCTTATTAACTGAGCTGAGGAATACATCAAATATGCTAATAACGTAGTAACCAGCAGCTAAGGAAAAAAAATAAACCACCAAATGTTCATTTACATTAGGATCACAGCAGCAACAGCATACTGATAATTTAACCCCCTCTGCTCTGGATAACAACCTCAATGTGACACTAAGCACAGACTGTATAGTGAATACCGTAATTGAATGACCTCATTGTCAGTTTTAAACAATTAAAGATATTGAGATAATTCAAAAGGACAAGTGGAAGCCTGTTTGCTTCATCTAAAGCTACTTAATAATCAGTTTTATGCGCTGAGATAATGAGACATATTAGCCCCAGAGTTGAAGGGGGAGGGTCAATGAAAAAAACTCATACTCTCTCAAAACCTAAGGTCAGAGTGAACACATGGCTTTCCTTGCTTACAAGGAGGAATGTCACACTGAAGCAAATAATACATAAATAAATGAATGAATGAATAAATAAATAAATAAAATAAAACAAGAGAAGGCAATGATTTGCATGCATGTAATTAAATGACATTAAATTAGACATTTTTCCAATCTGCACTTGACATTTTGAAAAAGGTTGGTGGTCATTCAGAAACAAATCCTGGGCTACCCTGCTTTGTACCATGTTTGGCTGCAACTACCATAAACTGCTCTCTTCTATATATATTTTTTCATTCACCTCATGAGTTATGCATGTGAAATTTTAGAATCTTTATTGTCATCAGAAACAGCTGCTCATTACAAGAAGATTATTGTTTTGAGATATATACTGCATTTGTGTTGCAGTAATCAGTTAACCCTCTATGTGCAGGAGGGTATTTAAAAATCCAGCTCCAGGAAGAGGCTGTGCATGTATTATAGCTGTACAGACCCAGAATTTTTAATATTCTTTTTTTGTTTTCTAGCCAGAATCATACCCCAGACCTACCAATCCTCCTTTCACAAACCTCCAATTTTCCCCCTCCATGTAATGTAAGAATATGTGAATGCCTCACTACCAATCTACATCATGCTCTCAGTGGGTGAATAAGAGAAGAACACGTAGGGATTTGAAATCAGTGTGGTCTCCAGCTTTCACATCACTATTGTAAGCGAATCAATTATTTATACAGAATCAGGATTGCTAAAGCATCAAAATGTCAGACATTTTTGAACAGAAAACAGTTTTCATCTATTCATCTATTTTAACATATATTTTTAATTATAATTTAAAGCAATTTACAGGAAACTCTTTATGCTCATATTGAGTGCTCTGCAAGCAGCACGAGAAGGTCTTTGCTACTTTTCCATGATTTTGTTCACGTTATAGGCATTTATGCACACATGTAGGTTGACAGCAGTGGGTTTAGCATTACTGGTTGGCAATGACCTAGTTGGTATATCCAAAGGAAGGTCATATCCCACTGCCCACTGTAGAATCCAGGTAACAAAACTTCAAGTAGACCAAGTTAAACTATAGAGCTAGTTTTCTTTTTACATCATACATGGTACATCTCATTTTTAAAGCTTCAGTCCAGCATAGTATGGGTGCTTAAATCCCATGAGTGCAGAGGCAGGTGATTACATCCCTGAAGAAAAATGCAGGGAGACCAAGCTTATGAGATGCACCAGGAGCAGAGCAAGGTCCTGATTCAGTTTCTCTCAGCTCTTGCAAGGTGTGTGGTGTCTCCACAAACTCCATCTTCACACTCGGGTTCGTTATACCAGGCCAAAATGCAGTGGATAAATGGGCTTCCACAAAGGGTTAATGAAAAATAAGCATTCCCAAAGAAAATCGCTAGATTGAGGAGGAGTGAGGCTGAATGTGAGACTGGAGATGAAGAAAGTGATACTCCCAAACTACTGACATATTGCAGTGTGAAACTGGCTCGTCCAGGGTATTTGGAGCTGTCTTTAATTTTGAATCTGCCCCACTGCTCTGAATTATGACAGATCATTATGGAGTCCGTATCTGCCTTCCTCTCACACATTCATCCAACCAAGCAAGATGCTACAGTGTGGCAGAGCTCCAGAACACTGACATCTTTTTTTGGCAAATAATTAATTTCAAAGTATTTTCTCAAATACGTGTAGGCTTCTAGTCAATGAAAATATGAGTTTGCCACTTATTCAAACCATCTGTCTTTATTTTTTAAATTATAATTGTACAATATGTCCATTTTCCAGGATTATTATTTCATTTTTTTTAAGATTATTTTTCGGCATCTGAAGGTTTTATCTGTAATTAAAATATGTATACAAGGTTTGATTAAAGTTACTCTATCCAAGCAAAGATATACAAACTGTTTTTTCTAACAAAGGAAAAACCCCACTGCAGTGCACAAATGACATGCCTTGCAAAATGTAGTGCAGCAATCAGTCAGATTTAGGATCCTGACTGTGCATCATGGCATTGAAAGAAGTTCATTAAAATGTGAGAATGGAAAGATCTTCACATTCAATACCCGATTTATATTAAACTCTCCTTAAAATATACCACTGGGACAATGCAAGGTGTTGATACACTTAGCAAGTGACAGAGGTCATACCTTCTATATTCTGCTTATTAAAATACCTATTTTAAACTAGATTTCAATAATTTCCTGCTTTCTAAAGAAAAATATAATTTTGGAAAAGCATAAAATGATGAGCCCTTTGACCTCCAGAAAAGATCTGGGAAAAAAGCATCTTGCGTTACAAATCATTTATCATTCATATGATCTTTGCTGCCTGAATACAAGACTAACTGACTTTTGAATGCAAGCTGGTGATTTCTGAATGCAAGGCTAAGTGTTCAGCTTATGGTACAGCTGGGCCATTCTCACCATGCTGCAAAAAAAATCAGCTGAAAGACTTCTTTTCATATATAAAGAAAATGAAAATGGAATAATTATTTTTCTTCTCTAAGCTAAGAAAAATATGGCAAGCATACATTTTGAGTCAAGAGTTTTACTGAATGCATTACCACTATTTTTTCATCAATGAAATATCAAGTATTTAGCAATAAATTGAAAAATTTAACATTTCTTTTTGAAAAGGTCTGCTTCATGCTTCCTGGGTAACAATGGATAAGTTGCAATTCTGAGTAGATCAAAAATGTCAGCAAGAAGGCAAATAGGAAAAATACAGTGATATAGGAAATGATTTAGATTTGGTTCAGTGTCTGCTTAAGAGCAGACCTATGTCTGCTCACACCAAGCTACAAAGGGTGTGTTTTCTGTGAGGTACTGCTGATTCAGAGAAAAATGTGTTTTTTGCATACCACATCATATTCAATAGTATATTTTTCATGCAATTATTGAATTATTTCATCTTGATCATGTCAAAGGCAACACATTTAAATCTTGCTTTAGCATTTAGACTTCTGCATTAGTAGTCAAAGCAACTAGAAATGCTCTGATTCTGACATGATGAAAATGAAACATTTACTTCATAATAATGAAGGGTTGTGGAACACTTCTTTCACTTTGAGTGAAAAAAACCCATCGTCTAACTTTCTCAAATATTTTTTTCCAATAAAATGGAAATTTTGTTTGAAATATAGTTTATCAACTGATGAGGAGACTCACTTGGTGATAATATAATGGCCCATAGACCACACATCCAAGATTCAGTTACCAAAGAAGAAGAAGCCTACTGCTCAGCTTTGCCACACTCTGCAGCAACACTGGAGGGTCACCCTTGCTCTGCCCACGACCTCGCTGACCATGTATTGGTGGCCATGCTGAGGAGTGCCCACAGTGACACAGTGGTGGTGGTAGCTTGTCAATTATGCCTTGGGGCTGTTCTCCAGCACCCCCAGAAAGCACCCAGGAAAGCACAGAGAACACCAGAGAGCACCTGGCCAGGTGTGGCAGTGCTGAACCCAGCCAGCGGGGCTGGTGTGACACTCAGTCTGCAGCCTGATGCAAACACAGCACTCACTATGTGCTGAGCTGAACTTGTTATTTGCATGGCCAAGGTTAGTGTGCCTAACCAGCTAACCTAGCTAAGATTCACTTCTGGGAACTTCAGGTGCTCAGTAAATAACTGTTTCTTAACTTCATAGGCAAAATTTCATGTTTTTCTGTCCCTTATCATCCAAAAAAACAGTATTTTTACCACACATCGATATTATCTGCCAAGTCTGTTGCAAATGAAGCACTTTTTTAAAACTAAAAATCCAGATTTGAGAGGCACAAGTGTGGAAATGTGAGGAATAACAGATCCATTTTTATCCAGGAGCTCTGTTTGTTCTCCCACTCACTCAACAAGCAGCCTGCACTTGCCTCTTCCACTCAGCCCTGGGTGTGGTCTGGAGGTGACCATGGGGAGCTGGGCTTGCTCTAAGTCCTTCAGAAAGAAAGCACAAGAAAGGGCTTCAGAAAGAAAGCACAGGAAAGGGCTTCTTTTGTACTTCCTAGGGCTTATGCATCTGTTTGGGCTCCACATGATAACAACTTCTATATTTTTCATCTTCCACAAATGTACTGTTTGTACCTTCAGGTAGTGAAAAGCATCTTTGTGTGAAATGACAAATGAATACATTGATTGATTCAGTGTTTGCCCTGCTCTAAAAATCAGTGCAAAGTTGCAGAAAAACAGAGAATCAGAGAGATTATTTTAGGGTTCAGTTTATCAGAAAGCAGTATGTGTTTGTATGTATACTTGGAATGAGTTAGTGAACATGTATCATAAAGTCTTGTATTAGTATACAGATACATGTGCATACACACTTACCTGAACCACTAATAATTAATTAAATTGTTGAATAAACAGTAGGGAAGGGAGCAAAGTTTAAAATATCTGGACTTGGGAGGCTTGGGATTTTCAGCTGTGCCTCTGAAGAGATGGGATTTAAGGCTGCTATGAGTCCTACAAAAGAGCATAATGGGGAAAAAAAGAAGTCACCTCCATCCTGTGTGGGCATCACAGCCCTTTGTGAAGCCCATGTGTATTTTTGCTGTCCTTGTCTGGCATAGATGTGAGAAATGTGAGTGTACTTGCCAGCAGCCAGGGTGTAGCAGGGGACTGGTCTCTGGAGAGCATTGCATTGTGCATGGCACGTATTCTACATGGCAGATTGTCATGCAAGTAAATGCTGACAGATTCACTTTATACACCCGCCCAGTTTCTTCATTCCCCTCTAGAGTCTGAGCCAGATGTGCTGGCAGTCCTTATGGGAGAGAGGAGGCTGAGATACTTCATGCTGATGCTGTCTTTGGGTTTGGGGCCTGCTTTTCCTATGAATCTTAATAAAGGCTCAAGAAAGCTTCATTTCCAGGCATTTGACAGGCTAGTGCCAGTCCAGAAGCAATGGGGGAGCATGCTGCGCATACTTGCTTACAGCAGCCCTGCTGGGTTTTCACTATTAATTGTCCTCTCATGTGCTTTCATATTCTGCAGGGAAAAAAACGTAGTCTCTCTGTGCTGAAAAGAGATGCTTCGGACAAAATGGAGTCAGTGCTGCTCTCCTTGGTAAAGACTTGCTCCTTCAGGGCCTGTGCTTTCAGAAAAGAGACACATTAGATATAACACTGAATTTGATGTGTTTAAATTACCTGACAAGCACCTTGAGTTTCTGCTTTTGCTGATTGCTTATCTGCCACCATCATCCATTTCTCATTTAGTCAATCATGGTGTCAGCATGATGTTTGTGCTGCAGAGGCAATGCCACTTCCTTCTGTCTCCCGTGAGGGCCACTTGGAGGATAATTGTCCCCTCACATTTCAAGGGGTGACTGGCTCTGCACTGGTGTTGAGCAAATGGGAGTGAAAGGATCTTTCCTGCTCCTCTCCCACACCCTTCACTGACCCATTAGCTCTTGCTGTGTGCAGCACAGCTAAGTGCAGAATGATTTGCAGGTGGTATTGCTTCTGAAATTGCTGACTTAGCACGGCTTGAAAAGAAAGCCAGAACAGAGGGCATTTGGGCTGATGGATGGTTATAGAGATATATCATATACTTTAAAAAAAAAAAAAAAAAACGTAGGGAATTGGCATACTGGAACATGGTTCTACTCATTCTCTGTGACTGGTTCAGCTTTCCTGCCCAGCACACTGAATCGCTATCCAGAGCCTTCAAAATAATCAGTCATCATCTATTTTATTCTCCTGGTTTGTATGACTTTGCTGCTCTTCTGGAAAAAAATATGCATACAAAAAAATCACACTTCCAAAAAGATGTAAGATGTTAATTATGTGAATTCTCTTGTAGCAACATAACATTTGGGACAATGTCTTGTTTCAAAAGCATGGTTTCTTTAACTCTCCCATACTGAAAATAGAAGCAACCAAGGCATGTATTGACCTCCATATTGGGAATCTGGGATTTCTAATATTTTTTCAATAAACACAAGAATCATAGGCCTTGACATTCAGACTGTGTAAAATTCTTTACAGTTTCAAGCTAACAGGCTGATTTTTCCTTCTGTTATGTTCTGTAGGAACAGGAATAATCCTGGAGCATTTATAGTGAGGAGAGATGTCATCCCAAAGAAGTCTTCCCTCTGACTATTCTCATTAGAATAGGATTTGTTGCGTTCATAATAACTGCGAAGAAGTGTAGAAAAAATTATTTCCATGGCCAAATACTTCCTTTCCAGGTAAGATGTGGATTATGAAAGTTGAAAAAAACCCCTCTTCTTCTTTTGCCTTCTTTTCCAATAAAACTCTTTAGGAGTCATTTAGGCATATGTCCCATGTCCATCACAGTGCGATACAAAATTAATTCTAAATGAACTGACACTGGAAACCAGGTGCTTAATTTGCAAACCAGCTCCTCTAAAAAACATGTCATTGCAGATAATTTAAGGATATATTGAAAATACAACTGTATAAGGCCAAATGCTTGAAAATAGGGGTTTTAATTTCATTATTGCAAACCTGTGAGCTTGACACTCAAAAGTAAAGTGTGTTTCTGTCAGATGATCTTCTGTGATAATGATGTCAGGAGATGAGAAACTGAGGCTAGTGGTATCAAAGAATTTACTTAGTCATCTTGCCAGATATTTTGGAGAACCTTGAGTGCCCTCACTGTCTTTAGAAATGAGTCATACAGAATAGGGCATGCATTATCAAATTTTACAGTCAATAAATAATGCAGAGTTCCCATGTGGTTCCTTCCTGCCATGTTTGGCATGTCCAGGGTAGTAGTCACCAGAGGATTGTGTGTTGAATGTGCAGCAGGACTGGGGAGCAGCAATATAAGAATTGCCATCCTGAATAAAACTCTGTGCCATCAAGTGCAGTTACCACTGCCACACATCTCAGAGGATAGAAAAATAATGTGTCCTTGGGCATCTGTAATAGAACCCTCACACAGACCTCCATTCCACCTCCTCGATCTGTATCCCAGGGTCTTTTGTGTTCCTGTGGTGAACTAAAGTAGGAAAGATTTCTAGATCCCTCTAGGTACACAAAAGTTTATTCATCTTGGCTCTCTTTGGCTCTCTTTTTGTGTATTTTAACAAATGCATGGTTTAAGTCCTGTGTTTGCTGGCTGTAATGGTCTCAGGCTAATATGAACAACACCTGAGCTGACTTTGGTATATCTGTATCCTAGTCTTAAAGGTGAGTACTCCAAAACTTTTATTGACATGAACAATTAAGGAATAAGTAAAAATTTAAATTTGCACTTGAGTGAGACTAAATGGCTTGTAAACAAACTTGCTTTTGCTCTCTGGACCTTGTAAAATAGCTCCTTCTATCCTGATTTCCTTGACTAAGCAGCTGTCAAGGACTTCATGGGTTGAAACAATCTTCACACAGTCTCCTCTGCACTCCTAGTAGAGCCTCTCTGTCCATTGCTGTGAAGTCTGGCTGTGAGTGTCTGCTGTTCATTTTCTCTAGGGTACAGCTTAGTAAAACAAACCAGTCTGACAAATGCTCCTTGTTCCCTCTATTTCCTCGGTTTGGTACTTGCCACAAACCCATGGCATTGTTTCAGGAGTCAAACCACTAAAAAACTGACCCAACAATCGCATAAAGTGAGTGGTGGGGCTGTCAGCAAGTTTAGCAAGCTGAGCCAGCCCACTGAAGGTCAGATGGATGCCACTACCATCTCAAAGAACACCTGGAGTGGTGGTGGAGTAGGGGTGCCTGTTCTTGGTTGATCATCTCATTCCTACTGCAAAACTACAGCCTTCAGGAGTATTTGGAGTCTGGCTGAGCACTGTCTGTCCTTCCCCAGCTGTCATAGCCTCCCTTCCAGAGGTTAAGCTGCTCTTGAAGAATGGTATGGCCTCTCAGGATGCTGGGGTGCCAAATAACAACCCAAAACAGCAGCCATCCTCCCGGCTCCTATATGGTCAGTGAAGTGTGCATTGTAAAACATATATACAGTTTGTCTCTGCAATGGTGTAACCTCTTTCTTGCAGCCATCATCTTGACTTCCATTGCAGTCAGTAAGCAGCATTAAAGCACTGTGATTATATGGGTAGTACAACAGAAATCACAGCAGAAAAATGCAATTTTGCAGTCAGGTCTAGCTGTGGCATGTGCATTCAGGGTGTCAATTCCTATCTTTGTTTTTGAATGTTTAGCCACAATCCCTAGTGATTAATACAAATTTCTGCTAGAAAGGAGAAATATGAGAAAAAATCAGCATAAATTTGCCTCTGTGTAAAATTCATACTCCAGTGAATTACTACTATGCTGCAGACAGCAGCAACAGCAAGTAAGCCATTCAGTATTATTGTAATGCTGATGATTATTGTTCGTTTCTGTTCACCAAAACAAAGAAAATCAAAAAAATTGCCAACTGTCTTCAAACCCACCTCATATTAAATCCTCTGGGCTTCATTCCCAACCTGCACCTGCCTGACATCAGTGTGGGCCATTGATTTCCATGAGGAAACACTCAGTTTGCATCGGTGCCCACGGCTGAAAAAACAGGTCCTGGCTTTTTGCGAGGTTTGGCATACTGTCTTTAAATCAGACAAAATTAGCCAGAATTTGTGAATTGGTTATTCTTTGCCTGCTGAAACGAGGCAATGTCTGCAAGCGCTGCTTTGAGAATCTGTTCTTTTTGTCTGAGAACAGATGTCTGGGAGGGGTTTTGGCAGGACCCACTCTGTCAAACAGTCCAGCTTTGACAGTTACTTGCTTGAGGGACAGCTGAAATGCAAAGCATTTCTGATCAGAATATCATATTCATCTGGAAGTTAATTACTGTGTCTGACTTGGTATAAATAATTAATTATGCAAAACCCACACAGCTGTGGCTGGACAGAGTTAAGTGACTTGCTGTCAATGTCTCACAGTTCTGGAAAGGATGAAGGGATTTAGAAAATAAGCTCTTTAACTCTTGGGCCACGCTATTGTGATAGCCCCTTCTTGATCAGATGAGAATATGATTACCACTAAGCATGCTTTTCTTTACAAAAGGACATTTCTCAGTTTAGCCTGTTCAGGACCCAGTAACAATCTCCTCTCAACACTGTGGCTGTGTCAAGCTAAGAAGCCAAACACCGATTGTTTTAAGGGAATGAATTTGCAAAGCCTCTATGACTGCACAGTCATGCTCAGAGCAATCATTAGCCAAAGCTCTGCCTGCATCCAAGGGTGGATTTGTGCAGGGGAGCGAATGAAGAGTGAAGGCACATGGATGCAATAATCAACCTGTTCTTTTTTATAGCACACCAAGGTAAAGAGAAGGCCAAGCTTACAGAAATTACAAATATTTTTGACAGAAGCAGTCCAGTAGCTGATCTGAAGAATGGGCAGGGTCACGGGTTCACACTGTGAAATAAACAGTATTTGTGGAAGGCAAGGGTGTAGAAATTGTCTTGCTATACACCCCTTTATGATATGTATTTTCCAGTAGATCATGGATTTTAAATGTACAAATAGAAGTATCAGCCCAGACTCATTTGTGATAAGTGGTTTTCTGTATGTAACTGATTTGCCAAAACATCTTTTGCCTGTAGCACTAGTAAATGAAACATAAAAAAGAAAGCCTTGGTAAATATGTCAAATACCTTGGTGTAGGCCAACATTGTGAAATTACTGCAGGAAAATACAACCCAGAGGACATATTTTGTACCTTCAAAGGATAAACATACCACAATTCAGAGGATGGGTAGGGATCTCAACACGTATTTTATTCCTTCCTTTAAGTAATGTAAAGCTGTGTAAGCATCTATTCAAATGAGTGGGGAGGGAAAAATTAGTCTATGAAAGTATTAGATGTAGAAGATACTTATCTGTGACTCTTTCCAGGCTTTGGCTGTATTATTAAAACAAACTGAGTTTTACATATGGAACTTTTATATAGAAATTTTCATCCTCCAAGGATCCCAAAATACATTACAAAGTATCGTAGAGATTGTAAGCAAGTGCAGAAGCAATTACATGCTTAGCTGTAGTTCAGATATAACCTTAGACGTTGTAAAATGTGAAAAGGAAATGTACTAGGAAAATGGCTTATCCTTTCAAATAAATGTTACAGGCTTCCTACCTACCACCTGGAAGGGTATTGCTGACAGACATGACAGGACATTGGCTCAAATGAAACAAAATGGTTTTTTTTCTAGGGTGCCATTTTCCCTGTGTGCCAGATGCAGTCTAAGCTCTGGGTTTGATTTTGTGTTCTTGATACAGAAATTCAAACCATAGCCTGATCTGTGCAAGGATACTCTCAAACGAGAGACAGTAACACTTGGACTATTCATCCAGCAAGAAGCAAGGCTCCAGTTGAAGGTCCAGGCTTGTGATCCTCTGTGCCATTTAACTGCTCACATGTACCTTGGCACAGCTTTGGCTCTGCTAGATGGTGCAAAGATATTTGCTTTCAGTTCAGGTATCACCCTGAGCCGAGGACTTTTCATAGCAGGCAGCATTCATGAGGTTACCCAGGTTTCTAGAGGAAAGCTGTCTGGCTGTGTGGTACCTGTCTGCAGGACCAAAGGATGGGCCAGGCTTGGGAACGGCCCTGGTCCCACTGAAGCCAGTGACAGTTCAGTCACTGGCTCTAATGTAAATGTGACTGTCTATCAGTAAGCAATTCTACCACCAAACAGAAATGATTGCATGTGGATTTTCTTTAGTTTAAAAATTCAGCTACAAGCATTTTCAAAAGTTGCGATAAAACTCAGAGACCTCATATGACGTCTGCCAAAGGTTGTAAGAAAAGGTGCTAGTGTTGCTTTAATGCTGCCAAAATTGGCACCTAAAAACACACATAATTTTTTGCATTGAAAAACTCCCTTTTTGAACAAACCTGATGTGTCTGCTTGCTGTCAGTTCTGACAATGGCAACACCTCAAATACCTGTAAGTATTGTTCAGCAGTCATCTTCTAATTTATTTTAAATGTCACTTGAAATTCCTAGTAGGACGGACAGGAAAACAAGAAAGAAAAACTGAAGTTTGAGTATTCAAAAATACAGTCATGGGAAGATTCTTCTTGTTTCAAGATTATCCCTAAGCTCCTTTAGTGAATAAAAAAAAAAAAAGTCCTGAAGCCTGGTTGTCCTTGGTTTGTCAGTGGTGACAATCATTGCTAACAAAGGTTCTCAGTGCCAAGATTATATTAGAAAGCAATTTTTTATCCACAATTTTCTTGAATTCTAGTAGCTTGGTTGTTTTACTGAGTCAAGCAAGATGGAAGTGATTTTGCCCTTGGCGGTGCTGTGTTTTGCATTGGTAGCTGGCAAGGTGCTGATATCACACCAGTGCTTTGGTGCCTGCTGAGCAGTGCTGGAACCATCAGTGCTGTCTCTCCAGCACTCCATCCTCACTGCTGGGCTGGGGTGAGCAAGACCTTGGGAGGGGACACAGCCAGGTCAGCTAACCCAAACTGGCTACAGGGATATTCTGTGCCATATGATGTCTGCTCACTGGTAAAATCTAAAAGAAAAGAGGAGAGGAGGAGGGGGCACTTGTTTTACTGTGTTTCTGTGTTTGACTTTGGGAGCAGCTGCTACTGAAGCCCTGCTTCCTGGGAAGCAGATGGACATCTCCTGTTGGTGGGAAGAGAATGAATCTTTGCTTTTTCTTTGCTTCCATGCATGTCCTTTGCTTTTGCTTTATTAAAATGCTTTTTTTCTGGATCCGAAAGGTTTTTTCCCTTATTATTTTCTTCCTCCTGTCCTGCAGAAAAAGGGACCAGCTTTGGGGGCACCTGATATCTAGCCAAGGTCAATCCACCACAGTCCTTTTTGTTGCCCAAAGTGGGACATGAGGAATTTGAGATAATGATAATAATTTGGAGAGGTAACAGGCAAAACATGGACTGAACAACATCTAGAGAGTGAAGAGTGGAATAATCATGGAGAATTTCTGTAATTGAAATCGTGGTGAGGTAGATTGTCTGCTTTTGCTTCCTTATGATAATGTTGTGATTTTGGTGTGGGGAATTATTTTTTGTTGATGTGAGTGAAGCTTGTGAATATTGTGTGATGAATGTGAATTTTATTGCCACTTCTTAAAGACTTGATTCACAGATGTAAGGGGTGGTATGTATTGGGTTTGTGTGATTTGGTAGGGGGGAGAGCTGCAGGGGTGACTTCTGTAAGAAGCTTCCAGAAGCTTCCCCCATGTCCAACAGAGCCAATGCCAGCTGCCCAGCTGAGAAGGGGAGTGACAAAGCAGTTTTGGTAGGCACCTAGAATCCATTCAGGGTCAACCCATCACACTGGTATTTCCTGAGATTCTCATATTCTAGGCAGATTCCACTAAGTTTTGTCACCCCCAGGTGTTCAACTTTGCTGGCACCACTCAGCCTTCTCGTCTTTCTCCTTTTCCCCCATTTAGTCTTTTCACATCTTTTTTTTCGTCTGTGTACTTGTGCTCATTTATCTTCTTTCCCCCATCCCTTGGCAGAGGTCTCCCACCATTCCTTCCCCTCGGGGCATTGCCTTAGCACAACCTCTTTGTTCTCTCATCCTTCTCCCCGGTTTAGTCCTTCCTCTTTTGCAGACCAGCCATGCATGCCAGCACCATCCATCATCCATGCACACTCAGCAATGCCAGACCTGCCTTCTTCCATATCACTGTTTAAATTACACCATCCTGACATCCTCCTAAATGGATCAGTACTTGTCCCCTGCACACAGACCTCCCTGAGCTACATCTGCAACAAAGACTCTAGAGATACACATGAAGAAAGGGAGGGTGGCAGGTTTTCTGTTTTGTTTTGGGTTTTTTTTCATTCTATATCATTGAAGAAATCACAGAGTGTATTTCTATATTTAACAAAAATGCATTTTAACATATTTAACATAAATATCCATAAGTGCATGTGGATAATTTTTTCACATACACATATATGTGTGTTTATATAAATATATATGTGTATATACACACATATATTTTATACTTTCAGTCTTCCCAGCAGTGCATTTATGTAATCTGTAACAGGATTCTTGTATTTTAGTCAAAGAATAAAACAAATAAAAAAAAGAGATTGAGCTGAAAGTTACTGATGAGCTAACATTTCTGCAGTTTCCAACTTCAGCACTTAAATCTTTCCCATTTCTCACAGTAGACTTCTTCAGTGTTTTGTGGAACTGAGTTTCAAGTTCAAGTTCCCCATTTGTACATGATTTAAACAACAAGGTTATGAGGCTAAACTAAATCTTCTGACTTACTGAGATGCTATGACAATAAGGCTGTATAACCACCTAGCCAAATAAAAACAAACTGTAGATAGGCAATTCAGTTCTTACATCCTATGTGATTTGGGGTGTAATTTGAGCAGTTTATCCAGAGTGACATCCCTTTCTAAAGCTATATCCCATTTTACTCCTTTCTTTCTGATGTGTGCTTAGGTCAGTGGCAAAAGGTGAAATGTATAATCTGTGCCTGGGATTGAAGCTCACACATTTGCATTGGGCAAAAATGCAAATTTTGAGGAGGCAACGGATTTGTCTTACCACTTAGAGGGACCTCCATTTGCTCAGAATCGTACGAAAACACCCCTAGTTTGTTACAAGATTTGGGTCAAGGCTGCTTTCTCTCCATGTATTTAAAATCCTTGCATGTTTTCTAGAATGGTCTCAGGGCCTTTGGAACAAGAGAGTGTAACAACTCATCTTCAGTCCCCACAGACCTCCCTCATTATATTGTTCTTCCTCCACACCTCGACCTGTGGAGAGCTTTACTTAACTCCCCTCTAAGGGAAATGGTCTAAAATTTACAGGTATCCATTGTTATAATGCAGCAGATCAGTGGGGTCATTGGAATGACACTGTCCATGCATGCAGGCAGATTAAGCTAGAGACAAGTGTCTTCCCTGAAATTACATGATGGATAAATCTGCCTCATCCTTAAGAACAAGCCCTGGGAAATCCTTTCTCTCAGGCCCCTTAGCACAGGATCAGAAGCTTGTGTATAACAATGTGGGATCTCATAGAATATTCACGTATTTTAGGAACATTGCCTTCTTCTTCCAGGAGCTTCTGATAAAGTGACTTCAGCATGTAATACATCATTAGCAAAAAACCACTGTGCCTTCCCCGTTGAAAACCTCGACTCACAACTCCCAGCAGGAGCAAGGCAGGTCACTGCGTCACTATTAACCAACAGCTGACAGCTAATTGATTTTACACTTGTGTATAAGTGCTTGCAAACCATAATTTAAAAGCTAATTTGTTTCATACTTTTAATATCATAGGCAGTTTTGTATCCTGTCCTACAAAGTCTGAGCTAATCACAGTCCATCATTTTTACTGCTGTTGGCCCCAAAACTGGTCTTTTGTATATTCATACACTGTGACACTCTTATCTCTTAACCCAAATGTGAGAAACAGCCCTCCAGCACCAGTTGTCTCGTGGATACATCAAGGGAGAGTTTTCAAAACTGAAGCCACTTTAGGGTAGTTTTAATGAGGCCGTGTTTGCTAAAGAATGACTGACAGAAATAATAAGTTAGCATTTGTGAGGGAACCCTCAGAAATTGAGCTACAGCAGGCAAAAAGCCAGCAGAAATTGTTGTGCTGTTGAAGTATCTCCTAAAATAGCTCTCCTAGCTCAGCCTAATGCAATTAAAGTTACTGATGTACATAATATGAAAACTGGGAGCTCTTCCTGTTAATAACCACTGTGTAACTGAGGTAATCCATTTCATTAATTTAATATACACTTTTGTATCCCCTGATAATAGACATATAATTAAAGGGATAGGCTTTGCATTCCAACATTAAAGTTTGCAAAGGGCAGTTGTATAAAAACAAGGCATTTTTCATAATTTTTTGCTCAATGTCAGCTTGATTAATACTTTTTTATTTCATTAAAGTGTCAGTAATAAAATTCAGAATAAATTGATATAGGTACTGATCAACTTTATCAATAAGAAGGTATGTTGTCTGGTGAAGATGAAAAGAAAACAGTAAATGATTGTAGAATGTGTGGATGGTGTGGTTAAAAATACATATTGAGATTGGAAAAGGTCCACATTTATTTCAATGTTTCATATTATGCTGATGTCAAAACACAACAAAGACTGTCATTCTTTTATTTTTCAGAGTGTTGATCAGAAATTATGGCAAGAGGATTGTTATTTTATATTTCTCAAAATCTTTGACCAGAACATGAATTATATAAAAGCCAAGATAGTAGATTTTTAATAGAGATACAAGAGACATCTAAAGGAACAATGAAGCTGAAGGAATTATGTTTAAAAATTTAAGAGTTTAGGTGATTCATTAGAAAATTATTAAATTGAGAAACAATACTCCCTCGATTGAGTATTCTGGGAAAAGAGGAAAAAAATCTATGTTTCTTTACTCCAAATATTTCATATTTTATACATATGTGCAAATATATACTTTTTACAGAGATAAAAGTCTTGTGAAATTGTATGGATAGGACAAAGGAAAATGTGTAGTGCACAAGCAGGATGAGAGATGAGTGTAACAATAGAAAGATAAATGTGTAATTATAATGAAAATTAAGAGGCAAAAATGGACATTCAAGAAAGAGAAATATTCATGAAACTAAATGAGTCAGTTATTAGAGGGGGAATAGATTTGCCAGGATTCATAAACCATGGCAGTGTTGAACTGTATAGATTTCAATTTTTGATGATGTAATAGGTAATATTACAAACATCACCTGTTATTTGTGATATTATATACCTCATTATGTAATGTGATATTATAAAGTGTGGCAAGATCTTGAAGTAAAAATATTCCCTTATGAAGATGAGTGGACCTGAAGGTTAAGCTCATTCTTATACCATCTTTGTAAATTAATAGAAGCATTTAGTTTATATTTTTAAAAATTTTATTTCCCACAGCTGAATTGAGAAGTAAAAAGGCAGTTCTTTCTTTATGGTTAGTCAATAGCAATAAGCCTTATCAACAGCTTCTGAATAGTGTGGTGGAAGTGTCACTGAGGAAGAACCTTGGGCATTAATGGAAATATTAGATATGTAATATATTTGAAGGTAAACTGATACAGGATTTACTGGAATACCAATCATTTAAGGATCCAGAAGCAGGGACCTCCCTGTGGTTGTTTTAGTTTTCTTCTGCTTTCAGTTCAGTCTTGTCAAAGGAACTTCCATAAGCCAAGGCCAGGCTTTACTCACCCAGTGCTTCCATGCATCACCTCACCTAAGTGATATTTTTCTCTCTTTCTTTTTTTAGTGAATTGAAAATTATTCTTTGGAATAATTAAATATGCTTAAGGAATAGTTAAAAGTACTTCCTTTCTTCCCTCTGGTTCTTTCCAAATTTTCACCTTTGTCTTTAAGAGGATGAGGGTTTCAAATTTCTTCTGTGTGGTTGTCTGTGCAGGAACCAGTACTACACTGTCAGTGAAGAATCTGGGTGTTAAATTCTTGTTAAATTTCATATAGTCAGTGGTTGTCCTGTGCTATCTATAAAGATCTCTCTGTAAGGCCTCCCTATCCTTCAGGGAATCAACAGCTCTTCCTAATTTAGTGTTGTTAGCAAATTTGTGTAGTATGCACACAACTCCTTTATCCAGGTCATTGATAAAATGTTGTGAAGAACTGGCCCTAAAATTGAGCCCTGGGGAACACCACTAGTGGCTGGCTGTCAGACCAATGTTGTCCCAATACAGCAATGCTTTTAGTCCATCCTTCCAGCCAGTTGACCACCCACCATATTGTGCACATGTCTAGCTGGATTTTGTCCAGAAGGATACTGTGACAGACGGTATCCAAAGCTTTGCAAAAATTAAAAGAAACCTTTCACACCAACTGGCTTGTTGTATTTTGTTCAGTCTCCTGATACATCATGGTTTTTCTAGTGCTTTAACCTCAACAAAATCAAGATTCAGTTAGGGTTCTTAGGACAACCTGTTAACTTTGTCAATTAGTGCACAGGAGGGTAAAAAATTTATGAGGTAGGAACTAGATCTGTATTCAGTCAGCTCATTAACTGATATCATTATCAAACTGATACAGGAATCATTAAAAATGTATTGGATGTAAATAGCTTTCAATCTATATTCAGTTGGCTGGATTTACACCAGTAGTGCTAATATATACTCTAAGCCATCTGTTCCCTTAATGAATACTAGTAGCTGTATGCACAGGTCTTACTTTCATGAACACAAAGTTGGCATAATAATTAAGGACATGTAAAGCGTAGAAAAACAAAAGCATAGAAATTAAAATTTAAGGTACCTAGGTATGAGCATAAATTTACTGTCTCTTAGAGATGTAGTTATCACCAACAGGAAGCTCCTCCTGGATCATAAACTGCCTGTTGCAACTCTGTCTTGGCCCCAAGAGAAGACAGCCTTGCTGTACATTCCATCCTAAAGCAGAGGAGTCTAAAGCACTATTTACTTCTACCAGATGCCTAAAAATCTGCCAGCTGCTATGGCTGTGGTCTGACATGGGCTATATGAGGTTTTGGGTAAGGCTGAAAAAGGGAGAAGGGAATGGACCTTCCCAAACCAGTAATTCCTTGCCTGAGTCTCCAGTAGCCAGAGGAAGAGCAAGCCCACTGACCATCCATCTTCTGTCCCAGCTCTATCTTTCCTTCTTCCCAGGACTACACTTAGCTGAGACTCACACTCACACAAAGGCAAACTGCTGCTTGATGTAAACCAACTTTATTCCAGGTTCCCATTCCTACATTTACCCCAGTATAAAGACATATCTCTTCATTATCCCCATTCTGTACAAAGAAAAGAAAAACCAAACAAAACAGATGAAAGAAATCTGAAAAAGCAAATCCCAGCCCAGAAAACCTCACATCTGGAGAAAAAGAGACAGCAGGAAAAGCCCTGAGCAGTGAGAGTTTGGCTTACTTTTCAAATGCAAGCGGCATGATATATCTTCTGTGGGTAAAAATGATTATTGTGTTATTTTGTTCAGCTGGCCTTCTTCCATGTCCACTGATAGGGAGCAGTTTAAACTTGTTCATGCACAGATTTCTTTGGAACTCCTGAATGTGCTATTACTGTGAAACAAAATTCTTTCAGCTGAAAGAAAATAATTCACTTCTGCAAGATTTTTCTATAATAGTTGTTCTAAAGGCCACATGCTGTTTGGTTGTCAGGTGCTGATTTTCCACACAGTGGTACTTACTGTGTAGCATGAAACAGGTGCAGTCTTAGGGGTGTATAAACCGCAAGCATGCATTGGAATTCATTTTCTTTGTAGGGAAAAGCACAAAGAACTGTACTTCACATATCTCAGTGAGGAAGGAATAAAATGCTTGCAAACTCGGAATGTGTCAATGGATGGAGATAAAGATGAGAAAAACTTTCTGAAAATTGAATTTGAGACATTTTGGCACTGTTGAAGCCTAGGTTTCCATCCTTCTACTCTTCAGATGTGAACTTTTCCTATGGTGATATGAGATACAGCAATAAGCTGAAACTATGTTGTCACTAGATTTATAAGTATTAAAATAAACATTGCTGCTGAAAGTGTAGGAGTTGACTGCATGTCGAGATCTGGCTTTTAACTTTCAGTTTATCTGTGCACAGGAATTATATTCTGAATCACACCTGTGGTCCCTTGAAGCAGTCAGTGATAAACAGTAGAGGAATCCTGCAGGTATGAAGTGTGGAAAAATCCTTCTCACTTAGCTTTTTGCTCTTCACCTTGAATAGCTAAAGCATGACATATTCTGAAAGAGGAAAATTTATTATTTAAAAAATGTATATATGGAACTTTTATTTTAACTTCTCAGTTCTTCTATATACTTCATTTCAATCACTTTCTTCGAGTTCTATTGCTTCCTTACCTGCCAATAATTACCAATGATTACTGAGGTGAATGCATGGAAAAGAGTTAGAAGACACACAGACACTCACAAATGGAACTGACAAAAATGCTCAAAACTGTTCTGATTTTCTCAAGGAGAGAATTACAGATCAGGCATGATCCATTGCATTTATTATCTCACAATAAAGAAGTAAATGTCAGTCTTAAGTAATGGTGGATCCTCTTATTTTTAAGTAAGTCCACAATGATATTAGGTACTATACCTTGCAGTCACTCTGTTCATGGAGCAAATGGCCATTTGAGCAGCTGAGTTACCATGAAAGAGTCACACACAAATCAGAGCCTCTGTGGTCCTACTTCAGAAGCAAGTCCAGATACTGCTAGGAGATTGAGGGTATCTCTCTTCTCATAAAAGCTTGTGACAAAGCAGGGGTAAGGCAACCAACCCCAAAACAGGGTGATGCCACTTAACAAGAGAATCAAACGGAATGTCTTTGTCATAGGCAGACCTACTTAGCAGCTCTGAGAAATAAAGGTCTGAATCTAATTCATTGCATTTGCTTATTTCACTAAAATAATGGAACACACCTTACAAAAAGCAGTCAGCTTCAGAAGAATCACCACAAAATCTCAGACATCTGGTTGCAAGTCCAAACAAGCAAAATTCTGTTGGTTATAGCACTTTGCCCTCTTTGATTCAGCGACTACCTCTCACTACCTAATTAGACTGGAAGTGTCATAGAGCCTTCTTTCCCCACATCATCTCCCTAACCCTAGCAGTACTATTGGCACCTTGCTTACCACCAGTTCCCCTTCTAGTTCATTTCAGCATGGAAGTGTACCCTGTTGTGCATGTCGAGTGGTTCCTGGAAAAGGCACAATCCTCTGCTCTTTCAGGATGGCTTCCCTAAACCCAGGATGTGTTATAAGGACAAGGTAAGGGTTGCTTTATCTCTGTGACTCAGCTGCAGTCTTTATAGGAACCCAATAGCCACCAAAAAGTCTGGTCAGTCACCTGGGGTGTGAATATGACTTCAACCCTTTCTGAATACATTCTATTTTCTTTACAGAGACAGGTGCAAACAGACACAGGGATAAATGGCTTGCATTTCTGAAACATATCGGAGGCAACTCACTTTTCTGACAGAAAAAGCAAAAGTATTTTTCAGTGATTTTCCATAGAAGGCAAAGTCTGGGACAGCACAGAAAATTGTCATGGAGTAGCTGGTTTGTACTAACTTCCTGATCTGTAAGGCAACAACAAATGGCTCTTACAGTGTTTTGCTGCATGCTTCTTAACATCCACTGTGGTATTTATCAAGCACTAAGTTTTATGATCTCGGAAGGCCCAAAGATCTAGGGAAAGCATAGGAAAGGCATAGCTCAAGGTTGTAACAAATGATAAACTAAAAGGCTGGAATCTTGGCAAGAGGAAAAAGTGGTGAGGAGGCATTTTGTGGGAGTCTGGGTTTAGTATGGAGGATTCATCAGTTACGTGTCCTCGTGTGAAGTGGGATGTATGGCAAATGGGTAAGAGGATATGGAGATACTGGGTGTCAGAAGGAGGACTGGTGCATGGCTTAGGCCTCCATTTTGACTAAGCAGAATGAGCAGGAGAAGGTGGGAGAGTTACAGGGTTACAGGTAGAGATGAGGAATGAAGTGTGGTCCTGAGTGTCAGGATGGTACAGATTGTCTTGTTGTGATTTGCTCCATTTCGCTTCTAAAGAAGAGCTTTCCCATAAATCATGCCTGGCTCACTAGCCTGTCTTTCTTCTCAGAATTCAGACCTGGCAATTTCAACTCTGAAGAAAAAATCTTAGAGTCGGTCTTAGATATATCTCTGAAATCAGCAACTCAATGTGCAACAGAAGACAAAAAAGTCATCATGATGGTGGACATTGTTGGGTCAAGTATTGAGAACAAAACAGAAGACACCATGTTGACACAACAAAAAAAACATTGGTTTGCAGCTCTGGCCACTACATCTCAAAAGGATTATGGCAGAGTTCAAAAAAGGCACAGGGAGAGTCAGCTAAAATTGTCAAGAGAATGAAGCAGCTGTCTTGGGAAGGGGAACTGAAAGAAAGCTGCATGGAGATATGAAAGAAGTTTACAGAATCACAAAGGCAATGGATAATCTCAATTAACTCTTGCCTCAGTTCTCACTGCATGAGTTAGGAAACGCTCAATAAAACTGGAAAGTGGTCATTTTATAACAGATAATAAAGAGTACATCTTTACACAGTGGGTAGAGAAGTTTTGGAATTTGTTACTACAAGAGGTTGTAAGGCAGATAGTAATGGCAGGGCCAAGGAGGATTTAGATAGATTTATGGACAGCAGGTTCCAACATGGATGCTAAAAGAACTAAGAAAAGTTGCATGCTCTAACTTCCCTAATACAGCATTTTGAGATGCTGGGGAAATATGAGAGGAACAGAGAACAAAATATGGCCAGGCTCTTATGCTGTCCTTAAATATCATGTCCTACTGCTGTTGAATAAATATTATACAAGATGAGCCATTGTGTTACTTAATAGCACATTTATTCTGTTCTTATATTCCCATTTCCTTTTTTTTTCTTATACTCTAAGTGCTTCTTTTTTCCCTGTGTGTTATATGAAGACCCTAGGCCCCTGAGCTGTCAGTGAGGGCTCCAGTAAGGCATAAACTACGTCACAGAAAACAAACATTGTTCTTGGATCATACACTAAACACACCAGACTATGACTCCCAGAGTGCAATGAATATAATTATATTTACCTGCAGCAAAAGTGTACATTGAGTATACATGCAGATACAAGCTGTTTGCAGGTGTTTGTGTGCCTGTGTTTGTAATTCACTGTCTGTTAGCATATTCTCTTGCTATTACTCATGTGAAGGTGGAATATTCTCTCACACCAGCCTGCTTTACAAGCAGGAGGTCATGTTGAATGAACCTGATAGCCTTGTGCAGTGAGGTGATGGACAGCTTAGTGGAGGGTGGGAGAGCAGTGGGTGCTGTTCACCTTCACTTGAGCAAGATTTCTGATACTGTCTCTGTAGTACCCCTGTAGAAAAGCTGATGAGGTGTGGTTTTGGTGGGTGGTCAACAAGGTGGGTTGAACACTGACTGAGCAGCCAGGCTCAGAGAACTGTGATCATTGTACAGAGTCTAGCTGGGGACATGTCAGTAACTGGTACCTTGGACTAGTAACTGAGCAGGCGTAAAATCTGGTTACTCTGTAGTCCATGGGAAGGAACTCCATAGTTAGATGATATTCGGATGCTTTTTTTCCCTAGGCTGTTTCCTTTCCAGGTAGTGTTTGTAGTAAGCACTCTTCAGACATGGGAGAAGATAGAGAGAGGAGTAGATGACAGAAACATGAAGGTCAAATGATTCTTGTTTCAGAATTATAGCAGTACTCTAATTCAATATGAAAAAAATATATGATGCCCTGGAAGATAGATTGTTCCAGTCACGTCCTATCACCAGGAAATCAATTGCTTAATCAAAGACCTTATTAATTTTCTCTGGTATTTAACCACATCCAGCCACTGGGCTGGACTGATCTTATGAAATTCAGGAGAAAATACACAGGCACAATTGTATATTACTATTATACATTCATATGTATCTCCAGTATTTCAAGCACAATTGTATATTACTATTATACATGCATATGTATCTCCAGTATTTCAAGCTATCATAGGAGCAAGTTCTTTAAATGCATTTTTCTTAAAAATGCAAGGACCAAATTCTGTATTTTTATGCACTCTGATATCTTTGGTTTTCAAAAGGGTCTCACTCATGAAAGTTCAAAACTTACTTGGAGTTAACTAAAGTTAATTCTGTCCTCAGCTGTCTACCCCATACCTTGCCTGGAGGTCAATGCTCACATACCAAACCGACAGCTCCTGAATCAGCAGTTCTGAATTGACATTGTATTTAGACTGGAATATTAAATAAAAAAGGCATTGCAGCTTTGTTTTTATTTTGTGGATGTTCTAATTTGGTGTCCGCGATGCAGGTGTCTTGAGTTGGAGGGGAAATGTGGTGGGCAGCTGCAAAAAGGATACTCTAGGTTCTTCCCAAGGTACACCATTCCTGCTTGTAAATCAGAGACTGAAATCAAAGCTGAATGAAAGCTAGCAGGAGAACAAAAATGAACAGTCCTACTCTGAACAAATAGGTGTCTTTGTAGCTTGGCTGCAGTGCAAGAGACCTGCTTTGGAGAAGGCAGTTCCCTATTGAAATAGGTGCTATGTCAAAAACGCATTCAGTTCTGAGCAGAAAGGATGAGCAAAGAGAGAAAACAAATGATCTGTGAAACTCTATCATATTACTGTTAATTGGAGATCAGCTTGGAAGAATTTTTTGATTATTTTTCTATGCAGGAAAAGCTCATTACAGTTCACAATCTCTGAATAATGGATTCTGTTTTCTGACATAGTTTTGAGAATGTTTTTGATTTGATGCACACTTGTATGATTTAAACCCTGGACTCTGTCAGGTTATGATAAAAGCTGCCATCACCTCACCAGGAATTTCCTGTAATGTATGAACACTTGATTTCAGGCTAACCTTCCCTCCTGCCTCTCCCACATCCTTACATGCATATCAATGTCTGCTGAAAAGGGCACTGCTGTGTACCAAATCCTAGTCAACAGACCAAAATGACCAAGGCCTAAGGATTACTGCAGCACTGCTAATCAATAGATATTGAGTGCAATCCCCTGCTCTAAATTCAACAGGGTTAATAAGTGTCTACAGAAAACAATGCTCTGAAACACAATCTCCTTTCAGTGAGGGAGGGGAGGTAGAAATGTTTGCTTCAGCAGCTGCAGATAAAACCTGTGGGAGGCAAAGCCTCAGCTTTTACCCAAATTTGGCCTGAAGCATTCTTGATTTGCTAAGTGTGCTGTGCATTAGAGACAGCTTTGCTGCTGACAAGAGAAATACCACATATGATGACATGTTTCTGAGCTCCCGAAAGACTTTGTTTGATGTTTTACTCAGAGATGGCATGTGAAGCTCCTTATGGTCCCATCTATTAGACCTTTGGTTTTGCTTTTTATGCTTTGTATGCAAGACTAAGCACAAGCAGGATGGAGGAAAGGAATTCAATTTAACAGCTGGCCAAATGCCCTTTTCTCTTTTGAATAGGCAGTGATGCTATCTAGAGATGAAAGGTGACACTTAAACAGAGCAGCAACACTACTTGTAAAAGGTCTGAAATTCTTGTAACTTTGCTTGATGGCAAAAAGTGAAGCCAATCCCATCCCCACGTTTCACATGATTTACGGAGTGAACTCTTAGTACAATTTAAGATCCTGAGTGAAAAACCCAGTGCTGAGAGACAGTGTGCCAAACTATCTGACTAAGCTGGGGTAGTCAGCCAAGTTCAGTATCTGCTGGCTGATGATGAATGGTGACATCTCAGTGCTTGCTCAACATCTGTCTGCCTCCTTCACTCCTAATTGCACACCCGCAGATAACTGGGAAGGGGAGAATGCTAGATTTCACAGGAGCAGTATCATGTGGCCTATTCATGAGTGTGAAGAATTAGGTAGGTATGTCTATGCTGTGTTTTCAAACACACCTTCAACAGATGTCCAGCTCTCTACAGGTTGGCACACCTGGTTCGGGATTATTGGCTGTCTGAGCCTCTCTGTGGCAATAAAGAAGGGTTATACTTATGCTTGTCACCAGGGCTTTACTGAATTCCTCAGTGGGAGGGGTCAGCAGAAGTGCTGCTTCTTATCAGCCAGAAGAGCTGCACTTGCTAACAGATTATGGAATATGAAGATGGGTGTACCATGACATGTTCTTCACAGGTACCACTCTTTCTCAGACTGAGACAAATATATCATACTCTATGCTAGCATATGTAGCTGTCACAAAAGACTTTAAAGCACAAAAACTACAATTATTTATTTTTCTTTAGAGTTGTCTGTTATTTTCTTTTTCTGTTACTTTGTCTGGTTTTTTATAATTTCATAGGGATTCAGCAAATGTTACTTTTAAATGACAACTTCTGTTATTCCCCTGTGTTGACCTAAAGCTAGAGAACACACTTTGTATTCCTTATTTCTGCTGTGCTGCACTTTTTCCATCAGAATAGAAGCATTAACTGTCTCCATATACAGGCAAGGAAAATGTGTAGTTGGAAATAGAGTTTGCTAAAACAAGACCCTCTATTATCTGCTATGAAATTGTAGGAAACTGGGAGGTCATTTAGTACCCTCCCCTTTGCCTCTTATGCTTTTCATCTCATCCTTTTCTTTCACCCTTTTACCCCTTCCTTTTTTACCTGTTTTCTCTTTCTTTATTTTCTTTGTCTGATCCTCTGCTGTGTCTTTTTTAAGCTTTGGGCTGTACATATCAAAGCAGGCACACAAAAGATCCTGACTCACAGAGGAGTCTGTATGACTGTCCTATGTCCTATGACTGTAAATGTACCAGCAACTGTGACTCTAGTTTGGAAATAAATGGGGAAATAGGCTTCATGTATGCTTTATTTCCAATGCATAATTCTCACAGTGGAGTTACAATAAAACAACGATGAAAGATTTATAATAGAGGTTTTAAGGTTTTTGGTTTGCCAGTACAACTCTGAGTCTGTAAGAATCCAGTTTGGTATTATGGGGAATCAGAGCCTTTGTATCCCAAGACAAATGACTTCCAAATTGGAACACAGCTATGGACTCAGGCTCCATTGTGAGGGTTAATTTTGTTTCACTCAGAAATAATTATTGCTGGCTTATCTAAAGTAGCAGAAGCTTGGAACAGGAGAGTACTTCACTCCTCCTGGCACAAAGACAGTTGTGATAATGTAAGTTATATAAAAGGTGCCAAGCTAAGGGAAGGGGTGGGGGGCATTTTGGAATAAAACCATCAACAAAACAGTGACTTTAGCCACCTTACCACTGTTCAGATTATTGTTCTTAATTTATTACATTTATATTGGCTTTTCATTTTAACCAGTAGCTTGTAGGAAATCTTGCATTGCAGTTTTTCACCAGGAAGAAACCAGTGACCTAAAAGTGTGGTATATTTTTTATAACAATTATTAAAATTGCATGAAATGTGTCAGTCCTTGAACAGCAGAAATTGCCTGAAACAAAAATCCTTCTTCAGGGAACTCAGCCCAAAAGTTAATACCCAGTTCTCAGTCAGCATTGATGCAGATTCTTCCCATTTGCCCTAGGAATTCCTGCTAAAAATTGCATAAAAACATGACACACCTGAAGAACATGGCAACATTCACAGAAGCAGTAAGTGCTGAAGTGTTGGGATACAGTCCTTTGTGTGTACACTCTGCCACGTGCCAGCTCCTGTGCTGTGGTGGGTACCTGGCAATCCCCCTGGCACCCAGGACTTCCTGGCACTGCCTGATTAACAGCAGGCAGATCTCTAGCTGGGGCAAGGATTGAATTGCTGCAGGATTAAAAAGGTGACATTGTAAAACAGGATTAAAGATGTAGGATGAGTAAAAAGTGTTCCTGGGAGAGAAGTGGCCCAAAGCCATTTATCTGGGCATCAGGAAGAGAGGGAAGAGTGAAAATAAGGGACAGACTGTCAGCTATCAGTTTAGTCCTAAGCATCCTGCTTAGGAAGGTAAATGGTTATCAACACGCAGAGCAATGAAGATCAATCCCTATATTGAATGGTTTAGTAGACCAATCAGGATCTGAAGAATAATATTATTCACTTATTATTGTCTAGCCAGGTTTACCTAAACCAGCCACTATCAGTCTACACTTTGTAAAACACCCACAACCAATCAATCAATCAATCAATCAATCACTTGAAGAAAAAGAAGAAGCCAACCCAAGCCACCTACATCTCTGGAGGTTTGGTCTTATCTTTTCAGTCTAGACAGACTGGAAGCTATTGTGTGGGTCTTCACATTTCCATTTCACATTAAAGCACTGGCTTAGGGTGATTACCCCCAAGATTTGCTTCTTCTTTGTTTTACCCCTTTGCTACGTTTCTGATACCTGTATTCACAAATATAGAGTTTGAGAGTTTAACCAGCTGGTGGCAGTGATGAACTGATGTTACCTATTTCTACAAATCCTGTTGATGTAACAATAATAATAAAGAATGTAGGCAAACAGGTTAGTCCTTCAGGGCTCAATTTTTAAAGCTGTGCATAGGGATTTAGTATGATATTAATTGGAACTGCTTGGTCAAATCCCTCCACAGTGCTCTGACAGTTTATCCTGGACTAGTGAGGGTTCAGCTCCAGTCCTGAACTTTGCATAAATTTTAGATAGGTTATAGCAAAGAAGATTGGAATATATTTTGAATATCTTATGGGTGTATAACAGTCACAGTGAAGGCTGCCCTTGTGCATTTCTCAGTGACTTCTCTCAAGGTCTGAAAACAGTTTCAAAAGGAAAATATTTCACCAAACATGTAAATGAACAATTTAGTGTATGTTCTGAGTATATTGTAAATCCATGTAGAATATTTTGTCATTATTTTGATTCCCAAAATTAATTTCTCAGATGAGTTGGAGAATAATAACTCCATTTAAATAATAGATACCTGCAATACCTTGTCTTGCAACTGAAGTACAAATTGTGTAGTGAAAAAGATGGAGTTCTTCTGGACTTCCACATAATATATTACAGTCTCCCGAATTTGAATTAAACTTAAAATCTTTGGGTTTATTTCTAATTATCAACAGCTTAACTTCATTAAACACTGCAGTTCTGACTTTACAAGATGCTCATCATTCTTCACACATTAATGTTGCTCCCTCACCTTCACAAATCTTTCATAGGTTTGTGTACAGCAAATGAGAAGCATCCACTTGCATGAAACCATGAATATCTGTTTGCAGAGACAGACATGGGATGTCCAGTCAGATGGAATCAGAACACAGCCCCCAGTAGGGCAGCTTGTGGGGCTGCTACCAGCTACCATTCCAGTTGTCAGTGTTCTGAGGATCCTGTATCCCTCTGAAGGTCTGTCAGCATGGGGAACTGACACTGACACATTATTTTCATATAATTTAATAGAAAGGATGTGAATAATATTTTTAGTCTTCATCCATGAGGGCAAAATTACAACATGTTCTTGTTACTGCTGTCCTCAATGCAGCCTACCCATCTTCCCCAGCCAATGCTTCTGCCATGCTCTAGCATAAAAGACTGCTTGCAGTTCACTTGGAGCTGCATTCCTGGAGGAGTGACTGTCCTGTGTTGGTGACAACGACAGACATTTCCTTCACAACTTAGAAGAAAGATGTGCAGGAATTTCTAGAAAACTACATTCTTTAGGCAGGACTTGACAGGTAGAACTTGAAACATCAAGAAATCTCCCTCTGGAAAATGTCAGTTATTGGCAGCCATCTTTTTGTTTTAGTCTAGTTGGAATTATTTTCACTGAAATAAAGAAAAAGAAAACCAAACAGAAAAATAAAGAAAAAAAGATAAGCTCCTGAATAAACAGCAACAAGCTTTATGAAGCTCTGGATCTGGATCTTGTTGTGCTGCATGTCTTTGCAGCTTTCCTCTTCTTTGCAGCTTTCCTCTTCTTCCTGCCCAGGCACACTCACATCTGTGGTTTTTTCTTTTTCTTTTTTTTTTTCTTTTTCTTCTTCTTTTTCTCTTTTTTTTTTTTTTTTTTTTTTCCTCAGCAGGGCAGAACACTGACAGAAACAAAGTGCGGGATGACTTAAAAGATGAAATGCTTGTCTTCCTTTCCACCCCCTCATTTTGGTAGCAGTTAACAAACTTGTACTATAACCACTGTAATCAGAGTGTAGTTACACAGTTCTGCTGATACAGAATATTGTTGGACTTGGAGACAAGAATCGATTTTTAAATCCCTAGAGACTTCAATTATTGGATACAAACTCTGCTGACACCAAGACTATCACTTTTTCTGTGTGTGGAAATGACAGAAGTGAAGGCTGATTCAGGTCCATGCGTGTGCTCACAGTGGAGAGGCAGGGTGCCCATTCACCAGGGCTAGCAAGGACTCTTGTTGCTTTACCAGCTCACCTTAAAATATGTAAAAATGATGCAAGGAGGTTGTTTATGATGTTTCCATCATCTACCCTTTATTGCGTCCAGCCCTAAGCCGTGGTTTCAAAATCTGTGCTCCATTTCACTGAACACCTCTTTTATACAGATAAAACCTGTGATCTACACAGCAGGAGGAATAACACTGTAGACCTATAGTTTTAAGACAGACAAGTTTTTCAGGGAAAGGTAGTTTCTAGAAAAGCGGACAAGCCTTTCGGCACAGGCACTCAAAACACACCAGTTAGACTGAAGTATTAAGGACTTTTTTTTCTAAATACTAATTGCTGCCCCCCACATGAACTGCATCCCCCCAAAAATTAATTCAAGGCAGGACCACACCTTGCCGTCTGTGAGACATAAGAACTGGTGTTCCAAAGCCACCAAGAGGAGTTCTGTGGCTTTTACTGCTGGAGGGGGAAATGTGATCTCCTGACCCTTTCCAGAGATTCAGTAAAAATACACAAAAGGCTGACTGGATCCACCTGTCGGTTTAGCACTTTACCCATTTTTCCACAGTGCTATTAACTGAAACTAATTTACTTGAACAACCTTTCACACAAACATGGCTGCGAACAATTTCACAAAGAGCAAATCATTGCATCCCTATGCCTTGATCAGGTTGACAGGTGTCATTCACATGAAAACCCAAGGCAGATATGGCAGGGTGTGTTTGTGTATTTGCCTACTTAATGCCTTTTAAGCTGTCTTTTGCTAGTTATCTGGTTTAAATATCTGAATAAATGTAAAGAAAACACTAAGCCAAGTCAAAAGTGCAAAATTATTAATCAAGTTGAGCAAACAAATAAATCTTAGTCTGGTGGTTACCCACAGACACATTTCTAGGACTTGTGCAAACGAAGCCAAGGAGTTATACAAGCTCTGCTCCTTATCAACCCGGTTTATCTCAGTTTCTTGCTTACTCTTCATTAGCTCTCAGCAAAAGATGAAATTGGATTGTAAAGGATGCACTAGGCTCATCGTCTGCTTTGCTTTTAATTGCTAACACCATTCATTAATCAAACAAAGGATACTGCTGGGGAGGGAGCAGGTTTGGGTCTACCTAGCTGACTGTGCTGATGTCAGCCAGTTTTCCCAACATGCCAGTCAAAGGCACTTCCCTGGATCTGCTGGAAGCTGTTGTGACAATCAGAGCGCGGTGGCAGCTGGGGAGTCGGCAGTGCCACATCCTGCTCGTGGGGCTCCCTGGGCCCTCCCGGGGAGCTGGGACACATGGCCAACGGAGCCTGGGAATGCCGCAGCCCGCGCACTCCCACACCCTGCCAGGGTATGGGTTTCAATGGATACACCGTCCCTGTGGCACAGGGGGGAGGGACGAAAAAATGAAGAGAAACAGGCAATTAGGAGTCAGAAGAGCAAGAAATAATTTATGCTATGACTTAATATGCATAATGAACAATATTGCCAGTTTTATGCGTGATCTTTAGAAAAAAGGAAATCATGTATACTTAAAATATACGTTATTATTTAAGTTCAGTTATGTCATACCCCTCACAGCATATTTCAAGAACCTCTTAGAAAGACTACAGTTTCTTAAAGGTGTTCATAATTTGTGAAACATTAGTATTTGGTGTCTTTGCACATAATACCCATTACTGTTAATGGAGGGTGCAGAGCATTTGCAGTGCCAAAAGATTCAAAGTGTGGCTGACCTCTGTCCTTTGCATGCTGGTACTAGGGATGGCCAGGGTTAGCACAGCCTGCTAATGAAAGACTTGTTCTGCAAGTTCCTTCTTCCACTGGTCTTCCAGCATATCCTCAGTGCTACAGGAATGGGGTTCACTACTAAAGGAATAGTGAAGATGGGTTACAAAATTATTCAAGTACTTTAATTTGGCCCTGCTGCTGACAGGAATCAGGGCGAGAAATTTACTACAAGCTTCATGACATTACAGCCTGTAGCTTACACTAAGGTTGATGCTGAAACCAAATATCTCCAGGCTATCGACCATCTCCAAAGAGAACAAAAACATTTTAAACAAGTTATATGAACATTCCTACTCTAAAAGCCTGGCAAATATTGTGCTATAATGTATTTGAGCATTAGCCAATGAGTTGTGTGGGATTTCTGCTCCCTCGGCTGCCTGGCTTGCCATCTTAGAGACACACTCACCTGTGGATAGTAATGAATTGTTAGGAAAGGTCATTTATTAATAATTCTTTGCTTGAAAACACATTGATCCATATATAACCCCTTTTGGGAAGAGTGGGAGCAGTACCAAACTAGGATATTTTATTTTTCTTTAGGTACTCTACCTACTTGTTACTCTAGTGGAGGAAAAAACAGGGTTATTTCTTTATTTCATCAAATATATATTTCTGAAATGCAGAGAATAAACACTTGAAATTACTGCACTTTATGTTATAAAAGCTGAGCTCCATTCTATGATCCATGATGGCAAGCATTCATTTTTTCTCTGTGAATACCTTTGTAAGACAGGATGGAAGAAATAAGTGCTTTCCTCACTCCTTTTCAATACAGCCTGGTATTCCAGAAAAGTCTGGAGGAAACGGGTTCAACCTGCATGTCATAGGTGAACTATAAATTAGAGTTTTTCAGCATCTAACTCTAAGATGCTTATAGGGACAGACTGTATAATCTTCTACCTCCTTGCTTCTATTTTAAATTAAGTTTAATCAGGAAAGAGAAGAAAATTCAATTTTCTATCTGTTTAACTCACATTATGACAGCCAAATCTCTCCTTCGTCTACCACGTTTTCCTAGCAGGAAAAAATCTGAAGGTTACTGCTGTTAGAAGGGACTGGTGTCACTAGCAATCCATGTAACAGTGATATGTACCTCATCTCTTCTCCAACGTATACTATTGGTATTGACCTGATAACTGAGGCAGAGCCTGCTTTGTTAACATCCTTCTCATTTGCTGTGGCATTACTTTTCTGTCTTGAAGACTTGCCTGAAATAAAGAAAAAGAGAACTTAGAAAACAAAGTTACAGTTTTATTTTCATAATTTACAGGGACAAAATCAGATTTAGGGTGCCAGAAGATACGCACCTTAAATAGAGGATCTTAAACTCTATTTACAGAGCTTCTCACACTCCTCTGAGGTCTAAACTAATTTTTAAATAGCTGTGTTCCTATGCAACACCTGGGAACACTGGCTATTCAAAGGGCAGCTGGAGGTCACTTGTTAGGTAGAAGAGTGAGTCCTGGCCTGGAAAACTGTGTTGGCAAGTGATACTCATCTTTAGCAGAAAGACCTGCTACTATAGCAGTGAGCCACCAGGAGTACCCTTTACAGTGTCATTCTTGCAACTTAGAGCAATGCCATTTGCTGGAATGATGATCATCCTCTTTGGAAACTTGTCAGCTAAAGGGGCTCTACCCATTTATCTGTCCCAAAAAGTCACTTGCTGCTCTTGCAAGTGACTTTTCCATGGGATGTAACCTGCCCTATCCTGATGGATGTTTCCTTTGCTTTCTTGCTTCCATCATGAGCTTTTAGGAAGCTGGGAACCTGGCCTGACAAGGTCAGATCTGGTCAGACTGCCTGATGCCCTCACACCACCTGAATACCTTCCCACGTGATTTGTAGCCCATTCTCTGGAAAAGAGGGCACACCACGCTGGGTGCCCTGTGCATGCTGGAGTTGGGTTTCCCACGGGACACATCCCGGGAGGCCCCGAGCGGCAGCGGAGCAGCAGAACGGAGGCAGATCCGAGGGAAGGAGGCTGGCTGAGGGCTCCCATGTGGCCCCCACAGCCCCTGGTGGGTCAGGTACTCCCCCAGGAGGGAGCAGACAGCTCTTGGCCCATGTGCACAAAGCTGGAAGACTTCAAACTCTCATCCTGTCATTGCAGTCAGGTCTGTATAATTTCTGTCTTACTTCTGCCTGCCAGCCTATCTCTGGCTGTCTTGGTGGTGCCTGTTGCCTTGTTACTGCTGTTGGCACTGGTGTTTTATTCCTTATCAGTGCTAGGAGCTGCCTGTTTTCTTTCTGGATTTATACAGATCTAAATCCTACATTAATCTTTCTTTTATCAGCAGCAAAGCTTGCAGATGCTTCTGCCATCAACCTGCACTGAGTTTGGCTCCATATTCACTTGTCCTCCATATTTAACTTATGTTTAACTTACGTGGGTAAGTTAAGAAACAACATTGGAATATTTAACTTTTGAAGTTAAATTTCTCACAATAGATCGAGGGTTTTTCTCATTTAATTTTCCTTTGCTTTTGACTTTGGGCAGGAAAAAAAGATATATCATTAGTCGGATAATTAAGAAAAATCTGAATTTTTCAAAAGTGTTATGATAAAAATGACATAATAAGATATCAATAGTTCATGATATAATTTTATTTTAACTAGCCAAGACATAGAATAAAAATACTAAAAAGATTGCTATGCAAATGTACAAACACTGGCTTAGGAAAAATGCATTTTAAAAGTAACATTTATACCTTTAATGTTTTTCAATTTCAGTAAAAATTCTTTTCATTGTCACTCTGCTTTGAATCTTTGACATATATAGAGAGCTTGGAAGACTGTCTCTTGGTATCCGGGGAGGGTTTTCCTGCTAAACAGTTTGCAGAACAAGAAACCCTCCTTGGCAGCTTCCCGAAGACAGATTGGATGTTGAAGGAAGCTTACATAAAGGAAAAGCAAGCACTGGCACAGTGACTGATAAATCTACTCCTGCTTCCTAAAAAAATGCTGAGCTGAGGGAAAAGCCACCATGAGATCTGCAGTCCTCGGGAAGGAGAGACCCAAATGTGTAAGGCTGTGTTCTTTCACCACCCCTACCTATGGGCTCCATAGTGCCTGTCTGACAGCTGTTATCAATGACTCACCTTTAGCTCATTTCACTTCACTTTTCATAAACATTTGCCAAGTCTCTCAACTTTTTGTAGAAAAGAAATCTGTCTCCTGTTTCTGCAGTCTCTGCTACAAGACAGTGTTCCTGTTGTTTTCTGCCACAGGTGTGACTCCAGCAAGGAAACAATGACACATCCTGGCTCTGGTGGCAGTGCTCCAGCATCACCCATGTGACATCATCATAATGGGTACATATTTTCTGGAACCTGGGTCTGAATCAGTTAAACAAAATGTTTTAAAAAGGTTGCATGGACCAAAGCCAACTCCTTTTCTCCTGAGATGTGGGTCACTTCCACAGTAGATCCTGACTGAAGCCTCCATCGATCAGATTAAAGAGAAATCTCTCTCCGCTGACAGATTTCACAGTGAGGAAATATCCAAAGATGCATTCTCTGTTCTCTGCTTCTGTTAATTGTTGGACAAGCATCCCAGAAATATCCCACTCTTCCACAGCGAGTCAAAGAGCCAAGTTTCTTCTTGTCCTGCAAGAACTGTAGGAGAATTGTGTTTTAAAGTCCTGACTTGTAAATGGAACATCGTGTTCCATTTCCTTTCAACTATTTGTTGACTAAAGAATTCTTATTTATCATAGATAATTCTAATCTGAATTCCAGTTTTAATCTTTCAGACATCTTTATACTTTCTTTTAAAAAATGATCTGTTCCTCTTCAGTTAATGTGATTATTGGAGTATCCTTTATACTGCCTAATTTAGTTTTCCTTTAATATATCTAGAAAAGAATTTGGAGTTTCAGCCTCCCTCAGGAGATCGAAGATTAACTGATTAACAGATAATGTCAGTAATGGAATTTTAAGTCCAGCCAGAGGCAACCCAAACAGGAAAATTTTGATATTTTTATTTGGTTTCATGGTTTTTTTATCTTTGATTTTGTTTTTCTTCCTCCTTCTTAAGAAGGTTATCAATGAAGTGGCAACTGTTAATAAAAGCTGTTCAAAGCACCATTGATGTGCTTAAAGAAGCACAACAAGAATTTATTTGCAATAAATTCTGTGCATAAGGGAACAAGTGTCTGGAGTTCATCAGTATATGGGCGTTCGGTGTTACTGCCAAGATTAGCACACACACACATACAGGCTATGTCTGCTCTTGTCAGGACATGTCTATCCTAAGAGGCAGGATATATTAACTCCAGGAAAATTTCATGAGGAGGTGTCAAAACAGCTTTGGTATTGATTTACCTCTTGTTGACTTAGAGTAGAGACAGTATGAACTCATAGTGCTCTGCACCTAGGCAGGTAGATGTGTTTATAGGCAGCCTGGTCATCAGCAGGGAATGAATGTAACTCTGTCACCACTAGACATATGAATCCTTTTATGAGTTTCAACACATTGGTTATAATCTGGACTGTAAAAAAATCAATAGAGAGACATAATTATAAGAGTAGTCAATAAATAGTAATTTTATCCTATAATATCCATTATATTTGAGGTAGAAATATGTGGATTTCTAAATTATTTAATATGGCCCAATAAACTCAAATAGAGCTCAGTTTCATGGCTAACTTTATTAAAGCTCAGTACTGAACTAAAGCACTAATCTGAATGGATAGAGGAGCTTCAACTTAATTATCTCACAATATCTACTGTGTTTTACACCTGTGCTCAGTTTAAGATGCTGCTTGTCTTGACAATGGTGAGTGATGGTAACAAATCAGTCCCTTACATAGTGCCCCTATTCTGCACAGCAAAGGAACAGAATATGCCTTAAAGCTGATGCTTTACAGTGACCACATATCTGTCAGAAAGAGGTAAAGAGATGTGTAATGACCCACCTGAAACATGAACTCCTTATTGTGTTAATTTTTCCATTTAAAAACCTTTGATGGAAAGGCAGGAATGTTACACAATATGCTGCAACACAGACACTGGTTGGAGGTGACAGTTTACTGATCAATTCTGTGCAGTCAGCAGAATGCACTTCTGTGGGTATTAGCTGATGTTATAGCTTGGCAATTGTGTTGATGTGTCATAAACCAGATTCTGGGTCCAGGCTTCTCTCCTTTGTACCAGCCCAGCCCTGCAAAGCCAGAGGGCAGCTGCCTTCAGTGCACCACTGCTGCAGCCTTTGAGCACAGGGGCTGGACTGTTATTTTCATTTCTCATGGGCAGACAGAGGCCATCAGGAGCAGGAAACTTGTGAGATGATCTTGAAGAGCACATCTGCCTTCCTGGAGGATTGATTTAGCCAGTGACATGGAGAGGAGTCCTCAAATCAAAGGGAAGTTTTACACTAATACTCAGTTGTTGGTCAGGTGAACAAACAGATCATAAAAGAACAAGAAAAAGACATGGCTTTTCTTCAACAAAGTCTTTTGGATTTTTTTTTTTTTGACAAACAAATAAAACTAATAGACACACACTATTGACTTTCGTAAAAATGGATAGGTACCCTTAAGGCAGAGCACAAAGTCATGTCTGATAACCAAATGCTAGTTCTGAAATGATAACATTTTGTTAAGGACTGAAGATAGCAATACTTCCACAGTTAAAACAAATAGCATCGTTTAAGTCTTCAAAGTGTCTTAAGAGACTGATATTCAGCTAAAGGTCATAAGAATTGCACAGCTAAAATTTTGGACCTGACTTTGAAAAGTCAGGTCAAGGGAGACCCATGATTGGGTCAAGAAAGAACGGCGCAGATAAAAGGAGCACTTACACTAAGCTGTTCCTTTTAAATGTCACTAGAAATTGTTTATTTTATGCCCCCACCTCTTGTCTTCTTACCTTGCTTCATTCCCTTGTATACTTCTCTCTCTCAAATAGTAAACATCTTAAAAGTCCTGGCAAGAAAACTTGAGACAGATAAACCATCCATTAAAAAGAAAATGGAATGCTTTGATTTTTGCCTAGAGGGGAGGAGGAATCGAGCTCTTTTCTGTATCAGAAAAAGGCTTACAGGTGAAAAAGAGAATTAAGAAGGATGCCTCTGGCTAGCCAGCCTTGTCATTTCAGGTACCTTCCAACACCCACACATTTTGGTCCTCAGAAATGAGGCAGTAAGGTTTTTCCTCAGAGAGAAGCCCCCAGTTTTCAATCACAGTAAGTCGTCTGGCTAAAGTTATTAACAACAGCACAATTACCCCTTCTCTTGGGCCCCAGCTTTATTTTACAGGCACACACTTAGGCTAGAAACAGTCCAACAGGTTCACACGACATCAATGATGGTCGTTGTGTTCTTTTTGTAAATGTGAAAACCAATTACTTGTAAACAAATATGAAATGAAGTCTCAAGGTCTAGAGGGAAGAATGAAATCAGACTTTTAAAAAAAGTTTTCTGTGTTCTATGACAGGCTGAGGTGAAAAATTTTCCAGTCGGTATCTGTGATTCACACCAGCTATGTATTTGTTTTCTTGGCTACAATAATTATGTTGTGTCTAGTTTTTCCTATTTAGGATTAATTTAATTGATTTGTGCTACTAGTGGGAAAGTAGGAGTTGATGACAGAATATAAATATTTTTTACATTATTTAGCCTTTTAAAAATTAGTTTATGTGATTGTGCGTGTGTGCAAATATATATGTAAAACAATGAAAAGTTTTTCACAGGAGGAAGGAAGACTATACTAACTGTGATAGGCTCAATTTTCTAGCAATTAACTAGATTGCAATTGACTGAAGATGACTTACATTTGTGAAAACAGCCAGTTGCAATCATCTGATTGTTTTCAGGTACTCTTCAGGGATTTTATATGGAATTCGTGGATCTATTGTGGGTGGATACATGCTATATCCTGGAGCTTGAAAAAATATAAGCTGCAAAAGAGCTTGTTGGTTCACTGGCTGACCCAAAGGACAGCCCAAGGGAAAATAAAAACATGCCTGTTTGACTCTTTCATCACAAGACTGTGGGTACTTCTTATCTTAAAGCCTGATTTGAAGCTCATTGACATCAAAACTGAAGTAACCAGACTTTGCATAACCAAATAATGACACACCCTGAACAGGCAGAACTGGGGGGATGGTTAATAATTTTTGTGGTGCAGAAAAGGGGGCTCCCCAAGGATCTGTTGACAACACTGAGACAAGTGTGAGCTGCACCTGGAATGGCTGGAGTCTGAGATCAGGTGCTGTTTATAAGCATTGCCTCATCAAAAAGAGCTTACCGGAGAAAATTTATTTTGTATATATTAAACAGTCAACAAGAAAAAGAAGAAAGCATGCTGTTCTGCAGGTCAAAATATTACTTATTACTCTAATAAGCATTTAATTCTTTTTGAGAGTGCAGCACAGACAGACAAGGGATTTTTTTTTTGCAGTGCTTTAAGTCATTCACTTGATTTGTTGCCATTTACTGCAGTTGTGTAATGGCTATAAAACTGGAAAAAACATAAAACATAAAAGAAAGGTGTTGAAGTCAGCCTTAAGGTACTAAATTCCAGACAGCAGCTTGTAAAGCAGTGGAGATTTAGGTGCTGTAAGATGACACTGGAGGTTGTGGTAGGTGCTGAAGTGATGAGTCTATGACAAACTGGAATTACGCAACTATGAAAAAAGGACCTGGGCACCACCTGATCTCTGGTCATTCCTGGGGGCACCAATGCTTCACAGATGCTTTTCATTTGACATGAATGGTCTTCAGACATCTAAAACTCCTGGTTTGGATATGCCCAGAGCTACGCCTAAATTCAGCATATGGCCTGATCTGATAGGCATTTACAGAGCACTGCTGTCAGAGCCTGAAAGTATGAAAAGCCATACAAAATATGAATGGATTTTTAAAATATAAAAAGTAAATAAATAAACAAATAAATAAATAAAGTCAGTGATGTTCCTTCACGTAGTTTTTTCAGATCTACTGTGTAGACATCAGGGAGCTGAGCTATGCTTCAAGAAAGGACTCAGTATCACATATGTTTTGAAACGCCTGCTACCTCCCATGTTCAGCAGTTGCATTAAAGTTAGGCATATGTTGAGGAAGGAGAAGACCTTGGTTCATCCCCTCTCCCATAGACTGAAGAAACTCAGCATTTTCCTTTCATCTCTCAGGAAGATTTTCTACCCACCTGGCTAGAGGCCACCTAGTAACAAAATGCTTTGACTGTTGGATCTAATCCACCACGGAATAACCAACTTAAAATGTACATCTGGGTTGCAAAGAATGAGCTTCTCTCTTAAAGCTGGTGTATTCAGATGCATTTAGAGTAGTGTTCATTTTGTGCTCCCAAGAGTCCCTGCTCCATGGATTATTCTGCCATGAAAAGCATGAGATTGGTTATTAGAGATTCAAGATAAAGTCTTATCTTCAAATATAGCTAAACTACATTTAAGGAATTATCAGAAGCTGGCTGTACCATTTGAATGAGAGGGAAAAATGGGAACAAACAGTGATATTTAAAGATAAGAAATTCAAAAAGGGAAATAAGAATTATTTTTCATAGCATAGGGGTTATGTTGCGGAGCCTGTTGCCAGCCACAGAAGTTGGGATCAAAACTTGGTTATCATAATGTTCTCAGAAGGGAGACAAAATCTTATATAGCCTAGAGATCAGGCCAAGTTAGCTGAAGTCCTTCATTACTGGATTCCATTACCTTAAAATACATTGTTTTCCACCACAAGAGTGGATGCTAGGCTAAGTAGGACTGTAATGCATGGTCATTGTGCCTCTACCCCATTAAAACTCTTTCTATTGCTATTATAATTCACTGGTGGACAATATATACTGTACATATTTATACATAGACATTTATACACATAGATGGAATAGGTTAGTTATATTGTGTCTTGATTTCAGGAAAAGCATAAGGCAGGCTGTGGTCAGATGCCAGGAATGAGGGGAGAGGGAGGTAAAATTGGTATATTATATGGGTTAAGAAGGGTATAAACTCTCCCCTTCCTCCCAGTAGCACACTTGAATGTCAGCAGTAAGTGTTTCACTGTTGTGAGCTACTGTGCAACCTTGGCTTTAACTAGTCCTCCCAAAGTCACTCCCATGGTTGCCTTCCTTTGTACTGCACAGGATCTCAAGGCAACACTCTGACCCTGCATGGCCCCTGCCCGGTTAGGTCAAAAAAAGACTCAGGCAGAAACAGAGCTACAATGGCAACTCCTAGTGGACAATGGCCATCTTTTTTAAATGCAAGTAGATGTGTCTTACATTCCTTTGACTCAGCAGCAAGTGTCACAGCTCATCCTCCAGAGCTCTATGTCCTGTAGGCAGAGGTGAGATTTCAGAAGTTTTGACATGATTCAATCTCTCATCTTAGTCACTGAACACAGAATGAATTTCCCTCAGCCCTGCTTTCTGGGTGTCTCTCTTATTCCTCAACTGCGTCCAGTTTCTAAATTGATTTATATATCACTATTTGCTGTTAAATCATAATTCTTTATCAGCATTGCGTTTTAATACTCTTAAGGACATTATGTTATTGATATGAGTTAAAAAACACCAGAACTTCAGGACAGCTTCCTTTAGTAGGACCCTTTCCATCCACCATCAAATTTACTGCTAGTGTACATATATACACACTCATGTATAAGGAACTAGTGCACACAGCAGTGCTTAAGATCCTATTCCATAGCCTACCATAAGCAGTGACAGCCTCTGCTGTGGCTTTTGTGGGCTGTGGATTGAGTTTCAAGTGCCAGCAGCTACTGAAGTTACATATAAGTGTTGGAGTAGGGTCTTAAGTAATATGGATGTTGGTTATTGAGGCCAGAGTTAGGTTTCAGACTCCCTGCTGAATAACTGAGGTCAAAAAGTAAACTGAAGTAAAGGAGCAAACTTCTGCATAGATGACATTGCAGTGGGAGAATGGAAGGTTGAAAGTGGAAGTGTGCACAGTGTTTTCACTGTTAGAGACTGCTGCTTGGTTGTCCATATTGTTTGCTGGCAGTTTGTCATGCAGTATCTAGAAACAGATCTCTTTTCCATAGACTAAGCAAAAGGAGAGCATGAACAACGCACTGCATCCATTAGCCCTGCTCATTGCATTCAATTTACTAAATCCTTTAGGAAAACCTGCCTGACAATACCCAGTCTGTAATAACCACCCTCTTGAAATATTATATTTACTGTATAGCAATACGAGGACAACCGTTTAATAATAAAATTATCCCAAGAATGATGGTCATTTTCAGCTGATATCTCTAAAGCCAATGACATTTTATCACCATTTTAATTTATGATTATGGAGTGGACCAAGAAACTAAACCTAATTCATGATCTGGGTGAGAAGAATTACTACAAATATATCACATTACTCTCTATCACCTATGGTCATACTAGTGCTCATAATATGTCATTTATTTTCAAAGCACAAAGTCCTATCTATCCTTAAGTACTGTCATGGTTCAGGTAAAAGCCAGAAGAGCCTAGAAATGCAGAATTAAGTCAAACATAACAGGATGACCTCAGTGCCATCTCAGATGGGTCAGTGTCATAGCAAAGATAAGTAAAGAATATTTTGTATAACAACACTAGAACATGGAATGAAACAATGAATCACATTCTGGGTAGATGAGCTCACACACTAAAGAGGGTCTTTGTCACTAATTTTTCTTTTAAATTAATACCTGTTTCCTTTGGCTTTTGCAGTGATGTTTATGGCACTTGGAAATCTTTACCCATACACATCAATAAATTCTTTAGGTTCAGACAATTGAAACAATAGGTAGGGAATGGAGTGGAGCAGTTCTTGAGCCAGCAAGGCTCGGAGAGTTAAGTGAATCTAAGTTACTCATCCTGGCTGAAGTAAATTAGCCCAGATGAAGAGATTCATACTGAATTGAAGAGGGCAGCGTGCACTGGTAGAACCAGCAGGGAGCAATTTTAAGCCTCCATCCTGCCAGCTGTTTTACATGGGTGGTCCCTAAGCATGCCTGGTATGTAATTAACCTGAATCCCTGGGCAGCATCTGTGGCACACACACTGAAATTGCAAGCCACCATTTCATCCTTGCTTCCCTGCAGGTCTGACAAATGAATGTTGTGTTGCAATTACAGCAGACTGAAACCAGCCCTACATTTTCCTGCCTCCCTTTAAAAATAAGGAACACTTTTTTCCATTAGCTGCCAATTAAAACAAAATTTACTTCAGAATAAAAAAAAAAAAATCAGCTCCAGCTGTAAAACAGTTGCCTCTATCCCTAAAAGGAAGTGTCTAGAGAGGAAGCAGCGCAGCTTTTCACCCACCGATGCTTGTTAAGTAGAAAAAATTTTCATCACATTCTTAGAAATCTGTTAGGTCTTTGATGTGGCAGATTTCTTAACTGAGTTAACTAGTTCTTAACTAAGTTTTCCTAGTTAACCAGTGTTACTGTGCTCAGGTGCTTCTAGTTAAATGGTTAACCAGACCAGGCTGTCAGTCTTGCCACACGCCAGACACTTGGTTGTGCACCACGTCCCAGCGACTGCAGTTAATGGTCAACGGGCATCAGAGTCCAGTGACTCGGGACTGACCAGCACCCAATGTTATGCAAAGATGATTGCTTACAAAACACCCCAAGCCCCTTACCTTTCAAGCTGAGGCAGATTTGCTATGTCAGGAGGTTATTTTAGTGGTCATTAGCTGCAATAAGATGTTGTCTTGAGCATGCACCACGCTGTTTATACTGTACAATGCAAATATCCTGTAAAATGTTGACTTTATTAGGTTATGGTTCCACTGGTGATATTACCATTTTAACTACATTTACCATCTTTTAATTTAAAAATAATCTGTTTCTCATGATGACAGACTGGTTAGCGTCATGAAAGTGATATCATAAAATCCTGTGACGTGTAAAATGATGTGATTTGACCTACTGTTACCTACACCAATTTGTGAGGTCTGATTGACAACAGACACTTGTGCAAATAGTGAGATGTTTCTAATTAAAAACAGCAGAACAGTGACAGTGGGCACCGTACTATCACTTTCAACTGCTTTGGCTTGATCCTCTTAACACCTGACTTACTGAGAAAGTTGCTCCTTTGTCAGGGAAGACCCATGAGGCATATCATATTGGTATACTCTTTTTTTCCAAAACACATTTACAAGAGTGGAATTAATGTGTCTTGGTTGTGCAGTGCAGGATAATGGGATTTTCTTGCTGAGAATTTGGGAGGAGTGTTCCTGGAGGACTGTACTACTATGCAGGGAAGAGGTCAGCTCAGCAGACTAAGGCTTGTTGTCTGGTAATGTTATGTATAATGTTGGCTTGAACCATTTTTGGCTCATAGAGACAATTTCCAGATGCTGGGCCAGAAATTTTTTTTTACTACTCCAAAAATGGGAGAAGGGGGAATCTACCTATCTGCATCCCAATGATTGTAAGCAGTAAGCAAGAGAGATCAGCCCTTTGGAACTTCCCAAATTTTCTCAGGGACTCAGCCATGTGCTTTGGCTCAGGAAGAGCAGGGACTATTTGCCCATGGCCTGAAAGACTTATTCCTGGCTGAAGCTGAAGTGCTATGGCATTCTGCAGCTGCATGGGAGAGAAACAAACTCCACCACTTTTCTATGCTGCTTTTACTCGCCCTTTCTATGAGGGTTTGCCAGCAATTATGTGCATATATTTGTAATTTTCTGGCCAGCACATGAGTCTACAGTCTATGGCATGTGTCCTACATGCTGCTGCCTGATGTTGACTGAGGTCACAGCTTTCCCACTGGGGGCCCGTGCTGCAGCAGGAGTGCAGAGTGCCTGCCTTTACCTACAGTCCTGGCTCCAGGGAAGGCAAGTGATAGCACAGCACAGAGCTTTCTCCAGTGACTGACTCTTCTTCTTAGAGAGGATAGTGGGGTATCTCTGTGGGGGTGACAGTGTAGAGTCAGGGGGCTAGAGTTTGCTTCAAATGAGTTCACTGTGGTACTGGCAACAGCTTCATGTGACATTTCTCTCCTGGGTAAATTATGCAGCTGTCTGCAATATATATGTACTCTGTAGAACTAGGGCTGTCTGTTTGCCCTGTTTTCTCTCATTAGTATTCTTCCTGCAATAATTCCTCCCTTCCCCACCTCTAAATTATATTTCCTTTTGGGTTTTTTTGTTTTTGGGGTTTTTTTTTTCCTGAAAGAAGCATTTTGTCCAATTTTGTACTGCTAGAAAATGGAACAGGTTTCATAGTCCTACACCTCTTCTTTTTCTTTTCATCCCCCAGGATTTTCAATTCACACTTTAACAAAGATTCATGTCTTCTGAGAAAGAGATGACTGGCATACGAGTTTTTCTCCTGTTATCTTTTCAGTTTTTTGGGGTGGGGAAGAGAGTGCTCCTATAAAGTAAGCATATTCCATTATGGCTGGTTTAAATGGATTTTTGTTTCCTAATAGTTTAAGAAGTAGAATCAAAAATTTAATAATCTTTGTCTGGATTTTATTACAATTTTTTTTTTTTTTTTTAAGAAACTGTGGAAATACTCTATTTTAAGTCACATCTCTAAGGAAAGAAAAAATACCAAGAACAAGCTTTTGCACTTCTGTAGAATCTGCACATCAAACCAAATTCTTCATGGCTCTTTTTTATAATAAGTTGGAGGTTGTTTGTTGTTTTTTCCCTCCTGCCATAGCCATTTGCTGTTATAATGTGACAATTTCCATGACTGTTTTGCATGTTGATTTAGTTGAGAATGACTGTTGCTCTCTTGGATGCTGTCCGCATAATTAATGTCTCCTATCTGTCTCTAGCAGAAGGAAGAAAATCTTTTCTATCTCTGATGGAAATGGTTGAGAGGCCCTCTGGGGCCAATTAGATCACCAAATGGCAGTGGCATCCTGGAAGAAACCACCATGGTGCATTTTCATAATTCTTTTCAGCTAAGCAGGTTGGAGGATAGGAGGGAGGGAGAGGAAAGGGAAATGTCGGGGTCCCTGATTACAGCAATAAACTGGCAAATAGACCACATCTTACTTCCCAGTTGAAGGTGCTGACATGACACCTCTCATTTTTTCAACCTCATTTCTTTCTGGCTAAATAAATTCATTTCATCAGTGTTTTGAAAGCACAGTGTCTTGATGATGGTCTGAATCCATACCATTTAATTCTGGTATTTCTTGCATCTCTTGACAGCAAGCAGACAGAAAATATTGCTTCAGATAAATGGTATTTCTGTCCAGTTCAACTTGTAGTGCTTTTTAATCAGAACATTTGAGACAGCATCAAAAGCTGTAGCCAAATTGTTTAGGGTTTCCTTTTCTCATTGAGAAATTTAATAGCATGTAAGAGTCTGACGCTTTTTATAGCATTACTGTAATTCCTGGTTTTAGTGATAAGACATTTAGTAGAATTATCAGCTATTGCAACAAAGCCCTAAAATTCAGAACCACTTAAAATTTTAAGTTGTATCCTGAAACCATCTGTACAGTATAGTGGTAATCTTTAAGTGCAATAAGTTTATAAGTGATACACATGTCATGCTGTTAAAATGAACGTCTGTGTTGCCTGTGTTGACATTTATAAATGCTAAAACCTTTACCTTGTTATTCAATTCACAGCAGGAGACGATATTTAAAATGGTAACCTTCTCATGCTTACAGATTATTGCTTAATTTTATTAGTCTTCTTTTTATAAAAAGAAGTCACAGTCATCATAATTTCCTCAGTGTCAAGGAGCACAACTGTAAGTTGATGTACAATTGTAAGTTATGAGAGCTAGCATAGGAAAAAATAGGCTTAGGAGCACATATCTCTGATGCTGTTCTTAAATATCAGCTTAGGAAATGTGTCAATAGATAAGAAAGTTGATGTTTCATTATACAGATGATACCAGTCTTGTAAGTAACAATTGTTTGGTAAATCTTATATTAATTCCTCTTAAATGACACAAAGGAGCAAGCTGCATCTTTTGCAAGATTCTCTCAATATAGGTAGGTCAAATATGACTGTCTTTGTATATGAAGTGCTGCCCCTCACACACGTGCTGTGCTCATGTGTGGCTCATCATACAAGCGTTTTACTGGAAGTCCACTGTACTCAACAGTCTACTGCTACAACACAGGACATCCCTCACCTAAGGGGACGCTCACTGGAAGACCCCAAGCAGTCTCTGTGTATGTATCAGCACTGAAGTCATCGATGAAGCTCAAATCCAGAGTAAAAAGATGAATATATGATAGGCCTTGTATGCTCAGGAGATAAAAACCTGCAGAGACTTTAGCAAGGTAAGGAGGTCACTTTCTCTCGTAGCTTCATCCTCACTCCATTTCCTACCTGTGAAGCTCAGGTGTCTGCCTGTCCGCTTGCAAATCTTGGTGGGTTGCAAATCCAGGGTGGTGCTATTTCTTTGCCCACTCTTGTAGCTCTTTATTATTCACTTTCAGGAGAGCATAGTCAGTCAATTCTAGAGATTTTCCTAGACAAAGGGTCAAATTTGGCAGAACTGTCCTGTAATGGGATAATGCTGCATCTTACAGAGGTAAAAAGATATTGTGGTTAATTGTCAAGACTATAAACACTGAATAAAGGGATTGTGTACATGATGGTTGTGCCTCAGTTTGGGGGAGTCTGAGGGTTGCCTGGACTGAGGAACCAGCAGGAAGGTACCAGCTCCTTTCTTTCTGAGACTTCTGGGAGATGGCTGCATGTTCCCAGCTCCCATCCCTGCACAAAGCCACGCTGACCAGGCTGTTCATGGAGGGGTCAGGGCTGCGGGGTGCACAGCAGAGTGTAATCACAGCTGCATAAATTTTATTCCAGGCCAGGATGTCAAATAAGACAGGCTCTGCAATTTAAGAAAATCTCTGCAAGTTTCAACACTTACAACTGTCTGTTGACAGGAATTAAAAAGTTGAGAGAAGTGAAAACTCAAAGAACAATCTTAAAAGTATTCTTGGACACAGCTGCAGCTCTTAGGGGCTCATGGGGCCTTGTCAATCCTCAGTAAAATCTCTTTTCCTCTTGCACTGAATACAAGCAACACATTCTGTCCAGTGGGTACTGTGCCATGTCTGCAATATCCAGAGTGGGAATTCCACTGGATATTCCTAAAGCTGCAGGGACACACTTGTAGCAATTCTGCCTACACAGCACAAAGTAGGAAGCTGGATTGTCCTGACACTCCAATTGTCCCAACATTTCATTTGTGAGCTGAATGGCAAGAATTCATTACATGAGTTTGTAGTTTTGCACTCCATTTGTGTTGAATTTGAATGAAATAGGTGTGGGGTATTTTGCTGCAAAACATGTTACAGAACTGTACATTCATCACCTGCACAGTCACCTCCAGTGGGTTTTTGCTGGTGCCTGGCAGCTTGGGCTGCTATTGCAGAGAATAGCAAATTGGTCATATTGGAGCAAATTACAAGATCTATCACAAGGCAACGTCCTTTTTTTTCCCTGTTTTTCAGGAGTCATCGACTACAGATTATCATCTTGTTAGCATTATCTATACAATTAATAACTTATACTGCTCTTGTTTTGCAAGAGATTGTTCTCTCAGATCTCCTTTGTGTTATGCACATATGCACAAAACCACACTCCTACAACAGAATTCTCAGTTCGGATCTCCCCAAAGGCAAAGTGTATTAGATCCATCATTGCTTTGATAATTTGTTGTTGATATAGACCCTAAGAATAATCGCCTTCAAAATTCTAATCTGTTTCAGAACAAAAGCTTTTTTTCCATATTGGCTGCTCTGGAAATAGATAGAAATGTCGCTGAAATAGTTAATACTGGTATGAATTTTTCCAGTGTAATAGTTTCGGGGTCACTTAAAAATCACTGGAAATATAACCTCTTGCACTTCCTGTAAAACACTGAACTCCGGATGATAATCAAGACCTCTAGAAAATTATGGGCTGCATAAAAATTGCAGATTTTGCAATTTTCTGACCACTGTGTAATTTTCTGGCACATTTAAATGTGTGTTTGGTTCAGTGCCAGGCTCCTTCCTCCCCCAGACACCCTAAAATTAACTAGGAGCTTTGGGAATTTCATCTGTCAAACTGAGACAGAAGTGTCCAATCAGCCTGGAGGAAGCATGGCTGAGCAGTGCTGACCCAAAGCCCTTCTCAAAGAAGGAAGGAAGGAGAAAAAGACAGATGAGGAACAGTCTAGCAGAGAAAGGAGAGGGAGGACAAGATCAGAAAGGGAGAAAGAAAAGCTCTGGAGAAAGGGTGAAAAGGCAAACTTGTAAGAGAAAGAAAGCAGTAGAAACATTTGGAACAATAGCTTGTAGTTCTCTTATAAAGTTGTGGGCTTTTTGTTGAGACTTCATTTGGGGATTGAGAGTGGGAAGATTTTTATGCTAAAAACCCCTGGAGTTTCTTCTCTGAAAGCTGAAGCAGAGTCTAGACTTTCTCTGGTTGGGTTAAGGAAGTGCTGAGAACCTTCAGAAGCACATGAAATACTGAATTTTCATGGTGAATGTTCAGGCCATAGTGAATTTACAGCTGAACTTTGCACAACTGATGAAAGCTGGTAGATGACGGGTGGATTAGGGAACAGACTGATGGCAAAATGGGAAGAGAAGCTGGGGTATCCAGTGCCAGTGCAGCACCTTTATCACCATATGACCTGCACTGCACAGTTCATTGTCTTTCTGTAACTTTCTTATTGTCCTCTAAGACCTTTAGGTGTTCTGAAGCAACAAAAAATGTTTTAGACAGCCTGCATTTGTCCCATACATCTACCCAGCTCCCCACCATTTGCTATGCCATCATTCTTAGCAACTGTGCCTTGCTGAGAAATAAAAAATTGTCTGTCCTTGAAGCCCGGTGCAGCTCACACTGGTGAAAGAGCACCTCACAGGACTCACTGCTGTGACAAATCAGCACCAGCAGTACAAGGCTCATGGGCTTCAGAAGCAGATTTTTGAAAGTCCTGAGAAAGAGGGAAGTATTTTAAATAGGGAAGCAAAAAGGTTGAAGGGAATGACGAGGAGTTTATCAGAAAGGGCCAAATTACAGACTCCAGGCATACTATACCTGTCTCTGTATGTAGCGTTTGGCCTTGGGACTGGGTCCTTTGACCAGGACCACTGTCGGTTTTGTTGTTGTATCAATGTAGCAGCTTTTCACTTGCTATCTGGGCCCTAGGCAATTAATTTCAGAGTAGAGTCACACTTTTCTAAGGTTGAGAAATCACAACCAGATTTAAAAAAAAAAAAACTTTAAAATTACAGGTGCAAGTGATTTTGAGTGTGTTTCAAAACCTGATTAATTTCTAGTTTAAGTCAAGGTTAGTAGGTTGAAAAAAACATGAAAGATTTTCTCTAATACACTGTGGGATGTGTGGACAAGTCCTCAGTTCTCTAGAAATACCTATTATTTTTGTTGGATCTAATTTACTCTAAAAGCATGATTAAAAGTTCTACGCCAAATACATCACATGCTCATTTTATTCCTACAAGCAAATAAAATGCTTCAGCTTTTCTGGGAATTATGCACTCACTGCTATTATACAAATATCTGACCTCAATGGTGGCATGGACAGTAGTTCTAAACTGCCTCACAAAAAACAAACAAGCAAGCAAACAAACAAACAAACAAAAAGAACAAACAAAAAAAACCCAAAGCCAAATCAAAGCTAAAAACAAAACGAAAACTGACTGACTTCCCCTTCTGAATTAAAAAGAAACCTAAAAGAAATTCAAACAGTTTGAGATCATAAAAAATAGACTAACCCATATGTTAGAAATAACTTTCAAGCTTCAAATCCTTTGATATTCAGACATTCAAGTATTCAAAGTTTCATATACTGATCTGAACACTTTCTCAATTTTGGAAATCTCATGAGGACAAGACCTCATGAAATATTCTGTTATTATGTTTTCCAGTTTGGTTAGAGATATGGCACACCATGAGCAGCTCTCCTTCCAGTGTTTGGATTCTGTTACTCAGCCATGAAATACATAGTGAAATGATACTTACTCCAAACTTCAATGCTTAAAAATGTTTTATTCTAATTCCAGTTGTGCTTTGGGGTCTGATCTGGTTTTATTTTCCATGTGGAATGACTAATGAGCTGTAGCATGGGATGTACATGCAATAACCCAAGCAATATCTGTCACTGAAAGTCACTGATACACATTTGCAGAGGAGGAGGGCTTGTCCCTGTGCAGAACCATTCCTTTATCTTTCTTTGAAAGGTCTTACTTGTAACTGTTGTTTTTATCCCAAATAGTCAAGGAACAACAGCATGCCTCAGGCTACTTGGTTCCTTCTTTCCATCCATAAGTTTCAAATGGCTGAGTGATTTCCAAAAATGAAGCAAGGAAAAGAACAATTGATCCATTGAGGTCAGTGAAGATACAATATTCCGCACCTTGCTTTGCTTCATGGCAGCATTAGTGTATTAGTTATATTTAATAAGGAAAATATGCACTGAACTTTGCTGCAAAGTCAAATAAGTCCATCCAAAAAATGGCATCTTTGACACCATACAACATTCACATCCCTTGATAATTGTTGAGTCCATGCTTCAAAGCAGTGTATTAATACAGATTCTCAATATAAGGGAATTTCTCAGTGTGGACACAACTATGTGCGTGGCCTTTATCCTGGTCTCAAAAACATTACCCAAATAATTTGTAAACCTTTTTTAAAAAAAAAAATTGATGAGCCCAACTCAGGCCTCTAATATGGGAAATCTCATCTTGTTACTAAAATTTAAAAAAAAATTATGAGCGCTTGTTTTTTACCGACAATTGTTGAACAATCGTGACTATACTTACAGATATTGTTATGGTGGATAATGACAGAATATGTATAGAAAAACCTACACAGCATCTAATTTTAATGCTTTCATAGCAAAAACCATCAAACATTTCCTAGGTAATAGTGATTATTTCACTTATGCATATTGAGTAAGGTAAGGTGTCTTATACCACACCAGACAGTGAAAATATTTCTCAAATTTTTGTCATAAAAGTACATTTTCTGTTTCTAAATAAATACTTTATTTTTCCTAAAATATATTTTTATGAAAATAATAGAAGATTAAAAATACCCTTGGGTATTTCCTTTCATGTAAACTTGCAGTTGAATTTTACTAGAAGGGGTTTCTAGCAGCACCGCCTGTTCTTGGCCTCACCTTGAGAAGCTGTCAGATTCTCACTTGCTAAATATTCTCAGAGGTCTCTCAGCTTGTTAGTGCATTGTGTGACTTCACAGGTCTAGTTTTTGCAGTGATTGCAGACATCATCATGGCTGTAAATTCCATGTCATGCTTAAATACTTAGAGAGTATTCATGAACTGCTGAACTTGTGATTACAGCTTCCTCCTTCATCCAGAGATTGTCTATGAGAAACCTTATATTTGGTCTTTCTATGATAGAATGAGTAGTGAAAAGTGACCCACAAAGGCTCTGTTTCGAAGACCTTCCTTAGCAGAAAAATCCTCTTTTCTCCCATATGGCATCTCCAAGTACATTTTCCTGGAGTTTGTTTAAACTATACTCTGAGGATCCCCTGCAATGTGGAAATTCTGCACAACCCTCCATGGTCTGCATCTGTGAGATGTATGTTTCTATGATACATAAACATATTTTATTCCAAAGGACTAAAAAGAGGCTTGGAACCATTTATTTGAGATGCCTGGGAGCAGATGAAGACAAAATTCCTACTGTGAGCAGCATGGGAATGGTCTGGTGAAGGAGTTTTGAATGAATGGTGCCACTTTATTATGAACTATAGGTAAAAAAAGGGACATTCTGGAGTCTCTGCAAGGTTCAATTATATAACACATGGAGGATATGAGAGAGATTTCTATACCTTGTCCCTCAGTCCATCTACCTTCTAGGTTCAGTTTGTCTGTAAGAGGGTGACTTATTTCCTAACAGAGAAAAAAGTAACACATAGACTAAATGCAATTTGGGTGCAGTCCTACAAAGTATTCACATAAACACATATAGAGGGGTAAGACTTTCAAATACTTCTGTCTCACTTAGCTCACTTCCTTCCTCCTTTAAAAGCAGAACCCACATTTACAGTGGTTCAGGAAGATCTAGAGATTGTCCACAGTGAATGCTCATTTTCAGTTAAATAGAAAGAAGACTTATGTAACAAACAGCAGGATGTAATTGCAAGGAATCTTCCTCCCTAATCTCATATGAATACAGGTGCACAGAATCATTTATAATAGTTCTATATTTATTACAGAAGCTGGATACCTTGCTTTTTCAATGTACTTCCCAAAACATCTCTGCATTTGCTTTCATGCATTTAAAAAGTGTGTGATTATATATTGCAAATAGAAAAACTAAGCAAAAGTTTAAAACCCAGGAAACTAAAACAAAACCAGATGAAACAGACATATAATCTTGTTTTTTTGGACTTATATCTCTCCATTTTTCCTGAGGCCCATATGCTGGAAGCTTTTCTGCTTTAAAGTTCTCATAATTTTTTCCTTTATCCTAGCCCCCAATACATCTTTTCCCAAAAGAGCTGAGAGAACTTACATTCTCTGCCTTACATTAAATTCCATATAATCTTCCCCATTGTTATACAAACTGTAAGCCAGCAAGGTATTGAATTAGAGACTACTTTTTCCTGGCAGAGCAGAAAATGTAGTGTTCAGCACGAAATTAGCACACATTCTTTGATTAAATAACTAGATAAGGCTAACTTGTGGCTCCCCAATCTTCTTACTGTCTCCTAAAACTTAAAATGAACTGAAATGGTCATTCTGGAGTAATATCTTTCAACGTGAGAATAAGAAGAAAAATGAATATTCATAAATAAAAAATTCTTTTTCTTTCTTTCTTTCTTTCTTTCTTTCTTTCTTTCTTTCTTTCTTTCTTTCTTTCTTTCTTTCTTTCTTTCTTTCTTTCTTTCTTTCTTTCTTTCGCAATGGTGCAGTCATATTTTGGTCACTGCTGTGGTTAACATCAGCAGCTTTGATGGGGACATTCAAATGAAACTCAGGGAAAAAGTAAACATAGATAAAATTGCTATGCATTACTTTGTGATGCAGAGCTATACATCATTCATGATATCTTTATAATGCAATATTATTTGGATGTTTAAGTCTGGAAAGGAGCCCAAGTGTTTCCAGGCACACTAAGAGCACATGAAATTATGATTGGGGACCATATTTAAACCACCTACTCTAAATGCCTAATTTAGGCATTGCTACTAATATAGTGTTTAAGAGTGAGATGAGTGATCCAGGCCTGCCAAATCTTGCCTCCACTACAGCTGGTGGAAAAGAAATAGCTGTGACTCCTAATTTGAGCACTGGAGGTGGGATTCATCTCACCTAACTTCTCACACAGGAAAAATAGTTGTTTAAATCTGAGCTGGCAGCCCTTCTTTCAGTGGAGAGATGGAGACACCTCCACAGTGTCTCTCCTGCTGTCACCTGTTTCAGAAAGGGGTGAATTTTTCTCTAGCAGTCCTTTTTCCTTTTTGATAAGCTTAGACTTAGGCAAGCCACTTCTGCATCCATGACCTGAGATGACCACACTTTTGGTGGTCAGTGTAAGCAGGAAGGCATGGCCACACCTTGCCACCAGCTCCACAGGCACTGAGTCAGTGCCTGGGAGCTGCAGGGTCTGGTCTGAAGGGGTAAGGGAGCCAGGAATTGGGCTGAGATAAAAATGAGATTAAAAAAAAAACAAAAAAAAACTTAGTGAACAGATGCATGAATTTTAAATAACAATTTTAACCTGGTAATTCACATTTTTCACTTAAGGAAAATTTTCTGTGTTAATAGAATAATTCCTCTGGAAGTCCTGCCACTTTTGCCAAGTATTAGGAAAACTCCTGCCTATGTGAATCATTTGTGACCTTGTCATCCATCAACTTATACCAGGAGATTAAAGTGCAGGGATGTGAGAAGTCTGCCAAAGCTAACAAACTTTTCCTGGAGATGTTATGACGAAGATGCACTCCGAATAAATAACATTGTCTACTTGTGACATGCCCAGCTGTGGGCCAGCATCTGGGCTCTGCCCCACCTCTGCTCCCAGACAGCACTGCTTGGCTACAAATGAGCAAGCACATGATAACAGATTCCCTTTTCCTACAAATCTAACTGTATTTAGAAATCTGTGGTGAATAGTCAGATCAAGCAATTTTCCTACATTCCCAAGTGATTTTTGAACTCACACAAAGTTTCTGGAAGATGAAATTTTAGGGGGAATCAAATTGTGTATTCTTCCTGAAACAGGCTTGTGATTTCATGGAAAATGTAAGCAGGCAAGTCCTGAGTGTCAATTTCTTCCTCCAAATCTACCACAATCTAATCTCACGTGGGCTTCCTTTGCTCTTGCTGATTGCCAGAGTTTAGGTTCTACTTTGAACAAACCAGTTCATGTATGACAGCTTGCTGGAGCCCACAGGTTTTGCATCGAATTCTATCAGCCATACATGAACAAGAAACTTAACGAATAATAATAAATTCAATAAAAATATAAACAATGTGTAAACAGTAAACTGGAGCCCAATAAATCAGCAGCAAAGAAAAAGAACATCAAAGCAGAAAAGAGCAGTATCAAAAACCCATAAATCCCAAATTACCTTGATGTCTCCTGCATTTATACTTTAGTGTTCACTTTAAATAGGTTCTGAATTCCTGGAAAGACAGAGTGGAAGGAATAACCTATGTCATCTTAGGGAAGAATTCTACATCATTTTCCATGCTATGAATGAGCTTTCCTCCAAGCTGCTGAAATAGAATCTCACAATTACTTAATAATAAGAAAGAATAAAAAGACAATTAGGAAGGAGGATGTTGAGGACCTCATTTTATGAATCACATTTTGGATGTCTGGCATGTCTGGTTTTTTGTTCTTCCAAGTATTTTGATGGCCAATGAGATTATGGCTTGTCATTTCAGAGACTTTACAATTGTATTCCTATTCCCAACTTTAACACACTCCTTAATCAGGTGTTTCCTCTAGGCTGGTGAATATTCCCTTTCTCATTTGAGCATAAAATAAATTTTGGCTGGAAAAATAAACAACGCATTTATTTTATTACTCTATAGAAATGATGGATTGAAAATTTTACAGTTAAGAGGCTCTCAAATATGTTGCTTTTATAAACTTGTATTCTACAATTTTCTAATAGTTTTTTTATAATATATGTGTGGATATTTAAAAAGTGCTAACACCGTTAGGCACCTCAGTGTATTATACTTGTGTACATTCAATCCTTCACTAAAATTACAAATGAAAAGTCTAGCTATAAAAATTTACAGTTTAGTTGGCTTCAGTTGACCTGTTTTTCTGACAGGGTACAAACAAATGTACTGTCTGTAAAGCCCTCCCTCCCTGAGAAGCTACAGTAGTCACTTAAAATCTGGATCCTTCATTAACAGATTTTGAGTAAAATTCTTACTCTGTTCTGTGTGATGTCACTGATAGTATTTTATGCTGAGAGGCAGCTTCTGAAATTTTTTGATTGGCCATAGTTGTCATTTTCTCCCATTGCAAATGTATCGGTGACAGGGATTTAAGTGAAATCTGAAGGCTCAGTCTGGTCCTGTCTCATTGCTAAAGCTGTCATTTACATGTACAATGGAGAAACCATGCTCTCCAGATGCAGCACAATCGTGAATTACTCTGAATTTGCCTCCTGGTAAAGAAACTTATGACAGCTGCAGTTCCTTAATCCCAGTCTCTGACCATAAGGTAACAACTTCTAACCTTGGAGTTGCAATAGCATATTTCAAGCTAAAAAACTACGTAGAGCCTCATTAAACTTTGGGAAGCTCAATACAAGCACAGCTGACAGCTCTGATGTCTGTATATTCTGAAGACAGTCTGTACAAGGTCCCTTTTCAGAAACATAATCTGTTGTAAACCAAAGTAATAAAAAAACAGCCTGATGTCTGAAATTCGTTCATATTGAATGGCACTGGATGGAACTGAACATCCGCTAGAAGAGGTAGAAGAGGTAACCAGTAGACGCAGCAGTTTGTGCAGCAGTTTCTGGTTTCTGCTCCTAGATCTTTCAGAAATTTTACCTAAGAAATTTTTGAGGAACTTCGGGGTGACTACTACCACTGGGAAAGGGTGGCAACAGTGACCTGAGTTGTCTAGCAAGCTCTAGTCACTTCTAACAAGCTCTGACAGATGTTCTTGATGAAAAGGTTCTTTTCTATTTGCTGCTAATTCCTGATTTTGAAGAGCCAAGCACCCTCCCAGGAGGTGCTAGGTAGAGTCCTCTATAACTGTCTATGTAGAAATTGGCATGGAAGGATGGGGGAAGCTCTGCTGTACACAGTGCATGGGTGTGTTGACGGTGATGAAGGTGAAGCACTACAGAGCATGGTCCCCACTGACTGCTGGAACTCTTCCTGGTGTGCCAGAGTTGAACTCAAACTGAGCTCCTGAGAGAGGATGCAGCCCTGTGTCCTGGTGTTGCCGGGATGACAATCCACGTTCTTAGGCTGGGGAAGATGTGCTCCTTGCCTGCAGGAGGTGTGCACTGGGAAAAGGGCTGTGCAGTCAAGTAAAGCAGCTGTGGGAGGAGATCACCAGGCAGTGCAGCAACAGAGGAGGTGAGAAAAACACTGACTGAATCTTCATGAGTGCAAAGATCTAACTGCATTGAGTGATGAGTAGAGCAAGTCTGAGCTATAGATTTGCATGATGGTAAAAGCTGGAATCCTGGGGCTTCTCATTCTAGGAGGATAACTCCTGCCCCATCTGCAAGTCTGAAGCTACAGTGCGGGTTCAGTGCCCAGGTGGCATATGAAGGGCTGAGTGCTGTGTCCAGTGAAGAATCTGAGCAGGCTTAGCCTACGACTTGCAGCAGCACCAGGAGGAAGCAGAAGTATGAGCTGGGGGAAACTCCCTGCTGCACGGGATGGACGCCACCATCTCCTGGTCTGACCTGGTGTCTAGGGATGTTTGCAGCTTGCCAGGCATTTCGATCCAGGGCACCGGGTTGCCAGTCTGGTCTTCAGATTACCCCCCACTGCTGCTCTTCCTTGTGGGCACCAGTACTTGTAGGGGAAACCAGAATTGCAGCAAGGATGACACTGCATTTGAGGTGAAGGCCAAGGGCCCAGAGGACCAGGTGACATCTCCTTGATTTTTCCAGTGAGAGGGAAAGACTTGATGAAAGATCCACACAAAATGGATAGACCCCATGGGTCAACAAACAGTTGTGCAGCCAGTGTTGACAACAGGGATCCTCTTTCACAAGCTTGGGATCCTGTCTGAGATAAAATATCACCCACATGACCAATTGCAGCAAGTACCTGTGGCAGTAGTTGGTGCTACCACTCAAGTGGCAAGTGAGCCACAGGGACGGAATGCAGCCCTGAGTACCTGGTGGGCTGGCTCAGAAGTTTAAACTCTTCTCCAAACTATGAGCACCCACAATCCCTTGCCCTGTTGTGTGATCATTTCCCCTCCCTGTTTTACATACATGCTCTTTAATCTGTTGAATATGTATGTGTTCTAGAAAATTCTTCATTTTTCAATGCTCTATTGGTCCCTCTCTCTCCCTGCTCCCACCTTCCCCCAGATTAGTCAGTTTATACTCTCTCCTCCCCTTTTCCCAATCCTGATTGGTGGACTGTGTCCCTATAAAACCCTTGGGCCCTCCCTTGTTAACGTCTGTTGTCCCTGGACCCTCTGAGGAATGAAAACCTTCGAAGCCCATGCAAAGAATCCCTCTCAATCTCTTCACCTTCAGTCAGTGCACTGGGGTTCAGTCGCTTGTGACCCTGCTCAGCATCACTCTGGGGATAGCGAGCGTGTGTGGTGGCCTGACAGCCCCTCCTGAGGATCTTTAACTGTAGGTTGGAGCCCTAGAGGTTTCCAGACCTACGGCAGACACTCAGGGAGGCGTAGCGCTGTCCCTTTCCACGTCACAGTGGGCTGTGCCAAGTACCAAGTGGTAAATGATCTTTGTCAACAGGCTGGCCAGCCTGGGGAGGAGAGCTTCATAAACTACGAATAAAGGATCAGGCAGGGGAGATGGTGATGACCTACACCCAGCTGAAGAGGTTGTAGACTGGATTGGTGAGAGGGTGCAGAGTAATGGCTGACAGAAGAGACCTTGAAAGTAGGGTAGAAGAACAGTCCTGAAGAGCTCATTGATTTTAAAGGATCATTTTCCCCAAGCTCAAATTTTATCCACCTTGATGAGCATTCAAGAAAAGACAGCAGAAGACGTGCATGGATGAGCAAAGAACTCTTCTCTCAATTTAAACATAAAAAACAATTGAAGAGAAGCTGGAAGCAGGGATAGTGCTTCTCTAGGAGAAATATGACTCAGGAAGGATACAGAGGCACTGTCCAAGTGTGCAGAGGTGGGGTTAGAAAAGCCAAAGTCCATCTGGGGTTGAATCTGGCAAGAGTCGTATAATGATTGTAACCAAGAGACTAGTTAGACTGGGACTCACTGTGATAGACACTGCAGAAACAGAAAACGCATGCTCTTGAGCCTGGGAGTGGCGGTAAAGAAATAACTGTAAAAAAATCACATTCTATAGCGTCGTGTGTGGGCTAAGATTTTTTGCACATAAACTCAGATTCACCCAGACCTGGATGCATTTAAATTAGGGGTTGATTTAAGCTCCAGCATGGTCAGCATGCAGCACACAGGTACTTTCAGAAAATAGTTTACATTTTGCATAGGCTGACTGGTCATTTTGCACACTGACAGATGGCAGAATCAGATTCATGTCCCTGATAACCTTGTTGATTGAAAAATTAGCGTGGATGTGCGTAGTCCTGACTATATTTCTTTGCGAAAGGAAGTAAAATTGTAATGCGTCATGGTATTTTCTTTCTGCTATTTCCAGAAAATTCAAAGGAATATAATCATCCTTCAGAAAAGGGGGAAAAAAAAATTAGTTCTAGGTAGATGGAGCCAAAGGGAATAGAAAATCGGGTTTCTGTGGCCTCAGTCACCTGCAAAAGTGTAACACCATCTCAATTACCCTTCATCTAAATCTTCCACAGGGAAACGGAAAGCGCTTGCCTCCCTCAGAGAGGATTATGTGTTAAAAGGATGGCAAAGGTGATGATTTCTTTTGCTTTCTCCCTCCAGTTAAATCTTGGATTGCACAGAAGTAGTCATATTTTATTTGCAGGTCTCTGGATAGGCTGGTTTACTCTGTATTCTGCAGGTCAGCATTTCAGAGACATGCTGAAATATCCATGAGACCCCAAAGTGTAGGACTCCCAATGTGAGCAGAAGGCTTGGCATGTAGAAGAGTCTAAGAACAAAGCAGCCAACATCCTTTCTCCAGAGACAAAACACATTTTGTCTGTGACATTCTTAGTCTCCATCTGCTCAGGAGAGGGAAAGTTTCCCATATGGTACTGCAGTGGGCTAGTGATTCACTCTATTGACTCACTCCACAAAATGCACAATTGAATGTTAAGTAACTGAAGTCAGCTTTAATGGATACAGCATATGTGTACTTCATGAATGCAAAATATGTAAACTATTATCATGTCACCTCTTTTTGTGCTGATATTGCTGCATTGATTACTGATTGATTCCTAATTGCTTAATAATTGGAGTTACCACTCTCTGAATAACTTGAATTTTGAATTATCAATTTAGAATCAAAATTAGAAACACATCTGTTTCTGCCATGCCACATTATATTTTACATTTTTCATATTATTTTCAGTAATATCTTGAGTCAAACACGTTAGGTAGTTAAGATATTAGTGGCTTAGATCTGATGTGAAAGCTTACATTTATAGAGAAAAGGATGACTGACTCACAGCTAGCCTTGTTCAAGTATCACAACTGCTTCCTGTGTTTTAAAAGAACATTGATTTTTAAAGGATCTGTGTAAATGGGGACAGTTCATAAGACAGTTTATTATGAGATGGTCAGAAGAAGGTTAAGCATCTGATGTCTGTCCACATAGACTGCCGAGCTCATGATACCATAGTGATCTTAGTTAAGGATCTGCAGGAAACTGCAAGACGAGAGATTTGAGGGGAAATACTCTGTTTCTGACAAGGATTAGTCAAGGTACAGGATCATTCCAGAGTTGTGTCATGTAACAGCGACAGCAAGTAACAGTGACAAATAACAAAGAAAAAAATAATGTTCAGGATTTCTGGGGAAAAGATTAACCATAATGTGTAGTTACGATACTGCTTGACTTTGGGATGCTTTAGTGTGTTTCTTTAGGCAGTGGAAATGTCTGCCTGAACTACATCCATCCAAGCAGTGAAGTTTGGTGTCAGTAGTGAATGGAAACAGGCATTAGAGAGATTTTCTTGATCATTAAGTTTTCAGTCATTTTCCCCCTCACCTCCTTGATAGCTGCTACTAAGGCTGAGCAGTGCTGGGTATAGACTTCACTTTGAGTGGTGTTGGAGAGATCTGAGGCCAGTGCCCTCCATGTGCATTGCAGGGATGTTCATAAAGGCTTGTCCATTTCCTCAGCTTGGTAGGGTGCCAGCTAACACTGTCCCTCAGGCTAGGCTCCAGCTGTACCCACCAACCAAGGTGCAAGGGATCCTGACCAGTTCTGGAGCACCCCAGCAGTCAGCGTAGACACATACATTGAAATAAATCCAACTAACCATGCACAGCTTCAGCAGACAAGGCAAACAAAACAACAACCTGATTCAAGTTTGGAAATTTCTTTCCTCCACTCACTAAATAATCTGCAAGTACTTGAGCAAAGTCAACCATCTGCTTGTGATACCACTGCTTATGAAAAAACTTAACATACCTTATCTACTCAGGAAGACAGCTTTTTTTTTCTCCTTACAAAGAAGTTACAGACTTTGCCAGTCCCATGCAGAGATGTGCAGAAGGCTCTGTTGTACCCTCTGTATCAATGGAAACCATGAGGAACTGCTGGTGAAAAGAAAGAGGTTATTTGGTTGTAAGGACACCTGCATTTAGTGGATGCTTTGTTACAGCTTTTTAGTAAGTGATTGCAGAATTGGGGCTGGGTCAGTGTTTGAGAGGATGGTTTGTTTGAACTTCAGACAAAAATCTGGTGCAATACAGACAGTTTCAAGAATGATATATGGAGTATTGAGAGATTGTGTCTTGGGGAATCTAGGGGAAGGACGGAACAGAGTAATTTCCCCCAGAATCAAGGGCTAAGAGTAAATAAGGGGATTTAACAAGAAAGATTAAAATTTGACAAATTTTACCAAAAAAAGACCAAAGATATTTTCCTTTTTTTATTAAATGGGCACTTGTGGCATCCCATCCTTAAGTGGAAATGAGCACCCAAGATTTGTAGATGTTCATCATTGAAAGCAATGATGAAAGTCAGAGGGTCTGCAAAAGCTTAAAAAGTTTTATTAGTAACTTATATGCTTGATATGGAAATTGGAATAAGTCAGTCCCTTATCTACTAGTATATGCACACTGCAGTGGGTTTCAAGTAAAGGGGTAGGGTGAAAGAGAACAGAGAGAGAGAGAGAGAGAGAGAGAGAGATGAATTAGAGGGGGAGAGAGAGAGAAAGGAAAAGCAGAAAGAAAGAAAGATCACCAGTCCTGGCTCCAGTACCGATCCAGCTGATGGAGTGTCAAGGTTCGTGGGGTACACATGCCCCTGGGCTTCATGGGGTTACCTTTTTATAGCTAAGTTTTCCCCACCCTAGAGATAAGTTACTTGCTTTCTGTGTAATTTAGTTATCATGTGCAGTCCATTTTTCTAGACCTTTCTGGAAACAGGTCAGAGGACTTCAGGGGTCATTGGTGGTCTTGGTTGCCCTCTCCTGGGCTGGTTTTTGATCAACAGCCCATTCGACCATCTTGACCTCATTCTTGCAGTTGCACTGTATTGGGTTGTGCTTATCTACAGGAGCCAGAACAAGGCAGTGCTGCCCCACCTCTGCCCTCTCCAGCCACCCCCTGTCCTTTCTCACGGCAGGTTATTGCCAGCAGTCCTTGGATGGCTCCGCAGCTATCTGGCTGCCAGGGTTTGAGGCAGACCTTCAAACCCTGATAGCTGGGGCACATTAGTCCCTTCATCTAAATGGCATAGCTGTTGCACTTCAGTCATTCAAAACATCTTTTTAATCTATATAAAAATTTGAACTCATTTAACTCACAATGCTATAATTAAATTTAATTTAAAACACGAAACAACTGCAATTCCACTATACCTAGAATGTCTACAGTACATTGGGCTGCTTCATAGTGGCTATACACATGGAGATGTAATTTTTTCCTGTTTTTCCTGTGGAAATATCTTTTCTTAAATAACTGAATTACAAAATTTGAAACCTCTCTGAGTTCAGAGTAATTCTTTTTTTTTTACTAGTCAAAGATATTGAAACTTTCTACCTTCAACTCATTTTATAAATATTATCAATATATATGTATACATGTACATACCTATGTATATGCATGTATATATACACACATATTTGTAAACACTCTAGTGTACAGGACAACTCCATTCATACCACAGATAGACCTGTCATTCCAGGGAAGAATTTTCACTTTGGTTCATAAACGTACCTAGCAGTGCTTCCTTTGTAATGACAATTATACACAATGGAGTTCTTCAGGAAAGAAACAAATGTAGTTTTGAATAAACCACTAAAACGGAACATACTTTTCCAGCTTTTTTGAAGAATGGATGGGAGATGCAATAACAGCTTTTTTTTGTTGTTTGCCCCTGAAGCTTCAGCATTTCCAGGGCTTGCACATCTTTAGGACTATGCAGTAGATTCTCTAAGCATTGCTGGTGGATTAGCACTGCTTAGGATTTCTCCTCCTGATCACCTGGATTTTTGGTAAATTAACAAGATGACATTTGTTTCTGCTGAAAAAGTGTCACACTAAGGCTTCTTTTTGTTGTAGTTACTTAATTTAACCTCCATGAACAGACTTTATTGTCACCTTCAGAAAGTTTTTGTTCAGAATACCTGACACTCATCCTTCCACCCTCCTCACTCCAGTAAGGATTTGTGGGGCTCCAAAGTGCTGTTCATCACCAAAACTTGTTTCTAATTTCATACTTATATCAAGTTACATAAGGTTAGAGTCAGAAAAATTGAATAAAACATTGAAATAATGAGAGCTGTTTAATTCACAAAATTTACTATGTCCCAGAAAGTTCGTTATAGGAGTTCTAACTTATACTTTTAAATAAATAAAGCACGCAGCGGAAAACAAAACAAAACAAAAAAAAGCCCTCTAAAATTGATCCCTGCTGCTAACAACAACTTTGACCTCTTTTAAATCAACCAGCCCCTCTGTTCTAATATGCTGTCTCTCTGGTTTCAAATGGTTAGAGATCAAGGGAGACAGTGTTCCTCCAGTGTCACACAAGCTCACACTTTGGTGACATTTAAGGTGGGCAAACATGTGAGCAGAGATTTAGAGAATAAAGGGAAATGAATGCTTGAAAGGTATGTTTTTAAAACAGCAGACCCTTTCCATATGTTCTGGTGAGATTTTGGGCTGTACACCTTGTATACCAGAAGGGGACACTTTTCTGTTTGCTCGGTCTTGGTAATTTTTTGTCTCTTTTCTTAGCTGGTTTCAAGTTTCTGTGTAACAACCTTTGCCTCTGCTTAAAAAAAATCCAAACACCTGACCTGGGCTACACTTTAGGAGGCCTGTTTGGTGGGAAGTGAATGCTGGAATGTTTCAGTTTTCAAAACTGTAAAGATTCAGATTTATAGTCAGACTGTTTATCATAACATGTGTGGTAGCATAGGATATCAAAGCAAGAAAGCCTACAGGGATAGCACCATTTGAAATGAAAAATAGTTCTTATGTATAGCATAATGCAGCACAGATGGAAAGTTGTGCTTTTCTGTTTTACTGTTTCTGACCATTACTCAGGCAATAAATACTGGACAAATCAAGCAGTAAATACTGGACAAATCAAGCAGTCATTTTTAAGGCTCCATATAACCTATTTTACCAGTATCAGCTGCTATAGTTTTATATTCCCTAAACGAAAGCTGCCTGGGTTCCCAAGTTTTATAAGGAGTTTCAAGGAGACCTCACAAATAAAAATGTATGGAAAATACAGCCTGGCTTTTAATGACAGTGTAGTTAACTCTGCATTTTCATATGACAGTCAAAGCTCTCACTAGCATATTGCAGCCTTATCATTCCTCAAAACAGCATTTATTTAATGACTATTACTTGCTTATTTCACCTGCTGTGAATTCTGCATCATTATTTCAAGGGCACAGCACAACAGAAATACACTATAACTGGGTCACTTCAGGTCTGGGCTTCGTCAACTGAGATGGGTTATCCCACATCTGATGTAGCAGACATGCTCTGACACCTTCTTTCTGAAGGTGGCAACAAAGGATTCCCAAAGCACGTTTGCAAAGCCAAGTAGCCTAATAATATTTAAAACAGTACCTGGGCAGTGCAGGACATAGGTTTGAGGAGAACTTTTACTCTGATCTGAAATACCTGAGGTTTGATGAGCCTCAGGATAGGAAAATCTGCCACCCTCTGTCCATCACCTCCGCTTGTGGTTAGAAACTGCAGAAAAGGGACCAGATCCCACACAACAGCTCAGCACCTCTCCTGACCCTGGGCCATTGTGCTGGCAACATGCAGGTTAGTTTTGATGGATGCTTGTGTATCACTGAACTGAAGAAGAGCTGTAGGCAAAAGAAAATTATCTTTCTCCAGAGCAGGCACACCTGTCTATGAAAAGTCCTTAAAATTAAGGGCAAGATATCTTCCAGGAAAAAGAGACACCCCAAAATAAATACTGAGCAAACTGAGAGACTCCTCACACAGGCTCACAACTGCTGTGCTTTACACAGCAGTGGGAAGCAATATTACCAGTATCTTTTCTCTGGCTTTTACACTCTAACATACCCATTAAATAATAGCCCCACAACATGGAAAACCAACTTTCCTTGAGCCTTTTAGAACTTCAAATCACATTATCCATGTCCAGCAAGGGAGTTGTCACAATTTTTCTTATTTTTCAAAGTATAAGTATTTTCTTTTTCAAAGGAAATAATAAAAGTAAAAAGGAAAAAGAATCTCTCAGCAGTATTTGTTTAAATAGAAGAAATAATTACATATGGGAGTCTGTGTTGCAAGATTTTGTTTGTTGGCTGGATGGGAAAAACCCTTGATATTTGTAAAAACAAAGTCATAGCAATTTTAGTTATATCAAGCTTCCTCTTCCATGACACAAGCTGACTTCTGTCCACTTGGCTTTTCCACCTCCCCATTTAGCAGGTGTCATATTGCTGCTGAAGCTGAAGGCAGTGCTGAGGATAAGGAAGAAAGGCCAATTTCAGCATCTGACAACAATCTCTCCTTAAGATAACTTTTGGTGAGACAGAAAGTAGTTTTTGTCATTGCTATATCCCTGTGTGATAATTTCAAGATTTTGTAACCAACAGAATTTACAGTGACTCAGTTTGGAGTGGTCAAAGGCTAATCAGTGAAATATGAATCTTTAGTGGGTTTTGTTTGTTAATATGCTTCTTATGAGAGTTATTAATTTTTCCCTATTTTCAAGACTATGCATTACTTATGTAGCACCCATAATTTGTTATTGTTGTTAATTAATTTTTTAGGATGGTTGGGTACTTCTTTTCAACTGATTTCCAGAATCTAAATTTTAAAACATTCCTAGAATCATAAAATAATGGAGTCTTTAAGGTTGGAAAAGACATGTAACATCACCAAGTCCAACCACTAAAGTGTGTCCCAAGTATGCCATCTACACATTTTTTGAACACTTACGAGGATGGTGATTCTGCCACTCCTCTGGGCAGCCTGTTCCAATGTTTGACCGGCTTTCAGTGAATAACTTTTTCCTCATATTTAATCTAAACCTCCTCTGACACAACTTGAGGCCATTTTGTCTTGTCCTAAAACATTAAAACAAAAGGATAAAAAGGTAAAAAAAACCCCAAACAAAAACCAACACGAATTATATGTTGAGTCGACAGTTGGGTTGGGGTTTTGTTTGTTTGGTTGGTTTGGGATTTTTGTTTGTTTCTTCTGAGTGTTTTATTTGTTTGGGGTTTTTTTAAGATATACTCCAGGACTGTACTTAAGGCAACGTCACATCCAAGGCTGAGTGTATAAAACCAACTTGACTTAAAGTCAAGAAGAAGCTGATAGATATTTGGATGTGGCCAGAAAGGTTGCAGCTAAACTAATAAACTAAACCAGGTCAGCACATGGGCCTGAGTATAGAATGAATGCAGCCATTCATACTTTGAAATGTTTTGCACGGTTTTGGTCTCAGCAAAGCAGTGCTACAATGGGAACAAGCTGGGAGCCAGCTCAGGCCAGAAAATGCTCTCCACTGGCAGTTCGAGGAAGGGTTAAGAGAGTTAAATGGTATTGACATGAGCCTTTCCATGCTATTTGTCCAAGAGCAGTCCCAGGATATTTTATTTACCTGTACAAATGCAGTCAGGGGTGACAGGAATAAAGGAAGTTTTGGTAAGGGGAAAAGGTTTAGTAGGAAACTGCTGTGCCAAAGAAATTTGTTGCACTTCAAGGTCAACTAAACCCACCTTTGGCTTAAGGTCAAAATACCAAGCACCATTTTGAGAATGCATATTCCAAGAAATTCAGATCCTCTTCTTGTTCAGAGTTGGAGGTACTTTGAAAAAGGTTCTGGCTCCCTAATACAAAGAATTAACTCAGTTTCAGTCACCTTGTTTGGACTCAGTAATTTTCAGCCCTAGGTTTAAAGTTCCCTTTCCCCATGTTTTAATCAGAGCATTACTGTTTTTCTTCAATTTACTTAATGTAGAGGAGTGGTTTTATTGTTGTGGCCTGCTATTTTTATTACAATAGCAAAAACATTTTAAAAAACAGTTATTGTCTCCAAGATCCACTAGTTTTTATAAGCAAAAAGCCCTATAAATGGTGTCTGACAAAAAAACTTGACATGAATAAAGGAGTATGAGGCCCAACCCAGCAAGGTACTGAGAGCAGCCTTGTGAAAGTTGGGCCAGATGGCTTCGTTAGGGATAAACAAAAAGAGTGAAGAGAGAGCAAGCAGTAAGAACCATTTAAGGACTATGGAGACAGAAGAGACTTTGACCCCTGGACCACCTCAGACTGGGAAAAAAAGGGTTTTTTTTTGTCAGAAACCATTCTGTGAATCAGAGGAATATATGATCATGAGAGATACTCTTACCTAGGTCCTTACTATGCCTTTGTGACTTTTAAAAGACTTCTTAAAATAAGAAACTTTTTTTTTTTCCTTCTGTGTCTCAATTCCTTCTTTGGGAAAAAAATCTGTTTCAGTCTCATCCTTACATCATTCTGCCCTAATGCATCCCAGCTGGAGGGACTTTCCCTTCATAATCATCATTTTCCCCAGTTTGAGGCAGATCTACTACCCGTTCTTGACCTGCACTTCTCCTGCTTTAATTGGGGTTGGAGTTAGCACAGGATTTGGGCAGCCCTCACCATGTCAATGCTGCAGTGCTTACCTTGTGAGAATCCTGAGGCCCCAGAACAGTATCCAGAGCTCAGAAGTAGTTAAAAGGTAGACCAAGGAAAAACAGTAATAGAAATTCTGCACACTGAATGAGGGTCACTTAAATGCTAATGAAGAGAAATATTCAGCACAGATGGGTAAAATTCCTCACCTTTCCAGTCTTTGAATACCTAAGTAAGGACTTTAGGCAGGCATTTGTATCTTCTGTAGTTCAACACCTTGTTTTGAGGGAAGCCACCTGCAGACCATAGACCAGTGTATCCAAAATTATTGCTTAACATCCTTGTTTCTGCAGTTTACACAGAAAACCCATTAGATAACATGTATGAGTTTCCCCTGCTGCAGGGATCAGATATCTGGATTACTTATTCCAGTTCAGACTCCATGGCCTTTTTTGGTTGCTCATTTCTGGCCCCTTCCACACTCTGTGAATGTTTTGTTGCTTAGAAGGACAGTTCCAGCGGAAGGTCTGGGAGATGCCCTGCTACAAGCAAGAGTGTAAATTTTCTTTTGGAAATGAGGATGTGAGCATCAGACCCTTCTTAAAGAGACATTTAAAGAAGCCATATAGAAGGTGACTTTTACAAATACCTGTCATAATTTAGAATCAAATTCTTTGCTCAAAACCAGGAATAAAATGAATTTTCATGCAAGTCATAATTCTCTCAGATGAATTTTTCGATTCCTGGAGTAAGAAGAGAAGATCCTCCAACTGTCTGGGGGTATTTTGTTTCAGTTTGGGGTTTTTTTTGGAGGAGTGGGGGTTGTTGGGGGTTTTTTTGTTGTGTTTTGTTTATTACTTTGTTGGTTGGTTTGGGATTTTTTGTGTCTTTGGTTTGGTTTAGGTTGGGTTTTTTGTTGGTTTGGGGTTTTTTTTGTGGAAGGTGAGGCATTTTGTGAGCACAGCTGAGGAGGGAGGCAAGGATGGCTTCAGCTTGGGTGCAGTATCAGCTCATCAGCTCAGCCAAGTGTGCGAGCATTGGCATATGAGCAAGATGTTGCAGTCTCAATGTCGACACATGGTCAAATGCTTCTCAGTAGCCCAAGTGTGATGTTTAAAAATCCCTTTGTGGCTAATGTCTAGGAAAAGGATACATTACTTGGCTAGAACAAAGAGTGTTACACTACAGGCAGAAATGGAACACCTCCAAGTGCTCCTGTTGTGCTGTACAAAGCAGCATCTCTCTTAGTCTATGCCATTTTCCCTTGTGAGGGAAAAGACTTTTCCTGATTCAGGGGTTGCAGTAAACTGTGCAGATAATGGAACAGCAGAGAGAATTCATGATAAATTTTTGGCTAAGCTTTGGGCTGTGAAAACGGCTTAGTTGGGTTTAGGACAAGTTTCATTCCCTGCAGTGGGTCTTGTGCCAGCCTTATTACTGCACTGCCATGTGGAAAATACTGGAAATAAAAAGACTGATCCTTTGAAAAATGCTTTAGTGGACTTGATGAGACAGAATAAAAGAAAGGACAAGTTATGATGGATAGGGATAGGGGGTGCTTGCTGACTGCCTGCAGGTCATTCTCAAATCAGTTAGAACAGCTGCAGAGGGGAAAAAAGCAAGTTAAAAATAAACAAAATGGATTTGCACCCATTGCAATCACTGCCTTTGCCAGTCTTTGCACTCAAGCCTGGCTTCCTGGAGTGAAAGAAGAAAGACTTCAGATTTCACAAAGGAATATTAATAGAAGTAATAGATGAACTTAAGAAAGAAAAATGACTAAGATGAATATGACTTGCTTTTGGTGTGAACAGATGGGTCATGGAATAGTCTGAGGGGTAACTAATGGGACATTGATGCTTAATTGAACAAAATAGACAATTAGCAGCTGAAGAAAAATCTGGGGAACAGTAAATAATGCTAAGACCAGGCCAGTTGTACAGTGGTCTGCGATTCATTACAAATAGTGCTCAGCAACTCACATTTTAATATATTCAACTACAAGGAAATTTGTCATATTTATAGGGCAAGATTCTGCAAATGATACAGGGTCACTGTAGCCAGCCAATTGAGCACCCATTTCCAGCACTGTTAAGTGTGGAAAGACCCCATGGGAACTTTTGAAGTGGAAACAAGGAAAATTATAAAGCAGCAGTAGTGTGGCTCTCCTTGTCATTAATGAGAGCATTACTGTCAGTTCTGGTGTGTGTGCTAAAGGTTATTGGAAAAGGCTGACAAGAGTTATGAGAACCAGTCGCATCCAGGAAAAACATGTTTTCAGCTGGAGGATAAAAAAGTTTGATTTCTTTAGTGCATCCAAGGGAGGGCTAAAAGGTGATTTGTTTGTAATGTAGAAGTACAGCCCTTGAGAGATTGTTTTTGAGTGAAAAAGGCTCTTCATCCAAACAGATAACATACAATTTAGTAGTTAGAATGATGAAGTTTTAAATAAAAATACCTTCTCACAGCAGTTAATTTTATAGGCATTTCATGCATTCATCATCTCTTAAGTTCTTCAAATAAAGACTGGATAGCTTTCAAAAAGACAGCTGCTCTACCTCAACCAGGATTTATGAGCTTTATTCAGGTATTACCAAGCAATATTCTCCTTTCTGTGTTGTGTTGCATGTTAAAGGTAGCAGTTATAGCAGTAATTTTGGACCTTAAAACATAGGTCAGTACTGGGAAAGCTCCAAGTACATTGCAAACATACAAGTGGCAGCAATTTCTAAGAATTCTCATCAAAATGTCAGCTTTGCATAACAAGCATCTGCTTCCACTGGGTTTTAATAAGTTTTCAAGGACTTAGTTTTCATTATTTTGAACCTCAGAGATGCAGAATGAGAATCCAGCTTTATTTTGCACTGAATAGCTCTTCTCTGTTAAAAAAGAAAGTGATTCCTTCTTCATCTTTCTGCACAGAATGACACAAGATCTTCATCAAGTACATTTCTCACCTCATTACATTAAATCCCTTGACTAGCCCTTGCAGGCTCAGGAACGTAGGAGCCTTTAAAAGCCCACAGAAAAAAAAAAAAAAAAAAGAAACCTGGATCCCTCTCCTTTTTATTAGCTGGATAGGAAAAGCATTCTCTTGTCAATCCATCAAGAACCGTGATTTAAAGCATTAGCTGTTAAACCAAGTAATGACATGAGCTTAGGTGATTATATACTTGCAGGTACCAAATGCTCATCGTTAAATGTAAGGACATACCTAAGGAGCTGTGTCATCTAAATAGCACCAAGTCCTTATGACCATCCAGTTGCCCTATTTCTTTCACATTTGATTTTTATTTTTTAATAATGCTGATGCCGGAGGTGCTACTTAAGAAGTTCAGAGAGGCAGGAGCAGCAAGTTCCATCAGCTTTATAATAAATGGGTGTGTAAGAGGAAACCAGCCAAAGGGCAAGCATTTGGAGGTGAGATATTGAGAACACCTGCTCCTCCCTCAGCACACTTGTGATTAAACATTTTACTTAGTATGTGAACTGAAATGTGTTATGTTAAACTGGGGTCAGAAGGCACAGTGTAATTATGGTTGTTATTAATACTACAGAGGTCAAACAGACAGAAATCATATTGGGAATGACTATGTGTAACTACAAGGAGGAGCAAATATCGCTGGGTAAGGAGTTGTATTTTCTGTGGAACTGATAAAGAATGTTTTACTGGAATTTTCCAAATCTGTAATAGTTAGGTTTCTCTTCAGGAAAGCATTAATTTCTGTGTTGTTCTTGAAACTTAGTAAAACACAAAAATAAAATTAAAAAACTCCAAATCTCTTAGTCCAAATCAACTTTCTTCAGTGTATTCTGATTTCTTAACATGATCTGAGTATTTTTGTGTGAGTCCATGCTGAAGTGTTCCTTCATTTCCTAAGAAGATTTGCACCTTTCCTTGAGTAATACCTACAGTGTTTCTCACCTCAGGGCTGGATGACCCACGACTGTTGTGCCTGAAGATAGGTCGTGGAACACAGACACAGGCACACACTGCAAGTCATACAACTGGTTTGTACTTAAGCATCTTTAATAATCCTCGATCATTTCATTATATAAATTTAAAGATTCCGTCCATTTTTAAAAGCAATTAATGGAGCTAGGCTTCAAGATGTAATTTCACACATTTTTTACAGCAACAGCTGCACAATTTGGAGCCAGTGCTCTCACAAAGTGCAGAAGAGTAGGAATTAATATCCTGCTGTAGTGTGGTTTAACCCCAGGTGATAGCTAAGCACTGCTAAGCTGCTCACTCACTTTCACCTGAAAAATGGTGAGTTGAGGTAGAGGCAGTTCAGTAAAGCAAAAACCAAGCACACAAGCAAAACAGATAAGGAATTAATTCAATACTTTGCATCAAACAGGGAGGTAGCCAGTCCTCTCCCGGACAGCAGGGCTTTGTCATCCATAGTGGTGACTTGTGAAGACCAATGCTTTGTTCATTCGGGGACAGCTGCCCCAGCTGTGTGTCCACCCAGTCTCTTGTGCACCCCCAGACTACTACCTGTTCAGGAGCTGTAATGAGCAAAAAAGGCTTTGATTGTGCCAGCACTGCTCAGCAATAACTAAAGCTGCCTGTATTTTCCACACTGTTTTCAGTACAAATCCAAACCATAGCTCCATACCAGCTATGGTGGCAAACAATCATTCTATCGCAGAAAAGCTCAATACATTCTTCATTCTTTTTCAGATGTATCCATTGGATTTTGGTTTTTAATATAAAATTAGTATTTGTACATTAGTATATATGTACAAGCTGTTAATATTTATAAGAAAACTAAACTCTTAAAAGTAAATCAAGTATAATAAAAAGCAATAACTGAAGCTCTCATTACATTTGGTAAATAAGTGCAACTGTTCCCACTACAATATTTGAGTGCATCTTAGTGAAGCTAGAAATTCTGATTTCTTACCAGAAACTTTCTTCAAAGTTCAGGGACAGATACTGAGTACGTTTGTATTTTACTGAATTTATTTATCTTGAGCAGCACTTTACACAGCAGGACAATTACTGTAAGGGGTGAGATGCCACCAGCCTCTTTCCTGTAATCAGTAGCAATAATTACACAGAAAGGCAAGTATAAAATATGGTAAATATTAGACCCCATTCCTAAAGGCTCACGTCCTAAATCTTTCTGTCCTGCATTTAAAAAGAAAGGACACTGCAATTAATTTTGACTGTTGAGCAGCCTTGTTACTGGAATCAGAAAAGATTTTTTTTCTGAATTTTACCTAAGTTTGACTTTAAAAATTCCCTGTGGTGATGTCTTACCCAGTCTAATTGCACAGTTTATAATTTAAAATACATTTGTTGGTTTTGAAGCTTAGCCTTTTTTAATTAACTGAAAGGTCACTTGCCTATGTACTATGAGTTAGGTTGTGATGCCTACAATCAGTCCCATGTGTAGCTTGAAAGGCTTAAGTTCCTTACATTTTATGACTTTGCCTGTTTTCAATTAAAATTTTCCCTGCCAGGTGTCTGCCACCTTTTGATTTTACAACAAAAAAGACCCACAAACAAACAAACAAACCCCAGTTAAAACAAGAAAGCAATTTCTTACAGTGTTTTTAAATGAAGTTATTCATATGACTGTTTAAACTGGAAAGCCTGAAGAGTTCTTGGCTTTTGAGCAGGAACTGGAAAACTGAAATGCTGTCTTGATGTCAAAGGTGTGTCCTTATCCCTCCTGTTATAATTATTCCAGGTATGATCAAGTTTTGAATTTAAAGTTTTAAACAAACTACTCTTAATTAACTCATGCTCTGCAGACCATATTAACTGAATTCTCAACGTACCATCCAGAATTAAGTACAAAAAGTTGCAATACAATCTCACAGTTGCAAAAATACCAAATATACAGGAGTTATGCAGTGCCAGAATTAAGCTGACACATAGAATTAGCACTCTGCTTTTGCTTATGTAATGATCTTTAATTCTATAACACTCTATTTTTTTTTTTTTTTTTATTTTGGCAACCTTTAAAGCACAGAGGAAAAGCAAATCAGAATAAACATTTAGCTTGTCTTTTCATTCTTCTTGCTAAGGTCAGCATAGTCCTTTTGTATGGGTCCCCTAAAACCATTTCTCATACTCCCACCATATCAACTTTTTACTTCCTTTTCAAATTTCGTAAAGAAGTAGAATAGGACAGTCTATCACAGATATCACAAACAACTGTGATATCCTCACTAAAGAAGAATGAAAAGTCATAGACCCATCCCAGACTGTAGGGGTCCTGACTAATCTGTTGGCGTATTCTGTGGTAGAGTGACTGTGTCAGTGGACAAGGGATGTCATCTGCATGGAGTTCTGTGAGGCCTGATGCAGTCCCCCACAACATTCTAACCTCTAAACTGGAGAGATACGAGTTTGATGGATGAATTTTTAAATGGATAAGGAACTGACTGACCATGTCCAGAGTGACAGTCAATGGCTCAGTGTCCAAGTGAAAAGCAGCCTTGAAGGGGATGTGTCTCAGGGGTCCACACTGCGACCATTCCTACCTGATACCTTCAATAGCTACACAGACAGGGGGTCGAGTGCACCCTCACCAAGGCTGCAGATGAGTGCTGGAGTTGATATGACAGAGGGAGGGGATGCCGTCCAAAGGGTCCTTAATCAACTTGAGGAGAGGGCCTATGCAAACCTGAAGAAGACCAACAAAGCCCAGAGCAAGGTCCTGAACCTTTGGTGGAACAACCTCCAGTGTCAATAAAAACTGGGCAATGAACTGATTGAGACCAGCCTTGTCCTCATTATGTAACTCTTTCCATGATCCATTTAAGCCAGATCTTTTTAGACAGTAGTGTAACTGTAACTATGTTGTTCTTATGATGCAGCTGAATTCCAAATTAGGGTTTTAGAGTTAATTTCATCAAAAATGTGGTATACCTTTTGTATTCCATCAATATTAAACTGCTAGACTCCATAATAAATACAGAAAACATAACCTATCACATTCAATTAAAATATTCAAAAAATCAATACACTTAATGCCAGAAAACAAGCAATCCTCTAAATAAAACCAATATTCTCTGGAATTTAGTTCAGCTTTCAGTTAATACTGCATCTAGTTTTTAGAACAACATCAAATTTACGAAGACAATAAAAAACTCTTAGAAGGGGGGTAACTCTCTTGTGGAATAAATTTTAATTTATTCATGTTGTCATATAAGCTTGTTGCAAGGAAAGAAAGACTTCAACAACTGTACACACCTGTGGTTGATAGAACAGCCCATATTGATGAAACCTACAGAGAAAATAATTCATCCATTTTCATTTACACTGAAAGAAAATTATACTTTTAAAATAAGATTACTACATATCTCTCTTCTAAAATATCTAAATATAAATAACTTTCTTCTCTAAAATCACTGTCATCAGAACTTCTAACAGAAATATTAGGCAGAACCAAGTGTTGGCCAAAGTGCCATCATCCCATATGGTTGAAAACTGAAAAGTCATTCTTGTGACTGTTGGAGTGAATTCTTAATGAATAAATTACATCAGTGTAGAGATGATCCATGTATTTGCAGACTGGAAGAGAAAATGGAACCAAGAGCTGAAGGAGTTTGGGTTGTTACAGACCTGTGTTGCTTCCAACAACTTCATTGATTCCAGCCTCTGGAATCTGCTGTTTCTTCCTGAAAGATGGTGAAGGGAACATTGCCACAAAACACGTCTGTTCCTACCAGCAAAATCAGCTGGAAATTCTGCCTTCCTGCGGAATGGTCAATATTGTACAGAGCAAAAGAAATGAAACCATGCTGCTTGCTTCTGTGAAGGTATTCTTTTATTTTAACCCTCTTGTTCCTGCTCCAGACACCATATAAATGTCCTGTGTGGATATATATGTGCAGCTTTTTCATCTCGGTACAATCCTAAATTCAGAAGTGTAACGAAAAACTCTGCCTCATGTGGGTTTCTGTTAAATCAGAACATTGTAAGGTTTTAAATGCATGCTAGAACAGAGCTGCGTTTTGGACTTAGGGTGAGCAAAAGTTTGATGACATACCAATATTTCAGTTGTTGCTGAGCAGGACTTGCACTAAGACAAAGGACTTTTCAGCTTTCCATGCTGCCCTACCAGTGAGAGTCTGGTCGTGCATGAGGAATTGGGAGAGGACACAACCAGGACACCTGATCCTGACTGACCAAAGGGATATTCCCTACCACATGGCATCACGCTGAACAGCAAAACTGAGGGGATTTGGCTGGGGATGATGGCACTCTGTTCAGGGACGGGTTGGGCATTAGTCAGTGGCTGGTGAGGAATTGCATTTTGCATCACTTCTTTAGTGTATTCTTTTATTATTTTTATTTTCCTTTAATTTTCTGTGCTATTGAACTGTCTGTCTCCACTCAGAAGTTTCACCCTTTTTCTGATTCTCTTCCCCATCCCACTGGAGGGGAGGGAGTGAATGGGTGATGTTTAGCTGCCTCTCTGGCTGAACCACAACACCAGCGAACTATTCTGCTCAAATGAATAATGTCATTGAATCCAGAAAGACTTGGAGGGGGTTAAATTTAGCAAATCACACATGTCTCTGTAGGACTGGAGCCCCAGCTTGTGTAACAGAATGTTTCTAATGTTCCCCAGGAGCAGCAAGGAAAATTGACTTGAACAAATCATTAGATGGCCACAGAAAAATGACTTAAGGATGTGACCCTCACAGACCTGATTTCCTGTAGGCTGCAGAGGAACAGTAGTGCAAGCACTTGGAATAAAAGCTGTCTGTTTCTCTAGCCTTTGGAAAAAAAGTTTGGGACAATTTTCTTTTGCTTGCATTTTTTATTGGAAGAGGTAGTACAGAAAGAGAATTCTTGCCGAAATATCTGCAGGCTTAAACATTTAAAGGAGTATTTTGGTGATTTTTATAAGGTGCAGGTACTACAGCAGGATGCATCTAGAGAAACAAGGCTTGCAGCTAGTTTCATGTAGTCCTATTAACAATTTGAAGACTTACGCAGAAAATACACCGGTGAAGTCAATGTCCTTGTAATATTCATAAAGGTGCTGTCTAGGTTCAGCTGCATTCTGGTATTTGTACCCAGGAGCTATTTTTCCCCCTTACTGTTATTTTTGCATTTCTAAAACATGAATCACAAAAAGAGCCTTTTGCAGAAGCACATTATTATCCACCAGCAGCAGCTCCTTCCATTTGCCACAACATTCCCTCAAACCACCTATTGTTATGAGGGTGCTGCTGTTGGTTAAATGCTATTATACAAATAACATTAATCATACATGCCTGCAGTAAATTTTAATTACTCTGCGCTCTGCTTCTCTTCTCCATTCCTGTCTTTCCTCCAGTAACTCAGCAGAGGAACTGAAGACCCACTGTTTCTGTGCCCTTCCTGAAGACCAAAGGAAGAACAGAGCAATCCCTCTGTGAGCCTTGACAGGAGTTAAAGGGAAAAAAAAAGGTGCTTTCAAGTAAGAGAAATGAGAATCCCTCATTTAAAAAAAAAAAAAAGTGTTTTGAGACAGGATTGACAGCAGGAGCAATATTTAAAACAGTGTCTTAATTCATTAATTCATCAAAGCTCACAGGATAGCTGCTGCTGACAGTGGGCACACACCACCCTGTTGTGACTGACTGGTGGGTTCAAAGGTTATTGCTGAGGATGTGGGAAAAGGGAATTCTGATAAGCTGCACCATCACTAAGCCCAAATTCTCTAGACCGTAAGTGGTCTCATTGCTCAAAGTTCCCAACATGTATATACATTGAGAGTGACCACAGCTTCTGCCCTTTGTGGCCAGGTGAGTGCCCTCCTCGTGAGTTAATTCTATGCTGAATCTACTAGATCTGATACTCTAGGGAGGCCCAGGCATCCAGACACTGACGGTGTGACTCACTGTGTCTGAGTCGAGGAGTCAAAATCTGTGAGCTAGTATTGCTTGCTCCTTTTATAATAACTTGTCTGATTAACACTACATCTCTTTTTTTTTTTTTAATTCAGTGGTAAAGAGGGTCATTTTTATTCTTTGATTATTAAGTGAGAGTCAGATGCCTGGTTTGAGACATTAGTAACTCATATTAAGGATGTCCACCATGGGCCAGAAGCATCCCAAGCCTTGCCTGTGTATGCCAAGCATGTCTGAGTGTCCCTCCACAGGGAAATGAGCCAATCGCCCTGGGCTATTGACATGATGTAGGATTTAAACTTTTATAACACCAGTGAGCTCCATCAAATCACTAACTAGAATTACAGTATTACTGTTACTGTCCCCTCACACATTCTTGATGCATCCTTAGTTCGTTTCTTGCACACTGAGCCACTTTCAGCATGTTGACCACTGTGACATCTGCCCAGGGGGCCAGAGTGAAATCAGGGATCGGTTCCTTTCAGACCTTTGTTTCTTGAGGGAAGACAGCTCTGTGTGGATTGGACTGAAGACAAAGCTCTCTTTCTCTGTGCTTTGCTTCTTGCTGAATTCTGTGCCCCTGCAGGCTCATCTTCAACGTTGAAAGTTTGTTCTAAGTTCATTCTTTGCTTAGAGTGTTTATAAAAAAGCTGGGCTTTTTTATAAGGGGAAAACCTTGGAAAGTTTATGAATACAAGCACATACCTTAATTTTCTTCCTGAAGACAATTCAGTACTGTGATATTACACCATCCCTCCTGCCAGCTCTCCAAGATTTGCTCCCCACATTCCTGCTCAACATTTCAGGAAAGGTGGTTGAGGAGTGGGACACACATCCCAGTCTGAAGAGGATATTTATTCCTGCCTGTCTTTGTCATATGCAGATAGTGAGTTCAGGCTGGTTGTAGCTCTGATAACTGTTAGGTGCCTCCTTGATTCCATTCTTGAAGGTAAGGAATGATGACAGTTTTCTGGAGAAAAGGTCTCCCTCACATTATCATGGTGGATTTTAAAAGCTTGGCTTTTTTTGAATAAGAAGAAATTATCAGCTGTTTTGGTGCTAGGAAATGGTTAGGCCACAGTAGTGCCTGGGAGAGCCAAAATGATAAGATTTTGATTTTTCAAGCATAGAATAAATATTTATTGCTAAGATATAGAGGAGTTGGCATAACTGTGGATGAATTAAGAGAGCAGAAGAAACAGAGTTGCTTTTTTCAAAGGTCAGCCTTTCTCAGACTCATTTTTTCCACTTTGTAATTAGTGTGAAAACCTGCTGTGCAAGGACTCCATCTCAATTTCCTTCACTTACTCTACTTTTCCTGCATCCATTTCCTCAAATGTCTGTACAATCAGGCATTTCTCCAACCAGAATGGTTTCTGAAATCATTGTGGTGCCCAGAAATTGTTTGGCACAGAATCATCACAATGCTGATAATTTCTTCAGATAATCTAATCTATTAGTACCTTAGGCTGATAGTTATATCTGGAAATTGAATACTACCTGTTTGTATACATGCATATATATGTTTGTATACATGTAGTCCCTTCCCTAGATAAGGAGAAAAGTCAGCCAACCCCCACATTCCTACCTCCAAATTCTCTGGTTCCAAACAGTCTTTTGAAAGCAGTGGAAATCAAGTACTGGAAATCAGGGTGCTGCTTTCACAAACAATGGGCTGCAAGAAGCAAAATTGTCCTATAAAAATACACTTTGTTCATTTACAAATATATTGTTTTATAGTTTCTATTACAATTAAGTCATAATATTTCTCAATTTTATATAAGCATTTTTTAATATAATTTATTTTATGTTCAACCAAAACCATTGTGCACCTAAATAATTTAAATGTCTCATGAAATTTCAAAGGTGCTGCAATGGCCAGATGTGATCCTTAACTGTGCCCTTATTTAATTAGTGCACTCTCAATACTTCATATTTTGGTTTAGCAAGACAGACCAATCTTAAGCTACTGTCACAAATATCCATTCTACTTAAAGTGGCTTCAGTCTGAAAGGTATTCAGCCCAACCTGATCCTCCTTTAAGTGGGAAAAGTGCATAATGATTTAATGCATAAAAACTTTCAGCTAGGTGTGAAAAGCCACCGGCATGTCAGGCACCAGTCTCTGTGTTCAATGAAATGCTTAACTTTTTCAACAAGACAGGTGACCTTCTCCTAGTTGGCAGCTCCTGACCAGAACTAATCCCTTGCAAGGGGTTTGACGTGAATGCTCCATCTCAGCTTCATGTCTTATCAGTTTGTGTGGCAGGCTATGATTATTAAAGGGTGAAGATGTGGTGTTAAGGCATAAGCAAGGAGAACGCATACCTGTTGGCATGCACACTAGTGTTTGATCTGTGCTGGGATAAATATTGTTGTTGGCACACTGAAGCCCTTGTGAGCTTCATCAGAAAATTAAATACTCTGGTGATAGGTTCATATTTCCGTCCAGAGCTGGATGCTCTTAGAGAAATCTCTGCTAGGGAAGTATTCAAGAACCTTTGTAGAAGGTCAGATAGCAAGCAGCTCCAGCTAATTCTGGAGCTAGTCCCACCACCAACCAAAAGGGCCAAAAGGACCGTGAAGCCCTGACTAACAGAGAAATGCTTCTGCAGCGTGTTTACCTGTGTCCCAGCAATGTGAGACTCTTAGGACTTCTGAAGCAGAGGTGGTGGGTGCCTCTGTTTTACAGTCCTACCGTGACCTGCCTGTCTTAGCAGGCCAGGGATGGTGGCTGTGGCACTGCTGACCCGTGGTCTGAAGTGCCCACCTGAGTGAATGTCTGACTGGCTTGCCCTTGCTGAACTCTCTGACGTTTTTTGCAGTGAATTAGTAAGATTCATATTGGCTGTGTCTACACAAGCCACAAGAACCATCATACCTCATGTGAGGCTGTGCCAGGATCCAGAGACAGGTGACTTTGAATAGACGTTCCTGAAGAAATACAGCTGGAATTGCTGGATTCAATAGCTTGTTAAGCTACAGACTTAATTATGACTATGTAAGGTCACTGTTAACCACCTTCTTGCAGGTGCTTTCAGCAGAAGTATCCTGTAATTTGGGGGATGTGGGAAGGGCACAGACAGAATTAGGTTTTGTATTTCTTCATATTTCTGCTCATCACTACAAATGTACATCATCCAATGTGATACCACTTCACAGGCAAACGCCACCCTCGGGTTAGCACAGGGCAGTTCTCTCCGAGCTCCCCCAGCCCAGATGCCCAGGTTAGAGGGACCAGTGGCCTTTCTGAGCACAAACTCAGCTGGAGCACAGCCGGCACTGGCTGGCTTACACCAGGAGGAAGGAGCAAGCTGATGCCATGCTGACACAGCAGTGCTCTCCTGACTTTTTAATCAAATGTTGAGAGCTCTTTGCCTGGCTCTACACAGTGGAAACGGAGTCTGTAATACTGACATTTTTGGCAAAATGAAACTATTCTTTCTGAACCAGGCACAGGCAGGACTGTACACTGCATTTTCTCCCTAAAGAATATGAAACTTTTCCAAAATTCTCTTTTCTTTCTGCTGTTTTTATTCACCATGGAGTAAGTTCATGAAGACCTGCTAACATCATCATATTTTCAGTTAGTACAATACTAATCTGAAACATATCACTGAACTCTCCTCATGACAATTTTACAAGCACAAAAAAATCAGAATAACCTGTCCTGGGGCAGTGCAATTTTGGTGCACAATTTGAAATTAGATTTACTTGCATTCAATTATATAAGTACAAGTTTGATATATCTAAATCAAGCTAAATACATTGATTTTCAGGAGTAAAGATGATCAGTTTTGAATATGGAGTATGTGGAGTCAATGTTCTCTAGAAGTCACAGCTTAGTAACTATAATATATTTACCTTTTTTGGGAACTAACAGCTTCTCTCAGGGTAATTGTGATGTATTTTTCATGTATCAGTGTCAATTTTTCTGGACGGTTTAGAAATTAGATCCTTCTATTTTTCATTGGAAACCTACATTTGTAATGCTCACGCTGTTCATTTATCATATCCAATTATAAATAAGGGGAGGAGAATACCTTTACTCTAGTAAGGGTTAGAAAATTAAATACTTTAGTATTCATATTTTATTTATAATCTTTGAACAGAATATCAGCAAGAAAAGTGCAGTGTTACATCTTACTATCAAAGATATGTTCTTTTCCAAGGGCTGCCAGTAATCTATTACTGAGTAAGAGCATGTGAATTCCATGTTCATCTTGAAGATACAGTATACAATATTTCACATCTACTGCACTCAGATTTCAACAATCAGCTTCTTTCAAAGACACCCTGACAACTCAAATGGTGAATTATTAAGTCAGGATAACAAGGACAACATTCACTTTCTTTGTGCAGCTCCAGCTAGAGTAGAAGACTCTATTAATTATCGGACCAGAAATGGGCTGGGATTTGCTTTGTACATTGCTAAGCAATTTAACTGGAAGAGATGGGTTATGTATGGCAATAAATGACCTTTCTAAAAGCTTGTTTTTCCACCAACTGCTTGTGTTGAAACCAATTGCAGAAGTCATTCAAAATGAGCTGTTTATTGCTTCCTAAATGCATTTACTGCATGCCAGATGTCCATTTCAAAACATTCTGCTGCGTGCCTTTTAACTGACCCTACAGCGAGACGCAACTGCCCATAGCCATTACCCTGGAAATGCTGCTCACTTAGCAGTGGGCTGCCAGCCCAGCAGCACTGGGGCAGACCCTCTTCAACACCACAGAGATTAAGAGGAGTAAAAGCAACTCCTTAGAGGAGATGAGTCCGTGTCACACTCAGAAGGGCGATTGCATCCCAGAGTAAACCAAACTGTCAGTGTTATCTCGCGAGCTGGCTGTCAAAAACAGCAAACACATGGCAGTGCAGACTCCCAGCATGGGATGCTTGCAGGGTCCCTGAAATTGCTTCCTCTCTTGTGCTGCAGAGTTAATTTTTAACTGAGCTGTGTTTTCTAGGGTGCCTGTTACCCTGAGTACATCTGTTTTGGCTCTGTAAAAACTTCTGCATGTTCCTGGTGTTCATCCTCCTGGCCCATAGCAGCCACCAGTGGCAAGGCTTAAATACACTTACCCTCACTTGATTCTTGCCTTCATGTGTGTGCTCTCTGGGATAGCACAGAGGCATGGAATAGTTTGAAAAGGTTGGAAAAGACCCTTAGGATCCTTGAGCCCAACTGTTAATGTAGCACTGCCAAGTCCACCACTGAACTGTGTCCCCAAGTGCCACATCTGCATGTCTTCAAAATTTGGAGCACTGTGCTTGGTAGATGTTGGCCAGAGGAGTCGCCTGGAAGGGATGAACATGTGGGGCCCAATTCCCCACTTACTCATCTCAATGGACTTAGCAGAGCACTGATAGTAGGAGCATGGCTATTTCTCCCTTTAATGTTCCTCAGCTGCTTTGTAGGTTTACCAGAACTTTAGAACACACTAAAACTTTTCTTAAACTTTGCTTTAAAATGTTCATCTCGTCCTAAAATAAGGCATGACTTATATATGGAGGTTGGGTGGTCAGTTTGGCTAGTTTCTTCACCATTCAGCATTTTTCTTTATTAGCAATTTCAATAGAAGTTATTTTATTGTTCTCTCTTTCAGGCAGTTATAGATACTAACTCCCTCTGCTAACATCATCAGGGATTTCTTATATCTTATAGTAAATTTTCTTATTCCCGTAGTGGTTCCCTGAAAGTAAAGCTTGGATGAAAAATGAAAAATATGTGAACTTAAAATAAATTTTCAATCTAAATTAAGATTAAAAGAAAAAAAAAAGGGGGGGGAAGTTTTTACAGTACAATATCAAGAAAATTAAAGTCATAATAATCTAAAGTTATTTTGAGTAAATTTGACATATATAGCAATCAGGAAGAGAAATTACTTTTATGTAACTGACTTCAGTCCCATGTCAAAATGAGTATTTTTTTTCTATAACTGGATGTTAGTACATAAGAAGCCAATGTGAAATTGTGAAGTAGAATGTCTTTATCAAATGAGATGAATTATAGCAAACGTAAAAAGTAAAGAAAACCTATCTTATTATTTTTCTATAAGGCTGAAAACCTTGATACGCAATCCATTATGAAAACAGTTTTGGTTTTGATGAGGGGGAGTTTTCAAGAAAGCTTTAAGTCCTACTCCAACTAGATTTGTTTAATTTCAGATCAGCCGTAGTGCAAAGCAAGGAAGTCATCTCCTACTTGCTTAGGAACACAGAGCTCATATTTGGCATAGCAAGGCCACAGAGAGCAGCTCTTCAAGCCCATGAGGTACCTAATGTAACATTTGTTTCCACATTTAACAATATCATTATATTCTTTGCCATACATACATACAAATATGCATACCTTCCTTGCTCCTGAAAAAAAAAAAAAACAACCCCACAGCAAGTTGAAATAAAACATATGAAAGTAATTAACTACCTCAGAATTTCTCTTGTTTTTCTTCAATGTAAATTCAGTTAAATCCTGAATTTGAAATTAATCCTGGGCTAATTGCAAATACTTTGGCTTTAATGCAGTTTCATTTTTAGTTGTATAGAATGAAGAAGAATGAGAAAAGCAATCATAAAAGACACAAGCAGAAAGTTATTGCTATAGTATTGATTTTTCCATGAACATTAGCTATATGTCAGAGGTGGATTTTTTTATTTATTTAGAAATAAAAATGCAATACTTATCTGTATAAATTATATCTTAATTGATGATAGCACATGGAGTCAATTTTTGCAATGATAAAAACCAGTTTAAGTGAAATATTCAGAGTAAGTTTGCAACTGAATTACATAATTTTAACTTCCAGATTCTGTTACTCTCAGTAAATGTACAAGAACACAATTCTTTTGGTAAATTAGCAGTGTTGGAAAGAAAGCAGTTACACCCACGGTGGCAAATCAGTTTTTCCAGACTGCTAAAAGGAACTAAAATTGTCAATCACTCAAATCAGGCTGCAAGGGCTTAACATTGTGCTGGCATGCAAATAAGAGGAGCCGTCTGTAAGAGTAGATCTGTTCTGCAAGATTAATGAAAGTACAGGAAATGGTTTGGAGCTATCATTAAAGTATAAGCCCTGGAAATTATTTCAAAGGAACAGCAAGAAAAGCACATGAAGAAAAAGCAATTATTCCATGTGATTCACGTGGGTTTTACCATGGTGTCTGAGAGGAGAAAAGGGATATACCACGATAAAGTGACAGGGAAAGATCTCATGTAGAAGTGAAAATGCAACTGGAAATGTCCTTCTAAATAATTGCTATCAATAAACACTCTGACAATCTGATGAGGTCTCAAAAGATCTGTTTGCAGGTGTACCTTTAAGACCCCCAACATCCAGTTCTGTGGCAGGCAGTGCTTGTGCATATCTTCATACTGAAGATTTTGCAGAGTGACTAGACTTAAAAATAAATAGGAAAAAACCTCTTTACAGCTCAGAACTAGTGTCTAATCTCTTTGCATACTTAAACTACTGATGTTCCAGTTGACACTGGAGGGTTTTGTCACTTGATTGTCATTTTGGTCTCATTCAGTGTAACCTATTCTGAAGTCTGATCATCACTTCAGCTGTACACAGTTTTCCCATTTTCAGGCCAGACCTAGAGTTTGAAATCCTATGGAACCTGACAGCAATTACCCCTCCACCTCTGGCATATCCATCATCTGGATGACTCCTCATGCTGGGAGCAATAGCAATTATAGCCAGAGAAGCAACAGTCTCCTTAAAGCAACACTTTGGAACAGAAACATTTAGAAAAAATAAGAAAGTGTTAAAATAATAAAAATCTAACTTGTCAGCTAACTATGTTCCAGGGAGATGCTGGTAACACTGAGGTTTTAAAGAGCCTTGAAATCTCAGCTGGCATATTCTGTTAACTTTTAACTCATGAATCCATTCTCACTTCCAGCATCTATGTTTGAGTCTTCTAAGGGTCACTTTCTTTTTATCATGTTCTTCTTTGCCAAGACAAAGTCACTGTTTAATTACCCTGACTGCTTCTGGCCCCCAACTTTAGCAATGAGGCCAGTAATCCATTGGAAATAGGAGGTAAAAGACTTACAGAAGGTGTTTTTTGTAGTGTTTTCTCTTGAGCATTTCTGTGGGAAATAATTTTCTTCCCTTTTGTTTTAGCAACAACCCCCACAGTCTAATAGATGCTAGTTTCACTTCAGAAGCATGGTCATGTAAAGTGGGATTTTCCTCACCTAATTTTAGCTGCCTACAAGTTAATTGTCTAATTTAGTCAAACAGAGCTTCCTTTTATTACGGACAGAAAGAAGTAGGTGTTATCAGAGGATAACATATTCCTTACCTTTGGAATTTACCTAAGAATTGGACAGCTGAACTTTTAAGTACCTAAGGTGGTTGAGACCCATCCCACTTGGAGTATTGATTAATTCTGTTCCTTTTCAATAGCCTTTTGCTTACTATTTAGACATTTCATATTTTTAGACATTTGAGTAATAAAAAAGCAACAAAACACAACTCACATTGGAGAGGAAGTCTTGCAGGCCTTTTGGTACCTTAATTGTTTTTTAATCATTAACCGTTTTTTTTTTTTAATTTTGGTGGTGGTGGTGTCCTTCAGATTGACATTTGTACCTTGTGATACCTGTTGGTCTCAGTCCTGCTAGGTGCCAGGCACTTGCAGCTTGTAGGATGTGGGGGAGTGGCTTTAAACTGAAAGACTAGGAGTCAATATTAGGAAGAAATTCTTTAGTGTGAGGGTGGTGAGACACATGTAGTCTGGTCGCCCAGACTAGCTGTTGATCCTCCATCCCTGGAAGTGTTCAAGACCAGGCTGGATGGGGCTCTGAACAACCTGGTCTAACAGGAAGTGTCCCTGACCATGGCAGGGGGATTGAAATGAGATGATCTTTAAGGTCATTTCAAACTGAAATCATCCTATGCTTAATTCTATGATTCTATGATTCTACAATTTATTCAGCTGCATTTTACAGCATGCAAGGCATATGCTGTTGTTGTTGCAAATGCTTTGTAAACCAGATGATTGATTTTATGATGCTTTATCAACTCTGATTTGTAGAACCCTCAACCATTCAGGTAACTCTTTTTTTCAGGACATTCCCCTGGTTCTTAGTCTAGAAGTTATCTATCTTCTGACACCAGCTGGTGCTTTTCAGATTTCTTCTTCAGATAGCAGGTCAGCAGGCTGTCACCCCGTTCTTTTGCTGTAAATTTGGAAAACTGGCAAATGCTGACAACTGCATTTGGCACTCAGGGTTATGATGTATTTTGAGAAGCTGAGACTGCAGGAGCCAAGAGTAAACCCCTCAAAGAGGGCGTGTAATGCTCCTGTGTGTAACTTGAATCCACTGCAGAAGCTTCGTCACTTCATCATGAGCCTAAGATCCCACCCAAAGAAATAGGATGGACTGGATTTATCTTCTGGGTTTTTTTTCTGTTTCACCTACTTAAAAATGGTGAGCATGCATGTGGATGTATTAGAATTATCCAGTAAGTAGAAATGCCAAACAAAACTGTAACATTGCTGCTGTTGAAGTACAAGGAGGTGTGAGCTGGAATTTTAGCTCCATATTCTAATTTCCCTGGAATCCAAATATGTTCCAAAATGCTTAATTAGATGTCATCAATTGAAAAGAAACTGCTACCAACTGCTGGAGTTGGTGGTTGAATACACAAGCCGTGGAGGTGACTGGGTAAATGTGTCAGGAGGTGGAATTTGGTGGTATTGCTGTCAACCCTCTAGCATTTTTTTTTTTTAACTCAGAGACCTTTATTCTACTTTCTCTTTACTTCAAATTAAATGTTGAAAGTGACAGGTCCTGCAACATTTCTGTCTTCAATCCTCTACTGGTCTATGTATTCTAGTCTATGCATGTGAGGTGAGAATGTACAGGTACAGGAAGCCCAGAGCAGCTATTGCAAATCCTAGGGCAAAATTCTTCATCACATTGTGGATCATTTAATTCCTTCTTTTCAGTATAACCAGAAGTTATAGTGGTAACCTGGGAACCCAACAAATCTTTTGAATATTTATCTGCTGATGATCTTCATATGTGTCAACAAATTGCTTTGATTGTGGGACTATTTATTTGATTGTGGGACTATTTATAAGTGAAAGGTCTGGTTTCTGCTGCAAACTATCTGAGCATGTGTTTCCTTAAAGGAGCAGAAGTTATTCAAGTGGTGCTGCTCCAAGGGAGATTGCTGTTAGCTCCCTATCACCCCCTGTACTTTGGCAGAAACTCAGATCAGTTGGTTGAAGAAGTAAAAAGGAACAACGGAAAAATAAGCGCACACTCTAGAAATCAGGGGACTGAAACAGAGAAATGTAACTTTTCTGGTAAAGCAAGCACAAACAGCAGAAGATTTATTGATTATAACCCATATTGCAATGGTCCCTGAGCTAACACTTTAATAAAACCAGGGAAAATGACAACCAAAAGGAGCCCCAGAAATCATAAATTTCAGTGTGCGTGCAGAATGGTGTGGAGAAAATAATCAGCAAAAAGCAATCAACTCCATCTCAATTTGGAAGCAAAGAAAGTTTCATCTGGGGAGGACCGAGGTGCAGAAAACCTTGGAGTGTTCAGTCTTGCCTATTTCAGATGGCAGCCAGTGCCAGATGCTTCAGAAAAACACGTAGGAAATTCCACAGCAGTCACATGGGGGATAATCTGTCCCCATCTACTTGCCAGGAAGATCTCATGCTAATCTTAAAAATTTAAGATATACTTACAACTTGAAACATCAGGTTTTATATTACTCCCAACATTCCATTTAAATGTTAACCAGTATAGCTGGATAGTCAAATTTTTTTTTGAAACCTGCTAAACCTAATTTTTCTTGGAATTTCTTTGCATTGCAATATAAGTCTACTTAGTTTTAAGGAATACTCCAGATTTGTTACTCTTATTTTTTCAGTGATCTGAGCTAACCACATTTTGTCCAAGCAGCCATTTCTCAGTATTCAAAATACCAGTACAAGAATTATAAAAAGAAAACACTCCCCTCATTTTTCAGGTTGTAGCCTACACATCCTTTTCTTGCCTTCCCTCAGTATCCAAAAAAGAGAGTATTGATTACAGGTATGAGGCTAAGTCTGTACTTGGGGTAGGCTTTCTCTGTAGGATCCAGTTTGCCTAACTTGCCCCAGGTTTTTGAAGAGGTAGGATACACCTATGCTAGTAAATTAAAGTCTGGGACGGGAACTAAGTACTGGGACTTAAAGATTTATAGAGTGTAATTGGTGGAATGATCCTAGAAATATTTTCCTCTGGAAAGTAACACTTTTTCAAACAGACCCCTCGAAGAATTTGCATGATGGCACAAGCTAGGTGGGATAAAAAAATTGACACTGGTGTTTTAAAGGAAGCTACCCAGTTTTGGAGGGTAAGAGAGCTGACTGCGGCTTGCACACAGGCTGTGCTCTGTCATTCAGCTTCAGTGACAGAAAGTTGTCCCAAACAAACCTAATAAACTGTAGGTATGTAGTCTTGAGAACCCACCTTCCACAGGCAAGTACATCCTATATAACCAGTAAAGGCAAGTGCCCTTGAACTCCCTCCTGAGAGGCTGTCTTGTCTAAACTGTGCAACAGATTTTTCTCTTGGGGATGTCTACTGATCAGACACAGATCAACATCTATTTTAGTCCTGGTGCTTTGTTAGCACCTGAGGCTACAGTACAAGTCTAATTAGGCAGTGTGTATCCCATGCTTTATTGACTAATGCCAATAACCTGGGTATCAGGAAATCTACAGCCATATTTTCCTTTAATTTTAACTTTGTATCGAAAGAGGGAAAAAGTAAAAACAGAATCTGAATTTGAAAGCTTTTTATCTAAGTAAAAAATGGAAGTGTGCTTTTTAAAATTAATTTCTTCTTTCAGAAAGAGCAAATGCCAGTGGGTTTGTGTTGTGGTTGTACCTAGAGGTGTCAGTCAGAATTCAGGTGCCTCTGAGCAAACACGTACAATAAAAGAGCTCCTGTCCCATGGAGTTTAACCTGGAAATGAACCAAGTCATCAAAGAGGTAAGAATAAAACAAAGGCCTGGAAAGTATAATAATGTGCTTGTGATCAAGAAACTGACTAAAATGTGCTTAAAATCAAGAGATTTAGAGCAACAGAAGAATTTAATTAATCAGACTGTTAGAACTAACTGCCACGTAAAATACATTTGCTGATAAATGTGTAAGTGCTGATAAAACATCCTTCACTTCAGCAGCAGAAAAGGAAAGGCAGAGGAAGCTCTGGAGGAGAACTGGCTGAAGCGTGCTCTTAGTTTCTTGCTCAGGCACCGACGGTTGCATACCATAAGATGTGTGCCAACACGGCCAATAAGCAGCAATTTTTTAACTAATATTTAGGATGACACATATTCATATTCATGTTAATCCTATGTACTTTTTAGGAGGAAACAAGAGCTACAGTATATTTAATGGTTTCTTGCCACTGCTCCAAAACATCACTACTCTGTATGCCATGCACACGATGCTTGGGCCACTGCATGAAATCCCACCCAGCTTCCATCTCCGCTTTCGGCATCACCTGTATTTAGTTTCTTAATTCTGCTTTTTTACACTTCATCTACAGATCTATTAGGATTTTAAAGACTGTGTTCCTCTTATTCTTAAACTTCAAGGGCTGTTTTCACCTGAGATTTTACTTTGGTTGTCTTTTGTACCCTGAGATTTTCATGAATAGGTAACCATCTGGCAAATTTTGTTATTAGTTAATCAATATTTAAAAAAAACCCCGTGATGTATCTGAAATTGAAAAGTAAACGATTTTGGAGTGCATTTTTTTTCTCTTTTGAGAAGCAGAATTTATAGTGTCTTATTCTTGGACAGACTGTGAGGATTCTGCAATGGTACCGAAATTAAGAGTCAATTAATCAAGCACTGTTAATAGGTACTTAAAAATGCTTAAGAAAGAGAAAGAAAAGAGATCACAGGCTTATCCCTAAAGCAGAGGAAATTTTGTTTTGACTCGCAGTTAATGCAGAGAGCACCCTTATCTGAAAAAACGAAGTAGTTGTCTGATTCTGAAAAAACTTATATTTTACTTTCTTATCCCCTTTCAAACAGATATCCTAGCTGTGATGAGGAATAAAGTCAGCTCTCAAAATTTTTACTCTACATGCAATTGATGCTAATTATAAATCCACTAACTAACTATAATATCTATAAACTTCTGTTTCTTGCTCCCTGACCACTGCACTCTCATTACACAATCAGCAACCAACAAATGGAAATACTTCAAGATGTAGCATTTGGAGATTCAGGTCTCCTTCCATGTTAGCAATCTTGCTAAACTACACAGAGCTACTCCTCTGTGTAGCTGGGCTGGGGTTTGTTTGTCTTTTTTTCTGCAGCCATGAATTTTCCATTCCAGGTTCCACAGCTCAGCTTCTGGATGAGAGATGATGGGTGCTCAGGTCTAGATTTGCACACATTTTATGGTTAGGAAAATATCCTGTAACAAGGGATGTTATATGTATATATGAATATACTCTTAACTGTTACCAAATGTTGGCTACATGTAAAAAAAGTAGATCACAGTGAGAGCCACAAATTATGTTAATTGTCTGAAAAACATCAGCATATGTTGTATGGATTCCACCTTGTTATTTGAAAAACATGAAACACCTGTAAAAAAGTAGGTGGTTATGATAATTACCCAAGATGAACATCAGGTCATGGAAAGTTTCTGCAAAAACTGCAATACTCATTGGCTTCAAGAATGCTTCCCATAAGAATAATTTTGAATCTTGACTTCAGAAACATCAGTATCAACATCTGTATATCTTTAACAGAGTGAATGTTCTGAAGCTATTAATGAGATCTGATTGCTGAATACCAGAATTGGGACGGAAAGAAAGTGAGAGAAAAAGAAAGTAAAACTGAAAGAAGACTTGGAGCAGTGAACTTCTGTCCTGCAAGTCACCCTGCAATATCTCAGAAAACTTGAGTGGATTAAACTATACACTGATTGACTGTAAATAAAATCAAATTCTGCTTGTCTAAGAAAACCCCAGCACCAATAATTTGAAGTGAAAATTGCTTTTAACTAATGCACAAAAACATATAAGAACAATAAAATAATTATATAAGAATGAGTTATTAACATTTACTCACTCAGAATGCTTTTCTTCAGGGGAAGTGTGGTATTTCTGAATTTAACAGTAAAGGTATACATGTCAGATAAAATTGATTGCAAAACCATTGCAGGGGAAAGCTGTGTCTGAAATTGAGCATGCTGGGCTGCATTGCCTGGTTAGAGTTCTTAGTGTCTGTGCTCCTGCAGATTGGCGAGGGTAAAACTGCAAGTGTTGGTGGGTGGAGAAGTTGGAAATGTCCTTTTTCAGCTGTCACCTGGCAGTTTCCTACATGGAGAGAATTTAGGGGTCTGTTAGACGGGCTTCTGAAAATTTCTCTGCAGTGGTTTATATCTCTATCTAATTGTTTCACAACTTGCCAGAAGTTACCATCCCTGTCACAATGGTAACATAGGAGGATTTGAGCTCACATTTAAGAAGTTCTGTTTGTATTCTGTGTCTTTGTCCAGACTGACTTTTGCCCATGCAGTGGAAGTTCAGATATTAGCTTGGAAATCATTGTGGCTAGTGCTGCTACTCCTCAAAAGCCTGACATAAGTTCTGACACATAGGTGGAAGGGGTAGAAACACCTAAAACAAGTCCTCAAAGCTCATTTTCAGTTTGTTTCAAGGCAATTTGCCTTCCTCTAAGCAATCTTCAGCTCTGGCAAGCATCAAGTGGACAGCTTCAGACCGCTTACTGAAGTTGATGTGAAAGCCTTGCTTGTCGTGCAATTGTCCTATCTCCTTACTACTCACTTAAGACACTGCAGAAGAATGCTGCTTACCCACTGATAATAGGTTGCCCTAATTCATAATGGCAAAAGTTACAGAAGTAGGCAAAAGTCTAGAAAATGAATGAATGCACTAGAGGTCAATTTTCAAGCATTCTGAGTGCATCATTCAAAAGATGGTGACATTGATTTTTACTATGTATATTCCATTAGGAGTAATTGGGTCAGGAAGACATTTGTGCATTTAATATACTTGTATGACTTTCAGTGATGAAACTGGGAGTTGGGTTCAGATTTGAGTGTTATTGGAAGTGCCTCTCCACCAGGTCAGCTTCTAAGAAGAGTGGAATAAATGTGACTTAATGCTTTGCAGTAAGTCTCACATCTTTTATTGACTGTAAAATTCTAATGATATCCTTGAAATGCAGACCTGAGGAAAAAACTGCTGTGATGTAACAAAAGCTTCATCTATAAAAGTTATGGAACACATATGCATTGGTGTTCCAAAAGTTTTTTCATTGTAACAAATATTCAGAAAATATTTATATTCTCTAAGTAGATTTTAATGGACCTTTGAAATTCATTAGGGTGTTTTAGTCATCCTGCCAAATTAAAATTAATGTCTTCTGCCTAAGGAACCAAATCCTGGATGTGGATCATATTGCAGTAGGAGTGTGGTGGATCTTTCAGCTATGTAAGCCATCTGTGCCCTGAGTTCAGCAATACAAGAGCCTATTGACCAGGTGCACAAAGGAGTGAGACATACTGCTTGACCATGGGAGCCTTGGTTTCCAATTTCCAGAATGATGTTTTGTCAAAAATGCCAGCAACAAAAGGTGGAAAGTGGAAGGCTTTCAGGGGAAGGTGGGAACTGGTGAAAGGAATTCTCTGTATTTTCCCAGACAGTCCTATGGTGACCACAGCATTATCTTGCTGAAGTTATCCTTGAGAGTCAAGACCCTGACACAGTTCTCATATATCTGGGCTTTGCCCTCGAGCAGGATAAAATGTTTTCAAAAGTAATAAACTGAGAAAAAATGTAGTTGCAGAGTAAGTAGCAGCTGCCCATCAACATCTAGCAAGCAAATCTTCAAAATGTTCTATTTTTGTAAACATTTTAAAGAAAAAATAGAACAGAAGTAAGTTCTGAAGATATTGGAATATTTTGTATAAACGCTTTCAAGAAAAAGAACTCTCCTTGCAGTAAGATACTTGTTTTCAATTTTTCACAAATATTGAAATCAGTGTTTTCATTTTGAAACTGAAGAGCTTTAAGAATAGAATCACAGAATCATAGAATTGTTTAGGTTGGAAAAGATGTCTAAGATGACCAAGTCCAACTGTTAACCCAGCACTGCCAAGTCCACCAATAAACCGTGTCCCCAAGTGTCACATCTACAAGTTTAAATACCTCCAGGGATGGTGACTCAACCACTTCTCTGGGCAGCCTGTTCCAATAATCCCTCCAGTGAGGAGTTTTTTTCCTAATATCCAATCTAAACTTCTCCTGGCACAACTTGCAGCCATTTCTTCTCATCCTAACTCGACGGCTATTCCTCTCATCCCTAAGGACTTTGTGTCCACTTTCTCCCTGCCCCATTCAACAACAGTCCCACATTCCCCTTGCTCCTCATTTTATTACTAATAGAGCCATAGAAGCTCTTGATGCCCTCAGTATCCCTTACAAGTCTTATCTTCAGCTGGGATTTTACTGTTCTGACACCATTCCCACACAACCCTACAGTGTTTCTAAATTCCTCCTTTGTAGTCCACCTTTGCTGCATTTTTGCACTGAAGTGTAGTCATGAGTTCCCTGTCAACAAAGCTCTTATCCTGCTAGGTCTACTTGACATTCTGAGTATTTTGATAAACATTCTTGCTGGTGGAGGGGGTTTCTTGTCTGTCACTCCACTCTGACTGGAGAAATGGCTGGAGCTAATTTCACCACTGCAAAATAATTTCATGTAGCTATGTGAGTCACAGCAAAACAGAATATTTGCCTATTAGTACTTTAAATAATTCACTAATGAAACAGTTATTCAGTCTGAAGAATTTTTTTTTTATCTTGGTCAGTTAATATATCTATAAAACTATTGCTATTAATACTACTATATTATCAAATAATTAAAATTCTATTTCAGTTACTTGGGCCTAAATCTGGATAATCCTAGGTAAAAAATGTTCTCTTTAACACAGGAAGACTTCATAAAAGTACTATTTCTGCTTGTTCCCAAGCATGAGCAGGAATGTGCATTTTGACTGTTTCTGCTCCTCTTCCAAGTAAAGTAAATAATAGGATGTGTTGGCCCAAAATTTATCTTTCCACACACAGCCTGTTAATATCTGCTTCAGCTATTCCATCGAGTGGAATTTTACCTCTGTTGTCTTCTCCCAACCAAAATGTCATTAACCCAGTCAGGATCACTTGTGCCCATTCTTCAAGGTGTGATTTCTCTGGTGTAATCCCATACAGCCTGCTCAGTCTGCCTGAGCTGTCCCACAGCTCCTAAAATGACCCCTGCCAAATTTTCCCTCTGTAAGGGAAAAAAATTAGAAAAATTTGGAAGTATGTATTTTGATATTTCTATTCATTTGTCAGATTTAGTAACTTTTATCCTCACATGTGAAACCCTATTCAGGTAACAGCTGCATGGCAGTAGAGGTGATTACAGCCAGATTTCCTTCCTGTTGGTGACTTAAGTTTCTGCAGAACTTAAATGTGCCATCCGAGGCTGACAGCCTTCCAAATCTTTCTTACCCTTGTGCCAGCACTCCTCTGTATTAATAGGTATCCACTTCCAAAAATAATGTCAAAGAAAGGGTAAAAATAGAAAATAAATTATCTAGTGTCATTTTAGATAGGATGTTGTCAAGCATGGAACAGGCTGCCCAGGGATTGGTAGAGTCACCATCCCTGGAGATATGTAATGGACATGTAGATGCTGCACTTAGGGACATGGTTTAGTTGTGGACTTGGCAGTGTTGGGTTCATGGTTGAACTTGATAATCTTGAAGATATTTTTCAACCAAAATAATTCTACAATTCTACAATTTTAGTATTTCTGGGTCAGCATCTTATCCAGAATCCACAGGAGCAGAATCCACTTAAGACACGTCCTTTCACAGTCTCAGTCTCCTTGGTATCTCATCTCTTCTTCTGTTGTCAGCCTTCTTTCCTCTCATTTCAGTGCTTTTGTTCACATTTCACCCGTGTTTTGGACCATTTTCCCATCTTGTTGTCAGTCATTCACTCTCTTTTTACCTTTCTTGGGAGAGTCAGCTGTGTTCTTGATTCAATGAACACAGACAGCTTCTGTCAATAACAAAACCCTGGACTTATGGTTTGCTCCTCTGGCCAGAGCCCACAGGCATTCTGAGACATCAGTGTTACAAACATTTGAAGATTTTGATAATAATAAGTTCCCAATATTGAACAATTTCTATTAAGAAGTAGTCTGGTGGGTTTTTTGCTTTTCTGGAAATGTGTTAACTTATTATTGCTGTTAGCATGCAGAAGACAATTTGTTTATTGCTAATTAACCACCCACAGGGCAGATGTTTAACCTGAACAACACCTTTCAAGGGAATATCCAGAGGCTGAATTTACCAGACACCTTTATAAGTATTAAGGACCTACATTTACCACTGAGCAGTAGCAAATTATTTCAGAAATGCTCTAGGTGAGGGAAAATAGTTAGTGGAAGTAGAATGTTAATTACGGTCAGGAAGTTCAGGGCCAGATGTTTCATGGCAGGGAACCGTGCTGTCTACATGGTAAGGTATGGGAGCAATGCACTGTGAATATGTTTGTGTAAATGAAGTAACCTGAGGCTTGCAGTGGTGTTCTACTCTCCCAACAACTTTGTCAAATCTATTGTGGTTAGCTTTGCAATTTACTACATTTTTGGGTTGTCATTCAGGTGGAGTGGAAAGGTTGCATAAGCATTTCTTCTTCTTTTAGCCATTTTTTGGGTTCTGACATTGAACCTAAAACCTGTTGTGCTGGTTTTGGCTGGAGTAAAGTTAAGTTTTTTCTCAGTGGCTGGGACTGTTTATGTATGGGGCTATGTTCTTTATTTGTGCTGAATACAGAGTTGATTATATGGAGATGGTTTTGTTGTTGCTGAACAGGGCCTGCACAGGAACCAAGGCCTTTTCTGTTTTCTGTACTCCCATCCTGGCACGGAATTTGGGGGTGCATGGGCAGTTGGGAGTAGATGCAGACAGGACAGGTGAGCCAGGATGACCAAAGGGATATTGCAGACCATATGACATCATGCTCAGTACATAAACGGGGGGAAAGAAGGAAGAAAGTGCGGGTGTGGATTTTTAGAGTGATGGTGTTTGTCTTCCCAAGTCACCATTACATGTGATGGGGCCCTGCTCTCCGGGAGATGGCTGAACACCTGCCTGTCCTTGGGAAGTAGTGAAATAATTCCTTGTTTTGCTTTGCTTGTGTGAGTGGCTTTTGCTTTCCCTATTAAACTGTCTTTGTCTCAATACATGAATTTTCCAGCTGTTACCTTCCAATTCTCTCCCTGATCCCATTGGTGGGAGTGGGCAGGTGGCCACATGGGGCTTGGCTGATGTCTGGGGTGAAACCATGGCACCTATACAATATTATCTTATTGGCAGAGCAGCTGGAATTAAGAGTCAGGAACATGACTACTAATGCCAAGGCCTAACCTTTGCTTTTTCTTCATCTACAGAGTAATAGTGATCCTCGTAATTGGGATGATTTTTTTGTAGCCAAAGAATTTCTGTTTCAGTGTTGTCCTACAACACTGTTATACCTCACTCTTTTACCTGAGTGCAAACTTTCTAACACCCGCTCTGTTTGTCACTAAGGGTCATAATTCAGAAGACAGAATGCACAATAACCCTGCAAACAGCTCTCCTCGTCAGTGCTCTTTCACAAAAGAGAAGAATCCTTTTCCAACAACAAGGCTCAGTGTCTTGAGTTACATTTGCATGTGTAATTTTTTGCTCCATTGCCCCTAATGTGCACTTACAAGGTATTATTTTTGAGCACAGCTATAACTGATTGGAACACAAACCACTGGGTTTATCACCTCTTAGACTTGGATTTGTGTCTTATCCTCAGACAAATGCATATGGAAAGCTTTGCTCACTGCATTGCATATTGCAGCTTGCTCCCCAAATGTACAATACATAATTCAACAGAGTCTGGTGTAGTTGTCAGCTTTTCCTCAGAAAGAAACCAGCTGTTTAAAAGGCTGAAGGAATAAAATATTTTTGGAAGAGCTTCCCCTCATGGATTTCTACAGCTCCTCTCAGCTCATATTACTAAGACAGATACAATAACAAATTTACAGAAAAGAGTTGAAATCTGGACTTAAGGCCAAATGAGGGTTTCTGCTTCCAGTGATTTTCCTCACTCTCTGATTTATGGTTATGTGTGTGAAATGGAGTGAAAGAGAGCAGCTTTTTGTTTCTCATGTTAATTTACACTTTCTGTGTCTGGACCTTTGTGTGATGATGAGTGAATGGCCGAGACACAGACCTATAAAAGTCATTTCATACATCCATAACATGAAAACCTAGAAGGCATATAGGGTATACCTTCACTATCATACCAGGAGGGAATCCCTGGTTCCCAGTGCAGTCAGAGCACCTCATATGTGTACTGCTCAGTGACTTTACCTCTCTGGAAGGGACTCTTTCTGCATGTGGGGTATTCATGTCGCAAGTCTTTGTTTGATGGCTATAGCATAGCCCATTTTTTGTCTCTCTGCACATAAGCCTTTACAGCTTTCATAATTCCTGCATTTGTGTCCTACCACAGTTTGTGGTTTATGTGTTCATTCCATGCTGGCACGTTCTGTATTAGGGCACTTCATGGCACACATGCTGAAAGGCTTTCTTTAGGCTCTTCAGTGCTAAAATAAAACTATTGCACACAGCTAAGAAAGCACAGCTAAGAAAGCACATTCCTTGAACCCTCATGGCCATCAAAACAGCTGCTAAACACAATGTAGACAAATATGTATAAGATATAAAAATGTCCTTCTGAAATCTTCCTCACAAAGGCTAAAATATTGATAAACTTCCTTACTCTCCAACTCCTCTTCCATGTAAAATGCAGAAATATGAGTTTCTCCTGTGTCCTCCTCTCATATTTCCCTACTATAAAATATCATGCAGATAAATTGTAAATTAGTTCTCCCAATTCTCACAGCTATTAAAAAAATAAATACATGAATTCACATCTCTCTTCCCTCACCCACCTGTGCAATAAACAATGATATCTCTTTAAAGCATCCATTATTCTTGTGAGACTTATAAATGAGTCTTTCTCATCTATAATATCTTTGGTGTTACAATTGAGTAAAGCACACAAAATGAAAAGCTTCTCTAAGGCCAAACAGTTAAGTTTCTTATGTGAATAGTCAGAATCTTTCAGCGATTGTTACCCTCCCATACTTTTGTTACCTAGATATGAGACACTGAGACAGCCTGTGTCCTCCACACTGTGTCTGTGAGAGAGAAAAATATCCAAGGACCCCAATTTCTGATGGGCTTATAGAGGACCAATTTATCAAAAAATATATATTTAAAAATACATATAAGAGATAATTTAGGTGAGAAGCCAGTCTGATGTAGAAATATATATGTGATCAGCCTGAAAGACCTTCTCCTGCTCACCAGTGTGCTGAAGGGGCACCTTGTTGACAGAAAAAAGAGGTACAAAAGGCTTCTACCTTCCCTGTTTAAGGCTGCATTATGGCAAAATTGATCTTTGGGATAAAGAGATAGTATGTTATTTGGGGATAGCAATGGATCAAGAGAACTTTTGGGAAAGTAAGGACTGGGGAAAGATGGACTAATCATAAGAAAGGCTGTTGTCTCCTTCTGTAACTTCCTGGTTAACAGGAAAGATTATAGACTACCAACACCAAATGCCAGTCCATTCCCTTCTTTTGAAACGGGGTAGTGATATGCATCCTCTCTGCACAGCTTGTGTTCTGGCAGCTGAGATGTGTGTCAATGAGCCTGTGTGATCATGTCTCTTGTGGAGCACAGCCTCCAGAATAATTTGCCTGGATGATTGTGGCCATGCTGCTGGGCAGCAACCAGCAGTGTCAGAAAATGGCAGCCAGGGTCAGGATCTCCCCTTCAGATGTAACTGTAAAATTACCAAGAGAATCAGCACCTAGACACATGCAGGATGTTGCACTGTTGCCCATAACCTGCCTCCCAGGAGTTTCTTTCCTGCCATCAGCACCAAGGCTGTAACTTTGTTTATGGGTACCTGAATTGGATATTTACTTGGCAATCCCATGGAAATCCTCCCAGGAAACATAGGCAGGGAAGACTGTGATGCAACCTAGGTATGAAATGAGCTGTTTGCCTGCATCATGGTTTTCATGCACCTGAGGGCAGAACTTCATGCTGAGTCATAAATCAGAAAACTAGGAAACCTACAGGCTTAAGATTAGACAACAAAGTTGGAGGACAGTAGTGTTGCCAATCTACCTTGTGGCTATCAAGCACCTGCACAGAAAGGTAGAAAGGACCAAGGGTGCAGCTGCATAAACTCCTCTCTTCCCTGCTCCAGATGAACTTGCAGAAAATCCAGACTGAAAGGCATTGTTTTAGCAGAGGTGTGAACAATATCAGGACTTTTCATCTGGAAACAGTGGAAACAATTATAAAATTATTTTGTTTGGAACGGACCTCGTTCCAACTGTTCTCCTGTAGGTAGAGGGCAACCTCCCAATAGACCAGGTTGTTCAAAGACCCATCCAGCCTGGCCTTGAACACTTCCAGGGATGGGGCATCTACAACTTCTCTGAGCAACCTGTTTCAGTTCCAGCCTTACCACCCTCACAGTAAAGAATTTCTTCCTTGTATTTAAGCCCATCCTCTTCAATTTGAAGGCCTTGTCCTATCACTACATGCTCTTGGGTGATGCAATGCTGAGCATAATATATGGCTTGTTTGTATTCTGCTTTTCTCAACTATAGAAAAGAAAAATACAGTTGAACATAACTGCAATGGTTGACTAATTCATGTTTGTGCAATGTTTTGCCTGAAGATGCAGAGAGACTCTGCAGAGAAACCCCAATAAATTAGAGAGCTGCACAATCACCAACCACATGAAGTTTAATAATGGCAAGTGCTGACTTCTGCACTCTGGACAAGGCAATTGTGAATGTACAGACTGGGGAATGAGATGCTGGAGAGCGGTGCCATGGAAAGGGCCCGGGGGGTCCTGGTGGATGGCAAGTTGAACATGAGCCAGCAGTGCCCTGGCAGCCAGGTGGGCCAGCCCTGTCCTGCGGGCATCAGGCACAGCATCGGCAGCTGGGCAAGGGAGGGGATTGTCCTGCTCTGATCTGCACTGGGGTGGCCTCACCTCCAGTGCTGGGGGCAGTTTTGGGTGCCACAATGTAAGAAAAATATAAAGCTGTTGGAGAGTGTCCAAAAGGGGGGCAACAAAAGTGTTGAAGGACCTTGAGGGGAAGCCGTATGAGGAGCAGCTGAGGTCACTTGGTCTGTTGAACCTGGAGAAGAGGAGCCTGAGTTACAACTTCCTTGTGAGGGGAAAAGGAGAGGCAGGCACTGATGTCTCCTGTGTGGTGACCAGGGACAGGACCTGAGGGAATGGCCTGAAGTTGTGTCAGGGAGGTTTAGGTTGGATATCAGGAAAAGGTTCTTCACCCAGAGGGTGGTTGGGCACTGGAACAGGCTCCCCAGGGAAGTGGTCACAGCACCAGCCTGACAGAGCTCAATAAATGTTTGGACAACTCTCTCAGGCACATGGTGTGACTCTTGGCAATGGTTCTGTGCAGGGACAGAAGTTGGACTGTGATTCTATGTTTATTGTTGTTAAGATACACTGAGATTCCCTTTGCTCTAACCTTTACCCTCATGCACTTACAGTGATTACTTTTTATCAGTCTTTAAGAAAAGATAGCCCATTCTGAGATATTGCTGCCATTTTCAATATATCCGTAGTCAGACAGGCTTATCAATTACCTCAAAGTCAAACAGCTTAACAGCAAAAAATAGAAGTAGCAAGATTTAATTTGAATCCATCCAGTCAGGCCCTACCGGGAAAAGACATACAACATTAATGTCTGCTGGGACTTCATCTCTGCTGCTGGATAAGTTGTTCCTGGAGTTATATATAAGGACAAATTTTGCTTTTCATTGCTTCATGCAGTTCCATTGACTTTAATGAGACTGCAAAGATTACTTAAGAAGCAAATGTGGTTTGTAACTTTACCTTCTTTCCATTAGCAGGCCACACCACTTTAATAAAATATAGGGTGAATATTCTTTAGGAATGGCAAAGCACCTGGACATTCTCAAACTGTTGTGTCTGCCTGACTGATTCGTTAGCCATTATTTTCACTCAAATAATGTAAATGATGATGGGTGGCTGTGGCACAGATCTGCTATGTCTATTACTAAATTCTTCATGTTAGAATTATCACTTTATGTTAACCAACAACTAAATAGTGTTTTTTGCTGTATCTCTTTTACATCCATCAACATGATACTGCCAACTTTCCTTCTTAAATTATATTTTTGAAACCATTTATTCATTTCTTCCAGCTCAGATTAATGATTTCCATGCTTGCTTAAACTGTACACAAATTTTTGTTCTCCTTTGTACTGTGTATGAGGCATGAAATATCCTCCACAGCTGTGAAGAATAGCTTGTACATCTTACTATCTTCTTGCTAACATTTCTTTTTCATTAAGGCCAGATTAAGCATGGATTCTCTGAAATAAAATTCAGTATCAGAGCATAGCTTATATATAAAGCTATTCTAAATCAAATCTACAGCAGCAATATCATGTTAATAGAGATGCACTGAGGAATTATTAATACTGAAAAATGAAACATGCATTTATAGTGCAAAGTTTCTCTCTGTTTTTCTGAGTTTTTTGCTCTCCTCTGCTCCCTACTCGGCTTTAAAGAAAAGTGCCACAGAAGACTTTTCAGCATTTGGTTTGTAGAATCTCATAAAAGTGACATGATTGAAATTCTCCAGACACAGCTTGGCTTCAAGATGTAAATAATGTTCTGATGCTGATTTCCAGAAGCTGACTATAAACATTAAATTTGCAACTTAACTGTTGTGGGGGAGAAAAAAAATTAAGAGAAAAATGAAAAGAGGAAAAAAGAGGAAAAAAAAAAGAAGTATAATTCAAGAAGGGATGAACATTATTAGTCTCAGCAAGTTCAGTCTTTTAAAGCTTCCTTCCTAAAAGACAAGCTTAAGTTTTCCTGAGCCTTAAGTTTCCCCAACCATGACTTATGTTTGAATTTACTATGTGTTAGCAAGATTTTGCAGTCCATTCAGTCCAAACTTAAGCTCAGATACCAATAAAATCAAAATAAATACTGATGGGTAATAGTAACTGGAAGTCAAAGCAGCATGAAATCATAAGGGCAAATTTGTCTTATTATTATTTCTTATATAATTATTATTTTTGCTTACACTTGTTATCCATTTAGATTTTTAAAATTATCCATTTATATGGGTGGCATGCACAAAGGGAGGCTACAAACCTTTAAATATCTGACAGTTCTGAGGATTAAGAAAATAATTTAGTTTATTATGACTGTCTGGGTTGCTTGACCTAGCTGAGATGTGAAAAAATATGTGTCAGGTATTTTATTTTCCACTGGAATTGCTCTAAAAAGGCCAAGAGGGCAGAATGTGTGTTTCAGTAAGAGCATTCACCAACATTCTCTGGAGCAGGGGAAAAGGAGAATAGTGACAAGTGAAATATGGGGGAAAAAACCAAAAAGAAACAAAAAAACCAACCAACCTCATTTTAAAAAGAACTGTGCATTTCCTCTGTGATATATGTCCAAGTACTGATCAAATTTTTTGTGACTGTTTTCAGAGTCAGGGTGGTTACCTATAGGGTCAACATCATCCAAAAAAAGGTCTGTGTAGCAGGTTGAGAATTAGCCCAATTCGGCTGTCCATACCTGTCCTTCAGTTAAAATTTAGGAACTGGTGATGTGAGTGTTGAAAATCCATTTCTGTGTGCAATATGAAAGACTTTGTTCAACCATTACTGCAGAGCAGATTGTAGGTATCTTTAGGTGTTCCTTTCTTACTCTGATACTCTTTAGAGGCAAATTAACCCATGTTATGTCTTTATGGAACAGTGAAAAAGCAGAAACCTCCACTGAATTTTCTCCTTCCTTTTATCCTCTTTCACACTTTTGATTGTTCCATGAAACTTAAATGAGCAGTGAGGGAGGGCTATGTGTAATGACATATGAAAAGTGTTTTCAGATATGGGGTAGTCTGATAGTCAATGATATCTGTATGTACTGAACTCAGTGCTTAACTCTGAAGTCCTAATTTTCTGTCACATACAATCTTGTTTTAGTATTTTTACCAGCTCAAGAGAATATCAGTCACTTTCTTGCCTGGAACCATTCTGGATCCTGTTGTTACTTGCTGTGTGAAGACTATCCTCACTGATGGAACGGCAGTGAACCCTGCACAGAGACATTGTGTTGTTAAACCTACCTCTGTCTGTGTTTTTACTTCTGTTTTTTAAACTGGGAGGTAGATCTCTGGGTATGGCTACATCTGCATTTGGTGAACAACTAAATCCTGGGTTTCCTCTGAAGCCCAGCTTCCTCTATAGAACCATCTGGCCAATGATGAAACCTACAATGTTGGTGTTAGTGACTTTACAAACCTTCTTACAGTACCTTCAAGGTCTATTATTTCCATGATGTGATTTACTCAGTCTTAAACTAGACAACAAAGTAGGTTAAATGAGTTGATGCTCTACAACTGGTTGTTTCTCTCCACAGCTCCCACAAGAGCCTTCTGCTATGAGGTCATTCCTTTGTAAGAGTTCAAATTTAGGCTGATACCAATCCCACCAGGTGTGCTTGAATCTCCTGTGTTGGAAGGCTGAATAAAGATTTCCACACTCTCTCTGTCCTTTGGTAGGTGAATGGAAACTTTCTAAGGGGAAATTCGGACCAGCCTGTGATGAGCAGGTGATAGAGCTGCCATCAGACCACACACAGAATTCCGAGGCACACACACAGGATGAGGAGGTGGCACTTAAAGTGCTCTATGGGAAACAGACCGCACCTGAACTTTTGCCCTGGGGCTGTGAGTCGGCCCTGGGGGACTAGCCCAGGGGGTAGGTAACAGGAAGAGCCTTTTAGCTGGTTCTTGCTCAGCAGTGTGGACCCAGGCATTCCTCCCAGACAGGGCTCTGCTGTTCTGCAGCTTCTTCCAAAGCAAGTGTAACAAGGAGACTAAGCACAGCAGACATTGCTAGGGTCAAGGAGTTAATACAGTTTCTTATCTTCCCCAAGAACTGTTTATGCCATAAAACTAACGGGTTTAGGAGAAGTGAAAAAACAGATATCATACTGTAAACAAATGTTTTAATTTTTTTTTCTTGGGGGAGGAACTATTAGCAAAGTAGAAACTTTCATTCACAGTAGAAACTGTAACAAGGTCTATGTTTATCTTTCTTGCAGTAGGTATGATTTGCAATTAATTCTTTCTGAAGGAAAACATCACTGTAATTAATGAAGAAAAAAAGGATTAAAAGTTGCCTCACAACTGATGTTGATATTTGCTCATTGTAAAGGAAGAAAAATAGGAAATAAGGGTCTTTTTCCCAATAGCCTTCTGTATCATCATTGATATTATTTTTATTCCTACCATTGCTCTATTAACATGTGTTTGTCTCTTGTTAACATCATATCAATACAAAAGCAACAGCCTTCACCATGTGCTTCAGTCCCTAATAGCACTAAAAACAAACAAACCCTGAAACTTATGATTATGGTGGGGAAAATGTACATATCAGCTAAATGTGTTTATTGTGGGTGTACTAACTTTTCTCTTTTTCAACAATTTTTATTTGGGGTTTCTGTGCTGGACCACCAGCATACTTCCTCTGTTTTACTTAATCTTTCTTTTCCCTTCCAAACATAATTCTTTTCAAGAATCTTCAAGCACCATTCTTCTGCAGCCTGAAATTCAGTATCTGAGTTATATCCTGGGGATTGCAGTGGTATTATATTGTCAACAGGACTGCAGCTGTTACTATCATGTGTAACACATGTTTAGAGTAAATTTTTTTCCTTCTCTCAGTTGTTTGGGTTTGGGTTTTTTATCTTTTGATGGCTTCTTGGGAGAAAAGGAAAAAAAAGTGGAATTAACTGGCATTCCCAAAACACTAAAAGTATTGATACAAGACCTTCAGATGAAAGATATTAAGTACTTCAGTTGAGCACTGAGTGGGCAAAGATCCACATCAAAATAAAGACTTCTGTCACCATTGCTCTACTGAGAAAATGTAAGAAAGACTGAAAGAGCCTGGGGATGAACTGTGGGCATATCATTAAGGAGTCCAGCTGAAGCGCTCCAGCTGAGCACATTACAGCACTCCCAACCCCATCCTCCTTTGGCTTTGTCCCTTCTTGCTTTTCAGTCCAGAGTAGGGAGCATGGAACTTCTGCCCATGCCATGTCACACAAGAGCACTCCTGTGAAGAGGAGTTTGTGGGAACCTGATCATTTTCATTGAGGACTAGCACAAATGGGAGTGTCTGTGAAGCTAGGAGAGGGGTCCACTGAAATACTAAGTGGGTGGAAACAGGGATTAGAGGATGATTTAAGATAAAATAAGTGAAATTCTCAAACAGAAACACGCTGTTATAGAAATTCATCTTTCTTACAATAAAGTAATTTTTGATGTGTAGACTACCAGAATTTTGGGAGTGATTTCTTGACAGATGTGAGAGGTAACTAAAAAAAAAAATGTACATTATCAGAAAGCTTACATTTGTTTTCCAGCGATACATGCTTAAAAAAAATAGTTGAAAAAGAGTGAATATCACTGCAACTCAGTAAAGCAAAACATAGAATAGATGAAGTCCTTCTATTGTGATTCTCTGAAATTATATCTGGTCAAATTTGCCTTTATTTTCTCACATGTTTAGTTCTGATGGCAAGAAATTTCTCCCTGGCATGGAGAAGACTTTAGTGGAACTGCTCCCACACTGGCAAAAGAGACAAGAAGAAAACTATTATTTTGCAGAAATAGGATGATAAACTCGAAACTGGAAAAATCACGTGACTGAACAATAATAAAACAGTAGTGGGCGTGTGACTGGAACCCATGTCAACTTGTAAAAAAACAAATATAAACAAAAATAACATCTATTTTTCCAAATTCTGGCTTTGTTTAACCCAAGACAAAATCAGAGTACTTGCTTTCTTGCAAGATATGTTGGGTGTCAATCTAAGTGTACAAAGCTAGAGTCTATCTTTCTATGTCATCAAGAATAGAAAAAAAAAAAAAAAGTGTGACAGCTGATCTCCTATTTCTTTTCTCACTCTTAGGTAAAATGGGTGAAATTCCAGAAGGCAGGGTAAGAGCTCTATCGTGATCCTTAACTTTCCAAAAGTAGCCAGACAATAGCATTTCACTGAGGAGGCTCTGAGGAAGAAGCCTTTAATGAACACCAAATTAGTTTTTTAAAGGAGGCTTTAAATAGAGCGGCAGTTCTGAAACACTTAGAATTATAACAAGACACTTAGAAGCAGAAGCAGTTATTTTCAAGCTATCCAGATGGATGAGTGAAACTGCACAAATGTAGCTTTATTTTAAAGAAAAGATCTAATCATAGATCTAATCCAGAAGTCCATTGCTCAGTTTGGATTTCCCAAGAACTCATTGCATCTGCTGTGTTTACCCCAGGCTCACCAATGCACTAAAGCAGAACAACCCCTAGAGACAAAAAGCATGTACTTATTCATTAAAACACACAAAAACCCCACAAAAAGAGATTAAATAAAACAAAAAACCTATATTATTTGAACCATGCATGCAAAATTAATGTATGTAACTACCGTATTGTATTTTTGCTGCTGTCCTTCTCCACCACCTTGAAAACTCGCCTTTATTTTATGTACTCTGTCTGAAATTTTTGCATTTCACAGCAGTTTGCACTATCTTTAGGAGAGAGAATATGATTTTTTATTGGCTGAGATGTATTAGAAATCCCAAAAAATGAGACTCTGGCATTTTGTGGTTAACAACAACATTAGTAATGATAATATATAAGATATAGGAACTGCCTTGGGAGCCATATTCTTTATATGGTGTTTCCTTTTAAAAGAAAACCTGGAATACTTAGGAATCATCAAACAATGTAATGACACATATTTACAAAAATCACATAGAGGAATACTTCATTGTAGTGAGTCGGTATTTTAATCAGTAAGTAATTAATATGCATTTTACTTTCATTGGGGTTTTGGCAATGGCAAAATTGGACAACGGTGTTTCTTCAAACAGTGTACTATATCCCCTTATGGCTCTGAATGTTGGACTCAAGAAAACGAAGATCTTGGCTCAGCAGACTGAGCTGTCTCCATCCACTCTTCATCATTTCCAAAGAATTCTCCTGCCAAACAAGATAAAACTAATATTTCTAAACCCACTAAAAGCTCATGTTGTAATGTGTGTGTAGTAACAGATTCAAGCACTTAATTTTTTTATTCACATTTCATTTTCTGCATGCAAAGCAGTTTACCAGTGTAAATGGTTGAAACAATGGAAAATGAACATCAAGGAGCCTACACTGAGCCTGCCTTGAAGCCAAAAAACTTAATTGATCTTTTCCATCTCTGATTCTTTGAAACTGAGCACTGTATAAGTAAAAACTGTGATTTTTTTCATTGCAATTAATATTAATATATTTTCTGTAATCTTGGTAAATAAAGGAGGTGTGTCTTCCTTCTAAACATGAGACCTCAAAGTATTGTTTATATATTTACTGACATACCTAGCAAATAATTATTTGAATTGGTTTGGGTTAGGGCTTGTATGTAAAGACTTCAATGAATGGACTGTAAAATTACCAAAAAAGAAAAAGGGGCAACTGGTGGATTGGAACAAAACTGGTATATGATATTCTTTCTGCATAGGTTTAGACCCACTAAAGGTCTGTCTGGAAAAAATAGATGGAAAATAATATCTCAGGATAGCCATATTTCATCAAACACTAAATGGATTCAAGAAAATAGGACTGACAATGCTGAGCCAGAGCTAGAACCCACCTGCTCCAAGAAAGCTGCTGTTGGCTGTTGGCAATAGTGCTTGGGGAAAGTTCAAATCTGGCTCTTGCATTCAGTAACCCCCAACGAACTTGTCCTCCATAAATTTGCCCAGTTTCTTCTTGAAAACATTTATTCTTTGGGCTTTCACTACAACTTCTGGCAATGAGTTCCACAATTTAATTATACACTGAGAAAAAGTACTTCCTTTGTTTTATTTTCAACCTGCTACCTGATAATTTCATTGGCTATACCTGTTTTTCTGACAATGCCAAAACTATTAGTTTTGAAAATCTTTTCACTGATGTCAGCTGTTCTTGAAACTAGCAGAAAAGGTTTTTCAGCAGAGGCAAAGACAAGAAGCCTGCCTGAATGGAAAAAATGTTTTTTCTGACAGGTAACATTTTGGGAGAGGAGAGCCAGAGGTACTTGGACTAACAACCAGGGTAATATGGAAGGAATCTGGCAAGACATAAATACATGCCAGATGCCATTTGGAATTCCTCATCTTGTTGCGTTTTTCTTTAAGAAGTTAATTCTTGTTAGCTGACAAGAACAAGGTCCTTTATTTTCAAGGACACTGTTCACTACATGCCATTGCTACAGATTCAAGAGTTGGCTGATACCAGAAAATGCAATGACTGAATATCACGGTTTCACACTCACTATGGGTCCAGCCTCAAGGAAAGAATTCAAATGTTTGACTGCCACAGCACATCCTGGAATTTGATAAGATCTATGGAAAGAAACCAAATGAGAGGGAGAGTGCAGATAAATTTGTTAGTAGAGCAGCAACATGCAACAAAGTGTGGTGTAGACTTATGTCTGTACTGAGGTAGAAGAAATTTTTATCTTTGCTGCAGGTTATCATGATCCCGAATACAGCCAGATTTCTGACTGACTCATGTTTCCTAGGATACAGTAAGGAAGTACTAGACTAAAGAATTTGCTGCCTGACACATGTTGAAAAGTAACATATGATGGGATTTTTCATATTACTCTTTTATTTTATAGTCCCAAAGACTGTGTGCATTGAAACGAACTGCTGAGTACAGCAAATGATGCTCAGAGAGCTGCTGTGTTTGAAACAGAGCTCTTGGATTTTGCTCTGTCTGCTTTTTACAACAATTTTAAAAGAACTTTTTTGCAACATTTGGTTATTTTTATTTTGGGGTTTTTTCTGCTTAGGACACTTTTCAAAGGACTTCACAGATGTTCACTGAAAGATCTTTATGTCTATTTTTGTTTCAGGAATATATAAATATAAGTGACATAAGTACTTGGGCACTGACAGTCCAACTAAATTTCAACACAGTTTCTCACTTACTTGCCTGAGAAAGGTTCACCACGAGTAAAGTTTCATGCTAAAAAGTGTTTAATCTGTGCATCTTATACAAGATGCACACATGAAACCTTGGAGAAAACAAATTTGCTCATCACTTTTGGATATCTATCTTAGGATAGGATGAATTGCTCCTTAAAAGGACCCTTTTCTCCTCACCAGCAGCAGGGAGAACTCAGGCCACCGCCTTTCACTGCAGCTAAACGGCTAAAGGTAGCTAAGGTGACTTCTGTCCCTTGTTCTAATTTCTCCCAGTTCTGATTTTCCTTACCAAGAACCCTTAAACGACATTGAAACCAAACCAGTGAAACTAAAGAATTAAGTTAGCATACAAGCAGTATGACAACTGCTTTTAAGAATGTCTTTTATATTGTGTCTTTCTTTTTTATCATATCTTCTAAACGTTAGGAAGCAATCAACACACAAAGAGATGCATATTCTTTGTATATTACACAAGGAGAAATTAAAAGTGGAGTTTCAGTTCTGTCCCTGTGTCATGGGACACATCTTAAAATCATGACATGCATGAATTCAAAATCTATAATCTCTTTTTAGGAGTTCACACTTGAGGTTTTGAAAGGTCTGAGTGATCTTTGACTCATAAAATAGGTGGTGTCTGCATGTCATGATGGATGTCATTGTAGAAGACTTCAAGGAGAGTATTGACACTAGAGATCTATCTATAACAACCTCTCCCTACTTTCTCCATCACTGGAGGACTAACTTTCAGAAGTCCATGGAAAAGGTTAAATTGAAGTCTTAAAATGCTGAAACAATTCCTTCACTAAATTTGTTTCTAACACGTTCTGTTTGGGTGTGGTTTTCTTCTTTTCAGAAAGAAATCTCTTGGTGGTGTTGCAAGCGCAGGATGTCAATCAGTCTGCCCAAGAGAAGTGTACTTCTGTAAAAATATAAGAAAGGACAATTATCGTGGAAATACTGCATCTGAATTTACTCTACTTACAAATCATAATTCTCAGAAATACAGTGTCCCGAAAGAAGCCTTTTATTTACTGACAAGGCAGTGTATCTTGAGAGTAGCCTTATGTATTTTTCATCATAGATCTGAAACAGTTTCTCTCCTATTTCTTGTAATTCCCTCTCTCGAGTAGAAGGCAGAGTAATTTCCAGTGAAAGCAGTGTAGTCATGTGATCTGTGCAATTATTTACATTTGATCAATGTCAGTACAGGCATGGTCCCCTACCAGACAAAATTTTGGAGTAGGGCTCCTGCTGCTTCCCTTCTTGGGGAACCGAGGCTGCCACACAGACACCACCATGCAGCCATCTCTGCATCTCCCATCCTTGGCAAATGCAAGGAAACTGCAGGTTGGAAATGCCTGGAAATATGCACTGTGCTATTAAGAGAACGATTTTAATCATCTTAACATTAAAAATGAATTTTTCAAAGCAATTCCAGAAAGAATTTTTTGTATACATTTTGTTCACTGCTTTGAAGACAGGAATATCATTACTGTAACCAGCCCTTCACCCGCAGTCACACAGGAAAAGGGCGGGGGGACAGAAAGAAGCTAGATGAAGTGTAATAGTTACAGACTCAAGCAGACTATCAACAGCTGCAAGGTTAATTACAGATCTTACCAAAATATATTAAAAAAAGGAAAATGAAAAGAAGGGAAAAAAATCTATGCTTCAGAAATAAAAGATAAGAAATTCTTTAGAGTAATTATAGGCTGTTGAGGACTTATGGTAATAATAAAGAAAAACATCTGACTGGATTGATGCTGGAGGAGACAGTGACAAGAGGAATACAGGTTGAAAAAAATAATTAAAATCAGCTATCTTGGGTAAGCTGTCATTCAGTCTCATGAAGAAAAGAAGTGCTAATAAAATATTAATAGGATCTTTTTAAGATTTTTAATAACATTCTTTTATACACAGGTAACACTGCAGTTTGTTAGTCAAGAGCATCAGACACAGAAATACCAGACAAACAAATGCATGAAAAGTGGGAAGAAAAGAAAAGCTTTTGGGCAATAGGGTTTGACCTCAGAAATAAACCACCAAGACTTTCAGGCAGGAGCTCTTTTGAGAACATTTTGTGGAAAATCACTGATTCTGCTTTGCTTCTTAGAGGAAATTATAGCAAGGAGGAAAAGTTATTTCAGACTGACAGACACCAAATGTCAGCAATCATGATATAATCAGTGCAGGCTTTATTATATTTAAGTGGTTTGAAACTCGGCAGATTTCAGACAGCTTCAAAATCTAGAGGAAGAGTGCATCTAAAAGACAGTCTTATGAATATTACATACACACGCTCTGTGTAGCATCACACATATTTTTATGTGATAAATTCTTTTGCAACTGTCTCTGCAGCTTCTTTTTCAGTGGCCCCTTAGCACTAAGTGCCTTTCTTGAGCTGGCTTGCAACCCTTCTGCCCTCCCTTCTTTCAAGTCTTTACATAAAGCCACATCTTTGCTGCTGCTTTGTAATGAGCTCCAGAGAAAATATACTTTGCCAGGCCAGAAAACCACTGAAGCCACTGTGCTCAGACAAGTTCAAGGCAGCTTCTAAATATTAAAGATATATTGTGGGGTTTTTGTCTTCCTTGTAATGTAATTAGACCTTGCTAGAAACTGTAATACCTTAGGGGTGGCTGAGTCCTGTTGGTTTTAAGGAGCTGCTAGGACAGGCTTAGCATCAGGCCTTTTCCTCTGCATAGATAAAGCTGCTGAGGATGACACACACCTTGGACATGTGACACAGGGTGACTGCACCACTGTGTAATCTGCAGCTGCACTACATCTGTCACAGCTGTCGCACCTACTGCACACCTCAGCGCAGATGCCATTAATTTTAACTCTACACCTGCAGTGTGCCTGATCTCTTAAAAGACCCTTTAACAAGCTCTTTCCTTCCAAATCAGCAGACTTCCAACTCAGCAATAACTGATTAAACTGGCAAGTATTCTAAGGAGATGCAAGTGGAAACTGAGGGAAATAATTAAGGTCCTGCCCACGGAAACGTGTCGCATGGTTTGTGATTGCCACTAATGACAGGTGTGTATCTGTGGGTGGAAGGAGAATGGATATTTATTCATTACTGGAGTAAGCTGCCTTGGATATAATGGCTGTTGATAATAATGCCTATTTTAAGATTGTTTGACAGTTCTCATCGAGCACAGAAAATGGTAAACTCCAGCAGGTTGTCTCATTGGAAAGAAGCAGGGTGAGGGAGGAGTGGATGTCAGAGCAGAATTTAGTCATGTCTGAGAACAAGGCTGAGGGGAAACACGTTGTGTTCCTCATGCTGAAAATTGCTGGTGAGCATCTCTTACACCATTGTGATTTAGCAATTCAACTAAGAGGTCATTTTTTTAAAACAAAAGTGACCTTTACTGGCAATGAGAGAAGCCAGTCAAATATTGGCAAACCCTAAAAGCCTGTAAAACTCTCAGGTCAGTTAAGATCTGGAGCTAAATATTTCTGGGAATGATACCTTCCTTCAGCATATTTGGCCAGGTGGCTTTAGTAGTGACCAGAACAAGTCCCCATGAGAGCAGGGACACCCTCTGCACAAATGTGGGCCATGCACTCATATCATCCCACATATTCTGCTGAGAACATGCTCACTACATGCATTCCACACTAAAAAGTGGAATATAGTCCCCTTCTAACCAAGAGCTACATGTATAGCTGGATAGGTAGATGCTGGTGAAAAGAACTTTGTACATGCATACATGCAGAGATCAGTGAGTCATGAGGGATAAATTGCTGAGAAAGAGGCTGTGGTGACAGCACACTTTGCATGACACAGAGAGAAGATGAAGGTTCCAGAGACCTCACGATAGTTTTGCGTTGCTGTGTCCTCTATTGATAGTTTTGCGTTGCTGTGTCCTCTGTTGATGGGGTCTCGTCTGTCAGGGCCAAAAGGGGAGCAAACCATATGGGAAGCAGGAGCCTGGTGTAGCAATAAATCCCTTTCAGTCTCTGGTTCCCAAGGCCTAAATTTACAGCTAAGTCTGGAGAACATTCAACAAATATGATATTGAGTCACTGAAGGATGAAAGAAAATTCTACAGATTTTGATACAAAACATATGTGTGTATTTGAACATTTTGATACAATGTCCCCAGTTATTCTTACAGGTTAAAAATTGCTGCCTAAAACACAGAAAGTAATAAAAAGGCATTAAGGCAGCTAAGCACAGGTTGAAGGACCAAGTATTCAGGTGCAGGTAGCAGAGAGCACATCTGCTTTCTCCTGCTGGGTGCCAGCACAGCCTCCAGACCTCCAGCCCTGCATGGAGACAGCTCCTGGAACCTGAACTGCTTCAGGTTCCTCCAGCCGTGGCCACCCACCACCAGTCTACTGGAAGTTGACACATTGTTCTTTCTTAAAACATGTTGAGGGAATGGAGGGTCCATCTGTCTGCAGGCAGCTGGCTGCAAGCTGGCCTTCAGCAGGGGGTTTGTGGAGGCCTCCATTTCCCCTGTGCAAAACAGCCAACCCACGCACAGCAGGCCCGTGTCTGCTGCTTAGAGGCAACAAAAAGCACTGATAAAGGCGAGGATCAGGTTCAGAAATTACAGTACTGGAAAATGTGGCGTTCCTGAGCTATGACATGTCTTGGGGCATATAGTGGCAGAAGACCATTTGAAATGCACAGGGTCAAATTAGATGGCAGGCTGTGATTGCTTTGGTTTCTGAAGTCTATGGTGTGCTGTTGTTCTAGGTGCAAACTGCCAGACTGAATCAAAACAGTTCAATGTCGTACTCAGAGTCTTTTCACAGATCCAGGCCATTTTCTCCTGGTTCAGATAGGGGTGTTAAAAAAGCAAACAAACAAATAAACAAACCAAGTAACAGATTCTGAGAAGCTGCTACCAGGGTCAGGGTCTCCAATACCTCTTATTGGACATTATTTACCCTTTGAAGCTTAGAAGATTAAGTGCTTTCCAGAAATAGTAGATTTTAAATAGCATTTACTGTAATAGTCAATGATGATAAACAAGCAACTGACACAAGTCTTAGATAAGCATATCTAAGATTTTTTACATGACAGTTATAAAAGCAGTATTTATGCTATTGGATAAGATGACATCCGGGAATAACCTGTACCAGAGACAAAGCTCTAGAATATTCTTGTCATTTTTTGTAAATGTACCTCTATAATTTAGAATTCTGCTCCACTTAATTGCTATAGCTACGAGAAATTCAAATATTACTTCACAATTATTTACATTGATGTTTGAAAAGATCACAATAAAGCATAGCATTACTATGATTACCTAAGCAATTAAGGAAGATGATGTTTTGAAACCGCCTTCTAAATAGAGTACCTATATCATCCACATATCTGCATCTCACTGGTTTTCTGTGATTTGATTAACAAGATGTCCTGGACTCTGCAGTGAGGAGTCATCTCGCCACGTGTTGATGTTTATGGGTTAGGCATCTACACCTTGACTATTCAACTTTGGCAACTTTTGAGACAATAGAAAGGAACTAAGGAATGACTGACCTCATCCTTAAGCATGCATCTAGGGTGCATGCTTCAAATCAACTAGACCCTTAAAATATTTATTTTTCCTTTCACTAATTTCCAGGGGGCTAAGAAATGTATCTGTTGACACACACATTTCATGAATACATCAGACAGTGACTGTGTGAAAATAGCAAATTTTCTATTCCTACCTCAGTTCCCCATATATTTCCAGAGAAAAGTGGAAAGCTCAATGAAATTTCAGTTCTTTGTGGGATTGGGTCTGTGAGATATCTGAAAAAACAAGTTTTGCTATGTGCAAAGTAATGCAAAAAATGTAAAATTTGCTTTGTGAACCCTACAAATGCAGTACTTGGCAGGCATTAAACCTGCAGCAATAATCCCGCTAGCTGAAAGTGGAAACCTCCAAGTCAGAAGACTTTCTAATCAAAATGGTACATGTCAAATATCAGTACTTCCTGGTGAACTAAGATGTTTGTGACAGCTTGAGGTTGCTTGAGAAAAGAGACTCTTTTCTTGACAGTTTTGTAATGTCTTACCTTCCATAATATAATACATGTGTGTAGATTTTCTTACTTAGGAGAACCTGCAACATCAGCTAAGTAATTACTGAAAACATCTATGGAACTAGGATTTCTGCAGGAAGTGGACAGTAAGCTCTGAAACTTCTGGTCACAAGTGAACTCCAGAGCTCCAGATTTGCACTCTGGTAAGCAATGTAAAGACTCTTGTCTTCAATGTAAAGGCAGAAAAATTCTCCCAGTGTTTAGTAGCCTTATGATAGAACACAAGGACTGCAGGTTGAGCCCCCCATGACAGCTAGATACATTTCATTTCCTGAGAGATTCTCTTGAAATTTGTTGAAATGGAATTTAGGAAAAACACACTTATAAGTTTTTAACATTTTTTTTCTTATGCTTCTTTCCCAATAGTGATCTGAGAGGAGCAATGAGGAAACCCTGTAGACAGAGCAAAGTTCCCTCAGGATAAAAAAAAGTTTAGGATCAAACAAACTATAAAGATGGTTTTTTTTACTTCTATGCTTTTTTATCCAAAATTATCAAAGCTTTAAAAAGGATAAAGGAATTTTTGTTTCGTAGTAGGGAAAATTAGTCTCGGACCTAGTCAAGGTCAACAGGAGTGCCTCAGTCTTCACTACTGCTGATGCATGTTATTTACTTCTACATTGACTGACTGCCTTGATCCTCAGCTCATTTAGGCTGGAGAACTTGCTAGAGTGGCTTCTGGGTGGGAATGGCTGGAAATGCTGCAAAGCCGGAGTGCAGATTCAGCCAAGTCCCAGCTCCAGTGCATGAGTCAGTAATTGCACCTTCCAGGGTGTTATCCAAGGTGGTCCCAAGATTCAGGTCTGGCAGGGCATAGAAGATATTGCTGTTCTTGTTGGGAAGAAAATTCTTTTACTCAGATATATTTTTTAAATATCAGTCAAACTGACAGATTAATCACCGACACAGTTATCTTCAGACTTCCACTGAACCCTCAATCAGAGTAGGTTTTATAAATACATAAGAAGAAATTCTGGTGTAACTAAATTCAATGGCATTTCTGTCCTTTTTAATGAGGGCAAGTTTTCAGTTGTGATCCAGGAAAGCATTGAAACAGCACAAGTAGTAGCATTATTCTTACGGCACAGAGGACTTGTACGCATAAAATATGTCAGAAGAGATGCCACCAATCTGTTTTATAGCTGCTTAGATACTACAAATGACTCTAACAGAATTTAGAAGGATGCATGTTCAAAATGTCAAAGTCAAGCTTTTATCCCTGTTAGTAATTATCTCATGTAAGATTCTTTCACACAGTGTAGAGTTTAAGTTTAAACAGAAGCAAGCATGCTTTATAGATGTTATTCCATGTAACGTATTTGTAAGGCTTAACATGTACAGTCATAACAAGGCATGCCTGAATTGCACCACTTCCCTAATTCTCCATCAGTCATTGCAAGTTACTCTCCTTACTCTAAGTTGTGCACTTTATTTTCAAATGAAAAGATATTTACATATAGTGTGGCATTTCATTTCTTAAACAGACAACCAGCATGGAATTCCAAATTGTATATTCTGGATGTGGCTACAAATCTACAAAGCTTAATAAATCTGGCACAGAATACCCTGAAAGCAAATTGGAGAAAGGAAAATCTTACACACACAAATGTGACGGAAGCAGATGTGAGAGAAGATATCTTTCTAAGGTTTACCTCCTCTATACTTATCTCTGGAAAACTGGAGACAGCAGTCCAGAAGCAAAAGGAATTGAACCAGAGTCAGGAACTTTCCAATGCCCCCCAGATATTTCTGAGGTATGACAGTGGTGGTGTTTAACCCTGGTATGCAGCTCAGTCCCACACAGCCACACGCTGACTCCCCCAGGGCGGATCAGGAAGAGAATCAGCAGGGTAAAAGTGAGAAAATATGGTTTAATAGGTAAAGAAAAAGCAAAGTAAAAGAGAATGAGAAATTCACCAATTACTTCTCATCAGCAGGCAGGTATTCAGCCTTCTCCAGGAAAGCGGGGGTCATAATGTGTAATGGCTACTTGGGAGCACAAATACCATAATTTCAAATGTCCTCCCCTCCTTCTTCATCCAGCATTTATTGGTGAGCGGTGTCATTTGTTTAGACTATCCCTTTGGTCACTAACACATTTTGGGTTATAAACACATTTTGTTTTAATCACAAATCCAAAACATCACACCGTACCAGTTACTATGAAAAAAATTCACCATGGCCAAAGTCAATACAGGTGTAGAGATCTTGTGACTCACCACCCTTATTCCCCACTTTTCCTAAGACACTCTTTGAGGATGCAGAGTACTAATCACATTTTTTGTGAAGGTAAATGTGTGATGATATTATCCTGCCTAGTCCACACCTGCATCAAGCTGTCTCCACCTAAGATGTAGGCACAAGGTGTAGCCACAGTAACATACAATGCTGTGTGGAGGAAGTTTGCAAGAAGATAATGTGGGCATCACTTATACTAGTACTTTTGTCAGACTGTGTCCCTTTACAAAGAACAGAGTTAGCTACCCCAGCAGATGTGCACTGCCTTGGAAATCACTGTCTTTGGAGGACTTGAGCAAACTCTTAAAGCCTATAGAAGTCAATGCCATGACTCTACAGATGGTGGATTTTTTAAGTTTTTCCTTCAGGGGTTGATTAGGAAAATACCTGCTCTTTTCCTTTATGAATGAAAGAGCTAAAGGATTTTGGATTTTTGTCTAAGCCAAGACCCTTGCAAAGACATCTTCAATGCTTTCTAGCTGATGGTTGATCTCAAGAGAAAGCTGTGTGGTAGATTGGTATGTGTGCACGTGTGTGCACTTTCATGTGTGCGCAATTTTTTCTGTATGTCAGACCATATAATGCCATGTGCTTAAGAGAAAAACATTGTACAAAGTGAGAACTGTGCAGGTTATTCATCATCAAGAAAATACTAAAAAATTACAATATGTAGTTCTTTTACTTTTGAAAACATTAAAAAACTGCCAATACCTTTTAAAAGACCTTCTGCTTTCTCTTTGGTACCTCTTTTTAATGGTTTTTTTTTTTTAATTTTTAATATTTGATCAACCTTTTCCTATTGCTGCATTCCTGGGTGAGCCAGCACAACTGCTGCTGTGTGAGCACACAAACGCACAAGAAGTCTGTAGAGCTTTCAGTTAAACTTTAGTGGGGAAAAAACCTGTTGAAACTCCTTTTGAGTTTTTCCATGTTACTTCCCAGTTACATGTTACCTTCTAGTAACCCTATAGGTTGCCTCTCTGGTGTTATACCATTACTGCATGTCACTGTTAAAAGAGGTGGCAAAGGAATATTCTAGCAACTTTGTACAATTCTGATGAGGACAGACCACACTAATCCAAAGTAAGTGCTGCCCCCGTTATGTGGGGCCATGTTGGCAATATAGTCATGCTCTTTTCTTCTGCTTATAGAAATGTTCAAGATGAAAAACACGAGATTTCTAAGTTATTCAGCCAACACTAGCTGTGCCACTTCTGATTAACTCCAACATCTGTAGATTTTCATCACAGCAGAACTCTTGGTACATGAGTATCATCATGGTGCTTTTGGTGTTTCCACAGCCTGAACTCTCCAGCTTTTAATGCATGACCAAGACTGACATTATGTCAGAATAGATGGCAAAGAGCACAAATATTTTGCCGAGGATCTCATCTGAAATACACCAAATACAGCTGAGACTGATCACATGTAATTTGTAGGCTCTGTAGGACGTGATTGGAAAACTGCCTGTAGTAGTGCCAGAAGTGGCTGGGACCATTGCTGTCTTCTCAGCAGTTGTGTGAGAAATATGTCAAGCAGAGATGAACTACTGACACATTTCCTTGCTCCTCCCAGTGCATCTGCACGAGAATTTGTACTGGTTTGGACAAATATGGAGGAAATTCGCCCTCATGGGTGAAAACTAGGAATCCTAACCACTACACCACCAGGGCAGTAGAGCAGCAGTAGGGGATACACATCATAAAGTCACCCCAAGACAGAAATCAATACTCACAACAGAGAACTGGACAGTGGCGCAAAGCTTCGGAGGGGCAGGGTCCTGCAACTCCACCAGCACTGGACTCCTTCAAGACAATCTCCTGCACAGAACAGCTCCACATGGAAGCGGAAATACTGGAGCTGCCTCATTTCTTACAGCTGTACACATACTGCTGACTGCAGAGCACATCTCCAATCTCTTCTTTGCCAGCACTGGGAACATGTGAGGCACAAGCTGATTTGGGGAAAGCACAAGGCAGGACTATACCTAACATCTTCCCAGTTCCTATGGGAGACCTAAATAATTTTCTGATCAGCTCAATCAAAGAGTGAAGCATGTCCTGCCTATGGTGTGCTTGTTTCAGTAATAAAGTTGTCTGAAAGGGTCTCTGAGATTATGCATTAGTACTTAAAAAGGAAGCAAAGTCAGAAAGACACCAGATTTTAAATGGGTGAATCAAGAGCCTGCTCATAACAATTGTCAGATCACGTGATTTTTACTCATAAACTCTCTAGGCATATCAATTTTTTCAGAAAAAATTGGTAAAGGCAGTAATCATTTATTAATTTTCTAAAGTTGCAGCTGTTTAATTGTGATAGTGAATCCTTACAGCTCTGTGATGGGTTTATTGAAGGTTATATAGAATAGCTGAAGTATTCCCACTCAGTCTCATCAACTCTATAACATGCTTCTGTCCAGAAGATGGCAAGGGAACCACTTTATGTGTCTTTCTTAAAAATGCTTCAGGAAATGGAGTTTTAGATTTATTCTTATTTAAATAGGATTGCTATTTTCTTTTAAAATAACACTTCTTATTTTCGAAATTCCTCAAAGTGCCAGTCATGTCTATCACTTGTCTGTCCCTGCTCAGAGCTTAATGCAAAGTCTAGAAACTCTTTGTATGAAAATTTCATGCCTCCAGGTGCTCCATTGATTATTCATGAAGCTTTTGGAGCTGTCACCATGGGAGCCAATTGGCTACAACTTATTTAGCATATTAATGACCTATATGAGTTAGTGCATGAGGAGACATATCACGCCACCTGGAATGCAAGTGGCAAGCTGCTGCTGACTCAATCAGCTTTGCAATGGCAAGTTAGGAACTGGAAATATTTTGCACAGAAACAGCAAATCTCCTGCATGTCCAAATGCATTCGCTCAAATTAGCATGCACGGCTTCAATAGCTTGTTTTCATAATATGTTCCTTTTATCCTCTGTGCATTTGGCCTCATTACAAGCTCTCTCCTCCTGCCAGAGCACATGCCCCTGGAAAGGTTTAATAGGTGAGTCATGTGGTTTGTGAGACATTACATCAGAATGATTTAATACACCAAGGGCAGGGCTGTATGTCAGGTTCAGCTGCTGTTACTGCCGTTTCAGTTTGTGTAGCAGGTAACTTGATGGTCTCCAGAAAGCAGCTAGATAATGATAACAATTAATTTTATGGCGGCAAGAGAGGGGCTTCAGCTGAGCTAAGCACCTTTTTTATTTCCCCCGCATTTGCTGCGGCGCTGTTACACCCAGTCAGCCGGTGAAGCGCTGCCTTAACATTTCGACAAAATTAAAATGTTAAAACTAAACAAGGAAATCGCTGAGGGGGAGCCAGGAAGCAACGGCATAAAAAAGCTCTGGCTAAACCAGAGGCAGCTCCATTAAATCCGCAGACAAGCAGTGCAAGCCCCAAAGTCCGGTAGGGCTGTGCTGGACCCTGCGGGCAAGGAGCCTCCTCCTCCCGGGCATTGCAAAGCCAGCACGGGCCGGGGGGGCAGCGACCATCGCCTGCCACCACCAGAAAGGCTGAGCAGCCCGGCTCTGCCGCTCCTGGTCACCGCTGCTGTACATCACTGCCTGAGCAACCCTGCTGCACTCGCGGAGAAAATAGCTGAGGGTCAGGGTCAGTCAGAATAGCATCATCTGACCTTTACGTATTTGAGATACAGAAATACATTACTAAAGATTTATTAAAATTATTTGAGGCCACCTTTGGGGACAAAAAAAATTTGTTATACAGAGTACATGGCTTTGGCTGGCTGACAGGGATTTAGGGTTCCTATTCTCATTCTGCAGGACCCTGAGTCCCCGGGTGAGGGCAGGGTGACGAATGAGAGTGATATACATGCGTAGCTGTGAAAAATCAGTCTCAGCAAAAGTGGCAAAACACTTAAGCACATGCTCAACTTATTTTCACTTCCTTCATACCTTCTGAATATTTTCTCTGATCTGGTACATTCACTGCTTAAAAATATTTCTTGATGCTTACAGTTAATTTATTTAGTAATTAAAACAAGCAAGAAGTAAGGCTGTTGCTCATGGGGATATGCCACACGCCCACATAATGTGTATAACTTGCTAAAAAAATGCATGGCCTAATACCCACGTAGGTTCTTCCTTGTGACTCCAGCACAGTTATAATAATCATTTTGCAATGAAGGACCAGTATAGAGAACCACAGACTAAAGTACAACTACAGCTGGGAGTAAAACAGGAGGAGGAAAGTGCAGAGCAATTCAGACTGTTAAAAATACATGTGGGAGAAAACTCCACCACCCATAGGACCTCTGTGCTGCCCCATCCAGCATGCTATTGCTGGCCAGACTCACAACACAAAACATGGTGTCTCTCTTGCACTAAAGCGTGTTGAACCTTTTCAGGAGGTGGGAGGGGACCTGCTGCCCAAAACGACATAATGTCTTCCTTGCCCCATGCACTAGCAACAAAAGACTTTGTAGGCACTGGAGAGAAAAGCTTACTTCAGATATCTGTCAGATTCAGCTGGATGCTTGTTTCCTAACCTTGGGGAATAACAGTTCTTCTGTAATGATTTAAGTGAGCTTTCTGTGATTAGTTCCCACTTTGATTCCAATTTTTAGATGCCTAAAATGGTTTTAGGCATAGGTTCCTCTTAGAAACTGAGATTTTGGGACTTCAAATTTTGCTTATCCAAAACTAGGCAGCTGCATACCTTTGCACACAGTCACTGATTTATTAAGCACAGGCAGCCTTCAGAGAGGAAAAAATACACAAAGGCACCCTGAAGGCTCTTGGGGTCACATACATCTAAATTTCCCCAGACATATCTTTGTGAAATGAGGAAAAGATTATAACAATTAAAAGCTCTGTTCAGGGTTTCAAAAGTTTTATACCATTGTCCAGGATCCAGGATTGTTTTCCCAGCAGACTGGGCACAACAAACCTGCTGCCCATGTGTACAGTGTTCTGCAGTCACACAAATTTCATCCAAAGCATTGCAGAAACCTCAGCAGTAAGCCAATTGCCCATCTAACTGGCCACCATTTCTTCAAAACAATAGGGTTACTCACACAGAGAAAGAAGCTCAGGGGAAAAGAAGAGGCACAGCAATAACAAGAGCCCAAAATCCATAAGCCTCAGCCCTTTGTTTTACCAACCAGCATCACCAGTACCCTGCCAAGTGGGAAACATTTTCTGGACATAATAGGAAACATCAGTGCAATGAGTTATTGGTGGCCCACCTAAAGGTTAACTGATGGAATGGAAGTGCAAAATTATATGGGTGTTAGAAGGCATATAGATTGGTAGTTTCAACTGATGTGGTTATGCATATTTCGTAGTTGCATTAAAAGAACCAAGGCTGGTTTTCTTGGGGTGCTTTAAATTGTTGTTTGAACTGAAGTAAAAACTGCATGTAATCATATTGTTGAATCCCCAGAACTTTGTTCCAGTAGAATAAAATCTTCCTTTTGCCTGTTCAGACCTGTGGGGACATGAGTTAAATTTATATATTATGCAAAGAAGAACCAATTTGTCTTTTTTTGGTGGTGTTTCATGCAGGGATTAGCAATAGCTACAGGTACTGTGCAGAATCAGAGGCAATGCAATGACATAAGGATTTAAAACAACTGCATAGAATGGCCTGTGATGGTACTGATAGCAGTATGGAGTTCAATATTGAAATATTAGCCTGGTAAATAACCCTTTATGTCCAAATAAATTCTGATTGCCTATTCACAGCTTAGATTTCATGAGGCCTTCTTCATTACAAAATGAATAGCTGCTAATTTGTTGCATCTCTAAGTAAAGTTCCAGTAAATTATATTTAAAGGAGGGAGAAAAAAGGCCTTGTTATGAAACAGTCACCAGCTGGCCATACCATTGCAAGTGCTATTTTCTTCTCCTTTTTGAAATTCAAATTTTTTGTAAGACTTCAACTCTGAGCCTGTAGTGGTGCATATAAAGATATATGAATGCTGCACTCCCATATACATGGATATGCATATTGAGGACATTGGGCTTAGGCTGTCTACAACAGAGATAAATCTTCCTGAATTTGTACAATATATTGCATATAGGATTCTCGTTGTAAATATTGTCACAATATACCGGAAAAGTAATAGTTAAGATGAAAACATTTAGAACCAAAACGCCCTGAGAACAAATATTGTGCTGTAGTGAGATCTTGTTGACTCTGAATGTTTTTCTCTTTAAATTTTTCTGTCTAAATCCCCAAACTGTATCTTGGTGCCTGATTCAACAGTACACAGAGCTGTTGAAAGGGGCTGCTTTCTCTCTGCCACCCTGTGCCTGTAGCTCTCCTTGTCGTGCTTTTATGCTGGAAAGGTGGAATCCCACAACTCTTTTGGGCCATTTCTGCCATCTGTTAGGTCTTTTACCAATTCAATTCATTAATTTAGCAGAAAACAGCTCAATGCACAGAATTAGGAGAAATCTTTTTTCTGTGGCATTGAGCCATTCTGCTAATCATTAAACTATCCCTCAGAAAAATCACCTTGGCACTAAAATAAAATCATTACAATCCTACCTCCTCAATCATCTTCAAACAGACTTCTTTCATGTTACCAAGTGACAGAGTTGCCACATGCTGTATGTTTGCTATCAAGTATGATGGTTTATTTACTTGTCTTAATATCTTCTCTTTTTTTCTGTTACACAGACAAAGCATCTGCAGCTGCTAAAAACACTTGGATCTCAACTGACTGTAGTGTTTCTCTAAGATTCAATTTCCTGTATATTTTAGTCAATACCTGCTCTGAAGTCCTGCAGATAGGGACTAGAGAAGCACCAAGGTTTCAAATGAGCAAAGACATTGAGTATAGAAGTGAACATGAGACTTGGATTCAGCTGAGGACACCATGTTCAAATGGTCAACTTGTCAGTCAAGGAAGCCACTTGACTGGCCAATCTGTAGTAGGTGTCCCACTTTGAAAGGCCTGGAGTTCTTTTTAGTAATACATTTTCCAGATGCAGAATTATGCCATTACTTTTATTCTTCACATGACCTTTCTTGCAGGATGTATCCCCATGTTATCCTGGAGGTGCTGGAGGGTTGGAGGGAAAGATCTGCGTTGCTAAATTTTGAAGATTCTGTAGCAATAGCTGTGTTGCAAGTAATTTCTTTTATCATTCAGATGGGCCATTACTGGTGGCAATTTCTTGTCAGCCTAGTGGAAAAATGCATCTTGAGTAAAGGATCTCAAGAGGGTATTTTCTGGGCAAAGGTTAGTATGGAAGACTGTAGGAGAAATGGGATGTTGGTGTGAACAAGGTGGTCATGGTAGTGGGACCAAACATTGCTTCCTTAAGCAAGATGAGAGTCTTCCCCCAGACTGTGCATCTGAGGATGTCTGGTGGAAGTATCTGTGAGAAGGGCTGGGTTGGAAAAGTGAAGGAAGGCAGAGGGGAATTCCTGGTCTGTCTCTGGTATGAGGAAAAGTCAGAAATCAGCTGAGAACCTGGACTTGTTAACAAGAATATGTAGAGATTTGTGAGTTGTGGGATTGAAGACAGTAAGTGAAACTCTGTGAGTGTCTAAGCTCACTGTTGAGCAGGGTGAGATGGAAGAGAGGAGTGTGCCAAGATCATCAGTTATGTGAGTGGAAGTTTTATAGTTTGCAATTTTGCTGACAGTGATAGAAAGCCTCGCATCAGCCTTGCCATACTAGGGCTCTTCTGTAATGAGTTTATCGCCCATACCAGGTTTATCACTATAATGAGTTTATCACCCTTAATGAATTTATCACCCACACTGTTTGGTCAAAGCTTTCATAAAACCTGGTAAAGCTACATCAAAGAGTATCAATTTAATCCTTTTAAAACAATCACACACATTCATCTTTAGAGGAAAATGCGAACATGGTCAAAACATCTTTTCCCTGAGGAATATCTCTTGGCAATTATGGGAGGTGTCCTATCAACCTGTACTCCTCACCAATATCTCCTAACACCTTAAGCAAGAGGAGTAAAATGTTCTTCAGGATAAATAATAATAATAGACATTACGGGAGACTTTCTGACACAAAGAGGCAGCAACCTTAGCTGCCCAGTTCTTGCCTCTCTGCTTCTGTCAGCCCCATTTCATTCAAAAGTCTCACTGGTGCTGTCAAATGGTTTAACTGATCACTGGCCACCCTTGAGACAGTGTCCTGAGCGTAGCCAGGCTGCCAGTGGTCAGCTCTGATGACCTTGTGTTGAAAGCTTGACATCCTATTGTCTGTGAGAGCAGATGATGCTTGATGGATGGACTCTGGCTGAGGTGCACATTCCCATTCCGGCATTTGCTTCTGTCCAGCTCTGGATCTTTGCACAGCCAAAGCAGCATGGAGTTTTAATTCAGGCAATAATGTCACCAGATCAAGTCTCAAGAGCTGCTATTAAGTCTGTTAGAACTTGTAACAATCAAGCTTTATTTTACAACCTACTTCTATTTGCTAGGGTTTGGAAGCTTTATGAACACAGGTGGCCAAATTAATCAGTCGTGTAACTCCCTGGATCCCTATTTGGCCCACAAACTTGTATACATTTAAATTTCTCAGCTGAACTTCTTTTGCTGAAGCCATTTTTACCTTTAAATGCTGAGCATAAACTATCTAGCTTCATCATTTCACCTACTATATTCTCCCCAGTGCCATTTTTCTGAAAACAGAGGGTTTCAACAATTTACTCCTTTAATTAGATAAATCACAATTAAAAAGCAACACAATGTTCTTTTATGATTTTTATTGCTTAGCAAAATCTAAACTGCAATGGCAACTGATTTTTCTGTTTCAAAGAACTAAATACTCATAATTCACAAAAATCCCCATTCATAATCCAAAGTATTACTATATGAATGTACATTCAGCCTTCTTGGCCTGTTTTGTGGGCTGGATGTTAGAAATTAATGGATCTATCTTTAATTATACCAGGACAGTATTTGACTCAGGAATGAATATCAAATTGCAATTCCTCAGTTGTAAGCTTTTACTACAAGGTCTGTGGTGCCACCCAAAACTTCTTGCTAGCTCTACCAAAGAGGCTACATTTTTTCATACCTTTACATTCTATGCTTTTAATAAAGGAAAATGCACTATAGGTGTAATTTCATAGAGGAAATTGGAACAAAACCTTCTAAAATACTTTGGAATTGCCCAGCATGCAAGAATTCAGATTAAACTGGTTACCCAAATAGCTATTTTGTAATTTGGGCCCCCCTATATGCAATCATTTACATCTCACCAATCTATCATCAATTTTCAGCTGGCATTTTCTCTGCAAGTAATAACCTGCAAGTGATGTTTGCAGCAGATAAAGACAGCTGAAAAAAACGAAAGGAAAAGCAAAAAATGAAAATAATAGTTGGTAAAAATGAGACAGAATAGTATAATTACTTGGATTTCAACAGTATCATGTCTTCCCAGAATTCAAGCTGTGCATAATAGCTATAGTGGAAGGGCAGAACAGAGAACCCCAAGGAAACGGGATGCAGAGAGTATTTTTTTAACCTTCCTGGGGAGCCTTACTCCACAAAGATTTAAAGCTTTTTAAACGTCATGAGAACACGTTGGCTGGAAAGTAGTGCATTTCAAAATGAATATGCATTAATTAATGTCTCTTGGAAGAGGACAATCTGAAATATCTTTCTCTGTGGGAGTAGCCTGCAAGCTGATTATGTGGGCTGATAGATATTCCATTGGAGAATGCTCAGGGAATGTTAAGGTTGAACGGTTGAGCACACGGAAGTTAGGAAATGCCACATTGCAGGATCCAGGCGCATCCTTAACTCTGCCTCTGGTGTGTATGTGGTATAATGTATTCATTACATATAATCTCCCAGACACTGCTATAAATATATACTGTCATCCCTGATCTTAGATTTTACACATATCAGTGCATGCATTAAGTACTGTGTACAACTCTCCACCACAGCTTATTAAAACCCTGTATAAGACAAGTACATAATAAAATTTGTCTGAGCAAATAGTGCAGATTAAATATTGCATTTATGATATAGAAAATGGCAGTCATTTGTTTCAATAAATTATCCTGTGAGCTTGAAAGACTGAATGCTACATGGGTGCATGCAAATTAGCCTTGTAGTTAGCTCCTTCATTTCCTGCAAAGCTCAGGAGGGCTGGCTTTGTTTCTGTTTGAAAGGACACAGCACAGGTGCTGCAGCGGACTGAGGCTTCAGCCATCCCCAAATCAAGCAGGAAAAATAATGGGAAGGGGTCCTTGTGACCCCTCATGAACAATCAGCTGGCATGGTTTTCTTCCTGATCCACAGGGCTTTGTCTATCGGATGAGTGCAAGAGAAAGTTATGATTCAATGTGGCCAAAGTCGGAGCGGGGGATGCATTGAAGAACTGACAGCAGGGCAATTGTGCACAAAAGCTACATGGCACTGGAAGTGAAGGAGTAAAAGGAGCTTGTGAAATTTAAATGGTATTCACAATGAAAACAAAGTACATAATTAGTAAGGTTAAAGATCAGAGAACCCAGAGAGAGTTGAGATTTTACAAAACCCTCAAAATGTATAAAACCCATGCTTTTTCCATTTAATTGACTCAAAATGCAATGAAAGCATGTTTCTCTAATTAAATAAATGTCTTGTGGTATGCAGAAATAAATACCAATGATTCTTAAATCATGGACTTTGATTCTGGACAGAACACAGTTTTTTTATTTGGGTCTTAAAGGATGTTTTTTAACATTGTTTTAATTTTAATGAGTACTTTGCTCTGCTCTTTACTTCTCTCTCCATTCAAATGAAGGTCTAGCTGATTTTATTCAAAATTAATCCTGTCCTGACCTTTTTCTTGCTGACACCATGAAGGATCAGTTTTTTCCTCCGTCTCTGCTGATTCTCCTCTCTCAGAGAGCAGCCCTTCTCCACAGCTGCAGTGGTGGCTGTACCAGCTCACCCCTTTCTTCTCCAGCTGGCTGCTGTATGGAGCTTCCCAGGAAAAGGAAGGCTTGGGCCTTTGCTCCCACACAGTCTCTGAGTGAGTAATACTGGTTGATGAGAGTGAGGATGTCTCTCTTTCTTGAGACCTTTTCACCAGTTCTTATTCCATGAATTGGGCAAATGCTGCATGTGCTCAAGGAAGGTCTCGTGATTTTCCCCAGCCAAAGCTGAAATCTAAGGAAGATGTGGCCCTTCTCTTGCTAAACTGACCCTAGTTGAGGAGATTTATCAGTACCATCCTCACTAAAGTCTCCTGCTTTTATTATGAGATTTTTCCTTTCAGATGTTTTGATTCCTTCTAGCACCAGAAACAAAATACTTTTGCAAAATAATCCGCTATAGAGTGTATTTTTTTTTTTTTTTTTGCTGATCTTTAAATACTTTTATTTTCAAAGTAATTCCTGGGCAAATACCTGGTCCTTCTCATTGAAAGATCAGTTGGCATATCCCTCTTCTGTGTGAATTGGCTGTTATTTCACCTTCTGGACACTTCAAGGAAGATCAACAGATCCTTCCATGTTTAAGGAAAGATGGTTGTACTCAACAGGTCAAATAAGTTTTATCCCAAGATGAAATTGTGTTTTCTTTGCAGGATTTGCCAGCTCGGTGGTCAGTGCAGGATCGTGATTGCCTTCTCATCAGATTCCTCCTCCTACAGAAAAGCTAAAAACAATTTTCATTTATCCCAAAGAAATTTTTTTCATTCAAAGTACACAAGTGCAATACTGGAAAGGTCTGCTTTCATCACTGAATGGGATTCCCAATAAATACATGCCTCCATGTGGTGCACATGGAGCCCAGAAGTGTTCTTTAAAATTGCTCCATTTTGAACAACATTATCCCCAAACTTTGTGAAGCCTCAGTGCATCTTCAGAAGAGTAAGATTTAGATTCAAATTGACTGATGGTGGAACTCTGGAAGAATTTAGTGATGCCTGTTCCCTTTGTGTATCTCAATATAGGGTGTCATTCATTTCAGCATCTACATGGAGGTGTCTGAATCTCTGCTGGTCACCCCCATATCTCTCTGCAGTCAGTGGAGGGAGGTTAATTCTTGCAGAGTGTGATTCAGCTCTGTAAAGCAGAAAGATTCGCACCTGAGTGATCATCTCACACAGCATAGAAAAAATGGGTCAGGTACAAGTAGCTATTATTCACAGAATATGGACAACTCCAACAGTAATAGCTAAATTAGAAATAATGAAATGCAAGCACCAAGTTAGCAAAAATGTCACTTTAACCTTTGCTTTAGAATATAATTCTGGTCAAGTCAATTTTTTTCCTTTGTTTGTACACTCACGTTCTTGGAGATTTTAATTGCTCTCTGGTTGACATTGTTCGAGTTTACATAAAAAACATTCTTGAGGACTAGATATAATGCAATGTAGGACAGAGATACTTTTTTTATCTTTACTGCAGCATATCATAACTAAAGATCTGCATAATTTTCAGTACATGCACCAAGAATATACATTTTATCATAGTTTAAAAAATCCAATTTATCAAATTAATTTTAAGGAAAGATAATGAAATATCACAAAGAAAGAAATATTCTTTAAGGTAAACCTTTGCTGTCGTGATTTGCTTTTGATTTTCCCTTGTAGTTCTCATACATATGTTAAGTATCCATTAACAGGCTTACTGCCAGTAATGGTCTTAGATCCCAACAGTGGATTTCTTCATGGATTCATCTCCATACGTATTATAAAACTGTTTATAGTTACTCACTCTACAGCCTCTTGTTGCACTTATTATAGGCATGTCCTTCCAAACTATGTTCAAAAGGACATCCTTTTAGGTCAAGAAAGAGAAAAAAAATTAGCTACAATACTTTCAGTTCATTAATTTAATATTTTAATGCTAACTATAATGGACTATTTTTTGTCAGTTCCTTTTCCCTTTGATGAAAGTTCTTTGCCTTAAAATACAGCTCTATCTTATTAACCTCACTTCTCTAGCCACCTTTAATGTCTAGGAAGAATTCTTTATCCATGATTAAATATAGGTTTTCCTCATCCTGATTCTGAAAAACAAGTATTGTCTCCGTCCCATCCCTGCACTATACAAATCATTGTCATTTTTAAGTTAAAACCAGAGATACTGCTCTTCAAACACACCTGAAAAGCTGTTATGTCAGAGGCCTCATTCTTTTAATAGTAAGATGGGAAAAGGTTAGAGTTGACATCTAACAGAAGCTAGGGAAGAAAAACCAAACAACCAACCAAACAACTTAGAAAAACTTGGTAGACAAAGCTAAGTTAAACAAAAGGCAATAAAACAGTAATATGGCAGTTCCAGGATTTGTGTCAGAAATGCACCCTATTTGTCTAATATTTCAATTATACTTTATCATAGGAGAAGAAATGGCTAAAGGAAAGGCTGTGCAATGGTTACTGCTGCAAACTTTGACCAGTTTCCTCCCCAGGCTGCTACTTGAAACTCAAACTGATACTCTTTTAGTGCCTCTGGCTTTGCTGTGCTCCAGGAGGAGCTGGACCTGCCAGCATAGCAAAGCACACTCTTGGCACACTTATTTGCCAAGTGCAGAAGCAATGTGGTACGCTTTTCTAATGTCTAATTTACATCTCACCAGGGAGATGCTGGCCTTTTTTGCAGTTTCTTTGTTGTTTCTTGATGACAAGTGTGGTGTGTGCACTCATATAACACACAGGGCAGACTTAAATAGCTCAAGATATATTTAGGTCTGCTGGGGCAGGGTGATGGGGAAGGGACGGTGGTGTGGGTAAGCCAGAACCAGCACTAAAACTCTTGTCTGTGTTGTTCAGATGACCTTTTATGAGTCTTAAGTGTCTTTTTAGTGATTCAAAGACATTTTTCTTTCTCAGCATGATTAGTCAGTCTCAATCCCACATTCTCCAAACATTCATAAAGAAATGAAATCTTCTGATACAATTTCCATCGATGGTCTCTCTCAGATAATTCTCCACTATGATTTCAGCCTCATGGTCAAGTATCCCACACCTAAGTTTAAAGCTTGCCTTGACTAAATGATTCCTCACACTGAAGATGGTACCTTGTACAAGTGTCCTGGCACATGGAGGGAAAAAATCCATCTCTTACCCCTGATCTTTCACTATTTGGACTGGTGAAATAATTTTTTGTAGTATATGAAAATTTCTGGAAGACTGATAAAAATGGCAAATGTGTAAGGGCCCTCCAGTATCACAATAAAATCTAAATAATCAAGGAAAATAGAACTTATGGTAAATTTTAGTTTGCTTAAAAAAAGAAAAGCTGTACTCTGAAGTAGTTTCTAAAATGGACATTCTGTGGTGGTCTAGGCTTAAGTAATCCATAATACGAAAACACAAAAAAAGCATATTTACTTTGAAAAAATGAAGCATTTGGTGAGTTTTATGACCACTTCTAACATACAAATAACAAGGGATGATGAGGTGATATTTGACAGTTTAATAGCCTGCATTGTGACAGCTGTAGAGCTGGGAGAGAGGGGGAAAAGGCAGTATATGTACTTGATTTCGGATCTGGCTTGGGTTTGTCTTTTTCTTTAGTCCTCCTGCAATTCTTTTAGCACAGTGTACTTTGCAGATTGGAGATGGTAAATCTCTCTTGCCACTGGTTAATAACACAAGGCTTTGGCCCACTTACCTGGAAAGAGGAGGATAGATCAGGTCCTGTACATTTCTCAGTGTCCTTTGGTATTTCAGTACTTATAATTTGCTCTAATTTCCTGTTTGGACTGTCACACTCTAAATATTTACAATCAATGTAAATTTGTTAAACATAACAAATTTTTAACTTTAGATTCTGTGGAAAAAGAATAAAAAACTGATTTCATTTTTCTTTCAGTTTTTCCTTCTCAATATACATGTTGATGTGTAACTAACAACATACATGTCTGGACCTGAAAACCATTACTCATGCATTATCTTTTGGTTCAGCTTGTAATTTTCAAGAGTTATATTTTTTATATGGTGTAACCTTGATTCTCACCTGAGATCTATTTGCTGCTGAAGGATGTGGAGACAGTTAGACAATGAGGCAAATCTCTCTAATTCTCATGGTGCCATGTTCTGCCTATTGTCAATGCCATGAATGATGAAAGTTATTTAGGGGTTGTCTTAGATTTCAGTATTTTACTTCTATGGGATCTGCTCATAGAAGCAGATCCCCATGATATTGCCTCATCACAAAAACAGCTGATGTAGAGTCTGTTTGACTAACACCATCCAATGGATATTTGCTTGGGTTTTTATGAATTTTCAGCTGAAAGTTTTGTGCCAGACAATTGAAAGGGAATCTTTTCCTTTCCTTCTAATATATTATTCATTATGTCACCAAGAAGAAAAATTTTTGAAATTAGGAGGACAGCACAACTTGTGGAGATTAATTTGCAACAGCATAAAGCAGCTGGCACGTGTACTGGGGCAGCCTTGGTACCTTGGCTCCTGGCAGATAGGCACCTCCCAAGCTCAGCACTCAGATCTGTGTCCAACAGGAGTCCATCTCCACAAGCTGCAGTCATATCACTGACAATATGGGTATTACCTCAATGTACTTTTCCAGCTCTTTTCCATCTCTTTGTAAATGTAACCCATCTCTTTCTAAAAATTAAAGTCTTGCAAAGAACTTTGAAACAACAAAAAGTAGGGAAAACATCTTCATTTCCTTGCAGAATAACTTATTGGAAAAGGATGTCAGTGTGTCAAAAAAGCTAGATAAACATTTTTATTATATAAACATTTTTATCTCTCATTAAAAAAATAAACTTCAGAAGAAAGTGAGAACTTGATAGAAATAATGCATCTTTTTTCTTTCCATCTCTTTGTCTTTTCATTTCACTCGCGCAAGATTTTTTTCTAAATGGTTTTCTTTCTAATGGTAATATCCTTTCTGCAAGGCTTTTAGCATATCCCCAGCTCTAAGCTGATGAAGCCAGTCAGAACTGATTTGGTTAAAGTCAGAGATACTGTTTTTGAACTAGTGCCACCATCCATTTATAAAGTGATGTGGAAAATGTCACAATAACCTTAAAGACATTTTTTCTCTCAAAAGTCTGTAGGATGATTAAATAGGACTTATTTTGTGAAAGTGGTCAGAAGGTACTATTTCCTCTCAAGATTAACTTCTCAAGGTCTCTTTGTTTTCTCACAGAAAGAGATACAGCATTCCCATCATCTGGGCTGCAGATATATACATTTTTTCCTTTGAACAGGAAAACTACAGCAAATCAATGCAAGTGTTGAATTCCTCAGTGATATCCTCTTGCAAATAGGAAGGTGCCTACTGTCTCTGAAACAGTTTGAATTGGGAGAATTTTGCTTCAGTGGATCATAAATGCAGGCCAGTGATTTATATTCATAGATTTCTGTTTTACACATGCACATTTTGTATTAAAATCACAGGATCAGGCCATGAAGAAGACCTCATTCTCTCTGGTTCTGTAAGGGTTAAAAAGGAGACCAGAAGGAGGGTTGTATGGAGTGTATTATAGATACTTAATCTTAAAAACAACTCTCAAGGACTATTGGGAGCTTGTAGTCAAATTTTCCAAGGGAAAAAGTCAGTGATAGAAAACACCACATATAAGCCAAGTATGAACTTGATAATATAATCTCTTCATGTGTAGGCGAGAGGAAATTGTATTACATACCTATAAGCATGATTCCAAAGCCCAAAAAAAGGTCACAAAGGCCATTCAGATCTGTTGTATTTTCCGTAAAACTCCTGCCATCAAGGAGCAATTTGCTGTGAGCAAATGAAAAGGAAAAAGAACAAAAAAATCTTTCACTAAATAAGTCCTTGAAGCAAGGACTGCCCCGAACACAAACAACACTGCCATCTGAGGCTTCACAGAGCTCAGTGCTTATCATAATGCAGGATGAAGAAATTAGAAAAAAAAAAAAGACAGAGGACCTTGATGGCATTTTTCAATTAAGTGTTTTCATGACCGTTACTGTATTTTATTTGTAGGCCTGGGTGCATCAAGGTTTGTAAGGGCTCGTCTGTTGCTGACCCAGAGTCACTACAGCAGCTCAAGAAGGACTACACATGGAAAGGTAAATGAAGGTGGCAGACAGTGCTCTGCACTATGTCTTTTCTGTTGAAGTACAGAGACCCTTTGGGTCCCAACTAAAAGTTCTTGAGAGCAATGGAAACTTGTTTTAATTAAAAGCTTGAAATTCAGCCTGATAAAAGGATGCATGGAGGAACTGAAAAGAGCAAGGACAGCATTCATCTATGGCGCAACTTCACTGAAACCCAAAGAAGTTTACTGAAGCATTGCATATGGCAGCATTTGGTATCTTTTACTTTTTGCATTAAAAAAGCATTCAGTGAATTGTAAATCTTTTTATTTTAACAAGCCTGAGATAAACAGCAGCAGCAGCTTTCCCTTGCTACTCTGCAGCTCTACTCAGAGTTTCTCAAAATCTTCAGAGATGTATTAGGTGCTTTTACAACCTCTTTGCTCTCTTATGGGAAAATAATTACAGTACAATTTCTTCTCATTCAGATTTTAAATCCTGATTAGAGTCATGCAATCTGTCCTTCAAATAAAATATATAATTTTGTGCATCATGTTCATCTTTCTAAATTACAGCAAATTGTTCAATTTTTACTTTGTGGACTGTGTAGTTACAGCAATCAGCTTACCTCCTCTTCACCTTAACGTATGTTATACTGCCCTATGTGATGAATGTCATTTTAATCAAAAGGCTTGGAGAAATCTTCTAATCTAATAGAATACTTCAGATTGGAAAACCTGTTGCCCCAAGAAAGAAAGAAGAATTCAGAATTTCTTTTAGTACTACTCCAAACTAGGTTAAAGCTGACGTTGTAACTGATTATTTTTAGATCATGATGACATGGTACTTTCCCATTGAAAAGGAAATTAATATTAAGATCTAAGTATGATCATTCATTTCAGACTCTGTATAAGGAGATCTAGGTCTAAATCAGTGCATTTAAAAGACAAATCAGAATTAGTTAATAATTAGTACATCTGGTAATATGGGCTTTCTCAGACCTCAGTTCTGAAGGCAGGAGAAGGAAAAAGAGTGGAACAGCCTCCAGCCTTTACTGTACAAATATCTAGGGATGGCTAGGAGAAGCTGTGGCATACTGAGTGAAGAGTTTATTATTCAGAAAGGTAAATTCCAAGAAAGTAAAAAAAACCCAAAATACAAAAAACAAAGAACAAAGTGGTTTGAAATTTTATTAAAGGATAAAGAGTTTGGGGAGTAAGTTGGAGCATGGGAGGTAAGATCAATTAAACAAGTGATTGGTCATCGCAAAGCTAGCTCAATATACAGAAGAATGAGAAACACTGATGTGGTAAAGTCCTCTGAAAATTTTGGAGAATCCAAGTTGTGTGTACAAACAACAAACTCTTAAAGCCATGCAGACTTGACGTGTTTTCCTCTCTTTTTTTGCCTTTAAAATGGCTAAAAACTTAAACATAAGAGTATTTTGAAAAAAGGTGGGAGTTGCAATGTGAAGTACTGAGGACCATATTTTCTGCTGACACAATTCCACTGAAACCAGATGAATTGCACCAACAGATGGTGGCTCTGAAAGTCAGGAAACAACAAAGTTAGGTTGAATGTTGGGCATTGTGACAGTATCTTTGCAATACAGAAAGCACACTTATTTTCATTCTCAAACAGCTTGAGTAAGCTGTTGAGGAATTTGAAAGGGTTCACTCAACAGTACTTTCCAGCTCCCAAGACAGCCAGAGAATATCTCATGATAATGCAAGTCACCAGTGTGCATGTGCTTAAGTGAGTAAAACATGAAAGGTTGAAAATAGATTTATGCTGTCCAAGAAGAATGCACTGAGAAACAAATCTCTTGCTTTTCTACAGGCATATACATATGTGTCCACCAGTATCTGACTGCAGCTAATTCATGAATTTCATGAATTGGTGTCATTGCCTTTAAGTCAGTAACCTTAAGATCAGAAAAATCTACATGTTGTAGATACATAAAAGATGTCCTTGTGATAACAGCTTTTTAGAAATGGGGAACTGGTAGAAAGATGATTAAAACAAATTTTTAGTGTTTAGACAGTGTTCACTGGTATTTTTGGGAACCAGTACAAAATTTTCCTCCTCCCATTGTTTTATTCCTTTCTTTGTGTTTGATATTTGGAGATTTTTTCTTTTGTTTAACATGCTCATCCCTGAGAAAAAATACCACCAGTAAAAGCTACTAAGGCATCCTAAAACAAGGGTTTTACTGTTGTTGCATTCAGTTATTATTGTATATAACAGTTTATCTTGAACTGTGTCCATCCTGCTACCCAAAACTATGCCTGTACTCATTGAGGAGCCATAAGCAAAAGCTTTCAATCCCAGAACAATGTTAACTGTGGAGCTTCAGGCAGCATAAACCTCTTGAACTTCCTCTGTCAATGGGGTCATGGAAACCAAATCTGAAGCAGAATGGCCCATTTTCAAGCACAGGCTCCTGTTGTGCTGTGCACTTCACCCGCACCCAGGAATCGATGCTCCCTGTCCCAAGGAAAATACAAGGGACACGGCCAGGAGAAAAGCTGGATTCTAGTACAAAAGCACTCCACTGAGAAAATGAAAAGCAGGGAATGATAACTTCCTGTCCATAGTGAGCATGATGGAGAAAGAATAAATGCATGTTCTGAAAAGACAAAGTGCTGTGTAGGCCTTATCATTCGACTGGGGATGAAAGTCTAATCCTATTGCTGAGAATGGAAAGTAGGATGGAAATGGGCTGCGAAGGACCTTGAAAGCTCAGACAGTTGCCCATGATTTACATGATAAAGGTGTGTCGGGAGACTTTACCTCTAGGGTTTGTGCAGAACTGTGTCTCTGTCCCATTTTAAGATGAACTGTGCTTTTTGTCTGTAGAAAAAAGAAAAACAGGACTCAGATTTCATGTTTGTACTGCCTTTCCTCATTCTAGCTGTTTTTATTAATTTCTTATTCCATCTGCAAATCTTTTATAAAGCCTATCACAAAAACATTAGAGTTTTCCTGGAAAACCCAATGCCAAGAATTTCCATTGTCAATTAAAATACCATCTTTCTAGCAATTAATTAAACAATTTCTAGAGACAATGTAGAGGAGAGCAGATCTCTTGTGACTCATTTTTTAACAGCAGTTTAAACTGCCTAGGGCAAAATCAGGTGAGTTTCTCAGTGAAGATCACCTGGGTTATTTAGTATAGCAAGTGAAACTCTTGTCCTCAGTGAAAATTCTCATTTATAAGGATGTGTCAAGACCTTCTTTATGACTCCTCCTCAGAATTTTTCCCCAGTCTAGTGTGAAATCAGTTTTCTTCATTCATGATCATCTCTGATGTTATCCCTCATCTCTGTAAGCCTGAACATAATTAGAGACTGGATTCTTTAATGCCATTCATAATATATGTAATTTAATTGTATTCCCACTTGATTTTCTTTTTATTTTGAATTTATATTTACAGCAGCTAGCTAGCAGTATATGTTTCTCATCTTTTTTCTTTTGATACCCAGGCACCTACTGCCAACAGAGAAATGTTATATTTCTATGCAACAGCCCACAGTAGAAAGCAGTAGCTAACACAGCAGTAGAAGTACAGGTTTTTTCAAGAGTACTAAAGTGTGGCATCATTGTGTGTGTTTGGCGCTCAGGAAAAATCTTCCATATTCTTATATTCTGAATTCCTTAACAATCTGGGTGATTAAGGGAATCAGTATTAGTAATTAGAAATTAGCATTCTGAAATGCACAAAATTCATATATTTGAATTCTAAACCGAAAATGCATTCTTTCTGAACTGGGAATTTTCAGCCTCAAATAGTAGTTTCATTCTCTCTGAAGTCTGGAACCAGTATTGTTCTTGCTTCCAGATGAGATGTAACTCATAACCTCACTCATTTGGCAAGACACGGGCCCCAGCCTCTCCTGTTAGCAATGTATCTAGGTACTTTCCAGGTGCATTCTTAGTCTGATGGGATTTTTGGATGTTGGGAACCTGGACAATTATTTTGCATGTTCACCCCTGAAATATCTACATTCATTGCTCTTCCTGACGGTTTAGCATTTTGTAACAAATTATAATTTTCATTAATTGTTTGTATCAAATTTTTTTAAATTATTTTGATATTCCCAAAGCAAAAAAGAAATAGCAGTAACAGAATGAAGGGAAAAGTATATTTCTTTTGAAGTATTAATTTTGATGTATTTTGCTGTGCAGTCAAAACTTCAACTGGCAGTTTAGCACAGCAGTGTAAGAATCTGACTTTACTACATAATTCCTTGGGTAAAAAACCAACCAACCAACCAACCAACCAACCAGCCAAAAAACAATCAGGGTTTCTATTTCTACAAGTTCTTTCCCTGGGAAGGCTAATAGGAGTTCTGCACATGGAACATCAACTAAAAGCTGTCAATTTGCAAGTCATTACTTGAGAGTTTTGGAGAAGTCCTAGGGAATTTTTCAACAGCAGATTTTTGACATCTAACATCTTAAAGGCTCTTCTACCTCAGGTTCCTAGAAAGACAAAAGAGACGAACAGAGGGGTACAGTTTAAGTTTAACAAGGTGAATATAGTTTGCTTTCCTTGACAGTCAAAGGAGAGTGAGAGGCCACTGTTGAGGTGCTTCTGGGCAGAAAATCACCATAATTTGGAATCATTATTTGGAACAGTTTTTCTATTCACAATCTAGAAAATCTTGCAAACTAGCCTCCTTTTTAAAGTGTCTTTTTATAATTAAACTACTGTGGTGAGAAATCCCACATTTTGCTCCTCCCTGTTTTTTCAGTAGGCTATCATTTTTATAAAAACATATTTTTTGCTCAGATACTCTTAATTATGATTTAAAGGGCAGGGGAAGACGCACAGGAATTCTTCTGGTTTGAATTTCACTACACATTGCAATCCATATGATTAAATATTTCTATTCTATTTTGTGCTTGTCACCAGTGACAGAAAATCCCAGTATAATAGCTGTAATCTTGATTCTTAACTGGTTTTCAGTGTCTTAAGCCAGAAGATTTTTTTCCCCTAAATTTAATAAAGCTTCACTGGTGCTGAGCCAATATTAATTATATCAAAAAACAAATTAGTGGTCCATCAAAGTAATAGAGATAAAATTATCTCCTTTTTTTTTACCAATGGACAGACCATATGGCCCCCAAAAAATCCTATATCAGCTTCTCAGCTAGTCACTGAGAATAACCATGTTAGTGAAATTTTGTCAAAACATCCAGTTTAAGGCATCTCCTAGGAATAACTGATGAGTTGTGACTGAACTGTTTGTTTCACTCTTGAAGGACAGCATTTATAATTCCCTTTTAACATCACTTTATCCATATCATAACATATTATCACATTTATGACTTTTTATCTTCATTTTTCAGTCATCATTTTGCATGTGTTATTAATGCCCTCGGCCTGTTGCAGCTCACAGAGATGCCAGTGGTCTCTAAGAGGTTTCAGTGTGAAGGTCTGAAACATGCCCAGACCTTTCTGATCTCAGGCCAGAACCAGGGAAGAGTGGCAAATGGACAACCACACCAGGGACCTCACTTTTTCCTGGGACAAATTAGAACATGAGGAGATGAGATTTAATCCTGAGATGGATTTGGGGTTGGGAAGAGTCCATACTTAGGGGAAAGGGCTTGGAAGAGTCTTTAATATTCTATATTATTTAATACAGCTGGGCAAAATAGGTTCCTAACTATGAGGTTATATACAGTGCTCCAAAATTAGAGGGGGAAAAAAGTATGGGAATGAATTGTTTGAAAAAAATGAACCAGATGAAATGAAAACATTTTCCATCCTTTTAAATTAGTTAATATATATATATTTACCCTTTTGATTATCTTATTCTTCTAGAACAAAGATAAATCTAGACACAGTACATAATTTTGACTTGAAACCTTTCATTTTAACATGTAAGACAGATAATTTTAAAGCTTTGTTTATAAAATTTGGATTTGCAAGTATTAAAACTGCCAAATTTTGCCTTCAATCATCCACTAAAGTGACTTTCTCCAGCAGGAAAACATGCAAATAAAATTTCCTAATTTCACAGAAGTGCCAGAGAAGCTATCAGCTAAGAAAAAGTACCAGACAGGAAACTGCCCGCCTCTTGATGCCTTTCCAGGTTCCTGGAAAACTCCTCTGACTGTACTGAGACCTCCTCTGCCTGCAGGAGATGATTCTGCTGGGCACAGTGGGAGGTGCTGTGGGAGGATGAGCTCCCCAGGACATTGAGGAGTGATGTTACACCACCTCTGAAAGCTCTTAGCCCAGCTGAGGACAAGGGAGACCAGAGAGACCAGAGAGACCAAAGAGTTCCTTCTCCCCTCACCCCTATAGTCACCAGGGACATTGGAGCTCCACAGCTCAGGAAGTACCACAGCAGGATGCTCACAGCCTCTTCAGTATCCAGGCTCAGGGGCAGATAGGATGCTGCTCAGCTCTGCTGCCCCTTTGTCCCTCAGCAGAAACCAGGATTTGCCTTTTTAAATGCTGCACACTGGACAATAGCCACAAGTCTGCACACATGACCTTACCCATAATCCCTGCATTCTCTCTTCATTTACACTTGCCCTGCTGAAAATCACCTTCATTTGCTGTAGCAAGCAGAGTAAGACATCCATAATTTCAATTCCATAAAAGAAATAGAATGCAGCAGAAAGTCCTTTTCCATGAGAGAACTGCATTTTTCCACTAAATTAAATTGTTTTGTTTACAGATTTAAACCCTACATGCTGGCACAACCTAAAATCCTAAGATAAAAGTTGCTCCGTAAGAGATAAGTGTTATTCTTATTGATTATATAATTATCCAGAAATGCACCACCACAAAGTCTTCAAGGTTTAATCTATGCCACATCAGAGCTTTATTACTGTTGCAGTCGCTCCATGGTACAGACAGACTGACTAAGCATTTAATCAGAAAATGATATCCAGTTTCACAGCAGGGTGGGTTTGTGAGTGTGCATGTAAGCGTGAAAGTTTTTTCATTTGACTTAAGGGGGCCAAATGTTGCTCTTGGATATGTACATGCTGGTCCTGCTAACATCTGCATTTTTGCATATATATAACATTTCTCTCAAGGGCTCCAAAGGGAATGGTTTTCAAGTCCTAAATGCTTAAATTATTATGTTATATTATAAGCAGTTATTTTAAAATACTGACTTTCTAAGTCTCAAAGCCATCTACTGTATGAGCTGTTGGAACAATAAGGGTTTAGAAAAAAAAAATTAAAAAAAAAAAATTAAAAAAGAGACGTGTAGCTGAGAGGGTAAGTACTTTGCTCAAGATCTTTCCCAATCTAGGATCAAAACCCACACCTGATACTAGTTTTTCTGTAGGAGGAGCCGTTCTGGAACAGCCAGACCTGACTAACTCGCTATATTATTTCTCATATTTTAGAGAAAGCCTAATTTATTCAGAGTTTGCTTACTTTATTTTAGATTTAATTGCAAAACATGCCCTTGTTCTAAATTAAGTGCATCAGTTCACAGGGTTGTGAGAAGAGCTTTTCCTCTTTAAACTACTATGCCAGAGTCTGAAATGATTTCTCTCTGCAGATAAACTGGTAATGAAATCAGTAGAATTGCAATGAATTTGGATGACTCTGGAGGGGCCACATGGTCCCAGATTTACTTAACTTCTTGCTCCATCAAAATCTACTGCCATTTATTTTTATGTCTGTTAACATTTCCAATTAAAACCTCGGTGCTACTTTGACATATGTAAATGAGCCTGCTCTCCACATGGAGTCTACCTACACATGGATAGGAGTCTCACTGCAGATGGCCTGGGTTTGCTACACACTGGTGAAGGGGTCTAAACCCTGTGCACAGGGGGCTTGACCTTCCTGCAGTTCGGTGGCCCTACCACGTCTGGGATGAGCCATAAGTGAGCATTAAGTGTAGGTGACAGTGAAGTCATTGGACTCTGTGCACTGAGAGCAGCCCTTCCAGGTCTGAAGTGACCTGTCAGTGACTCTCTGAGCTGGCACCTGACACCTCCCAGGCCCATGGCTGGAGAGAGGACCTATTCCAAGAAAAGGCAGAGCTGACAGATCTCAGACTAAATGAGAACATTTTCTTTCAGACTGCTTAAAACTGTTACAATTTGTTATCATCTCAGAGCTAATAATGTTTGAGTGGAGGGGAAGGCAAGGTATCTGCCTCACTGGGATCACAGGGTAAAACATGAAAACAGGCAGGCAGCGATAGGCAGAGACACAAGTAGGATATTTAGGTTTTGGGGGGATTGATTGTTTTGACTTTTGCTGTTGTGAGTGGAAGCTAATTACAAGTCCTTTGTCTTCCCATGGTTATTATCTTCAGTCCATCAGTAGTTGCCATCTTTCTGTCAAGACCTCAAGCAATTTGTAGAGAATTGTGAAGAAAAAACAGCTGTTCAAATCAGGTGCTATCAGTTCTAGTTTTGGGTACTAGATTTTTTTCCTAAACATGAACAGCCATTCATATAGATGACTCCTTCTCACAGGACTCATTCTGCTGTTATAGGATAAAGTTGGGCAGCCATCAACCTATTCTTTACTTGAATAGGGGCAAGCAGTAAATAGGCAGGTAAATAACTCTAAGACAACTGGAAATGTTTTTTGGGGCAATCACAACAATACCTCAATGGCAGTGAAGGGATTAACTGAAGGGGAACTCCCCAGAGATTCCATCAGTTCCAGAATAGACAATGGGACCATCCAGAGTAGCCAGAGCAGCCTGGCTTGACTCATCCAAGTGATGATGTGAACCAAGGAGTGCAACGCTGGAGAAAGTGTATCCATTCTGGTTCTGAGGTGGAGAAGGGCTTGCAGAGAATAGGTGAGTTCATAAAAGCATCTCTCCATCATAACTTTTGGCTTGAGAAAAGGAAGAAGTGTGAATTAGAGCTGAAGCTTGTATATCAATTAAAAGAGCTTAGTTTATTATCATTTTCTACCAAAATATGCAAATTTCGTTTGGCTGGAGAAGCGTTTGAAGTCAGTTTAGGAGTTCACTATTCTGTTGTGTCTTTCTGATGTGTGTTGTAATAAAAGAATCACTTTAATTTTACAAGGAAAGAGGTTTTTTTATGTTGTGCCCAGCATGAAATTCAGTGAAATGATGCTGCACTTAGTGAAGCTGTCAGTAAGGAAAATAGTATCATTGATACAAGAGCAGAACCAAGAACTGGAGTAAATGAGCATTAGCAACACTCTCCAATCACCAAAAAACAAACATGAAGAAATCCAATTTGTACAGTCAGAAAAAAACAAAAATACAAATACTCAGTCCACATATAAAGGTATCCCTGGGGATAAATAAGAGAAAACTGTAGCAAAAAATAATGGAAATAAAAAGGGAAAGAAAAAAATACATGCTCGTGCTACAAGCACTGGAACAGAGGAGATGAGTATTTAATGCTGTTTTGTTGTTTGTCAACTTTTACCAGAAATTAAGGCACAAAAGAGGAAAGACCTTTCAGTTGTAGGGTGAATAAGGGAGCCACACATATGTCATGTCACAGACTGGGATTTCACCATCAGGAAAAGGAATATTTGTATGTTTCTGACCTACAGCTGCAGCTAAAGGAAAATAGGAAGCTGAGCAGAAAAAGGCAGATAAATATTGTGATGAGACATTGTAATCCCTGGCCTGTAAAAAGGCTCCTTTAACACCACTGAATCAGCAGCCAAGCATTGGTAAAAAAAAAACTCTAGACAAACTGAGCATTTGAGCTGTCTCCAAACAATCAAAAGACTGAAAAATCATTCAGTACAAGGTACTCATGCTTCATATCTTAACTTTATGTTTTAGTATTTATCTGCTTTCAAGGTCTACTTGCTCTACCCATGTCAAAAGTAATTTTTGATTCATGAGGTCAGGGTGAACAGGATGGACCATTTAACCCCGCTAACAGTTCTAATACCTTTGGTCAGGTACTGTTTGGTTTGGATGCTCATTCCCAAAAAAGATCTGTGATGACCTAAGCAGGGCACTAAAAGGACATTCAAGAATCAAGGTGGTAGTGCAAAGCAGACAAGTTATTTAGAATGCAGAGTTAGTGTATCCTGGAAGTTAACTGATGTCTTTGGGTTCCTAATCAGGCAGCAGCCAAATTTCATGGTGAGCCTCTCCTGGGGTTGCCTGCCTGGTGCCTGGACTACCATGCAGAGGTGGTGGTTCACAAAAGTCACGGTCAGTCCTCTCCCAGCTCTCACAGGCTGCCTGCCCCAGAGCAGAGTTAAAAATTGTTTTCTATGCCATGAAGCATCTGGGACAAATTGTCCTCTGCAAAACAACCTAGGCATCCAGAAACCTCAGCAACTTGTGCAGAAATAAAGAGTAACGTTTATTTTGTATGTAACCTTTAGGATCCAAATATGTTGTACTGGCCATTGATTCCCTTTCTGAAAGAAGACTTAGAAATTTATTAAAAAAGTACTACTTGATTAGAAAATGTTTACCTTACATTTTCCATGGGATGAAAATAGCAGGTGCCTTCATTTCATAAGTGACTTTCATCGAAGCCATACTCACCCACCAATTTCATAAAAGCAGTGATATAGCCTGAAAGGTTCAGAGACTCCAGAATATACGTTTGAAAAACTAAACTGTAAATGAGGCACCATCCTCAAGATTCACTGTCCAGGCACTGAGGCCTGAATGCTAGAAAGGAAGCCTCAGAGCAACACTGATGTGAAGTCATCAGTCCACAACATTTGCTAATGCAGGGATGACCTGGGAAAATTTTACCCAGAAAGGAGTTGCCAAGCGTGGGTTTTGGGACAGAGCAACTCCATCAGTTCCCCTTCAGGGGAGAGGCGCAGTGTGGGAAGTGCCATCAGACAGCATTAGGGAAAAGCCTCTGCTGGCTGCACCTGAGTGACTTCAATTCCAGGCTGTGAAGCTCCTGTGCTGCAAGAAGAGGATGAGAAAGCAGCTGAAAAAGCCACTGCCAGTGCCAAATATACAAAGCAGAGACATATCAAAACACACGGTTAGGAACAAACTTCATCCATGTGCCACCATCGGGCTGCATCACTTATGGGAGGCTTGAGGTGGTGCAACAAGGTAAAGAGCTGAGTGGCTTCAAGATTTCCAACAGTGTATGTTAAAGAGATTAGTCCCTGTATAATTGTATGTGTCATATGTTTTCCTTTTCAGTTAGTCCAACAGATTAACAAAAGGATCCCAAAAAAATGTGTCATATCATAGAAGGAAATGCAAAAAGTTTTAAATATAAGTAGTCTGCATATTTTGTGTAGGAAACTGTGTTTTCCTCCAGTGTCTCAGGGATACTGGAGTGAAGAGAGGTGTTCTTCTCAAAATCCACCTGAATCTTCTTAACAACACAGTAAAATATCTTGTTTTCCACACTTTATACTCCAGTATCTTAAACCCTGAAATTTAAGCTGCAATTCAGTTTTAAAAGTCTGATGCAATAGAGATGTAAAATTAATTATGTCATAAAAATACAGTCACAGTGCTACTGTTCATTCCAGGTTTGGGACAGCAGTTACATGGCATTCATCCATTTTCTCTGCATTTATGGCATCCTCACTCTAGAGGAAGTACTGCAAGAAAGTGCTTCAGGCAATTCTAAAAAAAAGTTGTATTGCAGTGTGTTTGAAGAAACTTAACATTGGGGAAAAATAATGAAGATATTTTGTGCTTCATCTCTTCATCTTCCCACACAAGCAGAGGATATCTTATTTTATTATAAGATAAAAGCACTCTTTACAATAAAACTTTAAGGTACTACTGTAAATTTGGATAAATAAAAACAGGAGGTGTATAAATAAATGTTCCACAAAAGAATAAAACATGCATACACATTCTGCTACATTCTGTAGCAGGTTCCAGCCACATGGTAACATTGCCCTAAGCGATCCCTGCTGTTGTATAAGCAGAGAAATTTTCCAGGTAATCCTATAAAATGTAGCTACTATACTTAGTTGAAAATGCTATATATTTTCTCTGAATTGTTGGAATAGACTAAAAAGTAGGTATCTTTCTCATCTTATTCTTTTAAGTATTCTTATATCTTTTTTTTTTTGGCATTTTCTTAAAAAATTATTTTCTGGGAGAAAAATACTTTTTTCAATTATTCCTCTATGTACATTATTGTTTTTTTGAACAAGAGAATGCAAAAACAACTTCAGAAGGTTTTTTATATTTCAAATTATTTTTTGTGTAAAAATAGCTGTTCAGCTAGGTCAAAATATTTTTTCCTGTTTACTCTAAGTTCTTTTCAAAAACTAAATCCAGACACTTCAGTTTTCTACAAAACAAGTCATTTCATACAAAAAACCTGCATATTAATACCTTTTGATGAAAAAAGTTCTAATCACCACATTCAGAGTGCATTTCTTGTACTACATCTTTACAACAAAAATGAAATCTGTTTAAACCTTGGACACAGGATATCTCAAGGACATGTGATCCCTGTAATCACTCCAAAATAATGCAATGACAGTTGTCATTCTGAAACAAGTTGAAAGATCCCCTAAAAACAAAACTTGGCCTTTCCTTGTTTGCAAGGAGTGTATGTGAGTTTATTATGAGATATTCTAAGAAAAATCCTTGAGAGCACCAGGTATTGTAGAACAAATTCTTTATAATTTGACATTAATAGCATTGACTGTGCTTTATGCAATCTGTTTAGAGAGAATACATAGAAAATCAGAATTTGGAAAAGGGTAGAAATAACCACAGGAGTGGTTTTTAGAGAAGTATCTATGAAGATTCTTGTTACATACATGGATATTTGATAAGACATTGTTTTGATGATGTCTGACCAGACTTCATTGTTCTAGCATACGATAATTCCAACAGAGCATAATCAAGGCAGTTTTACTCACTGGAGCAAAAATCAGATTTTCAGTGGACCGTCACAAGGGACTGACAGGGAGGATTCTTGATCACCAGCAGTGGCAATCACAAGCTTTACTTCTCAGCAATCTCCATTTTGCTTTTTGTGTGTTTCCCTTCTAAATTCATACGATGTTTCATGTTCAGTGGTACATTATTGTGGAAAGATTTCATACTCTTTTTTTTCCTCATGATTGTTTTTCTTTTCAGATAGTATTTCATTCTGTATCTTCCAGTCCAGCTTTTAACTTTACTCCATCTGCCTAGTAATGTTTAAATTTCTTCACCAGTGCCATCTCTGCTCATAATTACTTTCACAAGGGCCAGGACATAGAAAATATATTAATGTCAACACTGTATTTCTATTCACAGATAATATGGGTGCTGGAAAGGTGATTTCCATGCTTACCAACTGCTGGCTCACACATTACATGTTTATCCTTGACCTGTCTGTATTAGCAAGGGAATATTCTTTGTTTCATTCTACTGCTCTATTCCCCTTTCATAGTATCAGGTAATTGGCTGTTGTCTTCTGGTGAGAATGACGAAGGGAAAAGATATTATCTGGCCTTTTAGGCCTTTTCTCAAATTTTTTTGCTTATTTAAATTAACCTTTTGCCTTGGAATTTGTCATTACCCTTTTCTGCAAAATATAGCATTTGTGCAACGCATTATGCATTTTGCCAGGTCTCACCCGAATATGCTTCTTATCAACCCTGCCTGTGCCTGCTTAGGAACAGTCCAGCAGTTCTTGCTCTGAGCAGCTGATCCCAATCCCACAGTGAGTCCTTTGACTCCTTTGGCTGCTCATGGATGTATCTCCCCAGCACCAGCCTCCTAATCCCATCCTGGCTGTACATTTCTGTGGGCACCAATCCACCAAGGGAAGCTCAGCTGCACCTGTGCCGCTGCCTCAGCAAGGTGGGAGGATCTGATCTGAGGGATGGCTTCGTGCAAACGGCCTTCATGTGTTCAAAACCTCACTGCCAACCTGGCAGCAGATAAAATGAACTTGCTCAGGTGTAGTTTAGTGGTGCTCTTGACAACATGGCAGGGTTGAATTTTCAGTGCCCATCCACCCACCGTAGTTCTGACTTCATTCCCAAATGCAAGTCTTGGAGCATAATTTTCCCTGGAGCCACCGAAGAAAAATACGGGGAAAACATTTTTCTTTTAAACTGCAGCTTTAAGGATGGAAAGCATTTTCAGTGTATGGAAATGTCTTTTAACCTAGCTCTGCTGGGTATAAAATGAACTTTATTTTGAGTGACAGTCTGCTATTTTCTTCTCAGAATCTTCAGTCTAACTCTATTTCATGGTGTGTCGACTCTCTATATGATTACTCCAATATTCAGGTGCAGAGAAGTAAATGTTTCATGAAAGTGATGTCCCTGTCAGTAGTGTGCATATCATCTGGCCCCCTGAGCTGTCAGTGAACAGATTGTAGAATTACCATTAGAATACAGGAGCCCATAGCTGCAGGCAGTAAATGGAGAGCCGGTAAGCATATGTCACCAGCGTGATATTTTAGCTTCGTATGAATTTGTAAAGTGGAAATAAGCCAGCACTACCACAGCAACTGCTAACTGTTCTGACTATCCATGTTTCCACATTACACCATATGTTCACAAAATTTGCAGCAAAAAGGAATAAAAACTGCTTTCCACTTTTGTGAAATATAACTTTGTGAGATGGTGTTTAAAATTTCATTGGTCTAATGCTTTAGAGATGTGTTTACCCTGATGAAATTTACTTCTTAAGATATCACAGGATTTTTGTGGATGTCTACCTAGAAAATTATGTTTAGCTGCCAGGAGGATGAAAACAAGGCACATCTGGTTTGATCCTCTAGGGAGAAAGGTGCTAGATACATTTGGATTTCAAAGTCAAATTATGTTTTTAATCGTATTCAAGATGCGGTTGGATAGCAGTCCATCCATGCAGGCAGAAACAGAGTTCAGTGTTGGCTATCACTTTTTGTTATTAACCTTGGTAAATTTTGTCTCTCAAATTGGTTACAATTGTTTTGAATTAAAAAAAAACGAGCCCTGGGTCAGTGAAGAGCTACTTTTGCCTTAAATGTCAATTTTTAGTTCTCAAATGCTCATTTTACAAATTATAGGAAGACACAGTAATTCCACTGTCTTAAACCACCACAATAAAAAAGATAAGCTAGTTACATTACTTTCCATGGCACAGATCATACGTTTTCTCATTAGTAGTAACATTTATATTGGAGAAAACCAAGACTCCTCTTTCTAACTTGAAACACCTAGCACAAAATAGTAATTGACAAAAATGCTGGTATTTGGACACATAATTATTCTGCAGATATCTGTGTCTGTCTGTCTACTCTGGGACAGGAAATGGGAGGGACACTGTGTCAGGAGGACATAATACTTTTAAGAGATGTAGGACGCTTAAATCCTAAAACAGGATGGAGTAAATTTGGGATGTAGAGGTCAACCAGCCTGGGGCCCTGTTTCTTGGGTGAATAAAGCAAATGATGGTGCCTTTACCCAGGAGCTTATTGGGGACTATGGCAAGGCATTATTATTAGATAGTGAGGAAGAATTTTCTTGCCCTGTACTTTGACACAGAACATTAACTTTTGGTCACCCATTCCCAGTTGCAATATGCAATTATTCATCACCTATTGTCTTGCAGAGGCTAACAGGCAACATTAGCACAACTGTAATTATTGATAATGATTCAACCAATTAATAAATAGGTGGCTATTTCCTTGGTTGAAACGTGATAAATAGTAGTGACATCAGAGATATTTGAGTCTTGGTAGCTGACAAGGTCATACAGTCTGGGACACATACACAAAAACTAGAGATGTGTTTAATTATTTTCTTTATTAAAAAAAAACCAAAACAACCCTGTCAAACCTCATGACCTTCTGAGCATCTTTGAAGAGTCATTTATATGGTAAAGCATTTGGGCAAGATTTTATTTCTTGAAGGTGAAAAAGAAAGCATCGTTTCCTTCTTCTGATTTATTGGCTAGCTGAGTTAATTTGTTTTCCCTGTGGGATTATTGCTATGCTCTTTGCTGGCCATCACTTGGAATTGTAAATATAATTAATTTTATGTGTACCTATAGCTTTTCTATGCGTGTCTTTACATCGCTTAAGTATAGAGAAATATAATAATAATAATGTATAAAAATAAAGCAAGTCTAAGAGGAGGTTACAGAATAAGACACACTGAAAGACTAAAAATGACAAGCAAAACCAAACCCTCAATCATTGACTGTCCTGTGAGGAAATAGTCTCGCTGAAATCTGAACTTTACCTTTTTTTTCCCCCTCTTTATTTGTGTGCACGCGTGTGCATTCTGGTCCATGATCTATAACTGCACCAAATTTGAAGGTTCTACTCAATGGCATAGTGAAAAATCACCAATGTGCCTGCAGCATACTTGCTCGCTTTCAGCAATTTTCTTGGCTACAATCAGATAGAGAGATTTGATGACCTTTATTCACCTTAATTTTTCCAAACTGAAGGCTAGCTGCACCCTAGTACTGATAGAAAGGAATTGGTTCACACACCATGGCTGACAAATGGATAGTTCAGATCTGAGGAAAATAACTGAAAGGCCAGCTTTCACTGTCAGGGTAGTTTACCTTTCTCCACTCATAATGATTGCATAAATGAACATACCAGATCTCAAGACCCTAACTTGGAGTATGGAGACTAATCACCACGAAACGCACTCTACAAACAGCTCTATTGTATGGATAATAAATAACGTGTGTTTGTTTGTGGTTTTGTTCTTTGCTACAGTTTCAAAGCAAGCACCTGTAACTTTGATTATAATCTCAAGAACATAGCTGGGCTTTGTTTGTTCTTCTTGAGCTAATCAGAGTAAATTTGTGGTGTTGGTTTTAGTTAAAGGGCATTAGTTTTAGAATTCTCATGCTATATGACAGGAAAACCTTCCATTCAAAAAAGTCTGTAATGCAAGAGGAAATTAGTGCTTTTCACCCTATCTTTTAAATTAAAATTAATGAAGCAGCTTATCAGTGCATCAGATGGCATGAAGGAAATTCTCTATAAAATCTACATTTTGAATCAATATATTCTACTATTATTACATTCATGTATAACGTGGCTATACAAAGGATGATTTGTGAGATTATTTTACATCTATTTAACTGTGTATATATATATGTATTTGAGGTAAAGAATCACAAAGTTTTTAAGTCATGCTCTAGTGTTTCAGGTGTTAATCATACAGACATTCCACAAAACCCTGGCTGCTGGTGGATATTTGGTTTTAAACCATCAGCTGCCATCAGTACCAAAAGTGACAACAACAAGCCAATCTCAAAGGCCCTTTTTTACATACAGCTCTGGTTTAAAGTATGACCTCTCTGATATCCTGCTTCTCTCTGTACACATAATTGTATGCAAAGAGGATAGAAATATTGGATATACTTTTAGGTCAGCCTGACAAAACCCATTTGCATTATCTTTTCTGACATATTTTCTTTTTCCTTTGTAGATCTTTTAATTGACATTGAGAATAAAATTAGTATTTGGTTAAAGCTGATTGGGTTTAAACATCAACTCTGCTGAGTGGGAACGCAATGTAATTTATCTCCTTGGTTTTAGTGGAACTCTTTTCTCACTGAAACAGAGATGTTTGAGGAATTTGATATGATAATATTTTTTTAAATTTTTTCCACTTAAAGATTCTATCAAAATCTTTCATTTTGACCATTTCAAAATGAAAATTGTAATTTTCTTCATTTTGGAATCATAGAAAGGTTTGGTCTGCAAGGGACTTTTGAAGATCATCTAGTTCAACCCTCTGCCACAGGAGTTCATCCCCACACTCACGACTTCATCCAACCTGACCCTGAATATTTCCAGGGATGAGGCATCCACAGCTTCTCTGGGCAACCTCTTCCAGTGCCTCACCCCCTCACAGCAAAGAATTTCTTTCTTTTGTCCAATCAAACCCTGCATCTTTTAATCTGAATAAACATTGTCCCTTATCCTGTCACTACAAGCCACAGTAAAAAATCCTTCTTCATCTTTCTTGTAAGCACCCTTTATATACTGAAAGGCTGCAATAAAGTCTCTGTGGAGCCTTCTCTTCTTCAGTCTGAGCAAACCCAACTCTCGCAGTCTTTTCTCACAGTAAAGGTGTTCCAGCCCTCTGGCCACTTCAGTAGCCCTCCTATGGACCTGTTTTAACAGGTTCAGGTCATTCTTCTGGAATACTCTTGATTAATCTCCCCTTTTTTTAGGTGAGATAGACATTTTCTTCATACTGTTTGCTTCTAGATGAAAAGGGTCATTGGGTGTATCTAGAACTTAGTTGCAACTGACTTTTTTTTAAAATTGTAATAAATAATGCCCAAAACCCCAACTATCTACCTAAGTCTAAAAGTGGGAAAAGCAAGTGAAAATAAAACCATCTTCAAGTAGCCCTACAACCTTGTACTGGAGCAACAAGGTGGGGAGTAGGGGGCAGTAGGGTGTCTGTGAGGAGGATAGAAATAGTTGAAGGAAGGTTTGCTGTGAATAACACCTGCCTAAAAGGTGAAAGGCGCCCCATCTTTCACAGCCAAACCTTTTCACAGGCCACCTCCAGCTGAATAAGGGTCTTTCTACCAGCTGTGGTGGAACACAAGAATAAAACAGAATCTGATCATTTAAGTACGAGCTCCAACAGGAACACATCATATTCCCTACCATGTCTGCAAAGTGTTGAGATGTTCGTGAAACCTGGTCTCGTGAAATTCCAATATTACCAAGGATTGCAGTACATCAGTTCTTGCAGTTCTGTCTCCTGGAAGCCTCAAACAGCCAAAGAAGAAAAGAGTAGACGATATTTCCTCACTATCAAAAGAATAAAAAAGAAAACTGAAACACCAATGAAAAGTAGATTATGATGGGCAAGGCAGGTTATTAATTTTTTTCTCTACTTTTTTTTCTTTTTTTAACTTAGATATTTCTCTCAAACAAATTTCTTCTTAAACCTGTACTGCTTTTTAATTACAACATCACAAATAAAAACTTTGCAAACCTCTGTCTCTGTGTTTGTATACATTATGAAGCAATTCTTTAAAAAAGAAATCCATAGAAGGATTTGTTACCCAGGCTGAGACCTCGTTCACCAAATTCTATCCGGGTTCTAACCTGTAGCTGTGCAATAAACCCTGAAAATGATGTTTACACTGGAAATGCTGACAGAACTTTTGCCATGATTACATCATGTTACTATAAACACGTCTGTACAGCACATATATGTACCATATCCACATATATAAGCTGTATGCAGTGGTTTCTTAGTCATAAGGCTTTTCATGTTTGACGTTTTTTCAGAAGTAGAGACGATGCAGCCCTGCCCTGAACACATTCTAACAACAGAGACAATAATAAAATTATTGCTACATTTATTGTGACAGATTCACACAACTGTCACTTTTGATGCTGATTTATTGATACAACACACTGCAAGAATAAGCAACTAACTAATGTATATTGCAAAAGATAAACCTGTGATAGCAGGAATTTTGTTAATTTTAAAGGAGAAAAAGACAAACATGAAGATGACAGAACTATTTCAATTACACTTTTTCTAGCATCTCACAGGAATCTCACCAAAGCAAGTCTTAACAGCCTTTATGCTTTCTAGAAACAAAAAGAAACAGAAAAAAAAAAAAAGTTACTTGGAAAGAAAGGAGCATCCACACAGGTGCCCCAGCACACATTACTCCTGTTCTGTGTGAAAAGAAGGCAGGAGCTCCATTTCAGTATGATATCCCTTAGGGGTATTGTCACCGTTGTCAATCTAAACAAGTTTTTCACGAACACATTTGCTAAGAAAACCTTGTCTTTTTGCAAGGGGCCACTGTCAAGACTTGTTAAGAGTAAACAAGGCAAGACCATTCCCATTTGCATCTGACATCAGAAGGATGCGCATTTAGCTGTTTCTCAGGCTCAGCCTCTCCAGTGGGCAGAATCCTGGAATATACTGAAGCAGAAGAGCCTGATATGTAAAGACAGGCTTGGAGTGAGTCAGTGGAACATAAAGAGAGCGTGCAGGATAAGGAAACCACAATTAGTGTGGGAAGGCAAGCAAGGGGGCTTATCTGTGAAGTTTACTGAAATATTAATTGCTGTTCCTTTCATCAAGATGAAGACATCTCAAAAGATAAACTAAATAATTCTTTATGTGTAAAACCATAGTAATTCCTGCTGGCTAATATTCAGCTTACTGGTCTTATTCTGCAGCTCTAGAAGGGCAGAGCTTATTCTAAATCAGCAGACTTGTTTTTATCTTGAGTTTTAGTAATAATCAGTGCTTAGTCTTAAAGACTAAATCCCCAGAGTCATGAGTTACTAAGATAATCCCATGCTTTATTACAGTAAAAAGCAGGATTTTTGTTGTTATGGTCAAAAATTAGCCTTTGAGTTTCCCCAGGGTTCTTAAATAGAAAGGCAAGTAAAAAGAGCCAGAAAGCTTCTTGGAGTTTTAAGTAAAACAATGAGTTTTCTCTTCTTTTTGTACAGGCAAGCAAAACCGTAACTCAGAGAGCAAAACCAGAAGAGAAAAATAGCACAAGACCATGGGAAAAAAATTAAAATTGAAGTAAATTTTTTCTAACTATCCCACCTTTAGGAAGATAAGAGATATGAGAATGACATTGCTGTTGTAAGTAATGCCTGAAGCATGGAGCAGCTGAGCAAGATTTTTGATAACTCCAGACAGAATGAGACTACAGAAATATCAACTAATCAATTTCTTACTGAATCAACTGGGTGCCTTAAGTCACATCATGGTTATTTACAAGGTCTGACCTCTGGATCTCATTCTTACTACCTATGTAGATGCCTAAAGATTTTTCCCTCTCATTGATGTAGCAGCACTATTTCATGGTAAAATGCAGGAAAAATTAGTGTCATGTATGTAGAAGACATATAAATGCAGAATATAAAAAATTCAATCCCATAAACCTAACCTTATATGTATGTTCTTCTAAATTCATAGTCCTAATTTCAAAAAAGAGGTCAAGGTCACAGAATCAACAACTACTATATCTCACTTTCAGAGAAATCATCCCTTACAGGTATTTTCCATACTTTTTTTTTTTTTAAGTGTATTTACATTGGAAGTATTCCAACACTTTACTTAATGATGTATGTATTTGTGTATAAAGGTGGCAAACTGTATTTACTTAAATCTACATCAATCTTTAATCAGTAGATAAAGGCACTATCACACTATTGCAGTTAAACCAATTATCATTGATTCTGCATTTCCTGCAAAATACCATCACATATTTGTATCTCATCACTAGAATTAGTAAAGAGATGTTGTATTTGATGGTTACAGTAAACCTTTCTGCCAGAGCTATTCTATGAAGACCCTTACTTACAGTAAAGGATAGAAGCAATCTGAAGTCTAGTTATCTTCCATTTGTTTTGCAAAGCGTAATACCAGGACTACATAAGTAGTGAGAACTACTAGAATTTTGCTTTGCTGTTTTGTTTTCTTTCACTGTACCCAGAAATTTGAAAATCTGAATAAAGACTGAACACATACTCAGAACTGGAAACAATATGTATAACTTTATAGATATTTGACATTCCATAACTAAATTTAGGATTGTCTCTGGGAAAAAAAAAATAGTCCGGTTTGCAGGAGGCATCCTTGAGGGAGACAGATCTAGAGAAATGCCTTGAGACAGCAAGGACAGCTGAATTGTTCAAGAAAAAAAGGCCAACATAATAATAGCCATTAACACAGAGCAAGTACACGACTGGTTGAGCTGAAGTGGCAATGCTGACATGGTCCTGCACTGTAGAAAGCAATGCAAAAATTTGAAATCTTCAAATATAGTCTGTGGGGGACTGGGAAGAATTAGAGGTAAGAGAATTGTTTAAAACCTAATCCTATAATATTTCTGAGAGACAATCTTTAAAACACAGGACATATCTATGCTGCTAAATGAAAAGGTGCCATGCAGTGAAGTTGAGCAGTGGATGGGACCGCCAGCCTTCTGCAGTGCATAATTGCTAGCATATTCCCTGGCAGGGTTTTTGCCTTTCCCAGTTAAGAGTTCCCCAAGACAATGACTGGGCACAGTTCAGGGATAACTTGTGCCAGGACCATTCCCAAAAGGCCACATGGAGAAGAATGTAGTGGTTTGGGTGTCCCCCACCCTACACTTAACTTTGCAGCAGTCAGTGCTGTATCCTCAAACACTCCTCTTGACACAAGACACTTCATGCAACACATTCCCACAGCTTCATGCTATAAAAACATCACTCTGGTGGATAACACTCTTCATGTCCTTTCACACCCTACAAGAAAAAAAAAATTAAATATAAAATTACTATTTTTTAAAAATCCAGAGAAGTTACAGGGGTCAGAGGATGCCCATAAGACCCTTGGGCCCTAAGACTATGACAGTGGTCTGTGGTCTTGTTTTATTTATTAGTATAGACAGATCAAAGAAACTTCACTGATATCTGGGATGCATGCTACCAGACACCAGAGCTCACAATACACATACAGTACTGAAAATACTGCCACAGATTTCGTTTTTTGTATTTGTAACTGTACTGATTACATCAGTAGCCAATTCAATAAGACAAATCAGCAATATTTGTTGGGAGAAATTTGATAAAATATCAATTAAATGCAAAAAGACATTCTGAGTGCCACAGGCTTTTAATAAGAAACCCACAAAGTTCAAGTCATTATCACCCGAGGTCCCTGGCAGCTGACAGATATAAGACCAGCTCTTCAAGACAGCATGGTAATAAAATCAATACACAGACTCACAGTGGTGGCTGTATGTTCACCTGAGGCTATACGGCCTGCTGTGTTATGATGCGTAATATTTCCAATTTCAGTAGCCACTGGCAGATAAAAGAACAATGTGGCTAACAAAAAATTCAGTGTTCTTTGATTCCGCAGCCAAAATGAAGAGGAAAGCTTTTCCTAGCTGGTTCAGTGGGGGAAAAGGAAGCTAACATACATAACAAGAACTCATAGAGGGCAAGGGCACACGCTGATGTTGCTGAATATATTGCACATTTCCGTAACCACTTAGCTACAGCATCTCATTTCACTGCACCGGGGTACCAAGCTATTTACTGCATAAGAAATGCAGGAGAACTAGCACTGTGGGTCTTTGGCTTTGTAACAGAGCATACCAATGAGTAAAAGGAAAATAGTGCTCTTGAGGATATACAGCCATTGCCTAACTTTAAGTATACGTTTCCTGACTTGTACACTGGAAATTTACATAAACTATCTGGAATACCCTGGGTCCTAAAACAGCACTCTACAATAAAGTCAAGTGCTACCCTTTGGCATCACCAGAGATTAGAATATAACTTCACCTTCCACTTCTGAAACTGCAGGAGCGTAATTCTATTATCTTTGACAGAATTTGTTGTGGCAGTGATTAATACTGCAGGAGAATTGCACTTTTTTCAGCTATTTCCAGAATATCAAAACAATAGAGAATTATCTAATAACAGTTAGGAAATTTATGTTCATTTGTATTGGTTTTGTATTGATGCCTTCTCCAGCCACCTAGAAACAGAGACTAGACAAGAGTAAGGGAATAAAGATAGGTATTTATTTGAAGGGCTTTCAAGGTACACCCTGGGGGAGCCAGAGGCTGCTTCCATAAAAAATGGACCCCAAGATGGACGACAGGTCACGAGTTCTTCACACCTTTATAGGTTTGGTTCATTTGCATACCACGGTTAATTCTCCAATTAAAGCCCCAGTTCAATGATGTAACTCCCCTCAGCTTGCTCCCCCCTTAGAGTCTTTGGTTTACACATTTTGGGCCTAGAAGAGCCTGGCTGTCCTTGAAGGCAAAGCCTGGAGAGGCTTTGTTATGTCTATCTTGCACGAGAGAGCAGAAATTACAGGCTACAAGGAGCTTAGAGTTACACTCTAAGCAGTACAGAATTTGAAAAATATAAAAGTTAAAACCTAAGGCATCAGTATGGCAAGACTTTTGCTACAGGGATTGCTTCTATCAGAAACTGCTCAGAAGCTTCCCCTGTGTTCAGCAGAGCCAATGGCATCTTGCTCCAAGGCAGGCCCACCTCTGGCCAAGGCTGAGCCCATCAGTAACAGTGGTGGCACCCCTGGAGTAATGGTGTCCTGGTTTGAGCCAAGGGCAGGGTTAATTATTTGCAATGGCTGAGGGGACATGGCCAGACACTGATTTCATTCAATACCACCTCATGTCATTGCCATGAATGGGTAAAGAGATTCTCTCCCTTCCAAGAAGAAGGGAATCCCTTTCCAGTGGGGAGAAAATGTAGTGGGGAAGAGCTTGTTGGTATTTGCTGCCAGCTTTCCATGTAAATAATTTCTTTTCCTCATACTTTTTGTTATTAATATTGTTATTGTTACTGTTTGTTCTCTTATCTCATTGTTGTTTCCAGTTAATAGTTCTTATCTCAAGCAGTGATTTTTCTACTTTTGTGTCTCCAGTTCTCAACTCCATCCTGCCAGACCAGGAAGGGGAAGAGGAATGGGGAGCAAGCAGCAGTGTGGTTTTAGCAGGATTATTAAATTGGAGAATACCAGTCCTAAACCACAATGCATAGTTGAGAAGGGAGGAAAAAAACATGCACAACAGCAGCAGAGAGAAAAGTGAAAATATTTGAGAGGAACAGCCCTGCAGACATCCAGGTCAGTGCAGAAGGAGGGGGATGAGGTCCTCCAGACGCTGCAGCAGAGATTCCCCTGCAGCCTGTGGTGCAGCCCATGGTGAGGCAGCTGTGGCCCTGCAGCCCATGGAGGAACCTGGGGATGCAGAGATCCACCCACAGCCTGTGGAAGGCCCCACACCAGAGCAGGACAATGCCCGAAGGAATCTGTGACCGCATGGGAAGTCCATGCTGGAGGAGGTTCCTGGAAAGCACCTTTGGGTTCATGGAGAACGGAGCCCACTCTGGAGTAGGCAGGACCCCATGGGGGACCATGCTGAAGGACAACATCCCATGGAAGGAACCCACGCTGGAGCTGTTCACAAAGAACTGCATCCTATGCAAAGGACTCCTGTTGGAGAAGTTTGTCAAGGACTGTCTCCCATGGAGCAATCCAAAAGGAGGAAGGAGCAGCAGAGATATTACGTGATGAACTTACCACAGCCCCCATCCCTCTTCCTCCTGTGTCACTGGAGAGGAGGAGGTAGAGAAACTAGGAGTAAAGATGAGCCTGGAAAGAGGGGAGAGTTTAGATGAAGGTGCTTTCAAATTTTTTTAATGTCATTATCCTACTTTGACTTTTTTTACAAAATTAATTTTCCCCAAGAGGAGTCTGCTTTGCCTGTGACAATCACTGGTGATCTCTCCCTGTCCTAATCTTGATCTGAGCCTTTCCTTTCTTCCTCTCCCCTGCCCAGATGAGGAAGGCAGTGATAAAGCAGCTTTGGTGGGTTGTCGTACAGCAAAGGACAGCTCACCTCAACTCTGCAGGATCTGGACAAGAATGTCTGCTGCTTACGAACTTTCCTGTCTCTATTTCTTGGGGCTTTTGGATTTACCTCTCTGAATTTCTGTAGCTCTGTCTTCTGTTCTGTTGCTTGCCTCTTCCTGCTCCTTCTTCTGCTTTTGGGCAACTGCTGCTCCTGCGTCACTGCATTTATCCTTCCTCCACTACTTTCCTTTTTTTCCCTTTCCCATCCCTATCTCTGCAACGCTTCTCATGTGCCCAAGGGCTTCTCATGCGCCCTGCTTTTGGGAAGTGCTCAGAAATGCTGGGTGGCTGCAGGGCAGGGATGACCCAGGAACAATCCTGGCACATACCAGGAGTAGGTGCTTGCTCAAGGGCAACAGAAACCTCAGAAGATGCAGCTGTCATCTTCAGGATATCTTTAAGGATCATGAACAAGCCAAAGTATTTTAGTGGCTTATGATTTAGGCATACTGGAGCAGACAGCACAGAGACAACATAAGGCATAGTTCTGGTGCTGTTACCAGCTTTTAGTCAACAGTGAAGGCAATGCTTCCAGCAGTAAAGGTTTCTCCATGAAAAGACTACAAAAAGTGCTTTAACATGTGTGTTAGAATGTAGAACAGAGCCAGTCTTACTGTGAATACAGGCGTTGTACCCTCTCTCCTTGACATGAGTGGTGGGAGTGCAACATGTTCCTCAGAGCTGAAATTCAGGATGGGCAGGAGCACCCAAGACCACGCTCCAACACTCCCACTATACAGTACCTCCAGGTCCTGCTTCTTGGGATGCCTGATGCCCAGCTTCAGTTTCAGGAATCAACCGTCTGCCATAACTGTTACCTCCCCCTGTTTCAAGGAAACTCTCCTCCACATGAGGCTGTGCCATAGCCTCATAAGAGAGTACAACATGGAAGTTAATGAAGGTGAAAAATACTGCTAAAATTTTCCTAACACTACTTCCTCCATTTCCCCCTCTCATAAAAAGCCACTGCACTCCAGTTACATGTTTGCGTAACAGTGTGTTCAAAAATAACTGAAATACTTTAGAAAACATTTTCCATCTTAAGGCAAAGCATGGAAATTTTTTGTGTAAGCTGTTAAAAGTTTCAGGAAATTATATAGGAATGCATAATGGAAAGTTTCTGGTTGTTATAATCTACAACATACATATATATCACAGAATCACAGCATGGTTGAAGTTGGAAAGGACTCCTAGAGGGCATCTGGTCCAACCCTCCTGCTCAAGCAGGACCATTTGAAGCCAGTTGCCCTGAACTGCATCTTGATGGCTTTTGAGTATCTCAAAGGACAGAGACTTCACAACCTGCCTGGGCAATCTGTGCCCATGCTGGGTCACCCTTACAGTAACAACTTGTTTGCTGATGTTTAGACAGAGGCTTCTGTGTTTCAGTTTGGGCCCACTGCCTCTGGCCCTGTCAATCAAAGAGGATGTAATGCTCTGTGATGAATGAAGCATAGGGAAGTTAATTTATGGATTTTGTTCTGGTGCCTAACCAAATGCTGTGGCACAGGACAGTTCCTGGAAGAATCTTCAGTTCATTTGGGAGAAAGAAAGACACAAGTCCTGCAGTTCAAGGTGAAACATCATGAAACATGGCAACCACTCATGGGTTCCAGATTTGGCATGAGACATCTTTAATTCCAAAGCTGTGAAATATTACATCGATTCAATTCAACAAGCATTTTCCTTCCAGAATTAACACTTATACTCACACATCTCAGCATGAATTACCACAAAGAATTTTAAAATTATGTAGTGGGTAAGACCTGCAGCTTTCAAGTCTCTTTAACCTTTGCTGAGTTGCTATTCTGTAAATTGCTCCTACAGCTATTTAATTTCCCTCCCCAGCATTACCAGTTGTTTTTGTTTGGTTATTATTATTTTTATTTGTTTTGTCTTGCTTGAATGGAGGAAGATAATAGGTGTGTCAAAGTGACAGAGCACTAACTCTGGGCACCAGCCCTGGTGCTGCTGTGGCCATGTCACAGGGAGCAGAATCTTAATGATGCCTGGGATGGGCACCAAAAGACCTGCGCCAGCCCAGTATGGCCATGGAGGACACGGGAGAAGAAAATCTGAAAGGAGAAGGCAGGGAGGAGTGGGGAGGGTAGGAAAGCAAGATCTGCCTGTGGCAATAGAGGAAGGCTGCTCCTCTGTTTCTCCTCCTGTGTATTGCAGATGGACACTCAGACAGGGATGTGACCAGGCCATAGCATGCTCCTGTCTTCTCCCTCCTGTGCCACTCAGCCAGGGTTGTCAGTGCTCTACAAAACAAATGGGTCTTACAGGGGTCTGGAAGCTTCCCACAATCATGGGCAGAAACAACTCCGCTCTCCCTGGCTGGCCAAGTGTTGGGCCCCACAGGAGCTCCTGGAACCAAGCCCTAATAGTGTAGTGGCCATGTCACAGTGGACAGAATGATGGTGGTGGCCGCTGTTAGAGTGGGGCTGCTGACATGATTGGCCCAGGATGAGGTTCTTATAAATGACAGGGAAATATGGGATGGACAGTCCTAGTGTGAGGCTGGGAAAGCCTCGAGCAGGGTGGAGAGGGTTTCTCATGTAGACAGAGGGTGGCTGCTCCACATGTTGATTCTGATGTTTTTGACAGCCACAGCCCCAGACAGAGCCACAGCCCCAGAGAGATTCACAACCAGATCATGGCACTTGTCAGGCCACTCCCTCCTCCACCACTTAGCTGGAGAGCACTGCAGAGAACTTGCACTAGGACATCAACCTAAGCTTCAGGGAGCACATGTATCTTCATTCTGTAGCACATCGTGGTCCTGCGGGTGGCTAGAGGGTCCCCACAGCAGTGGATGAAGGGAGCTCCACACCACCCATCATCTCTGTACCCTGTCATGGTCCCAGGGGCAGCTGGAAGGGCACCAGAGCCATGAACACAGGGAGCTCCACGCTACCCCACTTTCCTTTGTGAAACTTCTGTGTCTAACCTCCTTACAAACATGCAAGGAAAAACCAGAACTCACCTTGTGAAAAAAACAAGTCCTAAACTTCATCAGCATTATTTGTCTTAATAAAAAATTTTAAGGAGAGCATCTATGTACTACATACTAGTGTTGAAATATCTGCCTTAGCTATTTCCTGCTGATTTCCTAGATGCTTGTTCTTACAGAGAGAGCAAAGGCAATTTATTAATATCCATTGCTCAGCCCTGAGGACATATTTACACTTCTCAAGAGAAAGTGCCCATATGTGTATAAATGTTTATGTGTGTATATATAAATATTCATTTACATATATATGTTAGGTGCTTATTATGCACATAAAGGGAAAGTCACCATGTGGAAACAATGTCAGATTTTGAAGGCAACTCACCTACCACCTCTGAAATTATTGTCCCTGCAGCCTTGACTCTCCCTGCTGTGTATGTGGATCCATTAGCTAGAAGTATGCACATAATGAGAAAGAATCCATGGTCTGTGGCAGTGGAGATCAGTTGTGCCTGTTTATTGAAAGAGAAGATTTCTTTTTCTTTTACTCTTTAATTTTTACCTTATTGATTTTTTGCTTTTTCTATTTGATGAATATTGATTGTACTCATGCAGTGTTGCACTCATACTAGCACTTTATTTCTCCCTTGTTTATTCAATGTGGTAATTTACTTGGGCTACGAAAACTGCTGAGTATCACAGAATTACAGTACCACAGAAGTTGGAAGGCACCTCTGGAGATCACCCAGTCCCTCCCCACCGGAGTGTCAAATACAGCAGACGGAGTGTGCCATCAGCAAATCAGCGCTATCTGCTGATACACCAGAGGGTTTGACAGGAACCTCCTGAAATTCAACTAGAAGAAGTCCTGCACCTGAGGAAAACCAGGGTTTGCTGTGGGCCATCCAGTTAGAAAGCAGCTCTGCAGAGAAGGACCTGAGGGTCTTGGTGGACACGAGATTGGACATGAGCCAGCAACCCACCCTTGCAGCAAAAAAGGGCAATGGTATCCTGGGCTGCATTAGGAAAAGTCTTGCCAGCAGGTTGAGGTGATCCTGCACTTTTATTCAGCTTTGGTGAGCCACACCTGGAGTACTGTGTCCAGTTTTGTGTTCCTCAGTACAAGGAACCTAGCATATTGTCACTTCATCAGGTAATGGGGTAGTTAACATCTCCTATGAGGATTAGGGTCTACAACCTTGAGGCTTCTTCCAGTTGCTTGAAGATGGTTCTCAGCAGTCATCACATGTCTGCAGGTAGAGCTCTGCACTCTGCTGCTCTCATGCATAAAGGGCAAATCTTCCTCCTCACCAGCTCAGCCTCTCCTTAAGAGCCTGTACCCTTCCATCACAGCACTCCAGCTGTGTAAGCCATCCCACCACTTGTCTGTGCAGCTAAACCACAGCCCTGCCTGCTCCCCACACTGCAGATGTAGGCACTTTGGACCCAGCCTTTCTTGTGCTGATTGCCCAAAGGGTGTGTGCTGTACCTGTGTGCCACTTTCTCAGCATGGATGTGCCTCTGCTGCAGGCAGGGCCCTTCCGGCCTGTTTCATTGTTTTCAAGTTGTCTCCTGCCCACAGCACCCTGCACCCTTTGCTTAAAATTCATAGAATCATAGAATTCATAGAATAGAATGATTTGGTTTACAAGAGCCCTTTAAGATCATCTAATTCCAACCCCACTACGAGCAGGTTGCTCAAAGTTCCATTCACCCTGGCCTTGAAGCCTGGGGATGGGGTAAAAAGCCAGTCCACAACCCCTGCACCTCCCTGTTGGCTTTCTCTTTCTTCTCTTCACCCCCTCTCCTCTTCATCCCCAGTGTAAATCCCTGCACACCAGTTTGCCCGGCCCAGTTTGACTGTGATGGTTCTGCTGCCCCATCCAGGTGGATCCTGTCCCTTTCCAGCAACCTGCCACCCCCAGAGACCATCCACGGTCGCCGCACCCCAATCCCCGCCATCGACACCGTCCGAGCGAACCGCAGGCTCCCCGCACCCCCGGAGCCCCCCGTGTTGGCAGCGGGGCCGAGCCGGGACCCACCTCCGGGAGGCGGCGGGGGGTCCGGGCTGTGGGGCCGGGCTGTGGGGCCGGGCTGTGGGGCCGGGATGCGGGGCCGGGATGTGGGCTAGGCTGTGGGGCCGGGATGCGGGGCCAGAATGTGGGGCCGGGATGCGGGACCGGGATGCGGGGCCGGGATGCGGAGCCGGGACGCGGGGCCGGGATGCGGGGCCGGGACGCGGGGCAGGGATGCGGGGCCGGGATGCGGGGCCGGGATGTGGGACCGGGATGCAGGGCCGGGATGCGGGGCCGGGATGCGGGACCGGGATGCGGGACCGGGATGCGGGGCCGGGATGCGGGGCCGGGATGCGGGACCGGGATGCGGGGCCGGGATGCGGGGGCGGGATGCGGGACCGGGATGCGGGACCGGGATGCAGGGCCGGGATGCGGGGCAGGGATGCGGGGCCGCCGGCTCCCTCTCCTGGCCCTGCGGCGGCACAGCGGGACACGGCCGCGGTCCAGGGACCTGCGCTGCCAAAAGGCAAAAAACCCTCAAGATTTCTGTGTCGGGTTTTAAATTTTTTATTTTTTCCTCCGAGGCATTCGTATTCCCCTTTAACCCCCGGCTTTCCATGACAGTGTCTCCCCAAAACAGAGCGCCTTTGCACATGTTAATTCGACATAGATAGAGTTAGCACTGAATGTTTCCTGATTCCTGAAGGAAAAAAACCAAAAACCTGCTGAGCTGGGCACTCTGAGCAAGTGGAAAAATTGGGTTCAAAACCTCTCGTGAGGAAGAAACAAGTAATTCCTTGTCCTGTGTTTTCTTGATAGGTGCACTAAACACCAAGCTCTAATGGGAATGGGAACAGCTCCTGCATTTAATGAGTCTGAACTCTGCTTCCTTGCAATGCTGGCCTGAGATTAGGCTCCTGCTTCTGGATTACAAGTGGGGAGAAGCAATACTCTGACTGAAGCAATTGTCAGAGGTTCAGAAAAAACTGGCAACTCCAGGGGAAAAAAAAATGTAAATAAAATATATCACTTTTTTTTTTTTTTAAAATCAAATCACTGAAAATATGGAGAGAATCCAATGTGACAGCAGTTTGCATACTTTCAAAAAAAATCAGCGATATTCTCACACAGCTCCAGTGTAACTGTGTGGCTGAGCAGCAGGTAGGTGGACATTATTTAGTGCATTGAACCCATGAGCTTTACAAAACTTATGCAAACAAGAAGAGCAAGTGAGTTTATGACAAAAGACTAGGGATTTGTCCATAGGGAAAATTCAAGAGAGATTCACTCCTTTAAGTGGATTATCAAAACCTCATTAAGCTTCTCTGAGAATCCCCTTATTTAGTATTAAATTTTCTTTATTCTAACACTAAGAGTGAGTTTTAACACTTCAAATTTACACCTTTAGTGCATTTGGATTGATTTTCCTCAGTGTCCCTGTTTAGAAAGATCCCAAGCAATTGGATTTCAGGCAGTTCACACCAGCACAAAAGACTTTTAAGATTCATCCTCTCAATCCAGGACCGAGGTCACTACTGTCACTGTGGTGAGGAACCTTTCCTGTACTGTCTACACTGTAATATCAGATCCTGTCTAGAGGTGCAGACTCAAAAGCAAGATTTCTCTTGTCTGTATGAGCCCTTAGACCTCCACATGAAAGGTAAGGTGACAAGACAGGAAGAAATAGCCTCAGGTTGTGCCAGGGGAAGTTTAGATTGGTGATAACTAAAATTTCTTCACTGAAAGGGTGGTCAGGCACAGGAATAGGTCTGGTGGAATCACCATTCCTGGAAGTGTTCAAAAAACATGTGGATGGGGCATGTGGGTGTATGGTTTAGTGGTGAATATGGTGGTGATGGCTTAATGGTTACACACAATATTAGAGGTCTTTTCTAACCTCAGTGATTCTATGCCTGCTGAAGTTAGTCACTGTTCCGAACTTCCTTGGAAATATAGGAGAATGCTGGTATGGATGTCTACAGGAACACTCCCCCTTCATGACTGCACTGACTGCCTGAGTCTCCACTGCAGCTGCTGGAGCCTCCAGAGAGGTTCAGCCCCTGGGGCTCAGTCCAACTGCCTGAACTTGGAGTGTCTTACAAGAAAATTCATTTTGAGGCTTATTCAATACATTCACATGAGGACATCAGGAAAGATAGGCACATCTTGAATGAGAAAAACCACAAGGGCCCCCCAGATGGAACTAGGTACTGATGATTAGGTAAGTAAAATGTACCCTAAGTCTTTTATGCTGGAAATAGCTGATTGTTGTTTTGCTTTTATTGACAACAATGGGAAGTCAGACATATTCTGTGCCTTCAAACAAATATATTTACAGGTCTTAATTTTGAACTTAATCTAAATTCAAATTAGTGGGTTTGGTCCTGGTTCTTTGTTTGGTTTGTTTTTTGTTGTTTTTTTTTTGGTTTTTTTTTTTTGGTTGGTTGTTCATTTGGGGGTTTTTGGTTTTTTGTTTGTTTTTTTCTGAATACAGACTCATGTAGCAGGGTTTTAGGCACCCATACTCCTGAACTTGTGTGACCAAGAAAGGGTATGACAGTCTTGGTCATGAGGAAGAATCTCATGAATTTTGTGTCTGCAGAGCTAAGCAATTTGTAACCCTATTCTGAACATGAACTAATTTTAGATGCTAACACTCCAGAATAGCTGGAATTGGAGTGGGCTGGATTTTCTCTGGTATATCTGCCTTTCAGACTGGCACACAAGACATAGGAATGCTTATGACAGTCTCCACTCACTTATTTTACTAAGTGAGTGGAGACTGTCATTGGAATTTTGTAGGTGAATAGAGGTTTCTTAGCAGTAAAATAAATTTCTGAGTGATTTTTACTGACCTGTTGCTCGGATACACTCTTATGTCCTGCATAAACAAATTCCTACACGGACAATACCTGTGAGGGAAAAAAAAGCCAAATACAATTTCTTAAAGGACCCTCTCTTCCGGTTAGGTCTTTTCAGACAACTCAGCTTTTTCTTCAGGGACAAAACCAAGTAAGCGGCCGATATCCCTTGATAGTGTTGGTAACAGCGGAAAACTGGCGGAACGGGCGGGGCGACTTTCTTCTTGTGACTCCCACCGATGCTCTGATTTAGTGACGAGCTGCAGAGCGCAGATGTGCTCTGTTCTGTGGTCGGGGTGGGGACAGAAGCAGCCTGAGAGCAGGAGCGGCGGTGTCCGAGCGGGCCCGGGGGCGGCAGGGGGCGCGCGGCCCCGGAGCATCGCGGGGCGATCCCGGGCTGGCCAGCGGCAATCCCGGGATGCTGGCCGCTGGCAAACCCGCGGGCCGGCTCCCAGCCCCGCGCAGTTGCCATCCTTGGCTGCCGTCCCGGCAGCCTTTCCGTGCGGGCAGACTTTCACTGCGGCTGCCGGAGCTGCCGAGCGACGCTGGAGCAGATCGGGTTTCAAAATTAGGATCTAATTTTAAATGAGATGTCAAAAACTGGGGCTGACAAACAGTGGGAAAGACTGTAAAGAGGCAAGCCACAGGTAATCTCTGTGAACAGCTCGGCAGCCATGCTGACAGCTGGGAACGGGAACCCTGGAGCGCTAACGTGAGCGCTCGGGCTGCTCCCCTGACCTCGGACACGCTGCTTGGGGCTTCTTCATTCAGGTGTCGAGCTCCTCCTGCAATGCTGCTGAGTAGTTTGACAGGATCAGTGGAGGCCAGGAATGTCACTCCATTCTCGTGAAGCACTCGGTAACCTATGGGAGCCATTTTCCTACCCCACTTTCCCTGTGTATGAAGAGCCCATCCCATGGAATAAATAAAACCAGGACTACAGAGCAAAGTATTGCAGTACTCCCTCATGGAATAACGCACTTCAGTAGCATCATTGCACTTGACTGGGGCTCTTGTGTTTTCTTTCCCTTGCTCTCTTTGGAACATTACAGGCCCTTGAGGAAGTCTCCAAGCCAGAAGCAGAGAAGTCTGGCAATGAAAAAGGGAAGAAAATTGGCTAAAACAGCCAGGCACACACTATCTTAGAAATACAAAGATTTATAAAAGCACTGAATTAAAATAAGAAGTGTCCAGTATGCTTTAAGTGATTAAATAGTCGGGATAAATGCAAGCACTGGGCAGATGTAACATCGACAGCTCAGATGAAGCCAAATCTGCTGTTTAGAAACTCAGGTAGCAACCTTCAGCTGGGCAGCTATGCAGCAATAAAAGGAAAACACATTTGTCAAGGATGAGCCAAGGACTTCTTTTTACTCACGTTTTTAATTCTTCTTTTTTTCCTCACTTGTGGGATTTTTTAGTTTTGTGGGGGTTCTTTTTGTTGTTTTGGGGTTTGGTGGGTTTTTTGTTGTTTTTGGTTTTTTGCAGGGGGTTGTGGGAGGAGGTTTGCAGGGGTTTTTTTTAAGATATAGAATTAGAAAAAAGTATGACAACAGGGCCAGTCTGCTTTATCTGACTACTTGGAGAATGGTTGTCTGGTTGCTTTGAGCCCTGGAGCACGGAAGGCAATAATGTAGTGCAATGGGGTTGTGGGTTTTTGATGGAGAAATATCTCTCATCATCTATGGAATTTTTCCATAGTCACTGCTTTTAATTTTGAAAAGATGTTTTCTGTCTTGACTGAAGAAGATGCAGACATTGTAGAAGACACTAAAAAGACCCAGTTAACTAATTTCCTCTGTAACCTCAGCACATTTCAAATTGCCAGTGTGAGTGTGTCTTTCCTCACTTCATCCCCTTCTAGACCTGGGACCAAAACCCAGATTTCTCTCACACATGATTTCCCACAGTACATTCAATTCTATTTTGGTTCTTTCTGCCACCAGATTATTTGGCTATTTCTGATCCATCTAGACTGTTTTTTCTTGTTCTTTGTCTTTGTGTATGATGAGCATTTTCACCACACTGGTTTACTGAAGTGGAAATTGACTTCCAGATCATTCCATAAGCCAGGGAACAGAAATCTGGGCTCAGGCTGCAATGCAAGGACTTTTTAATATGTACAGATTTTCCCATTATCTTAATCTGTAACACTGTGGCATCAACACACTACAAGTGTGACCAGCTCACAGGTTTTAAGATCACACATGTTAGAGTCACTTGCTGAATTAGAGATTAGAGAAAGAATTTGGTATTTCATAGATCATTAGACTGTCTAGAGGTAGAAACTAATAGCAAATAGTTAAAAAGAAAAGATAATCGATTATGCTTTCATTAAAGAGGAAAAGAAACCAGAGACACTCTTATCAGTGCCAATCAACATTGGCGACTGAAATCTTGAGCAATTCTGAAGTGAGGAATTTGTTTTCAATCCTTTCCTTATAGCAGTATTATAGAGACTGAAATCCAGGTCCCTGATTAACCCCTGAGTAAAGAATAACCTTCACCTAGAGAGCTCTGCTTTCAAAAGGGTTGGCCCCTGTAACTAGAGCCTGTTCAATTATTCCTCTTCAAAGGGAACAGGCACCCAAGAATGTCAGCTTCATAGAAGGATCTATGTTTCGAAGAAGTTTCCTGTTTGTCGATTTATTTTTTTTATCTCGCTGTTGTAAATGGGAGGAAATGTCATGAAGGAGATTTATCTTTTTTTTTGGTCGCATGTTACATTCTACAATTGCAGAAGCTTACAAATGAAGCATGTTTTCTGTCACTGTTTATAGATTGAAAGTGAGCAGACTATCTATACATGTGTAGCTACCAAACACATGATGAATTCAGATCTGCAAGATAACATATTACAGTGCTCTTGTTCAAAACCAAATAATGACTTCCACTTAAAAAAAAAAAAAAAAGAAAAGCCAAAAGAAAATCCCAAAAAGGCAACCCAAAAATCACAATCTAGCTACTATTCAGTAGAAAAAAACACATAGCTGAAGCTGAGTTTAGACATGAAGTGTATCCCTGGAAGAAGTCAGCTCGTCAAAATCTCTCTTTCTTGGCAAGATCCCAGAAGGGGAGTATTTTCACAAAGATGAAAAGAGTGTTAAATGCTAACATTCTTCCAAATTGGATATGCATTCTTTCTTATGCATATTTTTGTTATGAAACAAATGCATTTTGGTAAAATTAGGGATGTGTTTCTGTGTTTCTGCCTCTACTGTATATTTTGTGTGATAATATGGCACTGATTTCCTATCTAATTTAAAACAGTTTAAAATAACTGGTAACATCTAGTAGCTTTCTGTTCTTCCAACCTTTATTTTCTGTTCTGTGTGTTTTAGTGTGGAGCAGGGAGTTGGCAGGGGTTATTTACTTTTCGTTACTTTTCTGTTTTAGAATAAGAAGAAACAAGCTTTGACCTTCTCCCTCCTGTTCATGACTTCCTCACCATCCCTAAGCTTTTCTGTTCAGGGTCCCAAATTACACAGAGGAAAGAAATGTTTGGATTTAAACCCTGGTACTTTATGGTCTAAGATTCAGTTCTTGAAGGACAATAAAAACCTTTATTAAATGATACACTGGTTCCTTTCAAACATTCCTCCGGTATTGGGAAGTCAGAAGATACATGTACTCCGTTTTCTTTGTCACAGCCCTTGTATTTCACAGTGTTATATCTCTGATTTAGGGGGCCAAAATTAGTGTTTAGCCATGATCTCAGAACAAAACAAAAGCAACAACAACAACGAAAATAAGAATATAAAAGAAAAAATTAAGAAAAGAAGAAAACCAAATCTATAGTCTTCTCCCCAAATATGCATTCAGTGTAACTTTAGGACAAATGAGTAGGTGAACAGTATGTACATGGACAGACACTTTCACAGATATCCCTATAAACCTAAACCATGCTATTTGGGTGTACAGAAATTGTGCAGTATGGGCAGGCTTAACCTCAGAGGCTGAAAAGCTGCAGCCTGAAAACATTCAACATACTCAGATAGTACTGGATATGTGTAATATGCAGATATCAGGTGTGACTCATTAGGAGGCTGGACCTTTGTCTTGTCTTCTAAACCAATTTTTTTCTTTTCTGACATAGAAACCTTTTTCAAATGCTTATGCTTTCCAGGAAAACAAGTTATTTTATTCAGCCTGTGTTTTCCTAATCCCCTTTTTTCCCTTCATGGTTATTGCCATTTTAAATAAAGTAGTCTTCATGAAACAGTGTCAATGAAACAATCGATCTTTTACAGATCACAAATATTAGGCTATAGGAATAGGTAGAACATGGTTTGGAAAAAAAAATGCACTAAACAAATTAAATTATTGTGAAGTATTACCCTCCTGTATCTATCTGGAAAACAATATATGTGTTTGTTTTAAACACATTCTAACACTCAATTCCCAATCTGGGAAGGTAAACCCAGCCTCTACTGTGTGTAAGCTTCCACTCCAAGCAAAGCTTCCACCAAAGCAATTGTAGCTGACATCCCCTCAGGATCACTCCTAGCATGTGCAGCCTGCGAGTTTCCTTGGAAACTGCCATGCCGCAAGCATGAGATTATGGCACATGACTGCTAAGATGTATAGCTTTACCCAGGAAAATAAAGGAATGCAAGAATGGGGACCAGGACTGCAATCCACCTACCAAGGACAGTAACTGCTGATTTTCAACCTGAGGCTTCTAGTGGCTGATGGATTACTTCTACACAGTCAGAAAAGATAAGGAACTAAAGCATATCTGTTTATTATGAGATTATGTTTATTGCATTACAGCCTGTTTTCCTGCTGGGAGGGGGCAAAACTGAAAAGCAACCTGAAAATCACCACATGTCCAAAGACCTTCTGCGAGAAGTCAGCTAGGAGGCCGTACAAATTTTTCCTTAGGCTGACCTAATCTGGCTAGGATACCTCACATGGACCCTTTTTAAAAGAGGCATTCCCTCTCCATATTTCTGTGATTATACAGTGCTGAAGGTGAGTCCTTGAGAATGACCACAGTGGCCCAGCCAAGTAACTACCAAACTCACCAGCCTGTACCTGACATAGTCTATAATAAATAAACAGAAGAAGAATATAAATAAGGGAAAACACGCAATTTTTTTGTACGCAGGCACCCTTGACAGATTTGCCTGCAATGGACTCAGCCATTTCTGACCACTAATAAACCTCTAGTCCCATCCCTATCCTGCAGCAAGCAGTCCTGCAGGACACATCAACACTTGGTGAGGAAGTTTTCCTTTGGTTTATCATGAATCACAGTGGTTTCCCTTTGATGACTCTTAGCTCTTGCATTGAAAAGACAGTGACCAATTGCTACCTATTCACCTTCTCTTTTCAACTAATGATTTTACAGCTTCCCTATCAGATCCCCCTCCAGTCATCCGAGTTTGAGACTGGAGAGCACTAGACTCATTGTTTTACAGTGCACTTTGTCTATGGTGATGTCAGCTTGGAACATGCATTTTCTTGTAGTTTTATTAGGCGAGACTGATTAGCTGGGTCCTCAAATATATAATTTAGCCTGTGGGCTTTGTAGTCTCCATATGAATTTGACCTAGGATATACAGGTCACAGGAAAGCTTAATGATTTGGGTGTTTAGATGTTCTGTGGGAGCCCAGCTTTGCTGCTGCCATCCCCTTGTGGCAGTAGTTATTACACTTGGCCTCAAATTCATTCATATTGGCTAATATTGACTTCAAAGGTTGTGATTTAAATCCCACCTCCCCTGCCTGATATCTTTCTGGAATCTGCTGTGTCCCCCCAGAGCCTGCCAGAAGCCTGTGGCCCTGGAGCTGCCAGAGCACCCACCCAGAACCATCTGGCGTCTGCCCACAGTCCTCCAGGGCAGCGCTTGCTGAAGGACAGCTGCCCAAAACAAATGGTGACCTCTGTCATCTGGGCCATCAATTGTTACAACATCTGGCAACTGGCTTTCTTATGAGAACTGACATTTGGTTGCTTTGGTCGAGGATTTTAAGATCCATGGGCCAGAGTAGAAAATGGAACAGATCTCAATTTTTTTTTTTTTTTAATATTCACGTCAAATGGCTTGCAGTCACTTGGAATAACAACATAAAGAACTCAAAGCAAATAATCAACTTATTACAGTGAGAGAATCCTTTTGACAGTTTTTTTTCTGGTTTTATCCCATTCCTGCCTTGAGTTAACCTTGCTGCAGCCCCAACAACTCTAAACTCTGTTACAGAGTCTCCTACACCTTAGAGGTGCATTTAATGCAGTGACTACATTATTGCAGTTGTCTCCACTGAATGTAGGTGCTTGGCCATGTGAGTTTGTATCCAGCTTTACATCTGCACCCCCGTGTACAATGCAGCAGGCTGCTCTGACCCCCATCACTCTCTCTTCTCATAACTTTTCTTCACAAGACAAATACAACAAAGATAGATGTGGGTATACATCTAAATTTAAAACATTTCAATGTACTAAAAAGTGTCTTTGGTTTTTTTCTACATTCATAAAGCAATTTGAAAAAAAATTAAGAAGAGTGATATCCTTAAAATATTGGCAAAACTAATAGTGAACTCTGGAAAATTGAATTCAGGTATTGCATAAAATTTACTGTGTTACTTCAGTCCCATGGATGGCTACAAATAAAATAAATGTTTAACATAAAATATTTATTTTGAGCTACCAACACTGTTTTTAAAAGATTGCTTCCATAAACTCTAGGCAGATTTGACATAAAACAGAAAAAAAAGGGAAATAACTATCAAATAAGCAACTAAAATAAACTTAAAAAAATATAAATTTTCAAAATAAAGAAATAAATCTTACTAACCACAAAGTAAGAGAAAACCAAATAAAATACAAATATGGCAAACATGTAGGTATAAAGAAACATAGAGGTTATTAAAATGTATAGGAACAAATTTATAATTTAAAATCTAACTACTATAACTAATGCAGACTTTTAGATCAAATTGAACTAATCAGCATGAGCAGATACTAATGTACAGTGGCTGCACTGATTTATCAAAACACCAAGCATTCAGATAGTTAATTCCAGAGGAAGAAAAAAAAATCTAAGTGCAAATACTTATATTTCTGTGTGTTGAGGTTTCATCTGGGCTCCCTGTGAAAAATGGAGACGGAAAAACAATACTGTCGAGCTACAGAGCCCCATTTCAAGCACCTCGCTGCAGCAGTCACTGACGGAGTCTGAAATGGAGTTAGGCTTGTTCAGCATGCCTGCGGGGTCACACCAACTGACCCGGTCCCCTCTGGTTTCACTTAAAACTCAGATTTTCTCCATGAAGATAACATGTTCCTCTGATATTTAGTTACCTGGTCTCCAGAAAGATCTCAGTTTTCATGGTGTAATTTTTAACCTTTGTTTAAGATATTTTTTTTAACATAAACTCTTTTAACCTTATATATTTCCTCAAAGAACATGTGCTTGCAAGGAAAATATTTGGTTATTGAAATATCTTAACAAATCAAAGTTCACTGCAATTTTAGCTTGGTAAGTTATAAAGGACTGTTAAAGCAATTATTAAGTGCTCTTTCTTTAATTTCTTCTGATATTGTGTGCTATAAACATGAATATTCATATAGATAAAGTGATTCTGTATGTGCTTATTCTGAGAGCTTTTGTACTGAAATAAATCATGAGCTAGCACTTCTGTGGCTTTTTTTTTTTAATTCAGAAAATTTGTAATGTGCATGAAAATTAAAAAAAATCAAATAGATTAAACTATGACAGAAATTTTCATGAAAAATGCCAAAAACCAGCTCAACCACGTTCTGAATGTGAAATGCTTCACAATATTGTTTGTATACTGAAGACGTTTTGAGGAAACTGGGAAATTTTCTGACCAGAACTTCCCTGGCATTCAGTTGAGGCATAGGTTGGCACTTGGAGAGGACCTGGCTGAGCACATTTGGTTGAGACTGGCTGCTGTTTGTCTGACAGCCGCAAAGGCACACTGGATACAATATCTGTGCAAGTACTTTCTGCTTATCGGGAATGGCAAGTCCCAGACCACCTCCCTGCCCAAGTGCCCCCTTAAGAGGCCAGATTGGCATTTAAGGAATGTGAGGATTAGTGATGTAAACTGCAGCAAATCCAAAGTTTAAAGAGGGCAGCATCTATTTAAATATGTCACTGGGAGTTTGGAATTGCATTTTTCTATTTTGCTTTCTCCAGTCTTGTCTTCTTAAACCTCCTGACTAGTGCTTTGAAAACTCTGCTTGCTGTCCCTCTCACAGAAACAGCCTCCCACTTCACTGCTCCTTAACATCCCTGTGTTATCCATCCTTCCGTGCTTTATCTCTCAATCTGCTCATTTGTTTTTATTTTTAAGGGGGAGATAGAGGGGTGTGGTGTGTTGTTGATGTTGTAAGGCAGCTGTTTCAGGCAGTGGGCCTATACCTGGGAAATCACAAACAATTCAGAGCATCACTGCCTGAACAAACATAAAACCTTTTCACCCAGGAATGTCCCAAATCCCTCCCATCTGTAGAATCCCTTCCTGAGAAAAACACAATTAGTAAAATCAGTGCAGTTACCCATCACCTCTGAGACCATGGTTTTACAGGAGGATTTTGCTGCTGGGAAGTCAATATAAGGAGTTTCGTCCCCTTTTTTTCTTCTCACTTGCTCATTCCTTTCTCTGCCACCCCACCTCTGGTGAGGGAAGCTTATCAGTCCTTCAGCAAGACTAATTGATTCATTGGTATTGCTGCTGACAGCTGGAGTGATGCAGGTTAATAAACAAAGGAAAGCAACACTCAAGGTAGGGTGGGAGAGAGTGTCTATTAGCTTAGATCATTCCACTCAACCATTTTTTAGTATGGTCACCCAGAGAGTTGAATTGCCACATCTGAGTACCAACACAAGTGGGGAAGATTGCTTTTAAACTGGCTTTGCAACTTGAAAAATTACAATGTGGAATCTCAGCCTGGTTTCTTGGGTGTGTGGAGTAATATTCATTCAGGAATCACGTTACACCTGACTGAAAGGCAACCAAATCTATTGCATAACCACTGCTTTTGGGAACATAAGATAGCAAATTCTGATAGAACCTGTATGGAGATGTTGAGACTTGTGCAAGGGCTGATTCCTTGCTTTCTGTTCTCAGGAGCATCGAGGCATAGCAGATTTTATATTCTCCTTACACAAGCAGTTCTAATCCTGCCTATCTGAAAACAGATGCCAGAAAAAAAATTTAGAGAGGAGCAAAAAGGATAACCAAAGGAGTATAAAGCCTTCCATGGAGGAGAGAACCAAATAAAATAGGTGACAACACTGTGAAAAGGGAAAAATTCTAGAGGGGTAAGAGAAGTGCTCAAGAAATTGTGAGTGTTGTTAAGATGGTACACAAGGATGGTTTGCTCACCATTTCATCCCAGTAAGAAAAATAGCATCTCACCAAAAAGAGTAAGATGTAAGCTGAATACAAACTAAAAGAAGTACATTTTCTCACTGTGTGTAACCAAGGCAGGGAACTTTCTGCTACAGTACATTATTGGTGCTCAGTCTTATTTAGATTCAAAGGGAGAATGAACAAGGAAGATAAATCCAGGAATGGAAACACCTAGAAAGCAAACTTGGCACAAAAGCCCTCTGAAGTTCCACTGGTGGAGTCTGGTTCGGGAAATATCAGTGCATGCCTCCACCTTCCTCTGTACTGCCCCAGACACCCACCTTGTCTCAGCCAGAGATGGGAGAACAGGGTTTGTACCACGTTCAGCACATCTCTTCTGATGTTCTGCAACACTACAAAACTGTCTAAATCAGGAGCTGCCCTTGTGTTTCTACCTGTTGTCATGTTCCTATATGGACAAGGCAGCATCTCCATTGTATCTACAAAGGAGTAGTGTAGACCTGCATCGCATCCCGAGTTAAGGTGCAGGGAGGGGTCCTGGAGCCAGCACAGGTGGGAACCACTGAATCTGGCAGTCTTGTCCTCCTCCTTTGCTGTACAGGAAGAACTTTTAGGGAGTAAGATATCAATCCAGGGCTCTGTTCTGTTACTGATTAGGAGCTAAGGGAATTTGATATTTTTTAGAAGATACCACACGTACCGGTTAATCCATCCAAATAGTAGTTGTGGTGTGGTTGGTTCCAGCTATAACTCTCCAGTTCTTGACCACATGTGTTTGTAAAATACAGATCTTTTTAGAGCTTATTTGACAAGGCAGTTTTTTTACAAAGAATATTTTGTGACCTAAAAATAGATATATTTAATAAATATGCAGAGACACTAATTGTCTTTGTCTATCAACACTGGTAAAGTAATAAAGAAATGGATACATGCTGGTGTTTGGCTAAAGCTTCTGTTTGAACTCCTACAAAAAGGAAGTATTAGAAGAAAAGGCTTATGTTCATCTGTATTTTCCTTTTAAAAATAATCTCATCATGTTTAATGTTGCATTATTACATAGTTCTTATTTTGCATAAATACATGATGATTATAGCTGTATAACCTTGGCAACATAGTGTCCTCATGAGGCAGCCTGAAATAGAAGAGAAATGCAGATTATACTACACAACTGCCGTTTTGGGAACAATATTTTATTATGTTTTATTTCCTTTCCATAAAATTCAAAGAAAATTAAGGTAATTTGGGTTCCACAAAACCAATGATAAGCTGTTGGAGGAAATTCCTAAATCACACTCAGGCACAACCCTACAAACAGGTGTAGGCAAAGATGGGTAAGAAGATCAGGCTATACTCATGAACACCTTGAATCTGACTTTCCGAACCTGGACATTTGAGATTTCAAGCAGGAACTTGTTTAAAAATGATTAATTGTATGAAAACTGTGGGGCCAAATCTCAGACACAGGAAACAACTTTATGCTGTAGCTTACTACTGGGTAGAAAATGACACATTGGGGAAAGGAAGTACTAAAAACACAGGGTCCAGTTGTTCATTGGTTTATATGGCCTGAGAATGTGGCCCAAGGAGTCTCTCAGGCTGGCCATTAGGGCCATTGTAAAAGCCATTAGGACTAGCCTGTGATGTCAGTGATAAGCTCAGCTTTCATTTAATAAGACAAAATAAAGGCCTTTTTCATGGTGGAGATAGAATCTCAGCCGACTTGCCTGCCACTGGAGGAAAACAAAACTAAAAACCTTTCATATAGGCAATTTGCTATTTTTTGACACTAAATTGACTCTTGGTCTATTATCCAGGGCAGCCTGAAATGCCACTTCTTATAACCAAGCCAGTACTCATTTGTTTAAGAGAAGTGTTTTCTGTTTAGTGCCTCATCAGAAGCAGGATGAAAATGGTCTGCAGAGCAATGGTGCCACATACCCTAGGCATGCAAATTATGAGTTTTGCCTATGTGAGGAGAAAAGGGCTAAGCCCTTTACTATAGCATGAAAAGAATAAAGCTAAGCAGATTGTTTGATGAATCAGTGATACAATCTCTGAAAAATCCCACAGGAATAAACCTTTGCAGCTAAGGAATGGTCTAGCTTCAGCTTCACCATTGAAGAGCTGGTGCTTTTAGTCCTTGATAAGCATGAAAGAGTGAAAGTGAAAGAGTGCTTCATTGGCATGTGAGCCCATTAATCTTGCATTTGGCATATGAACTCCCACATGATTTGAACATCTGCCTGGAAGGTATGTCTCTGATTAGCACAGATGTATTATTCTGGAATTAAAAGAAATACCAAAACATATTTCTGTCTTTCAGCTTGCTTTCTTCTTATAACCTGTGTTGAGGTAATCATGGATAAAATTTGTCAGGTTCCAAAGCTGCTAATGTTTCATTCAAGAGGCAGGCAGTAGTAGGGTAATTCAATACTTGTCTGTGGGACATGTATCTGCAGGGTTATGTTCCTGCTCAGTCATGGGAGCACCAGATACAACTGGCAAACCCCTTGCCTGCAGCTTACAATGCAAGCGTCTTTAAATAAGAAACTTCTGTTTAATGCCATAATATTTAGCACAACAGTTCCTTCAGTGCTTTTAAAGATGACACTTGTAGCCTAAAAAATGATGACTGAGGAGTTTGGAGGACTCCCCTCTGCAGGCTAGCCTTGAATAGTTACAAATCAAATGTCCACCTTCTGGACAGCAAAAGACAAATCCATGACTGGCGACCAGATTTCCCATGAATCAGCACTGGTGACTTCCATGGCCATCTCCTCTTTGACCATAAATTTACTGAATGGTTGTCAGCAATTGTCTTGCAATGACAAAGACTATCTGGAACCCATGTGAGACTACTGTGACTGGTCAAGACAAAAATGGCACTGCCTCCTGTTTCCAGAGTGGATTCCTTCATACACAAGTTCTTGTGAAAATTGAGTCATTTTTCACAGTATGTGAGGGCTTTAAGAGCAAATACAGGCAAAGATGGGACTCCAGAAAGAGTGAAGGAATGTCTCTGTGATGTCTCTTTAAACAGAAACAGCATGACCTCATAAGGGGAAATCATCTAAGGGGAAGGATATGACAGAAGCTGCAGCCACAGCTACACTGGCAGACCGGAGATGGGCTGAATCATGGAATAAAAGGTGTTTTGTGCTCATAAGCCTGAACTCTCATCTGCACACCCACTGAGCTTGAGTCATCCATCCCAGATAGACATTGACACTATCTGTTCAAGAAGGCAAGGGGACTAACAGTGACAGTGTGCTAATATTGTTCTATCCCCTGTATTCCACATATAGCACATTCAATTTCTGTTTCTTTCTAAGAGTCGTTTCCCAGCTGTGGAATGATCCTCAGATGAGATAGACAGAAGATTCAAGGTGCAGCAGCAAGATGCATTTTGTAGAATGTGACAGAAGAGAGTGCAAAATGGAATGGTTTGTGCCTTCAGACTTTTATGCCTGTCCCACCAAAGCAAAAGTTGATGAGGAGCATGAAGAGGAGGAGAGGAAGTAATATACTTCTTACACTTCCAAATATAAAATCATAGTTGCTGGGTTTATGAGTGACAAGAAGAAGAAACTATTATTTGTAGTATTTTAGTATGACATTTGATAGATATGTTAATCTATGTATGTTATTGGCATTATGAGAATCCATCACTCATCATGGTCATGACTTGAAGTGAACTCATACAGGAATTTTTATTTTAGAAGTAGAGTGAGGAAAAATATCATTGCTGGTGCAAAAAATGAGAAAATATTATGATCAAGCTTAAAGGCAAAAAACATATTGGTGATCTCCTGTTTCCATAAGGAAAAAAGTAAATGAGATATTTAATGCCTAGCACACCACACACATTTTGTTTCAGAGGAAAAATTGTCACAATTCCTATTCCCAGAAGACTGCAGACAGGCATGCCTTTTTCACCCAATCTTTCTGAGAAATGCACCCTATCTTGTGGACTGACTGGGCTACAGCACTTCCAGACAGGGAAGGAAGGTGCCAAGTATCCAGTCTATTTGAGTTTCTGGTGGTTTTTTAGCCAGTGGTAATGAGAGAGGATGACCTGCATTTTCTACTCATTCAATTAGTTCAGAAATTCACTTAGATCAAAGGATCTTAAAATTTCTTCCTCTCTTTTGAAGGATTTCTGTAGACTGCACTCAGAGGTGATAAACATATTCTCCATACAGTTCAGTTACAACATTACAGCCTCACATAGTGCATAAAATAACTCATATCAAAGAATGTGCTCTTCTACGTGCAGAGCTAAGGTCTGCTCTCACTTGCCAGGTGTGACACTTGGCCGTCACAACAATTATCAGCAGCACTGGTGTTGGTATTTGTGCTGGTATCAACACTACACTTCAAATCACAAACACAGCAAAAGGTTCCACTGATGACAGTCAAAACATACACCTCACTTTTTGTACGAAGGACATCCAATTTGTTTTGCTACTGTTTGGAATTAATATTAATAACAACAATAATATTAATAATTCAAAGTGTCAAGAAAGTGGTAATTGCTTTAGAAATGTATGGGGACAAGCAGTTAATAGACTGAAGAATTCAGAAACAGATAGCTAATATTACTGAACAAAGTTTAATAGTATAAGCAGAACTATATGCTTCTCTGACTGCCATTTCTCTCCCATGAACAAAAACCTCATCTCTTTTTAGGGAGGTATTTCAGTCTGTAATGTTCAGATTGGATTTCCCAGAAATAGAGTCTTGGTCAATTATGATAATTTTCTTTATCTATATTTAAAATTAATTTAAAGGAAATGGTGAAACTTAAATGCACCTGGCTGATTAAACCATAGTCTGTAGCCGACTGGAGTTAGCAGAAAGTCTTTTATTGATTTCAGTGGAGTTCAGACCATGATATTTAATCCATTTTGCTTATTGGTCTAATTTATCCCATGAGTGAACACATGTTGAAAAAAGAGATTGGATATAAGTGGAAAAGGGCCCAGTGAAAGTGTATCCTGGACTCTGTGTGAAAGAAAAAACAGATCGTCCAGGTAGTATTTGAGCTGTCTAAGAATAAGTAAAATATCTCACACTATTTCCTTTGTCTTTTTCTCTTCTTTTAGTCCTTTCCCTCTTTTCTGGGTAAGGACTGTGTTTTCACCTGCACAGCAGAAGCATTTAGCACTTTGTGGATTCTTCTGAAATCCAAGCAATAACAAATGATGATGCATCATTCTGCAGTCTTATGAGTCGCTACAAAGAGCCAGCAAACGGTTCACAGAACATTATTATTGACATCATTGTTCTGGGAGCTTTTAGAGCTTTTAGAATTACTCTGAGATTTGATAATGAGCTCAAAAGGACACTTGGCTTCATTTGCTTTTAAAAGTTCTTTCACACAGCCTTTGCTGAAATTTGGCAATTCTAAAAACATGTAGGAATCAAAAAACCTGTTGATTTAGTAAGTGTTAGTAGATGAGTTGAAGAGTTAATTACAGACCAGACAGGCAGAACAATGCAGCACATAAGCTATACCTTCCTGCGAGGTTCTTCAATACCAGACACAACAGGATCCCAGATTTTTGTGAAGACCTGAGGGCATGGTTGAAATAGAAGAAACATATGAATGTGCAGTTCTGAGTCCTTTGAAACTCCTATGAGAAACTCCACTGGATATTTCATTCTGCAGAGTTATGGAAAGATGAGTTTCCTTGAATTTCACTTTTTAAATTCTTATTCTGTTTAAAACCAAGTAGTACAGACAGGTTTCAGTGAAGCTGGAGAAGTTCTTGCACATGCTTGTAACTAACTTTTAGGCAATCAACCCATACATGATGCTAGACTAGAATTGTTCCCAGTCTATGTATAAACATCTAGTCCTTACCATATCTTAGGAACTGAGCTTCAGTAAAGAAAATACTCAAAATGTTCAAGGGAATTTAACTTCTTAAACAGCACTTCGAACTCAAAACATTCCCTATTTTTTAAGGCAAGCAGAATTTCTCCCTGTTACTTGCCAAACATTTAAAAATACATTCCCATGTGACAGAGTGCACCTCTAAGCCTTTCTGCTGCTCAGCCCTCCCTCAACACACAGATTACACCAAACAGGGCACCATGTTATAGATCTAGATGTCCCCAGACCTGGAGAGACTGGCTTTGATTTAGTGTTGCTCTCCACTTTGGGCAATTTTTGTTTTGTTTGTTTAGACTTGAAGTTAGAAGTGAGATATATTGCTGTGATTTCAACACAGTACTAGAAGAAACGTAGGTGGCAGAGATGGCTTTGGAAGGAGATGTACAGACCAGGGGCCAGCCTGGGATAGATGTGGGTCCTAATCACCATCTAGTGCCTACAGAGATGCATGAAAATACTCCTACTGTTTTCATTGGTGCAGGACTGAGCTGCTGATTTTAGTCTGGCTGTTAAAAGTTACAGCAGGCAGTGGCTCCTGTTGCATCTGCGATAACAGGAAATGGGATAAATTTTATCTAACTCTGATCTGCAAATCTGAGTTAAGACAAGGACACAGAAAGGATTTGGGAATCATCGAAGTATATAGATTTTGGTCACAAGAGCTTTTGATTAAAATAGAAGGGAAACAAAATAATTTTCATTTTTAAAAAGCGATCTCTTTCACTTACTTTTCTCAGAAGTAAAAGTGGAAATTTTAAGGTTGCCAATAAACAATTTTATTAGAATTTAGAAATGACAATACTGTCTGAAGAAAATACTGTTTTGTTATGTCATTAACCAAAACCCACAACTTCTCTACAAGCTCAGATTTTTAAAAATTATTTTTCTCTTAGTTCAAAATTACTTAGGAAGTTTGAGAGTTTCTATTGCTTTTAATTAAAAAATCATCTTTTTGGCAAGAGGCTGCAAACTGATAGGTTTTCCCTAAATTTCTTTCTGCACTGCCACTTCACTGGTACATTCACCTTCTAGCATTGAGGATAACATGCAAGTAACTTCAGAGAACTGTCAATCCAGAAAGAATGGACAGATTACAAAATGGAGTGCTCTTGTTTGGGGGAACTGGATTCATAGAATCACAGAGTGGGTCAGGCTGGAAGGGACCACAATGTATCATCCAGTCAAACCTCCCTGCTCAAGCAGGGTCATCCTGCAGCACATGGCACAGGATTGTGTCCAGATGGTTCTTGAATAATGAGGGAGACTCCATGAAACCTCTGGCCAATTTGTTCCAGTGCTCAGTCACCCCCACAGTAAAGAAGTTCTTCCTCATATTCCGGTGGAACTTCCTGTGCATCATTTTCTGCCTGTTGCCTCTTGTCCTATTCCTTGGCATGACCAAGAAGAACTTGGTCCATCCTCTTGACACTTTCCCTTCCAAAGATTTGTTTGCTTTACTTGCATTTAATTTTAGACACTTAACTGATATTCCCCACTGACCCCATAGAGGCAAAGCAAAAGAGAAAAGCACTTTCAAGAAAGCAATGCAGGTTGAAGATCTCCAGCTGCTTACTTCTGATGACTGTTCAGTAAACCCAACCAGCTCCATCCTTAACCTCAGACAAGTACTGAAGGTCAGGTTGAAAGATTCCAAGTTTAGGAAAAACAGGCCATTCAAAAACTTCTCAGGTGACAATGCCACCTGTCACATCTCTGTGAAAAGGTTTCTGCAGCAACAGAATTCAGGGAATAGAGAAGGATATATTATCACCTGAGATGTGCTGCAGTGACTTTGTAAGTGTACCACTTCTGAAACCCTACTGACATAAAAGTCCTGAAATCACTGCTCAAAAGGTTTGTTTTTCACTTGGAGCAACTGGCATATTGCCTTGCTCTAAAGCAAAACAGCTGGAAAGTCATGGTTTAATTTTCTTTACAATCAATCAGGCGACGTGAGTTTGAGGTATAGTGTAACATTGGTGATCTTGTCTTGTGGTGAAACTGCAGTGTCTCACCTTCATGGTGTCTTTATTCTGGGACAGTCCAAGCATGTTAATGGCTCCTAAATGAAAACCCGCCTGGCTTTAACAGTAAAGTCCATGCATATATCGGTCAGCAATAACCACAGCTAACAACTGTTGAGTCTCAGATTCCTTGAAAACTAGCAATATTTTACTGGCAGTGTTTCTTAGGTTAAAAAAAGACATTTAAACAGTCATTGCATGAAACTAAAATTTATAGAAACAGAGTTATGTTGAATTATATATCAAAATTCTTCCTCCTCGATCTTTCTTTTTCATATTATTTTGCTGCTTTGGTCATACACCCCACAGGACGTGCCACTTTGCACAAAGGATGTTACCTTCATCCTGTTGGGGTCTATCTTCCCCTACAGAACATAAGGGCATCCCCTTGACTTCAGCAAGAATTGTTACTCTCATGAGAGATAAATACCTGATCTCAAAGCTTTCTGAACATCTCATATTTCTACATCTTCACCTGCACTTCTTAGGATGCTCATCCCAGTCCTTGATCCCCAAACTCTGTGATTCTGAATAGCTCATGCCCATGCACATTACTGCTAACTGCTTCACGAGCAAACTGGTTGCATGTAAAGTGTGCACTATTTGAGCCAGATTTCTGCTAGTCCACCTGTGAGGGTTTGGTTTGTTTGTTTTGGTTGAATGGTTGTCTGGCTTTTTGTTTGTTTTCCCAGTTCAAGATGTTTGAAATAACGTGAGAAGTGTTTTACAACCCAACAGAGCAAATGTTCTCAGAATTGCCACCAGCTTTCATCCCAGAAAGGTCTAACTGCTTTACTCTGAAAGAAAGCTTAGGTGTGAAGTACATACACGGAGTGCATGATGAAGAGATTGGAATAAAGGAGGAGCTGAATTTTATGATAGTGTAGACACATATACACTTAAAAGACATTTTAATAGATGCTTTACAAATATCTAAATAACCACAAGTAGATATTCATCTTGAATCACAGATATGTTTACGGTTTTCTTTTTACAAATTGCTTATATCTTGGTCCAAAATATATTTCCTCTTAGATTACAGTGTTTTTACATTCCTTACTCTATTGGACTATGTCAAATGCAGCTATTGGGCACAAGCTGTAATACAGGAAATTCCATTTACTTGTAAGAAAAAAGATTTTTATTGCAAGCATGATCAAACACTGGCAAAGGTTGCCCAGATAGGCTGTGGAGTTTTCATCCTAGGGGATGTTTAAAACCTAACCAGATATGGTCCTGAGCAACCTGCTGTAGGTGACCCTTCTTTAAGCAGGGATATGATTTTATCATTCTATGATTTTTTTTTTTCTGAAGAAAATTCAGTTTTTTTATAGTTTAAGGAACATAAACTTCTTAATGTAAACAGTGGTCAAAAAGTGTTGGTTTATGCCTTTACGCTATGCTGGCATTCAAACAGACCAATTCTTAACACAGCAGGAAAAGAATAAAGCTGGGCAGCTTAATGCATCTTTCCCCATCTTCTTTCAGCTGCTTATTAACTCACATATTTTTGTGTTCAGAAAAGTAATTTAACAATTAAGCTTCACTTAGTCTAGATGGTCTATGTCAATGTTTCTACTAATGGAAATAAAACAAAGAAATTGCATTGCAAATTGTACACATGCATCACAATTCTTCTCTAATTTGTGTTCTGCAGTACAGGTAAATGTCCTTGCACATTCTTGTGTTCTGTGCTGGTTTGCTCTCTGACAAACCAAGGGTGAATGTGGATTGTCAAATGCTGCATGAGATATTTTAATTGCCATAAATAGGTATTAAATTTTGTTGTTCTTATAAAATCTGGAGTAGCACTGATATCATGCAGTGGACTTGTGATGTTGTTAACACATTGGAAAACTTTCATTTCTGAAAAACTTCTACATATAACCTATTTATTTAATTTCCCTAAGAGGAGTGTGTTGTGTCTATGAATTGTAGATTTGATGAATAATCAAGAAGCATTTTGTATAAATCTAGATGGAGTAAATAACTCATAATACAGAAATAGAACAGTAATTTTATTTTTGCCAGAATATTAAAGACATTCAGATACAAATTCAGATTTTACGGACCTAAAGACACATTCATTATTAATTTAAAAATATTTCAAATAGCTTCAGTTAAATCATCTGGAAAACTTAAAGAGCATAAAACCAGATTAGTGACATCAGAAATCAAATTTAATAGTTTAAAACCATCTCCTCAACTTCATGCGGTGGCAGTCCCATATAAAGGGCAGCTCATTCCTACTGACAATGATTTTGTGATCCACATGAAATAATAAGGAACTTGCCTTAATTTTGCATTGATTTGAAAACAAGTTTTCTTCAGTGTTGAGATTCACCAGTAACTTGGAATATCTTCATTGTGTCCCAGATTTTAAAAATAGCAATGGATAATGATATGTAGTGTCTTGTCATCTATAGTTGCATCTCGATTACAGAATGTGAGAGACCTTATTTCAAGGGTCCAGGTCGGTCTAAGAAGATCTGCATGGCTTGAAGATCAGGTCCACCCCAGCCTGCAGCAAGTGGCAAAGGTGGACCAGAGAAAGTGGTAGTGAGAAGAAGGACAAGACTTTCCTTACAGGTAGAAAAATTGTTGAGTCGAGAGGAGCTGTAACAGCTAATTGAATTTATTTGCAGCTTAGATATTCTTTCACAGTCTTTTAGTATGTCGCAAACTAATTGCAAAATGAAAGCCTTGTTTTAACTCTGAATTCCGGGAAACATGTATTTTCCTCATTCCCACCTGATCCGTTTGAAACAGTTCGATTGCTGCCCAGTGGGGAAAGCTCCCAGTGGTTGGATCACCATTTCATATATATAGAGAAACACTTAAGTATTAATCATCCTTCTCTTTAAGACAGGAGTTGAGTGTCTACTGCTAATGGCTTAGAAAGTTCAAAGGCACTTATTTTCCACAGCAATTAAGCGAAATAAATAATAAACTACATTTATTTGGGTTCTTTCTGCTCTCATGCTTATTTTCCCCCATGCAATTCATTGAAATCCACAAAGATATTCCTGACTTATTTAGTCTTTGTTCTGATTGTTGACCCTCTTAAAAAGAGAATTAATTAATGTCAGATGCAGTGGAGAATCACTGCCTATCAAATGGGATTGACATCATCATCTCCTTTCACCTTGAGTGCAAAGCTGTCAACAAATCAAAATAAATGTTGAGTATTTTCAAGCAGCTCCATTTTCAAAAGAGTTACCCTCCTGAATCCAGAACAGACATCTATTTAACTTTTTACCATGCTTGCCTTTTTTTATTAAAAAAATATTTTTATTTATAAAACCTCTTTAAAAATTAAAGTGGCAGTATGGCACGCAAAACCAACCCTTGTATTATACTTATGATTGAAAGTTTTAAACTTGCTGCCACCCTTGATAGAAAAACAATGAAAGCTGCTGGCTACATACTTTGATTGCTTTGATTGCAGCAAACTATACTTTCTGCTACTAAAACTTTTTCACTAGGTACATAACCGATGTAACACATTCATTATCAACCCTCACATTTTATGGAGGAAAATCCCAGTTAATTAATGTGCCCAAAAACGCAGCTAGATTTCTCTTTAGAGCTAAGTACAGACACACTGAATGATGAACACTTTTAATATGTCATAATAGGAAACCATGTGCTCATGAAACCTTATTGACAAAACTTGATAGTTGTATGCTTGTTGGAACCCCACTATTGGATTTTTAAAAAGAAAAATGGCAAAGCAACCCTTTCAAAATCATTCAGAGCCTTCATTAATGATGTACGGGGTTTTTTTTCCAGTGAGTGTATCTTCTTTTTCTTTTCTTTCTTTTTTTTCTTGTTCCAGAATGTGCAGAATATTGGATGACAAATAATTCCCAGCCAGTGTTTTGCTAGCAGTTACCAGCCCTACATATCTTGTGCTGAACAGTAAAAAGGGAACTGGTATTAAGCATAATGTAAAGCTCTCTGAGCACAGTGAGATTAAAATAATGCAAAATACAGTGCCAAAGGGATGCCTTGTGTGTATGCAGATTATCCCCTAATAGATGACAGAGTGCAATTTGCACTTTTTACTAGGAAAAAGGGGGAAGAAGAAGGAAGTAAAAAACAAAAGGACTGACTTCTGCTGAAAATGTCTGTGCAATGACCACTGCTTGCTATACTGATTGAGGGCTTTAGCTCACTTTTCCCGTCTGATCCTATTTTTCTTTTGCACCTACTCATTCAATAAGCCTTGTATGTAGTTTGTTGCACACATGAGCATATGTAGTCCAGTGGAAGACTGCATTTTGGAACCTAAATGAGTTCCCATATGAAAGCCTTGATCAGGCAAATTGCAAGGCTAAGAAACACTTTTTTTTCAAGTAAAATCAAATTAAAATAATATAGACACTTCCTCTATAAAATTTGCCGGCACATTTAGCCAAAAGTTGCCTGTAAATATAACTAGTCACATTTGAGGAAAAAAACCCACCAAAACCTAAAAAACTAAAATTAGGGACACTCATTTCAAATTTGGAACATGTCTTAATGTGTAGTAGATCTGACACAAAAAGCCTGCCTTTAGTGAAGTAATACGGGATCATGCAGAAATAAAGAAATGTTTGTGTCCACCAATGTTAATTCATTTTATTAGTGACATTTTGACATTATAATGATCATAACTGTATGAGGTGCATCCTCTCAGAATTTCTGCCACAGCTTTAGATAATGGAGAGAGCAGCATTAACATTCATGGAGTGAGCACTACATCTAGTCACTGATGAAAAATAATGTTAATCATAAATTAATTCATAGGAATTTTGTAAAAATTCTTTTTTGCTCAGAGTCATCTTAAGCAGTTTGGGGTTTTTTTTCACTCATTTATTCTGACTTATGTCTCTTTCTTTAGTTGGCCCATTTTAACAAACTTTTTATTAGAAGGAGTTGCAGGTAAATTTTTCATATCAGAAATTATTGATTAAAGCTGGAAAAAAATCTTAGTGTGGACATAAACATCAGTCCAGAACCCAAATATTTTAAACCCAATAAATTCTGCATTGCAAAGAGGGTAAATAGATGATTTATATACCTGTTTTCCAGGCAGATCAGGCCCTTTGAACAGAACTTTCATGTCATCTCATGAATTCAGAGGGTAAAAAGTACCTCACGGAGGTCAAGATCCTGCAGCCCCACTGCATACTGTAGTTGGCATGACTCATCAAGAAAAGAAACAAGTAGATAGTGAATGCATTCTCAAGCCTCTGAAGCAGAACACAGGAAGATATTTAACATACAGAGGACATGCAAAAACCCCAAATTTTCTAATTTTTTTCCATATTAAAAACTGCTGTACAAAACTAACATTCTCTTTGAAAGCTAGTTACCAAACATCTTAACATCAAAAAAAGGGTGTCAACAAAGTGTTTTCAGACAAAAATCCACAACCACATGCAATAATAATCTTTGCCTGGACTCCTTCTAGAGCCTGGTTCATTCTCTAGGGCTGACTGCACTCTGCAGTGATGCTGGCTATTGTCCTTGGCTCTGTGATCTTCTTCCACAGAAATTAAAGCACTGCTAACCAAACTGTATTTTGTTGGCAAAATGGAACTAACTAGTGCCTACAGTTTATTCAAGAAAAAATATAATAAGATAAAATTTTCTCAATGAAAAGAAATCCACATTCACCAAACCAGTTCAACAGCCTGGTTTTTTCTTTGGGACCATATTAGTCACTACAATTTTATCGCACCTCATTTCTGTGACTGAAGATAGAAGCAAGAACCAAAAGGAACAAAACTGGGAGTACATGAATTTGTTCTCAACATAAACATTGAAAGGACGCGGATTACATCATTTTGGCAGAATAATAAAGAATTAAAATGGTTAATTCCTTCCCTTATCATTACCCTTAGAGTAGATTCTGCAATTTTCGAGTTTTTGGCAGCCTCTTCTTTAATGCATATTTGAACAAATGCCAGCTTGTTCCTCCTCCCCAAAGTCTGCCTGGGATCATGGTACTTCATGTCCACAGAGACGAGAGGGCTGCCCTGTCCTAGATTAATGAAGATTTTTGCTCTAACAGGAAATTTCCAAATGAGAAAAATCAAGTCAGTTCTATATAAATCCCCCCTTGATTTTAGGGTTTCTTATTTCTTTCCCACTAAACAGGAATTAGAAGAACATTAGGAATATAATTAACATCCTTCAAAAATGCCAAAGTAATTTTTGAGTCTCAGGCAAAATGTACCATCAAAATCAATTTTTCATTACTCAGTGCTGATTCACTGACAACCTTAGGAAAAAGAATTATATATATTTATGTATTTGTATGTATGTATTTGATTAGAAATAATTCTAAAGTTAGAAATGCCAGGTCAAACCTAGAATAAAGAAGTATCAGAGAAGACTGCTGAACTATCAATTTTCTTATCAGAAGGTTAAGCCTCAAGTCACTGGAATTAGGTTGAACTCACTTTGTTGTTTCGTTCCCACAGATCAGCTTCATTGAGCATCTGATCTGCTGGGGTACTGGCTCTTTTGGCATTGCAGTTTTCTTGGTTTCTCTACAGAAAAGTTATGCAAGGATTGTTTTTGTGCTGAGGAGATGAAAAAAAATAACAGTTAAAAACAATTTTTCAATCTGAGTAAACCCAATTCTGTTAACTCAGCTTCAAGAAAATCGTGTTTGCTATTTCTCATTTTTAATCTTGCATAAGTGAGAAGCCACTGCAGAAGAATCTATAGGAGAGACAAGTGAGAGATCAAAGGCGATGTGAACTACGACCAATGCTGCACCTCTTCTTACAGAATGACAAGGAGAAGCATAAAGAATGGATGAAAGAGAAAAAAAAGAAATACTGAAATAGAAAGGGAAGGCTTGAATACATGAAGACAAGAAGCAAGATATAAAATTTAAAAAAGGAAAACTGCAGCCTTTTGGATTTGGACTTTTATCTTAGATTCTGTAATTAGATATTTGTCTTCAGGCTTTCAAACAAGTGCCAAGAGAACTATTATATGTTATTATAACTATCAAGTATAATAATCCATGAGAGATGGTAGAGACCTGGAAGGGACATTATACCTTCTTCCCCCACATGAAATAATAGCAGAAAGTAGTTAAGTAAACAGGAATAAAAAACGGAGTTATTCCTAAGAATTTTCACTCTTGACTCTTCTTCATCGGGAGAATAGGGAGAATGAAACACTTGTGGTGAAAATAACTAACTTTTAATGTATTTATTGTGAGCATGGATTTGCATTGTAGGACCTGGAAGCACTTTTTTGCCAGGCTTTTTAAAAAAGACTGATTTGTGGAATCAATAAATACTTCAGCCACTACCTTCCTGCATTTGCTCTGAGAGCTCTTTGCAATTTTCTGGCATAAATGGGCCTTAATCCCACAATTTTCCCAGCAATTTCCCAGTCCCCTTACTCATTACAGCCAGAAAATTGTTATCTCATCATCTTCATCAGATTCTTTTACACGGACACTAACATATGGCAGGACAGAACACTTGCAAGCTTCAATCATCTTCACATTTAGGCTGAAAACTAGCAAATGATTCTTATTATGTCTTAGCCACCCTCATCTTTTCCAAATGACTCTTCATGAGAGAGAGAGAGAGAGAGAGAGAGAGAGCGAATAAGACCCAAGACAGAAAATTTGCTGTAATATGAGCTGCTTCAGTTCAAAATCTCTTTTTTATCTCCAACTTTTCCATCTCAAATTTGAAAATTACCTTTTTCCTTATGTATTTTTTCTAATACCCATACTTTCAGTTTTAACTAAAATGGCCCTCTTTAGCAGTTTATTTTTTATTCTGCTGCTGCATTTTAAAGTTTCTTGACTCACTTTATTTGACTTCAGATACTTAATTTTTAGGTATTATTTAATTGTCTACATAACACTGATATGAGGGGCACACATACATGTGTGTGTGGCATTGGAGGAGCACAGAGGGGTTTACAGCAGAGGGTGCAGTCTCTATTTCATCCATCTTAGTCTGTGAGGAAGTTGCAGGAGGTTGGAATTGCAAGATATTACATTCTTCATTAAGGCACCAGCTGCTTTGTTATGCAAACTGCAGGTTGAGAGATTTCAATTAATGATGATTGTGAGGTCTAATATTGACTGCTCTCTCCACTATCGATCTGGAGTGCTAGTAAAATTCCTCTAGCCTACCATGCCAGGCAGGTTTTTGAGAAGTGCCTGCATTCTCCTCCTCCTGCTGAACTGCAAACTCCCGCATCTCATTAAAATTAATGATGATTGTGTGCCCAATGAGGGCAGGTTGACTTGCAGTTTTCCTGGCTTTGTGGGTAATTTTCCCTACCATGCCTCCTTCAATTATTTCTTAGCTAAATAATTCATAGCAATCTTACAAAAGTAATAAGCATACTTATTGCTTTTTAACTGATATTACAAATGGAAAAGGAAAAAATAAGAGAAAGCAGAAAGAAAAATGCAGCATTTTCTGCTTATATACTGTCTTTTGGTGTCTCACATGACAAAGACTGGGTTGTAGCTGGCTTGCTGTGTGCTGGTCACTAACCAACCATCCCCCAATTTTACTACACATCTGTAGATTTCATTAAGTGAAGGATTTTGGATGTCCAATATTGACAGCCCTATGTGAGTTATTTTGTAGTTTGAAGCAGATGACTGAAATTAAGTACGGCTGGAATTTTGAAAGCCCTGAGAGTCATTAACAAAAATAAACTCATTCAAATAAGTGGACATTCGTAGGAGAGTGAGCCAAAAAAACCTTGGAGAAAAAAATCTATTTTAACAAATACTTTTTAAAATATATAAATGGAAAACAGTCACACAGAGTATTTCCAGTAAGGAACAGGTATTCTCTAGGCAGGACCTGCAACTCTTGGGAGTAATTGTTTAGATTCCAATAGTCCTTGGATCTGATTCAAATGATTATTTAAAAAGAAGATTACCTCAAAATTTCTACCTTTATTTCACAATTCTTACAAAATTTACCTACTCTGACTGTTCAGCCACAAATGCATATTCTCCTGTGTAGAATCCTACCTTTTTTGTTGTCATTTGCACAAGACATGGCTAGTCTTCCCACAGGAGACTGTGGCCACACAGGGGAACATGAGCAATGGTACCAGAGCTATCAGAGAATAACTGAGCAGGGACATTCTCAGGGACTTTCCTTCCAACCCCTTCATTGCTGCTGCTCCCAGTCATAGAATCATAGAAACATTTGGATTGGAAAAGACATCTAAGTTCATCAAGTCCACCATTAACGTAGCACTGCCAAGTCCACCACTAAACTATGTCCTTAAGTGCCATATGTACTTGTATTTGAAGTACCTCCAGACAAGGTGGCTGAACCACATACTCCAGCAATCTCAGGAGGAAAGCTTTAAAGCCTGCAACTGCAGGATTTGCCCAGCTCACAGCTAGATATCAAAGTCAAACAGAAAGAAGATCTGTGTAGAATGTGTTCCCTAAAGATAAATTGCCTTTTTCAACCACAAACCATGTACAGAGCAGTAGATTCCTCAGAGCAATCTTCAGCAGAAAGGGCTTTGGAGGGGGTTTCCCATCTTCAAGGTACTTCAGGTGATAGAACAAATTTTACTTCTCAGCACAGAGCTATGTCCTGAACTCATTAAGCAAAAAGTTTTGTGTTTTTCATAGACACCAAGGAATCCACCAGGCTGGAATTACACAGTCCTTAATCATACAGTGGGAGGAACTCTCCAGATATATGTTCCCAGTAGATATTACACTTTGGGTGGAAACTACCTGGCCTCCTTCTCCTACCTTTTTCAGCTGATTCCAAGAACATTTCACAGCCTTAATGTGGAATTTCTCTTGGCTTCAGTGGAAGCTTTATAAATATGAGGAACTATTTATATAGGATTATCAGACCATCCTCAACAGTGACACCACTATAATGGAAAGAAAACCACCTAAAGAACAGAGAGTTAGAGAGCCAGAGAGGACAAGTAAGAATTTCTCCACAGTTTATCTTCCTTTCTTTGACAATTCTAGAACTCCCAACTTGATTCTGAGACCTTGAAACTGTGGGGGTTTTTTTTGTTTTTTCTGAATCTTGTATTAATTTTTTTTCTTTTCTTTTTGCTGAAAATCCTGATGTCTTTTGTCATTTTGGCTCCACAGACTGTTTTTTGATCTAAACCATTGTTTTCTGAAAATGTGCAACAATCAGTTTGATCTAGGCCCCAAAATTTGGAACCCAGAATTGACTGAGCTTAAATCTGGAATATATTTTTCAGCTGAGAGGTTGAAAACAAAAGCCTAGAAAGTCAAGAATTTACAATGGGAATATAGATAGAAGCACTACATGGTGCAAAAGAAGGAAGATCTGAACCCATTTTTAATTTTCAACAAACTCAGTGACTCACACATTAATTAAAATAAAAAACCATATTCCTTTACAAGATTTTTAAGTGCCTGTATCTGATTTGGACAGAAAGGTAACTGTCCTATTTCTTGGAGACATAGAAAGAGTATTTGGCAGAACTTAAGCACAAAGAGCTCAGAAAGTTTTTTTATATAAAGTTCCTTTCTGTTTCCTTTCCACTTAGGGTGCATGAGAATATTGCAGGCTCTGAAACTTAAAGTGGCTTTGTCAAGAAGTACAGCTGTTAAGGTCCTCTGATTTTGAAGAAGATAATTATTTTTTCAAACATTTCTTGGAAATTTGTCTTCCAGGTTGTTTAATTGGGAAGGGAGCTTTTTAACTCATTACATTATTCTTCTAAGAAATTATATTTCTGTATCTGTGCTTCTTTTTTCTGCTAATTCTCATTACAGTGATTTTCCTCTAGAAGTTAGGGAAAATAAAAATGCTTGTTGTTAAACACCTGTATGAAGTTTATCTCTCAAGGACTATATTTATCACTTTTGTAGCCTCTTGTAAGTATGAATATTCTGCAGATGTCTCCATGGTTTAAAGCACCTTATAATATATCTGATCAGAATTTTAATTTTTACCAAATATACAAATTTATGGCTCCTCTCTGGAGAGGTTCTTTGACTTCTAAGGTTGTTCTAACTGACATCCTCCAGAGTTACTTTCTCAGACAAGATCCACATGAGACCCTCACTCCTGGAGAAAGATGTTAGTTTTTATAGCAATGGTTCCCTTTGCACCTTGCTGCAGAACTTTAAAGCCTCTATGGAGGAACAAAATGTGAATTTTCCAAGCAACATCTCTTTGCATATGTTCCAGCAGTTTTGCAAGGTGATTCAGGAAAAGATTAATTTAACTGGGTGTAAAAGTAGAATTCCTGCCAAAATAAATAGGTGATCCTGCAGGAGCTCTGAAGCCAGAGAGGCAGCTCAAGAAGAGGAGCCTACTCTGCAGAAAGCTCTCTTTCCACAGATCTGTCAATGTCTTGCCCTGCCGATGGGAGTCACGCAAGAAAAAATAGAATCCTAGAAGATTCCAAGTCGTAAGGGACCCACAAGTATCATAGAATTATATAATATCCCGAGTTGGAAGGGACCCAAAAGGATCATCAAACTCCAACTCCTGGCCCTGCACAGAACATCCTCGAGTCACATCATGTGCCCGAGAGTATTTTCCATATATTTATTGAACTTTTTCAGGCTGATGTTGCGACCACTTCCCTAGAGAGCTTGTTCCAGCGCCCAAACACCCTCCGGGTAAAGAACTTTTTTCTAATATCCAACCTAAACCTCCCTGACACTTCACTGGTCACCACACAGAAGAGATGAGGGTCTGCCCCTCCTCTTCCCCTCATGAGGAAGCTGTAGCTGCAATGAGGCCTCCCCTCAGTCTCCTCCAGGCTGAATGGACCAAGTGACCTCAGCCGCTCCTCACACGGCTTCCCCTCAAGGCCCTTCATCATTTTCATAGCCCTCCTTTGGACATTCTCTAACACTTTTATGTCTTTCTTATATTGTGGCACCCAAAACTGCCCCCAGCACTCGAGGTGAGGCCACCCCAGTGCAGATCAGAGCAGGACAATCCCCTCCCTTGCCCAGCTGCCGATGCTGTGCCTGATGCCCCCAGGACAGGGTCAGCCCTCCTGGCTGCCAGGGCACTGCTGGCTCCGGCTCCACTTGACGTCGACCAAGACGCCCATGATGAAAGAGAGTAGAGGGACACTATGTGGAATGTAGTGTTGAGCATCAGTGACTGTCACTTGCTTGGCTCTAAGAAAGCATAAGTAGCTTACTGAAGATTTCCCACACTATATTGTGCTGAGGGGTACAAAGTACCTCCAACAGCAAGACAAGCAGGAGATGAGAAATTGCCAGATATTTCATTTACCTTTCAGATCTTCTTACTGAAAAGCTAAAGATCACAGAATCATCTTCGTAACAGAGACTGATCCTGCAGTGTTCTTTAATTCATCTTATGTTTCCAGAGCAACTTGAAAAACTGCAGAAAATATATTTCCTTACGAACAATCTCTTTATGTAGAAAAAGGTAACAGCACCTTTCCATCAAAATGTCATGGTTTAAAGTATGCTGATCCCATTCTTTCCTTTTCCAGCACAGGAAAAAAACACCTATTTCCCCAAGATAATATTTTTCAGCCTCCTAGGACAACATTATGAACATTTTTTGTCATCCAAGAATTCCACAGTGTTTTGTAGACATTAATACACTCTATTTCAGAAGAACCCTATATCATATAGGGACTGTATATCTGTATGTATGTGCTGTTCTCAGGTGTGAAAGCTGAGACATTTGTATTACTTTATCATTTTCTGCTATTTACAAAGAATTTGTAATGCAACTGACTGAGTTGCCTCCTCTTCTAAGCCTGTTATTCAACCTTGACATGGAAACAGTTCTCCAAAGGCTGTGAGCAGTGTGTCTTAAATCTGAATTATTTAATATGCTTCCACATCTAAACAAGAGTTTTCTAGCAGCCTTTCAAGCATGGCATGCCAGATGCATTTCACTTTCCAGGGATTCATTTGCAGAAGCTCTGGAGAAGGGGAGCTAACATCTGACTGTCAGCAGGGCATATCATGGATGCCAGTCTCAACATTTGGATCATGCCAATTTGCAAGGTCAGAAGATGTTCCCCATATTGCAGATGACAGAATGGATTAATGGTGGGCTACAGTCCCACGGCCCTTTTTGCAAGTGTCTGAGAAACACAATGCCATCCACTGAAAGGGAAGATAGTGCTACAAAGCTGTGCTCTACATGCTGTCCTAAAGCTCTCTGGGTATAAGTTGTCAACCTTCATGAAGGCATCATTCCCTTACTCAAATCTCTTAATCAGTAACATTTTCTAAAATTATAATGATTTTTCGCTTATGAAGAAATTTTCCCAGGTCTTAGGTGAGTTGTATCTTTTTTTTCTTCATCAATACGTTCAGCTAAGTGAATAACTGCAAATTCCCATGCTAAAGGAAAACCAACTGCTACATAAATATCTTAAGTTTCTAGGCAAAGGAGAATACATTTGATGCTGCCTTTTTTTTCTTTTTTCTTTTCAAGGGAGAAAATGCAGTGCAAGATCAACAGCCACCCTGTGCATTTAGGCAAGGTAGTAAGGTGCAATCGTATTGCTACACACTTGGTGGTGGTAAATTTTGCTGTATGATTTCCTCCAACATTAAGGCAAAGCTGTCTTTCATTCCAATTTGGTTTGGTCTATGTATGAAAGTGATTTCCATATTTCTTTGTTTTTTCCTTAAAACAAACAAACAAACAAACAAACAAACCCAAAACCAAACCAAACCAAACAAAAAAAAAGACACAAAACCCCACCCCAAAACCTAAGGATTATGTTCCTGAGCTTAAAAAAGTAAACTGACACTTGAGGTGCCATAGGAACCTCAATATCCACCATGATCTAGCTACTGTGCTGATATAATCTGAAAGGGCTTTCTTGGAAGGGGTTCACCTCTCAGAAGCACCACAGGCCTGGCAGCCAGATGCACAGAAGGTTGACAAAGTCTTTACACTGGGAGCTGGTAGGAAAAATACTCTTATGGTGGTCTTTCAAAAAATGCAAGCTGATAATATGGGTAATAGGGAAATGCCAGCCCAACCCAGCACTGAAGGGGTTCTTGGCTTTATCTGCATATGAACAAACAATCCCCAGACCCTTCTGCTCTGAGATCCCTGTGCTGTCTGTGAGATTGCCTGAGCATGGGTCAGATTATAGCTCATGCTTTAGGAAAAAGAAATTATTTTACCAGAAGGATGAGAAGAACCTTACTGGGAAGAGTTACAGAATTTTCTATGGCATACCCTTAAAGCCCAGTTGCCTGTTATGAAAGCTGTGCATTAAGCATCAATAAATCTGCACACCTTGCATTCAGGAGTTCTAAAAGAGTTGATCCAGCCCTCTCTAGACCATTACAACTATCTGAAAATAACTTTTGAAAGAGTTATACAGATGCCCGGACAAAGCAAATGCTGTGTGAATATTTCAAAAAGCATAAATGAGCAGATCCAAGTGATTACAGGTCTTTCAATCCAGCATTGATCTTCGACAAAATAATGGAAGATGTTCTATGGGGATTAATTCATAAAGAATTGATGCAAGGAAATGCAACTAACTCCAATAAAGATGGGAAGCAGACATGATCAAACTCACTTGGTTACTTTTTCAGCTTAGACAGGAAGTGCGGTTTGTAGAGGCAAAAAGGCTGATAGAATAGACTTATGTCCAGGATTGGTACTGCATGGCATTTTATTTGCCAATAAATTCAGGATTATATAAAACTGAGTTGGCATGCCATATAGATTAGAAACAAGCTATTGATCAGTGTTAAATTGTAATCTTACATGAAGAATTATCATTAAGCAATTATGTTACTTCTGGGGGATTTACACTACTTAAAAAATTCACCAACACAGTCTGTGCAACAACTTTAAAATCATTACTAGTGAAGTTTCCAAATGTCATCAAAATAAGGGTAGCAAAGAAGAGCAAAAAGAAGAAAGGATGCCAGTAATTGTTTAGATATTTAGGAGAAAAGCACTTATATAAAAATAACTCAGAAAGAACTTGGGAGTCACCAAGGACAACCAGCCGAACATGATCTTTGCAAGTAACAATCTGACCAAAAATATTAATACTGTCTCTTGGAAAACTGGGAAGTATCCATTTGAATTACTCAGCACTGGAGCCGTAGCTGTGGAAAGCCGTGTCAGTAACTAGTGAAATGGGAAAGATTAGAGGAAATGTCATTAGAATAATAGAAAAGATTGAAAAATTCACCTGCTTTTTCATACCATGTAAATTGGTCCAGTAGTGGATAATGTTTTCCTGTAATGAGCATTCCTTCTCTTGTATAGTGAGACAACCATAGCATCAACACTACCTTAATGCAATCATAGAATGGTTTCAATGGAAGAGATTTTAAAGATCATCTAGTTCCAACTCCTCTACCATGAGCAGGGACACATTTCTGCTAGACCAGGTTTGTCAAAGTCCTGTCAACCTGACCTTGAACACTTCCAGGAATGGGGCATTCCCAGCTTCTCTGAGCAACCTGTTACAGTGCCTCACAGTTAAGAATTTCTTCCTTATATCTAGTTTAAACCTGCCCTGTTTCAGTTTGAGGCCATTACCTCTTGTCCTGTCACTACATGCTCTTGTAAAAAGTCTCTCTCCATCTTTCTTACAGGCTCCCTTCAGGCACTAGAAGGCCACAATTAGATCATTCAGAAACTTTCTCTTTTCCAGGCTGAACAGACTCAGCTCTCTCACCCTGTCTTCATAAGAGAGGTGTTCTAGCCATGGGATCACCTTCATGGCTCTCCTCTGGACTCAGTCCTGCAGGCCCTTCTCACTTGGGGACCCCATAGCCGGATGCAGCACTCCAGGTGGGGTCTCATGACAGTGGAGCAGATGTACAGGGAAAAAGAGTTCAATACGCTCAATTTTATCAAAGAAATATAGTTAACATAAAAGAAGCATTAGATGTGAAGTGTTTAGTCCAGAAACATTATTGTGGGAAGCAAAACTTCAACAATGTTGAGAAATAAAAGGCTAAGGAACCCAATATCTGGAGGACATAAATAGACAAAATAAGGGCAGTCCTTGTTGCCTGCATTGTGTTTATTGGAAGAGATGACTGCAGTGGTCCACCAGACCTTGAACCCACCAATCTGTACAGAAATCAGTTTTCAGTGTAACATGGATTCCAGGAGAGCAAATTCTCACATAATTGGTGCTTGTCTTAACAAAATGTGACATATGGTTTCTCCCTGAACAAGAATCTGCTCTCAGATTATACTTCAGATTCTGTTGCATTGTCATGGTATGTCATAACATAATATCACTGTCCACTACAGCTCATCTCTCCAAATCTACTGTTAATCCTCTATTTATACTATCCAAGGACAACGATGAACAGATAGATTTAGTTTATTTAAGCCAATCTTTATTCACATTCTCCTAGATATAGCCTGATATATTGGTGACCCAACAAGGATATTTTAATAGCTTTTAAAAATGTTTGGATATGAGTTGATAGGTTATTTTTCTAATACAAAATGTTATGTTGTTGGGGGCAAAATACTTACTATTAACTCTGCATACTTCAATAAGAACCTGCCTACATAATTCAACATTTGTTGGAAGTGTAACTAAAAGCAATACAGTTGCTGTCCTCACTGACTGTCTTTCAGTGCAATTTCTAGAATACCTGTAGGGCGTTTGTACGTGAACAGCTGTGTTGGGCAAACTAATACTCTGTCTAGTAGTCAGCTAAGGTTATTATCATACAATCATTACTTGTTTGTTCTATGTCACCTAGAGGTTTCACTTGAAATGAGAGAATCATTGTTAGAGGAGCTGCCTTTGCCCAGACAGCTTATGGCTTAACAGTTGAGACAGATGAATGCACTTCGTCTATAGTAATGAGGATTTTGCAGAGCAATTTACTTTCTGTTATGCTTGATTAAACCTATTATGCCTTTACTGACACTTGTGCAACCCCATTACCCTTTGTAGGTTTACACAGGTATAACAGGTTGGACCTCTAACAGGAATTAATTCTGTGATTTCTGCATAAGAACCACTAGCACTCAACTCACTCTGTCTTGGCTGTATTAGCTCAGCAGGATGGACAGCAGCGAAAAGTACCTGCAGTGAAACGTACTTTTGGTTCTAAATTACAGGGATGTAACTAGATATGAAGAGGGAGGAGATTTCTGCTGAACTGAAAGATACTCTGTTATACTTAAAAAAAAAATATTTTAAATAGCAGGAGGGTGCTTTTAAAACACAGAAGTAGCTACATTGAGTAATATAAAGTATAAACAAAATTGCTTCTAGTAGGTTAAGGACTGAATCTGTTGGCAAATCTAAGTAGAACTGATATTGCAGGCATGGTTTAAACTAAGGGATCTATTAAATCTATAAACAGATATTTCAAGATCTATTTTGTTACTGAATCTGATAAAGCTATTTTCTTCCTTGCCAAGACACTTTCCATAGCTAGGGAATATATATTTAATTCACTACCTATTTCTGTTCACACAAATATCAAATGCAAAACCTTGAACTACCTTCTATGGAACAAATGGCAAGTGGGCAATGTTTAGTTACATAGGATTACATGTGTAATAACAAATGTGTTTTTTTAAAAATCTGTATCTTGCACTCCCAAATCCTTGTGTGCAAGAACTTCATAAATAAGTGCATCATCACCCAAAGGCAAATGTTTAACCAGTATCAAAAATTACTTGACCTACATTAATTTTACTAAGAAAATCACTTTTGAGATGTTATTTTACATAATCACACATCCCACTTTGGAATAGGCTTATGGACAATACACTGGCACTGAGAGCATAGCAATGTGTATCCATTTAAAGTTTAATCAATGTGAACAGCACAAAAATTCCCAAGTTCATACTGAATTTGACTGCAAAGGTCACTGTCACTTACCCACATCTCCTCTTTCTGCAAAATTAGTGGCATATGTGTTGAAAAGAGCTTTTCAATAGGGAATTAACTGACATGAATAGATACTTAGCTGTTGATCACAATATAACTAAAATTTCTGCTATGATATTTTGTCACCTGTTCAATACAATTGTTATAATATGGAAGCTATGTCTGCCTAGCACGCAGAATGGACCAAGAGGAGCAGAGTCTAGTCAGAAACGTACGGGCTTTGGTACCTAACATCCACATTTTAAGAGCTTTTTGTTTACTATTAGACTAAATCTAGTCTGAACCCATAGCCTGCATGCCTATTTGTGCCTGGAGTGCAGTGGGTGTGCCTCTGGAGCAAATTTTCAAGTGTAATTTCATGCAAAATGAATTCAGCTTGGCACTCAGAAACATCTGCTCACTGTGAGTCAGAGCAGGGACTACTGGGAGATGTATTTCAAAAGTACTTTCCTGATCTGAACTAAAACAGTGATACACCAGAAGACTGTGCTGCCATTCAGCCAGACCTGGACAGGCTGGGGAATCAGGCAGAGAAGAGCCTAATGAAGCTGAACAAAGGCAAGTGCAGTGTCCTGCACCTGAGGAGGCACCATGGACCACTACAGGCTGAGGGCTGACCTGCTAGGAAGCAGCTCTGTGGAGAAGCAGCTCTGGTGGACAAGGAGCTGTCCATGAGCCAGAAGTGCCCTTGTGGCCAAGAAGGTCAGTGGTGTCCTGAGGGGCATTAGGAAGAGCACTGCCAGCAGGTCAAGGGAGATGATCCTGATCCTCTGCTCAGCCCTGGTGAGGCCACACCTGGAGTTCTGTGTCAAGTTCTGGACTCTTCAGGACAAGAGATCCTGGAGCAGATCAGGCAGAGGGCTAGAGAAATAATGAGGGGACTGGAGCTTCTCTCTTACAAGGAAAGGCTGAGGGAGCTGGGCCAGTTCAGCCTCACCAAGAGATGACTGAGAGGGGATGCATACAGGTGTCTTGAGAGTGGGTGTCAAGGGGACAGGCCAGACTCTTTTCAGTGGTGCCCAGCAAGAGGTCAAGGAGCAATGGGCACAAACTGAAACACAGGGAGTTCAACAGGAACATGAGGGCAAACTTCTTTACATTGAGGGTGACTGAGCACTGGAACAGATTGCCCAGAGAGGTTGTGGTGTTTCCTTTGCGGCAGATATTGAAAAGCTGTTGGACATGAATCCTGTGCAGCCTGCTCCAGGTGAAACTGCTTTAGCAGGAGGGGTACACTAGACGACCTCCAAAGACTCAACCATGCTGTGATTCTGTAAAACACTAATGTGCTCGGAGCGTATCGATGAAAGTTTCTGGTCTCCATCAAAATGAGGAAGTGAAGGAACACACAGAAAGTGAAAAATAAGGAAACACTCAGACATCAAAGAATACTAAAATGTGTTTTTCAAGTTCATCTCAAGTTTAGAAATTGAGCAATTTATTCTTGTTTATCAAAACTCATATGTCAGTTGTTGCGGGAGAAACAGCTGAAAGAAAAAAATCTTTGCTTCACTTACATATGTCAGCTCAAATTGACCAAAAATATTCATAAAGGAACATGTGAAATTTGCAACATACTTTAGGAAAGAAGGCTGAAAAAAATTAAGAACTATAAGCATTTAATTTTAAAACTGTACATAGTGATATTTTTAAAAATGTGTTTTAGAAAAATGAAATTTTGTTTTGAAGTGTATCTACACCACTTTTTAAGCATCTACTAAAAATGTTTTGGGTCAAGGACAAGAAATTCTGTCTAAGAGCTGTAGGGTTTTTTTAAGTATTTATTATTGCAAAAACCAGCCTCTTGGTTGAGATAAAAAACCAACCACAAATTGTCAGGTCCTTTTTTGTCATTTTTCATTGTGCTAATTTATATTACTTGTTTGATCAAACCAAAAGCTGGAAGCACATAAAGAACTCAAAAAGAAAAGCACAGTTTGGTTATGGCAGAGCAGTGGTTGCAGCAGTGTTTTGATTGTGTAAAACAGCTTTGATATGGGGGAGGGGTTATGTGGAATCCAAGTAAGAAATAAAGCTAATCAAAATCATCAAAAACTGATTTTTTTTTTGAAAGATTTCTGGCTTAACCCCTGATATTACTATGCAGCTCACTGTATATTATATAAACTGCAAAATATTCTCCGGGATACCTGAATACAAACAGTACCCTTTTTTTGGAAACTATACATGTCCTTATCTGTTCTTTTTTTTTTTTTTTCCCCGTTTTTGATTAGGAGAACTTATTATTAGACAAATCAGATTTTTTGTAATCTGGTTCCTCTTCTCCTGTATGAGTGGGTCATTCCGACTGGGGAAGTTTAAAGCAACAAGTAAAATATGATAAACAATATCTGTCACCACATAGGGAGCTTGGCTAAAAGGTTCCTGTCACTATTAATAATATTTTTTGGTTTTCAGCCTCCCTGTTTATTGTATTAATAGCAGATGTAAAATACTGAAAAAAGTAAACAACTTTCAGCAGATGCTACTTGTGAAAATCTGGCCTCTAAACAAGGATATTTAAACATCCTCTAGACAGTTATGTGAATAGTCTGATGGACAAATCTCAGGTGTAGTGCATATACAAAATAAAAGTATGTAACTAGCTCAAACTATTTATGTTGTGTTATATTGTATGACAAGATGCCTCACCCTACATCATCAACGCAATAAAATATCACTTGGCACCTCCTGAGTTTATATAATTTGTCCAGAAGTAGCTATTTTATGCCTATTTCATCTTACAGAGGCTTTAAGTGACATATAGTTTAAAAGTCTTCAGTTGAAGACTTAAAAATTATAAACAAGTACAGAAGATACTATTATTAACTAGCTAACCTGGTTTTGGGGGAAAAAATAATATGCTTAATTTTAGGCAAATAAACAGGCCCATTGTGGTACACTAGTTCTTTAAGTGAAGCACATTCTAATCTGCTTTGGTGGAGTGGGACCACTCTGACTCCCACAGACATGTAAAATAACTAGAATCCACATTCTGCACTAACACAAAATCTCTAGAAAATTTCTACAGTCTTTAACCATTAGCCATTTTTTATTCCGCTCTATATACAATACTGAAAATAATGAGATTTGTTCATTTGTTGGCATATATGAAAAACTTCACACAACTAGCAATTTTCTCCAATTATCGAAGAAAATAACAACTGCAAGGGAAAAATAAATAAAATTTTAATTAATTGAAATTTATAGAAAAACCTTTTTGGATAGTGTTAGACAACCAAATAAATTATTTAAATTAATTTTAGTGGTTTTAATCTGTGGTAGGATTTTTCATTTATATAAATTTCAGTGTGAAAAAAAGCTTGATTTATAAAAGGTTAAAAATAATTAAGACAAACTAATGACTCGATTCTATGGGTAAGTTTAGTGCTATCATATCCTTTTTTTTCTTTTGCAAATAAGCTATGCATTTAATAAAATATGCTTCTATATCAATAGGCTTGCAAATTTCCAAAATGTGTCACTATGTAATAGCATAGCTTAAAAATTATTGTATAATTCTTTCTTATCTTTTAAGGATAGAAGTTATGTTTCTATGAATATGACTATCTCAAATCCATATGGCTGAACAGGGGAAAAAATCCAAACAAACTTGAGATGTTTTTATAATGTCTAAAACTGTAGATGTACTTAATTTGTCTTGAAAGAGATCATAATAAACTAAAGATAAATTTCATATGCTGCTACTTCTTTCCTGTGGAGACTTTCTTTAGCAATTAATATTAATTTATTATCAAGTATTTGAGGAAGTTACATATCCATTTTAATTAGTAGTCAGGACTGTTCTTGGCTATTTTAATCTGGAACATTAATGCTGGACTACTTTCACACTGTGCTTTCAGCAATCTCTTTCCCTCTGTCTCACTCACATATTCATATGTATGTGAAGCTAAAAAAGATGGAGCAGAATTAATTCCTTTCTACAATTTATCTGAATTAAAACCACTGATGTGTCTTTTGAAAGCATGTTAGCACTAACCCAGGAATGCGTGGGGATGATGCCATTAAAGTTTCCCCTGATATATGTCTGTACATTTATGTGTGTGTTTAGCTTTGTATGCATATCAATACAGAGAAATAGAATCGACACACACATTTGACTTTAGACAAAACTGCATCAAGCAAACCTAGAGTCACAGAAACTGTACTACTACTACAGAAATCCTCAGTTGTTTCAGTATTACAGACATTACTAAAATTTGGCTTGTTAAGTTTCCACAGAACCATAGATTTGGATGAGACATTAAAGATCACCTAGTTCCAGCCACACTGCCATTGGTAGGGACACTTTCCCTTGGACCAAGCAGCTCTAAGCCCCATCCAACCTGGCCTCCAGCAACAAATTTTTTTCACCATATTAGCAGAGTTTGTGTTCTAGCTAACAGCCTGGCTTCTCTTTGAATGTTAATTTAACACTAAATGACTGAAGTTCACTGGTAAAACTCATGTCGTGAACTTAAATCCTGGGTCTGGTAGTGCAAATCTACAGTAAAGTGTTAGTGAGTGTGGAGAAAAAAATATGTATGTTCTTGCCTTGGAGCCAGGATGGCTTTTTATCCACTGTTTCGTGTTGTTTATCAATCTCATTTCTTCTGTATCCTCTTTGTGATACACAGAGTTTGTGTATGCATTGAAAAAATAGGTCATACAGACTCCCCTTAGCTAATATTTCACACTTCTTCATACCCAGTTACTCAGAAAGATGTAGAAATCCACACTGCAATTTGAAGATATAGCATTGTGTATTTGATAAAAAATATATATGTCAGTCTGATGCAAAATTTAATTCTTCATTGGGACATGGCTGGCCTTAGAAGACAGAGAGTAAGTATTTTTAAATAGATGCGTCTGCACACTGCCAACACCTTTACAACAGTAAAGGAACTCACACTGAGAATCCTGTTCACAAGGTCCAAGAGCACTATTTTCTTCATAATACCTACAGGACAATGCAGGTCTTAACCCTTACAGTCATGGAAAAGGTTAACATCAATATGAGCAGCTGGATGTGGTGGGTAGAAATGCTGTGCAGAGTACAATTTAGATGTACAATCAGGTACAGTTGGTAAGAGGGTCTTACTCTAATGGGGAGTCCTGGGGAACAACGTGGAGGAATGTGTATTTTCGAAGCATTGAATGAAATTTCAGTGATGGTGATTGTGGTGGTAGACATAATATGATGACAAAAAATAACATCAAAGTAAAAGTGCTTCTCCGGAAAGGTATATTCATATGATGTAAAGAAACAAGAGAAAATTATTTGAAACAATATTTGGTTTTGGATAAAAGCACCTGTGTTAATTGGCTAAGATATATTCTGGGGATTCTGGAAAGTTGATAGGAGTCTATTATTGACCCCAGAACCTAATCGGGACATGAGAAAAGATTATTGCACTTTGGTTGGAAAAATACGTTTTACAGATACACATAAAAGAGAATTATCCTGTCACGAGGAAAAAAAGTCTGACTGGCTCAAATAGTATTGATACACACATCTGAAGAAGGACTGTTGTTAACTAGCAAAGCCTTCAATGTGCAACATTTAATTTGTTTTAAAAAGAACAACAAAAAAAGTTGAAGAAAATAATGCTGTTAAAACTGCCTAAAGTTCCTCATTTCAAAAAGACAACACTTCATCTAAAGTAGTGACAGCCAGGAGTACTTCTGAGCTCCCAAATGTGGAAATAGCCTTGGCCATCTCCCAAGGGAATGAGGGCAAAACCTTGGCACACGTCTGCTCCCTTCCCTTGCTGAACTTTGATTCCGATGAGAAGGAAATGTGGGCCCACGAGTCAGGAGAGGGAGGCACCTGGCTCTGACACTGTGCCCTATCTGGGGATCAAGCAACTGGGACTGCAGGCACTGCGCCGGGTGCGCAAGCTGCTGAGTTTGGATGCAGCCCAAGGTAACTATTTAGGGAGACCGACTGAACTAAGGAACTTGGGGATTAGATTTTGGAGGCAGCCTGGAATGTCTCCATGTCAAACGTGCTAAAGCTATCTGGAATCTCTATGCCAGGCAGGAAGAAAAAAATGTTGTACAAGAAATTTCCAGGCCTAACTGGAAGAATAACCATCTTGAAAATGACATTAAACATAAGTAGGGAGTCTACAAGGAATGGAAAAAGGGACTGATCACCAAAAAAAACTATGACTTTGAAGTCAAGAAATGCAGGTTTAAAGTGAGACTTGGCAAAAGTGGGACTTGCTAAAACTCAAACTGAGTATGACCTCATAAAGGAAATCAGGCTTAATAGCTAAAGTTTTCTTTAGGTATGTGCTTAGATGGAGAAAATGGCAGGAAGTTGAAAGACTGCAGTGAGGATGAGGTGCACATGAAAGCTCCATATTTGATTTGAGTCAGTTTATATTTGGCTAAAAAATCTGAATATTATTTGAGTTTTCAATAATATTAATGGTTTTGAATGTGAGATTACACACTGGGAAGCAAATAGGAAAGGAGTCACCTGCAAAATGATTATTATACCCAAATAGTTTATTAAACTAACATGGAGGTTCCTCAGATAACCTGCAGTCTCTCAATTTGGAAGAACAAGCGAGTGAAACCCAAATTCCCATTGCAATGAGCTAGAATAAACCTATCAACCAGGTGGCAGTCTCTATAACAGGAATACACAAATGCAGTGTTTCTTTGCATTAAGATTAGCCATCCTCGCACCTACAGGATCCTGTATCCTGATCTCAGCAGTGCAAATTTTGGTGACATTAGACTAAGGGCTTCAAGGACCTTGTCATATTGTTTTTTCATGGGTAAATTATGCTCTACTACATACCTATTTTGGACTTTTTTTACCAGGTAATGGCAATATTACAACTGCAAAAAGAGAGTGCTGAAGAAACTGGGATCAGCAGAGGGGCAGTATGGTGCCAAAAGGACTGTCTACAAAGTTACCAGAACCAGATTGGAGACAAAGTGGGGCAGGAGGAAAACTGCAGAACCACCTGAAGTGAGTGTGTGCGTTAATCCTGTTTAATATTTCCCAAATGACTAAGAGAAAAACAATATGGGCATACTGGTGAAGAAAGTAAATTAAAGAGACACTTAGGGTATTCCCAAAGACTGACTTAGCTGCAGTGGAAATAATTTCTCTGGGATATTCATATGGTAAATGACAGATGAACTCCACCAAGCACAATTCATATGAGGTGATGAAACTCTTGCTCCAACGTGACTCCTAGATAAGCTATTCTCCTTCCCTTGGCTACATAGGCAGCCTGGAAAGCCTTGCTATAATGCTGTAACCTTGCTATACTATAGCTAGACTAAAGCTGGTCTCTGCACATGCCTCTTCTGTTGCTACACTTTCTTTCTGTGCCCTCCACTTGCATTATCAATACATTATTAGATTATTATACAGGAAAAGCAACATGACCTTGAAGGTCTAGTAATAGAAATAGGATGAAATTCAATAGCACAAAATTCAATAGCTACATTGCTTTTATAAACTGGGAGACCACTTTTAAATAGCCAATGGGAGGAGGATCTGGGAAACTAGCAGGGAGGCAGCTTAGCAGATGTAATCTTGAGATATATAGGTAGTATTATTTACACAGCAGCAGACGTTTATGTGTTCTCCAAAACACTGCATAAAATTCTGGACATTCACACTAAAAAAGAAAAATTTAAATAGAAATAGGCCAAATCTAGCTTATGGGAAAATCAGGAAGACAGAGAAATAGTATTTTCAAAAGAGGTTAAAATTTTGGTTTATTTCTCCTAGCAAAACAAAGTTCGAGGCAAGAAGTGAATGCCATATACAAACATATTAGGCAAGTAAACAGAAGGGAAAAGAGGACAGTATTCAAACTAAAAGGCATTACTGGCGAAGGAACTAATAGCAATAGACTAGTTATTCATAGATTTAGGAGGAAAATTAAACTGTGTTTGAACATTAGAGCACTGAGATTAACAAGCCAGGTTCTGAGAGGGGTGTAGGAAAGAAAATGTATAGCCATTTCTGAGAGGGTAGTGAGACACTTCATGAAATGTGGTGTGTAGCAACTCCCATGATAAAGGGAAGACTCCAGGGTAGAGGTGTGTCTCACCCAGCCCAGAGCTGCTCTCCATTCCTAAATATACTCTCTGTTTTAAAGTGGCAGCGGGACTTGGTTCTGCTGAGACAGGAAATTTGGTGCGACTAGAGATGAAACCTGAGCTTGAGATGTGTGGTGGCCTGTGAACATGTATTGTGCTGGGCTGAGCTATCTCGGTTTGAATCCCCCGGCTGTATGTCAGCCTGGTCACTCCCCCAGAGCTCTCCCATTGGTCCCTGCTCCCTGATCCCACCTTTCCCCTGGCACGAGCCAGCCATGTTCTGTGTATTTGCTTCTGCTCCTTTCGACAGGGAAGATGCAATAAAGTCCTCCTGCTGGAATTGCAAGCAAATACCCTTCCTGCCTCTTTGTCACTGATTGAATACTGATTTACAGTATTAGAGATGCTCATTCCCTAACAGAAAAGAGATTTGAGAGAACTAGCACTAGAAATCCCAGGTGTTCCTGAGAAACTTGCTGGGTCTGCAGTGCCCTTCAGCAATGGAGAGCACCGCTAGTGCTTCACGTATCCTTGACAAATCCACCCAAGCTTCCAACCCATTCTATGGCTTTCAACATATCTGTACTGCTCACTGTGACTTATTTGATCAATAAGTTCTGTAGTCCATGAAAGGATCAGTCTGCATAAATTTTATGATTATTGTACCAAGAATTTCCCAGTACTGACTGCTCCTATAACACACATGTACTGGCTGTGCAGAGAACTAAGAAAGCTATGGACCTGAATAACTTGAACTGGAAAATTTTTCATACCTCAGCCATGGAAGAAAACAGATAAAGAACAATTCAAAATAATTAAGCCTTATAATTTTGGCTTGATTTTAATTAATTAGAATTCAGACATAAAATTCCCACAGCCTTTGCATTATTTTTTTATATTATGTCAGAAATTATCTTTGATTGTTCCAGGTGAATAATACTACAATTGTTTCCTTTTCTTATGGTTGTAGACTGCTAGGCAAGTTGGCTTCTTGCCAATAGTAAGTATTTTCGTATTGCTTCAGCCTCAGAGTGCTAGAACAAATCAAGCTTCAAATTTTAATGTTATTCAGTTTGTTGTTTCAATTTAAATTTCATGTGTTGCATGTTTGGCTCTTTTTTCCTTGGCTACCTTTTTGGCAGCTCTTAGAAATACTTCAAGTCTTTTTTTTTTTTTACCTTAAACTGCATTGGCATAAATACCACATGCAACATATGCCTCTGCAACGCATATGAGAGCCATGTAGAACAAGATTTTGAAAATGTGAAATATTTGCAAAGGGAATAAAACCGTATATAAATGTATTAATTATATCTCCACCAAGACTGCTTTCTTATGTAACTATTATCCCATAGCCTAGCTTGATTTCTTATAGTTCATTGACCCATTTGGTAAATTCGCAGACAAACTTTGGCAGAGGTGTAACTTGATAATTAAAAAGTATGTTATCTCTTGCCAGCTTGTTATAGCCAAGTGTAAGCTGAACGCTAGCTTTCCCTAATCCCATCAACCCAGTCTGTAGGAAGGGTCAGGGGTCAGTAACTGCTTCTAAAAACACTGTTCAATTGAATCCAAACAAGCTCTTACCTACTAAGCAGCTGCTCACAAACAATTCAGAATCTGTCCTCATTACCAATTGTTAGGGGCTCCTGTTGCAAGAAAAGCCCTCTTTTGAATAGGCCTCTAATGCACCAGCAAGTCTTCATCTGATAGGCTAAGACCTAAAGTCAGCAAATTTTTTTACTTCTTTTTTTTCCTTCTAGCACAAAGAGAAAAAATTAGAAACCAGCTATTACCAGCTGGCATATCTACTGTCTCTGGCAGGAAGCAAGATGTTAATTTTCAAAACACAGTTTTGTACATCAAGGAGGACTTCTAGGAACTGGGGGGAAAAACAAATATAATAATGTATGGAACATTGTGAAAAGCATAAACTATTTTTCAATGACTGATAGAATAAAAAAGATTGTGCTAGGAAAAAAGAGTTTTAGAATACCTCTTAAAGAAACTCTATTCAAATATTTTAGTCACTACTGAAAATAAGAGCAACATCATTATGATCAGTGGTCAGATCTAGTTTTTCTGATTATCTATAGGATGCTGGTCCTGGTGCCAGGATTTGCAGACTTTTTTATTTTGTTCTACTGTATCACATATCTAGTAAGCTAGAAATGTTTTTGGAAGGAATAGATGAAGATGTTTGATATTTGAAAACCTGTAGAAGGGGAAAATTTTACTTACAGTATAGCTTGTTGCCATGTACAAAATCAGAGTAGTTTCCTGATTTAAACATTCACAGACTTATTCCTGGAAGTGTGTTAAAGTTTGTGTCTTCCTTTATTGAAAACGAAAAAATCTTGCATCAGTGACCAGCTATTGCAACAGGGGGTCATGTCCTGAAACTGTGGTATGTAGGGTACCTCCACAGGTGTAAACTGGGAGCCTTGTGGTAGTCTCACTGGTCTCAGAGTGTGAAGAATTAAACTCTCTCTGACTCCTCTTATTTTTTATGTTTTAAACACAGTTGGGTTTTCTGAAATCTTTTTTAGGCAGCCTTGAAAAAGACCATCAGAAGCTAACAAAAGAGGGGCTGCACAGAGGTATCTAGGCCTGGCACCAGCTTGGTAAAAACACATGCATTGTGGTGGCTCAGCGAATGAGGATGCAGTTCCAGACTCCTCAGATTTTCAGTCTCTTGCTCATATTCCCGAGGTTAGTAGCTTTTACAAGCCTGATTTGTGGAGCATCTTGTCTCTCTCTCTCCCTAAGGTCACTCTGCTGTCTCAGTCAGGAAAGTGAAGTGCACAAGAAGATAAAAATTTAGGAAGGTTTCCTAACTCAGGTGCAGAGTTTTATTACAACACATGCAAAGAGCTTAGGTGCCTTACAGCTCTTTATGTTCCTGTGAAGTTGCATGATAGTTCTTCTAATTTTATATTGCAAGCTGAAAGCTGAGAAAATATGTTTCTTTTTCTGTGCTGCTTTTTTTTTTTTTTTTTTTGCTTTCTGTTGTGAAGATCACAGCTTATTGTGGAAGCAATTGATTTTCATTATTCTCATAGTTGCAGATGGAGAAACAAATATTTTGGGTTACTTTACGTAGACAGTGGTAACAAAAGAGAGTTATTCTGTGGAGCAAGAGAACAACTCTTGTGAATATTCTTGCAGCAATTGCTGCACATATTTAAATTGCCCATCAGACATAGTACAAATATTAGCTTTCAAATGCATGCAACTTATTAAATGATAAGTGAAATTGCTGTAGAAATAGACATAATTAGAAATATGCCACTGAACCTTATTTTTAGTTTTACTTGAAGCCTTAAGGATATACAAATTCCATTTAAGATATAAAAGTCTCTGACTTCCAGAGGCAATAGTCATATGCAGTACATAAGAGGACTTAGTATACTAGGCAAATATTCCTAATAACTTAGAAAGGAAAAAAAAAAAAAAAAGATGAAGATGAGATTCACTGGTTTCCAGCAGTTATGGCATGCATGTATGCACTACTGGGTTGGTTGTCCCTGCTCGTTCAAATTCCTCCACCCTCCACAAAACCCCTTTCTATGAGTTCATTCTATGGGACTCATTAATGAATATTTTTCTAAGAGCTTTGGATGTTGTCTTTTTTCTTTTTTATACACTCCCTCAAGAGCAGAGATTAGAGTGATGCCAAGGTCTGAGCTTCCCTCTATGTTGTTTCATTACTGTCCAGCCTCCCTTGCTGACTCTACTCTGACTCACTGGCAGTACACTCGTTATCCACTTTGGCTGGCAGGCAGGCATTCAGCTATTCCTTCAGAAATTAATTTGCCCAGTGGACTCTGGTTTCAGAATAAGAATACCAGAACACGATCCAAATGATCACACTGCTAACTTTAAAAACATCAGCGCTAGCAGTCAGTTGTTGAGAAACAAGTCCATAGTCTCAGCACATTTCTCAAGGGTGGGTATTTGTATATCCAAAATGCCATCCAGAACTGGCTGAGGATGAAGGGGCTGGGACTGTCCTCTACCCCTGCCAGGAAGGACATTGTAGTGCTGCTGTTTGCTCCTCCCTTGACTACCTGCTCTTATGCAGAGGGAAGGGAAATGTGTTCAGCCATGGGGGCTTCAGCCCCAGACTGTGTCAGAGAAATTCCCATAGTGGCATTGCATTTATGAACCGGCTCCTGTTTGCATTATCCCCAAGAGACATAAATTTTCACTTGATCTTACCTACTTGAAAAAATTTGCAGAAAAAGTAATTTTTGGTGTTGGACATGAAAGTGACTGAGATTCACGAATTTGTGGGAATTAAATTCACTGCATGAATTCAGGAATTCATTTTTTTTCTAAAAAGAAATTATTCTGGAGATTTATTTCCTTTTTTTTTTCCCCTTTTTTCTTGTTTTTCTTTTGCCATGGATTACTAAATGTGACTACATTCCCTATTAATTTTCTCCCTGGAAATATTTAGTCAAACTATGCTTTTAGTCACCTTATTGTAAATCCAGAGTAGTTCCAATGAGTTCAGAGGAAAAAGGCCAGATTTGTATTTGTACTAGTATGAAGAAAATTTTGTTTAGGGTTCTTGTATGCTGTTCCACTATTTATAGGAAAGTTCTGATCAAAATACAAGTTGAAGGTTTCAAAGAGATTTTTTTTCATAAATCAATATCCCAGTGGGCCTAGTCAGAAAAAGAAACAAACAAAAAAAACCCCCAAAAAACAACCAACCAAAAAAAACACCCAAAAAAACTACTCCACTTTATTTTCCTGACCCTGATAATCTCTTTTCTCTGAATGCTTCTCTTTGTTTGGTTCTAAGTCCTAAATAACAGCAACTTGCTAACAGTGTGGACTTGATTTAAAGTTAACAATGACAGTCTAAGTCCCCCTGAAAAAGGGATAAACACAGAGTGCACACTAAAGTTATCTGCTTAAAAAAATGTCTCTAAATTATTTTATGTTTAAGAGAATTTCTTTTCACCCTTCCCCCTTTCAACAAAAAAAAAAAGAGAAAAAGTGAGACCATCTTAACTGTAAGAGCAAGTTTATTCAGGTGGTATGAATCAGACAGGGCTCACTGATGCAAACTATAGCCTCAGAAAGCACAGCAGGCCCTGAGCCTCACAGGGCTGCCCCACGAAAAGAAGCATAACAAAAACCAGAGAAGAACAGGCCTGCAGTAATCTCCTTGCCCTGGCTAGAAAACAGGGGTGAAGGAAAGCTGCCCTCTCATTATGGTTTTGGTCTCAAGGTTAGAATTAGACCCTTAGGGTAAGCAGCTGTCAATTAGAGATAACTGCAACCAATGCTGTCTGAAATCTTGGACTTATCTCCTAGCAACTCCCCTTCTTTCAGGGCAGCAACCCTCCACTCTGCCTTCAGCTCAAGAGTCATCTTGAAGACAGCGAAATAACCTTTTCAATTTGGGCAGATGCATAAAAAATCCAGCTCCCAGAGCCTGCGTGAAGCCTGTGTGACATTTGACTGAAGCTGGGTTTTAATCTAGGTTGATTATATATTTGCTTTGTTTTCCACGCTGCAGATGTTGAGAGGTGATTTTGCTAAAAGAGCATTCTCATTTAATACCTACAAATTCAGTGGGTTTTAGGCACATGGTGGTTTGCTGACAGAGACACAGGGTTATCATGTTTGTGCATCTGCTGATGCATCTCTCCTTCCCGCTGTCTTTTACACCAGGAGAAATTTGCCAAGAATGGTGAATGAGGAGTGGCCATGGTTACGGCAGCAGCTCTGGAGTCCTCTCTCTGGCGTGGCAGGGTGTGCAGAGTGAAGACAAGCATAAATCCTATTAAGAAAAGCAAGAGGTTATGTACCATTTGTGTAGGGAACATGACAGAATTTGAGAGGGAAGTCTAAAACACACCAAAAGGCACCTTTACTTCTATTTTCAGGGTTTACCATTCATTAGATCTTATTTTAGATCCATAGAAGTCCCTTTTCCTAACGAGGTGAAAAGAGAGAGGGAGAGGGGGATCAGAGAGAGGAGGAGCAGGGAAAGAGAAAAGGGGTGCTCATGGAAAAATAGGAGGGGGGGGACACACAACAAGGACGAAGCTCATCTTTGATTCAGTTGGGGTCCGTATTCACAAAGAGATCACTCAGAAATTTTGTACAAATGGCAGGAGCAGAATGTGAGCGCAATGAGGGGCCTAATGCAGGCACTTGTCCTGTAATCAAAGATTCAGCTCAACATGAGTCCTTTGTGAGACAACAGCATCATTCTCCACCCAGGCTAACCCCTGAATGCAGAGCAGCTCTCTCAAGCAAGGCAGGCAGGATGAGCTTCGCATTTCTTTGTCTTCTTTGGAAAATATGATTTTTTTTTTTCCTATTCCTCATTTGCTTCTCTTCTAAAGGAAACATTTTTTGATATGCCTGTAGTAAGGCAGAGGACGTTTGCATGAGTGGAGGCGCTCTCAGGGTGAGGAGAGAAGCAGATGGGCTGACATGGTGGAGCGAGGGCAGCTCCAGCCTGCGTTTGGGGAGAGTGTGCAGAAAAATGGCTGACATCTCCCGCTCGCGAATGCATGATGGGCGTCCTCCTCTGCGTAAGCACAATTCCCCCTTCCTCAGGCTTCAGCAGCCCTACTTAGATCAAATGTACAGGGATTCCTTTCTTCCTGCTTAAAGCCACTGTGCGGTAGAATTTCACAGTATTTTAAAACACTCTTCTTTTAAAAAGATGTTTTATCTTTTTGTTAAAATGAAACGGAATTTAGATTTGTGTAAATAGAGTTTTTCAGTTGGGTTGCATTAGGAATCTCTTTTTTCAGTTGCAAACAGTGTTTCCTTATATTTATTTTAAATTTCACGGTAGAAAATTATTTCTGCAAAAATAGAAAACAGTATTTATCTGCTTCCTGATATTTTTGCTCAGTCTGAACATTAACTGATATGATGGGTATAATACATTCTTTTCAGAATTTGGCCCTTGAGAACTGGAAATAATATGCAGACAGTAAGTCAGATTTGCAATCCTTAAAGCTTTACACAGAAACAATACAAAGAAACGCTATTAAAGAATTGACATGCAGAAAGTGAATACCAAACTAAGTAGCCCAGTTGAACATTTTGTTATTCTGGGGTTACAGCAGTCTACAGCAGTGTAAACCAGCGTGGCATTGTGGCAGGGAGGCAGGTCCCAAATTCTTAGGAATCCCATTAATTCTTTGCTTTCTTCAATGGCTAAGGGCTTATCTCTATCGAGAACTGACTGCTACCTCTAGCATTGCTAAAGGTGTTTGTTGAAAAGGCTACCCAGAAATGGGTCAAGCCTACATTCCTTGCTGATATCACAGGGAGTCTTGGAAGCAAAAGGCGGACTGTTTAAATTTCAGACAGGCTTATTATAGACACAAATGTCATATTAAATAATCAGAAATGCCAATATTGTTATTTTAGCATACAATGTAAAGTTTAAAATATGCCTCAACATCCAGTGATGATGAAGTAAAAAGAAAAAAACATTGTTTCAAATAATAGACTTCTTGGTATAAACTTCGATTGTAAAAGAAAATATTACTGATAAGGTAATCTTATTGTTAATTTAACTGAAAATGTGTTTGTGGTATCAATTTGGTACATAGCATCATTTCTTCACTTGGTTCTAAGACATGGTTGTGATTCACCCGAGCTCTGTACGTGTGTCAGTGTGTATGTGTGTGTATATTTGCGTGGCCATGTATCCCTCAGCCACCCTGCAGCTGAAGGTTTTAGAAGCCTAAATTGTGTACTTTTCTGTCTGGTTGTGTACACAAGTCAATTTACCTGCATTTTGTGTTCCATATATCCAAAACACAATGGAAGTCTACTTGTACAGTTATAACATAAGGCTTTATCAGATTATTATATATTTATTTTATATTTGTCGAAAGTGGGAAAATATAAGCCCCCAAAGGATTCTTTTGTCTTTTTTACTTTTCATTTGGCATACGTGTGTTTTCAATTTTGTATTATAAATTTGCGACATCATATAGGATTGCAAAAAAAGCTTGAATTTTCAAACTAGGCCTGGCTTTAATTCTGGGTATGATGTAATCACTACCATACCCCTTCTTGGGGAAACAAACCAGCAAGAGCCCTGCAGCTCTGTGGCCCTGTCAGGCTGCCCTGGGCTCCGCTCTCAGAGCTCCCAGTGTGATTCAGCACTCTGCCCCTATTCAGGGACAGAATAAGAATGTGCTTAAGTGCTTTGTGCTTCGAAAACATGCTTAAATGCTTTGTTGAATTGAGAACTAATTAAATGACTGAAAGTTCAAACTTAATATCTCAGTGTATGGAATGTGTGAATTTTCCCACAGGAAAGAATAGCATGCTCTGAAAATATGGCCAAAAAATTTTGTTTTTTTTCCTTGGGTTTAGTTTGTTTTGTTGTGGGGTTCTTTTGTTTGTTTGTTTTTTTCATTAGGAAATAGGGTAGAATTAATTTTTAGGGTATTTCCTTCTAAAAAATTTAAAATATTTTTTAAAACATGAGCAAGAAAAATTGAAAGCAAAATAAAAATATACATTTTCACTGAATTAATTTTGTTGTTGCAGTTAGGTTTTATTTCTGAAATGTAGAAAATGCTACTGGGGGTGTTAATTTCTCTTTTCTCAAGAGCTAATTTTTACTTTTTTTTTTGAAGTGCCTCACAGAAGGGGTTGGCAAAGTTCCAGAATAACAGCTGGAAGTGAGAAGGCATGAAAAAGTATATCATAGAAATTAAAATGAGAAATAGGATATACATTTTTAATGGGTATGGTTATCATTCATTTGAACAAATTATAAACGTATAAATGAGGGATTGGTTTTTAGATTTCCAGATGTCTTCAGCTCAACGTTGGATGCCTTTCCAGTAGACAAATACAAGCTATTAACTTCACAAAATGTCTGTGAGTTGAAATTCAGACAAAGGTAAAATGGTACATTCTGGCCTTCAGAGCTCAAAGCATCAGAGATAGGAAATACTGTAATTCTGGACATAAGAATTCATTTGCAGTATGTGTGAAAAAGGTACTTCATTTCATGTCCTGAAGAATGAGCAATTTTTTTTTAAACATTATTTTGTTTGAGTTTTTCTTCTGTTAGCTATGTTCGAGAAAGCACATACATAACACCAGAGAGGCTTACGGTTAAGATCAGACCTATTGACATAATTAACTTATTTGCAAACAGTTTAATGTATTTTTGTCTGACTCTGCCTTCTTGCACACACCAAAACTACTCTGATTCAGCTCCTTGTGAATTAGGGTGTGCAGCAAATAAAGGAACAATCATCTCGTCCAAACATATTTGCATTCTTAATATGGTGCACACATTCAGGCAAGTGGCAATTTGCATGAAGACCATGAGCCAAATTCAGTTCTGACAGTAGTAGGCATAACTTTATTCTAATCAGACAAGCAGCAGGCATTTACAAGGGGCAAGAATAGGTGCTGTGTATGTGCTGCATGTCCATGCTCCAGCAGAATGCATTGCCGTTGCTCAAAACTTCATATTTTTCTTAGACAGACCAGAGCTTATCAAAACTAAAGGCAAGTTTCAGATGCAAGTTTGGGTATGCATGCAATATCTGGCAAGATATATGGCTTGCTTTTACACCTAGGGTTCAGTGAGAATAAAAATCATACTTTTAAAAATTATTCTCTTTGCAAGCTTTTTTATCTGGGATTAGATGATAAGCATCGTGCCAGGATGCCTCTTGCCACCTTCAAATCATCTTTACAAATGCAGTCACAAGCATAATCAACTTCATTCTGTCCAAAATATTAGCCTTTTTTTAAGCACTTATTTTCCAAATGTTCTTACTAATACTTTAATGGTGGTTGTATATCCCTGTGCTGAGGAGCTGGCTGATGTGTCTTGCTGTGTTTCAGCGAATGTTGTGAGGAATCTACAGCAATTAGCTGCTCATGCCTCTGCTTTCCTGTTTTGTGCCTTCCCTTTCATGTATCAGATGTTTGTAAGTTTTCCATTAGACATTTCCTGCTTCTAATAGATGTTTGTGAGGCTTTTGCTTTGAGCTATCAAGGCTCCAATTTGTGCTGAGATGTTTGGTTTTGTTTTAGGGCTGAGGGGTCTTTGTACTCCTTTCTTACTAGAAAACATTATAATCTGGAAAAAATAAATAAATTGTACTTTGCAAAAACTGAATATGACTCCTTCATCTAAATGGCATGGTTTGCACATGTGTCTTTTGTCAGCAGATCACTCCTAAAATAAAAGCACTTAAACTGCAGTTTCTGCCAACTTATCAGACACCAATTGGTGACAACATATATGTATTGCAATTTCTAAAGGCAGCTTTGTACTCCAGTGTTTTCATCTTCTTTGCCCTGCTTTTTTTTTTCTCTTTTTAATTTGAAACGGTGACTGATTTCTTTTTCTGTTTCCACCAGCTTGGTGTGCTGCACATAACAAGCAAGTAGCTTTAGCTGCTTTTGAAAGAAGAAAATACCTCTTAAAAAGTGTTTCAAATGAGTGTTGCCCAATGTGAAATGGCTGTCAAAATTAACAGGAAAGGCATAATTGATTCTCTGAAAGTCATATGTGAAAATTAGCTTAAATTTTACAAAACCACTTCTGACATGTTTAAATACTTAAATAAATGTGGTGCTGATCTTTTAATCCTCTCTTCCATGTTTTAGCAGTGGAGCAGCCTACCCAGGCACCAGGGCAGCCCCGGCCTCTCAGAGGGTGTTTTTGCAACCAGGCGCTATCAGTCATCCCCTCCATTCACGTGGTACCAAGGTTTCTGGGTCTGTATTTTGCTTATCGAGTCACCAAACCAATGCATCATCAAAGGAAGCTGTCAATTCACAGCACATCACCCGTGCTTTGAACTTAGGAAAGAGTCAAACGTTTTGGAGCTTTATTTATTAAGGTCAAAACTGGGTTTGAATTGGCAATGAGGGCAGGGGAGTGGTGAGGGGAGCAGAGGATGGCTGCTGACTCAAGAAACCTGCTGGGACTTTGTGGCCCACTGCTAGGCAACAGCCCATCCCCACCACAGCAAACATACAGCCACAAAATGAATGACCTCATCTACAAATCAGCTATTTGATATGCAGATCGGCCTGCCGGCCTCTGCCATAGCACAGTGCTGCACGGGCAGCAGGTGCAGCAGGGACGAGTACATGGCCTCTTCACGTTTTAAAAGGCAGGGCTGGCTTGTGCTCGCCCACTCCCTCTGGTCCTTTGCAATTCCTGAAGCTCTATTGCCTTCATTTTTTATTTAGATCCTCCATTTAAAGAAAACATGGCGACTCCTTTCTGCTTCCCTCTGCGCCCAGCCTTAGGCCCAGGGAGGAAAGGGCAGGGCTAAGAAGCGTTGCCAGCAGCCTTTGTGATTCTTCCAGCATCTGAACGCACGACCTGAAAAAACGAGGGGCATTTTAGGAAGGAATTGCAGTTCCTGAGGTTTTTATCTTCTCAGAGGTCATGTCTTTGCAAACGATTATCAGAGTGTGGTTTGTTGTTGTTTCTTTATCAAAATGGAGATCCTCTTTTTGCAGACAATGCTGTGGAAGGTGACATTTTCCTTGTTCATTTATGTTCCCTTTTAATTGCATGGAGAATGCTGTTTGCAGCCTACAGTGAGGGGAGTGCGTGCAGTTTTGACGGCAGACTCACAAAAAAAAGCAAAGACACCATTTTGTAACAGAATTAGAGTATTTTTCAGCTGTGTGTTAAAAAAAATAAAGAACTGCTGCTACTCTGGACTGTGAAACAGCACTGAGCCTCTTAGTGGGCCTCAAAGAGCAATAAAACACAGTGTAATATAATTTGTATTGTCTGTGGTTGCAGGTTATGTCCTGAAAGCCGTAAACTATTACAGCTTTATAGCTATGCTGCTGGTATTAACTAAATGAAAGGGCTATTTGTTCTAAATCTGTAGCCTGCATGATAGCGAATCTTAAATTCATCAGAAGCAATTGATGAAAAAGGGGGTAAAAATGCTGCAGACCCAATAGAGTCAAAGCTCTAATGCAAAGAAAACTAAGATTTGGTGTGGTGTCTAACCCCTTCAGGTTTCTGCCTCGTACTTCTGGGGGGCAGAATTGATCATCCCCAAGACTACAAGGTATATTCAGCTGATGGGCCTGAGGGAAGCCTTGGGCTGCTTGTAACAGGAAGCTGTGAGAAAATAGATATTTACATTATTGTGTCTAGATCATTCTGGGAGTCTAAAGAAAGATCCTGGATTTGCTGAAGCATAGGAGATCCTTCTTTTTACCTCCTTAAGAGAGTTTTTTTTTGAAAAATGCACCTCTGAGTAGTAAAGACAGTGATTTAGGGAGCCAATCTAACAACCTTTGTCTTTCTCCTGAAAACTGTGAAAATGTTTGGGTTTTAGCTTGAAACCTTGGCATTTCCTGTTAAAGAGAAATTGTTTTCCACGTGTACCCAGTTGCAATGCTTTAGCTTTATTCAGACTTGAATTTAAACATGGATGAGACGTGTCATTAAACTTGCCCAAGGCCATGAATTATTTGTTAGATAATTCTGCAGCTGGTTCCTCGTAACCTTCAGCTTCTGCATAAACCATTGGTTGCTGGTGCTGGGAATAAGTTCTGGCTGGTCATGGACTCTTGGTCACTGTGAACTTCTGTCAGGCTTGTGTGAGACAAACACTTTTGAGTTCAGAATACACATCAAATTAAAACACTCAAATATTTGCTTAAATCTGGCTGATCCATAAGTCATTTTTTACTAAAAACTCACAAGAATGCTCACAGCAAATGAATGCTAATAGGAAGGATGCAAAAGGAAATGGGTTTGGACACTCAAAGGAATGTTGATGACACAATTGTGATTATTGTCCCATTTCTTTCAAATGGGCTTTGCCTAGATGTCTGACTGAAACCAGTGCCTCAGTGTTCCTAAAATGTTGTCTTCAGGGCTTGTTTCAGGACAGAGCCAAAGTGCTGCCAGCCTCCCACTTTGTCCCCTGCCTGACAGAAAGCAAAGCCAGCAGTTTGAAACAGTTTGGGGTTTGATACCAGGGAGCTTCGACAGGTTCTTGAGGCCAGAGCAGGTCTGAAAGAGGACATAGACCTACCCTCCTGATGAAGTGCAGGTGAGCAGCAGGCAATGGAAGGGGGGAGTGGGACTGTCCCCTCCCTTGTCACAGCCCTGATGTGTTTGCACTGTTCTGTGAGGTTATGGTAGTTCACTTGCTTTCTTCTCTTTCTCTGAGGACAGCCCAAGTTGCTTGGGAGTCCTAGGAGAGGACTAGGAGACACCTAGGAGAGTGTGGGCCGTTGTAGGGGCCATTTTCAGTGCCTTTTGTCCTGGGGGTTGAGGCACATTTTGTTACTCACAGGGCATATATATAAAAATTACCTGGCAGTCTGTTTTCTCAAAGCAGGCTCCCAAAACGTCCTCAATTTTGCGAAATTCCATGTGCTTTAAAGTCCTTAACCACCCTCCATTGCAACTTCTCAGATATTTGGCCAGATGTATACCTGAAAGTATTTTAAGTTTTGAAAGCATTTGCTCTTGAGAGCATTAACTTCCATGCTCTGGGGGTGATCACACCAGCAGAGCAGGGCTGTGTAACCAAGAAACCTCTCCAGGAATCCTGCCACAGACTGACACCCCTGAAGCTTTGGGGTATATCCCAGGCACCTTCCACTCCCAGCTGTGGTTCAGCTTACCAAAAGCTTCTCCACAGAGAGCATCTTATGTCTGACATAGGTACAAAGATGTTATAGAATCATCAATGGTTTGGATTGGAAGGAAACTTAAGGTTCGTCTAGTTCCAACCCCCTGCCATGAGCAGGGACACCTTCCACTAGACCTTCTTGCTCAAAGCCCCATCCAACCTAGCCTTGAACACTCTCAGGGATAGGATGTCAATAACTCCAATATTTTTTAAGGACATGCCATGAGACAGGGAGGTTTCCAGCTGAAGGCAATTTGTTCCAAGTGATGAACATTAGAAAACTTTTGACTGTTGTAAACTCAGGACTCTCTTCTTGTGGTTTTAATAGCAAAGAAATGTCAAGAAGCCAGAGCAGATTAGAGAGAGCAGTCTTGGTGAGGAGCTGGATGTGACCCTCTAGGGCTGGAGCTGGCAGGGCTCTGTGGCACAGCTGCAGGCTATCCCCTGCCTGCAGGACCCAGTGCCAGAGAAGGCTCTGGACCATTTTCTCATAATATTTGAATGAGGTTTTAAATAAAGATGCCAATAGCGTGTACAAGATCACAAAAGGCAAAGCTGTTGGTATGCACGGGATTTGGGATGAGCTCTGGATGCTTGGACAGGCTGCTTGGGCAATAGCTAGCAACTCAAGAGCCATTTCTGAGCCAGCTAGGTGGCATCTGTTCAGATTTCTTGCGGAGCACAGGCTTCCCTCCCCTGTGACAAGGCCAGGCACATTCCTCCTGTCCCGCCTGACAGCACAGAAGTGGCGGTGGCTGCTGGTGTCCCTGACCCGGGGCCCCACAGGGGCAGAGTCTGCTGGTGTGAAACTGCTGCTGGGACAACGTGAAAGGATGAGATTGTTCTGATATGCAAACAGGGAGCCCTGCTGAAGCCGTGCTGCCTTGAATTCAGGGAGAAGAGCAAGGGTGCTGGTGGAAGGAGGACAACAAATCCCAGTGTTAAGGCTGCTCTTGCTGAATGCATCCCACTAAAGAACAAAGCAAGGAGAGCCTTGCTCTTGCAAGAATTTGATCCACCAAGCAAGGCTGCTACAGTGTTAACCCCTTCGTGGTAAGCCGCTTGGGATATAATTTAACAGGAATGCCATTGGAAAGCTGCAGATTGCTACACTTTTACAGGCAAGAAATGCCACAAGCTCTGGAAGGGGATCACTGGCTCTAGCACGTTAGCCTCCACACTTGCACCTGATTTTTTGAGGGGAGATGCTAGTGAAACAATTGTGGCAGGCCCGTGGTGTTGAAAGAGTTATTACAAACAAGTGGATAAAATGTCAATGATGCCTGATGCAAAGAAATGTGCAGTGTTAGCAGATATGTGTTGCTGATCTGGTAACAGCTAGCCCTCTCCATAACAGTGATATTTCTGGGTTTCAGTAACCAGCCCCATAGGAGGTCTTCCTTCATACTTTTAACCAAATTGTGGCATTTGGCTCCTGGCCAGGGAAAGGAAGCCAGCAGAGCTACTGGCCTTCAGGAAGGGTTTGGGTGGGGATGGCATCTGAGCTGGCAAGCACTCAAGGGCACCGCACAGGCTCCACCAGGCACTGGTAGGATGTGTTAGCCTTTTTGCATAAGGCAGCCCTTCCTTCTAATCCCACCAGAGCGGATAGATTGCACTCAGGGAGGAAATAATTTCCATATCCTTTGAGTGTGATTGCGCAAGGCCAAGCACCATGTCGTCTACTGTGCCTATAGGTCTCAGTTCAGAAAAACACCAGCATTTCACGCTTCCCCGGTGCTCACCCTCCCCTGCCTGCTCTCCCTGCCTGTAGATGCTCTGCTGACAGTTGCATCTTCCTCCAGCCAATACACTCAAGAGACCACAGCCATGGTCCTGGCTTGTTTCTGCATCCCCAGGACCACAGGCAGAGGTGCAGAAGTCTGCACGACTCACAGCCAAAATTTTTGGTGGGGCAGTTGTACTGAGCTTTGTCAGTGGAGTATGACTTTGGGATTAGAAATCACTGCACTGTAACTGCCTTGCACCGGGGTCTGTACTCATCCACTGTGATACTGCTGCTGCTCATGGCATCCTTGTTTCTAATTCTGAACTACAAAGGTCACTCCGAGGCTCCATCTGTGCTGGATGTGATTTGCTCCTGTTGCAATAGTCTTTGCAAGTACATTGCACTGACACACCATGCTGGTAAACATCAGGTTAACACCAGCAAGAGACCCTCCCAAGTAAATAAGTGCATTACAGAAGCATCCATGCTTACACCAGAGATTTTGCCAGTCACCCCTGACAAACTGGGGGTTGGTTGTTTGTGTGCTTCTCTTTCACTTCACTCTCCCACACAAAACTTCTAAGAATAAACTAGATTTAAGCTGTAGCTGAACAACTGTAGACAGCAACACAAAAATTTGCTTCCAGGCCTGAAAGTACTTGAATTTATTTTTGTGATGCTCTTTCTACAGATTATATTGCTCTTCTTTTTCCTCTTTTTCTTTTTTTTTTTTCCTTCCCCCAAGAAGACCCATATTGTAACACTTTAACAGAGGAAATTCATTCTGCCTCTGCTTTCCTGCTTGGTGTATATTCAAATAATTGCTGCATTTTAACAAGCTAAATTGCATTCCCACCAGCTGTCCCTCAGACCAAACCTTCAAGGATATGCTAAACAACAATGACTGCAACAACAGTAAACTCAAAAGGCCTCAAGATCCCTTCAAAGATAAGATGTCTTGCTGTTTCCCTTCCATATCCAGGCACTTTCATGCAGATTAGCAAAACAGCATGCTTACAGCCTACATAGGCAAAGCAATGCTTGGAATGGGGGGAGTTTAGCCCTGTGTGAATGTAGGGAAGGAAAATGTAAAAATCAGAAGATAACGCTCCAGCACAAATCCAGGGTAACTCAGCTGGGGCCCTGCTGAGCAGGGTACGCTGCGTCGCCCATGACCGGGCAGACATTAGCGTTTCACATATTCCCCCCTCGGTCACAAATCACCAGATAGATGCTCTTGTGCACATGTCGTCTTGTGTCCTGCACGGCTCTGACCTGTGACCTTTCCACGGCCGGTGGCTCGGTGCCGGGGCTGTCCAGTGTGCGGGCAGGCGGCGGGGACGGGCAGCGGGAGCAGGGACTGGCAGAGGGAGCAGGGACGGGCGGCGGGAGCAGGGACGGGCGGCGGGGGCAGGGACGGGCGGCGGGGGCAGGGACGGGCGGCGGGGGCAGGGACGGGCGGCGGGAGCAGGGACGGGCAGAGGGAGCAGGACGGGCGGCGGGGGCAGGGACGGGCGGCGGGGGCAGGGACGGGCGCGGAGCAGAGGGGCAGCAGGAGCAGGGACGGGCGGCGGGGGCAGGGACGGGCGGCGGGAGCAGAGGGGCAGCAGGAGCAGGGACGGGCGGAGGGGGCAGGGACGGGCGGCGGGAGCAGAGGGGCAGCGGGAGCAGGGACGGGCGGAGGGGGCAGGGACGGGCAGCGGGAGCAGAGGGGCAGCGGGAGCAGGGACGGGCGGAGGGGGCAGGGACGGGCAGCAGGGCAGCCGTGCAGGAAGGGGAGCTGTCAGGAGCAGCAGAGGGGACAGGCAGAGGCGTGCAGGCAGCGGGGGACGGCAAGGGGACAGGAGGGGGAGCGGGCAGTGGGGCGGGCAGCGGCCCCTCATCCCCCGCCCCGAGCTGGCTCACGGCAGATGGGGAGGGCAGGAACCGGGATTAGCGATTCCTCCTCACCTCCCCACCCCTTCCCCGGCCCCAGCTGGCTGTTTAAAAAGAAAGCCATAAACCCATTAGTACAAAGACAAATGAATCTCATACCCTGAGGCATTCCTTCATTCAGAACTGGCCTTAACTACTTTTCCAACCTTCCTCCCTTAAACCCCATTGTCGTTTCGGTTTTCTTCTGTAATAGCAAAGTTCGGCAAAATGCTTGACGATACAGCCAGTTAGGAAGTTTTTAGTAAAATTCTATAACCTCACTTTGTACGTCTGCAGGTATATTTTCATATATATACAAATTTATATATTTATATGTTAATGTGTATAAATCTCTGTCAGCATTTGTATGTCCAAATATATGCTCAGATATGTCTTCCACATTGTTTATATATATACAGATATTTTTTAATTCAATATGTTAGGCACATGTAGTGGATATTAACATTGGAAACTGGCTGTATGTTACAGCCAAGTTTAACATTATATATGATTTTGTGTGTCCTTGATTTTACATTAATGCTAAGCACATGTGAGCCTGTGGCTGCAGCCAATGTGAATTATTTCCCTTTGCATCTACACAGGATGTAGAAAATAGTGTGGCAATACTGTGGTAACTATAGAGGACTTGCCACAGCAGTATGGTGGGAAGTGTTCAGAGGAAATGACAAGTGAAAATACAAATAAAGTTTTATGGAGTTTTTGTTTGCTTGTTTGTTTGTTTTCCAATTAAAGGAACTGCCCTATGTATAGGTGAGATAGTACAGAGGAAACTATACTGCAAATTATATAAATGGTAATCATTTAGAAGGTGCAAATTCATAAAGTCGTTTAAAGGAGAATCCAGCTGAATTAAGTATGTCTGAATTGTACTTCAGATCTTTTGGAACTGTGCCTATTTGAATGTGTAGCTAAACTGCTTTTAAGTCTCTTGCTTTTTAACCTTTTGTCCCAATCAACTACCTCTTATTCAGCTGTAATTTGCAATTTCCTCCTGTTGATTATATACATATATGTATATAAATGTGTTAGCTATCCCAAAGTTTAAAAATACGTATTTAAACTGAGTGGAAGACTTAAGCATCTTTTATATTAATTTGATCTGACTCTTTCTTGGCAAGTCACATCTCTCCCCACTGGTTTTATCACATTTTGATTTTTCAGAGGTTTTCTTGGAGTGTTTTACTTTCCACATGTAAATAAAATTATGTCTTGCTAGTGGTTGATTGTGTTCATGAATCACACACAGGACTTTCAATCAAAATCATAAGGATTACAGTTTAAAATACTTTTAAAGTAGTAGCCCCTTCAGTACACTCTGGCCATGGAAGTTCAGCAGTCACCAGCATAACCTTATGGTGCATCCTTTCAGAGCAGGCAGCAGAATCAAGTGCTAATGTTTGATAGTGACTGGTTAGGTTTTATGAATATGACCATCTACCCCATTAAAATCAGATGTAGCCATAGAGAGTTCTTTAAATCACAGCTCCTTCTTAATCAAGGCTCACATCATAGTCAATGAAGTTATAGATTAGTAAAGACTTTGCCCTTAAGTCAAAGTCCTTGTATGTGGTTTATGTAATTTATAAAATACTGGCAGGGCTAGCACACATTAAGTATTCTTGTCCTGTGTGAAACCCATCCAAGGGTGGATTAAGTTAGTTTTGCTTTATGTCATGTTGCTTGTTATGAATAATCCTGCAGTCAGAGGTGACAGACACGTGACATACTGTTAAACGTGACCGGAGGCTTTTCATGCAGCTGGGGGACCGAGGGGCTCAAATGCCATGGAGGTTAAATGGAGTTCTCTGAGTAAGGATATGATTTGCCAGTGCAGCAAAGTTATCTAGAAGTCTTAGTCTTGATGAAAGACTCCTAAATCTCTTCTGTGTTTTGGAAAATTGTGACTTATATCCCTTAATCTTCTATGGATGTCTCCAGCTGTATGTTTGAAGCAGGGGGCACACCAAGTTGATTACGTTTTTGTTAAACAACCTAACTTTTCACTGTAAAAGAGGCCAAAGAGGGCAGTGCAGCACAAGGTGACAAGCTTCAAGCCTCAGAATAGTCACAGATTAGCAAAAAAATGCTTTAGTAAACAGGATTTTGCAGAGACTGGAGCTGTTAATTGTTATTGTAATGCACCACATTTTAATTGAGTTAATTGGCACAAAATGTTTATCTCCATTGACTGAGATAAAATGTCAAAAGCCCTTTGATGGCAATTGGAATTACAGTAGGAAACCTTGACAATAGAAGTCAATGTTTTACAATGTGGTGCTGTTTAGATGTGTTTGCTTGGGGGATGAAACATAATGTTTATTATCTCCAAGGTATCCATTTTGCCTTGGGAAAGAGTGTCCCAAAGCACCACTGCAGATTTTTTTATGTTCCAATTGACTGTAGAGACCTGAAAGACAGGCTGATTCAGGTTAACTCCACTTCTGCAGGGAAGCCCCATTTTCACACTCTTAGCAGAGGCCAAGTTTTTCACAAGAACGCTCTGGTCTTGGCTGTGCCTATCAGCCGCGGCTGTGTGTCTGTGCACTCTCTCCAAGGGACAAATAGGCTTCGGGAGGCAGCACGGTGCTCAGCAAACAGCCAGGTCCATCCCTCAGCAAACAGCCCGGTCCTTCCCTCCTCTCACTGCCATGTGGTAATGGGAAAACACCAACAAGGTGTGAAAGAGGAAAATACAAAAAACAGTTCACGCAGTGGGATCCAAAACTGAGAATCCCAAGGCCAAATGCAAATTTAGCCAGAGGCCTAAATGCTGCCTGGCTTCCAAGTGCTGCTGAGACAAGTCTGACTGCTCTCTTTGGAGGTGAATGATCCTTCTAGCTCCCAGCTCCCTTCCACAGTGGTTGAAAGAAGTGCTTATGGCCACTTAAGCTCAGCTCCTATGTGTGAAGACCCTCAAGTGAAAAATAAGGCTAAGCAATCTGCAGCAAAGAAGAATGCAGCTCCTGGCCCTCTGCAGAAGCATGCCCCTGAAGAGTGAAGATTCAGGTGGCTGTTGCCAGTATCAAGTCATTCCCAAGTGCCACCCCACTGGGTCAGACCAGCACCTTCAGGCAGGCAGGGAATGATGTGTGAAGAGCAGGCAAGGTCAAACCTCCTCTTCCTCCTCCTTGGGACAGCGCTCGAGCTGCTGGTGACCACCAACAGTGGTGATACACAGCCTCTGCTGAAAGCAGGCATCTGCACCAACTTTGGAAAATCCGAGCCAAAATGTAGCTGTGTCTTTCCCTTTTTATTGTGGCATATCGTTTTATCAGCCCAGGGGGGTTCAGTTCTCTTCAAAGTTATAATTTAACTTCCAGAAACACAGCCCCCGACTTTGTTCAGAGACAGAAGCTTCTCAGAAGCACTTCGGTATCGGCGAGTGCTGGAATGCAGCCACGGGTCAGAAAGCACTGCCCAGGAAAAAGGGTGATGAAAGTACCGACACTTTTGTTTAAACAATTTGCCTTCCTTTTCCCCTCGAGGAATAGTTTATAAATCGTATACCTGTCAAAGCAGTGCCAACACGCTACTCAGACAAATTTCTATTTTTGACATGAGCATGTGTTTGGCTGCACTTGCGATAGCTGGCTGAGGCTGCCTTATTATGTGATACATGCAGATGGAGCATCTCTGCGTTCCAGCAACCACCGGCTGTGACTGGGCAGGTCACCCATTCAGACTGGAAGTGCTGAGGCCTGATTCTCCATCCCTTGTTAATTAAACATTAAGAAACAGCTGAAGCTTGGTTTTTTGGGGTTTGGGCTTTTTTTTTTTTTTTTTTTTTTTTTTTTTTTTTTTTTTTTTTTTGCTTCTGGCTGCTTGCAAAAACTCTTCCAGCAGACTAGAGGGAAGGAATGGGCCTGAGCAATATAGTGAGGCTGAGGTTCCTGCAAGTAAAAAGTGCAAGATGGATCCATGTGGCTAGACAGTCCAGTTCCTCTAGCTGATGGTGAAAGGTGGAGAAGCTTTGAGGTTACTCCAGTTATATTTGTTCCTGGAAGATCTGCTTTTCTTTATATATTTTTAAATATATTTTTATATATACCATCCACCAAAAGTCTTTTCTGATACACTGTCATCTTTCAAGAGCAGAAGGAAAGAAAGAGAAGGATGCCATAAAACCATTGAGACCCTAGTTTCAGGAAAAACAACCTACATAAAATGTTTTCAAAAGTTTGTTTGAACCACCTGCATGTCTTCCACCTGTTATTCATTCTTCTATGTTGAACTTTTCTGAAAGAGGTGCCTGGTGACATATTTCATTGTGTTAACCGGTATAGCATCCAATAAATGAAGTGGTTTAGTAAACGTAGTGCCTACCAGGCCATCAGTACTAAATCCACAAAAGGTTAGTGAAGCCTGAAACTACACTAATTTTTGTGTGATGGCCTCTCTGCAACCTCTTTGAAGGAGACATCCCTGTGGTGTGAGCTGCAGAGAAACCACTCCAGTGGAGACACAGCTATGGCAGGGGAGCAGGGGTAAGCTGGGAAATGATGGTGGGAGCAAAAGCAGGGTGGAGCTCCAGGATTTCATTTTTAAGAGGATTTGGGGTTTTAGCCTCTTTTCTTCTACAAAATCCTGTCTTCCTGCAGCAATCTATCATGGAGAACTTCAGTACGCTTGTTTATTCTTGCTTTTAAACTTGGTTCACATGTTGATCTGGCCCTTGGAAAAGGTCTGGTCTTCTTTCAGGGTTTTCAAAGTTACACCTGAGAAATTACATATGTGATATAGTCATAGAGTAGGATACTGTGAAGGTGCAAAATGATGGATCTGGGTGACCTGGTCAGCTGTAAAAGTCAATGTAGATACAGGCTCAGTTTTTTATACAGCTTTTTTCATTGGCTGTTTTCGGCTACTCTCCTTTTGACCAATAATTTATATGTGGACAATATCCAGCACTGCTTTCCTTTTTTTTTTGGTAGCCTGTGTTGCTAAATGGCTGCAATGATTCCTCATTGCACTTTACTGCAGAGGGCAAAAGAAAGGTTTACAGTTAATTGTACAGGAGATAGCATTGCCATGAAGCTTTGCAAAATTTAAATTGATCTGACATCATAGCAGTCACTTGAGTGTTTGAGTGGTAGAGGCTGGCGCACAAAGCAGAAGGGCAGACAGGTAACCAGGTGAACTTGCATTGGCAAAGGCAGGGGAGAGAAAGTAGATAAGGCTTTGCAAATACGTGACAGGAACAAGCAACAGGGGAAAATACATTAAATTGTCAAAAACAGGAGGTAATAAGATTTTGTCAGCTGATATTTGGAGCTCTTTGGAAGAGAGGATTGTCTCACGTAGCATTTTTATGTATTTCTAAAGCAGGTTCTGAAATCAGAAAACATCTTTTTGAAGTCTCACCTATTTGCATCTTTATTTGTCTTAGTACCCTTCATAAAAAGACCCCAAGTCATGTGGATTTTAAACCACCTCAGACCTATAAATAAAGAATGATGATAGATGGCAGAAAAATGAGCTGTGGCAGGTAGATGTGCTGTGACCAGAGGGACTGATCTGTTCTTCTTTTGCATTCACATTAATTGGCCAGAAATGGGAGTAAATAGCATCTTAATTGAGAAATATTACAAAGCTACTTGGAGAAGTTGTAGGGATTAATTAGATAATCTTCATAAGGCATTTAAAATATGAGTATTTCTTTGCATACTTTCACTTAATTAAACTTTTATTTAATTTATAAACAGGTGGTATTTTTATCAGTCAAATAAGCATGCAAAAATTTGATTTATACCCATAATTTTTTCTTTCATTCTCAATGTACATAGAGGATATGTCTCTCTGGGTATATGCCTGGGTGTATATATGTGTGTAATAAAATATGTGTGGAAGTATATGCACAATATCCCTATTTGGACAGAATTAAGAACTATATTCTTAAAAAAACCCAAGAGTTTCCATCACCTATTGTTTGTATTCACAGGTGCAGCACGACAGATGAAGAATAGACATATGCAAGGGGAAAACACTTTCCATTTTACAGTGCTAACTCCTCTTTATTAGAAACAGTATGGGAAAGAAGAAAATAAAAATCTATTGTTCATTTTCACTTTGATCATCATACCTATAATTTTACACACCACATGCTTTCCTCTTCCAAGGGCATATATCGTATTTATTCTGCAGCTGCAGTATATTGATTTTGGACTACTGAGTTCAGTGCAGATGAGTGACAAACTAAATAAGCTGCTGGGAGACTGATAAGTAACTGTGTTTAATCTCTTGGCTCCAAAATGAAATCCCATAGCTCATTTCAACAATTTTAGTTTTGGTACTCAGTCAAGAGCATACAATTATAATATTTTTTCTTATAAATTTAAAGATCAGTAGTAGAATAGAATCTTTCATGGAAACTGCTGCAATTCTGCATTCTACCTCTACCAAAGCATACACAGGATTGTTCCAGATTTACACTAAGGCATCTGTATAATTCCAGCTGATAGCTTTAGTTAGAAGTAAATATTTATCTGCATTTCTTTTACACTGTCTTTATTGTTCAGTTTAGCAGCTGCGGTGTTTCCTAAGCCTCCATCCACTGAATGAACAAGACAGCACAATTTCCTAATGCAGTACTCTGGGTTTTAAAATACAGATGTCAGACATATCTTCTTGAAGAAAATACAACTACTACTACTACTACTAGTAGTAGGAGTAGTAGTTGTTTGTTTTGTTACTTTAGCTATACATTTTCTATAAATGTAATTATTATATCATTATATATAAATATATTTATTTTTAATTTTCTATTATTATTTTCTTAGGTCTTCTAAAAATAGGAAGAATCCAGTTACTTACAAGTAGTGTTAAACTGTGTAAATCTTGCAACATGCACAGTGAAATCTAGAGGCAGTAAAAAATGAGGTTTTGAAGTGCTAGCTACAATATTTAACCCAAAACCTCACTGAGAGGAAAGCATTATAAGGCTGGAAAGTTTTCCTCTTTCTTGGCACAGCTGGACAACACACCAAGTAGATCTTACAAACTGTAACGCAACACAATGGCACCAAGTGAATATTGTGGCATGTACTCCAAGGCACCTGAGAACAAAACATACCCATGAAATCACAGCTCGTGCAAGCTTATGTATTGCAAGACTGGTTGAAGCCCAGCTGAACCTGCAGTGGAGGTGTGACTGTTGAGTGGCCAGCCATACTCAAGCTCATTTTTTCCTAACTCTGATGGCACCAGTGAACTTCTCCAAGAACCTGACACCTCTGATGCAACACATTTATTGTCAAACCCTGAATCGACTGAAGTACAGTTAGAACTACCCATAGGCTCTGTCCTCACCTGAACTGCAGCAGAGGCAGATTTTTGCCAGCTGGCCTTTTGTTATTGAAGAGGAGCAATGTAGTTCTCCTGCTTGTAGGTGCTTGTATAAAGAGCCATTTCTAATGGTTTTTTTAATATGATAACAGTTTTGGATTATTGCTGAGATCTTTCATACAGAAATGCAGAAATGGAATAATAATGCCTAAGAAAATAAAAATTTCCACTTGTCATTTGGAATAGAAATATATGCAATCCAATAAGGTGACTGACACCTGACCAATGGAATGGGGTGCTTCTAAATTACTTTTTCAACAAAATTCAGTAAAATAGGATTAAAAGAGTTTAACAGTAATTAGCCAAGGTTTGTTCCCTCTTCATGGGTTAATGGATAAGCAAGTGTCAGCATATAAGGGCTGCTTGAAAACATCTCATTACGAAAATATGCAGGATTTTTACCATCTTATGGTTAGGCAGAATGTTGGTTGTCCAAGCTGAGGCAATAGCAAGCATCTTAAAAAATATTGAGCATTCCAATAACTTCTGGCTTTAGCTTGAGTTTGTTCCTAAAGAAAGAGACTCATAACAGCACAGTTCAGACAATTAAAATACAGTAAGGTTCACAGCAGAGGTGACTGGCTGTTTGAAAAGTGCTGCAGCAGACAATTAATGGCATCCTTTATTTTAACACTGCTCAGTATACCCTGTAAATGCTTTAATGTGCTTCAGCCAGTTTATTCCTTTGTTAATGGTCCGTGATTGCAATCAGGCATGTCCTATAGAGAGCTTCACACTTCCGTGTGAAGTATTATTTGATAAAAAACCGAATCAATAAATCTAATTTCTTCTCTTGCCAGATACAGTTACATAATATGTTTCCAATTTGGGCCTGGATCAGTTTCCTCAAATACTCAATAACCTGTGAGAATTCATAAGCTTTGTACCAAGCTAGCATTCAAAATCATTATGACTGGACTCTAGACATTGCTTTGTAAACACAAAAATACGACTGTCCTTGAAACAATCTCATCTTTCCACAAGTTTTAAAGGATAATTGAAAAGTTTACAGAATTAAATGAGGATAGTAAATGTAATGCAGAGTGTAGCTTCTAGGGCTTCTGTTCTAACCCCGTGTTTTGTATGTCATCATATATTCTGCAGCTATAGAATCATAATTGAAATAAATACTATGCTTTGGTCTAAGACTGAGTGACTACTGAAAGACAGATACATTGATAGCACTTTATTTCAAAGAGTATGGATTATGACAAAAAAACTTTTCTTCATAAATATAACTCTAAATTTTATTAATCTTCCAGACTTTGGAGAAATGCTTAGATTAGCCCAGAATAGATACATTGAAGAAATGAGAGAGGCTAAAAAATGAAATTTTCTTCTAATTGGAGTTGCTTCTATTTGAAAGTTTCATTATTTACTTATATTTCATTATTTTATTGTTTTCACAAAATAGAAATTGAAATTGTGTTGGAAATTGAAAATTGTTTGGAATTGAAAATGTGTTTGGAAACATAAATTCTTGTGATAAATATCTTGAACTGAAATCAGCCCTTTAGACTCATCTACTGAGTATTGCATCTCTTCTGAATGATGGGTTCTTCTATAAACTGCATTTCACTTTCCTTTCCAGCTGAATGACAGGAGTCATGCTGACAGAGGACAGTGACACCACATTTTAAGTCCAGCCATAAGGGTTTTAAGTACTATCCAAGGGATGTGTGAGATTCCTCATTTTCAGCACACACATCTGGGTCTATTCTTGTAGCTTTTTTCCAATGACTTGGCCAGACAGATTAGCTTGTACTGGGCTGCCTCAAATCAGTACCTGGGGAATTTAGGTGCCTCATACTTTGTCTCAGCTCTGATGCAGGGATTAAATCTCTTAAAATTAGATATTTTATCAGCTCACCTGAGAAAGAAAAGGAAATAAATAAATAAATTATAAGAAAAGGGTGATTTATCTTACACTTAAATAGGTACCTCAGACATCTGGGATTAGTGGATGTACAGGGAAGCCTGTTCTATCTTAGCTGGCTGTCAGAGGAGTTCAGCCTGGATTCAAGTAATTTTTAATCTTTCCAAGTAGACAAGACCTCATTCATCTATCTTAATATTCATTCTGATAATCACCACAAAGGGAAATGCTGAAAGAGGGTTTTTGAAACAGTAGTAGTAGTAGTAGTAGTAGCAGTTGTAATTGTTGCTAGTTGTTACAGGCACATTGTTTCAGGATATTACTCTCATAATTACATACAGGGATTAATACTGAACTCCATTAAAGATGAACAAAAAACATCACTGCTGTGCCGAGGTCTAAACAAAACACATATCTATGGCACTGTTTGAAGAGTTCTGTACGTTCTTTTCAACACTGCTTGAATGAGGGTTTAGTAAATTTATTACACAAACAATTTCAAGGTAATGAATCATCAAGACTAACCTTCACTTTGAACCATGTTTTGACCAAAAATGTACAGCAGATCTTTAGCACACAGCAGACATCCATGTCCAGGGCATGAAACTGAAGTGGAAAACCCTACACAAAGCTGTTTCTATTTGTGGTCTTTGTAACTGGTTTGAAAATTGAGGTCTTGAAGGTTATTCCTGCTGGAGGAAGTTATTGATGCTACTCTGTCAACAAAAATGTACACAGTTCTATTTTCTTCAAAAGCATATGGTTTCAGACAACAAGAGGCCATTTCCTTGCCAAAGGTATCAAACCTCTTCTCTCTGAACCCTCCAAAGGTTCTTTCAGGGTCCTTCTTGGGGACAATGTGAATAATCAGGACAGCTTGGTGATTCCTCTACAGGCTGTTTCTGAGCTGAGATTTGTGGCTTGGTTTTTCTCTCTTCCATGCACATATTTTCACACATACATCCATTTTTTCTGCTGGACAATAAAATTCCCAGGGAAGTACCTGAACTAAAGATCACAGAATATTCTGAGTTGGAAGAGACCCACAAGGATCATCAAGTCCAGCTCTTAAGTGAATGGTGCATCTGGGGATCGAACCCACAACTTAAGTGTTATTTTCACTATGCTCTAACCAACTGAACTCATCTTAGGTATCTGAGACAAGATTTGGAAAAAAATGCTATTTCAGTCACCTGCTGAAGTGAACCTTCCACTAGAAGAACCTAGTGGAATTTAAATGAAAGGTAGTGAAGATTCTTTCAATTAGATTTTAGCTATTCTACAGCAATATTCAATATATTTCTTTATAGCAGTCTTCAGGGGCCATTCCAGTGGCCTATACCTGCTTCTACATCATTCTCAGAAGACAAACTGCACCTTTGGGTGATGAATGCTTGTTTATGAGAGGGAAATAGTACTGTAAACCTCTGGCAGCTAGCTAGTTAAATATCACTTGGACACGTGATTTTTCTAGATGAAAGCCTGATATTTTTGACAGATTATAAGTGTGTGTCCTTGGGAGGTTCAAATGTACTGGTAAGAGTTTCTATCCAATATGATAAAGATAAGAAGTTAAAAAGATCAAGGATCACCTCAAAAACTTTCTATTTCAAGACACAGAACACACTACAGTTAAATTCACTCAGTAGACACCAATACTAGTCTCAGAGCACTTAAAACAAGAGAAAAAGCATCCTTCTGCAGTCAAGTGAATTATAAGTATAATCCAACCAAACTCATTATTTGGAAAGCAAACCAGATAATTTAAAAGAGAAAAACAACCTCCTGGCGTTTATGCACATGATGTTATACTCAAACAGCCAGTCCTTAGAGCATTGTACAAGTGAAATAGAATAAAAAAAATGCATTGCTAAAAGAAATTTAATTTTTGCTGACTTTTTAAAATTAGATTGTGTTTCTAATTCAGGCTTATTCTTTACTGGTAGAATTTTTGCAAGCCCAAGTTACAGCCAGTCCCTCTTGGAAAACTTTTTTTTTCTGATTCAGTTCAATTCTGTTTTGTACTAATCTTTACATCACCCTCATTTCATAATAATATGCAGCTACCACTGACAAATATATCCATAGAATGCTATAGGGTAGTAATCAAAAAAACCCTCAGAGGATAGTTCAGATATTCAGTATACTTTTTGTTTTATGTAAAACTTTGGAGCAGCATCTTTCTGTTCAAGAACACTACCAGTTTTCATGTATCTATTGATTTCTTTGGGACCTTCCCCAGAGAAACCTTCCATGGTGGAGGATTTGATTCATAAGATATAAAAGGTGGAGGACAACAAATGGTCGAGTATGAACTGAGAAATAATGGCACAGAAAGGCTCACTTTGGTTTAAATGATGGCATTAGAGTTAGATCTTTCCAGAAAAATCAAACTCTTGTCATTGGTTATACAAACTCAGTGTATGGGGTAACAGTTCACTTTAGCAAGACTGATGAGAAAACTATTACTTTTCAGATATTTTTTGGGGAAGAGAGTTTGCATGACCAATATACAGCCAGGATGCACAGACTTGCTTTGGCAGCAAATGACATTTCTGAGAGCAAAGACCCTGCAATGAATGTCATATACCATGATATCGTTAAACATATTTTCAGGTGACTTTATTCTCCCTTGCAAAAACTGGTGCATACTATGAGCAAAATTGTTTGCTCAATAATTATATTTGCAAGCACATTTGTGGTATGCAATACATAACAGAGCTTTGCATACTGCATATGTTACCACACTATGGTGTGTACTTCTCGCCAGTCTCAGCAGCCTCAGAGACTGAGATAAGAGAACTGGACCTCCAGCCAAATTTTTGAACCATATGAGGGTGATGCATGTTGCTAAAGGGAAGCTAATTTATGGGCAAGTGGTACCACCCAGTCTTGGAAATGAAGGCAGATAAGAATCTTATCAGTCGTATGATCAACCTCAGGCTCCCTTGCAGGATCACTCTTGCTCTGTATTTTCCCAGCTGCCAAACATATCACAGAATAGCTCGAGTAGCAATGAACTATTCCCAAATCGCTAGTGCCATAGCTGAATTGCAGAACTTGGGCTCCAAACAATTGACTTTAGTATATGACTTGGATATAAATTCTTCACTCATCAGTGAGGAAAATAAGAGGAGCTTTGATTAAAAGCTCAAGCCTTGTGCTTATTAAGTCTTTCCTTTCTATTAATAATTATATTTTCAGTTATATCCTAGTAAAACAATTATAGGAACTGTGTATAACATTTTCTCTGTAGAACGCATAGACATATAAATACATAAATATACTATATTATAAATATAAATATGTATATGTACATATCCGATTAAAAATTGAGTGGTTTATGAAACCCAAACCCCAAATGGTTTATATTTCACTTAATGAGAAATTAATTTGCCTAGGTATTGTTTTGTTTGTCTTGCCAATACTCTGATTGATACCCAGTGCCAGTGCATCTGTTTTCTTGGAAAATTATTTCTAGAAATCAATTTTACTTGCAGTTCTTTGGTTTTCTAGACACGTGGGCCTTGCAGAAAAGTCATTAACACTGTTGACAAATATTTTTTCCTCTCCTGTTGTCCTCTGCTCTGTAAATTGAGAGCTTGCTTTTAAGTTGCTTGACGCTTACAGTAATATGAGACAATCAGCATCCATCTAGCAGCAGGACTTCAAAGAGAAATCACTATTTCCCCTGACAGTCCTGCCCCATGCACAGCAGCTCCTGGAAGCAGCTGCGTTGCTTTGAACTCAACTTTAACTTTACTTCAGAGCCAACTTAGGGCTCTGAACTGGGGTGTAAATTGGTGTAGCAAGGTGGTGTAACCCACTGGTGAGTGGGTGTTAGAGGGCCCCCTCTGTGCAGGCCCCGAGCATGTGTGAGTTGCTTCAATCCCTGACTACAGCTTTCTGCTTCTTTAGTTTGTTCTAGGGGAACTTATTTTACTTCTGCCCATCCCCAGCTGAACCTCACTGAATTACTTACTGCAAACTCCTGGAGCACCTGGTGCTCAGATTTGGGGGACCCTGACTGATAAATTAAAGTTCTTTGAGCAGAGGAAACGCACAGGTTTGAATACCAGTGCCAAGTAATTTCCTTCCTTGCATTTTTCGCCATAGGTACTGCTCCCCTGACCATCCGTGCTCTACATCTATTGATTTCTGCTCCTCTTGAGCTATATTTAGGATTAAACTAGCTCATTCCTTCTGAGAGGAGACTGGCTGTGGTTATATAGATTATTGCCCTGGGAGCTGTAATGCAGTCTTCTTACTACCTTACTTCAAGCACTTTGAACTGAGAAAACAGATGGGTGCCAAATGGCAAACAGAAGCGGTCTGGGTCAAGTGATGTGCTGGAGATTCAGCCAGTCCAGTCTCAGTGGGAACAGCCACGGACAGAGCCAGTGCAGACCTCCCATTGTCAGGAGACCAAAGGTCCCATCTCAAAGGGACGAGCTTCAGCAGCAGATAGATTCAGAATATACTGATAATTCATATGGAATCCATATCATTATGAGGAGGTGCTTCAGTTTCTCCTGTGAATGCCCTAGGTCCAACATTTCCTGACCAGGTTTGCCTGGTCCTTTCAAGGCAAAAAGCTTTTTAAAACATCCATATGGGATACGGGGACTGCAGGGCAAGGACAGACACAACTAGACTGATAAATAGCAGTTGATAGGAGGTCATGAACAGAGAAGAAAGAAACATGTTTTATTTTCTTCTGAGGCCTATAATTAAATTATTTACAAGTCATATAAGGAGAATTTTCTGGCACATTCTTGCACAGATTTTTAAACTGGGTGTACTGGCCCAGAGCTCATGGTCTTCTTATTAATTCCCACATTGCTTCTGAGTGCATGCCTTCTTTACTTAGTCTGAAAGTAGGGAGCTGTGATTTAGGTTATAATTTCTGGCAAAAAATATGTTCACCTGACTAAGCAGAATATATTTTTAATTGATTTCTTCACAGGCATAATATGATACAGGAAGAAAGGTCCCTTTCTAGCAGAAAATTATATGCATGTTTTATATGCTTTACATACGTAGCTCCTACTATAAGTCCCCACCAGCCCAGGAAGATGGAATCACCACATGGATCCTTAACAAAAAAAGATAGTATTGCTGTCTGATTTGAGCCCCTCAGAATTTATTTGTGTAGGAGCTCCAAATGCTACCTAACACCGCTAAGACAATTAAGGGGTGTTGTATAAATGAACTGAAAAAGAGAGAGACCTTTTCTTAACAAATAAAATAATGTATTAAACTTGAGAAACCTTAGAAAAACAACTTAAATCCTTTTTTGTACTTCATCTGAAATGAGTACTGGCTTCCACAGAGAATTCAGTGGGAGAAAACCAGCTTGCAGGAGGAATCAGAGGTGCAGCTTCCCAGAGTTCGAGCTGCATCGGGGCAGCCTGAGGCTCCTGCCAGCAGCAAAGGAGGTGTTGGAGTGGCATTGTCAGCTTTGCAAAGCCCTACAACCACACCAGCTCAGAGTATGGAACCAGACAAATTACTAATAAGCAATAAAGGATCATCTTTCAGCAAATTACTGTCAAGCAGCAAGACCCACAGGTTGCTGATAATCAGGAAATGGAAGTAAGGTCTTCAAGAAAAGCTGAGTCTTCTCAGTGTCTTGACTGCCAGTTCAGGGGGATCTGAACAGGGGCATAAACAGAAATGTGTGTAAATAGCAAAAATAAAGAGGCATAAATCCCAGAACTGAGAGGATCTAGGAAACTAAATGCAGGTCTACAGTATACATGGGATATTTGACTTGTTCACATTTACCTATACCAGGAAAGCTATACTATTTCTCACATTATGGACACAATCATACCTAGGCAAAGATCCCATGTGCAAAATGGTAATACATTCATAAACCCTTTACTTTGTATTGCTTTCATTATTTATGTACCTTTTGAACAGATCTATCACGTCATCCCTAAACATGTAATCTCTCTAATTTATCCCATTTAATATTTCTTGTAATGATGATCATAATTTCTATGTTTGCAGTGTATTCCTGGGGTTTGAGACCCCTTAATGTGCCAGATAATGGCTTGCCATGGCAGGTCACAGAGCAGGGGAGATACTGTGGTGCTGCAGAGCAGCCTAATCAGATGCACCTACTGAGCCCCAAAGGTCCTGCTCCACCCAGGACCCAAAGAGCCAAATTCAGTGCTGTCACATCAGGCAGCCCTGCATAATCTAATACAGGGAAGCAGGAAACATTACAAAGATTTGTTTAAGATGGTGCAGCTTCTGTGGATTGACAGGACCTTCGTTGCTGAGATGAAAATAAGTAAATTGCAGTCATGAAGAAGGAAATTGGTCTTCTAGTTTTGGTTATTGCATAACTCATTTGCAGAAATGACATTGCTACAACGGTGCAGCTACATCATTTTACACAGACTGAGGATCTGCCCATTCAATATAATTTAGTAATTTTCCAACCCCTTATTCAGCAGAATGTAGTCTGATCTGACCTTTTACACGAACCTCCAAAGGCCACAGAAACTGAATACTTCCAAGTTGACCATCTGACTTACCCTTGTGAAAAGTTACTCTGTATTAAAAGGTCAAAAGAAAAAGAAAAGAAAAGGCTCCTCAGCAGGGAGCTGCCCTTTGGGATGTTAGGTAATTTAAATTAACTGGCATCATGCTGAGTAGCTTACATTTCTATATCTGTATGTGAGTGGGAACAGCTAAGGTCAAAGGGTCAGCCTCTTCTTCAGCAGGAAGACATCCCTTTGCTGCTCCTACCTCTGAGCACAATGCTGAACACCAGCAGTTTCTTCTGGGGTCTGTTCCTGCATTCTGCACGTCATGGCGGAGAAACTGAAAATGTTAATGTGACAACAAAAGCAAAAATAGATCTCTCTTTTCCCTTGCTGTTACTTTCCAGGGTTCGTTGTCAGAATTGCTCAGCGTCCTTGTACCTCTACTCAGGATATAATGCCTAGCCCCTACAGGTAGGAAGATATTTTGTAGGACAGCTAGTACTAACTTCTGCAGCTACTTCAGTAGGGAAGTTTGTAGTAAATGAGAAGAACAGAAGCTGTTAGGAGCTCGTTTCAGCATATGACCTCTAGCTATTAAATTAGAAAAATAAATTGCAAAAACGAAATAAGCTGTCTGCTAACAACACAGGCAGAATTTAAATTTGTAGCCTTTCCTCGCAGGTCTAGGAGTCAGGATCCCTGGCACTGTATCGGGCTTTCTCTGTGACACTGAGTTTCTGCAGGCTCTGCCCATTATGAGTGAAATGGAAGAAGTAATAATTTCAAATGATTTTGCAAAAATCCACTAATTTATTTTTGGAAAGTACTTTGATGCTCGTGTATAAAATCAGCGTATTCAGAAGTGTAAGAAGCAGTTCCAGAGGTTTTGTTCTCATTCAGATGCATGGGCAGGATTTTTGCATATGCTTTATCCTTACCTCTCTTCTTTCCCATGGAAGAGGAGAGAATTTGTATGAGTTTTTGAGTTTTGGGGATTTGATTGTTTTTCACATATGAACAACATGCCATGTATTTCATTAAGGACAACAAAGCAACAGAGAAACTTCTTTCACTGGGAAGGAAGGACAGGTTGATATTCCAAGCCAGAATCAGTGACATTTGTGATGAATAAATGAATTACCTATTCATTCACTGATTCATTGAAATTACCACTAAGAAACACAAAAATTATTAAGACATTTTGTACAGAACATGGCTGCTAGTACAAGTCATGAGTTAGCCACAGAATAATTCAGTAGCCTTCTTACATAGATATAGTAATTTTAAAAATTTCCTTTAAAGGTTTCTCAATTTTTTTTTGCAATGCGCTTCCTGAGACCACACAATGCAGTGTTGCAAATTAACATACTGTTCAGGTTTTTGAAGTTATTTGGTTCCACTTGGTGTTTCACACCACATCAGAGGTGTGCATTATCTCGCTGTAACACGGTCCTGCCATGTCTTCTTGCATAATTAACTTCTTGCATACCAACTAAATCAGTTAATGGATATATGACTGATAAGTTTATTAATAGAAGGCAGGTCAAACTGATTTAGAGGCATTAACATATCTCTAAGAAGAAGATTGCATTAGGGACTGAGAGCAGGACTGTTTATTTGTACGCCCTATCACTGAACTACTGACTAGTGCTGTTTTGTAACTCAAGGAATGGTCATATTATTCTTGCAAAACTGAAGATGGAGAAGTGTACCATAGCCTTCAAAATGCTGTATACACTAGGATTCAGCCAGTAACCAACTGCAAATGCAGCTGGGGGATAGAGAAGTGAAGTTTAAGGCACACAAGCAATTAAATTTATGCCACAGCTTTAAATATCTAAAGCTGCTTGTGCCAATCAACTATGTCATCCTTATAGTCAATAAACTGAAGGGTGATTCATCTCACCTGTTTCTGGCACCTATTGTAAAGGTGAGGTGAATCACTCTCCAGGTTGCCTGGTTTCTTTATACCAGTGATTAGATGAGCCTTGAGTGGCTGATTTACATGAGAGAAGTAGAAAAATTCTACCCTGTGTAGCAGGGAATTGCCTGCTAAAGGTACTTCTTCCCCGCAGAGAAAGGTCTACCCAGCTCTAGGGGAGGCATCCCTGGGCTGACTTCCACCAGCAGCGGAGCCACATCAGAGAGGCCGTGTCAGCACAGCTGCTGCTTGGTTGAGACACGCCGGACAAGTAAGTGGCTTCACCAGCCTGGTGCCATTGTTGTGCGCTCTTGCTGGATTAGCAAAATGCATCCCCACACTTCAGTCATGTCTTCCCCTTACAGAATAGATGGAACCTAAATTTGCGACTCACCAGATCTACGCAAGACATGGAATGTGGGAAATCTGTTTTATCTTCCAGTGACCATTATTGATTTCGGTCTTGTCAGACTGTAACTTCTTTCCAAATCAAACTGTAGGTACTGCATTGGAAAACAGATACTTAACTGTTTGTGCACGGGGATATCATTCCCACCAGGCTCTCCAACCACGGGGAGACAGACTTGTAATCTTCCTGCTTGACAACCAGCCCTTGTGAGAGGTAAAACCCCTTGATGAATGTGTGTGGTGTCTTGGCCAAAGAAGGTGACTTAGTTATTTTTTCTGTGATGCTAGTCCAGTTTACTTCAGGACTAAAATGAACTCTGAGACCAGCAATACCTTAGCTCAAGAGATGCCATCACAGACTAACCAGCAGCCGCCAATCGCCAGATGATTACACTGAAGTTCCTATCTTGATTTGTCGAAGAGAAGAGCTAAGAGAAGCTCTGAAACGTTTATCACAGGAATCTAGGGGAAAATGTGATAGCCAGACTGTGCTTAGACATTGTCCTAACAGCCCATTCTAAGCCATTAGCAGCTCACATTTACCTGATTGTTACATAATTGTATTAAAATGCAATTAATCAAACTTCTAACACCTTTTCCTGTTTTCTCCCTCTCTGTGTCTTCTTCTTTTTTTTTTTTTTTTGGGTTTTTTTTTTGGTTTCTTTTTTTTTTTTTTTTTTGTGACGGGAGGACGACACCTCTGCTAGAAGTTTATCCAAAGCCTAGCATGATGGTACTTTAAGTTTCATCCATCCGGGTCTGTGTATTTTCTGTACTTGCCATGAATGCAGGGTGAGAAATCAGGCTGCCGAGCCCTTGCACTCACACTGTGGCCTGAAGCAGTACATAAGGCAAGCACTAACGAAGGGGTTTACTGTTCACCTCATCTTGCTATCTCAGGTACCTCTCCCTTGGGCTTTCATAGACAGATGGTTAATATGTATTAATTATTTTACTATAAATCCTTCTTGCTTTCCTTGCCATTTTTCAAGTTAGTCCAGAAAACTCTTTGAAAAGATGGGTGAAATCTTAATGAATGCCCACACTGGAGGAAAATCTTCCATTTTTCTTTACTGCCAGCTCTAAAAATTATTTAATTTATGTGTTGTAAACAAAGCAAAGTCCATGAAAATTGCCTTCTCCAAAGCGAAAATGCTGGGGCAGAGCCTTCTCTCTCTGCATAGGAAATTGAAATAATCTGTTCACATAATGTGTGTCAATTGTGGAAAACTAACAAAGAAAAAGTACACATAATGATTAAAGATAATAGCTTCTTATCACTGATTCCAATTTTAGACAATTTTTATGCATTACTATGAGGGCATGCAACTTTTGCATTTACTGTGAATGAGTCCTGCAATACTAAAATTAATACATGCAAGTGAGCTACACATTTTACATAGCCACCTAAATTTATTTATTTATGTTTCTATACTCAACTAATTAAAAAATCCCAATCCCAGGGCACAATAATTTCTTTAACCCTTTTCCATAACTTGTGATATTAGCTGTGGTAGTTGTTACATAGAGTAGAATTGCATGTACTTTAAATATATCACTGGTCATGCAGCATAATATTGGAATCAAATACTATCTAGAACAGCAGAGAGATTGTCACATATACTGAATTTGAAGTACTTAAAATTCCCAGTAGAAAATCAAGCCTTTGAATATATTTTTAACTGATTTTTCTCTTCTATTTTATCTGCAATAAATTTGATCCTTTCTGAACTTGGCCACATACCTTCGTCTTGGGAAAATGAAATCACTGAACATATTTTGCATCCTTTCACTGCTCTATACAGCTGTGCATACCAAAAGAATTCTCAGTTCATTACAAGGTACAGACATGAATAATATTCTCTGAGAGACAGAGAAGACACAGATAGTATGCCCTTGAATGTCCATAGGACTACATCTATAATGGGAGAGACACACAGACATACTGCAAAGGCTTTGCAGTTACACTGACCTTCATGTGGATTTAAGATATGTTTGCTGAGGAAGCAAAGCCAAGTGTGCATATGAGTTAAAGCTAATTTACACCCTACAAAAGATGGAGCCCTACAATCTCATACAGAGGTGTGCTGACCATGAAAACCTTGTCTTGAATAGTGAATATTTTGATATGTTCTTAGAAAGGAAATGGTATGTAGAGGAAATAAGTGTTCCTTCAATCTTCTGAGTATTCATCTATGCCCAACATCTCTGTTCTGCTCTTCCCAGAAGAGCTACACTTTTCCTGTGTATTCATATCTAAAAAAACACCAAACCCCCAAAACCTAAACATAGAGAATGAAATGTGCGCTAAATAAGTTATTTTTAAAAGTGGCATAACTTGGAAATTATATTTTGAACAAGATACTTTGGTTTTCAGATGTGAAAGATATTCCAAATAGTAGCATTGTTTGTAATATCCTTTCCCTCTTGTATCTATCAAAATGTCCCCTAGTCATGCCAAGTTGGTGCAAATGCTTGGAGTGGGTGCTTCTACTGTCTTTCTCTTGTGTGTATCACTGAATGTATGTGTGCATGTTTTAGTGAACTTATGTGGATTTGAGAAATCAGAGACACATTTTTCCCACTGTGCATTTGTGTGCAAATTACCTCAGCAAAAATTACAGGTAGGGAGGGATGACGAAAAGAGCAGGAGAAGCAGAAGTGAAGTGGGAAATACGTGGGTGGGTGGGTGTCTGAGCTCCAGCACAGATTTCCTTGTACCACCTCTGGGTGTCTGGGGGAACCATCAGCCTCAGTACGAATTGCACTCACACAAACTGAGGTGAGTTCTGCAGAGGCCCTGCACTGCCTGTTTGAGCAGATTAGAGCCTTTTGGCATAAAATGAAAGATTTGGCTTTTCTTTACAGAAGGTGAGCCAAATGGAAAAACTGAAAAGTAATGGTATTTTGAGAATTAAGAGTTATCTGGGGAGTTTTGTCCTCAATCAACAAGCTTCCTGCAAAGCTGCACTGGACTTTGCTGTTGTTGGTCACCATGTGCCATTTGTGCTGCTGCAGTAACAGGAATTTAAAATTAAAATTAACTTGTTTGCCTGAAGCAGCAGCCAAAATAGCAATACAAGAGAAGACCTGATGTTTTTGAAAACAGTTGGGGTATTCTGTAATCCACCCACCTGCACGTTGTAATGATCCGATAAGTGTGGGGAAACAGTCTGGATCTCAAACATCACACCTCAGCGGTGCATTGCAAATTGAATTAGGTAAATGATAATTAGCTTAAGCAGATATTGTGGCTGTAGTTGAATGAATGACTGACTGTATTCAGATGAAATAAAAGAAGCTCCACTCCCCCCTAAATTTCTTCTAGTGGTACTTATTTTCCTAATAAATGTGTAATGGAAATGTTGAACCACCAGGAAAAAAGGAAAGGAGGACTAAAAGGAGAAAGTGAAAAGAAAGGAAAAAAACCCCACAAATTTGGGAACCCTGAGGATGCAGATTTATGATTCAATTCTTGAATGCCTCTTGTGCATTATAACCTGAGGATACAATACATTATTTCAGGAGCTAAATTAAGTTTAGAAATCCAGTGGATAGCTGGAAAAATTTTGCTGCAGATTTCACAAATATAAAACTAAATCCATACCACATCTATACTCATGAAACCCAAAATAATGAGTATTTTTTAAGTCTAGCAGTATTTAAATTAAAATAATAATTATATTCCAGTTGTGTCACAGATTTTCAAGCAGGCTCTTCTGTTTGGGAAGAAACTCTTTAACATTGTCTGCTATTTTCTTAGTAAGCAAAGAAAATGAAGTTCTACATATTATAATTTGGGCATGTATAGCTCACAGACACAAATATTTGCAGCTATAAATTCCTTTAGTTTACCTGAGGCAAAAATCCAGAAAGCTGTGAAACCTCTTCTTGCCTAACATCTGTGCTGAGCTATGCTGTGGAGTGTCAGGAATATGGATGGATCAATTTGGGAACTTTATTGTATAGCCTGTGTAAGAAAGTAGGGCTCTACTGACATATGGCCTATGGCCTTCCATATCCATAGATCAGTCCTGAGTCTCAGGAGATTAATCCTGAGAAAGAAACTAGAATGTTTCTTTTTGGTTCCCATCAAGAGTGCTCCATTCTATAATCTTTATCTCCCATGGTAAATCATTGCCTGATACTATTTTATCTGAGTATCTCAAATATGTTGCAGAACTTAATTTCCACAGCAGCCTATGAAGCAGGTAAACATCACGTCTGTTCTATAGAGGCATGGGATGATAAAATATATTAATCTCATAAACATGCATAAGAATTTGGAGATAAAACTGGGAGTAATTCTGGTTTCACTGTGCCCCAGCTCAGTGGCTTATTCTACCAATTTCTTATGAGCTACCAAGCACAGTGACGTAAGAAATATTCTTATACAAACCATGGTTTATTTGCAGACTATACAGGATGAAGCCAATAATTTCTACGTTATTTTCTTACAAAAAATTTTCCCCATTCCAAAAAAGTTGCATTTTGGAGAACTCTATCCTTGAGTCAGAACCTCAGCCAGTGAAAGCTGGAATTGATAAGTTTGGGGTTTGGACTCTCCTGATCAAAGAGCATTTCAGTGGAAACCCCCAGCCAGCTCTACTTGGGTGGAGCTGCTCTCTGTCAGGAACAGCAGCTCTGACCCAGCCAGCAAATCCTGGGTTGCAGCTGATTCCTTCCATCTTCCCACTCAGCTTGAGGGAAACACATTTCGAATCCTGTCATTTCAGGTTTCTCTCCTGGTGATTATTTCACTGCCAAGAATCATCACTATGGTGGCACTAACATATTTAGAAATCAGCATGGATTTAGTTCATATGGGTTTGAGATTATTAGGATTATTATTAAAACACTTTTAAAAAATCAAATTGCATACAATATAATATGATAAATTGAAATAATCTAGGTGATAACTAGGCAAAAAATAAATAGCTAAGTACACAAATTTCCCAAAGGATTTCACATGTAAAAAGTTAAGAGCATGAAAAGATACAAAGATAATTAATGCTGTCCATAGTTTTGTACAAATACTAAGTTATTATCTTTCAAATTTGTCCAATCTTGCTTAAGCAAGGCAAGAAACTGTGCTCTCCTAAAGCACTGCCGTGCCTCTATGAGACTTACTTAGAAGCAGAAATATTTCTTAATACTCTGAAGAACTCAAATCACAATTTGTCATCAAAGCAGAATAAAAATTCTGTACCTAATGCCTTGATTTACTCCTAGAAAATTCTCATTTACTTCACTTGGCCAAGTAAGGGTAAAAAAACCAGGAAATAATTTACTCTGGGAAAAGTTATCTGTTTAAATGGTCATCTTAGGCAAGACACAATTAGAATTACATTGGTCTTTTCTCTTTATTTCCAGTCTCCCATGAGTGTATTTATGAATCTCAAGAGGGATGCTTTTTGTCCTGTTAGCCTTAATTGCATTTTGTTTAGCTTAATGTTTTAAACAAAAAGCTCTTCTCAGCATAGTTGAATTTATGGATCTCAAATTTCTGTAAGGATGCAAAGTTCCTGCTATAAGTTGACTTTTTATATATGTGAACTTTTTTGGATCAGCTGTATCTTAACCTGCAAATGGAAATTTGACCTTGCAACTAAGGGAAAAATAACAAAATGATCATTCCAAAAGAAGTAGGAAAGGTTTTAAAGATATAGAAATAGGATCAAAACTTAAGTAACATTTTCTATTACTTTGATTTCATAATTCAGCCTAAGTATGATTGATAAATTAATGTAATGAAAAGCAAGACAACATCTGTTCTGCTCTGTGGGAACAGGAGGGAATTTGGACTTTCCAGAAGTTGTTATGCAGACATTACGTTCTACATGGGAACATATGAAGAGTGTTTACAGTAAAAATAACTTCTGGTGCCTACTTGTATTTCTTTTTGAATGTACACATGCGCCTTCCGATTTTAGTACACAAATACTATCACTTTTATTCTAGATTTAGTTTTGAAATTAGACTAAAATAAATGGATGGAGTAATAAAAAATGACCCATGTGCATGCTTTTATTTGTTGAATACTTTTGTGTATCCTGTTTAATGAAACAGCTTTTGCATATTCTTACTGTACCTCCCGGATTGAAAATCCAGGCTTTCTCCATGTAATTCAGATAATATATGAGAGAAATATGTCCCAGCCTGGCACTAGTTTTTAAAGCTTTCCAACCTTGTATTCATTGCAAGTTAGTTAACCGCTAATTATTGCTACTAATAAAATTGCATGGTACATTGATTTATAAGTAGGGATTGCTTAATTCAACATCAAAGCCAAACCTTTTTATTCATATCTTAAGAGATGAAGGATGTAATTGAGTTCATATATGGGCTGTTAAGTAACTTGCATATTTACCTCATACCTAGAACAGCTTCCTGAGCTGGTGTGCTGGCCCCTTAATCCAGGGTATGAAGTTCAAACAGTAACACTACTGAAAGGGAGCTATAAAGAGAGATAGATTGGGAATCCCTGCATCCTGATTACCCAAGATAAGAAGGTACTTGGGAGTGGAAGAAGAGGTGGTGAGAGCTAAATTAGCTGTCTTTGAGATAAAAAGTTAATTTCCTTAAGAGCAGAGCCCAGTTAAGACACTGTCCCTTTTAAATCTAAATGCTCACAGTAAAGGCAGCAGACAACTTTTAGCTTACTGGAGATAATATTTATGGTTCTGGTGGTTGCCTCAGCAGAGGGGATGGCAGGCAGTGGTATATACAAACACCTTAAGAGATAAACATCTGCAGAAGAATGCAGGCCCCCTGTAAGGCATTGGGTACTGAAACAGAGGAAGAAATTGAATTAATATATGCAAAAACCTGCTTTTACTGTGAAGCTAAAAATATGCAGGATTTTCTTACGGAGCTCCAGAAATCATTATAGATGATCAGAGCAGTAACTCAGAGAAATGCCAATTACTGACTTCCCAGATTGCTCAGCATAAGTGATCAAGTGCACGTTGCAGCTGATAGATCTGCACAAAAACATTTTGCACACATGTTGCAGAATTCAGACCCTGAATATTGAAACCTATTTGTAAATAATTTGTTCTGATTTAAACAATGTGTTTGTCTTTGGAAGCAGCTGGTGTTTAACTGTTATACTGATTTTAATGTTGAGAAAGTAAACAATTTATGATTGATGTTAGCAGTAGTTCACTATGCAGCGTCATGCATGCTTAAAAAGCCTTTCATATTATGGTATGTCTTCATACACAGTACAAGAAAAGAAAAGGCAAGGAGACTTGCAAGTATTTGTGTCAGATAGGATTTTTCTTTGGACATTGCACTTCCTCCGCAGTCTGAAATGCGGTCTTACAGATGGGGCTGGCTGGAAGGCCAAGGCAGGATCTCAGGAACAACATTGTGCATTTATGCACACTTGCCTGCATTTAGAAACGAATTGAGCCTCCTGCAACCAAATTGTGGAAAGTGGTTTCAAACACTGTTGCATCCTGTCCCCTCCCTTGCTTCCTGCCATCTTCAACTACTCCAGAGCCTCAAAATCCTTGTCTGCCCCACTTTTCTCTGGTCCTTCCAACAGGATCTGATGAGAATCTGATGCTGGGAGCATCCCAGGGTGCAGCTGACTCCCTCCTTCCCTGAGAGTCTGGCTAGAGGTCCTTGGGGTGACTGGAGAGCTGTCACCCTGGGCTAGGTCTTAGCTGAGGTGTTGGCTTCAATGCCTCTCTGTCCTTTGTTAACTGAAATAATTTGAGGCAGCTCAGAGGCAACTGTAGTGCTCAGACCTATATCTTAAGCAATGTGCTCACAAACTGACTTTCAAAGTCATGGAGACACTGGAAGAGCTTAATTTATAAACAAAAGTATAAGAAAAACCCTATAATTTTCTTTGTACTTGATGTAAAAAACCATTGTAATCCGGGTTGAAACTCAGCATTTTCACATTCCATTTTAGTCTCGCCTGGGATGCTGTTCGCCTTGCAAACACCCTGGTGTAGCTCCATGGGCGTCTGCCTGAAATAGAGACTTCAGCCTGTGCCCTGTCATGTTTTAGAACATAATTTTTTCGATCATCTAATTAAGCAAACTGGTTCATTATAAGCAATGCTAAGGTGTTAATTCAATTCCTGCCTCTGATTTTTTGTTTCAAGGTTGTTTACCTGTGAAGCCATGTGTAACTAAAGAAAATCCCCACAGCAAGTGGTAGAAGATTGAGAGAGAAGAGGCCTCACTACTGCATTTCTTTAAGCTTTAGTCCAAAATCTCCAAGCCCCCAAGGTTTAATTATCGTGTGCAGTCTAGTGTTGAATAGGAAAAAGGGACTGTAGCACGAAGGAAAGATTTTCACACTGATACTCACAAAAGAACAGGAGCATTAAATGAAAAAAAATGTTCTAAGGTTCTCAGTGCATTTGAAGTGAATAAAGGGAAATAACTGTCAGGGAACGAGCAAATTATGAATGGAATTATAAATATTGAGTGTTTATACATCTCTCCAACAAGAAATGCATCTTTTGGCTTACTGCAGCAGAATAAATAAGCCAGAAGTGTACAAGTTAGAGTTTTTCGAGCTTTCTTAGGCCTTTTCTTTATCTTATTTTAAATTAGGTTACCAGCTTAAAAGAACTCAAAAGGTGAAAAAGACCTCACAGTATTATTCACTTTAGCACATATGTGACCTGAAGAGGATTAAAGGTTTGTTCAATCTCTATTCATAGTATTCTTGCAGAATTTTCAAAGGGCCTTTTAAACAAAGGTTGCCAAACAAAGCACTTCTTTTGTTGCTACTTAGCTGAGGCCTATGGTCAATTAATAAGCAGGCTTTCACTTCAGTGTAATTGGGGCTTTCAATTCCAATTACGCTGCATACGTATAGAAAATGCGAATGCAATATTAATAGCAACATAAATTTGTGCATATATATGGGTATATACATAGATACCCATGTACACATCCTCCACAAATGTGTCTCCACGTAACACCACACGACACCCTGTTAGAGCAGGTGCTGTATTCCACCCCAGACTTGGCTGCATTTCAATTGTACCTTTAGTCTGTATGTCTAGAAAATGCTTTGATGTTTTACAAATAGCCTGTGTAAATAATGATATAGTTAAAGCAGGAGTAGGTACTATGATTACATTTATTCCAGCCACCAATATATTTTTGATTATTCAATTAATTTTATTTTCTAGACTCAAATTTTATTGCTGTTTGAGTTTTTCGAAAAGTTTGAATAAAGGATGTTCCACTCCATTTTGACAAACTGAAAATTAGTATCTACTGTATTTTCAACCTTTTCTTGAACAAGCACATTTTGAACTGAAGTAGCTCATAACAAATACCATTTACCATAATAAAACAGTCGTCTTTAAGGGTAGGAAGGAAATTTCATTTTAAGATGAACACATTATGAGATTTAAAAAAAAAATGTATTGTACTTACGCATTGCAATCACACCAGACACCTGGAATTCAACATAAAGACACTTATTTTATGCACTCACACATGTGCATGTCTATATCTAGAAAGAATACACATATGTATGTGTATATATGCATATATATATATATATATATATACATGTGTACTATTGTATGTGGAGATAAAGAGATGTAGAGATGGATGTGGGTATATAGATCAATACACTCACAAGGATTCTTGTGGGATTTTGACCCCCTTAAATAGAAATTATTCATTATTGGAGGAAATGCGTGTGACACAAAATAATTATATCCTTATTTGCATAATTAAGCAAAGCACTTAGTGGAAGCGGAATAAACTGACTGCTGATGGAAGTAAAATTCCATGTGCAGTGTGTGAGAGTGACCCAAGCTCCAGCCCCAGCCATAAAGGAGGGAGGGCTCCTTATCTACCAGATGTGGTGAAAGATGGGGCAGCAATTCTTCAGCATTTACAAGAACCAAGCCAGTGACCTGCAGATACTTGAGAGCATCAGGGTCTTAGGACAGGTGAGCTGTGGAGAGCTCTGTGCAGGCCTGGCCCCAGTCTGAGCTGAAAGGCTGCCCATTTTCTTGGCTATGACCACACCACACCTGACCAGCCTCTACTGCTGGGAGAGGAAACTTCCTCATTAAGCGCCTTTTTTTCCCCCTTCAAAAAATCTGCCTCTGAGAAGGAATGCTGGAGGAAGTTTGTATCCCTCTCTCACTCTAGACTCCGTAGTATAAATCTCATCTTTCAGTTTTTACCCAACTATTTCTAATCTGTGGACCTGAATCCTTATTTTTATCCCTAATTTTTATTCCCAGGTTATTGTGAACTAGAAGAATTTATAAATCTTTGGAGAAAAAACTCATTACAGATACCTTTTCTTTTTCTTTCTTTCTTTAAAATCTCCAGGAATACAAGCATATTCCTGGGATTGCTGTATCTGGGTAGATATAGACATTTTTATGCACACATATGCCTTTACAGATACATGTGTGTGTGTGTAATTCCTGTGATACATGCATAGATATACAATGTGATAATGTGGGACTTCTTCAGAAGTCAAAAACTTGATGACATAAACCCAGAATATGTGTCTCATACAGCCCCTATATTTGAAGGGAGATGTTTATACTTGAATGGTGCATACAGACGAAACTGCATGAACGGAGTCCTGTGTTTATACAGTTAGCCTAAAGGATTTCTTAACATTTAGATGAAATACCAGTATATAATTCTGTTTGACTTTTTTGGTATGATGCAGGCCTAGTAAAATGTAGCTCTCTGGACATAATGTAACATTGCCCTGAAGATTTTGAACCCATCAGAAGAACACTATTTTTGTGTAGTACTCTTGCTGAATATACTGAAGTTTCCAAACTGAGTATAAATCTGACATAAATCCTTTCTGTGTGTTTGGATACAAGCTTGCGAAAGAGATCATAACCTTCCATAAAAATTCACCTTTCCGTAAAAAATTTGTTTGGTTTTGATAACATTGAAATCCAAATATATTTTCTACCCCAAGGATGGACTGACTTTCTGCTAGGTCTGAACAAGTCCTAGTGTTAGGACTACCCCTGACAAATACCAGTAGCAGTAAGAAATATGAGTTCATTTCCATTAAAATGTGGCAAGATATTCTGGACATATCTCCCATATCAGACCTAGAATTTAAATAGTTTCTACCCAAGAATTCATAATATGACAAGTAGTAGCAATAGTCTGTAGCTACACTTTAGGCTAATATAATGGCTAGAGTTAAAAATATATCAGCTTTTGGGCCACTGGGAGTGTGTACTTGTGTTTGTGCCGTATGGACTTAGAATAATCCCTTCTGACAGGAGATAACAAATATAAGTGCTGAAAGTTATTTTCCCCCATGTGGTGTCTACAGATCTTGCCCAAGAATGCCAGATGAAGCTTCTAAAAGTTACAAATGTGATATAGTACATGACATTTAAGCTAAAAACCTAAAAATTAGGTTAATTACTTCTACTGTGTGAGAAAGAAATGGTGCAAGATGAACTGATTTTTTTTATGGAATACATATATGTAAAAGAGACATTTTCTTTGCTTTGGATCTTCTCTGAGATCCTCCATGTATGGGTGAATGCCACCAGGGAAAGAATATTACTATTGCAGACCTCTGGTTTTGAAAGTCAGAAAAATTTTCAAAGTGCTGTGTAATATTTTTCAATATGGTCTAAAGCAAGTTGTTTCAATGAATCTGCCTGTACTCATAAAATCTGCTGTGTCTAATGACCTGCAGAAGGAGAGATTTGTATTTATAGAACTTGTAAGGGTGTGTGAGCTGTGAAGAACTGCAACACAGACCAGCGAAAGGTGCAGTTAGCCCGATATACTCCATATAGAAGTCCAAAGAAATAGCATTTAAAAAAGAGGAGCTGTAGACTGATTCTTAGTGCATTAGATTTTGAGAGTCAGCATCTTCAGAACTAGAAGCTTGAACTAGAAGCTATATCTAGAGCTTCATTTAAGAAGTTTATGCAAGAACTATCTTCTGTGACATTTTCTTGCCTTTTGCCCCTCTGTACTTTTGAACCCTGCAACATCATGCCACTGTGAGTTCCATAATTCAGTACATTTGCTTTTCTTTCCTTTGTTTTCAGCCTGCCACCTGGGAATGCCTTAGTTTCTTTTACCACTGCTCTCCAGTCACATTCTTCACACCTTCAGGTTTTTATTAAGCAATAATGTGTCCCAGTCACCCCTCTTCTACACCTTCTAGATTTTTCCCATACCATAATCACTGCATATTTTTGATCATCTTTGTTGTTTTTCCAATTGCTCCAATATCCTTTTGAAAGAAAATGACTGGAAATACACACAGTGTGTGAAACATTGGCAAAACAGTGTATAATCATGATTTCTGTTTTCTCTTTCCTTAAATGTTCAGGTTTGTGTTTGCCCTTTGGCTACGGGTGAACACTGAGTCAATGCTTTCAAAAGTTTATGCATCCCTCTCTTAGGCTAATTTATAGCACTTGTTGTACTTCCACAAGTTGGGGTTATTCCGTTCTCCTGCATACATGCATGTATTCATCTGCTATTTTGTTATTTAACCAACTGTTTGTTTTGTTGTTTAACTATTTACAATCAGGTTTATGTTTGACCCTCCCAAGTCAGTTTATAGAGTTTACAGTTTTATTAACTCCCTATACGCTGTCTTTTCCACAACATTTACAAGTACATTGAATAGTTTAGATCACATCAAAGATGTGATTTCTGAAAATGTAAAGCAAATTTTCAAGGAGAATTTCTCTCTTCTGAGATTTCTTTTCTCTGTTGTAGCTCAAAAATGGAAAAGTCAAAGACACACTTTAGCAAGTCAATTGTTCTTTAAGAATGTAATCCTACAGAATATGAAAAGAAAACAGTGCTTTGAAGTTCTAAATACCTAAAATATGGGAAAATGTGGCAAGCTTTAGTCTGTTTTCTGGAAATAACAACAAACTTTGAGACAACTGTCTCTGTTCATTAGAATTAGTTATTGCAATATTTTTGTGTGCATTATGTATAATAGATATAGTTTACAGCTCACAGGAGGATTCATCTGCCAATCTGAGTTACCTAAATTTTGGAGGTAGCAGTTTTCCTCCTCATGTTTAGTTACTTCAAACTCAGGTGTATACCTAAGCCCTACACAGAGATTCTGTCTGTGGTTGGGGAAGACGTGCACATCCAAAAGATGTCTCAGCCCATCCTAAAACAGGTGTCCCAGAATAGCAGGGTGAGTCACCTTCTGGAAAAATGCCCATCTTATTTCATTGACTACAGAGTGCACTTAAACAGCTAGTTAGACTAGACACCTTACTTCTAAAAGATTACATATAATTGAGATGAATTTTATCCCACATAAGTTAATTAATTTAAATCCCATTGCAGCTACAGACTGAATTTTTGCAAGCACAAGGAGCTAGGTAGGTGGCTATTTGGTAAAAAGACATCTGCAGAACTTATTTTATCAGCTAGAGCCATTTCCTCTGAAAAGTTTTCCAGCAAGTTCTGGATCTTAAAGACTCACATACATGGAAAAGTAAGCACACTTGACAACTTTTCCATGTAACTGGAAATGATGCCAGTTTAATTAGGCTGATGAATTCCATGTGGAAATTCTTAGTTTAGAATTAGAAGGGATTTTTAGCTTCAACTATTTCCAGGCAAACATTGCTGAAATTTAAAAAAACATAAAGAAAACACCCTTAAGCAAACATGTCACCTTTTACAACTCAGTGAATATGTTTACTGATACAACTTGAACATTTGATTTATCATCTTATTTTAGCCACTGTCACCAAAATAAGTGTAAAGGGACATAGAAGCGTAGTACTATAAATAAGCACAAAAAATTAAGGTATTTTGTGAACTTGATAAAAAGTCCATGTTTTTTCTTTTGTTGTTTTTTTTTCCTTGCGAATCAGACTGCTTCACAATAAAACAATCAGGTGTGAATTTTTGACTTTCAGATGACAGATTTAATCCTTCCAGCAACTAATTTACAATCTTAACTTACCTTGGAATGTTCCTTTTGACCCTTAGCAATATGGAGTCTAAATTTTACCTCTGATTTAATAAATTTCTCTCCCCACTGGAAGTAGGAAGTAGTGGCAGGTAATGTAGCAAGCAATGAGCCTGCCAATTTACTTGCTACTCTGTTATTAGGCTGTGGTACTCCAAATTATTTAGGAATATAAACATCTTCCATTTCATGAGATGTATTTCAATGGCCAGATGCTGGGGAAAAAATTAAGAGAAACAGAGAAAGGAGATGGATATCACTACTGCCTCAAGCCTTCTGTTTATGCAAACAACCTTCCAGAGGTCTGCAGCATGTCAGCATGGAGTCGAAGTCAATTTTTCCAGTCTGTCCTTGCGATTTGTGTCAGAGATCAGTGCCAGCATACACATGCTTTTCAAACAGGCTTCTATAGGTTAAGGGAGGTACCTCTCAGTTGCTGCTAGTTGTTTTTCCTTCCTGTGGCTGCCTTTCATTTAATAGTAACAGTTAAAAAAAGAAAATCACCTACAAATCAAATATTTCACATACTAAAATGCTAGAAGGGCAGATACCTGCAAAATGGCAATAATACCTGTTCCTGGCAGTGGAATAACCTTTTCAAGGGAGTGTGCAAGCTGGCAATGGATCTGTTAGATGGAGGCAAGGACAGAAGCAGCTGTCCCATTTCACCTTTCTGTGCTCTCAGGGGCTACTTGCAGCCCTTGCAGGAATCTGGGAAGTTTAGGGCAATAGGCTTGGGGCAAAAACTGGAAAAATTGTTTGTTACCTGCAGCTGCAGAAGAGATGTTCAGGGTCCCGTCAGAATAGTTAGCATCAAGGGCAAGCTACATGTCACCTTGCAGATGATTCTCTGAGAGCTGAGAAGGACAAAAGCTTTACTTCCAGTGAAATCCTTCACTGCCTCTGCTTCTCCTGCTACAGCATCTGGCCAAACTGGTACTGCCAGCCAGAGTGACTGCCACCATAAATTGTTATGGATGGTGTGTCTTTTGAGAAAAATCAATCTACAATGTACATAAACATATACAATACATATGTATTGTACATAAACAATCTACGTATTATTTCTCATGAAGTCAACTCATAAATGATAGAAGGGAACACCAGAATGACACAGATGTAGTCAACTGGCCAGCTTCCCTGGGAAATGTCAACTCTAACGCCTTATATCTGCTTTATTACTCTCAAAGAAAGGATTCATGCCTGTTAAGAGACAGCCATATTAGCATGCAAGTGATCTGAGATGCCACTATAACATCAGATACTCGTGAGCAGTCTTCCCATTCACTGTTGTGCAAATTCCAAGTTCCCTTCCTTCCTTTTTCTCTTTTTCTTCTACTCCCTGTGGTGTCTGTTACACCAGCGAACAAATAAAATATTGTCAAAAATCTAAATTGAAGTAGTTGGAATGGGTGTAAAAGTATTTAGAAATCTGGATGTTTTCCAGGGTTAAAAAATTTGATTATGACAACAGCCAGTCAAAACTTCAGGAAGCAGTATCTAGAAAAGGAGAGGCATCTGGTTTAAAACAAAGAAAAACAATCAAAATGTTCTGATTTTAAAGCCTTGTATCTTTGTTTTACCTAAAAGTCATATATCTTTTCTCTAACTTTTAAGTTAATTCAGAAATATAATAAAAAATATATTTTTTTTTAACCCAAATTAAAATTCTACCTCAGCCTAAGGAAACAAGTAAATTTAAATTCTGAAAGTTTATTCAAAATACAAATTTCATCCTGAAAAGAGAAAAATGACAGGACTCCCCTGGGGGCTCCATTATTTACAATAAATTGGACATGTAAAGCACTCAGATAACACTGTTTTGAACAACACTATAAAAATGAAAAAGGGTAATAGAAAAAAACACACTGAGAGAAAACCTTTTTACTTTCCCTTGTTACAGAAGCAAATGGGCATTCAACTAAAACTTAAAGGCGACATATCCAAAATTGATGAAAGGACCATTTCTCCTCTTGACAAGAAACACTTAAGACTAAGGCCTTGGGACATTTTCTATATCAATCTGAAAACTGATCAAGAAAAAGCCACATTAAAGATCTACCTGGAGAGTTTGATTCATTCTGAGAATAAGCTGCAAGAAATTACCAGTACCGCCACCTATGATTGAAGTGAAATCTGATGAAGTGAATCCCCTGAGTGGTTGCTTACACTGGAGAACAGGAGGAATGCATAAGAGAATAATAAATATGAGATCTTTCCTGAGACACTCTTTTTTAACAATAGTAAAAGCAATGGAATCTGTGTGGTTGACTCCCAAGTTAATTTGGAAAGCCTTGATTGGTGGCTATAAAAATATTATTTTCCTAAGTAGGAAAAACATCAGTTTTTCAGCATTAAGAGAAAATCACATTTTCTCTGCTTCTTTACCACTGCTATATCTAAATCCAAGCTTATTGGAAGTGTTTCACTCCAGCTGTTTATAACGAATGGAGACAGAATATATGTATCTTGCAACACTGTCAGTGAACTGCCATGGGATCATTTTCAAAGAATCTATCAACCCATTAGGTATGGAGCAAAAATGCTGTCAACTTCCATCAGAGTTGGAGAAATATAGGGAAGGGCAGAGTTTTTGAATGGCAGAAGCCATGCAGTACATAGTGTGACGTAAAGGAAATAGTTATTTGCATTCCCAGTAGCAGCCATGTGCACCTATTTCCAGGGCTCCTAAGACACACTCCTTTCAACAGTTCCCAAACATCCTGATGCAATGAGTGCAGAAAAATCAGACACTGTTGGTGGAAATTCACCACAGGAAAAATGTCCCACAGGAACCCTGTGGTGCATAGCCTCTTCTCACTTTCTTTCCCTCAAGGTTTATATTTTGTTTACACAGACTGGGGACCAAAGAGGTTTTTTATGTCCCCCTACTTTTAACTGTGTGGAAACTAGACATCTAATTTCATGCTTTGTGGTCAAAGGAGACCAGCATCACTAGAGCATAGTTTGTCCCATCTGTCTCTGACATATGTCTTTGGATGGGACAAACACCCCTTTGTAAGTACTGTGTCTGCTCATTAATTATCGAGGAAGCCTCTGTGAGTCATTTAGACTAGACATATCACTTTTACAGGGTGCAGCTAGGTGAGATGGATGGAACTCTAGCTTCAGTGATCAAGACACAGTTCCCCGTGAAAACTTTCTATCAGAACCAAGATTTCTAGGAGTCCTTCTGTGCCAGCCAAGAGGGTGCACATTATGGGCATTCAGCCACTTTGGGTACCAACAGGCAAGAATAGAAAAGACTTCTGATAAAAGTATTCTGAAAGATTGTAAATAAACGGCACTCCAGGTGGTCAGATAAAGCTGAGTGAAGAGAAATATTTTCATAGAGGTACTAGAATGATATTCAGTTTTCTGAAACTGCCAAATTACAATGAGACTTTAAGAGTCTTGCTTTATATCGCATTATGGAACTACAGATTCACCATATTAGCATTGCTCTGAATAAACTCATGAACATTTTTTGCCATTAGACCATTTCCATGTTTTTTTCCCTGGAGACAAATGTACAAGTGGGAAAAAAGTTAATATTTTCTGATGAGGAGAGTGAAAATAAAACCCTGCCAATATTTCATAACACAATTTCATAAGGAAGCTTCTTGATCTTTTTTTCTAACCTTGATTCAAAATGACCTTTCTGTACTTCAAGAAATCCATTTGGACTCTAAACAAGAACATTTGGAATATTATTTCAGAATGTCTGATGATTTTTGTTACAAGTCCATTATTTGACAATTCTAAGCTGAAACTTAGGAATACATGTACAGTGAGAAATCTATGCTCTTTGACTTCTCATCCCTGCTCAGAATTCAGAAAGCAATTGCAAAGTGTCAGACAACTTCCTGCAAGGGGGAAGATCCAATTTTAGAACAGAGTGTCTTAGTATGTTACAACAGGCTTTAGGATCACTCATGATGATGAAGGACTCATTACACTGCGTGCTACAGCAGGAGAAGGCAGTCCCTACACAGATAAATTACGTGTGAGAAAATCATTGGCTCCCCCTCGATTTAGGTATAGGATGCAGGGGAAACCCTGTCTGCTCCAGGTCACATCAGAAATGTGTGGAATACCTGGAGCAACACTCGGTTGCTTCAACCACAGGATCAGTTTTAGGGCTATGTTGAGTGTAAATAACAGCAGAATGTGGACGTATATTATATATATATTATTATGGTTTAAGTTGCTTATTGTGTTTGTTCACACAACCAGAAGTGGTTACTTGTAACAAGGTCCAGTTCCTTGGACCTTGTTACAAGTGAGGAGAAACTTCTGAACTCATGGTTAAATGCAAGATGCCAAATGAGGTAATTTCTAGAGGCTTTCCACCACCTGATAACGAGTCTTTAGAGATACACGGTTTCAGAAAGCTCAGGTTCATTTCAGGTAGTTCCCTGCTTTACAGTTTCCTGCTGATGACTTAGATGTTGACTCAGGGTACCAGAGGGTTTTTTCCCCTCCTCTGGTAGAGTCATAAACGTATATACATGTACGTATGTATGTTTGCAAAGGAATTATATAGTTAGGGTCATGGTTATATATATATAGAGCTGTATGCATACACATATATATATATTTAGCAAACATATTTTTCAAGTTCTATAATAGCCTAGGAAAGATCTCTGGCTAGGTTTTTCCCATTGAAAAAAAAGTGGTGCTTGGCAGTGCTGGGTGTGGGAAACCACATCTTAGCTCGAAATCCAAAATGCTGACCTGACACCATTAGGGCATAGTTTGTACTTGGTTGCTGGCTGCTTTCACATGCAGATTTTAACTCTATCCCTCCTGACAACACGCTGGAACATAACCTGACTTGTTTACTCAAGGCTAGGTATCTCCTTCCTGACTCACATTGTTACAGCTGCGTAAAGCCCTTAACTTTAAACACATGCTGGAAACTCAAGCTCATGTCTAAAGTTCACCACATGCTTATGTGGATTTTCAAACAGGCCACTGAGAAATGTCTGTGTTTTTTTATATTTTTAGTTTTTTCTGGCTTTTAATAGACAGGATTGGGCAACTCACCAGCAGTGAGGTAAGCTTTACCTGGGAGTAGAATATCCCACTCAGGTGAAATTTCAAATGAATGCAGTATTTACATAACAAAGGTGTAAATTCATCGTACGTAAATACACCGTGAGTAGATATATCTCAGCCTCTAAAACTGCAGTTGCAGTAGGATTTTTCTATGGGATTTTGAATGTCCTTTGGGATCTTAAACATGCCTCAGAAGCCCACATTTTGGCTTCACTGTAGTCTGCAGCCAGACAAGACAGTGAAAGCTTTCCAAGGTGTATTTGTGCCATCTCAGCTGTACTTCTGGCTGCTCTGTGAGGCATTTCTGCAGAGAGCTTGCTGAACCAGCTGCTGAGGAGGAGTTCAACATTTGCCTTCATCCTTGTGTTATTTTCAAAGTGATATTATGGTTCCACTCACCTTTAGGAAGGTTAATACTCCTGCAAAATGCTTAGATAAAAAAAAATAGATTCAAAAACTATTCCCTGATGTATTTCATATTTTCAAACCACTGTCCAAATTAATTCATACAATTTTCCTCTCAAGTGCAAATATGCTATTAGCAACCCCACATGATTTTAACATCTGAACTGTTGCATAAATACATTAGCAAAAATATTTAAACTACATTTTCCTCCTCTCTTCCCCTTCCCTTCCCTCTAAATTTTTATTGGGCAAAACAAGCAGACTTTCACAGTTCAATTAGAGAGGAGCCATGCAGCTAATCCTGTAATTACATTCAGAAGAAAAAAAATCTGGGTGAGGGGCAAAGCTGTATTTTAAAGACAAAACTCCAAATTGTTTTGTCATTTAAAATATTACCATTTTACTTGTTACTTTTGCTTCAATTTGAAAAAGAAGACATCAAAAAACCAAAGACCAGTAACACTTATAGGACTATGGCTCTCCCTAAAAAGCTGGTGTGCTAGAAAAGGTCAGGGAGATTCTTCCATTGCAGATGATAAAATAGTGAACAGGAAGACAGAGTGACACAGAAAAGGTCACACTAAATTTCAGTGTCAGGGCTCAAAGTTCATCACAGCTCCAAGAATAAGTCCAGTTTTAACCACAAGTCCATACACCTTCCTTTGTGAAAATCTCTCCCTTAATGCTATGTAATGCATCTCTTCCATTTAAAACATTTGAATTTGATATTCTCTTTTGACCTGAGCTTGCAGCTGTCCATGGAAATGTATTTGAATTCAAGATGAAAATGAAAAATCCAGTTCATGTTAATAATGAACTCTGTTTCCCTTGCACTGTGTAATTTAATATTGAAGTTAAAGTATTTTCTGTAATCTTTCACATTCACACTCACACTCATTGCAGCTCTCATCTGCCTCATGCAGGTTTGTGTGGATCAAAAAAAGAGCTCCTGGGGTGGTGAGGGACTTTGCAAACTCTTAGACAAAGAAATCCATTAGGTTTGTGGGATAAGCTCAGGACCTAAAGAATGCCTGAAGGGACTTTAGAGGAGCTACTCTCAGGAAACTCTTCCTGGGCTGTCTGGATGCCCAGCCAGATCTTTCCACCCTGACAAGAGCAGATTACATATTTTCTAAATGGTTAAATCTGGAATCTACAGTAAATGCTGTGACTACATTACATCAGCTGTGGGTATGAGCAACGCTAGCAATATTCATATTTTATATTATCTAAAAGTTCTTTGTTTCTGGACTGCAGAACAAATGGTCATTGGGCATGTGGTGTTATATATACAAAATCACAGAAATCTGATCTAAGTAGTGTTATATAGTTTGTATAGAATTTAACAATCTACCAATACTATTGGCTGCAATGTCTAATGGAAGATTTTAAAAATAGGCATTTCTTGCAAAACTTTAGCACCCCAAAATCTATTGTGCTTTGGCACCCTAAGCAGCATCCCGGCTGCTGACTCCCTGAGTCCAGAACTCTTCTGTCATACAAACAAGGGCCTGTTGGCTGCTGGAGTGCAACTGGCAGATGTGGCTGTGCCATTCCATCGTCCCTTAATCTGAGTTAGGCTGTCTTGGGCTAACTCTGATTAATACTGCTTTATGACAGTGAAAGCAGCACAGTTGCACAGAGCTGTGATGTCTCTTTTTTCAAAGTTCCTTTTCATGTTTATAGGAATCAAGGCAACATCAGGAGTGACCCAGCCACTCGGCAACATTCACATCTTATTCTGGTTTTGATTTTACAACACACCAAACTAATTTCTTCTGACAAAACTCATGCAGGATCTTTTCTTGGAATAACCTCTAATTCACCACAGATGGAAGTTGCTATGTTAGCTGCAGAGGAAGGCTACTCATTACTTCCTAAATATATTTTCTCCTGTGTGATCTTCACAGAAGGCAGATGTGTTGCGTGTCAGTCCTACACATGCACGTGTTTGCTTACAAATACAGCAGTGCATACAGGAGGCCTGCAATAAAAGTGTGCACTTGTCTTTTTAAATGAAGTTTTATCTTTGCTTGTGTCTATAAAATTGGTTGCTCGGGAAAAGTAACCAGGGGTAAGGAGGGCTGAAGGATCTGACAGGTCCCAAAAATCATTTATGTTTGTGAAGTTACAGTAAAGCTGTTCAGACTCTAGATTTAGTTTCTTGAAATGTGCATGAGATTTTTTTTTCAAAGTATACCAAAGATAAAACACAAGGTTAATTAAAACCAAATGTTGCTTAGGTTGGCACGCTGATGTTCTCTGATCAGTGTTGCAATTATCTTCAGATATTTTGAACGACAGTTACTCAAAAGATATTACATTACCTTCCATGTCCAAAGGGCCTTAGTAACAATAAGTATTCTCTTCAAGATGCTATTATTTTCCATACAGATAGGAAGACTTGACTGGGCAACAACTGCAGGAGCATATCTAATTCCTTGTCCACAGAAGCAAAAATTAACACTTTAGTTCTTACAGGGACATGCACATTTGATTTAGCAAATTGCTCTGTTCTATCATAAAAATCAAACAGATTATGATGCATAGGAATTCAATCTTGTGAATATTCTCATTTTCTGAGGATCAACCAGTCATCAAATATCAAAATGGTGCAAAAATGGTCCTCCATGAAAAAAAATCCTCTAAAAATTAAGTTATCATGGCAGTTACTTTGACTGCTATGAAAATAAAAGGATATCTTTTTTATTAAGCTGATAGAAGCTGCCTATTAGATGATGACATGTCCTAGGTGAGTTCAGGTGGGATTCTGATCTTGTGTCCAGTCAACACCTGCCACAGGCTGACACAATGGTGAGACAAGATCCTCAGATGTCAAAATGCATTTCTTTTAGTTGAATTTATTTCTTGGTAAAATGAGTTTGTTTTCAGCAAGACGTAACAACCATAAAAATAGCTCCAGACTGGCCTCCCGCCCGCCTGTAGCTTTACTAGTAAACTAAGAAGCAGGGATTTAGTAAGTGGAAGGCCTGGGTAGAGAGGTGGGGCTTGCAGCTCTTTTAAAAGTAGCCAAGTACATACTTAATTGCATTTCTGCAGGGAATACATTCCAGAAATGTGGGCTTGCTACCAAGAAAAGTCTGTCAGCAACAAAACTGGCTTGTGGTTAATGCACTGGACTGTGACTCAGGATATCTGGGTGCTAGTCACAGCTCAGCCGCAGGCTTCCTGTTGACTTGGAGCCAATTATTTAATCTTATTTTCCCACAGGTAAATCAAGCAATAACTCTCTATCAGGGAGGTTGTGAGGAGAAAAAATCATTCGTGTGTGCAAGGTATTCAATGTCTACTTCTTAGATTTTGGGAGAGGGATCATACGTCTAGCAAAAGCAAGAACTCTACTGGGGTGTCAAAGAGTTTCCACAATATTAGATTATATGCAAATCATGGTAAGTGAACCAGAAAAGCCAATAAATAAATAATGCTTCATTTAATCTCATGCTAGTTGGAAGACAAGGCTTCTCTAAATCATGTTGCTACTCTTTTGCCAACTGCTGGATTACTGTGCTGTGGGTTTTTTGCTTGTTTGTTCGAAGAGGGCAAAGAAGTTGTTAGGTTTTCAACCACAAAAAAAAAAAAACAAAAAACTTTGTAATGTGGAAATTAACTTGAGAAGTGAATAGTATCTTTTTAATAATTTTCAAAGATGAAAAGTGAAGCAAAGTTATTGGTACACAGCAGGAAATGATTGGTAGAAATCATGGTACCCAACATTATCCTGGCTGCATCTCTTTGTAAAGTTGTGGTGGAGAAGAAAAACAGCTTATTAGAGTGAATTTTTACTAGCTTACTTTGTATCTTGGATGCCAAAAACCAACTAGCTGCCCCTGCAAGCCTGATGTGCTGGGCTCTGTCTAACCAAACCCCTGGTCTGCATGCACGTAGAGCCTGCTCTGGGTAAATGGAGACAGAGCCACAGCTTGTGGAAGATTAAGATCCCCACCAGTTCCCACCTAGACTGTAGTGCACAATTTCTTACAATTTCTTACTCAGATAGATGTGCAGCACTCCTGTGAGACAAATTCACTCTGATATGAGTAGCCAGTGCCAAACAGGACGATAAATCACAATAGCACAGGCTCTGTTTTACCCCTCCCGAAGGTCTCCACCAGAGATTTGCTCAGGTTGTAACTCCATCAAAAGAGACATATTGATGGACACTTCCTTAGCCAAGACAGACTGTAACACGCTGGCTGACAGCAGAGGAGGAGAGGTTTTTTTACTTATCTTTCACGTAATGCATCATTTTGGTAGGTGTATCCTCAGATGCTGTCTTTTTGCTGTGTCCTCCTCAGCCTGCTGGCAGAAGAGGCAGGGAAAAAGGGAGGGTTAGCAATGAGCCTGCAAGGAGAGTGTTGATTGAGGACACAGACCTAAAGTGTCAGCTCCTTGGCAGGCAGCATGTGCCAATGGAAATGGAAAAGACAATGAAGTTCAGGCACCCAGGTGAAGATGGGGATTCAAACCATAAGCTTGGGCTGGTTTCCAACTCTAAGACCAAAATCTTAAAAGCCAAACAAAACCAAAACAAATCTATTTTTGTTCTTTCTACTTTTCTGATTTCTTAGTGTCAGAAACTGAGTGTGTGTTTCCTCCTGTAAGGGCCATCCTTAGATCTGCTCTGCTTTAAATCGATAAAGCTGGAGATCCGAGTGCTACAGAGCTGGACGGCTCCAGGAGAAAAATGATCTGGGCTCTATGTATTCAGAGGAGAGTGTGAAATTATTGGTGTATATTTCATTCTTAGCAACAGGAAAAAATCTTTCCTAAAGCTACATTACACTCTAATGATTTTAGGAGGCCTGAATCTGTTTCACTTTTAACGCTCTTCATTCAAAGTCTATGTTTTTTTACTGCATTTCCCTTAAACCAAATCTGCCATTCTTGTGAACCAGCAGTGAACATATGTTCCACACTGCACACCTTCCTGTACTGGTTTCCTTGTTTTTCCAGGTTCTGACCACCCTCCACATTGCATGTCCCAATTCCTCAAAAGAAAGTTTTGATTTTATTGCAACTACTTGAATAGGAATATGTTACTCTATCAAAGTTTGCCAGGATCTTAGCATAGAAGAAACACACCCATCAAAAATTTGATGGAATTGACTGCCTTAATATCTCTTTTGTTTCTATGCAGAAAAACAGGAGATACCAACTAATGTTGTTTTCACTACCCTTATTTTTTGGGTTATCTGTCTATACGATGTGGGACACCCAGAAGGATTCCACTAGACTTTATTTTGTGATAAAACCTTGGAATACAAAACAGTGACTCAAAGGACAAGCTCATGCCTACACAGGCCTCTGTGGAGTAATTCTTCTATGTCTAAGAAAGAGTGTGGGAAGGAATCCCAGGTTTTTGATTGAGAGCTTCCCAAATGAGCAAGGAATATCAGGAGGTCCAGGACAGAGTACCACAGAAGCTGGAACAATAACAGAGATGAAAGATAAAGAGGTAATAGGAAGCCCAAAACCTTGAAAATTAAGAGTTGCTGCAGAGTGTCAGAAAATCAGGAGATGGTGGAGAAAGGAATGGCAGGGAAGACATAGGTAATATATGACTAGTAATACTAATAGCCTGAAGAAATACATTTCAGCCAGAATATACCAAAACAAGACAGGAAGAGGAGAGAAACTCTCTCCCTTACAGTATCTTTATTTTGAATGAGAGCATTAAACTACCTACTGTGGCATGTTAATTAATTTTTACATTGTTGTTTCATTATATATTACTGTGCTATTATTCAGGCCTGTATATAAAATCTGTGAAGAAGTATGACTGATTGTCTGTTTGAACTTTCAAACACTGTGTTTGTTTGGTTTTGATTGTTCCTTGCCAGATGGTTAAGCATATGTTTAGCAGTTTTACAGGGGGAGAAAAAAAACAACAAAAACCCAACACATGTAGTATACAGTTAAGGGTTTAAAAGGTACTGGCAACATTTATTAGCTTCTAATGCAAAGCTAAAAATAAGTATAGTGACAGGATACAGTTTAAGGCTGAACAGACCTGTGCTTAGTTTCCTGTACCTCTAGAGATACAGGAACCAAGGACTTGGAAAAAATTGACTTGCTTAACTTCAATAATCTAAAATTTAGCTGAGTAGCCTGAAGTAGTTGCATGAGATAACTTACTTTCTTCAGTGGTGACAGAGTTATCTCTGAGGAGTTTGCCTGCCCTCTCCAAAACACCTACCTTCAAACAGGAAATATCACTGGGGAGGTGTCTGCTTCTCCTTTTTGATTGCTGAGAGAGATTAAGGACTTAAATTGGATTGGACACTACCTTCTAGAGACTAAATTTATGTGTAACTTAAGCAATCCCATCTCATTTTATAACACCACCCAGGATGACTGCCAGATATTGCACAATTGCAGTAGAGAACAGAAGGGCTCCCCTGTCAGGAGTGAGACACTGGAGTGGTTCCTGTTCCTTGTGTTCTTCTTCTTGAGGTGTATTTCTTCTGCTTTTTCACTGTTTTACATTCATTTCCAACTAGAAACCACGGCTTAGATAAATCACACCGCCTTACAGATAGTTAAGTGAGTTATCTAAATAAGGAGCCTGGCTGGCCTTGAGTCCTTGTGTAGATAATCAAAAGAAAGAGGCCGTGGAAAAGGCAGAGGCTCCCAAGTAGAGGGCAGCTGCAAGGTGCCAGTCTGGCTATGCAGCCTATGGAGGGATCTCACAGTGAGGAGTTCCCAGCTTGAGTGCTGCATGCAACTGGTTGATGCTAAATAGGGAAATATTGTGTTGTGACAGCTGCTCATAACAAGTTGAATTCATCATCCTTTAAAAGTCTACTCTAATGGAAGGAAGCAATGAAGGAAGGCTTGAAAGAACTAGGCTTTCCCTCTAAACTCTGTCATAAATAGTTGATTAATTATTTCCCAAAGGTAGAGATGGTATTTAATGCTTGACTATGATGACTCAGGGTAATCATCCTGATTTTGCCCTCCAGTGTCTAATAGGGACATTTGAAAGTGTAAACTGATGAAAGAAGAAAAAATCAATAACAGCACAGAACACAACTTTTTGCAGATGATTATATTCAAAATGTACAAGACATGGCAGCTAGGTTGCTATTGGCTTTTTCATTCATAAGAGAGTTCAAAAAGGGGTGAGGATCCTCAAGGCTGAGGAGATTTTTTTGATAGATGTGTGTGTGAGCTTGATTTTCCAGTGGAATCATCAGGAATTAAAGTGCACTTTGAGGCAGGCTGTTGCAAAAGAAATAGGTGGCTGGTCTTTGCTAACCCAAATGAAACCTTTCCCTTTTGGTGCAGAGATAAAAGTCAGAGTTTCATTCCAACACTCAGCTATCAGGAATGTGCCTTTCAGGACTGATAAGTGATGGTTTCTACACACAACATACTGCAGGATACTTCAGCTCACACTCTTTCAACTCCTGTGGCTTTGAATCAATAATAAAGCACTCGCAAATTGTTCCACAAAACTGCACTGGGGTGAGAATTATGGAAAAACCCGGACAGTGTTCAAAATATGGCTTTGCAAGGCAGCCGATACAACAAATATAGTGTATTTTAAGAGAGAAAGAAAGGGGTGGGGGAGGAAAGAGGAAGAAAAAGGCTTTCAAAACATATAAAATGAAGCTTGTTTGACAATAATCGCTGCAGGTGGGGAAGCTGATTTTAAGTGTGAAAATATTTAACATTTTATTGCACACAAATGCTTTCATAAAGCAGTCGTTTGTGCAGGTGTGAGTGCGCACGCGCGTGCACATGCAGCAAACAGAAATCTATTGAGTTCCACCAGACCAGACGTCTGCATTCTGGAGGGCTCATTGCAGCCAATAAATTTGACTAAAAGTTTTTTTTATTTTTTTATTTTATGAATTCAGCTATAAAAGCTAATCCTCCTTTCTAGACTTAGCATAATTACAAGACACTATTCTGAGTGCCAAAAATGTCAACTGAAGGTTGCAAACATGGGCACATTTAAGCAGAACCATATGTTAGAACGCAAGGCAAGACCTGAAGTAAGTAAATCAGTTTACCTTTTTCTGAAGAGTCAATTTATAATGCAGCTTTGGGTCTAAGAAATAATAATATAGTCAGCGATACGTTACATTGCTCAATCATTTATTAATAAGCTTCATTGGAAAGAAAGATTTTATCGGTGCTCAAAATCCACTAAGTTACAAAATCACAGATGTTCGGGATTCTGGAGCCAGAAAACTACTATTAATGAACTCTCATTAATACTTAATCAACTTGTGATATTTTGATCATGTGAGAGAATTGATGGCCAATAAAAATAAACTCAAGGTGTCTTCCTATCTAGGCAAAATAAAAAGTTATAAACCCAGGAATGCACACAGTAACCATGATGCAGTAACTAAGGTTAAGCAGCTGGAGGCTAAATGTTAAATTTTTTTTGGTACAGGATGGATTTATTCTGTCACCTAGGCAATTTCAGAGTCTTACTTTGGAGGATTTATATAAGCATTTAGACTTAGCAGCTGTATTCACGTGCAATACATTAACTATGCAAAACTGCTTTCCAGGCTCTTCTGGATTAGAGTCTTACAAACAGACCTCTCTGGAAATGAAATCCTTAAAAAAAAAAGCCCTGTTCCTCTCTGAATGTTATTCTACTGCACTTAAAGTTTGGAATCTGCTTAAACACATATGGCATTTGAAATTATATCATATGCATTTATGTGTAAGAATGTGCTGCGTTTTTAACCCTTCCGTGATGACAGAAAGGGAAATGCAAGTGGATTTTGCCTTGAACTAGGAACACAAAGTTTTTTGCAGTACATCAAGGCAATGATCCATCTGGTCTACTGTTCTTTCTCAAAGGTGGCCAGCATCAGCTTCTTCAGGGAAAACCATACCAATAGCTAGAATCAACAATTGCCAAAAACCCCAATGAACAAATGTATTTTTAAATCAAGTAAATTTATGCCCTTAACCTATAGTGAAGTTCTAAGCCATATATTGTAAACATGAAGAATGTAATCTCTTTTATAATTATGTCATATGATTTTAACCCCCCCCTTTTTTTCATAAATCCTAAGACATTTAGAGGAAGGCCTTATAGAAACAGATCCACAGGATGCCTGCAATACAAGGAAAACAAAATCCTTAATTCTCTGCCATGTGAGCTAGCCATCAGATTCCCTAAGCATCCTCATATTTGAGGTAAATAGAAGTATTGACACCACTGCATACAGAAGAATTGACACTACTGCATTTTGTATTCTTATAATACATCATTAATTCAATGACTGGGTCCTTTCCTTCCTTCCTTCCTTCCTTCCTTCCTTCCTTCCTTCCTTCCTTCCTTGCTTCCTTCCTTCCTTCTCTGGTGGCCATAACTGCTGATGTGATGGGCTTTAACCACTCTTGTTTCTCAAGCAGAGTTTTCACCAATGTGACCACGGCAACAGCTGACTGTCCCCCAAACACTTACAAGAAACTTAGGGTTGTGAGCAGCAGGATTTCTTACTCTATGATATCTCAGGGAAATGAGTCCAAAATTAGCTCTGCCTATGTGAGCTTCCACACAGAGTTGAACAGCTGAAATGTTCTGGGTGCAGGTTATAAAAGTGGGAGATTAATAATTTCTTTCATCCTGATAAAGGAAGGTGGCAAAGGCTACCTTTGAAATTGAATTAGAAGATGACATTGTGACTACCAGTCTACAAAAATTAAAATAAATTTCATGAATTTTATGATAATCTATATCAATTTCAGGTGTTCATGGATAGGGTCAGGGCATTTTATCAAGATATTGACCTTGGCATACTTCATTAAATCAAAAACTCATTTTCCAGGTGCCTCTAATAACTGAAGGGAAAACTTGTTTTGAATAACTGCACATATGGAAGTTTGTGACCTGAAAGAGTCTGAGAAACAGAGAGCAAGAGATGAATCTTACAATTTTTCACTAACTTGGACATAATTCTGAAGATGGTCTAGAATCAAATGATTGAATTAAATTATTGAAAGTGCTGACATATTGCATAAAGCTCTGTATATGACTACTACCACGCGGAGGGCTGTGAGCCTTTGACTCAGGAATCCTCTGCACTCCCTTGGAGGAGAGAAGCCTGAGGGCAAAAGGACTAAGAGATAAGAAACTTCTCTCTAGGTTACGGTGAGAGACTGAACCACCCCCAGCATGCCTTGTTTCTGTATGGTAATACCTGGTATCCAGTTGGTAAATTGGTTTCTACCCCGCTCCCTGCTTTTCCCATAAAAAGGGCCCTGGGTCTGCCCTGAATCAGGGAGCTGCTGTCCCTGGCCTCCCTTTCCCAGGGACTGCTGGACAATAAAGCTGCCTCTGTGGCACTGCCACGCACCGCTCCTGTCTCTCTGTCCCCGAGTTTGCCTCGGGTGATCTCACACAGAGCTGAATCACAAGAGCTGGAATCACTTGTAGCAGAGAAATCTTACTACACTTGCTGAGATCACTGATGTCCAGGGAGGCTGCCTTGGCCCCTAGGAGAGCTGTTCTTTGCTGGACGCTCTTTCTAGGAAGGTGCTGGCTTCTGGTGCCTAACCAGCACCAGACCTCCTTATGATACTACCATGCCATTCCTAAGGTGCTATTTCATCTCTGAAATAAAAGCCAAATGTAGTAAATTATATGAATTCCACCACAGCAGAGGAGAAATCAACTCCTTTAACTTTATTCTAGCTTTGTGTCATCAATCCATTGACCACCATTACAGGGGGACTGGCTGTCACTGCACAGGTGCAGTGCCAGAAATCTTGCTGAGTTCTGCCAATGTGTACCTGTACAGAAATCTAGAGCAGTCCCATTTAAAGGGGAGGGGAAATCTGCCTGGAAAGGTGACAGTTCTTTGCCACAGCTTAGAGAAGCATCAGCTGGATGAAGCAGAGGCTGAACACAGATTGTAGCCACAGTTTCTCACAGTGTTTCCCCCATATATATGAGAGGAATTTGCCCTGCTGCCCTTCTAGGCAACCTCAGGATGGAAATGCACCTACCATTAATGCACATAATGAAAGGGGTAATAAGAAACTACATCATGTCTTTGCAAGTAAAGCATACTGGACTAGCATGTATTTACTATAGAAAATAAGCAGGTGTGTCAACAGCAGAGGCCCTGGGAACAACATGCAAGATAACATCATAAGGCACCTCAAACAGTTCCTTTTTGCATCCAATGGACTAAGTGAACAGGATGATTTTTCAGCTAAACTATTGCGTCTTGCAGCTGAACCTCTGTTATCAGGCGAGATCCTGATGTGTTCATCAGTATAACTGGTAGAGCTTCAAATCTACTTTGCAGTACCCTCTGGAGTGCCTCCAACGAACATGAACCATTCTGATGTTTTACAGCAGTGCAGCAGCTTGTCAGTGCTTTTGTTTCTGAACAGTGTGAGAGAAGTGCCAAATGATGCTATTGTAAAATATAAGAGTGCTTCAGCATATTGGGGAACACAAAGTGGCTGTCGATGTGACATTGATTAATGACTGTGAAGTGTTAAAATGAGATATTGCACAGTCAGTCATGGATTTTGCATAGATCCAAGCAAAAAATTATGCCTTTAAGGGTAGTCCCAAATTCTAATCAGCTCCCAAAAAATGACGTCATGTTTAGTTGGTTGTCTGGTACTTTGTTAACTAATTCTGACCTGGTTATTACAAAAGCAAAAGAAATTAACAAACTAGAGAAAAGAAAGCCAAAATACCATATTGGCATGGAGATGGAAACAGAAGTTTCACTCATGTGACACACTTGGGGCTTTGTGTTTAAGTGAGCTAGATATTTTTTTTCTATCTGGGGTCTAATTTTCCAAATTAGAGCGCTAAAATTTTATTCACCCACTATACAAACAAAATGCAATGACACATTATCTAATGTTTGTATGGCTCTGGGAATATACCACATATGATTATATTTGTCAAAACATAAACTAGAGATAAATTAACCCAACAGCACTTTTAAAACTCAAGACTGGAGATGGAAAGAGAACAAGGAATGTGAAACCAGAATATTTTATCTGATGCATGTAAGATTTTTAAATATACACAAAATAGCAACATGTACTTCCAAAGCAGTCTGAAATTTACATACTTTAAAGATATTGAAAAGCAAGTTTCTTTTCATTCCAAAATACATTAAAAAGTACAACAAAAAAACCAACTGTTGAACATGCTGGTTCAGTGTAGAAACAGTTCATTTCAGTAAGTAAGATATTGTTTCGATACTGTTTCTCACTTTTGTTTTGAATATTCGAATATCATGCATTTTACAGTATATAAGAAACCTCCTGAAATATTTGCAACAAGTATCATACTTTAAAACCCTCAACAAACTAATAAAAATTTTCAAGTAGCTGCACATTATTTAATTTTTGCGTTTTGGTATTATTGTAATGAAATGAGAATGTATAATTAATATTTTTCTCTGTTCCATTGAATGTTATATTAACATAAAAGCCTCCTCATTATATGGTCATTATGCAATGTCCACGCACAGCAACAATCACCAACAAAAGGCTGCTACCACAGCTGTTACTGTTAGCCCCAACTAAGACCAATGTCCCTTTGTGCTAGGTACTGCACATAGAGGCACACCTCATTCCAAAAATGTGGCAAACTAGGAAAGTGGAAAAATATGAAAAAAGCAAACACCACTGTCCCCTTTCCTTATGTGTAAACTAAAATTAATGTATTATTAAATTGTTTCACTGAGAACCCTTAGAAATTTTGTGCCAGAACTGAGAACTTTATGTCTCAGTTGTAAACCTGTTAAGACTTTTTCTTCTACAGAGGAAATATACAAAAGTAAGATCTATTAAAGTATCATGAATTGGTGTGGGTTTAGTTTTGCATGCAGAAAGCACAAAGCTTACATGGAATGATCCCTCTCTGCACAGAAGTGGAAATTTTTTAGTAGATGCCCAGTTGAAGCTACAGCCATTTATTTATGCTCTTAAAAAAAGTTAATATAATTAATCTGTCTGTAGTCTGGCAGATCTGTGAAACCTGGAATTCAATAATTATCATTATCAGCAAGAATTTGACATAATAGTAGTTACCAACTTAGTTTTCATTTCTGATTTAGCTTTTCCTTTGATTTTTCTAACTTAAAAGGTAAAATGCATAGGTCTGAGGATTTTAGGAGAGATTTTTTTTTTTTATAGGCAAATAAGCATATCTCAGTTCAAGTGGAATGATTTAGTTAGCAAATGTGTTTGTGGCAGCAATAAATAAGTGTATAAGGCAAACAACTTCTAACGATTAGTAAAATATAAACTCCTACTTACTATGCAAGTTAAGCATTTTCATTTTCTTCCTCAGCTTGCTTAGTTGTTGAACATGCTATTCAGAACAGTAGAAAGTTTTAGAAAAAATGTTTATAACATTTAAAGCTTCATAACCCCCGGAACCTATCACTGGATTCAATAAAACTGTGAAGTTAATTTGGATGATGTGAATAATAAAAAGATTACTAATTTGAAAATCTCTACTGAGATGAGAAACAACATAAATTATTTGGCATGAGTTAATTTAGGAAAAAAATATTTCCCACAAACATTTGGGTAGTAAAATATGAATTAAACGATCACATTTATGAAAGACATTTTTAGAATGCAGAGAAAAAATAGTAATGGTATCATAGATTAACTAAGACAAGTCTTTTGCAGAATAGCTTCTTAGTTATGAGCTGAGAAAAAAACTGGATCATATATGTACCACAAAACTAGTGGTTATGTTGGACCTCAGCACTACAGGTTAAATTAAAGCTGCAAAAGAATGTTAGAAAATAAATGCTTTGTATTTCCTAAGAAAATGAAACAAATAATTTCTTTCTTGCCTTCTCAACTCAAAACTCTGACAAGGTTGATGCAGTCAGCTGATGGTGAGGAGCTCTCGCAATAGAATCATAGAATCACAGAATATTCTGGGAAGGATGCCACAAGGATCATCAAAGTCCAACTCTTGGCCCTGCACAGGACAGCCCCAAGAATCACACCATGAGCCTGAGAAAATTGTCCAAATGGACAAATAAACCCAAAGCATTCTGGTGATCACCAAGATCATTCCCATTCAGTTGTCAGTTTTGGCCTGAGTTACGCAGGGGTCAGTGATCATTCCCAATATCTTGTCTGGACACAATGATCTCTGGTCCCTTCTCATTTACTTTTGTGGGGAAAGCCTGAGAGACACAGAAGAGTTATGCTGAAACCTAAGCAGTTTCAAAAGTTAGACAAAAATGGCTAATGTAGGAGATGCAACAGACAGGTGAAGGTGAAGAAATGAGGCCCAGAAACAAACCTGGAGGAGATTTCAGAGAAGAAATATTGGCACATGAAGGAAAACAGATGAAGATTTTGGAGGATTAAAATGATACATTTCCCTCTCCTTGGTTTCTGTAAGTTCTACCATATACAATGTAGGATGATATGACTCTAAGGATTTGTGCTGTACAGTCTACCACTTTCAATGAATACTGTTTTGTTAAGAAAATATGTTGACCCTGGAACGACATTGAAAAATGGCAATAAGTCATGTTAAAAACCTCTCTGCTGAGAACCAGTTGAACTGAATGGATTACCTCGGATTTGAGCTTAAAAGTGTTCATAAAAAATCCCACAGCTATCAATTAAAAAATAGCCTGAATTTTGCTTTCTATGAGCAAAATGCTGGAGAGCTGTGCTGCAAATGAAAGAAGATGATGTTCACACATGTGCTGTGTCTGCACACTGTTTTCATAGCAGCACCTGAAGCAGATGAGAGTTTAGATCCAGTGCAGAGTCTCTGTTGTAGCCAGCGACAGAAACATTGGCAACAGGGGCCGCAGGGGATATCTAGCTCTTCTGTCAGAGACTTCACTCTCATTAGTAATGAACTGACTGCCTAAAAATGTATTTGGTTTCATTGAATTTGAAAGACCACAAAACATTACAAAGTCCTAAAAAAACCCCATAAATTTGAATCCGTCTGGAATGTAATTTACTTTTTCTGCCAATTCACTACTAAACTCACAAACTGAAATTTGTTGGATAGACAGATTTGTTCCCACAATTCATTTCTGCTCCATGGCTTCAGAAGAATTAGTATTTCTTAGCCAATCAAACAACCTGTAATAATTGTTTCTGTTTCAGATCTGGTTTAATTTTCACTTCTCTTGAATAGCTGCAATTGCAGTAAAGCCATTTCCACTCAACAAAGTACTTCTTAGCAAACAGGATCATTGTTTCTTTGTTATTGTTATTTTCTTTATTTAAAATCTGTTTTTGAATTCCAAAATTTTAATTCTCTTTTAACTAGGAACTTCTGTTTTGAATTTAAAGTTATTTTTAGTTTGTAGATGCTCCTCTTCACATTATATGTTGTAAATACATGGAATAATCTTCTTTTAAATTATTTCCATTAAAAAAGTGGATACCTTTTAAAAGGCAAAATGGCATAGAAGGACCATCTTGTTGTATCATCTGAAATGGGTCTGAATTACGTCCTCCATCCACACTCTCAAGGTACAGATCACTTGTGTTAAAGCACGTCCCTTTTTGCAGTGGTCACCACCTTGGTGGGGTAGCCCCTGCCACCGAGCTGATGCAGCTGAAAGAACCCTGTGTGCTGCAGCCCTTGGTGGCTGCAACGTCAGCCTCACTCCAAGGAGCTGTCACTCATGAACTGATCCATCTTTGGAGCATAGAATCATTTACATTTTAAAAGAGCTCTAGGAGCGTTGAGTCCAACCATTAACCTAACACTGCCAAGCCCACCAAGGCCACACCATGTCCCTAAGTGCCACATCTATACCTCTCTTAAATACTTACAGCGATGGTGACTCAACCACTTGCCTGGAGAAATGCCAGTTTGCCCAGGTCCTTCAGCAGAGGGAGATTTTCAACCATTATATCACCTGTTGAAACAGCCTAGGAATCAAAAGATCAAAATTAATTATCAAAACAGAAGAGAAATGTTTGCTTGCTGTTGTACATCTGCTCCTCTGCCGGGTAAGACCTACGTTTTCTCAAAGACAAGAAACAAATGTTTTCTGTCTCCATATGTCCTTCAAAACTTGAAAATTTTCATTTGATATGTGCAAGTTTCACAACAATTCTAAAGTGAAACTCTGAAGAATGAAACTGGAATTTTGAATAGTTTAACTACTAAAAGTTCCTTATCACAAAATCTCCAGTTGTCTCTATGATGGTGTTTCTGTTGACATCTGATTGTGCCAGAAGAGGTTTTTGGATTTTCTTGATGCATAGAAGAGCCTCCTTTCCCTGGTTTATAAAGTCATAATCTTTTTCTTCCATAAGTTTTTTGGTTTATGTCATTTTTTTGGGAAATGCACGCACAAAAACCCCTACCAAATGTTGAGAAACAGCAAACATTTCTTATGTTTATCTATGTTTAAAAACATTTATGCATGTTTTATGATTCAAAAATGTTAGAGGCGTTGGAGAAGCCCTCATAACTTCAGCAGGCCTTGGCTCAGTGCCATGGCTTGCTTGTGTAAGCACAAGTTCATGCTACTTGTCCCCATTTTGACCTCGGATAGGAAAGAGACTATTCGTGGGGCACCATAGACACTATGGGCATTGCAGCTGAAGTGTGAGGTAAGTCTGAACCATGTTCACCAACAGATGATTCTTAGAGAAGGAGAAATACCTGAGGAGAAAGGACTATCAGAGCTAGAGCTAGAATAAATGCATTTTTAATGAGAAAAAGGGGGAAGGGATGTACCAAGGGCAGTAGTAGCAGTCAGGAAGATGAAAAAGATGCAAATTTTTGTTGGAGTGGAGGAGGTTTCTGTTTGGTGCAGTGGTTCAACACTCAGACTGAAGGAGATCAACAGGGAGAGAGTAGTCCTGCTCAGCTGGCTGGGAGAGGAGAGGGCTCTTACAAATCCCTTCCTGCTACAGCACTCTGTAGTGGAGACAGGACTGAGCTTTTGACAAATAAAAAGCCCTGCTTAGTTTTACCCAGAAGAACTCTCCAAAGCCAGAGTTTTGATTCTGTATTACCAGTTTAGGAGTATCAGAAAAATGGGAAGAGAGAGATAAGGACTGTATTATTTCAGATATGTTCTGTGGAGTTTATAATAGATTATTATTTATGATTTTTGAACACCCAAATACATACTGATATTTTCATGCACAAATAAAGAAAATACAGTTTTGAAAACAGCCTCTGTCCTGTGCTTCCTCAGCTAGTCAGGGATTAAATGTTAACTCCCTCAAATAATGCTTCCCCCAGCCATTCTATTATAATTTAGTTACACCCCAAGTATGACTATACATTTCCCTTGTTATGTGAAATTCTCACTCTGCAGATTCTATAAGCTATATTTGGCAATATAATTACTGTTGCCTTAAGCATTTTTTTTCCCCACAGAATATTTCCTCCTCATTTATATTATTACATTCCAAGAGAGCTTTCAGGAGCCATAGTGAGTTTCCCTGTATTGCCTCCAAAAAAGTCTCACTTAGGCTATAGCTTCTGGACTACAATAGTGACAAGCCACAGGTGTTTCAGAACTGTGTTCAGGCAACATATAAGCATAATTATTGTTGTTGTTGTTGTTGTTCCTATTGAGCCTCTTGGCTACAGTCAGGGACAAGGTTCTATTTTGTTAGACTCTGTTTTCACATGTGATAAAAGGGACAAGTATACAGTCCCAGACTAATTAATTTAGGGACTAGTCCTAGCAGGTGCTGAGCAGTCACACTAGCTGGATGGAGCATTAAGAACTACCTTACACAGCAATAGCATAGACATGCCACCTACAGCAGTTTGGAGCTACCCAGTGCTCTCCTGTACTAATGGGATCCAGTGTGTGTTTACACTATTAACATGTTGCTTAGCAAAGAGGAAACTATTACTTTTTGAAGCTGTTCTTTGGTGTTTTATTTACTGGGAGATGACTATATCCTTGTGTGTCTGTCCAGGGCAAATATTCTGAGAGCATGCAGAGCCCTCCAAGAGGACATGACATCAGGCTGGGATGAGGGGTTGCAAGCCCCAGGTGTTGTATTTACATCCTGTGCTTTCAACTTTCTCTGGAAAGATATGTGTGTCCTGTTGGCCACTTTCCTAAATTTGCATTTAATTTATTATATGAACAGTTGATATACTTTTTCTTTGGCACTGGAATATCAACATGATAAATGGTTGACAGTCAACTCTTTTTATCTGTAATACAGACCCACATGGCTAACCAGTGTTTCCTGCTTAAGGGAAAATTAAAGAATGCTCTTCCTTGGTGTCATGTCTGTGCTTTCTAACAAAGAAGGTCTCAGATTCACTTTTTGGCCCTAGATCAGCAATGTACTTGAAAATGTGCTTAACTTTAAGCACTTCCTCAAGTTCTATTGAAGTGTACTGTCAGCACTCAACAAATAATAAATCATAACAACAATTGAAGCTAATCCACTTTCCTTTCAGAAAGCTGTATGATAGTGCCATAGAGCAAATATATGCAAAAAATATTTCTTTGTAAAGTCACTCAATGGTACTTCAGCAAGGGCTTAAGTGATTTGCTGAAACAGATTTTCAAATGAGTTTATATAATACAACAAGATCAAATTGCAATATGTGTTTTTCAAGATGTTGTCCTGATCCTGAAAATTACTAGGTGAGTAATTTAATCAGTGTTTTCAGAGTGTAAGTGTAGGCTGCAGTTGAAGCCAGAAGGCAAAGGTGTCAAATCCCATTAACAAATACAATAAGTAGTATAGGTGGTTGTGGTAGCTTGCTGAGTGCCTCCTGGGAGATGGTGACCTCGAGGGATTGAATGGTCTGTACTTCCCAGAAGATAGTTGCAGCAGCAGAACAAGAATAATACAAAGATGTATCCTAGTCACTAGTCAAATAGAAGTTTATTGTTTGTGAAGCTTGTAAGGAAAAACTGCAGTTGCAGCGCTTTGCCTCAGTGGGAGCCCAAGTTCCCAGTATGTTACAGTGCTGGAAGTCTGTCTGAATGGCCAAGCATACTTTTTTTTTTTTTTTTTTCATTTTACATGGTCAAATGACATTTTCCAGGAATGCCTGTACTAAATAACACCAGTATTGAGATGTGGTCTAAATCAACTCATCTTTTGCTCCTGCTAGTGCAGCTAAATTATTTATGGCTCCTAAGCTCACTAGCTGAAAGCCAGACAATGAGAAAACACCAGCAAACCTTGCATTGCGGTGCAGAGTTCTCTCCATTCTCCAGGCTGAAGGACTCTGGAGCTGTGAAGCTCGCAATGGGCAGCGGATGGGAGAGGAGCGCTGGCTGGTGCCTGGGGAGGGATGCGGCTCCGGAGCTGCCCGGCTCAGGGATGCGGCTCCGGAGCTGCCCGGCTCAGGGATGCGGCTCCGGAGCTGCCCGGCTCAGGGATGCGGCTCCGGAGCTGCCCGGCTCAGGGATGCGGCTCCGGAGCTGCCCGGCTCAGGGATGCGGATCCCTCGGTGCCTGCCCGGGTGCTGCTCTGGGCACTTGCGGAACAGAAACCCGCAAAGCACGATAACAAGGAGCTTTGTGACCTTGCGGGGTTATGTTTGCTGGGGAAAGCTTTTTTTGCTGAGTTCCGAGCTGTACTTTTGCTGCACAAGACAAATTAGACCACATGTGGGGACCGGGGGGGCAGTGGGTCTGGGGGTTGAGCAGAAGAAAGGGAGGGAGGAGGGACAGGAGCATGGCGGGGGAGTGGGACAAAAATCAAACGCCGTTGTGGTTTTCTCACATGGTAATTATTTACTTTCAAATAACAATATGAAAAGCAAGCGCAGCTGGAGGTTTGGCACTTCCAATAGTATTCAGGGGCCACTTTGGGTTCCTCTGCTTCCTGAGAGTATGTAGAAAAAAAGATGCAAGAAGCCTGCGGGTAAAACGCCTCCTTGATCTCCAGTCTCTCTCCCTGCAGCAGGCTAAGCACAGTCCCTGTACACACTCCGGGGCAGGGCTACCAGAGGCACAGCTCACTGCGGTTTGGGCAGGCAGGAGAGGCCACCGCTCGCTGCTGGCCCCACACGCCCAACAGCTGCATCAGCTGAAGTGACACCGCCACACTCACCTCCTGAAAATAAGGAAGGCTTGCTGGATTCTTTTTAAATTTCTAATAAGGCATTAGGGAGCCAAGCAATGCGAAACTACCTACTTCCCTCAAGACTCCACTGTGTCGGGGGGTGGCAGCCATTCCCAGCTCCAGAGTATAATCTGGGAATGCAGCTGCACCCTTCCTCCAAGTGTTAGGACATGCTCTGTCAGCTGCGTCCTAGCTCTGTCCCTTTATTTAGCATTTGAGCATTGTCTGATAGTTCCCAGGCACTGCTATGGATGCCCAAGAAAGGCTTTGGAGAAGGCAGAGTACCCTGGCAATCCAGAGAGGTTGCTGAGTGTGTGGATAGGGCCATGTCAGACCCGCTGAGTACAGCACTGCAGGGTTAGGAAATAAAAGGAGCACAGATGATGAAAGAGCAGAGCTCAGCTCCCTTGCAGGAGCTGAATATGGAGATCCGGGGTATATTAGGAAGTATGAGTTATTCATAATTCATTGTTACTGAGGATAAGCCCCCAGGATACTTAGCTGATAAAAAATATATTATTTCAAAGATGTGATTTACCACATTTTGTTGGGTTTCTATAAAGAAGCAAAAGCTAAACTGTACAGAAGATGGCACATTTTGGTTAATTCTGTTCTCTTGTCCAAAGCTAGGAAGACTGAACAGTGTTTGAAGTCTTGTGTTACTATAAGCTAAAACAATTTTTTTCCTTTGTATTTCCTCTCAGAGATATTAAGGTCTTGAGGCTGAAGAACAATATAGTAATTTTAATATTTAAAAGATCAGTTTGAAGAAAATGCCCAGAACTTAAAGATTTAATTAATTTTTATTCTAAGTGAGTTTAGTTATCAACAACACACTGAAATCTCAGATGACCAAACAACAGATTCTTTGGCACAGTAGTGATGTTGGTATTTCAAAATGCAGTCACATTGAGTCAAGTGAAATGGTTTTCTGGAAAATGAATAGTTGAAACCCTACTGAAGTACTCTCCACTGAGGGTTCCTTCTTCTCTTCCTTTTCCTATTCCTTCTCCCAAATTACCAAAATTAACACAACCTCCTGGAAGGGCCCATTCTCACTGAATGTGCTTTTCTCTCATGTGAAATCCAGTAAAAAATATCTGCCCACTATTAGGTGAAGAGAGTATATTTTTTTTGTGCCTGTCAGAGGAAGCAACTTGAGCTTGTCGGAATTTCCCCCCAGCCTGGGTGCAACCCAGGGATCGAGGAGCAACTGCCTTGCAATGTTGGCCCTGCATAACTCTGCCCTCTAGTTATTCACGCATCTCTAGCTTTAACAAGTACTAAATTGGGAGATTCGATAATATGACCCTCAGACTACTTCAAGAGCCAGAAGAGCAGGGCAGGGCCAAAGGCTCTTGCTGTTGCAGCAAAACTTTCAGTCTCTTATCCTTACTTGTTATGGAAAACTCAGCACAGATTTAGATCTCCCAACCCGGCATTACAGGGTGGGAGAGATATTGTATGAACACAAGTTCACTCTCAACACAATGAAATAGGATAAGGCTTTAAGACAGAACTATCTTTTTATTCTGCATCTGTGTAGTCCCTTGCACAGTGGGAGTCCCTGGCTGACTCCAAGCCCTACTGTTTTGTGAATAATATCAACAACAATAACCATTCCAGCTATTTGTAGTAGGAATGGGGAGTGTAATTGCCAGTTGCCCATTTAATAGCACAAAACTGTTTTGAAAAAACATAAGAAAAAACCCAATACCCACAAAGCAAGAAGAATAAAGTTGATTAAAATTAGCTTTACACCCTCCTGTATAGGTTCTTATCCATTGCTGGCTGCCTGTTCCTCTGCATGATTCCTCCATCTGTCTGACAATTCTGCATTTACTTTCAGTCTTTATTAGGATTCTTTCTAGTAAAATGCTTTAGCACTTTTGTCAAGAAGATGAAGTCTTAGAAGTAGGCATCTTTAACAGATTTTTATGCTGGTAGATCTCTGTATCATGCTGAGATATGATGAAGAGGCCAGGATTTAATTTACACAGGTGTATAGCTTAGCCAAGTGTGAACAAATACATTTTTATTTTATACTGATGGGCATGCACTAGCTTTGAATACATCTTTTATAAGATAATACCTAGATCTCTGGTGATTTCTATACTGTCTCATAAAACAAAGTGAAATATTTTATTTTGTTAACTTGTGCTGGAAATCTTATTTGCTACCCTTCACTCAAAGTCTTTAACTGCAGATGAGCAGCAATTGTGGAATCACCTTTCTGGGCCATTTTGGGGAGTTTTGATCACTTGTGTGAGATCTTCTGTGCCCCACCACAGACTCAGGCTGCAGTGTGTAGAAATGCACTGCAGACTAAAACTAAATATTCACCTAATTCCTTTGATTCAAGGGAATTAGGTTACTTACCTGAGTAATTAATATGAATGTTTAATTAATAATTTTGCTTTCACGTGAGTTATTTTTATTATACTTTTTTTCCTACAGGAAATTAAAAACTTAAGTAATGTTTTCAGACAGACCCAAATGAGATTACTTTAAACCTATGCTTTCTCAAAGGGTCTGCTGTTTTAAGGGTCCCTCACTGACCTCTCATTGACTTTCTCCAATGTTATATTGTTCTGTCTAATAGAAGATAAAGACAGATTAATAATAGCCAATGACTGGAGTAGTGAGTCAGGACCAAAAATAGCAAGTGCCCTACACAGGTCATGTCATGTACAGTGTATGCAAACTGCAAGGAGACAAAGAAGATTAGAGAGCTTAGATAATAAATAAAGAGGAAATGGATCCAGTCCTCTACTTTTAAAGCTGGATTCATATAAAAACTCAAATGTACCAAAAATTGGAAGGAAATCAGATATGGATAGTTAGTTCAGGATGGGGCTCAGTGTTAGTTCAGAGAGAGTTTAGGGGAGTTGTCAAGAGCAAATTCCCTTTTCCCTTTATTCAGAGGCTCCCAGGGTGGAGCTCCTGAGCAGGAAGGTCACCAGTCCAAGACGGAGACCACATGAATCTGGTGAAAACACAGTTCACCTCATCCATGAAGGTACTACCACTCTTAAAGGTGAACAAAGTGTCCACATCACTGGCCTGAAATGTGCCTGGAGAAAAGACAACATTATTCTTACAAATATTTCTTATATGAGATTCACATTAAAACGTGGCCTGCAATGCTTCCCAGCAATTGTCTGCAGCCAAGGGGCTCCTGTGAAAACCCTGCAGAGCTGCTGTGAACTTGTGCAAGGAGGTGGCATTGACTCCCTGTCAGGAGGCAGGTTCAGGGCTGGTTAGCAAGCCCTCGAGGTGAGCTGCCACCAGCACCCCATAACTGCTTCTGTGCAGAGCACAACACCCTAATTTCCCCATTCACATGTACAGCAGATGCAGAGTGTCAGCTGTATTTCAGAGTTTGTCAGCTGGAGTTTCTCTGCCAAGAGGGCTCTAAGCAGAATGCAGTGGTGTCTGCAGATACGCCTGCAGTGACAGACCCATAGGCTGCTGGAGACTGAATACTAAAATGTGAATTATTTCCCCTGGTGGTTCTGGCACGTGTGTTTCAATGTCTGGAATACATACCACATTATTATTAGTGCTCAACTCTGTGTTTTAATGATCCTCTAGGAAACAAGGAAAAGAGGGTGTGTGAAATAACCATAATGGTCTGAAGACAAACGTACAAATTACGAAGTATTTTGCTAATAGAGTGCAAGAAGGTCTCATAATGAAGGATAAATTCAATGCTATGGTGTCAGACCTCTAGGAAATAGCAGGGTTTCCTAGAAATCCCAAGAAAGAGTTTTGCTCAGTAGTTTCTGATTCTTATGCTTACTTGGGTTGGTGCAGGAAGTGCATGAACAAATCCCATTCATAAATAAAGGAATCTGTGTGCCTGCCTGACTCCTTCCCCTGCAGATACCCCTTCTTCAAAGTGTATTCTTCTAAGTTCTTCTAAGCATACATGAAAAGAAATTGTTAAACTCTGGTAAGTACCCAAGGATAAAAGTGATGTATTGTTCCAAACAGGATTTTACTCAGCATTAATAATGACAACCTGTTTCATTATTACTGGATATGAGAATGGACTGGGAAAAAAAGGGTTTTTTGGGTTTTTTTTTCCCTTAGTTGTTGTAATTTTTTCTCACTTTCTAAAGTGAAAAAATAAATAAGAAAATAGGGAAACACATCCACCTTTGTGGGAATTCTCATCAATTCACACTTTTGGAGGTTGTATTAAATTGGGTGTTGGCTTCATCTCTGAGGCAACCACGGTGAGGACAAGAGAAAGTGGTCTCAAGCTGTGCCTGGGGAGGTTCAGGGTGGACGTCAGGAAGAATTTCTGCACTGAAAGGCTGGTCAAACATTGGAAAGCACTGCCCAAGGAACTGGTGGAGCCACTATCCCTGGAACTGTTCAAGAAAAGACTGAACGTGGCACTCACTGCTATGATTTTGTTTACTAGGTGGTGGTCAGTCAAAGGTTGCACTAGATGATCTTTGAGGTCTTTTCCAACCTTAATGGTTCTATGATTCCTTCTATCTAAAATGAGGGAAGTCAAACTATTTTTACAAAATTTTCCAACTAACTGAAATTCATTTTAGGGATCTTAAACCAGGCCATCAATGACTAAAATACCTACATATTGACCACAAAATCCAAAGGTAAATTAGGCCAAATACTGTGTTTTACTGTGTAACTCACTAACAATGCAACTCAAAATGATGCTGGAGTTCTGCAGAACCCTCATAGGTAACAAGAGCTAGTCTCTGCTGAGAGCTAAGAGTTTCAATAACACCTAGAATATTTGAGTCTCCTATTCTTAATTTTTTTCATTGATGAAGTATCATTGTAACAATTGAAATTGCTTTAAAAATACTGACCGGAATACAAGTAGTTGAGTTCTACTCTGTAGGTGAGGGCAGAAGAATCTGGTGTATAACTTATAGGGCTCTGATCCAGGAAAGAGCATAAGCAAGTGCTTAAATCCATTCCTTTTCAGGAAAGAATTTCGGCACATGCTAGATTTTAAGCATATGCCTAAAGTTAAAGTCAAGCATATGGTTAAATGTTTTCCTGAATGGAGGCTTTCCCGATTGAAGGCTTTATAGGGCAACGTATGGCATTTTTGAGGAAACCTAAAACATTCTCACTCTTCACAGAAAGACAGAGAAACAGTACAAATCTTTTTTTAAATACCTGCTTTATAGAATTCTATCAAGGAAGGATATATTTGGGTTTATTGAATACTATCAAAGTTTAATATAAAACCTGTGAAGTGCAAGAACAACAAAAACAAAATATTAATGTTGTAGGCTCATTCAATAAGCAGACACAGATCTCTAGAATTTTCAAAGAAGATAAATTAGTCCCTAATGCACTCATCAAAGAGAACAGCAATGTTACCTAGTATGTTTTGTATTAGTCTTTCACTTTATCTCCTTTACTAGAGTTTTTCTTCTTACCTTTTTTTATGTTTGGTGAGAAATTAGGTCATGACTGCAGTCAGGGTACACACAAGGCATGTAAGTCATAAATCTCCCTACTGCAAGCTGTTTTCCATTCTGTTCTCAATTTATTTCTATTTTGTTAATAATAACCTCACAGCCTAATTCAGCAAAATAATGTGGTGCTCGGCTGTGACCAGCCTGGAACAGATGCATGTGATGAGCTTCTGAGGAAGTGGAAGGAGCCTTTCCTTGCAGCCTCTCCCAGCTGTGGTGCCGTTGGCTAGCATGGGCTACTCAGGAGCAGAGTGAGCCACACATGGCCTCCTGTGTGCAGGTCAGGCTGTCGCTCGTGCCCTACTGACCAAACATTGCAACCAAACCAGTCATCCTCCGGACATCTCCCTGATGGAGAGGAACAGGGAGGAAGGGACAGGAGATTCTTCCTTTTTTCTCACTCACAAATGTTTTGGGCATGGCTCTCATATGTTCTAACCCAGAAGGTTTGGTTATTGTTAGCATATTTACATGCTGTTAGGTTCCCTTTCAAGTTGAGTTTTATTCAGATAATAATAAGTTGCTTCTAAGCCTTTGCTGAAGAAAACAGACATCTCTGCGAGTGTCGGTCCCACTGGATTATACAAGAGAGCAGAGGTTTATTATGTATATTATTTTTTCATTACCACTCCAACTAGTAAAAGGATGCAGTAAGTTACAAGTCACACACCTCACTTCCAGTTTGTCTCTTAATTCTCCACAACTGAGGAGAGCAGAGAGCTTCTCTAATCATTATTATTATAGCACAAATATAACAAGATATTTAAAGTTATTGCTAAAAAGACTTATTGTTTTCTTCTACTTGGTCCTTGCATATTTCAGCTGAGTCTTTCTTTAAAACTGGTTATTCAGGCTGCCTCTCACGTTACGTATTTGGTGTCTCGTTTCTTTGTCCCCCTCAGGAGATCTGTGGAGGTCCTGGGGAGCCCGAGGGACTCAGAGATGATTTAAGGTGCTGTGGGTGGACGAGGAAGAGAAGACAGATTTGCACCAGGTTTCTGAACTATGCTTTTCAGGACATATCTGTGTAATAATGAAGTTTTCCCTATCTCCTGAAACTTATCAACATAAAAAGTAAATCTTAAATCCTGACTGAGGTAAAATCAAGGCCCACTATGAAAATGAGAACAGTTACCTCAATAATGACAGGTCAGGTCTGTTGTGACAGAGGCATCCATCTGAGTTATTTAATATACAGATTAAAATCAATGTCTCAATAGAAAAAAAAAAGAGAGTTGAAACAACTTCCTCTGAAGTTTCTTACCAAAATAATGATTATATTGGGGCAGGATGTCCATTTTGAGGGTTTTGGACAAAACCCTCCATCTAGGCTGGAAAAGCATTCCCAATAAAAATGTGTTAGAAATGGATATATTTCTATGAAAACCTCTGGGTTTTTTTCTCCCCATTAGCATTTTTTGATGAAAACAGGAAAACATTTAATCAAAAAACATCCTGTCAGTTTTAGCTGATAATTAACGTCAATAAATTAATGTTCATCCCTCACTATCACCCCTCTACCACCTGTGTCTGCAGAGCAAAGCACTGCTTGCCGATGAAGTGTAAGAACACAAAATACACCCAGCAGTACGTCCTCTCCTCTTCCATTAGTGTGTCCAGAATGAAATTTGCTATAATTTCTGATCACCATTTCACTCACCTTCTCTTAAGTCTGTTGTCTGAGCTCCCTCAGGCAGTGCTAAGGATGCAGCAACACCCGAGGTACCTTTTCTTTGTGGAAGTGAGAACTATAGCAGGAAGTGCAGACCCGAGGCCAGAGAATAAAGAGGAAGACCCCAAAGATCATTGTCACTCTCATCCTTCCTCTGCCAGCATTGACTCACGGGAAAAGGCACTGCTCTTCCTTTCTTTTCTCTCTCTGAACTGTGGGCCAGCCCTGTTGATGTAAATGACAGGTTTTGTCTTTGTTATTTGTTTTTTTTTCCTGGTGTTCAACTTCTGTCCAACTCTGCCTGCTTTGCTCCAGCTTGGGGTACTGATTATGCTACAACGAGGCAGGTCAAGTTGCTCAGAGATGAGGAATAAGGGAAAAGGAGACTGTGGGGACAGGAAAGGAAAGGGAAAAACACCACTAAGACAAATACCATAAAACAAAACAAAACAGCCAGGGTGACTTCACGGTCATACTGGGGTCAGAAGGACAGAGATGTTATCAGAGTAAGGAACAGTCTGAGGAAAATGGAGGCAAGGCAGAAAGAGGCAGAGAAAAGTGCACTGAGAGGGCTGTGACAGGGAGGAAGAGCAGGCAGAAAAGAGAAGTAGGCAAGGAAGGAGATATGCCACTGAGGGAGGCTACTGGGGGGGCAGGCAAACCTTGGTGGTCCTGGGATGATCTATCCAAAACTGGGGGAGGCAAAGTGAGGGATGCACATGAAGAGAAACCGGTAGAGTAAGGAAATATCTAAATGCTTTTCTGTTCCTCTCCAGCCTATAAACAACCTTCTCTACTGCTACCCAGCCCTTCAGTACTCTTTATTACTGGTATAAATAATTTTCAAACCAAAATGGGGAGGAGATGACTTTGAAACTAAATATGGCATATTTCTCAAAAGAGGGATTCTTCCTGGGAGGTGAAGAAAAGGAGGGGGGGGCACTAGGAAGACTCAGTAAAAGAAAAACAGTTACAACAGACAAAGAGTAAATATTAAGAGGGAACAGATACAGATAAAGGGAAGAAGATGAAACAGATAAAAGTGATGGATGAGAGGAAGAAAGGAAATAGAAGGAGCCAAAATAATGAGAACAAAGGAAAAGAATAAAGAAAAGGAAGCAGAGAGGAGAAAAACACACATCCAAATGAATACCTGGAGTCCTTAATGATTAATATCTTTTCTTTTACTGAGAATAAATTTGTGCCGCACTCAAATAGTAGATTGAGCCACCATTTACACCTTTTCAGAGCAAGATGTCAAATTTGAGGTTTTTAGGGTTAAAGTGCTCAAACTGATTAAGATCCATTCTCAATAGGGTATGCAATGTCCCAGCCACAAAATTAATATTTTCCTCCACTTCAGTGTACATAAGAAGTCATTAAAGTGAGTGGAAGGAAACAAATCTGCTCTCAGCTATACCTCTATTTTTCAATTTGAACTGTAAAATAATTAATACAATGATAATGTTTCAGAAGTATAACCAGATTTGAGAACTTAAGGGAATCTAATCATATTTACATTTGACCTTTTCCCAATAAGCAGAAGGTAAAAAAAAAAAAAAAGAAAAGGAAAGAAAGAAAAAGGAAAGGAATTTATTATGTGGTATCTTCAGCTATCTGTATTGCCCATGGCATGGCTATTCGTCATGAACAATGCATTCAGACTTTATAACCCGAATATTCTGCAAACAAATAACACTTTAAAACAGAAAACCAAACAATAGCACAAGCATTATTGTGTCCCTTCCTTTTCACCAGTATACACAGCAAAGGAGACATAGGAGGAAATCAACTGTAAATGGCATCTTCAGTAATGAAGGGAAAAGCTGGATATCCACAAGTCTGTTTCCTAGGCAACTGAATGGAGGGACAATCAGAATCTCTCAATTGCACCCCATTATAGATATTTTCTACACAGACCAGTAAAAGGAAGAAAAAGGTGATTGGAAAATCTTCAGCAAGAATCATCCTGGAGCACTTTGAAAGCATGGGGGAAGTGAACAGATAACATATAAAATGGCTGCCTACATGTAGCTCCTGATTGCAATCATCTTCAGAGCTGTAAGAAGAGGGATGACAGAAAAATCGTGTATTTAAAAAAGGTCCCAGATTTCATCCCTGACTCTCAGGATGGGGCTGCATTGACAATTATATTTTATAGGAATATCTCACAAATGGACCTCGACACTGTGTATAGAGGGATTATTCTGAAATACACATTGTAAATTCACTCTCTGCATTTTACTTTGGCACCCCACCAATGTAATGGTCCAAGATTGTTAATATGACCTGATGAACCAGAGCTGTTGTTGATCCAGTAATATCACTTCCCTGAATAATTTATAGAATGCATGAACTTAGGTGAATAAAATAAGCATATGCCAAGGGAGTTCACGTTTTTCTGCACTGGCTAATCTCTTAGTACCAAAAGTAACAGTACATGCTTTATTCAGGAACATACTGGGGAAAAAAAATAGGCATGCAAGCACTTAGAGGATAAAAATATTACAAGGTATCAAAACTAGACAGATAAATGAATGAATCTAGATGAGCCATATGGACTTATTGCATCCCTAAATGTTAAAATGCTAAGTATTACAGCTATCCTGGCCATCCAAGGAAATGTTCTGGGTAAAGCCCAGCTAAGGAAAGCTTAAATTACGTATTACCATGTATGCCTGCGCTCTTCTTTTCTGCCCTGTCCCAGCAGATTTTCTTTTTTCATTTCTTCATTTTTTGTCTGTTTTTTTTTTTGTGTTGTGGGCTTTTTTTTTCTCTTTGTGTTGTTTTGGGTTTTTTTTTACTATGAGCCAAAGGTCTAATAAACATCATACCAGTATTCTAAGGTTGACCACACCCGCACAAAAGTCATCATAGAATCATAGAATCATGGAATCATAGAATGCTTTGGACTGGAAGGGACTTTAAAGATCATCTAGTTCCAAACATCTTTGACTAGACCAGGCTGCTCAGAGCCCTGTCCAATATGGCTTTGAACACCTTTAGGGATGGGGCATACACAACTTCTCTGGGCAACCTCTTCCAGTGCCTCACCACTCTCACAATAAAGAATTTTTTCCTAATATATAATCCAAATCCAGTCTCTTTCAGTTTCACGCCATTGCCCCTTTTCCTGTCACTACATGGCCTAGTAAATCATCTTTCTCCATCTTTCTTGTAGGCTCTCTTTGGGTACTGGAAGGCCTCAATTAGGTCACCTTTAAGTCTTCTCTTTTTTAGGCCGAACAATCCCATTTCTCTCAGCCTTTCCTCATAGCAGAGGTGGTCCATCCCTCTGATCAACTTAGTGGCCTCCTCTGGACTGGCTCTAACAGGCTGGGACCCCAGAGCTGGTTGCAGCACTGCAGGTGGGGTCTCACCAGGGCAGAGCAGAGGGGCAGAATCCCCTCCCTCCCCTGCTGCCCTCACTGCTTTGGGTGCAGCCCAGGGCACGTTTGGCTTTGTGGGCTGCAAGGGCACATGGCTGGGTCATGTCCAGCCTTTCACCCACCAGCACCCCCAAGTCCTTCTCAGCAGGGCTGCTCTGGATCTGTTCATCCCCCAGCCTGGGTTGATGCTGGGGGTTGCCCTGACCCAGGTGCAGCACCAGCACCTGATCTTGTTAAACCTCACGAGATTCCCATGGGCTGCTTCTTGAGCTTGTCCAAGTCCCTCTGGATGGCATCCTGTCCTTCAGGTGTGTCACTGCACCACTCAGCTTGGTGTCATCTGCAAATTTGCTGAGGGTGTACTCAACCCCTCTGCCCGTGAAGTCTTCATTTTAATACAGACAGAAGTGCACCAAGCCAAAATGTACCCTCTCATCTAACTGCCAAACCTTTCCTCACTTAATGTGTTCCAAGAAAAGAAAAACTTAGAAACATTATCTTTCCTGTGAGACAAAATATCTTTCCCATTGCATCAAGTATTAGCAAAGTACAGAAAAATCAGTCAATCCTGAGTGAGTTCCTTTACCAGGGATTGCAACTAGTCCAGCACAATAAAAGGGCAGAGATGGGAGAGAAACACTATCAGAGAGGACTTCCAGAGAGTGGTAAGAATAAAATATGTTTCTGGAATATCAGGATTTTATTGATGTGTGCCCATTTCTGGTCTAATCTCATTTCTCACAGAGGAATGATCTATTTAATGAGGGACCAAATTAAACCTCTTTACACTCTGCTTGACTCAGGCTCTTCAGGTTCAGAGGTATATTTTGGTTCATTTCCAGGGGTTTATTTTGTTACTCTGTAATTTATTGGTCTGCTTTACTGTGTGGAGTTCAAAATATTCATATGTATTGGAAACTTTATGAGAGGATGGGGGTGGCAAGTGTAGAACACAAAGTTGCGTAGGTAAAACTTATTAAAAATAAATGTCGAAAGAGCTTAGAAGGAAACAAAAGACAACATGTTTGGGAAATACTATATATGGGCAGTAGCTGCATGCATCCTTTTGATGTGGGGAATGGGAAAACTTTTTTAAAAGTATGACTTTTTAACCATGGCTAGAACCAATCACTAGTTTTGATGAATAATTTGACAATATCATTTTCTCTGGGATGGAAAGGCCATTAGATAGATAGATAGATAGATAGATAGATAGATAGATAGATAGATAGATAGATAGATAGATAGATAGATAGATAGATAGATAGATTGATTGATTCTGGCAAAATAGCTATCTTCTGAAATCAGTAAAAAACCACAACAGAACCTTTGTGTGAGAAAATTTTAGTCTGAAAAAATATTCTGAAACAGGTACTCGACTGTAGGATTGCAGCTCAGCTTATGTGCAAAACTTCCACTACTTTCTAGCTTCACCACTTAAAAAAACCAAACACCCCTCTTATTTAATCTAAAACAGGTGGTAGAAAATCGAGCATTTGGGCAGCAGTTCTATCAGCAGCAACATCCCACCATGCACTAAAGACAGACAAAACCAACTGACTGGACCAAACCTGAAGCTCTCCACCCACAGGTAGACAGTCCTCTTCAGTTCTCTGGAACTGCAAAATCCTCTGTATTTAATTAACTTCTCTCAGTCACTGCTATCTTAGTTTCTTTTTCATCTTGTCTAACAATCCCAAATGTGCTCCTATTTAGCAGTTTGATATAGTTTTACAGCATCACTATGCCAATGTTGGTACAGCTTATATGTTAGTGGTATCCCCATGAAAACTGTCCCCTTTGTCCTTCCAGAGATAAAATTCACGCTTAGGAAAGTGCTTCAGCTTTTATTATTTCCTGTTCTTTCTTGCTATGGCACAAACTGGGTGAAATCTTGAAATTGAAGGGAAAAAAATGTCATTCAGGGAAGAAAAAGGTGTAATTAAGCATACTTTTGGAAGTAAAAGGGATAAAATACAGATGTCCATACCCTAAATGTGGCCGTGGAGCATGGAGGAGGCTGGCCAAACCACCCACTGCTCTGTGAATAGATTAACTTTCCATAGGTTGTCTCCAGAAACGCAGGGCAGAACAATTCTGGTAGAGGTATGACAGCATCCAGAGACCATGCAGGGGGAATAATCGAAAAAGCCAGCTAGAAAACACTTGGGCCATGTTCCTGAGAGAAAATCAGGAGAGGAAGCTTTTGGGTAGTGAAGTAGCTGGAAAGAAGTCTCAGAAGAAAGGCAAAAGCTTTCAAATGCTGTTCTTATTATAAGGGTGAAAAGGACATTATGTACATTATTCATAAATAAATAGCTTTGCAGTGTGCACATCACTTAGTCATTGAAATCATCAATAGACTTCCCTTAAGTCTTCCCTTAAAAACCCCTTCCAAGCTCCTCAAAGCTGGCTAGGGCTCCTTGCAGGAAGGATAGTGCTATTAGTACAGCAGGGAATGGATCTGTTTCCAGTGTACCTGGCAAGCATCTGGACAGACACACGATGACATCAGTCACAGCCAGGACCACACAAGCGTATTCACATGGAGCTGTAAGTGCATTGGACAGCCAATACATATGGTTTATACCTTTCTCCCTCTCACTGGGGAAACAGTCCAGCTATTTTTAAGCCTGGATATGCATATTGCTAATATAAGGACATTCCTTGTGCAGAGGAAGAAAAGGGAATATTAAATTTTTCAACATGCTCTCTTTATTTCTAGCAGTTTTCTTTTTCCATTGTGCTCACTCACTCCTTCCCTGGAACAGTGAAGGGCCATCCAGGAACTTTTGTAATCTCTGAAGTTTGAATTAACACCTACAAAATCACAAAGTTTATTTGTTCATGTACCTTGTGAAGTAACCAGCTGGGACAGCGTGCTCTCACACATGCAGTGGTGCACAGTCAGGTTGGAAGCAGCTGCTTAAGTAGAGCAGAAGGGGGACAACGCCTACAACAAGGAATATTTGCACCAAGGTTTAATATTGCACCAAGGTTTAATATTCCTACAACAAGGAATATTAAATCACCTTCAGACTACTGTCTACTCACCTCAAGAGTTAAGCAGCAGTGGAGAGGGAGAAAATTCATAATTCTCACAGTTGTCTAGAAGTTAACTTCTTAAATAGAAAAAGTGGTTAAATCCTTTGCATAAATTATTGCCAATTGTCCATCTAGCTTTTGTTACAATAGGAACCATGACAAAGACCTTGGAAACCATGATTCATGAATTTTCCAGGAGCAGCCAAGTGCATTATCCTCTGAAAAGAATATAAAGGAGGAAAGTTTACATGTGTGAAAAATGCCAGCCATTGGCATGCACTTTTCTCACTTCTTTAAAGAAAAGTAGCAGTAATGCAGAAAGTATCTACACTGAGGAGACAGTGACTGTCAGTCATTAAATGACTGCCTCGGGTTGTGTCAGTGTCAATGCTGTATATGTCTGTACCAAAAGAAACCAAAGTGACAGTTTCAACATAACCTGTCCTTTAATAAGGCATAATTGTACAATATGAAAATGCATGCTTTGACTGCTTTTTTTTCTCACTTTTTTTTTAACGAAGCTGAAAAGTGAAAAGAGAGTGGAGATCATTTAGCTCCACACAGGATGCCTTTGCTGATACTTTCTCAAGGCCTGAGAAATGCTTAAAAAGAAGAGTACTAGCTGATTATGTTTCCATTTCCCATTTTCAAACAAAACCACAATGATTCTAGGCCACTTATTTTAATTTAGTTTCACTTGTTGCATTACCTCAGGGTTTGTTTTCTTTTTAATAAAGTGCTTTTATAGAGTGATAGCGAGATGTGGCTTAGTATTTGTCATAAAGCAGCTAGATCTGTATCTCTACAGGTCTTGAGAGATTTTGAAAAATGACCTCATGACACAAATAATTAAATTACCTGGCGATAAAAACTACTCATATTTGGTCACCAGTCAAATGGCACAGGCTAGATTAAAAAAAGATCGCATGGTGACCAGTGTACTGAATCCATGACTCTTTCTCTTTGACCCATATACTCAAAGATTTGTTAGAGGCAAGGTCCTTCAGACTGGGGCCTGTACAGATGCTTTTGAAGTTTTTAAGAAAGCTCAGAAAGCTCACAGTCACGGTGGCACTGCTAAGAGTACCCCTCAGAGACAGTTGATCACTGTCCAAATTGTATTTTGTTTGTGCTTCCTCCAGCAATTAAACTCTGGGTAACTTCTGCTCTAATTTCTAACTTCTGTTGTTCCAGAAAATGAAAAGCTTTATAACAGCTGCGATTGTTTCATTTTATTACAGCACAGTAATGGGTTTTAAATGCCATTATTATTTATAGGGATATGGGTTTAGATATTTTATCTATCTATAAAAGTGTGTTGATTTCATCATTCTGTTCATTCCACCAGCCCCCGCTGTTTTGCAGCTAACTTTAACTTCCCACTAACACATTCTATTCCATAGACCCCATAAATTAATGACTATTAGAAACTTTTCAGAACTGACCCTGATTTTTCTTTCCCAAGAATTCTTAAGCTAGCCTTGTATTTTATTTGTCTGTCCTTTGAGATTACTATAATGCACATTACACATGAACACAATAGGTGAACACTCCTCCATATGAAACAAATTGGTAGCTGCTGTCTCTACATTCAGGGGCTTGGTCTTTTTACGTACATTTCAGACTGCTGTCGTAGCAGTTCCCAGGAGGAGCAGCCTCCAGAGGCGATGGATGGACACCCAGTGTTCCATGGATTCACGTTCCCGGGGTTAGGGCAGAGCTGCAATGTGTGCACAGATCAGCTGCCAGGCATGGCGGCTCTGACAGCGCCTGCGTTTGGCATCCAAGCACGCTGCTCTCTGCTTGTCCAGGAGGCTGGAGCTCTCGTGCATGGCTAAACCTTTTGCCAGATGAATGTGCAATAGCTCTGACAGATCCCAGGGCAGAGCTATTGCCCAAACACTGGCAGAATCAACGGCTCCTCCAGCAAGTGGCAAGAGTAATAAAACCATCTGGCTTTTCAGAGCCCAGCAGGACAGCAGCTTATGTGTTTACACACAGTCGCCTGTTTTGCCATAAAACCCTTCCTATTATAGAAAGCTATCCTGATATTTCCTGTGAAATTAAGATACAGGCTATTCACATATCTCATTTTGATCCTTTACAGAGCAGATTTTTCTGAAAGTTGATCCAAATCTGGGACAAAAACTACATGATTGCAAGTCATTTCACCACATTGTAAGTGATTGTACCTCTAAGCCACAGGAAAACATAGCCAGGACAGAAACAAAGTCATTGACTAGCTGGAGCCCAGAGTGTCAGAATTGTATAAAAGTTCATGAAATACTGCCAGAGCAGACTTCTGAAAGATAAACAAAAATTGCATGACATAGTGAATAAAAAGAGTGGAAAAAATTAACCTTTAAAAACAGAACTGAAAATCAGGTACATAAGATATTACCACCTGAGAAGCGAAGTCCTCCAACAAGCCTGGAATTTAACCATGTCAGTCTTTTGATTACAGGGCTGTGAACAAAAGCTACAAAAACAAATCCTGCCTTAGAAGTTTGAAATGCTTCTCCTGAAGATCTTAGTGTATCAGTATCTCATTTGATATGGAGTCTGTAGCTGTATCTAGGTCTAATTTAAATCTGCCATTATAATCTTAAAAGGACTGCATAACGTAGTTATTATTATGGCAAATGAGAGTAGAACTTTATTTAGGCTAAAGCCATATATGCAACTATGGACAATTCTATAAATTTTAAAACAAAAAAAATTTAATCACTGACTGTCTGCAAAGCCATGGTAGGTGAACTACAGTTGTTTCTCACAGTGATTTGAAAGAGTGTCTTTTACACAGACAGTACTATATTTAGTATGGTGCTGATGTAGGTAGACAAAACTACCTGAGAACAGAAATCTAGCAAACCACCATTTGGGGTGAAAAACTGCCAGACTAAAAAAGAAAATTAAAAAATCACCTTTTCTAAAAGGTAAAGGTTTGGCTGGATTTTTAGTCCTGAAGTTGGGCTTGCTTAGAGAAGAAAGCTGATTGAGGCGACCTCCAGAAGTCCCTTCCAAAGGAAGTATTTCTGTGGTTTGATCCTGTCAGTGATCCTGTGAATGCAAGAGCTCTACCACATAGTCTGTCAAACAGTGTGGAGCAGTGAGAACATGATTAAAGGCCAGATGTGTTAGATGCCAAAATAACTGCTGCACAGCTTTGGAAAATGAAACCTAGAATAGGAATCCTGCAGCTGTTTCCAAGGTATGTCTACCATTAAAAATACAAAACCATAAAACTTTCCTAGCCATGTGTAGGCACCCAGAGCATTCCAGCTCTTTCCTGATCACTGCCAAGGCACCTTGCTCTGACCCACAGAGGAAAAGCATCTGCATACCAGGCAGCTAAAAAGGTTATTTGGGAAACCTGACGTAATCTGTGAATTACTAATGAGATAATTTCATACAAATCTTATTTTTGTTAATTGAGAAGTTTGAAAAGGACTGATTTAAAGACATTTCTCAAAATTTATTAACTGGAATATTTTTGCTTTACTTCATGGTCATTCTCAAATTTTCTCAAAAAAAGAGCTGCATTAGAGTTATCTTTGTTTTTAGGTCATATTTTCAAGCATGACCTCGAAACATTTGTATTTGGATACTGCAATCAGTCATTACATAAATTATGTTGCTTTAAAGGACTGGACAATTTCTAGTGAAAATCCTTGAAAAGTGTATTTTTTAACATAAGTGGATTTACCTGAAGGGTAAGTCTAGGTTCCTGCCACTACCTCCTGGCACAGAGCATGCAGATTCATGGCGTGGCTGGAGCCTATGATGTGTAACTCCTCTTAAAGGAAGGACAGAGTCTGCCCCTGAATCTAATGTGACATGGGCATCTCAACCTGGCTCTGGCTGCCACTTGTTCTGTTGTTAAAAGCTAAAGAGGGCAAAGATCTTTCAGTTGAGTCTCACTAGATTCTTATTTACTCTTCTTGTAGCTCTAATTTATCACATTTCTAAAATTAAAAATAAAAGAATTTACATCTGAAGTGATTGCAACCTCAAATAATCTGAACTGGCAATCATCTCAAAGGTAATTATTCAAATCTGCTATTCATACCCCACTGTTCTGGTGCAATGCTATATTTGTAAGACAGGTACTTCAAAATTCATTCAAATCAGCAACAGGAAACACCAAAGTTTTGAAGTTTTTTTCTGCTGCTTTCAGCTGATCTCTATGGTTTCTCTATTCTATAGTAACTTATCTCAATTTTCTTTTTTCTGGTAATTTTTTTGTTTTCACAGGTCATTGTTACTATTTAACATCGCTCTTCAAGGCTGAAGTGCGCATTTAGGTTTCATTGATACTGTAGCTGGGTTTCAATGGTACTGTATTCATTTACTGAATTATGCCTGTCTTTTGAAAAAAGATCTGCTTTAACCTGGCCAGGAAAATAGAGACCTTCCACAGTAGCTCCCAGCTGTCATTCAGTAGCTGGTAATCCTAATTCTGAAATTAAAATCTCTGGCTGCCCTCTCAGACTGCTAGTCAGCACCCAAAGAGCAGGACTCAGAAGCCAAGTGATGCCAGAGGATTCAAGAAGATGGATGCCCAAGCTCTGCTACTGTCAGATACTGACAGTATTGGCTCTTCCAAACATTTCCTTTCTGAAGAGTATTGACAAATATCCATTGTTTTTGCTCATGTTTCTAGTGAAGTCATAACAGTCATTTTACAAGATGGATTATTTTCCACAGAAATAAAACTGGCAGAATGGAATAAAGATACTCTGATTTAAAAAGGAAGAAAATTACTCAATAAATTGTGCAACTCTTGGCCCTTCATTTGGTCCTCTGTCACTCAGAAAGTCAAAGCTGTCAAGCAGCAGCACAGGGTTCATACTCAGTGGGATCCTTTTAACTTTGCAGCATCTCCACTTGCACTGACATCACACTCCTCCCATCAGTATCAAAGGCATGAGCTAAATAAGAATTTGTTTTCTGACAGAAGCATCTCTTAGATGAAAGGGCCCCATGTTAAGTTTTAATATGCCAGCCCTGCTACTCCCTCTGCATTGGTCGCTGATAGGATTGTGAGTAGCATTTGAAAGCTATCACTAAAACCCTTCCTCTCCACTAAGAGCAAGACTGGCATGGTTTCCTTCCCACTGACAGCACCCTTCTTTGTTTAGAGGGTGTGTGAGAGCTGGGCTTTCTGTGGGCAGAGCGTACAAATGCTATCCTACTGAAGAAAGTAAGGAGCAAGGAAAGAATTTAGCCTGAAACAGTTCATTTCCTGGCCATCTCCTGGGGCAGCACTCACACATGCTACTCTTTATTTAAGAGAGACTTCAGCCTTACATGTTAGTCTTTTATTCAAAATGGCAAGATCGCAGCCAAAAGTAGTATGAGATAATAACAGGTATCACATACTGCTTGTGGTTTCATAGTATCCAAAGTCTGCCAGACTAGTTGGATTATGGGCATTTTAAAGTTAATAAAACCAATTTGTTTAAAAAGAAATTACCCATTTGGCTCTTGTTGATCATCCAGTTGGTCTTATTTTTCCAAGAGGCAGAACACATCTGCATCCAATTAGTGTATTAGTTGGAGTGCCTCTGCACTGCTGCATTACAGTTCCTGTGCATGGCTTGAAAAAGTACATAGGATGTAAACTCTTCTCTCATCATGTTGCAAATCAGCAGAGGCTTTAGTGGAGCCATGGGACCCAGGGGGTAGGGGAGAAAGAAGGGCTGGAGTGTGGGGATGAATACCAACAGGATTTGGCTCTGCTCCTTGAGCTCAATTAGGTTATTTTTGTATTAAAGGTAAATCTTGCACTTGGTTTCTGACATAACAAAGTAAAAAGAAAATCTCTATTTATTTTGATGGAATGCAATTTAGACTTCACATGATCATAAATAGAGCACCATTAGTACAAAACAGTGCATTATTGGTTTTGTGCTTGTGTCTGCCTTCTCTTCATCCTTCCTAATCCTGCTGGGGTAGTCAGAGACACATAAATATCAATTAAAGACACAATTAATACAATTAAACCAAAGCAGCAAGCTCCTTCAATGATAGTTTGTATTTAACCATCTTATTTATGGTATAACCTCACTCTCCTAATATCACGGTCAGCCTGAGAGCAATCACTGCAGCTGCTCCAGGCTGAAGGTGGAGAGTGACAGGAGTCCGAGATCTCATGGCTGTGCTGAGGGATGAGCAGAGTAATAATAACAAGGGAATTTGAGAGAGCTGTAGGATGAGGTTTTTATTTCTTCTTAACTATGTTACCACAGAGGCGTTACCACCCTCTCTGATTGGCCCAGCTTTGGCCAGCAGCATGTCCATCTTCAGGGCCATCAGGGATTGGCTCTGCTGGACACGGTGGAAGCTTCCAGCAGCTTCTCACAAAAGGCACTTTGTAGTCCCCCTGCTATCAAAACCAGGAAACACAAAAGCAGTACAGCCCCCACCCAACCTCCCTTCTCAGCCTCTCAGGTTAGTGATTCCCCTTCAGTGTTTCTCTCTGGCACACTGCCCTCCATGCCCTAAGATAAGTAAAAATAAATAATTGTATAAATTAAAGAGCAGAGCTCAGTTTTTGGCTGACTGGAATTGCTTTTCCACATGTGCTCAGGGCAGGGTGAGGACTGGAATCACCACCTGTGCTGCAGTGGACCCCTGTGTGCATCCCACAGGTGCATAGTGCTGGGGAACAGAGCCTCATCCCTGGATGCCCATGCACACAGGACACAGAGGCTTTTCTGAGCAAAGCTCTAATGAAGGCAGCCTCCTTCAACACGTGGCAAAGAGAAGACACATCTTTAAGAGGCTCTAAGTCAAGTTTTGTTTTGGGCAAAGGCTGGTGTTGCTCAATGCACAGCACCTAAAATTCAGATGCTGATAAAGCATCTATCAGACTTCTTGACTCTGAGTGACTGGAACACATGCTTTGTCAGGAATAAAACAAACGCTGGGAGGATGCCCTGAATGATTGAGACTTCTAGCAGTGTGGAGATCTAAACAGCTTTACACTCTGATTGTGCGATCTGGATGCACATGCAAAAGAAAAGTACCAGAAGGTAACACTATTTCTGACAACAGCTGGTGCTACAAAACTTTGGGAGCAATTCAGATGCTTACATGTACGTTCTTTGTGCCATTTTAGACACTGTAAAATACCCAAGGGTGATCATCCCACACTGAATCATTCCCCTGGGATTTTTGATACATTTCATCTAATGTTTGTGAAGGAGACCAAGAATGAAACTGATGGTATGTTTATAAGCCCAGTGCAGCTAAGCCATTTATCATGGGCTAAAAATTGCTGCCTTATGCATCCAATCTAGCTCCTTCAGAAGTTATCATGGAAGCCAGATAAGAAGTCCTTTCTTCCAAGCCCAGAGCGGAGGGTGTAAGACTGTCTGTCCACAGCAGATGAGCCCCAGAGAGAACAGATTTACTTGCTGCTCCACAGCAGACCAAGAGAAACACTGCGCTGCACAAAGCAACTTGGGGCAGCAGAGACTTGAAGAGCATGTCTTTTTTGGATGGAGATAAGTGTGAAGATGTTTATCTTCCTCTGCTGAGTGACTTAAAATAACAGGTTTAGGCTAAGAGGTCTGACTTTCAGATGGCTGACAGTGTGTTAGAACTCTGTCACCAAAGGAGTATCACTTCACTTTAAATGATAGATATCAGAGGGGACACAGAGTTTTAATGTTGTTCATTTTTCCTTTCTCTACTCGAAAGGGGATGATGTGAAAAGCTATAACTCTGAAGGCTCTGGTGTGAGGCAGATGGTCCAGCTGTGCTCCACTGAGTCTCATGTTCTCCAGGGCTGGCTGCCTGGGAAGTCGCCACTACAGGAAGCCAACCTCCACCAGGCTCCTCGCCTCTGAGCAGTTACTGAACATGAAAAGTGAAACTGAAATCTTGTTCCTTTTGGTTAGATGAATTTCCTGATAGGTGTCAGGAAATGTTTGAAATGTAAAAGTAAACTGTTGTCCTTTCTTTCCTCATAGTTTTCATAAGGAACTGTAGCAGAAAAGAATATTTAAATATGTTTGTAATTTCTTTTATTTCTTTCTGTTCCCACAGGTATTCACATAGAAACAGGGCCAAAAATTCATTTGAACAAGACTTCCTGTTCTTTGCATGTCAGGTGGCATGTGTTAAATTGTGCAAAGTAGCTCATGTTTGATTCTGTATCTACCCAAATTTTGCATGCCAGAGTCTATTAAATGCAGTGGTTTGTTTCATCCTAAATTAAGGCAGGCTGGCAAGATTGAACACAAGAAAAGCAAACTGATTCTTGTGACCTGCTGTAGGCTTTTCCACAGAAATACATCTAACCTATGTCTTTGGATTCATCTAATGAATTCTAAAATCCCTAACACCCATTCACTGAGATGGCGGAAAAAGAGCATTCAAAATGGAAAGTCAATAAAGGAATATTTTGTCAGCCAGTTAAAAATAGCACCTGTCTCAACCAGCAGCTATTTTTTTGATAGGAGAAGTGGATGGACCAAAAGCCTAAAGGAGAAACTTTCCAAGGCTAAAATATAATTATTTTACTTTATGAAAATGAAGATTTGCAACATGCAAAAGTTGTGCCTTTACACTTCTTGTCTGGAGTGGACAAGATGTGATCAAGGGAAGAGAGAAGGGCAGTAATGGTATGAACCATTCTTCCATCCAATTCCAAGGTTATCTCCTTGAGTATATTGAGCTTGGTCTTATTAAAAAAAAAAAACACCAAAAACCCCAACCAGAAAAAAAAAGTAATAACTAACCCAAATCTATCTTTCAGAATTTTATTTTATTCTACAAAACTTTATTCTTTAGTCTTCTTTTTACACATGAGACTGTATTACATTTTTTAAAACTCTCTGGCAGGACATTAATAGAAAGTTGTAGTTTTCAATTCTACATTTAAAATTTAATGTCTTAAAATTATATAGTCTCTTTGTTGCTGAATCTTTCCTAACTTCAGAGGAACCCACCTAATGAGAAAGAATGGTTTTAATTAGTTTGAATAGCACTGGAATTTATACATAGCTTTAGTGTATGGAGATTGCATTGAAATTCCCTGAGCGTAAAAGCAAAATTAGGAGGTACAAAGTGGAGGTTAAAAATAAAAGTGCGTGTTTACATGACTGATTTGTTTCTGTTAGCATCAAAAATACTTCAAATTTGAGCATTTTCCTATTAGTTGAACTCCCTTAAAAATGCATGAAATTAAAGAGAAAGATATGATTGATTTTCTTGTCCAATGATCCACTAAAGAAAAAAATTATTGTGATAACCCATCTGTGACCAAACCACATACCCTCAGTGGGGAGGAAAAAAAAAAAGTCAAATCCAGGCTTTCACAATGTGTAGGAAAGGAGGGTCTATCTGACCTGGTCAAATATCTTTTTGATATTTAAGAAGCAGATCAGTGACTTTAACTGCATCAAGGTGGACAAGTGGATTTCATTACATTTTGCTTTCATCATTATCAGAAAAGTTTCACCATTTAATAAAAAACGCTGTGATCTCATTTTATTATTTCCAGGAGCTACTCCTTATCTAATGGCCAAATTTAGGAGCTGAATTTGAAATCTGCTTTCAAGTGAAAAATTTGGCTAGCATATCTAGCTGCACAGAATGTTTGCAAGTGTTCATATATATCCTGGACTTCCTGGCTGCTCTCTGGGAAATGCTCTCATTATTTGGCTGTTTCATCTTTGCCTACAGATGCTCTGAGTGGTGGAGTGTTACTACATTCAGGAGAAGGGATCTTCAGGACGTGCAACCAATGTAACATGACTTTGAGGGCTATTGTAGTTTTTAAAAATGGAGGATATTGTAAAGTAAAGTAAAGTAAAATTCTCTTTATGGGTCTAGAGGAAGGTCTTCAAAGGTGAAAATGTCAATTTTTTATTAACTCAAAGTGAACATCTGTTATGTAACATTTTCCATTAACAAAAATAAAAAGACCACATAAAAAAGTTTTATTCTTAGCAGTTGCTTTCATATACTGAATGCTTCTAGGCACTTCTGTCAGTGGGAACTATTTCCAATGGTCTTATAAAGAATAATTAAGTGGCCATCAAGACCAAGCCAGAGAGATCCTAAATAACCTTAATCCTGTGCATAGTTTTATGGGATGCCAGCGCTTTGGTTTTAACAGTGAGGACCACTGTCAGACTGAGAGAAGAGTTTGACAGCAAATTGATAGATTTTCACAGTTGCACAGTCTGTTCTCCCTGTTGACAGAAGTATTTTAGTCTTCTGAGATGCTGCTATATAATGCAACTGCCTTACTGCTGAATATACCAGCAATTCTACACTCATTTTGTGAATTTTAGTGCTTAGCAATATTTCAACTAGTATTTTCCAAAGGGTTAGTGTTATATGCACTGTAAACCACAAGTGTTCTACAATTTGATGAGCTACATGAGGAGTGTTAGTCCCTACATGTCCATATACAGCTTACTAATCTTTGCCCTTGCATGTCTTTGAGTTTTGATATAGAAAGCGTTTTGTCTCTGAGCAAACAAGTCATGGAATTAGGATAATGCTTACCATTTCAGATGCTATTATAGTCAGTTTTCCAAAGAAGAATAAAGACCCACAAGATGCTACTGGCTTCAGGACTATATTTTTGTGCTGCTTGGGTATTGCTTTGTAGAATAAAAGTTGCCGCTAATAACAAATCAGTGTTTCTTCTCAGCCTTTAGTGATTCTTCAAAAGCATCTAGAAAAAACCTGGGGAACATATTTGCCATTTTTGAGGCTTGTGTATAAAATAAAAAGTGTTGCAGTGATAGTTCTTTTTTGTCTTTGTTTAATGAGCACCTTGTGACTCATTGAATATATTCGCTAATCCTGGCAAATGCCTAAGCTGCTCGATCAGCTTTGTAATTTGCTTTGTAATTATCCTTCCATGACTTCAGCTCAAAAGGGGAGACACATAGGAAAAGATCCCCATCTGTCATTCATCTGTCAATATAAGCAATGTACCATAGCAAGGAACTATTAAATATAGTAAACAGCGCAATCTCCGAAAGCGACAACAGAGTCATCTTGACAACATGATTCTGAAACTGGCCTTTTGTGTTAAGGGGCCATCTACAGCAAAAGTTTCTCTTTGAATACCCTGCATTGGTGTTCCTTTTGTCCACAACAAATGCTGTTACCTCATGGTTATACACGTATGCTTTTTACTTCTGCCTTCATCCTGTTTAACTGGGAAATATTTCCAGGCCAACAGTTGGCAGCCAGTTCCTCATTCAGGCTGTGTGGTGGTTTCTGATGTTATCTACTAGTGCTGAATTGCTTTGCTTTCATGGTAAGCTTTGTGCCTTTATCTGTTATATATTGACATTAGAATCCAATTCTCTAAAAATTATGAAGTTTAGTGTTAGATTTAGGAGAGTGCTTACATCCTTGCCTAACTTTAAGCTCATTAGTTCTAAGCATTGAAGTGGTCATCAGGGGCTGTAGTGATAGGACAAGGAGTAATAGGTGCAAAATGAAAGAGGGGAAATTTAAATTAGATACATGGAAGAAATTCTTTACGGTGAGGATTGTGAGATATTGAAACAGGTTGTCCAGGGAGGTTGTGGATGGCCCAACTCCAGAAGTGTTCAAAGTCAGGTTGGATAAGGCCTTCAGCAGCCTGGTCTAGTGGGAGGTGTCCATGCCCATGGCAGGGCAGGTTGAGTTTAGATGGTCTTTAAGGTTACTTCCAACCCTGAACATTCTGTAATTCTATGTTCCTTTAAAGACAGTTTTATATATATATATATATATATATGATGTGTACCTTACTCAGTATGTGTAATTAAATCAATAACACATATGATTAATCCTTTGTTATATTGAGCAAAAGCAAATCAGAAGCATATATCTCTGAAACTAAAATGAGTTGTTCTTCATTTATTATCCATTATTGATAAAATACTGTTGTTCCATACTAACATAAGGATTTTCTGTAGATGGTGAAGAATATCAAAATTATGGATAATAATTGGAACTGGCGTTTTACTGTTCAAGGTGGCAGGAGAAATTTGAAGTGCAGTTATCACTAAGGAATTTCACATCAAGAAATGGATACATCTACTTATAAATATTTGAGGCCATGAAATACTTCAGTTGATCTTGTGCAGAAAATCATGCTAGGAAAAGCCAGTGTCCATAAAGGAGACAGAGGAGTCCTGCAATTCTATTTGAATAAAGGGAGAGAGTCCATTGGGGCATACCCCCGTGGGGTTTCTCTCTCAAGGTTTCAAAGGACTCAGCTTCCTTTTATCCTAAACTCCCAGCCGCATGTTGCCCTCTTCCTTTTCCTCATTGGCTGAGGTGCTAGGAAGGTACAGGTTTCCTGAACTGCCTACCACATATTCCTCCTTGAACATGTCATTTTCCTCCAAAGTTCAGAAGTTCAGGCTATTCTGAGTTCTGCAATAGACTTTGTGCAGACCCATTTGTCTATTACCCTAAAGTTCAGGAGTCAAACTCTCTGGGTTCTGTAACAAACTTGTGCAGCTTGAGGTTGGCAGAGGCACTAAGATCCATTTCAAAAACATTCACACCCATTTCTCCTAAAGACCTTCTCCCATGGAGTTGTTTGTAAAGACATTAGCGCCCATCTTTCCTATCAGTCTTGAGTCACATCCCAATTCTTGGAACATTATCTTTACACATTACAGCCAAAATCACAGTTACAATTTATGTCACTCTGCAGATAAATGTGCTGAAATTTCATTCATATTATTTTATTTCGTGAGATTTATTTTTCAGACATCTAATTCAAAGAGAAATGGACATTTGAAATATGCCCTACTTTCCCACCCTTATTACTATAATTGCTGTAGATTCAATTAGAGCTCCAGTCTTATCAAAACACTCTTGGCAGCTCCTGTTGTGGTATGAACATGGAACAAACTTACTACAAAATCATTGCATCTTGGCAGGAATATTAAAAATAAATCTGTTCTTTGTGTCAAGTGAGACTTTGATATCGAACAATGAGAAAGTGGTGACCGAGCAGAATAGCAGTGTACTGCCTCTTAGCAATGTATTAGGCACAGAAAAATATATCTGTCTCTGTACAAAGTAATTTTTTAACTGCTTCCAAATCAAATGAGGTAAGAGCTGAGGTGCCAGAATTTGTGATATGTCAGCATAGATATGGCAAACACAGAAAATGCAATGCTAATAACTGCATTTTGGTGGCCAAAATATTATTTAGAGGAGATAGAAGCAAAAGTGCTTTAAGAAAACTCAGAAGAGCTTTACAGCTTCACTTGAAGCTGAAACAACACTCAACTTCAGAAATAAAAGTAGAACATATTTCTCATTGAGATCACAAGTATTGACGAAGGGCACAGCACAGGATTCAAGGTACAGGTTTGTTTTGATTTCATATAAAATAAGCCACATTAGGCTCATATCAATAGCAAGAGGAAAATTAACTCCCTTTGTTGTTTTGAATGTTGCTGTTGGGTCACTCTCCAACATTGTATACTGTTATTTTCCTCCTCTTTGATCTTGATTCAGCTTCTGTTAAAGATAACACAAACCAATGAAAACTAGATCAGGATGGGGTGTTATTAGCACCAAATTTCCTCCCTCATTTGCAGCTTCCATCATGTGCATACTGAATGTTTCCTCATCACTTTGCAATTTGAGGGCACCCATCTGTTAATTTGCTCCCCAGATGCTGTTTCAGGATATTTTTGCTGTTTCATGCAGCCTGTCATTACAGAGATGCTCAGACTTCGTTTTTGGCATCTAAGGAGCTGGAGGAGCCTCTGGAAGCTGTGGAGGTTCAGAAACAGAAGAAAGCCTGGGGGCAGAGAGCGTGGTTTCTGGGCAAGCTGGAGGCAGTCAAAGGATGTGGTTTTGTGGATGGAAAACAAGCTGGATGGAGCTCAGGAGATGGTCTGTCATAAAGAGGTCTGACAACATCCAGGGCCATGGCTAGTGATAGTGCTCTACTTTTGATGGTATTGCAAACTTAGGCATACATGGTACTGGTGCTGTACCAAAGGAGTTGATTAGTAAAAAAAAAGGAAGAAATAGTAGCAGAGGGATCCTTTCATTAAATAATAAGGAGAATAAGTTAGCCCAAAATACTTCTGAAACAAAAATCAGGCTTTTTGCAATCTCAGAAAGCAGAACAAAATAACTGTTTGAATTTGTATTGCAATAGAAGTATCAGGTAAAAGGAGTTCTATGCAGAAACTGCAATAGAACTTAAAAGGTAAAAAACACAGATGTCTCAAAAATGCTGTAGCAAAAGCAGGCTAAGTCTTTCAATAACAGGATAACTTCCCTATGCCTTGGCTTAAGCAATAAACACACACTTTCCCACTCCTTTTTATATACTAAAGCTGCCTGGCTGTCTTAAAATTCTGGTTTCAGCAATACTTTAAACAACACAGCAGACATCAGTGTATTTTCCTTAGAAAAGACATGAAACTTAAAAAAGAAATGAAAGCAGTAAAAAATGAACAGTATTTGTAGTGTCCACTTTTGGCCATCTCTGCATTAATTGCATGTGTGTGTATTAAAATCAATTAAATGAAGGCATGCCTTCCTTCCAACACCGAAAATAATTAGGTAATATATTAAAAGTAGATAACCTTGTTTGCCTCCCACTCAACCTTTCTTCATCATTCTTAATAGCAAACATCTAGCTATTGATCGGTTCATTTGAAATGCTACCAAGGTAAATGCCGTAGTACTTTGAACTGATGAAAGAATTGAACAAAGACAATCATAGTAATTGTGGCATGTTGAGGAATGTAGATCGCAAGAACTGAATACAAAAAATGCCTAATGCAACCTTTTCTTTCATGTAAAATATTACAAAAGAAAGAAAACACAGGTATAGGGCAGTCAGAGAAATTTAGTTTAAATCAAGGCAGATCATTCTCATCTCTTTCATTCTGCCTTTGTAGTAAAGACTGCAATTTCATTCTAAATCAATACATTTTCTCAGGCAACATGATTCTATTATAAATCATCATTTGTACAATGTGTTTCTGCTAATAAATCTCCAGCTAGAAGGGATAAAAAGGAAACTGGTTAACAATAAACTGTGCTGTTAAGCTAGGACAGAAACAATTTAAAACACAAGGTTATCATTGAAGCCTGTATCAACAATATGCTCTCGATGTCAACTGTTGTGGAATTAAATGTACTTTCTCTTGCAAATAGCTGTCTATGAAGTTAAAGCTGATGCTCAAGACAATGAAAATGCTGAACCCAAACTATTCATTAAGAGATGAGGTTTAATGTATATAATTTAGCTACAAACCTGACCAACTGCATTTCAAGCAGATTTTTCAACAACTTCATGTAGCAAGGCAAAATTTGACACAAATACATATTTTGTGGCTTGGATGTAAACCTAAGGAACTGATTACCCAATAGACTAAAAATTTCCTTTGAAACCTCAAGTGCATGCTCAATATAATCTGTTTAAAAGCTAAAAACACCAAACTGGGTGAAAAAAAAAAGGCTGATGCTAGTATAAACTATTGAAAGTCCATGGATTCTGGAAGTTTGGGGATTATACATTTCTACTTGGAACAGAAGAAGTGCTTTTAAGTGTGTTTCCATCCTGACAATTCTCTGTGTGTGTCATCATCATACCCCCTCCCCCACAAATTAGGAACCTAAAATAAAATCGCTAAATCCTAATTTAAGAAAAAGTTTACAAAAACACAACTGCAAATTGTATTTTACTGGTTTTTAGTGACATCTGAACACCAATTTGCAGGCAAGAACAGAAAGAAGTATCTGCCATTGACAGGAAGCCTCAGAAACCCCCCAAATTGGAAGAGGTCTATACAACTCCTCAGACTACACTAACTTCTCTTCTTGCCTTTGAAAACCATTCTTGTGGGTTAATGCGTCCCAGACAACTTTGTTCCATTCCTCCTCTCCAAAATAAATTCCCCTTTTGATGCTTCCCTTCCTGATTATTACTCTCACACTTTTGTGCTTCCAGAACTGTGAGCAAAATCAGACAATAATTGTGTCCACTGCATCAGAAAATGTAGCTTCAGAATAAATGGGCCCATTTTCTATCAATTTCAGCATCTTCCAACCTTAAATTAGTAAAGTAATTTATTGGTTATGAATCTGAATAGACTTGGGAGGTTGTGGTTTTTTAAATCTTAAAAAAGTCTTCTGTCTTGGTCTTTTGACCCATCATTAATACAACAGCAGATATTATAAAGTGCATGTTGTTTAAGAAAAGACCAGATTCTGCTAAATTTATCCACATAGGGGAATGGTATTGTGCAAGTAAACAGAATGTATTCAGTTTTCTTCATTAAGACTTCTTCTACAGTAGCCAGAGAACAGAGCTCCTAGATTAATTTATTAGTGTTAACATATCTATTCACATTTCTAGTTTGTTCAGACATTAGGAAAGCTCTGATACTTTTGTGTCTAATGTCACCGTGTCTGCCTGAAAAATCTCTATGTCAAGGAAGTTCTGTGCAGCTCCTACAAACAGTTTCTATTTCCTCATTCAGGAACTGAACAACAGAAGTCCAGTCCTGGGCCAAATATTGCCCTCGCTTGATAAATTTGTTAATCACCTCTCACATCTCGTTGATTCAGTGTCAATCAAAGGCAATGCTACTGCTCACATACTTGCAGCTCAATTGTAGCTCTAAGCATATGCATTAAGTGCTTTTTTGGATAGATGCCAGAGTTGCTTGGGCCCCTGCCATGTCAGGCCCCTTGTGAATACATTTTTCTCACGTGAACGGTGTTTTCAGGACCAGACTTGCATCTTTCAGCACATTGACAGCTATGCAACTTGGCACAGGTGAGCAGGAGCTCTCCTGTGATGAGAATGTTTGACTTCTTGCTGTGCAGAGTGTTCGAGACTGGACCTACAAATATTTCAGGAATCAAAGGTCAGTGAGACTGGAGAATCTATCCTCAAGTACACACAACTCCCTATGTTACCACTAAATATCCCACGGACACAAAAGACAATGTATTTGAGCACTTAGAGGAAGAAGCAAGGCAAGGAGATATAAAAATGAATTAAAATGTGCAAAAAGTCCTTAAATGAGTAATTTAAAATTGTCTGGGTAACATAATTTATTAGGCTAATACCTGGTTAAATCTTTTCCTAGTACTCAGACTATCCTACTATGCCTGTTTTGGCAGTAAATAAAATGTTTATCAATTACCTACAACCTTACAGGTATTACCTCGTGTTTTCTAAATAATTTTTGAGGGTTTGGCAGCCTTGTGTGAGCTTCTGAGCAAACCAGCAAACCAGATCACTTCTGCCCTGTATGTGCAGTGGGACTGCACAAGACTCCTTGTGCCTATGGTGTACAGCCACCAGCAAGTCTGATACACCACAGAACTGATCTACATGTGCTCCTCAGAGATATTCGGGACACAGCTGATTGATTTAGTGCCATGCTGAAACATTTAGTCATGCCAGGTATACCCAGCCACTAGCTCAATGTATCTTGGGAATTGCATTCATGGGCAATGCTGTGTAAATAATGCATAAATAATGGGACAATTAAATCTAAGGTTTCAGATCTGGACCCTGAGGAACAGGGTCTTTGAACTTCTAGCAAAATATTCTTTCATGTATATATTCCTCTAATGCAATCTGCAAACTTAAGGCTGTTTTATAAGGACAAAGGTAGGGGGATTGCCTTTGGTGCTAAATCCTAGGTAGTGGGTATTACAAGCCATTCATTCTGTTGGTGGAAGAAGAGCTCAACTTAGGCTTCACCTGAGGCATGAATACCATGCTCTCTTAGAAGGAAGGCCCATGTGATATGAAAAACACAGAAGAAATGGCTTTGGGGTTTGAATGATTACTGAAGAAAAATAATATTACCATCTTATTAAATACCCTCCTCTTAGTATGCCTAACTTCTAGTCAAAATGGAATATTCTCTAAAATATTTAAACTGCCTTCTTTCAATTGAGGGAGTGATGCTTGACTAATAATGCATTAATTAAGAGACACAAATGGCATGGCAATAACTTAAGGAAATAGCATTTATTTTTAGAAAAGGTCAATATAAGTAAGGCAGTGGCATATCTTAGAGTTTCGGAAGATAAATTTATGAAAATATTGACTATAATCTTTTTATCAACCATGAAGTATATATCAAGTTATTTTGCCAACAAATCTGTAAGCATTTGTTTCATGCCAAATTTCTTCAGTGTGCTTTGGACTGACAGGATTCCCTTTTTGTTCTACTTGCTCATGAAAAGTTAAGTGCTAGTGCATAATGCTTATTCTTCACAAGAGAACTGTATCAAGGAAGCAAAAGAGCTGGAGGGCTCTGAAGCCATAAAAATAACATCTCACACTAGTCTAATTTTTTAGTTATTAACAAAATTTTAGTTTTAATTACAGTGATGTAAGAAATGTCATATATAGCAAATTATTCGCTAGCTTCAGTGTGCTGTTGCAAAGGTACAGAAGATGCATACGTATTATAAGGGCATCAGTGTTTATAGAGCGCAATGTATAAAGGTTATTGCTTCAGGCGCCATCCAGATATGCAGTGGTGACATTTCCTTCTTCCAGGGGTGAACGCAGCTCTCATGTGAATGAGAGGAAGGAAGGAGTGCCTGGGCAATGCTCTGCCACAGGCCATACAGTAAATGTGCCACTTTGAAGCTCACCTAAACCTCTTTCTTCACTGTATCTCTGCTGTCTGTTCAAATGGGTGGTTAATAGACTGTGAATCCTGGGAGTGAAGACCTGGTGTAAAAAAAAGAAAGTGAAGGTACAGTACCAGCATGCATTAGATAGCAGTGACTGATTTAGGAGTCTGAGCTCTGACTCCACATCCTCCATGTCCTCTGTGCTAGGAAACTGGTATTCCTTCCCAACTGGAACTAATACCTTTGGGGGAGCAGCAGCAACTTGAGTGGACATGAAATCCTCAAGCCCTCTTTCTGTTCATCTTTCACCAGGACAGAAACCTGTTGGGAAGATAATGTGGCAAAGTCTACCCTGTTTCTCTTCCTGGTCTGTGGAGAACCTTGACATATCATTCATGTGAACAGGGCAACCCTTCTGAAGGTCTGGCCTGAAACTGGTATTTGATCTTTGATGTTTATTTAATCTGATTTCTGACAATAGTGGTCATGCACAATATTAATCAAGATGGGGGGAGGGAAGGGCTTAAACTGTCCAAAGAAAAAATACATTTGAAACCCCTCAAAACTGTTTCAGCATTTTTAGCAAGTCCATTTTACCATGTTCATCCCTTGAATCAAAGCTGCTTTCTAGGAATTCTCTGTTTTACTAGCAATGACATCCCACATACTTTTAATCATCTTCCAAGGTCAAAACTGAAGTAGAACAAAGCTTCAACAAGTATTAATTAAATAATTTGAATTTATTTAAATTAGATCGAGATCTGCTAAATGAAATAGAAAAAAAATTCTCATTTCTGCTTTAGCAGGAGGAGAAAAACTAAGACAATACGGGATTTAACTATTCATTTGATAGAATGAAATATATGCTAATTTCTCTGAGCTTTTATGCATTTTTCATTGCTCTGCTGGACTTTAATAGGGATTTTCTTTCCTTTCTTCTTGTACTGGACAGTGATATGCAGCGTATAACCTCATTGAGTAAGCCAATGATTCATGATGATTAAGATTTATCTTACAATTGCATTAGATCAGGCACAAATTTTATTTTCTTGTATATTTTTTTCCTTTTGAATGGCCCTTCACTTCTTCGACAGCTCTGCTGTGCTTTCACAAGCACTGGTCTCCAGTTTCATGCAGATTAACCACAATGGAAGAACCTCCCTGACAGGTGCTGGCCCTCTACCCTATTCAGAAAGTTATTTTCTCTTTCTGTTCTACCACACTCATAGAGAGGGGTCTAAGCCACAATCATGAATCCAAACACTCCCCAGTTTGGGGTGAGCTTGGATACAAACCAAGATTTGCAGCTGGGACCCATCTGTAGTTATAACACAATATCAAATAAGTCTGCAGTGGTGTAAATTGGCACAGATTCACGGACTTCAAAGGAAGCGTGCCAGCTTCCAGGAGCAGAGCGTATGGATAATCCTGTCTCTGTGAAGAAAGCAATAAAAGGGTCTGGGGAAATCAAAGGAGATAAAATAATTATGAAAAAACTAGATCAAACTGAAAAACAAAATACCTTGAAAGTTAGAAAAGTATTGTTATTCAGAGGTACATAAATGTTTGGGATGCATTTACAAGGATATTTGACCTTGTCTGCTATTGTTTGTGTTGCATTTTATGGCCTCAAGAAGCAAAGAATCCATCATTTCTCATACTGAATTTCTCACAAAATTATTTCTTTAACCATTATCTTACTTTGAGTAAGAAAAAAAAGCTTTGAGAATCCATACCAATAATATTCCCTCTCCAGATAATAATTTGGTCACTGTTTCATTCTCAGATCTGGAGTGCATGTCACTCACTGTGACCCACTTCTGCCACAGGGCACCACAACACTCAGCAATTCTCATCCTTCAAGCAGTTTTGAAAATATTAACTAAACTGCTAAAAAATTCTTATAAAGGAGGCAGATTATCATATTTGCATTTTTGTAGTCATCTATCCTGAGCAAGGTGAAATAAAATTGAATGAGTATAGACAACCAAGAAGATTCCCATCAGGTATGGAACTCAGATGTTTTGTCTCTTACCTCTTCTGACATCACTGAATTATTATTTTCTTGTTGAAGATGGAGATGTTTAATTATTTGGTCTTAACATCCTGCATTTAGATTTGGAACATTAAAAAAATGTTCCAAAAAAATTTACAGGGATTTTATGATTCTTTTATAACAGAACTCAGTCTAAAGGAGACTGTGTATAATTTTCACACATTATATTTTGCCATGTTATTTATCATGTGTTGTTTGAAAGGAATAGGCATGCTGTGACTGTCTCACTCATCTCTTAGGACATGCTTGGATAAAAGTATTTTATTTCTGAGGGAGTTCCTTAGTAAAATTCATTAATATAAATTAGGTTACCTTAGTATAAACAAGTCACTTTATTTTTAACAGTCTTCTTAAAGTTCTGTAAAACATTTTAATTGTCCTTTAAATATTTTCTCCTATTTTTAAAATTTTAATTTCAATAAAAAATAAGGAAAAAATAAGAAAACATAAAAACCAAAGAGTCCTTTGGAGTCCCATTAAACCAGCAAGCAAGGGAAATAGGGTGCAAATACAAGAACTATGTTAAGTCTGACAGATTCTTTTTTGTTCTCAGGTGTTTAGAGCTTTGTTGAGTATGAGTTCTCTTATTTCCTCAGTTAAATGCTGCCCACTTGGTTCATCGCATGAATTTTGGCTTGTAAATTCCACCTGGCTGCCATTCTCCTGCCTGGGCCATTGCATGTGCTCTGCTGCACAGCAAAGTTCACATGCAGCAGGGATGCTTTGGAAAAGATTAATGCCTGCTGCTCCACAGCATCAGCGCTGGTTATGTCCCGGAGCACAGCTTCCACACACTCATTTCCTTCAGGACGGTACCAGCCACCACATGAATGCAGCAGCATTTTGGAAATAAAACTGTGTAAACAGCAAAATGATCTGTGCTCAGGTGCCTGCACGCTCATGGCTGAGAGAAGAGCTGTCTAGAGAATTATTTAACTTTAGACTTGGATTAAAGGTTTCACCCAATCACTGCACAATGATATTTGGAAGACAATTGCTGCTAGGAGATCAAAACTGAGTTGTGTGCTGGCAAGTATCAGTGAAAGCAGGCAAAATAAGCATTTCGTACAAGTCAATTATAACCTTTTCCTTGTCATAGAACTGCCAGTTGATCTAATTAGGTAGAGACAGTGAAAATGCAAAGATGGCACCACAGATCTATGACAGTATACACTATAGCCTATGTGTCATCTCTTCTACCTTTATAAAGGCTTGATCTGAGCTATTAAAGCCTTAGCAAGGACTGGTTTGGGCAAAGATTAAGATACCATATTTATGCTTCTTGAAATGTCAGTTTGCTGTGAATAAAATAAAGAAAATATTAAATGATGCATTCTTTTTCTATATATGATTTCAAAAAAAAACAAAAAAAAAGGTTCTGTTGAACTATTGAACTGTGTCCCAAACACGCCTTGAAATATGGAGATTACTTCATCTGTTCATTCCTCTTAAGTATATCCATCTGGCAGAGTAGATAACCTCTGTGCACCTGCTCAAAACTTAGCTTTTTAGGTTACCCTTTTCATTCTACTTTCCTGGGTAGGTGTCTGAGTAGTGCATACATAGGCATGAAAAAGGGCTCCAGGCAGCAGTCCTGGGGCACCAAGTCTACTCTCAACAAGTAAGAAAAATAATCGTTTCATTTTTGACTCAAACCAAACTGCCCAGGTCACAGCCCATGGAGGCAAGGATGCAAAGGTGGCATGGAGCCCAAGGAGGCAAAGGTGAACTGGGTTCCTTCCCTTGTTGTGTACCATCTAGCAAGGGCTGGATACACACCCACACCCACATACAAAAAAAAAAAAAAAGACTGGAGAGATTAATAACCCATAGCTGTAACAGTTTTAGGTGCCAAATCTGTTTAGAGATATAGGATTTTTAGATTTCAAAAGAGACTTAAATATCTACTTATTCCTTTATCTGCCATTAAAAGTAAAGACCCTTAGAAATTCTCATATAATCCTGCCAACTATGTGAGCAAAGTACAGACACCAGCCTAGGGTCTATTCTGAAAGCAAAACTCTCACTCTGCTCTCTTGAGGCTGTTCCAGTGGGAGGATCCCCATGTCTGTTGCTGTCTAGGTGAATTTATCTTAAGGTTTCTTTGTAGCTGGGACTCGGTGCAGTGATAAGCATGTAAGAAGCTGTTAAGTGAAATGGGTAGTTTGTAAGAACATGCCCCTGCAGAAAATAGGACTGCCCAATTGAAGGAAAAGAGTAATTCTAGAAGACAACTGGATTCACTGAGAGCACAATCACAAAACAATTCCAATCTTTTCAGTAAATTATCTAGTTAAAGCAGAAGTGGTGCCATATGAGTGTTGTATTAAGGAAGAGGAAAAAATGGTGTGGCTACTGGGCTTGTTAGTCACCCAACTGATAGGCAGGGTTTAAGAAAACAAGCACTGAGAAAGGAAGCAAAAAATTTAAATTCTCTATAGGCACGTAGTGATAGGTGGTAGATGATTGCTAGGTAAATAGCTGCATACATTTAGATTGAAATATCTGTTAATTTTATGTATGTAGTCTGCCTTTGAAAAGACAGCTTTCTCCTTAGAAAACTGTATGTGTCACAGCTACCTCTTCTTGATCTTCGTTAAACATGTGGCACTGTAATTGACTGTGTGATACTATGAGAAATTTTTAGTTAAACTGGAGAAAATAGGGATCACAACAGGACAAGGGCATAAATAGCCAACAGTCAGTGCTGACACAAAACTAAGCGTTGGGTGTAAAGTATTTTACATCAGGGAGGTTCCTACTCCTCTTCCCAGGCGTGGATTCTTGGTGCTGATTTTGTGTGCATTTTTTAATGCCCTTGGTAAAAAATAACTGGTGTGGTGCTGATATGTCCTAGTGATACAGGGTTGGGAAGGAATATGACTCTAAAGGATGGCTGGGATGGAACACACAGGAAGAACCGCGTGACGTTGTAGGCTGGAGTAATTGAAATTCAATACCGCAAAATGCAAGGTCATGCACTTACGGACTAATAACAAAAGCCTCTGCTACAGGCTAAGAGCTCATTTGTTAGAAATGACTGAGGAAGAGAAAAACCTGGGCATATTAACAAGTCACAGGATAACTATTAACTATCAAAGTAATGTACTTGCAAAAAACCAATGTTGACAGGAGCAGTATTTCTAGTGTGGATAAGGAAAACCTAGTGCCATTGAACAAATGGAGATATGGTCAGCTCCAAGCTGGGAATGTTGTATCCAGGCCTGATTAACTCTAGGGCATAAACTATAACCAAAACTTGGACACAAAGATGCTGTGGTAGGGGCAGAGAGCTCATGGCTATGTGTGGTGGGAAGCAGCAAGCAAGGGATACACATCATAGAGTCACCCCAAGACATTCATGCAGTAGGAAACTGGCTCCAGCTCAAAGGCAGTGCCAATATAAAAAAACAGTAACACACATAGCTTCAGGTTAAAATCCAAATATACTTAAAATCAGTAGAGCAGTGAAGTGGTCAAACAATTTCTCTCAGTAGCAGGATCTGCTGAGATGGAAATTGACCAAATAATGAAAAAAACTTATGTAATATGTGTATGTATAAGGTCATTTGTAATATGAGGAACCAGGACCTGATAGCCCAGCAAGCCTATTCTAGCCTTCAACTCAGAAGGATTTCTTTTTCTGCCCTCATGAGACCTGCAGTAGCTGCTTCCCTTCCTGCGCTCCCCAGACAGGGCTCACTGAGAAGCAGTGTTGGTGTAACACGATGCGGACCTCCATGGCTCCGTGCCCAGTGCTCTGCCAGGACAAACCCACGAGTTCTGTCTGGTAGCTGCAGCCAGGAGGCTCGGTGCCACAGAGGCACAGACTCCCAGTGTGACAGGGAGGGAAGGGTCCTAATGCAGGAGGAATCCTCTGCACGTGGGATGCAGATGGAGACACTTCCCCCACAGCTGGAAAAAAATGTTCTCTTCTGCAAAGTGCTTGCAAAGGTGTGAATCAGGCATCTCTGCTGGCTACTTTGCATATATACTGTTTCCAAGTAATTTATAGCATCAAAACTATTATAATTGTATTTTAATAGGATTTTGGTCTCTGATCAAATTATTTTCAGAGCAACACTTTACTACTGCTTTCAGTTTCCACTCCTTCTTCATATTTACCACTATATGTATTTTCTTTTTGTTCCTTTTACCACAAGCAGCTCATTTCAAAAGTTGTTAGTGTATAAGATTGCATATGTTGCTGAAGATATTTATTTTTTCGCAAAGTAATAAATATTCATTGGGTATGAATATGCAGATCTAATTCACTTGAATAAGTAATGAGTTTTCATGGGATTAAATGTATAAGGAAGTACTGGTCAGAATAGGGGACTTAAAGTCATGATGTGAAGATTGACAAACATCAGCAAAATAAAAGGGATTTCTCTGATACAGAGGAATGTTGGATGCTAGGCATTGTGAAACATGAATGTACTGCCAAGGAGTTCAGTGTGAGGTTTGGTTTATGTGTCTCCAAAGGCAGTTTGCTAGGAAGTGACTGGGGGGGGTTAGTGAAAGGATGTGAAGTGTTTTAGCTGTAAGTCACTAGTTCAAATCCTCTCCAAGGCAGAAGTGAATAAGGACCTAAAGCACTGGAATTGATGGAGTTGGTGCTATGGCTGATCTTAAAGTTATGTATGTGCTTAACAGCTTTGTTGGACAGAGGCTGCGAAGTCAATGTTATTTGTTGGCCCATGTGAAATAAGTTGATGTCCCTGATTCAATCCAACTAAGCCAGCACCAAAGGATTAAACAGCAATGGAGTGCTTTTGCACATCTGGTGCTTCTCCCACTGGAGCATGGCTGAGTGACAGGCAGGGGAAAGCCATACCTGCCTTGGGTAAAGAGGATTTTAGTCTCTAGTGCTGTAAATCTGGCACCTGTCACAAGCACTAAAGCTCACATTACATAGGACAAACCTGAGGCTTTGTTTTTTCTTAAATGTTTTCACAGCTACATCTGATCAATACAGTCTTCTCTTTGTTGTAGGAAGAAGTAGTAATTAACTTTCTGTCTAACACAAGCACCCTCCCAAGCTGGCATAGAATTCTGAAGAAGAAAAACAGTTTTGCCTAAACTAATCAGTGTCTCTTGCCAGACTTATACAATTATTGAGAGTACAAAAAAAAATCAATGCTGCATATCTTCATTTTATTACAAGGAAATGTTAAGGCAGTCACAGAAAGTCCAGAGAGACCCTGGTCAAGCATTCATCAAGGTAACACTTTCAGGATTACATGGGTGGAAGTAGGTACTCATTGTAGGATTAAACAGCAATGTCACAGTTTTGTGATTTGCCTCTGGAGAAGGAAAGGAGATCAAGAGCTTTTATCGTGTTCAGGTGCAAGCCACAGGAAATTAGGCTTGCTTTATAGACCATGATTTCCTGACTACACAAGCATAACAATAATTAGAAATCTTGCAGAGGAGATTATATACTACAAATGTAGTTGTTTACCTCTACATTCCTACTGTGAGATGAGTTTTCCAATACCATTAGTTATATTGTATACTCTCCTTAGCTGAAACAGGAAGAAAAATCTACATATTGAGACTTCTAAAGGTGTATGGCTCATGAAGTCATATAGATGTCATAGGGCAATAAAGGAAATTAATTACCATAGAGGAGGTGGCAAAATCAGACTACAATTTAATGAAAATTCAGAAAAGTGTCATTTTATGGATATGACATTGGCATCTATCTATCTATCTATCTATCTATCTATCTATCTATCTATCTATCTATCTATCTATCTATCTATCTATCTATCCATCTATCTATCTATGTCACTTGTACCTATATTCCATTTTCTGTAGCTTTTTGATTGAAAAGTTCATGCAGATAAGAGCCACCATAACGTCTCACACTCATGCTGTCCTTGGAAGACAAATCCAGAGAAATTTGAAAAAAAACCCTACCCAACATAAAGATGAAGATAAATATGTGAAATTATACTTGGCTTATAAAAAGACTGGGGGTATAATGGATTCTAAGGGGATATTATCTGACTTTGAAGTATCTGAAAAGCCTTTTAGTGACAACCAGAAATATTATTTAGAGGTGAAGAGATAGAACCAAACTTGAGATCATGCTAATCAGTCACAGATAACTGAAAGGTAGGAATACCAAAGGCACAGTTCCTTTTTAAGTAGCAGGTACCAAAATTTTACTGATGACCAAAACACTTATGTCTTGTACCTACCACACATGGATGTTATCAGATTTTCAACCACCATGTGATATTGTGTTTAGAAAGCATGCAAACTTAAAATCTCCTTACTGCAACATATCATGTCCAGCACAGCCTGCCAGCTTCCCAAGTGTTGCATTGCAAGCTTGTTTTAGTTCAGCTGAGCCATTAGATTGTTTTAGAAATATATTGGTCATATTATTTAGACACATGCCAACAGCAATAAGACACCTAAGCATAATTGACAGCTGCTTTATCATGCAATGAATGGCAAGGTCAGAGACAGACGGTCTTCAACAAACAGAACCCATTGTACAGAGTAGTGATAACATTTCCACAGAATAAATGGTACAGTTGTATTAAAATTCTATCTAATTAGATTAATCAGTGAGTTTGAATTGAGAAGGTAAGTTCTAATTGTTCCCCTTTCTTTGATTAATATACTGTTATTTACCAGCCTTTGTTTGATATTTCACAACATAGGTCTCATTGCTCACTACATTTTTCTTTGTTTTAATATTAATTATAAGCTAGGCATGATGTATGTAAAATGGGATTAATTTCACCTTCTTTAATGATCTAATATCTAGATATCCACTCGTGTCACCTCAGAGTTCATTATCACTCTCTGGAGGACAATTCAGACTCTCTGCTTTAGGTACCATTTTCTCACATGAAGCAACCTGAATGATGCACTTTGATAGACCCCTAACTTTTAAATGGCTAAAGTGAGATGAATGCTACCCATAGGGACAACCCTTTCATCCTTTGAAGGTGAAGATGAGATGACCTCTAGAAAAAGATCTCATTTAAACTCAGGTGTATAGAATAAGGATAAAATAAATACTGGTACCTTCCAAACCACTGAGAGTTTCAGTACCATCCTCATTGGAGACAGAAGGTCACCCTGAGCCTTGATATGAAAGGCTATCACACACTGCCATCTTTCCTGTTAGCAGCATCAGACATGAAGAGAACTGTGACTATTGTATCCATTGCATTATCTTGGAATACATTTTTGATCCCTTTTTGGCAACAACAGATGGTAATGAATATGGAATTTGGACTGCATGGTGGAATTAGCAGAGGTAAGGACTGAGACCTCCCTGAGCCTAAATACTTTCATGTGCAGTCCATCTGTAGACAGAGATACATTATTGATATTTAAAACTACCCAGAAAATGTGCTGAACATTGCATTACTGGAAGACAATGAGATAAAAACATAAGCTCTTACAGTGGGAGCTAGTAGATGACATAAAGTTTCATGCTGGACTTGATTTAGACTTCAGCTGTGAGGGGTGGTGGGTATGGTGAAGAGTGAAAATGATGCCTCATGAAGTCATAATTTAGATGCATAAATAAATATGTCCTGTATATTAGAACTACATTTTTTTGTTTTCTTTTGATAGCTCCCAAAGCATTTTTGTATGCTTCTCAAATAATAAACTTATTTTCCCATTGGTCAATACTGCAAAGTAAAATCAGGATGACTCTGGTGAATGTACCTATTTCCTCCACTGGAAGGAGATCTCTTTCAGTGACAAATTAAAAGAATTTATCTGATTTTTTCCTAGGAATACTAAAATGATCTATGGCAATATTGTTGTAGTGGAGATGGTAATCTTCAGGTGACTGACAGTAAGGAGCAGCCAGGTCAATTTTTTAACAGTTGCAAGCAGATCCACAATGGTACTTTCTCTATGACTTGGATTTCCAGAGGAGATTTTCAGCTGTCATGTGAACAAGTCCTGGAAATGCTGCACATTCAGGACTTATTTTCCTGAGAAGCCTTGAATGGAAGAATTAAAAGTCATATGAACAGGACCCTCTCATTGTGGCTCTGCACTGTGGAACACTCAGTATCTAGAAAAAGCTATTTAGTCCTTATGTCTAGGGAAATCATTCCTACTTATGAAGAAAATCATGCATCAGATTCATTTTAGTGAAAATCTGAAAACTGGTGTTTAAAATTTGTCTCTCTCATTCAATTGTGCCAGGAGTTTTGTACCAGCAGTTCTGTGGTCCAGGAAAAAAAAAGCAAGCGCAAATATTGCCACTGACTTAGTTAACCCAAGGTCTGAAGCATAATTATTGTGTTACATGTGGTTTATTTATATTTGTTTAAATTATTTTAATGAATTTTTATTCAGGTACAGTATGTCAAATTCTGAATAGATTAGTTCTCAGCTAAGACAGAAGGACAGGATGATCAAAAGGAAGGAAGTATTATCCTATTGTCATCACTATTAGTGGGTTTATTCACTAGACAAAATTTAGTCTCACAGTTGGTTTTATGTAGAAAGAGAAATAAATGATGAAGAAAATAACAGTTTAAAAAGCTGTACACAATCCTGTTTCTTCAAGCTTGACAAATCTGAACACAAATTTCACCATTCACAGTTATCATGGTTTTTAGCCAACTTTCTACTTAAAAACCCTTATCCTGCATCCTATCACTGCAAGCATGGCCTTAGAGCCACGGAGCAGTTACCCTTCCAGCTGTGCCATCTCTCTTCCTTTCCTCTGTCTGGGTATTTCTCTTTGCTTTTCAAAATCCAAACACATCTGTTCAGTTAAGGATGGTCCCTCAGCCACCTTGCATTTGTCTCCAGATTGAAGAGTGTTTTGTGTTTATGTTTTGTTGTTTGAGAGTTCTATTACTTCAGCTTCCTTCTCCTTTAACAGAGGTTAATGACTTTTTAAAGTTATCTTAAATGAAAGGTAGTGGTTAAGCCTAATAGTTCCTCTGAATTTTAATCCAAGCTATAAGAATGTTTTAAGACTTTCTGAAAGTAAGTTTAAAGTTTTACAGGGCTATTAAATGTTAACCTGGCCTTTGACAGCAATAGTGTGGTTTCATCAGCTCACACTGTGAAGAATTAAGGAAGCTGGAGTGCAGAAGGAACTTCCCATTCCCACTCACATCCACCAGTACTCCATTTAGGTTTTAAATACTGCTTACATATTACTGTGAGATCACTGGAAACCACAGGGAATCCTACTAGCAATCCTGCTGACCTCCATCACCTCTTCCCTTGCTCTAAAAAAATTGGTAGCAAATGTTTCTCTGTCTTTCTGATAAGCTTGACAGGTTCATTATCCCTCTTTAGTTTGCTAAAGCTCAGAATAAAAGTAGTCATATAAAATTCTTAAGCAGACATTCAATTTCATTCATACTACTTGATAGTACTATGTTAACACACATAGCATTGCACAAATATGCTAGCAGTTTTTCAACTTGAACTGTTGAAATCAAAGCAAAGAGGTGTATTTGGACATGTTTTATGCCAGTAGAAAATGCCCTCCTAGAGTAGTCCTTTGTCAAATCCAGCTTTTAATAGAAGTTGTTGTGGAGCTCCCTTCATCTAGTAGGCTGACAGGTCTGGTGTTAAGTTTCATCCTGTCATGCTTACTTATAATCCTTGTGCCAAAATAAACCATTCCTTTCAGTCATGGTATTTCCGGTTTGCAAATAATTGTGATATTACCATACCCATCTTAAGTCTCATTTTGTCAATATAAAAACATGTAGAATTCTTTTCCTCTTTCCTTGTGAAGCAACTTTTCCAGTGTCTTTTCCCTCTACGTTATATTTTTCTGAATTATTTACGATTAATCAGCATTATTTCAATATTACGTTTACCCAGGGTTTAACATAGTTTTTATTAATGCAGTGAGAATTGTTGATATGAGGGAGATGTGTACAGTACAAACCATCATGGAAAAGAACTAAATTTTATCCTAGTTAAATAATTTATCCCAGGATAGATAGATAAGGTCTGTTTCTTGAGTATGATACAAGAAAAATGTTTATGTCTGTCCAAGTCAGTGATTCCCAAACTCTAGGTCACAGCTGTGAACAATTAAGGTTAGTGGGTTCAGGAGCCCCACAGACACGTGACAAGCAGTGGGGAGGGTGGTGACTCAAAGAAAAAAAATGACTTTTAGGAATCATTGATCTAACTTATGCCTACCGTGCCTTCCAGAAAGGAGCACTGCCATGAACAGGGCGTGCTTGTGATGGTTCTCTGTTCCCCATCAAACCCCAGACTGAGTTCAGACAGCTCAGAGTCTGGTCCAGCTCATTCCTGGTATCTGTAATACTTGGAGAACAGAAAGAGCATGAGGAGCACATCAATCTTCTTCCACTTCTCACATGCCTTCATCCATTCCTTTCTAACCCTTTTCCTCAGACAGTTCCTTTCCGCTAAAGGACAGGGTACTGATTATTTAGGAACAACCTGCTTGGTGTCTGGTCTGTCCAATACAGAGAAGGGATAACAGGTTAAGTATATGCGTGACACATGGGAAGGACACCAACTCTCAGTGTGACTCATCGTAGTTGTATCTAGGTACACACAAAAAAAATCTGCAGGGCATTTATATCACTTTTCCTGATATCCCTTGGGGAACAGGCTCTGTTAGGTATGTTAATTTTTTTGCCTGTATAATGGTTCTTCAAGTCCTGCCCAATCAAGTGGTAACATGCTTTCTCTTTTATTTTTCTATCCTTATGGTTCACATGAGCCCTGAAATCTACCAAAACCTGAGTTGTTTTAATTTTCTTTGACAATTAACAGGGATTAATAGGAAGGATTCTTTGCCTTTGGAGAAATTGAGGTCCTGTCCCTGCATAGAGCTATTACAGCCTTACATAAGTTTGTATAACCATGATTTCTCTAGAGAGACCACAGATAAGGCAAGCTTATCTTCATCCTTCTCCTGCTACCAGACTCTGTCTCCAAATGTCCTGATTTCTGACTGTACAGTAATGTTGTTTTAGAACTACTAAACCTTCTGTTTAGTTGTTCTAGCCATGCTTTAAAAAAGGCTAGTACTAAGTGAAATCAGGAGCACTTGGAAAAGGTTGGAGAAGAATCAAAAACTGTAAAACTCTCTTCTCCCTTTCTTCAATCCTCATCCACAGCTTTGCTGCAATCATGGCCCATGTCTTTGTTCTTCTCATGCTGACTCTTGCAGCCCTGCTTTGTTGTTATAAATGCATTTCATCTTGTCTTTATATAAATGCTATTATTCTCCTGATTTTTTTCTTTTATAATATAAAATATATATAATATAAAGCTTACCTCTCAGTCATCTTATATGTCAGGGTCATGCTTCTTTTCACTACTTTTAAATTCATATGCAAGTCTGCCTCATATGCATCCTTCTGTTTAGTTCTAGCTATGCTTAAGAAGGAAAGAAAAGATTGGCACATTTTAAGTGAAATTAGGAGCACCTGGAAAAGGCCGGATGAGAGGAATCAAATAAGATAATCAAATAATAGAACCATAGAATTGTTTGGGTTAGAAAAGACCTCTAAAATCATTGAGTCCAACCATTACCCAGCACTGCCAAGTCCACCACCAAATCATGTCCTTCAGCGCTACATCAACAGTCTTTTTAATACTTCCAGGGATGGTGACTCCACCACTTCTTTAGGCACCCTGTTGCAGGGCTTGACAACCCTTTTGATGAAGAAATCTTTCCTAATACCCAACCTAAATTTCCCCTGGCACAACCTGGAGGCCATTTCCTCTTGTCTTATCAGTTGTTACCTGCAAGAGGCTGATCCCTACCTGGCTACAACCTCCATTCAGGTCTCTCCTGAGCCTGTTTTTCTCCACACTGAACAACTGCTTCCTCAGACACCTCACATGTGCTCCAGACCTTCACAACCAGCTCTGTTGCTCATCTCTGGACTCACTCCAGCCCTTCAACGACTTTTATGGCATGAGGGGCCCAGAACCGAACATAGGACTCAAGGTGTGGCCTCACCAATGCCGAGTACACGGGGACAATCACTGCCCTGGTCCTGCTGGCCACACTATTGATGATACAGGCCAGGATGCCACTGGCCTTCTTGGCCACCTGGGCACACACTGGTTCATGTTCAGCCAGCTGTTGACCAGCACCCCCAGGTCCTTTTCCACAGGGCAGCTTTCCAATCACTCTCCCCAAGCCTGTCATTGCAGGGGGTTGTTGTGAGCCAAGGGCAGAACCCAGCACTTGGCCTCTTTGCACCTCACACCACTGGCCTCAGCCCATCAATCCAGCCTGTCCAGATCCCTCTGCAGAGCCTTCCTGGCATCTGGCAGACCAATGCTTCTGCCCAATCTGGAACTGACTGAGGATGCACTCAATCCCTTTGTCCAGAGGATTGATAAAGATATTGGTATCTTTAAAATCCAAGGGATAGCATTTCTTTTCTAGAGAGATCTGTGTTTGCTATGAGCATTGCTTAGCACGACAGAGATTGGTTAAAACTTGACAAATATTTTCATTTAAACATTTCACAGCGAAAACAACTATTTGTTCTTAAAATAAAACTTTTGTACTGTTTCTATGCCCTTATTAATCTACCTACTTTAACAATTTTTTTTTTTTTTGTCTCTTTCCCTGATTTATTTTATTTCGCTTGCTTTCTCTTTTTTTTTTTTTTTTTTTTTTTTCTTTTTCCTGGGAAAGGGAGCAAATGAAAGAGGTCTGGGTTTTTTTCTTGCTCGTTCCATTTTGTTTCTAACACTTTGTAACATCTCAAAACTTCTGCAACTTTGGAAGAAGAGCAAACAAGTAAAATAAAACTCTGTAACTTTGTTACTTTATCACTGTTCAAAAAGGTGAAAAAGGTATTTAAAATGTAACAGAAAGACAGAGTTACAGAGTTTCAGTTTTCTGTTGCTTTGCACTTTTCCAGATCTAAAGAGGATCTTAAATTTACAGAGGTGCAAAAAGGAAAATGTAAAAACTAAGGAATAGGGAGAATAGAGGTCACAGTTTTTAATGCATGTTTTACAGAATGGGGAAGCTGTGGGGCAAAAACATAGGACAAAGGGATAAAAAAAAGTAATTTCTGAAGCTATGCAAATAAAATGGTATAATTTTGTACAGTATAAAATAAAACACAGTTTTAACTTATGTCATTGTTCATGCATTTTCTTTATAAATGCATTCTCCCTTATGACTGGGATCCATGGATCAACTCAAAAGCAATCTATAAGGTCCCAATTCAGAAAAGTGCATATCCATATTTATCTGTACATTTACTGGGTTGCAGAGTCTGGCACTTGGTCGGAGGCTGTAAATAGAAGTGAAGCTCATTCGTGAAGGAGACAGAGCATTCTCAGAGGCCTCTGCTGCAAACACACTTCCCCAGGCACTAAATTTAAACAGGAATCTCATCACCCTCTACCCCAAGAGGAAGACACATTTCTTTGATGCTGCCCTGATTTATACAAATAGCTGTAGGACAGTAAATATTGCTGTGCTTTGTCTGCCTCCATGAATCTTGAGCTGAGTGCTGATGTCCAACTCCAGCAGCAGAGACATGGATCTACCCAAGCCCCAGGCAGGTCTCCAAAGGCCCTGCTCAAGAGCTGCAGTCTCAGAAAGGTGCCAGGGACAGATCTCTCATAGACGAGATATTTTCTAGGAAGAAACTATGCAAATGATGTAACTTTGTGATAAACATAGTGATCCAATTGATGCAGGGACCCTTTTCTGCAACCTTTCTGAATTACCAGAAAACCAAGACATCTGGTTTCCATGGTGCTCACTTAACCACAGCTGGGCAGGCTGTATAGCCACCCACACCAGTGCTGGGGGATGCTCCTGTCCCAGCACAGGATTTTAGCCACTGCAGTATTAGGCAGCGATGAGTTTCCTGACATCAAAATCACTTTACCTCCTCAACAGGGATCTAGGTGTATGTAGATACTGTGAATAATAGCTGAAATCTGGAAACTCCAAGAGATGCAAGCATCTAAATCCTAAAATAATTTTTGAGAGTGGCATCAGGGGAGTTTTCATGGGGCAGGAAGGTTCCCTGGGGCTCACTCTGCAGCCTGGGGCCTTGCAAGTGGTGGCTTTGTCTAGCTCTTAGACTGCTGGAGCCCAGCCATACACAGCCTCTGTGCACTGAGCCTTTCCAGCCCACATTATCCCATGCCTGCTGGGACTGGAGGAGTGTTTCCATCTTGCACTTGAAAACAAACCCAAAACCGTAGTCACGTATGGTTCTATAAAAATGATATGAAAGCGACTGTGTAGAGTTGGATTTATTTAAATTCATTCTGTACACATTTGCTGTAAACATAAAGAAACAAATACAAATGAGGGGCACAGGGTGTGTGTTTGTTTTTCAGATGACACTGCTTATTGCATTTACCTATGAAACTGGAAAGACCATAGGAGATAATTCAGATTATTGGGTAAATAATGAATGTTTAAAAACATGACCCTGACTGTGCCTTTTGCTGGTTCTTCATTTTGTTGAATGATTTATTTATAGCATGTCTGTGAATCTAGTCCCTTCTGTGGGTGATGTCATCTTTCTCATGTATTACACATGCTGCACCCCAGGGAAAAAGGCAGCAACATGATTCAACATTTCACTGTTTCTCCTTCCTCTTAGTACATATACTTCATATACATATTTGTTTCAAATGTCACTGAAGCATCTATTTAAAAATATACATTTATAGACAAAGAGGAAAAAATTACAGATGCCTGTTCATTTTCTCTATTACTGACATTTCAGATAGCAGGTAAACTATTCTGTTTGCGTCATTCACTTAAGCCTTGTTTGTAAAGAGTTTCCATAGTACTTTACATGTCTGATGGCTAACACTTAGCTTTGGAGAGATTAATGAATCCAAGCTGAAATAGTAGTAGCATGAAATAATAGCAAAAAGCCTGGAAAAGAGAAACAAGCACAACACCCACCCCCAACAAGCAAACAAATAAAAAAAACAACCAACCAAAAAAAAACCCCAACCTGCTGTTATTTTCCTAACTGAATAAGAAAAAAAAGAGGTTCTTAAATATTGATCTTCTCTCAGTAAGAGGTCCTTTTTTAAGGTTATTTTATTTACATTTGATTGTATTTATTACATATATGAAACATGTAAATTTTTGAATCACATCACAAGAAAGGAATCACTGGAAAGGAAGATGATAAGAACCAATTAGAATAACTTTCTGTATTTTGGAGGCAACGTGTTTCCCTACACTGCACTGGGAAATCCATCCCATGCGTTAACCTTCCAGTTGAGCATAATATAAGCAGCTCTGGGGAGGCAATGAAAATTTCCAGGCCCTGCTAACTTTTGTGAGCTGGGATTTGGTGGCTGCCCTTTAGTAGAAAAACTGTGTCTTCCCTTGAAGAAAACATTTCTATTCTATTGCTACCCTGCCAGTCCTTACCAGATACTCCCTCTGTTTAAAGGCTTGTCAAAACTTATAATGGAATCAAACTTCTTTTTTTCTGTAAATGTAACATTCAAGGCATCTTATACAGATAGAATTAAGTGTCTGCTTTAAAGCACAATCCATATAAATTAAATGGAAAATAACTTTTATAACAATGTATTTTTATGTGGTATTTCTAGTACTTGCTTTATGTTTCACACAAAGGAGAAGAATTCTGAATTCTGGGAATCTTTTCTCAAAAAGCCTTTTTGATATATATCACCTCCAACATCCCAGCTCTTTTACATGCAAAAAGGACATTAATATGAATGAGAGTGATTTGTACGGCAAGGAGGCTCTCAGAATCAAGATGCATTAAAAGGTTCTTAGAGGAGAATTTTATACAGAGGGAAAAAGTCATGGAATTATTCAGTGAGTATGCATTTGACTAGTCCATCCTAATATAAAGTATGCAGTAAGTAGTTTCTGACTCTTAATGGAATATTCAAAACTAGTGGTTGTTGGACCAGCTAGTGAATATCTCTTTTTAATCTTCTGTATCTGAAAATATTTGAGTTAAAATTGATTAGTGTTTTATTTCTTAAATGTTCATAATGTTATGTATGTGTGTACATATGCGTATGTATGAATACATATATATATATATACACATATATATATGTAAGGATACACTTCAGATGTCATAGAGCAAAAATATATCTGACCAAAAAATTCATGTATCATCACTGAGGAAAACAGCTAGCTAAGCTTCAGATAAATGTATAACCTTCTGTCTGGAAAGACTGAATCCATTAGTGAACTGAACTGATAGGTCAAGAAAAGTAATAGCCAAATAAATATTTTATTAGCATTTTGTGAAACTTGCTAATGGTTAAGCCTACTAATCCTACACTAGTGGGAACCTTTATTCAATATCAGGTCATTATTCAATACATATTGTCTCCAATTTCATACAAAGTGACTTTCTGGGTATGACTGGAGAAAGGTATTTTCACAATAATTGAATACTCTAGGATACAATGGATAAAATCTGCTGCTGTTCTAACTTTTTTGCTGCTTAAATGATTGGGGGAAATCAAACAGGGCTGTATGAAGATACATCAAAAAAATGTCACTTTTATTTTCAATAGTTCTCATAAATGAATTTTCTCTTGAAATGGCAAGTTACAAAAAGGTTGGTGTCAGGCAGTAGCAGCATTCCTTAGCTCAGGATTTCATTTTGCACAGGTGCAGTGTGGAGACCCAGCCCTCCAAGCACGTCCAGTCGGTTAGGAGAGGAGCTGTTTGTGAATGCTAGCATGCATGTGGGATTAACATGGATGTGGGATGGCATGTCCCTACCCTCATCATTTGTAAGTGCAAGTTTTACCTTTTACTTCTTGTCTTTCCCCTGGGGTCAAGTCTCTCATCATGAGGAGCTGGTGGGGATGGGAGTTGCCGTGTGCCCCGTATGAAGCTGGGGACGACACAAGACAGCCACACACAGTACATCTTGCTGACTGGTGCTCTGGGCACACACATTTCTCAGAAATTGCTTAACTACGACAGATCCTGATGGATCAAGCAGCAGAGACAGCTTCTTAGTGTTCCAGGCACATTGCAAATTATCCTGTTGAGGCAGCCCTCTCATAGTGGCTCAAAAATCCAGAAAATACAGAGCTCAGTGGGCAGCTCATGACAACTGTCTGTCTTGCCTTTCTCTTTTAATTTTGTTAGTTTTCTTCCTGTTGTTTCCAAGTCAAGCCTACTCTACAGTGTTTTTCCTGCCTGTGTCTAAGTTCAAACTCAGATGGTATTTATTCTGTCAAAATCACCATTAACACCAGTGGAACATTATTAGATTAAGAAACCACTGAACATCAGAAAAAAACGCAAGATCTGTTGCAGTGCAGAAGCACCATTTTGATTCAATAGCAGTAAAACAACACAAATTAGTCTGAAATTTCTATCATCCTTTATGCTTTTCTAGCTTTAGTTTCATCCCTTATCCTTAGCATTTAAAAAAGAGAAAAAACCCAAAAACTTTCATATTTGAAAACAGGTCTTTTTATGATTCAGTAATCACTGAGATTAGACCATAACTGAGTATTGACCAAGGAAGCATTCCTTTCTCAGGACACTAAATCAATTTTACTAATTTATGTTAATATTTAAGCAGGGAAAATACTTAATGATTCTCTCTTATCTCATCCAGATGGATTGATTTCTTTTCCTAAGAGTGCAGTTTATGAAAATATTGTCTGAACTAACTGTGAGAGTGCTAGAAGAACATAAACTGTATGATTCTTATGTATAATTTAAAAAGCAATTGCAAGGCTCCAGTTCTATAGCTGTTTAACATATAAAATTCTCACTCAGCTCTGCAGTTGGAGGAGATTCAATAGAAGTGATTTTACAATTGATTTCAGTAGGTGTTTTGACTACAAGGGAGGAACAAAATTGGCCAACAATATTTGTAAAGTGATTTTGGATTCTTGGGAATGAAGGCATTTCAGTGTAAATTGTTATCATTTTTATGAGCTGGAGCACTCATCCTATCCCAAATTCTCTAAGAAATTTCTGAGTTTCAAAAAATTTACATCCATAGTCTCATTCTTTGCTCCCCCTGTTAAGAATGAGCAGCCATGTGAACAGGAATGCCACAGCTGTAGAACTGACACTGTATATAATGAGAGGTAGTACATGTCGGTAACAGAGCAGAAGAGGTTTTAGGGCAAATTCCTTTTCGCCTTGCCTTTAGCCTCATGATTTTTGTATTCCAGTCATACACAGTGGTGACAGCTTCTCTCTGAGACGATTTCATAGATTGAGGTTTAGGTATTCTCCAAAATTATAGGGGCTTTATGGTCAAAATCCTGCAGAAATAGGGTTTGTAACCTGTAGCTGTAGTAAATTAAACCAAGGTCTGTTGCCTGGCTCAGAAGCCAGCTGGCATGATCTGCCCACATCTATGCTATTAAACTCTCTTACTTTCCAAAACAGAGTGTCTGAATCCAAACTGCCTATTGGGAATGATCTTTGGCCCATGTTAATTTCCAAATTGTTCCAGTGATTTTTTGGAAGAGTGCGAGCATTCACCAGCCAAAACCATGTCAGGGGTTTTGTCTTCTAGCAATTTAACAATACAGACAGCTGAGTTCCAGTGCCTGGACTATGTGCTGACTCTGTTGTAGTTTTTTATTCTAGATGTGCTTTCTATCTCTTCCTGGTGCTTTCTATTTCCCAAGCACATGCTCTACCTACAGGATAATGTATCAGTGGAAAGAGTTTGTCAGCTGTCATCGCAACAAAACTATTAACTCCTTGAGCCCTTGAGTGGACAGAGATATATAATGTGAAATCCTGGGCCAGATGCTGGGGACACCAAACATCCCGTTTTTTCAGTGAAGCTGCAGACAGCTCCTCACCCAGCACACAGGGTGAGAAATCTACCATGGATGGCCAGCGGATGCCAGGTGTCTGACTTCCAGGTACTGTCCTACTTGGGACACTTGCTCTCATGGCAGTGTATGCATTAAAAAGGAGTTGAGTAAAGTTGCAGTTTTCCTACATTGTTCTTTAACCTTGCATGACTGATCCAGCAGCTTTAGTAATGTTTGCTTAATTGCATTTGTGCATGAAAGACTGTGATACCTATCAATACTTATATCTGTTCATTTCTGTAAAAAAAAATATGTGCTCAGGAAAAGGCTCGTGGGAGAATGTGTGCAAGAGATTGATGTGGGGAAAGCAAAGATAAATATTTTTGAAAGACTAATATCATAGTTTCTCAAATGTCTCTAGTATTATTGTAAATATTTTCCATTTATATGTGACTTTACATATATTTTTGCTTGTCTTCCAAATGCAAAATACATTTGTGGAAATGTGATATTTTACATCTAACTAATATAGTGGAAATATACAAAAATATCTATTCACATAAAGATCTTTGGGGCTGGAAAAGTCTCAGGTCATCATGGCTACATCAAGACTCACATTTCAAACAGGCGGTTACCTGGGGGAGGTGATGATGGTATTTTTGCTGTTATTTTCCCTTTTACAGACATTAATATTCCACAATTCTGTTTGTGGAACAATTCACGTCAACTTCAGGCAAAATAAGGATGGATAGTTTTACCAGTTTAAGTAGGTGGTTTTCAGAAATCTTGTTGAATTCAATGAATCTTTTGCAACACTATTGCCTTGATAACCCACAATTGATGAATGACCACAAATAGCTGAGGAAAACAAAACTGTTTTTGAGTTATGGCTGAACATAGCCCAGAAAAGAGACAGTAGTCAAAGTTTCCAAGGACAAAAATGGGTGGGCACTTCTCAGTGATTTTCTACCCTTTATGTACTCTTGAAAAAGAGTGCTACTGTCAGAGGAGTAGTTTGCTTCTGATTGCTGAAGAGTATGAGCACTAAAACTCAAAGAAAAAGGTGAATGAAATTAGGTGAATGAAAGGCAGACTTTAAAGAGATTTAGGGAATATTACTACAATAAGATTATGCAGACAAAGTAAGTCTCATCAAGTAAAGGCTAGGCTCAAGTGTAAGCTACTTTACAAACACACAAAATTGAAGTTCTTGTAGTACTGACTTGAGAAAGCAATCTCAAGATGAATTTGTTGCATATTTATTTATGCATATTTGGTGTCTTAGAGAAAGAAAAACCCAACTAGTTGTCCCTGTGAAATGCCAAAATGTCATATTAATTTGAAACTTAAGAGGACAATTATAACTGAGATCTAGATTTTCTTTTTTGCTATGCATTTCTTGGACTATCTTGTTCTTGTGTGCAGATGAATCCTGCTTCATTCCCTGTGTACATTTCAGTATTTGTTAACACTATATTTTGAGAAAGTAAGAGTTGTATTTTAAAGTATATATGTGAATCAATTTTGCTTGAAGATGATCATCATCTTTTAATCGAATTTTCAGAGTTGTAGAAAAAACTGATCTATGATAGATGCTTTAGCTTATGCAAATATCAGAGTAATGCCAATAAATGTAAGGTCAGATTTCAAGGGAAAGGGCCAAGATCCTTTTACTCTGACTGTTGTGGGAATTATTTCTAGAACTGGAGGTACTTGATGAGGGTGGTTTGCTTGTTTGGTTTTGTGTGATTGCATTCTGGTTTGGTTTTGCTATACATTTAGGTGGGGGTTTTGGGGGGATTTTTTACTACTCTGTCAAAATGTTAATAGGCTGTAAAAAGATTGTCTTAAAACTCACAAAACTCCAGGGACGACACTTTAAGTCCAACAGTCTTAAATGAAAATTAAGAATCTTAAGTCTTAATGAAAATGTCATGCAATTCTCAGGATTTAAAGATAGAAATTTTAATGGACACTACACTCCAGTCATTTTGTGGTCCAGCCAACAAGCATTATAATCAAAATCCAAATCCATATGTGTGTGCCTGTGTTAAGTCTGTAATGATGCAAATGTGTGCAGGTATCTATGGGGGTCTACGTTACCTACAGCCCATGTTTCCACACATTTCTTCTAGGATTAGATCTGACATTCAAACTTGAGAATATAATATTCAAACTGAAATGCCAAGTATTTTTTCTTCCCAAACGTGTTTCTATCCTTTCTTCCATATAAAACTAAGCCAACACCCAGGCTGCACAATACCTCTACAGTGATAGTTTTAAGATGTGGTAACTTGTGGTTTACCAATCCAAAAATACTTTCAAACACTAGATAGGGAAAATTTCCAATGTGTCATGCAGAAATTCCCTCTGGCATTAAGACATGATATAGAACTGAAGCTTGACTTTCCAAAGCAGTAGCAACTGTTCTCACTCTGGAGGAACATGAGTTTTGAGACAGCAGGGAAGTGACCTTAGTCTGTTCTATAAGATTTCTAGTTTGTCTTTGGTTAACTATGACAGGACTTGAATAAAAAAAACTCTATAGGAATTCAAAACAACAACCAACCTCCACCCCCAACCCCTGAACACAAAAACAAAGTGTCATGGAATTTTCTCAGAGCATTGTTTCAATACCTTCTAGAATACCTTAAAAATGCTTTTTGAAACTTTTTGATTTGTACAGAAAGGATAGTGGTATGATGGCTGTATATAAAGATTTTATTTCATTGATTTACAATGATCAGCTTAAACTTCCTATGTTTACTATGACATGTCACATTCAAACCCTTGTTTCACATCAGTTACACATCTCCATTCACACGAAAATATACTACTACAGCAGACTCCTGAAATTATATAGATTGCTTTCAGTGTTCTCAATAGGTCTGATAAGTTAAACAGAAATCACTTGTCATCCAAGAATTGCTTTTTGGAGAAATGAGCTATTCAGCTAACTGTTGGGATAAGAAAGAACAGGAAAAATGGGAAGAGCAGTGCTTAAGAGTCATATGGAATAATCTGGAACTTTTTATTTATTGAGTTGACTCTCCTCAGGTCTAAAGGCTTCTATCAGCTACAGCTGAAGTTGATTAGAATTTTTCTATTATTTCCTGGGTATTAAGGGTAACCAACAACTCCCCAGCAGAAGGGAAGGTATTATTAGTTGATATTCTCAACCCCATGTAAACTTGCAGAAGTACAGACATTAAATACCATTGAGAGATGTGTCTTGTGTATATCCCAGAGTATGGGAATATGTCTACTGGCAGGAGCTCTAGAAGGTTAATTTCTGCAATAGATGGCTTGTATCAATTACAAATTTTGAATTTGTAACAATATAACTCCATCATTTCTATAAAACAATATTTAATATACAACAAACTTTCACCACATAAACACATTAAAAACACCTTGTTATAATTTCAAGAATTGATTACAGGTTTTCCATAAAAACATTTTCATAACTAGAATCTTAATACAGAATGATTTTTTCTATGCCAAAATACATTTAAATGGTAAATTGTTTGTAGAAAAAGATACAGAGAGAAATGGGGTTTGCTGGCAAGTAATCCATCTTATTTCATTCTTTCATGGTCAGCTTTAAAGTAAAGTTAAAAATGCTTGTCATAAAATACTTCATTGTTTTATCCAGAATCTTAACCAGAAAAGAAGAAGGAAGCTAATTGGCTTATTCTCTATTTCAGTGTCTCTCGGGCATGCCCAGAACAACACTTAGTACACACTACCTGGACCATAACTATCTGTCGAGGGTTTTTTTGAAAGATATAACATTCCTGTTAACTTTCAGCTTTAGGTGCCCACAGAATGAGGAGTGGGAGTGGATTCACTGTAATAGCTGAACTGCATTTACCAAATGCAACACCAGGAAAAAAAAATCCACATAAAACCACATAGGAAGATTGATCACACATTTTTATTAGAGTCTTTTGAACAATTGCATTATGTTGTTCCTTTATTTAAAAACTCTTGCAAAAAAAGACATTGGAGTGGACTGGTTTCAACCCTGAGCATTAACACTGCATATCAAGTACTGTAGTAAAGAAGCTGGTTAATTTTGTAGCACTAGCACAAGTCACTGATATTAATCCTCTAGGTGATCAGGTTTTTACAAAAAAAATACATAGTTTTCAATAAATAATGCTTAATTTTACAACTTTGATACAGCAATGTCATACACTGTTTTGACACATACTAAACTCTGCATGCTATATAGTCTACTAGAAGACAAAACTTTGCCATGCATTTTCTTTTTCTAGTGCTAGAAAACACTTTGTCCTCCAGTGCATTGCCTCAAGCAGCCTTACCATCTTCCTTCTCTCACAGCAATAGGCCGTGCACTGGCATGCAAAAACCTCAAGAAAAGGTTTCCCCCCCACCATCACTCAGACTTCTAAACAAAAGTACTTTTCAGCTTTTCCCCCCAAGACCTGGAGTGGCTATGAAAACTAATTTCATGTGGCCTTGAAAAGTCTTTGAAATTACATATTTTAAAAGTGTCATGCTTGAAAAACTGCTCTAAAACATTCAATTTCCCCCACCTGTGGCCATCATGCAACATCATTGAAATGTTGTAACCATCAAAAGTCCCACATTGGAAAACAGGCCTCCATTTTAAAACAGCCCACCAAAAAATAAAAGGAAATAAGAAAAAAAGTATCACAGCATTTATGTAAAGACTCCAAAACGCCAACATATGTACAAGAGCAAAACCAGATACAAATTGTAAATGAACTAACAATGGCATATAACTCTTCTCCCTGGCTTTGCCAGGAGTTGAGGCAAGTTGGTTTTGGAGATAAGCAGGACGATGGAAACAAAAACAAATTGTGACAATGGGAGTTCCCGGATTAATCATTATTACTTGATCAAATTTCTTCAAGCAGTAAATCAATGTCTTGATTTTACTGGAAGTGTGAGTTACCAAAATCTGAAGCCCTATTCAATAATTCTAAATCAAACCTGCTTCCGAACTTTCACAAGTCTTAGAATTTTGGTGCCCTTGCACTTTTTCATCCTGCAAGATTGCACTTCACAGAAAATCCAGATGTAACTAACCACAAAAGAAGAAATTTGATTAATTAATAAGGATTGAAACCTCCATTCTCACACTTCCAGGTTGTTGTTCACCATTGAAAACCATTCACCCCTTCTTATCCATATTGCTTTAGGGGTTTCCTTGTATCTACAGAAGTCATTCCTTTTAAATTGCTGTCAATCACAATTTTTCTAAGAGTTTTTAAAATATTCCTATCTTTGCACTGGCATAAGTATTGGGTTTTCTAAGAGAATCTCACCCCAAAGAAGGTATTACTTTTATACATGAAATATTATGAACTTTTGTTTCCCTTTTTGTAAGTCATTCTACATTTTCTGCACATTTGTGCTTTATATTGAATATAAAAATAGGTCTTTAAAACTCTATTTACTTTAAACTCACTAAAAAACTACTTGCTTGTGAAATTCTCTTACAAATTCACTGCATCCATGTAGAGAAGATAAAACTAATTAGGCAGTTAATTGGTATAGGTAGTGTGCAAAAAAATTAAGAAAAACGAAAACAATCACAGCCTTGGATGTGAGTAAGGGGAAAGGAAATTAATCAAAGAAATACAACTGTATCGTCGGGGAAATGTAAGGCAACTCATTGTATTAAGTTTTTGTTGTTTATTTTTTCCTGGCCATTCTTACAAATGAAGGTTAGGAGGAACTAAGACACCTATCCTGCCAGCAGCCCTTGAGGCAAAAACTCCCATTAAGCTCAATGAGAATTTTTTTTTTTTTTTTATTTAACCAGAGCAGGTTTAAGGCCTTACTAGGCAACAATTGTGAAGATGTAAAACAGAATTAATGAACTGTTTTGATTATCAAACACCTAAAACTTATATGGCCCTGACTTTGACCCCACACCAGTTCTCCCCGGTGTAACAACAGAGTTGCACTTTCCTCAAAAAGGCAGGAGTGAAGGATCATACTGCACGCATGCAAATCACATTCAATAGACTTGAAGTTTCATCTGAATGTCAGTGAATGCCTAAAGAGCATGTAGCACTTAAAGGATGCTTGGAATGAGCCTTTCCACCACATTTGCAAAAGACTGCACTTAAAGAAGGAAAATATCTCTCAATTGTGTTTTTTTAAAAGTAAGGGAAAAAAAACAGAGTAAAAAACATCAAAAGGGAAAAAAAAGTTTGCAAAAAATGTTCACTTTAAAGATAAAAAGAATCAGCATGTTTGATTAGGTTGTACATTGAGTTGACATCCTCAGTGTTAGCAAGTAAATTGTCTTTCGACATAGAAAAGCTCATTTTTCTCCCTTCTATCACTGAGTCCTATTACACGTAGAATAGTATTGTACAGAGATAAATGCAAGGAATATGGGGAAAAAGGCCACAGGAGATACCAGGCCTGCAACAGGACTGCTCTAGCATGTCAACAAAGATTCCTATGTACACAAAAGAAAAAAAAAAAACCCAAATAAAAGAAAGAGAAACAGAAGGTATGAATATTATTAATGACAAAATAAAATAAAAAAAGAGTAGCATAGCAGATGCTATTTTTCATGAGTAGAAGACTGTTTTTTACTCTCACTGAGATCAGTAGGAGCTTAGGCATTCAACAGCATCAAACTTCAGCCCTAACTATGCAGCGGCTTAAACAGAGCACTACCTAATTTTTCCTTGAACAATATGCAATAATAAACTCTAAAATAAAAGCAATGCAAGTGTTTGGCCAAAAAAATTGTTTCCTTGCACCATATACTCAAAATATTCCTCTGATATAGTACAGTATAATTCCCATTTAGAAGAAAGAAAAGATATACTGCTGAGTGGGCATTATATTCTTTGACTAAAGTAGACCTGTTGCTCTTTTAAAATATGACAGACTGCTCTTTAATTGGATCATTTAAATCACTTATCCTTGACTAATATTTTAAATGGTAATTTTAAAAACAGCTTCCAAAAATATATGCAGTCAAAAGTTTTGTAGGCTGAGACACAGACCTTATTACAATGCAAACTAAATGCAGCCTGTATTTGACCATAATCATTCATAACTCATTGAACATCTGTAAAGCACAAATGTTTAATGACACTGCCTATTACCACTTTAATAAACAAGGATGCATATCAGAAGAAAGGGACTGAAAGAACAAGTCACCCTACCCTCATGACAGCTTGAAGAATTACTAAGAGAATTTTGGCTCAGTTTTAAGACTTAGAACCTGATCAACTTACTCCATCACCCTAGCCCAAAACAGGATTTTTGATAGCAGGATAGTGAATGGCTAGGCTAGAGCACTTCAGTGTATCTATTTTCTTTCAGTCTTTTGCCTTAGAAGAGATAAATGTCATTTGTTTTCAATCTGATTTCTAAGTTATTACATGAAGAACACACTAATCATTTGAGACCAAAAACTGAAAATTCAAGAAACTCTGTTTTATTGAGGACTATCCATTGCCAAGGATATCTTGTATATTGTAACTTGTAATTAAGTTTGTTTTAAAACACAGTTTCTCATAAAGAATTATCACAATGCAAGACATAAATTTGAGTTCCCAGATATGCTATATCTCTTTTCTGATAGCAAAGATTTAGGCCAAACAACTTTTATTTAGAATCATGAGTGTTTTATTATTATTATTATTATTAGAAAGAGATCAGATTATATTAATCATTTTACTACCAGTTTAACTAACCTAAAGTAAGATATCTCACCACTTAAATGCCTAAGAGTTGTTTTTGATTAAACATAACATGCATGCAGGTTTTAATGTTATGTTTTATTATGCCTTACAAATGTGTATGCAGGATTTTCATTTCAGCAAGTCTGAAAGCCTGTAGCAGTGGTTGCCACCAAAATACCAGCACAGTGAATTGTCCCTGTAAACAGCTGGATCATTAATTAGCGGAGAAAAAAAAAAAAAGTAGTAATAATTTACCAATGCCTATCAGACAAAAAAAGTAAACTTCTTGAGAAACAAACTTCCACCTCGTGAGTCTGTCTATTGCCATCAGCAGCTATTTCAGAGCACGCAACTGTAATCCGATGGCTCCTAAAGTCCAAAAAAAAAAAAAAAAAAAAAAAAAAGCACACACTGACAAAGTCTGCTCACCTACAGCCGAAGCTCGTACCCCTCCCTCCCCTGCCCTGTCCTGCCTGCCCGGAGCGGCGGGCGGCTCTCCGGAGGGGCCGGGGCCACCCCGGCGGGCCGAGCGCTGCCCGGGGCGGAGGAGATGCAGCACCGCTACCCTCAGCATCTCCACCTCCAGCCTGGCCCAGGCTATTCATCAAAAACGGGAGAGGGGGAGGAAAAAGCCCAGCGGGGAGAAGACCGGGGGCACGCAGAGGGGGCGAGTCGCCTTCCTCGGCGGTGAGAAGGGGCACCCGGCCCCGCCGCGCCCCCCGCCCGCAGCCCCCCGCCCTGGAAAGCGGCTGCGGGGCCCGGGGCCGCCCCCGGGAGCGGGGGAAGGCGGCGGAGCCGAAAATACCCGGGGCGAGCCAGCCTGCCACAGCCCGGGGCAGCCCGCAGCAAGCAAACCCCGGCCCCGCGGAGCAAAGCCGGTGGGAAAAAGGCGACGAGAGGAGGAAAGAAAAAGGAAAAGAAGCAGTCCTGACTCTCCTTCCCCCCTAGCTCTGATCATGCACAACATCCTACAGCTACCGCGCCTCCGCGGGCGAGGGGTGACAACACGGCATCTCCAGCGTTCCTGCTACAGACACTAATTGCGATACGAGTTTCTATCAGTTCCAGCTGATTTATTAAAATTGTAAAGATACAGACTTTCAGCATTAAAAAAAAAAAAAAAAACAGGCTATGATGTTGACAGTGCACAAGTCTGCTTTTGCCATCATTTGCTACAAAATATGCAGATGGTCTGTACTTTAGATTATATTGCACAACATGAGAAACTTTTTAAACTATGTGCCTTTTTTCTTTTTTTTTTTTTGCTAAAATCGAGAATCCAGTTTCATACCTTCCATCTGGGGCCCCATCCACATATCACAGCGTATGAGATACATAAAGTCCTACTATAGTACAGTACATATACAATCTTTTAAACTAAGATAACAGCTCTGAGGTCTATATCACCATTTTCAATAAATCTTTACCTACAAATATTGAACAAATCTGAACTATAGCTGTACAAAAAAAGTGTTTGTTTCTTTTTTTTTTTTAAACCACAAGGCCTTTAGATGCAAGGATTATTTTTTAAAATTTTAATCCTTTTAAAACCAGGACGTAACGTACCAACAAACTTGCATGCTAAAAACAGAGAAAAACAAAGAAAATAAAAGGGAAGAAGTGCCTGAAAAGTCTTACTGAAAAAACACAGCAAGAATGTTCCCTTTTCACTGTACAAAAATACGCCTGAAAATATATTAATTTTTAAAAAAGACTGAGGTCTGTTATGTATCAAAAATGTTTCAATACCTTTTTGTACTGAGGTCTAGGCTGTCTGGTATTCAATCAAGGAGGTATAAGGGAACAAGTTACAAAAAAAAAAAAAGTTGGCAAGTAGAAATCACATTTGTAAAACCATAAACAATTTGATCTGAAAAGTAAACTCTGATCTTAAGTCAGTTCAGTTATTTGTAAGCGTTTGTACAGTCTGCATTTTTTCAAGCTCCCTGCAGCTTTGTTAAGAATCGGATGCATAGAAGACATCAGTTTTCTCCCTCCAAAAAAAGTTGCAATGGTCCCTTTCGGAAAAAAAAAAAAAAAAAAAATCAGAACAGTTCATTAAGATCTCTCACGGGAAAAAAAAAATAAAAATCCACAAACCCCCTTGAGTAACAGTTGTGCTGCCAAAAGACTTCTTTGCAGACCATCTTCCAGACTTCAATCAGAGACCGACAAGCTTCAAACAGCGCCTTCTGTATCATTTTTCCCCCAGTCCCATTTGCCTTTGCTGTTGTTATTGTGACCACCAAACGTAATAAAAATTAAAAAACACAAAAATAATAAAAAAAATAAAATCACAACTCCCGGGCTCGGAACTAACTTCGAGATTTTTTTTTTTTTTTTAAAGAAAACAAGACTTATTTTTTTTAATCATTATCATGATCATCATCATCATCATCGCCGGCGTCGCTCCGCTCCAGCTCCGCCGCTCTCGCCGCCCGCCCTGGCCGCCGCCCCCGCTCAGTACGTGAACACCAGGTCGGAGAAGTTCGCTTCCAGCCAGTCGCCCGCGATCATCTCGCTCAGCTCCGGGGTACAGTAGTCGGGGAATTCGAAGTGGGAGCCGAGGCTGCCCTCGCTGAAGGAGTCCAGGTCCTTGTCCACCAGCGAGAGGGAGAGGTTGCCGGCGGCTGCGCCCGCCCCCAGCTCGGCGGCGGCGTGGCCGTGCTGGGAGAAGTTGAGACTGAGGTCGAAGAGCAGGTCGTCCGCCTCCTCGCTGCCGGCCGACGAGGTGGAGATGGACCGGGAGGAGGCCGGGGAGAGGCCGGGCGGCTGCTGCGGCGGCGGCGGGCCCTGCTTGGTGATGTTCTTGAAGCTGTAGTAGAGTCTGCTGCCGCCGCCCGCCGCCGCGGCGCCGCCCCGCACCTCCTCGTACAGGCTGGCCCCCTCGGTGGACTCCGCCGAGGAGCTCAAGGTGGGGCTGGCCGGCACTTTGGCCACGTTGTACCGCCGCAGCTGCTGTGGCCCCGGCTCCTCATCCTCGTCCTCGTCCTCCGCCTCCTGCTTGATCCGCAGCTGCAGCTCGTCCTCGTCCTCCTCCTCATCCTCCTCCTCGTCCATGAAGACACACTTGACCGTCTTGCTGCTCACTTTCAGGGTGCCGAAGACGTACTCGTCTCCGGCGTAGTCCCCGTGGTGGGCGGTTTTGGCTCCCGGCTTGGGGGGCGAGGAGCCGGAGGAGGCTTTCAGCTTGCTGCACTTCTTGCTGGAGCTCTTGGCGCTCTTGCTGCCGCCGCTGCTGGCGGGAGCGTTTTTCTCGGGACTTTGGCTAGCGTTGGGCTTGGCCGACGGGTCCATTTTGGGCTTTTTCCTGGGACGGTACTTGTAGTCGGGGTAATCAGCCATGTGCTTGAGCCGCAGCCTCTCCGCCTCCCGGATGAAAGGGATCTTCTCGCTGTCCTTCAGCATTTTCCACCGCTTGCCCAGGCGCTTGGAGATCTCCGCGTTGTGCATGTCCGGGGACTGCTCCATGATTTTTCTCCGCTCGATCTTGGACCACACCATGAACGCGTTCATCGGTCTCTTAATGTGCCCCGACGCCGTTTTGCACCAGTCCGGGTCGCTCTCGTCCAAAGCGACGGGGCTGCAAGCCATGAACTCGCCCTCTTCAGTGTCCATCGCTTCCCGGGGCAGGTTGCTCTCCGCCTCCGTACTCTCCGCCTGCTGCACCATGGTGGGCTCTCGCCGAGGCGCCGCTCCCCTCCGAGCCAACAAAGCCGCTCCGCCGCCGCCCCCTCCCACCGCCGCACCTTGCCCCCGCTGCGAGCCGCGCCGAGCTCCCGTCTGCGCCGCGCCGCGAGGCGGAGCCGGGGCCGGGCAGCGCTGAGGCAGTGCCGCCCGCACCGCAGCGCCGGCGCTGGGGCCGGGCCGGGTCGGGCGCGGCTGGGCTGCTGCGCTGGGCGCGCGCTCTGCCCGTGCCCCGGCCTCGCGCCGCCGCCCGCCCTGCGCGCGCCGCCCGTCCTGCGAAACTCCCGGCTCCGCGCGCCGCGCGTTATCAGCGCCTGATATGGGTGACATCACTCCCAACGCCGGCCAATGGCGCCGCGCGGCCCGCCCGCCGCCACGCCCACCGCGGCGCGCGGACACTCCCCCGCGCGGGGGGCGGCGGCCGCGGCGCTGCTGCTGGGGCTCCCGGCGCTCGGCGCTCCCGGCCCTCGGCGCTCCCGGCCCGGCCTCCGCCCGGGGACCGGCAGTGCCGCCGCGGGGGGCTTCGCCTGCCGGTCCCCGCCGCCGGGCGCGCAGCGCTGCTGTGCGGTGCGGGGCGGGGCGGCGCGGCGGCTCTCCGGTGTCCCGCTTCCCCCGGAGGCCGCGGAGCCCCGCGCGGCTCGGGGCGGGCGGCAGGGGGCGCTGGCGCTCCGCGGCCGCCGCAGCGGGACCGGAGCCGCCCCGCCTCGGGGGCCCGGCGGCGCTCGGCGGGGCACAGCGTTCTCCGCGCTCCGCACATGGCATCCTCCTCCTTCTCCTCCGCGGCGGGGCTGGGCCCCTGAACCCGCCGAGGAGCGCTCCCGGCGCTGTCCCGGTTCCCTGTCCTCTCAGGGCTTGTTTCGGTGTCTGGTCGGTAGAGAACGGGGCTGAGTAGAGCCCGGGGCGCTCCCGGTTCCCTGCGGATGCGGACGGTGCTCGGCAGCCCCGGCTCGCTGGTCGGCGGTGCTCGGCGTGGGGGAGCTGCCCTGGTCCCCCGGGGCGGCCCGGGCTGTCTGCAGGAGGGACGTGAGAACCGTCGTACCCACCTGGAGGCTCCTACCGCGTGGTGCGGGCGGAGGATAAAGGCGCCTTCCCCAAAGTATAGGGTGAAAATATGCAAAAAGCATCAAACAGTGCTAATTTTCTGTTTGTTTGTTTGTTTGTGTGTTTGTTTTCCCGGAAGCATCAAGTTATTCAGAACGCCGTGTTGGATCTGCCTGTTCAGATAATCCCATGTTTGTTTTTATCTCAGAATGTCTGAAATCCAAAGGTGATAGTGTGCTATGCACCTATGGTCATTTTAATTGCAAAAATGTATGCTGAAAATGATTTCACATACTGTTTTGTGGGTTCCTTTGTGCTTTTCCAGCTACCGTTTGCAGTTTTTAGAAAAATAAAAGTTTAATAAGTTTTGTGAGGGTTGCTGGCTGGATTCAGACATAATGGCAGTGAGAGGAATGAGCCCTGGCACAGCCTCTCCTCTTCCAGAGCACATCCTATGAGCTGGTGCTAATGGGGCAGCAGGTCCCGTGGTACATCATCCTCTAATTATCCCAGTGGTTCATTTTCCTCAGACTACAGCAAAATTACTGTATTTGAATGATGTGACTCTGATATCATAGGGCTGCAGAGTGACTAGTGCTGTTACAGGAAAAAAAAAACAAAAACAAAACAAAAACCTGAAAAATGTATCCCACACCTCTTTTAGCTATGGATAGGTTAGGGCTGCCAGGTCTCAGCTGCACTTGTCAGGAGTCAGGTAGAGTTTGAAGGATACATTTGAGGCAGATACATTGTATTACGTCACTTTCCTTGCCCGACCCCAGCTGGGTGTACAGAGTAGAGGGAGGGAAAAGGGCATAGCTGAAGAAGGTTCAGTTACTTCATTGTAAAGATGGATTTTGAAAAACACTGCTCTGCCTCTCCGTGACTGCCCCCAGCCATGATTTCTGCTCTGAGGCTTGTTGCCACCTCTCTCTCCCTGTGACTTCACTTCGTGGTACAATCTAGCTCCATAATAAAGTCTATCCTTTAAGACACGAGATAAAATGGAAAATTTGACTGGCAGGGTTCTCAACCTGTCATAAAACGTTAAAATTTAGAGAAACCACATGAGGAGAGGGTGCAGTACCTCTGGGAGGGAGTGCCCGAGTTCTTGTCACAGCTGTGGTCGGCTGTGGTCTCTCTGGGGATGGCTGTTGGCAGGACAGGACATTCCTCCCAAGAGGACGATGAGTTTGGCACTTCCTGCTCCATCTGGGTGAGGGTTTGCTCAGACTGGGCACACTGTGGAGCCTTCTGTGTGACCAGGGCTTCATAAAAACTGAGGGTATGTTTCTCATAATGATGATGTGGACAGGAGTCTCGGGAGTGTGTAGGGGCCTGACTGCCTCCAGGGAAGGCAGCTTTGATGCTGCTGGGACCCTTACTAGGATGACAGCAGAATACCAATGTCTCACCTAACCCTATCTATTAATATTTTTCTGTAAGTACCGCTATTCAGATACCTAGTGAGAGATTCTGTGGTTTTTACATGCATTTTGAATCCAGATAGAAATAATGGTGTAATTTTGCAAAATGAAAAGTGTCAAAATGTTTTAATTTGTTGTTGGCATTTATGGGAGATTTCATTATGTCATATAATTGCATAAAATTCAAGATGATCAAATAAAAATTAAATCTTTATTTCCTGTGAAATGAATCAAATCAATTAATTCTCACAAAGTACTGCTATTTTTCTTCAAATCATTTTACAAAAGCCATGAACTATTTTGAAAAATTTTCATTCAACTGCAATGGAAGTCATATAATCAATATTGATAAGACTGGGACTCCATACACCTGGGTGACAGAATCTGACATTTAACATATTATGATCAGGAGAGATCAATTTTAATAAAGCTTTGGTGTAATTTGAAGCCACTATCCTTATACCAGACTTTTGGGACATTTCTGCTCCTTCATGTGTGCCCCTGTGAAGATGTGTATTAATACTATGGGCATCACATAATTTTCATAAATCCCATTTTTCTATTTTTGTGTTACATCTCATTTTCTGAGTGTCTTGGCAGCATTTCAATTTTTCCTCAAAAGTGATCTTTTAAATGTAAACAGCATTACTGTTTTCTCATGCTTGTTCCTGTTATGTTTTGGTTGGTTTTTGTTGTATTTTAAGGGTAGCACTAGGAAGATAATGAAGCTGAAAACAGACTGACAAATTATAGCCACACTCTATAAAGCAAAAAAAAAAAAAAATTTCTAAGATTTTAAAAATCCGATTTAAACTAGTATATGAATAAGTAGATATTACTGTTAAATAAATTTATGTTCTAAAAGCAGTTCAATAATTGTATGTATGCATGTATATTCCTATTAGAGTGCAGCAGTTAGAGCTAACAGCCTACTACTCGTTCTTTTGAAATTCAAATGAATAATCATTTTCCCATTATCTAGGTCAATAGGAGGCTGGGCTACCCCAGAAAGTGGGGAAAAAACAGGTAAAACAGGATTCACTAAAGGGCTTAATGCTTTCCTCCTTGGATGGAGCCTGTTTTTGTGGGCCTGCATCTACACTGGATTTCCCAGTACTCTAGCTCAGGGGATGTGTTATTCTGAGTGCTGTGCAGCATGAGAATGGCAGTGGAAGCACTGAGGTTTCTTAGGCAAGAAGCTGGTGAGGTGCCTCCAAAGGCCTGAAGCCAGCAGGAATATGGTCCCTTTGCATGTGGCCCAATGTGCCTACATCTACCCCCATCAGTGCTTAGAAAGGTGAAGTGATGCTTTTTTAAGAGACTGACCTTATGCAGTCCTTACAAGATTTTGACTACCGAAGAGGAATTAAATATGAAGAAAAAAAAAAGTTTGTTGTTCAAGAAACAGTGTTTCATAAAAAAATGGAGGATATTCCCTCTCTTTACTGTTCCTGCTCTCTGTGTTAAATTTGAGTAAACTGAAAGCCAAGATTTTTACTGTGCTAACTCTGACGATAAATAGTACTATGAGTACAGTGTTCTTCTGGCTATTTATTTCTTGCTTGTTCTGAATTGTGCTGCAGATTTTTGCCTGGAGAGCCCAAAATGACTTTGCCTGGGGAACGTGTGGGAAAGCTGGAGTTACGCACCTTCTGCAAGGTGTAGGAAGTGGTTTCAGTCACAAGCTGTGGATTCAGAATGAAAGAAAGAGTTACAGTGTCAAGAGGGTTTTATCTTAATAGAAAACATACGATGAATTCTGAACGGAGAGGTCACACCCAAAGTTAGTTCACAGACACACTTCCTAGAGATCTTCTCTGGAATAAACATAAATTGCTTGAGTCTTACGTTCATGAGGAAAAAAATAATCTGTGGTCTATACTTCATGTTAGCTAACACAGGGTAAAATAGTGAAAAGGCTCACAGGCTGTGCTTTTTAAGATTTGGTAAATCTTCCCTTCCTTAGTGTTTTTATCTTAAGATGCTAATTCACATGAAAAAACCGACTTCCTTGTCTTTGCTAGGAAAATGGTATCCTCTCCTCCCTTTTCATCTTGGTATCCATGCTCTTGGATTGTGTAAGGCCAGTTTACACAAAGGCTTGGTGTTGAAAATGAAAGTGCCCAGAGCTGACAGATGCAACAACCAAACTTCAGATAAAGAGGTGAAGTGGACTCATTTAACTGAAAAAGAGTAATCATTTGAAAGGACAAACTAGTTTAATCAAAATCTAGAAAAAGTTTACATCCAATTTGAAACTAAATGCAGAAAAATGTATCCAGATATATTTCACCTTGATTTTGTTTGCAAAAAGATTTTATTTTGTCAAAAGTATGTGCATCAGATACTGCTCTGGTGAGGGCAGTCTGAGGGTGGTTTTCTGGCTTCTCAGCACCAAGTGTGGCATCTTCTCTGAGATTGTGGCCCTCTGCTGCTGGAGGGGTCCAGCTGGAGCCCAGAGAAGCTGTTAGTGGGAGCAGGAGCAGCTCCTCTTAAGTCACCTCCTGCCAGACCTGAGTATTCCACTTACTCATTGTTCAGTGCCCAGATCTACTCCTGGCCACACAACAGAGCTGTGACAGAAGCACTGATTTTGAACTGCCTGCTGCCTGTAGGTAGCCCTAGAAACATTGCTTACTGTTTGTAAACACATGATCAGCAAAGACATCTAGAGACAAAGTGATTGTGTACATGGGTTGAAATAATCCAGGTCTTAAAACTGGAGCAGAAAGTAACCCTATTCTTGCAGCTATGTGGTGAGTCCAAGTCTGGTGTCCTGGAGTATGTTGTTGCTCCAACACTTTCCCCTAAGGCATTGTTGAAAGGCAGTGCTGTCTCGCTGAGACAATGTGGATGGGCCATTTCCTCTCAGCCCGACACACTGATCTTACACAACAAGATGTTTTAAGACACCAAGATGCATCACTTACTGATTTTTCATAATATCCTGATTACAAAGTGCATTTTATTTTGAATAAGATGTACCTTCAAAACCATTTTGTGCTCTAAGAAACAGCATAAAAATGGTGTTCGGATGTTCCACGTGCATTGCAGCCCTCTCAGACTTTTGTTTGCAAGACAAAACACTTTTCTTACTGGTTGTGAGTTTAAAATCTGGTTCTGTGAGTCAGGCAGGGTCCCTTCCATCCTTAAGGTCATTGTAGTACTGGTAGTTTTGTTTGGGAGATAATTCCCTCAGCCACTTGAGTGTAACCCTATTGATTTGAGCGTCTGCCCCCAGCAACACCTGTGCACATTCATGGATGGCATTGGGATTGCACAGATGCCATGGAGGGCATATTCTGGCATACAGGACATTTATTACTGGTGGTGATGCATGAGATGGAAGGGATCCAGGACTCAGGCTGAGTTTGTGCAGCTGGCAGTTAGAAATTTACTTGCAAACTGACCCCATTGGGTAGAAAAATCAGTGTGATAATGAATCCAAAGCCCCCCGTGCCATTTTTACCAAATCACTTTAGGGCAGAAGAACAATTTAGAAGAGATGTGTCTCTTATTAAAAGTGTCTGAAAACCATACTTGAAAAAATGTGGAGGGAATCCCATAAGAGATTATATTGCAGATATTTGATATCAGAAATTACTGTTTCTAGGCTTGTTTAAATGGAAATGTTTACTTGTTTCTGCTGAAAAATTGATGCAAATAAATTTTATGTATGAATTTAAAACAATTTTATCTTAATTATTCAGCCACCAGTTACATGAAATTAAGTGGAAAACACTTATTTTTAACATGTTTTATTTTGATTGATATGAAATCTTCCACAAAGATCAAAACAATTCAAAGTGACAGAGTTTATTCATAATGCTATACATTTCTATTGCTGGCCTATAGACATTGAAATCCACAGTGTTTTACCAGGTCTCTTAGGAAAAAGTGTTGTACCCTGAACCAATTATAGTCCCTTTCTGGCTAAATTGCAGAGCCAGTTTGCTTAATATGGGTAATTTGGTGTTGTAAAGTATTTGTCAGTACCCTAGGGTAGTCTCTTAGGGCACACAGGTTTCACTGTGTAATATTTCACACTTGTGTGCCAGTTAACCTGCTTAGCTGCAGACTATTTACAACTCATATAGGATTTATTACATTATGTACTTAATTTATGCAATATGCTTAAAGCTTCTCATTATGAAGTCTAGAATGATAATCATACTTACTGCATTGGATTTGCTTACTATTTTGGGTGGGAGGGGGGAAGGAGGTCCATTTAGTCCCTCAGGCTCTTTAGAATGTGGAAATTTAGCAAGGATGTGACAAAAATGCATAACAATGTATTTATTAGGCGTCACACCAATATACCCATTAGAGATATAAAGCATGTGCACAGTTGAATAGACACCGACACAGAGATTTATCATTTACCTTTTCCTTCCTCCTAAAGAGCAGTGGAGGGCTGCAGCTGGCCTAGCCCTCACTGACAGCCAAATAACATTGGAACCTGTAAAATGGACACAGGGTGTTTTCTTTGGGTCTGCTATCATGAAGGAGGCAGCAAAATGACCTGCAGGAAAGACACTTAGCAAGTCTCATGTCCCACCTGCTCACTGGATTCAGATTTGCTGATTACTGCCCTTTGGATACACCATTATAGAGTAAGTAAAAATCTGCTCTGAGGAAAATACCTGAGAGATTTTAATTTGCAGGACTCATACAGTGAGCAGGATTCTGCAAAAATCTACAGGGGTTTTGCTTAGAAGGGCCTTGCCCTAAATGCCACCTTAGTCCCAAGCCATTTCCTAGTCAGAAAATTGAGTATACCCAAGGACATTGCCATAATGTGACCTGTCCTTTCAGATCAATGTGGAGTCCCCCAGCAGGGACCAGCTCAGAGGTTTGTTTGAGCTGTGCTGTCCCACGTGTGTGCTGTGAGAGCCCCGTGAGTGCTGGATGTGTGTCTGGAGTCCCAGCCGGTGAGCTCAGGGGTGTGTGCTGCCTGCACGAGGTAACCTGCTTGCCACGGAGCTGTGAAGCTTCATAGCACAGGCAGGAGCCACTTGGAGCATGGAGTCAGCACATCCTGCAGGTGCCCTGACTGTATTCCCATCTGAGCTACTTCTGTCCAGCTTTGGCGGGGCTCAGCTTGGAGAAACTGGGATGTGAGTTTTTGGGCTGTCCTGACTTCTCCCTCCAGACTGTTGTTGCTGTAATCCTGAGCTCGGGCTTGTACAGGCAAAATCCAAATGAGAGAATGCAACAGCTGTACAGTGGAAGTGGAAATTAGAGCTTCCTTACTGAACAAAGAAGCAAACCACATAATATTGCTATTGGTTGTATAAATTTAGAGAAAAAAAAGGTTATATGAAGTTCTTTATAAAGCTCTTTATGTCCTTGTTTTGTTATGTCCATGTAAATCTTTCTATTACCATTGTTTAAAAAAGAAATAAATTTAACAAATATTTCATTGCCTATTTTTTTTCCAAATGGAAAACAAACAAACAAACCTCCTAGTTATAAATAATATCAACAGTCAAAAGAAATTGTACAGTAGCTAAACAATGAAGGCACATAGAAATGCTGTTTGTTTTTACACAAAGCCCCACTGAATTCACAGGAATGAATTAAATATGCTGAGTGTGACTCTGGGCAAGTAGCACTTCAGTTAATACGGGATTTAATTTTCTATTTTTATTTATTTGTTATAAATTTGGTTTTTAACCTGATAGAAATGTATATGCATATAAAAGCACAATACTAATTACTATGAAAATCACTTTGTGTTCTTTCAGTTCCTAAAAGAATATTACTAAATACTCACCAAAACCAGGTAACCGAAGAAACCAAATCATACCGTTCCCCCTAATAGCCTTTGCTTTGTAGTAAAAATGAGAAACATTCACTTATTCTATCCACTATTTCTTATTTATGGATATGCTAGGAGATTCCAGGTGCATGCAAAACCCTGGCTGTACCAATCACTTAAGCATGGAGAACAAATAAATTTGGGGAAGATTTTTCAGCTTAAACCAAAACCCCAAACCGTCCATTCTCCTCCCTCCTCCTTCCCTTACATTGCAAACTGTGCACTGTTAATATTAACACCACCAAGATATTCAATAACATTAGAGGCTTGAAAGTTTCCTGATGCTTTATTACACAATGATGAAAATATCATAACGCCTCTAACTTCATCAAATCAGGCATTTCATTACAGCATCCTGCAAGTATAGAAAACTGATTGTCTTGTGTCAGCATGGCCTGAATCCAGTTCTTGCATACAAGACATGGTTACTAATGATCTTTGTAAGTCAGACGAGACTTGATCTTATTTTTTCAGTTTTGCTGTACTATGAAGTGTTAAGACAGAGCAGCAAATAGAAAGAGTTTATTACAGGTTATCATATAGTTTGTTTGACAAAGTGGTCAGTCAATAATAAGCCAGAAATTAATAATTAATTGTACTTGCTATTTGCACAGCAGTTGATATTTCATGACAATGTGAAGTCTGACATAAGAAATTATTATCAGCAATTTATAGAAGGGAGCTGAAGTTTTGGGGTTCTGCCTGCACCATCGGTACTGGTCAAAAAAGGATGGTACAGGGAGCCAGAAACCTCTTCCTGATTTTTGTTCTCTGCTTTGCCTGGAAAGACCTGGCTATGTGACCCAGGGGAATATCTGTGCTGCCAGCTAAGTGGTGTATAGAGAGAACCATTTATTAAGTACAGACTCGCCCCAAATCCTGAGTACATGCCCAAACCCTTCATTCAGGAACAAACAGTCCAGTATATGCCTCATCTTGCTGGGTAAATTCACGGTAAAGAATCACATCTCTTGTGAATAAGATTAACGGAGGTCTGTTCAACTCCTTCTGCATACGTCTCCTTTCTCCTTCACTTCCCAAACTTCAAGAGAAGCAAGTGGGCAGCTAACTAGCTACACACAAGTTCAGAGTGCTCTCCGAGCTCTTCATTTGGCAATTTACAGATAAACAAAACAAAGCAGGAAAGGAAGGTCTGAACTAGTGCTAAGATAATTTATCTAAAGTTACTCAATGATCCTGGCAGGACAGGAGTAGCCCTAGAATTCTCTCCATTAGAGTTCTGTGGACTCTTCACTGCAGTCCTGAGACCACATGAATAAGCACGCTGAGGAGTCACATTTGAAAAGACAGCTTGTACCATTCAATTGCTCCCACTTGGGGACAGAGTAAAGATCAAAACTGGAGCCAGCCCAAGGAGTGAGATATGTGAAAAGGAGGCATGGGGTTTTTTTGTATGTGAACAGTTTTCTCTTGAAAAAGATAATTATTTGGGAGAACCATCTACTTCTATTCTCCAGCAGGAAAAAAAATATTGTCATGTTGTTCTATTTCTGTTATTCTGGTAATGTATTTTAGTGACTGTATGCATTTCTGATTATTCACAAGTGCTTCACAGAGAGATTGAATTTACATTTTATCTAGACACCAGTCTTACCCAGAGAGATCTTTTTCATTTCAATGCTAGTTTGAAAATCCATTATTTGGTGCTCATTGTATGCAGGTTTTATTTCCAGCAAGATTGCTGTGGCAGAAGAAATATAGACAAATTCAATGGCTTCACTAAGTATGAGTTTTCTTGCGATATAGAAAAAGCCTTTCTAGTTTCCCTGGGCACTGAGCTTGGAAAATGTGGGCCTGATTCTTGTTTCCTTTTGGAAAACAGTTTAGCGCCCTCACCTCCCACTTGGAATCTGCCTCTCTCCCACCTGGGCCCTTCTGCCTTTCAGAATGGCAAATATTGTTTCCCTCAAGAAACAAAATAATTTTGTATTTAAATCTAGGATTCTGGATCAGCTGGAAGTGCTGGTCCTGAAGCTCCTACTCAGTGTAATCTCAGTGATGGGAGCTGCTTTACGAACATTCATCCTTATTGGTTTCTTCAACTAGTACTCAAGAGTTAAAGTTGTTTCGAATACCTTTTCTTCCTGCAAAAAAGTTTAGCATTCGTCAGTTCTGGTGGCCATGAGGGAAAACCAGTTCTGACTACACTCTTAAGCCATCAAGTCCAAGTCAGGTAGTCACCATTCCACTATTTCTCTCAGGAACCCGAAATATTTATCCATGACCTGGTGCCTCTGTCTGGCACTCTGCCTAGCACAGTGATTCTTTGGTCCAGATCAGGGGTCCTTTGTTGTTCCCAAAGTGCCAATACACAGTGTAGTCACTGTGAATTTTGAAAGACTACCCAGACAAAACTGGAACTGCTGGTTGCAATGCTGCTCATGAAGAATACTATACAAACTTCTGATTTAGAAATGTTGTATGAGAGCATAGATATTTCAGTTTGAAAGAAAGTGATATAACATTCTGTCAACTGTTCTGTTTGAAACAAACTTTTAAATTAAGTGAACAAGAAATGTGAATTTTAAGTTTATTGAGATTTTCTCATCTGTAGCAGTAATTTATCACTGCTGTTGCAAGCAATGCATTTTCAGTAACAGTATGATTTTGGCAAAATCAGTATTTCTGAATTTTGCTTTGAGAAGAAACTGTTGATCATTTGTATTGCATAGCAATATTAATTGGTGGTCAATTCTACAACATTCCAACTCATTTTGGAGACTATCTTATGTTGCTATTAGACATTTTAGTGGTGAACTAAGGAGGAATGAGAGGGGAATCAGGAGCTGATGCAATTGGCAAAGAGTGTGAGGAGAAAAGGTGCAAAATGGAAAGAAGGAAGGAAATGTAGAGGTCAAAATGAGCAAAAATAAAAGTTAAGTGTCATAGTCCACTGAAAAAATCCTAACATTTTATAGCAAGGCACGGAGCAGGTCAATCACATTGGTAACATTTACTGTATATAGATTGTTTTTTCTGATGATTGTGCCAGTGTTCCTTCTAACACTGGCAAAATTACCTCTGTAGACTTCAGGGAATGTAAGAATGTAAGAACCACGGAGAGCTGGACCATACCTTGTAATTCCCAGGGGAATGCAGTCCTTTCTTCACACAGGGTTTGACACTTAAAGGCTGGAAACTAGAGGAGGTAAAAGACATGAAGCACAGCAATAGATGTGAGGTGCCACAAGCTGGTCCCATCTTACCTCTCCTCTTCATACAAAAGGTTTCATAACTGTAATGAAAAAAGCTTGTTCCAAATGTGTAATACCCATAGAGGGTCTGAGCCACAGTTACTTGGTCCCTTTGGAAGGCACAGGAATTATGCAGTGCTTCACAGCATTTCACTGCAGTCTTGTCTTCAGCTTAATCTGGTAGTGAAATGCTTAAGCAAATAGCTACAAGAAAATGAGCTCCTAGGGCAGCTGCAGTGTCACCCACATGTGCAAGATAAGGCTAACAATTGCTCTTCTCTTTTAAGTGAAGATAATCTGCTGCTCAAATATGAAGTTAAATTGTGAATGCTTCAGCAAGCGCCATAATTACCTATATTTACAAAAAGACAATGCACTGTTTTGAAATATATTTCTTCCAGGTCGCTATTTTTTCACCCACCGTCAAAAAAAAAAAAAAAGAAAAAAGTCCCTTTTATACTTCCAGTCCTTCTGCTTTTCCTGGTTGTTGGCACTTGCTGACAAGGAATGAAATCTATCACTCTTGCTTTCCAGAAATTCCCCCTACCCCCACTTCTCTTTGCTCTTGACAACAACAGCACAGAATAGTGCAGTCTTAAAACAAAATTTTCTACAGTGTGTCATGTTGCTGCTGAAATTTAATGATATTCAGGCCTAGGAGAAAAGAGCAGCTGCCCTCCAGGTGGTGTTCCATAAATGCTCCCCAGAATCCAGCAGGAAGCTGTATAAGTTCAATTCAGTGAAGCAAATTCAATCATTTGCCCCTTTGTAAATGGAGCATAAGCAGAAAAAAAATTCTTTGAAGGATCCTAACACAACAATTACACATACCTAAAAACTTAGAAACACATTTTTTTTGCTTGCATTACTGTATTTCAGATAAGCTTAAGAGGAATTTACCTACCCAGCAACAATTTCACTTTGCACGACTGTGGAAAAGACATAAGGAGTTCCCATAAATATCCAATATTTGTTTTACTCACAATTCAAAAATTAGCGGTGACAAAAACGCTATAAGGTTAAGGAGTTGTCTTCATAATTTTTTTTTAACAAAAATTATACAGCTTTTCCAAGGAATTAACTTTATGTGGCAAACTTAATTAGTGCAGCATTATTTGATTAAGTATGAAGACTGTTGTGGATTTTCAGTTCAGGTTATTATTATTTCATAGCACATTCTGCCTACAAATTAGAACTACAGTAGTAAAGTTTTGAAGCCACAGATCCTTTTAATACTAATTGTGTTAGTGCCCAATATTCACAATTATTCATCACAGCCACCATCCCAATTTACAATTGGCTTTATTAATACAGTACTCAAAATTATGTGCCACCATCTTGTTGCAGCAGTCTGCCAGGTCTGTTTATTAGAAGTAAGTGAATGACAATATTTTTACCCTAAAATATTTTTGCATGGTTGAACTTCACCTTGTAAATAACTTGAAAGTGAATGTTTTTCCTGTAACTCACTGAGCATTTGGCCTGATCTGCTTTTTATCTGAAATAGGCAGTAAATATATTAGAAAGTGAAAAAAGACTTTTTCTGTCCCACGGAACTAAATAATTAAAAATAATAAACAGCTTGGATTTGAAAATAGTAATTTGACAAATGATTAATACATTATCTCTTGTGGCAATTTGAGGGAAAAAATTACAGAGCTAAAACTCTGTGTACTGGAAACCTTTGAATTTCCCAGTGCATTTTCTGCTAGTAATATTTTAGAAAGACTTTCATGTTCTCTGAATGTGTATATGGAGAGGAAGCAGCTGGATTCACCTGATATCAAACTGATGATCCATTTTTGATGAGTGCTTTTAGGAAGGAAGAAAGTCTGGCTGCACATCATGAAAAGCTGTTCAAGGTCTCAAAATCTGGTTTTGGTATTTTTGAGTGGCACTGCATTAAGATGGCAAACCACAAGATGTTTAGTCCAGTTCTTAAAACTGTATTTTCTTTATGGACTATTATGCTGTCACAACTCTACTTTTATAAGGTGCCTAAGTACAAATTTATACAACAATAAAATTTCTAAAGAAGTCATAAATGTCTAAGGGATAAATACGATTGTTATCACAAAAGTATGCATACTAGAGTATGTATTTCACCAATATGCTCACTTGCTTTTACCAGATCAATTGTCATCTATTTTCACAACCTTTTTATAATGCTGAACTCTTTTGCAATAGCAATCACTCTGCCAGCCAAGTGACCAAATTCAGGCTATCACAGGGTACATGCAGGTTGCCAAGTCACTTGGAGCTCCAGGTGTCACTCAGGCCCAGGCTCCTCCAGCATCCCCAGAGACACCAACCTAATAAAGCCAGGAGGATGAGGTGTTTGGTTCAGACTGAGCTTCCCATTTATAATCATGCCAAGCCAAGTGCCTTCGTTATCCGCATTCCCACTCGGCTTGAGTCACAAGATGGTACAAGATGACAGCATCGTCTGGCACACTTGCATTAGCTCCTTTGCAGTATTGCAGTAATGTTCATCTGTGCTTGTAGCAACTTTGCTCCACTTAATGGAGAGGGAGTTCTGACCATTAGTCTGAATTTCCTTCTTTTTTTTTCCCTCAACTTGTTTCCTATTTGTGTGTGAGTACACATGAGCATACACTTTTTTATGTTTTTTCTAGGAGTTCCCTGTTGCAAAGCACACAGAAAACTGCCAGATAGTGAGAATGTTATACAGCCTAAAATTGCTTCTGTAGCTGCTGGACCATAGGGTTTCCCTTACCTCTGATGCTGAGAAAGAGCCCTGTTTCTCAAAAGAATATTTCTGATGCTGTCATAGAAATCACAAGTTTTGTAAATTAAATTGAAAATATTTCTCCAATTAGCTGAGAGCGCTAAGAACAACTGTTTGAGCATTAAAGCTGTGAACTAATAACTTTGATACAAAATTCATGATCATTGGACCAAATACTCTTCTCTTGCAAATTGTCTTCTTAGAAGATGAAGAGCACATACAAGGAGCAGGAATAAATATTTGATAGGATCTGTACCTTTTTGCTGATGAAATTGAAGCTATCAAAATTTCCACAAAAAAAAAAAAAGCTGCAGTTTGTGGTCTACTCCCCTAAATTTTTCATCTTTATTGCATAAAATTCATAAGGATATGTCCTCTTTGAGCGTTCTCCTAGTAGGGAGTGGAAGAAGGCAGAACTATTTAATGTAATAAGCAATGTAGTCTGAATACAAGGATGTGAGCTGTGGCTCTGTCTGTAATTTCTGCAGAACTGTTCCTAATTTAAACCATTTCTCAGGATAATAAAGTGATTGAATGTTTTGAGGATATTTTTGTGTGCATTATCTGGGAAAGCATATGCTCAAAACAGGGATAGGCCCTGCTAGAGGCATAGGAAAGTAGCTGTCTTTTGAAAGTGTCTTTCAGTGTTTTAAAACTAAAAATTAAGCATGAAATGTGGAATTGTCAAGCAATGTTATATTCTGAACTAAATATTGAATAAATGTTAGCTTTCGAGGAATTTTTGTTTGAGCCAGGAAGCATTTCACTTATCTGCAATTATTTTTTTGCTTATATGCTGTTCCTGACTGATTTGCATACTGTTCAAAGGCACTAGAATAGGTGGCTGTTCATTTTTTATATTCCTTGACTGTGTGGCTAAAGCTGTAGTTGTACATCTGTGGGTACAACACAAAGGTTTTGGGGGGGTTTTGTTTGTTTTTTGTTAAACACCTTTACACTATTTAATAGACTTTAATAGGAACGGTTTCAGTAGCCATTTTTTCTCCTCCCACAGAATCATTTATTCTACTACTCCCAGCACAGATGCAGGATATGGTGACTGTGTGTGTGAAAAGCAAGTGACTATTTACATCAACACCTTTACAAGCAGCTCTTTCATCCAGAGTGCAGAGTTAAGTGTGCCTCTCTCTTTTCAGCTCCTGCACCTGACAATGGCTCACTCAACCTTACCTGCAATCAGGGTGCCTGACCCTCCACATCCTGATGGGTCACAGTTATTTCCTTCCACATAGGACCTGAAGGGTACTTCTAGTAACTAAACCACATTTTTTCCTAGTGAATTTCAACAGTGAGCTTGTATTGATACAGCATTGTTTTTGTTTTTCAAATCAGTCTACTCTTTTTTTCCTCACTAATTTGTTCCTATTTGACAGTCTAAAGAGAATTAACAAGCTTAAACTATTTTCTTAGTTTTTACTGCAAATGTTTTCCTGTTTTACTTTCTGTTTAATAAAAGGTTGCATGAAGCCAAACCTATCTTACACAAAATAATAGCTCTGAATAATTGATATGTTAAAAACACGTCACCCAAAACACTCACAAAATTCCGAGAAAAGAAACATCACATCATTTGTCTGAAACAGCACTATTTTGATGTAGCATGTCTGAACTCCTCTGTTGATTTTAGAAATTGTTCTCATACCTGCCTACATTTGCTGATATTCTCTTCCTGACAGTCAGGTTTTCCCAACTACAGAGGACTACTACTTCTTCACAGCTTTTGAGTAAAGTGCCATTATAAACACTGAAAAATCTCATTGTACTTGGGAAATGAACAGTGCAGAGGTCCATCTGCCTTTTGCACCACTTTATTCTATAATCCTTTGCATCCTTTGTTTCACCTGGCAAATCGAAATGCCATTCCGTGACTTTTTAATACATCCTTTTTTCTCCATTTGATTTAAATTGAATTTATGGAGCAGGGTGCAGATACTAGGCTGAGAGGGCAGTAGAAAGAGGGGAAGAACTGCTAGTCCCCCTGCAATCAGTGGCAAATATTCAGTTACACAAACAGGAGCTGAAGCAGGAACAGGAGAACACACAAGCATGGTAGCTACCATCTCCTGAGATCCCCAGAGATGTGTGCTGCTCTCATGAGGCCTTACTGCAATTGTCACAATGACTCAGAGCTTCTCCAGCTGAAATCTGAGCAGATGCTGGATGCCCAATTCCTGCACCACCTGCCACAGGTGGTGTTACTCCTGTGCAGAGGGTTCCTCCTGGCCACTGTTTGGGCTGCCAGACCTGGGCTTTCTGCACAGTCAGAGCAGAGGTAACAAGCCACGTCCCTGAAGGTAGGTGTTCTGACTTGTTTAGAAGAAGACATAAAGATACACAAGGCCAGAGACTCAAATATACATCCTCCTTTTAATAACAGTGGTTTGATTTTAATATTCATACCTTTTCTTTAGTGCCAGGTCTCTAAGCATAGAGAATAATCACACCCCTGAGCTTTTCTTTCAAGGAGAGTTACAGGCTGCGCAGCTCATTTCCAGGGCTAGTGCAGAGACAGAGTGGACAGGCTCATTTTCACTGGTGACCTACAAGGTACATACCAAGGAATTTTGGGTGTGAGAATTTTTATTTTTTTAAATATGACACCATGATTTAATATGTAAAGAAAGAAAATCTCCAACACTGAATTGTCCTATTAAAAACATTAGTTAACAATTCAAATGTATGATCTCTGACTTTAGAAAGAGTTCCTGAAGCCAGTATGACATGTCTTAGCTAGATAGATAAATAATGATAGAAAATTATGGATTTACAAATAGAGATTTTGTACATATATCTAACCACGTATTCAGTAAAATTTATATCCAAACTTAGAATTTTTCTAAATGTTATTTGGAGGGGCTTTTTTTTTAACATCCAGGTTATAAATTCCTGAAATTAGGGTTCATAATAAGGAATTGTTTATAACTCTTTATTTATAGCAGCACTAGCAGATGCTGCAGTACCGAACACTATTTTCTAAGCTGTTCTCATTCTGGTATTCAAATCATTCATACCAATTTTTATCATGAGCCCTCTATTGCAATGCAATGTACAGTGCCTCTGCCACACAATTCACACACACATTTTTCACATGTCTGTGTGAGAGCAGAGCTCTGTAACTGAAAGCATTTTATCAGCTCTGCAGTAAAAGACATCAGGGTGGGAGGAAAGGGATTTAGGTACGTAGCTCTTGTTGATAATGAGAGCTTCACTGTTACTAAATGTTTACTAAAGATAAGAACTAAATATATTTGTGGCATGAACTTCAGATAATAATTTACCTACTCTTTGAGCAGGTAAGCAAAACAAACACTTGGCTCTATCATTTTCAGTAGTGAACAAAGCAATAATTTGCAGAGAAAGAAAGAAAAAAAGAGCAACCTTGACTCTGCTTAGACTATGCTAAATGGTGATATTTAGAGAGGGGCTAAAGCAGGGGCAGGGCAGCGCCATACTTCCTCTGGGATATTTGAAAAAAGACTGCACAAAATGCCTGTGATGACAGAGATTGTTCCTTTGTGTGTTCTTGACATGCTTTGGGATGGGTGGGGAAGGGGTCCCATTACTCCCTTTTTCTTGCCCATCCTCTTTCTGAGTGTGTTTTCTTGGAGCTGTCAAATTCTGGCTGCTTGCTTTGCTCAGCTGAGCTCTCAAAGCCTTCCTTTATTCTGTGCATTCATGACAAACATACAGCATCTTAACACAAGCATTATTTAGCCCTCTGGTTCTGACCCTATCTGAGACAGTCTGTTAACAAACACTGCAGTCCCTGGTCCCTGCATTTCCAGGGAATGCCCCAGCAGCTGGTGAGCCCCCAGGTCTCAGGTTCACTCACAGGTGGGTGACTACCAGAGGTAAGAGCCTTTTTCCTATGCAAACAGAAGGCTAATTTATTGATGCCATAACACTACCGTGCTGCTGTTCACAGCTGGACTTGGGGGCACCCCAGCTTGCTGTTCTAATTGCTCACAGCCTGACCCAGCTCATCAGGGACTACCTTGATGGGGTGTCCATGAACACCAACATGTGCATGTGTACCTTTTCCTTTGTGACATGCCAGAATCTGAATCAGAGAAAACTATGATCTGTAAAGTGTAGTTTCTAAATTTAGTTTAGTCCTAACAGTGGCTCTTTGGAAACACAGTAAAACAACCAGCAATGAACTTCTCTGCCACTGGGGAGCCTTACCTCCTCATTAACTCTCGAGGGTGTCCCTCTGCATCCGGTGAAGAGAGCTGCCAGGGCCTCATGCTGGGCAGACTTATTTACTCAAACATTTACCTGATTACTCACATGACAGTGATAAGGAGGGTATTTGTTGGCAAACAGGTGTAACTCATCAATAATGGTAGCAGGAGGTCATTTGATGACATGCTTGGACACACTGTGTGTTTATTTAGTTTTAAAAGTACTCATCTGTCAGGGGAAGGGCAGTTAAAGATATACACTGCATAAATCAGAAGAAAGCCACTTTAGCTATCCCAAAATCCAGCAGAAATTTTTCAGTTCTCATACTGGCCATAACAGTTAGCCACCTTGATCACTTACCAGCTATGTTGGTTTGGTCTGGAAATGGACTTTTCTCCACTGCTGGGAGGTCAGTGCAAGTGTGGCTCCTTGGTCAGGGTATGTGGTGGTGGGGACAACACCCAACTGTTGCTGTGGGCAGCACAGGCTGCACTGAGGGCCAGCAGAGCTGGTAGGAGCAGGGGCAAATGCCATGAACCACTGGAGCTGGCCAACACCTCAGAGCTGGGTTGGGTTCAAGCCTGGAGTTGTTTCTGTGGGCAAATAGGTTAGACTGTGTTTCTCTATAGGGTATGAAAAAGACAATTCACTATGGATGGTGGCGTCCTATCAGCTGTTCCAAAATCATGGTTCTGTAACTGGCATAAATTGGATCTATGATGAGAACAAACTCTCCAGACCTTTATACCCTTTCCAGATAAGTTGTATTTGGTCTGATTCCAAACTCACATATGAGTAACGGAGTGAGCAACTCTTACTCCACAGAAAGTACCACATTTTTCCTTGCTGTAGTACAATATCCCACTCATTTTCATTCTGTGTCCAAAAAGCATAACAGCTTTGCCATGTATGACATTTTTCTCATATATACTGACAGTCAATCCCCACCCTGATTCTGTAGGCAGCTGCATATTTAGGATGCTCTTTCTGTTAAATGCCATTGCACACCCACTCTTCCACATCAGTTTTATGCAAAACCTGTAAAGATCCTGAAACCTGTAAAGATCCTGAAATATCCTTTAGAGACCAAGCTGGTATTTATATATACAAAGAGGCTATTGCAATGGTAATGTTTGTTTTAATCTTGCCTTTCTTTGTAATAAGCAACTGAGCCCTTCAGGTTGAACACTAGAGATTCTTATTATTTTGTTTTTGTCTAAACATCATTCTCCCAGAGAATGAATATGTATTATTGTAAGGCTATGATGAGGGTAATGAGATACTAATACTGATTTATTTACAATATATGCATGTGTGTATGTTTGTATATGTGTATATATGTAAAGGAAAGCCATGAAAACATTGTGATATCAATGTTGTTTAAAAAAATGCAAAAATAAGCAGTTGAAAAGAATATGTGTGAAAGAGAAGCAAGAACAACAAAAAAAGCACACTAAGTTACATTTTTGGTCAGTATCTATTTTTAGCATTTCCTAGTATGGTTTGTTACGTTACTTGTTCTACAGTGGGGACAAAAAAGAAATTATTTTACTGTGTGATTATCTTGGAGGGATGGAAGTACATGAATTCTAAGGATGATAAGCCTGTCGAGATGCAATCATGTTTAGTATTTGATTTTAAAGATCCAATATTAGTATTTCTTCCTCCACAAATTTTCTTCTCCTTTTATTCTGCACAACTCCAGTTCTAGAGAGATGTAATCCTGCTATAACTAAGAATATTAAATCTGCAAGGAAGAAAGCAGAGTATAAGACAGAAATATAGTAGACAGAAATTAAAATAGATTATAATTAAAATGTACCATAAAAGAATCTTGAAAGAAATATTTAACTGTTTGTACTGCCTTCCCTAAAAGGAAGATACCTTTTTGCTTTAAAAATTCTTTTTTTCTTTTTTTTTTTAATTAGTTTTTTGGAAGTAGCAGCCAAGCTTCCTATTAAAGTTAAATTTGCAGCAAAAAAGTTTTGACTGTTTTCCATTTGCATCTTTCAAGCTTTTAACTGTGTATTTAAGAAGCCCTCTTCAGAGCGTGCAACTGTATAAACATGTATGCATGTATACATACGGAGGGAGAGACAGAGAAAGGGAGAGAGCATCAGTAACTGATCCCATTCAGAGATATCAGGAAAATTATATTCTTTTCTTATTTGTGAAATCCATAAAAGTGTTCAGAATAGTTAACAGAGCTCCAGTAAGTAGTTCACTGTTGATTCACAATGTGGTGAGCCAACAGCTCACTTTTCTCACTGGGGAAGTCACAGAATTGTTGCCATTCATTCTCTCACTGCATTGTGGAAGGGAAGCCCAGCCTCTGGAGTGCCAGTGTCTGCACAGAGGTTTGACACAGCTGTTTTGGCTGAGGGAGACCAACAGCCAAAAAAAAGGAAAAGGTTCCAAACTAGAAACAAAATTAGTCCGTTTAAGTGTTTAATCTTTTCTCCTTGTGGATTTTGTCATCAAATTGTATAAGCTCTTCCGAAGCTGGTGACCTTGAAGAGGTTCCCCTCCTGCATCTTCTTGATTTGGAAAATGATATTAAAATAGAAAATTTAAAAATTCATGGACTACCTTGCCAGGTGTTTATATTTTTTTCTGACAATCCTACTGATTACCCAAATTTAAATGATTGGCACCATGCTTTTAATGTGAAAGCATATATGCATACATTAAGTAGGGCAATTATCATACTTCTGACAACTTGCCCCTTTTCTGCTCAGTCCTTGCATATGCATGTTTGTGCACCTTGCAGCAACAGAAGGTTTGTCAGAAAGAGTCATGATGAAGCCAGGAAATGACAGAAAATTATGAAAATCTGAGAGGAAAAAAATGAAGAGGAAGCCACAAACAATGAGAGCCCCAAAAAGGATCGTAATGTAGATGTGCATAGATACAGTAATTTGAACCACACTAAACAAACTGATTGGATTTGTTGTAATTTTCTCATTGTTTTTCTTGGAGAAAATTTACAGAGTAAAATCAGAACCTTTCATATCCCTGTTCTCTGAAGTACCGTTCAAATTCCCTTGAATTCTCCCATCTTGAACTGTTATTAGAAAATGAACCATGACATCCTGGTTGCTAACTGCACAGTCAATACAAAATTCTTTCTGTAAGGGGGAATGCAATTGCCTCTAGCCCCAAACAGATCTGAGGGATTCTGTTTCCAAGTTCATTCATGTTCATGAAGCTCATTAGCACCACAGGTAAGGAGAAAACTTTATCAGTCATCAAATGTCTGTGCAGAGACCCAGAGTGTTTGCTCTGAAGAGTCATTTGTGATGTCTGAGTTGGTGTATTAGAAGTGTTTGTTATCATTTTCATTGTTTAGCAAATATAATGGCTGGAATGGACTGCTTTATTTACAATGTGCAGGAATTAAATTTTTGTTTCCCTTGAGACCTGATTTAAAGGTCTAATTTCCCCTCAGTTCTCCATTTACTCATGTTTTGAACAGCAAATGGAAGAGCTATTTTGTTAATGCAAGAAATTCATAATCCTGAACTAAAATCTTCTCCTCATCACTGTTTTGTTCACAGAGAAACCAGTGGGACCTTAAAGGTTGCTAAGGCAAAGCTCTCTAGCAACAGATCACTCTCTGAGGAGACTGTTTACCTGCCTTTGGATGACATAGATACGAGATAAAAATCAAGAGGAAACCCAAGTTACAGTTGCAATGCCCTTTACTCCTTCACCCAGAGAAGACATTATTTACTTGCTGGAACTTATTTTCATTTATCACTCTTGTGTTTGAGCAAGATGCCTTCTTGATGGGTTTGGTGACTGATATCTTTCCAGAACAGATCCAGTGCTGATCACCAGAATGCACACTTCCTTTCTGGTACCAGCTGTACCCTGAAAAGGCTCTCTAAGGGTCCATGTAAACTGTCTTGGCTAAAGGTAAAATTCACTGCTGTGCAAAGAGGCCCCACTCACCAAAACTAGAATTCAATATATTAGAGTCTTCTACAAAGGATAAATTTAACCTCAGACTCTTTTCATTTTATTCCATTGAGGCAACCAACAGAGATGATGCGTTGTGCCACCACAAGCTTTTTTCAGATGTGGTTTTAAACCCAGAAACACAGTTCCAAATTTCTTTCGTAACTACTGTATTGATCAATACAAAAGTGTGTCATGAAAAGGATGATGAAACAGATTTGGAAGACAATATTGAAATTGTGTATTAACAAAGCAGTGATCCAGCTCATCAGAAAAAACCTGTGATTTGAAAAGGCTCAAGGCAATCTATTTTCTCTTTCTCAGGGGAATACATCTCGGGTGAATACATCTCAGTTTGCAATTAAAAATCTAACTTTTAAAACAGAAGATTCCTAGTATTCATAAGGAAGATCCTCTTCTCCTGTAGATATTAGTCCAAAACTACCTAGAAAAAATGAGAAAGAGTCAAACACCATGCAGTCTACAGTCATCAGCATGACTTGCAGCAGCTCTGATTCTACATTAAAAATGTTTCTGCAAAAGCCCTGTTAAATTCCAATCCCTACTGGGCCTTTTCTCTCTATACTTCATTTCTGTAACATTTTGGGAAATATTTTAGCCGGAAAGGCATTTTCTCAAGAAAGAGGTAAATTTTATGGGCTGTTCTTAAGTAGAAAAGCTAGGATGGAGAACAGCATAACAGTAGATTATACTGTGATTATACTGTGGTTATATTGCACCTTTCATCTGATGAATTTAAAGTGAAAGTCTAATAACTAATGTCTATATCACTCTTTTGAAACAAGTTGTATTTATTAAAACCGTGTCACTCACTGGTAGAATCCAAAACAGGTAACTTCAGCTGTATCACAGTACATAGAAACAAAGCTCAGTATCTTAAAATAAGGGAGAAAAACGGATAACATAAAATTGAAACTTCAGGAGTAATTTACAGAAGTAGAATATAATTACATGAGTTAGAGTGTGGCTGAAAAACTGGCATCAATATCCATTCTTGTGAAATGTCATGAAATATTTAATAACAAGTTGCTATCCCAAAAGAAACAATCCCAGGACAAATATCTAGTCTTATGTTTCTTTAAAATGTTGTTAAAATGTAAACATAGAAACGAGATTTTGATTCAAGCTGTAAAATGTATTCAACACATTTGTGTACAGTACTTGGAACTTGTTCCCGCTGTCTCTGAATTTGTCTCTGCAAGGAATTGGACTGGGATAGCTGTAGTGGAATAAATTAGTTAGCTGTAGTTAAATTGGAGTACTCCTTTCATGGGAAGTGTATTTTAAAATACAGATTATTTTATTCTGGAATAATTGTAAACATTTACAACATTCACCAAGTGATTAAAAATAAAAAAGAGCTTCTAATACAAAATAGATTGTTCACAGATGAAACTGCAATAAACTATTCCAAATAGATATTGTAGTACAAAGTAGTGCATAAGAGCTATTCTGGCCAGTGCTGTTATTGGAAAGAAGTCTCAAAAATGGGCTGTAGAACAGACAATAGGGATTCTGCATCTAGTGTAGCTGTGTAAATTATATTGACTCTCAGGATTTAAATAAATGGTCATATCAGCTTCAGTTCTCTGAGGTTCTGTACCAGAAAGGCAGTTTTGGTGTTTCATTTGGTCTAGTGTGAAATATCACACCTGTATTCAGCAATTTAAAGACCACAGGTCTTACACCATTACAGCTACAGAAAATTATTACTAGAGGGTTAAATATAGAAGGGTTTAGCTCATCATGAAAATCGTCATGTGTTTGACTGTCCCTCAGTGTATGCTTTAATCCAGAATAATGATTCATTGTAAGAACAATAATTCCTAATCTGCGAACATTTTCCTTTAAAAATTAGTAGTGACAGAAGTAAATACAAAGAAGTGAGGTTGATAAATATCTCCACTATTTAGGTACAAACCAAATTTTCCACATCTTGTCCAAAGTTCTAAAAGTGTAACTCCAAGATAAATAATTGATATAAATTTTAATTATTTTTTTTCCCCATGGAATCTCACACCTGACCTGTGAGCCATTTTAGATACATACATATCTTAAAAACTCTACTGTGAAATTATGCCTATTTACTGAAAAAGCCACCCGTTGTGTGCAGCTCAGACTGTCCTGCATGCCAGAGTAGAAGGTGGCAGAGGCTGGTGTGAGCACTGGGTGCGCGTTGGGTGCAGGATGATAGATGTACATGGCACTGTCAGTGTTCAGAGTCACTTGGCTACATACACCCTGATTAAATCTTTTCCTGCTGCTGTTAAGACAGAAATTCTCTGCCGTCCTATTTTTAGTGCAGAATCAGAATCTCTTATTTTGCTTACCCTGATAGTCACTTTAGATGTGTGCTGTGCTAGGGTGCTATTGCTTTACTGAGATATTGTAGAAAATCATTGTTAGCATTTTCACTTTTGGAAAAAAAGCTCTGGAGCCTTCAATTGTCACAAGTAAGCAGCTTTATACCTCATGGAGGTGATAGTTCCAGCAGTACACTGATTCTTGCTATGGTGCTCCAAATTGACTCCACAAACCTTGTTTTCCTCAAGCTCTGACCCTTTCTTCTCACACTCTGCAGAAATTTAACATAGTCATTATAGTGTGATTTGGAATTACACCAAAACAGAAAGGTTGACTGACTCTTTCCTTTAGTTTTTTAGGTCTCTTGGTACGTAAAGACCTGAAAGCTTCAGGAAGAAAACTGTGCAAGCTACCCAAAGAAAATGCTCACAGCAGCTTGGAAAACAAGCGGTGAATATTTAGCTGAGATGTTACAAGGCAAATCTTAACATGATACCAGTTTGAATGTGAAATAGCCTCTTAATGGAATTGATTAAATTTCTATCATGTCATTTATAATTAATCATCAGAAAGCTTCTAGGAGTACACTCTCAACAGAAGTCTCCATTGTAAACTGATGAATTTGTTGAGGCAAGAAAATAATGTTTCAGTAGAAAGTGCTTGACTTCTGAAAATATCTTTCAATTATTTCAGAGATCCATAGTGTAAATGAACCTATTTAAATAAGTACTGAGAGACTTTTAATAGTCAGTAGAAAGAAGTAGGGGATTGTAGAATATTATTCATCAAACTAAAGTCTGTGTGCTAAGGTAACTATCTAAAATACTTTGGAAGTTTTGTTTCCAATAGGTGACTCTCTCTCTCTTGAGTGTTGCATTGTGTTCATGTACCAAGGTTTGGGTGGCAGGAGGGCATCATCACTAAAGCCCAGCAGAAAGTTAAATTCGCTGTAAATTACGATGTTAAATAACACGAATCTCACCTGTTGTGCTCAGCAATTTTGTAAGTTATTAAAAGTGGGAAAGTCTACCCCTTCTCTCTTACTTGCAAAGGATGCAGGCACAACTGGAATTCAGATATTTTAGGAACTTTTCCTATCTGAAGGAGAACAGACCTGGCCCATCTCATTGGCTGGGGAATCTAGCAGAGCTCTTGGCTGCTGCACACTGTAGAAGGAATGAAGCCACTGATTTGGTCATTGTATGAACACATGAATTTCAGGATTCATTTTTCCTCACACAGACTCAAAAGAGAAAATATTTTTAAAAGCTTGACTCACTTTTATGTATGCTATGTGTAGAAACAGAAAGAAAAATAAAGAAATTAAATCTTTTATTAGCTATGTTTTGCATCTTCTGTATAACTATTTGCCCATTATAAAGTCACTATGTTTGCCTCAAGACTGCTGTTAGGTCACTTTAAGTTCTATTTTCAGTGGCATAAAACATGAATACTTCAAAATTGTCCAATTTAAATTATTTTATCAATTAACATTCATATGTAAATACTTTTATTAAATAATTCATAGCACTTTTTATTTCTTTCAAATTTTTTTCAGAAAATGTTTTTGCAGGCTTTTTGTTTGTTTGTTTTTTATATTGACTCAATTAATATCAAACATGCCTGTCATTTTTTGAGAGAGGCTCAAACTCTTTTTTTTATTTTTCCCCATTTTTTTTTTTTTTGTTCTCTTTGTACTATTGAACATCTATTCTACATTTTCTTGCTTTCTTGCAGCTGGGTATAAAGTGAAGAATGAACCAAAAAAGTAATTGAAAATAACTTTTCAGAATTCTGTTAACTTTCGGAAAGGTAGACTGGCCAATTTGCAGTGATTTTCTTGTTTTTTTGGGTTTTTTCCCTTTCCATGACTTTTTGTAAGCAAAGGAAGCTTGTGAACAGCTGAGAGTGGATAAAGGAAATAAAAAGGAGATGTGAGGTGGGAAAATCTACACTCAACAAGAACAGGATTGAATACAGTTTCTCAATGATAACCTAAGGAAAACATAAAAGGAGAAATGTTTATGACAATTTAAACCTCTTTTAACTCAAAATCAATGTTGTGAAAAGGAGCAAATTCATCAGGAAAGTGCAGCTCCACAGAGGTCAGTTATTCAGCACTCTACTGCAGAGGAGCCCATTATGTTGATGCAAGCACAGTTTTGCTGACTGTGGCAAAACACCACTCAGTTCAGAGCATCACTGATGAGGGCAGGTTTAAATTTAGCTTTAGAGTCCTCTCAAGGATTATTAAGAGGGTGAAGCTTCTGGGCATTTCTAGCTCATTGCTGGCCATTTGCACAACTGCCTGTTCTCTTTTGCAGAGAGCAAGTGTCTCTTCACAGGTTGTTACTTTTTGTCTGGTTTATTTGGAGAGAAGATGCTCAAACAAACAAGTCACTACCAACTTCTTTGCTTTGGGGAGGTGTCTGGAAAATCTGTTCTATGTACTGGCGTCATAATTCTCTGGAGCAGCTTTGCATTGCTGGAGAAATGCTTGGGGAAAGCTCACACAAGGGTGATGAACTATAGGATAGAAAGCTGCTATGGGGTCTGTTAAAAACAACACAACAAACCTGTATGTTTTAACTTAATTATCTGCCGAATGTCCATCTTAGTCTGGTTATTAATGGTATTCAGAACATAATTGCAATCTTGATTGATTCACTGTTTTCCCTTTTGCAGGTCATAGTAAGCACTAACACATTTTTACAATAATCATCTGCAATTAGTGAAGTGAATGAGGTTTTGAGTGTGACTTTACATTTGTCTGTTATAGCTGTCTATTTTCATACACCTATTCATTGACTTTAGTTACTGTGAAAAGCAAGGAAATATAATTAGAGCTATTTTCGTTAATGGAAAGGAGAAACAGCCTTATAGCAAAAAGGTCAAGTACATTTGTCTACCAGGTGAAAATAATTGCATATCTTAAAGGGAGGATATTTTTAAACACAGGGTTTCCTATTGGTCTTACATGTTGGGGGGAAATGGGAGTATGTGTGTTTTGCTTTGTGATTTTTTTAAGCTGAAAATTTTATGTAACTGTTCTGCAAAATTTTTTGGTTGTCCTGAACATTCTTTATGGTAAACCCACCTAAAAATTATTTTAAAAACAAATGCCACAGAAAAAAATTGTGGAAACTTTAGTGGATAATTTCCTTTTGAAAGACCACTTCTAAGGAAAAGAGAAAAGTGGTGTACATAAATTGTTGATTGACTCTAACTCCACATTGCTAGAAGACCATTTCAAACTCTATCTCCCTAGGAGAGCATTAGCAATAACTTGGCTGAGGCAAAGTGCCTGGAGTTATGGAGTAAGACATATAACACCTTAGTCATTTTGAGTGAGTTCTGCATCAGTGCCCCTGGGGCAGAGCTGTCGTAAGACACTGTTTCACTATCTCTGCTGTACAAAGGTGATTGTTGTTTCTTTGCCCTGCCCATGGGATGACAAAGCACGTCCTCCCCATGCTGGGATAGGCTTCTCCCAGAAGAAATAATTTTCCACTTTTAGCCAGATGCATGAGCACTGCTCCTGGATGGATCTGAAAAACCCAAAGGAAAAAAGAAGGCTAGCAGTTTAGAAGTGCATTATAAAAGTAAGGAAAGACATGGGCATCAATGCCCTGATCTTGGAAAGCAACGAATGATTCCTATAAGCTATTGAATGCTTCTAATTTACGGGATGTCTTCATGAATAGTTACATACCCATTACAATGCTCTCTCAAAGTTGACATTAATTGAAATTAGAATGATGTTTGTAAGTTCTGCAATTATTGCAGAATTTCTCATTTGTAAAGAGGAAACTGAGGGCCTGCAAGAATCAGGACTGGATGTACACAAGAATAAGAGTATAAACCCCACACCTCTGTGCACCTCTGCCTAATAAAACCCTCTCCCAAATGTAGTTGCTCACAGTTTGTACAGGGTATGGCAATCTCCTGTGAGGCTGAGGGACACAGGGTTCTCCTGCAGGGCCAAGAGCAGTCTCCCTGCTATGGGCTTAAGCTGCTTCTTTTCTGCTACTTTAATATACAGCCATTGCACATAAAAATGAAGTATGATTGAAAAGAGTGCTTTTGACCTACATATGTTCAACATTTGCCAATACTTAAAAGTGCATGGACAATCAGCTGGAAGAATGCTATAAAATCATTTCTCATGAAAAGCCATAGAAAATCATCTAAATAGCAAGAAAAAGAAAACTCCAACAGTTTTGTGGGTGGCTTTTTGCTGTTTTTTTTCTTTGTTTGGATTTTTTGCTTTTTTTGGTAGGCTTTTGTTTCATTTTCAGACTTGGATTGTGTCCATATAAAATTATCAGGATTATAACCAGTGTGGAAGTGTCAAAACACTTGTTATTACAAGCTTGTTTTATATAAAGCTGTTATATTTTCCACTAATTATGAGAAATTCCACCTCTGCAGACATGAGGATATGATTAGCAGATGTGAAATATATAATGCAAACAAACACAATAAGTCCCCAAACTGGGTTTAGCATCAGTATTATTTAACACTGGCTGTGTGCAAATCAGCTTTCATTTACTCTTTTCTCACATTTGCACGTCCTCATTTTTCAGATTAACTTAAAAGTTTTCAGAGTTTCATATTTTATTACCTCTAAGCTGTTTAAAGCTTTTCTGAAGTTGCATGTGTTTGGAAAAAAATGTGTCACTCTGTCTTCCACCATTGTGTGTTGGCACTGTCTTGAGGGTGGGGAATTACAGTTATGCTCTGTCCCAGAGGTGGCTGTAAACAGCAAAAAGCCTTTACAGGGAAGCTGTATGTCCATGTCCAGTGTAGAGTTAAGGCTTGAAGACTCTACTATTATTAGGTTCACAACTCCCTGCTACCTAAACCAATACTATAGAGACTGCCAAAGTGGCCTTTGCTCTTTATTAAATTCAGTAAATTTAGTAATTTTTTTTTCCAGATGGGATGCACTGAAGAGTAATGAGAGAGCTGGCAAAAGAGCTCACCAAGCCATTCCTACTCATTTACCAACAGTCCTGGCTAATGGGAGAAGTCCCACTTGAGTGGAAATTAACAAATATAATGCTCGTCTACAAGAAGGGTTGGAAGGATGATCTGGGGAATTATCAGCTTCTCAGCCTGACCTCAGTACCAGGAAGGTCATGGGGCAGATCTTCCTGAGTACCATCATACAGCACATACAGGCATCAGGCCAAGCCAACATATGTTTACAAAAGGTGGGTCCTGCTTGACCGACCTGGTCTCCTTCTATGACAAAGTGATCCACTTAGCTGGTGAGGAAAAGGCTGTGTAGGTTGTCTGTCTAGATTTCAATAAAGTGTTTGACACTGTCTCCCACAGTATTCTCCTGGAGAACCTGGAAGCCCATGACTTGGAGAGGTGCACCCTTTGCTGGATTAAAAGCAGCTGGATGGCCAGGCCCAGAGAGTGCTGGTGGATGACGCCACACCCAGGTGGTGGCTGGTCACTAGTGGGGTTCCCCAAGGCTTGATATTGGGGCCAGTTCTGTTTAATATTTTTATCAATGATCTGGATGAGAGGATCAAGTGAACCTTCAGTCAGCTTGCTGACAACACAAGTTGGGTGGGAATGTTGATCTGCTGGAGGGCAGGAAGGCTCTGCAGAGGGATCTGGACAGGCTGGATTGATGGGCTAAGACCATTTGCATGAGTTTCAACAAGGCCAGGTTCTGGGTCCTGCACTTGGGTTGCAACAACCCCCTGTAGTGCTACAGGCTGGGGACAGAGTGGCTGGAAAGTGGCTCAGCAGAAAGGGACTTGGGGGTGCTGGTCAGCAGCTGAACATGAGCCAGAATGTGCCCAGGAGGCCAAGAAGGCCAGTGGCATCCTGGCCTGTATCAGCAGTAGAGTGGCCAGCAGGACCAGGGCAGTGACTGTCCTCCTGCGCTCAGCACTGGTGAGGCCACAGCTCAAGTCCTGCATTCAGTTTTGGGTCCTTCACTTCAAAAATGACATTGAAGTACTGGAGAGCATCCAAAGAGGGGCAATGAAGTTGGTGAAAGGTGTGGAGCTCAAGTCCTATGGGGGAACAGAGGTTGTTTAGTCTGAAGAAAAGGAGGTTCAGAGGGGACCTCATTGCTCTCTACAATTGCCTGAAAGAAGGTTCTTGTGAGGTGGGGGTTGGTCTCTGCTGCCATGTCTGAAGTGAAAACATGAGAAGAAATGACCATTAGTTGCACCAGAAGAGGTTCAGATTAGATATTGAAAAAAAACCTCACTGAAAAAGGGGCTAGGAATTGGAATAATTTGCCCAGTGATGTGTTGAAATCACTATCTCTGGAAGTGTTTAAGAGGTGTTTAGATGTGGGACTTAGATATGTGGTTTAGGTGGCTGTTGATGGTTGGATTGGATGATCTGGAATGTCACTTCTGACCTTGATGATTCTGTGAGTCTGTAATAGATGAATCATGTTACTTCATGCAAACTGGAATGCAATTCTATCAAATGTTTGTATACAAGCACTGTAGCATTTTTTTGTTTGTATACAAGCACATCCAACATTTTTGAAGCTGAGTTTCTTGGCTGATTTGTCCTTGAATGAATATTTTCTTCTTTTTATGGATGTTTGCTGTCTAAATGAAAACCTCATGAGCCATACAGAAACATATCTTTACAAGATTAAGCTTTATGTTAATTCTTTGCTGTAATACAGGAATTATTTTGCCTCTGAGATTGTACCTCTAGTCTGGTGAACACTATCCTTACACACAGAGTTAAGGCCTCTGTTCCTGGATTTCCCACTCAAATCTCAGAAAAGGATGGCTCTTTGTATGGCTACATTGCCAGTAAAGATGAACATCGTTTTTCACATGTACAGGTATCTGGAGAAGGGGGAGGTGAGCTAAGAGGAAAAGACTGTTTGCTGCTGGGTTAGGTTGTCATTAGGACAATTAGCTGTAACATCATCAGGGCCCCAACCCTGTAAATATAACCATGAAGAAAAACCCTGCTGAATTCCTGTTACTACCAAAAAGCCAGGTATAAAATTCAAATTATAAGAAGGTCAGGCTCTTTACATTTTACTGTAACAGAGTCCCCATAGCCTAAAAACAGAGATGATTTAAAATAAATAAGTAAATAAATAAATAAATAAATGTTTTTCACAATTTTTTGTTGTTTAGAATTTGAGACAAAAAGAGTAAATTGAAAAGAAATATTCCCACCACCATTTACTCAGCTTTATGAAATTAAGAAGAGTTCCTGTACAGACGAGTGAGCAATTTCTAGTATGCACCAGGAGGTCACCACACAGCGTTTCTGGTAGAACCAGATGACAGACATGATAATGTCTGATGACAGATATTCTAATAATTAGCTTTTTGTGTGTCTTTGCAAAGCCATCTTTGTAGATTCATAGAATCCTTTCCTTGTTCATCTCCTTTTACCCTCATTAGCATTTCAATCAACTGTACTTTTCATTGGGAGCCAAACTGAGAATGTGGGGAATTAAGATTTTTAATGTCTTTTTAATAGGAATTTTTTTTTTTTTTTTCTGAACGACTGTGAGCTGTCTGTTGCCTTTTGTTGTTGTTGCTAAAATTGAAGTTGCACAGTATGGTACAGAGATGTTTGATTTTCTTTCTATGTTTTTTTATCAAGTCTGATGTAATCAGTCTTAACAAGAAGATCAACATCAACCAACATTAAGAATTCAAGTAGAAGAAACATGAAAACTCATTTGTGGCAGGAGCAGAAGATTATAATGCCAATGGCTAAGAGTCTGAGATTTTAGGAGCAGCACACAGGTATATTTAAAGAGAGAAATCACAGTCTATCTTTTCATACCTACACCATCCAGTACACTTACACTGCCACAGGACTCTGCCTTAAGCTCTCTCCTGCTTCCAATACTCAGGACACTTTGTTTGGTGACCATGGCTACATGATCTGATGTCTGCCCACAAGACAAATCAGAGACTGCTAGCATACATTCACCAGAGGTTACAGTTCCAAATGCTTAATGGCAAGAGCCAAAATGCTAGAGCTTTCCATTTGGACAGGTTTAGTATTTCTTGGGTCTACTATACAATTTTTTTCTATTCCAAATGAGATGTGTTAAAGTGAGAGAGATGAAGAGCTTAGATGTAATGAGAGTAAGCCTAAATAAATAAATAAATAAATAAATAAATGTAAACATGCTGTCAAATTAGAAGTTATTTCAATTCTCTTTTTCATGAAAACTCAAGCTGTTATAGTAATTTATTTAAATTGACTCAACAGGGGTCTTGGCAAGGTAGGTCAAGGTGGATTTTCTGGTAGGAGAACTGCTCTGAAATTCTTAGTGGAACAAATTCCCCAGAAAATGAATTATAATGCTTTCATATTCACATTAGACAACTGAAATACAATGGAGAAAGGACTATGGCATATTTATTAGAGATCGGTGACCCATCTACAAGTGTCACACACTCATTCAAATGTGTATTTCTCCAAAGAAAACTTTGGATTATTTAAAATAAGTAATTTGAATCATTCAGTAAAAGGAAAAGCAGAATCTTGATTTAATCAGTGAATGAAGTTATGATAGCTGCATGTACGACACACACAACATATAATCTGAAGGACGCCGTGGAGAATCTTTGTACTTACTACATGACTGTGGGATTGAGGCTTAATTTTAAAATTAAGGAATAGCAATAGCCAAGTAATAGGAATAGCAATCCTGCTTATCTTTGAGAAAAGGTGGCTGACTGAAGGGGTTAAGAATGTGGAATATACAGTGAAATGGTAAAACAAATGTGTGCATCTCTCTCCCTGTTTGGCTTGTAATAACTATACAAAGAATACGATGAGTGGTAAATAAAATGAAGTATGTGGTCTTTAAGGAATGATGTGGAATTCATTGCCACAGGAGGCTGTAAAGTGGTTGTAAGGTGGTTGTATTTAAAAGAGGATTATTTTACAAGCAATAACACTGAGCTAAATTGTATAGAGCAATGGAGCAACATTCTTCACAAGACCCCTGAGGCTGGCTCAGCATTTTCAGCTCTGGCAGCAGAGCATTTCATGCCAGTGGAGAGGAGCCAAAGTGGACACGGAGGTGACACAACAAAAAGCTAACCAAAAGGCAAGTAAAAGTCAAGAAGAGTGAAGACATTGGAAGAGTGCATAATAGAACTACAACTTGTCCAAATTCAGCTGGGCTTCTGTTCGTATGCATCTCTTCTCCCCGTGTTTTCCTGTTAACTGACTCAGAGCTGCAACGGCACATGGCCAATTGGAAGTTAAGCCCAGGAGCCAAGGTGGGAGCCAGTCCGGCTGTATCTCAGCATGGTGACTCAGCTTTGGACTGGGATTTTTGTCCTTAATTTGCAGTTTTGAACTGATTGACACTTTACTGTGCAGGAGACTGTGAACTGGAAGAGATTGCCCAGAGAAGTTGTGGAGTCTCTCTCCCTCACTGACACATTCAAGAACTGCCTGCACCTAATCCTGTGCAAGGATAATCCTGCTTGACCAGGAATCCCAGATACCCACTGTGATCCCTTCCAACCTGACCCTTTCTGACATTTTGCTGAAAATGAGGCGAAAGTGGCCACTTGGGGGCTGGTGTGTGGGAGGGCAGCTTGGAGAAGGCATGCATGCAGAAGGAGGAAACTATGCAGACACTAACACAGAGGTGCATCTAGGGCAGAAAAGCCCACTGCTTAAAGCCTTTCAGAAATTAGACTTCCCCTCCTCTGGGAATGTTTGTCTGCACTTTTCTCAGCAGGTTGCTGCTCCTTTTATCCTCCATCACTTCCCACTCTTAGGGCTTAGGGGCCATAAATCTCTATTTTGGCCCTTCTTCCATGTCTCAGCCCCATAAACTTAATAACCTGTTTGGTCACCCTTATGCTTCCCAGCTGGTTTCACATACTAAGTGAGTATGAGTGGGTGAGGTTAGAAGCAAAATTTGGCTGGGGAAGGAACAGGACAAAATCTTAAAAGGAAGACAAAGAATTATGAAGTCAGTTAGCAGGACCTTAGTCTGACCACAGTCAGACAAGAGAAGTCTGGGATGGTGTAAGTGAGTATGATGTGTAAATTAGCAGCAGTGTTTTCATCATGCTTGATTTCCAAAACAACTGTGGTAATAGTAAAGCAGGAACCTGCTTTACAATTGCATTAAGAATTGTTGTCTAAAGAGTTGCAGCATTTTCCATGTGTCTTTTTTCACATAAGGTTAAAGTTAATAACTAAACGTACAAGCTAGGAGTATGCTAATTTGCTTTCATTATGAAAAACAGTGTTACAAACCCTTACCTTGTTGGAATCATGGGCTTAGGGGAATAAAACTTCAATGTGCTTCATTGTATTGTTGGTTACCTAAATCAACATGCCCATTTCTAACATTTGCTCATATAAAGGTTTCTCTAGGTATCTTGTTATTAAAAATAAGATAGTAAGTTGTTGTGGTATGTTGCCAGTGGAAAACCTGGTTTTGGTAAATATTAATCTCAAGATTAATTTTTGTTTGAACAAGGGTAACTTTACATACTCACATTGCTTATAACAAACCTGGGAGAGAGCAGGTTAAAAATTCATATGGAGAAAGTTGCATATGCCTTATTCCCACTTGCAAAAAAAACTGGAGCTATTTTAATGTTTTGGCATATGGAGTTATTGTATCTCACTGAAAAAAAAAAAAAAATCAACCACTCAGCCCTGTGTTAGATACCAGATCTCTCTTCCTATTACGTAATGCAGGGAAAAATACATACAGAGTACAGTTATTTTAAATACAAAGTTTAGCAAGAATTGTTGCAGCTTATATGGAAATGGAAAGTCTGAGAAGTTTTACAAGTTTCAGAGCTCTGTGGCTGATGCAAAAGTTCCATTTATTGTGTTCCTATTTGCAGCTGGGAGTTCTGCAGGAACTAGAAGAGACAGAAAACAGTGAAAATGCAGACTGAGAATGTAAAAATGCAGGCAAACTCTTTGTGCTCTTCCGTGGCACTGATATGTAAGGCTAATAACAACAGCTTCACTCCATTCTTTTCCTGTCCTTAACTAAGAACAGATCCAGATGTTGCAAGAACATCACCACAGGGAAGCAGGAAAAGGAAGGGTGAGTTATACTGAAAGTGTTTGGACTGAGGGTGTGCTGGGTCAAATTGCTGCGCTCCGTGGGGAGGTATTGAGTTGGGCTCAGGTGGGTTGGTGGAGCTTTGCTCATTTTGCCAGGGTTTGGGCCATTGTCCTGGTTCTAGACTGTGATGGTATATTGGCACACCTGGCCTTGGCTGTTTCTGGTCCATACATGCCATTACTATTTCATCTTCTTTGTAACCCTGAAGCATTTCTGCATTTTGAATGCAGATGGTAACATGAAAATCCTCTATTCAAGAGCCGATATTGTAACACTTTGCATTGTCCCAAGATGTTTCATGCCAGAGGTGAATATCTTTACACATATAGTGGGTGCCAGCATATGGCAGGTCCCAGTGTGTTGGGAAGGGTGCCCTTGACACTGTTCAAGCGTTCACAAAAACAGCAGCAGGAGCTGAAACCTTCTGCCACACTTCTTGGGGTTTTTCCTCTACAGATTTTTCAAATGTGTATCTCCTGTGGTCCAGAAGTTGGATTATTTGCTAAAACCCATGGTCCCCTGTCAGTCCTCACTTCATAAAGATCATCTCTCAATTCTGTCACAAAATGGATTCGGCTATGGCTGTTTTGGGCCACCAACCTGCTCGTCTGTAAGACAGCTGCAAGCCCTTTTGGGTCATATATTTTGCAATGATGTTTCCTCTGTTTGTAAAAGGCTGGTTTTCATGCACTCTATTTTCCCTGCTGGTAACAGTGGCTCTGTTCTTGGTTAGCCCATGGCTGATGTCAGTAAATTTTTGAAAGATCATATACTCAGGGAAAAGAACAAGTAAAAGCAAATCAACTGAAGAAAATTAAAAACACAACAGCAGTTGTAGAGCAACACACATCACCCAGTCTTGCATAAGTCTTGCATTGGCTTTTGTTCTTCTTCTTATAGATTTTATAACTCAATATAAAAAAAGTCGAGTGGAAAGTATTTTTATTTTAACTACAATAGCCCAGTGGCTGAATTTTCTGCAGAGGAATAAGACTTTTCTCAAGTGACCTAAGCAACCATTTTATGAAATTATCATCTTCTGCTCTGTTCTCATTCTACACTGACTCATGAAAGTTTTCAGACAAATACTGTATATTTAACTATTAGGTGTGCTAGTAAAATCAGTTCCATGAGTCTAAATGCAGACTCTTTTATGATATTTTTCCTTTCCCAAAGCTGTAGTCTCATTTGTTTTCTCCTTCCTGATAATTTTCTTTTAATCCATAGAACCTTTTCTTTTTGTTTATTCTCTTTCCCTCAGTGCTTTCTTTTCCTTGGAAAGGTTTTTTGCCTTGTTTTGATTTTTACAGGATATTACATTTCCTTTTCTTAGTTGTTCCCTCCCCCCTCCCATTTTCTTGCTTTGTGATCACTTCCCTTTATGTTGCTTTTCATGATATAACCTTGTCCATTTTTCTATAAACTGGAGACAGCCTGTCTCTATTAGGCATCACTTCGTCAGATGCATGAGCTCAGATGCCATTTCATCATAATTCCTCATGATCTCATTTATATATTCTGTGGTCACCAAAAGTAATTTCTGGTATTTAGTGAGAATTTGGCTCTACCATATATGATTATTCATAGGAAACTGTAAAAAGAAGGCATCAAATCTTACTCATTCACGTTTGACATCATTTAAATAGTAGATGAGAGGGAGGCTCTTATATTAAAGGATGTTAATCATCCTTCCCTGTTGGCTTCATTGTGAACTTGGTGTTGGATAGTGTAGAGTGTCTATACCAGCACTGGTGCACCAGTGCTGGCCCTGGAAGCAGCTGGAGGTACTGCTGGATTGATAGAAGAGTCTCTGGCAGACCTTCTGCCTGTGGCAGCAGAGCCAGTGTGTGTAGGAAGGTTTGGCCAGCCTGATTTGGGGGGCTGGAGGGGTGGATGTGGCCAGGCTGTGCTGGTCAGGCCAGCCAATGGCTTTGCAATGCCCTTCTTTGCTACAAGAGGTGGGGACTGTGAGTGAGAGCCTGCAGGGTCACAGCACGTGGATATGAGCCCTGCACACCCTGAATGGCTCCCAGGGATGCACAACAGGAGCAATACCCTTGGCTGGTCCTGCAAGAGGCAGCATTCACATGTGACCTTTCTACAGCCAGGCTGATTCCCAGGAAGAGCATTTCTGAACTCACCCCATTTCTATGACTACAGCTACAGTCTCCACCTGTGCAGCTCTTCCCTGTGTATTTTCAATGCAAAAATATAACACCTGGAATACTATGAGTGCTCACTCCAGTGCACACCTTGCCAGCAATCTCTGAGTTCCTTCAGCCACAACTCTTGAAGCATTTCCTTGAAACATTTCGGGGCTGGGATCTGTTCTCATGTCTCTTGCCAGGCCTCTGTGAATCATTGTGCGCTCACCTCCTCAACATGTATCAGGAATAGGCACGTGGTAGGCACCAAGTAGCAGATGATGAGATGCAGTGGCTTCCTTAGTGGTCCATTTTTCAGTGTTAGAAAGCCAAGTTATGTTACAAATACCAATAAAAGGTAACTTCTCCCACTAAACACACTGCTCAGGAGAATGGTAAGTGCATGCTGAACAAAAGGAAAGAGAAAGCTACCAAGAAAAGCAGAAAAAATGAATTAAATATTGATCTTATATTTGATTAAATTTTAGTTTATTTTCAAGAGAGGTAAACATTAATGAAACTGCTTATTTGTCTCACTGAACCATTTATTTGACAGAGAAAGACTAGTTAGTTTGAGAAGCTCAAGATCTTTTTATATGGTTCTGCCCAAGAACCCTGAAAAACATGGATTTCTCCTGAAAAAAGACAAAATGTCTTCTATAACCATGCCAGTTCAAGCCTAGCCTTATATTTTGTGATGGAAAGATTTTTTGTGGTGCTTTTCCGACATGTATCCAGTTTGAAATAAATGTATCATATCATTTGGTTTTGGCTAGTTTCCTGTATAAAGTAAAACAATCATTATTGTCATTGTAACTGGTCTGCATTGACAAATAGTCCCAGAGCTGGCATATTATTTTCTGGCATCTAATGATTCATTCAGAGAGTTCTCAAACTAAGAGAACTTCTTATTTTAGAAAACTTCTTCACTTAATGGAAATAAGTGAATAGAAAAATGCACATTTACTGATCTACATTTGTAAAAAGAGAAGAGACTGAATTTTATATTTAGGAGAATCTGTCTGGAGGAAGATGGCATCTGTGACTTGAAGAGGTCATTGAATACTCTTGAAAAGAAGGGCATTTATAACCTATTATTAACAAAAAAATGATGATGAGTGCTATTTATTGTTCCCTTTGCTTGTCTATTACTTTTTCTTTATTGTTTTGATTTCTAGAGCTTAGTGTCCTTATGATTTGGTCTGAACAAAAGTCGCTTTGGCTGCTTCCAGTATATTTGCATTTTCAGGTGTATAATTAAATGCAATATTGACCTTAGTGTGATTGCAAACACAGCAGAAATTATGGGAACCCCACCATTAAAATTTATCATGAAATAACTTATAAAATATATTTTAAATGTTATAACATGTTCCCTCATAGTCTAGTTAAACTCTACAGTTTTATGACAGATTTAGAGTAATTGCAGTTATTAAGTAGGAGCACTGCTACATTATCCAGGAGAGAACCTTGACAGTTGTTGTAGATAAATGTCAAACTGAAGCAGCAGATGTTTTGCTCTTTGTTGCTTCTAGAAAAGATTTTTACAAATATAAAAGCTTTTCTAGGTCTTCCTATGAGCAGAAGACATGTCAGGATTTATTATTTGTCTATTACTAGTTTGAGAATCATTATCTAGGTAGCTGCCTTTCTAATTCTCAGCAATCCATTGCAGGTTGGTTTTTGTCTCTGGCTGCCAAAGCAACAGTCTTTCCTGAAGACTTTGCATCCCTCAGAAACAGGTACCAGTGCTGTCAGCTACTTATTCTGTACTGCGGCTTAAACTTCAGCTTGTTTCAGACTTCAAGAAAATGTTTATATCAGCAGCTGAAATATTCTTTGCTCTTGATTCCTTTCAAGGAAGTCTTCATTGCCAAATGGCAATCCCACTGCAAGCAGTGGAAGCAGTTTTCTTTGTGTAGTTCTCCATAGGGCTCCATAGGAGCTGAGGTTCTCGGCACTTGGGACTCTGACACGCCATCGATTTGCAACTGCAGTAAATTATGTTCGTTTATCTAAATAATTATTTTTCCAGCCAATGTGTAGCAGCTAACTGTCACCTTTATATCCTACAGAGCTTTTCAAGTCTGGCTTCTGATGTGTACAGGGTCAGCCTCTAGAGCCATTTTGCAACGACCAACTAGTGCGACAATTGTTAGCCCTTGAAATATTAGAAAAGATCAGAAAATCAAAAAAGCCAGACATGGAATGGAGTTAAACTAACAAGCAATAAAGTGTGTAACAATAAAACATTTCATAAGTACATTAGCAGCAAGAGGAAAGTGGGAAGGAAACAACGGGCCCGTTATTCAAGGGGACAAGAATGACAGTTGCAAAGAAGCAAAAATATTTAATGCTGTTTTGCTTCAGTTGGATAACATGACCCTCTTTTGCACTCAAAGGATAAGAATTCAAGCCAGAATAATGAAAACAAGTAAGAGGGTACCTAGTTAAGCTGGTTGCTTTGGGCCTGATGGGATCACAGGGGGCTGCTTGAGGCCATTTTATACAAAACAGGTGAGGTTACAAAAAAGTGAAAAGCAGCAAAGAGCTGAAATTTGCCTTATCTAGTTTTAGACATGTACAGCGTGGATATCTATATCTGAATAATCTATAGAAAAAAATTGATATCTCAGTGGTGAGATTCTTTTGGCCTGTTTTAGACACTGACTTAAGGATTTTAAGAATTGTGCCCTAAACCACCACTGACTTTTGACTAAAATTGCTCTGATTCAGGCGCATGAATTCTTTAAAAACTGTCCTTTAATAGCAGTTGTAAATTGCTTGCTATTAAACTGAAAGGATGTATAAGAAGGATGTCACTAAAGATCTGTCCCATTTATGGTAGATTGTTTGGTGCCTTCATTAGTAATGGGGATGATGTAGACCAGGGAGCTGGTTACCCCTTTACCAAGGTGACTGTAACAGAAATAGCTCTATACATATCAAACTGAGCATATCAAACCTATCCCTACAAACTAGAGAGCAAGCCTGGGAAAACATGGATGAAAATCATTGTAGACCAGTGTAAAATATTTTACCAAGGTCAAGTAATTGACTACACAAATATGACATAGGGACCACCAACACCCTGCAGTTGTTGAAACAGCATAGCAAACCAGACCAAAACCCCAACAGGTAACACTTAATGCACAAACAGGACTGCAACATCTAAAATAAGCAAAATGATGCTTCTGATAGATTTAGCACTGATGTAACTTCACAGTTTCCCAGGCTGAGACAGCAAACAGAAAATGTTTCCCTGTGTGGGTGCGAGGAGCAATCAGTATGAGACAGGTTTGGCAGAGAAATTTGGGCGCCTCCATCCTGCAGCATTCAACACATGGGATGAGAAAAACCATCATAAGTCCTTTAGAAATATGGCAGCTAGTGTATATGTAAGTCCTACTCATCCCATCCCACAGCTCATAGTTACATGGCCCAGAAGACAAATAAGGCTTCAAGAAGCACTTTGCTGACCTGTTGAATTCTCTGGGGGACTACAGGTAGTCTTGCCTGAATTTTAGGGGTTTATTTGGGGTGGGGTGGTTCTTACAGTTTCTTTATCGTTGTACCCTGTATAGAACACACTGGTGTAATGTAAAAATGTAGGGCCTGGTTCTTGTCTTCTGTTCTGCAGGAAGGGAGGGAAACCTTCTCCTTTCCCCTTTTTTGGGATGATTTCATCCACCAAAATTCCGCTGAGCAATTGCCTCAAAATGTAAATAATATTTTAATTCATTTTACTTCTCTGTGGTCATCTATTTATTTTCTAGAGCTAAACATTTGCTCTTAGAGTCACCATTACTCTTAAAATTAAGATAATCTCTTTTGAATGCCTAAATTTGTCAACTTTCTAATTCCCAAGTCAGAAATTAAGCTGCTGAGTAATCAATAATCTTGTTCAGCAGGAACAGCTGTCTTTGCAAGGTAATGGCCAGGTCCTGCAATAATAAAGGCAATGGCAAGTTTCCTTTCACTTCAACAGGAATAATATTGGACCCTGGATTAAAGAAGCCCACCTGAAGCAGGGTTTGTAGAGAGAAGTAATAATCGTTTTTAGACCAGTCAGAAAACCAGAGAAACTTTGGGACACAAAGACTCTTCTCTAGATCTGGAAAAGATATGCCAAACTTCACGTTCATTTTAGGAACTGTTGTTCATGTTAATCTGCTTATGGGTTGCTTTCTATTAAATGTTTTAAGACAAAAAGAGTGACAGACATCAGGGAAAGGAAGGGTAGACTAGTAAAGGTTACAAAGAATTGGAGTTCAGGATTTTATTTTTCCCTGTTCTATATTCAGCTAATTTAATTCTTCAGACTGTTTACAGTTGCTTGACAGTACTATAACAGTTTTCATTTTTACTTTCCTCAGGACCACTGGTTAAGGGACACTAGGACATAAATGTTTGGCTCTGAGGTTAACAGTCTTTTATTTGCTGTTGCAAGGCCTGAGGTGCCACCACTGTCTTTCTGAAATAAGGAGACATTTCATTCATAATATCCTTCCATCTAAAATTAGTCAAAGTTTTGCAATGAAAGAAAATAATTATTGCTATAATTGTTTTTGATGGTTATAAACTTTATAGCAGTAAACCTTTGGCTTACATAGCAGAGACTAGCAGGATACATAATCTGTTACTTTGTGACTCTGAATAGAGCTCTCTAAATGAGAGTTTCAAAGGCTATTTGGGACAGAAACTACTTTGTACTAAGGTCTGTTCAGTGTGTCCCTAAAATATACTTTTCAATTGCTGTATATATTAGACACTTTAGCTTACCACAGCTGAAAATCTGGACCCTTCAATTTTTGGTTTTTTGTGTTACTGTTCCAGTCTCTTGGGAGATGTCAGTAATCACTTTGATATATTTAAGATTTTCAGTGTTGTCTATATTAAGATTTCCTGAGGAATGAAGATTGACTAGAATGAGGCAGCCATGTGATGGACAAGCTCTTCTTATCCGTGATGGGGATTACACCAATGTGTATTTTAATATCAGTATTCATAAGTGGCCAGAAGTGAAAATTCTCCTGCGGTAAGAATAAAATCTTTCAGCTATTTTAAAAATGTGACTCAGACTGCAAGTCCTTTATGTGATTTAGCCAAACATAGCTACATTGCTCATAGCTGGGAATCCAATGCGTATGGGACACATCCCTTGCCATGGAAATTGCTGATCCCATAGTCAACAGCTGTAATGTGCAGAGCACATTAGCTAGTAAAATAGCAGCAGAAGTTAGTGATAGAGTTTCATTTAAATGTCCCTAAAGGAATGCCCAAATAAGTAAACATAAAACATTGTATTAAAGAGTAGCTGATAACTCAGCTTAACCAACAGAACCTGTGCCTCTGTGCAATGTAAACCTGTCCTGGCTACATGGTTTGGAGATTTGCCACAGGATTATTAAGCAGTATAAGGAGTGTGAAGAGTCCTGTGAGCAAGAAGATGCTCTGTGCACGCATTCCAGAAACCTTCAGCTCCACATGGTGCTGAATCCCGTAAATAAGTTTATGGAATTATGCACCAAAATGGCCAAGTCCCCCACATCAACTATGTTGAGGATGGAGGTGCTACAAGCAGGGACAACTCAGGGAGGATCTGTGAACAAGGTGATAAATCCCAACTCAGAAGAGAGATATAAATGAGCAGTGGAACGTGGGAGTTCAGGGAATCAGCACAACGCCCACACCATAAGCATTTCAAAGGCACTTTGCCATCCGACACAGCTCAGTGTTTTGGATGCGAGTTGTGATCTGTGCAAGGAGCCCACTGTGGACATGGAAAAGATGAGTGTGAGTCAGGCTGCTGACCGAGCTGCGTTACTGAAGACTGGGATTCAGCTGAACATGTCATTGTGTCTGCCAGTACACAGACTAGGGAGTACTAGGGAGATGGATGATCTCCCTAGTAAAAGTTGGTTTTGCTGGCTGGCAGTCAGTTTGAAAATGAGGCCGGTATCAAGAGTATAAGATGTTTTAAGGAACAGGTAAAAGCCATCTGGCCTCAGAGGCATGCATTTTTTTTTAGTCTATCTTAAACCTAATTCCCTGCTTTTTCACTATGCTTCGTAATCCTTTGCTCCTCTATGAAAATCACAGAATCACAGAATAAGCTGAGTTGGAATGGACCCACAAAGATCAAGTCCAGCTCCAGTCCCTGCACAGCACTGTCCCCAAGAGTCACACCACGTGCCCAAGGGCATTGTCCAAATGCTTCTTGAGCTCTGTCAGGCTGGTGCTGTGACCACTTCCCTGGGGAGCCTGTGCCAGTGCCCAGCCACCCTCTGGGTGAAGAACTTTTTTCTAATATCCAACCTAAACCTCCCCTGACACAACTTCAGGCCATTCCCTCAGGTCCTGTCCCTGGTCACCACAGAGGAGAAATCAATACCTTCCCCTCCTCCTCCCCTCACGAGGAAGCTGTAACTGCAATGAGGCTCCCCTCAGTCTCCTCTTCTCCAGGCTGAACAGATCAAGTGACCTTAGCCACTCCTCATACATCTTCTCATATAGAACTTCACCATATTCATTGCTCTCTATGTCCTTCTTATTTTGTGTCACCCAAAACTGTCCCCAGCACTCGAGGTGAGGCTGCCCCAGGGCAGAGCAGAGCGGGACAAAAAGATCTGTAGAACTGCCTTTCAACTCATTTCTGTGCTTTGCTGCAATTGCCTTTCCTGCTAACTTACTCCACATGTTTATTAAGCCTACATAAAATAGTTATGCCTGACTTCTTAGTTTCCTCTTTATTTGAGGTAATTTGTCATTTTTGCTTAGCGTCTAATCAGTCTGGAAACCATACATCAATTCCACCCATACTTACATTTGAGCTATATGGATAAAATATGTATACAAATATACAAATACACAAATATAAATATGATTATATTTCCAGTTGGCCAGGCTTTTGTTGTAAAAGTGGCAATAAATTTAAGTTTTAACTTTTTGTTATCAGCTAAATTAGTGAAACCAACTACTGCTTTCTCCATTTTTTGAATTATGTTTGAAAGTCATTACCATTATTAACAGAATATGCAGTAACAATATTTGATACAAGCATGGTGTGCAACGAATATACAGATGATAATTCAAGAAAAAGAAAACCAAAAGTCAATCTGAGAGATTCATGCAGAAAAGCTAGATTCTGAAATAGCAAATGTCAGGTTTCAAGGCAAGGTTTTGGTTTTGGAATTGCAAGAGAAAAATAATAAATGGAACTGCTTTTAATATGTTACTCAGAAAATGCCTAAACTAGTACTATGCAGAAAATTATACTTACAATTTTTTGTAAGTAAAAAAAATAAATCAGCAAATACGTATTTTGCTCACAGACTTCTTTCATGTTTTATTCTCTGCTTGTTCCTTTTTCTCTTGAAATAAAAAACTAAAAAGGCAAAACAATCTCATTTCTTTTGAAGATGGAAATCAAGACTTTCCAAAGCTTTTGTTTTAAGACACCATTTCTATTATTAAATAAGTTACTATATTACTGTCAGCCAAGGGAGTTTCCTTTCTAGCATATTTCTTGTTGAGCTGAACCTAGCAGAATACCAATTTAGAGGCTTCTGGTGAGAGCACTTGCAACTCTGCCTGCAGGCATAGTGTAGGGTTCTTGCTTTGTAAATCACTCCAATTTGACAATAGTCATGGATCTGTGAAACCAAAGATGGTCATTGGTAAACTGGACACATGCACAAATGGCTCTAAGAGAGGCTTTCTGGACATTAGCCATTCTGCTGATGGACAAGAATTATTTTCAGTGTTTACAAGTTCACCCCAGTCAATTCATATGTGTATCTAGGAGTAGTTTGAAAATGACCTGCATCAAAACCCTTCGGACAATTTTATATTCAGCTTATACCAGCTGATGAGGTGAATGCATTGGAATGCCATACCTAGTGATTTATGAAGAGAACAAGTCTGTAATCTTTCCCCTAGGTTAAAGCCACCTGGCAACTGTGATGTGGGGATCTGCCCAGGACAGCGTCAGAAACATTTACCCACAGAAAACATTTCAGCCCTACAGAAACCAAGCAGATCATTAGTATCCATCATCTTTTTGAAGCAGAAATGCTGTATTTATGTGGTAGATTCTTTGTCTTTTGATGTTTTTACTGCCCCTTCCCATCAATACATCAAACAGTTTTTTTGTTTAACTGGGCTTCTCTTGTGGGTGTGTTGTGTAATACAAGGAGATCTGAATTCTCCTCTGGAAGTGTCTTTCCACTGACTGCATGGAGAGCCTAGCATAATTATACTGTTAACTTAAGAGAGCCTAAAGTCAGGGAAGCGGGATCTAACATTTTTGGGCTCTTTGTGAAAGCTAAATCCACAAGGACCATGCTGACATGAGTGAAATGAAATGAACCAGGATGTAGGTCCTTGCCCTGGCACACAGTCATCCATACAGTTTACGTTTCAGCATCATCCCTGATGTAGTTTTGGCTATGGCCAGCAGTCCCAGCCAGTGCCTGGGCACAGTTCAGGGGTTAGCACAAGCCAGGGACTGCTTTCAATGGCAATTTGGGCACAGTCTCTCTGTTTTGGATGACGACTGTGGTAGGGAAGAGACAAGACAATTCAGCTGTATGGATGTGGGTGATGACATGGCAGCTGGCCTTGGGGCTGCAAAACAGTTACTGGTGCACCGTATTTGCTAAGGCAAATACAGCCAAAAGGACTTAACTGTTGCACCCCTTAATTACATGTGCTCTATCACCAAGTGGAAAACAGCAAGACCCTCTCTTCAAAGCAAAAGGAGTATAATTTTCTGCAAAGAGAATGATCAAAGAACTCCTAGAGCTATACACCAGGACATGCTAAGGAGCAGAGTAAGACTTGGGCCAGATCTCTAAAAGTAATTAGATGTGTATTTTCACTTGGGATTTTCAGCTGTGATCCCTCTTGTTGAGATAGGTCCCTTAGGATAGAGCTTTTCCTACAAAGGGTCATGCTGAATACTTTCAAGGAACTCAAAATAACAGATGAGCCAGGAAGAAGACTGAGATGCAGATTAGTATCTCAGTCCTTAATTAATAGTCATTTATACACAATGCAGAAATTTTGGTAGAACTAGACTCAGAACAAGTTTTATTCTGTAACTTGACTATTAGAAAAATCACTAGGTACACAGTAAAGTCAAATTTCAGTCCCTTGTCAAATGCACTGATGCAAGGGGTCAAGGGAACCATCACACCAAAAAAAACCAATCTTTGTTTTCCTCAAGCTTTTTTTTCTGAGAAAAGAATCTATTTTACCTAAATCAGGTAGTATGTAATCCAGTGTCTTAGCCTAAATGTAAGCTGAGCAGTACAGTGGAGTGTGCTGAGATCCTGCTCTGTGGCTCATCCAGACTGAAGTTGTTGTAGAAGGGCAGCAGGACCCCTTCACCTTCTTCATCCTATGATGAGTTTTCTTCTCTGGGTACTGGGAAAAGAAGGCAGTAACTTAGGTGCTAGTCTAGGATTTGGCCCAGCAGAGTAGTAGAAATCACTTCAAACACATTCAAAGTTGAAGAACTTGAGTGAATTATGCTAAGAGACAGCATTTTTTGTTGTATTTAAATCTGATTTCATAAGTCATAGTATTACATTTCTGCACTTGCCATTTGAGATAGGTGACTTTTATAGCAGAGAGCATTTTTAGGCCTATTATTTTGCCCATACAAGACATCTGTAAGATGATAGCATTTATTTATAATGTTAATACTTTATCCAGCACAGAGCTAACTCATGCTGGTACCTTTCTCTTTAGCACTCTGAGTATTTCCAGCTGGTGACACCAAATAGCCTCCATTTCCTCATGTGGAACACTCACCAGTTGTTTTACCCCCTCCTCCTTTCCTTTTTATTTTTGCTGCTGGAAGGATGTGGGTGATGATTTATAGAGCATGTCCAATTGGCTCTGTTTGCCTGTGCTGGCCTGCTTCATGCACACTGAGGTCAGTGCTGTATTTGTAGGTAACCATCCAAGGAAAACACCTCACAGCAGGCAAAAATGCTAACTAAGTAAAACAAACTCAGGAATGTTATCATCTGTTTAGCAAAGTTTTCAGCAGTCTTTTCCATTACACTAAAGTTTCAGTCCAGTTCTACAAATTCAGAAGTGAACATGGCACCGAAATATCCCAGGCAGCCTGAAGTATATAGGAGATTAGATTTGCTGAAGAGTGTTTGAATGGGGCAACAGGGGTAGCTGCTTTTAAATGATGCAGTTAGCAGTATGTACATTTAGTCCTAAATGTCGAAGGAAAAAAAGATGTAGGCATGAAATTAAAAGAGATGAGGTTTGTTCAATTTTACGAGGCAAAACTAGAACACAACAAAACAAAAATGATCTCCTGTTGCCCCATTGTTAACTGCAAGCAGGTCCTTTTGCCTACCTCTGATCTGATCCCCAATGAGGAGTTCTGCTGATATTAAGGGGAGTTTTGATCGCATTTACAGAGCTGGGAGCTGACACCTGTCTCAGGTTTTCTGTAGCTGTAAGGCCAAAAGTATCTTTCATCATGGTTGATCATCACTCATAGTGAGTGCAAGAATTCCCAGTTCTGCAAGAGGCCAAAATGTCCTGGCAAGCCCTCCGCAGCAAGCACCCGGAGAGGAACAGGAAGGGGCTGCAGGTTGGGGAGCCCCGGGCAGCAGGGGAAGGGCTGAAGTCCCGGTCACAACTTTATTGGTAGAGCAGGTTGGCCACAGGCAGAGTTTCAGGTTGTGTTTTCTGGTGAGTGGTTTCCTTGAATGTGTATAAAAAAGGGCACATGGGAAGATAATTATGTGGACGCATGTGAGAGTTTCACGGCATCTGATCCGCGCCGAATTCCCACAGCATGGAACAACTGGGCCGCATGGTAGAAAGCCCCGCAAGAACGACAGGTAAAGTGCACCGCATACATACCCCTCTGAATATCAGGTGGCATATGTTGTGCTCTTTACAAATTGCCTCCCCCAGCCCGGCCAGGCCCCCGGCCATGCTCCCAGCCCCTCTCTGCCGTAGGAAGTCACACTGTGCCCATCTGGCAGCGCCGGCGGCTGCACCTGGCAGCTCTCGCTGCTGCGGCGGCTGCGCCCGCCTTTGCCTTCGCCGTAATTAGTTTGTATCTGATTTCAGCTCACATGGAAGGGTAGAGGGATAGCAAATTACTTGCAAGTCATCTGTAGACTCTGTGAAACCTTTTTTTCCTTTCCCTGCATTGCTACCCAGCTGAAGATCTATCCCTGCAAAAGCAGTTTGGTTTTTTCCTTTATTTTTTGTAAAAAACTAGAGCTGTGTATTTTCCTCTGCCATCTCCATCCCTAACTCTGATTTTATACTCACTTCCAACCCTTTCTTTCCACAGCACACTTGCTTGTGAGACAGGAAAGGCAAACACATTTTTTTTCAGTTTTATAAAAGCTCCACTGTTTTTCATGCAGTACAAAAGTTTTGACAGATGAATCTGTACTGGAGAGACCTTGTCCAATTGCTTCTAATTCATCAGCCCTGAGTTCCAATAGGCTAATTCTTAAAACCCTTGCACAAGGCAAACTTTCCTAATGTGGAGACAAAATCACTTCAGATGATTCAGAGGAATTTGATCTGGTTTGTTAATATCATGCTTGATTTTTAGAGACATTTGGGGAAAACTAAGCTATCAGATCCATCTCTGCAGCTGTGTCAACAATATTTGGGTCCCAGCTATTACAGAGGTAAACTAATCTGGCACAAGTCAAAGGAATGAGCTTTGCTTTAAAGGAAACTGTGGACCTATATGATAATAGGTGGAAAAGCAAGAAATCAGTTGCTACTGTCAGAGTCCCTACATTTCTCTGCATTAGCAAAAGGTTTAACAGCAAGGAGTCTTACTGCCCCTAAATGTGTCTGTGTCCCAAAATGTGTGTCCTAAACTTAGGGGGCAACATCCTGCTTTCGGGCTTTTTATGTTCTCCGTTCCGAGGTAGGTGGCGAGCATCTGCTAATGAACACGTGGCTTTATAGAAGTGTTTCTACAATCAAATCAATTCCTTTTAAACTTCATTATTTTTGGCCATAGAACTGTAGGTGCTATTGTGCTCCACCAGCCAAGTCTGTTACCACTAGATAAGAAAGAGATGGATCAAATTTGCATTTCTACATGTGCAAATGAGAAGTCCCCAGCTTCCCCTCCCCCTCTCTTTCTAATGCTTGTCCTTGCTTTTTCAAATCTCTTTTTTTTTTTGTCTGAAATACTTACCAGGTGGTTAAAAAGCTTTCTTTTCTCTGTAAACACCGTATAATACAACACAATGCACTGCTTTATTTTCAGTGATATATTGGTTTCTATGTTTTTATAAGAATAGTTATGAGGCCAGAAAAAGCATCTACATGCTTTCCCACAGACTTATTGCATATATTACACTTTTTCTACTTCAGTGGGCTTCTATCTCTGTGCTGAGCAGGACAAGTGCCTATATGACAAAACCCCTCCTTCTTTTGCACACATGCACGTACATATGAAACCGAAAACCTGCTTTTCATTAGCATAGCCAGCACAATGGAGGCAAGAGGGGAAGCAAGGAGAGAATTTGAGATTTATGGCATCAGACATCTCATGTGAATGAATGTTCATGCCTTAATGTAACTAGCCGCAGATAGAAGATAAGCCTAGCACTGAAAAGAAAAGCTGCTGTTCCATATTGTGAATATATGCACTTACATTGAATTCTTTTTCCGGGTAGCTTCTTATTTAAATCTAATTTACTGCTTATGACCTGAATCCCAAAGCATATTGACTCATTCACACTCGGTGCAGATGTGTACATGCTAAGAACACATGTGGAAAGGTAAAACTTCTGTTATAGCTGAGGGCAGCTTTGTCAGCATAATGGCTGCAGACTTAAGGGCTCCAGGCTAAGGCACAACACATACAGAGAGCCCTGAGTGCACCTCACTCTGTTTACAAAAGGTGATATAATAATTTGTCTTCACACCAAGAAAATACATTTTATCCCTACTTTTCATCTCCATTTTATTTTGGTTTTAGATATCAAATAATAACAGCACAATATATTTAACAGGAAGAAAATTTTTAGTATAAAAAAAGGAATATCATTAATTTCTTTTTCACATTCAGCTACAGAGTAATTTAGAAAATCTCTGATTTCCTGCTGAGAAATTGAACCAAGACACAGTTCAGTTATCTGAGCACAGCGTCAGGAGTCACTAATTCTTGAGGGCTTTTTTTTCTTGTGGTGGCTTTCCCTGAAACTGTGATCAGGTTGTTTCCCTCTTTGTACATAAATGTTTTTTTATAATACAGTAGATTGCACCCACATGTTCTGAACATCCATGTATTATAGGTATTAAGGAATCAGATCCAGGCTGCATGCAATGGGATACAAGCTGATGAAATTCAATGCTATTTAGTCAAGTTTCAGTGGCATATCTATCTTATTTAAGTTTTTCTCAATATTGGCAAAGCAAATTTGAAGGTATATATTGTTAAATTCGGTTCTTAGATGAAGCCGATAGATGAGCCAATGCCCATCTTAGTGAGACAAATTAATCACTTGGGTAAATACTATGGTTTTATTAATTATACCAGCAGCTAATTTATTTTAATCATTTTCAGTGAATAAAATTTATTATGTGCATTTCAAAACTGAGAATACAGAAAAGGGTAAAAATTTTCTTGTTTCCCCCCCAAAAGTCAGTGCTGCTGAGCTCAAGTGTTGTGGGTTCAATACCTACAATAAGAATTGTCTGCTGGACTCTCAAAGTTTTGCTGTCTCAGTACTCTTCTGCTGAGGCTCCTTAACCTCATGGCTTTCAGTCTGCAGCAGCCGGACCTCTCACAGTAGAGAAGCCAGAAAAAGTCTGTGTGGTGAACAAGTATGGTTTTGGCATACTAATAGAACTGTTTGATATTTTTAGAAAACAGAAAATTCAGCCACAAATTGATTGTCCCCTATGAGTCTGAGTCAAGCTCCCAGCATGGCTCCAGCTGGCCAAAGCTTGGCCACTTCCATGAGACGAGAAGTGAAGGAGAAGGTCAGAGCTTGGGTCATCTCCTTCCCTAGCTGTGGCTTGGAGCATCTTCGAAGCCACCACATGCTACAGCAATAATGCCTCCCCCTAGAACTTTTCTACTTCTTATAAAACCCAGAAAGGATCTGTGAGACAAATTAAAAGTACCATGAGAATGTACTAACGATAAGACCTGAAAGTCTGTCACTTCCACGTGGGCTGCCTGGCTGTCAATCCATGCACCCATGAGCTTGCAGTAAGTGAAGCAGCACCAGGGAAGGAGACTGACAGTGTCCTGCTCCTGCACAGCCCATACTAGCCCAGGCAAAGGAGCACAGTCTCAACAGTGGGACATGGATTTTTTTCCTTTAGGAGCCAATGGAGAAGTTTAGCATGCATCTTTTGTATCCTGAAGTTAACACAAGAAAACACTCTCTGCTTTTTGCTCTCTAATTTCTGTTTAGTTTTATAATTTTAGACTATTTATTTTGCTTTTCTGAAGCAAACTTGGTCCCTTCTGCTTGAGGTAGTCTGGAATATTTCTCTTAGATGCAATTTTAAGGGAAGAGGGAGTTAAGAAAACAACAATTGGTTTGATCTGATTTTTTTTTCCACTCAACAGCCATAGTGAAAAATCAATTATTTACACTGCACAGAAGGTTCATGACCCTGACACAGATCCAGTGCTGGAGCAGAACCAGTGCAGAATATGGTGTAATCCTGCATTATATTTTTTATTTAGCAAACACCTCCTGAATCTTTGACATAGAAATTTGGCCTTCATAGAAAAAGTAAACTAACCAGGTTCTCTCTTTTTTCCCCAGCTGATACTTGAATGAAAAACATATTATAAGTGTATTGTTATTGTTATTACAATATCTATGTACCAGGTTCATCTTGATGGATTTTTCTTTACCTTATCTGATTGCCTTCTCTATAAGTAGAAAGGAACTAGCACTACAAGCCTGGCAATCAGACTGGCAATAATAACAGATCAGTGTGAATGTGGAAAAAAAAAGATAATGTTCTCTTTCTGGTATGCTTTCTATATTTGTTATAGGTCATCTGCATAACTATAAAAGAGCTATTCAGAAGATTTGCAGCAAAGACAATCACAGAACCGCAGAATATTCTGAGTTGTAAGTGAAGAGACAAAGGAAAGTGAATGCCGGGAAGGAATTCACCTAGTTGTGAGTTTGTGTGGTGCCACAATACACACTTTTTGTCAGAGAAAAGAATTGATTTCTCTATAACTAATTAAGACATCTGAAAGATGGGATCTTCTTGAAACATTTCCATTTCTGCTTTTTTAACAAAAATATGTAATTTACTGTTCACAATAATATTCTATTTTGATCTGGTTATAGCAATCAAGATCAGAAGCTGATGATGTAGTTGATTAATCCCTCATTTATTTTGTTTAAAAAGCCTTCTTTGTATTTATAAATAATGTTGAGAATGACTCTTTGCCCTTGGACATCACAAGAATCAAACAGCAGAATGCATTTTCTGTGACCAAATCTCTAAACCTCATCTAACTGGAAGTTTGCCCCCAAATACCAACATAGCTGCTCTTTAGCACCATATCCCTGGCATCTCCCAGATGCTCTCTGGTCTTCCTTGACGTCCTCTGTTCATTCTGCCACACAGAAACACAGGTGCACTCAATCAGCCCCACTGTTTGTCCATTTGGTCCTGGACCACTTGGATAGCATAGTCTCCTCTTGACAGCATTCATTCTCTGGAAAACAATTTTCCACTACTTCATCTGTCACCAAACAAAGGAACAGCTATTTCTTCCATCATGTAGCCCCTGCAGAAAGGGTTATAGCCTAGGCCCAACCATAACATGAATAATCTTATAGAGTATAACCAAGGAGATATTCCCATTCTTTATACTGCAAAGATGGAGACCCCTACCTAGCATCTAAACGTATACATCAATTAAAGTCATCCTTTTAAATTAGTGAGTAATATTTTTATGTAGTTAATGAGGTTTGTTGCATTTCTTTGAAGATTTCTAATCTGCCAAACTTTAAGCAAAGTCAAATAAATATAATTCTTTTTATTAATTTAATTTTTCCAGAGGCCTTCCGAGGCTTCCACCTCCTTCTACAGATAATACCAGACAATAAAGTAGACACTTCAGAGCAATGGCTTTACTCAACACCTGAAACTGAGCATCCTAAGGTGCACCTGAGCACCTGAGGTGTAAGACATGGGCCTGTTTTCATCCTGACTAAATATATGATTTCAGAGTAATATTTAACTTTGAACCATAGGCTCACTGTAAACAGTATTGAAAATTATCTCTGAAGTTTAAAATATGATCTTTCAATGTGTTTTGGTTATTCCAAACACAGATTCCCACTTCAAAAAAATAAAGCCCTGGAATTTGTAACTTGACACTTTCAGTTCTGTGGTAGTTGTGACTGCAAATTAAAAATGGATATTCGGCTTTCAGATCTGTCTTAGATTTTATTAATACAATGTTGCAGATAATGAGCACTTCCAGATTAGCTCCCTATATTTTTCCACTGAAGTACAAGAAATCTCTCTCATGATTAACATCCAAACTGTCAAATGATTACCATATTTAGATATGAGAACTAAAACTAATGTGAAAGTAAGTCAGAATGGGTAGTGGGAGACGTCAGGCTCCTGTTTCCTAATGATGTAGATTTTTATTTTCTCCAGTATGAAAATACATCTGATGGATAGGGGAAGGAAGCATAATAGCAGCTTAAAGAGTGCAAAAGGAGAATGTGGTAGAAAATTGGGAAGTCAAAATGGCCTTGATGGCTAAGAGATGGCTGCTTTGCTCAGACAGCCTTGGTCCTGGACTGCTCCTTGTGAGTGCTCACCCAAAAGGATTGGACAGGCTGCTGTTCCTCCTCTCGTTAGCAGCAAGGCACACAGTAACTGCTCTTGATTACATTTCTCATGTAGTATAGAGCTGATCTTACACATGACGTGACAATGGGCCCTGAAGTTCCCACACATGCTCCTGGCAGGCACTGGGGTGTAGATGAGGGTGTGGCTGAACTCTTCATGGAGCCCACTGTGGTGGCATAAGGCCATATGTGCTATGGCACCAGCAGTAAAGACATCACAGACAAAGTACCTGCAATCTTGTACTGCCACTGTCAGTGCTGGCAGCAGGACAGCTCTGGTCACCTCCCAAAACATGTATGTTACCCACGACAATCAATGCCCAAGTATGTCAGTGTTGTCTTTTGTCATCCTGTAACAAGCAACCAGTTGCTGAGGACAGCCTGAGCTCACCAGTGGTGGCTTGTACCACCTGTCAAAACAGGGTAGCTCTAGGATGAATGGAGATAGATTCAAAGAATGTTAGGATGTCCTGAGTTGGAAGGGACCCATCACAATCATCAGGCCCTACTCCCAGCCCTGCACAACAACCCCAAAACCCACATCATGTGCCTGAGAACATTGTCCAAATGCTTCTTGAACTCCGTCAAGCTTGTTGCTGTGACCGCTTTTCTGCAGAGCGTATTCTAGTGCTTGGCCAATCTTATTTTGAAGTGTCTGACTCTTCTGAGGCCTTGCCTGGAAAGTAGCCTTTCAGCCAGTGCTGCAGATGCTGCCATTGGTGTTGCTATTTATCAGTGGAGTGCCATGACTCCTTAGATCTTTTTTTGATCTGCCTTAGCCTAAGCCTTATATTCGTGAAACTTTAATTCACTGATTGTAACAGCAATTTCCATCAAATCACTCTCACTTAGGTGTTTTCGGTTTAGTGATACTTCATTCAACTGAGAACAGAAAATAACTGTTGCTGTGTAGAGGTGATACAAGTAATAACTGTTAACAGATAGTGAATTTAATGGCAATGATAGGCTAGACTGCAAATTAATGGTCTGTGTTGAGTAAGGAACTGAGCCCCTGAAACACATTAAGAAGGAGCCTGTGTTAAGACTGCCCTAAATGAGACACTTTTCAGGAATCATCTGTGCAGCCAGACTTGATGGGTCCTCAGCTGGGGCCTCATGAAAATCTGGCTGCCATGGTCATGCACAAAACTGATTGTATTATACCGTTCGCAGTTATAAATGAGTACACCCTAAGTACACTTGCACGTCTATATCTTGATCATAAAATAATATTGCCAAATTTCATTACTTTATTCTAAGTCTTGTGATATTTGGAAGTAGATGTTCCTCTTGTGGTCTATATAAGACTCTTACACTGCACGTTTATAAAAAAAAAGTTACGTTAACAAAGTCAAAAATAAAAACCAGTACAACCATGCTCTAGGTAATCAAATGTTACAAAGTGATAAAACCTGAAATAGAAAAAAATATTAAAGGAGTCTCAGAAATTTTGGAGACCCAATTAATAATTTTTGAATGTTTGAAATTACAACGAGATGTCATGTAATCAGTAAAAAACTGCTGGATGTGTGCATATTTTAATATCCTAATTTTTTATTTGTTCTTAAAATAGATATACATAGAGTTTGAACTTTATATTCAATTTCACACAAGAGCTAGGGGTCCTCAAAGTGCTCTCCACATAATGCTGGTTTACACCCTTCCATGTAGAATGAGGTTTGTATGAATTGCCTCCATGGAAAGGGGATTGGTGTGCAATGATTTGGCACATTCTACCTTTATTTAACCCTATTGATTTTAGGTTCACTTACTGTTGCACAGTCCTTCTGGCATATTTCCTTTTGTAACTAAAACCCACATATTCTTTTACCCATTGCACAGCTGTGATTTGAGAAAAACAATTTTATGCTTAAAGGATTATTAAAATATTTGCTTGAGAAATTATCCAGTAATTATTTGCAATGGGCTTGTCTGCAAGTGGCCTTCTAGCTAGTGTGACAGGATGCACTATTGTGAAGGGACACAAAGAGACGTGGTTTTGGAGGCACGGTTTTTTTGACAAGGTGGGCACACTACCAGCCCACCACAATTTCTGCTGGTTTCTCTAGTGCTTGGAAGCAGGCAAGCGTGCCTTACATGTGGCTTCTCAGAGCTGAAAAACAGGGCTGGCCAGTTGTATTTTGCTTCTGTAAAAGTCAGGGCTTCTGAATCAGCAGGAGCCGAGAGACCCTTTGTGCTGGGGGGCAGTCCCCCAGTGGCAGGGTCATCTGGCTCCCATGGAGATGCCACTGCTGGACTGGGAAGGAACTGGGCCCTACTGGCGGCTGCGCCCGCAGCTGAAGATAAGGCTGCTCAGCTGACTGCATCTCTGCAGGAAACAGACACTGATCTCCAATATCTCAGTCTGACATAAAACTGGAATTTGTGGCTACTCAGGGAGTTAATAAAGCCTTGTACCAACTACAGACAGTAGATCTTTTCTGAGGGGGGCAGCTATGCCTCCCCCCTCAGCCACTCTCAGTTCTTGGGCAGCCTGATTCTTGCTGAGATCAGCAGCATTCCTTATTATTTGGAGTGCTGCACGTACACAGATGGAGTCAGGTTTTCTACTGCTCTACATCTTGTGTGCTTGCTTACACCAGCACAGGGTGGATGAAGAATGCTCGGCTTTCTTTTTCAACAGCATTTAAAATTCTGCAGTAATTTAAATGAACACACAAGATTGAGGGCAATGACAAATCTAGTCTGTGCTTTTTCAATGTACATCAGCTTTGTTTGCAGATATTAGTTTGACTGGACAACATAAATACTTTTACTTTCTTTTTTGGTAAGTCTTTTCATTAACAGTAAAACGGCGTAAGCAGTTCCTTGAGGCATTGAGGGTTTACCAAAGCTCCTTTGAAAAATGGCAAAGTAGTTTTGAATTTTAGAGCCGCAATTAGCTTCACAGATCAGCCATAAGGCTGATTTACAGAAGCACTGAGAACAGATAGCTCCTATATGCTCTAATTGGAGCCATGGGTTCTTAGTCTGAAAAGTCAGTCCCTCAGCTGAATATCTAAAAGGTAAAGATCCAAATTATAGTATTAACATAATGTTGTGGAGAATGTCTTAATCAAGTAATAGGGAGAAGAAAAATACTTCCTCACAAAAGGCAAAAACTAAAAACTCTGTATTGCACTTCTTATAAAGATGTAAGAGGGCCGCAACTGTTCTCTTACCCCTCAAAACTATTTCAAATTAAGCTTAAAATAGGACGGAAAGGAACTAAAATTAAAAAGCAACCAAAAGGTTTGAATCCCCTTGTTCACTTGGTTATTGCTTTCATAAATCAAAACTAGACAGCAAATGAATTTTCTGTGCTCACATTGTTGTTTATTTGCCGTGCAGTTATGGGGCCATGGCAAAGCAAAACAAGATGATCATTGTTTCACCAGACCTAGAGTCTTTAGCCTATCCCCTGCTGTCTGTTCTAGCTTTCTGATCAGAGTAGCAAAAGCAAGAACTAACGTGTTATTTGGCTGCTGCTTTATTTTCCCTCACTCTCAGATCCCTGATTGACTTGACTGTGATTTAAAGGAATTCAGTTTTTTTGTGGCAGTTTGGGGAGAAAGTCACATAACAAATGCCAACCTCACAAAAAATGGTAAATACCATGGAAATCACAGTTGCTTTAAGAGCCAAAACTTACAGGTATTTATGGAAGGTAATGTAATTTTAAGCGTTTTCAGAAAAAAAGAACTCCAGAAACTGAAAACAGGACTAGCAATAGGCAGTGTTATGCTTTCTAGGACCTTTGTATTACTTCTACATAATGGTTGCTTGACACTTAGAGCTGAAATGAAAGATGGCATGGGCAAGTTAAACATACAGGCAGATAGGATGAATTGCCCTGTCAGAGTGTTTCTCTTCATCATCCCCAAACAGCTCTGCAATTAAAAAAAAAAAAAAAAATCCGTTGTTTACTTATGTGTATATAAAAAAAGGAAAGACCTTCTGACGACACCATGAAAAACTTTAGTTTTTGTTATGGCTCCAACCTTCTGCCTATCCGCTCTCATGGGCCCTCAAAGTTTACTGAGCTCTCAGCACAAGATCAGGACCTCTCATGAACTGTGCTTTTCAATTGCTAGCACTAGTACATTTCTCCTTTTCTGTATTTGGGTCCAAGAAACATATGGCTGGTTTTGCCTGGCCATCATGAATGATAGTCCCATATTGTCATAGCTGTCAACTAGCACAGAAAAAATCCAGAGTGTCAAATTTTGTTTACTAATATAAATAAACAAAATGAAGAATACAGACTCCTCCCCATGCCTTGGCAACCCTCCTAAAGAAACAGCTTTGTTTATAATCTCTGCCTCAGTTGCTCTCCTTTCATGCTTGCTTCAATTTATTTTGTTGAAGTTGTATACCCAAAGCAAATATTAAAAACTATGGGGAAAAATTAATCAACACCAAAAATTGCTCAGAGGGTGCATCAAGTGTATCTCACTCACTGTGTGATTTCAGTTTTAAGGGGAAGTGTAATTTTCATAATCAGCCATCTTCAAGCAATGAAAGATGTATTAAAGAATTTAGAGAGGCACAGGACAATGTAATCATTCACTTATTTTTAAAGTACTAAGTTAGAAGGACATTTCAGGAGTAGGTTCTTCAGCTTTAATGTATGGTAAATAATGCCACTAACTTGAATAGATTCATTGTGGATTTTCAGGTAGTTTAAGTGAAAACACATTTTTCCTTTAATATTAACACATGCTCATTAAAGTTGCTGTTTACTGTGTTTATACCTCTCCCTTTGGCAGTGCCGCACTGTCTGGTGTGTCTTTTTTTCACTCAAATAGTCAAAGAGCTATGAAAAGGCAGAAAGCAATTTTACTGTTCAAAACTCCATTATGCCTGAAAAAGAAAAATAAACAAACCTAAAGACAAACCCATTCCCTCTGCATTCAATCACCATGATGAGAGAAAATGCACATTTTTGTAATCAAAGCTGTATGAAGCCTTCAAGATTCTGTGACATGTGGATGGCAACAGATTAGTGGGTCAGTTCACATGATCTGCGTTGATATTGCATGCAAACACATTTCTCTAAATATTTCCACCACTTGTCAGTTTTCAGTGGGGTACCTGCCTATTTTCACTGCTTTGGAATTAATGTAGCAAAGGAGCAAAACTTGAATGCTCTGGAGTATGCAGTGGGAGAAGACATCCTTTTCTGGATCCAGCCACACAAGTGGTAGAGTTTACCCTGGGCTTGCTCAGATCACCCGTGGAAGCTGTGGGAGCTAAACCCCTTTGATTCTGTCTGAAAGAGATTAAGGAAAGTTAAAACCAACTGCTCTGCCAGCAAAACTATGGGGGCGATAACTCTGGCAGGTTTAAAGAGTAACTGGGAGGTACTGGGGAGAAGAAATCTCATTCCCTTGCATGGCTGGACCTAGAGGAGGACGTCTGCCAACAAACAGAATGACTCTGGACAGGAGGAGCAGCTCCACAGTGTCGGGAGCAGCAGCTTTCCAGAGCTGATTCTCTGTCCTCAGATGGATGGACTTGAAGCAGAACAGGCTTGTTCATTCCTGGTCTGAGACAATACCCATTCAAATGTAGGGAAATATTCCCACTAACGGAGTCATGCTGAGCAGCCTTTGGCTACTTCTCTAAGACTGTTGACAAAGGCCAGTAGTTACTGTGGAATATGTGGTTAAAGATGAAATCTTTTCAGTGATTTTGCTGGGGAGAGAGGCACAGAACAGGGTACAGCTGGTGCTGGAAGCAGTTTTAAGCCTTGCCAGTTGGGATGAGGAGTTTCTTTTTGCTCCTGGGAGAGCAAAGCCCCCGGGTGTTGTGCAGCAGCTGTGGTCCCTGTGCTCCCGCCGGGGGCTGGAAAGTCGGCTCATAACCACTAACACCTGACATGCATGAGATTTAATTCCTGACTTGGAGGTGAAACACAGCACAATTACAGAATCTGTTTCAAATTATAACCCAGCTTGGGTACAGTCTGCAAACTACAGCCCTCCTTGCTCAGCATTTGTCCATGGCAGACAGAAAGGCTTAAATAAAGTTTATACACTGAAGCCAGCCTGACAGCAGCTGGGAAAATGCTGGAGCAGGGACAGCGTGGATAGAGCCCAGCTCTCGCCTCCTCCCAAAGGAGGCAAGGCAGGAGTCAGCTGGAGACTTGGCTGGGGGAAGCATCCTTCCCACACTGTCCTTCCGTGGGGCAGCACATGGAGTGCCCCCAGGGAGGAAGGCCCTCATGGGCGCCCACAGCATCGCAGGACAGAGACCGCTGCTCCTGCGCTGCTGGCACAGGCCCAGCACAGGGCAGGCTTGGGGCTGGCTCTGCTGGCCACCAGCAAGGCTGGGCAGCATGGAGAAGGCAGCTCCTCTTCCTCTCCACTGGGACTGTGCTTTGTCTCTTGGGGACAGGTCAGGCACTGCTGTGGGCTGGCCACTCATGGCCTCCAGGCTGCAGCAGAGCCTGGCTGGACCTGCCAGCATGGGGTGAGATCAAGAAGCGCTGGTGCATTGGCATCTCTGTCTAAGCAAAATCCCTGAATCCCACGCAGCATTTGCAAATCCAGCTAGAAGCTGAGGCATGGTGCAGGCACTGCAGGATGTTTACTCCCCATCACCTCCCTGCTGGTTACCGCCAGCATGTATCATTTTGGGGAGGTACCCCAGCATCTTGCTCCTGCTGGATGGAAAGGCACAGAGGCACAGCTGTGCTTGAGTAGTGGAGGCCCCTCTGCTATTGATTCCTGCCCATTCAGCCCTGCTGTGGTATATAAAGTAGGTTTAGTGTGAGCTGTTTGCACCAGGGTTAGATTTATTCTCAGTGAGCGTAGCTGTGCCTGACATTAGGAACACGTCTTGCACAGAATCTCATTTTTAACATCCGCTATAACATGCTTTATTGTAAAGTGTTCAACAAAGGAAAGGAGGATTTTTGGGGACAAACAAAAAGTTAAGACAACACGTTACAGCAGTTTCTAATGTAGGATACCTGCAAAACCAGAGCTCACCATATGCTAAAAGTATCGTATATTTCTTATACCTATGGGAAAGATTTTTCTCTTATATCTGAAATGGACTGTATTACAAACAGCTTGTTAAATGTGTGACAGATCAGCTTGAAACGATGGTCCTTGTACTCTACAGGCCTGCACATTTGCTAATAAACTGACTACATATACAAACAGTCTGTTCCAGGGTTTAAGCTCCTATTACACTGGTTCATGTTTCAACATGCAGCCACTCCATAGTTTGTGTTTTCAGCAGAACGAGTAAGTGGATGCATATGCATTACAATTCCAGACATCATTCCATACCAGATGTGGTGCCTTTATTTTTAGTACTGCAGGAGTGTCTGCTGACCCTTTCTCACCCCATGTCTAATGAAAGATTGACTGCTCTGGGTTTTCTTATGTTGAATTATATATTAGAGGACAGTGGATTTAAAAATTAATTCAAGATTAATTTAGGGATGACTGCACATGGAATTATTTGGCCAACAGATGAAAAATGAAAATTTCACTACAAAGAAAAAAAATTGTAGAAGTGTCAAATTTTAATCCAATTTTCTATAAAGAATGATCATATTCTGAGACCCTTCTGAGGACTACAATTAATCATTCAGAGTGATACCCCTTTTCCACTTGCTATGCAAGCTCCCCTCTGAGCCAAAGCACCATCCGTGCTCCTCTGAAGCGGGGATTCATGTGCTCAGTCAGTAAAATAAATTAGCACTGTACCAAATGGCTCCAAATTCAGGAAACACAATGGCTGAAGCACACACTTAGGTGAAAAGAGGCACAGCTTTTTCTTTTGCATGGACTAAAAGAGAAAAAAATGTAGTCCCACTGCTAGTCAGATTTACAGCTTCTACAAAGGCTTGTAACTTTTTAGGCAAATGAGAAATGAATCAAAAGCCAGAAAATGGTTCTCTTTCATTTGAGGTTCTGTTAAATTTTAATGGCAGTGCTAGATGTAATACAGACACCCCTGCTTCACTACATCAAAAGGAACACATAAAATTGACTAAATTTTATCTTATATGTTTAACTGTTGTGGGATTTTTATATTAAATAAAATAAGAAGAGACTATAATGAAAAGCAAGCTAAGAAGGCTAACAAGGTGGATGCTAGGAACTCGGCTTACTGAGTAAGGATACAAATGTTTCAAAAAAGGAATAAATAATTCCTTTTTAACTAGTAAAATGTATTTGTGAAAACAAGACTTTGTTAACTAAAACTCTCAATTGTCATTATTTCAGTGATATGGTTCCATGTTTATGCTCTTTCAGTCTAAGTATTTTAATATTGCATAATTTTTATTGTTTGTAGGAATCCTTTTCTGGATATAATGTACATGGAGAATGAAAAGAGGAAAGCAGAGATAATACACTGTATTCTTCAACTGGCAGAATTATTTCTGGAGCTAATTTTTCAGTATTCTCATATCCACAACTTCATTTGTTTGGATTTTTTATATCAGTTCTTAAAATTTTACAGTGCTGTTTTTCAAAGTGGTGACTGAAATGTAGAGAATGAAGTCTCATGCAAATCAAACTGTAAACTGAAAAGAATTGTATGGAATTGAATGCACTTTCCATTGTGGAACATAGAAAATTTAAAGGCCCTGCTGCAATATATGAATAGTACTGACCACACAGAATATGCTAATGACAAATTAACTGGGCAGCAATGGGTGCAGGATAAAAATTGCATCAAATCAAGGGTTGCAGCCTGCAGGAGCAGATCAGCTGATCTGCATAAGCTCTCCCTATCTCCCAGTCCGTGTGGTACGTTTCTCTGGTTTGTTACCTTATTAGAGAGGAAAACATTTAAAGAGGGACTCCTGGAGGCTGGCTGATTTGTTGCTGAATCAGCCAGCTTGCTATTGAATTGATTTCTACATCTTCCACCTCAGGAAAGCTAGAAAATATTTTTAATTTAACATTCCCTTAATTTACAGGACATGATAGTGCAGAAAAGGCTGAGAAATGCAACAAATGCACCAAATGTATCTTCTATTTATATGCATAGCAATGATGTGGTCTTTTAGATATTGGAAATGAATGGTTATTTACTAAAAAGCAATGCATAAACCATTAAATGTATGTAAAAGAAGCATAGATGAAGTAGCATTTGATTCTGAAAAATAAATGGAATCTAGTCGGGGGTGGGGCTTGGAATAAAGATGTGCTGCAAGTGTATGGTGAATAAGAATAAGGCCCTGTTCTTCCTGTGATCAGACACCAGTGACACTGGAAATTGTTGTAACAATAAGATCACTAGTTTTCAAATTAATCTGCTGAAGCTCAAATACATTTCATTGTACTATCAGGAGAAAAGGTAATTTTGCTAACGCTATTTTAATAGAACATTTTCAGTCAAAAATGAAGAGTTCTTAAGTTAAAAAAAAAGGCAATAATCTTTTCTCATATTGTGCAAGATGTATAAGTCTATAATTTATAACCTTATGATAATTCTGTGGAAATCTGGAGTTTCCTCTATGTATCTAAAGCAATTTCTACTGGGAGGTCTGGTCTCCCATATTGTCGTAGCCCAAAGTTAACACAGATTTTAATTGAGAAGTAGTACAGGTTGGATTTATTACTACCAAAATTACTATCTACCATTTTTTTGGAAGTTTAGTATTTTTTGATGGAAACAGTCAGGTATAATGACATCTGCAAAGTACTTGGGCAAAGCAAAGGGGAAAAAAAGAGCATGTAGCTAGTCCTACAAAATTAACATTTAACACATCTTAAATGCTTTAAGATGTAACATCATCCTCTAAGACCAGCTCAGGGTGAGCAGGTCCAAAGTTTTATTCCAGCCCCTGCTACCAGTCCACTATGTAGCCTTGGGGAAGTTTGCAGCATGGGGGATAATGATTACTGAGCTGTTGCCTCATTGACCTAAGCGCTAGTATTCTTTTCCTGCTTTTTCAGTTTTTATCCCAATCTGTAAGTTTACGAGGCAAGGACAGTACCTGACTTCATAAGCAAGTGTTCTGGGAGGGATATAAATCTCCAGGCTTTGGGGCATAAGCCAGCTTGTAATGCTAAACACGGGAAACTTAGCTTGCAGGCAGATTATCTCCAAACTGCCAGCTGTAGTGTTTCTTTGTCTGCAGCAGCTGGTACTGACCACTCTTGGAGATAGGGTAGTAGGAGAGATGGATCACTGCTTTGATCCAGTATGGCAATTCCCAGGCCCTTCTGCAGTGCCAATAATATTACTGGCATTCAACAACAATAATAAGATTACTGGGAGGAATTTAACAAATGAGATCAAATAAAGAATCAAAATTTGGTGGGGTGGGGAAGGTCTATCATATATCCAGATGTCCAAAATGTATTGAATGGAAGGAGGCTTTTTCCCCATGATAATTTTAAATATAGATTTTCAGGTTTCTACTTTTGGAGCCTACTAAAGCAATATCAGTGGTTACATAAAAAGAAACTTGAGATGGGGTGTTCTATACAATTAATGGAAATGGAAGAAAAGTGGGAGGAAGGAGTAGAAAGTTTGTAAAATTTTTCAGGGTAAAAGCGTGCAGGTTGAAATGTGACAACACTGAATTACACAAGTAACCATAAATGGAGAGGCAGGAAATAGAGGAAATCTTGTTGCACTGCCCTCAGAGTACATTATACAGTGTGTTTTCCAACTACAGAGTCTGGGAACCAAAATTACGCCAGCAGTTAGCAGCCAACACCTGAAAGCTGCAAAGATCTGAGTTCCCTCTGATGAAGGTGGACATTTGGAGATTGTGAGCACTAGGAAGATTTTAGCTTTGATTAGGGGCAGTGGCTTCTGCTTTGCTTCATTTTGCTAATAAATTCTGTTGTAGGAAAGGATAGGGAGCCCTGACTCTGCTGGAGCTGCGTTAGTCCGTAGGTTAGAGTACTGCGATCCCAGATGGTTGAAGCAACGCCAGCTGGTAGCACTTGGACAAAGAGTTCAGTCTGATGAAACACAGCCTGACAGCTGGTATCAGATGCTGGAGAACTGTAAGTTTCAGTGAACGTGTTGCTATTGGAGTCATGACAGAAATTTCAAGGGAGAAAAAAAAATTAAATTTGAGAGACATTAGTAGAGGATCTCATCTGCATAGAAAGAAGAGCTCAGCCATGCTTTGCTGATGTTGCCAGCCAAAGACTTGGCCTGAAGTTTATAAGGGCCTGTTTACACTACAAAATAGCAGGAACTTAGTATGATTTCTTGTTCAGAGGAGCCACTGACAGGTTCCAAAAACAAGCTTATACTTGAAGCCATTAGCTCATTTGCTAAACGCTGGATCCAGTTGCATTGCAGTATTTTGGCAATGGTCCCTTACTCTCAGTTGTAGTGCTGAAGGGACAAAAAGTCAGGATTCAAACTTTGTGAAGATTACAAATTGAAAGCCAACATTTTTGACTGCACCTAAAGATTGACCAGAAGAGCAAGGAGACATGTCATAAAGGGAGTTGTCTGCATGGGGATGTAGCTGCATTTTGTGGCATTTGGGCTTCCAGCAGACACAGACTTCAATAAACTACATCATGGATAATGAAACTGAGATGTTTGTGACACAAGAGATGACTTTGAAGGAAAAGTCCCTTGGCTTGGCCTGTCCCTTAGAAAGACAGCCAGCCTCACATTTGACTGACACTGTGCCCTGACAATCAGCACTCAAGGAAGAATCCAAGGTACACTTCCCTTACTTTCTTTGATCATCTGTGCCAGTAGTTTCTGGATACTTTACACTTAGAGGTCCTCACCTCCATGCCAGTATTTCTGATTTTTGACATATTATCCAAGACTCTCTGTCTTTCCTAAACAGCCTACTGAATATTTAAGCATATTAACACCTGTGGGGCTGGGAATCGTCTGAAATTACTTTTGCAATCTAAATGTTAGGCATCAAATCTAAGCTTGTCATCTGGGCTTTCTCAATAGCTAATGAAGAGAATAAAACATGATTGAAATAGGTGGCATGAATTGTCATTGACAGATGCCTATTGCCCTCCTTTGGGTATAGAAAGAGAGTATAAATGGCCTTCTCAGGGCAGATGTTATTAGTGTTTGTTTAGTTAAAGTCTGGGTGGGTCAGTCCCCCTGTGTTTGAGATTTTAAGACATATCCCTCTTGGCATGATTTGTTATGTAGGTTAGGTGTGTCCCCATTCATCACATCATTGTGGTGACTCCTGCTTGCCAATAGCTAAGTTTTTCCTTTCATTGTAGGAAAGCCATCGTTTTACTTGGGGCTGAGACTCTGGTGGTAGCACTGTGCCGTGAGATATGTATGCCCTTTTGTGCATTTATCTCTAAATACCAAATGAACAGGATCTGGGAAGTCTTAGAGCAGTTTTAAAAACTGGATACAAAAGGATGCATAAAAATGTGTGTCCATGCTGATGCACAAGGTGCATGCCTACCACATAAAATGTTCTGAAATATAAACTCAGTAAGAAAACCTCTTAAAAAAATGGAGTATGAGTTGACCTTGGCCAAGGGCCACACACCCATACAGCCACCCAGTCACTCCCCCTCGGCAACAGGACAAGAGGAGAAAACAGGATGAGAAAACCCTTCAGTCAAGAAAAGGACAGAGGGATCATTTAACAATTACCCTCATGGGTGAAACAGGCTCAACAAGGGGAAAAACAACTTAATTTATTGCCAGTTAATATAGATTAGAGTAGTGAGAAACAAGAGAAAGCATTAACCAGCACCTTTCCTCTTCACTTTTCTTTGGTTCAAGTCCAGACTCCTCTTGCTTTCCCAAAGGCACAGGGTAGGTGGAGGAGATTACAGTCAGGACAGAGTTCTTCCTCTCTGCTGCTCCTTCCCATTCCCACCTTTCCTGTGCAGGTGTTCCTAGTGGGCTGCAGTCCTGCAGGAAAGACCTGTGCCTGTGTGGGTTTTCCATGGGCTGCAGCTTTCTTGGAGGTACACCCACCTTCTGAGGCACGAGGTGCTCTGGTCCATGCTGTGGATATCTGCTCCACTATGATTTACCAAATGTAGGGAAAATACCTGCCATAGACCTCCTCCTCTTCCTAGGCACCAACAACTGGTACAGGGACTACAAAGAAAGATCTTCCACCTACTAACTCTAAAGACACTTCTTTACCTTTCAAATTTTCCCTTTCTACAGTTTTTTTTCTAATTCATTTTTTCTTTCCTTTTTCTTCTTTTCCATTTGGCTTCAAAAATAAGGGGTGGAAGACAAATGCCGCACCATAAAAGGAGAAAAGCAGACAACTGATGAAAATGAAAGCCATCAAAAGCAAAGCATTTTGTGTTGCAGTTTAGTCTTAATAAAAAAAAAACTAAAAAAAAAAAAACAACAAAACCCAAAGAGCTTTTCCTAGAAATTTTTCTATATTTAAAAGGGTTTTTTTTTCCAATGTGTTGTTATGAAAAGCCAGCAAAAGAGCCTTCCAAATCTAAATAATGGATGATATTGGGAAACCTTTTATCTTCTTCTTTAAGAGTGTCGTCAGACCAAAAGGGCAACCTCATTCTTCTTCCAGAGTTCTAAGGACAAGGAAACTTTTATTTTCCTTGGTGGCACCTAAATATAATGAGATTATATCCAAAAGCCAGTCTTAGAAAGGCAACAGCAAAATGCTTGCTCTCTATTCTGTCTATATTTTGTAATTACTCAGAATTATTCTAAGTCAATAATCAATGCCATTTATTCCAGTGAGAATTATTTAATAGCTGAGGGAGATCAAGTCATAACTCATTCAATAACATATTTCCTCTTTTCCTTGTCCCTCTCACTGTTTGTCACATATACCCATTGTATAATGTTTTAAATTAAATGGTGAAATCAAGGGCAGAAAGTGTGTTACTTGTACATCTGTTTATTAAAATTCTCTTTTTCACTGGTGTTCTTAAATGTTTCAACTGGAATAAAGGAATCTGGCATAATTTTAGTTCACTTAAAGAAACTAAATATTTATTACTTTAATTAATCAGTGGAGTTGTTAAACTGGATTTTCCTTATTTTTCACTGGGGTTTTTTTCTCTACTGAAATATGTTTATTTGGGGTTTTTTTTTTCAAATTAATTTATTTTTCTATTTTTGCTAATCACTATGTGGGAACCCTTGTGTTACACTAGACAATTTTATCAGCATAGAAGCCTTTCTGAAAAAGCAGTAAGAGAAAATGAGATCCTCACACGGCAAACCTGCACTTAGCAGAGCTTTATTCAGTGCAATTAAAAGAGCCATCGTTTTTCTTACCACTGCTTGGTGGTAGGCATCAAGCTGCCACTTGGAGAGGAGCCAACAGCACGCACCATTGAGTACCCTCCCAGCAGATGCGTAATTTACCAGAGTACAGGACTGAATGAGGTGACAATGGAAGCAAAAGCTGAGCAAAATAAGAGAAATCAACACTGACCTTTTGCACTGCTAAAGTCCTTGCAGTGAAAGGTGGGGATGACCCCCTGATCCACCTGGGGAGGGGACAGGTATCATGGCACTCTGGAATTGCATTATCGGAGAAAAGAGCAGACTGCAAGCAGCAGCAGGAAATTCAGTTTCAGGAGATTTATGAGCAGTGGTGTCCAGAAACCCAGTGAGGAGCCTCTTGAACTGAAGAGCTGTGTTAGGAGAAGCTTATTCCCTCCCTCTTCCCCAGCATGGGCACACTGGGCAGGTGCTAGGACATTCTGATGTCTCGCCTTGATTTATTTATTTGATGAAAAATAATGAAAGGCATGATTCTCAAGAGTCCTTGGAGATTCCATTAACTCTGCAAATTGAGCATATTGATAAGTTGGTGATTATTTTGAAATGAACTAGAGAAATTGAAAGGAAAAATGATTGTAGGAAGGGCCTGTTTAATGCGCAGGGATTTTAAAACGTAGGTAATATTTCAAGTGTATCAAAATACAGTAAAAAGACCAGAGGTTAATTATACTGGCATGATAGTTGGAACCACATTATTATAATTCTCTTGGAAAGCACTATGGAGCATATGGAGCGAATGAGGGGCCTATGTGTGCATAATAAGTTCTGTATGGGGATAAGGTGAAGGAGCAAGAGCTCTCGTGTGTGTAAGAGGCACTAAATAAGGGGAAGAAAATGATTTAACTACTTGATGAACCAACTTTGTACATAGCAACACATTCACAGTGCCCTATCTCTTAAATAGCAACATACATAAATTCACTCACTGAAATGATTCATCTTTACTTAACACAGCAAATACTACCCCAAACAGTCTAGAGAGCACATGCTGGAGAATTGGCTGCTCAAAGACATGCTCATATGGCATCAGAAACTTGGTATTTTGTGCTGTGCAGAACTGTTAAGTGTTCGCATTACAAGTTTGCTTCCCTGCTACTGATTTTTTCCTTTGTTATTTCTGAATAGATTTTGATGTTTCTGGTTCTCAAGTCACTGGAATTTTTAGTGTGTGCAGGCATCTGACTTGACTCTTAGAGAGTCATCTCAGTAATGGAGACTGAGAGAATACAAAAGACCCCCTTTGAAGTTACTCCTTGATTTGAGAAGATTCTGCTGGTGGCTTTGAAGGGTGGGTGTTTGCTCACCTCACTGAAAATTAATTTTAAACATTTAACAATAATGTGTCAAAAATGTTTAAACCTCAAACTCAGACTAGGGGACTAATTTTTAGATGACTAAAGACAGGTGCAGAGAATCCAACCCAAAAAATTGATGCTTATCTAGGAGAAATTACACTGGAAGAGGAATAGAGAGAGAATTCTCAGAAACAACTAACCAGACAGTGAGTCATCAGCCTAATTTCCACTCAATATAGTCTGTGCTGAGCAGAACCTTCAGTTCATGAAAAAAATATCCTACTAATAAACAGTAAATTACTCAGGAGATAAGAAAAGTAGCCCAGTTCTGTAGATGGAGCTCTGAACTAGGGTCTGGTTCTACTTTTAGGCCAGCGCACCTAAATATTTTTAAATCTTTCAGGGGTGTGTTCACGTAATCAAATATTCCATGATGTGAGATCCAGAAAAAACTGTGCAATTAAAGTAACAGAGGCCACCTGGATTTTTTCCCCCTATAGAGTGACTGGTATTGTTTCTCTTATACTGTTTTAACAGAACTATTGCAGCACTAACTAATTAGAATAAGGTGTAGAAAGGCAGTAAATGCCGTGTTCACTGAAAATATTCACTGAGTTTGCCAAACTAATCTCTCATGCTCAGTTTATAGAATCTATAATACATTTGGGACTATATATCCACTTTCCTTTTAATGTCTACTTTTACTTTCCCATCTAATGAATTCGAGGTAGCAATATTGATACTTTAACTCGTAAAATTCTTCATTTACAGCATTTCTATTATAAAATAGGAAACAAACAAAAAAAGTGCCAAATACTTTAGAAACCAAAATCTCCCACAAGAACACACTGTGTAGCTGATGCCACTTCAGGAATCTGCTGAAGATACCTACCTATAATTGACTTAATCTTGCATTACAAACAAAATAAGAAAGAGAAACTGGAGTTGTTTTTATGACTGTACCATATAAAGGAATAATTTTCAGCAAACTATCAGAATTGCATTTGGGCACATTAATCCAACAGCCATGAAAAGACCAAACTATGTGGCACACAACCACTTCAGTAGCAGGATTCTTCATAAAACCTGCATCGAAAAAAAAAAATATATGAATACATAGCCTTAAAAATTTTCCTTAACAGAAAGTAAAAAAAAGGTCAACCATTCTTAGAAGACTTTCAAGACCCAAGAACTGAAAGTCTTTCTCCAAACTCAGTCCTGCCTCTTGTTGACAGAACAGGGAAGCAGATGAAAAGGCCTAGGGAATATGTTTTAAAATTTATGACCAAAATCTAGTAATATATCCTCTGAGAGAAAACCAGGTTACAACCACCCTTCCTCCCACCAGGTTTGGGAAAAAGAAATTGTCCTCAAAGGAAAGTGAAAGAGATAAAACCTATTTATTTAACAAACACACAAGAGAATAATAATAATGATGTTAAATAATAAAATCTCTCACTGTAGAGAGGAACCTGGGAAGATTTCAGAGTCCTTCTGTAGATATGGTCTCTCTCCTCCTCGGAGCTGGGTCGGTGAGGCTGTAGTCCGTAGCCCCACCTCTGGGCCTGAAGGAAAATTCTCCCGATGTGTTCTGATGTTGTTGAAACAGCCCAGAAGAGAAAAAAAGGGAAAAAACCCACCAAAGTCCCAGGAAACACGCCAGAGAAAAAAGGGAAAAAAACCCCAGAAAAGCTGGCTGAAGAAACGGGCAAGGGTGCTCCCTCTGTGCTACTGCCACTGGGGAGATGGCAGAGAACTCTCTATCTCTGTGTCCTTGGGAACTGCTTCGAAAAGTTCGTTTGGCCTTTTTTTTCCTGCCCTCTCAAGCTCAGTTTAAAGGCACAAAATTAATTTTTTGGCATAGAGTCACCCCAAGACAACATTTCAAGGCTAATCATTGACCCAAAAGTTCTCCAGGTATAACCTGTCACAATAATGCAACATTTTTTTGTGTATATTAGTCATTATTGGGGTTGTAGCTACTGTGCCACATCAATCCTCAAATATGGTGTCCACTGGAAACACTATAGTGAATACAGAAACGGACAAATAAATTACAGATTAGAAAATAAATGTGTAAATTAACCAAACCTATTTGGCTAGATGAAGAGAAGGATGAAAATTAACTTGGTCACAGTATATACATAGTTAGGTTTGGAAGATGAAAATAATTAGGCCAGGGCATTTCAGCCTTACTGACAAATGTATATTTATCTAACCTCAACTTTCAGCCAGTGTCTGGAAGCTGCTCCTTATGTAAGTCAGAAACTGTCCAGTGATTGGAAGCTGAAGTTAAACAAATTCAATCTCAAAATAAGAAGTTATTTCTTAACAGACAAAGTAACTAAAGGTCAGAACCTGGTTTTGCTTCACATGAAGATGGTGAATTTGCCATTAGTTTAAATGCAGTTGTAAACCAGGGACACATTAATCCAGCTTCTGAAAGAAAATGTGCAGCCTGAAGAGAGAGGACTGACAGGTATTTGCTACAGGCTCTCTAATGGATTCCTTGTTATTGCAAGGATACAAGGCATTAATGGAAACTTTAGTCTGTCTTGTTCCTCTGAAGTGCTTTCATCTTACTCAAGTTCTCTGGCATGAGTAGATAGGGATAAGAGGATGGAACTCAGTGGCTTCAGAGTATTGAGGTTAGAGTACATCCCCCTGGACTTGCAAGCAGTGAAATGATGGATATGAGAGATCTGCAGCAGATTTACAAGGAGTCCCTTTATGCCCGAGCCTTTGCACCAGCCACAGGGTACGCAGCTCCAGATGGCCCACCATGGGCAGTGTTGTTGGATATCACCTGGGCTTTCCAGGTGGAGCTGTATTCTAGGGTGCCTAAGTTTGTCCAGGTTCCCACGTCATTAGGAGATTGACCATTCTCCTGACAAGATTCACACGGGTGTTCCAGTCAGAAACATGCACCCTTGGGGAGCCAGGAGGCACATTTTCCTAGAGATTAAACCAAAGATAAAAATGAAAGCAAGGGGAGAGGAAGTTGAAGTTTGTTCTGTTCCAACAACTGGAGGCCAAAAGGGAGGCACCCTATTACATACAGTGAGACCAGTGCTTAGATAAGCAAAGGAAATGGGGGAAGAAAACAGATGTGAAGTGCCTTTCCCAAGATCACACAGCTGGCCAGCTGGGAGCCCATCCGGAGCCTATGAATCCTCCAGCATTTCTGGTGCAAGCCATTGAGGTGAAATATATTTATAGTTATGACTCTTGTAAACAGAAGTAGTCAAGGGGAAAATGCCATTGTTTGTATCAGCTTGTTTCCTTACCTGCATAAAACAAGTATTAGAGATCTCAGGAAAGACATCCTGACCATTATTAATTTTCAGTAGTGGTACAGTGATGACCTAAATACAGGGAAATAAGTGATAGTAATTTTTCATATTAAAATTTTGCCTTCCCTCTCTCTGGTGTCTTTTGTTTGATTCTTAGTGTAAATAATTGGTTGTCTAAAGCACCCTGTTTATTGGGTGGGAGCATAAAACAAGGCTCCAGATGTCCGATCAGGACCTCCTTGTCCTTCTCTCTCCCTCATTAATGAAAACATTGAAAAAAAAGGCAACACCAACAAAAGAAGAATCCAACAGAGAGAGTGTGTTCAATGAACCCCCGTACCCCTCCCACACACTCCTCCTCTGTACACCCCACTGTAAGTCACACACAAGAACATTTGTAACACATGCCTCTAGCCAAGGGTAGCGACTGGCAGGCATTCCCAGTGTGCTGCAATGGGCTACAGCTCTCTAGAAAAGTGAGATTTCATCTTCACAGCTATGCTGAGCCAAAGAGGGAGCTGGAACAAGAAATGCTACCAGCCACTCTGAACTCCTCTACTTTGGCATGGTAACACACTACCTAAAGGTATTGTGAAAACACTACTTTTAAGTAGAAAAGTTTGGTAAATTGGCTAGAATAATAGGGAGCATGACACTACCACACTGTCTCTTCTCATTATTTTCAGAAACGTCCTTTTGGAGAACCAGAAAGACAACTTAATCCCTGTGCATTCTGTTATACCGTCCTGTTAGTCACTCAAGTCTTAAGGAGAGTCAGTTTCTTGGCTTTCAAGAGGTACATTTTAACCCTACTATTCTGTTTCAGCAAGGACCCTCCATAACCACACAAAATATGGCTATGATGTGATCCATACAACCACCTTTCTCTGGGACAGAAGAGGAAGTACTTAAGGAAGTAAACTTTTCAGCCTGTGCTAGCATATTAATTGTACAGCTTCTCAGCTCCTATGCTCTCACAAATTTAGTACCAAATCATGCTTGATGCACCTATAGAAATGAGCCTTCTTCCTAGAAGCAGCTAGGGCAGCTGCAACTGCAGTGTGGCAAGGGGATTTCCCATCACTGTGGTGCTGCCTGCTGCTGCCCTGGTCGCTCCTACTTGGCTTTGTTCTGGCAGGCTGCGCTGGGCTGCACTGGGCTGGGCTGCTGTGGGCTTTGGGGAAGCAGGCTGCATTCCCACATGCCCAACCCCTTCCCACCTGCTGTCCACCCACTGCATTGCAGGAGCCTGGAGGAAACTCCAGAAATGTTACTAATAGGCTATCTCAGAGTAAGGGTTAGCAGAGGAGCACACATACTGCTTAAATTAGCGTGCTATATTTACAGCAATAGTTGCAAGTTGCAGTCACTGGAAGCCTCTTGAAAAGATATGTGGCCTCTATGTCCACGACAAATCATTATTTCTTTCCCTGAAGTTATAAGCATGGACAACCACAGTAATGAGTTATCAGACATTTTAAACCAGGATTATATCTGTGCTTCTTTTTAAGGATGTGGTGCATAACTGACTGATCCCAGTAGGAGATTAGATAGAACAAAGTAAAATATTCTCAAAATTCCTAATAAAATCATCACTCAGTCACAAATAAGCACATAAGCACGCCTAAGAGAGCAATTTTTTTTTATACATGTGATGGAAATAAATTGTGTTAAATGAAACAAGTGGAAATAGACGTAGATAATGAAAATCTGGCATGGAAGTAATTTCAAACTTTTATTTTTCAGATACTCACAAAAGCAAAAATCTTTTAATTTTACTTTATATTACCTATGAACCAATTCTAGAATCTCAGTGAACCTTGCGTGTTTAGAATTAGCCAAAGGAATGTGGCCTCTGCTCTTCATACCAGTATCCCAACTTGCAAGCTTTGCTGGTTCTGCAGTGCTGTGGTGAAAGTACCATGAACACAGGTATTTGCCTGTGAGGAGATACCATTTGGCAGATAAAACCTCAGTATTTCTCTTCAATACTTGTTCAATAACCAAATCTGGAGGATATGTTTCTTGACACATAAATAAGTCTTTTTTAGCTCATAGAGGAAAATAGAAATCATGGAGAGAAAATAGATTACTTGAGACATCTTTGACCATACATAAAGTATAAATAAAGGAGAGTAAACAAAAATTAGGATAGAATGGTTGACAACTTTCAGTTTGGAAACTTTAGGCTCTTTTTGTTTTTACAGCTGCCAGTGGAACTTCAGAAAATAACTTCTCAGTTCTGCAGCACTCTCCATCTGGGCATCTCAAGCTTTGTCCATTTTATGGTGTAGAAGTAAGTTGAAGTGGTGACATTTCAAGGAATGGTAAAATGAGCACCAGAAACTCATACAAAGTTTCACTTTTCAGTCTTTGGCAAGATGTGAAAACAGAAGTATAATGTCCTCATATGTAATTTCCTGCTTCTATAAGCTTGGCCTTTGTCAATATAAACCAAGAGAAATCCAAGCCCAAATTTCCTCCCACCAAAGAATATCCATGAGCTTATCCGAGAGCAGACTATGCTGCTGTTCTTTTTATAAGAAATAGCTCAGACCACACCTTAATACCAAGCAATGAACATTTGTGGCATTTGAGCAATTGATTTCCCAGACAACATTTCTTATGGTGACTGGCAGAGGATGTTGTGTGGGTTTTCTATCTCTCTCTCGTCTTCCCCCACTCTCCACCCCCACTGTTGGTCTTGCTGCTGTGTCTTTATCATACTTCATACGATGGCATGTCTACTTTGGGAAATGATGATTCCAGTGTGGGTGGATGGAAAGAGATCTGCCAGAGGGTGCAAATTTCAAATTGCTGCCACGGATACACCCTTCTGTGCTGTCTTCTCAAGATACCAGAAAAAGTCTCTAAGGAATGCCTGGGGCTTGACTCTTGGTGTAAAGATAGACTTCTACACCATGCGTTTTTCTTTCAATATTAAAGAAATAGACAACATAAATAGAGCTAGTGAACTCAAATTGCCTTAACACTTTTTCATGGAGCAGGCCATTATGAAATCCTTACTGGAAGTAATGCAATATTTGTATATTTGTTTCATTATTGGATTTGGAAAATTGTTTAAAATGCTGCTTCCAAGTCAAAGTGACTCAGCATCGGTGATCTTTGCATGGAAGTCAGACTACATAATTTTAAAATATTGAGAAGTACAATGTGTAAAAAATATTCCAAAGTAGGGTGTAATGCTTACTACTGTAAATGTAGTACTATTTCACTTTATTATGTGAAATAGATGAGAAATAGAAACATCAAGGAAGTACAAAAAATGTGCCTAAAATAATGTTAACAATGACACACCATATCTACCTCAGAAAATAACATGCTTTTCTCAGATGAGAAGAGTGCCTGTCTCTAGCTGGGTAAACTGATTACTCAGTTTCTGGTTCCCTTCATATCTGTCCTTATTAAAAGGAAGTGCAGAAGTTCAGCTGTGCTGTAGCCTGTGCTGCTGACTGTTTCAGGAGCAGGGCTGGAAGGACATGATATAAGGAGGAAAACAAAGATTTCAGAGACAGAATATTTATAGTAAAGTATTAACTCAAGAAGTCTCTTGCTTAGGAAATATTTTGCTCAGATTAAAAAAATATTTACATCCCTACTTAAGGTTTCTTTTTCCTCAGTGTGGTGTACACTCCCAAGTGGATATTTCACTGGAATTCTGAGTAGCCTACAATGTCTGTGTGGGTTTAATATTTTGTACACGAAAACCTTTGGCTGAGGTAAAGGCTTCATCTTCCTTGAAGAATGAGATTTGTAGGTCTAGTCTGCTTTCCATTAGCTTGCATACACGTGTGTGTTACCTAACACAATACTTATAAAAAAACTCAGCTAACTCATAGTTTCTGTTCATCAGAGCAAGATGCAAACCCTGAGGGAATAAGCTGGTCTCTCTGCTTGTTCTGAGTCCTATTGCACATGCAGGCTGTATCCCTTGGATCCATTAAACTTCTTTTCTATGGGCACTAACTTATGCCTTCCTCTCAGCATTCAGTCACTACAAATGCATAATGATTAGAAATTGCAGGACTTGTTAATAATAATATGGATGCAGTTGCTTTCACAAACTACTGCTTGGAGTAGAGCACAGTGCTCTATATCAGGAAAAGAAAAAAGTGAATCCATGAGCTTTGTCAGAGATTTAAAAATAACATTATCCTATGAAGAAATCATAGAAATGAGATTCAGCAAAGCTTAGGTAGTAGTACCCTCTTGTTTCTTAGCTGAATTAGTGCTATAAGCTGGTTATGTGAGAGAGGGAAAAGCTATATTATTTTCTTTCCCAAAGAATCTGAGTTCCTCTGCTATGAGGACATTTTCTAGGATGTGTTAGACTCCAGGAAGTCTCAAACAAGTTTAAAATCCATATTCAAGTAAAAACAACGCTCCCTTGTTAAAGAAAATAGCCAGATTCTGATTCCATGTTTGGTTTTACATGAACAATTTATTAGGCAGATGTATGAAGACTTAATATTTTACTGATGCTTCTTTTTGTTTTACTCCATTGACATAGAGGTATTTATACAGCTATACATTCTTACACAGTCAAAAAAACCCCAAATAAACACACAAACAAACAAACAAAAACCAAAAAATCCAAGAAAACCCAACCAACCAACCAACCAACAAAAACCAAATCATCAAAACCCAACCAACCAAAAAAACCCCCTCCCCCAACAAAAACAAAAAATAACAACAAAAAACACAGTGAAAAAAACCAAACCAAAACAAAAAAACCCCCACAAACCTCAAAACAGAAAACTAGTGTGGTGTGACATGCAGTTATAATCACAATTTTGTTACAGTTTTTATGAGGGTATCTCTGGCTATGGAGATATGTCCCCTTTTATACCTATTTGTACAATTGAAGATGGTGCTACTAATAGACTTCCTGGTGGAAGAATCGCATTAAGCAAACTCAGACCATTTAGCTCTTACAAACCACTTAGCTCTTACTATCTTCACTGGAAAAGAGGCACAGATATTGAAATTTGAGAATTATATATAGCTTACATCAGTAAAAAAATATTAAAAACATGAATATCATATTCATGCTATGATAGCCCATACCTTCTTTCTTTCACAGTCATGAGGTTAAGACTTTCGAGGTGGGGTCAAGCCAAATACAGTAGGTGACATATTGGCAGTGAAAGGGAAAAGAAAGAACAAAGGACAAGCAGAGAACGAATGAGTTGGAATGTTTTAACTGATTATTTATTTGTGAATTTTTACTGGTGATGAATTAAGATCTTACTAACATTATTGCTCTATCAGTAAATCTGATAGAGCAATAAATCAGTATCTGTGTGTGTAGAAGGAATATATCTGTTCATCACACATATATTTCCCTTTGTGTGCCCATGTAATGTATGATTGATGCCGTGATGATTTTTTGCCTTTTCTTTTATACCCCTTTTATATACCTTTTTATAGCTTTTGTATTCTTAGTGTTTTTTAGCCTACATTCTTAGACTTATTTGTTAGGTTAGGAGACTAAACATCTTAGAAGCCCCAGACACCAAGGTCCTCTCCAGAACACATTTTGTAAACTGAAATAGGACCATCCAGGGGAAGGTTCCTCAGGGAGGGGGGTCTCACTCGAGCCTCTCATTGGGGAATCTTTGATAGATATGCTAATTAGTAAGACCTATAATGTTATACCCGATCTATTGTGGGTGTGCATTGTGGTGTGCATTTCGGTGCATTCCACCTGGACATGGTGCACCTAAAGATCCTTAAAATAAATATAGAGGTAAAATCCCTTTTTCCCTTCTAACCATGCTTGATTCTTGATTTTAAGGCCAGGAAAAGGCATTATGATAAAAGTGTACAGAGCATGGTATCTCCCTATATGTTGACATATATGTTTGTGGGTATATATACATATGCATGCAGCAAGAAAGACAAGTATTTTTAAGCTGTAAGAATCAGACTTGACAGCATCAGTGATACAGCACAGCTGTTTTAAAGTGGTTAGCTCACCACTTATCTATTACAGCCAGGAACAATATCATTAGGAGCATTATTATTGTATTATAATAGCTCTAGATTTTCCAAGTAGGAAAAAAAAGGCAGATGCGAGTAGATGGTGTTTAGGAATGAAAAATTATATGACATTTTTAAAAATGTGACAGACCGTACCTGAATTCTCAGTGGAATGAAAAAACAAAGCTATTGACTCTCTGTTTTCCAGAAACAGCTTCTGTTCTTCATTGATCATCCTGCTGAAGTGTTCTGTTCCTCTTGCATGGAGCTACATGAACCATGAAAGCAACCTGCTGCAATGTTGCTCCATTGGTGCTTAGAAACTCTCACCTTAATAGACTCAAATTTCAAGATTTTGGCACTAAGCAAGCAAGCAAGCCTATATGTAGTCCATTTAGGCAAAACCACAGGACCCTGTAAAAGTCAAATGGACAACTCATATGCATTTAGAGCCTTTTTGAAGGACTTCAGTAGGTGTTTGGGCATCTTCTTCCTAAAAGCATTTAGAAAGCCACTGCCATTGAATAAGATAACACAAGGTTGATGGAGTTAAAGCTACTCTACTTCTTAAAAATATTTACTATTGACACAAGAAAACACATCTTCTTCAAGAAGTCACCTGAATTTGGGACCATAAATCTTTGCTACATGTCCCTGAATCTTAAGTTAGTGAACTATCTGCTTATGAGAACTTTAAGCACAGTAAAATGTGAGTCAAGGAGCAACACTGAAGCACATTTGCACCATCATATTCAGAAGCTTTTGAATAATTAGATTTTCTCAAATTCTCCTGACTCTGCAACAAGTATACTACTACAATACACTGATAAAATTAAAAGAATATAATAGCATATATTCTTACAGTTACAAGAATTTCAGTTATCACAGTTGGCAAATTATTGCTTATTAGACATGATGATGATGTATGAGTCCATGTGAGCTGCTTGCCTTGTGTCTACCGCAGTTGAAAAATAAAATCTGTTAGCATAAACCTCCTTTTTAGTCTCACTTTGATTTTGCAAGCAGAAACCTGCAGATGAGCCATTATAGCATCTCAGTTGACAAGTGGTAACTAAGTTCTTACAACTGGATTGCTCACAATGGTTGTCTCTAACAAATCCTTTTATATTACAAAATTATACCTTTTTCTTCAGCAAATAATTATTTTCCTGAAATTTTAGTCATCATCCAGTGAAAAAGAAGGAAGGGCTTTTAACCTGTTGATGGAAGCATGCTAAGTATTGCTTTTTCCATTTCATCTGAAAGCAGAGCTTCTGAGAACAGTTAAGAAAACAGATTTCAAAAATTTGGTAAAATTTCACAGCCCCAACTGAGACTTTCCTTCATGACATTAGTTACAGCAAACTATGAGGTGAGATGCTCAGGACTCTGGTACAGAGTTTGTTGCCTCGCTGAAATCCAGTGACATGGCTACACATCACACAAGCAAGAGTTAGACACAGCACACATTAAATCCCTCTTGCACTAGACAGCTACAGACACTGGCCTACAGAATCTTCTTCTCCACTGAGACACCTTCCTGGAAAGCATGGCTGAGGTACTTCAAGAATGTTTGCTAGCTACGAAGTTCAGCCGCTACAGATTTGCCTGGACATCACTGGGCTCTCAGCTGACCAGAGTTACTGCAATAACCCTGTTCTGCTCACCTTGTTTGAGGGCTCTGAGATAGGGTCTGAGTCAATGAATACCCTCCCCAGTTAACCTCACTGTCCTGCCAGGCTCCTGGTGCCTCTGCTCTTGCAGGGAAGCCCCCCCCTACTACTCTTGGACCAGACTCTCTTCTGGAGTAAAAATAATTTTTATTCTGCTCTGCATTGTGAACTTAACAATTATTCTCTGATAAAGTTACTGTAATAGCAAATTTTTTCATGTAGAGCAGATCTAAATGGATTTCCTATTTTCAGTATTGGAGGTTTGATAGAGGTCACCATCTGTAATCTGGAAAATCCTTTGCAGTATGGATGTAACATGTAAAGAATTAACAGTAGAGTTGTGTGAAGCATTTGAAATGAAGCTAGACAGTACAAAATTGACCTCTTTGGGGATTTTGTTATGAAGTGAGAAAAGTAGGCCTGTGTTGCCAAGAGTTTTTTTAGTGTTTGCTGGTGATACAGGTCAGACTTGACACCTTGTGTTTTGCCTTGCAAGTCAAGCAGTGTTTGCAAGATCTTGTGGCTTTTATGCCACATCTGATGTTATATTTCTTAACTACATTTTGGTTTGTATTGCTGAACAGATTTCAACCAAATGTTTAGGAAAGAGAAAGTGATTTTAAATAGCTTGAAATTGAAGGAAAAATTGGAAAGACTGTCAATGAAGAAATATCAGAATGTTTCTCATAAAAAGAACAAAACCCAGTATTTTATCAAAGACAGCAAGCAGGATAGCTCAGGTGTCTATTAGTCTGTTTTCTGATATCAGTGAGAGGAGAATAATAGAAAGGGTTGTGTGGAAATCAATTTAAAAAGAATCAAAGGATCAGAATGTATTTAATGCCAGACAACAGGATCTAATATAAAATAGGTCTTGTCATAAAAACCTGAATTAATTTTTTGATGAGATTTCAAGTTTGACTGACAAAGAACCTATGTAGATGCAACATGCTTAGAGTTACGCCAAGATTTTTGCTTGCTGGTGTAAAAGGAATAAAGCATTGAATTATTTCAAGAAGGCACATGGAAATGGATTCATAATTGGTGGACACTCAGTGTCAACTGGACATCAACAAATTGACATTCAATCTGCACAGGCTGGACTGATGGGCTGAGACCATCTGTGTGATGTTCAACAAGGCCAAGTGCCAGCTCCTGCCGTTGAGTCACATCAACCCCAGAGAGTGCTACAGGCTGGGAGCAGAGTGTCTGGAAAGCTGCCCAGTGGGAAAAGCCCTGGGGGTGCTGGTTGACAGTCAGTTCAACATGAGCCAGTGTGTGTCCAAGAAGGCCAATGGCATCCTGGCCTGTATCAGCAGCAGTGTGGCCAGCAGGACCAGGGCAGTGATTGTCCCCTTGTACTCAGCACCAGTGAGGCCATACCTCAAGTCCTATGTTCAGTTCTGAGTCCCTCACTGCAAGAAAGACATTGAGGGGCCGGAGCAGGTCCAGAGAAGGGCAACAGAGCTGGTGAAGGGTCTGGAGCACGAGTCCTACAAAAAGTGGCTGATGGAGCTGGGAGTGTTTAGCCTGGAGAAAAGAAGGCTCGGGGGTGACCTTATTGCTCTCTAAAACTGCCTGCAAGGAGGGTGTAGCCAGGTGGAGATCGGTCTCATCTCCCAGGCAATCAGTGACAGGACAAGAGGAAGTGGCCTCAAGCTGCACCAGGGGAAGTTCATGTTGGACATCAGGAAGAATTTCTTCACTAAAAGAGTAGTTAAGCATTGGAACTGGCTGCCCAGGGTAGTGGTGGGGTCACCAGCCCTGAAAATGCTCAAGAAAATACTGGACATGACACTTAGTGCTATGGTTTAGCTGACAAGCTGGTGTTCATTCAAGGTTGGACTTGATAATCTGGGAGGACTTTTCCAACCTCAATGATCAATGATTCTATTTGATAGCATTTGAAAAAGTAGCTCTTTATGGCAACCCATCATCAAAGAGAGTGTTAAGTGGAAGAGTTCTGCCAGGATCAGTGTCAAATCTGGTTCTACAGAACACCTTTTCCAGTGATTCTAAATATACAGATACTAATGATAAAGTTTTCCACAAAGATTAGTGGAATAATTAATAGCAATGAGAACAAGAAATTCAAACAGAGTTTGAATTCTCTGCTCTGCAAGACCCATGGTTCTGGCTAGCTTATTGCAAGACTTAGGGAAGGTTGATTTTATTGCAAATGAATCTTCATGAGAAGAAGACAATAAATCCTGAAAGACAGTTTAATCAGGGAAAAATGATAGAACATTTTAAGTCAAGCAAATTCACATTAGAAAAATTAGACAAAAAAATTTTGATTATTTAGGTAGTCCTATTCCTTTTGCTTATATGTATATGCAAGAAGACCAACATGAATTATTTCTAATGGAGCATTTGTGGCTGCTCCATGGCTTCCTTAATTTGATAGACTGTCTTAATTATACGTTTCAGGAAATGAATTATGCCTGTAGATTTTTCAGCACCTTATTCAATTTTTACATTCAGCATAGTCAGTGTCCTTTAAGCTTTTCAGTAACAGACAGCTGTTTACAGCCAGCTATGCCACCTGTTCTTGTCTCAGCCTGTTACACGAGAATACAGAATCTTTAAGAAATACTGATAGAAACCTTGGTTTAAAATGCTTTTGAAGCATTGTTGAGCACTTTTTTCCTTGCATTGGTGTAACTGTTTTCCTTCTACTATCATCAGTGGTGAAAACTTGTTAAACTAAAATTTAAAAAGATTGGCTTTAAAATTCTTGAAAGCTAGATAAGGACCTTGACACATCACCTGTAGAAGTTAAGGTAATTTTTCTTTATTAATTTTTAAACAAGAGATTACTTCCTTCTGGGATACCTGAGGACACTGTCTTCAAGACCTTAAAAAAAATTGAATGTTGGGTCTCATTAGTACTGTCAGGGAGCAAGATAATGATTTGAGAAGTAGCTCATGACTGAGAATCTTTGTAAAGTAATTCCTTTGTTTTATATTTTAAAGGTTATTCTGAATAAAGAAAATGTGCAAACTCTGTCTTTCACAAAATGTATCAATATTAGAATAGGAGAGTGCTTTGCAATTTAAACTAGAATAATTGCTCTGCCAGACCATGAGGCTGTAGTAGAGACCTGGTCTCAGCTCAGCTTTTATTGAATCCTGATTTCTTAGCTGGAAGGAGACCTCAAATCCAATACTGATTGTGGTCCAATAACCTTTGGACCCCCAAAGTCTCTTCAGGTCAGCAATACAGTATATTACTGTAGTAAAATAAAAGAGTCAGCACAGAGAGGAAGTGTTCCCTCTCGTCTGTCACTGCTGCTCTGCTTGGTTGTGTCTTCAGACAGTGGGGAAATGAGCCCCTTGATTTTAAGCATAACTATCTTAGATATGTCATGACAAAAGCATAGACAAATTTTCTCTTCTGAAACATAATACAAATTTTTATTTTATATTTCATCTCTATCAGCTATAAGGAAAAACTGAACGGAAAAAAAGGCAAATCATGTAAGGAGAGTCGACATGTTAAAAAGGAACTAGTTATTTTTCTAGACTAAAATAATATCCCTTAAAGCAGCCTAATCTTCAAATACATGTTGCTCAATTTGGTTTGAAACTCAGGAGTCTTTACAGTCTGTTCTCTGTAGGCTCAAAAATGGAGGCAGCCAGAATTGGAAACAATCACAAAAACGTAGGTCAAGAGGTTTATATCATATGAAGATTCATTCTTAGTTCTTGATAATAATAATTATTATTAATCAGGACAATGAAATTATTGAAATATCTATCTCATACCATTTGTTGAACAAGGCAGTTTAGGAATGCTGCCATCTGTTATTATGTACTACAGTGATTAGAGACAGGCAAAACTGAAGTCCTCCATTTCAGCAGTCTGCAGATCATGAATACAAGTCATCAAAACATACTGAGCAAAAAAATCTGCACTAATGGGAAGAAACTACTATATTCAAGTAAATAATTGTACAGCACCTCACCACTGAGCTAACTCCAGAATATAAAAAAGATCATTAGATAATGAATAAACTCCTCACTTATGACAGTGCCTTGCAAAGTTGTGACAGAGTTATTGGGAGATATAACAGCATTATATTGTTTAAAAAACACCAAAAACCAAATAGGTTATAAACAGTTTCATTTCCAGCAAGCTACTCAGAAAGTTTTCCCCTCACCTATCTATCTAGACTGTTCTCTCTTAATTGAAGCATGACATATCCGAATGGGAGAAGGGGTGCATTTCTCTTATGAATTTCAACCAGGGGAAACTCTAGCCTGCAGTTAAGTTCTTCTCTGAGACCTTTTTCACCTACAGAGTGGGTTGCATGGCTAAAGCTCAACCCAGCCCTCAGGAAGGCTCAGGGCTAGGAAAGAGGCCGCACCCAGAGCCCTAGTGGGAGTGGGGCTACAAAGGGATCACCTGCAATGAATTTCCTACACACCATCTTTTTCGCTCATCCCACAGAGTCAAGCTCAGCAAGTCCTTCCCAGGTCTGCACAATAAGGATTCATCCCTCAGCAGTGCTGCATCCTCAGCACACAGGAGTGCTAAAGGTGCTCACCTCTACCCCTTCCTCTACAGAGACCCAAGAGACAGAGCAGCAGGGCTGAAGACCACTGGCCACAATTTTTGTTTAGATGTACTTCACAGTATCATTATACTGGTGAACTACTAATTTTGCACTGGAGGTCTGTTTCTCCCATCATTCACACGGACTGCCATGGAAGTCCATTGCCGTCACTACATCATCCTGGTTCCATCAGGCACATGAACCTAAACCCGAGCCAACTACATTATCTGGTGGAAAGAAAGATTCAAACCATAGCAGATTTAGAGAATATTTCTGATGTATTTATCATCAGTGACTTAGATTTTCTGAGCACGTGAACTTCTCATGAAAATAGAGTGGTTTTGGAACCATCTTTTAAATTTAAAATGTCACTTCCCCTGAAATGCAGCCTTTTCTCATTTAAGACTAAATTTATTCGAAATTCCTCATATGACAAAGTTTTAGTATCATCCAGGAGACTTCAGTTCTGGAATAAGGCTAGACTGTACCTAGGCACCAGCTTTTGGGGCAAACACAAAAAATTATATCAAGCTTATTGTGTTATTTTATGCAGTCCTCAAAAACGAGAGTCACTGCAACTGAAAATGCTCAGTTTGAATAAAGAGTCTCTACCTGTTTGGCAAGACCCTATTATGTTCCAAATACATTGTTGGCCTGGTCACAGTCTCTTGATAATGAACTGCATAAAGCAAGGATTAATTCATTGTTAACTGCTTTATCTCAAACTATGCAGACATTGGAAATTCATTTGCATTTCAAAGCATGGATTTGCTCAAAATATTCATATTGGCTTGAGAACACCTGCTTTTCAGATGCAGCAAATAAGGTACACACTGTTTCTGAAAGGCAAGTTTCAATCTTATCATGAAATTCAGTGTATCAGAAACCAAGGATGGAAAAAGGCAATAGTAAATAATATCAGTTTTGAAATCTGTAAGCAGCATTCTAGAGATATATTTTTTTACCTCCATGCTAATGCACAGTCATATATTGGAGGCTGAGGCTTTTGCCAGGCCTGGAGTCACTTCAGCAACAGGACAGAATCTTCAGCAGGAGGGGAGAAGTGTGGGGTTTGCAGTGCTCTCACATGACTGGCACCTCACTGAGGAGGTGCCCAAAGAGCAGCTGCAGAGAAATGTTTTGCCTCATAACTCCTCATCTTCCTCATGACGAAGACAGCATATTTAAGGAAGAAGAAAAAAATAGTATTTCAAGCAGTACTGGCAGAAATGTAGAAAACAGCTGAAAACCTTAAAGCCTTCTACATGGTATGCATAGGAACCACAGAGGGGAGGAGTGCCAGGGCATCTGGAAATGATCTGGCTGAATTTTTAAAAGCCTGTAAGTAACCATCAGGAAATGTTTGACTCTAAAATGTAGAATGACACAGTGGGTATTGCATTCTTCAAGAATCCAGAAAACTTAAATTCTGTCTTTTCTGAAGGGTTTATTCGAACATTGATATTTAAATAAAATTATCTGAGTTTTATATCTTAACTATGGAAAAAAATAGGTGTTTTTAAATTACACACAATTTTATTTAATCTGTATATGTGTACTGAGAGGGGGATGTGATGGCTCAACACCAAGAGGTGATTGTATCTCTGATATTTGGTTAGAAGAATCCTGTCTTTCTTTTTGAGACTCTGCTTAAATTTTGCAGTTAACCCTAATGTGCTTCATTTTCCCCTTTCTGAAGCAGGGATATTTATCTCAAGAATAAAAACAAAGCTTATGTTTAATTTATGTTTAATGAATACTTGGATAGAAGGTATTACACATATATACACTTCTGTGAGTAGAGAGTGAACACCATTTTTAATAAAGCCAATGTTATAATAATCACTGGCAACCAAAAGATGCTGCCCAAAATGCAGCTGGGAAGCCATACCAATGCTCACACATGCAATGACATAATCCTTTGCAATAACTTCACTGAATTGAAGGTAGATGTCTGTCTTGGGGTGACTCTGAATGACATTATAATGCATAATTTTTAAAAAATCTTTTAAATTGCTCACTAGTTTTCCCTCTGCTTTTAACTGAATTAATCATTTTATAACATAATTTCTATTTAGGTAATTTAAAGGGTCAATGCAGAAGAAGCAGTTAAAATCAGAATGTCCTAGCACCCCTTAATTAAAAGAGTTTAAAAACGTTGTTGTTTGACTTACAGCTGAGAAAACTGAAAAACCTACATTTATTGCTGTTTACGCTGTTATACTTTTTGGATGTTAATTTCTCTTTTGATCATTGTATGGAGAGACTTCCTTGTCTTACTGTTAACTGAAACACGTAAAACTGTAATCCTGCCGACTACGCCTTGTATATATGTATCAACGTGTGTGTGTAGAGTTAGAATATATTAATGTGGGCATTGAGCCCACGATATGGGATAAGGAGTGGAATGTCTTGGGGTGACTCTATGATGTGTATCCCCTATCACGGCTCTATGCCAAAAAATTAATTTTGTGCCTTTTTCTGCACCTTTAAACTGAGCTTGAGAGGGAAAAAAAAAAAAAACAAATGAACTTTTCAAAGTAGTTCCCAAGGACACAGAGACTCCTCTGCTTTCTCCCTGGCTGCGGTAGCACGGAGGAAGCACCCTTCTTTTTGCTTCTTCAGCCAGCTCTTTGGGGTTTTTTTTCCCTTCCCTTTTTCTCCAGCGTGTTTCCTGGGACTTTGGTGGGTTTTTTGTTTTTGTTTTGGTTTTTTTCCCATTTTTTTCCTGTTCTGGACTGTTTCAACAACATGAGAACACATCAGGAGAACTTCTCTTCAGGCCCGGAAGGGGCCTAAGGCCACCCCCCACGCCAGCTCCGAGAAGGAGGGACCACACCTACAAGAGGACTCTAATTTCTTCCCAGGTTTCCTCATTATAGTGAGGGGTTTTATTATTTAGTATTATTATCCTTTTCCTGTGTGTTTGTTAATAAATAGGTTTTATCTCTTTCACTTTCCTTCGAGGAATTTTTCTTCCCAAACCTGGTGAGGGGAAGGGTGGTTGTAACTTGGTTTTCTCTCAGAGGATATATTGCTAGATTTTGGCCAAACCGGCACAATGTCTCCAACAGCTCTCTTGCTTGCATGTATGGAAAACATTAACTGTATGAATGTACCAACTTAAATACTGTCCATGTAGAATCATAACACTTTTGAGGGAAACTTACCATTGAACTGATTGTTCAAATCTAAGATGGTTCAAGAGACATTTCAGCTGATGCCTGGCTGGAGAGTTGAAAGAAATCTTAAAAATAGACTTTCAAATATGAGGTTTAAAAACTTAATTTTCCTGACCATCAGGAAATTTTCCCTCATGAAGAAATGCTCATGGGTCTCCTCCATTTGGTCCTCAAACTTTCACTTGGGTCACAAGTTTGTGAGACTATTGCTGATGCAGAGAAAAACTATGGATGTAGATAAGATTCCTTCCATCAAAACTAGGGCTGTAGGCACCTGTGTTACAAGGACAGCAGGTTGTGGCTATTTGGAAGCCATAGGTCAGTTTTTCTGCACAGCCTTCTGCAAGAGCCTTTATCTTCAGATATGAGACAGAGAGAATGAGCTGACCATTTCTCATTGTTTCCCACAATTCACCTCACTGACAGGCCCAAATTTTAATGTGATGATTCAAAAACTATATTTCTATTTGTAATCCCACAACCACTCTGACCTTCTGAATTTGGAGGCACAAGAGCAGACAGACATGAAAAGAAATACGTCTTCAGTGAGGAAGTAGATTTGTATTCTAAGTTGTTACTTTTTTTCTTGAATGACATCAGTTTATTGTAGATAATTTCCTGAGGTCCCTACCAAAAGATATTATTCTGTGATTCTATGTTTCTATTAATAATGGCTAGAAACAGAGTTCTCAAGTACTATTTCTGCCTTGTGAGGGCACAGTTAAATTTAAAAATAAAAACAACCTTACAAGTTGCCTTAAAAGCAGTCTTAAAAACTCTAACAAAAAGGACAGTTAGAATAACTTTTTATTAATTGTTTTCCTAAATGATACGTAGGAAATAATTCAGGGTGGCTGAACAAAATCCAGTGAGATTAAACTTTTCTAAAAGTTTCACAAGTCAGAAGTTTAGTGTTCAGAGTTATTTTAAAAATCAATCCATCTCCATCACCATTCCAGTTTTTCAACACAAATTTCTTTTTCATTTGTCTTAACCTTCTGAAACTGGATGATGTTTTTGCTGGGATGAGGTAGACTACCCATCACGTGAAGATTTCCCATTCAGACTGGAGGCTTCTCTGAAAGATAGACTGCAGTTCAAGCAGGCACTGGTGCTAAAGAAGGAGTTACTGAGTGAGACTTTATTGACTGAGTCAAGCAGGTCAGACTACATAATTATAGTGACACCTTTGGCCTTAAAAATCTATCTCTACCTGCATAAATAATGCATCAAGCATTATACATAGTTCTCAATAATGATATGATTAATTAGCTCTGATTTTCATTACATGTGCTAGCCTATACTTGCTAAAGTTGCTCCTTCATGAAGGTATGATGTTTGGAAAATTGAGGCTATCAAGAAAAATGTGAGTCAATGTGTTGCACAGGATTCACATTTATGAGCTGGATGATAATTTTCTGACTGGTCTTCTCTTTTTCAGTTGTTTTTATCCTTTTCTTTTACCCCCAGCTACTGAAAAGTAGAGACCAGGATCAACTAATAGAATTTTTTCATGCAGAAAGTCTCATTTATTTTTCTCTATTCCAGTCTTTCTCCAAGTTCTGAAAGGGACTCAGTGTTTACCCACCAATGTAATTACCCATGTCCTCAAAAGTGTTCACAGCTCATTCAATCATGAAACACAAGAGTTAGACTTTCAAAAATGTTCTCTTTGCGTAATCATGTTTTGAAAATCTTATCTTTATAGGCACGTCTGTGCTTTGAGTTCAGCAAGGGTGAAAGGATTAGAAAGACGGGAATTAAAAATGTAGGTGAAATGCCACTAACAAGAAATAACAATTTTTGAAGGTAGGGGAGGAAGAAAGTTCTGCGGGGAAGCCACCCCACCACCAGACAGAAACACGGAAACTGGGAGGTGTGAAATGCACAAGAGCACTCTGCTAAGCCTTGCAGAGGCTGCTGTGAGCATGAAGATTTGTTTGAGGCTCATTTTTCTGGAAAAAAATGAGCAGCACTTCAGACAAATTCTTCAGACTTTTCTGAAATGTCAAAGCCAAGTTTGGCATTACTATTACAAGTAAAAATAAGTTACAGAGAAAGGCTGGTCAACTCATGCAGTCAGAATTGGAAATCAATAGTTTCCTTTAAAAACATTGGCAAAGTTTAAGTAGATTTCAGTAGGAAGGAAGGATATCAGTGATCACAATATTTCAATATGTGCTTCAACAGAAATAACTCCTTGCAAAAGTTATTTTAATAGAAAATATCTGAAACCAAATAGAAACACCGGCACGAAGAACCTCTTGGAAAAATGCAGGGGAAGAAAAGGGTCTAATATGATAACTTTACGGTTTTTTCTAAGTATCAGCCCACATCACAAAATCTTCTTCTGCTGGAAAAGCATGGAATTGCCTCCCTGAGGATAAAAAAAAAAAAGCCTAGAAACCAACACAACCAAACCAAATCAAAACAAACCAAAAAAACATCAAAAAATTAAAGGAAAAAAGGAACAAAGAGTGGTGCCCGAAGATATTAGGAATTATAGCTGGAATCTTTAAACCTGTCAAGAGGGTGCTTGATGTACCAGAAGGGTGTTATATGGCATCTGGCGTGTGGCCTTCCAATACAAGGAGGGTGCAATACTGCTCCAGAGATATAATGAAAAGGTTTGACATTTAATTCAGTGGAGTCTAGTAAAAATCAAGGTCCAGATCACCCCCATTCCACCCATGGAATTTAAGCACCAATCTCCAGTTAATGTCATAGAAATCAAAAGCTTCTCTGTGATATTACCTAACCCTGGAGACTTTTGAAACTTATTGGAATCTTCCTGATCAACCTGAAAATTCCCAAGGTTCCTCAGCTTGTGTTCCTACATTCTCAGGAGCACCTGGCTGGGGATTTGGCACTGATTCCTACTTCAGGGCCACTGTGATGAAAAGTTCAGGTTGAGAAGTGCCTGAGGCTGCAGCTTTGTATTGTTTTTTGTTTAATTTGGTGGTGCAGATGGCTGAGGAAATTCCTCCTCCATCTGTCATTCCTACCCCTGCACTGCAATTTGTTCTCAGTTGCTCTCTTGCAACTGTCTGTGGGCTTTACAGTAAGTGGGACTTTTGCTATGACCTCTCTTTGGAAACAAACAAAAAAAAAGGTGCTTCAATATAGCTCACTTTTGCAGCCTGGCTTACAGCTTTGCTCCATGTGAAATTACATCAGAAAATAGGAATAGGCAAAAGTCTGTGATGCTGAAGCAGAAACACAGTGGCAGAGGGATGCAAACATGGTCAACAGCTTTTGCCATGGGAGAGGGCCACAGCACAGGTCCCCTGAGGGACACAGCTCACCAGATGTACTCTGAGCACTCCAAATTCCTTCTGTCGGCTGCAGGCGCCTTGCCCCCAACCAATTTTTTGTGCAATAGTCATGAGGATTGATTTTGCAGCCAATAGGTACCTATGTGTGGGGTTTAGGCCTTGCCTAACAAGATGAAACTTAAGACATAGATTTTGTAAAATACCAGAATAAGCAGGTGCAAGATCATGTCCAACTTATTGAACTGAAAGTTTACTTGCCTCTATTTTTTTAATAACTGCTGTGCAGTGTAAAAGGGGAGTAACAATGAAACTGTAGCCCAATCCTGATGGAACTGAAAAGGGGTCAAGATACTGTGACAGGGTGGAATTTTCATTTTTTTAAAAGCCCTGAATTTTACCTCTGCAAATTATCATAAAGCAAATTCTGCTTTCTGACCTATTTTCTCTTTGCAGAACTACTTTTATGGTAAAGTTTAAGTCAACACTAAGACCAGTTGTTGGTTTTGTCTTGGACAGAGTTAGTTTTCTTCACAGTGGCTAGTATGAGGTTATGTGGTGGACTAGTGCTGAACACAGGGTTGGTGGTATAGAGACGGTTTTGTTATTGCTGAGCAGGGCTTAAACGGAGCTAAGGCCTTTTCTGCTTTTCATACTGCCATGCTGGTGAGGAAGTTGGGGGCACATGAAACGTGGGAGGAGCTGGGACAGATGACCCAAACTAACCAAAGGGATATTCCATACTATATGACATCATACTCAGTGGTGGAGGAGGAAGGAGAAAGGGGGGATGTTTGTAGTGATGGTGTTTGTCTTCCCAAGTCATCATTACATGTGATGGGGCCCCTCTCTCCTGGAGATGGCTGAACACCTGCCTGTCCTTGGGAATCAGTGATTTGATTTGTTTTGCTTGTGTGTGTGGTTTTTGCTTTCCCTATTAAACTGTCTTCATCTCAACACATGAGTTCTCTAACTTTTACCTTTTCAGTTCTTTCCCCAGTCCTGCTGGTGGAGGAGTGAGTGAGCAGCTGTGTGGTGCTTGGCTGCCGGCTGGAGTTAAACCATGACAGAGCAAAATAACTATTTTTTTGTATCTGGAATATGAAAAAAAATATATTTAAAAAATTAGGCTCATTAATATAGTTCTGTCCATCCTACATCAGCCAAAAATCTTAACAGCAGTAAAATATAAGACCACATGTGAGGCTTCCCTTACTGACAACTCAAAAAAATTACTTATTTTAGTGGGGCACAAGAATGAACAGAAAGTGAGAAAGAGGTGCTGCAATGGCAATGTCTGAAATCACGTTCTCTGGTGAGTTACCCTATGCTAAGCACAGGTCATAAATGCCTTGCAGCAGACTGATTTGAATGTTTCCATGTACTGCTGCCTTCCAGGTGAATACTTTCTGGCACAAAAAGTAGATTAGAATGAAAACAGATTTGAGAAGCATGGCCTTTGTGTTGAGCTGCACAGTTTAATGTGCCAAACTGTGCTTTCAGGCAAGTATTTTCAGGTCCAAGTTTGGTTCACTTCAAATGGAGATGGACTTGGAATTGTCATGAAGGATGCTGGCACAAGGCAGTAAATGATAGCCAGAAATGAAATCAGGAGTTTTCTATTTAGCAGAGTGAGCAACACTTCATGGAAGAGAAGCATCCACCTTAAGGACCAGAGGCAGAATTTTCTATCTGACAATTATCTCCCGTGCCTCATCAGGGTAAGCCATGCAAACATCTCTGAGTGGCATCTTGCTTGTTTTTCTTTTTTTCCTGTGGTGTTTGCCTAAGATATATCATGAGGCATGAGAGCAGAGAAACAACCCAACTTTTGAAATAATTGAAAATCCCCAAAGCTCTTCAGGATATTGGGTGATGTTATCCGGGCGTGTTTGTCTGAGGGTAGTTGTTTTTCTCAGAGGAAGCAGGGAAGTTAATTAGACTTTACTGAAGTAACAATGAAGATTTAGATCTCCTCACTTTGCTATTCATGAGCAAATAGACTAAAGATGGTTGAATCTGATCTGATTGGGGCAACTCACACATGCATCTGGTAGCTTTTACTTCAGCAGATTCGTAGCAGCTTTTCAGTTAAGATTTTCATAATTCTTTCAGAGCCTGCTACTCATCTGGATAATCTAAATATTTTTTTATATGTACATATATGCACTTAGAAAATAATTGACTGATGGAACAACTATATGTATTTTTATTCTGTGTACATCTGACAGTATTTTGGTTTTAGTTCTTTCAGATTAGCATTACATATTAAAATGCAGCCTATGGTAACAGAAAGTACTGTGCAGTATTTTATTGTTTTCTATCACTTCTTTCTTACAGTGCAGAATCTGATCCTAGCCTGGGAAGGAGCCCAAGGGTGACCTGCACAACATTTCCCACATGACAAAAACCTGAGTCATGTCATGAAGGTGGCAGAAAAGGTCCCTGCATCACAGAGGCACATTAAGACAAGTCACCTTTCCTTAATTTCAGGCTAGGGTGATTTGCTAACTAATAAAGTCCTGCTTCATATATTCAGTGTCTAGAGGACAAACTGCCACACAATGTACAAATTGCACCTTTCCCTGGCTGACACGCACAAACATAATCTGCTGGCTGCTGGTTTGGAGGAGCTCATTACTGATGTTCATGCTAGTAACTGGCCAGTCAGAAATTCTTCAGGGAAATATTTTTGTGTCAGAAAAGTGCTGATACACCGAGGTGGATCTTCTTACAGGGAAATGCTGAGGCAGAAAGAAGTTTCCATGAGAAGGGATGCTCAGATGCACTCTGCTGTCTTATCAAAGTCAAATCTTAAGAGAGAGGGAGAAGCTGTGTCACTTCACCCTCTCTCACCCTCAGGCCATGAGCTGACACCTTGCAAGCTCTTGTGTCTGCCCTGGCTTCTGGGAACAGACACACAGCAAGGCCCCAGGATGGAGCAGGGCTCTCCCTCCTCCATGGGTCTGTAGGGTCCATCCGAGGGCCTTCCCCCAGGGCTGAGCCTCCTCCTGCAGCCCCACACACTGACCTTGCTGGGGACCCCAGCAGTATCCATGAAAAAATGTCCTGAATGTGTCATAAGGAGGAGACCCATAACTTTTACAAAATATCCATAAAACAGGGAAACAGATTCTTGTTCTGCTGTTACCCACAGTATATGGAACAGATTAGCCATGGTGGTTCACACTAGACAACCCCTCCCAAGACATCCAGCCGTGCAGTAACACTTGGTACTGCCTTACATTTAATGAACGTTTTGCAGGGGGCTCTATAGGCAAGCTAGACTTTTAAAATTAGACTTTCAGTCCACACAAGAGATTGAATAATTCATTTTGCTACTACATAAGTGGCAGTTTACTAATTTCAGTTCCTGAACTTGAGTGTCGTAAAGAACCTTCTGGACCATTTCTCAGCAGTCCCTCCCCACAGAGCTCTGTGGAGGCACAAATATTCCCTTCCCTGGCTCCAACCATCACAGCCGTTTCTCATAAATGTGTGTATTAATATAGACATACAGAGCACAGGCAGGGACACATCACTACACAGAAACAGCTTGGCATACTGTATGCGGGTGGAGAGTTAAAGTAGCAAAGGGATGATATGAATATACAATTTGAGTCCTTTTAGAAACATTCCAGACTAACTGTTTCAGACGTAGGGCCTGGCTGTGATTTTTGTTTAATTTTTTCCCCCCACTATTGTCATAATTCTAGAAGCACATAAAAAATTCTAAAATAAAGAAAAATAAAAATCAGAAAGGTGATTTTTGTTAGAAAATGGCAACCTGATACTCTTCACTGACACCTCCTACATTCAGTGTGATTTCTCTGCAGCTGTAGAACTTGTATTGCACGGGCTTTTTCACATTTCCTTCCCACAAAGGACTCCTTCACTCTAAGATCTGCAGTGCTGTGACATGGACTTGCAACTGGGTCACTGGTAAATCCTCTCTACATCCAGGACCTCAAGGCAACATGCGATGCAAACTTGATAATTTATGAGCCCCAGATCTGACTTGACTGTGGCTCCTGGATCCTAAGCAAGAGAGTTAGATCTCCCAGGACCCCCAAGGTGAATCCAGGCTGTAAGGAGTTTATAGTCTCGCATACATGGTCAGAAGCTTGTAAAGTCAGCTCTTTTCCATGATCTTCATTCTCCTTCCAACATTTGGAATTCCTGTGTCAGTCTTCCAAAGTTTACTGTTCCAGGGTAAATCTGGCAGGAAGATTCCCCCTCTGGGTATCATGGGGCCTTCAGCCTCTAACACCAGCCATCCAGTGGCAGCAAAATTAGAAATGCAATCTGCAGAAACGTTTCAGCAGCATGCATTCCCTCCGAACAAATAGCATCTTTCAAAATTTGGATGTTACTTTGGTTTTTTTTTTCAGATTACTCGAAATAAGCACATTGGAATTGCCCAAGTGTAGATTCAGCTGACTGCTCTGCATGCCCAGTCACAAGCTGTGCTGGAGCAGTGAGGTTTTGGTGTGGAGCCCCATGTCAGCTCCACGGTGTGCACATTGGTTCTGTTTCCAGGGCAAGCCCGTGGGATTCCTTTGGGACTAAAGGACACAAGGAGCTCTATCAGAGGTGTGCACTGAGCCTGCTCCAAGCCTCTGATGGGTCCAAAATTGTGACTGGGCCTTTGGACAGCTTCAAACCATATGTGTCCTGGTGATACTCAGCCTAGACTAAATTTAGTCCAAAGTAAAGCCCCTGGACCACATGTGGTGCAGACGGAGGGGCTTCAGCAGCAAGGGCTTTGATCCACTGGTCTGCTTTTATTGTGCTGAATTGCATACAAATATAGATAAATTCTTAGAGTACTGAAACAGTCTGCACAGAAAATGTCCAGGTTTGGCAAATCTGATCAATTGTAATCTGTCAGTCTTTCAATGCTGATATATAAAGTGTAGCAGAGAGTTCACCTCTTAAAAAAAAGTGATTTCTATTGCCTATGTTACCTATGGTGTAATTTATTTTTTTTTTCTGCATGTCAGATGAATAAAAAGGGTCATTCTCCCAACGGTAGTGTTATCCACTGAGATAAATCTGATCCAGATTCTGTCTAACTTCAAATAAAAAACATTTTAAAAACATTTTTCTTTTTTTTTTTTTTTTAAATTTGAATTACACTGCTCACCTATCATCTTGGGCAAAAGTACACATTTATTAATAGAAAATGTTCAGTGTTAAAACCCCTGTGTGAAGTTCCCAATTTTCTATATTCATAAAGAACTATATTGGCAAAATGATTTTTAAAAATTACCTTTTGGGGTTTATTAATGTCCTGTACTTGTTACTATTTATTTATAATGACTCTATTTTAAATGGTTTGTTATCCATTTAAGAAGTATAATACATGTGACATGAACTGAAGACTGTATACCTTTGAAGGATTAAATTAAAGAAGTTGAAAAGATGGGAAATGCAAGTACCAAGCCTCACAGCACTTCAGTGCCCACTCCAGGGCAGTGGCAGTGGCTGACAGATTCACTGAGTACCTGCCATGAGGTACCAACTTTCCTCCGTCCTTCCTGTGGGTCATCCCTGGGCTACTGTTCCCTCACATTCATCCCCGAAGGTTTGTACTGAGTGTGCCAGGTCATCCTCAGATCAGTGGGATATGACAAAAAAATGTTTAAGTGCTGCCTTGAGACATTTGGCAAGCAAATGAGCCTGATTTGTGAATGAGTAAAAAAAAGGAAATTGAAGATAATTCATAATTTGCAAATTGTTTGTTCAAAGTCATCACTGCATATTTCTGAATAGCAAATAGTTTTAAAAATATTCAGAACTCTCAGAAGTTATTCACACAACCCAGAAATCATCTGTATTACCAAAGAATGTTACTGCAACAGCTACTCTAGTCAGCTGAATTTATCATTACTGCAGTCTGTAGGCATGCACAGTGGTCATAGCTTAGCTGTGTGGGAATAAGTGCAAGCAAATGTAACACAGACAAGGTCAGCTAACATTTTAGTAATGTGATTTGGCCTCTGAACTCATAACAACTAGGAGTAATTTCCAGTAGAAGCCAATGCAAAACACAAGATATCTATTTTGTCTGCCTTAAAACATGAGAATAAAAGTACCTAAGCTATTATATTCCAGGGAAAGATGAGGACAACTAATCAGGAAAATCTAAACAGCATGATGTTTTGGACAAAACTAGTGTCATACCAGACTGCATTAACAGAAGCATGCACAGTCTATAATGCAGATGAAATCTTCTCGGTACTCTCTGCAGAAGAGCTAAGCACATATTCAATTTTTGTATTCAAGGAATACAAGTACCCATCACAGACAGCTCAGGTGGGAGCAGCAGAAATTATGAGAGTTGTGACCATGTTGCATGATATACAATTATTGCCTAACATAAATGGGATTGCTTAATCTGAAAAAAAGTAAAAAGACTTCTTAAGAATTTTTAAATGTGTAGTAGGTTGCCGTGAAAAGAAAGAGAAAAATGAATTTCTTTGCGTCCTTGGCAAACAAAGTAAAAAGGATACAAGTTTAAGACCAAACCTTTGGAAAAGCTTTCTAGGAACAGTGCAGCATTAAAAGTGATAGTGTGGAAAGATTGAGGAATGTGCACCCACCCAGCAACAGTTTGCAAGAACATGTTGGGGTAAGTGTAGGCTATGAGTGACAGGAGAATGGCATCCTGCCTTGGAACAGGTGAACTGGCTAGAAGGCTTCTCCAGAATCACTCTATATAATTGTCTCCTTCCTTGATTCTTTTCCTTAAGCCCACTGTAAACAAAATTTCCTGCCTCCTCTCTCAAGCACACCAGCTCCAGTCCAAAGCATTGTCACCAGAAAGGGGCCAGTGCTAGTGCAGCATCGCTTAGAACATAAACCACAAGTGCTAGAGAATGAACATCCCCAGCCATATGGGTAACAATTCCCAGGTTGTTTTCATCATGAGAACTGAAAAATGTGTGGTTTTAAGTCCTGATCTTTTAGCTTCTGTACCTCATAAACAACCAAGGCTAAAACAAATTTCTCCACTTTACTCCCCTCTTTGGGAAAGGAGCCTTGAAACCTCCACTTGCTATTTAGCTTTCAGGTAGTCTTTGACTCTGTGCAACTTTTGGCTTGAAAGTTCTGGGAAGACCACCTGACTTCAAACAGATTTATTGTGATTCAGCTACTAGGTGGAAGTTCAGTGTAGCTATGCATAATACACAGCACTGAAATCTTTGATCTTTTGTATTTCTGTTCACATTTACAGTTGTGGAAGTTATACATACAATTTATTTCAGATGCTTATGAAACTGTTTCCTTCAGCCTTCAGGGATATTTTCTTAATGCAAATGTATTCACTTGTTGTCATATTTCTTGATTTGGAATTGCTTTCCACAGACTGTCTCTGAAAAATAATGAGCACGCGCACTTTATTATTAAAATCACCCACACCCATCACCATTAGCAATGGAAGTTAGTGTCAGGGTTTTCTGACCGACAGTAATGTGTGAATTCATAACAAGATGTAGTACAGTCAGATTTTAGCATCCTGTCAAACATGTAAGTAGAATTTAATGTATTCAAATCCATGTTTTACAGTGCTCAAGTTTACAAGCTTATTAGCATTGATGGTATGATTATATAAATCTTTTCAGCTCTTTGTACTGTAAAAGAGTGAGAAAAATTATTTGATAATTAATTACATATTCTTTCAAAAAGCTCTCTGTCTATTTCCATTTCTCCTTCTCTCCCTAATTCTGTATAAGGTTAATTTATTTTTTCCGTACATTATTATCCTTCAGTTCCTATTACATTACTACTACTGTCACCAGTTATACTGAACAGCTGAACTTGAATATGAAATGACATATGTTTTTCCAAATCCGTAAGAGTGCAACTACAATTAAATTTCCTTGAAGGAAAAATACAGTCTGTTCACCTCCTTTATGAGGTTCATGGCTATTCAGGTAGCAAATGTTGACAAGTATGTTCCTTTTCATTATGCGTTGTTTCATAAAAACTTGAGATTTTCCGGTAATTTGTGGAGCTTGTGGCATTTTTTTATTGCCTCAGATAAGGATTACTATAACAGGCTGCCCTGGTGGTTAGTGTAAGAACATATGGGGATAGCGTTTCTTCTTGGATAAGGCTCCTTTCTTATATTAATATGCACTGACATCAAGTTGGTTTCTGGGTGGAGTTTAAGAGGACAGTTTTGGTCTGTTGTATTCAGTCCTAACTATGTGAAATAATTCCATCACTAGTATTATCACATCAAAATGTACCTGAAGTTACATCCCTTAGTTTAAATGAAAAATATTCTTCAGCCAGTGTCCTGAAGGCTGTAATATATTTGTTTGTTTGTTTGCTTTTTTGTTTGTTTTTCCTGCATTCTGATAGAGCACTTTTGAGGTGCTTCAGAAGCTTTCACATATGTTTGTGGGAAAATGTAGTAAAAATGTTGGTCATCCTGAAAAAGGAGAGAGGGGAGACTATGTGGTGGTGAAGTCAGGTCCTTCATAGATATTTGGACCTGGTGGTGGAGAACTTGACTTTCCAAAAGTCTGAGTTTGACCTGAGCAGCCTCTGTTACAGCAAATTGGTACATTTCAAGTCCAAGTAGATCTCTCTAAAAAATGGCTTAGAAAGGAAAGATGCTCTGCCATTGTCCTTGTAAGGTCATCCTCTATTTTGGGGTACTTCTTAAAACTGGTGAGTGATTAGTTCCAAAGTACAGGGGAATAACATCCCTAGCAAAGAGATAGCAAGAATCAAGTTTTTCAGGGTGACATTCATTACTCTGGAGGGACTGGGAATATTGCTGTCCCTGCTTCAGCCTGCTCAGACAAGGTTGGGGTTATGTTTCTTTATAAGATTAATACTCTGTGCTTGCAGTACCAGATTGACTGTTTTGATAAATGTAGCAAAATCAATCAATCTCTCAATCTCTCTTCCTTACAGCTTAGATTTATTACACCTAAATAGGAACTAGAATAAAACCCTTTTCTGTATTAATGAATGACTAAAACAGGCCTACCTGGACATCTAAAAACTGGGGGATTTAAAACAGAAACTAATTTACAGAGAAACTGCTGGGATCTTTTCCCATTCCATGTCTTCCAACAATAGTTATGATATTTCATTATCTCCACAGAAATAGGCATTTCTTTGCATTTGTGTTTCCAATAGTTATGATTGCACAGAATGCAGGAATTGCAGATAATTTTGAATAATTTATTATTTTAGAGCAAACTACACTCCCATTTCCAGCTGCAACTTAATTTTGATCACTGAAACAAGATCATAATCACATTTCTTCAAATACTTTGCAGAAGAGGTGACTAGGAGATCTCATGATAAACAAGCAGCTTTTTTCCAGGGTGCACCCACTGGCTACATCTCTACCCTTGTTCTTTCTCCTCATTTGTCATTCAGAGCAATGTGCTGCAGCACCACTCTGACCAGCAGGTCACTGGGGCAGAATGGATTCCCTGACAAATCGTTAGGGCTGGTAGCTCAAAGGAAGGTAGTGCACTGGTCCCATCCATCCCAGCCTTACAACTGTCACAGCTGAAGTTGCTGCATAAAGGGGTCATGGAGCTAAACATTTCTTTTCAGGAAAAAGTAAGCTAAAAAGTAACAATTGAGTTCATCAGATCATAAGCAATGAGAATTGCCTTATTTAGGGACTCCTAGCACTTAGAACAAAGGGGTTAGTGTGTTCCTTCATGTAATGATTGTTTAATATCACAGTTGGAAAACTCTACCCATAAAATATGAATTAATTTAAAATAATACAGAAGGTAACTGTCTATACGAATAGCAGAAATTCAGCTCCATTGATCAATATGAGCAGATGCTAGCTAGTAAAAACGAAGCAATGCAAATACCATGAAATATTTTTTTGACCTCAATTGACAATATCAGTAATGGAAGTTTATGAAAGTAGAAAGCTAATTTTTGTCCACAAATATTTTGGAGATCAGGGTCCCAGAACCATAAAAGAGTTTGCACCCGTTAAGGCTCATCCTAAAATAAACTGGTGTTCTGTGTTTCTTAGCACTGCTCCTGTTCTGAACTCCATCAACTGCATGATATTTTTCTGCTTCTCAGAACTGGAGAAATTAGATGTGAAAAAGACCTTACAGTTCTCCTCGTCCACCCCCAAGACAATGCAAAACAGTCCACACAGAATATTTATTAGTGCATTGTCCAGTCTGCTTTTAAATGTCACAACTGCTGGAGATGTTCCTTTCCCTTGGGATACTATCACAAAGCCAAATAGCATCTACTTTCAGAAAGTTTTGTTCAGTGTTCAGTCTGAATTATCCTTTACTCAGCACAATCCAAGCTGTAAAACCTTCTAACAAACAAAACAATCCTTCTACCTTTTTGTAAATGTGAGAAAAATCAGAAGAGGGTAATGAAAATGCTGATGTTTTCTACAAAAAAATATTTTCTTACTGCTGATTTAGAAGAAAAAATATGTGTGTGTATGAATATACATTTTTATCCCAAGCATTATGAAACCCAAGGGATTTTTAGGAACTGACTAAAGCTGGTCCAAGTTTTAATGATATATATATCCAGAACTCCACACAAAACAGGGACAGGGCTTCAAAATGCTCACTTGTATAGACAATGAAGACCACATCCCTTCAGATGCTTAGAATTTGGAAAAATAATAAGCAGTGCAGAGAAGATTTCCTTTACTTCAAAACTCATCTGGAAGTCTGTCATGTTGGCAATCCACTGGTACACAACAATTTCAGGCAGCTCCTTAGGCCATCGCCAGAGAGAATACGTGAGAAAAGGCAGGCACAATCTTTTCCTAGCTTTTTAATCTTTGTTTAAATTAATTTTCTGCACCAGTTTTATCTCATTTTCCCTGCCTCAAGTTACTTCCCAGTTTGGTTTCAGTTTTCCTATTTCTGTGATGAACCAGAAGAGAACTCTGCTCCCGTGGACAAGACTGAAACAGAAGTTGGTGGAAATGAGAACTGACCTGCTTTTTTATAGTTTTTTGGTTTTTTAATGATCCAGCATAGAGGTTGAGGATATGTTTATTCCCAAGCAGAATGATGTCAGCTAAATGGGAGGAATTTTGTAAATTTTTTTCTGCTTGTTTACTATTCCCAGGATTTCCTAAAATCTTTATTCCTCTTTAAAGTGAGATTGAAAGATTTTGTTTGAAGGAACCTTTTTGATATGCAGATTTTAGTGGATATATGTGAGAAAAAGCAATATATTCTATGGAAAACAGGAAGGAAGACGTCTATTTACAAAGTATATTTTCTGTCAAAACCAGATTTTGATGGGAGCACTTAATTGTTTCATCTTAACCTCCAAAACCGTTTTATTTCTGCTTGTGTACTCAAATACTGCTGATTTATTTCTGCTACTGTTAGCTGTGAAGAGGAAGGAAAGATTGGGAGAGGCTGGGTGGGGGGAAGGGGGCACTTTTCATATATTTATATTTATTTTATTTATTTTGTTTTACTGGCAATTCAACTAATGCATTTTTGCTTTCTAAAACTTCCCAAAGAACATCAGCTGAGCCTTGTGAAGGACTCAGACTCTTACTTGGCTGCACTAAAATTCTGGACTGAGGATTGCCAACACTTCATTTTCCCAGGAAATCACATTAACACATCAATCCCTTTTATAGGAATATTTACAGTCAGTATTCATACCAGTAAGGTGTCTGCAATGTGTATCCAACAGCAGAAGTTTACCTTCACCAATAGATTAACTGATAGGGAGAGGATGTGAAATTTTAGAAGTGCCAGCACATGAAATCTAGTTTGAAATTTGACTGGAGTACTCTGTTTTCACAAAGATGGTTAAGTACAGAAGGAGTTGTTTGAAACTAAGCAAGATAAATCATCTTAGGGAGAGGATGGAAATGGCTTGCTGGATTTTTTGAGTCTATACAAAGATACTATCCCCCTGGAATATGACCCCTGAAATACAACCCCTGAAAGGTTATCTGAATCATAAAAGTTTGTGCCTCTCATGTTCAAAGCAATGAAATGTTTTAATAAAAACTGGCACCTCACAGGCGTCACAACCAGCTATGCGCAGGAGCAGCAGCGGGCCTCGCCTACAGCTGAAAAGCACAATCTTTCTTGCAGTGCCCATCTAAATATGTTGTTTGGACAGGTTTGGGGTTTTGTATTGAACACGCTTTGAAACCCCCATGACATGTGATAGCACTTAGCTCAGCAGCAAATTCTCACAGGAAACTTACGTTACGTATTTTACATCCCTAATGTAATTATCAGGCCAAAACATATACAGGGGAGCAATGAAGCTTGGCCATTCAAACATTGCATTTCCAGTGCACGGTGTTATTCCTGACAGAGCCAAGGAGGGAGAGGAAATTCAGGGAGTGCTGAGCTGAATTTCAGAAGCAGATTCAGATTAATGGCAGATCATGGTTGGTTAATAGTGAGCTGCAACCTCTGCTCGGCTGCTGGTCTGTCTGAGGCTACAGCACGAGGGTTTCCAGCAAGGCTGGCGGCAGTTTCTATTGCTAATTTATGATTGCCAGGGACCTTTTGTTATGGCCACTGTGAGTTTTTAGTTTGTTTGTTTTTTAGGGTTTTTGTGTGTAAAATCCCGGAAGCACAAACTACTGTGTGCTTTGATAAATCGCTGCATGCAGGCTAAACTGGAGAGAGGATGTACCTAATAATCATCAGCCCTGACTGAAAGGGGAAAAAGGAAGAATATCATTGTGGCTTTTAAATGTGACTATCAAGAGTGAAACTCTCCAGCTAGACCAGATAAAACCAGAAAGGAAAGGGAACTGGAGTTACACTAGCAGCAGCTTAATAGCTGCAATTATCAGCTGGGCTCCCAGTTGGAGTTACCACCCATCAGAGCCCGAGGTGAAAAATGTCAGGGGGATAGAGTGAAAGGCCTGCCTGAAAATGCAAAACCGCAGAGCATTCACTTGCTAAAAGACTTGGATGAGCTACCCGTTCTGGTCTTTGTGCTCTTTTAAATACAGCTATCTAGTTGTCTTGGAGACAAGCACGTGGGGAAAAAAAAAGCCACTCAATATTCCTATCCCTGACTATAATCCCCTGTTATGGATCAGCTAAGTAATAGTCTAAATACAAAATGTATAAAATATTAACCTGACAAACTGCTCTGCTTAAGTCAATGACATATGGATAGAAGATGTGGGTAACAAGAGGTTTATTAAAATGCTCCGGTTCAGCTGCAGCAGGAGTGACAGAATAAAAGCATGACTTGTAAAACAGAAAGGGAAGGGAGATATTAACTCTGAAGTGCAGACGAGCAAATTCTCCTGGAAATCTCAGAGAAGGAAACAGCAAATGAGGTTGATTAAAATTACTATAATTGTGGTGACAAGCTGTACACCACTCGAACACCCTACTGTACATAGTTCCAGATACTAATTTGGGCTTTAATTTGCCTGTCCTTGAAGACACTGATAAAACTCTCCTTGACTTCAAAGAGGAGCAGAAACAGACTCCTCAATTCACAGGAAAGAAATAAATAAACGTCTGGCTTTAACACGTAAGATCAGCAGCCCTAAAATATATCTTGAAGGCATCCCTAGATTTTATTGATGATAATTTCATATTGATTGCTTTTAAGTTCTTTAAATAAATTGGAAAACTTGAGTTACTTCTTGTCTGTATATGGTAAGTTTGAATCTGTGTAACTAAATAACACCAAGCATTTGTAAAATACTTTTCAGGAATATCCAGGAATGGGATCTGCATTTTCACAGGTAGTGACTAGGGAAAACATCTCTAGCACAGTGCTCTCCTTCAGATATGTAAAAGGGAATTACTCTCACACTGAGCTCTCACCTTTAGGAAACCAGTCCTTCTAAAAGATTTTAAAGCAAAGCACTTAGAAGTCATCCAGAACCCTTAATCACTTTTAAAATTCCTGGCAAATGCATTTGTTTTACCAATTTACACCAATGATGTCACGCTGTGTCTATGTATACTTCTATTTAATTCTGAGACAATGACTGTATGTTTCCCATCCATAAGGGGATGCACCTCAACCCCTCAACCTTCCTGAAGAGGACAAACATGTTTTAATGTCTGGATAACTGAGGTAGAATTAACTGGAGTGCTTTGACCCTAGCTGGTACTATTAGAATTTTTGTTACCGTCAAATACCAAGATGTTTTTCTTCTTTATATCCTCTTCCCTCAGAAGTTGTATGCATTGCCCCAGCCTTTTAAATAGTGTGCTTAAGCCTACTGTTCCTATTCTGCAAATTGTCAAAGTTTTCTTAAAAAACCCTAAACAACTCAGCTAAGTGTTTGCTAGGATATTTTGCTATCATCTGCCATCAGAAATTATTACACTAGTTACAAAAGTTTGCACTGTCAAAACTATGCTGAAATGGAAGAAAGGAAACTGCAGTTAGGTTACTGCTTCTGGATGGCATTTGTGCCTAATCTATTCACTACACGGAGTGCTTTGAAATGAGTGCACTTCTCTGAGATGCCACGGCATAACAGGCTGTGTTTTTCTCAGTTTAAGTCTACTGAAATTAGGAGACACAGAGTTCTGATATTTTCTTTTGGTGATCCATAAATGACAGAAGCAATCTTGTATAAATCATGTATATTAATCATGTATAAAATCCTGCCTTCAGCTAGGCCTATGAAATTTGAAGGCTATGAAAATATGCATACAATGACTGTGATTTCAAAAAAAGCCTGACTGCTAATGAAAAATAGTCCTGAAATCATTTGAAGGGATATTCAAGCTTGTGGTTAGGTTGATGCCAGATGTTGATGCAGAGGAAAGGGAAGCTGAGGAAATTTAGGAAAAATAGGTACATGAACCCTTAGGATATTGGGTTACCAACCAGCTGGGAGACACCTGGAAAGCAGCTATTTAAATCTGTTTGAAGTAAGGGTCTCTTGTAGAGGGATTGGCCAGAGGCTCTGGAGAGCAGAGAAGACCCTTCTGCTCCTCCCACAGTCCCTGGCAAAGGGCCGGGCACCCGGGGGAGGGAGCCGGCTCTGCTGGCAGTGGGAGAGAGCTGGGGCATCGCCAGCTCCTGCCTGGCCAGGCTGGGGAAGGGCACGGCAGGGGCGTGCCAGGTAGAGCTCTGGCGGGACTGAAAGAGAAAAGAGAAAAGGTGATTTCATCGACAAGAAACACCTTCTATTTTTTCCTTTTCTTTTTTTTTTTGTACATTAGTTTTCTTCTTCCTCATTTTTATATTGAAATTACTTTGTGACAAACAGCTGATTTAGTCGGCATTTATTTCTGCAATTACTTCAAATGGAATTTCTTTCACCTATATCCAAAAGACTGTTGACAACTTTTATAGATTTCCTTTTTTCAAGGTCAGAAAATGCATCTGCATACATACATAAATACATAGAGAAATAGATAAAATTTAGTTAATTTCTACTTGTACTATTTATATAGAGATGTGTAATTAAATCATTCTAATCTCCAGTTCCGAGTTACAATCTTGCTTAAGAATATAATCTTTCATTAAATATGTATGGTATAGATTATATATAACATTATATGCTTTATAACGCTCTCAATTTTTTTTTCAGATTTGCATAGAAAACATTGAAAATGGAAAAGTAGTGCATTTTGAGGACTACAATGGTGAGAGGACAAATAAAAACATTCTGTATTATTTGGAGAATTCACCCAAATTCCGTGACCTTAAACCAATTCAGTGTTTAAGCAGAATTTATTTCATCTCTACCACTGATAGCCATGAAGCATAAGAAAGCCAGTTGCTTTTTGGAGATTGTCTCTCCAGGGAACTCAGTTTGATCACAGGCTTTTCCTGCCTCAGTTCTCCCCCTGTGAAATGGGGATAACCATTTTCTCTCTGCCTGTCATGAGATGAAATATGCTTTCAAGGATATTCGGATATTAGAACAAGGAATCTGTATAAACATTTCAGAGGGAGGTAAACAGAAAAATACAAAGCTGAAGTGCATTAATTGATTACTTTCTGCTTTGCTTTACAGTTTTACCTTTTTGTGTGCCTGCTTTTTGCCTTTGTCTGTAATTTTGCTGAAGGAGTATGTTTCTAATTAATGAGAAGCTGAGTTTTCTGATTGTGGCTCAGCATTTGAAGCCTAGATGTTGCACTTACTATTGTTCAGAAGCACACTACTTTTTTTCCTGGGAAAAATCTAATTCAGAGCTTAAATAGCCAGTTCAAACAGAGTTTATTTTTAGCTGAACTCATCTTGGTCACTAACTCATGCAAATGTCTTGGCATGTGCCGAAGCACCCCAAATACCTGATGACACAGTGGAGTGGAGAACTCCTCCACTCCCTCAGCTCCAACTTGTGGAGGAGGATGTTCAGACACCCACTGTCTCTCTTCTCCCTTCCTTGTTGTTACTTATCTTCCTCAAAGGTATCTGCATTCTAAGGTAACAGGAGATACAGGGCTGCTCTGCTAAAAGGGTTTTTGGAAGGCTCTGCCCTTTCTTCAGGTGAATATAATCATTTCCTTAAATGCCTTCCTTAATCTGGACATTTAGCACACGACTGAGCAGTGCACAACACCATGCTTGAATCCTTCTTCTTCCTTCAAGGCCCACCCATCATTTCACAAACTTCCTTGCCTTACACTCCAAATACATCCTCTGTCACAAACCTATGCCTCTGTCCCAAAAAGGGCCTCCACACGTGGAGTCTCCAAGCTTGGCAATAGACATGTATGGCATTTTTGAGGTAGCATCACATTCTGATAGTAAGTACAACAAATTAAAAATAGTTTTTAATCCTTTTTCTGATGGAAATTTTGTGTAGGTAATAGAAACTCTGATGCATTTCATTCTCTACAGGAAATACTTTTTAAAAAATTCTCTAGCTGATTATATCTGCTTTCCGTAAGCCTTCCTGATGTACACCAAAGGAAGATGTGGCTCTGTTGTAAAGTGATCCAGTTTTGAAAAAGAGCACTCTGATATTAGTGCATTTTAACACTGCTTAATGGGTTTATAATTCTATTCAGCATTTTAACTGGAAAGAAGGAATAGGAAGTAGGTGGGAAAATATGCCCATGTAGCCCTCCCTCTTATTGATCATTCTGCACCAAACAGCAGAAAGATGAGCAGAGGGGTGGGGGATCTGGCGTCAGTGGATGGGAAGGAGACACCAGAACAGTAGTGATCATTTAAAACTTGCATTTTGAAACCAAAACAGCTGTGAATCCTCTGAAAAGACTGAATATTTTAACACACATATTCTGCTCATAAAAATACTCTCTCTTGCCAGTGCTGTCACTTTGTCTACATTAACAAAAAACATTATGAATACAAGTTAAACTGGCTATTGCAATAAATGAAAATGGCAATTCCATTTACTTAATTGGCAGGTATCCAATATCTTTTTATTCTTAGAATGAAACAGCTGGGATTGTGAAAAGTAACAATGACTCTGTAATAGCTGCTTCATGATATCATCACTTTCATAGGAAGAAGACAGAGGTTCACCTGGCAGAGAAGACATGGCTAAAATACATATCATTAAAATATGAAATAAAAATCAATAAAATCTTTTGTCCATCCTACTCTTTGGGGAATAATTTTCTGGGTAACAGTCATTACTTTAAGAATTCACTTCAAGATCCATTCTATCACTGTTAGCCCTGAGGAAAATGGTCTATTCCATAGATAGCCTCACAGGAAGAGTCTGGGGTCTTTAATACTTTCCCATTTCATACTGGCCCACTATTCATTACAAAAAAAAAAATAGCTTTATTGATCAAAGAACTTATTTGTTGGGTAAAATATTACCCAAATTAGTGAGTAATGTATTAGAATTTGCTCACATTGGTTAATATCTTTTGTGCTCAGTTCTCCAGGCTTCATGGCCCTGCTTCGGGGATAGTTAGAACCATTTTTAGCAAGATGCCCACGAAGGATGAATACCAAAAGCCACATAATTAAAGATACTGGTGTGCAGATAAATGCAATGTATTTTCATTTTCTTCTTGATATACCATCCCACCTCAAATCCTTTATGAAGGAAGGATTAACAGGTTGCAGAGGAGGCCTGAAGTACAGACTAAAAAAAATTCTGGAAGATTTTCTCCAAAGATTTGTGGCATTTTGGACAGTTGCTGAAATACCTACCATGGCCTCTTCCATTCTCATCACATCTATTTCTTGGTTTGGAAGCTGTTTGGAAGAGGGACTATGCATTTTGGGGACTCTGCCCTAAAGAGAGTCTGGCCAAAGCATTTTTGTATCCCCATAAGTAACACCATTGACAGCATCAGGTAATTTCATAATGCTTTCTAAATACCCAGCCAGAGTCAGTGCTGCACCACTACCTGATAATACATTTCTGATGATGTCAGAGCAGTTTTGACTGTTCTCTGGAAATGTTTATGATTCACCCTAGGATATTTTTGGCCCACCTGTACAACCCCAGGCACATGTGTATTAACAGTATAATGAGAAGTGATATTTAAAATAAATTCATAACTTCTTATACCAAAGGGATTATAAAGTTATAAGGTTATATTTCCTATGTGTTAAAAATTATAATGGTTTTGCCATAAAATTTTCTTTGCTAGGAAGCATAATTTTCATACTTTATTTTTTTCATGCCACATCTCCAAAGCCAGGTTGGTGCACGAATACATATATCTAGTGCATATATTTTATATATATATATATATATATATATTCATGCACTAAATATTATACATGTACCTATATATATGTGTGTGTGTGTGCATATATAATATCTAGTTTTTGCATCTACAGTTGAACAACAAAACACATTAAATGTTGACTTCTTCAGACTTTACCAAATGTTGCAGCCAAGCAGAACACTATTTGCTCTGCCAATAAGATGGTGCTGAGTACCCTGCATCTGTCCCAGATATGTTTTGGGGTGATTTCTTTGAACCAGATCTAATCAGGTTGAATGAAAACTTCCTGGTTCTCACAATGTGAGGTGTGCTTCTCCAACACATCGTCCAGGTTTGTTCATTTTATGTAAAAAAGGAACCAGTTTTGCACTTTCTCACAAAATATGCCAATGTACAGTAAATGCAGGTGATTTCCTTCAGAAATGCACTCTGGAAGAGAAGGAGAGGAAAATGACTGAAGTGATGAGCTTTAGGACCAGTTGTGAGCAGCATGAGCTTGTAACAGACTTTCAGAATAGGGGAAAAAGGAACAGGTTGCCAAATTATTTAATGTCAGAGTCTTTATTCAGGTTTGCCTTAATATAATTGGGTTGAATTGTAGATTTTAAGGACTGACAATCATTTAGGTATGATCCCAAAAACATATAGAATTAAATCATAGGAAAAAAGTGAATTACTCTACTGCTGGTGTAATAATTTTAAAATTTCTTTGTGTTAGCTTCTCCACTTTTCAATCATACAAAAGATTCCAACAGCAAAAATCAACAGAGTGGTATCCATAATCAATATTCAACTAGTGGTTTTAAGTCCTGTACATCTGAGTGAGAGCATCCAGCTTAAATTTTTAAAGGGAAGGACTGTTTCATGGAAGTGTCTCAGAACATGGACAAGCAATTAGGTTAACATTTGCCAAAGTCAACAAAATGAATGAAACATCATCCAAAACCAGAAAACCACACAAGTAGCATCAAAGCTAGAGTGCTGCTTCAATGGGAAAAATGTAAGTTTAACTGCAAATGACTTATACCAGAGGGTCCTGGACCCCCTGACAATTTGTGTATTCCCAGATAAAGTGAATGAAATAGTGTCAGATCTACTTTACTGACAGAAATTGCATTAAACTACCCTTAGTGCTACAAGTAAAATATTACACTCTCCCCTCCTCTAGAGTTTGGACACAAAATTGAGCTAGGGATGTAAAACAAGTTGTCAGACATTGGATGATAAGTATAACTGCTTATAAATGTCTCTATGAGTTTTGGTCTGTTTTATTTGTGATGTAACGGGCCTTAATCTAAACTTCAGAGAAAGAGGTTAAATTACATTAATGTATAGCCAGTCTAAGAGCAGAGACACAGAAATTCACTGCAGTGTGATTTGTGGGCAGAGAAGCCCCTTTAACATTGTCTTCTGCATGCTCCCCTCTTGTGGAAGAAAAGAATCCTCATATAAAAACTGTTGTACTGTATAGGTACTATTGAAATAGCTTATTCTCATAGAACAGAAGAAGGTTAAACTTTTTTTGTTTTTTTTAAACAAAGCTAAAAACGCTGGTAACAGTGTCCAAAATCAATGGGAAGTGGACCTGTCCATGCAGAGAAGACAGGTGATTTGTGAGCTGAAGGAAAGATGTTTGGGTTGTGCACACCCAGCCATGCAGGCTTGACGAGAGTGGGATTTCCAGACAACATCTGTTTGCTCATTAAGAGTGCCAATAATGTTTTGGGAAAGACTTTTCTCTTGTGCAAGAAACTGCAGCAAAGCAGTCGGAAAAGATTCAGGCAGGCACGGCCGTTGTGATGGTTGTGGAGGAAGCATCCCAAGCTCACAAGGAAGCCCTGTGGAGGCTGCGGTGTGTGTCAGGAAACGCCACAGACCCAGCCAGGCAGATGGCAGATCCGGGTGAGAAAATAGCCAAAGCAGGGGCAGGGCAAACCACAGCTGGGATGTCTGCGGGAAAGCGCTGCCATCAGACTCCTGAGAGTCAGGGACTGCCCTCCTTCCTCCAAGCCCAAGAAAGGCTATGTGCTTGCAGATCCATAACCCACAGCACCGGTACCAACTGCAAAGCCAGGCAGGCTGCTCTGTGAGCACGGCGGGAGCAGATGTTCACACAGCAGCACCTCTCCAAACAGGAATAGGAGGCAGGTGTCCTGCCTGAGCATTCATGAGCTCTATTGCTCTCTACAAGTTGCTCTTACCTCTCACTCTGTCCCCCAGAATTTTCACCCATGCGTTTCTATTACTTTCCTAAAATAACAGTAAACCAGTGCACTAATATCTGCATAATGGGACTGCAAACACATGCGTTTTTGTTTTTGTTGTTGTATTTGTAGTTTGAATTTGCCCTTGCAAGTATTTGATCTCTCTGATAACATTGCCTAGTTTAAAATTTTGCCTGAGAATTTTCCTTCAACTTTTACTTATAGCTAGGAGAAAATCATCCCTGCTTCCCCAATAAAAGATATCAGGCAGCTTTAAAAAAAAAGAATTATTTTATTTTAAAAAATATCAAAATGAAATTTCAGCATTTTCAGGAGTCATTCTAATAGCTTTTATTTAAAGCTATGCAATAAATTCATTTTACCCCAATTTTGAACAACTCTTCTTTTATTGAATGTCAATATAGTTTTTCTCATTGCATCTTTTAGATATGTTTCTGAAAACATTAAATGTATTATGTAGGTAAACTGAGAGAATTTTTTTCTGATCCTGTTATGTTGCAGAGTAAAATTGACCAAAGTGCAAGATAACTACCTTTATTTGATCTGGTTATATTGTTGAACTAATTAGCAAAATATCTAGATTAAGGAAAGAGGGCTGCCCTGCCTGGTATGAACAAATAACCACTTGCATCAGCTTGTAAATGGAAAGTGAGCTCCACATATAGGTTTCAAAAAATACTAAAAAAACAAACCAAAACAAAAAAACACACAAAAAAACCCCAACCTTAAAAGAAAATAGCCTCCTAAGTAAAAATTTAGGGTGTGAGGTCCAAATGAGATGAGAGAGGAGCCCACAGACAGTAATCATGCTGATTTTCAGTGATACTTTTATTGTAAAACAGTTGCCTTAGTCTTCTGTAGCCTGCAAGGCCAATTGCTAGATCAAAGTGGTGTGTAAAAGAAGATTAGTTGCAGCTGGTGTCGAAATTTGGGGAACAGTGCAGGAAGGGTAGCAGGTTTGAGAATAGCCTTAGAGCTCCCCATGGCAAGGCTCAGAGACAGGAAGGTCTGTCCTGCCCCGTGTCCTTCGCTCCTGGTGGCCTTAGTCTGTGCCAGGACAAGTCATTGCTGCCGGGATATGTGCAGCTATTGCTGGCACACAGCCCTGATGGCAAGGAGTAACATTTCTTCCTTCCCCCACTGTGGATCACATCCCTGTGTTGCATCACACGATGGGATGGCGATGACGCCCCATTTCCCATCAAGGTTCCAATTTTCAAGTTGAAAAAATAAAAAAAAGATGGTACAGATATATGATGACCTCTGGATAGCTATGCTGCTTCTCTCTTCTCAGCTGTCTCTCACCTAAACTCCCCATTCCTGGAATCAGCATAGGCAGAAAGGCCTGATTGTAAAGATGGATCTCAACATTTTTAAGCAAAAGTGAACTCTTGGTGTCTTTGGGTTCAGCTTTTGTCTTCAGCTTTTGTGCTTCACCTGCACATAAACATTCAGAAAAGAAAATGTAAAAATCTAAAGCCTCAAAATCCCCTCCTTTCCTCCTTTAAACTTTTTAAAACTCCAAACCTAGGCTGTTTGAAAGGAAAGGACAGTCTTCGTGGAAGCATTGCCAAGAAATATCCATGCCAAGAAGGGGCATGTCATTGTGTGATGATTTCATTGCAGCAAAATTAAAAGTACACAGGTGGAAATGCTTCCAGACGTCTGAGAAAACCCCTGAGGAGATATCTGGGCTGGAGGGTAGGCACTCAAGAAGATGCAGAGAGGGCAAAGCATCTGGGCTGAGATGCTCCCAGGCAAGTCTGACCTTGCTGAGATGAGACATGCCATAGGAAAAGCAAATAGGTTAAAAGGAGAGGAAAAGTTATCTCATATTTTCATTTTATTCTAAATGTAGTTACCATGGCAGCAACAAGCAGTTTTGGGGCTTGAGTTCCTCTACAGACATACAGATATCTTTTGAATTTCCCTCTCCTTCCATTGCCATATCTGTCACCAGGAGCACAGGCTCAAAACTCACTCATTTTTCCTTCCATGAGCAGTGTATCAGGAATGAGAACAACAATGACAAAAGTACTACAAAACCTCCCTAAAACCATAAGGATAATATTTTTATCTTTCCTTCCAGAACACCTAACCCAACCCTCCCACTTCTCCTCCATATTTTGTCAGGAACAGAGTAGTGTCTGCACAGGTGTTGCTGTATCCCCTCCTCATGCAGTTCTTGTTTTTAGGGCAAGAAGAGAAATCCATCAACATCCATTTATATCTCTATTCATTTGCATAACTGAGCTATTTCTCTCCTGCAGACCTCTTCTTCAGACTCCTTTTTGAACACAGCATAATTCAGGGCCCTCCTCCACTTTTGGGTTGGGCTGACCTGGAGTAAAACGGTGGATGGGGACAAGGAATAAACCATATTTTGAGCCCAGCTGTAAGCAGAAGAGAACAAGTTTTCACATCGAGTCACCCAGTCATTTTGGCCACCAGAAGGCTATGACTGTGAGATATGGCCTGTGAACCCCAAATTTAATACTTAGCAACAAGAATCTCTGATTCTTAGTTGCTCCTAAAGAATCTCCCTTCTAGAGTAAAATCAAAGAATTGTAGTCTTAGCTGCTTTTATCTGAGTGTAAGTTGAGAGAGCAGCAAAAGAAGTAATATGTGACAGAGTCTGCTTTCTTTTGTGCTACATCTGAACTGACTACAAGATAATACAATAAACAAGATAACAAGATCAAAGAGAGCTTGAGAGGGCTTCTTTTCCATTCCCCAGTCCCAAAGGAGAATCAATTATTTCTAAACCATTCTTGGGAGATGTTGGACTAATCTGATCTTTGCTGTGGATGCCTGGCTAGTCTCCTCGATGTACCCATGGTTCTAGGATATTATAGGGGGTCCTAGGCAATTAAAAGCAAAGAACAAAGTAAGAAGGTCAGAATATATTGGGGACAGTTCAAGTAGCCAGGTGTTTTATTTACTTAGGATTAGACCTAATTTTCATTATCTTTTCAATTGCTCCATTTATTAGCATTTATTATGGTACATTAAGGCAATGGTGTTACCCTTGCCTGATGCTGAATCATACCTTTCCAGGGCTTACCCTCTTCCCAGGAGAAAAAGTGCTTTTCAGCAAACCCCACTCAAGAAAGCACTGCCCCCTTCGTTTTGAAGATTAATTTTTTGAGTTGAATCACTTTATTTATTTGGTTTACAAATGCTTTTAATAACTTACATCAGCAGAAGAGGGGGATTGTGGCAAAATGCAGTTAGGAGTCAAGAATAAATGGGACCAGTGGCTGGAGCTGCTGTGTCCCAAAGAGCAGCCTAAAAAACTGTATGGGTTTGTAGTATCTGAGAAACTGAACACCAACTGCTACCTAGCTTGTACTATGAAGAAAAGGAAAAATTATTAGTTCCACTTTTAAAGCCATGCATTTGCAGTGAGCAGACTGTGTTCCTCCTCTTTCATGGAAAGAATGTTTATCCAACACTTAATGCAGATCCCTCTCTACACTATTAATTTGTCCTGATACACACACCCTCATAATCCATCCAGTCTTAAACAACTGTAAATTGGTAACTTTAATTGCTGAGGTCTCAAGCATTGCAGTTGTCAGTCTGTTCAAAGGAAAACAAAAAAAACCCAACAACCAAAAAACCAAAACAAAATTAAAAAAATCAACTCTCTTGGGGTCTCCCCTCCCCAGACAACAATGTCAAGTTTTCAGGAAAAGGAAGCATGAAAGTTGCAGACTCAATTAAATCCAAGAAGTTAGAATTCCATGTCAAGGTGGAAGTTACTTTTGATTGAGCTACAATTCATTTTCAGAAGCTTCTCAGACTTGGGGGAATCCTCATGGTGCTATTTTGCAATACATTGAAGGTAAGGACCTGAGTGTAGCTCAAGGGTAAGGGTAGCTGGAAGGCTGGTAGGGCTTCTCTATATAGCCTTGACTTTGTGCGTCACACCAAATGATTCCAGCTGTTGTGTGAGGCTTACATGGTCACTGCATTGTCCTTCCATGATTACAATATTCTTGCCTCTCAGCTTTGCAGCCTGCAAAGCATTTCTGCATCACTGAAAGCTGGGGGTCAGACATCCCATGACCTCCTGCTCCTCTGTTCTTCCAGGTGCAGTCCTGGGTTGGTGGCCACATACAGACAATTGCATTATATTGGTTGCATGCTTCTTACTCCAACAGCTATGAGGTATAACTGAGGTATAACATTTTTGTCTTTTTCTGACAACAGTCTAAATCTTGTCTTTCCTCATCTTTATATTACACTCCTTTTCTCTGGGAAAGTTCTTGGAAGGTAAAAATTTCTGAGCTCTTTTTCCTCCCATGGAGATAAGTTAGACAGTTCCTTTAAGGAAAGTGACCATCCCATGGATGCTTCAAGGTCCCAGCTTCCACAAGGAAAAGAAATGTGACAAGTATTATTTCAGCAGCATTGACAACAGGCCAACAACATTATGTCCATAGTTCCCAGTGACCTCTCAGGGAATTCCAAACTAAGATGATTTTGTATTATTCCTTTCTCTATTTATCCTTGACAAAAAATGTGAAGTAGAGGCAGGGATTTAACTTTGGGAACAACCTTGTCTTTGAAAGGTGAAATAGAGGCTACTGATCTTACATTTGCTTTACAAGGTTGTGGTAGGATTGATACTTAGAAAATGGGGTAAAGCAGGGGGTAGAAGTTGTGGGTTTGTATTTGAACACTGTCTCTAACTTTGGAGCTTTATACAACTTTTATTCTCTTTCTGGAGTGCTGGCAAGTGTTTTGTGGATACCATGAGTGAACTGTACTTTTGGTATTAAACATTTATTACATAGCTTCTATGTTTGCAAGCATCCAGATCAATGGTTTAAACTATTCCCACCAGATCTATATTTCTATCAACTGGTTTTTTTCTTTTCTTTCAGAGAAGATACCTGAACCATGGTGTAAAATGGGGAAGATTTCTGTTGAAAAATGCATTATGAAAACTAAAAAGCTTTTGTGCAAGGGAAATTCTTCTGACACAGGGAAGGAGCCATGGACAACAACACGAGGAAACCTGTGATTTGAGTGCCACACAAGTTGCAGAAGACATTTGGTGGGGAAGCAAGGCAAACTAAGGTAAATCATCCCCCACTATCCTTTCAACAACTGCCAAATGCAGCAGAGAGCAGAGCCTTTAAATTAAATGTGCAGTCGCCTTCTCCAGAATAAACGCAAAGCTGCATCACATAATACCACGACTGTAGATGCCAACAAGACATGGAACTTCCAAGAAGAGGGAAAATGCGCATCAAAATTAAAGCATCCTGCAAGTTCAAGGAGTTTATTACCTTAAATGTAGGGATTCTTTTCATGAAAATTTGTCCAGTCTTCATCTATCTCTAGTAATAGTTACATTTCTATTTTCAGATAAGAAAACTAAGTGAAATGACAAAACACCTAACTACAGACATTGCCAACTGTCTTTGGCACTGATGATAACACCGATATTAGCAAATGTGTAAGTGTCCCTCCCATATTCTTGAACTTCAGCGGTCTTCTGATAATGTATAAATCCTGTTAGCACTTTCCCCAGAACTCATGAAGACATCCCTGCCCATATCCTCCCAGTATCAGCCAGCTCAGACAGCCGGCAGCTGCATAATGAAAAGGAAATGAAATTTTCCTGTTAGCAGCCTCCTCCAGTTCGGGGAAACAGGGACAGGCACCGCATCTGCCTGCAGTACTCTCAGGGCTTCTCATATGTTAAAACTACTTTCTTAGAGAGACTGGTTAAATGTGACTCTTAGTAGATGGGTGAAACCATAATTCAGAATGTGTGGCTGGACTTTTAAATATTCTTTTTGACTGCTTTAGAAGTTTCTTGGTATTCAGGTCTCTATCACTAGCTGTAAAAAGACAGGAAAAGAAAGGATGCATTTGCTGAAGTTCAGCCTGCACAAAAATAATCTATAAGACCAAGTGATTGAAAGCTGCATGTTTTTGGAGTATACCTTTTACACTTCAGAAAGAAATAAACCATCTCTCAATATTAGGATGAGACCTTTAATATTAAACTTTGAATATTTCATTTAAAGTACAACACAATAATCATTTGAAGCAATTTGTAACTGAAAAGAAAGTTTAACATTGCCCTTTCAATTAAGAAAGAGAAAAAAATTCTCTTTCTTAGTATGAATCAAATAAAGGGGAGTGCTTATTTTTTTTCTTTAGGACTTGGTTAATAAATAATAAATATTTATGCAACCAGGTCTTATTTGGATCTCGATGAGCAAAATATTACCAGCTTCCAAATTAATTATTTCCTTCCTGTTATATTTATTTAATCTGTCCCAGGTTAAAACATTTTAGTTCAAAGTTGAATCAAGACCGTGAGTACATCTGCTAAAATGTACGAATATATTGCTGAAACTCCTTGAAATTACTACGAATTTACTTCAGATCAAATGAGATCAAGCTCTCTAATAATAAAATCCATTGATTATGTAAATTCATATATTGACAATATAATGCTGTAATTACACCACTCATGACAGTTTGGCCTCAATATAGCTAAAATTTGACTTACAAACAAAATTAAACAAGTCTTAGCTGTGGATTTGATTGTAGGTGCTACTCTACCCATGTCTGTACACTGAAAATATATTCTGGATCTGGGGTTTGTTAAAAGATGCTCTTTGTCCACAACTACTTAATCTAATGGCAAATCAGCATCAAAAGTGGCAGTCACCTATAGGGAAGAAGAAGAAGAGAAGATGATCCTTTGGTTTTAACATGCTTCCTTCTCTATAATTATCTAATTATCTTTCAAATAGCTCTCTGTATTTTCAGTTTCCACTTAGATATGACCAGCTCACCCTGTAACATTTTTCAAGATAGCATTTTAAGAAACTAAAATATTTTTCCTGCTAAAATCTTTCTCAACCCAATTTTCCACCCCTGTAATTATTGTCAAAAATCCTCATTCAGAAGGATTGCACCTTTACACATATTTCAGCCATTATTAACCACACTGTCGTTATCCCTGCTGACATTGTGGCTTCGGGCTGTGCTGAGGGCCTGCATAATCTTGTTTTTAGAGGCTTCTGCCACCTCTGTGAATGACAGGAGGAAAGGAGAAGCCAGGTAAGATCCAGAATTTCTTCGAAGATTAAAGCTCTAGAAAGTGTGCGGTAATCCAACATCTGTTCCTTTGGTCCTGGAGCTGTGAAGCTGTGCTGCTGCTGTGCCATCTGCCAGGCGGCCGGGGAGGAGGGGAGGAGGCTGCTCCTGCACCAGGCGCTGTGATTAAGGTTGTCTGTGTGTTTGTGTTTGTATGCAGTAGGGAGAAAATTGATTGCACACTTTGAGCTGGGGCAGTGCCATGTGTGATGTGTCAGAGGAAAATGCGGGTCACTTTACCTGCTCGCATCTGGACAAAGCACAGGGAATAAATAAGGAAAGCAAAAGGCCACACAGTTATTAATATACAAACAGCATCCATGCTTCATGTGCAATTCACACCAAAGACATACACCATTCTGATTTCATACTAGCAGGCACCCAAAGCAGTAGTAACGTAACACTGAGCTTTAAAGGAGTTTTGGTTTGCCCAGCTGCAGTGACACAGATCTCTGCACCCCCAGGAAATAGTCTTATAGGGAGGCACAAGGTCTACAGCCCAGAAAATTAGTGGTGACTCCTGTACCACTTGACAACATATTTTTATTAGTACAGAGAATAAATAGTTTTTCTGTATATACTATTAAGGCATTGCATGTTTCATTCTCACCACTAAAGTCTTTCAGCACGCTCTGCCTACATGTGCAGTGATTGTGCAGCATTCGTGTGTAGGTGCAAGTATTTGGATCGACTCTGGCAGTAACATGACTCAAGTCATGCGATGAAGAGGTACCAGAATGAGTTTAGAACACCTTGCATGAAAGTGCACATGTGTAGGGGATGATACTTGAACATGGGATGTGTTCCTCTTCAGAACTGGGAAGAGTTCTTGCCCCAAGGAAGTGACATCTAGACAAAAAACGTTAACGTGCCTGAGTTACGAGCACTTTCACAAAGAAGGAATGGACACCAGACTTGATTGCCAAAGTGTCTTTGGCACAAGCCTTTGTTTGTCAGCAGGAGGGATCCGTGGCTCTACCAGGAACGCACACAAAATATAGAGATCTGAGCTAATTTCTACCTTCTTCTTGAAGGAAGTTATTTTAAATTTGCAGAGCTTATTGGATCATCTATATATATATTGCTCCACACCAGAATGAAACGATTCTAAATTTTCTCTAAATCAGATGTTTTCTGGAAGTTTTGGCAATTCCAGTGACTGGTACCCAAGTCAGAGATCTGAGCTTCTGCACATTGACTGCCTGATGTGACAACTGGAGGAGACACTGGGCTATTTGCTCTGAAATCCAGACATGCAATCGCTGCTCATGGAAACATACACAAACTGGATGTAAACTAGATAGATCCAGGACCAGTCATAGTGTAGTGGTAGCTGAAAAAGCATCCTACTCCTCCAGGACACCGAGCTGCCTGTTTAGTAGGCTGGAGAGAAGGCCATACGGAGACTAGTTTTTGAGGTTGCAGCCATGCCAATAGGGGTGTGATTACCAGTGGATGCTGCAGTTTGTACAGCGAGTAGCTCTTGTGCACAGCAGGGAGTGAATTGACTTCAGCAGGTCCAAAAAGAGTAACAGTCTGGCTCCTGGTGACTGAGAGTGCCCTGGCACGCCTGTAAGTTGATGCATGTGGGTGACACCTCCACGTTGTTTTATTGCAAGAGCAAACTAGAAAATAAGGCAAGGCTTAATAAAGCAAGGTTTTCACTTTTCTTTCTGCTTTCCTGCACCGAGCAGCCAACACTGCCTTCACGCAGCATCCCTGCCTCGCCGCAGGCAGGGCTCGCTGGGGCTGGGAGCGCATCCCTTTGCTCCGCAGCCCGGGAGCTCGGCTCCGCCCGTCCCTTCCCTACGGCATATCAGGTGAGCAGCCTGGGCTCAGCCTCCTCTTGCCATTTGCTGGAAGGCATCACTCGGGGCGGGGAAAAGAGCGGAATGAAATAGGAAGACTTTCTCCCTTCTGGGGCTGACAGCCCTGACAATCTGGCCCTATACTTAGAGAAACACAAGGCATTCAATTGTATGTCATTTTGATGTTTCTGAATAGCATCTCTCTGGAGATGAAATAGCAATCATCACCAGAGCTACAGATTAGCAACTGATAGAAGAAATAGGCATATCATTAAGCTTGCACGCTTCCTTGTTATCTCACTACTTCTCATTCAATCCTTGTCTGCAAACAGAAGAAGGGAATCCCTGCACGGCTGCACTGCTGCGTTTGCATATAATCAGGAGTCGAAGCCTGCCTTGCTTAGACCTTTTGTTCAGCTGCTATCCCTGGATTTTTTCCCTAAGATTTGTACTTTCACCTCTGGATAATAACATAACAAATAGCTCTTTGTCTCTTTAGGTTTGTTCATATAACTTGTATTAATATATTGACAATGTAATAAAAAGACATACAAAGAATCTTCTTGTCTTCCCCAGCTACAGCAAAAGCCGTGACAATTATTTCTGGTGTGAAGCAGGATCTGAGACTCCAGTGAATAAATGTGATAAAATGTAATTTTTGAAATTCACTTATAGAAATAAAACAAATATCAGTTAAGCCTTATGAGGATTTACTTAATGTTTAGTAAGGCTTTTGTTATTAGGGCATTTATCCAGTGGTATAGTGATTAAAATTAGTATATTTAAATATATTTTGATTGCAGCAGTGATGACATTTTGAAAAACTAAACAAAACCTAATTGACTTCCAGTAAGTTTTTCACTGGAGCATTATTGTAAAAATAGGACATTTGAATGTTTCAAACATTTTTATTGAAAAGGTTGATGTTAAATGTGATTTTGAAATTTATTTTGTGAGGAAGGAACATCAGTCTGGATTCTGAGGATAGTTACACGCTTTAAATCTCTCAGGGTTGCATTGTGCTGCTAGCCAAAATCCCAGGTCCTTTTTGCTGCCCTAGTATTTTCTCACAAGGAGTGCAGAATCCTGTCTCCCTGGTAGGATGTGAGGCTTCAGTGCAGCACAGGATGTCCCTTCTGCTATCTGATGAAGAAACTCTCTCTCCCCGTCTCTGTTTCAGTCATAGCCTATCCTGGTCCTTTCCTTCTCATGCTTTTGCTGTGCTTCTCACTCTAACATGTAGCTACACCCACTCCGTCATACTCAGGGAAGTTGTCTTTCCAAATAGGTCAGATTTCTAAGTATATTCACGTATGCCTTTAAATTCAGGTGGTGATGTACACTTGTATTTTTGTCTCAAAAATTACTGGGGCTTCTCAGAAGGAGCCTAAATTAGAGTCAACTGTTAATCTCATCAATTCCAGCCTACCTCAGTGTGGTACCTGGTAGGGAAAAGTTCTATGGAACTGGCTATAAAAATATCCATGTTAAAATATAAAAAGGAAAAAAAAAAAGGAGAGTCAACAGCTAGGCTTAATAAATCAAAAGCAATTTTGCTGACATGTAATAGTTCATATTTCCTTTTAATGAGGGAATATGGAATTCAGTTGTTTGGAAATCTGTTGCTAGTTCTGCTGTGGACACATGACCCAGGACAGTTTTAACAAGATCTGAAAATACTAAATAATATTTACCTGCATCTCAAAAGTACTGTGAAATATAGTCACCACATGAAACATTTTCAGATACACAAATGGAACACTTGTCTGTTAGGAGTAGATTTCAGTGAAAAACTTGGTTTCACTGATACCAGTGGGAAGTCTGTCATTGAGTTTGTGGGGCTAAAACTGACTGCCTTTGTTGCTTTGGTGGTTGAGGACAAGAAGAAAATTTGGACATTAATTGGTGCTCTGTTGTATGAGGCAGGTGAAGAGCTTAAGGGAGTCATCACCCCCCAGGATTAGTGCCATGAAGAGGAACTTCTGAAATGCCAACCTTTATGTTTTCCCTCCCAGACACAATTTTTCATGAGGCAAGACTATTATTGGAGGCAAAGTCCATGGAAGTCAGCTTGTACAACTGGTATTTGTACATCAAACACCTTTAAAAAATGATCAGGGGATGAAGAATGCTATGTGTATTACCTTGATGCCTCATGTAATTTTTAAATATCCAGTATTACCAGCCTTGAAAATTCTTTATTTCTTCCACACTGTTTTACCTATCACTAATTTTTTTAGTTTCTGAAGTCACCCACCACTTTTACTTTTAGAGGATCCACATCAGGAAGAAAGAAATTCACCTTAAAATATATATATATAAAGACCCCTAAGTGTTTTAAAAGCTAAATTCACTTTCCTCATTGTATGGACATAATTCAAAGAGAATCAACTCAACAACTTACCAGTTTAATACTCACATGCCAGCCCTTAATTACAGATACAGTTCATCATTGCTGAATATTATTAAGTTACATACTTCACAGATAGGTCTGTAGATTCTGACAAAATTTAAAAAAACCTAAAAAACCCAAAACAACAAGTTTTCAGATCAAATTAATATTATGTGGAGGCCAAACATTGTTGCTAATGCAGACAATTTTAAAGTTAGTTGCATACTTCAGCATTCTGAATAAACCTATTCTTATATTTTCAAAATTTAGAGAGTTTCTCCAAAGTGTTTGGAAGAAAATAGAAAAGATTAAAATAATCTCAGTGAGCTCTACTTGTTGCTATAACTTCAAATAGAAACAAACCTTTTTATTGGTGAGTCTTGGGTTGATTTTTTTTGTTCTTTGGGGGTTTTTGTTTGGTTGGTTTTGGGTTTTGTTTGTTTGCTTGGTTTTGGGCTTTTTCTGTTGTCTTTTTTAAGGAAACAGCAAATTATTTGGAACTTCAGCTGGAAATTACTTACCTCAATTGTCATTTGGCTTGAATTCATTTAAATAGATTCAGCTGGGAAAAACTCCCAACTAAACAAAAATGGGCTAATAATCCACAAACCTTGTGAATCCCTGTTTGTTTCCAATTGACAAGAACCTTGGGGTTCCCCAGAGTTTGTGGTGGGCCTGGAGGAGAGGCACAGCCTTCCACCTTGCAGGGTGGGCTGAAGGGAGGTGTTTGCAGCTGATGCTGCTCCATGATGTACAGGTAGGGATCTGCTGGTTGAAGGTCCCCTTGACCTTCCAGGTGCCCATCAGGGCCTGGTGCAGCTCCCAAGATGTGGTTAGGGCTTCCTCACTCTCTTCTGCTGGTGCTGTCCAGTTTGCCAGGCAACACTTAGATATTTCCCAAGCAACACGTGTCTCCTCTGAGAGCCAAACTTGCACAGTCACTTTCCCAGACCATGGGGGGCCCAGAAACTGGGCTCCTGATAGCTTTTTGAGAGAAAGCACCTGCTATTTCTGATTAGTATGTAAGCTCTCAGAGCTGTGCCTTATTTAATTAATTTTGGCAGCTAACAGAAATGACTAAATTAAAAAAAAGGGGAAATCAACACATCATTTCTGCAAATCTAGTGACTGATTACCCTGAATAAATGAGTTGCAAAGTGAGTTTCAGCTTCAGGGAGGACATGTTAGCTGTCTTTTACACTTCATGATTCAAACTGAGACTCTAGTTGTGATGTATGACTTTCTATTTGAGGCAGAGATTAGCAATTTATCTTTTTATTTGATTGTAGTCCTTCTGAACACAAAACCAAGTTGCCCAGAGATGTGGTGTTTCCAGTCTTGGAATCACTCAAAATGAGACTGGACATGGTCCTAAGCCACCTGCCCCAACAGACCCCACTAGACAATCTCCACAGGTCCCTTCCAGTCTGAGCTACTCTGTGATTCAGTGAGTGCACTGCTTAGCCCTGGTTTAGTTGGCAAGGTGGTATTAGGCCAAAGGCTGGACTTGATGATATAGAAGGTCTTTTCCAAACTTTGTGATTCTGTGGTTCTATGCTTAAGAAGAGAAAAAAATTTCAATGACAGTTGTTTAAAATACTAAAACTAAAGACCCTGGATGCATTTTTGATATGTCAATTACTGGAGTGAGAAAGTAGTTGCTGGGCCTGACTTTGTAATATTTAGTATTACAAATATAGAAGAGAGAGCTATTTCCTGACTCAGAGCTATCCTGTGCCCTGCAAGTGTATGTGGAAGATTTCAGTGATGATTTCCCTACATGCTACTGCCAAATAAACCTATTTATCAAACAGTTTCTTCAGACATGATTTCTTGTTGTTATTAATAGCATGTGGCTATTAAGTGCACGAAGAATTTAATGTTCTAATTGAACCCAGAGTGCACTCAGGTCACAAGTTGATTTCAGCAGTTTTGTAATGTCTTATCAGGTTGTTAATTCCCTGCTATTAATGGTAACCTTGTGCTCTAAGTCCCAATATGATCTTGCATAGTTTGTTCAGAATTTGTAAAACATACTAAATGCAAGTGGATGCTTGGCAGGGACAGATCTGTCAACAATGTGGCATTATTGACTTGTAATATCAAATAATATTTCCATTTTCATAAAGAGGATTTGGGGCTTGTTACTCACAAGGTTTTTTTACCTCATTTTTTTTTCTCCCCTCCAGTTTTATCGGTGAAAAATGTTAACACAGAAGAATATGGTCTGTCATTTTTGATACTTGGCTTTATGTCTTGCTAGAATGTCTCCGCTACAACTCAATTCAAATGTCTGATTTGTTCCTTTCAAATTTTGGATGAAGATGCGGTCAGCTTGAAGGTAAGAAGTTATCACCAGGAAAATGTAACTTATTGAGGTGTGTATGTTTATGCAAAATAGGTAATTTCAGCTTTTCTCTGCTCAAGCATCAGAAAGATGGTTGCATGCAGTTCTCATATTGCTACTGGAAAGAAACAGGTGCCTGTTCAGGAACCTCTGTGTGTTCAGGTCGTGTTAGGTATCTAATGGGACAAAAAGTAGTTCTGGAGATGCTTCTTTCTCTCTAACGGCCTGAAGAACACCAGCTTGGGCAAGGAAACTACTTTTAAGCATGTTAAGTTGAATGAGGTAAAACCCACCCCTGGAGAGTAAAACAATGTTTTTTGTTCTTCTTGGATTTTCATACCAAAAGAAACCCTGTCTCTTCATGATTTTTAGCCCAATTATAGAATCATAGAAAAATCTGAACTGGAAGTGGCCTCTAAGTGTCAACTGGTTCAATACTCTTCTCACATCAAGACATGCAATTGAAAGTAAATGGTATACAGGTGTTAATCTGGTAAGTACCTAGTATACTTTTTTTCATTGAATATACGTGCTTATCCAATATTAGGTTTCTTGGGACACATCTTCATGGCTTTTATGGTTTTAAAAATTCCTTGTGCATTTTTTTATGGCTAAAAGAAGATATAAGTCAGATTTTCTGCTTTATACTGTACTTAGTTTTTTGAACAGGGTGCTTTTAAAATTGAGATAGGCAATGGATGATGTAAAGGGAAAAGGACAAACAGAGGAAAGTTTACACCTCAGGCTCTTAACCCTGGATTATTCCACTTGCTGTTAGCGTGAACACTGCTTTAGTAACAAGCACATCAGATGTACACCAAACTAACCCACATAATGTTCATTGCATATCAAACCAGCAGTTCCCTTGGAGACCTTCTGGTCAAACCTGAATAAAAGTCTAATATTAATTGCTGGTGGAACTAAAACATGCCCAAAACAGACTCAAGCAGCATAGTGACAACCAGGAAAGAAGAAAGACACAATCTGGTCCATGCATGGGATCAGCCTGGTTATAGTTATGAAGGTTATGGGGTGATATTTCTGGGTAACAAATGCTAGAGCAGGAAAGAAACAATACTTGCAAATCCAATGGCTAAATGCTCTAGGCTTAGTCACAGGAACACGCAAGCACAAACAATGCCATTAATATGCTCTTACTTTTTAATAGAATTTTGAAGTTCTGCAATGGACAAGAGTTCCACATTGGGTAATTGCAATGCAATAGTTCTGATTCCTGCCCCAAAAACTTTACAAGGGATGGAGCAGCTACACTTTGTGCCAGTGCCAGTATTCCTAAAGACAAAGCTTGTTTTCATTTATATCCTGAGAACACCTAGGTATTATATTCTGTGCTTGAGAATCTTGGAGTTGAAGTGCTGGAGGCGGGGACAGACAGAGCTGAACTGGAAAAAAAGCTGGGGATATGGACAAAATGGAGGTTATGAACCCCAAATTCTGAGGAAGAGACTGGCAGAGGAAAAGGACTGTGGTGCCCACATTGCCAATACATTGCAATATCTGCATGTCAGAGTGGAACGCCTGCACCCCCAAAAGTGTTCTGGTCCTCAAGCAGAGTGGGAAGAGTTGGTTCCAGCTAGGGAATTTTCTTTTCAGAGGGAAATGAGTGAAACAAATACTTCATAGTGTGTAACTACAAGGCGAAGATGAGTTCTATGAATTTAATCCATTTGAGACCCAGGGAATGCATAAAAGCAAAAGAGTTACTGTTAAACAGCTTGTTCAAGGATATAATTTTATCCATTTCCAGGAGAATCAAATGAAAACAAAGGAAGGATTTCATCCACACAGAAACACACACTTGCATGGAGACTGGGGAGAATATTTTGCCTTAAATTATCAGTTGAAAAATCAGTTGAAAGGTATGGAGTGCAATAGAGTTAGCCATTTAGCTTCTTTTTGGCATAGTGAAATTGTGATTTCCTATGGATAATGTCAGCTAGAAAGGTAATTATCTGAGTTAAATATCATCTAATGAAAGCTCTTGGTAGGATAGGAATACTGATGGCAGTATGAAAAACTGGCTTTCTTTTCCCTATATGATTTCTTAGATTAATGCTTCAGTCCTGCAGAGTGCACATACCCACCCCTCCCATCCCCACATCTCGCAGCTTCAAGGACACATGAATGCTGCATCTAGACCTTTAAGTGACTTAATGATAAAAATGAGCTGTATGCTGGTAACCAATCTGCATTTTTTTCTGGTTTCCAGTGTTTACATTTTTAAAAAATACCCTAAAACCCAACATAAACCAAACTGAAAATAACACTGATATTTCTGTGCAGCTGGAGATGTAATTCAGCATTGGCCCGGCTTTTCCTGCTTGGGTGTTCAGCAGCAGGATGCTCTATAGAAATTGTCACTTTTGTGGAACTGCCACAAAGAGAGGGGGACTGGGCTAAACTGTTTTTCATCCTTAAACCATTCCCGCTAAAGTAAGCAGCAATCAAATGCTTATCATGATATTGACCTACTTGTGAAGTGCTTTGGGATATGTATTGTTATTTAAATGCTGTGTTGATATTATTTTTATTTCATTTTAATTGCATTCTGTTATGTGCAAAAGTTTTAAATCTTCTGTGTCCCTGGTCTGACATCTCCCTGCCTGTTCTCTGTAGAACAGCACTTGATTTTTGTAAAGGCAGGGTAAAACATTTTCAGTCACTTCTGAGTCAGAAGATAAAAAAATGTACTTACAGTAAACCAAAGTCTCTTTTCTTCATCATTGTTAAAGCTAACTGTGATCATATGGATTGAAAGGAGACAGAGCAAAAACCTGTGAAAATTGACTTGGGAATAATTCCCATTATGATGAAACACCTTTGCTTGAGCTCGGCAAGGGGAAAACAAGGTTATAGGTGCTCAATCGCATCAGCTAAAATCGGAGTAGAATCCCTTCAACACACTTACTGTGCCCTACATGATAATCAGGGTTAGCTGGTTTTCATTAATTAGGGGTTTGGGCAAGGACTGGGGTTTGTTCTTGGAACAATTTGTGCAAAAGACAGTCAATGACTCATATTCATAATTCTCCAAGGCCTTAAGCCCTGTCTAAACATAGAGTTTGTATTGCTTTAAATATTCAGGTTCATTTAAAGTAGTAAAACTGCAAGTCACATCCCATCTTCCCCTTTTCAAGCCCAGCTGTACTGATATAAAGTGATTATATCAGGGTAGTTGATTCCAGTCCAGAAAGGGAAATGAACAAGCTACACTGGTATTAACATGCATAAAATGGTATGATTCTACCTACAGCAAAGGTTCAAATGGCCTGTGCATAATGTTTAAAAATAAATCACATTCTTAACTGAAGCAGTTGAACTGATAGGGAAGCAGTTGAACTGATAGAGAGGCAGTTTTGATAGGAAATCTATTTTAGGCTCAGCTTTCTTTCCCTGAACGCCACCACTAGCAGCAGCAAAGGACCATAGAGGGGATCAAACACAGGACTTTCAATGCCATTAGCACTCCTGGTGAATACCTCACTGGTTTTAAACTTAGAACACACTTTGAGAAGATTTATCAAAACAAGAAGATACTTTCCTCTCTTCCTGACCATCCAAAGAGCAAAGATAGGCTACTAGTGCTGCCTTTAAGAGCAGAAACAATTATTCTCTATTTTTTTTCTTTTTCCCAGAGCTTCTGTGGTTGTAGTATTTAACTTACTGACCCATTTCAGTCACCTCAAGACAAGTTCAATATTATGAGGAGTTGTGATCATTTCTCAGCACACAAGGTACCACTGTAAATTTTTGGAAATCACATTGCCACTGATCCTTGAAACGCCTAGAGAATGTGTATTACATTTACTGTTTTGATAGATTATGACCAGCCAACACGACCTTCTGCAGACCACAGGTCAGAGAATTTCATCCTTGTCAGGCACTTTTCTCATTCAGCAGTTTCTTCTTCATTAGAGAGCATTGTGAAACATCGACATAGTTCCAGAAAAGCGATATCCCAACAGTCAGGTCTGAGGTAAGCCAACAGCAAAAGCACCATCAAATCTATAGGTCTGTTTTCTTATATGCAGTCCAAGACACAACATAATTTGTAAATGTGCTGCAACATTTTCCTTTTGGGTTTTTTTGGCGAATTCTGACTGCAGCTGATTAATAAAAAATCTTCAAGGTTTTGTTTTTGAATTAAAGGGAATTTTAGTGTACTATTTTGTATGTTTCCTTATTTACATCTTTAATATTTTATTAATTTTTTTTAGCCTCTGCGATGTGGTGAAAGACTAATTTATGTGTGTATTATCAGAAATTGGCACTGGAAAAAAGAACTGCTCAAAGTTTAACAGAAAACTTGTCATTTGTCTTGATATTTTAAACACTTCTTTTCACAAGTGATGCTTTTCTGAGAATGTTTCTGTTCCTGTTTTTCTGGAAGATATTGCATTAGTAATCTTTATATCTAATGAAATCAAATTAATGTGACTGATAGAACCAGACAGACAAATTCTGATCTTTTCTGTAATTACTCTATAGAGTCTAATGAAATTTCCTTGGATTTGCAGCATGAGAACTGGGAGGAGCCTGTTCCCTGGTTCTTGCTGCTCAAGTGTGTGCCTCTCAATGTGGGGTACACAAACATTTAATCAGCTCCTAGACTTGGTGTTTTGGTCACCATGTCGTCCATGTGTCATAATCCTTTTAATCTGTTTAGTTTGCTTTTGATGTCTTTATTTTGATTTAATGACTGATTTTTTCTTCAAAATGAAGAATGAAATAAATACCTGGAGGTATTGCAGCTGAACACTGTCCTCTTTTTCAGACCTGAAGAAATTGATTAATGGGGTTGAAAACCTCTGATTAAAAAATTGTTCTAGCCTTGTTTTTTCTAAACTGATTCACTCACCTACATCTGCTAGTAATAGTTCTGGTTTTCCCATCAGGCATTCTTACAATTCCCACCTCTTCTTGTATATGTGTATTTTCACACTGAGAGACAGGAGTGAGAGAGCATTGACACCAGTCTGGGAAAAATAATTTTTTCATAAAACCCCCAAAATTTCACACAGGACTACTGAATGATGCGGGAGAAGGACAAATCTAAGCCTTAGATGATTACTTCCTAAACACAAGGACAATTCCTATAGTCTCTAATAGTTTTATTAAAAGCCTTGAGTTACCTGTGCAACCAATGATAACTATATGATCAGGCGCTGAACAAGTTAAAAAATGGGGGTACACGGTATTTTATTATTTCAAATATACCACTGTGTACTTATAAAATATACATTTTACAAATGCCAAACTCAACAAATAAAATGTACAAGACAAATATTCAAATAACAGCTTTTCAACTGCTTGACCTAAAAAATGTCACAGTAAAAGACATCTACAAAACACACATTTTCACTTTACATTTTTAATGTATCCTGCTGGCTGCACGTTGCCCATCCTGCAATAACACTTGCATTGAAATCAACACAATGAAATGTGACGTGTCAGATCAATGAAATGAACAGCACTTCTCTATGTGTAAATTGAAAAGGCATGCAGAAAGTTTATGCAGCAAGAATTGACAAAACAGATAAATTATATAGTTTGGGGTATTTTTTTCTGTCAGTGATAACAAAAGAGTTAGATGGCACATTAAACAGTAATATATTTTTTATTTCTTGGTCATTTTTATGCCTTGCAATAACCATTATCAGGAAAAAAAAAAAAGAAAAGAGAAATAATTTCTTAGGACAGTAAGAATTTTGTCTTTCTTATTTGTATTTTTTCTTCTTAACTGTTTTGCATGTTATCCTTGTTTGTTGTACTATGGTTTTGTCCTCTGGCAAAAAACCACAGGAAAATATATTCTACATGTAAACACTGTCTCTGTTTTTATCTATTGAAATGAAATTTTAATTAAATTTAATTTATTAAGCACACTTTCCTGCAATTATAAGATATATATTGCATACCTTCTTGCCTTAAAACAGCTTCATAATCTGTTATCGTCCACTTTCAGAAATGGAGCTGCTATAGTTATTCTTACTCTTTGCTTACACAGGATTCCTCAAAATATCACCAGTGACACTTTCAAAGAAAAGATAATGATTTAATAGCCATTTTAAGATAGATATTGTGGTTATTTTGAAACCTGATATTAAATGTACTTCCTCCTTGTAACACTAAAAGAACACCATGTAAATTAATCAAAGCATAGGAGCACATTGCTGCTTAAGGCTTTGAAAGCTCTTCTATACATTCTGCATACTTGAGAAACAAGAAGTAATTAAATGGTTCCTTTCTCCAAACTAAGCTAGTCTTTAAGAAAAAAATAAAATCACAAAACCACAGCCCAGTCTCTTGCAGCAGAGTCTTTTATGCCTCTGGACAAATACAGAAGTAAGCATTTTTAGAAATATTCCTTCCTGGAGAAGGCACATTGGGATTTAATATTTGCCCCCAACAACGGGTTCACTTGGCTAAGCATCACTGAGCATCAATGTTTAAATCCTGCACTCTCATTCAGAGCCACTGCATTTCCACAATATAAGTGCATGAGACCACATGCTGGTATTCTCCACAAAAGTCACTTGTTATTTAAATCAGAACTACAAACCTGCTCCCTCACCTCCCCCTCTCCAGCCCCTAGAGGGGCATATTCTCATTAACATTCTTAATGTTAATTGGAATTACATGTGCACATCAAGAAGAGAATACACCTCCAGATGCGATATTTGCAAGCTTCATATTAAGCCAGGCTGTGTTGAAATAAAACACAACATTGAACACACAGTCCTATCTTGATATTGAGCAGTAATATATGTTTTTATGTACAAAAAGAGGTCTTACACATAGAGAAAAATAAATTCAGTATGCTACAACCACAGCCTCCATTACTGTAGCATCTCATCTTTCCGTTTCTCATTCATGTGAAAAATCCTACTGCCTACAAGGTGTATATAGGCTTATGATCCAGCACATTTTTCTGTAATGGAAATTAGTTGCAGATCTGAAAAATTTTAAAATGGTGAAGAGAGAGCATTGCTTGGACACACTTGTTCAGAAAAGGAGCTGCATGGTTCACTGCCAAAATTAATTTTTAAAAATTACAGCTTAGCATCCATATTTTCTAACCTTATAAAAAATAATGCCATTTTGTTAATGAAAACTGTCAGTTCTTAAATAATCTTCTCAGAAATAAACATGAAAGGTATAAAAAGTAGCCAATACCAAACACACTTCAAAAATTCTTTTTAAATTCACTGTAGTTTAACAGTCTGAATTATGTTTACGTTAAGTTGCCAACAATTTCTGTTTTCAAAATGTAAATGCAGGGTAGATTAGGAAACAGTGCAATCTGAAATCTGGAAAGCCCAAATCGATTAGTTTAATCTTTGCAGAAAATTCATGCTGGAATACCCTTTTCCTTAGCCTTTCCGCTTCCATGTAATGGGAATTTTCTATTGTTATTTTTAAGCAGTTCACCCAACAAATCATAAGCATCTCCAACAGAATTAGATAAAAGCTCAGTCCCAGAAACCAGGGACAGATTTGACTCAAAAGGCATAAACTGAGGTTTTATTCCTTTGAAGAAACTCTTCTAAAATTGTTACAGAAGCATACATTAAAATAATGTCAGATTCTACTAGAAATCCTAATAAATAAAACCATATGCTGAAGCATCACAGCTAGAATTTGCTAAGGCTATAAAACACATACATACAAGTCAGACAATATCAAGGAAAATGGGGTTGGAGCTGAGGAAAATATTCATTTAGTAATGATCTTTCTTCCTGTAGTGACATGCTAGGTTTAAGCCCCTGACATATTGGAAATGCTCATGTAAAATCTGATTTGCCTATTCTTCTTTGCTATCAAAGATGGTCATCAAAATAAGGCTTGTTGGGGAATAAGTATTGCAAACATCACATCAATCTTGCTAATATTATAGGAATACAGGAGACATGTACACCGGAATATTTTTTAAAAAGAAAACCCAATCCCCTCCCCACACTACATTAATATACTGAATGCCAATTTTCAGGTATGTTGCAGTCACAAATGCATAGAAATGAGACAGAGAGAAAAAGAAAAAGAGAAGCCTTTCTAGGTCATCTATTCCATCCATCTGCTGGAGTAAGATCACTACCTTCTATATACACACTAGAGCTTTTCTCAGTCTGATTTTAAATGTCTTGTTTCCATCTGTTCGATTTGACCTTACCTATTTCATCTTGAATAGTTAAAATGGCTGCTGAATAGTGCAATAATTCAGGGCAACATCTAAAAAATTTTAAAAATCAGCATGCAATAGTCCTCTCATCCTTAGTGCAGCTAATTTTGAAGATATGTTTACCCACAAAAGATCAAACTGGACAAACGATGCCTATAAGGCTGTGCCGTCCGTGTGCGAAGCGTCATCTTTTACTGTATCATATGGATTAGATTCTGAGCTAATCAGTCAGTTTCAGAGCTGAACTGCTTTGGGTCCATCTTACAATGCAAATATTGGGGGGTGGGGAATGTTCAAACGAAGTCTTCTGCAGTTAATGGGTTGCCTTTTCCATTCTCATTAACTAAAATACTTTAACCACTTTGGTTTTTTAAACTTAAACAATTATATTAGATGTAATCGTTATTTTATTAACATTTTTCTCCAAGGATTTTTCTTTCTGATTATGAGTACTTTGCAATTTCAGACAGTATGATGGATGCTACTCTTCTATGACAAGAATTTTAACAGCCCTTCTTCAGCACTCAATGCACACCCAATTATGCGTCTGAGCTAGTAACCTTGAATTTATGTTACCATGGCGACAAACTGGTCATGCATTATGGATTATCATTGAAATTCTACACCCCTACCTAGCATAATGAGAGTTGGGGACTTAATCAAATCAGCCATTCTGTGTGACACAAAGTGAAGAACTAGCTCTTATTGTTCGGCCTGGAGAAAGGAAGCAGGCCTGATGGAGTGGCAGCTGCAGTGCCGCAGCCTGATAGATTGCCCTTATATACATTTGTGAATGTATAGACAGATGGTTTTCAATGCCTGGAATTTCTGGCTTAGGAAGCAGCTGTTCGGGTAACCTCTGCCGTCTCACCTTGTTGTCATGGAGCATGGCAGGGAGACGGGGAATGCGGCCGGGCCCATCGGCGGTGTGACCGAGCCCCTCCTTCATCCCGGGCGGCCCGGCCCCGAGGGAGCGGCGGGAGCCGGGAGCTCCGCCGTCCTCCCAGCCCTCTCCTGCCTGGCCTGCACAGAAAGAGACAGGCAGAATTGCTGTGGGAAATAGTCCTGGGGATTTAATCCCCTCTACGTCTCCTCCACCGTCTTGAAATCATGGTGTGACGTGTTGTTCACTCACCGCTCAGCGGAGGCACCCGGGTTTCAGGTTGCCATACTGTGTTCTGTCTGTCTGAGAGAGAGCACCGCTTTGCTAAGGTCGCAGATGAAAAGGGTTCAGTGCTAGGAAATCAAACCAAATGGACATAAAAATTAGCAACCATTATAGACTTCTATGTGCCAGAATTCTTTTCTGGCTTGTAACTCACATTTCACTCCTTATTCTGACAAAAAGCTAAAGAAACTGCTGTGAACTCATTGACTTATTTTTTTTAATGAACTTGTAGTAAAACTGCAGCCATTTCTAGAAGAATTGGCCCATAATACGCTTTTACAAAGGTTAAGTTTGTTTAACGTAAGCACCTGAGTGTTATGTTCCTCGGCAAAAGGAAGCTGATTGACATAGAATTACTCATTTGTTATTCTCCTTATTTTAATTATTATAGGCATAACACATTATTTTTCTCCACTTAGTTCTCCATCCCTCAAATCTTTAAAACCTTTAAAGTTTCAAAGCTTCTGATTCCTCCTAAACATATACCTATTAAAAAATCCTTGCTTTTCCAAATCTCGATTAACCAATTATCCCATGCCACCCATGTACTTTGGAAGTCTAGATATTGCTGCTGCAATATAGCTTATTTACTTATTCATATGTATAAGGTGACCATCACCATGGTTTCTGCACAGGGAGTGCTAATGTGTCTGTCAGCCTTGCCATTACAGATTCACCAGACCTGTGATTTCAAAGCATGCAACATTCTCCCAGAATAAAACCTGGTATGGCAATAACGTTTCAAAGAAATTCTTTATTATAGATCTGACTGCTTCATTAACACTACTTTTTCTTTCTGCCAAAGTGTCTGTGTTTGTGTTTTGATGTATGAAGAGTATAGCATGCATATGTTATGAGATTTAATTTTCAATGTGCATGCAGGAAGTGAATATTTCAGTAAGCTTTTAAAATAGTGAATATACAGGTTATCCAGGAGCCTTGAGGAATCACACTCTATCATCTATCTATCTATCTATCTATCTATCTATCTATCTATCTATCTATCTATCTATCTATCTATCTATCTATCTATCTATCTATCTATCTTATTAATCTAGATGTGTAAGTAAAAACAGTCCCTCATCTTCTGTGTAACTTTTTACTTCAAAAAGAGCCCCTGCTGGTCTGTGTTGACCCATGAGATTGCAGTAGCTCCCTGGGAGGCTTTGCAGTCTATACACAAATGACTTGTGAACTGAAACCTCCCAGGAAAGCCTTGGCACGAGAGACTGCACCCACTCAGGAGCCTGGTTCTGCAAGTCCTCTTCCAGCCAGAGCCGCCAAGGAAGTTGATCATGCCCTCCTTTGGGGGTTTATAATTTATTATTTGTTACCATCTTGTCAGAAAATTTGTCTTTAAAGCACACTGACAGTGTCAGATTTCAATCACTGTTTGGTTACTAAAGTATATCAGGAGACTTTCAGAATTTCTTGAATTCAAATACTGCTTTTTCCTAAAAAAAAAAAGAAAAAGAAATTCACAAAAATTGTTAATTCACATAAAAGTGTCTTTTACAACACAGTGACTACTTTTCTGAGAGTAAGGAAGAAAATTCAGAGCTAGGGATTGATAGAATAAATAAGTAGGCAGATATCACTATAATCTTTCTCAATTAGAGAATGAATGACCTTTTTTAATCTTTAATTTACAGTGCCTGGAATTTCCTTGTGTTTATAAATTTAAACCAAACCCTTAAATCTGATATTAAGATCAACTTTACTTAAACTAAATCTTGTATGGCAGAATAGATTTCACTGTGTGGGCATTTTGGAAAATGATGTTACAGTTGGATCTAGCAGAGTGAGCCAAGAAAAATACTAGTACATGCTTTAAATTAAAATCTGTAGACAAAAAAATAAGAAATAAGACATGGACACAGGGAAGAAAGTGCTTCCTTCTATTTAAAAATATCCCACAGAAAAGGAGATTTTTGAATATTTTCATTATGTTTTAGGAAATCAATTTTTATAGGGCAGGCTAACTTCAAAAGCAGTGTAACAGCATGGTAAGGAGAATGACATTAGACTAAGGATAAATACTTGGGCACAGTATTTGATTTATGGCTAAATTGTATATCTCAAGGGAAAAAAAAAGTGTATGTAATACTGTTCCAAATATTATCAGCAAGGAAAGAACTAGATTTAGAGTCTGTTTTTCCAACTTATATTTAGGCTAAGTAGAATTTTTTTAGGACATACTTCTGTTGATCTTGGTAAAATTATTATCAGGAGTAATTTTTTCCTTAACATAATTTATGCTTCCAGAGTAGAATCTGAATATCAAAAAATTAGAGTTTCTGAAACATAACAGTGTCATTAGCAAGAGCATATGAAGGAAGCTTCTGAGCTATTGTCACTTTGCTTTTACACTAACTTGGGGCAGGCTTTGCTAAAAACTCTGTAGCTGGAAATAAGCTATAAGCATTTCCTTGAAATCTTTAACCCTGTAGATTTAAAATCTTGTCTCTTGACCTTTTTAATCAAGGAATCATCCATCCTATCCTGCCTGCCCCCCCAGTAATCAAGGATTATCCATTTCCTTCATAAAACTACTCAAAAATTATTGTTTTGTGGGTTGCAGGCTACCCAATATTTCTCTTGCAACTTCCAAAAAGGAGACAACTGTAAAAATTCGGGTTAGTACTTTCATTTTTTTGCCCCTCATATTATTCATGGACTTTCTTGCAGGGCAAGAAAGTCCAAATAAATGTATACTGGGAAGATTTTGCAACCATTTTACTGTCTTTCCGCTGCTGTTGTGTGTCCCACCATCAGCCACAGGGCTGCAGGCTGGGATCTCGCTGGGGTGGGAGTGTGGTGCCTGAAGTTCACCTCTGCACTGTCTGATCTTCCTGGCTTTGGGTCTTCACTCTGCACAAGGAGGCAGAAGAAGGGACACACCTCTCATCCGCCTTCTGCCCGTTTCAATGCAGTGGCAGCCCAATTGTTAGCACTTTAGGGGCTCAAAATATAACACAAAATTCTTAACTTTGAAGGTCTTTTTAAAGAAATGTGGGGGGAAAAGCTGTATTTTATTAATTTTGGAACAAGAGATGAAGAGTTGTGTAGGGTAATGCGGGATACAGGTAGTCTTAGAATGTCGGGATCTGAGCAAAATGATTTTTCCATTTCTGAGGGGCTGTGACAGTTGGTATATCAGTAATTGCAGGATTCCTTAAAGACACTGACTCTGTCTGAGTATGGAAATCCCCCTGGTTTGCTTTAATTCACCCACCTAGTCACAACCAGTGGAGCCAGATGATGTGTTTCCCTTCACTGTGAAATGCATTTAATCACAAGGACTGAATGCTTGTGTAGTGAGAACACTTTTATAATGCACTGCACCAGCTTTCTCACTTCCAGGATCTGACGGGTGCACTCATGAAATCTTTTTGCTGTCACACTGAGATGTTTCATTTCTAACAGAGCACAGCTGATGAGAAACATCAGAGTTTATGATTACTCTGACAGCAGGACTACCACAAAAATATAATTAAAATTGTCTTCTTTCATGCATGCATGTGTGCAAGATGTTTAGGATGGTCACCTGAAAAGCCCACCCTCAACATGCCTTTCTCAGGGTAATATAAAAGCTAAGTGTTTACTGATTTCATTCAAACCACAGCTAAGAGTCTCTCCTACTGCATTTTGCTTGGCTATTTGCTCAAAGCTGCATACACTCAGGGTCCTGAAGGTACCAAGAAGTGTAACTGGTCCCAACCATACTCCCCCTCACCCTGCCCATGGGCCTGGAGACCATTTCAGCAAACCTCAGGGCTGTCAGTCCCTGCCCCAGCAGCATCTGCTCCTCAGCCCTGCTGCTCCCCTCAGCTCAGCACTAACAGAAAGCTAGGCCTTTTTTCTAGTTTAACAGAATACTTTAATTTCTATATGAAGTTTTATGCCTCATATTTACTTACTATATCATGCTTTGGTGTATTGAGACACATGAAATTGTGCAGCGACATCATTTACCAATTTGGGAATCCTGTGCACAGATGTGTGTATGCACATCTCACGAATATACATGAATGCCCTTTTGGACACTTTTCTCTCATACTCCTTTGAGTATACTCAAACTTATGATTTATATAAATATGTGGGAGTTCTTCTTTTAAGTCATTCATGTTCTTAAGGTACAAATGCATCTATGTAGTTACATATACAGTAAGATACTCCAATATAAGCAAGCAGACAGGTAAGAGAACACAAAGAGGGAGAAGTTGTTCCTTGGTGTGCTGCTGGCTGAGCTCTGGGATCATGTCATGGGTGAATGCCTCTGCCTCCACGAGGGGTCCTGTCTAATATTGCTGGCTCAGCTCCGGCCACTGCCACTGATTTACACACACTTAGCTTCTGATCCAGCAGGACAAAAGCTGATTTTCAGAGAAAAGATACCAGATAGAAGCTAGAGGGTTTGCGGCGTAGCAGGCAACATCCAGAGGCAAGAGGTTGCTCTTACTAAAAAAAAAAAAAAAAGGCAAAAAGTGATTTATTTGGGAGTCAATTTGTGGCACAGTTTTCTGATACCTAAGTACACGAGGCAACTCAGATGTCAGACAACCTGCTGCAGATTTAATGATGCTAATTGGGGTAGCTGAAAGCCTTCAGTAGTGCTGCAGAAAAGAGACAGCTTGAGATGGTCATTTAATCTGGAAATAGCTTTAAAAACTGGAAGATATGTCCCTGAGGAGAATCTCTGCCAGATTAACCTTCTGGACTCTGCAGCCCTCTCTGTGGTGATGTTATTCTTTTACTTCAAAACTTATAGGAGGAAGGCAGGCAGGACAGGCCTGGGGACAGTCTGAGGGAAATGCTTTACAAGGAAAGAGACAGAGGAGGCAGGAGAGCTGTGTAAGCTACGCTACTTTTTGCTTTAAGTTCATAATTTAGCTTTAGGAATATTGAACACATAATTATTTCACTGTGGTTTTTCATTTAGCAACTCTCCTTATGTTACAGTCATTTGATAGGAAACACCTATTTCTGTTATTATCAAGACTTATTTTTAAGTAAATTTTCTTCCAATGAAAAAAGGACAAACTTTCAAAATCACTTCTAGCTAGGCACAGACATAGAGTCTATCCACTTTTAGCACCAGTGCATACCACTGTGTAATTCTCTGCCATACAAGCCACTTAGATAAATACACTGACACTGTAAGGCTCAGGGTGTGCAAAAGAGACCCCTTGGCGCACTAATAACAAATAAAGCTGAGTGGCATTAAACATGTCACTTCTACCTAAACATGTCACAGTGCTTGGTGGGTGACAGCCATACACATTTCTTTTCACACATTATTAGCCCTTCTTTCCTCTCCCAAACAGATGTTAAGTAAAAGGGTGAGATGGTTTCATATCTCTGCAAAGTGTAAAGAAAGCATTAGGAAAATTAAAATAGACTGTAGAATAAGTTTTGTATAGTAGACTAGATTTTAAATGGCATATTTATACAAAAGGGTTGTTGTTTCATGTGAATAGGCAACTAAATACGGTGATGCAATGAATGAACAAATGTAGATACTGGACTTCTTTTAGACACTCTCACTCCTACCTCACCATATATGTAACGTGATACAATAAAAGCTTTCATTTCGTATACAATGACAGAGCTTAAATAAGCAGGGCAGTTTCTTCTTATAGACAACTGTCATGAAGATAAAGTTTGAAAACAGATACACAGAGCTATTCTTGAGGAAATAAAAAAAAAAGCTTTGGGGGAAAAACAGTGAGAGCTGATTTTTCATTTTCTGAGTAAAATAAATGAAAATTTCTCTCAGATATAAACATATTGAGTCCTTTCTTTCCATAGATATGGATTTCATCTAGGAACAGGCAAAAAGAAGTTATCCATTGGCCTAGTTACAGAAATAATATTGGAGATGAACCTTTGTAGGAAGAAGGAGCAAATCTGGTGTTGCAGTGCTCAGAAACTGCCTGAGCTCTTTACTGAGGCAGGAATCACCCTGAAGAGTTCGGTGATGGGCAATTCCCTGTTTGTAAACAGTGAGAGAGTAACTTACAGGAAATAAAACTCTAGGTCTTAGAGGATAGGGCTCCTGAGTGCCAAAAGTGGGTGTAAACAAAACCTCTTATCCAATATTCTGGGAGTACTTTGAAGTATGTGGGATAATTAGTGAAGAGGAAACACAAGATCCAACCCCTCACAAATCACAACAGCAGACTTCACGTACAAATTAGTGCACGGGCTGGCCCCATAAAAATGATAGGATAGCACGTGTAGGACTCATGGCAGTGAAACCAGAAATTAAAGAAAACTGGATTCAGATTTTACTCATGTCTATATAAATAATGCACAGAATGTCTGGTCAAAGTAACCCCAAATATTGTTGGAAATATTTGAACAGGTTGGAATTTGTGTCAGTGCCCTGCTTAAAGCCTTTCGACACGCTGGTTTTGAAGACATGCTAATCCAGAAGAATAGATAGTCCCCTCAACAACAGGCTATGAAATGCAACTTGGTGTTGTATGAACCTACAGCGCAAGCCCAGCACTGCTGAAAATATCTCAGACTTGCTGTGGGACCACAGTGTTTGAGTACTGTGAGCACGTGGGCTACGACATGCAAGCAGGTAGAGAGGAGTGTGTGCTCAGCCGTTGCATTGAAAATCCACAGGAGTTTCAGGACTTTTCAACAAAAATAAGACTACTGCATGTTATGAATGCTTGGCTGTAATTCTTCAAGATTTATCCAGTATTCATCTCTGGGAGGAAAACAGGCACTTGCCCAGAAAAAAAAGCCAAAACGAAAGCACTCAAGCACTCAAGCAATAATCTTACATCTCTAGCCAGCAGGTCAGTCAAATTTTATGGTGTTTTCCTTAAGTGAAGAAGCGTCAAGTGTTTGAGTATTTTATGTTTTTATATAATAAATGTGATTTTAAAAAATCCATAAAAGGAGAGAGTGGTGTTTGAGAAACATCATGCTGACCTTTCTTGCAAACAAGTTGCCTGTGCCTTGGCCCACCATTGGTGCCTCTGCCTGGGTGGTGGGGACGTGACTGTGCCACTGACTGCAGTAGCTGGAGCACAGAGTTGGTGAGCCTGGCCCAGAGGGGGCCCACAGGGATGAAGGGATGAACCAGATCTTACTATCTTCAGTTTTTAGCTGCTTTTCCTGACTTCTAGGAGAAGTACTATTTGTATTTCACGACAACTGTGTACCCTACTCCCCATTTCGCACCCTGTTATCCCCTGGGAGAGGGGAGGAACCACAGGCCTTGGTAGAAGCAGCTTGTGGCAGCTCTGGGTCAGGACTCTATTAAAAAGGTAAGCACATAATAACTCGGGGAGCTACCTTTGCTCTCCCCGGGAAAGAGGCATATATTTACATGTCATATTCTCTTCCTGAGTTCATTTTTTACAAATGAGCATCAGAACAATGGGATTTTTTTGTTTCTTTCCAAATAAGAAACACAGCACATAAAAACACAGGGGTTTTAAAACAATGCACTTTATTTGCGCACTTCAGTTAATTGATACTTATCCTGTCCTGCAAGAAAAAAATCTCATTTTGCAGCCTCTTTCCACAGTGTTTAGCTTTGATATAAATAAGAGCAGTCCTCCTGTAAGTTTTTTTCCCCTTAACCAGAAGCAGTTGGGTGGAACATAAATTGATTTTTTAAAGACATAATATAACATTATGCGCTGTTATACAATAAGAGAATTGGCTTGTGTCTCCTGCCTTATGTTCTTTAGATTGGGACCATCTTACTGCCTCAGTGAGTCTATCCCACTGTGTGACCTGCCTAGCTGTAATCATACCTTGGAGTCTTTGATTACAGTAAAAGCTGATGCCATGGTGAAATTCCCCTTAATACTTACGTTTTGAGACCTGATGAAATGATGCAATGTCCTTCTTATGTGAAGTGCATTACCTCAGTGTGCCTGTGAATCAGCATCATTAGATCTGCATGAGTTCATCCTTAAAAAGGATTAAAAAGTGTTCCCACTTCTGGGAATGGGGGGACAAGCAGTGCTAATAGCAATCTTAATTAATTTAGGGTTTATGACTTTCCTGTCCTTGTTCTGCTTTTCCTTTCGCCTAGGGTATTTAAGATTTCAGAGTAAAACTGGTCCATGAGGATGGACAGAGATTTTTGGTGTCCACAGCTGTTTCTATGCAAGGAATTCTTCAAAATTCTGTTTTTGAGCAGAAGGGAGCTTAGAGTGTATATATATACATATCTATATCTATATCTATCTATCTATATATACATATAATTTTTTTTTTCCCCTGGTCATTTCTTATCAAAACTGCTTAAATTGATTTACCTGTGTTTGCTGTCTGAACGTGCATGATGTGACTTCTGTGGATAGTAATTTACCAAAAGGACAGCAAAAGAAAAATGGCATCTTCTATGCCATGTGAGTGTCACCAATAATTCTAGTTAAATCTATGCTGTAGTTTGTAGTGAAACAAGATTTTGTTGTTGTTGTTGTATTTAATACAAATAGTTTAATTTATAATAGTTTTTCTCAGAGAAAAATAATTCAGCTTCAAGTATAAATTACATTTTGTCTTATTTCTCTGGGTAGACTTTTAAGGCCATGTTATTTAATATGGCTTTTCCTGAAAAGAAAGAATTGTACCTTTTCAGTATTATGGGTCTCCTTTGAAAATATCTCAACTTTTACTGCTCTTTGCACTTGCCCCAACATCCCAGAACATTAAAAAAAAAAAGCTGTGTGTTCTTCTGAGGCAAATACCATGTGATATATAGAAAGACTTTCTTTGCGAATGATAGGTTGAAACAAATTTTATGCCCACATTTGAATTCATCACTATTGGTCACTCTGGGTGAGCTCAGGAAAGGAAGTGTATGTTATTCTTTATGTGAGCTCTAAAAGCTCTTGTCAATGTGAGTTGTATGAATAACTCTACACTATTATCTCACACTGATCAAGATAACAAGATACAATTTTCCCCTTGAAGAATTTTGATGATATTTTGTTTCCTCTGACCAAAACTTTTCCTCATGTTCTTTTACTTCTATTACTGGTTGGAGTTTTGGCTTTCAAAAGTATTAGAGCTCTAGAATTCTTCTGAAAATTAGAACTTTTCAAAAGCACTGCTACTATTGCCAGTTTTTTAAGTAATCAAAAAAGTAGTATAATAATATTTTTTCAGAATTCATATGACAGTGTTATACCATCAATACATGTGCATCAGCCAGAATGTTAAGAACTAGACATGGTCATCAATATCACTCACTTTCAAATCTGGATTTCACATAAACACTGTAATTATTGTATGTTTAATCCATTCTGAAATAATTAAAAATATTAAAATAAAAAAAACAAATAAAAAAAGACTATTGGCTATATGTCTAGACATACATTTTGATTCAAGTACCTGATTGAATTGGGTACCTCAACATTTGCTGTTTGACATTACCACATGTAATCTCATTCACATTACTGTGAGACTGATAATGTCACTTGCCTGGACTGACTGATACTGTAGTGGAAATTCAATGCAACTACTTGTGGAAGCTGTTCAGGAAGCAAAAACTGCACTTGCAGTCAGTATGAAACATCATAGATACTGAATATATTTATACATGCATAAAGTGATATGCTTATTTTTATTGAGTTTTGCATCAGTTCTGCTACCATCCATGATTTTTTCCTTGCTAAAGAATAAAAATAAATAAGAAAAATGTAACCATGCCAGTGAGAAAGTTTATTGTACAAGGTATGCATTTCTTATTAGTGGGCTTATATGCATGTGGAAAATGCAGAAAAGATATGAAAACAATACTTGTATTAACTACATTCCCTTCCTCCTCCCAAAACAGTGATCATGCTGCTAATTCTGTATGAATACAACCTTCTAGGATAACCATTACTTTATTTTGTCTCTATTTGTATCTGAGTCACTTCTCTGTCATATTCAGATGTGTTCTCCTTCGTGCAGAAATCATCTTTTTGTCCTATATTTGAGTAGAGCTGTGCTCTGTGATAAAATCTCTGTGCACTGGTACATAAAAATAGTAATGTTACAAGGCACTTTGAAGCTAACAAGATCAAAAATGGCATTATGAATGCTCTAGACTTCTTGGCAAGGAATGGTTATTGATACAGGCTCAGACAACCATGCCCCAGCTCTTTAACATTTTATCTGGGAACTACCACAGCAAGAACAGCTTTCAAGAACCACCTCTTTAGAAGAAAGGAGAATCTGATGCTAGGAGACCTTTTGAAAAGTCTGAGGGACAGATACTGAAACCTTCAGTGCTGTTAAACAGTACTGGATTTTACCTCTGATCTCATTTCTTCTGTTGGAAATGAGATCTCACTGCTGGCAGCATTCCTGTCTAGTGAACTCTTCTAGAAGGAGAGGTGGAACTGGGTCCTGACCCACAGGGGCTGTCCGTGCTGTTGTGTACATCCCTGCCCCTCCAAGACACTAGAAAACACTATAACCTGCTTGTCTTACTGACCATACACCAAACCCAGACCCCTGGGGAAGGGCCTTTAAACGTTCTAAGGAAAGGGAGGGATTTGTTTTAAAACATAACACTACAACAAGCTATTAAAAGACACAACTTTGTTTATATACTTCCTCCTTGCATTAGTGAAGTTATCAGCTTATCAGTTGAATAAAGTGAAGGAAACTTCTGTGTGAGTTTTCAATAAGTAATACAAGGTTTTTTACTCTTCCTTCAAGAAGTTATATTATTCATTTCAGGGGCTTACTAAATCAGGTATTTAAACTTGGTCATGCTATATAAACATGATATGAGAAAAAGTAATTGCTTATTATAATATAGTCTAGCTAAAATTAGTCACTGATCCCTCAGTATCTATTTAGCATAGGCCATTAATTTTTAAGAACTGTTTTCAAGTTGATGTTAAATGGCAATAAGAACAAAATGTCATTTCCAGAACAAGTATTACAAATGTAAGGCCATATATTTAATACTTTTAGTTTTACATCTTCTGGATTTAAATATTACATAGATTCTGCAAGGGTCCCAAAAACAAATACTGTATTGCTTTTTTTAATTAAAAGAACCCCGAAGCATGATGACTCTAGAATTCTTGTAAATCAGAAAGGCACAAGAGAAAAGTGATGTTTGCAAAAGTGTTAATTAATTGAAGACAAACTTCCTATAGGAATTTGACAGGTTTTGACAGTCTTTTTATTTGGAAAGACAGTTTAAAAGTGATGGCACTGTACAATACTCATCAGTTGGAATATCCATCTGGCAAGTGAGAAAGGATAATAGGAACAAGTTGAACTTAAAAGTGAGTAAGCCACCACAGGTACTGTCCAGAGTTATTCTGTTCAAAGGGAATTGTTTCTAACTACACAATCCTTGCCTCCTTCCCTTCGATAGTCAGCTACTATTAGAATTAGTTGTAGATACAGAGTAGACAATTACCTGGTTGTGGAAAATGTCACAGCTTCCTCTGCAAAACACAAACAAAAACCCCTCATGTTGCAGCTATGTTCAGGTACTGTCAGAAGGTGTATTAACCCCTGAAGAATATCTTGGTTAATTTCAACTTACACTCAAAATACCGAAGAACATAGGAGTTGCAAATGTCCAAGGAAAATATCTTTATCTTTTGTGAAGTCTGTTGAAATAACTTTCTACTAGTATCACTCTCTTGCTCTCACTCATCCCAAGACTCTGGAGTCCTTCTAAGGGCTTACTTTTTTCCTGGTGCTAGAGTCCACGGTAGGAAAAAAAATCGGGTTTGTGCTTGTACCCTGGGCTGTTCTGAGGCCATTGCAGCAGAGATCCCTACTTGAGTGGCAACGTGCAGCCATGCTGCATTCTAGTGGATCTCTGTATTGCTACAGCTGGGGTTCCAGGTGGGTGGGACATGCTGAGCAGGCTACCTTTCCTGACAGGCAGGCATGAATGCTCTGCAACAGCCCGTGGTCTTTAGCTCTTAAGAATGGAAAGAATGATGATCTGCCTGACACCATCCTGGCTGTGAGTTGTTCTGAAAGTTGCAGGTTTGCTAATCAAATGTGGGTAACTCTCTACCATTAACAAACAGACACAGGAATTGCACATTTAACTCAGAAAAACATTTAGCTCTTCTTCATTGTTACACTTCTCACAAAAAGCACTGGATATTTTTCAGATGTCCCATTGCCTAAAACAAATTCCTCTGAAGCCAAACACAAAAACAAGCAGAAAGAAATATGTACTGATGCTAGTCTGGTATTGAAGAAATTATCTAAATAGCCTTATTTTCTATGTTCAGTCAGAAAGAATAAACTGTTTTTCTGCAGCTTGTTTCCTTCTCAATATCTAATCCATGGGTAAAATGGGCTGAAAACAGTCAAGAGTATCACTTTGCCATTCTCCTCAGGGGATAATCAGTGTTCAAGTACTTCACCCTCCACGATGGAAGCTGTGATAGAAGAAAGAGCTGTTCCACGGTGCTTTTGTGCCTTGGCTGCTTTTTCCTTCCCTCCGCTCTGCTCCGTCCTCCTCCATGTTCGCTGCAACTTCAGCAGCAGCTTAAGCAGTGGAGAGCTTGGCAGGCTTCTGGAAAAGAGCTGAGCTCCCCCACCAACACCTCTTTCCATGGTCACAAGTTCACGAGCATTGCTAGAGTTTCAGACTTAGAACCAAATGTCTGTGGGACTTAAAAACAATTTCCCTGTCTGACTCTGCCGGCTGCTCCCACTCATTGATTTATGCTTGTGATGCTTGGAGCTGTGGCATAAATCTGGTTATGTAATAGAAACTTGATAACAGAGAAAGTCAATACAGGAGGGCAATAGAGCTGAAATTACACACTGGCACTACTTTTATTAACCCATTCTTAGTTCACCTTAACTGCTTCTCACAGACAACTTGTCTGAATTTAAGAAAAGGATTTTCTTGATATTTACAGCAACACCAGATTGACAATTCTTCCCTCTGTCTTGCTGGACCCAAAGAGAGCATTTTTCTAGAAACATCATCCTTTTTCAACAAAAAGCATTTTATTTCTTTTCTTCAGTTAATTATATAATGAAAAATGACCATTTCTTTCACATCAGGCAGAATTGCTTTATAAACAAATTATTTAAACAGACCTAGATATTTCATATTTCAGAGTGTTTCCAGCTTGGGCAGGTTTTCTGAGGAAAGCTTCTTTACCAGATTGTTTGTTTGATTGATTTTTGTGGCACTTGATTAATTTCTTAGCCACAATTTCACAGCTGAGCTGCAGGATCTGTGAAAGCAGGAGGCTTGGCAGGTCCACAGAAGAATTTCTTACTGCTACAGTCTGCATCATTTCTCATTTTAAGCAATAAAGAAACATTAAGGTTTCAGTCTTTCAAACCATTCATACATGAAACTTCCCCTTTATGTTCTCATAATCTGATTCCTGCTGTTATTAGAAACCCCGTTGTTATTAGAAACTCATTTATCACAGATCTTTTTATTCATGGCTTCATTATTTGAAGTCCTGATGGTGATACAATTTCAGTTTTTCTTTTTCTTTGACTGAACCTAGGGGATTTGCATATTTGATATGTGGGATTTAAGAAGAAACATGGAGATGAATATGAATAAAATCATTATCTGTTCTTCAAGGTGAGCTTTGCTTCTCATGAATATAAGTAAAAAGCATTTAATTTTAAATGCATATGTTCTTTACAAAATTCTGGTAATAACATGATCCTTCTGTTACTCAACATAAGATGACCTGAATCATCAATAACTGAAATATATGTGAAAAACATTAACAGAGTTGATATAAAACAATATTTCATTAGTGTCCCAAGAGCAGTATTAGGAAATATGAAGCTAAGACTGTTACGAAAACTTGTCTGGAAATGATTACTTGAAGACTGGAAGAAGGCGAAAAATCCCACTTCGTCCAGGTGCTCCTGAAGTTGCTTAGCAACTGCCTCCTTAATCATGTTCTCCAAAAAGGGAGGTTTGACAGAGGATAGTAATTAGATGGTTTCTTGAGGAGGGTCAAGACCTCAGCATACTGCAGCCAGGATGTCATTTTGCCCTTCAAATAGAGGTGTTAATGAAATGCCCATCCACTGGGAAAGTGCTTCCTTACTGACTTTCATGAGCCATGTGGCTTCCTCACTGGGACTCTTCATCTGCTCCTGGGACAAGGCACTGCCCAAATCAGTCCTGGGTGTGCTCATGACCTCTTGTTCTGACATCCCTGGTTAGTAGCTGACAGCTTCAGATATGAATGATTTTGCCCATCAAAAATATGAAGATAAATTCACTAATTTTATGTGGCAGAGACTAGGAACTGATAGGGAGCTCAAGTCTCCTTATTAACTTTGCCAAGCAGCTTTTAACCGTGTGCATCACAAATGCAAATAACTGTTCAGACAGAAATCTGGAGTAAAAAAATTATAGTGAAGAACATCAAGAAATGTGATTTTTTGGGGGTGGGGTGTGTTAACACTTTGGGAAAGAGTTTCCTATCATCACAAGAAACTTCAAACTGTAATTTTATTCAGGAAAATACAAATGTAATCCTGATTCCCATGGACATAAAAAAATGAAGTCCTCTTCATCAGTTGGGGAAACTGAGGAAAAGATGACACTGAGTTCCTTGGCCTTATCTGTCTCCCTTGGCACTGAATCATCATTCTCGTTCAGCAACAGTTGAACATATTCCTTGTTCAGTCTTTTACTAGTAATGTACAGACTCTTCTTTTTGTGTACCTATGAAGTCTCAAGTCCAGCTGAGCTCTGGCATTCCTTGTACCTCCCTACATGTACAGGCAACATGACTGAATTCCTCCTATGCACTGTCCTTCCTTCTGCCTCTTGCTTTTTTTGCACTGCATCTTACTAGATATAGGCAAACGTTCTTATCAGGTCCAGAAAGGGACACCAAGTTAGTCTGACTAGGCTAATTTTAGCAATGTGCCATGTATCTGCTCATTAATGAGTCTTTTAAAAATTGTATTTGTTGTTAGTTGTGAGTGCTGTTCTGTATTCCTTTACCTCTTTTTGCATCTTGTTTAAAAACCTGACTTACTTTGTAATAGGGAACATTTTTTCCTTTGTTCCATTTCTGCTTAAGACAGCATAAAAGCTTTTAAAGAATTTATTTATTTATTTATTCATTACAAAGTAACATTTCTTTCTGAGTCACTTGGAAGTTTTCCTTCCTTGAGTTTAAACATGCTACAGACAACTCTTTTTACATGTATGCTGTAAGGGCTTTCAGAATGTTGCAGAATATTACTGATTTACCTCCAGACTTTAACAAAGGCACTTTCCAGTTTACTTGAGGCCTTAAACTTCCTTATCTTTCTCATGATACAAATATATTTGTTCTTCATCCCTCTCTCTAAGTTTTCAGGAGTTCATTTCATTTAGATTAATACCTTTTTGTAAAATACTTACGTGATCTAGATGAGAAAGGTATTTTTACCTTGTGCTGCATTATAGTAGAAACTAGAATATTTGTAACAGTGGGCAAAGTAATGCCCAAATCTGACAAAACTGAACTAAAATGTGGTTTTCAAAGTCATATCTTCTTGCTCTTTTAAAATTTATTACATGTGTTTATGCTGGCTGATCATACATAGAAAATAATAAAAATAACAGAGAGATTTAAGCCCATCATTGTTTATTGCAAAACACCCCTCATGTTTAAATGCTTCCTCACTTTTCCAAGTCAATGGCTGATCTCATTTCCAATGCTTGTAAAACTGAAAGATCCAAAATAGACTTGCAAGATGCTCTTCATTATCATTATTTTTAGTATTACTACTCATTCCTGCCTGTAAAGCCCCCTTAGAAGAAGATGAGCATTTTACTTTTTTTTAAGGAGAAACATTGTTTTGTAGCAAAGTCAGAATCTACAGATAAAGCTCTGAGGAGCCTGTCTTGCAATGCAGTAAAAAACCTTGAAAGTTGTTTTGGAAGGGTGCTTCCATAACCTCAATGAGAACCAGAATTCTCAAAACTTATGAAGGGAAACTGAGTCTGAAAAAAAGATTAATGTTTCAATGCTTTGTGTGATTTGGGATAAAATTGTTTACATTAAATTAAAAAGTCCTCTATGTGCACCGGTGTATCATTGCACAGTACTAACTTATTTGATGTGTACAATTAAAGGTAATCAAAATGCCAGTTCAATTAATCAACAGAGGAAATAATATGCACTCTAATCAGTGTTCTCTACAGAAAATGTTTGTTGTTGTTTATGCTGTTATTTGGGGTATTTTGAATGGAGGTTGATTTTGTAGTTTTGTAGAGTAAGACTTTTTGTCGTTAAAGTAAAAATTATTCTTTTCCTCTTTCTTTTCTTTTCCTTTTTTCTTATTATTTCCTACTATGTGGAAATGCTCTATTAATTTATTTGGAATATTTGAAAAAAAAAATCATTTTTTCCTAGGAAAGTACTAAGCTTATGACAAGAATCTTGGAAGTTTGAAACTGAGGGAGGCAGAGAACAGTAGAGCAAACAACACTTGGAAAGTTTTATCCACTCACTAATGATTAAGAAAATATTCAAAGAAATCGAATAAACAGCTATCTCAATTAATTTCTTTTCTGTCCTTTCAAGCACTGCAAATCTTCTAAGTACATTGCAAGGATTGCAGTTGTATGTTATGCCTAAGAGTTCCTCCTGGGTGTAAGGATTTATGGGTAGCTAAGAGAAAAATAAGTAGGGTAAAGAGACTGGACATTTATTATCTACTCAATCTCATCAGTAAAAATGCAGACACATATTTACCTATGCATCCTTCCTCATCTCAATGTCCCCCTTAAAATGGCCAATAGTATAATTTTTCCTGGGGCTTAATGGTATTTCCAGTGCCTGCTGCAGACGGAGGAGTTTCCTGTGAATGACCACAGTCTTTTGCATATCTCAGGCAGTTTACAGACTGCATTGTAGGTGGGTTTCTGTCTGTTCTTCAGGGAAGGTGGATAACTGGATCTGACAATTTTGCGTTTAAGGTTTGTGCATTAAATCACGTACCATTTCATCAGTAACACACCCATCACCATGAATGCTCACATGGATAAGAATCATTCATTCATTCATTCATTCATTCATTCATTCATTCATTCATTCATTCATTCATTCCTGTCAGTGAAGGCGTGATACTCAAAAATGGCAGGCACATCTCAAGGTGGGCTTTCTATTTTAAACTTCAGCATTTCCAAGGTGCTTAAACTGCATGAGATCACCCACTGCAGCTCTCATACCACAGACCTTGGGCTCTCTGCATGGCTGTGAGGAAGGTGAGGTAAGGCCTTTGGGTTCACTTCTGGAGATGTCTTTTTCTCTACATTGACTGAAGGCCTGAGAATCCCTAAAACAGGTGCCCTGGTCTGCATCGCTGGCATTTCTAATTCACTGGAGTATTTAACTCAGCCTCCCACCATTGAAAATGTAGGTTTGAACCTCCTAGTCTTAGACACTGTTTCTTGGACTTCAGTTATTCCTAAAGAATTTACTAGACTACAACCATGTTGGTTTTCTTCATTACAATCATCAGTAGGCAGAGCTATCAGCTTCAGGAGGTAATCTTTCATTATAATCATCTAATCAAGACATACACAAAACTCTGCAGGCTAAAATTGTAAAGTCTGCCTTTTATTATCCTTGCTTTTTAAAATATCATGTACATGTAATCAGTTTTGTTAATAATTGTAAGGGATTTTGTTGGGTAACATGTTTACCAGTAATAATTAATAATAGACCACAATTTTGATTATGAGTATGATAATAATTTCCAAGTTAGAATCAATTCTCATGAAAGAATGGGAATATTGTAATTACACACATACATTTTGTAATGAGTATCTATGAAACTTCAGAGGTCTTATATTTTCCATTCCATTATTATTTTGCTTCATTTATGGAAAAGCAGTATATTCCAATTATCTGATAATTTTCACTCTTCCACAGAAAATTGTATATTGAAACACATATTCTTTATATTTTATTCAAAGTTGAGACTATCCAAAATCGTTCCCATCATTTAAGTTTGAGAGTTACTTTTGTGGTACAAGTTGCTTTGTGGTGTCCTAGAGTACAAATTACTACTGGATTACTAGTGGCTCTTTATTAAATGGTCGATTACTGAGATAAGAAGTTTATTGTATGAAGAGAGTATGCGTATGATCAGACAGTACTAACTGGATGACAATCAAATGTGTAATGTCGTCTGCCCTCTTGTGACTTTTTATGCATCCATAGATTTTTTCAATGGAACATTTAACAGTGTGATTAACTTTATATGTGCCTGCAATCCAGTAAAGTTAATGAAATCAAATATGGCTAGAAATCCGCTGTATTCAAGCACACAAAACAATGAAATGGTTAAGGTAGTTATTGCTGACTTACTGGAAGAAATACAATGGATCTAAAGTGTAAAAGCAGCTAAATAAAAAAGGTAAGGTAAAAGAAAGTTAAAAAAGAGAAAGAAGTGAAGAGAGGCCAATGTAGCAGACATAATGAGAAGGCAATAGAAAGCAATACATATTGTGTTCACCTCTTTAAACTTCCTCAGCTCTTAATAGCAGAACTATATGCTCCACACCATCTGCCAGCTGCGAACAGAAAGAAAATCACACATACAGGTACTGTAAAATACAATCTAATTAGTGTACTAAAGCTTAATATATTTGAGAAATTTTTTTTGGTAAATATAAAAACAATTATAATGGGACAAATCAATTCCCGTGACAATATAATGAAGGGGCTTATGCTTCTGTAATGAAATGTTTCATTATTCTGCATCATGTCTTACTGAATATATTACATAGTCTCATGTACAGCAATTAAAATGGTAATATACAGGAGCAGACACAGAATCTGAATCACTATAGAGCACTGAGCAGACTACCAAGATTTACAAACTTTTTCATGGAACTCTCACTCTGAGGTGTGACTTGCTAACCTTTGGGACTTTAGATAGGTCTCTTCAACATCAAGCAGTAAAACCTTTGCAATATACCCAATAGTAATTGTTTCTTCAAATTAAAAGAAGATGTATAGCAAATCCCTTTCACGTATATGCAAATGCATTATTTTTCCTGCACTTAGGCCATCCACTCTACAGGCCTGTGGACAGAAGTACAAACCCACATCAAGGAAGCAAGAGTGATGCAGAACAGGTATGGAAAGCAGTAAATTTTCTTGTGAAACTTGCGTGCATAAAGGCATGGTTTTGAAGAATCAGTTTCTTAACCTTGGACATTCAGGATTTATAAGAGACCCTGTGGGAGCCAGCAAACAGAGACCTCAAGGAGGGCCCTGTATGAGCAGGTTTCAGTCTCCATGACAAGCATCACCATTCACACATTGTTTTAGGAGATCAGCATGAGATCACAAGGGATCCCCTTTAGTGCAGTGGTCCAGTGCAGTTTTTCTGATACTTTTGAGAAGGTAGCTTTCCCCTGAACATTTGTATAATACTTAAGTTAATTTCTTTAAGAGTGGCAAACCCCAGCTACAATTACTGTAAAGAAGTTACTCAGCCCTTTGTTTTAGATGCAAGGGTATCCTTGCTGTCAACTAAAGATGGTGATTATCACATAGCTAGGAACAGCAGCAGAAGGCCACTTGGAATTGATCATCTTAAAGATCTTTTCCAGCCTAAATGATGCTATGAATAAGCAAGGAGGACCACAGGTCTGGTGCCCAGTGGTTAGGTATTCGTCCAGTACAAGGCATGCCTTGGCTTCACTGGAGACTTTCTGTTTTCTTTGCAAGGAAAATATATAAATACTCCAAGGACTCATAACCAGAAACATACCCCGGAGTACCATATTGTGAAATCTGCACTAGGGACATGCTGTAAAACCAGTAACAAGCAGTTCTAGGTGAAAGCTTTTCCAATGGAGAATTGCTGGATCCCAAGAGAAGAGCGACAAACCAGTTTCCTGGAACTGGTTTTTAATAACCACTTCAGGAACAGATCAAATTGCCTTTACAACTGTTACTATAAGTTTTTTTGGGTTTGGAACTTAGTTGTAAAATTTAGACAATTTTTGCACCCCTGCCAGCGTGAGGGAACTACATTTCAAGTGTTGCTGTACCTGACTTAGGTCTCTAAAGTCAAAGGGCTGGATGGCCTCCTGCGTGCTGAGCTCCCTTGGTGCCAAGGGGCAGCGTCAGCTGAGATCACAGTGCGTACTGCTTCTGTTGGAGCATTTGCTTTGGAATTTGGGCTTGTCTGCCTGAAGCATCATAGTTACCCAGCAGCAGAAAACATGATGTATTTTAACCAACAGCTGCTCATGCAACAGGAAGATTACCAGGCCTGTTTGCACAGTGCCCTGTGTGAGCAGCCTTCCGATCACTCCAAAAGCAACAAAGAGCACTCTGGATTATAAACCATACCACATATTTTATGGCCCTGGTGACCAATATGAGACTGAAGCCACCGAAAGAATAAATGAAACACATTCATACCCATAATTAAAATCAAACATTACCATTGTTTTGTTATAGGCCCAGTGCTTGTAAACTCAACTGTAGTTCTCCTGACAAGCCACCTCTGGGATAGCTCATGTGGTCACATCTCCTTGTTCTTGTTGGTGCATAACATGCTTTGCTATGGTTTTCTTTTCTTTTACTTTCCTTTTCTAAGTAACCTAAATGCTTACAATGGTATACATGGCATACAATACTGACTCATAAAAGTCAGTACATTCTTGATGTGCTGTTATAGGGAATACCTGGGACAGGATTTGAGAGTGATAGAAATATTTCAACTGCTCATGTCCACCATACTTTCCAGGTGCTCCAGAACAAACCAGATTTCCCATAAATTATGTTGCCCCATTACTAATCACTGCAAATCAATTTTCTGGGAAAATTTCAAATTTTGTTCCAAATTGGAATAGATTTTTTAAAGGTTTCACATAGTCCTTATCATTAAACTTTGTGGAATCATCTTTATAACTACTTGCAAATACAAACTATCAATGATTTGATGAATTTGCTGAGAAATGTTTTTAGTGTGTTACTTGACATTAAAACATTCCCTAGAGAACTCTTGGGGAAAGAGGCAGGGAAACAAAAAAGTGTAATAAAAATATATAGAAAGGGGTAATTTTCCCATTCCCAAATTGGGCAATGCTGAATAAACCGCTGTGAGTGTCTTACAGCATTGGCAGCCATGGGTTGACAGGACATGTCAGTGAGATGGAAATAGGAATAAGAAACAGAGGGGATTGGAATGTCCTTGATGAGGGGTGTCTGGGAAGGACTAGTCTGAGATCACACTATGCTGGTGGGAAGACACAGGTATTGAAAGAGAAATAGTAGTACTTGGAAAAGACGAGTCTGGAACACCGTGAACACTCTCCATCTGTGAAGTGCATGCTGACAATTCTGTCCTACTGCCAGATCTATTCCCACATCCACTGTCCTTACACTCCAAACATAGCACTGTACGGATGCACAGTCCTTTCGCTTTGCTAAGAGGGCAGTTCTGTTTCAGTAGTCTTTTGTAAGCTCTATTTAAACAAGTTTGTTGGGTTTTTTTTTTTTAAGTTAAACCCTGGTTACAACAGCAAAAACAAAAAACCCCAAAACTTTCTTCAAGGAAATTGTCAGAGTATACACTTCTTCAGAAGATTTTTGGAATGTGTTACTCTTGAGAACACTATTGAAAAAAGTGTTTTACACTTTACAGAATGTAAAGTGTAAAAGCCCTCTTTTCATTCTGTAAATTAAAAAAAATATTTTAAACATTAATATCCGTTTTCAGAAAAAAACCCATTGCTTGATGTTTTCCTGTTGTTCTGTGTCCTATTTTGTTTGTGGAATTTGCTAGAGATCAAAAAGTCAAAGTTGGTTTATTTTCCACAGATTTAACTACATATAAGCCTTTTGAAAATAGAAGTACAAATGTATATTATATTAAAATACTTTAAGTCCCTGCATGGGCAGGTTAATTTATCTTAATGTGTTGAAAGTGGGTTAAGTTTATTGGAGTGTGAAAATAAAAGAAAATGAAGCCAGAATAGACAGGACTCTGAATCTTGCTAAAAATAAACAGGGCTGTAATATACAGCTTGTTTTAGCTTGTGGTGAAGGATAGTGGTTAGGGAGAGTGATCACAAGGCTTTTGTGGAAATGAGGTACACCAGAGTATGTTACAAATAAGAGATCCAGAGCATAACAAACCCATTGCTCAGTTTCTCCCATTCCCCTCTAAATGCAACCAGTGCATGAAGTCTTGTCTCACTGTCACTGTGGCTTGAATACTTTCCAATCTTTGATATGTTCCAAATTATTATAAATTCAGCTTCCCATATAAAAGTCAGAGCAATGTAACATGCTTTTGGTGTGAGACTGTAAGCAGACATGGCTATGTCCCAGCTGGTGGAAATGTGGTAATGAATTTCAAATAAATTTCAAACATTTGTTAAACTCCTCCTGAACAGTTTTACTTGCTACTAGTAAAATATAGATGCCATAACTGAGCATTCACACTGAAGATTTTAATTACACTGAGACTGAAAATAGAGTGTAATATTGAAATTGTCTGTCTTCTGTTCTACTAGCCTGCTGCCCTTAAAAATTTCAGTGTACATTTTCTGTTTCTCTTCTTTCTCGATTTCTCACTTAATTAACAATTAAAATCTACAGTTTCATAGTCATTGAAACTTGGCTGATTTGTATCTGGTGATCTGTCTCAGAGCTTAAATTCTTAACAAGTGTATTATAAAAACTCCTTAATTTTTATTTTATAAATCTCTGAGTAGATTTCTTTGGAAACCAGATTTCACCAACTTTGTGTTCATATATTTACCCACTGCATTTGTCTGCCTTACTGGCTCATGTGAATTAGGAAAAAAACCAAAAAAAAACCCAGAGGTGAGGCTCAAACAACAGGAACAGTTTAGCAGAAAAGGGTCTGCCACGCCAGCTCAATTTCTTAGAGTGAGCCAAGAACTCAAGTCCTTTCACTTCAATAGAATTAAGCTGGTTCCTCCCAAAGGAGGTTTTGCCTGTGCATACTCAGAGCAAGTAGCAATCATAGTAGTTTGTAATTATACTAAGTTTAATTACATATAAAGTATGGGAGTTGAAACTTTTGATTTTGACTTGTAGAAATAGAATCAGCATGTCCTATTTCCAGTTGTCCACTTATGTTTTTTTACTTCTTTCCTCAGTGTCCTGAAATGAAGGACACCCCATCCAACGTCTATCGGCACAGGAGGAATGGAAGATGCAGTAATGTATGTTATACTTTTGGAAAGTCAGTAAATTGCGCTAGCTGCCAGTGAGTGCAGCAAATATTCTGCTTTTCATTGCTTCCATCTGCTGGTTTCCTTTTGTGTTGAACTGGCAAGATGAGCAAAATCTCATCATGTGGATCTGGTAAAATATTATGTAACAAGAAAACAGGAGTTTCCTATTTTGTATCATAACCTGCTGTATTTTGTTAATAAAGAGCAAAATGCGAAGATATTTAAATAACAGTGTAAGCTGCTAGTATGTAAGTTTGCTAAAATTTAGCATGGGTTTTTTTTTTCACAGTTTCCCCAAATTTTTTAGCTAGGGAATCTTACACAGGAAAGAATGAATTGGTTTGGTTTTCAAAACCATTCTTAAAAGGTTTTTCACTTCTTGAGTATAGTCAGAATCTTTAAAAAAAACCCCAACTTTAATTTAAGACATTAATTAGTTGTTTAGCTTTAGGCATCCAAGTCTTAGAAACTGCAGCTTTTTCTAACAGTTGTAAAAAGCATTTTACTGAATTTTCAAACATATCAGCATTTCAATGAAATACCACTATTTCTTTAACTAATTTGTTGACTGTTGACTGTCCAGAACCATGTATATAATTTTCTTTTTCATTGTAATTTATGATTAACCAATTTCAAATGTTATTTTTAAAATTTTTGCAAACTTATTCTTTAGTGCTAAAAAATCCACTCTGTCACAGTGTGCAATATCCTCATTATGCAGACCTTTGAGTGATAGAGGTATTTTCTTTAGATGAAGCTTATAAAACTTGAATGTCTGAATATCAATTGGATGTGATGTGTATCTGTACACAGACAAGATTAGTTACTTTATAAATGGGCACTCTGGGATGCCTCTCTCCCCCTCCATTTCTGTTTTAATTTCATAAAGAATAAAAACAGACTCTAAATAATCCACATTTCTTGAAAAATAGTCTTCAATGTATAAGATGCAATTCATTTGACATAACTATGAATGTTTATAATGCAGATGCCTATATCTGAAAATAGTTGCCTTACATCCCCTCACATGTAATTAGAGGAAAACACTTTAGGAGAAGAATTCAACTTACCTATCTTAGATGCTTGGTTTAATGCAAAAGGAATTGTTCTGAATAATTCTGCCTCTTCTTTATTATCTCTGGTGAGCTCGTAGACAAATAGGTCTGATATAGCCATGATTTCGAGCATCTGAGTTTGGATAGGCACATCCTGTCTGGAAGCAAGGTGATACTTGTTAAATCCTCTGTTGTTGCCAACAAGGATGACAAATGGAAAAACAATCATGTGCCCTTTAAAATGTTTGTATTTTGAGAAGCTAGAGGGGGTCAGAGTTACAAATACAAAGAAAGATGATGGGAGTTTTTCAGTGAGTTTTGCTTACACAGTTTCATTAAATTGTGCTGCTCTCCCGGCCCGGAGAACATTAATGTAAGTTGCCAACCACAAGAGAGCAAGAGCAATGTTTAGACCTATTACAAAATGTAATCAGTTAACTGATCCAAAGAACTTTTGGGACTTAAAATTAGGATAAAGAGTGGGGTTTTTTCTCTTTTCACTGAATTTATTAATCACCAATTTAATTGAAAAGAAAAATTACATTCACTACTATATTGTTACAATAAACAAACAAGCAGACAAAATGGAAAAGAGTAGTTCTTGAATGAATTTTGGGAAGATGTTACCAAGTCCATCCATGCCTCATAGTAAATTCCTCCCAATCTTTCCACAGATATTTCTATTTAATTATTATTTTTTTATTATTTATTATTTATATATATATTTCTATATTTATTATTATTAATTATTATTTAATCATATCCATGATCTTGACCTGTTATTCACCTCAGTCTCATCTGAGCCAGTTATGTTGCTAGATGGGTCTAAACTAAATAGACAGATAATAAATCTCAGTGTACAGGTGTCGCAAAAGTCTTCATGCAGGTCTGGTTATCTTTGAACTACCTTGTATAATAGGAACCATATCTTGCCTCATTATATAGGGGAAAACTCCCACCATTCTCAAGAGTTCACAAGAACTTGCCTTTAAACAGTCTGTGATGGGGAGAGACTAACCTTGACAGTCCGAACAGACACACATCATTATGATGTGGCAAAGCTCTTCCTGGATCCTCAGAACCCCAGAGGGACATTACCACAACTCAAGAAGCCTGATATGAATATTTAATCTATCTAAAATTGGGTGATTATGCAGATACTGTGCATCTGGGAGAGTTGTTCCCCCAGGGGCTTATAAAAATAAATGCTACATCTAAAATGTAACAGCCACAATGCAGGTGGTGAATTCTCTCTCTGTCACTTACTTGCAGCTCTTCTTGGCTTGTCCTGATGTGCCACTGAAACAAATGGTCCTTCTCTGAAAAACAATCGCTGAGGTACCTGCACCATCCACAGGGGATCAAGGGGCTCATCACTGGAATATGAGGTGTTCCTCCAAGCCATCTACTGCTGCATGGGTGACGGGTTTGATGTTATGGGGAATAGTTTATAGGCTTTCTTTTTAGTGCGTGGTATATTAGAGTCTCACATTTTAATGAATTCCATAAATAAAAGATGATGAAATGCCAATGTTTTGCGAACTACATGCAGCTAGTTTCATCTTGAAATCTGGCTACATAAACAATGTTGTTACCAACATTTTTTACCCTGTCTTCTGTGTTGATGTTCTTGGAATTACTAGTTAAAGAGCAATAGATCACTTTCATTACCAAAAATAAAATATTGAGCTAGCATCATTCTGTTTTTTGTACTTTCACCTCAGCTTCATCAGTCACACTGAGAGCAATTGATCTGTTCTGGGTAATGGAGATCTGTCTTCATATGGGAAGCAATTTGTTGTTCTAGCTGAGGCCTTTGGCACACTTCACTCTAGTACTCTAAAACAGGGTGTAGAGTGGGGACATTAGGCTTCACACCAGTCACCTCGATGTCTTCTCCATAGCTTGTGGTACCAGATTTCAGAAAGGTTATAGTGGAGAAGAGAGGAACTGAGACCGAGACAAACCTGCAACAGGAGGGTTTTAACAGTGGCTTTTAAAGGAGCGTAAACCATCCCAGAAATTATCTCTTTTTTTTCCATTTTTGGATGAAAATAATGAAACATTCATCAGAGATTCTGGTTCTGTCAGGAACAAACAGCAGCTTGATGAGCTTCTACAACTGCTGTTCGTGCACATACCCCGAGGAAAAACAGAGAATTAATAGCTTATTTGCTTTGCTTGGTAAGAGAGAAGCTAGGGCTTGTAGGAGAATAATTCGGTCAGAGAAATTGCTAATAAATACATAATTTCTTGCTTATTTTCAGAGAAAAAAAATTACTCTGACTTCAGATAGACTGATCTTTGTGAGGCATAAAAACATGTGGTGCAAAGAGGCTGCTCCTGATGGCAGAGGATCTTAATCCCTTTTTAAAAGTAGTTCTTGTGCTGCAGAAGCATTCAGCATATTGCCATGGAGAGGGGAGAAAGCTCGAACAGTTTTCGCTCCCCATCAGGTGTCCGGGCTGGAGCACAGTGTCGCACTGCTGATCAAAAGCAGAGTGTTTGTTCTTTAACCTCTCTGCACCCATCCGCAGTAAGAGAAACAAAGGTCACAGAGCAGAGGGGTTACTTTATCTGCCACCCCAGCCCAGCAACTAAGCCTCTAGCAAACACATTAGTGTTTAATTTGTCATCCCCGGTGGTGCAGCACCAGTGCCTGTCGTCCCAGCGCTCCCTCAAGCACTCGTGGGGCTCTGTGCAGGCAGCGGAGCGGGGAGGAGATGTGCTGGCCAGGAAACCATTAGCACCAGGGCTGGGTTCACATTCCTTGGGTTTGTTGCCTTACCTTGAGCACCGGATTTTAACATACAGCTTTGAGGGGCAGTGGGGAAGGGACGGGAAGGCGGCCACGCCAATGAGTGGCAACTGCTGGTTCTCTAAACATCTCCCCCTCTCCTCTCCCCTTGTCTCCATCCTCCCCCGCTCCACAAACAAAGAGTGTTTTGATTGCTCGGATGACAGCACAGGAATTTGCCTTTTCAAAAGCACTCGCTATATATACACAACCTAAGTACTGTAACCAGAAGAACCTTTAAAAGCCATCACGGGTAATGGAAGCCGTAGCAGTGACCAGTTGCATTTGGAACCAGAGTTTCTAATGAACACATAAAACACAAAGACAAGTCTGCTCATTAGTCCAACAGCATGATAGGCAAGAGTCAGTAAAAATGATTTAATAGGTTGCCAGAAGAGTTTCTATTGCTTTTGATTATGTTTGAATCCCTCCAGTGTCTATGTTTGCAAAGTCCTATGTTTACAAAGCTGTCTGAAATACACCATTTAAATTCATTGCATAATGCACAAAAATCAATTTTCCTGTTCAGCAGCCAAAGGGCAGGAGAACTAATTTTTGTGCATTACAGCATCATTTCAAACTGACCCATTTGTGACAGGTTTTCAAATGTGCATTATGCCAAATTAGATGAAAGGCACCACAGGGTGATTACGTACATTAAAGGGATCTGGGACAGCAGTCAGCTCTCCTAAATGGAGAAAAGATTTCTGGGAAGTCTGAGAAGCATGAAGACAGGTGAGGAAATCTCCATGCTGCAGAACTGCTTATTTTAAATGCAATCCTCAAAATTAAACCATATTTTGCAAAACTTGCCTCCCTGAAAATACACATGCTTTTTAGCTTGCCCACCTCCTGCACCATATTAAGACCTTGTTTCTTATGTACTCTGTTTTTTCCATCATAGTTTCCCTTGCCTTGTCCTAATCCTGGTGCTCTCATGTCCTGCCTCTCTATTCACTTGCCAAGCTTGTTTTGCAGTCTGTCAATCATTCTGACTTTAATCTGTTCTAAACTTAACTGCTGCCCACCCAATAGTCCCTCCTGAGATGCCACTGCCCAGAGCTCTCCCCCAGTCTTCATCAGAACATACGGGCTTTTTGATCCACCTTGCTATTCCTTTCCCTGCTCTCTTTCCCAGCTTTGTGGGCACCACTTATTCCTACTCCTCATCTGCTCTGGAGAAAGTTCCTGAGCTCTAATACTACTTATGAATACAACTTTTATGATGTCTTCTCTTCCAGCATTCACAGTAGGTCTTCAGGTTTAATTTTTGTCCTCTCCAAACTTTTTTTTAAAGCTCTGTACAACGTTCAGTTTTCTTTTGCTTAGGCTTAGATCTTGCTGGCATTTTAAAAAGTAATGCTGACAGGCTCATGCACAGCCTATCTATGCCTTCATTATTCACTTCTTTTCACTACCTCTTCTCTTTACCTATTCCATTACCATTACCAAATGGCTCAGCTCAAGACCACTTCCTTCTTTCTCAATTCAAGCTTCCTTTTTTTTTGCCTCAATCCTGTCACATTATCAACCACTTGCTTTATCTGTACATTCCTCCTCCTCCCTTAACTATACCTTGTCGGGCTCTTTGTCATTGCTTCATCTCACCCATCTCTCCTTGTCCTCTCCCTGTCCTCAGTATGAGTGGGCTCCCTCTGCCTGAGGACACACATGATGCTCTCCGACTCCTTCCTCATTCCTGTCTAACCTAGATTCTAATCTACATGTTATATAGAATTTGCCTTTCTAAAAGTAAGACATTACTTGTTTCCTACCTGTAAAACAGACTTTTCCATTATGGTTGTCTTCAGCCTCTCTCCTGAGTTCACTCTTAACTAGTTCTTTGTGGAGTAAATACCTTTTCATTTTTTTCCTGCTTAAGGTCCCATTTATAGAATCTTCCCTCTTCGCTCAATTCCCACTACTCCTGTGGTGATACTGGTTACCCTTTTGTTCATACTGGTTCCTTACAGACAGTGAGTTTTTACATTATTCATGCTAGTGGTTCTCAGATATTGCTTAGCAATCCACAAACTCTTCCTGGCTTCTCAATATTTTCTCATAACTATCTCAACTCTTAATGAAATTAGAGTATTCATTATAAAATCTCAGCATCTTATATGCATCTACCTCCATCTCTTTTCCTGATTTTATAGCAGCTTTTGTTGAAAAGTCCTTAATTTCAGATTATCTCCTACCTCCCTCTCTTCTTCCTCCCCATTTACATAGATCTCACCAAAACTAAAGTAATTGCACTCAATATAACATATAAACCTCCTCTTCTCTCTTCTTCCTCTTTGATTCCACTTTTCTAATTCTTTATTAGTTTTAGACCACACACGTAGGCAGCATCACGGCTTTCAAGTGAGGCTGTACAGTATTGAGTAGCCACGGACACCAGGCTGTATGGATTGTTGTCAAGGATTTTGTGGCCTGTTTTCTTCCCAGTGTAAGTGAGAATTAGGGACAGTAGATCAACCTGTGTGGGTCTTTCATAGTAACTTTTATTGCTTTGTTTAAATACTTGCCTTACCTCTAAGCCTCCATTTGTTTTCCCTCTTTTGTTAGTTGCCTCCTGCAGCAATATTATCTCTCACAATCTGATGATTAGAAAAAATTACAGTAGCATTCCTAATCCGCAGGCATATGTCTTAACCCTAAAGCCAAACATTAAAACTGGGATTCTACAGGCTTCTTTTTCCCACTGATGCTCCTGAGCACTAGACAAATAACAATTAGCTAAAAACTCTAATTTTGGCTGCATACCAGAAGAAATCTACAACCAATTAAGAAAAGGTTCAGGAACTTTGGAGACTGAAGATCATATGGCAGCCACTATAAAGTCCTCTACTTACATACTGTGTTTCTCCAGTTTTGATTGTAAAATTGATTTTGTATTTTCAAAATGTATTAACAATATCATTATAAAAGAACAATACTGAGGGGAAAATTAGGGTTGTTGCCACTGAGTGAAAAAAGAGTCTCGAGGTGTCAAGAATTTTAAAGTGTTTATTTCCCCTTAGGGGACCTCTTTCAGATGGACAGATAAACACTGGAGTGTTATTTAATTCTTTGTAAAGGAGATACAATCACATCTCTTTGACCATCAGAATGTAAGTTGGTGTCGATTTACCCCATTCAGATCACATTCAAAGCCCTAATTACCCTGCTGCAAGAACTTTATTGTCATTTGATCAGTATCTCACAACATGGTGGTTACTGTATATACTGATTTTATCCTGTGACTATTTTAATAAAAAGGAAACCTGTGCAAGCAGATGACTTTACTGATTCTGTTAGTGCTGCCTAGATGTTTTATTGGTCTTAGAAGCCCAATAACATGAAATATTATTATATAATTTGTGGGGGTCTTAGTCTATTATATGATAAGGAACGTGCTATGTTCATTTGCGAATGAAATCTGCAAGTACACCAGTGATATGTTGTATTACACAGTGACTCAGGTGCAGAAAAAGCCAATTTAGTTACTAGAAAGTCAAAACTAAGAAGACAGTAAAATCTTTGCTATGAAGTTCCGGTGGTTAATTAACAGACAAATTCTGATTTCACCCTGCTGTTTCAAAATGGAAGTGTTTTTATCCTAAATTAATTTCTTGCCCACAATAAACATACTTTAAATTTCCTGCTAATCTTATGCAGATAGCAATCTAGCCTTTCAGTTGGCATTTGGAGGATAGGGACATCTCATATTTACAATTAGTTTGCCATTTTAAAAAATATTAATCTTCATATAGCTTGCCAGCAGGATATAGAAAGAGGGTTTGGGGGACTTTTTGTAATCATTCTTGTGCAGGATTTGTGTTTTGTTCTCCCCATGATTTCTTTGAGCTTAACAAAAAACAGAGTTTAGAAGATTTGTTTGGTGTTTAACTTGATTATTTAAATAAGAGATAAGCAATTGCCATTACAGCAGCTAGGCAATAATTTCCTGGGGTCAGGGTCTCTCCTGCCCTGAGTACACCTCTATTGTTAATGGAGGTGAACATGCACACAGGCATTTTAGAAGGGAATGTTAAACAGTCCCCATTTATTTTACAGTGCAAATACTTACAAGACAAAACACAGACTTTGGGAGTCAGTCTGAAGACTTTAAAGAAAGAGCTAGAAGAACAAAGAGATTTAACTACCTAACCATTACTTTTTCCTCACAAGTTCTAACTTTAGAACTGCAAAACGGTCCTTAACTATCATAACCCCACTTAGCTGTCACCTAACCATAGTGAGGTGGGGTCCAGGCATCAACATTTCTCTCAGCATTTCTTCAGTGGACTAGCTGAACTCTCCTTTGAGAAACACAGTACATCTCACTACACATACAGGGAGCTTAGGTACAGATGCATATCAGCCAAAAACTAACTCTTATTCTAAATTTCCTAAATGGGCATCGACCAGAAAGGTTTCTTGTTCAGCTGGATGAGTACCAGTATGAAGTGTTGAGGGTCAAACTGTGTGCTCAGGGATATTTGTGTGGTGCAGTGTGACCCCAAGAGCAGGAGTCTGTATCAGTGACAGCCATATCATTATACAGGACCTGAGCTTACAGCATGAAGTTGTGTCAGGGGAGGTTTAGGATGGATATTAGGAAAAGGTTCTTCACCCAGAGGGTGGTTGGGCACTGGAACAGGCTCCCCAGGGAAGTGGTCACAGCTCCAAGCCTGACAGAGCTCAGGAGGCATTTGGACAATGCTCTCAGGGACATGGTGTGACCCTTGGGACTGTTCTGTGCAGGGCCAGGAACTGGACTCGATGATTCTTGTGGGTCCCTTCCAAATGAGAATAATCTATGATTCTACGATATTTTTTTTTTCTTTTTAATACTGCTGTATGCCTCTAGTTGCCTTTTAGCTACCTTTCAACATCATAAAAGCGTGTGTTCCCTGAGTGTTCTAGTCAGAATTGTTCCCTGCAGCTGCAACTGAGCTGAAAGTCAAAGTGCAGCAGGTGGTGGATAGCGTTATCAAGCCAGAGCACTGCTGAATCCCAGAGTTGAAAGGCTCCCATCCCACACTGTGGTCACCTCTTCAACCAGAACAATAAAGCTGACTGAAGGATTTATTACCTGTGCCTGGGGCCTCACTTAATATAGTCCTCTCCTTATATCACTCCCCCATTCTCCAGTTAGAGGCAACTTAGTCCTTTTTACTGTTGATAGAGAAAATATATGAAACTTTTGATTAGTTCTGAAGGCAACTTTACATTTTTTAACACCTGTATTTTCTAGAAGTGTGTGGGTTTTTTTTTACTTCAGGCAGAACAGGTTTGCAAGTTGCAGTAGATGAGTACCTTAAGGATGCTTTGCAGACAGCTCTTCAAAGCTCTGTGACTTCAGCAGAAGGAACTTTCCTGAGGCAGCCAACTTTACGATTGCTTTACAAAGAAAGAATATTGCCATCTTGACATTTATCAGTAGTAAAAAGTATGTCTCAGGGAGGAAAATATTGTGACAGAGTTCAATCTGCTCAGAATTCAAATGACAAAGATTTTACAAGTGTTTACTGTTTATCAAGAGTAAAGGTTCTGCAGAGATTAATAAGACTTGCATTGCTAAATACCCAAGTATCTCTTGGAAATTTCACCCTAATTATTCGGAGGATAGTACTTCTCAAAACTAGAGAAATTACTTCTGGAGTCAGGAACACATGGCTCATCCAATACAGTTGCCTGTTCTTCCTCCTAAAAATTCCCTGCAGTCACTGTGCAGAAGATGTACAAGCCCCTTACAGACAAGGCTGAAGGTCTTCCTGTGCATGGCACTCAGTTTGGTCTCCTGATTCTATTTTCTTTCTTTTCACAGTTCTACAGAAATCTCTGTAACTGACATGTGAACAAGTTATGCAGCTTGGAAGATGCAGAAAAGAAATGTAGCAGTGCTTGTTAATCAACCAGGATTTATTTGCTATGATGATATGACAAGACTCTGTTAGACAGAGTGATATTGTTTATCTTTAATAATGACCTAGAAGAAGTAATAATATGCTAATGAAACTTCAGGTTTCATTGTGAAAGATGTTCTTCTGTAAATCCTGTGAGCTGAATAATTGCTTTTGTAGTAGTAAGCTAGGACAGAAAGATACAGTAACTCAGGTGTATCAGGGTGTACACAAACATGCAGATCCCTGCACACACACACTTCTTCCTTTCTTGGAAATCCAAAACTTAAATTCCTAAACTGAAAAGAAGGTTATAATCAAAGAAATATTGAAAGGAGTACAAAACCCCAACAGTCTACCTTGAAAAACCTGATATTCAAAATACATCATATATCAAGACATAAAAACTTTGCAGAAGCTATGCATCATCCTCAGAGAATGCATATTGTCAGCCATAAAATGTCATATATCTCAAACCAACACATAAAGTTTGAATCATGAATACAGAGGTGTTCATCCTTTGTTATGGGACAACTTGTTAAGATGCATGAAATTGTCACTCCAGCTAGAAGAGATAGGCTTCATTTTGCACATAGAAGATATATAGGGAGAACAGTGAGACCGCTTTATTTGACAGTTAAAGTTGGTCTAGAAATAGTGAAAAGTCCTGTCTGTATCTATGGATTGCTTATCTCAATCTCTGGACAGATTTTTTTGTGTGAAAATTGATATAAATCTTTTCCGCAGATTCTTTTTTAGATATTTCAAGCTTCCCTCACAATATGTGAGTATTGCATTTAAAATTATGAAGTTTTCTAAGCAAAGGATTTCAATGAATAGGATGCAAATTATATGAATACAGTTTGTCTGGCATTTATAGCCCATTATCTGAAAGATCTTATGTCTTTGACATAATAGACTATGAACTTCCCTCTGCTTTCAGTTACACTCATATAAATCTGGAGTAACACCCTTGGAATCTGAGATGAGTTCTGCCTCAATCTCTCCCTTTTCAGATGCTGGACCATGGCCAATCTTTTCACTTTGAATAACTGACTCCAATGTCAGGATTGCATTCACAAGTAATCTTGAAGGTGCACTAGAAAACACAGCTCTAAATTTTGGGAAATGCTGCACAAGTCCATACTATGTTAACCTAAAGTCTAGCCCTTAGAAATGTATCTAACTAGGAAATATATCTAACTGTGTGTCCCATGCAGGCAGCTGAAGAGGAGATGTGCCTGCACAGGCTCTGCACTTTGCAGCCTGGCTGGAAGGAGAGGCTGCTCCCGCGTCGCAGAAAGACGCAGCGTCCCTCTGCTCTTCCCTCTTCACGTGTCTTGGTTTTAAACATACTTCAGTAAAATTAAGAAGTGTATCTCAACCCCATTCTCACAAGCATATAGAGCTTTAGACAGCCTTGTTAGCCACTGCTGGGCACATTGCATTCTCTGTGCTGGGAAGTGGCAAGCCACATGATTCACAAATTAGTTCAGTTCTGTGCTTTTGAAACCATGCTGTAGAGCAGGTTAATAAAATAACCCAGATTAAAGAGAAAATGAATAAAGTACTAAAAACAGAAGTTTTAGAGTCCTAATTTTCCTGCCAAATTATTTCATAACATGCAAAATATTTGCTTAAATTATTGCAGAATCTACCACTTTGCAACTAGTTCTTTGAGGAACATCTATGATGTATAAGCCCACTGATATCTGCAGGTCATAAATTATGCTGTAGGAAACTGACTAGACAGAGACCTAACAAAGTGTTTGAAGCTCTTCATGTCAGGATCAGAAACATCCTTCTGGCCTTTCTTGTGCATGTGTGTGGAAGTGTATGTGCTAAGTTTCTCTCCATGATCATTTATCTTTTCAGGAAAAAATCACACATCAGCATCATTTTCTAGTCGTGTGAATTTTGACTTATTTCATTTTTTATTAGGATTATTTCCTGTCTTTACTTATACACCAAGTCTAAAATGTCTTTTCTTGCATTTAAGGGACAAATGTAGAGGAACTGCGTTCCCGGCTGCTTAACAGCTCATGTGTAATGTGTTTCTGATTTCGACAATTCCCACCACTCAGCTCACAGTTTCATTAATTTTTCAGGTGAAGTTTTGCTGATATGTGGTTAAAGGATTGAAAACATTGAAAAATATTACACCGTATTTCTCCGCTACAGGCTGCTGTTGGAGTAATTTACTTCGTGTTAGGACAACATCAGTCCACACCCCTCTGTCAAAAAGTGAAGGAAAAACCGCACTTCTGAAGACAAGACCTAGTAAATCAGTTCTGTACTAGCTCAGACAGACTTTTCGAATAACAAAAAATAATATCAAAAATTAAAAGGGTCAAATTCTATGGAAAGCTTAACTTTACAAAGGGAACTGAAAGACCTTTGAACTTCTGTTTTGGGAAGAAAAGGGAAAAAAGTAAGGTAATAAAACTGAAAATGTCACATTTGAATCAATGACATTAAAAAAAAAAAAAAAGGAAGTAAAGGCCTTTGTAGCATCCAAATCATGCTAAAGCAAGATTTGGGAAGATCTGAAGTCATGTGACTGACAGGGGATGCCTTGCAGCAGGACAGTGCACCCACTGGCCAGCTGGTCTCATCTGGAAGCATTTACCTGTACTTAGAAATCACTACATCTGGAAATATATTTTTTAAAATAAAAGTAACTTTCTATAACGCAATCAATGCCATCAGTCCTTCTAGGCTTGTCAGAATCTGTGGACCTAATCCTAACATTCACATGTATCCTAGTATATACAGAATTGTGAAGGAATTGCAGAAAGAACAGGGATTTAGCCTCAAAAGGTTGCCTTAAGCTCTAAACTACCTGTTGAGACTGAATCTCTCTGGAGTAAAATGACTTAATTCTATCTACTTCGTTATGTTCTGTATGAGGCCCAAAGGACTGTACATTTTAAATGTAAGAGTATACCTTTATTTTTCACCACACATGCACCTGCATGGAAACCTGAGTTACTTCCACTGAAGAAGGCAGCAGTTCCCAAAATACGGTCAAATAACAGTAACCTGCAATTCATAACAAGCAGACTATTGACTGAAGGGGACAGAGAAATGCCAAATGGAATATTCTGGGACTGAGCTTATCCTTATGGCATAAGGGAAGTGCTGAGTTTTCCAACACCTTGCAGTCAAGAAGCATGGTGAAGATGTGGCTTTGTCTCCCCTGAATATCTAAACCTTGAGGAAAGGCTTGCTACAGAGGTGTCTTCTCGGTGACTGGATTATGTGTCCTGTGTGCCAAAGCTGTGGTGTCTGTAGTGCTCGTGATGGAGAAAAAACACAGACCAGTCAATTTAAAATGTTGTTGGGAGGTAATTTAATAAAGAAACCCTGACTGGGGCAGTCCATGTACTGCTCAATATTGGAAGGGGTTTTTTTTTCTTTTTATTTTAATATAAAAACCAGAGCTGAATGGCAGATGTGCATGTGCCTTGGCAGCAGTATTAAAATCTTCCAGTGAGTTTGGGGAGGTTTTCAATTTCAACGTGGGCATGGTTTCCCTTGGGCCTTCCTAATGCTTTCCAGGTGAGGCCATCCCTGCTGCCCACCTGGGAAACCAGCAGTGGGGTCACTGTGCTCCCGTGCCTAGGGCTGCTGCACAGATGGGGACTGCTGGATGCTAAAAGGGTGCATTACCTGCCCGAGTCACAGTGCAGCCCCAATTATTGCGGGGTGCTGGGTTCATTGTCAATTAGAGTGGCAGCGATGGTGAGCAGCAGCTGTGACAGATGGCATGGCTCCAGCCACCTTGTGGGCAATGGGATCAGAGCCAACTCAAATCTTTTCTTCCCTCAAAAAAAAAAAAAGAGAAAAATAAGGGAAAAAAGACCCTCAAACCCCAACACAGTTGTCAGTTAGTTGCAAAGTATAAGGGGGAAGTAGCATATCTACAAAGGGAGTACTTATCTGTTTTCTATTAACCCTTACTTTCAGCTGTTTGAAGTCAAGATTTTGTTTATTTATTACTTACTTCAAGCATGTTTTAGCAGGATGTTCAACCTAAAAGACAGTTTACTTTAAACCTTTGTTCTGAGGGGAACTTACAAGATGCTTTACTTATAACAACCAGATTAACCCAGCTGTCAGATTCTTAATTGGAGAAATTTTTCTCTCAGAACTGTACCAGCTCTGTTTCTAACCACAGCACATTAAGATAAACCTAAGACTGAACCGATTGTCTCTGATGAAATCCAATTCTGTATATTAGCTTAAGGTGATATTTACCCTGTGTTAAAAACTGGAATCATATCTCCCTTCCTAATCTCATCTGGGCAAGAGTCAAAGTGCTCTCCAAAGGGCTTACACTGCTTAATTTCCAGGTGATTTGGGGTGTTGAGCACCTCTTTGTTCTAGGTTCACACACAGCCAGTCTAAATGTGGTCTTGCAGGCACCAAGGAAATGCCTCAAACTCTGTCTAAGTAACCAGTGTGGAGCAACCAACACAAATGAAACCAACATGGGCCACACAGTGACAGCATTCTGCACCAAATTACACTTCCTTCAAAACTCAGGCTTTGACCTCAAAGTGCAACACTGATAATCTGGTCAGATGTGTGCTTGAGGTTTATTCACACCATGAGTGCTACAGCAGTAGCAAAAATGTAGCTTTCTGAGGTGAGAGGGAATACACAAACAGGGATGGTGGAATCCCATCAGAGGAAGCAGCCTCCTATTTCATTATCAGCCAATTTGAAAACACAAGTGCAGGATAGTTTAGAAATGAAGATTGGTTGATGTTGAATAAAAGTTATTGTCAGGTAGTAGCTATAAATCAAAGAGGAAGCACCTTTGATTCTTTGTCAACTAAATTGCTGACTCCTTGAGAAGAAAGAAAAAAAAAAGAGTGGATTACTTTCATGCTAGCTTTAAACTAGTCCCTCTGTAAGTGCTAGGACAAATGGATTTTCTCCTCAAGATACAAGCAACCCTCCAGAGATTTCCATCCAATAGACAAAGCATTTTCAACTATCCAGAGCAAAGGAAATCTCTTTTCATAGAAGAGAAAATTTGGGGTAGGATAAACATAAACAGAGCTAATAGGATCTGAGAACACAAAATTAGAGCAGTATGTCACAAATGAAAGACTACAAAACAGGCTTTCACCAAATACTGAAAAAGATAAGGAAAGGAAAAATTTAAGCAGAGGAAGCCCCAGTAGCATTACTAATTACTATGTATTTTGTGACTTATATTATAATGGTGTCTTGAGGCCCCTATCTAGAGTTAAAATTTAAGCTTCACTTATGAGTCGCTGTGTCTTGTCAGTTAATGCCCTGAAGGGGGTGAAAGAACTGAAAAAAAATTAAATCTCTGGCTGTTAATAGTGTTCGCAATTGAGTGTAGTCTTAGGACAACAAAAAGGATTTTTTTATTTGTTTGTTTTATTACTATTAATTCCAGCTTTGTGGTAACTTTTTTTGCTAATAATAAAATAATTTCCTCAAGCTGAAATCAACAGTGGAAAAGGGGCTTAATGAGCTCTTACTGCTTAGTATTTGTGCTGCAAAGGTTTGATTGACTCACTCAACATTCTCCTTATTCATTAAATAAATAAATAAAATAAAACCAAGTTGTTATCCTATTATATTATAACTTTTATTGTTTATCTATAGGGAAAGAAAAAGCTTTTCCTTTGCTTAACATTTGGTGAAGAGGTTGTTTTTTTGGAGAATGGCAGAACACCCTTTCTTCTCAAGCATGCTTAGAATTCAGCTCAGACTGTCAAAACCATAACTACAGCTGGTAAATTCTCAGCAATCTGAAATCAGTGATGTATGCACAGTAGATGATCCCTTATATCTTTATTTTTGTCTATTTTGTGGACTATTCTATTCACAGTGCACACTGTGAGCAGCCCCTCTCCCCTTTCTCAAAAACTCCAGAAAATGCTTGTGTTCCAGGTAGGCAGAAAAAGGTGGAGATTAGGGGGTGAGAGAGCTCCTGCTGTGTGGGTTTTTCAGGCAAAACCTTGATACACAAAGGGAATGAAGGAAATGTCTATGGTAACGCAAGCAACGTGAGCAAAGCAGGAAAAGAAATGCAGTTCTTCCAGGTTCCTTGAAGGCATCCTAATCATATAATCAGTTCTCACATTTTGAAGGACAAGCAGGTCAAAATAGCAAGTGAACAATGCAAGGCCTTTAAAGTGAAGTGAGTATTTGCATATATTTACATGGACTGTGGCTCATATCTCATCAAGAGATGTATAAAATTATTTTAAGAAAAATAACTTACTGATAAAATACATTGTTCTAAAATGTAAACATATATTTTAAAGTTGCACAGAGTAGCTTTGGATGCACTTTCCTATATCAGATAAAAACTGGACTAGAAATCCCTTCTTTACCTGCAAATAATAACCTTGCTCTTTATTTCAGTGAAATACTGAAAGACAAAAAATATTATTTCGAAAAGTATTCTTAAAAATGCCAACACATTCTTTGGTAATTATCATTCATTCTACTTTGCAATCAAACTTTTAAAAATGTGCTTTGCAATTATTTTAGATGTATCAAGGAAGTTCTCCATTGACTAATTGTATCACATCTGCAGTTTTAGGCAGAACAGAAGTTGAAATTTCTACAAAGTCAGATTTAAAAATGTAAAAGATACTTTTAGCATTAAACAGGTGAATAATTTTACACATGAGAAGCATTCCATTTGGCACTATTCACGTATAAAATCACATATCAGTACACTGGAGCTTAATTCTGCTAATCCTTATTTCAGGCTGGGTCACATTGCTAATTTTTAAAAGACTCTTCATTCATTCCAATACATATTTCTGGTTATGATAAAAAAGAGCTCATTCATTTAAAAATATTGTCAAGAAAGCCTCTGAGAAGCAGTCCCTCTCTTTGACAATAAATAGATAGATAAATCAATAGATAATTTAGTAGTTAATTGATGCAGAGAATATACAAATGAATAACCACACCGCAGCAATGAAAATAAAAAAGAAGGCAAGACTGCTTTCTTATAGAAGGGCACTTTGTGGCTCTTTATTAACTTGCAGCCTCTGCAATATCTTGTATACTGTTGACATTCCTTAGCCTGGGCTAACAGTAACATGATTACAGTACTCCCATCACACCCTTCACTAGCTCAGTCAACTCTATTCATGTGTTACACACCTGTGCATATTTGCAGTCCATTTAACTGTGGTGTGAGAAATATTAGCTTTCAAGGTGGACTCAGTAATGATGTTCCCCCCCTCCACCACCCTTTTTGTACTTTACAAGCACTAAAGAAATAGTTAGGAAGTCACAAGCCCTTCATCTTGCATAATTCTTATATTTGATGCTAACATGGAATTGTATCAATTTTACTTCTCCAAATAGGTAGAGACAGAAGTACATCAACAACAAGCCCCCCACCAGACAGTATTTGGATCTTCTCTCAGCTGTGCCACATGGTCTAATGAGAGACAAAAATTCTTCCTCTTGTATCTGAGATTATAATGTATATTAAAATGTTACCCTGAACGTTCAAATCTCACAGGAGTATCCTAGTACCATAGGGAGACAAAACTTTCAAATGCCATTTGGTTGTGGCAGATGAAATGCAGTGTATTTATCTTTTAGTACTAAAGCCCTCATCTACACAGAGAACTCAGTGGCTAGAAGGGATGTCACTATCTGCAATGTATTTCAGTCTGCACTAGAATGAAAAACACTTTTTTGCCTTAGTGCCTGGATATCCAGCTACAATAATATGGTGGTGCTCAGAGTGTTTGTGTATAGTCAGATATGGGAGATATTTTGACAGTTAACTGTCTGTTTTACTGACACAATGGGTAAATTCAGCAAAATTTAATCCCAGAGTTGAATTAAGATTGAGATTGTCCTGAATTCTGTCATCTGACTGCTGCAGTTCTAACCTCTTCCATCATTTTTTTTTCAATTATTTCTAGTTAGTTTGAATTAGGACCATTGCAATTCCAATTTATCCAGAAATTCATCCCAGATAAAGCCAAGAAAAAGTTCTCCTTTTTTTGCCAGTGTAGGTGACAATTATTCTCTAAGACAACTTATTTCTATTGGCCAGTAGAATGGTCACAATTACTCAGAACAGAAAGAAAGTTAATGAGCAGGTAAGATATCTACTTAAAGTATTTTACATAACATATCTACATGTATTGCAGATGCTGTTTAGGTGTCAGTGCTGGAGGAAACAAAATTTCAACTTAAGCTTTGGGTCAACTGGTAAGTTTAAAACGACTTTGAACAGAAAAACAATAAACAATTGGTAGCATCCACTCTCAAGTGTTTGGTGGATTCTCCTTTTCCATGTTAATTCTCAGATGGCTCAAGAACACATGCTACAGCCACCGAAGATATGCAATAAACCCTAATTCATGTTTCAAAGGCTTGCCCTCATCTGTTTCCCAATTTACCTTTGTGTTTAAAGCCTTTTATTACATCTTACTTCACCATTAGGGGCTGCTATGAATGGATTTACTATGGTATGAGCAAAAGTGGAGAATTAAAGGTCCAAATCCCGCATGGCAAGCATGGAGAAAAGCTGAAAGGCAGCAGCTTCTGAGTAGTGAATGTACTCCCCCTTTTCTTCATCCATAGAAAGCAGTGAAACTCATAAAGGCTTTTAAAACAAGGTCTGTATAATTTTAATATGAGTGGAAAAGAAAATAGATTATAGACATTAATTCATCACAAGTTGGTATTTCACTAAATGAACAGATAAATCTTTTAGTATTGCAATTTCACTGAATCATACCATAAAGTCACCAAAAGTATTGTTAAATTGCTGCAGCGGGGGATTCTTCTGGAAAGGTGATGGTAAATGAGGTTGTGACGAGTCTGCCTGCCTTAACATTTACAGAGAAATTGAACATAAGATAACAAACATGCATCTGTGGCATTTCAGGCTGTTTTAAATCACAGCTCTGAGGAAAAAAAAAAAAAAAGAACTGATGCAAAATTAATTATTTGCAAAAGTACCTCCCAACACCAGTCTATCTTCATTTTGCCTTGAATTGGTAAAATGGTTATGAAACTAAAAAAGAAACAAAACAGTACAGAAGTGGTGCATAATTTTTTCTGAGATCATGACTGAAATGCAACCACACCTGTAAGTTTTAGAGAACAGAGGTTCTACAATCACTAAGGGGAGAATCATGTTTCAACCCTTCTATCTCTAGACCATTTATTTCTGACAGTGAGATGATGAAAATGAGCTCAAAAAACCAATTTCAAAATGATTAATTTTTCCATTGCAAATTTGTAACATTATCATAAAGATGCTGAAAGCATAAGAGCTTAAAAAATTAACTATTCAGTTGTGCCTAGTTAAGTTTAAAAGGTGCTAATAAGAAAATTTTTGTAGAGACACTTTTACATAAAGAATCTGTGTGCCAGTTCTGAACAGATGTGAGGTCACAGGGTATATTATTTTTAACTATCTATAAGTAAGATATTATTATAATTCAGTCACTGGAAAGATTTTGAAATATTTGTGTTGCTATAAGCTATGTGCAAACAGAAACAGTGTAATGTAGTTAAAGAATTTTTAGATTAGTTTAATAAAAACTATGTATGTGAGACAAAGACATCCTCAGATGCACTCCTTCACAGTCACAGGTGTAATTTTAGTATATCCCTAAGAAATGGATGAATTTCTAGTCACATTAGTTGGGAATTTGGCTAATCACTTTTCACATTTTTTTAATGAAATTCAAATATATCTGCAACAGAATTTTAAAGCAATTTTACCATGTTCTAAAACATATAGCTAATTGCTGCAGTGAAAGAAGTACCTTAGAATTATTTCTAAGAAACATAAATAAATTATACAGTCACACCCTTCTAGGTATCACAGGACTTTAAGCATCTTTACAACCTGGTGGGTTTGACAGTTTAAATGACACATCTGGTTTTAACAAAGATATCCTTATACAAGTAATTGACTCAGTAATTGCAATGAGCAAATTTGGAAACCTAAGGCAGGATTTAGAACCATAGAATGACTTAGGCTGGAAAAGACCTTAAAGACCATCTAGTTCTAACCCCCTGTCATGGGTAGGGACACCTTCCACTAGACAGATTGCTCAAAGCCCCATCCAACCTGGCCTTGGACACTTCCAGGGATGGGGCAGCCACAGCTTCTCTGGGCAACCTGTTCCAGTGACTCAGCACTATACAGCAAACAATTTTTTTTCTAATATCTAATCTAAACCTACTCTCAGTCTGAACCCATTGCCCTTTGTCCTGTCACTACATGCCCTACTAAATGGTCGCATTCCATCTTTCCTCTAGGCTCCCTTCAGGTACTGGAAGGCCACATTAAGCCACCCTGAAGCCTACTCTTTTTCAGGCTAAACAATCCTAGTTCCCTCAGCTTTTCCTCGTAGCAGAGGTGCTCCATCCCTCTGATCATCTTGGTGGCCTCCTCTGGACTGGCTCTAGCAGGTCCATGTCCTTCCTGTGCTGGGACCCCAGAGCTGGATGCAGCACTGCAGGTGGGGTCTCACCAGGGCAGAGCAGAGGGGCAGAATCCCCTCCCTCCCCTGCTGCCCTCGCTGCCTTTGATGCAGCCCAGGGCACGTTTGGCTTTGTGGGCTGCAAGGGCACATGGCTGGGTCATGTCCAGCCTCTCACCCACCAGCACCCCCAAGTCCTTCTCAGCAGGGCTGCTCTGGATCTGTTCATCCCCAGCCTAGGTTGATACTGGGGGTTGCCCTGACCCAGGTGCAGCACCAGCACCTGATCTTGTTAAACCTCACGAGATTCCCATGGGCCACTTCTTGAGCTTGTCCAAGTCCCTTTGGATGGCATCCTGTCCTTCAGGTGTGTCACTGCACCACTCAGCTTGGTGTCATCTGCAAATTTGCTGAGGGTGCAGCCAATCCCTTCATTCTTGTCATTAATGCAGATATTAAACAACACTGGTCCCAATACAGACACCTAAGGGACACCACTTGTCACTGATGTCCATCAGGACTCTGAGCCATGGACCCCTACTCTGGATGCTTCTAGGAGGATCTGTACCATGATCTTCCCAGGCATGGAGATGAAAGTGACAGGTCAGCAGTTCCCAGGATCCTCCTTTCTACCCTTTTAAAAGATGGATACAAAGTTTCTCTTAACACCTTAAGGTGATTCCCTTAAATCACCTTAAGTAAAGATGATTTATGGTCATCTTATTTTATGTTTATACTGTGGTAGCATACACCAGAGGCAGTCAGTCACCTGAGGATTCTTTTACAGGCAATGGGTTTGGACCATGTTTAATTCATCAAATACAGATGTCTTGGGGTAACTTGTACCGTGCCTTGGGATCCATTTATTGTATTGACTCGATCTCCAGTTACTGCATCTGCAGCCTCATGTGACTGACTCATGTTTTATTGGCTATATTGTGAGCAACCATGGTTAGGGATGCGGATCTCACCTCTACTCTCCATACTCATAATTCTGTTTAAGTCTTTGGTAAATTTGCCATTAAAAGTGAATACTTTGGTTTACCTCCACACACAAAGAAAAACAACTCTCTGTTTCTTTACAGCTTTAGTGTTAGAAGCAGAAATTCATAGAAAAGTGCCTGTCTTGATGCCTGAGTCCTGGTAATTTCCCATAGAAATTCCCAATTATATAGGTTTCTTGGTCCCACCATTGCTTAAGCCAAGTACCACTTCATGCTGCATCTGGAGCTCTGTGTCTCTTGAACATCAGCAAAGCACCTAATCTCTGATTTTAAATGTCTTCACCTCATGCAAGCTCATTGTTCTCTTGCCAGATAGGATCATATATTATAATTTATTCCAATGTTAAATATATCCGTTAGTATCACAGTTAGCAAGGCTGCAAAACAAAGAAGGAAAAAGAAAATCACTGAAAATTACATTGTTAAACTGGCAGGAAACCCAAACAGCTCCAAGCATGTGATACCATGAAATGAAAGAGAATAGCAATATAATTCACAATGAGTTTTCTCCAGCAAGACTGAATTTAATAGGAGCTATTGACATCTGCAGAAGAATAAAGCCTCCTAAAATTATCTATTTGATAATATTCAGAGAAATAGTACAAAAGCACCTGCCTGGGTTTTAAGAATGCCCTTGATATCATTTCAAGAGAAATCCATGGTAAAAATTTAAGACAAATTATTCTTTTCCCCCTAAGCAATCTGAAGTATTAGATTCAGAAAAGCCCTGTTAGGTCATAGTAAATGTCCTCAAATCCTGCCTTGGAGAGTGGCCAAAAGCAAGGGAAGATTAAGAACAGGGCAAAGCTGTAGCAATGCTTTTGCAGTGATTTAGTGGTAAGGGGCCTCCTGAGGAAAAATTATTGTCTTTGCATTTAACAAGTTCCAGTAGCCATTGCTTCCTTTAACTCATGCAATTTTTAATAGCTTGTCTTTTTTTGAGAAAAATAGAAAGAAACAATTCTGTATTGAATGCTTTGAGACACTCATTATTTTATATTTCTTCTGTCACATTTTAATTTTACCACTTTCTGTCTTTTCTTTATAGGCCTTAGTCCCTCTAGTCTTTCCTTACACAGAAGTTAGTCCTTAATTTTGATTTTTTTTCTGGGTTTTTTTTCCGTATATTTTCCAGCTAACCCATACGCTTTTTAAGTCAAAGGAACCAGCTGTCAAAAAAGGACATGCATCTGTATCCATATGCCAGACTTATTCTCTGTTTCATTATTTTTACCCTAATAATTTATAACATTTACTTAGAGTTTATTTGTCCATTGCTGAGTGTTAATCTGATGTTTTAATGGAATTATTATAAAGTGTGTATATATATATAATACCCATAAAATTTGTAGGAAATATATAATTAAAAAGCAAAACCTATAAGTTTTAAAATATGTGTGTGTGTATATATATATATATATATATACACATACCTCAGTATTTGCTAATGTGACTTATTTTAGTTGCTCTTTTTTAATGACTTCCCAAGTGCATTTTACAGCATTAAGTTTTATATTGATTTTCTTCCTTAGCTGAAGAGGAAAGCTAGATACTTTTGTGGAGCAATTCAAAGCAGAGACCAAAGCCATCTCTCCCTCTCCACCGACGGCAGGAGGAATTGATGTAGATTAAAACCCTAGTTTAGCTGATGTCTGAAACATGAAAACCACTATTGTCTCTGGTATGCTGATGGATGAAGATTCCTTTCTTTGCTAGCAAAGCACTTCCATGTTTCTCACAGCACATCTTCAGAGGTAGGATTAAAGTTGTATCAAATTAACAGAAAGTGTAAGTGCAAAGCCTTCAGTGTGTCTCTGCATAGTTTACACATCATCGTGCAATGCTGGGTTAAACTCCCTCTTTCCATCTCAGCTGAAGTAATACAGTTTGACCTCGGTCCCTCGTTAATATTTAAAACATTTTCCCTTGCTTCACTGGGACATCTAATATAGTTATCTTTGACCTATTGACTGGCCTTATCTATATCAAGTATTGTTCTTGATGCTTGAGTAGTCTTGTTCAAATCAATAAAGGTAAAGGTGGCATAATCTGCCTATAAGTGGAAGATGTCCTTACATATTATATGCTTTGTCATGCTGGCTACATAAACTTATTCTAATTTCACAAAGAAATTAGGAATGCATTTTAGTGGAAATCCCCTGCAAGATCCAGTTTTGCATGTAAATTGTTATTCATAAAAATAAACAGTTTTGATATTATCTAGCACCTGTACAATGACAGGCCTTAATACATCACCACCTGCATTGCGTTTCAATTTAGTATTGATACTTAAGCATCTCTGATTCATGCTTCAAAAATAAGTTATGGTGTATTTGAACTCTGTTTATTTTGTTACACTTTGAAGTACTTTCAACAGTAGTGACAAACAGAGTTTAAAAGGAGCTGTCTGAAATATGTGTAAGGTCAGATTAGCTCCCTAGGATTCAGTTTTTAAAAATATGTGAAATACATAAAGAAGTGTTCCTGGCTGAGAGAAGTTTATGATTTCTTTATTACTAGCTAAAATTATTTCTGCTCTTATATTTTACAATGTATGGCAAGATAGCTTTTTTTGGATGAGAATCTGTAACATCTCAGAATTCAAGAAAATATCTAGCAAAATGTGACTGTTTTACAGCTGTGTTATCAAAAGGCACATGTTTGTTGAAGTGAGATTGTGTAGGAAGAACTATCTATAGCAAAGGTACCACAGCCTGGCAACAAACTGTGAAATTAGAGAAATTTCTCAGGTGAACTGAGTTCATTTGAGAATTGAAGCCTCAAGGCTGAGATTGTGTAGCCTGCAATAGAACAGACTGTCCCCTTCCTCAGGGCTTCTTATTTCCTACTACAGGTCGGCATGGATTTCAATTTTGCTAAATCTCACTTCAGCAAAAGCCCAGGGTTTTGGAGTGCTTTTTTGATCCTACAGGCAAGGAACAGGATGAAAGAGCAGTGACAGCACTTGGTGGCATAAATACTTAGAGCAAAAAGATGTCCCAAGATTCTGCTGCATGCTCATTTTCTGTCTTCCTTCTGGTTCTTATCCCTTTGCTGAGTTCTCATGGGTCCAAATGCCATTTTCCTGCATACATGCTTGACAGAAATTCTCCTATTAAAGAAAAATTTGCCAAACCTGTTGAAGAAGTCTTACATTACCTTGGACTGAACCTATGAGTTACCTATTCCTGTTTTGTCTGAAAGAAATTTAGGGATATGAATTAATCCATTGTTCCCAGGATACCCTCTAGAAGGGGTGGCTCAGCCTGCTGTAAAATCCTGCTCTAGCAACCCCAAATTTAAACTATCAGCCACGTGCTTATCCCAGGCAGGCAAGAACAACAACAGAGATGGCAGTAGAATTGTCTGGGTTGCAAACACAACAGAGGGTGGGGAGATCTGTGCTTGCAGGAATCTGCAAGAGAGAGTAGGTGATGAGCTTCAGGCAATGGGAATGCTTTGGATGAATAAATAAAAACTTGGCTGGTCTTGTGGCTTCACTATGTTCAGAATTATTAAGAATATTCTCAACTAAACTTTTTTTTGCTAGATATGCTTCCTTCATGCACACATTGTTGTATAAGAAAAGGAAAGCCATACATTTTATAAACTTTCATATAAATTTCATTTGTTTTTCATTGCAGATGTACATACATGTATAGATTGTTTTGGCAGAGTAGTAATGGTTACATCCTATGGAGAGAGCAGGTGAAAAGACTGGGCTCACAAGTGTACCATACCAGGAGCGACAACCCTCTCTCAGTTGGATCCTCCTAGAACTAGATTCAGGTAAATAATGGCAGGAAGAGATATTTAATTTATGATACAGGTAATAAAGGTGGGGGTTTTTTCTGTGTTGTGGTCACGAGATCCATAACAATTGACAAATTCATCAGTTGCATGAGGTGTTTTTAGCTGCATTTTACACAAATAGGCTCATATCAAACTTCAGTGTAACTCATCACAACATAAGAAGATTTTATTATCTTTATAATTAATAACTGCTCCATTGCTTTCACTGTTTGGGAGGTTAATCTTACTTGAAGCTTTTGATTAAAAACCTGGATCCACTGTGGACTTTACATCTGTTTTAAATAGCAATAGCCTTGTTTCAAAGAAGTGGATAATATTAGTATGCAATACAGATTAAAGTTTCCTTAAGTCATTGTCCCACGAGGTTATCTATGGTTTACTTTTTTCTAAAAACTTTTCTGGAAGAACAAAGCCATGTCAGTCAAACAGTATTTGCTCTACAAGATTGTAAAATAAATAATTACCTTCTAGACCTTAGAAGTATATGGCTGGACATTAGATATCAGGCCTGGTTTTCATTTTACTAGGATGAACTAGCTTTGAAGTTCTTCAGTTTCCTATCAGGACACACTTCTACTAGCAACATATAATTATGTATTTACTTTGTCTACCAAGTCTGCTTTTCCTGAAGATAATGGTGACATACTTTCAATTCCAGTACCGAGTTCTTAGTTTGCTATGAAACACAATAAAAATGGACATTAATGGCACAGACAACAAAGTTCAAGGCTTCAGAGTACATGGCTTTAGTAGAAAGTCAGCCCTGATTATCTCATCAGTGAAATTGAATTAGAAACATTTTCTGTATTCTAAGTGCACCTGTCTGTAATCATAAGATCAGATACTCTAAACTTGCATAGTGGATTTGACAATAATTAGATATCTGGTCTTCAAGAACTACTTTTATAAAGCAGATGTGAGGAGTTTGGGCCTCTGCCAATCAAAGTTCTACATCTCCTCAGGGATGGCTTGCCAGGTTTTGAACAGCATTGGTTGTCTCAGTATGTGTAACAGTTTAAAGCTGCAGCACGTTTCCCTAACTTAGAGTTTTAGTATCTAAAACTCACTTAGGAATATGCATGCAGTAAGGAATTTCAAGATTTCTACCATCCACAACATCTTTAATAAATTTCTTAGTTCCTGTTCCTTTTCATAATCATTCAGACTTTTAATATGCTTGAAACCTAATCCATGTCTAGGAACTTTAGAAAACAATCTTTCTAAGAAAACACTTTCATCTGAAGTCAGGCATATAAAATTAAGAATGCTCAAATGTACCAAATGAATACTCCACCTTATTCAGTATCTAGCCTCCAGTCATGGCCGGTAAAGATAATTCACAGGAAGAGGAAATATGTCTTAAGAACTAAATGAAATTTTCAGTTCTGCTCTGAGTGAAAGACAGTACCTGTTCTTCATTCTGTATCTATTTCTTGTTGCATTTTGCTGGAGGCATGATTTAGCCTTGAAAAACAGCTTTTTTAATTCATTGTCTCAGTGTCTTAATTCCACCTTGTTCAGAATGGGGAGATATAATGAGAAATTTCTGGTTCTCTCTTTGAAGAAGGTCAGGAGTTCACTTAAGCTCAAACAGACTAAGCATTTTAAGGCTCACAGGGGCCAGCAGCATGCACATGAATCATGCAGCTGATATTACCTCTCTCTGCCCCCACTAGAATGACTCACTGACAATGTGATGGGGGAAGGTAGTGAGATGCTCAAAATTGTGTCTTTAAAGAGACTGCAGCTATTCTGCTTCTGCATCTTACCTTTTCACATGAAACTCCTTGGTATTTTAATATTACTAGTATTTGTAGATGTCCCCCACTTTTGTAACTACCTGTCCTTTCCACTTTGATGTTTAAGGATTATGCAGAGAGCTTTAGGAATGTGAGAAATAAGTCTCTGAAAGCACGGAATATTCTTTGTGCGAAAGGAAAGAGTTGAAATTGGAAGTGGGTTGTGCATTGGAATTATTGGGAGCAAGAAGTGAATAATTTTAAAGACCCAGTTGCAGTGTTGAAAGATTTTTTCTGTGCTGTGTTTCATTGCACCTTGCCTACCTGTTTTACTCTAACTGTACTCTGTAAAACATTACCTAATCCTGTTCTTTGTGATACTTAGCTATTTTCTGTGTCTATAGCTAATTTAGGACTCTAAGCTTGCATAGCCTGTTGAACTCTCTTCTTGCCTAAAATCATTCTACCTATGAAATAACACTGTCCAATTTTTTAGATCAGTTGAATCCTTCTTCAGCCTATCTTAGATTAACATTTTCCCCATATATATTTTAATTCAGAGCAAACTAGACACCACAAACTACTGAAGAAAGATAGTTCAGTGATGATTGTAATAACTGAAACCTGTTGGGTTTTAAGTTATTATACCAGTAGAAATTCAAGTTAAAGCAAATGAAGACATATACAGTAGTTCAGCTGCAATTTATGCAGTGGAGATCAGGTTCTGAACTAAGATATATAAAATATGTAAGGCTAATCATTACCTGCTGTATATACATTGCTGCATAACACAGATACATCTTTATCACATCTCTTGTACTGGTTAAGGAGGGATATCATGTCTGGCTATACATAACCATAATTTGCCTTCTTGAATACTGATATCTTATTCATGATAATCTATAAGATGTGTCAGGGGAGATTTAGGTTGGGTATTAGAAAATGGTTCTTCACCCAGAGTGTGGCTGGGCACTTGAAACGTTCCCCAGGACAGTGGTCACAGCACCAGCCTGGCAGAGTTTAAAAAGTATTTGAGCAATACTCTCAGGCACATGATGTGACTGCTGGAGTGTCTTGTGCAAGGCCAGGAGCTGGACTTGATGATCCTTGTGGGTCCCTTCCAACACAGCATATTCTGTGACTCTGTGAGACAAGGTGGATTCTTCTTGTGTCACTCACTTAGTTCTTCACTGTGAGGTAAAGGGAGTTGCATAAATCATGTATGAAGAAATTGGTTAAATGAGCTTCATGTTTGGGTGTTGGTGTAACTTCCATTGGCTCCAATGCTGTGTATATTTAAAAAAAAGGTGTGTTTTGACTGCAAGTCAGATCTAAATCCTTAATGGCTTAAAACTACCTGAATAGGATTGGTGTGCATCTCTGGCTCCAAAATGCTAGTAATTATTACACTATTTGTCTGATAAATTTGTAAGCCTTCATCTGATTTCCACCACTTTACTGATATTTCAGTTTGCTTCCGTGTGATTCTGAGTCTGTGAAGACTCAGACCCATAGCCACTGATTTGCAATTTTTTATTGGGTGCAGCAAACCCCTACATTGACATCTTTTTTATTCTAGGGCACCATGTAGCTTTATGCACAAGACTCTGTTTGTACTCTGTGCACATTTGAATCTTAAAAAAATTGTAAAAGGAAGTCTGTTATGTTTGCACTTTTAATTTAACACTGGTTGGGATATCTGCCAATGTAATATAGGCACTTTTCTGTGCACTGGAAAACCCAATTAGGACTTGTTCTTAGTTTGATTATCAGTCAGAAACATGCATACAGAAATATTCATTAGAGACCTACTGAGAGCTGTGATAAAGCAGCAGACAGATGAATTATAGAGTCTGTCAGTAACCCCACTACAACTTTACATTTGCTTGATAAAGGACAAGTAACAAAATATCTAAGATGTAATTTGGTGCCCACTGGAACTGTACTTTATTATGGTAGATATTGTTCTGACTGTCTTCAGGAGGCTGGTAAGTGTTTCATGACATGATATTGTGCACAAATGATAAATCACCGTGCTAAATGTTGCACCACCGTGCTGTGCATAGAGAGGTAACACACATGTCATCTGGAGATAGCCTCTCAGTCACAGCCAAAACCAGTAATTTGAGGGTTGGAAACACAGGACATATTACAGAAGCTTGGATCCAAAATGTTTTTATGTTTAAAGGATGATGACTTGATTGACCCCACTTCCATAATTAAACAACAGTTCTGTAGAGTGTCTAGACAAAAAGGGAAGGAAAATAATTCCCCTTGGGCACTTTGTGTAAAATATTTCTGTTAATGTTAAATAGATGCATTTTTTAGCTTATAGATCCTTTACTATTGGCCTTAACTTCTAGCAACCTAACTCACTGGCAGTGCAACACAAGATCTAAATGATATTAAGTTTTCAATAGAATTGGGTAGGATGAATACATGGAACTATGATACCAGTCAGCTAAATAGATCAAAGTCTCTCATACAGTTTATTTAAAAAGCACTTGGGAAATCTGGTTCCAATAATGACTTCAATGTGTTTTCCTTTCTAAACAGAAACAATATCACATTTGTAAAGGGAAAAAATGACATTTGATCCCTTTATTGAATGTGGTGTTTTAGTAACAGTGTTGTTCAAGATATATAAACTTCCATCTAAAATTAAATTATTTAAATAAATATTTAAAGAACCCAAATAAGAATGCAGAATAAAAGTCTGTTCAATATTCTCAACGTGAATCAGAACCATTGGCAGTGTATTGGTTGCTGCAGACCCCAAATTGAGCAAAAACAGTCGCAGTGTGTAGTGTTTCTTCTGCGATTGAGTCTTATTCAGACTAGGGTTCCTTATCAGTCTTTATTTCACAACATGTATTGCATCAGCAAGCTTAAAATAGACACATGTTAAATCAGTTACTAAACAAAACTGTTGAAATATCAGTATCAATTTCCCTAAGCCATGCTGGCTATGTGTGTATTGAATAATTGTACAGTATGCTCTGATGAAGGATTAAAACCAGTTCACTGTATGAAAATAAGAGAGAGACCCATGCCCAAATGAACTACTTTAAACCATGCACAGCTTTTGAGAAGGTAAGAATACTAAAGTATAAGTATTCCCTTCTTAACATCTTCATAATTTTCTAATTGGGAATTTCATGAGTATTTTTGGCATAGTAGACCAAGATGCTTGACTGGCACATCTTCAGTGCTTGTAAGCCTCACAAGCTGTGAAAGCATTTTTGCTTGGAATATGTTTCCATGTCATTTAAGGTAATACAGTTTTCCCCAAGTTACCAGACAAAGAGCAGATGCACAGAAGCTCTGTGTAGGTGTACATTAGCAGGTACAGGCCGAACTGAGCTTGGTATTCCCATGCTAGTATTGGAATTGGAAATATGATGGGAAAAGACACCTGTGTAGGCGTCTGCATCTAAATTTTTGGTCCAGACACAGTTCTAGCCACATGCTGCACCAGAGCTAACATACTGGGCTGAAAGTCTGGAGGCTGTGTTCACAGCACAGGATGGGGCTGAAAGGATGGTTCAGACCTCCCCCTTTTCTGCCTGTGTGCTCTTAACAATTCCCTTTTGCCTGGCCTGAATTTAACTCAGCTTTATGGAAAAAACACAGAGATGTTACCCAGCTTAAAATGTGCACAGCAAAGAAAAATGATCGGTTTTCAATCAAGTCAAATCCCTTCATCTCACTGTGCAATGACATATTTCCTAGCACTGGTGCAAGGCAAGTAATGGGGATTTGCAGCCATAGCAAGGTGGGTAGGGCTGAGCTACTTTTCCTGATAGCACCAGTTTAAGGATGTATAAAAAAGGAGCATCAGGCATAGTATATTGGCATGGGTGTAGCAGCAGACTGGCCCCTACCAACTTGCCCAGGAGTAGAAAAGATTCCTTTTAGAGCAAGACCTAGAGCCTGAAGATGAAACCTTGCCTTCTCCATTTTAGGCCACCCCTCTGCTCTCAGTGATCTTCACTCTGTCTTGTATACATGCTTTTTGGGAGGTCATGGCAACTTCTCCATATATAGTTGAAAATTAAGGAAAATTCACTTAGGAAAAGCACTTTAGATAAGTGTTTAAATTTAAATATTTTGCTGAAGAAGGATGGTCTCAGGTCTGTGGTCATTGGCTATGCTAAATCAAGAACTTCAGCCTTGATACAAAGTTCAAGCAATTAATAAAAGGAGAAAAGACCTGTTGATTTATGTGAGTCTTGTTCAAAACAGCTCAATTCTTCAGCACTTGGACCCATTTTTGAATATATATTTAGAGCCTAGGAAAATGACACATTGCCTGTAAACTGTTCATATACTATGAATCTACCCCAAAATTTTGTGACTATGTTCAGTCTTCTTCTACAAAAGAATCACTCTGAGGATACACATTTATACGTATACCTGATTATGGGGGGCTTGAGTGGGACTGACATTATGGTTAAACATGTACTATGTAGAATTTAACTTTTCTGTCTCAAACTGGGTGGGGTGGTCCGGCTGATGGAACCATATGGAGTCTGTAAGGATATTTGCAAACATGGTTGCTTACACACTAGGATAGTTCAAGTTTCTAATATTTTAATGTTCCTTAATTCCTTCTCTGGTTTTATTTTCAATTTAAAGAACCATACACTTTTATAGAACCATAAAGACACATATACATGTATATTAATACTGTATCATATATTTTTTTCCATCTGAATTTTACTCTGAGAAAAACAACAAAGCTACAGCTGAATACCACATGAAAAATATTTAGCCTTGCAAGAACTATTTATATATCAAAAATCTTTATTAAAATCATGGGAGCACACTGCTGAGTAAAAACATCTGTCATTTCCCCTCCATCTACTTTTTTCCCCCTTAAACAGTAACACCCACATTTCAAATGGCTGAAGAGTTTATTTAAGTTATGCTGAGCATATGGAAAGTCCCTGTATCATCCACACACACAGAGAGATAGCGGTGAAACTCTGGGATGAAAAGCCCTAAAAGCACTAAAAACACTGGGAAAAGAGTGAAAGAAAATACAATCATTCTATGTCAGTGCTATACCAGATACAGAAGGTTTGGGGATATGTGTTGAGTACAGTTCTAGGAGATGACCTTTGCCCCTCTGTCATTACTAAAGATTGTAGACGGATGAGCCGTCTTTCTTGAAATGCATATTTATGTTTTGCTGACAATGCTGCTTTTCATGTTTAAAAATAAAAATGTTCCTTATAACAGACATATAATTATTCATGGTCTGGAGGCTTCAGTCTCAGTATGTGGAATATTGGAGAAAAAAATGATCGTCTGCCTTGAATAGTTTATAATCTGCGCCATAAATCTGTCATTCAGTATAAATTCAAAAAGCTGGCCAAAGTTTTTGCTCTTGTTTGAGCCTGTTTTTGCTTATGTTGCTTATATATTGATACTAACCCTCCAACCTCTGGAGACTTGCTCCTGATTTATAGCAGTGGACCTGTAAAGGAACACATCATGTCAAACGTCTGCTTGGATGAGCCGGGCTACTCCAGTGAGACCTGAGCCACAGCACAATGCCTGAAGTAGTGGGAGAAATGATGGGGTAAAGCAGCAGCAGCAGCAGCAACAAGAATGGCAGAATGGCAGACTGGGGTCTACGTCTTCACTGATAGACAGGTAAGATCTCCCTGCTTCTGAGACTCTACTAATTTCCCATGCTTTCTAAGGGGAAAATCTTCTTATCTTCAGCAGCTGCATAATTCTTGATCAGACATTACATGACACTTCTTTTTCCAGAACACAGAGACCTGGCCTCCTGCCAGATATGCATTTATATGCTGCTTCAGCCTTGGCTTATCTGGAGAATGAGAGCAAGAAAAAAGTGCTATACATGTGCTATGTAGCAGAGTTCCCACAGGACAGTGCAAATGCTATGTGTATCTGTGCTTCTAGGCCAATTTTGCATTGGAAACAGAGATTCTTCTCACCATCTCCTTCTATAGTCAGTCTGTACAGTTCTACAGTCAACTGAAAATTTTTAGGTTTCTCCTTTTAAAATTTTCTTATAAAAGACTATTTTATAATAATTTTCTTTTTCCTTGATAACTGCATGACTACCTCCACATTTCCTAAAGTTGCAGAGGAGATGAAATCATCTCTCAGACACACAGAGGACTAGTTTGTTGGCTGGAGTAACTTAATCCAGCCCATTAAGGAAGAAGTTAAGTTTTGTAGTTGCACGTGCTTAAATTTTAGGAATGTTACTGTTTCTGTTACTGAATCTGGCAGGATTAAGGTCAATAAAAGCAATAATAATTTTAACCTGGGGACTTCTCTAGATTTCATAAGATATAGATGAAAAATAATTTAGACTGAATTGAGAGCAATAATTAAGTTACATACGATGTTTTTAAATATTTCTTAGCAAACCAGACACAGTGAAGGAAAACTGTAGATTTAGACAAATGTTGGTGTTTCATAAATAGGTCAGATACCAAGGTGTTTTCATCTTCTTAAAGTCTGCTGTGAAATTTCTGTAAGCCTACTTGTTGAAATTTGTGGTTTTAGTCACAAGTCATCTTCTTTTCCCTCCACAGCTGTTATACCATGATATCCACAGTTTGGAAAAGAGTAGACACAGCTGGCTGTTTCTTCAGTGCTGTCATTGACCCTTACCCTATCCATTAATTGTCCATCACTGAAGATATCTGGTCTCCTACCTCCTCATCAAACACTTCCATATCCAGATGTGCCTAATCAGTTCTCAGAGACATGATTGATGGAAAGCAAGCCACAAGCCCAGGTCTAGGCCATGGCATGGCAAAGGAGTTGTTTTCAGTACAGATGATGTGTTGTCCACCTTAAGCAAACTCTCCAGCTGCAGAAGTTGGCATCTGTGACACATTGAATCTGCAGAAGTACAGGACGGAAGGGGAGGGAGAGGTAATTATTCTTTGAAATATATTGGCAGGGAATGTGCTTTCTGTCTCAGAGTGAAAACTGAAGTGCTCGTAGAGGGGAGCCACAGTGGAGAAGGAGATGCACAGCTGTCTGCACATTTGAACAGAACAAGCTGGTCCTGAGAAGAGTCTTCTATCACCAGAGTGGAAATAAATCTGTCTGAAACAAACACTTCTAAGACATCCAGATTTCACTCCATTTTTATCCAAATGATAAAAAGCTACATCAAGTATAGTAAAAATCACCAAAGGATCCTTCCAGGACTACAACTCCATTGTCTAAATATTTTTTTAGAAAATCTCTGGTGTAGATTTGGCCCAGGATAATGAACGCTTTTGGAAACAGTGTTTGAGTGCAGTTCAGGAGCTGGCACTCATCAGGGGTCTGCTCAATATGAGATGTGAATACAACCATTTTACTCTAAAGGCCAAGAACCTTTAGTAGTCTGTATAGGACATACCAGGCAGTTGCTTCAGCTCCAGAGAGCATATTTAATTTATCAATACAGATTTTCAGGCTCCTGCAGTTGCCAATGGTCCCCAAAAGAAGTGAGGAAAATTTCTTCAAAATGAAGTTCTTATTGTTTCCTCTGCATATATCTTAACACAAATTTTCACTTTAAGGTGGCGTCTAAAACCAGGACACAGGTTTGTTTGGATCTTTTTTCAGTGCCTCTGAAGAAGTTTAGATGTTAAGTCACAAAAACATAGGTAGCGCTGCCACTTGCAATAGACAGCAGCACACAAGGAGGTGATAAACCTGTGGCCCACTAAATATCCATTAAAGCCTGGTCAGATTTTGACTTAGCATTGTAATTTTAATATTAAAAAAGTAAGCTTTTATCACAAGGGATATTCCACTATCATTATCCTGTTTAAATATTGAAGCAGAAACGCTTTCATTTACCTTGTAGTAAAAATAAGAGTGGATTTAAGAAAATGCAGGAGAACTGATTCTTAATCCAAGGTAAAAACCTCAAGAATCCAGCAGCCAGATTGTAAAGTTTCTCATTTCCCGTGCAGTTGTCACCGTGGGAGCTGCTCTCTGCAGGTGGCAGTGCCTTGCTGCTAAATGCCTAGAGAGGGATCCAAGGCTGCTGCCAAGGGAAGGAATGTGCTTGCAGGTGCATGAAAAGGACAGCAAGCAGGGTGGGTGGTGAGAACACTGGCAGCACCAAGAAAAGGAGACTGAGGACACACAGACTGCAGAGGTGGAGGAATAGAGGAGATACATTTAGAAGCAGAAGAAGGAAAATACAGATAAGGAAAAAAAGTGGAAACTTCCATTACGGTTGCTGCAGAGGAAAGGAAAGGAGGGGAGCAAAGTGAAGACTTACATGAAGGTGAGGAATATTTCAAAGCATTTCCCTGCCATGACTGTGTAAAGAAGTAAAAGGCTGTCAGGAGGCTGAAGGCTGGTTTTACACCTACAGATGTCATCTGTGTCTCTAAGCTTCATTAAGAACACACCTACTGAATATTTTATAAGGATGGAAAACCTCAGATAGATTTGCCCTTAATCGGCCATATTAAGAAAAGCTAATATGTTGTCCTCCAGTCTTTTCCCTAAGTAACTCCATAGCCTTTTCCAAAGAAAAGGAGTGATTTCTTCTGAATTCTTTCAGCCAGCTTATCATTTGTTACTGTTTTGATAACATAGATGGCAAAGGATTTGGAGAAGCAAATGAATGGATCCTAGACCTGATCCTAGGTGGCAAAGAAACCTATGAGCACCTGAAAAAACCCCTGTCTTACCTTGGCAAAAGGAATGTTTGGAGCTTATATTTTTTATCTGAAATATTAGTCCAACTAATATGCTTATACAATTACATGGTTATTCTTTGTTGCAGTCTCTTTTTAAATTTTTTTTAAATTTTTTCTTGACTTCAGGGAAAGGAAGAGGGCCCAGCAGGATGAGATGAGAAAGGAGGGTGGAGAATGAACTAAGTAAAGAATTGGTGAGTGTTTGTAAACTTGGAGGCTCAACCAGAGTATTTCTCATTGCAGACTTAAATTAATTTTATTCCTAACTCTTTCTTATGAAAAAATTAAAAGTTTGAATAAATGAACAGCTGCATTTCATAAATAGTATATCTTCTTACATGCACAAATTGTCCTTTAAATATAATTTTTTACTAAATATTAAATAATTATCTGGTTAGAGAGTTGCCCCACAGACTATGTAATTATCTACTTGTTCACAGCATTTTAGTTGTCAGCTATAAATTAATCTCACTTTGTTTCTTGTTCTATTCTTGTTTAATATTGAGTTATTATTAAGCAGTTTAAGCAATTATTAAGAAAAATTCTTCTTCTAAGAATTATGAAATAACTCTTTGCTTCCCAAACTAAATGGTTAATTTCACAGCTTCTTGTTGTAAGCCTGGAGAGGATGTACCTTTCCCAGAGAAGATAGGGAATTGTGGGACTCACTAACAGACCTTAGGGAGCTGGACAAATTGGCAGTGTACAAAACAGTTGCTCTGAAAACAATCGTGTCTCTAAACCATCAATTCTCATTCATATGTAATGTCATGATCCTGCTTCTACTGAAATAATTGGTAAAGCCTTTCCTAATTCCACCGGGACTAAGATTGGTCTTTTGGGCTTCCATTCTGCAAACAGGCATGCACATACTGAACAGACCTATTCACATGATTAAGTTAAGCATGCAAATAAGTCTTTTCACTTGCAGTTTGCACATTACTAATGTTTGGAAAATGGAAGAGTTCCTTTTCTTCCTGAAACCTTTGGTCTAAAAAAGTCACTGTTTACATTGAATGTAAGTAAAAGATATTGACTTATGAGCAGAAAACAGCCCATTTCTTTGGTGTGTGGGGTTTTTTTTAAACCCCAAATATGAGTAGCAGTGGTTACAAAGGGCCTTTGTCCCCACACAAATTAGCTGCAGGAAGAATTTCATTAAGTTGCTCACTGGTCATGGCCCTGTTCTTTCTAGATGGGTCTTGAAAATCCAGAAAACCCCCAAGGAAATATATAAAACAAGAAAAATATATTTGAACAGAATAATAAAAAATAAGTTCTACCAATATGACATTGTTCAAAATTACTTGGTCAAAATTAATATCCTTTCAGGAACAGATGACTTTTTGGAGGCATCATGTAATATTAAAAAAAAAAAAAGTAAAATTATGAAAGGACTTCCTAGCTTTTATATCTCATGCTGCATGCTTCTTTTCTTACATCTCTGCTCACTAACCACTCTTCTCTGAAAATGATTCACATCCTGTTTTCTCACTTTGAAACCTGGTTAATTGTACATGTTAAATTTCTTGAAGTACATGAGAACTCTGCCCACTAATCCTGTTATAATAGGAGGATTTATGGTAGCATTCCAAACCTTGAGTGAGTGTCAATAACACCATTTTATCTAAGTAAATAAGGTTGTAAGGGATTTCCTTTTTATTTCCTGCTTTCCAGGAATGGGTATATTCCTCTCTTTCAGCTGGTGGACTGTGCACCAAACTAGTGAGAATTAGTATGGCATTATTTCTGGGGAAAAGCTGTAGTCAGGAGATTCATGCTCTCAGCAATAGCTGGTGTTATTCTACCTGTTTTGAGGGGGACTGGATTTTCCATCACTGCTCTGCAGCCTCCACCTGCCTCTGAGGAGTGCAAGGGGCAGCAGCTGGCACAGAACTAAGCCCTTCGTTCCTGCTGTAAAGGTTCGTGAAGAGACCATGAGCTTACACATGGACTTGTGCTCACAACTCAGATGTGGGACATGAATCCTGGACTCCCCATCCCAGTAAAGACTTGTTGATATGTTCTCTGTAGATTTAATGCTCACTGTATATAAAGGACTTGGAGCAGAGGATAAAACCATCGCCTCCCTTGAAGTGCTTACATATGAGCCTGTGATTTCAGACTTCTGTTTCCACCTTTTTTCCCCATCTTTTCTATTGAAATTACTCTTGGACTCTTTTCTACAAGATGTCTCCGTTTCAACCACTTTTTTTTTGTTGCCACGGTAACATATGTGATGTGAACAAATATTTTCCAAGATCACAAACTTCAGTTTATTCAAAGATGGATTCTGGGTTGCTTCTGGTCTAAAATATGTTTGGTCAGATTGGGCTAAGGATCACACTTTTTTTTATCTTCTTGTTGTTTTTAGCATTGCCTGGAAAACTTTCAAAGTCTCTGATATTCATAGCTATGTATGAAGCACAGCTTTGATCTGAACTTCAGGTGAGATGTCCAAGGATGAGACAATAGGTGTAGTTTGAGTTTTAGGAGATGGGGACCTGTCCTCTAAATATGTACGAATTTGTCTTGCTGACACACATTGAGGTAATCCAGTTTCTGAAAGTAGGTACAGATAAACAATCAGATCAGCAGGTACTAAGGTTACTGTTTGTGCTCTCACCTCCATAGCCCAGGGTGCAGACTTTGCCCTGTGGAGAGCCTCAGGTGCCTGGCTCAATTTCCTAGCACATTAGCATTCCCTTTTCTCAGCTGGTGGCACAAGAAAGCTGTTGCCTTATTTATTCAACACAGACTTTAAGAGACTTCTGGGAAAAGTGTTGTTGCTTGCAGAGTGCATTGTGAATAGCTGTCCTCACAGTGTTCCTGAACAAAACAGCCCTACACATTTTCTAAGTTTCCAGAGTACTTCAGTTGATGACTTGAATGGCCTCATCTCTTGCTGTGCTCCTCTAGTCACTTAAACTCAGCTGCTGGTTGGGAACTGAAATAAGCCTTTAAGATGCAATTGCAGCTCAGCTTACAAAGAAATTGCAGCATGATAGGAGTCAAGGTGGATTTATAAAATATATTAGCTGCAGAACTTTGTTTCAGGAGCATTTTCAGTTCTGTTGAAAACTCTCCAGTAAGCATAGAAAAAAGCCCACAGAGAGTCAGAAGTAGCTTTTGATTGGGAAAGAAACCTAATTAATTATATGTAGAGAGAATTACCTTGGCTACCAAATGGATTATGCTTTTTCCAGTCTATTATGTCCCAACAGGTGGATTTCTCCGAAAGGCACTCAAGGCACATGCACAGATGGATGAATTCCTGGTCATTGCAAGGGAGCTGCAAACAAGTGATTTGCCAGGTGCACCTCAGGATAAATAAGCCTTCTAGACCTGACTTGTTTCTTTGATTGCAAGTAAGCGTAGAAGATTAAAGACAGCAGGTCTCAAAAGCTAATTTGTTATCCTCCAACTAAGAAGCTTAAGTCTCCAAAAGTGTCAAAGGCCTCTCGGGCTAAAGAATTTGGTGCTGGAGCTTTCTGCTGTTATTAAAAACATGTAGTCTAAAGTCTAAAATAAGTCAAAACCAGGCAAACACCACAAGTTTTGTCCCAGTTTTCAAAACAAAGTTTTAAAGCCTGTTGGCTTTCCCTATGTAATTAATAGGATTGCAGATGTCTGATCCTTTTTTAGAGTTGGGAGCTTTTTGTATGTCTACTAGAAAAGACTTAAAAATTCTATTCTTAATTTTTGAGTTGTTAAGAGACAAAGTGGCCTTTTTGGCTTTACTTTTTACATGCCTTCATTAAAGCATTTGTTAAAATGCATGATAGTTTATATCTGGCCTGCATGGTACAATTTTAAGGCCAAACTCAACTCACTAAGAAAGCATCTGAAGACTCATATGCTGCTACAGGCATTGAATCAAGTTAATATGAATCAGTAAAAATCTACAGCACAGGAAGATGCTCTTTGTGTGTTTCTGATGCATCACATTAACACATATTGTAATGTTATTATAGTTTTAGAGGCCATTCTATTGTAATTCCATATTGGTCTATAGTCTTCTAAGGGTTAGATTAGTTTGGCTGAAAGTGTGCATGTTTGTATGAAGACATCTGAGCCACAGAAAAGGATGTTTCATTCATATATTTATATGCTTATATGTATGCAGATATATGTGCATGCACACAAACATTTTCACACTAGGAATTATACGACACTTAAGCTTAATAGAACCTGTGTTTAATAGAGTAACCTAAGAACTGGTGGCTACCAGATACTTCTGTGGGAATTTAATTTTTTTTTTCATATTTTTTTAATATTTGTCATAAAGAACAAAATGCATTTATTTATAGAGTATCAATCTCTTTCCCCAAACATCTAACCTTATGAACATATCAGATCATATATTTTATTACTCAGTGTAAGATTACACCAATTTTTGAGCTGAAGACTGACAAGCCTGAGTTTTAAGTGGTAATCAGCAATAATGTATTGCTTGTACCTTAATGTCACTATTGGTGATTTAGTGATTAATTATCTGACTGCTGTGTAGTGCTTAAAATAATCTAAATGCATAGGGTAAATTAGTTGATCAGGAGAAAAGTCTGTCATGCAAATTCAGTTCTTACAGAACCTTCCTGTCACACTCATCAATGACAGCCTAAGTGGGTCACCAGAGTGGATGGCCCCTGTTAATTTATTTTCTCAGACATGCAATACATATTCATGATATCCTGCTGTTTGTCTGTCACCTCAAAGAAACTCTCCATCTCCTCCAAATTATAATTAATGAAAATATGCACAGTTAAGCTTAGGGGCTTGGAAGAAGAGATATTGGTATCATGTTGCAGGGGGGTGCAAGGTATTGATATCTGCAGTTGTTTGATAATGTAATAGAGGAAAAAATATTATTTTGCCTGGTACAACCTCTTTAACTTTTTTCCAAACAACAGATGTAAGAGATCATGTATAAAAAATAAAATTTTAAAAAAGTATGCATGCATACATATGTATATGAGGATGAAAGAATACAGAATCATTATTCACAGGGGAGCTTTTAGTCCACACTATTCCAATTTAAAGCAATTTTTTTTTACAGACAATCACAATTAAAGATCTCTATTCAAGGTATCCCCATATACTCAGATTTTTCAAAATTTTACTTGCTTACTTGCCTAGGTAGAGTATTTTTTGATGTGTATGCATTTTTATCCAGAATTATCTGTATTTATACCAGTCATTTCCTGTCATGACTGCATATGATATGACATAGGAAAAGATACATTGTGGGGTTTTTTATATTATCTTACAGACCTAAACAAATGCACCTTGTACCTAAACTAGTGAAAAGACAGAGGTAAAAGCATGCAAACAAATGCACATTACTGCACAAATAATGACAATAGCAATGGGATAAATTGTCTAGCCGTATGATAAATTGCTAGACCATGCTATAAATAAAATTCATCCTGTGCTTCTTCAACTTATCAGTTACCTCTATCTGCCTCATCATTTTCCAGCTACTAATCCTCCTCCTCTAAGGCTGGCTTGCCTATTCCACACCTCTGCACAGCTTCAGACAAATGTCTGTTAAGTAAGAAAAAGAAAAATCATACTACCACCAATAACATTGTTCCCTATAAGTTTTTCCAGCATTTACACCTGACAAAACCCCAAAATGTGTAACTTTGAGTCTTGGAGAAGTTGTTGTCATTGTATTATATTTTTCTTTGTTCTTTCCCCTGTTCTTATCAGAACCACAGGTTTACTTTCAAAACTTATAGGTAATTTCAGTGTAATAAAGCCTTTGTTTCAACGCTGTCTTTACTCGCTGTTAATGAATGACAACTGACTCTATATTTATCAAAATAAAAGTTGAAAATGTCATTTTTAGGTACATATTTGCAGTCTTTTTGGATTATTTATGGTCAGAAAGAAGAGCATTAATAGAGGAAAAAAGCAGGAAAAACAAAATTTTAACAGTTCTAGGCATTTGATAAACAGTTCTTCTTTTGATAGTATGTAAGAATTTCATGAGAGTGAATTGGAAAGATTTTATTGCTGACCTGCATGACTTAGTTGTGGCTTTGTCACTCATAAATAATGTATTCAGCCCCAACTCATGCCACTAAAACATTTATACCACAACACATTATTGTGTATGTTATATAAATATTTATTATGATGAATTATTAAAATGAGCAATGAATATTTATTCCTCTTGCAGCATGAGTACATGCATGTATGTATATTTTGTGTTTATATAAATACACACATCCAAAAATATTTAAGTAGCTCTCTACACATGGATATACATGTATACATGTTCCCCCATATATTTGCATTCTCATGCGTATACATCCATCCATACACAGGGATGTGCCCACACAGTTGTGATTCTGGAAGGTCGTAAACATGCTCTTTATATATGTGCATTATTTATAAATGGAAGCATCCACATGAAAGGTGGAATTATGTACATTTAATATTTTTTTATTATCTATGATTAATTCTGACAGGATCATGGCTTGGATGCAAGTATCATAACAAAGGCAGGGCAAAGGCCTCAGCCAAACAGTATCCGAGGCTCTGGGAACATGACGACTTTCATTAGCCAACATTTACAACACAGGAGGTTCTTTCAGCCACTGTTTTCATGTTTGTCTGCTTATAAAAAAAGAAAAAAATAAAGAATTATTATATAGCTTTTGTGATACCCAGAATATATTTAAAGGAGCGATGTTACACTGTGGTTCAGATGTCTCCCTGCAACTCATGCCTGTTGAATGCTGGAGCCTGTCTGCATACATCCATCTAATCATATCTGATTTCAGACGCTGTTGGCACATTTCTAAAAATTTGCCAGGAAGTCATATGATGGCACAGAGAGGGAAGAGAGAGGAAGCTATCTATGAGCATTGCTAGGGGAGCACAGGTGAGAGAAATAGCCTGGGAACCAGACATGAGGTGCATTTTCCAGTCTCTGAGAAACTTTTCATTGTGCACCACAACATAAAACATCCCAAAGCACGTTGCAGATTTGAAATATTAATAGGAATTCATCAAGCTCCATAGACTGACGCTTATTTCCCCATTTGCTATGTACAAAGCAAAGGATTAACACCACTGGCAATATTTGTGTCAGGCCATACTGATTAATTTAATATTCTGATTGGATGAGCAGCAGAGCTTTAACGGCTGTTAACTTTCTGGCAAGCGAGGCTGAGAAGGTGATAATGAGATTAACATTTGGAGGACCTGATTTGCTTTTGCGCTGTATTTAATTACTACTTTGACACCAACTGGTATGGATTGTGCAGATATGCTGATAGATACCCATATTTGCTAAACTATAATATTGGCTTTAAAGAAATGTGTTAAATTCTGAGATTTCAAAAACACTTTGCACAGACATGAAAATTATGTAATCTCATGCTCAATTAATAGCACCTTAAAGAGGATATTTGGAGCAGCAGAGTGACTACAGGAAATGAAGAAGGGTATTAATCAGCAATGAAAGTTATACATTATGTACATTAAAGGTTAGGAAAAATAGTAATAATATAGGTTGCCAAAAATTGACTGAGATGATCAAGCTGACTTAGATTTTGCAAATGAAATTAAAATAAGTCTTACGATTATCTTGAGCTCTATAAAATAAAAGCAGAAGAGAGAGGAGAAAGACACAGTCAGGTCTGCTTTAAGATTTTGTAATTTCTGTCTTCCTCTTAAAAAAGAAGCATGGTTTGGATCATTCTTCAGAAAGAAGAGTCATATAAAGCCATGTAAAGCTGTGTAAAGTTTATGCTGAATGTTGAAATACAAAATATTTAAGAGCATAGGGTTAACAACACAGAAAAAAAATGTTACCTTTCCTTAAACCAACTCATAATTGCTGAACATGGTTTTCTGAACAAGAATGTGGTTTTGACCATCCATAGGTGAAAGGAGAAAAGACAACAGATAAGACTAGCAAGCTGGAGTGTGTTTCTATAGAGATGGTCAACAGTTGCTCTTGGGACTAGTCTCAAGGACTTTTTCAAGATTTCCTAAAGGCAGGAAGATAACGTGCTGAATGAAAATTTAAATTTGTACTTGAGAAAATAATTCTGTTACTATTTGGATTACCAGAAAAAGCTTATTAGGACCATAGCCTGTTTATACATAGTCCAGAGTTTGAGGAAGCATAGGGTTTTAAAGACGTACCTTCTAAACACATAATTTGTACTCGTGTGTACAAAATCATATACATTGTTCTCAGTTTTCACCAGCTGAGCAAAGCATACATTTAATTATCTTGACCTCCAAGAATGAAACTCCAGAGAACCATCCTTTTAGGCAGCTATTGTTTCAGACCCAACTTCAAGCTGAAACAATCTTTGTGGAAAAAGCTGACCAAACTGGTACTGTTAATACATATAGTGTGTCCTTCAGAACCTTTCTCCTCACAAGAGCAGGTGTGCTGGAAGGCAGGAAACAGAGAGAAAGAATCCAACTGACATATATACAAAAGCCCATTTTGATGTTCCACAACTTCAAATGCAATTTTTACACCCTATGTAAGTTCATTTGCACTGTTAGTGCAGTGGAAAAGGCCTTAGGGTAAAGGAAAACCAGGTCTTTTTCTTCAGGTGCTGCTGTCTCTGTAACAACTAATTGATATCCCCTGCAGCCCTCTTTTACTGATGAAGTATGCTCTAGGTATCAAAGGTCAGGGTCACAAAAAGATATCCTGGGACGATTTTCTTTCTTTTCTATTGGTTATTTGTGTTATAGTAAGCATATTATTTATTTTCATCTCACATTTATAATGTTTTTCTCCCTCACAACACTGCAAAATTTACTTACTGATTAGGGACCAATGATGTGAAATGACAGAACACATAGCCGGAGTACAATAGTTATCAGTGCTGCTGTGAAGTGGTGATGTGTAGACCCCCACTACCTTTCCCACCTGATTTGTGGAAACCAGGACAGACCATCCAGTTTCAGACTTTGCTACTGTTTCAGCTTTAATGTCAACTTCATGGAAGCCCTTTGACATAACTTCGAAGCTAGAACAGTTAAATGAGACTGACAGCCCTGGAACAACTGAAGAAGGATCTGTTGAGCTGCTGTGACGAGATGCAGCACAGGAGATTGTGCTAGATGCTTCACCAGCATCATTCTGGCATGCTGGGGACACCATGTTAACAGTCGCACAAGTCCAGCAAAAGGGTGAAAATTCTGATGCTTATGGGATTCCTTACATTTGCTCTGCATCTGTCATGGTTTTCATTTATACAAATGCAACCATGATTTTTTAATGTCCATAAGGATGAAGGATGTCTTAAATCTGAAGCCAGTTAAGCTATCAAGTCCCGCACTTCTTTCAAACTCCTTTCTGAATGACAAGGGCTCAATGATCCTCCAAATGCAAAGCTATCAGGACAAACAAGAGAAATAAATTTCAGCAAGGCAAGGATGGAATGAATAATCAATACACATAAGAATTTGCATCCACTTTGCTAGGTCTTGAACTTTTTGTTCAAGCCTACAGTGCATTCCATTGCTTCAAATCCACGGCTCATTCCCAGGAAATCTTAAATCTGTAAAAAAAGTAGACCTTGGGAAACATCACAGTACAGGTTGAAATGTCTAGACTGACTTGTCTTTAGCACCATAAGAGGGAAATTATCTGAACTGTTTTGAATTACTTTGCTGACTGATCGTAGGTAGAAATCTTTTTGGAGAGTCTTTTACTGAAAAGTCTGACAGACACTGCAGAGAGATTTTCTGAGCTGAAGAGACTGAGTAACTGTTTGGTGAAGGAACGGTAAACATCATGACTCTGTCTAGACGTAGCAATCAAACCAAAAAATGCTATAAAGAGAAGAAAAAAATGTTAATAATTTTAAGAACAGATTATTACTCAATAATACACAATGGGTAGGCAAATATGCATTTGAGCAGCTGAAGTGTCCCTGTTGCAGATTTATATTCCTAACAGTGCTTTCCAGTCACACCCTGGACATTACACATCTGTCTACCCACTATAAGCCTTTTTTTTTCTCTTTTTGTTTACTTCACTAATATTTGAAATGCAATCCAAGGCATCTTGCTTATTAAACTGGAGAGACTTCAAATTTGCTTTTGCACAATAGGAGCTAATTGTCTGAGACAATTTACATCCATCAGTGCAGTGTTTTATGGCTTTCAGACTCAGTGTAAAATGAATAAATAAGAGAGCTGAAATCATTACTCTCTTTTATTACTGGAGATGTGCTGGCTAATCTGAGAGTAATTTGAATGCTAGAGGTCTGTCAAACACTGGACATCTGTCAAGCTCTATCTACAGCCCAGAGTTCACAATCTGTGCCACTTAGTAGCCTCCTCTTTTTCCTATCCTGAACATTTTCCAGGCAAAACCAGAAGCTGGAGTTAGTTGTTTAGCATGTGTCTTTTTTTTTTATTTTCTTGTTTGTAGAGTTATTTGTAGAGATTTATAATTTTACTGTTCGTTTAAACCTGGTTGAGACTTAATTTTCTTTCTGTTGGAGAGTGATACTCTGTTAGTTTTTTATGACAGTTCTAAGATTTCATTGCTATTTTAGCATCATTATCAGATAGAAAAAGAGACCATCTGTCTATTGTCACTATCAATTTCCCTCATTTTCCCAGAGGTTGGAGCTGCTGTCCACAGAGCTGCAGAATTGTGCAGGGGAAAAAAAATGGGAAAAAAAAAGGTGGGGGGGGATACACACCTAGAATAGATGCCATAAAAATAACTGTGGGGGACAGACAGACTCAGCAACAGAGGAAACAACACTTGAGGGATATGAGGAAAATAAGGGTGCTAGATATTTATGCAAGAAAAAAAGAAACCAGAGAGAGACAATATTTATAAGTAAGAATTTTGAAATACTTGTTGAAAACTAGAGGAAAGGAGGCCTTTTAAAATGGAAACTATAATTAGGAATAGAATAGGAAACAGATAAATTAGTTAGCTAGGAGTGAGGCATCATACAAACGAAGATTTTAGAAAAAGGCTGCAGATAAGTTCCAAAGATGAAGAAAAGTTCAGTTAAGAAGAATATTATCTATTACATGAAAAAAACCCAGATTTTTAATTCAGAAGGAGACAAACTATGTGGTTTACTCAAGGAATTCTCTAAAAAAAGCCCAAAACTGCAATGTAATGTACAACCCACAACTGCAAAGTAATGTACAACACTTCTGTAATGTTTAATTGGTACCAGAAACTCCACAGCAGACTTATGCTATATTCTCCCTATTCCTTCCCCTTTTCTCCAGGGTAATCTATGTTTCTATATTGGAAGATATCTTGAGTGGAATTTCCCCTTGTATATCCAATACTTTTACATGGCATTGGCTTACAGCTGCAGAGCTCAGGAAAGGAGTGGGGCAGTCAGGAATCACCTGGTGCCAGAGTGCCTCCCAGGCCCACAAAAGATACAAATTTCCTCCTGTCTGATACCAGCTTACCTAAACCCTAATATTTCATGTCAAAATGCAGGATATTCTTACCATAAAGATCATTTACTCTTTGACTGAAGTGTGTCTGGGTTTCAGTATCATTCAGCAAGGAGGCCACATTGTCTTACTGTCTCATGAGATACAGGAAATGTCACAATAATAATAATGTCATCACAAATGTCACTAATAATAATAATAATAAACATAGTTTTTTCATGCCACCTTCTATTAATTCCTACCTAAAAGAAACTATCTCTTTCTTTTTATTAATTTCTTTGCACAGGTTCAATCATCCTTGCTGCCTTTCCCTATATTATCTTCTGTCTCTCTTTAGACCAGGATTGAACACAGCATTTTGGGTGCAGCTACCACTGAGGTGAGGAAGCCTTTTGGTTGAGATAAAGACAGTTTAATAGGTAAAGCAAAAGCTGAATGCACAAGCAAAAGCAAAACATGAAATTTCATCACTTGCCATAGTCAGGCGCGTGTTCAGCTGGCTTTATACGTTCAGCATGGCATCACAGTGTATGGAATATCCCTTGGGTCAGTTGTGGTCTATTCTGGCTGTCTGCCCTCCCAACTCCTTCTGCACCCCCAGCCTCTTTGCTGGGAAGGCTGTATGAGGAGTAGAAAAGGTCTTGACTGTGCAAACACTGCTCAGCTATAACAAAAACATCCCTGAATTATCAATACTGTTTCAAGCACAAATGTAAAACACAGTCCTATACAAGTTACTGTGAAGCAAATTTCCTCTATCCCAGCCAAAACCAGCACAAGGCCATTATCAGTAGTAATGCATTACAGAGCCTGTTTTACATAAGTGTCTCCTGTTTCTCTATACATGCACAACGTACCAAGAAAGTTTCCTGGTGCTGTTCATTATTCCTGGTCTGTAACATGGAAGTGTCGAGGTGGTAAAGAGGTCACCCACTGTGTTTGGACTGAAGCCACCTAATGTTCTCCCAGGTAATTCAGTTGTGCAGTCTGGAATTATTTCCTGATGGCAGTCTGAGTGGTGTTCCTGTCTTCTGGAGGGCGGCAGAAGGGAGTGTATGTTGCACTCCATGTCCTCTTGTTGGCTGCAGCACCAGCAAACCCATATTGAGCTCCCAGGTATGTTACACCTGCAAGTGTAGATGTAGATTGTGCTCTGGCTGATACACTGCACAAAGCAATAAACAGTTATTTCTGAAAGAGATTGCTGTGAAAAGGGAAGAAAGCAGTGATACCTCCTTATAACTAATAAGGAAGTGTGAGATGAGTGACTGACATGTTTTGAAAACCAACTAGTGCATCAAAATAAATTACTTTTACAGAGCTCAGCTTACAGGATATATAGACCTCTCAAAGCTCATCAGTAAATATCACATGAAAGGAATAGAAAGGGTAAAAGCATTGGACTTTGGATAATCCCAAAAATAAACAGCCTTGTTGTGGTGAAAATAGAATTGTTTTGATAATTCAGTCCTAAATTTCTACAAGAAATCATCAGCTGTAGAGGGAACTGAGTCCTGTTTCCTGGATCTCACAGATGTACTGCTGACATTTGCAAATATTCTCTCCTACAGTGTGGAGGGTGTGTATGACTCAGATTATACACTGCTAAAATATAATCTATACATATTTTTTTACATATTAGTGTTAATGTGCCATAAGGTTTAATTTACAATATGTAAAATGCTATGAGATTTTTAAATATTCAGAAGTGCGACACTGTTTCTTTCACTGCACCTCTTTAATTACAATCCTTCAACAACCAAATTACAATACATAACATTATTTTTTGTGAACTGGTGTCTTTTATTTCAAAAGTAGATAGCTAATTTTTTTCTTAAAATAAAAAAAGAACAAAGGAAAGTAAGAGCTTAGTAAATCTATTTTACAGATGATTTTCCACTGAACTCAAGCATTTACACCACTGTAGCTGTGATCAGATTAAAATTTATTTCAGTAAAGATTGATGCTATTTTAGTGACCTGTGCAAAGCATGGAAGAGAGATGACTGATAGTAATCTCTGTTTGGGAAATTATGTGTCAGGTGCAGTACGAGGCAAATGATCCTCTGAGTTTGTGCATCAATTAGACAAATACAGTAACTGCGCAGGGATAAGGATTTGTGAATTATTTTTAAAATAATTGGGAAATCTTCAAAACCTTTACAATAATATACTAGATCCTGCAATTCTCAGTGTGCATTGAGAACACTGAGACTCCATATCCTCAGGTTATGATCTGAATTTAGTGGATCTGCAGATTAACAGCAGCTGAGGGTCTGGCCCTGGGTTATTGCATGGGGTTTTTCCTGCATCAGACTCCAGGGAATATTAATTTTGTTTTATGTAGTGGTCAGGAATAGATGCTTTGGAAAAGGGTATAAAATCAAGGTAAATATAGTTTCCTTCTACCTTCTTGCAAACAGAGCATTACATCTGAAAATGGATGCTGAAATTAGACTGCTGGGGGCCAGGGAAAGGAGGGAGAGCTCTCCACTTGGATGTCCCATACAATCATATTTCATAATGCTGTTAGAATTTAACTGTGGAAATCACTCCCAGGTTCTGGTCCTTCACTTATCCACATTAAGCAAAGCTTAGTTTATTTCTACCTCCAATATTGTAATGAACAGTCTAGTTCCTTTTAAAACAAATGCCAGGTTTGTATTTCTGAAAATATTTTGAACTAGACTGATTCTATCATTAGTCAGTATGGAAAATACAATACATGTTTTAGGTCCCTACAGAGTCTTCTAGAACCATTTCCCTACCAAAAATTTCCAAACACTCTCATGCTACAAACTGAACAGCGTCACATGTTGGTTGTTTCATATTATAAGGACAGTAAAAGTGGAATGGAAAGTGGTGTCAGCAACATCTCTACTCCTCTGTAATTTTATATGATGTCAGAATGTGTCTCAGCTCTATCTCTAATTACATTTAGAGGAGGAACATTTCAAATCAAGATTATATCTAGGGAAATACCAAGAGGCTACCTTAATACTGGATTCTTTGACTTCTTGGGTTAGGCCGATGCCTTTTCATTATCCTTTATTGCATAGATTGGTCTTTTGGTGATAACTAAAGCTGGGGATTAAGGGTCTGGTGTCTACCGATTTGAGAGCAAATCTGTAGCTGGATTTTGTGAGGTTCAAGGAGTTAGACAGGGAGCTGGTGCTAAAAATTCATTAGATTCTTTTTTTTTGTGTAGAGATTAGTTATTATAATAAAAAGTTTCCAGGTTAGGCTAGAGTTTGGGAATACAACCTCTAATTATCTAATTCATTACTGGGTTCTCTAAGGCCCAAGAACCAGACAGAAAGAGGTATTCAGAGCTTCTAAAACCTTTTGGTTTCCTGTAATCTATTGTTACCTTTTACAGGCCTTGGAGAAAGGGAGTGAGTGACTGTTGATGAGGATCAAAGCTGCTTTTTGTTTCTGCCTTTTTATTAACTTCCTTCCTGGCTTTTTTAAAATTTTTTTTCTTTTTTTTCTTTTTTTTTTTTTACATAGTTACCAATCCATCTTGATATTTGGATTAGATTTAGTGTTATGGCTTAGTAAAACTACTAAGAAATGATCACACTGCTACAATTAACTTTAGAGCTAGGTCTGCAATTTCATGTAGAATTTGGGAATATAAAGGTTCAAAAGTTCAGCTCATTACTGCAGAGTTAGAAGTTAGGAAAAGGGAATGGTGTTCACAGAAGAGAGTACCATATGTTTCATTAACTGTAGTCTGTAAGTAGAGACTGGAGTAGAGTGTGAGTTTGGGGAATGACTTGGGAATAAACCTTCAAAATTCCATTTTATTAACAGTCACTGAAGGGCCCACAGAATTAGGTAAAGGTCCAATGACTCATGTTCTCTTTTAAGATACAACTGGTACTTCAATAATTAAAGTTAAGTTTAATTAGGGTTAGAATTCAGGGGTGTTGTTAGGGTTAGAATTTGAGAATGCACACATTCAGAGCCATGATTACTTCTGGATTCAAAAGTGCCTACAGGGCTAGGAAGAGGGCATAGTGTTAATAGGATCGAAATAATAGGATCTCATTTAGCTCAGGGATTTATTTCCTCACTCTAATTACCATTATAGTAAGGATATGGTTAGGAAAAAAAAGGGCTTGAAAAATCTGTGTTTTCCAGCTTACTAGTGAGACTTGCAAAGACTGCAGTCATGTAGGAAGCTGGTTTCTTCATAGACACTGGCATTTACATGGACTGCAAGATTGCAACTTGATTCTCTAACTCATTTGGGAACTTTTATTTTGGCATGTACTGCAGACTTCAATGGATTAGGAAGCTGGTTTCTTTACGAGACCTATCTTCCTTATGGCCCTTATTGAGGGCTCTGCACAAGCTTATAAACTTTGGGAATTATAAGCTTCACTGGTCCACTTAAACCAACATACCTATCAGAATTTGTAGAGTGAAAAATAGTGTTCATGACCATCATGATCTCAAGCTTCTTTAAGGCTTTGGATAGATACCTCCACCATGGACTTAGGGTTCAGGTGAAAGCAGTGCTGGAACTCAGTCTGGATGCTCACAGTAATGGAGAAAGCACACCGAGAAAGATGATAGTGACAGTTCTTTTATAGCCCTATTTCTGCCAGTGACCATCATCAGGGCTCATACCAATGGTGAAAGTAGTGGAAATGATGACAGTCTCCTATTCAGGCTGGAGAGGAGTGCTGGCAGTGATGATAGCTGTAGCTGAGGGTAAGATCTGGTGATGTTTGGTATGGTTCTGAGAGAGATTTAGGGGTTAGGATCCCTCTGTTCACCTGTTCAGGATTGTCAACAGGTCACTTTCTGTTTATCAGATCTCCAAAAGATCCTGACCAACTTTGATTAGAATTAGGATTCTGTTTCCTAACTTTAAATAATATAAGCTATTATATGCTCTTCAGACACTCTGAAATAAGAAGTGGATTGTTCATGATGAATTACTGTTCAATTTGCTTGTGTAAAGCTTAGCTGAGAAGTTAGGAAGAAGTCAAAATTTCTGGTACCTGGTAGCTTTAAGGTTACTTCTCTTGAGTCACAAAACGGGACGTACTGTCTGTGGTCTCAACTACCTCATCCACTGAGCCCAGCATTTGTCTCAGGCTGTACTCAGGGCAGTTATCACTTCAAAAAGGTTTTTTGTTCTTGAAGCTCAAAGAGTACTTGTAGGGATTTAGAAGATGAGGATGTGTCAAGCCACTCGTTCCACCTTCTCTTACAGATGGTTGACACACTATCAGGTTTGCAGACAGAATTTTCATTTGTGTTTCATTGTGTATGAGTGGGCAATAAAAAGGTGTAGGAACTCAGTGCATTGGTATATTTTTGCAAAGGATTCTGAGATAGGAAAGGGGCTTATCTTGAAGGTTGCCATTATATCATCTTCCAGGTGATGGACTCATCTGTTCCTTATTATTAGCTTTAAAGGGCACATAATCAGACTCAGGACTCGGAAATTTAATCCTTTTGGGAACTGGTTTTGAGGGTATGCTGAACTCAGGTTACCACCATCAGAGCCACACCTGTGAGCCCTGGCAGACTGGAAGTTTAAGAATAAGGTAAGGATTCAGCTCAGAGATTGAGAGCTTATGTATCACTCTTCAGGGGATCTTGAGACTGAGTCAGAACCTCTCTGTCCATTAATACATTGAAAACATCTTCTATATAGAGCCAGTTCAAGTAAGTGGGGATAAAGTGGTTGAAGCCAGAAAAGAGACAATGCAATAGAAAAGTATGTTTCCTAATTAGGAAACATATCAAGAAAATTTTGATAGATGTCTCTTAAGTCCGTAATTACAACTTCACTGGTTACAAAACAAAATTCTGTTAAAGAACAGATATAAAACTAAGAAATCTTTAAGTGTTGATAGCAGGAGAAATTCAACCGATAAAGTTACAGCACTTAAGAATATGTATTACCAGAGGAGTGACAGATAATAACTTTAACCACTACTACTACTAAACAGAATATGTAACAGCTGAAGAAAGGACAGAATTTCTAACTAAGTGCAGGAAAGTTCTTTAGGGAACAGATATTGTGGACATATAAAATTACATACATTTTATCTAGTAGTAAACTAATGGGAATATAACATACTGAATGGACTAGAAATTAACAGGGTGAAACTATAAACAAAAAATCATCACTGAATTGCTGCATTTGTAGTTGGGATCTATTGGGATCTATTGATCTGCTACACTCAATGGCTTGGAAGGAAACATGAAAGCCATCTAGTATTACTGTGATGCAATGATTGAGGGCAGGTGACCAGTTTGGAATAAACTAAATCACTCAGAGACCTGGCAACAAGAAAAGTGCATTGTGGTGTACCCAAACACAAACTTAGGCAGGTAATGATAGAAAGGAGAGGCTATGCTTGAAAGGACTGGGGGAGTCTCTCCCTGTGAGACTACAGATTCCAAAACTATTTTGGGGACCATGGTAAAAATTTAAGCAAGCAAATGCTCATCATGCAGCAGGGCTAATGCCAAACTCACAGGGGAATCTAAGGAGGAAAACTTTTCCATGATTGTCACACTTCTAACAATTTCTTGCAAAATGTATTAGTTCCTACATTATCATCATTATGTTTTACTTTATAAACTTATTTATGAATACTCATTTCAAATATAGTAAAATAACACCAATGACTAATGAAGCTTGGTAGCTTCCCCTTCGCTGAGATAATTCCAATATTACGAATTACTTTCTTTTCTAAGAGTGATTTTTGGTTCTGTTTTGCTTTTATGAAGCTTGGTAACAGAAAGTTTTGTTTTTTAGGTTAAAGAACAATCAAGTACAATTTCATTCTGACTGAACTAAAAATCCAGTCATAGTTGGATTTCTAGTTCCCATAGCTGATGTTGTAATACATTATTGACTTCTGTAACGAGGGTGTTGTCAGTTTATAGAGTTGGGTATATACCTGTGCACTTATTTCTATTATGTCTATGCACAGAGAAGTTCATCCTTTGCAGAGAGATTCTGTACTGCAAATAAGGTCCTTTCCATCTCCAGCCTCATTGACCGGATAATTTCCATGATACGATTGTATTTTTTCCCTCTCCAATTAGACAAATCGACCTAAGGCAGGAAAAAGAACCACAAGGTTTCTAAAACAGGTCATTTTTCTTCAGTGCTTATATTCCACAATAAATACTGACTGTAACTATTGAGAAGATAAAATAGTATCTTTCCTTATTTCATTGAAATAATCATTGCTCTCAAATGCTGGAACTGAGATATTTACTTTCAGGAGTGCAAATAATGAAAATATTACCTTTTTTGTATTCTACTAAAGTCACCTTCCTTCATGCAAGCTTCATTTTTCACATAAGTAACTGTCTTCAAGTATTTAAGATGTATTGAGAAGGCAGCTGGAATAACAGTTTTACTGGGAGAAATGTTTCTTTAAAAGGCTCCTCATCAGGTGAGTTGCCATCTCAGGCTCTTGTAATTTTGTATAACATAGTGACATTAATATTTGGTGAACTAATATTGAATTTTCTGTATTCCTTATACAAAATGTATAATGGATTAAATATTTTAAAGAGGATTTACCAGATTCCACTGTTTTTAAACATTGGGGTTTTCCCAGTGTTTTCCACTGGATTGAATGCGTTGAGTTTGTAGGACAGCTTGTTACTTTAGACAATCTTGATGACTTTCATTGAGTAGAGTGGTCAGCACCCGGTAGAACAGGTTCAGGGAGCAGTGCAAAATGTTATTTTATGTATGACTCACTCAAGAAAAGAAGACCAGCCTGAGGATGTGCTGACTGCAAGGAGTTCTGCACTGCTGCAGTGATGAAACTCTCCAGCTCAGCACCAGGACAGTGTAAGGGAGCCATAGGCGAGGTTGGCAGGATCCCTGAAACTACTGGCATTCAAATTAAAGGGAAGAAAGCTCTTTTAATAAAAAGACAGAATCTAGGGACAGGTGAGTAATTTCAGGCATAGAAGTCTGTTTTCTGTAGCTTCTTTTATTTCTAATTCTGAATATGGGCAGATTCCACCCTGGAACTCTGCTATGACCAGAAGTATTAACCCTTGTATTCCTTGTCTTTGGCATGAAGACAGAGGCAAAATTCATTATTTTGGAAAAGTTTCATTCTTACTATTGTGAATGCAATATTGGAAGTGCTAAGATTAACAAGCAAAATGAAAAAAAACTCTTGTGATATTTAGTCCAATTTTGTATACTCTGAAAAAGCAAACAGACATCTTCTTCATTTTTCATCTTGGGATTAAAAAGGAACAATAGTCACACCGAGAAGCATCCCACTTCTGGAGATGTGGGGTTTTGAATATTATTTTTTCTAACCTTATGTCCTAGATTTAATTTAAATCTGAAGAATTAGGGTGAAATTTACTTATATATTGGATTTAACCATTTAGATTTTGATGGAATAGTGAGATTGAAAAGAAAGCACAGATATAGTACTCCACTTATATAGGAGTGATTGTTCCTCTTTTCCTTGTCTTTGTACAGCATCAAAACCAGAAATATCTGTTATTTTGCCTGGGTTAGGGACTCTGCAGCAGATACTGACAGTTTGATACTTTGACATTAAAATGAATAAGGCAAAACAAGACTTATTTGATTTTTGGTCTGGTTCAAGACTTGACAATAAGAGATCAAAGAAGCTATAGAAGTGGGAAATGAAGGAGGTGGAGAGGAAAAAGGAAAGTCATAAGTATTGAATATTCAGTCATCAAACATGATTAATGCAAGTGATATAAGGGCAAAAACTGCAAAATAATAAAGCTTTGACTGTTGTCCCTATATGGTTGTTATTAAACATGAATCAATAGTTGATTACACACTTAGATCAGTCAAAACTTTCCAAGTAATAATAGAGTGCAAAGTTGATTATGGCAACACATTCAGACTGAATAAGACTTCAAGTGCATTCCTTTTTGGCTATTTATAAAAAGAGATCAAAACCACAAGCCTAGAAGGACTGATTGCTGAACGTTAATAATAAAGTCAATTTATTTTTGGGGAGGTCGACATTATTTTAAAGTTATATATTAATGATATAGTTTATCCAGAACAGTACAGAAAAATTGATGTGGAGAACTGAAAGGGTAGTAAGTTGCCTAGCTCTGCTTTATCAAAAACAGAAGGAAGACTGAGCAGGGAATTTGTCTGTAATGCACCAAAGGAAACCAGGAAGACCACGACAGACCATGTCAAGCTTCTTGCAGATAAAAAGACAAGTTTCCAAAAAAATAACCCCAAACCTAAACATGTTAAACATACAGCTTATGTTTTTGAAGGTTTCATTCCTCCCCCTTACTCTCCCACAAGGTTATTTGATTCTAAAGATGAACTGCTCTTGAAGAGAAATTATTTTGTAACTTACTTTAGTCTAATTTACCTCTTAATTTTCATATGGAAATTAGAGTTGTACCATGCCAATATGTAAATACTCTTTATAAGCAGAATTATTCTGATCTATTGAATTCTCCATGCTTATGAGCACAAAACCCATCACACCCTCACTGTTCTGATTACAGAAACAGATCCTGAACTACAGTTTTCACTGCCCAGGTGCCTCTGCAGAGTGGAGGAGGGAGCTGTATTTAAGGTAAAAATCCTGTTGTGTCTTTACTGTTGGTTTCAGGGTTTTTTTAAAGATTCTATTTTTTTTTTTTGTGGCATATTCCAGATATGCTGGACGAATGACCAAATCCAAATAAGGATTGCATCAAAATGTTCCTTTTCAGAGAGAAATTAAATTGCTAAACTGTTAGGAAGGTGAAAGAAAGAAGAAAAAAGGAATGAAATGCAGTGGACATGCTGGACCCTACTTACTCCTGAGTGGTGCCACTGAGGATGTGTCACAGCACACGTGAGCTCAGTTTGGTTTAGCATGCTCTATACCTGTGTAGTGGGGAAAATGAGATGCTGCTGATCTTCAGCTTGGATCACTACCCCAGTGTAAATGGCATAAAATGCTCCTGAATGACAGGATAGCCCTTAAAAATAAAAGGAGCCACCTAGATCACCACAAGATAAACGATGACTAGACAGGTGTGAGAGAGGTGGAGAGTTACCGTGAGAGCACAAAAAACAGCAAAACATAAGGAGAGAGGAGTGAATAAGCAAACCTGGAAGATTTCAGAGTGACTGATGGCTCCCAATCTGTGAAGGGGACAGGACAAGATGGCAACAAAAGCAAATGTGGACTTCACTAGATTGGCAACAAATGGTAACAGTACAAATGTAGTTGAAATAGATAATTTTTAAAGCATCTAGCAGGAAATATTGGCATTTGGATGTCACCCTTATCTGGGAATGGTGTATACTGATTTATGAAAGCCCACTTTACTCATTTTGGTTACTAAACACTACATTTGTATTAATCAGGCAAAAGAGCTATAAGGTTTATAATATTTGCATTAAAAAAGTTAGAAGCCAAATGCTATAGTAATTTTGTATATCTGCTTTTTTAAAAGAATTTTAAAAAATATTTTGAAGTGATATGGATTTCCTAAGACTTCAGGGACACTACAACAGCAAAGGATGAACACTATTTTTTTTTCCAATTTAAGTCTTTTTATTCAAGGCTGGAAATAGATAGATAGTCTTTCAATATACAATCAGCCCTACACACTTCTCACAACCTTAAAATTAGTTTTTCATTTTGTTATTATTTCTTCTACCAAGATGGGTGTTCTTGTTTATTTCAGGTTGGGATTTTTTGCCTTATGGCTGCTTTTGAAAAGAATATCAACCCATTCTGTCTGTCATATGGCTTATTTGAGAGGAGACTTAATCACTCCAAATCAATGCTAGCTTTCCTTTTTTTCCCCCCACATACATCGATGTCTGCTTTCAGCCAGGACAGCGTTAATTTTTTCATAGCAGCCATGAGGGGGTGGAGCCTTGGAGCTGTGTAAGCATGTACATAGACAAAAAAAACCAAATAATTACTTTTGAGATTTTGTCTAAAATTAATCAAATGTTTTAAGCTCCCAAAAGTTGCTTTTTTGTTTTTAGGTACACAACTTTTGCTTTATGAAACATCTACATCCATGTAATTGTTTTGATATAAATGCTGGTAAGTGCATGTTCTTGAAAATAAAATGCCTGCACAAATATTTTCTATAATATAAACTGCAGATATTTTGCCTAAAAATCTGTTTGGTGAGCTAAGTACTTCATCATATTCATGGCTTGCACATTAAAAAGCGACATCTTTTGAGCTAGTGCTTCAAAAGTACTTCAAAATTTGATCTCTGAATAAAGCACAAGTGGTTGAAAAGTGCTGCCTCATTTCAGGATAGAAACAAAAGAAAAAGAGAGCTTTGAGGACAAAGAGCAACCCAAGAATATATGCCCGTTTTTAAAATCCCTACTTCCCCTTGAACTTAAATCCTTAAATTTTATATTTTATAAAGGTAGTTTGGTTAAAGGCAAATTATTCCCAAATTATGTTTCTATAAAGGCCACTGTTCACCAAAATTTGTTTTCAACAGGTGTCTCTGTCCCCTTGTCAACAGACAAGCAACCACCACGATTTTTCTCAGGATAGACCTATTATTTGTCTGATTGTCCTTTCCTTCCACTACAGACATTTCATTGCTGGCACCACCACTCATAGGAGCTTTTAGTACAGCTGCACCACCATCACTCCCTGGCTGTGGTTTTCTCTATTTGGTGTTGCACAGTCTGTGCTGCAACATTTTTCCCTGTTAAATGATCTACTTTTTCTAACCTAGTGTGTAGGAGTTTTGTAACCCTCATTCATACCCGACAGACTTTTAAGAGTAGAGAATTTGTGGCATTTCAGTACAGCAATGAAATAGGAAGGCACTTTTGGCCTTTTACTCCCAGATTTATGCTGAATGATAACACGTGAAAAATATGCCTGTAGTTAGAAACTGTATAAGAGTTTCTGGGATGCTAACACTGTTTTACTTATATATTGATGTATTAGTGTGTCACATGGAGAAAAGCCTAATAATATGACATTATTGACCACTACATCACATTCAAGTTATATTTTCCTTTTGGTGATGGAGCTAGAATTGTTGGCTCTAGGGCCTATGTGAATAATATCTGCCTCTAAATATTGTATAAATGAGAAAAAAGTATGTTTTCTACAATATCTGTCAGGCTCTCACATGGATTTCTGAAAAGCTAAGTCAAAATAAATCCATGGTTATACAACTCAAGACTGGACAGGGGAAGGAGAATGTAATGTAAAAGTGAATAGAGGAACTATGGTTGCATACCATAATGGTTTGTGTGTATATGCACAGTACTGTGAACTGCTGGATAGAGCTGGGACTGCTCTTACATAAAATCATTATGGCTGAGTAATAACAGCTTTCCTTGAGCAAGGGAGCAAAGACAAACACAAGCTTTTGATGAGCAGTGCCATCCAGCTGCATGTCCTCCCATCGACTGCGAGGCTGAGACCAGTGCAGAGGGGTAACAAACATTAATGCTCTGTCAAGGGAGTTGGGGCAAACTAGGAGATGTAGCTTTGTTAACGAGCCCTGGAAATTTTTTTCCTGGAAGATTGGTGCTTTCAGAACAGCAGATTCTGAACTTTCCGGTCTGCATTGCTGGGATGTTCCAACTGACCACTGTCCCAGACCCTGTCATATGCAAAGTTGTCTGTGACCCAAAATCTTTTAGAAGAAGACAAGAGTCTTCTCTAGACCTGCAGTCTATCTTTGGAAGGTTTCCCAGTGAGCATGTGCAGTATTTCTCCCAGATGAATCATTTCTCTTGCAATAAGTTGGTGCTGTGCTGGTTCAAAATGTGGATCTAGGTAGCCCATTATTGACAGGTGAAAAACAAGAATGTGGAATTGATTAGACAACTTGCTTCTGCTTTGCTTCCTAATTAATCAGGTGATAAAGCACCTAGTATGATAGTAAAAGTAAATAAGAGCATGGATAACTGATTCCAAACCCTGAAAGGATTAAATGATCTACACTCAGCTAAAACAAAATAGAATAGTCTCTGCTGACAGTTATACTGTTGCAGTTGCTTGGAAGCCAGGAGGATTGTGTGATGTTACTGCCACCAGATTTAACCTACTGTGTGTTAAATGGGGATTTTCTGACAATGGCTAAATATCTCAGACAAAGTAAATCCACAAGTCTCCAAAGGAGCTAAGAGATTTAAGCAGCTTTTTACCCCATAGGACTGCTGGCAGCAGCATTTCAAATGAAGGAAAGGATGTTACCTGGACTTGGAAAACACTGGGAAAACACTAATGGAGATGTATGAAGGTTGTGCTCCAGAAGAAATATTTTCTCTCTCTCTCTCCTCCACCTCTTCCTCTCATCCTCTTTTCTGTTTTTCCTTCCTTCCTTCCTTCCTTCCTTCCTTCCTTCCTTCCTTCCTTCCTTCCTTCCTTCCTTCCTTCCTTCCTTCCTTCCTTCCTTCCTTCCTTCCTTCCTTCCTTCCTTCCTTCCTTCCTTCCTTCCTTCCTTCCTTCCTTCCTTCCTTCCTTCCTTCCTTCCTTCTTTTTATCTCTCTCTTTCCATCTTTAACTCCCTCTTTCTCTCTCTCTCTTTGTAACCTCTTCCCGTTTTGTTTGAAAGAAGAAAGAAATTGACCAAGGAAGTGGAACACGGGCAGTAGAGCGAGCAACACACTATGACCCAATGAATTTTCACTTACATTTCTACAAACTCTTTACCTGTAACCTCTCAAAGCCATTTTTTCTGAGAAGTCTATGAAGACACACAATGGCTCTCTAAGGTTGCTGTCTTAGCACTGTTTTAAACCTGCATAAAGACACAGGCCTAGCCCATACATAAAAGTATCAACATGGTGTTCCCCAATGGCTCTGCTTTGTATCTAGTTTTCTGTGTGGTTAATTTAGGTCTAAATGCTAATCTAGCTCTGTAATGTGGATTTCATCATACTTTAGACACCAGAAAATTAGGTATTTAAGACAAATTTATTACTCATGCTCCCAACTGTGGTAAAGGCAGAGAGACATGCTTTCAGAGGAATGGTTCCACCATCTAAAGATGAGTGTCAGGTATCTGAGATTTGTAGGGTAAATTGCCCCCAGGAGATAAAATAATTTAAACCAGCTTAGATTTGGGGTTCACATAACTATAATGGAGGCAGACATCATCCTAAAACTCATCAATGCCTTTATGATGTCCCTCTCCTAAATTTGGAAATGAATCTCATAATTTTGGTCACTGATTTCTAGTATGCTGTGATTGAAATGCACAACTCTCTCTGCTTTCCCGGCAAAATGGGAAAAAATAATCCAAAAATCCAATGCCTTAGGAGCACTAGGAGTTTTATTTTATAAATACCAGAGTAGTTTTCAGATCAAATAGTGGCAGTGGAAGACTGACTACAGAACACTATAGACCAGTGTGTTACAACCTGAATATGTATTAGTGTATTAGCACAGGTACTGACACCTCCATCTACCCAAAATTAGTTCTGGATAAAAGCCATGCAAGTTATTAAGCTGGAAAGTAACAGCTGAAGTGCAAAGTTGCTTAGGCCTGAGTTGGTGAATTCCACAATCTCACTTCTGTGAGATGACCATTTCTACCAAATTTCTGAGTCAATGAAATAAAAAATAGTGAGCTCTGTTTCAGAGATTGACTCAGCTGAATGAATAAAATATTATATATTATTTATTACAGCTCTTAATTTGTGAAAGTGTATTGCTCAGGCTGTTCTCTCTTCTTTTCTCTTTACCATATTCTCTTCTCAATTGCTTCTACATATTTGAGACATTTAAATGAGAATTTAAACATCTTTTGTTTACACGTATGTTTTATCATCCTAGAGTACTTCACAAATTTAAGAACGGAAAGCAGAATTTCTGAGCCAGATTGCAGCTGGCTTTTCTTACACGTGCAAGGCCAGACCTTCCCCCCAGGCATCCCTCCTCTCAGTTGCAATCCATGCAATCTTCTGACTGAAAAGAGTATTACACACAAATACCACCTGGACAAAGAAGTGTTCTGAAAGAGGAAATATTGTATGCTGCTTTATTTGACATCAAGTGAGTGTTTCCTGCACAGGGGGAGTGTATAAACAATCGTCCTTGCTGTACGCTGGTATCATTTCCCTTGTAACCCACTCACAAAAATCTTCAAGCAGGTCACATGCCCATTTATATATGTATGTGTATGTGTATCTATACATGTAGATGTGTTTGCTTTCAGCATTTAAAATTAAAAGAAATAATAAAATGCTAGAGAATTTTACACAAGCTCTGCTGTCAATAATGTGTAACAGTAACACACAGCAGTTTGGGAAGAAAATTTTTATTTGCTCTTGAAGCAATTGGGGGATTTTAGAAAGGTAAAATGTAATTACCTCTTACAAACTGGATAACAATGATTTCATTAATTTCATTTGAATACTATCTTTCATTACAACAGCTCTACAGACTTTTGCAGGAATGAATTGTGAATTACCCACTGGAAAATGTAGTTTATAACCTTGTAAGATTAACCTTAACTAAAAAAAAATACATATCATTTTATGTTTATTGACTTGTAGGAGTTTGAGTCTAGGTGAATCAGTTCTATTGGCTGAGAAGCACTTTCAATGCTCATTAAAGGAACACCCACTAGTAGCAAAAATTCAAGAGGTTGTATGTGCATACAGTGTAACATTCATGTGGCTTCTCTGACAGATCGTTTAGGTATTTCCTGTTGTATATCCCTCTGAACTGCATGAACAGATATTTCTAAATTAATATATCAACTGAAAAAAAACACCCACAAAAAACCCAAAAACAAACAGTGAACAAACAGATTACTTGTGGAAATTAACTTTTTGAACCATTGAAGGAAATATTTGTTTCATCTGGGGATATGTATTTGTGGAGCTAGAGCTTTTCCATGCATGATGCTTAAGTTAGCTTTCAAGAAGGATAAATTGTCTTTCTTTCCATCTGCAAAACTAATCTGAAATGCATGTAGTCTCCAAAAATAAATAGATTGCTGAACTCAGAATTCTCTCTACTAAGAACACTGCTTTTCTTGGTGAGATTCAGAGAGGAAATGTCCATTTATGCCAGTAGGATTTACACATCTAAAACATTTGTTGACACTTACAAAATACAAACTGACTGAAAACTAAACTCAGAGATGAGGTTCTCTGCCACAGGATTAAAGTAATGGGAGGAATCTGAATGGAAAGCAGATGACACATTTTGGGCCAGCTCTCTGTAAATTGCCCCTTCTGTGCTAAGGTGCTGTGTGGTCTCTGCTTCACTGCGTCACGCTGCAGCCATGCTACAAAGGCAAAGCTGAAAGCCAATATTCAAATGAGGCCCGAAACAGAAATACTATTTTTCTCCATTAGAGGGTGGTCCCTCCTCATCATGGTTCAGTTCCACCGGCAGCAGGAGAAGACCTGCAATGCAGTGAGCTGCGTCGGAGATGACACATGAATCAGGAGATGTCTGCGCCCTTCCTCCTCACGCCTCATGCTCCCTTTCGAATGTAGCTGTTAGAGAAAAGAAGTGTGCGTGGACACAGGCCAGTTCCAAACCTACATGCAGTATCTGCTTTTATCCATATATTATGTATGCACACAAATGAGGGCACCTGCACATACATGTATTTGTGCCATGTAAAGCAGCTTTAGAACAGCTTTGCTGTAGCATCTGTAGCTGAATTCACCATTGCACAATTATTCCTCTGTCAATAACATCTACTTGATTTCAACCATGCTAACAAACTGTACACATTTAAAAAAAACCCTCACATTTGGCACACATATATAAGTGTATGCAAATAATGCATTAGAAATAAAACCTTTACATTAAGGTGAAATTGTGATTAGGAATTTGAAAGCCAGAGAATACCAAAATGCTACTTGCCAAACAAATCTTGCTGCACTCTCATGTGAGTCTGAACAATATAAAAAGCCTTTCACAACATGATTGCATTCATTATTGTAATACCCTAATTCCATGCAGGCAACTCTATTCATTCACTTTGTTTTGAAGGCTATATATACATGAAGTAGAATTCTGCAATGTCTTTTTTTGCTCAAATTCAATAAGATGAAAAAATTTTCAATAGAATTTCCTACTGTAAAGCATACTATGGAATAAGTATTGCAATGAAATATAAAAAAGAATTGCTGCTGGCATAATGAAACCACTTACACTTTGTATTTCATTAGCTTAATAGTAGTGAACTGTCTCATTCACAGCATTGCCTATTACACATTGTACATGACATAAAACTCACAGAAAAGGGCTTTGAAGTTGTTGTTTCTTTTTTTTCTTTCTTTTCTTTTTTTTTTTTATTTAATGATAAAACCCCCCAGAATTGCCTTGAATAAAGGCCAAAATAGAGAAAGCTGATTGCCACAGGAAGTTTGGATATTGAGCGCTCATGAAAGCAGAGTGTTGCAAACAGATGAAGATGGAAGTGCAGGGTAACAATGCTTCTGTTTTAAATTGACATTACTTCATTACAGCACTTTGGACTGGCAGAGGGTCTGCTCCCTCAGCACAGCATGCGCCTGTGAGCACATCGATTTCTACAAGAGTGATCTGCCATTGGAACCAGTGAAATAGTGAAATGCTTCATACTGCACACATATTTAAATATTCCTGATCAAGAACATAGTATTTGTCTCCTCCCAGAAACACACTTTGATTTCCAAGCAGTCAAACAGACCTGTTTTCTGAACGCCAGTTTTACTGCCTGGTCTACATCATTCGGCCGCACCAGTGAGTGTGTCCCCTATGAACACTTACGTGAGGATTTTTCATAAGGTTGTCATAATCACCTTGCCTACAAACCGAGGAGCAAATGCCAAAGGTTTTGCTATGCTTAGAAACACCTATTCAGAAAATATACCGATGGAGAAAAGACATTTCTTTTATCCCTCTCTATTATTCTCCTTCACTGTTATGCTAAAATAGAGCATTTAATGTGAAATAATTTCTAGATCTCTACCAACAAAAATAAACAAGAGACATATTTGCCTCAGTAATTCTGTATGGTCAGATTTTGAGAACTAAAGCAATCTTTTCAGAATTGTTATTCAGCCTACAGATTTCAAAGCTGCATGGCATATGGGCTTGCTATACATCAGCTCAGCCTGACTGTCTGAGCCTCAGACCTAACAAAACTGCACTTTAGAAACAGCAAATGAACATTTCCTTGTGGACAGTATGGCAGAGTAGCAATAATTTGTGAAAAATGTAGATCTGCACAGTGCACACTACAAAACAATTTGTGTGGTAGAAGTGTAGAGCAGTGATTTTATTAGAATAAGGCCATTCTTATTCAGTGAAAGACTCAGACAGCTGTTGTATGAACAAAGCTCAATATTCCTTCATTTCCCATGCAAGCGTATTTTTCAAGTCCATAATGTCCCCAGTCCACCAAGTTACATTTAAAACTACCTGGAGAGCTTTTTCACGCAGAGCTTGTGTTACTCATTCTACATATGGTGTGAAGTTCACAGATGAGAAATGTGAGTGCCTAAAATAAATACTACATGAAACCTGAGAAGCGTGAGGGCCCTTGGGAGTTCAGCAAATGAAATGCCTATCAGTCTCTGACACAGCAGACGCTCCCTACAATTGGCAGCTTCATGCTTCATTATGCATGGATCAGATATATAGGTATGGCCCCAGGCAAACTCCCCGGTTTAAAGGAGAGGTGCATGCTGGGGAAAGGCAAATGTCATTTGCCTGTGAATTTGAAAGATGAGAGGAAAAGGGGAATAGAGTTGATTAACCAAATGTATGAGGGGTTTATTTTGTACTATTTATCCTTATCCATTTACCATTTAAAGTTTCCTCACTGAGAGTTGTTTTGAGCATTATAAGCATTGCACCTTTGATGTTTTGTGGATTTAACAATGTCTAAAAATGCAGTTATTCTTGTCTATCCAGCTGAACAGGTCCAAAACAAATAACAAGCAGTCAGGTTTGTTACCTGTAGGAAGAAAAATAAAATAAAGATAAATTTTGCTGCCTTTTGTAATCTTTGTAATATAACCTATGTTTACAGCACAAGGTCAGCAGACAGACTTGCTAAAATTGTGAAGATTCTGTTAAACACCATTAAAACCTATCATGCTGCCTTAATGAATAAAAACTATTCTAGAGAGTCAGCTACTGCAGGATGTTAGTCATGGGTATTTCCTGCACAGGGAAAAAAAACCACCTAGTAATAGATCAGTTTGCTTCACATACATGTAGTTCTAATTAGAAGAAATAGGGAAAATGGCAAATCTATCCTCATCCACAATTAAATGAGGTGTAAGAGAGAAGAGGGAAAGAATAAAGGAGAAACTCATTACTGACAATCTCTTAAGAAAGCAAAAAAACCCTAAACTGTTTGTGGGAAAGAAAACTGTATTTCATCATTCCTGAGAAAATTATGACCCTGAGGGATCAACTGAGAAAAAGTGCTACTGAGTATTGGTGTGTCTTAATGAAAACCCTTCTTTCCTCCTGCAGTGTTTCCATTCTGAGATTTCAATCATGCTATGTTCTGTCAATTAAGCTTTAAAATATAATTGTAAAGCTTTTTTCTACCATACCAGTTAACAATCATGTCATATTTTCTTTGAGATCATTTATATATACGCATATATATACATACATTTATTTACACATGCTTTTATGTAAGTATATATCTCTGTGTGTCTGTGCATCTTTTTCACTGCAAGCATTCCATGGAAGAATGGCATGGAATTGTTTGGAGCCTAAAAACATACATGAAAATAAAGCAAACCAAGTCTATAAAACTGAGCGACTTAAGAAGATAAGCCTTCAGCAGCTGTAACAAATAGAATGACAGAGAAAGAAAGAGAATGCCACTAATGTCTCTCAATGCTCTCTCCGTGTGTTCAGACAAGTTATGGCTAGGAATGTAAAACTTGAATTTAAAGAAACTGCATCTGGTGGAGATTAAAAAGGATAAAGAGGAGAAAATCGGTTTGATGTACACTTCAAAATGCTGCTCATAATATAGTTTGTTCTATTACTTGAAAAGAGAGTATCACTGCTCTTTTATGTCTACTTTTTAATCCTATGCTTTTAAAGTATCTTTTATTTGCTCCTATTTGAGGTGAATTGCCTCACTTCAAAACCTTAAATCTAGTTTGAGGATTTTGACTTTAGAGTGGCTTCCTTTGAATATTCTTCTGAAGTTATATTTTATCCTCCATTTTACCAGTTCTCAGGTTTTACTGGGTAGTTGTGAATACATGATCTTCCACAGTGAGGATCACCTGCAGGCTCAAGAATGCACATTTTATACTAAAGCTGCCAATGTGTTGTGTCAGGGTCAGGAGAGAGGCATTTTCTCAATTTTGCTGAATTGTAAACATGAATATTGTCACACTGATTCATGTAAACACAAACCTCATTTTATTGCTGTTTTTCTATCCCACACCATGACTCTATCATTAGCTGCCAATGGAAAAAAAAAAAAAAACAAATGAAAAAACAAACAACCTTAATTTTGGTCAGTTTTGGAGCTTGTTAGAATTTTAAAAATTCTGAAAAAATTCCACAAATCCCTCTGAAATCAATTAAAATATTTATGTATTGGTAAACTACTTGGTCTTTTATTAACAAGATGATAGAAAGAACGAAAAATTTGAACTTCTGCTAATACATCATTGAATGCAGACCATGAAACTGAATGCAAAGGGCAAGACACCAGGAGCAAAATATGGCAATCCTAATGGGTTGCTTGAAAGACTTGAAACAAAAGCAGAAGCTCTCTTGGACTCAAAGGGACCTTGGATAGGTTACAATTTTTCATAAAAAACTACAAGGAAATTAGGAGTTTTCCTTTCAGGACTTTGTGTTCAACTACTGTGGAAGGTCTTTGTGATAGTTTCATTATTTTTTATTGTGTGTTTTCGCATCACTTTGCTTGGTGAGATATTGATAGATGACAAATGCCTGCAGTTCAGAGACAGAAATAATAAATCATAAAGAGAAACTATGAAGTCATCAAGGCACAACCATCTGAGACTTGGTGCTTCTCACCAGATTCATTTGTAAGTTCAAAATTCAAAATATGTACATGCATTGGACAAAATTCTCAACTGCATTTAAGCAGAGGGATGCTTGACTTTTAAATAGAAAAAATTGAATCCAACATAAAATCACTCTGTACTTCCAGATTTATATAAAGCATCCTCAGTGAAAAGGGAATTCAGGCTACTAGAAGTGATTTTTTAAAGTTTTATATTTTATTTTAACTGAAAAAAAGATTTTAGCTACCTTTAATTACTCAAACTCTTTTAGCATGCTTCAACTCAGGGTGCATATATGCCAGTAGTGTGCAAATTTCACTATCAAAAGAAAAAGTACAGATGTTTTGGGGTTTTAGAGGTACCTAATTCAGTTCAGTCAATCAGCTTTAGCAACCACTTAGTTAACAGTCAAGTGTGGAATAAATGAAATGGACCTGGTGGTATGAACAACAAAAAATTTATATGCAGAAATGGGTACTCATAGGTTCATATATTATATGATGGGAAAATAAAATGGCCATTTAATATTTAACCTATTTTTTTAAACAATAATATTTTTCCCAACTGGAAACATATTCCAGTTTTCTGGATACTGTTTTTTCCTTCATAACAGAGAGACCAACCATAATGACATAAATTGGCACCACTGCAACAGGAGAAACCACCAACCGACTGACATTTATTTATGTCAGTACAACACACATAGCTGTCCATGCCACATACAACACAGCAGTTTTACAAATTTTAATGCAGATGACATTAAGACAATAAGAATTGATTCGTGGAAGAGTGCAAGACCTTTTTACTTCTAAGTTGCCACATCTAGTTCTGTTCTTTACAACTTCTAATATTCAAATATAGGACTTCTCCCTCTCATACAGGAAACCTGGCCACATCTCAGTTGTAGATACCTGCAAGACTCAGCCACCTGTATGAAAAGACAAATGTCCCACAAATAAAGAGCTCTTAGTCATTATTGTGTCTTTCAGTAATGCTCAAGTCTGGTTAAAAAACAAAGTAAACTCTCATCTTGATTAATTTTACACATGACTTCAGCAGAAAATGTCTGAATAGATTGCCCCATTTTGCAGAGAAATTTGAGGTTTTTCCTTGCTTTATGTCCTTTCTGCAAGCAATACCTCAGCTATTATGTTCCTCCACTGTCCTCAGAAACCTTTTTTCTTTCTTTTTTCTGACTCATGCTTTTTTCCTTGAGGTTTAGAGTGTTGCTGGTTCAGACTAATGCATGTGACTGGCATTGTGAAATGAAATGAAGGATGGTTACATGCTAACAAGAGCACCCTTCTCACTCCATGTTTCACACACAGCAGCATCAGCAAGTGATTAATGGAGTGACTGAAAAGGAGGTTTGTGTGGATGGCTGAAATCATCCTGTGCTGCTGTCAGGATACAGGGAGAGCAGCAGAAAAGCATCTACCTATATTTACATCTCCCTGTTCTGCCTCAAATATTTACTGTGCACCCCTTGCCTCAATTTAGCCCTATTTAATATTTTCATTCTCTGCTAATCTCACTTCTCCTTCAGATATCTGTTTTTCTTCTATCTCTCTATAACTTTTAACCTTTGCTGCTGCTCCCCAGTGCAGATATATATGGTGGGGTTTGTCTAGCAGCCAACAGCAAGCACTAACCAGGGAAAGCCCAGAGCTATTAAATTGTGAATGCTCATGGTTCAGGTCACAATACAAATGACTCTGTTTGTACAATTGCTTTAACTGCCCCAGTACCACTTAAGGAGAAGATGACTAGAACGGGAAATGGGATCAACCAGGACAACTGTGCACACAGGGGAATACTTAGGAAAGACATCATGACACTGAAGATACTTTCAGCTCAAAGACCACTTGATTTCCTTGTTTAAAGCTGCAACTGGAACCACTAAAACCTGTCATCCATTACAAAGGAAAAATCTAATTATCTTTTTTAATCTTCTTCATATATAATTTGGGAAGTATGACCTACCTTTTCATGCAGCCAACATCCTCAAACATGCTGTTCCTGTCCTGTCCCCTTTGCTGTGAGCTCAGCTCAACAGCATTGCAATACACACAAACACATACTCTGCTGCTCCAAGACTGGTAACCACAGCTCTACAGTTCCTGATTTGTAGATTCACCACCTTTCACAATTAAATCAGAAGCAGTTAAAAGGAAGTTATCAATTTTCCTAATAAGTGGAGTGAACTTGCTTAGGAGTGTCTAACAGCTGGATTTCCTTTTAATGTTTTCTTGTGCAATATAAACTTCCCTCAAACTGGAAAATACTTATTTCCATCCTTCAGTGTTAACAAAATGAATGACTTTCTGAAATGTCTAGTTTCACAGCGTGACTAGTACTTTACTGGGAATCTTGCAGAACACGCAAATTGTTGGTCACAGAACTTCTAAGGAAACCAGTCTTCAAAAAGTTATCCTTACCCTGGACTTGAAAATATTTTAAGGAATACCATTAGAAGTGAGTTGTTATTACTGTCCTTTTGCAGGTTGACAACCCTGCAAACTCAATAAAATTGGCAAAATTCCCTCAGGTTCTGCAATAATCTTCACTAATATCACCAATATTCTATCTTCTCAATGTACAACATTTTGAGAGAAAATAAAATATTGTTTTTCCAAGCTAAATAAAGAAAAGCCACTGTTTTGCAGAGATCTACGTTCCAAGGATTTAAAATGTATAAATTGGGCACATATATTACATCATGTCAATGTCATTTCACTCACTCATTTATATTTCACGTAAAAGAGGCAGTAGCCATCCTCTCCTGTTCATAAGGTCCTTTCCCAGGTTTCGTGTTAATTCTCTGATTATGTATGAAAATATTTTAGCTGTTAGTTTCAACCTTGTTCTAGTTGCATTGACGTATGATCCCAAATCAGCACAATTCAGCATGTTTTGAAAAAAGTGCCATTCTGTTAGACTGTGAGTGTGGAGTGAGATTAAAAGAGAATGGAAAAAATTATACCCTTTGTAATGAGGTGCTGTTTTTCTGCACAAATGACAAGGGTCTACCATGGCAGCTGACATCAGCAGAGATGTCAAACCTCTCTGATGGGCAAAACCCTGTACAGAACACAACTTGTACTTCTCATTTGCTAGCCTTGTTAAACCTCTCATCAGTGACACACACACTTTTGGTAATAAACTAACTTCTGCAGCAGAAGTTAAATCTCTGCCTCTAGAATGTAGTAAAATACTTTTCATTTCACCTAGTCTCAGCATGAATATTATGAATTTAATTTCCTTAGCTGCTGTGAGATGTGTTTAGGGAAATCTGCTTCCAGGTCCTTAGAAAGAGTTTTTGTCATTTCCCATGATATGACATTACAGTATCTGGAGTCACACCATGTGTAATATTAGAAATGGATGAATAAACATTTACTCATTAGAACTCTAGAAGGATGCAGCTTTGTGGGGTGTTTTGGAGCCTGTTGCTCAAGAAATTGTTTCAGTGATCCTTAGTGCAAGAATGTTACTGCCTCAGAAAACATCACTGGGGTTTTCCTCTTTGTAAATACATGTATTGATGCTTCATTAATATAAGAAGGGTGAATAAATGGGTTGATGGAAGAGAGAGAAATAAATGCTGTCTATAGCATGCTGACCTTGCAGACATTTTTCATGTTTGCATATGTAAGAGATTAATTCCCCAATCACCACCTCTAATATGACAGAAGGCTATCCATGAAAACAGCTAGTTCACTCTGGTAATGGACTCTCCTTGAGAAGGGATTTGCCAAAGTATTCCCTGTAGGCAAGGGGATTTTTTTTTTTTTCCACACCATACATGATAAGTACTCTGAATCCTCTCCAAATCCAGTCTGGTGACAGAGGTGATCTGTTTGTCTGCAGAAACCACCTTCAGAGATCTCCTGACACTGTATTAGTGCTGGCATGTCCTGGCCATGCCAAAAAGCCAAGCAAGTCCTATGACAGCACAAAGAGGTGGATAAGACACATGAAAGAAGAATTTTCCAGTTTTAGCTTTCCAGCCCACCCAGGGCCTTTGAGGTATTTTTCCTGTCTTCCCATCAGTAACAATACAGGTTACTAACAGCTAAAAGAGAAATAAACAAAAGATACTTGAAAAAAACATACCTAGAACAAAACAAACAGTGCAGCCTATATTAAGGAGTATTTGTGGGCAAAACAGTTAATTACTCTTGAGTTTGCTATCAACTCCTTTCAGCTCCTCACTGAACAATGACAAATCTGACAATCTGGCTTAACCCTGAACCACATTAGGGGTCCTTCCTCATCTAAACACTGCCTTGGAACCAATATCAAAGACATTTGTGTTGTATTTTTTGCTTTCTGAGCTGAATTACTGGATTACACTGTGGTGGGAGTGTAGCAAATCACTTAACTGGAAACAGAAGAGAGAGGAATACCAGTCAATGAGTATGTCCTCAGCTTTAAACTGATACATTGCTCACAACATAGTGATGGCAAGCTCCTGGTAATCCAGAACCTTTCTGTTTCCTGTCCATAGGTTGCCTGAAAAAGAAAGCCACTTAGCCAGAGCTAAGCTCTCTGGTCCTTCCCTAGCGTCACCAGACTCTGCTTTTGCATCTGTGAAGTCTCTACACTAAATTTTTCATTTTTTCTTTCAAAGATCTCCTTAATCATTACCTTATCTTCCAAAACCTTTCCCATGCCAGACCTTCTGTGCTTCACCTTATGGGTCCACTCTAAAATAACAACTATCCCAGGGACTTATACCTTTGTCAAAAGCACTGCACTCCTGCTTCAGATCTGTGTCATCCCATCTTCCTGTTCCAGTAACATGATTCCTGAGTTAATCACGACCCTCACCACTATCCACAGATCTTTCAGACCCTTTTTTAGCCCACAGGTTTAACCTCTCTTCATTCCTATAGCATAATAAGTCTTGCTACTCATGTCCTTAAGGAGCACATATGTTTAAAGTCCGTTTCACTTTGTCAAGATGTTTCTTTCTTAGGAGTGCCACCAGCAAAAGCTGAAGTCTGGCAGAATTTGTGATCTTGTGCAAACACAACCTTTTTAGGAATTAATCTTACACCTAACTATCAACAGAGAACAAAACAGTTGGTGCAAAAGAACACAAAACTAGGGAAATGAAACTGGAAATGCTGTCAGGGCCAGCGCTGTTTGTACTCCCCAGCACATGAAGGAATGTTGTTCCTAAGAAAAGAAGGAGGATAGAACGATGGGCTCATCCAGAGATCTCTGCTGGGGATGGACCCATGCTGGAGGTCATGTTGGAAGGACTGTAGGAACAATGCCTGGAAGGCCCTGAACAATGGTAAGATTTGTATGAAAGATTTGAGGGCTCAGACTCAGAAGTGTTTACAATAAGACAGAGCACAGGCAGCTCCTGCAAACCAGCTGACTTGCAGCAACTCATTCTCCCATAGCATTAGTCCCTTAATGAGCCTAAGTGCACACTTTCAGTACCACTTTTAGGTAAGAACTATTGCCAGACCTTTTATTAAAAGAATTATTGCTTCAGCACTAGAAATTCTGTTAGTTTTACTATATTCTGGATGCAGTTAATATATTTTCTTCAAAGATGGATGAAGGCAAGAAAGAATAATTTTGATTGTTTCAGCCAAATTAATGAATACTCTTCATCTACTTTGTGATAGCCTGAGGTCATAAAGCAGTTATTGACCAGTCAGAGCACAACAGACAGCACAGACTTACTGTTTCCTTGCACCACCAGAGGGGCACAAAATAGTCAGGACCTGACAGTTAATCTCACTCTTTAGTCACGTTAACATTTCAGTTTATCTACACCAGTTCTGAATTTTTCAGTATTCACAGAACTGCACAATTTCACAACTGATTTGAAAACATTCATATGACACAGAGATGTCTGAGATGCCTGGGTTCAGACCACAAATAAGAGTGTTAAAGACTTTTCAAATATTCTCATTTGTGTACAATGATGAGATACACTTCACTGTAACAAATAGCTAAATTGCAGGAATGGTCTATAAAATGGAAAGACAAAAATAACAGCATTCTATATCAGTAAGTACTACTCAAACAGCTCTAAATTCTGTGTAGTTCATACTGTGGCATTCAAGCTTTATGAGCTTCCAGAGAGATCTGCAGCTAGAATTATTGTTGATCTTTACAGTATGTCTCCTGACACTGAAATTGATGTGTACTCATATTTAATTTTAATGGCATTGAAGATGATACTTACGTTGCTGTAATAAGTATTGTCTTCAGGACTCACAGAGCTTAAGGCTGGATCAGAGCTCCCATTTAAGTATCAGTGTTAATGCTGCTAATACTGATCCTATTAAACTGCACGTAAACTTCTTTAGACACTTAAAAGATACACATCTCTTCAGTAATAGAGTTCAGTGTTTCTTTGGACTGCTGTGTCCAGGACAACAGCAATATCTAGGTTGCTCATGGAAGAAACTACATTTGCCTTCACTTTTTCTTCCTTTCTAGGAAATGACTGCAATTTTTTTTTTCCTTAGAAAAGACCAGAAAAATGGGATTGTTTGAACTGATTCTTACAGGTCTAGATAACATCGGACACTTGCCAGACAGTTAGATAAACCTGTTTCAGACCCTATCAAGCCTTCTGAAGTGTTTGATAACATTGCAGCATCTTAAAAAGTCCAGATTCATACTAGATTTTATTATGGTCACAGCATCTACAGATGGGAGATGACATTTCAGTAATGCTTCTCCTACAAATCTTTAGTTTATGGATTGCATGTGCCTTCAAGGACAACAATGTTCATTGCTTAAAGAGGAAAAATATGCAATGAAAATATGGTGTGACTAGTTCTTTTGAAAGAAAAAGCAGCTCAACTACCTCAGCATTTATTTGGGAAAGGACTGCATTACTAATACCCACAGGAACCTAGTGAAAGTCTCTGTCTCGCACAGATGCACCTCACCACTTTCCACTAAGTGCCAAAATTGCAATATCTTGTTTGGCTGTGAGACAGTGCCTTCAGACTGCCCAGTGCCTTTGAGTGCAGACCTCAGCAGGAGCCTGGACCTCTGCGTGAACAAATGACTGAGTTATTGGGCTGGAAAGGCCAGCTCTAGCTTCCTCCCCTTTTCATCTCATCTGTTTTGTGCCATTTCAGGTGTGCAATAAAATTGGTTGAATTAGGCATGGTCTCAGTGGTTCCACAAAAACTGTCAGATGAAGACCAAAAAAAGCAGACTGCTCTGCTGGCTGCATGGGCCACAGACAAACCAATATCATGGGTGGGTCAGACTGTATTTACTGAGGTCCCAAAGCTTTTGTGATTACAAATAGGACTGCAAAGTGTGCATGAACACTCTTACACTTGCTGGGCCTGCTTTGGTTGTCTTCTCAAGCTTACAGACTTCTGAAAGATTCAAATTCTGGTCCCTTCTTATTTATTTGAAAAGCATAGTGAAAAGAAAGAGGCTCTGAAAAACCTGATGACACTATAGTAACAAAATAAAGTCACAAAACTGCCAAGTACTTTTGTTCTCAATTGCGAAAATATCAGTCACACTTATGTCTGAAACCCTGGGTGACCAGAAAAATTAAAGGCATCTGTAGTGGCAGGCTACAGTTTCAGACAAGATTATTTTCTGAATATTTTGGAATGGGATTAAAAATTCTTTGTACTTGCTATCCCCCATTTTTAGTTATTAGAAAGCAGTGATAATACTGAAATGCAAAAGATCCTATTCAAAGAGTTTCGTTATCTGTCAGCAGTGCTGTATGGAACATTTGGAGGAATGATGTAAGGGAATTGTAAATGTATGTCATACTGGGAATACTGAAATGACTGCTATCCTCTGCCTATGGGAAAGTATTTGAACATCATGTGTCAGCATCTTCTGTACCTTTTGAGGATACTGAACAAAACTGAACAAACTGCTAGTCTGGGCATTTCTAATTAGATGTGCAGCACAGATATATTCCACACAACAATATTTCATAGTAAACTGCACAGGTTATTTAGCAAAACTGCCTAGTACAGTTAACTGCTCAATACAGTCACAGAATATAAAATAATTTGGTTGCAGTGTCTGAGATCTCAAACAAAGATGCTAGGACAAAACAATTAAGAATTTAAACCAGAGAAGACTTTGATAACTAAAATGGAAATTGATAACTAAGATGCATGAAAATCCTAACATGAGGTACAGCCATTTGAAGTCTGAGAAGTCTGAACTCCAAAACCAATTGCATTTTCCTCTTTTAATTTCCCAAAATATCTCAGAGGTACTCATTTGCAGAAGCTCAGAATTTGTTTTGTCCTGGAAAGGATGATCCGAAGGCATTTGGCACATCCTTAAGCTAGGTAGATGTGAACCAGAATGTGTCTTTACCCTTATTGCTTTTAAAAGTCCAAAGCAGCTCTGCAATCAGAATTTAGAAAACATATTTCTCTCAAACCTATATGATACTCTAGGCTGTAGTTGCAGGTACAGTGGTACTGCAGCATAAATACATGCATTCCTGTCTGGATTTTGTCTGTTCTTTTCTTCCTATGTGGCCTAACAAAAAAGTGAGCATTATGAATTATACATTGTTCCCCTAGTCTTACAAAATAGCTTGCAAAATGATCTTTTAGAACTACTTTTTTTGCAAGTTACTTCATCCCATGTTAATGCTACATCATCTGGCACAACAGAATAAGTGGTGTCCTGCCACCAGAACTTGGAAACGCCTGTTCTGGAAGAGCTTGGGTGGAACCACTGCCCCATACTGCTTTCACAAGTCATAATTGCAGAGATCAACAAAATGACCCAGAATGGAAAACGATCTTCCCTGCAGCCCCCAGTCTGCCACCAAAACACTAGAAAGAGCTGATAGCTCTCCCATAGCTGAAGTTGTTCCTAACCACTATCTGACAATGCCTGCATGCTGGTTATACTCAAGCTAGGTATTTCCCTACAGAGAAAGTGGCTTTATGTCACTTTCAGAGACACATAAATAATCCTGTAATACAATCTCTAGGACGCAGACAACCACACTGGGAGGTTTTGGTGCAAACAGGCATCTACAAATCAAAATTTTGGAGTTCCCCGCAAGGTGCTCCTTGTACTGTGAGAGTGTCCCCATACCACAGATCTAGCCCTAAACTTCTTTGCTTAGAAATGAGATATTTCCCAAATATTGCCACTCACATAAATAACTCATAAAATTTATTGCATTTTTATTTTGAAAACTTGGGCACGACACTATTTGCATAACAATGTTATCACTAGAAAGGGTACTTTTTATGCTTAAGTAAATACCATTCTGAAAGTATGTTTATGCATTATACAGGCAACAAGACATCTGTAGATGCCAACTTGTTCTAAACTATCAGTTCGAGGCACTACAATTTCTTGGAATGATTTGTTTTGGAAAAAAAATCCTTTTCTTTAACATGTGGCAGGTGCATAAAATAAACTCTCATTAAAAAGACACATTATTCCAAGTTTTCAGTTTTACTGCACTTCCATTTGAGTTGGAAGAAATCTGAAACAAACAGGGTTAAAAGGTCCTTCCTGTAGGAGTAAATTTTATTTATGCCATCTACCAAGCCTTTCTACTGTGCAAGAACAATCTAGTGTAATCAGAAGTGGCTGTTATTTAGCCTACTGGCTTTGTGCTTGCTCTGCCATTCTGTTTTACTTTTGTGAAATGTCTGAAGATCTCCTAGCCAACATGCCTGATTCTTTGGTCTGCTGTATTTTCCTATTGATGGTTTTTTCTATCATTCCAAATTCTTCATTTATGTTTTGTTTAAGGCAAAATTTTCCTTCCTAGAGCCCAGTAAGATGCAGTGAGAGAATGAAAGGAGCATCCTGAGAGGAGATAAAAACCTCTTGTCTGAAGGTACCCATCACTGTAACTTAGAGTAGAAACCTATTAAAATAGCTTAGACCTGACACCTAAATGTTTAATGTCTGAAATTTGGTGACATGTAACCTACATGTAATATCTCTACCACTATTTACCAATTATTAACAGAATGAAAGTGGACATCACTTTTTACCCATCCTAATGTCATGGTTTAACCTCAGCCAGCAGCCAAGTACCACACAGGCATTTGCTCACTCCCCCACCAGCAGGATCAGGGAGAGAATGAGAAGGGTAGAAGGTAGAAAACTTGTGGGTTGAGATAAAGACAGTTCAATGGAGAAAGCAAAATCCGCACACATAAGCAAAGCAAAACAAGGGATGAAATCCCAAGGACAGGCAGGTGTTCAGCCATCTCCAGGAGAGAGGGGCCCCAGCACAGTAAGGATGGCTTGGGAAGACAAACACCATCACTCTGAATGTTCGCCCCTTCCTCCTTCTTCCCCTCATTTTACAAACTGAGCATGATGTCACATGGTCTGGAATATTCCTTTCATCATTAGGGTCAACAATCCCAGCTGTATCTCCTCCCACCCTTCCTCACCAACATGGCAGAATGAAGAGCAGAAAAGGCCCTGGTCCAGTGTAGGCCCTGATCAGCAATAACAAGAACATCTCTTTATTATCAACCCTTTATTATCCACCCACAAATCCAAAACATAGCCCCATACCAGCCACTGTAATGAAAATTAATTCTACCAATTCTACCAAAACCAGCATACTTAAGGACCCTAAATGTTGTATTCCTAAAATTCTCCTAGGTACTGTCAAGAAGATCAGACCACATTGCGGAAATCCCTCAGAGGTGACACAGTTCTCCCTACAACATCTTTAGATCCCTGAAGCCATGTGATAGGTTGAACCAAATTCAAAACTCAAAATTTCTTGCATTTGAGATGTTCTGGTCCTCAAGAGAAAGAAATAGGGATATAAAAGTAAGGAAAGAAAAATCCTCTTTCAGTTAAAGAACACCAATAATACAGGTATGCTTATAGAAACATCTGAGGCTGGAGAAGAGACCACAGGACTGCCCAGGGAAGCAGCTATGACTTCTAATTATGGGAGCACAGGGAACCATTTAGAAAGGAAGACTTCTATTCCTGTTATTAAATAAAAAACTCTGCAAGTACGAAAGGGGAAAAAAGACCTTGTAAGTAATGTAAAAGATGTAAGTAACTTAAAACACAATGAAGAAATTAGTCCCCTTGTGGCCCAGAACTAAATCCTTGAAAGAAAAAGCAAGTGAGTTTTGCAATATTACTAACTGATTAATAAATGTCACTCCTTGTAAACAAAGGTGAGGGAATAAGTTCAGGAACTACTGATCTGCTATAATGATAAGAGATTTCCAGCTAAAGCATTATCCCTGATTACAACAAGAGGGTGAGTAAAAAATTGAATTGAAACTGGATTTCGTTTTCTTCCTCAGCCCTCTCCAGAATCTGCTTGAGGAATACACAAGACTGCCTATCTGTCTATGTGTGAAAACTGACAGGGTAAACAGGCTAATCGGCTCCAACCATGCCTTTTGCAATCAGAATCTCATGAGGACTGCACACACTTTTTCCACCCTGTTTCTTTTGAAATTAAGCACTCATATTACACAGACAATCTGCATTGAATTAGTGACAACTCTAAGCAAGCACCAATCCAACCAATTCAGGCAAGTCTGCTTGTCAGCTTTGTTTTTTAAATCTCTGCAATAACATATGTGCCCCTTGCAGCATTGCCTGGGGCTGCTCTCTTACATTTCTTAGGCTCTTTGGAATAGTATGCCCACAACACGGCACATTCAGGCAAGAGGTTGTTTAGCTCTAATTATTTTAATATCAGCATCCAAATCTTGACCTTTTTCTTTCCCAGGTAGCAGAACCTGATAACTCACAAAATACCATGGTACCTTGAAAGTATTTGTCATGAGAAGAAACTGTGAATCTTTGCAGCCAGGACTTTTACCTACAGGAGAACACTTGCCCACAATGAGAGATGCAGGGAGCAGCAATATTTCCTTCCAGGGACTCCATCCCCACCAACTGGCATCCTAACATGTGGCCACATCTTTTGCATGGCTGTGCCACACGTTGCTGAAGAACAAGTTTTGCAGGGCCATCACATACAAAGGGAAGTCCCCCTGGGAAGCTCCACTGAAATACCAGATTTATCAGGTTTAGTTAAATCATGGTCTCACAGAATCTGCCTTCTGTGCCAGAAGATTTGAAGTGATTCTCCTGCAAATAAAACCTGCCTGGGAAGACAGGTAAATTTGGAGGTCACTTTTGTGTTAGAGAGACAAAAAGACATATCATTCCCTCTTTTATTTATTTTCTCTTTTTATTTTTTTGTGAGTATTTTTATTTTTATTGAGCTTTCATGTCTCCATTCTGTATTCTTAGTTAAGGATGTTAAACATCATCCTATTAAGATTTAGGTGAATCCACATGAGAGCAAGAATGCCTCAACTGTCTCCCAAAATCATGCTTCATGGACCTGTGCTTCTGCACACAGAATTGTGTTGCATGCTGGACAATGCACTCCTGACCTTGAATGCTCCCATACAGAGACATGCTGAAGTGCACACAGACTGAAAAAGGTCCACATCTGCTTCTCCAGTGTGGGGAAATCCGAGCTCATGGGCTTGAAGCTGTCTGCAAACAGGTCAAGTCAATAGGGTTCAAGGCAAGCCACAGGGCTGCCTGCTCATCTGGCTGGCTTGGCCAAAAGCATGTCCTGCCTGCCAATATAAACTTTACTCCTTTGCTTCTCCATTCCTGATTAACTCAGATCCCTTTTCATGACTGGGACATGAAGATCCCCTTCAGAAACAGCCATGTTGTGCTGAGAGCCTGGGTAGTAACTGAAGCAGCAGACAAGGTGATTCAGTGAGTGAGGACTGTTGCAGTGCCTGGCTGTATTTGAGACTACAGTTCTCAGCAACCAGCAGTGAGACTTTTAGTTTTTTAATTAACTTAGGGACACAAAAAATCAAGGTGTATCAAGAATTAGAGAGCTTTATTTCATCAGAGATTTCCCTTATATTATAATTATAATGATTCTGGGTCATTATTAATACCTTAAATAGAATTTACTTCCAACAAAGTTTGACTACCTGTGTAATAGTATTGGTTTTGGGCAACTGCAGGCTGACAATGTTGTAGGGCCATTGCAGGAGATGGGAGGATATTTCTGCACTCTACTGTTCTAAAAAGGAGCTTTTGTATTTATTTACACTCTGTAATGTTATTTTACTTGTTGTGGTTTGAGTGATATATTAAATAAAAAGAACAATTGAACAAAGATGTATATATTTCATTACTACTCAAAAATCTGAGTAAACAGAGATAAAGAAAACGTGTTCTTGTGAATGGCAAAATGTGTCCTTTTCTTGCTCACTTTTCTTCCACCAAAGAATCACAGCCCTCCACAGACAATATCAATGAAAAGCTCTACAAGCAACTTGCAGTAAAATAGTAAAAGCTACAGACATGTCCTACCTGCTTTTATATATGTATGTTAGGGAACAAATTTGCAGCAAAATGACTTCATGGGCTAGCAATCTGTCAACATGGTTAGCAGGCATCCCATCAGGACTTTTATGGGACATAACAGATGCCCCTGCCACCAATTCTTCAGTGTCAGTCACACTAGCAAAATCAAAGCTGTAGAAGGCTTCCCTACCTGTAGTGCTTTCACCTGTTATAGGGATAGATCCCTTAGAAAAGAATTCAGGAAAGAGAAAAATGGAGTCATGCTGAAGAACCGCTTCTGTTAAGGCTACATATGAGAAGCATTCTTCAGCCAAGATGCCACATATATTAAAATGGTTATACACAGGGGCTGATGATAGGTGCCCATTTGTGAGAATGAGACAATGCATTTCTTTCCCAAAAGTAGGCAGACTGCTCATTACATTTAACTTGCCGCCTGTGTCTTGTAGCAGTGCCAGAGACAAAGAAAATTGCCTGGGCTTGAGCCATATTGGAACAAGAAATGAGGTAAACAGTGACATTAAAAAGTAATTCTCTGCAATGGATTTTCTTTTTAGTAAGTCATTTTAATATACTATTCTGCACATGTAAATTATGTGGTATAGTCATAAAAGGCTCTTGCCTTGAATTACTTAAATTATTTGCTGGACTTTTCAGGCTGTTAGTATAACTGATATATAGTCAAAGTGGCAAGCCACAGTCATTTAAGTAGATGGATAAATCTGTCAAGTAAAAGACGCTGAGGTTTGGAAGCTTCTGGTGTAACCAGGTTAAGAGTACAGGATTTTCATACTATTAGAAAAATACATTCTAAAGTACAATGCATACAGTTAATTTGAATGCAGCATGAACTGAAATCCAAGCAAGTCAAGAAAGGCATCAGCAACTTTTAAGAAAGTATATCCTTTGCAACATAGGAAGTGGGTCTGAAATCTTTTGTCCCTGGCATAGTACAAACACCAGCAGTCAGGAAGACTGCTGTAGGAGAGCTCTGGTGACTGCACTCACTGGTGCAAGAACTAGCTGATGGACCACATCCAAAAACTAGGAATCAAGCACCTAAATCTGAAATTGGACTTCTGGCACACAGGTTCAAAATGACATGGCTCTTGAAGACCTACCTGCACACGAGACTTTTTTGCTTTAAATAGAGTGGGTTGACCTAATCAAGTGAAAATAATCAATACATTTACACCTTCTTATGACTGCATTCTCAACTCACTGCTCCTGCCTAAACATAATTAGGAAACTCAGTAGAGAAATGTTATTGATTAGAGCCTTAAAGTAATCATTATAGTAGATATTTTTGAGAATATGCAATTGCTAATATGAGATCAAGAACCATCATATAATAAGCAACAGCTACTGTTTCTTTTTAAAATGTCAGACCAGGGTGCAAGGAGTATGTAGCGGCCTAGCTGTTTCTTTATTTCCCTCCTCAGACTGAATCAAATCTATTATACTGCTTACCTCTGATGGCAAAAACTAAACACAGCTTTATCTACCTTTCTATGCTTCTCCCTGTTAAAACAGCTATGGGCAAGACTGGAGGGAGCAAAGCACCAACGGCTGCACCAGTCTGACTGCTTGACTACTACCATCAATGAGAAATTAATGAAGCCATAGCTGAGAAAATGGGAGAAATTCTCTCTCAGCTTCCCCTTCCCCAGCCCCTGGTGTAAAAGAAGTATTCGGGTGGCCTGAGACTCACTGAAGTAGCAGTGCATCTGGCAATTCAGCCAAACATTTGTAATTGGACTCATGACTCTTCATGCCTGAGAGCAACACACTTTGCCATTTGTGCAGTCATCTACTCTAGTCCAAACGGGTAGATAAATCAACGGTCTGGGAAATAAGGCTTCATGCCTGTTTTATATTCATTTTGCATAGGTACAAATGACTGCACAAGTGCCAAATGATAAAGCATCAGATCTACATAGGTGTTAAATAAATAGTAAATAGTCCCCACTTTATTTCCAAGTAAAATCTATTGAGTAGAAGAAACTTCAGTATAGCTCATAGCCAATACATGAATAGTAATGCATAGTAATACATGAAAGCAAACAGCACTTCTATTAAACATAAAATACATACATTTCTATAATATCTGAGGTCAATAATGTCTGGAACTGATATGATTTGTATTAATCATAAAACTCTACAAATATTGAATGTTTTTTTTTCTGCAGCAGTTAGAATATAGTATGGGTTACTAAAATCAATAGTTAATTGAATTATAACACCATGATTACATTACATGACAGCCATATACTTACTTGTCAGTCAGCTGTAACTTGTGTTAATAAGATTCACTGAGCTCATTATCTTTTGTAGACTGTTAATTTCTGAAAAAAGACCTGTGAATAGAAAAGATGTTGTCTTGTTAAGAAAATGCCAGATTGTTATTGAACACTCCACAGGAATAATGAAAAGAAATAATTTCCACAAAGAACCTGAAATTATTTGGTTGACCTTTATTATTTCTACTGCTTAACACCGACAAAATTGGAAAAGGGAAATCTCTAATCCAAGTAGTACTAAAAACCTTTCAGGCTTTTAATAGGTTGAGGAATAACTACTCCAGGAAACTGTCCATGCTGTATACAGACATTTCTTGATGAATGACATCCACCTGGATAATCACAGAATCACAGAAGTAAGGTTGGAAGGGAACCACAGAATGGGTAAGGAGTCTCCTCCCTGCTTAAATAGGGCCATCCTAGAGCACATTGCACAGTATTGCATCCAGACAGCTCTTGAATATCTCCAGTGAGGAAGACTTCACAGCCTCTCTGGACAATCTGTTCCAGTGCTCAGTAACTCACACAGTGACAATAAACCCATCTCAACTCATGCCCATCCAGCAATACAAACAAACTGCCTTAAAAATAAAAAGCTGTCTAAATCACATAGTTAAGATCATTATTATATGTCACTGTACAATAAACTTCCATTTTCTGCCTTCCTTTGACACAACAGCCAAACAGCATTCACCACATTTACAAACTTATGTAGTGAATGACAAAAGTTCAAAAATCTCACAGTCCATCACCAAAGATCATCAGACATGATTGAACACATGAACTACAGCCCATGGTACTGAGGAAACAAAGTGGTTCCTAAGACTCTGACCTTGGGAAAAAACTTCCTGCTCCAGCATCTGGAAATCATTTCAACACGGAGCCCCTGAAGGACACACCAGCTAAATGTGAGTTTCCCAATATCACGATGCACTTCAGAGCACTCCACACAGCACATAGTCTTGTGACTAATTCTCACTGCTTCTGAGGAAGCAAACCAGCTTATGGGGAGAGGGAAAAATATTATTTTCTTCACTTTTCTTCATTTTCTTATATGTGATCTAAAGTACATAGTTATTTCAAAATATGACTAAAATATCTTTTCAGGATAAATATATGTCTATGAGTGCTTACTACATTATTTTTAAATTCTTTACAAGTATATCAGAAAGTCTCACCTTTAAGATTTTATTTTGAACATCAAATCGCCTGTAGTGTATCATTTGCTCACACCCACCAGTCTTCATCTTGAAATTATTTACGTCCCCAGTGCTCGTTTTGAAAAGTTGCTGAAAATTGTGGATCTGTTGTGATTATGAAATTTCTTAATTTCCAGGACCAATTTTATAATTTTTGCTTTTTGTTTGATGGTTTTGTTTTATTTAATTCCATTTTTCTCTCTCTCAATATTAGAAATGAAATTTTTTCTTGTACTTTGTCTGTAAAAGTTTGACTCCCCAATTTTCTGCTGAAACATTTTGCCACATTTACCTTTTACTAGCTCACGAGGTGGTCAATTTCTGTTTTTTTTTAGGATGGTCCACCATATTGCACCAAACACAAAGAGCAGGCCATCATTTTGGCCATGATCTTTCCTTCAATCAGTGGATGAAGCCTTACCTGCAGCATTGCTTCAGTCACTTCTGCAATATTAATCGGCATTGGCCACAGAATCTTTCTCTGTAGAACCACTATTTTCTGATAGTTCCTTTTTAGTGCAGTCCACTGAGGCCTACCCTAAACAGTTCTTTGTTACAGTTCTTACATTAAACCTATTCACCCTCAACTAAAGTGCTTAATCTTAATCTGCTTTGCTCTGGAGCAACCCAATATGAAACAAAAAACACTAAGTCTTATTGAGATCTAGTGACACCAACTCAGCATACCAACCCATTCACATTATTTTCCATTTATAGAAATTTTGTTACTTCTGAGACTAGTGTCTCATCCATAAATTCATAGAACATTATCCACTGGTTTTCCCTAGTGAAGAATCACCTGCTGAGTTCAAGCACAGTTTTCCAGTGCCTGCTAACACCAGAAATAAGAATTACTGCAAAGCAATACAGCCCATTATGATGCTTTCACCTAATTTCAAAATCTGGGGTTTTTTTCCTCAGGATGTGCATTTGCATATACTGGTTTTGTGTCATTTCATGAATTATCATTCTGAACTCCATATGTGTTTCTGTAGAAGATAATTTTTCATAAATTCCTGACTGTAGAAAGCTTATGTAAAAGTTGCTCAGGGGAAGCTTCTGTCTGGAATGCTCTTACATGGCAATTTCTGAGTTTAGGACTGGTAAATTTTGCATCCTTCAACGTGCTTTCTAAAAGTGTTTTGTTTCACAAACTAACCATAATCTTATCAAGGCCTCTATAAATTAACGGAATTGCAAAGTATACTCTTCAGCTTCAAATAATGCACAAATTCTATATTTTCAACTGTTATGTGTGTCTCTTGGCAAGAAACATCTCTGTCAGTATAAAAAGTGCAGTACCCTTCACACTGAAATACAATTTCAGAGTTGCCTCCTTATGACTCAGTGGAAACTAACAAAACATCAAGTGCCTCAGAACAAGAAGTTATTAGAAAAAGGGCTGAGTGCCTTCCTTCTGTTTGCACTTGGTACAAACAGAAATCTAAACACTGTTGATATGACAGATGTATGAGACAATGTTTGGATCATTTCACAGGATCACAGAATGGGTCAGGGTGGAAGGGACCACAGTGGCTCATCTGGTCCAACCTCTGCTCAAGCAGGGCCATCCTGGAGGACATGGCACAGGATTGTGTCCAGGCAGCTCTTGAACATCTTCAGTGAGGGAGACTCCACAGCCTCTCTGGGCAATCTGTCCCAGTGCTCAGTCAGACCAACAGTAAAGAAGTTCTTCAAATTTAGGTGGATCTCCCTGTGCATCAGTTTCTGCCTGTTGCCTCTTGTCTTTTCTGTTTCAGCTGATGTTTCAGGAAAAAATCATCTGTTTTCACCTAGTATCAATATGTTTAGTATTTGGCAAAGTTAAAAATTGGTTGAAAGCAGACTCTGACTATAACAAAAAAATAATATTAGCAATGATTTTATATACCGGATATAAATAATTTATAAGGCCAGTCTGAAAATACAAATGGTTAAGTGAAGGAAAATGAAGAACAATTTCAAATAAGTCAGCACTTCAAAAACATTCTTTAAAACTTCTTACCTTAATCTGCACACATCTTTCCTACTCAGCCTTCTGGAATAGCATGTGTAAGAAATATTTGTAAATCTAAGAAACAGTCCACACTTGTAAAAAGAAGGTTATACTAAATTAATTATATATTTAATTTTTAACACACTAAATTGAAACAATGTCAAGTCAAAGAGTTTTCAGTGTAAAATAGACCATTCTTTCTCTTTTATATAATTATCCATTTTTAATTGACACTAAGAGTATTGTTTGCCTTATATAACAATAAGACCTTGTATATGTTTTTCTTTATAGAGGCAAACAGGAAATTTAATACCTACTATTGCAGAAAAAATTCAGCTTTGCTATATTTTCTTTACAAATTCTTGGTTGCTTTGGGGGTATTTAGTCAGGTCACTGTAACAATCCATCCCAAGTCAGGTCATCAAGTTGCCTGGCAACTGTGTTCAGGATTGATAAAGGCAAACTACCTTCCCGTTTTTCTCTTGCCTCCCCTTTAAAATCAGTATGACACGCTTGATATTGGTGATGTGAGATTAGCTGAGAAAATGCATGAAATTGCTCAAGAGGTGCATTGCTCAAGATAGTCAGTTTTGAAGGCTAGACCCAACCACATCAGTCTAACAGAAAGTATTATTTAGAGATGTTATTTCATTTAGTACATGTGCTTCATCTCAGCATCTGATTTTCTTTATTTTTCCCATTTTTTTTTTGTTTTTTTTTTTTTTTATTTGTTTGGGTTTGGGTGGAGGTTTTTTTTATTGTTTGGTTGTTTGGCTGGTTGGTTCGTTGATTGGTTGGTTTGTTGGTTGTTTATGTGGTTTGTTTTGTTAGGTTTTTTTGGGGGGTGGCAGAGACAGTTTCATTCATAACAGAGCCTGCTATTTCATAATAATACCATTATGATGTTTTATCCTGAGTAGCAATTTTAGTGTCATTAGGAAGAGGAGTTGATCATGGAGTGATCATGGGTTAAGGTAGCTTGCATGTGTTATTTGCTTTCAAGAATTCAAGAAACTTTATTTTCTGAATGCAGCAAAATTCATTGGATGCTGTTTATTCATGAATCCAAATGCTCTTTCAGCCATAGAGCTTTCTGCTTCTCCCAGTCAATTTGCAAGGGCTTGATCAGTGTGTTCTTTTAGTGCTGATGTCTTCATCCTCCCTTTAAGCTTCCCCAATCTCTGCACCATTTTATATAGGAGCACAGAGCACACCACTCAAAGATGGTTAAAAACCCCACAAATCCTTTTATTAATTTTAAATTATTTATGTCTTCACTTGAAACAAATATTGCTGTTTGAGCATGCCAGTGTGCATCATTTTGGGCACCAAGAGAGACAGAAATAAATCAGGGTCTAAGCAGAAATCCTTGCCCTAGTTCCAGTCCATCACAGTGTCAGCCACGTGCCTCTAATCAAACTGGTATGGCCCTGACATGTAAGGGCATCTGGTCCTGCCTTTCTGTCTAATGAGACATGGCCTTGAATATCTTTATCCCCAAACCAAGGTGGAGCTGTTTTAAACTGGTCTTCGATCAGAAAAGTAGCAGAGAATAATGATGTCCATGAGCTGTACAAGTATAAAGAAACTGAAGTGTGGTAGGAAAAGATTGCATAAGTCAGGATTTATTACAAGAATTACAGGATACTGTAGAAAGAAAGAAGAAGGGTAATACAATTTTGATTTTAACAAAACTGAGTTATGGTAGCTAGACATTGGCTGAATTTCCCTGTGTTAAGCATGTAGGCTGTTTATGTCTGAGCTATGGACTGCTTACCATTTGATTGCATGATTGGCTATCTTGGTCATTACATGTTTTTTTCTGCTTTCTGGTCTGAGAAATGAGACTTGTAAGACAGGAGATGAACAGAAGACAAGGGATAAATAGGGTATTCCTCATTTTCAATACACTGTTATTCAAGTCTGCATGCAAAGATGGGTGTAGACGCACTCCTAATATTTTGTGTGAGCAAAGAAACTGTTGTGAAAGCTTTTTCCAGTTAGCAAGGAGGCATAAATACAACACATATGAGAAACCATTTATATTCCAAATCAGTATTCAGAAAGTTTTGCTTAGGGTTTGAGAAGCTGAGCTGAACCCAAAGCTTCAGTATAGGTACTTTTGATGGAAAAGCATATTTGTTTATGCTCTGATAGTAGCTATGCCTTCAGAGAGAAAAACAGCGTGTTTTTCAAAATTCTGACAGAGTATAGCTGCCCATGCAGAAAAACTGATTTCTAGGCTATTTCATTTTGCAAACTGTGTGGAAAAAAGCCAGCCGTCACTCACTGCGCCCCTCTCCAGACGCAGGCTCCAGGAGGTCCTTTCCAGGTCCTTCTGTCTGGCTTCTGTAACCAGAGCTCCCAAGAGAAAGGCATTTGCTCGCACAAGAGGACTCCCTTCTCAGAATTCTGTCTAATGGAACCTAAATTCTTCTGCTAGCACTGGCTGACAGTTAATAGAGTAAAGAATTAATCAGATAGAGAATTAATAAAATAAAGCAAAGAGGCCTGGTTAGGACTAAAATTTCTATGTAGTGAGCAGGAGATGGTGAACATTATATTTGGACATTTCAGTTGCATTCAGTTGCATGTATTTTTGTAGTAAGAGACAAAATCTTTGAATTAGATTTACCGTAAAGGACCATTATTATTATTACTATTATTATTATTATTTAATTTCTTCAAGCAAGAATAAAACATATTAGACACCAAATTTGATGCAGAATTGCTTTGTGAATGTGTTCAAACTCAGAAAAATTTATACCCTATAGTGTTTAATCTGGTGAGCTTAAGTGATTTAGCTAGAATTACCTCCTCATGAGAAAAGCACAGCTACAGAATATAAAATGCTGGTGAACTTTGAAGACCAGAAGCTGCTTTCACATCTCCACTCGCTAGAAATCCCAAGGAAAACCTATCTAGACTCTAGGAAAAAAAAGGAAAAAATAAAAAAGGACAAGATGTTATGATCATATTTTTTTCTTTCTTGTCATGAATACATCTATTCACATTTTAACATTTGGAACTCATTCATGAGATGAATTGAGCACATAAGAGAATTTTCTGCAATTATTTTTTCATAAAAAAAATTAAATTGAAACTTTCTAATCAACCACATCTCCTTTTAGAAACTACACAATAAAAGGAAATAATATATAATTCTGCAACTATAGAGGGGAGAATACTGCCAAACTAGCCTCATGCAGTTGATATATAATGATTGGTGACTGAGACTGAAACCTTTTATCAAAGATGATGGTGAAAACCATGAGTTATAATCTCAGCTTTTCCTTTGATCTTTCATTCAGGTGAAAGATTTTTTGAGAGTCTCACAATAATCACTGTGGGTGAGATCATTGAGTTTCTACTAAGTGCAGAAATACAGGTGTTGGGTTTGGTTTTTTTAAAGTGCCTAAAATACAAGGCCAAGAAATGAGGACCCCTATTAGTAGTAAGATTACATCCGTAGAGTCTCTCAGTTTACAAGAATGTAGCCAATGAACTACTTACAGACACATTGAACTCACATTTTTACAGAACATATTACCCTTCAGACATAATATCCAAGCCCAACATTGCAAAGAGAAGTTTTATCAGCTTTCCATTTTATTCTGCCTTGTGCTATGAACTCAAAATGCAGTGATATCAGTGGCATTTTATGGTAAATTAATAGGTATAGATAAAATCTTCTATAAATATTCATTACATCTAATTATTGCAAATTAATGACCAAGATTCTGAAATTAAGGTTAGTCTAATTTGGAGATGTGTATCACTTTTTCTACATATGAGACATAAGAAACAAATTGTTCTCTAAAGCAAAGTTGCAGTTTACTCCAAGGGTGGCCCAGAAAGACTGACAGTATATTCTAAGAGGGGTAATCTGACTGACTGGGAAGCAAAGACAGAACTGCAGCTCAGCTTTAGGTATGATAAACAGTGTCCATAACATTAATTTTTAGTAGGTGGATCATTTCTTACATTCCCATGTCTTATACTCAAAATATTCTATGGTGGTATCACAGCTGAATCCCTGCCCTTTGCAGCAGTGGCTCAGAGTGCATGGCAGAGGTTGTGGCTGATATAGTTCACAGTGGTTAGCTTTGAGAGAGTCATTTAGCTCACTTCTGGGTCAACTCTGTCAGCATTTATCAGGGAAGGCCACAGGTCTCCAGCTTTTTTAAAGTTCCCAGATTTTCCCATCTTGCTTGTGGGATGCAGCATCTTGTGCCTCACCTAGGCAGCCTCCACCTACATCTCGACATTTGCAGTTAGGTTAAGTAACTTGCTCTGATACTGTGAAGGAATTTGGAGATGATCAGATTTCAAAATGAATTTTGGTGGTCTGAAAGGAAAAATTGACTCATAGTGGTATCTTTGCAGGACTACACAACTCTGAGATGCCTAGAGAGGTACAACACAAATACTGTGTGGATACCAATGTCTGCACATGTGCTTGAGAGAGGGCTGTGCTGAGAGAAGATGGATCCAGACTCCTCTCAGAGGTGCTCATCGATAGAATGGGCAGTGGACATAAGCTGCAACAAAATAAATCAAAGTTAAATATTGGGAAAAAACCCTTTGGGACAATTGAGTAAAATACTGGAACAAATTGCCAAGAGAAATTGTGGAATAGAATAATAGAATTATAGAATCAGTAAGATTGGAAAAGATCTCCAAGATCCCCAAGTCTATCCAACCTTTGATCAAACACCACCTTGTCAACTAAACCATAGCACTAAGTGTCACATTGAGAAGTTTTTTTGACCACATCCAAGTATGGTGATATCACCACTTCCTTGGGTAGCCCTCTCCAATGGTTGACAACCCCTTCAGTGAAGAAATTCTTCCTGATGTCCAACCTGAACCTTCTCTGGCACAGACTGAGCCTCTGTCCTGTCACTGGCTGCCTGGGAGAAGAGGCTGACACCCACCTGAATACAGCCTCCTTTCAGGCAGTTGTAGAGAGTTATAAGGTCTCCCCCGAGCTTCCTTTTTCTCCACACTAAACTACCCCAGCTTCCCCAGCCGTGCTCCATAGGAATTACTCTCTAGACCTTTCATCAGCTCTGTTGCCCTTCTCTGGACATACTCCAGCCCCTCAATGTCTTCCTTGCAATGAAGGGACCAAATCCGGACACAGGACTAGAGTGCCGAGTACAAGGGGACAATCACTGCCCTGGTCCTGCTGGCCACACTATTGCTGATACAGGCCAGGATGCCATTGGACTTCTTGGCCACCTGGGCACACACTGGCTCATGTTCAGCTGCTGTTGACCAGCGCCCCCAGGTTCTTTTCCACAGGGCAGCTTTCCAACCACTCTCCCCAAGCCTGTCATTGCAGGGGGTTGTTGTGAGCCAAGGGCAGGACTTAGCACTTGTCTATGTTGAACCTCACACCATTGGCCTCAGCCCACCGATCCAGCCTGTCCAGATCCCTCTGCAGAGCCTTCCTACTCTCAAGCAGATTAGCAGTCAAAGATACTAAAAACTCAGGTGGAAAAATCTTGAGCAACATGAATAAAATTATCCCCGTTTGGAGCAGGATGTGGAATCAGATGTCACCCAGAAATCTCTTCCAACCTAAATTATTCCATGACTCTGTGACAGCTCAGCTTTATAAATCAAAGGTGGAAGCAGTCCTCCAAAAGCGGGATGTCTTAAACCAAAATCTTTGATTGAGAAACTTCTTAGTTATTTCGCATTTAAAGATTTTGAACAAATAAAAACAAAAAAAAAAGAGGAATTTTGGGTATGGGAAGGAGAGACTTCTAATTTATGTAGAAATGCTGCGAACACTAGGCCAGTCTTAAAAAAAAGAATATTGCACCTTTCTTTAGAACGAAATCATAGTGCAGCTTCCACCTTAAAGGGCATTTGGATCCTCAATAGCAGTTGCACCATGGTTTCTAATTGCAAGGCTACTGCAGGACCCCAAGATCAAGCAAAAGAAAGCCCAGTATTTCAGAGTACCATAATTAAAATTAATAAATGTACATTCTGCTCCTGAAGCAGAGTGCCTCAGTTTCAGGAAATTCAGGATTTAGGCTCACGATGCTCAGTGTTCCTTTGGGGCCCTGTGGAAGATACAGAACTGTTCTGCCCACTTCAGAGCTTGCCATGGACTAGCTCTTCTCTGTTAAACTTGTTCTGCCCTTCTTTGATTCTGTCCCTCATTTGGCAGTGGCTTTTCTCCACTTCCTCTTTCCACCCACTGCATTTGTGTGGACACATTAATTTTCTGTAACCTCTGCAATCTGAGGGGAGAAAAACCATTTTTCTCCATTTTATAGAACCCCTACATACATTACTTTCAAAGCTCAGACAGAAATATTCCTCTTGCCATCTTGCTTAATAATATCTTTATTTCTTCTATTTTGAGTTTATACTATTATTTCATACCAAAGTCTTCACGCAATTAACATCTAAAAGCATAAATAAAATTACCTTTCCCTCAAATTAATAGAACAAATTGCAAGGACTCCTACACTTGATAAAATTAATATAAACATTTTCATTCATTTATCTGAAATGTAAATATGTAAATACAGTTTGACTCACACCTTAGGAACGTGTTTTACCTTTGCCATGCTGTCAGAATGATGCGGGCTTTAAAAAATGAGATTCATATGAAAGTGTCCATTTAAACCCTGGAAACCAGATTCTGTGACCTCTGTTGATAGGATTTTTGCCTGATTAATGAAAGAAAAAAAGACTGAAATATTTTGCTCATATTAATACCAGCACAAGAGGTACATTCATTCCACCCTCTGTTTTCAGTGGATGCACAGACAAACCTTTGTTAGATGGTACCCATCCTCCCTTCATATGGGTGATACAAATCATGTCTTTCTCATGAGAAAAAAGTCTTCTGTGCTCTTTCAAAAAAAAAAAAAAAAAAGGTCTAATACACTCTGGAGGACTTTCTCCCTTTTTCATGGATACTGCTGGCCAAGAAAGAAATATAATGTAGGACACAGAACAGTTTGAGTGTGTAAACTTGTGGTGCCATACAATACGTCTTAATATTGCAGGTTTAATACTAACCGTGCCCCAGTAATTTAATAATTCTGTGAGAAGACTGCTGGGTTATAGAGGATATTTGTCTTATGATTTCTTTGTGGCAAATCAGAAATTACAGCAGTGCTCAAAGGAATAGAAATCTCAGATACTCATGACCTTCACTGAAACCCCTTTCGTCACTTGTCAGTTCTTTAAGGGGCAATTTAATTGTAGCTCTTTGGCGGTGACAAGGTAAGTGCTGGCATTTTGGCACTGTCATTCATTAACCTCATGCAATGTCAGCAGCACTGCCTCAGACATGTCACCATTTCCCCAGTGATGGCAAGCTGACTTTTAGGACATATGTTATTTCAGAGATGCCTACTAGACAAGTCTGCATGCTCCACATTCTTTTGTATGCCATCATTTGTGTATTGTTTATACAGTTAAATAGCTTCAAGATGAAAACCAACTTGTTTCAATCCAGGAAAATAAAAGCTACCATGTGCCATGAACAGAAAACTACCTGCATGATTTACCTTGTCAGAAATTAAAAATAAAACAAACAACCCCTTCAAAATAAAACAAATGAGATACAAAATAAAACCCAACCAACAGAAAAAAACTCCCAAACCCTTGAGCATAACTCATAAGGAAATAAAAACCAATTATTATCATTATACCTGAAGGTTAAATAATAACCTTTCACATGTAAATTTCTTAAAGCAGAACTAAATAAATAAAATGCGAGGTTGCAAGGCACATAATGTACATTATAAATTTAATTTTTTATTTTATATTTCACATTTTTGAATGTTTGTGAGAAACCAAGCTACTAATACTAAATAGGTTGGGGAGAATTGATGCTGAGAATTATTAGCTGATAACAGCATTTGCCAATACCTAGAAAAATGTTATATATTTGCTTGCACCTTTCCTCTGTTCCTTTATTTGGGCCTTAGAGTGACTGGTGTTTCTGTGCAATTCCACCATATAAATGAATAGATTATTATTATTATTATATAATTATTAAAATGTAACACGGATTATTATAAATTTAATTATTACATTACTAATGTGTAATAATTATTGCAACAATAATTATAAAGAGGTTGGTTTTCACTTTGCAAATTCACAGAAGGAGAACTAAGGATCACTCAAAAATGAAGCAGTTGTTATACTAAATCATGGATGACTCAAGATGCAAACTCTTTGAATTTAGATTTGAAACCCCAGAAATTTAAATCATTTGGGTCTATCTATTGTTTAACTTAAAAAAAAAAAATCTAGATCCAGATTGAAGCTGGATGTCAAAGTGTTCCTATGTTTCCACCTTATGGAAAAAGCTAGTCTGATTAGTCTAGAGCTTGAACGAGCATAACCAGCATCCAGTTATGTCCAGTTCCTTAAGCCAGATAGGTGAGAAGTCAATATTTGCAGCTTGTTTCTTTGTGAAAAAGAGTTTAAAAATATTCTTTTTGCTAACCAAAATGAAAGGATTTACTAGTGTCACTAAAAAAAAAACCCAAACAACAGATACCAAGGAGCAACATAGTCATAAAAAAGTGATGAAATTAAAATTACTAGGGATGTCTGAGGAGAAAGTTGAAAGAATTTCTACCAAAACAGCATGCAAGTTTTTACAAGTATTGATCATACCAATGTGATTTGTATGAAAAAAATTATTTATTTAAATCAGTAGTTTCCAGAGAAAAAAGTATTTCAATGACCTATTCCTATCAGCTCAACTACTGACTTTAATAGAAACACGTAGGTGAAAGCAAGGGCATTGCTGAGAATGTATGAGAGTGGTGTGTAAGTGGAATGACTGAAACTTCAGGCAGATGAAGTGATAAATGAGCTGCAGGACAGTGCTGAAAGCCAAACCAGACATTCCATGCACTGTTACAGTGCACCTCTTAAGAAACTGTAATCGTTTCCAAACACTATAGTGGATGCAATGGTACATATTATACAAGCAGTGTTTTGCAGGTAAAATTCTATCCATGTTAAAGAAATGTTAAATGCAGTATGGCATCAGTAGGAAAGCAGTAATGACCGTAACAGGGACCCTTCCAGTCAAAGAAGTGGTGCTAGGTGTAAAGAGAAAAATGAAAAGAGCACAACACATCCAATTAGACAGCTGGCATTCTGTCCTGGGAAAGCAATTCCATACTGGTACAGCAGGCAGGATGGATCCTGTTTCCCAAGAGCAGCACTGCATCACTGCAGCCCAGCCCCACACTGAGAGCCGTGCTTTGCCAGGAGGGCCTGCTGCACATTCACTCCAGTCACACTAATTGATCCAATAGCCTTTGCTATAGCAGTTTAAGAGAATTTAGATTCTCTCTGGATTCTCCTTTCCCTTCCCCTAGGGCTGGCAATACAGATGACTGATTTCCTTTCGTCATACATAAAGATTCAGAGACACAACATTAATTGCTCTCCTGACAATTTCCAATTTGATGAACAAAAATTGAACCAAAGCAAAAGCAAGTGCTGCAATGATTGGACTGAAAGATTATGATGAATCTCTGAGTGTTGTATCCCCTCTTCCCAGTTGTCCCAACACCTTTCAGGAGCTAAACTACTACTTACATATTTAGCACAGCATTACATAATTATAAGATTTTCTACTCATAAATTAAAGGCATTTCTTTCACTGCACAAATTAATAGGTAAAGCTGATCCTACACTATCTTGATGCCTTTTCTTCTAAGTAAAATGTCACATTCTGCTCTGCCTTACACTTATATTGGTCCCCACTTCCATGCTATCCAGCTTAAGGGGCTTCTCAGATGATCAGTCCTCAGGTAACGAAGCACCAGATGGCTTTTATCTTTCCTCTCTTGAATGACAAAAATGTGATACTATTGGCCCTGGAGAGCCAAACAGGTCAGTGGGAGAGCAGAACTGACTCATCATCTTTATTTTATAATGTGATGGTGTTATGCCTGGAAAAGCTGGCAAGGTAGGAAGACAACAGGCAGAAAGCCTTGCTCCATCAGCTCCTCTCAATCCGCTGTATCAACCTTGCTTTGCTTCTTTCCTGGGAAGATTGTGAAAAATTTAGCAAACGCTAATTAGTTATCCAGGCATGTCTTCAATAAAACAGAAATCTGTACTAACTCTAGGACAAGCAGAAACAGGAAATAGATGTGAATTTTGTATCCTTCATTTCATCAGAATTAAGTGCTTGACTAGTCAGAGGAAGTGGTGAAATTTCTTTCCAGATTCCAGTGTGTGACTGCTCATATTTTGGTTGCCTAAAGATAGGAGTCTCTATCCATTTGACCTGCTATAACACATTTCTGGGGGGGAGCTGACAGATGTGGCACAAGGCCTGCATAAATCTCATGTCTCTTGGAGTAGCCCATGGGATCTCAAAATGTACCAGACAGTTAAGCATAGGTGTGTAACCCAGATCCTTAAACTCATCTGTTCCTAGCATGGTTTACTTTTTGAGCTACAAGCAGCTGTAGACAAGGGGAATATAGTCAATAAAGTCAATGGAGAGCAAAGGGGAATTCAACTCACCCCGTGGTACTGGGCCACCTGAATTTGTCTCTAGGCTTCAGTGACTGCAGTGATCAGATCTTTATGGAGACTTGGAGAGCTCTGAAAACATTGTACACAATTCTTAGACTATTCTTAGACTATTCTTATAAATATTCTTATAAATATTCAGACTCTTTCTCTTGGAAAAAGTTTGTAATTTCATCCTATAATGTCAGGCTTCATTTTTGACCTACTGTGAATAAACTGGTTATTTGGGGATATCATAAATGTATCAAATATAACAAAAGACAGTGTTTGCTTTTTACAGGAAGTAACACAATGCATTACTTCTGGTTTTGGTTATGAATTTACTTCACAGTGGAAACAGCCAGTTAGTGTCACTGCTGTATTACAGGTCTTGAAGAACAGGGTAATATTTAGATTGCTGACATCTAATTTTGATAAGACTCTCTTGAACTAGGCTAGAAGAACCAATAATTCCAAATTTTTGCTGAAAAAGTTGAGAGCAGAAAATCCCCAAAGGCTGAACAAAAGAATAATCACAGATATAATTTTGAGAGACTCAAAGAGCAGGTCAGAAAGTTTTAAATGAGAGACAGGAAGCTTAATGTATATTTTCATAGCAAAATAATCTCTTGTAAATGCAGGACCAGCCAAAATCAAAGTAAAGTAATCTACAACAAAGGGAGGGAGTGAAAGACATGATTCAATGGAAAGGAAAACATTTATAGGAAAGAGGAGTTGGGAATCATAAAAGGATGCTGTCTTTGGCCAAAACTCCTGGAGTGCTGAGAGGAAACTGTGATAAAGAAGTGTCTCTAAGTGTGCTCATTGCTTTCTACAGATCTGTGCACTTCTCATGCTAAAAAAGAACAAAGATGTCTAGAAAGATACACTTTTTTCTGCATGTCGTCTTAGCCCAGTGTGGAATTAAGCTGTAAAATGGAGTATCCAGAGATCTGTTTGTGCTAGTGAGCTAGTGTTTTGTTCTCTGCCTCCAAAGCCAGATGGAATGGCCCAGCTCACTTCATGCAGTTAAATCCTTCACAGACCCAAATCAGAGTGGTCATTGCCCTGCTCTGTTCCCCGGCAGCCCGAGGTGGCTGTGGCCAGAGCCATGGTGCTGAGCCCAACCCTGCTTCACTCAGGCCACCCACATGCCTAAATGACCAGGAGAGTCCTGGGAAGGTGCTTAAGTTACTAGAAAATGCTAAACCATGGGTGCAGGTGTGTTGCAAGTGCTAGGTTTTGGTTAGCTGCTGCAGCTTTCTCTAGGAGCTATGCTGGAACTCCTCAGGGCAGGCATTCAGTCCTCCCATAGTCCATTCCGGACTGCCCCACATCCTTGCTCCTTTAGCTGTCAGCCTCACAACACAGTGATTAGCAAAGGAGGTGAGATGGGTCTCTCCACTGGGGTATTAGAAGATCTTTGCTCGTTGCACCTGGTCCATGCAACCCCCAGAGACAGAGGCCATGCGCCCTAAGTGCAAGGGGCTTCTGTCAGGTCACAGGGGCAGTACATGGGTGGAGTTGGGGTACAGAAACCAACAGGGAGAGCCCAAGGGAGTGGTCAGTGCTAGGGACAAGGGAAAGGTGGGGGAAACAACGTAAACCAAACCCCACACAGGTGGATGAAGCAGAGGATGTTTTTGGTTTGTACCCATTACAAAATAGGTACAAACACCATATTTGTGAATATTTTCAGACCTCATCATATTATCATGAGTTTAATGACATCGTAGTCCTCCCTAGTTTACCTGCAGTGAGATTGAGATTATCAATGCAGATTATCCTGGTCATAGGGTGACCACCACGTTCTAAAGTGTTTCTGCTTAAAGCACAACCCTACACAAGCAAAGGTGTACTGCCTTGAGACCTGTACTGTTCTCTGGTCCTGAAAACCAGCCAGGATGAAACCTACCTGATCCAAGTTACTTTTACACAAAGCTCTTTGTTCCCAGAAAAAAGTGGGCAGTCAAACACAGTGAAGTATCATTGCTGATCACACTAAAATAAGGCAAGGTTCTGCTGGTGGGGTGGCTCCAGGGGTGGCTTCTCTGAAGAGCTGCCAGAAGCTTGCAGAGCCAGCAGAGTTTATCTGGCATTGTTTACCTGGTTGGAGCTGAGCTACTGCTAGTACATCCAGTCAGACTAATGCTGACTGGAGTTTTCTACTGCTTTCTCAAAAAAACCCTGAAGCCCAAGCAAACCTTTATTATTTTCTGTGATGGAGAGTGATTCAGGGATTGATTATGCATGGCTGTATATCAAATGAAGATCTAAAGTAACATATGTATCACTGCAGGCAAAATCCAAATCCAAGAGGTAGTGAAACACTTCTTGATTCCAACAGATAGATAAAATCATTGTGCTGCTAACTTCTTGGCACAACAGGTCAGGTGTTCCAGTAATCAGAGTTCAGTGGCCTTGAACTGTTCCCTGTAATTCTTCAATGCTTAGCCAAAGACTAGAGTACTTAACTTTTTTTTTTTCCACACTAGTATATATTATGGTTTTTTAGTTGATGTGTGAGCATCTTAACTGTCCACAAAGCCCCAGAACAATTAATTCCACAAAAGCAAGAGAAACCACAGGTATCAGCCTTCTTTTTATCACTGTTTATCGCTGTGCCAGATGTAGGTGAAGATTGCATGGGTAATCCTGCTGTTACTCAATTGGATGGCATTTTTTTTCTGGCCTTCAGTGAGGAGAGTGTCATTTTTGGAGACGGATGCAGGGAGTGTTCTGAAAACATGCTGTGTAGAGTTACAAAGAACAGCAAGAGGGAAAAGGCAGTGGGGAAATCAGTAGAAGGAAATTAACTTTTGTAAAATTACCCAATAGAATTTAGGAGTTCAAACCATCAAGTGTTCTCTATAGTGAAACAAACTATGGGTGTTTACCAGTATTTACCAAACTTGAAATAATTCAGCTATCCCAGTTGTCTTTTATAACATGAATCCTGTGAGCAAATGAAGAATCAGAGGCAGGAATCGATTTAAACACCTTCATAACATTTCTAGCACTGCAGTGAAAATATGTAGTTCTCTTTTTTTCAGTGCTTTTGATTAATTTCCTTCTTTTTTATTAATTATGTTAGAATAAACTGGATCTTGATACTTTTCAATTAAAGAAAAATATATTATCATTTGCTGTCCCTTTATAAGTTCCATGTGCACATTGAATAATATGTTTATAAACCAAAGCAAATAGATATTTTAAAAATAATCTGTCATCCTGTAGTATTCCTGATAGTGTTTTGATTAAAACTCAATTCATCCTGATCTCTCTCATTATTCACTGTTGAACTGTTTAATGCCAGAGTTTCAGGCCAACTGGCATGAAGAGTGCAGGGAAAGCATTACTTTACTGTGATATAAAGTTAGATGTCTCACTTTCATTATCCTGTTTCACACACAAGACAAATCCTGAGCTCTGCCACAGTGGCCCACATTGATTAAAATGCAAAAAAGACAAAAAAAACCAGCAAATGAAAGGTTTCTGGCAAGGTGTATTAAGAAAATCAAGGTAATATTTTTATACTTTCTAGCCTTTTGAAATCTTTGCAATACCTCCTCTTTTGTAAAGTAAGATGGTTTTTAAGGAAACAGAATTTCAGTTCCATTGAGATAAATGGTGAAATTCTAACTAAATTTGCCAGGGGCAATGTTTCTTGCTTACTACCTTTTCTATCAAACTTTCTAAATTACCTTTTTGCTAAACAAGATGACTGCCTTCAGCAGGAACAGTTTCTCAAGTTCCCCAGTGACCGCAATATTCCTTTACAGAGAGAGTATATATGCATACTTGGAAGCTTCCCACCAAAGTTAGATAAAATCTGCTCTTGATTAAATAAATAAATAACATCTGCTGAAATCTTAGAACAAGCATGACAAACTGCAAACTGAAACACTTGCACATACTTGATGATTTGCATCAGGCACATCAAGCATTACTCTACCAGTAGTTCTGAAAATAAGGGTCAAATTCAGCCAAGTGAGGATCACAACCAGAAATGGGAATTATCAGCAGAAGCCTAGAAACTGCTGCTATGTATGTTAAGCCTGGCTTGTATTTTAAAGATGGTTTTACATGCTAACCAGTGTAGATTTCCTTCTCCAGACTCTATCTTCTTGCTTTAGAATTTTTTTCTCCAGTTCTTTAGCTCTAGGCTTTTTACTTACAGGCAACACTTGTCTTAATACATTTGGAATGCAGCTCAGCCTCTTGTCTGATTCATCCAGTTCCCTCCTGCCCAGGTAACAGAAAGGTAAAACTTACACAAAAGCTTCCCCTTCAGCCCTCCATCCAACCTTAATTATCAGATTTCTCCTCTTTGTTACAATAAAAATATAATTATAGTCTTGCCTTCCTTGAAATATGGTTTCTAAGAATTTTTGCATGTATATGAGAAGACAAAGATGCCTTTTCTTTTTTGTTCCCAGTGCATTAATAGAGATGACCAGGACTGATATATTTGTCTCGAGCGGGGCTGGCTACGGAGCCTACATTACAAAGGACACAGAGAATCTGCTGGTGGGACAAGTCCCTAGTACCAAAAGAATACCCCTGGTTAGGGTGATCAGAAAGGCTTCTCCCAGGATGCACTGCTCTGTTACGTTAATCTACCCCAGATCTGCTTCCCTGGTTGGCCAGTGGCCCTTCCACACCCTTGCTACCTTATTTGTTTCATATCTGAGAGAGTTCTCCACTCCACATTCCCCCCATTGGCCTCTGCCCCTCACCACTCCCCCAGAGCTTCCCCATTGGCTCCCATTCCCTAGTCCTGCCTGTGTAACATCCCCGTGCCCTCAGATCATTGGTGCCTGGTGCTTGCTCCCCTCGTGTACTGGAACCTGGACCCTCCATTGTTTCTTGTCTTCGTGCATGGAACGGTTCATGGTATGTCTGCAATAAACCTCTGTCCATGGAACCCCAAACAGAGACCCTTCCTGCCTCTTGGCCATGACCTGCACTACTGGAGGTCTCTGTGCGTTTGTGCGTGCACCCGTGTGTGAGTGTGTGGCTGATCCTGCCCAGCGGCTTCGCTAACGAGACGCTCTTGGAAGATCAGCACAGAAGCCGCAGAGAACCCGGGAGAGCGATATGGATTCATCAAGTTACAGTTATTGGTATAAGTCTTACGTTGTCTATAGGACATCAGCATATGCTATAATTATTGTTCCATCACTGCCCTCAAGAGTGAACATCTGCTCCTACCCTGCCAACACAGTTTTAATCTACTTGTGGCTCCTGTTTCTTTGAAGAGCAATCCAAATGAGACAGACCCTGTCTTTTACTTTTCTCCGGTTTTTTTAATAGCTTCCAGGCTTTCACCAGAGTGAAGTGAATACCTCGAGCTCCCACCAGTATTCATTTAAATGAAAAACTGAATTCTCTGTAGCTGTGCTTGTGCCTGTAAGCAGATGGAGTGAGGTGGGAATCCAACTTTCTCACAGACACAAACACAGTAACAGCAAATTGAATTTTCTGTTTAAGTGGGGGGGGGGGGGTGTCACAGTTCTCAGAGATCAGCCACAGCCTCCCTTCACACTGTGTTGAGGGGGGAGCCACAGGATTTGCATCAATACTAAGTGTCCTCTCACCAGTGCACACACATCCTGCTCTTTTGCAGCCTTTCCCAGCTGTGATGGAGACCCGCCATTCACCCGTTCCACCTTGACTCACCTCTGTGGTTTACACACTTTGAAAAACTTTTTGTCTGTACCTTTTGGGCAGGATAAATTTTACCTCTTGAAAGCAACAAAGGCAGGAGCAAAAATCAAGTATTTTCCACAGCGTATCTTAATTCAGTGGTTAAGAGTATTCACAGGCACATGAAATTATGCTTTTGCATTGGTTTATGGTTGGATTCCATGATCATAAAGATCTTTTCCAACCAATAAATCTGTGATTCTATTGTCAATAAACTTCTGTGGTGACAACACATAACCAAACATGGACACTCATCAAGAGCTAAGGAGTCTTTGACCTTCCAGCACTTATTCCCACCCTATGAACACAGGAAATACTGCACTCATGACACACAAAACCCAGTCTTCAACAGAATGAGATGCAACGTCCAGAAATGTAAAACTGACTGGAGTGAGAGCCAAAATGCTAAATGTGAAAATTGTATTGCCATCAAACCCTTAAATTTGACAAAAGTATTCTATTCATGTGAAGAAACCATAACTTGGATGAAAACACTCTGCCACAGTGTGGTATATGAAATCCACATTCCATTTCCCCTTTCTGCTTTCTTCTCTGACTGTCCAGGATTTAAACTTAGACAAACCGGTGGTGTCAAATGGCATTTTTTCTTTTGTTGTTGTTCATCAGCCTCTTCTCTACCACTTTGATGAAAGATGGTTTGGAAGCAGTCTTCAGAAGAACTAAGTTTCCTATGCAAATTTCTGCATTTTACCTTAAAATTGTTCTCTCATAATGAACCTTATACACCAGCAATGAAATAAAGCACTAGTGACAATTTCAATACCATATATTAATCTTTTTAATTACTTGAGAGTGAAAGCTACCCGTGCTTGGAAGGACTTTTCAATGTGACACTGCATTTAATTATCCTCTTTGGAAATATTGTTTATCTCTTGCTTTACAGTAAACTCTCCAAGATATATTCAACATTGGAAGAAATAATTCCTTTTAATGTTTTGTAATAAAAAACATAATTCTTTTGTTGCTGATGATAAAGACTGAATCAAAGGTACTTGCAGTTTTAAATCATCAGGAATAACTATGATAATTGATTTAATTTCTGCTGTGCTTAGACCTCAATTATATACAGTCACACTTTCAGGAATGTCTTCACTGCCTTAACTTAAAATTACCTGAAAAGCTTGTTTTGAACAAAATTAAAAAACTGATTTTAACCTGTTTTTAGAAAAAAAGCATACAGAATTACACCTCTTCAAGTCAATCTCTTAGTTTGTCCCCTGCTTCAGACCTTTTAGCCAATTTCAATAAACTGTGATAGGAAAGGAAAAAGTTCAAGGGTATTAAATTCCTACTTAGTTCCTAAAAGTAGATACCATACAGAAGAAGGAGAGACAGACAAATTAGAATGATCACTGAAGAAAAAGCGATGAAGTCCAAGACAAGGGCAGCCACATGGAGAAGAGTCAGGCAATTCCTGAAGTTCTGTTGCTTGCAGAACAATTTGTTTTTCCGAAGATCCCTAGAGTGCATTTTAGAGGATTTTGACACCGTAGATTTTATCATGCCCTTGATACACGTAGCAGTGAATGGAGGCACTGAGAAATTAGGAGGATGGTTGAGTGGCACAAGACTGGTGCTGGGGACAATCTCAGAAGGGTATCTGCCTCAACCTTCCTCTGGTCTCCTTCAGAGAAATTGTGACACTTGAAAGCTGTGCCTGCCTTGCACGAGTGATATCCACCCTTCCCATGTGGCCCCATCAAATGTACATCAAAACTTGTTTGAAATGGGGGTCCTCATGCCATTCCTTTGTTACCTGCAAATGATTGTTAATTGGACAGGTACTTGTCAAAACAAGTTTCAATATTCAGCTCTGGTCACACTGAGTTAACATAGCTGTGATCCACACATAGTCCAGGATGTTACTTTAGGTCACATCCAAGCAGGCTGAGGTGTGGTGTGGTACAACTTGGCACAACATGACACCATCATCAATTCCTAGCAAGAGCCTGAACAGTTTTGAAGCAGTATGTAGAAATTAACATACTTCTGAAAGGAAATATTTGCATATCCTAAAGAACATTCATGGAACACAAATAGTAAGAATACAGGTTGGTGACTGGCAAATTTACAAGTTTGGAAATTACAGATCAAATTCACTGCTTAAATAAAAAAGATTGCATTTCAAGTAGCTCCTGTGTGACCTCTGTATTTTCCCTCTCATTACACCCTTACTGCATCTTTTCGAACTAATGTTGAGTTTGCTTTTCCTTAAAAAAACCCCAAACCTAAAGCAAAGAATAATTTGTAGCATATATATCTGCCTAGACTAGTCTTAGCTAACACAAAAGAGGTATAAATGATTAAAAAAAAAAACGGTATAAAGGGTTTTTTGGTAACAGGAAAGTTGATGGATTCCCCTGCCTCCCCCAAGATTGGGGAACAAAAAAGTTCAGAGCAGGACAAAAGTATCTCAGTAATTCCTTGCAGAATTTTCCTATTTCTAAAACCTCAGATTTCTCTTGCTCTCACAGGAAAACATGTGCTTATCATCCTAAACCAAATAAGTCACAAATACCCACATATGACAAAATTCTGCTCTCATTAATACTAACATAGGAAAATGTTCCTGGAAACTCTTACATTTATGGCTTTGCACCAGTTTCATTCTAGTTTAACCTGAACATTAATTGTCCAGTGGAGCAGAAATAATGTAAATTATTCAGGAAATTTTTTGGAAAGATAGTGATTACATGCACTTCTAATATATTAAAAGTTTTCATTTCAAACCAGAAGGGTAAATACATTAAAAAACCCCAAATATCTGCATCCTCTAAAAAGACTCTGATTTTATCCAGATTAAAACATGATGTTTTGATGGGCTAGTTTCTTGGTGTATTTGTACTTGGTTGGTTATTTTACCCATTGCCTAAAAAGAAATTATTTTCAAATATCAGGTTTGTGTTTTTCATGGGTTTGCTACATGTATAGCTTCATTCACTTTAGTTGCTCGAGAAACCACTCAAATTGGCTAGACTGTACAAGCAATATGTAAACAAGTGTTCCCTCACCTTAAAACCTATCATAAAGTGTTTGTCCTGAAAGGTGAATGTTCTTGCTACTCAGAGATCACCATGCATGCCAATAAGATGTAGCAAACACAAACTGCAAAAATTCTCAGGCTCATGAAAAGTGCTAAAACATTCTCGCAGATCACTGAATTATCCTGCACTTCAGTTGAAATCTAAAACCTGCTTCCTCCTTTCCCTGCCCTTTTCTCTATGTGCCACGATAGGCCCTGCTCTTTTATCTCCAGAGCTTTTCCCTTTTCTATATTCATCCAACACTGCAAAGGAGTAACTTCTCTTCCCTCACACAGTCCCTTTTACAATGCCAAGGATTGGTTTACACTGAATAAGGATGAGGAACATGATTAACCCTGTGCTTGCTATAAGGCTTTAGCTAACTTGCACCTATTACCTGACTGAGCAAGACTATCCTCTTAGCCCTAGCAGAGAACTGGAGTGAAAGCTTGGAACATGTCTACATGTCTGCCTTTATTTTTTCAGTGTGTTCATCAAATAGAGGTATGATTTGAGGGCTTCTTTTGCAAACCAAGGAACTTTAGAGTTGTAAAAGTCATGACAGATTGAAGGAGACCTGAAAATAATGACAGCTGATTGCCTTTATGGCTTACAGAACCTTTAGTGAAGGAAAATTATCACACATATTGAGAGCACAAATACATCTGTGAAATCGAGCTGTTTTGATGTAAAAGTGCAGCTAGGGTATTTTGTGAGTTTTTCTGGCTCAGTTAATAGTTAGGGACACTGGGATCCCTGGTTTTCAAAGACACGAGGGAAGATTTGTGTACTCTGTACCAGAGTAGTCTGTCTTCCCTTATTTCTTAAAAAAGAGGTGTATGGCCTGTGTGGTCTGTCCTGGAAGTCAGCCTGTTTGACTTCTCTGCCTGATAACCAAGTGTTTGATAATCAGCTCTAAGACAAAGGATGAGCATCTCAACCACTGGAGCTGGGTTCACGAGCTGGTGAGCTCTAACCTTGAGGAGACAACGGCATGTAGGTAACACATCAATTTATGTATGACTTGGAACACCTCTTAGTACAAGTGGTCAGTGGCTTAGAAAAATGCCACACCTCTGTCTGAAAACAGAGGACTGATTCCATGTTTAACTGAACTGTGTTCATTTCAAAATGTGCTACAAACCTTTGAAAAAGGAAATATTGGCCCTCAATCAGAGTTATAGTGAGGAGCTTTATGTTGCAGTTATGTCAATGGTTTTGGTTCTCTTCTAGACACACCCTTAAAATGTACAATTAACTGGAAATGCCAGGAATGCTCCTCACTTTAAGAGAGGATTTATGTGTTGTGTAGAGGGATCCACCCTGGAATCAGCTGGGAAAAGAAGCACCCAAACTGTGATCTTGAAGCTAAACCACAGAACTGAAAAAACCCAACAAAACATGCAAAGAAAGAGTAAGTCAGTTAAAAATCCATATTTATTTCAAAGTTCTTTCAGTTTTCCCCTACCATTTCCTTATTTTCTAATCTCTCATTATACAAATGTGCAAGACAAGGAGAATTGCAAAGCTGTGTGAAAACTGTTGGAGAAAAATCTTACCCATACTAATAAACTGCTGTAAGTGTTGCACCACACTGAATGACAGAATGACAAGTAAGAACCTCTCCTTGCATCCACAAGTTATTAAGAATAGTCTTCCATCAAATAATGCAAATAGGTTGACACTATTATGTTTGTAATTTAGAAAATAAGTATTTTAAAGGGGTCCCTAGCACAGGAAGGACATGAACCTGTTGGAGTGAGTCCACCATGGTTAATTAGAGAGATGGAGCACCTCTCCTATGAGGAGAAGCTGAGAGATTTTGGATTGTTCAGCCTGGAAAAGAGAAGGCTTTGAGGTGATCTAACTGCAACCTTCCAGTACCTGATGGGAGCCTGCAAGAAAGACGGAGAGAAAATACTTAGAAGGGCACATAGTGACAGGACAAGGGGGAATGAATTCAAACAAGCAGCCATTAAACCTGCTTCAAACAGTACGTTTAGATTAGATATTAGGAAGAAATTCTTTACAGTCAGAGTGGTAAGGCACTGCAACAGGTTGCCCAGAGAAGTGTGGACAGTCCATCCCTGGGAATGTTAAAAGCCAGGTTGGATGGGGCTCTGAGCAAGCTGGTCTGGTGAAAGGTGTCCCTGCCCATGGCAGGGGAGTTGGAACCGGATGATCTTTAAGGTCCCTTCCAACCTATGGTTCTATGATTCTATGATTCTAGTAATAATAGGATCATAGATGCCTTTTAATATGTTATAATCCTGTGAAAATACTATCACAGTTTTAGTAACAGGAAACATGGTTGTAATATAAGCTGCTACATGAAGAGGTTTTAACTGCTAGCCATCCCAGGTTCATACGACCCACAGGAGAATGTGATGACAATCAACAAGCCAGTTCTATTAACTGCGAATGCAATAAAGCTGCTGATGCTGTCCCTCACTGTATCCTTCAGGATAAAATATCTTACACTCAGCTGGATAAACACATCATGTGATGGGTGAGCAGCTGGCTCATGGGTTGGGCACAAAGGGTTATAGTGAATGGGGTGACATCAGACTGATGACCTATCACTAATGGGATTCTGCAGGGCTGCATCCTCAGCCCTGTGCTCTTTAGTAGCATCATAAATGACTTGGATGCAGGACCAGAAGGGTACCAAAGCTGAAAGCCATGCTTCCTCTGTTTTATCATATGGTCCTTTACAGTTTGCTCATTCTGTCACCAAATATAACGCAAGATGGACAGATGTGATCTTAAAGAAATCTGAAAAATTTTTATTCTCTTTATGTTACATTATTTTTCTCCTGTAGTGGAGACAGCCCAAGCTCTTCATTTGAGATCTTTAAACTGTTGGCTTGAGGAACTTCTGGACCAAATTTGATTTTCTTGTTTAGGTATTCCACTGGTTGGGGTGGAGGAGAAGATCACTGCATCTTCTTTCTTTGTCTGGAAGCTACTTTTCCATTAAATCCAAACATAACCCATTTTGTCTATTCGCTAGATTTGAACTACAGTTGAAAGGAAAACATGGCGTACCCTTCTTGCCCTATGTATCTGCTTTTTGGGCTTCCAGAATCAGTTCAGTGTCTAGAGTGAGGAATAATAACTTTTACTTTTCCCACCTTTCTCCTGTAATACTTAACACTGCCCAACTGACCAGTGACAAAGAAAGCTTCGGAACATTTCTCTGCTATACTGTGTCCTTGCCAAGAAACCTCTCTGAGTTAAATGACCCAGTCAAAACACTTTTGGCAGCTTGCATGTAACTGCAGCAATCAAGGAACTTTGTAAGTTTCTGTAATGCCAGTCCTGGAGGTGATAAAGCTCTATCAACTACAACATTTTTTTTCTGATACACAGCATCTCACTGTTGATCTTTTAACAGCAACACTTTTCTTGCCTGAGCAAGCAGCTGCACTGTCTGGGTGACAATCTCAGCATATAAAATACTCTATCTTGAGTTTCTTTGGAAAAAAAAGAATAGTCTTTGCTGAATCAGAGTATTTAAGTTTGATCCTTGTAAATCTAGATGAACTTCAATTTTATTTTACTCCCAGTTCCAAAAATACATGGGTAAATCTGCAGTAACCTTGGGTCAATGATCTATCCTGGTTATTTAAAACTATACAAATGAGACATTAAGAACAACGACATTGTGCAAGACTATCAATAGAATAGTTTAATTAGAACCTGTACCTTTTTGTTTCCAATTTTCTTCAATTTTTATTTCATAAAATTTTACAGGCTGGCTTCTCGGATGGCATAAATCTGCATTGATTTCTGTCTGGCATTGGTTATAACAGATCCTGCTGTGTGTTCACAGTACTCTCATTCTCTCCTGTGGAACTATCATGTCAAATGTGGAATATCCATTTTCTTGAAATGGAATATTATTTACAGCTAAAACGTAGAGATAACAGATTTGAGGATAACATATACTATGCAACAGAATGTGTGTATTTATGGGGCTGAATCCTGTCATTCCTTTGATCTAAACAGTGCTTAACTGCTTTAGGTTCTGAGCAGTGGTTTATATTATGCAGAGGAAAGTGGGATAGAAATCCCTGAATTAACTCCAGTACAGTGCTCGGCACAGATGTGTGGTGGATAATGAAGGTAACAATTCTGCAGAGAGCTGCACACCATGCTTCATACCAGAGCATGCTGTCACCCAGAGATGTTCTATTTATGAATCCCTAAACTTTCCACAAGTGACCAGACCTTTCACAAGACTATTTTATGATGTACATCAGGTCCAAAGAGTCTTGTTTTCACTAATTTGACTTTTTCCTTCTAAAGTCCTCTAAGATTATCAAGTCCACCACTAAACCATGTCCCTAAGTGCCACTGATGGCATGATGATTTTTTGCCTTTTCTTTTATACCTTTTTACAACTTCTGTTTTCTTAGTGCTTTTTGCCTACATTCTTGGACTTGTTTGTCAAGCTAGGAGACTAAACATTTTAGAAGCTTCGTAGTTAGGGAGCAATATGCCCCAGACCCCAAGGTCCTCTCCAGAACCCATTTTGTAAACTAAGATAGAACCATCCAGGGGAAGGTTCCTTGGGGAAGGGGGGCTCATTCGAGCTTCTCATGGAAGAATTTATGATAGATATGCTAATTAGTAAGACCTATATTATATACCATATCTTTTGGATGTGCATTGTGGTGTGCATTGAGGTGCATTTGACCTGGATGTGGTGCACCTAAGGATCCTTAAAATAAATACCAAGGTAAATCCCTTTTTCCCTTCTCACCTTGTTCGACTCTTGGTTTTAAGACCAGGAAAAGGCATCACTGCATGTCCACGACTTTTAAATACCCCCAGGGATGCTGACTCAGTCACTTCCCTGAGCAGCCTGTTCCAGTGCTTGACAGCCTTTTCAGTGAATACGTTTTTCCTAATATCCAATCTAAACCTCCCCTGGCATAACTTGAGGCCATTTCTTCTTGTCTTACGGTTTGTCACTTGGGAAGGCACTGACCCCCACCTCTCTATAGCCTCCTTTCAGCTAGGTGTAGAGTGTGATAAGGTCTCTCCTGAGCCTCCTTCTCTCTAGCTCCCTCAGCCACTCCTCACCAGATCTGTGCTCCAGACCCTTCAGCACCTTCATTGCCCTTCTTTGAATGTGCTCCAGCGCCTCAATAATGCAAGTTGCTATGTACTTTCAGCATGGTAAGTGCTAGAAAACCCACCTCAAAGAGTATGATATTCAGAATTTGGATTTTGTTGCCTGGCCTACGTCTGGATTTGCCACCACTGTGTTCAGTGAAGATAAAGACTGAAGGGACTGTCCACAGCCTCACAGAGCTCTGACTCCTTGCAAATGAGGCATTACCCTATATAATAGGTTTCTTTGGGGACCATATGACATTCATAATTTAGAGCAGCCTTGAGGCTTTTCTAACTTGCACCAGGCCTCGATCAGTCATAGCTGGGAGAATCTGGAAACAGCAGAAGTTGTTTTATTAACAGATCCACAGCAAAGGAGCCAACTAAAAGATGTTGCAGCCCTTTGGTTTCCATAGTGCAGACACCAAAGCTCTTGGGCTGGTGCCCAGTACTATATATGGGAAAAATGGGTAAACTGTTCTTCACAGACAAAATGTCTTTTAGTATAACTCATCTGTTACTGTGCTTCTAAATTATTCAGTTTTTTAAATTAATGAAAATATGCAAATTAAGAAATTGCTGTTAAAAAGGTATAAATATATTTCATTGCCTAAAGTAATTGGAATAAGTAATTACTTAAACATTATGGTTTAAAATTGAATAATGGCTTTGATAGCAAGATGAATAAGGAGAAAATGCTTAATATGCATGGTATAAACTACTTATCCTAGAGACAGTCCTTTTTATACTGTTTACATAAGATGTATATACGCTTCACTAAACCTTAACATTCATACCAGTAATTTTTAAGGACATCTTTTGCTTTGTTCATTTACCTTTTGGCTTGATTTTGAGAGAAATACAGTTCACTAGACTTAATTCAAGCTAGTAATTATATGGACACCTGATGTGTATCTTTACAACAGTATATGGGCTCCTTCCATGGCTGCATTTACCATTTGTTTCCAGGCTTTGCTGCACCATAGCCAATCAGTACAGGTGGTTCTCTGCTACTCAAAAAAATTTATTTTTTCCATTCCTTCCTGAAAGCAACAAAAACCTTCAGACCTTGTTAGGACGTTTTCCTGCAGACAGCCATGTACATCACACTCTGTGTGTGTGTGTCCTCAACAGGCACAGATGAAGGGCTTAATCTTATCCTCAGCAAGGTGTGGTGGCTGCTCTGGTACTCTGATTAATGTCTCTTCTTTCTTCTTTCCTGCTTCATCTACTTCCTAAGAAACTAATGCCGCTATATAAACACAGACTGCCACCCTTTCATCCTCTCTACTGGTTTAAATGCTTTGATCATCTCTGGCACTGCCTATCACTGATAACACCATCTGTAATGGCTGTGTTTTTCAAGCTCGTAGACTTTGTCTAAGTGCTCCCACAGTGGTGAGGATAGAAATTCCCTGCTGCCAGGTCTGTCTGGTAAGCAGATGAGAGACTTCTCATGAAAATCAAGGGAAGCAGAAATACAATGTAGAGAGCACTGAGCGGGCAATATGGATCATTTAGGGACATGCTTTAGTGACTTAGGGACATGATTTAGTCATGGACTTGGCAGTGCTAGACTAACAGTTGGACTTAAATTTGGAGATATTTTTCAACCTCAGTGATTCTATGGTTTCTAGATAAAAAAAGATTTTAGTAATAACAAAATCAAAAAAGATTCTGTTTTTAGTTACACCATTCAGTAATAGCTCCTTTACTGACAGTTCTGTATTTTTCATAAGCCTCCTGTAAGTGTTCTGTCAAATTAATTCTTACAACTTTTATATTGGGAGAGTACAATCCCTAGGAGTAAAACATGTTATATGAAAGCAAAAAAGGGGTATTACTTCTGCTGCTTGACTAGTCATCTATTTTTGTTTTAGAATAAGTCCCATGAATGCATTGTCAACTATCAGAAGAGGTCTGGGTCATAAAAGAGTTGAGCAACAGAAAACAGAAAGGTTTTTTCCAGGATTTTTCAGCTGTTACTCTGCCTGTGTTATCCTGCAAGAGGAAGGGTAGAATGATGGAAGCATAAAGGTTTTCCTTGATTCTCAGCAGATGGCTTGTGAAATATAATCCTATGGGGAGTACGGGGGCCCCTGAAGATCCTGGATAAAGAAAAATGCATGACTGATATGTTGAGCTTACTTCGTAGGAAGAAATTTCTGTGAAAATAGAACTTTAATTATGTGGTTAGAATTTACATTTAAATACCCAGACTTACATCCTTTCACTGCGTAGATTACCAGTCCATAGGTTTTGGACATCATCAGGACTATTGTCAGTTGTCAGAGTGGAAGGACTAACAGGCTATCTAATCAAAGTGCCCTGAAGTACTGCACCAGTGAGGTGCTCAGAGCCTGAGAATTAAGGCACCTAATCGGCTCTGTCTGATTAAAGAAAATGATCCATTCAAGTCTGAGTATCTGAGAAACTGCAGCAGAATTATTATGCTCCATCACTAGCTTTGAGCAGACAGTCAGATCTCAGCAATTCATTGCAAGCTATATATGTTTGTCTGCTGGCTCTCTATTAGAAAGACCCATCATCACTTCTCACATAATTATTCTCTTGAGATTATTTCCGCAGTGCTTGGTGTGAAAGACATTCATAAGTTTGCACCTGTTGATTTGTGGCAACAGTTTGATTTTCTCAAGTAATTCAATGAAGTTCTGCCAGCACTAGGATGTCAGAACAAGTGAAAAACCTGAATAGACACATTTGTCAATCACATTAGGTGTCCAAGATGAAATGAGTGAATAAATGAAAGCCATTTATCTAGTGAGCAGCTGCCCTCATTACTAAAGATCTTGTTAAGATTAAAGCTGTGCTGCCAGCTTCTTTTTCTTTCAGTTAAGGAAAATAAAAGTAAATTTAATACTAACAACAATTACTTTAAAACAAGATAGCTGAAAATGCTTTCTAAGAACCAGATTCTTAAAAATAATCTTTTGCTTCACCTGAACCACAATGTTTACCTTGAATGTCAGAAACTGGTATTTATTTTTAAAAATAAAATCAAAATGAAATGGAAAGAGAATTAAATGAAGTCAATTAATAATAGCAATAAAGATATTTCCCATTGAAAAATGAAAATGCCATTATTTTATTACAATTTTTAAAAATTATTTTCTGTTTACACTAAAGCAATTAAGGAAGATGATAAAATCTTTCTGAAACAGCTTGATACTGCCAAAACTAGAGGACTTACTGAAAAAGATGCCAGTTCAGAGTCTCACTCAGTTTATATCAGCCCTCAAAGCATCTGAGGAAGAAACATAATTTCTGTGAATGTGCTTAGTTACAAATGGAAGCAACTGCTGAGTATAAAGATTAAAGGTAAAATATTAATATTCTCTATCAGTGTAAATATTTCACATTTCCACGAGGAGTTAAGTGAGGGTGAAATTTAAGAGGGTAGAACCAGACAGGCCAACCTAACCAGGTGAAATTTTCAAGGATAACTATAAACCAACAGCAGCCATATTCATGTAGCTTTTGAGGACGCACACCTAAATGATGGATGATACTGCCTTTCGATGCTGGCTGGCCATGAACCATGCAGAAAGCTGACCTTGCTCTGTAGAAAGGAGAGAAGAAAGAAAGAAATATATTTGTCATCAGTTAAATGTAACAATGAGCAGAGAAAATTCTTATGATTTTTTTATGTTAAAATTAATAAGGGCCAGATTTTTAGCAGGAATAAATAATCAAATTACAGATGCTATTTTGAAAGACAAAAATTTGTTATAATAGAAGCCTAGAACTGTATTTTGTGTTGCAGCAAATAGTGACTGTGCAATGGTAAAATATAATATATATATATACTTGCTTAGTAACCTAAAATACTTTAATGCAATTGCATCCACACTCTCCTTTGAATGTACTTTTCCTGCACCTTTCTCACACATAGACACATTCACTCATTTACATTTCACAGGTGGCTTAAATGTTAACATGGCACCAGAAAATACAATTTTTTTGCTTACAAAAAGTGGCAAGACTGTTCATGATTAAGGACTGGATTCCTTCACAAAACGCAGCCAAAATCTTTTCTGTCTGCAAAGCCTGGGTCATGCTGTGGTGTGAGGCCAGCGCTCTTGCCATGCTAATGACAGCCAGGGAACTTTTAAGTCCCCTCATTTAGCTGATGCAAAGGTGCCTGAACTAGTCACCAGGCTTCTGTTTTAATTTTTCACTGTGAAAAATCTTCATCATCTTTTAGGACCACCTTTAAACTTGAACTTCCTCATGCTGCTTTGAGAGAATGAGAAGCCCATTTAGATGAAGTGCAATTGCTAATGAAGCTGCTCAGAAGTGCCTTGCTGTGGTACCAAATCAGCCTGCTTTCGGTTTGCTATGTGTGGTTCTTTTTCATCTTAATATTTATATCAAAATTTTGTTAAAGCAGAGGCCTTTTCTTTCATGTTCTCTTTCTTTACAGCGGTGGTACCACAGTAGCCATGAAAACCTCAGTGGCATTAATGGTTTTGACTAAGAAGCAGAGAAAACATTGTAATTTTCCTTAACCTTCCTTTGAATTTTGGGTTTGCTGAAACCTGAAGCTGAGAGCTTCAAGCTGAAAAAGAAACTCATAGTGTGTGTGGTATAAAAACTACTGAAACTCTCTGAGGTCCAGCATAATTTTCCAACATTTTAGGTCTGATTTACCATTTAATATATGTAATTTAGAAAAATGGTTGTATGAGTCTTCCCACACAAAATATTAAAAAGATTCTGGAGCCAGTAAAATGCTAATTGAAGATTGTTTCATCTAGCTATGTCTATATATGGATGACTTCTGGAAATTATGTAGATATTGAAATATTAATACCAGGATTTTTATGTTTCTAAATGAAGTGAAGATAGTATATACCATAAATAAAGCAGATTAGAAAGGTATAGATGATATCTAGTTAATTTTTACCTTGCTTTGCTAAGTTTCTGTAGAATACTGAAATTAGAACCTGAGTATAATTTAGGTTTGAAGGAATCTATGTAAGTCCAAGCTCCTGCTCAGAACAGGCCAACTTCAAAGTTAAATGAAGTGTTGCCCCATCAAGTTTAAACAATCTTAAAGCACAGAGCCTGTACTGCCTCTGAGATTATCCTGACCCTTTTTTGTATGTATACAGTTGGAATTTCTTTCATTTCAACATGTGACCAAAGACTGCATTCTTTTTGTTGTGCTCCTCAGATGAAAGTCCATATCCAGCTATTTTGCTAATTGCTGTGGCTAAAATTACTTCTTCATCACTGAGGAAACGGGAACTCATCAGCAGTCCTAGCAATAGCTGTAAGAGGCACCAAACAGGGCTGTATCCCAGCATCAAAGTCAACAGCTTTTGCTGGCTGCAGGCTTTGTGGCTGCCACTCTTTTCATAATCCCTGACTCTCTGTCTAGGTCTGGAAAGACTCTGAAAACTTTCTGCTGGATTAGCTCTCTGAAAAACATCTGAATAGATCCGTAGCCAATTTAAATAAAAAAGGTACCTAACATAAATTTAAATTTTCTAGGGAAAAAACTCCAGCAAAACAACAAAATCCATATCCATCAGAAATACTGTAGAGACAGACTATTTTGCCTTTGATTTTCAAAAATGCAAATTTGCAGTGTTAAACTGCTATATTACTTTTTAACAGAAGATGGCAAAGAATGTACTATATCCATTAGACCTCGGCTGCTTTTGGCTGCAGAAGCAAAATCATGTTCAAGTCAACCAACATTCAGAGCAAGCTACAAACACAAGCCATTCTAGCCCAAGAGTACCAAGGAAGCTGCTTTTTCAGACTAATGTTTTGGCTGCCTGCCTCCTCCAGTGTTTTGAACTGCTTTTCCATTTTGCTCTTGTTCACATTTATAGCTCAATGTTTTAAAATAAAAGCTGGCATAATTGTCCTCTTTCTGTTGCCCTGGTGCATTTAAGTCTCCTTCTCAAGAGATCTTTCTTACTCTTTGCACATTCAGAACCCAAGAAACCACTGAAATTTGGTTTCATACAGCCAGCTGCAAACATGCTGGATATTGATCATGTTGCTCAAGAGCTTTCTTGAGTTGCAGTCTATGGTCTTCCCTATAAATTGCCTTGTTTTCTTGAGTGTGACACCTGGCACCCTGCTCACCTGAGCATTGAGAGACAAAGGGTATTGCCTGACCTTCATTCCTTGATGCTTCAGCGTGCCATGGCTCAGCCTGTCAGACAGAGTAAATGCTGATACCAATAACATCAAAGTTGCTTCTTGCCTGAAGTAAAGGCAAGGGGAGGATTTATGTCTTGCACAGGGTGCAGGGTGCACAGCTCAGCATAACACAGAAATACCTCAGCTAGCTCTCAACAAGTGCACTAAGGGCCATTTGCCTCAGCATGAGCTCCAAGCAGATTCATTTGTCTCCTGTTTAAGGGTTAAAGTGCAATGAAAGCCAAGCTGCGTTTGAAAGCCTGACTTAGATTTCACAGAGCACCTTAAGACTTTTTACAATACAAAAAAAAAAGTTTTCCTTTAGTTAGGTGTTCCTTTAGTAAGGTTAGAGGCCAGTGGGTTTTAATTTCTCTTTATCCATTGTTTTTAGCCATCTTTTGAGGGCAGCTCATCTTTCAGCTACATGACATGAATTTACTCCTTTGTCCAAAGACATTCTGCAAACCAAGTAATTGTTTTATTTTGAATATGAGTATTCAAATCCAACATTTTTTTGCTCAGAGTTGAAAGTCCTAGTACTGAACTGCAACTTGAACAAGTGCCATGAATGGTTACCACAGCCCTCAATCACTGGCTGTGCTGTGAGATCAGTGTTCTGTAGAAATATGGCCATGACTATACTAATAAGCAACGGAGTCTGTGCAAGGACAGAAGCATCCACCCTGTTATCTTAGCTCCTGGCAGACTTTTGGTTGTAAACCAATTAACACCACCACAAACAGTCCTGGACCATGATTTGGGGGGTGGTGCACTCTAAGGATTGCATGCAATAGGCAGTTTGGATGTAGATTCCTTGTTTTGAGAATTAAGAGGGTTTAGCTGTATAAATGTGGGTTGTGCTCTATCATTTGTCCTCAGGGACAGAGAATAGTCTCTGGGCCATTTTATTTACTAGTATAGACAAAGCTTTTAGGAAAACACCAAACTTGGCAATAGTTTTTTTATTTGCATTGTGGTTCCAATAAATCTCTTCTTCTCTCAACGGCATTGTTATTTTTTACTGCAAAGCCATTAAAGCTGAACAGTACTTTAATAATGATTATCAAAACCAGGATCACAAAGGGAATAAAAAGAAGCCAAACACTGGATTTTTTTTTATAAATTGCTTCTAAGACATGCTTAAGGTAATAAAAGTAAGTAAACCCAAGAGGAAGCATGTATGGATATCTTGTTAAATACCTTTAAAAGTAACATTTAATTAAAATATAATGTAAATGTAGTGGCTTTACAAAATAAATTGTCACATGGGTATAATATATGAAAAATAGTTACAAAACTTCCCATCTTGTACCTAAATATCTGACTTAACAACTTTCATGTTGCACAAAGGGGTTAATTGGACAGAATTATTTCATCTGAAGTAAAACAATACAAAATGAAACAGCAATAAGGAAAAATAATGCAAACCCACATAAAGCAAGAAGATAGATATATGCAATATTAGGTTTGTGTACACCCAGCATGATGGAGGAGGCCTCAAGCATGACCCCACTACATTTTTGCTCCAGAAAACTCTGATGGCATGAGTAGCAAATTGTTTCCTCTCCTGTTCAACCTAGCAGAAAATTACTTCTTCTGTTGTCTTTGTTGAACACTGTAGGGTGGAGGGACTATACTTTTCTGGGTGCAAACTACACCCATGCCAGCAAAGAAAGGGGAGTTGGGCTAACCCTGAGAAAAAACATGGCATGGGAAATGCTCCTTTCTTTCACCCTTCAAATAAGGGGAATGTTGTCCATATTGCCTCCTATTGCAAGTAGTGTTCTTGTGGCACATCTGGCCATGACCTAGGAAAATGCCATCTGGCATTAATCACCCTGCCTGTGAGCACATTGATAATCAAGTAGTATACAAAATCACAGATATCAGTCAAGCTCAAACCCATACTTTATCTAGCGAAACAAATATAGATATTTTCTAAAAGGCAAGATGAAGACTTGAGCCTCAGTTTGGAAGGAGCTATCTTTTTTTGGTATCTTCCCCATCTGCACAGTCTGAGCTCAAATGAGGCTGTTGAACTCTGTGGCCTGATCAACACTCTTATTTGCAGGGAGATGGTCTGTAGGCAGAGATACCATGTGCAAGGAATTCAGTGGTGCAGCCAGAAGGAAGTCAGTACTGATGAAGTGGGATGCCAACCTAGAGAATGAAATGGTAAATTGTAAGAAATGGGAAGGAAGCAGTGGGTGGTGGATATATGATATGACAATGATCATAACACTGTAAATTATGTCGGATGAGGATATTGTTTGTTAGTGCAGTTTGCAGTAATATACACCATTTAGTCCTAGCATGATTTTTACCATTAGTGCTGTCATTCTGTCCTTTGAGCAATTTACATTAGGTTTCCAAAACTCTTGGAATTATCAGTTTTAAAATTGATTGTAAGTATTATGGAAAGGATTACCAAATGCACTAAAAATTATTTTTGAAAAGGGCTAAAAGAAGTCCTCTGGATCAGTTAAAAAGACAAAACTCTATACCAATTTTCTGGGACAAACCTGGTTTTTTTGGGTTTTTTTGGTTTTTTTTAATGTCTTAACACTTGATTTTATCTAGGAAACAGGACACCGGTGTAAAGATTTTTTTATGTACTAATAAATTCTGCAACATAACATTTCAAATATTTTATGAAGTTAAAAGAATAACACTTTTGAGATAAGAAAAAAATTGTAACCCTTCAATCTTTTTGATTTTTAACTGCAATGTTTACCTAAAAAAACCAGAAGTGAGACCTGTTTGGACAGTGATTGGACAGGAAGATTACCACCCTAGTGCTTAGGGGAGAAATAGTATTAAGAAAGCCACTCTTGATTTTTCTAAATATCAGTCACAGCATAGATTACAGTTATACCTTAATTAAGGCATGGAGGATGTAGAAGAACAGCATCGTGTCAGCAAGTCCATTATCTTCTCCTTCCCTGAAAACACAGGTCTAAAGACTATGAGTACCCCCGCTTCAACAGGAATAGGAGGCCTTGAGATTTGATAGGGGTAGAAGCTACCTCTTACAAGGAGGTACCTTAACTTATTTTCAGGATGAGATGGTTGTGCTGTCCTGGTTAGGTATGGTATTCTCCAATTTAGTACTCCCATTAAAAAGACCACATGCCATTCCCCCTCCTATGGGAGGCACAAAAGGCAAAGATCATTTATTGAGGTAAGAACTATTTACTAGAAGCAACGAGATAAGAAAACCAACAGTAACAGCAACAATATTAATAACAAAAGGTATAAGATTACATACATCTCTGTCTAAAGAAACTATTTGCATAGAAAACCCCTGCCATGTTTTTTCCCCTGCTTTGGCAATTATGTGAGATGATATCAAATGCCATCAGGGTCCTGGCCATGCCCTCTTCCAGCTACTGCAGAAAGTTAACCCTGTCCTGGCCAAAACCAGGACACTTGTGTTTTGAACTCAGCTGATCTTGGAAGTAGGAAAGAAAAATCCATGCCCTGCACAAAACCAGAAGACAAGGACTTCGCTTCTCTTTGTGCAAGTGTCATCCTGAAACCTGCAGGACCCCTAAAGTCTCTGCTTCCCTCCCTCCTGCTTTTCCTTTCATAAGGAACTGCCTCCATCTAGGCACAAGGGAGATGATTTAGCAGAAATGTTGAAACCTCTTTGTTACAATAATGTATTTGATAAAGTTAAACATACTTTATAAACTATCTGATTTGATATTGATATTACTGTCTTTGCATAGCTCTGTGGAGTTGGTGGAGTTCAGGTTCTGTCGTCCTCTCAAGGACACTATCCCAGTGACCACTGCCACAAGAGGCAGGGGCATACCTGCCCTATGGAGGAGCCAAGAATAGAGATTAATACACAAACTGCCAAACAAGAATACCTAAATTTAAACCTGTAATGTAAATATAAAGGTGATGTTTTATTAAACTCTTTCTGAGGGAACAGATATTTAATCTCTTCCATTGCTCTAAGACTCCAAAGAGGGATGCAGAAATGACCATATGTTCTTAAGAGGATTCTCTGCTTCCTTGCAGAGAGGTTTCCCATTGGGAACCTGAATTTCTGGACTCACACTGATGGGCTTCCTTTAGGTGCCACCAGTTCAATCAGTGCTAACTGGCAGCAGACACATGGCACTGAAAGAATGACTGCCAGCAGTTTAACTGACCCAGAAAAATCACCCTAGGGTGAGACTATCTGTCCCAAGCAGAAGAGTTTTTTTAGACTGTGATTGTAACATTCATGGCCATTTCTATGTTCCACAGGAGTTTACTTCATTGGAAGAAAACAACCACAAATCATTATAAGCCAATACCACAAACACAAATCTATAAAAGATTAATTTGATGCCCTATGATACTGAACTTCATCAGAAAAGAATGACAGATTCATTTTTATAAAATCATTCTACATATGTCATTTCCAGTAAAATATATGGTTTAGCTTATTATGAACATAGATTTTCCCTCTCCCTGTCAAAAATCAGGAAAGATATTAATCCCTTCACATTAGCCTTGGATCGGTGCATTACCATTTAATCTGGACTTTCACAGGGAGAGTGCAAAGGTATGAAGCATGGCAATAGCTCCTGTGTGTACACACTTGCGAAGAGGGACATGCATATGTTGATTTCTGTGAGTGTGTTTTATTTGTGCACAAGCATATTGCAAGTCTCCAATTTATATTACAGCACTGACCAGAAGAATTCAGGAAGCTTATGTGAATGTTTTCATTTTCCTCCCATAAAGAGATGCTCCAATTTACTATGGTTAAACATCAAGTGATTATTTTTGGAAAAGAGTCATCAAAATTAGTATTCCTTGAGGAGTTAATCATAGGCACTGAACACTGGAAATAATTAAGTTAACTCACAATTTTTGGACAGTTCAGGAAGGCCAATTTAAATCACTGCAATTTTCATAGGTATCTTTTTTTTTTCCTTTTAAGAAGGGAAAGCTTCTAATAACAATATAATGACCCTTCTGACATCAGTTAGACAAGAAACATTTAAGAAGTGAGTGCAAATGTGAGAAGTAAGAGGTTAGTTATTTCCTGGAGACTGCTCTTTGAACAACTCCATAGCCTTTGACAGTTTTGGAGCAGGCAGATTGATCTGGTCAAATGGGTTATTGCTGGCATCTCACTTTCTATGGTACCAATCTAGATCTATTTTCAGTGTAGCACATCATTTTGCTATAGGAGATGGGGATCTCATTTGAGATGTGCCATTTGGCAAGGAAAGGATACAGGTTTCTGCAGGGCAGAAATTCCAAAATTAAAATCTTCCAGGTAAGCTAATTCTCTGGTTAGTAGTAACAAAATTTCCTACCTGCCTATTTTATTCTAAAGAGGGTAAAGGAAAACTGCAAAATAAACTATTGTGCTAGTGTTCAACAGTTTTTTATCCATAATCACAGAATAATGATTCTCACTGATTCCCTACTTATTAACATGGGCTTGTTACAGACCTTACGTCTGTTAATGTGTATGATGTTAAGTAGTTCTTATTGGTCGGGTAGTGTGTTGGAAATCTGTGGAATTGCAGAGATTTTCAGAAGACTTCTTATACATGGGCAAAAAAAGTCCTATTTTGACAAGCAGTGTTTGCATCCCTATCCACCCAGGTACATGTCCTATACATATAAAAACACGGAAACATCGACTGGAAGGCAAATGGAAATGAGACTTTGTTTTCCTTTGGCCATACAGAATTACTGCACCACTACCCAGGGATGGAGCACATTGGGGAGAGCACCTCTTCTGTGTCCACTGTGTAATGCATTTGCATTTTCAAGAGAGCTGACAAATACTTAAGATATGTTCTTTTAAGAAGCATGTGTAGGATCAAGGCTAAATTTAGTCAGTTTTTTTCCATCAGTTCTCACTTGAGAGATCAGGCACCAGTGATGACATGAAAAAAGATACTGATTGTTGTCTCCATGACCTCTAAGACATAATCTAAGAGAGCTGCACTGTCTTAAGGATTCACCAAAAAAACTCCATTTCCCTTGTGGATTACTGAATAACTACGGAAGAAAATCAGAGCAAGAATATGTGCTAATTCACCACCTTCCCAATACTCTCCCGACATCTGTTTTCCTCTCAGGGGGTTCTCTTGATCCCGTGCAAACTCCTTGCAGCCACAGGGCCCTTTGAGGGCTGTGTCAGTCCTAAATAAGATCCCAGGAGCACATGGCACATTAGGATGGCACAAGCTGGACCTATATTTAACTGTTGTTTCTAGACACACCACAGACAATATTGATGACTTCCTAAACAAACCATGGAATAACACTATTTAAGCTGCCTGGACTTAGATAACAGCTGATCACAAAATTAATGAGCAGTAGTATCTTCAGTACTGTGTTCCTGCCATAATCATATAAAGACACCAGTCCTTATCACTAATACTTAAATTTGCCACTTCAGATAAAATAAATAAAATGGTCTTAAAACAAATATGTGCAACATCATCAGAGAGGATAGAAAATAATCAGAAATTCATGAATGATGACTGGATCTTTATTAAACACTCAGCAGACAAAGGACAACTTAAAAAATATTAGCACAATCTAATTTAAAGGGGTTTAACAATAGCTTTAAAATTTAACAAAATTGAAAAAAGAAAAATGCTAGTAGCAAATACAAATCAGAAAACTTGGTTTATAGAAAATGGGTAAAGGAATCAAAATAATTCCTGGAAAAATCTATAGTCAGCAGAGATAAGAGCAAGAGTATGGAGGGGACATTTTAGAAACAAAATAATTCCAATAGTGGCATTAATTCATTATTAGAGCTGGTAGAATTCTTATTAATAATGATAAGATCTTAGGAACAGCAGAAGTGGTCAGTAAATACATCTCTTGTGCCCTTGGGGAAAGCTTGGGGGTAATTTTTATTTCAGCCATTAATAACCAAACGTGGAACACTAATTTAAAAAAAAATGTAGGATCAGCAGGTCTGGAAACCTCTGCAAAAGAACTTCTAAAGAAATATGGTAGAAAGGAGTTCTCTGGACCATCAGTGCTCATTTTTATTACATTTTTGGACATCATGAAAGCTCTGAAAAACCTGGAAAAGATAAAATGTGCCACTACTTAGGTGGTACAACCTGGGTTACTATCAGGTTGTGACACAGAAACAAGCAGGCAAAATAATCTGATTAATAACAAGGTACAAGAGTAATAAAAAATTGATGACATGGAAGGCAATTAATGACCATTCACAAATGTTTATACAAACAACTCTTGTTTAACTAACTTGCTGGTTTTGTCTAAAAGACAGCAACTGACAGAACAAGAGGACACAGTCTCAAGCTGCGCCAAGGGAAATTTAGGCTGGATATTAGGAAAAAGTTTTTCACAGAAAGAGTAGTGAAGTACTGTCTTTGTCTGCCCGGGAATGTGGTGGAGTCACCATCCCTGGATGTGTTTAAAGAAAAGATTGGATGTGGCACTCAGTGCCATGGTTTAGTTGAGGTGGTGTTAGGGCATGGGTTGGACTTCATGATCTTGGAGGTCTCTTCCAGCCTGGTGATTCTGTGATTAAAATTTATGGCAATAAATGAATATGTGTTAATGCTTCTGCCATTATCTCACTTAGCAATGCAGGATATTCTGATTACTTCAAAGAAATAAAAAATTGGCAAGGCAAAAAAAAACCCCAAAAAAACATTTGGAGACATGCTACCTAATTCCTACTAAATATGAGGATTTTATTTGTATATTTGCATTTCAGGGAAGTTTTAGAAGTTATCTGAACTAAACCAGAAAATCTATGTTGATAAAAGGTAGCACAGCAGAAAAGTAAATAATGCAGAGGACAATCTCCAGACGTTGTTGTACAGGAAATATACTCAGAACCAAACAATGTAAGAGGAAACATCAGGAAGAAACTTCTTTTATTATCTCTGGAATCTAAAGTCCAGGAGTGTTTCTGAATTCCCAGATACAGGTGCTGACCCCTGCCTCATCCTGGCTTTCCATTAGCATGCTATCTAGAAAGTCACCAGTCATTTCCCACATCCCTGTCTCCATGTAGGTGAAATCTAAGCACATGATCTCGTTATACAAGGAGCAAGCAGGATCTGGGGTATCTCCTGGTGTTCTCTTGCAGTTAAACTTAGATGCAGCCTTTGAAAAGGAATTGCTGATGGTAGAGGCAATTGCAATTGAAGGGTCAAAAAGGTGATCCTTGGGTGTATAATTACAGAAGGTGAAGCAGCAGAGGGAGGTCAGATTGCATCTGCATTTGGCAGCAGTTAACGTTGGAATGCTAACTCTTTTCGTCTGAGCACATTTCAGGGATGTTATAGATTTCAAAGATCTCACAGGGAAATTTCAAGGACACAGAAAAAATGGAAATGTTTCACCTCAAAATCAAAAGATGATCAGTCTGACTTAAAGAACAGAAGGATAAAGCATTACTTGATCACATTCTACATACCTTATTAAATTTCTGTTGTCCTTGGAGAGCACAAGTTTAAAAGAAATCTCCTGAATCTATAAAACTGCCTCAAAATGAGATTAATAAGTAAAATTTGAAGGTAGACATGTTTGGCTAGTTTTAGAGAGACAGTCTTCAGACAGAAAAAAGATTAATTCATGGATTCTGTGATTATAGGGGATATCATTGTAGGTGATCACAGTGGACTTACACAATAATCTCTGGGTATAAAACAGCTTTAAACCAGGTTTGAAACAAACACGACCTGAAGGTGCCAGGTCATGTTGAAAAAAATGGCCATTTATTCCTATGCATCTCCCTCCATACTTCATCTGCAGTACACTGTGTATAGCCTTGCACTAATAAGCTTAGCTGTATTTTAACAGACAGCTTAGTCAGTGTTTAAAGGGAAAGTGTAAAAAAAAAATAAAAATTGGAAGACAAATACAGTTATACCTAGTTATCTTCATTAAAATTAATATGTCAGCAACTATAAAGGAGATCAGAATCAGAATCAGAATCTGGTCACCACATGTGAACACTACATCTTTGTACCTAATTAGTTAGAACAAATTTTGCATATATTACCATAACCTAGCAGAACACCTATGAAAAATAAATTACATGTGTAGATAAGCTAGGTATCAGCACCAGATCTGTGCTGTCAGCTAAGAATAAACCCGTCTAATGTTATTTCCTAAAAATTCATGAAGATGCAGACAAAGCTATCTACTTCATTGATAGTACTATTTTCTTGAGTGTATCTAATTATAACTAAATTAAATTATAGTATTGTTCTGAAAATTTAGAATATGGATAATTTTCACACAACATGTATTTCACGATTATTTCATATTCTGCAATTTTTCTGCATTAGCAAAACCACGTGTGATAAGATTGTTTTATCATGAGAATAACAGACAAACTGGTCATTTGCTTTATATGTTCCCTGCAGAGGGTTTAGATTGTTTTCTTCTAAGGTGATGGATCAGTTTTAGAGAGAGAAAAATGGATTATGTACAGAATAATTGCAGAGCAAAATAACCAAATTGTTTGGGGAAGAAAAAGAAACAACAGGATTTTTCAAAACTTTGGAGAAAAATGTTCTTTTAAGTTTAATACCAAAAAGAAATCCCCATTCCATTTAGCATTTTCAGTCTATTCCCACAAGGAAAATTCTGACTCCAGGAGCTCTTGATACATATGTTTGAATAAAATAGGGGGTCATGGGGAACAAAAAAGGTGCAAATTCATCTTCCCAAAAAAGATGAAGCCGTCCTTATAATTTACAGGACTGCTGTTTTCCAGGTAAAATTCTGTCTTCAGCAGGGATGGTGAAGGAACTTCACATATTAGGCACATCAAAAGGGGAATTTATATTCATATTAAGTAGCGATAAATAGGAGAGGGATTTTTTTTTAGTATATACATAAGTCTTCAATTATTGCATCCAAAGAAATAGCCATTTCGTCCTTATCCTCCTATAAACTATGATGCATATATTCAGCCTGGGTTAAAGACATCCTGAATTAAGAATAGATGTCTGGAACTCTCTCTCCATCATCTAAGTTCTGGAATAACTATATAGAAATTTACTTGAAATGAAAATGGAAAACTACCTAAGGAAACCCTTTAGAGAAGCACCTTTGGGTGAGACATTCGCTGTGTCTCAGTTACCTGTTAATATCTTGAGTTATAACAGCCTTTCTAAAGTAGAAAAAAATTTAGTACAAAAGAACTTATCTAAATGATTTACTTTATCAGGAGGTGAATTTCCTTTTTTAACTCTAGTGATTCTGTCTGTACATCACTGAGCAATGCTTACAGTTAGATGAACTGTATTAACTTTCAACAGCAGATATATGTAATCAATTGTGCATAACACTGTGCAGTGACACCTTCGTGATCTGAATGTCCCTGCTAATGACAAAATTTGTATGCGGGAACAAAATAACCTGAAGTGCGCTGCTGAGTCTTGTTAAATAAATATGCATTTTTGTATTCCATGGATTCTTTCTCAAATGAAGATTAACAATAGTGCTTATTTATTTATTTTAAAGTAAGTCTTTGAGTCAGGAATATCCTGTGGGAAGTCAGAGTAGGAGTAACAGGAAAGTCCATGGGCTAGGACTGAAACATTCTTTTGAGCAATGGGTAAGTTTTCTCTTCTTAACTACTTGACATTTTCCAAAATCTTGCTATCATTAGTGGGAAACGAGATTTTTTCCAACTAAATTAAAGCACATTTTCCTAATGAGAGATGAACATGAGGAGAAAAACCACAACAGTCTAAACAGGCTTCCACTGTTGCTGTTGTGTATAAAATACATAACCATAACAATAATATTTAAAATTTCTAATTAAAAGTGGAAGAGATTGCTTATTTCTTTATGTTTACAGAAGCATTTGGAATGAAGTAAAAATAACTGATAGGGGAAAAGTATTCTTGTCTGTTTGTTTTAATGTGGCTATTTTTCCCATAATACCTTTCTCCTCTATACTTATCATGGAAGCTATAAATACAAAAATCATTCTGCTTTTTAAAGATTTCCATATGCTTTCCCACACATGTTAGGAAAAGATCACAACACTTAAAATTCAGTATTTTATTTTCAAGTTAAAATATTTTCAGAAAATGAGTCAGTGCAAACTGATCTACAGACCGTCCAGGCAATATCAAATCCTGAACTGATTATTGAAAAAGTATTGCTGTTAACCATACCAGGGAGCAAATTTTTCTGCCCAGCTCTTGTGCCATAACTGACTTCTTTGTCTTTATCTTTTTGTTCACTTAGAGTGGATTTTGAGAACAGAGTAATTTGCAAGTTTGAAGCAATCAAGAGTACAGTAGCTTAGAGTGAAAAACAAGCCAAACTGACCATAAGAAAATGAATTGCAGGACAAAGTATATATAGGAATCATTTTTCACCAGGAAGAATTTCAGTCTCTTCCCTGCTGCATTGAGGAAAGTATGCAATAACCTTACAAACCTTTTCCTGTAAAAAAGAGAAGGAATATCCATCCTATCTCTACAAATGCATTTTCAGAATATGCTGAAAGACAAGAAGTTTAAAAGCAGTACAAAATCAGTAAGTTCAAGGAACTATCATCTAAGGGAATAAAATAGCTGTGGAGTCCACTGATAGCAAATACTACTTTTATTTTTCTATGAACTCTAGAGAATGGGTCAATTCTTTCAAGTGAGCTACTTTAATTGTAAGAACCAGTATTGCTTTGCACCATGGATCTGTGTAGAGAAGGTGGGAGGTGGCAAGGGAAGGAACGAAAATTTTATTCTCATCATTCCCATAAACACAAAGCAACCACTAAATGAAACCAAATACACCATATTACAACTTCCAGTTGCGCAACAAAATCACATGCCTATCCAACGATCATGGTCCCTTAAGCTCAAAAAGACATATGCATATGCATATGCCCTTCAGCAAAATCCTGACCTTTATTTTGCCCATTGCAGTTTAAACCTGAATCTGGGTGTTTACTATTAAAGCAAATCACCATGCAGTGTACGTTACCAGTTTGCTTTTATTGAAAAAATATGCCAACTTATCTGACAGAAAATACTGTAGCTTGAATCAACTTCAAGATATGTGACCCAAGGTTTATTTCTGCAGTGAAGAGTCACTGTGCAATCAATGAAGCGAGTCACTCAGAAGTGTGCCAAACTAGAGGCAGGAGAGAACTGACAACTGACTTCACAGTTAATGGACCATTTGGATTTGCCACTGGCAGGCCCTGAAACAGGGGCACATTAGTGATGGAAATACTTTTGCAAAACAGAGAAAGGAGGAAAGGAAAACAGGTCACTGCCCGTGCTAGTAAAACATGCATCACTGTGCATAAATCCTATTCCCATTAAAAATCCTGATTTTGCAACAGTTTGCTTCTTTTTCCACTTTTGTCATTTGCACAAGGATGAAACAAGTATGACCAAGTTTTGGTCACAAAATAACATTTTATAACCCCTTTACATTGATATAAATACCTTAGTGATGGAAAGTTACATCCCCAGTATTCAATAGAGCAGCACATGTGAGAGCAAACTAAGTAACAAGAGTTCATCCACAGACAGAAAAAAAGTCTGAGAGTATGCTTGATAGAAGTGAAAGACAAAAAGTCAAAAGCAGAATAAAAAGAGGGTAAGTGGACACAATTTAGTTTTCTGACTGTGGAAAGCACCATCAAAGAGCCCCAAATGTCCAGCAATCACTGCTGCTCCCCACAGTCTTCCTACATCAGAGAAAGTAGAATTCTATGTGGTGACTACAGTTCTTCTGACTAGTTCTTAATGTGATTTGTAGTAGGCAGTTTGTCTAAAGATCTCATCCTGCATTTTATATCTTTTTCACATTAGAGGAATTAAGTAGACTTCTTAATTTATTATAGTTTGCACAGCAATGGCCAATATCTTTAATGCATAATTTTGAAAAGTGTGTTGTTTAAAGAAATCAGCCACTGGGTTTTGGTCATAGCCCAGAGACATCTGATCAGGCCAGATAGCTCTCTCTAAATAGCTGTCAGATTGCAGATATCTGAGGTTTCTCAGCAAAACTGTGACCAGCATGCGGCTTCATTAATCTACCCCATTCCATTCTTTTCATATGTCATATAATAATGGTAATGAACCAAGAAGCGAGTATTTGTAGCCTGCACAATAGACATAAACAATTTATCATTTTCTGTTTAATTAAAGAACAACAATAAAAAGAAAATTATCCATAGCAGTCCAGAGTCTGCTGAAGGATTCAAGATTAACATGCAGCCAAATGACTGTGAGGCCCTCAGTGACCTCCACAGATGAGCGCCAGAAGACTAAAGCAGCCCTGGTGCAAGAAATTAAAAATTTTGTGAGCAATATTGGTGCAAGTGTGAGTTGTGATAGAGATGTTGAATAAGTATAACTTGCAGTTTGAAAACTAAGAGAAGCAAGGAGGGAAAGGAAATAGCTAGTGAAAAAAGAAAGTATTTTCAGAGAAGTATTTTCTCTGCACATATAGAAGCACTCACACGTGTGCTCACAGACTGCATTCTGTGAAACAAATTATCCATTGGAAAAAAAAAGAAATCCTACCCCATAATTAGCAACCAGTTTAATTGCAGTCACTAAACTGCTCTTTCTGGCAACACCCTCCAGTCATGTTTTTAATTGGGCTTGACTGTCTCGTAAGCACAGCCATACGTGAGATGAGGTGCAGAGCACAGGGAGACTCTCTCGGGGAGAGTCCTGCTGGTGCCAAGACCCCTTTTTGCAGCTGGCTGGTGCCGTTTACTGCCACAGATCGGCATGGGAGCATCTCCAACAGCCAGGGGAATGCTTTGTGTCTTTGTTCTTCCCAGAAACATAGCATCCGATTTTTCTTTAGGGGATGCTACCATAGCAAGAGCAAGGGCTCAAAATGCATTTCTTCCCACACCTATTGGTTAAGTTTACTTTATTCATAGCTTGTGCCAAGTAATGAGACTATAAACTCATGCTGCATGTGAATACGCAGCACAGCAGTCATGCTTGAATGGAACGGTGCCCCAGGAAATTTAACTTCTATGTGAACTATATTTACCTTTTAAAAAACCTGCTTTCCATCAAGCTAGAAATCACAGAAGAAACAATGGAACAAGCTGAGGAAGCAAAGGAAGAGTGTATTACTTCTCTAGACATCCCTCAGCTTGCAGGCTGCCCTTGGCACACAGGAGGTGTCATGTGCCACATCCCAGAGTGAGCCAGGGAACTCAGGGCAGCCAACTTCTCAGCAGCAATGCTGCTGCTTTTATTGGCTTAGTGCACTCACTGAATATTCATTCCTAATTCTGCAAAAGAGTGGTCTTAAAATTTAAGAGCAGTCTCATAAAGAATATTCCTGAATGCCAGAATTACTTCATGCCTCAGTATCCTTATCTGTAAAACTCAAAACACAAAGAGGCTTTCATGTCAACAGGGTAGCCTACCATTCAGAAGTGTTCCTGATTTGTGTTACCTTTCTGCAACCACACAATAATTTGCAGATAGGATGCACCTCACCTGACGGTGGTTTGAAAGTTTCTTGCCTGGTTTAAGTTCATCATCTGGACTTATCATCTGGCTGGTGAAGTGAGAGAGCCACATACAGGAAAGTGTCTTGTTCCTATTGTTTGGGATACCTACCCTAGAATGGCAGAATCACTTTCTGCAGAGGCTTTCCTCTTGCCGGTGACTATTGAAAATGTAAATATGGAACTTGGATGGCACACCTTGCATAAACCAGCTTAGTCTGCTTTTATTTTATTTTCTCAATGTGTTCAACTTCTAAACTCGTGTGCTATTCTCCTTTTTGAGTCAGGTCTGTGGTCATCAATGGTTCACCTGAAATTATACCTGAAACACACAACAGATGATCCTTGTACAGCCTCTATATTTGCATTTTCTCACTATGAAAACAAAAAAAGTGTGAAATAATAGGGCCAATGTTGGTGTACAGCAGGATCTTGTGCACCATTAAGGTAACTGATTCCACGCATATATCCAGATCCCAAAATGGAAATAGAGCACAGCTTATACCGCAAAAGAATTAATATCAGGTGACTGTAGATAAGCAAAAAAAAAAAAGGCTGAATAAAAAAAGATTAATTTTAAACTTCTGGCTATGAGCACTCATCCTCGATCAGATCATACATGATTATAATCCTGGGTATCTGCAAATATTTCCAAGCCCAAATTAGTATAATCAAAATATCCACAAAAAAAGACCAAACACGTAACAGGACTCATTATGGAGTGACAAAGAAAATTTCCTTCTTTTGTATTATTCTTTTGTATTATTGCTAATAGATTATTTAAAGCAAAACAGCCTGAGCACACTGTTGTATAATACTACATCTCATCATAAAGTTAGTAAAGACTCTGAAATCATCAATATGAAATATTACCATACTGTGAGTATTTGATCATTTTCCATATGCCTCCCTTACCCTTACTCCTTCATTAATAACATGGTGACTTCGTCTGTAAACAGGGAGAAAGCCCCATAATAATTGTCACACAGTGGATGACTGGAAAGTATGTTTCAATAATAGATTTGAGGTTTTGTAAATGCAGCTACCCCTCGAAGCACAATGGTTAATGTCAAAACTGTGCCCATTTCTTTACCCTGTGTTTCTTCCAGTGATTATCACCCTCACAGAAGTGGAGATGAAATAAAGCATGAAGCTGCACTCCACCCAACACTGTTCACAGTCTGTCAGTTTAACCTGCAGATTAGGATGGCTTTCCATTAAAGGCTCCAGGCTGAGAACTGCAGCACCTCAGAGTTTCCCAACCTTATTCTGGCACAAGACATAGAGTCTTTAAATTGACACAGATCTCTAACTGAAGCCCACGTCCCAGACTACTCAGACATTTTTGGTGTCACTCCTTGGGCACGTCAATGGCAATGATCACCAGCACCACACGATAGCAAACAATGGAAAAAAGTTTTAAAAGGAACATGTGAATCAGAATTAAACGATTTATATGTTGTAGGCCTGGACGCACCTTTTTTGAAAATTTCAATTTCCAATTGAAATATCTTTCAGATTTTAAGAGGAATTGTATCCTGAATCTCCCAGTGTCCATTGCTTATACAGATAAATCCCAATTTCCTTAACTTGCACCTGACTGACACAACTTATTATATACCCAAGACTTCCCAGAAGCTTTTCAGTATCTACCAGTTAGCAGTTAGACACATCTCTGGAATTTCTCTGAAGCCCAAAGGACTATGGTTATCTGAAAACTGCCTTAAAGAAAATGACAACAACAGCAACCAAAACCCAAAAGGGCACCCTCACCATACACACACACTCCATATGAAGCCCTCAATTATTCTGTGAAGAGAATGGAAGTCTCCTCATTCTGGGACAGAGTCAGACATCATCTCTAAAATGTGGATGCTTAATTGAAACAGGTTCCCTAGGCTTATATGCTTTATCATAGCCCTCAACAAGCATTCAGATAAAATATTTTGTTTCAGAAAATGAAAACATCTTAGGGCAGTTTCCACCAGTTAAACGATATAAAAACAGCATATTCTTATTATACACAGACTTTTGCCTTTCACATCCTTACATGGGCAAGAAATTGGTAGTGGGAGGAGGGTGAGGAAAAAACCTTTTATACTCAGAAAACTACATTTTGGAAAATTTTTTCAGTCAATGTAACAAAAAAAAAGTCAAAGCAAAACAAAACAAACAAAAAAAACCCACCAACCAAAAAACCTACAAAAAAACAGAAGAAAACCCTAACAAAATAATCAAACCACAAAAAAACCCTAACCAAAAGCCAACAGCAAAACCCCAAAAGCCCAAAAACCACCACCAAAAAAGCACCCTGACACAAAAGTCCTTGCAAAAAATGTTCCTGCACATTTTATTTTTAACTCCTGTCTTTAATATAAACTCCTGCAATTAAAGAGTGTTCCTTTATAATAACTAAAACCTTTATCTTTTTTCTTCTGTGTTGTGTGGATTATTGTCTTTAATTTTTATAAACAGGAGAAATGCAAAGATGTGTGCTTTAAATACATAAAAAAGGGTTTCATCAAAGCATAATTATAGCAGAGAAACTGAATATGCAAATAAATTGGTATTCAAATATGGTATAGTCAATATGGTGCTTTCAGATTTTTGCCTTTTCTAGTTTCTAAACTCCAGGAACACTGTGCAAGCTGAAGCAATATCTTTCTGCAGCATGCTGCTGCTCGTATTACATAAACAGTGCTTGGCTGCTTTCTTCCATAGGAGCATCTGCTCAGCTGACAGTCCCTAGCGAACCAGCTTTGTTTTGTTCAAGGCACCAGTGATGAGTAATGGGTCTGGCTAATCCTGATAATGTATGATGTAATTGTCAGAGGGGTTTAATTATCAGTACTTTACATGTGGGATTATTCTGTAGTACAGTTTTTAGTTCGCTTACAGACATTTCTAAGTTTGCAAGACCTGTGATAAGTTGTAGCTATCCAATCAGCCATCATATTAACACATCTTCCTACCATGTTTAGGAGTACAGAGACAGAGCACAGAAGCTCAGCTTCTAACTTAACAGAAGTAAATGATCTGTATCATTCCATAAAACTATCATCAGAGCACTTTTGGGTCTAACATAAATCCAGCTCTCCTACCAGAAGTTAAAATAAAAATGTTTGTAAGGTTTCAAAATCACTTGGCAATCAGACAGGCAGTAAAAGTTTTTTCTGTAAGTGAAAGTGATGATTAGTCAGTGTTAGCCCTCTGCCAGTGCTTTTAAGGTCTGACCCTTGAACATCATTTTTCTTTGCTGTAGGAGATCCTAAGATTGAGGAAGCACTGAAAAAGTGAGATTATTCTCTGCCTGCCCTGTAAGGGCACAGAAAAAGGTGCTATACTTTTGCAAGCTGTTGTGTGATGTGATGACAACTGTCATCCACAATAGACAGAAACCAAGGCAGCACCAGTTCTTTAGTGAGTAGTGTCACACAGAAACCAGTGGGATGACTGGGATTAATAGGAAACACCAAAATCAAAGTGGCTAAAAGATGTATCTGCATAATCTATTTGCTCTAACATCACCCCAGCCAGCCTGAAACAAATCAGCTTTCTCGGACCTGAACGATAAATATTCCCTAAGTTCTTGCTGTCAAAAAATGCAGCTTTTTGCCAGCTCTAGCTGTGACAGAGCATTCATCAGTTAGCCCTCAACAATATTCTTCACTTCCATAGTCAGGAACACAGGATGTAGGAATACACTTGTGATTAAATAGCTGGAGATGCATGTCTGGTCTAGTTCCCCCAGGGCTAACCCCAGCTTTGCTACTGACTTTATACCACAGCAGAAGAAAAACTGTACCTCATATTTTAGGGGAAGAAGCATCTCCTGGAATTTTCTTTCTTGGTAGTCAGAAGAACTATAATTTGTCACAGGTCAAGCTGTGCCAAGGGAGATTCAGGCTGGACATCAGGAGGAATTTCTTCACCGAAAGAGTTGTTAATCATTGAAATGGACTGCCTATGGAGGTGGTGGAGTCACTGTCCCTGGAAGTGTTCAAGAAATTACTGGACATGGCACTTAGTGCCATAGTCTATTAGACATGGTGGTGATGAGTCAAATGTCGAACTCAATGATCTCAGAGCACTTTTCCATACTAAATGATTCCGTGATTCTGTGAACCCAGCAATCCTAACTATTATTGGTGACCTGTGACTGTGAATGCTCTTTAAGGCTTGTATACCTATGTACAACATACACAGTTGCTGGTCCTTTGTGGCAAAAAGATCAATTTCTTTTGTCAAAAATTGTATCCTAACAAGTCAACAAGTATCAGTTCTTGTACATATATGTTGAGGTTACTTCAGATGACTAGTTACACTTTTTAACGTGATCCGGTTTTGACAGAGATGACCCCAGACCCATGTTGTGGTTTAACCCCAGCCAGCAGACAAGCTCCACACTGCCACTCTGTCACTGCCCAGCAGTGGGATTGGGGAGAGAATAGGAAGGGTAAAAGGCAGAGAACTAATGGGTTGAGATAAATTTGGTTTAATAGGAAAAGCAAAAACCTCAATGCAAACAAACCAAAACAAGGAATGAATTCAGTGCTTCCCAAGGACAGGCAGGTGTTCAGCCATCTCCAGGAGAGAGGGGTCCCGTCACACGCAGTGGTTACTTGGAAAGACAAACACATCACTTCAAATGTCCCCCCTTTCTTCTTCTTCCTTTCCCCACTCTATATATTGAGCATGATGTCACATGGTCAGTCTGGGTCACCTGTCCCAGCTGTGTCTCCTCCCAACCTCCTATGTTCCCCCAGCCTCCTCACCACTCATTGTGGCAGTACGAAAAGCAGAAAAGGCCTTGGCTCTGTGTAAGCCTTGCTTAACAATTAAAAAAAAAGAAAACTCTATATATTATCATCACTGTTTTCAGCACTAATTCAAATCTCAGCTCCAAGGGTTCTCTGACTGTCATGCTGGAGAAACTTTAACCATCTCTCTGGTATGTATCTCAATATGTCACTCCTGCAGCAAATTTATATAAAGATAAGGCTTATCTTGTGAAGACAATAAGCACTAGAATAAGAAGGATGTTGTGTTATTTTGTCTTATTTTATTGTCTATAAACCTATCAGGTTAGAGAATGCAGGCAAAATGCTCTTATGACTGAAGTTATCAAAAAGACTACATCTGACTTAAGTAGGAACTTCTTTCTGTGTAGTAAATGCAGTTATATAAAATACAAAATGATGATCCCTGAATTCCTCATCAGATATATACTTAAAGCATAACCTCTGAAGATAATTCATTTAATTCCCCTAAATATCATTACACTGCTGCAAATCATTCACTTTGGAGCAATGGGCCACCTTTTAAAACTTTTTAATGGTCCAAGTGTTAATTTAATTTTCTCCTCTCCAAATTTACTACACCAATTGATAATATGAATTCACTCTACAGTCTGTACAAAAAGACCATACGGGTTTTAAGTATGAAATTATATTTGGAGAATTTTAGAATTGTTTTTCTTAATATGAAATCTACAAATGCAGCTAATTAGTGAGGGCTTCCTCCTTTTCACAGCAGCAAACAAAGCTGAGTTTCTTCTATATGCCTTAGCAGCAGTCTGAGGTAATTGCTGAATCTGAGTAGTTCTAGAAACTACTAGGTGCAATCTGATCAACTCCTGTCTTGACTGATGACATCCTCCAAGGCAGTGGTCTAGTTTACTCACCTTTGTAAAGCAATGTCTTTAAACTCTCACAAACTGTTCAACCTTTTGACACTGCTAGTGCCATAAATCAGCCTCTCTTGCTGGGAGAGGCCCTTTAAAGTTCTTAAAGTCCTTGCAAGGACCTTGATAGACGGACGAGGCAAACTCGCAGTAACTGCTTCTTCGATAGTTGTTTATTCTAGTGTTATCAGCTTAGAAAGACACAGTAGAACAGAACACTACAAGAAAAGGCGAGAAAATGGCTGCTTATCAAGATTCCAAGGCCTTTTTATAGGTAAATTATCCAATTAAAAATTGAAACAACAGATATTTTTACTTTTCATCCAATGCTCAGTAAATCACTTCGACACGCAGGCCGGAACTGCGGCATTTTTCATCCAATCATCCTAAAGTACTTTTACTGCAGAATTTGGAGGACTAGAAGAAGAGAAGAAGAAATATAAACTACAAGGGCTCCTCCATTTTGGAACTTTTACTATTTATCTATTTACTACATTAACAAACCTAAAACTCTTAAATTCTTCACCCTGTGACATCCTTACATCATATTCTATCACCTAGATCACATCTGTGTAGATTTTAACTCCTCCCAGATGGTAGGGAGTTTTCTCCATGGATAAAGGTCAAAAACCATGCTGTCCAGGGGGGTTTTTCTCTCCAAAACAGGCAGAGAAATATTCCCTGCACTCTGGGTTCCCACATCTCCCCCTTCTGTTTGAACCGGAAGCACTTCCTTGGCAACTTTATCCGCGGATCGTTTAGCACAGTGAAGTATACAAGGTATAAGGACTAAAAGAATGACAATAATAATCAAAACATACAAACCTATCTTCAAAATTTTTCTCCATAAGGGTGCAAGACTAAACCAATTGAACATATCGTCCAACAAAGACCCGCTTTCTTCTCCAAGCTTAGCTATTCCATCCTGTAACTGCTGTATACTTTCATGGATGGATTTTGAATGATCTGACAAATTCATACAACACATACCTTCAAATTCTTCACATCCATGTCCACGCGCTAATAGGAGATAATCAATTGCTGCTCTGTTTTGTAAGGTCGCTTGTCTCACACTTTGAACATCAGTTAACATATCGCTCAGTGCGAGAGAGACAGCATGAGAGTTCTTACTTAGCCAACAGCCTAACTGATCTAATTGTCTTAAGGCTGCTCCTGCAGCTGCACCAGGTAAAAGGAGAGCTGCAGTAAATCTTTGCCCAAAGTTCCAAGCTGAAAATTTGTCATTGCAATCGGGTGCATATTGATCGATAAATCTCTTTTCCCTACGCTTATGTTGTTTTATCATTTTTGCGTCAGGCATTAGCAAAGAAAGCTTTCCAATGCTACATGGACCGCCTGTGACATTTGAGGGAATTGCAGGCCAAATTCTGTTCCCGCAAATAAGAAACATCCCTCGTGGCAACTGTAATGGAGCTTGGTTGGACGGTGTGTACAATTCTACTGTTGAGTTACACCAAGATGTTGCATTTCTATATATTTCGTGATCTGGAGTGACATCTGTTACTTTATTTTTCTTTCGTTTTAACCCTGGAGAACTAAACATTACACAAGACTTCATCTTTACTGAAGCAAGAATTTCTAGTTCCTGAGGTTCTTGAGGAGCTCTAGGAAGGGATTTGGTCCAAATATCCCAGCTCTCCTTTGGATTTGAACTGGATCGTGAAAGCTGTAACTGGACATGTTTGGAAGGCTGCCATTTGTCTGCTGGTAAACTAACCAAACATGTTGTAAATGGTTTCTTTGGCCTTGAATGAGTTAGGCAGATAGTGTCTAGGCCTGATGCATTAGCCAAAGTCTCCCAAACATTCTCCCTTGGCTGTTTCACTGGGAAGGCTGCATTGCTTAAGGCAATCAGTGAGATGATAAGGCACAAGTGCAATACCTGATTGAACTTCATGTTTAACAGCTTAACTTCACACAGTAATTGCTGATCTGCAACACAACTCATACAACACCTTTACACACAAAATTTTCACCCTTAACTTTCCTACCCTTTTACATCAAACTCAGTTCATAGTTTCTGCACAGAGAGTTGACTGATGTCTGGCGTCAACAGCAGCGTTGGTACTGATTCACGTCTGCGTGCTTGCTTCTTTATTCTCGGAGTCGATTCCTGCTTGTTTCTGGGCTCGGTAGGGTTTCACATTTTTTGCTGGAATCCACTTCGGTCCTGCACCTGTTGAGACACAAGCATACCCTTTGCCCCAGGTTATTAGTTGAAATGGACCCTCGATCTTTCCAGTCTCTAAATCTTTGATTAAGACTAAAGGGTTTTCTTTCAATTTTGCTTGAGTACTATTTGAAAAATGCCTGATAATTGGTGGAGTAGGTTCTGCAAAAGAGCTATTCAAGAAATTCAAAACATACAAAGCTTTGTTCAACCGCATCTGAGGTGTAGCTTCTGCCTCCCCCCTTTTCTGTTTATCCAAAAGGGATTTCAGGGTATGATGTGTTCTTTCAATAATGGCTTGTCCTGTAGAAGAGTTAGGAATGCCAAATATGTGGCGAATACCCCAATTTTTCAGAAATGTGTCAAGGGCTCGTCCTCTATAAGTTGGACCATTGTCTGTTTTAATTTCTTGAGGAACACCCAATGAGGCAAATGCTTGCAAAAAATGCCGACATGCATGTTTTGTCGTTTCTCCTGTATGCAGGGAAGCAAAAACTGCACCTGAAAAGGTGTCTACAGAAACATGAACATTTTTAAATCTCCCAAAAGACGGGTATTTTGTGACATCTGTCTGCCACAATTGCAGGCTTTGCAATCCTCGGGGGTTAACTGCTCCTGTGGATACAGGGGGTTGCACAAGTTGACAGTCCGGACAAGCACCTATGATGGCCTTCGCTTGATCTTTAGAAATGCGAAATGTCCTCATCAGTGCTTGTGCGTTCTGATGAAAGAATGCATGACTCAATTTTGCTTGTTCAAAAATGTTTGGCAAAGTGTTTGAAATTACCATGGTCAATTTATCTGCTTGCGCATTTCCTTCTGCCAAAAATCCTGGAAGGGAGGAATGCGCTCTGATGTGAGAGACGAAATATTTGTGCTTTCTTTGATCTAATAATTTTTTCATGCACATAAGATAAGAATACAGATTTTCTTGATCAACTTCTCTCAGAAGTGATCCTTCTATTCTTTTGACTACATTCGCCACATAAGCAGAATCCGTAATCAAATTGAATGGTTCTTGAAACAAATAAAATGCTCGAACCACCGCTGCCAATTCTACAATTTGGGGTGAGCCCTGTACTATTTGAATATCTGATTCCCATCGTTTTGTAGTTGCATTCTGCCATGTTATCACCGATCTATGCGTTTTCCCTGAACCATCAGTGAATAATGTTATTGCATTCAAGGGCACCTCACTTATCAAAGGTTTTTCTCTGAAGCTTATTTTTGTTTGCAGCAGTTTATGGCTTGGGAAATGAATTGAGCAAATACCTGAGTAACCTAACAATGCAATCTGCAAATCATCTGATTTTTGCATAGCCCAATCGAAATACCTCTTTTTCAAAGGCAGATAAATTGTCATAAAATCTTTGCCTGCCATTGTCAGCAGCCTTGTCCTAGCTTTGATTATAATTTGAGCTGTCATTTCTAAAGTGGTGAAAATTGTTTTAGGGGATCTGTAAGGTAAAAAAATCCACTCTAATATTAACAAAGGATCTTGTTGAGACGAGTCCCATTGAAATATGAGACCATACAATTGCATGTTTTCTCCTAACACTGCAAGGAAAAATGGTTGGCTCATTTCAAAGCGATGTGCTTGTCTTTGTTGAAGAGCTTCAGTAACTTTTTCAAGAGCTTCTCGAGCTTCTGATGAGAGAGTTCTGGGCGAAGTGATATTAGAGTCTCCCCTCAAGAGATTGAAAAGTGGTGCAAGTTCATTATTTGTGATTCCCAAAATTGGCCTAATCCAATTGATCTCTCCCAAAAGCTGTTGTAGATCTTGCAGATTTTTGACTTGAGTTCGAACTTCTATTTTCTGCGGTGTTATTGTTTGCTCTGTGAGTCTCCATCCCAAATATTTCCATGGTGAAGTCTCTTGGATTTTTGAAGTGGAAACTTCTAGTCCAGCTTTCTGAACTTCTGTGATCACGCTGTCACGGGTCTCTTGCAGCTCTTGATGTGTTGACGCGGCAATGAGTAGATCATCCATATAATGAATGATCATCGCCTGTGGGTGTTTCTTTCGTGCCGGAGATAAGGCTCGTGCCACAAACCATTGACAAATGGTTGGAGAATTTTTAAGACCTTGTGGAAGGACAACCCAGTGGTATCTTTGCAGAGGCTCCTTCCTGTTGATGCTTGGGACGGAAAATGCAAATCGAGGAGCATCCTCTGGATGAAGTGGGATGTTGAAGAAACAGTCTTTGAGATCGATGACCACAAGTGGCCAGTCTCTCGGGATCATCGAGAGAGATGGAAGACCAAGTTGTAACGGTCCCATTTCCTCAATGACTTCATTGATTTTTCTGAGATCATGAAGCAATCTCCATGAACCGGAGGTTTTCTTGCGAATTACGAATATCGGAGAATTCCAGGGACTAGTGGTTGGTTTTATGTGGCCTTTCTGCAATTGTTCTTCTACTAAACTCTTGAGGGCACTCAGCTTCTTTTCTTCCAGGGGCCACTGATCCACCCAAATAGATTTATCTGTCTTCCAGGTCAATTTCAAGGTGGCGAGTGCTGCAGTGACCCCCATTAAAAATCCACTTCTATTCTCGTTCCCCATTGTGATAAGATGTCTCTTCCCCATACTGTGATGGGCTTGTGCACAATGAAAGGACGAATGATTGCTGTTTTTCCTCCTGGTCCTGAGACAACAACTGGATGCTCACTTTGTAGGCATACGGTATTTCCTCCAATTCCCGAAAGGGAATTCAAAGGTGCTTTCAAGCGCCATGTCTTGGGCCAAAAAAGATAAGAGATGACTGTAACATCTGCACCAGTGTCTAACATGCCTTTGATTGAGATAGTTTTGTCTCCACATGTCAAATTGCAAATAATCACCGGTCGATCACGGCCTATTTGCTTCACCCAACTGGCATGAATGTCCACATCTTCAATGCCAAATGAAGTCTGTGGATCCACAACTGGCATGATCTGTTCTGTGGCATGAGATGGTAAGGCAATCGCTTTAGCTATTGGAGTGTTTTCTGGAATAACCAATGGAGGACACAGAGGTTGAGCCAAAACTGTTAGCTCTTCATTGAGATCTGCTGAAACAATTGATGGGTAGACAATGAGCCCTAGGATACTACATCTATCCTTGCCTACAATAAAAAATCTTGTTTCTTCAATGATGTTCCAGTGACTCCCGTGGGTATCACTGCATGATCTTCATTTAAAAAGCATACTAGTTTGGAAGTTGCCAGTTCGCATTGCGCCCCTGGGGGCAGTAAGTCTGGGTCGCTAGGGAATCTACAGATGGTCCGGCTGATGGAATTTGATTGTCTCTCCCCGATGGTTGTGTTTGCTGTGGGACCATGAATGGAGCCATCGCCATCACTTGTGTCGTAGCGCGTTGACGACTGAACGCGCTCTTCTTCGAGTTTCCCGAGAGGGGTAAGGGTCTCCCATCCACATCTGTTTTAGCACGACATTGATTAGCATGATGTTTTCCTCTTCTGCATCTTGGGCAGAGGCCAGGCACTTTAACCTCTTTTGCAAGTCTTGGACAATGCTTTTTCATATGTCCATATTTGCCACATTTAAAGCATGGCCCTCCAGATACTTCAGCGGCCAGTACTTCTGAAGAGTCCTGTTGTCGTGATTCTGGATGACATGCTGCTAAGGTTTTGGAAATGTTTTCATTTTGCGCTTGGAGGATTTTCACAATTTCTTCTCCAAAAATGCTTGCAACATGCTGAGGTGTGCCCACTTTGCTACATGCCTCTATCATTTCAGCTACGGTCGGCTGATCGGGCATGGCACTGATGATGCGTTTACATTCTGCGTTCGCGTTTGCGAATGCAAGGCTTCGTAATAGATGTGGCTTTGCTACTTCATCAGTGACTTGTCTGTCCATAGCTTGCTTGAGGCGATCAACGAATGAGGTAAAAGCTTCAGTAGGACCTTGCTTTATCTCTGTAAAAATACCTTCTGGGATTCCGACTGGTGGGATTTGCAGAATCGCCTTTTGTGCTGCTTCTTTGATGTCATTAAGCACCTCTCTTGGCAAAAGTGTTACCTGATCTTCGGGTCTATCGTGAGGTTCATCACCAGCTAATTGCTCTAATGAGATACCTGCATGTGGTCCTCTTGCGTATCTCTGTCTCAACTCACGAAGTGCTTTTCTCCATCTTGCATCCCATAGCAGGAGTTGTGCATCTGTTAAAATTGTTGAAGCAAGATTTCTGCAGTCGAAAGGTACCATGTCATGGTTGTTAAATGTGCTTCTTAAAAATTGTTTGAAATATGGGCTTCCCAGTCCATGATTTTTCACTGCATCCATTAAATCTTTGATGACTTGATGCTCCAATGGTCGCCATGTAGGAGGGTTATTTCTAGAATATGTAACTGGCATTACAATGCTATCTGTGTCTGCCATATCAAAGTCTCTATCTTTGAGGCCTTTCTTCCTAATGCTTGACCAATCTGTTGTAACAGATGTATCTCTTGAAACAGATTTGTCAGGTGAAATCAAATCCTTAAGAAAATCCTGTGGACTAGCAGCTTGATAGTATGCAGAGTCTTCTTGACCAAAGGATCCCTGCATGTTATCATCCCCCCCCCCCTTGTCCGAGGAACAGGGGAGGTATCCTGTGGTTGGGCACCGTCAGGAGGGGGGTAGGGAGTGGCTGATACCGCCGTCGCAGGTGGCTTTAATGTAGAAGCTGAGGGAGCAGGTGCAATGGAAGTGGGCGGGATGGTGCCACCATGCGGGATGCTTGTAGGTTGGGGACCCGGTGCTGCAACCTGGTGAGGGATGATGTCCCTCGCACATTCCATTAGGCGGAGAAGGAAAGGACGCATGAAGTCATCTGGGAATAGAGAGCGAAGCATGGAGGATGTGGGATGAGTTGGCTGATGACCTGGAACTTGAGGCTTGAAGGAAGATTGAGAGGGTACAGGAATGCCTTCAGAAGCTGTAATTGTAACCATATCCTCAGAACTCAGGTCATGGACAGGAACATGACGTTGAAAAAGTCCCAGAAAATCTCCAAATTGTCCCAAAAAAGGTTGAAAGGAATGTGCTTTAAATGATGTATCTCGAGCCGAGACAGGGGCTGCTGGCTTTTGATCCTGTTGTTCTGGAGGTGGGGTTAAAAAAGACTGAGACCAGTCCTGCGGCTGAGCTTGGGGCTGGATAGTGGCAGCTGGGTATGTTCCAGTATCAGGGACCATGTATGTTGCTTGAGAAAGGGTGGCTGTAGGTGGCATACTCTCGAGTAGTGATGGAATGCCCGGTTGCAGTGAAGGAGCAGCCGCTGGCAATTCGTGGGTATAAGCTGAGGCTTGATGTGGTGATGAAAAAACATCCAAAGCCGAGGCAGGGGCCGTGCCCATCGCAGCAGTTGAAGGCGTCTGTGCAGTTGCAGGTGGAAGTGGTGCAAGCGGTGGAGGCAGCGCAGACGCCGGGCTGCCCGTAGGCAGCTGCAGCAGTGCCGCAGCATCAGGCAGGGGCGGGGCAGGGCCGGCAGCTGGCACGCCGGGCCCGGGTGCTGGGGGCTGGGCTGGCTGGGAACCAGGGGCGTGGCTGAGGCTCAGAGCTGGAGCGGGGGCGGGGGGCTGGGTTGCCTGGGAGACGGGGGTGTGGGCGGAGTCGAGAGGCGGGGTTGCAGCCGGGGGCCGGGCTTGCTGGGACCCGGGGGCGTGGCCGAAGCCCGAAGCGGGAAGCGGGACGAGGGGCTGGGCTTGCTGGGGCGGGGATGGGGGCGGGCGGGGCGGCGCGCGGCGCGTGAGCGACGGCTGGCACGGTTACGGCTTGCTGCGCAGGCGCAGAAGCGAGCTGGTCTAAACACGGAAGTGCAGCTCCCGCGGCGCCCGTGCCCGTGGCAGCAGGGGCGGGGGTAGAGGCGGGAGCGGCGCTGGGGGGGGGCTCAGCGGCAGCCGCAGCGGCGGCGGCGGCAGCGGCGGCAGCGGCGGCAGCGGCGGCGGCAGCGGCGGCCCGTGTGGTGACGCCCGGAGCAGGCGGGGCCGGCCGCGCCGGCCGTACCGCGCCGCGTCCCGCGGTGGTTTTCGGGCGCGCCCCCAATTCACGGGTTTGGGGGACCCCGGGTTGGGAAGGCATGGGTTGGGACTGAGCCTGGGCTGGGACGGACGATTGGGGAACAGGCGAAAGGACGCCTGTGTCTGCCAGAGGCTCTGTTTTGGGGGCGACCGGGCCCACGTCCTCTCTCCCCTGGGCATGCGCAGTTGATAGAGAACCCGAAAGCGGCGAAGCGGTTGGAATGTCCGAGCCCATGAGAAGCTGCAACCGTGTCCCTGGGGTCGCGCCACCTCCCCCCGAGGTCTGCCACGAGAGAAGGCAGGAGTCCTCATCCTTAACAAGAACTTCAGGGGACTGGACTAGGGTTTGGGTGCCCAGACTCGTATCCGGGGGCGGGGAGGTCGGAAGGGCCTTTTTAAAAGGTTCAAAGGAAGGTACTGAAATGGGACCTAATCCTTTTTCAGCAAAAGTAGGATCCTGGGACCACCTAATTGTCTCAAAAACGACGCGTGCTGGCGAGAGAAGGTGGATAGGTGCATCATCCCTCTGCAAAGTTGTTACATGGTATAAGAGAGCATTTACCCGTTCCCAAAAGGCTGGATCATATATATCTCCCAAGACTGTGTTTGGAAACTCTTTTTTAACCCAGGATAGCAAACTCAGCAGGTCTTGTCTAGAGATTTTTAAGGGATGTTTTTTTACCAGAGACTCTAAACTATCAACTGCTGTTGTCTCTGTGTGTGATAACGCCCCTCCCATGTTCCTATTGGGGTCTGGTTTTGGACAGCTTACCAGAAAAGATGAAACACACAGGCCGTGTAACTTGCAGGTCCGTGCCCCGTCCAGCAGATCACGGTCTCCTTCCTGCCGCCCGTGCACTGACAGCAGAAAATTCCTAGAAGTCACAGGTGACCTTGAGGCTTCTTCTTATCCTCTGGTTTGCCGGCTGCTGTCCAAAATTTCTTCTCCGGAGTGTTAGATGCTAATTAGAAGAGAACATAGGCAGCCATCTGATAGAGGCCGAACACGGGGCACCAATCGGTACACGCCGAACACGGGGCACCAATCTGACACTGCTAGTGCCATAAATCAGCCTCTCTTGCTGGGAGAGGCCCTTTAAAGTTCGTAAAGTCCTTGCAAGGACCTTGATAGACGGACGAGGCAAACTCGCAGTAACTGCTTCTTCGATAGTTGTTTATTCTAGTGTTATCAGCTTAGAAAGACACAGTAGAACAGAACACTACAAGAAAAGGCGAGAAAATGGCTGCTTATCAAGATTCCAAGGCCTTTTTATAGGTAAATTATCCAATTAAAAATTGAAACGACAGATATTTTTACTTTCCATCCAATGCTCAGTAAATCACTCCGACACGCAGGCCGGAACTGCGGCATTTTTCATCCAATCATCCTAAAGTACTTTTACTGCAGAATATGGAGGACTAGAAGAAGAGAAGAAGAAATATAAACTACAAGGGCTCCTCCATTTTGGAACTTTTACTATTTATCTATTTACTACATTAACAAACCTAAAACTCTTAAATTCTTCACTCTGTGACATCCTTACATCATATTCTATCACCTAGTTCACATCTGTGTAGATTTTAACTCCTCCCAGATGGTAGGGAGTTTTCTCCATGGATAAAGGTCAAAAACCATGCTGTCCAGGGGGGTTTTTCTCTCCAAAACAGGCAGAGAAATATTCCCTGCACTCTGGGTTCCCACACCTTTGGTCATTTATCCTCACTCTTGCTTACAGACCTCTTTGATTATAACATTACATGGCATTAATTTTCTCAGTTATATCAGTCCCCCAAATATACATAGAAATCAGTTTGATCTTTGGCACAGATTTATAGGTCAATTCAAGGTAAACACGGCAAAACAAACCTAAGGCTGTGTGTACAGATTTTTGTTTTTAAAGGTATAATTTTGCCATCTTTAATACTGCTAATGTAATTTGCAGTTGCTGCATGGATTGGCAGTCTAATTTAATAGGAATTTGTGAGTCAAAGGTGTTGAAAATTCATCTCTGGAGAGCTGGTTCTAGCATCTTACTCTCCCGTCACTTTGAAACCAGGTCTCTTCTAGGGCTGATACTTCTCTAGAGAAATTCAATATCCTGAATCTTTTATCATTTTATTTATGTTTCTCTGTAACTTAGACTTCTTTCTACAGAAAACTTATGAAGTCTTACAGAAGACATTTGATATATTTGATTAAATCAAAGTTCTGCCTGTCTTTATAATAAACACTAAAGCACAAAGAACCTAATTTCAAATATATGCCAAGCAAAAGAAAACTTAAGAATTCTTTCACACCAGACCTGATTTTAGCATCCATATTTTCCTAATTTATTTTAAAGGGAATTCTGGTATCAAAGAAAGGGCACTCAGTCAGGTGGTCCTTTTATCTCTTGTGTTATAGCTCACATTTCAAATAATTTCAGAGCAAGGAAAAGGTGTTCCTGCAGCATTTGAAAACAACACATGACATCAGGCTTAAAAATTATAAGAAGCCTCAAGAACCAAAGTCAGAGGACTGTTAAAAATGCAATTCATACAGGCTAGTATAAACTTCCCCTATCATTTAATTTCACAGATCTTCCTTCTCTCTTGGTGATGTCTAATGAGGAATTAAGAATTAAATCAAAAGCAGAGCTAAATTTTTCTTGGCTTTCTCTATGATTGGTGACAGCATCTATAACATGAACATAGGACTGGAAGTGACTTTTGATAGAGCTAAATGCAGTGCCCAGCTCTTGCATCATGTAGGCTCTTCATAAACTTGTCAAGTTTAGTTAAACAGTTAGGTTTTTCCTTCCCCTCCCTTGGGAGGAACTGAGTTGTCTCAGCACATCACTGTTGTACTAGTAGGGACTTGCTTCTTATTTTTCTGGTAGATGATCCAATATTTTTATACCCTTTGCTTCGTGCCAGAAGTATCCCTTAGCTTCAATAATTTTTCTCTCCAACTGGTTCTTAGTCTGCTATAGCAAAGCTTGAGAATGTATCATCTGGAGTGTATCCATAAATAAATAAGGACAGTGATGCAGAGGGAGAAGCTGACTACTCAGTCTTATCAAATGACCTGTATGCCTTCCTCATCACCTTCTTCTGCCCAGTGATCAGACCCAGAATTTGTCCATGCACATTTCTTTGACACCACATCTAAATCGCAGCACGTCTTAGTAAGTTCAATCCTTTTCCATCCACACCCCTGAGATGTTTTATCAGTGTGTGTTTCATCGGTGTGCTATTGTCTCAGAATATTGCACGAGTCTAGTTCCTCACCCATACTTATGCCATGGGAAAAATTCGGAGCAATTTGCTGAATGCTCCACAGGAGTGGGACTGCCTCGCTTGTGTATCAGGCACAACTATCTGTAACTGGCAGAATGAAGATGAAAGACAAATGATAACCACAAAAATTTTTGATCTGCTCAAAAGTATAAAATTTATTCTGAGTTGATGCTAGATTTTGTCTTGAGGAGTATTTCTGCTTGCAGGAACAATGTTTCTCTTGTTCTAAGCAGCTTAATGCATGCTGCGGAGAATTGAACTTCAGCTGAGTGTCAAGCTTTAGGGTCTGTGAAATGAAGATTTTTGAGCACAGCTTTTAATCCCACAGCTCTTCAGTTTACCAGTCAGTCAAATGGGGAGAGTAACATTAATCCACTTTCAGAACATTTAAATGGGTAAAACATGTTTAATCAATTGCTCAAAAAATCAAATTCTCACTTGAGATTAATTTCTGCCATCAGAGTATTGCTTACAGAAGGAGGGAGACTCTTCTCCATAGCTGAGATAATGTGTGACCTCAATGTTCAGTTAGATTCATACAGTATAACAGAGCATACTCTTTGTAACACCTTTAGTAGTTTATACCATCTCTTCTCTGACTATGTCTCCTCAGAAGTGCATGTCTGAGAATCCATTACCTCTTCTTAACTTTTTCTCTACAAAACTGCATTACAATGTGAAAGATCGAGTCCTCTAGATTGAGCTACACAGAAAGTACCAGGTTTAAACAGATAATCATATCCTATAACATGCCTCAGTCAAATACACTTTTCTGTTGTCAATTCCCTTTACTCTCATGTTAGCAATAGAAGGCAGCAGAAGAGAAATAATTTTGAAGGTTTTTCCTTTTCCTATGATTTTACAGTAAGCTTTTAAAATAAACTGACAATTCAACTGACAGCACAGTTCTTTTTGTTTACTGTATCCAATGGGATCTAAACAGATTATTGTGTAAAATCATGGTAGCTTCCTGAATCAGATTATGTCCTGTAAAGGACAAGAAACCTTCTTAAGAACACAGAAGAGGCTAATGCTATAAAAGCACATCAAAATCAGATGTTGTCATCAGATATCATCATTATTGTCTTCTATAATTGCAGAGGAGACATTTTAACAAAAAATGTGTATGGGTCTCTAATTCAAAGGCGTCTTTATCTAGACACTGGATGTGCCCATGTTACCTTGTCGTGCAGTGAGGGTGACCATGAGAAGTGAGACCCTGCTGAGTGTACACCCTACCCAAGGAGGCTGCTGGACTTCTCATACCAAAATGTCATAATAACATGAGCACATACTGTGAGCACGCAGCTTGCTCTCTGCTTTGGGTCTGTCACTGAGAAAAGGATCAGAACAGGTGATTTCTTAAGTTATTCTAACTCCAGCAGTACCATAAACCTAATCTAGTGTAGGGAGAAGTGGGAGAACCACTTACTGCTAACCCTAACTTGATATTGTATATCACTGCACCCTGTTTCTTTTCTGAGTATAATGACAATGTTGTGCTGCAATCAAACATGTCATTTCATTAAGGGATCAGGTATCCACTATCACCTTTTAGAGCAGGCATCAAAACAGATTTTCTGCTGGAAGCAGTAACCATTATGAATGGAGAGTCAGATAATTAAGACTACAATTTAAGAAGAATCCATAAATATTTCTTTTTTTGTTTCAAGTAAGAAAAGCATTTGAAATCCCAAATTCCTCATTTTCCAGGAAGAAAATTTGATATATTGGATCCTTACTGCTGACTAAAAGCTCTGCTTTAAGCTGGAAATAGAACTTAATAACCTAGGGCAATAAAAGTGATTAAAAAGAGAAAAGCATTTCAAAATAAAAAATTTAAACGTGTCCTTTCAAAAAACTGCCATCAAATTGGTAGAATTTAATTTTATATCATATATACATGTATAATATATGCAACCAACATCTTCTCAACTGAATGAAATTCTTTCTCTTTTTTCTCCTTTCTTTCTTTCTTTCTTTCTTTCTTTCTTTCTTTCTTTCTTTCTTTCTTTCTTTCTTTCTTTCTTTCTTTCTTTCTTTCTTTCTTTCTTTCTTTCTTTCTTTCTTTCTTTCTTTCTTTCTTTCTTTCTTCCTTCTTTCCTTCTTTCCTTCCTTCTTTCCTTCTTTCTTTCCTTCTTTCCTTCTTTCTTTCTTTCCTTCTTTCCTTCTTTCCTTCTTTCCTTCTTTCTGTTTCCTTCCTTCCTTCCTTCCTTCCTTCCTTCCTTCCTTCCTTCCTTCCTTCCTTCCTTCCTTCCTTCCTTCCTTCCTTCTTTCTTTCTTGTAACAAGCATACTTTTGATATCAAGCATCTAGCTTTCAGGTTTATTATAGTCTTTATTTAAAAGACACAGTGACCCTTCTTGAATACAGACACTACTTGTAGTTTTGCAATACTAAATAAACTAAAATATACCAGTTATGCTTTTGACAAGAATCCTTGACTTCAAAACATGTAGGTATGCATTCTTCATTGGAAAAACATAATTGCATTCATCATGCCCCATAGTCACAACTGAGGAGAGAAAAATGTCATCTTTACTATCAATTACTTAGTTGAGGCTTCTAAAATGAGCTTACACAGTGAAGTCTCAAACTAAATCAGACATAGTCATTAAAAATAATATCTACCATCATATGACTGGGTTTGTCAAGTGCTACTAACAAGGTCACAAATCTATTGCACTACATTCCCCTAGTACAGAGGCATACATGAGATTTTCCCAAAATGTTGTAATATCCAGAGCTCCTACAGGCCGAAAGCTTTCAGTAAGATATAGCTACTAGGCCATTTTTGGAATGACACAAATTTGTTCTGCTTATAATGGTCAAAAAATTTATAAGTGAACTCACTACATTTCTGGCAGCAGGTAGCAGGTAGGTTTTGCCCCTCAGGCACAGCACCATCCTAGCAGAGCATGCTGGTAGCTGCTTGATTCAGTGCACGAGTTACTTGGGTTTGTAGGACCAGGCACAGACATGGTTTTATGCTGCCAAAGCTGCTTAGACACTGCCCTTCTATTGCCATAACTTGGCCTTACACACAAGCTCTCGCCCATTTGCAGGCAGCCAGTGAACCAAGTGCAATGGGGAGAAATACTTGTGAGAGGACTCACTGCAACAGGCTCTCTAAGGGAGGAGAGCCTGAGAAAGTAATTCCCCATGCAGCTTTTATTCAGCTGGTCCTAAAACTCCACATTCCTGAACTGAATGAAGCAATCATTTAGCTAAGAAATCAAAACAAGATACTTTTTCTCCTTCTTTGGGTTTTTTATCTGTGCCCACTGAGAGAAAGAGTGAGCATGTGTCTCGAAAGGTTTACTTACAGAAAGAAATTAGGATCTGGAAAGCTATGACTGATATTATTAATGTTGTGGTAGTATTTAACAGCAGCACAGGTCTATTTCTATTCCTCTTTTCCAATCAATTATTGTTGAAAATTGTAACTCTATCAGTTATTGATCTTTGCATTCTTATCTTAGATTCTGTTCTAGATGTAAATGGAGATTTAAACAGAACAACAGAAAGAAATAAACTGAATAAGTATACTAACGCTATTAGGCTGCCTAATTGTAAGTTTCTGAAGTACATCTCTTTTTAATGGATTAAGTTTTAACCAAGCTGTCTGGAAAAAAACCATTAAAGATTCAGCAGATTAGACACTTAGGAACAATGTACTTTCAGTTTAATTTTAACTCTCCTAGTCTAGTGGTATACTTTACTGCTGTGTGTTTCCTCTTACTATTATAAAACTTTGAATTTATTATAAGAACCATAGAATTTAATTAATGTAATTTTAACAATGTTACTATATAACAATAAATAATGAATAAAATTCTGAACAGATAAAAGTACCCTGTAGTGAAATTAATTTATCAAAAGTAAGCAAAGAAAGTCAATAATAAACTACACAGAACATAATTACCACCAAAATATTGCCATCTGAATGAAAATAAATGAAAACTATTGTGTCTACATAACCCACCACACTCAAAGAATACCCAGCTGATCAATGATTTCAAAGAAAGTGAGTAACTTTCTCATTAATTGTATTATGGTTTTAACTTGAGGAGACCAGAAGCATTGCAGGCTTTGAATTACATTCAGTATTTATACAGATAATGAGAACATTCATGATTCCACTAGAGAGAGTCAAATGATTTTTAGATGAGATATAGACCTGAGGGTTTCAGAGCAAAAAGCAGCGTAAGAGTAAATGGGCTTGAAAACCTCACAAAGATAAAAAATGGTAGTATTTTACAATTATGTAAAAGAGAATCTATCTAGTGTAGTTTGAACACACACCAATACCCAGCATACAAATTCTAGTCACAAATATGCTATTTACTGTAATTTTAGAAGCACTGTGTACACTCAGATCCACACACGCACATATAGATAATAATTTCCATTGTCTCCCTCTAAAAGTACTTTATTTCACTATGAGCATTAGTGAAATTTCCAATTCAATAAGATATTTTAAACACAGACCAGTTCCTCTGAAGGAACAGCATAAGAATACAGACTATGATAATATATTTTTTCCCAGTTTCTACAGGACTAAAGCAGACTACAGTAGGAAAACTATTCTATGCCACTTGCCATAGCAAGTGTAATGCCATATTATCTCACATCTTTATTAGGTAATTTTGAAGAATTAGAAATAAAAAAAAAAGCAACCAACCATAGTTACTTGTACCACTGATCCACATTTTTAGAAAAGTAGTGTTTCATTCTCTTTGTGTAATTTCTGTTTTTGTTAGCTATAGGCAAAAGAAAAATAGAAAGATAAAATAACTAATTGTTTCCAAATAACTTACTGTTTCTTATCACATGAAAAACCCACATTTGTTTCAGTGGGATGCCTGGTACTGGAGGCACAGCCAGCCTACTTGAGGCACCACCTAAAAATACATGAGCAGGAGGTAGGTCTCACTGAAATCCCACTATGACTTCTGAAAACTCCATTATGATTCCATGTTCTTTGATCTCAAATGTCTAGAATGTCCTTTCAGCCATAATTTAGTACTATTTAGGAATAAGGTAGTGGAGTTGTACAATCTGAAGTCCTGTATTTGTGCTAATAATAGCATTCTGAGAAATATTTATAAATTTATGTAAGAGGTTTTCTTTCCTCTGTGTGTCCAAACATGTACCCACTATGAAGGAATCTATGAAAATCTGTGGCGTTTACTATGAAAATGCCATATAAACATTTACTAGACAATGACCTTAAAAATAGTTTTGCATTTTTTTAATTTCATTAAATAATTTTTTTTTATTTCAGCTTTTAGAAAAAAAGCCTCCACTTAAAATACTACTTTCAAAGACACTATAAATATTTTAAATGAAATAAATATTTCAATTTCTCTTCCATCCCAATTAAAAAAACAACCATCAAAAATTATTTTAGATGTCTTTATAGAATAAACATTACTTTCTGTTTCTGCCTAATGTAGCTGCTTGTCTCAGTTTCTGGTGTATTTGATTTCTGCACATATCCAGGTATGATATACAATGAAGTACCCAGTACTAATATCTGCTTAGAGAAGTGAATACATATTCAATATACACAACTGATGAAGGCTCATATATACATTTGCGATGATCTATTTTTTACATGTCAAAAGTGCTGACAGTCTTGTAACTAAATAGAGCAATTTTCTATTTATCAATAATAAACTTATATGCATGCAACAATATACTATTAAAATAAATCCCTTCTACACAGGACTTTATAAAATAGCTGAGTAGGTCTCATATTTGCATTTTCATCTCTGTGTTGTTATTTAGATTCTTTCAGTTTCCTTGTGTCTTATTGTTTATTTGCAGCTTCTACTTTTTTTTTTCAAACAGCACAAGTGTCTCCATTCCTTGACTTCTGAATTTCATTTCCCAAGTATCGAAGTCAAGAGGACATCAAAACCACAGTGTTTTCACTGAGTTAAAACATGAGTTTGATCCTGAACCTACATTATGAATTTATACACTAGTTCTAGTCCGCAGATGTCTCTAACTGGTTTTCTCATAGCGGAAACAAGATAACTAGAGAAGAAAAAAAAATTATTCTTATAAAAGAATCTTATACTCTTTTTTTCCTCTAATTTATCAGAAGAGTTAAATATGATGATTTTATATGACTAGACTCTTGGATACATTGATGCTCGTGTTTAAACAGTTTATGAATTCATCTTGTGTAACAATGATAAAGTGGCATTTATATCCTTAACTATTATAAGAAATAACAGTGGCAACAGTAAGCATAGACTCTGAACCCTGCTGCATTTAAGAATAAATTTGAATTTTTCTATAAATCTGGGTATTAATTTATAGTATTTCAGCTGCTGTCTTGTTACTTTTCCTTTTCTCTGCCTCCTGCAATTACCCTTAATGAATTCTGAGGGTACATTTACAAGCACTGATGCACGTGAAGATTTATTCTTTTGTCCATAATCTGAACTGGCTACAAACAAGCCAATTTCTTTCCAGATGTTAAACAGAGGGAACAGTGCAAGTTATTGCCAAGCTAAAACACTTTCCTAGTAGATACGTGTACTCTATTTTTAAAACACTTGTCTCTGATTTCCAGACTGTCTCTCACTCCTTCTGGCTGGATCGGTGTATCTTTTCATTTCCATCCTCTGAACTAGCAGAGTATGATGGATTTTTGGTTAATTACCTTACCCTTCTTCGGGTATTTGAAAGCAGGGATACCTTGCATGTCCCACACTGCATGAGTGCCCATGCACAAATACAGAAATTAGTTCAGTGGAGCTAGTTTCCAGTACATTATCACCTGTACTTCATGAGAACTAATTTCACATATAGACAAATCCTGACAGGCTGACATGTTATCAGTGATTTATAGAAGTTCTTCTCAGCTACCTTCCCTGCAGAAATTAAGAGGGACTCATTAATTCCCAGGCTTACTATACTGGGAAGTCACTCATTAAAGATCTTAAGACTGTTAAATCCACCTGACTGTTGTATGAACAATCAAATTTGCATGTTCATGGTTTCACATGGAATATAAAGCATATAAGAAGAGAAGGAATCCAGAAATACAGCCAGGATTTTTTCCTTCTTAAAGAGTTCTCCCACCATCAGAATCTCCTCTAATATTTCTTACTTACACATTATGAATATCAAGACCAAACAAAATTTCTTTTCTAAGTGAATACTACTCGCCATAACCAATGGCCTTGGCATTTGTCAGTGGTATATGAATGACAGGTCCTCATTCTACTTTGCTGCAAAAGTTCACTTACCTTTAATGATTTTGTTTTTGCATCCATTCACTTTTACATTGACCCTACTGGTTCCTTAATCATCTCCTGAATGGAATTCAAGCTCTCCATTCTTCCTTCCTAAACCAGCACACTATGTCTGTTAGGGTACATTTTATGCACACGCTTGTTTCCTGTGCTTTGTGCTCAGACCTTGTTCAGTTGATACTGGAGCATTAGGATAAAGGAGCTGGATAGGAACATTTCTACATGCATGGAACACATTTACAAAGCAGTCTTACCACCCTCTGTACTACCACTTGTACAGCAGTGTCTAGACATCCCAGCTGAAGTCAGTGCCCTGTTATGCCAAGCACTTGGAAGAACCATAGCAGGTTACCATCTTGGTACTGACGATCACAGTAAGAAAAGACAAAAGTTTGGAAGGTTTATAGTGCCACAAAAACCTGGAAAGTGACTCAATAGATCAGTGCCTTAAACAGGAGCTGATCCTTGACTCTCTCTCCTGAAGCTGTGTAATATTGTGTTTCTGTATCTAGCAGAAATAACTTGGAGACTGGCATGCTTTTCCAAGTCCTGAAGCCAAGAGCTTCAGAAGTTTTAAGACATCTGAGCAGCTGGTGGCAGACATAATTTTTTTTGTGACTTCTGCACTCTACATTCTTATCTTTGAAAACCTTTTCATATTTAAAACAAATATCAGGATGTTATTTCTTTCCCTATTTTACTCCCCAGAAGCAACAGATAAAAATCCTCTGTGTGTATCAGTATCTTTCTAGATTCTGCTGCAAAACATCTATTCTGAGAATGAGGATTTCAAATAATAAGTCGTAAAGAAAGTTCAAGGAAACAAGAATCCAATTTCCTGTGTAAGGTATAACTGTATTACTGGTATAAAAACAAATGAAATTTTTAATGGCCTAAAATTAGCTTTATTCTGAAATCTTATTTTTTTAACATGTCTTGTTATAAAACTTTAAAAAACTCACAAAACTATCTTCATTTACTTAAGAAGAGATCAACTACAGAACCAGGGATCTTCAAATCTGGTGGACTCAGAAACTTGTACAACATGATGAACAGGTGGTTCATGCTGAAATTTTCCTGGAGTGATTCCTTCATGGAGTCATTACTCAGCTGTTTGGAAGTTGTTTCTCTCATTTTAGCTAAAGCCAGGACTTCAGTGTTATGTCTTACGAGCAAAACCATTAGAATACACAGGAGAATGATACCTTGCCACATGAGCCTAGAAATAATTTTGTGGGAATAGAAAATTTCCTCAGTTTCTCTAGGAACGTCTGAGTAATGTTTCTAAACCCCAGAAAGAGATGAGATAGAGATTCTCAATTTATGTAATGCTCCTGTGCTTTGTTTTCTTTTGAAATAAGTTTTGTTTCTTTATCTTGTTCTCTCAGGAGTCAGGGCATGGTTGGCTTTGAAAGAAGAGTGAAAATGAATTATGATGCTGCTATGAAATTGAGAGTAGCTGCATGAGGCATTTCTTAATAGAGCTATAAGGGTACGGAATCCAGGGATGATGCTCCCATGCTGTGGTTAGTGAAGACATTTCTGGATACTAACATATAAATGTCTAAGTTATAACATCATGGAATCATAGCATAAATTATGTTGAAATGGACCTTTGAAAGTCTTCTAGTCCAAACTAGTGCTCAAAGCAGACACAGCCTTTAAATCAGACCAGGTTGCTCATTAATTTGCTCATCTGAGTTTTTCATTTAACTATTTGAGATTTTAGTGCTTAGCAGATTGTAAATTGGCATTTTGTAGAATTTTTATAATGGGAAAGGAGTGACTAGATTTAAAAACACATTTTCATACCTTTATAAATATATTGTTATAAATAAATTGATACTGATAAGTCAATACGTTCAACAGTTGATACAAGCATATTTAATGATTTGGCTGTACATTATGGAAGTTTAAAAGTTATTTGGATTATTGTATGATTGCATTAAAGCAAATTCAAATTGAGAAGACGTCTACTAAGAGGGCAAATCCTTAACAAACAAATGTAATTTACATACAGGATAAACTTAGTCCTAAATGTATAAATACATGTCACAGCAGGTAGCTATGGTGACAACTTTAGATACAAGTTTGTCTGTGTGCAAAAGTATCCATAGGAAAAAGGTTTTGAGGAAAAAAAACCATGGTGGATGGTTACAATATGATCCACTTGAAATGGTGAGTAGGGGGTAGTTTTAACAGTTTTACTGCTAAGCACTCATGCATCAAATAAATTCAGAGAAAGTTGAAAGTAAATATTAGGGGTTGGTTTTACATTATAAAATCGATTTTACTAGAGATGGAGTGACCATTTTCCAATGTTTATTCATCTACAGCTGCCTTCAAAATTGATACAGCAGTAGAGAAAAGATAGAGTTCAAAAGGTTGTCTGTATCTCCTTTTATTCTCTCTATTTTAAAGAATTTATGGAAACTGTCGCTGACAATACAAAGAAGCTTTTTCTCTAGGTATGACTGTGGCCTGTTTCGGCTATTTCTAGATTGTGTGTGGAGCAAAGCAATTCATCAGTACTTTTTAGGAGAAGAATTATTAAAGGATAGTCAAAGAAAAAAGAAAGGCTTTGAATAAAGTGAAACATTCCTTAAAGGTAGAGGATTTGCTTGAGTATGAAAGGAAGCAATCTTAGGCTCAAAAGGTTATTAGAAGATCTAAGAAGCCCTGCTGCCAAAAATCTCTATAGCACTATTAATAAACATACTTCAGTGGGAAAATATGAAATAAGATTATAAGGATAAATGTAAGAGAGCACAGATCCTTTGCAATACCTAGTTTAATTAAAAGTGGCATTACTCTTGATTCTAGGGCATTGAAGTTGAACATGGATAAGGTTTCACTTAATGTTATTAAAAGCATGCTGATATGAAGCAGATATTTTTGGTGTCAGGAATGCATTTTAAAGAGATGTTTCATGTTAGACTAAGACTGAAGTGGACGAAGATCTGCAATTCTATTGCTAGTTAGTGAATTTGAAGAACAGGTATTCTTTGATTTTGAGGTATCTTCCCCTGACAGGTTTAATGCAGCTTATGGATTGTGTTTAATAATGTGAACAACAAATATATTTGTTAATATTTTTAAGCTTATTTGAAGCAAGAGGCAAAGCTTGTCTATTTCAAAGTCATACAATTTTAGATGAGCTATATAAAAGATCTGTAACAGAACAGACTCTAGGAATATTTTGTTAAATTTTGTGTTTGTTACCACTAGAAACTTTAATCAAAACTTATTATATTTTAAGATTAATCTGGGCCAATTTTTGGTCAAATATGAAAAAATTGAGAGGAGTGGGTAATGAAGAAAATATCCCCCCCCCAAAAAAAAAATAAATGTGATTGTTTACCATTGTTTTGGAAGGGATTTGACTAAGCCTGACCCTGTGTTTAAAACTGGAAATTCCCAGTAAAACATCAAGGATATTGAATCCATGTAAAATGAAATAAGGAACACCTGACAATGTGGAAAAAGTCACAGTGGAAGAAAAGAGTTCTGACTCCTGAAGCTGAGGATTACTCTGTTCAGTTGCAGTGACAGGAGGCTTGATAGAAACAGATCTTATGCATAAAAAGGGAAAGTGAGGACTTCCTCTCCATTGCTAAGAGCAGTAAATGTATGCCTGTTTGAGGAAAGTGATTCTTTAAATATAAATAAGACATTTCTATATATATACATATAGTCATGTGTGTGTACGTGTGTGTGTGTGTAGAATTGGAGGAGAATGGCCTTTAGTCCTCTCCTACAAGAGGAGATTCATTCTCTATCTGGATAACCAGTGGCGTGGGTCAGGAAGCCTCAGCTTTCCCTTCTCCACAGAGATGAACATAATTCACATCACCTGAACACTGATGGCTAAAGCAGAAGCACATCATCAGTGACATAAGTATTTGCTCCCATTGCCTAAAAGGAAGCTTACGGGGACTGTGTTAAGGAAAAATATTTGCATTAAAAAATGTCTAAATTCAGGTAAGACTAAACTTCTGTCTCCCTGAGGGTGTTCAAAGAAATTGTGTCATTATGGGAAGTTCTTCAAATACTCAGTGGCACAAACTAGCCAGACAGCATAAAGTAATGTATAATATGTAGACTTGCACACAGTGTTCTGTCCTCCCACCTGGCTTTTATGTTCTTTCATACGTGACCACTTTTTCTCCTCACTCATCCAAGTGTTTATCTCTATATTCATGTGTACAAATGAGTTCTTCTGTATTTGGCTTGGTGTACCTCTACATTCCCATCATCTTTGTCCTTCCATCTCTTTCAGAGGTTTTGTTTCCTTATTTTGAAAGAATTTATACTGTATTAAGGAGCAATGTTCCATGGGTAAAATCTGTATTGAAATTGGCAGAATCTAGTCTTCAGAAACCTGACCTTTCACCTAAATTCTTCCTCTAAATCATTATAGAATTTTAAAGTATGGTGACAATTAAGGGCAAAATAAGAAAAGAAAAAAAAATCAAGACTTACATAAACGGAATAATTTCATAATGGGATCACCCGAAGATATTCATTCTAGCATACTTAGAGGCCTGGCTGAAGTAATTTCAGAGTCATTAGTAAAACTTTTTTTCTGAGAAATTGTGGAAGATAGAATTCCAAAGACTGGTAGACCAGGAAATTGTAGACCAGTTATCCTAACTTCAGTTCCTGGAAAAAGCCAGGAACTTTCGTCAGAGAAAAAAAATTTCTAAAAGACCATAAGGAGGTAAATAGCACCCAGGGTGGTCTTGTCAAAAGCACAACATGTCAGAACAAGCCTATTTACTTTTAAGACAGGATAACAAGTCTCATGGATAGGAGAAAAACAGCAGATGTCATACATTAGTGTCTCAGGCTTTACGCTGTTTCAGACAATACACTCATAAAAGCAGACAAAATGTAGCTTAGAAAAGAATCTACTGTAAAGTGAATGCACAGTTGTTGGGAGAGCAATACTTGGATAGTAGTTTTCAGTGCTGCAACCCGACAGATGTAGCAAGTGGGGTCTAAGCTTGGTCTGGTATTATTCACTGTTTTCATTAGATGATTGAGTAGAGACTACAAGTATTGCATTAAGTGAAAAATTATAAGACATGTTGGGAAAGGCTGCCAGGTTAGAAGTTCCTCTACCCTGACGTGCTGCAGAAAGAAGCAAAAACCAGGATGAAGTTTCACAAATGAAAACTTCGTACTTCTTTAAGAATAACCATGCATGTGAGACAGGGAACAGTGGAGCAAGCAGCAGTTCTGTAGAAACAGAACTGGGGGAAGCAGCTGACAACTATAACTCAGAGGTTGTGACTAAGAGTGTAACAAAAGCAAGTTCTTTTCAGCACTCTGTGAAATTTTCTAGCTGGTAAACTGATAACAAAAATGTACTATATAGAGCTATGATTTGTGCAGTGCCTGAATACGTGGATGGAAAAAAAAAACAAAACAAGAACCTTTTAAATATACTCCTGCTATAATTATCCGTCTTTGAAATCAACATAATAGTGTTTTGGCTAGGTATTTAATTTAGCCTTGCTTTCTTTAGAGTGTTTAGTTTTGATTCCTAAAATAGAACACACTAATTATAATCTACAATAAGCTTTCTCTCTACAGAGCAAATGCAGTTTTCTTCCACTTCAGATTGATAATTCAGCCACAACAAAATGTATAGAAGAACTTCTGATCGTTTTCTACAACTTTATAGTGATGTAAATGATTGTAAAAAGTGACTGGCTGTGAAGATATGGAAAGCATGAGCTTTGCTTACTCAAAGTATTTTAAATCCAAGTAGGATGCCCAAAGTACATGGGCTGTTACAGTAATTTCAGGTAAATGGAAAGTAGTAATAAATAAATCCCAAACATTTCCTAAGAGAAGTGATTTGTTGAGAATTTAAATAAAACCAAGTAACAAATAATATGACTTACATATAACAAAAGCATCTTGTTCACAACCTCTTTGGCTTTTTTTGCGAGTTTCCAATTGCAAGGCAAGAGGGATTACTGTGGCTTGCATAATAGTTTTCATTTCTCAATTCTCCCCTCACTTGTGGACAAACTCTTTTCTTATATGGTATTTACTTCCATTAATTACAGTAATTTTAGCAGGCAGTTTTAGCAGGCTGTGCTTAAATGTCCTTGAAATGGAAAAATACAGGTAAAAATAGTATCTGTTTAATTTTAAATTTATTTCTTAAAAATATTCAGTCTCTACAACAACATGTTCATGAGAGTATCATTGATATCTTTCTGTCATAAACTCTCATCCACAGTGAATGTGTATCAGAGAGAAAACTTCTGATAGTATGGGAAGAGAACGTTCTTTGTAAGTTTGCTTTTGTTTGGTTGAGTTGGTTTTTTTTGTGGGTTTTTTTTCTTTAATTTTAAAGGATCTGAATAGCTTTGAAAGCTGCGCCCAGCTTGCCTTTTTCCAGCTTGCCTGCCTAGAATCTACCTTACATCTCCTGCAAGAGTGTTTGGCTAGCAGAGGCCAAAGTCATGTCAGGGAAGAAAAAAATTAACAGTAAGGACTATCACAAGTATTTCTAAAAAGCACAACTTAGCTGTGTTTTTATTTAGCAGTAACTCAGAAAACATCATAAATCTGATCCTTGATTTGAAATTGAAGATAATGTCCATCATATGGACACACCACAATGTATATAGTGGTATATGAATTTATAATATTACTGCACATCTCTAATCTGGCACATTATAGAGAGGAGATCTCAATAGAAATAGCTAAAATATTTCATTCCGGGTTTTGCTTGTTTATTTTAATAAACCAACAATTTAGTCTAGCCTTATTCAAAATGAACTGGGCCATAGTCCAACTATGTCCAGGTCAAAGACAAATTAAAAATTCCATGCTACAAAGTCACATTCATCCACCTATAACAAACATTCAAGAACAAATATGCTGATCTTAAGAAGAAATGCTTTATTATTTGTCAGTTTATAACTGATTTAATTTAATTTGGTAAGGAGTGAAACTGAACATGAATGCAGAATTTCCTTTAAGCATTTAGCAGAAATAAGGGAAAATTTTAAAAAAATTTAACATAAATACTACCGTCTTAATAGTGCCTAGATCTTTAATACACAGGCAGAAGAAAGCCTCCTTTTTTACATTCCATACCGGGATCACTGATGACTGTCAGACTTTATTCCTTATGTCAGAGTTTTATTCAGTGTTTTCTCCTTGCAGCAGTAGAAGACCTGCATTGTAACTAAACTTTTGCACAATTATTCCAAAGAAATTTGAATGCAATTTCAATTACTTGCACACTGTATTTTCAGAGAGTGTGTATTCAGTTGGAAGCATTAAAAAATAAAACCGCATCTGAAAAGAATGCTTTTTCCTGTGACCTCAGCCGTCAGAAGAAGAAAAACACAGCTGGGAGCAGTATCACAAAGCAGACAACCTAGAGGAAGAGAAGGCTGCAAGCTGTGCCTCAGTAGGGCACGGACAGCTGCAGAAATGGAGCCGTGAAGCAGCCGGTTGGGGAAAGCCAAGCCAAGCAGTAGCGTCGCTATGATAAAGCTGTGGGAAGCTTTTTGAAGCTCTGACATGACTCCCCAAGCAGCGTGGTCAATTGAAAGAGAAGCACTGCCCAGGGCTCAGTGGCCCGAAGCTCTGGGGAGGAGAGGTAAAGCCTGTGCACGCCAAAGGGCAGGAGACAGCTGGCTACAGCAGGCATTGAGGGCAATCACTGCCTGCCTGCTGAGCCAAGCAGAGAAGCAGCAAAGCCAAGGCTGTGCTCAAACCTAGGGTAAGTAAAGGCTAGTAAGCCCTTTTTGCAACTGGAATGAATGCTATTGGGATAATGAGAAAGTAAATTAAACTTTTTAAATTTTAAAAATTTTAAAATTTTAAATTTTTTTTTAAGTGTATTTCCACAGGAGAGTTATAGGAGACTGGACAGGGAGACCAAATAAGCTTCTGGAAAGAAACATGACAAGGCTCAGCAGAAACTGCTGAGTTAAAATGGAACAACACCACTATCAATATCATCGGAAAGCGAAACTTAGCCTTGCTGATAGGCAAAATCCATGTTTCATGATCTGAAAGCAATCCTGCAAGGCTTGTTTTCCATTATGATTTGTGGCAGTGGTCTTCCCTATACCTATAAGCAAAAAAACTAGAAATGCAAAATGCCTTGGTAATGGATACAAGCAGAAAGACCCTACCTGTGACTAGGATGACAAATGTGTTTGGAATAGTCAGGCTTTGTTAGGTGAAGTTATGCAGAGACCTTAGACTACAACCACAGTGGCAGAGACTTTATAAGGCAAAGTGCCAGGGCCTGCAGTTGGGTCACAACAAACCCACACATTGCTACAGGCTTGGGAAAGAGTAGCTTGGAAAGCTGCCCAGCAGAAAAGGGCCTGGGGACATTTTTGACAGCAGCTGAACATAAGCAAGCAGTGTGCCCAGGTGGCCAAAAAGGCCAGTGGCACTGTGATTTGTATCAAAAATAGTGCGGCCAGCAGGGCCAAGGCAGTGATCATCCCTCTGTACTGGTGAGGCTGCGCCTCAAATCCTGTGTTTCATTTTTGGGCCCCTCACTGCAAGAAGGACATTGAGGCGCTGAAGTGGGTCCAGAAAAGTACAACAAATCTGGGGCAAGATCTGGAGCATACATCCTGTGAGGAACAGCTGAGGGAGCTGGGATTGTTTAGCCTGGAGGAGGCTCAGGAGAGGACCTTATTACTCCCTACAACTGCCTGAATGGAAATTGTAGTCAGGGGGGTTGGTCTCTTCTCACAAGTGACAAACAGTAGGACAAGAGGAAATGGCCTCAAGTTGTGCCAGGGGAGGTTTAGATTGGATATTGGGAAAAATTTCTTAGCTGAAAGGGTTGTCAAGCATTAGAACAGGCTGCCCAGGGAAGTGGCAAAGTCACCGTCCCTGGAGGTGTTTAAAGGACATACAGATGTATGTGGCCCTTGGGGACATGGTTTAGTGCTGGACTTGGCACTGCTGGGTTAACAGTTGGACTCAATGCCCTTAGAGGCCTTTTCCAAACAAAACGATTCTATGATTCTATAAAAACATATTCAAGCTGACCATGAAAAGGGTCAAATCCAATCCTGGGGAGAAATTTAGCATGAACACAATTCAAACAGAAAGTTTCAGCTATTCATTCTCCTGTAATACCCTCCCTGCTGATTTCTCTGCCTCATTTACTGTAAAAGCTGTTCAAAGCATATCACTTCAGGTTTTTTTTATCTGTAGTTGAGAAGAGAGTCTGAAAGTAGCAAACAATAAAAATAATACATAGATTGAAAATATGAACACCTCAAAACATTTTTAGAGCCTTTTAAAGTGGAAAGAGACTTATTATCTTTCCAACATAAATGAAAAACAAGAGGAATTGAAATGGATGTTTATATACCACAGGATCAAATAAAGCTCAGATATGAAGTGTCTGAAAGATGCTGCAGTATAAAGAATAAAATTCTCCACAAACTTGCAACACTTAATTCAGACAAATTAAAGAGATGTGCAAATTACAAGAGCTACTATTAAAAATTAGCAATAATTTGTGTTCCCAACTGCCAAAAGAAAGAGTAGTCAGAAAAAACAGCCTGTACTTCTGCCCTAGTTGCTATTTCACTATTGGGCCACACAGGACACTGTATATGGATAATACTTGAATAACTTCTGTCTACTTAAATAAGTAGACAGGCTTGGAAATCTTTCAGCTAAAGTTTTTATGTCTTATTCTTACACATAAGTAAAGCTGAAAGCTGGATATGTTAGATAGGAGCTTCCCCTGGATTTCTTTTTTTTTTCTTAAGGTTTTGTTAGAAAGTATCTGAAAAGAAGACATTTCCTGTTATTTTTGCCTTTGATTAAAAATTGTATCCAGCAAATAATTTAGAAAAAGATACAAATCTTTTTTTACCTATGAAGTCATTGGTGAAATGCTTGTAGCGAAGAAATTAAACCCCACATGTAAGAAGAACAAGAGAGATGCATTTAGACTGTGTAGTGGTTTTCTTCTTGAGAACCTCATAATGTCCAGGAATTACAAAGCTTTCTGGGAGTGATTGGATGGTGCAGGATTTTAAATTATGGATTTTTAGTGAAGCTTTTTTATGAAGCTCTAGAAGAGACAATTGGTGTGGATTTCTGAGTGCCGAACTGCCTTACAAGAACTGCAAAAAGCGTTAATGGCAGCACCTGCATTAGGGCTTTCTGATTTAACCAAGCCCTTTGAATTATTGGCACATGAGCGGCAACAAGTATTTTCTTCTCCTTTTTCAGTAAAAAGAAATCAAGAGACTCTGCCCTCTTTGCCCACCCACCTTCTTAGCTAAGTCCCCGAACATCACTGCAGTATCCATGAGCAACATCCTCTTCAATAATCACACAGAACCACACACAGAATCACCAGGTTGGAAGAGACCTCCAAGATCACCAAGTCCAACCCATGCCCTAACACCACCTCAGCTAATCCATGGCACTGAGTGCCACATCCAATCTTTTTTTAAACACATCCAGGGATGGTGACTCCACCACCTCCCTGGGCAGACAATTCCAGTACTTTATCATTTTATCAGTAAAAATTTTTTTCTCAACATCCAACCTAAATTTCCCTTGGTGCAGCTTGAGACTGCATCCTCTTGTTCTGTCAGTTGTTGCCTGTAAAAAGAGACAAACCCCTGCCTGACTACAACCACCTTTCATATTCATTATGGGCTAGATTCAAAAATAAGGATTTAGAGAATGAATGCAGTTAGATCATCCACAAAGTCTGACAAATTTCATTTTTATCTTACTGTGGCAACACATCTCAAGAGAGCCAAGAAGAGCAAAGTTTGCGACAAAACATGGGTTTTTAGCAACAGGATTACACCAGTAGACCAAGAGCCAGTGCTGAGTCATCTTTCTTCATTTACCTAGAAGAGGATTAGTGTAGTGACCTGAATCTAACATCTCCATCATACATGATTTGAAACTATCCAGAAGACCAAAGAGTGGATCAGGCCTTTGTAAGGATTCACAATGTGTTTGGTAGGCACTTTCCAAGAAGTTTCTAATTTAGTTTCCCCTAAAAAGAATTGAGTTACTCCATATCAAACACATGTGCAGTAAGTAAACACTATTCGGCGATTTGCTCAAATTTATGCTGTTAGTAGACTTCAAAATAACATCATATATGACATCTTAATCATCTGCTTCTGTGGTTGTCAGATGTGATTCCCCACGCAATTAATCAAAAAGAAGTGCTCATGTCTTGAGTTATACTTTTATAGCAAGCTGTTTGAATGAAGACTGGTTTAACTTTCTCTAGACTCAAATTTAGGACTTCTGCATCACAGCTCAAGTATTATTTAATCTTTAAGCTGTGTGCAGCTCCATTTCTGACATAAAGGTTCTGGGCGGTACTGACACAGACACTGTCCTTCAGTGTTTCTTGCTGCTTAACTCAGGTGATCCCTCCTGTGCTTGCTGGCTTCTGTCAATCACATTCATGCCCACCTTCATTTATCTAGAGATTTTTCAGGGAACCAATGTGATTACCTAAAGCCTGATAACTTTTCTGTACTGATAATGCACTTATGTCAGTTACTGCATCCCAGTCTTGGTGTCTCCTGGAGCACTTGATTTCATTTAAATGCAGCCAGTGATTCTCCTCAACTTTGGACCATATGGCTTCTTTAATTGTTCAAGGACATGTGAATTAAGGCAGATTTTAAGTGGTTAGTTCTTCTGCCATTGGCTTTCTGAAATTTCCATTTGCTTTCTTAAAAATATTATCAGTCAAAATTCAAATATTAAAAAAAAAAGCACCACATTTTTAGCCCCTGCCTAAATGTGCAATAGATTTAGCTGCACTTCATATTCAAAGATCCCCTCAAGTGAACAATCAAACTTACTCCATACTCTAGAAAGGTTTAGCAAAGTGAATTTGAGACATTGTTTGTCCTTACTTGATGGCTGAGCTTACACAAAACATGAACCACAGTCTTAACTTAGTAATGAAAGTTTCATGGAAATTCTTTTGAGAAAGAAGCTGTCATACATAAGTGGTGCAGAGAATCAATCTTTTGTAAAAGTTTGGAAGTGGAAAAGTCCCTTCAATTCCCATGGTGGAAAATAAATGGCAAAACTGATAGGTGTTGCAGTTTCAGTCATGTTTAGGGAAAGAATCCACTCTGAATGATGTAATCTACCATTATGTCTGATGAATAATGACAGAGGAAGCCATGCCAAGACTGTACTGCAGCAGTTGTGGAAAGGAGACAATGTTTCAGCAGTCTCTTATTACTAGCATGAATCCTATTGAAAAGCATTTCTTCTGTAGTTATATACACATATATATATATCTATATATGTATATATATATATATATATATATATATATATATATAAATGCACACACACACATATACATGTATGTAACCCCAAATGGCCACATATAAAGAAAGCTAAACTGTGATTTCATTGAGGAAAAGAAGAAACCCATATGGCCTACAAGCAAAACCAGGTGCATTTTAATATTCTGCTGGCTTCTATAAATTAGTTTAACACAATTTCAAAACTGTTTTGCCACAATTCCACACATTTGAAGAAGTGCTTTAGCCAAGACTTTGTACAGCACAACTATTTATTGTAATGTTATTCTAAATCTCAACAGAATTTCTCACCTATCTTCATCTAACGATATTAGAAGTTCTACCACCAAAATGCTGTACGAAGGACTCATATTTTTGCGCATGCCTCTTAAGGTCGTAGAATCAAAGACTTTACTGTGTACTTCAGGGAGAAGAAATGGCATAAATATCTAGCTGGGGTGCAACAAGAAAGCAAAAAAAAAAGAGCTTTTAAACTGAAACTGAAAAAACCCCTTGGTAAAATGTTAATGTACTGATGACTGAGGGATATCACTCAGTAACAAGCGAATGGAAAACTTCCAAAAGGGAGGCTGTGTTGAGAAGATGATGTTCTCATTTACAAGCATTCTGGTCTCTGTTCCTTTTTAATAGATGCAGCAGTTACAAAAACAAGATTACAGAGGCTCTGTGTAGACCCTGTGGCATCTGGTTAAGTGGCCCACAATCTGTCTTTTTTTTTTTTTTAAAGGCCTACATCAAAGATGCGCCCTATTTATCTTTGTGTATTTGCTATGCAAGTGACCAGACTTACCATTTAAAAACTTGACTGGATATGTGTCAAATTCCACCTGGAGGAATCCTTTCTCCACCAGTAGGGACATGTTAAATGGATCTCTGGCTTTAAATCTTTTTCCCCAGGTTTTTCAAAACAACTTTGATTTCAAAGGGTTGTAAATGAACTGTAGCAGTCATATGGCTGTTGCATTTTTAGTTCCCTAGCTGTCAGTCAGTCACTGATGCATTAAAGGCATTTACAAAAAAAAAAAAAAAAAAAGCACAATAAACTTTATAACATGAAAAAACTGCAATCCTAAAGGATTGGAAATTCTGTTTTTAATTTTTGGGATAATCAAGCCATCTACAGGAGAAAATCTGCTTTCTAAGTGTTCTTACTTCAGAGAAAAATCCCAAGCCATTTGATGGGAAAGGATATGTTTCACAGCCAACCAGGTAAAAATCAGAACATTCAGAAAGGATTTAACTGGGAAAAAAACCAAAACAATTTAATCTGAAAACATGGTGCAAAAGGAGTTCAAAATGTATATCATTAGTATAGGTATTAAAAATATATCTGCATTCATTATGTGTGCATTTTTTTTAAAATGATGGTGTAGGTGATCAAAAAATAAGACATAGTTGTAGCCTTCCAGCATACTGTATCAAAAAAGTAGACTATAGTCTCTGTTAAAAAGAAATAGGTATTGATGTAGGAATACCAGAGGACAATGAGACTGATTTTGGTGGGAGCTGAAGTGGGCCATATTTATGGTTCAGCTGAAATCCTTAATTTACCTCATAAGATGCATGCACCTCAAAATAAAAGTATGGAATGCATTTGAGTATCACATACCTGTTAATGACTTTGGAAGCTGTTAGTTTTTTATAGCTCAGTTTAAAAGAGAGCGAACAGAAAAGTAAAAATGTCATAAAAACTATTCAAAGAAACATAGTCAACCCATAAAATAGATTTAAGGCTTGCTTTTTCTTTGCACAGCATTAACTTATTCTTTCATCAGTAGACACGGGGAATAACTGCTCAATACAGGCAACTTAAAACAGAGGTAATCCAAGGGAAAGACAGAGACAGTGCTGTGGTGGTTTCAGTCATCTCTTTATTATTACTACTGACAGGTAACTGAATTTCTCCTTTGCCTGAAGCCATTCCACCTGAGGTTTTAATCTTGTCAGATTTTATGTGCTAAGCATGTTTGAGAGAGCTCTAAGGAATTACAGGTACTGCAGGAAACGGTTATTCTTCCTCTTGACTAGTGACACTTGCCAGTGCAACACACTTCCCATATGCAACTTTCCCTCCCAGTGACTTAACACTTTCAATGGTATTACAGTGATAAATGTAGTATAATAAAAAAAGTATAATAGCTTCTGTGATGTGATCCAGGAGACAGGCCAGCAGACTTAAAATCAAAAAAGTATCAGCTTCTCTCACAATTTTGCCCATTCTGCCTGTTTGGAGATATATCGGGAAATGACAAATCAGGAAAGGGTGATCAAGTACAGACACCCATGGGTCCCATCATGCATTTGTTGTGTAACTGCATAATACACCCATTCTGTAAAGACGAGATTCTGACTGCAATCCACTCTTTTATTTGGTACAACTTGTAATGAATTTACATACCAGTCTAGACTTCTCACACCACGATCAAATTTATCATTGACAAATGAGAGTTTATAAAGTGAACTCCAGCTTTGGGCAAAAGGAAAGAAGATTAAATATCTGCAGTATTATTTAAATTTTTATGCTGCATTTCTACACCGAATATCAGAAAAGAGACTTTTAATGATATCAATGTTTTTCCAGTGCGGCAAACAGTGATGCCTGTTTATTGTTTTAAAGGGGTGATTACATCTGACAAACAGACAAGTTCTCAGAAACCTTGGTCCGAAGCCATGGGAAGGAATATGAGGTATTCAGTTTCTTGGACTGGGATTCTTCCTGGAATCATTAACTGTGATTTTTCTTTCCCCTCATCTTTTTATTTGGTGTGTTCCCTCATTTCCCTCCTCATTGTTTTTGTCTGCTATACATTCTACCACGTCCTAAATTCTTCTAGAAATACAGTATTGTCAGAAAACTGCAACAAATTAATTGCAAGACTGCCATGAATCCAACTTTGGATTTCCATTTAACCTTAACATGAGATTTAGGTTTTACCAGGGAATTACAAGGCATCTGAGAAATATGTTTCTTTTTCCACTAGCTTTGCCTTAGATCAATAAACTCAGTCAGAGAGGCTGTTATAAACAACTAGAAGGTATTTTAAACACCAAACTTTTTCTTGCAACTGTTAATCTATACTCCTGCATGCCCCACTGGCCCAACTTCTTGGCTTTAATAGTGCCATTGTAAATCTAGAATGCAGTGAAGCCAAACCTTGGTTGCACTGATGGAAATGAAATGTTGAAAAGCCCTAACTGACTAACTGACTGTATTTTTTCTGGCCTAAGTAGTCCTTGCATTTTTACATCATTTCCTTGAAGCTGATGAATCTCACATCATTCAGGAAGGGGGACAATTTTTACCAATCTAGTTTTATGTTTCATCTCCATTCCTGCATGTTATTCACTTGATCATCATTACCCTGTGCCTACCGGTGTCTCAGAAACACCTTGGCAGTCAGCTAAGATATCTGCATTCTTTCCTTTTCCGAGCTGTCATTTTGGTTAAGCGGTTGACTCAAGCAATATGTCATGTTATTCTCTATGTTGTTGTATTTTTTTGCCTTCCTATATTCATTATTCTAATATTTAGTGAAAAAAATGTGAATTTTGAGGTAGATGTTCTGAAAATTTACAAGGCTTTATTAAAGCATATACAAAGCCAAGAGGATATGAGTATATGACATACCTGTTTTACATTTGAGGCATGGAATCCTTGTCATAGTTTAATGAAAGAGATGCTTAGTTTTGGCACCCCAAAGTCAATACCAACTAAAATAAATAAATAACTGTATGATCTCAAGCAGGGGCTGAGATCAGGTATGGAGTACATAAATTCCACAGCTGCATAACTTGTTGTTCTAGGCTGTAGGTGTTGAATGAAAAGCAAAATTCTGCATGTGAGGAGACTCACTACCACTCACTCACCATTTGTAATGTTCTGCATAAGGCTAAAAGAATATTCAGCCTTGATGACTTGCTGATAGAGCTGGACAGGCAGGAGGCAAAGTTTGGAGGTAGGTCATAGCTATGAAATTAACTACATAGAAATAAAACTGCCTGAAGAAGAAAAAGAAAGAAAAAGAAAAAAAACACCCAGGATTTAAAGATAAGCCTGCTTTGCCAGACTGGGTTCTTCTGTAAGGTGGAAAATTTGCATAAGAACTGAATCTCTGTAAGAGTACCTGAAGGATTTATTAAACAGATAACAGAAAGACAGAGAAGCTTTTCTTTCTGCCCTTGAGGGAGAGGTAAATATTAGTAAATACCTATTACCTTAAGCCTTGGTTTGTTTTTTTTCCTAATGTCAGGAAAGATGTTATTTGCATTGAAGTTTTAAAAAACAACTTTTGTTTATTTTGACTGACTGAAATCTGTGATAAAAGTGATATAAGTGCAAGTGGCAAAACTGTCACACTGGAGCTGTGACAATCCTCAGGAAGGGGGAGCTGAAAATATTCAGTGTCACAGTACCCAGTACCACAAAACATTCTGGTACTCACATGTCTCCAAGTGACAGATTTAATCCCATAATTCCATTGTAACTGGTTCCTTCTATACCTCTATTCCATTTCTCATCTTTCTGTCGAGCACTATAAAATACCTGGGGCTTTGGAAAAAGCTGACTATAAATGTGGAATGCTGTGATGAAATAACTTAGTAAACAGTAAATCTTGTTTTATTTAATCATGCACAATTCCTTGAACAGGGTTACTCACAGCTAACTAGAAATGTTCTTTTCTGGGAATTTGGATTTGGTGTTATTGCCTGGGGGTAAATCTGATTATAAAAATTTCAGTGAAAGGGACGTGTGGGTACAAAACAAGATTCCTTGCTGTCTGCCTTAGCTTCTCTGTCCATAAAGCCTAGCACTGTCCCCCTGGTTGAAGCATGTCTTCCCAACAACTGGAACCTTGTTCTGCTGAAAAAAAAAAAGAAAAAAAAAAAAAGTAGATGATTATGTAACAGTGCCACCTGGTGCTACCTGCCACTATAAAAGCTTTAACATGTAATGAAAAAATCCTGTCAAAGAATCAATAGGAATCAACCTCTTTTATGATATTCAGTATACAATGATATGTTGTTTCAGCCCTTGTACTCCACTACAGCTGCCTTTTGCATTTTGTTTTGACTATGATTCCCACTCAGATTGCATTTAATTGTAACTTATTCTGAGATAGAATTGCTATTAGGTTGCACTGAAAGCAGACAATAAAATCTCTGAGATTGTGTAAAACAGAGGTATTATACCAAAAACTATGTTTTGTCTTATTCCTAGTATCTGAAATATCTTCATTACAGGCTGTAGCAGGTTCAGTTCGTAAACCGGGCAGAAACACCAAATAAGTGTAGATGTTTGGTTCGAAATATCCATTATTTAGTTATTTTACTTCTGTGAGATAAGAATTAGGAGGAAGCAAAGCAGGCACAAAAATTTAAAGAATATAACGAAGTTTATTAACAGAATTAACAGAAAAAATAGTCAGAATCAGACTAAACCTTCAGAACACTTCCCCCACCTTACTCCCTTCTCCCACTTGAAAATGTAAAAAGACAACCCTTGAGATTTTTCAGTCAGTTTACCACTTCTATAATAATCTTTCCTCAGTTCACTTAGGGAGAGGAGTCTCTCTTGCTCATGCTATGGAGACATCTCCACAAGAAACAGTTCTCTCGTGGCTTCAATGTCACAGCAAGACAGCCACCTTGGATGTTCCTCAGCTCACATGTGAAAGTCCCTTCCCTTCTCTTACAGCTTTCCCCACAACTGCTTTCAAGGGCTCAATCTTTAGCTAATGGGGTACCATTTTAAGGATGAGCTGTTCAGAAGCAAAAGGTTCTCTTCATCTCTCTCTGGGATCATCTTCATCTCTAGGAACAGAGGTCTTCTTCCCTGGGAGCAAGGGTCTTCATCACTTTCCTTTCTCTCTGTTCAAGATTCTCACCAGATCACAGCTATTTCAGCATTTGCTTGTTCCAGCACAGGTACTTTTGCTCACAATTGCAGTTTGAGCGCTCCACCCCCATGCTTTCATGAAATTACAACAGGTACTCTGATGTATCGTAGTTATCACGATAGCTTTACAACAGGATTTCAGCTTCTAGGTTTGAAGCATCTCCTCTTTCTCCTCTCTCAGGGTTTCAGCTCTTTCTTCTTCACTGACTTTGGTGTCTCTGTGGTGTTTTCTTCATGTGCCTTCACCTTTCCCTTTCCTCTGACCTGGGAGAGGATTGATGTCTGCAGGCTTCATCTGTTCTGGAGGAATCTTACAGCACTAAAAGAGTTAATCTCACCAGGTCCTTGCAGCTGGAATTCGCCTCACTGTTCAGATGAATTTCGGCTGCACTAGTGGAGGGCTGGCCTGGCCTAACTGTGCTGCAGGGCCGCCTGCATGGAGCAGGGCTATGGGGGCCGGCCTGCACAGAGCAGGGCCGTGGATGGAACAGGGCCGCGTGGCTCCCGCATGGCTGTCTCCTGCCCGGCCAGCTTGCACTGAGGGGGCTGCGCTCCAGCATGGCTGTCTCCTGCCCGGCCAGCTTGCACTGAGGGGGCTGCGCTCCAGCATGGCTGTCTCCTGGCCGGCCGGCTTGCACTGAGGGGGCTGCGCTCCATCATGGCTGTCTCCTGGCCGGCCGGCTTGCACTGAGGGGGCTGTGCTGGGTGTCCAGCGAGCAGAAGCGGCTGAGATCTCAGCCAAGCTGTGGCCAACCCGGCCGGGCTGCACTGAGCAGGGCCTCACCTGGCCCCGCTGGGCTGTGCCAGGGGCCCCCAAGTTACCTGTCCAAAAGCCGGAAGCAAGAGAGTTTTTCTGGGCTTTGTTTGTTCTTAAACATGGATCACACAGGCATGTCAAACTTCCTAAGTGGCTTAAAATAGCTGCCAATATTCAAACTAGCCAGTTGATTGGTTCTGTCAGATCTAGAGGAAGCTGTAAGCACCTCTTTGCAAAAGAATCACTTCCCTGGCTAATGGAGACCTCCTTAACTACAACTCCAAACTATGCTAAACCATGACACAGGCCCTAATATCTAACTGCCAATTCAAAAGCATATAAATGTTCATGTGCTACTCAAACAAAGGTACTGGCAAAGTGTTTCAGAGAGAAGTCACGTTGTGAACAAGCTCGGGAAAAGTTTGGTATCAGCTGAAACCTGGAACTTTAGCTGATTATCGTACTCTGGTACCTTCTGTATAAGTAATCCCTAGCCAGGGAATAGCCTAACAATGTAGCATAAAAAAGAGATTTCTTTACAAAATATCATTTTCTAAATCTCCTCTTGCAAAGGTGATTTCCTTCTCAAGTCAGTGACCCTGGATTTATTTTTCACTTATTTATTGTATATATATAGATACACATACACACACACAAAATATATGCAAGAAATGAACATCAGCTACTAAAAAGTTATTAAAATTCCTGTTAACTCAACAACCTTGAGTTCTTAACCTCTTGACTTCACATGGAAGCATCATCTGAACCACAGGAGGTTTTCTTGTTTTCAACCTTCTCTGTAATAACATGAAGCACAGAAATACTTGATTCCAGGCACCATATGGGCTGGTAAGTTTGTTCTAGTGTCTTGCCACCAGCTTGCAGACACAACAGACTACAGATAACTGTCACTAAAATGAAAATACTTATTGGCTTTTGAATGATTGTACCAAATCTGTTGCTGCAGTATGTTTCTGTTTGTCCATAATTGCACTGAACCTTTAGTTCTTGTAATTGCAGCAGGTTGAAAAGATAGCATAATAGGGTTCTCCTGGGCCATAAGTTTGTGCTCTGCTGTCTTTGTTTGTACACTGTTTGTCTTGCATGGCACCAGTCTAAAGTGAGCAGTGCTCATTAGAAATGGCAAACAAGACAAAATGACTTTAAGTTCTTCATAGAGAAGTTCTTCCCAGCAACTTCCATGTCCTGAAGGCTAGGGTTTTGCCTAACTTCTGTTGCAATGTCCCCCTACACTCACTCTATTGCTTAGCTCTTTTTGAGGACAGGCGCCATTTTCCCACCTATGGTGGGTAGCATCCCTTTAGCTCTCACACAGAAGGAGAGTCAGATCGAGATCTGCTGCGGAATAAGCATCTACAATCAGCAGGTGGACCTGGGGAGGTTCAGCAGCTGATATAAGTGCTAAGAGTCAAATCATTCGAGTTTGATCATGCCATGTCTGCTATTTCCTACTCCCAAACTCAAAGCTGATGAAACAAATTAGAAAGCCACCATTCTCCAAATATGCCCAAAATCCCATTTTTGAACTCGAAGAGGATAATGATTACAGCATCTTTCCTGGAGATAAAGAACTTTATTCTCCATTTTTCTTCACTGGGACTCAGAGCCAGGAGTTAAGTGTCAGGAGAACCTGACACATTGTGTATTCTTAACTTCCTCTGCATTTATACCAGATGGGATGGCCCAACATCCATGTGTTTTCCTTTCACTTAGGAATTTTATTCCTATTTTTGATTTTTTTTCAGTGTGTCCAAAGTTTTTATTACTCCTAAAGATGATTTTTTTGGTGTAGAATTTTTTTTTCCTTTTGAATAAACTCTGGAAAATCACATTTTTAAAAGAGTAAAAGGAATTACAAGTCACATTTGATTTATGTGAATATTTAAATGGACTAGTCCTAAAGCTGAAAATTTAGGGTAAGAGAGAAAAAGACAAGATTGAAAAATGGGTTATTATTCAGGGATCACAGACCTCTAAGGGCTAATCATTGACTGCTTTTATTATGCAAAACGGCATCTGGTGTTCAGCTTCCACATTTGGAAAAAGTGTTTTCTAATGAACCTCCTATTCTACATTTGCTTTCTACTTTTAATATCCTGTTAAGCACACTGATGGCTTATCTGCAGTAAGAATCAGAGTTTTAAAAGGAATTAAATGAATCCATCCAAAGGTACAGAAATGTAAATCCAGTTATTAGTTAGGCCATTTGACAGCATTAGACTATCCATTAGTTTGCTTTTTTAAGGAAGAGCAAGAGATGCACAGATGTGAAAGAGGAAAAGTGTCACAGTTTTGACTCACTTTCAGTCTTTGCAGCATGGCCTGTTGTGCTTTGTACTCAGAAAGGCAAGGAAATCCAATCCAGTGGGGAAAGCCTAATTAAAGGCAAAGATTGTAATGCCATTTACTTCAGTGAGAGTGTTTTTTTTAGGAAACTTGTCATATGCATTAGAGCTGTTGCAAGCGAGACAGGTAGTGACATAGGTTGTGGATTATGTGATCCAGTAACTCCAATTAAGAGCTAATATATTTACACCAGTTCTGTTCTCCTTCTTCCCTTTTCCTGCAGCACAAATCATTGAAGAGCAGCAATGAGAGCCAGAAAGGTCTTTTATGTAGGAGAGTAAGGACATGAACTCTGTATGAGACAGATGAGACAGGGTCAAGAATTGGAAGGGATACGGTCTGGGAGTTCATGGTTTGCTCAGCCAAGCACAAACACAGGCTGGGCAGAGAAGAGATCAACAGCAGCCCTGCCGAGAAGGACTTGGGGGTGGTGGGGGATGAGAGGCTGGACATGAGTCAACAACGTGCTCTTGCACCCCAGAAAACAAATCATATCCTGGGCTGCATCAGAAGAGGCATGACCAGCAGGTTGAGGGAGGAGATTCTCCCCTCTGCTCTTGTGAGACCCCATCTGCAGTGCTGCATCCACCTCTGTGGCCCCAGCATAAGAAGGATGTGGACCTGTGGGAAAAGTCCAGAGGAGGCTAGAAAGATGATCAGATCAGGGCTGAAACACCTATGAGCACCTGAAGCATCTATGAGAACAAGCTGAGAGATGGTTATTCCCAGAGAAGGGAGGCCTCTGGGGTGGCCTTGTAGCAGACTGCCAGTACCTAAATTGGGGCTACAGAAAACTGGAGAGGGACTTTTTACAAGACCATTTAGTGACAGAAGAAGGGGAATGGTTTTAAACCAAAAGAGAGTAGGTTTAGACAAATACTAGGAAGAAATTCTTGACTTTGAGGGTGGTGAGGCACTGGAACAGGTGGCCCAGAGATTTTGTGGATGCTGCATCCTTGGAAATGTACAATGCCAGGTTGGATGGGGCTTTGAGCAACCTGGTCTAGTGGGAGGTGTCCCTACCCATGGCAGAGGACTTGAAACTTGATGATCTATAAAGTCTGTTTGAACCAAAGCCATTCTATGTTTCTACGGCTTTATGTCTCGTGTTCCAGTCAAAAGAATTTAGACCATAAGGAAATATGGGTTTAACTCCAGCCAGTACTTACTTGTCTGTAAACAAAACAGTTCTCAGGAACCATCTCATGGAACAATAAAACACATGCCAGGAAAATGCTGTCAGGCTTTGATATTGCCCTGTGAGGCAACAGGCAAACTTATCTGTGGCTCACTCCAGGGATCATTTCATTGAGCAAGTATGTGATTACTTACTGGCATGGTATGGGTTTCAGACAAACAAAACAAGCCAAAAGACACAGCGCACAACTTGAATTTTGCAAGTTACAGGGTGCAGGGAAGCAAAACATCACTTCCTCTCCCCAGTTTATATAAGCACGTAGATATAGGGTTTGAACTCTTAGTGGGATTCATCCGACCAAGCAGAGACACCTAAATATGCTCACCCAACCATGAACTGGTTATTTGTGGTAGCTGGTGAACATATATTGGGTTAAGGCGACCAAAAGGCTTTTCCCAGAGTGCATGGTTCTGTTAAATTAATCTATTCCAGTCTGAATTCCCCAGTTGGCTGCTAGCCTCTACCCCTCATCACTCTCCTGGGGCTCTCCCATTGGTCCCTGTTCCCACCTTTCCCCTGGCCCCGGGAGAAGCCCTGAGCTACCCATTGTGTTTGTATCTGAACCTTCGACAGAGCACATGAATAAATCCTGCCGGAATGCAAGCAGATACCCTTCCTGACTCTCTGTCACTCTGTAATACTGAACCTAGCCAGGCATCTGTGGGGGCACACAGGACCCCATGGAGCCAGGCAGGAATGATATTAGTTATTTTAATAGATGCCCTGCTACCAAGTGACTCAAATAGGTCAGCTGAATCCCCTTTTAAAAGTGTTTATATCTGTCTGTTGACTACAAAGTAAGTCTCAAGTGACTAGTTCAGATGTAGATGTCTAGATTGAAGATGTCTAAAGTTAATGAGATAAATCTCAACCATAAGTGTCCTATCTACTTGGGAACAGAAAAGGAGTTTGGAAGCATCTTAATAAAATATATAAATGAAAAAATTACAACACTAATTCCAAGTGTTCTCAGAAGTGAGAATGTAAAAATCTATTGGAGAAATAGTCTAGCTGTTCTTAGAAAGCACTGACAAGTTGACAGTATTGTAGTTACTCCTGTAGCACTGTTGCTACCTGTACAGCGCTGCTTATGGAGGTGAGATGAGGCTTGGGGGAAGTATGTGCCATTCTGACAGTCATGGTAACATCCCCTGATGGGTTTAGATCTAATGCACTGGAAAAGAGGTTCTCACATTAGGTAAAATGATCAGCAGGCAACATGAGCTAGCAGAATTCATTTTTCCATTTACTTCTTTCTAGTTCTAGTTTCTTCAAAATAAAAGACATAATAGGTGCAGTGATGCCTGGGAACTTAGCTTCAAATTAGATCCATAGTTAATGGTTCAAAATTGTCTACACACTTGTGTTTTATTTAGTGGCCAACAGTCCTTTTATTCTTAATTAAAATTTTTATTTACTTTCATTCCTATTTCATTTTCATAGTACATCAAGAAGATGGGAGATTTTTTATAAATCATTTTGTTCTTTGGGGAAGCCAGGGTAAAGTTATATACCTTTCTTTGAAATATATCATAAAAGACAATTCAGTTACTGATGAGGCATGAATGTATCTAATGACATCCTCTGTAGGGTGATTTGTTTTAATTGTCACAGTGGGACCTGCTATTACACAGTGGTAGAATGGGTCACTGCATTATAAAATTAAAGCTGATGCAAGGCATTCATTTCTAGCTTATTTGTAAATTCAAGTATTTGGGATAAAAATATCCTGGCTGCAGAGACAGTGTATGGCAACATGCACAGCAGCAGCAAATGTCTCTTAATAATAAACAGCTGTGTGAGGTCAGATGTTAAGGAAATGCAAGGGAGTGGCACACTGGGATTTTGTCATATGTGCATTAGCCCAAATGAAGTCAAGGGAAAAGTATCTGAATGTAGGACTAATTTCTATTACCAGAGGTTACTCTTTGAGGGCATTTAAATGTGCTGGCTCATATTCATGTTGCTGTGCCACAGGATATGAAAAATAAGTCAAAACCTGCTTCAAATGCAAAGCATTGCAATACCTTTGCTGAATAAGTTTAAAAATTCATTGTTAATTACTGAATCAGTGAAAAAAAGGATGGCTTTTCTGGTTGGTTGGGATTTTTGAGGGGTTTTTTGGGTGCTTGTGACTTTAATTTCTGCTTTTTGCTTGTATATAATATTTTGCACCCAAAAGTATTTCAAATGCACTTTGCCTGTTCATGTATCCATCTGCTGATCCTTACTCAACCGGCAGGATTTCATTCATGTGACCATCTCTGTTCAGTTCCCACAAAAATGAAAATAAGAACCTCTCTGCTTAGTATCTCACATAGTATTATTAGTTCCTGTAAATATACACAGGGAGATTATTTTAGCCAATACTCAAAATTAATGAAGACACTGCTGAACTCAGAGAGCCAGATTCTTTGTCTATTTATCCAAATTCCATGACTCAGTAGAAACATCACTGTGCAATCCAATGTCGATCTGCGCTCCTATCTCCTAGAGTAAAGAAGTGATTATTTTATGTCACATTCTTAAAAAATGATTTTTCATTACTGTCAAACACTCAACAAAGTTTTCTTCTCTTATGGCACTTACTAAATAGCAATGCTCTGTTTGTGGCAGCAACCAAAATTCTCAGGAAAATAGTTTTGTACTAGGACACTGCGTTATTGGGCTCACTCTATGCAGCTGACATTTAACTACTATATTTCCTACTTTTCCTCCTCATTTATCATTACTTCATTATGATAAATCATCTAGTCATACAACCAGAGGTGGGAAAGATCTATGTGATCATTAGTGCAGCAAAATTTTTCTTCCTTTCTTCCACCTAGCTTTAAATAGGCTTTAAAGTGAGATTCTATCCATGCGTTTTGAGAGCTACAAAACATTACTGATTTCTCAGTTTCACTCATTTAATCCTGGCAGGGGTTATTTCTTAGTACTACAAATACTTTACAAATGGTTTGTCCCCTTCCACGTGAGATTTAATGTGTGAGAAGTGAGGTCTAATCTCTTTCTCATATTTTAATCAGAGGGCACCTGTAGAATAGCTGTGGTTTCTCAAATCTGAAAATGCATGCCAAAAAAAATTCCTTCTCTTTTATCCTTCATTTTAATCTTGTTGGTTGATTTCATTACTAAAATAATGAAAATTTAGTTTTTTAAAATTTGTATTGAGTTCACTTATTGCCCTGTTAATTTCTGCTATCTTGTTTTCTATGGAAGTTTCTCTGCATTACATAACCTTTGAAAGTTTTATTATCTTTTCTAACATTCACTGTCTCATGTTGCTTTTTCACTTCTTCTCAACAGACTGCAGAAAATTAAAGGAGAAATGTTACCAGTGATGACAACTATCTAGGACCTACAGATAGAAATACTTTCCTTTTCCGTTTTGGATGAACTGTGTATTTCTGCCTGTTTTATAGGTATCTGACAGTATGTCTGTTTTCTTCTCAAGCCAGGTCACCTAGCAGGTCAATCTATTATTGCCCTGAATTGAGTTTGCCTTGTGAAATTGTTCATTGCACTGATGTTTTCGTGGCCCCTCTCTGTTGCCTTTCCTTATCTTCCCTCATGTTTTCTAGAAAAAGAAAAGAGATTATTAGGTTTAAAATATAGCTGTATCAGGAACACCTCAAGTAAACTATTAGCTTTTGTTTCAAACTGTTGTATGAGCCAAAATGGATTCAGACTAGAGCACAATGGTGACAAGGAAACATGTGGACAGGTTTTTCTTTTAAAATATCAGCATCTGATTTCTCACTTATCAAGCCCTGGGCAGTCTGTGGAATCTTTTACAAAATTGTTTAGTTATATATATTAAAATGTTTTTATAAATATACAAATATTTTATTGTGCTTTTCTCTGCTAATAAGTGAGATACTATACAAGGTATCATTTTCTCAACATGGTCCTACAGCTGCAGCAACTGATATCTGTACAGACTGAGAAAGCTACAAATTAAATATATATATACAAGAACTAATTACATACTTTGCAGTTAGTGGTATAAACCAGGTACATGTGAAGTGGGATTTAGGTGAACTGCTCTCTAGAAAACCCTACAGGCCTCTGTGGACAATAGGGGAAGTTCAAAGGCAGAATTTTACATAACAAACATCTCAAGTCAAATTAGTTGCTTCTCATTGTAAAAAAAATGTGCCTCCATGATTTTGAAATTAGTGTTGGATTTTGTGCTGTTAGTTCATCCTAAAGATTTTTGCAGCAATTTACTCTTTAAAATTGTGCAGCAAGATTTTCTGCAGCCTGCTCTGAAGGAGGTGTTATTTTTTTGCTGCAGTTCAATTTGCTCCATTACAAAAGCTCCAAAGAATAAATGTGGAAGGTTTCCCCCCTCCACCTCTCTAAAGCACAGTTTGTATGGCAAAAGTCTTACCATTTTAATAAAATAGAGACCAAAGCCATATGTTTAGTACAGAAGTCTCAATACTGGCAACTGTGATGATCAATATATTGTTCAAATCTTCCCCCTGAAATAACCTCTGGAAGGCTCGATGAGGAATCACTTCTCTGTCCTAGTGGTGCTTACCTCATTTTCAGTAGCATTCTCTCATCCTATTCAAAAACAAGATTATTCAGAAAATAAAAAGCCATTAATTTTGCTGTCAACAGCAATGCAGGTAATTGTTAGTTTTATGCCTTCTTCACAGAACCATATGATTAAAATTTGTCTGCAAAAGATTCATACAAAATAAATGTAGATGAGATATAAGTAATTTTGGGCTGACAGAGTTTTCTGAGGAATTGATCTAAACCACTACTTCATACCGAATTTAATGATTGTGAGGTGATTGACTGACACAAATTAATAACTTAGTAAACCCTCTCACTCATGACACAGAGTTAGTTATCACTTATCTTTCCGAAATCACAAGTTCCTTCATCCTTAATCCTCTCTTTATATCCAGGATTGAAGTGAACTTTTAAAATTCCTCTCTTAAGGCTTTTTAAAATAAAAAAAAAAAAACAACTTGAAAGAAGATTCATAGCACTGAGGGTTCTTTAGTACTAAAATATCCTGTCTTTTCTTCTTGCCTTGCACCTTTGGAGTTTTTCCTTATATTATAGACCCAAAATATTATGCCATCTTTATCAACTCTGTCCTGTGTTGCTTCCCAGGTAGCCTCACAGTCATGTGGCTCTATCCTCAGTCAGATAATGTGAGCACTGGGCCATTTTTCACAGAAGAAACCTGCCAAGAATGATGCTAAACATCTGGGGTGGGAGTGGTGGCAGTGGTAGGTCTGTGTGTACCATTTTGCAACACCAAACTATCTGTTGTTTACTAAATCTTGATTTGGGGTAAGACTTAGCTTGTTCACAAGAGAGAAAAGAGTTAATATCTGCACTAATCATCTGAAATATATATTGAATATGTTAATGGAATTAACATACATTCTGATGCTTTCTAGAATATAAATTATCAATTCTTTGCTTCAGGATCTTTCTGGCATTTATGGTAATTGCAATAACAGATATGCTAAGTTTATTCCCAGATGTTGATTCATTAAAAGTTAATAGAAAGGGAGAAAAGGAGAAAAAGAAAGAAAGAAAGAAAGAAAGAAAGAAAGAAAGAAAGAAAGAAAGAAAGAAAGAAAGAAAGAAAGAAAAGAAGAAAGAAAGAAAAGAAAAGAAAGAAAGAAAGAAAGAAGAAAGAAAGAAGAAAGAAAGAAAAAGGAAGGAAAGAAAGAAGAAGGAAGGAAGGAAGGAAGAAAGAAAGAAAGAAGAAAGAAAGAAGAAAAGAAAGAAAGAAGAAAGAAGGAAAGAAAGAAAGAAAGAAAGAAAGAAAGAAAGAAAGAAAGAAAGAAAGAAAGAAAGAAAGAAAGAAAGAAAGAAAGAAAGAAAGAAAGAAAGAAAGAAAGAAAGAAAGAAAGAAAGAAAGAAAGAAAGAAAGAAAGAAAGAAAGAAAGAAAGAAAGAAAGAAAGAAAGAAAGAGAAAGAAAGAAAGAGGAAGGAAGGTGGACCTAACACTGTTAGAATGAGCAGAATTTAGTCAAAATCAGCAAACTCCAAACTCAAAAACAGTGAGGTGCTCTGTACAGCATGAGCTGAAATGTCAGCCTTTGGCTGTTAAAGTAGAATTTATAATCCAAATTGAAGCATTTAAACTAGAATTATGCTTTCCATCTCCACAGCCTGAAACCCTGCATAGCCAAGACAGTAACAGGAAAGAAGTTGCAAGTTTGCATTAGTTCTCTTCCCATATAGAAGGATAGCCCTGGGCTCTTCTCTCTGTTTCTGTTGCTTTTGCACCACCACTGGAATTTTTTTCTTTACTATAAAATGTATAAACAGACTCTGGAGCAAATATTCCCCATGCCTTCCTTCAATTGTCATAGTCAGCTAATTTCTTTGATGTGGTTCGTGAATCAAGTGTCTTCTTGCATGTTCACTGCCTGTCTTCTTGGAATGATAAATTTCCCATTCCTTGAAAGACTTGGGCAAGCTTCAACAGCAGCGGTGGAGGCTGATTGTGTAACAATAACAGCTCTACAATAGCTGTGGCTGGATCACCATCTTCAGGTAAAGTTCTGATTATATGTCCCTATGGTCAGTGATCCTTTTAAGAATCCCATAGGCTTGACAGTTTAACTATGAGCATTGTCTTGATACCAGTTAAATTGTTTTAGGTTAGCTATTCAAAGACACAGGCTTAATGATCTTAAAGGTGTTTTCCAACCTAAATGATTCTATGAGTCTAGATTAATACACTTTCTAGAAAGGGCATGATTCTGCAGAGGAAGTAGTAAAGGAAAAAGAAATTAGACTGAAGTAGTCAATGAGCTTAGGAAATAAGACAGAAAGAAAGAATGCTGTAGAATAAGAAATTAAATTTTCATTGTTTTCCCACAATCACAAAGGAAATGAGAATAAATTTGAACCTGCATCTCCCATGGCTGAAGGTAGGGATCTGACATTAGTATATATGTTTCTTTTTTTTCTGTTTTATTTGCTAACAAGCAATTGCATCATTCTTTTTTTATAATGAAAAGCTTTTTCATATTTTGATTGTAAATAACTCACTAGGTTTAGTCCTGACAACTGCACAAGTAATTAATCTGGGGGATTGGTTTTTTTCCCTTATGTTTGAATTTCTGAATGGAAACAGTTGCACTATTCGGACCCTTCTCAATCTACTAATCATAGCTCCCCATTACAAGGTCAGCTATTAAACTTCATTGTTCGGTGTGAAGATCTCACTCAACTGAAACTATTACTTATCTAGACTCAGATCAGGTGTTTCTTACAGTGATTATTTTTGGTAAATTTGTTTACTAACTTGTCTTTGTAAAATGACACTTGACAGAATTATTTGATTTCAGATTCTAGAAATACGTTTCATCTACTATTCTCAAATACTGATGGTTTATAATAAATTATGTTGCTTTTTTCCAGAATAAATGTTTCTTTTACTATTGTGCAGAGCCTAGGGAAAAAAATTCACAGCTGACAAAACACTTGAACAGGTTGTCCATGTTGCTACACCTCTCTCTCTCTATCCTTAGAGATAGTCAAAACTCACCTGGATGGTGCCATAGGGAGCCTTACCTTAAATTAGTCCTCCTTTGAGAAGGGGTTGGACATCCCAGAAAGTCAAACAAGGTGATTATGAACCTCTGCTCTCATGAGACCCTAGCTAGAGTACTGTTTCCAGCTCTGGGGTCCCCCCAGGACAGAATGGACATCGACCTCTTGGAGGGGTCCAGAGGAGGCCACAGAGATTTCCTCCTGTTAGGAAAGGCTAAGAGAACTGGGATTGCTCAGCCTGGAGAAGAGAAAGCGTCAGGGTGACCTAACTGCAGCTTTCTAGTACCCAAAGGGGGTCTGTGAAAAAAATGGGGCCAGAGAATTTTGTGGGGCCTGTTGCAACAGGAAAAGAGATAAAAGTTTCAACTGAAGGGAGGTCAATTTAGATTACATATTAGGAATAGGTTTTTTACAATGAAGGCGGTAAAAACTGGAACACATTTTCCAGAGAGATGGTAGATGCCCCATCCCTGGAGACAGTCAAGGTCTGATTGGATGGGGGCTCTGGGAAACTTGATGTAGTTAAAGTGTCCCTGCTCGTTTCAGGGGGGCTGGACTAGATGACCTTTAAAGGCCCCTTCCAGCCCAAACCATTCTATGATTCTATGATCCCATGGGACCCCTTCTAAACTAATTGTCTTGTGAGCCTATGATCCATGTTCTCAGTGTGAAGAAATCAATTTGACTTTTTCAACTGAATTTCCTTATCCAGTGTGATGCAGACAGGCTAATCTTCTGGACGCTGTAAAATATGGGTTTCTCTGGACAATGGCTTTCCCGGTTTAGACCTTTACATCTATAAATCCCAGAAATACTGTCTGTGGTGTAAGGTCACTGTTCATAGCATCAGAAATAGTGAACTGAAGGATATTGCTTCACAGAATTGAATATAGACTAAACCTATATAACTAAATGGAGTGTACTTAAAAGGCATAGATTTTTTTTAGCAGAGCTGTATGGCTTTTCTAAATCATTCTACAAAGGTATACCATAAAAATCTGCTACTCCATTAAGTTCTACAGGCACAGGGGAAAAAAATGGAAGGAAGGAAGGAAGGAAGGAAGGAAGGAAGGAAGGAAGGAAGGAAGGAAGGAAGGAAGGAAGGAAGGAAGGAAGGAAGGAAGGAAGGAAGGAAAATTTTAATATACTTTCTTCAAGAGAATGAATGATTTTAATCACAAGGAAAGGATATAAGACAGTGTTTCTTCCTCCATCCATTTTCTATGTTCAGTTCCCTCATCCCTCTCTATAACTCCAGAGTCCTGTTTTTAAAACTTCTTAAACATTGTTTACCAAAGGAGTTAGAGTATCCAAATGAGGAAAGGGAGGCTCATCTGATCACTGGGGACCAGACTATGAAAAATATACAGCAAGTCTGGATTGCAGCTCCAACTCAGGAGCTGGATCTGCTAATGGTTCTTATCCTCAGTCTTAGCCTGCAAGGTTAGAGGGGCTCACCAAGTCCTGCACACTGCCCAGAATGCATGTGGACACAGAGAGGGACTCAGCTGGTAAGTGGTCATTCATTATTATGGTACTTAACTATGTCCTTGAGATTGTAACTGAAATTTTTATCTAATTTAGTCATGTATGACTAAAAGTTACTTCTTTACAACCCTCCTCAGCAAAATATCTCCTGGCTAGGTACTAGGAGATATTATAGAGATGATAAAATAAAACAAACCAAAGAAGTAGCCAGTGAAAACAACAATAAAAAATAATCCAAGTATGCATTTCCTGCTTTTTATTTCACAGAGACCTGAAATAACATTATATGGATAAGGACTTTTCTCTATTTCCATCTTTATACCCTCGCGCAGAAACTGTACCACTAGGTATTAATTAGCAAAATCCATATATTCACACCTGTAAAACAGATGTTACTGAGTATACAAATGGAGCTACAGTGATTCACACATTACTACCACATTATAGGCTAGTAAATCATTACACTTGAATGTTTAAAAAAATAGTAAGATAATAACAGAAAATCTCTCAGCAGCTGTCATTGTGGCAGGAAAAACACACCATTGCTAGACAGCATTAGCAATCTACTAAGTCTTAGTGCTTTGGACGACAGCCAAAAAGCTTAGATCACCATTTTAGCTGGTTTTATCCTACGGGTTTGTTACTGTAATAACGTAGTTTACAAACCATCAATGTAGGATTCTTTTTTAAAAAAATGAAAAAGCCTGAAACAGCAGTCTCTGGAATCTACACACTATGACATGGAGTCAGTTAATAATGTGACATTCAAATAGACAGAACTAATCCAAAGAGACTGTTATTAAATTATACTTCATCCCTTGGTAGTGGGAACAGGTACATCTGAAGTCCCTATTGTGGGGAATTAAGTTTCATTTAATAAAACCTTCATTATTTCCCAATTTTATATGAAAAGAAAACTAAATAGATTGCTTCTGGGCACGTCACTGAAAGTAATCGCTGTTCCCTGGAAGTGACAATGCCCTGAACATGATTAACATTTTTAGATTTGTTAAGCAGCTCCCATAGCAAAGACTGAAGTTATTCTCTTGCTATTCCACAATCACTGATGACTTTAGTAGTGCAGGACTATTTCTGAAAATACTGTGTTTAAGCAACAGGAATGAGTAATAAACATGCTGATTATCAGCTAGAAAGGAATGACTGCATTTTATGCCTGAAGATAGGTAGAAACCTCGTCAGCCTAAGTAGATTATGACGGAGAATTAGGTCAATTTGCAGTGAAAGTATTATAAAGCTCCTTTGTGGTCTGCTGTCAGAACCCACCACAAATCATCGTGCTGTTTCAGTAAGCTTCTGGCTTTTCTTCCTGTTGATCTTCTTCAGAGTTCCATCAATCTTATTCCTTTCCTTGATCAAAATAATAATGACTTAATAACTTTCTCCATATTAAGAAATACTATCTATTTATACACAGGCACATAAAAAAGAAAGAGGGAGAGATAGTTTTGCAGATTTTTCCTTTCAGTACTGGAACTTAGCCATTGGGGGTGAAATATAAGGATGATTAAGTTACTCAAAGCAGTATAATACAAATCTGTGGAACAATGCAGAGAATTCTGATAAATTCTCAACAATTCTAAGAGCAGGATTCTAGAAATGTGCAATACATTTACCAAGCTTGATATTTAGTAAAGACACCACAACTATTTTTTTTTCCTTTTTCTTTCTTTTCCTGTGACAGGAAACAAGTACCTTGCCTTGGGGTCAAGGTTTACAACATTTTAAGGAAAAAAACCTATAATGATGTATAGACATTATGCATCAAGGTCCCAAGAAACTTGCATCCCATCTTCTGAAGCAACTTAACTCTGATTAGCTACCCAGTACAGAATGACGTGCAGATATAGCAAGGTGAAGAAGTAAAATTTACACACTCTAGATAGTTTTTGGAGTTACGAATCCTACTAATTAAAACAACTGCTGCAGACTGTTTCTAAAAAACATTTAAAAAGCATCTGAGCAACATTCTGAGACACTACAAAGAGCGTTATTTCAGAACTTGTGTGCCAGAAGCTGGTGATTAGGTCTCAGGGAACAGAACCACTTTCAACAGCTAACATGAAACTTTCTCCAAGAATACTACAGCTGTCACAAATGTTGTGACAGAAATGATAAATCCCCTTAAACAAAACTTGTGCCCATTAGGCTGAAACAAAGGGAAAACAAAAACTATTGAGCTACGTTCATTTGATGACTCACTGATTTCTGAGTTGCCCTCCATGGTGCTTTTTCAGTGATGAAATCCAAGTTGATATCTGTGAATATATCAGATTTGCATAATTGCATTTAGCAATAGCACGTACTGTGTAGACAACGTGGGATTTTTTTCTGAAAATAAGCATCATCTTACTCAGAAGCTTTCCCTATTGCCTGAAACAGAGTATTTCTATGTAAAGTATTAATTGGCAAATAACTGTGAGGAGTGGCCAGGACTTTGACTGGTTGGAGAGATGGGCAGAGAAGAACCTTACAAAATTCAGCAAGGGCAAATGAAGGGTCCCGCACCGGGGGAGGAATAACCCCATGGCCCTGTACAGGCTGGGGGCTGATCTCCTGGGAAGCAGCTCTGCAGAGAAGGACCTGGGGGTCCTGATGGCCAACCAGCTGTCCATGAGCCAGCAGTGTGTTCTTGTGGCCAAGAAGGCCAAAGGTATCCTGGGGTGCATTGGGAAGAGCTTTGCCAGCAGGTGGCAGGGAGTGGTCCTGTGCTTCTACTCAGCCCTGGTGATGCCACATCTGAGTGCTGTGTCCAGTTCTGGGCTCCTTAGGATGAGAGAGATGTGGAGCATCTGGAGCAGGTCCAGTGGAAGACAAATTAAGGGACTGGAGCATCTCCCTTATGAGAAAAGGGTGAGGGAGCTGGGCCTTTCAGCCTCAAGAAGAGACAACAGAAATGGGACCTCATCAATGTCTATAAGTATCTGAAGAGGGGTGGCAAGAAGATGGAGCCAGGCTCTGTTTGGTGGCAATGGGCAGAAACTGATGCACAGGAATTTCCCCCTGAACATGAGGAGGTACGTCTTTACTGTGCAGGTGACCAAGCACTGGAACAGATTGCCTAGAGATGCTGTGGAGAACTGTCTGAACAAAATCGTGTGCAATGTGGTCCAGGACAACCCTGCTTGAGCAGGGAGGTTGGACCAGATGACCCACTGTTGTCCCTTCCAGCATGACCTATCCTGTGATTCTGTGAAATAAGCAGGCAATAACCAAACACGGTCAAAACTAAATGAACCTGCATCCAACTAAAGCAATCAAGTAATTTGTCTTCTTGTTTTTCACATTTCCATCTTCTATGAAAAAAGTGCAATTCAATGACCCAGAACTAGACTCAGAAATGGATTGAAACTGGCTCTCCCATTTTTTGTTTTCAAGAACACATGGCTAAATTAAGAAAAGCCTTTTAATTTGAATTACTCAAGCAAGAATTGATGGTGGCACAGTATGCAGGTGTCTGTACATCTAGAAGTTTGGGAACAAACATCAAACACATTTCAGTTATGTGATGTAATAGAATTTAATAGATTCCTCTTACAGCTCCCTACATTGCATTTGATTTCCATTAAGTAGGTAAGTGGAAGAATCTCTGTCAAAGGGGAATCATCATTGTTAGTTTGGTGATGTTATTATGTCAGTTTAGAACTTTCGTTTGCATCACTATCCAATAGTTTTCATAGGATGCTTTGTAACAAGATGGAGAGTGGACAGAAGTTCCTGGAGCTGAGCAAATGTCTGCATAATACTTTTTCTCACAGTTCCAGTTTGTTCTCACTCTTTCCAGTTTTCACACATCAGTTTCATAGGAATTTATGCTAGCTTTGATTACAGACATTGTTGTATACATCCAGTAAATATTATGGTGGCAGGATCTAAACAAATAAAGTACAAGAGCTAAGTAGCACTAATAATCCCAAAACAAAGCCTAGAGTACTCTATCCACTTTCTCCAGGATGAATGTAGTTTGCGTCTGTCCTTCCTATCTGTTTCTCCTTTAGAGTACATACAGTTATATGCATTGGAAAGTGGAGGAAACACAGATTTGTGTATTCATCAACGTTTTACCCTTTCCCATTTCACCTGCATCAGAGAAAGAATTAATTTAAAATTCTATTCATAATTCAAAATTCTGTCCCCAATACAAATTTAGATAAAAAGTAAAATAATAAAAAAACCAAAGGATAGTGGAGAAGCACTGTTTGTGTTTTCTCACTCCAAAATCAATATTTTTCTTTTTAGTGGCAGAAAGGTCACAGGGTAGATATGAATAAGTTTACACAGGCTATAAATCTCAACATTTAGGTGGAAGAATAGTAATAATAAAAAAATCTAAGAATATAAACCAACAAAAAGAGAACAGTTCAAGCTGCCAGACACAAATTTTGTGTCTGCAACAATGAGAGTAATGTTTAAGGAGACCCTGCATGCAGAAAATGATGACTGCTATCTGCCATGCAGTCCTATCTCTAGGTTACCTTTATGACAACCTGCATAAGCAGTCTGCCAGAGGCAGAGAGGGACAGAAAAGTGAATGCTCTGTTGGCTGGCTGCCATTCTCTGCGTGCTGACTGATAATAATACTTAATCAAATTCCTATCTGTGGTCTTTATCTTGCACCAATGTATGCAGTCATTCACTTGTTATTTGGATCACGTCTCCCTGTTGCTAGTAACAATCTGAAAATGATAACATTTGCTGCTATTTTTATTTCTTTCCTAGGGAAAGATAGGTTTCTGCCTCCTTATCCTCCCCTCTCATTCCCCCAACACACATATATTGGATTATTGGCCTTCAGTTGAACTCTATAACAGTGAACAAGCGCCAGTCTTTTCCTTGCAGATTAATATTTTAACAGAAATGTTTCCTGTTTATGAAAATGGTGAATTCATATACACAGCTGAACTTGGCTGCATCAGGGGTTGAATGTTTAAGAGAAAGAAAAAATACTGGTTTACTGTTAATAAATTCTGAACACATATCTTGACAAGGAAATATCCCCACAGCTCCAGAACCAAGGCCTTAGCCTAAAGCATATAAGGTAAAAGTCCTTGGGTAGCAAACAAAGGTGGAAATTTAGGAGACACATTTAGCAGGGCACTCCAGTATCCACTTAAGGCTGTCACATTAACAGTCTTTTCTTCTCCTCCTTGGTAGATTAACAGTCCATGTTCTTCTTTATTGTTCGTAGTTATTCATGTGACTGCAGTAAAGGCCTGTCTCAGTTCAGGAACTTTAGTAGGAAAACCAGAGTGAACTATTTAATGAAATACAGTATAAATGTAACCGTATTAAGGCTGGATATAACTCTTTGTGTTCAGAGGGAACTATATATGCCCAGAAGACTGAAGTTTAAGTTGGCTGCTCAATATGTTTTGTGTAATATTTGGGTCTTAGAGTACTGACTTCTGTTTATCACTACTCCCCTGTAACATATAGGGACAGATAGCTGAAGATCAAGTAATGTAAATATCTCAGAGTCATGATTTAATGATTAATTAAGGCTGCAGAAACATTCACTCTGCCTAGGATGGCCCAGCATAGTTTGCCTTTTCTTTTCATTCCAGTGTCCCCTCATTAAGCAAAACTAAGGTGGAAAGAAGTCACATGACTTTGAAAAGAAAGTCCCCTGTTCCTGAAGGGGTAGAGAGCTGCACTGGATTAATTTCTGGTGGAAATAAGATTCCATCCTCCCTTTCCAGTAATCAGGCTTTACTCTGGGTTTCAGAGATCAATCACACAACAGTCCTTTGAAATTCCAGGAAGATTTGCACTAGGCATTTTTCAAACATTCAGGAGCATTGGACTTATATCTTCTTTATGTGAAATAGAGTTAGGAAGAACATGGTGGTTTGTGTAAGTTCTTATTTGCTTTCATTTACCTCACAATTAGCTGCATCTTTGGTGGGAACTGGCCCTGACCCTGAAGCTTTTCATTAAATGAGGAAAAGGGAAAACTGAGTACACCCACATGGTGTCCTGCAACAGCAAGAGTGAGGAGACATTTTTGGCAGGAGTGGACAAGCTAGCTTGGAAAGTCAACAAAACAGTCTGAATATCAGACTTGTCTTAAGCCAGACATTAAGATTGTTTAGGGTACCACCTGGAGCAAGCTGGGCCCAGAACCGGATTTGGGGTTTTTTTTGTTGTTTGTTTTGGGTTTGGTTTTTTTTTTTCTGAATATAATTCACCATTTAAGGTTCAAGAGTCAATAAAAGGTCAATTCTGATCCCAGAATAAAGTTAAAAAAGAATTCTGAAAGAATTAGAAAAAGAAAGCAGAAATCACAAATGTCCAAAGCATCCTGAAACAAAGCAGATTGGGTTTTTTTTATTTGCCAAACCAGAAAAAAGTGTGAATGAGAAACAAAGGTTATAAAACCTAAATTATAATAATTATGTTTCAAACTGCTCATTTGAGTAGTCTTAGAAGGGTAAAAAGATGTGACAAGTTAATATGTTTTATCTCTATATGTTTCATAAATATAAAAAAATTATTCTAGAAAACAATCCAGCATAAGACAAAATACATTTTATTTGGTCCTTTTGCATTAATTTTATACCTGCAAGAAAACTATTTTCCATTAGCAACATGCAAAGATGAAAAGATCTAATATCTTTAATATAAAAATAAGATAGCAATGCACAATAATATTCTCAACATCATTAACTTGAACAAAAAAATAATAAATTTAAATTAGTTAAACTAAAAACAGTATTCTCAATTGAAAATCTTCAGTCTCTTTGACTCGATCTTATCAGTCAGGTTCCAGCTAAACAATTGTTATTTTTGAAATGCTTTATTTAGCCTATCACAATGATTTGATCTCTGGGGTTGACTCTAATACTCTACAATATATCAAGTGTCATTGGGTGCACCGAGATTTCATGGATCAGCTGAGAAGAACACTTATGGAAGCTGATAATAAAAAAAAAAAGAAAAAGAAATGGAACTTGATGAAAATTAGCATACGAGATGGCTGCCAAGTGCTTTGTAAGGATAAGAATCCTAAGAAGGTCATTCAAAGTCCATTGGTGTGACATGAAACAGATGAATAGGAGGTGAATTCACATTCATTTGGAGATTGGAGTCAGAGCGTAGCAAAGGAAATGCTACTAAATATCATTGATAAGAATTGACATTCACATCAACAGAAATCAGCTGTCGGAGTTCAACTTCAGAAAACACAACATTTGAAGGGAGAGAAACATCTCTCTGTCCAAATTTGTCTTCAAAACTGGCTATTTCAAACACATGGACAGAAAAAAAGATGTATCAGTAATTTAATTACATCCAAATGATTTCTACATTTAAAATTAAACTAATATTAGTATTTTGTGCCCATATTTAATAATATTTATGTGAGATTGTATTTATTACTGATCACATCACTAGTTTTCTTCATACATAATAAGATATAAGATTAAAGAGTACATTAAAAGTTTCTTGATATTCGTCACTCTATTTTCCAGCAATAATTGTTTTTGCATTCATCTTAGCAATTTTGTAATGATTTCATTGTCCTGGGTATGGAAAAGTGTTCATTACCAACTATGTATGAAATTATACCTCTAATTCTGATATTCTGAAGTGGTAGTAACCCAAACATTAAATTATGGCAGCTTCTTACTCACATTGTTTCTCCAGAAAGCAAAGTTTTGAAAGCACCTTAACTTGAAATATTTAATTGAAAAATTATATATTTTACCCATCTCTTTGAAATTACAGTATGTATTTTTTTTTTGTGCATATAAGCTCTTTATCCACTTTTCCCCCAAGTTCTTACTTTCATTCATAGCCAGAGTATGTCCCCTTTTTCTCCATTTTCATTCTCTTTGTATAAATACATGAATTTCCTTCCAAGTACTCAGATCAATGAGCTTAACATTTCCTAGAATGCATCAATCTCTTTCTGTGGATTCTAGAATAGCTAATGGAAATTCTAACTTTGCTGTCTTTAAAAGATTACTAAAGACCACTGAAGTTAAGTGAGGTAAAAGTATTTCTAGAGCAATAGCAACAAGACATAGTACATGAATTGTTTTGCTCTATGACCTTAGAATTCAGTGATGTTAGACTAAAGCAAAAGTAGCTTGGGTGAGTGAAAAATACGGTATCAATAAAAAGTGCAATAATTTGTCGATTAAATTGAAAATCAAAATGAAGCGTAAAGAGAAGAAGGTAGAGAAAAAAAAATATTATAAATGGTACCTGTTAAATAACCATAAAACATTAATCCTTAAAAAACAAGCTATGATTTCAAATCTAACTAAATAGTTATCATTCCCATCATCAGAAACATCCACAGACATTTAATTCTTCTTAAATTCACACTATTGTAGATGGATTTGATTAGTTGCATGCAGATTAATCTGTCTACATTATTGTTGTGCCTGGGGTCAAATTTTAGTACAATTGTCCCTAAAGGGTATTTCCCCCAAGATGTGTTCCATTTTACCATATCATTCCCCTGAACTTGTCTTCATGTTATCCTTCTGTGAGATTTTGTCTCCAGTTTATAAACCTGTACTCTGAAGATCAAGTAGTACTCTGGCAATACAAGTGTCTGCTGGGGAGCAGAAATCTTTTAATGAAAATACAAATGTATTCTTTCTTCTGTAAATGGTAATTGGTGGATTAGGTTAAGCAATTTAGTTCCAAAGAAATAGTTGTCACTTTCCCAGTGTATTCCAATGGAAACATAAATTTCTTCACTATGTGGAAACATTAATTCATGAACATTGTGTACAGTTAATAGAAACTTGTTTATTTAACATTTTTAGTAGACCTGATATCTTGAAAAATTTACAGATGTTATTAGGAACTCTCCAGGCCATTTAGTGCAAAAGAGCTTTATATGCTTTATCAGTTTAATATTAAGAAGTCATCTCCATCATCTTTTGCAATGTTCTCATTTCAAGTAGAGAAACTGATAGCTGTGTAGCCTGCTCAGTGATGCAGCGTGATACAAATAGGAAAAATAATAGAATGGGTTGAGACAGAGTGAGAAAAACAACACATCTAATTGAAACAGCAAGAATTAAGCGAGCAGAATGGAATTTATCTCATCTGTGTTTAGCTATTTTAGCCCAGCTGTTAGTAAGCATGCTTATCCATCCAAGTACTACTTTGCTCAGGAATAATCAAGTCCACAGCTTCATGACTTGCTGGAAAATAGCAGGCCAGTCTAATCTGTGATTGCTACTGTAAATAAGGAATAGGTTCATTTAACCCAGTTGCATTCCACCAATGAAAAGCCAAGACCCAGATCTCACTGAGTTTCTGTCTCTAACACAGGTCTCTGCTGTGAAAAAGCAGGTATGTAAGTGTACCCATCACTCAAATAGTTGTGATTATCATAACAACCTCCTGACCTATTCAGATATTTCATTTTACATTCCTGTCTTCGTGCTCATCAGACTCCAGTCTGATTATTTTCAGAACCTAGACTAAACAGTGGCTTTCAGCTCCTAGTAGTCTTCTAAAAAGTCTTTATTTTCTTATAAAAAAGCCTGTAGTACTTCTGCTATCAGTGTCCTGCCTGAGAAGCTTGTTATGTGAACTACTTCTTTGTAGATGTGCTCTAACAGCTAATAAAATCTGAGGATCCTTTTTGTTAACTATAATGGAAAATGCAATGATCTCTCCTGCATCTAAGCCAAAGCAAACTAACTTCAAATGGACTTTGTATTAATCCCCAAAGGAAAAATGGCACAATTCAAGATATCACTTAATCTAAATTTAATACAAATGCTAGTGTGCAAATCCAGTGCAGGCAAAAATTAAAATTACATTTTGTAAAAATTACATAAATTTTACATTATATTATTTTATAAATTTTAAATATAATATAAAATGTAAATTATATAAAAATACATATATTTTTTAAAATTACCTTTATAAGAGCTTATTATATGGGCTGTTTAAAGCTTTCTTAGGGAGCCCTTAGGCAACAGCTAGCTATAAACTGAAGTGTCCTCTGGAAGTAGTGATATATATTTTTCTCAATTTTATATGCTTACAGAGTGTTCACACTAATGCAGGTAGGTGCAAGGTTTTACTTTAAAAATCTATATAATTTTACAATGGAAACTTAGGAATATCTTGCATTATGAACCATTGGAGTAACAGTTTTGGCCTGAAAGGGCAATTTGGCAATTATGGGTACAGATCCAGCTTTTACACTCTTTGTGTCCATTTTTTCAACTGTAATATTGAGATATTAATCCTGAACTACTCTTAGTTCAGAGTGATGAGAAAATAACCAGGGAGTCTTCACTCAGCCCTTTGAAAATTTAAGTCTTACCGAATTGTAAAGCCTAAAATGTGTTGCTATCAAATACCACAACATTTAGGGATTCTTTTTCAATGCTCTCTGAAGTGCAATAATTTGAGTAACAATCAGTGATATTTTGAAAGGGAAGTATCTATTTAAACACTGAATCCATGACAATGAAGGCAAATTTGATTGTACTAAACCTTGTCTATTACCGGTGCAAGGTCAGTCAAGAGGTAATTTAACAGTTGTTAAAAACTCTGTCTATGACTAAGGGAAGAAAGAACTTTATTTTTTATTTTTTTGCAATAAAATAATCTTTGGCTATAGAATTTTCATGTTCGGGTTTGTTTTGTTTTGTTTTTTTTCCAATTATGTTCAGATAATTAATCATCTAAGCTTGTAAAAAGAACAAAATTATGTATATATAGACAGAAGATTTTGCTCAAACTCTTGGAATAGAGAAACATATGTCAGTATCTTTTTCTCTATGGAATTATTAGTAGCATTATTTCATTTTACATGTTTTGATCACACGAAAAGGAAATGGAAGAAATTTGAGATCAGTAGGCCATATCCATTGTTGGTGTTACTCCGCAGAATTCAGGGAAAATACACTTGGGGAGAATTTGACCCAGAAAATCTGAATCTTTTTGCATATAATGAAACCGATTAAGGTCGACACCTGAAGTCAGGACTGCTGCAGCACAACTGAAATTATTCCAATATCTTCCTTTTATTTTTTAAGATAATTGCATTTCCATAAGGTAATCTTCTTAACATACTTGACTCCGTTTTTTTCTGTTGGACATAAATATACAGAACCTTTAAATCCAATGTTATTTCACAGATATCAGAATACAGATTTTAACTTAAAAATACTAAGATCATATTTGTTACTCTTCAGCGCAGATTATACAAAAATGTAAGATGCACAAAGCAGAAACAAGGACATGGCCCAGCAATTTCAGTTAAGCAACTTTTCCTTTCTCTTAGCCTGTGTAGACCAGGTCTTTAGTTAGCACCAGTTTGCACAGCTGGCCTAAAGGAAACATACAGCTCTAACTCATCTGGAAATCTGACGCTGTATGAATGAACCGGCACACATATGCACATTTTCTTAGCTGGTATTCTCTACCTGATGGAACAAATAATTAAGATCCAGTGCACATTAAATACTAATGCTTTATTAAGCATTTGAGTTGATGCTGCTTCCTTTTTTTTTGCTTTCTTTCAAAGCTATTAGATAAAATAGACACTAAAGAACAGATTCTGTAAACAGGTTGGGGTTTCCTTATGAATTCAATTTTAAACATTTAAATTGTTTTTTGTCTAAAATATTTTCTTTAAGCTGTAAATTAAATGTCCATTAAAACTGCCTATTTGTGATGTAGTTCATGGAATACCTGACAGAGGGAATGTTACTGTCTAATTTACACTGTCTATGTGCCAAGGATATAAAAAGATCTATCAAAGGTATTTCTGTATCAGTTTGACAGTGCCACGTTTTTTGTGAAATGCTACCAGTCAGCTAACAAATTCTATTCCATTCCCCTTAAGGAATACAAAAGCATTCTGTAACACAAATTATTTGCATATAGATGACTATACTAAAGTTGCAGAAAGTAAACAAAAAATTAATCATTTCCAATGTTATGAAAATTATTATAAGGTCTTTAATAGACAATGGCTTTCCCTCCATACTAAAGTAATAGTGTTCCCAGAATGAAAATAATCCTTTTTTTTTTCCTCACACTGCTGAGCTGGGAGTGACCTCACCTGACCCAATTGAAATTGATTTTGTTGTTGAACTCCCTGCTAGTGCAAATTAATCTTAGATCCATACAAGATCAGGGAAGCAAGACACAGAGTACAAAGACCTCAAGTACTGAGGGAAAAAATTAGCTCTGGAAAAGGTATTTTAAGTTTGGAAAGATAAATGGTTACAATGACTTTCTTTGATAGAACATCTGTAGAATAGGAGAAGGGAATGACAAGAGCTCTGTGAAAAAGCTGTAACTTAATAGCCTAATTTCCTGCCTGGCCCCAAAGAAATATCTGTCTGTTTCTGACAGTTGATGAAAATGCACCAGGATTTGATTTGCTCACCAGTATGGGACAAGTTCAATCCCATCTCTCCCTCGGTTCCCTTGAGCTATGCAGATACAGGAGTCAGGTTCTATTACTGGTTTACATCTTTTTTGTTATAAAAATATGACCTGCTTTTCTTTTTTTTTTTTCCTAAAGATATACCTGGCCCCTTTTTGATTTGTTTCAGTGTTTGTCTTGTTTCCACCATAGCAGCTGATCTCCCTTCCTAGCCATTTGAAACAATAATGCATTTCAATAAATTCCCATGTCTCAAGAAATGTCTAAAGGCAAAAAGAAACCTTACCTTTGCAGACACATTATGTCATTCTCACTCAGAGCATCTGTTCTACACTGCTTGGGTTCTCCTATAGTGAATGCCAAATACAGCCAGCACACTGACCTTGCTTTTACAGTCTGTGTAGGATTCTTCTGCACGCCATGAGCTTTGACAGAACTCAAAGGTGTCTGATAATGAAGGGTCTCTGTATTACTATAAGTGACAACCACTAATGCCTGATTTAACAAGCTAAATATGGAAAAAACTGTGTAACAAACAACTTCATCTTGAGAGTTTTATGCTTCTTCTTGAAAAAAAAATCCATGATAAATGTTATATCCTAAAATAAAATGTTTGAATATTGTATAAATGAATGCTAAATAATTTAAATGGAACAGATTGAGACTCAGCCATTGTGCAAAATCATTTATTGTAGATTTGGAAAAGATCTGAAGCTAAAAAAAGGGGGAGGAGCCAAGGAAAAAAGCCAACAACTTTCCTAATTTCAGTGTGTGAACTGAAAACACCTTGATTTGCTAATTTAGGTGTTGCATATTTGCATATACAGATTTAAGCATTTAACACACACTCCTACTTGCACAGACCTGTTTGCACAGATCTCATATTTATTGCTGTTCTCCTACCACAGTAGAATCCTGATCTTAGTCATCGGGCACTATTTTGTTGTTTGTTTTGCCCCATAACCCAGAGTTAAATGAACATGGACTGACTTCCAGATTCCCTTGAACATGAAAGATAGAAGAGACGTGTAGGAGGACTGCTCCTTACTAGCAGCTGACGTGGTCATACTTACAGGTCCAGATGTGTTCACAGCTGTAAGACTTAAAGCTCCTGCAAACACAGTGAGCTCAGAGAACCCTACACGTAGCAGTGCTTTGAGGATGATGCTGCCATTCTTCAAAGCACAACTTCCATCCACAGCATTCCACTGAACTCACAGTAATTCCTCAAGGGGTAAACATGAGAAAATCAGAAATATCTAGGAAAGACAGAGGTAGGCCTTCTAGGTCGATGTAATAAACTAAAAAGGAAAGCTCCAAGGAGCTAGGAAGTTAGGCTGGATAAGGCAAAATCCAAGCATTCCCACAGAATGAGCTTCATATCCAAAAAATATCCATATTCTATTCTCATATGATTTTGTTTTCAATAGCTTAAAGAATATTTTGTTTATGGGAGACTGGGGCCATTATGATTTCTATACATAATGATGATAGATAAAACAAATGTAATATGTTAAGAGTTAACAAGAACATTCAGTAATAAATAAGCAGTCTATGCCTTTCTCTTCCCACACCTAAATATAAACTGAAAAATATGTTTGCTTTGCATCATGAAAGAGTGATAATTTTAGAAACTGGATAATATTTCATGACAAAGGAATCTGTATTAACATTATGGAATGTAAATTATGAAGCAATTTACTTGATACATTTCTGCAAAATTCCACTTATTTCACTGGAAATATGCTAGCTTGTGCCTAGGTGGAATTATTCTTGCAATAAATGTGTTTAATTTCAGAGATTTGAAAGCATTACTAGGAAAGCACTCTTTATGGGAACAGTTCGAAAACTATCAGTAGGTATTTGCACACTAGAAGAATGCAATTATCCTTCAGAGAATTAGAAAAACTATACAAAATAGCTAGAAAATAAAAGATGTTTGCAGATGAGTGTCTCTATTCCATGGCAGTGCAGTGTTTTTTAAAATACTGGTTTTTTAAATATCAGAGATCATGTCTCTGATGATAAATAAGATACGGAAATTTAATATAAAATTAATCTAACAATATCTGGCAACATTGTCTTCTCAAAGATATATTCCAGTGTTTACCCTTTTTAAGGGTTGTATTCATCAACAGTCAAAACCAACACTGATGATTAATCCAGAATTCACTGAACTATATCAGTTGTTGGAAAGGAGATGAAATTTAAATTGAGAGGATATCACCCATGCATTCATTATGTCTACAGAAGCACCAAATTATTTTTCTGTAGGTTACTCTCTAAAGAGTACAAAATACTAAAGAAATCAGAAAACACTTCCTGATTGCTGATTTAACCAGTCAAAACAGGTTATGTTCATTTAGAAATGGACTAGTCATACAGATCTAATCAATACTCTAATTACAATAGAGAGGAAAGCAAAGAGGAAAAGAAGTCACAAAAAGTTATTGCAAACATGTCTCTGTTTCTGCTTATTTTCCCCCCAAATAGTATAGTTGTTTATGAAACAAAGTTCTAGTGTAAAAGACAATAGAAATGTCCGATAACATCAGAGAATTTTAAAAAGTTATTTAATTTTTAATATTTTGAAACATCTCAAAAAAGTTCAGTACAGTAGAACTATAAAATTCATGGTAGTAGTAAAGAATTAAAGCACTGTGAAAATATTCTTAAGACTTTTAACAAGTCTAGAACATCCGTGGCATCTAAAAGTTTATTAAAAAACACAATAAGGAATTCTCCAGAGTCTAGTTGTCATTTCTGTTTTAAAGGGAGTAGTAAACTCCAAATGTGGGTGTTACAATATATATTCGAATCAGTCCACAAAGCCTCACTTTCCCAAAGAGTTTGCCAGGAAATATTGTTCTGGGTATTAGTAAAATCAATTGGTTTAATCAGCTGAATGTTATGAAGAATTCATATTTTTATTGGTTCCGCCTTTCCTAAGGAAAAAATATATGGTCTTGCATGTGGCCTGTGAAACAGTCTGTCCTCATGATCAGCAACATATTCAGCTGTTAATGAAGTTAGAACAGACCATTAATCTGCCACTCAAGTGGGTTCCTAAGACACTTTTTCAAGCTTGCTCTTTGAGTAGCTAAAAAATGTTGATTCAAAATGCCCCAAGGATCTTGGCTTATTGAGCCCATAACTGATCTGCTGGCTGGCCATCACAAGATGGAAGCGCATTGCATGACCAGGACTAAAACCAACTTTCCAGAGCCAAAGTTAATTCAGTCATTTGGAAAAGTGAGCTTCAACTTGTCCAACACAACCATGGAAAAACTATGTGGGAACCTCTTGCAGTGTTAACGAAACAACCGAAATGCCAGACCTGCTAGTAGTTCACAAGTAATTTTGGGGGTAAAAAAATGGGTAAATTTCTGTTGTGGCATAACAATACACCAACAGACCAAAATATATTCAAATAAGTGATTAGTAACAAAATAATTGTCATTTCATTTACCATAATTAGGTTCCTGAAACACATGGAAACAGTTTCTAGAACTGGAACCACTGTAGCACCTCATGATATAAGTACAGGGATTCTGGTGTTGGTTGCAAGCCACCAAAAATAGTAATATATATTACAAAGGAATGACAGAAGTTCTTGTTTCCTCTTCTATTCTTCTTCATTTTTACTCTTAGAGTAGTATTGCCTGTGCAGTTACTGTGTCAAGTGATTAAAGCCCACTGGACATACAGATGTGAAAACCTTCACATTATTGTTTTCATGTATCAAGATTTGAATTAGCTTGTTGTATAAGGACCTGGTCCCTTTCCCTCATCATCCACATTGGAAAGAAATTGAATTATGTCAATTCTTGTTCAAAAAGCACTTCAGTATGGTTTTGAGTGTAGCTGGTCTGAAGGTCTTCTACAGAACATAATATTGGTACCAGGTCTGACTCCCTCTGCCATACCGTAATCAGTATCTCATCAAATTTTTGTGCCATTAAGCTCCTTCACATGCTCTCACGGCACAGGACAAAACCCAGGGTGTGCAGCATATATGCAGGATTTTATAAGATATACAAGCCCAGTTGTGTACCCTTCAGCCTGGTGCTAGGGTTCATTGCCAGAGCTGAACATATTTACCAGGAAAGGTGAAGGTGATGGGGATGGTCCTGTCCAAGGTGAGTTCCAAGCGTGAAGTACGACACAATGGTAGAGGTACAATCATGAAGGAGCTGTGAAAGAAGGGAGAATGATCCACAGATGAATGACTCTGGAGTAACATCTGCCCCTCACTGCTATAGTACAACATTCTGAACAGCTTATATTGGCTGGTAAGAAATGAGGATACAACCCTTGGGGGATAAAACAGGATGAGGTGTTCCCAGCTCCTTCCTCAATACACTGGTGTGTGTCAGACGAACATAATGGTGCTAAAAACATGTTTCAAGGGACTGCAACTCCCTTCAGTGGGAGGTTGTGGAGTCCTTTATCTTCCAACCATAGGAACATTTCTATTGCTTTGAAAGTAATCTGGATTAGACCCTATGTTGTCGGCTCTTTCCAGACACAGATAGTCCCACTACCATTTACCTGTAACTAAGTGCAGTGTGTTCGCCCTCCTTCCATGCAATCACAGTATTTCTCTGTGGCCCCAGTGATACTAGATGGCATCCTTAAAAGAGCACACTCTGAAGTAACACCAGACATGCATGTTACTGCATAGCATGTAGGTAATTTTTTCTTGACAAGGCTTTAGTGTATCGATGGCTGTTAAACGTACTTTTGCCAAGGATCTGCAAGGCATCTAATTTATGGTCATTGCCTAACAGACTGTTTAAATGTTAATGAATCAGGTAGCTGAATTACATGCATGAATAGTTGCATATAGTTATTTTAGACAGGCTGCAGTGGATGGAATTACCAATGCAACTCACCTGCCACTAATACTAAAATGTGAAATTTGTTTCTAAGTTACACATGCATATATTCCAGCTTCAGCATCAGTAGTGTTGGGTAAAACTGTATGGTTACCAAGTTAATGAATTTTCTCCTGCCTCTTTGTATAAACCTTTAATCATGTGCTGAGAGGGAATTGCAGGTAAGAGAAGAAATTGCTTTACCCCTCACTTTCTCAAGTGGAAACTGTTATCGTATGTATGAAGGGTACACTGAAAATTAATCAAATACTCAGTTTTAGTAATATTACACTACTGGTGTAGGATGTCTCACCCTTCCAAATCAGAATTGCTCCTTGTTTCCTTATTTCTTTACCTTTTAATGCAAATCCCTAACTAGAAGGATATTTTCCTTAATCATATGGAAACACAGAATCAATTTGTTCTTGAGGGACCTCAAATAAAAGTTATGAGCTTTATGGTCGATTGATCATTAAAAATATTTCTGCAGATGACTCAGAGGTCCAGAGCAATTATAAAATTCTACAGGATTCCAATTTGAATAGCTATTTTGAGAGACAGAGGCTCAAAATACTGTGTTCAATGAACACAAACAATTGCATTGCTTGTTTTTTTTTTATGCCCAGAAGGAAAAAAAGAAAAGAAAGGAAAAACATGGAAGCTTATAAATTCTCTTAAAATAAAATTGATTTTAATATTTGATTTAAAATAGTCCAAAACCACATAATCACAGTTGAAAAAAAAATCCTGTGTATTTAAATCATCTAAGCATATAACAGATAATCCTAGAAGGAAAAAAAAAGCAATATATTCTTCATAAGCAACAACAGATTAATAAATCTAACAAAGTTCACTCATATTAATCTTGAATTTGCACATGCAAATCAGGCACTTCTTGGCACCAGTGAAGGGAAGCCTCATTAAAACTGGAATTAAAAAAAAAAAAGCCTAAAGGGAAAGAACTTTATTTACTAGAAAAAATATCGTAAGTATTTTGGCCTTGGTCAACAGCCCCATCTGTCCATTAAATACAATCTATTAAGGAGACACAAAACAGAGTGACTATAAAACATAGATGCACAGTTTTCCAGGGTTTTTTTCCAGTATTTTGAAGGTCTCTGCTCTAGTAGTTCTTTTTCTTTTCCCTTCTGCTCATCTATGCATTCACTGCTCTGATATATTCCCATATTAATCTATTTCACTGCATCTCAAACAGTGTTGACCCTTTCATAATTCCCAGTTGCTCACACATACACATTTAGGCAACTGTGATGCAATCCCCCTCTCATCAGACAGGTTTTAACTATGGTCTCAGCACCCCTTCATGCATTTTCAGGTCTAATTGCTTTAAAAGAGGAAGGGATTGACAGAACTTACTTAATATTTTTTCCACCTAAAGAAAAAAAAACAACTAAATGAAAGAAAAAAGGCTTAAATATCTTTCTTATGTTACAGGTCCAGCTGCATACAACTGTTGGTTAAAATAAACACAGCACAATTCTTTATTTATACAATAAATTATGCACAAGGAGCCTTTCTTCCTAAAGAAGGCAAACAATGAGCTACCACATTATTGATAAAGGTTATGCACATACAAAGTAACAATGCCAGCAGCAGCTTCCTATATTATTCTTGAGGAATTAAGGATCAGATTTTCAGGTACCCTTGGGAATCTGAGGATCACAATAGGCACCAGTATATGAAACCCTTTGTGGTGATAGCCTTTATGTATCTGATGGGATGAACTACCTAAACCAAGACAAAACTTTTCAAAATCCTACTTTGCTTTAAAATCTGGTCTTAAAAGTTAGTAGAGACTTTTACTATAACTGCAACACAAATCTTCTGTAAGCTGTCTGGAGCAGCATACAGCATGAATTCTCATAAATCTGTTAGTATAAAATTCAAATATTGATCTGCAAAGGATCTGCAGAGATTGTATGTAAAAAAAGTAAGCAACAACTAAATGTTAAAAGCTCCCTCTTCACTGGCAAAGTCCTAGCAATTTTGCTGGTTTTTCTTCTATGTACATCCCGGACCATCAGCAAAAACTGGGTACTTTCACAGGATTTCCAAGTGAAAATGAGCATCATGAAAATGATCCTACAGCTGCAAAAAGCAAAACATATTGTAACCCTTGGCTGCCATGCAAAGCTGTTCCCTTTCAGAAGAAAGGTATATGCACAGAATGAGACAAGGAAAAGACATTTATCTCACCACCAGCCATTAGTCAAGGACATCTATAATTACCATTCTTTGCAGTTTCTCCTTGGTGGTGCTGCTTCCTTTGCAGCAACCCTCTAATTCATGCAGGAGTTGCATTTAGGTAACTGTAAGCCTCCCCAACTGTCATGATGCTAGTTCTGAAAAAAAATGGTGACAAACAAAGAAATAACATAATTTGGTTTAGCATGCATCTTTCAGGGTTTTCCCTTCCCTCCAGTGTTAGCCCTTTTGCTTTCTAATAGAACCTTTTAACAAATAAGTAGTTGACCACCCACATAATCTCTGGTGAATGCACAATGCCCACTCAGCTTTCAATTAATGCTGCATGCACAACACTATAGAGAAGGAAAGAAGCATCTTAATAAGAAATATAAGTGTACTGACAGAACTGAGAAGTCATTAAACTAAACCATTTTTGCAGAGAAGCAATTAAGACAAGATATTGAGATACTTATACAGAAGGGTTTTAGCCCATAATTAGGTAAAATTGCTGCCAAAAATCAATTGATTTTTGGAGGAAAAGAACAATGTAAAACATTATGGGGGTATTTCAAGGCATATAAATAACTCTCCTGGACTATATTCTGATTCTTAGTTGTTCATTCCATGACTAATTAGAGGACTTTCAAGGGCGAAAGGCAGAAAAGTATCTGCAGGACACAGCAAAAGATAAAAACAAATATTTGTGAAATTAAAGGTTGCTTGAGTTTCCATCCTCAGCAGGCTGCTTCCAGGATGTCAGACAAAGGAGAGCTCTGTCCTCTGAATGCCAGAGGGCTTTGCTGTCAGACAGTACTGGAGGCCTTCAAGCTGGGTTATATGTACAAATTTTTTCTTTTCCAGAGTCAAGATAACATAATGCCTTTCAATTTGTATGTAGCATAAGGTCCTCATAAACATCTAGCTGCATTGATAAAATCTTTTTTTTTTTTCCCCTGAGTTAACTTCCAAACAGTTCAAAAGGGCTTTATAAAATAAAGTAAAAGTTCTTAGTGTCCATCTGTAAGTTTCTGTAAGAAAAGTACAGAGTGCAATTGAAAACGACTTGCCTGTTTTGTAAATAAGTGGGAAAACCACATTCACTGCTACATTGTTAAGCAAAAGCACACACAAACAAGTAATTTTAGACTCCAGTTAGTCATATAAATATTCACATGTGAAAATGGACTAGTACAAGGCCATTATAACTAAATGGACATGTACACTATTCACACTTGATATTTTGATATTTTACACTGGGACAGTTCTACCCAGTTTGCATCTTTAAACTTGTACAGGTAACACTTATTTTAAAAGTAGTTCTCTTGTATGAGTGTGTCTCGGTTTGAAAGACAGGTGTCAGACAAGAAAGGCAGGAGCCTCCCCTGAAATGGAAAATGCAACCCCCTTCCCTCCGAATTATTATAAATCTGAAAATAAGGGGCTTTCAGGCAAAGATATAAGGGATAGGAATAACAGTTCTTTACTAATAAATATATATGTATAACAACACAAACAAACAGCAATAGCTGTGGCAGTCACAGCAAACAGCAGCCCGAACCCAGCGCCGGCCTCGGGCGCTTTCCCCTGGGTGCAGTTCCTCCTCCCGCTGAGCAGGGCGGGTGCGATGGTTCCCCCGCGGCTGCAGGGGGCGCTCCGCAGCGAGCTCGGGAGCACCGGGAATGGCAGCGCGGGGTCCCGGGAAGGGATGTGTATTTTCAGTCAGTACTAGTGCATTACAGGTACATGAACAAACATTTCTTCCTTAACTTCCTCATTTGATTTGTGATTTTAAAGGAAAACCAATTTAAATTTTCATAATTTAGTCAAATATAATGTGTACAACTGTGGAGCTAAAACTGTAATTTCCAAGTTCATCTTTACTCCTGCTACCTTCTTGACCCATTTAAACCCTAACCTAGGAAGAGAAGGAGGGTTGCAGGTAGAGATTTTACCAAGAAACACACAGACAAGGAAGTTATGATCTGCAATTTCTAGGTCCTAACAAAGTAGTAAGTGTTAGCAATCAAGTCTTCCTTAGATCCAGTGCTTACTAACATATCAGGTATCTGGCAAAGGTCTCATGAAATAAGTATTAAGTTTCCTGTAAGTACACCTGAGAGTGTTTTGAAGGGCATATCAAGTCAATTCCATAGCACTTTTCAAATCAACTATGAAATGAAAATATGTTTACTGAAAATTCTAGGTGCAAGTAGATGAAATTTCACTGAAAATGATGTGCAGTATGCAAAGAAACAGCATTTAATACGGTTTTTTTAATTGATGAATTTGAGAAGATCCTATGTTCAGCAAAGCAAAACATTCTTGCTGTTTCCTTGAACAGTTTCTGGACAACCAAGCAAAGCTTAGAGAATCTTTTGCAAACACTTATAAAGAGTTAGTTAAATTTTTCATCAAAAGGTTAATGTAGAAATTATTTAGTATATTGAGGAAAAAATAACAGAAATATCTACAAAGGTATATAATCATTAAAATCTTTCCTTAGTTAAGTTTCTATCTCCCTTTTCCTGTATTCAGTCTGTTATCTGTGATTTCAGGAATGCTTACTAATTTCACAATGAATCCAATATTTTCATCCTCACTACACTTACTATGAAGCAATAAACTTAATTCAGATTAACATGGCTACAAGATTAAAACTAAATGTGCATGAATAATCTTACTTGTACCATAAATATGCAGAAGATCAGGCTAAAAAATTACACCTTTTTGTAGATGTTTTCGGCCTGATTCTCAGCTCAATAGCAATGGCATTTCTTCACTGTCCTCACTGCAGATACGTATGACTTATTTTTCATTTATTCCAGAATTAACTCCCAACTATGTTGTCATAGATCAAATCTAATTCTACATAGGTGGTGCATAAGAGAAAAATGCTGTAAACAAGATGGCAATGTGACTTCTAGGCAAAGGAAATTCTAATCTGCCATTCCTGACACTATTTCAAAATTATTTTTGCTATTTACAGTGATCGTATAATGACTGATTGTGAGAACTACCATAAAATAATTTTCAAACAGAAATCACTGTGCTTTTTAAACACAGATTTCTTTTCTTAAATCAAGCTTAACAAAGTGTGAAATTAATCTAGATAATTGTTTCTCATATTTCCCATCTCAATGCTTCCTAAAGCTAAAAGGATATCATAGTGTCCATTTACTTCCCAGTGTGCCTGTACTTAATAAAAGGCACATACACACATTTAGAAAGCACAGACTCACCTGTAGTCAGCAGGAAGGTCAAAGGGCCCAATGGACAGTGAGCTGGAGCTCCCTTCCTGGTGGTCTGCAATGATAAGAGCTGAAGCTGTGCAGTAACAATATCTTCATGAGTGCAAGGAGTTAACCTTCTCAATTTGATGAGATTTCACTCCCCTCTGGAAAGGGGCACAATCACTTCTTTGTACCACCTAAATGATAAATTCATGTCTACTTTGTTTTGACCCCTTTCCAAACTCCACATTCAAGCTCTATTTTTTTTTATTATTAATTAAAGAAAAATGTGGCATGGGGGTGGATTACAATTAAAGTAGTCATACTTGCATAAACCAGGTACAAAAACTGTAAGCACCAGAGGGAAGTACATTTTGGTGAACTTTGATTGTTGCTGAAATTTTTGGAGCAGATAAGTGCATATGATATCAGTCAAGTTCAGGACGCACAAAAATCTGGTTTGGAAGACAATTTCAGTCCACCTAAAGTGTCTGAGGCAATATGCTCTCCCAGGGCCAGATTCAGCACTGTATTTCAATCACACTGCAATGCAACAGTGATGCCAGACAACACTAAACTCAACTTTCTCATCACTTAAGACATACCACAGATTGTCTTCACACAAGAGACATCGAACAGCCCGGAGTGTGTATGAATACAGCCTACCTGGGGACATTTTAACATTGAAAAAATGGTAAAATGTTGCTTTACTGACACCTATCACCACTCCACTGTGTCATCTAAATCACAGAAAGGAAACTGCTCACCTGACTATAGAATTTTGTCTCCATATGTCCCTTTGATTCCTCACATTAGGCAATAGGCAATTAAAACAATCAGCAGAACAGACACGTTGCAGACAGCCAACTTAAATTTCACACTGTTGATTAATTCTAAGAGAATGAACACTACCAGAACTTTCATTTTATTGTCAAATCAAATCTTCACATTTAACACTATTATGCTTCTATCATTCATTTTGTGAATAAAATGTACTTCTTCTTTGTACTTGACTGCATGTTTTAAACTTCTGTTTGCCTGCTCAGAGCTACCCATATTCTTGTTGGAAGAATATGGAACGAGCATATCTTGTGTACACAAATTTCAAGGTCCAATATCATTCAGGTCAATATCCAACAAGGCATGTCAAATTGTAAATCTTTAAATGCAATACAAGCAGACAATTTGCCCACTGTAGTCAGGACATCTGAAAGAACCAGTCTCAAGCCTCAAACAGAACACAAAAAACTGTATAGAGATTTACTGCCTACTCAGGGGACAGCTTCAACTTTTAGTCTTCATATCTGCTCTAACATGCAGTAAGGACAAAATACACTGGAAGCAATCCAAATGCATGGAAGATAAGAGAGGAATCATGCTATTAGGATGAAATAAATTATCCTCTAGCCTATCTTAATTGACACAAGGACTAGGCTAATACTGAATTAGAATGTCAGGAAAAGTTCTTATGTTACCATGTCTTACTGGCAGCAGGCATATGTCCAAGCCAGCAGAGATCTGAGTGTTTAAGTCAAAAAATGGATTCTGCAACAAAGGCAAGAATGGTTCCATTCAAAATCAGCATATCTTAGTCATAAGTCTCAAGAGTTCAGGAAGAACTAGGAAAAAGGGGTCTCCATGCTGTTAAAGGACTCTCAGAAAGCTGAAAACACATGAAATCCCAGACAGTGAGATGCCAAAAGGGTGATATTATTAAATGGGTTTACATGTGCACAATGCACTTGTAAGACAAGTAACTTAAGTTTCAAGCTAAAGCCATCAGATTAGAAGCTGAACACAGAACAGATTTAAATGGTGAATTATTTTATGATAATTGGGTTTTAGCCAGGAAGTACCAACACTTTAATGAAATCTAGAAATTGGTTAATAAACACTGACTTTTAAAATTAGTAATTCATAGTATTTTAATGTTTTAAAGTCAAGGAAAAAAATCAATCAACAGGTGTTAAGTGAGTTGAAACTCATTGAAGTATTTTCAAAAGGCGACTGCATGTAGAAAGGCCTAATCCAATTAGTGTCTTATAACAGTTCCAAAGATCAGCCCTCATTCAGCTTCTTCATAAGGTTTAATGCAGTGGCTTGCCACGTGTAGGAATAACGATTACAGGTTTCCCCCATTTGGTAGATTGTCTTTTGGAAAGCAATGATTCTAAGAGTTATGTCAGGTTATAAACTTAACGTGAACCTGCAATGGAGTGGTTCAGACAGAAAATCAACTGCAATCCTTCAGTGTGAGTCAGAAATTATATACAGGATTTGAGAGATATGACACCTTTGTATATAGGAAGAACATTACTGGAATGCAGTGTTTAGCTCTAGTATCAGGTACTTGAAAAGCCAATTGACAAACAGGAAAGTCTGCAGAAATGAGGAGATTAAAAAAAAGGGATAATGACAAAAAATGTCTCACTAAACACTCTTTCAAATGAAGAAGATATCCAAAGATGTCTTTCAAATATTCTACAAGTTGTTAAAGAGAGAAAAAGATATGATTTAACAGCATTTTTGAATTATCATCTGACATAATCCATAGAGACTGGAATCTGAGGGCAGATCAAATCAGATTGCAAATAAACCAAACAATTTACCATCAGTAGTAATCAATCATTAGAACAGTTTACCTAGAGGTGTGATGGATTAGCTATCATTTGACATATTTACTACCAAGTGTAAAGTTATCCATCTACAAACAAAAAAGAGAGGTCACACAGAGTGTGCAGGTCAAACACACAGGATAGGGACCCTATCCTTACATTGGATGGTGAGACTTTCAGAGATCTTTGTGGATTATATGCAGATCCCTGTACAAAATGCTGCAGTCAAGAGAGCTAGCATGATCATCAACTGTATAAACTGGGCACAAAATAGAAAAATTGAGCCATTTGTTACTATTGCCACAATGTGACACCGGAGTGATTTATCAAAAGAGTAAATTAGTGAGAGTTCAAAGGAGGCAGGTAAAATTTGTGAGTCACATTAAACTCTTACCCACTTCAAAAAGAAATTATGCTGCTTTGCACTGAGTTTAAATAAGAATTAAAAATATTCAGTGTTGATTTCCAGGAGTGCTCCATTACTGGGATGGTAGTTTTAGATCTTATTTTTAATCAAATACACGTTGTTTCTTTTCAAGGAGGAATGTATTTGTTCATACAGATATTAATATGGGGGAAATACATGCCCTGCACTATACAATATGTCAAACTAAATACCTGTGAGGGTCAAGACTCTATGTTTTCCAAAATAATAGCCCTTTGATAGTGATGCATATGACCACCCACATGGGTGAATTCTATATCCAGGCTGTCATGTACAAAGCTCTTTTGGCATTCTTGTCTTTGAAAAACAAGTTTTCTTAAGAAAAAAAAAAAAAGTTGTGTTCTTTTTTATTATTTGTTAAAAAAAACTATCACAGAATCTGCATGACTAAATGAAAAACTTTTTCCAAAACTCATTAGGTTTCTCTAGGTATTCAGCCACAAAAATGCAAAGTCGATGGTTGTTTCTTACCTCATTTGAAAACATTTTTGATAAAAACTTGATTTTTTTTAAAAAGAAGAAAGCCATTGTCATTGAAAAGTCAGCCTCTGCTCATGGAACATTTAAAAGACAGTTTCTTTGCTAAATGTCGTTCATGAAAAAAATCAGATTAATTCCTCTTGCAAACTTGCTTAACAAGAGTGTTTTGCACTGTAATAAATGTGCAATCCAGAACACATTTATTCTGCCTACACTGTGAATCAGTGGGAGCAAGTGAGCCCTGGCGCCAAATCTGCCTGTACCCTGAGCATGGCACATTGGTGTGCCTGCAGTAGTCTGTCCATCCTCTAAGGGGACTTCACATCATTTGTGTGTGTGCATGTACCCCATTTGGGGCTGGTTAGGGCAGTGAAGGCCACTTGGTGCTCTCAGGGTTCCAACACTTTTGACTCCTCACTAAAAGTGCCAAAAACAAAGGAAATGAGGAGCTGAAAAAAATTGTGCTGAAGAATTTGCCATATTGCCAGCTGTGCCTTATTTAACATGAAATTATTTCCAGGTTTGAATGTAAAGGTTCATTACCTTATTTTATACTCCTAGATAAGCCTAGCATAATTTTTCTTTTTTTCTTCCTTTCCTTTCCTTTCCTTTCCTTTCCTTTCCTTTCCTTTCCTTTCCTTTCCTTTCCTTTCCTTTCCTTTCCTTTCCTTTCCCTTTCCTTTCCTTTCCTTTCCTTTCCTTTCCTTTCCTTTCCTTTCCTTTCCTTTCCTTTCCTTTCCTTTCCTTTCCTTTCCTTTCCTTTCCTTTCCTTTCCTTTCCTTTCCTTTCCTTTCCTTTCCTTTCCTTTCCTTTTCCTTGTAACTGAAGTCTGCATCATCTCAGATGCAGACCTTGTGAAGGTTTAAAAAGCTCTTGCTGTTGCCTAGATCAAGATTGAGATGATCTTCCAATAAACAGGTTTGGAAAAAAGTCAGTTCAGGAATGTTTTAATACATGGCCCAAATATGACTTTGAGAAAATACATTTTTATCTTTTATACATGGTTAAAGGGAAGTCTCATTTCACTTGTGGGATTACTGAGTACACATGAAGTATACAATGAGACTGAAATTGCTTCTGCATTGCTAAGGACAATAAGAAAATATTGATAGAATAAATTTATAGAGATTCCTTTTTTCCCCTGATTATACACTGTTAGAGAAAATGGATTAAAACAAATGTCAGTGTAATGGAGCAGATATAGTTAAAATAGTATTTTAATGTATTTTGCCACCAGGTTTATAAAGGCTATTTTAGAAAGAATAAGAATGTAAAGATACTAAAGTTAATTAATACATATATGGAAATAAATTTCAAGCTCTAACAGAGACTTTGTGGCAAATAATAGAGGCATTGTCTTGTTATTTGCAAGGTATAAACAAGAGTTCCTTTTCACTTTCAAAATGTAACAAGTGCACTGCAGAATACATTGTGAGGTTTTGTTTTTAAAATCAAACACAAAGGCATATCCAGAACTACCAGTTTCACTGAGAGGAAATGCTTGAACAGGTCCTCTGATTTCTTAGTGCTCACTGTAGAATTGGGCAGTTTCAGGCATCCCTAACAGCTGTTAAAAGGTGTTAATGCATGATGAGTTTAATAGTGCAGCCATTTTGCTTATGTACCTACATGAACAGCTTCAAAAAATCTGATTTTAACTACAAATATTTTAAATTGTAACTTTGACATATATCTCACAGATGCAGCAATTTCAATCAAGGCAAGGAATCTCATGGTTGTCTGGACTGGTTGTCTGTTCACCAGGGAGCCTTAAAAAGGCAAAATATCTGTAGTAAGCAAAATGTACAATAAATCATCTTTAGGCTTTATTTTTTTCCCCTTTTTGTTTTTAAATATATGTGCATATCTGAGGGCTGCCAAAGTGATCAATGTATAATAGCAGAACAAAACCAAAACACTTTAAACCCTTTACATGAAGTTTTTAATAAGATTTCTGATATGATAACAAAAAGACATTTATTAAATCTACTTAACATCATCTCTGAAACAATTAATTGTTCCAAGTTTCTTTAGAAAATTATTCAATGAGTGAACAAGTACTTGTCAAATCACTTTGTAATTAAATTCATTCATTTGTTCCTGTTTTAAAAATGGCCACATATTCCATCTGCTCATGCAAAATGCTTAAGTATTTTCAGCCAACTTCCCCAAGTAAAGCTGTACACCCATTACACACAGCACACTTCACTGTTGCAAGGGCCACAGCTGTGAAGTATTGTTATAAAGGGCAAGAAATTACCTTTCTTTGTCATTCAATTTCTTTTGTTAAGAGAATTTCCGCATGAGAAAAGTTCAGATCATAGACTCTTTTTAGAAAAGGATTGTTAGTATTTTCTGGAGCTGGCTGGAACTGGTGTCACCTGCTTTGAATGCAGTAACTGAGAATTTTTTTCCAAGCCTTTTCCTAAAAGAGAAGCTGATCAGGAAGGGAGAAGCAGACTTGTTGCAAGCTACTTTGTACTGAAATATTCTCGTAGTTGTGCACACATCTTCAAGGCTTCAGGAAGTTCTGCCTAAAACTGGAAACCCTGAACAAAAAATCTTATTGAAAACCATGGTGACCCTTACCTCTTTCTCTGGTTCTAGTATTTGGTGGACGGACTCTCCAGAAACCATCTTTCTGTAAGAGCCCTCAGTTGCAGTTTTTCAGTTATTGTCACGAAAGCTAAAAAAGCACAGCAACTTCAGCTGCCTGTTAAAACCTTCAGGAAACCTGTCTGGCAGAGAAACAGTACAAACTGCTCCTCAGACCAGAACAGGCAGAGCTGTCCTTCTGGTTACTTATAGAGTATCCTCTGGAGATAAATAGAAATCAAAGAACCACCAAAAATATGAAAGGGAATCTGAAAAAAAAATAAATTAAAAAAAAAAACTTAATGTGGTGGCAAATGAACCCATGGTGCTGTGAGTAAGGATTAAAAACTATTACAGAAAGCTCTGAACACCCTGGTGATTCACCAAGGACTCTCCTCAGCCAGCAGACAGAAGTGCTGAGCTGAACTGCTTCCGGATGCTGCTCTGGATTTCCAGTGGTGCTGTTATTTTTCACCCTGGGGAAAATCATTAAAAATTCTTCCCCAGATCTTTTTGCATATCAAACCAGTTGTACTAAAACTCTCAATTCAGCATTTCTTGGTGGAAAATAGGAAAATGGCAAAGTAGATTAAATTCACACAATCACTGTGCTACTTAGGTTGGACAACAACAGCAGAGATCATCTAATCCCATCCCCACTGCTTGGAGTAGAAACTGCCAGAGAAAGCTGCCTAGGACCATGTCCAGTCCAGAATATCTCCAAGGATAAAAACTCTGCAATCTCTCTTGACAGTCTGCTCCAGCATTCCATCACCCCAACCTCAAAAGACTCCATCAGAGCTGTTGAAGGTACAGTCCAAAGAATCTTAAGAGTGAATCAGCTTAATAGTTAGAAATTATCTTCTGATTCAAAGTGAACTGATTCACTCTCCAAACTCCAACAGAGCTTAATACATATATGGTCTTGAATTCTCTCTACAAAAAACCCAGTAAAACTATCCAGCTGTTCACTTCATGGCAATACTTAGAGGCCTCTAAAGTATCTTTTCTGGTCATGATTCCAGAAGTACACTGCCGAAAAGCAGTTATCAAGAAATGGAGGTTCAATGTCCCAAGATTTAGCTTTCTAAGGTTATTGCTTAAGATTATTAAAATATAGAGCTGGAAGAACGTAAAACACTCTAGTAATTTTTTTTTTGTTTAATACTGAATCACTTATATTCAATTTATTTTCATGAGCTTTATAAAACAACTCATAGCAAAAGCACAGAACTACATGGAGCAAATCCATGCCCACATGCTCCTTTTTTCATAAGTGTCTGCTAACTTACAACAAATATTTCCAATTATACTTCATTGGCCAAGCATACTGGAAACTTTTATCTCACTGGAACAACCATTCTGTGGATTTCAATACTTGTTGATGGGTCAGAAGGCAATTTCTCAGGTACAAACTATTAGGTTGACAAATTGTTGACAAAAAAGACTGTGGGATGTAGGGTGGCAGACTGCAGAGGGCACAACAGAATGAGAAACAGACAGGCAGTATAACCTGCCAACTGGCAAGTTTCTGAAGTGTGAAGGTTGGTCTCACACTCATTCTAACACTCAGTGCTGCAAATTCAAATGCTTAGCCCTGGGGTCAGCATTTGCCAGGAGTAGGAGTTAGCCTTCCAGTTCAGATTCACAGTAGTAGTAGTATAAAGAGGTGGGACAGACAAAAGAGATGCATGCGCCACCACTATTATGAGAAATAATGAAGGGGATCCAGAAGTACATAACTAATACTGAAGTAAAAAAACAGATGACAAGCATTTGTGAGGCATTTGCATCAGCCTCAACCCTCTGACTATGTTAAGCAAAAGAGTGAAACCAGTGATGAAAAATGTAGACATTTTTTCTAATAGAATCATAATGTGCTGCAGAATTATAATAATCTGATATATTTGATGCAAAATTACATGAGATAAATGCACAATGGGTAAAAAGTACCTGTTTAGTAAAATAGTAATGATTTAAAAAATCAGCTATTAATTTTCACAGGCCTATTTCCAAGTTCATTAGAGCTGATGAGATTTCAGTCATTAGTCCAGTGAGCACTGTTGGATCTAGTCCTGGATTGGGTTATATTGGTTATTGCATTAGATAAGGATGTTCAGGTGAAATGTGAAATCAATTAACAGAAAATTTATTCCCTTAATCAAACAAATGTGGCAATAATCACCTGTGTGTTAAAAGAGAAGGTAATCAATCAGTATTGGCCATATTTTTTTTTTCTCACAGTTAAATTATAGCAATTTATAGCACCTTAGGAGCTAGCTCAGAACAATTTTGATGGAACCTGTGAAGTCCTGAGTTAAGCAACACTCAAAAATCATAAATTATTGGAAATTAACTGGTTGTCCTTAGAAGTTTAAGCAGTGAAATAGCAATTGGATATTTCCTAATCTAGGTAAATTTATATTTAAGGAGTCTGAGATACTCATTTCTAAGGTACAATCATAGAACATGATAACGGGAAGTTCTTCTGGACATAGCGCTGGTTGTTTTGGCTTTAGTCAATGTTTTGCACCACAACAAAACATATTTCTCTTCAATCCCATCACTTCTGAATCTTGAATATATATAGCCAATTCAATTCTGAGCTGCAAAGGAGGAGTTTTTTTAAGTCAACAAGCTCATTAACTCAAAAGTTAAATGTTTAAAGTTTACATAGGTCTTATCTTTTAGAACATCTAAATATGTGAATATCAGTTAACAGGACCAAAAATACCACACATTTTCTCTTACCCTAACAGAAGCAATTTCACTCAGGCTTGTCAAAAAAGACATATCCTAATGAATAATTGGGAGGGAGAGGTGTATGTAAAATACAGGCAAAATTCTGCCATCCAAGAATACCACTGAATAGGTTCACGAGGGTGTAGATTATTTCAATCCAAGTTTGTCCAGTTTTCAGAGTGCCTGTCAGATTCAAAAAGCTGGGTGATTTTTATTTTGCATTTGCTGTTACTTGAAACTCCAACTTTTTCTGCTCAGGGCACTAAAATACCATTTTCAGGCTGATTTTTATCCTGCATGGAAGAATAGAAATTGAAGCCCACTAACTCTATTCAAAATTGGTTTATCAGAATAAGGTGCTCCTTGCAATAAACCTTCTCTCATCTCTTATGTCTGCACAATTTTCCAGTTCAAATACATAAATCCAGTTATTAAAACAAACAAAACTGGAAAAAGAGTTATTCAAATATCTCATTTGTAGAAGGAGAATCCCAAGGTAATGTAAGACTTCTATTGTCAAAGTGTTTTCAGGAGGCAAGTCTGATAGATAAAGTAAACCCCTTCAGGAAGGGCAGAGGGGAGGGAAGGTTAAACAAGGGTGAATGTTGACATCTGGTTGAGTGAAGAAGAGACAAATAGAAGGTATCAGTCAGCAGGCCTGAAGCAAACTTGATTTAGACAGCCTGTGCTATTGTGTGAGAAGCATTTCTGTTAGAGTCATACTGTAAACTTTGTAGTTACAATAGTGCAAACACACTATGGTCAACCAACTCCTTAAATGTGACTGAGGTAAAGGGTAAGTGTAATCAAAGAAGAAGATTAACGTGCAAAAGCACCTAGAGGAGACTAAAAAAAAGGATCAGGGATTTGTGCCAAGGTCTCTTGCAAGATCTGAGAAGCATCTCTTTACAGGACTTTCTATAATCAGAGAGGCAGGAGAAGAAGCTACTTAGGAACATATTTTGAAATTAAAAAGTGCTTAGTTTCAGTGCTGTCTGCATGTTTCCAAGGGCCAGAATAGCAAAACTAGAGCTGCAGGGTTTGCAGCTCTAGTTTAGAGTTTGCTAATGTGTCTAAGGGTAAAGAATGGAAGGAGGCACAACTCCATGGTGTGGCCAGCACAGGAGGAATTACTGTTCCTAGCAGGAACAGCCAGTGGGAGAATAGCTCAGAACTAATCAGATCTTTTTTCTCAGGAAATTGTGATAAAGTGAATGAAGTGAATGAAGATTAAGACAAGAAAAGTAATTTGTTCAGCCTTGTAGTTGTCTCTTCAAGAAACAAACTATTGTAGTAGTTGTAGTAAAAAAAAAATACTTCCTAAAATGTATCCACAGAGTTTCTCTTCTTTTTAAAAAAACAATCACCTGTTAAGCCATATGGTTTTTGTTTATTAGTAGGAGAAAATTACCTCATTGACCTCCAGGCAACAAAGGTGGTGAGGACTTGAACTGGTGCTTTGCTGCAGTTCTGTTAAACCAAACATAGACTGTGTATTGCTCCTAATCAAGTTTTGGGAGACATCTGCTAAGCCTCAGTTTTTGAGTTTCCCACTTTTAATATCCACAACTAACAGCAAAAAGAGGATTTTTTCCCTTTCTTTTTTCATGCTTCTTGACAACTCACCATGCAGTTCAACAAGACAGACTGAGCTGATTTCTCAAATAAAAAGAGTTGCCTTCTCTCCTCTGCCCTTTTCCATAATTGCATGATCCTGCTCTTTTCTGCAGCTGCACTAGATCTACTCAGCAGATTCTTTGCTGATTCAATTTTGTTCATTAAGCCAACAGAAAAAATATTCCATTCTTTCTGCTTGGTTTGTTTTCTGCCAGCCCAGTGACCTGAATTGGCTTGTCAAAAGGGTCAGGCAGTGCCAGAGCAGCATGAAGTGGCAGGAGTACATAGCTGGGAGCAAGAAAAACAACCCTTTTACCAGGAAAAAGACATTAGATAAGCTTAGCCATCTCCTCACACAGCTCCCACACAGACACTCAGCTCATCAGCAGGAACAACCTGAAGTAAACCAGTGCTGATATTAGCTAGACCATGCCAGCTCACAAATGTCAGTATTTCTGGAGCTGATCAGCAGCAGTTAAACTGTCCATACAACAGCAGAGGGTAAACTCTTAAGTCATCTCAGGGTCAGTTACCTTTGCAGTTGAGGCAAAACCCCAAGTAAAAAAGTAAAAGGAGGGGAAAAAACCCTGTGCATCAGCTAAGCTTTGCTGACCATCCATGTGTATGATCTCAAGCTTCAAGCTAATTCAAGTTGGCTTGGTCTTCTTTTACTGACACAGTATTTGCATTTGCTGGGGCTTAGGTCACACACATGGACAGTTACCATAAACCTGCTGACACATAAAAGTTTGCTTGTGTGTCCAAACTCTCAGAATTTTTTTTTTTTTTACTATTTGCTCGCCTTCTTTCTCCGCTCCAGTTTTTACTTTTTCCTTTTCCTGAGGATGCTTCTCCACTGCCCATTAGCTCCTTTTCTGATTTTTTGCATGCAGAACATGCACTTCATATTTAACCTGACATAGGTGTATACCTAAAGGCAGCATGATATAAAGTATTCCAAGTAAAGGTGGGCAAATATTTTTGGTTGGAACATTTTCCAAAAATAAGCCCAGCTCAGTGTTTTATATTCATCACTACTTTCAGCTGATTGAAACAGCAATTTAAACTGTGAAAAGCATATCTAAATAAACATGCAATAGATCCCAAAAAGAAAATTATAATTTTCTCCTATAGCAGTATCAGTGCAACAGTGAACATGACTCTAGACAGTGCATCCATTTTAAGCTCATATAACAGTATTGAAAAAAATATTAGCTGATTTGCATCAAGCTGAGAGAAAAAAAGGTCAGGGCCAGTTGTGCATACTGTAAAAGTCACTAAATATTTTAATTGCTTGGATGAGAGAACTTGAACAAGAGGAAAAATATCCTGGATGGAGAATTGAATGGGTATGCAAGAGATAAAAATAATTAAATAAAAATTACCATTTCTCCAGTAACCAAACTATAAAGGAATGGATGGTGCCATGAAATACAGCTTTCAAAATAACATGAGGAGGCTTATGTTACTTTCACTGCTCAGCTGCAGCTGAAATCCAGATGTGGGAATCAGTTATCTGGGGATGGTGACTTTGCCATAGAGAATTCATTAATAACGATTTTATTTGGAACAGCCATTTTTTGTAAGCAGATCATAAGAAACTATTTCTGATTTCTATTAGATGTGCATCCTGTAGTTCCCTAGGCCTTATTCAGCTGTGGCATACTATGAAACACCACCAGTGGTTGTAATAGAGCCCAAGGCTACGGAATGGGAACGTTATACCTATCACAACCAGTGAAATTATTCTAAAGTTAGATTCTATCTCCTTCCTTAGTTTTACCCTTCCTTACAAACAATTTTACTACTGTTTCTAGGTTAATAATTTTGCATAGTTTTGCAGCACTTGAAAAACTGTCATATCCTGTACAGAAAACATACAAATATACAGAAACAAGGTGATGACCCCAGGGCTTGTTACTCGACTACAAAACAAACCCAAGCAAGAGCTACAAATAACAGTGCAGGATTACAAATTGATAACAGCATGCTTCCTCACAAGTGACAAGGAGACTGATCAAAACCAGGGCTCCAGACACCATGATGCAAAGCCTGATGGTGCCTGGTACATTTCCTCAAGCTGTAAAGTAGAGTGATAGGTTTTCTTTTCCACTAGGAGATCTGCTGCAGGTGCCAACATGTCTTACCTCTGACTAACAGACAGATTCTCAGGCTTTTACCTATGCCATCCAGCTCCCTCATTGTTCTTCCAAACAATGTCTCCTGCTCGATTTTGTTCATTTTTCTTATTCTTTTTAAGCTTTCTCACTTCTGTGATAGCCAGGTTGATAGAGACAAGCAGCTGAGATGCTTTGCTTTTCCCTGGTTAGTAATTTATTCATTTCTCCCTTTTTTACCAGATAGTGAGTATAGTCTGCAGGAAAATTTTTCTGGCATGGTATTCCCTCCAAAGCTTCGTCTTTGCTGAAGGCAGCTCCTCATCAGTGAGAAAACACAGAGCACAGAATACCCTGAGTAATATTTTGCAAAGCAAATCCTGCTCAAAGTACCTAGAAATGTAATGTATTTGCCTTTAATAACAGAGCAACATAGAGCTTTAGACAGGGTATAGAAGAGGGGAAAAATCACAGGCATTTCAGTTTCAGCTGATAAGCAGAAATGTGCAGGTGTTGTGCATTAGATGACCTTCCCTATGTGGGTCACCATTCATCAGTACTCTGTTAGCAGCCTTACCTAGGGCATCTTGGTGTGTCTCATTTCTCATGTCTCCATACAGGAATGATTACAATTCTTAAATATGTTTAGGTTGGCTTACAGGCTGCTGAGCAGAAAAATAAATTTACAGATATTTGAGAGGTGTAAAAGCCTTCAAAAGAGAAGAATTATAGTAATAGGATTAAATTAATATTAAAGAAATGCAGAGTGTTAAGTCAAAGCTACCTAGCAGTTGTAATATTTTCTCACTTAACAGTATATCTGGTCCATTTGTGATTTTCTCAAGAAAAAAAGGTTGCAATATGGATACATTTGTTCTTCATTCCAGGCATAGCACGTAAAGAGGTTATGGTGACATGACACTTGTGCTTGTGTATGCACGCCTGTGACTCAGACCTCTTTCATCTTGACAACAGAAGCTGTTAAGTGACCTATAACTGATATCGCTGATTTAGAACATCCTTTAGCTTAGGCTTGCTTTTGTAGCTTTTATACAACAGAGGACTTGGGGTTCTGCTACTGCCTGGAAATACTTGTGACCTAGACAAGTATCCCTCCTGAAAGACAGATGACTTTGCAGAACGTCAAAGAAATGTGAGCTGCTGGAAAAATAGTATTCCCACCACAAAACTGTGTTACTAGTTAACATTATTTATATGAATATGAAACTAAAATCTCATTTATATTCTATAAACCATAATATAGGATTTTTATCTTGAATTCGCTTGGGCTGCTGGTTTGGTTTTGAACTTAACACTCCAATATAAAAAGAAGTAAACCAGTTGGACTTCAGTTTATTGTATGTGTTCACGTCTGTTGAAGAAGTTAAAAAAAAATCTAAATTAGATTACCCACAACTGAAATTCATTACAGTGTCCCACAACTGAAATTCACCACAGAATTTGAACTAATGCAGATATAGTAAAAATTAAATTTCTAGATAACAGATGTGACAGTAGCAGGACCTGAAGGCATCCTGGCTATTCCACCTAAAAGAATAAGAGGTTGTCTCTTAAATAAATGTCTGTTGGCCTTTACAATGTGTAAGGTACACAAATGCAGGACAGAACCTTTACACTGCAGTATTTATCAGAAAGAAATCAACAGAAACATAAGCAGTCTTGGGTTTTTTTTTACTTTCTCCAGTTACTGCAATATTCTAAAAAATATTTCAAAATACAGCTGAGCTTGGGACACTGCAGCAATTTGAAGCATTACTATGTAGAGGTACGATTTTCTATTGTATTTTTAAATTTTCTGTTTTTTCATTTTCTGTGAATACCTCTTTGGTATATGGTGTTCAGCAAGTGCAGTTCTGCAGCAGTATGTCTGCCCCACCCTGAGGGACTTCTGAGACATGACACTGGATTCCAATCCCACAGACTGAAAAGTGCCTTTGTTTGCCTTTAAGTGCCCTGCCTGGCAGCATTAATGTTTCACCACAGATCTCTGTCCTTTTATCCCAGCAAGTGCAGCTATAATGCTTCCTTCCCATTCCCTAGTGAAAACAAACAAACAAACAAACAGACCACAACCCAACAACAACGACACAAAACCCAAATTATTTCTGAAAGGTAAATGACTGGAAACTGCTGGCTTGTACCATTGAGTCTAACATATTGTCAGACAAATTCAGCAAGCTACATACAATCCATAGGAAATAGGTACATTGTGTCTATTTCTGTAAATAGAACTGGTTTACCATTGGGGAGAAAACTGTTAAAAATTAGTGAGAACACAAACTGCATCTGAAATTACTTGCAAAGTTCCATACTGGAATCAATAGAATTAAGTTTCCAGCTTTGGTAAATGCTTCCTGGACATTTTTGAACAAGTCATTTATCAATATTTGCCCCATCTTCCTGGAGAAAATTTTGAGCCTTTTTCTCACCCTAGCTGGAACTTGGGCTCAGCTGTGTTTTGGAGAAGTGTGAGATCTGCCAGCACCTCAGGTGAATACTCTATTGGTGACAGTAATGATACTGACCATGAGAACCAGACTGATTTCTGTTTAGTGAGTTTTTGGAACAAATCTATATACAGTTAGCAGATGTTCAGATAACAGTTGAGTATTCATGAATATGTTTGTAAATCTTGACACTTTGAGGAATTTGCAATGAATGTCACTGCCTTTCTATTCACTATAGTCAGATTGCCAGTCATCTTACTGTCTGCAAAGTTTGACAGCCTTCAAAAAGAAAAGACAATCAGACATTCACAGAAGTAAAAAGCTGAGGTGAACAGTTCAGAAACAAATTGCAGTCTGGCTAATTTTTTTTTTTTCAGATTTGCTAAATCTGAAAACTCTAAAAGTCTTAGCAAATACTTACAAATACCAAATACATTCTCAGCTTATGGAAATAGTTTGGAAACTATTCCAGAGTAAAAAAAAAAAAAAAAGCTGAAATTTCAAACATTTTTTTGGTTTGACAACTGCACTTTGAGCAACTCTTACCATAAGTAATAGCAGATGTCTGAAGAAAAACAAAAGCCACTCATGTTGTGGCTTTTTATTGTTTTCATTTCTTTCTTTTATAACAGAATGAGAAATGTCAATTTGTCTACTGGATAATTACATAACTTGACCTTGGGTTCTGACTTTTAGTTGATGATTGGTCTTGAACAAGTCATTTAACTCACAGCTTTATCCAAATAGCAGAGCCTATTCCATCCCAAGATGCTCAAGCGACATCTGTAGAGGGCTTGGAACTCCTCAGAAGTTAAAACAAGGGGTTTAAGAGTTACAAGTCACAACAGTGGAAATTCCAATTAAATGTAGGAAAAAAAAACTATATGAGAGTGGTTAAGCACTGCATACCAAGAGAAGTTTCAAAACCTCTGTTCTTGGAGATTTTCAATACTTAGTTGGAAAACTGCTTCAGCAATCCAGCCTAACTGTGAAGGTAGCCTCGCTTTGAGCAGAAGACTGGATTTGATGTCCTCCAAAGTGTCTCCTCCTACTTAAATTTCTGATGTTTAGAAATCTAGCATTGTAATGAGGGGTTTTTTATGTTGTTGACTCTCCAGTGTCTGAAAACAAGATGGACTAATTGATATGCAAAGACTCAAAAGTCCCCAGGCATGTATACTAGATGACAATAAAGAAAATATGACTCTGGGTGCTTGCTGACTGCCAAAAGAAGCAGCAGGCTACAGCATACACCCAGTATTCCATATCTTTAAGTACAGCTGTGAATTCTTTTTAAAAAGCTGGGGAAAAGCATGCTTCCTTCAGCCACTAGTGTAATACCTGTTGACTTTCACCAGAAAGAGACAATAAAGAGACAGAGGACTTAGGGAATATTTTCATTCATTTTTGAGGGTTGGATGAGTTTATATCAAAAGGCCAGGAAGATATTTGTGGCCAAAGTAAGTAGGTATTGCCCAGAAAAAAAGACAGACTCCTACTTTTCACTCCAGCTGTTCACACAGGTCTCCTCAGCATTCAGTCTCTGCTGGATAAAAAAAAGCTTCCCATCAAACAGGAAACAGACTAAACATGTATATCTAATTGGCCCTGTAGGCTTGGCTTTGGTAACAAACCACTCCAAGGTACAGTGTTGCATTTTTCCAGGAGTCTTCAGTCAAGGCTGTACTCACTAAAGCCTGCATGTGGCTTTTGCCTGGAATTTAGCTGCTCCAAATAGAATAGAATAGAATAGAATAGAATAGAATAGAATAGAATAGAATAGAATAGAATAGAATAGAATAGAATAGAATAGAATATTTCAGTTGGAAGGTACCCACAATGATCATCTAGTCCCACTGCTTGACTAATTCAGGGCTGACCATTAGTTAAACCATGCTGTAAAAGGCATTGTACAAATGCTTGTAAAATACTGACAGGTTTGGTGCACCAATCACCTCTGTAGGAAGCCTGTTCCACTGTTTGCCCACCACTGCAGGAAAGAAATGCTTCATAATGGCAAGTCTGAATATCCACTGGGGCAGCTTTGAACCAATCCCACTTGTCCTGTCACTGGATACCAGGGAGAACAGCTCATTGCCTCCCTCTCCACTTGCCCTCTTCAGGAAGAGCAATGAACTTGTCCTTCAGTCTTTTCTCTAAACTGGACAATCCAGTATCCTCTGCCACTCCTCACAGGACATGCCTTCCAGCCTTTTCACCAGCTTTGTGGTCCTCTTCTGGATGCATTCAAGGACCTTCACATTCTTCTTTAATGGTGAGGTAGGAGACTAAAGGAGCAGTTGACTGGCTCAAAACAACCATGTGGGAAGTGGTGGCAGAACAGGGGTTGTAGGTGGGACAGTGCATTGCTTCCCCCACCCCCTTGAGCCCTTTCACACTGCACTATGTGGCATAGGCACATTTGAAAAGTTAGCTCCTGGTCAGCGCTGTAATGGGGGAAGCTTGACTTCATGGGACCACTAGGAATACTGTCTCTTTGTGAAACACAGGAGCAAGACTTTAGTGCTGAAACTAGCATTAGCTTGGCTGGGGGAAGGCTCCAGCAGACTGGAACAAATAAAAGGATGGTGGCATGTGCACCACATGGAATGCTTCACTACCCTGGAATTAAAAGCTGCTGAATCCCAGGGTGGTGACTATCTAGCTTTTTTCTCTCTTTTTTCTTTTTCTTTCTTCTACCTTCTCCTCAAAATAAGTTTCAAAATTTGCCAAGCTAGGGTTTGTGAAGTGCCTTATTTTGTCTGGACATTTTAAAGATTTCTAATTTAAAGTTTTCCAAGTGTCTTATTCCATTGGAATGTTCTAAAGTTTGCAGGTAAAAGTCATTATTGAACGTCTTGAGAATTTTGTTGCTTTTCCCATGCATTGCCCTGAGTAAATATAACTACCTTCCCCTAAGCCACTAAGTTGACTAGGGCATTAGATGAAGTCCAGACCTGCAGAGAGCAGTCCACGTGAGGCAGCACCAGTGCTGTATTCAGAGGGACAATCACCTCTTTTGACAGGCTGGTGATGCTGTGTTTGATGCATCCCAGGGTGCAGTTTGCCCTCTTGGCTGCCAGGACACACTGGTGATTCATCTCTGCATCTTGCTCCTAGTCATGAACACAGCCGTGCTGACAGAAGAGTTGGCTCTGTGCCCTGCAAGGCCAATTGTCTGACACTGCCTCTGGGAAGGCTGAGAAGCTGTAAGCCATGACTAGCCCTCTTCTCAGACAGCCTTGCTGGATAACAAGAAGTGCCCCATTGTGTGAGTTGTGATACACAGTACCCTGGCAAGGTCCCATCCAATTTACAGTCGTATCAGACAGACAGAAAAGAGACTTAAGGAGGCAGACTGGCCTAAGAGCAGTTTACTGGAAAAAGAATCCTGGAGAGGAAAAAAGACGCAACCCAAAATAAAATAAATCATCAACCTGTGGAGTCACCGTCCCTGGAATTGTTCAAGAAATTACTGAAGGTGGCAGTTCATGTTATGCTTTAATTGACATGGAGGTATTCAGTCAAAGGTTGAACTTGATGACCTCAAAGGTTGAACTTGATGATCTTGGAGACCTTTTCCAATGTTAATGATTGCATGTTTCTATTCTATTATCAGCAAGTTAACCTTCATGCACTTCTCTCACACAGAATGGTTATTTACATAAAGGTGTTTTCTGTGAAAGAGACCGTTAGGAAATATGGCAGGAGGGGCTGCTAATCCCACCCACCATATAAGTACTGAATAAGAACTTTGATACATTGACTATTAAGGGACTGTTTTCTTTAACATCTCATATAAATGTCCAATATCAGGCAGGATGAATTGATCAACACCAGCCATTCTCCAAATGCTCCCATTATTGTCTCCCCTGCATCCTTGGAACACTTTTTGAGGGCAGCCTGCTCAGGATGATTCTCAACTCTCCCAGTGCTGTAACCCTTCCTCAACACTAAAACTAAAGAATCTTCCTATGTACTACCCATAGGTGAAACACCTTCATCCTGTAGGAAATGCAACTAACAGAGCAAGATACATTTCTGCCTCTCAGCTCACTGTTAGCCTTGAGGTGGAGACTATTTCTACTAAACTCAGCAGAGCTAGAAGTGGCTAGCAAAGTGAGGGATTTTAAACTCAACAACTTTGCAAAGGAGCAAAGGCTGGCAGCACATATGTTAAATATTTTTACAAGGCAATATATCTTCCCACTGGGAAGTCACCTTAAGCACAGCCTGAGCCTTAGAAGTTCCAGAAGGCTTGTGTATATATTTTCTTAGGTACAATCTATCTGCATCCACGGAAATAGCAAGGCCATTTCCTGCATTGGTATCTATCACACACCATGCTTAGTATAGTCTACCTAGAAAATTCCAAGTACTTGTTGTTCTCCTTTGCCACCATGTTAAACCAAAACCAAATCTTTCTAACCATTTCACTTACAGTTGCTAAAGTAAAGTGTAAAATATAATTATGGATATTGACTTCAAGATGACCTTTGTTTTTAGCATTAAAAACAGAAAGTTAGAATATGAATTTGCTCTTTGGAAAAATAGATATTCCAAAAAATTGAGCATAGGAAATAATTTAGACTTTTGTGTCAACAGCATTTGACAGGAGGCGAATGAGAACATGATGAGTGTCACTGTTTCAAAGAGATTTAATCATCAATATTCTCAGATGGTTTTAATGATTTCATTTATGAGAAATAAATTCAAGGGGCACTAAACCCAGAAAAGATTACTGTAAAAGTATATGGTACATATTTCTTTTTAATACAGAAAATATTTTCTTTATTAGTGGGTTTCTCTGAATTTGTGAGATCCCACGTTTAGCTAATAGGTGTGACAAAATTCCAGTATGTTCTACAGTGTATATAAAATCTTCAAGGCATTTTTATTTTCTAAAAATAATTTCTATGGAAAAAATATGCATATGGAATAAAATCTTTCAGAAGCAAAAAAGAGAAGAACTGCATCCACAGGTTATATTTCTTTGAAAACAGACAGGAACATGGGATGCTTTTCCTACAAAAGCATTAGTCAGTAGCTGTCTTCACAGGACTTTTAAAACCTAACAACTGAAATTAGCACTTGAAAAATTACATTTATATATACAATTTTAAAAATACACAGAAATGAGATATACCGGACAGCATGAAAAATCTGGTGTATTATTTATCAGTGTTGACAGTTGGCTCCCAAGGGAAATGGTTGTGCTTAATTAATTAGATGGAGAAAAAAAATGCACAAATTTTCATTCATCAATTGTTTTCACGTGTTCTTCAGCATCATCACAGAAAAACCTAGAAAGAAAGAAAAACAGTCTGAGGCTTTCTAATATTATATATGCAACTAGTTCTGCACAAATCTATTACATTAATGCATCTTTAAAATTTTTTTCAAACATATTTGAATTCAGCTAACAGGTTTTAATTGACATACAAGAATCAGACTATTGATGTACTCTTAGCTTACTCAACTGTGTAACTTGTATGAAAATCTAAAGTAATCTGTTCTGACACCCAGATGCAGGGTAAAGCATTTGTGAGACCAGTCTTAAAGACCTCAGTGTCACTCCAAGGTGACACCTTCAAAACTAGCAACTGTAAAAGTCAGTGAATTTTGCCTTCTTGCTCTGAATTGAAAGAGGATTAATATCAGCTGTATAATAACAGCTGTATGCACCTGTTCATGATGAAATTTTTGTCCATTAACTGCACAGGAAGAAACAAACTACGGCTTTGAATAATAATTTGTATGAAACATGGAGTATTTGTGTAAAAATATTTAAGAAAAAGAGAGGGATTCTTTATGTATGTTAAGGAAGATAAAGACAGGAAATCAAGTTGTGCACAAGAGAAGCTAGCAGAAAAACAGTGACAACAAATAGATGTTGTTTCAAACGACCCATATTTGTCTTCTAATTGCCAGTTAAAACTTTCACAATGTCTTTAGCAGTCACTCTCTCCATGTGTTTGAATTGAGGAATAGAAAACAAAACACAGTTTTAAAAGTTAACGGAACAAAGTGAAATGGAGAAGACACTACAATGCATGCTGCAAAGGATTGGGCTTTTCACTGAAACCAAAAAGAGATTTTTCTTAATTACTTTTAAGCGATCCCTCTTTCCTTCTCCTCCCCCACCTCCCTTTTTTCTTCTTGGCACTCTTGTGCTGTCTGGAGTACTCAAATTTTGCATAGAAACCACCTGTAGACACCAGCTATCTCTGCCACTATTCACATGGTTCAAATTTACTGGAATTATCCTTTGCTTTTCTCCTCTCTTACTCAGTGTTTCATGCACAACCTCCCTCTTTTTTTTTTTTTTTTTTTTTTTTCCTTAAAAAACCCCAACGAGTCAACCTCTTGTCCCTTTCAATTTCCTCCTCTACCAAGAGCAAATCTGCAGGATTATAGGGGAGAACTTGAGAAGAAATTAGAGTAAACAATCCTTTTGGGCCTATTTATGGAAAGGGAATAAGGAGAGGATGAATCAGCCCACATAAACTGAATCAGCCTCTCTTGCCTTTCCCAGCAGTCAGGTAAAATAATGATTCATGAGCTTTTGGCCTAAGGGAGTCAGAGCAAAGCTCAAATGCAGATGCTACAGTCTGAAAAAAACTAGTTTTTTAAAATACCTGTGGGAATATTTTTTTAAAGAGGTGTCTCAAAAGTTGGTGTAATTTCTTGAAGACCTCAAAGAGGAAATTACCATCTTTTAAGAACCATCCTGAAAAGCTTAGATTATTTTTTTCCCCAAAACTAAAAATTATATATAAGCTAGACTTGGTTGGTGTATATTTTCTTTAATTATATGTTCTGGAGTTCTCATTTCATATTTTAGGTTTGAAGGAAATTTCCTGTCATAAGTATTTATTACTTTTCACCAGCTCTGCTAAATGTTTGTGTACATCTGTGCAATTTATTTTATCTTTTGAAGGTTCAGTTTAACACATAAGCAGTCTGTGATCTGAACTTAATTGAAATATATTGCACACCAAGACATATGGTAATTTGAAACTAAATTAAATGAAAATACAGGCTCATGCTAGAAAATCTAAATTAATTCCTTGATATAAGGAAGGATTCCCAGACTGCAATAATTTTGTAAAGGAAACTAGCCAGAATAACAGCAAAAGGAACAAAATATTTTTTTTAAATAAAAAAAGAATAATAGAACAAACAAAGAGTCACCCAAAAACTTGGAAAAAAACATCCAAACACTAAGTTCTGCAGAGCATATTAACACTTAAAACAGCATTACTATGTGGGGATTGGAAGGTAAGAAATGTGATGCCAAATTGTAAAGTAATGTCTAGGGAGAAAGAAAACAACCAAGTAAACCTTCCATACCATGTAAATTGGTTGGAATTACAAGAATGAGCAGAATTAGCAGATGCTACGTAACTATGATATGATGAGGGAGAAATAGCTTGGATATTGTAATGCAGAATCACTTGTTGCAGGTGTGCTAAGAGTTCTTGGATAAAATAAATAATCCAATGAGAAACAGCAAACTCTGACATCTTGAAAGATTATTTTGTTAAGAGTCTTTCCAAAAGTCTAATTCAATTAATTCCTGATTGAAGGATAAAGCAAAAGGTAGGAATCAATGGCAGGCTTTTTCAATAGAAGTTCCAGTTAGATCCCAGTGGTATCTATGCCTGGATTTGGTTTTGATTATATTTAGGTAGAAAAGAAACAAAGAGTGAAGTGACAAAGTTTATTTATATGTTATTCAGGGTGACAAAACTAAAGATCATATGTGGAAATTTGCAAGAATTTCTTATAGTATTGAGTGACTAGGCAATAATCGACAGCCAAGACTGGATGGTGATAAATGCAAAGAAATGTAAGAGGAGTAAAACAAGCTTCGATATACATGTAGAGTGATGAGCTCTACTCTTACTATTCCCATTCAAAAATTAGATTAAAATCATATTGAAAATAGTTCTATGAAACCAGCACATTAATAACTATTTGAAAAAATAAATATTAGGGATTAGCAGGAAGGAAACAGCGAAAGAAAACAAGAAAACATCATTATCACTGCTTAAATCTATGACACAAATACATCTTGCTCATTAGATATAACTATTAATCCTGTCCCGCTAGTAAGACATGAAAAGGATTTAAAAGATACAGTAAAATATCAAAATGATTGTCATACCCAATGTGGCTTTCTGCAGCACTAGGAAATGCAAGATCTGATTCTAAGGTAAGCAACAATTGAGCAGTCATTTACCCGGTAAAACCTCTTACTGCCAAAATGTTGAACCTCAAATAAATGATTTCAGAATTATTTCGTTCTATTTAAAATAATTGCATTGGTGTAATTACTTCTCGTTCCTTTTATCATCTATTGTTGAGGAAGAGTATTAATAGGAAGGGTGGAAAAAGTAAGTGCCTTTCTTACATCTTGTTTAATTTCGGGAGGAGATTATCAGAGCCCTTTAATGGAGCAGATGCAGATGGAAATTTTGAACATTCAGAGCAAATGGTAAAACTGAAGGCTTGATCTGTAATTTCTGAATGTCATTAGATATTTGATCCTGCTCTTACTATGCTGAAGATTGTCATGGGAAATGAGAAACAAAGCAAGGGAAAAAAGATCTCCCTAAACAAGATCCTCAGATAGAATGAGAAGGCACCCATGAAAACAGACAGAAAGATCTCAAATGAAAGTCAGAGATTTTACATTCAAGACTGCAAATCAATAGTGGATAATTATGTGGGGTCTTGATAGATCTTAATCTTGATCTCTTCAGATCTTTCTGACTTGAAAATTAGCTCTATTAAACTGCAAAAATCCCACAAAAGGATTTGAGACTAAACTGATGGAAGGATAACATGATTAAATCATTGATTAACCTGAATGACTGCAGGAAATTGAGAAGGAAACTAGTGCTGAATGGAAAGAAACAAAACCCTTTAATTACTGATCAAAGATAAAAATTGTCATGTGATTGCAATTTTCAGCCATGTAGCTGCATGGAATTACTTCTCTAGTTCTTTGAGACTTAACTAGAGGATGTCCTATAAACATGTCTTCATAATCATACCCTTTACAATAAAATCTTCAGCTATTTTGATGTTGGTTGTGCCTAGGGATTTCAAAATCATCTAGGAGTTCTCAGGGTGGAAAGTTTTAGAAAAATCATGGCTGATCTGCTGATATTACAGTAATTTTAAAATGTCATAGAATCATAGACTGTACCACACTTCTGGTTTTAAGACACTACACCATTTTGTGGTATAATCCATTAATTTCTGGACCCTCTGATCATTCAGAACATCCAGGTGGAATTAGGGAAAAAAATAATGTCTCTTTTTTCCTGAGGCTTTATGAGCTTTTAAGAAAGAAGAAGAAATGAGGAGAGAGTTAAGAGGTAAATCCAAATACAGATATTTAATTCTTTCAGAACAATGTGAAATAAAATTCCACTGTACCTAGGTATTTTTAAGAAACAAAACCTCATGAATATTTAAAGTTCTTTATTTAGAAGCACAGGACGTTTTTATGGGTTGCAGATACCCAGGCTCGGGCAGCAGCCCGGGCGGTGTGAGGGGAGGCTGGGCTGCCCCAGCCGGATCCAGCCAGATCCAGCTGGATCCAGCCACCCCCCACAGGGCAGGGCTGAGCCCCACACACAAGGTGGGTGTGGCACTGGGGAAAACATTTAAGAAATGGCAAAATCACCAGATGACGTCAAGGAGCAGCAGGGGAAATGGAAGAAACAATGTTGGGAACACTAAGATGGGAGAAGAAGGAATTGGAGAAGATGGTCCATGTGCCGGAGCTGATACCGCCCTGCAGCCCATGGAGACACCGTGGTGAAGGAGGTGTTTCCCTGCAGCCTGCAGAAGGACCCACACAGAGGCAGAGGGAAGGCGTGAAGGAGAAGGAGCTGTAGAGCAGAGATATTATGGTCTTACCAAAGTCCTCATTCCCCATCCCCCTGCACCTCGTGGGGTAGGAGGGGTAGAGGACTTGGCAATGAAGTGAAGTTGAGCCTTACAGAGGAAAAGAAAAAACGTGGGATGGGATGGAGGTGTTGTTTTAGTTTATCTTTGTTTCTCATTGTACAAATTGTTTTTACGTGGCAATAAATTTAATTATCCCCACATTAATTCTGTTTTGCCTGCAGTAGTAACTGCCACGTGATTTCTCTGTATTTATCTCTAATCACAAGTTTTTTCTACCCCCAACAACCTGTTGGGGAGGGGGAGTGAGAGAGCATGTGAGTGGAGATCTGACTGCCAATGCCATGACACTAAATCCAAGCATGGTCATCTGTGAGGTCATAGCAAGGTTAATCTTGAGGTGCCACATATAAAAATTAAATTCATATCTACGTCTAGATTCAACTGACAATAAATTTTAAGAATTTTGTTTTGAGAATTAAGTTTTGGTGTATAAAATACAAACTAAGGAGAATATGAAAAAATTCAGTTTGATTATGGCAATACAATGCAATTCTTAATATTTTCTCTTTCAAACTTCAAAATAAAAAGACATGGGTTGTAAATATACATATACATCCATATATGTATATATATTATACTCAGGACACTTGCACTTACATTTTCCAAGTGACTTTTCAAGTCTCTTGGGAAATGTTAGAGTTTTAAGAATCCAAAGTGTCTCAGTTGGAGTTATAGCAGAGTTATTTTAACTTGTTGATTTTAAGTTATACTTCCTTGTACTCTTTAGTAGGTGAAACAAAAAAAAAAGTTAAAAAAGTCATAAAAATTTGATAACATTCTATAACATTCAATCAGGAAACAATGACAACCAGCAGCCATTATCATTTAACTAAAAATAATTGCAGTATTAAAATACTATAAAGGCTTTTCATGTCATAAAGTGAGATACTCCAATATTTTAGTATTATAGCATTAACTTTAAAACCTTCAGACTCTACGGCAGTTATTTTCCATGTAGTTGATACGTATACTTAGCTGTTGAATCCTTTGGGGAAATACATTTTAGAGAGTAAAATAATTCTGGAGCCTATTATGAGCCATTACATAGCACAAATATTATTAAAATCACATGAAACTTGAGGCTGTAGTTGAGGGACCAAAATATAGAGGTTGAATGATCCCCATGAGTGTAATTACATTCATATGGAGTGAATGTAAGAAAATCTGAGTGGAAGAAAAGTGATTCCATCTCAACTCAAAATATAAATGGTGAGAAGCCATTTTAGTCTAACATGGATGATAATAGTTATATTTAAATTAACTTCAACCAGAACTCACATTTTCAATCTATTTTCTTCTTTAATAAATTGTGATACTATCAGGATGAGAGTCTAACATAAATCCGTGAACCAGGTGATACATTCCCATTTAGTTACTGGTACTCCAGTTACTTGTTACTGGTACAACAGTCAGAAAAAAAATCCTAATATTCATTGTTTTGAAATATGACCTTTTAGCTTTCATTTTTCATTGACAGCAAAGGTCTAGAAGAGACAATTTTAATTGTTTCTTTACTTGTGAACTATACACATACACAGATAAATTTGCCAATAAGCTCTCTTTATCATTTGCTAATTATCAAATTTAGTAACTTATGTTGAAACAAAACGAAAATATTTTGAAAAAAATACCATTTAAACCATTTTGTGATCATAAAGAAAGCAAGTGTGCAAAAAAGACACATTTCCACATGGGAGGTGGCAAGAAATACAATGGCCAATATTTTTCCTTCTGATTCAGTAGTGGGTCAGGGGCTCAGCATGCTTAGACAATGCACCTCATTCTACTGGTTAATTGACACAGTGTCAGCACCTATTCTGTCTTCCCAAGACTAAAGGGGACCAAACTCTGCTCACTCTTCAGAATATCTGGTCTGATTTTTGGGAATACTTCCTTCCTTACGTTAACACTCAAATTTTGCAAACAAAATTCTGGGAAGATTGCCTGGGAAGACTCAGGCCGAAAGTGTGTCAGCAGTCATTCCAGAAATTTTGTAGTGCGGAAAAGAGTACCTGGAAATGCTTAACTTACTAAATATAGACATAAATTTTTCTTCTCTAGGGTACATAGAAACTGGTCAGATATTCTGACTGCCTGTCAGTATAACCTGTGCCCTAGATTTAGCACCGATAGGTAGCTCTGTGAGAACAGATATGGCCTGAGCATTCAGTGTATATAGGTCCTGACCTCCAGAGGTTCTCACAGATTTCACTTCAGCTAAGTGACAGGAACTGTGATTGATGCCTGCCAAATGTTTGCTTTGTTATCCTTTTCCATGAGAAATAGATGGGTTGGATATGTTTTTGAGGATATTTTTTTCTTTTTTTACTTTTATATACTCATTAGTTTTCTGAAGTGTTTTAATGATACAATGTGCACAAGAAAAAAAGGTCAGATTGCTGGGTCAGTGGGAGTCATTCTGTGCCTTGCTGTCAGATGGCATCAACCACTGAGAAGTTTTCTTTTTTACACAAGAAAGTTCTGCTCTCACTGTTTTAGGTTCTGGAACTGTATGTGGTGGTACCCAACACACAGAGTTAATCATGCTATAATTTTAATTAGTCTTTTGGCATATGTGCTTCTGAGTAGAAGAGCACATTGAATGCAAGAAGCAAGCATTGATATTGAAGCCGGCAGTGCTACTGAGGAGAAAATTCCTATTTACTGAAAAGGAAGGAGTATTGCTGGTACTGAGCAGTCTGTATATAAAGAAAGCTTTTAACCTCAGCTCCAGCCTTCTGGTCTTGTCATATCTTGAGGCATCTTACCTCCTGATAGCCTATCTGTCCCTGAACAAAGTACAGGAAAAAGAAAGTTTAGCTAATATATATTTGGCTGACTTTCCACCACTTCTGGATTTTTTCCCAACAACAAGGAATCTTCCCTCATTCCTTGATATCTCTTTGAAAACAGTTTTGACACCAGCCTTGGTTTGACTTTGAGATCAAGTTTAGATGCTTTGAATAAAAAATATTTGCCATACTTGAAAAATCTCTTTCTTTATACTGTAAGCAGATTCACACACCTCATCCCGCTCCCTCTCCCTCCCTCTAACATTTTTCTACCCCTTATTCAATTTCTTGACTAATGCCCACATCCTGTAACCTTGTGAGCATGGGCAATTTTAATACTATTTTTTAGATTTTTATCCAAGTCACCAGTCCCTACAGATAATGAGTTTTCTAGCAATGACCCTTTGAACCTCAAGGAGGAACTTCCACTCTTCTAGAATAAACTCTCTGCCTGGAAGGAATGCCTTTGAAGTTTTCAGCAGAGAGGTCTTGACACAAGTCTGCAGTCTCAGCATTTATGTAAAAATGGAACAGCCCCCAGACCCCACAGTTGGAACCATTCTTCAATGTATTCAAATTACAGTTTGAGTACAGCCCTCCATTTCAAAATATTTTCTATTTTTATACTTGCAAACCAAAATTAATCACTGAAATAATTTCAGCCATAATTGAATGACCCCACAAGCAAAATAGCTTCTGAGAATCATCAGGGACTTCAGAGCAGCTTTCTGGCACCATTGCAGTTTCTTCCCTCACAGATTTGGACTTGCAGAAAGCACCTCGGGAGAGCTGATACAAAGAGGCAGGAAGTTTACTGCGCACTTGCACATTCCAAGTGTCCAATCCTGCAGAGTGAGGTCACTGAGTCCTGGAAAGACATCTGAGGGAATTAAACTAGTCTCATAAACTGACATCATCTGAGAGGAATTAGAGAAAGATGTACAGGAAAAATAAAGTTATTAGTATTATAGAAAAGCCACATAAATAAAAACAAGCATCTAAAATGCCTGCAGGCACCTCAAATCATAGGCTGACTGATATTTTATAATTATCTATGGGATGTTTTTTGTTTAATTATGACTTCACTTCATCAAGTTGGAAGCTAGCATCAGTATGAAAAGCAGTAGGAAGCCAGTTTTAAATGTTCAGCGGAGGATGCAGAGAAATATTGTCAGAATCATCAGCTTAAGCCTGACAAAATCATGCAAACTGAAGGAATTCAAAATGGGTCATGCACTTCAGGTGACCTCCACAGGACCCTGTGCATTATATATGTACTATAAGGCACAGGGAAATGTTTGTTTTTGTTTTGGTTTGGTTTTTTCTTATACAGTACACTGTATTTATGAATTTAAAATAGGAAATTGCTGAGGGCAAATACATTCACAAAATATCCATGTCATTGGGTTTATCATAAGAATGGAAAGAGAACTTTAATCTCAAGTCTGAACAATACAGCCATGCTTTTGTCTATGACTTTGTAGTCTAATACAACTAAGACCACATTATAAGTCTAATACAACTAAGACCACATTATATTGGTACAGAAGATCAGTTTCTTTTATATACAAAACGACTTTATTTATAAAGTAAGCTAATCTGAAGGCAGACAAAAGAGACACTGCGATCATGACAGTGATGAAAACATCTGTACAGTATTTGGACAAATTTCCACCTCTTCTGAAATTTGTATCTTAATTCTGACATAAAGAGACATGGATGAGATTTTTCATATACTTTCACAGATGACACAACCATGATATAGTCCTGGATCAATTAGGACTGAATGGTTGACACAGTCAGGATTAAACCCAAACAAGGTGGACTGAATGGAGTCTATGCAGTGACATGTGCAATTCTTTTTAAAGTGCCTGCTGAGATGATCCTTGTGAAGGATATTCTCTAAATGTGAAATATAAACATTGTCAGAGCAATGTAAAGTATCCATTGGCTTTAAAGATGTTCACAGAGTACAAAAGTCCTTATTTTCCACTTCCCTGATAAATTTCATCTTAGTGTCAGCAAGGTGATACCTAACATTTGTGTAGAAAGCCCTGGCATGTAGAATCAGCTTTAGGTGGAAGCCATAACCATTGATTCTTCAGAGATCTGAAACAAATTCATCATTCTTGAGTGCAATGTGGCATCCATCACCACAATCAGGGAAGAGTGAAGCATCAAATAAGTAGACCTCTAAAATCATAGATTGAGATTAGGCTTTCTCAAACAGCCATGGCCAATAAGGCTGTTCTGTTCCTGGGGTCTGCATGCTGCTGATAGCAGGATAAGACATGATCTAAGGTTTCCAGCATGTTCTCTCATCCTTTGAAATGGTGTTAGAGAAAGCAATTGCACTGGCTATTGTACAATTTCCTTGGTGAACTGTGCAGTCTGAGTGGGGAGCAGAGTGTTGCTCTGTTTGTTAAATTACATCTTGAAGAAAAGCAGATTAATTTAATGGATTAAGTTAGCTAACAGCCATTCAGATAAGAATAAACCTGAACACTTAGATTTAGCAATGCAGAACTTTTATAAACTCTGAAAAGTTAAGAGTAATTTTTTTTTCTATTGGTAGCCTGACTTTGAATCACAGTCTTGAGAAACTTCCTTATGAACTAGATAAATAGCAAATAATTTGAAAGAAGAGCACTGAAAACTCATTGATGGCATTCACAGAAAATGTTAAGGAAAGTGGAATGAACATATGAAGCCGGAAATATTGAACAAATAACTACATCAATAAATCACAAATCAAAACTTTTTTTCCTTAGAACTGTGAAAAAAAAATAAAAAAAGAAGACAGCACTATCTCTTCATATACAGCAATTTTTGTTAATGCCGTTGAAAGAAAAATATTCAGTACTGGCACATGACATAATGGATGAGGAAGCCCAACCAAGAATAACTAATCATATTGAAAATAAATTGACTAATAATTCAATATGAAGGTTTGTGGGATAGGCAGTTTGGAGAAACACAATCAGGTTTTTTGAGTCCTTCTCATACTATAATCTTTACATTTCTTATGCATTAAAATTTAATTTATAAGCTTTAAAAATATTGTAATTCCATATATTTCTTGGAATTCCAAGTAGGGATTTTTGATATTATTAATATCACTAATAATTATTAGTATTATGTGCAAAGTAGGCCTAACTGTTAATTGTTTAACCCAAAGTGATTTGTAGTGATATATCTAGGGTGCCTTCATCCCTTTCATCAATATTTGCTATCACATGAAAGAGAATAATTTCTCAACACTCTTGGCATGGGGACAGTTTCTCTCTTTCATTTGAGAGAGTAAAGAATGTATGGGACTTGATTTCTGAGTTTTTTCAAAGCCTCTTTCTCCCTTCTTGTGCCTTGTCTGAATTCTCCACTTCATTCCTTTTAAGGCAGCAGGGCAAGGTGAGGGTAAACTGTTAAAAAAAATTAGTACTCTGTGTAAGAGGAGGAAAAGAATGTACATGAGCTCCAAGCTCTATCTACTTTTTCAAATGGCCTTTTCATAGGGACTGGTGCTGGCTAGAACAGGAGGAGGCAGTGCTGTGTCATGTCTCTGAAATATTTCACTTTGATGTTAGTAAACTATCCTGTTATATTGGCATACACACCCCTAAATTTGTCAGTGCAGATCTAATACAGACTAGAAAAGCAGTTTTTCTCATTGTGAAATAGATATCTGATGGCTGGTAAACTGAATAATTCTTTAGGATCTACTGATCATGCTGACTAGTTTTAAAATAACTTCATAAGGACTTAAGCATTCAGTGTGTACACGTTAGTCCTTAAATTTAAGAATCTGACTGCAAATCATAGCCTTGGGTCTGTAATAGTAACCTATGAAATAGAGGTTCGGTTCTACTGGAGCTTTAATCTGCAATTTATGTGTGCCAGTTCTGCATGGACAGGAGTTATGGAGAGCATATGTTTTACATGGTAAGACATAAGGCCACAGCTATTACTGGGTACTGAAAATAAAAACAAATTGTCTACTCTCTATTAATATTCATGTAAATTACATAGATTTCCAGTTAATCCAATAGTTTTGCAGTGGTTTTACTCTATCATGAAATGGAAGAGAAAGAGGCTCTATAACTTAATTCTTCTGTCTTCTAGGCTGGTTTTACAGAATTGGAGCTTTGTTAATTTCAGCTGCATTGCTTCTGGTTTACATCCATGCAACCAAGTAGAAAAACTGAGATGGAGATAGTTTTTAAAATAATATCTAAGAGATACTGAGTGTAAAGATATCACATCAATTGAGTGTTCTTATGCAATCATTGAGAGAAGTTTTAGCAATTCAATATATTAATTCATTATTTCAAATTCTTAAAATAATCCAACACCCAATTGAAAATATAGTCTACTTTCCTTTGCTTGGAATGGTTACTTTTTTCTAATTTGGGGGTTTATTACTTTGAGGCTCATTATACTGAAGCACAAAGGAAACCACTATGGCATAATGTGATTTTTAGAGTACTCCCTGCTTGGAGGAAGTGACTTGCAAGGCATTTGCAGGAAATCCTACTTTTCCTTGTTCATCTTCAAACTTCAGGCTGATTTTACAATTTCAAACAGGTCCCTTTTTAAAGATACATTCCATTGCAGATTTTCACTCTAATTTTCACTTGTGTAAAGTTGCCGTTACTACTCCTGCCGTGATTGCTATAATACTGTAGCATGGGCAGAGAAACCTACAGAAGTGGGATTCTTTTCTAATTCCATTAATTTGGTTTGATTCTATTGTGTGATTTATACAGAACTAACAACTTTCTTGTGTCTCTTTGTAAATGCAGCCTCTTTCACAACTTATACTGTCTTGCAAGTGAGGAGCACAAACTTACACTCCCCACTTGACTGCAAATCATTACTGAGTTCAATGTCTGTCTTAGCTGTTCACTTAAGAATCTCAAGATGAACAAAACAATGCCTCAGACCCAGCAGCTGAACCAATTAGTGCAACTTGAGGACTTTCTGACTGACTGATGGTATATTATCTGACTGCATATTCACACAATTCCCATTTCAAATTATATATTTTAATATATAAAACAGTCCAGGTAATCCAAACTTTAAAATATCAGTTGTTTAAAGTCAGAATATCATAAGAAGATACTTGTGGCAGAACATGGTAGATATTTGTCAGTATGTTTAGGCAACCAGTGAGGACTCCAGCAATGTGTTGTCTGCACTGCACAGGATCTCTACCTCCCTAGTGCTCCTGTGAGCATTGGAAGGACTGTGGAAAATCTCTGCCACAGAATTGCTTGGACACTTACCTGGAGCTCGGAAGGCCTCTAGTCTATTTCTCCTGGTGCCAGTGCTCTCCCAGACTAGTCTGTACAAATCATTTTACCTTCCTGGGCAACAGTTTCACTCTTTTGGCAGCCTGACAGAATTACTGCAATTATATGCCTGAAGAAAAACATTAAATGTGACAAGGACATATTCTGATGCTATAAGGTATTTTTTTATTTTTTTAGAGCAATTTTCATTATTTTTAACTACATAATATATGCTATTTTATAGATTGATATTCTCTACTGTTTTAACACTGTTCTTAATTTTCTGGCACACTCTCAAGAGTTGAAGTCTCTGGATATACCCCTCAGACAAATCTTAACTGTCATTAAAACTTCTGCAATGGTAAAAAAACAAAACAACAAAACCAGCAAATTCCAAGACACCAACAAAAAAATTAAAAGTTTAAAAAACAAAAAGTTGGGGGTGAGCAGCAGCATGCCTCTTTGAGAATAATTGAATGTCATTAATGCTGACCATGCAATGGAATCAACAGAAGGAAAAGTCTCTGCTATTTAAAAGCTATTTGGTTACCTTCGATGTAATTCTAGTTAGATATGTCACACTGGCAGCACCAGCACTTCTAACCAAGGCCATGATCTGACAAAACAGGCCTGAGAAAACAAAATTTGATCACGAAAAAATTTTATAGAGGTTATAATTTCCACTGGACAAGTCTGCAGAGTGTCCTTGGAAAACTCTTCTTTTTGCGCCAGCTGTAACTAAATGCATATTAATTGAGAATGAGCTGCCAGGTGGCTAGGAACATAGCTTTTACAAAAACAGAGGCTGCACTGTGCGGAAAAGTACTTGGCACTAAGTGCTGTAGCAAAATGTGATTATTTTGAAACTTATTGTATAATATCAGTAAAAGTAATTTTAGTCAATTTAGACAAAGAGAAGAGCAACACAATTAAAGTTGACACGTAATACCCAATAAATACATTTAACCAGAGTAAGTTCTTTGTAAATAATTTTAGAGATACATCATTTGTTTGCTTATTACAATATTATGTCCCAAATAGAAGAGATGCCAGCTTGTAACATTCATTTCAGCACCAACATAACAAAAGGAAAGCAGTAGATTCTCTGCCAAGTCCCTGCCACGTCTCACCCCAGTAAAAGAGAGTAAATTGATGCAGTCTTCAAACACTTTAAATGGTGTCACGGGAGAAGCAGGTAGGCTCTGCTTACTGCTTTCAACTTTCCTTTTCATTGAAGTCAGTGAGACGATCGTGCCAGTTTATTGTTCTTTAGCTTCTAGAAACTAGGCAAGACAGTTTTCTCCCTGTATTCCTGTTTGCTTGGGGCCGATTGCACAGATACAGCCAGTAAAGCTCATTTCATGCATGCAACAGCCAAATATACCTTTAATGAAGACACCTCAAAATTCTAGATGCAAGAAAGTGTCAGCTTCAAGCACACAGCCTGACTACAGCTGAGACTCAGAAATTAGTGCCAATTTATTTTTTTTGTAAAATTTTCACAAGCAGCGAAGTCTAACACCAAGACATGTAGAAGCACCTCTCTGCAAGACAGTCTGGTAGTTTTTGCTGTAATTTTTGAACATTTGCTGTGATTCCTGAGTAGGTTTTTATTTAGGTGGCTACTACTGCTGTATAAAAACAGATTGCATTATCCCTGAGGCAAGTGCCTGAAGCAGGGAGCTAGACAAACTCAGGGAAAACATATCAGGTCATTTATACTGTTATTCCCACTGCACTATGAAGCCGCTATCTCCATGGGTGCTGTTCTCCAAAAATGCAGGATATGTCTGCAGCCAGCAGTGTCTTAGCTCTCTACCAGGCTAGGTTTTCAATACTGCATCCCAAGTTACTTTGAGCTCACTGGAAATCCAGAGCCACGTTCTGCACTCACAGAGGAAAGACTTTGCATTTGGATGCTGGAGCCCCCATACCCAGCAGAATGCAGGACCTCAGCAGCCACCCTCTCTCCTTGGAGCTGATGTTCTCCCTTACGTGGCAGGACCCACCATGCCAGGTGAGCTCAGCAAGGAGGGCAGGCAGCTGTGATCTGGAATTGGTAATGGACTTACCAGAGCTGATAAAGCTGCAGGGCACCTCTGAGATGCTCCCACCTCCTGACAAACTCTGCTGAAGCTGGAATCAGAATCCCACTTTGAACACAACATGGTGCTCACTGAAGTTTTTCCCGAAAGCCATTTATATCCCCCTGATTAGCCCAAATTGCATTGCTGTTCAAAGACAGCAGATTATTCAAGATTCTTGCAATTATAATTTGTTCTTTAAAGTTACAAGACATCCAAAGCAGTGAGAGAGTAAAGATTGAAAGCTGTGAAATGCTGAGCTGTGCTTCCAGAGACCAGCTAATAAAGGAAACTGAAAAACTGACTGGCAATCAAACTGTTAAAAGTAGTACTTCTGACGCAAGTCTGCTGCAGGTCCCTATCTTATTGCCTGACCTTTATAGAGATAGATGAAGTTTTTAAGTCCACAAGCTTCAATCCCACCTTGAGAAGTAGGCTAAATCTGCACCATCACAATATATTAAGTGGGTCCTTCAACACATCTCTTTGCTAACTCTTTTGATATGAAATTAAAAAAAATTTAAAAAAAAATAAAAATAATAGATTCTTGATTTTCTTTATACATCATTTCCAGGCTGATTAATGGTTTATTTCAGAATGCTACCTATAAGATATAGATAATTCCAACTGCACACTGTGTATTTTACAGGACACAGGCATTAGCTAAATGCACTGTTTAACATATATCCATCTTGCAACAACATGATATTCATATCACTTTCTTTTAACGACAAGACATTTTTAAAATTAAAACAGACAATAACAGTCTTGGTACTGATTCAAGTTACAGCCATCTTATACAAGGTCTTTATACCCCATCATGCTGTTATTATAAAAGCTTTTGAAGGAAATACTGTGGCCAAACATCCAGCCCCGTCATACCCTCACTTTTAAGTACATGGACAGAAATAGTTACCACACTTAAAATTCACACCTCACCTTACGCCAAAAATTTAATTAAACTAACTTTCAAGTGTAGAAAAATCTCTACTCCCACATAATATATTTGCTACCATGCTTATGAATTGTTGTATAGTAATATGTAAAATGACCTGCAACAATGTGTGGAACTCCTCACACTGGAACATGGATATAAAAAAAAAAAACAAAACCAAAACTCAACTTCATATATTTATGATAAGTGTATTGGAGTAAAAGATGCATTCAACTTTTGGAGACTGCTGAGATGCCAAGTCTGGTATCTGGAAATAACCAGCAGGTAAGGATCACAGTCTAGATGTCAGGAATGAATAAGACCAAAATGAACAGAAATGTTTATTTCAGAGTTCATAAACATACAATTAAGATATGTGCTGAGGAAAACAGTATTAATTATAATCTCCAACATTCCTTTAAAAATTCCAGTGATCTTTAGCAGAAAACGAAATGATGGGACTGAGGAAAAACTGAGAAGAAATTATATTTTTATCCATTTATAGACTAGTGTATTTTTTTCAGTTATAGAAAACCCTTCTTATTAACATAAAAATTTCTTTTGAATTAAAAAATATTAAAAACATCAACTTCTCTTTAGTAAGTATTCATTAATTGCAGTTCAGTAGGTTTATGGGAAAATACTAGTAGGCTGCAAACAGATTATGTTGTACTAAAAAGAAAAATGCAAATAAGCTATGGGAATAAAAACCTGAAGCTTTCACATGAAAATTGGAAAGAGCTGTTGTTTTACTTACTTTTGGTCTGCCAGCTCTGGAAACTCTTAAGTGTTACAGAACAGTAAGACAATTTTATGTTTTTACTGTATACAATATTAAATTACTACTGAGAGCTATTTTCAAGAGCTGCACACACCTGCATTGCTGGTTTTTGTATCAATTAGAAGCAAAGAATTACAGAATCAGGCTTTTATATTAAAGTCATTGAAGCAGGAGTATTGTTAAACTACTCATGTAAAGCTCCAAATGGGCAGAAGCTAGTGCAATCAAGTGCACATTTCTACTTGACATACAACAAAAAAAATATTGGCCAGAGGCTGATAGCCACAGTATCCAGAAGAAATAATACTTCCAAAGTGGTGATGGCAAAGCAAAGATCAGACATCCAGAAAGAATTTTAGTGACCCACTGTCCACAGGGTATGTATAGCTGCATTAGGATTCCAAGTAAATTTGTGGAGGAGAGTTCTTATAATTCTAAAACTTGCTAAAGAATGCTAAAAAAAGCTGCACAAAGATGCTGTGTGTACCTCCAACTGTATTGCCACATACCACGTGCTCTAACTTGTCATCCTCAGATCAAGGCACTAAAAAACTATTCAGTGTCTGAAAGCAAAGCTATATTCACACTACAGTTAAGATGCACATTTTTAAACTTCAAATGTGATTAAGCACAGGAACTTCTTTTGGATACAGTGCTTTCTTCCTCACTTAAGACCTTTCATACCAGATTGGCTGTACCTTTCTTGAAAGATATGCTTTAGATCACTCAAAAGTCATAAATATGTCCATTCCATGAACTACTTAATGAAATTGCGTGGCTTGTGTTTATGCCAAGTATGACAGCACAGTCATAACCTGTGACCTCAAGACTTAAGAAATCATGAAACCATTTAAGTCTTAGCCATGCTTGGTCTGATTTTGAGTTAAGGAATAAAATCACTCATAAACACGTATGGGGGAAGAAATCATGTGAAGGATAGATAAGCTTCCTCAAATGAGAAAAGTTATTAAAATACAAAAGTTTTTATGAGATTTACTTTCATGCCCTTCCCATGACAAAAATAGCATCTTTATTAATATTAATACATTTCAGGTAATGCTATTTGTTGTTTGACAGATGTTAACACGGTGCAACCAGTAGGGTAAAAACCCAAATAAGCAAAGTGATCCTATTAAAGCATGTGCAAACATGCTGTGTAAACAGCTGTTTATTATCTGCATCAAAGAAAATCCTCCTATCTCTTAGCAACTGAGCCACTAGAAGACCTTCACCACCACGTCAGATTTTTCACCAGGCAGAAGTGAGCTATATGTAAATACCAACAGTCACAGAGGCTGTCACCTTCCATGATAAGATCTGTTTGACCATTAACTCTGGAGATAACACAGGACTTAATTTTTCCTCCGCTGCATCTATACACTACTTTTATTAATAATATCTGAACAAGGCATTAATGAGGGGACTTCATGGGACAGCTTGTGGGTGATTGGTAGGCAGGGGCAGGCTGGCAGCTAACTACTTTACTACTTTTTACTTTCAGCTAGTAAATTAAAGTTAGCTGATTAATTATTTATCAATTATATATTTGTAATACTGACTTTAAAGTGTCATTCTTTAACCATCTAATATTTGGCCTATAGAATCTCAATTAATTCTGTTTAACTTAGAACACAAGAAGTTGACTGAGTCAACCATTATTGAAAAATATTGCTTTCCCAGTGTTGACAAGCTTGAAGTTACTTCAGTTTGAATTTTTTCTAGTGTCAGATAACCAGATGTCAGACTTGGCTCTATCACTATCCTGTTTTGAAAAGATGTCCTATATCAAAAAGCTTTCATCTTCTTAGACACAAACACTTTGGATTTCCAGGGCAGAATACTTACATGGCAAGAAGAAAGATTTGTGGACCCTTAGTAAGCTATTTTTCAAGAGGATATTTCACAAGAGGATGAATTAAATACACTAGACTTCCTCGGTCTCTCACAATAAAGACAAGTTTTCTGAATTCCAAATAATCCTCGTAGCCTTTTCTGAATCTGTCGCAGTGTGAAAACCTGTCTGTGCGCTTTTCCTTGTGTGGATGATGGACTTGGACCATGAGTTCTGGACACATCCACACAAACACATTGACAATAGCAGTCTCAGTAAGAAGGTCTACTGACTTCCACTTCATATTTCTCAGCTCCCAGCTGCTAGTAGAGTAAGTCTCACAGACTGGAAAAGTGGCTCCCAGTTCTTTGTCTGTCTTCCATAATCCTCACAACATAAGGTTTCTCGTTCAGTCCTTGGTGTCATTTATCTAAGAAGAATTGTTTCTAAAATGATTCCACCAGCTTAGATGCATCTGTCTACAAGACCACACTCTCTGCACATCAACTTTGATGGATGTGAGCCAGGTCAGGTATCAGAAGCTGAATTTATTTCACCTAGGGTTTCCCCTATGTTAGTGGATGGTCTGCTGTCATGCTAGGCAATTTACTGATTTCCCACAGGTCTCAGCATCAAGACAAAAGGTCAAGCAGCAGTTTTCTTAATGCAGTGCTGAGAAAATGGGGAAAGAAGCAACTAATAAAATAAGGAAAACAGTAAATAATTCAATAAATAATTTCAGAGATCATTTCAGAAATAAAGCAAGGCAAAGTAGATAAATTATTCTGATGGATTGAAAAAGTCCACCTTCATTCATTCATTTATTCATTCATTCATTCATTCATTCAGAGGATGCCAATATTCCATGTGACCATGTTCCCGGTTATGATGAATGACCCTACCTGAAATAATATTTGCCATTTGTTTTACCATTATCAACTAAATGTGTAAACTCCAAAATGTCCTAACCTGATGAGTAGTAAGTCACAAGATGGGATATGGGAGTCTAATTTCCATAAACTGCATACCTGAAAGGCTAGAAATTTCCTGACCTAAATTCTGCCTTCCTAACAAGTACGTATCCCATCTATGTACTGTGGGCAAGATGGGGAATATTCATGACAATAATATCAGGATTAAATATCTTTCCTATATAATTTTTTTACCTAGATAATTTCCTCTGTTTCTTTTTCAGGTGGCTGTAGGATAATTGTACTTGGCATGAAAAAGGGCGTGAACCCACTTTCCTTGGCACATATTGCTCGTTGAGTTTTCTCACCACTACAGTTGTTGAAATTACCATTAGTATGTCAGAATCATAGGATTTTCAAAGTTGGAGGAGACCTTTAAGATCATCAAGTCCAACCATCAACCCAGTACTACCACTGTAACCCTTAAAGCACTAAACCACGTCACCTAGTGCCAGATTCAGGTATGGTTACTTTACCACCTCCCTGGGCAATCTATTCCTATGCCTGATCATTCCAATAGTGATTTTTTTTTTTTTTTAATATCTAATCTGAATCTCGCCTGTCTCAGCTTAAGGGCATTTCCTCTTGTCCTCTCACTGCAGGCAGGGCAGAAGAGACTGACCCCCACCTCACTACAACCTCCCTTCAGGGAGTTGCAGAGAGAGATGAGGTCCTCCTGAGCCTCTGCTTCTTGAGACTAAACAAACCCAACTCCCTCAGCTGTTCCTCACAGGACATGTACTCTAGTCCTGTCACAAGCCTTGTTGCCCTTCTCTGGACACACACAATATCCTTTTTGGAGTGGCTCAAAACTGAATGCAGTACTCAAGACATGGCCTCACCAATGCTGAGTACAGGGAGACGACCACTCCCTAGCCCTGCTCTTGACACAGGCCAGGATGCCATTGGCCTATTGCCCACCAGGGCCCTCACTGGCTCATGTTCAGCCGTCTGTCAACCAGCACCTCCAGGTCCTTTCCACTGAACAGCTCTCAAGCAACTCCTGCCCCAGCTCATAACACTGCCTCGCTCGTAACCCAAGCACAGGACCCAGCAATTTGCCTTATTGAACCTCCTGCTGTTGTCCTCAGCCCACTGGTAGAGTCTGGCCAGGTTTTTCTGTAGAGCTTTCCTACCCTCAGGTTGTTAAGCAAGCTCTGAGTACACGGGGCCATTAGAGAGCTCAGCAGTAAGATCTACTTGAAAAATCTCAGGCAGCCTTAAGTAGAAGACAAATACTGTCTGTTGCTCCCCAGAATCTTGGTGCACCCAGACTTAAACAATTCTGCCTAAGGAAAACATGTGATAAGAAATACTATTGCTATGGGTATTGGAGCAATTTTAATGGTGTTTTTTGGAGTTTGGTTGTTTGGGTTTGGTTTTTTTTCTGTTACTGCGAGATTCCTTCACTCTTCCTAAAATGAAATACAGCAAAAAACGGCTTGTAAAACTGAGTCCAAGTGGTCAGGACATAAACCAATCAGCAATTACAGTCACTGGCACATTTGCATGATTATTCTGCAGATGACAAAAATAACACCGGTCTTCCTGTAAGGCTCTTTATGCTATCCTAGCATCAAATGGAAGTGTGTTGTATGTTAACAAAGGCATTCAAAGGTCATAGTTGTACAGTAAGGAGCACATTTATCAGAGGGATAGGCCCCAAATTTCAATGCAAAGGACAGCATTGGAAAGAGCACTGGGATCATCATCAATACATTGTCTGGTCTCTGGTGACTTTATTATGCATTGTCTATCTTTTATAACCTGTCTAACAAACCACTTGTCTGCCACAGTTCCTGATTAGGACAGTAACTATTCCACTGACAATGTCCTAATTAGGGCTAAAATTCATCTGCTGAGACTGTATGTCTCTCTGGTGAGTCAGTCACTAAAAGAAATGTTCACATTCTATTGTTGTCTGCTCCTGCTTCGCTCCCCCTTATTCTCCCTTTCTTTCACCTAATGCATTATTTGGGGACTGTAAAACACCTATCATAACCAAGTCCTAATCCAGTATAGACTGTCAGTGAAAAGAAAAATTGTAATTAACATTAGCAATAAAAATGGTCAGTTTTCAGTTGTAAAACCCACAGTGGAGAATTCTCGTACAGTTTTGTATGAAGATATTTAACCGGCACAAGACTCTGAAACAGTACTGCATGTAATTAATGCCATCTTTTGGCACATTATCTGTTTAACCTTTTAAGTTCAAGGTGGAGACAGCACTGCTATTATTGTCTAAAATTTCCCATTCTAAAATCCTAGGATTTGGTTCCTACCCTTTGCACTTGGAGTATTCAAACATTTCCCATGTAGCCTTAAAAGCAGGGCTACTGAAAGCTTTCAACAAAAGAATACCACTAGTTCCAAATCTGAAGCTGGGAAAATCCAGTACTCAAACCCCTGTCAGGCTGTGAAAATCATATCCTCATTAGGATAAAGCTGCCACTTTCCTGGCATATGGATTTAGCATTTTCCAAATGTGAGGTTTGCTGGTGTTTCCAGTGTCATTGTTTCTCTGCTCTCAGCGAAGCCCTGCAAAACCCAATGGTAAAACCTGTGTCACTACCTCCTGGGGGCTGTCACCAAAACAATCCTAACTGGCTGAAGGGACAAAGGGCTGTGCTAGTAGGCTGTTTGCTTCTTGCAAAATCGCAATTCACTCAGGGTATTCCATAATATCTGGTCTTAGACTTTTCTGCTTCAACAACATAGAAATTGAACACAAAAAGGTGAGATTAAATAGCAATATTAAAATAACACAATAGGAAGTCAAAAATAAACATGATTTCTTATGGAAATCAATGTGAAAACCTGCATTAATCGCCAACTTTAATTACATAATTATTTTGGGGATAACTGTCCCATTCCCTCAAGAGTACAGAGAAACCCCAAGGGACTGGGGGAAACCTGAATTATGTTCCTTACTACAGGGACTTAATGTATTAAGGAAGTACTATACAAAATGCAGCAGCATATTTTAGAGCAATCTTGGAAGAAGCAGTAGATCCTGGAAGCAGACAGAGGACAATTCATGTTGTAAGGGACATTGGGAGGTCAACTAGTTCAAGTGTTTCCTCAAGGCAAGATCAGCACCAAATAAGGACCATGCTACCTAGAGCTTTGTTTAGCCATGTTCTGGAGACCCCTGAGAGCAGAGATCCTGGAGCTTCTTGGGTTGCCTGGTCCCTTGTCTAAACATCCTCATAGTGAACATTTTTTTGTACCTACCCTCAGAACCTTCCCTTATTTCAATTTATTCTTTATTCAATTCAATATATATAATTTCAACTGATTCTTCTTTTCCTGCTACACTAAATACTTGCCTTCTTGATGTCCTCCCCATTGCCACTGGGTAGCTCCTCTTAGGTCCCCTGAAGCCCCTCTCTGCTCCAGGCCGCACAAGTTAAACTCCCTCCGACTCTCCTCACAGGGTAAGTGCTCCAGACTCCCAAACATCTTGGTGCCTTCTGTTGAACTCCAGTTTTTCAGTGCTCTTCTTGAACTGGGGGCCCAAACCAGGTCCTAGGCATAGTCTAAGTGGCAATTGAAGGAGGGGCAAGCCTTACCTCAGTACACTGGCTGTGCCCTTGCAGATACAACCCAGCATGCTGCTGGCCTTCAACGCTGACAGGATAACATCACTGGAGTTTAAATTCTAGTTGAGAACTAGGACCACAAATCAGAACCTTATAATGATAAAGTACTGATCCCATACACAGGAAGATGACAGAAAAAAAAAATTATTTTGTTTTACATTCTTCCTTTTTGGTCTTTTTCTCAGACTTCTGGCTACTTCCACCAGGTTTTGCTACTGGGTAAAATGTTTTGTAATATGTAACACGTCACATTTTCCTGTTTATATTTTAAGCATTTTAAATCTAGTTGTACGTCTAAGATAAGAAAAATGTCTGCTAATTTTTTCACTAGTATGAGAACATAAAAGATTTGAGTAAACATCAAAAGTTACGTATTTTCACTAGAAGCAAACTCTTATTTTAGTGTTTAGCTGTATGTCATTCTACTCACCTTCAGACTCTGTGCCCAACACCCCTTTGCATATTTATAGATAGAAGTAATTTTAAAAATATGTAATGGTTTTAAACAATTGGTAAGAATATAAACAGGTGTTTTGGAGTTATTCTGGGCAAATCTATCATTCTTTTTAAAGTCATCACAAAATTCCAAAAATACAACAAAGGCTGTTTTAAAGTGTTGTAACTGCTTCTGTTTTTCATCTGTTCATTTCTCATTTTGTTTATTTTTCCTTTATTGAATTTTAAAAAGCTATTACTAAAAATACATTCTGTGCAAACACTGTATCCATACTTAGTATAACTCCAGAAAGCTCCCCGGATTATAACAAGATTTGAAAATTCAAAAGAATTTTCAAAAATTCAGAAGTAGAAAGTCTATCAGACCATAGAATATTTTAAATAACTATATTAGCACATGAATCTTCTTCTTTAAGAAGTTCAGCTGACTAGCACAAGCTATAGAACTCATAAAGATATTTGAATCTTTTTGTAAATAATTACTACCCATCAGACCTAATATACAACAAAAGAAGTGATCATGACAATTTTGTTACAGTAACATTTTATTGATTTATTTGATAAACAGATATGAACTAATGAAGGATGTGTGGTGATGGTGTTTTCTTTCTTGCTTGCTTTCTTGCTTTCTTGCTTTCTTGCTTTCTTGCTTTCTTGCTTTTTCTGCCTTTTTCTTTCAGTTCCCACTAGTACTAAGCTTGTGGGTCTGAACTTGCATTTGACTTCTTGACACATACTTAAGGAGGCATTAGAGATTTATCTTGATAGAGAGAATATGCCTCATGTTGTAAAAATCCAAATGCAAATCATTAATGTTTCTGAAGTCCTATCAGAAATATAAAGTTTTCTGATTTATTTTGTATTTATTAATTTGTGATAAAATGATCAAATTATCTCATATCTGTTTGACATGAAGGATTTTAACCATCTGAGAAATCCTGGATCAGTTACCAACAAATTACACATATCCACGTATAATAAGTCTGATTCAAAATCATAGAAGTATAAAATCATAAAATTGTTTAGGTTGAAAATTTGTAGTCTCTAGATTAGAATGTGTCATATACACTCCCTCTAAACAGGATCAGGGCAGACTGTACCTTTGATGAGCATGCTGGGGGTTTTTAAACCAAATTTCATTAGTGGTACAGAATATATGGATGCCTGATGGAATGTATATATTGATTTCTTTCTATCTTCACTCTTTCTCAGACCAATAAATTACCAACAAATTTGACCTATAGGGAAAGTACTTTTACAAAGGCATTTTGTTCATGGTTGGTTTTCAGGGGGTGAGGAAGGATTAGAATAATTGAGACTATGGATCAACTCAGTGTAAGGGAAGTTCCTTGAAGACGTGGGCACATACACTCATGTTAGAGCTGTATTTAAAGGTTATGACTATTTCAGAAAAGCATATAGAATAAGCATTTTTCTCACTATTCCCTTTTCTATCAGGTCAAAGTTAAGAATAGAGTGATGGTCACATTCACTGGCGATGCTCCCTTGGGAGGGAACGATGAATGCAAGGCCTTTTGAAAAATATGTGTACTAGTGCTCCAAAACATAGGGATCTAACCCCTCTATCTGGCTAATCTTTTTAGCATCTCAGGTACATCTTGATCAATGATACACCTTTTATCCAGCCATTTAATATACCTCCTTAAAACTATCAGATATCCCATTTTTTTTTTAATAGGCGAGTTCAAGAGACTGTTTTAGAAATATGAGTCCAAGCAGTTAGTTGACCCATATGAAAACCATGCTTCTCAGTTTCTTTTCAGAGATATATATCTCCAGAGTTAGTTCAGATAAGGAATTAAGGCTTTAAGGTGTGGGTCCTAGCAGAAGAGAAGGGCAACTTCAGTCTTCCTGGTTGTAGAGCTCTGCATAATCAGCAAGCAAGGAATAAAGAGCGTAACACTGTTCTGGGTACCCCATACTCAAATTAACCTATTTGGTTGTCAGTTAGCTTTCTGCTTCCTTGGCATGTTTTTCTCACTGGTATAGATGCAAAATAGCTTGTTTGCAAAGAAATCATCATCAAGAACAAAGGAGGTTTTGTTGCTTCTGTCAGCGTTAACATATTGTGACCTGAATATTAGACAGAGGTAAAGTGACCCAGGAAGAAAACTGGAAGGCAAAGTTTCAAGCACAAACTCTACTGTCTTTTAAGCTCTCCTTTTTTTTTGCTATCTCCTTCACAGCTGTGCTCCTGCAAATGAGATTTCCAGTGCTTAGCAGTATTAGTCAGTGATTAGATGCAGATTCTGAGCAAGTGGAAGCTGAAACGGTACACAGGTTCTGAAGAGTTATTATTGCTATTTACTTTAATGTTTAAAAATAGTTTATATGGTTTTGTTTAGTTTGTTTTTCTTTCCCCTTCCTTTCTGGACACATTTACTACAAATCGGGTTTTAATCTACTCGGAGCTTGGAAACTTCTGTTCTACATCCTGAACCTCCCCCTCTGATATTACTTAGCATACCATAACAAAGCAGAAAAATCTTCAGGACATTCTCCTGAATTTGAGAATGGTTTCTTAGAAGGGAAAACTATATTTCTATTAGAGCAATCTATTTTGATGTTTAGTGAGGGTAAGACTGTGACTTTTAGCATGGCCCTGGGCAAAGAACCAAAGACCTGCAGCACATGGCAGGGGAAGAAATTGATTATGTTATGTTTAGCCTTTAGAAACTCTCCAAGACAGCAGCATTTCGAGAAACAGGACCTATAAATCTACTAAGTCTTTCTCTGTTCTCCAGTACTGACCACATATTAGAACTCAGGAGCATTATATTTCTGTAGCTACTCTGATCCAGCAAGATCAGATTGTTTAGGCTGGGGGAGCTTTTTCCCCACCACCCTCTTGACTCCACTGTCAGTCCACTGATCTGCTTGGGATAAATTCAGTGTGTTTCTGTACCACCTGTGCATGAAAACAACAGAATCATTGATCCTAATTTTTGAAGTCAAGGGTATATTCTGCTGAGCAGAACCTTCAACCATCCCAATTTTATGCTTAAGAAAGAATTTAAAATAAAATTTCCCAAGAGGCTTCTAACAAAAATTAAGAGGTGGTGCAAGAGTGATGAATTAATGGGAAAAAAAATAGGAATGCAAGTATGTTTGTTTCCTTCTGTTTGGACACTGGATGAATTGCCCTGTCACATAACTAAGTTCTCTTCCTAGTCCTGCTGGTCTCTTAAGAAACACAAAGAGAGCAACTGTTCTGGATGCTTATCCCTTTAATGAAGTCTATATTATTCTATTTGTGGAAGAAGATTTCCAATTCAACTTTCCATTTTCTGCCTTTTCACTGATAAAATCTTTTCTAGTCACATTTCAGGTAAGAAGCATCAGCCTCTTCTGATAACCAGGCTTCTGCTGTAGTACTGTGACAGTCAATCAGACAGCAAGACAGCAAGAATCAAAGTTGCTAACTCTCAAGTAATGAGAACTACTCAAGATATATTAAAAACCCCTGAAAAATATCCAGAAAGTTTCATGTGCAAAATAGAGGGGTTTTTTTATGAAGAAAAGACAACACAGATAGAGAGCTATGTGCAGAAGAGTATTCTTGTAGAGAATGGATAAATGGATAAAATATGCAAAATGGAGGTGATATATCCTATACCATTTTGTGACAGAAATTATAAAATTAGGCTATTCACTTCCTGATTTATACAAAATAATACATGTGCCTGACAATCATACAGAGACCCAGGCTTATAAACTCTCATGGGGCTGCACCTCCAGAAAAAGGGTATTTCAAGGTATCAAAATTACTTTTAGTACGAAATTGTTGGCATGAGAGAAAGAAAGTTAACTATTAATCAGTCTCAAGGTCCTGACATAAACACTGAAAGTTCTTAAAACCACAGCAAAGTAAGTGCATGAAATCAGGGTCCTAATTCTGCCCTTAATGGTACATTGCTTTCAAGTTCAGGCAATCTCTTCTCTTCCATTAATATATATTCCCTGGTATATAAATCCTGGTCAAACTCATCTTTTCCACTTGCGTATATGCGACACATTACTTTGATTTATCTCAGTCATAAATGTAGAAAACAAACTGTAAAATTACTGGCTGGGGAACAGTTCTAAAAAAGAGTTTAACCCAAAGTATTTTGTTGGCTTAGAAAATATACGAGACACCAACAAAGTAATTTTTCCAGGAACTATACCACCTCATCAGGATCATTGTGAAATAGATTTTTAGTTATCAGAATGAAGAAGTTTGGTTGCTAATTACCACTCAACTGCAGCACCATGGTCTATACATGCCTAGGATTTTCTGTTCCCCCACTGCAATAAACACACAGCTGTCTGGTTCAAAACTCACTAGTAGCTATAACATAATGATACAAAGAGCGAAAGTTTTTCATTCTATACTAAAATATAAAAACACCCTATTCTATTATAAGACCATAAAAAAGAAATAAATGTATTTCAAGTATTGAAAACCTCACAGTAGGCATGGAGAATGCAATCACACTTGACATGTTTCTTCTGTGAACAATGAAGCATGCAGTCATAACCAAACTGCTATGTCTGCATCTTAGCAAATACATTGACTTTTACTATGGACCAGATTGCATCTTTGCCACATACCCCGTGTCAGAATGAGCAAGCTGAGAAGTGCTTTGATGGTTGCATATGTTGTTATCATGCAGCCCCAACGAACAGCAGTTTCACGAGAATGAACTCTCAGTCTATTTAAATATATGTGCTACAGCACAACCTCTTTCTTTTTCAGCATATGTCCTATATTGGGCTTTATAGCTCACCATGATAGTTAAACCTTGTATTTTTTTCACTGCAGAGCTTCTTCTATGGAAACAAATGTACCTATGAGAGCAAGAGATAGCACTATATCTAAAGGAAGCATCATTTTACTTCTGAGGCAGCACAAAGCTTTAACTTCATTTCTTGGCTTGCTCCTGTCAAGCAGAGATTCCAATAAAGTCTTTGATCAGTGAGAAACCAGAAGCAACAGCCAGAAAAGTAGATGTGGTTAACAGCTGATATCACTGTTGCTGATCCACAAGCCATTGAATGCTCACTAGCAGAATGGTGGAAATAAGGCTGACAGTGCTCTCACGTGGTGAATAATATTGACAGCCCTGCAATGCAAGGCTAAGAACAAACTGTTCTTAACTATCACCATCTAAAATCCAGGGAGGCCAGCTAGCTAATAACAGCTGGAAACAAGGAAAACAAAACAAAAGTAGATAAATGAACAAAGCCTTCTCAATACTTTTTTGCATACCATTTTATGTGTACCAAGATAACAATTATTTTGGGCTATGATACTTTAAAAACTTATGGGCAATAAAACGGCACTGTTGAAAGAAGAATGTCTTCAGAGAGTTTATACAGCATAACTGGTACTCTTGTTTGTTTTTTTTTTTTTTAGAGTAACCATAGGTATTCTTTACATATACATAATAGCTGTTTGAAAATATTCCTCTACGCTGTTGCTATATGTCAGTGTCAATGTTATGGATTCACTCTTTAAGGATACTTGGCCAACACTCTTGAAGCTCAATATCAGTGTTTGGGGTTTTTTTTTTGCAAAAGGGGCAGTTGTTTATGTCACACTAATGCCATTGCATGAAAGTGCACCACTGCCCTACAGCTGACCTTTCCTGAAGTAATAAATTCTAGGAAGAGAGTTGAGGTTCAACATGTTCCTCAGATCTAACTCCACCTGCCTTTTCGACCTTAAGGGCAAATCGAATTACCTGAATTCAGGTTTCTTTCAAAACCAATTTGCTCTAATAGTAGGCACATCTTCTTAGGAAGCTTCTGAGCATTTGTTTTTGCCAGAAATCAGACATGTGGAAGCACCAGGGAGTATATGTAAGACATAGAAAGATGAGCTGTAGTGAAGCTCAGGAACAAAGTAAGGGTCTTTTTTCCATTTTATAAAATCAGTGCTGGTTTCAAGGGTAGTAATGGGATTATATCTCAAATGCATATATGCTTATACTAAGCATGTAGATAATAAATGCATGTATGCTTACACTAAGCATATAGTAATCTGGGATTGTCTAAGACTTTAAGAAATGGTTTCAACAAATTTAGTTTGTGTGTGTAAATTTAAAATTTGTGCCTCTTAAGTGTCTATACCAGTAAACCTCAGATCTCATATATAGAGGCATCTTGGCCATATTCTTTCAAAACCTAAAACTAATTTCCAAAAATGTTTTCTCCCATCTGTTCATTACTAGTAAAGGCAATCATTCCATCATAATTTTCCACCAGAGGAGAAATAACATCGCATCAGCTACTGTCATGGGATGCATAAATCCACTAAGAGTCTTTCAGTCTTTAGACAAAAGTGATATAATTCATAGTGCTTAAAAATTTACAGGCCTGTATTTTGTTTAAGAGGTGCTATCTTCCTATTGCTTAAATGTCTAAGACACAGATCAGCATACTATTTTGCTTAACTTTGCTTTTGCATCACATTTAGTAGCAACTAGCAATCTTGTCTCTCCTTTCTTTCATTTGCTGTTTCTTCACCTTAAATACTTATCACTGTCTTTTCTTTAATCTTGGTTACTGTTTTCCTTTTCTAGTAACACTCTATAAATTTTGGTTATTACTTCTGTTTGATTTTTAATAAGATGGCAAAGGACTGCCAATATTAATTTCCTCTCTCAATAATTTTAGTACTTGTCTCATTCATACTGTAATTATTTTTGTAAGACTTATGAAAGCTGCTACTATTTTGAGATAACAGTAAATCAGTTTCTGCACATTTTTGGTTTGAGAAGAGGTTGAGCATGGCAAGCATCACCCAAAGCCAGTTTTTCTTAGCACAATTGCAAATATAAGCACATGAAACCCAATGCTTGCAAACAGAAAGATTCAGAAAAGATGATCAGCCCTCCTAAGACAGCACTACTAACAAAACTTGAATTGAGGAATTGCCAGTTGCCAGCCCTTTGGACAGTCTATTGAGAGATATTGCCTACTGCAAATGAACGTTGTTTCCCTATACTGATTTCAGCAACCTGAGTACAAACAGGCAGGAACATGCCGATCCTTGAGCTTCCCATATTGTAAAGAAACCACAGTGAAATATTGAAGATTAAAAAGTAGGTCAGACTTAATAAATGCATTTTTAATAATCCACAATTCAAATCTAGGTATGAAATGGATGAAATCCGTGGTCTGTTCAGTAACTAGAGATGCACACTATTGCTTTTATTATGCTAAACTTTGTGTGCACAGAGAAATGGCTTATGCATATTTGCATCAAGAAGGGAAATTAAAGAAGCTGCAAAATTAAACTGTCAATTCTAAATAAAAAAAAACTGCACAGAAAAGGTTGGAGCGTGGCCAGATGTAGTAAGAACAGTCACTTTTACCTAGCAGATATTATAAAGTGGAAAAATCATGACCGTGCCTAGGAGTAGTGGAAATGTCCAACCTACTCCTTTCTGGCCTTCCTTCCTCAACTGCAAATAAAACACAATTCTTATTATGTGCAAAGCAATATCTTTCATTCACTATTAACAGTATTTTTATGGAGAGTATTTTATGACTGAAATATAATGTATAATCAGCTGCTCCACAGATCTTGCTTTGTTCTAGAAAGGACTATAAATTGTAGCAGTTCTCAGTGCTGAATCTGCCTCTGGATGTTGACACTGGAGCTGGTCCACCTTTGCTTCTCATGCCAGATATGAAGCCAAAACATCCTGCTGTTAATGCCAGATATAAAAGAAGCAAAGGCAGTAGAAGGATGGCAGCACACTCTAACTTGGAAAAGCAAAGGTTTTAAAACATGATTGTGTTCCACATGGCAAAAATATGGTCTAATGAGCCTCCACTGCTCTTTCATTTACCCATATTTACCAAGTCAGTGCTCAAGGTATTTTTATACTTAAATAGAAGTCCTTGACTCTCAGTGGACCTCCCAGGTAGTTCATGTGGGTGTTCTACGTAATAGTAAATCCCTTGCTTTTATAAGCAAACAGACACTGCTTCTAAATATGCCTATAGCCTGTGAAACAAGTCGTGCCATTAGGAAAATTCATAGTAACAGCAACCAGAGGGAAAAATGGTCTAGTTGTCTATTACTGACAGCACGTCAGAAGCCTGGGATATTTCCACAGGCACAGGAGCACTGATACCCCCTAACAAGTAGAAGACATCCCTCAGATATCACACTGAACCAAGACATGCACTTTGTCTTCACCTTGACTAAGCTCCCTTCTTATTCTTCTTATTGCTTTCACCTTTATACCGATACATCTTTGCATGTATGCATACATACACATATACATAATCAAATTCCATTGTACCAAGATCTCTAAGAGTACTGGAATTCAATTTTTGTGTACACTTACATTGATAGACCTTCACCTCACAGTTTTTTGGACTACTTGCACCCTCTCAGACAGTTCTTCAGCACTATGGTGTGTTAAGCATGGCCCAAGACCCATGCTTAGCAGGGATATGCAGATTACATGTATTGTGGAAGGTAAAATAGGATGAACTATAGTAATAAAACAATTATTAGTAGTTCCAGAGAATATGTCCAAGTACCACTTGGTTTACTAGCAAACACGTCTTATTTGGGCCTCAAAAGGAGCACAACGAATGAGATCTTCAGGAGTAGACACTTAAGCAAGTGTTTTTCATTTTTACAGATGCTACGAGTGTGAACATTTTTCCTATTTCATCAGTCCTTTGCTGGAGCTCTAGTCAAGTCTCTATTCATTTCACCAGAATTTTCAACACAGTTGAAAAATGCTCAACCAAGCATCTATCCCCCATAGCAATTAATATTTGCAGATTGAGAGATTTTTTTTTCATATTTACAGTATTATTCCACTGAAATTAATGGGACTGGGGGGGGGAGGGGGGGACATTGTATATGTATAATCAATCCAAATATCATTAACAGCCCATACATTTCTCTTGACTTTAAGTGTACTGCAGTCCTCCAGTGAAAGACAGACACAGTCCCTCAAGGGATAGTTTTACAGAGTTCTTTAAAATCTACACACAAATTTAGATTTCCCAAACCTTGATAAGAGGATGCCCAGGTTTTCTCAACAGGGAAATAAACAATCATTTATTTAGGATTTCCAAAGCATTACCTGTATTTTACAAACAGGAGTTCAAGAATTATTAGAATAACTATCCTTTACATATAGACAGCTCAATAGGCCCCAGAATACACTGCTACCACAGAGGAAAGGGATTGAAATCAATCAGACATTATAGCACCTATACACAAGACCAAGTGGGTAAAGTATTTCCCATGCTAGCAAAGCTTGAAGTGACAATCAACAATTTGCAATGTTTGGTGAGTGTTAAGCCTCCATGGTTCCATCAAGACTATTCTGACTAAAACCTTTGATAAAATTGAAGACCATAGATTACTGAAAATATTTGAGGGGGAAGCATGTCACAGTTACAATTTTCACAAAGAAGCCGGTGTTGAGGTGAAGATTTTTTTGCTTTGTCCCTTTTTTTTAGTGTGAAAGGGTGGAGGCACTGGGAGTGGACCAAATGACCCACTGTGGCTTTTCTACCACAGCAACATGCACAGAAAGCATAAGATTCTCTGAGTGCAGTCCTGAGCAGACCTTCCCTCTTTTAGCTGTCGTCCTGACGTGGTAGAATGTCCTTGCTGCAGAAAGCCCAGCGGGGGCCAAGGGCAGAGGCAGCTCTGACACTGCAGGTCGCTGCAGGGTGAAGAGTCGTGCCGAGCCCAGAGACCACGACTGTCACTCAAGGAATCATTAGCAATGAAAAGAGGCGGTGAAGCTTGTTGTGTTGTCATCACACTGTAAGAAGGTTGGCTGCAGCCCAAATTAACTTGCTTAGGGAGTGTGAATCAAAATGACATGCAATCTGAATGTTAATGAAAATTTTTTTGTGCTTTAGACTTTAGATTCCATCCACAAAGCTGTCATCTGGAAGACATCATCTCTGTCCCTTCCCATTTCTCACTTCTTAGGATATGTATTTGCAAATATATATGAGAAGAGGAACTATTTTTTCTCTTAAAACCTACGCTGCTTGGATCCCCGTTCCCAGAGCACTGTATTGTTTCCAGAGATGTCCCTGTGTTGTAGCAGATGATAAAGGAAAGCAGTAGAGAAAACACCCTGTTTTTCAGGCAAGAGAATTGCAAGTGTTTCACAGGCAAATAAATGTCATAACTCTAAGTGCTGTTGTACAGTAGTGCAGCTTTACTGTCACAGAGAAGGTTCCTATTTATGTTACCAGTGGACTGGACTATTCAGGTGTTATTTGTGGTATTCCCCCATGTAAGACTCCATCAGTGAAAATCACATGTTTTTCCAACCCAGACAATAGAGCTACTCCAATGTGAAACCAGCCTACAGAGGTGGAAATTAAAGGGAAGCCTTTAATGTACACAGTCATCCATTTCCTCACTAATGTGCAGTCATATGCCTCACCACTTGGCAAGGAGCATAGTTAATTTTAATTAGCATCATTTTTTCTGACAGCTATTAGAGACTCTGGGACTGCTAAATTCAGAGGTCCTCTTCTCTCCCTCATGCACTCAAAAGGCAGCTCAAAATTGAATTTCCTGTCACATGGTGTCTACCACGAGCTTGTTTTCCTCACACTATATTTCAAGGAAGCTGCTATATGTGTTGCAAGCAAGTAACATGTTATCAATAACTAAAAAAAAATCTCTTATCAGGGTCAAAAGGAAAAAAGAACTAGCTTGAGACATTCAAGATCATAAAATTGTGAGCTCTACTGGTCCAAATTATAATTTAGTCAGTAAACTATCCAAATGCCCATTTTAAATCAACAAAAAACAGATTCTGGCTTTAAAGAGAACATGAATGCCTGAATCTAGCAAAAGCAGTCTTAGAAAATTCAAACAATTGCTTCAACACAGAAACATGACCACAGTGCTATTACTGAGAGAAAATTCAGCATTTGTAAAAGAATTATGATAAATTGTGTTTTAGAAAGATACTATTAATCCAAAAGGATTCAGATTTTAATAAATATCAACACATAAAGAAGTCTTGGTAAAGTTTGAAGATTCTGTATTTGGGCTTTTTTCAAGTTACATATTTACCCTTTCAAAAAAGTTGGTTGGAGAAATATTTTTTTCTGCATTTGAGACAGTGGCACACTCACGAACGAAAGTAAAACAGACTGAAGTAAATCAGGACTATTCCAGTTTGGAAAGGATGTCTGTATCTGCTTAAAGTTGAGTTTCTGATTCAGTATTATGCATAGCCAGTGTGTACACTGTTGTATTTTCAAATATTGAACCAAGAACTTGGATTGAAATACAAAAGGATGAGTTAGGTCTATAAATAAAACCTCAAATGTGTTAGTTCAAAAATTTAAAACCGTGAAGTCCTGAGAAGCACTGACGTTTTCATAGGCAAGTAAAGTAATCTGGCCTGCTAGACATGCACAGCTGTACCTCTCCACTTTTTTAATGGGATAAACCAGACCTTCTGTGAGCAAACCCAAACTTACAGAAGAAAGAGTTGACTAAAGAGAAAAAGGCATCACATGGACATCAGCAATGAACTGGGTTTGCCAGTCTTTGATGATAGGGTACAATTCTGGGGAATAAAATTTCATTGCTCTGCATTCATTTTTTTACTTAGCAAAAAAGTAATTTAACCACTTTCCTCCCTCCATTGTGACATCTTCCCATTCCAGTGCACTTATTTTTAGGAACACATTAGAAACCAGAAAAATGAAATGACCCAAATAAAACACAAACACTTTGGGGAGCACATTTGTAACCCACATCATTCACTGAGGCTGTCTCCAGGACAGTGTACAATAGATCCATCAGCATAGCAAAAGGCAGCAGCAAACTTTATTACAACTGTGAGGAAAATATAAAACAAATTTGTGAGACAATCTGCTTACAAAAGAGTATTTTAAAATGCTCTTTATGTCATCTAAACAAGAGAGAACACTACTAAGTGAACCAGACTTTAGTAAAATAGCTCTTTCTAGTGATCGCAAATTCATACTATTTTAACAGTGGTCTCTCCTTCCTCTGAAATATGTTATTTGGAGGAAAACGCTTATAGTGTCTATGCTGAAAATATATTTCTTGATAAGTTAGCATTTATTTCCTTCAGGTATCTTAGATCAGCAGTTTTGCACAATCAGTGGCACTGAACAGAAAAGAAAAATACTTGACATTCTTTTTTTTGTAGGACAAACTACTTTCTTGTGGTTCTATACCTTACAATTTATTTATTCTTACTGTTAAAATATGGTCACTAAATGTTATTTGGTCTCTATTACCAAGGTCACATAATTAACTAATCTGTACCTCTGGCACCTCTTGTTTGGGAAGGGAAAGAGTTGTTTCCCTACAGCTAAGGGCAAACACAGTTGAAAGCTTCATGTACCGTTCAGCCATTTTTGTAGTTCTTGTGCAATGTCTAGATGTAATGATATGAGGCTCAGATGTGATGATCAGATAAATTTGAAAGTGTGCCAAATTAAGAAGTAGTGTAGAAGGAACTGTGACTCAGGCTTGCTTGCAGTCACTTAGGTCTAATTACAGCCACTTTACTGATGTGAAAGGTAGTCTCATTTTAATTTACATGCTTAGAAGCCGGAAGGAGGTGTAACATAAAAGAGATTGGTTACTTAATTTCCATTTTTCTGTATCTCCCCAGCATGCCATTTAGACTGAGACTCCTTAACACATGGGTAGAGATGGAGCGAGACTTAAAGAAGTGAAGAAAATCTAATTTATATCACTTTAAAAGCTGTTTCTAAAGCAGGATCACTGTATTTAACAGATGTATAAAGACTGTGTACAGAAAATGCTACTGTAAAGTTAAATAATTTGTGATGAATGTTGGCAACTTGAATAATTTCTAAGTTAAGAAATACCAGGCTTGTTTCACATATAGGCAACCCATTTGCTCACTTGTATAGCTATACTGAGCAGAGAAGAGAGGCATCCTGTGGAAAAGATAGTATACGACCACACAGAGAAATTTAATGTATCCATGATGCACAAAATCTAGAGATGCATCCTAATCATCATATTCTTGATTATGGAATGTGAGGAAACAATGTATTGTTATGATTATACATGAATTTCCCTTTTCTTTTTGTTTTCTTTGTGCTAGAGTATAAATCTTGACTGTATTAAACCTCATCCCATCCCTGTGATGCATTGCTAATATTCTCTCCTGAGCTTTCAGCTCTGCAAGACAGCTGTGACAGAAGCCTTATTCTAGTGTACTGCCACACAAAGGAGGTTGCTCTTTAAGTGAGAGCAGAGCATGACCAGCTCTCTGTCCTCTGCTTCTCCTCTTGCTCTGTACAGCTAAGGCTATTTCCATTGCCATGCAAAGCTAAAAAGTCATTACAGAGTCTGGACATGTCCATGGATATCCAAAGCAGGAGATAAAACAAAGAAAAAAGTAGCTGTTACCTCTCCTTCCCTTTCCTCACCTCTGAAAGATCTTCATCCCTTTATGTTGCCTTAACCAGAAAACTGCAATGAACCCTTATGCCGGAGTTTGATGGAGAGAAATAATTTGCAGGGCATAGAATAGCCCCAAGCAATCCCTATGCCCTTTGGTACCTTCTGAGGCTGCTTCTGTACCAGAAATAAAATGGGACACATTATTTTACTGTCCTGTCACAGCATAGCTTGTATCTCCACAGCTAAGCCATGTCCTCCCCAGGAAGATGTGGCACTCTTTGCACTGCCTGTTGAGAAGAAATCTTGGTGTGTACTCTCACCAAAACCCATGTCTAAGCTTGGTCTGGAAAGATGATAATTGTCACAAGGCAAAACTTTGTGAGGTGAAATCCCTGCTAGAAACACAGACAACTACAAAGAAGGGTCAATCTTACTGCTCATTGGCTTGTTTTTTTATTGCTTAGGACAGATTTCATCAAAGTGTGACTGACGAGGGAAGAAGAGTTTTCTGCTCTTCTCCCTTCTACCATCTCTCAGCAAATCTTGGGAATTTTCAATAACCTGGTGTTGCTGCTCCTACTGCTGCTCTGGCAGTAATATGACCCCAGCCTCTAATGGCTAAATATAGGATGTTCCTATATTTAGCCATTATTTCTGCCATTGCCAAAGCATGCCAAGGAGTGCAAACTAAAGTTATGATGATAGACAACTCAGCAGCAGCTCACTAGGTAATCACAGCATTGAAAACTCACCCCTTACTTCTTTTTAAGCCTAAGGGGATTTCTTTTGGCAGCAACACCTTGCACCTATAAGACTTTAAATGAAAAGGTAACATTTATGAAGAAGAACAGTAGGAAATTTAGAAAAACATTTATTTGCATAGACTATACCTATATTTGCCCAGTAATAGACAAGTCCTTCACCTATGGCATCTATCAAAGCATCTTAAAATTACAGAGCAATGCAGTAGATCCATGAATCAATACCAGTGCATTAGCCAGCAGTCTGCTGCTGTAAGAGTCATCTCTCAAGAAAAGTGGATGATATGTCAAATGTTTTGCTTTTGGTTTTCTCCTTGAGGAAAACAGTAGGTGGAAGTACAAAGATTTTACTACCCAGGAGTGTTGCAGGATATTTTAACTAACATACACTTTTTGCAAGTTCACCACATCTTCTGGAAATCATGTACCATGCAGTAATCACTGCTGTGATCTCAAACACACACTCTTCATGCACAATCATTACAAATATGCCTATACAACATTATTTCACGGTCCATGCAGAGTTAATGCACAAGAGAATGGGGATCACATACCATATGGCCTCATTTTGTGCCACCTCAAGTTTCAGTGCATGAACTTCAGTCAGAGGAAGTGTAAGGCCAGTTTACATTGGAAGGATATGACTCAGTTGCCCATAATTACCAGTTTTTATGTCATTGCTGAGACTGTCTTGTCTGCAAAAACTGCTGATGCAGACAGCTACAGCACAGGCAAATTTTATATTTGCAGGAAAAACCCAGGGTGGAGTCTGTTAGAGCCTCTGTTTTGCCTGCTGTTTCTGCAGGGAGAGTTGTGAGCTATCACATTTGGACCTTAGCAGCCATATTCAGAAACAAGATGAAGTCTAAGACATATGATTTGTTTAAGAGCAGTTCTAAAAAATCTCCCAGAACTTCATAACAGCTCACTGAGACACCCTGACAGTTTTATATTTCTTTTTGCAAAGGTTTAAGCAAGTACTAAGGGTTCTCTGGAAGAGGTTGAATATCCAAGCCATTTGCACATGCTGTCTTAACTGCTTCCTTTTGAAAACACAGTATCTCTGAGGCACTTGTAAGTGTTAATAATATTTCCAATCTCACTTGAAAGAAGCACCATTTATTTGTGAAATATACCTTCTTGATTAAAAAAGTAATCAGATCTGCTATCAATGCACTTAAAAAAATCTTTGATGGTTAAAATTTAGCCACTTTTCAAACCCAAAATAAAAAAAAACAAACCAAATAAGGGCAGGGGGGAGAGCATTTAAAATTTAATATTATGACATATGTTCATATGACATAGTTCATGGTATGCCTTTTCTCTCTAGTGATAGTTTCCTTGATAAAAATCACATTTCTACTTTAAATTCCCTTCTCTTACTTGGTAGCAGTCATGCACTCAAAATATTGAAAATAAATAATTAAAAGTGCCTCAGCTTTTCTTTTGCAAAACTAATTTGGAGCAGCAAAATTTAATTAATTACATCAGAAAATACAAGAACCACTGCTTCTTTGATATTTAGAATCAACAAAATATCACAACGGGATGTTTTGAGGGTCAAAATACACACACATCCACCTCTGCCAACACACTACTGCTTGTGTGTCTGCGTGACAGACAAAAAGTATATAATATATTCTGCATCTTTTTAAACTTCTAAATTTCTGTACTGTCAGAGATTACCTTCTTCCTTCTTTACTTCGTTCCAAATGTGCTTCTCATCGCGATATATACAACACTGTCGTCTGATGTCTTCAAATGTCTTTGCTCTGGATGTTTGAGAGAAGAGACCTTTGGAGTGCTAAAGTAAAAGAGGTGTTTGGAGGTGCTGTCAGAACTGGGAGCCACTCAGTAATTAACATTCAACAATTAATTATTTGAAGGCTTTAAAAGAAAGCCTTGAGGATGCTGAATATATTTTCCCAGAAGCTGTTGGTCACTTATGTTGGGCTATGCTACATTCTACCTGAAAGGCTGGGACAAATGAGCCTTTACAACCCCTGCAATGATGGAATCTCCCATGAGGCAGTGGCTACTGTCAAAACAAGCACTTTGGAATTCTGCAGGACATCACAGGAGGAGATGGCCAACAGGCAGAATAAGTCTGGAAGAAGGGAGTCTTACCCTGGTTGAACAGAGGGACAAGAAAAACTCACAAGAGGCAAATTAACAACCGTGCTTACATGCATGTTCATCACCAGACATAAGCTGCACAAATCTTTTTCTTAGTTGAACAGGTAAGTACACCTAAGTAGCCAAATACTTGGACTGTTATGTGTGGTAAATGTGTCTAGTGTCTGTGTTCCTCCCCTGTACTCTCATTATGCAACCCTTCTCCTCAGTAGAGAAGGTCAAGGCATGTTTTTATTGCCTTTGCAAATTTGCAAGTCAAATATTGCTAAAGAGTTTTAAATATTTTTTCTTGATTTTTTCTTTTCTGATGTTTCCCAAATCCAAGGGGAAGCATCATTGATAGTTGTGGGGTGTGTGGAGTTTTGGTGGTTGTTGTTGGTTTGGTTTTTTACCTTGTATTTTCTATTGGAAATTTCCACTTGAATACAAAGCTATTTGAAAATTAACAACCAAATTTTTTGTTACCAGTTTTACTTCTTTGACCTCAGTTCTGAAACCACTCAGATTAACTTTAAGCATGTTAGTAGCCTCACCTAAATCCATCCCACAAGTCTGTCCAAATGCAAATTTAATTCACTGTCTCTGAAAACCAAACCAGACAAGCAAACAATAAAAAATGATCATGCCTTGTAAAACAGAGTCATAAAGCATAACAACTAGAAATGTTAACAGAAGAGAAAGGGAGAGAACCATTCTAAGAATCTATTCTCCTTGACAAGTGGTATTTATTTAAACAGTCTTCTGCTTCGTTCTCCTGATTATTACACAAATATTTTATGCTCTGGTTGTTTTACAAGTGCATTAGCTCTTAGGAGAAGTATAGTACTTTTATTAGTGCTCTATGAGACTGTTATACAAAAACCCACCTGGGAGGCTTAAATTTTATATCCTCAGCTCTACTAATTGTTCTCTAAGGGATTAATTAGAGTAACTTTTTAGCTTTTCAACAAGTTTGTACTCACACTTACACTGAGTTAAGAAAGAGCATGCACAGTGATCACAGAAAAATTCCATTTGTCTCTTTAATATATGTAAACCTGCTGATAAGGGCTCACAATAGATACAGTAAAAATAAATGTACATAGAAACATAAGAGCTTTAAAATAATATATTCTCATTTCCATTTGGTTTTGTTGTCTGAGTTCTCTGGGCAGAGATAATTATTTATAAATAATATAAAGGAGAAGTTGAATGCAGTTAGAAGTCATTCATGTTTGTCATATGTTCTGGTAATTCAATTAGTTTGCAAAAGTATTTAGCAAAGGTATCTGTTGTTCGTGTCTTTCCCTGGATGTCCAATTGTACTGTGCTTTTAAGACTACCACAGAGTAGACCAAATTAAAAAATAATTTCTTATATTTATTCACATGAATGAAGCCATTAGCCAAATTTCAGAAATAATTTGTTGAGATCCAAGTGTTAGGTCTGTATTGGACACTGAAACATCTAATTCATGGTCTTATATTCATACATAAAGATATTCTAGGTGCTATAATATAGACTCCTAGCTCAGAGTCCATATTTCCAGAGACACTTCCTAAAAACACCACATCTAAGAACACTGTTGACCACTATATTGCTTTAAAGCATGATGGCAATTTAAAGAGGAAAAGATAATATCAACAAAGGTGCTAACATTAAGATACCAACAGTAAAACTGTCTGTTGGAAATGGTCCCTGCCTGTGCTAGATGCTATCCTGTGCCTGACATTAGTTTGGGACTGTGCTGGTCAGCCTGGGCCAGGACAAAGTTTGGGACCATTCAAACAATCAAACAACAAAAATTCTTGAGTTAAATTTTACTATTATCTATTCTGACTTGGTGAAACACCCTCCAGTCCCTGGCCAACCCACTCTTTTCCATGTTAGATATGAATATCTCTTTTGGAGATGGTAAACTAACTGCTTTTAAGATTGTTCAAAGGTGAATTTACAGTTTTTGATCCTCTCTTATTTTCTTTTGCTTACTAGAGAGATGGTAGTCAATGTTTTCATGGGTGAATTTTCTGCCAAACCCAGGATATCAAGGCACCAACTGACAACCTAGATCCTGCACATTTGTGAGGAAAGTTCTCACTGTTCCTGGACTTCCTTGTGATCATGGCATCTTGCACTTTGATAGCAATCCAGTGAGTTTGGAAAGTGAATAGTTTTTTGTTTGCCAAACAAGTCCAGCAACAAAGCACAATATAATGTTGTAGTAAAATTAAGTTAATTCTAAAAACATGTCAGCTAAAAAAGCTAGCTTTAGCACTTCAAAACAGGCAGAAGTCAATAGTAACAGAAATTTTCCTTCTATCTATCCATATTAAAATTTAATTTTGGGATCTTATGTGTTTTCTTTAAAAAATCTGGTATCCCCTTAATCACTATCCATTGGAACTGCTGATTGACCTGGATACAACCTTCGAGGATGGACCACAGCTTGGATACAGGCACCCTTTATAAATCTCTCCAGTCACTGAGGATCTCACTGAATATATAAACATCCTAGGGATATTTCTAAAACCTTTAATCTTGATGCAGTCTGACTCTAGCCTGTTTCCAACAAGGAAAATATAGCTGGGAGGTACTGATGTGAAGGGAGACACTGAGCTGCAAGGCATTCAGTTCGTGTAGACTCAACCTACAGAGCAAGGTCAGGTTTATCTTGCAGACTGGATGTAGCTTGTTCAGAGTTTACACATTTCCAGGCTTTCTGGTGAGTCAGAGGCCAACTTCTCTGTGAAGACTTTTCTTCATTGAACAGTTTTGTTTATCTAACACTTTAACTCTTACGTATATTTTTTTTCCTGGAAGGTCTCAGGAGTCTGGTAGCTATGGCTTCAGCAACTTTATAGAGGAACTCATGCATTACAGGAAAGTCTCCCTCTGGTGATCCAAGCACGCAGTTTGACCTTAATGAATAGACAGGTTCTAAAACAAGAGGCAAAAGTTGTTTAGATAAGGGCCTTATTCTGTGGAAAGTAATTTCTGTGAAATTTTTCAGTATTCTTTAATAGAGTGCCAAAATGTTTATTCCCCTATTAAAAAAAAAATCCAAAACCAAAAAACCAGACACTTTAAATTATTTCCTCAGAGTTAGCAGAAGCACCAGCTGTCAAATGTGAAGAGCATATAACAAGCAAGCACCTAGCCTGGAAAGGCAAGCAAAGCACCTCTTTAGATTGTGGGATTCTATTTTAATGAAGGGGATTAGAATTCTTTAACATTTATCATACATTTGAATCATGTAATAAACAGCTACCCAGTGGCAAAAATACGAAACCTAGGACAAAGTTTAATCTCCTGATTTACTACAGTACACCCAACAAACTATTGCGAGTAACTGTGCCACTGCATGCAATGTCAATTTTACACTTGACAAATTGGAAACCCTAAAGATGATGTACTTTCTGCTTTTCTGTATAAGAGCTTCCCCATTGGCAGTCAGAGTCATGGTGTTTAAATTTAATTTTCTTTAATGCAATTGTTTTTTGCCTGCTATGTTTAAGGCAATTTGAATCAATATCCCATGCAAGTCATTTAGAGTCCATAGCTGTAACCATTGCAGTCAGTATATCATCTAATCAACAAAATAATTTGGGCTGAATTTCCTACTTTCTCTGACTGGCTGTTTATAATGGTATTCACTTTGATTTGATTTGATTTTTTAAGAACAAATAATAATATGTTTAACAATATTTGCATAAACAAATGTTTCCCAATCTTCTACTCAACCTTGAATAATAAAAAAAAATTCTTCATTGAAAGAACAAGTTCTGGTCTCTTGTCCTCTTATTACAAGATATAAGGTAATGGTTTAATCAGGTCTGTCAAGCCTTACACTTTGCATTTAGCTCAAGAACCCACTCACAGAACTTCCCAGAATATGACACATTCTGTATGCAACACCTGTGGCTGCATTTATACTGCTTCTGGATCTCTCACAAGAAATTCCCCAATACCAATGGTGTCCAGTGAATGGCTTCTCTAAGAAGGAAAGACCGTGGCACCAATCAGCCACCTGAAAGGTCACGTACATTTTAAAAGGTCCTAGGGCAAGGAACAAACTTAGACCTGTTTTGTCCCACAGCCTCATGTAGTTGCAGTGGAGAAGGTGAAAGATGGTCCTCACACAGGAGCCAATCTGTTATTCAACAGTTCATAGTAGAGTCATGTCCCTGCCCCACCTCTCTCTGGAGGATAAAATGTTTCACTCTCCCTTCAAAGACAGTCTCCTTTCATAACACAGCTGCTTCCAAATTGGTAGAAGACTCACCAAACACTGGAGTACATATGTTTTCCTCCAGAGAGAAATTGCAGATCCCCAGGTTGTGCTGCTCCACTATATTGGGAGTTCTATGGGTACCAAGGGATATAGGTCAAGATACGACTTGGCATTTTATAATGAGGCAAGATGACATTTCCCCTAGTATCAGAAACTTGCATATTTTCCTTAAAGGAAGGGGTGCCCTACCTCATTCTATTGCAATGAAGGTTTTGGCTTTGGTTTGAAAATTCAATTTTCAAAAAAACATTTTCCAGCAATACAACCCACAGGTAGACAAGAGAAATGTTTGCAGTATCAACCTCCACTGCAGCACATGAGACACGTTAACTTAAACCAAACTGATTTTCTTGACTGACAAATCAAAATCTCCAACACCGTGTACAAAAGCTATCAAAAAGCACTGAAAGATACTTCATATGTATCCTTATTCTAACTACCAAGTTGGATGACTGGGCACAAAAGAAAAATTAGTTTATGAGCTGTCCAAGAGAAATGGACACCATTCTTATTCTACTCAAAACTATGAGACGTAAGAATGAACGAAAATACCAGTGAAAATGTTCTTAACTCCTTAGACTTTATCAGAAATAGGATTAGAGAAACACAGGCATAGCTTCAACAGGCAGTATGGACCAAAAGAATCTTAGTTAGATGCTCAGAGGAAGAAATATCAACAAGCACTTCAAGAAACCGTTCGTCTAATGGCTTTGTATATGATAGTTTAAATTAATTAGTAACTGGGTTAAAGGTTTAAAAATATTCTATGAATCTTTGGCATAGTTTTAATTAGCAATACAGTTTTCATTAAGTAACCCTTAATTATGTGATTTTATAATCCCAATCTTCAAATTTACTATTCTATGAATCCTCCAAAATATATTGTTTAGTCAGGAACCACAAACACAGTGTGTGAACCACAGTGTGTGAACCACACAAACACAAGTCCATAAATTATGCAAGACTTTGTGTAAAGGTGTTGTAAATAGTGAGTTGCACTGGAAAAGTCTTTAAATTGGCAATCTATTTTACTGCTGGGAAGCAATAAAATTGTTGCGTACTTTCTGGTATCTAATCTCTTAATCAATATGAATTCCCAGTAACAAGCAATGAATTCCAACCTAATTGAAACAATTAGCCTAACACTGTTGTCAAGAAAATGCACTATTATAAATCATGACATATTAAGTATTAATTTCTTAATCTAATTTGAAGTATGACTGCACACAGCCTCTCCATGATACTTACTGTTGATAATACAAATGTTGGCTGTAAGCCTGCAAAGTGATCAGTGTGAGTTTATATTGGCATGTAGGGTCTGCACATTTACATTACTTTTTAGAATGTAGCGTACAGGGAAAATGGAAATGGAGAAATACTGCAGAACTTGTTTATGATTGGCTTTCCCAATCTGGAAATCTTTCCTGCAGAACTCAAGATCACCCTCGTAAAGCTTAGGAAACAAGGCCCTGATGCTTGCAGAAATAACCTTGAAATAACTTGTTACTACAACAAAAATAATTCCTAATTTAGTAACTTAATTGTTTTATTCTTAATTATTAACAACTAAATTCTTAATTATTAACAACTATATTCTTAAATTCCGAGGATGGAGCTCTGAAACCAGAAGTTTATTATATTCATTCTTTTGTGTTTACACAAAATCATTCCTGTTAGGTGAAAGATAATAAAACATAATAAGCCATAATAAAAGACAACTCCCTATGAAAAACAGTCTCTAAAAAGCTAATATAAAATAATAAAGATAATAAGAAAGGATGATATTCTCCATCGTACTTAAGAGAAAGGAAAACTGAGAAATCAATTCCAGCAAGATGACTCTCATTTAGACTAATGCATGTAACTTGTCCTCTGAATGCCTTCATAGCAAAACAAAAGATCTAGCCACTTTCCTCATATGCACAAGCCATCTCACCCAGTGGTAAACATCAAAATCAGCTCAGTAGAGCTGTACTATGAAGGTGACAGTTAAGGGAAATATAGTGTTGTTAGATCACATCTAAGTCTTTGGTGTCCACAAGTAAGCTGTATTAACCAAGGAAACCAAAGAACACTTTCCTTCATTAAAGTTTTGCTATTCAAAAAATAGACATCTAGTCTTAGCTAATTTTCTTTGTTCTTGCTATAGTTAATAGAGAAAGACAAGCACATCAAAAAGGTAATCTTGACTCTGTCTTTGAATGAAATTACTTTCAGGAGCTCAAACAATGCTTTTTTGTTTTATATGTCTTAAATTAGATAACCTCACACTCTCAGGCTTACTGAAGCCTGTGCAGAAAAACTACAGTAAATTAGGAAATCAAGCAATGTGGCAAATCTCAGATGACTATTTCAGCCAAAACAACACTTTTGTTTGCTGAGATGTCTCTTCTGATTTGTTGCCTGAACAGTAGTGAAACACATATAAAGAACCTACCTTGTATTAGGAAGATCTTAAAAATCCTTGACACATAAAAACCTGGGCATATACACCAAGATATTTTTTGGAACGTGTAAAATATAGCCAACTCTAGAATGATATTTTATATCATGTAGTAATGAACAGAATATTATTGCACAGAATGGCAAGCATCATTCCCCAAGAACATTTTCATAAGCTGGCATACATCTCAAAAGAAATTGTATGAAGCTCCATATCCTCTCTCTTCTGTGACCAGACAATTTACATTTTACTTTATTTAACAGTCATACTGTCTATTTAAGGAACTACTTATCTAAAAGTGTAGCAAAAATAGATGAGAGAATTTTTCAGAAAAGTGTAGTAGAATATAATAGTTCAAGGGAAACTACAGCAATTTGATGATTGTCGAACTGCCCAACCACTTCTGGGCTGACCAACAGTTAAAAATGATGCTAAGGGCATTGTCCAAATGCCTCTTAAACACTGACACATTTGGGGCACTGATCACCACTCTAGGAAGCCTGTGGTAGTGTTTGCCCACCCTTGCTGTAAAGAAATGCTTCCTAGTATCCAGTCTAAACCTCACTGGCACAGCTTTGAAACAATCCCACACATCCTGTTAATGGATACCAGGGAGGACAGCTCAGTAACCCCTTCTGCACTTCCACTCCTCAGGAGGATGCAAAGAGCAATGAGAAGAGTTATCATTTTATGGAAAGATGAAAAGTCAGTCCCATGTGACACATCATATCTCACCAAAACATATTTTTGGACCAGTATTTCATAATCTCTGCATTAAAAATTATCAGAAAAAAAATTGTCATAAGAATATATGAAATGGGATGATTCAAAACACAGCATTTTGTTTGTTTTCTTTTTTGTTTCAAGGCACTTTCCAAATCACTAAAAACTCATGAATTCTTGAGTTATATCAGTCAAATGATCCTTTATCCTTAATCAAATTGTACATCTCTAGAGGAATTCGTACTCAGTCAATGATTCTATATTGCCATTATTACTATTAGACTCTTGCCACTAAATCAATAGCAGCCTAATCTGCCTCTAGAGAACACAGCATTTGCAAAAACTTACTTTTGTTCATGGATCATTTGAGATATATGTAGAGCTTTTATATCAGCAATGATGAGGTTTGGGACATAAGAAAACAGCCACATGTAATTTTATGAAACAGTAGTCCCTCAAATGAACAGCTTCAAATACAAAGCAGAGGACACATGAAAAAAGACTTGGCAAGAGTTTGAAAATATAGAATCCTAAGTGCATTGGAAACCAATTAAAAAAAAAAATACAAGTGTCAGTGTTGATCTAACATGCTAACGGGAGAGATTTTTCAAAGCATCTCTCAGAGCTGGAGCATATTTCTGCTGTAAATTATTGGGAACTGTAATCCTAAACCATGTAACAAAAAATGTAGACTGTGTGTTATAGAATTGCAAAATTTTATAATGGTTCAGTTTGGAAGCGTTTTATGAAAGTCATTTGGTCTAGCTCCGCTGGTCAAGCAGGATGACCCAAAGCCAGTTGCCTGGGGCTGTATTTGTAATATCTCCAGGGATAAAGAGTTCACAGCCTGCTTTAGCAACCTGTACTCCATCATCCTTTGACGGTTGGGTTTCCTATGTTCAGATAGTCCCTCAAGCATATTTGTGCCTGTTGTTCCCGTCACTGGCAACCAGCAAAAAGGTGTATTCACATACATTGCAACCTCCTTTCAGTTATTTACATAGATTCATAAGATCCTTCCTGAGCCTTCTCTTCTCTAGGCTGAATGGTCCCAGCTCTCTCAGCCTTCCCTCACAGTCCCTTAAGCACCCTTGTGTCCCTTTGCTGAACTCTCTCCTGTACACCTGTATGTCTCTTGCACAGAGAAGCCCAGAACTGGACACGACTACAAGCGTGGTCTCACCAGTGCTGAATAAAGGGGCAGGATCACCTTCCCTGGAGTCTAATGCAGCCCGGGGTACCACTGGCCTTCCTTGCAGCAAGGGCACATCCCTGGCTCATGTTCAACTAGTTATGCACCAGGGCCCCCAGCTCCTTCTTGGCCATGCTGCTTTCCAGCCAGTCCCCAACATATAATTCTGTATAGAATTGTTCTTCCCCAGGTACAGAAGATTTTGCACTTCTCTTTGAACTTCGTGTGGCTCCCAGTGACCCATTTCTTCAGCCTGTTTCCATTAAAAGGAATTTTCTACTATTTTAAATATTTTGCTCCTTGTAACTGAAATTGAACTCATGCTGCTGGATCTTTTTTGTGAAAGAAAACAAAAATGCATGGTTTTCTTCACTTCATGGACAAGTATATTTTCATTTCAGTAACTTCCAGTAGAAAACAACTGAAATTGTGAGAAGTGAATAAAAGTGAATTGCCTGTGCAATTTTCAAATTATAACAAAACTTTTTCAGTTTTCAGGAGATGGCAGGCAGAAGCTCTCCCCACACTCTTGGCAAGAGTGATGGAAAGGACAATTATATTTTGTTAACAAACAAACATTAAGATATAAGGTAAAATTATGCTTGAATGCACAGAATTTATTTTTTCCAATAAAGATTTAGTAATAAAAATGACGAAAGACTTATTAGCTCTTCTTAGTGGAAAAATGATTTGTATTATTTTATGATATGGTACAGATTGCTCTTCAGTAATATGTAGAGCAGACAACAGAACAAAAGTGTCACGTGAATCAAAATTCACATGCTGGGGGTGTATATAATAATTCCCTAGGGTTTTTGTTGTTTTTACTGCTTTTTCCTGTGTTTGCTGGGGCTTTTAATAGAGCAAGTATCCAAATCAAAATAAAACTGCATTAATTTGACACACTTGAACTGGACTGGGACCTCAAGAGGGACCCAAGGGAGAAGAAGGAGCTATTGAAGCTGTTCGAGTCAACAAGCACACCTCTAGATAGTCGAGGTTTTAAATTGCTTTCTTCATCCTCACTTCATTGGTGCTTATACTACTGAAAGAAATGGCTTCAACATTTACACTGGTCTGATTAATTTCATGGTACTTATGAATTTGATTCCATTGTAAATTGCATTGCAAAGTACTGTCTTCAGCTAAGATGAGTATCTCTACACAAATGTGCATAAATTCAGTGGCACTGACTAGACATGCAATGCAATAAAACAAAGTATTAATCTGAAGGTCCCTAAAGGAGCATGAAAACAGTTTGTAGGCTAGCAGGTAGGAACAGTCAAACTGTGCTACACTGATACAGTTCTTCTTTTGTTCCAGCCAACATACAGCAATGAAAAATGATAGTAATGGCCTGATCCTTGCATTTCAGAGTAGGTAAATTAATGTATTCAAATTAGTGGTTTAGTAGTTTCCCCACCTCCCGTTTTGTTCTAAGCATTCTGAATTCAAACCAGCTAATTGCGATATCAGTGCTAAAGGATGAAGCTAGACTGGCTTGATGGACTTAGAACTGTCTAAACATGAGAGAAATTCCCAAAAATTAAACTCTAAGAAAGAGAAAAGAAAGCTTTTAGGCATCATTTTCACCTCCTACTCACATATATTAAAAAACCTAAATACAAACTATGAAGTCATAAAAAGACTTAAATCAGAGGCAAATTACATCAGGAAGAATTTATTCCCAAGACATTTCAAAGTGTAAAATCACTGCATTTTAAAACACAAATCAATGTAAGGATAGTGGAAATAATCTCATGATGCATTTCAGGAAGGACCTTTGTAAGGAACTTTGTATTAGTTTCTCTAAGGCATACGACGCCCCTTTCATTTACTTATTTAATTTACCAACAGCTGAAAATAATTGGGAAATATTAGAATTTCATTTCTTGTAATTGGATTTTGGCATTCAAAGCTTTGCAGGTGCTAATTGCAGTATTTTGTTGCAAGCCTCCTTGTATTCCAAGGCTGTTTCTTTTTCTTGTCCCATCACATAAATACTCCCTGAAGATACCACAGAATGTGTTTCACTGTTGAACTTTCCATGGAAAGAAGAGTGTACCATGAACATCTGAACTTTCCTCACCACAAGAAAGCTGTTTTAGAAGTGAGCATTCTATATTAATTTCTAATATCCCTTAAAATAAGGAAAACCCACAGAAATATTTTTTCTAACCATCCAATCACACTATGTTTGTGTCCATTGTCAAAATTTTGAGTGTTGTGGCTGACAGCCAGAAATGTTAGTTTCCATACTATCATTTCTTTCAGTGTCTAAACAAATACTTTTCTGTTTCTGCTCTTTTTGATTAAGAAATCCCCATAATTATCTACAATATCACATTACCAGCTCGAAAAAATTCTTGCCTCCATCTCTTCTTTTCCATAGCTTGTAGAGAAGTTGTTAACCTGTTATGCTGATTAAGCTTAAATATTTGCTTTTCTGTCCATACTATCTGTTATCTCATTTCTTATATAGCATGTTCAGAAAATATTTTAATATTTATGCCAAATTGATTTCTGAGAGATTGTCATTGTTCATCATGCAACAGTAACAAAACACACCAGGGGAAAATTTTGGGCAAGTTCCTTTGAAGAATATATTTTAAAAAACTATTTTTGTTAATTGCATATTTAGAAGAATCTTGCATTCTCTATTGCCACTGTCTATATTTCAAAATGGGAGAACTACTCTGGTTTTCTAGTATAGCTCTGACATTTGAAACTCTGGAAAAATTCTAAGTGTTAGACAGCATTAGTAAAAAACTATTTGTCATTAAAATCCTTTGGAGTTGAAAATAAGGGGTTTGGACCTAGGGGATGCCTTTTGAGGAGCTATTGTTGAGGGGAATCCCTCAAGAGACTGGTAGATGACCATTTCTCCTAATGGAACCTCAAAGTGTAAAATAATAAAATCTATGCCAGGCTGTACTTTACAGAGTAATCTGAATAGTATAAAGTAATTTGATTTCCTTCTATTTTTTAAATTTTTACAACTATTAAAAATAATAGGAAAATGAGTTACACTTAAAAGAGTGATACTCAATTTATTTTTGGAATAAAAAATAGGCACCTCTAAGTGTTACAGGATCCACCATATGCAGTTTAAATGTATTGGCAAGCAACTGAATGCTTGAACACTCAAAACTGGGGAAAACCTAGAACGCAGTGCCACTAGATTTTGTATATATTCGTGCTCGGTTTGGGGCGAATACACCTCTTTGTTCAGCCAGCCACTGTGTGTTGTATTCATTTTCACAAAGAAAACCTCTCAAGATTTAGAAAAGATAATAAGAGTACTAATGAAATAAGAGGAAAGGGTCAGTGTACATTCCTGGTCAGATCAGCTCAGTTTAAGTGAGCCATAAATTAATTCTGTCAAGTGAGGAAGTGTCTCAAGCCTGTGAATAAATCACAGTAAGTTGGTCTGTTACACTGAGTGCACTTAAATTTAAATAAAAGTTTCTGTTTAAAACTATAACCTCTCATACAACAGGATAATTCAGAAATGCCAATGTTTACCATAAATGACCATCTTAAATGAATTTTAACAAGCAGGCAGGTAGAATGTTATGGTGACTGCACCATATTTAAAGCTTTCAATTACAGCAATATTTTCAAAGATTTCATCTTGTTGTTCTGAATACTCACATTGTGTTCATTCTCATAAGATTGATAACTACAACAATTCACACTTATGAAGCCTTCTTTCTTCATGTTTCTCTATCTTGGCCTCTTTGGTAAGGTAGTTTGATGCATAATTCCTTCATACCTTAAAGTGTAAAAATAGTGAGACTACTGAAAGCTGTACAAACCTAAGGCTACATAGGCTATAGCATAACACTTTTCTAGGCAAGAAATTAAGAAATTAAGGTTAAGAGAAGTATGTCTAATACACATTTAAAAGTTCAAATTAAATTTTCGGGACTGAAGACTTTCTGGTTTGTTAGACCTTGACTAAATTTACTTCAGAGATTATGGTCATTCTAGCAAAAACTGTGCAAGATCCTATACTACCTTGAACAGTCACATGAGGAAAAGAAAATAAACAAGCTTGAAAACCTGGTACTATCCAGCACAAGTTCTTGCTTGACATTAAGATAATTGATTAAAACAGTAGCTTAAATAATCTTCAAAAGGTTCAAGCCTAAGATAACTCTGTCTTTTAAATGTGCAATTTCCTCTGGTCCTTTTCTTGTTCTTTTAAAATCTAAATCTGAAATTACTTTTCTGTCATCTATGGATAAAGTTACATGTTTTCCTAATAAAGCGAGATCTTTCATTTTGCTGCTGCTTAAGCTCTCACAAAGTTGACGTGAACTTGTTTTCCTGGTTTGTACTGACCAAGCTAACATGATACGGACTTAGCTGCTATTTGCATAAGGAACCTTTAGACCTCTGTTAAGATACCCACTATTACCTCTCTGATTTTTAGCACCTTAATGTATGTAAGAGAGTTCTTGTAGGGTTTATTTTACACCGCAAGAAAAATATGACTTTTCAATCAAAAATTTATATTCAGAAAGTGTTAAAAAGACATAAATATTTTTCCTCCATTACATAGAAATGTTTTTGTCAAACAGCCAAGCTGGAAGAAAAAAAATGAGGTATTTGTTAGAACTATTCGACCTGTGATTTTTTTTTTCTTCTTATCTAAATACTCTTGGTTTGCTTCCAAGAAAACATTTTGCCTACTGTGAGGTTTAATTAGTTATAGCTGGCATAGCACTTTGAAGATGTGAAGTGTTCTGTCCAGCCTAAGTTACCTCTATCATTTCTCATTTACATGCTGTCTAAACTAAACTAAATAAAATATCATGCTACCTTTTTTTTTTTTTTTAAGTATTATTCTAGAAATACACATCCTAAATACAATGCAAAATATTTCTGTAGTTTTGCATAGTGGAAAAGTATTATTCCATAGATGTATGTCCCTTTATTTACCATTCTTAGTCCTCAACAGCAGAAACACCTTTCCACTGAATGCCAAGAAAGCCAATCTGGCATGATTTATTTTTATTGGTAGTACTGAACCCAGCCTAAGTCACAGCCCTGTACTAGACATTGCATACACATATTCAGTCCCAATCTGCAAAGCTTGCAATCTAAAGAACATAATAAATTGAGAGACATAGGAAGGGAACTGAGGCAGAAAGGCAATCAAACAAGAATACTTGTCCAGTTCAGGTAGCAAGATTTGTTGTACAACTGAGATTCAACCTGCCTAGATTTCTCAGGGTTCAGATCATATTTTAACAGCAACCCCTTAGGCTGGTGTATATCAACTGGTTGGGGAAAGAGGAACCTGAAGGTTTATTGTTAACCTACAAACAGAAAAGTAAGGATGAATAGAGCAAATCTAATCTTTGGATGCATCAGTAATACGAATATGAAAACCACAGTTGTTCATTATCTCAGGGAAACTTAGCTGGAGTCAAAATCCTTATTAAGACACTTCGGGAAAACTGTGAATCTGTTAGTGTGCAGGAAGAAAAGAGGAAAAGTTCAGAAAACATTGATAACAACCCACAATAAAATAATGATGGATGTAAGCTTATTTAATCTAGGATAAGAGAAGGGAGGTTGTTCAATCTTGGCTGTCACCAGGTGTTCATCCAGATGTTCTCTCACTTCCCTTCCTCAACAGTATGGGGGAAGAAAATCAGATGAAAAAATTTGTGGGTCAAGATAAGGACAGGGAAATCACTTACCTATTACCATCATGGACAAAACAGATTGAACTTGGAGAAGATAAATTTCATTTATTGCCAATTAAAAATAGCACAGATTAGTAAGAAACAAATCAAAACTAAAGACACATTCTATGACTCCCACCTCCCCTTGTTCCCAGGCCCACCTTCACTTATATCCTCTATCTGTTCACTTCCCTGAGCAGCACGGGGGCACAAGGAATGGGAGTTACACTCAGTTCATAACACATTCTCTCTGCTCTTCCTTCCTCACTTTGTCCTTATCCAGAGTGGGGTCAGTCTGGCATGGGCTCTTCTCACAGGCTGCAGTTCTTCAGGGAAAATCCATCTGCTTCAATGTGGGGTCCTCCAAGAACTACAGAGCAAATGTCTGTTCTGACATGATTATCCATGGGCTGCAGGGGAACAAACTGGTCTTATTCATGATCCATGTGGAATCTCTGATGCCTAGAGCACATCTTCCCCCTCCTTCTTCCCTTACCTGGGGGTCTAAAGGGCTGGTTTTCTCCTACTTTTCTCACTTATTTTCTCACTCTCCTGGTTTAACCCCAGCCAGCAACACATCCCCACACAGCTCACTACTTGCTCACTCCTCCCTGCTGGGATGGGGGAGAAAATTGGAAGACTAAAAGAGAAAAAACTTGTGGGTTGAGATAAAGACAGTTTAATAGCTAAAGCATAAACTGCACATGCAAGAAAGCAAAACAAGAAATCCATTCACCACTTCCCATGGACAGGCAGGTGTTCAGCCATCCCCAGGAAAGCAGGGTTCCATCACATGGAACAGTGACTTGGGAACACAAATGCCATTACTCCAAACATCCCCTTCTTACTTCTCCTTACCCCAAGTTTACATGCTGAGCATGATACCATATGGTGTGGGATATTCCCTGGGTCAGTTGGGGTCAGCTGTCCTGGCTGTGTTCCCTCCCACTCCTTGTGCACCACCAGCCTCCTCACTGGTGGGGTGGGGTGAGGAGCAGAAAAGGCCTTGATGCTGTGTAGGTGCTGCTCAGCAGTCACAAAAACATCCCTGTGTTATCAACACTGTTTTCAGCACAAATCCAAAACACAGCCCTGTACAAGTTATTGTGAAGGAAATTAACTTTATTCCAGCCAAAATCATTATGCTTCTCTCTCTCACAACTGCTGCACAGCAGTTTTTACCCTTTCTAAAATGTTAAATAGTAATAATATCATATATGTTGTATATATATGCTGTATGCTAATAGCAGAGGTACATTCAGCATCACTGATGGGCTCAGCTTTGGGCAGCAGTGGGTCTGTTTTGGAGCCAGCTGTAACAGGCTTTGTCTGACATGGTGACAGCTTCTGGTCTCTCACAGAAGCAATCCATGAAGTCCCTCTACTACTAAAAAATTTTCACTTAAACCCAACATAGAGGTGAAATTTTCAATTCTTCAACACTATTAAAATATATGTAATGGAAGTTAGTAAAGAAATAAACATCATCAAGCTCAATAAATTTCCTGAGCTGAAAATGCATGGGGGCCAGGAAAGCATTAGGGATGAAATGTGGATTCTCTTAGTGAAGGACATGCATGTTCTTCAAGACATAATACTGGCTAAATGGTCCACTCCAAACCAGAGTATCTCTCCTTATATCCTTTTATTCAGAATTTTATAAAACCAATCTAACATTTTATTACTTTTCTCTTAAATGTCACAAATAGAATTCAGCAAGATTCACTTGCTACACCACTAAAATCTCAGGATTTGAATATATCTCTTCCATATCAGACTGAGGACTTTTCAAAGTACATAAATAGTTAAAAAAGGAAGTTCTATTTACTCAAAACAACCAATAAAACCTATTAAAGTGGTGATGCTTTGAAATAAATACATTAAGCTAAGTATTCTGTGTTCTGGGATAGATTAAAGTCTTCCCTGTTTCAGAAATTCCACCATTACTGGCACTGGTAAAATCTTGCTGAAGTGTCCTGAAAGGTTAGACTGGTCACAAATATCATCATTGTACATGCTCTTACACTTCTTCAAGCTGAAATTTTTAAGGAATAGAGCATTTCAAATCTCAGAGGAAAAAACTAAGAAGTTAATGAAAATATCTTGGATTGAGGAGTACATTTGGGCCTTCTTTATTCACATTCTTAAAATGAAACACATGTTTAAAGCACTCCTGAAGTGTGTCCAATGTAAACAGTGGCTAAATCTTCAATCTCTTCCTTGGGTAAGAGAAACAATTATGACGAACAATCTAAGACAGTCATAATGGAACACAAGACACACTTGTACTATGATTATGTGCATTGTGACACAGGCTAAACCCTGAAATTTAACTTATGCTGAAACTTTACTAAAACCAGGAGGGATACATAAGAAAAAAATAAAAAAGTAAAAGATTCAATAGTCTGATTTTCCCCACATTTCTTAAAGGGATTTTTTTCTGAAAGGTACTTTCTGGATAAAAGGTAAAACAGCTTTCCTTCCTACCCTTCCCAAGTAACAGAATTATCAAAGAGCAGATCAAGTTTCTTAGACTGAAGTATTTAGTAACAAATGGCATTGTTATGCAGCCTTTTAGTGCTACTTACCCTTTGCTTACTACCTCTATAATGTAACTGGTCCATAAAGTAATGTTCAGAGATACCCAGGGGTTGGTACCAGGCAGAGTAAGCTATTTGGAATTCATAATCAGCATTAGATAAACACTAAAGGAGTTACAAAGTATTTAGCTGATGCTTCACTCTTTTACTGAAAAAGTAACAAAAATAAGACAAATATTTATTTTAACAGAAAAACTCAGGATAATTATTTGTTGGTTATTTAATGGTTATTAAAGAGGTAAACTCAACCCTATAGCAATGTACTTTCCAAGATTCTTCTTCCCTCCCTCTTAGTACTTCCTTTTAAAGTGTGGTCATGCTGTTGGCACACAGCAAATGCCAAGCACCAGAGCTTTAAATTCAGTTAAATCTGAGTTCCACTTTTGCATTCCACACTCACAAAAAGAAGTAGGAAGCTGAAATACACCCACTTTTACAACTTCAAGCTTTACTTATTTATGCTTCCAGGAACACTGCTGGAAGTCTTAAATCATGTTAAAGTTGGTCTCTAAATAGGATTTTCAAACTTCAGAAGAAATGCATAAGCAGTGTAATGCTCTTTCTTCTTATCTTGCATCACCAGTGCTTACACTAATTTCAACAAAATAATCTCTAAAAGGCACAGATTTCATAAATTAGCAACACAGTACCCGTTGGAATCCATCCTTCAGATCATCTAGAGGCTTTGCATTAAGAGGAAAAAAAGGAGAACAAAGCAACAATGTAAAAGTTAAATCTCTGCCTGAAGCTCATAGTGTGATGTGAGCATTGATACCAGACTCTGTTTTAAATTAAAAGCAATTTAAAGAAGTTCTTTATAAAGTAAATCAGCTAGGCTGCAACTGAATAACGTAATAGGCTTTTACCATGCTATTTGCTCCTGTTGCCATACTCTTGACTAGTGTTTCTCAGGATTTATAGGACTTTCTTGGAGGTCTTCTTAAGAGCTCTGGATTTTAGGGTTTCTTTGCTTTTCTTCATCACCCCTTGTAAGTTACTGTTGTCATGTCACAGGACCAAAATTCAGTAATGAACAAATGACCCTGCCACCTGGGGCACTTACAGCCTCATGTTGAACTCCAGCCATATATTAAAAAAAGGTCTTCCCAGGCTATTGATTCACTGGCAGTGTTTGATTCCACCCTGGAGGCAGGTGACAGCAAGGCAACTGGGCTCTTACTGTTTTACACTTCCTATTACACAAACCAAATAAATCTTCTCTAAATGAATTCACGTTTTTTCCCACTTCTCTTCTAAGTGACAGTTAAGTATTGAACAATCTGTATTCCGTTTGCTTCTGGAATATCGAAACCAAAATCTTTAGAATCTTCATAACGACAAATATCTAGACCCTCAATTTAGCTTTAAGATAGTAGCAGCTTTTGTTGTGCTCTACGCTCTACAGACTTTTGAAACTGTCAGGTCCAAAGCATGACTTCTTTAATACTGATCACAGTCTCCTTGTGCTACCCAGATCATCTCATTTTGGAAATTAGGTAACTAGAAATTATCCACTAACTAGAAATATGGGCAAGTCCTCCAATATCACTTGTCTTATACTGTGACTAGAAACATAGCAAGCTGGCCTCATAGGGAATGAAATGAGATTTTAGGGATTAAGCTAGTCTAGAATACGAATGTCTTGAAGAAAAGCTGCAAGACTTCTTCAAAAAAAGAAGTTGAATAAAAAGTTGCATTAACCTGCCAACTTCCCCAGAAAGAAAAATAACCCCAAACTTATGTTTAAATAACCACAGAAAGAAGAAAAGCAAAGGATTGCAGAATCTGACAGAATTTGTGTTCCGAGATGTGCCAACATAAAACTTGAAATTTTTCTTTTTCATTTGAAAATCTCATTCAGTTTAGAGTGTACAGTGTCCTTTAGTTCATGGTTTAATATACCATAGTGCATATGACAGTGGTCTTAAGAGCAAAGTCCACTTAAGAAAAGAGCTGCAGTAATGTATAAGCAATGGTGCCAAAGTGTAGGAGTCACAGGTGTGGTCAAATCAGGAGTATTTGAATATTCAAAACTGCTTTTCTTGAAAGACTTGTCTTCTGATTGCCTTCTTTCTCCAGCTCTTTTTTCACTGTGTTTCCCTTTGTGCCTAACCCTGCAACCTGGACATCTGCCATCTCTCACCTCTCTTCTGTTCTCTTGTCATAATTCGTGTCTTTCTAATTCCCTGCCTTCAAATAACTGTGTATTAATGTGGGTTTCTTGGCATCAATAATCACTTTTCTTTTTTACTCTTGAAGCCTTTTTTCACCTTGCATCTGTATTTCTATGTCTTAGTATCATCTATGACGGTTTAGCTGTCTCTCTGTGTGACCAGCTGAGTCTGATGATCAAGCACAGGGAATGGCTTCTCCACCAGGAGCTCTTGGGTAACTTAGGGTTCTTCCATCTGGAGAACAAACAGTTTTAAGTAGGCAATAAAAGAGGGTTTCAAAACTGTGACTTATGTGGGTGGACTGGGGTTGACCAGTCATAGACTACTTGAAAACGAGGTGTCACCAAATGAGACCCCAAGGAGCAAGGCTGATCAAAAGGCAGCAGTCTTTCCTACAACCAGCAGCAGATCTGGAGAACCCTATCAAGTATGTGCACACTATCTCTTCTGTTCATAGCCACCACTGGAGACAAAACATGGACCTGGTCACCACCAAAACAGTTTTTTGCATGAATATCAACATCAACCACAATGGGGTCATTCTTAAAGACTAGCGACATAAGAACTTCTCAATAAAAATCCTGCTGTGTTCCACAGCTCACAATACAAATCAAAATCAGCTAGTAAAATAAACTTTAAACAAAAACAAACAAAAAAACCCCCAGTTTTTATTTAAATTTCTGCCAAACAAAGAAGTTTGGTTAGAAAATTTGATGTAGTCCTACTCAATAGACTGTAGACAAATAAATTAATTAGACAACAAAAATATATTTAGCTGAATTGAAGAAAACACTCTTTCATTGTATATTTTGCAGTTATTTCCATGCCTAAGTCCTTTTTCTATATTATTCTCACAGCTGGAGATTTAGAACTTGTCACCACATTTGAATATGAGGTTGTTTGGATTGACTACAATGTTTAGTATACAATGACAACTTACGACCTTCTGTCATCAGTTCTGTCTTAATATTATGTACATACTTTAATTCAGCTCTTTGAAGTGCTATTATTTTAAAAGATAATAGAAATGTTTGTAATTTCCCCTCTTTATGCACATTGCCTCAATTATGCTACTGTGTCATGACAATTCTCATTTAATATAAAGTAATCTAGGCTTGTAAAAGGAAAACATGCAGCTAGCAGGATATTGTGTTACTAGAGACAGACAGGTTGCTCATGTTTTACCCCTTACATTTTGAGGAGGCATCAGCCACAGGAACCTGTGTTAAATCTGAGATTATGATAATCAGATAACAGGCAGTATTTCAGTCCCATGTATTCCATTTTCTCTCTCTGAATATCCATCATATCTGCCTAAGACACTCTAAGGGTTAGAGGTATTTGAGAAAATGAGAAAATCTTGGCTGGATCCTTACTGCACTTAATTCCAAACAAAAATGGCCACCAAAATCCTAATTGTTTGAGTAATTTATACATTTAAATTAAGCTGAGTCCTAACTTTAGTTTGTACATGCCATTAATATGGCACGTTAATATTTCACATTCAAACACCGAAGCTTTCTGCCTTGAATTATGTTATACAGGAGGCTAACATAAACTCACTGATGAATTTGTACCAAGGTTTCCAGCACTGAAGTGGAAACTCACAGACATTTTTTTTACATTTCAGGTTGGTTCCATATCAAGAAACATTTGTATGTTCAGTTGAAGATTCCTAAAATCTTCTGGAGCCTTTGAAACTGTTCAAAAGCCTGTGACTTTCCCTGATGAGGAGGGAAGGATAAAAGGCAATAAAAGTGCTGAAATTAGGACATCCTGTGAAGGGGAGAAAGCATAATATGGGATTATTTAAGAAAAAACTATGCATTGCGTTGAAGTGTCAGTGAAGTAAAATTAATGTTGCTGAGGCTGCTTTGAACATTCTCATATTTCTCATCATCACAAGGAAATTCCAAGAAAATACAGAAAGAATTGTAGTTATCTCTGTTTACTATGATACACATATATGTGCATGTGCTCATATATCTGTATTCATGTTTATACAAAAACATTGATTCATTACATTTATTCCTGCCAGGAAGTACCGATTCATTTTACTTGCACAGATTAAGTTATTTTAAATCAATTAATGGAAGTACTATCTCCTTTTGAACTTCCTATAAACTCCCTCTTCCTATGCAACCACTAGTCAAGGAAAGCGAAGAACCAGCACTTTCTTCGTTCTTTCAGAAAGAGAGAAAAAACAACTGGCTGCCTTTACTAGTGGCAGACTAAAAACTCATTCTCCCTCCTCAAGGAACTAAGTTATGTGGGCACATAACAGCAGTCAGCTCTGCTAACTAAACACTTGCAGCCACTTCTCATTAACCTTTTCTGAGGAACTCAGTTGTTTAGCTGCAGGTATGTCTCCACATGAGAAGTTGCATAAAGCCTTATATGTGCTTAATTATCTGAGATTGGCAAAGGACAGTCAGGAACCGCCGATATTGGTACACAGCTTGGCACTTCGGCCAGGTTCTAGTTCAGTAAGCCAGAGGGATAATGGGATCCTAGTGAGATACAGAGACCCAAAAACAGGGGAATGGAAAGGGCCTGCCACAGTCAAATTAACAGGAAGAGGATATATGTGTTTGCTTAAAGGAGACGGATTGCTTTGGATACCGGCAAGATGGACTAAACCATATTACTCTGATGCTGAACCTGGAAATGCTGTGCAGGTCAATTAGCAAGATATAGTCTGGCTAACTTTCTTTGCTCCTTTTTAGGACCACACCACAGGCATCGTGACGCACTCCAACCTTTGCCACCAGCTTTAAGTAGACAGTTCAACCTTTTTCAGGATTTGCAGCTTATAGAAACTTTTGATCAACGTATTTTAGGTTATCTGGTATATAAGTTAGCAAGAAATTTAGCACGTAAAAACGTAGTTAATGGTAGTAGCATTGTAAAGCAAGCTGGGATATTAAGGGATGGTTAATTGAGTTTGTTAAGATGAGACTGATAGCTTTAGCAGTTATTATACTCGTAAGTGTGTTATTACCATGTATTGTTAAGTGTTTGATAAAATCAGTAGAAAAAACAGTAAACCAGGTTTGGATTGCTCACAGGAAAGAGGGGGGATTTGTGGAGGAATACTATGTCCTATGTGTAGACATACATATATAGACATATAGTAAATAGGTAGACAGTGAGCAATCCAAACTCGTTAGATGAGAAATAAGCCTCTGTATTTAGAAAAGCAATAGGCCTCTGCATTTCTTTCCCAAGGCCGTTTGTAAAACATCTGTGAGAAAAGGGAGATTAACTCCCAGGTGTCTGGAAAGGAGTTTGGCAGAAGAAATTATTATTGTAGCCTTCTGATACAGGAGTCAGAGCACTAATTGGATAGAGAAAACTGTGTGAAACTTTGTGTGGGAAAAGGCACTGTGAGAAAACTTATCTTATGACTTATTTTTAGTACTGTCACTTAGGGTATAAGAATACCTGCGGTTTTCGGAATAAACAACTTCACTTGGATCACATTGATCGTGTGTGTTGTCCATTATTTACCCGCATTTAGCTATAAATTATAATAATTGTTTTGCAATATTTTTTTATTTTAACTGCATTTCCAAGACAATAAACATTTTAAACACAGACTTATGCTTTCCTCTGTTCATCCTTCTAATCTCTATTTGACCCTTACTGTGGCTCTTGGATGTCTGAGCCCACAGGGTAAGAAAGCTGCCTTGGCTCAGAGGAAGCCACTCTATGAGGGCCAATAGCTGCAGAAGCTGCCCTTCACTTTGTAGGAGCTCAGGCTAACTCCATTCAAGCCTAAGAACATTTGTAATGTAACTGTGCATTACATCTTTTCCATTTGATAAGTTGACACATTATAGAAAAGACTTAAACCTCTTAAACTTGAAAGTGACAAATCCATTATCCCAAGGAGACGGTGCCTAATGGTGTTAGCAAATAACCTAAACTAACAGAAGCTCTGCAGATTCCAAGAAAAGATAGTAAAATGTACTTTTTCTATAGCAATAGAAAAAGCATAATTTGACATAACAGGTTTTATAAGTCAGATATGTATGCAACAGTACAACTGACAGAAACATCACAGAGGATGCATTGCATAATTTATGGTATCCTAAAATTGTCTTTCTAGGAAGAAAAACAATTTAAACTCTTGTTGTGCTCACACTGAAATATGAAATGGCTAATATAATATCAAAAATTATGTATTCTTTCTTCATTCCCAAAAGTTCTTTTAAGACTAGTGACAGTCTTTAATGTGGCATTTATGCCATTTACTCCATGTGTGTTTGCGTGTCTCTTCTTCTGACCAAATAAATGCCTTTTAATGAAAGAGTCAGAAGAGAAAACCACAGGAGTGATTTATGGTCTATTACTATTAGATGGCTTGAAACTTAAATAAAACTGTCTTGACTCACACTAGTCAGAAATCTAACCCTAAAACAGAAAATTACCCCAAACTTTTCCATAATTAAATTCTTCCACTATTCCACGTGAACAGTTACCCTGCTTTTTTGAAAACTAGTTTTAGGGAGAAAAGATGGAATTTGGTAAATTAACTGAAACTGTATCTCTGTTTCACTACCAGAGGAAGAAATATTCTGATTTTTTTTAAAATTGAGTGATTAGTAGAGTAAAACCTAGTCCCTTATAACCATGACTAGACATGAAATGACAGGCAACATGGACAGCTTCCCACAAGATGCAACACTTAAACAGATGGCATGTAAAAAGTGAAATTTCCAAGTAGCTTTAAAAGACCATGTAGACAAAACAGCAACCTAATATGAAATTGTAAAAAAAAAAAAAAAAAAAAGTGGTGGTTTTTTTTTTTTTAATTTATTTAATTAAATCAGTCTCACTTTTAAAAAATATTCCTTCATGGTCACTTTAGGTCAAGGTTAGGATAGTGAAAAAGTGCAAAAAAGGATGTAGACGTCTTCTTGAAGCAAAACAAGAAAACAAACAAACAAAAAGAAAACCCCAAAATACCCTAATCAAACCAACCAAAAAAAAAAATCCTATTTCTACTACTTTATGATTCTTCTTCATTTAGTCATCCCAGCCATAACCGTAAGCAGGCTGTCTTTAGTCACATGTTTGTGCTGGCTCAGTCTTTCTCCAAAAGCTTTTTCTGGTTCCCTTTTCTACTCAAAAGAAAAGGTCATCCAGCTGTTGATGATTCCTGAATTTCCTCTTCCATTAAGTGGCACATGCAGTCCCTCATGCTCAGAAGGAGATTCTTCTCAGAAGGAAAGCCACATAATTACAGTGCCTACCATCCATGCAGTCATGCTGGCATTCAAAATGGAATTTGAACTTCAGAGAGTACTTCCACAAATGCAGACTGGAACCTCTGCATTTCTTGCATTTGTCAGTTGAGTTTATTAAAAAAAAAAAAGAAAAGAAAAGGTATGTAGCAGTATGTAGTGTATTTAACTGAGTTTATATGCAACTTGTTCACCCAGTGATAAGCATCCAAGTCATTGAACATTCTGACAGGGTTAAGGTGATATAATATTGTTATAATACTGTGGTCAGTTGACCTTGTATGGCTATCAGGTGCCCACCAAACTTCTCTATCATTTTTTCCTCTACCAACAAGACAGAGCAGGAGAAAACATGACAAAATATTCATAGATCAAGATAAGGACATGGAGATTACTTACCAATTATCATCATGGGAAAAACAGGCTCCACTTGGTGAAATTAAATTTACTATCTATGAATAACAGAGTAGAATAGCAAGAAATAAGAACAAACCTAAAAAATATCTCTCCTCCCTTCTTCCTGGGCTCAAATTCACTGACAGCTCTTTTATCTCCTTGCCTGCCCCAAGTAGCACAGGGGACAGGTCTTTGTCAGTTCATCAGACTTTGTCTCTTCTGCTTCTTCCTCCTCGAGAGGACTCCTCACACTCTTGTCCTGCTTCAACATAAGGGCCTTTCCACAGGAGACAGTCCTCCACGAACTTCTCCAGTGTGAACCCTTCCCACGAGCTGCAGTTCTTCATGTTTTCCGTGGGGATCTTCAGGCACAGGCTGCACCCATGTGGTCCCCTGCAGGGTCACAAGTCTTGCCAGCAAACCTGCTCCAGCATGGGCTCCTCCCTTCATAGGGACAGAGGTCCTACCAGGAGCCTGCTGCAGTGTGGGCTTCCCAGGGGATCACAGCCTCCTCCAGGCATCCACCTGCTCCAGCATGGATCCTTCACGAGCCTCGGTGGATCTCTGCTCCTGCGTGGCCCTCCATGGGCTGGAGGGGCACAGCTGCCTCACCATGGGCTGTGCCATGGGCTGCAGGGGAATCTCAGCTCCAGCACCTGAAGTGCCTCCTCCCGCTCCTTCTCCAGTGATCCTGGTGTCTGCAGGGCTGTTTCTTTTACATGTTCTCGCTCCTTTCCCAGCTGCTGCTGTGCAATGGATTTTACCTCATCTTAAATATATTATCCCAGAGGCACTCCCACTGTTTCTGCCTGGCTCAGATTTGGCCTGATGTACCCAGTAGCAAGTCCCTCTTGAAGCCAGCTGGCACTGACTTTGTCACACATGGGGGCAGTTTCTGGTGTCTTCTCGCAAAGTCATCTCTGCAAAATGCCCCCCAAAACCTTGCCACGTAAAGCCAATACAAATGCAAATGTAAGTGTATCGTATTGCTGATGTAATCCACTTCAAGGTTTTCTGAAGAGTAACACCTGCATGTCATCTCAATTATATTATATTGCAGCACCACACATGAAGCATGCAAAGATAATACAAAGTCAGCATTTTTTATCTCATTACTTCATTTGGCTTTCATATAAGTGATTTGGCTGCATCACAGGGCTACAGAAAAACACTGAATCAAGGGGCATCTAGGTCAGTGGAAAGACATCTATTGATTACAATGACCTATGCACAAGAAATTGAATGAACTCACCACTTGTAACTTCACAAAGGTTTTAGAATAAAAAATCCCTCAAAATCATACAAGTTAAAATTTCTTCAATTTTTTTGTGACCTCATTCTCTTATTAGTAATACTGATTTAAATAATTATTCTAATGAATTTTAACATTCTCTAATTATTTGAAAAACATATGCTTCAAATAGATCACATGCATGGCCATGGAGGCCAATGCAGAAAAATATTTTATTTCATAAGTACAGTTTAAACTGTCATAATATTCGTGTAAAAAGAAAATGTTTTAGTGAGCATTTAGTAATGGAAATATTTTGATAACAACAACAAATCTGGGCAAGTGAAATTAGGAATGTGAACTGTGGAAAAAATTCTAGATATATCATAAATGTTGCTATTTTATATATGTTGCTCTATAAATGAAATGGGAAGTAGTCATGATGAGTCAGGCCTTTGGGGCCAATATGGTGACAATCAAATATCCTAGAATTGAAGATCTGGTCTAATGCATTTGCTGAGCAGTGTTGTTCCTTCTTTTTTTTCTTTTTTTTTTTAATTTTTATTTTTTGTGCTCAAAGGATATGCTCTGCAATACCTCATGAAAGAATTACTAATGACCAGACAGTAATTGCAGTTAAAGCACTAACCTCTAGGGTTACCATAGGATCCACTGCTATTTATATAAAAGTTATTCCACCACAGGAAAAGGATAATGTGGCTTTACCAGCATAAAGGCAGCATTAAACAGTCTTGCATACTGTGAAACAGATACAGGCAGGAAAGCCATTCAAATATGCCACTGGCAAATGTTTGACCACTTCACATCTAAGCCACAATATACTATCAAGTACACGATGTATTTCTATTTTAAGATGTCCAGAGAGAAGTTAGTGCTTCTGAGAGTGCTTTCTCTTAGAGTTCGCTTGAAGATGAAGTTCTAACTTACAAGGAAATTGAGAGATTTAGACTACAAGTAGAATTCCATTTCATGGGACATGCAGTTATTTCAAACTTTGCTTTCATTCTGATGCAATAGGAATCATCAAGTACCACTTTCTACACAGAAGATATGTCTCAAAGTGGATTTTGATACACATTTTAGCAACAATAAAAGAAAAAAAAAAAAACATTTTCATAGTATTCCATGTCTCATTTTATTTCTGTTTCTGAAAAGAAAGTGTCACTGAAATATACGTATGTCCACAGACAGTTTTATTTCAGTCTCATCAGGAAAACCTTTCTAGATAGCTCTGGAAATGATAGTCTAGCTTTGAAAGGATATTAGATTTAATAGACTGATGTTATTTTGTTTTGGTTTTCACAGTCTTTTGTTCTATTGCTACTCAGAAGCCTACTCATTTCTATAAAAGTTAATTATATGTCCATTAATTTGATGTTTGTTTACTTATTGCTACATTCATGGCCTCCCAAATATGTGCATAGAATTCCCAAGCAAAACTTTAATTTTAATTTTACTTTTCCATGGCTTCCCTGGAAACCAGGTCAATTATAGACATTTTCGTACCAGAGAAAGTTTACAGGAGGACTCAGCAGATGTTAATATATATTAATCTAACTTGAAAAACAAAGGAGTCCACAGAGCCAGTGTAAATTAGGGGTTTGATTAACAACTCATCAAAGTTAATTAAATGACAATTAACTGTCATTGACTTCGATAAGCTTTAGATCAGTTGTTAGTCAACGTATTTGATACTTCTACAGCAGATGGAATGTGTTCCTTTTTTTTATTTCTTTGAATTTGTACTTTAGTAGGTGGGGTATTTCTATTAGGATTTTATTGGGTGTTAGGGTTCCCAAGGATCAAGGACAAAATTACGGTCTCTTAGCAGTATGACACCAGTATTTTGAATTATGTAAATGCCAATAGTTAATATTTTCTACAAAATAAATATTTTTTTTTCATTTTAATAATGCTAGAAGTGGCATATTATTGCCCTCCAGAAGTTATTTCTTATGTATATATATGCATATATATGCACATATATGATATATTTGTGTGCAATGTATATCTTTCAAATGCACACAAACCATATATCTATTGAGTTATAAGCAAATTTCCCTATGAGAAAAAAAAATTTTGTTTGTATTTGAACTCAAATCATACAATAATTTTCCTTAATGTATTTCATTATTTTATAGAATACTTGAACAGTTTAAAATGCCTGGTATTTCCTTTCTGTTTACAGTTGATACAGCAATAATTTTATCTTCTTGTAGAATTTTATTAAATATTACTACATATTGTTATGTCTTCATAGTCACAGACAAATCATCTACATGTCCCATGTTCCTTAAACTCAACTAAATCATATTTTGTTTGTCCTTTAGCAGTTCAAGTATAAATTATTCCTTTTCAAAAACAGTATCAGTTAAGTTGATGTATAGAAAATGCAATTTTTACTTGAGTTCCAGTTTTGAAACCTAAAGACTGCCTTGTACAGATGAATCTCCCTAGCCTAAAGAAAGACTTGAGGAATGCTAATAAAATGCGATTATCAGTTTAAATCTTCAGTGTGTCCACCTTGTGTTAAAAAAAATCCCTAATGGTTGCATAAAATAAATCATTGGGCTTTTGTTCTCTCTCTATGTGCTAAGTGTATGAAAACTCCAAATTTTAAAAACCATCAGGGCCTATATAATGGGACACTCTCGACAAAGAAAAAGCTTATGTTGTGTCAAAGCTACCTCAGCATAGCTGCTTTCCATGAAGCAGAATTTGGGGGATGCTGGTTCAGAAAGCAGAGTTTCTTTAACTTTCCCGCTTGCAAAAACAGGTCTTAACTTTATCAATACATGCAAACATTTTTGTCTTAAAACTCCTTCTGTCTTCCCTTAGATTTCCCACCTAGGGTAATAGCAGTGGGCAATATTAATTCTTATTCCCACATCAGAACAGTACAGAAAGACAGTTCAAGAAAGTTGATTCCTCTTACTACCTGGAAGAAAAGAACATTACCTCAGCATCTCTCCCAACTGAGTCTTGTTTATCACTGCTACCAATCTAATAAAATCTATTGCTAGAGCTAAAGAAATAACCCATGTTCATATAAGAAATTGAGTCTGTGGTAGCCCGGAAGTTTGGCCATTTGAGGCTCATTCATATACTAATCCCACTAGTACAATATTTGGAAGAAAACTACATGTTGGCTGCCATTATATTGTTGCTAGTTTGTTTTATGGTGGTTTTTTTTTTTTTCTTTTACATAACATTTGATTTCAGTCTTGATTTGTGTTGGACCCATTGGTGAAAAAGATAAAGGGAGGGAATACAGCATGTAATACCATTTGAAACCAAAGGGTCTGTGTTTCTGTTTTGTGTTGCAGAGCCTAGTATACACAGCACTAGAGCAAGAGCTGTAAGAAGTGCATTATAAAACAGTACAGCTCCAGAGTAAAACAATGTGACATTGTCAAATACTAGGAATAAAGGTCCCACTTCCTTAAAATATTATGGGAATTCAGAAGGGAAATAAAAGCTCTCCTGAGGGTTAGGCAAGTGTCTTACTTAGGAAAGGACGCTCTTATATAATTGGCCGCTTGTACAACCACTGTCCTTGCAAAACTGTCAGTCTGTGGCCATGCAGTTAAAAGTCATTGCTGTAATGCATCCACAAGCAGAAGAGAGCTGTCTGCACCAGTTTCAGAAAGCAGTCATGGGCACAACACACCCAGTATGCCTGCATATCATATGGTTTCCCTCAGAGTCCCTGAAGTCTGCATGTGAAAAACTGATGCAAGCTGTTGTGGTTGCCTGTGCAGATACTGGACAGGCTCAGATATAAGGAGTCCTTTGTTTTCTACTAGGTCTTCTCCAGCTGCTTGTGGTTATACAAACCACAAACACAACTTGCCTACTCTTGAGCTCAGCCTGGGCATAAATCTCAAGATGAAAATTACAGTTAGCCAGAGAAACTCTGATCTGTCCTATGAAGTAGTAGACTAGAGACAAGGAGAACAATTCTCCCATTTTCAACAGCTCCCTTTGGCAATGGAGAGGCCTTAAAAGAAGCAGTTTGACCTCAGAAGAGGAAATCAGGGGAGGAGAGAATATCAGGAGATGGATGAAACTGCCATAAGCAAAGGGAGAGGATGTCATCAGTTAAAAAAGTCACAGTGACCTCTCTGGGGCAGTCCAAAAACTGAAAAATAGAAAAGTATTTAGTCATCTTCCTTTTCTGACCACACAAAACATTGTACAAAATTTGACCCTTGCTCTGCTGGAAATATTAACAATCTATTTGCAAGATAAGCAAAATAATGCTTGCTGGCTTTCTAAAAATGCAAGCTGTAGCTGTGCTGTGCAAGGCAGGTGGAATGCATGCAGTCGAGGAAAGGGGACTACTGAGATTCCTGCCAATGCCTCCAATCACATCATCTCAACAAGCACCCACGAGTTATGGTTCTGAAATAATTCTCAGTTTGTCATGAGAGAATCAATGAACAACAGGAGTGAATTCACTACCCTGAAACCTGGTTTTAGCAGCTTCAAGCAATACATGTACTAAATATTCATATATAGCAATGATGAGTTTGTGCATCTTTGTGCAAGAGTATTTTTAAGCTCTGGACCTCTGACCTAGACTCAGGGTCACATTCCCAATACTAAATGCAAGGATGAATTGGAACAAATTTCCTTCCAAAATTTAATTTTCTGAAACCATTACATTATTGTTCTTCACACACATGGAGTTTTAGCCTGATGCACCAGAAATGATAAACAATGTCAGCTGCAAATGAGATTTTCATACACATTAAGCTCCCTCTTCAATAAATGAAGTTTCTAACTTTCATTTCTGAAATTCATGTTTCTTGCCTCCCAAAATGATTTTCTAAAATGCTTAAAAAGAAAATTAAATTTCTAAATCTTACAAAAATTACAACAATTTCTTTCCCTTGTCCTTACCACTCAAGTTAGGGCCAAAATAAATCAATCACTGGTGTGGAATGAAGGCTCAGAAGCGTTAGATTGAGAAACTCCACCTTTTAACATCAAAATTACACATTTAGAAATCAGAATGTGTCACAAGCTGGCACTTAGGAGAAATAAACACTATTAAAATACAAAAATCAAATATTTCCTCTCTATCAATTTTTTACTTCCTTAGAATTTTATATTTCTTTGAAAAATGCTGGGAAATTTTTCCTTGTGTCTATTATTCAACAATAGTTATGCATATATCCATGTGCATGTTGCAAACCAGGGAGCTTTAAGAGAATGTTTCTCACTAAACGTGGACATATTTATGTCCCTATGATTTCCCTTATTACACTCATGCTTCAAATTTCCTTTCCAACCAGTTTCAAATAATTTTCTGTAGCATGCAGAAACCATGCTCCATGATAATCATGTATTGTCCATTCTTCACATAGGTTTATGAAATATAGGTTCTAGGGAACAGCAGTTTTAAAGGAGTCATATACTGTGGCATCTTACATGTTAAACTATTCACATAGAGTAGCTTGGTCTTACCACAGTAGGGGCACTGCACAATTACCTGGAATTCTGGGTGGTTTTATCTGTTTGAAGGCACTGTTCTCAAGGCACCAGAGTTTTAAACAATAGTTTTCATTTATTTTAATATAATACTTTCTCAGCAAGCAAATTTTTCAGCCACTGACAGAAGCAGCACATAGAATTGCATGTGTGTATGTGTGTGAGTATGCAACACTGATTAATGCATCCCTATCTGCAGAGCATGCTTCAGTTACAATGTCTCAGTAAATTGCAGAAAAATCGCCATAATCCACTGCTCTCAACCACTGGGAAAAAGATCCTGAAAGTAAGGAAGATGCATGCATTTAAAAAAGGCATTTACAATGCATTCACAAGAATAAGAATGATATATATATGCCAAGGTTTACTAATGACTGTGTCTTTTATGGAGAGGTTGTTATTAGCTAGATAAATCATCTGCATTCCATTTTATCAGGCTTTCAAATGCAATTGATATCATCCATCCAGACCACACAGGTCTATACTTCAGGTAAAAATCAAAACAAAGCTGTGTGGTCTAGTTTGTTAGCACTGTAAAGACAACTTATTGTTAAGCTTAAGATAAGCCTCTGCATTTAAATCTATTTATAGCAACCTTCAATAAGTATGCCTGGATTCTTTTTTACTTTCCAGGTCAAAGTCACAAAGGCTGTCACAGGAAGGTGTAAATTACACTCCTTTGCTACAGCAAATCCCTTTGCATAAGGGATGGAGTACATTTCAACTCAAAACAGTGAGCTGTTTCACTGCTACCTTCTCTCAGGATTTCTACTACAGAATAGAAGAGTGGGCAATTTAATTTTGATAAAGCTGTCAGTGGAAGTCACTGAAGAATCACAGACCTTGACCACCCTACTTTTATGTCAGAATTGCCTACTTTTAAAAGCTTATACTAGCCCTTCATGCCAGGTAACAAAGAGAACTATAAAAAGAGATTGCATCTTGTTTGGGATCTCATTCCCTCTAAGAAAGGCAATTAAAATAGCTTTGATTTGCTTTCCATGGAAGAGAATCAGTAAAGTGAGAAGAGTACTGTATGAATCCACCATTTAACAAGTCTCATGGAGCCAATCTGCAAATGTAGAAATAAAAAAAACCTAATAATTAAAACACCTATATCTGAGGGTCTATCAAGGTGTAATCCTTGGTATCCGCAGCAATGTAAATTTATTTTCTGCCTTGTCACCTTAGTTCTTGATATACTATTCCCTACCTATACACACTTGCTCTCCGTGGCACAGCCCCACCACAATGGAACAATATCAGGTTTCACAATACTTCAAAAACTCAAAATAACTCAATCTATCTTGTTACAACAGAAAAAGCTACCTCAAACTGAGAGATACTCAAGACTTCCAAAATGATTATTTGGAAAAGGAGAAGAAGGTACCCAGCTGCAGTTCCATCCCTCAGAGCCTTCTAATAAAACAGGACATTTGTGGCTGAGTTTCCATGTGCACACTGGTGTGCTTTGGAAAGCCTGGGCGGACGACCAAACTCAGTTTGCAATTCTTCTTACACAATTACAACTGGTCAAGGGGGTTGACTTATGTCTGCTATTTATAACTTATGCCCCGTGGCTTCTTGTTAGAGAGCAGGCTGTGCTGAGAGCCCCGTGATTGATAGTGAGTTAATGATTCCATTGTCTGCTGTAATGCAGAAAGTACAATTCTCATGCATCAAACTGAGCAGGAGCTTTATCACCAAGGCACTGTGCTTTAAAGTGGTGCTGTCATTGACACTCCTGAAAGGAACAGTGACCAGAACCAGAGGCACTAGCCTGAGTCTTTGAAATCCATGTTATTAATACTTCTGTTAACTCCTCAGGGTACAAAAGTTGTAGAAGAGGACTCATCAGAACTGTTAGGATGAACGCATTAGGATAAACAGAAGAAGGGCAATTTTTCACCTTGCCTAAGGTAATGTCTTGGGGCCTTTTGTTCTGCACTGCAATTAAGTGCTTGCAATCAGTTACTCAAAATAATTGTTACAACTTTTTTAACTGCCTTTATTCAATGCAAGCATTGTGTTATTTCCCCCTACTTTACCAGCCATACAACACTACACTTCCTTCATTACTCTTACCCTCACTAACATGACTGGCAGTGCACACCACCGAGTTGCTTAAAATTCAGACATATCTATGGAAGACAGGGAGCACCAATCACTTTTTGTAGACAAATTTCACTTCTGCCTTTAACAAGTGAGGAACCTTAATTTCACTTGTCACCATTCTGCATCCCCCTTCAAAACTATAGACAAGCCACAGGTCTGGATTCTGCACTGTGTGTCAGGTACAGATGAGGAGCTGGAAACTGTTGTGTTGGCTTTCACCCATCTGCAGTCATTTCTTCACATGATACGGAGCAATATTACAGCCACTCACATCGGATCTGAAGCAAGGCCTCCAAGGGTCTGGAAGTGTCACTAGCTGTAACCTCAGAGGTTTAGAACTGCACATCTGTCCTGCTGAGGGTACAATTTGATGAAAAGGGCAAAAAGCCTCAGCATCCCGCATTTTATTGCTCTGTGCTGAGGCCTGGGATTCACAGAAAATTTATTAGAAAACACATAGATTTGTGTAGATATAAGTTTTTTGAATATTTAACTCAATGAATAAGATGAAAAACTTACTACAGCCCTACCTGTGAATAGGATTTAAGTGCCAGTACTTGTTTCATTATTTTTTGACCAAAAATAATGTCAGTAAACTACTGTACACCAGAGTCTTGCTCAAAGTGATGTTCAGTGTTACTACCTTCTCCCTTAAAAAAAAAACCAAAAAAAAAACCAAAAAACCAGGCAAAACAAAAATAATTTGCCCAGGAATTTTTTTCACAGAAATATATTGCCCAGTGCAGTGTAGAGTGTTGGATTTGCATGACATTTCCTGTGTATGCACTGAACTCCTGTGAGCTCAGACACAGCAGAGGTGTTAGATACAGCCTGCATTCCCCACAGAAATATCTGTATCTTTCAATCAGAAACAAGTTTGAGACAGGCAAACAAGGCATGTTCAGGAAAATCTAAATGGATGATTCTCCTAATAAATATCATCATGACAGTTTATATTTCACTTTTACTTGCCCATCAGAATTTTACATACAATTTTATCCCCCACTGTGAAGAAAGGCAGTCCTGAAATTATTCTATAGACAACATAATGTGCAATTGTGTGGGACACAATAAAAGCTGATCCAAAGCCCCCAGTGTTGACATTACTGGCAAAGCCCCATAATGAAAAATAGAACTTTTTGGTGCTAACATTGCAACATTTCGTACAAAGCTGGACTGAATTTATGGCTGCATAAAAAGCACAGGATGAGATCATACCTAGGTCCTAGTGTGTTCACAGAGCTAATTTTCTTAAAATCATACACCTCCATAGAAGGTGCTGACACAGAGTCCCACCAATAGTGCATTACACTGAACTGGCCACAGAGCGAACAGGGTAAATGTGAACTAAATATAATGACAGTGGTTGTGCTTTTCATAAAGATATAAATGACAACATGTCACAGAGGAAGAAAAAGAAACTGCCCCAGTTACAATTTTTTCAGTCAACACCAGTGGAAGAAAATCAAGCCCTTATTATATACCCTTGTTAAGCCCTTTATTACCAATGTTTGTGGTGGCAAAGAAGAAAACCTCGCCTTCCTCCCAGAAAGGAAGTAATGAGTATATCAGTCAAAAGAAGAACTTGCAAAGGACAAAAATAGATGACTAGGAGTGAAATAAATGTTTTGCTAATGTTTTGTTCTACAAACTTCTTAACTCCTTCCTAAGTATTATTCATCATTATTACTCTACCTGTCATGTCTGAAAAGTTCACTAGATTCTTCCACTTTCTAAAGATTATTTCATTAAATCCATTGACTAAAGACAAAGTATATCTGGAAGAAGTCTTAGATTTATTTGAAGCATGCATAATTTTATTGGAGTTCAAAATTTGGAATGCTTTCTTGGAATAAACCCTAATTTTTTTGGTTGAACTTCTGTAATTTATAAGGTTTGGATTGATAACTCATGGAGATAGAAGCAAGACCATAGAAAAATGTTACAAGAGGTCTCTTTTCAGAACAGTTTATCCTGATTTAAAAGTTTCTTTTACCAAGCTCTTACAATTAATTAAAAAGGAATTTTAGAATATGGAAGCTTTTAGTTCATGTTCGGTGTTAAGACTTAAAGTGTTACATTCCCAAAGCAACAGTATTGACTTTTACTAATTTGATCATCTGCTGCTGCTTTAGGATGATATGCAGATATGTGCACATTGACATCTCACTTTGCTCCATCATACCTTAACAAGAACTGTGAGGAAGGTGAGACACACAGGTCTGGTCCACCATTTCTGTAGCTCCCAAATAAAGTAAATAAAGAAGTAAAGGATTTTCCCTCCATTTACATAAGTTTGTTTTTAAAAGCTGGAATAGAGATTTGCCTCTTGGCAGTGCTAGTAATGTTAGGACATCACCTTAGGACAACAACTTTAATTGTACAACCATAACCTTTCACCCCAATTATGTTCAGTCTGCGTTTATTTATTACTGAAACCTGATGCACTTTGGTACTGGGCTTTTTATTTTGCCTTGCCTTTTTCCCTAAGAAAATATGCAATGCCCCACACATAGAATCATTAAGGGTCCCTTGATTAAGGTTCTTTCTCTTTGACAAATCCTAATACAATTAAAGTGAAACTAAGTCCTGAGAAAACTATTTCTTACTCTCTTTTATTTGTTCATCATGGTTTTTCTTCTCCTTTGGCGTTTTAATGTCACTTCCCACTTTCCCTCCCTTCTGTGAGAAAAAGCAGCCCTAAAATAATTGTATGAAGACGTCCAACTTGCTGAGTAACAGTCATTTTCTGTGGTATCACATGACAAACATAACCCAAGACAGAATGAGATGGATATAATGTGTGACTTAAAGTAGTGCCTATTAATTACAGATTTAAACCAAAGCAAAGCAACTTCTCTCAAAACACTTGGTATTTTCACCTATTCACTAAGCCTAAATTTGACTACTTGTGTCCAGTACCCTCACTGACTGCACTGACTTTAATTATGCTGACCTCAGTATAATTGCTGTTTATTTTCCTGAGTTATGGGAAGGCAGTGCATGAACTCAGAATTAGAGAGCATTTAGTCACTTGTTACCCTTTTTCCAAGGATGTTTTTGTTATAGTATTTCTAATCTTCTTTGGAGACCTCATTCAATCTCAGAATAGAAGGAAGAAAGAAAATACCTGCTTTTTCATACTTTAGACACAATACATAAGATTCAGATGAACAGAACAGAATCATTGTTCCCATTCTACAATGTGCAGGTTTAAGTTGCACTCACATTAAGTTTGATTTACCTCAGAGGGCTTTTGCACAGGCAGAGTAACTCACTGTTAAGCTGTAAGTAAGGATATTCACTCCTGGTTAGTTTAATGTCTGTGTCTATAGGTGTCACACCAAAGACAGAGGAAATCCAGCTTCTCTAAACAGGCGCAGAGAGACCTTTTACTGGATTGTCTAAGATGACTCTATTTTGTGCAAGCATCACTGATTTTAAAGGCAGAAAAAGAATACTGCCCTGAAGTTATGAAATTGCAGACATAGTTAACATAATTTTTTTGGCACCAAGTTTAATTCAAAAGGATTAAATAAGTGTATTCATAGATTTTTAAACCAATCAAATCTAGAAGCCATTTCCTGCATTAATTTCCCAGCTAACTTAATTATACAGCCTCAGGCTCTGGCTCATGATCAATTAACAGAGCTGTAAAAATCTGGAGCCCAAGACTACCACATATTAATCACCACATCTGATGTAAGGAAAACAGCCTTTATTGTGGTTTCTGGATTTGAAATCAAACCAATATCCACAGCTGATATAGCTGTGCTCTGCTTTAAGAAAAAAAAAAAAAAAAGTAAGATTTTTTTAAATTAGTACTTCTCATGTCTTAGAAAGATGTGGGAAAGATGGATTGTCATATGCAAAACAGGTCTGAAGAATATTTGAAGCACAATAATGTGTTCATTGTAAACGACTGAGAAAAACTATGCATATCTGCATATCTGGAGGAAAAGAGTTCACTAGTGCAGCCCACCGCATAGTCCAATACTGAAAATGGTTAACTATTTTCCTCTTCATGATGCAAAAACTGTCTAATTCATGTTCTCCCAGCAAATTAATCACAGCAGCATGATGAGCAACTCTGCCATGGTATCAGTTTAGACACATATTCCCTTTCTGCTCCACATACATCTCGAGTTCACAGTGCTTTGCTAGGACAGTGGGTGCAATTCTCATTCTGATTTCATTTATCTGCCTTAGCAAGAGAAGAAACATGTGAGTATCAAAACAGTCTGCAGGGAATCACCCAACAGCTGAGGCAATCCTGTAACTTCCCAGTAAATTCAGATGGATTAAGGCTTCTGCAGTGGGAAGATGCTGCCACTGAGGTACAAATGGACTCTTCTATAAAGATGTAACAAGAGTACAAATAGCTTCAACAATATTTAGGGAGAAGAACACCCAACCTTTATGGTAAAAGAACCTTTCTGTGGCCAGGCTGATGACTGCTGTAGATATGTAATAGCCTGACAATAAATAACCAATGAAGAAAATCCACAGAAAGGAGGGGGGGAATTAAATACATTCAGACAAAGTTCTAATTATACTGAAGATTATTTAAATTTCCTTCAGGAGAATATTTTCAAAGCAGTATCTTCAAGGCTTAATCAGCAAAATAGCAGGGCCTTTTAGACTGCCCTGATCTGAAGGTCCTTTGGAAAGGCTTACAGAAAAGCCTCCAAGCAGTGAATCATGCTTGTCATTTGCATACATTTAAATGTTATGTTGAACTGGTGCCACAGACACCCAGTAGAGACCAAAGGTGAACCATTAGATTAGAATACACTGTTATAGTACAGCTTTTCCCAATTTACTTTCTTAAGGTGCTTTCTGGAAGGTTAAGCAGCAACACGCATATCTGAGAATCAGGAAAAAATCATTGAGGTATATGTTAATAAAATTTTCCAGGGTACACATACATATACTAGGAATGCCTCCTTAATACTTAGGTGCTAAAATAGGTCATACCAGATGATCGTAAGCTCCTCAGAGTTAGATGCCTTTATATTTAAGTTTCTTTACTCTTCAAAAGGGCTGAAAAAGGAAGGTAAATCTTTTATTTTAAGCAACTACAATATATTAGGGGGATAAGTGGAGCCATGAACTGATGAGATGACAGATTGATAACATCTACCTAGACTTCTGTGAGGCCTTCAACATGGTCCCTCATGACAGCATTATCTCTATATTGAGGAGATATATATTTGAAGGGTGGACAGTTCAGTAGATAAGGAATTGCCTGGATGGACACAGCTAGAGAGTTGTGGTCAATGACTCTGTGTCCAGGTGGAGGCTGGTACAAGTGGTGTCCCTCAGGGCTCTGTCTTGGGACCAGTGCTCTTCAATGTCTTCATCAATGACACAGGCAGAGGCATCGAATAGACCCTCTGCAAGTTTGCAGATGACAGCAAGCTGAGCAGGGAAAACCAAACACCTGAAGGACGAGATGCACAACAAATTCAAATGCAAGGTAATGCAGGTGGGCAATCCCAGACATGAGTACAGACTGGGAGAAGAACCCATTGAGAGCAATCCTCCAGAGAAGGACTTCTTCTGGGGATGCTGGTGGACAAAAAACTTGAGATGAGCAGGCAATGTCTGTTCATAGCTCAGAAGCCCAACAGCAACCTGGGCCACATCAAAAGAAGTGTGACCAGCAGGTCGAGGGAAATGATTCTCCCTCTCCACTCAGCCCTCATGAGACACCACCTGGAGTGCTGTATTCAAGTCTGGGGTCCCCAGCCTGGGAAAGACACAAACCTGTTAAAGCAGGTGAGAGGAGGCCACGAAGATCATCCGAGGACTGCAACACCTTTCCTGTGAAGGCTGTTGAGAGATCTGGGATTGTTCAGCTTGGAGAAGAGAAGGCTTCAGGGAGATTTCATTGCATCCTTTAGTAACTAAAGGAAGAAAGATGGGAAGTGACTGTTTACATGGGCAGATAGTGATAGGACAAGGGGTGAATGGTTTTAAAGTCAAAGAGGAGAGATTTGGATTAGAAAAAAACTCTGTAACTCAGACGGTGTTGAGGTGTTGCCCAGGGAAGCTGGGGATACCCCATCCTTGGAAGTGTTCAGGGACGGGTTGGATGGGGCCCTGAACAGCCTGATTTAGTGGAAAATGCCCCTGGTCATGATAGCAGGGTTGGAACTAGATGATCTTTAAGATCCCTTCCAACACAAGCCATTATATGATTTTATGATAAAAGCCTTAAAAAACTCCGTGGTTTAGTTTTTAGCTAAATGACCAATTGTGTGGACTCCTGGTCCCATAAGTTCCCGGGTTATCTGAAGTTTTATATATGACAGCCCCCTTGGTAATTTCATCCTAAAATTTCATGTTTAATACATCTTATCATGTTCCTGTCGGGCACAGAGGATTTTAAGAAAATCTCAGTGAACACATACTTTTTAGGGCACCCCTATATTTAAATATACATGATTCCTTAGTAATAACAGTGCTGGATTTCAGATGCTCTATGACATTTGAGAGCAATGCCTTCTTGATAAGTAAAGACCTCAAGCACATCGCCTCAGATGGGTTTATTTTTGCAGGGGGAGGAAGTAATTATTCTCCATCTTTACATGGCCCTTCACTCAAAGGATGTATTAATACAAGTTTAAAGCAAAAGCAGTTTGACAAAATTCCCTTTAAACTATCTAGAAAAACTTAAAGGTACACAGACAATTGAAAATGGTGACTTAAACATCAAACTTCAAGTGATGAGATGTGAGGACATGCTCTACCATTCCTACTCATGCTAGATTCTGCACAAAAAGGACATAGAAATCTTAGGTTTTTTTCCCAGTTCCTACTGGAAGCATTCTCCTAGAAACCCACAGAAGAGACATTGGACATAAGAGTCATAGATTCTGGGCTCAGGCCCAAGCACTGCTACAAGTCTTACTTCTGTTTAATAGCTAGGACATTTTTCTTGGAAGTGAGGGTTTGATCTTCCTCTGCAAGATGCATTTCACAGGTGAGTGTTCAAACCAAAAAACTATTGTAAATGGTTTACAACCATTGGACACTACTACTACTACTACCATTATATTTTAGAGTATAATAGTTACCTAGTAGGACAGCTCAGCATCTTAAATTATGTGAAGATTTTAGGCTGTGAATTTCAGCCTCACAGGCACAGTGAAGACCATAAAACCCAGGAGAAAAATGGATTGCAGAAACACTTTAGTATTCACCACTTGCTGGTTTAGATGTTCAATCCCATTCAATGCTGACTGTTTTAAATCCAATTCCTTGGCACCTTACTATCCTATATATTGCTCAGGGACTGCAAACATCTCGCTGGGGTTATGAATTCAACTCCACAATGCAGGTATGCCAAAATTCAGCTGAATTCTGTTGTCAAGGATAGCTTTTGGTGAATGTTTTCTTCATTTCTATTTACAGATCCTCACTGACAACAGTAGGTTTTTCCAGGTTAGAACTAAGAAGGAAAAGTCAAGGTTGGTGTGAAATCAGGGATGTCTCTGATGTTCCAGCTTCAGAGATCTCTGTGCCATTTCAACTATAACATTTAATACAGCAAGTAAAATAGGACCATGTTCACTTGCATTTTGACAGAGATGTAAGAGAAAAAAAAAACTGACAAGGACAGGCACCCTGATTGTTATACCAGTCATCCAGATATTCAACCCATTCACATGCTTTCTCTCTGTGACTCGTTCTCCATGATTTTCTTCTTCTGCCTGTCCTTCATTATCAGCTTGCTCAATGCTGTCTTTTCTCCATAACATAGTTAAAAACCCACCTTGTTTTTCTAATCTACATCCCCATTCCCTGGCAACTAAACCCTCTCCATCAAACCTATGTGTAATTAATTTATTTTTGAAACAATCTGAGCAATTTCTAAATTATCTTCTTTAATCAAATTATAGCCCTAGCCCAAATTAATCCCATGTTTACCCTCTAGCAGAAGGAAATTTAAATGCATGGTTTCTGCCAAAGAAGACTTTCAACCTACACTGATTGGGTAGTCAGCAGTCATAGCATAAACTGCCAGAGCCTCCTTGCTTCCCCTCCCTTTATTTGTGCTAGCACTGGGTGGCCAGACAGATAAGAGCAGAAGAGCTCCACAAGCCATCTCACGGGTCATTGTTTGATCTCACCCAGTCCAGGGACCACACTGTCTTTTCGTGTTTCTTTTCCATTCAATCTTTTCTGTGTGTTATCTGGAACTTCTTCCTCATGTAAATTTACTCTGTTGGGCTTGGCCTTGCTCAGCAGCAGGTCTGTCTTGGACCAGGCTGGAGTTGGCTCTGTAGAACATGGGGAAAGCTTCTGGCAACTTCTCAGAGAAGCCACCCCTGTAGCCCCCCACCCCCTCTGCCACCAAAATGTTGCCACAAAATCTCAGTGCAAGTCATTCAAGCATAAGAATGTTGCCAAGACACTGATACAGCAGCAGCAATACCACCAACATTTCTGACTTTATTTTGTGAATGTCCCAGAGCTTCCAAAGCTGAGATGAATATCCATAATAATATCCATAGAAATGTTTTCTTTATTCTCAGTGTATTGCCAAAGGGGTAGAAATTTGGATGGTTTGTGTGGCTATGAATCTGTCATCTCTTAAATATCAAGTATCTGACTTACTGACCCCAGTAATATTCTTTTAATCTAGTTGATTGTATAACGCATGCGAATTTCACATACCCTAAACATACCTTAACGTCTTCTGTTATCTTTCCTATGCTGCTTTTCATCTGAGATCAAAAGTTGAGAGATCTTAGCAGATGACACTTAAAGATATGGAAGAATGGGGGCCAAAAAAATTTTAATTGCCTGAAAACTGACCTAGAAGAAATAGTAAAAATATGTTGAAAACCTTATGCACTCTGGTTTTGGTTTTTTGGGGGTTTCGGGGGTTTTTTCAAGAATATTGTCATGAGGTTTTTTGCACTCAATAATCAGGCTTCAATTCCTTTCACTCAACTGGCAAAACAATATTTTCTCAGGCTTAAATGTTGCAAAATTAATTTTTCTGACTCAAATATATGCCTTGAGATGAAATATAATTAGTATGAGTTCAGAGTTGTATATATCTGCTTTCAAAACCTATTCCCATTTTTTTTAAGAGAACATTACCAAAGCCACAGGCCTTAGAACAAGATACCAAACAAAAAGGTAGTAAGGAAGTTTACAAATCTATCCAGGCAGCAATTTTCTCTTTTTTTTGAAAGCATATAATAGTTTATTAATAGAAGAGACCCCTGTTTTCAGGCTGGTATAATTTAGTTCGCTTTGGTTCTAACAGTACACATACACAGCACAATTGATTGGTTTAGAGCACAATGTTGCAAGGTGCACCAACTCCCCTGAACATTGAAATGTAAAAATTGTGAAAATAGCATAGTAAGAAGGAATAGTTTTTGTACAAAGGTACAATTTTTTAAAAATAGGTTAGAATTAGCATCATTCTACAAATCAAATATTTTGTTTTCACATGAATTATGTTTCCTTGTACTTGTTCTGCCTCATGACAACATATAGAAAGCATTATTTTATCATAAAGGAAAAGAACTTGAGCTCAGCTGGTATAACTTTCTGTAAAGGACCATTTGAATGATTTTTAAAAAAAGGTTATTTTTATTTTTTCTTCAAAGGTTTTTTTTTGTTTTTATTATATACATAACTACATATTTATATATAAATTTAAATTCTACAGGTTTTCACTGAAGATTTCATCATGTAACAACTCCTCATAATTTGATAAGTACAAACTGATTGTTTCATTGTTAACCATAGCTATAAATAAAAAAAATAAAACTTCAGTGTGAAAGAAATGAGAGAGTCTCAATGAAAATTTAGTCAAACTGTAATGCATCACAAGGAAACCTGATTTAAGATTTGCACAATATAATTTTTTTCACTTTAAAATCCATTAAAAACAGTTTCGGTTTAAGAGCATAGTTCTCCAGATTTCTGGTTTTCCATTTCTGAATAGTAGCTTGGGCTTTCTTTTACTTTTGTCTTTACAGCTCTAAAACTGATAAAACATACTGTTCCTGGTAATAATGCTTTACGTTCCTCTCAAGGGAATTAAAGACATCTTTAATGGGTCTCCAAGATCCTGAAAATGAATCAAAAGAAATCCAAGCAATTGAAACAGTCGTTCTTGAGCACTCTCCTACTTGTTCCTGCTGAAAAGTCTATATATTTTTTCTATAGTAAACCTTTCACATTCTCTCTATCACTGCAGGTTATTGTGTTAACAAATAAGGTAGTGTGCTTTTGATGTTGCCCGGATACTATATCACTACACCACATGAAAAGAGTTTTGTAGTACTGCAGCTGTGCCATATTTGCCCCCAGTTTCACCTTTACAAAATGGTTTAACTACAAAGAATTCAACTGTTGGAGTTGGATCTCTAAGTGATCTCCCTAGACAGCAAGCCCACAACTGTTTGTGCCACCACAGCTACCAGGTTGCTGGGTGATTCCTTACTCCATCCAAAAAATTAAGAAAGACACTGAAGAATAGTGGTGGTGCCAAAAGTCTGCAGGGCCATTAGAGCAGGAGGGAACACAGCAAAGTCGAGTAAAAGACATCTGTGTCTGTCAGAAGCAGAGATTCTGTGAAATTCTGATGGCTAGGAGGGAGGCAAGGGCTGCCAGATGCTGCTTGACAACAGAAATTAAATGGGTAGTGCAATAGTAAAAGTTCCCATTCCAAGAGTGGAGAAAAAATCTGGTGCAAAACTGAACATCTACTGAAGTGTTCAGTACCTACTCCAGAATATATATCCTGGCTTGATATTTGCAAGTCCTCACTGGATTTGTTACATCAAGTTGGAAGAAGTTTTCTACAGTTTATTCTGACTGTATAAAAGTTCATAAAAAGAAAGAAAAGTTAATAACTTACTGAAAGCAACAGCCTTCCATCTCTGCAATTCCATTAAAAACCCTATTTAAAAATTAAGAATTCTAGGATTATACTTGCATTTTAAAAAATTCCACTTAAAATACATTTTTCTTACTATGCCTCTGGTAAAGCAAAATCAAGCAAATATTAAAGAACATATCTATTCGTATTTAATGTGATTCATTTTTTAGTGCTGTCATAATTAATTTTGATGAAATCTGTATTGATTTATAAATGTAGTATATTTCTCAAGAACTCTGCATTTTCCAGAAATAAAAAATACTATTTGCTTACCATATCTTTCTCTCTGAGGATTTAACATAATTTACTAAGTCCTACATCGAGTCTGAGCAAAAAGAATGTTAATCAGAGATTCTTAACTCTGAGGCAGAATCCCAGTAAGACTTTCACCACAGAAGTTGACTTTTACACTGTTCATTGCATTTTATGCACTACATGCATTAAGAACTTCAGAAAGAGCATGGAGTGAAATCAAAGCGCTGTTTGAAACACAGCCTTCTTTTTGAGTTTCTGGCTACATCTTCAACATGATTCATATATGTCAGAAAAATACAGTTTAAATGGACATTACTAGAAGTTCTTGATCAAAAAAACAAATTAAAGCAAAAGTTCCAGTTTGACAATATCAAAATCTCACCACTTGCTCATGAGAGTTGGGCAAAAACTATAATGCCATAGCATTTACTCTATTTGATTTCTATCATCCTGACATTTGAGATCAGTTCTCCGGATGAACCTTTTCCCTATGTGAACTGCAACATTATTTGATTCAGAAAACACATTCCTCTGGTTTTATATCTGATCTGGAATAAAGCCTCAAGGGACTAGCAAGTTGAAAATGTAAAGATATGGTTCACATAGAAGTCTATAAAAATACAATTTGATGAAAGCACTGCAAAGTATGAGGAAGGGAAGCAGCAATTATTTGTGTTTCATGTAAATATGTGATCAAAATCACACATTAGATAAAAGGAAAGAGTAGACTACCCATCCAAATGCACACATGCCACAATTTCAAAGTCAGGAATGCATAGCAATATTTGAGGCCTAAAATGACATTTTCCCTCTTACTAATTTTCTTTATAACCCCACTACTCTTGGGATTATAATTGTTTCAAGGTGTGAAAACGTGTATAAATGAATATTTTTCTAGAATGTACATAAAATAAATCATATTATGCATACTCTGCCTTTAAACTTAGGCAGATAAAAACCCCAAATGAGTGGGCCGATGGAGAATGAGAGAGCTGTAAGCCTGGATTTCAACTGAGACCAGAAATAATTTGCTTACAGAGCTAGCCATTCATATTCTTTCCTGGAGTGTTTCCCATTTTAGGATTTGCACACTTTTCTGGCCCCCACAGAGGATTGGCCAGATGTTCAACAGCACATGTGTAACACACCTGCTTCAGACTGAAACATTAGGCTTTGTTAAGGCCGAAGAATGGGAGGAGATGGGGAGGAACAGTGGGAAGGAAATGGGGATTATAGGCACCCTGCTGGGAAACCCAGATGCATCCAGAAGCTGGAGATGATGGTTACTGGATGGAAAACTTACTGTCCACTAGCACTGCACAATCAACTCAGAAGAACAGTAGTCTTCAGGACTGGCCTATGACTGGGTAACTCATTCAAGAAGGAACTGTGTGTTCCACTGCCTCATTTGGGATGTACTTTTCTGCTTTAACAGTGGGTCAATCAACAGCTGAGTGAGGGGCTGAAATACAACTGGCTGTGATGATCCCCAGACTCTTTCCTGAGGAAAAAATGCTGTTCTTTTTCAGCAATAGAGGGCCGGGGTGAAGCATGCTATGTATAATGGCCATGGTACAGAAACTGGGAACCTAGTCTTAACAAAGACTGGGAAAACATATTTATTTATTTATGTATTTATTTATTTGCTGAAGTTTGAAAGTATAAATTTAATGTCAGTATTTTTAATTAAATATGCATAATAGCAGAGGGAAAGTCAGAATATAAAACAGCAGTTAATCTGTTGCAGCATTGTTTAGGGGGGAAAAAAGCATTCTACTATTACATGCTAAATATCTGCAGTATTTCCCACTCAAAATAAGCTATTATTTTACAAAAAGCTGAAAAGCTGAATACCCAATACTGTGATCACGTCAAAATATGTTCAAGTTGGAAAGGCTTGGCACAGCTGATATTCATCTGTAGCGCTGTATTTTCCCCACTCCTTTTCTTACAAAATTGTCTGCCTTTCCCACATTGTCTCCCCTTCCCAGCCCCTAGTCCTGGGCACACCCTGGGGTTTTCCCTATTGTTTCCAGTGCCCCAACTCTGCCCATGTACTGCTCCTGTGCCCCGAGAAAATCCCAAGCTCCCTGACCACGCGGTCTCTCTCTGCCTCTAGGAGCTGGCTTGTCATCATGTAAAATAAAAGTTCCTGTGAGGCCACTGTGCAGGGACCCTTCTGCCTCCTTTATCACCACTGTGTCGCAGAGCCCAGCTGGCCGGAGCAGGAGTGCAGGGCCCCCCAAAAGGGCTACGGGAGAGCAGAACAGCCTCTCTCCCTGCAGCAGCCCCGCTGCACTCTCTGGGAAGGTTGCGGCCTGCTAAACCAACGCAGGAAACGAAACCACCGCAACATTCATCGTTTGTTGCCTATGGAAGAGTATCTAAAATTTCCTAAGAGCTAAAAAACTCCACTCTTAATTATTGGACTGTTAAATCAAGATTTTAAGAAAAAGTACCCTTAACACAACTGAAAAAATAAGCATGCTAGAACTTCTCTTGGTATTGTATGACCTATAAAATAAGCACTAAGATAATATATTTTAATGTTTTTCTTATTTATACCACTGTAAATATCATAGTTATTCAGTAATATTTTCAGAAACTATCATGTTTGTGGGCAGGGACATAATAGCCTGTAGGCTGTCTTCAATCTACAGTGACACATTTAGATGTGTTTTTTACTAAAAAGTACTCCTCATAGAATCATAAAATTATTAAGTTTGGAAAAGACCTCCAAGATCATCAAGTCCAACCTTTGACTGAACACCACCATGCCAACTAAACCATGGCAGTAAGTGACATGTCCAGTTGTTTCTTAAATGCTTCCAGAGATGGTGACTCCATCACTTCCCTGCTCAGCCCGTTCCAATACTTGACAGTCCTGTCAGCGAAAAAATTCTTCCTGATGTCCAACCTGAACCTCACGTGGTGTAGCTTGAGGCCTGTCACTCATTACCTGAGAGAAAAGACCAAACCCCACCTGGCTACAATCTCCTTTGTAGATTGGCAGTTGTAGAGAGCATTAAGGTCTCTTCTGATCTTGCTTTTTCCAGAATAAACAACACCCACTCCCACAACCATTCCTCATATGACTTACTCTTAGACCCTTCACCAGCTCTGTTACCCTTCTCTGGACACTCTCCAGCCCCTCAGTGTAGTGAGGGGCCAGAATTGGATTTGAGATGTGGCCTCACTGGTGCCAAATACAGGAGGACAATCACTGCCCTTGTCCTGCTGGCCACACTATTGCTGATACAGGCCAGGATGCCATTGGCCTTCTTGGCCAGCTGGGCTCACTGCTGGCTCATGTTCAGCTGCTGTCAACCACCACCTCCAGGTCCTTTTCCATGAGGCAGCTTTCCAGCCACTCTGTCCCCAGCCTGGAGTTGTTGAGACCCAGGTGCAGGACTCAGCACCTGGCCTTGTTGAACTTCATGCAATTGGCCTCAGACCATCGATCCAGCCTGTTCAGATCCCCCTGCAGAGCCTTCCTGCCCTCCAGCAGAGCAACATTCACACCCAGCTTGGTGTTGTCAGCAAACTGGCTGAGGGTGCCCTTGATCCACTCATCTAGATCATCTATAGATATTAAACAGAACTGGCCAATACTGAGCACTGGCGAAGCTCTCTAGTGACTGGCCACCAGTATGTGGCTCTATTCACCAGCACTCTCTGGGCCTAGACATCCAGCCAGTTTTATGACCTTTTTCCAGAGGTCATAAACTCTTTTTTCACCTGAGTTCCAGCAAAACCTCTCTGCTCAGCCAGGAAGGTCTTCTTCTCCAGCAGCTTATCTTTTGGTACATAAAGATGTCTTGTTCCTGTGCCTTTAAGATTTCCTTCTTCACTGTGTCCAGCCTTCCTGGACCCCTTTGTTATTAAAGGTCTGTTTTGTGGGGACTCTTTGAACCAATGTCCTGAATAGGTCAAAGTCTGTCCTCCAGACTAGGTAGAAGTTTTGTTGACCTTTTCCTTATTACAGGAAGAATTGAAAACTCTCATTTGTGGCAGATACGCCCAAGACAGTCTCCAACTAGCACACCTTCCACCAGCCCTTCTCCATTTTTAAACCGATTCAGACCAATTAGCTTCCTTTACAGGAAGAAAGTATCTCTTCAGTGGCACTTTGGGTGGTCTGTGATTCCCAGTACACTGCCTGCCTGGCACCCCATACACTGCTACCACTCAGGTCCTTGAACCAAATATGCTATTCAGAAATACGTTTGCATTTGCTATGCCTTTGCTGAGCAAGTACAGGACACGACTTACAAACACAACTTCTAGACAAAATTACCCTGATCAAAGATCATGTTATGGACACTCAGAACAGGAATCACGAGGTTTCCAGGCTGAGATATTAGCCAGGATATTGGTGCCAGATTCTTCTTCTAACACTGAACAACCAGGTGCCTCATTAGTGCTAGTAGTTAGTATTGCAGGATCTTCTATGTGAAAGGGACATGGAAACTTTTTTAACCAAAAGGAAAAAAAAAATGCAGACTTTGAAACAGAGGCTCTATTTGGCTTTTTATTAATGCACTTAGTCAAGTATGTACACATACATGTATTATTTATTTTTTCTGTAGTCTCTAAAAGTAATCCTGTCAATGTGACAAGATGATTTGTCATATTAACATTAGTCAAAGAGCAAAAAAAAATTTTGTGTCCTGCCATTCCCTGTTTTTCCTTTTGTGTCTGCCTCGTTGTAGTAGGGTTCTTTCAGTTAACCAAATACTTGCGTTTCTGCTGCAAAACAGCCACGTGGGCTGTGCTGGCTGTGAGCCTGGGGAAAGGTGGGCTAATGGCCCAGTGAGCACTAGAAGGGCAGCTGAGGAAAGTTGGGACTAGCAGCCATTTGTAAGGCAGCGTGTAAAAGTGTTTGTTCAGATTTTAGCTGTGTTGTTTAGTGTGAAAGAAAGCAAGGGGAAATGGATTGATACTTTCAGAGCCAAGGAAACAACTCATATCGTGCTTTTGAGTGGTTCACTTTTTATTTTAATTTTTATTTTTTAACTGTTTAAGGTTTTACTTTGAACAAAGAAAAATGCTTCTCCTTTGTGGAAAAAAACAAAACATAGTATTTTAATCAAAATAGTCCCACTGTTCATGTCAGTCTGATGACAGAAATGCAAATATTATGTAACAAATTGAGACAATTTGGTAGTATTAGTGTTTGTGCTAAAAATCTGGAGAAATTTCTCCAGCATTTCTCCTGGCCTGGAGAAATGCTGGCATGTTAGTCTCCCCCAGGTAACACATGGACTTGACAGTTTAATGCCCAAAAATGTTAGAGAAAGGTAGAAGAAAAGACTGAAACATTCTGATACTTCCAAAAATTTATATCTGGTGTACCTCCAACCTAACCAATGATCTTGTAAAAGACACAAGAATGAATAGATGATCATTGACATATTTAAAGTAGAAGACCTTTATTTTCTGATTACTTCTCAAGAATTGTCCTTAGCCTTCAGAAAAGATAGTCATAGGTGCACATGGATAGGTTGCTCATTATTTTTATACATATCTACATTTTTCCCAGACTTTACAGGGCCTCAGTAGTACTTTCTCACTAGGGATGATTGGAATAGTGCATGATCACTTAAGCAATTTGTACACCAAACTCATCAGGGTCAGGATAAACCAAACATGCCTAAGCAATGTAAGAAGGAGAATGTTGCATGTAAGTGAAACATAGAACATGGAATTCTAATGATTGCTAGTAGTAAATAATAAGTCTCTATCTAACAACCAGCATCTATTTCCAGACAGTATCAGAAAGCTTGAGCCATATAAAGCAATTAAAGGTAACTGGCAATTAAATATCTAATTCCAAAGTTGCTCCCTCTTTAATGTTTACTGGATGGGTGGTACCAGAACTTCCTCACTGGAGATAAAATTATGCTTTTAAATATTTTCTAAAAAGATAAGGTTGATTTTAGGGACACTTACTAGTTAGGACTTGAACAGTTAAAGAGTCAAATGAAAAGCATGCAGGAAAGACCTTAATGCTTAAGACCATCAGCTGAAGCAGGGAAAACAGTATTTATAATTAGCAATATTTTTCTTTAGACCATTTCTATTTTCTCCAGAAACAATTTACTGTAAAACACATGGCCCAGTTCTTCTCCTTTCCAAGTGCAATTAGATCAAAATGCAAGAATCAAAACTAAGGAAAATCTTACTAAAAAATATTCTGAAGAACTTCACTAAAACTAAAGACTAATGAATAGCAAAATTATATGGGAAGAAATAAAGAAAATATAACGTGGAATATATGTTACAATTATAAAATACATTGAAGAAAGTTCTATAAAACATTATATAAAAGTGAAAATTAGAGACAAATATAATGAGAAAACTGAGCAACTAATGAACTTTTAAAGGAAGCACGAAAAGTTTAAAGCTTTCTCTGGTTCAGTCTTCACAAAAAAGCTAACTGTGTCCAGATGCTTAACTTAATTATTATTAATGAGGATATAGGAACAGCAGCCTGAGAGTGTAATGATCAATTAAATAATTAGAATATATTCAAGTTTTTATGACTTGACAAGCATCATCCCAAAGTACATATAGAGTTAGTCAAAGCCTTTCTTTACAGGTTCAGGAGAAATGAGAGAGGTCTGTGGAAGGTGAACAAGTTCTAGAAAGTCAGAGAACAAGCATGGGAGGTTAAAAGGGACACAGGGAACTACAGAAGAGTCAGCTTTTCTTTGATAGAAAGATAACTGAAGCAAATTATTAAACAATCAATTTGTATTCACCTAAAGACAAAATGCAGCAACATGAATTTGTCAAGAATAACTCATGTCAATGTAATTCAATTTCTTTGACAGGGTAACAAGATCTGAGAAAGTAATAGATGTCAGATTCACATGACACTCATAAACCAACTGGGAAAATATGTTTTGAGTAAAGCTGCTGTAAAATCTTGCCCAGAAAGCTTGATAATAGCTTGTTGAAGAATGGATAGAATATATTACATAATGCCCTTCACAAGACTGACCTGATATTATTCAATATTTTAGCTAATAATGTAGGTGTATGTAGAAAGTTCATGAATTACAACAACTTGTGAAGGATTTCATTTCAAAAGGCGGAACTGGAATTCAAGCTGGTCTTGGAAAAAATGGAGAAGCCACAAAGATCTGAATATAGAAATACACATGGTAATAAACATGGAAAGGAGAAATCAAATGCACGAGGAAAGATTGAAAATTTTGTTGGGCAGAGAGATTTCAGAAAGATGAGATGTGTCAGAAAGGGGGAAATTTTACTTCTGTGAACATTAATGATACATATGGCCACCTGTGAGGCCTGAATGTCACTGTTAAGGTATATTGAAAGGGAGTCCACATCTAGTATTGGTGAAGTCAGTATAAGATGGATTCAACACACTGGGATGCAGAAGAGCACTCCAGACAAAGACAAAAAAAAAAGGCCAAAAAATATTCTAAGATATATGAAAAATGATTGAAAAAAAAAGGTCCATAAAAAAGAGAACGGAGGGCAAAATATAATATTAAAGTGGTAAATAATCAGGTTTTTTTCACATATACTGAATCTGGGAAAAGAAATAATTGCTTTCCTTCCAAACAAGGAAAATTCCAACTTCAAATATAAAGAAATTTATTATAGAAGTTATGCAATGGAAAAAGTTATATTTGAAGGTGTTGAAGCCAACATCACAGGAGGAATTTAAAAGATATGCATATCAAGAACAATCAGGAAAAAAAGGGTGATTTCTTTGCTCTGAGACAGAACGACTGCTAGATGACACTTCATGTCCATATTCCCTGATTTCTTTAACCATACCATATGCTGCCTAGAGTCTTCCGTTTCTTACCTTTTCAGTACTTATTTGTGATTTTCAGACAAACAACGTAGCCTATTGGTCAACCACTGACCTGTGCAACTGGTGGTTATTAATAATCATTTAGAAAATCTTGTCTACTTTTGAGACAATAGTCTATTAATATATAGAGATAAAAATTGCTTACCTACACACTAGGGAATGCTCTGTTTTAAAATTTATGAAGTGACATAGATGTAGAGGTGACATTGCATTTCTGACGAGACTGCAATTTAACCACTCCGTTGTACAGACAGCAGTTTCTGAAGCCTCATTAGAGTGCATCCTTTGTCCCGAGTTCATCAAGAATTTCCCATTATGTGCATGGAACAGGCCTGTAATTCAGTTATAACTACACAAATTTTTAGGGAAAACTAAAAAACCTAAATTTAGCAAAATAAAAATCTTAATGAATTACAATAAAACAGGAAATTAAAATGTCAAAACCTATAAAAAAAGTACAACCAAGATCAGCCAAAGCCAGTATATATAAAGTTAATGCTGAAACACCTTCCAATGCAGTAACACCTAATAATATTTTTAAAACATGTTTTTAAAACATTTGTATGTGGTTTAATATGTTTCACATTTTTGTCACATTTATGTGATCTAAAATGCTTTAGTTCAGGGTGGTCTATAGATTTCTAGAAAATCGGTGTACAATTAATTACCCTTATAATTTTCCAAATATGGATTGAGCTGCTGCTGCCCCTATATGCCACTGGCCACTAAGCAGGGAAAGGAAAAACATCTCAAAGGTAAATATAACCTTTCAAAAAGTTTTTATCCTAGATCAATATCAACTGCATGACTCACATCTATCAGGTCTATAATTCATCTTTACACAGAATTCAATCACATACTAAGTCAGACAGAAACCCTCCAAATTAGGATTTTGTGGACTTTACTCTAAAGGTCCTGGAAGGCACTTTGGAAAAAAAAACAGATTAATTTAACCTGGATGGATTCAAGGTGAACAGATGAATTTCACCTGAAACCCTATGAAATGAGAAACCCATCAAAAAATACTGCTTTTCCTCCTCTTTAGCAGGATACAGTCCATATTCTCACAGTGGTGTGCAGAGATGCCATACAAAATGATGTTGAATTGATGCCATACACAGTACACACACAGGCCTCCTGGAAAAAATTGAGTACTTCTGACTGGTAAGGAATGTTTTATGCAAGTGTATATGAGATTTGCATTTTCACCATTTGTTTGAGATTACAAAGACTTCTGCAGGGAATAGTGAGTCAAATCCTACTTCTGTAACAGGCAGAATCTGTTTATTTCACCAGTCTTCACAGGCAAGACTTCACCCTACAAATTAGTGACTTCAGTGACCTGTGTAAATTTAAGAGTGCCTTCAGGTCAGTAACCCTGCATGTAGTAGACATATGTAAAGCCCTGTTCATTCATGCCTAAAACTTGCAGTCTAAACCCGGATCCAATTAGTAATAGCTAAAAGGATTTACTTCTCCAGCTTTTAAAGAAAACGGAACTGAATTTAAGAAAATTAAGAGTAACAGGAGTAGTAAAAACACAAAATAAAATCTTTGGTTAATACTGTTCTTCAGGGTGCAAATCAAATAGAAAAGAAGAAAAACAAAACAGGAAATTAGAAACGTTTGGTGCAAATTCAGTTCAGCCCCCTTTTACACAAATCATTAATTATATACCAAGAGATTACTTTACTCAAAGGATCACAGCCTCAAATAGCAGACTGGACTGGAGATTTTCACTTAAGCAGCACACATGTAATATTTGGTTTTACTCCAAGGCTGACGTGTGGCTTCTTCTTCCTGTACCCTATTCCAAATATAAAATTATTGAAGCAGTTACCTATGTATTAGCAAGTAGCATTTTCTCAAAAAGTCAGGAATAAAATGGATTACTTTTTACAACTATGTACATAAACTACAGTAATGTTACAATGTAGGGTATCAGCAGAATCACAAAATCTGGCATGCAGCATCTTGTTGACACTCAGGGTGACCACCAAGAAGTTGAAAAATTTGAAGTCTACTACAGCACATTTCTGCACCTTAATTTAACTCTTGACTTGAATATGCTGGGAAATTCACCATGAAAGGCTCCTCATATTTTCCTGTTGGTATATGTGCATTTAGTGGCCACAGAGAAGGGGGCTTGGGAATCTAGTGTCCTTTTTACAAATTCCACAAGATCTTAACCTCCAGTTTTCTACAAAGGAACACCAATGATCCAGTCCCTTAGTTCTTGGGAAATTTTTGTAATCAAAATGGGCCAGACTTCCCTCCATAGGAATCTGCCCAAATCTTTCATCTGGATTTGTTGCAAGTGCTACAATAAAGAGGAAGATTAGCCTGAGGCAGACACCTGGTGTGGAAAATTCAAGTCCACATTCCAGTATGAACAAAAATATTATAAGCTATGAAAACCAGAATTTTATTGTAGGAACAATCAGACTCTTTTAATACTTCTACCATTTAAATACAACTAATGGAAAATAAGGTGTTCAGGCTCCAGTTACTAGCAGATAAAATATGGCCCAGTTAGAAAAAAATCCTAGCTGAGTTTTCATGTCTTTCTGCACCAAAGTTTTTTAAAGAAAGAGTGGATTCTATTTTAAATGAAAATGGGGGAAGTAATAGCGTAAATATCTTTAGCCCACAGAATCACAAACTGATTCAGTTTCAGTTGAAGGATAAATACAACTAATTCTATAAGAAGCTTCACAATGTGCAGGAGGAAACAGCGGGCCATTACTAGGAAGGTAAGAGCTTTTTTGGTAAAGTCAGCCAAATATATTGGAAGGAGACACTGTTATCTCTGTTAACCTAGGGCACAAATGATCTCAAAATCGTGGTTTATGTGACGATTAAAGTTTAGCTGAAGGGATCCAGCTGTGCATCGATTAATTTCTATTCCCATCATATTTTTGATATAGGGAGAAAATATAGGAAAAATGATAAAAAAGAGTTAACCAGCAAAGAAAACTACATCTTGGGAGGTCAGAAAGCAAAGGGATAAAGTGAGAATTTCCAGCAGTCAAGCTGAGTTAGACCTTCCAAAGGAAATGAAAACAAGCAGTAAAAGGTTATTTAGCAACATAAATAAAACAAGAGAAGTTGAGCTAGTAAGACGTGCCAGTAGATTAGAGATTAAGACTTTATAGGTACAGACCAGAAGCTAACTGAATATTTGATTTCAGGCTTCAGGATCGTAACTATGACAAAATCAGCATGGATAATGAGTAGAAGAATTGGAAAAAGATATTAACACCATGAACTTGGAAATAAAAATCAAATCATAACAACAGATTATTTCTGTCACTGAATATGAATTATTGAAAAACATCAAATCTAAAAATGCTAATATGATAACAAGATTATGTCTTCAGAGGGAACAGAGATTTTACTTTGCTCTGTAAGAATTGAATTGCAGCATCAATTTTCAATTTATTTAGTTCAGGTCTCCAAATAGCTGTTAAATCATAAGACCTTTCCTTCTAAGAAAAGCTGAAAGAGTCAGTACAATAGAATGATGTATTACAAATGAAGATTAGAAATTCTTTATCTTTCTGTGCATTACTGCACTACATTATTCTTGAAATATAGCTTTAAATTGTGTTGAATTAAAATAAAACCAGATTTTTTTCTTGTTTCTTATTTATGGGAATTCTATTTTAATGCCAGTGTCACTAGTAGTACATGGAAAGAATTATAATAAGGAATTGTACCTGTCTACTATCAATGTGAAATTTTTTATTTTTTGAAACAAGTTGCATTTTCAAGGGATATGAATTTAATAAACCAAGTCATAATTTTTTGCTGGTGACCTTGGCACCATGGGAATATTAACTAACCTAAAAAATTTGAAAAAAATGACCGCTAATGATCAGTAAGGGATTTCTTATTTGGAATTAAACAGAAGAATTGTAATATTTTAATTCCTGTTTGTGTTCACAATGAATTTTGATGGTGGAAATGAAATAGTATCAAAATGATTTTTCTACTAGAACCCAATAAAGATGGGAGAGACTGATCTGTATTTAAATAAAAAAGTAGTGGAACACTAATATTGCCAAGTATAAAAACTAAAACTAGAGCTTACTGCACAGACATACAAACATGTAAACATTAGCTGCTGGTACAAGAGTAATTTGTCTGAGAAATTTACTCAGTTCCCTTTTTCCAAATGTGTTTTCTGCAATCCCTTCTCAACAGAAATAGATATTAAGCAAATTTTATAGGAAAAAAAAGCACCAGAGAGCACTATTCCATTGTTTAAGTGTAAAAAATTATGAACGTTACCTGTAAAATTGCAGCTACAGGGAATTGTCTTGATGTACAAAGTGATGTATTTAAAAGATAGTGAATGTCAAATTAAGCACGTGATGATGGACAAACTAGAAAAGTAAAACTGTTTCCTGATGGAGACTTAATTGCATGAAAGGTACAGTTAATTCACTGATTTACAACATCACACATGATAAATGCTCCCTGCTGTGAAATATACATACTTTCTGAGAAAAAAATACATTCAAAATCATCTGGGAAGAGGGAGGGGTATTTACCATGGTCTTCATTTATTAAATGTCTCAAGTCCTTACAATGAGCTATAAGAAAGATAACGCAATGTATTTCTGTTAATGCTGCTATAAACAGAATGAAGTTACCACTAGAGTTGGAATAACATTAAATCTGTCCAGGAGTACATCTGTAGTGGTTTGGTTCAAATTGTCCATTACTTACTTATTTACTCAGCCTTACTCCAGCCATCTACTTCGCAATTTAAAAACTATGTGCGTACCGGAATACACACACACAATTAAAAGTGTTCAAATTATAAAACAGTCAAATAACAGTCAAAAACAATAAAACAGTCAAAAACCAGTAAAACAGTCAAAACCTCTATACTGTTCTGGAGTGATTTCCAGTTTGGGCACTTCTAGAATCAATAAATTTATTTATATTTCAAACAAATCAGATATGACTATGCAAAATGGAGCACTGTATTTGCTGCTGCTTCATAAAAGATGCATATATAAATTCTGCTGGATTGGAATTATTGCTGATTTTAGACTTCCATAGGTCTTAGCAATGCCTAAAAGTTCATAAGAACAGTTTCTGAGGTGAAAGATGAAAGATGTACAACCAAGCAATTTGCAAGTGTTACAGCAACATGAAACCACAGCTCAAGAAGCTGGTGTGCTTCTCATTCAAACAGCATACAAACTAGCTGATGAAAAGTCAGTTCTTTCAGAAATTAGGATCTAACCTCAGTAAAACCGATTTATTGTTGTTAAATGCAGCCCTGCTGAACAGTACATTCAATGCAGAAGCAATAAGTCTGAAGTCAAGTATCTTACCTAAGGAAGGAGGAAATACACCTAGATTGGCATAACTGTAGCCAGTCAAGGCTATCTTTATTGCTGTGCCTAGGGTGAAAAAGCTTCTACAGTCCCATATTTTGGCTTTCTTAAAACTTATCAATGTGGTGTGAATTCTGGAGAGAAACAAACAGGCAGTGTTGTGAAGACTCCTCAGAGAGGACAAGTTTTCAAAGTAAAATCCTAAGGCAAAGCTTTTAGGGTAATATTATGTAAATAAGCAATAAGACTGACTGAGGTTTCAGCAGTAGTGCTCTGTGATTTTGCTTTGAAAGTTCTCGCTTTTTGGAGTTTACTGGAACCTCATTATGTTTTGCTGGCACTTTCTCCAGGAAAAGCAACAGCTGCATAATACTGATAAAACTTAAGAAAGCCGACATGCGTGATTGTGGTTGGTGTTCCAGTCTAAGTCAACCATATGTAAAAGCTCTAACCTGGCAACATTTGCTGTCATTAAATCTCAAATTCTATCTTGTAAAGTAAAATGTAGTTAAATAAGAATAATCATCCATAAGAGCAAAACTCTAAAGAAAAAGTATTTTTAAATATTATTCCGTTATAAGTTATACCACTATTATTATCATCTACTTCTATCAATATTGACTGAATTTGAAACCATTGCAAGGGAGTTGACAATGAAGAAAAATCTTTATGTATCAATTATTTTTTTTAGTGTCCACAGAAATAAATAAGTGACACTTCTAAAACTCCTTTGAATATATAGCAACATATAAAAAATGTGTTGTGACATGAAATGTTTAAACATTTATAAAATCATTGATAATCCTGGTAGTATTCAATACTGAAACAAAATATGCTCCAGGCCACAAAATACAATTCCAGGCCACAATAGTCTTCTTTAAATTGAATGATTTAAACTAAAACACCAAGTAACTTTTTTATTCCTTGCTGAATCTGCAGATTATAGAAATCATATTCTCCAACTGGTTTAAGTTCCTAAATTTTTATGGATAGAGAAGAAGGAAGTAAAAAAGTCCAGCCATATACTAACATCGTCTTATTAAAAATGCTAGGGTAGGTCCAGAATTTCTCCCATTCTCAAGATAGAAGAGAAATTAAGAGTGTGATAAGCAATACAGAATGGAGAGACACAAAGTGATAAAATACCAAGCTTTCTCCATGTGTCATTGGCCTGCGGAATTATTACACCATGCAACTCACTGGTTCTAAGAGTTCAACAGAAGTGAAAAGGGATTTTTCACATTTAATTGTCATGGACAACTATGACTACAGGAAATAAAAATATAGGAAAGAACATGAAGCCTTTGTCTCCAAATCTCTAATTGAAAAAAGCCTCTTGTGTGTAGTTACAGTACTGACCGCATTTGTGACCCACTGTGAGAAGTATCCTTGTGTATAATATCAATAAGATATCGATGTTATTCCATACTGATTTAGAATAAAGTCCACAGCATTTGGGATCTTTGAAACTTTGCAAGTTAGATCCTAACTGTACAAAGTTTTGTGCAAAAAGACTGATGGTGTCTGTGTTATTTTGAGCCAGCAGGAATGTCAGTTTTCAGACAAGACTGCTAAAGCTTTGTATTTGCATCATAAGAAGACATCATGAAGTCTTACATTTGAGTTTAGAAATCTAGTTATGATTGTTAAAAAATCTTCTGATAAAACCAGAAAAATCATTAAAATCTCAAGGGTAGCTTCAAATATACTGAAGGCAGAGAAACCTACTTCAATAGGTTCAATAGTTTGACCTATTGCAAACAAAGTTTCTTTTAATTTGAGTTGAACTCAATAGGTCTTTTCTTCAAGGTAATTACTTTTTCAGAGTTGCTGTCAAGTATTTCAGGTTTGCTGAATGCTTAAACCTAATCTCTGCACTAAAAGGAGAATTCCTATGTCTTCAAGGGCTTGCTTTGTAGTAGACAAGTGTGATATATAATTCCTCCCATACTCTGATCTCTCTTCCTATTGTGTGATTCTTTTTTACTTTGTATTTGTAGACAGGCCTGATGAAGCACAGTCACATAATGCAGCATCCCAACTCCAGTGATCAAGTACAAATACTCCAGAGAAGTCTTACGTGGGAGAAGCGGAAAGGAGAGGCTCCAAAATTACATACTTCTGAATTTTCAGACTCATGATCAATCTGGGTAGTTCTGAAATCCTTGCTAATAAATTTTCTATGGCAATGAATTCACCACTTAATTACATGTTTGCATGTTTTATACAAAAAAAATAAAAAAGCACTCCATTTATCAGCCTTAAATTTTCTACTTCTTTAGTTTTAGTAAATATGCCATTGACGTTAGTTTTCAGAAAAAATTGCTATATATTGTTGTTATCCTATTAATTACTGAATTTCTTTCTAAAGTGTATGATTACAACTGCTTTATTTTCTTCCTTCTGCAAAACCTGTTTATACTGCATACACACTTCTCAGAAGAGCTGTATTTCCAGTCTTTCCTTCAGCCTCGGAGGTCCAATGCAGTGTGAATTAGCAATAGCTCTATTTTCACAGAAAATATATATGTGCTCTAATTTTGATAGAATAGAATTTAGATACGAACAATTACCACCTATGAGATTAAAGTTTCTAGAAAAAATAGGCAGTAGATGCTGGAAATTCTGAATCACATTTCCCTCCAAGAAAATGTCCATGAGACTTATGTCTTTCCCTCAATGTCCTTTGCTAGTCACAGATGTGGACTCCTGCATATTTCTGCTGCTTTTGAGACACTGAGGTCAGATATATTACAAACACCCAACGGTGTTAAAGTCTTCTGAAGACAAAATTCTTTTAGAAATTGCTAACTTTGAACATGAAAGAGACTTGTCCTAACCATTTCTAGATAGGGCACAATGAGATATCTAAATAGACAATGATCTTCAAAGGATAAAAATCCCTCCCAAGATAAAGGTGATTGAGGGTTTTTTGGGATGAATAAAGTACATGAGGTTAATAAATTATGCAGACTTTCAAGTGGATTTGATTCAACAAAAACCTTTTTCAGCATTACTAGCATTCTTGAATGTAAATCTCCATAAAAAGAATGCAACTTGGGAAACAGACAAAGCTCACATTTGCTACATTTCTGATTCGTTGTTGAGCTGGTTTTGCTGGACAAGTGCACCCTTACTAAGTCTGAGGGAGTTTGTGTACTGCACTGTAGCTTTGTGCAGGTGTCAGTGCTGGCTATAAGTCTGCTTCCTATGGAAGTGGAAGGAGCCTTTTGCTGATTCCTGGCCAGCTCTTAGCTCTCTACATGGCACTGTGGTGTGTAATAGAGACAGAGCTAATACAAACCTTTTTTTTCCTATCTTTCCAAACCTTCCACTAGACCAGGTTGGTCAGGACCCATTCAACTTGTCCTTGAATACTTGCAGGGACAGGGCATCCACAACTAGTCTGGACAGCCTTTTCCAGTGCCTCACCATTCTCTGAGCAAAAATCTTCTTCATCTAATACAAATTTCCTCTCTTTAAGTCTAAAATTGTTCCCCCTTGTCCTATCACTAACTGCCCATGTAAAAAGTCACTCTCCATCTTTTTTATAAGCTGCATTTAAGTACTGAAAGGCTGCAATTAGGTCTCCCCAGAGTCTTCTCTGGCTCTTCTCCAGATTTGTTTGGTATGACTCTGTAGAAACCATAATTTGATTTCATAATAGAATGACTCTCAGGAACAAGATCGAATTACAAGATTTCTTCAAGTTCTTTAACAGTTCTGCTATGATTGCAGGTGGTCTTAGGGGATTTTAAATGGAAGTGGCTGTAGCTACCTTCTCTCACTCAAGCCTTCTCTGTATCCAAGCTAATACCACATTAAGTAATTTTGAGGCCAGTTTATTTAAGCCACAGCAGTCAAAACAGCCAAAGGTAAATCAACATACACCCCTTCTCCATCTGCTTTAAGAATGTCTACACAAAAGGTTAGAATGCCTACACAAAAGGTTACTTATGTGCCTGAGACACGTCCATTTTTTACAGCTGTATCAGCTAGCCTAATAAGAGATTTTATTTCTCTCTAAAAACCTTGCAGGTTACTTAGCAGCAGCTTATCTATAAGTTGTTCTGTGACCAATGTAATTAATGAAGTATGTGTTCAGCACAGTTTGGATTTCAGAGTGATCTCAGATGTGGATTCTCTGATAACCAATAAAGGATGAATTCAAGTCCTGCTTCCTGTATGCAGCAGCCCACCTTTCCTAACACTGCTGGAATTTACTGCATTTTAAAATCTCTACCTCCATCTCTAAATTTAGCTTCAATCTACAGCTAAGCACAAAAGCTGGTGGCATGAAGACACAGACAGATGTCACAAAAACGCTCCTGAAATGATGTATGTATGGAACATGTCTGGTTTTGGCATGGAAAACAGAGCATGGAATCCGCATTTTATTCAGTGCTTTTTCTGTGTGTACTTCTGTGATGGGTTGACCCTGGCTGGATGCCAGCTGCCCACCAAAGCCTCTCTGTCACTCCTCTCCTCAGCTGGGCAGAGGAGAGGAAATACAACAAAAGTGTTGTACGTTGAGATTAGGGCAGGGGAGATCACTCACCAGTGACTATCATGGGTAAAACAGACTCAAGTTGGGGAAATTTGTTTAATTTATAACCGATGAAATCAGAGTAGGATTATGGGAAATAAAACCAAATCTTAAAACAACTTTATGTACCAACCATTGCTGATGGGCTTGGTTTTTGTTAGGCTTGGAGCCAGGCAGAGTTGGTTCTGTCAGACATGGGGGAAAGCTTCTGGAAGCTTCTAACAGAAGCCACCCCTGTAGCCACCATGCTACTAAAACCTTCCCACAAAAACCCAATGTAATTTACCAAGGAGGGAGAAGGTCTCTGTGTCCATGAGCTAGAATAACTGAAAATATAAGAAAATTCAGAGAAAAAAGCAAGGATGGAATGTCTGGAATGGGAAGGATTTATTCATGCTTGCATCTTTCAGCATATTTGGTGTTGTGATTTAACCCCAGCTGGCAGTCAAGCTTCACACAGCCCTTACCCAGTTGGATGCGGAAAAGAATCAGAATGGTAAAAGTGAAAAAAGCCAACCTCATGGGTTGAGATATGAATAGTCTAATAATTGAAATTAAAATACTAATACTAATACTAATACTACTACTAATAAATATCATAGTAATAGAAATTATAATAATTATAGTGAAATAAAAATTACAGAGAAAAATTAAACCCAAGAAAGACAATCCATGCAAATGAAAACAGCTGTTCTCCACCAACCAACTCGTGCCCAGTCAGTCCCTAAGCAGTGGTTCCCCCAGTTTTATATGCCAAGCATAATTCTGTGTGTTATGGGGTATCCCTTGGGTCAGTTGAGGTCAGCTGTCCTGACTTTGTCCCCTTCCCACATTTTGTGAACCTCCAGCCTCCTAACTGGTGGGGTGGGCAGAGGAGCAGAAAAGCCCTTGACTCTGTGTTAGTACTGCTCAGCAGTAGGCAAAACATCTTTTTATTACCAACATGGTTTCCATCACAAATCCAAAACACAGACCCATACTAATGACTGAAGAAAACACACTGTTTTTCAGCAGATATTAACTTTCAAACAATATTTCAAACAATATTCACTCTATATGGTCAAAATATTAGAGAGAATGTTTACTGAGAGCAGCCTGGACAGAAGATACAGATTAGCCCACAGAAGTTTGAAGTCTGAATGTTGAAGGTTGTGCTTACAGGGCACATTATGCTGCGGTTTGGCCCTAGTCTTTTGCCTGTGCCTGCTACTGACCTACTACTGTCATAATTGCACCTAAATTTAGATCTTAGCTGGGATTAGTAGCTTCCTCACCTTTTTAAGTCAAACCACAGAACTGTGTTTATTTGTCTCTTCTATTTTTGTGAGGTAGGTTTTTCTAGGCAGTGGAGACAAATGCACCTTCAGGGGACAGTAGACACTTCACCTCAAGTGGTCTGAGAGGAGGAGAAGGTTCTGGTCAATTCTGCTGCTGGCTGAAAAGGTGATGTCAGACCCTGGGTGCCCTTTTTCACCTTTACAGGAATGAAGCCAGTGGCTACTTCATATGTGAAATGCTGCTGTTGATTTTAATTTCTGCTTGGGAATGACAATAAGAACGTGAACAGATTTTAGGGGCACTTTCAAAGCATCTCCTTCTAGCTGTGACACAGTGCACACTGTGGAGAAGTACCCGTAAGCACAGTTGCCCACTGCATGGCCCAGGGTAGGAGATACTTTAGTGCACCATGAGCATGTTGCCAGTTTGAATCTCATGTGAGTAATGACACAATCCTGCCACTCACTACAGCATGACATGGTAGATAGAAAAAAAAATAGGCTGGTTATTTTTATGCATCACCTTTTCCTCAACAGACCCAATAATTGATATAAATAGCCTTAGAAATCTTTTTAGGACTCACTCAAAAAGCAGAATACCTACAACTACTTCTGATGTTATTCAGCAGTTATCTGACAGAAAAACAGAAGAGACACAAAGAGGTAACACTGGAACAGTAGCTCTTAAACCTTACAAGTGAACCTATGAAATATTTTGAACCAATATCTTACACTTTTTATATTATCTTACCTCATCTAACTCCTTACTTATAGAGGGGCTTTTTCCTCATACAGGTTTTCCTTTCAGGTCACTTTGAATCCTTGTGGAAGCATCTGTCTACTGACTATATGAAGTCTGGGAAGACTACTTGGGTAGTCTGCGTTAAACCTGATGGAGGAGATACCACATTTTTAAAAGGACAAGAAATGCATATGGGGCATTGAGACTGGAAGTTTCAGTAGCTTGAAAATGCCTACATAAGTCAAAATCAATCAGCCAGCACAAATGACAGCATTAATCACTACATGGCCACCAGAAATAAAACTGTATCTACTTTTTTGGCAGAATTACTCAATTTCAGGTTTCTTTATTAGAATAGTTTTTCACAAGTCCCAGTGACATCTGCATAAGTACACAACTGCAGTTGTCCACCAGGGAAGGTTTTGAGGTGGTTTTCTTATTATTTATTTTTTACACTGTCAATTCTGTTAAAAACTTCACAAAAAATGCTTGTACCTGTCCTGAAAATATACTGAGTGAACACTGGTTCTCCTGCAAGATACATCTCAAAAGTGATCCAGTGAGAAATATCCTAATATAAATTAAAAACAGATCTTTGTGTCTGTACCTTCTAATGAGAAAATGATTCAAGAGAGATTTTCTGTGGATCTGTGCCATCGTCAAATATACAGAAGTAAGTTATAGTGGCACTGATGAGTAACCTCTGCTCCTTCCTATAGCAAAGTAGTGCCAAATTCATTAATAAAAGATAACAATGGAGAGAGTGGAAGAGTAATGTTTTGAAACAGCTACTGACAGGTGATTTTTCTCCACTGCAAATCTCTCAGCAGCATATTTTCCCCAGTTTCACTGATTTTGCAATGATAAGTGCAATACGACTGATAAGGAAGCCAACTTGTTTTAAAGCTATGAATTTCAGTGAGTTGTGTTTTGAGGCTGTCGAAATCTCCAAGGAAGTCCCTTATGTATTCCTAAGTTAAGGACAATTCAACCTGAATGAACCTGACTTGAAGTCATGGTTTTCGTTCTATTAGGTACTACTTCAGTACATACATCCATCTATATGTATATATATCCATAAATATATATATATATACTCAACATGCATATATAGAAATGCATGTCTATGTTTTTTGTGTATGTACAAATATATTTCTGTAGATGAAATGGAAATAACTTATGAGTATAAAAAATTAGGAAAATAAAAATTTGGTAAAATAATAACTTACAGTGTTCTCAGAAACTGTTAAGTAGCAGAAAACAATGCATTAATTAATGTTCCTAGTGGACATTAAGAATGTTTCAGGGTGAGTGAAACTTTTCAGGGATAATACCAGTGAACCATTTATCTAAGATCTTTGCAACTAAAGGGAATTATGAGTTCCATGCCAAACTAATATGGAGGGAAATGCTGATATAAGAAAAGATCAGCTGATAGCCCAATAAATATTTTAAAAATCAAGATGACTATACATTGCTCACTCTGCATTACCTTCTGGAAAAGCCTATTCTCTACACTTAAAAAGTACCATTAAACTCTTTAGGTAGTCACTAAAAATTCAGGAAAATTTACTTTTCTCAGACTAAGGCTTATGTAGAGAGAGCTTCTTCACAAATCGCACTGAGGACAGTGCCAGACGCATTTAGTGTATGTGATAGCCACATGATGAGCACTGTAGGCAGAAATATAATTAGTTACAGTGAATTTAGCATTTCAGCTATAACTTTCCTTGGAACTAGCTAGAAACTTCTTTTTTTTAATGTAATATTTTATAAAATTAAATTTGGTTGTGTGATGGGAACTGTAAACCATGATTACTCTACCAAAAAGAAAGTTACAAGAATTAGAAATACTGTATCATATATAGCACTGATACATTTCATTAGAAACATAGTATTTCAAAGATCTGATGTAACAAAAGACCAGAAAAAATGAGTTTGTTTTCAAAGTGTTGATTTACTACAGTAATCTGGTAGTTTTGTTCTTCATCAAAATAGAACAGCCTCTGCACTATTTACTAACGTGGACCTGGATAAATATTAGTGAGCTTTTATTATGTGTATTGTGCTTCAGAGTGTCTGTTACTGCCCCATTAAACAAATTGCTATTTCTGAGTACAATAGCAAAATTAAATAGGGTTCCTGTCAAAAGTCATTTATCTGTCACACATGCTTCATAACTGGTTTTGCAATTGCTACAGCCATGAAGTTAAGGTTTCTTTTTAATATGGTATATACCCTTGGTGCTGCTGCAATTAGAATATTGATTTTACACCATCGAGAAATGTACTATGGTTCCTATTGATTTCAATGAGTAAATTAAAAAGACATATCCTTGTTGTAGTACGTCTCTGAAATACCTAAAAATACAGCAAAATTCTTGATATAGAAATGGTATGGTAGTTATAAACAGTTAAAAAACCAGTCTGAAATATTAACTATTAATTTAAAGAGGTTGAATAATTACCTAGTAGTGCCCAATAATTATCTTTTCTCCCTCCCTTTTCCTTTCCCACTAAAGCAGGTTTTTTTTTTCTTTTAAATACAGACAAGCACACATAGAAGAGGTGTAATCTCAATGGAAAAAAAAAAAAGAAAAACAAGTAAGACCAAAAATATCCCTTACTTTCTCTCTTTATAATTCGCATTAAAAAATAAAAGGCAATGCAACATTCTGTAGAGAACCAAAGAGACATTAACACTAAAGAGGGAGTGCATGAAAGGTTTCTGAACTTCAGTTATCCCCTAGTAAGTCTCACAATGCCCACAAAATACATACAGATCTTGAAGTCAGTGCAGGTTCTCAGACTTTTTCCTCTGTAGTCACACTGGCTATTGATGGAAATAAGGATCTACTGACCTCTGGGTCTAAACCAGAAAAAAATATAATTAAACTAAACCAACACTAAACACCAGACTTCATGAAGGCTCTCAGGTAGTCAAAACCTAACTATTAAACATGAGGAAAAGAATTTTCATGGGAGTATGTCTTACCATAAGGGCCTTTCTTGATTATTTTCTGTACTAAAGGTTTCATATGGTATAAAAAATACTTGTAAATAATACAACTGCATCTGATGTTTAAATATATTTCAACATGATTGAGTAGAAGAAGACACATCCAAGCTGAATTTCTTTTATGTGTAATAGTTGGTATTAATAGTTCAGTACAAAAATTGTGTGCTTTAATGGTTGAACAGTGTACAGTGAATGCTGGAGAGAACTTGTGAACCAAGAACTAGAATCAGACACTTCACAAACAAGAACTCTGTATTCAGGAATCCTAATGAATTCAGGAGTCCTAATAAACTCAGGAGTAATTCTCTATTCTGGATCCCTGTTCAGGAACCCAAATCGAATGAATGAAACTCTGTGTCTGTGTTCATGAGTAAAGGGAGCTGCTTATGTGGACATCTTTCATTCTTTTATTCATGACATCTGTGTACACATCAAACAGGTCCAAATCAATTTATATTATTTCCCATAATAGTCCTAGGATTATTCCAGGTTAAATTTATTTCACAGTCAGTTTCTCACTAGAGTGGTCTGTCTGTTCCTCATAAACAAACATCACAAGAATACATTTATTCCAAATTTTAGTTTATACCTTTCAAAAATGTTAGTATATTCCAGTTCTGAAAACAAATATAATGTGACTCTTTAGGAAAAAAACCTGCTGCAAATCTTTTACCTGCTTAGGGTAAAGAACTCAAGTATTGCTAGTGAAGGCAATACCATGAGTTCCTGCAAGAATAAGAGCTATTTGATGTTGAATTCATTAATGACACAGAAGTTCCTCTCTGATAGTATGTAAAATTCAGTATCAGAATGTCTTGAGGGTAGGGTTGAGGTAAAATCACACTATATAGACACATAAGCATAAACATATATAAATATATACATATCTATATAAATATATATTTATATATGCATGATTGAGTTCTGACATCAGAATTTGCCTTGGTTTTGAACTTGTTTGCAAAAGAACAGTATTTAATCACTGAATGTGTCATGTGTCACTGGTAGATGAAACATTTAGAAACTGTCTCATGCATCTTTTGCTATTACTTGTACATTTACAGAAATACTGGCCTTTTTGCTTTCTCCTTATTTATCCTCCAACACTTCTCAGTACTCCATTTTTTTGATATGTTAGGAGTTAAACATCCTTTATTTACTTGCTGTGCATTCTGGTTGTGAGGGTAATGATTGCCTTAGTAGACTGGAAGACTTTGCTGGGTTGCTGCCTCAAACAATGATTCTCAATCTCTCTTTTCATTTTTCTTCCCATTTCTAATTATACATTACTGGAATCATGTTACTATTAAAAGGTTGGTATCTCATGTTAATGTGGTAGAAATAAAAAAGCTTGTGATTTCTTGCCTCCAGAACAACTTGATATAATTACAGGCTTGTAATTCATAGCTACTGATATAATATCTTTGCCTTTTCATGTTGTCTTCATACACGCAGATTTATATTTAGGAGGCATATACTCACAGCTTTAATAGGCGGGGTGGAGGGGTTGAATATTCTTAATAGTATGTACTAAAAGAAATTTCCAGCTGTTAGCATTATGTGAGTTCTTGCGCTCTCTCATGTGATTGTATCATGCTGAATTTATTTTTGGAAGAATTTCTACTTTAGGGTCATCTTGGTGTACAAAATTACTAAGTGGTAATATTAGCCAAAATTTTGCTGTAGTGAAATATTTCCCTAAACTTCAGGTAAAGGGTATCATGTAATTTGTAATGATAACCACAGCAATGAGTGCTAATAGTAGTCAGCTATTACCAGCCATAATTGGTGCACCTTTCATCTCCTGTCAAGCAGAGTGGTACTGATTAGGACCAAAAGACAGCTATCAGCTCTCTCATTTCCGGGCTCAAACAAAAGGAAAAGAGGTGCCTGTCTGAGCTGATAGCTTCTGGCCCTTTGATCAGGTCCTATCAGAAGTCACCCAGTCGCAGAAACCTGACTTCTCATCAATGGGCTACGGTCTTTGATGTAGGTAAGGTGCTACTGCAAATTGCATTTATGAAGGGAAAACAGCAGGACATAATCAAGGAGTACAGTTACTGATTCACATGGAAAGGTTGCTTTGGCATCCTACTTTCTTTGAGGGAGGTAGTAAATCAGTTCTACTAATATTATTGAGAAGATATTCCTATAAACAACTAGCAACACGGCCCTTCAGAAGGTTGTGTTCGCCCTCCCCGGTGTAACAGGAACTTAGGCATGGTTCAGTATTTATGAAAGGTCCAAGCAAAATAACAGAAAATCAAATTTACTATTGACGGATGAGGAAAAAATTCCCTGCTTGGAAAGAAAGTGTATTTGTAAAATTCTACCTCTAAGTAGTTAGGCAAACAAAGTATATTTCAGAGAAAGACTTTTAAAGTTTTGCTTTCTTCCACCATAAATCTGCAATATCAAGTGCAAACATGTAAAATGTGTATCAATCTTTTTTTTATTTAAGAGCTTTCCCAGGAATTATTCTTTAGCGTTGATATCACTGTTGCAGTGGGGTACAGAAACAAGGTCATCATACATTCAGGAAACAAGGTTTTAGATGATGTAGCTTACAGTTGGAGTAAATACTATGAAATCACCCACATTCCATCATTACATGGAGAATTTTGGTATAATAATTCAAAAGTCATCCTCTCAATTTCTCATAAAAATTCTATAAATTTAATGTAACAGCTGTTATTGTCCTCCTGGTGAATAGATACTCTGTATTTTGTGGGGAAAAAAATCTGCTTCAGAGTGGAAGACTACTGCACTGTATTTCATCAGGGCTTTTTTTTTTTTTTTAATCTGACCTGAAAAGACCTTGGTCTGTGACATCGTGAAATAACCAACTTTTTGAAGTGTCTAACTAGTTAGACAGGTAAATAATTTTCTTCTCAGTCTAAACTGTTGAATTAAACATCTATCACAGTTGAGGAAATGTGATAGAGGTACTTTTGTAGTCTAGCATCCTAAGTTTAATAATTTTTTCTTTCACAGTTAAATTAGAGTGTGATGTGTGGCAAGTTGTATAGAGCAGAATAGCTTTTGTAGCATTAAGAAAATATTTCTCTGCTAGGAAAAATGTTAGTCTGCACAAGATTCCTAAATTTTATATAATATATAACTATTTAAATACAAACAAAACAAACAAACAGAAGCAGAACTCCAGCTCTGTCAAAGGAGAATGAAATTTTGAAAGGGCTAAGATTTCAGTCATGTTTGTAAAAATTAAATTCACTTTTGGATTACTTTTTAAATATATTAAAAATTAATCTAAATCAGTTGACTTATTGTGTGTCCTAAGGCTTAGAAAGAAGACAGTCTACAGATGAATGCTGCCCTGAGTATTTTTCTCTAATTTGTTCTCACTAAAGAAAATTGAAGGGATGTGGATATAAATAATGGATGCTGAGGATCCAACTAACAGTGGTAAAAAGCAATTATATTTAAGGTAAAGTACAGTATAATTTTGCCAATGTTTGGAACTGATTTTAAAGTCATTCATGTACGTATTTGGGCATTTCTAAAAGTATTTAAAGATATACAAGGCTATAAGATTGGCATCTTCCTCCAAAAACCTAGTCCTCATCTCAGAACACAAGGCAAATATTTAAATTAGTCTATTAAGATATGAGACGTCTATTTTCTAAAAGACAGTAAAACACAGTTAAACTCCTTTCCAATGAAATGTATGGCAGAGACCTAGGCAGGGCTGTCTCCCTTTATCTGTAGATCTCCAAGAGTGTGCCAGCAGGCTTTGCACCAATTCATAACCAGGCATGTAATTCATCCATTCAGCTTCATGCTATAGAGACATGTGCTCTGCAACATCATTTCCATGTTATCTGGGATGGACTAAACTGAAAAATATTGCAGAAAGTCATCTTTTTAGGGCCAAAGTGCTGAAAAGTAGAGCCCAGCAGGAACTTACAGACAGGTGCTGTGGTATGTGGTGTCTACTTTAGGACAGACCTTCCCTAAGCAATGTGGATGGGTGCCAGTGGATTAATGCTGACTGTATTACAAGTGGTATTCCTTTCATTTAGAGGAATTCTTGGACCACAGGATGCTTGTAAGAAACACCCAAGACACTGACCAGTTGAATTTTGAAAAGATGGAGTCTCATTCTTTTCCAGTAACAAGAAACATCAGTGTGGTGACAGTTTGAGTTTGGGAGAACCTGTGGGTTATTTACTATCACAGCTCAATAAATTGTATGGAAACCATGGAATGACAGGGACAATTTAGTTATATTTTTGGAAGATCCCACACCACATCCCCACATAACAAGTGAGACATAGAATATTTTGTCATACAGAGTATCAAGTCTGGTTTGTCATTTTGGGGTGTTGTTTAACAGAATTATTTTTCATATGTAACAGACTGAAGACACCCACCAGCTCTTATTTGACTTGCCCAGATACCATTTGTAAATACAGGACTGAAGAATTAGAACAGCACATTTGCTTACAATCCTGCTATTTTGGGTCTTTAAATTTTGGCTTACATGCTTTAATTGCTGTTTTGAGGATGGCAGACTACCATTGAAAACCTTGCATTTATTTCCAATAGGGATTTTAATATGTTAGCTTTTTGTTTAAATTCTGATTTAAGAAGAATGCTAGTTCATATCTACAGCCTGGTTAATATAATGAATTCTATTGAGTAAGGCTGGTTGGCTTATTGGATTAGATATGCATTAGATATAGATTTAATTGAAAATATCAATTTGTGTTAGAACATATGCAAAGGTTGCTGGGTGTTTTGTTGATCTAGATTGCTTGGTGACTTTCCTGAAATGTTAAAAAAAAACCTAAACTTTAGACATAGCTCCAGCTTCTCATTTCTTTGGGTTTACTACAATTTCATCTTCCCCAAAAGCTAACCAAGGACATTGAGAAAGATAGAAAAACAAGTGTAAGGATGGGATAAGCTCTCACTTTCTGACTGGTTCTAGGCAGAAATTTTTCCTTTTCATTTGCTTCCTACTATCCAGTTGTTTTGAAAGAGAAGGGAACGGGTGCAGGACCTGAAGAAATAATACTATTTCCGTATAGAAAGGCCAAGTAGCTGGAGATATTTCTAAACTTCCAGCTTGTAATTTTTGTTTGAGATGTCAGCATTGCAGCTGTATCCTGTTCTCTTTCCAGCTAAGCAAGATGGTGTTAAAATTCACTCCTGCTAAAATCACAGGAGTGGTGTATGCACTTCATTGACTATGCTGTTGTAAATGGCTATAACATAATTTCAGGACTTTGACAGCATAAGGACTAACTAAAGAAAAATAAGCTACAAAACAACAAACAAAGAGTTATAGCTATTGCCAGATATAGAAGATTGTTGAGAGAGAAAGGGTTGGGATACTTGAGAAATGCTAATGCAGTCCGACTTTTTATAGCATGAGCTGGCACACAAATTACAGACCACTGAAAGGTGCCAACACTGACAGAGGAGGGTACATACCTTATACATGGAATCTGGTGTGCCCAAGTTGTGGTCCCCCTGGGAAACAGTGTTGAGGCTTTCAGGGAAAGGAACTAGTTGGAGTGTATCTCCTTCAGTGAGCCAAGGGATTTCTCAGCATGTATAAGCAAGATAATTCTGTGGTAAAGCCCCATGTCAAATTGTAGACCTCAAAGAAACCATTTATTGTGCAGATCTCCAAAACTAGCACCAGTCTTTTTATAGTTTTCTACTAGGGCTAGATGACTGTGTCATCCCATCTTTCTCTGTTTTTCTCATCTAAAATCAGGTTGTCAGTAGAGCAAGAACAATTTGAAGTATCAGTTTTAAAACTAGAAAAAAACCATAGCAAGGATATGACCAATACACAAGCAGCCTATAAACTTTCTATGGTTTATTGTTTTGGGGTTTTTTTCTAGTAATACCTGTTTGAAGGATATTTATTTTTGCAGTTACCTGAAGATGTGGAGCATAAGAGGAGGACCAGTGGCCATCCTGTTAAACACTGATTCTATCTAGAGTATTAGCAGCCTCTCAAAGTGAGCAGACTGAGAGTTTGTTGGGTTTTGGGTTTTTAAAATAATTAAAAATAGCCTTCTCTAAGTAATAGCAATCTTTGGTAGTGCTCGCAACCTCTTCAGATTTCAAGAAAAGCATTCTGCTGATGCCTTTCCTAGTCTTAAAAATTAAGAGGCGAACACGGTTAGAAGGGGAAAAAGGGTTTTACCTTGGTATTTATTGTAAGGATCCTTAGGTGCACCACGAACAGGTTGAATACACTTCTGTGCACCCCATCATCACTACCGCCAAATTCTTCTCTCCTCGATTTGGTTTTACATTCCAGGTCTTACTAATTAGCATATTTATTAAATATTCCCCAATGAGAGGCTCAAATGAGCCCCCCCTCCCAAGGAACTTTCCCCTGGATGGTTCTATCTTAGTTTACAAAATGTGTTCTGGAGAGGACCTTGGGGTTTGGGCACCCTGGCACCTTAACTACGAAGCTTTTAAAATGTTTAGTCTCTTGGCTTAACAAACAAGTCCAAGAATGTAGGCAAAAAGCACCGAAAATACAGAAGTTGCAGAAAGGTATAACAGGGGTATAAAAGAAAAGACAAAAATTATTATGGCATTATTTCCCCCCTTTTAGAGACTAACAAACTTTACCTTGTTTAGTTTTTACTTTACTTTATATTACTCATAGAACCGGTTTATACAACTAGCTGTTTCACAGGCTATTACACAGATAATAACTACAACTACAGCTATTATAAATGTTTCTTTTACCCAGGCCCAGTTTGGTAACCATGAGGTGAGGGTATCAAAAATACGATCAAATTTCAGGGTGTCATTTCTGGATGCTACTTCATGTAGAATTTGAGTTCCTTTTCAAATTTCATCCAAATTTTTTTTAATTCTTTTACTTTGGTCCACATAAGAACAACAAGAGGTATTAACAATGGTACACACACTTCCTTGTGCGGCAAGTATGAAATTGAGAGCTATCTTGTTTTGCGTAACTGCATTGGACAGACTGTCAACTTTTTCCTGTAAGGCTGAAATTGCATTTGCAGTGTGCTGCTTAATACGTTCGATGACGGCCGAGATGTTTACAATTGCTCTCTTTAGTTCAATTACTCCGTAAGAGGGCACAAGGGCTCTAACTATGCTATGGAAAAGTGTGGGACATTCAATGAGGGGATTAAGAGATCTTTTTTTCCTCTCATTTGATTTTTCAAGATGGTCAAATATTGTTATATTCGGGACCACAGCCTCAATGGCACAAGCCTGGTCTTTGGTTATGGGCATAACTTTCCAGGCTTTATCACCACATATTCAATACAACCCTGTTTCAAATGGCTGAGCTAGTCTCCACCCTGTTAATTTCATCTTTGCCGCAATTCTTGAATTTATTATTTCCCGGAAATGGGTCTCGTGACAATACAAAGGAAGAACCACCTTTCCTGTGGCGTTTACAATTGCACAAGGAACCTTTTGGTTTGCACGCTTCACCAGGCCACTCAGGGGTATGGGGGGCAGGAGGGTGCTATTAATTGGTTCTCACGTTTCAGTGCGGTTCTCTTCCATTAAAATGCCAATTAATGGCCAGTGACCTTTCTCATTTAGGGGTGGTAACTGGGTACAGATCCAGCAGTCATTCTTATTAAGAATCTTGGATACATTTTGGACCACCATCTTATGCAAATCATGGGGTGAACCCTGAACCATGGTTACCAGTTGGGCATACAGCAAACATGAAATAAACAGTTTAATCTGCATTTTTCTGATTAGTATCAGTCTCTGTCTTGGTAGTTTCAGGAGCAGAAGCTTTTTTCACCCTGGAGTAGTGAATCCACGGTCTCTTGCCAGCAACCTTGACCGCAGTAAAAGTGGTCAGTAAGACTTGGAATGGTCCCTTCCACTTGGCTTGCAAGGGGTCACTGTCTCACCACTTGATGTAGACCCAGTCTCCAGGCTGGAATGGATGTGCAGGTGTGTCTAATCCTATTGGTTTGGATAACACGATGAATCTCTGGAGCTTCTGCAAAGTGGAACTCAGAGCCATTAAATACTTCTGCAAATTAATTTTACCTCTCATATGAATTTCCCCTGGGATGTGTGGAACCTGGTATGGCCGGCCATATAATATTTCATAGGGACTTATGTTGTCCCTTCGCCTTGGCTGTATGCGGATTCTCAGCAAGGCTATAGGCAGTGCTTGAACTCATGTCATGGATGTCTTTTGACAAATTTTGCAAATCTGGGTTTTAAGGGTTCCATTTATACGTTCAACTTTACCACTTGCCTGGGGCCTGTATGGTGTGTGCAGGTCCCAGGTAAGTCTTAAAATTTTGTTCACTTCTCCAATCACCGTTGCAACAAAATGTGGTCCCCTATCTGATGACATTCCCAAAGGAACCCCAAATCTTGGTATTATATGATTGAGCAAAGCTTTCACTACTTCTTTTGCCGTGTTGGTGCGACAGGGGAATGCCTCAGGCCATTTACTGAAGGTGTTAACCAGTACCAGTATATACCTGCATCCCTCTTTGCGTGGCATCTCAGCAAAATTTATTTGCCAATAATCTCCAGGGAGATCTCCTGTCTTTGTCACTCCTAACACAACTCTCTTGCTTGTATCAGGGTTGTTTTTGCAACAGGTTTCACACTTGCTTGTTATAGACTGTACAATATTAGTCATCCCTCTCCCTATCACTACTTTCCTCAGATGTTTTAAAAGATTTTCTGTTCCCCAATGGGTACTTTCATGCTCTCGTTGGGCTATTTCTCGGAGGAGCAAGGGTGGAACCACAATCTGTCCTACTGGGGTAGCAGCCCATCCACCTTTCTTGATCTCAGCTTTAAGGAACTTAATTAACTTATGATCCCTTTGATCATATTTTGGGGTAAATGATGACAAATTTACCTCTTTTTGTGGTACCACTGCAAAAATGCCTTTTTCTGCAACCCCTCTTGCTGTTTGATCAGCAAAACGATTTCCCAGTTCAGGGGCTGTTCTCCTCTTTTGATGACCTTTATAATGCATGATAGCCACTTCCGTAGGCTTCTAAATGCTCTGTAAAAGTGCAAGAATTTGTTTAGCATGCTTAACTTCGTTACCTTGAGCAGTCAGCAGGCCACGTTCTTTCCAAATAGCTCCATGGGCATGAACAACGCTGAAGGCATACTTGGAATCAGTCCATATATTCACCTTCTTTCTCTCGCTTAATTCTAGAGCTCTCGTTAGTGCAATGAGTTTAGCTTTCTGTGATGATACATCTGGAGGCAAGGCTTTTGCCTCAATGATTTTATCTGAGGTGGTTACAGCGTAACCAGTTATTCTCTTACCGTTTCTCATGAAGCTGCTCCCATCAGTGTATAGTTCCCAGTCTGGATTCTTCAAAGGAGCATCCTTCAGGTCTGGTCTGCTGGAATAAGTTTCTTTTATTGTTTGCAAACAATCATGCTCAGGCACACTGTCAAGTAACGTGGATGATAAAAACATCGCAGGGTTTACTACAGAAGTTGTCTTTAGAGTAACATCATCCTGTTCTAACAACACAGATTGGTATTTGAGCATCCTGCTAGGGGATAGCCAGTGTCCCCCCTTTTGTTCCAGCACATTTATCACTGCATGGGGTACATACACGACAATGTGTTGCCCCAGGGTGAATTTACGGGCCTCCTGTATCAGAAGGACTGTTGCTGCCACAGCTTTCAAGCATCCTGGCCAACCCTGGGCTACATTGTCTAGTTGTTTTGAAAAATAGGCCACAGCCCTTCGTTGGTCTCCAAGGTGTTGTGCCAGTACCCCCAGAGCAACATTCAGTCGCTCATGTGTAAAAAGTTCAAATGATTTAGTCAAGTCCGGCAGCCCCAGAGCTGGGGCTGACATTAAGGAATGTTTCAGCTGTTTAAATGCAGCTCTAGCATTCTCTGTTCATGTTATTGTCCCTTTGTCAGCTGCTTTAAGGATCTCGTACAAAGGTTTTACCAGTAGCCCGTAGTTTGATATCCACAGGCGACACTAACCTATCATCCCCAGGAAGGCCTGCATTTCCCTTATGGTACGGGGCTCTGGAAGGCGGCAGATGGCTTCCTTCCGCTCTCTGCTGAGTTGTCGATGTCCACGGAAAATTTCTAGGCCCAGGTAAACTACTGTTTCCCTGGCAACCTGTGCCTTCTCTTTCGAGACCCGATACCCACTTTGGCCTAAAAAGTTTAACAGACTTACAGTGAGCTGGATGCAGTCATCTCGCGTCTTGGCTGCTATTAAGATGTCATCAACATACTGGAGAATGGCTCCTCCTGGTTCTTGTTTCCTCCAGTCCTCCAGCTCCTTTGCCAGCTGGTTTCTGAATATGGTTGGGCTGTTTTTGAATCCTTGTGGTAAAACTGTCCAGGTGAGCTGGGTCTTTCTCCTTGTTTCAGGATTCTCCCACTCAAAAGCAAAGAGCTCTTGGCTATTCTTGTGCACAGGAATGCAGAAAAAGGCATCCTTGAGATCTAAAACAGTGAACCACCCTAATTCATTAGTTAGTGTTGTCAAGAGTGTGTAGGGATTCGCTACTACTGGATGTATGTCCTCTGTTATTTTGTTAATCTCCCTTAAATCCTGTACTAGTTTATAGCTTTTACCATCAGCTTTCTTTACTGGCAAGATTGGTGTGTTGTACCTGGATTCACATTCCACTAACAACCCAAATTTGAGAAACTTTTATCACAGGTATTAATCCCTTGCGAGCTTCTAATTTCAGAGGATATTGTCTTTGCCTTACTGGTGTAGCCCTCACTTTGAGTGTGATACTTACAGGTTTAGCTTTTTTGGATTTCCCAGGAGAATTACTGGCCTACACTATTTGAATGACTGCCTCCTCAACTTCTTTGGGAATTTTTCCATGGCATTCTTGTACAAGTATAGCAGCTGCTTCAATAATTTTAGATTCTGGGATTATAACTTTCACTCTTCCCTCCTTTGAAAACTTAATTTTTGCTCCTAATTTTTCTAATAAATCTTTGCCTAATAATGGCATTGGGGAATTTGGCATATACAGAAACTGGTGAGTCACCCAGTGTTTTCCTAATTTGAATTTTAAAGGTTGGAAAAAAGGCCTTGTTTCACTTACCCCTGTAGCTTTAATCACATCTACAGTGTCTTGACTCAGTTTACCTTTTAAAGTATTTAACACAGAATATGTTGCCCCCGTATTAACCAGAAATTTAACATTATCATTCCTCAGCTTAGTTACAACCGAAGGCTTTGCTGGGGTAGTTGCCTTTGGTCTCCGACAGCCTGCATTTACAGTTAGCTCTGGAACTGGGGGCTTCTTTTCTGCTTGTGATGGACATTCATTTTTCTAGTGCCCCCGCTTCTTGCAAATGGCACACTGGTCCTCAGCTAAGGGAAAAGGGGGACCCCTTTTTGATGTGTTAGATGACTTTCCCTTATCATACCTCTTGTGGTGGGGTTTATTATGTTTATTTTTGTCTGCTGAGTCTCTGTTCTGGTATATTTTCCAGGCTACATTCAATAATTTACTTAGGTCCGGTGGCCCATCTATTTTTTGCAGCTTTCTCTTTATGTTATTAGTAGACTGTCCTATAAACAGGTAGGCCAGGTGAATCTGCTGCTCAGGTGAGTCAGGGTCTAGGGTTGTGTATTTTCGTGCAGCCTCCTTGAGCTTATTTAGAAACTCAGTAGGAGTCTCATTTGGGTTTTGTTTGACCTCATAAAACCTAGCCCAATTTACTGCCTTAGGAATGGCACATTTTAATCCAACAACCACCCATTTCTGGTATCGCTTCAGCCTTTCCATCTGTTCTGGGACATTGGGATCCCAGCCAGGGTTTGCTAGGGGATATATGTCATTAACTGACCCTTGTAGAGTCCCAGTTGCAATTTGAGTTTCTATAGCAGATATAGCAGCTTTGTTGACCATTTCTTTCTCTGTGTTATCTAATAATTCGTCTAGCATAGCATTTAAATCACTCTAATCCGGGTTTTGGGAATTTATGGCCATTTCCACACGCCTAGCTACTTTCTCCGGATTGTCCCTGTAACTCCCAATTGAGTTTTTCCATTGCTGCAGCTCTCCAAGGGAAAATGGTGTTTTTATATAAATTACTCCTTGATTTCCCACAGCCTGTCTTAGAGGTGCTTCTAATACAGGATTTTCCCCCCCTTTTTCTGCTCTTGACCTTGTATGTTTAGCCACGGGACTAACTGCTTTCATAGCTTCTCGGGCTCTCTTCCCCCTTTTCCTACAACTCTCTTCACAGGAACCATTTGTATTGAAATCATCTTGTTCGCTTTTAATTGAAACTGTTTCATTGGCATTGCCTCTAGCTTTAACATTGTTGGCGCCGCAGGGTGGGGAGAACGAGCGGCTTCGCCCGTCCCCACCTCTGTAGCTTCCAGTTTTCCGTACTGGGGAACGATGTTTATTTCTGCCTTCCCTCCGGGGTTTGAGGAACTCGGGGAGAGGCGGCCAACCCGCCCCTTCCCCACCCCCGTGCTCGCCTCCGGAAAAGTCAGGGGGCGGTGGCCAGTCCGCCCCTTCTCCGCCTCTGGGGCGGTCAGGGGGCGGCAGCCAGCCCGCCTTTCTGTAGCCTTCGTGTCCGCCCTCCGCCCCGGCCGAGACTGGGCGGGGAGATCCCTCACGCCGCTTCTCTGGCTTGGAGCTGACCGCTTGCTCTCTCCCCCGCCCCTGCGGCAGAGGCGGCGGCGGCGGCGGCGGTGGCGGCGGCGGCAGCGGCTGCCCCCCTCCACCCCCTGGCCCAACCCCCGCCTGCTGTCCTGGTCCTCTGTCTCCCACCCCCACTTGTGCGGGCTGTCCCTGTGGTTGCACAGCGGGGGGAGACCTTCCTCCGTTTCGCAAAGCTGGGGCCACCATATCTACATCTGTCATATCGATCTCTCTGTTCGTATTTGTATGCGAACTAACTTGCTGTTGCTTTTTCCTTCTTCTCTTTCTTAAAGTCATCTCCATGGTATTTTTGTTTACTACATATGCTTCTTCTCTGTTCAGATACATAGTAAAAAGTTTTGCATATTTTAGTTCATCAAACTTACGTAACGATCTCAGTTTTACTATCAGATCACTAATGATATCATTTTCCAGGCTACCAAAACGAGGCCATTTTCCTTTACTTAATTTTAAAGCTGGCCAAACTCTTGTTGACAACCTGATTAATTCTCGAGTATCCAGGGTGGTTTTTCGCCCTGTTAGCTATTTCTAGTGTTTTATTATTAACTCTAACGGGCTGTTAGGAGGGATTTTCTCGTTTTCAGCTGATAAAATACCACCCATGCTTACTCACAAACAAGAAATTCTACCAGAGAAAAGCTTTTAACTCCGGAATTCAGCTTGCAATTTAGCCTCGGAATTCCGACCTTCCAGGCAGTTTAGCTGGCTTACAAACACAAACTATAGCACTTTAAAACTACTAGAAGTAACTTAACTTTAACAAACAGTTAACTGCGCGCGCGCGCAAATTTAGTTTTCAGCGGGATTCGAACCCACAGCCTCTTAACGTCTCAACCAACTAACCAACTAACTAACCAACTAACTAACCAAAGTTTCTGAGCAACTCCTGCGACTGCGTGGAGTGTAAGCTCTAAACCTTTGTGGATTCCACGGAGGGCGTTCCCTCCTCTCCACAGTTTGCAGGGGAAAAGTTTAAGCTTTCCCCTTTTGTGGGCTTCTCCGCCCCCAACTTTCCCACCTCCCTCGGAGATCTCCTTCCCTAATGCTAGCACAATATCGGTCCCCCTTTTAACTCACTTTCTTTTCCGTGCTTTTGCCTTTCCCTGCTGGGTCCTAAAGTCCTGGTCACAGCCCTGGATGGTTGCTCCGGCCCCTCTATAATTTGCCGGCAGAGAGAGGGGCAAAGCAAGATGTTTTCTAACCCACGACTGCGAGTTTCAAGGTCTTTAGGGTCCCGGCGGAGTCGCCAGCAACTGATGCCTTTCCTAGTCTTAAAAATTAAGAGGCGAACACGGTTAGAAGGGGAAAAAGGGTTTTACCTTGGTATTTATTGTAAGGATCCTTAGGTGCACCACGAACAGGTTGAATACACTTCTGTGCACCCCACCATCACTACCGCCAAATCCTTCTCTCCTCGATTTGGTCTTACATTCCAGGTCTTACTAATTAGCATATTTATCAAATATTCCCCAATGAGAGGCTCAAATGAGCCCCCCCTCCCAAGGAACCTTCCCCTGGATGGTTCTATCTTAGTTTACAAAATGTGTTCTGGAGAGGACCTTGGGGTTTGGGCACCCTGGCACCTTAACTACGAAGCTTTTAAAATGTTTAGTCTCTTGGCTTAACAAACAAGTCCAAGAATGTAGGCAAAAAGCACCGAAAATACAGAAGTTGCAGAAAGGTATAACAGGGGTATAAAAGAAAAGACAAAAATCATTATGGCATCACTGCCACTTGTGATTTTGACAGGAAATGCTTAGGTCTAGCAGAACCCTTATGGCCCCCACCCCAAATCTGTATGTTAAAGCTATAATGAGACTATGAAAGCCCAGAGGAATTAAAGAGCCTGTTTCTTCTCTCAATTAACACCACTTGTATTCTGTATAACTGTTAACTTTAGCAGAATTGTTCCCAGCTTTCAACTGTGCAAACAGAAGTACAATCAGACTCCTATTAGCTGGACTTTGCAGAAGTATACTATGTATGTTTTATCTCTCCTCAATTAACTCTCCTGTATTAGTTAGGCAATATATTTCCAGGGCCATGCCTGTCTTTTTGATGATACTGGTGCATAAACAAAGTAGGTGTTTGGGCAGAAAACTTTAAAAGCTGGCAAAAGAAAATTTTGAGTCCTATCCAGCTAAAAACATCTGTGGTCTTAGAGGTTATGCAAGGCCCTGGCTACAGATGCTGGCTGTTCAACAAGTCAAAATATTCAGACACAGGTTGGTCTCCAATGCAAGGTCAAATAAAAGTGTCTCTGTGTGTGGTGGAGAAAGTTGAGTAAATGTGAAGGAAAGCAATATCAGAAAACTTATATTTGTATCCTGGTGATTCAGATAAAATTAGAGACTCTTCATACTGGTCACTGTAAGGCAGAGTATCACCATGTATTAGATAATTGTACAGTTAAGATACATAATGTCATAGCCAAAAACTTTTAAAAGTATTTATTCTCAAAGCATTCTCACCCAAAAGAAGTCTCAGAAGTCCAAACATATCACATCTACCTTGAGGCATTTGTCTGGGGTGAAGAAGAAAGGAATCTTCTCACTCAATAGTCAGTGGTTCAGCCCATCTGAATATCCCTGACCCTGTGGGAGTGTTTGGTGTTTTCTCCATTGATTATCTAATCTTCCACTAGTGCCTAAATTTAATGTGAGAAATCCAGACATTAGTGATTTTTCCCTGACTTCACCAGGTATAGGAGAGGCTACAACTCAACAGGAGTGACAGCCAAATCTCCTAGGTCTCAGGCTGTAATTACTGAAACGCTCTGCTATTCATCTTCCCTCCAGACACAATGGGGAGAGTCAAATAAGAATAGACTTGTTGTGTGACCATCCTAAGATGACCCACATCCTATCTGTCACATTCATGTATTCTGCTGGTTATCTTGTTTCCCAGAGGTCTCCCAAACATGAATTGGTATTTCCCATATTTTATTCAATGTTGGAAGCTTATTTGTTCTTTTTACTTCTTATAGCCCAGTTAAGGCTACATGGTCTGTTGGGGGCCACAGGATCTCTGTGAGGGAGTTGGTGGAATCTTTCACATCCAGTAATTTCTGTCCAGAGTTTTCTTCAGGTTCTGTGTGGTTTTTTGAAGCAATAACACAAACGTGAAATACTCCCATGACTCTCTCTCTGGGATGAGAGCTTGTTTTGATGCCTGTAATAAAATAGTTTTGTAAGGATTTATAATGCAAGAGCTGAAGTGCCATGTATAGCAAAGAAATGCATTTTAAGTGTATGAAATACAGAAGAGAGTTTGATGTAAACACATATTGTCTACGGTCCAAGCTTTCATGCTGGGAACCACCTAGTCACAGCAGAATACAAACTGCAAAGAGAGCATTTATTCTTTCATTCCAAGCTGCTATGATCTTGGTTGTAGATACCGCTTGCTTGATTTCCTTACCTTTTTCCAGATTAATGGTATTTCTTACATCTACCTTAGCTTCTAAAATTAAGCACTTTAAGTCTAGATAAGTTCTATGTTCTATACTCACTGGTCAGGAATGGACATTTGTGGGTGGTGGTGCATCATTGCCTTGTCTTTAAAACTGTGTTGGGATATTGCCTGCAGATGTCTGTATCTTTTTAGGTCTGTACAGGCAGCCCCAAGGCAGAGTGCAATCCACCCCATAACATCAGAATCTCTAACATCTGTCCAAGACAGAGGAGATATATGGAAACATAAGCAGAGCACCACAGACCACTGTTATTTGTATAATCAACTAAGTTGAGCTGTCTTCTCAAGCTACACTGACAATTTAGAGATTATCTCAAGTGTCTTGCTGAACAAAACTGGACAGGAACAATGGCAGCACAAGACTTATCAGAGTATACTGACAGATGTATCTGGGATTTTGATATTTAAAATGTGCTGAGACGTTTTTCCTTGGAGAAATATAATTAAAGCATTGACTCTCACAACTCAAGATGGAGGAGTTGGAAAATAAAGGAAAGATTCCAGTCCTTTTACCATGTTCTTGACCACTGCCTTGAACAAAATGAAGATCTGTGTTGACTCCTCATACATTTTTAATATGCACATTTCTTTGGAAAGAAAACATGCTGGGCAACTGCTTGTTATGTAAGACACACACATCACAACTGAAGATTTGTTTGTCCTAAAAGCTGGATCTGGATCAGCCAAGAACGGAAAGGTGTTAAAACAGTCAATAGTTTTCTAATTAACATATTTATGGGATTTCTGGAGCCCAGAAAACCTACAGGGAATTTGGATAGTACAGATTTGACCAGTTTTGAAGAGTAAAGATTTTTCACTTTTGAAATAAAGTTTCCTTTTATGCATGACTGAAGTTATTTACAAAAACTTTTTACAAGACATTTCTCTATTTCTTCCCAAGCTGCCCAACCTCATAACATTTGTAACTAGTTTCACATCTACCTGTTCATTTGATATTGTGCTTCTGATTAGACAAGACAGAATTCTTAACTATCCTAAAATATGATACTGTCAATGATGGCTCAATAACTTCTTCTAGCAGTACTTTTTCTGAAACTGTATTTATTACAGATAGAAATGTTAGAAATACAGTTATGCTTGATAGTAATTTATTTGCTACTGTATTTTGCATATTACTGTTACCAACTTCATACAAGTCATCAACTTCATACAAAGTATCTTAAATCAGAAAACTTGTAACCACTACCCTCAATTTAGGGCAGACTGTAAGCTTATATTCAGCCATACAGTCAAAACAATAGCTTATTATTAGTTGATTATATACATATTAACTTAGTTTATTATTCAGCTAAAGAAATACAGACAGGCTGAACAGCTGGGTCATAAGATGGGAATACACTTCTCTAGAACTCTAACATGTGCAAAAATATGGGGCACTTCACACAAAACTCAGAAAAAAAAGTTGTTTATGTCTACATGAGGATCATTAAAGAGCCCAAATTTTCTCCTGAACCAATCATGATTCAGACTGAGTTTCTGAAAAGGATTCAAGTTCTGTACTTCAGTTCTGATGCAACAAAGCACAACAAACTGCTTTCATTTTTCAAACACAAAAAGGAATGGAAGGTCAGACTTCTGAATTAACAGAAGTTTGAACATCATAACTAACATCATGGTTATTAATATGAAAGGGAATAAAATATCATTATTTTTGAAGTTAATAGTTCCTGTAATGTTCTTATGGGAACGATATAGCATCTGCACTACTAAGATGCTACAATCTATGGTGATATCTTCTGCTAGAATGCAACTTTGAAGGTCATTGAAGGAAATTGTTCTTTTTCCAAGATGGAGAGATACTGGATTGCCATCTTCTCTCAGAGACCTCTTGTACATTTTCTGTTTAACAGTCACCAGTAAGACACATCAACAGCTTTAGGAGCTGGGATAGAGGCCAGAATTCCTCCACCACTTCATTACAGAGAGAGCCTTAAACACGGTTGTGGGAGGGGTGTCACCTCAATTTTATAATCTCTTCTGCATAAAGGACAGATTCAGTAAGAATGAGGGCAACATTCCAGAGCATACTTTAATCTTTTGTTTAGAGAAGGCTTTGGAAGACTGGACATCATCATTATGTGGGAACTTGGGCACTGCTGGATTGTATCCAGAGAAGGTCAATGAAGCTGATGAAGTGTCTAGAAGAAGCCACATGAGGAGCGGCTGAGGGGAGCTGGGATTGTTTAGCCTGGAGAAGAGAAGGTTCAGGGGAGGACTTATTGCTCTCTACCACTACCTGAATGGAGGGTGGGGGTCAGTCTCTTCTCCCAGGTAACCAGTGACAGGACATGAGGAAATGGTCCCAAGCTGCGCCAGGGAAGGTTCATGTTGGAGAGCAAGCAGAATTTCTTCACTGAAAGAATGGTTAAGAATTGGAACTGGCTGCCCAGGGAAGTGGTGGAGTCGCCATCTCTGAAACTATTCTAAAAGTGTGTGGGTGTGACACTTGAGGATATGGTTTAGTGGCAAACAAAATGGTGATGGGTTATTGTTTGGAATCAATGATCTTGGAGGTCTTTTCCAACCTTAATGATTTTATGATTCCATGTTCAAACCACTTTGGGAGGAGTAACAAAGAAATACTTAACCCATTTTTTTTCTTTCTCAAGCATTTTTCTAATTTTTCTTATTTTTTCTACCACTTTTGTTGTTTCTGGGAAGATGAATGTGTGTTCTGAAAACTAAGAGAATAAATGTTTATTACATCTTAGTTCTACACCTAAGAGTTCTCATTAACTGCATGTTGGGTGTCTGCTCCCCAGGAGATATGAAAAAGACACATTACACTAAGGAAACCCTCATTTGATCTGGGCCCTCTAACTTCAGAGGCACCTGCCAGTGTCCATAAAGACTGATCACCTATCTCAGTCTGAATGGACAGGACTGGTTGACTATAACTAAACAGAGAAATAAACTATCTATCTTCTAAATACGAATTACCTGAAGCAAGCCCAATAACAAGTAGTGAAAAGATGGTTTTAAAGTTCCTCCAGGTCAGAAAACTATTTCTTATCCTAATATCCTTTGCCTTGGTCACTTTGACCCCACGAATTCATCACTCAAGACTCAACTACAGGAGCTCTTATGTAAGAATGAAGCCACATACATAGAAAGATTACAACTAATGCAAGAACAGCAATTTAGTAATGCACCATGGACAGTATAAACAAAGATTATTTGAACCTTAGAAAGCCACCTTCCCATGGCTCACCTTAGATTCAATAGAGAGATAAATATTGCCTGAAATACCTCCCAGTTCTTCATCCATTTTCTAAAACTTGTCTGCCCTTTTACTTCAAATTCACAGTCTCTATCATAAAGCCATATTATCTGTGCCAATATGAGTATAACCAGATAAATTTCTCCAAAAACTGGTCAGCTCTTATGGGAACAAGTAGATTGCCTGTGTGAAATTTCAGAGACATAAAAACTTGTTGAAAGCAAGATCTGAAGGATGCTTCACCAAATTAATAGTGCACACACACCACTGTGACCCTACCATGTTCAGTAACTCATCGAAGCCTTCCCATCAACTCTGAAACTGAGGAGACATGTAGGGAGGGAAATAGAGTGAAATACAGTATATTGAGGACAGTGAAGAAGCATATCCTGCAATTCAAACAGTACATTAAGTTAGTGAAGGTTCTGACATACATCTCATTTCAAAAGGTAGAGTGAAAAACTGAGCAGCACTCCCAATCAAGTTAAAAGTTCCTGTTTCATAACTAGAACTGTTTAGATTTCAAAGTACCTTTTGTTAATAAGATGTTCTGTGAGAAACATTAGTGAAAAGTATCTGTATCATCCTATCACAGTGGATTCCACAAATAAAACACAACAGAAAAGAACTCAAATACTTCAAATATGGATTAACAAAATGTCCAAATACAACAAAATAGGCTTCAATATCTATTAGATTAAAAAAAAAATTGTCTTTCCCCCACCACTTTTTACCAAAAGTGTAATTTTCTGAAAGAATTTATAGTAGCATGAAGAATTTTTAAAATTTCAGATTATTTCACCTAACCCCTGTTATTTTTGCAGTTCTGTCTAGAAAGCTAAACTGTCTCTACCAGCATTTCTGAAAACAGATGCAATGAAAACATTCTCTTGCTTTCCTATTTCAGAATCTTGTGAAAGTACTATTTTTTTTTTAAAGCCCTTTTTATTTTACAAATGGGAAAAGTTTCCTTTTTAAAATACTGTTTCAAACTTGTTTACAGTTTTTGTGCAGGGTTAACTGCGTGTTGGCCTATTCCATATCAGCAAAGCTGAGTTTTTCAATAACCAGCAAGCAATATGCATGAAAACTGTCCCCTGAAGTCATATTCATGGAGCACTGGTACCCAAGATTATCTCAGCTTCTCTTTATTCCCATTAGTGATGGGATTTCACTTCTGGTTGTACAGAAAGCTCATTATTCCCAAAGCATCAAAAAACCCTTTGAAGTAAACAGCGAATGGCCTTTGACCTGTGTTGGTTTGAGAAATAAGATGGATGGGCTGCCTTGTGAGGTTTCACAGACCTCATACCAATTCTTATTCCACAGCAGACCAAATAAGTTGCTTCTCACTGTATCTGAGAATTTGAACTTGCAAATGAGTCCTCAGCCCCTTTTATCCTACTTCTAGGCTGGACTGTCCTTTTCCAATTTTTCAACACAATGTTAGATTCACGATGTGTGTCTTAGCCTAAAATGTTCATTCCTTCCTTTTTCTAACTCCTAGAAGCTCTTTCTTCTCTTTTCCTATACAGTCCTCCCCACTGATCTTAAGCCAAAATAGATAGATTTTTGTCTATCAACAATAGATATTTGTCTCATTCAACTTTTACCCCTCAGAAAGGGTGACAACAGGTGAGAATTTTTCTTGATTTTTTTCTTCCCTTTGGCACATTTTTTTGAAGTCCACTTTCCTGAGTCTATTTGGGAACTACAGCTCCCAAGCTCCCTTATTCTGAACTGAAATTAAGAAATACCTTGAGCTGAGGCATCTAAATAGTTTACCAATGCATAAAAACAAATCACTGATTTTAATGAACAGAAATGGGGAGAAAATTGAAATACTAAACAACAGTATAGATTTTAATAATTAAATTTTCCTGAAACCATGTTTAAACTTCCATGCAAATAAAGAATTCATTTTTAAAAAGCAAAAAAAAAACCCAAAATAAACTTGTCTGACACTGATCTTGAAACTGTAATATTTATCAGAAATTTTTCCATCTGTTTGACTAATCTTTTAAATAGTATGTGTACTTCATTTAATATAAGTATTAATGAATGATTGTATATTCAATTATAGTAATTAAAATAACAGACCACAGCTTGGGGAAATCCCTAGTAAAAACGTAATTACAAGAATGAATGCTGCAATGACACAGGGAAACATAGTTAAAGATGATAAAAATGAAGAATATGGGCCCTGGTTTTGAGATCCAGCATTTTGAAGAGGATACTTTATTAATTACCAAAACTTTAAATTTCCTTCATTGTGAATCTTCACATTGGGACAAGACTGCACTGAAATATTTCAGGCAGGAAAATAATTTGATTTTTTGATAGAAAAGGCTCTGTGTATTGCTATGTATGTTCATTATACAATAAATTTCAGTTCTGTCTCTTCAAAACCACAGTTAACCTGAGATTTCTTCATGGATTCTGTCTACCATAACATGAACTGTGCTCTTTTGCTTTGCTTCACATAGAAGCAGTTTTTAGGGCTGTCAGCTGGTGAGTTTCAGAAAAACAACAAAACCTTTGAAGTGCTAAAAAGTATTGATGGTGAATATAACATAATTCCACCTTCACTTTTCCTGAAAGTAGTTTTACCTGCTGTGCCTTTCTGCCACAACTCCATTTTCTCCTGATATTTGGATCCAGAATAGCACAGACCCAGAACTGTACAGACCCAGTAAGAAGAGGAAAAAAATAACTTGAAAGGATATGAAATATGGTCTGTGAGTAACATGGAGAAAGAGAATGGGCAGAAAGGGCTTGTTTTAATTAGAACTGAAATACACCTTAAAAAACTAATCACTGAAAAATTATCAAGGATAAAATCCCCAAATAAAAATGGGGGATTTACATGATTGATAGTCCAACTGCAATGCATTTTGATCATTTGTATACACTCACAGTATGATTAGCCAAATTCATGAGTGAAGAGTCTATTATGCGTATCACTGGTGGGCAGAAACTTCAAAGACACGAATGATGAAGGCTGAGACAGTGCACCTGGGGGATAATGAGAAATTCCTACTACATTTTTATACTTTCCCCTAAGGGTCTTCTTTCAACAGTGCTGGTGACACAGTATGAGCTGGATGGAGGCTGGTCATGCCCTAGTGTGCCTGTTGAGCACACTGTTCTAATCAGACTTGGCTGAACTCCCTTTAGGCCATAAGAGCAAAATAATTCTCCCTCCACAATCTCACCACAGTAGAACAAAATTATTAGAGATTTATTGAATGCAATACAAGTACTTCTGCTTTTACATCTTCTACGACATATAGACGTCATCTTCTCCATCTTCGATTCTGTAAACGTTATACCCAAAAGTTCTAGCCAAGGACATTTATGACCTCTGTGTGAACATAAGCCCCAGCTGGCTCATGTAGTCACTTTCCAAACAGCAGGGATTTTCCTACTTTTCTGGAGTATTAAGTGTATGTTATTTCTTTCATCTCAGTTTACTGTTGGAGGAGCCAAAGATATGATAATTCATGTTCCAGATACAGCTGTAAAGTCAAGACCTTCATCACCATGGACTTGTCCTTAAATTTCTTTTATTATCTAATAGTTCACAAAATAAAAGTATAAATTTGCAAATGTATTCAGTTTGTGTAGCCAGGTTTTGGAAACGGAGGGGCTACAGAGGTGGCTTCTATGAGAAGGCCACAAGTCCCACCAGCCAACCTGCTCCAGTGTGGGCTCCTCTCTCCATGGGTCTGTAGGTGCCTGCCAGGACCCTGCTCCAGCACGGGCCTCCCACAGGGTCACAACCTCCTCTAAGGCATCCACCTGCTGTGGTCTGGGTCTCCTCCACAGGCTGCAGGTGGACCTCTGCATCCTCGTGGCCCTCCATGGGCTGCAGGGGCACAGCTGCACCAACGCACTTAGGTTAGGTTGTTGATCCCACCACCTTTCAAGGGGAAGAAGCCATGAGCGTTCTCAGGCACCTCCATGATTTCTATCTCATCAATAACCTTTGTGTATTTGTTGACACATTAATCTCCACCCCCGACCTCTACTGAGATGGCAGATTGAAGGACCTTGCTAGTACATTGTCCCTTAAACATTCACCTGCTGACCCCAGGCTAATCTCTAGTGAGCTTGATTTTCTCCCTTTCCCCCTCCCAATCTAGTTTAAAGTTATTTCTATGAGATCTGTTAAGTCCTATGAAAAGATTCTTTTGACCTTTTTGAGTCAGGCGTACCCCGTGTGTCCTCAGCAGGCCTGATGTCTTTTAAACTGACCCATGAACAAAAAAAAACCCAAATTCCTCTGATGACACCAGGCTCAGAGCCAGGTATTGATCTGCCGTCTCTTCCTGGTTTTTCATTCATCATTCCCCGCAGTTGGAAGGATAGAGAACACTGCTTGTGCTACTGGTCCCTTGGCCCGTCATCCCAAGGCCCTGAGATTTCTCAATTGCCCTTCTTGTGCAACCATCTCTGCCCACCTGAGAAATTAATAAAGGATAATAATCCAAGACCTGTATCAGGGTACGAAGCTTTCTCTTCATGTCTTTATGTACATCACTGTCGCACTCCTTGATACTCCTAAGACCCCTCCTCCTGCAGCTCTGTCAGTGAGCAGAAGGGCTCCTCTATCCAGGAGAGCCTCACCCTCCTCACACAACAGCTCACTGCTGCTGGCAGAGCTGACAGAAGAGCCGGGCTCACCCTGTAGTTCAGCACTGGGGTAGCAGCATGTTCCCAACACAGCTCTGTCTGAGAAACTGTGTTGGTTGTGGCAGGTCCAGAGCTTAGAGAGGTCATGGCCTTTTGTTAGGCAGATACTGCTGCTCTCGCTCAGGCCAGCAGAGCCCATTGTGTTTGCCTGCCCTGGTCACAGTGCTCTCCAGGGACTGCTTTACACATGTATGGGGACTTGGTCATCATTGCTCCTGATCCCACTCATGTCCCATCAGCCACTCTCGCTCAAACTGTGGGGTCTTGGCTCCACTTGAGCTTCCCCTGTTCAGGAAATCCCCTTGGGCACCACACTGGAGCTGGAGAGCTCTGCTGCTGATTGTGCCAGCACCAGGCAGCTCACCTCAAGATATTAGTGACGGAGAAAACCTGTCAAACTTGTTTGAACACATTTAATACGTAATGATGTATCCATAGAACAAATCTAACTGAGTTTAGCTACTTCTAATTCTAGTCCCTGACTTCAAATCAACCTCTGTTTATATTTTTAAACAAGCTAGCCAGTATATTACTGGGGGAGATTCAGTGAAATGGTTATATTCCCTGCTACCATCCTTCCCCCAAGAGCATGGACAGGTGTTTCAGTGAGAAAATGAAGAACAAGCAGAGAAGTTTTGAGAGACTCCAGATGACTTGTTGAAAAAAAATGCACCTTGATTCATTTTAATTTTGACTGTGATTGTGAGCCACAAGGCATCCCTACCTGTAAGAACATGCACCCCTGGCCACGTGAGTAGGAGATAAGGAAATTATATTCAGACCCTCTCCAAAACCATGATCCTTGCCAGTGACAAAAGGCCTAAAATTAATCCCTAGCACAGTCCTTCCATTCAAAACATTTCATGGAACAGTAAGGGAAGAATGAGAAGTTTGCAAACCTTGCCTTACATTCCTTTCCAGAAGTACATCATATCCACCCGTGTGAGTGAACAGAAGTTTTATTTCATCCTTAATGGGAAGGTCAGAAAAACATACATCTCCTGCACACAAATATGTTGTTAGGCACTCATAGTTAGAAGGTTTCCTTTTCTGTCCATGTCATTTGCTGCAGCTACATTAATATAATACATGCAGAATTCACTATTATATATAGATATACAAGCTCTTCCACCTTACACCAGGTATTGCTAAGAAATTCCCAATGGGTAATAAAAACTGAAAAAATACATTTTTGACTGGATATTGATTAAATTTTCAGAAAAGGAAAATATAAGAATTTTATTTCTGTGTGCACAGGTATACTCAGATGTACAAGAAAATTGAAATTTAAAGGCAATATTGGAAACTATTTGAGCAGGTTTAAGATGCTGCTGAGGATAAAATAATTCGCAAAATTACTTCAGAGTCTGTTTTTCATTTTAAAATCCAGTTTCTATGACCAAAGTCCACCAGTACACATTAAAGGGGAAAGCAGAATTTAAAGACAATGTTTGTATAATTTTAACTATAACACATGTAGAACTTTTTTTTAACAATGCCATTCAAAAAAACCATTGTAGTTTTTTTAAAAAAAAGACAAGAAAAAATCTCCTTTATAAATACAGCATTTAGAAAGTATAAGCTTGATCTGCATTGACTGTAACTACATCAGTTTTAATGGAGTTACACAGCAACAGTGTACTTTTTCTGCTGTGTTCTAGTTCTTCCACTGCTAAATTTGTAGAGATGTGATTTTCAGTAAGAACAGAAGGGACATCTTATATAATCTGTCATATTTTCATAGAGGTACCTTTTTACCTTTGAATATAAGTTTTGCACTAGTTTGAGAAGAGTAATCTTGCATCATAAAACCAACAGAATACCTATAAATGCATATAACCATAGAGAATTATGTATTTAAGTAGAGCCTACTAAATATATTTTATGGCAGATGAAAAAGTATAATCCAAAACATATAATACTCTCTCATTACCACTAACTTTATGAAAATGAAAACCATTTGAAATGGTTTTTTAGGTATACTTTTATTTGGACAGTATAGTATCTGCATCATTACAGAGTTGCAGATTTTCTGAATACAAACATCATCATTCTAATTCTAATATTTGTGCACTGTAAAAAAAGACCCAAAAAAGATCACAGCTGCTTATATGAAGCCAAAGATCTGTTACTATTTGTTGTTTTTGGAAAAAGAGTGAATTATCTTTCCTTTCCACATTGCAAGATGAAAAAATTTACTACTCAAAACTGTAAAATTAAATTGGATTAGAGCATTCGAACCAACAAGAGCAGACCACTAACACATCAAAAAAATAGAAATAATTTATTTATACTTAGATATAATTTTATTCTGAAGAATTCTTCACCTATCCTTGCTGTTACATATTAGTAGAAGTGTTTTGGTGGTGATCATTTTGTGGCACTGCTAAGAGTTTGTTGGAAATGAGAGTAGTTAAAATTGTTTATAGAAATATGAAATGTTGTTCCCTTTTTATGTCTTTGCTTCATTGAACTCTATAGGTGAGCTGCCTTAGCTAAACATGATTCCTTATGCATTAATAAAAAATAATTCATCTGAGCCTAGGCAGACCTTGAGCTTTTTCTCCTCATTGGGATATAGAAACTGAAGTCCTAGGGGTTAGGATAAATTGAAACTTGAAGAGTCAGCTCCAAAGCTGAAACTTGTTGAGATAAAGCAGACTATGCCCCACTTCTACCACTTCAACTTTCATTGTCTTTCATCATTTCCTTTCTTCTCGGAGCTCTGGAAGACAGCTAAACTGGTATCCAGCCAGGAAGCAGAGAGCCTTTCCAGAAAATCAGCACATACTCCAAAGCTAATCTCTTGCAGGGGAAGAATAGTGTTATTCTTCAGGGACTATGTATTAGGTTATTCAGCAAGATCTGTTTAATTTGTCTTTTATGTTTTATTCATTGGACAAAATTCCCATGACATAGCAATAAGAGTGCCAGTATGACGGCCTGGGACAAAATAAAGGTAATTTTTTGCTGGGTTATATAGCAAAAAGATGAACAATCAGTGTGACACAAAAAAACCCCAGCTGTATAAAGATAAAGGACAGTGAACCAATTATTGTTAACTAGTAAGGACAGAATTTATAATAATCACTTAAGGATGGTTCTGATATTCCAGTATACAGTCCTATTATACAGTCTAATGATTTAATGAGCATTAAAAAGCAAAACATCTGCTAGACAATAGTAAACATATGTCTTATTCCTTTTAAAATTGATATTTGCTCAAGGCAAAAATTATTATGGAGATTTTTACAGAATCACAGAGTGGGTCAGGTTGGAAGGGACCACAGTGGGTCATCTGGTCCAACCCCCTTGCTCAAGGAGGGTAATCCGAGAGCACACGGCACAGGGCTGTGTCCAGATGGTTCCTGAATATCTCCAGTGAGGGAGACTCCACAGCCTCTCTGGGCAATCTGTTCCAGTGCTTGGTTACCCACACAGTAAAGAAATTGTTCCTCATGGTCAGGGGAGCTTCCGGCACATCAGTTTCCGTCCATGACCTTTGGTCCTACTGCTGGGCACCGCCGACCAGAGTCTACCTCCATCCTCTGACACCCCACTTCAGCTACTTGTGTACATTGTCACCTTCCCTCTCCAGCTGTCTCTCCTCAAGGCTGAGCAGGCCCAGCTCCCTCAGCCTTTCCTCATAGGAGATGCTCCAGTCTGTTAATCTCCTTTGAAGCCCCTCATCAGACCCACTCCAGGTGATCCACGTCTGTCTTGTCCTGAGGACCCCAGAACTGGACACAACATTCCAGATGTGGCATCACCAGGGCTGAGTAGAGTGGCAGCTTGTTTCAGAGACAACTTCATTTACCTAATATTCATGTATAGTTCAGTTTTTATTATTAATAATTTGCAGGTTTTCTACTTTGCAAGTTTTGACATTTCAGAGGGAAAGAAGGGTGTTACTGATGTTAACAGCATGCATACAGGAATTAATTTCTGGTTATATCAGTAGAGTAGTAGGTCTGTAATCTCATCTTCAAAACATCACATTGTCTTACTATTTTACAGCATTTTTCTATTTGTACTTCTATTTCAGAGAGTATAGGTCAGTTCTTTCTGAATTTGCTTAAGAACTCTAAAATAAATCAGGAGTTGTATTTCTCAAAAAATGGAAACTAATCAAAGATTAAGAGATAAGGAAATACTTAGATCAAGAGAATAGGATATGCTTATTGTGCTGAAAAATATATTTGCCTTCCATTAAATTTCAAACATTTTTCCTACTTAGCTCAGAAGAAATTATTAGATATTTACATTTTTCTCTTGTTCCTTTTAAAAAAGAGGAATAAATTTCCATACATTATAAAAAGTTGTATTAATTTGATTTCGTTTATTATCAAAATAAAACTTAGTTATTCCATGGGATTAGTCTTCCTATTAATAAAATGACAGAATTTATTATCATTCATTCTGACCCAGTTAAAGAATCTTTGATTATGTGCAATGTTTTCTTGCCTCTAGTTAAACAGAAATACTTCCATAGTCTAGAAAGTCTCTTTAGCAAAGTGTCTATGGTAAATAGGGATTCTTTTTACACATTATTTATTGGCAGGGAGGATGGATTTCAACTGAACACCGGTGAGGCTGTTTACCTTCAAATAAAAACAATCTGTCTAAAGAATATTCTCGAAAAAATGACTGACAATTCACATGCATGTTCTTACACTTGCATCTTTAAAAACCCACATGAGAAGAAATGTTGAGTTTTTCTGTGAGGACAATACTGGGGAAATTCAGCAAATTTAAACATGGCAAACAATTTAAACACATGCTCGGGCAATCTGTACAGGTCATTGAAAACACCCTGAAGAGTCTGTCCTTGAAATTGAAGCAAATTGGAAACACTGCCTGATTAAGGACAGCGGCACCCAAATCCTTGTTTTCCAGTTCCATCATTTTGTGTGGTACCTGGGTACACAGAGAAAACAAGCAAAAAGAACTTTCAATTCCCAGGGCTCAAGAGGAATACATGTAATTGGAAACTAAATCAAAGGTCTCTGGTCTAAACAAAAATATACCCTTCTTTCTCAGCAAAACAGTTTCTAAGAAAGTCTACATGAGCCTGGGACAGGGGAACAAGGAGACAGCAGTGTCTCTGATTTGTATTTCTGCTTGATTTACTTGAGCAGGATCAAATACACTACTGGCAGACCAAACTGTGAACACTTCTAGTGACCACCTAAATCCTGTTTGCAAGACTTAAGTGAGGCATAGGCCTTTACTGGCTGTCAAAACAAAGATGAATTTCGTAGTTTATGAGTAAACCAGGAAGAAATTCAGTAAAAGACATAAATAATTTCTCTAAGGTCTAGTTTTAAATGCAGGATTGTTTGTACTGAAGCAGAAACTGTTGAGGGAGACAAGAAGTTAGTTGACCAAACATTTCTCAAAAATTAAAACAGTTTTTGCCCTTCTGATTCTTCTGTGTGAATACTGGTCTCCTATTGTTTCTGCAGAATTTTGAAAACCAATGTGAGTGGCTTACGAATACAAAATATCTGCAACGTGGAAATGGAATAGTGTTTTGGTTTTTTTTTGTTCTTGGAACTACCTTTTAGACTACCTGGAATAAGGCTGACTAGTAACAGCAGTATCAATACTAATTATGTTAGCATAGGATCCCAATCTTATAACATTTCATAGGCATCCACAGACCTGTTTGTCATTTCGTATAATTAAGTGGCAATGCATCCCCTGCCTTAAAAAGTTATAAATTTGCAGCCCAATTTTTCAGAAGTAATAAGCAATCTGAACAAAGAGAATACGTCTGTTTTGCATCCAAAGGCTTGCTTTAACATTTTGGCATTAGCAGCCTTGTGCCTGGTGTGTAGCTTGTCAGCTTACACTGTCACTTGTATTTTGTTCTTATTTTGTAGTTCTTTGTGTGAAAACAAAGGGAAAGAGTTGGTATGGGTAGGATAGGAAATATGAATTTCTGAGTAACTTTCTGGGTTAATGCAAACACATAAAAAACAAGGTAAGTGCATTTTTATAGAAGAGTCCCATAATGGCTACATGTGTAGTTAATAAAAAAAGAAAACCAAAAAACACCAAAACTGTCACAAAAAATATTAAACTAGACTATGGTTTTCTTCTCTTACCTTGACAGCTGAAGACAATCAAAGATCAGCACCACCCACACCCATGAATCCTCCTCAGATTACAAAACGGGATTTGGTGACAATCCTGCAGATGATGTCTAGTCATACAACAGAGGTTTACTTGCCATCTTTTTTACTAAAGGCTACAAGGTTCTACAATTTTATGGAAATTAAATCATGATGCTTTTATGTTATAACTTCACGAAGCTATTAGCTCAGTGGACTCTACCTGTCAAGGGCCACTAAAGAGAGAGCAGAGCAGATCTAAGAGCTTGCATCTCTCCTCAGGGTCAAACGTGCACACAGAGACTTTGAAGCTGCATTACCAAAGCTGAGCACGTACCTTGGAGATCACTGATCCTGGCCAACTTCCAAACACTGGCACAGCCATTCACTCTTGCCCTTCCCATGCAGGATGGGACGAAAACAGGAATAAGGTTGAAAGGCTTGTGGATCTTGATAATGACAGTTTGATAATGAAAGCAAAACTGTGCACAGCAAAGCAGTAAGAGGAATTTGCTCACTACTTCCTCTTAGCCCCTTTCTGGAAAGCGGGGCCTCAGTACACAATAACAATTGCTTCAGAACACAAATGCAAGAGGCACAGACTTTTCCCCTATCTTCTCCTTTCCCACAACATCTTACCATATTGAATATCCCTTTGAGTCAGTATGGGTCAGCTTCCCCCGCCCAACTTTTTGCCCATCCCTTCACTAAGAGGAAAAAGGGAGGAGGTATTGTGTTCAAGAAATATTTAGCAACAGCCAAAACACTGATGAGATAACAGCACTGTTTTAGACACCAGTTCAAAGCAGAGAACCATATGAGCTGCTATGAAGAAAATTAACTCCATGCCAACCAGACCTGGCACATACTCCATGAAACCAGAGGGTAGTAACTTCACCTCTGTGCCCTAAGATGGAAAAAAACCTGAGAGATCGTGTTTGTTGCCATACATGAAACAGCAGAAAGAAGGGAAGAAGCAAGTGTAAAGAAGTCCCAGAGGCCTCCTGCTTCACTGAATGGTTGGAAAAAGTTATTTAAATTTGTGCCTGAAACTATGTGCAAATGTTGTGCTAATGCTCAATGTCTGCTAATTTAGAAAATTGTACAGTCCTCTGTCCAAGAAACCTGCTGGCAGCTGTTACTACTGCCCACATTTGTGATAGATCACGAGGCTGTTGAACATAACATTGTAAAGGCATTTTTCTTCCAAAAGTATGTCAGGTGTGAGATTCTGGTCTTCCATTAAAGTTGAGATACAGGAAAAAAATGTTTTGTTTTGTTTTTCAAAGTCCTCCTAACTTAACAGCCAGTGGTGTGTGCATACATTCCTGAGCATTGTTGCCACCTAAATGGGCTCATCCCACCACAAAAACCTGCTGCTCCTGCTCCCCACATCAACTTCACAGTCCTGCAAACAATTCTGCTTGTATGAACACTTCTACTTCTAACTGGAGAACAGCCTCAATGAAGTTGGGAAGCTCAGAGTTATACATATCAGGCCTCTAGTGCCATATTGAGGAGAGATAATACAGGAGAGAAATTACATAGGCATAGAAGCAAGGAAAAAGGACTGTTAGGGGAAAAAATAAAAAGAAAATATATTTAATTGTTATTTATTTAAGTTGCTCAAAAAATATTCTAGCTAGCACTTAAAGAAGACAAGCTGCCTGAGATAAGGACAAAAATGCCTGAAATACCAAGCAGACATTCATGTACTATAAAGATTTCAGTAGTTTTACTTATAATTGGCTCTACAGTGAATGCCATCTTTAAATTAAGCCTTTCACATTTTATACTTCCAATTCTATATATTTATATCCTTTTATTTAATAGGAAAGTGCACTGATTAACCTCTGATCTTTCCTTCATCAAGGCGTCAATGCTTTAGCACAAGATTTTCTGAAAGTGTAGCAACTGCTGTGAATTGAAGTTGCCTTCTGAAAGTTCTTAAAAGTAGAAACTACAGACGTTTAAACTAGACTGTCCTCCTGTTGTTCTGATTATTTTGATTAGAAGTGCAGCCTATGTGCATCCTGTTTTGAAATTCAAGCTTTTTATACTGCAACATTCACATCTATTGCTAATGTCAATGACAGGTGTCATTCCAGGACTTAAGAGTTATATATTTGTACAGCTAGAATGTGCACAAGCTACAGGTTTCTAGAAGTTATTTAGTTTCAATATAAATAATGTTGTACTCTGCTTGTAGAATCACCAGTCTTTTCTGTGGAGTAGGAATTCTCACAAAGAGAAAGATTTTGTCTTATTAATGTAAAGAAAAGTAAGTAATCATATTAAGATCGTCATTTTAATCATCACAAATTTTTCATCTGTCATAAAGAATAAAAGATCACCCTGTGGAGATAGTCTGATCTAATTAGCTACAGGATTTTCTAAAATTTAGTCCTGTTAGAACTAAGGCTTATCTTTTAAAAGAATACCAAGTTATAGCATAAGGGTTTATAATGAATAAGATGAAGAATCCAAATGCAGAAGCCCTGGTAAATTGTTCCATAGGGAATTGTTCCCTGACTATCAGAAAGTCACAAAACCTCTTTTCTACTGCGAATTTATCAAATTTCTTTCAAGGGGTAAGTGTTAAATTTGCCTCCTAAATTAAAAGAGGTAATTTCCTTTGAAATTCTTTACTGGGTGTGACTGTGTCCTACTTCAGACATTAATTTCTAGTGAAAACACTGAATTTTGAACTATTTTTAAAAAAACTACCCACTCGATAGTGGGTAGTATTTTCCTTCAAATAAGCAGCTTTTCAAAACCTAAATGGATAAAGCCCTCATAAACCTGGTCCGATACCATAGCTCACTCTGACTTCAGCAGAAGGTTAGAGACCTTCAATATTGAATTATCTCATGAATTTTTAACCTCATGACCTTTGTCAGTTTCCATAGTGTTGACACCATACTTTCTCAGGTTCATCTGGGTAGTTAAATGAGAGAATGACAATCTTGTATATATATTTATGTTATACATATATATATATATATGTATGTATGTATGTATGTATGTATTTGACAGCTCTTAATTGTCAGTATATATATTTGACAAATCACTTGAACTAACAGAGAAGAATTGAAAGCTTGACTACCCTGAAATTCATTTCATTAATTAGCACTGGTCTGCTTACTTCAGTGGTAATTTTTTAGACAACACACTTTTCCAAAATACACCCCCAAATTAATGAAGCTTATAACTCTTCCTTATTTGAAGGAAGGTTAAACATAAGCTATGCTACATCCCAATTAGACTGTCTTGGGATAACAAATGGGATTTAAATTGTAAACAGAGATTTATGCACTTCTTGTGCAGGAAAATTTTTATCCATACACGTTTTTACTGGCATTGCTCACAGAGAAAAGGTCTCTGGACTTAAAATGAAGATAATAATTAAGAAAGAGTGAGTACCAGATAATTTAACCTCATGAATATACTGCAAAATCAAGTCCGTATATATTATTCCTGTCACAAGAAAGCTGTAATCTTTTGGTTTTCTGTTTAACATCAACTTGAAGAGTGCTAGTTGATAAAAAAACCTTTAGAGAATGAAAACTGAAACCAGAAAGCTAGATATGATAATAATGGTACATGGTTATCTATTGTACTAAAAAAGGATTTAAATCATAAACAAAACTATAGTAGAATGATCTGTCTGGGTAAAAGTATGTGACCTGCCTGGGCTTCCTAATGGACTATGACTCTCTTTCCAAAATATAGAATAGAATTCAATCTTCGTCTCTCTGCTCAAATGTTCCCTGTAAGGTTGGTTAAGCTGTAACAGATGATGAAAGCAAATTAATTGAATTCCTACATATCAGCTCCTCCATCAGTAAGGAGGAAATCACAAACATAAGAGATTAAATGAGCAGTGTGATTAAAATGCTATCCATGTGCTTGAAAAAATCCTAGCAAATTAAGGAATGTTAGAAGTTTCAAGATTGCCACTATCCTCAGACTAAGGTGGTAAATCACAATATCTGTAAAAGCAGAATGAGCATCCTCAGACTGCTCAGTGTATAACACCACCGCTAGCAATTTTATATCACTTTGCAATGAAACTGCTCCAAGCATTTTAAACAGGACACCCTGTTTCATTAGCCTTATTTTACAGTTTATGGAACAAACATAGTGAGAAAGTGGCAGAAAAAAAAAAAAAATGATGGGAACAAGGTCCCTACTGACTTCTTACAACCCCAAATTCAGCTGTTCTTAGGCTGCCTTTTAGCTGTCCTGAAGATGTAGACTGTCCAGAAAGGAGAGACATAAATCTCTATGTGCTTCTTTTATGGCTTTAGGAGGATATGTATGCAGTAGTTTCAGTACATATGTGTAAATGGATATGAGAATCCATAACAAAATTGCTGCAGTGATGAGAAGTGGATTTGGTATGAGCTGATCTTCGCACCTACTTCCCACTCTGTCCCAGTCCCACAGCAGCCCTGCAGTCAGCACTCTGTAGACACAGCCAGCACACAGCATCTGGCTTTGGGATCCCAGTGTGAGAAGGAAACCAGCAAACAGTAGGGAGTTTGGCGAAGGACTAACCAAGATGCTCAGGGAGGAGGGCACTTGCCCTGGGAGGAGAGGCTGAGGTACCTGTGCTTGTTCAGCTGTTACATTGTAATGGGAAATATTCTGGTTTTAATCAGGAAAATATTACCATATATGCAGGCTTTGTGGAACGTGAAGATCTTGTTAACATCACAATACCATTAATAAATAAAAATATACATTCCTTTATCTACTCTGCTCATAATGTGTAAATTACTGTGTCAGCAGTTTTAGCTACTAATGACTGGGGATGTATAAAAAGGAATTTAACGGCACTTAGAAAATCAGAAGCTGGAGCCTGGAATAGGTTTTTTGTTAGCCTGGAAGAAAAGATTTTCATTGTGGGGGGGAGGTGGGGGGGAGGGGGGAAATGAGGTTTTTTCATATAAGTCTATTGTTTATAGCAAAAATTACAGAAGAATAACACAGTACAGGAATTAAAGTATAGAGTGAAAAAATTAATGTCTGTTCCATGTTCAACACTGTAAATATTTCAGTGCTACTGAAACTACAAATTTTAAAGTAAAACAAAACAAAAAACCCTACTCCTAGACACCTCATTATTACAAATGTATGCATGATAAATATAACATGCAGTAAGTAATTGACAGATAGTATTTAAAATTACATGCTCTACAGCAAAATGTTTAGAAAGGCATCTGTGCAAATCTTGTCTAGACCGTACCCTTGAAAATACCTAAGCACATACATACCTGTACCTGTGAAAAATTGCTCAAATGTGTTAAGCTATTAAGCTTACAACAATGAACTAAAAAAATGCCAAGAGAAGCATTTATATATAGCAGGAATCAGAAGATAAAGCAATGATGTCTTTAGACTAAACTGACTTAGGTACCACACTCCATTAATTTCCATGAAATTCTGCAGAAGTAGAATACCTGTGTATGGCTGCAGTATCATGCCTGAAGTCTACACAATTAACAGGTGATAAAAACTTGATATATCACATACTTCTGGAGAAAAGTATCTTTTCTAAGAGGAAATGGGAATTTAAAATGGGCCTTCAGTATGTAGGGGGCTGTGAAAGTCCAGTATCAGATATGCTGGATTAGCTGTGCACAGTGCAACTGTTCTGAGTATATTTAGTACTGCTGAAGAATTGGACTTCTGTGCCTGTGTGCAGACACTCCATATTGCACCTGTGCCATTTCATTTTTCTCTGTCTACTCACATTTGCACCCCAGCCTGTGACTGATTCCGTCAAGATAGCTCTGCTTGTGAAACTCCCAGTCTTTACTCCTGAGTAATTTATCAGCTTCTTTACGGACAAGTGTTTCAGAGAAATAAATAACACTGCAGTTTAGACCTTAACAATAACCCTATTGGTGTACAATACTAATATAAAAAAAAAAAAATTAAACATCTATATGCAGTTTTTTACAGTATAAAATGGGGTATTGAAGGCAAATATTTCTTGGTATTGTTTGGATTATATAGACTGTTAACACTTATGATTCATCATATACCTTAACAACAGGTAAACCATTAAGTAGATAATGGAGACCAACACACACACCACATAATTATTACTTCACAGAGGATCAGAAACTGTATTTGCATCAGTTGAATGAAAAAATCCTTTAACCCAAGACAGGATCAGGCATCTGCCACAATCGTTTGGGCACTTATGATACTGGTGGCATAGATTTTTCATATGCTGTGTTAAAAAAAATCTTTTATTGGATGCTATAGTCTCATTTATCTAGAATCTAGGATTGTATTTGAACTCCTGATTGGACACAACACAGGAAACAACCTAACCTCAGTTCCTCATAGAGTAAGAGAACAAGCAATTGGAAGAAAAACACAAAAAACATAAAACCACCAAGAATAATTTATAATAAACAAGCAAGAATAATCTATCTAAAACAAAACAAAAAACAAGCTGCCCAAGATTATGAAGGCTAGATGAACCAGTCATTTCTTTTAAGTGTTAGAAATCTACTGGATGGAGAAAAATGTTTGATAGGTGCAGTTGGACACCTTGTGTTGGAAATCTCTTTAGATGAACGGTCCAGTTTACCTTGGAAAACCCCTCAGATGATTCAAATTTAATCGTGCACACATTCAAACCAATGAATAAAAACCATTCAAAAAATTGGTAGCATTTCAGAAAAACAGGAGACCTTCTGAATATGGTAGTGTCCTTGGTGAAATAATAAATATAAAAGTTTGCTATCCAACCTGACATGCATGTAGACATAAAGCATATTTAATTGCAGGAACAAGGCTGTGCTAGTTCTGTTGCCTTTATTGCTGTTTGTTGAAATTTTTGAGACTTTTTTTGGAAGCATTGGACTTACAGTCTATTAGTCAAAATCTTCCCTGTTTTTCTGAATATCTATGCTTACCAAACCATCTGTAGAGGCAAATGTGTGTGTATCCTATTGTGATAAACTAATAGGATCCTGCCCTCAAGTGACAAGTATTTCAGCATCAAGAATGGTAAACAAAGATGATACCCAAAGGTAAATTTTCAAGACAATTGGGAAAAGGCAGAATCTCACTATTTGCCAGTTGAGCATGTACTCCTTGGTATTTTGTGTTAAAAGCATAGTTGCAAGTCACCCACATATGGTACATTGTCAAAAATTTTGTTATGAAAATGTGATTTTCCAAGGGGTTTGCATGTCATTCTCTTACATATGACACAGTGAAGTGAATTTATTGCAAGAAATATGTTGTAGAACACTCTCACTTGCAGTCAGTGGATTGCAAATTATCTGCAAAAGCAGAGTTAGCCTATTACCTGAAACCAATATAAAACCAAAAGGATTTCAAACCCTGTCAGGCATTCAGAAATGTGTGACTCTGATTTTATTCCCAGTATAAAACAGGAATTCATTATAGCTTGAATCTTGTGTTTTGTATGAGGAGAATCATAGAATCATTAAGTTGGAAAAGACCTCCATAATCATCAAGTCCAACCTTTGACTGAACCACCATGCCAAATAAACCATAGCACTGAGTGCCATGTCCAGTTTTTTCTTACTGGAAAAGTGATTCCATCACCTCCCTGGGATGCCCATTACAGTGCTCAGTCACCCTTTCAGTGAAAAGATTCTTTCTGACATCTAACATGAACCTATCCTGGTGCAGCTTGAGGCCATTTCCTCTTGTCCTTTTTGCATGTTAACTGGGAGAAGAGACTGACCCCCACCTGGCTACACCTTCCTTTCAGGCAGTTGTAGAGAGCAATAAGGTCTCCTCTAAGCCTCCTTCTCTCCAGGCTAAACAATCCCACCTCCCTCAGCCGATCCTCATATGACTTAACTCTCCAGATCCTTCACCAGCTCTGTTGCCCTTCTCTGGACTTGCTCCAACCCCTCAATGTCTTTCTTGTAGTGAGTGGCCAAAAAGCTGGACACAGGACTCTAGGTGTGACCTCACCAGTGTTGAGTACAGAGGGACAACCACCTCCCTAGTGCTGGCCACACTGTTGCTGATATAGGCCAGGTGCCATTGGCCTTCTTGACCACCTGGGAACACACTGGCTCATGTTCAGCTGCTGTAAACAAACACACTCGACAGCCTTCCAGTCACTCTTCCCCCAGCCTGTGGCCCTGCATGGGATTGTTGTGACCCAACTGCAACTTTTAAATGTGATACTGCTGGAGCATGACTGATTGTGCTGTGTTTGGCTAGGTGAAATTTAATTTTCCTCATAGTAGCTAGTATGGGGCTATGCTTTGGGAAAACACTTTTGATAATTCAGGAATGTTTTTGTAATTGCTGATGAGTGCTCTCACAGAGCCAAGGCCTTTTCTGCTCCTTATCCCACTCCACCAGTGGGGAGGCTGGGGATGCACAAGATGCTGGGAGGAGATACAGGCGGGGCAGCTGATCCAAATGGATCCCACACCACATGGTGTCATACTCAGCATATAAAGGTGTGGCAAGAAGAAGGAAGGGGAACATTTGGAATGATGGTGTTTGTCTTCCCAAGTCACAGTTGCATGTGATGGGACTCTGCTTTCCTGGGGATGTCTGAAATCCTACCTGCCAACAGGAAGTGGTGAATTAATTTCTCAGTTTGCTTTGCTTGCCCACATGGTTTTGCTTTACCTATTAAACTGTCTCTATTTCAACTCACTTATTTTCTTCTATTGTCTCCCCCATCCCACTGGGGAGGGTGATCTAGAGGTTGTGTAGGGCTTAGTTGCTGGCTGGGGTTAAATCACAACATTGTCTCAAAAGTCTGTCAGAACACAGTATGTCAGATTCAGCTTCCTTTCACAAATATATCACAATCTGTTTTGATAGGGAAGGGATATAGTTTAATTATTTACTTTTAATCTGACGCCAGACCTGACATATGGCACCTCATTAAGTTCTTTTCACGTGTTCAGTGAAAAATAACCATCCACAAAGGAGGCATGCAATTTCTGGGACATCTTTGTGTCATCTTACAAGGTAAGTCAACCTGTGCAGAGAACCTGAATTTGGTTTTGAAGGATAACTGCCACAGCATCTGTAACAGCCTGTTGGCGAATAAACTTTTCATTTATACCTCAGAACTCTTCCCCTGCCACAGACTTCAATGATCTACCAAAATCAAATAATAAACTCATACTCCATTACAAAAATGCAGGTAAATACTGAAAAATCTGAAATCAAATGAGAAAGAAAAGAACATGTAAGTTGTTTCCTTATTTAGACAGTACTTTATTATCATTCAGCCAGACTTTTGAAAGCGAGAAATCTAATCTACAGCATGTAGAAATTCAAGACACATACAGCAGCTGGGATTATTTGAAATGGAGAAATATGACAGTATTTTTTCAACCTCCCTGTCATGCACAATTGCACACAACACCTAATCATGCACAATTAAGTCTAAGGCTTTCAGAGGGGATGAGTCATAGAAACATAGAATGGTTTGGATTGGAAGGGACCTTAAGGATCCTCTAATTCCAACTCCACTGTTGTATACAGGGACACTTTCCACTAGATCAGGTTGCTCAGAGTTCCAATCTGGCCTTGAACACTTCCAGGGATGGGGCATCCACAACTTCTCTAGCCAATGAAAGTCACCAAAAACCCAATATCCTCTTCAAGAGTAATACATAAAGCACAGTTACCATCAGGTACATCATGGAGAGTTAAGGGAAAATAATGATATCCTGAACTTGCATAGCACATTTCATCTGGTCAACCAAAAGTACTTCACAGGCACATGCTTCAGGCCCTGTAAAGGTGTTCTGTCTATGGGTTCTCTAAAAGGTGTATTTTTCTCTTGCTGAGTTTCCCTTAATATTATTCTTGGTCACCCTCTTTGACTATGGAAGCAAGCAAGATTTCAGTCCCTGAAGGACTAAACAATCCAGGGGAATAGTATCTTCAGTCCAGGGGAACAATATCTTACCCCTAAACTTTTCTGCATGATACAATATATCCCCAGCCCAAGAAGGACTTTGAGTTTTCCAGCAGTCATTCTCCTAGGTTCTTCCATCTCCATCCACTCTTACTACTACTTTGATGTGAAGCACCAATCTCCAGCCTTTTCTGGAAGCTGTGCAACAGAGAACCAGGTGATCCACACGTCAAGGAAGAGCTTGGATCTCTTTTGCAGTGGTCAGGTATCATGTTTAGAGTGGTATTTAAGCTTATATGTATGTGCTGGTAAGCCAAATTACAGCAGCAGCAGAAAATCATACTCTGCTACAATTTTTCAACACTCTTTTGAAAAGAATATTTTAATTGAATGATTCTACTGTTACTTGAGAACAAAACATGTTTAGTTTTCCTTAGGAAGCATATTATCAGACAAAGGTTTCATTATACTAAATGAAGTACCATGATAGATAAAATTGTCAAGTCAAAACAAAAAGTCAAAGAGCTTATGTAGCTTTTCAGACATCTAGAAATCTCTTTCTCATATTTTTAATATTGCAAAGGCTCCAGGTTCTCTGTTGATAATGTTAAAGCATTGACAAGATCAACAAATTTGGGAGGAATGTGTTATAATCTGGCACAGAATTATATAACTTGGAGTCTTCAACCCAGAGAACTGGCAAGTTTTGCCACAGGGTGAAATCCTCCTTACTTTTTCTGCAGTCCAACTACATAATTACTTCTCTCATTAAAAGAAAAAAAAAAAAAATTGTACCTAAGGCTACTTAGCTCCCATTTTTTGAAATACCTTCCTTAATGTTGACAGATACTGAGTATAAATTCTGCTTGTGCTGAGAATGTTGTCATTTCTTCCTAAAGCATGAGGATACTGTTTAATAATAGTTGCGGCTCTGGGAAAATTTTCCAGCACTGACAATATCCCATATGGTGATATGCTGTGGTGAAAAATTCCTACAGTCTTACTCCAGATGCAGTGGCTAAAGCACACCTTTAGCTTACTACAGGTCCTACATCCATCTCACACCTTCTGCTAAGCAAAAAAGGGGTAACAAATCTAGAAAACTGAGATGCGGTAAATTTGAAGCTACCTAGGGACAGACAGCACATCCCAGCAAACGACAGGCACCAGGAAAATGCATTCAGAAAACTTCAGTGATAATCCAGTGTTCTTTTCTTCAAATTCATCAATCTTAGTTATATTTCTATCTTAGAGGGTCAAACATAGAGCTTTCAATCTTGCCACTGAGATCAGCTCAGTTGTTAGAGCCTGGTGCTTAAACACCAAGCTTGTGGGTTCAACCTCCATATTGGCCATTTACTTCAGGGTTGGACTCAATGATCACTGTGGGTCCCTTCCAACCCAGAATATTCTGTGCTGCTGTGAGTAACACTATCCTGTCAAGTTGCTCTTGTATTCATTAGGGCATTTTTACTACTGATAGTTAGCCAGGCTTCGTATTCTTGACCCTACATTATTACCTGTGTTAATGGTCCCACTTTCCTCCAGAAACAATGGGATATTACCTTATCTTCCTTGCATTCTTTTTTCTAAAATTAAGGAGCTCTCTTTTTTCTTCTCATGAACATTTTTAATTCATATTTCTGCATTTCACAGAATTATAGAATGGTTTAGGTTGGAAGACACCTGAAACATCATCTAGTCAACCCTCCTGTCATGAGCAGAGACACCTTCTACTACATGAGATTGCTCAAAGACCCATCCAATCTGTTTTTGAACACTTGCAGTGATGAGGCATCCATGACTTCCCTGGGCAGCCTGTTCCAGTGTCTCACCACTCTCTTCATGAAAAATTTCATCCTTACATCCAAACTACATCCATTCTCTTCCAGTTTAGTAAAATGTATCTCTTCTTAGAAGCCCCCTTTATATACTGAAAGAACACAATCAGTCTTGTCTACTCCAGGCTGAACAATCCCAACTCTCTCAGCCTGTCTTCACAGTATTGGTGCTCCAGGCCTACAATCATCTTGGCCCTCCTTTGGACTCACTCTAAGAGGTTCATGTCATTCCTGTGCTTGGGATCCCAGAGTTGGATGCAGCCCCCCAGGTGGGCTCTCATGAGGGCTGATAAAGGGGCAAAATCCCCTTCCCCCACATGCTGCACACACTGCTGTGGATGCAGACCAGGGTACGTTTGCCTCGCTGTACTGCAAGCAGACATTGCCAAGTCACATCCCCCTTTTCATCCAACACCCAAAGGGCTTCTCAGCAGGGCTGCTCTATGTCCATTCTTTGCCCAGCCCGTGTTTGGGCTCCAGGTCACTTGCAATCCTTAGGGATTCCTGATGTGTGTGTGGGGAGGTGGTGGCTGCTCTTACCCCTGCCCACCACACACATGCCTCCTCATCTACTCTTGTGCCAGATGCTGGCTCTGGGCACATCTCGGCACTCCCTTGGGATTTCCCCACCTCAGGAACCCCCTTCCCCTGCCCACCATGATGCCCCACTCTGCTGTGGGGCCTACCTTCTACAGAATCAAGAAAGCTGGAAAAGAATATTTTCCCGAATAAAGGAAAGGTTTTTCTTCATGAAGTGCAAATTCCTGTTTCAAAAGACAGACAACACTAGATAAATATATCCTTCCTGTGTAACCTGCAATTTAATGTTATTTGAATGATGATCAAAACTATCATCACATTTATATTTTGCATTTTAGTTTTCAGTAAATATGAGTTTCAGGAAAAGCAAAATCTTTTAGTTATAACCTGACAAACAATTTTAGTAAAGGAATGGGTACATATATGAAAAGTTTCACGCTGCTTAAAAAAAATTTCAATCAAGATTGTCCCATCTTCTTTAGCATTTAAGAACTCTATGAAAAGTAAAGCTAACTGAAAGAGTGGTAGATGAAGGATGAAATTTTGATGACAACTGGAAAAAAAAAAGAATCAGAATGGAAAATTATCAACCATGGTTAAAAAAATTACAAGTTTTTAAATCCTTTAGTGGCTCCCAGATAAGCCATAGCAAAAGTAAATTTGGCTGAATAATTTTTAATTAATGTACTATTGTAGGATGCTACATATGTAAGAAGGTGCAGTTTTGTAACTACCTGTGTTTACAAAGATGCATCTCGTTCAAAATTGAACAGCCAACACTCAAGACTGACTGATACAAGAATGGAATAGAAACCAAAACTGCACTTTGGCACACCCTGTGTGCAGCTACAGTCTTGTTACTTAGTGATGCCAACACTTATGTGAAAGCTGAAGAAGCATTTATTACAAAGAGCAACAACCTGATTACTCTAAAATATGACTGGTTTTTAATCTGGAGTTACAGTTCGGAGATAAATAGTTATGGTATGGCCTTCCATGGTGTTCAGCTGTGGAAAAAGAAAATTATTTGTTATGTTGGCTTGTTGGCTTCTGTATTAAATCAAGATGTTTGTTGCATTTTTTTCTAAGCATTGTCACTCAGAAAAAGACCACAGGTGTTTTTTTGAGGAGATGGAAAAGTAAAACTATTGCTTTTTGTACATGAAGTTAAGAATTACAACATTGTAATGAAAGCCATCGAGCTGGTCAAAAGTTTTGTTCAGTATTTTGGACTTTTTGTAAGCTTACATATTTTGAAAACGGTAAGTAATGACTTTGGCTTTATTTTACCACTTCTGCTTTTATTTTGCTCAATGTGTAGAATATCAGAAAAAGGATTATGCAGCTATTCAAATGACCACAGGATGAGTTTCTCCTGTTGCCATCAGAAATCTGAATGGCATTATCTAAGTTAACAGATGTTCACACTTGTCAGTGAATGTGTTTCCACACTTTAGGCCTTCCACCATAGCAAGTTCAACATGGTGCAAAAATAAGTTAATTTTTGTGTGTGTGTGTGTATGTCAAAGTGAAAGGCAAAGCTTTGTGTAGCCTTTCCCTCATGTGGGCAAGCCCAGTGCAGGAAGCTGATCTGATGCACTGATCCTCATTCTTTTAAGCAGTGATCAGGGATCAGGACTCAATTTTTACTTTTTCTTTTTTTTTTTTTCCATTTTCATTTTTATTATAATAAAAGGTTGCACCAAGAAGGTAAACTCTTCTGTCCCCACACCTATCAATGGGTAGAGAACTTTTCCTTGTGTTGGGAATTTCTAGTCCCTAATAAAGGAGGCAACTGGGGTAAGGTTATAATCACTGGACTGAGTAGTAGTCAGACAGCACCAAATACCACTACATGCTACCTGCAACGGGGTGGCCTTTTGGGGGCTTGCAGGGTGATGAAATAGTTAAACACAGCAATTGCACAGTGGGTGAAAATGTAAAACCTCTGCGTGAATTGGTGCCTAATGATCTTAGCTGTGACTTTGCTTTTCCCCACTAGGAAACCACTTCAGCTCTCAAAATCAAGAGTTACTGACTTGGCTGAAGTAAAAGCAGATTAGATGGAGTTTATTCTGATAAATAACTGAAATAAACAAGTTGGGACCATGGAACCTGCTGAAATACTAACTGTAACCATTGTTGCATGATTTTGTGTTGGCATTTGGAAGCAATACAGTGAATTGAAATCCTGACCTCATGCAAGAAATAATTAAAAGAGTGGATGAAATGGTACTTCCACTGAAGTCAGCACATATAGTTTGATCCCAAGTGTGCAGTCTTTTTTTTCTTTTCCAAAAAATAAATGGAAATACTTATTCTTTGAAGTCTATATTCATTACAACTGTCTTAAGACATGAAAATAGCTATATATGGCACTAAAAATGCAGTGCAAAGCTACCTAGCTTTGCTGACATTATATTTTGTGCTGAGATTTCTGTTTGAAGGTTGAAATGCACTGAAATATTTCAAATGAAACAGTAAGCAAGAATATGAAGAATAAGGAAACTTCCACCAAAAGTCACAACACTACAAGTCCACGTGACCAGCTTTATCTGATCCCATTAGAGCTATCAAACCTAAAGCATTAAAAAAGAAAAAAAAATACAAAAAAAGATTGCGTATCTGTAGTATTTAAAATTTAACAATGACACATGAATATAAGGAATAGTACAATTTAGTATTACATTGTATTGCAGCACTTTAGCACTCCTCATACTGATTCTTCTGTAGGTCGGTGATATTGTTGTTTTGCACAACAACTTTACTACTGACAGGAAATATATCACAGAATCACAGCAGGGGAGAGGTTGGAAGATATCTGTGGAGGAGGTCTAGGCCAAACAGCCCTGATCAGGGCAGCATCATTTACAGCACACAACTCAGGATCATGTCCAGTCAGACATCAAACATCTGCAAGGATGGAGAATCATGGCCTCTTTGGGCAACGTCTGACAGTGTTTGAACACCTTCTGGGTAAAAAAATATTTTCTTGTATTTAAATGGAATTTCCTGTATTGGTTTGTGCTTGTTGCAACTTATCCTTTCATTGATTATCACTAAGATGAGCCTGGATCCTTATTATATCTATGATTCATTAGATGTTTATTCCCCATAGTTATCTTTTCTCCAGACTGAAGAGTTCAAGTTCCCTCAGCACCACTTTGTTCCCCAGATGCTCTGGCCCATTAATCGTCTTTTTGGCTATTCGTTGGTCTCACTCCAGTATCTCCATGTCTCTCTTGCCTAGGGAGCCCAGAACCAGACACAGTACTCCAGGCGTATATCAGAAGTGCTGAGTAGAGGGGAATGATCACCTCCCTCCCATGCTACTAGGCTTCCTATCACGCTCTGGGTTGCTGTGGGTGCTGGAGAGTGAGGAGCCGCGATCTTCCCAAAAGCGTCTCCTCAGCGAAGCCGCTCGGCAGGACCACCACACACTCACACACACGTGCACACACACACACGTGCACACACACACACACACACGTGCACACACACACATGCACACACACACGTGCACACACACGTGCACACACACACACACACGTGCACACACACACACACATGCACACACACACACACACACACACGCGCGCGCACACGCACACACGCACACGTGCACACACTCACACACAGAGACAGCTCCAGTAAATGGGTCGACGACAAACAGCTGGGAAGGGTCCCTTATAGAGTCCCACGGCAGAGGTTTATTGCACCTGCACCATGAAGGGCTCCAGGAACGAAGACAAAAGACAATGTAGGGTCCACGTTTAAGTACAGGAGCAGATTGAGCACCAGAGGCCAATGATCTGAGGGCATGGGGGCGGCACAAAGGCGGGATTAGGGTAAGGGAGCCAATGTGGAAACTATGGGGGAGTGGAGATGGGGCAAGGGCCAATGAGGGAACCTGGAGTGGAGATCCTTCTGGGACATGGGACATATAAGGTAACAAAGGGGTGGAGAGGCCAATGGCCAACCAGGAAAGCAGAACTGGGGTATATTAACATAGCAACACAAAGCACCCTGGGGGAAGCTTGTTTTCTCACCTTAGACTGGGAGGAATGTCTGGTACTAGGGACTGTCTTACCAGTGAGCTATCCTTCTGCCGGAGGCTAACTGGTTGCAATAGGTTCTTTTCTTGTGTGCTTGCTGCCAGCATGTTTTGTTGCTTTATGGACGGCTTGATGTCCACCAAGATCTTGAAGGCTTTGGCTGCCAAGTTGATGTCTATCATTTTGTGCCCTTTGTTCTTACCAGTACATGGATGTATTTCTATCCAGGTGCAGTTTTTTTTTGTTCTGATTTATTTTTAGCCCATTCGTTCTGCCTGTTGAAGTCACTCTATTTTAGCATATATTTGCTGGTATTCTTCTTAGCTTGTGAAAACCCACAAACAAATGCAACATGGTAAGTGATAGAGTTGCTCTCATTTTGCAAAGAATTTACAGTCTAAGTGGAGAAAACATAGTGAAGGTGGGTAAAGAGGGTTGTCCTCAATTTAGAGAGGAGAGCAACTGAAGCACAGAAGTTAAATTGGCACCCTATCTTTAAAAAGGGAGTCTGTGGTAATGAATCTGCATAATATTCCCTAGTCCACTCAATCAGATCATTTTTATGCCTGAGTACCTCAAAATAAACAAACATGCAGATAGTGCTGTACAATGTGCCATACCAGAAAATTAGGTGAAGTAGACCTGGATCACACAAAAATTAGGAAAAATTATCAAAGACACTAAACATTATTAGTTCTCTTGTAAGAAGGGCAAATAAATTCAACACAGTAATCCTACAACTGTTTTCAATATTTGAAAATCCAAACAGAGTTCAAAAGCTAAACATTAAATCTCTTTTTCATACCACAAGCAGTACTCTCTGTGAAAAATAATACAAATGGCTCTTATGGTCCAAAAGAAAAAATATGATCATAAAAACTTGAATTTAATTTTTGATACCAAGCTAATACATTAACCTATATCTCAGTTCCTTATTGTTTAAAAAACAATCAAGGCAAAATCTTTTAGGTATTTTCAGGCCTTTTAACTGCCCTTCCAAAAATCTCTGTTTGATACTGGATGTATCAAAATCATGATACGTATTACTCCTCAATCTGTACTATAACACATATAAAAATGCTCATCTGCATTGTGTATACAAAACATGTATATTCAATATTATTTAAATAAGAGCACAACTTTCTATATATTACTTATATGAATTTACAGAAAAAAAAAATTCTGAAAGGAATATTTATTCCCTGTTTCTAATCTTTCAGCTGTTACATGAGATTGAGGCTCTTTGGATCTTAAAAGCTGAATCTCCTACATCACAAACAGGTTTTTTTCATCTTGTATCTCAGCTGTTCAGAAACACATTTCTTATCAGCTGAAAACATGCACAAACAGCAGAGGATTTTATATTATATTATGCATACACATCATTGATCAGTATGCTGAAATCAAATGGCCAAGTATATATTTATAACAATATCCACACACACCAGGGAATTTCTTCTGGATGAATGAAATAAAAAATCCTCTCTCAGAAGAATGCAATATGGTGTTTAAATATATATTTGCAAATTTAAAGAAATGTTAGACTGTATTATGCTGCTCTGCAAAAGGGCTTGTGAAAATGATACATTTCTTGTTTTCCATAAACTTTTACACCAGAAGACTGCAGCTGTTTATCAGAAACAAGCTGTGCTCTGCTCTTGCCAATTAAAACCTAAAGACACATCAGTCCTTTCATTACTTATTTTAGTTTGGTATTACCTGGTGGGATATTTCTATTTCTTTTTAACAGAAAACAAAACAACACCTGACAGAAGTTTAAAAGGCATAAACTTTGCAGCTGCAGGGTTCCTGCTGGACATCATCCCCTGCCCTTGGGCAAGGGCACCTTCTCCAGCCAGTGATCCCTGCACCTCAGGATAAGAGACCAAGGCAGGCATAGCAAATCAGAGGACTCTTGTTCACAGTTCAATGTGAATCTATTGCATTACAGTTTACAAGCTGAGGAGTCAGTCCAGTTATATCACACACTTGAAGACATAAGACATGGCTGTATTTAAATAGAAGAAGTAACAAACCAGAAGACTAAAGAAAATAAGCCAAGCAAAGGCAGGGTGAAATGAGATGCATTTTTGCACATTTCCTCACCTGAAGCCAAGCTACTGAGCCTTCTGCTGTTACAAGGGTATTCCCTGCTACCAGGCCTCCACACACAGTATCCTCCACACAGGATACAGTAGAGTAAAAGAGGCTGATGATTCACCTGACTGTCTGCTCCCATCAAATAGCATAATTAATCTCCTCTGCAACTGGCCCTAATGAAGATAAGGTATCTAAAATTATTCTTCTGAAGCAAACAGGGACACAGGAAATTAAACCAATTTTAATCTGAATCTGAGCCCACTGCAGTCAAAACATATTTGATTATCTCTCAGCAGAAGCCAGAAGAACTTCTGGAAGGTGTCAGTAGCCAAAGGAAAAGTAGGATACCCAGAATCTTGTAGAGCCTGGATAAATAAAAATGTTTTGCAGTAGATAGTGAAACTTATATTAACCAGGAGGGAAAAAATAAATTATTCTGTGCTGAAATATGTCTCTGTCTTATTACAATCTTTATCTCCCCAAATAAAGTTCTCCAGTAGGCAGAATCCTCAATTCTAATCTGACTGAGTCAATGACTCAGTGTGTGACCTTGGGCTAATCACTTGACCTTCATCTGAATCAGTCAAGCCAGCTGAAAAAATCTTGTGAAAATATCACATCGTTGAAAACCAGATTCTGTACCTAAAATGAGGTTTTCTTTAGAAAAAAAAATATAAACTGCAGGGAAGAAAATAAATTATATTTTATTCTGAACTCTGGGTTAGAAGGCCAAACCAATAACTTCCAGTGTTCACTCTCTAATGATACGATGCTTGCCTCATAAATACCATGACACTGTGTAAGATACATATAAATAAATTGTCTGCAGTTTTTTTAAACAAAGTTTATTCACATATATGAAGTATTAAAGAATTCTGTCAGTTCAACCTTTCAACATTTAAAAAATCAGTATTCTCAGTGTCTGCAGTAATCTTGCAGAAGAAAGGAAAAAATTGAAGCTTATTAAAATTTATGTAATTCACAGCAAGGTTCAAAACACTTTCCCATTTCAAACCAGTGCGGTTTGAATGAGAATAAACAGTTCAAACAAAATATCACTGAAACCAGAAAAAAAAAATTACTAAAAAAAAGAAATTCCTTTAATGTGATTATTAAAGAGTTGCTAAATAATATGTAATGTATGCAAGATTATCTACCCTTCAGCTGTTATCAATTATTGAATTTTCTAGTTGAAAAAAAGCCAGGGTTTTAACATCTTACATCCCAAATATGCCCTGAAAGTTTACTGTTTCAATCTGTGAATGGAAAATCTAACATAAACTGATTTTGTTGCAAATTGTCTGAGATTACAATAGTTAAGTAGAGGGCTATAAACATAGTCATAGAAAGCAAATAATCTTTCAAATATACATAACAGATCAAAAAAATGGCCAATAGTTCTTGATCTTTTATTTTCTTCCTTCATTTGCTGTATTTTTCTTTCCTTTTGCAGTAAAAAAAAAAAAAGTGAGAAAATTAAAAGTTTTAAGCAAATAAAAAAAGAGTATTATTTTGAAAAATCAAACATGCAATATGTAATACCCCTAAAACAAGAAGACTCATTTTTATATTGTGGCCCTGAAATGAAACACTTCAATTTCTGACACTTTAATTTCTGAAAGTATGGTAGTTAAATGCATTTCCATTTTCTTATGCTACTGTGGGTGCAGGCATGTGGCTAGATTATATTTCTTTCTAACAAGGGCAATTAAGCCACTAAGGTCTATAATAAGAATATAGAATGTTTGTCCTCATGGCAGGGGCAGGTGTGGTGAGATGAAGGAAGAATAAAACAGAAAAATTGCTGCAGAAAAAGGGTGAGTATTTTCAATTTGCCTTGGATATACAGAACAGTTGAAAACAAAACATCAAAACTTCAAAGTTTCAGAAGACAAGCCACTATGAACAATATCCCCAGGAGAAATATTTGAGAATTCTACTTATGCTACCAACAGAAATTGTGATTCAAACTTGTAGGTAAGTGTAGAAATTCTATCTAAGAGAGTCTAAGGCAAATGCTAAAACATCTCTGGCTAAAATATCTTGAAATTAGCATGGAATTGATGAAAAATGGTAAAAAAAAGTTGTGTGATCTTAGGTGGGATGTAAATATTGTCATTCACCCACTGCATTCATGCCAGTATAGGTTGAGAAGAGAAATGGTTTGGTGAAACTTTTTGAGCAAACAGCCTCATACTCCTGTCTAACTGATCCTCGACTTGTTTGCACTTCTATAAGTTCACTTACAGTCTTGTTCAAGTGCAAGATTCTGCTTTCCCTGAAATTATTGAGAATAACCATGACACGAGAAAAACTATATTCATGAGCAGAAAAGAAATATGCTCAGATGTCTTCAGACAAGTTTCATAGGACAGGACTGGAAGTGTGAATAAGTCTCTCAAATAGTTTGGGTTAAAGTTTTAATATTAATTTTATCCCAGAAGTAATTTGTTGAATTAATGTATAAAATGAAGTATTGGCCAGTCTTACTGAGATACATTGAGTGTAGGAATCGAACATTTACAAAGGCTTTCCCTCTCTTAATAATAATCTCTTACTATCAGCAATAAATCTCTATGTTGATCTCCTAAGAAGTCAGTATCTAGTTATTAATCACAGATAAAGTAGTTTGAATTATATACATTTCTTCTACCTTCATTTGCCAGCTGAGCAGCTGATTCTACCCTGATTATATAAAGTGGGAAAACTATGTTCCTTTACTTTTCTTTTAAAGAATAAGGAAAATTATGTAAATTAGTTTTATTTATCTTTTATTTAAAGAAACATAATTCAAATTCTCCTTTATATACAAGAATATGCTTCATTAAATGGGAGAAGCTACTTTAATATTTTATAGAGATAACTTTCATTGCAAAGTAGAAGTTATTTACAACTTGTCTTGCCCACTATGCAATAGAAAATGGAACTGTGCTGAATGCTAAAAAGCAAAAATTCTTCAATGTGTTCTCAGTACTTTATCAACTAAGTCTTATCAGAAAAGTTGATTTAGTACATGTAAATCCACTGAATATTACTTTCTACTTTTCCTATACGTGAAAAAGAGTGATTACATCTTGATTAATATTTCCATAATTTTATTCCATCTCTCAGATATTTTCAAAGGACACTATTATATAGAAAATTGTAAGTTTGACCCCAAGAGACCAATTTGAATTGGATGCCTTGAGGTATCTAAAAGACATTATAGGTGTGACCTTTAAGACCTGAAATGCGCTGTCAGTTTTCATACCACTGGTGGCTCAATCAACATGCGCATACTTGTGTGTCCATATGTGCCAAGGAGCTAAACATACACCTAGTCCATGCTTTCTGTTGTGATGTTAGGAGAAAAAAAGGGTAAAATACTTGGGTTTATCTGAACAAAAGGGAAATCTAAGAAATGCCTACTGCAAATCAAAGCTGTGGGAGCAGTAGTGTTTCTGCTGTCACTGCCAAGAACTAGATTACTTTAGCTTGCTCAGCAGATATTTTTTTGTCTGCTCTCCAGTCACTGCAGCTCAGGATGTGGTCTCTTCTGGCCTTCATCTGACCTTACAAAACACGCTGTTTCTTATATGTAAGTCTACTATCCATAGGGTAAGCTGCACCCCAAAGCACCAGTGTCACCTGAAGACAATCTTAATCTCATTCCTGACACTTTTTTCCAGGTGTTATTTGTAGAGCAAGAAGCACCCTCTAGTCCATCTGCTGTCTAACATACATGACTCTTGTGGCTTGATATTAGTACAAACTAACAAGGCTTCATTTTCATGGCAGAAAAAAAAGATTAATATATTCACGACTAATTATGAAAACTGACAGATTAAGGCTTTCATGCTCAGGGAATAGGAAAGCAATCATGATTACAGAAAATATATAATTTGTTATAATTATTTTGGGGAATACCTTAATTCTGTAGAGCAGTCCCTATGTTCTCCACAAGTATTTGATATTCCATATCAATGGTTGGTACTTGCAAGCCATGTGCCTCAGCAAGGTGTTTGAGAAGGTATATATCTTCAGGTAGGTAAATTTAGATGGAAATTACCACGTGTTTAAATTCATTTTACAGAATTAGATGTCTCTTTACATATGACTCTTCAGATAGCCAAGTAGTTTGAGGAAATTTTGATAAAAATAAACTGAAATGAAAGAATGAAATCAATATAACTAATCCAGTTGAAGACAGCAGAAAAAAATTTTTATTCTCTAATTAATAGAAGAACATCACCATAGAGTCTTTTTGTTGTCATATCTGCCATTCTACCGTAAATCAGTTAATTTTTCACTGTTCACAACTTAAATCACGTAGCTACTTTTACTTACATCTGTTTATTATCATAACTTACCTTTCACCACAGAAGACTGATGCTATCTGCAAATGACTTGGAAAGGATCATTTGACTAAGAATTAAAAAAAGGCTTGAACTATGTTGATGACAGAGAAAATAGTTTGAAAGTCAGAAGCCAAGCTTATCATCATTTGCAGAGGGAAGAATATGTCTCCAAATTATCAGGTTAGTTTACAGTCCATGATTGTTCCTCAGTTTTTACTAATGTTAAAGTCTGGGAGACAACTTTTCAACCCTCCCAAGTGCTGTTGTTTCCACTCGGAAGCAGCGATCTATTGTTCATCACTCACTCCTGTCAGTTTTCAGCTGGAGTAAAGCTGTCCACCTGGGCTTGGGTCTTTTGCAGATACCAAACTCCAGCCAGTGCTGAACTGGCAGCAAGTGTCCACTGACCATGGTTCCATGAACAAATCTCAGCTTTCGAGGCAGTAAACTTGTAGAAAAAGTTCCAGAAGTGGCATAGCCTTATCGTCAAGATCTCAGTTGATCCCCATATGTAGGAGACCAAAACACTGATTTAAGAGCAGTAAAAAAGACAAAACAAAACCACTTTGTTCACTTGACATTAAAATTTTTTCTTTATTAAAAAAATTATTGGTGCAGACATATGTGACCTTGGTTTAACACTGCAGAATTGTCTCCAAGGGAAATTAAGGATCACCTTGTGACCTTCCCCTCATGATGCACTCTGTGCTCTGCTTTCTCAGTTGTACTGGCCAACCTATTGTTTCTCTGGATATCTTTCAAACTCCAACACACCAGGCTGCTAATTTTTAAACAAGGAGAAGACAAAACAGCAAACACAAACCAGATGTTACTCCCTTTCTTTAAGTCCATTCACAAATACACTAAGACTTTGGTATAAGAACCTTCACAAGAGTTACAGACTACACTGTTACTAATGAGTCTCATTTTATGTTACCTTAAAAAAATAACTGGTTTTAGAAGTCCTGTGCAGACCAATATAATGCCTCTTATCCATGCCCTTCACTCAGTATCTCAAAAAGTCCAGGAAATAAAGTAAATGGAAGTGAGATATCAGAAGCTTCATGCTCTCTGTACCAATTTAAAAGCTATTGAGAAGTTCATGCATTTTCAGATTATGCTGTGGTGTCATTTGTCTTTGTTTGGCACCAATTCTCCAGTAAGCTTGTCTTGTCACCATGTAAATGGCTCTGATGCTGTATTAGCACAGGGGACTAAACAGAAGCAGCTCTGTAGAACTATCCATGCATTTAAAAGCACTACCTATTTGAGTTGATGTCAAAGGAGCTTTGCCACTATCAAACCTAAAACAGGATTTGACCATAATAGATAGCTATATTCCACTTGCAGTGAGTAGAAATAAATCCACAGCAATGCCATTACCAATGCATTTTGCTCCATTGCCTCTCAAAAGAGAGTTTTGTTCTGCTTATCTTATGTTTTAATTTATTTGTAGTAGTGAAAAATGTGGTTAAAAGAATTCTATATGGACAAGACCACTGAAAGGAAAGGTACATATGAAACTTTAAATCCATTCATATACAGTTTTTCTTTTTCAATTTATTGTGATAAGATTGGTTTCCTGAGGTGGAAGATGTAATTAACAGTTAAACAACTGACAATTAAATCACATACAGGTGGCCCTGTAGAGATGGAAGATTTTTTTGTCAGTCTTTATTCCTTTTTTCTGACAACCTTTTTTTGTAAATCATAGTGAAAGAAAGAGAAAGTACACGTTACACCTTTCTAAAATGAATATTGAATTCGCCTTATAATTTTGAGGTGTATTCTCACTTGGTGCAAATATGAAAATCATACTAACACTCACCTGAGTTCTGCAGCCTTCTGGACAGCAGGGTAGATTTTTTTACATGATTAAGTATGTATAAGGTTAGGCTCAGCACAGTTTTAAAGATCTAGAAACTGCATTAAAAGAAATCCATCATTAAAAGAACAAAATCATTATATTTACATTGAAATTATCATCAGTAAAATTTATGTTTGATCTCATTGAAAAGCTTATTTCCTTCAGCCAACCAGTGTCAGTCGTATTAACCGTAGTGTTTATATGGGACAGACTTACAGCAGTGACAAATTATCTCATTTACAGCAGTGTCCAGAAGTTCCCTTGCTATAGAAGATACAAATTATGCCAATTATTCATCACTTTCTTATAATACCTTCCTGACACACAATATAAATTTGTTCATAAAAAAATATGAATCCCTTTCCACTTCACCCCTCCACATTTCATTGAGAAGGTGACTGTGGGTAATGGTTATGGGTCCTAGCTTCAAAGTGTTCATACTATAAGTAAAGAAGGGAATTAGAGCTGTGTCTGGGCAACCTCTAAAATCTTCACATTAATATTTCAGCACTGCTTAATGCCATTCTGCAGAGTTTCCAGAAAGGCCTGTTTCCTGAAACTCCTGATGCCAACAGAATTTTGCACTTATACTGAATAGTGAATGTATACCATTAAACATGGTTCTCATTCCCTGAAACAGTGCAATGGTCTACCTGGACCTCAAAATATCTATCCCAAACAAATCATGTGACTTCAAAAGTTGCCATGGGTTAAATGGAATTCAGGGAATTTCCCAGGAGATTGAGTATGTGAGCAGATGTTTCTGCTTTTCTCTGTACCAGTGTCTTCCACAAAGACAGAAAGAAGGGGCAAGTACTTCTAGCTGTTCTAATTTGGGGGCATACATGTTGCAAATAAGTAAGGCAGTGCCAAAACCAAAGAACAATAATGATTCTGCTCATCTGAGAGCAATGATATTGTCTCTGAAACAAAATGCAAGAAAAATACAAGCTGTGGATGCTGCACCCCTGAAAGTGTTCAAGGCCAGACTGGATGGGGCACTGAGCAACCTGATCTGGTGGAAGGTGTCCCTGCCCATGTCAGAGGGGTTGGAATTTGATGATCTTTAAGGTCACTCTCAACCCAAACCATTCTATGACTTTATGATGAAAAAGGGTGGGTCACCTGTCACAACAATATGCACAACCAGGCTTTTGCCTCGGGCCATATCTCTTGTCTACCTGACGTAAGTAACACAGCTAACTGCTGAGATAAACTCATCATGCTCATGCACCGTGCAAATCAATAGCAGGAGAAGTTATCCACTTCTATGGAATTATGGGATGAGATATGGAACAGGATTTTTTACTTATTTTACAAGTTTTACTCTTGATGGCTATTTTTCATGGTAAACCCAGAGGTCTTGTTTCCAGTCACCACCAAAATTTTGTATAGCTGTATTATAGATGTTCTGTAGGCAACTGTCTTTTACAGATTTTGAAGACTGACAGTGGAAATATCCGTCAATATTTACTCAAGAAGATTTCAATTCCAAGGTTTAAGGGTGCTGTGCTGTCTCTCAAGACAAAATCTCTGAGATTTTAGAGGTAATGAGGTGCACATATTTGATAGGTAGTCAAATACAAAGTATTTAAGATAAATATGAAAGCACAAAGCAGCATGCATTTATAAAATGGAACAAAAGGTGAAGAGGCAGGACCTCGAACACAAGCTGTGGACATTAGTAAGTGTCTGAATAGTCCTGTGGCATGATCACTAACTGAAAGGTCCCAAAAGAACATCCCTTCATTACAAATAAGACTCTGTGACTTCACAAAACCAGCTCTGCACATGGTTAAATGGAAACTTGACATGAACGACCTACTTATCTAGGACATCCAGTAGCAATATAATAATAAAACTGTTGTCCTGAGCCAGCGTTATCTGATTTCAATAAATGACAATGTTCCTTTTCCTATTCTCCTGCATAGAAAACATGAGTCCTGTCTAAATAATGTAGTGTATGCAAGACTAATGACACAGGAAAAAAAATATATTAGAACCTACCAAGGCAAAAATCAGTAAGTTTAAAAGTTATGCTGAGCATCGGATAATATTTTTATTTTTGATTTTACATTTAATTTTAATTTTAAATTTAATTTTACAAATACTTTTATCTGGCTACCATCAATTATGAAATAAATTTAGCAGAAATAAATTTATCCAGAAGACATTTTTAGAAAAAGAATTGGTGTATTATGGTCTGTTCGAATGACACTAAGGACACTGGCAAATCATCCTTTCATTTCAGGGATACAAGTCAGCAAATGAAAGAAAAAGACACTACCTATTAAAAGTGATGTACTTCAGAGTAATTCCATGTTCCTGTAAATGATTTACTAATTACGTAAAGTAACTCCAAAAATAGTTTCACCTGCTTTTTCAGATCCCACCATAAAACCCTTTTTCAAAAGCAAGAAGTGATCAAGAATATATCCAGTACTTCCATAATACTGATTGCATTTTCCTTAAACTTACAATATATATTTACGTTGTCACCACAACTGAGCAGATGTTTGAAGAAAATTCCCAGGAATATTACTTCACAATTTATTGAAATATGTTCTACCACATCTATGTCCCTTTCTGTGTTGTATCTTACAGATATATCTTACTAAGTAAGAACCTTAATACAAGTAGAACTTTAATTACTAGCTGTTGCCACAGCTTCTTATACTTCTAAATGAATATGCTGCATTGTAATAACAGGTACATGTTCTATAAGTGGCTTTAATTGTTGAATTCTGAGAAAAATAATAAATATAAATATACTTTTTCAAAATATTAAAAAATAAAATTTACAATCTAGTTGCTGCAACAGAAGAGGTAATTTTGAAAATGAGGCAGTTTTATGGGTTTGGAAGAAACACACAAGCTTAACCTCTACCACTAAATTTTCTGTTAGCCTCCAACACAGAATGACCAGGTGAACTACTTTTGAAAAGAGTCTCCAGACTGAGTTAATTCCAAAACAGTGCTTGATATGTGTTTGGAGAGTGCTAACTGACTCATGGCAAAACCTTTTAAATAATTTAACCATTTAATGGTTGAACCACTTGAATAATTTAACAATTTAAATGAGAAAGTTCCAGTAGCTGGAGGCATGCCCTGATGGTGTTTAATTTGCCAGAACAGAGAGAGACTTAAAGTTTACAAACCTGTTTTCACAGATGATGACCAAAGACCACTACTGCGTGTTACCATCACCTCCTTTGCAAGAGTCAAATGCATTTTAAAGTAGATAGAAATGTAGAATTAATATGTTAGCACTTGAAAGCTAAAAAAAGGTATAGAAAGGAAGATACAGGAGAACGCCCATTAAATATTCACATACAGAATCATACTGGCCACTCTACACATGGGAAAGTGATCTCCTAAGATATCTTTATTATAGACAATCTAAATATTACTTTATTGTGGAGATCTAGAAGTTACCATGGCTTTAGAATCTGATTTTAGACTGTGGCTTCTCAATTTATATTAGAAAACAAGGAAACCAGAGAGAAAATATTCTTGGCTTTGTCACACCTCTGTCAGTCTCTCCCATCCTCTGCTCTTGAATGGAAACACATAGAGACCAGATTGTTTTAATTTCCAGAACAGAAGTTACCACAGCTGCATTTCATTCTAGCATGAGAAAAGTATGGAAATGAAAGGGTAAGTTTTGGATGTATGTGGATATATCAAGAACAATGACAGTGTCTGCAGCAAGAGAAATGGTCACGTGTCTGCACTGAAAATCCCACACGAGGGACTGCTGGTGGTTGAGGCTGGCCACTTCATCCAGTAGCCTGGTACCTTCACCTACTTATTTATATTCCACTGAGCTGTATGCATGTTAAAGGTAAATCTTTGGCACCACCTGCATTTCTGAACATTTCAGAGGACAACTGCTCGTGACTACAGCACACATAAATGTCCCTTAATAATGACTAAAATACATGTGTGAGTACTGAGGAAAGGAAAACAAGCAGCCCATAGAATGTTGTGACTAATAACTAAGTTGGCTGTACGGACTCTCAGAAATCAAACTATATCAGTCTGTTTCTAGTGGCCTACAAGGAACTAAAGGTCTGGTGCACACATGCAGAAGAAATTCTTGACAAGAATACCAATACATTACAGATTTCTTCCTACCAGACTACCTTATTTTTTTCTACAGAGGAAGAAATAGCAGGAAGGATGAACCTGAATATTTTATTCGTTTTTGTCTTCTGAGCCATATCTGGTTTCTACTCCTGATTCCTCTAAGTAATGCACCTGTTTGAAACTCAGTCAGAGTTGTAGATAGAATAAAGGCTCTTCTAGTGTGGGATATGAATAATATTTGGAAAAAAAAAAAAATCTGTTTTGTTCTGCAACCTTTAAAATGAAGGCTTGAAACTATTGTTTTCTTGAGTCATCTTCAGCCTTGTGTGGTTTTTTTCTGAGCTAACAGTGAAGCATTAAGTTCAGCAAAACTCACCTATCTCCCTAGATCCTTCTCTTACTCCTGTACCCTGTTTGAAAACACAAATAGCAAATTGTGTCCACCCAAATGTTTAAGGCATTAATGTGAAGAAGTTTGAGGCACATTACAGCCATCATCATTTTTTTCCCAATTCCCTCATTTTGTGCTCCTGGACCTACTTCCAGGAAAGAACGGTCAATGTAAAGTTTGTCAAATGGAGGACTTTTGCTGTTTGCTGCAATAAGATTTGTAGAGTCTTATCTATAGGACTTATCTATTCTATATTTGGGTGTCTGTGTTATGGAGTGCTATATATAAGACTTCATCTGAAACCTTTTAGTAAATCAAAATTTCAGAGGTAAGAAGCAGCATGCTACACAGATACCAAATTTGCTCTTGGTTAGTTGTAATCATCAAATGGATTATTATCTTTGCAGACCTGGAAAATCGAGTAAATAAAAAAGACAGACGTGGACTTTAAGAAAAGTGTTGACATTCTATCAATAAAATGTAAGCATATGAGATTAACAATGAAATAGTGATTTTAAAGTTTTGTTTGATCTAAGGCAAACTTGACAAAAAAGAGACAGAATAACAGCTTCATTATGAACAGGATTTTGTAGGCAGAATTAGTCTCCCTCTACTTCAGGCATTTATATCTTATCTTTGTATTTGATGGAGATAGATACTTCTGGCATGCAGTTAAGCTGACACGTTTCAAACATCTACCTTAGGACATATAAATACATACCCAAATGTGATCTGTCTCCTCCACTGCCAGTAAAGACACTCTAAGCTATCTAGATATTTAACATTTACTTCAACTGATTAAATGTAGGCAGTTAAAAGAATTAGGAAGATCCTAAGTTACATATCTGTGGATAAAAACTACTCAATGAGATTACAAAACATGCAACACTTAAAACATTTCTAGCAATTTCGGGAGTGATTTCAGCATCTTACTGCATTTTGCATTAGAACTTTTATTGTCTCAGCTCAGAGATCTATATAATGAGGTGACTCCTGACTTCCTTTTTTTTCCCAGGGAAAGAAAATTTTTCAATTGAGAAGAAGCACGTTCAAAATTTGTTTTCATTGTCTTCCAAAGAACTGCAAAACCTCTGGGTGACTAGTTATTTGTTATTGAATAATAAGCTAATTTATCAATTTGTGAGAGGTCATTATACTAGCAAGTAATCAGAAAAAGAATAATAGGAAAGTAGAATTAACTGAAAAGGCCACAGTTTTTAGTATAAACATTTTTTGTTTTGTTTTTTTAACTCATTCATGTTCTCCTGAGATACATTTATCCTAATACAGTTGGCTCTGATTATACCTTAAAACAATATTTTACATTAATGATAATGTACACAGCAAATAGGGTAATACAAAAGTTGATATAATTTTTATGATGCTTTCATTAGTTACCTTATGCATCGACATCAGTATGGAAATAAAAATCAGCAAAATAATGTTGATCAGATGCTTTATATGAGTGTCATGCTGCCCTTATGCAGAGGAACATTAATGTCAATGCCAAAGCCATACTGCATATAGTATCAATATTGATGTTCCTGTGAACCTTGTTTCTTATTCATATTGCAAATGGCATGATCAGAAGAAAGTAAAATACTATTTGCAGTGTAAGCATAATGACTACAAAAAAACCGAAAAAATTATATGAGGATAAGTAACGCAGCTGTAACCGTGGTAACATTGCAGAGTGAATAATTCACGGCAAATAACATACTTGATGAAGTTAGCCTACTTTTGCTGCAGTGGAATGACTGCTAGCAGATTGCAACTTTCTCTTCAAATGTGCTTCTAACTCAACAGTACCTGGGACATACAGGAATATTTTGTATGTGATCTTCAATGTCTTAAGTTGTTTGGTAGTTATGACTGGAGACAGACTTTTTTTATGCTGCCTGATCAGATGAGCATCTATTCCCAGTTAAATCCAAGTTCCATTAAAATCAGAAGAAAGAGATACCTATCACATTGAGTTAGAATTGGATCAGTAAGGAGTTTGAATGTATCTGTTTATCATGAATGATTTTTGCTCATAGAATTGAATAACTGGCCATAGAACTGGGAGCTCTCTATTCATGAAAGAACTTAACTCTTTTTTTTTTTTTTTTTTTTTTACATAGACAAGAAAGGATGTTGTGATTCTTTGACATCACTAGGAAATGTCTTTTCAACGCACCTCTTGATCCACAAGCTAAATTTGAAGAGGATTGGGAATGGTGTGACCAAAATTCCACTGGCTGCTCCTGGTTTAACATACATGATTAAGGCATATAAGATTCAGTAGCCAGCAGCACACAGGGTCAGTAAAGACACACTAAAGTTAGCATCACATCCAGCTATCTTTAAGTCCTCAGCCCGGGCAGTTGTTCATTTACAGATAGATCAGCTCAGGTAGTGGGATTTACAGCTCCTGTTCACTGCAAAGTCCACATTCCCATCCATGGATCTTTGCCAGAAGCCTCAAACACTCTGCTATCATGCTATCCCTTCCTTCTTTAATCTGTCTTTTTGGTGTCCCTCAGGGTCTGCACAAAACCTCAGACTTAGTATTTATATTTTATTTATATTAGAGTAGTCCCTCAGGGCCAGCTCAGAGAGGAAAACTACTTCCCAGGAAAGAGCAGATGAAGTTTTGGCCTGGTTTCACCATCAGTGTCTCTTTGCACTTCTTTCCTTTCTCCCTCCTCACACTCCCAGACCTCTAATTTCTCTAACTCACATCCTCTGCTAGCAACTGGAGAAGAGATTGTGCTTCACTGCTGCCAGTGGGAGAATCTTGCTGAACATTTTGCTCCAGTGTGTGCTGGAGATTTTAAAGATATAATTTGACATAAAGCAATTTAAAGTTTTCTTTGAAGGAAATTTTCAGTTGGTCATTGAACAATCAATCATTTAAATCCTAATTTAAATTCATATCTTTTGGACTTATGAATCATTCCACCTGCTTATTTTAAGTTATAACATAATTTTAATAAGTCTTATTCTGCACTGAAGTAGGTTCTGAAAAGCAACTACATATGAACAGAATTTTTCAAGGCAGAACAACTTTACCATTATGTTACATATATCCCCAAAATATTCTGCAAGCACAAACTTAGCCATGGTTGCAATCAAGGTTTTCTATTTTTTATGGATATTTTTAAAAATTATCCATCAGCAAACGAAATAATATATTTTTTAAATTGTGTTTTCTTTGTCCTGCATCAATAATATCACCATCCCTAAAATCTTCAGCTGAATTAGCCTGAGTTTTTCTGGAGGCTTGCACCAGCTGTCCCATTGCTTTGCATAAGGCATGGAGAATGCCAAGGAGTAGTAATGCACCTCCATGGAAGTGTATGGCTGGGAAGGGGTTCCACTGCCAACCTATGTAATTTAAAGCTCCTTTGAGATGACTGCCTTTGTGAGGATCGTAAGAAAAGCAATACCCTGACAACTAAAACTCGGCCGGACTGGCACAGAATTTAAAGGACCTTTATGCCTATTCCTCCTTTTACACGGATAATACATCTGAGCTCTCAAGTTTGCAACTACTCTGATCAGCAAACTCCTGCATTTACCAGGAGGCCAAAGAAAGCTCTGATAGATGGGTGACAGCAGCAGGACTAAATAAATCACAGATTTTGAGTCTGGGGTGAGACAGAGACTATATTTCTAGCTATTTTTGGCTCTGCTTTTAATTAATCTAGCATTTTACCTCATACAGCACTTTGTAAAGTTTTGTACTGATCACTGAATATGAACAGATAGATTTAATTTAACCAACATCTGAGATTTTCCATTTATTTTAGAAACATGATAGTCTGTTTACTGGTTTCATTAGTGACTAAGCTCTTGGCTAGCTTAAGAAAAGACTGTAAAAAATTGATTGACCTAAATTTCTCGCAAGATACATTTTTCATTCTTTCCTATTTATATGTGCAAAAGGCATTGGAGAATTTTTCATTTGGCGGACTGGATAGTAGCTTATAATTAAATTAAATTTTCTGCAAATATATTCTGCTTTCTGTTGCTTTACTGTGTGAAATGACTGAATATCACCCACTGTGAGAGAGTTGTTTTCTCAAGATAGCCTGAATTTCTAGTAACTAGACGGATAGTTTTTAAAGGTTAAAGAAAAGCTTAGCAGAGTATTCCTTTGTTTTGAAATACTATGCAAAAGTTCATTCGTTTCTTTTGCACTTGGGAACTATACAAACTAGCTTTCATAGTATGCAACACCAGTTCTCAGGTGTCATTAGTACCAGTGCTGCTGCTTCATTTTTATCTTCTTTTACAATAATGATAATGATCCTGAAGCTTACAAACATGGATTTACATTAGACATCAAATGAAAGCCTCCAGTGAGTGGATTAACATATCAGGACAGTTGGCTGATGCATTTCAAGCAGCCTCTGAATTATATATGGCCCCCAGTGCCCTTATCATTAGGCAAAGATGTACTTACAGTTCATTGAATGGGACAGGATAAGTGAAATAGGACAGCTTCACTGGGTGATGGGTAGAACGGTGTTATGCAGCCAGATGAAATGGATTGTTGATTACATTCTGTTTTAAAGTTCAATAAATTCATCCCCGGAGCCTATGTTGGTGTTAAAAAATAATGGATTACTGAGTTGGTGCACTGTCATGGTTGTATTTAATATGGTAGAAGCCTTTATGAGATGGTCGATAGTCATAGATTTATACAGAAAGGGAAAATAGCCTTTCACTTAACGGGAAATACTTAGTCTATGCAGTATTTTAAAACAATCACAAACTTTCTTAGCCTGAATAGATTGCTGATTGCTGAAGGTGCAGTTTACTGATCCTCCGACAAAAGCAGTGGAAGTGTAGATCAATTAAAGCAGAACACTAGGCAGAGAGTTAAAGAGAATGGGCAAGAATTTAAAACTCAATATATGGCTGTTTGGTGTCTGTCCATGCTTCCTTAGGTAAGACTGAATTTCTTTTGCATTCAATTGGGAATTCAGTCTTTTTGTTTTATATGAAAAATATAATCTTGTCTCTCATACTCATATTAAACTTGTGGCATGTACTCTTCTCATATGGAATACGTTTCCTGAGAACTAGGAATTTAACTTTTCTAAAGTCATTACTTTAAGTTTATTAGAAATACTGCATGATGACTTTGTCTCTGGAGCTCCTGTTCAGTAATTTTATGATTTTTTTTTTTACATATAAGGACATAATTAAACAATTGGAATTAAAATTATGATTCTATATTCCTAGCTTTAAGAGTGAAATCCCAATAGTGTTGCAATTGTTATGAAAAGCTTTTTAAAACCAGGAAATTCAGCTTAACTGCACACAAAAGACATCCAAATGTATCAGCAGGAAGCACAGACTTAAAGTGTTCTGGTAGCCTTAACACTGCCTTATGGGACAAGAAGTTCAACATAAAAGAAAAAACAGAAGGTAAAAATCTAAAAAAATAACTAAGAATCAGTGGGTTACATTACTTCTTCATGGTATAACTGCAGGGAAGAGATTGTGTAAATATCTCTATACACAAATGCATTTGATTTTTATATGAATATACTATATTTTCTCATGTCAATTTTTTGATAAGTTCAATATCCTTTTCACATATCTAGGCCAAGAATGCTGACATACATTTATGTAGAGGTAAGGTCAGTAAGGAGATCTATTTTGTTAAACAAACCAATACACCTATAAAAATGAACAAGCATGTACAAATATAGATAGGCTTTTGGTAACACTAGAATGTCAGCAAGATTTCTGTGTCCAAAAATGAGCTTTCCCCAATAAAATTAGTCTATTAGAAGATGTTAATCCTTAATAAGCCTTATTTTCCTATACTATTTAAAAAAATTACCTAATTACTATGTATTAGTTATTTCTGTCTTGAAAGAAAATAATTGCATTTATGAAAATTATTGAACTTCAAAGAGACATTCAGCAAACTTAAAATTTATCAAACATAAAATACAGAATATTTTGTTAACATAGGCAAAATCTTGGCTTCCTCTGATGGAGCTGGGGCAACAAAAGATGCAGTAAGTAGTGATGTCACTGCTGATAAGTAAATGTCCTGACTTTTATGTCCTCACAGAAGATGTACAGCACTGACTGGAACCACTGCATGGTTGCTGATAACTGCATGTTCTGCAATCTCCAGCTCCATCTTTTGCTGTATTTTCAAGAATGACACACAAAAGACAAGAAATATTAGCCAAATTCTTAAGAACAGAAACAACAGATTGTGAGTATATTGTTTTCCATGTTGAGCCCAAAGGGAAATTTTTTTTTTTTGTGTTAATACTTTCTTCACTCTTTTTCTTCCTCCTGTTTTCCCTTCGGTGAGAGAGTCAAGAGAAAAAGAAGTGACTTCCATGAACTGTCAGCCACCAAATAGGCTGCTAAGCAAGGGGGAGGAAAGGCAGAACTATTGTCACTGTTTTTCTCCAACAGTCCAAGAGGTGTTTCAGTAAAATACTTGTGGTGTAGCTTGTTAAGTATAGAATCTGCACCTTGTGCTTTAGTGGTTCTGCAGGCAATAAAAATGGAAGAAAGTGAAGCTCCAAACAGAAACCAAGGCCTTCCAATGTTTGTTGCTTGTAGTAGCTTGATTTCATGATTCCCTGGTATCTGAGAAATCATCATGTGATTAGGTTATTGCTACTTCAAGAAAGGAAGAGATTTGATATTGCCTGGCCCCCTAGACAAAAGAGACAATTATCCTTGTTATAAGAGTTGTAAGCGTAGCAAAATGAATGAGGTTTTACTGCCTACTTTCCCTTTGCTACAGGCTGGGAAGCCCAGGGAGCTGCAAACACCAAGAGGGTGTTGTGGCTGCAGGGAATGCTGAGAATGGAAAGTGCTGCACTGAACCAAGGCAGCAGTATGGCTCTCCTTTGTCCTTACCTCTGACAGCAGGAACAGCAAACAGAAGTGATGCTTCTTCTGGTTCTCCTCCTCTCTTTCCATGACAGTACCAGCTAAATCCTGGCCTACCGCTCAGCCTTGGAGTGAAAAAATTAAGATTTGCCTACATTTTCTTTGCCAGATTTAGGTAGGTTGTACCATGGGGATAAGTGAAACGTTGTGCCTCTGTTTCTACCTATTACACTCATCAGACTAATACTCTGAGTCTGTCCTCCTTATCAAAGCCTCTCTCTTACACATTCCTAATAACTTGTGTCCATACACCCAGGTTTTATACCTATGGTGTGGCTGTGAGCAATCAGGCAGAATGTTCAGAAAAAAAAGGCTAACCTGAAAATTATGGCTTCACTCTTGAAAGAGTAGATGCACAGTCCTCCCTATCTGCAAGCCTTGTGCTTTAAAGTTGGCCTTAAAATATGCACATAACTTTAAGATTCCAACAAGCCAAAACCTGTATTCTTATATATTACATTACACATATATAAGAAATGTAGGGGGAAAAAGTTGGAAACATTTACTACAATATAAGTTCCAAATTTCATTATTCTTAACAAGAAAAATAATAAAAAATCCCTGAAGCATCCTCCAAAGTTTTTGCTTTAATATATTAGCATGTTGTTAATATACTGTCCAAATAGTCACAACAGACCAAGAGCAAACATTCCAAGAAGTTACCAAGCTAATCTTCTGTTTAAATGCAGCTCACCCTATTATAGACAAAAATGATTGAGCAAACAAAAATATTTCTGATGAATTTTAGAGAGAAATGAAAACAAATTTCAGAGAACTTCACGTAGTGAATATAAAAACTATTGCAGATTTTAAAAACCTTATCAAGTGCATGACACGGTAAACAAGCTTCTGACCACTGAGAGTTGAATTGAAGAGTGATGATATGATTGGTATGTGCTAATTTTCTTACAGCACTCATGCACTGTGATTACTTGGGTTGCAGTTCCTGAATACTGGTTTCAGGGCATAAAAAGCCTCTTAGCCACATGACATAGAGGGCTGAGCAGGCAGAATATCAGCCTGACATATTCATGGTTACTAAAATACAATTGAGGGGTTCATTTAAGTTTAGGTGAACTTAAAAGTTCACTTAGTTTTGCCAGGTGGTTAATCTTGCCTCTAGTCTGTTTCAATTAGTTGGCCTTCAATTTGCAGTCCCATTTTCTTCCTTCTCAGTACTGCCTTGTGGGACAATGCCCTCCTATATATTTCCTAATTCTCAAAAAGCTGTGGATTTGTTCACATATTCACTACTTCTCTACCTTCTGTAACATCAGCTTGTTCCCTGACAACAGCAAGCCAAAGCTAGACCCTGATCAAGAGATGGATCTCAGTAGTCACCAACACTGAAAGTCACATTGTGTTCCTCAAAGTTGTGGTCCACAGACTCTCTTCACTACAGACCAGTGTGTCTGAACTGGGAACAGAAATATCTGTGCAAAGAACTCTTGTTGGGAAGTTACAGAACAGTCACTAAAAGGCCGTGCAGATATGTCACAGACATATTTTTCAGGCACAGTCTGTGAGAAGGCTGGGACCGAGTCTCTACAGTCAGGCTGTTTCTATATGACATAGAAACAGGACACAGGCTTAGTCACTGTCACAGTCATCCATACTGTTTAATGTTAGCACACTGCCTGACTCACTCTTCATCCTTTCTTCCTGGAAAGGGTCTGGCAAGACAACACACACAACTCGGTAACTGTTCCCAGCAATCAATATGACTAAGATCTCTATGTTTTTTTCTTTTGAGCAAAAAGAACTTAATTCTCTGGGTATGAGCCACACTGTGACACCTATCATGAGGATGAGACAGTGAGCCTTGATTAATTTAAGCCATGAAGACGGCTTCTTGTGTCTCATTTTCCTAGCATGTGTTTAACACCAAAAAGGTTTTTCAGGGTTTTGGAGCAATAAGGAACCCCTTCAGAGCAACAGCAAATAGTCCTCAATGCCTTAGTATGGAACTGCAGCTGCAGCTCAGATGCCCACAAGAATTCTGCTTTGTAACTTCCACCCTCCACCATTTCATATGTCTGCATAATTGTATAAATTCTGCACAGTTTTTCCAATAAACTCAATTCTACTTTTCTATTCTAAAACCAGATGCAGATACTGAACTGGAACATCAAACAGATTTACCTGTTGGGATGAACGCAAGACTTTTTAGAGTATTTTCTCCCTTAATTTACAGTATAATATACAATAAAATAAATTGCATAATAAATATCCCAGACTGAGAATTTCAGAGTTGACTGTTCATTTATAAATGAAATTTCTACAAAATAAAAGGAAGCTTCTCAATTCTGTGCTGATCTTCAGTGGGCAGGAGTTACATGGTTTCTTCCAGATAGTCAGAGCTGTAACATCTTTCATAATAATACTTCCATATATTACTTTCATAATAATACTTTTACTTACATAAAAATCCCTAGGAAGCAAACCCCAAGTAGCCGCTGCCTGTGCCATATGGGCATGTACTGAGTATTTGTTCTTTTTGTCTTGGAAGCAAGAAACTGCATATCCCTTAGAATAATTGTTAGCTACAATATTGTTCTAAGGCTTACTTGCTGAAGTTAATTGATATTTTTTGGCACTTACACATCTGTCAAATCCAAGGGACTCATATGATTGGCTGGCTTCAGGCCAGCCTGTACAAACAGGCCTATGAGCAATCCCTGGAAATCTCTGCATTAGACCTGTAATTTCTATTTGAACTTTACTCCCCTAGATATATTCAGTTATGATGACTTTTTAAAGTTGTGAATTCAACTCATCTTTTGGGAAACTCTTCCAGTTGGTAATTATATTTCTCCACAAAAGCCTGATGGGCTGTACTCACATTTCACCTAAGGATTTGATATTAGCTTTTATGTTTTTTTTGGCAAATAGGATGTCTATGACCTTAAGACCTGAGTTAGTTTATTAGACTCTGAATTTTTCTTATGGCTTCTTTAGACCCACCTCAATTTTTTCAACATTATGTTGTGTAAAGCAGTGATATTCGCTCTTAAATCCTACCTGATATCCTTTTCTATCTCCCAAGACATTCCAAAGAACTGATTTCAAGACAGTCTTTTAGGCTGCATCACACAGCTTATGTGAGGCAGTGTCAACACTATTCATACTTGGACATTCAGTACCATTGCACATTAAAGAACTTTTCCCAAACCAAGTCTAAATCAAATTCAGCTTTGTGAGAAGCATTGTCTCAAGTATTTGTTACTAAAAACATAAGTGCTTATCTGACTTATTAATTAAAACTGTGTAATTTGCCTGTCATTATTATTTATCATTAACTAGTGAATTCTTCAACACCAAGAAAAAAAAAAATCAGTAATATTTTTTTCTTCCATATCATTTGTATTGTTTAGAACTAAATACCCATTTAAACCATGTTTCATTTCAAGAAATTTGCTCTGAGGGATATTTTAGTTTAGCTCAGTTTTTCTTTACAGAATTTCAACATTATCCCCAATATGCTGAAAGATACCCATTTTGTCTTACAATTAGGCAATGATCATATTACATGAGAGATTATCCTTCCCTATTTACAGTAAATAGCTACAAGTTAAAAGAAAATAGAAGCTCTGTTCATGAATGATTTACATGCTGTTTCTCAAGGTTTCGTTTTATTCAAGTCGAAACTTGTGCCCAGAATATTAAAGACATATTCTAATTTGGTGTACACAAACAAAGCTGGCTACTTGAAGTAGTTTCTTTTGAATCAATCTTACCATGGCTATAAATTTCCTCACTTCTCTTTGAGGGTCAGATAGAGGAAATCAATAGCACTCCAAAATGCATATCCAAATCAGGTATAATAAGATTAACATTATTTTTGGTAGACATGAACATGCATGGATGTGTATGTTCCAATGGGAGAAACAGTTTCTTTGGTATCTAGAAATAATTTAATTTCCCTATAGCTAAATGAGCAAGTAACTGTGATGGTTTTCTTGTTATTACTTCCTACCTGAGGGCAAATTAGCTTTTTTGAATGTGCTTAATAAAAATTTTAAAATTTGTTTTCCTAGATTTAAAAGAGTCTGTTTTATTGAGAAGTTAACTCAAGGAACTAATTGAAGTTACATTTCAGGAAAAAAGAAAATATTTTGAAAGACACCTTGCAAAACTGGCCATCTGTAAGAACAATGGATAATACAGCATTTTTCAAGGACTTGGAAACAGAACCAAAGTACTAATGTTTGATACCTTGTCTGTCCCAATAACTTTGTAATCCATTTGTCTGCCCATAAATTACATAACTGCTTATAAAATTAACAAATATAATGTCATTTGGGTTTTCATTCCACCTCCTCGCCCCCATTTTGTGTGCAAAGGAATTAATTACCTTGGCAGAAGGAGAACTGTGTGATAGTGACTCACCCATGACAGCCACATTGTATTTGTTATCTCAGGAACTTTTAGCTCTCACCCATGTTTTGAGAGGAAAGCTTGCAGAAGGACTTGAAATCAAAGAAGAGAATAAAATCTGAATTTCTATTCTCATGTCACTACATTAACCAGTCCTTCACATTTTTTTCACAGTCCAACAATGTGTAACACTATTTCAAGGAACTTCAGTGCCTAATCTGTTCTAAACCTTTTCCCCCAGTAAAGGTTTGAAAACTAAAGGTGAAAAAGAATAATTAATTTGTTTAGAAAACAATCTCAGTAAAATATTTGGGTTGCATTGATCTCATGTTCCACTAGGGTTTTGAAAGTAAATACATAAAAGAAGGAACAATGTCCTAAGTCATGGACTTCAATTTCAGAAATTTCAAAATTTCTGTGCAAGATGTAGCAGCAGGATCACTCTGTGTTAACCAACCAGTACTGAGACTTTGAAGGAGCTATTGTGCAGTTATCTTTGCCTAGCTCCTATCTTCACTTCAAATGTGTTTTCTAAGTCTCTAATATTTAACTGGTGGTGAGTAGGGAAAGTGAATTCAGAGTTAGCATTCAGTTATACGTTACTGTATGGTCAGAGATTTACTAAAACCTTGAGCTCTCTAACAAGCCATGGGAAAGGTAAATAAACTTAGTTTTGAATAGTTTACTGATGTATGAAGCAATAATGTAGCAAAACAGCACAGAATGATCATTAAGGGTTTGGGTTTTTTACTTAGTGTTAGAGAAAGCATAAAAGTAAAAAAACTGTATAAAAAGCTGGAGCATATATAGCACAAGAAAATTTAGTTTTCTTCTTGCAACATCTGATGATTTTTCTTTTTTTAATATCCCAAACCAGAAGAATAATTAAAAAAAAAACATAAAGAAATAAAGATATAAGTGAAATAAGGCAGTCTTGCAAGTATTCAGTCTAATAAATTTGACAATGTTGATGAAAATATTTACGAACTTCTAAAAACTCCCTACAGGACTCCTATCACATTCAATAGTTCAGAATTAGTCTCTTGATTTTTGACTGTACTTTTATTCTAGTATCAGATTAGTAGAATTTAGTTAACACAATTTTCCACTAAAGGCACAGTGAGATGCTGGAGATGTGGAAAGAGAAACAGGGTAAGCAAGGAAGCAAGCAACCTGCATTATATGGGCATAAAATAAGAAAGTTACAAATATATTTTTTTTCCCCATATAGCTCCTATTTAGCTCCCTAAACAAATCTGCTAAAAAAAGTCATGAACATTTTAAATAAAACTGGATAAAAGTAAAAGCAATCCATCTGTTTTGTAACTAAATCCTGACAAACAGAAGACAATGCATATGTTTCTTTAATGTTAAGTCTCCAGGGCAGATTTTTGGCTACTTAGAGGTTGCATTGCTCCATTCTGCTAAAATATTCTGGGCCTCGATTTGTATAACTGACCTTAACAAGATACTGTCAGGTTAGGAAACCTTCTGTAGTCTCTTCTGTAGACTCTGGCACAAGAGTTCTTTTGAATCCTTCACTAATCAGCCTGATTTGGAGTAGCCTTTGTAATGCTCTAATTTAACCTAATCACTTGTATGTTTATATGCATTTTTTTGTTGTATGAGTTATGTTTAAAGTATTCTCACCCTCTTCTCACTTGATTTTAGGCAAAACAGTACATAGTATCCCTTTGAACCCATTGACTAAAATCCAGATATTAACATTTTGCAGTTGCCTAAGAATAATAAAGATTAACAATCCACAAAAGATGAAAGGAGAATAAAATGCTGTATTTTTCTGTGAGTCCTGAAATATTTTGAAATTATCTTCTTTAAACCTTCCTATTTTTTCAAATATATTGTTTCTATCTCTTCTGAAAATATCTGACACCCTCTCCCTTAATAATCTAGTGTTTCAAGAATAAATATTTTCATTGTAAGAGTTGTGTCTAAAATAGAATAATTTAATTACGGTTTCGTCATAATGATCACCTTATCCAAAAGGAAGGTTATAATTATACAGAACATCAGTGTTTGCCTATGGATTCCATACAGAATATTTTGTTTGCGATAGTTAAATATCAAGAAATTTTTGATGTTTCCTCTTGGAAAGAACCTTATTTATTTTATTTTTTCCTGCTTCAAATTTTGCTAAAAAAATGCTGATAAAATGTTAATAAAATGCATTATATTTAACTAATAATATTGAATTTTCTGTGAACTGTATGCCATTTGGATGCAAGTCAATAACTTTATGTAAGCTGGAAAACCTCCGACAAGGAAAATGCTGAAGATAAATTTTTGGTCATAAAGAAAATGTCACAATCTTCCTCCCAAAACTGTATTTGAAATATCTTTCTAAATGAACTAAAACAGAGAAAAGCATGGAATAACGATGATTGCACATTGCAGCACTCTACTCTGCATATTCTCAAAAGCTTCACAGCAACAGCTATTGATAAAACAATTGTATGCCTGGCTGGGAAGACTGAGCAGGAGACTGAACACCTTTTCTGCTTGAAGAATTGAGCCTCTACGTGCCACAATGACAAGGAAGTGTCCAACACAACTACTTGGAACAGAAATAACACTCGTAGCGATACTTCATGTGATCAGAAACGCTGACTTGCAGAGCATCTCTCAAACTACAGTAACTGAAATTTATATTCCTGCCTTCCTTCTGAAGCTGTTGTGAAGATTAAACTGAGGAAGAACTTAGGACACTGAGATTTTCCTGTACTATTTTATCCTAATTTTATCTCGTGACCTTTGAGCTCTCTAGTGTCATCACTATTTGTATAACGTACCTTGGACTACTCTAATCTGTTTGCCTGAAAGAATTTCCCACAGTGAGATATTGTTTGATTTATTCCCAATGTTTATACTACTGAGAAGTGACCTATACAAAGAACTGGAGGCCTGAAGTTGTGTCAGGGGAGGTTTAGGTTGGATATCAGGGAAAGGTTCTTCACCCAGAGGGTGTTTGGGCACTGGAACAGGGTCCCCAGGGAAGTGGTTACAGCACCAGCCTGACAGAGGTCAATAAATGTTTGGACAATGCTCTCAGGCACATGTGGGGCTGCCCTGTGCAGGGCCAGGAGTTGGACTTTGATGATTCTTGTGAGAGCCCTCCAACTCAGCATATTCTATGAGTCTATTTTATTTGGAATGGGAAAAAAAAAAACCTCACATAAAAATTCACACTTATTTACCTGAATATTAGTACAGACCTACACAAGGTCTGATAATCTTATAGGAGCAAATAGAACATGTCAGTGAACTTGATTTTATACTCACCAGCCATACCAGGCTTATACAATCTACTTTTGTAGTGTTTCTTCTTCTTCTCTTTTTTCCCCTTATATTTCAATTAAATTAAAAGCCTGTTTTAAACTCATGGGGTAAATCTGTTTCTTCTGTCAGAATTCTCCTGTCAGAAAAACATCTCAGCTTTAGAGACAAAATAACTCTCAGTAGATATGTAAACATAACATACTACTCTTAGGACCCAATTTACTAAACTTTTTTCAATATTTTTTCTTTTATTAATTGAGTTTGAATTAATTGCATAGGGAAGGCTCCTAGATTTCGCAAGACAAGCTACTTAAGAAGAGCTACAGTGCAATGCCAGAAAAATTAAACAGCTTCTTTGTTGGAAGATTAAAATCACAGTTTTGTTGTGTGGAGGTTCTTTCTTTTGACTGTTAGCTTCTTACTTATTTTTTACCCAATAATGCTATTAAATCTGGATGAGCTACATGACACAGGTATAGTATAGGTGAGGTGAGAATACACCCAATTTAACATAGCAGTTGTGCAAGTAGTTTGTGCACCTTACAAATCAAGCACAATTGTCACATAAAAATACGATGTTAAAGATATTATCTGATTTTCAGTTATAGATTTGCATGGGCAGTATAGCCTAAAAAAGCTACCAAATCTATGGTATTCATCTTGTTTTAATCAGTAACCCCTTCTTTTAAACTGCATCTAAAGTTTTAACATGATGTTGCTTGTAGTTTGAAAGAAACACATCAAAAACTAAAATTCCATAGTTCATCTACTGAATTTTGTGCAACCCGGTAGCTTATGTTAGAATTTGAAAAGATATTTACATATATATATATATATGTATATACAATGTAAAAAAGGAGACAAAGAGTAATATGTGGTTCAGAACAACTTGCTTTCAGCTTAACTCTGCAAGAAAAAACTTGACCTCAAATTGATCTTGCTGCACATAAAATGAAAGGGACCATTATGTGAAAGAGCACAGCTCCAAAAAAAAAAAAATTTAAGTGACAAGTCCAACCAGCAGTCATGAATCTTTGCCAAATGAGTGAAAGATGCACTTATCATTCCATCACAGATAAATATCATGCTCAAAATACTGAAATAGAGTCTGAAGAATTTTGACCACTTTAGAACCTAGAAATACATATATTCTCCCCAATGCCAGTGGTTGATAGAGATTCTTGCCACATCATAAATGAAGTTGCCAGTTTCTTAGATTATTTTCCCAGATTTGTTTCCAAAGTCCTGGGTAAATCATGAGTGGGAAACTTCACGAATTGAAGTTGAAAATTGAAAAGGAAAGAAAACACAGAGAATCTTCATCAGGCTTGGAGAACACAGTTGGATCTTCCAGAAAGTGAGTAGAGATGTGAATTTCCCACATTGTCCAAAACGTATGTCTGAAAACCTATACTTTTTTTCCCCATTCTCTCCCACATTTGTTTATTTAAAACTTGTTTCCTTCAGAATTTAGCCCTGAAACAGTGATTGCTTGCTAGGCTGGTCTCCTGAAAGAGAAGAATAACCACACCTTCAGGGACAACGTGTTAGTATTTTGATTAATTTTCACTATGGTATTTAGAAGTCTTTTGCAGCCAATGAGAGTTTTAGACTTCAATCCCTTCCTTAGTTAATTGATTGAAGTTTTATGAAAGACAAAACTGGGTAGAGTTGTTGAGATCTGCTCTTCAGTGACATTGTTTTCCTGAAAGGTGTTGAATCATGTGAATATTTAATATTTCTTCACATACAACAAATCTTCTAGCACGATTAAAGTGCTATAAATAAGTAGGAAATAATTTCAATAAATTTTTTCATGAAAAAAGAATGTATTTTGGGAAATGTAACATATACACATAAGAAGACCTGCCCATGCTTTTAAGGGAATTACTAAAATACATTTATTAAACTATTAGAAATTATTTTGGAAAAGTCAGGAAGGGCTGAGGAGATGATAGGGAAAATTGCAGTTATGATGTTTGAACAATGCAAACGAGATACTGGTAATTAGTATCTTAATGTTTCAACTGAAAATCCTAGTAAAATAGATTATCTGCCTTTAAGAGAGAAAAATGTAGTGGCACCAAAACCAGTAATGAAACTAATCACTAAACAAAAGAATAAATCTTGCCATTCAATAACTTCTTTGATCAAATTAAATAATCAATAAGCAAAGTGTAAATTAGTGACTAGAATAGTGGATTGTAGTGTGGATGTGTATACTTTCAAATTGCAACTCACTTCTGTGTGACAGAAGTTATTTAACTTTGTAAGTCATGATCTTCTCTATCTCCATCCTTATTGTTTTAGAGCCCATTATGTCCCTAACTTTTAGGTGCTTAGTAAAGAAAAAGCCCATTAATGATTACAAGATGCCCAGATAAAACTCTGACAAGGGTCATAAAAGTGACCAGAAAGTTTATTAGTAGGGAATGCATTATTACACATTAAAGTTGAATGTAATATTATATGGATAAATGTAAACATAATGCCTAATAATAGCCTAATGTTTAATTTTGTCTCTGCATAGCCCTTTTGACAAATTAAAATTGTCTTGTGCAACAAGCATGATTAAATATACCTTTGGCCTCTAAAATTTCAAAGTTCTCTAGAAGAGTGGGTTTGGTAATACATTGGTGTTATTGGGAACAGGAAACAGTACAAAACTAAAGCTTAATTAACCTAGTCTATGGTTCAGAACATAACACAGTACTGAAATGTTTAGTTGTACTGCACAGACCCCTTGGTTCAGAGGAAGCATTTGTGTAAAGCATAAAGCATTTGTTTGAGAGCAAGATGGAATCAGGGACGTAATTATTAGACATCAGGAAAATAAATTAATGACATATTTCCTGAACATGTTTCATTCAAAGATTTTCCATGTATTAAATGAGATCACACAAAGGAGAACGGAGCTAAGGAATTTAAAATCAAGATCAAACATAAAAAATTCAACTAATTGTAGGTAATTATAATGATATTTCTTAATCCTGCAAAAATATCTGGGTATGCTAGGCAGCTTAAGTGGTATATTTCATTTGATGGGTTACAGAACATGCATATAAAAGTATGGCCTGTTTTGCACAAAGCTACTAAATGGGCTTTGAAAATTATTATGAAGCTAAGGTTAACTTTCAGTATCTTTATGCAAGTCTGATGATATTCAAACATAATTAATTTTCTGTGTTATTTTTCTTTAAAACAGCACTAAGCCAGTAATCATGAAGCAAAGAGAGGAGAAGATGCAACTTAAGAGATGTAGGTGAGGAGTCACTGATACCATTTTACTTCTTTTTACAACCTTTTTTAAGTATCTGTGTAGTCTTTTCCCATGTGTGGTTTCCTGCCATGAATTTAAATTACCAGGGGTCCCTGTAATGACCAAGGGATACATGAAAAAACCACAGTTACTGAAATACATGGCTCTCTTATAAATACACACAGATTTAGCTGTATTTCCGGTTTTCTTGGTAAGTTTTCATTGACTTTTTTGGTGATTTTTTCCTATATGACCATCAAAACCATGTTTACCATCTTTATCTCTCATGTGTTTGGTCTAATTCAGTCAAGTTCTCTTGGTTAAACTAAATTCTTCTGTGTGAGTAGGGATGATGTTGGATTTCATTCAGAGGAAAATCACCTGTTCTATCAAATTTTGACAAGTATGGTCTTAAATTGAAATATCCAGTTCTTTCAGATGTTAGCATGAGAAGTGTGAAGGTGTACAACTTGAGGTAAAGGAGATCTTTGGAGTCTATTGTAAGCCACAAAATAGTTTGGATCCATGACAACAGGTAGAAGGGATTATAAGAAAAAGCAGACAAGCGCAACGATTTTTGTGGTGCTTCACTAAAGCAGAAGTTAAATAACCTGTTTATTTTCTCACAGTTGTCTGCATACTTGAGGTACAGCCATTCAGCCCTGACTCCACTCGCTGAACCTGTCACTGTTCAGTGTTCTTCCCTTACCCACAGATGAACAATTGACCCCCTTGTCTGAAATTGGGTGCTGTTTTGCCAAAGAACTGTGGTACCAAATTGCTTCATACCTCCTACTCTTACAAAAGATGTTAAAAATTCCTTTCTCCTCTCATAGTTATGTCTGTAGGAAAGAACAATGAGCCATTGGCAGCATTCTTGCATTCTTCTATACAGTGGATTTCTTTACACTCTAGTCCTCCAATAGTCCATATTTACTGATGTTAAGGGAAAATTTTCAATGAATATTTTCTGTTTCACTTAGTGTACATGTGTTAAAAAGAACTGCAACAAATGAAGGTCACTTTAAAGGAATAGGAGAATCTGAATTACATGATGGATTTCCAAGTGCTTAACTTTGTTTAATTCCATTATGTAAACATTGAGCATTTTCTTGATCATTGCTAATTAGATCTCTAAATACTCTGAAAGGAAAGGCAGCCATGTCAATGCAAGCAGAGAAAACACAAATATTGCATACTGGTTTTGTTTTCTCTTGTTCTGCTATTTTCAATCTAAAGCAGTAGTCCCCTAAAATTAAAATATTGTTTCTTCTTTATACTATTTCTGTTCTGAAGTTAAAATAACATCAAAATTTTAAAAAGTAAAAGTATGCTAAGTTAAATTGCACCAGGGAAAATTTCTGTGTGACAAGTCATGAGAAACTTTTGGGAAAGTTCAACTTTTCCTAAACTACAATGGCATGTACCCTGGAGAGAACATTCAGCAGAGAGCTCAAGATCAAAAGGGCATCAAGGCACTGAGAATGAAAAAGATTTCCAGGTTGATCCTATTCAGGGTGACAGGATACTATATTTATGTAAATAAACAAGATTTTGTTTGTTATAGTGTTTAACTATAATTTCTTCTTAAAGGCAATCTACAGGAGATGAATTAAGCTTGCTTGTGTCTCCAGAAAAAACGCATATGTGTGCGAAGTGGACATATTTCCGTCATTATTCTGTTTGTCCATATTTTCTGAGATGTTCCATATTTATTGGTAAAAATGCTGTTTATTTAAATGTGAAATAGTGACAATTATGGCAATACAATTGGGACAATTATGGCAATAAAACTGGGACAATAAAATGGGCAATGAAAATGAGACAGGTCCATATTATCCATTCAATATTCACACTCAAGTCTGGCAGATAAAGTAATAGGACTTTTTTTCTGAGAGAAGGGGAAAATGGTAGAATTTCTCAAACATGTCCTAACAAATACAAATAGTATCTAGGAAGAATACAGTACCAATGGAATATGAGTTTAATACCCAGAACCAAATGAAAACTAGGATGAGTGGATCACTCTTCTACTACAGTTTTCTCAGCAGAAAAAAAAAATAATCAGTATATTCAGAGTGCAATGTCGACTGAAAGATTTAACTTATGATGTTCCATAAGGTCACCTTGACATTTTGACTCTGAAAGCTTTCATTAAGATGAAGGCCCGTTTTTAATATGAGACATTGTCTACCCTCATAACAACTTACAAAGAAAATGTATCTAATCAGTACACTAATTTATTTTCTTGAATTCAGTTATTACAGCACAGAACATAAGGACACTGACTGACATGTCTTATTTGCCTTACATAAACATGAATTAAATGTCAGTTCTCAGGATACAAATAGGATGATGGACTTGGACATACCTCTCATTTTCATTAAACAGAGAGTAGCACCAGAAGTACTGGGAAGAGCATGAGTATTTGCCAAATCTTGTGTGGAAATTCCCAAGAAGGGAGCTTCATTAAATCTAGTGTTATCATCACAATACCCTTTTCTGAATCATCAAATGCAGGTAGAATTATCTGTGATGAGAAAATATAATCTGTCCAAAAATATTATAGTAGTGAAGAACAACGGTTCACACTTGATTTTATTATATTTCAGAAAAGTTCCTTCATTTTTGTGTAAGATTTTTCACTGCAGAGTTTTTTCTTGCTTGTGCACTGCTGCTTGAACAGCTTCTCAGTCCCAGACCCAGACCCAGAAATAAGCAAGTTCTCACATAGAGATGTTTCTAGAAGTTTTGTGTTAGGGAGGAAAGCATATACACAACCTGCTGGCCTGTCCCAACAGTACCACCTCAGCAGATAAAAAATGCTCTTGCCTTACCTAGAAGCTAAATAATCTCTGTACTTAAAGAAACCTGAATTGGTGCTTTCTATATATTCTATTCTATTCTATGCTATTCTATTCTATTCTATTCTATTCTACTCTATTTCAGATGAAAACAGAAAAAAACCTGATATTTCTCTTTATGCTTCTCATAATTTCTAAGTCTTGTGAAATGCTCTTTCAAAAACACCTTCTTGGACTAAAAGTGTATTCTTGAAATATTGTCTCAGAGAATGTAGACATAATAGTATTGAGCACTGAAGTTACTGACTCCCAAATACCATGCTTTGTCTCCCCATCAGTGAGGTCAGTTGCAGAACTATTTTATTTCACCTACTCATGACATTTCACACTTCTTGTCTGTCTTAATCTGTGGCACCAGCTGTCCCCTCCTACAAAATGACTATCAATGGTATGTTTTATTAAGGGGCCACCTTGAAGTTCAAAGCTGCAGAGTGCCTAGAGATTGAAATTTCTGTTTTCTTTAATGTATTCACATGCAATAGGTTTAACATGTTTTAAAGCTTTGGAATTAAATGATCCTGTACCATGGAGGACTGAATCTCGGTGCTAGACTGGGAAAAGAGATGTGACCTGTGTCTTTTTGCTGTCCTTTCTTTTGTGGAAGGGCATATTGAATTTTTAGGAGAATAGGAGTTTTAATTAGGTGGTTTCATTTGTTCATGTTAACTGAAAGGAAAGAAAACAGAGAGCAACAGAGGGAGTACTTCTACAATTACAGGTTGATGTGATATAAGCACTTCACTCACAGTAATTAAAGTGCAGTGGGCAAAGGGAGTGAAGCCTGCAGGGGATAGATGCCTCAAAGAGGAGGTGGACTAGATGTTAGAGAAACACAATCATAGAGTCCCCATCCCTGCCAAGGGACAGGCAGAGGGGTTTTTTTTTGAGGACTTCTATCTCTTTTTATCATCAGTTTGAACACTTGGATTAAAACAGTTAAATTGGTACAGACAATAGAAAGAGGAATTTTATAAGGTTATATGAGCATAGTTTTTCTTGCTTCCCACCTGGGAATAATTATATCAGTTTCTCTCTAATATATCAACAATAACATTGTTATGCCTGTTTAACTAAAACAGGTTAAAGTCCTTGCATTTCAAAATGATCCAACTCTCAGAGCTGAATAAATTTAGCATAGCGCTACTCCACAGCCATGTGGGTCAAGGGGCACAGTAAGTCATCCTATATATGATAACTCATGAAGTGGCAGTAAATCTGACCAGTTTCACACACATCACCATATCTTTAAAGTGACATAGCTGTATAATGAGATTACTCCCTTCTGATATATATAGGTATTTACAACACTCTTTATAAATATCCATAAGTTAACACTGTGCAAGAAACCACAGATGAGAGCAAGTGGTTGGCAGCTGTGTGAAAAAGTGCCAGTACTTACCATTTTAGAATTATAAAAGATGATCCAAAAAAGCCAAATAACTAGACAGTGGTAGTGGACAGGCAAAACTCCATTAAAAGCAGAGCAAAGAGAAGAACACTCGGAACTGAAAAAAAGGCAGAGATGAGCAGAAATAGAAAAGGCTGCAGATTAAGTTAGGTCTCAATCTACTCTGAGTCAAGCTGAAGGCATAATCTCAGCAAAATGAAATTCAAACCAAGGAAATGTATATTATACATTTAATAGTAATAGCTGGAAAGCTTTTCAAAGCACAAACTGTAAAACAACACACTTAAAGCATATATCTTTACTACAGCCGGGTCTAAGTATTTTTACCTATTCATAAAGAAAAATTGTATGTATCTTCCAATATATGTGCAAAATCTGTATAAGACTAAAATAATTTTCAGGATATCCCCAAAATCTGATTTTTCACAGCTGAAGATAACATTCCATTTGCATGACAAGAAATCAATTGCGAGCAACCCAGCAACACTGAGAGCTGCCTTATTCAAAGTGTTACTCTGTAAAAATGCTCAAATGTCACCTGGTTCAAATATTTGGCTTATCAAACACTGAATACCTGGGTTATTTGCTAACACGATAGTGGCCTGGTGTTAATGTGCAATGAGAAGCATGCATGTGAAAATTGGGGTAACTCGTGGCCACTGAGCTCTCTGCCAGCTCCAGAGAGCAGGAAGGCGCCTGCCAGAAAGCAGAGTGTTGGCCCCCTCCAGTGTCACAGCAAACTGAGTGTGCCAGCTGAGGTGTGTCAAGCCAATGTGCCTGTTAGGGACTCACTGTTTCACACTGCCCTGATCTCATAGAGCCACTACAGCAGATAAAAATACTGATCAGCAGCAGCTGTACTTGGAAAAATAAAAAATCCATGTTAAAATAGTGGACAACACTCGGTGGTTAATCTACTCTTAAGAAAGGAATATAATAAATAGTTATACTTCAGGGAACAGATTTAAATGAGAAGCTGGTAAATTACATGCAAGATATCAAGATATGGTCAGGGTTGGAGTAAATCTTTCTGTCCTGTTGTCCTTTCTTGTTTCTATTCTATAATGAAGCATTTTTTCTACATCTGAAAACTTTTTTAAAAGATTATTAAACTTAGTAGAATCCATTCATTTCGGCTGTCTACCTACATGAACACTTCCGTACGTAATACTACTGCCATTTTCCCCGGTACAGTGAACAAAATACTAAATTGGGAAGAAAGCAGTGAAAATCGTTGTGAAGATACAAAGAGTACACATCATGAAAGTGCTTGCCTCTTAGTCTCTGTCCCAATAGACTGACTTCACATACTGAAAAATTAGTGAAGCTTACTTTAGAATATCATGCTGCTTCTTGGGCCTTCCTGAGGAGGCCACCATTGTGAACTTCAGGCAACTGAACCTGCCCCAGTATGCTGAAATCACCTCCCTGAGTTCAGTGGACCAAGGCTTTCAGAAGACCTCCTCATAAAAATTTAAATATGTATCCTTTCTCACTCATTTTTCTCTGCAGTTCTTGCCACAGACTCAGAGCAAATGCTTAAAGAAGACTGCAAATATTAATTAAAATACATGCTTGTTGCTCGAGGTTGGGAAATCCAGAGAGCTTTCCCACTGCTTGAAAAAGGGCTGGCAGATTGTGGTGAGCTCCTTTTTACAGTATCTTTCTCTAGAGCTGTCATTGCTGCCTCTGCTACCAGTAGATGAGGTTTGCATTTCTGGAAGGCAAGTCACCCAAATTCAACTGGTTGCACATGATAGTTTGACAAATTACCTAGGACCATCTCTATCTCTCTATACAACCTAAAACATTTCCCAGAGCTGGAAAATCCTGGCCAAAATATACAAAATGGCAATTGCAGAAAACAAGATATGGCTTCCCAAACTCCTCCTAGCATATCTGCAGGCTGACAATAGATTTGGGCAGGAGCAAGTAAAGTAGCAAGTAAAGTAAATTTCTTTCTTTTAAAGAAATTTAAAAGGCACACGCTTGTTATCAAAGATTGGAAAGGACTTTTTTCAAAATGTATTACACTGGTACAGCTTCATGAATAAGTCACCCAATACACTTTTTCCAGAACTAAGACTATGACATTTTCAAAGGATTTTTGCTTAAGTTTACATTCAAGTACCTTGCCTTGCAATTGGCCATGAAGTCCAGTTGTCAGCCTCATTCCAGAGTGAAGAACAAGGTGGATAATTTTTCTTCAAAACCCTTCCCACACTTAATGTAATTACATTGATGCAGGGACCTTAACACCAGCAAGATCATTGATCTCTCTTCACTTCCTATGACAGTTTATAATTATGGCTTTTTGGGTTTTCAATTCCTGATTCAATGCAGGTATTGGAATGACTTTTGTGGCTGCTGCTGTGTTGTAATGGTACATGAAATGGGGACTCTGTGACTTTGTCTAAGCTAAATGTTTCTTAAGGGCACCTGCTGTTCCTTCTAGTGCTGCAGTCCTAAATACCAATCAGGTTTTCGTCAGCCAGTGAGAGAAGTCAGGGTATGTTCAGGGTGTACCAAATCTGTTTACAGCTGCAGAATCCTCTGGGCCATTTGCAGCTCTTCAGGTGGCCTTGCCTCCCAAAAGGAGCCCCCAAAGGAGGGGGCTTTACCAGCTCCTCCCAAAGGAACTGCTGCTAAACCTGGTAGTGGGCAACAAATGAGGTTGCCCAAGGTGTTACTGCTTGTTGGTTCAGTCAGTTCATTTGCTACATATATTTTAACTCAATAGCAGCATGAGATGAGAGACTGGGAAGGAAAGCAGCAAAGCTGAAGTCAAGGCCAAACTTCAAAGGCATCAGGCAGCTCTGGTTACTTGACTTTATCTGTGGTGATGGGTGCCCAAAGGATTATATTCAAGTGATAAAGATTCCATCTCTCTTCCAATGTTATCTTGTGTTTTGGCAAAGGGCATCCCCCTTGGCAGATATTTCCTCTAAATCTGAATGGGTCTTTCTAGAGATTTTGCAGAAAGTCACAAAAAGTAGAGAACACACACCACTTGTCTAGTACAGAGTTTCCCCTCAAAGGATTTTGTACATAGAGGATGGTAAGAAATAACTGTCCGTAGGAAACAAGGATTATACTTTGCTAAAATTTTGGCAGGTTTTCATTGCCTGAACGGTAGACTAGGACTGCAGTGTCTTTTAGATGACTGCTGCGGCCAGAGGGATTCCAGCATTCTAAGCAAAAAAACATCGGTTCGGAGAAAGACATAATTGGCTGACATCTGCTGGCTGCAACTGGGTATCCCACCACTAATTCCGTCATGTGACAGAGGACATACAGGGGGCTTTCATGGAATATTTGTATTTATCTATAAGACAGTAATATGAGGTATAAAGTCCTTCAGGGAAAGGTAAAATGCTATTATTTTTCTAAACAAGTGTTTTTAATTAATTTAAAATCCTTCCCAAACTAATTCTACCTTCATCAAAACATATAATTGGCTTTATATTTTCTCATTATCCAGTAACTAGTGATTTTTAAAAGACACTAACAATTTAAGGGAACTATAAAGTACAGACTGGATATAGAAATAGGTATCTTGGCAGAAATATGCAACTTCTCTAGCACTTGAACTGATTAATTGGCAGTAAGCTATCCAATAAAACCATGTTATGTCCAATAATAAAAAAAGTGTTCTACACAGAAATGTAAAAAGTATGGAAAAAATGAAAGAGTCATACCTGAAGGGCAGCAAATACATTTTTTAAGAGAGAGGATTTTTTCACAGTCTGCTTTCTTTAAATTGATTTATCATTATGCCCAAATAGTTCAACATTATCTAAGTTCCTGTGGTAAGTAAGAATGCACAGTACATTACATAACTGATTAAACCCATCAAAACATTATGGAATAACACTATTTTAGCATAATAATTTCAATAGATTGGTTGCACTAATAGTGCTTTGACTTTGATTTTTTTTTGCCAATGGCTCACCGACAACCCATTCACAAAATACATTGAGCCATCATCTAACGAAAAATCCTGCAAATAGTAGGAACACATCTTATTTAATTCATGAATATTGCGACTATTGCAGAAGATAAAATGAAGACCTTACCTTATGCCTTTAAGATAATTTTACTGTATTTATTGCTGCTATTACTCACTGATGGGTTAGTATTATTCAGTGACAGTTAACATGATTTAAGATAACTTCCATTCTTAATAGCATTTCCTAAAAGAACCTTTATTACTATTAAAGTCTTGAATAATACTTAGCCAATGCAGTTCTGTTAAGTGAAGGGCTAAAGTGAGTTGGTAAAGGAGTGCTTTGATAGTTGTACAGTTTAAGCCAATCTGTAAGGTAGACATTGATACCTGACATCAAAACACCTTTTAAGCAGTAGCAAAACACATAAAATATTTTGTGACTATGTAAAGAAATCTTTTGAAATGCAGAATCTTGTGGTGATTATGCAACACTTACATAATTAAGCGTACAGTTAACCCTGGACCAGCGTCACATGAGTAATTTAATTTTATATGCCTAAATTTTGCCTGTAATTTCCCAGCCTGTAGTAGGTTAATGATACTATACTTTATGTTACTTTCCGCCAGTGGGTGATTTCAAGGACATAACAAACATCTTCCACAAGGGTGAAAACAGCATCTGTCTCCAAAAAATACGAATGTTTATCTGTAAAGTCTATTTTAGAGCAATGAGGCCTTGGTCAATAAAATGTACTTGGAACTTTTTAGCAGGAAATATGCACTGCAAGTATAGAAAGGTATGGTGTAATTACAGGATTAACTTCACCTTCTTAATGCCTTTATTTAATATCAGTGGAGGAGAATTATAATAGATATGCAGTATGATCTGTTACGGTTCATAATTATGAACAGACATCCACTTTAGGCTTCAGCCACTGCCTTTTTGCATTTATTCCCATGCAAGGTGCATTGAAAAACTGCTACTTTTGCTCTCTACAGAGATCTGCTAAGTGGCACATAAGCAGGAAGATGCTTTTTCTGTGAGCCCACTCTTTTACCATTCCAAATATATTTCTCCTGCCGTGGTTGGATGGCACCATGCTTCTCTCCTGCCCCATTATCCCTTGTGCAGAGGCAACTGACTGCTCACTCGCCAGCTGGTGACATCTAGTACAAAAAGTCAGAGAGGGGAGAAAGACAGGCTGTTCTGCCTCCCAGCAACCACGCAGTTCTCCACAGCAGAGCTAGACCATGGATCACACAGGGTGGAAGTCCCTCCTGTCCCATGGCTGTGCTCTGTTGGGTCAGCCTCAGCCACTGAGAAGCTGCTAGCTTAGAGTCCCACAAAAACCACAGTGCAGTTGGAGGTATTGATGGGTTTGCAGATTTTATTGTTCATCGTACATTCTACATCCACAGTGATCACAGAAGACAAGGCAGAGAGCTGCTATTTCCCTTGGACAGGTAGCAAGAGATCTGTCTTGGCCTCAAAGACTAAACCACAGGCTGGTACTTCACATGGTGTTTCAAGGCACCACTATGCATCAGATTTTAGAAACCATCTTGTCAAAGAGTGGTTTACAACTCATTTTGCTTTCTCTTTTTGTTTGTTCTTTTCATGTCATTAAGTCAATATTCATTACTGATGCATTACAGGATTTAAGCATTTTGCTGTTTTCCCTTTCCAGATATAACTTGCTTCAAATACAAATTAAGTATTTGAGCTAAGTTGTCCTTTCAAATTTGTTATAAGGCAATTTGACACTCTTCTAAATCCAGAATAAAAATAGAACCAAACTTTGTGCTTCTTGCAGAAAGCTTTAAAAAGTCTATTCCAGGCTGAGAAGCATGTGCTGAGAATTCCTGAGTTTTATAGCAGCTTGTGCCAAATCACAGTAGCACCTCAGAAGCAACCTTCCCACTCTTCCTTAGCAGGATGTGTTTCACATTAATATAGAATAATCTGCATGAGAACTGCAACACTGCCAAGAGGAAACAGTGGAGATTGACACAGTGGAGCAAATAAATTATATTTTCATATATTAATATATACTTGTTTGCTTGCTTTCTTTGTATGTGATCTGGCTGCAGATAAGTACATCAAGAATAGCTCATAATGAACTGATGGAGACCAGTCCTAATCACAAAAAATTTGAAAGCATTGATCATTTTCCTTTCATTGTGAGCATTAGATGTAACTTTTAAAGCCTGGACAAAATTATATTCAAGTAAAAAATGACACTGAGTGCAGCAGAATTCCCCTCCATCTAAATTAACTTTTAATTTTGACAGTTGTCAAATTAGAAAGAAGTTTTTAGTAAGAAACTGTTTACAGTTCTCTATTTAAGCTTACTTTTCTGAAATATTGAAGGTCAGAGGGGTTTTTTTTCTTGTAAAAAGAGGTTTTTATTTGGTAGTTAAGACAGGACATATTTAGGAATGAAGTATGTATTCAGATAAATAAGTAACAGTTACTTGCAATGTGGATATAAAGTTTAGTGTAAGAAATAAAACTGGAAGTCATTTGTCCAAACATATTAATTCATAAAATATGAAAAATAAATTTTCCTATTTCTAATAACATTCCAAGTACACTAAACATACTTCTGGATAGATTCATTAGAAGAAAGTATATTATTATAAAAAAGAAGTTCCAGTATTTGGAAATCAAGGGTGTCATTGCTTTCTTCTTAAATCGATGGTGATTGACTTGGGAGCTGAGGTCACTATCCTACCATCAACCCATGTTTTCTAGACAGATGGCAACTACAGATATTTTTGGGGGTGAAACAATGCACTGATGTAAGGCATAATGAATATCTGACAAGAATAATACTGGGTGCCAAGAAAATTCACAAGACAGTTCTAGAACTGCTTCTCTAGGGAAAAGAAATTGTCCAAATAGTATGAGAGGAGGATTTGTTTTAAATCTTGTCAAAACCCCAGATGGGGTAGCCAAAATAACGTGCATTTCATTTTAGCTTGTGGGGGAGTTTTCTGCTCAGTCTGCTTCTGAAACCAGGACAAGCTGTGGATATCACAGATGAGATCACAGTACAATAACATATTTCTGTTGGAAGACAAAGGCCTGTCATCCTGTAACTCACTGTCTTAAGGGGTTGCTTCACATGCAGTGAACTGTCAGACTGGGGCCAGGGGCTGGGAACGGGTGAATTTGAGGGCTGCAATTCAACAGAATGGCTTTGCTTTACAGAGCCATCAACATTTAGTGGTTAGCTTTTTTTTCTGTCTCACCCTTTCTTAGTCTATATGTGTACTGAGGAGTAGCTTCAGTGCTGCAAACACATTGTACTTTACCACTGCAGCCCCCTGGTGTTTCCCCAAAACTCCTGTATATAAACTCACTATCATTACTCACTATCAACCAGGGTGAAATCTAACATGGCCAAATTCAAAGCAACCAGAGAGATGAGCCTTAGGCCTAAAAAATTTAAGCTCTTAAAATAAAGGTTAATTTAGTGTCAGAAAAACTTAATTCTGACTAATTTATTTTAGTTTAATGCATGCCTGGAGGCTAAGCCGTGAGCTAAGGGTGGCACAAAATCTGAGGCTCACTCCTCCCTTGCTTTTGTCTCGCTCCAGGGAGGCAATAAGTTACTATTTGCACTTCAAAGGCGAAAAGTCTGTGGCCAGGAAACGGGAGGTCTATGGATAGAAGCAAGGATTATCCCTTTTTTCTCTGCCTCTTCCTATCCAATTTGGCTGTAGTAAGAAATGCATTTAGAGCATCAAGGTACAAGAAAACGTACTACCCAAACGGTCATCGGTGGGATACAGAGGCAAAGACGTCCTGGCTATTTCTGTTTCTGACTTTCCTCACTGTCAGCAAAGCCGGAGTATGCCAGCATATGATGGCATATGCTGGATGGGCAGCGTACACTCAATGGCAACAACCCAACACAGCATCCTGATTGGGAAACAAAGGAATGTGTGGTTCAGAGTATCTGAAGAATTTTCTTTGTTGACCAATGATAATAATAAAAAAATCGTAAATAATTTTAAATTCCCAGATGAGTTTGAACACTGATTTGAAATGCCAACCACCATATACTTAGATTTTCAATTATTTAACTTGAATTCAGAACATTTGCAGAATTTTTGGGAAATAGAAGGGAAAGGGTGTAGTGGTACTGAGACCTTATCTCCATCTAGTGAATTTCTGTCCTTGCTTTGATTACTGCTGTTGACCTTCAAACATCTTTTATCACATTATATCCATAAGTTTGTTTTATTATCTTCACTTGGTCTAATTACCTGGATGATTCTACACTGTTCCCTACAGGGAAATATACTGCTGAAGTTTGGGTTTTTAAATACTAATTAAAAAATTCATTAGTGTGTGAATTAATTTCCACTCTTTGTATTTTCCTCTCTCTCTTGATAGCCATCAGAATCTGATAGCAACATAGTTGTTGCCATACTTTAATTATACTGTTAGAATTCCGTTATTCACCTGTAGTATAAGGAAATAAACTTTATTACACCCACTCTAAATGAAAAGCCATCTAAACTGTAGATCTAAGAGGTTTAAATACAAATAAAATTACTTTGCCTTGTATAAATATTTCAACTATGTTCCTAGCATTTAAATATGTATTTAGAGTGTGGAACAATATTTTAAACTATCCTTCTTAAAAGTATTATCAGGCACTATATTGAAGGTAGTGTCCATCAATCTTACTTATTGAGATAAGTTGTATACAGATACACTGCAAGTGAATGTCAAACCACCCCCAGTTCCTTACTTGAGGCTGATGTTCACTCAAGTCTTACATGGTTTGCACTTAGTTCCATGAAAGTGACTTTACATTTGTGGGTTCATTAGTTGTGGCTTTTTGTTCCTATAATTGGTATGTACAAGCTAGTGTTCACTGACCATAGTAATTGGCCTTGTTGTAATGACATAAAATTCACGTTTGTTATGGAAAAATACAGGTATTGCATGACTGTTGTAAAAACAAGATTGAGAGAGAAACTGTTTTGCAAGATCATATGAAAATACTTTAATAATAACATCCATGCCTAGTGAGCCTCAGAAACACCACTATGTCCTAACTGGTTCATGAGGAACACCTATTCATTCTATTATTTAAATGCTATTAACTACAAAACCAAGCATCTAATCAGTGTTGTATTCATTTTCCACTCTGCACAGCTTCATTAATTTTGCCTTTTGTTTTTACAGTTGTGAAGTTGAGTGAAAAAATCAACAGAAGAGTTCCTTTGTGCTGTATTTCATTCAGATCTCATCCAGCTGATGTCTATCAGATAATATTTAGCAGAAAAAAAAAAGTGGCATTTTAGATTAGGTCATCATTCATAGTCCTCATATGAAAAAATAGAAATGGCTGTCATAATTCTTGTTCCACTAAGGCTAAAGTAATTTTAAATTGCAGCCTTATCCATTGCAGAATAGAAAAGTTGTTCAAAATTCATGTAGGAGAATGGGATCATATTGGTGCAACAATGGAGTCTAGCAGTAGTAACTCAGGTCCATAATATGAACAATGGGTTGATTGTTTCTGAGTTTGACAGTGGAAAATCCTAGAATTGCTGCAGCTCTTGCTTTTTTTTATTCTGACTCCTGTTTCTTGAATTGATTTCTGTGCATACACAGAATCTTAGGAAAAGTTAAAGCTGCAGATCCAGTGCCCAAGAGTACAAACTAGAGATCTGGAAGGAGAACTAGAGCCTGGAGTTTTGCATTCAAGATGACTACTTCATTTGTCAGGATGTTATAGGCATATAATTACAAGAAGGTTTTCCAGGCTGTAAATCCTAGTGCAAGCCTCAAAAGAGAAGGTTCCAGTCACTTCCTTGCACCTCCTGTGGGCAGTTTAAGCATATCTTTGCCACTGCCACCTTTTTCAAGTGCCGGCTGAATTACCTTTGGATGTACATAGTTTGCTCTATGGTCTAGATATGTAAAGAATTTAGAGAAATAGTTTGCATTTTAGGCTCAGAACAACCTAGATGAGACTCAGAACAACCTATCTAGATGTTTCAATGTTATGTGTGATGATACTAAATGTCAACATTCCCAAGTTCCTTTGTATAGCTGACTGTATATCCTTTCATAGCTGTGCTTCACCACCCCCCCACCAGAGTACCTTTTGCAGAATTAAGTAGCTCCGAAGTCTCCCTTTTTTTTCAGAATCTGTAAAACACTTTATAAAAACTGGCTTCAGAAGGCCAATTTGAGTTATTTGATGACAAATTCAGAAATATCAGGATCACTCTCATTTCTGAAAATCCAGATGTATGTGTATCTTTATATATACACACACATATACAGCTGTACAAATATTTCCCAGCACACACAAATATAACTTCACACACTTAACTCACTCTTCCTAGCAAATAAAACTTTCAATGGTTTTTAATGCTGATACATATAATTCGGAAGCTCATTAGGAAACAAAGTGAAATATAAACAGTTAGATCCTGCACACTCTTACTAACAAGTTACTAAATTAAGGTTTCAACAGACCAGACTGTCAACGATAGTCCTTCTGCTGTTGCCAAAGTAGAGAAAAAAATTAACTGTAAGAGCATGGTTGCATTCTTTCATATCAAGTTGCATTCTCACTATCACACAAAAGATATGCAATGTCCTCTTATACTGAACACAAACTGGTACATTTCAGGGATGAATGTATGCAAGTCTAAAAAGAGGATTTCAGCCCGTTATCTAGCTGGGTCAGGGTTTAGATAGGGAGGCAAAAAAGTCAAAAAGAGACAAGCAGCATAGGTGGCCTGTGGATAAAGAGGTTCATTCTTCTGAGCAATCAATCACATGAGCAGAGAAAACAAATACATATATGACTGAGAGGGTGAAGCTAGCTTTGAAGAGAGATAATTACATTTGACTGAGTAGTGGTGCACTGGCTTCTTAAACATCCACTTTAGGCTACAGCACATAAATACACACTCAAAGGACCATTTAGACTGGTGCTTTTCCAGGTTCAGTGAAAAATCCTATTTATAAGTAACTATTATTCAGGAAAAGGCAATTGTATTCTCATAAGAGGATTTAAAGGCACTACATGAAACAGAAAATACATTGTTCTATTTGCAAAGAATATAGGGTTGGGTGAAAAAAATACAAATTAAATTGACTAGCTAATAGCCAGGTTTTTCCTGGGGCTTGTGCATTTTTTCTAAAAGTACAGCATTGAAACAGATTTCAAGAAACTAGTCCTAATACTAACATTTTCAAATCTGATTATTTAAAGATAGACCTCATACTGATGTCCCAACACGTGTGAACAAGCAAGCCCCTTTATTTTCTGCAAGATTGGAGTCGGAGACATCTATTGCATGATCACAGCATGGATGAAGCTGGCAGGGATGTCTGGAGGTCATCTGGCCCAAGCCTCCCTGCTCAAGTAGGACCACACAGAACAGTTTGTCCGGTACCATGTCAAGACATGTTTTTTAACTCTAACAATGGAGACTCCACAACCTGCCTGGGCAACTTCTCAGTGCCGAATCACCCTCAGAGTAACAAAGTTCTTCCTGATGTTCAGATAGCAGCTTCTGTGTTTAGTTCTGTGCCCATTGCCATTGGTCCTGTCACTGGGCAGCTCTGGGAAGATCCTGGCTCCCCAGGTCATTGTTTTGCAAAGCTGCTTTCTAGCTGGGTGGTTCCCAGCACGTGTAATTGTGCCCAGGATTGTTTCACCTCTGTTACAGGACTTTGCACTTCCCTTTGAAGTTCATGAGATTCTTGTCAGCCCATTTCTCCAACAGCGAGTGTGAGGACTCATCCTTCTAAAGAAATCTGGGATTAACCAACCCTTCCACCTCACAAAAGCTGAGGAGAAGATGATTCTCCACAAGGAAAGGATTTAGAAAGAGTTGATTTGGGAAGAAGTCACAGAATGAAGAACATAGATTTATATTTGCATATAGATCACTGTACTGATTTTCAATCAGTAAAAAAAAAATCTCCTTTCATCCTTCCAAAACCAGGAGTCAATTCTGTGCCCAAAGTACTGAGAAGGAAGAAAAGAAAATTATTCCAGGTTGTCACTATGTGTGATTTTCACTGTTTTTAAACATCTGCAGCTCCCCCTAAAAATCTGGAGCATCCAGATATAATTCCATTCTTGATAGCTGGGGTTGCCACCATTTTGTTCCATTGCAAGTCTGGAACCCCTGTAAAAATAAAGAAATAAACCACAGAGAAGATGATGCATTAACTTCAGAAGTGATTACCAAGCTGTACCATTCATCAGAAAACTTGTGATTATGGTTAAAATGAAAAAAAAAACAAAACCAAAAATAGACCATGTGTTTTATTCTTGTCTTCATTGCGTTCTGCCTGCAAAGATGCACAAAAGGTCACATATATCTTTGAACAGGAAATGATTACTCTTGACATAGAAGTCAATATAGCTTCTAAAGCATGAGGAGATATAATGTGACACAAAGATCACCCTGAAAGTTTCTGCCTCAGTTCCTCTCTAATAATGTGAGGTGAATAAAATTTAATTTTCTTACTTTATATTCTTTGTCTATTTGAATGTTAAAATCCTTGAATGTTAAGATATTTGGTATCTCTAGAGTTTAAAAAACAAAAATAGTGAATAGTAGTTCTGAAATAACAGTCGTCAGCATATTTTTTCTTATCAAAATACAAGTAGATGAACTTCATAGCCCATCTCAAATGTCATAACTGGGCTATTTTGGCTACTTGTGAAAATACCTTTCTTGAATGAAGAATTCTAATAGCAAAAATTCTGCTGGAATTCCTCTCATATTTATAAGAGTGACAATATGCATCTTTCTCAGAGACAAGTGTTAAACATATATCCCATCTCTTTTACCAAACCTATAAAGAAGAATGAGGGTATATCTAATCCGAAAAGGAAGTGGCATAAAAGTTTGCATAGGTGTCTAAGGTGTAAAAGATGCACAAAAAGAAAATTTAATAATACTAAGATTGTCCTCAGTAACTAAGATGAAGACACTTGGAAATGGAATTTTTGTCTACATCAGTGTTAAAGAACCAAGCCAAAAAAATCCCCTCAAAACTAGAATACTATGTTAAATCTAGAACAAGACTTAATGACAGCAAATACAGTTCAAGTAAAGTCTTGGCAGCATGAAGGAACAATTTGACAAGGGAGCCACATTTTCAAGACTATGATCAAATTTCAGAGTGACTTCAAGTGCTGACAGTCTTGGACTGTATTGCACATAGTCTCCTGAATGCTAAAAGGGTGGATTTTGTGATTGGGAAGTTCCAAAAAAACCACTCTTCTGTGCTGGCCTGCCAAGGACAGCAAAAAGGATTTTTGATTACTATTTCTGCGGGATGACAATATGATATACAACACTACCATATCACCCATAAACAATTGCCAGTGCTTTTATATTCCATACAACAAACTAATAGAATCAGGCCCAGACATAGTCCTTACCAGATTTTCCAGTGTTAATGTAGTTCCATCTATGCTTGGCTCTCCTCTGTGTTCTCATCTAACCATACATCACTACAGCATTCACAGCAGTGCCAGGACAGAGGCATAAGGGCAGATGTTACCAATACACCAAAATGAACACCATAATAAATAAATAATTTTTAAAATACTGACAGATAAACTCCATGCAGGGTACCATTCAAACTGCAAAATGAGGAAGGTCATAAGAAAACACAATTGCAATATGTGAAATTTCATTCTTAGAGTGAACAAGAGAGTCAAAAATACAAACCATCTTTCTTCTAGATATTTGACTGATAGTATAAACTGTCACATTATGATTTAAGATCCTGTTTCTACTTCAGTTACACAAAATCCTTTTTCATTTTCTAGTACATATACAAAATGAGGTAATAAAGATATCTGTTGCAGGAGGGTCCTATCAGCCAGTCATTAAAACACAGAACATCTGAATGGCAAACTAAGACCAGGGTTTTTAGTGAAAACAAAAAGCACTGTGAAAAAGATCCATGCAGCTATGGAGGGAAACATTTAAATCACTATAAAAGTATTATAATTTGCTTGTTCTGAAGATAGTTAATATTTGATTAGGTAGGTGCTTGGAGTTAATGTCCTTCTTAATTAAATCAGACTCCTCCTTCTCTACCCCAAGAGAAGAAAAAGATTGATCATGCTTTTTTTCAAATGCTAATTAGTATAAGCAGAGAAAGTCTTAAATCAGAATGCTTTATTCAGTCCTGCTGCTTCATCCATTTGGATCCTGCTCACATTTCCTTGGGAGGCCTGCTCTTTTGTATCTGTGAAAATAAGCACAGATGTTGGCTCCACCTCCCTCAAAGCAAGTTTTGCCTAATGACCATTTTGAATGTATCCCACTTGCACCTGTTCAGCATTTTAAAGTAAAATAAAGCACTTGATTGACTCCAAATATCTTGTCCAGATTTTCTTAACTTGATTATGGTGCCATAAAAGACAAGAGATTATTTGAGCAGCAGCCACAGTATCAGCTGGAGTAAGGCCAACTTCATGATTCCTGGAAGCATTTTTTTGTTGCTGTTGGAAGTCTGACTTGGGAGATATTGCAGATTAATTAGAACATTAGATGGCACTACTACAACACTGAGGTACACACAGAAGCAAAGATTACCATATGCAATTATTTATAATGTGCTAAGTACACAGAAATGGTGATATTAAAATGGTCACATTGATCTCAATATGACATTTCTGCAGAACTGTTCTTTTTTTATCAGCAGAATGCACTATCTATCTTATTTGGTACCTCCTCTTGCCACAGAAACCATCAAGTTTATTTTCATATAGTATACCTCCTTCCTGTTCCATTACAAGTGTCTGAATAGCAAATTATTTTTTTCATGGAGTTCATCAAATGCTACCATCATTAAGGTTCTGGTGAGTCTCCCAAGGCTTTCAGCAGTCTGGGAAAAGTATTTTCATTTATACTTTCATAAATATGAATAAACTTTTCTGAAATCTATATATCTACTCTGCTTTCACAACACACAAAGTGAATCTCATAGAATCATAGAATGGTTTAGGTCGGAAAGCACCTGAAAAGTCATCTAGTTCCATCTAGTTCCTGGTCTGCTTGACTAGACCAGGCTGATCAAGGCCCTGTCCAACCTGGCCTCAAACCCTTCTAGGGATGGGGCATCCACAGCTTCTCTGGACAAGTGTTCCAGTGTCCCATCAACCACACACTGAAGAATTCCTTCCTAACATCTAATCTAAACCCAACCTCTTGCAGTATTAAGACATTCTGCCTTGTCTTAACTCTACATGCCCCTGTAAATAGTCCCTCTCCAACTCTCCTGTAGCCCCTTCAGGTACTAAAAGGTCTCCCTTGAGCCTTCTCTTCTCCAGGATGGGCAATCCCAACTCTCTCAGCCTGTCTTCATAAGAGGAGATGAGCTCCAGCCCTCTGAGGATCTTTGTGGCCACTTCTGGACTCACTCCAACAAATCCACATCATTCTTGTGTTGGGGCCCCACAATTTGGTCTTTACTATCAAGCAATGTATCAACCTAGTCATTATTATCCCTATGTAAATTTACACAAACCCATTGTTTCATAGCAAATGAGACTAATTTTTTTGATTGATTCCACAGTTCCACAGTTCTCTTTGAAAATTAATTCCTTTTATGAAGAGATGGCAGAAAAGAATGGCAATGGAAAAAAAATGCAATCTGGTATTTTAAGCGCATGTGTTAGTATGGGACACAACATTTGGGAAATAGAACCAGAGAGCCATTCTTCAAAGAAAGTATTAGCATTTTGTTCAGAAAAAAAGTGAGACCAAGGTAACTTTTTATTACCAGGAGGAATTTTCTTGACTTTTCTTCTCAGTTATTTTGAAACAATTTAAAATAGTGAAAGGTTACAATTTTGAGCAAGTCATACGCCTTATTGGAAGATGGTTTTGCAAATCACTGGTGGTTTTGTAATTCCAACTATTTTCTAACAGACTCCTGTCATGGGAACTTTATACTGCACGGTTCTGCATGTATGTACAAATTATATATATGTGTGTGTGTGTTCGTGTGCACGTACATTTCAAGGAAAAAATTATTTTATATTGCATCAGATAATAGGGTACAAACTCCTAACAGATTCACAGCATAAATTCCTTTTTTTTTTCTCATGATAATTGAGTATAATGCAGAATTTCTAAGAATTCCTAACTATTGGATAATTAAAAATTTTATCTTATAGCAAACATACAAGAACAATGAACTCCTTTCAGAAAACTTACATTATAGCATTTCCTGATTTGATGCTTTCTTTTGTTTCTTTTAGCATCTTCCCTAAACTAAATTAAATGCCTATTGGTACACATCAGATTTACATAAATTATCTAGGATTTCATAAGCCACCACATATTTGAATTAACTGCTGACATGTCTCTACTAAAAAAAATAGAAAAGATGCTGTTCTTTAGGTGATAAATGGATAAAGCCTGATACTAGGACATTTCTGTATGCTTCTCTAAATCATCTCACATCTTAATGCAAGTAAAAATCAAATTATTTATTTATATCATAATGCAAACAATAAGAATTTTAAAAGATTTTTTATTGATATCCGATTTCTGTTAACCAGTGCTATCATTTGTTATTATAAAATATCTGACCATTACAGTGAATATTTCTACTGAAATTTTCACATATGAAGAAAGACAGAGGATGTGCTGTGATTTGGTCCTCCTGTGACTGTGCATAATTTAAAATTATACCCACTGAAAAACAGTAATGATCCTATTAAACAAAGAATAAATACATTATACTAGCCAAAAATTATTCAAAAGTACACTGATACAGAAATTAAAGTGTAACTGGCCAATTATCAAGCTGCACCTTAAGCAGTGAGTCAAACATAATATTCAGTAACACAGCATGGTATTTCATACTAGACATTCCTGTAAATTAGATATATTGCATTTTCAGTCTTCTGTTAGCTGACCTGACAATAAATATGATGTATCACTAATAGTACATAAACACAAGATTATTACACAAAATTATTGTCCTTTTTTTTTCATCTTCATAGATGGTTGAACTTATATGGACACAGACTACTATAATAAATATAATAAGAACCTGAAATCAAGATTTTCAAATTATATTTCAGAATTATTTTTGAGTATGATGATATTTTTTATTCAAAACCAAGCTGCAAAAGACTCCAAATAAGAGTGTAACATAATTCATTAAGAGGGAGAGGTTATTTTAAAGCGTATGTATGTTACAGGAACCCAACAAATGCAGCCAGACATTTAAACCCTACGGGTGAAACCCATGTCACACACCTTTCTTACAGACGAGCACAGGGCAGCCAGATTCTCAGATGGATTAGTTTGACATAGCTCCACTTTATTCAACAGGAATATATAGTTTCACACTAGCTAAGGATCAAATGCAAAAAATAGGGAATTATTAAGCAAAAAATAATGTAATCATTACCTTTCTTAGCTGGGATGAAGATAGCTTCCAGAACTGATGCACCTTTTCCATTCTTATGTCACCCCATCCCTCATTTCAGTGCATACCCATTATCTGTTCTGAATGCAGACAGTTTCCTCCACACAAATACAAGTTTTCACATTCATAAAAATGCTTGATAGGCAGGGTTGCCCCAAAATCATATCAGGTTATATTCTCAAACCATCTCTCAACTGCAAAAGTGAAGACTTTAGCATCAGCCATTTGTGTTCCATGATGCTTTGCCAGAAATTGAGCCCTAGAACCACCCAGTTAAACTATACCTTGAAGAAAGTACTCTTTGGTTAGCTTTTCACCAGATGATGTGTTAGGAAAAGTGTAACGATGATGAAGCTATTCACACAAAGCAAGCAAAAATTGCACATACATAGTGGCAATCAAATGTGCAGCTGGAACAGTCCCTGGATTCTGTTAGCTGGCTGGCATGTCAAATAGCCATCTTAAGGGTCTGGTTTTAGAAACATTACTTTGTTGGGTTTTTTGACATTGGGGTTTTTTTGAGATTGTGTTCTGATTACTCATGCTCCTATATTTCATGCAAAGCATGATAAATTTTCCTAGAAAGGCGTTTTCCTGAGTACATAAAAAAAATCTATATCCTTGATGAGAAGACATCCCTACATATTCTTAGAGGTCACGTGTACAATTTGTTATTGATTTGTATAACTCCATTTCTGCAATTATTCATTATGGATAAACTTCATTACCAGAATCCTATAAGGGAAAATTTCAGCTGTGATCTCTGAGCTGAAATGCCTTTGAAACAGCATTAACTGAGAGACCTTGGAAACAAACCATAATTTTCAACTACTTGAATGATATAAAGATAACCGAAAATACACCATTCTGTTAAGTCTATGGTACTCTTCACAGAAGCAGTCAAAAATCTTCCTTTGAGGTTGTACTGCGATGCCTTCTCAAGATAGGAACACAAGTCGCTTATCAGCCTTGACAAACTAGAACAGAAATACAGATGTATCGTGAATAAATAAATAAATAAACGTAAATTCTTAAAACCTAATGGACCATTCAGTCATCTAGTCTGACTTTTTTATATAGCATAAAGATTGAATTTTATCCAGTAATTCTTGCATATTACTTTCTGTTTGCAGAAGTATACATTCCAAGAGGGTATTTGGGTTTAGTTTGAATTAAGAATTATAAACATAATCTTTGAACTATAAAGCCATAATTTCTAGTATTTTTTCCTCTGCAATACTTTAAATAAGAACACAAAATTTCATTTTGTGGAATTTATCAAATGTAGTGAAAAATGTCCTTATAATTAAATTATGCAAGTATTTTGCACAGATCATAGAATAAGTGCTCCCTATGACAAAAACAGAAAACTGAGATCTAAAAATGAAAATTATAAAGAAGAAATTGTTATTGAGCCAAGAAAATCTTCCAAGAGAGTGAGCAAAATATGATCTTCACAGTGTATCCGGTTAGGTGAATATAAGTATAAAGGAGAAAAAGATTGTGATCTCCCAGAAAACATTACTGTCATCTTTGTCTGCCTTGTCTCTTAAGAGTTCTTTCCCAGAGATTCCTGAATTACAAATCCTAATTAGATATGTTATTAATCTTATTCACATGAGAAAAGTTAGATATGTGCACAAATATTTGTTGGATTAGAGCCATAATATGCTTCTGGTAGCTTTTGGAACATAAGATCCTTTTAATTTTCTGATTCATTGAATGCACTCCATTTCATTATTAGAAATCTTTGTTCCTGGTTGGTTTTATGATCTTTTTTTAAGCATGTTTAGTTTCATTTTGCCCATGATTCAATAAATATGCAAAATATTGCCCAGTGATAGTGAAGAAAATAAATTTATGCTGGAATTAAGTAATGCTGCTAAAACAGATGCTGCTTAATAACTAAGGAAATGGGTTCAATCATAAGGGCTGAAAAACCTTTGCCTTTTAAAAATAATAAAGCATCTCCAGGTGAGGGTGGGAGAGTTGAAAAACTAATCTAATACTGATGAGGGTAGGTTTTAATAAAACAAAAAGAGACAGAAGTCATGGGACCTGCACATGTGGAAAGAGTTGCATTTAAACTACTAAAATGCTGAGACTCTGTTTCTGAATCCCAGTGTGCATGTTGGCTTCATCCCAAACTGTAACAGGACAAAATCTAAAATACACAGCCACAGTCACACACCCTTCATTTCTCTGTGCACTGATATCCATAGAAATTTAGTGTTGGAAAGAAACCATGATGAAGCCCAGTCTCACATCTGGATAGCATGGAATCAGGATCCAATTGAGAATCTGACATGCTATGAAGTCTAGTTGTATCCAGAGATACTGCAAACAGAAGCAGCTATTTGCTTTTTGTAAACGCATGATAGTAAATTGGGAGCTCCGGTACTGGTTTCTAGAATCAGAAAGATCAGAAATAAATCATTTGTAAACTACCTTTCCTTATTTATATGAAATCTCAAGTTCTTTAGCACTCAGCTCTGTTTTCAGATACTTTCCCTTTCCTAGAACTGGCATATGACTATGTGAACACAGAGATACCATCAACTAAGATCAACTATTAATTAACGACCTTTACGCTGACTCATATCTGATTTATGAATTTCGGCAAAAATACTAAATTTAAATGCATTTCAAGGCAGCCATTGATTTTTTTCCCCCTTGAGAGACTTGAAATGAGCAAGCACAGCTTTTAATGGCTTAAAATAATTAAAGCAGACCACAGGAAAGGACTATTCACCAAAGTTCTCATACAAGAAATATATCCTAAAAGGACAAGCTAACTTCAATACTCTAACCTACTGAAATAGAAGGGAATGTTTTTCATTTTCTATTTAAGGGGTGCTTAATGCTAATGTACATGCAGCAGAAATAGTTTTTATGTTGACAAGCCATCACCAACACATGTTATTAATTTTTCTTACTACATTTTCCACGGTGGGGAAGGTCTCTAGGCACAGTGCTAAAACAGTAAAATCATAGAACCATGGAATGGTTAGGGTTGGAAGAGGCCTTAAAGATCATTTAGCTCCAAGGCACCTGCCATGGGCAGGGAACCTTCTACTAGACCAGGTTACTCTGAGCCCCTAATGGGATGGAGAAAATAATAACACAGTGGTTGTTCAGTAGCTTAAATATTGCAAACAATAGTACCAGATGGACCTTTAGAAATTTCACCCACTTTCCTTATTTTTTTCCTTTTAGTTGCCACTTGCTTTATTCTTTACAGTTGCAATTCCAAAAGAAACAACAGGGATGGAATTGTGAGCTCTTTTGACATTTGGACCATGGTCAGCATGATCCACTCTCAGGATCCACCTCTTCTGCCATCATTTTCTTAACAAAAATTCAGTAAAACCCCCTTAACACATAAAATTTCTGCCCCCTCAGGCAAGTCTCTAGAAAAACAGAAGTTTTGTGCTGATTATTTGCATGCTAATGAATATGGTATTTAAACCACAAAGAGTGAAACCCCAAAACATAGAAATCAAATGCATGTTGACCAAAGTATTGAAAATGGGTGTAGATAACTTTCTTTATATCCATTATGTATATGTGGACAGTTATATGTATGCACATATTCTTCCAGTAATGAATGTGAAGAAAACTTCTTCATATTCAGGATCAAAAGAATGGGTTTTTTTTTTTACAGCAAGACTGCAGAGTCTGGGCTGTAAGAGATTAGATACATATTTGCAAATACATACCCATCATTCCTCATTTTCCTATAAATACAGCCTTTAAGCATTTTGTAGATTGGAAATTATTTTTCTCATGTTTCTGCATATGAAAAATGGCTCAGGCTTTTTAATCTTGTTAGCATTGTATCATTCCATTTGTTGAAGCTATATTTTAATTGCTAAATTGCTTGTCATTGTTTACACTAAATACATTCTCAATTCCATTATAACCATGACAGACTTTCAAAGGTTTTATGGAACTTCCTCTGTGATAAAGGTATTCACTTTTCAAAGTAAACATTATGTCTGTATATTTCACAGGAGGTACAATGTCATCCAAGAGAAAACCACTTACTATATTTGACATAAGAAAGCTGAGGTATAGACAGAGTGACGCCCAGCCTGAATTTTGTTTAGTGTGTATTTCTCATTCTAATGTTACCTTTGCATATAGCCTCTGGTTTTGCCTCTCTGTTCCTTTCATATTTCTATATATGCAAAGGCATCATGGGGCGCCAAATAGAACCAAAACGGAGCACCAAATGCATATTTCTGTTTAGATAGAAGTCAGTGCTACAGCCTGAAGGATTTGACTAGAGATACCCTGAGAAGAGCATGGTCATCACATCCAAGACATGGCATGTCAGCTGCTGAAAACAGATCTGGTAGCAGTCTTAATTCTGAGACAGAAGACTGCCAGCATGACAGCAGACCAACCCTTTCTTAATTGAATTTTCCCTCAACTACTAAAATACCTAAAAAGTGTATAATATTAAAGGAAAATATTTGATTCAGTAAGAGATACAAGGCCCAGACACACAATTTAGATTCAGGTTTACTGATATTTCTCACTTGAGCTCTTATTTATTAAGTAACAGTGAAGTTCACATCACCCAGACTGTACAGGGAGGTGCCTAAGATGATAGGAAATGATAGATGATAGAAAGTGTTGGGAGCATGTGTTCACTTTCACATGTCTCTTCAGATTAAGTGGCTTATTTAGCCAAATGGAAAGTTCTCCTTCTGGTCAAAGTGTTCAGCTCAAATTGTAGGAGGAAGAGCCTATCCTTCCTATTCCAACATGGCCAGAAAATAAGCTTGCTCTTCTCCTGTCCAATTGTTCAATACCTTTGGAAATCTAGTTCAAATTTCTGGCCACCCTCAAGGACTTAAAATTTGAATCACCAGTCTCAAAGGAAAGTAATTACATAAGATTATGCAATATATTGAAATGCACGTCAGCAAGATACTTCTACTGAAGTAATTTTACTTCATGGGAAATAAAGTATTCATGGAAGTAATTTCAAAGCATTTCATTTGTCATACTAGGTTGAATAAAGCGGACTGACATCCACTTAAAACTCTTTCCACAGTCAAGCCTCAGATGAAGTACTTCATCTGGTTTAGTCAATGCACTTCAAGAAAAGTTGAAAAGATGTTGGATACACACCAGAAGAGAGCAATGGGAACAATCAGAACTCTAGAAAATACGTGGAGATGCTAAGAAATCTGAGGTTCTTTAGGTTAGATAAAAAAGTAAATAAAAATTGCAACTGTCCAAAAATAATGTGAGAAATATTGGAAAGAAATTATTTCATGTGGTTACTTTGGATAGAATACATGGTTCAGAAATTTTCAGAAATGTGGACTTATGTAAGATATGAAGGCATAAGAATCAGCTTCTGCTTCACACATTTACATTTCAGTGATGAAAAACAGGCATCCACACCTCAGCTGGGTAGCTAGACTACCATCACATTCAGTGGAACTTAGAGAGCTGTGCATCTTAGACAAAACTTGACACTTACACGTGCTTAGCTGATTAAGTCCCTGGACCCCACAGACTCTATTGACTAGATTTTCGCTGAGTATAACAGCTGCTCACATGCAGATGTCTCCTTTGTGTATACTTAAATAACCATCTGAATTGCAAGATGGACCCTGGTGTAAGAAAAATTCTGCAGGTGAGGATGAAGTTCTGGAATAGATTGTCTGTGCATATTGTCTCAACCAGTAACAGCAGAGTATGGTTTATACAGAGTTGACCTTTCCTTGGGGCAAAGGCAAAGCTATTCTGTAAGCAGAATAGCCTAGCTCAATAAAACTTGAAATTATAGCTTCTGTACTACTGTTAAACAGTGCCTACAGCCAGCTCTGTTCACTGCTTCTTCTCTGGGGAGCCACGGAGCATGTGGCAGAAATCAGAGTCTTCTCCCTGAGCATGTCCAAGCAGGGATAAACACAGATGACACTACATGTCCTGTTCCTGGGACTGATTGTATTAACTAGACAGAAACTCTGTGAGCAAAAGAAACTATTAGATCAGGTTCCTTCCTACGCTTGTCTCTGAAGGGCAGCAACAGCTTTATGTGCAATTTTGTTTGAGCAGAGTCCAGTGCCCAGCTCAGGTAATTCTTAAATTAACCTCTTGTAGATATAGGTAATAGAAAGACAAGGTTGTGGATCTTGGTAGGGTTTAGGCATATGATTATTAAGAAATTACTCAATACTATTAGGTTTATTCTTTAATTGATTCATCCACTGTATTTATGAAGGTTTTTCAATTTCACACATATTCATATTATTAACTTTTAGTTTTCCTTATGCAACCTGATGTCTGTAGAGTTTTACATATCCACTTCCATGCTCAAGCACAAACTACAATCTCATTTTCATTTTGTTAAATCTAAAATCATTTATATCACCTTGGAGGACCATAGTTCAATTCCCAGAGAATAGTGAAATGGCAGATTCAGCCTGAAATGTGAATTTCACCTCATCTAACTTGAGAATATTAGAATAAGAAATCCATTTGGCTTCATCTCTTCAGTTAAGAGAGACAGGCCCCATATGGACAGGCATCCATACAGAATGTCTAAGATATTAATATGATTACCACCACTGCTTTCTGCAAATCGAGTAGGAAACTCAGTAGATGCTGGGAGATAATTTTTCACTGACATTGTTTAAGTGCATACGTCAAATGTACAATCACAAATTTAAAAACTGACAATGGGTTTGGTGAAAATGTGCTCTCTGATTCACTATGGACTGCTAAACAGAAAACTTCAGATAGTTTTGCTTTGATAGTGAATGTCAGCCTGTGGTATAATCATTGCTGACTGTGGATGGAATTATTGACACAGATCTGTGTGATCTCTTGTCTTGTTTATGTTTGCTAATTCAGACTTTCCTATAATTATCATATTACAGACTGCAAGACAAACACAGTACCCAATACGAGCTGGTGTTGATTCAGAAAAGTACAATGTACAAACACTGACATCAATACTGTCATCTGTTCTGTGGTGTTATACAGTACCACACGACTTAGACTATGCTAACTTCCTTTTCAACTGACTGAATGGATTTTAATTAATCTTTCTAAAAATACTTGGGGTAAAGGGAATATGATTTCCTTGGTTAACTTTCAAAATATACTATCAGTTACATATGGAAACACACATTAGATCCTAGTTCATTAATTGATTCTGTGTAGAATATCTTCAGTTCAGCAAAGTATATCCTGTTGGTTTTACTTCTAAGCTCCTTTTGAAAAAATGTAGATAAGTGGGTTAAAATAACATGTTAAATATTGTTAGGTTTCATAAATAGTATTTTAAACAGTTGTCAAAACACATGCTTTAGAAAAAGGATTTGGAGTTTAAAGCATTAAGATTTATTTTGTTTGTATACTCAATTTGAACAGTCAGAATACCTTTATTAAAATTTTTCTTTCTGTTTATTTTCTTTCTTTGTCCTCAAAATGAATGAAGAAATAAAGCATACAGAAACAGCTGAATTTTTGCAGTAAAACATTCTGTTCCTAAATTTATTTATGTTGCTTGAAGCACTTTGTTTCAATAGTATTAGAGAAAATTTTGGCTAAATTGCCCTTTAAGAAAAGAAAAGGTTTCAACATGTAGTATATTATTAGTGGTCCAATGGGCTTTGAGTCACCAATTAGTGCTGCTTTTTTCTTTTTTTTTTAATTATCATAGGCTTAGTCTATCAGCTGGACAGTAAACAAGACTCTGGCATCTTAGTCTAGTGTCCAGTCTAGTTAAATCATTTTCTAGAAACAACCTGGCCAGAAGGTCAGGAAGGACACTCATTCCAAGACTCTAAGTAGGCTACTTGAACTTAACTGGCAAGAAGAAAGATTCTCTGTTAATTTGCTATATATGGGTGAGTGCACACGTCAGTACCACAAAGGGCTCCATTATTGCCATATCAAAGTAAATAGCTGAAAAAAAGAGTCAGGGAGATGAATGATGAGTTAAGTGTTAAGCAGACACTGAGTGCAAACAGTAAGCATTACACAGTTGCTCTCAGAAGGAATGTGGCATCTCTTAACTCCTTAATTTCCACTGTGATAAATCTGGTTTTCTGCAGATCTTTTTATCCTGCAGGTCCCTTATTACTCATTTTAAGGAGAATTTATAATATGTTTTAGTAAATTAATTTAGCTTCTGATGACTGGAAAAAGCTTTCCCACATTAAAACCCATCTTAAACAGGGTGTATTTTTTGTATGTGAGGTTATGTTCATTGCCAGAAGATAATATTGCTTTGACCAAAACCAGTGTAAGCTCTGAATCCTCTTTGCAGGCTAGCATGAGGCCAACAAGATTTGTGCCTCCAGGAACACTTGAGAAACTTATCTCTTCCCACATTGAGGTCTTGGCAAAAAGGAATACCTCACAGTTTCCACCTGCACAACCTTTTCACCTACAACCTTCATGACTAGGTGAAATACAGAAGAGAACATTTTGTCCAAAAAGTACAGGTATTACAATTGTTCCTGACATTGCTTTGCTTTTTTACTGTATTCCAACATTCTCAGCAATGAAGGGCAAAGAGCAGTCTAGCTCTTCTGACTTTTCTAGATCAGAAAATTAAGCAATAAAATGGGAGGTAGTACTCTTTAACTCACATTTCCTAAGAGTGTACTACAGTCAAGGTAAAACAGATGTTAACCTGGTCAAACAATAAATCTATAGAGTCCATTGAAATCTTTTACATTATTATCCGTTTTTGCTGCATACACTCTTGCAGATTTAAACACCGTCTAGTTCAGTTACCAAAGCCAGATATTCCACAGTTCATACAAGAGTTTCATTAACAGTAACAATTCTAAAAGAGCTAACTCACAAAAAAGCAGCGAAGTAATAAATTACCTTTGAGCAGGTGTATATCTTTTCTGAGAACATAATTGATCGTTGTACAAATTTAGATCTCAAAAAGGTAGCTCTCACATTATTTGGATTTTTATAAAATATCATGTGGGACCCGAAAAACATCAGTTAAATATAAAAGTGTAAGAAACAGAAATTTAATGAAGAAGATAAAGGAACTTCTGCAAAAGAAATGTAAAGTGAGTGAAGAGTAGGATACAGGAAAATTATTTATAAGAACTGAAATGAAACAGTTTTCAGTTAAAGTATTAAAGAACTATTTTTAGGACTTAGCATACTTAATTTTATCATTATTTATCTTTGCAGAAAAAGGAAAATGTACTTATGAAATGCATTGATAACCTACAATGTAATTAGAGAAGAGAGTTAAGTATCATCCAGAGACAAATCTGATGTTGAGAACTAATATAATAAAAACGTGAGAAATGCACTGTTGTGCATTAGGGAACAGAGATAAAACTTCTGTGTAAAGTAGGGAATTCAATCAGGTGCAAAGGCAGAAGGAATAGCAGACATGAGTGCATGAATTAATCACTGAAAGCACTCATGAAAAAAGACACTTTTTGCTATGTTGCATCAAGTGATTTATTTCTTGTCATACCAAGAAAGTAATAGTGTTACTCTACAATGAATGGATAAAAAGTACTCTAGTGTTGTGCACATTTGATCACAGGTATTGAAGAACCCTTTGTAAGAATAAAAGTAATAAAAAAAGGACTGCTGAGATAAACACAGAATATAATGTCTGTCGTACAAAATGGAGTAAAAGAGATTGGCTTCTTGAGCCTAAGCAGATAAATTGGCTGTGACTCTCTTCTTCAAGCAGTCAGGATGTGTAATGCAGACACAGGAAAAGAGTGGAAGAGAATATTGCATGAGACAGTAAGCTTCAAGAATAAGGAATACAAGCTTATACAAGGACTGGAAAAAATTATTATATAAAATATGTTTGCATAATAATTAATAAATAAATTTGCACAATAATTATAGATCTGCAAATATTCCTTAGAAAGCATAAAAAGAGTCCAAAAAACCTCAAAGCTGATTCTTTTCAAATAATTAAAATTGTGTTCTATGGATGTGTGATTGTGGTCTTTAAATCTTTGACTTCAGATAAAGAAAGGGGTTATCAAAAGTGTGTTAATACAAAAAGCAGTCTCAGAGGTATAGGATCTCTTAGGGGACAGATGCCAAAAATTAAGAGAGAGAGGAAGATCACAACAAGCAATACCTTACATATCTTAAGGAGTGATAGACAGATTGCAGCTGGATGTGCTGATGCAGTGTTAACATTGCCAGACAGCTCATGGGTGCATCAGAGCTCTGCTCACATAGTTTTTAGTAAGTCTTTTCAATTGTTTCCTTTTCCTGCTCTGCTGCAGTACCAGAAAGTGAATCTATGACAGTGTGTTGAGATTGTACACATCACAGAACTGCCAAATAATTCTCTTTGGAAGGGATCTAAGAACACCTCTAGCCCAGCCTCATGCTGAAAGCAAAGTCAGCTTTGCAATCAGACTTGGTTGCACAGAGCTTTATCCAAGTATGTCTTGGAAAACCTCCAAGGATGGAAACTGCACAACCTCTTTGGGCAACCTGCCCACAGTTTGGCTGTCATGGTGAAAGAGTTTCTCCTTATCTTCAGCCTGAACCTCTCTTGTTTCATCTTGGGCCTGATGCCTCTTGTACCCTGCCACATCCTGCTGTGTGAACTGCCTCCAGTCACCTCCCTGCAGGCGCTGAGGCTGCTGCTGGGCTTCCCCACCGCCCTCTCTGCTCCCAGCTGCGTGAGCCCAGCTCCCTCAGTTTCTTCTCAGAGGGCAAGTGCTCCAGTTCCCCTTGACCATCTTGGTGGCCCTTCACAGAACTCACTGCAGTTTATCAAGGAGTTTATTGAAGTGGGAGTCCTTGCATGTAGTTTCCTAGAAATGGTTTAACAAGTGCTGAGCAGAGGGAGCTAATCACTGGGTCCTGATCTCCTGGCCATGCCTCTGCTGACAGAATCCAGGACAATTTTGGCTTCCGTGTTGCTGGGTTTTACTTCTGTCACAGGCTCAGTTCACAGCCCACCAGGACCCCCAGGGCTTCATCAACAGAGCTGCACCCTGCACAGACAGGCTCCCACCTGTATCGTTGTCAGAGGGTCTTCCTTCCAACATGCACAGCTCGGCTTTTGTCCTTACTGAATTGTGTTAGGGTTCCTGTCAGCCCATTCCTCCAGCCTCTCCACCACTCTCTGAAAGGTAGGCAGTCTTCAGTACATCAGCTGTCCCTCTGCTATTTAATGCCATCTCTAAGCTGGAGGAGCAAGAACTCCATCAGCTCCTCCAAGTCATGGATAGACATATCACATAAAGACAAATTCCTGCACTCACACTGGAGTCCACTTTTTTATCAGTCTCCTGAAAAAGTAGGATCCATTAACCAATTGACTGTACTGAAATGATTTTTTTAATGATTTCATTATTTTTTCTGGAAATAAAATCTGTTTCTGAAAGAAAATATAAGTAATTTCCTAAAAACTTGGAAACTTCCAAATGAGAAAGAATCACGTCACAAGTTTAATTCTCTGATCTCTCTAAACTAGAGACTTCAGAAGTATACTTGGAAAAAAAAAAATCAGTGAAGAGTTTTCAATCTAGGTTCAAAATTTTAGTCTATTTCAAATTGAAGTTGAATTTGCAGTAGTTCTAGGATATAGCCACAAAAATAAATTGATTAAAATTGTGGGTGTGACTCTTTCACTGAAGCACAGACATAGAAATAAAGGATAAGAAAAGAAGACATTGGATCATTTAGATTGAAACAAAGTATGAGAGAAGGGGAAAAGTATAGGAACTACCTAGTCTTCGTTATGCACATGTATAGCAACATCTGAACAAGATATCATCTGGGTAAGACTGGCTGTGCCATATTCAGCAGATGTTAAATTAAAAGGTATTCTGAGAGAAAAGGGCAGGTTGGAGACCTGTTCATAAAGGTCAAGCTTGTGTACTCACTGACAATTTGATCTCTTGCTGGGTATAACTGTGAAAGCTGGATCCTCAAGGCAGCAATATGAAGTTATCAGAGTCCTTTGAGATTCTCTGTGGCTAATGTACATTGAAAACATCAGAGCAGCAAAGAAGACAAATGAGCATACATTGCAGCAGCGCAGAAAGAACCATTACTGCTCCCAGAACATCAAGGAGAGCAAGCTGAAATATTTCAGGGACATACCAAGGAGAGATGGAGATCGATCAGTAAAAACAATAGTGTAAGGCAGAGCTGCAGGCAGAACTGGAAGCATGGTTTGGGTCAGCAACAAAAGAGAAGGGAAATTTCCACAAGCAATGAGGGGATGTCAGGTCTTGTGAATCATGATGCAAAGGGCCACTGACCTCCAAATTTAAGGCAGAGCCTGATAATGATGGATATAGGTAATTTATCAAACAATAATGTTGGCTGGTAAGCAGCCTAGTTAAAAGACACTTGAAATGTAGCCTCGTGTTTCTGACCCCTCAAGCACCATACAAATAAGATGATGTTTTCTTCTCATAGAAACTGTAGATTTCATATATCAAAATTCTACTTCATGCGAATCCATAAAATATATTTAGACACTCTTTATATAAACAGACATAACAAACATTCTTATACAATGACAATTACAAAATTATATCAATTAGCCAGAAAATTTTTATAAATTCTGTTTAAATATTCTTATAATCAATAGTTTCATTTTACGTGGCAGACTATTTTTGGTTGTTCTACAAGGGTTTCTTTCCTGAGAATTAATAAAATATGTAAATATGCCATTGTTTGTGAAATCCTCACAAATTTTCGAGATCTTTAAAGAATTTACTTATTTTTACTTCACTCTGACTATTATTATATTTTAAAACATCTGTCACTTTTCCCAAAAAGACCTACTTTGGTCTTTTTCAGCCTAACATTTCAGTGTTTATCTGGACCATGTTCATTTACTTTCCATCTTTCCCATACCTCTGCACTCAGTGTTTCCCTATGTGACCAAAAATGGGCTTCTTCACACCATCACATGCAGCATAATAGCTTTAAACAGGATTTAATCCCCTGAAAAATCTGGTTATGTATACCTTAGCCAACACCAAGCTTCTTCCATGTTATTGTTTCTTTCCGCACCACAGACAATCAATAGGACATATTCTTATCTTAAATCTGTAGAATATCTCCATTACCAGACTAGTTATCGTCTACCAAATTTATGCTTACTCTCCCCTGCAGACTTCTGAGTTGTTATCACACCCAGCATGAACAAAGATCTAAAACAATAAATTGGGTTATATATGCATGATTTACACATTTAAATAATCTACAGTAAGATTTGTTATATAAAGGTTATGCAGAACAAAATATAATGAAGTGCATTTGATGAAATTGATTAGTTACAGAAAATAAAAATAATGCTTTATTATCAGGCTTAATAAACTGTGAAAAAGATTTTATATGTGGCTAGTATTTCTTCATCCACAACCTGGCATTACAGCTCTGCAAAGTAGGACCTGGTTTATGAAGAAAATAAACTTCTTCCCTCTGCTGTGCCTACTGCAGTGTCTTAAATAGGAAAATACTCCGGGATGTGCTAGTATCTCTTTTCACCTAAAAGTGACAAATTACAGATGCAAAAATTGCTGATGCTCCCAAATATTGTAAATGTGCAGCTGTATATGCCCTTAGTTAAAAGGATCCTGAATGGGAGAGGATAACGTTCAGTTCACTGCATTAGCTGCACCAAGCATATTTCTCTATGTACATTGCACTTGATAAATTACAGCTTCTAAATCTGAATGAACCGCTTAAGCTACCTCTGTCTACATGTCATGACTCCTTGAAAAGCAAGATATATTACTTCAAAGATTTTTGTGTGGTTATAGATCAAAAATAAATAACACTCTCTCATTTAGTTAAATAAAGTGGGTATCTATATAAATCAAGAGTCCTCTCATGCTTTCAGGAGACGAGCTGGCAAGGCACATACAATCCTTTACAATCAGAGTTCGTAAGTTCATGGCACTTAAAACAGGCATGTCTTGGGAAATAGTCAAACTCCTATGTATTCTGCTTGAAAAAAATTTAGTAGCACAGAAATTTGTCAATGAGAAGCAAATCAAATTTGTGAACAGGTGAAAAAATGTGTTTAATCCATGCTCAATGTTGATGGCAATAAGTCAATCACTGGAATTTTCTATGCTCAGTTCTAGCCAGCAAGATCTGACTCTCACAACCCTCATTAACTAAGGCAGCTTTAGCCTTGAGAGCACTTTAGCCTATTCATGACCAACGCTGTGTTTTTAAATCATGTTGCAAAACAAACTTATGAGGGGTTTTGGTTTTCTTTAAAGAAGAATTTGTAACTAACAGAATTCTTGGGAGACACGTGGCTATATTGACTCACCTTGCATCACTTCACTGTCAGTATTTTGAACAGGTGAAAAAAGAGTACAACAAAAGTAGTCCTAGATACAAAAACAGTTGGAAAACAGAAGAAAAAGTGGATAAGGTGGAGCAATGTTCATTTATATGAGTGAATGTCTTGCAATAACCTTTGACGTGCATTTCCATATTTTCCATATTTTACATTTCCACATCTCTAAATTTCTTTTTGTTCTTTACATCGAGGGACATTTGTTTTAATGTAATTTTAACTTATAATTGGCAATGCATATACATAATTACTGTTGGTCTAATCACATAATTGGAGCACATTTATTTACATAATTGCAATACTTTATTAGAAAGTGTCGTTGCAGTGCTAATGGAATTATGCTTAATGTCATCCTAAAAGTCCACATGAATCTATGCAAAAAAGACATATGAAAAAAACTATAAGCACAGTTTAAAATTTCCTACCTTAGCTCTCCCTCTCAGTGTTGTATCAGCAAGTACACATTAATTTCATTATTATAAATGGAGATTGGCCAAGACTAATAATCATTTTTTAGAAGTCCATAACTGAACTATGGAAATCTGTTATAAAAAAAGCCTTAAAACCATCTATTTATTTAACTAGGGATTGCTATTTGAAGTGAAAAAAAGAACAGGAATCAATCTTTAAATAATATACTGCTAGAAGATTCTGCCCTTAGTATTGCAACAGAAAGCAATAAGACAAATTAAACTCTGCAAACACCTCCTAAGCAGGAGAATCTAATAAACTGGGGACTGCTTGGATGGGTTATATTGATCAAATTTTATTTGAAAGAGGAACCTAAAATCCTATTGTGAGTCCTGTAATCAGCTCAGTCTTTCCTTCAGTGTTAATAAATATTTGACTTTTGAACTCAGGATACTTTTATAGTAGTTTTGTTCCTCCATTGACTTTGAAGGCAGATAAAACAACCTTTGACTTCTGTCATTGATTGCTCAAAGGGTTCCTGGATGGAGTCACGCTAAAAGCTTTCTTTCTGTCCTCTCCCTTTCTATTTGTCCTGAAAACACATTTGTATGAAATGTGTACCTGTCCTGATTGTCAGATAATACACTTGGAAAGAAGATGCCTTAAGACTACGAATAATGTGGTGGTTTTGGTTTTGGTTTTTTATTTTGTGAGACTTGGTGCTACTGAATTTAATTTAGATATAGTAAGGCATATGAAAAATATATTTTTTCCTATGCAAATACATGTACAAGTATGAATTATATTAAAGCAGAATTCCATGGTTTATCCCTAAACTTAAAGCATTAATTTAAAAGAGTATTATTGCAGTAAGTATTTAGATGCTGCCGAAATAATCTTAGGAGAACAGGTTGGGCTGAATGCCCACAAAACATCGTCCTGTATGGTAGTACTTTCTATGATTACATGCCTGTTACAAATATATGAAAAGTTACGGCACTGCAGCATGACTCCTGAGACCTGTTCACTGAAGTGCCTATCTGTACATATTCAAGGGAAGTTTATAATTATGGATTTTGTATTCAAGAAACACTATAATCTGACCCCTCCTTATCTGAAAGATTCTTGTCTTGCCCAATAATGACAAAGATGATCCATTACAGCCATTGTTACTTTTTTACACAGCAGATGGAAGTGTTCAAGCCATGTTTCAGATCTGGAGAAGATAAAAAGGGGAATTTCCTGAGAATACCATTCCAATGGCAGGGTGGCCATTTCTCCATTTTGTGAGGAAAGAGAATGAACTTAAGTTCTCTGTTTGGAGATCTCCAATGGAGATCAACAGCCTTGTTTTCCCTGAAATTCATAAGTAGACAGACTAAAAGTTAGAGGAGGTTATATTGCAGAGTATGTACGTGCTATAAATGGATGCTGAAATTGCAAGTGTATAAGTAGAGGGAGGCTGGCAAATGGGTAGATATGAGATCAGTGTTTCAATTAATGACTTTAGGCCATGTGGACCTAAGCAGTACCGCAAAACAATATAAATATTTACTTAGGAGATGAAATTAAAAGATTAAGCTTTAGAAAATGGTACCTTTTTGACTACTTGTGCACAGCTGCACACAAATCCCACCCAAGCTGTGATTTGAAATGCACCTCTGGCACACTGAGGTGTTACATCTGTAGCACAAACATTGGGATGGTCTGCAGAGTGCCGATGACTACTTAGCAAATGGTGACACCCGTGAGAATAGGACTGTACTTTTCCCTTTTCAGATTTGGTATCCCACATCTGAAAGCTGCTTGCAACACTCACCGGGTTCTATTCCACAGCTCTCAAATGAGGCGAGCAGAGCAGATCAGCGATGGTCAACCAAGAGCCCAGTGATCTCCAAATAGGTTCATGGTGATGAGGAAAGTCCAAGTTCAGTCAATGAGTCAAGCTGTGTTCAGGACCAGGGAAGTCCATGTCCAGGCACAGGCATCTGCCCCAGAAAGGACTGTGGGCACAGTAGCGTAGGTGAGGACAAAGGATGAGGGTCTGAGCTGGCACACAGCTCACAGTTTAAAGAGGAAACCCCAGGTGCTTCCAGGACAAGCTACCCTTTTTTTCCCCTGCCCCAGCTGTCTTTAAAAGCAAAATAAACATAGTCAGGGCTCAAATGTTGTCCCTGCTGCTAAATCCCTGAGCTGTACCCAGGCATGATTTTGGCTCAGGCCAAACAGCACTGGTGTCCCCCAGACAGCAGACACACACAGCTTGGGGAAAGTTTAGGGCCACATAGACTAGTGACCACTCCCACAGCTGCTGATTTAGGGGTCCTACTGGTTTGGGAAGGAAGAATGGGAGTAGGATTTAGTTGTATAGACACAAGCTAAGCTGTGGCCATCAGATTCCTAGCCAGAAAACAAGCCTTGTTTTCCCTTCCATCATAGATAAAAATCTGTCTTTTTTTAATTGTTTTTATTTTTTTTAGTGCTAAGTAGTGATGTTTCAGACTACAACATGAGGGTTTGGCCCACAGCCTTATGGGAAAAGGTTTGGGTCTTTTGGGGTTTCTTTGTGATATACTTTTGCTAGCAATGAGGGCATAAATCTTACAATTTCTTGTCTCAGTTGCTAAAGGGAGAGTTTACAATTGGATCTAATGGATGCAGTCCCAGGAATCTGACAGCAGCACGTAACCAACTCACCTGCATACAGCAGCCCAACTGCTGGCTTGTTCTTCATCAGGAGTAAACTGATTTTGTGGGACTCAGAGATTTAATAATTTAGGATAGTGTTTAGCTTCTTATTCCATTAAGGAGGACTTGAAGTTTCATCCTTTGAGCCTTACAGAGAGACACACAGGTTGTCAAACAGAAATTTCACAGTAATGTAAGCACTTAAGGATTATTCTAGATGTCTCTAAAAAAATTAATTCTGCCAGATTTGCAAGAAATTGCACTTCAACAAGCAGTACAGTGTTATGAGATATTAATCATTTCTCTGTAGGCAATATGTATAAAAATAAAATGTATTATACTCATTTGCAAGAATAAATTGCAAAATTTTGGTAGACAGTGCATTAGTAGACACCTGTGCTTCTCTTCAGTATCAGTGTGCTTTGTAGGAAGCCATCATTTTATAGGGCTTGGAATGTGAGCATTAACTGCATACAATTGTATATTAATTAATATAAATCATAGACCTGGTCAAACTTTCGTTGTTGTTTTAAAGCTATCAATGAAATTTTTCACTATCTCTCAGAGTAAAAATAGTTGTGGAAAATGAATGTTTTGAAAATTTTTTTGATATTTTCCTTCAGAACTCAAAGACATTCACTTTTCTATATGTGGCAATGTGTTGTGAAACTTAAAGGGGTAGTCAAGCAAAAAGTAAATTTATGTGTTTATTTGAACTTAATACACCTGAGCCTCAATAATGTATTGTTTTGTAAATGTAATAATCTAATGATTTATAAACGTGAGATTGAAAACTAAACTTCAGAAGCATGGTTTTCTCACATGCAAATGTTTGGCATCAGTTATGCTCACAAACAATTTTAAGCTCTTTGTGGTATTCTTCCTGACCTTCAGCTGCCGCACTAAAAATGGGCCATTGGCCTGTCAACCTTGTGCAGAAGTTTGTGAAGTTTAAATGGCATGAGCAGCCTACCCTACCCTACCTTATGTATCTGTTTTGAAGAATTTTTCACCAGTGAAAACGGCTCTGTAGGTACTCTCAAGCCCCTGGACTCTAACACATAAATAACCATGAAACTGGCAATGAGATGCAACTTAGCGGGTTTTTTCCCCTGATAATTCTGCATGAATTTTTGCAGTCTAGAAAAGTCAAACACACAAAAGTAATAGAAAATTTTAAAAATATTGAATGGCAGCTTGATTTTGTGGCAAATATTTTATCTAAAGCAAATTATTGACATTTATTTGCCAAGTGGTATGTACCCAACCAAGAAAATGGCAGCTCTCAAAAGCTCTCTTTCACTGAGAAGCAGTCATTCAAAATTACCTCAAAAATAAACTAAAATACTTTAACAACATTTTATAATAGTTTAAAATTTGCAAATCAAACTTGATATAAAGAGGAGGCATTTCATTTCTTTCTAGATTCAAATCACTAATCTGCAGCCTTTTTTCTTGCTTTTATCTTTCAAGCAAATTGGATCTTAAATATTGTTGCCTTCCACCCTATGAGAAAAATAATTTAATTTTACAGCAGTACTTTTTGAGAGCCAGCCTCTTTCATCACTTGGCTGTAAAAATCCAATATGTTTTTTAAAACATCTCAGTTTATGGTAAGCTCTCCCAAATTAATGAAAATTCTTGCAAGTTAATATTTTGGACTGCCTATTTGAACACAAAATTTGTGAAATATTTAAAAGGATAGAAATTATGCTCCTAATGTTCTTTATGAGTAGATTTACTCTGTCACAACATATCAGCTTCTCTAAATTGTCAGATATTGCTCTGCAAGCATACTAGGTACTCAGTATACTACTGTAGAAGATTTTCAAAAATATCTTGAGTTTTCAATTCCCTGCTTTACACCCGAACAGATTTGCACCTCATAAAGTGGAAGAAGAGATTTCCACAAAAAAAGTAAAGTTTTCCCTCACACCTGCTTGCTGAAGCAATGCAGGTCCTACTAGAAATATTCTCTACTTTTCAACAAAAAAAAAAAAAAGATAATTTATGTATATATCATAAAAATCCTATATAGTACTACAACTAAAAATACTAATATGCAACATATTTCTCTGAATTTTCCAAGCCCCAAGGAGATAAGGGGTTTGAAAGTAATGAAGTCACCCTTCTTCGAGGTATTTTGAAGTTAATGTTATAAAAGAGAAATAGATATTCATGTGCTGAGCCAGTTTTTGTTGGGGTTGAGTTAATTTTCTTCACAGTGGCTGGTATGAGGCTGTGTTTCGGATTAGTGCTGAAAAACAGTGTCTATAATTCAGAGATTATTTTGTTGTTGCTGAGCAGCACTTACACAGCATCAAGGCCTTTTCTGCTTCTCATACTGCCTGAACAGCAGGGAGACTGGGGATGCACAAGGATTTGGGAGGGGACACAGCTGGGACAACTGACTCCAGCTGACCCAAGGTATATTCCATACCATATGGCATCACTCTCAGCATATAAAACTGGGAAAAGAAGGAGGAAGGGAAGACATTCAGAGTGATGGTGTTTCTCTTCCCAAGTCACTGCTATGTGTGATGGAGCCCTGCTCTCCTGGAGATGGCTGAACACCTGTCTCTCCACTGTAAGTGGTGAATTAATTCCTTGTTTGGCTTAACCAGGTATGTATTTTGTGTATTATCTGTAAGAGCAGACAGAACACAAACTCTTTTATCTTCCACTTAGATTACTGCCAGAAAAGATCTATGACAGATAAATTAAGACTTATTAAGAAACATAAGTGAAAGATGTAAGCAAAAGGATGTTTCCATGCTTAAGACATGCATCTATGACTTTGAAAATTTGCATTTAAAACCTAGCACTGTGGCATGCCACCTGTGTGAGCCTGGGTCACCAACTTTGAGCCCAATTTTAACAGTCATCATCAGAATTGCAGCACTTCCCCAGAGAATAGGCTGCAAAGCCTGTTGAATGTTGTGCTCTTCTGCAAATGAGGTCAATAAGCACCAAAATGGAAGATGATAAACATGACACCATGCTCAAAATACCCCCGGGGTCATCAGCATCTGTTGATGAAGACAACCTACAACACAATATCTTTAATAAATTGTTACAGTTCCACTGAAACAAATCAAGATTTTGCCTTCTTTCTTCTAGAAGACTGCTCCAAATTTTCACAGCATTCACATGAAAACCCCATTAATTTCACATTTAAATCAATTTATGTCCTTGTCCCAACACTAATTCAAATACATCTTCTCCTTCTGCCCACTGGTGATTAATCTCACCTTTTTCAATTTCCATTTTGCAAGACTAAGCAAGCAAGCCTCCTTTCCAGCCTCTCCTCAAGGAAAAGTTTACTGGCATTTGACAATCTTTCTTTCCACCTGTTCCTAATTTTGTAAATGTATATTTCTCAGTCTTGAGCACCAAGACTCAGAGGTCTTATGAGACAAGTACCTCTCTACTACCACTAGAAATGCTGTGCTCAAAATCTGCTCAGGTAGGATTTGTTCTTTTCATGTCCACTTTTGTCCATATTTTTTATTCTGTTTTGTATAGAAAAAGAACCATTACCTTAGAACTTTCAGACCCTAACACATGACTGCATTCCCTGTCTATTAAAACTCTTTCGGAATAAAACTATTGCTCTCAGTTCTTGTGGTCATTCAGTTTTCCTAGCAAATTATATTCTCTTCCTGCTTTTTTTTCAAGGTTATTTTGTGACCTTAGTAATTTTTTCTAGTGTGTGTCTAGCTCTGCCCACTTTATTTATGACAATATTAAACAAAATGGTCTGAAGATGGATCTTTGAGAAATTTCTATATAATGACTTCCTTCCAACACAAGTTTCCCTTTCAACTCCATCCAACATAGTCTTTTTTTATCCAGATATGTACACACATAGAACTGCTGTTGAACTAATAACCTCTCGTGAGGCACTACATTCAAAGGCTGCATTGTATTCTAGATAGATGAGATCTGCTGCAGTTCACTTGTCTGGAAAATCAGTTATCTCCTCTTAGGAAAGTATCACATTAGCCTCACTCATTCTGTATTTGTTAAAACCATGTTGTATCTTACCTCATTTTTATTTACTTCCTCAACTCAAGCTCTTCTTCACTTTTGTAACTGTTCTAAAATGTTCTGTATCATTAAAGTTATGTATGTTATCATTATGTATGTTATCACTGTATCATTAAAGTTATGTTGTCAAGTTTGTAGCCAGGAAATCAATATTCTTTTTTTGTTTTCTTGAATGTAAACACATATGCACACTATATTTTTTTCCACTCATACAGACCACTTCCAATTCTACAGATACTATAACATATAATCTTGAGAGCAAATAATCAATTTTACATGCAAACTGCTTCAATGCTCTAGTCTAAAGGCCATCTAGTCGTAGACACAGAAGTATGACTCTAAATCAAGTATGTAAAATAGAAGGGATTTTTCTGCTGATAATCGGACCTTGACTACCGATGATGAGTACTGTACTCATCTCCAAGATAGTTGTTTCCTCTAAAATAGATTTAATCTATCTATAAACAAGAAAATAAATAATAAAATAAATAATTTTTTGTCCTACTACATCTCTAAATCTTTCAAGTTCTCATGCATCAAAGATTTTAGAAATATTTCACAAATGAGTTCAAAATTATTTTAAGAATATACCTTAACAAATGAAATTATGAAATTAATTATTATTTTTGTGCATTGTTAACATTAACTGCTACTGTTAACAATGTTACTGTGTATAAATAGAAAAACAAGCAAGCAAACAAGAAAAACACTGAAAGAAGATCTGATTACAGCATTGAAGTACAGGAAGAATTTCAGACCTTGAAATGAGCAAAGTAAAAAATGTTAGTGACTGAAAGTCAAAGCAGATTAATTTAAATTAGAAACAAGATGCATCTTTTAGCAATGAAGGTGGTTAAGGAATGGAGCAAAACCTCAAGAGAAGCAATGAATTTTCTGTCTCCTAATGTCATTAATTAGAGCCCTCTTGGTATGGCAGAGCACAGCAGTTCTGACTTTAACACCATGCGAAAATTATGTCGAGTCTCTAATCATGTTACCATGCTGTTAGTGCCAGGGCTGGTGAGTTCTGTCACATTTTGGAGAGCCAGCAAGGAGAACTACAGTGATCAGCACTCTCCAAGAGATGTACTTACCTAAAAATTTTGCAGTTTGTACTAAAGAACATTTTTCAAGGAAATCAAAGTAAAAGGAATTTCAGTCTACATAGCACAGGAGCATTTCTCCCTGAACTTTTCTAAATACACTTATGGTAAAGTGGCATTTTAATTAAATATACAATAACACTTATTAAATTTACAAAAGTCTGAAAGATCAGAGATTGCCAGTATTGACTAAGAAAATAAAACAAGCAAATACAATCTCAGCTGGGTGTTTCAGAAGCAAAAGAACCCAGTAAATTACAGGTATTTCAGAAAGAGCATTAAAAAAATTAAAGATTATTGAAATAGAGCATCAGAGAGCATGCAGGAAATGAGAAAACATATCTTTATGAAATACAGGTCCTTCACATAGCAGAAAATAGATTTTTTAACAAGGCACTAAAAATTACAGTGTGTATTGGCAATGCCTATCAAGAAGAAAGACAGTTAGAGCATTGTGTTCTCCAGAGCACAGAGATGTGATGATAAAAGCACCCCATCTATGAATGCATTTCAGCCCATATGACTACCTGTGTGCATGTAAGATGCCACATCTTTTCTGTTGCATAAGGAGACAAAAGATTATCTGTCAGAATTTTTACCACGTTTTAACATGATAAAGCTACTGACACCCTGTTTCCTGTGGTTGCATGACCCTGTGGAAAGGAATGATAGCTTCTGGTTACATCCATACTGAGTAATTAAACAGTGTTGGAGATCCCTCCTAGTCACTCATTTTCTTTGCTGTTAAACTGCTGCTACCAGAATTTTGGCCCGTGCTGATATGTGCACACCCAAACAGTTCTTGGACACAGTTTGATAGCTCAGACCAGGGATATCCCCAGACAGGGACCATTCTCAAAAGACAGGCTGGATGCAAGCAGCCTGCTTTGGACCTAAGAGATTTTAACAGTGTGGACACAGACTTTTCTATGCCATTTTTCACCAACATCTTTCCCTTAGTGGTAAAGGGACACTCATGCTAACATGATTAGAGATTCTAAATCATTTTAGCATGGTGCTACAGCCAGGACTGCTGTGCTCTGCCATACCAAGAGGGTGCTGACAATGAAAAACTTTGCTTCATTGTTTCTAATATTTTTTTTCCTAAAAGATAATAAAAAGGATTGAGTGAGTGTCAGATATTATATCTTTGAAACACAGAGGGAACAGTTCAGGGTAACATCCAAACTGCAGAGAAATGGCTGTTCTCTAAAGCAAAAACAAAAATAATATATAGACACAAGTAATGGAGAACTCAGATTCAATAAGAAATTGCTACATTTTAATATAAATTAATCAAATACAAGTGACATATCTGCAAGAAATAGCAATGAGGATGTAAGACCTAAGATATGTGTGTGTACGTTTAGGTGAAATGACATAGCAATATAAGATTTTCAAACTATTATTTGTGCTTTACTTATGCTAAAGGGATGTTAAGTACCCAATGTGCTTAATACCTGAATCAACATCTTGAACACTCAAATGGATGTACTGAAAGTAGTAACAGACTTAGTGATCATTTTGATGTTATAGCTTAGGTTCCATCTGTCGATTTTCTTCCCTTTGTGATTGCTCTTTTAGCTATTTTAAAAATACACTGAAGTTCGAGTTTGATTCTTTTCAAATCTATTCAGAGGTTGTAATTAGAAGTTAATCACTTTATTTATGTACAAAAATACTGTCTTTGTTAATGCTACACTGTATCAGTGGCAATATCTTAATTCTTTTCAATTGTTGTTTATTATACCATTCACCACAGGTTTTATTCAACATACAGAGACTTTCCCATGACAAAGTTTAGTGTTTGGTCTGGAGAAGACACTACATTGTTGCTAAGACTCTGCTTGGAAGTGATAAAACCCAATTTAATTGCACAGCCAGCAGAACACAGCAAGCTTCCCATTTTTTACCCCTGCAAACTACATTTCTATGTCAGCTGCCCAGCTCAGCTTCCTGGGCAGGATGCTGGGATAATGCACAGAGCTTAGCAAGCATGAGTACAGGGGCTCTTCCTGACAGGGCTCTACCAGCAGCTCCATGTCTCTAATTCAAGGGACTTTGATGTTGAAGGTCTCTGGGACATCCATAGTACGGCGAACAGGGCATAGATTTGAGCCTTATTTTGCCGTCATCCATACTGTCCAATTGTTAGCAGGCTTCCTCACACTGATGTGGCACATGACATGCCAGGCACTGAGGAACAGCTTGTGAAAGAGTAGGAGCAAAGGGCTCATAAGGGGACCGTTCACAAGGGGCAGAATAGGTTAATTCATGCTGTTGCGGGGGGAGGAGGGGGGGGAAGATTTTAACCACATAGGTGTAAGCCTGACCACAGCACTTAACCTTAGAGGCAGAGAGCAACCTCTGCCCCATGCTATCCACTAGCTGAGACAGTCCTACTGCTTTTAGATGTCCAACAAGAAGGAACAAGTAACCTCACTGCAGAAAGGAAAGGTCTCCTGCATCTTTTGGTTATGACTGATAAATACAGTTGCATTCACCAATTTGCTGCTGTCCTTCCTGGTGCCAAGGTCTCTGGTTGCTAATATATAGCATAACCACTCTTCATAAGGACATGTGGCAACATATGAAATGTGCAATATGATGGGAGAGAACTAGTACTTCCATGGCTTCAGACCACTCTTTTAGGATAGTGCTACTCTGCATGGTCCAGCTGGATGCAGCACTGTCTTGCTTCAAGTGTATCCAAAGAATTCCCATGCTGGTGGTTGATGTCTTCCTCTATGTGAAAGCTCTTAACCATCGAAGGCTGCTGAGGAGAGCATGTAAACAGTCACACAAACCAAGACACCTTTGTTATAAAAACCTCTACAGAAAGGAAAACGAAGCAAAAGAGAGAACTGACCTTTTGGTTCCTGCCCCTCCCACTGCAGAAAGACAGAACCAGGCCAGGGATGAATTCTGACATGGTTGGTGGACTAAACAGGATATTCAATACCAAGATCTGGGCAATATTTATTCAAGCATTACAGTGTCAGCTCTGCAGCTGTTCTTCAACTCTGGAATTTAGTAATTTCCCCCATTGCTCACTTTTGAACTTCTGGTTATGCTGCTGAGAAATATTGAATTTATAAAATATTACTGCTCACATCTATAAAAATCAGAAATATAGCACAAATACTGTATAACCATTAGAAGAATTCACCACTTGTTCTGTATTTGAGTAAGGCAAGCAACAAATTTGATGAGACTTATGATGTAGATGATGCATTATTATTTTAATAGCTCTTTAGTACATTTCTTAGTCATAGGCCACAAACTTTTTACATTGGACACTATGAAAATATAAGCAAACAGTTGTTCCAAAAGCCTTGGTTTTTAAATAAAATAAAACATTATAGATAGACTAGCAGTGACAGTGATTCAGAAGAAGAGTCACAGAGATGGTAGCTGAGACATCATCTGGTCCCAATACAATCTCCACACAATCCATGTTCTCTTAATTGCAGGAATTGAAACCTGATCTTTATTTATCTGGGTGCCGTTTTGAGTTACACTTATGATGTTGGATATTTTACTCAATCTTTGTTTACAACATGTCATAGTCTACAGAGTGGCATGCTTCAAAATCAAAGCTCTTCAAAAAAAGCACTGATGTTTGAACTAAGAGCTTGTTCTGAAATGGGCAGTGTAATGAAGAGGAGCTTAACCTTTTCCTCATGGAACTGAAATACAGTGTAGCAAAGTTTATACGCCCTTATTTGCAGCCACTGCTGCCACAATTTATCAATTAAGGCTGGGAAAATGAGAAGGGCTTAGAAATTAACTTCATTACTCTTAAACTCTGACCAGAACTCATTCTTGGGAGATAGCTACCACTTTATGCCACATTATATGTACTTGCAACATCAAGAAAGCACTTTCGTTCTCACTATAATATTATTTTTAAAAATAATAATTTTATTGTATAAATATATTGATGCTTTGCAATCTATATTGATACTCTTTGCAATACTTCACTGCTCTGTTATGAGATGAAAGGTACTTCCAGGATCATCTTGATTTAGACTATCTTATAGCCATTTGCAATTTTTCTTCAAGACTATGAGACAATAACCAGATGTCTTTAGATAGCTTTTACTTATTTGTCAAGTGCAAGCCATTGAAAATATGTTGACAGAAACAGCTGACTTAAGTTACAGTTTCTGAAAGTATCACATAAGAATTCATGCTAGGTAATAATTAAATTAATGAGAGAATCTGGATCTTTTCTGAGCCCCTCATGCAGTCTGTTACTAAATAAAATGGTCTAGGGCCCACTGTTCAGCCTGTAGGCAAAGAGCACAGCATAGCTTGAACTCTGATGCTATTGTCCTTTCTCTCCTCAGCCACAGAGAGGGTGGCCCATCCTGAGCCAGAACAGCACACTAATAGATAAATCATAGTGTCAATCACGTGCTAATTATCAAATTTGTGCCTGGTCTTGTTTACTTTTCCAGTCCAGATATAGCTCATATAAAAGTATTACCTTTTACAGTGGAAAAAAACCCCAAAAGATTACAAAAGGTTTCAACTTCAAAGCACGTTTTCAGCTAATTGAGCATATGGTCTTCCTGCAGCCTTATGCTTACCTCAACCAGAACAATCCAGTCTTTAGCAAATTATAGAGCTATGAAGTGGTAATGAAAACAATACAGCTGGCTCCTCACGTGACCATGTCTCTTCAGCATCACAGTCCATTGGAAATTCATCAGACCTCCACTGTGAATTTGATAGCTGCCACTGGAAACACCCAGGAGTCAGAAGGCTGAAAAAATATTGGATCATCTCACACTCCTATCTACACACTACCTGAGACTGGGATTTAATCTACTGTCACTTTATGTTTAATAAATTTTATAAAAAGAAAGAAAATTAATAAAAAAACCAGAAGTAACGCATGAATAATTGTAGTTGCTTCCCCGTCTCAGTCATCTTCTTGCTATTCTTGTACAACTTGCATGTTTAAAGTCCTTATTTCAGATAGAACCCAGACATGGTAGCCTAGCACAAATTGCTACCCACGAGGCCATCAGTCATGTTAGTTCACATGAAAAGGCAAACAGCATGGGGCCAAATTGAGTGTGGAGCTTCATAGACTGACTGCACGTCTGATGTCACCACTGATTTACTTATATGTGCTGTCAATCTATACTGGCAATATATGAGAAGTTGGAAAACTTTCGGAGGCAGCTTAATTTGCAAGTTTGGTGGTACTCTGTTTACTTAGACACAAATACACAGTAATGGGATAAGTATGTGCATATTTCCTGCGCTGATTAGCTTCCCATGGGCTTGAATTTCAATTCAAGTCAGTGGGAATCTTTCCACTTTCTTCAGTGGCAGTTGGCCCACATCCTCAATAAGAAGCATACTGCACTGGGCAGAAGTTGTTCTCCACAAGAAAAATTATTCTAGGATTAGAGTCTACAGTGGGAAAATGAGCATAAAATGTCCTAAAAGCATGCTGACAAGACAATCACAGTAAGAAATGAGTCTGAATAAACTGCAAGCTTCATTTGGTAATTTGTAAACATAAGGATTCAAATTAACAAAGTAAAACGTTACTTGTTGCACTGAAAACTTGATAAGGCTGTTGGCAAATTTATTCCTTTAGTTTCGATGAAACTTGCCTGTTCCAGTTTAATAGTACCTTCACCTTATTGATCAGGTAGTTTCAGTGTTATTTTTATACACATATCAGTTTTGTGAAATTTATTTTGTCCAGCTGCAGGGGAGTAGGGATGCACTTTGGGTTGAGCTAAATTGGAACAATTGGGGTTTTTCATCACTGAAACAATTAACAGTAACAACAATTGTGGCTGGAAGTGGAAGATTAATTTTCAAGTGCCTTTAGTTCTCAAATGCTATTTTGGCAATAAATAATTCATGCTCAGAAAAATGCTGACAAAACCTCATTTTTGGTCAATGCTATTCACAATATCAAAATTATATGTTTTTAAACAGATTAATTTTATTAAAATTCTTCCCTCTCTAACCACCACAGATTAATCACTAATATTTGTTTACTCGCCCTGTCTTAAAATTGAAAGGAAAAAACCCTGCCATCTGCACCAATAAAAGACTACTACAGAAGGCAACCAAAAATGCAATGTAGTTCTGTGGTATTCTGAAAACTAGTTTAGAAGAGCTATGTACCCAAGCATGATTAATACGGAGCAAAACGCAGGTCAGCAGGCAATACTCTGGGTCTGAAGTTTATGTATGCTGTACTACTCCATACATCATGGTATAGAACAGCCGCCCAAAAAAAAATATTTTGGAAGGCCATCTAGTGTCACCCAAGTGAAATGCAAGATATTTAATTGCTTGAAATGCATGCACCTGTTTGCTCTTTCATAGAACTAAAAAATTCACAAGTATTCACTTTTGTTTTAAATTAAATTGATCATCACCATCTCTAGAGCATCACTGACATTTTACACAGAAAATGTACTCAAGTTAACTGTCACAAATATATGAAACTTTATATCATAAAATGATGGAAGACAATATTACTAAAAGGAAAATAGACACAGAAAGCAAAGCAAGTGAAATTTCTGTCATTGTAGGACTTTAGCAACTAACATTAAAATTTTAAGATTTGCAAAACAGGAAATCAGGAAGATGGTGTGATACCAAATCTGTGTGAGGAAAGACAAATTCATCCAGTCACAGTGTAGCAACACAGCAATGCAAATGTGTTAACTGCAAATGTGTTCTGGGCCTGAAAGGGTGTCCTTTTTAAAGCTGTTCTAAATACAAATGAACAAAGAAGTAAATAAATACTTTCTAATCTATCTTAATTTCTATCCACTGAACACACATGCACAAATACCCTTACTCATCATAAGGCCAGAAGGAACTGTTCTGATTACTTGCTCTTACTTTAAAAAAAAAATACAGGCTGCAGAACCTCAGTGTACTCATCATATATACAGCATGTATAATAAAATAATGACTTTCACACATCTTTATCCTTGTTTTGTCTGCATACAAAAAGACTTTCATACATGTGATAATTTAACTTTCTGTTTTTCAGATAAACCATTTATTACTAGCAAGAAAATAAACTGAAGAAATCATTGTAAAGCAGTAAAAACTGTTTCTTTTGCAACATAGAGCTCACTTTTTCTGTGATACTGTACATTCTTTACTTCAGAAATGCTGGGAGGCAAAAAAATTACCTTAGTATTTATCTGAGATTATATGCCAGGCTAATGGCTACAGCAGCCATTAAGTTAGTTAAATTAAGGATTTAAAGTTTACAGCTCCAGGCCTATGATGGTATATAAAAATTCCTATTAAAAATTACAACTGCTTTCCCATTTGACTAATGAACTCACAGTGGGATTTAAAGTGTTTGTAAAACTTCTTTTTTCTTCCACATTTAATCATAAGTTATATAAGATAAAAATCAAATACAGCTTCAGTAGTCAGTGCCACAATTTACTATGGTGCCATTTACTTAATTTAACTTTTTCTGTTGAAAATTATCAAATTCACATTGCTTTATCAGTGGCATTGTTCAAGTATGAAAACATCTGAAGACCGGAAGAAGCATTCTGTGATGCTGATAGCATGGTAAGGACTCTTTTCCATCAGTCAGTATCTGTGGAGACTTTCCAGATGTACCTTTGTCACAGGACACAAATGGGTCACAACAATCTGGAACTATGCCATTTTCTTATCAGATTCAAAATTAATTAAGTCACTGCTTTTTGGCTCCAGTCTGACAAGTTGAAAATTACATCTGAAGAATTTTACCATTAAGATACCAAAAAGAGCAGGTAGCAAGTTTTGTACCAAATCTGACTTAAAGGCCTGATTTCACCTTTAACTCAAACAACATTTTCCTATCTAGATCCACATACTACTGAACTCCTAAACCATTGCATTGGTTTTTGATGAAACTACTACCAAAGCAACAAAAAGGTCAGGGCTCTTCCTTCTGGAGCAATAATAACACAAGTCCTCACTACCTGCATGCTGAAACCACAGAGGAATCCCCAGGGTGACTCCTCCTTTGGAAGAGCTAGGCTTTCACTGGCAGGCACAGTGATGAGCTACCATGTGGTGCAGCAGCCACTCAGGCCAACCATCCACATACACAGCATCCACCTCCCACCCACCCTTTGCCTTACAGGGACAGCTGGCACTCCCAGAAAGGGTCTCCACTGCCATAACCCAGGATGCAACAATCAATTCTACATATCACACGTGTGTCAAGGGCAACACCAACCATTTGCACCAGGGACTCTGCCCACTGCAACAAGCCTACTGTCCTATCACCTTGACTGCAACTTGCTTCCATATCCCAATGGATCCTCTGCCTGCTCAGTCCTCTTTGCCCTCTCCCATCAGCTGTAGAGATCAGGCCCATCAGTGTCACAGTTCTGCTCTCTGATACATATGAAAGTAGTCACCTACTTATAGAGGCTGAACACCTACAGGAGTGGTTTTATCTAAGTAAAAAATGCTAACTCCCACCCATTTTCTCCCCTCTATTTCTCCCCACTAACATCCACACAATTCTCAGCACTATTCTTCATTCTCACCAAGTGTCCATCACCTCAGAGAGCTTTGGCTGTTTGCCACAATCAATACAAAGTTCATTCCCAATGAACAATGAGATGGGGTATCAAAAAATTTGCTGAGCAAGAGAGCGATCTCAGGGCATCAGGACAGAAGAGTTCCCAGGGTACTTGACCGAAGCAGTTTGGGAACAGGCTTAGGACTGGTTTCAAATTAGGAGATCTGCTTCTGTGCTATATAATCCATGCTATATAACCCACGCTATTTACCAAAGTACAGGCGTACACCCAAGTGCCATTTTCAGTAGCTTCCTCACTGCTTCTAAGCAGCAGGGTCCTGCTGGAAGAGCTGCAGCCCTCCAGGGATGCCAACTGAACAATTGCAGCATTCACCAGTCCAGCCCAACTGCTCTAGGGAGGTGCCACAGTTCTCTGGTAACCACCACACCACAGCAAACCCTGAAAGAACTGGAATTCACACATCTTCACAGGATATGTATGAGATTGCTCAGCTTATTGCTAGCTAGATTGAGTCTCAGATGAGGGAACATGGGAATTACCAAGCTTTAGACTGACTGCTCAGGTGATAAGGGCCATTCGGTAACACAGAATGTTTGAACTAGCAACACTGGGCCATGTTCTACAGTGACTGACTATTTTCAGAATATTTTAGGTTTGCGTCATAAGCAGATGCCTCTTGAATTTTTTACATATCACAGTGGAAAAATGAAGCTGAGAAGTAATATCTTGCCTGACAGATTTGTTTGAGAAGAGCACATACAATATCTCAGATATTTTAGTATACTTACTGTGAATAATGATTCTTGCATCTGACATATATTTCATAATCTTCTGTTAGAGATTATTGTCTCCAGAATTTCTAGTGTTATCATGTCTGGGTTATGAGTTGCACAGAATCTTCCTTACAGGTTTTCTTCCTTACAGATAAACACACAATTGGACAAGGATGTATCATACAAATAAACTTTGAAGACAGGTAAAATCTAAAAAAGGTGGATCTCCAAAGATCTTCTGGGCAAATCACAGATGTTCATGTGGTATCCTCTACACTCAAAACTGTCTATGCAGACAGGAATACCAAGATTGGGATGCCTCTTACCATTGCCTTAGTGTTGCCCTGTTGCATAATTTCATTTCTCAGTAGGATTGTAAGGTAAGACCAGGAACCAACCCACTCATGGTGTTCTAGGAAACACAGAGGGATTATTTAGTTTTCTAAATTCACAGTGAATAGTGTATCATTATATGCAATAAAAGCAAATGGATGTATAATTAGTTCAGCAATATATGTACCATAAACATACTCCATAACTATAGCTTATATTTCTTTCAAATTTGCAGTGGAATTTTATTTCTGCCAATAAGCAGAGGTTTGCAGGCATGTACATTGGTCTCTTCAACCAGCATAAAACATTGCTTAATTCAGGACAAAAGCAAATGCATTGTTCAGGTGACAAATATGCTCCACAGGCATTTAAACAGGATTCTGGACATTTGTGTAGCCTTAGCAGCAACCCAAGCAGTAGCTGTCCATGCAGACAAGGAGAATTTCAGTCTCTGGTACCCACCTGTGCAAGACAGGCTTGTGGCAACAACAATAAGTATCCTGATGGTCCTTCAAGTTCAGGGCTGCAAAGGCTGCATCATGGGTTCTCCCACTACACAGGGAGCAGCAGGGATCACAACTGATTCTTTCCCTGGCACCAGAATTCTTTGAAGGAAGTGAATAACTGAATGCAATTGCTGTCACCACTTCTGAAATCATGCTATCACTTTCTCTGTGCTATTCATGTATGATGACATTTTTGAGTACTAATGCCTTAGTGTTCTGCACTTCCCTTTAATCATGTTAGAATGAAATAATTCCTGTTTTGACATAACTTCTTTATCATCACATTGCCAGAGAGTGAGGAAAAAGCAGAAATTCCAAAGATTTGGCACATCTCAATGTTCATATATACACAAAAATAGAGAGATTAATAAATCAAAGTTATGTTTCTGTTCTTTGCAAAATAGTAAGTTTTTGTCAGGAGCTGTCATACTGAAATCTATTTCATTCCATCCTTCATTTTAAAGGATGTCTTAGAAATAAATTTATTTTGAATACTGCCATGGTTTAGGAATTGTATTCCCCAATTTAGTGTTCCCACTGAAACACCCCCAACTGTGTGCAGCTCGCTTGCTTCCTGATTTCAAATAACTTTGGCCAATTTCAAACCCTGGACTCAACCTCTAGTGACCAGTTTCCAGCTAGTCTTTGTATCACCAATCATAAGCCTTTAAGCCAGTAGCTCAGACAGTTTTCACCCTGCCTTGCTGTCCTCTTACCAAGTCTATACTTCATCAGTCTATGAAGATGTTAAGGAGGACAGTGCACAAAATCTGGTTGAAGTCAAGTTAAATGATATCCCGTGTTTCTCCCATTTCCAGTGAACTGGTGATTTTGTCCTGGAAGATTATCAGGCCATCAGGCATGACTTCTCCTTCCTAAACCCCTGCTGACTATTCCCAGCCATTATCTTGTCCTTCATAGTTTGGAAAGTTTTCATCATTATTAACTCCACCACCTTCCCAAGGAACAAAGTTAAATCTGAGAAGCCTGAAGCTCTCCAAACCCTTCTTCTTCAAGCCCAAAATAATACTTAGGTCTCCCAGTCCCCAGGAACTTCCCATGGTAATTCCCACTGAGTATTTGTATCAAACTCTACTGCCCCTGTGTTTCCTAAGCAATTGACCTTGACCTTAAAAATATCTTGTATTTTAATGCTTTGGCTAAAACACCATGGAGATTAAAAAGCATCCAAGAAGATGGTTGCAATTACATACTTATCAAAATTAATTTTAAGAAACCAGCAGTGTAGAAGCCAAAAAAAAAGGAAATAACAAGTTTTTTTAAGTAAGGTTCAAATTCACAGGAAATTCACCCTGCATTAAAGAACTGTGGCTTGAAAATTTCTGAATCAAAACAGTTTATAAACATCTGAGAAATAAGATCATGAATGAAAACACTCAACTATTATGAACAGAGTACAGATTTTATTTAATGGTGTAACTTAGCTGGTGAATGATGGGAAATGAGTGGTTGTGATACATCTTAACTTTTGGAGGGTTTATGACACCCCATCTTATGGCATTATCACAAGTGAGCTAAAGAGATAAGATCTAGCTTTAATCATCCGTGAAAGCATGAAAACAAGAACTTTCTTGCAACACAGTTTGATATGTAGCTGCTTCTGATATGTTCCCCATGTCCTTTTTCTGTCAGTGATGTTGACAGAAGGAAACATCTTATGAGAACCCTTATGAGAGTGACTTTGTGCAGAGATCTGAATGAAAATGGCTTCAAAGAGACATACAGGGGCAATTTGATTCCTAGTCCTTTCAGCACAACAATTCTTGCTTTGGCTGTTTCTGCAGTTCCCTTGCTGGCTGAAACCTCTGGCTTGTTCCATAATATGGCAGCAGAAATTTATGCAGAATTGTTTTCAGAATAAGGTTTTGTTCACCTCATCAATGCAGTGGGATTCATACTGATCCAGAAATTTTTGAAATAGGAAGCGAAATTATTTCAATATTTAAAATTAATCACTGTTGACTTTTAAAAATTTTCATTATAGTATATCAATGTATCACTCAAATTGCTCATGCCTGATAAATATAATCTACATTCAGGCTTTCAAAATACCAGGATCTTCCCCCACTCTCATCTTCCTCAAAATTTCTTCCTTTGTCCAATCAGAGCATGGATCAGTGTTCCAAAACAACAACAGATCATGAGTCTTCTCTCTCTTGAACTCAGGTCAACAGACAAGCATCAGTGAGCTTGTCATTTGGAAGTATTTGTTCAAAGCAGTTGATAGTAAGCGCACAGTTTGCTGAAGCTCTAGGAATTATCTCCAGGACATCTGGCTTCATGCCCAATCTCTCCATGTGAAGTTCCCTGAAAACAAAACACCAGAAAGTATAAAAATGTATTGACTTGTCTGCAGAAAAGATTTGCAGGCTGTTTGCTTTCCTGTAAAGTAAAAAATAACAAGGTTGATGTGAGCAAACAGAAAGACATAAAGAAGCTAAGACCTGTCAATAAGAAGACAAAACATTATTCAGCTGCAAGTCATTCCACTGGGGATTATCTCTAAAAGCAAAATTTGTTTTTGGCATCAGGTTTTAAAATCTGCTTGAACTTTTCTTAAAAAAATGTGTGATTATTTACAAGACTTTATGAAGCAAAGGATCAGAGAGCATCTCTGAACAATTATTATTTCACTATTTGAAAAATCGTCCTGTTTTTGTGCAGAGGGGAAGAACAAAACTTCACACCTGTGATCCTTATATCACTAGGGAGCTCAGACTTGAATTGCCCAAGTAACACTAATTTATACTTTGTTATAGATCCTCTGTTGGGCAAACAAGTTTTACCTTGCAAAGAGAACCAGTGTTTCTGCACTGGGATAATTCTGCTCTGTATTCAGTACTCCCTCTGCCAAAGATTTTAATCATAAACTATAATTAATATTGCTTAAAATTAAACCAGCGAAGAAAAACAGTGAAACTACAATTCTTGCATTGCCTTTACAAAATTAAATTGGGTTTCCCCAAGATAATAACTAACAACTTGAAGTGGACAAAGCTATAGCTTTAATTATGTACATTACTAATTAGTTGCAATCTATATTTCATATGGTAGCCACCTTTCTTTACCGCATGGAATTAGAAAGATCAAAATTATTAAAGCATCAAAATGTTTAAAAACTGGAAAGAAACCTTATACTTTCTGACATGGGTTTGAGTACATGAATATGAGTAAATGCAAAAATACTGCTGGATTTCAGGAATTATCAGGATAGTACAGACTTGATAAAACATCTAACCTTGTCTATACAAATCAGCAACAAAAACCTATAAAACCGAAAATAAACATCTGAATGATGGAGCTATAGTTCTCACTTGGAGGACTCACTTATCTTTAGTTTTCAAACTTAGTTCCTAAGAAAAAATCATTTGCCTTAAGAGCTCTAGACTACTGTATACCTGCTGAGCTTACCATGAGGAAGCAGCACTTAAAAAACAGTGCATCTTTCCTTTCTATCTAAAGTTCCAACTTGTGAACTTATTTATTTGTCCCAAAACGTGGCAAAAGACAGTAATGCAGTGTGAAAGCTTTTAGGATGTGCTGCATGACCTCCATAGCTGCATCTGCCCCTTGGCACGTCTTATCTGCAACATCCTGACGGCATTCAGCATCATACCTCTCCTGAGAAAGAAAAACTAAAGCTAGGAACAGCCGTAGAACTAGCAGATGCCAAGGTATTAGTACTTTTCATGATAAATATCCAAACAAACAAAATGGTCTGGTAGACAAGAAAATAACTTGAAACTTTTCTTCCATTTGCACTGAGTATTTTGTGTTTCAAGAGAGGCCAGTTCTCTGGTGTGTTTGTCTTCAATTTTCAGTAACTACCCCGTTTTCTGGTTTTGACTTTATCAAAAACAAAAATACAGAAAAAATGTAGCTAAGGGCTGATTTTGCAATCTTTAAATAAGCTATTGACTCGAAGGCAGAGATCTCATGAGGCAGTAATATCTATTTAACTTCTTCTCTTACTGGCAATAAAGCATGATGAGATAAACAAAAGAAATTGGAATATACATTACCTTAACAATAAACCACTATTTAAGAACAGATGTATTTTAAACATACCATAGCCCTTATTATGGAATTATAGAATCATAGAAAGTTTTGCTTGGAAGGGACCCTAAAGATCATCTATTTCCAGCCCCACTCCATGGGCAGGGCTTCCACCCACTCGTAACTATTAGATCAGGTTGCTCAGGGCACCATCCAGCTTAGCCTTGAACACTTCCAGGCATGGGGTATCCACAATCTCTGTGGGAAAATGAAAGGCTAATAACTATTTTTGTGTTCAAATATTATACACAGAGTATCTGCTGTTATAATTAGTGAATTAACTTGATCATGATTCTCCAAAGAATTCGGTCACTATATATAAAGAACTTGGTTGTTCCATTAAGGTCATCTGACTTACAAATGAAATGAAGCACACGTAATAGTATATTCACTAACTGTATGTTATAGTTTGTTGTCAATACATTTATAAAATATATTAATAAACTGACTGGTAGAATAGATTATTTTGCATGTTAATAAAAAATTAATTGAGAGTTATCTGTGATTAAATGTAATTAGTATTATCAAGAAACTATTCACACCATTAAGAATGCTATTGTTCTACTATAAAGTCAAGATTTCTATTCCATTACAAGTAGAAACCCTAGAAGATATTTTATTCAAAGTAATTACATATATACTAGTGCATATCTTCTCCTTGTAAGGACAATCTAAATTCAAGAGACCCCAAATTCAAATTAAGTTAAAAAAATATTGCCATTTTCTTGCTATTTATAGGCACTCTGCACTGCACAAGAAGTATTCAAATGAGATCTTACAGCTGTACAACAATTTCCAGGAAAACCTTTCGCACACCAGGACACTCCACTCTTGCTCCCTTAGTGATTAATTTAAAGTCCAGAAGAATGTGACTATTATTTATGCTTTTGGCTAGCCTGTAACTGTTGTTATTATAAAGTTTAATTTGTGGACTAATAATACTTAAAGGGTACAAACAGATGTGAGCCCCATTGTAATTTTAGCTGTCACAAACAGACAGTTCCTTCCCTTTAAGTCATACAAAAATGAGCTCCTTATTCATAAGGAGATCTTAGAACGTGAGTGTGAGCAAGACTTTTTCTGACTGGAAATATGGAAAGGAGCCAGTCAGACATGAAGTTGCATGAAGAGAATTAGAAAAATACAGCTGGCTAAGAAGAGAGAGTCTGGAAACCAGAGAGGTGAAGGGAAAGCAACAATAATAAAAACAGCTATCAGTAAGCTTCAAAACAGGGCCAGGGTATGGGAGACATAACCAGGATTGGGAGTAGTGGGAGAAAGCAAAGTAGTGGAAAGTGAATAGGGTGGAGGAGGGATCAGAGACAAAAAGAGGTGTAACTGTGATAGTGCAGACAAGATGAACACTGAATAATGGGGCTTGTAGACAATGATTTTAGAAAGGACCAGCCAGGGAGCAGGACGAGTCTGAGATTTAGCATCAGGACAGAAACTGGGAAGGAAATGGCAGAACAGGTTTGCTAGAATAGGAGGTGAGGGGTGTTATGAGATCTTTCTAGGGCAAGGGAGAGAAGAACAGATGACAAGTTCTTCCAGCCTCTTTTTTTAAAAAGACGGTGTTCTACAAGGAACCAGGAACAATTTTTCCCAAGGCTGTGTGCTTAAAAGATACAGCTCTTCATACTTTATCATCTGTGCAATACCAACACTAGCTGTTACCAGGATTCCCAATGTTCAACTGCAGAAGAAATGATAGGTTTCAAAATTTTCTTACGCAAACAATGTCCTTTCTGGAAGAGGGAGGGAGGAGGTATGACCATGTCTTTGTGCCATCTCTTAAGCATCAGGCACACTTGTATGACCTGCTTATAACAGGTCTTTTGTTTTTCCTTCCTGCTCTAGGTAATCTCCACTCCCAAGTTTTTGATGACAGAACACAGAACAGCTTCCCAACTCTTACAAACTGTTGTCAAACTCACTTCCCTTTCATTCTCCTCTTCCTCACTCCTTTACTTCCCTCTCTTTAGTGGACTGTTGTCTGCTTGCTCTCTCCTCTGCTGCTCCTTCTCTGTTTCCCCATGGAAAGATACTTTTATGCCAATAGAAAGCATTTATATGAGTACATATTATCACCCTTTTTGCAGTAATATTTACCAGAATAAAATCCATTTTATCAGCACATTTTGCATCTGTAGAAGAAAAAATGTTGGACAATCAATACTCTTCTTCCTCTCCTCTTCTTATCTTTCCTTGCGTTTAATCTCCTCCCTGCCTCTGTCCTTTCAAATACCAATCAAAATACACAAAACCCCCTGTATTTGGAAGTTTTGTTCTACATAGCAGAGGTCAGATTAAATTGCTTACTTCTTGTACAAACATCACACTGCCCATCACTAGTCCAGGATGAATGAGGGGCAGGACCTATCCAGTGGACCTTTGTAAAGAGAACAGACTTGTATGCCAATTACAACCTGGGTTGTGCGTGTTATTGCACTCTTTCTGAGCTTACAGAGATCATACGAACTCTGGATGATCTTCCACACATTTTTAAGTTTTACTTTCCACTTGAAATTTCCCTAACGTAATACTAATTGTTCCATCCAGATGCAAGACTGACAAAACTGACTGTGTGGCCATTAGGAGGATTTGGGAATAACATGCTGTAAGTAAAACCCTCCAAAAAATGAAGCTTATGAAAAAAAATTCTGAAATTTAAGTTTCATAAGTCTCATAATTTTAATACTAAAGCAAGATGGGTATTCATGTTACAGAGTTCTACCGCACCCTAAACTCTTCCTGGAATGAAGATTGGATTTGCATCCAAAAAAAGCAATGATTTATGTATTGATTACATGAAAATACGTGAATTAGAACAACTTCATTAATATTGCAGAGTGAAATACTCCAGAAGATACTAAAACTGAGGACCAGGCTTAACTAACAGTTTTATTTTGAGTTTTTTTGAGGCTTTATACCAGAACTATTCACATGATCTTAATCTGGATACCTTGATCTGGATTTTATAGAATGGTATACATCAGACTTCATGCCACAGTTTTAACTCATAGTGTTCTAAGAAAAAAAAGAAAAAAAAAATACCAGAATGTTTACTTCTCTCAGAATGGTGAGGCCTGCATGTGGCTTCTGACAATTTCTTTCACCAAAAATCTGTCTTTCTTTCTTTCTTTCAAAAATCTGTCATACCAAATTGTAGGCCCTCTTAGGCACTCTGTGCTTTCACAAACTAATATACAAGGGTCTGATTCTCAGGAATTTCTAGTCACGACCTTAATTAATATAACACACCATAGTAGTTACATGAAACCCAAAAGAATTAGTACCTCTCTCTCTCTAAGAAATGGTACTTTTCTCCTCTCACTGTAATGGATGTATGTCACCTTTGTTTTCAGATGCAAGCTATGAAGTTTTGTTCATTTAGATTTTAAAGTAGAAAGAGATATTAGAATTTGCAAAAGAAAGGGAGCCCTGGCTCCTGGTCCTTTAAGAATTGCCAAATTTGTAGAAGAATATTATCCATAAGAGAAAATCCCTTCACTATTCTTCGTATTTTCTTGAAATAAATAGCTAGAAATTTTAATAGACTTGTGACATATCAAAATAGGTCAGGAGACTAAGTAATTCAGCTTGTAGCTGATTTAATAAAAGCACACAACTTACACAGTATAGCAATCAAAATACTATAATGTATAAAATTTTTGATTTATGTATACACATATGTCAAATTGCAAAACTTCAGTGGGGGAACTCAAAAGCATATCACACTTTTTCCCATTCCAGTATAAGCTTACAATGATCAGCAATTTTAATATTACAGCTAAAATATAAAATTTTGGGAAAAAAAGTTCACTCATTAAAGATGCTTTTGAATATTTCTTAAAGCCTGCAAAGGAATCAATGCCCTCCCCTCACCTTCCTTTGGGTTCATATTTCTGGATGAAACCAAACAGCAAATCTAAACAGAAAGCTGAAAAACACAAAGATTTAAAATAAGGGGAACCTTTGTGAAGCCCAGTAATATAATCTTATGTACAAGAATCAGAACTACCGCCACTACAGGGCAGAAAATATTCAATAACATCACCTACGGTTATCATTAGAGTTCTGATCTGTTTTTTTTCTTAATAATAGAAAAATAAATCAAAGATTGCCAGGAAGTCAGACACAAAAATTGGGCAGGGTTGTTTTGGGGTGTTTATCGTGCTTTTTTCATTAAGTACTATTTCCCTTAATTTAATCAATTAATTCTGTATAATAATGAAGAATACATATATAGAATAGAGTATACTCAGGTCAGGCCATTCTCTGTTCAGTTTTTGCTATGGAGTCCATGAGAACTTGCACCTTCCATCAGGATTATCCATCTAGATGAAAATGTGAGAGTAAGGAAGCCTTTGTGGTGAGGAGCCTCACCAAATCCCTTTTTCAGCAGGCAGGTGTGAGACCATGCAGCTGCTTCCAGCTTAAAACAGATCCCCTTATTCTGCATGGAATTCTCCAGCAGCTTCCACATCCTTATCAGTACTCACCCTCAGAGACAAATCCTTCAGCCAGGGGATGACAGATTCTAAAAACAAAGAGATTATATTGTCATACAAGTACTGACCCTGTGACAAGCTACGGAATGCTCTGGGATGCAATTTGAAGGGTGGATGGGAACTGATCATATGGGAAAATGGGAACCATTTTATTCTGGTTTCTTGGAGGGGGAGGGGAGGGTTTGAGAGTTTTTTTGGCCTCCTCTGTTCTTTAACTGAGCCTGGCCATCATACATATAGTTGGCAAAAGCACATGTTCTACACTTGAACTGCACAGAGCTGCCCTTACTGGTGCCAGCTATTACTGTGTGCTCTGAGCAGTCCTTCTCTAACCATCCTGACAGCCAACACATAATCTTCAGCTAAGGTGTGATTCAATTTGTGCACTTGTGGGAGATTTTTACCCTGCAGAGGGAGAACAGGATGAAGAAAAGGTGCAGATATGGAACAGGAATTGCAATGATAAGATCACCCTAAGAGCAAGCTGTCTTTAAAAAGTGAGAACCAAATTTTGACATATTGGTTTGAAGAAAGTCTCACTATACATTTTCTTTCTTTTTTAATTTCATGTTACAGTTAAACTGTCATCTCACCTGGATTTTTCAGAACTCAGATTGAAACAGAATGCTATCACTGACTAGCTTGACCATGACTACATACTTTGCTCCTGCCTGTCAAATCTCCTAACCACACAAAGAAATTTAAATTGGTTATAAGATCAGTTAGAATAGCTTTCACAAAATCATGTATTATTTAAGGTATTTATTACATGTTATTTTAGGTAAATACTATATGTATATTTACATAATATTCTATTTTCCTTTATAGTTTGTAATATTTCTTTTCATTCAGAAGGGGTGCTACTCATAAAATAGGACAAGAAAGGTTGAACTGCAGCAAAAAGGTCTGGGCCCTAATTTAGTAGTAAATGAAAGCCATTACATATCAATAACAGGCTTGTGTTGTGCCTCTGGAGATCTTTCAGGTCATTGGAACTTTTACTTGTCACCAAGAAAAATGACAGATCAGAAATAGCTAAGTACAGCAGTCAAGACTAAAAGTGACTTCACAAATTTCAAGGAAATAATATTTCCATTTTGTTTTCAAATAACTCCCAAAATCCATTGCAGATATTTAAAACTCCACACATTCTGCAATGCCTTTGGGTTTGAGGTTTTCTCTTTCCTCTGAGAAAAGATATTTGAGTGTTTTATATGATAAAAAAAGTTTTATAGTGAAAACAATAACTGACACTACCATAAGACTTCAGTCTCAAAGTTCTCTATTTTTAGTGGACTTGGATACAAAGCCAGCAGGAAAAATATTTTAAAAATCAGTATTTACATTACATAAACAAAAGTTGTTATACTGATCATTTAAATGTTTCAAAATTTACCATCATCTCTCTCTTTGCAAGATAGCTATTAAAGATAGCACTTCAATTACTTTTTTACTAGTGAATGAATTTTGCTGAGTTTATTTTACGATTTCATAATTATACAATGAAAATGTAGCTGTGTTTCTTTTTATATATGTGTACTTCATATAGCATCAAACTTTAATTTCAAGGATGCACAGATTATCTTTTTTAGAGTGAGAAGCAAGCACTGAGATATGGACAGTGGCAGAAGAGATGACATTTTTTTTCCCAGGAAAATTTATGTTTACTGGGTCATACCGTATAAATAATAATAAGGGCACAAACAAACCAGAAATTAAACATTTTCATATCATTATTTGAAATCCATATAATACAGATATTCAGAGAAACCTACTTAACTGCTGGTGAAGATGCAAAAGACATAACAGAAATTTACAATTTCTTATACTCTGGCTTCTGTATGTTAAGCAAAGAAAAGAGGAAACTGAAGCTCTGTATTAAAAAGCCACAATTTTTGTCATTAAATTTCAATTATCCAAGTGTACTTCTTTCCCTTATATATCAGAAGTAGCAGTCTCAAAACTGTATTAATTTCTTTCCCCAACTGGTGACTTCCAGTATGAAGAACGCAGTTTGGAAAATTGAAAGGAATCCAAGGACAGCAATTTATTTTACCACATTGTAGCTTAAACTTCTGCATAAATGTGTGCCAGTTAACAGTATGCAAAAATTACATTATCTATTATCCACTCTAATATGGCGAGGCATCTCCTACTAAATGAGTAATTTCTCACAGGTATTCATAGTTTGTACACAGGTGCTTTGATTAAGGGCTGATATGGAGAATTACTGATTCCACACAGCAGCAGGAGATAGACCCTGCCCTTTTTGCTGCCCATGTAGTACTTAGAGAATCACTAAAAAGACACCAAACATTACACTTTCTTGTGATATGCAGTATTGTCTGCTTCCTAGTTTTATGGCATGTCAAGGTCTAGTGAAGTTACTTCAGTCTATTTCTACCGTGCACTGAAGAGAAAAAAAATTGTGAGCATAAGTACTAGAAGGCTGAAAATACAGATATGTGTGAATAAAGAATTGATGTCTAAAATGAAAGCTTCTGTTTATTGATCACAAGCTTCTTTCTGTGACTGTAACAGCCACAGCAGGAAAATATTGGAATGAACTCAGCAAACAATCAACCATTTGGACTAATGTTAATATTTAAGACTGCTAAGGGGTGAATAGCTACCAAAACAATACTTCTATATTGAAACCAGGTTTTTTTTGTTTTTTTTTTTTAAACAGCATTGTTCAAATCTCATTAAATCACTTGTGAAAGCTGTCCCACTGACCTGGCCAATATTCCTTATAAAACCTCTCATAGCTGGAAATGTCCCATGTAACTGAGACGGCCAGAGATGGCCCATTCATCCTCTAGAATTGGAAAAATCTTAAAAATAAAGCAAAACTGCAATACAAGAATCCCTCTAACTGTCCTGAAACTCATTATCATCTTCTTCTCTTCTAACAGACATCTAACCATGGCCTGCAAATTATGGGTTTCCAAAGAACATCTTTACAGAATATAAAAGTCCATAAAATTTCTACAAAAACCTGACTTTTGCATTTTAAGCATTAATATGCTGTTTTAATCTCAAATGTATCAGCTAAAACATTAAAGAAAAGGCCATTGAGGAAATAATATGAGGAAGAACCTGACACATGGGTGTCCTGGTGGTTAGTGCTAGGAGAAATATACTGTGGGATGCATTACCATTTACATAAACGAATGTCTTTATAGATTATGTTCATTTAAAATTGAAGATTCTTTTTTACATGCTTTTTAAAAATAATTAAAGTGATTCCATTTATTACACATTATAGGAAGAATGGCCAGGTGACTTAAAATGGATTTGAAGCAGCAGAAAAATTGAAACAAGTTTGGTATGGCTCAACAGATAACTGGTTTATATTTTAGTATTCTGGGGGAAGAAATCAACAATTGCTTATTTGCAATATATTCTGCTCTCCTCAGAATCTCAATATATCATGCATTTTGTTTAAAACTTCAGTGGAGTCAGACTAAGGTGAATTGATCAAGTAACAACTCAATATCCTTTAATGATTCCAGGTGGGAAATAACAACCACTTCTGTCAGACTGGATGCACACCATAGGGGCAACCTTTCAGTACAGAAGAAAGAGGGAAGTGGAGAAAGTGGAGGGGAATTCAGACAGTGTCCTCTCCATTAGAATGCCCAAGGAAAGGATATTTGGCTACAGAAGCAGTATAAGAACTGGGAGAGTAGTAATTCATTCTGCAAGTCAACAAGATTCTTCTGTGCTTGCAAGCCAGCAACCTATTCACCTTTAAAGACATTCAATATGCATTTAATGCTTTATAAACAAGAAGAGTAATAATATTAACGTACAAGGAAAAGGGTACTACAGATTGGATGGAATATCCTGGTTCTCACTGCTTGACACGTATCCCTGACTTTACATCCTATTTAATGATACATAAAAGATAATTACTTCAGTCTGGAGCATTTGTTAAGTGCTGATCATGCTCCCTATTCTCCACATTTAACCTGTTTCACTTCAAGCTAGGCACACTGCTTCTGCTTTATTTATGTACTAGATGCAGGAGGGGTTATAGTGAAAACTGGTTTTATCATGTGTGAGAGTGACTAGTCCAGCATGAACAAAAAGTTTCAGGCTATGTTCACAAAACCGTGGGTTTGATGCTTCAGTTCTCAGTTGGTAATAACCATTTTATCCAATCATCTCCTTTCATAAGCAAGTGGCTAGTTCAAGTCACTTCTCCAGTGAGTGACTTGAACTTTAACATATTAACAAAAGATAAATTACAGATTACTCCAGCTAACAAAAAAAAAAAAATTATAGCTACCATCACACCATCACAACCTAAAAACATAGCATCAATGTAGTTCTGAGAAGTACTAAATTTTTGTACTTTAAAATTATATTATTTTTTGGTAAAATTTGGGATTCTATTAATTTCCTGCCCATATAATGAGTTACTTAGTAGACCTGAATGATTAGCAAATTCATCCTAATTAAAATATGTTGATTCAAGTTTTATCATGAATGCATATACACAGACAACATTAAACATCGTGACTTAAGCTGTTCTAATCCAGACATAAAATATATAAAAAAGGTGTCTGCTGAAGAGGCATCAATGTGTGTCATCTCTGATGGCAAAATAATTATTAAGCCACTTAACTCATCAATATGCCTGACAAGGGATTAGTATAGAACAGGGTCACTGTAGACATGACATGACATTTTCTATAACTCTTCTGGTTTAGAAATTCACAGCTATTTTCTACAAAAGGGGTAAATACTTGCAAAGCTTATTTAGAATCCTTCAACATTCTAGTGTTTCCCATAAGCCTTCTCTGACATTTGACCTACCTCTCACAGGTCAGGACATTTTATCTGAGTTAGGAATAATTACAACTGACAGCAGCTCATAGCCTTTTTTTTCCCTAGTCTTAGTTATAGAGAAAGAAGAACAGAGACAACAGATTAGAGGATTGTTCAGCAATCCAATTTGTGGCCTATTAGAGTCTTGAACAATCTTTTATTCTTGCTGGATGGGCTCATTTATAAGTTTATCTCATGGAAAATTTGGTCACAAGGAAACTCATGTGACAAGAAACTTGATAAACAATTCTTAAACGGTTACTGTCAGAAATCACTTCCATGGAATCTGATGCCTTATCAGAGCATTCAGTATCACAGAATAATGCTGGTACTTTTGCAAGTAGGCATTTTCTAAAGTACTACTAAAAACAGACATTGAACACTTTTGAAGACTTTGATTATATCTGTTTTCTTCAAGAGGGGTTCGTCTCATCTTCAGATGGGTCCTGTCACTGTTAATTTAAAATTTATAGTAGATATAAGGTGATTCATTGTCCAATTACCTCTTACAGTCAGAGTTTAGCATTCGGATTAAGTATGGCCCACATCAAAATTAATTCCTAAGTCCTAGGCATTAAATTAGAAAAATGGGCTGTAACAAAATTTCACAGTAGTTCTTTAATCCGGGATAGGTTTCCTCCTTTCTGGGATAATTTTTTAAATTATTTCTTATTTGGGTACTTATATTTGTCCTTAGAAATAGCAGTTAGCATCTTAGTAGTTCAGCATCTTCTAATCCTTGATGGTTTCCTTCTAAGAGAATTCCTTCATCATTAGATGAACACCTTTAAACAGCATGACCCACCTCTCAACAGCTATCCTGAATAAATCCCAAATATTTCATTTTCTTGAAAAGGAAACTTTCCCCAGTCTCTTGTAGAAGATTGTGTTTAAATTATACAAATGTGTAATTGCACAAGGGTCTCTCCCGCACCATCCTACAGCCTCTCACAGAACTGGTGCAGTAGCCACCTCACTCTCTCTCTTCCAACCTCAGTTTTAGTAACACTTAAGTATCCCACTCAGCCCAGAGAGGAGGCAGGTTCCAGTCCTTTCAAAAACTTCCTGCAAACAGAGAAGCCCTGCTGTCTGGCAAGACTGCCACTGCTTCTGTCCTATGATTTAAAAATTAAAAATAAAAAATAGCTTTTCTTAAGACCGTAATACTGTAGGAAAACCATCTAAAAGACTGAACATTAGGTATTATCATGCAAGAGTCTGTGTCTCTGTTACTCAAATAGATAAGAAAACCTGTGCTTTGTCCCACTAATACCATTACCAGCCCCAGACATCAGGGTACACTGGCAACAATAACTGTTGAGAAAAGCACAGAAAGTTACAACAAACTTAATTATGAGTGTGTCTTCAGCCCGAAGCCTGAATTTCCACTGCTGTAGAAGCACTACACATGTACCTGTGTCTTCCATCTCATCGCACCCACTCCATGTGCGTGCAGGTTTTATGTGGCTTTTCATGCTCTGGCTTTCAGTCACAGTCCAGGACAAAGTAGATAAGTGTGGGATGGCATGAGTTTGGTTTTGTCAGCACAATCACTAATCACTGAAGAAAAGACGGTTTTGAGCTTGTGTGAAAGAGGTAGCTGGTTTTGAATCCCCTTGTCAAGTTAAAAATGTAGACTTACTGCCTTAGTTGAGAAAGTGGGGGAGGTAGGTTTTGTTTTGGTTTTTCAGCTATTACTCTTCTTGTCTCTAGATAAAACCCAGGTTAACTGTGTGGCTGCATAAAGCTTCCATTTCAACACTAAAATTATTCATTCCAACCACAAATAATGAATAAAATGACCCCCTTTATTAGAGACAACAGGGTTTTAGCTGAAAATCTCACTTCGGGAAGCCACACAATTACTGACAAATGACATAGGGCAACTAGAATAAGAATATTTTGTAATGTTTTTTCTTAGAAGGAGGAAATTATTTAGCTATGGTGTGAATTAAACAAAAGCAGATTAAATTGTATGATGCAGTAGAAATAACATTTTCAATTACTGTTCCACTGTTATTCTGTAAAATCCCATCTTTCATGGGCACACTCTTTGTGTCTAAATTGTATAGAATAAAATACATAGTAGCATGGCAAGACAGGTCTAAAAAAAGAAAAAGTAATTTCAGTTTGACATTAATATAAGTTCTTATCATTGTAACAATGCTAACTTCATTAAAAATGTTCTCAACACTGATTACTGAACTGTTTTTTAATATCAGAACTATATTTTAACTGTATGTGCAGTTTTATATTGCTTAATACATTTATTATGTCATTTCACCATAGCCCTCACTAAATTTGATTAACAAGATATGTGACCAGTTATTAAAAGGAGAAGTGTTTGCTAAATGGCAGCAAAATAACTGCGACTGAAGATCTGGTGAAGGACCACAAGGAAAGAAACATCCCACAAAAGCAGAACAATTCATAAGTCTGTAGTGCATGTTCTATTTATTAAATTTTACTCATTCATACTATTAAGTGAATGTAAAGAACACCATACTCACTTTCCATGTATTCTATTGGGGGGAAGGTTTAATATCACTACTAGCACAGTAGGATATGAATACCTTAGTAATTTTAGAAGAAATTCTGTTTCTATCCCTCACCAGGTGAGAAATTACTTGGCTTTTTTAATCTACTGTATGACTGAAGTAGATTTTCTTTGTAGTATTGAAGTTTTTGCTGCTCTGATGAAGTGTAGAAATGAATTCAGTGCTGGAATTCAGCACAATCTACGTACTCTGGGTAGCACCCACTGAGGTTCGTAACTGCCTTCTCCAGGGAATGATGGATGTTGATGATGATCACACTCAAGACAGGTGTGCTAGCTTAGGTAGCTGAAGTTGTTTCCATGGAGACCTTTGGAAATCACAGTTAATGCTTTGAACACGGGCATATTGTGTGCAGAGAAAAAACAAGACAGCCATCTGAGCTGGGCAGTAGGGACAGCTAAGAACACTTGGGCAAGTTCTTAAGACTGCTCTCCTAGCACACTTAGGCAGCTAACTGTGGCAGAAAGAAGCTAACTCCTCGGAGGATTCACAGCTGTGCATCCTCCTTTACAAGCTGACAGCAAGGATATTTCAATCATTTGCTACAGCAGTGCTACCTTCTTCCCTTCCCAGAGGCCAGCATACAGAGCAATTACAGCACATGTGCAAGGCACAGGTCCCCTCCTTCTCCCCTGCCAGAACACAGATTTAAAGCAGGAGTCACCCCTCAACAAGTACTGCATTAATACCTTGGGATATTTTCGGGTTCTTCTGAATCTGCTCTTTCTTACAGAAACTGAGGTCTCCCAGAGGACTGTCTACAACACCAAGCTTGACTTTTCCTTCCTCAAACCCACAAAAGTCCAGGAGAACTTTGAAATTCTGAATCCAATTCCCTGCTATTCAGTCACCAAACTTTTCAGTAACCTGCCAATTTCTACCTTAACAGTGCTTAAAATTTTACTTCCTCCTACTAGGAGGTAGAATTTGTTGCTCTAATGAGCTAGAAACCTTCAGATTTCCAGTCAGTGTTTATTCCTGTCTGCTATTTACACTTGATTGTTCATGTGTCAATAGTGTCTCATTCACTGCCCAGCATATTTATACTTGGCCACCCTACACCTTCTTGGTCCCTGTTCTGTTAGGTCAAACAATGCTGTCTTTCAGGTGAGCACAAGTAGGGTTAAAACAAATGGAAATTTTTCCTCTTCCTCCTTTGTTAAAAGCAAAGTAATAATTCCCTTCCTTTTTCCTGTTCCCACAGCTCCCCCTCCCGTTTCCATTTATTCAGGCCATTGGGAAAAAGCAATAGCACCTGAAGCAAACTCCCTTCCCCTGCCACAGTACGGGAACCAGTGTGAAATGCAATCTCTTAGTATGCGGTGAGTTTAGTTATGCTAAAATTCAATTAGGCTCACAGGCAGTTGAGGAGCAAAGACACCAGGACAAACCCAACCCTTTTTTTCATCTGTGAAACCATCAGACTAAATTGTTTTCCCACATATGTAAATATTGCTCTGGATGAGAGTTTGCATTTGTACAAGAGCAGATTCACCCTCTGACCCAGCTATGTAGGCTCTCACACCTCTTGCAATTATCTCACATCTGTTCAAAAGAGAGCTGACCTATACGTGAGTGAAGGTCTCTGCCAGCTGATGTATTCCCCCAGGAAGAAAGTCGTGTCATTTCATCTCATCCATCTCATGTCACACTGGTTTGAGACAGAGGCAGAGGGATGCTTTTATTGTAAAATCTGGTAAGCACTGTGTTCTTTAAATTTAGCCTTTACTGTAAAGCCTAAAAATTCCAAGAAATTGCAAGATGTGTTGATTATTTCGATGTTTAATGACACAATTTTAAAAGCCATATATGTTTGCAAGTAAAAGTTGCAAGAACTAGATGGAAAAAACAAATTTGAAAAATCTCAAGCTAAGGGATATTTTAAATTTTATGCTTTTAAATGCTGCAAAAGTACAGGTTTTAAGTGATTGCTGTAAAAACATACATTTATAACATTTGCCCCCAATCCTTATAAGTGGATTTTTGTACCTGTAAGTAAATACAGGTCACTTCATAGCCTGTGAGTTTTGTGCTTTTTACATGCAGCTGTTTATCACAGTTTTCCATGTCATAGATGTTCTAGAAATAATTTCTACTACTACATATAAGGTGCTGTAAGAATGCAATTGAATTTCCCATCTACAGGTCTTCTGCAAACCAGGATCAAAGTATCTATCAACTTGAAAATTAAAAATTAATTTATTAATGGATAAATTACTATAGAACCCTGGATGTACTACAGACAAAAAAAAAAGGGGGAGAAAAAGGAACTGAATAAATAAAAGAGTCTAGTGCAGGTGCAGATGTCCTCATATTAGCAAACTTCCCTCAAACTCCAATTCTAAAACTGAGAGCACTTCCCTGTTGCAATATGTCTAGAACCATACTAATTTCTGACAAGTTGAAGAGGACACTAGGAGAACTAGCATCCAATTCAGTAACAAACATATTAGAATATATAACATTCTTACTTTTGCAAATGTCAGCAGTTCAGACTATCAGTTAAATGACATGCATCCCTACCCACATTACTGTACCATTTTTCTGCTTTGGGCCTATATGGGGTTTTTTTAAAGTCATTCTGGTGAGCAAAAATTGTTTACTCAAATCAAAAACACATTTATGACAATGAGCCACTGATCAGGAATAAAAGTTTCAATGTTTTCCACTCTTATAGTTTAACTCCCTCATCCCCATTCCACAGATGCATTCTGCAATCTACAAATGCCACGCATTGCTGACATTGTCACATCATCAGACACTGCAGCATCTACACCAAGCTACCCAGCACAATGACTGGCCCATATTTCTCTTTATTATTTACTAGGTACTCACACATCTGTTGTTAAGTTTCAACAACACATTTCCTCTAGCCTGCCCCACCTACATTTTCAGTATGCACTGTTGGCCAACAGTGTGTGTGATAAATATGATGAATCAGCTGCATTAGTGGACAAGGAAAGGGCTACAGATGTCATTAACTTGGACTTCTATAAGGCCTTTGACAGGTCCCCACGATATCCTCTCTCTCAACTGGAGAGGGCTGGATTTGATGGGTGGACTCTTTGGTGGATAAGGAATTGATTGGGCACCAAGAGGATAGTAGTCAATGGCTCAGTGTCCTGACAGACATCAGAGACAAGAGATGTCCCTCAGGAATCTGTATTGGAACTTGTGTTTAATATCTTCATTAAAAACATTAATGAAGAGATCAAGTGTGCCCCCAGCAAATCTGCATGACACCAAGCTGAGTGATGCAGTGACACACCTGAAGGACAGGATGCCATCCAGAGGGACCTGGACAAGCTCAAGAAGTGGTCCATGGGAATCTCATGAGGTTTAACAAGGCCAAGAATAAGGTGCTGCAGCTGAGTTGGGGAAACCCCTGGTATCAATCCAGGCTGGGGGATGAAGAGACTGAAAGCAGCCCTGCTGAGAAGGATTTAGGGGTGCTGGTGGATGAGAGGCTGGACATGACCTGGCCATGTGCCCTTGCAGCCCAGAAAGCCAAATGTGTCCTGGGCTGCTGTAAAAGTAGTGCGGGCCAGCAGGGAGAGGGAGATGATTCTGTGCCTCTGCTCTGCCCTCGTGAGACCCCACCTGGATGTACCCAGGTCTGGGATCCTCAGCAAAAGCAGGGATTACACACCAGGAGTGGGATTCATCTCATCTAGAAGCAGAGAGCCTACTAAGAAATGATCCTGTTCTGGTTTCCTAGGTCCTGCATACAGTCAAGAGGGAGAGGCAAGAACATCCATCAAACCATTCAACTCAGATGCCTAATTGCCTTAGACAGACAGGATCTGTGTCCACTGCCTGTAAGAGACAACTGCCCTAGGGAAGGTGCACAGGTGACTGATATCAGGACATGAATCCTATGCTATGGCAGAAGTTTCCTCAAGGCATTGTATATCCAGTGTAACTAACTCCTACTGAAATCAGTGGACAACCACAAAGTGTAAACATATATTTAGCTAAAATAAAGCAGAAGTTATAAAATTTTAACAGCAAATATTGGGGAAAGTTGCTCCAGTACTACTGCATTGCTTTACTTGGAAATGCATAGGATTATTAGGGAATATAATAGGATTATTAGGGAATAAGCATATTAGGATTATTAGGGAATTATTAGGGAATAAGCATATTAGGATTATTACGGAATAAGCAATCAGAGAAATGTAAAATACCCTAGAAGCATGGTGCAGAAATGTAGACTTCAGAACTTTTTTCTTTTTCCATTTAAACCACTTAACACGCATGTATCATAAACAAAAGGCACTTACACATTGCCAACCTTCCAGATGTTTTTGGCTTCCTTTGTGGGCTATACTATTTGCTAAAAAAGCCTTCTTGTTCAAGAAAAGCCTTTGGCATACTTAGCTGACAAAATTTCACTGTTTGAAGAGTATCGCCCCTGATGTGTCTGATGGATACTCAGAACAAATAAATTAATTTATTTCATAAATAAATAGAGCTTGCAAGTAGCAATCACAGACCTAAATGTTAAAATATGGAAAGATTTTTGCGGTCACAGGGCAGTGTTTCTAGGTTAAGGTCTGACATTAAATCTCCATCAAAGTTTACTACTTCAGGCTCATCATCTGTCAATAAAGAGAAAAATAATATTTTACTTCTCAGGTTAAGTAGAATTCATGAAGATGAAGTAATACTAATAGCTTGCTCTTTCAAAAAGAAGTTTTTTCAAAGAGAAAGAAAAGGAATGTAAAACAGAAAGAAAAGACCTTTTGATAATCATCTGTCACTAACTATACATCCAATCTCTAAAAAATAGTAGATTAATGATGGTAACCCATACAACAAAGATTCCCCCTACACATTTGTACACTCTAAGACACCTTTTGACTCCAGTTTCCACCTCAACATCAGAATAACATATTTCAGATGCCCAGGGAACAGCTGTGAAGCAGGGGAGGAAGCCGTTCTCAGCCTAGTAAAAGCCATTTAACTTGATGTCATTTCAAGCAAAATTTGGACAGTCAAAAGGAGGCATTTGTTCCAAAGAGCCAAGAAAGCTGACAGTCCCATCAGAGGAGCAGCATAAATGCCAGCAGCATTTCTATGATCTCAGATTATTTGCACTGCCAGACTAAGAAGCTGCTGATTTAAAACTGTCTTTGCTGATTTAAAACTCTATCCAACTATCCAATAAGATATTTAAAACTATCCAACATAGGAAGGATTCAGCAGCATCAGCAGCATCACAGCATTTGGTGGTTCCAAATGTACCATGAGCACACATAATGCCCACCAATCCAGCCAGAAGGAGTGGGAAGTAGTCATTATATAATCAACAAGATATAAAAAAAAAAAATTATGGGTAGAGAAAACTGGGTAAATACTGAGAAGTATTTGTATTTTCCCTCTTATAGCATGCCCAAGTGGGAACCAGCAACTGAAAATCACGAGAGAGAAATCACTGGCAACTTTTCTGACAGTGACATGTGTACAGTTCAGCAATCTCATACTCTCAGAGAAATGGACATAGGATTGACAAGTGACTGGCAGAAATACCTCTGGAATAATTGTGGAAGAGTAGTATAACAGGCATCAAGGAAGGATTTATTGCAGAGTGCTACTTAAAAAAATAGAAAGGCTCCAGTATTGAAAAATTTCATCCCAAATCCGCAGCAAGGTCAGTAATTTTAAGCAGTTTCCAAAATGGGCAACACTTACAGATCCTAGACTCAGAGATTTTAAGGCATCTTAAAATCAGTCTTAATGGACTGTTCTCATCATCTCTGCTTGCCTGCACAGCACAAGCTGTAGCATTCCACCTAATGACAACTTGTAGAATTAAAACATATGCAACTATTATAACTTCTTTCACACTTGACTTGACGTGCTGTAGGTGTTTGTAAAGCAACGTGCAATGAGATGAACAGAAAGTGAAGATACAGTCACTAGCAGGGGCTATAGTAGCCTCAGTGCCAAGATTTCCACCAAACATGGGGAGTTTAGCTGCTGAATTCTTATATGGGATTTCAATACATATTATAAAAACAATTAAAAAAGGCACAATGTTCAACTACTCACAATACATGTGACTGAGTCTTTATATAAAATATAGAGACTAATTTGAAACTCTCTACAGGAAATATGACACCTTTTTTTGCATTCCAGAGGGATTTTTATTTTATGTATATACATATGTATATACAATATTACACATAGGATTACACATAGGTATTCTCTTACAGATGAACTATTTTCATGAAGAAATATAAAAAGTACTATACCAGTAGTAGTACTAGGAGAAGGACTCTGCATCACCTAGGATTTTATCTGTGAACATAAGAGACCTCAGAACCTACCAAGTGAAGGAGCATAAAAATTAATTTTCCATAATTATGACAAGATAAAATGCATACACTTGGCCTAAAATCAATAGCCTGCCTTTATGCCATGTAACTATTTTATTACTTGAGAATAACATCTTTCACATCCAAAACTCCACTTTGAGTCACTCTACATCACATAGTATTAGTCTTCACATAATTCACCCAGGAAATACAACACGTACAGCCAACAGCAGAAGTGGTATTCTGTCCCCATACCCTCTTCAATGAAAAAAAAATATTAGGGGTTTCCGTGCCGCAGGTGGTTTTTCTACCCTTTTAGTTTTCCTTGTCTCTAACTACTTGAAATGAAACAATGGATTTTCACACGTTAATGCATCTGAATAGATGTTTAAGATCTAAAAGCACAGATGGTATTGGAGGTGAGCCAACTTTGGGGCTTATTTTGTAGCTTGAAGCTTTTTTTCAGCTGATCTGCATTCGGAAGGCACCATTAGCCCAAGAAGTAAAAGACCCAGAGTATTCATGGGAATAGGCAGAGATTCTTGTCTCTGTGTAAGCTGACTTAAGATCTATGCTGTAGCTTTGCCAGATTTCCAGCATGTGGTTGGTATGCAATGACACATCTGCTCTGACTGAACAGGAGGGAGGGAGATGCATGAAAATGGCTACTATTTCAAAATCATGCTTTTCTGGGACAGAATCAGAAACTGCCTGGAACCAGAGATATGAGTTTTAGAGGAAGAATATCCAAGTTAGTGAAGGTAAAAATAAACATTGAAAATGTTTTTACTGTTCGACTTTTATTGAACTTGTATATACCAAATGTGAAACATTTTATTAGAGAAAATTATTTTTCTTTCAGAAATACTCTCCTTTTATTCTATTTAATTTAATTTTCTGACACCTTTACACTGACAATCCCTTAGCCAGAATCCTCAACACATAACTCCTGTAAGTTCAGCTTTTCCTCAGAGGACATGTAGCACAACCATTAAAAAGATGAGCAAAAGTACTAGAAAACCTCCATTTCTGCTTTGTTACTGCCATGAATTCTCTGAGAAATTGAATCTATATAAAGTAGTCTTTCTGTGCTCTCCTTATTCTTCTGTAAATTTTCTGCAATTTTTAGTGCCTGGAGGGTCAAATAAGATTCTTCCATGCCCATGACAGTAATGCAGAGATAGACAATCTCTGTTCTAAAACTATCATAATATTAACTGATAGAGTACTAAAAATTGTGGGGAAAAATGAAAAAAAAATCTCAGGGTGCAGGAGCTCATGCAATTTATTCAAGTTAACATAAAAACTTAGCAAATTTATCTACATAGATCACTTGAAGGCTAGCTGTGTGCCTGTGTCTTATCCACCAATAAATTATAAAACAATATAATTCACTTATAGGGATATTGTGATATTAATGAATCTATATTTTTAAAAGAGACAAAAAGAGGCAAAGAAATGTTGTAAAGTATGTTAAATTCAACTTTAGTCAAAGATTTGGGATATAAAGCTCTGTGTCACAGAATCCCAAAAATCCCACAGTGTTGCAGTGGCTAAGTCCACTTTACACCCCTCATGTAGCTTTAAAAGTGGTCTCTACCTAAACCACTCTGCTAGAAAGTTCTCCCTTTACTGAGACCCCACAGGTCACTGACTCTCTCACCTCTCCCATCCCTTCTCCCACTGGCTCCTGTTTTGTCACTCACCCTTGCCTCTGCCCCCTAGCCCTCAGACCACTGGCTTCTGATGCTCTGCCCGCCCTGGGACCCTTCAGGATAAAACAACGCATGGGCTTCGTTTTTGGTTCTTTGTCCCTGCTTCCTTTGGGCGTATTAGTTTCATTAAACGCCTCAGAATTGCATGCAGAGAACCCCCCTCACCTTTTCATCTCCAGTTCATGTTTAGACTGCATGTGTGAGTGGCTGCTCGTGACTACCTGCAAGGGTGTGATCATGTGCATGTGTAGGTGCTAACAGAATGCCTCCTAAGTGTGTCCATGAGGGACCCTGTGGAAAAAATGCAGCATCGATCCATCAACGCCCTCTTTCCATACCACAGAAGGAAGCTGATGTTCCAATGTCATTGTCTATATAGGAGAAACATGATGGTCCAAATATTTCCATCAGTAGAACAGCCTTCCTAGTGAAAAAAGGACTCCAAAAGCATGCCCAGGTGGCCAAGTCCAATGGCATTCTGGGTTGTATCAAGAATAGTGTGGCCAGCAGGACCACAAAAGCAATTCTTCCCCTGTACTCAGCACTGGTGAGGTTGCACCTTGAGTCCTGCATCCAGTTCTGGGCCTCCCAATTTAGGAACGATGTTGAACTGCTAGTGCATCTCCAGAAAAGGTAACAAGGCTGGTGAAGGCTCTGGAATACAAGTCCTGTGATGAGTAGCTGAGAGATCTGGGGTTGTTTAGCCTGGAGAAAAAGGAAGCTCAGGGGTGACCTAATCACTCTCTAAAACTACCATTGTAGCCATGTGGGGGTTGGCCTCTTCTCCCAGACAACCAATGACAGGATAAGAGGACACAGTCTTAAGCTGCACCAGGGGAAGTTTAGGTTGGACATTAGGAAGAAGTTCTTCACAGAAAGGGTGACTGAGCATTGGAATGGGCTGCTCAGGGAGGTGGTGGAGTTGGTCTCCCTAGAGGTGTTTAAGGCTGGATGTGGCACTTAGTGCTATGGTCTAGCTGACAAGGTAGGTCATGGGCAGGATTTGATCACAAAGGTCTTTTCCAACCTAGTTGATTCTATGACTCTGTGAGCAATTTGAGCATTTTGTACTCCCCTTCCAAGTAGATAATGTCCAACATAGTTATATGGCGCCCTAATCCCAGATTTCAGAAGGTTCTACATCACCTAATTTCATAATTTTTTGCATAAAGAGAACTGCATTCCTTATTACTGTGCTAAATACTGAAGCAATTAGAAATTTATGTGGGCCTAGAAACCAAACTTCATCTCTGATTTTTGTTTCAAATTAATCCAGTTTGCACACCTAAACACACAGAATATTTGTGGAAAAAAAAATAAAAGCAAGTGGTGAGAGTTTTTGCTCACCATTCAGACATCTCCAATTTTATAAAGTATTATTACAAAGCTACTAAAAACCCTACTATAATTTATTACATGGATCTAATTACTTATTTCTCCCCATTGAGTCCAAAATTTTCAGTCTTTCTCTGTCATCATGTCTTATCATTTTTGCTTTGATCTAAGAAATAGCTGACTAATATCTCTTTGCAGTTCATCAACTCTCTACTGATTCTTAAATGTTAATTAAGTGCGTTTCCAGCCTCACCTGAATTTTTCAGCTTCCCTATCAATATAATTTTTTTCCAGTCTATAATAATTTAATTTTGGAAGAAATTTTGACATGTAATATTTTTATACAAAAAGCAATTCATTGCATTTCAAGGATATTTAAGAAATATGCTACAAATCATCTGTAGCTGGCTTATATTTGCTTAAATAACCATATGTCAAATTATTCATTTTTGTCTCAACTTCATAAATTTGGAATAACAAAGTAGTTGAAATATATGTTCTAGTATCAACTATACACCAAATAACTTGTAAATCAAATGTACAAAGACAAGGGAATTCAAAGGATGCATTTATTATGTCACTGCAGATCAGTTAATAATGCAGATGTCTAATTATGTAATTAGATTTAGCATTCAGATGCTACACATGATTAACTTAATTACAAAATGAATTTAAAAATCAATCCTGCAAAAGGTAAACTTTTACTATGGGGCTGCTCAATAAATTTTTCAAATATTGCAGACAAAGATATGAAGTATTTAAGATACCACTAAATGCAAATTAATAGTGAAATAATTTGTATGTGTTTCTTCTTAACAGAAACATACTCATACATTAAATTTATAGTCCGTTACTTTGTCTAGTAGATAGCAGTAATAATGAAGATAATACAGAATTTTAATTATATCTGGAATAGTATATAAAAAAGCAAACAATTTTGTACTAAATGTAACCTTCTCTAAAGAAAAGCAAAAATCCCTGTTGGTCAAGAAAACGCTCCACATTTTTGTGATAATGACCAAGAGACTGTGCATGGTGATGTTGATTAAAACATGAAAGAGCTGTTTTAAGTCATGTAATTCAGTTATAACTGAAATCATAATTTCTCTAAACTTCAATAATCATCGAGAAAGCAGTAAGATAAGTTGACAGATTTCCCAGCAGTATTTCAAAATGACCAGGGAAATCTTCAAACTCTGATCATAGTTTGAACCCAACCCATTACAAAAACAGATTGGTGAAATCAAGCATCCATGTTTTATTAACAGAGATTAAAAAATGCTTCAAAACTCTTGAGTAAAAATATGCTTCACTGAGAGCGGAATCAAGCGACTCTCTACACATATGATGTACCAAATCCAAAACCTATTAGAAGTTGGAGAGAAAATTCACACCAGTCTCAGTGTGCTTTGGATCATGAACTATCAGGCTCCCTCAACAATTATAAAACAGTTATTTTAAATTTGTTAGCTTAAAGTAAAAGCACTGGAGCGAATGGTACATGGCTCCAGTATGGGCTCCAGAATGGCACATGGTGCCAGTATGGGCTGTGCAGGACCATGACCTTGGATGAGGCAATCTGAAATGGCTCCACAAACATAGCTATTAAAACCACAACTGTTTCCTAGATGCATATTTGACTAGTAAAAGAAGGCATACTTTCTTTCTGTCCTTAATCCCAGAAAGGTGTGGGAATCCAGAGTGCAGGGAATATTTCTCTGCCTGTTTTGGAGAGAAAAACCCCCCTGGACAGCATGGTTTTTGACCTTTATCCATGGAGAAAACTCCCTACTATCTGGGAGGAACTAAAATCTACACAGATGTGAACTAGGTGATAGAATATGATGTAAGGATGTCACAGGGTGAAGAATTTAGAAGTTTTAGGTTTATTAATGTAGTAAATGGATAAATAGTAAAAGTTCCAAGATGGAGGGACCCTTGTAGTTTTTATCTCCTTCTATTTTCTTCTAGTCCTCCATATTCTGCAGCAAAGGTAGTTTAGGATGATTGGATGAAAAATGCTGCAGTTCCGGCCTGCGTGTCGGAGTGATTTACTGAGCATTGGATGAAAAGTAAAAATATCTGTCGTTTCAATTTTTAATTGGATAATTTACCCATAAAAAGGCTTTGGAATCTCGATAAGCAGCCATTTTCTCGCCTTCTCTTGTCATGTTCTGTTCTGCTGTGTCTTTCTAAGCTGATAACACTAGAATAAACAACTATCTGAAGAAGCATTTACTGCAAGTTTGCTTCGTCCTCCTATCAAGTTCCTTGCAAGGACTCTAAGAACTTTAAAGGGCCTCTCCCAGCAAGAGAGGCTGATTTATGGCACTAGCAGTGTCAAAAGGGGAATCCAGCAAAATATCACCAGGGACAGGTTCTGTAAAGGATTCTTTGTTCTTCTTTTTCCCTGCTTGCTTAAGATAGGCCCCTAAGAAGCTCTCATCATTCATATGGTACATAGATTAAGGTTGAAGGATGTAGAAACTACCTCTTTTAATTAATGAAGAATATCACTGAAATTTTAAGGCCTGATCAAGTGAAAGTTAAAGATTCCTCATAATTTTGCTGATGTGAAAGGGAATACCTGAACAGGAAGAAGGTTAAGGCAGGTGGATGGCATATTTATGATGCCACATGAATTGTCCCACATGAATAATACAAATCTACTCCAAGAAAATTTCACAATCACAGAAATTATATTTTTGCTGGAAGTAGGATTAATGCTAACACTACATCTGGCTAACTACAGGCTTGTGTTTGGGGCTACAAGCCCTTGAGTTCTCTGGCAGAGGAGCTCAGCAGTGTGCACCTGCAAATCAGAAAGCCAACTTCATTTTGGGCTTCATCAAAAAAACTGTGGTCAGCAGATGAAGGGAGGTGATTTCCTCCTCTACTCTGCCCTCATGAGATGCCACCTGCAGCACTACATCCAGGTCTAGGGGCCCCAACCTAAGGAGGACATGGACCTATCAGAGCAAGTCCAGAGGAGGCCACAGGAGGAACACCTCTCCTGTGAAGACAATTCACTTTGCTAAACAGCACGGTGGGGAGAGGGCTCATATGCTTCTTCACATCCCTTGTCGTTGCTGTTAACCAGTGCAATCTGGAGTGTGGAGGAAATAATATTGCAGTTCGGAGTTCTTTACACTCACTTCTGCATGACCCATAGGTAGGGGATATTTTTTTCTCCACAGGGGTGTAAAAATCATACACTCTATGCAAATTTGCAGCAAATTTCAGTCCATTTCGGTACCCCAGTGCAAACAGTCTGTTTAATAATAATGTGTTTCAACTGTGGATGCTTCTTTGTTTGATCAGATTGTCTTCATTCTTTATGTACTTTACATACCTATTTTTTCAAATTCCTTGCTTTTTTATAACTTTAAAAAAAAAAAAAAAAAGGAATCTAAATAAACAAAGGGTATCCAAATAGGTAAATGTTGCTGACAGAAAATCCCTTAGCAGTACAATTTCCTCCAAAAGCATCAGCTCATGAAGCTTTAATTAAATTTTACTTTTTGGAGGAGCCCACTGACTTTACAAAATTTTCAAAGAAAAACTTTGAAATAAAATATTACTGTCATTCCTTTTTGAGGCTAAGTGGTTCATTTCAATCTTTATATTAACCTTAATAATTACTGTAAGTATAAAAAAGAATCAAAATAATATGTTTGAAGTAGCTTTTAACCAATTCAAGAAGTAACATTGTCAAAGAACATGCTGTAAGATCACCAAGCTGAGGGGGGAGTTGAGATTTCTGCTTCCCTTTGATTCATAATGCAATTAATTTTTTGAATGTCAGAATTTCTTTCCAAACTGAAATACCAGGTCCTGACCAGACGGGCTGATTAGGGAAACAGTATTTATTCCTGTAGTTTGCTGTCTGATTTTACCGTCTTTTGAGTGTCAGAGCAAAACATTCAGAATAAATGATCAGTAAAGGTCATTCAAAATGAGTTAATATTTTACAAAAATCCACAAAGCTATAACTGAGAATCTTCTTCTGTAGTGACATCAGTTGCATGTTTATCTTGAATTCTGCTCATGCATACCCACACTCCCACCAACATGGAACTGGACACCTGCCCACACAAGAAATAAATAAGAGCAGAAAAAGACCAGTTACCATTAGGTACACTATAAGAACTACCAGATATGCACATCCTGCAAATTTATTTCAGCACATGCCTTTTTGCCAAATTTATTCATTTCAAAAAAACCAAACAAAACCCCAAACAAACAAACAAACCCAAAAATCTACATACACAAAAAAACCACCTTAACAGAGAATAGCTTTTTCTGTTGAAAATTAACATCTAATATTACCAATGGCCAGAACTAATGCCCTCTGGTGTGTTAGATGATTTTCCCATGCAGACATATTCCTAGTATTAAGAAATGCTGGTACAGTTAAAATTCAAAAAGGAAATCCTGTCCCTGCAGCTGAGTACCAGCACTTTCAATGTGAAGACACCAATGTGTCTTGCAGCATTCTACAGAGATGGGATGGATCTTAAGACCTGCCCAGCTGCATCTACACCACCATCAAAGTGGTGAAATTAATGCCAGCTGTGAGTTGCTCCCTGCTGTTCTCTTTGGAGCATCTCTGTGAACTGGCCTGGTGTAACCAGTCCGTGCTGCTGCTGCAAGGGGGATGGTTTTGGACAAAGATTTGCAAGGATACTAAGGTAACTAATTTAAGCCATTCTTCTTTTATCAAAAATCAGATTAATATAGAAAATGGACAAATATTGTGTAGAGGGCTGTTTAATGAGCCCATGAGAATGTATCATCCATTTTATTCTTATGTGCAGACCAGCCCCATCCTAGTACTCCTCCCTTACAACTACTAACAATCTTTTTCTGATCAAAGTTTTTTTGTTGTTACCACCAAACAGGATTTTTAAATTCCACAAACTGTAATCTTCCTTCAATATGTTAGGATTGCCATGCTATCTAGGACATCCTATCAGCATGTTAAGCTTAAAGTAGTGTTTTGGGAAGCAAGTCATAAATTCCTTCTTCCTTTTCCTCTCTCACCATTCTGCTGCTCCTGCTTGTTCTCTCACCAGGTAGAAATTGTCCCAGTCCTGCAGCTCTGGCTCACTCATCAGTGCTATCTAGTTCCTGCTTAGTGTGGTAGAAATGCTACTCCAGGCAGACCCCAAGACAGTGGCTCCACATTCAGCTGACCCCACTGAATTTAGAATCCTGGGCAGAGGCCTGGACAGTTCTCAGCAGCTAATACAAAACCGAGTAGCTGTCAAAGCAAACCACCAACTTTTTATCAGAAATAATCCTAAAATCATAGCACAGGGATGATCAAACACTCTGGTTTTACAGACTTACTAGATACCTTCCAGATCTAAACCATCTAAACTTAGCCTCAGTGCAAAAACAAAAAAACAAAAAAGCACCTGTCTCTTGAGCTTGAGCTCTCCTAACCCAGCTCTCCTGAAACTGGCACTTTCTGAGGATCAGTACTTCATTGTGCCATGGTCAAGCTTCCATATGTAGGTGAAAAGTTGCACATTGTGTGGGTGTTTGAAGGCAAAAGCATTTCCCTAAGGTGACAAATAAAAGTCTTCCTCAGCTTCAGATGGTTTAGAGCTTATCCTCCCACCCCCATAACCACACCCTCAAGGAAAGTATCCTTGAACTTCAGGTTCTATTCTTGATAAGAATGTTCACCATGTCTCATATTGAAATGACATCAAATTGCAACCAGGAATAAAAGAGGGCACAAGGGAGGACGCGAGTAGGTGATGTTTGCATAGCATGATGGAGAGGAAACTGTGTCCAGTTCTGGCCCCCTCAGTCCAGGAAAGACGTTGAGATGCTTGAGCGCATCTGAAAGAGGGCAAGAAGGCTGGTGGAAGGCTTGGAACACAAACCCTATGAGGAACAGCTGAGGGAGCTTGAGTGGTTTAGCCTGGAGAAAAGAATACTCAGTGGTGACCTTATCACTCTCTACAACTTCCTGAAAGGTGGGTGTAGTCATGCAGGGGTTGGTCTCTTTTTCCAGTCAACAACTGACAGAACAAGAGGACGCAGTCTTAAGCTGCGCCTAAAGGAAATTTAGGTTGCATGTTAAGAAAAAAATTTTTACTGAAAGAGTGATTAAGTACTGGAATTGTCTGCCTGGGGAGGTGGTGGAGCCACCATCCCTGGATGTGTTTAAAAAAAAGATTGGATGTGGCACTCAGCGCCATGGTTTAGTTGAGGTGGTGTTAGGGCATGGGTTGGACTTGGTGATCTTGGAGGTCTCTTCCAACCTGGTGATTCGGTGATTCTGTGAGTTCTGGCTCCTAAAATATTTCAGAAAATTAATACTGAGCCAGACAAGAGCCAAGCCTAGCTTTTACATGTTAGGAGAATTGGACCATTCTTCCCAGAAGTAGTGATTAGGGCTTTTTAAATGGAAACAGGATTACAGGATTCAAATCTCACTAGAGATAAGAGAGGTAAGGTTTCCCTTTACCAGAGTGAGTGCTATGATTACTTGGCAATGATCGTCACCACATGTTCTGAATTGATTCAGCACTGTCAGCACTTGTTGGACAGTTAACACTGACAGCTAAGTTCTGGTAACAGTTACTGCATCAAACTCCAGGGGATGCTTGGACAAAGACATGGTTTGAACTACAGAAGAGTGCCTTACTCACCTGCCCAGGATTCATCTGAATATGGATGGTAGCCTAAATAGATGTGCTCAGGGACATTTCAGGTTGGCTGGCAAAGCACCTCCCGTGTGTAAGAATAATAAGAAGCCCAGAAGACCCCCATTACCCCTATCACCATTCTCAGCAGGGACTGGGGAAGATTACATATTTCAGCAAAATATTAGCACTGACCCTCTGACCTGAGGAAGATAAACCAGGTGAGACTCAAAGGCAGGACTGTCACTTTCCCATAGCACGGGGTGCTCTCGGTCACATCCTCCACTTCAGCAGAGGTCAACACTGCGCTTCCTCAGTCATATCCCTTCCAGGTTAGTACTTCCTTGGCACCCTAAAACCTTGAGTGTACTCACCAATCCACAATGTAGATAACATTCAAACTACCTGTTTAACAGAGTATAACAATTTTCAACCAGAGATGGAAGAGAACGCATCCCATAGCCCAAATAGCTATTTCACAGCCATTTTCCTTGCTTTATGTACAAATGACCTGGTACTGATATAAAAGTAAACTCCCTCTTTTCCAAAAAGTCTGGTACTGAGCTTAGTTCTGCTCAAGAACAGCATTAACTTTTACACTGTTATTTACATGAATTTGTCATTTTTTAATTACTGCTGGTACATTCAGAGAAAAAGCTGCTCTCTTCTTTTTAAGTAATGGCTGGGTACAGGAATTATTCGTGGGTTACTGAACACATCTCTAGTCATTAGTCCACCATTCATTTCAGAAGAGGTTGATTACACTAACAATCCAACCATCACAAGAGACTTAGAGATGTAGTGGGCTTTTTTTTTTTTTTAATAAAAATCCACATGGCAAAGCAAATGTAAAAACATGCATTCTGCTTTTCTGTACAGGAGTACTGTCTTGAAGGATCTCTGAAGAAGACAAGTATTTTCCTTAAATTGTGTGAAGGAAAAACATCCAATAATTATATGTACTTCAACATGCAATCTCTGTAAGCAAAAACTGAAAGGAAAGCCACAGCCACGGTGCAAAGGAACATGCTGAGTGAAATTTGAGACCATTTTATTGATTTGTTTCATACATACCTGTCTTTCTCATTGCTGTTTAGCATCTTGCATACCAAGATAGAAATATGTGTCTGCAGCAAGTGTCAAGTTCCACTTTACTGTATGGTTTATTCACCAACCTATATCCACATGAAACACACTTATTGATTTCTTATATTAAAGGCATAGCTGATATCAGTCCTGTACCATGAATCTTGGGATAATCTTGTACTCCTGTGCAGCCTTCTATTCAAGATCTTCACCTCTATCACACTGGGGTTAACAGAAGAGGTTGTTCTCAATGTTGTATATCACTAACTCCATTCAGCTGTCTTCATGTTGAAATAAGTGAAAAACAAGTCCTGTGAAAGCATTAACAAACTGGTACGATAACTGATAAACTACAGAAATCTGTTCTTTTCTTACAAGCTTCTCCACTCCCCACAATTTCTTCTGAGATGGAATTAGGTCATTTGTAGCACATGCAGATTACGGTTTCCCAGATGTCCCTGCTTAAGCACTATCTTTTCAATACATTATGCAAATTGTCATCAGAGTTAATGAATCTATTTGCTGCCAATAACTTGCTGGTTGGATTTGGCACTTTCTCCATTAATGATTCACCCAGGAACCAAAAGTAACTTTTGTGGATTTCTTATTATATAATTTTCATTCTAAGTAGCATGATTTTCCAAATTTTGTTTTAGTGTTCTTCATTAGCTCATCAGTGTTTTGTAGAATTAGTAACTTTATATAAGATAATATTTTCTTCTAAAATCATGAACAAAGGCAAGAGAATCTCTAACTTAAAATACGTGTTTAAAATAATTTCTTTAGGGAATATTTACTGTAAGTATTGTATAAACACTGAATTTCCTTGATGCTTAACTGCTTAGATCTATAAAAATTGAGATCAATGTATAAGATGAATAAGCACCCTACATATGTTACAGGAAGTTGGAAAAGCTGTAATCTAAAATAATTATTGATTAAAAAACCGTAATTTTCTTAATATCCCTTTATAGACACAGACAAAATCTCTTAGAAGATTACTCAGGACTTTTACAGAGAGAACCATGTTTATATTTGACCCTTTGACAAGGAAATAAAATGCTGTATGCCACAGGTATGAAGAAGATAAGGTGTCTGGGTTTTGTTATGCTGTGAATGGAAGCTGCAGCAGCTACTCTCTCAAAAGTTGTGGGATGGTAGGAAGAGCTTGTCCTGGGGCAAAGGGGCATAAGGCAGGCAAAGGGTTATCACAGACCAGCCTCTTCCCTTCCAAAATACATGTGATACACCTCTAAAAGAAATAGCTATCTGTTAGATTAAATATGTTGTTAGAGTGACAATTATATCAATTTAACATCAATTAAATATTTTAAAAGGTGATACATGTTGACTTACTATAATAGTAGTTAAAACTTTTTCTGATATTTAACCTTTAACCTCCCAGGAGCAAGAGTCTGCCAGCCCATTTTCCCCAGAAGCACCTTAAAGAGTCCACATTGACACAGCAATCAGATGCACACTTGTCTTGGGGTGACTGTTTGATGTTGTATCCCCTATCACTGCCCAGAAATTAATTTTGTGCCTTTTCTGTGCCTTTAAACTGAGCCTGAGAGGGGGGAGAGAAAAAATCTGAGTGAACTTTTTAAAACAGCTGTTCAAGGACACAGATACACACTCCTCTGCTTCTGCTGCGGTAGCAAGCGTGGAGGAAGCACCTTCTTGCTTTTCAGGCAGCTTTCTGCTCCTTTTCTCCGGAAGGAAGACTGAGAGTTGAACTTTGTTTTCCTGGGACTTTGGTTTTTCCCTTCTTCTCTTCTGGACTGTTTCAACATCAGAACACACCGGAAGAATTTTCTACCAATGCCCCAGAGGTGGGCCCACACCCACCCAGCTCTGAGGAGGAGGAGAGAGACCACACCCACAGAAGAACTCTGAAATCTTCCCAGGTTTCTCTCCACAGCGAGAGGTTTTATTATTTAGCATTATTATCTTTTTCCTGTGTGTTTGTTAAATAAATAGTTTTTTATCTTTTTCACTGTCTTCCGAGGAAATTTTTTTTTTCCCGAACCTGGTGGGGGAAGGGTGGTTGTAAGACTTTATTTTTAAAAGTTCATGAGAATTATGAGAATGTAACACTAACTTGAGAATTTAACACTAAAAATAAATTTTGCCAAACCACAATAGCCATTCAAACATTGCAATCTGTAAATAATCAAGAAATTTATGAATCAGTAAAAACCTTCATGTTGATCAAGGGAGCTTCGGTTTTCCTCTCTGTGGGCTGTCTCCCTAACAAAAAGCAAAAATGTCCACAAAAATGTCCACAGCTGTTAGTGCTGTGTGAGTTACAGCAGACACGTTGCATATACTTGTCACAATCATGCTAACTTTGTTGGAACTGTGAAGAAACAGAACAACATTATATCATTAACAAGAAATTGGATCAAAAATGCACAGATATTTCAATATAATTTTTCCCTAGGTAACATGGTTTAAATTAAACAATATTATATCTTGTACATATCAACGTGCAGAGCTTTCCCTATATCTTTTTGAATTGTGCAAGCTAGGCTGATGTTTATGCAACTCTCAATAGCTATCCTCAGATTTAAAGAGAATATTTTATCAGAATTTACTTCCAGGCTGCTTTAGAATTTGTCTTATATAACTGCAGCAGATTTTATTATTGTTGTTATTGTGGCCAAGGTGAGTTACAGAATCAGAGGCCTCTGAACATTACATTTTTTTTTAAAATGCAGAAAGAATGGTCATTTGAAGTTTTATCCATGGTTTCACTGCGGCCAAATCACCTTTGAGAAAAGTGAACTTGGGGTTTAAATTCTTGGCTCCTAGACAGCAGCAAGGTCTGATTCTTGAAAGTGTCGAATGAGAAACAAAATGTCACTTACAAAGTCTATAAATTAAAAGCTCCACTTAAGCAAAACTTACAGTGCATGAGACTCTTTAAACCAAGGGGAAATAAATACAATTTAGAATCAAGATTACTATGAAACTCATCAGGGAAGGTGATCAGGAAGACTTACTTATCAAAAACCCTAGTATATAATAGAGAACACCTTAAGATACCAAAGTACAGAAGCAACATACTGCAAAGTAGGATCATATCACTGCATGGAACAAAAAGAAAAGTGGGACTATAAGCAGACAACAGAAGGCAGTGCTCATCATATCTGCTAACATAAACTAAACTGCCTTAAGAAATACTTCACAGGCATTTAGGCTAAATAGTTTCATGTCTCTCTCCTATGATATGATACTAATATACAGAACATAAAACACAGTTTTAAAAATTAAGGTTGCTAAGTTACAGCATACTTTATCAGCCAATTTACCATTTTTAAAGACTCATATAGAAGGAAACAGATAATAGTGGTGCCCCTATCACTTTCTGAGAAGATAAAAATTTTTCTTCCGTGGTGTGAAAAATTAATTTTAAAACAAACTAATGTGTGTGTTTATCTGACAACAGAAGTGTAGCTGTTCATTTACATGCTGGAAGTTGTATGGATTTAACAGGAAAATACACTGTTAGAAGAGTCTGTCAGTAAATAGTTTGGTTCTCTGGATATTTTAAAAAACATATTTAACCTTTTCCATTACTGTTGTTACTGTACCAACAGTATAAGCCACTGTGCTCCTAAAATGCAGGTAACTGCTTAGATTTCTTTAGTTTAGCCTTGGAAGATTTCTAAGTTACAGCCTCTGGAAACAGCACAGTTGCCTTAGGTCTGGTCAAGCCTTATACAGTCACCCAAAGTCACTACTAGCTCAAGAGCATTATTTCAGAATGTTCCTCCTATACAAGATATTTCAGTTCAAGCTTCAGCACTGTGAAATCTTCATATATGTTCCTAAACTCAAACCCAATTGCCTTGGCATGAAACCCAACTGTGGAAAGATGGCTGGGGGTAAAATTAGAGGAAACTGACAAGTTATATCCACATCGTAACAGTTGTTATAACAGTATGGAAATTACAGGGTAAAATGCAGTTGCTGCTCCCGGGATGGAATGTGGTTGGCGTGCTCAAAACCTATTCCATGATGATTTCCCACACCCACAATCTACAACCATAGCACCTGCACCCACTAAGGGGGATGGAACAGAGGGTGGAGCAGAGTGGAGACACCATGGACAGGCTCTATTGGAATCGTTGCAGGGAGGGAAACTCGATGATACATTGCAGCTGATAAAACACATAACACCTGTCAGCCAGGGCAGACAGGGGAGGAGATGTCCTGCTGCTGAGCCAATCATTGTGGGAAAATCATTCTCTTCAGGTGAACTTCATTCATTGTAGCCTAATTGTAATAATGCACACCTCCATCCCAAAGTTACCTGCCTCCATGGAACAACCAGCCCTCACTGGGCATATGCTCTATATTTTTTTGACTGTATCTTTAGGAACAAAGCAAGAGAACTTCATACCAATCAGAAGCAAAAGTATTTATGACCTAAGTCACTCAAGCTTCACCTAAATAGTATAAAACTAAGCTGAGAATGGGAGAAAAGTTAGGAAAAATTCCATCACAACTGCTGGAATCAGTCAATGGACTGAACCTGTCTTCTGCCCATAGCAACACATACTGGGTAAGAGCACACTCTGTGCAAGCTGAATACTTTTATTGGGGATTAGAGTTTGTCCATGTATTGCTTTGAATATGTTTTTGCAGTCACATACTATCAGTGACAATCCTCAAACCTTAACCTGCCACAACTTTATATTAATAAAGAGTGTTATTCTGTAAACTGTTGGTGTGAATCCTTCACAGCAGCTGGCAGTTGCCAGCAGAGGGAACATACTCAAATGAAGAGGAAGACGCCCTGAGGGGTCATAAAGTGAGAATACCTGCTGAGGCATCTCCCTTTTGCTGCTGGTGCATTTCCCTGAACAAGTCAGTCCTGCCCTCCCATCCAGCAGGACGGCTCAGTGAAGGGGTCACTGACAGACTGACAGGCACAAGGGTCTCAGCTTCCCTGGGGCACTGACAGAAAAATCAAACACTTAGGGTTTGAGTAAATCTTCCCACAGCAAGGGTCAAGGAAAGCTCCCCTTTTCACATGACACTTATTATTTGTCTTTTAATTTTATTTGAATTTAAAAAAAAATAAAACACACACATTTCCGTGTTCCAGCTTCCTCTTTCTTGTGAAAGAAGACTATAAAACAAAGTTCAGAATCCTGTGAATCAGGTGCTGCACACAGTTTCTGCTCTGAAGCTTGGCATTTTTCTCCCTCTTCTCAACAGCCATGATTATCTTTCCTGAGCTTCTGAAACATCTATCCTTCCTCATGTGAAACAATGGCTTTCTCTCTGGCTTAAGTCCCTGGTATCTGAGAATTTTTCCTCAGTTTCTGCCCTGTTACACTTCCAAAGTCTGATACAGACACTTAGGTTTGTGCCATCTCCAGGAAGTTTGTCTAGATTCCAACACAAACACAAAAGTTAGAGAAAACTTGTTTCCCTAGGCTTCAGCATGCCAAGGGGTTTCCAATAAAATCTCAATAAAATCTTCTGGATTTAATAATTAACCATTGTTCCTGCCCTGGGGATTTCATCAGCATGCAATCATATTCTTATCTCTATCCACCACTTTCAGAAACATCTCTGCAACAAAGGCCAGCCCTTAAATTCATGTAACGAATAGCACAAAATTGAACCATTATGTTGAGGCATTTATAGCATTTCATTAAAGTTGAAACCTTCAAAGTTCATCTCATGGATAACAACAGCAGGGCAAACTCTGAAGTCTTATTTGATATACTTCTTTGATTTACGTCAACTGAAGATTTTGCCCATACTTAAACAGTCAAATGAGAGATGGAACAGGTGAGCATATTTTTAAAATAGAGACAGGAGCAGAGCTAACCCAGCTAATGCCAAATAATTAAAATCCATATTCTCCTTGTAGCTTTGAAACAGAAGGAAAGAAAAATACCTATCAGTGGAAGTACACTGGTAGCAATACCTCACTCCACCTATGTTAGCACCTCTGTTAGCATAGCTTGTGAAAGGCACTCCTCAGTGAAACCCCATTGTCTGTCTCTAATGCATCACTTCAACATATACATGAATATATATGTTCCTGACAACAACATAAATTTTTGTCTGGTTTTTCTTGCTTCAATCAACTTCCATAAAGCAAAATTTCATCCAGCTTTGCAATAGTTTCGTATATATCTACCACTAATTCTTTGAAGACTAACTGGTTTCAGTCACTGCTTCTGCATGTTTTCATAATATAACTAATGGTAAGTGACTATATACTCTATGAAAAGCTTGAAAAAATAGTATGCAAAGATTTTCCCAAGATGGAGGATGTTAAAGAATGTTAAAGAAAAGTGAAAGGTCAGGCTAAGATAAATGCTCATGATCTATAGTTTAGACACAGTCAGCTGTCTTTGCAGATTTGCCTTGCATTCTCTGAAACCTTCAGGACACGACTGGCAACTTTCAGGACCACCAAATAGTGCACCATAAACAGATACAAAAGTGAGGTTTGAGGGGCAGGTGATTCCAGGTTATAATTCTTCATTTTAACTCATTTACAGAAACATCTATGCAAAGGACAGGTAACAAAAGTTTTGTTCTGCTAAGAAGCAGTGTAGAGTTTGTATCAGTGCTGAGTTTCACACTATTGTTGGACAACTGCTTTGTCCATGTCTTTACAGAAGAAGGCGTCAGTCGTGAACCAATCGGGAATCAATATCCTTCAGGTCGTTAGAGCAGAAGTACACACAGAAGAGAATTGGCTGTATAAGTATGAGGTGTACTTAAAGTAGACAAAGCTGCAGGACCACATAATATGCATCAATAAACATTATCAGATGTTTTCTAGAAAACTGGTGAACCTTTAAATTATATTTATAAAAGTTCAATAGCTTCAAAGGAGATTAAAGAGGAACCCAATTCCCTTGTTTTCAAAAGCTATAAAAACACCATAAGAAACTAAACAAGGTGATTTGAAATAAGAACTGTTATAAAGAGAAATAATCTTAAGAAATATCTTAGAGAATAAGAAGCCATATCAAAAAGTATAAGAAACCGTGTTAAGGGAATTGAGAAATGGATATTCATTATTAACTCATGAGTTTGAAAGCTCTAGTTGTTTTGGGTTTTGTTTGGGTTTTTTCAAAATACACTGAGTGTTGGTAATCAAGGATAGTGAAATTAGAGTTACTGGTTTATATCACTCTGGGACAACCTAATCTCAGCATATTAAAGAGAAACTGCAGGAAGTCCAGGACTTCAGCTCTCCATAATTGGAAGGTTCATTTCTGAGAAGAAAAAAAAAAGCAAAACACCAAGATAGTTCGAATTTGGAGACAAATTATGTGGGTCAGAGAAAGAAATTGAGACTGTAAGTCCTTCTCTTGCTATCAAGCAAGAAGCTAAACAAGGATGCACGAAGAATGTCTTCCTTCCTGAATCCACTCAGGCTCATGGAAATGAGACTCACAGTGCTGTGGGAAGGGCCCTACTTCACCTATTAGAAAGCTACAGAGAGAAGACTTCTTTATTCTTCCATTTTAATAGATGGTTTCAGAACTGATAGAATCTGGCAGACTCGATGTACTGCCACCAACTATCAAATCTGCAGAAAGAAAGAAGCAATGAGTTGAGCACCAGAGTGTTATTTGGATAGTAGTTCACTTTTACTTCCCCTGCTTCATTTGGAGAGTAAAGCCAGTAGATGAGGAGAATCTTAACTAGGTGAAATGAGATTTATTTCACTTAGAAGATGCCATCAGTTTCAGGAAGACTGCACTGGGAGAAGCAGTAGAAGGAAGGATGAAAAATGCTATCATCAAAACAAAAGGAGAGGACTACAACCTAAACATAGCTTTTCACATGAGAGGCAGCAAAGACTGATTTTTTCTGACTGATGTTTTAACAAATAAAACAGTTAAATATAGATCAAAATTTATGCCTAGTTTATTTCAGATAATAATGCAAAGCACAGAATTACTGGTAGTAGTAGAATGGCAGGTGATTTGAAGGAAAAGAAGTTTGAGATCAAAAAGCATTGCCCATAAGTTCAAAGGCACATTGTTAATTAATATGACCTGTACCTACCTTGACTTCAACATAATATTTGTGAAAAAATAATTCAAGCAAAATGGAAAATACACGCATTGTAATTGCAACTCCTGGCACTAGATTCAAAAATTTTTATAGGTATTTGAAAAATTCTATTCTGCCCAATTAAAATGTGACTAATATAAATAATAAACTAAGTGTTCACTTTTAGTTTTATTGGAAGTGAGGCTCAGCTCCAGATAATTTTTCTCTCAACATATTCTTTTCTGCATTATAAAACAGGAGATACCAAAACTTCCTCTGAATACAATTTCAAGCCTATAAATCACTAACTACTATATCTATACCTCGAGATAAGAAATTGAATATAATGAAGTGAAAATGTATTTCTCATTATTTCACGTTATTCTAAGCTCATTATTTTCAATATATGTTTCTTATGCCTAAATACAAACTAAAGTATCGTATTTCTATACACAATATGGAAAAGTCATCACTTCAGAGTGCATGTTGATCCACCTACCACACAATGAAATGGTAACTGAGGGTTTCTACATTATGCATCATTTAAATGGTAAGCATGTCACTACCATTTCAGGGGTCAGATATTAAAATTTTGCCCATATTCAGTGGTTTCTTGGGCAAACACTACTGACATAAAGTCATGTCATACTGAAATTAACTTTTAACAAAAATACCCTTAATATATTGTGTTTTAACATATACTCATCTCCTGTTTATAAAATGTGGAGTATGGTCACATTAGCAAGGTTATAAGAGCTATAGATTAATTTAAAACTTCTTCCTGCTCTTTGATGTTGTAGAATCACCAACTGCTCCTTTGAAATCCAGCAGCAGCTGAACCAAATCACTCTCAATCGACATTAGTGATAACCCATTCAATCTCCTGTCCCACAGTTGACCTCAGTCTGGTTTTGATCAGAACTAGTTTGGGTAAAAGAGCATTCACCTTCACAGGCTGACAAGAAGAGCCAGGTAAATTGAAAGCTATTTTTGTCAGCATTTCAATATTGTATAGCTATTACAAATATCTATATAATCAGCATTACATAAAGTAGATTGTATGTTAGCTGAACTTTCAGCTGAAAAGCAGTTGATCAGAGATTCATATTTTAATATGCAGCTAAACAAATTCATCAGCATAAAGACTTAATTCTTTTTCATATCCTGGGTTATAAATTGACAGCAGCAGCTTTCGTGCCGATGGTATCAAATATATGATCAATGCTTGTGAGAAATTCAAAGTGACTTTAGATAGCAATGTCCTAAGCTACTTTACTCTGCTGACTGTTACAGGGTTGTGGATTTTGATATGCATTTTAATTTGACCTTTTACAGCCACATTACTTTCACCAGTGATTTTAATCTTTCCTGTGCCTCCTTTGGATTCTGAAGTAACCCTGTCTAAATTTAGGATTTGGTATTATCCAAATTCACCACTTTTTCCCAGAAGCTAAATGTTTCTTTGATTCTTCTAATCAAAATATGTGATTATATGACAAACCAAACAATTCTGTTTCAAAAAAATTTGTCTTAGAAAGTTTTAAGAGCCTCAGTTCCAGTAGACTGATGTTGAAAACAGTATTTTTCTGTCTGTGCAAATCTGGGGGAATTCTAGCCAGGTTGCAAATACACACCATTTTTTTTCTCTGAAATTTTAACATAAATATCTTTTAATTTATCTGACTATTTAAAACAATATGCTCCAGTTTCAAAGGTCTAAAACTTAGGACATGAAAACAATATGTTTTCACAAGCACACCACACAGAACATTCAGTTTTCAATAAATTAACTTTGTCCTATGGGGGATGGCATTGTATTAGTACTAAATTTTTTCCCTCTGTGCCATCCACCAGCAGAAATTAGATTTTAAGGACAAATAAGCAAATCTCAGCCATCAGTTATGACCATGTATCCCTACTGCCTTTGGATGGTATTGCACTGCTATGATTGGCAGAATTTTGCTAATTTAGTGTAGCTGCAGACAGCTAGACTGTCTTGGTGATTACAGGAACCTTTCCTGCAAATACAGATACCAGTTTACAAAATATATTTAGAGGTGGTCACAGTCACCTCCTATTGTTGTATATATGTTTGGCTGCATTCAAATACTGTAACCAGGAAAAACTGTCAGAAATCTCTGAAATAAAAAACATCTGAAATTATATCTAAAAAGACCCTAACAGATATTTTAATGTCCTGTCCTAAGGCCAAATCAGCTGTATCAGTCTCATATATGGGAGACTTTTGTTTAGCCTTTTCTTAAAGACCACCAAGGTTGAAGGCTTCATAGTTTCTTCCAAACAATATATTGCAGCACTTACCTAACCCTGTTGTTTAAAGGTTATTCCTGATTTCTGATTTAAATTTTTTTTTTGCTTCATTTTAAGCCCTCTACTCCTCATCTCTTCCACCTCTGTTTAATCAATGGACAGCTCTTGACTGACAATACTGGTGACACAATTTGGAGGGAACTGGGCCCAGGAGGAGATGCTGATTTAGAACCAGACCAATTACAGGAAGTGGAGGCAGGAATGGTTTATCTCTGAGGCAGAAGATGTCCTTTGTTCTGTCAATCCTGTTAAATGTAAAACCGCCTTGTATGTAACTTTGTTGAATGTATTTAGAGGGTGAAGTGTGTCATTCACAATAGTACATTTGTAAATTTGTGCTCTTCTGCCATGAAGAATCTTGAGCATGTATGTACACGTTCACATGTATTCCCAAACTAGGAATATACATAAAAATATTTTAATTAGATTATTTGGTTTTTAAAATTCATATAGCAGCCATGTTGATTAGTATCAGAAGCCTTACAGATGTTTATTTATGAAATCTGCTCCCTGCTCTTTTAACGCAGTAAGCGCTACTCTGCTGTGAAAGGAAAGGTTATTGTCTTAATACACAAATTAAGGCTTAATTTGCCTTACATAAATTTTTACTGCTCCTAATTTTCTGCATTTCTTTCTGGGTGTTTACAGAAACTTTGATTATGTTGACAGTAGAAGTTATAGTAGTTGATCTTTTACAGAAACTTTGATTATGTTGACAGTAGAAGTTATAGTAGTTGATCTATTAATTTTTCCACTCCTCACTTCCTTCTTTTCTTTTGCTGATAGGGGGCACATCTGCCATTTCCTAGCTTTCTAGTACATTAGCTGTCTTACACAAATCCAATGTAACTTCTAATTTTTATGAGACTTCTGCAGTTACTCTTGAATGCCCTAGTAAGAAGTCCTTTAGGTCCAGTGATTCAAAGTATACAACTTATTAAATTTCTTTGTAACAGCTCTGGAAGAGAAAAAAGCGAGATAGGCTTGGCAGACCACTAGACTAAAAGTAATCTCAAGTAAACAGCAGAATCTTTCCCGTGATTACAAACCAAGAAGCAGAGAGTCATCAGGCACTTTCTGCTTCTAAAAATATTTTGCCAATATTCTATCACTGAAGTTTCTTTAGAAGCTTCTCAGAAGAATCTAGAGTCCTTAGATTTGCAAATATTTAAGCCTATATAAATTCACATCTTACCATTTATGTTGTGGTATTTCTTAAATGGGATGGCAAAGTATCCTTAAAGACAACTTAATTTGGGCTAGAAGCAAATAATTATTAGACAGGCTGGTAGGTCTTATGGGAAGGTGGAGAAGCTGAAATAAGACAGCAAGGGAGCTGGTATTTCTGAAAGTTCTAATATGCAGAATAGTTTATGATTTTTCTGCCACAAACTATTCTAAGAAAGATTTACAAAATGCTGTGATGATTACAAGGAACAGAAAGTGATCTTAAAGATATGACACACTTGTAATAACTTTTTCCTTAAATTTTATAAGTGCTTATGCTTCATTAACTCTTATCTTTAATTTTGTGTGCAAACAACAGAGCCTTTAAAAGAAAGCAGTAAGGTCACAGTGTATTGGCCTAAAAATAAGAGCCAAATTTCTTTTACCATCCAAAATTATTAGAAATTTTATTTCCAAAAAAAAATGGTCTCTCCATTTTTCTTTTTAGTTCTAAATTTAACAGAAGCAACCCTGATAGATGCAATAAAATTCAAAGTCTTGGAAAGATGCCATTTCCCAGACATCAGTGAGAAAAATATTCAGGAAATTGTTTATAAGTCCTCACTCCTCTCCCAAGTATCAATAACAAAATGAATACAACATTTCATTTCTGCTTGGCTAGAAGTCCTGGCTATTCTAAGAGGCTATTAAACAGATAGCTTTAGCACATGAAAAATGCATGCTAGTCGTTTTGTTCTTAGGCCAGTTATTTAGCACATTGTATATAAATCAGCTTGCAAGATATAGAGTTTAATTTTTTCTGGGTTTATTGCTTTACCATTTCACTCTACTTATATTGCATTCTGTGAAGATGAAATTTTGATTTAAAATTTCGCATTTGTAGGTCTGAGTGTCAATACTGCACACACAACTCAGACAATCACTGTGATGGGAATCACAACCTTAGGCTTTACAGCCAACATCCCCTCTATGGATTAGTATAATTTGTAGTCCCAAATGAATTCACACTGAGTGTACATACAGGACAGTAATGCCCTTTGGACGAGAGCTACTTCTTGTTGTCTGTGCAATATCAAGCACAGTGTAGCCTTTATTGTGTTCAGAGCCTCCAGGTGCTATTACATAATTTATGTTATTTTTTTTTTCCCCTGCTGGTAAGAAATAGTAATTTATTAATCTGTATTCTAAGTCTTTTATGTTCATTTATCTTTAAACACAATATAGGGACTTCAAATGGAAAAGCTTTCTTGGGGCATGGAGGCCACTGTCCTCTCATTGTAGCCACTGAGGCCCCGAGCCCCCTTCAGAAAACAAATCAAACAGGAAAACCCCTTATGCTCCACCTTGCTGGCAGGCCTTGACACTTACTCTCACTGTGCTCTCTCCTGTGCTGGTTTTGTTCTGCCTTCCAAGTTCACACTTCCCTTTCCTTTTATTACTATATACAGGCGTCCCTTTTCCAATTTTTCTTTCATTCTTTCTTTCTTTCTTACTCTCAGTCCTCATCCTTGTTTCTCTCTCCTAGGTTTCCTAGAATTATCTTCTTCTCTATGATTTTCCAAGCACCATCATTTCTTTAATACACAGTGTTTTGTGTTCAGATGCTACAGATTAAGGTTATCAGGGTTAAAAGATCATATCTCATAGGAATTTACAATCCTAATTTTAAAATCTCCTGCCATGAAGTATCTCCCCCACTGTTAAAGCTTCCAGCCATTCTATTCTGTTTTAATAAATACCAGTTTCTTTACCACACTACATTTTTTCCATACCCTGAAATCACTTTTCCCTTTTAATTTGAACTTTGTATTTTTGGATTTATGAAATGTATCATTTCAAACATTTGGTTTTGTTGCATTGTTTTGTGTGTTATGAGCTGTTATGCACGAGCATGTTATGTTACATTGCTCAAGAGGTCCATGAACTCCTTGGTCTGAGTGACGTCTAAAAAAAAGTTGGACCCCATTTCAAGAATGTCTAATTTCTATAAAGTGTCTTATTTTTAAACAAAAGCTGATCTATCTTTATACACCTAAATGCACTACTTCAGTGAGTAATTTACATATTCTGAATCCCATATGGCACACATGCTCAGCAGTCCTGAACTGTAACCCCAGTATCAGACAGACCCTCTCTCCTGAATTCTCTGCCAGCTGTCTGAAGCATCCTGCTCTTCCCCATGCACAGTACAAGGAATTTATATGCCTAACAGCACCATGAATTCTACCCAGATCTCAGGCTGGGTCTCAGGCTGTTAGATTGCTAAGGATTCTACCTTCCAAGCCTCCTTTATGTTTAGCCTGAAGTGTTTTTTCATAGAGATGTATTTAGTACAGATGGCAAGCCATAAACCTGTTAGAAAGATAATTTATTTTAAAGTATTTCATCAGGAAAAACTCACCAAGATGACTCAGTTCATTTCCAAGGCTATCCCAAGGCAAAATATGTTGGTAGAAAAGTCAAATAAATCACACATGCAAAAACAATTACAAACAATTGTGATGTTTTTGTGGAAAATAAATTTTTAAAGCTGTTAAATAGGAGCTAAAGTCTTCTAGCATTAAAGAGTGTTCATACATTCCAATCCAGAGCAGCTGTTTAGCATGCAAAGCCTATTATCTTTCATAATCATTAGCCTATGCATTGAAACATACTTTTTAATACTATCAGTTGCCAGATTACCCTTTTATAATTACATGTTGAAATATTAAAAGTACAGACCCAAATTCTGCTAAGACATGCATGTCTCTCAGTATTCACCCACAGGAAGGCTGCAGTGGCTTCATACAGAATAGATATGCCAAGTAGATGAAATGTGATCCTTGTGTAGATTATAGTATTCTAAATTATTTTAATAGTTATCAAATGTTCTTCTTCTGTGCCTGCAGCTTACATGCTTTGCCCCTGTACCATGCCATGAGAAGTGTTTCTTGGTGAAAGGCACCATATGGAATATATCCAAGAAGAAACAGGTGACTCACAGGAGATGGATTGGCTTAGAGTTGCCTGCCCAGTGATCAGATATCCCCTAGCTCCCTCTTAAGTAAATTCTCCTCAGTTAAATTCTGCTCTGGCCCTGAAATTCCCTAGAAACTTCCTTGCCATGTATATAGACAAGTGAGCATTCCTTACAGGGACACAGTACTGCCTCCAGAGGTAACAGCACTTAGATGAGTGTCTGAACAGAGAGGTGCAGGGAAAGCTTAGGATATCACGGCCTTACTCCCTAAAACCATTTCTGTTCCAAGTGAATTTATTGCTTCATGATGAGCCGTTTGACACCACACAAGACAGCAGAAGCATCAAGGCTGTAGGTCAAGACAAGCATTCAGAAAAGCTGGAGCCAAGTAGGGAAGGAAAGAAACCAATTTCAGAATAAAGACTGCGGTAACAATGGGATACTGGCAAACCTGGAAAGAGAAGCAATCTGGCCAAAGCATCAATACACCAAAGAGGAGTAATGATGCACAAAGAACTCACACGTGATTATTATCACATAAACAAAAATACCTGGGCTGGTGTGGAGAACCTCACTCCTCCTGGCATATGCTTTTGGGTACCCATAAGAGTGCCCAATACAGGTATGCTACTTCTATAGAATTTCTGAGGCTCATTTCAAGACAAGAGACACCCTTGTCTCTCTTCATGGTCATTTGAAAGTGACAGGATTATTTAAAGTATGATTTCCAGTCTATTTTGGTCTCTATGTTAGAACTATTTGAGTCACAGCCTACAATTGCCTGTTTCTGAATTCTCTCTAAAGGAAAACTCTGATGACTAGCTCAAAGCTGAATATTTACACTAGAGACATCTGCATTTGGTGAGATTAATTCAAGCCTTGGAGTTTAAATAGAGAAGAGAAAGAATTCAATAGCATGAACAAAACCATGGCTTGCATCAGCATCTTGCAATACAACCTGAGATTTTTATCTTTGTAGAAAAAGGGATTACTAGAGGGACTTGGCCTTTTTAAAACATTATTGGATGCTTGTTTGCTAAGTACAGGGCTAACAGGAAAAGAAAGGAAGCAAAGGTGAGGGACTAATGAATACAGGACAAGGAAAACAGGAGAGCATGCATGATTGACAGGAGGTCAGCAGTGTGTGGGGCAAGAAAAGTTAAAACCAACAACAAGGAAGCTTAGGGTTGGCAGTATCAGCCAGAACTTCAGCGTGGAGCCTGATCATATAATCACTGCCTGATGAGCCCAGATTTGTTATCCTGAACTTTCACATGTTGTGAATACAAGAAGAGAATGACATGGACTTGAAAGACAGTATGTAAATTTTCTGACATTTAAAAGCAATAAAACCTACTACATATCTGTGTTTTTGTGAATCTGACAGCATCCTCTTGACTTTTTTGAGCTTTCCTCCAAAACAGGGAGAAGGAATTAAAGTAGTTCCTACAAAAACTCAAGATCTCTGGGGTGCTTTATACAATAATTGAGCTTCTAACAAAAACATTAAAAATTGCTTTATTTTTGTTAAAAATTCTAGGAGTTAACAAAAGACATGTTCTTTCTGAGCATCTTGTATGCCTGTCCTTCTTTATTCAAAGTTGTAGGACCTCAGGCTAAAATCTCTCTGCCACTTCTTTATTACACAAGCATGCACGATTTAGTGATTCAAAGCTGTCATATGAACTCTTCTCCCATCACAGCCTTGACAGAAATATCTACCACTTAGTTCTTTATTTTGAATGGTCTGAACAGAAAGGAAATTATGTGTCTCGTATTCTCTCACAGTAGCAACAAAAAAAAAATCAGCGTTATCTGACGCAGACAAGAAATAGATGACTGGCACAACTATTTCCCTTGTTAGGGTTTCTGCCTTTGAACTTTTCCCATGCTTGAATTGAAGGCTACTTCTGTTGTGCATCTGGGAATGAGATCCCACAAGCAACATGAAAACTCAAGTGCCTGCCTCATGACAACTTTTCCCTTGCAGGCAATTGATACTTGTCCTGAGTCCAGGATCACTACAAGTCCTATCTTCTCCTGTGGTTAGCAAAAAACACACCTAGGTTTCTAACCATGCCCTGTGATCATATTGCAGGGACAAAAGAGATAAATGGAGGCTGTTGGGATTGCTTAAAGATGCTCATGGCAGATAAGAGGATATCCTGGTGCACAGGGAGTGTTTCAGTACCTGGGTACTTAATTCAGTACCTGAACACCTGAGGTTCACACCATGACTACTAAAAAAAGCCATCTGGGATGCTTCACAGGAAAGCAGAAGTAATGAATGAATCAGGCCTCCAGCCAAATGTCCTGCCCAGAGTGCAGACCTCATGTGAAACTTCACAGAATTGAACAAGACAAGACAGAGCCGCAGGTGCAGACACAGGTGCTCTGGACTATGTTAAAAGACAAAAAGTGTCTTGTTCTGTCTGGTATTCAAACTACAGAGCACATGCCTGCATGTCAGTGTCTCTCCCACCTGAGTTACAGAGAATTCCTCAAACAGCAATAGCTCTTAGCACAAGTAGCTTAAGAACAGAAAGATGCTTTAAACCCTCAGTGTTCAGGTACAGGTACCACAAATATTAAAATCTTTATTTGTGGCAGGTCATTCAAATGTTTTTTATTTCTATTATACCAACATTTTCTGATATTATCATATGTATTATAAATAAATTATTTGCTTCATTTGGCATTAAAAATGTTAGTTTCAAAAGGAATTGAAATCCCAAGAATGATTAATTCTTTGTGATTAGGAAAATAATTCTAAGGAGACATTTAATTTTAAAAAAATTATTAAGAATTCTCTCAAATGCAATTTACATCCCATAGTGGGTTGGCTTTTGTTCCTTGTTTGTACAAAATACAGATCTTGGATAACAACACAGCTTTCATGTAAACATACATCTATACATCCTATTTTGTCATACACTCTAGGTTAAGTCCTGAAGGAAATAAATGCCATGAAGTTAAAATTATTTACATCAACTGATATGGCAATGTACACTGTGTGATGATTTAGCTTGCCTTAATTATTTTGAATTGCTTCAATTTATCCTGCACATCCATGGAAAATTAAAAATACAGGAAATTCCATTTACAGCCCCTTTTGACTGTTCGGTACTAACTACCCTGATTTGCCTGTAGTGAAGAAGATTGTATCAGACAGGCTAAGGATGGATCAATATGGGCAAACTGACAAATATCTGAGTTTCATTCCCATGATGTTTGACAGTTCTGTGTCACATCTTATATTTTTTTCCAAAACTCCTGTAAGGAAGCATAAGATATAACACTGTGAATCACCAGAAGAAATGAACAGAGCAGATTTTTTCCTCAAGATTTTCAATATTAAAAAGTGGAATGAAATAAGATTATATTGACTAGTCTCAAGTGTGGTGTAGGTCAGTCTACCACCTTTAGTTTAAGTGGTGCCTTTTCAATTTACATCAGCAAATGATTTGGCATTAGAGATCCTGTAATGCTCTAGACTCATTACATCTCAGTAGTAAAAGTTATATCATTAATTGTCAGCTACATCATTAGAATTTCCGGAAAATAGCTGGAATAAGAAAGATATTGTTGCCAATTTGCTAAGAGTCTTCATTTCCCACCACAGTGGTGCAACAATCTTTGAAGGAGACAGTTTAAAAAAGGAAGGCAGCCAGCATCATTTTTAGGTATTTCTTAGAATTTCACCTCAGTTGTTTCATAAGCATCAGAATATCAAAAGCAAGCTGCCTTCCAAGACCAGAGGAAACTTTACTACAAAAACTCTGTGGCTTGAAGTGCCTTGTATATTACAGCATAATTTTGTAACCTCTCTTCAAATGTCTCTCTATCCCTAAGGTTTCAAATTCAAAGGCTCAGAAATCAGGGGCAACTTAGTCTCCATTAACTTGAAGGATCTTTAAATAAGCCTGAGATAATCGTGAGGTAAATATTTTCCAATAGAAACATTTCACACTATAGCAAAAAATTCCCAGAGTCAACAGAATATCAGAAGCGGAGGTTTTGATTTGCTCAGCTTTCATTTCTCTCTCAGAGTGCAGAAAAGAAGCAGAATTTTACCCAAGATTTATATTCATTTCCTGAACATTTGGATATTACCTTCCCCTCTTGCCAACTGGGGTGATGGGATGATATGCGTGGGTATTTCTAGCACAAATATTTTCATGCTCTTCCCCACTACCCATCTTTTTAGAAGCTGAAAGATCGTGCAAAATCAGGAGCCTGAACACAGCTGTTCCTTTTAGGTCCATAGTTTCCACAACTTGACTATCAAATGTATTTAAGCCATTCTGCTCTGATAGGAAATTGTAAACATGATCTCAAAGCCAGTTCCCAAATAATTTTCTTAATATTAGGACCTCTCTGAAAAAAAATTCTTCCTTTACAAATTGGAAGAAATATTCTCTCAAAAATCCCTCCAAAAGTTTGTCGACAACTCACTTAATCTTCCCTGTGACGTCCTACTTTGAAGGAAACTGAGCATTTCTGAGGTCTTAATGTAGGGTTTTAAAAAGAGAACTGCACTGTGGGAAGTTCTTTAACAACAAGTCTTTAACAACAAGTCGCCAGACTGATAGACACTTCCCACTTACTAAATGCCCCATCGTGCTTGCAAGAAAACTCTATGAAAACACTGATTTATTTTCACTGCTCCAATTTTTCTTGTAATCTTGGCCTACTCATTCAGGCAAGATGAAAGAAAGCAGACAGATGGAGGCAGATGTGGTCATTAGGAACAGAATCCATGTAACTCCCTTACTCTCCAAGCACTCAATGCAGTGTGCTATCTGAGGGTAGACCCTTAAAAAGAAATGTGACTTCAGCACAATAGCATGAGGTGTTTTTTTCGGTGCCAATGTTAAACTGGTTTCGATAATACAATGTTCTTGTGAGAGAATAATTGTCAGGGTGGTGTTGATGCCATTTACTTATTCGTTTGGAATCTCTGATCAAAACAGTTCAGGAAACAAATGGCTAATTATGTTCTACATGTAAAATAAGTGAACATTCAGAGCATGATATTTAGCAAATATGTACATTATATTAAATATGATGTTCAGTTTTATCTAAAAGGATAGATTAGGCCCAATTGAGGAAAGAGAAAGAAAGAAAGAAAGAAAGAAAGAAAGAAAGAAAGAAAGAAAGAAAGAAAGAAAGAAAGAAAGAAAGAAAGAAAGAAAGAAAGAAAGAAAGAAAGAAAGAAAGAAAGAAAGAAAGAAAGAAAGAAAGAAAGCAGAAAGAAAGAAAGAAAGAAAGAAAGAAAGAAAGAAAGAAAGAAAGAAAGAAAGAAAGAAAGAAAGAAAGAAAGAAAGAAAGAAAGAAAGAAAGAAAGAAAGAAAGAAAGAAAGAAAGAAAGAAAGAAAGAAAGAAAAAGAAAGAAAGAAATTTACTAACAAAAATATTAATCCTGGAATAGAACCAGAGATTCATGGTACTCACAGTTGTATTTCCCCAAGTATACTACCAGTTATTCGTCAAGAGTGGATGGTAAAGTAGCAGATGAATATTCATTTCATATTCTGAATTCCTAATCTTCACAGTCATATTACATTGTTTGACTCTGGCCCACCTGTTCTGAAAGAAGAGAAATTATGCTGGACCAAAAAGATCCTCTCTCATCTCCTTTAGGACACACTGACACTACATAAAGCAGAGCAACATAGGAATACCCCAGGCAGCTGTGATGCACAGTGACAGCAGCATTGGTGCACCATGACATTACTCCAGCTGAGTTGAGCATCTCTGCTAATACAACAATACTCTTGTGGGACTGGAACTTTCTCTTTCAGCCTATGCTCAAATCTCCCCAGAGAGTACAGCAGGAACAAACTCACAGCCTGTACAGCAGCCAATGCTTATGATTACGAGTGTCAGAAGCATTTCTGAATACAAGCTGAACAGTGGTCTTATTATGTTGTCCCTATCTCCTATTTGCAACCATTTTAAGTCATTCTTAGGTAGCTCCTAAACCCTTCACAGGGCTCCCAGAGGTTCAGAATAACCTTGGGATCCACTGGTACTTCATGTATGTTTGTGCTAAACAACTAAAAAGGTCAGTAGGCAATGCTGCTGGCAGATTATTGACTTTCTTGTGATGTGACCTAACCTTTACAGACAGAGAAAATATGCCACACTGAAAGGGCATAGTTTATGCTTAATTTAAAAGCACTAAAAAAGACCCTAAGTATTTTGTCCATATTTCTTTTTCCATGTGTTTAGAAGTAAATATATTCATATACTGTGAGGAAGAAGGTTTGGAGTTTTACCCGAATTTACATGTACAAGAGACTAAGGTTTCCTGTGTAATTCGATTCTGCTTAACTGTCACAATGTGAATAAGAAATATACAAGTAAAAATCTTCCCAAAGAAGGATAAGCAAAAGGAAACAGTCTGGGCAACCTTCATCAGGAAATAACAGCTGGGCCAACAACACACTCTGAGTTCTGCTGCAGCAGAACGATGCTGTTAATAATAATTTTTTCTCCTCTGCCCCTTTTGCCATTTATTTATAGAATAAATAGAAAAGGATTTAAGATCAGATAGGAAATAATAATTTTATCATCAATAGTGGTTAAATCAGTAGTTATCTCTGTGATATGCCATAATAATTATTTTCTCCTCTTGCCTTTTCTTAATTTATGATTCAAATATTTTTGTTAACATAAACATATAACTGTAACATATATATGTCCTTAATTGAAAGTATAATTACAATTCTTTACAGCACTTTCAATTTCTGACTTTTTTTTTAAGATAAGAGAATGGGGGAAACACGGGAAAGATAATGCTGCCCCTAACCACAAATGGAACTTAGAAACTAGGAAAACAAACAGTCACTTTCATTTCTAGATTGAATGAAAAGCACACAGACAGCCAAAAAATTGACATTCTAGGCATTCATCTTTTATCTGGCCAAATATTCTTTTTCCATCATGGTATATAAAGGGTGGATATTAATAGAGGCAGCAAAGGTGAGGCCTGAACAAGATATTTCAAATAATTCTGGTTTCATTTATCAATCTGACTACAAGCAATCATGGAATTTTGTTAAAAACTCCAATGATTTTTATCTTGACAGTGACTCTTTAATAACTAAATGGAATTCATATTAATTATTTATCTCCTTTAAAGTGCACTGAATAGCTTTGCTGAAAATTACCACATTTATATTTATAGAACACTAGTACATGTATGGATAGGTTCAAAATTCATTATTTATACAGTGATGCCTTTATTTATAGGAATCAAGTTCAATAATTAGCATCAAGTACAAAATCTCCAGTAGTGATGGTAATATTAATGGAAATAATGCCATTAGGTGTGTTTTGTCACTCCTGAATTTTCAGTGACTCTTTTAGTCCCTTACTCTTCAAACTTTTTAATCAGTATAGTTACCTGGGCTTACCTTGCTCCTTTGAAAGAGATGGAGAAGAGCTCAAAATACAGCCAGCCCAGCCCTGTTTTCAAAACTCATTACTTGTAGAGTTGCATAAGGATAGCAGTATGAAAAAAAAAACATAAAGAGCAATTTCTTCTAGCCATAGCAAAAATACAACCATTCTCCATGTCTGTGAAATGAATGACCTCTCTGTTACATGGGATTTTAGATGTTGTTAAAGTTTTGAAAAACTCCACACAACCTTCACCCTATATTTACAGGTTATATTGAAATTGGCCTGATAAATACAAACCTTAAACATTCAGAGGTTTACAGAGAAAAAGCTTAAGGCTATAATCCTGTGGCCTTGTACCTAGCAAGACGGAATGCAGTCCACTTTTATTGCCATCATGTAACTAATGCACCATCAATATTTCATGCATGTAATTTCAAATGAGTAAATAGCTTTCTGCAAGTTGCATAATTTGCTCATAATCTCAGTGCATCTTGTTCCATTTAAAGCTAAGTGCAACCATTTTAAAAATGCCCCCACAGGAATGATTCAGCCTAGCCAAGAATGATTATATCTTACAAAGTCCCCAACCTCACTTCTGCTGCCACCCATTCTTACTGCCAGGGTGAACAATTTATCCCAATGCAAACACCAAAACAGTCATTCAACAGACCCTGCCAAATCTTTAGCATTGTCACTATTTAGTCACTAAGGCAGAGAGAGGAGGGCAAGCAAAAAGTGAAGATGTGACATACGAGGTGTGATATGTTTAGCGAAGGTAATGAAACCAAGGGCTCAGCCATTAACCTTCAAGGAAGAAAAGCCAGGCCCACTGCTTTAAAAATTGCTGGGACCAATCTTTCACCATGACAAGTATTAGTAATGAATAATTAAGCATTTAATATAATGTTGCTTTGGTGAAAAATGATAATTTTACAATTGATGGCCCAAAACCTATTCAGTGTTATTATGCTGCAGTAAAAGCAGGAAGAGAGTTTTGATGAAATGCTTGTTTTCCAGTGGAGCGGGTTTTTCCCCTTTGTTTTTTTTTTCCTGATGGTTGGACTGAAGCAGTTATGGTTATTAGGTTCAAAATCCTTTCAGAGCTGAGCAGTGGCCTGCTGAGAGAATTTCATGAAAAATTTAAAAAGGAAAATTCAACCTGGAACAGTTTCACATCCCATGCCAGCCCGCCAGAGGTTGAACTGGATTTTCCCCCATAATATTAAGCTAATGTCAGGGATATAAATCATTCAACAGATGCAAATGCTGAAACCTTCCTAAAGGAAACCTTAACTCTAGAAGCTATTTCGATGAAGAGACATAGTTATTTAAAACAATTTAACAGATGCTCTCTTAGTTCCTCATAATAAAATGTTTATTGCAAAAGAACTATTTGAGTAGTAAATTATTTGAACTGTACTCTAGGATGTCTCTTTGCAGTTAAGAAAACTGAAGTAAGCTGCAGCTGTTCCTGAGTGCCATTTCTCTCTTCTTTAGACCCTGCTGGTGTTAGCAAGAATTTTAACTGCAGATTATCAAAAATAAATGTTTTGGCATGTTTGATGAGGCAAAGGCACATTTTGTCATCACGTATCAGACTAAATTTTATTGCTCTGCTTTAAATTGGTTCAAACACAACTGCTTTAGAATTCGCTTTCTAATACAGCATGGTGGAATTAAATAAAAAATTACACCTTTTATCCCACTGGTAAGACTTCCCATGGGAAATCTTTGCTCCTTATAGCCTTTATACTTAGGTATGACATTAGCCAATGACATTCATCGTACATTTGGTTGGACTTCCACTAAATAGGCTCACGCCTATTTAAAAAATAGGCTAAAATAGGCTAAAAGGCTAAAAATATGTATGTAGTCCTTCAATAACAAGATTTGAGTTATATTTTCCTCTCAGTGGTGTAGATTATTCTCCTAACCTCACAAAAACTGAATTACCTCACTTCTATGGTATATCTTTTCTGACTTTTAAAAACACCATGTACTGTGGGGAGTCTGCATATGTGTGCACACACGTGTTTAGAGGTACTAGTTCCTGTGAAATAAGCATAAATCAAGAAAGAACATGCAGTTAAACTATTCTCCAGATAGATTTCAGTCTGTAGCAGTTGTGTAGAAATGGCCACTAGCTGGTTGCAATAGAGTCTTTTCGCAGGGTTTAAAAATGCATCAGCTGCAGGAAAATCTACTAAGCAGATTACTGCTGAAATTCAGACCCTAAACAGTTCATAAATGAATGAATTATCCTGCACTCCTACAAAAAAAAAAAGAACTACAGGTTTTTCTGAACATCTAGAAATCTTTCTAGAGTATCTGCAGTAAACAGAGATGGAGCATTATGAATCTCTGAAATATAACTATTTTTGCTTTCTCTTGATAGTATATACTTCAAATTAAAAAAAAAAAAAAAAAAAAAAAAAAAAAAAACAAAAACAAACCAAACAAACGAACAAACAAAAAAACCAAAAAAACCCAACCAACACAAGATGGAGTAGGCTTTTCCTGTCTATGTTTGTTCTTTAAAAGTAGATACACTAACTCCACCATGATTTTAAGTAGATCTTAACTATCACTGTTCCAGTTTGCAGTAGAGATATGGAGATACAAAGCTTGGGGTGAAGTCATCAGAGGCACAGCCACCAGTGCTACCTCATTTCCCCTCAGTTCCAGGTTTCCTGCTTCTTTTGTCATACATCATCATCTGTGTCTTATTCTCCAAGTTTATCATCATGACACCCCATTCCAACCGCGCACTTTGAAAAGGTACATCTTAGGACTGACTCTGAGTGCATTAATACAAAGCCTAACAATTTATGCTCTGAATTTAATGGAATTTATACAGATTTTAACCTCATATCAATCAAAATATTACTTCAGTTAGTTGCTGCTACAAGACAGTAAGTCATGACCAAGTACCCCTCTCACAAAACTTAAATAAAAAAAAAAAACGAAACAACAGACTGGAGCTAATAGCTGGAGTCTGTTTTCTACATGTTTCACTTTAAGTTTGTTTTTCCATAGGTGTTTTTTATCACATATAATATCTTTATTGACATAATTCCATAACTTTAGATACATTAAAATGGAAAATCTGCTTTTGTTCTCTTACACTGATTGTAGTAACCAGAGTGGAGCCACCCAATCCATATATCATCTATTTTTTCTACTTTCACTAGTTGAAAATTATTTTCTGGTGCTGCTTTCCACCTCTTTTTATGAAAGAGGAAGAAGCAATGTTTTAGGGCTGTTTACTGTTATAGTAGGAAAGTACTAGTCAAATATATATTTTTAAAAAAGAGATAAAAACAAGAAATTGTTTATTTATTGTATTTTTACATCGTTTAAAACAATGGATGGAAATATGTGTCCATAGCTAAAGGAAGGCATTGTTAATAGTAAAAGTTTTTTCCCAAACAATATTTTATTACTTGATCCTGATCTTTCTTTACAAAATTAAGAAGAATTCTTGATTCCACAGACATTAGTCAATATCCAGGAGTCAGATTTCACAGATATAGTTACCTCATATGAGTATATTTGTGTACACATGGCCAAGAAGTATATTGAAATTCCTGCTTTCCATTTTCTACATCATTCAATATGAGCCACATTTTCAGTCACTGGCACAGCACTGCCTCCAGGCCAGCACACAACACCAAGAGACAGAGTATTCCAGCTTACTGAGAGTCAGAAGAGGCTTCTGACCACTTCTGGTCATAGGCTGGGCAAGATGCTCACAAAAGACCAGAGACTAACATGTCACTGGTAACTCCAGGGTCCCACATCTCTCCAGATTCTGATTTTACAGCTGTTAATAATGAGATATTCAGGAATACATGAATACCACATTTCACCAGTGTCTGTGCTCTGGCCCTCAGCTTGAAATGCCCATTGACCCTTTCTTCTGAGCTAACCAAGATCTTAACATGCAGTTTTAGAATACAGCACAACTCAGGATGAGATTAATTGTAGGAAGCTGTCTGTCTTCTTTCAGGAACACAGCTTTGGCAATAACAAGTACTGAGTTTTCACCTTCTTACTAAAAATATCTCATGGAAAATGACTGAAATTTGAAAAACTCAGATAAGAGGGGAGCTCAAAACTAAAGACATTAAATAGCATCCACCCTATTAGAAAATAATACTAAAAAGTACAGAAAACTCTAGGGAGGGAAGGAGAAAGTCAGTTGTGTATAGAAAGAGAGGTTAACTTGTTCTAGATATCAGAAACAGACCAGTTTTTTCTCCAAACACCTTCTTAAGATCTAACAAAGAAATTAAGTTCAGCACTCATTAACCAAACATGTATACCCAAAGATAATCAAAGAAAAAGAAATCTTTAAGAGCACTTCCTCCATGTATAGAACCATCTCCAATATTTATACACCATCAATGATTTCAAAGAATGAAAACACAGATGGAAAACTAACATATGTAATAGGGAACAGGAGGGAATATAGGCTCACACAAATGTAATCCAAAATTCTTTGGAACTGCTTAAATTTTAGGAAACCTGGTAGGTTTCCCATGAAGGCTTTTTTCTTGCTTCTTAGCAGAGATGACACAAACTGGTTAAGATTACTGGTATTAACACCAGAAATATAGATAGAAATTACAAGGGGGCCTCAGTACCTCACCCTGAAGAAAAAAAAATTCCATAAATTTCAGCATCACAAGCCTTAGTGAAGGAAAGATACATCTTAGAGAGAGATTCAGCTGGAGGCCAGAGTCAAATAAAACAACAGTCCCTCAGAGAAGCTCAGCAGCAGAGAGGAAGCAGAAGGCTGAGACCACCTTCTTCTCCCTTTATTCCTCAGGATTTTTCATTGACTTCTACACAGTCAGTGGGTAGAATGAATAGACAAATTTTACTGAGAAAGCCATTTCTGCACAAGACAGAGGCTTCACGTTTGATAAATTTTATGATGCAAATACAAACATCATTTATCCCTTTACCAGGACACCCTTTCACCCAAACCCAAGCCAACATTCTCAAAACATGTATCTGCATCCTTGTTGGGAAGCCCAGTGTTCTCAACACACAACACACTAGGAACACACCTCTTCTATTAATAGGCTGAACAACACTGTTTCTCATTATTTATCTATTTGTGTTTTTACAGAAAGGTCTACACTGTAACATAAGGCAACACTGCATATTCATAGAATCTAACACTTGATTATAAATATGAGATATAGTTTTACTATCTTCCTTCCACACTTTTTAGTAATTTTCACTAGATTCACCTTTTTATCCAGTAACAATTTGATTTCAGAAATGCTAATATAGAAAATATAATTTATCTAAGACCATGGGAGATTAGATTACTTGATGGAGGTTTGGACCTCAAATGCTTGTGTTTTGATCTCGTTGTTACCATTACTTTAATCAGTCCCCTGCCAGTAAAACTGGCTAAGACATTACTACATAAATTGTTACGCTTGTTCCAGGGAATCAAAGCCAATAGCAAGCACAGATGGATCAGTTACTTTAATGAATACAAACAAAAAGGTATCTAAATAGAGTGCCATGATGTCTGGATAAAATTAGAGCATATATATCTCACAGGCAATTTTGGACCTCTTGTTTTATAAATACACTTATGTACATGTATATACATGTACAAGAAAAATAAACTGATTAAGCAGTATGAAATATTGAATAAATGTTATGAAACTGTATGAAATAGCAGTCTCTAATATAGAATTCTAATGCCAGTTACAGTCCTCTCCTATCAGAATCTTTTCCATTTATTTACTTTAAGTTGACCATAATAGATCCAATACATGAACAAAAGGATCCAAGGAACAGCCACTGAGAATACACCCAGTCTGCATGATTCACAGTGTTCAATGAGGCAATGCAGCAGTATTTTGAGTGTCTTTCATTTTATCCATATAATTTTCACTGTACGTTTTATCATGTCTACAATATCATTGGTAATAGAATCTGCTGAAATTTACAGGAAATATTTGAGAAATTGCTCCTTTCACCAATAGCCATAGAAGAGAAAGAAGAAAAAAAAAAGCAAACCAGTTTTGGTGGTCTAATCATATGTGAAACAGGGTTCATTGTAGAATGCGCGTAGATTTCACAGGACAAAAGATTTCTGCCTCAATACAGGGACCATCCAACCCTGAGATCCCTGTGGATGAATCAATACCTTGAAGTGTAGCCATGACAACCACAGAGATCAAATAGGATCAGCCCACACAGTATTCACGGTATTGATTTTTCAGCACAGGACAATACAGTGCTCTCAGTGCCTGAATATGGATGAGGAGTAGCTGACTGAGACAGACTTCTCCTGCAATGCCTGAAGTGATGCTGCTGAGGAGAGAGCAGCACTTCAAGGAATTTCACATCACTATAGTGAGGGTGTCCATTCTCCAGTCATTTAGACAGACTGCAGCCTTTGTGTCCACAGGTCACAGCCCCAGGTTTCTGAATAACGGGTTAGCCGTGATCATGAAGAATAAATTTTTACTATTCCCTTTTTTTGGAAATAAATATCACTGACATACTGACACTTATGAGAATGGCTTTAGATCTACAACTCTCAGCTTTAAAGTATGAAGTTAGTGCCCTTTAAATAAATAAATAAATAATATGTATATTAAAAATAAAACACCACCAGCAGTCCAGAACAGCAGTCCCTCTTCTCAACAGAGGCAAGAGAATGAATCATTGTAGTTTTGGGCTCTATTCTGCTCATGTTGTGTATGGCCTAGATTAAGAGATTTAAAGTTTGCAAACTTCTCTAAAACAACCAATGTGACTATGATTTTGAGTGGTCTGGAATGCTATATTAATGTAATTAATGGGCATCACACTCAATGATCATGACTTTTAACAGTTAAATTTAATTGGAACGACAGAATGGTAAATTTAAGTGTGTCAGAAAAAAAAGCTCTCCAGAATATGGAACATGTTCATGGAACCATAATCACTGTTAACATGAAAATTTCCTCAGAAAATGTCATTTTCTTGAATTACCAATTAAACACTTATAGCTTATAAACACTTATAAACCAGGACAATTCTTTTTCCAGAAAACATCAGGAAAATTATCTGCTTCCATCAAAAAAAGCCCAAAACCATCAATATATAATATAAAATAATATCAAAAAAATCAAATAAGTTTCAACCAGGGTGCAATAATTTCCAGCTGTCTGATTATGATGCTCCTTAAAACGTCCTGTTCCTTTACCTCCCTGGTACTTGTTCAGTGCCCTTAAATTTCTACCTAAGTCTGTGCCAAGATCTGCTGAATAAATTTTTTGTCATGCCACGCTGAAGGCACAATCTGCCTAACCTCAGACTGGCAATGAATGTGCTTGTGGGTGTTTCACAGCACAAAGCTCACGAAAATATGTCCATGGTTCTGGGCAGGGACCCAAGCCCAGCTCAGGCTTTTCCCTGCTGTGTAGTGGGAGTGATTCCTGGAATGGACAATCCCCAGAAGCACCCTTCTCAGGAAAAATTGCTTAAGACCAAGACATCTCAAGAGTGAACACCCTAGCCACAGTGCAGAGCATCCCACAGGAGGAACTTGCATCAAGAGCCAAGAAAGGAGGTAATATATTTGACAGGACAAATACCTCTTGTTAATTAATGTTTTCAGATGAACGTTTCTGAGTAAAAATGTTCTCATTTTACTTTGTCATTAATTTGATTTTTTCTGTCAGAATAAAAATATATTTTTCTTTTGGAACGGAGTATATTTACATGCTCACTTTTCAGCTTTAGGGCTACACAACCTCTGTGGCCAGACATTGTGAAAAAAACCCAAACTAAAATACTGTTAATTTCATGTATCAACTAATACAGAAAGAAATTCCACAAAATGTACTGTGTTTCTCACAGAATCACAGAATGGGTCAGGTTGGAAGGGACCATGGAGGGTCATCTTGTCCAACCTCCCTGCTCAAGCAGGCCCATCCCAGAGCGCATTGCACAGGATTGTGTCCAGACAGTTCTTGAACATCTCCAGCGAGGGAGACTCCACAGCCTCTCTGGGCAATCTGTTCCAGTGCTTGGTCACACCAACTGCAAAGAAGTTCTTCCTCATGTTCAGGTGGAACTTCCTGTACATCAGTTTCTGCCCATTGCCTCCTGTCCTATTGCTTGGCACCACCAAGAAGAGCCTGGTCCATCCTCTTGACACCCTCCCTTCAGATACCGACAGGCACTGATGAGGTCCCCTCTCACACACCTCTTCCTGAGGCTGAACAGGCCCATCTCCCTCAGCCTTTTCTCATCAGAGAGATTCTCCAGTCCCTTAATCATCTTTGTAGCCCTCCATTGGACCCACTCCAGGAACTCCACGTCTTTCCTGTCTTGAGCAGCCAAGAACTGAACTCTCACAACCTGTTGACAATGCTCTTCCTAATGCACTTTCAACATTCCCTTACCCTGGTCTGCTGGGTCAGAGAATCCTGAGAACTGGTTTTGTCAGTGAAGGCCAATGCAAAGAAGGCATTCAGGAGCTCTGCCTTCTCTGTGTCCTCTGTTAACTGGGTGCCCCCTCCATTTAGTAACAGGTTTTGGTTTTGAATTTGTTTTTGAAAACAAATTATCCTTCGTTTTCTTTTTGGTTTTAATCTATTTTAAGAAGCTGTTCTTTTCATCCTTGACATCCTTGGACAGGTTAGACCAAGTCAGGGTAGTTAATGTCCCCCACAGAAACCAGGGCCCGTGACCATGAGGCTGGTCCAAGCTGCCTCCACTTGCAAGACCTTGTCCACTCCCCCCTCCTGATGAGGCAGCCTGTAGCAAACACTCTTAACAGTGTCACCCTTGGTACTCTGCCCTTTAGCCCTAAGCCATAAGCTCTCAGCTCACTCATCATCCACCCCAGAACAGAGCTCAATACATTCCAGGTGTTGAATCACACAGAAGGCAACTCCAACTCCGTGCCTTCCTGGTCTTTCTCTCCTAAACATCATGCAGCCCTTCATGACAACATTCCAGTCATGTGAGCTGTCCCACCACATCTCTGTAACTGCAATGAGATCAAAGCCCTGTGACTGCACACAGATCTCTAGTTCCTGCTCTTTGTTCCCCAGACTGTGTGCATTTTTGTACAGGCACTTTATAGAAGTGTTTTACTGTGTCAATATCCCAGTAGGGGTGCAAAGGGAGGCCCCAATAGTCCGTCTCATGGTTACACCTTTGGGTGTTTGTACTCATTGGAGGTATCCCCTCTTAAGTCTCCTTTTGCTACTTGGGTGGTTCCTTCAGTTGTCCCCATTGCATAGCTTGTATCTGTCAAGCCTAGCTAAATTCCTGTACCACTTCAAATCTAGTTTAAAACTCCTTAAGCAAGATTGCATTTCAAAATTGAGTTTTTAGAGATCCAATAAAAATTTAAACTTTCAGCTTGCCTTTCTTCATAATTTGCTCTTTTTTTCTTGAAAACAACTGTTTCCTTTTTCGGCAAGCGTATCTTTAAAAAATAAGCCTCTGGAGGAGATGCAGATATCCCAGAGCAGATTCCTACTTTTCAGCTGCTTATATCAATCACCAATATCTATCTTATGGCAAAAAGTACAGTAATGATAGTTACTATGAAGTAATTTTTAGTATACAATTGAACTTTCAGTGAGCCAGCAACAGTTTAAAAAAAATGCAGATTGTCTGATTTTGTTAAGGATATGTACATGGGGTATTTCCTCTCCAGACTCACTATGCATTGTACTGCTGCAAGTCTGCAACTGATTTTCATTGCTGCTAATGTTAATCCAGCTGTTTGTTGCCTATGGAATTAGGCCAACTTGAAGTAAGAAGGAATCAGGCCAAGCTATTCTGCAGAGGAAGCACTCAAAATGTTAATGGCTAGGACTCCTAGTGTCACATTTAAAAAACCTTCAAATTGCACTTTACCGAGTGCTTCTGCTACAACACTTTATTTCTGTATGGATACTCAAAGAGCAGCAAAAACACGTCTGCCATTACAGCTGATGAAATTTCAGCTGTGTCTGCTTGCTCTTAGTTAGGGCACACAGGAGATATGTGTCCTTTCCTCCATCTTCTCAGTCACTGCCAAAGAAGGGGATGACATTTCCCAGCCTACCCTATGAACCAAATGACCTACTGAGAAACCATCCACAAACATCCAAAAGAGCTGGAAGAATTATGTCTAACAGTGAGTTACTATACAGGAAGCCAAGACCAGGTCCAGAGATACACCTCTAAAGGTAAGTAAGAGCTGCTGGTTAGCTATTAACTGATATCTCATATTCTCAAGGTACATAGATAGCACATGTTAATATAGAACACAGTCTGAGTAAAAAATGCTCAGCAAATTGAAATATTAGTACCATTAGGGAGGAAAAATCATGCACATCCAGCAGCAAAATTCTTACTTGGGGCAAAGCTATTGTCCAAAAATATTGCCATATTCGTTACTATATTGCAGTCTTTGGGGAATGAACTGACTTGCTTCTCCACATGCTTCATAATGCACCTGTGATAAGTTCTAATGGCCCGTGACATTTATGCACCTGTTCCCTTGCTGTAAATTTGCATTCCATTATTAAAAATAATGTGATCTTGTTTCTAATTGCATGCATCTGTCCACAGTTCAAAGACCTTAATTCTTCCTTATTAACAGCTAGCTGGTTATTTAGGGAACCTCTCTGTACAATTCATGAATTCTCTGTAAGATTATGATCTCTGAATATGCCTATGCCAGAATGTAAACTGTTTTATTCAGTGAGTTGCCTTTGCCTGCATATTTTTTGTCTCCTGTGTTGCATATTATTCAAGAGTAGCAGATAAGAACTAACAGAAGAGGGTTGTTTCCTTAAGTATTCTAGCACTGAAACATATTTAGCATAGGCAACAAGTCAGTTACCACCAAAACTGGGTCTCTGATAGGTGGTCATGCACACAGTGTTACCTGGCTGTGTTTGTTATGACCTTAGGGAAAATGATCCAAGCAATACCTGATTAAGGATTTGGAGAGTAATACAAGGACAAAGTCAGCTGTTGTCCTTCACTTGGTTTTAGTCACTAAAACCACAGGGGATTGAGCTGTCTGCCCTGAGAACCTGGTGAAGTGGAGGAAACACTGATATTCTAACATACAGACCACCCACAAGTTCCAGTGAAAGGATTAATTAGAACAAGAAAGTTCATTGCTTTTTTCTTTTCCTAAAGCAGTATCAACTCCTGTAATTTTTCTTCAAGAAAGTAAAAATATAATAAAAAACTACCGAACCTCCCATTCAGTTTTTCATGTGTTTTTCATATCCCATGCTCAAAAATACATCAATGAAACACCACAAAAACATTCCAATATCTGTAGAGACTGTGAAAAAAGGGTGATTAAGATGTCTTCTCAATTATAAGGTAAGACACCAGGAACATTACAAGCCCACTGAATGTTTTTTGAAGGAGTGTACAACTATGCCTCTCTTTGTACCTAGCAGTATTGCAGGGACAATGTTTGCAACAGCTCTCAGCTTGGATTCAGTCTTGTGGATCACTAACCTTCCCTAGAATCCCTTCCACTTTTGTCCGTTTGATAAACCTTTACCATAAATAGTACTTGACATTCGTTCTGATTAAGCAGCAATTTTCCTTCAAATTCTTAAAGTTCACTTCAGTCAATTATGAAAGTTAATTCTGGATTCCAAAATGCTGAAAAATGTTTTACTGAAAAGTTTCTAACAAGTTCATAAGTAAATTCCTGCAGATTATTTACTTTAACCATACATCTTGTATAAAATACATATAAGTATAGAATCATAAAATTGTTTGATTAGGGATGTTAAAGTTCCTCTAGTTTCAAACCAATAGATGTACATAATGTAGCATAGTAAACTAGAACTCAAAGAAATAATTAAAAATAATGCATTTTCCAACATACTGTGATAGCAGTAGAGCTCAATCTGCTTAAGACACTATGCAGCCTATGATGGCCGGTGACAGCTTCTAAGTCCTTTTAGAAGTGGAACTTGACAAATCTAATAGTTTAGATACTAAATACTGATGTAAGATAGAACTGGTAATTCAAGTGTGAAATACAGATGCCAGAACACTGACTTCTGACACGTTCTTGCCAACTAAAAAAGAAAAAAAAAGGCACAGTTTCTTAAAATGTTTCTAAGTCACATGTTCTCTCCTGGGAGATGACAAGCTTTAGTCTAAAAAATTAGTGACTCGAAGACTGACCTGTTTGACTCTATTTGCCTGCAAGACGGCTACCAAGGGCTAAATTCTATGTAGTGTTTATGAAAGGACTTCTGTGTGGAAGAAAAGCAATTAGTTGGTAACAACAAGGAAAATGTTTGCAAGGATTTATAGGCAAAACTCAACATTTATTTTGCTAACCAGGAAGATGCCTAGAAGGTATTTTTCTAACATCATCCAGCAGTGGAGGTTCCCACAGCAATAAAAGTACCTGTTACAAATGACAAAACAAATACAGCTTAGAATAACAAAGACTTCTTTAAGTAATTAATTTATTCCCTCCATTTTAAAGTTCTTTGCCCATTTCAGAGGCCCTGAGGCCACTAAGGAGGAGTTTGTTTACAAAACTAACTCACATGTTCTAACACAAACTGAACTTTCACATTTTGCCAAATGCACCAGAGTCCATTTGAAAACTTATACCAGAAACTTTGGCCTGGATTTTTAGTTTTAATCCTGTAATTCCTTACCGTGGTTTGTACTATTTTCATACATGGTGTACACATTTTCTGAATCTTTGATCAAAGAATTTTTGGGCAGAGAAAAACTAAATGTTAAAATAAACAAAGAATCTTAGTGCCCGGGAGCAGGTGTCCCAGCTGTTTGAGAAGATTTGCAGGCTCAAAATATATTACTTGCTCTTATCCCAAATGTCAGATGTGTGTTACAGTAGGCATATATTTAGTAGAGGAGCTTAATCCTTCCTGCTCCATCAGTGCTGAAGCTGCAAACACTTCTGGCTTATGCCAGTGCAAAGTCAATTTAAGGGATACCAAATGCTGATGAACCAACTACAGTAGCTGCAGAGCGGTAGTAAACCATCCGTAACAGCTTCTGACAAACTGCTGAGCCTTGGAAAATTATGAAAATTAATTCTCAATTTTTGAATATTTTCAGGTTTCCCAGGCACTGTTGGCTGTAACTCTAATTGCAGCACAGAAAAGTTTTAAGTATGACAGGGAAGGTGAGAAAGATAAAGAAATCACAAAACTGTTTAGAAAATGGCTTGAGGTTTATATAAAAGTGGACATGGACAACAGGCATTTCTGCCAGCAGCCTTTGCACATCTTTGCTTGCATAAATCATACAGGAACAGCAAGGTCTAGCTGGAGTGCCTTGAGGGCACTAATAAGTCTTATTGGCCCCAGTGATGATGGGTCTGTCTCTGACCCTGGTTATCCTCACCAGGCCTGATCCAGACCTGCGGTCGGATCTCCCAGCCAGATGTGCCTCATAACCAGGAACCTGCTGCTGCTCTGCACTCTCGTCCAACATTCCCGTGGTCTCTGGGTCTGCTCTGCTCCCTTGCTCATGTGCACCTGGGTCCCACCTGGCCAGGTCCCCACCCTGCTGGCTCCGTTACCCCCTGAGAAACCTCCTGTGTCTGCCTTTGCATGCTTCTGTACGCCTCAGCTGGCCTTTGCTGCTCTGCTCCAGTGACTCAATCAAATCACACTCAAGTGAGTAAAACAGAAATAATCTACATCTCTTTGTACCCATTATTCCACATTTAGATTCCATATAATAGCAAGCATTTTTAAAGACCTGTCAGTATGTGTCTTGTTGCCCTTTATAGTGGAGGAAAGGATTTTCAAAATCATTTTATATTTTCTTGCAATTTTCTTTAAACAGTTTTGAAAAGTTATTTAATTTATACCCTTCCCCTGGTACTTGGCCAGAATGCCTGCTATAACATAAATTTGGGGTTGAAACTTCATTTTCTATAACCTTGGAAAGAAACCCACATCAATGAGATACCATGAAAAGAGTCACTGTAATGACAACAGGAATTTCTAACGACTGGGAAGCCAGGCAGGGTGACAGCCATGACTTAGTGTGACTTGCCTAACATTTCTACTTGTCTTGTTGCACAAAATCCCGGTTCAATCCCAGGTGACAGTCTTAGGAGTGGCAGCTCACAAGGTCTAATATTCTACTATAAAGAGGAAGCTAAGCAAAGTTGGTTCCATTCATTTTTGAAAATTATATATTCTATTCATTTTCTTATGTTCCTAATACTTACAAAATCTTGTTTTGTAATTTGTTCCAAAGGTTTTTTTTCTAGAAAAAAACTGCTTGCCCTATGCTTCCTTGACTCTCCTTTTTCATTTTCAAAATATAACATGATGCACCGCTTCACTTTTCTGTCAGGTATCCTTCAAAAATAACCAGTAAGAGTCATTATTCTTTTTGTAACTAGCCTATGAGGAAGCTTGTCAAAGAGTTGATAAGAACGTATCTTCTTCATCTATCCACACTGTACTGTGGTTTTGCTCTTTCAACAATTTGTGGTAATAATTGCTCTAAAGAATGTAACCATGTAACTTATAATTTCTTTTTGTGAAAACCAATAGAAAAAGCAATGATTAAATACTGCTACTTTTCAGCATCATCAATCATCAGTGAAAAGGAGCAGATCTTCCTCAAAAATCTCTTTTCCTGATAATAGATTTAAATATTTCCTTTACACTTGATGTCTCCTGCTAGTTGTCCTATATATATCCTTTTATAATTTCCTTATACACGTCCTTAACAATTTGACTTAGTTTATATTTTTCACCTACTTTTTATCCTTTGATGTCAGTAAGGAGTTTGTGATTTTGCCAAGTCAGTCTCTATTTACTCTTCTTACTTTCTCCATAACTAGTACTGTACTTCTGAAAATTAAAGACTTTTCCTCACTTTTTTATTTAACATTTGCCTGTAAGATCTCACCCAATTTGCTCAATTTAATTACTTCGGACTGGTCTTAGTTTGGTTTTTTTTTTTACTTTTGTAAGGATTCCAAAATTAAGCATACCTTTCTTTATCCACACTGCTTTTCTCCTTCAATCAATCTCTTCCTTTTGAGTAAAAACTGCAGATTTTGCTTTTTGGGCTAAGGAAAATGAAGGGGATGTTAACTCATTGCTTATCAGTTACTATGCCTCCACTGATACTCTTCTGTTTGAAATAATTCAAGAAATTTTATGCAATAAGAAGTTTTTTACATAAGCCCTTGGAATCAATAAAGAAGTGGCATATAGACCCACAATATACTTAATTGTAAAATACGCTGAGTAGTATCTTGTATCGTATTCAGAGGTGCAGTTCTTTACCAAGAAACCAGTACATATATCTATATATATATATATAAAGTCATTTATGTCTAGAGCACACTCTATATTACATAAATTTAAAATTTACATTTACAGTAGTGAATAACAATGGTGTTGGATGTCAGCTCTGATTTTGGTCCAGGATCTGTGATTTAAATATAGGCAGCAGAGCCTACCACACAGTCAGTAAGAACAAAGAGAGTCACCGGGCAAAGCGTGACAGATGGCAAAACCAACGAATGGTGGAATACTTGAACAAACAGAAGAGACTGACAAAATATCCCTAGGCCTGGCATCTGCCATGACATCTCCTAAGTCTGTTGTACCTGGCCTTCAATCAACTGAACAGCATTCCATTGATATAGGGAGAGAATGGGACAGGAAATGAGGCCCCCAGGTCAGGCAGAGCTACTGTTCTAGCAGGGGAATACCCAGGGCAAGTATTGGTTTGGTGAAGAAGTGCATATGGATTACAGAAATGTTTCTCTTTTTCAGAAGCACATTTTGGAAGTGATTTTGTCCTCTGACATAAGAAATAAAAAGCACAACATAAGGTAAAAAAGCTGGTTTCCATCCAAACTGAAATGGTAAAAATATATAACAGCTTGGCTTTAAAAGGATGTCCATCTGTTAGTAAACTAGTGATCATACCATATCCACAATGGTCTAGCAAACTAACAGCCAAAAAATTTGTTGTCCACACCCACAGCTCAATAAATATTTAGGGCTGGTATTTTTGTCTACAGCAAGACCATTCTAAGTGATTAAATGAAAGTTTTCCCATTTTAATATGTCTTTAAACTTTCTACATCTTACAAAAATATGTTACTGAAAAATGTTCCCTCTCCTTACAGGTTCTAGTGGGAATACAGCAAACCAATTCCTTCACCTTGGTGGGAAAATCTTGATCTGAATCCTGATCATAGGATTTAATATTCAATGCAAGAGCTTGTGCAGTCTTCCATAGAAGTGTACTTGGCTAGAAACGGTGTTCTTGACTAACTTATTGGAACACAAATTAAATAGCTGCACTACCAATTTCAGCAGATTGAAGATTCCCAGATTAGCAAACACATGACAAGGCCACTTCATTACTTGCCACATCTTAGCCAGCTAGATCTAAAGGTAACTTGGACACAGTATCCAAGCTGAAATCATGTTCTTAATAGATACAAGCCCTTCAAGGCCTTATGTCTCATGTCTCTTCAAAAAACTTTACACCATTAAAGAAATGGGACCAGAGACTGATGGTACTTCAATTTTCTGAGGTTTCAGCATCTCTTCCTGGTTCGACCAGAGCTGTGTTTGCAAACAAACAAAGCTGAAGTCTGAGATGAAGGGATGTTTACACTTGCTGTACTTCATGCAGCACTGGCCCTGCACTGATCCACCGTACAAGGAGATGAACGCAACACTTGTAGAGCTGTTCGGCTGAAATGTCATCATGAGAACCTGTTCCTATTCCTTCATATTATGAACCTGAATTTCACAAGGCTGGAAATGAAGCAACAACTTTCAGTAGAGTGCAAACAGCAATATTTATTAAAATTACTTACTTTGTATATTTTTGTCTGACTCTCCATTTATCAATGTTTTTTTTAAAAAAATGCATGAAGCATATAACAGTATAAGCCTTGTATTACAACACACAGAGTCTTCCTCTTGGAATAGTTCTAATGAGTTTGGTGCAGTAAAAATCTGTTAGGATCTACAGAACTATAATTCTGCTGTCACTGCTTGGTAAACATAATCCCATACAAATTAAAATGTCTTCATTGCCTGGCCCAAGAATGTGAATGACCATTCTGGGAAACAAAAAATTTACTCTACAATACCAATCCAGAATGAATTGCTAATAACATAATCTTTGACTTTTGAAACAACACTGAAAAATGTAACAATATCAGAAAGATTAATTCACAGACACCTATAGCCTATCAACCCTCCTTTGTGAGAGTCATTTCAGAGGCCTTCAGCTAAGCCAGGTGTATCCTACAGTACATACTACACATAAAGCTGGTCATACACAGCGTAGTTTATATCACAGAATCATACAGTTACTTGGGTTGGACCTCAAAGGTCATGGGCAGGGACATATTTCACTACACCAGGTTGCTCAAAGACCTATCCAACCTGGCCTTGAACACTTTCAGGGATGGGGCATCCATAGCTTCTCTGGGCAGCCTGTTCCAGTCCCTCAACATCTTCTAAATAAATAATTTCTCCCTAATATATAATGTAAACGTACCCTCTTTCAATTCAAACCCATTATCCCTTGCCTGTCACATTTTCCCCCACTCTGGGACTGCCTGAGCCAGGACAAGACAGCTGGCATTTAAGTGTAACACAAGCCAGCAGAGCTTTCCTGCCTGCTGCTAACAGCCCACCCATAAGAGGGAAGGCAGAGTCTTTGGACATCTCACGATGTACTTTTTAAAACTGGTGCTGTTTTAAATGTTTTATAGTCACCTTCCAAATGGTACCTATTTTTAGGGAAATGCTTTATGGTATTAATTTATAGAAACTGGAGGCTAGAAGGAACCTGCGCCATCATGTCTAATCCCCTGCTATTACAAGCAGTCACGTCACATAATCCTTTTAATAAACTGAAGTGTACTTGGATACCATGGTGATGAGTACTTCATAAATATGGATATTTGTAGCTGTGCAAAAAATAAAATGATAAAAAAGTGCAGTGGAAGAACAGAAGGATTATGAGTGACAAAGGTGAGTACAGCACAGCTCTAAGGATATTATGGTTTTGTTTTTTTCCCAAAAGACTAATGAAAATGTTACTGAAACCTTCACAACTCTGAAGGAACAGTTATGTTAGCTAGCAAAGAGGTCAATTTCACACAGGACATATGAGAAATACAATAGTGGAAGAAAGAAAATAAGGATAGTAAAGAACAAAAAAAGGCCACTGTCAATGTAGAAAACTTACTCCATTCTTCACTGTGCATAGTGTAATGGCAATAGCTCAAAAGAGCAAATCCACAGGCATTTACAGATTTATCGTGAGGTTATTTAATCAGTCAAGTTTATAGGAGAAAAAAAAAATTTCCTTACTTTGGTACCTATCAGAAAACCAGGGACTCAAACCAGACCTAATTTAACATTCTTAATCACTATAATTAATTTTATGCATTGTGCACCTCTAGTTTATTTTCACATATTTGGCTTTCCTGCATTTGCAGGTTAGTTCTGGAAGAGAATTCCTTTTCTAATTAAGGAATTCTGGTGGACTATATAACCATTTTAATTTTTATTTCAGTAAGGTTGATCAGTTTCAGCATAAAACTGAAATCCTCTCCTATATATCCTCAATTCAATCTCCTTCCATGTAGGATAAACCTTCATTTAGAAGCCACACCTTTATCACACAAGCTGCCAGAAAAAGGAATTAAATTTCATAAGGTACACCTTCTATTTACAGCCACAGGGAGAAGTAATGAAATTTAATGAAATTTCTCTCTAGCTCTAAGTAAAAGCAGAGGGAACTTCTATCCCTATCCTGCTGAAAATGAGGTTACAGGTTGCACAAAATGAGTAACATTCACACCCTTTGCAACTTCATTGTCTCCAAAGGTCTTACAACAGAGATATATTTGGCATATTTTTTATTCTAGACAGAGGAATGGGGAGTAAAGAACTAATCATTTTCATTCTTGCAAGTGCACAAAAGGAAGAATTGGAACAAATGTTATAACAGGTATGATTATGATAGAGTAAAAATGTATTTCTTCTCCACTTTTTTTTAAAAAATATTAAATACATGGTTAGGTAAAAAAAGCTAAATATTAGGTTATTTGTGATTTTCCAGGGATCCCTAGGAGGAAAAATGAAAGCATCTACTATGGGAAAAAAAAACTTATCTCTTATTTTCCTATCCAGTGCAACTTTTCTGTTGAAAAAAAATAAAGCAAAATAAATTTAAGCTCTGTCAGGTAGGACACCTTCTCTGTTGTGCTACAAAGAACAGCTATACATTCCCTTGAGAAATTAAAGAGATCATTTTGGTGACTTTCCAATAGAAAAACCTCTATAGAGATTGAGGTTTTTTAAATCCCTTGCAACAACTCCTTTAGTTGGCTGTCTTATGAAAGGAAGTTTTGAAGGTCAAGAAGGGAATATAATCACTTTAGAAGGGAATTCTCAGTATGGTCGCAATACATCAACTAATAGTTTTTTTCAAATCTTCTTTTATGAAATAAAGTGATTTGAGTAGAACAGGCCAAATATTTTATGTTCAAACTACGGGGGTTTTTCAACCAGATAATTTTTGTTGCAAAATTGTTTCATATTTTAGGAGAGAATCAGTTCAGTTCAGTTGAGTCTTCTGAAAACATTAAAATATTGGCAATATTGCAATGGCTCAGTGTTACGATGATGTCTTATTGTTTGCATACCTGTTGCTTGCCCATGTGCCCCCCTCTCTCTCTTGAGCAAACCCACAATCAGAGTACAGCCTCTGCCATGTGGGGCAACCAGAGGCATTTGTGAGGTGAGGCTTTCTCTGTCAAGAGCTCAGATGTAGATGTAGCAGAGAAAACTTTACTCTCCGACAAGAAGGGTCAATCAAAGAAAGGAAAATGTCTGAAAGGTTCTAAATTTCAAAATATGTTTGAATTTTCCAGGCTCTGTGTGGCAAAACCCAACAGTCTGGACAGAGTGTTGAGGCTTCACTACCAGGCTGCATTAACAGAAGTATGATGTGATGGCCATGAACACTCTCATCATTAAATGGGACCCAGCTCAAGAGTACTGGATCTTAAAGCATGTTCTTAGCTAAAAGTCTGGGACAAGCCCATGAGACAGACTCCATGGCTACAGCTATGCTTAAAAATTAATGTGGTGGGTTGTTCCTGGCTGGAAAACAGGTGCCCAAAAAATCTGCTCCATCACTGTCCTCCTCAGCTGGGCAGGGGAGAGGAAACACAATGAAAGAGTTATTCAAGGTAAGGACAGGGAGAGATTGTTCACTGCCAACTGTGTGGGAAAAACAGACTCAGCTTTGGAAAATTAAAGAGAAACAAATCCAAATTTTAAATGTACTTTACTCCCACCCCTCCCTTCTTCCTGGGCTTAAATTTACTCATGATTTTCTCTATCTTCTCCTCCCCAGTGGGAGGGATGGGGATGGGGAATGGGAACCATGGAGTGTAGGAGTCCCCAGTAATCATTGCACAGGACTAGCCCAGTGTTCCACATTCCTCTGATTGCACACATAAGGTATTCCTTGTATTTTGATTAAAGTCTTCTCCGTTATTTGAGGCCATTTTTCTGCCATTGTCATGTATTTATACAATTAGATCTAATTTATACTATTAGACCTAATTACTTAATTGTTGTAGCATGCATGATGAAATAATGAGAATGTGCAATTAAGATGTTCAATTACATAATTACAATGTGTAATGACATTAGGTATAAATATCCTAAAATGTTATGGGAAAAATATACTGTTGAAATAGAAGAATTATTTTTTAGGTACTACATCTGTTTTAAAAAAAAAGCAAACCAAACTATGAAATCATTCCACGAAGCTTAGGAATTTTCGTCTTATTTTTAAGTCCCCATTTAAGGCACTGACCATTTTTAGCAGGAAAAGTTATGTTTCATACAATTAAAAAGGGTAGGGAACTACATGGAAAAAATACATATGTACTGGGATAACTGAGGTTATCTTTATTTGCTATATTTTAGAACATCGGGGTCCAATTTCCATGTGTCTTTTTTTATAATCTGGAGCAAAACTGCAAATTTAACTGCTGTATACAAACCACATATCAACTTTAGAACTTAGTGTGGCTATACAACACGGAGCCAATTAACTAACAAGGTAATAAATGAAATAACTAATTCCAGCCTTGCTCTGAAAGCTGGTATCAACTTCTCTCAAAAACACAAAACCAGAAAAATACCTTGCCATCAGGAACCTCCTAAAGTACCTGTATGATCTTCCCAAGGTTTGGGACCTCCCCACTGCCTCCTCCTACCCGGCCCTGAAAGATCCCACAGCTGCCCCCCGAGACTTCCTATAGGTCCCCAAGAACACCTTCTACTGCATTCTCAATGGTGTACCACAAAAGGTGAGATGTCTCACTTGAAGCCTGTTTACTTATTAAAATTAGATTTAATTCCTGTGAGCATTTTAAACCCCAGAGATAGAGAAGGGTGAGATGGATTCCCCTGTATCTGGGGCAACTTCATTGCTGATGGTTACATACAAGCATCCCAGACAGACCCTGAGCTCCTAATGGAGCCAGCAAGTAGAGCAGCAAGAATTTTACAAGCAAAATGAGCAATAGTGATTAGAATTTTTCTTTTCTTTAAAGAAAATATACTTTGACAGAAGATTTTGTCCAGCTAAATTTGAACTTCCCAAATACTTACTTTGGCAATATTCCCACTCTGAAAATTCAAAACAAAAAGTAATTTTCACCTGTTAGTTCAGAATGTTACTTTCTGTTTATTTAAAAAGCCTTTTGTTATAATATATCAGTACTGAAGTCTTTTCAGTTTCTTCTCTGGGAAGTTTTATTTTCAGGTATCTTTCTGTTAACCTTTAATTTCACTAGAAGAAGGAAGGGGAGAGATAAGAAAAGCATAAATAAAAGTTTGGTAAAGTTTTCATGGCCAAAATACTGATGGTAAAACTGACTGAATGCTGTATGTTGATCCCTACCATCAGTATCTGGGGTATAATATCTGAAGAAAATTTGATGCTGTAGAAAGGTAGATATTATTTCTCCACAAGGAATACAAAGAGGAATCCCAAATAGCTAAAGTGGGTGGCTAAGAAAGGATAAAAGGATGAATGGAAGTAGGAGGCCAGGGGATACTTTACTTGCAGTCCTAATTTCTAGACCTCCAACCCCAAGACATGGGGAGCCCATACCATACTGGAAGCAGAGCTGCCAGAGCTGCAGAGGTGCATTTCACTCCCTCCCAGGTGGGTGGTCTCTGTGGAGGAGATGTTGCACAGGTAATTAGGCTGGTAATTTGGACCTCACAGCATCTGTCAGCTGCAGTTGCTCCTGAGGCAACAAAGCTTCTCATGACATACCAGTATATGCAACACCTACACGGCAGTGAAATCCCAACTGACCACATGCCTTGAAGCTTGAGATTTGTAGGCTTTGAAAATGTGTTCTCAGAAAAACAACTGTAGATACAGCTTTTACAAATCTTCCATAATGTACCTTTCTTTAAAAAGGTAATTCTATTTCAAAACAAGTTATAAAGTAACATAATTTACCCTTATTAAAGAGTTCTCAGATAATAGCACACTGTATTTAGGCTTCCCAAAACGTTATTCTTCCTTTCTGAATATTTCAACCTCCAATGTCAGACCTGAAGGCCTGTCTGAAACCTGAAGACACTTCTGTAACAAGTGTGTACTTCAGGTTTAAAGGATTATCTGCCTTGTGCTAGTTCAAACTTGACTTTTCTGATACTTCTCCATTCTTGGTATGGCTGCGCATCTTAATATCAGACACATATAAATGTAACACTCCCTCAACCCTCAACCCTTTAAATGTAAATTTAAACACTTTTCATGATTGAGATTATGTTGGCAGAATAGCTATAAAAATGGGATCCTGACAAGAAATGTGTGGTTTCCAAATTTTCTCTCCACTTTTTCCATTTCCTGACAGGAAAATCCTTATTTAAAAAGGACATGAGGAAGAAATATTTATGTTGTGTTAAGAATTTCCTTGAAAATCCTAGAAATACTAACAATAACAAAGACATTTTGTCTCTTGACATTTAAAAAAAAGGCTAACTTTTTATATCTGCCAACATTGTCAAATGATAAAGCTACTTTTTGTGTCCGCTGATCAGAAATTTTCTCATAGGGTAGGTCTGCATTTTATGTTAGATTAGATTATCTTGGTAAGTATTTCTCTTTTTATTTTTTTGCCATTTATGATAACATTTGTTATAAAATAAAAATTAAAATGAAAAATAGTTTTTGCCTGAGAAATGTATTGGCAAACATAATTACTACCTCAAATGTGATAAAGCCATATAAATCACCTGCCCCTAAATCCTGCATTGTAATCCTCTAAAATCTATCACTGGTCTTTATTACAACTTTTCTATTGTACAGTCTTTCACCTGATATGAGGCTCGTGGAATTACAAAAAATATATCAGCAATAAAACACTGTTCATGAAACCTGGCAGGGTATGTAAAAGTTAACTGCACTGTGTATTTTACCCTGTAGTTGGTTTACAACAAAGCCAATTGTGCTCTGAATACTGTGATGGAAAAAATACATCTTTCATCCACTTAAGCTATCATACGGATGCTTGGGACCACATGGACTGCACCCTGGAAACCAATCACACTGCTCCCAAAGAGATAAGATAATGCTGGAGGATTTAGCTGGTCGTATGTTTATACAGTGAGTTCATATAGCCTGAGTTCTGGGGGCTGCTCTGGCCTGGTTTTCACCCCTGAGTTGAGAAAACTGTCAAAACCTAGCAGGTCACTCTGTTTTACATGCTTCCTGCTGAGAAACTTTGAAGGAAAGTCTGAAAATTGAGCTAAAAATCTGTTCCTAGAGATGGTTTGGTGAGTTGGAGTTACTACATAAGTGTCCCACTTGAGCTTTTAAACAAGACCTGAAACACTCTAAGGAGAATTCACTGTTCACAAAACAAGGTGAAAGATGAAAATTTATTTTCTTGCTTGTTTTTAAAGAGACATAACATACAAAATTTGCCTCTTGAATGTCAGCCTCACTTGGTATGGACACAGCCAGGACAACTGACCTCAGGAAGAGCTCCCATGCTATATGTTGTCATGCTCAGGATATAAAGGCAGGGGGGAGAAAAAGGAAGGGTGGACATGTTCCAAGTTGTGGTGTTTTGTCTTTCTGAGTCACCAGTACTTGTGATGGAACCCTGCTTTACTGGGAATGGATGAACATTTGGCTACCCATGGAAAGCGGTGAATTAACTCCTTGTTTTGCACTGCTTATGTGAGCAGCTTTTGCTTTCCCTATTACATTTTCTTTATCTCAGCCCACAAGCTGTCTCACTTCTCCCCTTCTGATTCTCTTCCCCAATGGGAGCAGACAAAACATGAGCAAGTGGCTGCATGGGGCTGAGCTGCCAGCTGGGGTAAAACCTTCAGGACTGGGGTTGTACATTCACAAATACAGTCCAGCTTAAATCCCCCTAGATCAAAAATGCTACAGCACTGCTTTCCCCCTTGTTCACAGGCGCACCTTATCAAACGCTCCATCTTATTAAAATCAATCAAGTCGGCTGCTTGGAGGAGTTGATGCAGTCAAAATGAAACCCAGCACAAGAAAGTTCTTTCCATCACCTTTAGTCAGATAATGGTAGAGCCAACACAAGGATGCTGGGAATACAGGACCAACACTTTCATTTTAAGACACTTGTGAGACAGAAGAGTAAGGTAAAGAGACTCTAAGGGCTAAAGAGACATGTGCAATATTTGGAGCCTCTGATGGCAGGGAATCCTTCTAAATGCTGATCAGCATTTTACTGTACCAGCAGTCTGTGGATGTACTGCAGGATGGGGCTGTTATTTAACATTTACAAATTAATACTGCACTCAATAAATGGCTTGAGCACACATGCTTTCACACACCACCTGGCCATTCCCCTCTCACTTCTGTTGTTTCTTTTCACTCTGAAGATAGCTTGCTAATTGCTATGCTTGTATGTAATATAACATGGCCATAGGGAACGGAGAAATGGGAGGGGAGGCAGTGAGAGAGAGAGACAGAGAAAGAACTTGTGCTTTGAGGAGGTCCTTCATCTTGTCTCTGGTGGTTTATTGTTCTAACCCCTTGGTCACCTCTTAAAATGTATGAAAGGGCAATGGCAACAGTTCCTAGGCACTGCTGTGGCAGACCTGTGATATATAGCTACACACCACCCTCAGTTTCATCCAGTCAACTGCTCCCTTCACTGGCATTCACAACTGAAACAACCAAATGTGTCTATTAGCACCCATCAGATGAGCACTTAATCAGTAACCAGTGAGACCCATGTGTTATAAAATGGGATGAGGGTTCTGGATAACAACTTAAGAAATAAGTTGCCGTCGTCCAAAGGAAGAAATTATGTAAACCCAGGCTTTTGCAATAAGATGCAGAAGCCAGATGAAAGATAATGTGGTATCAATAGTGATTTTTGAAACACCCACAGTGCTTTTTTGAAAACTGCAAAATTTCTAGGGAAATGTATATGTATGGACTTTTAAGAAGTATATATTCTAAACGGTAATGCTGTATGTGACATTTATTTCCAAAAGAAAGCACATTAATATTTCTGCTTCAATGATAGTAATGATGACAAACTCTTCTGCTACTTTCAGACTAAAACATTTTTCATTAAAATACTGCCATTTCCATGATCTGATGCTTTTCTTTCAATCTTAACACTGAAAAATTATGCAACATAAAAAATATTAAGTAATTTTTAAGCTATTTATTCAGGAAATATCCCCAAGCAAGAGTATTTGTTTTGGAATTATATTCTGTTAAGAGCACACTTCAATCTCTGTCACAAGAATATATTTCCATCTCAAAACATCTGCTTAAATCAAAATATCTGATTCACGTCAAAGATAAGTTTACATAACTTTGTATTTTGTCAGCTGGGGCCTAGGCATTTTTCCAGTTGCAGAAAACAGACCATAGACAGTGTCAAAATAAAAAGGTGCCCTGAGCACACACTGTAAGTTAATCATGACATCCATTACATGACTACCACATTAAATGGGTGGTACTTTTATTTATTGCCCCAAGTGTTCCCTGTACAGCCTTAACACAGGACTTAGAGCACTCCCTGATCCACGCTGTCTGTAATAGGAGAGGATATATTTTAACAGGTCTCAGGAATACTTAACAACACGAGCATATAGTCCTTACTTGCACACTAAAACTCACACTTCCTTGCACTGAGCCAAGCTAAAACTCTAGTAAATGGTATATAAACTGAAATATATGCCTTCTATATATGCTGCACAGGTATTGAACACGGACATTATAACGAGCAAAAACAAAAGAAAAATTTAACTGTTTCTGTGTGAACACTTTTCTTGCAAGCTGGATTTAATTTCATATGGGTACTAAATAGCTAATCCTGCTGAGGCTATTAAAATCAGGAAATCTGTCTGTTGTATCTGTAACATTAATTACATATTTGGATCCTGGTTTTTTCCTGTATGGAGTTATTGTTTCCTCCCACAATAAAAATGACAGTTAGTAGAGTTTTTTCCCTTTCTGTCTCCACGTGAATATCTGCTCTCACTCCAAAATCATTAACATGGCAACATATTTCCTGTACTTTTATAGGAGACTGGAGACCAGAAAGATCAGTATTACAATTTTATGCTGCTATTTGCTTTACCACTTGTGTGCTAACCTGATTAAGATAGTAAATGTCAATTTGACCTTCAGACATAATATACCCATGTTCTTTAGGAAAATTTTTCACAGAGATATTCAATTTTTATATTCAGAGTTCCTAAAGTTTTGAGATGTTACTTTTTACAAACTATATAAGAAATGGTTACAAGCAGAAAACCCCACGTTTGGCACATTTATTTGTGTTTTTCTGTGATACTTTCTCACTCAAATAAATGAATGAATTTATCTCCATAATACCCTCGTGAACTAAACACTGCCATTTCCATTTTTCTCTGTATCAATGCAGACATCTGAAGCTTTTTTCTTGGTTTGGGAGAGTAGGGGGAGGTATTCATTTGCTGAGTGGATTTCAATTTCTGTATAAAGCAGTTGGAGAGCAACCTATATTTTAAAGCAAAGGAAAGCCCAGGGAAATGTACCATACTTAAATTGCAATATATCAAAGCTGACAGTAAGCAGGCTCCCTTCATTCTCCACCATCTCCTTGTTCTGTTCTACACCCTTCTTATACACCCTTCAGTTGTAATTCTCTTTATTACTTATTATCTATGCTGCTCAAAATATGCTAGGCATTTTTGGAGACAACCCTTGCCCTGAACAGCATAATGCAGTAATAACTTTGTAGTTCCTGAATGCCATTTCTCCTTCATTTATTGCCCTATTACCGTTCTATCTGCGCAGCTCTGAATTTAATGCATTTCTCCTCATCTCCCTGTGCCCCAGGGAAGGACCACCATCTCCACTGTACAGATGGCAAACCAAATAGATCTATAGTGTATGCTGACTAGAGCTCTCAAGCCAGTTTTTCTAGTCTTTGGTCTCATTCTGACATGATGCACTTGGAAATCGGCTGCCACAAACATACATTCCACCTGCCTTAGCAGTAATACTGTGTCATCCTCAGATAATTTTTGTAAGGTTCCTGGTGCCACCTGTCTAAAGGGCATGAGTTCTCATAGAAAAGTTGATTTGTGGTTGCTCTCTTAAATAATTGGATTAAGCCACAAGCATCCTGCAGCTGCTTAGGCTCTGGGCAAGTTAAAAGAGAGTCAGATTCCAGCTCCCACAGACATTGTGTCTGTCCCCAGAGGTTAATGGACAGATTCTTGGGGAATTAGGTAGACATCTATCTATCTATCTATCTATCTATCTATCTATCTATCTATCTATCTATCTATCTATCTATCTATCTATCTAATCTATTTCCTTTGAAGGCTGAACATAAATGACTTGGGAAGCCACTGGATGAAAAGTAGCAGGGGATTTCAAAGCCTGCCTTATAAGACCTAGGTAAACTAAGAAGTCAATGATCTATCCCCATCTCAAGTCTGTGGGACACCCAAACACAGGGATCAACTCTGCAGAGTTCTAATACTTAAACCTATTTGCACAGGCCACCTCTCTTTCCCCATTCTCCCCCAGGCAGTAACACCTTTGGTCATGCACCACACAGCCACAAAACTGAGGAATTCGCAATCCATGGAACAGCTGCCTTTCGAATTTCTCCTCCCTAAATATGTTCCTCTGCCACTGGAGTCTGAAAGTGTTGCTTTTGATTATAAACACCTCCTACATCCCTGCTGAGCAGATTGCCTATCTCCCTCCCAGACTACCTCCACAAGTACACTGGGAAATCTGCCAGCACACAGAGTTCCCCTTCCTCCTTCGTTGAGAAAACTGTATCCTGAGAATATGGTACAGGTGCAGCTTTCACAAGAAACAGCCCCGACAGTCAACTAAAATTGCTTTAGTCAAGATAAATTGGAGACTTCTTGGGGATTTTTCCTTATTTTCTACAACCTTAGTAACTGTACACAAATAAGTAAAGTTCCAACCATTCTGTCTGTGATAAATGAACATATAACAACTCTGAGTAAAAATGGTTCTATAAAAATTATTTTTATGAATAGCATCTTATATAACAGTATTTACCCTCTTTTACATACCATTTCCCTTCAAATTAGTGGGAAAAAGAAGATAAGGATGGAGGAAATAAATGAAGTACAGAAAAAAATTATTGGCAGTTTACTGGGATTTGTTTTTCCAAATATCATCACATTCATCATTAAAAATGCTCTTTCAACAAGACAGACCTGTGTGGTCACATTCCTGTGAACTCACAGTTCTTACATACTTTATTCTCTCATTCGTCTATCTGATATTCATGTGGATTCATACTGCCAAGTCTCATGCAGTGAACATGATAATAAAACCAGTAATGTCTCCTACACTCCAGCTTAGCTGAAAGTGGCTCCCATATGCATGTGACACCAGTGTCTCTCTCCCATACAAATGTGAAAATAATCTTTTTTCTGCTCCACAGCCATCTCTCCCAGGCAATGGATTTAGCAGGGCAATGTGACCCACTGTCCGGATGTATCCAGGGTGACGTGAGGTTGCAGGATAAGGATAGGACTGTGACACTGCTCTACAGCCAAGAACATTTTCTTGAGCAAGAAACCAAACACAAGGAGCTCAGCTGGACAATGTAATGTCCAGAACGGTTGTTGCCTCTAAGATTCAAACCTCCTGCAACAGCCTCTGTAGTACTTGCAGCTAATATTCCATATGGAACAATAGTTCATGCTGCAGCCCAACAATACAGTTCTTCCACAGGATGGTGATCTAATGCTCAAGAGAAGTCTAGAATAAAATACAACAGCAGATTACATAAAAGAAGAGTTGATATTCGAGAGAAGTTGATCATAATACAAGCAGAAACAAAATCAGCAACTGGTAGCAGCCCTCTGGACTTAAAAAATTTTTATCAGCTCTTGGAGCCACCACTTCCAGCCATTTTTTTCCAACTGTTCTAGCAGTGTGCACTCATTCATATTATGGCACTATCTCTTGTAGAATAAAACTGCCCCAGTTCATTCTGCTTCCTCCATATAAATAAATGCATATATCCCATTAGAAAGCATAATCAGTTACTACATGGTGTGAAATAGCACATATAACTGTGTTGCAGGCAGAGGACTCCTGAATCAGGGAATTTCACTTAATTTTTAACATTAAACAATTAATAATTTTTAACATTAAATTCTAATTACTGATGCTCATACTGAAAAAAAATAAAAAGCAAACCATTAAGTCAAGACTGCCTCCTCCTTCTTCAGACTCAAACCCAACACCTCTCTTCTCACCTTCCCAGTCTCACCTTCCTCTGTTTTGCCAAGCTCTTCAGTGCGGTGTTGGGGGCACAGGAGCTCCAGGTCAGCGTCAGTTTCTTCTGCCCTGTGCTTCTTGCTGTTTTTCTTCCACTGCTCCTTGGCTCTTACTGCTCCTCTGCCCTGGTGCAGGACTCTCCATCCCTTCAGGGGAGTTCTTCCCCAGTGTGAGGGTCTCCAGCTGTGATCCCAGCACTGTTCCCTTCCACACTGCTCCCCCACTTTGCCTCCCTTTTCTCCTGGTAGGTCTATTCACTTTTTTTCTTCCTCTGTCCCCTCCCAGCATGGCCTCCTCCCAACAGGGCGCTATGCTACCAAACCCTATTGCTGCTGCTCCATGAACAGTCCTGTGAAATTACAATCTCATTACCAGTTCCACTTGTTATATCTTCTAAATATTTCACATTCCAAGCATTGGAAGTCTCATTGAAGTCAACAAGATTATGAACATGACGAAGTGCTCTGCCCTGTGTTCCCAAAGACTGGTTTACCTATTTCCACTATTTGAAGAAAAAAGAAGTACATTTTTTTAAGGAATTTTATATTGTTAACCATACAAAAATGAAGAGCCAGAATCATGGAGGACTGGAGATTCGCAACAAAATTTTGGGATTTGCTCGTATGGTTTGAAATTAAATTCTGAACTGCCAGTGATGGTGAACACGATGTGCTGCAACAGGATCTAACTTCCTATTACCGTGTAAGTAGATGCGGTGCTTAGGGACATGGCTTGGTGCTGGACCTGGCAGTGTTAGGTTCGTGGTTGTACTCAGTGACCTCAGAGGTCTTTTCCAACCTTAATGTTACTATGATTCTATGAAACAATTCACTTAGTCTTAGTCTGCTCTGAATTTATGTGTTGCATACCGATTTATTACATCAAAAAGACATGCAAGAAATGACAGCTAGACAGCTCATCCTAATAAAGTATCTGCTGAAATCACATTAGTGCTTTGGTTATTAAGCCCAAATAAACATACTGCCTGGCTTTGTCTGGGGAATTTTTGAGGCTGACACTGCAGGACCAGTGACAATTTCCATCTCTCAGTTACCATGGTTACAGTAAAAAAGACAGTGAACTCCTGAAAAGATAGATCTCAAACATTGACTGTCCCACTTATGGCCCACACCTATTCTAGCTCTTGACTAGTTTAGATATATGTAGTATTTTTCTTTAATCCTGGATTGTAACCCTACTGCAAAATGAAAGATCTCCTTTTCAGAGTGAAAAAGGGGTTTGTCTTTTTCATCACTGAAAAAAAGCATTTTTCACCATTTTAAAGACATTTTTTCATTCCTCTGCTCTAATTATTTGACTATCATAAAAATATGGCAAAAAATTTGAAAGAGATCTCTGTTTGCTTTAAATCTCTCAAAAATTAATTTGGACAAGGTTACATTACTTACTGTGATGAGAGATTGCTGTATTCTTTCTGAAATAAATATGCCCGAATGGTGTTCTGCACCTGAACTACTTTTAAGAGACAATTACTAATAATATGTATGTTTAAATTAACTTTGTATAAAGCATGAACATGATCTTAGTAGTGTTAACATTAGATTTATGATACTATAATGAATGGAAAGTATATAGTCAGGCACAAGAATAAAGGAAAATAAGTTACTATACCTTAAGCTATGTTTCTAGAAGCCAAAACTTCTGATAACTATTTTTAATGAAACCTTTATTTTAACAGTTAATACCACAGTGAAATACTAGATTCATTTCTATATGCAAGTTCATTGCATTCAAGCATTTGGAGGACAAACAGGAGAAAATTGTCAAATTTAAGATAGGTGTATTGGTGTCCAGGCTTTGGTAGCACTCTGTGAGAAGATCCCAGAAACCTCTCCCATGTCCAAAAGAGCCAATGGCAGCCAGCTCCAAGGTGGACCTGACACTGGACAAGGCTGAGCCCATCAGCAGCAGCTAACACCTCTGGGATAATATAGTTAAGAATGAGGAAAAAAAACTGCAGCAGCATCCAGAGAGAAAAGTGACAATAGGTGAGAGAATCAGCTCTGCAGACACCAAGGTCAGGGAAGAAGAAGTGGGAGGTGTTTCAGGCACCAGAGCAGAGATTCCCCTGCAGTGTAGGGAACAGTGCAGCCCATGGAGATCCATATTGGAGCAGAGATCCAAGTAGGACCCCATGTCAGAACAGATGGATGCCCAAAGGAGGCTGCAATCATGTGGGAAGCCCGCTCCCGGCAGGACCTGTGTTCCTGTAGAAGGAGAAGCCCACGCTGGAGCAGTTTGCTGGCAGAACTTGTGACCCCATGGGGCACAGACAACATGTGATGAACTGACGACAGCCCCCACTCCCCTGCAGTGCTGAGGGGGGAAGAGGTAGGGAAAATCAGGAGTAACTTTGAGATGGGGAAGAAGGGAAGGATGTGGGGAAGATGGTTTTAAGATTAAGCTTTATTTCTCATTATCTTACTCTGATTTGATTGGCAATAAATCAAGCTAATTTCCCCAAGGGGAGACTGTTTCGCCCAGGACAGTAATTGTGGAGTGATTTCTCCCTGCTCCTGTTTCAAGCCTTTCATTACATTTTCTCTCCCTTGCCCAGCTGAGGAGGGGAGTTATGGAGTGGCTTTGGTGAGCACCTGGAATCCATCCAAGGCCAGCCCATCACAACAGGACAAAGAAAATATGATGAGGACTGAAAACAGACAGTTAGAGAAAAGAAAATATGTATCTGGAGTCAAATCAAATATAAAATATTGAGTCCAATCAGATGGTAAAAGGAATTGGAAAAATTTTGTCCCAAGAGTCAGCTGAAACAGGAATAATCAAAACATTTGATACTTCGCTTTGTACTACAGTCCTGAGCTAACAACAGAAGGATCAAGATGTTCTGAGAAGTCTTAGCATCTGCTAAGAGATAGTAACTCTTTTCAAGTGAAAGGCCAGTATGATATTCCTAACTCCTCCAAGTGAACATAGTTCAACAAATCTGACAGGCTGAAGAAGTGTGAACCTAACACCTGTTGTGTTTAAGTACATGTGTGCTGGAGCTGAAACAGCCCACTAAACAGAGCCTGAGCACAAGCTCAGCTGCAGCGGGTTCCCACTTATCAGCTTTCATGCTCCCAGACAACACCTAGGCATAGATTTGAACACAGAATAACACAAAGAGAGCTTCAAGGAGACATCCTGCTTTGGGTGGGAAGCAAGTTTAGGTATCAGGGTACAAGCTGTACCTGCTAGTTACTCAGAGGGCCAAAATGTTGCTCCTAGTCCATTTTATTTACCAGGATGCATTTAGTCATGAAGTTTCAGAGCAGTAAGGCACAGAAGAAAATCCGTGCCCTTCTATTGAAATCCATTGCAAATGGTTTGAAATCCATGAGGCTGTCCTATTTCAGTAAGGACCAAAGACATGAAAAAACACTCAAAAGCAAAGAAAAAAAGAGCACTGCTTTTTTTTTTAATAGAAAGCTTAAAATTTACTAAGAATGTGTGGCATATCCCTCAGGAATCACTTGGTTGATTTTTCATTCACTTATGCTGATGTTTAATTCTGTGTAATGCTTTCTGAGAAGATAGAATTTTATTCAGCCTGTGCTTTAGTGAGGAAGTTAATTTAGTGGAAGAAGGGGATTTTAACAGTGATATTCAGTTAACTTTGTATAGTAAATACTGCCATAACACCAGAAGCTTCAGGAGAGATGCAGGCAAGGAAGACCTGTTGATTTATATGTACTGTAAAAACAGATTGTAATGAGTCATTTTCAGACTAGCTGGACACAAAATTTGCCACTAGATTTACACATAAAACTTCCTGAGTAACTTCACTGACACAAAAGCACTTTGACCCAGCCACATATTAACACAGCTCACAAAGTGGTCCACAGGACTGTCTGAATATCCCAGCTTAACAGTAGGAATGGCGGTTTTCTCTAGCTCTGCCACTGGCTCACTAGATAGCTCTAGACAAAACGTTTAATCTTGCTTCATTGATCCATTGCTGAAAGAGGATTTTAGTCCTTAACGACCTGAAAGCTATGTATGAAAATATGTGCAATTATATAGCAAGTATGTGTTATAGAAAATATTACTATAACAAAACATGCAAAGAAAAACCCCTTTTTCATGTTAACTTAGGGTTAGGTCAGAATACTCATGCAATGAGATTCTGTTATTATGTTTACTTTGCAACAAATCAACACCAAAGCTCTCAATACTCCAAAACCTTGAGGAAAAGTGTGTACCAGGTTGACCAGATCTGAGTTTTGCTGGTCTGTATTTACATTTAAAGAAGGACTCAGCTGACCAATTGCAGCCCCTCCTCTAATACGCATTACCCTAAAGCTGTGCAGCTGCCAACATGAGCTCTGTAAAGCTTCATTGCATTCCCTGCTAAGTCTTCATTTTGTCACTTTATAGTATTTGTAGATCAAAAACAGCTCTCCAGCCCCGCCTTAAGCACTGGATAAAGCAATTTCCTTTAAGAGTTTTAGGGTATTACACCCAAGTGCATTTCTGAAAAGTCTCAAACGGAGCAGATAAAAGGGCAAGCAATGGATATAAAAAGAAATTATCTCAATTTGATACCTGGCAAAAGGGGGTGATTTTTGTGTCTATTGATTTCACAAATCATTAAACTTAACAGCAAACATAAAATGAATGTTTCCTGCCCACTTTTTAAATGTGGAGGCGTACAGGCACTTGTAATGTTCCCCTATGTGAGTGGCCATTAGGTTGAGCATTGCATGGAGGGCAACGGCATAAGTGCTCTCATAGCGTCGTCCTCAGACACCAGATGCAGTTGTTGTAGCCCCAGGGGCAGAAACCACAAGTACTTATTGTGATTGAAGTCAAAGATCTTATCTGTGTCCAGGTTATTCTTTTCTTCTCCAGGAGAAAGCATCAGTGATTCAGCTTCACTTAAACTATAAAATGCTTATAAAGAGCACGGTATCACTCGCTTTCTCTGCATTTATTTCAGGAAATCTCTCTTTGGTCTCTCCTCTGCTTTGCTGTGCCACTCCTCAGCTGATATAAGGAGCTGCAGCACAGGGTGCCTTTTTCAGCTGACTCCAGCTAGCCTGTTACACTAACTGACAGGGAGCTATTTTTCCAGATGTTTTTCCAACAGCTTTCTTTTCTCTGAGAGTAGCCTTCGCCAACAGCGTAGTACAGACATTGCAGTAAAGACCTTGCTCAGGCTGTACTTCAACAAGGCAGACAAAGTAATGAAGAACAGGTCCTGGATTCAACAGCCACGTTTAACAATACCCAACCATGATGGTGCACTGTACTATTGCAATGAGGTTTAAGCCTTATGCCCAAAACTGGCCTGAGCACCTTGCCCTCTAGGCAACTGCTGTATAGACACTGGGTTTCTCATATTTGTAGCTTCAGATATTTGTCATGATGATTCAATCAACACTGAGGAGGACACCACTGTTTCTTAGAGTATCAGCTCCTATGCTTCAACTAAAACAGAAACAAAAATTATATTAAAATAGGAAAAGCCAGATTACAAGAGTTTGGACTCCTCTATAGAATCGCATTTTAATGAATTTAAAGTTGAGTCCCACCTCTGATACTTTTTATTAGGACATAATAATTTTCCCATGTGCTTGAGTAAACACAGGCCAGACAAATCAGGACCATCATGTTGGTTCTAAGAGAGATGTATCTTTTTTCCTGAAGACCAAAAATTGATTTTTTCAACATCTTGCACTTACACCAAATCAATCAGTAATAAAAATTAATATTAAAAAATAAAATTAGAAGCAATTTTTAAAGGCAAAATCTCTTTATTCTCTTTATCCTTGATAGTTTTGCTTTTTTTGGCAGTCTTCCAGATTTATATTTCCAGCTCTTCTATCAGGATCTTCTGACAAGAATAGTTTTGACAGACTGAATAATGGAAAACAGTGTATGCTGACAATCAGACTTGAATTAATGGACAAGTATTGGTATTTAAAGCTTACTTTTAATACTAGCTCAGACTCATGTTACAGCAGTGAAATACTAAATCACTGTGGACAGGAACAGAAAGTGTGCACATTGCTATCACATCTTTGCATAAGCTCTAACACTTCTGTTACTTTGCTCTTTCATGAACTATCAAGATCCTGTGTGTGGTATTTCAGTAATTAAGATCATGTTTCATGAAAAAATTCCCTCCTATTATGGTGATCATACCATAAGGTACTTTTGAACGTCATTTGTGGTTAAAAAAAAAAAAAAAAAGAAAAAAAGCACAAGAAAGGACATGTGCTAGAAAGTACTGACTGCCCTGATTTAGACATCGTAAGACCATACTCTGAAACCACTGAGTACTCTTTAAACTTGAATCACGGTAGTGAAGAAAAGCAGATATACTCATGAGTTTTTGATTCAGAATTTGTAATTCAGCTTTTGTTCAAGACTTGATTGGGAAAAACTATTCCTGGGACCAATCCAGAGAAAAGCTAAGTTTTACAGAGAACCTCATAACTCACCATGACATTTGTACTAATGTCAGTGACAATTTGTGGTGTGAATTCCACTCAGGATCACTTAAAATATGATGCAGCAATTCTCATTGGGAGCCCCAAATGCCAATGCCCTTTCACAACACAATCTACTGGTTTCCCAGGATTTGGCCTATTAAAAACAGACGAAGAAATTAATAAGCTCTATCTCAAAGTGCACATTTTCATTTTTTACTTCCACTAAGATGATATGAGAGAGACAGACCTTAAGATCAACCCTGCCTCAGGTAGCAGTACACTACAGACACTGCAGCTGTTAATGTCTCAGAACTGGGCAGAAGCAGTAAGAAATCAGCAGTCCCTTGCATCTGACAAGCTAAGGAGCAAGTGAAAGACCTCACAAGCTTTCCTATTCCTTCAGCAGTAGTCAGGCCAGTGCCCCTAACCCCAGGAAGGTCACAAACTGATGAATTACAAGCTACTGACCAGCCTCCATCACTAATTCAGCTGGCGACAGGTTTGGTTGATTTGCACTCGTAATCATGCCGGCTGCTATATGGCACTAATATACGAGAACTAATGAAGCAGCAGTTGCTTTGCTCAAATTATTCCCCATCCTTCCCTTCCAGTGGTTGCCTGACTTAAAAAGAGAGGCCCTGAAGGCACAGAACATGCTTGATTCCCAAGGCCCACATATCAGGGCATCGCTTATGCAGCTGTCATCCCTCTCTAACTCTTGCTGCAACATCCAGCAAAGTGCACAGCTACTTCTGAAATATTTTGACATATCACTACCTTTACAATACAGCTTAGATTTCAAGCACAGCTTTTAAGCACGGGTTGATTTATAGGCATACAGGCATATTTTTTTTCTGCCAAAAAGGAAACAACTGGATTTCTTTGTTAATCAGTCTTTCCAAAGATGTTGTTGGGATGTAACTAAATAATTCAATACATTTTCAGAGAGTAAGAGAGTACTGAAGGACTGGAGGCCTCTTTTCTAAAAGAAAACTGCAGCTAGGACCTGAGGCACTGGACATAAATTTAATACTTATTTTGATAACTTGAAGGCAAATAAAGTTTCCTTTGCAAATACTGGCTTACCAAATAGGCATGCAAATACTCTAGGGTAAACACTCTGTACAGCACACAGAAAGTATGAGTTATGAATATACTACAAAATAAAAGGAGTACATGTGAATCTCTGGTGTGTTCATTGGAACAGTGAACCTTCTGACTGTGGACAGGCAGCCACTTGGACATTTTTGGTATGTGTTTACACCACTGGAAAAGCACAGAGGGAAAGAAAGGATGGCAAGCCAATGCACAAGGATGAGACAAATGATGTTATGAGCAATACCCATGTGCACCAGGAAAAAATGCTTCCAGCCTGAAGGGGAGGTACAGGCAGGTATAGTTTCCAGACTAAAGTAGAGGTTATACCACAGACCATTGAGTGAAAAGCAGAGCAGCAAAGCAAGATGTCAAACTGTTCTGTGCTGTCTCACAAAGAATCATAGAATCATTAAGGCTGGAAAAGACGTTTAAGACCATTGAGTCCAACCATTAATGCAGCAGCACTATGTTCACCACTAAACTGTATTCCCAAGTGCCACATTCACACGCCTTTTGAATCATCTGTATATGTCTTACACCATCATCTGCTTCACCTCTGAATTCAGCCCTCTAGCTGTGACCTTGGGCCGGAAAACAACTCTTAGATTAAGACCAGGAAGTGCGCTTCTTCTCGTAAACCACACAATAACCCCAGATTTAGTAATTTCCTCCTCTGCCCAAATAACTTGGGAATAAATTTGACTCACAGTATTTCTGACTAACACAAAACAGGCCAACAAAAATCTCACACAAGTCTCTTAGAAAGCCAGTTATCCTAGAAGTAGTAACCCTGTAAGTCCTCTAATCACGTAGCTAGCAAAGTCCTCCCACACCCACACCCACACTCACACTACCTTTCAACAAGCTTATGATTGCATGCAGAACCCTCATATATATAAAATATATAGTATATATTACATATATATAATGTGTTTTTATATATATATAACACACACGCACACACACACACATATATATACATACATACATCTAAAGGGAAGGTGCAAAGAGGACACAGCCAGGCTCTTTCAAGTGGTATGCAGTGCCAGGGGCAGAAGCAATGGGCACTAAGTGTAATGCAGGAGCCTCTGTATGAACAACAGGGAACACTTTGTCACTGTGAGGGTGGCCTAATACTGGCACAGGTTGTCCAGAGAAGTTGTGAAGTCTCCATCCTTGGTGATCCTTGGCCCTGACTGAGCTGGGGAAGCTGTATAAATTGACCTGCAGAGGTCCATTTCCATCTCAGCCATTCTGTGGTTCTGTAAGTCTGTGATTTGTTTGTATGCTAAATAGTGATATAATGAAAGCCAGGGTCTTCCAAGTATACTGGAGGGAGTATTTGGAGAGAAAACCTTTTTCTAGAAAAATTCAGAGCTAAATGAGCTTACAAATTTCAGAGTATGAAACTCCTTAACACCTATTAGTTTAAAAATATATAATTGAGTTTATGCACTAGATAATCTGAAATTGAGCAGAGAACTAACACATATATGTACTTCCCTTTATGAATTTTAAAGGAATATACTAATGATAAAAGATCAGTATTACCTGAAGAAAACGACAAAAAAACCAGTGCAATATCAATTTTTAAAGTGAAAAAAATACATACAGCTATTGTTCCTTAAATATAAAATAGCAGGAAAACTAACAAAATAAAATTTTATTTTTAAAATGTATGGAAGAGAAATCTCCCACATGAAAGTAAGGATGGAGTGAAGGGCAGTGAGCAGTATCCCTTCCACAGCAATAAACAAATGGAAGGGGGAAATGCTTTTGTTGTACTTTAACGACTTATCAGGAGATTTAGAATCCTTTGTTTTGAAGCATTTTCTTCTTCCTATAATTAATGTTGGCTGCAATGCTTCTGGGAGGTTTTGACACTTGTTTATAATTTTGTGTGATTTTAAAGTTTTGGGGCTTTTGTCTCCAAATATTTATTTTAAAGCATTTACAAACTGATCAGTAATGCACTGCTGAATAGTCTGGGAACAATATTATATATATGTATAATTACATAATTAATATAAAACCTTGACTCTAATGTAAAAGTTTGATACTTCAGAGGCCCACTTCCAACTGCCTTTATTGTACTCAGGTAGCTGAGGTCCACTCTGTCCACCTCCACACTGGTATTCTTAGATTTGGTAATCTTGTCCATGTTTCCTTATGCCATTCCTTACTGGTATTTCTAGGCTCCATTACGCTGATTTGTGAACAGTGTTTTCCAGTGCTCATTTGTTGGACTGGGCTGAAAATGACCCTCCTGTGTCCTCAGTTCAGAACACCCAGGTTGTGGGGCTGATGCAGATGGACTCTGCTTTCTATTGGCAAAGCTCCCCTGCCTTTGCCCTGTGCCCTCACTGTCCTGTTCTGCAGCACAGTGACTGGTGTGACTTTGCAGGCAGCTGCACAATCCTATGATGCCAATATAAAATACATGCTGAGAGCTATGGAGTGGCTCCTGTTAGGGTTGATGTGTTTGTTTTGCCAGGTGATGCACATTTGTGGCATTAACTGAACATTGGGAAGAAGCAAACTTAACCTTCTGGGAAATCATGCAAGAAGGAGCACTTTTTCTCATCTTGAACTTTCCACTGTAATAATGTTTTTCTCATTTACCACAGAAAGTTCAGAACCAACTGGGAGAAGTTTTTAAGATGTTTGTCTTGTCAGAATAAATTTCTTCAGTGCTGCACTGGACTGTTATAGGCAATATAAGCTTACCTTTGACTGGCACCTCAAATTTGATACAATTTTTTTAAATCAAGATCCTTCACATACTTTGCCATAAAAAGCATCATATTTTCTTTTTCAGATTAAAAATATTTAAACTAAACAAACATTTATAAAAAGGATACCAAATTTGACTTTGCATTACAGGAAACAAAACGGCAACAGTGTCCATTCGTTCTGAGATGCTTTACAGCCCAAGGAAATAAGGTAAATTATTCCTGTTTTCAGACTTAAATTGTGATAGGGCTGCTCAGCCAGAGACCAAAACCTAGGTCTCAGCGTTAAATAAAAAAAAAAAAAAAAAAAAAAAAAAAAAAAAAAAAAAGATAAAAAATCAGAAATAATCAGTGTAGCTGTTTCTGAAGGTACAAGCACGTTTAGTCCTTTTGCCATGAGCTGGAAGCGGTTTGCTGCCGGAGCATCTCTGCGGAGAAACAGCGGCCCCGAGCGGCCGCACAGGGCAACCGCGTCCTGCGGGGATCCTCAAAAACACCTCCTGACGTCATGTAACAGCTCTCAGTCCGTCGCCAAAAGCAAAAACAAAACAAAAAATCTTTACCTTTAAACCACCACTTTATAGAAACACCTCGTTTTGATTCCCCATTCAGACCTCTGAGAAAGTTCCACGTTAGGTTCAAAAGTGCGGGTGTGAATTTGGTATCTAGTTTGGGAAAACACGTGGAAGCCTGGAAATTTAAACCTGAATCCAGCAGAAGGCAAAGGAAATTAATTACGTGTGCACATAAAAAAGATCTGGAAATAGCACGGCTTACCTGTTTTAATATCTTTGTTTTCATAGGGCTTGGTTACATAGCCCACTACAGGGCACCACTCCCAGGGCTAAGGGTAAGTGTTCTGCGCCTCTTGCTAGTTTTTCTTAGAAAAACTACTGCTTTACCCCTGCTCAGTTTTTCTGTTACCCAAGTGTTCTGTTCAGTGAGTTCTCAGAACTTGCTTATGGAAGCTGAAGTCCTCTTTGACAAATTGCATTTTTTGGCGGAACGAAGCTTGCCAGGCTGTCAGACTGTGGCAGCTGGAATGAGGGATTTTTCAAAACGTTCAGGAATGATAGACAAATTAGCTCATGAAATAACGTTATATTGAGGCATACCATTATGATATAAAAATTCCCATGAAATTACATGAGTGTAAGCTTTCTTGCCTAAAAACAGTCTTCACAATTTTAAATCTGCCCCAGATTGGAAACTGAACAGATTTGATTGCAATCCAGTTTTATCTTCTGATGGATTCTGCATCATAATCGGAAAGTCACACAGAAAATGTCTGGATTCCTATAAAACAATGCTTTATATATAACATAGAAAAGGTCTTTTACAATGTTTTCACATGCTTAGCAATCACAGAATTTACTGAAGGACCTTTTTACAATCCCTCATAAACAGAGAAGGAAATTAAATACTTTAATGCTGTTACATTAAGTGATTATCCTTCATCATCTGGGAAAATTCTCTCAGTTCAGGTCATCTAATTCCATTAGATACAGCAGAATTTAATAGAAGTCTTTGTAGAAGTTGGGATATTCCAAGAAATCAGACTTATAAAACAGCAAATTATTTCACAGATCCATGGTAAAACTAAAGGTTAAATTCCATCACAACAGGTAACAGTACTCTAAAACCTTCTTGGCACAGTTGAAACTCGTACGACACAAACAACAAACATAAGTTTTTAGAAAGGATCTTATATAGGTTTAGGAATGTAGACGACAACCATGTAATGGCCACTTCTCTGGGGCTCATTTCTCATTATACAACATCAAAGGGAAATTGGTGACATCAAAACGCAAAACAAGGGTAAAGGGATTGCTTCATCTGAAATAATATTACTCTGAGTGCTAAAACCTTGAACACAGAGCATATGCACCTTACTCAGACTGGGGGGAAGACATTTCCCCATGAACAAATTTTTAGAGAATTCTGGCATTTTCAGCTGAACTCTCTGGCACCAGACACTGCTGAAATAGGACACCAAATCTCAGGTTTTACACAGTATAGCAGTTCCTACATTCCTAAAATTCCTGTTTAGTCTGTACAAGTTGGATCTAACCGAACTCTCCTGCTGGGCTTACAAAAATAAGGATAAAGTCTAAATTAGGCAATACAGTTTGGCTGCTGCATTTAAAGCCGAGCTGTGTGTAAGCTCAAAGCAAAATTCTGCAAGATGGTGGCATTTCTACTGTCTTGGAAGAACACAAAGAGCTCCAATGGTCAGTGTAGGCACAGCTACAAAATTCTGTGAAATTGTTTATCAATGCAGCCCCAAATTAAAAAAAAAAAAAAAATTCATACCATTTACTCTATAAAATTCCATGTAGGGTTAAAAATGGAATTCAGTAACTATTTGTACTATCTATACATTTCTTGATGCATACAGGATTTAAAAGTTCCGTTAACAATCTAGCCCATCACTTCAAGCCACTAGAAATTAAAACCATGAATCAATAGATGATAATGGATTATACAAAGAAGATTAAGACCTGTCATGTCAAAACCTGTATCTACTATCTGGGTCCTCAGAGAGTGAGTAGATGCTTGAAAGACAAACCCCAAAAACTTACATGGAGTACAAAACTCCATTTTTTGTCAAACTTAAATAATTTCAAATGTGAATGAAATCTTATTGTATACAGGCTGTCTGAACTAGACAGAATGAGACTGCCTGTGTTACAGTTCCCACCATGATTCAAGGAAAGAGTCATCCAGGCTAGTACTACATCCATACAATTTTTTCAGTTTTGTTGTTAGTTATTCAGCTGGAGAGTAAGTAATGTAATGGATCTGTTGTGCCTTCCCTCCTTGTAGAAAGTCTGACTCATATAATAATATTTGTTAGTATGAATATAAATATAGTGTGGGCAGGAAATTCTCCCTGTGTTAATAGTTATTATTTCAATATTGCATTAAGAGATTCTTCCTTTTTATTTGTACTGTGATGTAACTACAAATCTTTCTATTGGTCATCATACGAGGTATTGTACAATTGAAGAATTGCAAGGCAGCTTCTGACCCAAAGTGTTTACTGTTGAAGACTGAAATTAAAAATAAAAATATTATTAGGTTTAACTTCATTATGTATCTCCAAAGCATCTTTAGGTCATACATAAAAAGAAGTAACAAAGAACAAAGAAATGTGTTTTGTAACTATCAAAACAATAAACATTTTTATGTTTAATAAATGCAAAAGAGAAGTCTGCAATACAGTTTTGAACTGCCTGAGACATACTTTCCTCTTCCATTTTTATCAGTTTTCCTTACCTGTAAAGTGGGAAAACTTTATCAAAACTGGCAAACCCATCTTTGACTCATATTATTCTTTCTGAAGCATTTTAATAAGATTAAGCAAACATCAATGTGGGCTAAAATTAAGCATTTGTTGTTTTCTTCATTTTTTTAAATGCAGATTTAATGTGAAGGTACAAGATTTTCCACTAAACAAAAGCAGATGGCAAATGCAGAGCGAGAGAAATAGCAAAGGGATGGATAGCTACATAATTGTCAGATATCTTAGAATTTACTTATAGAAACTGAAGCCTGAAAGTTAAAGCTTATCATAAATATGCCAATTAAACTCTGAAACAATTTCTCCAAACAGTCAACAAATATGTCAAAAGTTGTTATAAATACGGATGCACAACAGCTCCATTACAGGTACCATGTGATTTCCAAAACAGATTATTTTGCATGCCCTCATAACCAGGAGAACAGACTGGTGCCATGTTTCCATTTTCCTAGTGCTCTTTTATCAACTTTTGCAGGTAATTTTTTCCATGTTCCCTGAACAACAGTCTTTTATTTCCTAGTTAAAAGACCAATTTTAAACCCCAAGACATTAAAGCACTGGAAGGAAAATAAAATGGTATGAAAATGTCTTCTAAAATCCTTTTAAATTTCAATTCCAAGCTTAGATGTAGCTTTTCCATATTTCATCAGAAGCATTCAGGTGTCTGCTCTCAGAGAATTTAGCAGAGAATCGCATTCCTACTATCAGCAAGTTGCAGTCCTTCCAAGTGCTTTGTGCAGTGACCTTAACAACTCAGAGTGCTAAGGAATTGAGGATTCTGATTGAAGCAGCTCAGACTTCATGAAGCATGGTCTGAATTCTCAAATTATTTAAACCAGCACTTGCTAACTGCAAGGTAGAGAGCACCATTACACTCCACTCTTTCTGAATTTCATTTTTCCTTTCCTTTTTTCAAATAGAATTGAATATAATCAGTTGAAAGGATATTATCAAAGGAGGCATCACAGAGTAACATTTTTTTAAATAAACAGTATTAACTTGTCATAGCTTGGTTTTAATAAAAGAATCAGACTATTATGGTGTAGAAAATACGGAGAAAATGTGAAGTAGATATGCAGAGGAAATATGTTTGAAGTTTACTTTGAATATAAAGGTAAATAGTATTAGGAAGATCATGTTCAGGAAAGAATATCTATTGCATCATGCAGCTTTTTATTTTGTATGGCTCTTTTATTACAAAGTGCAATATGCAAGCCTTGGCAGAAAAATAACCCCTAATTAAAATATTTGTAGTTGTAATTATATTTATCTGAAAGTATTCCTGTATATTGTAAGGACTCCCTTCAGGTGCTAAAAATAAGCATCTATTGCCATTTGAAACAGCTTATTATTTTTAAGATATCCACATGGATCTAGCAGATTTGACACACGCTTTCCTGGGACAACAGTTGGAGGGCAGGTAGGGTAGCATTTTGGAATCTTGAGACCATGCATATTAAATGTCACTATCTATATTTGGTCACTTGATTCAAAGCTTAAGTCACACATCAAATAATTGAGAATAATTACCAACTGAAGTTTCTCAATCAGGCAATAAGGAAGCAATTCTATGTACAGAAATTAATAACAAGCCATTATAAAGAGGGTTGTAATTAAAGATGATACTGCATCAAGTTTGAAAGTCTAATTAGGAGTCTAAAATTATTTCCTGATAAATGTGTGAGTTCCATTCCATCCTCAATTAGTCGAAAATTTTCAGTTAAACCACCTCTGTTGATTTTTAAGCCTAAAATTGAAGATTCTCATCCACAAATTTCCAGCTTTACGCAGTAAGCAACAGCACCTCTTCACTCTTGCGTTCAAGGTAATCCTCCATAGCAGTGAGGATGGCTGGATATTAGGACAAGGTTCTTCCCCCAGAGGGTGATTGGGCACTGGAACAGGCTCCCCAGGGAAGTGGTCACAGAACCAAGCCTGACAGAGCACAAGAAGTGTTTGGACAATGCTCTCGGGCCCATGGTGTGACTCTTGGGGATGGTGCTGTGAAGGGCTATGATTTGGACTTCACTGATCCTCGTGGGTGCCTTCCAACCCAGCATATAAACATTAAAGTTACATTAATTCTTTAAAGGCAAGCTTTTGTCTCCAGGCAATTAGCCAGTCTGCCTCCCATTCATGTAGCCTTACACGCTTACTATTCCAGTTACATTCTGCAGGCGCTGGAAAGGATGCATGAGACATGAGGTTACCTGGTGTGCACTTCGCCATAATGAAACACTTATGTATAGTTTTGGAGCTATTTGTTATAGTAATCCTGGTTACCATCAGCAGAGAGAAACATTCTAGGACGTGGCACATCTTATCTCTCACAGACATAAGATTAGAAGAATCACATCTTTTCTTCAGTAGACTATAGGGGAATGTAGACAACTAGCTCTAATGAAGAAAACTGAGTTACAGATTATAGATCATAGAATGCTTCCTGTTGGAAGGGAGCTTAAAGATCATCTAGTACCAACACATCTGCCGTGGGTAGGGATGCCTTCCACTAGACCAGGTTGCCCAGGACCCCATTCAACCCGGCCTTGAACACTTCCAGGACTGGGGCATCCGCAACTTCTTCAGGAAACCTGTTCCAGAGCCTCACCACTCTCACAGGGAAGAATACCATTACTCCATTTACTCAAATAAATCTTACCTCTGCTACCACAGAGATGTTTTAAACTGTTACAGTGAAAATTTTGCTGTTGACACATTCCTGGTTGCAGCTCTAAAGAAGACAAATGTTGATTTACAAGGATGAATAAAACAAACTGCAACACCTCTGAGGCAACTGCTGCTTTCCCTTTGGCTAAAGGATATATTATTTTCTGTTGTATTTAAGGACCCTAGCTGTATCTATACGGCACACTGAAGTAAAACCCTTTGGAGTTATTACATTGTATCAGGTAGCTAATATGTCTTTAAAAAATACTCTAAATGTGTTTACAGGCTAGAGACTAACAATCTGTCAAGTAATTCATGTTTCTGAAGTCTCTAATATGGTACATACATTTGGAAGGATTTCTTTTTCCCCAAGGAAAATAGCAGTGGCAGTTCTGATTACATCACGCTAGAAAAATTGCCTCTCCAGCTTCTTGGCTGCATTAAACAAATGAAACTACTGTACATTATGTAAACACTTGTAAAAATGTCACTGGAAATTAAACAAGTTTTTTCAACATCTTGAGGAACATTTCTGCCGGTATTTCTCAATATAAAGTATTAGGGCTGCCTAGAGAACAACCACACTCACAGTTTGCAAAGTCTGATTTCTTTCTGCACCAAAATGAGCTGAATAAAATTAAATAGTGCAGGAAAAAAATCACCTAGGGGGCAGATATCTGCTCAGCTCTCTCCCTACATCATTCCTATGCTCTCTTCAAGAGCCAAACACTCCACACCAGAAATCCTCCTTTGTCAGAAGATGACACAAAATGAAAAGCTTTGACATAAGTCGGAAGATGACTGGGAGCAAAAAGATAATGGTACAGAACTTAGAATGAAAAATACAGTTGCTACTCCCTGGATGGAACGCTGTTGGGATATCCAAACTCCCCTACAGGATACAATCTAAAGCACCTAAATGGAGGGTGAAGCAGAGTGGAGATACCAAGGCCAGGCTCTGTCAAAACCCTTGCAGAAGAGGGAGCTCAGTGGCACTTTCCAGCTAATAAGCCCCACAGCAACTGAAAACCATGGGAGATAAAAGAAGATGTCCTTCTGTTGAACCAGCAGTGATGACAAAATCACTCTCCTTGGACTGATGCACGTCCCCAGTCCCAAGGTTTTCACAGGTACTATATTGAGATATCTGCCCCCAGGGTACGAGCACCCCTCACAGAGTAAGATGTAGGAGTAAAGCCACTCAAGCTCCACCTAAAACATTAAGAAATGGTAAAAAAAGTTAGTTAAGAATGGGGAGAAGTTGGCAGAAGACTCCATCAGAGCTTCTGGGAACAGCTGAACTTGTCTCCCCCACAGGAACACCTATTTGGTAAGAACTACGTTCTCTGCATGCTGGATGATTACCTCAAACTAGTTTTCATTGGGGAATAGAGCTTGTCTGTATAGTGCTTTGAATTAGTATACTGCTTTGAATACATTTTTGCAGACAGATACTATCATTGGCAATCCTCAAACCTTAACCTGTCACAATTTTATTAACGAAGAATATTATTCTGTAAACTGTTAATGTGAGTCCTTCAAAGGGGCCAGCAGTCCCCGGCAGTAGGTAAACATGTGAGACTCAGGAGGTGCTTTCTCTTTTGTGGTGTGGGGCTTTCTCTATTCAGGTGTGTGACCCTGAATAAGTCAGTGAAACCACCCTCTGATCCAGCAGGACTGCTTAGTGAAGGGTCCCACAAAGCACCCCAAAGGGACACCAACAGATAGGCCGGGCACAAGGGTCTCAGCTTTCCTGGGGCACTGACAGACAAATCAAACACTAAGGGATTGGGTCAGTCTCCCCTTTTCATATGACAACCTACCAGCAATCTGCACCAACAAGGAATACCTGAGCAAGCCCAATACACTATATCTCTTGAAAATGGAGCATTCAACACAGGCCGAGAAGTCAGAAATTCTTGTATCTTTGGTTTATAACCTCACACTTAGGATATGCATCCATGTTCTTTTCTCAAGCAGGAAAGTTATTCACAACATCCCCACCATTCTCATGATTCACTCTCAGCTGTTGCTAGTTTAGTAGGACAGCAGACAAAACGAAAAATTTTTAAATTTTTTCACAGTTTTAGATATCAGGGAGGGGAAGGAAAGATAATTTGTGGTGGTATTATTACAGGCCCAGGTTATTACAATGAGCCATTGTGCTGTGCAGGCACTAGAAGAGGGTAGAAGATATTTGTGCTAGCTTTGCAAGAAAAGAAAATAATAGGTGGAACAAACTGCCCTACTACAACCATGGTTTGGACCATATAACTTAACCCTTGTACCTATGTTTTCCTACAAGTGACATAGAGTGAATAATCCAATATTAAAAGAATAGCTGTAAAGAAGTCAGAGACTTCCTTTTTTACAAGGGATCCCACGGAAAAGATAAGGGGTAATGGGTACAAGTTAATCCTGGGGAGATTCCATTTGAACACAAGAAAATTTCCCACAATGAGAAAACTCATCCATTGGAATACCCTTCCGAGGAAAGTGGTGGATTCCCCAACACAGGACACTCAAATTTCAGCTGGACAGGGTGCTGGGCCATCTTATGTAGACTGTGCTTTTACCAGGAAAAGTAAGATCAGAAGATCCTTGAGGTCCCTTCTTCTGTGATTCTATGATCTTCAGCTAATGATGGATCTGGGTATTAATGATCCCTAAATAATCAAGAAACACTTCTAAACACATATTTTTAAATTTTTTTTAAAGTAGCTTTAGCTGTTCTTAGTATAATTGTTTTTGAAATTGAAGTTGTTATCTCTTTGGAATTTTGTAATTTCACCCTCAAACCAAGCATCTAGATATTCACAGCACTCCAAAGACCTATGAATCCTCTCCATAAAAACTGACACTGCTGTCCAGGCTAATTTAAATTATGCCTTTTTCCTCTTAGGAGATCTTCTGAAATTAGAATCTTGTCAGTTGATTGGCAATTGGCATTAAGCCAGGATATAATTCTCTGGTATGCACCATTAAACCTCACAGTGAGGATTAATTAGTACTGCAAAAGCACTTTGGAAATGAAATGTGCTGTGTACTAAATAATTATTATTTTTATTATTATAACATTGTAAGAAAATTAGCAAGTGACTAAGAGACAGTTTACAAGACCTCCCACTGAAAAATACATTAAGTGGCCTATTTCTGAGAGATAATCCAAATAAAAGTATCCACCTCTATATACATCTAAATCTGTTTCTGTAAGATATCATAATGGATCAGCACTTGTAATATAGCTGGGTTTGGATATAGGATCAGTGAAGAGAAAGAAATTTGCCACACAATTCACAAGACATTGTTGGGATAGGGTTTTTTATGCCAATTTTCTCCTCTAGCCATATATATGCATATGTGGGCAAACATAATTTGTGGATTTCCATGGAAAATAAGCTGCAGAACTCACTTTGATTAGTCATTTGTCTTTAAATCAGGAGTTTATTCCCAAAATTTTCCTTGCAACAACTAGTACAATATGTGCTCAGATCTCACAGGTTTCATACAAAAACCAGATTTTTCTTCATACTGACAAAAAACAGATTTCCCATGCTTCAGACAATACCTCTCTCCTCAAAGGCTAAACGACTTCCTTAGGTTTTCATGAATAATAAGGACTGATTTATAGCCATCTTCATTATCCAAAATAGTTCTTACCAAGTCCTTAGATGCATACACAAAGCCTGCTGAGAGCCTCGCAAGCCTTAAAATATATCAAAAAAAAAAAAGTAATCTTCCTGTTTTCCACCATTCTAAACTTAAGTTTGACTAGGCTAATCCTATTTTGTTAAAGTATCATAGATGCCATCCACTGACCACCTGACATCCCTTCTGGGACAGTGATGATCTTTCTTTCCAGAGAAAAAACAACTAAGCACATAAAGAAACCTAGTTAAGCACCTTAGTAGATGAGGCGACCTGCTCATTCCCGGTATTGGTACATGTGTACAAATGCAATCATTTGCAAATTGGAGGTAAGGTATCGGTCTCTCTGCAAAAGCAGAATGTGTGATTTCATAACTGATGCTCAGCTATGACTTTGAAGACTTGCTTCATAATTATGGAAGTTAGGAACCAACTTTTCCAAGAGTGAAAACTGAGGCTTTGGATAAGAATCATCAGAATATTTTTGCCTACACTCCTTCAGCTAACCCTTTCCTTGTTTCCTTGCTCAGCAAAAGGAAAGGTAGAAGATTATGCATTTGCAAACTCTAGTGCAATAAATGACAGTGAGACGTGAATAAATTCACACAGTGGGACACAGTAGAATCCTGAACATAATCTGCATGAAAAATGCAGTTTTGAGGCTCTGATTCAGGCAGATATTGTCCCATATATTTTTCTTCATAGTCTTCAAACTGTGTGGCTCTGCAAAAAAAATGCAGAATGGCCCAATCTGTCTTTCCATTGCATAATCTAAGTCTTAGCTCCAGCAAGGACTGGTATTTTCTCGTTAAACAAGTATGCATAAAGATAAGTTCTGCTTAGACTTTTTATTTGGCCTCTGCTTTCTAACAGACAGGATGCTTTCTAAGGTATGTATTGTAAATTAATGGGAACAGTAGTCCAGTTATTTTTAGACACCATTAGTCAGTTCCCTGGTTAAACAGGGGCACTTTCATGTGCAACAAAGGAGTCTGTGATGGAAGTTAGATAGGAGGCACATTCAGCACACTCTGTGGAAGAAAATATGAGTGGAGTGGCTATCTATCAAAAGCCACACAAAATGCAGCTCTGGATCTATGACAGTATGTGAAATTTGTTAGTGATAATGTATAGTCACAGAGCATGGAAAAGATCAAATGGAATGCTATTCATACATTATTTATATTAGTTTTGAGGACTAGCAGGCAGACTGCTGATCCTCAGAGACACATGCTGTTCATCCAGGTTAAGTCTTGGTGAAAAAATGTACACAACCTCTGGCTCATACCTTTCCCACCCCTAAAAGCTTCTTGAGAAATGAAAAGATTACTCATCACTGACTTTATTTTGATCTCAAGAGAGAGAGGTTTATACACATTTGATATAACCACAAGAGAATTTCTAGAATAATTTGGAATAGAATAAACCCTTGGTTGGTCATTAATATGTTCATTTCCTCCATACTGTCAGTGATAATTAAACTAACCATTCCAAAAAGAAGATTCCTAACCTTGCCCATCTCCCCCATGCTCATTAAATTGCTTGTTAGATTTAATTTCTATCAATGTCTTACATAATATTTATCCTACATATTTCCTCTGTAGTTTTAAAGCAATTCTTCTTCAACCTTCATTTACTAATGGGAATAATTGATCCTTGTCCTCTTCCAAGCATTTCTTCATGGATTTGTGACAGGTTTTTTTCTTCCCTGGTTATTTATTTAATTTGAGGTTCGAATAGCATAACTAGTAGAATATCCTGGCATGGAATATTAAGTCAAACACTGTGGAAATCATGACTAAAATCTCAGTGTTGCAAGGCACTAAATTACTTCCACAATGGGAAAAGGGCTCTCAGGTCTTTTTCCAGAGTCTAAAAAGACTTGGAAATTTCCTGCATCAAAGACATTTTTGTTGTATTTGGGTATTTTTCATACATCAGTCCTGCATCAGGAATATTTTTCTCAGGTTAGGCCCAAATACATATCTAGAAAATTTAGGGACAGAGTAATGGATTCAGATAGATGAAGGTTATCTGTAACCACTCATATCAATAATAATGAAATAAAAATTAAACTCCCTTGACCTTCATTAAGCTAGATAATTCTTTTATTTATGAAGTTTTTAAAGAAAAATATTTTCACAGAAAAAAAGTTGGGATAATATCAATCCTTGAAAAACGATTGTCATTGCAACTTCTGTAACAATCATTTTCATTCTTAAACAATCTGAATTTTCAGAAATCAAAGAAAATAATTCTAAAAGTAAGAAAAATTCTATCTGTTAATTCTAAAAAACTAATTAAAAATTAATACTGTATTCAATTTTTAAGAACAGTTTTGAAGAAGTTTGATCATTATATGTAAAAACTCTTAGAATATATCAAAAAACAAACCCATTTTTCTCTGTGGCACTCTTTTTAAAAACCAAAGATTGTCAGCTCGACACAATTTCTATTGCCGTATTCAGATCAAGATATCATCTCTGAAATAAAGTGCTCCAAAAGAGTGTGGTAAGTTTTTTTAAATGGCATAAGGGCCATAATACATATTATCCATATGTCATATAAACAACTTCCCAAACCAGTTTCCAAGCTCTTTAAAAACAGCCTAACTTGTGAGATTATTCGTATTTTAGTTCATTTTCTAGACCACTGAAAAATTCTTAGGCCACTGAATCATTCTATATCAAAATTTAAAATGGTTGCTGAACAGTTGGGAGTACAGTATTGACCCTGTCATGTCTTCTTGTACATATGCTCTGACTGTGGCAATTCATAATTGCTTGTTAGCATTTGCAATTCCATCTTTCAGTCCTTGTGTAAAGGAGTCCAGCCTATACTGCTGCACAGTCCATAAGGGGACTGTATCAGCCATGTGCACTGATTAACAGCAGAGATTAAGTTAGCATGCTGACATGACCACGAGCAATCACCATACTCACAGGCTACAAACACACTACTTCTGGAAATCCATTTCACAAAGCAGAAAGTTATGCAATTATTTGGGTTATAAGGAAGTTCGGAAGGCCCTCTGGTCCAACCGTCACTCAAAGAATTTGGCTCCTGTCTCTCAAAAAAGCATGGAAGAAGATGGCAAAGCTTTCTAAAATGAATCAACCCATTGTATTTTATCCCAGCTACTGAAGAATAGGGAAGGAACCTAAAAAATTCTATACCTCTACATCTGGGAGAGTGTTGGCAGAATGGGAGTGGTGGAATCAAACCAGTCTACCCAAAGGGACACACTCCCTTCAATGGGACTTTCTGAACCTTGGAACTATCCAGAAGAATTGGCCCTTCAGCTGTCTAAGTAGGCAGGCTGAAAAACAGGTTTCTACAAACTAACCTCAAAATATGTTCTTAATGCTGACAATTTAACAGGAATTAACATACAGATTTCCCCAAAAGACATAAGAAAATTTTTATTAATTTAAAATATCCTCTAGAAAAGTACATACTTCCTTCACAATTTCACAAATGTTTTCTTATTTTCCAGACATTTCAGATTCACCAGGATTTAATGTATCTTTCTGTTAGTGAACAGCTCTCAGCGCAGTACTTCTACAGCAGCCTCCGAGATTATCCCTGTGCCATGACAGTAACCCTATGAGAGTGATTGTCATTGTTTCAACTGCAGACCTTCCCAGACTTTGACTGCAGAATCATACTTACCCTCTCCTCTATAAACCCGGCCAAGCTTCCCTGTGTAAACCTGTTTCAACTGCACTCAACAATGCAAATTTCCCCATGATTTATGTAGTTAAATTACTGGAGGGAAAATAAAATCTTCCATAGCACCTTCACTTTCACTCTCCTGCCTGAATTTTCCTTCCTGGGTAAAACAGGCAGTATGTCTACAGAAGCTGAAAGGAGGAAATAACACTGTGGTAAACCAGAGCAAATAAATGACTCATTTAAATCCTTATATATGTAAAGAATCAAAGAGTCCATCATGCATACCAAGCTTCCCCTACACATTTAGCTTTTGTTATTAGATATTTTATTCCAAATGCATCTAGACACTGACTGAAAACCTCAGCTTGATCTATACTGGGGAGGAATCAAGGCATCTGGATTGATTTACATCAGGTAAAAAAAAATATTTTTCCTTTTTAAATAATCTGGGATGTATTGCAATGGTACTGTGATATGTATGCTTTACTGTTGAGTTACTTCCATGAATAACTACCGAAGTAATTTCATAAGATATAAATTATTGCTAACCCCAGGCTACAGTAATTCATGAATTCCAAAGCTTTTTAATTTAATATGCATATTTTATATATTTGAGGATGAAAAGCACACTTTTTAGACTGACTCTGTTTTGATTTACACCCTTAGCACCACGACTGAGAAATGTTATTTCACACACAGAGGGAGGGAGATTATCACTGTATAACGTAAATACTGTATATATTGATGTGCAGAAAATAGATTGTTTCTTTTCACATATTATCAATGCCTCTCAGTGCACAACTTTGGAGATTTGAGATAAAAAAGGAAAACTAGTAATTGAAAAAAATGTAAGAAGACATGGTTATGGGAGTTTGAGATATGATGTTTATACAAAATGACTGTGACTAAGTGCAAGGGGTACCCTAATTACCTTCGTAATTTGACTGTATGCTATTGCTAAAAATGCCTAAAAATAATGCCTTCAAATCAGAACGTGATTGTATATGATACTGATGTTGTGAAAGATGCTCCATTTACACCAGATAAATTCATCAGCGGTCATTCGGATCATCACAAAATGATTTGGCTATAATTACAATTTGTGAAGAAATAGAGCTTTCTGCCATGAGAAAAATTGTACTCCAGACCAGTATTTAATAAGTCTTCTTTTAAGTATTTAGAAGCAATTTTTTAAAAATCTAAAGAACTTGCAGGTTTTTATTTAAATGAACACAAAAACCAACAGTTTTACAATTAATATCACCCAAGTCCTTTGAACCAAAGATCTGAAAAAGATTAAGTTTTATCAAGGCAGGATGCAAATTGACATTTCACTTTTAAGTGTCAATTTAAAGTAAAAATTTTGTATCATTTTTACTTTGTGCTTCCTTCTGTCTAAATTAACATTTTCTGATGCAGGCTTCCTATAAATTTCTATGATAGTAAGAACTAAACGTAGTTTGGGGATCTTTCCTGATGGACAGGAAATAGAATACTGCTTCACACCAAGCAGAGGCCAGGGAACAAACTGACGATGCCAGCCTACGGTGGTTGGCAGGTTTAACTTCAGTTAGAAGTCAAAACTCACCCTTTCACTTACTATCCAGCTCTACAGCTAAATGAAACAGATTGTGAACAAAAGAGTGTAACTGCCAGTTCAGAGCACAAATGAAAGGATGGCATCTGGGGACTGCAGTGCTGGGAGGCACCCATTGCTCAGTCCTCGACCACAGCAATAACAGCAGCGGCTTTTATTAAAAAGTGGGGAAAACCACTTGGGAGAGTCCCCTGCTAACTGTCAAGAGTGAGCAGCATCAACAGGAACCATCCCAGTACAGACTATAAGCACCTGCAGAGAGAATACATTCTCATCTTCCTCCTTATTACAGAATTTATTCCATCATGCCTCCAGCCAACTGCACTGGTCAGATAACAAGGAACAGAAACAGAAAATCTCCTTCTTCATGGTCCATTTGCCAGCAGGAAAAAAGTGGCTTTTCTTTGTCAGAGAGACAACCTCAGCAAGTTCAAGTCAGTCAGACTGATCAGTCAGGAACGACCAACCTTGCACCTTGAACTGTCAGCAATTCTTACCTGAAAGACACGTGTAAGTGACCATTTTCACCAATATTACGCCCTACAAGGAGGCAGAGAGCCTAAAGGCAGGATTCTCCTAAGTAGCTGTAACTTTGGCATTCTCAGTGTCAGATGGACATTGTGTTAGTTCATATGTAGCTACACAAGCCACTTGATAAGTATTACTGTGGGAATTTGAATGTCACAACAGAAAGGGAGCAGAAACCTGAGCTGAAGCTAGATCTTTTCACTGAAAGAGACTATACAGCATAGATTTACTAGATAATGCTAATTCTTTTGTTAACCCTTTATTCACACATATTTCTTCTCTTTTTGCTAGTTTTACTTTGCTTAGCTCTACAGAATTAAGATTTGCTTAAGGAAAATACACTGACTTTAAAAATATTTGTATGTGAATACCAGAGATAAAACACAGAAAACTAAGTCTTAGCATGCATTTGTATATGCACAGGGACACTGTGGCCACCTCTGGTCAGTGAAGAAGAGGAGAGACATTATCTTTGTTCATTAGCATGAATGACAGCCACAGGATGGCTTGGGAATTTAGACCAGAGGCACTAACAGAAACAATTTCCTAGTTAAAAGTTCAATGGAAGAAATGTGTGCTTATGGGGCAGGAAGTCTTTGCCAACCCAAAGGTCTGAATCACAGACATCAGGATCTCTTACTTGATGTCTTCATAGAGTTTTAGTTTGATTAATAATTTAGAGCACACCTAGAGGTCTCTGGCAGTCATGAGTCTCCAGAGCTGTAAGTATAAAACTGCTCCTTTTTTAGGTAAACAGATAAGAACTAGAGTTACAAAGCTGGACACACAAATTGTATTTACACTTGAAAATTAAGCACATCTGGGATCATGCCTGGGACAATCATGGTAAGACCCTGCTGAATTTACAGCCTCTAAAGCCATATCATTCCTTGGTCACAAATTGCCATTGCTGAACAGTTACAATTTGAATTCCTCCTTCAATGCAAACTTCCAAACAGGAACAGTTCTGTGCCAATTCCCACACTACATGCAGGAACAGGTCCTGGCTGACATAGTTTGAAACCATGATCAGTGACTCCTCTACCAGCTGATCAAACTCAACTGCTCAAGTACATTCCCTTACACTGTTGAAGCTACTGGTGCAGATACAGCCAGAGGGGGACACATGTATCACTTGATCAGTGGTTGCAATTATTCCGTTTTCTGCTGGGTCAGCCTGAAATATTTCTTTTTTCTAGCCTTCTGCATTGGTAGTATTGACTTATTCCCTGCCAACTTCTGGAATGTGCAAGGCAGATTGCTGAGACACCACAGATCTCATACACAAGAAATTGCCCTGAAGTATTTTGAAAGTTCTCTGCTCTTAATATCCTGCCCTTCTACACCCCTTTTTTCCTCTCCACCTCCTGTCAATGAACAATGAACCAACAAGAAGAGGCAGAAGCTGAGACACTCTGCTAGAACAATATCTTCAACAGGAGCTGCTCAAGAGTGAACTGCTGGCTGAGCTAGAGATGAGAAAAGAAGCACAGGCTGAGCAAGGTAATCCAGGAACCCCAGAGATATATCTTACATGTGGGCTGAGCTCCCACTTCTTCCAGTTCTTCGTCAGCACCCAAGAAGAATTCTGTATGATGCTGACATATTTTTGTCTCTTTAGTCACCAGATGTAGCAATGATTTTTTTTTTTTTCCACTGTGCAGGGCTGTATTTTCATAACAGTTTTTGCCATGATTTATTACTTCAGTGAGAGCAATAAAAGTATCTTTCCTAACTGAATGACATATGCATGCATTTCTTGTAAAGTGAATTAATGGCTTTGTTTATGGCTGTTGTTTTTAAGCTCTCCAGTCACAAATATACTATTTTTATAATTTCCTCCCCTCTGTTTACCTATGGATTATAATAGCTTTAGTCATCACATCCAGTCATCAGAGAGAAAAAGAAGAAAAGGAGCATTGCCTGTCAAGTTTTGACAAAATAAAATTATTTATTGTAAAAGTGCTTCCAATAATTTCATTCTTTATCTCAATAATGGCAAATGTATCATGTCAATGTTCTACACCCTGCTAAAATAACAATGGATGATACAACTCATAAAGTAGAAAAAGAAACATTAGGGGTTAGATAATATTAATTCAGACATAAGCACACATAAAAATGTCCTGGTATTCTGCAGTGTCTCAAATCATTAGCTTGCTGGAATAAGGACTGTGCCTTTTCTTTGTTTTTCACACAGCATAATGGCACACTGACACTGATGGAGGCTTCCAGGCAGTCCCAAAATGTAAATAAAATCACAATTAAAATTATGATGGCAATGTCTTTCGCTTTTTGAGTATACAGCTGAAATGAGCTCTATTCTTTACCTAACAAAGGGTAACAAGTTTGATGTAGCATTTTTTATGATCACTGCCCAGGATCCTGATGTTTCTGTTGGTAGAAATAAATCTTTATTGTTTAAACAATATCAAATACATAAATGCAGCATAAGCATATATCACAAGAGGAAGGAGGTTAGGATGGCCCCTTGAATTAGTAAACAAATTAAGGCATATACAAGGTAGTTAGTGCCCAAATATTCTTCAGAGACTTAAGATTCAACTGAAAGCTTCGTGACTCTGCTATCAGCTGTGGTGTCTACTTTTATTGAAACTACTTTTATTGAAACAACCAAGGCTTGTTCAGCACAGTTCAAAAGCCCTGGTTCAATTAATGCTCCCTCCAGACTACTGCAGTTCATAGCAAGCCCAGGATTAGAGACAGAAGCCCCTATATGAAATACCCTAAAGAGGGGAAAAGCACAAACTGTAGAATCCTAGAATAGCTTGGGTTGGAAGGAGCCTTTAAAGGCCATCTACTGCAAGGGGCCTGGAATGGGCAGGGACATCTTCAACCAAATCTGTTGGCTTAGATCCCTATCCAAACTCATCTGGAATGTTTCCGGAGATGGGGCATCTAACAGCTCTCTGGGCTACATGTGCCAGTGTCTCATCACCCTCGTTTAAGAAACCCCTTCCTCACTCTAATCTAAATCAACCAACCATCCTTTAATTTAAACTGTTACTCCTTGTCCTGTCACACCAGACCCTGCAAAAAACTCTGTCCCCATTTTTCTTATAGGTCTCTTTAGGTACTGGAAGGGTGCTAAAAAGTCTCTCCAGAGCCTTCTCTTGTCCAGGCAGAATAATTACAACTCTCAGATTTTCCTTATACAAGGGGTGTTCCAGCCCTGTGATCACCTTCGCAGGAGTGCAAAAGGAGGACAATCACTATGAGTGTCAACAAGAACCTACAAAGGCTCACTGCAGGTTGAAGGTCTACCCACAAAGCAATCAGCACATTGAGGCTGTACTGCTTTATACCATAGCATTGCACAAGAGAAAAACACTTCCTGCAAGAACTAAACCTCCCAAGCTCTGTCTCATAATCAACTGGATTTCAGTGGAAGTACACAAAATCTGAGGCATGAACTTACTATACAAAAAAGAATCTATGTCAAAGACAAAATTTAATGGAGGCATGAATGTGTTGACACATAATGAGAGTCAAGTCCAACTGAAGCTTTCACAGTATAGGATTTGCAATATTTCTGTCTGATGTCAAATAAATCCAAGATCCTGCTGCATTCTTTTAGTCAGTATTAGAGTCTCACAGACAGGTTTTCTCTCTGACCATCAAAATTTGTAGGAATTTATTGTCTCTGAACCATACCATCCCATTTGCTTGAAATTAGCCATTGAGTAAGGAAGCAGAGGCAAAGGGACAGATGTGGAGACAGTACAGTCCCATACAATTTGTTTCCACAGAAAATGAGGCTAATAATCATAATTGTTAAGAAATTGGTTTGGGGGTTTTGGTGCAGATAAGGTGCATTTTCCTGATGTATATATTTCCATAAGGTGCATTTTCCTGATGTATATATTTCCATCATTATTGTTTAATGTAAATCACTCCCTATCTACCCAGCATGATTTATTGACAGGATGTTTAAAAGGGAAGAGTAAAAGCCTGAGCCACTATGCAATGGATAAAATTTATTTCAAATAATTTTAAGTATATTGATTTTGCTTTTGAAATTGAAAAACATAATTTAGGAAGGCATGTCTATTAATTTGAATTTAAAAATAAGAAATATGTCTCATGATTCCCTGCCCCTACAAAATAAATTATAACCGTGAATTTCTGAGATGTATTGTTTTATATGATGAATTGTTCCACCAGCCATCTATTTAGGAAATCTTATGAAAGCCTCCTAACAAAGAGTAACCTACAGATTTAATAGGATAGTAAACTTCACAGGCAAGAACATTAAAAAATTACAAGACAGTTATAATCTGACATTACTTTTCTGTAATGTGGTTCACCACATAGCATCTGTCTTGGTAGCCTGGTTAACAATCTCCATTCATTTCACCACACAAAATAAAACTAAACATGTAAAGATCAGTCTAATAAAAAAAGCTGGGAAAAAAAGCTTCTTTTAAGCTGGAAGAGCTCTTATTTTTCAGAACTGATTGATTTCCCAAAAGTTCCCATAATTAAAGGCAAAACAAACAGTCATGTAGATTACTTAAAAGGTCATTACTTTTGAGGGTAGATTAACATAAATTATAAATATCAATGATATTACTATAAAGGATAAAGAGTTCTCTTTTCCTCAAATCATAAACATCTTTCAAAAGCAAATGGGGTGAAACCTAAGCTTGGACATATAACTACTCACAGTAGTAATGGTTCCCAAAAAGTTCAATGAAGGCATATCTACATCTAGCCAAAATGGCAAGCAATAGAGTCGAGCATAAAAAATTCTCTTTTTCATTTTTGCTAAAAGAATGATGTAAAAGCGATTTAAGCAAGAGGTTTTTTTTTTAGTTTGTGCAAATTAGTGAGGAATGGTAGACCAGGTATTAAAGTAATTTAGCCAAACATTCTTATACTCAGCACTGCTTTCTTATTACTGCCTTTTCCATGACAGAAAGCTGTATATTTGTGATATTTCAGTATTGACTTTCTCTATCAAATTTCAGTGCTAATATCTCATGTTCTTTGAAAGATACTTAGGATTGATGACCCTAGAAGTCTGAATTTACCCTTATAGATATGAGTGAGGCAGAAGGATTGATACTACTGCATACATTGAGTGGAATGCAGGTCAGGCAAAAAGTCTTTTCTCAGAGGTTCAACTAAAAATTGTCAGTAAATTGGTTGCTCTTGCACTTTATGATTTTCCAGAATAACAAAAAAATTGTTCAAGACTCTGACAGGTTTGGTGGTTGTTGTGGTTTTGTCTTTTTCTTCGTCAGCAGCATTTTGGTCAGCCCTAATCTATACTGTTTGTTTTGCCTATGACTGAGCAAGACATCGTGTTATAAGTGTGTAGTGATAAATCTGTCCCTAATCTCAAACTGACAGGGTTATCAGTCACAAAGTACCCCATATTCGAACTGAGTTAAAACAAAATACACGTCACTGAGCAAGACCTCCTGTATGTTACATTTTACTGGTTTAACCATTCTTGAGATTATTTGACCATTTATTGAATTCAGTGTAACAAATGAAAATACCTCTGGTTTCCCTACTTTTTCTGTATACCAGTATCTTCTGTTTAACTGGGCAATTGGTGACTTATATGCTTATTGTCTCCCTTCACTAATTTAATCTTATTAGAATGTGACCTTCTTGACGGCTCTGAGGAATACATCCATTTATCACTTGTAATGTGAAAAACGTTCCAGCTTTCCATCCCTATCTTTTGTTAATAGGTCTCCAAGTTCATATGAAATTGCTGTCCAATATGTTTTGTGTCATTGGCAAGCTGTTAAATGAGAAACTTTCTCACTGAATTTTGTGAGAATAACGAAGACAATTACCTCTAATCTTTTCTGTCAAGTTTCTGCTTCAAAATATCTCCAGCCCCTCAGGATGGATAGTTTCCTGTTAATGCTTTCAATCAGCTGGACACATCTCTTTCATTCCTAGGCTCTACAATGCACGGGACTTTCAAAATGAAACTTCTCATTCAGTTCTAACCCATTCTTAACTTCAATAATAACCACATGCCAGTATTTCAAATACAGATAATATAATGGGGAAAGATGAGGCTACATTGAAAACTATCACCTTAATTACAGTCCAAAGATTCAGATTAAAAACTGCAAACATTAAGAAAGCATAGAAGTAAGGACCCTCAGAAGCATTCATATTCCTCAAATACAAAACCAGGATTTTTACTAAATAAATTTAAATACCTCGTAGTTGCAACACTGAAATACAGAAGACAGGTAGTTCTGTGAATGAAGAATGCCCCCTACAATCAAGGTTACTATCTTTCTGTACTTGAGTACATGCTCAAGGAATAATTAAATTCCTCTGATACTGAATGCAAAATCAAATGCAAAGTAATTACCTACTGATTTGATCTTTGAATTAAGTTGTGATGATAGGGCTGAGATTTCTGGGCTTAAACTAAACTTATCCTACAAGATGAATCCAGAGAAAGTAATGATTTTGACACCTAGTCACTTCAAAGTTAATGCTAAAGTTAGACTTAGACACATTGTGGATAAAAATACAAATTTGTGAAGTCTAATGAGATAAAATCTAAAATTCCCTATAATTAACAAGATTAACAAGATTCAGGACATCACACAGACAAGTCAGTTTAATTCTATTCTTAGAAATACTCTTCTTTCATCTTCCTGCCAGCTGATCAATCATAGCAACAAGGGCCAGACCAGAGCCATTCTTAATTAAGAATCTATAGCAAAAAAATCAGCAACCCTAAAAAACTGAGAAAAATAAATGCCACCCCCAGATGATGAACAATCCTGTCCATAGAAACTGCTAGAATTTATGAAAACAATAAAATTTTTAGTTATTAAAAGAGCACTAATTTTTTATTTTTTTTAAATCATGGAAGTAAATGCTTCAAAAAAGAACATAGTGCCTTGCCTTACAATACCTTTAGCAGTTGTCTATCTTACTGGCATGAGACTATCTGACTTTCTTCCCTAGCAACAATATCTTAATCACAATACCTTGCTAAATGATTTAATCAACTACCAATAAGATGATAAATCAACAAATAATATTATCACTCTTTGCTGTTCTGGCTCCATGCAGTCTTCATATTTAGTTACATGAAGAGATAGGTGCTCACAGATCAAGTGATTTAGCTTCATTGACAGGTCTGGCTCTTCTAGAAGAGCTCTTTTACATAATCCTTCTACACACACTCTGCTTGTCCCCACTCAAAAAAAAAAAAAAAAAACTTAACCTATTGCATCAATACCTGCAGTATATTAGGAGGAAGCTTACATGGACTTCAACATTTTGAGAAATCTACTTGCCTTACCACAAGAACTTCCCTTCATTTAACTTGCTTGTGATACAGACACTTCTAGAGCTTGCCTTACTTCATCTAAAAGAATTCTCATAGAATGAAACCTTCACCCTAAAACAAAACACAAAAATAGGATTAGAGAAGTGAGCTGAAGCATATCGAGTGGACTACAGAGGAAACCTACCATTACTTTATTTCTACTGCCTTAGATGGACAACTTTAGTACTAGATGAGAGGAATCCCAACCCAGCTCTCACCAAAATCTTCACTCTGAAGTAGCCTACCAAAATCAGAATCCCTGATGCAAATATTTCTGCCTTCTCACTAACAAAACAAGCTCATTTACTACTAGAATTTCTGCTTGAGGGAGATTTCATTTCATCCCCAAGAACACCATAGGAGAGCTTTCAAACACTGTTAACCCAAGCACACACTAGATTTGGATTTCTTTTGCCGGCATATTCATAGGTATGAAGAGAAACAGATTCATCTCTTGCAAATGTAAGGCTCTTCTTGTAAAAAAGCTCTTGGAAGAGACATGACCTCAGCTGTATTCAAGTTCTGCATACACACAGAAAGCTTCTCATGCCCTTCTGCTGCTTTTCCTTTTAAGATTTATTCTGCTTGCGACAGTCCATGTTTTTTACTATAGTCAAGGTTGTGTCAAAGGTCTTCTTGCATATTCATTATAGTAGAAAGTATATTTTTCAAACCCTACATGCCATTTCCTTCAGCGCCACTGTCCAGCTATGTTTTCTTCCCAGAATCTTCTTTCATTCAGTAAATATGAAGTAGTTAGCAGGACACTCCTTGTTACAAGGATTAGCAAGAGCAGGCCCAGGGACTTCAAAAAACAAACAAGCAAACAAACAAAAAACAAACCGAACCAAAAGAGAAACACCAAAGTAAAGTGTTTTGAATTAAATAATTTCTGAAACATTCAAACCTATCAGAAAAATTAATTTACAATTCTTTGGCACTTTGTCAGCAGTCCTAAGTATTTAATTCTGGAGAAATAACCCACCCTGTGTATATATTCACAACAAGGTATCTATAGTCTATGTACCACAGGAGCTGCCATTCTTTCCCCCTCCAAGATTCAGTCTCTTTTAATGTTCTATTCTGTAAGTCACACTCCTAAAAGATCACTTCACCACACTGACATTCACTTAAAAACAGTAGGGTAAGTCCAATCTCCGTAAAAAAATATGCGTCTGCAGGTTTTGTCTGAACCCGTGCAAAGTTGCCATTCTTATTACCCTTTTTTGACAAAGATTTTACAAGAGTTCTAGAGCATGCAAAGTTAAAACATTGTAGCATCATTGTGGGTTTTAGATGTAACTTCATTCACACATAAAAAAAAAATTGGTAGATTCAGAAATATAACAGAACTTCCCTATTTTAATGAAAATTTCCTGATTTTTCCAGCTGTATAATGAAGCCAACCCAACATGGAAATAGAAAATCTACACTTCTCCATGCCTGAAGACATATATTAGGATCCTTCTGCATAAATTTTGGTGAAGGGGACCAGAACAAGCGAGTACTCCATGCATTAATTTTTTAATTTCAAATTGATGTCACTGACAGCTGGGAAATTTACTGCTGTCACTTCCCCTTGACCATACTGCAATGTGATAATAAATAAAATAATAAGTTTGTTAATCTTATTTTTTAAAGATAGAAACATAGATATGTTTATATTTAAATTGTTTTAAGAGTTTAGACATCGTCTTTTGGATTTATGGATCTTAAACTCAAGGAACGTCCAAAACATTCTTAATCTACTCACCTGCATATCAAAGACGTTGAAAGTTTTACCTGATTTTATTGAAAAGAAAAGAAAAAGAAATGATCAATTTTAAGAGCTTTTTCCAACCTCAGTGATTTACATTATATTTGTACCTAGACCAGGACCAATATTTTTTTAATTTAAAAAGGCAAAATTTTTGTATTTTCTGTAAGACTATATTTTATTTAGGATCCCTCAAATTTCATATCATATAGTCTGACTTGAAATAGATGAACTTTTTTCTAAAAATACCCTCTGTTTTTATGAAGGTCATCAAAGCACAACAAAGGATGAGTATGTCATCTTGGTTTGGTATGTGAATGTTATTGCTTTATTCTATGTAATTTAATCATCAAACTTATTCATCTCATGAGACTGTAATTTTCTTTCAAGTGCAATTATATTTCACAGTATGCCTGCTGATTAGGCAGAAACAGAAATAATTCATCAGAAAATTACAAAAAGAATTAATCATCACCAACATGTGAAGTAAAAATACGATATTCAGCAGCCAATAAATAATTAAATCCCTTCTTTCCAAATCCACCAAAGCTTAATAGGAGGGATGTATATATGTGCCAATAAAGAAAAAACATCATATAACCACCCATTAGGGTTTTCCATTTTGAATTGTGCAAGAATGATGGATAATTTATTGCTTGTTTCTTTACAAAGCACTATTTTAATAGATTATGTAGAAGACAGCCCCTTGCAGTATAAATATGTATTTTATTGCAAATTGTGTCTCAATCTGCAACACTAAAATCCTAAAATGGAAAAATTAAAAGACAGTATTAAAATATGAATTACTCTTCTTACATCCCATGTGACAGTCCCACAGAATACCAAAGTCCCAAACAATTATTTAGAAAATTGTAGCCTGATCTTGTAAATACATGCACACATGTACATGTCTATTAGTTTCTGTTAGGCTACTCAAAAAGAGGCTCAAAAACCTTTGCAGAAGTCAGGATTAAAGCTCTGTGTTTCCAAGTCATTAGGTCACTTAGATGCAGAAATTATTTCGTTCATGTCAAACAGTTTATAAATTAGGAAAGTCCACCAGTACATTCAAAGTCCCTGTAAGAGAGAGCAAACCAAAAGCCATCCATAAGACACTGAAGAGTTCATTTAGATAATGAAATAAAATTTTAGATTCCTAGAAATTTGTCTTTCAGAACAATACTGAGATGTCTTCAGGCATCTTGAGGTTCGTCACAGCCTTGATTCTGTTGTTCTAGGTGAAGTCACATAACAGGCAGATACAACACAGAAGGACAATAATACACTCAGAAACACTTCATGACACAAGGTTACATTAAAATCTTGCAAACGGTCACTAACAATGATGGAAATTAAGAAAGTACATGTGCTGTTGAACTGAAGGCCTGTTCAGACTCTGGAGGAGATGATGGCAAAGGAACTGCGCGGCGGCAATAGAATTCCCCATCATAAGCTGCCAATACTTAAAAATAAATGAGATGTATGAAGGAACTATGTCAAGTAGCTAAAAGTACTGTGGAAAACTACAGAAAAATGATAGAAGTACCAACTCAGAAGTAGTAATGGCTTTTTTACAAAGATACACAATATTTTCATTGAACTCTGGAGACTTATTAAACCAGAACTCAATGAGGAAAAATGTGGAATGAGCCTGAAAGCACATGCTGGAAAAGGGATAAGATGTTTATCAACAGCAGCAAACATGTATCTTTTACATATTTTACTTATATGTATAACCTATTTCCATCTGATCTATCATTAAGCCCTGTGTAGTAAATAAATGTTTACGTATGTATCGTAACTCTCCATTACCTCATAAATAGATATTAGCTTAAGTCTTCCTTGGCAAAGTCCTTAAAAGCCCCGAAAGTAACAAAAATAGTAATTCCCAAGAATGAGTAGAGCAGTAAAGCCATATAGGCTCATCTCACACTGATTAGATAGTATTAGTTAAAATTAACCCCAGTACTAGAAAAATCACACAGAAGGTGTGGTGGCAGAAGCCGCTACCACCCAGGTAGCAGGTGAGCCACGGGGACGGAATGCGGCCTTGAGTAGCTGGTGGCCTGGCTCGAAGTTTGAACTCTCCCCAGGCTATGATGAACAGTCGTAGTGCTTTGCCTGTTATGTAGACTGTCAATTGTCATTTCCCCTCCCTGTTTTATGTATTTGTTCAACATCTACCACCCTGTTGAATATGTATGTGTTCTAGAAAGTTCTTCATTCTTCCATACCCCATTGGTCCCTCTCTCTCCCTGCTCCCACCTTCCCCCAGATTAGTCAGTTTATATTCTCTCCTCCGCTTTGCCCAATCCTGATTAATGGACTGTATCCCTATAAAAGCCTTGGACCCTCCCTTGTAAACATCTTTTGTCCCTGGACCCTCTGAGGAATAAGAACTTTTGGAATCCATGCAAAGGACCCTTCTCAATCTCTTCGCCTTTGGTCGGTGATCTGGGGATTCAGTCGCTTGTGGTCTGGCTCGACATCACTCTGGGGATAGCGAGCGTGTGCGTGGTGGCCTGACAGCCCCTCCTGAGGATCTTTAACTGTAGGTTGGAGCCCTAGAGGTTTCCAGACCTCTGGCAGACACTCAGGGAGGCACGGCACTGTTCCTTTCCACGTCACAGTGGGCTGTGCCAAGAAGGGATGAGCTAAATTTAAAAAAATCAGCAAGTTGTCTCTCAAAAGAAAAAAAATAATATTCTTACTTATGAAGGAAATTTTAAGCTTTTGACTTTATAAATAAATATATAAATGTTCTAAAAATAATTATATATTGCAAGTTACAGTTTCCAGTGTAAAAATAGATGTCATAAATCAGTCTAGACTTCTCTATCATTAAAAGTTACAGAACAGTTTTAAAACAGAAAAAAAGAAGTGGTTTCTATTTGCAGGTCTACCTGCACAGAACACTTTTGCACAAAATCTGTGTATTTACACATGGTGTAAATGAATTTGAGACTGAATCAAGCGTTTCAAATAACGAGATTTTTTACTGGAAATATGGATTATATTTACAAAAATGCAATATAATTAACGGCACTTTCCATATCAATCGCTATTTTTGTACTTCATTTCAATGCTTCATTAGCATTTTTAACAATAGAAGATAAAAATTTATTACAAATTTGCACATATAAGAAAAGAACAAGCAGCATGCACTGCTACAGTATTACAAAGAACATATACAAAATATTAAAAGACTGATATAAATCTAATGTGATGTGGCTGTGGGTACTTGGAAACCTACATAAATTAGCCTTTGATTCAGAAATTCACTTAAAATATATTTATTTCATCTCCAGAACCACAGAGTCAAGAACGAGTATTGCAGTGTTAAACAAAGGTCTTAAATACCACTAGTACTGGTTAGAGTAATAGAACTGGATCATACCAAATGGAAATGTCAGAGTAGATTAAGCCACATCCTGCAGATAAAAACACAATAGCCACAGAATCTATAGATTCAGAATGGTTTTTAAGCACTGTAAAAAAAAGTAATCCAAAATCTTTCAACAAGTAAAGGGCATGCAGATCTCACATTAAATAAAAAGCATGAAGTCCTGTCACATTTAGCACTACAAAAGATACTATTTGATTCATATCATCTGCTGCAGCTATCCAAAATAAAAATCTACTCTGTATGGAGCTATCACAAGCCATATCCTGAAATGGAAACATGGAGCTGTTCTACACTGTATAGCAAACATGTGTAATACACAGTTACGAAAGAACTAATATTCCGTGTTCAAATTCCTTCGTGATTTAACCTTTTAGAAGTGAAGAAGTTGTAACACTGCTGCCTAAACTGGGCCATATGAAAGTCAGCCTAAGCTCCTTGGCACAGCTCCTTCTATACACAAAGGAGACACGGGAGTTTGCCAGATTGAATCAATCCCGTAAGAGATTTATCTCGTTATGTCTTTTACTAAAGCATTCACAACAGAAATATGGTTTCTGCTATGAAAGTAATAGATACACCATGCAAAAAACAAATTTCTGCATGACACTAAACCTTTCACTAGTGATTTTTGTGTTTGAAAATAGAAAGCATATGAACGACTTTGACATTGGGAAAAGCAACATTGGGTCTGATTCTGATCTCATTAACAACTCCTGTAGATAATGTCTATATTCTGAGTAAGATTAATACTTCATTAATTGTGTCTTATAAAAAGTTGCCCCATTCCTTAACATAGATTTGGAATTACTAATCAGTCTTGGTATCCCAGGCTTCTGTTGATTTCTCTGCACAACAAAACCTCTTAAAAAAGACTAAAACCATTTCTTCTGCAGACTTGCAGACGCTGCACTCAGCACACTTCATAGCTACATTGCACCATACCAAATGTACCTTCCTGTTATTAATCTGACTTAGACTATCCAGAAAGAAGTGACAAGGAAGGTAGAAGTACAGTACATTTCAACCATGTAACAAGAAGAAAGAAGAAAAAAGGAATAATACAATTTGTTTTACTTTAATTGGGTTTATTTTCTGTGCCATGGAAGTGGCTATAAAATTAGACAGTATTTAAATAACATCAGAGCTAACTCAAACTTTCAAAATACAAAAAAGTCAACGGAAATGTCAATGCAATCAGTCCTTTCATGAGCTTCACTGATCACTCAGTTATTTTTTCAGTATCTGTTGCATCCAAATGCCTGTCTGACTTACTTAAATAATTATCAACAATTAGGTAGATAACCTATATTAAATCTGAAAGGGCATTCAACACAAATTACATTTTTTCCTGGTGACTAAATGAGATATTTTTGTCTGAAAAATTGTATGAAAATGTGACTTTTAGTTATTTTTTGATAATGAAAAGAGTTTTATTTTAACTAATTTAAATCAGAAAAGTACCTTTTATTGCTATTAACTTAGTTTTTGAAATCTGTATAAACTGCACCTAAAAAAAAAGCACCATAGATTCCTGCTTGTATAAGCCTTGCTACAATTGTGTCTAATACAAATACTGTGAACAGAAATATAGCATCTAACCCTTCCTAGAACAGACAATACAAATTTGTTTCAAGCTGTTAATTTTAAAACCCTCAACACTTTGAATTATCAACCTGCTACCTTTGATCTTAGAACTGAGTATTGGATAAGTTTTTAAAAATACTCATCTGCAAATGTAAAGAGGAATAAAGGGCCTTGTTGACCTGTCTGCACTTGCTATTACTGTACAAAAAAATAACTTGTAGGAGCAGTCATGTACAAAATTCCCAATGTTTTCTTTGTTTTATGTTTTTAATGGATTTGAATAAAATCTACTACTTCTATACCAGAACTTAAATTGAACATGCGGTGCTACACATTTCTGTATGAAAGGACCAATAAACTGAAGAAGTAGAACCTAAAACACTTCTCTTTCTCTATATCATTTAATCAGTCTGCAAGTTATACCACCCATTGTGTTACTTCCTTACATGAAAATAATTAAAATTACAGTGCTACAATTTCAACTAATTGCATTAATATGTAACAGCCTGAACCAGAGACTCGAGCTACATCTATACTTCAAAAAGGGCATCCAGGAGGACTCAAGAAACTACAGACTGTTCACTCGAAGCCCCTGGGATGGTTAATCACAGAATCACAGAATCACAGAATTACCAGGTTGGAAGAGACCTTCAAGATCATTGAGTCCAACCTCTGTCCTAACACCTTAACTAAACTAAACCATGGCACTGAGTGCCACATCCAATCTCCTTTTAAACACGTCCAGGGATGGTGATTCCACCACCTCCCCAGGTAAACCATTCCAATACTTTATCACTCTTTCTGTAAAAACGTTTCTCCTAATATCCAACCTATATTTCCCTTGGCGCAACTTAAGACTGTGTCCTCTTGTTCTGTCAGTTGTTGCCCGGAAAAAGAGAGCAACCCCCACCTCACTACAACCACCTTTCAAGAAGTTGTAGAGAGTGATAAGGTCACCTCTGAGTCTCCTTTTCTCCAGGCTAAACAACCCCAGTTCCCTCAGCCGTTCCTCATAGGGCTTGTGTTCCAAGCCCCTCACCAGCCTTGTCGCCCTCCTCTGGACACGCTCAAGTGTCTCCACGTCCTTCCTGAACTGAGGGGCCCAGAACTGGACACAGTACTCAAGGTGTGGCCTCACCAGTGCCGAGTATAGGGGAAGGATGACTTCCCTGCTCCTGCTGGCCACACTATTCCTGATACAGGCCAGGATACCATTGGCCTTTTTGGCCACCTGGGCACACTGCTGACTCATGTTGAGTCAGCTGTCAACGAGTACTCCCAAGTCTCTTTCTGCCTGGGCACTCTCCAGCCACTCTGTCCCCAGCCTATAGCGTTGCAGGGGGTTATTGCGGCCAAAATGCAGGACTCGGCACTTGGACTGGTTAAACTTCATCTTATTGGACTCAGCCCATCTATCCAACCATTCCAGGTCTCTCTGCAGAGCCCTCCTACCCTCCAACAGATCAACACATGCTCCCAGCTTAGTGTCATCCGCAAATTTACTAATGAAAGACTCAATGCCCTCATCCATGTCATCAATAAAAATATTAAGCAGCAAACCCTCCAAGAAGGTATTTCAACAGACATGAAAGACATGTATTGTTTGCACTAGAACTATTTTTGACCTCTTTTAAAGTTCCATAACCCATAATATTAATAGCAATGAAATAAGAATTTATTTAAGGTTTTACTGAACTTTTATCTTTGTATTAAAGATAACTAGATATTTATATATACAGATACACTTTAACTTTTTCTGTCATATTAAATTAAAGTTTTAGTTATGAATATACTTTATTGAAAAAATGCGTGGCTCAAGAAGTATACATAAAATATGTTTCTTGATTGTTCACCTTACTTAAAGTTGATTAAACTTCAGATGCCATACTAGAAAGTGGAAAAATTTAGTTATTGAAAGGGCTAGTGCTCACCAAAGTGTAAACTGTGTTCTTTGTCTACTGATTTAGACTGAGTGCACCTGTGTGGATGAAATTAATCAGATTTATAATTGAACTGAATTATCCAAGGTAGTTTATCTCACAGTGATGTTTTAGCAGGTGGTGGTTTGTTAACACTGCTTTCTTAGATGCAGTTTACAATCGGTTCATTAGAGTCAGAACATCAAGCAGGTGCACTTCATTTGCTTGGTTTGTCGAAAATGTATTCTGATAGTTGAGCAACATGGTCATGAGACAAGTTCTGTCCAAGTGATACTGTACATGCAACGAATGAAGATGAAAATCTCTTTGCAGGGGTGCAAGTTATTAACAGGAAGCAAATTACCTCAGTGGAGGTAAGAGAAAAACATAGGCCAGCTTCTTGCTAGTACATGTCTGCAATGTTTTATCCAAAATGTTTTGGATTCTTTTACTTAATAGAGCTTTGGAATATTTCCGTGGCTTTTCTTAACTAACCATAAGCTTTTTATTTTGTACAGCCTTCCGCATGTTCACTCTATACTAAATTGTATCTTTCACTATTGTTGTAATTGGAAGAAAAGGTAGGGAGGACCCTTAAGAGAGCTACCAATCCGCACAGCATTGTACAGATTAGAAAGCTAATCATATTCTTTGAAGACTAGGATAGAAATATAGCGGGTGATCACTATGACGACAAACTAGGGGAAAGCTATTCCTTACTTCTTTCAAATTCCCTGCCACATGATGCCAGATCCACTATAAAACCTTGAGGTGGAGCAGGGAATCACAAATGAAAATGATCCCATTTGATCTGATTCAGGTGGCTGATGTGCAAGAGCATTGTGGCCACAAGCCAGGCAAGACTGAAGTCCAGCAAGTGGAATCCTATCAATGCATACATAATAATGGCCCATGTATTGAGATCCCAGTTGGTTGTCATTGACCATTAATAAGATTTTAATAGATAAGGGAGGACAGTGTCCAATATTAATGCAGTAGGATGCTGAGAACCTGAACATATGACCTGGACAACAATTAAAATCACTTGAGCAAATGGAAAAAGTATTATATGCCAAACTGCTAAGGTTAACTGTTGGCCCTTGGATGATAAGCAGATGCTGAATATTCACTTTGCAGTTAAAGATCATGATAAGAACAATTTGGGTTTCAGTGTTCTGAAAAAACCTGGTGTCTGGTAGCAGTGTGTGGTCCTTTGGTCAAACATTTACCCTGTTCGGAAAAGATCACAGACTGCAAAGAGCTTCCTTCGTGTGGCGCCTGTATGCCCTGAATATAGAAGAAATGTCACAGCCTGGAATGGTCCAGTCATTATCACCCACTGCTGGTTTTCCCACTGGGTACTGATGGAGTCCTAAGAAGGCTGCAGACAATCAAGAGGAACCTCAGGACCTTGGGATCTGGAGCACAAGCTGTGTTCTCTTCTATCCTGCCAGTTGCGGGATGGGGCAAGAAATAGGAAAATCATGCAGTTTAATACCTGGCCTTGAGACTGGTGTTATTAGCAGAATTTGGGGGGTTTGATCATCAGTCAGTGTGTGTGACACTGAGCATGATGGCAACACACAGAATCCATTGTCTCAGAGGGAAAAAAGATCTTAGCTCTGGACTTAGCAGGGCTCATTGAGAGAGCTTTAATCTAGATTTGAAAGGGGAGAGGGACATAGGCTTGACAGACATGAGGTGTGGGAAGGGGAGAACTATTGCGACCACCCAAGCAGCAAAATGAGGCTTAAAGAGGGGACGCCTCCAACAAGCGCAAGTACCCAAAGGCATAACAACAAGAATGGACTGTGGGGCATCCCTTTGTACCTTCACTGGGATATTGACCCACTCAAATACTTCTATAAAGTCTGTGTACACGAATGCACACAGTATGGCAAACAAACAGGAGGAACTAGATATGTGTGCAGTCAGAGGGCTTTGATCTCACTGCAGTTACAGAGACATCATGGGACAGCTCACATGACTGAAATGTTGTCATGAACAGCCATAAGCTGTTTGGGAAAGACTGACTGGGAAAGCACAGTGGTGGAGTTTCCCTCTATGTGAGACAACACTTGGAATCAGACTGTTTTGGGGTGGATGATGAGCAATGAGAGCTTATGAGTTAGGATAAAAGGGCAGAGTAGGATAAAAGGGCAGAGTAGCAAGGCTGACACTGTTGTGGGTGTTTGCTACAGGGTCCTGGTCGGGAGGAGGGAGTGGACAAGGCCTTTTAGAGGCAGCTCAGAGCAGCCTCACGGTCACAGGCCCCTGACATTGCTGGAGAAGCAACAAGTGAAACACAAACAGCCCAGGAGGATCCTGGAAAACATTGATGGCAACTGTCTGCCATGGAAAGCGGAGGTTCCCAATGGCGTGCTACTCAATCTGTCACTAAAACACAGGGAAGGCCTTGTTGGAAATGGGTCTGACATATACTAGCAAAGCTGACCTCCCATAGTCTTACCCAATAGAGTCCCTATTTTAGCAGGTATTAAGCATACCAGGTATGCTTATTACCTGCAAAAAAGTGAGAATATGTTATATCTTCATTTTAATTGGTAATGCAGAGATAGTACAACTATAAAAATGACCTACATTTGATTATTGCTCATAAATCATCAAGAGAAGCTCTCACAAAGGGCCTCTTCCCACCAATGTTACCTACCTCATACAAGGTAAAATGAGGAAATCTGTCCCTGAGTTCAGACAGTGATGGTAAAAACAGAATTAAAAGATACCATATTTTCAAAGTCACTCAAAAAATACAGCAGTTCCTTCAACATGTCATTATTTTAGCTTCTGATTTCTAGATATAACTAGGAAAAAAAATTTTGTCTCAATACTACTTCCAGTATTTTTAATTTAATTTATGTTCTGATTGAAACAGGAAAATCAAATTATTGGAAAAATTCATAGGGGTATAAAAAGATTTGACTCCAAAATGACCCAATTCCTGACTGAAAAAGAAAAATGGTCAATTGAAACTCACTTTCTCCACTAGAAAAGTGTGATTTTTAGTCACATTACATTTTCTCATATATTTTCTCCATTTTTCACATAAAATACTATCACTAAACCTACTTAATTGCTCTTCATATTACTGTTCATGAGTATGACATATTCATCACCATATGGAATTTTCAAAATCTTTCTAGAGGCATTTCTTGCAGGCTTTCATACTGATGCACAGGTTGGGAGCTTTAAAATTCCAAATATGTCAATACCCCCCTACACAGCCTACAAAGTAAGAAAGAACTCTATTCCAAAGGCATTACTTACTAAGTATATGCTCATAGCAATAGTCCAGGTTTACTTATGCTGGATATGTAATAGCGCTTTTTGTACTATTTTTTCCTAGATGAACTTACGCTTATATTTAAATATGCATTTACTTACCCCAAATTTGTAGTACTTCTTTTAGCCTGCTGCCCAGAATTCTTCTGTTCAGAAAATAGTAGCTGTGTTTTTAATTAAAACTTTTCCTGAATGTCCTCAGAGTGTCCCCTTCAACCTGTGCCAAAAAGTGTATAGCAGTTAATCCACTGAATATTTAATTGAAATCCCATTATCAGCGTTTTCAACATTGGTTTCACTTGGAATTTTACACATTGAAAATGCATGAATAAATAATATTTACTTTCACATATGCAACTACTGCAATCGCAAACCTTTCAAGTAACTCGTACATTTTTTGAAGGGTTTTAATTATTTCTATGCCATTCCTACCACTTTTTCTAAGAGTTACAGAAATACACCAACTGAAGTGCCAGTAATGTAGGTCTTGATATGCTGAATCATAGCTGAAATTTTTGCTATAAATATGTGTGGTTATATCTGCATTTGTGCATGAATATGCACACTTTGCATATACCACACAAATACAGTGCCAAATTCCTATTTTTGGATTCAAGTTTGAGATCAAGACTCAAGCTTTGCTGGAATCTATCTTCTAAATACAAGGAAATAGCATAAGTGGCTTTGCCTTTTCTCATGACAGAAAATGCAATCCCAGCAAGTTCAGCTTGTAGCAACAGTGGTAGGCATGGTGGTCTGCAGGGAAAGAGACGTCAAATATAAGACTGTCTTGGTGTCCAGTAGTCAGTTCCCAGTATGAGGGACCATTATGCTGTATTTCCTGCTACAGTGGGCATTTACTTAATCATGCAATGAGAACAAAATTTCAGTTAAAAGCAAATGGAAGAGACTCAAGACCAACTCCCACAACTCAGTGGTTGGAAGCCTGGGTTTCAATCCATTCATACTGAGGGCCAGGACTTGCAACACCCATCTTGCCCTTATCAGTTCAGATGACACACACCTGGAATTCAGGCTTTTGTGGATCGCAGTCTGAGATTCTGTATTTTCCACATGCATTCTACAGGAAGGTTAAATGACCACGCTGAGACTACAAATGTGACTGAATAACACCATGCTTAAAAAGTACATACTATAATTATGATCATAAATCTTCTTTGTGAATCCTGACTAATTTTTTCAAATCATTGAGTGAACTATTAAATAGCCTCAGCATCAACTGGCACCAGCCCTTCCCAGGTTTCAGTCTCAACATTCATTTGCTGTGGGTATATTCATGTTCACATAGTCAAAACAGTGACAGTGCTGTCTATAAAATTAGACCTGCTTCTTTTCCTCAATTCATTGATTTAAGTGTACCTAGAATCAGTGTAGGCATTCTTTTAAGCATAAGTAACACACAGACAAAGGATTAATGACAGATAAATTGTGACATAGCAGCTCTACTTTTCAGATTAATCTTTATCTCATAAAAGATATATGTGGTATAATTTTATTAAAATTACTTAAGTCAGTTATAAAGCACACACTATTTTCAGTGAAGTCAAATTTTCTGCCAGGGAATTCAGTGTATGACCCCTAAGGAGGTGCCTTTTCTCTTCTAGTACTGTTAAGGAATGAGTCATGTCTAAGGCAAGTTTGTAAAAGACAAATTACTATTTACGTTAGAATGAAAATAAATATATTCTGATAAAAAGACATACATAAACAGATTTATTTCAATTGCTTCCATAAGCATTCACAAGAAAATCTGTGTGGTTGTATTGCATTTTCATTTTTGGTTGCAAAAGGAAAAAGGAGTGTTGTTTGTATACACTAGTTAAGTCAAATGAATTTAAATTTTCAGTTGAAACTGATTTAATGATGTTGGAGTTTCATCAGTTACTACTGTAATAATGACAAAAAATTTGATTACTGAATTCTACAGGACTCCCATCATCATTTAATCATCCAATATCCTAGGTAACTGGTTCATTGAAATTTCAGCCACAAGAGAACTAAGCAAAAAACCGCATGCAAGTCACACTTCCACCCCTTAATCAAAACTACATTAAATGGTTTCATGTTCAGAATCAAATGCAAAATGCTTTACATTCTGCATGAAAAATCCAGCTTGCATTTAAAATACACCAACACATTTAAAAAACAAGGAAATTTCACATCAGTCACAGTACTGCTGGTATGTGTTGTAGTTTCTACTTGCACATTCTCAGATGGGACCTCCATACATAAAAGCTAATCTAGTTCTTCCTTGAAGAGTTTGTATACTAGTCATTAAAACTTTCCTCATTCTAGTTTCATTCTAACTATTATCATTAAATTAATCTTAACTTTCTTCCTTAATTTTAAATTACATTCAGTGGTAACATACAAAGAATTAAATACTAGCTCTTTAACTTATGAATCAAAATATCTACAAAATAAGTTATTTACATATGTATTATTAAACAAAAGATCTGATCTGAAGGACTTATTCAAGTCAAAACTGCTTCAGGCATAGGTATACAGTTCAGCAAGGTTTTTGCTTAAACAAGAGCTGGAGGATCTGGCTTAAAGTAGTAAAATAATGAATTTTGCTAATTTCATATTCACAAAGACATTCAGCTCTTATAAATAATTTAGCCAAATCAAAATTACTGTTGGTGTGTGAAAGTGAATTAGAACAAGCATGGGAGACAAAAGTATCACAATTACAATACTAAAAGCATTATAACCTTATTCCACTAAAGACTAACATTTATCTTATAAGATTATTGAGAAAATACTTATTTTAAAGAAACAAAGCATCATAATGTAATATTCTATCTTTTTAAAATTTAAATGAATTTAAACAAGTGTCTTCAGCAATGAAAACACAGATAACACATTTTTTGCGTTTTTATAAGATTTTAACAAAATCGGTAGTTATTGCTTGCTCCACTCCTGACACATAGGCTAAATGTGTTCGGCCACATTCAGTCCATGTTCCTTAACATGCAGTCATTGCAACTGCTTTTTGACTAACAGAGGACAATAAGCTATAGGCTTTGATCCACTGTCCAAATGCTTAATTCCCCTTTGAATAGAGTAATAAACTCTTATCTATGAAAATACAGAAGTTTTACTTTTCAAAGTCAAATGCAAATGTGTTGGATTTGATAAAAAGGGTTTACACACAAACATTCATCAAACACACTGAGTTAAAAAGAACAAGAAGAAAAGAAATAAAAATTAACTAGAAGGCTTTGTTTGAGAAGAATGCTGCAATATTTAGAGAAAATTACAGGAATTTTATTAATTAAATTAATAAAATATATATTTGGAAACTACTCAACTTAATACATTCCAAGAAAAATATCATTAAAAGTAAAGATGTAACATCCTAGCAATGCAAAATAGCTTTTCTGAAAGATTGATCATATGCATATTGGTTCTCCAAGCAAAGAAAAATATTGATACAACCCCATGGCTGTAATGAAGAAAAATGAGCATCATAATAGTGTATAACTAGTACATTCTAAAAATGAGCACATTTCATTCTCTGCTTTTTGTTTTAGTTGTTTCTGTTTTTTTTTTTTTCTAATATCTTTGTTTCCATTTCTGAATTCTCCTAATGTCTCCAGCTCTTTTTCCATTTCTATATTCTGCATCTGCCTATCCCATGCTTTACCAAATGATAAGCTTGCTATACTTTCCTTCTTTCTTATTCTTCCTCTCCTTTTATGATCCATCTTTTCCTACTTTATCATCAAGTGTAATATACTGCTGTCCAGCTTTGCAGTTATCTTGCAATAGATTACTGTGGTAAAGATCATCTCAAAAAGAACCAGTGGCAAACTGGATGCATATAAAATGGCAGCACATAATCTCAAGTGACCTTACACGACGGGTAGTCAAACAGAAGACATAAACAGAGGAAAACAGCTTCATATACACAAAAGACTGAAGTAGGAGACTAAACTATAAAAACTGATAAACCTGGTGCTGTTGTTAGTTGTAGTAGGCAACTATCTTCTAGACTTTGCTGTGGTTTTTAAAATTATGACCTGCAAAATCAATTATGAAGCAACTGTACTTTAATGCTAAAGCCTGTGTGAACTTTCTAGTAAAATCTTCAGTGCTGATGTCACTTGATGAGCAGTATCTCTTCCATGAATTAACAGACGACTTCACTTTTCTGTACTGTCAGTCTGGCCCCTTTCACAAGGTTTGAGTCCCCTTTAAAATACAAAAATAAAGATTTCATTGTCAAAAGAGGCTTGACCTGATAGATGAATTGGGTGAGAGATTTCACAGATGAAGATAGTTCATTGCCCTTCAGAAATTTCTCTCATCTGGGCTGAAACTGAAAGACAGTAGCATATTTAATTAGATGGATTTTTTTTAAAAAAGAAACATAAAAGTAATCTTTTATCTCAGCCCCTTCCAAATATAAATAATGATAAAATGAAATATTACTGTATCCTGATTTGTACATTCCCCATTTTTCCCCCCTATTTTTAAAGTATCTACTACTCTGACTTACATGTTTGGGCAGCTTATCAAGTATAGCAACACTAAGCACATCTTTAATATAAAATAAAATAGCTATTTTTTAGATATTTTAAACAACGTGGATATAGTGCTATAAAATTGTAAAATTGCTCTTTCTTTATTGTAACTATTATAAAAAAGCCTAAGATGTTAAAATATCCATGCATATAAAAGCCCTATTAATTAAACTAAATATAAGAAAAAATTAATACAATATATCAATTTAATGAATTAATGATTTAATGACAACATAATGATCATGAGCTAACAGTAGATGCAATCATAATTTTTCATATGTGGTCTTCTCTATTGGCTTTTTAAACTGCACGTGTTCCTGTTTATTAATGTTTTTATTGAGGAAGATTATATGCTTTCAATGATCACTAATATAATTTCTGATTTGCCAGGATAGAAAGAATCAGTTCAGCTTTTTTTAGTGACAGGGCTCAAGGTGCTATTAAAAATGTATATACATCCATTCAGCATAGCACAAAAATTCAGCACAACACATTCCAACCCTGCCAGAAAGAAAGCAAAAGAAAACCTGAGTATTCTCTCAGGCTCACTTTTGAGCATCTGTCTGGTATGTACAATTCTGCTTTTTCTCTACCATTACATTTACATTTAAAAACCAAATAAATCAAACAAAATGTTGTATGAGTTCATGGGTGAGTGGCCCTGGTTTGATTCCACTATTTTATTAAGAGTTTAAAGGAGTAGTGGAAACATAAATCACTCTGGTAGAGACTCAGCGTATTCCCCCACATTAGCCAACTAGCCTACCTGGCTGTTTGAGCAAAGACAATCCAAGATATTGGTCTGACTTTTCCCCAGGGAGGAGCAAAATCACACTCTCTTTCCCAACACTTTCCCGTGTAGATTATGGGAACCTTATCTTCTCCACCCGTGTGTCGTTAGCTGATCCTCTGGTGTTAATCGGCCAAGTGACTTCTGTTAAATCTGCATACCAGTATTTCCATGCCCCAGCATGGAAGAATTTTCAGCAGACTTTAGCAGTCCATCATATCATTCAGTCTTTACAGATAATAGCAAATGGGATGTTGTAAATACAACTTTTTTCTTTACATTTTAAAAACACATTAAATCTTGGAAGAAGGAAAATAAGTACTTCAAGAGAAATAAAAATTTTGGAAAGTTAAGAATGATAAAATTATTTTTAAATGTATTTATGAAAAACAAGGTGTATGTTCTTTACCGTCTAATAACACCAGACACTTCTGATATTTGAAGTGGAATTGTGCCACAAGGTGGTACTAGGTGGTACTAGGTATATTCTCTTCATAAAGGTATATCTACAGAATGGAGGTTATAGCTCTTATTTCTGAGATCTATAGAGATCCAGTTGTGCAGCATATACAGAAAAAAAATTCTGTATTAAAATCTTATCATTAGAAGTGATTACCCACATATTTAAACACCATTTCCTGTACAGGTTCGTTAAACTGCAGTTAACACTATCCTAAAGAAAATCCATAGTTCTACCTTATTCTGCCATCCCAAATAGTTGGTTATTTGTATAAGACAGTAGTTCTGACAAGAGCAAGACTGAATAATATTAATTCCACAGTACTTCATCACAGAATTCATTTATATTGTCTTAAGTCATCACCTATATGTTATCTTGGGTTACCTTTATCCATAGAAGTCTGGGTGTCATTTTTCATCTGCTACTTTTGTATTTTTAATGGATTTTCCTTGAGGTCTGCTGGAAGGTTCCTGGTACTTGGCTTTGCTGACTAATGAAACATAAACAGAAAAAGTCAAAATAGAGACTAAGCAGTTTTGATATATTGATAATTATGCCAAAATACTTTGTTTCCAATTGTATTGTGTAGCCAATAGCAATGTTCAGATTTATTACATCCATAACCTTTTTTACTTTCATTTCTAAAGTTATTTTGGCTTTACAAAAGTGAGAAAGTAAGCTGCTTTTATGCCTACATTCTCATATTTCAGTCACTGTGTCAAATCACTAACTGCAGGTAGAATGCACAGATCACATTAAGAAATGTTAAACTCTTCTTGGTACTTTTAAGAAAATTTAAATAATTTCATACAAAACTACAATTTGTTCTTTCAATTTCCAAGAAGAAGCCATTAACATCTTCTTATCGCTCCTTTCAAAATGCAGGTAACACACAGACCACATAGTATTTTTACATGCTATTCAGTTGGAAATTATCTAGTTTAAAAGAACAACATAGAACGTTCCTAAATTGTCATTGTGGCCCTATTTATCTCATCATTGAGGGGTTATTCCCCTCCTCGGTTCTTGTTCCCATTTCTGAAATTATTTCAGTCCTCACACAACAGTAAACATCAGAACACAATAGTATACATCAGGCTTGTAAACAATTCTGAGTACCTACAACTTTTATTTTAAGAGAAGATTGGATGTGGCACTCAGTGCCATGGTCTGGTTGACAAGGTGGTGTTAGGTTATAGGTTGGACTCGATGATCTTAAAGGTCTTTTCCAACCTAATTGATTCTGTGACTGTGATAGTGCAAGGCTTGCTGTGACTAGATTTAGGCTGGTTAGTTGTTAGCAATGCAAGAATTGCATCAGGCCAGGACTTATATTTAGTGTGCCAATAGATTACAAGTAGCCAAAGCTTGTGTAATATCAGTGCAGTGATATTTCTAGTATTATAATTAACACATATGGAACCGTCATATGTACTAGCAGAAAACAAGAGCAAAAAAAATCTGAGAAAAAGTAAATTGTATACTAATAGAAAAAATGGATATAAAATTCCCATTGAAGGTAAAATATAAACTAATTTTCATCATGAAACTATATCTTTATTTTTATAATGTGATCTTTCACATGTAGAGAAATTTTAGAGAATGTAGCTATGAATTTAGGTATGATACAAAAAACAAAAGCAGGATTGTAATAAAGCCTATAAAGTATTAAGTGAACCACAGATGGCATTAATCTTAATTCAGGAGCAGCAGAATAACCAATAAAATTACAACATAGATAGAAATAAATTGAATTTTTATTGCATGACAGATACTTTCCATGTAGTTCTTATTGTTTAAAAGAACTAGTATCTTAGTAACATTTAGAGAACAATTAAATTTATTCACAGCTACATTAACCTATTAACTAAAAAATTTATGAGATAAATCCAGCATAGAAATCAAACTTTGACTGACAACATTAAAGGGAAAATTCCTTTATGGGTAGTACTGAGCTCCCTCCATGAATACCCAGCTCTCCCTAGGTGAGAGGAAGATGGCTCTCAGGTCCAGGTACTCTATGGCCTCATCACTTTTCACTGAAATGCATGCTGTGGGTTTGAAACCAATTAAGCTACAAAAAGATTAGGAACTCAGGAATCCCATTTTCCAGTTAAGGCCTTAGACAGCTAAATAGTTTATGAAAATACTTCTCTCTTCTCTCTGAGTTCTTTCCTTGTGTTTTCTAAAACAGGAGAGTGGTCTAGTTCCCTATACCCAAATTGTAATGAGATATAGACTCTGAAGAAAGTATTACACCATGCATCTCCATTTCTCAGACGTGACTACTTCAAGGTTTCATATCAGCACCCAACTCTAAGAAAGTGACAATATTTCCAGTATACTCCTTTTATTAGCATTCTCTAGCTGGTTTATGCAGCATTCCATGATGAGTCAGCTATTTTAAGTCCCATTATGCAAAGTCCAGAAATTTCCTTACATGTCCTTCTCCAGCAGTAGTTGCACCGGTTGCAGTGGATAGTCCTGCACTACAGAAAGAGGCAATTCTAATAAAACTGTGATGAATACTGTCTAATCAGTTTAATCAAGCCCACTCAGAATGAAAAAAAAAAGACTTAGCCAGTAGAGTCAAGAAGGTAACTAGTCCAGGAGCACAAACCAGCAACAGGAGCAGGCACGAGGCAGCAGCCTCTTCAGTGCCATTGCTACAGGGAATGACTAATGCTCTGGCTGTGACTTACAGCTTCCAAGCCAGGTCCAGATGAGTTCACTGGCTATGTCCCAGCTCCATGCCGCCATATGACCCTGACACATGTAATCTGAAAACTGCATGTGGACCTTGCACTGGTTGTCTTATAGTCTTACGAAAGGGGACTGAACAGACTTGGTTTAGAGGACAACCAGGTGATCAAGACACAAAATGTATCCATTATTTAGATGCAGCATCTCAAGTGTAACTCTCCACAAAGAGCAAAGAAAATACAATAAATAATTTTTAATTTAATTCCAGTACGTGGGCTCCCAAACAGATTTGCTGTCTTGATTTTCCTCTTAGTGTCTCTGTCTCAGAGTTTATGTCAGAAGTCTTTTCTATAAATCTCATGATACATTAAAGAAAGCAGGAAAGCAGTAATCTAGAAACTTTGCAATCAGTGTATTTTACCCATTACTTTGTTACAAGCATAGCAAGAAATTTAAAAGTGGAATAGTCTTTTCCTTTATCCTGAAACATCCCAAATGAATGAAATATATTTTTTTATCTTCTAAACATGAATATTAAATCACTTACTTTTCTAGTGCAGATCAGAGAAGTAATAAATTCAACATGAGAAGACTAAGCACTATGAGAATTTGGTGATGAGGATAAATGAAAAAATAATATGAAAAATGCACTCAGTTATTTTCAGATTCAAAGCATGTACATATATTTTCATAACTTTTTACATTTTATTTACTTAAAATGCAAATAATTAAATCCACATAATCTGAATTCAAGCATAAATTACAACAGATTCATTATGTTGCCAGCTATTTTTGTAATATTATAATATTGCATAGCTCTAACAATGCATTTTTTTATAAAATACCTGAAACATACCCTAGCAACATCTTTAAAATGTATATTTAAAATACATTTTTTAACTACCTCTTACCGTTTTTAACTTAGGTCCTCTGGAAGTTGCTTATAATAATCCTAAAAGTGAAGTTATAAATAATTAAAATTAAAATTATAAGTAATTTCTGGAACACTCTCCATTTTTAGTAATTATAAGTAATTGTAAAATAGATCAAGACTAGCCCAGGGGAGAAAGACTTGGTGGACAAAAACTCCACATGGCCTGCAAAACGTTTGCAGCCCAGAAGGCCAGTTGTATCCTGGGCATCCAGAGCAGTGTGGGCAGTAGGTGAGGGAGGGGATTCTGCCCCTCTGCTCTGCTCTGGTGAGACCTCACCTGAAGTGCTGCATCCAGCTCTGGGACTCCAACACAAGGTGGACATGGACCTGTTGGAGTGAGTCCAGAAGAGAGACGATCACAGGGCTGGAGCACTTCTCATACGAAGGCTGAGAGAATTGGGGCTGCTCAGCCTAGAGAGGACAAGGCTTTAGGGAAACCTTAGATCACCTTCCAATACCTAAAGGGACTACGAGAGAGCTGGAGAGGGACTTTTCACAAGGGTCTGTAGTGATAGAACAAGGGGGAATGGCCTTAAACTGCACGTGGGTAGATTTAGATTAGATATGAGGAAGAAATTCTTTACTGTGAGGGTAGTGAGGAACTGGAACAGGTTGCCACGAGAGGCCGTGGACTCTCTCCATCCCTGAAAGTGCTCAAGGTGAGGCTGGAAAGGGCTCTGAGAAACCTGGTCTAGTGGAAGTTGTCTCTGCCCATGGCAGGGCCTTGGAACCCCATGATCTGTAAGGTCCCTTCCAACTGAAACCGTTCTGTGATTCTATGATTTTAATTTGACAGTTGTGAATGACAAGTGTTACAATGAAGGTCCATTTTTTAAAATAATTTTAAATAAAAGTAAAAATGCTAATAAGGTCTTCCTTCCACCTATTGAAGAGATTCAACCAGGTGAAAGTATTTATAACACCATAAGGGATTGTATTAACATGGAACTTAAATTTTAGGTGCACTTTAATGGTTTCCCTTCTCTATGAGCTATTGCCTCCTGCAAGTGGCATATACTAAATTACTTCTAAGTGATTGGTTTATAAAGTTAAAAAATAGATCTCCAATTAGAACCCTAAATCCTACTCATTTAAATCTGAATTATACCTGAGTATTGTATAGGTGATGCAGTTACTAGAGGGAGCTATACACATTTTGTCTCATTTTTTTCCACATACCATAATTTCTTTAAGTAAAGATTCTCCCACAAAACAACCAGCATAATTTTACCCAAATAGTGGCAATATAATGCATGTCATTGTGATGAAACTTGCCTTTTACAGTTAAATTTTGAAGAAATCCTAGAAATTTCAATTAAATCAGTAGGGTGTTTTCTGAAGTACCTAGACACTGCTGTGAAACATTTTCATAAAGTATTTAGATACTGGTAAATGGTGTGAAACCATCAAGTCACTTGACTTAGAACCCTGAAAGTCTTCCAAATGGTAGTCATGCCTGCCTACCATAACTCTTGTCCAAATTCACGTTCCTTATGTACAAGTAGGAGGCTGAAGTGTTATAGCACAAATTGTTCTGAATTACCAATATTCAATAATTATGTGAATTCATTTCATAAACTCCTAAACTAGACATCAGTTTTAAAATACACTCAAATGATACTTAACACAGTCAAATAAAATACTGTTGTAACAAAAATCAGGTTATTTATGCATTAGTTCTGAAACCAAAGGAATAAATTTATCTTATAAGCTGTTTTAAATCTAACTGTAAGCAATGTAAATCATAATGTTTTTCAGTTATTCAAGTAAGCACTAACAAATAGGTAATTATGTTTGCACAGTCCATTTTTTTATACCACAGGTATCTGTGTTTAATTTTCTTAGTTCTCATATTTTCTGGGAAGCTGTTTTAGGAAGAACGTATAATGTTGTTTTAGTATCATGAATTGCTGATGGAGGTATGTTAAGAAAGACTAGGAAGATTCATGAATGAACACCTAGTTTGTCATTTTTCAATGAATTCAAACAGTTCACAAATTTAGAAATTTATTTGTTAAAGGATTCACTATTTGCATTTTGGCCAATTACAATACAGATAAAAGAGTACTGTAAAAACAAACTTGACCTTCCAAAGAAAAAATATTAGGAGAGCTAAAAAGAATTATTACTCACAAATGGAAAGTTTAGTAAGCTGAGCAAAAATGCCAAACACATGAAATTAAAAACGCAATCAAACTTTAAAGTAAAACATATGCCAACTCACAAAGATATCTGCTCTCAGTAACTGTGAAAGCAGTTACAATGTTGTGCCAAATCACACTATAGAAGCAATGACACCTCATGCACGTAATAAAAATAATATTGCAAAAGGTAAAAGCATGTTGCTCTCCATAAAATAAAAATACTGCCTGAAAATTGCTTTCAAACAGAAAGGTATTGGTAAGTCATAATGTGAGTTCATCAATATACCATAACCATAAGTCTTAATCTTTTCAGTCTTAATCTGTCATAATAGACTATATCAATAGTAAATATAAAATCCAGACTAAATGCTTTTGAAAAACAGATAGCCCAGCTTGAAAGCTTCTCTGTAATGACCTACCAAAACCACAATTAAGTGTAGACATGTCTGATCCAAGAAATCTGATGTCTTCAGTAGATTCATTCCTGTTTGACTGGCATCACATATTTTTCTTTATTTGGACTCCCAAACTGTATCTATCACTGTTGGCAGTCCAATGCACTGTGCATGAAAGTGGATCCTTCAGTCTGTCTCCAAATTAGTCTTAGCTCCTATCATAAGTGAACATGTAGATACCCAATATGGGTATGCAATATGAAAGGAAGGATAGAAACCACAGAACTGGGTGTCTTTCTGTTCCTTTGGACTATTTTTTTAATTAAAGCCAGTCTACCAAAAACTTCAGCTCGCCTATTTTCATGCTATCTCCTAGATGCAAATTTTGCAATAGCCGACATTTCTTTGGTTCCTCTCAGAGGAAGAGTGAAAGTGGTTTGTAATTGTTAGCTGCTGCATCTAGTTAAGGCTGTTTGTAAATCCTGGTTCATATAAACAAGTAATTGGCTTCACTTCTCTGCCTCCCATCTATGAGATACTAACAGTTTCTGAACAATCTGAATTCTTTTGTGTACCCAAAAAGGTCAGTGTTCTAGGAAAAAAAAAATTATCTCGTGTTTCGACACTTGCACCACAAATGAATCAGGATAATGTCACATCAACAAGTATAAATCTCCCTGCCTTCTCTCATCTCACATTAACAAGTTTTCAAAGGCTAAGTTAGTGAGTGTGCCTGTTCCAGGCCTACTGCCATCCCAGTACTTACAAAAGGTAAATTCCCTGCTGACGGAATCACCAATATTGGACCTCTCCCTTCACTGTCTTAAAAATTACTGCATTCACAAAGAATCTACTACAGATAGATCCTGATGAAGTGCTAAGGTGCCTCTTCACTGAAACTACATTATTGCAATAGGGAATCTGCTATTTCCTTTAAAATGCATCTCTCCAAGCAAAAGATAAGTTGCAGTCTCTAAATGCTGAAACAAAACTAGGTCATTCTTTATCATCTTCTAGTATTTTGTAACTAAGAAAGTAATCATAGGACCATTTAGTTTGGAAAAGACCTCTAAGGTCATCAAGTTCAATTGTTAACCTAGCACAAACATGTTAACCACTGAACTGTAATCCCAAGTGCCACATCCATACGTTTTTTGAACAATTCTAGAGTCAATGACTCCACCACTTCCCTGGACAGCCTATTCCAATGCCTGACCACCCCTTCAGTGAAGAAATATTTCCTAATATCTAATCTGAACCTTCTCTAGTGCAACTTTTGGCCATTTTATTATGAAAAAAAAATCCTAATATCTTATAAGAATTGCTAATATTGCAGTTTGTGTCTGTTGCTTCTTCTCCTTTCACCAAGTATCTCTATTAACAACCAGGATCCATCTTCTCCCTTATTAGGTAATTGAAAAGCAATGGTGTCACCCCTAAGCCTTTGTGTTTTAAAGCTGAGCAAACCCCGTTATCACAGTCTGGTTTTGCACATCATGGCATCCAACTACCAAATCATAGTATCATAATAAACTGAGCTATCTTCCCAGTCCTCAGAAAAGATAATCAGAACAAGACAGGATCTATTTGCTTATTTATTCTTAGAGAGCACTCTTTCATAATCATGCCCTTGACTTTACCTCATGAACCCAAATGGGAACAATGGGATTTGTGAAAATCCTATTTCTTGTCAGTGTAACAGCAAAAAAAGTTCATTTATTACTTATTTTATGACAAATATTCACCCTAACAAAATTCACCTAAGGAATCAACACTAGCAGAAGAATACATTTTTTCAAATGGAAATCATGTATCAGTTTGTATTAGTAAATTATTAAATTGGTACAGCAGTTGAATCAAAAGGCATAAGAAGTGAGCTTGTATCACATACTTAATACCTGTCTTGTCCTTCAGAACGAAGACAAAGGTTTCCTCTTTACAGAAGACCTAGCATTTGGTTCTCCATCTTGCTACTGTAATGCTCCCCACCCCCACAGTAATATGAATTGCAAACGAAATGCATTAATTGGGTGCACAGCAAGACACTGCAAACTGTGGTGGATTGCTTTAGATTTAAATTATGTCAAGGAAATTATAAAAAAAGTGGCTAATAACAAAGAAAAGTGATTCAGTAGTTACAACATCAATTTTAAAAAATATTTGGCATATTTTGATGGATTCATATTCCAGTTTGTCAATAGTATTAAGTTTGATCAAATGATCCATTACAAATTTTTATTAAAATTTTAAATAAATTAAGAAAGAAAGAGCCAAACCATGAAGTAACAATGAGAAATACTGTTAAAACTAAAAGATAGTATTATTACCTAAACAATTGTATACCAGCATATCCATGACAAAATGCAAGCTGAAAGTCATGTTATTAAACACTAAATTAATAAAAATCTAGAATCAAAGGAGCAGAGTAAAAGCAATTTCTTAAAATTACTCTAAAAATGGATCTTGATTATTTCACAGAAAAGATTCTTCTCTCATGGTTTTATATGACAGAAGAGAGCTGGTAACACTTGTCAACATCAGTCAGCAGCTGAATGTCTTCCCACTTGCTTCTGCTCAGATGTTAAGTCTATTTTTGAAACTTTTGTTTAACACAGAGGAAAAGCAGTATCTCCTGGTTCTGTCCATACCGCTTATTCAATCTTACAAATATGAAAACCGTTTAAAGGATTATGTACTTTGAGAATTAAATAATTATGTTGCCAAGAAAATATTTTTGATAATAGATATAAAAAGCCAGTACACTGCAATGTTCCTTCCAACAGCATTTTCATAAGTGTTTCTGCTTTAGGAAAAGCATATCATGACTGAAGATTTTCATAGGCTTAGTTCAAGAAAATCTAAGTTTTAGAAGCAGTGGTTTGAACCACTACAATAATCACATGTCCTTTAGAAGAAAGCCTAGCTGGGCTACACCCATGGATCATCTTCCTAAAGAGTATCAGACGGTTCATATGTTTTGGAGGAATAAAAAAGTTTTGCTCAATAGACATGTCTGCTCAATATACAGAAAATACATAAGAACACAACTGTAGAAAACTCTTAAACATGTTGGTGTATAACACTGAAATTTGCAGATCTGAAGGGGAGTTTGACTGGACTAGCATATAACTTTTTCTCTCCACTCATGGTATCATACCAAAAGGAGTATGTGACTGAAACTAGATTTAGCATGGGTAAGAAAAATAGGCATTTTGACAAGGATAGGTTGCTTCACTATGGCTTCACTCTAACAAATGCCTCTGATCACAAATTTTCAGAATTGTCTCCAAATTTAGAATTCTAAAGAAAATAATATGTGTGTATTTGTGGACAGAAATATTATACGTTATCTTCAATTGGACAAAATATTGAGTATTTTCATTAAAAAATCTAGTATTTAAAGGACTATCCACGTATCTGGCCAGATCAGTAATGTACCTAAAGAGTAGTTTTTCCACAGTAATTCAGAAACCTTGCCTAGAACAAAACATAGCAGCTTATCTTTTGCTAAACATATTACATCTGTGATTCCCTATTCTGTGATGCATGGCAATTCAATTCCAGACAATTCAAGATGATAAGCACTTTTACACAGGGTAAATTTAACATTACTGCTACCCAGTTACAGTATTTGTATAAAAATCAAGCAGCTCCAAGAATTGCTAATAGAACTTCAAAACAGCAGAGAGAAGAATATTCATTTATCTGCTACATTTAAGTCCAACATTACACTCAGATCCATGAACTAATCAGCACATTTTTTTTAGACCAGGCAGAGACTAAATGTTAATATTATGAGATACTGAGACAATTCCATCTCTTAAGTTACCAAACGTATGAATGAGGGACCTCTCCTGTTTGGTGGTATTGAAATTATCCATCATTAAGTGAACAACTTACAAATATTACTCACTCTGCATATATATTTCTTATTATACATACCTTAATTTATAGTTTAAAAGATTTTTGGAGACATGCTTACAGTATTGATTACATAATTGCCCTCTGAGCAAATAACCAGGACCTTCATCAACTAATAAAATACATGTATATTACTCATAAACACAATATCAGAACCCAAGGACTTTATTATTTCGTGAGTTCTAATTCTGTAAAGCATACAGAAATTTTTAAAAAACGCTTAACATTAAACTAATGAAGACTTAAATCTAGACTGTAATATGGTGACATAATGATGTCTCAAACAGTTGCCAAAATATAAAATATTACTAAGATAACAAAGGCAGGGTACAAAGAAAAAAAATTCATGCTACAACCAGAAATGTCCTAAATATTTCCAAATGAACTACCGTAATATGAGACCATTCCAACAGAAAAAAGAATTGGTGTTTAAGACAGTAATTCCCAAGGAGATCTAGTTTAAGATGGATTATTTTGGTTAAACGTCAATATAAATTCTGTAACATAGACTCTTTTGCTGTCCATGTCAACAACTAGTGAATTTCAACTACAGATTGTAAAAAAAAGTAAATATAAATTGTTCTGTCACTTGCACAGAACTTGTACTATTTTTTTGTTCTGCCACTTGTACTGTTGTATCTGTGCCTATTTCTTCACATTACAAAATTGAACACATTACAAAGTAGCACACCCTAACGGGTTTTCTTCTGACACTTAAATTTGTCACTTACGTATTACTGAGAGGAAGTTAGATATGAACATACCAACTGAAAACATCTTTTCCTGTATCAAAGTTATATGAAGTATTTCATGCTCATTAGTTAATTTAAATGAGCAATCAGAAGTCATGCACTTTCAGTTAATTAGCCATTAAAAATAATAACCACGGAACTGTGTGTGAAGTATGAAAGTTAAAAGTAAGCTGAAGAAATAAGGGAGGCTAGAAGGAAAAGGGACATTTTGCCCAATGTAATTTAAACAGTCCTATAATATACATTAAATATATTGATACTTTTGATTTTTTCCCACCACGACCAAAATTCAACATGAAAGAAGCAATATGCATTTTGAAAATACACAAATACTGTCTATCCAATGCTGCAGATATATTTTCGTAATGGAATCAGTTTAGACTACTCAACAGCACACAGTAGCAAGGCTTCAGCATGAGTGTTAATTACAGTAGATTAAGACACAGAAACAGTCATTCACCACAAATTAGAAAAAACAATGCTTAAAATGGCAACAAAGAAAGAACAACAAAAGTTAAATTATAATCAAAGACAGGAACTTTTTGATAAAATTAATGTCAGTGATATAGTATGAAAGACAAGAAATAGAAGGCAGTACACTAAACACAGGAAAAGAATAAAATTATTAAATTCTTTTTTAGCCAGAAGGAACACATTGTCTAGGGTTTTTCCATTAGGAAAATTAACATTCCATTTAAGTCCTACTATGGCATCAGATTTTTTTATCTAGCGAGAAAAGTCTTCTAGTATTTTTCATAAGCCTACCAGTTGCAGAATATGTGACCACAAAAAAGTAAAATAACCATCAGATTAATTCTGACTAATAAAAAAGTCCAGATTCAATAAATAATGTAGCATGACAGGCAGACAAGTTAATCACTGTGTCATAAGAAATGCTATGAACCTTGACTATTTAGATTGAATGCTGTCATTTGTAAGGATGCATCTAATCATAGAAGATCCATCTTCTTTCAGCTCTCAGAGCCATCAAACATCCAAGCCATGATATGAAAAGAATTGAGACTTCGGTGTTGAAACTGGTTTACATTACACAACTTCTAAAAATATCACTGTCTTCAAAGGTAGGGCAAGTTTCTGTTGATTCTAATGGCTGCAATGTGGGATTAAAGAGCTGTGGTATACTTCTGTAAGGATGCCCAGTGCTTGCTTTAACTCCCAAGTCCTCTTTCAGTGTGGACAGTTAAAGGGAAACATCTGACAGAAACATGATGAGAATAAGCCTCTTGAAATTCCGCATATGTAAGCTAATTTCTCTTAGAAGACGTTGTTTTGAAAAGCATGCGGATTTCTAAAATAGAGAATGGGACTCCAAGTTTGATCTTTCCATATCCAGCAAGTAACTGTAGTACAACATACTTCCTGTAAAATCAGTTCTAGAAACTTCCTCCAGAATGAGATCTTTTTGGTCTACTCATCTGGTGGACTTGCAGTAGTCTGGTTTCCATCTATGGGAGACAAAAACACCACAATAAGAGGCAAAGAGGATTTTGAAAGTGTACAATGTTTGTAACAGGTTGTTCTGGCTCAAAAGATCTCCAAAGCAATCCCAGAAGTTACCTACAATCACAAACTCAGGTTTCAGCTGCTTAATCATTGTGCCTCATGCACTATGGGATCTGAGACACAACAGGTGAGCTGCATGACTTCTGGAGCCTCTTGTCACTCTGGAGCAGCAGCTGGACGTCAGGTAGCATAAATCAGAGGATTTCAAACAGCAGTGGATGTCTATATTAATCCCATCTCAGATGTCTATACTGTCAGCAACAACAAACTGTTCTGATAAAATATTCAAGATATGAAAAGATGTCTCAGTAGCGAAGAAATAAGTATGAAAGTTTTACACAACAGAAAACACAGAAAAACAGCTTGATTCAGCCAGCTGACTGAGGGGAACTAAAAGGGACATATAAGCTATGCCTCTTTTATAGTAGCATTAATCCCAGAACAGGAGAAATGCTTGGGGAATGTTGAAACTTCATTCTCCATTGCCTGTGTACAAGGAAATCCTGACAAGAAAAGTGGAGGTACTACAACTGCTTACATAAGAGGGAGTGGTGGATGGCTGACAAAAGGCACATTGAGGAGTTGTCTTAGCTTGACCACGAACTCAACATGAGCCACAAAAAATATCACTGTGACTCAGCTATGATGTTAAAAATAAATGAGGGGAACTGAGATGCTTCGTTTTCACACTGCATGTGTAACATATGGAAGAGATGAAGAAGAAATATGTCTCCACAGCTAAAAGTTCCAAAAGTTGCAATTATGTACTTTCTCTCAAAAGAGAAATAAATTGTCTGAGACACATAGAAGTTAGTGTAACACAAGCATTGGTGGTTTTTCAATGTTTCACAAAACTGTGGTTCAAAAAACCAAAAGGAATATGTTAACAGGGTTGTAAAAATCAGATTCCAAGCTAAAGAATTTAACAGGTAAGCCTACTCTAGTCTGTAAGGCCTTGAATGGTAGGTTCTGTGTAAAGCAAGACAAAGGGAGCACCGTATTTAAAGGCACACTTAACATGCTAAAATTATAAAACAGTCTCTGCAAATGGGAAAGTAAAATTTTCTGTGGTAACGTGCTGGTTTGCAGTCTGTAAATCTGAACTCTTGAAATATTGTTACCAATAAGAAATCATAAAATCTAACAACTTCTCAAGAAACATAGGCCCTGAGAGATATATGGCAAAACAGCATAACATATTCCAGTATAATGTTGGGGGGTTTTCGTAGCTTTTAGGAACATTGCTGCTGTCAGACAAACACTTTCAACGTATGGATAGATCGGAGCAAAACAGTTGCTTAGAAAGACTGAGAAAGAATCATTAAGTCATGCTGAAGTTAGAATAAGTGAGAATATTTTTTCTTCTCTCTTCAAGATTTTTGTATTATAAAGAGTTTCCCAAAGACTCTCAAAAGTGTAAGGATTCTGATAATTTAATAATTAGAGGAAGTATGTTAAACATAAAGAGAAAGATATTTTATCATCTCTGACTTAAATTGAAGATTTCACAAAAGAAATAAATTTCCATTAACATCCTGGGAAATTAAGAGCTTTGTCTAAATAAGTAGAATTCTTTTCTGTCATTTTACTTTATTTCTCCAGTGATACACTACAAGCTCACAAGTCACTTACTCTGCTTTTTATTTACAAACTGAACAAGATCAAAACCAAACAATAACAAGGAGAAACAGTTGATTCAAGGAGAAAGCTGGCTGAACTTAAATCATCTGTCTATTCAAATATAATTTTAAATTTCAATTGTTTATTTTAACCCTAGTGAATTTCATCGAATTTTAAAATTCATAAAAAAAATGTGGGATCATATCCTTAATGCCTTTCTGACATGACAGATGAGTCAACAGTGAAATACATTGTCCTCCAGACTTCAGCTACGTTCTCTTTGTGTTATTCAACAAAGTTATCATGATTCCTAGCGGAAGCAAGGTAAGCTTATTAAAACAGTAGCAAGACAATAGTTTTGTGCATTGCAGTCCATATTAGATGTTGTGTCCAGTTCTGGGCTCCTCAGTCCAACAGAGATGTGGGCTTACTGGAGCAAGGCCACAAAGACAAGGAAGGCCTTGGAGCAGGTATTTGATTATGAGGAGGAGCCAAGATAACTGCTATGTGTGATGTGAAGGCTCAGGGGGATCTTTCCAATGTGTACAAATTGCTGACGGAGCGAGCAAAGTAAAGACTCTTTGCAGTGGTATCTGGCCACAGGACAATGGGTACAAACTGAAAGATGGGAAATTCCTCTTAAGCATAAGAAAAAGCCTTTTTTACAGGGAGGCTGGGCAAACTCTAGTACTTTGCCCAGAGAGATTGCAACATCTCCATGCTTGGAGTTATTCAGAGCCTGACTGGATATGGTGCTGGGCAACCTGCTCTAGTTGACCTGTCTGTGAAGAGGGGTTTGGATGACCTCCAAAAGGGCCCTCCATTTTTAACAGTTCTGATTCTATGTGATTTTATATCAATGGCAGGTTCTCAAAACTCATTTCTTCTTTCTTTCCCTTTCAACATACACTGCTCTCCTAAATACAGATTAAACTAAATCAGTAAAAAAATACTTGGATTTTTTCATATTCTGTGTCAGATACTACAATCTCCTTTCCAAAATCTGTGTTTTCTAATTAAAAAAATAAATAATTACGATAAGTCATCTTCCTCAGCCCCTAGCATTACATATCCATTTTCCTTGAAACTTCTCTTCCTATTACTTCCTTCTTCCTATTACTTCTATCACTTCCTTGAAACTCCTCTTTTTCCTATTATTCCACAAGTGTGAGTTTCTTTTGGACCTTCTGAAGATTATCCATATCTCACAACCCATTCAAACATAAAATACTTCCTTCCCTCTCCTACATCACTAATGACAGTAATTTTAATACTTAATTTTCACTTATTTTTCATTAATTCTCATTCGTTAAATCTTTTCTCTTTTTTGACATTGAGGCTCAACTGAGAATTCTTTTTAGTTTCACCCATTACGTTTTTACCAATAAATAATTTCCCAATAACCTTTTCTATTTTGAATGTATAAATGACATAACATGTTTATCATCTACTTTGTACCATTCATAATTGTTATCAAGTCTTATGTCTAGTCTCTCACCCAGAACAATGATGAATCTTAGAACCTGATCAGACTTAGAAGAACATAAGCAAAAAGCAACTGATCTTCTAATATAAGTCCAGCATTTCATAAGAAGATTGCCTTGTCTTGTAATATGAAAAAAGGGATTGAACAGAAAGCAGCATCTATAAATTTATGTCTGAAAAACACCTCTTCTTTAAAAGGGATTTTGTACTCTAGGCTTAAATCAGCCATTTCACATTGGCAGTGCTGCAAACCTGCTCTGAAATGCTTTAGAAAGTACCTTCTGTCTTCTTCCATGACAGAGTAACCTCTAATAAATTGTCTATGTATACCAAAAAGGAAGCCGAAGCTTCTTTTATGTAACATAAGGAATCTAACATAATTTAGATGGCATAGAGAGTAATTAATAATTTACCAATTTTTTATACTACTGGGATCTAAATGCTTTATATCGAACAGCTCTCTTCCCTGCTTTTCTTTTTTTATGTGTAATATTATAATTTACTCTGTTGTTCTAAGACCAAGAAAATGTATGTTAGTGATCAGTTTATCTTGCAAATTACAAAATAAAACTTTCGATGTAGGTAAGAATACTGTGGCAAGAAAAACGCTTACCAGGAACACATGTCCTTTTTTTTTTTTTTCCTTTCTTTTTTTTTTTAATAAATAAATAAAGCTGCCTGAGGCAAGTCCTAGCACTCCTACCACAGTGTGTCAAGTTTCAGCCAAGAGCAAATATTTATGTCTGCATGCCACATTAAAACATGTCGAAGCAATAAAGCTGCATTGAGAAGACGTTTGGGGCCATCTAGTGGAAGTGAAGTGAAGTCAGGCAAAACCCGGGGATCGTGGACGTGAAATGCAGTCAGTTTGGCAGAAAAGGGAGAGAGACGTGCTTCATTTTTAGCAGTTTTTTCCTCAAATACATTATGTAACTTAACACAACTTTTGTTATTCAAGTTTAAGAAAAAAATAGCTATACAAAGAATTTACGGTTAATAAAAAAGTTTAAACCTACAGAATGCTCTGAGGGTTGATTTAGAAACATCATTCCTAGAAATAAATAAATCCAGAGTAAAAAGGAAAGTGTACTGCATAGTGTAAGGCATGGAAGCTACAGGAATTAACTAAAAGACCTAAATTATTTTTGTCTTAAAATTCTGTTGTTTTAATTTGCCAGTGGAAGATATATAGTGATCAAGAATTATTCCATTTAATAAACATACACTTCCTTTCCTTGAAGCAGCAATTCACATCATATGTCAGACATATTCTTCAATTAATACTTTTTAGATTTCTCTTGATTTTGACATTAGAATCATGTGTGATTGCTTGATTACAGAAAAGTTATATCTTTCAACATTAGCCTCATGGCAAAATTTCCTACATCACATCTGCACACTGAGAATTACCTCAGTTTTGTATTGCGTATAATTTAAACATTACTTGCTTTAGTGTGCAAACCCCTCTACAGAGTTTATCATTATTATTTCAACTATCTCATCAACAGAGTTTCAGATAAGATCATACAAATGTTGGGGGGTATCAATGTACCCTTATACAGAGGGAATACACTCCATCATCAGTGTTGTCTTCAAGGATAGAACAAATGCTACAGTTTTCAGAGTCCAAGTCTACTGTTTTTCACTCAATGATGAGAACATATTTTGTTTTCCTTCACATAATGGACAAGTTTTTAGGTGGACATAATAGAAAACGTCATAAAAACCACATTAGTTATAGAATGACATTGCAAAATCTGCAGAGATTTTTGATCTCTCTGTATTTGTAACTTGCTAGAATTACCTAAATGTTCACAATTGTCACAACAATGGCTTGAATTATTAGGAGTTAGGTTGAAATCAAATTAAATATTACATAGGCAAGTTTTATAAATTTCTAATCGTCCTTTCCCTGTTTGTATCATTTTTAATGCTCATCATTTTAAATAATAGTTTCTCTCTTAACATGAAGAATTCAAAAACAAGATACTATAATCTTTTCTGCTTCATTACTCCCCCTTTCTTGCACAGTTGAACTTTTATGGTCTTGCTACATGGGAAGAAACACAACTCCAAAGAAGGTGGCTTTGCTTGAATTTTATACACAGTACATGAGGAAGGGGGCTGTTGTTAAGGGCTCTAGCCATAATATACCCCTTTGTACACCCAGACAGGGTGACAAAAGACATATGGAAGATAAATGTGAATTATTATTCTGTTTTATTATTAGAATAATATTATAATATATAGAAAGATTATGTAATATCAGACAGAAATCTATGGGAAATTAGGTTTCATTAGCAGTTCACAGAATTAATTTCTCCAATTCTCTATTGGTAACACACTGCTGTTCTAGAAAACTATGGTGCTTTGTGATGATGAGATTTTTTTCTAAATAACCCTTGGATTAAGGGTCCTTTCATATTATCTATGATGTTTAAACATTGTATTCTATAAATTGTCTAAATATTATATAATGGTTTTTCTTTAAATTTCACTAACGTAATATAAATGTGCAGTGCTTGTCACTCTCAACTTATTTCTTTGGAAAAAATAAACCTACTATCATACCATACTCATTTAACTTTAATTCATGATATCTAAATCAAGAAATTGACCATTCCAAATCCCACCTAATAGAGTTTCACTACAAACATTCAGTCCATAACTGAACCTAGACATTTGGAAGTTTGTATATGTTAGAGTAGAAAACTTAAAACCAAGAAAACAGTCTGATTCATAACATACTTACTTGATATAATGTGACTTATTACAGATAAATTGCCATCTGGAAGGCCCACAGATAGTACTGTGAATTATTGATTTACTCTGCAGAAAAAATAAATCATACATCATTAGCTGATGCAAGATGTTTAAAATATTTTCTTCTTAGAAGCATTCCTTAAATATAAACACTATTCTCACTTTCAAATACTGTCTTTGTTCAATGCAATATGTTACTTGTCAGTATTTTGGAAAATCTGTCATACTTGAGGAATTCCAAGGCTTTCATTGTTTCATGTCTTCTATCCTCAAAAACCTATGTCATATTCTTACACCATTTTTCCAAAACACTTTTCTGTTTGGAAGTGGCTGACACAATTTAATCAACCAAAGAAGTCACTGTCAAGTGGCCTGATACACTCTCTCCCCTGAGAAAATAAGCTGCCACCACAGCTTTTCCACTATCTGCTAAGCCAAGAAGTGAAAAATTGAGGCTTGGAATCAAACAGGATTTCCCACACAGGAGTTCAAACCAGAAAAATAACCAGTTAAATATTTATAGTGGTAGGCCAGTAACTCTAAAACCTGCTTTCCTCACCTACTGAAAAAGACATTGCAGGCACCATTTTGCTTTAGTTTATGCTATATAAAGCCCTGGTGTCATTAATGATACTGCAGTGATTGTAGACTTCTATGTAAATTCAATCTGTTCATTCAAATGAATTCGTATTTATTGATGAGGACCCAGTAGAAACAAAGATAGGTTGGTAATGTAACAGCAAATGTAGGAAAGCATAGATCTTCTCTTCATCATAAAATCTGTCCTTAGATGCAAAAGCTGCAAGTGCTACATGAGGAAAAAAAAAACCCAAAAAAACCACAGTGTGAATAATCAGTGAGACAGAGCTCTATACTGATGGGATTCTATCAGCAAATGTATAAGGCAAGGTATTGGTTAGACATAAAAATCTATGTTCTCTCTTTCAACACCCCCATTGTCTTTAGACTGGAGTCAACCTCACTAGCTTTATCTATACAAATAGCTGGGGACAGGATGGCACAAAGACCAGTATTCTATGCTCATATCCATACCTAAACACTCTTCCGAGGATATTCAATCCCCATTGGAGTTGTGAATCTCACACCAAGGACTTTGTTTGAAAGAGTGCCAACTGACATTCACCCAAAATGTGCCAGGGACTGCACTAACAGATTGGAGATTTCATTCTATCCCTTGCCAGTCCTTAGGACCATGCCTTGGCCCTGTCCATACAGTATGAAGGTGGACACTGAGTGCTGTTACAGTTCTAGATGGAGCATATGTTAATTGGCAATGGTGCGTTTTAGGTCTACATTTTAGTCCTTTAATTTCCATTACAGCTACCCTTTTTCTAGCTTTAAAGGATATTTGTGGAGTACAAAAAAGCTCCTAAAGTGGAAAAATACTGCAGGACAATTTACAACAAAATCCTGGTCCCTCAGGATATCCACACAGAACTTGCTACATTTACACTACTGAACAAAACAGGGACAATATCTATTCCCCTGTCCCAAAATCATATAGCACCATCTGTCTAATCCATAATATTTAGCTCAGTTAGTCTCCAAAAGAAAGTTCATGCCTATTGAGAATGTTGTTTGGTCCATCCTAACTTCTAGACTGGGAACTGGGATATGAGCTGGCACAAGCTCATACCATGCATGAGCATGTCACAGTACAGATACTTGATTTCTGGTATCCCAACACATTCTAGGAGACAGTTTAACGTACTAATAAAGATGCAGCCAGAGGCAGGCTGTGGCACTGTGTATTATAGCTATTGCCTAGAGGTCTCTTTCTGACCATGTTCCTGGTACCATTTCAATGGAAGAGAAAGTACAAGGAGGGGAGAAAATAAGCACCGAGGTTGCATCATGACATACAGACAAGACACAGCTGGAGTGACCACCCCAGCCCAAGAGCTGGTGTTCCCAGATACTCATCCACTCCATAATCACTTAGATCGGATCTTCCTGCCTTTCAGTCCATTTCCATGAACAAACAGAGTTTGGCTCTAAATACAATTAAACAGAGAGAAAATAATAAAATATATTGTGTCACCTCCAGACTGACATTTTGTAAATCCTCCCTATTCACAAAGCAGTCTTATAAGGTATGTCACAAACAGCAGCACAAAAAGAAATACAACTGTTCAAATGAGACCCAGATGTTTGTTTCATTAAAATGTGTCGCTCTTGGGGCGGCCATGACACACACGGGCAGTGCCTCGGACAAAGGGCAAAAAGCCATTTATTAAACAAAGCAGCCTCTTTTATACAGCTTTTGTATGTCATCATTCGTGTTACACATTCATTGGCTGCTAAACTACTTCAATAGACTCATTGGCTATTATTAACTTCTGTATACCACCACTGGCTACCTATGGCATAAGCATTCAAGCCTTCAGAAAAATAACAGGTGCGGATATGTTGCTGTTTTTCTCCTTCTACTGTTTAACTTTCTTGTGTCTGTTGATACTACATTTTCATGGGTAAAGACTAATAGTTTTTCTTCTCACGGACTTTTCTCACAGTCCTTCTCTAACCAAAATAACAGGCCTGAGCCATAATTTTACAAAAGCAACAAGGCCTTCATTTTATAAGGTTTTACTTAAATGCCACAAAAATAGCTTTTAAAATTCAAGTGCAAGAGTATACTTTACTGTTAGTTTTTTATTCATAGTAATTAAAATATTAGTTTAAATAGGTGTTACTATGGCATTCTAAAAATATGTAGTTTAATAATTTGTGTCAAGTACGTATCAAAGCAACATAGGTTCCAAGAAATACATTTTTTATTTCTATAAGAAATTGGGTGGGATTAACCTCATTTGATAACTTTAATGTTAACTTTATTTATATATTTATTTATTTATTTGTTCTCAGTAAGAATGGTACTCTTTCAGTGAAGCCAGCAGCCTAGCTCAGTTCATTTTCACTATATTTTGCTATCAAAAAACTGACAGAGGGAGAAAATAACTACTGTAAATCTCTATTTCAAATCAAAATCCAGTTATAATTCAGTATGTAGAAATTTATCAAAGGCCTTTCCCTTTTAGCAGTTATGAATCCAATCCTGTTTGCCTCCAGTGCCACATGGGAGAATGAGAAGATCAGAATAATAATGACAAGCTGACTGGCTAAGCCTGCCCAAAGGAGCTCTGTATGTGGTGCAACCTATATCACATTGAGTGAGGCTAAACTATACAGCATATGTGTAGCAACACTGGACTCAAAATCATATATTTTGTGAGATGGGACACATATCCAGTCACTTTGACTCTGCCTTTTCTTCAGAGGGAGAAGACAGAACAGAGAACAGGTTAGACTCATTGTACATAGGTTGGGCTTGATGATCTCAAAAGGGTTTTCCAACCTAGTTAATTCCGTGAGGTATGAAACAGATTTACCCTGCATGCACACACAGTACACAGGGCTTCCTGCAATCTTAAACAAGCCCACCATTTGGTTTGCTTAAATTCCAACATAAGCCAACTTGAACCACTTAGAATACATTTGGAGGATATATATGGGACTTCAGTAGTGCCAGCCTTCCATATCTGTCATATTGTGCCTGTCTGTAACAAGCTATTATAATGATAAATACAGCAGAGATACCACAATGCAATGTACACGTTTGGTCAAACTGCCAAAAATGACTAAGAAAGGATATATAGTTTAGCATTGCATTATCTGTATCAATACTGTCATAAAAACTCCCTGTAATCTATACTAGATGAATTACACATAACTAAAATTTATCTGTTTGAAAAATAAACAGTTAGAAAAATGGGCTATTATTCAGCGTGACCAAGCCATATAGATTTAGGTTTATGATCTATAGTACTTATACTCTGATTTTGAATGTTTCTTATCCTCCGTAGCAGTTTAAATCCAAATAAGCTTACTTAACACCTGTGTGATTTGGTCAGTCTCTTTGACTCCACACAAGCAAAAATATGAGAAAATCTTACTTATCTGGCATCAGTTTCAGCTGAGATGAAAACCATCAAGATCAGCAAGATCAGATAAGAAAGAACAACTCTTTTTTTCAGTGAGGGTGGTCAAATGTTGGCTGGTTGCCCAGACAGATTGCAGAGTCTCTGTCCTTGGTTACATTTAGAACCTAAGTGGGCACGGCACTGAGCAACCTGCTTTAGTTGTCCCCTGAGTGAGTAGGGGTTTGGACTGGATGACCTCCAGAGATCCCCTCCAACTTCAACAATGTCAGGATGCTGTGATTAATCACTAAATGTTATCTATAGTTTACACGGCCCGAACTTCTACTTTAACACTCTACAGCAAAGATTGTAGGAGAGTAATAATTATTCTTAATTTCTGAAAACATTTATTGCCAGTCAACTGATGTTTAAATAGTTACACAGTAAGGACAAAGGAAAGTTAGGACAGAGTAACATTATCTTTGTACCCAAAATTTTATATAATGAATCTCAGGTAAATTGATATTATTATCATATCATATTCTTCCCTGAAATAGCACACATTAACAGTTAAACATAAATTATACAAGCATAAAGTAATGAATGGGTATTTTTTCATAGTAATTTAAACAGGCAGTATTCATAATTAAACACTTACTATCATTTCTTTCTTTTTCCCCTCAGGCTTTTAATTCCTATTTCAATGTAATTGTAGAGGAAAAAAAGACACAGTAGATAAAGTATGTTCATTTGTATCCAAATTAAATAGGAAAACTAATAATACTTTGGCCTTACAGTGAAATCCTTATCTAAGGACTGAGATACAAAAAAAAAGGATATGGATAACATCGCTTCAACTTAGCAGAACTCAAAACTAAATGTAACACATTGTCACCACCACAGAATCCAAAATCCCAACAGGCACAGAGCTCCGCACATTTAGAGGCTTTAAGACACTTCCAAAGGGCTGCTCAGAAATCCCACTCTGCCCGGAATTGCCTGCAGATAGCCAGCAAGAGATACTAGCCACTAGGATGAAACACAGTTGCACAAACTAATTACTGAGACACGGAGGGAGAATGCCCTCTGCCAGCTCTCAGCCCTGAGTCTAAACTCTCCCTGAAGACTGCTGTTCATCTTCTCATGGCTGTAGCTAGTGACAGCACCAGCCATCTCCAACACAGCAGCATAATGACTAACACACTTGTAGTAAATCACTGCGGTTTAAGTTCTAGTCTACAGTTACTTTTTTCAATGTCTACTCCAATACATTGCACGTACGTGTACATGTAAGTATATAGAGTAGGAGTTTCATGGCCAGAGTTATTCAGTTCCAGAAGAGATTTCTGTAAATGGTCAATTAAAATCTGGTTTTTGAAACAGGTTTTGCTGTCTAAAGAGGCTGATCCATGGAGATACTATGTGTATAACAGAAGATAAGCGCCATTGTGCATATGCCAGACTTTATTTCTGCAGTATTATTTTCAGTGAAATCTGACCAAAATTTCTGTGCAGTATTCCATTGAGCTAAGCAACAGCTCATTCTGGATATCTAAACTAGTTTCACTCAAGTTGAGATCTGCCAGCTAGCTAATCTTGTTCATGAAAAAAAGGAATTTCTTAATTTCACAGGGAAGTGGTTGATTCCACACGTGTGGCTTATTGGTCATTCAGAATTTGAATTCAAATTACTGAGTTCTGTTTTGCATCAGTCCATTAGGTCTAGCACTGCTCAAAAAAAAAAAAAAAACCAAAGAAAAAAGGCCACTGGATGTTTTTGTTGCTCCCTAAGGCAGTAGCAGCAAAGCATGCACGAAGATTATGAGGCTCTTGACTATTTTTGCTTTACTCTGATGTTCTTCAGAGGAACAGTAAAACAGAATAAACCTCACTGTTTTGACATGCTTGACAAAACAGAGACCTAACAGGGTCATATATACATTTGGGAAAACCATTTATTATTTGCACAGAATTTCAGGATAAAAATCCTAAAAGCTCTTGCTCAAATTCACTGCCTGCTGTGAGCACCATCACTCTCACTGGTGAAAAAATCAGTTTTATCTTGCTGCTACTGACAGCCCTGTTGTTGCCTTCTTAGAGCAGGAACAGATGAACTCTGTTACAGCACTCCACGTGAGAGCAGACAGTTCTAAGATCAGCTATGAAAAGCTTTGCAGGGTGACAAATTAATTACTGCATTAAAGAAAGAAAAAAACCTCTTTGATCGTCACTATTTCCCAGAGGAGCAGCTTGGCTGAATAAAACTTAGGTGTCTTCTCAAACAGGCAATTTGCCTTTCCACTGTAACACACGGTAGGGAGGAGTATTTCCATACCACCTCCTCCTTCTCCTCCTCCTCCTCCTCCTCTTTCCTGTCCTTTTTGCACTTTCAAGCAGATTTTAGTTGGTCCACAGTAATTCACAATGACAAAACCCTGACAATGCTAAGGAAGTTTATAAATCCACAGGCCAGGGCAGCCCATCAGCAGAGACAGCGTAACTGGTGAAGAACAAAGGCCTGGAAAGAGCAGTTGCTGGCAGGTTTCATGAAGTTTTTCTCCCCTATCTCACCCCAAGCACTGTGATGGCCCCTTATGACTCCAGTAAGCCCAGGGTGGGGAGCAGACAGCCCCATCCCTCCCGTCAGGGTTCAGCTGGGGCAGTCAGGAGCCATACAATGCCTTCCTGCCTCCTGCTGCCCATCCCACCTCCTCCACCCCGAGGAGCTGGACATGCTGAGTGGAGTGCATGTGTGCTCTGCCAGGGTCAGACACACAAAGGTGCTGGGAATACTAAAACCTCCAGGGGTTAATCGTTGACCATGTCAAATGTCCTGAAAAACACCAGGTTCTGGGGTGAATGTTACAGACTGCTTTGCAGCTAACAGAAAATAAGCTTTTTAAATTGGTAAGAACTCCCTGAAATATGAGCTTTTGTTTCTTTGCACGAGTCATTTGTTTCTCCTATTCCGTGTTTCTGTTTCATGGCTTTTCCTCTAACAGATGCTGAAGTGCCTGTGGAGTACTGAAGAGGGCAGCCAGCTTCCTGGAGCTGCAGAGACAGTGAAGAACAGAGGAGTTCAGCTGAGGATTGTGTGGAGGTGCCTTTCCCTTCCCTTTCATCACAAGTATAGAATGTCACTCATGATGAGCTTCTTATTTTACTTAGATTTCCTCAATAGTTATACTCCTTTCCGACAGGACAGTCAGCACAGAAAAGGGCTATAAGGACCAAAAGTCCTTACATGAAAGACAATATCTAAAAACTGTCATTCGGACTAGTAAAACAAACAGTGACTTACAAAGTTTGTCCTTACGCAAACAAAAATATTATTCTTATTTTATAATCTGTGAAGAAGCATATGATTAAATAGAAACAAACAAAATGGAAATGCAATAAACCAAAAGAAATACTTTTCATGATAGCATTATTCAGTGTGTCACACACACAAACTGTAGCGTGAAACAGAAAGGCACAGAAGAACAGCTATGAAAACCAGGTCATTTCTAGTATAAGATACTAAATGTCTGTGATTATTGGGAAGGAAAGAAGTCCTAATGGTAACGTGGCTCGGAAGATGTGGGATCAAATATTGTATTTTCTACAGACTTCCTGTTTACTGTCTCTATATCTCCTTGTTTCTTATTTCTCTGGACAAGATAGATATTCTGGCACTTATCTGTCACACAAAGTATTCTGAGCAGAAATACATTACACATGAGGGCCATGTCACTACTTTAATATTATATTGTTTTTAGTTACATGGTTACATAATCTGAAGTTAGTATTTTTATATAAATATTCTTATGTATGTAAAAAAGCAAACTGTAGGAGTCATACATAGTGTCACAATTTATGCTGCCATGTACATGCACAGAACCAATCAAACTAGATAACAAACCGGCATTATTCAGGATTAATTTTTAAATGTATAAAATGGTTAATTCTTCAGTGGTGTTTTGGGGTTTTTTAAATCTCCATATAATAAACAATTCACAATATACCTTCAGTGGTCATAATCTTCATAGCCTACATTGCATTTTACAGCAAAATAAGTGAGCACCATTCTTTAAGGGGATGCTGGTTCAAAATAGTGCAAACACAATAAAGAACTTGCATTCCATAGTTATCACATGACTAAAGAAGTGATACTGCATCTCACCTGAATGGTCAAAACAGAAAATTACATAGTAACTTTGAACATGAAGGTCCATCTGGGGCATTACCTCTAATGGAAAAAAAAACTTAGCTAATTCTTTCAAAGCACCTGAGTTCTTTGGTTTTATATTTTCTTAAAAATTAAGTTCCTTTTGCCAGGCACAAAGCACTCCTTGGCAGTGAAGCTGGGGTAGATCTGCCAGGCAAGATGAAGATCTCAGAGGGAGCTGTGGAAGAAAGTGCTGATGGAAAACCACGGTGTACCCAACACCTGTGTGGCCCAGGCTGTGTTCAAGCTGTTACATCTCAGCCATCAGAGGACAAAAGAGATAGAGGCACACAGGCAGATTTGTCCTGCACTCATTCCACAGTCTTCTTCTGAGGGTTCTTCATTTGCTCTTACGGCTGCAGCTCAGGAATCCTGTAAGGAAAATGGTTCTCTGTATGGTTTTCTGTATGGCTGCTGGTTGCTGGCCTTGTATCCTATATGAAGGATTTTTCTTCTTACAGCCAGAAGATATGATCTTCAAAACACCTATTAATGGCAACCCTGCATAAAATATGTGTTAAAAAGCAATGAAATCACCTTCTGTTTCTTCCCTCTTGATTCCCACTGCCATTTTGTCCTTGATAAGGCATAGCTATTGCAACACTATTTTTATCCAAATGTCAGGTCTAAAGGAATTACTTACACCAACTAGGAACTCTGAAATCCAACTCCTCCTAAAATAGCATACCTGTGGCCTTAAGTATAGAATGTAATGATCCAATAGCTCCTTCTCTATGAAGTCTAGTAACTTTTCAGAAACTAGTATTTTACCTTATTTCAAAACTAGTCTTTTATGTTGCTCCAAGCATGCTGCTTGAATTGGTATAAGAGGAACACAGTTTCCAACAGAAAAAGGTTTAACTCACAAAAACAGATAAAGCCAGGTGCTCACAGCTGGGTAATGGACTAATCACACCTGTTAATGGAAAAAGGTAGAGAATATAAGTTTTATTTTGTTTGTAATTAAGAGATATGTACAGTCTCTATACTTAAATGCAGGTAATATTTTTAGCACATGAAAATGTGGCAACATTAAGAACTATTTACAAATTCAGGTTGTGAAACAAAAATCAAATTACGTCTGCAAAGCAATCAAAAACCCCATAATATATCCCAATTTTCTTTCAAAGAATTTGTATGTAATCAAAACCTTGTGAAAATATTTATATTAGATTTATTTGCTTAGGGATAGCATTCACTTACTAATTTGGCTTCCAGAAAACCACCAGACTAGGGAAAAAGGAAGTGGTCAAACTTTCTTTACCTTTAGATATGAAAGGAAAAGCTTAATTGAAAAATTCTTGAGAAAAAAGTATATGACTAGCTGAAAATGTAGATATGTATGGTTTAAAAAATAGCTAAGTATACACAGTAAACATTAAAAAAAAAAAAAAAAACAGAGAAATGTCTGCATGGGGATCCAGATCTGTGAAGGAAGTAAGTTGAAGATTTGGTTGGTTTTATCTGGACTTTTGGACCAGCTTATTTTATTAAAAGTACCATTTTGAACATTCATACCAAAATCTAATTTTGGGTAGTGAAATTATTCAGTTGCAGACCTTCAGTCTGAATGCACCTGTATTTTGAGCTAACCACTATGGCCACTGTCAAGCTTAGGAAAATTCTCAGAGTTAATATGTTTCAGTTGCAAAGTAGGAAAAATTAATATTTCCTGGCTATAGGGACCATTGTAAAATAGACTTGTGGCACCACAACGAGTACTCAGATATACACAAAGCTCTTCACAGCCCAACACAGATTAATTTTACCTACTGGTTAAACAGGGGAAAAGCTCAATAAAAGCTGAAGCTCTACATTTTCAGTGGATGAAAAAAAAAATCTGCCTTATCACAGCATTATTTAAAAAAAAATATGAACATAAATGTGAAGATTTTTACTGGGTATTTTTTTTTTAGATTTGGAACTTTTCAGAAATTTCCCCACAGTCATCAGAAAATAATGGATTTGACAGGATCAAAGGATTCTGCAGGGATATGCCAATTCAGCTGGAACCCTTGAGAGAGGAAAATCTACTCATTTGTGGTCACTCTGCCCACTGCCCATCTCCTGGGTGCTTGGCTGCTAAAGTCCTTTTTCCAGCCAACTCCTGGCTGCTTAATCTCTTGAGCGCTGTGGGGTTTTTATAAACAGTCTGGTTGGCAGAGTTCTCAGCCACCATCCAAGCTTGTAAAGGAGCTGGTAAGGTTTAGCAATTAATTCCCTGGACAGCTGGAAATCAAGATAATACAACAAAGATGAACTCTCTGAAACTACTGCATTACCCTGCAGCCAGCTGGCTCCACATGCCGCAGACAACACCAAACATTCTACCCCAGCAGCTTCCCAAGCTCTCTGAGCCACATGGGTAACAAGTTCCTTAGTAACCCAGCTCTCCAGACATTCCCAGTAGCTTCCTTTCTCAGCTCTTCATCTTACCGGCAATACTGTTACAGATGCTCTTTTACAAGATGGACAAAAAATTGAAAAATGCATTTTAATTTTTCTGGTTTTGTCTTCTATAAATTATGCCTCATACTAATTGTTGTGCTCCTGAAATTTTGTCCTTGCATCGGATTTTTAACTGAAAAAGAAAAAAAAGGTTTTTGCAAGGGCCTGCTGGTCCTTTGGCCAACTGGAGGTCAGCTTTGATCTTGACAATTGTCAAATTTCATTTTTTCTCTCGATTTTCATCTGCAATTCTGAAAGGTTTGCTGACACTCCAAAATATATTTACCTGTTTTTCTTGTCCAAAGAATAAGAATGCTGCAGAAACATTGTCATTATTAAAAATGAAAGGGCACATTGGAGCAAGAACGCAAATAGGGTTCAAATAATTAGCACATCCTCTACTGAAGTTTGCTCACCACAGTCTGCTTCATTTGACAATTGAAGAATGTAAGCTAAATGCTCATAAATTTTCACTCCATCTATAATTTCAGAATCTTGATTGTCACATTGGTCATCATTTTTGTATCTTATTGATCCACCCTCTAGAATCCTTCATCCTTTGTGTATTTAATTGTATCACTTTTCTTTGGGGAACTTTTGTTTCTTGCCATATTGGATGACATCAGAGGTTTCAAGCTTGCAGTGGAGCTCCAGGACCACACATAATCTTTAGGAGAGGTTGGCAACTTATCTTACCTCTGCTTATAGTGAATATGCAAAGTTCAACCTGCCTCACCTGGAAAGCTGAGATCCAAGAATAACAAGTATCAGAGGTAAAGAACATGAGTAAAAATCCTAACATTTATTGTAAAGTTGACAATTTCTGTGTAATACCAACGTGAAACTAGACACACGAACTTACCTCTTTGTTTATGCATGTCATGACTACTTCTTGTATTGCCCACCTTTTTTTTTTTAATAATATGCAAACTCTCTATTCTTGGACAAACTGAGCATCAGTCTGCTGTACCTTTAATAGTTCTTCTGATGAAGCAAAAATCTCACCTGAAGTAAACAATGTTTATCATAATAAAAAAAAAAGAAATCATAAATTTAATACTTTGTGAAAACTTGTAAGTAAAACAAACAAACAAAAAGCACCCACACATCAGCTTTCGTTTATGACCTATCACTTTTCACTTCAAAAAAAATCACCTTTTTGTACCCTGTGTTCCTACTCTATAAAAGTGAACTACGCCTGAAGATCCCATGAAAAAGAAAAGCTCCATTAAATTAGTTTACAGATTAAATGTTAATGTCTGCCACCTCACATGCCATGTGTGAAGTTAGCCATGCTTTCTTTGAGCAGGAGCTTGGACCAGGTGACCTCCAGAAGTCAGTCCAGCCTCCTCTGAAATTCAGGGCAAGGCAGCACAGGAATGTCTATCATTGCAAAGCAGCCTGCCAGGGAGCTTGTGAAATGGGGTCACTGCAGGAGCAGGGCAGTGAAATGGTCCCTTATCTCCTGCTGGAGAGGACATTACTAGTCAAGCTCTTTCCCCTTTCTGACAGAAGCTGCTGTCATTGTCCTGACAGTAAGAACTGGATTTGTATTTCACTTCAATCACCCCATTTCAGTGTTTTAACCCCATCGACTGTGAAGAGAGAACTGTGTCAATATGCAAGGTGTGGCCAGGAGAGGGCACAACCTGTCCCATATTGCCTCTTCTGCCCAGTAGAGGCAAGCCCTGTCAGAGAAATAGGGCAGGCAGGAGAAGCAACCTTTGAAATTGCTGCAGCTGAATCTATTGGAGTGTTTTCACAGGATTTGAATACAGGTAGGAAGGGTAGTTTCTAGCCGGCAGTCCCAAAGCTGCCTGCATATTTCCTCAGGGTCATCAGCTTCTGTGTGTGCAATTCCTACTTCTAATAAATTCAGTTATTTCACATGACACTTGCAAAGAGTTCAGTTCCAAGATACACATCTGCCAATGACAGCAGCCACCTGCCACTTCCCTACCAGCTAGTTTGATTTCTCCCCCTTTTGATTTTTAATGATTCAGTAATGCACCATAAAAACAATCTTTTAATTATGAATAATTTTAAAGAATAAAATCTCTCTTCTTTCATGTATATAAGCATGAGATTTCATATACAATGCAATTCAGCAGGATATTTTTTCATCTTTTCATTAACAACCTCTCTCTTATAGTACATAATTCCATTTACTTCAAAGGCACAAAAAAAGGGGGTTATGCTAGTGACCTATAGTTTATGGTAAAGCATAGGGAGGAGAGTGTTTTGCCAAACAAAAATTAACTTTCTTTTTATGAGCTCTGCTGTAGGCTGTTCGTGCCCATCCTCATAAGATAAGAACCTAATTTCCGAGCTTTAAAATATTCACTATAGATCTCAATGAGTTATATTAGCAGAATTTCAACCTGTAAATCTACTAAAATTGCTGAGAAACACTTATTTTAGGAAACAGCTTTAATTAAAGCAAAAGACTATGCTGAAGATTTTCAGAGCTTTTTCTGATTTTTATCACAGGCTTGCAATGATATGGTTCATAAATCTGATGATTCCTTTGTGCCTTAGTTTCTCCCACACGAAAAATTAGATCATTGCCTAATGCACAGGGATGTTGAGAACCTTCAGTTTTAGTCTATAAAACACTTTTTGGTCTTCACCTAGAAAAAGAAGTTTACTCCTATTTCATATCTTCTTTCACATATAGGAAGTCAGGTAAATACTGAGTTTTTCTGCTTTGTAATGACCAGACTGTAAAAGATCACTTGGTTGCATGTCTGCAATTTTTTCTCTTCCCTTTCAGCAGCCAACAAAACAGATATGACTGGAATTAGTTGTTAGTTTCAAAAAGCACTTACACATCCACTCAAGATACTGCTTTACTATCTACATGTTTTACAATACACACTACTGAAAAACATAAGAGACGTATTAGGTGACAGAGAATTGTAGAATTTAAGTTTTTAAAAGTGATATTTCCTTCAAGCATGCAAGGTTGATGAATAATCATGTTTTTATTGCAGAGTCGTATTATTAAAAGAGATACTTACCAAATCATAATTTTTGCTATTGGGGTGATTCCTAGAGCCCTTGACCAGATAGGAAGGACTGTGTTAGAGCCACAGTGCAAAAGGGGGTCTCAATCCATGGCCTGCAAACCTTAGACTTTAGGATGGCCCAGCTTTGTCCTAGGAAAGGTTTTTGTGCTGGTGTAGGACATTGTCTGCATCAGAGATGCAAGCACTAGATTTAGGGAAATGCTGTGATATTTTTTCAGTCGGAGACTTAGCAATGATCATCAGTTGTCAGAACACCATTTTGGAGAACATAAACTAAAGTGATGAGCACAGGGCAATCCTTGTGGAGATTGGGAAGCCCAGTGAAACCTTGTAAGAAAAACATACCCTGTATTAACTCTGCCTCTTCTTTTGGCTGAGTCCAATGCATCACTTTCTTCCTGAAATGCCTGCCATGCATCACTTACTTCCTGAGCAGGAGGATACATGGTAGAGTGGGAAAAAGAGCAGCACAATGTTAGAGAAAGTGATAGGGTCATACAGTTTTGGAACAGGGAAGCAACATCTGAATAGTGCAGGAAGAGGGATGAGTTACAGTAGAGGCCTGTGGATTTGTGAGAAGCACCCACAGTATGGAAAGGAACATCTTTTAATGGGCTCTTCCCATAAAAGTACCAAAAGGTATAGGAAAAAGTTAGCTGGAGTCACCCTCAGCGAAAGCAAATGTTGTGAAGCTCTACTTGAAACATCTACAAGGGTTCTTTGACATTACTTTAGAAAACAAATATTTAAGTTGAACCATTAATTCTAGTAGAACTACTCTTATATTTCTATGAAATGCAATTTAGCCTCTCAAAAATAGTACATAGAAACCTTAAAATAATAATTACTTTATGCCTGTTGCCACTCTAGTATCTGCTAGAGACTGTCAAAGTTGAGAGATCAAAGTCTAGAAAATACTGTGGAGATCCCAAAGGAAAGCTATACCTCTGAGCAGCAAACAATCCCTGGACTTACTCTTGATTCTAAAAGGCCAAAGATTACGTTTATGTTTCCTTATTTTGGAAGGATATTGTATGTATGCAGGTTTAATGCTTTTTGCAGTGTAAACACATATGGCTATTTATATCTTAGCATTGCAGAAGTTAGCCTGACACGCTTACAGCAGGATTTCATGTGGGGCACCTTCTCCTGGCTGCCTTTGGCCTGTGTTGCACCCTGCCAGGAGCACAGCACAGCATTACCAGCCACGGGAGCTCAGCCTCTTATTACTTGATTTTCCCCTGGTGCTGAGCTGGCCCAAAGGAGCCTGAGCTACAAACGAGAACTGCAGGGGATTTGGATAGGAAAATCAACAAATTCCTCACAGCTACTGGAAGTCAGCATAATTGAGCATCCTTGATGCTAGGCAGGCACAGGTTGGCAGCCAGATCAGCATACAGCTGGCTGAGAAGGCTCAAAATCCCTTTTGCACAGTTCTGCTTTGCACTCATTATCAAGCACTGCCACACTATGCTCTGCCAGTGAAAGAAGCCATAGCATCATGGCACTGGACATGGGCCTGGAAGGAACCAGATGCGGCTTATCTTGCCTTTAAAATAAGGTAAGAAGACTTTTTTGCAAATGATGTGGCAATACTTCCATGAAGACCACAGAAGTACGATTGTATTAATAGCAATAATAGATAGCACTGATTCAGTATAAAACCTGTTTCAGAGTCTAAGTGTCCCTTTTGTTAGATTTTTTCCGGTATCCAAAATAATCCTGTTGGCTTCACAATTAACTTATTTTTTCATGCCACATCATGAGCAGACATTGGAGATAATCATTTATCATAATTATAAAGAGTCTTTACTCTTCATCATCATACACTTGCATCATACACTTCCTTACTTCAGTCTTTTCTAGATCAAATGGAGCTTATTTCACGGGTCACATTTGCCAGCTGTTCATCAGTTTTATTGTTTCACCTTTGGATTCCCTACACTTTGTCTGTATCCACTGCAAAAAATTTAAATCTTTTGCAGTTTAGGACTGACATTAACCCTAAACCTCCCAGCCTCCTTTGTCTTCCACATATTCTGAGGCATCTGGTCACTTTTTCTTATGTACAATACTTTTCCCTTTCTGTTATTGCATTTCATTCACTGACATCTGGCAATTTTCCATACAGTAGAAATCAATTTTAAACATGATACTGTCTCCCACAATTCTTGTAGTCCTCCTTACTCTTTCATTACGTCACTGAAAACAGCAACATAAATACTGAGTAGAATTGTGTTCAGGATAAACCTCACAGAACTCTAACTTCAAATGTCCTCTCATTTTTACCCCAAAGCACTGATAATATCTCTTAGCAGGTTTTTTTAAGCAGTGCACTCACTTTGTAGCAATGACTTTAAGCTATACCCCATTTGGCATGAGCATTAAGAATACAACCTCTCCCTGTTTTTCTACATCTGCCAGATCAGCAAAGAAGCCAAATATATAAAGGTGGATTTGACGTGATTTGTTCTTGACAAATCCACAATTATTATCTCCATCACTTTATTATCTACTTGGTGCTTTCACTTATTTGTTTAGACATTTGCTCTGATATCCCAGTTTATCTGCCTGATGAGTTCCTGCATATTTCTTTTTCTTTTAATACAGGTACTATCTGGAGGCTTCTCTAGGGCTCTGAGACCTCTTGGTCCTCCACAAACATCTGAAGACAGTCACTAATAGTTCAGCAATTGCTTTGGCAACCTTCAACCGGATTTCACCTGACCCTGCTGACTAGAACATTTCTAATTCATCTAAATATTTTTTAACCTGCCCTTTCTGTCTTCTGACCTGTGATTCTCTTCCCCTGTTAAAATTAATTGCATCAAATATCTGATTGCAATTAACCTTGAGAGAGTGAATCTTTCAGCCTTTCCTATGTCATCACAGCAGACAAAACCTTCTTCCATCAAATTAAAAAGAAATATGTTGTCTATATAATACCAGCACCTCAGTAAAGCATTTTCATGATGCATCACTAGACATTTGTCCTCTCAGTAGTTACAATGCAGTTGTGCTCCCCAGTGATGCTGCTGGATGTGCAGGCCTGGCCTGCTCTCTGCTGATCAGCTCTGACTCTTGTGACAGGACCGCAGGATGTCTCACACTCTTCCACAATGGCATTTTACCCCAACACACACTTAGAAGGGCAGGGATATCCCACACAGGGTATGATTGAGGAGATTCAAATGCTGTTCCCCAGATCAGGAATAATTGTTTGATTTTACATTTACAAGCAGGAAATCAGTAATCTTTTTAAAACATTCAGTAGAGCAAGTTCCCATCTGGGTTATGGAACACACACACACCGTGCTTCTCTGTTGAGTTTTTGCTACTGAAACTAGTCAAATGAGAACCTCTGTGCATGCAAGTCACTGAAAGGGTCTCTGCCGTGTCTGTGCCTCTGGTTTCTTCTTTCTGGTGTCCATTGCCTCTCCTGGAGGTGCTATTTATTGCTTTGCAGCACAGACAAGGAAAGGCAAACATCACTGTTTGCAGGGAAGAAAGAAACAATGCCAGGCAACCATTATTGTCTCTGTCTCTCATGCAAGAAAGAGAAGTAAGAACAAATTCAGCTTGCCTCTCACACAGTGATCATAACTGCCAGTTTGAGAAGGGAAGAAAGGAGAGTTATTTTCTGCAGGCAGAGCATTGATTTCTTCCTGAGTGTGACTCATGAGTCTGTACCACACTGGGCTGTGTGATAGAAGGGGCATCCGGCTCCACCGTGTGACAAAAAGTCACCCATCGCAGGTCATGCTCTTCTAGTGGAGGTCACACCTCCTTCAAAACCTCGTACAACCTCTCTCTCTTACATGATAAGCACCACTGGTCAGCAAAAGAAACATCTGAGTGGCAGTTCCACATAATGGGGATTTTGTGGTGGAAGCTCATGAGATTTGATGGGTAGGATTCTTCTGATCAGTCAAAAATGTCTGCATTTTAGCTTGTCACCTTGGCCTCACCTCAGGGCAAATGAAAGAAATGAGGAGTCAGAACAAGGAACATTCTCATCCCCATTTAGACATCTAAAATAAGACAGATGAATCATATCCTGCATGCACTTATTTCTCCCCACAGACTAGAGAGACAGTGTGACTAGCTCAGATGCATATATCGACAGTGCTGATGTTTAAAACTGGAGGAGACAGCTCCCAACCACCAGACCTCAGCCAAGGGTCCTGGCAATCCCAGAAGGCTGGACTCATGATCATGATGGGATTAATTCAGCTGCCTCATACAGAGGTGCCCAGTGCCCTGTTAGGCACCCTGATACATCCAAGACATTCAGCAAATTCATCCACTGGCCTCTGCCCAAGGGATGCAAAATTTGACCTCAGTTAAGCAAACTACCAGGTCAGGTTGCCCACTGCAGTGCTGCTCCCAGTACAGCAAACCCCCCACACACACAGAGCAGGTGAACATCCTCTGTCACGAGATTGGTAATGAAGCAGGGATAGAGATCATGCAAAGCAACCTGTAAGAATCAGCCAAGAAACAGTACCTAGTTAGAAGAAACATTTAAAAGAATAAAAAACAGGTCAGGGCAATTAAAGGTAAAATAGGCTCACCAAAGTCCTCAATAGTAAGGAACAGCCCAGTTAATTATGCTCCATGACTGCTTCCCTTTAATCCTTTTTTAAATGTAATATTACTTTTTTATTTTCAAGACTAATTTCATGCATAATACCTTAGTTAATACTGATTTCCACTGTGGGGTTTTTTGATTTCTTTTCATTTTCACTACATACCTAGCAATAAACTTAGTCTGAATAATCATTATCATATTCCATAAGACCTTTAAAAATTTCATAACAGATTTAAATATTCCTCTCGGTAATCTTATGACAAATGATTTTTCCCTGCCTGATCACTATTAAAAATTGATTCCTGTGAATGCACTTTTCTGTAGTCTCCAGTCACACATATACATTACTTGTTTACACAGCAGACAGGCTTTTTTTTCTTCCTGTATCCCATCTCCACATAAACAAGTAAAGAGTAAGGGAAGCAAAATACAGCCAGTGAGAAAAGTCATTAAACATTGTATAAATGCAAACATAAAGCATGCAGTACCCATCCAGCAGAAAAAGTGGGATGCACAGGACTCTATTGCCCAGCCCTGTCTTACCCTTTCTTGCTCCCAGGACAGCCAGGACAATGCTGAGTGGTTTTGAAAATTCCTTCTTTATCCCTGGTTTGTGATCTCGACGAGGGAGGGGAAAGGCATAGGATCAGTGTGGGATTAAGTAGAAATATGATCGAATGTCCTTTACACCCAAATCACAGCAGAGCTGATTCAAAATGACATGGAGGAAAATGTTCTCTTGTAGGGTGAGAGGAGATCTAATAGTCCCTTTTCCCTGCAGCCAGTATAACATCAACCAGACATCACAGAGCAGGTGATTAGTTCTGTGGGCAATCCAGCAGAAAGGCTGGTCTCCTACAGTATGCATCAGTATTAGTTAAGTCTTCAGTGCCTTGAAAGGACAATTTCTCATCAAGTCTTTTCCTGTGGTTAGGATGTTGTATAGCCTGTTTCCAAGATGGCTCTCTGGTGTTTAACAACAGGTGAGTTCCCACTACAGCCATCTTCTGAGGAGGAAAACCTCTGGAAACCCATTCACATTTTTACATAAAGTGTTTAAAAACTGCAAATTCCTGAGACCTTATGTCACACCTGATTGAAAATGGCTAAAAGGTTCAGAAGTTATTTGAAGGAAATACACCATGTAACCACATTAGCTCTGTTCTTCAAAAACCAGGTTAAAACAGCTGACCAAAGGAGCAGCCAGCACCTGAGGCAGGCACTGCTTGATAATGATCTGCAAGTGGCACCAAAACCAGAGATTTGGGTCTGTGCAAAACTAGCCCACAAGGCTTCAGAACAGGTGTCTCTGACTTCTCATCTGTTAGAAACCAGCTCATTTTGGTTTAACTAAAAATCATAAAACAGAATTGTCTCGTGGGTTAGATTTGTGGATATTCTATTTAATTTAAAGCAAAAAATATCCAGACTGAAAGGGGATTTGTCTTTTTTAACAATCTAAACCATGTTTTCAAGGAATCCATATTAAATTTCTTATTATTCAAAACAGCTACACTGGCAAATTAATTTCCAAGAAACTACAGTATGGAACTATGTTCCATATCAATGTACGTAATTAACTTTGCTTTGGGTCTGACCAGATGCAAAAGGAAAATAAGTTTTAAGAAGAAAACTGGGGGCACTGTGTAAACCAGGACAGTAGTCTCAAAGAATATTTTTTTAAGAGAGATGTAACCACTAAGTGTTAAGCATGATAGTGCATTTATACTTTTACAATGCAAGGTTAAGGGATACAGAATTTATCTTCCACTTTCAGAAGCTGTAGACAAAAACCAGCACAGAAAAGGAAATCCTTACATCAATGTCAGCTATAGATTTTCCGCTAATCCAGCTGGGGATATTTAGAAAAGGTAGTGAAGCTTACCTAAATATGTCACAAGTCACCATATTAGATTTATTTATGTAGAACAGAAGGGTAGTAATGCTGGGGAAGAAGCCAGGAATTGGATTATGTAAAACAAGCTGACATGTACATGTGCAGGCCATTGTGTAATAAGGAAATTAGTATTTTGCATTTTTATACCTTCTTTTATTTCTTTTTTGTACAAACACAGTGGACTTCCCCTCTTGCAGAATGTCCATATCATTCCTTTCATACTAAAGAATAAAGAAGGAACGAAGTTGGATTGGCGGTTCTTTAGATCTGCAACAAATCTTTTCTTCACTAGATGGCACCCTGTCTTCTCCTATGGATAAATGTTGAGTACTACAAAAAGCAAAGGTTTCATTTTCACGGAAGAATATAAAATGATAGAGGACGTAGTCTTTGTGTTGAATGCTTTTAACTGCTTCTTTTGTGTTCTACATCATACTCCTTGTGTACTCGCAAGGATAAAGTTCTGCACCATAGACCTACTTCAGCTATTTTACATTCAATATTTGTCTCAAAACTGATTATTGCCCAAAAATCTTCATGGGAGATGCACCCATTACAGTGGCTCAGACTTTGAATAACATCCAAAGTGCTCAGAATAAATTATAAACATCAAAATACTTCTCTCTTTCTTTCCAAAATAAGCATAGATCTAGAATTGATGATGATACTGTCTCAAATCCTCAGCAGGTATAAATCAATTTGGCTTCACTGGAGTTGATTGATGCCAGGTGAAGATCTGCACCTGCAATTTAGATGCTGGCCTGCAGAGCACAGCTTGACTTGTTTTCTTTTTCTTCACTCCAAGGAACGATAATTGAGCTCATTTGGGCATGCTTCTCACTTCTTAGTCAAAACTCCCACTTGAGAATTGGAGTTAAAATCAGTGCACGTCTCTTTGTAATAATTCAAAACAATCTTTTCACAGAGAAAAAAAAAAAAAAGGAGAAGAAAGCTGACTAAAGACTTCAGAGCTGGGAAGTCAGTTGTTCAAGACAGCATCAGTGATTGCAACACAGCAACTGATGCAAACAGAAGCAAAATACCACTCAGCTCCTTCATTTTGCCTCTTACTGCCACTAGATGATAGTATGGTAACACCTGTATTGTTGAGCTGCACACCAGATCTTCTGTTGCTGAATTCCTAGCAGCATTCACACTTTTATATGTAAAGAATATCCAGAAGCTCATCAATACTACATAGCTAGCCTTTGAATAGCAGTGCTTAATTATATCCCCCGTGATTTCATGCATTAATACACCCAGAGCGTGGTGGATGCTATTATTTGTCCATAGACCCAAACTGGGCTTCATTTAGGCACAGATATTATGCCAAATTGGTCATCTCAGTCTATTTTTGTGAGTTACCCATCCAGAGCTATAGTGAGACATTTTGATGGAAAGGGCAAGATAATTATATTTCCCTAGCAGGAAGCAGGAGAATGGCTGGAGGTAACATTTACATTCCTCCTCATGGGCATCCCACTCACTGCCAGTTCTGCACATCCACTCTCTGCTTCTTCCACCTTTTCCAATTTGTGCTCGCCCTCTTGAGAGGACTCCCTTCCTCATCCAATAGAAAAGCTCTGGGCTAGGAGGAGATTCGCATCCGGAAAAACACCTTGAGCACACAGCTGCTGTCCTCTCCACAAACCCTTTCTCTCCTATTTCACGTAGCTTGTACTCTCCTATCACAGCAAAATTAAAACCCAAATGTTCTTTCTCACAGCTACTCTGGAAAGTAAATAGTCAAAACCCTTCACTGCATATTTTTTCCCCTAGGTAATTCTTAAAACTCTGATTTCTTTTTACCCACAATAACAAGGTCAGTTTTTCTCTTGGTAAGCTGGACTGACTCTCCCTCACAAGGAATATGCACCCCAAGGAAGGGGTGAGTTGCCAGCTCCAGTTTTGTACAATATCTTTCCCATCACAGCCAGTTTTACATGCATTTCTAGGTCCCCACTGTGAACAAAATCCCATTTTGTCATCCGTAATCTGTGGCAGACATGTAGAGTGATGAACCTGTTGGCACCACAGGCAAGCCAAAAATTGAAAACCAGAATCTCCAGTGAAAAGACACTGACCTTTGGACCAATAAAGGCTAAGGGGAAGCACTTCAGAAAGTGCAAAGGGTAAAGTCGCACATCATTGTATCGTTGGCTAATTCTCTGCTTGAGGATTTGATTCAGCCATGACCATCACCAGTCACTGAATTTCCCACAAAAACTAAATCTGGATGTAGACCTAGGGGAAACCCTGAGTTTCTGCTTTACTCTAAATTTGGTTACTTTGACAAATTTTTGTTTTAATTCAGCATGAAAGTATATTTGTAAGATTTTCAGGTTTCAAAAGGCTTGTGTTTATTTTTTCTAATGATTGGTTTGGACATTTGGAATAGTGCATAAACTAGTAGTTATATGACATAATACTTAAATGAATAATTTTCATAATCAGTAAGAATATCTTCTGTGTAATGTAAGTTGAACTATCTATTGTTTTGTATTCAAAGCATTTACAGTGTCATAGCAGGCCCAGGAGGAAAAAACAATTCCAATGTCACACTCTTCCAGCATGGCAAACAGAAGTCTCAAAAAGATAAATTGTTCCCTTTGGAAATCAACACCTAAAGAATAAAGTAAAATACTTCAAGCATTATACAGATCACTGTTACTGACATGGTGTGAAACATATTGACAATAATATAAAAATCAAATCCCTTTATGGGTCAAAATAAAGCTTTATAACTTGGAAAATAAATTCTGAAAAATTCTAAAAGTCAACATCTTGAAAAATGTCTGCTTCAAAAGTCTTCCTCCATTGTGGACCTTCATCATCTTTTACAATTAAAATTATTTTAATATCATCTTCTTTTGCTTTTCATCAAGAACTGTAGCAAAATAAAGTCCAACCAGCTGCTATTCTGTAAAGCATATTTGAACTGGCATTTCCCGAGCTTATGAAAAATGAAGCACTCCATTTTACTTACATGAATAAGGATGCTCTATATCCCACATATGAATATTAATTTTTTTACAGTTCTTCTCTGTGATATAAGAATGTTTAAAACTCACAGTCAGGGAGAAGTTCTGCTGCTAACAAACCTGTAACAAACCCATATTTCCAGGGATAATCGTGTCAGCTGTCAGAGCACGGTGAGGAGCAGCTGGTTCACAAGGGATGGTGAGCCAGGAGCTGAGCAGATTAACAAGGCAAGTGGGAGCAGCACCCTCTACCAAGGAGTGAGGTTGTGGAGTGGCAAATCTGGATGGTGATCAGGATCAGACATCATCCAATGCTCTCCCAAGATGTCCACAGCGAGTCAGAGCTCTCACAGGCAGTGGAGCTCCCTTAGACTCAGCCAGTTAAATGCTTTACCTTTACCAAGTCCCCTCCTAGAAGGGGTTGCACGTCTGGCCCTGACATCAATACTACAACACACAGCCTTAGCAGCTAAAGGTGCAGTGTATAGTTGAATGAAATCTACATTTTATGTGAAGAAGTCATTTAAAAACATGAATGGGTAACTTCATAAAAAAAAACCCAACTGCTATTATTGCCTTTTTAAAATGCCACAGAATGCCCTTTATTTGAGAATGAAATAAATAAGGGCTATGGGTATATTTATGAGGAAGAACTATCCATCAAAAATAGAGCATATAAGAATAGTCTGAGAAACACCTGTGCTTGCCAGACAGACATGTTCCAAGGGCTTCTGTAGAGCTACACAAAATGAGTACTTATGTCACAATTGCAGGCTTTAGTGCACATGGAAAACACCCCAAGTAAAACTTACCACTCATTTCATTTTTAAAAAAACAATAGTTCCAAATTCCAGGGAGAATAATGGAAACCTTACCAAGCATGTCAGCAGGCTTCATGCAGGCTGAGCACTACGTGCAACATTGATTTCTGCCTCCAGCAAGGGTCTACCTACGGGCATCAGCAACTAGAGAGTGAAAGAAATTACGAAGGGCTCATTCATTTCCAATGCCTCCATCATTTCTCACCCAGTTCCTCGAAGGGGTAAATATCAGATGTGCTGTTGTTGCCTGTTGCAGGACAGCTCAAGACCTTACACACTAGCCTTGCTCCCTTTGCCCAAATGGTGTAATAAGGACTGCTGCAGCCAGTGTACAGGTATCTGACAATGAAATTAATTTAGTTTCTACCTCACATATGCATTGAGCATTTGAGCATTGCAAAAAAAATGTCCTGAAGAACATGAAACTAGGAAAGCTAATTTTTTTTCCATCGCCTTTATTTTTTATCTTAAATTTTAATGGAAATCGAGACTGTTTAAATGCTCCACACATCAAGGCAATCTTTAAAACATGGTGTGACTTCCAGCTAAAATAGGAGCATTTGGCATCCCAAAAGCTTCCCATCTCCCTAAAAGGCCTCTTTTCATCTTTCTGAGGAAACTGAACAATACAACGGAGACTTTCAAAACCTAGGTGGAAAATAAACAGCAACTTCAGCACACATAATGAGGGAGCTTCAGAAATCTGTATCTCAGGTTTGGACTCTTTTAATATAGCTACAATGATTTGACAAAACTATGTTGGAGATTTAAACGGTTTCTGAGGATTTCTATAGCAGGCAGGAAACAATCATGATATTCAAAAGGCACTATTCTAAACAAATTGATCTACTGGAATTGTTAGCTCCCTGCAAATTCTGCAGAGTCTTTGAATATTAGTGTAGAAACAGGTTCACATTATTTAATATATTTCAATATGCAGTTGGAAGAATGACTAACACACAGGTATCATACCTATCTTTATTAAAAGAAAGTAAAGCCATCAAAGGACCTATTCATTTCGAGCGATTGCTCTAGAGCTGGGCTGATAAACAAATACTATAGGATACTATAGTACTGCTAGTGATCTTCAAAATTAATAGCAAACATATATATATATATATAAAGGGTTGAGATTTACAGAGTAAATATAGCAAGCAAAACGGTTTGTTCTCTTAGGTACATAAATCAAATAGTGTCAGAGTCTGTGGATATGAACAGCATTGTATGGTCATTGATTGTTTACATGCCACAGCACAGCAGAGGCGATATGAGTTGGTTTTGTCTTGTTGTAAGGAAATCTCTGGGACCACATGCCATATCCACTGTGGATATCCTATAGACCAATCTCCCATAGTGACCAGATTTCCATTTTGATCAGAATGTTATTCATGGATCATTTATCCTTAAAAATCATCTTAAAACACTGTGCAAGGTATTAACAAAGATACATAGTCAGAGATTTTGCAATTTTGTCGATTCTTCTATGTCTAACAGTGAGATGAGGTGGCATGCAACTGGCTCCTGGAAAGACCTGATGTAATTATTTTTTGTGTGTGTGTAAAATTATGCTGGGTTTTTTTTAATATACATCACATTTTCTATCACATGCAATTGTAAATTTGGTACATAAATTATTTGAGCAAAGTTATTTATTACTGCTATATACATAATCAGAAAAATTTCAGAAACTTTTCTGCTTTTCAGGGGATTACAATCTGTGTAAACATGTAAGCTGTTTTCTTATCAAAAGAAACTGATACCTAATGTGTTTTCATGAGCTTAATTGCTTATATATGAAGTCTGCCTTAAATTGTGGAGGGCTGGTATTTTGCTTGTTTTGTCACAAGATGCACTAAGATTATCTTATAAAAATGTGAAACATTTACTTTGGGGAATTATTTGCAGTCTGAAATTCTTCATGCACTGAATCATTTTCAACTAAGGAATGCAGAAAATCAAATTCTTACTTTTTACCTCTAGGCAGCCCCAAAACACCATCTGGATGGAAACTTTTTTTAAGTACTAAATTATGAGAAATTTCCTATCATAGAATCATGGAATCATAGAACAGTTTGGGTTGGAAGAGACCTTAAAGATTACTTAGTTCCAACGCCTTGCCGTGGGCAGGGGCACTTTTCACTAGACTTTGCCCTCCCTCACCATTAAAATTCAGTTTACTTAAATGCTTTTTGTTCATACATCTGTGAACAGTTTAATACAGAAATATTACAAAATTGATAGGAATCCTGATTTGTTTGTTTTCTTTGGCCAGTTTTTTTTGGTGTTTTTTTTTTAAAAGGTGTAACATTCAAAAAACCAGAGTAATATTTGTACTTATTAACTGGAGTATACAAAATATTTCTCTCATTGACAAAATATCCCTGTAGCACTACAAGTAATTAGCATTTATAACTACAAATTTTACTAAGATAAAAGAATATCAGGAATCTAATTCTAATCATTCTAACAACTAGAGGCCAAATTCTGTCTTCCCTTACAGTCATGTAATCACATTTGTTAACTGTTGTAAGGGCAAAATTTAGCCCCAGAGCACATTTTTATCTTAATAGATATATTTTCCTACATTAAAAAACCCCAACCAAGCTATGTCTTATTACTGCTCTTCCCTTCTGAAGGGTAAATACTGATATTTGAAATACCTAAACTGTATTTACAGCTGTACAACACTGATGCCTCATGCTTGCAAAATTTCTCTTGTCCTCTATAAACATGGAGTAACTTGTACAATTGTCTTAAACATTTTTCTTAAAATAAAGAAAGAGCAGAGCAGCTTAGACATTTTCTTTGTCAAATTCGCACACAAAATACATGGTAATGTGACACGCAACATCATTCCAGCCTCCGGATGCCACCATCTCCACACAGTCCTCCTCGTCGTAGGCGTTGTTGGGCTCCCCGCTGCGCCATTTGTTGAAGGTCTGCATGGGCGACCGGTCAGAATAGACGAAATTCCCCTCTTTCTCCAGGTCGTTAATCCCAATGAAGACCCTGGTGAGCCCAGCTTGGTTGATGTACGAGGCAATCAGGTTGTTGGCAGTCTCATCCTTGGGCATGCTCAGCGTCCCTCCTCTTCCGTGGCAGTACAGCTGGGCTTCCTTGTACCTCTTCTCCTCCTTCACCAGCAGATAGATCTTATTATCTGTCTCACGCACGCCGGCGACAGCTGCGGGGGAGGGCAGTGCTGAAAAGTGAGCACTCGCATTTCTATAAACCAAGTCACTGCACACCCCAAAATAGCTTCACAAATCAGATGTGGAACGGTGACACTCTCTGCGAGCGATTACACCGATAAAATGAGGCAACAAGAAAGGAAAACAGTTATATAAAATTAACCTACCATTTTTTATGAATTTTAGTTCTGTCATCAGCTGGGCTACTTGAATATCCATTTCACCAATAGCCTTCCTTAGCTGACTGCACTCACAAGGGATGCCTGTGAAATGATACAGATACACCCAAATCAAAAAGCTACCTAATTTCAACAATTATCTCAACAATTTTATGAAAAGGCCCAGCGTGGCAGCCCTGAAGAAAGCTGTCTTGCAAATAAGAGACAGAAAACTAGAGCCTTCTCTATCCTGCACCGTCATATGATTCTCAGGGGTGTCTGGGCCTGTGCAGAACAGCTCAGTTCATTTCCCACAAATCTTCATCCCTGAATAATTAGAACTAACCTAAACAGAGATAGATATTCTCTGCAAAAAACCCACAATATTTTTAAACTAAAAACATTTACCAAAAATGCCCATTTTCAGTAGAATTTTCTTTAGTTTTCTCAAGGACTTCTTTCACAGCAAAAAACTTGTGAGTTCTTCACAAGGAACATAACACAGGAGATCCAAAATTCCAACTACATAATGCACATAATTACCTGCAAAATGCAGTTCTGTGTTTTTGAAATGACAGAATTTGCAATTCTTCTTACCAAAAAATTAGACAATAGAAAATCATCTAGTAACCCAAACTGGTAGAGGTTTGACAAAGATAATCTGAATGTGAATACTAAGAAGGTAATTGTTGTAACTATGACCACAAACCTCAAAATGAGGATCAATTACAGTTTGCATTTATTACAGTTTGCAGTTCTCTATGTAATTATTAAAATCTGCATTGGTCTACCCAATTACTCAGCTCAGTTGTCTAAGTCAGTATAAGTACAGGGTACTTGCCCTGCAAAACTGTGCATGCTGGCCAGGTGCATGGCACTCTGGCTCAACAATTAGAGTGATAAATTATGTTCTCATGAGAAATCTAATCCGTGCACCTCCAATGCACTCTGCCAGGAAGGGATGAATTCAGTCAAATCCGAACCTGCCACTCTTGCAAAGCTTGCACTTGTTATGCTAGGCTGTTTCTCTAGAACATCTGTATACCCCTGGAAGATCCATATACCTCCATGTAAGAATCTAGAGAGGGGGTAACAGGAAGATGGAGCCAGGCTGCGCTTGCTGGTGCCAAGCAATAGGCCAGGAGGCAACAGGCAGAAACTGATGCACAGGAAGCTCCACCTAAACACTTTACTATGTGGGTGACCAAGCACTGGGACAGATTGCCCAGAGGGGCTGTGGAGTCTTTCTAACTGGAGATATTCATGAACTGTCTGGACACAATCTTGTGCAACGTGCTCTGGGATTACCCTGCTTGAGCAGAGGTTGGACCAGATGACCCACTGTGGTCCCTTCCAACCTGACCCATTCTGTGATTCTGTGATTCTGTGATCTGTGTTCTTGACAATCTGCTCCTATATCAATAATCCATGGAGGAGCGGGAGCATCCAGCCTGCTGCTTTTTGTTGACTGGAAGGCCAAGCGAGATAAGCAGAGATGTCCCTTTGCACTGGTGATGAATGATACGGACAGTCTGAGCTTCAGTTCCCACTCGGCTTCTGGAGAGATTGCTCCTCTGAGGAGGTATGAGATACTGTTTTACCACATACACTACAAGTCCAGCAACTACTGCAACTTCAATGATTTTAAGTTATTTGAAAATATCACAGTGAAATACTACAGTACCTATGCAAAAATCATTCATTATTTCCCCCAGTATGTAAACAGATGTATTTTTAGTGATGAAAAGTCTTTCACATAAACAAGGTGTGTTATAGATTACCTGGGTCACCATTAGGACCTGGTGGCCCTATGTCACCATTATCTCCTTTTTCACCTGAAGACATGAAAAATAATATAATGTTAATGCAGCCTTTTCTGTCAATAGTTCATGTAGCACTTATTTATTTTTTCTCTAGTAAAATTCAAATGTGGAAAGTAGAAATATGCCCAAGCAAAAATATTTTTCTGTCCTAGTCATTTCACAACAAAGGCCAGCCAAAGATATGGAACTTGAACCCAAATAATACCTACCAACATCCACTTCTTGAGATTCATAAACTTCACAGAACCAGTAAATTCCGATGCTGTAGAGGGAAAAGGGCTGGATATGCCTAAATTTCAAATCATAATCCAGATGATTCTGGCTTTAGTTAAACACTGGTCCAAATGACTTAACCAAAGTCACATAGGAAGCCTATGGAGTAATCAACTTAAGAAAACATATCTTCCGGCTCTTGAAAGTCTGCCAAAGTACAGCACATCTTCCCATCTGCCTTCTTAACTGTCCACACTTGTGTGACAGTGCAAAGTTCTTTATTTACCCTCAAACCAGGATACTCATGGTGCTTTAAGACTACAAATATTGGTGTCACAGCAAAAGGTAAATGGTTGAGAGATCTCAGTGACCTGGTTGACTACAGTGTGAGAAAATTTCTACTGAGGTAAACTCTGAGACTTTTTTGCTGTTTTTCAAGCCCCTAAACTTTTATTCAAACATAAATCATCACACATTTTTCACCTGAAACACGAATGGAGAAACAAGTGAATTAAACATACCTTTTGAACCAATAGGACCAATTTTTCCATGCCGTCCTATGCTGCCTTTCTGTCCTTTGTCCCCCATTTCTCCTACACATAACAGAAAGATGAAAGGCACAAGGTAGCAATGTAGTCTGATTCATTCAGATTTACTATGTTTGCAATATCAGTTTTTACAATGAACAAAACCACGCTATATCCCAAATACTCACTGTACTCCTGAGGTCCAGCTCAATCCTTTTGGAGAACTTATGTATAGCGACCTAGACAGGGATTTTATCTTTGCTAAACAATTGACATTAACAAGGCATGAAGGTGTAATTGCCAACAGCCCTTGGCTGAAAACCACTGGAAAAGCTTTTGCAAACTTCTTTCAACTGATCATGACAGAATTATGTTGGAAATGCAGAGGAGGGGAAATTGCATTCGAACAAGAATCAGCAGAATAAAACTATCATGGAGTTGAGAAGACCTAAAGGATACAAGCACAACTGACATTTCATCTCAGACAGTGAATTCACTGTAACTGAGGGCTGCCTTTGGCCTAATGACTTATTTATACAATATAAATACTGTCATAAGAGATGGGTTTCCCACTCTACCACACTATTAAAGGAGAGTGGGTATGGAGGGACTACAGGGATGAATGCCTTCTGAGGCTCCCATCCTGCAGAAATCCAAGACCAGGACTGCTTTAGGAAATACTGACAACGTTGTTTTCAATGATTGTTGAAAAGATTGCTTCTTTGCTCAAAGCAACATCTGCTATGTACTGTTCGACTACACAGCTGCAAGGAAACAATGAGACAAGCTAGGAGGAAAATCTACCGTACAGATCCAGCAACTGGACTTGTGCAAATTGTCATAGCTCAGCCTCAGTTGTGGATCTAGGAAAACTGAAGATCTGTTGTCCCCTGTTGCTACTGCAGCTGGACAAACATACGTATTTTTGAAAGCTGGATAATTTCATGACCCATTTTGTCATTACCTTTAACTTAAAAGTGAAATCAACAAGTTTCAGAATATAAACTGATCACTTCTCGGCTAAAAAATGTCATCTCTTACTCCACAAAGTCTCATGCAACTCTCGTCACTTGATGGCATGAGCCAGAAAGAAACAATTTCCTCTAAACTGAGAGAAGCCAAATGTGTGTGGTTTGTTGCTCTAATTAATTATTGGCAAGTCCTACAATCAATGATTTTCCTTTGTTTCTAGTAAGTATCAAATTCAGACACTACTGAACACAGGATTTCACCAGAAACCAAAAATATTTTTCTCTTATCTATTCCTACTGCATGTATCAATTTGTAATTAGTTTATCAAGTTGCTCTGAAAATAATGTCTCTTGCTTTGCATATTAATGAATTGGGATTACTATTACAGATTATTAGATGTTTGAATGCGTTCTCTTTTCAGGCTGATACACCTTTCAAATTTCAGGCTGAAATTAAATAAACTCGTAGATCTAATGCATAAATAAAATAAAATATATAAAAGTATTTCACTTTCTATCTCACAAAAACTTCCTAGAAAACGAACTACTTCTCAGTCACAGCCAGTACAGTCACAGCCAGTAAAACCTATGTGCTCTGCTCAGAAGTAAAAGGAAAGTGTGTTATCTCAAACAATGAAGACATACATTAAACCTCCTTTGCTCATTAAAAGAACTGTTCACATTTGGGTTTCTCTTACAGTGACTAACCCCTGCTTCCACTCCAGGGGCTTGCTTATTCTGCTTCTTCTGCAGAATTAATCACAAAGTTTCAAGAGAGACCCATCTGCCTTCAGGGTTTCAAGAGTTTTAATACCTTTTGTAAAGCCCTTTTTAGTGGCCCTATGGTTGTCAAAAATGCAGTCTGAGGAGTCTTAATGAAATCAGGAAGTGATAGCTGGAAAGAAATGGGGACAATAAAAGAAATTAAGTCTCCATAGACCAAAAGTAGGAAATCAAACACAAAGTTTGAATAGAGAACTGAAGAAAGTCATCTGTCATCTCTCAGATGAAGGTGGCATACATTGGAACCAATTAGAGAAGATTTAAAGGATTTGGGAAGGAACTGAAAAGAAGGAAATTCTAAGTGATCTTCTTGGTGGCTTTTTCAGGCCCACAAACAAGAGAAGAAATAAAATTCCAGAGGTGAATGATGGGCTGCAAAACAAGTGAAAAAATGGGGGGTTTGACTCTGCAATACTATAAATGGGGGTCATACAGTGTGGACAATCTCTTCAGGATTAGTTGGAACAGACAAGAAGGTGTAAAACTACCTAGAAAAAGAAAAAGGCATCAACAGGACAAATCTAGCAGAAATGCAAATTCACCATGTCACAGACAAATTTAATTGAATCATGTTAAAAAGGAGAGAGCAGTAGTTTTCTTCCCAAACTTAAGGATTTTAAGACAAATCAAATCAAGTTCATGATTTGACATAGAGGACATCACAGACACCTACCTAACAAGGAAAGTAGAAGTGTACCAAACCACACCAAAGGCCTCTTGAATCTAGTGCCATCTTTGACAGCAATCTGCAGAGGACACTTAGAAAAAGAACATAAGATATAGATGAAGATTAAAAAGTCTTTCCCCCAGTGTACCTCAATAGTCTTGCAGCAGTCAGCATTCCCAATGCAACTAGCTAGCCTGACTTGAATGAGAAGGATCTTTTTAAAGGATATAATGATGCTATATTAGTAATCTATACTCAGGACACTTCATTTTTAAGAAACTATTGGCTACTAGAAAACAGAAAATTCCAAATATGTCAACAGGCTACAGAACTGCTTTACTCTGAAAAATCTGAATTATCCACACTAATGAAGGTCAGCGATTGGTGAGGGAACATTGGCTACAATAAGTTACATAGGTCATCTAGTACCAGCCCCCTTCCATGGGCAGGGACACCTTCCACTAGCCCAGGTTATTCAGGGCCCCATCCAACATGCCCTTGAACACTCTTCGAAGGATGGAGCATCCATAGCTTCTCTGGGAAACTTGTTCCAGTGTCTCACCATCCTCACAGAAAAGAATTTCTAATATCCAATTTCTTATATCTAATCTAAACTTGCCCTCTTTCAGTTTAAAGCCATTCTTCCCTGTCCTATTATTATACACCCTTGTAATAAAAGTCCCTTCCCAGCTTTCTTGTAGGTCCCCTTTACTGGAAGGTGCTCTAAGGTCTCCCTAGAGCTTTCTTTCTGCATGTTGAAGAAGCCCAACTCTCTCAGCCTGTGTTGCTGAGACTTGCTCCGGACTTGCTCCAGCAGGTCCATGCCCATTTTATGTTGGGCGTCCCAGAGCTGGATGCAGCACTCCAGCTGAGGTTGTCATGAGAGCAGAGTAGAGTGGGAGAATCACTTCCCTCAACCTGCTGGCCACGCTGCTGTTGATGCAGCTCAAGGTGTGGTTGGATTTCAGGGCTGCAAGGGCACATGGCCAGTTCATGTTGAGCTTCTCTTTAACCAACACCCCCAAGTTCTTCATCTCCAGGCTGCTCTCAATCCATTCTCTGCCCAGTCTGTATTTGTGCTTGGGATTGCCCCAGCCCAGGTGCAGGACCTTGCACTGGGTCTTCTTGAACTTCATGGGCCCACCTCCAGCCTGTCCAGGCCCCTCTGGGTGGCATTCCTTCCCTCCAGCACGTTGGCCATGCCACACAGATTGGTGGTGTTGGCAAACTCGCTGATGGTGCCCTCGATCCCACTGTCCATGTCACCAACAATGTTAAACAGATATTCTTATATGAATGAACAGTGCATAATCACAGGTGGAATTTTATATAGTTGGGGTAAATCAATTTCACCCAGCATTAGCCATCTTAAAGTTAGGGATTTTAGTCTAAGATATTTATCTAAACTCCCATGGTAGGCAATGGAAAAATAAGCCCCTCTCAGTAGTGATCCATCCCACTCAGGTTAGACAGGTCTCATAATGACAAAGTGAAACTGTAAAAGCTTTGCATAAAAAACAGGAGAAAATAAAAGAGTAAACTATTATCAATCTATACTGACTAGAAATCAGAATAGTTAGAAAATTTGCAAAGGAAGCTAAAGATAGTGAGAAAAATATCCAGTCTAGGAAGGCAGTGGAAAAGTTCAAAGGATTTAAAAGTACATTCAAAACAAAAATCAAAATAGTACGGTATGTTCCTGAATGGAGGTTTATATTCAGAGGCAAAAAAAGACAAATAACTGCCCTCATGAAACACTGTCTTGCTAGAATTATGTTAACAACATAATACCAAGCTTCTTCAGACCAGTGGTCCCTCCAGCCCAAGACTTTGTTTCCTGTGGTGGCAGCAGAAGGGGCAATACTGCAAGATCCCACAACCCCAGCCCCTACCTGCAGTCCTTTGCAGATAGAATTGCGGGATCTGTCCCCAGCAGCTTCAGAGAGTGCCTCCTAGTTCAGGTGTGATGGGACCTGGTGATTCTGTAACCTCAATTATAACTCCCTCAAACTACTCTGTACAGATGCAAGAGTCTCAGCCTGTCCAGTTTCTCCTCACGAGGCAGCTCCCCTTTTTCACATTTTTGGTGCCCATCTCTTACCTCCCAAGTCCTTCTTGAGAGACAGAGACCAGAAGCACATTCATTACTTGAGAGAGTGCATGTCAGGCTTTTGTACAGAACAAAATCAGCTGCAAAAAGAAGCTTCCTGTTTTGTTCTTTGTTCTTTTGGCATCCTTTTGTGATGACGGGCAGTGTTCTGTTGGCCTTGGGACTCTTGCTAATGACTTCAGAGCAGTCCTTGAGTTTTAAGTGACAGTTTTGGGTTTTGGCATCATTTAAGTATGGATTAAATCATGCATCTCTAATGTCCCTAGGCAATATATTTATTTACACTGAAGCCCATCTGCCATCTTTTTGCCCACTCAGTTTAGCAGGATTTTCCCAAAATCCTATTGAGTTCAGGTGGAACTGAAAGACAGTTTTGAACCAGATACCCACTTTGTGAATTAACAACTGTCAATGTCAGGACTTTTACATGGAATACTGCCTGCAGCACTCCTTAGCGAGCAATAAATTCATGCAGAAATCAACTCAGAAATGCAAAGGATTGATTGATTACATATTAATGAGCAATCAGTAATAATAAAATATAAATTAAGATATTATTACCTCTTTTTAGAATTTGATTATACAAATGACTGAGCACTCTGGCTCCAATCCAGTTAAATTAATGAGTCTTCTCTTCTACTTAAGAGGCTGTGCCTGTATTAGTAAACTAAATGCCTGGGACTGTTCCCTGGCACTGGGAACCAGGTGGCCAAGAATGGTACCCTCCATGATACTAAATTGTTGTACTCTTCAAGCCAGGATAATCTTGCAAACTGCTCATTTGTGTTAGCTCCCAAACTATGCCCAGGAATTGCCTGGGAAAGTGTTAGCTGGCAAAAGCCAAAATCACTGTGCTCACACTGCAAAGGTAGAGAAAGTTGAGTTCCAAGCCCAAGAACAGTATGTGATTCTGCTTCACATACCATTATATTTGTTCAGCCCATAATGTATAAAGGCTGAAATTAAAATACTAAAATAATATATATTTTAAATAGTTATGGCTCTAAGAAAATTGAAATATCTTGAAGAACATATTTTTAATGTGCTGTTCCTTTGATGTCACATTCCAAGTGTAAATTCACCTTCCCCTTCTTATTTGGATTGCTGTAAGGTACTCTGGGAATATTCACAGGACTCTACTGTTACTGAACTATCCATGTGGAATTTGAATACATGGAAGTTACGGTCTCACAGACTGCACCATAATTCAGTTGAATAACTCAGTTTACTCCCAACATGGGAGAGCACAGTACAGCCATCAGAGCAAGTGCAGAAAGTTCATTCTGTGGACTTCACACTCCAAAACTTGCACTGCAGTACACACTGCTTTCATCTGAAACAGCCATTGTACTCGACCCATGCTCCATACTTTGCATAAGGCCAACACAGCTTCATATTCTGCTGACATGCTATGCATCATAATTGACCTATACCATTAATTAAAAGCAATGAGGAAAGTAAGTGGAATTTAACCTTAATCAGCACCCAAAGACATCAGTATGTCTGATGTCACCCTGAAGCATCGGGACAGCCAGAATGAGATTTATTTCAGGTAAGCACCAGAAAGTTTTAATGTTTATCAGTTACTGAGTTACCCAAATCTGCAAATATCATGAGGAAAGGATATGATAAAAACGTTTGCTGCACTTTCTTATCTTGAGCTGTTCATTTCAGGTCAAATATGCCATTAGAAGATAGCTTCTTTTGCAAGTTATCTTAAGGTTATTATATACCTATGGAGTTCAAATAAACTAAACAAGTTTTCTTAGATGGACTTGCTAGAGAAATGAAACAAAGAAAGGGGAAAGAAAAAGAAATAAAAGAAAAAAGATTAGTGTGATTCTGAGACCAGAAGTAGAAAACTCTCCAAATGTGGCAGAAGGATTACAGTTTCTCCTTCATGTATACCATCACTTACTCAAAGAAGAGAAAAATAAAAAGAAATTTAGCAGCTTGCATCTACAGAAGGAGCCAAATATTAGACCAGGAAAAAAATCATTAGGTTTCAAGAGAAATATGAGTGGTAGAATACATGCTAACACACTGACTGAAATTTAACAGACTACTGCATAGAAGCAGGGCTGCTGTGACTATCCATGAGTGCTTTTAGGGGCAAATGCAAAGTGAAGGAATAATGATTTTTGCCAAGCATATTGTTATATTTTATTTTTGCCTCAACATTCCATCTTCTGGATAAGAAATGGGAAAATCCTTGGTCTGCTGGAAGAGATGCAGCTTGAGAGTCTAGAAAAGTATTTATGAATGAACTTAGCTACAGGTCTGCACACTACACACTGTCTGTGGAGGTTAACCAGAGACTGAAAGGTCAGGAGACTGAAAGGTTTTTCCAGGTCAAAGTTGAATATTCTTCTGTGACCTTTCTTCAAACTAGAAATTACATCTGTGAAGTCTGCTTGCTTATCAAGTCAACACTGTGACATTCAAAGTATACTGGATATAGTACCATGATGAAATACAGTGCCATATAATCCAAATTGGTTTTAAGGTAACTATGTTTTTTTCTTTGATGAAGCATTTGTGGAAAGGAGTTGATGAAGACAAATATATAAAAAATGTACAGCATTAATGAAAAGACTAGTTAGTTAGAATTTATTTTAAACACGAGTTTTTTGTAGAAATTTATGGATGCAAAAAGAAAAGCAGAAAAAATGTGTTGCTACAGAAGTAGTAAGAAATTTTGCCTGTGTTTAGTTGAAAGTACTACCTGGCAAAATACCTATATAGTATGCATTAATATTCAATTTTCTTTAATCTCTTTTCTGTTTCATGTATGTTTTCTTGCAGTGTGTTTCCACTTCAGAGTTTCTTCTTTCAGTTTAATCAGAATTTTGCGTTTTTGGAGGTATGGAAAACTAGAAAATTACCACTGTTATTAGCATTAATCAAGCATACCTTACGAGAACTATTTTTTAAACAAATGCGATTTTACAGTATAAAATAACCAAATGAAATTCTACATCATGGATTGGCCTGAATGAAAAAGAGTACTTCCACATCTCACATGGTCCAAAGCATTTTGAAGTGACATGACAAAATGCCAAGATAGAGAAACATACAAGACAGTGTGATGAGAGAGGTTCTCAAGAAGTTGTCAAGACAACCTCATGGCAAAGGACACAGGGAAGGCTGAGGCACTGAATGCTCTCTTTTCCTTTGTCTCTGCTGGCAAGGTCTGCTCTCTGGCCTGCCAGTTCTGCATGTCTGGTAGCAAAGATCTGGGGAGGACAAGCTGCTCATGGCAGCGGTCGATTGAGTGAGGGACTACTTCACCTGGATGTACACAAGCCCATAGTCCTGCCCACAAGGCATTTAAGGATGCTGAGAGGGCTAGCTGGTGCTGCTGCAAGGCTGCCAAAGTCTAATCAGCAGCTGCTAATGAGTGACATCCCTCAGTCCTTCACTGCCGAAAGGGAGGAAGAAGTAGAAAATGCTCCATGCTGGCAGGAATGGTTGGTGCACTGGAGGACAGCCCTGACAGTCAGGAGGAGCTCAACGAGCTGCAGAAATGTGTTGACAGGAATATCATGGGTTCAGCCAGATCCTAAGTTCCTCACCTGTGATGCATTGATGAAGTCCGGCCAATGGGTAAAAAAACTCCTTTGCATAAAAGGACCCAGAGATTTTTGGGCCCTCATACATGAGAAGCAAACCTAAGTCCAGCTGAGGAAGATGGTTTCATTTAGCTTAGAATACAGAAAGGTAAGGGAGGAGTTAACTACGGTTTTCCACTACTTACAAGCAGTTTCTAGAGAAGATGCAGCTTTTTCTTCTCAGAGACACACAGAGAAAGGGCAAGATGCAATGATTACAAGCTACAACAGGTCTTTCACAATGACGACAGTGAAACAGACTGATTAAAAAGTATGTGGAATTTCCATCCTTGGAGATTTTCACAAGTCTACTGGATGAGGCCCTGAGCAACCTGCTCTGATATTGAAATCTGCCCTGTTTAAAGCACAGATTGGACTAGATGAGCTCTTTACAACCTTTTAACCTAAATTATTCTGCCACACTTCACTTCATGCTGCATTGCCTTGCAAGGGCTGAAATTTTAGTTTCCAATTTTTTTTTTCTAAGAGTCATCCTTGAAAGTATATCTACATAAGGGAAATACACTGACTGAACACACACACACCTCATGGAAGTTATAAATTTTTCAATGCATTGTAGGAGGAAGAGCTCTAGCTATGGATTTTGGTCTCAGGATAATCAGTATCAGACTTCCATAACTGCATAAAAGAACAACATAACGGATCATGCATCATCATAAGGAAATATAAATTATCTCTACGATTCCTTTGAAAGACAGAATGTAAACTCAGTTCAGTAAAAACTAACTCCAACCTTCTCATGACAGGAATGTCAATCTTTAATTTCAATATTGAGATAAAAGGGTTTGACTACTCCTAATTTGAACCTTTCAGAACACACACCTCCTGGAAAACTTAAGAAGGTCAAATTTCCTCCTTGCTTCAGGAGGAAAACAAATGTGGAAAGACAGAATTTCCTGCAAGACAAAAATGCTACATTTCTCTCAGCTGTATAATTGAACACTGTTGAGCACCATTCCTTTCAAGAGCTCGAAATATTTTTGAACTACAATGCAAACAAATTTATCACCATTTTCCCACATCTAAAAAATGTGGGAACATTCATGTTTATCTCTGCCTATTATGGCTTACTGCCTTCCCTCAGTGGTTTTAACTAAGATGTTGAGAGTGTTCAAATTCACAAAAAAAAAAAAGAAAGAAGAAAATCGAGCCTTGTGAGTTTTTTTTCCTCTGATCTAATATGAGGTTTTCATTTGGAGAAGGCAAATTATGAAGAAGACATTATGATGCTTTTCTTCACAGAGACCTTTCTAAAACATCAAGTTTTTTTTATTTCCAAAATATATCTTTTTGACCATAAAGTAATACTTAATCTACAAATGAATGCATATAGCTGTACTGGTTTTGGCTAGGGTAAAGTCAATAAAGTTAATTTTTATCATTGTAGCTCAGAGGGTGCTATATTTGGGATTTGTGACCAAAGCAATATTGGTAACACAGAAATGTGTTCATTATTGCTGAACAGTGCTCGCACAGGATTAAGGCATTTTCTGCTCATCACCCCACCCCACCAGCGAGGAGGCTGGGAGTGCACAAGAAGCTGGGAGGGGACATAGCCAGCACAGCTGACCCCAACTGACCCAGGGGAAATTCCCTACCATATGGCACTGTGCTCAGTATGTAAAGCTGGGGGAAGAAGAAGGAACAGGGGGATGTTTGGAGTGATGGCATTTGTCTTCCCAAGTCACTGTTACGTATGATGGGGCCCTGCTCTCCTGGGGATGGCTGAACACCTGCCTGTCCATGGGAAGCACTGAATTCATTCCTTGTTATGCTTTGCTTGTGTGCATATGGCCTTTGCTTTACCTATTAAACTGTCTTTATCTCAACCCATGGGTTTTCCCACTTTTACCCTTCTGATTCTCTCCCCCATCCAAACCAGAGAAGTGAGTGAGTGGCTACATGGGGCTGAGCTGCTGGCTGGGGTTAAACCATGACAACAGAAATGGTCATGGGTGATCACCCAGCAAAGGGAGAGAGGACTCCCATCATCATCATCTCAAAAAAAAAAAAAAAAAGCAGGATTTTCTTTGGAATAATTTTCAAAACATCTTCTCTAACAAAGTTACCTTTTTCTCCTGGAGGCCCAACTCTACCTGGACGACCTGGAGCACCTTTCTCCCCCTTTTCACCAGCCTCCCCTGTTGATACAAAAGTAAACAAAAAGAAGAATCATATTAAAACAGGACAATTTTCTGTTAGCAGCAGTGACAAGAATGCCATTCTCTCCAGGGAAAAAAAATAGAAGCAGATGTGATCTGATTTAACAGCTTTACTTGATGGACGGAAAACCGATTTTTCTTCAATTTATGTAGACACTGGCAAACCCTATGTCAATATATTACTGAAGTATTATACAACAGGTCTAGTTTCATGGATGCTACTTATATCACTGACCTCCAAAATGTCAACAGCACAACCACTTAAGCAGAAGATTCAGGATTAGATCCCAACTTAGCGTATAAACCTCTGTGTTCACCAAACTCTTTCTGAGCCTCTGCTAAGGACATGCTTAAGTCTCAAGTGAAAATGGCTTAACTACGACCTCAAATTAAAAGGAAAAAAGTGCCATTTTTGAGACCTATAAGAAGGCATTGCTACATCCATCATTAGAGGACCATTTTAAGCATGAAAGAGTTAACTCTCTACTCCATATCCTCAGTTATATAATGTGCCTTTTAATCTCTGAGGTATGAACCACTATGCAGTGTGCTTACACGCACATAATTCATGGTCAATCATTATATTCAGTATATTTAAACACCATTTTCTGTAAACATTTACCTCCCTGGTGCCTTTCACTGAAAATTTGGGGATGCTTAGCTTGTTTTGCCCCCTACTACCATATTACTACAGTAGTTTGCCCTTGACATAAAATTAAAATCTCTTTGACAAACAGAAGTTTCAAGAATGATTTATACAGCCACCTTGACGACACGAGATTTATATGATGGAGAAGAAAGTTCTATGGCTTCCACAGAAAATAAAATGCTGGTATGTAAAATCCAGAGTTAACACAGCACACGTGATGTCCCAACACTGTATTTCTGTGAAGGAGAGTGAGCATTAGCTGCTCTCCAGGAAGCTGACAGGAGCACCACAGTAGGAAAGTCAATGGTTATCATGCACCCCACAAGCCCAGCTCTCTGGCATAGCTGGCAGCTGTGGTTAAGAGAGGGGTCACGGAGATGACATGTAAAAACATGCCACACCATGGCACATTTCAAAAATGCAGCCTCCAGCTCTCTTTTCCATCCCTCTCTTTATTGTAGACCTAGGTGGCTGTGAGCTGAACTCAGCCCGCCATCTGTTATATTTTCATTCTTCAGGCTGCTCCAGACCGTCTTCCCTGCCTTCAGACATGCAAAAATAGGCCATTCTCTGACCTTAATGAGGACAAACTTCACATAATCCCCAGTGAATAATATTGTTAGTATGAAACAGGCTATAATTTGGCACATTTGGGAACGTCACATTTTTATTATCAGGTAACCAATAGGCTTTGTATGATTGCCTTTCACCCCTCAGGGCTGGTTATGAGTTCTTTGCTTCCCAGAGATAAATCCTGACAATGACTTTTCCTTGCTCTCTGGAGGCTGAGAGCAGGCTATTACAGCCTATTGCTTTACACGTTCTTCAGAGTGAAAGCTGTGCATTAGGGATCAATAAAATAGATCACTCTTGCTTCAGGCCATTACACTTGCCTGCATTTATTCTTATAATACGATGACACCGCATTCCTTACTGTGGGTGTTTTAAAAACTTTCTCCAGGAGGAGATTACTCCATTACAGGCCCAGCTACAGACCAGTCTACGTTTTTTTCTTATCAGCTGTTTTAAGGAGCAAGACCTTGGCCAAGAGGGACTGATCAGTGTCCCAGCTCAGCTTTGCCTTGTGTAAATCCCTATTTTTGCTGTTTGTACCCTGAGCATTGTGCAAACTGAGGAAGTAAAGCCTGTGCAGGTGTCATGGGCAACAAAACAATTCTCTGTCAAGAAATTTCAATCAATTTAATTTTTCACCAGTTGACAATACTGTTTAACTTCTTGATTTATGAATTAGAGAAAGACAGCCCTGTGCCTCCTTTCTGGTCTCCAGCCAGTTGGTTTACAACAAAGTCCTTTCAGAGCAGGAGGCTGGGATCTGTGCATCACGGTCCCTACCTGACTGATCTCTTGTGGTCTCTTCCACCAGCACAGTCCCTTAGCAGTTATACCTCTTGCTCAGTCTCCTCTCCACCCCTTCCTGGATATTTGCTCCAGCCCCACTGCAGGAATCAGTACATTCTTTGTCAGCACCATGCAGCATTGCCTATGCAGCAGAGACAGGGCCAGATGTGGTTTGTTGTGCTCCATAGTGTGGAGATGCCCCATACTCCCAAAAAAATCTTAGCCCTGCCATTAGCCTGAGCTGCGGTAGAATCATGGGTACCAGGCCCTGACACTACTACAAGTTCTTCCAACATCATCTCTGGGAGACATCTTCCTTAATTCAAGCGATATATCTTACAATTACTGTTGATTTGCCTCCTATTGGGAATTCTTCGGGACGGGATTTGTCTATGCTTATGTTTGTGACTCCCATAAACTGTACCATCTACAACATGCAATGAAAATAGCACACCAAATATTAACTATGTGAGCTATTAAACATTCCTGGCTGGTGATAACTTCCTTCCATTACTCATATTGCTTGCATGAGTATATCATCAAGTGTGGGTGTAAAAAAAATTGGGTTTTTTAATGTAGCATCAACTGTTTTATGTATTGAACATCATTGAGACTATTGAGACATCTCCTGCTTTAAACTCTAAAAGGGAGACAAAACAAGGTGGCAAACTGAGAATTTAAGCTTTGAAGGATTGTTCTACATTACTTTGTTCTCCACAATAGTAGTAACTTCAATTTCATGTGCCTATCAAAAGAAACTGGACTTTAGGAAGAATATGAGTGAGCTGTGTAGTGAGGCTTCATCATCCATTGCTGCTTCACACACAGCACACTTTTCTTACTAGTAATATTGTTGACTTTCTAAAACATGGTTCAGTCTGCTTTCTGCATTCTCAGAGCCATGGTTTTGCCCTTACACTTTTTATCTTACTCCTTTATACTCTTGAGTTAAAAAAATAACCAATCCATCAACTCCCTCCAAGAAAAAAAAAACATCAAAACAATAACTACCCAAAAAAAGAAAAAAAAAGAAAAAAAGGAAAAAAATCCACAAAAAATCCAAACCAAAACAAAAGAAACCCAAACATACAAACATAAAAAACCCCTACAAACCACCAAAACCAGTCCCTAAGACCTAAACTGCTGACCTTAATCTCATGAGTGCTTTTTCTATTCTTGGTGTCTTTACTGGCTTTCTTCTTCATCCATTTCCACCTCCATTCTCATTTCATGCCCCTTCTGATTTCCTCTTTTGTTCTGTGAGGTCTTAATTGATTTTGTGTCATTTTATGTTTATTAAGTTTCCCGTGTCTCCACTCAGTCTCATTCTTTGGGCTCTTCTTTATTTGGGTTTTTTTTTTTCTTTTATCTCTTTCTGTTCTTCTAAAATTCCCCCATTACCCTCCCCACTTTTGGGTACTTTTCCCTGGTGACTTTCTCCTTCACCACCCCATTTGGGCTCCACTTTTTGCACCACCTCTTAAGTGTCCTCTGCCATTCACACATCCCATTGTCTCCCTAACTTCTTTCATTTCTTCCCTGTGCCTGTTTTTTCCAAATTCTGACAGAGCCATGCCCAGCAGTAGTGTGGGACTCTGTTCCTCCACCACTGGCAGTGTTGCTGGCAGCTCAGCAGAGGAGGAGATGGTGCAGATCTAAAAGCTGCAGTGAGAAAATCTCTCTTCATGGGAGCTGAAATTTGGCCACACGTGTGCTCAGTTTAAAGGAAGCCTTGGCCAGCAAAATGGGTTGGAGTTGTGCCAGTGGGGGACAGCAGTATCTCACTGCCACTTCTCTGAGCCAGTCCCCCGACAGCGTACCTGGAGCATTGAAAGCTTTTTAGGGATTTCACATTAACTACTTCTGTGTCAGATCATTTTGTGCTTCACTGAATTTGTACATCAGTCTCTCTCAATTTTGCAAGGCTTACATCTTATGAAACTGGGTGAAATCATTAACACACGGTGGTTTTCAGGCCTTTCTCTGGTTTCCAGGCTCAGAATTGTCTTCTGCCAAAGAGTCTTGCACAGTTTACACACTTTAAAAACCTCTGCAGCATATAATAGTAATAGTAATGATCCTTGCATTAAAATGGTAATCACAGATGCTAATTTTGACTGATGACAAAAATAAGGAAACCAAAGAAAAGAAGTCACAAAACTTGTCCTGTCAACTTTTTTGATATGAACAGTATTTTCAAAGCTTAGGGCTGTGGAGTCCAGCCTTTTGACTAAACTTTCATGCAAATTTGGACAACATATATTTAACTTGGTTGTGTTCTCCTCTGTAAGTCACATTAACAGCACTATCTTATGCCTTTTACACAGTAAAGATATCAAACAAATTAAACAACTTTACTCAAGCCTTAGTCAAACCTCAGAAGGCCTAGATAAAGTGTTATTCTTTCTAACTAGAACATCTGCAGAAGGTCTAAACATTATTAAGATCAAAAGCCACTTCTTGAGGTAAATAGAAAAAAATAGCTTTTGGTTGAATTCAGGCATCCAAAGCTGCATCTGTAATAATAATAGACAAAACAATAACAAATATTAAAAAAATAAACATATTCTTAAAGCCAATTGGCCAAGCACAACCTGCATGCCTGTAGCCCAGATCTCTTGCCTCAAGCACAGGGCAATGTCTGGAGAGGGCAGTTTGCACCACAGCCAAACCTGTAGCCAAGCTGGGCTCACAATTTAGCTGTGCAACAACTGCAGAACAGAACTGAGCTTTACCCTTCCCAATCAGTTAATCAGAACAGACAGTGCCTGCAGTCCATAGTATGGCCCTCAGGCAAGTAGGGAAAGCCCAGGTTTGTACAGATGAGATTAATGGCACCGAGTCTGGTTAGGTGGGTTTTGTGACACTACAACATGTAAGTATAAGAAAAACTGAACGGTTTGTTGTTTGTTTCTTAAACAATGCTTTTTTTTTATTGCTGATGGTAAACTGGTGGTTTTCATGGGGGTTTTTTTGGTCCTTTTGTTAACAAGTATTTCCTGACATTCAAAAGTGTTATATTTCAACAAAAATGTTATAGCCTCCACAAGGGGAATTATTGTTATTGACTAAACAGGGCTGGTATTTCAACAACCATAATGGATGCTGTTGCTTTAAAATGCTAATTCTTCCCAGTGGTTGATTTCTTATGCAAGGTATATTTTTTTCCTATGAAAAGATCAATAATTTATTATGCCGTCTTCTTTGGGCAATAGTTTGGGGGTATATTCTGTAAAAATACTGCCTTTTTCCACAAAAATGCCAAAAACCTAACTAATGTTTTCTTTCTTCTAAGAGGTATTTGAGCTCTTAAAAAAATCAAAACAACACAAACAAAAAACAAGAAAACACAAAATAATTCCTATTATATTGCAAAATGGAAGTGAAAACCTCTCCAGGTATAAAGTAGGGTCTGATTTTACAGTCTTTGGGTATGTGTACCACTGCTCAGCATAAACACAGAGAGAACAACCAGGCAATATATAAGAATAACAAGCACCACTGATCAGAAGTAAATCTGGGAAACTGGCATGCGTTCTCTAAACCATTTAATTTCATCTTATTGACCTTAAAACTCCACTTTTAAGGAGGCTACAAACAGGGGCAAATAAGAGGACAATTGAGAGGCACCTTCTTTGTCTTTGCTAGAAACTGTCAGTGATGCAAATGAGCCTGTTAGAACAAAAAGATTAATATTTGAATAATGGAGTCGGCTTTCACATTACCTTTGAGGCCTGGAACAAGAATCTGAACAGAGCAGGACTCCTCTGCAATGTGTTGAGGATATCCAGATCTTAGCAGTGACAGGAAGGCAAAGCTAATTAGAGTCACCAAGAAAACCAGATCTCTCTTCATAATGAGCACTTACAGGTCACTGACTCCTAAACAAAAGAATGAATAAACAGTCATAAGAATTCCAAAGGCTTTCAACAGCTTCTGAACACATGCAGCATCCCACTACAAACACAATATATATTTGTGTGCCATAACCCACACAGCATGAGAAGCACATATGCAGCTCTTCCAAGCAGGTTATGTGTTCCTCAGACACACATGAAACAGGCAGCAGCATATTTAGCAGGGTTTTTTGCTGTTTTTTTGCTGCTGAGATAAAGCTCAGGAGAAATTTAATTAAACAAGAAGGAGATTAAGAAATGCCAATAATAGGCAATTCTGTGTTCATGATTTCTCATTGGAGGCAGCAATCTGGAAAGGTGAAAGGAGGAAATACAACATGCAGGCTTAGAATCATAGAATTGCTTGGGCTGGAAAAGACCTCTAAGATCATCAACCAACCATTAACCCAGGACTGCCAAGTCCACCACTAAGCCATGTCCCCAGGTGCCACATCTACATATCTTTGAAATATGTCCAGGGATGGTGACTCAACCACTTCCCTGGGCAGCCCATTCCAGTGCTTGATAACCCTTTCCATGAAGTAATTTTTCCTAATATCCAATCTAAACTCCCTCTGGCAGAACTTGAGGCCATTTCCTCTTGTCCTATTTCTTGTAACATGGGAAAAAAAAACATCTCCACCCTGGCTACAACCTCCTTTCAAGTAATTGTAAAGAGTGAAAAGGTCTCCCCTGTGCCTCCTTTTCTCCAGGCTAAACCCCAGTTCTACCAGCCACTCCTCACAGGACTTGTAGTCCAGACCCTTCATCAGCTCTATTGCCCTTCTCTGGACATGCTTCAGCACCACCATGTCCTTCTTGCAGTGAGGGGACCAGAAACGGGCACAGGATTTGAGGTGTAACCTCACCAGTGCCAAGTGCAGGGGGATAATCACTTCCCTGGTCCTGCTGGCCACACTATTGCTGATACAGATCACAATGCCATTGGCCTTCTTGCCCACCTGGCCTTGCACTGAAAGTTGTTAGCACTAAGTTCCCAAATAGAAAGAGTGGATACTGCTCTAAAGAGACAATTCAGTAACAGATGAGACCAACTCAAAGGCCTGAAACTTCACTTCCCATCTACCTGAGCACTGGAATTGTGTCCAGGCAAATTGTCTGATACAATTGCCCTCATGTAAGTCATTGAGGGTGGAAGGCAGGTAATATTTCACTGTATCATTCAATAAAGTTGCATCACAGTCTTCAATAACTCCTGAAGAGAATCACCTTTGAAATATATCCTAGTCTAAGCTGACAAGTGAAATGGTTTGCCTGAAATTAGGCTGTGACGAGATGTCTCAGAAAACAACTGAACAGAAATGGAGTTTGTGTGAAAGGACTGTCAAAATGCAGTATTTAGGGGGCCTGTAAAAATACTTTGGCAAAAGTGTTATGTATGTATTTCTGATATGTTTTTCCAGTCCGTCTTTAACCAGAACTCTGTACTACACAAATAAGCTGAAAGTCATAACAGGTTTTTTATCATCTTTTATAGCCACCATAAAGACATGTGCATTTTACATCTAGAGCAAGAAGATAAGGCTATACTAATTTCCACTCCCTGAATCCCTTCAAAAATAAGTCAAGTAGGACTAGGCTCAGGTGCAGGACCAGTATGTGGGTCTGTATGCCTCAATATATGGGGGATCTTGGAGAGCGGAACTGTTATTTTTGGGATGGCCTGAAGGTGTTAACTGGCATAACAGATGTCTTAGTAGCAAGGCCAAGTAGATGATTTTGGAGTTGGGGGAATAAATTGTCCCTCTGAATTACTGTCCAGTTTGTGCTTCCATTATCCCCTAGGAGCCACAGCAAGAGGATCTGATGGGAACAGATTTTGTCTCCTTCCTCATGTGTGGAGGGCATTGCATGAGTTACAGGCCAGGGTGGTCTGCCTCACAACCCCCTTGCTACACCATCTGTTGCTACATCCACACTGCAGGACAAGGGAATGCCACAACACACATCAAAGTTCTTACTGATCACCCAGATGTGGTGCAAAGACTCATATGCTATGAGGCCCCTTTGACCCAAATATTTTTTCCAGGTCTCTTTCCAAAGGAGAGAGACCTGCAGCTGGAGGACCACGCCTTAAAAGGTGGTGCCTATGCTTAGACCACCCTAGGGAAAAGGTAATCCTGGGTAATGCTGGGTAGTCCTTCCAAGGGTCAAGGGAGGAACACGGACTATTTGAGGATTTCCACAACCTGCCATGCATTCCTATAATGAATCAGGCATAAACTACTTCATAGACAAGCTTTGCCAACCAGAAAGAATACCTAGGAGAACGTGGAACTGCTGCTCAAATACTTAGGCCATGGTAAGTTTAGTCACAATTGCAGCAATTATCACTTGAGGCTTCTCAAGGGTACAGGGTAAAATTGACTTTTGCCATTCAAGGATGAGGAACAAGAGCTAGAGAAGGTATACCTAAAGCCATGCATGGACCTGTTAGAATGTGTCCAGAGGAGGGTCACAAAGATGATCAGAGGGCTGGACCACCTCTCCTACAGGAGACAGGCTGAGGGAGTTGTGGCTGTTCAGCATGGAGAAGTCTTAGGGGAAACATCACTGGGGCCTTCCAATACTTAAAATGGGCCTAAAAGACAGAGGGAGAGTGACTTTTTACCCAGACAGACAGTGAGAGGATAAGGGAGAATGTCTTTAAACTGAAAGAGGAGATATTTAGACTAGATAGAACAGGTTGCCCAGAGAAGTTACGGATGACCCACCCCTGGAAGTGTTCAAGGCAGATTGCACAGGACTTTGAGCAATCTGGTCTAGTAGAAGATGCCCTGTCCAAGGCAGGGGGGTTGGAATTAGAAGATCTTAAAGGACCCTTCCGACCCAAGCCTTTCTATGATTCTGTGATAAAAGTGGACATAGAGAACTGCAATAGTCAGAGAGGAAAAGGAAAAGTAATGGAAATTTGCCATGGAGAAGCAGCAACCAGGCCAGGTCCCCAGGCCTCTGACAGACAAAACCAGCAGGAAAACATTTGCTGTGTTGCTGAACTCTGCTTTTCTGGACTATGGACTCCCTTGCCTATGCACAGGGCCAGCCACAAGTACTAGAAACCAGGTCAAGTCACCGACCACTTTACAGCTCTTTTCTAAGGTTATGCAAACTATTTGACCACAGTCTTGAGACAGTTTTGAAGTAATAGTGAATAGTGCTCTGTGAAGAGCAGTGAAGAGTGTGAAGAAGTCTGTGAAGTCTGTGAAGAATAGTGAAGAGTGCTTTTCTCCAAAATATCCTCATGTGTATACTAAAATTACTTCAGAAATATTAAGCTTGAATCGGGCTACATCTCCCCAGAAGGAGATTCCAGGGTACAAGGCACCTGTCCACAGTGGACCATCCTGCCTCTTTTTCCTGTCTCTGATTCACAACACTCAGCAAGCAAGAGGGAGCAACAAAAACTAGCCAATAAGGAAGGTTGAGTAAAGGGTATTTTTCCAGATCTTCAAAGGTTTCTAAGGACAGTCTTGGCATTCAAACAGTCCGTGCTGGTTGACTGCAAAATGAAGGGGTCCCTGTCAGGTGCATGATTTGCAATGCCAAATGAGGGACCAGTGCTCCCTCATGGAGGAAAGCAGTTGGGGTTGCCTCAGCCAGCCAGGAGGACTGTCAGAGACAAAATAGTTCATGCCTCAAACATTGGTATAAAGTTTTTGCTCATTATAAAGAAACTACAACCAAAGAAGCCTCCCTGAAGACTGGGACTTTGAACTGCTGATTAGATAAAGGGAAACCCATTGTTCAATCATCCCCGGCTGAGTTTGGGGTGGGGGAGAGCACAGCTCACAGAAGCCAGGTTTACACAGACTCCCCTCCAACCGAGGCGGGGGGAGGAGATTTTGGGTATGTGGTGTAACCTCTGGTCAGAGGCAGTGAACACCCATCCTCCAATGACACAAACCGGCCCAGCTGTGGGACCCCCAACCCCACAGGCCACATCCATGGGACTTTCACATGAGAGGCTTTGCACCACAGGACTGCCTGTGATGCAACAGATCCAGAGCCTGCTGTGAGAGACTGCATCCCCCTCCTCCAGGGGGACATGCCTGGACATTGCTACCTGGCTCGAGGGTATATAAACCCATCAGATTCTATGCTTTTTGCGGGGACCAGCACTACCAAGAAGCCCAGCTGGAGAGGATCATCACTGGGATCCACGGAGTGGTGATATTTTCTTTATTCTGTCCCTGTCACCCTTTCTGTGCCCCACAACCATTTTCTACTTCTTTCCTTTTTTTCCTCTCTCTCTCTCTCTCTCCCTCTCATCAAATAAAACCCTTACTATTGTCACTGGCATATGGTCTCATTTGCACCTTAATTCAGGCAGAGGCACTTCTAAGAACCTTAATAACTGGATCACAACAAGGACATGCCTGGAAATCTCTTTCAGACATCCTCAGCAGCAACCACGCTTGAGAGACGGGGTTTGCAGGCTGAGCCAAAGAGGATGTGGGTCCTACCTGCCTTAGCCTGCAGGACCCAACCTACAGCCCAGGAGAACACCTGGTCACCAGTCTGCAGGACATCCTAGGCAGGATATCACACCCTTTTTCTGTAGTGGGAACATTTTGGGATTCAGAAGATCAGACAAAGAGGCATTCAAGCCAAGTGGTTCAGATACACAGCTGAAAGCCTGGAAATTAGGCAGTTTCAGCATGAGCACCTGGCAGACTGGTGATAAGGATTCTTGACGGACAAATTGGAGAGCAGAATGAAATGGCCTGAGATGGAAGAAGAAATTGAAATTAGGAGGGTGCTCCAGTCTCTGCATTAGCAAATAAAAGGCAGCATCATCTCCTCTGTCTGCATTTTATGAGGATTCAGATGTATCCTGACTCCAACTGAAAGATCAAAGACTCTAGGTATGTTAAATATTAATCTGCCTTTGCAAACTCCTACACAGCTCAGAGATGAGACAGGCATCGAGCAGCAGAGAACTGTCAAGGCTGCTTCTTGGCTCTGCTAAGCAGCCACATATGAAGGATTTTCTGGGGAAAACAAAATCTCCAACAAAGCTTCAGCCCATTCCCTGCTGTTGGGCTTACATGTCTCAGAGACAGAGGGGATGCAACCCCACCCTACTGCACGTTAGCTCAACTTACAGAGAAAATGGACTTGTTCTTGAAAAAGGAGCTTCTTTAATGTCATTCAGGTAACAATACCAGATCCATAAGAATACTCAGGGAAATCACCTTGGTCTGAGAGGAGCCACTAATAGAAGGAACCTCTGAAGAAGTTGCAGATTAAATACTCTATAGAATCTGTGGCTGCAGTAAAGGGATACATTAGTAGTAGAAATCAAACCAAAACACTTTGGATATCACTTTCTCCATCTTTCCCTGCTTTCAAAAGAATCCTCTTCTGCATCTAAAATTCCTTTCTATGATTTAAATAAGAGTTTGATCTCCAGGTATGTGCTACAGCAGTACATTTCACTTTAAAACCCTAGAAAATTTCTTGCCTTTCTGACCTACTTTCACGCCCTTTCAGACCTAGATGCATAAAGTCATTTAAGAAAACTAAATCCCACTGAAACTGGTCCTCAGATAAAGGTGCCAGCCTGTTTTTTCAAACACTACTTTGGCCCTTGTATTTGGAGTATCTTCAGCATTGGTAAAACCAATGCCAGAGAGAAACCTAGAAATGTTCAGCACTTGTAAAAGTATGAATATTTTCTCACTGCCTATGTGAAAAGTGTCAAAAGTGAAATTTGTGGCCATTAATAGTGGTAATTAAATCAATAAAAGCTGAAAGTATTGAAAAAAATGAGAAGGAAAAGGCAGCACTTACTTAAAAAATAAAAATTAATTAAATGTAAGATTTCTATTTCCATTAAAAATTAAAACATATCAATGCAACCAGCACAATAATTTCAAAACAACTTTTGAGACCTCTCAGCTTTAGGAAATCTGCCTCAGTTGCCAAGAGAGAAGAGGTTTCTCAAGCCAAGCTTCCTATGATGAGTTCTTGAGAGGTCACTGGAGAATCCCAAAAGGCCCCACAGGCTTGCTCAAAACCACTGCGGGACCAGCCAGGCCAGTTGGCACTCATTGAGTTCCCACACTTCCCCCCAACTCTGGATGGAAAGCTTGGAGATCACTTGAGGCAGCTAATGCCTCATGTGTGAAGTCCCTCTATCTGCCAGTGGCTGTTCCACAAGTGCCAGTGGCTAATTCCATGCTGTTATTTTGGACCTAGAAGAAACAACACAGATGATTTGCCAAGCTGAAAACAAATGGATGAAAAATGCAGAAGAGAAATGATGCTCACTGGCATTAGTGCTCAGGCAGCCAACAGCTACAGAGTAACTGTAATCCTCTGTATAATCCTATACAGCTCAGCGTTGAGCTATTTTTATTGCACTGAGTAGTGCACACTTACTACAAGTTTTGTTTTTTCCTGTTATTTTTCTAAATTTTTTAAAACTGGACTTCATTCTCAAGTATCTGAGCTGAATTATCTATATTCTGAACTGAGTATGCTTCTGGTACAGACACACAAATCTGCAGAGCCACAGCCACATTTGGTGAGTGACTTTCCCAGGCCAGTTTGAGTCAACACTACAGACACAGCAATAACTTTCAACAGTTTTCACTCCCCTTTCTTTTCAAGTCCTCATCATCCACATCTCAACACCTCCCTGGGAGAATTCTGCAGCAGCTCATGTATCCTCAAGCACCCTGCAGGACCAAAGCCAAATTCTAGGAGATGCAACACATGCCCACAAAATCATGCCCACAAAATATCACGCTGTGACACAGACCTCATGCTATTTCAAGTATTTTGAATAGATAAAGGACCAAAAAAAATTAAATTAAGCCCCAGAGTTACCACCAGTGCCCATCACAGACCAGGGATAGGTTTTTGGGGGAAGCAGGGAGAGGCAGAAGGGACAAGCCTCCAGCATTGTTGACACAAGCTGCTTTTCACCCCTTGGCCCAAGGGATGTGGATTATTCCCTAGGGAAGATGCCTTTCCCATTGGAGATGAAACCTGTGTCACTGACCTCATCTTTCTCCATTACAGCCTTACTAATCTTCCTAACTTACAGATGTTTTGTAGAGCTATGCTTTTACTTTATCTAAGCATTTTCTCATTTGTCCTCTCAGCTCCCTTGCACATTACCTTGGGTAATCAAACGTTTGCCATTTAGCTAGACTATAAAAATCAGAATCAATTACAAAGCTGCTTAAACATTGGGTGATCATTATCATAACATTGCAATGCTCTCAAGTTAAATTCTACGTGTTGACTTAAAGGTTAAAGCAATGGACTTGAAAGACTGAAAAAAATCCCTCAATATTAATACTGTAGAATTACAAAAATGAGGACCATAACTGCTGTGGTTACCAAGTCTCTGTGAAATCTATGGAGCATGGAGTAGCATAAAGCAGAGACATAATACATTTCAGCCCCTGATGATGCTGAAGAACAGAGATGTTTGCTGTAGAGGACAAAAGGGTGAGTCTAAGCTGATGGGAAGCTAGCATTATGTAAAAACCAAACTGATAGAAGTCCTTGGTTACTCCCCAAAGCACACTTAATTATGGCACAAGAGAGCCATTTCCTCAGCCAACGTTTGTGAGGTGTAAGGTACTGTTAGTTCATCAACATAGATGCCCTTATCAGATATAGGTGTAGTAGTCCCACTTTTCATCAAGAAGAATGTTTTTAAGAATTGGGACAAATTTCTTCCTGGTGTTGATCTGCTGAAGTCAATGAGTTCACGTTAGAATTAACTTACTGTCACCTGTGCTGAAAATATAAAAACGAGGCTTCAGCCAGAGTGAGATGAAAGTAGTGCCAGAAAGGGGCAAGTTTGTTTTCAAAACTTTTAACTAGAGGGAGATGGGAGTGCCATATCCTTCACAGTAGTTCTCCATGGATTTTTAGACAGTAGAAAACAACATTCAAGTAGATTTTTATCTCTATGCAAATTGGTGGTCAGAGGCAACTAGAAATACTAAACAGTATTTCTCGTGCTGTTTTGATCAAAGTCCCTACTAGATAACAAGATCTCTTCTGCTTTCAGCTATATTTTACAAAAATAGGTTGTGATTTTGGGTGCCATCACTGTTATGACAATGACCATATATCATATGTCAATGATTTGACATCATATGTCAGATCAAATATTCAGTGTTCTTAACCACCACCACCAAAAAAAAAAAAGTGTACAGGGTTCTAATGTAGGTATCAGTTCTTCTAAAACCTGTGTCTAAAATGTCGCAGTTCATTCCCACTCCTACAAAGCATTCACATGAGAGCTTTATGCTATCCCCACATAGCCATCTGTAGGAAATAAAAAAACAAGGACACCAAATAAAAAACCAAGAATCAGTGAATGATGTGGAGAATGCTGCAGGGAACACTTCTTTACATTAATAAATACATAATAGGAACATATGCATTTGTAATTTTATTTATGAAGCTTTAAGGCATTGCTTTTCAGCCCTTCCCATCCACAGAGGTTTAGGATTAGCTGCAGAAGCTGGGATATCTGTGCAATATTATGCCCACTAAACCAGCTTACACTTTGCAACATGTTCTCTCACTCTTCAGGTGTTTGGAAGTTTTCCGAGGTGGGCCTGACAGTTATCTTCTTGAGGGCACTGGACAGGGTCAAAAGGCAAACTCACCCAGGAAGGGGGTTGTCCCAGTGCTGTGGCTACATTCTTAGAGGTATAGAGAAGAGGCAGAAAATCTATCAAGGCCCCACCCAATCATCCCAGCCATGCCAGCAGTGGCACCTGCCTTTTGCACAACAGAAATGCCACTCAAGTATTGATCCAAAAGCTGTGAAGTAACGACTATGGAACATCCTTAACTTAAAAGGATTGAAACCCACAGCTCCAGTTCCCCAAGAGAGTGGTTGTTCACACTGGATGGACACAACAGGTGAAATTAGACTACACTCAGGCATGCCACATTAAAGGATGAAAGGAAGCAGAGAAAAAGCCTGATGATGAAGCCAGCTCAAGCCTAGTGGTAGGACATGAGACTAAAACTGGGTAAAATGAGTGTTCTCCCTTCCCTGCTTTCCATTTTTATGTCCTACAACTGAGTCATGTATAAACACAGAGACAGGTCAGGAATATCCAGACAGAAGACAAAATCTAAGCAAAGCAGTTTATGAGATTAGAAGAAGAATAAAGACAAGAGAGGAGGTGTAGGATGCACACCACTAGTGGACACAACAGTGAAAGTGAAAAACCAGAGTTCTGACCAGGGGACAGTAGCAGAGAAAGGACAGAGGAGCAATGGCAACATCCCAGAGGGCAAGTGGACAGGAAGAAGGTTTGGTTTTGGTTGCCACGGTATCCTACTCCTCACTGAGGAGAAAAAACAAGAAAGAGAACAAACAGCTTTTGGCCCCATTTTCTCACACATCTGATAAGTGACAGCTCCATTTTAAGGAGGCTCTAAGAAAAAAAGGAAAGCCACTTGACTGCTGCCCAGTTCTTCCCAATGCTGCAAGTATGACACCTCAAAAAGTGAACCACAAGACAGAGCACAGCTGCCATTAGTAGATGCCTATTTATCAGGACAACTCTGATTAGATCCAGACCTCAAGCTAGCAGAGGTTAGTTTTAAACAGACCCTTGAGTGGGACTTAACTGTTCTGGCTTAGGCAGTCAGTCTGAGAAAATCGCCCTGAGCACCCTGTATAACCAAGTCAGAGAAAGGCACCTTGGCACAGGGATTCATTTCATCCCAATACAGAACAGAACAGGTAATTGACTCTGGAGGTACCCATTCATCGCCCAGTATCACTAGTTCAGCCTTGCAGGTATGTAAAGTTAGGTGAGGGGTGTCCCACCATCACTAATTAGCTAAGTCAATCTAGAGGAGAGCTAACAGCAGCCTGGCTTCCTGCTGCAGTCAAACACTAGCCTCCCCTTGTCTGGACTGTCACCAGTGTGCAGCTGATCACAGCTAGCACAGGCTGCTATGCCAGCAGTAAGCTATTCCTCTACTTGTAATTATATTTTTCAGTTGATTTAGTTCCTTGGTTCCTGGCAAGGGTAAAATGGTCATAATTCCTGTGAAAAATGATGCCAGCCAAGGAAAGAAATGCCCTTGGCAGCAGCTGAGTTGGCCTTCAGTGTGTTACAAAACTGTGCCCTTGCATGCCAGCAGCATACAGAAAACAGGAAGATGCATATGTGAAAGAATTCAAGGGACTAAATTCACCAGGAAAAAAAACCAAACCAAACCCAAACAAACAAAAAACCCCAAACAAAGAAAAACAAAAAGAAATAAAAACCAAATTAAACAAACAAACAAACAAAAAAAAACCAAAACAACCCAGCACATAATTAGAGTGGGAACATTTTAAAAGAAGGAAAGATAAGGCAAAATACCAGGCTGCCATGGAAAATAATAACCAGCAAAAGATGCAGAGCAGAGGAAATATAATGACATCAGGCATTTTATAATAGCATGCAAGCTACCAAAGGTTATGGAAAGGATCCAAGAGTGTTATCCTCAAATGACAAGGACCTATTTCTTGGACTGATATCCTCAATATAGCAAAACACTTTGGTACATAAGCATGCATGATCAAAATCTTGCATTTGAACTGGGGTAGTGTCAATGCTATTTCAACAAAAGGTTATTTTTACTTTCAGGCTGAGAGACCAACTAACACTCTACATGTGATCCTACATGATTCTACATGTGACTACATCAGTGGACAAAGGAAGGGTTACAGATGTCATTTATCTGGTCTTCTGTAAACCCTTTGACATGGTACCCCACAACATCCTTTTCTCTAAATTAGAGAGAGATGGATTTGATGGGAGGAGTGTTAGATGGACAAGAAAGTGGTTGGACAATAACATCTTGAGGGTGGTGGTCAGCAGCTCAGTGTCCTGATGGACATCAGTGACAAGTGGTGTCCCTCAGGAGTCCGTGTTGGAACCAGTGTAATTAATATTGTCATTAACATAGACAAAGGGATCAGGTGCACCCTCAGCAAATTTGCAGATGACACCAAGCTGAGTGGTGCAGTGACACACCTGAAGGACAGGATGCCATCCAGAAGGACTTGGACAAGCTCAAGAAGCGGCCCACAGGAATCTCGTGAGGTTTAACAAGATCAGGTGCTGGTGCTGCACCTGGGTCAGGGTAACCCCCAGTATCAACCTAGGCTGGGGATGAACAGATCCAGAACAGCCCTGCTGAGAAGGACTTGGGGGTGCTGGTGGGTGAGAGGCTGGACATGACCCAGCCATGTGCCCTTGCAGTCTGGAGAGTCAAACGTGCCCTGGGCTGCATCCGAGGCAGCGAGGGCAGCAGGGGAGGGAGGGGATTCTGCCCCTCTGCTCTGCCCTGGTGAGACCCCACCCACAGTGCTGCATCCAGCTCTGGGGTCCCAGCACAGGAAGGACATGGACCTGCTAGAGCCAGTCCAGAGGAGGCCACCAAGATGATCAGAGGGATGGAGCGTCTCTCTCACAAGGAAAGGCTGAGATAACTGGGATTCCTGGAGAAGAGAAAGCTTCGGAGTCACCTAGTTGTAGCCTTCCAGTACCTGAAGGGAACCTAAAAGAAAGATGTGGAAAGATTTTCTACAAGGGCATATAGTGACAGGACTATAGTGAATGGGTTCAAACTGAGAGTAGGTTTAGATTAGGTACTGGGAAGAAATTCTTTACTGTGAGGATGGTGAGGCACTGGAACAAGGCTACCCAGAGAAATTGTGGATTGCCCCATCCCTGGAAGTGTCCAAGGCCAGGTTGGACGAGGCTTTGAGCAATCTGGTCTAGTGGAAGATGACCCTGCCCATGGCAGGGGGGTTGGAACTAGATGATGGTAAACATCCCTTCCAATCCAGGCAATTCTGTGATTTTATAGTATCTTCACTGGACAAGTGACAGGTGATCTTGATACCAACAGCACTACCCAATGTTGTTTTTTTTTTCTTAGAGCCCTGACACACCTTTCCAAATGGAGATAAGGGAAAGAAGGCAAAAGAAAGGGAAACTTATCAAAACAGCTGCCCACATTAATAGAAAATATATGGTTGGTACACAGAAATGGTGTAGAAGCAAAGTGCAGTGGGAAAATAAACAAGTTTCTATGCATCTGATGTGACTTAGTTGAAGTGTGCACAAAGACACTTGATTCCTGCAGGTAACTAGACATTAACAAAGTTCTCAGAAGTCAAAGTATTCTTACACTAGTATGCTCCAGCAGACTTTCCCTAATCAGTCTATATCACTGGCAATAGTCATGATCCAACATAAAAGCTATGCCAAAAGGAACCCAGTTGAAATATCTTTTAGTGGCAAAACCTCCCAGAGCAGCTCTTACACATACCACAGCATGTGCACTCAAAATCCTTTAGCATGTACAATGCACTGGCTGACAAATATTTTTAAAATTTGAGGAGTACCAGGGATTTCACGCAGTTTGAGATGCTTTTGACAATCTCATTTTGAAAAAGAAATATCAATTCAGAAAGAAACAGAATGTGTAGAATACAATTTGCAAGCAAGGGTGTTTATCTAAATTAATATAAACTGAAGGTGTTACTTCCCTTAACTGTATACCGTGATGCTTCTGCTACCAAATGATTCTCAAGGATGACAACCCCCTTTGAAATTTTTTCATTAAGGTCCTTCCATCTAACCAACTGCCCCGAGAGATTTCTGTATTTTAATAATGTGCATTTCTAGAGAATAATATAACAAGCTATGTTAACTAAGTGATAACTACTGGCATTTCCACCTGCTTTGGTACTCAGCAAATTCTCTAGCAATAGCAGCAAATGTACCTTTCACATAGCTAGAACATGACCAGAGGGCAGCTGTGCACCAATTAAGAAGCTGCAGAACAGCTAAGCAGTGATCACTTGAACCTCCTCATTTGCCTGCTCAGAATTTATAGGGCACTTACAGGAGCAAAAACTAATGCTACTGTTCTGATTGTGCAGTTACCAGTAAAATAAAAGGCTTCAGTGGTGTTAAAGAGTACACTGACCTGAAATCCCAATATCCGCCAGCTGACTTAAGAAAAGGAACAATGAGCAATGAAACCAAAACTTGCTGTGGTTACTCAGTGCTGCCAAAAAGATACAGAGGCATCAGTTCTATACATATCAGAGAGTCCATGTACTCAACACTGTAGTTGCAATGTTTAACTTCATCGTCCCTAAAATCAAGGAACAGGGGGAATTTAATCACTTTTCCATTAAGTGGAAATAGGCAAACGCACATTTAAATAGAGCTGCTTAGGAGACAGACTGTCAGATGGGGTGGGTTGGCCTTGGCTGGATGTCAGCTGCCCACCAAGCCACTCTATGGGTTTTATATAACAGAAATAAAAAGTAGAGAATGACAATAGAGACTTTTTGACACTCCACAATTACATAAAAGGCAATTCTGACATAACAACATATCATATCATATCATATCATATCATATCATATCATATATCATATAATGGTCTGGGTTGGAAGGGACCTTAATGATCACCTGGTTCCAACCCCTTGGCAGTGGGTAGGGACCTCCCACTAGACCAGGTTTCTCAGAGCTCCAACCTGGCCTTGAACATTTCCAGGGATAAGGCACCCACAGCTTCTCTGGGCACTCTGCTCCGGTGCCTCGCAGTAAAGAATATTTTTCTAATATCTATTTTGAACCTGCTTTCTTTCAGTTTGAAACCCTTTCCTCCTGTCCTGTCACTACAGGCCCTTGTAAAAAGTCCCTCTCCATCTTTCCTGTAAGTTCCCTTCAGGTCCTGGAAGGCTGCAACTAGGTCACCACAAAGCCTTCTCTTCTCCCTAAACAAACCCAATTCATGAAGATATTAAACAGCAAAGGAAGATAACATCCAATAAAGAGTTTTTTCAGCTGCAGCTCATAGCATGGCTCTCATTGTATCATCTCACTTCATCTCTACTTTAGCTTTAAACTGCAAGTTCATTGCACAGCTAGAGAGAAACACTGCAAGTGCATCTGTAGGTGCTGCTGACAGATCCAGCACCCTGGAGTCTTCTCAGCATGCACCATCAGTCCTTCTCTTGCTCTGCCACATGTTCTCAGTACCTGTTTCCTTAACATTTCTTGAACACAACTTCAGTGAGCCATCAGAGACTTGTTTTCTCATTAACAACATTCTGACAAGAAAGCTCATTGGCACACATTTTTCTTTTCCTTTGTAATAAGACTTTTTTTTCCTGTTTCCTCTGCTAGGCTTTCATTACATTCTTGTTTGGTGTTTTTAAATTGATTGGCTATTATTACTGTGCCATCTAACAATTCTGGTTCTTTCATATCAATTTTTTAAAGTTCTTTGTTTTAATTCCCAAAAATTAGGTCTCTTGAAAACCCTTCTCTAATGATAATAAAAAGTTGTACATATAAGTAGAATTAAAATTATACAATCACTTATATAATTTTGACCTTCCAAAGAACAGACTGACCCTGGCATTCAGACCAGATGGAGATCAACTCAACACCTCATCCATGGGCTCTTGGAGACCTATAGACTATTTCTAAAGAGTCCACTAAAGATGAATAAATGCACACCTGTTGTCAGCAAGTTCCAGTATCTGCTAAAATCATCAGCACCATCACAGGAGATTTTGGGGTGATCCACAACTAAGCCTGAAAATCACTCAAACTGAAAATCTTACAGTACCATCTGTAAGATTTGTTGTTTTTGTTGTTGTTGTTATTTATGCTTATTCCACAATTAGCAAACAGGACAAAAAGAAAATAATCACAGAGAGAGCCATGCTTAAGACCAGACAAAGACAGACACTAGGAACTTAAGCACATCTATGGATACATCTTCATTCTTCAAGGTCCCTATTCAAAAAACAGCCAAAGCTGAAGCAGTTTCTCTTTCCACTCTCCATCCTTTGCCCCCATTCTTCACCCCTAAACCTCCAAGTGAGAACAGCTTAAGTTCAACAGTGGCAACACTACCTCTGAATCTCTCTCTGTGGCCTCATCCCAGGTTCAAACAAAGCATCCAAAACCATCTCCTAACAATTCAGCCACCTTAAGAGGTAGGAGGTTCCTGTGGTTTTATTGGAAAACTTGAGTGCCTAAGCTTTTCTTACTGCACAGACCAGACATGGTCAACATCCTGCCTGAGGAGAATAACAAGACATTCTTCTCCCACTTAGCCCATTTCCATCAAGGAAACACATCCAAAATCATTCAGTCTCCTCCAAGCACACCAAATTACTACACTGGTTAGTTACAAGGGCACCTTTCCAGCAGATGGGAGGTGGAGGTTTGGAGCAGAGCAATGAGCTCCATTTAGACCTCCTACTTCCCAGGTAAGTGGTCCCAGACAGCAGGTTATTATGTGACAGCTCAGTAGCAGCAGTCTATTTTTCAAAGAGAACTGTAGAAAATACTTTTCTCAGAGCCATTTTTCAAAATCTCAATGCTTGAAGGACAACTCAGCACATAAATTCAAGATAAGCTTCCACCTTTAGGAGCTCTAGTTCCTGCAGGCACTTGGCACTAAAGATGGTGAATTGATCTACTTCCACATCCAGCAGAGGGAATTGTGGAGCATCTCTCACAAGCAATTTTCAGATGGCTGCTGTGGACATCACACACTTGTCTGACTGTGGTGAGTCACTTTCTTCAGCCTTAGCTCTTTTCCACTCAGTCCGTGTTGCACATCAACATTGCCTGTTCCTGGTCTGGAGTCTGGTATCCAATTTACACACTGTGACACTATTAATTCCTGTCTGTGTTTTGTTCATGTGCTGTTTGACTAGATCTTTAAAAGCCCCTTCTAACCCAAACCAGTCTATGATTCAGTGCAGAAAGAAACCAGTGTAAATCCTAAAACTCCTCACCATTTGTCCTCCAGGACACCCTATGGACCTCCTAACCAATCTTCTAATAAAGTTTTGAGGAAGCAGCATCCAAATAGTCCCAGAAGCTAAGTATCCTTGGATCCTAAGGAAAAATTAAGAGACTGGTGCACTGATGAAGAGCTCAAGCAGACCAACTTCTGTTCTTTTCTTGCCTACAGACATCTTATACAACTATAGGCAAATAACCCAGGGTTAGATTTTTCTGAAGAGGCACTTAGATGGGTGAGATGACATATTGCTGGATTCAAAATCACCTCTTTCTAAAGCTTCAGGCTCCTCGGAGGTTGTTTTCCTCTTGACTTAAGAGTTGTTAAAAGATCTTAAAATCCAGCCATACTCCCCTGCATTTTTCAGTTTCAAATAGGTTAAATGGAACATTTTTAGCACAAAAGTTGGCAGAAGCATTAACAAAGCCTTAGAAATATTATTAAATGTTCTCTCCCTTGTACAGGTGTTTGCATGGCCAAAAACATCAAAAGGCTTTAAATCTTCTTCTGACACTCTCTTGAAGGGTCCTACTCTCAGGATGGCTTGTGGCACGTGTGCAGACCAGAAGGAAGCACTCGAATTTTAAGAAGCTGCCAACTAGTTATCAACCAGCTGATGCCTCATGAGCCCAGTCTGTGCCTCTTTCACGAGACTAACTTTTCCAAAATACATCCTAACACTCATTTCATCAAGGGAAACTAAAATAGCAAGACCCTGACCACACAGCCTTACGGGAAGCGTGGTTCAGCTGTGAAGTTCAGCCAGTAGTGAAATGCAATGCAAAGCACAAACTACACTTCCCAAGAGACACCATGAGAATATTTTTGGCTAAACTCTCCTGGTTTTCAGCCAAAATAATTTGACAAAAGAACTAAACTATCCCAGAAAACTGACACTTTCTTTAAAAAGCTGTTCTGCCTAAAGTCTTCCTACTTCAAAGGATTCTGGTTCAAGAATTTTTGGACGGCCCTAGAGATGACTAAAAAGAGCTTTAGAAACAGTGTAAAATCACTCAAAATAATCAGAAAAAGATAGCATTGAACATAACGTACAATTAGAAATCATCCAGTAGATGTCTGCTGCTTACACAGTGCAATTCTCTGTTGACTGTAGGACTACACTGTTTAAAATGCTATTTTGACTATGAATTCGTTACACATTATCTATGTATATATTAGAATAACAATTTCATTTTAACAGATACAAGAATTTCATGAAAGACAGTCCAAACATTTTTAAAAGGAATACTCAACTTGGAAGTCTTACTTCTTGTCTACAACATTGGGACGCCTTATTTATGCTCCATCAGTAACATACTAAAATTTTAGGCATAGTATCATTGTTATAAGTGCAACCTTTAAATGGGTGTTTGTTTTATATTTTCTGATCACTATAATGCCTTAAATGTTCATGATCATGTAAACAATCACATAGATATGAAATACAAAGATCTCAGCTACAGAGCAGAAAACATAGGGCAAAAGATTTACATTTGCCACATTTTAAAAATCTTTCAATACCCAAGAATCAAAGTCATAGTATTTCCAGTCCAATTGCTCTGTTTCACTGTATGGCAAGTAAAGTTAGGTATTTCAGTTCTCCATGGTGATTTGATTTTGCTAGAAAACAATCCCGCTTCAAAATGTCACTGCCTATACTGAACACATATGCATGCAGAGAGGTCAGAATGGAAACTTGCAAGTCCCTTACGAATCCTACTTTTCACAGCTCATGACTGAAAAGCAGGCACTTGCCCTTCTGCTTACTCTCATAATCCTACTCACCTGGACCAAGATTTTGTATCATTATACCTCCTTATATCTCACTAAGCATTTCTGCATAATACTACTCCCAACATGATTTGGTTTTCACTGAGATTACTCTTAATTATCCAGTGGTGTAATTCCAGCCCTTACTGGTCCTTCTGTCACTGGTTTCACTTCTGCAATGCCAGTCTTCATTCTCTGCTTTGCAGCTGTATTAAAAGATCACTTCTAAAAGTGGAAAACAGACAACTGCCTCTATCTGTTACCAGGAATTACAACTCAATAATGAACTAAAGTTTCAATTGTAGGAAAAGTTAAAATTCATATACTGTTTTCTCCTTCCCTGCTAAAAGGAAGAGGAGCTCTTCCAGTGGCATTTGTATATTTTAAATATAACCCCCCGAAACTAAACTGGCATTCAGTGATCTAACCCACATGGGTGCTTCTCAATAGAAAGGTCCAATGTTATCCGACAGACTCAAGCAAGCTCTTTTTTCCTTTACCTTCCCCTACTATTTGGGGATTCTCAATCATATTTTTCCATATACAAAGCAGCCCCCTAACAAACATCCAGACTTTTTCCTCTACATGTTTTTACAGAGTGAAAGCATGAAAGTTTCTTACCTTATGGCTGCTGAGAGAATGGGAACTGCACAATGCTCTGTGCCTGCAGGGACACTGCACAGATGAACCTCATTGCTGCTGTTTACAGAAGTCTGACAGTTTTTAATTTGAAGAGAGGTTGTCTTTTGCTTTTCGACAGTTCAACAAATCAGACAAAACAGTTGCAAGTGTTATCTGTAAACAGCTTCCTGTTTGAAATAGATCAGCTGTCCTGCAGGACAATAATTAGGGAAGAAGTGTGGGAAAACTGAAGAGGTCCATGATGTAAGCTTTTTATTTTGGGAATGTACTTTTTTGGGAATGCACACTTACTTTCCCCTCCTCCTCTCTAGCAGAGAACCCCTTTTTAACCATTTACATCTATTCAGCTCTAAGCCATGCATGCACACTGCCCTAGCACAACACTTTTCTTGCTTTGCTTCAGCAGATATGAAAACACATGAAATGCAGCACTGAATGTGAACATCTTGTGTGGGTAATTAACACACTCTCCCTTTATTGAAATTCTCTCCATTCTTCCAACTGGCTGCAGCATTCTTGACTTGAGTAAAACATGCAACTGTTTCAGAGCCATGTCTGAACACCCCACAACAATGTAAATGCTAAATTATCCACATGGCAGGCATCTTCACAAAATTTTGGGGTTTTTTTTTTTTTTAAACACCTTTTGATAGGACTTCAGTGCTCTTTCACTATAGCTTCTAAATAGTTGCACAACTCTGGTTTTTGCCTTAAACAGCTAAACTAATCTGAGGTCTGGATAAACCACAGCAGTCCACATACATTTGAGCAGCAAAAAACTGGGGCCAGCTGATTCTGGGAAGTGGGATTTTGAGAACATCCTCCTCAGTCACAGCAGTTTATACTTCAGCAGATATAAATGGCTTCACTCTCAATTTCCAGGGCAAATAGAGAGTACCACTTGTGACTTTATCAATTAATACCCTCTGATGAAAAGCTGCTATATTTTTAAGACTGTAGCTCTTATAGCTACAAAAAAAATCTTGTGAATCCTCTGTCCCCATCCATCTCATGCCACTGTTCCCTCCTCCCAGTTTGTCCAGGTAAGGTTTGAGGGGTCATGCTATAAGCAAGCAACCAGTGGGCTGGGAACCTGGGCAAACCCCAAACTCTTACTGGAAAATCAGGACAGGAGCTAAGGGAAGTAGTGGGAGGTTCCTTTCCATCTTCCACAGCCCCAAGATCAGGAAAGCATCAGAACACAGAAAAGGTTTTAGGCTGAGGGGCTAGAGAAAGCTGCAAGAAAATCATCTGTGTGTTCACTTCTTTGTCATTTTTCAGATCTCTTTTGATGTGTAGGTCCACTCCACTGAGAATTTCGTGCTGTGGTGGGCTTGCAGTACAAGCTGATGACATGCATGATGCACTCTATTCCTGCTTTGCTCTTGACATTACATATCCTCTCTCCCAGCAAACCTCTCCCTAAGCCTGGGGTGTGCAGCCTTCTTTGCTGCAGCAGCTCCTGTTTTGTTAGCCCACAGCACAGCACGTGCTGACCAGCTTTGATGGCAAAGACAGAATCAGGTACAAAAACAGGCAGTGATGCCTTATACTCAGGACTCCCTGTGGACTGACTTCATAAATGTTTCCATGTTGGACTGGAACCTAGCTACCCTCCTCCGCTGCTATGGACTCCTGTATTTTAACACACACCAAAGGGTCATGAAAAGTTAAGACCCAATGATCACTTCCAGATTACCTCTGTAAAGAAAAGGCAAAATGGTAGAACATGAATGTAACTGCGTAAGGACCACACAACTCTAATTTTAAAGTTCATTTTTTTATGCATACAAGCCCCATCAGTTCAGTGGAAGCAGAAGGCAATTAGCAGGACTGGGCCCTTGCAGCACTCTGTTGGCAGCAACTTGCCAAGACAAACATTTTATGTAAAGAATGCAGCAAAGTGACTGTAGTCCAAGCCTTTGAAGATCATATTACCATGGCAAAGACAACTCCATTTACATACATATCTACTCTCCCTGTAAACACAGGCAAATAACTTTAAGGCCAGAAACAGAATTCAATGGAGAGATAGAGCCATTCAGGGAAAGTTAGTAGAAAAGGTAGGACTCAACACTGGGGGGAGCAGAAGTGAAAACATAAACATAAATGACCAGAGTTCAAAAGGAAAGGGCAAACACTATAAACGCAGTGAAAGTCTTTTCTCTAGGAAAAAGGGAGAATAAGCAAGTACATGGTTTTCTTTCACATGACAGAGAGAAAGGCACAGTCCCCATATGGAAGGGCATAATTAACCTTTTCCCACCCCAAAAACTGACTGGAAACTGTGTAGCCATAGTGGTGCATCATCTAAATCAAGCTATCATGCGCAAACTGGGGTACTGATGCATGGACCATGTGGGAGCAGCTTAGGTCATCACCAGGTCATCATCAACAGCAGCTGTTGGTTATTAATTTTTTTATTATATTAACATGCCTGTCTGGGACACTGTAGCACTCCAAGAGCTGATTCAGTCTTTCAGCCACCCTTCGCTGGATGGAAAGGGACAGCCTTCAGAGGCCACGGTATACCAGTACAGAGGAATAAGGAGCTCCTGGACAAACTGAAATGCAGGAAGGAAGACTGAAGAGGATGGAAGCAAGGACATGCAGCCTGGGAGGAACAGAGATTGTCTGAGCAACCAGGATGTTAGGAAAGCTAATATGCCCTGAAAGAATTAAATTTGGCCAGGGACATGAAAGGCAACACGAAAAGCTTTTTTAAGTACATCAGTGATAAAAGGAAGACTAAGGAAAATGTGAGTCCTAACTGCCAGGAAACAGGAGACCTGTTCGACAGGCTTGGGAGATGGGCCTGTGCAAACCTCATGAAGCTCAACACCACCGAGTGCAATGCGCTGCACCTGGGTTGGGGCAATCCCAAGCATAAACACAGACTGGGCAGAGAATGGATGAAGAACAGCCCTGAGAAGAACTTGGGGGTATTGGTTGATGAGAAGCTCAACATGACCTGGCAATCTGCACTTGCAGCCCAGAAATCCAGCCACACCTCAGGCTGCATCAGAAGAAGTGTGGCCAGCAGGTTGAGGGAAGTGATTCTGTCCCTCTACTCCTCTCTCAGGAGAGCCTACCTGCAGTGCTGCATCCAGCTCTGACACCCCCAACATAAGAAAAATGTGGACCTGTTGTAATGAGTCCAGAGGAGGGCTAACACAAGCAGAGCTGGGCTGGAGAACCTTTCTAATGAACATGGGCTGAAAGAGTCAAGCTTCTTCAGCCTGGAGAAGGCTCCTGAGACACCTTAGAGCACCTTCCATTACCTAAAGCGGGGGTAGGGCTAAAAGAAAGCTGGAGAGGGACTTCTCACAAGGACATGTAGTGATAGGGCAAGGCAGAAAGGCTTCAAATGGAAAGAGGGCATGTTTATATTGGGTACTATGAATTCTTCACTGTGAGGGTGGTTTGACACTGGAACAGGCTTCCCAGAGAAGTTGTGGATGCCCCAACCCTGGAGGTGCTCAAGGCCGGGTTGGATGGAGGTTTAAACAACCTTATCTAGTGGAAGGTGCCCCTGCCCACAGCAGGGGGGACTTAAGTAGATCATCCTTAAGGTCCCTTGAAACCCAAACCATTCTATGTTTTGATACAGCAAGACACCAGTTAGGCCAGCTACCTCAGCTTGACCCACTACACAACTTTTCCTCAGTCTTTAAATTCAGGTTAAATACCGCATTGACACAACTACAAGTAGAAGTCTTGCATTCAAACCAAACCAAACCAAACCCATGCAGATAAAATCCAACTGGTTGTAAAACGACAATAAAAGGTTTTTAGAAAACAGGAAAAAATACACTAATATATTTTAGAAGCATTCAGGCACATTTTTTCTATCCTTTGCTTAGTGAGTTGGCATTATTTTTGTATCTGTAAGAGGATTAAACACAATGCTTATTTAAAAATCTTAAGAGATGACAAGGCCCTGATTCTCCCTTTGGTTTAGCAAAGCATCCAATGGTATCAGCACTTCCCAGATTTTTCCAAAGGATGATAATTTCTAATACCCAAACTCTCCAAGAAATCAGTATCTGAGCTCAATTGTTGGAGCTGTTTATTGCAGGCCATCACAAATGCTGTTCTAGCTCTTGAAAGTAAGAGCTGCCTCACTAATCAGCCCTTATAAAGCCTCCCAAGGCATTACCAAACAACTCCTGCAAGGAGATGCAGCAGATGCAGGACTCCTCCATGGTACAAGCATGTACACAAGCACGCCAAGTGCCACCCCTCCTCTGCTCTCAGGGCAGCACAATGATGTGTCCTGTTCCCTTTGCTTCACATAACAGTATCTCTTTAGCCAAGCAAATAGGAAACAACTTTATTAAGCATTAAGACAATCCTGCTAAAACTCAGCCTGTAGATCTGTCCCTGTGAAGATATCCATCCATCTGCACCTCTTAGCACAGCCCCAGCACCTCTGCCCTCTGTCGGCACAGACAGCAGAAGCTCTCCTTACCACCTCTGCTGTGCAATACATGAGATGTATGGTGGGAAAGATAAGTGTGGCTACAGCAACACAGGATTGACTTTATTTGCAACTGTGTAAAATCTGGCCTTCAACTTCATTAGTGATACTGCATTAATTTTCTTTTTGTATAAAATTTATAAGCAGCTTTCACTGCAGAAGTAGTGCTTTTTCTGTTACTCATCCCTAAAATTGGAATAATCTCCTCAGTGCTTGGATTTAATTCCATTTTTGCTGCTCCAAGGGCAGATCACAACAGAGCCACACATGTTAACTTGATATGCAATAATTAAAAACATTGGCTATTAATCATTTAGCAACACCAAGCATCAACTCCTTGTCGCTAAGCTTAAGAATTATTTTCCTGGAAGAGTAACTGGAAGGTGGAAGAGGGGATACATGAACTCATAGACTTAACAAATCCAACACACTTTCTTCTCTTGATGGCAATACATAGATAAGGTCCTTTACTTGTATCTCTCTGTAGGGAACAGAGCACAGTACAAAGATGTTCATGTGTTCATGTCAGCAGTGTTTTCACAGGAGCACCCTCAAGGCAGGCAGCAAGGGGCAGGGCAAAGGGACTTTTGTTAAAGAGCAGTGAATTATTCACACTGATCAGTGCTGCAGTCAGCCCCTACTGGAGACAGGGAAACTCACATTCCCTCAGCCTAACCACCAGCCTTCATTTTATGAGGCTTCATAATTTTCTATAATCGACATCTTTTTTTCCGTCATTCTGATAAACGTCTAGTGGCCTAGATAGCACATCCCACAAACTGGAAAAGTTCTAGCTTTTCAGCATTGCTCTGACCTTCAGATGAAATTGAGAATCAAACTCAGGCCTCCCACTTGGAAAATTTAGGTAAAACAAAGAAGAAACAAATTATTTCACCCCACAGTGCAGGAGTGATAGGATTTCCTTTAAATGCTGCTTGGCATGAGATCACTACACTAAAACTCACCAGTTCTTCCCACTTAAGAGGGCTACTGAGACATGATATCATGTATCAAGTTATCCTATTAACACGAGACAGGCCAAGCACTTACCACCCAAAACTTCAAGCAAGTTCTGCTACGCTAGAATTGTGACCCATCTACAGACCTTCTCGAAGAAAAATCACCAGGGATCAGTCTTCCCCATATTCCTCATGCAGGCAAAAATATTTGAAGACATAATGAAAGGATTCATATGAAATAAACAATTGAAGCTCTAATATCAGGTGGAGGTCTCATGAGCATTAACAGATGTAAACCCTTTGCTTCTCATTTGGAGCTACGACAGGAAAGAACTTCAGTATATGACTGTCTCTCCACATTGACACTACCCAAATACTACTGCTGCATAGTCTTGATACAGAATGCCCCACCACTTTTTGACCCAGAGCAGCTGATAAAACTCGTGGTGAATCCCATGTTCAGAGTTCAACTGCACCAGCATATGTAAGGTATAGGAAAAGTCTAGCATCATCTCACATGGAGTTTGCTTCGGTTAAGGTAACATTTGACACCAGCATTTCAGCAGCCTCATTAGCACTTGACCAGATGGCATCAAACTGACTTTCCAGATTGCAGGCATGCACTTGGTATGCTTGTCAAGGGACAGAGGGAGTTGTCTGACTGTATCACTGACACAAACACACAAGGGAGTCTGTAAGTAAAGGTAAACCAAGACTAAAGTCTTTTGCAAACACGCAGCCTTGTATATTTATGCCACAAAAAGTCACCTTTCCTTGTAGCTTAGCTGATGTAAAAACCATAAAGAGCTTTGACAGCATTATTCTTTCCCTCAAAGAATTTGCTTATGGGGCCATTGCGAGCCTTTGCATATCATATAGTTCAAGAGGGCTTGCAACAAGAGCCAAGAAAAATCTATAGCCAGCTGCCAATGCCTGGGAACATTTGCAATCTTTATGTTCAGTTTACTGGATTTCTCCTCCCCCGCTTACCCCCTCCCAGTGCTTCAAAAGAAACTCAACTGACATTTTTATTACTATGAAGAGATGAAACCTGAGTTACATTTCACTATAAAACAGCAAATGCTGTCTAGCAAAGCCTGCTGAGGATCACCTCTCCTTGCAGAGGTTACACAGCCCCAGCAGACTCACCAGCCTCTAACTAAAGGTAGTTAACATCTGGTAAGTCTCCACATACTCCCCAAGCTGCTTCTTCCAGCCCACACCAGCCAAGGTCTCTTCACACAGGCTGCCATCTGTGACTGTTCTAGCGGGAAGCTTGGTAACGCGTCTCACTCGACTACATTTTTGGGAGACTAGATGAGGTGGCATTTCCAATCTGAGTAATATTTGTTTTTGCAATGAAAACTTTGAATTTAGAAGTTATGGCAACCCTACTGTAAGACCTTTTACAATTATTCTCCACACAAGCAGCCAGGATTTGGGCTTGTTATATACCTACAACTCATCTCATTCTAAGGGAAGCTGATGAATTCACTTCTGCTGAATCATCCAAGATGAACAATAGTCAAGGAATAAATAAGGAATGAAATTATACTCCAGAGACAGAAGTTTGAAAAGGAGATAGGAAAAGGCCTTAAGGTAAACAAATTTCTTCAAAGATACCGCGTGCTTTTTGTGCAAATATTCAAGCCTTGTCAGCAAGTTAACAGGAAATCAACTATTTCCAACAGGGCACGTTTTCCTTCTTTGCATTTTCGGCACCAAAAGTAACAGCAAGGGCTACCTGTCTCACCCTACTAAGTCACGCCGTAACTTTTGAAGTCTTAATTTTCTCAATGCAAAAGCAATGCAGAACTTGTTTTAACCTTTTAGCTCTCCATAGCTAAAGAAAAGGTGTCAAATAGGAAGCAACCAAAACTACTATAAAAAGGAAGTACAGGTACAAAGACCCTCAGTGAGTGGCACTTCTCATCTACTCTCAGGTAGGAAAATGCTCCTGCCACATAACTTGTTCCGAACTTAGCTCTCCACTTTAATAGAGTGACTCCAGAATTAGTTGTCTTTTAGTGTTAAACACTTACTCCTAATACCATGTTTAGTACAATGAAGTACTAAATTCGTATCATTTGCTCAGAACTTTACATGACCAACTCCACACTCCCCTCTGAGCTTGTGTAAAGTGTTCTTTAACACAGATATTGAAGTAAAAAATGTAATGTTTGAGACACTATCAGCCTTTGGATGCTGATACATCTAGTCCTTCCCCACCTCCCCCGCTATCACCAAGCATGTACAGAACCATGTTAAAACATCATCTAAAAAAAATCCTTAACATTTCTGAAAGCAAGATCAATACCTAAAAAACCTGTAGTTTTTGTCTAGTGATGTAGTGAAGCACTCAGACATTAAACTTCCGTCCCACTTCAGTCTGATAAAGGTGAGAAGCTACAGAGCCTGCTTCTAGGTAAGAACTGCTCAGAAATGTTGCCATTTAGAGAAAGTTACCTCAAAATCAACCTATGCCTCCCCAAACACATTTCCTAAGAATTCAAACCCCTAATACAGGTGTCATTTCGACGTATTTTGTAAGTCACACACCACCTGCTAGTTGACTTCTTCCACTGTCAGGAACATGTAGGTCTCCAACTGGTATCTCGTGTGCAAAACTCAGGCATTCCACTGCTCTACAGTAATTCTCCGTATTTTCCCCAAAAGGTGAGATTTGTAATATTTAGGTTTTTCATTACAAATTCTTTTTGCAGACTCTGGACTCTTTTGTCCAGTTGTGTCGGAACAGTGCCAAGAAACATTTAAGAGGGCTACCATTAAAATGCTGGGGACTTACTACTTTGATTCACAGGTGTCACTCTCCAGACAGTGGCAAAGTCCCATGAACCAGTTAATCCCCATCTGTGTTTATGGAATTCAAAATTTATATGAAATTACTCTGTTATATGAACAGTTGTTTATTCAGCCATTTTTTGCATTTTACAGCTGGAATTCTGGAAATTCAAACACCACATCTTTGCCTGTGAGCTTCTTGTACACACCAGAAAATGTTTCCACCTGTGAAGACAAATAAATCTTGCTTATACATGCTGTGTAAACAAGTAACTCTCAGTTAACATACTCAAGGTACAATACTATTTGCCAGAGTATCTTCATTCTGAGGCAAATTATTTTCTGCCAGATTAAGGTATCTGAGGATTTACACAAAAGATACATGTCCTCTAGAGTATTTGGACCCTCTCTGATTTGCAACAATATGACACCCCAAGAACGCAGGCCCAAACGCGAACCCCCCCATTTCCCCCCTCCAGAAAAAAATGAAGCAAAGCACAGGCTTTACTGAACACATCTGTTTAAGGTTAAAACTAAGTGCTTCACTTGAAACACAACAAAAAGAAAACCACAAACAAACAAACCAAGCAACCCAACCAACCCCTATACATACAAAAAACTCAATAAACCACTGTCTGGTCCCACGAGGGAACCAATATAGCTACTTTACAATCCAGGGGCTTTGGCAAGTTGAACTAGAGCTTTAGTTCAAAACTGTCTTGCCTCTACTTCAGCACTTTACTCCACAAACAAACAGAAGCATCTTCACTTCCACAAGCCAAAAGGCAAGTCTTTTGCTGTATCCCTAGGCAGTCTCTTAGGGATGTCAGAATGTCACCCTGACCGGCATGAGAAAGTAAGTTTTTTTTATTTACCTTGTGTTCAACATTGTTCTGTTGTGCTTTGTCCAGATGGACTTTTATAAGCCTGCTGCCGTCCAGTTTTACACGGATTCTCTTGCCCACGATTTCACTTGGGAAGACCAGGTCCTCAAGAATAGCATCGTGCACTGCAGTAAGTGTACGGCTGAAATGCCACATTTATATCATTAAAACACATCCTCTTGAAAATTCTCCAGTTTGACAAGGCTTAAATCTTCCATAGTATGCTTCAGCTGAAAATTCAGTGTTGCTTTTTCTATTTAATGCCACTGTGTGACAATACAACACTATCACAGGTCATGAAAAAAGAAAAGCTAAATTCTACAGAGTGCAGAAACTTTATGACTGCAGAACAAGAAAAAGTAGCCAGGCTTCTGATATTTTAGATTACATGTTGTTTTGCAGCAACAGCGCTGAAACGTTCTTCTATTTCTACACATTAAATGGATATTTAAATCAAAACCAAACTGCTCCATCTGCAACTCTGCCAGACACACTGAGTGGAAGAGTTTAAGTGTGTGAGTATCCTCGGCTGCACAGAGTACATTCATAGGAGACCCAGTTTTGAAAATACTGGTTTCTTTATCTGCCTAAACCCAAGCAGCTTAGAAGACCAATGTAATACAAAGACTAGCTGGTAAATTGAATGCATGCTTAGAAGACTGAAGCCTACATGCGTGTTCCTGAACTGTCCATTAGTGAGCCAACCCAAGAAAAGGTGGCCCAGGTTATTTTACATGAGTCTGAGGACTAGTAAGACTTCCAGCATCCTGAGCCATGGTTTCAGAGCGGTATCACTAGTAACTAACCACCTGTGTCTACAGCAGCACTTCACACCTGCCAAGATTGGGACAGCTAAGGGACACAAACATGCACAACAACACAGCAGCCTGATCTCATCTCAGGCTGAGACAGGCAGTCCCGCACACTTGCCTTCCTTTGTGCACGAAGTGGCAGCATGCTACTCAGGCACAAATGCCAACTTCTCTAACCACTCTGCAGTGCTAGTTTTAATAGAACACAGGCAAAGTCCTCCAAAGGCAGGACTGCAGCTAGATGAGTACTGTGAAACTGTACTTTTAAAATCCATGCCGAAGACTACGAAATACAGTAACACATGACACAGGTATAATACGGGGGCAGGGAGAAACTACAAGGCATGCCACATGTCACCAAGAGGACAAACATTTAAGACACAGACTTACATAATGATATAGCAACGTGTATATGAGGCACTGACATCCAGAGAGACATACAGTGTTGCATGTCTAGCAATCAAGTGACTAGATGAGAGCAGGGGGGCCATTTAACACAAATGACTATACTACTGCTATCAAATTCATATTCAGAGGGACTAGCACTCGTACCTACACCCCTCCTCAGCCACTCTCTCCCTCACTGCATCCCCTTCAGTGTGCCAGCCTTGACTTCTGCACAGTCTAACATGTGATGTGGAAGAGGCTCTTCCTACAACTTAAAAAAAAATAGTTCTTGTCAGCACACTGTGGTAACAGAGACAGCAGGTTGGGGTTTATAAGCCAGCACTGCTAGCTAAAAATTTGCTATAGCTATAGCTGGAAATACAAATCGAGTGCTAAGAAATGCAACACAGTGCCCAAAGGTGAACTTTCTATCACACACAGTCAAATGACAGATGCTATTTCAAGCAGTAGGAGAAAGGACAAGACCACCCAATCACTTGAATGACTTCTGAAAAACTCAACCAACCATTACTTGACTAAACTACCAGTTACAAAAGAAGGCTGTCATACTGAATCAGTATTATTTACTAACCTCCTTGGACGCTTTTGCTTGTTTTTTGTGCGGCTTTTTCTTGTTGGCTTGGGCAGAATCCTTCTCTGTTAAGGCAAAAGAAAAAAATCAAAAGGCATTTCTCAGTATCTAGCGGTTACAATCAACTCAGAAACATCCCCAGCACGTGCACCTTCTTCCCCCACACTAGAAACCGATGCAAGAAAAGCCAAAAAGGTAGACTTAAGTATGTTTAAAGTTACAGCAGCATTAGAAACTAGAGAACTAGAGTTGCCTGCAGAAGGTGAAGTGCTGTACGGCTATATTTCTCAATTACTACTCCAGTATTCAGTGTACTGAAATAAAAGATTTGTACTTCATCCCCCCTCCCCAGGAATACAACCACATTAGTTTACTGTGTCTCATTAGCACTGCAAACACACTTCTTTGGGAACAGAAATCCCAGGGCATTTTAAACTTCTGTTACACTGAGCCTCTGGTGCAAACCAGAGTAGTGAGCTCAGTTCCACAGACAGCTAGATGACATCTTATTAAAACTAGCACTTCAATTAAATGCTAGTTTTAGTAATAAAATGTATTGCACAATCCAGATCAAACCCTGGCTTATATATAACCTGTCCCGAATTTAGAATCTAAATTAATTTATACTGCTTTAGGTCAGTAAAACTTATTTTCTCCTTCCCTACTGCAAGGGTAGATATTTTAAAACATTCTGGATGCAGTTTTAGCCACCTGCAGTATTTTCTACCACCACATCACACCACAGCTTCTCCTTGACTGCATGCATGATGGGGTTACCATAATCCAAACTGGGTCATGTCATACTCGAAAGCACATGTTCCCTTTGAAAATACAGATCATTGAACTGACAAGGAATTCCCAAGGGATTACAGAATCACGAAATCTTACAGAATCACAGAATATGCTGAGTTGGAAGAGACCCACAAGGATCATCGAGACCAACTCTCAGCCCTGCACAAAACATACCCGCAAGTCACACAATGTGCCCAACAGTATTGCCCAAACACTTCTTGAACTCTTGTCAGGCCTGATGCTGTGACCACTTCCCTGGGGAGCCTGTTCCAGTGCCCAGCCACCCTCTGGGTGAAGAACCTTTAGGTAAAGTGAGCCAGAGGCACTTTATTAAAATAAAACTTCTTGGCCACATAAAGATTCAGAGTAAGGTGCTCTGTCTCTCAAAATTATATCATGAAAAATTTTCAGCTAGCTTCAGTCTAACTAACTGTCCACTTTGCAGACAGATTCCTAGTTTGTCCAACCCTTAAGTACTGCCCAGAGATCACTCCAAACATCTTTTCACACCTTAGCTCCTACCATATATTTAGAACTTGGATGAGGCTTTTTTCCTCCTTCCCTATTAACTTATATCTGAAGTGCTTAGATTGTCTAAGTGTAGTAAAGTTCCTATTAATATTTGTTCCCTTTTACTTTCAAGCTTTGCATGTCAAACTGCTGAGGGAGTAGAAGAGGCCAGAACAAGAAAGTTATATCCTCCATGAAAAAGCTTTGCACCTCACCAAGTTTCCATAGCTGCCAGCTGAAATAGTTTTAGTTAACATCCACTCACTACATTTCCTGCTGGTACCATGAATTACTATCACTATTACCTTGAACAGGTAATGCAACACTGGAACATGCATGAGCCTGGACTAGACCACTTCCAGAGATCCCCTCAAATCAGTATTTTTGTGACTCTAAGGGGTTTTTTTTACCTGAGCGATGAACACCACATGTTTTCCACTAAATTTCTTCTCCAGCTCCCGAACTAACCGCACCTGAATCTTCTGGAAGGACTTCAGCTGAGGAACTGGTACGAAGATAATGATGGCTTTTCTGCCACCACCCACTTCAATTTCCTGAAACAGAAGTACAAAGTAACCGTTGGCTGGGGGTCAAGAAGTAATGTTTGGTTTGACCATGAATCCCCTGAGCACAGCTATTGGTAGTCTTGCTTCTGACTCTCTGGGGCAGGGAGTGCATCACAGGGCAGTATCTGCATTAATGCTCTACAGACAAAGTAGTGAACAGAAAAACCTCTATCAGAGCACTTGTTTTGCTGTGGAGGAGTGACTGGGCAATAAATCCCACCACCCCTTTCAGAACCACATCCTCTGAACAGCAAAGCCCATTCCTTCTGCAGGATGAGACTCAGATGCTAGAATTCTAACTATACTGAATGCTTACTGTCACATCTGCAGTTGTGCTGATACACAGTTTCAAAAATTACTTGCCTCTAGGGCAGACTCCAGACAAAGCTTAGGGAACAATCTCTTTCAATCTACTGCTTCATGGAAATCCCATTCTGTCCACCATTTGGCTAGGCCTCAATCACTACTCAATCAAAACATTTCTCACCTCTCCAAATGCCAACAGGATGACAATACACTAAGACAGGCTACTTGTCCCCTGGTTTAGCTCTCCAGTACTTGACCAAACCCAAAGAAGTTTGCATAGGCTTACAAGCCACTTCTTCCATGAAACTGGCTGCAGAGACATCCTCATTCTCCAACAGAATGGAAGGATGGATTGTTTTTCACCAGCTATGCTCTCATATGAGCCAACTAAGGGGCCCATGGGATATTTCTCCCGAATAAAATCAAGCAGCTCAGTAAACAATAAAGACGTTTCTAAAAACCCTTCACTAAAGACAGCTGGCATTGCTCTACTTCCAGAGATGTTGTTTCTTCTGAAGGCCCCTCAGCTCATACAGCAAGCTGCTTTCTGCATTCCCAGATTCTTTAACTGAACTCTGAGCAGTCAGACCCCTGTGTCTGTACTGGTTGGCCTGGCAAGAACCAAAAGCAGCCCACGTAAGTTTCTGACTGCAGTGACCAGCTTCATTGCTGCCATCCAGTCTCCCAGGCTAGCCAATTCTAACACTAATTTTCTTCCTCCTTTTCCAGTAATTGTCTCCCTTTTCTTTCTTGATGTTTCAGCTGCCTGCATCATCTAAAACTGAAACGTACAAGTAGGTTAGGCGACATGACCAAGTCAGTCTACTGCCTTAATCCACCTACCACCTATTACTTGTACATAAGAGACTCACAAAAAAAATTTTAATAAGAGTATTAATTACAGTTTATGACAACATTTCTGTAACACCTACATTTCCAGCCAATATCTACATGCAAAAAGCCAGTGTCAGACCCCAAACTCAGTCTGCAGACACATAATGTAGATGCATCATTTTTAAACACTTTTATTTAACACACTAAACTGCTGTTTGGGGTTTTACAGTGACTTTTCAGACTAGTTCCTAAGCAAAACACTACTACAAAATCCTATGTGCTAACAGCAAATACCAGAACATAAGCCACAACAGCACATAACAAAACCATCACAGGCCGTAAGACATTAACATCCACAGAGATTAAACACACACAGAACAAGTTACCACGCAGCTCTTGGTGGGGAAGGTCCAGCCTACCTTAGCTGCTGTGATGTTCAACTCCCGCAGCTGAGCCTTTAAGTCGGAGTTCATTTCCAACTCCAGCAGAGCCTAGAAAAGTGAAGTTACAGAATGATCCATTACATGCACTTCAATTCATGAGAACCCTTGAGACCAAAGTGTGTACACAGTGCCAGAGAGCAGCCATATATTTTTTACCACAGTCAATATCAAAGATTTAACATCCTGTAAGACACACCAACATCCAATTAGTTTAACTGATGGAAACATGCTAAGTAATGCAGTTCCTAAGTAAAACTAGAAAAAAACCACGTTTAGACAGGGTCAACCTCAAAGTTTAGGGTCTGGATAATTGTTTCTATAAGTTGAAGTGAACTGACAAAGAGCACAAGGAAAAGCCACCTACCTGGGATATACCAGACTCGAACTCATCTGGCTTCTCGCCATTAGGCTTCACAATCTTGGCGCTAGAGCTGAACATGGCCTTTCTGCAACGCAAAAGAACACTTCGGCTGTCACCACGCGTATGTCACCTGTTCTACACACAGCGAGGACTCTGCAACCCGGCTGCGCAGCCACCCGCTCCAAAACTAAGCCAGAGAGGGCCCCACAGGCCGGGCCAGCCCCAGCACGCCGCTCCAGAGCGTGCCCACCAGGAGACAGGAAAAGCGTCCCGGGCAGCGCGGGGCCTGCCCACCTCGGGGCCGCGGCAAGGCCCCGGGAGCCCCGGGAAGCGGGACCGCCACTCAGAGCCCCACGAGCCGCCCTAACGGGGAGCGGCGCTCCTGGGCCCTGCTCCCGGCCCCCTTCTCCCGCCTCCCGCGGGGCGCCGCCGGGCGAGGGAGGAGGGGAACCCCGCCGGCCGGCCAGCCCCGGCCCCGGGCGCCCCGGCGGCCATCGGGCGCCGGGCGGGCGGTAATCGGGCGCATCCCCACGCCGCGGTGCCGCGGGGGGCCCCGCTGCGCGCCCGGTCCCGTATCGCGGCGGCCCCGGCGGCGGAACGGCGGCCCCGGGCCCGGCACCCACCTCGCTCCGCGCCGGCCGGGAAAAGGGGGAGCTCTCGCGAGAGCGGGGCAGATGGCGGGGCGGGAGGCTGGCCCCGCCCCCCGCGGGTGAAGCCGCAGCAGGAAGAAGGGCAGGGCGCGGAGCGCGGGCGGGCGGCGGCGGCGAGGCCCGAGCGGACATTTGCAGTCCTGGCGCCGGGGGCGCGGGCTGCCACATGCGCACTGCTGGGCAGCGAGGCGGGCGCTGGAACTGCCCTCCCGTCCCGCCTCAGCCTCTGCCGAGGACGCGCTTGCAGCGGCGGGGAGCGAAGGGGAGGGAAGGAAAGCCTTTACCGCGCTGTCCCTCGCTGTTACGCCAAGCCTTCGCCGTGGGTCTCCCCCGCCGCTCCCCTCACAGGAGGAATTCTCGGCCCCTGGTATCGAAATGCCGCTCCTGCGAAGAGCCACCAGTCTCGGCCCCAGCCCCGCGGGGGAAGCGCGGCTCTGGCCGCCGCGCGGAGCTCCCCCTGCCGCCAGGGCTGCGCGGGACGGCAGCACCGCCGCGCCAGCAGCACCGCGAGACGGGATGGGGCTTTCCCTGCGCTGGCCGCTTCATCGCTCCACGTTAATTTAGTGGTCTGGGAGTTCAGCCTGATGTTCAGCCCCTTCAAGGCAGAAGAGACGTGCTGGAGCAGTGCTGGCACAGTCACCCCTGGCCTGCAGCGAGGCACTGTGCTGGAGGGACATGGCCAAAACCATGCCAGGGAGCGTGCTGGCAGCCCGGGAGTGTGGGCAATCCTGCCAGCACAGGGCAGCCTGGCTTTGGTTTTTTTTGCCTCTGTAAGCATGACCTCTCAGTTGCTTCTGCTAAGACAATGTCACAGTGATCACAGATACCTGAGTGTTACTAGACTAGAAATAATGCATGACTCTTCAGCTGTGTTCAGGTACTAACTCAAGATGAGAGTGATGGGCTCAACATACTCTGTCATCAGTAGAGGCACTTTTTATTATATACTGTGTTATTGTCTAACAAAGAAGGCTCTCATAACACTTGGGTTTCACACTGATAAATAGAGCAAGCTGTACTCCTAATTTCAAAAGAAGTGACTTGCATATTGATTCAGGTAAAAGTGCCTGGATGTATGTATATCTGAAGTGGAGCTAAAACCATGCCTCGACAAAACATACCCATCTTGACACTTCCCTGTTGGCTGATTTAGGTTTCCTGCTCAAGGGAAAGTCCCACTTGGAGGCAGGTGAGCAGCTCTTGGCACATACTGTCCAGGGATGTTAGGCCCAGGAATGGGGTTCAGAGCACTGATTCTGTGCTGAGATTCCCTGGATTACCCTAAAAGCAGCCAGTTCAAGCTTGTGCAAACACATTTGCTATTATGATGTAATGCCATGTGTAGTCTGTTACTTAAAAAATGCAGTAGTGGAGTAATAAGCTCTTGTAAACAAAAAACTGACAAAGACACCAACACCCCAACATAAATAACCTTAGCATCTGCAACAGGCAGGTTTCTAATGTTTGTGGACTTCTGACTAAATTTATGATAGCCAGAAAAGCAGATTGTTCAGTGTTCATTTTTCTCCCAAGTCACTCTTTGTTCCTAGTATTAATTCAATGAATGGGAAAAACTGCTCAACTCATACTGATGGCCAGGATTAGTATGTATAGAGATTTGGATTGGCTAAATGTTACAATTCCGTTTAAACCCAGAAGAGCAAAGATAATTAAGTCTCTGTGTATAAACTGGAAAGAATTTAGAAGGTTCAAAATATACCCAAAAGACGTGATTAAAACCAAAGAACGTTAGATGTTGGTGCCAAAACATTGATATGTTTTATTTAATACTAAAAGAGGCAAGAAGGAAGGAAGGAAGGAAGGAAGGAAGGAAGGAAGGAAGGAAGGAAGGAAGGAAGGAAGGAAGGAAGGAAGGAAGGAAGGAAGGAAGGAAGTGAAGGAAGGAAGGAAGGAAGGAAGGAAGGAAGGAAGGAAGGAAGGAAGGAAGGAAGGAAGGAAGGAAGGAAGGAAGGAAGGAAGGAAGGAAGGAAGAAGTGTGCGTGGGGGATGGGGGCACAGGGAGAGGTGACAGGGGTTAGGTGGAAGCACATCGCCCATCCCAGGGTCCCGACGATGTCTCGTTGCTCCCCTCCATCTGCTCTGCTGGTGGTGAGGGTCCCCCATCGCTGCCGTGGCCACGCTGCCTCACACCCCCACACGCCGAAGAGTACAGAATCCCATGGATTAATATAGGTTTGGGGCAGGTGGGAACGCCCCTGTGCCTCCCTTGCAGGGAGCCAGTGTGGCACTGTCCCTTGCAACACTGGGGGTCTGTTGCATCATCTCTGGTGCAGGGTCTGGGGACCCTTTTGGGGCGGCATTGATGGTCCATGACACCCCCTCTGCTGTCCTTCCTTCCCATGGATGCGGCTTTTTCCCCGCGTGAAGGGCCCCTCAGCTGGGCAGTCACTGTGCCTCTTAACAGAGGTTTTTCCAACACACACCCAAAGCTTCTCTTCCCCCACCCTTTGGTGCGAGGGTCTGTGCGAGGCAGCTGACAGCCCTGAGGCTGTGGTCTCCACTCCTGAGGTGTTAAGCTTATGCTCTGTGAACGTCCCCAGCCCTGAATTGTTACTTTATCTTACCTTCATCAGCGATCGGTGTTGAGCCTCTCAGAGCCCCATTCAGGGTGTAGGAGTCTTCTCTGCAGCTTTTGTAATACAGTTTTAAAAGTCCTTCATGAATATGTTTAAGTCATAAACTATAATATTTCAGTCTCTGACACTAAGCAACAGTGATCAGGACCTGATTGAAGAGTACCAAAAAAAAAAGATAACGAGGAATCACCTCATCAGTCCAGTAGTCTGCACTCAGTTTACACTGTGAAGTCATTCATGAGAGGGAGAAAGAATAGGTGATGTGTGGATGGATCAAAACATGACTGTTAATGAATAAAGATGCAATGTGACTATCTGCAGCTTCCTATCTGCTACTGAACAGACCAGGATGCTGCATAACAGCAACGAGAAGAAAGGTGTAGAGATATGTTTCCGTTTGGACACTGAATTTATGTTAGGGGAAGGATGCAGAGTGTCAAGATCGATGTGCCTGGTACCCAATAATGCCTGGTACTCAAAGTATCTGACAGGTTTTTAAGAATCACAGTGGACCTGTGATCTTTAAAAGAAGTTATGTCATTACAAAGTAATATAATTAATACGTTTCTTATGCCATGCAATCTCAGAATGGGCAGGGTGAAGAAGTGGAAAGAATAAATTAGTCAGATGTGTAACAAAAGTATCCCAACAGCAATAGAATGCTATGAATGTCATGAATATATGATGCCATGATGTTACGAATATAGTAAGTAATATAATAAGTGGAAGAAACAGAGCAAGATGGCAAGCCTTGTCAGGGTTTCAGCTAACTCTAGAAGTGGAAGCAAAACTGAGTCTATTACTCGTTCACTTCTCTGAACAAGGCTTATACAACCACCTCATGGGTAGGCTGTTCTTCTAAGTGTAAACTGAAGGTTGTGATGATGCTGAGGGACTACTGCTTTGCAGCTTCACTGACACAGTTTTACACTGAAGTACAGGCAAGTACTTTGTTCTGCAAGATCTCAGTTCTGAGAAGGAAGATAAAAACACATCCTTTTCATGTCTTATATTTTCAGTTGAGGTGATGAGACAGCAATATAATGTACATTTGCAGGGTATGCTAGATAAAGTGCCTACCTAGTGACCTACCCACCTAAAAGTTCAGTCTTAAATAGGAAACACTTGATTCAGGTCACATCAGATTTTGCTTTAAAACCTTATGTGGGGAACCACATAATGGTTAAATATGTTTCAACCTAAAATATTTATCAAATAATATTAAAATACTTAGCTAACATGTATGTGTTAGTCATTAATGTGGGAAAAGTAATCAGCTAACATTTACAGAGAGTTTAAGTAAAAATGTCTTAAAGATGTGTGCCCTAATTGAAGTGTTGTTTTGAACACATGTAAGACCTCCTCTTTTCCTACAGACTGTCTGTTATAAATACAGAAATAGCTACCACGAAAATGGCAAATAAATTAATAAATAAGTTTTGGTTCTAATGTGGGGGAGAAATACAGGACCCCTTAGAAACTGTAAAACATGACTGCTGTGTATGGCTCAATGACCACTCATTCAACATGGTGCCACCACGTTTCTACCAAAACAGGGATTTGCTCTTCTCTTTTCTCCCTTAGTCACCCATCCCAAGTACCTCATCTGTGGTAGCACAAGCACTTGTGTAAGTTTTGATTTGGCAAAAACTGGCTGGATTTGTGTATTTGATCAGCTTGTTCTGCAGTGGCTTTACAGGGTTACCAATTCATATATGTATTTACATTATTCTGTATTCAAGTGAGAAGTTTTTTTGACTGAATGCTTCAATTGCATTGGGGGGACTAAATGGTTCACTTCTTGGTAAGTCTTCACACTCATTTAAAAAAAACTGAGTTACAGAGCCTGAAATGTCCCTTCTGCCCCAGGCTGATAGGGAAACCCCCAACTCCACTAATGCTACAGCAGCCAAAGAGCAAATACCATGGAGCAAACACAGGTATCATTTAGCCTAGCACTGCTAAATGACACCACAGTAAAAATGCCAGCTGTCATAGGAGGAAAGGGATCAATGTCTCCTGCCACTGCAGCACAACAGCATGGAAAAATCAGCAATGGAGATGCAGTGGTAAAAGTAAGGCTGCCATCATATATAGCCTCAGTTTTACCAACTGAGAGAAAAAGCAAAGGGTGTGCAGAGTACCCAGTGGACTTAAAATTTTTTTTTTTCTGGTTTGAGTATGATTCTGCATGTTGGTCATGACAGCAGGAGAGTTACTGCTCAGTCCTTGCATGTAAATTTGATGTGTGAATCTGTTAAACCAGAGAATTAATGAGGGTAGCAAAGATCTTCTCTTTCCCCATAACTTACTGCTTGTTGTTCCTTTAGTATTATTAGTATTTACTAGTTGACCAAAGGAGACTACAAGTAATAAAAATGTGCAAACCTGTAAGGAATAAGAAATCCTTCCACTATAGGAAATTATAATTAAAAGAAAAGCTAATCAAGAGCAATAAAATAAAAATATCACAGGCAGGAAGTAGTGAAAAGTCTCAGTGGAAACCTTTACAGAGATAATCAGTGTAAATAAATAATCTTGATCTGAGAAAAGCACACATAGCATTTTGTAAGAGTATATGAAGGCTCATGAATATGTTGGAAGAAGCAAGAAAAACGCAATAATTATATTCTTATACAACCCTGACCAAGTTGTTTCTCTGTTCCACCAAGGCCTGTCAAATACATAAGCTCTTCGGGTTTGGGGTTTTTTTAAAGAGAGGTGTTATCCAACTGATACACATAGTAATGTTGAGTCCATTTGCTGGTTTTGCAACAGGAAGCAAAATTAATGCCAGTGTTTCGCATTCTTGGCATTTTACTGGGCCACCCTTGTAAATCTGAACACAACACTGCAGCTCTGGCACCGCGTGGTCAGCTTTGTCACAGGGATCTGTATTAGAGCTGTGAGGGAAGTCCAACAGCTGAAAACACAGCAGCTCGGATACCTTGGGCTGTTTCTGGAGGTGGCCACACTAGTGCCCCTATCTTTGCTACTTTGATCTTGTCAGAAGCTGGGGTACTGAATTTGGCACATACCCAGAGCTCCAAGCTTTGGTCTCGCAGTGCCTGACAGTCCGGGTACGAGGATACATGACAGCAGCTTGCAGCTGGGAGTGATTTGAACTTCAACCTGCTTAGGCAAGGTATGACATTTTTTCATGTAAATATCTCCAAAGTGGGTGCTAAGAGGATGGTGTCAGTCTCTTTTCGGTGGTGCTCAGCGACAGGACGAGGAGTAGTGGCCATAAACTAACACATGAAAAGTTCCACCTCAACATGAGGAAGAACTTTTTTACGCTGAGGGTGGCAGCTGCCCAGGGAGATCGTGGAGTCTCCCTATCTAGAGACATTCAAAACCCACCAGGACACGCTCCTGTGTCAGCTGCGCCAGGTGACTCTGCCCTGGCAGATGATCTCCAGAGGTCCCTCCCAACCCTAACGATCCTGCGCTTCTGTGAAGGTGTTTCTCCTCACTCCAGAGGCCCCCTCGGCACAGGGCTCAGCTGGAGCACACGCACCCGGAGCCCTTGGTTTGCTCAGCAGGATGAGACCCCCCTTAGCGCCCTCGTTCAGCTCCCGCCGTTCGGACGTGCTGAATGTGCCAACGCACCTGGGAGGTCTCATTTGCCTTTGAACAACCGCGGCTTCCAGAACGAAGTGGTTGATGCCAAACCGCTGCGACCTCACACACCTCGTGCCCCGCCCCCAAAACAACAGCTGATTTAGGTTTTTAAAATGCCATTATTGGCGGGGAGGGAACAAAACCAACCACACAAATAAGCCGGCCCGTACAGAGCCCCGCGCCGTGGGCTTTTGCGGTAGTTTGGCCTCTCCAGCGGCCCGTAGGAGGCCCCGGCGCTCCCGGGGCGCGGCGGCCGCGCAGGCGCGGCGGTGCCGGGTGGGCGCAGGGCGGGCCGGGGGCGGAGGGCGGCGGGGCCGCGCGATGCTGCGCTGGTTCGTGGCCGTGCTCAGTCACTCCTGCTTTGTCCCCAGGGGCGGCTCCATGTTCTACGCGGTGCGCAAGGGCCGGCGGACCGGCGTCTACCGCACCTGGTGAGCTAAGGGCCGTGGTGGAGCGGGGAGCCCGCCCGGCCCGGCCCGGCCTCACCGCGGCCCGCTGTGTTGCAGGGCGGAGTGCCAGGAGCAGGTGAACAAGTTCCCCTCCGCTAGCTTCAAGAAGTTCTCTAGTGAGAAGGACGCCTGGAGCTTCGTGCGCGCCGGCCTGCCGGGGCCGCAGCAGCAGCAGCAGCAGCAGCCCGAGCCGGCAGGTAGCGCGGGGCTCGGGGCGGGCGGCGGGCAGGAGAGCCGGCCTGCGCCGCGGTGTGCCAGCGCTGCGGCTCCGCTCTGCTGGGCTTTGCAAATAGTACTTCGGGGTGGTGTCAGGTAACAGACTAACATTGCTGATAGCAGCTGTTGTCTTTAGAAGCAGTCGTTTAGAATAAAATTTGATTTTGCTGATTTTATTTTTTTTTTTAAGGGGCACTTGGTCCTCCCGCTGTAACTCAAGAAAGTGGTAGCCAGAGAGTGGAACCAGAATTAAATACCGTATGTTGTAGTACGTGTAAAAGGCCGTATGAACAGTCTACAAACGAAGAGCAGATTGCAAAGCGTGTAAAACCTGATGAAGCACGCTCAGTGTGCTCAACACCAACAGTCAGTGGAGATAAGTTTTCATATATGGGTGAGGTCTTTGATAATTCCTTTAATTCTTTTCATTTTTTTTACTCTCTGTGAAGTAACAAGTGTAACTATTAGAAAGCTTTTAGAGACGTTTGTATATGGCAGCATTAGGCCCATTACTGCTTTTTGAAATGAAAATGTGAGTCATGATCGATTTGTTCACATTTTCCTTTAGTTTAATTTTGATTAGTTTTAACTGGTACCAACATACAGCTTAATCATATTGTTCTAGGTGTGATTTCATGTGTGTCTGGGTTACAGACTGTATTTAAATGTATTGCTGTAGCTGGGAAGTTCTGAAGAAGATGTGAACTGTAGTGAGAAGTATGGGACTTGGGGCAGAAGTTCTTGAGGCTGGCTGGCTTGACAGCAGTGAGGGTGTTAAGCTGCAGTGGAACTTGCAGTGTTCTGTGCTGCTAATTCTGCAGTTAAACTTTTGGAAGGGCTCTCTGGGGAGGGAAATTTTGGGGATTAATATGCTGGCAAACATTTCTTTCAGTTTAAAGAGTCCATGTTCTTGAAGAAGTGCTTGAACTTCTGATTTTGGTAATTTTTTGTAGGTGACTTTGCAGTTGTTTATACAGATGGTTGTTGCACTGGTAATGGACGTAATAGGGCACGAGCTGGAATAGGTGTCTACTGGGGACCAGGCCACCCTTTGTAAGTAGCTGGTGCTTTTTTTTTTATTGGTAGTATACTCTCTTTGGTGTTTATGTGATTTACAATACCAGTCTCCTTTTAAATAATGAAACTCTGCTGTTGAGACTCATAAAGACAGTGTTATGAGACAAAGGAGGTACTGAGGGAAACAGAGAAAGCAGCTTCTCTCTGGGAAAAATCAACTGGAAATAATATTTTGGGGGGCTGAAGCTAGAATTCAAGTAACCTGGAAAGTTTTAAAATAGAAGCTGCTGTGCACAGAAGATGACAGATGGAATGTCTTATTGATGTCAGGTCCAGATATGCAGGTTGCTCTATGCAGGTGAAAGCCAGAGCTAGAATATCCATTCATCCTTTTTTATAAAAACAAAAATAACTCTCTTGTCTTTATTTTTTCAATGTGTAGCTATTTTACACCATTCTGGATACTTGGGATAACTAATCTACTATTTGTTCTTTGGTCACAGAAATACCAGTGAAAGACTTCCTGGACGGCAGACTAATCAAAGAGCAGAAATCCATGTAAGTAGTCAATGTCCTGAATTCTCCATGTTAGACTGCAAGCAGCAGGTTCATGCCTATTTCAACTCTGGTTTCCAGAAACCAGTATGGAGCTCTAAGGGAAGTATGTAAAATATCCGGAGTTGTGACTTCAAACAAATAGTTATCTTAAAGTTTTATTGGTCTTTACTGGCTTTGAACAAGTTAATTCACCTTGAGAATTCCCAAATGTCACCAAGCACAGCTTTTTAAACAGCCTTACATTAGGGAAGTCTGGCTCTCAAATCTGTATAGATTCCTTTGCATTTTCAATGTGTATGTTTCAGACCTTGGAGTGAGGGCTGCTGAGTATTGGTTAAGAGGAGAGTCAGCTTCTTATCATGGCAGAAGCAGAGTATCGTAATCCTTGGGTAAATCTAAAAAACAATTCTAGGCTCCTGACTAACTTCTGTTGGTGACAGCAGGTTTAGTCTTCCCTTCTCATCTCCTCTAAATTATGATATTGCTGCTGTGCCATGCTCTGTCTTTGGACATGAACATGGGCACTTGATCTGCTTAAAAACTACAAAGCTAATTTTAGAGACAAGCAGAGGTGGTGTTGGTGTGCCAATGGTCAAACTTGTCACTAAAGAGCTTTTCAGTGCTACATCCACACCCAGCCACTTCTCCCTGTTACATTTCAGAGCACCAAAAAAACCTCCAACCTGTTAAGGTGTCTAGACTCTTGGAACTGATATGAATCCTTCCTTCTCAAAGTTTTGGAGAAAATGCCTAAAACTTGGAGTGCAGTTGATAGAGGTTTTGATAATTAGAAAATGATTCAGAGAGCTACTCCTTCAGCACAAAGTTGAAACTCAGAATGTTATGAGGTTTTGTTTGCCAGTGAAATTTAGGTGCCTGCCTCTTTGCCTGAATCATAAAGGTGTTGTCTGAATACATAATTTGGGGATCCTCAACACTAAAACGTGTTGATAATCATTGGTGGAGAGCTTACAGTAATACTCTTTGCAGTTCTGTGTTAGCATCAGGTACTTTGTTGGTACTTTAATTCCATGTGGTCAAAATCCTTTCTGAACTGTGATTGTATTGAAATGTTCTTAAGGCAGCCTGCAAAGCAATAGAGCAAGCCAAGAGTCAAAACATCAAGAAGTTAATAATCTACACTGATAGCAAGTTTACTATTAATGGTAAGTTAGCAATTCTAATTTTCCTGATACTTAAAGACACTGCATGCTATTTCATTACATAAGACCCACAGAACATTTTGAGTCTTGGAGAGAAGAATGTAAGGAAGACAATGCATAACTCATCACTCATGACTGCTTGGGGGGAAACTTTGGACTATCAGACATTGCCTGCTAACCATAGGAAATAAAAATAGAGTCAAAGTGTCTGTTACAGTAATTGCTGACAGAAGGAACAGCAGGACTTTTGTCTTGAGGTGTTCAGTGTGACACAAGATGTAGAAAAAATGTTGCTCATGTATAGGCTGTGAAGGCTGTACTCAGGAAATGACTTGGAAGTTGATGTGGTAACTTGTAGGTTTTTTGTTGGATTAGAGAGGCTGTCTTAAACACACGTGTGAAATACATTCAAATTCTCTTGCTTTCCAGGCTTTTAGGCTACACTGGAAGACTAGCCAGAAATAATATGTGCTCAGAATAGGTATTAAAAGTTTCACCTTCGTCCAAAGACTCAAAAAACTTAATTTTATTCTCTATAAATACCATATAAAGCAGCCAATAAGACTTAATTTCTGAAGAAACTTCCTCTTTCCTCAAGATCTTCAGATTTTGTTCCTGTGATAATCTTGAGCTGCCTGAGTATTTTTTTCTCAATTTTACAAAGGCAGTACATGCTTCCAGATTGCTTTGGAGATTTGATTCTGTGGGTTTTTTTGAAATGACCTTAAATTAAAATTTAGTGCAACTTATGGTTGAAAATTAAATATTGTTCTTTTACTCAGTTTTTGTCTTAATCTCTTTGGTTTTGCTTGCAGTTTCATTTTGCATTTTGGGTCACTGAGGTGCAGGTTCCATTCTTGTTCAACCAAAGTTATTTTGTAGATGTGTCTAGGAGTTTTTATTTTAAAATGCCATAGAAGGAGGCCTGTAGTTAAGTACAAATGGATGTAGTTTGGTTTTTAGGAGGTTTTGTGTGCAAGATTGGTGATTTCCTATTTGGTTCAGGTCATGAAAACAGTAAGGATGTCTTACATTGTCCACAGCAGCTAAGATATAAATAAAGATCCTTACTTAAGCAGAACACAGAAAATTTTCTGGCCAGCAGTAAATTTAGGCTATTGGACCATCAAGCAAATCCTTAGCTTCAGTTTATTGCAGTTCATGAGATAATTTGTGTATAATGCATATATAAGATGGTAGTCTTTAAATTAAATACCTGTTTGGGAAAACATGGTTGGGTAATTCAGATTATAATGAAAAAATACAATCCTGCAAGACAGCAGCAGAGAACGAAACAAGAAATATCTTTTGTCTCAAGTGTCTTTGACACTTTGTGCAGGAGTTAATGTCGTGTTAAAAGGCTGTTGGCTCCATCTAGATCCTTGCTGGCTTCTTTAATAGCACTCTTATGGTGATACTCCCTGTGCACAGGTATTACAAGCTGGGTTGACAACTGGAAAACAAATGGCTGGAGAACAAGTTCAGGAGGAAGTGTAATAAATAAAGAAGATTTTGAAAGACTTGATAATCTAGCAAAAGACATAGAAATTCAGTGGGTAAGTTCCTTGTTTCTTATTCTTAATGACATCTTAAACATGTTTCTGGTAAAAACTTAGTGTGGTCGTGACTAAGAGTTTTGTAGACCATAAGACTCACATCCTTAAGTAAAACTGTAAATACAGAGAAGCTGCTTGTTGTGTTTAAAGCAAATTAGCAACATAACCAAGATTCTTGGAACCAATATTTCTTTTATTTAAATGAATATTTGTATTTGTTTCCTGTCTCTTATTACTGCTTAGAAAATGCCTGCAATAATTACTTTTAGCTTGTTAGTCGATGCAATTTCTATTCATGGAAATCTAACCTTAGACTATAACTGTCTTTTTGCATCATAGCTGAATTTCTGTATTTGCATTTCAGAACTCTTTAAGATGCTGGTTTGTTGGAGTAAATCACGAGTGTCCTTAAACTGGGAAAACTGAGCGTGTGTAACCCCAAATAAGCTAACTCTAGTTTTCTATGCCTTAACTGTGTTTCTTCTAAGAAAAATTGGCAAAAAGGTCTTTAAAATAACAATTTTTAAGTTGTTTTGCTCTCCAGTAAAGAAGTAACTGGATATATACGGGTATTTCTGGTAAAAATGTATTTTTCTGAAACCTTAATATCAGTACTTAACACTTTAGGGAATATATTCCTTCCCCTCTTAAATTTTAGCCTAATTGTGTTATAAGAGCACTGATTTGAGAAAATGTGTATACCATTGACTTTGCAGCTGTTAATGGCATGTTTACTCAGATTCTGTCTTTACTCTGTAGAAAACACGATCATGTAGGTGTTGAATGTGCAGTTTTTTAATGGGAATTTATTGCAGATACTCTGTTGATGTTGTTCTGTGTTAGAGTTGGTGACTCCAGTTTACAGGCTGACTAGATTTTGTATAGCTACTCCTATTTTCTATTGAGGAGTAACAAAAAATTTAAAGACCAACTAAGCTGTTCTTGGGAATATTTACATAATTAAAAGATACTACTTTTTGCACAGTTCTTAAACCTGAATCTCTTAACAAAATTGGGAAGAATTTTGTTTCTTAAACGTTATCACAGAAGAGCCATTAGCTTTGCTGGTGAGCTTAGCTGTGTCTAACTGTGGGTCCCTTTTGGAAGTGTCTGGATCTGGTTCTGTCTGATGTAGGGGCACTGCTGGTGCCTTTTCACAGAATCCACACCTGCAGCCCCCCCATCTGGTACCAAACCCTTGCTGTATAAATCTAATATCATCTCACACACCTTCATGCTTGTCCCCTCTCAGATCTTGTCAAATAACAAGCTTGATTTTTCTTCCTCACCTGCCTACTCCACCCTTACTTCTGACAAGGATGGGCTGAGAGTTGAAAGTTTTTCTCAGTTCCTGATTGATAGATGGACAATTAAGACACCTGAAAATTGAGAGATTCTTTTAATATCCTGTGTCTATATCCTAAGTGAGTGCTGTAACTACCAAGGCTTTTAGTGGAATAGAGGTCTTTTGCTTTTGAGGAAAGATTAACTCAGTTTCTTCCTGGTTTCTTCCAAATCTAACAGTCCTATATTTTGCCCTGACAGATGCATATTCCTGGTCATGCTGGCTTCCAAGGAAATGAAGAAGCTGACAGACTAGCAAGAGAAGGAGCTTGTAAACAAAAGTGCTGATGTCCTGGGACTAGAGACTGTTGCATTGGGAGGAAGAGGCCTAACATGACAACAACAGCTTGAACTGCTGTAATTGTTTTGAAGTTGAACTTAGAGCTGTACTTCTTTCTGGCCTGAAGCACTAAATATAAACCAACTTCTGGGAAGGAAAACCCCACATTTTCTTCTATTGCATTTGTTTTATAATTGAGACAATATTTAGTTGACAATACTGAGAATTTGTTTTTTCTGCATCTATTGGAAGGGCTGTGGTCTATTGTGGTCAGTGTTTTTAGCTGTCTTGTGTACTTATGAATTCACCATAAAGACAGGCTTCTGAAGAAGTAATGTTAAATTGTTCTGTATTTTTCTCTTAGTGAAATAAATTATTTTTTTTGTACAGAGGTGTATGTATTGCAGCACAAAATAGCTGGGGCAGACTGGGGTTGGTTGATTTGGAAGGAGGTCATCTAACACATGTCCATTGATCCGTTCTGGCATTCTGGTACTGGCAGTCTGCTCCACAGATGGGCTTGTAACGTTCCTCACTGTCAGGTACAGCACCGGTGTCAGGTACAGCTTTCTTTTATCATGTTATTTTGCAGGGTAGCATGAACAAAGAAAAATCCAGATCACAAGAAAACCTGAACAATTAATTTTTACTGTTCTGTACCTGCTTCATGTCCAAGCTGTTTGTCTCTGTCTTCCTGTTTCCATTAAGTAGTTTTTTTATGCATACTGGTTCTCAATAGCATTGTTAGTTCCTCTTCAATGTTGTCCCAGAGGTAGTAATTGACCATTTTGTCTGAAATGGGACTAGAAGATGATAAGCTTCTCCATATCTTCCGGATGTCAAGTGTTTGACTTCATTTTTTCCAGTCAATTATGAGATTAATGGAATGGCTAATGTGCACTTGAATTGGAGAGTAATTACCAGTAATCAACATGGGTTTATTTTCTATGCAAGTATACAGGAAAAGCAAACAGAGGCTTCTTGTGTTATCTGTGTCATCTTCTCTATATGATACCTTTGTACCACTGAATAGTAGGGCTTAAGCTAGAAGTCACTGAAATGTTTTTGTATTTGTTAATTGCTATACAGAATGGTTAGAGCTGCAGAAGCTTGTTACTTAATAGTTCTCATGCATTATAATATCTTTCCTGAGGCAAAGTACAATGTTTTACATATTTAGTCACATGGTTTTGGTAGTAGGAGGAGGAAACTGGGTAGCCAGTAGTTGATAGATCAGTGAGGGTTGTTTTTTTTGTTTTTGTGGTGTTTTTTTTTTTCCTCTTATCCAAAATGGTACATTAAAGCTCATCTAGGGGTCAGGGAGGGCACTGATTGGATTGCCCCCTCTGCTTCTTTTGTATATATGCCCACAATTATCTGTTTACTTCAGAAGTTTGGCTGCAAGGATAAGATCCACCACCCTGATCAGATTTCTAAAAACTTGCCTATGGTACATACTCTGTTAAACAAGTAAATCCTATTTGCTGTAGGGAAATCAGTATTTTTTTGAAGCAGAAGCTTTGGAAAAACTAAGATAGTGGTGGGTAAATCATAACAACTGTGTAGTACTGAATTTAGGCCACTTGATTACCTGAATCTAAGAGATAGATTATAATAGAAAATCTAATAGGAGAGAGTTTTATATTAATTTGATATAAATTTTTATTCTTATTCTGGAAGTTCAGGACAGAAGAAAGCCAAGAGGAAGGTTGTAAGATTAAGGCTGATTAAAGGATGAAAAAGAAATAAGACTTTACACAAGGATTTAACAAGGGCTTGAAGGCCTGCAGAGGATGTTGGATGTCCAAGTCCTCTTTTCAGCAAACTGCAAGTTTAGGAGAATATTGGCAGTCAGCAGCCATGACATTCAGTGCTGGCTGTCCCAAATCACCTTGTCCTCCATCTGCCTTAGCACAGCTTCTCCAGTGTCTGTTTGATAACCAGTACTGCTTAAACATGAATACTATACAAGGATCTAGTACCTTTTTATAAAAATTGGAGTAATAGTGGTTGAGACACTTTGGTAAGTATAAAACTCTTTTTAGGAAGAAAAATGGTAAGGAGGGATTGTTTTAGTTGTCTGTCAATTCTTATCTCGTGTTTAGCTGGCTGTTGGTTTATTTGCCACATGGAATCATAGAATCATACAGACTCACACATGTGGATGCTGGAGGGGACACACCCCCAGTGTGTCTTGTTCACTCCAGCTCAGGGCGGACGCTGAGGCTTTACCTCCATGGATGGAGACGACATAAGCTTTCTGTGCAGCATGGCTTACCACTTCAGTTTTGGGGTTTTTTCTCCTAATTTCTTCTTTCTTTTTCCATATTGTGGGGTTGCAATGCAGACCTTTAAGCCTGAGACGTACCAGTGCGTTCTGTCCGAGCATTAGTCAGGGCAGAACACGATGCAAACACCGTGGCCGGTCAGCCGGGGGCTGGTGTGGGCGAGAAGCCCTGAGCCCCGGCCGCTCTCTCGGGGAGCCTGGGCTCTCGGCCTGGAGCTGTTCCCTCAAACGAGGGCGGCACCGCACCCTGTTGAGCGACTCTGGAGCTGCCCGTGGCGCCCTTAAAGGCTGTACCCCAGGCCGCGGGGCGGGCCCGTCCCCCTCGCTGCCGGGCCCTGGAGCCCCGCCGGGGCGGGACGCGCTGCAGCCCGGCCCCGCGGACGCTGTGCCGGCGCGATGGTGGAGGCCTGGTACATGGACGAGTCCCAGGAGGACCAGCGGGCGCCGCACCGGCAGCGGCCCAACCGCGCCGTCAGCCTGGAGCAGCTGCGCCGCCTCGGCGTGGTGTACCGCAGGGTACGGCGGGGTGTACCGGGGGTACGGCGGGGCGGTATCGCAGGGTTCGGCGTGGTGTACCGCAGGGTACGGCGGGGTGGTATCGCAGGGTTCGGCGTGGTGTACCGCAGGGTACGGCGGGGGGGTACCGAGGGTACGGCGGGGCGGTACGGCGTGGTGTACCGCGGGATACGGCGGGGGGGTACCGCAGGGCTCGGCGGGGCGGCGCGGGGCCGGGCTGAGGCGCGCGGGGAGCCCGCACCGGGCCGGGCCCGCGGAGGGCGAGGCGGCCGGGGCGCGGGGCCGCTGTGGCCGGGGCAGGAACACCGTGGCCCCGTGGCAGCTCCCCCTGCAGACCGGCCCGCCCCGCGCTCCCGGCACCTCGGGATTCCCACGAGTTCTCCGAGTTCGGGCCTAAGCGCCTGCGAATGCTTTTTTCTTCCCCTCTCTGCCTATTTTTTTAGTTGGATGCTGATAACTATGAGACTGATCCATGCTTGAAAGAGATTCGGAGAGCAGAAAATTATTCTTGGATGGATATAGTGACCATACATAAGGACAAGCTTCCAAATTATGAGGAAAAGGTACGCGAAACTTTGCTTTCAGTGCGGGTTTCCGTTCCGTCTGCCGCAGCAGCGTGCGGCCAGCGTGTGGCACCTGCACAGCCCAGCGGGATGCAGGGATGAGGCTTTCACCTCTAAAATACATCCTGTACCGAAGTCCTTAACATTAAAAAAGACCTTTTAATATTATTTTATAGATAGCAGAGGTCTTCTCCTTCTGTAGATTGGTTTCAGAGGTTTTGAGGATCATTTCCACCACTGTCATTTCAAAACTAAGATTCCTACCAGGAGAGTTTTGCCAATGCTGACCTGTCCTCAGAGAGCCTCTCTGGGATGAAGGCAAGTGGCTACTAGCCAGGCCAGGGCTTTGAAGGCTAAAACGTCCTAATGGCTGCTTGCATAATGTGCCTTTTTAAAATGAGTGTCAACCCCATAGAATTGGAGGGACACATTCCTTGTACAAGAATTTTTTTTATCTTGGGGAGCTGGTACCTTGACAATTTCATAACAGCTCAATGCTGTTCAGGTGAGCCTCCTAGAAGGGGCTTTTTCATCCCAGCCTCCAGGTGCTGCTGGCTTGCTGCTCTGACTTGAGGAGAGCAGCCCAATGACACTTTCATATTTTTATTAAATGTCCATTTACCAGTTTGTTTTAAGCCCATTGTGTTCTAGTGGTTTTATCTTGGTGAAAAGGTGAATCAGGTAGTAACTCATTAGGTAGATGTCCTGGGTAGGCTCTATCTGACAGAAACACATTCTTTACAAGATGTAGGGACTTTTGCTCATCTGGCTGTGCTGGATCACTTCTGGCTTAAGGACATCTGCACAAGTGTGGCTAAATATCATCCAGACCTGAGCAGGTGGTGATGGTACCTGGCATTTCACTGCTCACTGTGCACTAACCCTCTCAGGTCTCCATTAACTGAACTTTTAAAATGTGTTTTATATTCAGTGAATGTACAAAGAATTCACCATTCCAGAAAAAAAGAGAATGTTGCTGCTGCTGCCTTGGACAAGAGAGCCTGGAGCTGTGTCTCACTGTGTGTGGGCAGGCATGACACACTGTTTACATCAGATTGCTGTAGACGCGCCATGCTTGGCAGTAACTGCATGTTCACAGACAGTAGTAGTACCCTGTGCAGCTAATTCAGCTCTACATAAGTGTAAAAGAGGGGGAATAATCTGTAGCTTTGTTTTGGTGTTGCATGTTGGGGAAAAAAAAAGGCACAAACTAAGCAAATAGCAAGGACCAAATCCTGCAGAGGGAAGTTTTACCCATTTCTCTTTCACATGGGTGTAAGCATTACTGTTATTCAGAGAATAGTTATGTGCAGCTAGAGCTGCTCTTTCTTGTCAGAGGAGTTCCTGTCCTCCAAAGGAAATGTATGAGCCTGCTTAGATGTGTCCTGAGACAGGGGCTGGCTGGCTGGCTTGGCCATCTTAACCATGTTGGTCTCCTCTGTTAGTTAAAACACAGTTACCCTTTGAAAGCCTTTCTCTGCTTTGCCACGTGTTTCTACCAGATTTCTTTGCAGTTTTCCCATGTTCAGTAGTTTTAATAAATATTTGCTATTCCTAGATAAAAACATTTTATGAAGAACATTTACACCTTGATGATGAAATTCGCTACATCTTAGAGGGATCTGGCTATTTTGATGTTCGAGACAAGGATGACAAATGGATTCGGATTTCCATGGAAAAAGGAGACATGATAACCCTCCCTGCTGGCATATATCACCGATTTACACTGGATGAGAACGTATGTTGTTGCAGATTACCGTAAATTTTGATGACAAATCCATGTGAATATATATCACATTAGTAACTACATGCCCTGAGACTTGCAGTTGATTAGCAAAACATATTAGATGTGAAGGAGGAGAATGAAAAATACTAAATAATTCACAGCATCTGAACCTTTCATCTCCAGGTCACAAATTCAGCTTCTCCTTGTCAGCTGTAAGTCATTGCCACGTGATATCTGTGGCATATCAACCTTGGGCTGACCCTCCCACAATTGCCCCAGCTGTCGGCTGAGGTGGACAAGGTGTAGATGGATCCTTCTGTGTTTGTTGCCTTGTTGTGTATTTTTGTAGGGATAGAAGATCATGTCTGTGTCCAGCAGTGACATTTTTCACAAGTGTTAAATTCACCTTTGGGGAAAGAAGGATTTAAGGGTCCAGAGCTACTACTTGCAACTGCTGTGTGCTAAGCTGGCTGCTGGCTTCACAGGAGGTGACCTCCTTTGGAAAGGTATTTTTGTCAGTGGGAGCATGAGATTGGCACTCATAGTCTTGATCTGTGTTTCTCTTCTTGTGGGCTTTTACAAACGTGTTTGGAACCTTGGCATTACCCCTGCAAAATGGGGAAACACGTGCTGTCTCCTGTGTGGCAAAATCATGTATCTGGTGAAGCCTTGAGAATGGTTTTGATTTGAATCAGCTGTCCAGATAGCAGTGTTCATACATGTGAAAAAGGGAGATGCTGCTTTGGTGAAAAACCTGACTTTTCCCATCTGCATCTTGAGATCCACAGTGATTAAGCTACATTTACTATTTTAAGACTTTTTCTTCACATAGGCAAAATGTCAGGGGTTATGGTTGCATCCCCAAGAAGTCTTAAATGTTTGTTCACTTCAGGAGCTTTAGTCCAGAAGAGCTATCTTCAAAGTAAAATCTTTAGGTGCTTCTAGACCCTTGCATTTTGCAGCTAAGTTCTTTTGGTACCTAACTTTATTCTTACCATTGCTGAATACCTGGGTGTAAGATAATAATCTATCCATGTTTTATAGAATAGGTAGGGTCTAAATCTGTAGCATAGTGGACAGAAGAGGAGAGTTCCCCATAGCCCCATAGATGGTTGGAGCACTTCTGCAGGATGTAAAATCCAATTTTCTGCTGCCACAGCTGTACCTTGCACCAGGTGTACTTTTGGTTAGCTGGTGTGAGAGGCTGTTGCTTTTCCTGTTGGAATCTGGAGACTTTTCAATTCCTGTAAGCATTATTTTTTGGGTAGTTTATGCACTCCCCATTCAGTTGTTATGGCTCTGACTTCAAAGCTTCTGGTATTCCCCAAAAGCATTGTGTAAACATCTTGGGTACTCTGGTTGCTGCTGTTTAACTAAGCAAATAGGATTTAAATGCTGTGCTGCTGATTATTGTGGATCCAGTGCAAAAGATTTGGGTAAGACAGGATGGTTTTGGTTTCTTTGAAACAGGGAGAAGTACTGCCTCTGCCTGAACTGGAGGTTCTAATTATGACACAATGTATTACTGCATTATGCCAGAGTCTCCCACGGCAGGCACAGGGAGCAGGAACAGCAGTATAGTGCTATTATTTTCTGGATTGTGTGAAGCTTTCAGTCCATCATGAAATAGTTTCAAAAATTTCTGCAGAAGTGCAAATGAAACCCCAACTTTGGAATGAAGATCCCTTGAAAAGGAGCTCTTAAATTACTTGTCACTTCTTGTTCTTTGGCAGAATTATGTGAAGGCAATGAGGCTGTTTGTTGGAGAACCCATCTGGACTGCGTACAACAGGCCAGCTGATGATTTTCCTGCTCGGAAACAGTATATGAAGTTTTTGGCTGATGAAACACAGTAATGGTGTCTGAGACCTGACCTGACAGGTGGAATGTCCTGAAGCCCCATCAGAATAAATGTGCCTTGTTGCTTTTCACTGATTAAACTTGTATTAACACAGGAAATTGGAATCACAGAATCATGGCAAAATTTAGATTGGAAGGTCATTTGGAGGTCATTTAATCCAACCCTGTGAATTCCTATGCCAGATTTAAAGTCAGACCAAGTTGCTCAAGACCCTGAAGTTTGGAAACCTCTGGTGGTGGAGGTCCCACAGCCTGTCTGGGTGCTGGTTCCAGCACTTAGATGCTCCCATGGCCAAGCATTTGTTCTTCATGGCCAACTCCCTAGTCGCAGTTTACAGCTGTTGTCTCTTGCCTTTTCACTGCATGTCTGACCAGAGTCTGGCTCTTTCTTCACAGTCCCTGTTCTAGCAGGAAACTAGTTTGGGTCTCCTCTGAGCCTTCCCCTCTCTAGGCTGCACAATAGTGCCCTTGGCTGGGCTCTCTTCTGTTAAGTAAGACGTTCAACATGTTTTGCCCTAGTTCTGGTGACTGAGGGCTGTCACTTGTAACCACCTGACAGTTGAGCTTGAACCCCTGACTGTTTTGAGCCCAGTGGACCCGAGGTTCTTGGGTGTGTAGTTTGTATCCTCAGGCCACGAGGCTGCTGTGGGACATGCTACTGAAAGCCTTGCTGGAGTCAAGGTGAATGGCACCTATGGTGTCTCCTCTGCCACAGAGCCAGTCCTTGCCCCTGGCAGTTGGCGTCAAGCAGAATGTGCCCTTGGTGAATTGGCAGTGACTGGTTGCTCCCCATCACCTGCTATTTCTTGTGCCTGGAACACCTTCCATAATGGCTTATTCTGTAACATTCCTGGGGACTAAAGTAAGGCTGAGCAGCCTGCAGTTCCCCAGATCTTCTATCTTGCCTTTTTGAAGGTGGCAGCATTATTTGCCTTTTTCTGCTCAAAAAGGTTTTCCTGATCTCTGTGACCTTTCAAATATGCCAGCAGCCTTGCAGTGACATTACCTAGTTGCACTTACAGTTGCTCAGGAATCCATTTTCTAACCTTTTTTTTCCTTGGTATTTCTGGCAGGTAGAATTGCGAGAGGTGGGCTACATTAATATTCATTTTGCTCAGAATCCATGCTAATGAACTATGTAGGATTCTGGTTTTAATTAAAGAAAATAAACCTTGCTTCATTCTTGTCTAAAAATGTTCATAAGATAAATTTGCATAATCGGCATTTTAGTATGCAGCTTTCCAAGTCCTGCCCTGGTACATAAAGCTGTGGTTTTCTCTGTAAAATGTAGCAATTTGTTCTTGTGATTTATTAATAAAATTACTTTGACCTAGGTATGTTGGTTTTTTGTTGTTCTTTTTTTTTATTATTCCTTGTGCTGACATTTAGGACACGTTGAACAACAGTGTTACTGTAATTGTTAATCAGCTTTTATTCCTTGTGCTGTCATTGATTTGTTCTGTAACATGGGACAAATCACTGTGTGCCTCAGTTCCTTGAGCTGTGAGAGGGAGAAGAGTAGGCTTAGGCACGCTAGGCCAGTTTTCAGCAAATGCCTTGTGCTTACACAGGACATGGAGCGCCCCAGCAATGGGCACTGGGGTGTTTTGCTCTTCTGGATGATGAATTATGTCAGCTGGGCAGATGTACTGCTTGCTCCAGCTCTCCGTGGATGATGAGCTGACTGCAGCCTGTGTGCTGATTTCAGCCAGATACAATACAAGCTCCTGCCTTGCAGTCTCCTTAATAAACAGCTCTAGAAAGAGGCTGAGATGGCCCTACCTGGATCTTCCTAATATAGCAGATAATGGATATTTGAACTTCCCACTGTTCTTCCCTAGGAGTGTGTACACAGCCCTTCTTTAGTAGGAAACAGTGTTTTCCTCACTTTGTAGCAGCATTACTATTAACCATTTCTAGGTGTTTTATTTCTTTAAGTGTTTCTAAAAAGTGAAGTTGCAATTTTGAAATGAAGTTAATTAACCTTAAAAGTTGAAAGGGGGAAAGGGTGAAAAGTCATGTTTCCTGGGGTTTGGGTTGCGAGCTAGATGTGATGTGGGGACAGAGCTGACCCTTCAGTCTGGGCTCAGTTTATGGGAGGACGTGCAGGCACAACCCATGCTTGCAAATGCAAACCCACCCAGCTCTCCATGCAACTGGGACTGGCTTTTGTGCCGTGGTCCAAAAGCCTGTCTGAAAAATCAGTGTTATGAGCAAATAGGAAGTTTAGCTATAGTCAGACTCAGATGGGGGAGGCTGTGCTGTGACATGTGCCTTACTGGCTCAGGGATTTGTGTGCCACCTGTCTGGAGGGAGCACTTGAATGTCCTCTTGTACAGCACACTGGGGCTTCCTGCTCCCAGAACAAACTTTGGGGATTTTTCAAGGTACAACTACAGGAATAAATGACAGTTATTGCCTGCAGCAGATTTTATTCCTTTGATTTATATGCCACAGAAAATTGGGTTTTGGAATGTAAAGTAAAATGACTGCTTTCTCCTGGTGCTGGTATCCAATCTAATTCATCCCCCTTCTAAGCTTTTGGTTCCTTTTTTTTTAACAGAAGCCAAGGTGAGACTGTTCATTTCCTCCTGTGGGCCTTTCTGTTTTGATCTCTCTCTGCAAAAGGAGAGGTGGGGGCAGCAGCATGGGCCCTCAGGAGCCCCCACTTGCAGAGCAGCCATCCCCTAACAGGCTGGGGGAGCGCCCAGGAAGAGAGAGCAGGTAATGCATTCTCCTCGGGAGAGATTTACAGTTTGGAGCGGTGATGAGGGATGGACAGTAAAGCGGCTGCCCGCAGCAATTGCTTTCAGCAGCTCGCTGATGTAGGATGTGACCTGGGAAGCAGGACTGAACCACCTTGTTTTGTTGCCTCTCTGGAGGAATATATACACCCGGTACAGCTCCCATCTCCTGGCTGTCAAAATAACACACGATCAGCCCACTGCAGATCGTTCATCATTTTCATAGCACAATGCATTCTGCTGCTGAGAGGTGGCAGGGGCTGCGGGGGTCTGGCTGTCAATGCTTTGGAGTCCATGCCCTTTAGTGCTATAGGTGTCTTTGAAAGGGTGAAAGCTTTGCACTCTGAAAGTGGTTTTTGTCAGCCAGGAAAAAAGCAATTTGGGGCTGATATAAAGATTCCACACCTGCAAGGAGGTTATGTGGGAGATTGCAGTGGGAGGAAACAGCTGGGCAAAAAAAAAATGTTAATATTAATAGAAAACGTTCCAGAAAGTGCAGAGAGATGGGAAGGAGAGCATGCCATTCTTTCAGATGAAAAATGCACTTTATTTTCATGGCGATTTTTGTGGGTTTTTTCTTTTTTCTTTCCCTCCCCCCCCTCCCCCTCCAAAATCAAATCCAAGGTGAAATCGATTTTTGGTCCAAAAACATGGTTCTGTTTTACCACAGATAGTGGAAAATTTTGGTATATTGGTATAGTATGAAAATTCGTATAAGTAGTTCCAGCAACATCATATTGGCAGCGTTAACTCAGGCATGGGAAATATTTTGACTCCTCCAGGAGCAGAGTTTAAAAAAAAAATAAGAGAAGTGGTACTGAATTGAGATGTTTAAAGATAGCTTTTTTTTGGTACCTGTGTATTATTTTCTGCTTTAATCCAAACTTTCCCAAAGTGGCATATACCCCATTTTCTCATGAACATATTGAGATAGCTTTTCTGAAGGGGACTCAATGCAAACTGTGGATGGACAGTCGGATTTTTAATAACTGAGGTGGGCAAACTGGTGGCTGCGCTCCCTTGTTATATGTCCTGGGGCAAGTTTCTTTGGCTGGATTTTTTAATGAATAGACATTTCACAGGCAGTTGGTAGTTAACTAGTAACATCCACTGGGGGGGGCGCTAAAAATAGGTGAAAGGAAGTGCTGCTGGTGGTGGGTGTCTCGCCCTGGGCTGCCTGAGAGCAGGGGCTGTGCTGCTACCTGCTGCTGTGGGAGCTGGTAGCTGCCTGTCCTGGCTGCTGAACTTGACAAGTATAAATCTTCATGTACTCAAAGCATCGGGTCCTGCTGGCAGAACAGGCACTCTCCTGCCAGGTTTCTGGTTCCAGGATTTAGCTTGAACTAGGAACTTGTGAGAAGGAACAGTTTCCTGACAAAGACAGTCATTTAATATCAGCTGGCAAGCACCAGCACACATAAAGACTGAGATGAAAGCTGAGCACCGTTTTGAAGAATATTTCTTTGTAGTCAAATTGTGGATTTAGATATTTGGCCAAGTGGTAGACCTGACCTGCTATGCTTGAAAATGACATCATCTGTTTGTGAGTCTTTCCTGGGAAAATGATAGAAATTCTCAATTCCCTCCCCTCCTGCCAAAATAGGGGAAGAAGTCTGAGAATAGGATCACTGCCTGTTGTCTTCTATCTTCTGAAGTCAAATAAACATATCAACTCATTGGGGAATGAATTAGCGTTACAATTTAAATATTCCTGGCTCAAAGATCCAGATTTGATCTGATTTGCTGCACTCTGTGATTTTACAGCTTGATTCTCAAAACATTTTGTGTGGTTGCAAAACGGTAATACTCTGCTATACCTGCAATTTGAAAAACCTATTTTTGTGCAACTGAGTCACTAGCTCTCATTATTTATTAACTGTATAAATACCCAGATAAGGCACAGAAGCAAAATTCCACAAACAAAAATGCTTGGGGAAAGATTCAGCAGTTAAAGGACTGTGAATCTCTTTCAATTCTGGCCTCCCCTGCTGCAGTTCTCTCTGGGATACCTGTATAAATTTTGTTTCATTCTCTGTGCTGCTTCTCAGGCTACCAATTAAAAACTGTTGTGCCTGTCAATATTGGCTGGTAGAAAATTGGGCTGTGTATGCTCTGGGACTGCCTTTGGTCATGGACACAGCCCAGAGCAGGCAAGCTGAGCTCTGGGCTCTGGTTTCCCCTGTGATCACAGGCATTTGAGCTGGGAGAATTTGATTTGGGTCCACCCTCAGGCTTATTTTTTTTCCCAAATGATTCAGGCAACTGACTGACCCGCTGTTCATGGGAAAGAGGTGAGCTGTCCTTGGTGATGCTGCAACAAAACAGAGTGGGGGGGCATAAACAAAGTGGTGGCTGGGTTATGCACAGGCTGCTGCCCCAGCCTTGGGTGGGGGCTCAAGCCTGCTGCCTGGTACTGGAGCATGTCCCAGAATTTGAAGTCCCAGAATTTGCTCACATCTTGCATTGCAAAGAGTGGGTTTTTTTGTGGGGGGGCATTGTTGTTGTTGGGGGGAACTGTTGTTCTAATGAACAGCTCTAGTTCTGCATCTCTTTACTTCAGTTTTTTCAGTTTAGTACTGACTGTTTTGACAGCTTTTCAAAGCCAAAGAGGAACCTTCTCCCCCCTTCTTTCCTCGCCTCAAAAAAGTAACATCCAATTTTTTCGCCTCTTTGGGGGAAAATTATAAGCCATTATGGCTGCCTTTCAGGTGGATTCATTTCAGTGACTCTCATACATTATAAACATCTGCAGATGACTGCCCAAATCTAGGACAGCAAGTCTAGGTGTTGATACACAACAGCTTGGAAAGGCAGCACCTTTCTCCATCCACACCTTTCTCTTCCTCCTTAAGACCAGGGTTGTGACCATCTCTCACACCTCTTGAAGATGAGACTCTTTGAATTTGTAATTCCCAAACTGGCTGGGAGAACTAAGTGGGAAAGCAGCTTTCTGCTACCATTTCCTGAAAGTTAGTGCTGGAGCTTGTTTGCATTCAGCACTACAGAACTGCTGTTAAAATTCCAGAAACTCTGTGCAGGTTCCTACATTGTAAGGTACCTCACTGGTAATTTCGTCCTCAATGTTCTATTAAGTGGGTAGAAAGCAGGGTTGAAGAGGTGGATGGCATCTTCCTTTGAACTCTTATTATAGGTGTGAGCAACTGGATAAACTCACTTTGTTCTAACATCTTGGTTTCCCTGGCCTGAGCTCAGGACAGCAGCAATATAGGTTGCTACCTGAGCAACCTCAGAGAAGTTGACCCTGCCTGCTGTGGTTCTGCCTGTCTGAAATACATTTACATCTGTATTTGATGCTTCAGTCCTGTTTTCCCATGTTGCTTGGTTGCAAGCTGGAGCAGCAAGGGAATGTGTGTTTCTCACTGCAGCTGGTGATGGCAGTACCACACATCCTGCACCCCTCTTTTGGACGGCTCCAGTGCATGTGGTTGATTAGGCACATCAGCTGACACACAAATGAGACAGACATAACTCAGCTGGGCACACAGATCACACTCCACTTATCCCCCTCTCTGACTGGATTTGCAAAACACCTGCAGCAAAGGCTTCACAGAGGGGCTACCTCTTACTAGGCCTAGAGTGCAGAAAACCCAGCAGCCTACCCAGGCAGCGTGGCAATTCCCAGCACATCCTTGTGTTGAAAGCCTCAGGATGAAGATGTATCTGAAGAGAGTGTTTGCTGCCTGGGTGAGTTTTTCCACCAGGTCGGTGAGCTCATCCAGCTTGTGCAGAGTGCTCCTGCGGACATGATGGATGGGGTAGGTGAAGAAATAACCACCCTTTCCAGTGCACTGGCTGAAGTCCAGTGTGGAGTTTCAGGCACATCTGCACATACCTTTGGGGAACACTTAACGTGTCCAGTCCGAAAACTGAGGCACCAGGAAAACGTCAGTGACCAGCTGGTGAGGGGATGCCATTACCACCTGCACTGCAGTTAGGTATTAGAAATGGCAGATAGGAGCTCAAGTTCTTTTGAGGACCAGAGTCTCTCTGCATAATGTAATTATCTGAGTGTCTCAAGTACAGCTTCTTTTCTCCTAAGGAAAGTGGAAATCTAAATGCAAAACTTCTGTTAAGGTACATTGAGCCTCAAGATTTGAATACAACAATCAGCTCATTCAGGCTCTGCTTTCCACAGCTTTTCTCACTTAGCCAGATGATGTATGCATGCTGTGTTTTAGAACTGAGCTCTGCCCTCGTTTACACCAGGAACCCTCATTAAATTCAGCTGAAATCATTGAATTTAACAGGACTGCCTGGTGTAATTAATGTTTTGAGGACAGAGTTTGTCCTTAGCTTTAATGTTTTAATATCATATAGAGCATTCATATGTGTAACGGGCAGAATATAGAGAAGTCAAACACTTAACTTGTACGTATGTTAAATCCAAACCATAAAGTCACATTGACAGTCTTTCCTGCATTTCATAAACAGTTAACAATTTGCATACATCCAGCAGTGATAATAGGCCTTTGCATTTAAATTTTAATTATTCTGCAAGTCTACCAGGATGTCACTTGTTTAATGGCTCACTGAGCTTAGAGGTCACCCAGTCCAAGTCTCCTCTAATGGCATTTTTATCTGAGTAAAAGCTTCTACTAATAAGAACACAGCAAACATGCTGAAGTGAGACCTATGTAGTAACACACATGAATTAGAATGTACACAAATTTGGAGAACGGGATTATGTTTTCAGAGTGTTTCTTTTTTAATGGTTGACTCTGACTAGGATAATAAATTTTTATTCTCTGCTAGTCAGAATACAAACTGTCACTGACATAAGCATTACTGAATCAGGCACTACTGAATCAAAAAGGAAGTTTTTTACTCCAGTTGTAAAGAGGCAAGTGGCTTCAGAATGTTGGATGATGATGGATCATGCTACTTTCACTTAGCATTGGAACAAACAAATGGAGCTTCCTGACACTTCAGCTAAATGTGTGTGAATCTCTCTTGTATTATTTTACATATTACTGTAAAAATTTTTAATGGGAATTACAGATAGCTAATGTTGGAAAGGACCTTTGAAGATAATCTAGTCCAACCCCCTCCCAAGGGCAGGGACACCTCCCACTAGAACAGGTTGCTCAAAACCCATCCACCAACCTTTGTCTTGAACACATCCAAGGATGGGGAGTCTCTCTGAGCAAACTATTCCAGTGCTGCAACAAGAAGCATCATATTTTCCTTATGTTCAATCTAAACCTACTCGCTTTTAATTTAAAACTATTGCCCCTTGTCCTATCACTACATGTCCTGGTAAATCGTTCAGTGCTCTTAATATCTTTGAGAACAATGGTCGTCACATACCAAAGTTCTTTTCATCTCCAAAGAAACCCCATGGCCAAGAAAAGGGGCCTACACTGGAGAAAATATACTACTAGAGTATCAAAATGAGTACAGGGAGTAACATACCTGATCAGATTAACAGGTGTAACAAACTGAAAACTACAGTGACTTCAGCTATCAGTGTAAACTGAGAATCTGTCCAGTTACTGTTAAACCTTGTCTAAAATCCTAGCAGCATTTAAAACAAATGTAAAACCTCACAAAGAATAATGTTAATGTAACTACTTTTAATTTACTATTTTAATACTCACTAAAGTCATGTAAATGGTGTTTAAGCCCAGCTGAAGCAGGTGGTGCTGAATATTTCATTTTGAGTTTAGCAGTGGTACCTTAGGACAAGTCTACCCAGATGTTGCACCAGTTTAATTCAGATCCAGCTGTGCAACCTGCAGGCCACATCAGAAACAGAAATACCAACTGCTTTAATATTTTTTCAGTTGATTGGTACATAACTAACTGTTGTTTCAGTGTACAAGTATGGCCTGTCAAACAGAAATACACTGTAAAAATGGAGCAAATTCTGTTTCTGTAGGCTTATGCCTTTTCAGGTGACTAGCAACTTTGAAGCATCCTTATCTATCTCTTTGCATGTCTAGACTGCGGAAGTTTTTGAATAACCTCATTTTTGAGGACAACTGTTTGGCCCCTGTACAGTATCTCCAGATGGACAAGCATAAAAATGAGTTATTGGTTACTTAAAAATACAGGTGGGGCTATTTAAAGGGAGTGAGAATTAATTGATGGATATGGTATTAAAAAAATGTAACACACAGAATTATCCCATGGCAGTGATTTATGCTGAGAAACCAGTCCAATTGCTAAACATTGAATCTCAAAGCAATAAAACCCCCCTATGAACAGATGTATATATTATGTTCATATACGAGTGGGAGAATCTGCATTGAATCTTTACAATACAGATGAAGGGAGAAATGTGGGCAGAGATGTGAAATACACTGATTATCACAGTGGTACTGTGATTCCAAAAATCTGTTCTGAGGGATGCCAAAATCAGTGTATGCTGATACTGCTGCATCACTGGTAACTGCCTTGTGTCCTGAACCCCATTTGCTTCCACTTTGTGTGGCCTAGCCCTTAGATACCCCTGCCTCAGGCTCTGCATCATTTTCTCTGGGAAATACTTTGTGCACAGTGTTTTCACTTGATAATGGGAAAGGAGAGGAACTGAGCTGAAATGCAGCTTCCACTCCAGCTGGCAGTGCTCCTTTCTCTACCCAGCAGAATGCCAGAGTGCAGCAGCTTTGCAGAATCCGTGTTTTAATCTGAAAGATTTAACAGTAACACAAAACCAAGGAAGTAGAGGGAGACCATTTAGTATAGTCCCTCATACTGTGGGAAACTGATACTGTGCAGGACTGTATGACTCCCTCACATGCTCTTGGACATGTCCCTGTGCTACTGGGACTTGGACCAGATGGCCTCCAGCAGTTCCTCCCAACCTCAGCCATGCTGTGACTCTGAATGGTGGTTATCAAGCAGCCTCCTCTGACAGCCATGGACACACAAAGGTGTAATACTCAGGAGTCTGATGGGGACAAAATGAGACACACACAGTAGAAGCAAATGAAGAGAAGTGCATTCAGAATTTCCTTTCCATAATACACATACTGATATTCTGTCAATAAATCTTAGCTGATGAAATAAGCTCATGTGGCTTGCTCACTGACTACTGAAATATCATCATGACAATATAAGGTTAAATTCAGTTTTTCTCATAGAAGAATCTGAGTAGTTGATTCTATATACACATATAAATACACACACACACACACACATATATATATATATATATATATATAAAAAATAGTGGACTGTAATGAAGAGTAACTGGACCGTAACAGACCTGTAGGGATGAAGCTGCCTCTAGGTCAGCACCAAGTCTTTGCAATGACAGGCCTCTTAGAGATGGCAGGTTCTGTAGTAATGCCACTGAATATCCATAATTGAATAGATTTTATTTCACATTTACACATTAGCAAGAGTATATACAATTTAAAAAATCAGCCTTGCTGGGAAAAATTAGTTGGAAATCATCTATCCCAACTTGAGACACTGAGTATTAAAGCTATCCCCCTCTTTGATAGCTACAGCCTCTAGAAGTGCCTGCTTCTTCTGCATACTGCGAGATGACTCCAGTTCATACATAGTAGTCAGGTTGAAGAGGACACTCTCGTGCAGGTAGTGTTTAGGGTCCTGCTGAACCATTCCTTCCAGCTGCCGGAGGGAATCCTTCAGTTTTCCCAGGTAAAGAAGACAAACAGCAGCATTGTTGTTAGCCTAGTGAAAAACATATTGTAAATAAACAGTGTGCTTATAAATACATATATATATATGTATGTATTTACAAGTGATGAGAGAGAAGGAAAAGAAGTCTAGCATCTGCAATTACAACGTATTTACTATATGCTAAGAATTACTATTCTGCCTGTGTGTGCAAAACTAAAATACATTATCAATTATACAATGCTATCCTTTTCTTCTTATAATTCTCAAGATTTACCCTCTGCTGGTAAGACCTGCTGACTTCTAAGAGCTGAAACTCTAAAAGACAGAGTCTAAAATGAAATATAAATAGTATAGGACATTAGTCAATTATGAAAGCCAAGTGAAACAAATTTCAGAAACCACATGAGCCTCTACATGCAATCACATAGATTTTTTTTTTTAATTACTTCACTATGTTTTCAGAAGTGTTTTTTTCTCTCTCTGGCTTACATGTCCACATAAACAACAGGAAGATATTTTCTTATCCCAAAGGCATCTACAACTGACTTCACGTAAATCCAGCACACAGGGCAGTCTAAATACATCATAAATTATCCAGTCAGGTTCCATTTTCCTCACCACACAAAACAGGTTTTATGAATTATTTCAAGATTCCAACAGTACAAAGTGATATAACATGTTTTGCAGCAGAAACTTTCATATCCTCTGAAAGTAGCAGTTAAAGGAAGAACATGGCCTTTTAGAAAAAAATATTTTTCTGTCCATTCAGGAAACCTGACTGATCTCCTGTGATTTATAATACACACTATTTTACAGCCTGCAAAATGATGCCATTCGTGTGTTCCTTAAACTCAGTCCCTTCAGTCTGTAAATGGCCTTGGATCAGATTACTAGGGGTAAGCTGTCTGACTTCTCAGGAACACTCTTACATGACCACGCACTGAAAACTGCCAGGTCTAGAAAACCCGAAGGTAAATAAACAACTCTTTGATCTCAGTTTGTGACAGGAACCCAAGGCTCTGATATGCAATGTGTTAAAAATGTCATGTTTAAAATTACAATATCCTTTCAATGTTGTGTGAAATCAAGTTAATTTTATACATGTTGGCAGCTGCCGTTTCTTTTTCTGACATGCAAGTCTATGCTAAAAACAGTGAGTGCAAAAAAAAGTGCTTTTGCAAAGATCCTGTAAAGAAGAGTGTCTCAGAATTTTTACATGCATGCCTAAGTATTCATGCCCTTCATACAGACTGGATCTTAATTTCCCATCCCATTTTCCATCTTATCCTTATGTATACTGAAAACCTTTTGGCACACATGCCACATCCCATTTTTCTGTAAAGCTCTGAGCATACTCTGGGTACTAATTAAATCCATGCATGACATATTACAAGAATAATTTAGGTGTTCATTATATATGTAGCAATTTGAAGATTTACCACAGCATTTGATGAGTCGATCCTTAAAATTTCTGTGAAAAATCGATGAGCTTCTGCAAAATTATTCTGACCAAGGTGGAGAAATGCTCTAGAAAGTAAGTGACATATAAATGAGTTCTCCTCAAAAACCCAAGGTAATACATTTAAAAATGAATGGACACCATTTTTTATTTTTCCTGTTACAGATGTAAGAGTTTCTGACGTTTGTTCTTCACAGTGTGAAGGAGATGCTGATTTACAGACAAATGGAGTGACAACTTGGATCACTCAGCTATTATATTTTCTGCCTATGAAAGCAACAGTATTCATTGTGTTTTTATTAATTTAAATGCAGATACTCTCTTCCCAGAATTATTTCTCTTCGTACAATTAGCCATATAATTTTCAGAGCACTTTTGAATAGTATCTTCTAAATATATTAAGCCAATGTGCTAACCATTGCAACAGTGAGTCCCCCATCACACAGCTCCATTTACTACAGTGCATTCAAGCACCCTTTGAAGGTACCGGGTGGTACTTTCCTGGCAGATCTGATTACAGGATGACTGCCCAAACTAACTGCTCCTCCTCTAAGAGTTATTTATGCAAATGCATAATATGCAGTGAAAATATGCAGTGCCTGAAAGAATGAGAAAAAGCTTTGTAAAATCAACTGAAGGCTCACAGTTTCAATGCAGAATAATATGACTGTACCAAGTTACAGAGATCTCCTGAGTCTGTATGCCATTCAGTCTCACTTATGATAGACGAAGTCACATAAAAGGGAGAAAGAGAACAGGATTGTCTCAAGGGTAGTTTAAGGATCACCTTGCATACTTTGTAAAACTACTGTATTTTAAGAAGTTTTATTTAGCTATTAAATTATCTACCTGTTCATTAAAACCATAATTTGGCTCTGTAGTCCATCCAATTTGTGAGTCACTTTCTCAACATCTTGAAAATATTTTTCTGCAGTTTTTATGTCTCCAATCTAGACAGAAAAATCATAAGTAAGTTACAACAGTAAGAAGAAAAGAGATACATCCTGATTATATCTTATAAGGACACAAAAACATTTATAACATATCCATTAGCAATCTTTTTACACCAAGGTGACTGGGTAACACCTGTTACCAAACAATGTATTTGAAGAGCCACGGTAAGGTCATGAAAAGCACCCCAGAAGCATGTGCAGTTTGCCTAAGGCAGTTTCTCAGCCGGGGGCTCTGGAGCACTCACAGACTGTAGCGCAGGGAGGCCCCACATCCTCATTTGGCTCTTTTGTTGTAACTAACTGCACAGTTCAAAAAAGTAGCTGCAAATGAGAAAAGGTCAGTTACTTCCAATGGGACAGGGCATTACTCCACAGGAAGGGAAGACAGACACCAGTGGCCTCGTAGGTAGCACAGGACCCACACCTGGTTAACCCACAGCCTCTGGGTCATAGCCAGGGGCCACAGGATGACTTCAGTGCTTCACACCACATGTCAGAAAACAACTCCAGTGCAATGGGCCACTGAGGATATTGAGAAGATGGTCCATTTGCAGATCAAAAAACCACCAATGAGTGGGTCGAGCAGGATGAAGGAATGAGAGATTTCAAAACTGGCATAAAGAAGTACAGATTTGATGGGGCTAGAATGGGGAAGGGGATTTCTAAAAAGGAAGGGGTATTTCACCTAAAGGTATGTCACATACACTGCTCTTTGAGATGAAAAAAAATGCTTGAAGAAGGCCACTTATTCAAAAATAAATTAGCAGTGTATTTTTCAGGCTGGAGAGATGGAAGAAGATGAGAACTTACTACTTGGTAAAATAAATCAATCAGAATCTATCAAAAGGGGTAACATGAAACCAGTTCAGAAGCATAAAGCCATGGAAACCAGGCAGTCCTCAGGTGGGGAGATTCAACGGGCCCTCAAGAGACCACCTGTTTGTTTAAGAACAGGACAACATTATGAAAAGTGTTTGTGACAACTGTGTTGAAGTCTCCTTAAAGCTCTCAGATGGTGGATATTACACATCTGCGTCTTACTAGGAAACTTAATCCAGAATTCTTAAATTGCCCTAGTATTAGAAAATACATTCTATCTTATTGCACTTTCTACCTCAGTTTTTTGTCCTGTCCTTAGTGGTAGGGGAGAATGTGCAACTCCTCTTTTTTTACAGTCTTTTGCATACTTGAAAATTTTTTCTTCCCCTTCTACAATGAGAATCAATTTTCAGGCAAATCAGTGTTTACCCCTTTCTCATAGATAATGCTTTCTGGATTCTCTGAACTCTCCTGTTACTTCACATCCTCCCTGAGTGCCCACATAAGAGGTCTCAACAATCCAAGTGATCTCTCACCAGCAGTGAAAAGAAGGAATCACTTTATGTTTCACACGTGAATATGAATTTTGCTTTCACAGCAAGTATCTGGAAGTCCAATTTGTTTACTCTTGTGTAGTTTTCTTACCCTCAGCCTATTTCCTTTCTATGGGAAATAGGCTTGTTGTTGCTTCCCATTTTGAATTTGTTATTTTTAAATTATTATTATATATTACTCCCAGTCTTTGGTAGCATTTTGCCTTTGCTGTTTGAATCACAGCCAATTTAACATTTCAGTTTCTCAACTTGTCAAGATTATTTTGCATTCTGATCCTGCTCTTCATAGCGTCTGTACCATTCCCAGCTTGGCATCATCTGTACATTTTACAAGCATTCTTCACATTTCATCATACAAGTACTACCTAACCAAAAAATACAAACACTACAAACCCTAAAGAGATCCTTGTGGAAAAGATCATCTAGGAAGTCCTTCTAGTCATCAGCAAATGACTTTCCAATTGCACTTTTCAGAGACAGCAAACATTCATCTGAAGGCTTCATCTAGATTTCTTCCCAATTTGCTTATGGGATTATCACAGTGGCAGTACCCAAAGCCCTACTAACACCACTAATATAACAGATAGTGCTTCACCTCTAACCACAAGACTTATCCCATGGCAATATAAAGAAATGATTCTTCTTTACATCAATTGACCACTGCAGTCAAAGATGCAACCATCCATCTACCAAGCATTTCTGGAATACCCAATAATAGTATTTTCTAATGAAACAGATGCATTTGTCCCAGATGTTATGTAACTGGACTCAAACAAAACGAATATTATTCATTCTAAAATACCATACATTCAGTTATAATGACAAAGGATAAAATTTCTCTATATAAATGCCACTAAAGATGTAAATCGCCACAAAAATAATTGCATTTAACTAGAGGATAATGCTGGCTAAGTGTAAATGAATCTGTCCTTGAGTTAGCCTGGACATTAGAAGGAATCCCTTAACCATGAGAACAATCAATTTCTAAAGCAAGCTACCAGTCTGCTCTCCTGGGAGCTTGATGAGACCAAATCTAATATGCTTTGATAATAATCAGACATTATTTGCGATCATGAATAGTTCTGATTTCTTAGCAGCATCTTGTATCTTCTCAGCAAACATGCCAAACTCTTAAATCTCTTTTTTGCCACAGAGGGGAAACAGTTTACTTTTTAAAATTTTTTGGTGGAGAAGACCATTTAAAAGAAATAATTTGTTTTAATTAGTCTTTAAAGTAATTTAACCAATTTAAGTGGCCTTTATCACTTAATTTTATTTAACTTAGTTCAGAAAGTATGACTTCAGTATTTAATAATAATTAGCACATCAAATAAAAATGAAGATTCTACTGTTAACTTTAAATAATCCTATCCTTTAACAAGGAACCTCCAATATACTATGCGCTTAAATCTGTTTTTTGTCTGGCAACCAAGATTATTTTTCTTAAGTACTCCTAGAAATTTTTTATTGCTTTTGACTCAGTTTTGCAGCAATCTATTGCAGAGGGTAAGGTCAGGTAGCTTTTAAAATTCTTTCTTAATGTACTTATTTAAATGACAATTTTGGATAGGTCAGCAAGTGAGCCCTACACAGTATAATCCTAGAGACTAAAATGTATTCACTGTTTCTCCATTTCATGTGAGTTTCTGTTTTACATGTCAGGTGACTGCTGAAAGAATTACAGTCCTTATGAGAATTTCTTTGTGATAGCGTCGTCTTTTCCTCCATTCTGCACTTCTCTCATTCTCATTTCCCACTTTTTAAGGCAACAGTCAAAGGCCATATATCACATCTCAACCTCCTCATGCTCTACTACATGTGAAGATAAAGAGGACATGATGCTTTAGACTGGTTAGCTCAATTTAATTAAGAAAAAAAATCATCAATAAAGCAAAGTTTTACATGTTGAAAAAGGTTGTAATTTTTTTCTGTTAAATTACTGAATTATACTTTATTCTACATTATTGCTTTGTTTCATATGTGTGATGTCTATTGTCAAACAGTGTCTGTGACTGATAAGCAACTGGAATCTGGCTGCCTTAATGCCTCTCTTGGTAAATGTTCAAAGTTAGCAGCATAGTCTGAGGTTATTTGGGAATTACTACTTGTTTTTGAGAAGTTGTGACATTTGAATATGAGAAAATTGCTTTCCAATTTTACCTGCAAGACATTTTATTTTTTTTCCAGAGAGTGCCTTGTCAATACTGCACACATACCACTGAGTTATCTTACCAAAATGATGATGCCCAGGACTGCAACACATTTATCTTTCTTTAATTTGAACGTCTTGATTTGGATTACCTGAACACTGCCTATTTCTCTTAATATATCAAAATCTTGCATCTGTTGCACCAGTGCCCCCCAGACAGAGCTGAAGATTTTGTCACAGAAAAATATAACAAGCCAAGCAATAAAACCTTATCTCCTTAAGGTGCTAGAAGAAAGGAAAGCATTTGCATTTAGAAATTATTCTTTTTAACTTCTATCTTCTAGATATCTTCTAATATCAAGGACTCCTCATACCCCCTTTTGCTATGTCCAGATCTAACAATAAGACCCCTAAGAACTGAAGGCCTGTTGTCACATTGTGGAGGGCAGTGATTTCAAATGATTCTGTAAGTTAGGAGATGCTTTCCTCATGGGAGTGAAAATGTCTCCATAGCAAATGGAGTGACAAACAGACTTGGGGTGTGACATCAGGGCAGACACTCTTGTCAGCAAGGCAGTGCCAGTAACGTACCCAGTCATTTTCCCAGTAAGACCAGAACTATTAATAACTTGTATTTCCTTCAGTATTTTGCATATTCACAGTACCATTCTTTAATATGCATAATCACTATGTTCACTGTTTAGGTAATAATTAATGCACGCAGCCAATATAATGAAATTGCTCCACAGTGATGGAGATCCCCTTTAAACTAGAGACTTTTAAAGACAGACATGTCTACCACACTGTGAAACCATGCTCCTGCTGAGAACTGAAAACCCATAATTGAATTTGAATGACGTTCTATGATTTCAAGCAAACAATGTTAATAGTTATCTATTAAGAGTAAATTACTCGATTTCAATATAATTTTATTACAGGAATGTCACAAATAAGATCATTTGTAAATACTGGACAATCCAAAATTAGATTTATCATTAATAATGAAAGTAAGTAGATAAAAGAGGAAAAGTTCGAAATATCAGTATCAGAAACATGAAACCGCAAAGAACTTGTGAGATACTAAAAATTTAAAAAATCAGATAGCTATATAGATGCATCTTTTTTATGAAAAACGAAAAGACATCAATTTCTACTTATTAAATACAGTTACATGGACGTTTATTATACTTGTACTGTCCTATTTTTTTCTTTTAAGGTGCCCTTCCCTGTCTTCTCAGGGATATCATCTGGACAACAAAAGGACACTCTTGATTTTTTTCTAGATGAAGATGGCAGTTAAATGGTGTGACTAAGAGTTGCATGCAGTCTGAGGCAGTGAGACATGAGATTTTTAGTGAAATTCTGGCTCACTGCTGTCAACGGGAGCTTTACCATTAGTTGTAGGGAAAGCAGAATGTCACATTTTGGCCAAAGTACTAGCATAACTTTCTACAGCATATTCTTTATTTGCTAATGTACTTTTAATACTATAGGTGCTTCAAATTTCCCAATTTTATCTAACATGACATGGTAGAAGGTTTTTTGTTTTGAGCACTGCCTCTGCAATTTGACATGTGCCCTACAAAAACAGCTATAGTTTTAAATGCAACGATTATTCTCTATGCAGCTATCAGCAGCAGTATTACCTAGCAAATTTAGAACAAAATGCATACCTGAAGGAAAATCCTTCCAATTCCACTCAGCAACTGAGGCTCTTGCTGTGGGTAATACTTGATCACGGTGTGGTAAGCATCTACAGCCAGCACATAGTCCTAAGGGTGACAAGCAGACAATCAGGTATTTAAGCTCAGAATACTTCAGCCTTTGTGTCAGCTTCTTTGTAAAGATGTATTCCAACAGAATTAAAGTATTTCCAACTTGTCAGTGGGACAGAATTTCTATCAATCACTGTAGGCACTAGTAGCTGACTTACATTGGTCTTTTCTCAGTTATACTGGAACTGCATACACAGGGGATTTTTTTTTTAACTGGACCATATTCTTTTTGTAGCTAAATGGCATAAACTAAAACTCTGAAGGTTTACTCCTCAGATTATGATTTAGGATGGAAGTCAAGCACCTTCTGTGTGACTGGGGGTACTCATACTTGAGAAGTGTCTCATGTTTCAAATATGTATGTAATTTACATGGTTTAACAAACTGTATTCCAAAGCTTTGTGAAGTGCCTACGCACATGCTCTTGTGAAAAACATCCTGTGACAGAAACTGCAATTCTTGCACATCTTCAGATGACAAACTAGCACTACTACCAAGGGAAATTACATTTTCTCTTCCTCCACCCAAACTGTTGGGTTTTTTAGTGAGTAAAAGCAGGTAATCTAAATAGAAAATGGATTTGGGCTAAAACTAAGTGAGGGGAGGGCTGGTTCTGATCTCCAGAAAGCTTTGCAAGTGATACATCTGCACAACAGCCGTGCTGGCAGGGGGCAGCTCTGAGATCTGCCTGCTCAAGATGGAGTGCCAGTATACTCTCCAGCTAAGGACCAGTAATAGAAGATTTAACAAAACCATGGTCCCATTTTCCACTGCAAAGAAATGGCCATGTGACTGGTTCCTGCAGTTCTGTTGTTTCATGGTTGAACTGCAGTAATTCAATGACCTGGGCAGGACATGACTTTTAGAGCCTGGCCCCATGGTTTGGCAGGCAGATGTAAGAGGCACTGCCCGTGCTCTGTGCTGACTGAGACAGGCTGTAGCTGCAGGAATGTCCACTGGCCCAGGGCTGTACCAGCCTCAGTTGCTGCAGCTTGGAGAAATGAGAGCAGAGGCAGAGAGCACCTGCCTTCACTTACAAGGGGCAGGCCAAGCAAAGGCTGAGGACTCTCTGTGCTCTAACACTTTGGTGCTTCCCAACAGTCCTGCCCTTCAACTTAATATAAGAATTGTGGTGGGCTTTAGAAAGCAAAAGACAACAGAGAATAATCTTTCAGAACTACACAGACCTCTTGGGATACTCTCTGCCCTACCATTTTACTTGGTCAAATTATAGTACTCATTTAACTTGTCCCTAATGTGATCCCAGCTACTAGTAAAGGTTGTTTTTCTTCATCTCCTGGTTAGTTTGAGGAAGCAGTGTTCACCAAATGTAATGAATTTCTTTTCCTGAGGATGCATTTAAAAGGGTGTAAACCCTGCACCCAGCTCTGAAGTCCTCAGCACAGGAAACACATGAATGTGTTGGAGCAGGTCCAAACGAGGACAACGAAAATGGTCAGAGGGCTGGAACACCTCTCAAGAAGGAAGGCTGAGAGAGTTGAGCTTGTTCAGCCTGGAGAAACCTCACTGCAGCCTTTCAGTAGCTGAAATGGGCTTATTTATCAGGGCCTATTGTAATAGGACAAGGGATAATGGTTTTAAACTAAAAGAGGGTTGACTTAGACTAGATATAAGGAATAAAGTTTTTACAATGAGGGCAATGAAACACTGGAACAAGTTGTCCAGAGATATAGTGGATGCTCCATCCCTAGAAACATTCCAGGTCAGACTGGTTGGTGCTCTCGGCAACCCAATCCAGTTCAAGATGTCCCAGCTCATGGCAGGGGTAGGTTGGACTACATGACCTTTAAAGGTCTGTTCTGACCCAAACCATTCTATTTGAAATATACTGTTTCATACAAACAAAAAGTCAAGACAAGCCTTCAGAGTCTGATCTGTATACGAGAGAAATTACATGTCCAGTAATTGTAGGAGATGAGTTAAAAAGCCCAGGAAAGCCCTCTGCAGGACCTTTCTTTTGCAAACAACTTGTATACTGTGGGTATAATGATTAATTCTGAACAATTAATTGTTAACATTTAGAGTTTATTCCAATTCTAATGTGCCATGACAAGTTCACACTTATTATTGGTAATAAAAAGACTTTAGAGGAAAACCAACATGCCATACACACAAGCATATTTATTTAAATTCTGGTGTATTTATAATTCATGACTTAAATGTGATGAAATTAAAGCTATCACAATTTTTCATGAATTTATGTTTTAGGAAAAACTCAATTTTCATTGTAACAGCTCTCAGTAAAGGACTTAATTGATCATGGAGTACGACTGTCAGGCAGGCATAAAAAACTTGGAATAGGGACCTTTTGATCTAGCTCCTTAGAAGAACCCTAGCCATGTTTGTAGTACCTATTAATTTTTCCAAGAGTATAATCCACTAAATCTGAAGGATTGTCTGTGGTTTCAATCCCTTCAAGCATCAAATGTGGTCATTAGAGAAATAATTTTCTTGTATCAAGTTCTGTGGTCTAAAGCTGCCCCTTACCCAGTGCTCAGTCTTGTGCACACTCTAAGGCTCTGGCTACACAACAAAGATGCACAGCACAACCACAAGATATTGGGGCTCTGCAGCCACATCCCTAAAATGATGAAGAAACAATTCCCAAGAGACCATGCAGCAAGTTGATAGCAAAGTGCTTCTGCCAGCTTAGTTGACAGGTTAGCATGAACTGACAGCAGAAGAGCCTCAGCCCCAAGAAGCTGCACGAGTGGGCAGTGTTTGCACAATCACAGCAGCACAGGCTCTCTCGTGTACATAGCAGCCAGCCTTGGTAGGAACAAGTAGCCAAGTCTTAGAGGCCCAAGATGCAGAGGCTCAGTGGATTTGGCCTAGTCAGGCAAAGAAACTCCCCTCCTTTTCTGCACTCCTTAATCTTATCTCCAACACCATATGCGTTACAACTACGAGTACATAAACACTGACAGCTCCTGAAATGTGAGAGTACAGGTGAACATTGAGTCTATGCACCGTGTTGGTGGACACTGCACCCTCTTTCCATACAACAGGATAGCACATGACATCTGTGCTTACCCACCCCATGCCTTGCGGATGTGTCACAGGAATGGGACCCATTTCTTCCAGGAGATGAAGAGACTAAATTATGTATGTCCAAAGGCAAAAGCAAGGATGACCCCAGGACGAAACTGAAACATCATCATATCTAGGCTCACTTCTAAATACAACCTCATTCTGTAGTCATCTGTGGATCCCACAGTGAGTTTAATATACATTTATATTCTCCCCACACTATCATGAAAGCATTAGGAGATTTCTTCAATACCCTACATGTGATACAGAATGATACTATTCTGTGGTCAGTTATAGAGGCATCTTATCTGACAGTTCCTTCTGATGGAGCATATTGTAAAATAGATGATATTTGGTGTCACTTAATAAAGACTGTTGTCATTCTCAGTTTTGCTAATGTGACATAATACAACGAAGATTGTCTGATGGAATGATAAATACACACCGCCTCTGAGGCGTGAAGTCTTCATTGATACAAGGTGTGGCTGTGAGGGAGTAAAACATATTAAGTACTGCGAGTAAAAGCCCCAATGACTACAGCTTGTGATCTTAAGACTTAGAAATGGGGCTGACATATTGTCACGGTCTTTAATTTCAAAAGATTAAGAGCCTTCCAGTTTTCCACACCTTTGTAAAAAAAATCCCAAAAGAAGGACTGAGGTTACACTATTTAGGATATGAATGAGAACTGCCCTATTGTTTTATAACTCAATACCTCTTTTATTATGAAAATTTGGGGTTAACATTACATATACTAATCCAAAATAGTTCCAGTAAGCCACTGGACCTACTTGCTGGAGTATATTTTTCCTTTAGTGTACCACAATATAACTGTACTTCCCTTCATGGTCACTGCATTACACATTTTCATGTTTTCCTCATCGTCACATTAAGTACTTAATTAGAAATAAGCATAAATGACCATGATGTGTAGAATGCTGAGAGTAAGTTCAAGAAACCTTAAGACTAAAAATCTTAGTTATAGAAGTGGATAGTTCATAAATACTTTGTTTTGGGGAGAGAGGACAGGGATAAGTTATCCTTCCTCTCTATCTAGTGCAGTTGTGGAAGGGTTAGGAAAGCAGGGATTCACAGTGCTATGAATCTTGAGAGCTGTACTGCAGCACTCAGGCAAAAGACATGATGATTCATGCAGTCTTTCTCCTTTAAATCATAGAGGAACCAAAGTCCTCAAGCATCAGTCCCTTGTGTCACTAGCACAAGCTGTTACCTCCTTCTTGGTACAGTTTTAATTGTATAATATGTATGTATCTATATGTGTGTGTAGAATTAGAATATATTCGTTTGGACACTGAGCCAGTGATATGGGATAAAGTGTGAAATGTCTTGGGGTGACTTTATGATGTGTATCCCCTATTGCTGCTCTATGCCCAGACATGAATCCTGTGACTTTTCTGTAGCTTTAAGGCAGACTTTTAAGAGAGAGCGGGGGGAAGCTGGTGGAATTCCTTCGGCACTGTGTTCAAAACCAGAGATAAGCTTGCTGGCTTCTTCTGCCCAGCTGCTCCGCTTCTGTAGCAGGGAAGAAGAGTTACATTCCTTTTGCTTTTAGCTAGTTTCCTGTTCATTAGCTGAAGTACAGAGCCCTGAAACTTTGGCTTCTTCTTCTCTTCTGGACTGTTCAACAACAGCAGAACACACCAGGAGATCTTACACCATTGGCCCAGAGGGGCCCAAGCTGAACCCCAGCCCCAGAGAGGAGAAAGCCACACCCACAAAGGACTCTGAAATCTACCCAGGTTCTCTGCATAGCAAGAGGTTTTATTATTTAGCATTAGTCTTTTCCCGTGCCTGCGTGCAGTGTGTTTGTTAAATAAGTAACTTTTTTCCTTTTTCACCTTCTCTGAGGAATTTTCTTTCCAAACCTGGTGGGGGAGGGGCAGCTGAAACCTGCGTCCTTTGGAGGGGATGTTCCTCCCAGAGCATTTCCCTTAATTTGTCTCAAACTGTGACAATCCAGATTAAAATTAATTCTAAAGCTTTTGTGTTACAAAGGGCAAGTTCTACAAAAGTTAACACAACACTGAAGAAAACTAAAAAGCACAAAATGTGCCTTTAATTAGAGTGCATTTATAATAGATAAGGAAAATACTTAAGTGTTTATTCCTTAGAGAGATAAAAGTCTGGTAAGATAATGTCAAAAGCGATTTTACCTCAGATGAAAAGAACTTAAAAAGTTCTTAAGATACTTCCATGGTGATTTAGTAAAGTGACAGGCATTTTGCGGATAAGACTTTTGAAACAAAGCAATGCACATCGTCAGTTGTATGTTAAATTAATATTCCCCTCATGCTGCTATATTCAGGATATGCTTTCATAGTGACTTAAGCCCACAGTTCTTGTTAATGGAAGTCTACAGTGAGAGGTTACATGGTCTCCCTCTCCCCTTCCTCTTCTGCTGTGTTTCCACATCTTTCCTTCAGCTACCCCTTGTTCACGGGAGCGGGGAAAGCTGTTTTGATATCAGTTCATATGACTGAGATCCACCATTTCTTTGTCATTTGGTTAAGTCCAACAGTGGTGCACAGAAGGAAGGTAGAATCCATTTAAGAAAGGTTGTACAAATAAAGGGAGATGAATAGGAAAGAAAGGTATATTAAGACTGCCTTAAACTGCTACCAAATTGTCACTGGTCACACGGATAAAGGGACACAGCAGGCAGAATTCAGTACCTAGAAAAGACAGTCCCAAGGTGTAGGAGACATGACTGATTTCCTGTGTCTGGGTGAATCACTCTGCCTTCACTCACTACCTCCAAATTAATATACCCCCCATCTCAATAATTTAAGGAGATGTTTAACTATGGAACCAATGAGGCATATTTAAAAAGGCAAAAATCTTTGTATTACATAAACAGAATTATTTGATTTAGGTAAGTAATGCTAAAAAGATATGACATGAAATAAACCTAATTAGGAGTTGAGGATAACTAAAGTAGATTTAAATAATTATAGGGCCAACATCTAATAAAAGTGGGTTTTTTTATTTTCAAGTGTCAAGCCTGACAAGATTGTTTCCTGTTACATACTTCTGAAGTTTTTTTGGCCAAAGAGCTCAGTAAAAGTGAGATAATAAGTTTGGGGTTTTTTTTAATACCAAAGTCACATGGTTTTACTTTAATAAATTATTATTATTATCATCATCATCATCATCATCATAATCTCCTTCATCATCAACTACTTGCACAAGGTATTCCATCACCTATCTGGAGATCAAGCATAATGTTACAATACTACAAATGGTCACTAGATGGCAATAGATGGCGCTGACTTGGAGAATGAAATCGTTTTTTTTAAATTACACACACGAGAAACACTCGAATAAAAACAAATGCCGTTTTCAAAGTAGATGATACAACAGCAAAAAAAAGGTGGAAACGTGTTAAATTAATAGAATTGTTCATGGGAGAACTTACAAAAGTGTGTTTAAAACTTATCTGAATAGATTCATACTGAATACTCTGAAAGGCGGAGAAGATGACTAGACTACAGTACTGCTGCATGTTCGAATGGTCTGGGGATATTCCTGAAAACTGAAAGACTCACAACTAACCTATAGCCAGTGCACTGAAATGTAAATTTCAGATGGAAGTAATTATGCATTGACATGCAATTGTGGGTAATCTGGAAGTTACTGTGAACCATAAATTTCTAATTTAACAGCTGTGAGATAGGTCCTAAATAAAATTGATCTTAGGAAGTATCTGAGCTGCAGAATTTCTGAAATATCATTTCCAAAAAGATGATAATTGGTATTCACAAGTATATTTCTATTACTCAAAGAAAATAGCACTAACAAGACCAAACCAGAGGAAGGTGAGAACTGTGCATGGATGTAGATTTGCGTGTACACATGAAAAACAATACTACGAGTTAAAAAGAATTCACAGCAAAAAATAAAGTGAATTCCTTGAAAATATACCAGCATTTTCTTATTTATATATTCTACTTTGTTTGGAATGGCAACTCATGCTTTTCTTCACTTATTTATTTAAAAATTATTTTAAAAATGAACCTATATCATGTACCTACTTCAAAAGACAGATGCCTACTAATTCTTAAAAATACCCCATGTTTAAATGAACAATTACTTCTATTCAAGACAGGAATGTTCTTATTGCAATATAATCATGAAAACAACCGTGTATTTCCCCTAATTCTCCTAACAAGAATATTCCAATTTGTGTAAAGCTGTATAGCTGGCTTTTATAGTAAAAAAAAAAAAAAACAAACAAATTTTTTTGAGGTATTGTAGTATTAAGAATGGAGTCTTGTTTGGAAAGGAGCTCAGTAAACATCAGAGGATCAGGTCTGGCATGACCTTGGGCAATCTAAGTGCAGGGAGCCAGGAGTGCAAATCTTGGCCTATGAAGACTCTACTGCTGACAGCCCTGCTCCAAGGCTGCTGCTGCTAACTGATTTGTAAAGCACAGTTAAGCTCAGGATAACAGCAGTTTGCTGCAAGAATGGCAACACCTGTTTCCCTAACCAAAACGTGATCAGCAGAATTTGTTTTATTTCTACTTCCCGAATACTAGGAGAAGCTTGTGTTGCACCGAATGGAGCACAATTGGTTAAAAAATGTAAGGAGGAATCAAGGGAAAAAAACCTCAGTAGTGAAAGATAGTCACTTCTGCTTTCATTGCTTTCTCTTCTACCCCTACCCACTAGTGAGGATTTAAACTTGAAAGAAGACATATTACAACTGAGATGGGTTGACAAGGGAGGATGTATTTAGATGTTCTGGACCTCCATCAGATACAAAAGCTACAGTGTTATTAATCCTCACAACCAGAGCAACATTCCTAGTGCACAGTTTGAAAAAGGCAGAGCACATAATTGCTTTTAATTAGAGCACTTAGTTAAGTGTTTGAAAAATTCAATTTAAAAATGCAAATTCTGTATTGTTATTGCATGTTCTCTAGGATGATTTGGGGAGAAATACGTACAGATATGTTCCCAAAGAACATTAGTGCAAATAGCTATCTATTAAATAAGACATTATTAAGCCTAATTAATTCTTCACTAGGCAAAACCTTCATGTACTGTCAGGTAGCCTTCCCTTATCTCTGCACCAGTAATTCACTTGCATTTTCTCTGGCATTCTATTCTGGAATATACGGTACCTCTGCAGTTCTGCCACCCACGTACCTTCATCATTAGCAGACAGTTTGCCATGGAGTACATCACCCGGCCCAGACGTGACCTCCACAGCTGAACAGAGGCTGCAAAATAAGAGCAGCTTGTGAATTTGCAAAAATAAATTAGAGGTTCTTTCTTGCCATCAATTATTGGTCCTATGAATTACGATTTTGAAAGGTCTCCCTTGTTAACACCACTGGGTTTTAGACTAGAATTTTTAATCCTCAGTCTTGCTGCAGCATCAGAGAATTCTGCATCTCTCCAAGGGAATTGCTCAAGCAGCTCTGGGTACCATACACAAGGCAACAACACAGAGCAATAGACAGTCGCTCAGCTCTCAGCTCAGGCCAAATATTAAACACTGAAATAAGCCACACATTTTCCAACATCAGAATAAAAGGTGCATAAAAGGATTCGAGTGATAATGAGCATCAGTTTAAAAACACGTAATGTACAGCATTAAATGTGATAAATTAAAAAATCAAACATAGATGTCACTCCAGAGCCAAAACATGCAGAGTGAGAAATGTCTGAGTCTGGGACTGTTCGTGCTTGCCTCTGGCTGAGAGATATGCTGAAAAAAATCTGCCAAGCTTGTCTGCTTTCCCTATGCTCCTGGAGCTTGCAAGCATTAAAAGCTGCAGCAGATTTCTCCTTCTTGCTTTGCAGACATACTCCTGATGTTGTAAGAGAACAATTCACACAGACCCTTATTTTCTCTCGTGTTACAGTACCATAGATCAATGCTAGAAATATTCCTCTAATCCTCAAAAATAAACATTAGGACTATTCATTTAGTACATTTGAAAAATACATGTATCTCAGTCAATCAGCTGTCAAGGTCACTGTAATGATTTGAAAGAGAGTGGGGGGAAGGGAGAAGAGGCTATTTCAATAAAATTGTGATAACTGAGATCACTCATTTGTATCATTAATGCAGTTTCAGATGAAAGCATGGCAGATTACACAGATAATTCCTTCAGCACATAAAGAAGTCATTACAGGTAAGAAGAGCTTGGTGAAATGTCTACTGCTTTTCCTAAAAAGGAAAACCCCAACCCATGAATATTCTCAAATTATCTTTGTCAAAAGAGGGTTATAATGTAGGGTCCAAGACTGAACCCAGTACTTCATCTACTGTACCTTACAATCATTCATTACTCCTAGCTTTTGTTTTAGAAATTCCCCCTTGACCACACATCCCTAATGCTACTGATGCTAATGGAGGCGATTCTGTAAACCATAAACAAATACTTCATGACACATTTCCTTTTTTTGTTTCCTGTAAAATCTGAACATAATTAAGTAACTCCCCTTCATTATTTCACTTAAGTAAATATCTCCTTTTTTGCCTGTCCTCATAGTTTGGTAATCACATTCAGTTTTTTAGGACTTAGGTGACAACAAATTAGATGTTGATTCCTACACCAGAGACATCCAGGTTTCATGTTAACAATCAGACAGCACCAGCTACAGCTCTCAAAAAAGGACTGCAGAGCAGGCAGACCAGATGTCTTCAGCCTGTGCTATAAACTGCAGGAACAGGAACCTGGTCTGGAAATTCTGTAGCTCAGTGGGATTTCTTAACACTGGCAGAAATGGGTTAAAGAAAACCTGCAAAGCAGTAAGCAAAACCAAAACCCCAACAGCAGATAATGTGTTTTACTGAGATGCCTGAAAAACTCTCTGCAGGTCCATGCAGCCATGCTTCCACTCTAAGCATTTGCTTTTTCTTGTTTTCATCAAGGGCTCTGTACTCCACACTGCCATTCATTTCAATAGGCACTGTGAAGTAACGAAATTGGCATCTTATAGAACATGTCACCAGGCAAGTGGTGCAATGCCAAGTCTCTCTGCCTGTTGAAAAACCAGCAAATGAGGTGCTCTGTTCCAGGCTAGAGGAGATGTACATGGTAAGTTGATTGGTGTTGCACCTTCTTACATCAGCAGCATGGAAATTACATGCTAAGCATAATCCCCATAATGAATTAGGGCTGCCTTCACATAAAGTTAATAAGGTTTGCTTCAGCAAGTCTCAGATGAAAAAAAGCAAACCCATTATCAGCTTCCTGGAGCTCCAAATGCAGAGACGAAGCAGAGAGGGAGCAGACCTGGCTGACCTCCACAGACAACAACAGTCAACAGCCTCTACAAAGGTCCCATGGGCTTTTTGTCAGTCTTAAACCTAGAGGCAGCTGCAAAGTAGACATACAAAGATCTCTCCAAATTTCCTGCAGCCATGTCCCTTGGTAACTACTAGCTGCTGCTTTTCTAACTATGCCTCCTCCTGAGCCCATCTGAGCTCTGAAGCAGAAGCAGAGAGGAAAAGCAAGGAGCCAGTAACTCATGAGTGAGGCAGACTGCAGGACACAGGATTATGATATAGCTAGGAAAAAGCCCTTGTACCTTAAAGGGGGACCAACACCTTGGTTTTAAAGTTGTAAAAAAGAAAAGATGTGGAGATAAGGATGAAAATTCTGGCAGAAAGTGCTAACAGGGAAAAGCAAGTAGGAGAACAGAGGCAAAAAGTGTATCAGATACAAGAGAAAAGAACACAAACTCATGAAGTGCTGTGTCTAAATCTTCAATATAAAATTATTTCATTTTTTCTAAATCTTTTGAGAAGAGTAGTAAATGTATTCATTTGACTATATGTGCAAATACATATTTTTGATATATGCTGCTCCCCTGTGTTCTCATTTTTAGGACATATTTAGAAGGTATATCAAGTCAGGTACACTGACATTAAAGCAGCTTTTGCATCCAGTCGAATTGAAGACCAGGTAGAAGAATAGTTCAGACGGGTCTGCACCCTTCCATACAGACACAGTTTTAAGGAATTATTTATATTTTTTTTCTGCTACTAACTCTATCCAGCCTCTATCTCAGAGCCAGACTTCTATTTTCCACAAGCTCCATGTAGATGGTCTCCTAGAAAGAACTTGGTAATATTCCTTAGACTGTTAGCTAAAGCTGAAAGTTTTTTGCTTTCCTGGTGAGTGTTTTGAACTCGCTAGGCATCATGAGGCGTCCATACATCCATACAATCCATAGCAATGCCTAAAAAGTCACATCTTGTCTAATTTTCAAGTATACTCAAATGGCCTCATTAGCATAAATTCTGTTAAATAAAAAAAAAGCTTGTTCTCATCACCCTTTTTTGTGCAGTAAATTGCCCTATACTATTGAAGCAACATAACTAAGATAGAAGGAACAGGATAAAACATAATTGAACATAAAATCATGGAAATGATAATCTAAGTATTACTCTAAAGAGTGCCTTAGATATTTCAGAAGTCTAAATAACATGCAGCTACAGTGGGACTCAGCCACCTGTGCAGCAGCACCTTAAGTCAGAGTAGCCATTATATGGTGGTAGTTCAATCTGAAAAAACTGAGTGGATGTCAGACATGAGGTTTGAGAGGAGTCAGTCAGCCAAGGCTTAAGATGAAACATCCATCTAGCTGCAATAGCAATACATTTATATATTCATCACTAAAAGATAACAGCCATGTTGTTTCTCCTAAGTAGGAAAAAGAATTGATTTATTGCATGAATTTGATCAAGGGCAAAACTGTGAAATTAATTCCAGCAAAAAGCAGCAAAAGGTGTATCATTTCAGGGGCTGAGTAAGCTATAAGAGCACAAAACTACTGTTTTAACCAGTCTGGGGCAGTCTTGTGAAAACTTCTGGCATACTTAGGCTAGCAATAAAAACACACCGTCTGTGAAAAAAATGTTTAAAGAATACCTACCTTGTCTGTTCTCCTGTGTAATGTTAGTCATACTTCCATCTTCAGCCAAGCCTTGTTCCAAATTTTCTAGTATCTGCAATAATTTAAGTAACCAACATGAGTTTAAACAGCACTATATAGTTAATGCAAATTATCTACAATTGACAGTCTCTATGTAAACCAGTTCATGCAGGAATGCTTCACCTAGGTAGAGTTCAAAATTGCTGGTTATTACCATAGCTAGATCAATTGCATAAAGTAAGAGAGCCATTGCATTGCAGAAGGATGTTAAGAGTTCAGTTTATGATACTTACAGAACATTAAATGTCAGCACACTCTAGGGTCATACACATTTTGTTAAGTAAAACAGGAAATATGCTTCACCAGAGAATGAACATTAATGACCACAATGAAAGTCAAACTCATTTTTTTCAGAGAAGGCCACGGCCTCCTGACTTCCTCACCCTAAGTATGGGCTTTAGTTTCTTTAGTTTCATGTTTTTGTCTTTAATGAGGTATTCCTCTTAGCTCTTACTGCAATTTCCTTCTCAAAGTTTGGGGTTTATGGCTTCTTTTTATTTATCATAGTATTAAATCTTGTGAATTGTTGAGTGAATGAAACATTTGTTGTTTTGTTGGAAGAATGGAAATGTATACTGAACGAAGCTTGTGTCTCAAGCACTTTTAAAATACGCATGCAAGGCTCCATTTGAAAGACAAGACAATTTTCCTTTTCCTAATTCCATTACAGTTTCTCCAAATTAATTTCTGATTCCCACAGATGACTCCGTGTTTCCTGTCACAGATGTATAACTTTGGTTGCAGAATGATGCCTACGATTTCCTTCAAAAAACTATTATGGCCACTTGCTGTTTTAATCAGCCACTGCAGTTACCCAGTAAAGGAAATATGAGGCACTGCCTCTTCTGGGGACTGACTGCACTTCCAAATGAAGATCTTTCAGTTTCTGGCAGTATAAGAAGTAATTGTCTGTTCCTAGACCATCAAAGTACTCCAATTGTGCTCAGTATTTCATAAAGGAACACTTCAAATCAACACAGGAAATCCTTGAAAAACAAGGCAGGTAGAATTAATCCGGCCTTGCAAAGTGTATTGGTGTTTTCTACAGCCAATGAAGGTAGTCTGTACCTCCAGAAAGTCATCTCATGCCACCAATTTTAGACATGTTAAGCTGGAAGAAACTGCCCTGTGAGAAACCAAGCCCTTTTCACAGACTAGAGTGAAGTTTTGAAGTTCATAAATTTAGCTTCCAAGAGCTTCAGAGCAAGGAGAGACATACAATGCATGTAGAACATTTACCACCTGCCAGCTGAGCCAGGCTAATTTTCCCAGTAAGAATTGTTAGGCCATGACAAATACAAGGTAATATGGCTTACTGTAAACTTTGGTCACAGAGGGCTAGACTGAGCTGCCTTACCTCAGATTTTGAGAGGCTATGAGCATACGGCAGTCGATACTGCAGCTTAGCTGACAGGTGGCAATTTATGAGCTGGCAGTGGCATGCCTGCAAGACTGACTCAGTCCCACTTTCTAAAGCAGTGCAGCCACCTAGAAATTACTTAGAAACCGAAGTGCCACCTTTCAATGTTAAATGCCTAGCGTATAATAGGACACCTTGTCAGAAAAAAACCCCACATTCTTCTCTCTCGCAAATCCAAACCACTTTATAATCTACTTTCTCTGGTCTACAAACACTGATCTTTCTCTTCCCCTACAAAGTATCTAGTGAATTCTTCTCAGATTCAGTAAGGCCCAAAGTTCCTAGTCTTGAAATGGTATAAACACAACAAGGGCCTTCATCAAGGTGACATGCTGTCTTCTTTAAAAGGACAATGGATTTCTCTGAAAACATACTCACTAACATAATCAAAAAAGGAAGAATTAGATATTAGCATACAATTAGAGTATTACATTAACCATTCTGTGACATTACTTGGGGATATCTAGCCGTCACCTCAAGCTCAACATAATTAAAACAGAGCTTGGCGATGATTTGAGGCTAATTGTTTTATTCCCTAGGTTTATCTCTCTTTTGCTCTTCTTAAGCACAAAAAACATCACCTCCAGGTTTCCAGTATTTGGGCATTTCCCCATTTTCCACAAATTGTTTAATAGTAACATCAATGATTCTGACAGTTCCTCTGTGTAAGTTATAGGGTTTAGTCAATATGAAATATTTAGCTGGTAAACTGTTTATTCTAGCAATATCACGTGACAAAGCTCTAACCATCCATGTTCCTAATATGAAGAAAAATATGATTGAACACTTCTACCATTTAGTTCATCAGTTTTACATATGACCTATGCTTTTTCCTGTTTTGAACACTTATAAATGCACACTAATTAGTTTCACTGGCTAGTTTTACTTCACTGAGTCTTCTGTTTCATTCCTTATCTATTGCCTGAACACTGGAATTACCACTACATGCATACCACCATTTAGCCTTTTTTGGTGCTTCTGGAACTGTGGCTTTTTGGGTACTCAGATTGGTACAGGGTCATCATAGTTTCTGTGAACTTAACAAACAAAGCGTCAAGACAAATACCCCCTAGACTGAAGTAACATATGAAAACCAGAAAACTTACATCACCTTACCAACTAGAAGATTATAATAATCAGACCTAAGAGACTGGAATTTCAAAGAGACTGGGAAGTACACCAATTTGGAGGTAAAACAGAAGATCAGGAGACAAGGAAGAGTGTGTATGAAAGGGCCAGGGAGGAACGTAACTACTCGTGAAGGAGAGTGGTGGAACTACAGAAGTTGTGGCTGATGAGCAAATGTCCCAGAAGTATTTTTGACAAGTTTTGCAGAGGTAACACTTGCAGAGGCCATTTTAGGAAGCAAGACTGTTAACCCGCTTGCCCCTGCTCCACCCACCTGGTAGAAGAGGCCAGTACAGCTCTGGCAGTTGAGGAATTGGGGTTTAAAAGTGAAATATATTATACTACAAAATGTGTAAATTTCCAGGAGCTCTCCCTCAAACATCTAGAGAAGCATAGGTACAAAAAAAAAAGTTTAGATTTAGCCTGAAAGTTGTTCTTTTCAGATTTTGGTCTCCAGTTAAGCATTTTGTAGCATGTCCTCAGCATTATTAGCACTAAAGTGATCACGCTTATGTTTTTAAGTTAACACGTGAAAAGAACAAACACTTGTGATTTAAGTTACTATTGTTACTCTTATTGCCTGGCTGTTCAGAGACCATTTCATTTATTTCAAGGCAGACTTAAAGGTGCAACAACTCATTCAGGCAGTTCATGTTGGAAGACCAGCAAAAACACAGAGACAGTAACAATTTCACTGGATTCCTCTCCCAGGCTGTAACACCCATTTGGCACTACAGATAATTACTTTCCCAAATGTTGTACATATAGAAACAGATGCAAAATATCTAACCAAATCTTGATTAGACACTTGCAGGAATACCAGAAAAGGGAAAAACATTATTGCAGGAAAAAAAAAATGGAAAAATATATACAGGAAAAATGAAAATAACATTTTTGCACCCAACCTGCAATCCTGCTTCAGGTACCAGAAATATCTAAGTAGATGGAGGCTGTAAATACCAACTAACCTAAATAATTACAGTTCCATCTTTAAGTGGAATGGTTAATCTAAAGTTGACAAATGTCTGTAGAATATATGCAACAAAAAGCAATAAAGAATTTAGCAGATTAAAAGCAAGTATTGGACAGGGAAAAAACCCACTGTTACATTAGGGAAGAGAAATTAAACAGAAAGACAAATTTTCTTATGATCAGAATGCATCACCATTAGCCTGGAATAACCTCCCAAGGGATGTGGCCTCAGCACCATAGGCTGGCTCATTAAAAACTACAAAACAACCTTGCATTGCAGAGAGACAGACTAGGTGAGCTAATAGGTCTTTTCTTTCTTCTAGCTTTTATGACTCCAAGATCATCTCATTTACATAATGATGATTCGTATGCCCTTCTGTAAATACGGATGACCAAAGATTATTTTTCCACTTTTTAAAATAGGGAGGTAAAACACTAGAGGCTTTTGGTTGAAAGCTCCCCAATTAATTCTGTTATAACCCAAATGGTTCCCAAGTGTCACATACAAATATTAAGACTAATGAATGGACATCCTTTATGTTATTTTCTTGGTTATGCCATGGGTTTTTATACGTATAAGAACCATATTCTTGAACATTCCAGTTGTGATTGTTAGACAAACAGCATTCTATACAAAAATCAAAACATATATAAACAGTGTTTTTTATCAGCCACCCCTGACTTCAAACGGTTAAATCACCAACAATTTACAACTGTCATTTAAAAACAGCTATCTTTACAAGCTGTCCTTTTCCACACTCTTATTTCTAAAGTTGTCTTACAATCGCTCCAAAAATTAAGGTATTTAATTAAATGCAATCAAATGAAGTAATCTGCAACGAGGTATCTAGAATAACTGATCAGAAATACTTCCAAGAAGGATGTTTTATTTGTTTGTAGTTATCTGTGTGCTGTACTTTAAAAAGAAGCATCCACCAGCACAGACAATAGCTTGTCCTGGCTACCATATCCTGGCTCTAGTGGAATCTGTCAGAACAAAAGGGATATTGTTGTCTTTCTTGCTGCAACTGAACACAGTAACCCAGGGGAAACCTTGCAAACTCAGACACAGGAAAGCAGAGGCAAAGAGGTGACAATCTCTGAACCAAGTCCAGAGAATAGGAGACTCCTCAGAAGAGCTCGCAGAAGATGCAGAGCCAAACTCAAAGCAGCTTTCTCCAAGGGTACAAGGAATAACACAGAATTTGCAGTGACCCAGGCCACTAGCAGTTGATGGACTGAGAACACAAGTAAAGAGACCTATTCTTCAAGAACTTAGTAGGCAGGGAAATATATATATATAATAACTTGTGACTCCCCTTTATTTCTATTTCATCTTCTCCACCATATTCAGTTTCCCTTATTTAAACAAATAATCAGCCTAGTTCACGTTCAAACAAAATCTTGTATTATAGTTTAAAAGCGTCCTTGGTTCACTGGGTATGCTCTAAAGATATGCACTTGAGAACAAAGAGCAGAGGCAGAGCCACCTCAAGGCTGTAGATGACCTGAAGCTCTTATAAAGGAGTGTATGTGTGGGGACAGAGTTAATTTCCTTTTACTTCATTCCTCTACTGACCAACAATCTTCAACCAGCAGAGAATCATGGCTGATCACACGGCAACTGAGATACGGCCATTTCAATCAAGTCTGCCAGATGACTGATGAATGCCCTGCTCAGCAGTCACTCCCTCGTTCACATTCATGCAGTTTTCTCCCTTCTTTACAAGATTAAGGAACTTAGAAATCAGTTCAGTTTTGGAACCTAGTGGCACCTTCATGACAGAGGGCAGACAGTGCAGCACTTAATACCAGATCGCATAAACCCAAGATACAAAACAGCCAATCTGCTGCAGACTGGGGCAGGCTAATGTTAGTAGAAGCACCCTGAAATCCTGCAATAGAGGTGTATAGCATTTCCTAGAATAACAGAATTACTTCAAATTGAGGACTGTTTATAAAGAAGAGGGCCGGAGAGAACAACCGGCCAGTGATATTATTAGAACAGCAGTCATCAAGTGCTAAGAAGTAGCACTTCTTGGCCAAACTAGATACATCTCTCAACCATTTCCAAATGAATTCTTTACAACTTTACAAAAAATGCCACTTTCACTTCTTATTACCTAAACCATTCATTTTTCCCCTCATAAAACAAAGAACTGGGCTTTTTACAGTAAAGATTCGGTTTTCCTAGACATTACTGTGTTAGAAGAAAGTTGATTTCATACACCTAACGCCATTATAGATATATGCTTGGCAATTATCAAATCCCTCCACTTCTCTAATCCAAGTTATTTTAAGGAGTAAATACAGGAAACTTGCAAGAAATACTGAAAATGGAAAGTAATCACATGTATTTATGTTATGTACAGTTTTGAACTTCCCAGCGTCATAGATAAAGCAATAGCTGCATTTCTTCTACAATTTACCACATTGTAAAATTCTTGGTCACTGGTGCATTAGACTACTTGGGAAAGATTTCTGTAAAAAAGACATTTAAAGATGAATGCTATGGTCAGGGTTGCTAGTTTTAGTGGAAAAAGTTAGTGCTCACAACACCATGACTCCAATTTCAGCATCAACAAATCCCATTTTATAGTTTAAGCCATAATTTTATATTATAGTTTTTGATAAAACAAAACAAAAACCCCAGCCAAACTCAGCAGGTTATATTTATATTCCTAAATGACTGTTGCTTCTATAACCTGCTACTTGGACCATTTCTGAAGGATCAAAGTCATTAACAACTGTTTTCAGCAAGCTGGACGCAGCTGAGTGGAGGAAAGAAATCTCTCCTACTCGCCCTTAAACACATCTGCTTACTGTGCTCCATGTCTGGCAAAAGCATGAAAGTTGTCCTCTCTTCTACTCAACTGAGCCAGAGCTACCACAAAGGAGAGAAGGTTATCTCTTAAAATGGAAGTGGCACTTCATTACTTTTAATAGCAAATTTCTTATTTGCATCAAGACAGAGTAGAAAATGTCATAATGGAAACTTAATTTTCTTTGTAAGGACAATAAAAATAACTTCTTAAACATTAAGAAATGTTAGTGCTAGAGATGCTGTTACCTTGGCGCAGATTATCTTCATCCTGTGCAGTCTGTCAAGTGATTCCTGAGGATTTCCTAAGTACTGAGGAAGTTCAGCATGCAAAATCCGCATGGAGAAAGGAACCATGGAACCTACAAACATAATTCATTTTGTTAAGTGTGTTTGCTATAACGATCAGTTTGTGATTTGCCTACATTAAAAAAGGTATGCCTCACTAGTGTTTATATCAAAGCCCATTTTGCCTTCATATCTTTTTCTTCTCCTGATGAAAAATGAGAAAGATGAGAAAATAGGAAACTTTTTCTCAGCTCTATCATGTGACATGTTTAACATGTTTTAAATAGGCAAACACAAGTAAACCATAACCAAGAATGCAAGAAGAAGGTGCATCTAACTCAAATTTTCAAAAACAAGTCGTACTGGGAAGTATAATGTTTCATTGAAGATTTTTTTAACCTAATTAAAATGAAGGATTTAAAAAAATGAAGTTTACTCAAGTTGCAGCTGCAACATTACTGCTAGCATGTAATAATTATGTATATTTTACAACCAATGCAGAAGAAACAAGACAAAATTACTGGCCTTCAAAGTATGCTTCTGAAAGATATTAACTGGGGCATGCAAAACCTTTTGGCATATTTTTATATAATTTCTGGTTCATTCACTATGTCAAAGAATGGGGAATTTTAAGCAATATTTGGGGAGAAAAAGAAATGTCTTCCTTTTCATACTAGTTTACTACTTCTACTACAACTACTGTTGTTGTTGTTGCTGCTACTATTATTATTACTACTATAATTATTATTATAATTGCCAAAGACCTCATTGTTTAAGTTTATGGGCATCCTGGCTGACTTCACAGGTAGTTTCAGGAGCTTACCCAAACCCTAGTGTGTGCAACATCTTGCTTTCAGGTAATTGCATAATCCTGATACATAGACAACAATACTGAACATAAACTAAACACCACTACTGAAACCAAATCAGAGCTGGCATAATGGGGATATAGGCCCTGCAAAATACCATGCCACATTTCTAATATTTTAATATGTATATTTGCTGTACATATATTCTAAGGGGATTCGCCTCTCAAGTCACCTCTTGCCTCATCTTTTCTCAATAACAGGACTCAGGAGCTTTCTAAATAGATTTTTGCACCTGTTCTTGACAGGCTTGTATGTCAAAGAGGTAAATGCTATACAGAATGAGTCACTGCCTCTAGACATTTTTTTAAAGGTTGACAAAATTTTAATCACAAGACTCACTAATTATGACCTTCACAGCAAGCCACTTACATTGACATAAATTCTCTTTTGCTGGTGCTAACTGTTTATTCCCCATGGCTTCCCTGACTGCTGTGTTCCTGTAATGGACACACACATGAGTTTCATACATCAACATATGTAGAAAAAAACATTAAGAAAATAAAACTGTCCTTGAAATTCTGTTAAGAGACATGTAGAAGTTGATTCAACCAGTAACAAAAGATGTGAAATATTTTATGTATGCATTCTGAATAGTGCCTAGCATGACAGAAGATACTCGGTCAGTGTAGGTGGTAAACAACAACAAAAAGAAAAATAATTTGAAATAATTTAATAAAAATTACTATATATTATATATATAACATATATATTATTTATAATCAAAATTTAATAATTTGAAAATAATTTAAGAGTAAATTCTATGCCAAAACACCAGAGAAAAATGGCTTTGTAAACATGCTGCAAACTGCACTGCAAACCTAGGGAAGCAAATATGAACTCTGGCTGGTTCTATCTCTACCACGTCTCTGATGACCAAGTTCTAACTCTACAATCCAACAGTAATCCTGCCCAAAAAATCAGTGCCTAGGACCAGCTAGTTTGGTACTGCTCTTTTGGAGAAACTAGTCTTAAGTTACTGATGATGCACCTTCTGCTGCATTCAATGGGATTTCTGAGGCAAAGATAAAAAAAGGGAAAATTTTGTAAAACTCAAAGAACCTAAAGTTTTAGCAACATTTTGATTAATGACTGTGTTGCTGTATTGTCAATTCCGAAGAAGTTTGTATCTTTACATCCTCTTGTAAAATGCAACAAGAGGTCAGTTCAATAAACACTCACACAAAAAACTTGAATTAATACCAGAACAAGTCAACATACAAATAGGCAGGTATTTAATGAAACACAGATGAAACATCTCACATTATCAATTTTTATAAAATTTATATAATGTTCTGTGAAACAGTTTTTTGGAATTCTGTATTTTGTGAAGACTTTATCTGATGTACTGCTGAATGAAACCACTCTACTACAATCCCTGTGAGGGGAAAGAATAACCCACTACCAATCTACATCATCAGGATTGGTGTCAGAGGATGTCAGAATGATGAATATGACTCCAGGTCAACTTAGATTCCATAAGAATCTGATTTATTTCCTATTACAATTAAGTCCTCAGTTGTAACAGGCATTCAGAACCATATTACTTCAAAATGTACTGTATGGATGCATTATTTGTCAACCACTTCATATTTCCTTCATGGCTTGTGACAAAAAAGCATTCCAGTGAGATCCTTAGTAGTACATCAAGTGTGGTGACAGATCTCTCAAACAAAACCAGAAGAAAGCTGTCCCAGGGTGTAAAGCTGATGCTAACTATTTTTTCCCATACTGTAAAGAATTTTCAAATCAGAATTTGTATTACAGTTTCTCACAGGAGGATCTAAAACTCTAGCATCTGTTTCTTCTTTTTCCTTTTGAAACTCATTACATAAATAGAAGAAATTTTACTGTAAACATCCAGCAAATCCATCCAATGTATGTCTGTTACTTACTGCTTATTAAACAAGCTGTTAACTTTACTTAAAATACCAGAAACACTAGCTCTTTCTGCCCTCTTCTTCCTCAGTTTCCTTGTAATCCTTCTGAATAGAAGGAGATTTTTTTTTTTTGGAAGAAAGCACAAAACTATACACATGCTGTCATACAAATGGGACAGCTGGGGAAAGGAGAAAAGAAATGCCCTTTTACCACTGGTAAGGCTTTCTTACCAGTCCATCTAAACAGTATTGTGTAATTTCAGGTCAAATCAGATGAGCAAACTGCTCATAAAAAACCTGCAGGATTTATTCAACCCACTCATCCAAATATAGAGCTTAAATACGCTGCTTATAAATTATAAACTCTTGAGATTTTTGGCTAAGTGCATTTTCCCAGATATGTTGCTGTCTACAAGTAAACTGATCTTTAGTTAAATTATATTAAGTATGGATAATGTATCTAATTCAGTTCCTACAGTAATAAACTGATTTTCTGGTTAAAAGAAAGGCCATAAATTTACTCAGATTTGGTAAAGTTTTCAACGAGTGCTACTTATATAAGGTGCTAATACAATTTACATACACTTCTCAAAAAGAAATACATGGCAGTAATAGAAAATGCATGCAAAGAGATCTGTTCACCAATGCAATTCTGTAATTGATTAACAGATGTGTTAGAACTGACAAGAGGTGAGATTTAAAAAAGGCAAAAGAGATTTTCAGAAAATACTGTAATTTTCATTTTACATTGTCTAGTTTAGCAAGAAAACAATTTGGAAGAAGTAAATGATGTCTGCTGATGACTCTAGTAGATCAATAATAACAGTGTTAGGAAGGTCTGAAAGGCAGGTTGTAGAATTTGGAGTACAAAATTTAATGAAAAAAAGATTAGCTGGGGAAAAAACCCTATATTTCCCTCAATGAAAACACTTACATTGAGGGAAAAAAAGCAAAACAAGAAAGTTAAGATTGACTGCATTAACATTCAGCTGTAACAGAAATAATGTATGTGCTTGTTTGACTGAGGATTACATTATCTTGCCTGAAAAGTTTCACCTACTCACTATTAGGCCATACACTTAAAGCACGCAGGGAGAGACATTATTTCTTTGTAACAGGTTTCTATACAAGCATGCATACATACATATTCCTGTGGTATCCCACTAGGAATTAGAAAATTTTATATCAATACTGAATTTATCACAGACTGTCTTTTGCAAAACTACTTGGAATCAAACCCATGTACTCCATTATACTTCACTCAGTACTGAATTTAACAGGGCAACATGTCAAGGAAGTATTTAAAACAAAGAGCCTATCCTGTAATTACAATGTTTAGTTAAGAGCATGATTTTGCTCTCTACTTCATGCTGCTGATTTCTACAGTAATGTCCTCTTACACAGTAAAACTATGCCAGCTAAGCTTAGATAATTTCCACAAAAGGCAATACCCTACAATTACTGCTGTATATTGAAATTTTATTTTTAAGTTAAATAGGTCTTATTCTAGCTTGATGTTTTACAGTTGACCTCTGTTGCTCCTCTTTAGGGGTTTCACAAAATTATATAAAAAATTTGTAATGGAAAATGGTTTAATTTTAAGACAATTTTCTTAGCAATCACTTTTAAATACACTGGAGATTTTTTTCAAAAGAATGTAATTTGATTGTCACTTTCACATGAATTAATCTCATTCGTATGTGTGTATATACATGTATTATCAGCATACAAAAGGCAAAACTAAAAAGTAAAAAAAGGTCTGCTGAAAGGCAAATGGATACTCTGAAAGCATGGGAACAGATGGAATAAAGAGTAAGATCAGGTAGAATTTTCTAAGACCACAGATTTCAATTTCTATTTCTTTATGAACAGCTGCACATTTTCGTAACTGTCAAAACATAAACATCACCTCACATCAATCAAATTCGAACTGCAGCCCTCATCTGCAGCCCTTTTGGAGCAGAGAAGAGTATTCCAATGACCAACCATTTTATCTTTGTATTTTCTTGTTTTTACATTGAATACTTCCTTTTGTCTCTCTACCTACCACAATCTTCTACTATTAATCTTTTTATTATTATTTATCTTTTTTCCCCACACCACTTCACATTCTGCCAGTTATCCCACTAACCAAAATCTGATGAGGGTGAGAAAAAGGATGCTTTATTTATAGCATCATCAGACCCCATAAATTAAAAAAAAAAAAAAAAAAAAGGAAGCTTCAGCCAGCCTGTCTCATATCAGCATAGACAAGTAGAAGAGGAAAAGAAAGGGAGATGGTAAACTCAAAATGGCCAAATACCACTGTAGAGGCATCACATAATTTCCCCAATCCAAGTCTGTCCTTACTTATGGCATAGGCTGATATTCAGGACCAAGCTTCAGGTAGACCTTGGAGCTGTACATACTCCTCTGCAGTATACACAGTCCAGACGCCTTTAAAATGTCTTTTGTGGGTATTAGAGAAATATTGTGAATAAGTGTTTTTGTAATATCTCTGTATCAACTGATATAAAACAAGTTTCTCATTACAAATTTTGCTATTTTATAAGCTTACAACATGTAGTAACAATGACTACAGTTCACCTTAGACATCAGCACTGAAAACTTGTGAACACCATGACTTAGACTGACAGCTCCAGACCACGTATGATATGATTCCTTTAGAACAACTGGAACTTCAAAACTGAATAAAAGAAACAAATTAAGACCACTGCTTGAGTAACTAAGGACACATTAAAAATCAAATCTCACACAAATTTATTCTATCAATTTTTTCATATATTTCCGATAAAAATTCTAACTAGAGTGGATATTAGTAATGTCGTAGAAGTATCACCAGTGAAAAATGCTAAAGCAGTTGTGATGTCCAGACTCACACTATTTTGAGAAAAAAGATCTATTATATGTATTATTTATATTAGTTTTTTAAATTATCACTGTCAATCCAGAAGAGCCACGCTATCACAGGACACGCAAGTATATCCCTACTCACAACACTGTCACACTTTTAAAAACCTTGTGTTCCTATTAAAACCAGAGCTCAAGGGAAGGTGTACAGTACAAAATAAGTTTCTAGAACACATACAACTAGATATTTAATGCCATGTTCCTTATTTAGGCCATTCCCACCAGAGAAGAGAAGAGAAGACTGATTTCGAGAAATACAGATGATGCTGCATCATCACAAGGAGAATGATAAAAGGGAAAGGGAAAAAAAACGCACCCCATGTTACATAAGCTTCTGGTCAGGGGAACAGAAGTCAAATTTTTACTTATGCACAGCTTATTTCCCCCCGCTTTCTAATACAAAATAAATTATTCACAAGTTTTGTAGCTTTAGAAGACTGATTTTGGTAGCATTAACTTTTCTGTAACTTACTGCTCTATTAACCAGAAACAAGACCAAATTACCTCTTAAAAGAATGAAATAGCATTTTAACGTTCCATTTTAATTGCTGGCTCTCACAGGTTCAGAAACACAGGTATTATCAGTGGAAAGGCTGTCTCAGGTTAGGCAAGCTATCGAATGAGAGTTTATCATACATCACAAGGAACACACACAAATGGTATGAATAGAAGTGGGACAGGCTGTGTAAATATAAAGTCAAAACCCTTAAAAAAAATCCTGAAATCCATCTGTCATGAGAACGATGACAAAAGTTCAGCCTTACATATCCCACACAGTACAATGAAGATGTGCAGGAAGCAGTCTGAAACAGAGCTCCTGACCTAAGGACCTACCTATTACGAAAGAAAAAAATGATATATGTAAAAATAGGACTTTTAGCTTCTTTATGCAGATGAATTTAAAAGAAGTAAATCTGTAACTGAGAATTTTAGGATTTTACTAGAAAAAGAGCGCAGTTTGTTCTCTGCTCCTTATCAATCAGGAATGATCCAAGAGTGCCTTAACCAACTCCACTGGCCAACACAAGGACTCCAGGAGAATCAATGCCCTGAGAGGCTGCACTCCTACAGGTAATGCAGATGACTAAACAAAAAGCCCACAGAAATCAGGAAAGGAAGATTCCAGAAAGACTACATCTTACAGCCATGATAAAGACAACAATAATGAGATCAATGCACAGCATGGCTGCAAATGCCATACAAAAGATGAGGATGAAATGGAGATTAGCAGTGCTGCCAAAAGGGAAACAGCTCTAGGCGAGTTTCAGAGGGAAATTAAGAGCACCATGTTAAGTTAAATCAATGGAAAAGCATCTTTCACTTTTCATAGTTACTTGTAACCTAAATTCTTTGAGATATATTTCTCAGAGATTAATGGATGAGGGGCTATTCTCACTCCTGTAAGAAGTTTTGAACTTTTCCTACTTCATGCATAAAACCCAGAAAACTTCCTAATGTATTACATTTTTACTATGAATATTTTGAATACAAAGAAATTATGCAAAATATTATCTGTATTACAATTAATAGATACATTATTTATAGCTATACTCTCATTTCTTAAATTGAATTTTAAGTGCTTACTCCATTTATATAATATGAATCAAAATTAAGATGTTGAAATAAAGCCCTTTCTTTTATGCTTGTTACACCACAAAATGATACACAAAACTGCCAAATAGCAGTGGATTGTGTATTCACACTAATATATTTCAACCAAAATGTAGGAATGATTTATCTGTATTTTATTATTTTAATTAGCTGGTTAACAATGCATGTATACTAAATTTCTTTATCCATAATCCAGCATACAGTAGTTTAATGCTAGACAAAAAAGAACTGCTTGTGTTCTCCTACAACCCTGCAAATGGCATTTCTCTCTCCTCAAAACTATGTAAGGAATGTCTGATAGCTGTTCCCACACCATAATCACCTTGTATGTATATGAGATATCTACAACTAGCAGGTCAGCTCCATCCAACCTTGACCCTATTTTCCTTACAAATGATTAGATTATGCTCCCAGTTGGCAAATTCAACTGTTAAAAATGAACTGAGGCATAAAATTATGAAACAGACTACCTTCCTTAAGATCACCTTTTTTTACCATCAATATGCTCATAACTCGTATGAACCAGCCACAGCTGTTAAGTGATTGCTCCAGGACCCAAAGCCCAGTCACAGCACAGGTGCACCCGGCCAGACTGTCCAGAACTGCTGCTCCCTGCATCATCTGTGGCACGAGGACTCAAGTGCCTCAAATACTGACATGACCTGTAAGGATTTTTCTCAGACAAAATAGCTTATTTTTAATATTGAAAGAGATGTGGAGACATACGTATGGCCTAAGGAAGACCACTATTGCTGTAGCATCATGTGCACAGCTGCCCTACGAACACCAGATCCTAAAAGCTGTCCAACCTGATGGCCAGGACCTCTTTCACTTCAAACTGACAGTTCCTTCCCAGTGGACTGCCTGCGATTGCCTGAAGGACGATGAGTAACGTCAGAGGGAGTTTTCTAGGCAGTCTGTGTTGGCCTTGCTGGCCTGCAAGTGATCTTCTGCAACACTAAGCAAAATAATCTGCAAAAATCACGAACTTTCTGACATCAACCTCCCTTCCTCAGTAACCTCAAAATGTTCTATGTTTCTAGGTTACCCCTTCAAGACTACCAGCATCTCATGTAAAACGGACTGTAATTTTTCAGAGAGTGGCACTGCCTATAAGAACTGCTTCTTACAAATGTTTTATTACACGCTGTGGTTCAAATATGAAAGCCAAAGAACATTAAGAACACTCAACAGTGTACTTGCATTAGAGAGTTATTCTTTTCTATATAACAGATTTAGAAAAAAAAATTCAAAATAGCCTGAACAAGAGCAAAATCACTCTCAAAAATAGCAATTTTTCAAACCCAGACTTCTGTAGTACTAGAATACTCTGTGAAGTGGAACTATGTGGTTAACCTATGGGCTATTCAGAGCACTGGGAAGTAGTGTGTTTGTAACTTCAGACAAACTGCTTATAAAGAATTGAAGCTGGTGTTGTTTTTTCTTCTCTTCAATAATGAGATACGTAGTAGATCTCTGATTTCTACTTACTTTCAGTTATTTAGCAAATAATACTATATTTAATCATGTTTTAATGAAGAAGAATTATTAGCTTAGTTCTAAATTTAGAGGTTTTTTTCTTTTAATCCTAGAAACCAGGAAATAACACCTGCAGTAGCTTATGGGCATGTGAGTGTTAAAAATAGCATAGTGACAGTCCCTGGGTGAACTGAAGAGGAAAAGCTTATAGAGTCTGTTTCCACAAACTCTCTCATCATCTTTCAAGCCTGCTTTCGGGTAAAATAAACTATTCAAGTTTGGAAGTTTTTAATTTGAATATCATAGAACTAAACTATTATATTTACTTGTTAAAAACATTCCTCTGCAGCAGCATCACGAAATACACTGCCTACCTATACTGCTCTACCAGTTGTTACTTCTTATCACCACCTCCATAATGCGAGCAGTACTTTAATGTACTAATCAATCATGTTCTTCTGGGGAAAAAAAAAAAACAAAACCAACATAAGCCAAAGCTATCCAATGCTTTAGGCTTAAAAAACCCCTAAATCCAACCAATATTTTAAAATGAAAGTATTTTATAAATCAAGTGTTTTACCTTTACGTCCAGGGTATACGTTAGGGTAATATTCATAATAAAGATCAGGCTGGTCTAAATTTCCAAATGGTTCAAATTCCATTTCTGCATTTTGGAACAGATTCAATTTTACCAGCAGTGCTAGTCTCACAAACCACAGCTAAAAATTAAAACAGATGAAAAAAGGGAAAGATAAAGTCCGTTATTAGCTTGAATCAAAAGCCACATCCAATACAATTTCAACTTTTCAACTTTTTCTGATAAAAGCTGAGTAAAGAGTTTCCATATTACTGAAAATAATCAGGATTTATATTTATCTCCTCTTTTACAAAGTACTTCTAATCAAATCATTAATACAAAACACAGAGAGGACTGATGTTTAATTGTTTGTAAAGGTACTAAGATTTTGAAGATGAAGTTTAAAAACTAGCCTGCTTCAAAATTAGAACATCTCTCTTCGAAATGAGTTAGCATGTACAAATTATCAATCTGGTATTTTAACTGTTTCCAACCTTATGGAATTCTTTAAATCTTTTGGTGAAACTCCAAGAGCTTTAAAATCACTAGGGACAAAAACGTGAGTTCTCATCTGGTCACATCTGAATGACTTGCACTATTTTATTAATTAGGGTTCTTATCTTTTAAGCAATATGAAACACATTTCTAATATTTAGACTCTTACTACAAAGTTCACAATCTAGACAGTTGCATAAACTTTAGCAGAATGAGTCTTTCAAAATAGCAAAACATATTCCATTTTACTAGTGTAAAAACTTTTAAAAACATAGAATCAAGATTGGATTTGACTTAAAAAAAAAAGTTTGTTTTAACTGAAGGCGTACTTTACATAAGCAAACAGAAAAAGTGACTTGCTAAAATACTTATATAACCTCAGGTTCTATGTTACAATTAGGAAAAGGAGTTTGATCATGTTAAAAAAATGCCACTATGAATATTGCTGGGACAGAGTGACAAGGGCATACCTTTAAACATACCTGTAAAGAATCTGTTGTATGGCTCGCAGGTAGTCCGCTTTTTTTATAGCCTTGACCATGTGCAGTTAGAAGCCGCCCACACAAATCAACTGCTGCCCTCCAGTTTTTACTGCTCTGGGAAGAAGAAAAGAGTAAGTAGCAAAATCATAAAGTCTCTAAAATGCACAGCTGCTTATGTTGCCTGCAGCAGCGACATGTGCCCATCAGTAATAATGACAAGGTCAGGCGAGCTGGCCGGTGAGAAGCAGAATGTCATTTATCAAAGCTGCACATCTAATTAGGCAAAAAGGGAAATCAAGCATTAATATTACCAGATCACTAAAACAAAAGAATACACAAAATCATATGGAATTCTAAACTTAAAGCTATATCATCTTGGATTATATAAATGATTACACTATAATATTCACAACTTTGTTTTCTCCTAAAAAAGGAGAAAAAAATTTGCCAGCCATGTATTATCATTAATATCCACGTTACTCTACAGTCATGAAATATTCAATGCCCATTCTTATCTCACTGACTTCAGTATGTCAGATTATAACCCCTAGTACAGTTCTCTCAACAAAAGTAAACTTTTCTAACATTGTCCAGGATACAAAATTCTTATTAATCAAAGAATTATATTAATTATATATTAATTACATATATGATTATATGTATTAAGAATTTTATTAATAAAAACAAAGAACAAGGAGGAATACAATGCATAAATGATAAATTCAAAACAGTAACAACTGTTTCACCTATAAAATGTAAACATCTGAATTTCCACTGCATGGCTAATTTCAAAATACTCTTAATTTTTTTTTTATTCATAAAACAAAAACATTCCTAATTAGACAAATTAAACTGTACTGTCACACTGTTAATCAGCTGTTCAACAGAAATATCCTAATAATGTTTCTGCCTTGTATAGCCTGATGCAACGTACCAAAAACTTAAAACACAGATTAATGATTCACAGGTTTTAAGCTATCATACTTTTCTATTATACAGAGGAGGTTTTAAAGAGACATGTATCCAGCAGGTCATTCTAAAGTAAATACATCTTATTCCTGAAAGTCAGATTTTTTTCAAATAGTTTCTTAATACATAAAAAATATAAATGTAATAGAAAATAATCATGTTGTCTGATGAAATGTAAAGGAATAAAATACATTTATATTGGTGCTTGCAAAGTTCAGACTAACCTTGAATTGGTATTTTATTAAATTCTCTCCAATGTTTTAGAAAATATGTTGATAACAGCAAACAGTCAAAAATCAGTAATAAAAACTGAAGACTTTTCATACTTTCTGACCCCTACTTTGCAGCCACACAGGCTGCAAACAGGTCACTACAGAGACCACCATGCACTAACCACCTCACCTTTCCTCTCTGCATCATCAAATGCCAGATAAAGTTGAGCTCCACTGGAAATGCAGAAGTTGGCTGACAGCCAAGACCATGAAACAGCATGGCGGACACTGAACCATCTATGCTCTTATGGAAGAGCAGGAGTTGATAATGCATTTATAACATCCTTCAACATCTATCTGTATCAACTTAGAGTAGCAGAAAGATTGACACAGATTACCCGAAATTCATTCCACTTCCCAAGAGACAAACTAAATTTTTATTATCCTTAGAACAGGAGCAAACACAGACTCTAAAACTGCTAAACTTTTCTTTCCAAATGAGAGTTAGGATCCAAAAATAATAACAGATCATATATGACCAACTTAGTTGCTACAATCTTTTAAATTCAGGCATGGACAAAAAGTACTTTGTAGAGCAAGACAGCCAAGAGAAGCAAGTCTGACAGTCATTGTGAAAACAGTCCTTACTGGAAAATGAAACACAATATTTGCAATGATTTCAAATTAGAGCTGCCTGCTGGTCATGGAGCATAATTCTCTGTGGAAGCTTAATAAAAGGCTGCTGGCAGTACAACTTAATTTCAAATTAAATGGACACATTATTGTCTCAGGCAAATAGTACCAGATTTAAGAGTTGCCAGTCCACCAGAAATCTTTATCCATTTCAAACATCCCTCAAAACCTTGCAGGTCACTTTCATACTTCTTATGGTATACAATCACACAGTTCTAAAAATCCGGGTCCCCTGTACCTGAATTGTGTTTATAAGTTGTAAGTAGAGACCCATAGCAAATATGGACACTACAGCTTCAGATATAGCATAAAAAATACTGAAGAACATTCTCAAAGACAAAAATAATTATTCTGTGATGATCAGGACATGGTTGTCTAGCTGTAATTGTTTGAAAACACTAGTTTCTCTAAGAAAAAATACTGTCAACCAAATATTATTACTAAATAGTTCACTAACACACCAGCAGCCTGGCAGACGAGAACTTCTCTCCACACAACATTAGTATCATCTTGCTAGTTCCCCCAGAAGTATGGAGCTGTTGTTGTTTTAATGAAAGCCACCAGTGTGGATGATTTCTGTACTTTTCAAACACTATTAGACTAGATGTTTATCTTGTGAAAGGATTTTTTTTTAATCCATATACATAACCACAAATTAAAAACCCAGAACATCTCAGTACTGATGACTGTACACACATCAACGCTAGGCCAAGCAGATCAGCCACCCAACAGACAATGCATTATTCCTTGCAGAACTTCTCTGTTCTTCAAAAAAACCCAGAAGTCCTCGGGGAGGTTTACATACAGACAGGGAAACTGCATAGTAAAACAGATTTCAAATGCTTATTCTGTCAAGCAAAGAGAGGCACAGGGACTGGAATCTACAAAAAATGCATTCAATGATGAAAAGGAAATTCCTCTGATACAGAATTTAAAACATTATTCAGTCGCTCAGGAAAACTGCTGAAATTTTACCCAACAAATAGATGTTTCTTAGCGAAGAAATGCAACCTCTTCCCAAAAGCACACACCTACAGTTTGCGCTACTTGTGTCTCCCACCCTCTCTCAAATCAGCTACAAAAATGTAGGAAATTTCTAACTGATTTAGAAACAAAAGAACAATCCCGTCCCCTATTTTTAAGAATAATTTATAACTTATTACAGTGAATATGTATGTCATACCACTGTATCCAAGTTTGTTATACTTGAAAATACATGCAAAAGCACAACATTAATCATGTGCAAAAATAACAGTATATGACTTTTTAAAAATAGACTCAAAGGGAGTCATTAACTCTACATGTAACACCATTAAAGTGATTAAAATGTCCTCCTCCACTAGCCATGACATGCTTCTCCCCTGTAAATTACATTGGTAGGGCACTTACATATCAGTTAAGAAAACGTATTTAGTAACCCTTTCCTGGTGTAGCAGCTTGAAGAAATGATTCCATATTTAGAGCAAACATTACATATTTACAGTGGCAAGATACAGCAGTCTTTCTTCAAGTATGATAATGACGAAAGACTCAGTTATTCTCTGGCTGAAAGCACGTTACAATTCAAAACATCAGAAGGGTCTCTGGTAAGAAAGACTGTGCTATTTGTTCAAATGAGGGTAAAATATTAGTCTAAAATATGGAATAACAGTAACTAACATAATTGCAGTTTGCACCTCGTATTTCTGCTGTAAAACAAAGCAACATTGTGAAGACAAGATCTTGCTTACATGTATTTGCTCTAGATTAGCCAAAAATGCACGTTCCTATGCCAGATTGATAAAACTTTCTGAAACTGGAAACCCAGATTTTTCGTTTTCAGTTTAAAAATACAAAAGCTTACCCAGTTCAGATGTGTAACTCTATTTATAGAATTATTTTGCAGAACTGCTCCAGCAGCCCCACATCTCTTAAAAGCCCTAAAGTTGTAAAATGAATTTGACTACACCACCTCCACACCATTTTGCTACCACTAAAGCATTTCCAATTCACTGTTACCCATCCCATAGCAGAAACAGAAAATGTGAAAGTACAGTTGTTTAATAAACCATTTTTGGCTTACTGGCAAAAATCTCATTCAAATCATCTGGAGACCAAATTCATGCTGAACAATTTTGTTAGCCAAGTTTAACAACTTGAGTTCAGTTCCTAGTGAAAAATTGTTTGTCTTAAGACATGACGCTGCTGTTGGTGATCTCATCAGAAAAGGTGCACCTTTGGAAGTTCTGCTCACCAACTTCTTGATAAGTTTTTTTTCTGACAATTAATTGTACTTGAGGAAGCTTTTGCAGACTGTTTGCACTATGATCCCCCCAAAAAGGGCATCAGTGTCCAACATTCTTTGCTGTAAGCACTAACTGCATCTTACCCACAGAAGTATTTTTACTTAAATGTTTTTTTCTAGAACTTTTATAGGAATGTGAGAAGGTACTGCTTGAGGATGCACACTAGAAACAATCCAGTACAAGATACTCCTTTGTGACCCTGGTTAAAAGAGCTGGTATCTTCATATGCAGATTTAATCTAGGAAGTACTATGTAAGGACAGCATCACTCAACTGGGATCGGATGATTTACAGTATCAGAATAACAGAAAAGGTAAAACACAAGGCAAGTAATTTAATTTACAAGGCAATGTGCTGAGTTCTGAGCAGTGATAAAAAGATGTTAGCTTCAACTGGGAGAGATTCTGAGAGGAGCTTCTCAGATCATTATGAAGGCATCCACGACAAGATAACTAGAGAAGGGTTATTTTTTCCTCTAAAAAGAAAATCTGAGAAGTGGAAATGCCATGGTGGTCTACTCATACAAAGTAGCAGGGGAGAAGCAGCAAATATGAAGGAAAAAAAATTACTTAAAAAGCAACATAAGACCAAAACACTCAAATTATTGTAAACAACTTTAGCTTTGATTAGAAAAAAGATTTTGAGGAAGGACTGATTAGAATGCCTTTGATTAACAACCAAAGGAATGCACTTCTGGAATAGCCTTTGAAAGTACCAGCAGCGTATCTGTATATATTAACACAGCCAAATAAGCTAACGGAATTAATCATATGGTAGAATAGAGAATCTTCAGAATTGCAGCTGAAGACCTGTGGTTTGAAGATTTGGTATACTGGTGAGCACATTTTTCCATTCACGCAGGATGAAAACAGTAACCAGATACTAATGAAGCAGACAGGCTTAGAATACTGGTTTGTTTTTTTTTTTTCCTCCCTTAATACCGTGGAGTTTGCCCAAGATCACCTGAGAATTTTAACCTAACAAATTTCTTCATAACAGGCCTAAACACTCACTTTTGGTTTGGGCTGTCACTAGTGTCTTCCTACAATGTGATAACTGTTGAGACTTTTAGATGGAAACCCATCTACACTTAGCTGTGATCAGGGACTGTACTATTAGGTCTCAATTGACTTAAGAGTTCAGACATCAGCTCACATGTAAACAGCTAAGTAACAGGCATCAGTTTGAAGGTGAAATTTATCCTAATTCTAAGCATTTCTCTTTTGCACTGTGGGCCCATTCAAAATACACACTTCTAAGCTGCTGCAAGGTATTGAACTGGGTGACAAAAAATCTCATGTTCATGTGTAGTACACAAGGATACCAAATAAACAGCTAAGGAAAAAAAATCTTAACTTTATGGAAACTGCATAGCAGTATTACCAATATTCACTAATTTTTAACTAGATCTTAATAGAAATATTGCCTGTAAGTTGTCCTTTGCATTAAAAGACTCACTGAACATATTTGGTCACAAATTCACTCATAAACAAAGTAAAATTCGTGAATAGTAACAGAGTACTTATATGTCATTCTGGCCTATTACGTATGTAAAAAGCATACATCTTTTTAATTAATATCATCTAGCATAGGATTTTAATGCTTTTACGTCTAAAATCCCTTTAAATACTACTGTCAATCAGTAATAAATTTTCCACATTTAGACTTTAAGAAGAAATGCAATGCTTGCAAGTGAACAAAAAAAGACCAACTAATTCTCATGACAAAAAGAAACGAGTTCTACAAACGAAACTGAGAAAGCTATAGTGTATACTCAAAATCAACCAACAGCTAATGACTGAAAGCCTTGAAAACTGAAGAATATCCTGACTTCTACCTGAATGGTTTCTATTTTATGAAAAACTGACCCTACTAAATAAGGCAACCTTTTTTTAAATAAACCATAAGTAACCATAAGTGGTGTAAGTAACAAAAAATCCTACAGCTGCAGATTGCCTCCTAGCTTTGCTGCCTTGGGCCTAAAAGCTTTAACACTACTCTTCTGAAGCTTAAGAGCATGGTCAAAGCAAAAACAGTACCAGCAGCAGCATTGTAATTAAGATACAGGGTGGTCTGCCACATAGAAGAACATCTTTTAGAGGCACTGCTACGAGGCTAAATAGAAAAGCATTTCCCATACATCAAAAATTCTCTTCTAGAAGATGGAAAGTAAGTGTGAAAAAAAGCTTTTCCTACTTAAGACATTGGTGGGTACAAGACTTTTTCATAAGATTTTTTCCCCGTCTCAAATCAAGCAGAACTTTGAGACAAACAGAAAAACACATGTCTAGGATGGAGATTACAATCTGTTTTTTCACGTTTAGGTTTCGAAATTACCTCTGAATTCCTTGAACAGTGCTTGCAGAGACCTCCTACAGTATTCCTGACATGACAAAAGAGTCGTCTCTTTTGGAGCTTCACATGTAAAGTCACATGATTAAATTAAAAGATGTTAAATACTAAATACAGCCTGTCCTGATAATTCCTCACTACTTTTCCTCAGTAATTTTTCATCAATTTTTTCAAAAATAAAATAAGTGCAAAACACCTTCTTATGTCATCAGATTAACTAAGGCTCAGTCACGCAATAGTATTGAGTTTTATACAGGAACACAATGGTTAAAGGAACAAGACAAGGTTTACAACGCTGTCAGATGCAACTATTTCTGGGACAGAAATATCTGCATTACTGAAAGGATTAAGTTAAGATTTCCTTTGGAAGTAATTTGCTTTAGTTTTCTGCACTGAAGTAAAAAATTAAGCAGTTGAAATTATTGTATCAGTTTAGCTTGCCATTTACAACTCTTATGTCTCTTTGTAAAACATTCAGGTGAAAACATAAATACATACGCAGATAAACAGAAACATGATTAACATCTGTTTTGTAACCATTTGCATTACATAAAAACTCAGTCACTTAAAATAATTTTTTGTAACTTTTGCATATAAAGAAAGGTTTACTATGTGATTTAAACCCAATTAATTAAACCCCCGTGTCATTTACATTAAAAACTACCGTAGTTTGGCTAGTACTATTGAATGATAATACTATCATGAATAGACTAATACACAGATTTTTTTTTTCTAGTATCTCCTCAGTCAGTAGCTCCCAATTATCTTGAGAGAAACACAATATTAAATATATATGATGACTGTTACTTACAATTAGCTGTTTCAAGCCTACAAATGACTGCTCTACAGAGTTGGCATTTAAAACTTGTCTCTTCACTGCAGCCTGCTCCCCCAAGAAGCGAAGCATTAAGTCTTTTACTGCATCTCCCTTGGTGTTCATGGAACAGAAAAAGAAAAAAGATAACAAGACTATTTAAAATATTATTTTGGCAAAATAAAATGCAGAATTAAAACTGAGCAAAAGAGTTCTTTCCTCTAGAGAAATACATACTTTCCAGTATGTTACGTGTGAAATAAACGTAACTGAACATGAATATACAGCATTGGAATGAAAATTTCTACATTTACTCCACATAATTTGCTATATTACTTTTTTTCTATGTATAGGTTTCAGTTAGCATTAACACATTCAGGTTTATTTGCTTCTTATACTACTATTCTTCCAAGATCTTATAAAATACTCTTCAAAGATCTTATAAAAAACAGGAAGCTTTACAGGTTTTTGTAATATATGTTAATATTGAAAGGTGCAATCTAGTGATCAAAGATAAACATGCACATGATAAGCTAGCCCTAAATACCCAGAAAATTAACTTTGAGAGATCATAAACCAAAGTAAACAGCAACCCTTCAACAAGTGTTTTAAATTTCAAAAGAATTAGCTGCAGGCATCAGAGAAACTGTGCTATCTGACCTCAATAGCTTTTTGCCTAAAAAGAGGGTGAACTGCATATAATAACAGAAGAGCTTAGCTATGACAAAGACAATTGACATTAAGTATTTCAATTTTCCCCATGGACAGTGGTAGGAAACATAGTTGTGTTTTCTGTCTAGTTTCCTAAGCAATGAGATTGCAAGTACTTTTTCACCACATGGAAATTTTTTACCTCTAATGATTTCACTTATCCTATGAATAAACAACATATCTGCCTCTCAGACAGAAGAGCCCAAAGAATTAAGAAATGACAATGTGTGCAAAATGACGACAATACAGAAGAATTTTTAATCCCCCCAACAGTACTTTGGATCCAACAGTCCTCTGGTGTAGGAAAAAGTACAAATGAATGTAATGAAACAAAGGACAATGACACAAGATAGCAACTCATGAAAAAAGGCATAATGGAAAGAGCATAAAAAGCAGCACTCAGATTTGTTCTGACACTTAGAGAACACTGGTACAGACAATCTTTACCATACACAGCCCAAGATTGTTTAAAAATAATTGTTTTTAAATGATTGTCAAAAAGTAGCATACAGCTGAAATAAAAATCATTCAGTATTTTTCCTGGTGTGATTTATCCACATAAAACTTGTCTACAAAACACTTTCTGAGCAAGCAGGGCAAAAAATAAAGTCCCAAGCTCTTCAACACGTCATGTGAAATTTCAGTCCTTCCCTGAAGCACACTTAGAGTTTACTCTGCAAATGCATTTTTCAACCAACTTTTCTCTCCACTTAATGTAGCTTGGTTTAGCATCTTGCATTAACATTCAGCATTAGCAAACTACTCATAGCAAAGCTATAACAACCTTTGTTGGAAGCTGCTTTAACATTGAAAACATACCTCCCACAATGTTTCAGTTGACATTTCAAGTACTCTACAATTACAGTTTCAGTTAAATACACAATTTACAATACTATGGAACAATGATACCAAACTAGGGGATGTCAAGTCTGTCAAGGCATGCACTCAGGCCATGGAAAAGCAGTAACTGAAAGTGAGGAAAGTTTTCTAAACAGAAAGCACTTCAAAACTTGACCCTGTGGACATATCTAGGAGACTCTCATAAATAATGAAGAAACCAGTATGAATGCCCTTTAATTCTATTGATGATTTTATAGAAATTTGTAGATGTCTTTTGTATGAAATAATAATAATTTGATGTCTTTTGTAGAAATACATCACATAGACATTGCCAAACATCTTTTCAGTTATGTACTAAATGGTAGATCTGCATATATCCACATGCTCAGATTTAGGGAATCATCAGCAGAAACAAGCCTTTAATCCTTGACTGCACTGAGGAAGGTGAAAGAGAACTATTCTAAAAATGGAAGCTTGCAAGGAGACCATCATCCTTGGAGATGGCAGAAGAGATCATTCCTTCTGTCTAAGAGATTAGCTGTCAGGAGAAAAAGAGTACACACTGGAATAACTCATCAAGGTCTAAGCGATATTTTGGGCAGGACTGGAGGAGGAATAGCTTCCTCTTACAGTGTTTTCCTTCATGCTAATTATGTGGCTCTGTGATAACAAAAGTTTTAAGACAAAGCTAACCCAAGAAGCAGCAGTAGCGTGGCATATGTCTAAACTGGTATTTATTGCTTGTGACAGAAACCCAAGATTTTTCAGATAATGCATCTATAAATCTGGACCTGATTCACTACAGAAACTTTTCTGATAGCTCCTGCAGATTGAGAAGTTACTGCAGACTGCTCTCTGCCTGTATTTGACTATTGATTGATGGTCTTTGTTATGCATAATTAAAGATTAAAGTATCCAAACCCTCAATACCATCTATCTAAACAACAATTCTATTATCCAGAGGCACACATATCAAAGAGTAGGACCAGCCTGCTTCAAGAAAACCCAAAATATTATGATGGTTAGCCTGGCTGAGCAGCCAGGATAACATGGCTTCACGAGAAATCCTGAATAGATCTGAGTAAAACTTCTCACATTCTGAAAAAAATGCTTTATGGCTTCTCACCAGTTAGAAATTGACAGAAGACAAAAAATTACTTTTCATTACTGTGTTGTTTGCTTAATGATCTCCTCTAGAGTTTTTCTTTTAATTTTGGGGTTATCCCTTCCCAGCAGCTTGCTGCAGCACTCAATCTTTATTACAGGTTATACCTTTCCATTGCTTAGGGAAGACAGAAATGATGCAATGTCAATCAGTGTTAACATTATTTAAACCAGTGTGAACAAGAGTGAAAAAATGTTATTTCCCACTTGACCACAACAGTGAATTCCACAAACAAAGCTGTGTGCTCTTAACACTCTGTAGCACACCTCAGAGGGTTTGTATATATTCCAAATGTGAGCATTATCTTACTAACTTGTAGAAACAGAAATAAAGTACTTAAAAATACAACCAACTCTGGCTTCTAAAGAAACTGTCAACACTGGTTTTCAATGTACCAAACAAATGTCACTATGAATAAATCAAATTTGGTTTTAGCCTCTTCCTGTACAAGGCAGCAGTGACACTGCATTTTCTAATTAGGATTGAAGTAATACACACAAGGTGACCATCAGCAACATGAACCACTATGATACACAGATTATTGGACAGCTCTTCTACACTATTTCTAAAAATAATCACAGACGAAGATACAGTAATAGACTCTTACCTGGATATTATCGAATTTTAATCCAGGCATGGTGAGATTCTCTTTATCTATGAACACGGTGCTGTACTGTTGTGTGGCAACTGAAATGAGAACATTTCTTGTTTCCTCACTAGGAATCCAAGCATCATTTCTTCTATCTAGTTCACTCATATTTAAGGCTGTGGCAAATGGATCATCACTCCCAGCAAAAACAGCCTGGATTTGTGAGAATGGCTTGGGGGATTGAGTTATTTCTAGAGATGATGGAGGACCACCTGCTTCAGGTCTCCCATTCTGCATGGGGAAGGTAGGGTTGGATGAAGAACCACTTCCACCATTAGAAAGAGTGGACATTTGCTCTGGAACTGAAGAGCTTGCATTAGGATTACTAACAGAAATAAAATTGGATGTGGTAAATGAATCAAAAAAATCCGAAGCTAAAGTATTAGTGTTAACAGTGTCACCAAAGAACTTGCTTAGACTAGGACTTGGCTGAACCACCTGTGGATTAGACTTCACTGGAGTCTCTATTATACTACTAAAACTAGGAGATTTTACCATCTGAGGCTCAAAACCATCAGGTAGGAACAACTGTGGCTGGGTACTAGCATTGTTTGCTTGGCTGAAGATGGTGCACACAGGAATGGGCTCAGCCTCAGAAGATGGTGTGGTAGTACTGGGTGACAATATTTGGTCCTCAGGTTTGCTTTCATCAATATTATTTGGTTTTGTTTCAACAGGAACATTGTTTCCCGACTTTGGTTCCTCCTTCACTGCTTCCTGAATGGAGTCTTCCTTTAAAGATGCCTGATCATCTGTTCCAATCTCAGAAATGTCTTTAGGAGTCTCTTCATGTTCAGTTTCACTCTCATTACTCAAAAACTCTTCTTTATCCACTTCTTCTTGTACTTTTTGATTATCTTTAGCTTCTATTTGGTCTACAATCTCCTGAAGACAACCAAGCTCACCTGTGTCATCTTCACTGTTGTTTGGAGAATCTGAAATAATGACACTCTCCATCATTTGCTCATTAAGTTTAACTACAAAATTATTTGAATCCTCTGATACAGTTTCATTCCCTTCAGACTCAAATTCATCTCCACCAAGATCGATGGTTTCCTCATGAAAGAGGATTTCTTCCTGAGTTTTCTGCTGAACTACGTCTCTGCTGTCATCTTCATCTGAGGTGCTCTTTGCATCCTTAGCATTGCTTTCATTATTCTCCATAGTAACTGAAAAAGGAGAAGTCCCCACCAAAACAAGAATTAGTTTTATTACTTGTATATTGCTCAGGTGTCACAGTGAAACTCCTAAGTATCATACAAATACTGAAATTGTTGCTTTAAAACCAAAGTAATTTCACTATTCCACATCTTCCCTTTGATATTTTTCATTTAATATCTAACCACAGAATTAATTCTGAAAATATTCTCTCTTTATCCTTTCTGCAAGTCGTAAAACCATTGAGATTGAAGAGCGAATACCTCCCACGAAACGCAGATGAAACAATATCATAGAATCTTATCAGACAATGGTTTGGTTTGGAAGGAGACCTTACAAGATCACCTGATTCCAAGCCCCCTACCATGGGCAGGGACACCTTCCACTAGACCAGGTTGCTCAGAGCCCCATCCAACCTGGCTTTGAACTCCTCCAGGGCTGAGACCTCTCGAACCTCCCTCGGCAACCTGTTCCAGTGACTCAACATCTGCTTCCCTGGTGGCCAAGACCCGCTAGGTCCCGGTTTCAGCAAAGGCCAGCGCGGCTTCAGGGCTATCACCAGCGCAGGGTAACGAGCACGGGCCGGCGAAGCAGGAGGAGCGCTCGGCGGCGGCAGCAGCGCCGCTTGCGAGCCCCCGCAGCCCCGGGCTGGGCCCGGCCTCCCCCGGCACAGCCCCGAGGCCACCCCAGCGACCACCCACCCACCGGGGGCCCGTCAGGCCGCGCGGCCGCCCCGTCCCGTTCTGCCCCGTCCCGCCCCGCTCCGCTCCGCCCCGTCCCATTCCATTCCATTCCATTCCATTCCATTCCATTCCATTCCATTCCATTCCATTCCGTCCCGTCCCGTCACCTCCGAGCCGCCGCCGCATCCGGCGCCGCTCCCCCCGCACGGCGCCTGCGCGCGGGCCGGGCAGGGCGGGGCTGCGCGTGCGCAGCTCCCGGAAGCGGCCGACGACGGGCCGCGGTGAGGGCCAGAAAGCATTGGAGAGGACGGGGGGTGTTTGGCTGCGCCGGGGGGGTCGCGATGGAGGACGACGCGCCTGTGATTTACGGGCTGGAGTTCCAGGTGAGCGCCAGGCGAGGTTAAGGGAGGGTTGGCAAGTGCCGCTCCTGCTTCCGAGAAGGCGCTGGCCGCGGGGTCGGGTGTGTGTAGAGAGGCAGGGGAGAGCCCGCCCGCGGGAGACCGGCGTCCTTCCTGGTTCCCCGAGCCGGGAGCGGGGGCACCGCGGGCACCGCCGGGTTGCGGAGGCTTTTGGCAGCCGCGTTGCGGTGTTTAGGGGCGGCTGAGCAGCGGCCGGCAGCCGGTCCCGCCTCCCAAGCGCGCTGTTCGCGGGGCGGGCGCGGGGCCCGGGCCCGGCCCCTTCTCCCCCCTGTGCCGGGGGTCTCCTGCCCGGGCCCCGCTCCCGGCTCCGCCTCTGGGAACGGCTTTGCCTGGCGCTGGAGTGGCACGGAAGGACTGTCAAAGGCATCCTTGATTCCGCCTTGTCAGGAAAAAAAAAATTAAAAATGGCTTTTCTGACTAGAGAGAATGAAACTGTTCCTAGTAAGTTACGAATTTTAGTTGGTTATACCCTACCGTAAGTCTGCGTGAACTTCGTGGGATATCCCTGGGAGGTCTGTGTATGTGCCTTTGTCCCGTGGGACAAATCTGTCCATCATATCAGTATTTTATGGCTGTAAGGAAATGGAACTGTCTAACTTAGAAACTTACTGATCATCTTAGAGGAACACAGGTGTTGTGTTTAATGAGGTTTCTGTAAGTTCTGGGAAAGCAGAGTGAGAGGGACTGTAATTCATTCTTTTTCTGCTAAGGGCTTTACTCAGCTGTTACGTGTTCTCTTTGGCAACAGCTGGCTTATCATCACCAGCCTTTATAGCAGTAATACCTGCAGAAGAAAACCAGCACCTCCTAATAAAGCAATTAATTCTACAGTAGGTGTTTGTGAAAAGTAGTGTACAAAGGCTCTTTGTAACCAATGTCCTGCATACAGAGTAGTTTGCTCTGTAGTCCTGACTATACCAATATGTTTCATTAGCAAATTTTGTATTTGTTTGATTTTCCTCTTGTATAGGAGCCGCTACCTAGTATTCACCTGCACTAAGTGTTGAATCTACTGAAGTCTGATAAAGTCTGTTAGCATGCTGTCTGTATTGTATGATAGTATTTTGTGATTGGCTGGACATGGCTGTAGCTCTTACTTCAAAATTAATGATTCTTATGCTTAAATCTCTTTTGCAGAAGAGAATATATGTCCTGTGTTTAATAAAATTCATAGCCCCTTTCTAGAAGGTCACATATCATTCATCTTCCAAAAATTTGGGAAAGCTAGTGTGTGTTGTCTGGGACCTTCATGGACCTGTGTACCCTGCCCCCCCAGACCATATATCTCCTACAGACTTCTTCTCTCCTTTGAAGTATGTAACTTGTTGGAGTTGTCTGGCAGTAGGATAAAGCAAAAAGATGAGTAAAGTGGCTGTAATGAAAGGAAATTACTGTTAATACAGATCACTTAGGGAGAGGGTGAGGAAAGAAGAGGTGATTTATGGGTAGGTCAGAAAGGGAGCATAGAGATGAAGGCTCTGTTTCTGATCCCCATTAACTCCCAGTGTGGCTTTAAAACAAATTGCATCTCTGTGCTTTTTGAAAATGGAGAGACACTAATATGGAAACTTAAACCTAAAACTGATCTGATTTTTCCAACTTGCATCTCCATGTCTTTTAAGAAAGATTATTATTTTTTTAAGGGTCATTTCTTCTGTGTTGCTAGATAAAAATGGTTACCTGAATCATCACAATTACCTCTTTTTGTGTGAAGGCATCTCTTCAGACTAGTTTTTCAGCCAAGTTTTAAAGATTTTGTCTTAGCTTCTTATGTTTGGGCTCCAGCAGTCAGTAAAAGTCCATCTTTGGCCACTGATGGAAAAAGTGTAGTTCTCTAGATGTGCTTTTCGTCTGATCCAATGTGACCATGTCTGTTGGAACATCAAGCTGATTCCTCCTAGGTGCCATCCACCAACTAACTTAAAATTATTTCTGCAAGATTTCTATTCATTTCTATGTATAGAATGTGCTCTGATGTATTGGCATAAATAAGGTCACTTAGAGTAATGAACAAGTACATTTTTCTCTTTTATAATCTCTTAGGTTTGTCTGTGAGCTGTATGAACATTGTACAGACAAGCAAATTGTGTGTGACTTTTAGGGTGTATGACTTTTTGTGACTTTTTCTAAAAAGACTGTCTCGCCATAGTTGCTCTGTCTGACTGCAGTGAGAATGAGAAGATTACAGTGGGTGGTGAATGGAAATGTGAGATACTGCTTGAATTAAGGTACTGAGTGATGTGGCTATGGCTCATGATGATGAATACAAAGCAACAGCAGCAGGTGCAGAACATTTCAATACTGAGGTGGTTCTTCTAAAAGGAGCCTTGGTAGAATTCATCGACATCCTCAATTATAAGAATGTGATGAATGAGGTCCCAGGACTGTTGCTAAGTGCTGGTTTTTGTCAGTGAAATTATGTCCTTCTTGTCCTGTGGAGAGTTGACCTGGGCTTTACTGTCTAACCTGGAGTGCCTGGTATGTTTACCCTGTGTTAAATACAACACAGGCTTTCATTTTCAGGGAGTCACAATTTTCCCCATGTTTTTCTTGAGGGTTTAAACAGTGACATTTTGAGCAGGTGTGAAAGCACCCCTGAACATCTCGAAATAGGTTATTTGCCTGAGTTAAAGATTGACTGGATAACGTTTATAGCCCTGGAAATGAGCAGTGTGGAGAGGTGCTTTCTGGGATAGGTATTTAGTTCAAGCCTACATCTTGCTTGTTTAAAAGCATGCAGAAGCTAGCCAGCATCATGGGATGAGAGAAGAGGAACATGACTTATGCCAGAGAGTGATCATTTTGGAGTGTGTTTGGCACATTTAATGGATTTTAGAGATACCACAACACTGAGCTAAATTTCGGCATGCTGTATACTCCTACTATATGTTGCATGTCAAAAGTACATAGACTTGTGAGGAAAAAGGATAATGAGCAGGAAGCAAGGACAGCAGAAAGCCACCTGGCTGAGCACAGGGCTGTACTGCACGTGGGCAGCTCCAGCAGCACCCTAAGATAGGGTCTGGCTGAAGCAGGCTTGAAAAAAGTACAGTAATGCTTTGATAGAGTTAGTGTTCTGCATTGTGGTCATCATGCTTCTTGAATAAGTGATACTTGGCCCATTTTGTGTTGTCTGTTAGTTGCTAACAGGTTTTATGAATCTGAAGAGAGACTATTGATTTTTAGGACTTGCCTGCTTGCAAGAGTAAGATGAAACTTAATTTCCCTAAAACCAAATGTGTTTTCTTAGAGTAAGAAACTGAGAGCAGTGCAAAATACCAACTGAAATAGACTGTAGAAGACCTGTGACCAGTGTATGTATACCTATTGTCATCAGTATGTATTGAGAATAGCTCAACTGACTTACCTGTGATGGAGTAAAAGCCAGGTGTAGATTTACTAGAAGTGGTAAAATGGGTCTTCCTAGGAAAATGTGTGTCATTTGTGAGCTACCCAGGGGAACCTGTACTGGCTTTCAGACTCGGCTGTGTTCCCGGTGTGGGAGTGCAAAGCCTGTGGCTCCTATTGGCAGTGGTGTTCTCTTCCCTGAGGGAAGCTTTTGTGGTCTCCTGTGGGTTCAGCGAGACTGGCCTAAGCAGAATGTACATAATAATTTTGGTCCAGCTTTAGCAATGTCTTTGGAAGATTTACTTTGAAAATTGAATCAGTTTAAGAAACTGCATAATAATGTCATACAAAAATACCTAGCTTTTGTGTCAGTTCTCTTTCTTCTCTAAGATTACTTGCCTCATGAGTGCCAATCCTGTATATTTTAAACCTTTGTGGTTTAAAGTGTTAGCAGAGGAACAAAAGTAGCTAAGTGGCAAAGCTCTCTTCACTAATCCCCCAAAGATTTTCATAATGCATGAAGTGGAACAGTTGGAATGTATTTTTTTAGGACCCTCAAGCAATTAGTAGGATCTTCCTAATCTCAGGTATGGTACAAAATAATGACAATATAAAGATCCAGTTAGGTGAACTTGAAGGAACTTTTACATGGTGATTGTTACCTCCACAACAAATGAATGGGTTTTCTGAGGATGATTGTGCTATGCAGGTCTTTTTGTGCGGTTTGCATTTGTTGCTGTGAGGGTTTACAGAATCTGTCAGTCTTTGGAATAGGGTCAGTGCACTAAATACATCAGCGATGGGAATTCTTGTGCTGTGAAAGACTTGGGGAAAGCAGCTGTCTGAAAGCATTGAAGGTCACCTGCGCATGTGTGCTGCCAACCTTTTCACTGATAGTCACTGCAGCTTATTAGAGTCACTGGGAGGGTCTCCTACTGTGGTGGGAGAAACAAGGCTGTCTTACCTAAGGATAAATCAAAGTGTACTTACTTGAAAATTGAAATTGTGCCAGAAGGCAAAAATAACATTCATGAAATTAGCAGCCTGGGGCTTGTCTGGGGGGGTAGCGAACTTGTATTTTGCCTCCAGAATGAGGCATCAGCAAATCCAGCTCCCCACCCCACGTTGCAGTACACTAAGCTCTGGTTTTCAGCATAAGCAGATGGTCAAATAACTTTAAATTCAGATTTAGGGATTGCAAGCCAAATACTGTGTCTTCACATTTTGCATTGTAAGTTCACGGTTTGTTAGTGCAGATTGATTGTATGAATTTCAAATGATCTCTGGTCTGCAGAATATTTTTTGTTTGTATTAAATGTAATACAGATATTCAAATGTTGGGGTCTGTTTGTTTTCTTGTTTGTTAATACCAAACCAGTGCAATGCATTAGCAGGACAACATATGTATTGAACAAGTACTTTTTTGTTTGTCTATTAATGCCATAAATAGTAACAGTCAAATTAACAAAGCAAACAAAAACCTCCAAACCAACCAAAAAAAAAACCAACCCAAAAAAAACAACCCCCCAAAAAAAGCCCCAAACAAAACAAAACAAAAAAACCTCAACAAAACCAAATAAATACCCACAAACAAACAAAAAACCCCAAAAAACCTAAACAAAAAAAAAAAACCCAGCCCAAAACTCTGTGCATTTGACTGGTATTTCAAAAGATATTGAGTAGTGAAAGCTTTTCAGAAGAAATTATGAACCAAATGTGGAGAATCAGTGCATTGCTGTTCCATAATGCACTTAGTTTAAACCAACCTTCTTTACCCTTTTAAGAAACAGACCTTAAAGATCATCCAGGTTCCAACCCCTCCCTGCCATGGGCAGGGACAACTTCCACCAGACCAGGTTATTCAGAGCTCCATCCAGCCTGGTCTTGAACTCCAGGGATGGGGAGTCCGCAGCCTCTCTGGGCAACCTGTTCAGTGCCTCACCGCTCTCAGACTAAAGAATTTTTTTTTAATATCCAATCTAAGCTTTCCTTCCTTCAGTTTGAGGCCATTCTCCCTTGTCCTATCACTATGTGCCCTTGTGAAAAGTCCCTTTCCAGGTAAGCCCAGTAGTAAACTCTTCTTGGGCTATATCCAGTTTTGTGTTCTCTGGGTGCAGATAATAATTTCCATTTAGATTGAACAATATTCATTTTAATATGCTTTTTAAACTTATTTTCTATCTGTGAGCTGCAGTCATAAGGCAGGATGCTTTATGAAAGATTCAATTTGCAACCTGCTCTGACAGGTTACAGTACAAGATGACAAACTTAAGGCACTTTCCATGAACTTGACAGCTCTCCAGTTTCAGTTGTATTGTTCTTTACAAGGATTACTTGTAAAGGTGTCTTCATCTGTTGAAAGAACTCCTCTTTCTCTCAGAGTAGACAAAATTACACATATCTTTGTGGAAGAGACAACTGAAAGTCCATTGTGCTGATACTGATATTATGAATCAGAATCTTCCTGATTTATGAATGGTTGATGAGTTTGAACTTTGTATTCTATGTATGGATGTTGCAGGGTTTTTTTGTCAGGCAATAAACAATAGTGTATTTGTTCTTGTGAAATGTGTTTAAATATTTTTTCTCTCTTGCCTTTGATTTTTCTTTCTTTTTTTCTGCAAAATGGAAAATTATTTTAAGTAAGTGCTAGAGAAGCTGATGACATAAATTTTACTATGTATTTACACAATTTTATTTTGGGCATTTTGTGTCCAACTTTATGAATTTTTGAAAGCAGCATGATGAGACCTAGTTGAAAAGCTTTAAAAGGGTTGGAAACCCCTTTTATGTATTTATTTTATTAAAGATCCTGGAGGTCTCTACTTCTCTTTTATGTCTAGAAACAACAGAAGCTTCTTTGACTGAAGGAGTTACATAGCTGTTGGGTTATTTCTTGTGTTTTCTCAAAATAATTGAAAGCAGGTCTTTTGAATGGAAAGAAACACTTGCAAAGATCTGCAAATGTAAATTCTATGAAAGACAAAAGCTTTTCTGCAACCATCTTGGTGGACTTAAGTTGTGTCTGTCAACCAGGAACACTAGGCTTGTTGTAGATGAGTGCTGCATAAATAAGAAAGTAAAGCAAATTGGTATGGATTCACTCTGGTCTTTGATCTGCAATTGAGTATTTTGAGCACAAACTATTCATTATGTTCTCTAGTTTTTCTTTTTTCCTTGTGTAGATATTATAAATGTATGTATAGGATATTAGCCTATACCTCACTAAGCATCTTTCAACTTTTTATGCTCCATCTTAGACAAAATATTACACTGTTTAAATCACACATTTCAGGTACCAGAAAATAAGTATCTGCTCTATACAACTCCAGAGATTATACTGAAAAATTAGTTTTTTCTTGGTGCTATTGCCAGACAATGGCTTTGCTTTATTTAAGAAAAGTCAAATATCTTCAAGTTGCTTTTCTAACATTAAATTGCTCCAAATTTGGGTATTGGGATATAAATATTCCAAATATTCCCTTTCAAGCTTCTAGGCATCTTTTTAATATAAATTTTAAAAGAAGTTGCAAATAGAATAACATTGACGTGTTCCTGAATCCAGAAGGTAACAAGCTGCATGACAGGATGGCAGTAAGAAGGGCCATTCAGCAGTTACCTGAATCCTTCAGAAGTATTTGTTTGCAATACAGGCCTTAGTGTGGAGAGATCTGAGCTATTTTATGGATGGGAATTGAAAATATTTATTTTTAGATTTAAATCTTAATTTTGAACAATATTATTAAGGGTATCTTTTGTATGGAGAAATAGCAGATATTCCTCACAATTTAGAGTTGCTAAAAATGCCTTTGAGTATTAGTTTACCTTCCATTTACTCAAAATTATCTAAGAGAGTCTCTACTAATGAGTAGTGCAAACTAGTGATTGTGGTTTTAGTTCAAGCTGTGCTTTATTTATCAGTGTCTCCCATGGCCCTTAACTGCTTTGTTTCACTTCCTCCAAAACTGTGGTTGGTACAAGTTGAAGAAGAAAGGCAGAGACTCTAGCAATGCCATTAACATAATACAACAAAGAAATAACATTATGACAAAAGTTTTATGGATAAATAACAAATTTCTCCCATCATTCAGACAATTTTTATCTCTAACGGACTGCAGTGGAAAAGAAGAGGCTTGGTTTTTAATTTGTTTCTAAACTTGGTGGCTAATGGCAAGAAAAAATTATTTTTTACACAGGTGTATTCAACCTGAATGGTTTGAAAACTTCTGTAAAAGCAGCCTCTTTCTTGGATATCATATTGTTTTTTAACGGTAGTTAAAAATTGTCCACTGTTCTATGGATTTTTTTATGATGATAAAGGAAAATTAGTTTGGAAGAGATGCTGCATTTAGTGTTATCACTGTTATAATGAAGATCAGGTAATGTATTTAGCACCTGTGTGTTCCCCAATCCTCACAAGTATGAGAAATTGCACAAAAAATGTGTTAAGCAAAATGGACATAAAGGGCAGGAAAGTTTGCCGTTTGTAAGAATGTAACGCTTAAAATGATAATTGATGTATAAGCTTCAAGTTTTTTGCTGAAATTAATGTATTTTATTAATTGTACTTTTCTAATGGGTTTCTTCTTCCCTAGGCACGAGCTTTAACACCTCAGACAGCAGAAACAGATGCAATAAGATTTTTGGTTGGAACACAGTCTCTTAGATATGATAATCAGGTAATTTTTCTGTCAAATGTCAGTTGTAATTTTTACCCCTTTTTGTAACATTGTTCCAATATCGTCCCTCTTCCTTTCTCCCCCCGTGGAATATGAACATTATCTGATAGTTGAGTTGGCAGCTTCTGTGGGTAGAATGTAAAGATAGTGGTAAGAAATATAGGTGAATGAAAGCTGTGTATATTTTTCTGAAAATCATATCACTCTTCTAAATTGTATGACTAAATCAGATTGGTTTAGTAAAGAAACTGCCATATTTTTGTTAATTTGAATCTATAGATGCTCTGGAGCTATCTTTAAATCCCTGAAGAGATGTTAAGTAAAACAAAAGTCTTTAAGCCTTAATTGCTTCTAATGGGGCTCCTGATACATGCACAGTATGTGAAGCTTCATAAACTGGATTTTTCAATATTCATTATTGGCAATCATCTGTGTCCTTTCTGATCATGAGTTTAACAATTCAAACAAAAATTTGAGTGACGTTCATGCCTCAGTTTCTATTGGGCTGTTTCTTCTGTGGTTAGGAGTATGAGTTGTAATTTAATTTTTGTTTTTATTGATTAAATTTCAGTAAAATCATACTGAAGCAAGTTCTTGAGGCTGAAAGGGTTAGAAGGCTGTAGTGAGTGCAGATGGCAAGGCTTAGGTGGCAGGAGAGCTGCAGTGGTGGCCTCTGAGAAGAGGCTGGGGGTTGCCTATGCCAGACCTGGCTGGCTCCAGTGAGCCCACTCCAGGACACAGGTGAGTCAGTTTCCCAGGAAAGGCCCTGTGCTGAAGCAGAGGAAAAGAGTGAGATGCAAAGAGCATCAGGGGGAAAACACTCATAACCACCGCATCTGCCTGCCCCACTTGAAAGGGTCAGAGGAGTCTGGGGTGAAGTTCAGCCTGGAAAGTGGGGGAGAGAAGGAACTTCTTTATTTTAATGGCCAATAAATTAATTCGTTCACCCAAGTCCAGTCTCTTTCGCCCAGGATATTAGTAAGCGACCTCCCTGTCTGTAGCTTGGCACATTAACTCTCTCATTCCTGTTCTTCCCAGTTTCTCCCCGTCTTTTTTGGGGAGAGCAGGTGTCTGGGTGGAGTCTGGTAGCCAAGGCTAACACCCACCACAGAAGTCCCTGCAACTGAATAGAGTGACCGACTCTTTTGAAAATGGGCTACACAAAAAGGCTTGGAACCATAGCTTTGGGACATGTGGGCTGTCAATTCCCAGTGAGGTTTGGAGTTCTTTACTCAATGATAGTACTGGATGAGACTCAAGAAAAGTTATTCCGAGGTATAAGGGGGATGGAGTATTGAGTTTATTTACATTTCAAGTAATACTTGAGGGTAGAGTAACAAAAGAAGCAGCAGACAAACTTAGTTAAAAGTTCAATGCACATGATTATATTTTTGATTGTGCTGTCTCTTGCTCTTCAAATACTTGATTATAATGGGGGGGGTTTTGTTGGTATTTTTTTTTTAAACTGTGATTTCTGTGATGGCTTTACTACTTGGTCAACTAATTAAATCCTGATACAAAATTGTGAAGAGTGGTTCTCACTTACCAGTTGATAGCCAATAGATCTTTAATAATTTAAATTTTCTGATTTTGCTAAGTTTTTTGGGTATATACTGTGTATTTTACAAATGTTTGCATATGCTTCAATTTTGAGTATGCTTTTCTTTTTCCAATGAATAGCATTAACAATAGAAATGCAGGACAATTCCTAGTGTATTAACAAATGTTTGGAGGTTATTGGCCTGTAGCTGTGCCTCAGGCCATCATTTCTTCTCAGCTAGTTCCTCAATCCCCAAGAAGTGCCCTAGGCCTCAGCTCATTATAACTTAATTCAGCACTAGGTTCTCTACATTTGCTTAAAAACTTTTTTAGTTACCTGACCAAACTTATGAGCTAGCCCGCAACACTTAGTACTTTACCAAGTCCTGCACATTGAGAATTTTTATCATGCGCAGATTATTTCTTCCCTTCTGGTCATGGGCAGGTGTAGTGCAAATGAAAGAGCAATAATTTTACAGCTGACATGATAACTTTTGCCTCATTGAGGTTTACAGCTGTATGAAGCAATTTTAGGTATTCATAGGAGAATATATTTTAGGTGAAAATATTTTCCTATTAATACTAGTATTTCAAAGGAAAGGGAAGTATTTATAAGATTTTATATTCTGTTAATATTTGACATATTAATAGTGTGTTGTACTTGGCATTTGGTCCTCATGCTGCAAATGGTTTAAGTAGTAGCACTGTGTTCTACAGGGTGTAGTTTTGGAACTTTTGTCCTCAGTTCTTTCATTGTTGCTAAGCATAGTGAATTTATTGTACACATTGGAAATATTCAGGTATGTAATTTATTCTTTTCTGATCTCATTCTCAGAACTCTGCAAGTTAATTTTTAGTCTTGTGTCTTAGAACTTAAAATACTAATTTTCATTATTTATATAATGCACTGCATCCCCTGTACTCAGCACCTCAAATCTTGCGTTCATTTCTGGGCTTCTCACTGCAAGGAAGACTTCGAGGTGCTGCAGTGTGTCCAGAGAAGGCTGATGGAGCTGATGGCAGGTCTGGAGCACAACTGTTATGAGGAGGAGCTGAGGAAGCTGGAGTTTTTTAGTCTGGAGGAAAGGAGGCTGGGGGGTGGGGTGTCTTATCACTGTCTACAGCTACCTGAAAGGAGGTTGTAGCCAGGTGGGGGTCAGTCCCTTCTCAGGCAACCAGTGACAGGACAGGTGAGAGGAAATAGCCTTAAGTTACACCAGGAGAAGTTTAAGCTGGATATTAGGAAAAATGTTTTCATGGAAAGGGCTCTAAAGCATTGGAAGAGACTGACCAGGGAAGTGGTGGAGCCATCATCCCCAGAAGCGTTCAAAAAATGTGTGAATATGGCACTTGAGGACATGGTTTAATTCGGTATTGGAGTATTTTTCTATGAAATTTCTGTTGTCCTTAGTATTTAGTGAAGTCGCTATTCTATGTATCATGTATTCAAGTCAGGTAGAAAGATCCTTAGCAAAAAACCATCAGGGAAACTTTTGCAGTTCTTTCTGTTATGCTGATCAACTTTTTCTGGTAGATGGTGTTGATTGGCATAGCTGTGAAAGATGTAACTTTTCAACTCACAAGGTGCAAACAATACTGCTGCATAAGAATTAAATTTCATATTTCCTAAAAATCTCTGGGCATTTCATCAGCTGCCTGTGTGTTCCACCAGTTTACAGCTGTCCGTGTTGTCAGCTGAACTGGAAACATAACAGCAGAGAGAAATTGGTTATCTGTGCCTTCAAAGGGCTTCACATGGGATAAAGGGCAGTCCCTCATGTGCCGAGTGACTCTTTTAACCTGGTTAGAGTGGGAAGAGAATGTGTGTGACTGTAGTAGATGGGATTTAGATTTGTGGTTCACTTTCTTGGGTGAGAGACTTGGCCTGAGCTGCCAAAAGAGACTCCAAACAAAAACAGAGTATGAGGTGAAACTGATCTTTTTCAAAAGGCAGAAGTGTCACTCTTTAGGATGGATATGCAGTTGTTGGGGTAGATGTATAGTGTCCTGATTCCTGAGTAGATTCGTAGGTTCGAGGAAGCGAAGGAAGTCTCAGAAGACAACTTGTTAATCAACTGCAGAGGTGGTTCTGTGCCTTGGATGACAAAATGGAAGAATAATACAGGTGATGAGGTCCAGGATTATATTTCAGGGAGGAGTTGCTGATAACTGTTTGGGCAATAAAGAAAAAGGTAACATGTTAACTCAGCCCCTTAAAAATAATAGTGTTCAGATGAAGTTGAGACGTATATTGCAGCTTCTGTATTTTAAGAAAATCTTCTGTATTTCTGCATAACTAAGATTTTTGCAGTGATTCTGTAGTTAATTCAGTCATGATGATAGGATGTCTCTTGGCTTTTTTTCCCCTCTTCATTGTTGACCCAACTTTGAAACCTCATTTTTAATCAGGATACAGTTGTTTAAAATTTGTGAGTCTTCTAAATTTATTTGTCCACTCTTGAGCTTAGCGGAATTAGTCCCAGGAGTAAAGTTCCTTCTGTATGTTATGCCAGACTAGAATCTTCCTAAATTTCTTGTATTTCTGTGGCAACTATAGAAAAACAACTGGCTAAAAGAAAGGGAGGGAAAAATGATAGTAATGTGGGCCTATCAAAAAAACCAAACTCATAGCAAAGAAACCTGCAGGAAACAAAAATTAAAGTAATAAAAAGCATATTTAGTTCTAGCTTTTAAAAATATTATCTATCTATTTAAATACTATTGTTTTTCTTCATCTTTCAGTATTTTATGTTTCCATATGGTATAAAAACATTAGATTTGTATCTTGGTAAAGATACGTGACTGCTAAAGTGAACTCTAAAAAGTTTCTTACTGAGTGTAAAGTATTTGCTTCAAAGAAGAGTCCTTTCCCTGTCTCCTTTTTTTCTTTGTAGATAGTTTGAATTAGATGATTTGGATACAGAATTGATGCAGACATCTAGACTAAGGATTGTAATGTTGTTGTTTTTGTTCATTGCTGTAAGAAGTATTGAGTTGTAATACATGGCTTATTTACTATTACCCATTAAATGAAAAATCACCTTCAAGCTTTAAGTTGAAAATTGAGAATAAGCATGGTATTTCCTCAAACAGGGAAATTGCTGGTGTTTTCCTGGAAAAGTTAATCCTGCATGAAATCAATGATATAGTAAATTGTTAGTATAACAATTAATTAAAGTAGATATCGGTTATAAAAATCTCATTAAATTGTTCCATGTAGTCATCATGTATAATTAAGACCCACAGGAAAACATTTGAAACCCTAATGTTCTATTTTATTGTATTTGCAGATTCACATCATAGATTTTGATGATGAAAATAACATTATAAACAAAAATGTTCTCCTTCATCAAGTGGGTGAAATTTGGCACATTAGTACCAGTCCTGCAGATAAAGGTGTACTAGCAACCTGCTACAATAAAAGTAAGTCTTTTTTAAATGTGCTCAGCTTGTTCAAGTGTTTCGATATTTTTGAATGTGGAAAGTTTGAACCTGTGGCTATGTGTAGACACTTTCAGTTAGAATTATCAACACAAGCATTTCTAAAAAAATCTGCAACACTTTTACCTCTACCTCATTTGTGTCATATCCTTAGGTTATCTTGGTTAGAAGTCAACTTCTGCATTCATGTTAAGAAAAGCAGCAAAATAAACGTTATGCTTGGCTGATGAATGCAAAGCATGGCAAATAAAATACATTCCTGTTACTTTTTGCATAATTTTTGTTCGTTTATATGTTTGCTTTTGAAAGTGGAAGTAACTGTCTGTCAAAATATGCTGGCATCAAGCTTTCCTTAAAACTGCAGATGAAATTTGTATATAATGTTATTTTTCATATGTGAAATTCAGGTGTGCCCACAGAGGGCTATAACTTCTTATCTAAGTATCTCCTCAGTAGGAATGCTCCTTGTCTAACCTTACACTAAGTGCACAACTATTGAGATTAAGGATCTCTGTGCAATTCCTGAGTGAGGCAGGTGTGAAGATTTTCCGGCACAAGACTTGAAAAACCCACTTGCATCACTTGGGGAAGGGGGTGATTTTTCTTTCTGACAAGTGGGAAATCTGAGGTGTCAATTGAAATAAATATTATTTCTTCTAGTAAATATTAGTCTGTTCTTTCATGGCCATACGGTGCAAGAGTATAACAAAAAAGGAATGAGTTTCAGGCTCCGTACATCCGTGAACAGTTGTAGAGATGTGTGTTCCTGCTGTTCAGCCTTCTGGTTGTATTAGGGAGAGGATTCCAGGATTCCCTAGTTTTCCTAATTCTTTTTAATTGAAATAAAACTGCTAAAATGTTTCTTTCACAAATCTTAGGTTATTTTTTAGAACCAATGATAAAAGATAAGTAAAGTAGATTTTTCCGTTGAAATGATTGTGGGCATTTTAGTTGAGAGCCTTTCTGTGGGATTTCCAATTTCATTTATTAGATCTATTTAATCGTATGAATGTTTTCTGTTCTAGGTTCTTTGTGTTCTAGATTTTGTTTATCTGATTTCTTAATACTAAGCTCTCTTGTTTATACTTCATGCATCTTCAGAATTCTCATCCATTAACATTCTGCAGAAAACAAGATCTCATTCTCTAATGGTGGTTACTGACTCTAAATAGCAATGTATAGAACTGAAAGCACACAGTGGGGTTCTGTAATAAGGAATACTGAGTTCAGCAGACAACTTATTTCAAGTAGTAATGCAACCAAATAAAGCAATCAAAACCTTTACAACAATTTAATGTACTGCATTTCTTTGTTACTTTAAAAAGACTCCTAACGCATTTTCTCATTGAACTACAAGTCAGATGAGATGATGCTGTCAGGAGCAGCTGTAAGTATTGTGCCCGTCCCTTGTGTCTGAGACCAGCACTTCTGTCAAGACTTGAATGTTGTTGAAACTGGGAGATTGAAGAAATGTGATGTGTGCCCATTTTTAGTAGCTATTTCTTGAAGTAGCTTGAAGAAGTGGTGAAATGTGGCATTGAAGAGAAGTTTCCTTCTGGAAATTTTCCTTCTGGAAAAATTTTCCATTTCCTAGCTCACTGGATAAGCTAATGGAATAGGGTGAAATTTCCTCCTTTATATTGGGAGGCATACTGAGTTTTCTTTTACTCTCTCACATTTGCAAAGAGTTACCATAACTGAGGTATGAAAAAAAGATGTAGTAGGTGCAAACAGAAGAGCACTTTTTCACAGCTCTCCTGATCTTTGATTTTTGTTAACAGAATTTTGCCTTTTATGTAGGAAGTTTGGGGAATATAAATTTCTTTTTTCAAATGCAGTGAAAAATCTTTCCACAGTATCCAGTTGTTATCATCCCCTTTTATGTTATTGAGAACATTATTTGGGAACTATATTCTCTGAACAGTCAGTAAAGTTAAATTAAATGGTGCTCTGTATTCTTTGTTCAAGATATTTTAATAGAGTATCAATGTGCAATTAGGTTTTAAAAAGGAAAATACCTTCCTGACTCTGAAGTTAAAGTGAAGGAAACCTCCTGTTTTTGTTAGCATCAGTATTTACTACTTTGTCTAATTTTGATATTGAAAAAATGCAAAGCTTTATTAATGATGCTTTCTCAATAATTACATTAACTCGACTAATAATGGTTCCAGTAGCATTGGAACAATTGTATCTTTGGATATTAACCAGAAATTCCATTTTCTAGGACATTTGTCTTAATACAAAGAAAAAATTATGGAATTCTTTTACCATCCCTCCTCATGCACACACTTTAAAAATACTGATTTAGTCACATAATTACAAAGGGAGAACTTATTAGACTCAGTTCCTGCCTCCCCCCCTCACCAATCATGAATATATCACTTAGGAAATTTTATACTGTTATGACTGATATTGTAAGAAGATGATTTTATTCTCAAGTGATGGGCTTACTAGTTATCTATAGTCTTGTCCAACCTCCAGAAAAGATCAGGAATTTACTATGCTGGAGGCACAGCACTTGCCTGTGCTACACATTTCTAACTCACTCACCAATATTGTGTGCTAGAAATGTATTAATACCTTTCTGGTGTAACTGACATTGCTAATAGACAAGATGTGTCTTAAGGAGACACTGAGAAGTAGCTTCTCTTTTTGCAAACATGTTTGGCAATTGTTTGATGTTGTGAGAATTAGGAATGTTGTATTTTATCACAGATTCCCTAACTCAAGAGAGAAAGTGCATAAATATGTGAAAGAAGCTGGGTATAAGAAGAGAAGAGAAGGATTATAGTCTAAATGTCTCGGGGGCAAGGGACGAAGGCTTTGTAAAATTAATATTTGAAGTATCCAGATGAACTCATGCACTATTAGTCCATTTTGTGACATGTTGATGTATCAGTTTTCTCTTTACTACAGCAAATCAACTGAATTAAAACAGGGGCGTGTGGTTTGTGTTTTTTTTTTCCTCTTGAAGAGAGTAAGTTTGTTACTGACAGCTTTAAAATAGGTGAAAGTCAAGGGGAGAAATGAGTTTGGTAGTTTTCTAGCTTTAGAAGTTAAATTAGATTGTTAAAGTTCAGTATGAGACAGATTAGGTTTTGAAAAAACTAAAAGGTTGGATTCTTGAGAGAGCAGCACTATTTAGAGATGGTTTCAGGTGATAGTGATAAAAGTGGCAATAAGCTAGAGTGCTACAGTTGCATTTTAATTGGTTTAATGACTAATCTCTGAAAATTTGCATGTGCTTATTTGCCTCTGATACTTACTAGTATCCTAAAGTTATGTTCAGCAAAGCAGAAATCAACTAATTTGCTTTACAGGAGCCCAGAATTAAAATGGAGGATGCTGCATTTAGTGGAAAATCCCTGTGAGAGCAATTCAAGGAACTTTACACCTTTCTTCTTTTTTGCTGTTCTGACTAGCTGTAGTAAGTTGGCTATTCTCTTTTTTATTACTTTCGTTAAATTAAAATGTGACAGGAGTGACACTTCTAAAAAGTGAGTAAGAAAGGTGACAAAGTAATTAAGGAGATCATAGCATTTCGTAGTAGAAATGCACATTTAAGTATCAGAAAAGAAGAACTGTGGGGTGGGTTGAGGGTCAAGAACATACCCTCCAAATAATGATTTGAACCAATGAGAATAATGGTACACTAAATATAATAATAAGTTTAAAAATGAAGATAAATTAGTCTTCAAGAATTTGGTAGCTATCCAAGCACTCTCTTCAACTGCAAAAGGGAAAATCATTTCACATGTGTATTCCTACTGCAAGTTTCAAAAAAGCTTGCTTCATTATTCAGACGACCATCCTAGCCTACTCTAGGATAATTTTTTCGTTGTGAAAAAGTGAGTTGCCAAAACCCTGTAAATCACACTAAAGGGGAGTTACTTGGGAACTGGAACAGTGGAGACCTGACAAAGTGCTAGACTCCACTGGAAAATGATCTGTATACAGTCTCAGTATTGCTTAAGTTTCAAGCTGTAGGAGGGGAATTCAGAAAACTGTTTGAATGGACTTTTAATTGTTTTCTGAGGCAACAAGAAATACCAACAGGCAATAGACTAGGGTGTGTCTAATAATTTTTGTATGTAAAGTAGATGATGAAAGCCTCAGCTCTAGAAATGGCGAAAAAAATTGGGATCCCTTGATTGATACCATGATTAATATGATGTTGGGCAATACTTGGAAATATGTCGATGATGCCCTTTTTGTCATTCCAGCTCATCATACACTGTTACGTGGTGTTTGAAAAATTTCCGAGTTAGATGGATGTGCAGTGATAGGTGCAGGTTGTATATGGGTTTGGGGGGTTGAGTCATGCCTTGCATATGCTATGTTTCATATAGAACTTCTTTTTAATCTGTTGCCTTGTTTATACATCCTTCCCTGTCTCTCACCTGCTGTTTAGGATACTGTTAAAATGGAGGCAGACTATTTCCTGTGGACCTCCAAAGTAAACTTCAGCTTCATCATTAAAGAAATGGGGAATTCAGGGGCATTTTTCTGTAAGCTATTTAAATGAGTTCTGCAGCCATTTGCCAGTTTGCCAGCAATGGATGGCTTCTTTCCGAGTGACTCTTGGGTCTGGTCTCTGTGGACCAGAATAATAAGTAAAGAGGTTGAATTGAATGATCATGGTAATGAATTTGGGGAAAGCTGTCATTCTAAAATAATTATTTTATAAATATAAGTATAGTTTATACAGCATTATTTGCAAAACCTGAATATAGCTTTCGTTATATCCTATAAGGTTGAATTAACCCCCACATTTATGTATTGCTCTGCGATACAGATGAATCTATTTAGCATGTCAGCAGAACCTAGTGGTTTGTTTGAATTTTGATACTGTGTAATGGCCAGCTGCTTGGGAAGTTGCTGTGTTGCGTTACATGTTCTACAGATACTTAGAGATAGTAAAATTGTTTGAGAAGTCGAGGGTTAAGGCAAACTGCTGGTGGGTTTGCATGACGTGATGGGGAGATAAAGGGGAGGAAATAGAAAAATGATCCAGACTGAAAAGTCTGCATAGGTAGAAAATAGTTTGCCTGCTGAACCTCCAATTGGATCAAGGTAGTGGTCTCCATTACTGCAAAGGTGAATTTTCAGGTTGTGATTGTATGCAGCTACTTCAGCGTATCTCCTGGGTGTAGGGGTAAGATATGCTTGGAGGGGCAAAAGTAAAGGACCACGTCTCACAACATAATTGTAGACAATTGTACTGTTGCCTGTCACAGGTCTAGTAGGGGAAATGCTTGCTGAAAGAAAGTGGGGAAATAAAGGCAATGGTAGAGTTGGAGAAATAAAGAGATCCTGGGGAAGGAGATCCCAGAAACAACTGAGGGATACGTCACTTAAAGGGTGACCTATGGCTGCAACCGCTTGTGAGAACACAAGGAGATATGAAATGGTAAAATAGCTTTTGGGCAATCAGTTCTGTGGGAGGCTGGAGAAATATTAGGGATAAGATATAGCCCTTAGGTGTTAGCAGACATTTAGTGTCTGTCAATCCAAAAGTCTATTATTGTGATTAAATGTCTGCATGTTTTGGTTTTTGATTAGCATTTTTTGTTTTGCATTTTGTTTCTTCTTTTTCTGTGGCAACTTCTGCTATTTTCCTGAGACCATGTTTTTCTTCCTTTCCATGGTATTTGCTGAAAGGATCAGTGAAATAATTTGCCAAGTCTTAAATTGTTGAATCTAACTTTTAGTTTTGATGTTGCTGTAAGATGAACAGTGGTCTAGAGACTTCAACTTCTCTTTTAGGTGTTTTAAACTGTGCCAGCAAACTAAACAGAATGATTATGCTGATTGTTTATGCAATTATGAATCGGGTTGCAAGGCTATTTTCACAACCACAAGAGTACTTTTATGTAATTGAAAACCTGAAAATTAGTATGTGACAATATAGGCGATAAAAATAACAGCGTTAACATCTGATGTTTGGAATGATTAATGATGTCAGGTAGGGTAGGAGCAGATGTGGAAAGTGTGTGTATGAGCTGTATCAACACTGAAAACAATTTAGGAAGAAAACAACCCTTTACTGCTAGTTTGTAAGGGATAGAACCTGCTGGCTGTGAAAGTCTTAGTGTTGAATAATCAGATTTTGGTAGCAGTCAGCTGACTGCTTGTTTTTTGGGGGCATTTTGTTTGGTTGGTCAGTTTTTTACAGCAATATTACTATCATGATCATTTTTGCTGGAAATTATAACCTGTAGAGTAAAATAAATAGTCTCAGGATATTAGACTGTTATTTTAAGGTTATGTATGTATTCTAGTAACTTGAACAGGGCCATGGCATTGACCTAGGGACTGCCTTGCAGCAAAGTCTATTGTTAAACTGTGAGGGTACTCCCTGAGCAGTTTTGGTGTGTGCCAAGTTACACAGTCTACTTTCAGACAATGATGCCCAGACATAGTCCAAGTTGGACTCCATAGTTGGAGTGTAGACTCCTTTTAACTTATCCTGCAAAAAAAAATCAGCTTGATTGTGCTTTCTGGCCTCAGGGCTGGAGACCTATACCTGACATTTTTTTAAGTAAGTTGCCAAAAAATGAAATACCTGTCATGGTTCTCCATTGCAGATTTGTATAAAATAAACAGATTGTTTGTTTTGGAGAATGTATTGAAGGGAAACATGCAAGTACTTCAGAAATTAGATGAAAGACATTATAAAGATGTATATGAAATACATTAAGAGATGCGGATCTGGTCAAGAATTTCTGTTCTGCTGATCTCAATAATATGGTGGTTCTACTGTGTGGCTTCTTCCACAAAATTAAGAGTAATCATTTTAGCGATAATTTCATCCTTCTACAGAAGAAGATATTTTGAAACAGTTATCCTTTTTTTGTATAGCATTTTTACAGTGTCTAGTGCTATGGGGCGGTTTTGTTGTGATAAGGATTAGTAGATGTTTTGTAGGTTCCTCTTAAAGAATCTTGATGAATTAAAGCGAAAGCTTCATGCTGCTCAATATGAAGAGAATGTTTAATTACTGGGTATTAGGTGCATGCATTCATTGAGACAAAATTAAGTTTCTAGCAATGGTAATTGTCTTAATTCATACTAGTTCTTGCTTCTGAAGAAGGTACTTTTTTCTAGCTGCTTTCAGACACCAAATGCGGAATCAGATCATGAACTGGAGTTTTTAGCCAGGTCGGTGATTCTGAGTTCATAGAAAGGCTTATCAGGTTTTCGTGGGGCTGTGAAACAATCACTTCTCTTTTATTCTCAGTGCCTTTTGTAAGGGTGCCGATGTTTTGCTGACTTCCTCATCTACTGCTGCACATAAGGCTCAGAAAACTGTCAGTCTCGATACAAAGAACTGTTCCTGAACTGTAACTACCACTTCAGAGTACAGCATCATGTTGGGATGGCTTAAGCTATTTTTCTCTATGTGCATTAACTAACTTTTGTAAACAGAGGAGCTCATCTTTTGAGTCCTTCCAGTCTCACCTTTGGCATGGCCTGAAATTACCTAAAAGTGTCAGCTCTGCAAGATAAGTAGTTGACAGTGTTACGCTAATAATGCTGCTTCAGGAGCTCGCAGTGGAATGCCTCCTCTGGTTTTAACTTTAGCCTTTGAGATAAATGATTGTTTTAAATCCATGAGACAAAGCTAGATTAATTGCTTTCACTAGGGAGAGGAAAAACTAAATTTAAAAGCAGAATCTTTGTCTAATCTAAATTTAAAAGCGTAATTAGTAAGTTTCTATGTTGCTGTCATCTTTTGTATTTGTGCTTGCCCCTGCTTCTCCTAAGAATTCAAATTCTTATTCAAATCCGTGGAAACATATGTGGAAACTCATTTATTGTCCCAGTTCAAATGTATTTTTAAACTCCTACAAAAACGGGTTCTGTACTTGTTTAATGTAGGGATGTAGGAAGCCACCAGAGGGCAAAAGGAAGTGTGACTGGACAAAGCTGTTACCTGCAACTTTCCACATGCGGGCAGGCACGTGTGTGCACACATCCTGGTTTTCACGTGAATTTTTCCAAACAAGATAGGTGCCCTGGTGCAGTGTTTATGAAGACTTCATACAAATAGCTTGCCTTTGTAGGTCCAGAGCATACAAACACAAAACTGGTGTTTAATTTTGTTGAAAATAGTTTGCCTTTAAAATCCATTATTTCAAAGCATTAAATCTGCCATGAGTTATGGCCGTCTGGTGCATTGCACTTACCACATAGTGAACTCGTGTATAAAAAAAAACTTTCTGCAGAGAAAATTCGTCAGTAAGGATACTGGATATAATGCTGCTGCTGATGCTGCATCTGCTTAGTATTGTAGACAGCAGGTGACACTTTTGTTTTCTGTGATGAAAACACTCTGTGTAGGGAAATCTTTGGTACAGCCATGGGATATGCTACAGTCATTAAAATGGGCACAGAAGTGGAATGTGTCTTTAAATATTCCCTCTTCTCAGCGGTAGTGGTGGGATGTACAGAAGAAAATTTATTCCCATAGTTTGAAGGAAGAAATAAATGTGCTTGGTGTTCTCCTAATGTTCTTTTCAGTTTGTACCTGGCTTTTTTTCTAGGAATTCTAGCTGTTATATGTAATTTAAGTGTTCCTTTACAAGTACCATGCAAAAAAGTTTTTAAGTGAAATGGTTGACTGTCTGATTCATATGATAAAAAAAATACTACACAAGTGTTGAACAGCTTGAGAAATTGTTCCTTGCTTGTTGTTAATTGCTGTTCAAATTTGAAGGCCTCTATGCATAGATGTACATTGAGTTCTGTCCAAATGAGAGGTAATATAGCTGTCATATCATAGTCTGTGCTATAATCTCACTTATATGTAAGACTGCTGCAGGAGTCAAGCTCAGTTGTGTCTAAGCCAGTTTGTAAGAGCAGATACAAAGTGAAAAGTCTAAGAACTGAGGGACCATGGACCATGTATAATGTAATTAACTTGAAGCACAGGTTCTTGTTATCCCTTGATTTAGGATTTCATCTTTATTTGACAGTGATTATCAGGATAATGGTAACATTTTTGGCATGAAGCAAAAGAGAATGAATGTCAGAAGAGGGAGGAGAGAAAATTACTGAAATTCAAGTATTACAGAATGGACATGATATTGAAAAGAGTACTTTAAATGCAGAAAGTGGATAAAATGCTACTGAATTAGTGCTGTCACTGGGGGATAATCTTTTGAATTGTCAGGCTGCTCTCTTTCACTGTTAGAAGGTTTCATTCTCCTCCACCTTTTTTTTTAGGTTTTTTTTTTTAAGCTTAGAACAAAAGAAGTGTTTTTATGTCTCTAATTCCATGCAGTTTTTTAACTCTGTTTTCAAATATTTATCTGAACTAATATAAAAAACTGCAAGAGAATGTGTTCTTTTGCCCCTTCCAGTCAATACTATTGTTGTGGTAAATAATGCTTTGCAGAAACACAGAAATTATTTCAGTATGTGTTTAGGCATTCTTGTCCAACCAGTTTGTTAAATAAGTTAAAGGCTTGCTTTTCTCTGTGTTAGATTAGTTTTGTGTTGGACTTCAGAGTTATTCCCAAATGATGCAAGCGAAGCCAAGTATACTGTGCAAGTTCCTTCCAGTAAATGTTAAGACATTTTGCAACCACACTTTTTTGCATTCCATATTTCGTGACCTTCTTTCTACCATAGAAAAATAGCCTGGTTTTTTTTTTCCATTATCCCATCTTTCTTGGAAAGTTGGGGAGGTTGAGGAAGTGTCACTTGCTTCACACTCTTAAGAGAATGATAAAGATTTTTTTCTTATTTCTTCTTCTTTTTTTTCTTCCCTCTTGCTGACTTATATCAACATCACAATTCAAGTACTAGCCATATCTTAAATATTTTAGCTAAATGATATTTTTTTAATGAAGCAGCGAATCTGGAGTCAATCTAGTTATCTGATGACATCAATTCTGTAGCATATTCTATTGCATGTCCTCATATGAAACCATGTTAAAATGTTTTGAGGACTGTTATTTGAGATTTTTCTCCTGATTGTAGGCAATAGTTTGAAACCTTAATTTTCTTGTGTGAGGTTTTTTTTGATTTCATGTGTCATCAAACAAGCATCAATGTTTCTGACCATTAGACATAAAACTTGGGACATTTCTGCTACTGCAGCTATTTAAGTGACAGCGCTACAGGAAATACGAGAATTTGAAGGTAACGTTTATGTGCCTTTTTTGGTATTTTGAAGACTGTTTTGCAGCTCAGCATAGTTTTATGATATCCATTGTGGGTGCGTGTGCCGTCTAGTAGACTAACAGCATTTCTCCACTGTTTCACATGCTCAAATTGCTGTCACCATGACCTTCAGGGCCCTTTGTGCAGAGCATTGTTGAACCTTGCGGTTCCTGTTGGTCTGTTTCTCCACCCTGTTTCTGTCCCTCTGATGTTCCCTGAGGTCATTAATGAAGACGCTGAACAGTGCTGGCCACACTGTCAGCCCCTGGGGTGCACCAGTAGTGACTGACTGCAGATGACTTTTATGCCACTGATCACAACCCTTTGAGAGTGGCAGTTCAACCAGTTTTGAACCCAGCCTTCCAGTTCTTCAGTTTGTCTATGAGGGTGTTACAGACCAAAGGCTTGTTAAAGGTAAATGACATCAACTACTCTCCCATTTTTACCAAGCCTATTTTTAATTTAATTTTCACTGTAGAATGCAATCATATTTGTCAGACATGCTGTCCCTTTCATAATTCTGTACTGAGTAGTCCCAGTCACCTTATGTTTGGAAATGTTTTTCAGATTCTCCTAATCTGTCACCTTCCTGGGGACTAAGGGGAAACTGATTAGTGTGTAGATCCTTCTTGCCCATCTTAAATATAGGAATGCCATTTACTTTCTCAGAGTCCTCAGGAACCTCTCTCCATCACCATGACCTTTTAGAGTTAATTGAAACTGGCCTCGTAAATACATTGGCCATTCCTCAGTTCTTGTGGATACATTACTAGGATCTAATTTCTTTAAATATTCCCTAAATTGATGCTCCTTTGTGAAGGGTAAGTCTTCATTGCACCACACTTTCCCACTGGTCTTGGCAGCCGGGGATCCCTCAATCCTAAGGATAGCAAGAGGTTATTGCTCCCTAGACACTGTGGTTATTGAAGTCGTATACAAGGACCAAGACTATAAATATGAAACTCCTTCTCATTGTCAGAAGGTTGTGTTATCCTTCGTTTCATCTTTCTAGCCAACATCAACTGCATGTTTCCACATTGGTCTACCTCCTAATCCTAAACCATAATCTCTTATTTGAGTTGAGAGCTCCATGCACTCTAGTTGCTGATGTTCATAAAGGGTGATTCTCCCTTCTCACCTTCCTTATCCATCCATCCTAAAGATCCATGCCTCTAATCCCAGCGAGACTATACACACCAATAAGATTCTGCATTTGAAATAAACATAAGATGTACTTGGTCAGTACTAGCAAAGGAATCGTATCCCATCTCTGAGCTGAAGATTTGACCACCAAGATGGTGGTCAAGACCACCAAGAGCTATTTGGTTACATTTTCATAATTTCTTTTCTTAAATTAAAGGCCTTTTAGGGAAGAGCTATATATCTTTCTCCACTTGAATTCAGTAAAAAAACATGTGGTGGGGTTTCTCTCTTGTGAGTATTTCTAAGGTGTAAACAAATGAGAATTGCATAGTTACTAGCAGCCAACTAACAACATGATGTATTGTTTGAATGCCCCAATTTGAGAAAACTGCTGACTAGCATAGAGCAACATTCTGTCTTTTTCTTTCTCTAGACTGTTTGGATGTGCTACTTGTTGATACCTAGAACTAAGAAAAAACCAACCACAACTTACTTTCCTTGTATTAGTAAAAATACCTGTCTTATTGTAATGTTTTTAACTGGCTGAATGGACAGAAAACTGAGTATATCTCAAAATAGTGTATCTAGCTAGTAGTTGTTTATAATTATTTTCTTCCATTACTTACTTTTGCTTGATGTGTGAGCACATCTAAAAGTGAGCTAGTGTGAGCACATCTAGAAGTGAGCTACCCAAATTGTCCAGTTAATGTAAAGATACAAGCAGATTATGATTCTGAGATCTAAGCTTTGAATCACAGTTTATTGCTGGAAGAAATTTTGTGTGTGTTGGTTGTGGCCTCACATCTGGATTTCTATTGAGGGGGAGGTACCAAGTGAAGATTGTGGAAGGCTGATGTGAGGGGTAGTGAACCTACCTTTTTCAAATTGAGCTGGTGGTTAGGACTTGGTTTGTCAAGCTCGAGGCAGCCACGTGAGCTGCTCACGTTGGATGGAGTGGCATTTGTCCTGCTTGAGGTAGATTGCTATGAACTGTAATTATATTGGTCTTTGGAACTCCTGTGGAGTAGAATGGGAATGCTTGAGGTTATTTAGATATACTTTTGAATATGCAACTGTCTATTAAGGTGCCTGATTCAATGGGGGGATAAATAGTCTGCAGTGCCCATCAACTTGTTAAGGAACACAGTTTTTAATACTTTATGAAATATCAAGTGGGAACTTAAGTGCATTGGTTTTATCTCACTTCATTGACAGCAGCCATAATACTGTAATGCCTGGCTCCGTGGGGTCCCGTGTGCCTCCGCAGGTGCCTGGGCAGGTTCAGTATTAAGTCCGTGACAAGGAGAATCAGGAAGTGTATCTGCTTGCATTCCGGCAGGATTTATTCATGTGCACTGTCGAAGGGTGCAGAGGCAAATACAAGAGCAATGGCGAACTCAGGGTTTTTCCCAGGGCCGGGGGGAAAGGCAGGACCAGGGAGCGGGGACCAATGGGGGAGTGACCCAGAACCAGGACAGATCATCCCAAAGAGCAATGGACCCGGGGGGAGCCCCTCCAGTCACCCCACACAATAGATGATCACCAGCCACCACAGTGCCATGGCTTTGTTGGTGATGAAAGTGAGTTACCTCCATGAGACAACTTTGTGCGTGTAAAAGCAGCAATGTGGACAACGCTGTTCAGCTCCACTTGCCTTTGTGATGATGGAAGCCAACATGTAAATATGCCTCATTAAGCTTTATTGGTGTACTGTGCAGCTCTCCTTAGCACACAGTTAAATCTCACAAATTATTTTTATATGGCAAGCCAATACCTTTCTGCTTGTGTGGCTCTCACTGTTGTTGCAGCTTTTACATTATTGCAGACAAATTCTGCCTGAAGAGCAGAGTTCAGCTCATCAGTATAGTGATGGTTGCAGTTCTTTGCTTGGGCTGTCCCCATATGGCAGAGTTCCAGAAGTGCAATCAGTTAATTTTGACCTCTCTCAAATAGATGTATATCTGCAGAGTATATCATCAAAAAAGGTCTGTGCTGAAACATTGTCTGAAATCACCTTGGGATAGCATAAGAAGCATCAGACTATAAAAAAGTACAGTTTATGCCTTTTCCAGTTTGACTGTCTGCTTTCTGCACATTCTCCTGTTCTTCCACAGAAAACGATGGGTTTACCTGTCTCTCCATGTCATACCCCACACCTGTGTACACTCTTACATCTAACATCTGTCTGTGTTAGTATGCAACAGGTGAGGTTTTTAAAACCTCCTTAGACATCTGTATATGCAATGCAAACATATACTTCTGTTAGGATAAAGAGTGAGCTGCTGTGTTTCCATGTTTTGTGGGAGCTTTATTTGTTTTGTTTTGGGTTTTTTTCGCAAATCAATGTCGGGTTTTTGGTAGCTAAAAAGTTCATTTAAGTAATGGAAAGAAAAATTAAACTGCCTGTAGCTCTTCATTCCTACATATATCTCACCCTGTGTATTTCAGAAAAAATGTAAAATCAAGGACTACACAGGCTTTTAGGACAAAAGATGAAGTTACTAACCCACAAAAAATATTATCTGTTTTCCCCCTCTTTTTTTGCCTGTGAAGGACATGATGTTGAATAAATAGAATACAGTTTATTTTTTTTATTAATTGATTGAAAAGGCTGAAAGGCATATTCTTTTTTTAAACAAAATATGCAAACCTGAGTAATTTCATTTTTATTTCTTAATTTTATTAAACTTGAAGAAGGATGTTCTCATTGATTTATAAGGTAGAGTGCTGTTTGTCAGTGGAAGGGAGGAGGGTTCTGAACACTGGCTGCTTGTTCCTGTCATACCGAGAGCACTAATGGGCACCAGCTGGGCTGGAGCTAAAGCAGCTTCACCACTTCAGCCTAGCACAGCACGAGCTGCTGTGGCAATGCTGCAGAAGGGCCTCCTGTGCAGGTTTAGGAAGTACACACTTCAGTTGTTGTTCCCTGGGCAACAGAATAACTGCAGACAGCTGGCTTTGCACCACCTGAGCTGATCAAAGAGCAAACCCTGTCAGGCACTGATACTTCAGCTCCTCCAGCTTCAGTGTGAATGTCTGCAGGCAGTGATGTAGGAAGCATTGTCATTCAGGTTTCAAGGTTAAACACAGGGGAATGAAGTAGAATGACAGCAAAAAGTAATATGAAAACACCGTTCCTGTAGATAGTGCAGTCAGGTGTGTATAGCTATTGATGATTGAGAATTAACTTTAAAATACTGAGTTACTGGTGTACATATAAAAAGTCTTTTGGTATTATTCAAAAAGAGACTGGGAGGCTGGCAATAATTGGCTCGAATTTTGGGAGAAGGAAGAACTATCAAGGGCGATATATCATGTGTTCCATTAAGAAAGACCATAAAGAGTGATTGAACACAGATTGAAGTGGTATGTAAAATGATATGATTATGAGGACTAAGCAGACCTGTATCTGGTCTGCTGGAAGCTTCTAACAGATCAGAACTGCAGCAGCATGGTGGGTTTTATTCAGCAAGTGACATCAGAAGCATGAAAGGTGGACAATTAAACAATAGTGACCTGTAATTCTGATGTGGCCATGTATAACTGGGATTAAGATCCACTTGAATATGTTGGATGAGAGTGGAGGGGTGGGAGGGGCAGGTGGTAGTGTTTCATAAATGTCAATTTTACTGTTTTCTTATACTTCTTTTACATTATTGTAATGTCTACTTAACACTTTGCTTAAGAGGGGTGCTAACTTCTTAAAATACTGTTTTAAACTGTGTTGTGAAATAATGAAGATTATTTTTAATTACTCTTCTTAAAATAAGTCTCTCCTTTATTTTTTTCTAATATCTGTATTTACTTCAAAAGGTAGTAGCTTCCCTTTTGCAGAAGCGACTCCAGTCAGTGAACATGGGTGAACAATAATGCTGACTTTTCACAAGTCCTAGATGTGCATCATTCCACACCTGAATGAGAAAGGCAAACAGAGTTGCTGTGTTTCTGAATGTACTAAGTCCTCATTTGCTGAAATTGCAGAGTATTGATTAGCATCCACACTTCCATTGAGGGTTTGGTTTTTATATTCCATATATTCTTTGGGGTTTTTTGTATTTCATATTTGTTTTTGAAATATTTGATAAAAGTCTCTCTAACGTAGTTTCAAGTGGGGTTTTTTCCTTTTGTTTTGTTGGGGATTCTTTTGTTCTGCCTTGGGGATTTTTTGGGGTCTTTTTTTGATTAAAACTCAAACCATTAAACTTTAGAATAGTTTCTTTCTCTAGCTCTCTTACAAAAACGATTTGGGGAGTGAGAATTTCAGTAAAGGGATTCAGCATGAGAAAATAATGAAATTACTGGGTTGTTTTCAACTGGAAAATCGCAGATCTAACATAGCAAGTATGACATTTTGTTCTTAATAATATAAAAACAAATACAGGTCTAAGTAAGAGCCCTTACTGTCTATGGTGACAAATTAGACTATTTCTTGTTTGGATATTCTGATTTACTGCATCAATGGTCCAGATATCAATTGGTTTCTTAGTATGTTTACTGAGGTTGCATGTTAAGTCCTTTTTAAAACTGTTATTTATTAAAGAGAATAAATTAAGGAGATTGTATAAACAGATTTTTATGATATCTGATGTTCAGTTGCTTTCTTTGTAGTTTTGCAGTGTGGCATTTTCTGAAGGAATCTTTATAATAATTCTGAATTACTTAAAATTTTAGGTTCTCTGTCTAAGTCTGCAAATGTGACAAAGCTCACTTCTGTGATTCTGTAAGTCTTCAACTGTAGAAATTGCTGATGCAAAATCAAAAGCAGTGCGAAGTGCATAGGCCATCCCTTCTAGCTTAAAGGACTGCCAATTCATAAAAAATTGTAATTTTCTACAACAGCAGGAATGACTTTCAGTGTCCTGAACAACTGTATTGCATCTGGAATCAGCAGTGTTCTTATAACCACAGGTTTTTGGTTTTGCATCTAGTCCAGAAATTACTGTGTTGTTCTTAAGACGTGTCTGCTGGCTACTGGGTTCCAGCAGCAGCAGTGCAGTGAATTGATTGGTTCTGCATGGAGGAACTCTATAAATGAGTAACAGGTACTTGTAGTTAACCTTACAGATGTGTTTCGTTTTGAACTCTGGTTGATAACTTCCTGTTACGTTTAAATTTCAGGCAGATATTTTTTCCCCAGGCTTACTTCTTTCTCTTAATTTAAGTTGGAGCAATTCTCCAAGGGGAACAGTGTTTGGAAGATGATAAATGGGATGTCCCACCATTTGGCAGCTTTTACTTTTTTTTCCTGTGTTGGAACTAGCTGGTAGTATAAAGCTAAAAATGGTCATGGAAATAGCCCTCATTGAGAGGTCGTTTTAAGTGCTGCTGAGAAAATTGGTATTGATTGACCATATTGTGACCCTTTGCAAATTGTATGGCCTGAATGCAGAAGGGTTTCTCACTTGCTCAACTTGTAAAGTAGGCACCAAAGATGGCCTCATGTTCTATAGCCATGATTATCTCTTAGACTGTGGCTGAATGCAACAAAGTTTGAACTCACTGAAGTTTGTTTCCTATATTTGACTACTGTACCCTTATTGCTACCAGCATTATGTGTAGTTGCTTCCTAATTCAGTGCTGTCTGAGTGCTGTGTAAGATTACTTTTTTATTCCTTAAATTCTGTTTTGCTTGTTTGGAAGCCTGGGTCATTTCAACAGAACCAGGTAGATTAAACTATGTGCAGTCACTCTAGCAGATATTGTCCTCTGCCCAGGAGATAATACTGGTGGACTTGGGGAAATGGTGCTTAACAGGTGGTTGTTGCAGTTGGAACAGTACATTTAGCTCCATCCTTAGCTATACCTAGCAAAAGATATACTGAAGATAGATCTATGATGAATTAGATAAGGGATGAGGAGGAACAAATATTTCCCCCTCTTGAATGAGGAAGAACAAATATGACAAAGATTCAATAGTTCATTGCCTCATTCCTGGATCATTTTATGTGAACAGTGTGTGAGGAATACAGTGGGACATCCTTCTTCAAACCTTTGACTTATTCTCCAGAAAGTTCAGTAGTGCTTAGTAAACCCTGTAACATTTTTCTTGATACAGTCAGTGATAAAACTGCAACACAGCCTTATCTATTCTCTTTCTCATTGGTGCTGTGACATAAACAAAAATTCTTGTTTCAATATGAAGTAGGGATGCAAAAATGGTTTTCAACCATATAAAGAGTTTTAAGGAAGGCATAGAAGCACTACATAGACACACTATGTGTTTAGCTTGTTTTTCTTTCTTTTACAGCATAACTGGTATTGTCATTTAAATATTGGTTTCATACTTTTAACATTTTAAAGAAATAATATGAGAGCTGGTGGATAAAAACATTGTCATTTTGTATGCATATGTGCAGTAATGTGATGTGAAGATAGTAAAAGATGGGAAAACCTGGATTTTCTCTTTGCCTGTAGGCATTTTAGATAAGCAATGGCACTACAGAGGTGGTAGTGAAATTACCTAGTAACATTGGATTTTTAAATTTTAATATGATCACTTGGGAAATAAGGCTATATGGATAATGCCACAAGTACTGTATACTGTTAGTGAGCTTTTTGTGTGGCCATGGGAAGCTTGTTGTGGGACTTTGATTTCTATGTAGTGAGAGTTCATGTTTGTGTTTATGGTTTTCTGTAGGTTTGTCGCTAGTGGTTATTTGATTAAGAGGAACTGTGACCCAGAAAAAGTTCCACTTCGTCTATCAGAAGAGTGACGCTTTCACTCAGCACTTAGATTTGCCCTCTCTTTTACAAAGGAGAAAATGGTATCTTTTAAAAAGTTCCTTATATAAAGGGAAATTAAGCCTTCCTTAAGGCCAGACATATCTAAAATTGCTTTTCTGGGTGGCTGTGGAAATTCCATTTTGGTTTCACATATCTGGGAATTAACAAAGTGTCAGAACTGTCCAAGGAGAAATTAGTAGTGCTCTGAATAAAGTCTTTGTTCTACAGATTTCAGCCATGTATCTAATTCCAGAATTTCTCCGAAGTTTAAAATTAGAATCAGAATATTTGCAATGCACACACAATTGTTCGAGATGGATGGACGTTCAGCAGCTGGAAAGTGGTCTGTCACTTTCCCTGAGCATCATCAAACCCAGCTGAAAGCAGAGGATAATGTCTGTGCCGAGTGTCAAAGTTTTGTGCTTGTTGGCTCTTAGTGTTACCCATTTCTGATGTGCAGTTAAGTTTATCCTTCACCACTAGTCCCAGTGAAGTAAAACAGGCATGGAACTGCATGAAATTCTGCATATGAAATTCTGCACCAACCTGGACTTCAGTTTTCAAACTACCGATGCGTTATAGGAGCCTGGATCACATCAAGTTTCAGGGGCATTTCTCTGTATGTATACACATACATATATGTGTACGCTGTGGCCTCCCTCAATCTTCAAAATAATGCTTGTTTAATTGTTTTAGGGTTTTCAGTCTGGAAATATGGTTGTACAAGGAACTAATATTCCAGTTTTAAGAAGTTAAAATGTGATTTCAAGGCTGTCTTAAGATCGTGGTGCTATGGTAAGAGGAAAGATGTCTTGAGAATGTGTTTCTCCCCACCTCCTCACCATGTAAAACCTTTGCTTCACAAAGCAGCAATACTTGCAATTTTGATCTTTTTATGATTATAAATTTGAAGTTGCGCTTCAATCTTTGGTTTTCAATCTTCCTTTAACTGATTTGGCCTATGTGGAAGTAATTTGTTTGTTAAGAATGAGAATTCATATTATATGGGGCCTGTGTAACTACTCATTTTGCTTGCTTAAGATAAGGAGAGTTCAGTACTGCTGAGTTTATTAAAGGGATTTGTTTCCTTTTCCTTTCTGGTATTCAGAAGAAAGTGAAATTTGTCCATTGTGTATTTGCAAGTTTCTTGCTTTATGGGTGTGTGTATATGACATGTTCTCACTGCTTTGAACAGATGCAGGGCACAGAAATGTTAATACACTTGCTCCATGTTTTATCAACCACAGTTTGACATAATTTTGGGACCTAACAATCTACTAGCAAGAAAAGTTGAAACCATAAGAATGTGGTCTGCCCTAACTTTTCAGAAAAAATACGGCCTAAGAGGTGATCATGCAGGTTTTACAGGCTGCTTCATAATTATCAGAGAATTTTAAGAAAAGTGGAACAATGCAGCAGATTGTTGTAAATGAAACAAGAAGTCTGGATTGAAACTGAACCAGGACAATGAAACATCAGTGTAGGACATGGCTGTACATGTCGTACATGAGAGTGGAAAGGGCCTCTATGGTTTCTTTATTCAGACACCTGCTATGTAAGATAGCCTTAATAATCTCGTACTTACATATATTCTAGTAGGAGTAATTTTAAATTTATCAAAAGTAAACAATACTTAAAATCAGTCTTGATGCTTTTCAAAATCTGGCTGCATAAAAATTTCTATTTGTTAGCTAGCTTGTGAAAAATAACAGCTTCCCCCACAAAAAACCATAAAAAAACCTAACCCACCCTCCCAAAAAACCCCACAAAAAACAGCAGCAGCACAAAAACCCAAACCAAGCAAACCAAAAATACCCCCTTCCTCCCAAAAAGACTTCAGAAGTGATAGTTGATTCTTCATTTTTAATTATGTCATAGATTGTACCATAGATTTTAAGAATTTATCTCACCACTGATTACTAGTTGAAACCTTGTAGCTTAAATTTTAACTACAAAGAACAGGTAATATTTATTAGATAATTCTTGGAGAAGATAGGACCTCTCAGTGCATCGAAAAGTCTTCTGTGTAGGCCACTTTTTTTTAAACCTGTTTCCTGATTATTAAGTTTCTTTGTGACGTTTTCAAGTTCTCTTAAGACTTGTAGTGCTGTGCTGAGAGGAAAGATGGCTTGAGGACCATGTAGTTTGTTTTTCATGATTTGCTTTTGCGGTTCTCTGTCATGATCTTGATGACAGTGGAAAAGCTAATGCTTTACATGCATAGTACAGACCTTTTAGTAGTTATAATCTACCAGAAGCTGTTCATTACTGTTCTATCACACTGAAGTGAAACATTTGGTAAGTCTCCCCTTCTTCAGCTATATTCATTACTTGCATGGTGTACAATGCGCACTGTGTGTGGGTTTGTCCTTTGCTGAGGAAAGGTAGCCATCTACTCTCTTCCTCAATGGCATGTGGCTCTAGAGTAAACAATTTGCCTGAAATTATTTGGAAATAGTTGCTTAGTTAGCATGCTCTACAATTAGCAAAAGTTCAATTAAGTGTTAATAAATAGGGGATTTTCTGTCATCTTTAGATGTATGGTCTCTTTTTACTGTATTCAACTTGTGTATCCAAATTACTGTAGAACAGTTATGTGCATCATACATATAATTTATACTCAGCGCAATCTATCAAATACCCAGTGATTGTGTGTTCTGAATTCATGTAAAGTCCTCCTCCTATCTCTGTTTCCTGTCACAGAAAGGGCCTTTTTTTCCTGCAGGTTTGACCTAACTACCTTTTTTTTATCTTTTATTTCATATGACTGCATTTTAAACGTCTGCATTCTTGTGTTCAGGACTTACTGTGTATCAGTTAATTTTTGTCCTACTCAGTGTTGTTTGGGTGCCTCTTTTTCCATATAGAGTATCCAGGCTGGTGACCTTTATAATATGTGTTTTTTCCCCCGTTAGTACCATTTTAGCCCGAGAATGCCTTTTCAGTGTCCTTCCTTCCTCTTGAAAACACTCTCATTACAGTTGCTGCCATTTTCCTTTCCACTGATGGAAGTTGGGCACATTTGCTCACGGCTCTGTAATCAGACGCTCTTGACTAAAATCAGCTAAAACGTACTTGGATGTAGAGGCATCTGAAATTACTTCAGAACAGAAAATGTATCATTGCTGCTTATCCTATGGACTTCTCATTTACCTCATGCGTCAGCTGGCAGTCGCTCCCCCTGCTTTTGCTTAGTGTAGCTGTGGCTGGTTCCTTTGTTCCCACTGGAGTGGATCACACGGACCCATTCATCCTCAGTGAACCCCGCACCAGCGGCTGGAACAGCGTGAACATATGCACTGCTGCTCTGGTCTCCTCCCATTCTGCACTGCTACAAATTGCTATATTGGGTGTTGGGCAATGCCATATGTGCATAGACCATATGGTATTTTCTCCTCAATCTACAGTTGCCTTGCTCTTCATACATTGTAATACTTTGCTATCTGTGTGTAAGTTCAGTTTGTCTTTTGGAAGCTGTTTTTATTTGCAGGGGTTAGAGGCATGTACTTACATGGAAAACCTAATTTTGCGATAAACAGTTACTGGTAGTAAAGGATATGAGATAACACTCTGGATTGAACTGAAGATAGCCCATGAAAGAAAAATGCTTGTCCCAGTTTGAGACAAATTTGGAGGAGTGTCCAAAATGAACATCCTCTGATAGAAGGCAGGTTTCAGCCGCCCCTCTCCCAAGAGGTTTGGGAAAAAATTCCTTGAGGAAAGTGAAAGAAAATAACCTATTTATTTGACAGACACGATGCACAATGGGAAAATAATACTAAATAATAAAACCTCTCACTATGGGGAGAGCCTGGTAAATTTCCAGAGTCCTTTGTGGGTGTGGCTTTTTCCTCTTTGGAGCTGGGTTGGCTTGGGTCCCTCCGGGCCGAGGTGTAAGATCTCCCAGTGTGTTCTGGTGGTGTTGAACAGTCCAGAAGAGAAGAAGAAGAAACTGAAGTCCCAGGAAAACAAAGGAGTTTAACACTCTGTCTCTCCCTTCCAAGGAGCCAAGAGCCGGGAAAAGCAGGAAGGTGCTTGCCTCTGCTCTGCAGCAGCAGCAGCAGCTCTCTCTCTGTCCTTGGAGCACAAACTGCTTTGAAAAGTTCGTCTGGCTTTTTTTCCTTCTCTCGCACCCAGTTTTAAAGACACAGAAAGGCACAGGATTCATGTCTGGGCATAGAGCAGTGATATGGGATACACATCATAAAGTCACCCCAAAACAGTGTTTAAGTGATGTCTATATCTTTACTGTTAAGGAATAGAGCAATGTAACTTGTGGGTCATTTTCATGAACATCAGTATGGGGAATGAAACTTGGAAAACATGCCTTCCAAAGAGTTTTCATGAGCACTTAATTTTGCTTTTGTTCAGGGAGACACACATTAAATGTGTGCTAATTATGAATTTTGCTGCAACTTGACTGCTAACTTGAGGTCTGTGTCTGTAGCCACATTCTGCATTCTTTGAATTCATCTTGGTATAATATTTTTAAATATTTCAAACAGCAGATGTGCATTGCTTATAGATTTGTGTAAATGTTGGTGCAGTGTATACAAAATACGTCTCCCATACAATGATCTGTTGACATTATTCTCTGTTGCTTAGCTTCAGACACTAAAGTCATGACATGTGCTGCTGTTTGGAGGATGCCGAAGGAATTGGAATCAGGCAGTCATGAATCCCCTGATGATTCATCAAGCAACACTCAAACCCTGGAGCTACTCTGTCACCTTGACAACACAGCCCATGGCAATATGGCCTGGTAGGATTCTGCATATTTTATACTCCTAGAAAAAGCCTAAAGGATAGACCCATGCTGTTAGTTTTGTGCAGATTTATATTGTAGAAGCTGTGCTATGCACTTTAAAACTATTCCATCCTTAAAAAAAAAAAAAAGTATAAATTGGATTTTTATTCCCAGATGTTTCATAGATTAAAAACATTTATTATTGTCCTGCAAACGCATATGGAGTAACAGCCTGTGTACTGTTTTAATGTGTTTTTCCCCACCTGCCCCCATCTAAAAACTTTGTTGCACAAAGGTATAATACTTAGAATTTCAGTCTTTTTCTGGAATATAAATTTGATGCTGCACTTAAGTTTTTCTTTTTTCGTCTTCCCTCAACTGATTTAGCATGAGTGTGAGTTGTTTATTGTTTGATAAGAATAAGAATTCATTATGTTATATGGTGTCTGTGTAACTATTCTTTATCTGTTGTCTAAGTCAGGACAAGGAGAGCTGCAATACTGCTGAGGTTATTACAGAAGTTTGTTTCCCTTTCCTGTCTGTTATTTAAAAGAAAGTTAAATGTGTCCATTGTGTAATTGCAAGTTTGTTGCTCTATGACATGTTCCCACTGCTTCCTGACCAGATGCAGGGCATATCGTAAGTTTTAAGCATTCATTTCTAGCCACAGATTTCTAGTTTCAGCCTTGCAGATTAAATTTTAACCAAAAAAAAGGGGTAAATTGAAGGTAATATTTATTAGGCAGTTCTTGGACAAGATAGGACATATCAGTGCATTCAAAAACGTATAGATGACTTTTTTCTAAGATACAGGTTTTCTGAATGTTAAATTTCTTCATAGTAGTATCCTTTAATTCTTTGCTACACATTTTAAAGTGAGTACTCCTCCTTGTAATTCTTTTATTATTTTAATTAAAATTTTATTGTTGAAACCTTTTGATAACTAATATTCCCAACTATATTGGAAAGGTTTTTTTGTTTGTTTTAATCTTCACCTTTTACCCTTTTAAGCTTTGTGCCTTTTGTCTTGCAGTTTTCCATAATCGGTTTCTATCTGATGCTAGAATGCCAGAATTTTTTATGGTAGCTGGATCACTAAAGGAGGAATAGGAGGCATATCACTGCTTTTTATCAGGATGTGAATTATGCGAATGCCCAGAATAATTCTTTTCCTCTAATAACAGCTTATAACAAGTTCATGTTCAGTTTTCAGTCATCTGCTATCTGATTTTATCCAGTACTTAGTGCTTACAAATTTCTGCTACAATTTAATGCCCATTATCTATGTGCATGTGTGTATATATGCATAGAGATTTGAAAATGTCCAGTGTTACAGAGAGATAAAAGGTGTAAACAGAATACTTGGTATCAGTACTCCTCATATCATCTCAGGCAAGCACAGCTGAGTTAGAGGATCTTGTTCTGGAGCAGGCTTTTCTCTTCATTCTCAATCATATTGGACACTACTCATAAATGAGTAAATTAGGCCTTTTGTGCTAAATGTGTCACTTAACAGGCCATGCCTCAGTGAGTGGTGTGTTGGCTACAAATAACAATGTAAATATTCTTTGTATTACACTTCTCAGGTGTTTAGAGAAACATGAAGCTATTTAGACTCTAAGGGTTCAATTGTTGTTAGAACTGAACATAAATCAGGAAAGCAATTTTCCTCAATGCAAAGTGTAAAAACTTTTCAAACCACAATGTAAGCCAGCATTCTGATGTACACAATCACAATGAGATCAGTGGTGGTCTGGCACCATACACTTGCAGTAAGAAGGCTCTGTCATTTGCCTTGCCATTAGAGCATACCCTTTACATTTTGCCCAGAAAACCACAGGCTGAGCACTGGGCCGGGGTTCAGTGTGACCATGCGCACTTTAAGGAGGTTGCTTAATCCACAGCATGCAGTACAGCAATGTACCAGAGCCATGAATGATTGGACAAAGGCTTCATTTTTTAAGTTAATTTTGAATATTATTAGTCAAAATGCATGCTAAAAAAAATTAAATAAACCACCGCATTTCTATCACATCTTTATATGCTGGGCCCGGAAGAGTGTGGCAGAGTTGCCAGCGCAGTTTAAAGATGCGGTCTGTAATGTTGGTGTCAACCTCTGTGACACTGACTCCAGATAGCAGCTCGTAGGAAGGTATTTTTTGTGTGTCTTGGTATCCATAGCACAGATGCTTCATGATATTCCTGAATCTGGTTGCAGATTATAGGTAATTGAGACTTGATCGTAAATCAGTAAAAAAGGCAAAACTATCTTGAACATGCAACTGGTTATGTGCTCTGGCATCTACCACCCATCTCAGGGCTTTATTTGCTCATAGTTTTGTTCATGTTTACCCTCTTCTGCTTTGTTCCTTTTCATGCCTTTTTTAAGGTTTATTGTCTTATATTTTCTCTTCTATTTAAGAAAGCCTGCTAGTTGAAAAACTACCTCACAGATTTTTCTGTTTCTAGTATCATGCACTAGGAAACACAAGGGGGGATTTTTTCCTGGTCTGATGTGTCAGGTATTGGTTTTGTTCAGCTCTGTACTGATGTTAAGAACTGATTCTGCATTTTTTTACCTTTATCTCATCTCCTTTATGGAATGCTGTGCTCAAATGTCTCTGAAATTTCTTATTAAAATCCAGCAGAGACATATTTAATACCAGTTCTCTTTTGTGAACCCGGACCAAAAGAGCAATTTCAATCGATTGTGACTAAAATCTTAAACTTTGCCAGTGTGTGACTGAACACTGTGCTCCTCCTGCTCAAGATCTATTGAAATAATTTTCTAGTCTTGACAAAACCTTTGGCAAAAATCTAATCTCCAAGACATTACAGGCAAATGAAAAAGAAGTTTGATTTTCTACAGTTCCATTTTATCTGGATTGCATGAGTTACTGTGTTTAAAAATTAAGCTTAACCATTCATTTTTAGTTAGTGAGGTTGTTTACTGCTTCCAAGCTTTGAATTTGGGACTCATCAGCATTTTTACTCAAACTCTTATATGGCATAAAGAGAGTTCAGAAAATTAAACAGATGCTTAAATTAGGCCAACAAATAGGCTTGTTAATTGTTCTGTTTGGTTCTAGCCTAAGAATTTTTTTTTTCATCCTTTGCCTGCTGTTGCGCATGTAAGCCAAAATGCAAAGATTTCAAATGCAAAAATCCTGAGTGAATTATTTCAGTGGAAAACCCCAGATACACATGGAAATTTGTGTGTTTAAAAAGAAAAAAGTCTCTTCAATAAATTCATTCTGTAGATAAATATATGTATTCATACAGAGTGAAACACACATAATAATAAGTATGTTGCTCTATGCAATGTTGAAAAATTCAATTAAAGGAACTTGCCATTGGGTATCTTGCAAGAAGCCGTCCAAGGTACTTGTCTGCATAGGAGAGGCCAAGGAAACAGGACAGCAGTTAATGGGATTTTGGTAATTCCTTTGAGTTAAGCTTGGAGGAATCCCCAGAACTCTTGTCTGTTAAAGCCCGAAAGACTTACATTTCAGCAGTTACCTACTGTTCTACTTCGCTCTCAGTTTTGCTGCAGACTTTTTGGTAGTAGACTTGACAAGATAGTCCTCAGAGAAGGAGGATACTACAGGACATAAGAGAAAGTATAATCTGTGAGATCTTGAATTTGTAACACAGCAGGGAGTTTCTCTTGCATCTGCTAGAAGCAGGTTTGCCTCTATATGCTTAAAATCCTACTTTTTCCTTTCCAAGTGTGGCAGGTATGAAATAGGATAGATCCTGCTCGGTACTAGGCTGTGTACTTCAAAAGAGATGGGAACAAGTGAAGTAAGTTGGATTGTGGTCTATGTAGTAAATGTGAAATAAAATGAAAATAAATAAGGGGAAAGTGTTAGATGAACAGTGAAATACAACTGTAGAGGGAAAATGAATGGAGGTTACAGAGACAATATAAGCGGAGGCTCAATTCTGAGCAGCCTGAAAGGTGAGGAATGAAGAATTCATATTTTATATAGACAACAAGAGCTGCTAAAAATTTTTTTGAAAGGGATGAATATGTTACGAATAATGATAGATTACTTCATTAGGCTTCTTTACTAGTTCAAGTTGATTTTTTTTTTATGTATCCCACTCAATCAATCCTAGAAATGAACATGCAGATATTACCATATCTAAGAGAACATAGGAGGGAGACAAATTATAATTTTTTTAGAGTCACAGATGTTTCAAGAACTCCAGGATATTTATCACTAAAATATTAAATTAGAACTTTGAATTCACAAGGAGAAAGCTATTATAAATGAGCACTTGCCACAGATTTTAAGTACTTAGATTTTATTTGGTATTTCATCGAAGGTCTCCAAATAGAGTACGGAGAAGTACCATCTCTTGCTTGGCCATACACAGTACAAATCAGCCTCATTAAGGTTGACTTTTTACAGAAGTACAAATTCTCTCTAATGGTCCTTTCAACTTGAGTAGAGATTTAATTCATTTAAGATAAAGAAGATGCTATACATAACATTTTATTGCTTCAGTTTCATCATGTTCATTCCATTAATGCGCACAGTCACTTGATCAAAGTTAGGCACATTCATAATTGATGCCCCGAAGACAGATGAATGAAATCCAGTAGTGTTTTACTTACTTTTTGGCCTTTAAATTTATTTTAAAAACCCACAAAAACCAAACCACCCCAAAACATTTTCAAGTAAAAAAGCCAAGAAGTAAGATAATCTGAAACTCAAAAGAAAAGTGAAAACTGTGTTTATAATAGCTCTAACACTTCCAAGTGATATTCAGGTATCACTTCTCTTTCCTGTCATAATGTAGGTAACGTTATTTCTTCTATAGTGCCCCTCTATTAGGCTTCAGGATTTATATGTTAAAGTTCTAGCTTAGGGTTTCATTCAAAAAAAAGAAAGTTTAAAACAATTTGATAGTTTATACTGAATGAATATAAACCTGAAAGTAACAATACTTTTAGAAGGATCATATGGTCTTGAATATGTGGTAAAGTTAACTGTTAGATATGTTTTATAGCAAAGACATGTAATAAATGCAGTCATAATTTTTTTAACCTGATTTTAACACTTCATATGTCTCAGTACCAGAAATATAATTGTGAGGACAGAGCTCCCTCTGATATTTATATAGAGAGTTTCAGGACTGTCAATTGCATATTCTGGCGTATGAACTGGACTCTGTATTTTGGGGGGGGAGGCAGTTTGTAACAGCTGCCCAGCAGATATTAATTGTATCTTCACATGATGCACAAAATTTCAGAGCTATCTTAAATTGTCAGCATTTAAGAATAATTCTTCCACACTTGATTCATTCCACATATTTGTATTCTCCATCAGCCACTTCTGATATTACAACAACAAATATAGAGACAATTTTTTGGACTAACTTACTACATGACAAGTGTAGTTTCACTGAGAATGTATCTTAACAGCTGCTTTTTTAGTACTGATAATGCCCTTTATATTCTGATCCTTTCTAAATTGGTAAAAGTTTAAACTGTATTTATGTCCCTGCTCTCTTCATAATTCCATGTGATCCTGAATTCTTCACAAGATTTTGCTCTCTTGAATCTTTGATTCTTCTTTACTGTAAATAAAATAATTTATTATATATAAATCCAAATGTTCAGTGTTCAACCATTAGATGTCTTTCTCACATTTTCTTTCTCCTTTTCCACTTTTTTCATCCTCTAAAATATGTCTGGAACCGGCAGAGTAATTTAGAACACTCATCTTCTCTTTTTCATTCCCTTGAATGTTTGTGGTAATTTTGAGTGGTTAGTATTGTGCAATTATAAAACTTTGAGCTCTTCAGTGTAATCACATTTACTAGGCAATAAATGCAATTCATTAATTGGATACTGAAGTAATGGAACTTTGTATTGTATGCCCAGTTTATTATGTTAGCTTTTAATCAGCATTTATTTGACTCTACTCATATAAAGCAGAGTCAAACTTAGTCAAACTAAAATCTGACACTGAAGCAAATACTAAAGGGAAAAATATTTATTTATTTATTCATTTATGTGAACTTACTGTATGTATTCAGTTAACTTACCACTTCTGATAAGTTCAATAGATTCCATATGCTTGAATGAAAATTAGTTTTGATGAAGTCTTTGCAGTTGTTTGTGTTTAGTTTGGATTCATATGTCATGATACAGAAAATAGTGCAGAAATTGTCACTCTGCAAGTAACAAAAAAATGGATTTATAGAGTACTACTTCACTCTCTGTCCCATCTTGAACATAGTTTTGTTTCTGTTCTCACCATGCTGTTATTCCCCAGTTTTACTGCCAAATTAGTTGAGATTTTTCCCCACTGAAAGAAAATTGAGCTGTTTTTAAAAGGGGGTTTCTTCCTTTTTGTGATGTCTCGTAAGCTATTCGTACCCCTGAAAAAATGACGGTTGAAGTCTGCCTCAAGTGATTTTGCAGGTGAAATAGATACTTCTGTTTATTATACTACTATTCTATTTATTCTAATAATTTTATTTTCAGTCTTACTGAATTGCTTAAAATATTAGTGGGAAATGTTAAAGAAAAATGGTGTTGCAGAACTGTGAAAAAAATTAGTTATGCAGGAGGAATTTAAATGTTCATGAGGAACTAACTGAACAGGTGCCCTTGTTTTCTTGGTATCAGACTCCAGTTTGCTCTCCAAAACCCCATTAAGCATTTATTATTTAGACTGTTTATCCCTTAGAGTAGAATTCTTTCCTAGCACAATATTCCAGGATGACTATAGATGTAGCAATGTTGCTGCTGACACTTGCTTACACGGTAGTTAAAAATTCAGGGTTTTGAAATGTCTTTTGGGTGAAAAAAAATTGATCCTTGTACATTTGTGATTAAGTGCATCTATTTGGTAAAAAGTTTGTGAGACCTGAAGGGGTGCCCTGCAGCCTCCCACAGTCCATCCATCCCAGTGCTCAGTCTCAGGCAGTGATGAAGGAGAGGTAGGTTAGGGAGACCGGATCAGTTGCAGTCCTAGCCACTTCTAGAATTCTCTTCACCTCAAATTCCCCCCGAACCCACAGTTGCTGGATTAGAGGTGTTAGAGGGTACGTCTGTGCTAGGCCTGTGTAAACCTTTAGAATTCTTGGTTTGCTGTTCTGAACAGAAGGAGCGGTGATTTTCTTCAGCTATCAATGCAGATCTAGGCAATCATAATTTTCTTCCTAGGCACGTGTTTCAAATCACTGGAGAAATATACTCAGAGGGATATTCTGTTTTGTTAGGTTTTATTCCCCTGACCAACCATGCAGTTTGTTACAAACAGGAATAAATTAGTAAGGATATGCTATATCCATATTTCCATCTTTGAAAAATCCCATATGAAAATACTCAAGTTGTCCCTCTCAAAAGTAGATACATGTTTCCTCTAAAATGGGTCTGCGGTGGTTGCTTTTGCTCACGCCAGCTGTTTTGCACAGAAGTTTGTTTCAGCCCTTAATTTTTGCCTTAGTACATGGAAAAAGCTATTGTCATCCTGAGGCCTCCAGAGGCTGGGCAGGAGTTTTACCTGGCAGCACTCTGTGTGCTTTCCTGACAGACATTGATACTACTAAAATGTTTTTCCTAGGCTGACCACCTTACTGATTTTTGACAGACAAGCCAGTTATCTGCTTCTTTTCTGACGTGTCAAATATCCATAATATTCACTTTGGGGGTTTTTTAAGCCCTGTTCAGGCAACGGAATAGAAATGGTGTCTGGCAACTACTCCATGAGTAGTGTGTTATAGAGGCCTACACAATGATAATTTAAGGAAAAAAAATATTTTAGAGGTAAGTGATTTTTCTGTGGCACTTCCTTATTGGGATGCTTTTGTATTTGTTTGTAAAGCAGTTTAATTTTTCTGAATGCAAAAGTAATGTGAGAGTCAAAATAAAGCCCAGCCGTCTTTATGGTTCTTGTCCAAAATAATCCTGAACTTCATTTCTTAATTCTCATTTCTCAGGAGCTTTTTAGCTAAAAAGTTCACCTTACCTTCTAAGTTTTTTAAGGAAGTTCTTGTTTTACTTCATCTTGAGGAGTTGGACTCCAAATTAGATCTCAATGTCTGAGAATTTTGAGATTACGTGTAACTTGTGTTCCATGCAGCAGACTTCAATGTACTCTAAAATGGCCAGAACTGATTTAATTCAGAAATGTGGCTGTTTTTTAGAGCACTTCGGAAGGGAACAAGAGTTGTGGGTTCCAGGTTGTACTTGGTCTGATCTCCTTTCTCTTGTAATTAATGTCCTGATTACCTGATAAGCAAGAATCATCTTTAAATTGGAATCATTACAATGCAAAGAAGGCAGGATGTTCGAGTCCTTAATATGTGAATTTTTCTGGTGGGCTACACTGAAGCTGCAGGATGATCTGCTGAGTTACCAAATGTATGGGTGTATTTTCCATTTTTCAGTGCATGAGAGTTTTCAGTCTAGCAAAATTTTTCCATTTATAGAAATAAATGGTTGTCACTTCTGTAATTACAGTTAATCAGTAGTTAATGCTTGCTTTGTCCAACACTTGTAGCTTAACTGCAGTTCATGTTGATGAAAATGTTAGCATGTTGCTTTTTTCTTCCTCAGTCTATGATGGAGGACTTTGAATTGTTCATCTGTAAAAGCTCAGTACATTTATTGGGAGAGGTGTTAACTATCTTTTCAGCATAGAACAAGGTAATAGAGTCCTTTCATGTGTGCATTTGGGTGAATATTTTAAATACTCTTACTTTTTTGCTGAGGTAGTGTTCTCTATAGGATTTAATTTTTTTTATACCAAAAACTACTAGCTACAAGCTTAATTGAAGCATCCTGAATCAGGTGATGACAAAGTAGGGTAAAATGCAACATAGATAATTGCTTGTCTGCTGTTTATAGTTTACTTAAAGAGCAGCCCTGAAGTTGACACTCAGTTTCTGAGTGGCAACTGTGAATTTGACTACTATCTTGTTCATTTCTGAAAACTGTAAGTATCAGCAACTGTTGGCACACTCAGGAAAATGGTACTGCCTGGTTAATGTGTTTTCCTTTTTAGACATTGCCATCTCTGCTGTGCTGAAAACTGTTCTAAATGAAAACTTCAGTTTTTCTAAAATTTGTATCTTGCTTTGAAAATATTTTTTTCTTTTCACTCACCAATATTTCCTGCCTCCCTCTTTCTCCATAGTATTTGATGTTAATGTTCAGTCATGAGTACAGAACGTAGCTAAACATGTTACAAAGGGTGACTTGAGTATCTTCTGCTTAAGATGATAAAATCTGAATGAATGATCACTGCAACCACACCCATAAATGAAAAATGAAATAGAAGTAAAATGGGCAGTTCACAAGGACTGAATGTGTTCACAAGAGTGAATGTGGAGAGACCTCGTCATTGCATGGCATGTCAGCTTGGTTATATTTTGCTCAAATTAGCACACTGTATTCAGCTGTAAAAATTCTTTTACCTTGAAGTTCAGTGGCATTCAAAGACATGAAATTTCTTCCTACTTTTGAAAACATCAAAGAAATTGTTTTCAATCTAGCTTTTGCAACTGAAAGTTGAGTGATTGGTATAGGAAAGGTGCAGATACATCAATAAGCATAAAAAATACTGATCTCTGGCTGAAAGGGATCCTAAAGAAATAAGTGGTCAAATCAGATTTCATTGTCTGTAATTAAAAATATATCTACATAGATCCATATGAAATGCCAGTTATATTTTCAGCAAAATGTTAGTGAAGTGATGGACTTAAATAAATGTTATCAGAATCAACTTGAGGATTTCTTAGTTACCTATTCAGCTGTGTGGTGGTCCTGATATCTTTCAGTTTCACTTTGGAAAACTGGATTGTGGAAGGTTAGTTGTGATCACATGCAGGTTATAGTGCATTAATTTTCTTTATCCTGTTACATGTTTTTATAAAATATTTTCATGTTTTTGAGGGATCTAATTGATGTATCTGTGCAGTACAGAAATATGCATGGTGGTGCCAGTTGGTTTCCTCATATTATTATGGGCAAAATGTAGTTGAACATGTAATTGAAACTGCATGCTATCATTTTTATTATCAACACTTATTTTCAATTGCTTGTAAATTTTTTCCAAGTTGTACCATACAACTTTTTAAAAGTGTTTATTGTTAACTAAGATTGGCAATACTACAGACAAAACAGCCAAATTTAAAGTAAATCGTAGAATCATTCTAGTACCATGTTCTTGTTAAAACACATTTAAAAACATGATGGTAGGTTAATGTGCTAAATGTAGTGATTTTGTCCTAATACAAGAAAGCTCACTACAAATGGACTTTTGTAAGTAGGTAATTTCCATGGATTGACAACACAGTAAGGATGCAGGCCATGCTTCCAGCAGACGATGCAGAAGCTAGGCCTTTATTCTGCTGCATTGCCTTAGGGAAGAGTTCAATGGGTGAGGAGTCAGCCAGTGCATGCTTTTAGTTACAGTTCCAGATTTTTTTCTTTACAAAACAGCAAACAGGTGCAGTCATTTGCCTTGTCTATCTGATGCTTGTTTTACTGAAAGAACAGAGTAAAAACTGATGAAACTGTTCACACAAGGCGCAAGAGTAAATTGGGAGAAAGGTAGCAGCTGAGAATAACTGAGTTTTGTTGTATGTATGGAGTAAAGAAAGACACTGTGTTACTTGCTTCTGATACCTGCAACTTCCTATTTTCTTTTCCTTGTGTTCTATAGCATAAGATTCTATGAACTTCCATCACTTGGATCTGGGGCCAGCCAGGTTATATCCAGTGTATTAGGAATATAGGAGTAATGCAAAATCTGGGATAAAATAGAAGCATGCATAGTGTGCAGTGCAGGGTTAGGAAGGTTGCTAGTGTCTGCTTAATGTTGGGCTCACTTGCCCAAGGCTGCACCCTGCAACCCTTCTTTCACCTATTCCATCTAATTACTGAATTGGTTGATGCAAAAGGCAAAACAGACTAGAAAACTTGCGTCTAGTTGTGGACTTCTGATAAACTTCAAGTGATGGTACCTCAAAAAGTCATTGAAGGTGAAAACAGCATATCAAATGCTTTTAAATAGCTGAAGTTTCAGTCTTAAAATGGGAAGAAGTTTTTTCATTAACCTATTGATACTGAAGTTGAGATCTCTACCTTCAGGTGTATTGTTGCTGTAAGATTATTGAGAGGTTGCAAAACTTTATTACAACAGTGTTACAAAATTACAAAAATAGAAGCCTATTCTCATAAAATGACAAGTGTTATTCTTTCAATCTTACTGTTACCTCCAGCAAGTTTATTAGGGTTGGAGTGCATATACTTAGCTGAGTTGCTCATACTGACTGGCTTAAATATGCTGCTTCTCATGGAATGAGAAGAGGACTGATTTCTTGTGTTCCTTACTGTATAGCATGAAGTGAATCACATGTTAAAAGTATATGTTGATTAAGTCATGATAGCAGCTGCAGAACTGGAAACTTAGTTTGCATCAAAACTAAGGCTTATGATTTTTGGTGCACCTTCAAAAAGGATGCATGACACTACATATGAATAACTCTGAGGTTTCAAACTAAAGTCTTCTAAAATTAGTGTATATCAAGGTCTCTGGTTGTATTTGTGTGTGTGTATACAGAAAGACTGCTACAAATTGCTAGTTAATGGCAGATTTTGCACTTAAAATATGTAGTGGATTTAATCTAAAGTAAACCAGGAGTATGGTTTAATATGTGTTGGAATAGATTAGATCCACAGAATTAAAATGGCTTTCTAGATCAAGTTCTGATTGATTTTAATGTTGGGTTGTTTGTTTTGTTTTTCTGTTTCTGTTTTACAGCGTTATGTGGGAACCGATGGGAGACGGTAAAAAGATTATTTCACTGGCTGATAACAACATATTATTGTGGGATTTGCAGGAAAGTTCAGACAAAGCTGTGGTAAGAAATTTTCTTTTAACAAAATATGCTGTACTCGAATATAGTGCAAACAACAACATTCCGTAGCCTAGAATTTGCTCATCTTTTAACTATTCCTTCAAAAATATCTCATTGCCTTTAATGTAGGTGGGGGAAATGAATATTCTACCGTTGTCTTGAATATGAGTGTTTAAGAGTAGTATTTTTGTATCTGTTGCTGGTGGGTAAATGTTTTCTTTGTTCCCCTTACTGTCCTACTGGTTTTATAGTGAGTAATCTAGAATAAAGCAGTGCTGATTTGGTGATTGTCTACAAGAGAAAAATTGATGGTTAGTAAAGCCAAAGCTACTGAATTCAGATGATGGTGTATGAACTCGTGTTGGTTAATACCATGTAGCCTTCTATTTAATTTACAACTCTTGATTGTATAAGCGTAATGTAAGTTCCTCTATTTGCTATGTGCTGCTTTGAATTGTCAATGTTAGTTTAACTTAGTACTATAGACTTCATTCAGATTGCTTCAGTTATTGTTAAAAACATCTTATTCAGGAACATATATAAAGAAGTGTCATTGGCATAAATTTTTGTCTGATTATGCCGTATCATAGATCGTATATAGAAAACTTCGAATGATTCCGTATAGTCATTTAGGTCAGTGTCTGTGCTTAAAAATGGAAACTTGTTGTGTCAAGGACATTACTATTCAGTTGATCTGTTGTCAATTTTAGATTTAACTCCTCAGGTCAGGGTTAATTTCTTTTCCTGGATGCTGCAGAATCAGTTTTTTCAGCTTAGTCAAGACGCTGTGTCCATAAACTCTTCCCTTTTGGTGCCATCTGACTGTGTGCAAATAGATGATGTCTTGACTTAGTAGTATTTTGCTAGGTATCACATAGTATCAATGTAATGTTATATAGTTTAATACTTTATGTTTATAATTAAGCCCTTTGGGTTCCTTCTCTAGATGAGAAAACTTCAGCTTTATTTTTCACCTACAACTTCAATTGGCGTTATGTTGCCTTCCAAGACTTCAAATTAGTGGTTTTTTTTATCAAATTGATGTTGAAAATTTCTGACAGCTTGCCTCCAGGAGCTTGTCTGTGGCATTGTAGCCACTGGATTTGCATTGTACCTGCATTACTCAGTATTTCTTTCCTAATGTCTGCATAATACACAAACCTTTCTGCAATATTGAAAAGCTGTTTTGGGGTTGGTACTGGTTCCATGCTATTGGTCTTCATGTATCTTTCAAGTACTGAGACTGCTAGACAACTTAGCAGTTTCCCTTCCTCCTACTTCCACTCTTTGTGCAGTTCTGTCCTCACTTGCTGAAATTATTTTGAATGTTAATTAGTATTTGCACTGTTCAACCACTTTCTCATAACTCTCAAATTTTTTCTAAATCCTAACCTTTCTGAAATGTCCTTGCCCATGGCAGGGGATTGGCACTAAATGATTTTTAAGGCCCCTTCAAACCCAAACTGTTCTCTGAGTCTGTGTTTTCCTTTGGGATGCTGTCTGGTGTATTATCAGTTTCTCTGTGTGGGAATCCTGTAATGAATGCCAAATTTTATGTGTTTTTTATTCCTCATTTTATACTGCTTGGGAATTATTTACTAGAATTGTATATGTTGTGTCTTCCTTATACTATTCATTTTCTCAAAACTAAACCCTGACTCTATCACACAATTATTTGTGCAGATAACTATAATTTCTATTTTCTTTTCGTTCCATTGCTAGAATTATGATCTGCATCATTTTGGAGAGGAGTAAACTACCAAATTTTGTGATTTCAGCATGGTTTGGGGAATCAGTATTTTTGTCCTCAAAGCAATATTCAGCTTGCTGATCCTTTCAGTATTTCAAGTAGTGCCCCATATGTAGAACATTTTTTTAATTGATTCTTCTAAAATATGCTTGTACTGCATCAAATGCTGATGGCACAAAAGGACTCTAGAAGTCAAAATGATAAAGGAATTAAGGCGATTTAACCTGTGTCATTTGTTATATGCTTATATTTGATAAAAGGAAATGAATAAAACCAAATGTGAAATTCTTTATAAAAAAAACTGCAACATCTAATGAAGTAGTTACATCAACCCTTGTCTGACATCTTCAGATAGGAGCATTTTAAAATGTTTGTTAAAAACCTTTGTTTGCAGAAGTTAAGAATGTTGTTTGGATTTTACAGTCAGACTCTCAGGAGGCTTTATATAGAATTTGACTGATCCTCTATATTTCCATCTAAAAGAATGTAGTGGATTGCACTGTATGTGATTGCACTGTAAATGAGAATTATTTGTGATTAAAATTTTACCTGAGGATAACCGTTTACCATAATCTATCTTCTGCTCCAACAATTTTGAGTTGTTCTTAGATGATATTTACTTCAATACCAAGTCAGGGACTGCTTTTAAAGTGAGGTTTGATAGAGAAAGTTCATTGGAACTTGACTCTCAGAAAACATATCTCCACGCATCAAAATCTTTAGCCCAGTGAATCTGAGATGTTTGGAATTATTGCAATTTTTGAATGTTGAATTTTCGTCATCAACAAATTTGTCTCAAGTGTGTCTGTGGATTCCTGAGCTAACTGGGATCCAGCTGAACAAGACTGAGGAAAGCATAAGCTCTTTATAGCCGGCTATAGACTTTCTAGTAATGAAAATTATGACAAGCTGAAGTCCAGTATCATTGGCTTTTTCAGGACTAGAATTAACTGTGGTGCATTTCTGAAATCTTTGAAGATTACCTCCTTACTAAGATATTAACTCGCTGTTAAATTCTGTATATGTCTGAAAAATAATAACTTATTCTGTCACAAGTTTACATTTGCAAAAAATAATGTAGGACTGACAGTTACAAAGAGCAATAAAGAAAAGCAAGCAATGTTTTGGTTACACAGTTGGCTTTCTCTTTAAAAAAAAAACAACAAAAAAAGCCTAGTAAAACCTTCCTCCATAAATCAACACTCTACCCCAACTTTTGCCACTATAGTATTTAGAATGTGAGAGAAATCTGTGAGAACAGGTTAGTTATAAAACAGATATCATTGGTAGGGGTAAGCAGTAAATATATTTTCCATTTGGTTATCACCATTTACAAGGAGTGTTTGTAGGCTAATGAGCTGTTGGTGAAACAGTGATTTCTTTCTGTGAATATCCTGTTTATAAGGGATTGTTGCATGCATAATTCTATTAGATTAATTTAGAATTTATCATAATTCTAAAAAGCATGTGATTTGTATTTTAATGCTTTTTGATCAGAATGTAAAGAGACACTTTCCTGAGATATTAATAAAAAGAGCTTTTTTTTTTTGCCTAGAAAACAGATATAGAACAGCCTAAAGCAAAGAAATGAGGTCTTGCCACATTAAAAAAGGAGCATGTTAAAGCAAATTTAAAAAAAAAACCCAAACCACACCATTTACTTTATATGCAGATACACAGAGATTATGTTAATGACAAGAAAAGTTGTCTTTATTGTTTGTTAAGGTGAAAGGTTGTCCATTTTTGGAATCTCTTAGCCGCTGATGTCTTATCATCTAACATGCTGTTTGCTTCAAGCAGGCAGTGACTGAGCTGGACATAGCTGGTGTTGAGGAAACCTCGCTGTCTGACCATCCAGGAGTCACTCTGGCAGTCACACTCCCATGGCCAGAGACCTGGGGCAGCTGCAGAGGGCCAACAGGTCCCTGCTTGACTCCCTCCCTGCACGCCCCACTCTCACAGGCAGACCAGATTTCCCATGGCAGAGTCTCAGTCCTGTCGATCCTTTATGTCATGGTGAAACAGCGAAAAAACAGCCTGGGCTGGTCCCTCTTATGAGGGACCCTGAATAAAGAAAACCCTGGGGTTTTATACCCTCCCAGTCTATGCAGCAAAAGTCTGGGGTCTTCCTTTTCAGTCCTCTGCTCCTGCTGTGTCTGAGTGTCACCTGGCTGGTGACACAGGTCCCTGTGCCTTTTGTTGAGCAAACGGTCAGCGCCTCTTCCCAGCCCCTGCCTCATTTCTCTGCACCACCCACAGCTCAATCTGCAGCTGGCACTACAGCTGCACACCGAGCTACCTCCACTGAATGTGTTCCTCAACACTAGTAAACTTACATATTCTGTAGGGATTGCTAAGGGGAGAATGTCTTTACAAAATATACATGTTGCTATGGGCTTATGAGTAAAATAACAATGTACTTCTGTGTGTGTATATGTGTTATAGCTGATTAAATCAAGAGTCTAAGATTAAAGTAATAGAAATGTCAGTGTGTTTGAAATGTTCTCTTCTTGTAAAAACACATGGTGGTGTTCAAGTTGAATAATATCATTAACTAAAAGTAATATCAGGTCCACTGTATCTATATCAGGTAATAGAGGTAAGGAGGTATTCATTACACTGGTACATCACTGGTCTTCCTTTTTTACAGTACATTTCAATTGCCTTTTTTTTTTTTCTTTTGCATAGGTACATATTATAGGCCATTTTAATGGCAAGAGGTAAACCTAATGCTACTCTTTATGGACTTCTCATGTTTATGAAAATGTTTTTCTAAAATACAGTATAATGTATATGTTTTTCTAAAATACAGTATAATAAAAACTGAAAATATATGTCTTTAAAATTTTGCATAGGCCAAAATTTCTGCTTCTCTACAGTCATCAAAACTTCAGTCTTATTTGGTTCCTTTTCTGTATCTGCCTGCAATTTACAAGTCTCATTGTTTCATTAAAAGTAGCCTGAAGAATTTTAGAGTTCCCAATACGTTCAGAGCTTCTTGGTAATAAAATTGTTGATGTGTTCATTCTCTGAATTATTTGGTCATCTTGGGATAGGAAATATTTCCTTACTGTAATTTACTGTACAGTTCAGTGGGGTTGTTTGGGCTCATTTTGGGTTTGGTTTGTTTTTTATTTTCTCTCAAGGTTTCCTGCTAACTTGTTTCCTCCTTACAGTATTTAATTTGCCTGTATTTATGTTAAGACAAGCTTCTGTCCTTTTGATCACACCATTTATTATTGTTTTGAGGACATTACCTTCTGGGGTGGAACTAATCTTATGCTCACTGCATCATTACCTTTTGCAATTAAATTAGCTATTCTTTGCCATTTATAATCATTAGCTGGACCCAAGAGAAGCCCAGGCAATCCACAAGGTGTGGGTAGAGTCTGCTGAGAAGACGACAGTTAATATTTCTGTGTACAGATTTGAGGTCAGATGTCAACAAATCACTAGAACTCCTCCTTGGGTGAATGCAGTTATGTTTGGCGTGGCAGATGAGTGCAAGGGAATGAAATGGAGATGTTAAAATCTAGATATTTTTCCGGTTTTCATATGTTTTCACAAAGGGGATAAATAGAGGTGTGGTTTTGATAATTTTAATCCAAACTATTAATTAGATTCCTTCTAGATTTCTTGTCCTTTCTGGATTATTTAGCAGCATTCATGTGGTGTTGGTTCAGAACATCAGATAGTATCAGGCAGTGGCATTCCAGGCAAGGCGGAATCTATTTTGGGGAAGATTTCACAGGCTATCTGGATAAAAGTGACATATTCAAATACAGAGGATGTTAAGAATAAGCATGAGATGCTTTCTTGGCAAGATAGCTGCTGTTTCTCAAGGCAGGAAATACCTTGTGGAATTTAGTGGAGAATTTTTTAGTGCCCCGTTATTACTGCAATTAGAATAAACATAGATTAGCTATAGGAGGGAAGAAAACTGTCTGAAGAAAAATGAAAGGGAAATTACTGGATCAGAATGAGAATAGAAACCAGCTCTTAGAATTGCTATCAGTTTTTTTTAATGGTGTCCTTAACAATAGAATAGAAGTAGGAGTGAAATAATGAAAATTATTGTTGACAAAACTTGGAATGCATCATCAGCATATAGGAATAACAGTATATTTCAGAGGATGAACTTGATATTTAGTGTAATTTTTGTAAAATAAAGCAGAAAATTTGTGTTTAAGGAATAAAAATATTTTCTTACTGTAATGTAGAAACTCAGCACTTAAAAATATGTGGATTCTGCTACTTAGCTATTCTGAGAATAATTCAGCTGCCAATATGATGAGGCTATTTGAAAAGGCAAATGGTTTTCAGATGGTTCAGGAGTCAAGAACAGTTACGAAAGGCATGGTTGTCTGCAGTTGAAGGAATTGAAGTCAATTTACAGTCCTCATCACCATTTCTGTTTCTGTCAGTATCAAGTCAGAAAAACACTCATGCCTTTTTAATGTCAATTTCAAAATAGTCCACTTGGTTTTGTCTACTTAATGTAGCCCTTAATATATCTTTCTTCCAAGTACCTTCCTGTTCTGTTCTTGATCATATTCAAGCTTTAGGTATCCATGTGTCTTTTGTCAAGGAGTTCATTGGGTAAAGAACCACTTTCTTTTGTTTCCTGTTGAATCTTCTGCAGTCTTCCCTCGGTAGCCCATAGCTCTTTTCTTGGGAGAGAACATGAACAATTGGTTCATTGTCTCCATGCTGCTTGTATTTTTCTAGATAATTTCCGTACCCTTTAACATCTAATACATATTGGCTTTTGGTGGTTTTTTTGAAGGATACTGCCTGTCCTTTCCTCTTTCCAAGTCAGCACTTATATAATCAAATTTTGAAGCATAAAAATCAACCTCAGTCCTTAATATTTTGACTAAAATAAGTTGGAGTAATTGATATTTTCATTTGAATACACAGAAATCAGTCCTTCCTAGGACTGATATCTAGGATATCCTAGGACATATATTTTTTCATATTTTGGTATTTTGGTTTTGTAAAACCCCTTCCTTCATTGAGGATAATGTAAACAGCTCTATTCTGGTCATTTTTATTCTGGTCTGGTTTAATTTTTTTCAGAACGTTTTATTCTTATTTCAAAGTGTTGCTCTCGTGCAACTGTACTATAATATCATGCTGCCCTTTTATTTTTGTTCCTGTGTCACTAGATTTAGGCATTGTTCCAGCTAAGCATTTAGGAATAATGTTAAAGCCATCCATACTCTGATAACTATTTTACACTGTTCAAGATCTCATTTCCTCCGGAATTCTTTTCTGAAATCATGATCCATGTGCATTTCCAGAATAATTCCTAATTTTGTTGCCTAAAAGTAGACTCTAATCCTTTCCTTTTTCCTTAATGTAAGTCGCATTTATAATAATACCATGAATTGTTTACCTTCAGTATCCAGTGAGGCCCTCACACCTGCATGTCTTCATCTTCAGGGCAGCACAGATCCTAATCTTCATGCAAGAATAATGTTTAAAATACGCCTATGTAATGTTTTCCTTCCTTTTTGTAATCAGCTTTTCTGCATTTAAAGAAATGGAGGAAAGAGTTCAAGATAAAGAGTCCTTGATTACCTGTCCATATATTAAAGTATGAATTAAAATTACAGCTAAGGGTTTTTTGAACCTGCATTTGTGATTCTGAACTATCAACTTTGTTTCCTTTATTTCTTGCGTTTCCGGGGAGGAAGCTTGCAGACTTCCTTCTGTTACGTAAGGATTCCTTTTTATGTGTGAAAATTTCTCTTCTGCATCTCAAATTGTCCTTTAAATCCTCGCAGTTGCTTTCAGGTTCATAGACAGCATGCAAAAGAAGATTGAGTTGATTAAGAACTTGGCTGCATATATAGCTGAACATCTTTGTAAGGAAAGATGTAATTTAATTTCTGCAAGGATGAATTGGCCCATCTAGCGTATATGTGATTTTTTTTTTCTATGTTGTTAAGAAATAGCATAGTATGTGTGTGCTGGCCTCAACCCTAAACTTTTGACTGGAAAGAAGAAAAATTTGATCTTTTTATAGTAGTTAACATTATAAAAGTTGAAATGAGTAAATACATGTCTGGAATCCTGGGGAAGTATTGTCTTCTGCTGACAAAGACCCTCTGCCCTGAGTCATATTTTGAATATGTGATGCTTTTTATCTAGAGAGCAGATTTTTGAAATACCTGATAAGATATACTCTCTTTTGGTACTATCTTAGTGTTAACATTTGCTTCCTTCCCCCTAGTCTGAGCTTTGAATGGCCAAGTCTGCTTACTAAAGGAACTTAGTTTAATTTTTGAAATTACCTACACAAGCTATGAATATTCTTTTGTGCCTGGAATCTAGTTTGTGTCAAAAAAATAAAAAGTTAATTCTATTCTCCTGTTTCCAGTGTCCTATGCAGTGTTTTTTAATTTCTATTAATGACCTGCAAGTTGTAGAAAGGCTTTCAGACTTTGTTCTAAAGGAGGAATGATGTTAGAGGAGTAGGTTTGGCCACAGTGTTACATTATTCATTAACACATGAGGAATATATGATCTTACATGCTGGGAATTCCACGTTCTTTTTTTAAAAAATCTGTAATTTCTAGATTGTTAATCATAATGCTAAAGAAATGTGATATTCTTGGTGGAGTGGTAGTAATAAAAATTCAGCAAAATACATACATGAACATTTATACAATATGCAAATAGATTTAAGCAGTCTCGTATGGACAGCATATTTTTCTGTTGAGGTCAGTTTATGTAAACAGTTTGTGTGTTTTAATCTTTTTCATCTATCAAAGCATAATATTTCTGCTGAGAAATCTGTTATTAAATAGAATATTTATGTTGCATTAGGATCCAAGATGATCCAGTGCAGTAATCTGCTTTTGTGAAATACAGAATGTTTCATAATGAAACATTTTGAAATATGAAAGTTGTGTGAAAGATGACCAAACATGTCTGCTGTTTGTGTAGCTGCTTGAAATTTGTGTAAATTCTATATCTGATTAAATGCAAATATTTTGGTTTCCCTCCTCCTCTTTAGATATTAAACAGTTTCAGTAAGTGATTGGAAGTAAAAGTAATTTTCAGTGTCGGCAGCTTCGATTTACCCCATGTTGACATGGAATTGGGGTATAACTTACTATATAACTTCAAAGAGAAAGTTGATTACTTAGGACCTTCTTTTCATTAACTATGGAGATGCAGACCTGCCTGTTCCATGACATGCAAGCCTGGTTTTGGAACTGAAACCTTTATATCTCACAGATTGTAGATTTGTTATCTAGTATCTACTGTAATTTTAACAGGCATATATGTGATGACATGGGCACCTGGGCCTTGATTTATTTGTTTTTAAAAGCTGCTATACATTTATGGAAAAGAGTCTTTTGACACCGTAATTCTGTTACTACAGATAAAATCTGGCATTTTGACATGGAAAACGTCTTGTAAGACTGTTAATGAAGCTAAATGCATGTGTGTGTGTGGCAGCTACAAATCTGTGCAATGTGCCCATATTATCTATCTATTGTTTCAATAATGATCTGAAACTGTTTTAGTTTATAGATCTAGTTTTAATTTATAATATTTTTGCATACATTACACTACATATGGCTTTTTAGAAATTAGTGGTAGAAAATCAGCTCTAGCTTTTATTCGTTGGGGTTTTTTTACTTTTCTTTTTTCTTCAGTCTTTGGATTTGGTAGTCTGCACTTGGAGCAATGGGGTATTGAGCAGCTTTGTCTTCATTGTAACTGATTTCATTTTAGTGTTCCATTTAGAAACATTGCCAGCTTTGTTTCATTATTCTAGCTCTCTAGTTCTGCAGCCTTGGAAGGGAAAGGACAATTAAAATTTACTTCGGGAAGATGGAGTCCACACCACAACTGTACCCAGATTGCCACAGCCAATGATACCACTGTCCGAGGGTGGGATACACGAAGCATGAGGTAATGAGAGCTTGCAGTCATGTTTTCTGTCTCCTTTGGAGAGAGATTTTTGCATTGCTCCTAACACTTTTATTTTTTTTAATGATAAGAAAAGTGGCAAACCTGTAGTTTATAAAAGGAATAGAAAGGCTTGCATAGCTAATATAGTTACAATTTAGCAAAGAGTTTTCTCTGCTATTCCCCCTCAGCTTCAATTCTAACTTGTATATTGAGTTTTATTGAACTATATACTCGTCTCACAAGGATTTGTTCAATACATAGGGATTACCTGAATGAAGCTGTTTTGTAATTCAACCTGAAAATTGTTTAACAACAGTCCTGACTGTATGCTATGAACTGTCTTCATAGCATTTAAAGATGACTTTAATCTTTGAAGGCAATTCACAGGTTAAGTTTACTCTTCACTTCTGATTTTAACAAAGTATTCTATACTATATTAAAGATTGTAGCTTACTAGTTAAAAGAAATCACTGAATCTATCAAAATAATAACCAAATAAAAGCATTGAATATACCTAATAAGGCATTTTCCCCCCTGCTTAGTTGTGATTTTGATAAGCAAAGGAGTGATGTTGTGCACATCTGTTGCCATGACTACTAAAGCCTCTGCAAGCTTTTTTAAAATACACTTTATCCCCTTAGCACATAGTAATTTATCACTAAACTGAGAAGACTGATGTCTTGTAATAACTTGCGTTGCCTTAAAGGGCGATGACTTTAAATTTAGTTCAGTGGTTCCTGCCAGCTCAGAGTTGTAGTAATAAATCCCTTGTTTGTTCGTCTTGTGTGTTTTTGCTAAAAATATTTATTTAATTAAGGAAAGCTAAAAATATGATGATTAAAAGTCACTCCCTGTATGCTTATCATCAGGTTTGAAAGTTCTGTTCTTTGTCTTGTAAAATGATATATAAAAATCTAACTTTATGTAGATGTGTATATTTAGATTTATAAAGACACTTTTAAAGGAAGTGTACGAGAGTGGAAAGAGAGGACAAAGGAGAATGGGTTTTATTATTTTTGTAATGTTTTCGTAATCCTCCTATTTCTAACACATAGCGTGCAGATCTTAAAACTAAAACCTGTTTTTTGAAGAGAAAACAATAAATGTTGTAAACTCTGCTTCATGCTCTGTCTCATTAGAAGAAGCACCTCTATCTTGCGTTAAAGGAATTCTCTGAGTAACTTCTATGAAAGCTAGATAGTCTGGATATTATAGTCTGGATCCTCAGTGAAAGGGGTAGCTTGGTTAACAGAAACAAACCCCACAATTCTATTTACTTCAAGTGGAGCTCAGAGTAGATAGTCCTTAAACCAGTTTGATTACTAGGTTATGACAAAGTGCTGTTTGCAATATACTCAAAAAGTATGTGCAAGAGTAAGTCTCATCTTCAATTACTCTGTAATATGTCTATTATGTAAATATTTCATAATAATTAGTTAGGCTAGAAGTAGGAGTTCGAAGGCAGGGCAGTATAAACTGTGGCAGTATAAGAAGCATAAAATGAGGGGGGAGGGAGGAATCAAGGGCAGAAAACTGGTCTACCAGCAAAGTGAAGGGAGATACTAGAAGAAGCTAGATTAGCTGCTCCTGAAGAGTGTGGTTATGATAGCTGCGAGATAGAGGGAGTATATTCTTTTGGACATAGCAAACAAAGAAGGGGAGAAGGAAAAAAAGATTGACAGGAAGAGTCCTAGACTAGACTAAGAAGCAGTCTTAATCAGAGAAGAGCTTGTGAAGCAGAGGAGATAGACACTAGGCTGATTGAATTTAGAGAGAGAAATTTATCAGGAAAATTCAGACTCCAAGGCTAAATTCTAAATAGTATGTAAGAAGAATAATATGAGGAGGTGGAGCCAATAGCTGGAGAAAATGTTCATGTGGTCTGGCATTAATCTTATGATGTAAGTGGGAAATTTAGTGTACGTATTTTTGCTGTAGTAGGGTGAAAAGTGAAGAAAATAATATTCATATTTAGGGAGGAAAGGGATCGAATGGTCAGAATAATAGAGAAGTTTGGATAAAGCCTTTCATGGTAAGTAGTGTTGAATATACAGTGTACAGTGGTATTTTTAAGCCCTTACACACATCTCTATGAGCAATGCAAGAAAAAAGTGAAAGGTGCAATAAAGAAGGAAAGAGGTGTTTTACTGCAGCAAGCATGCTTGAGACTTAAAATTTTTTCCATATACATATTCTAAGAAAATAAGTGGAAGTTTGAATTCCAGTCCTAGAATACCTGGTAGAAAGGCATACCTGAATGATATCCTTAGCCTCTCAAACTCTGAGAAGACTGTTGATGCTAGATATCTTAGTAATTTCACTGGTGACTGCCAGAGCTGTCAGGATAGGGCTTAGTATAGGCCTGATAAACTTTGAATCTCTCCTTATGGAGCTATTTCACTTTGTATTAGGAGTTAGGAATTAACAGCAAGAGACTATCTGATTGTGACAGAAGACCATAAGAATATGTAGTCTTCACAAGAAATAGGAAATTTTGGTCACTATGTTTTCTGAAGAGAAACATTTTTCATTTAAATAAAAACAAAAAGCTCATGAAGTGTTGAAAAGTTCTAGTGAAGATTGTAGGAGATGATCAAGTCTAAGCAGAACTTTAGATGATGTATTGGTGACTTTGAGAAAACTGGTAATACAATAGTGGAAACAAGAAAAACCCAGACAAACCCCAAGTTTAAGAGGCAAGGTAGGGAAACAAACTGATGGCTCATGATGTTTTGAACAGACATGCTAGGTTGTTAGCAGTACTGCAGATGTTTTCTGAAGTGGCCCAGATGGATGAGTATATGTCTGGCTGAGTAGTTTAAGGGCCACAGGTAAACTAGTGATAGATGCAAGAGCTCAAGAAGGTAAATTCAATACAGAGCAGTAATAAAAAGCTGTTGTTGATATTTGTTGCAACCTTTGCATCTGAGCTTTTTCTACAGAGAGAAGTAGATATCATAAATAGGGAATTAGTATAACTATTTAGGGGTGGAGAAGTTCTTATCTGAAACTATTGTGGTTTAGTAGCAGACATTTGTAACAGTTTTTACAGAGTTGTGCTAGAATCATCTGGAAGTAGTGTTTCCTTTTAACTCCAGATGATCCTAATGGAAACAAACATGGAAGGAGCAAAGCTTCAAAGCAAGCTGAGAAATCTATACGAGTTGCTGTTGTTAACAGCTGGAATGGAAACTCTAGGTCTGTGGGTGCTAAGGGGATTATGCAAGTTTCCAGGGAAACAGATTCCTGTAGGTGGAGTGCAGTTAGCTTTTTACAGACCATTTAATTTTTTTAATGTTTTACAGGCAGATTTATTGTATAGAAAATGCACATGGACAGCTGGTACGAGACCTGGACTTTAATCCCAATAAACAGTACTACCTGGCTAGCTGTGGAGATGACTGCAAGGTGAAATTCTGGGACACAAGAAATGTCACTGAACCAGTGAAGACACTAGAGGAGCATTCCCACTGGTAGAACAAATTATCTGCATGCTGTTTTGCGGGTGGATGGCTTATGTAATTTATTCAGCTAATTATTTTATCATTTAGGAACAATGCAAACTGACTGTGTTTGTGCTATTGTGCATAATCATTTTTTTTCACAGAGGAAAAGTTTTAACATATCAATGTTCCTTGTGTAATTGTAGATTAAGAGTTTAGATAACATTAGTCTAATTGGCAAGAAACTGTTGTTGACATTATTGGGAGGTGGGGTACACCTTTGAGAAGCACAGCGCAGAATTTGGCCCATGGGGCCCAGCTGGGACACAGGTGTGCCTTCCCAAATGGAGCCTGATGGGCTGCACCTGATGTGCAGTAAAGCAGCTGCCATCCATCCTTCTGTTGTCAAATGGTTGAAATGTTCAGTAATGCAGCTCCACTTTTTTGATGCTCTTCACAGTCCTTAGGTTGAAATATGCAAGTGAGTAATTTTATTCTCTGAGATAACATTTAGAACCTGTATCTACTTCACTGGCCTGTCGCTGGAGTAAGGAGAGAATCTTGTCTGATGGCTGCAAATTTCAGTGCTTAAGAAAAGATGAATTATTCATACTTTATAAAATTTGGGTTGGAGTAATTCTTGCAAAATAAATCCAGACCCTAAAGCTACTTTAAGAGGAATGAAGATGGGAATTAACAAAAGCATCATTTTTACTTTTTTCCTTCAGAATATTCAAAGAAAAAGAAGAAAACAAGAACCATAAGACATTTTGTATTAATTTAATGTGTAAAATGTAAAACTTGAAGAGAAATATAATCCAACATTTGTTTTAGAATCTATTTTAAATTTAACTGTAAGAATGTTGGGAGTTTTTTGTTTAACAGGCTATTTTTAATGTGTATTTTGCTTTGGGGAAATTTTTATTTTTAGGACTTAAGTCCTAAATATAAGTATCTGATTTACTCAACAATGAATTGGCATGTACCCTCAAGGAATGATACCATTGAATGGTGTGATTTATTTTATTTTTTTTAAACTTTGTTGTTGAATTTTAAAGATACTTAATAGAAAACAGATTACATGGAAGCTTAAAAGCCAAATGAAGATAGCAAAAAAATATCTTTGGAATGAGGCATGTTACTTCTATGCATATTTAAAACATTGACAAGATGAATGTCGTGCTGCTCTTAAAAAAATTGTTTAACAGTGATGTACTACCTACTATGAATAGGCTCTTGTTCTCTCTGCTTTAACTTTTTTAGGGTCTGGAATGTCAGATACAATCATTCTCATGATCAGCTGATCCTCACAGGAAGCAGTGATAGCAGAGTTATCCTGTCTAATATGGTATCAATTTCTTCAGAACCATTTGGGCATATGGTTGATGATGATGAACTCAGTGACCAAGAGGACCAGCATCAGGAAGAGAAGTATGAAGTTTCCTGAGTTTTATGCAAATGCTTATAATTTGTCTTTTTATTGTGATGGTTTACATGTTTTTTTTTTTTGCTGACTAGGATTTTTGTATACATGCCTTTCAGGTAAGTAGTTGGAATTCCCTCTTTATTCAGACTTGGGTGGAATACACTCTTTAAATCTGATTGGCATGGTCACTCCAAGTTCACTGGTAGGAAGGGAATGGTGATGCTGAGAATCACTTCTGAAGTCCACTGGATTGGTGAAAAGATTCACTTTAAGGGAGCTTGGGTTCAAGTCAAGTATGTAGAACAGTCTGGGTTGAGAATTTGAAAGTATGCTTTTGTATTTTCTGTGTATGTGTTGTAACCCTTAGGAAGCATTACCAGTCTAATGATGAGCTTCTGCACAGGCAGAAGAAAGGAAGTATGAACACATTATTTTCTTTTTAATTTTGCTCTTAATATCTCTGACTGCTCTGGAACCCAGTAACTCATCAGACCTAGTTCAAGCAAACCAGAAGCTTGGTTTCAATGCTCTTGGTAGAGAATAGTGCGTGCTATTGGCAAACATTTGTAAACCCATCCGTTTGGTTTGTATGGAATCACGTATTTCCCTTGTGAATTTTGAAGGGATGCGGTTTTAGTGAAGAATTAACTGAAATGCTAAAATAATTTTTATACTCAGTTTTTGTGTGCTTTCAGCTTTTTTATTGTACAGTATGTGATGCTTTCATTTTACATGTCTTTACAAGTGTATCTATGTGTAAATAGGGAGTTCTGTAGATTGAGGTTGGGCTGAGGCTTTCTAATTTTGTGACTAGCTTTCATGGTGATCTTCAGCAAACTCTTCCTTTAGAAAGTAAATCACAGAATAACAGAATGAATTAGGTTGGAAAAGACCTCTGAGATCAGAGTCCAGCCTATGACTGAACATTACCATGTCAACTAGACCAACTCCCACATCCCGTCTTTCCTTGAACATCCCCAGGGATGGTGATTCCATCACCTTTCTGGACAGCCCATTCCAATTTCTAATCACCCTTTCTGTGAAGAGATTTCTCTTAATGTCCAACCTAAACTTACCCTGGCATAGCTTGAGGCTGTGTCCTCTCCTGTCACTTGTTGCATGGGAGAAGAGACCGACCCCCAGCTGGCTACAATATCCTGTTAGGCAGTTGTAGAGAGCAGTAGGGTCTCCCATGAGCCTCCTCCAGACTAAACAACCCCAGCTCCCTCAACCACTCCTTATATGACTTACTCACTAGACCCTTCACCAGCTCCATTGCCCTTCTCTGGACAGCTCTGCAAAGCTGTCTGCAATGACATAGGCAGATTAATTCCTGAATGATCTTTTAAAATGAAGAATAGTCAGATGTGATAAGGAACAAGGAAATTACAAAAAACATCCCCTAGTTGCTCAGCTGTGCTTGCTAGATGTTTCAGCTAAAATTTTAAATAAAGTTTAGGTTACTTCTCTAGTTGCATTTTTAAGGTTGCTCTTGAACCTTATTTTATTAATAAAGATGTAGTTTTGGTGTTTTAGCTTCATTTAAAGGACCTGGAAACTATTCTTTTTTTAATATTAAATAATAAAGTTACTCCGTATATAGAAATGGCTAATTTTAAATGTACAGAATTTCTTTAAAATATTTTCTCTACATGTTGTAAGTGCCAGAAAAATCAAGGAGTATCAAATTAAGTACCTAAAAATTTGCTCAGCAGTATATACTTACTTTCTAGAACGTAACTGAGTTACCATGTTTTAAATACAGAATCAGAAAAGGGTTTGTGTTTGTGTTGGTAGATCACCTAATTCCAACCCCCCCTGCCACGGTCAGGGACATCTTTTGCTTCCTTGTCTTTGGCTGGAGATTGCAATTTATTCGTTCAGGATGGAAGATAAATAGCATTAGTGGAAATGAGAAAGAGACCACATTTTTTTTATATGGTGGGAATGCATTAAAAATATCACAAGTAAGTAACATTCTGACACACATTGTGTAGTAAGTTATCTGGAATTCTGAATTTTTGTGGATTGTAGACTGTGTAGGTTGCCTCATTAAAACACAAGTCATTGTTCTAGAATAGGAATTTTTGAATCCAAGGTCATCCAATGCAATACAACAAATATAATGCATCTTTTTGTATGGCTATGGGTTGGATGTAAACCACATCATGAATGACTTGTATAGTAATAATGTAGAGCCCTTGCCTGTTCCCAGAGGCTACAAGAGTATAAATTCTGCATTTGCTTTTTAAATATGTGCTTTTCAGCTGCTCATCTGTTTTCTATAAAACCTGGGAAAGCACATCAGCTTTTGTAACCTCTGCTTGGTGGTGTGAAAGTCTTGGTTTAGGCTCCCCCTTCCACTGCCTTGTTATGAGTTGAGTCAGAAGGATGTTTGCAAGCTGCTCACCAGCCTTGAACTGTTGCCAAATCAATGTCTCTTTAGTTCTGAGTGCACAAATGAAGTAGGGCATAACAGCTGTTGGGAATACTTCTTGTTAGTCAACCACTAGTAGCAAATGTTTCAACTGTGATACCCTCCTGGAGACCTCTGTGAAGAGTCTGTTGCACCATTCCATGGGTACTGTCTCTTTTATAAAATACAGGTTTTCACTGTATGGTTTGGTGCAGGAGGGGTGTGGGGTTTTTTTTGTTTGGTTGTTTGTTTGTTTTGTTTTTGGTTGTTTTTTTTTTTTTTGCTTGGGTATGCTCTGGACTTTCAAGAAAGTGTTATATTCTCACAAGGTGAATTTTTATCCTGTTCTGGAGGACATCTGATTTGTTATTAAACAGCACACAAACACTGATAATGTCTGTTTCAGGTGTATCTTGAAATGTACCAGGAAGAGCATGTAGTTGGACAGCTAGAGTCTCTGGCCAGTCACCTTCTGACTGAGTACCATACCTCTCTCAGAAAGTTGAAATATCAAGTGGAAAGAAAGGAAAAGACTGCATTTTATTTGTCCTGAATACAATAACTTGTAAAAATACTCCTTTTGATTAAATATAAAAATGATAAGTATTTGCCAGTCGTAAAGGTTTGTTGTTTTTTCTACGTAGTAAAGTCCCCATATTTTGAAAACATTGAGTTCTAATACTGTTCTACGCAGTTAAGATTCCTTCCTGAGATCTTTTAAGACTTGTTATTTTTTTAATACCTTTCAGAGTAAATTTCCTAAATTTTACTGTATTTCTTGGTTAGAGGCAAAAGCAATAACATGTCAGTTTAACCCTTCCTTGTTCAACCATGTAGAACTATGCATGAGTCTACCCACTCAATTATTCTTGCCAGATTTGCTGCAGTAGTTGTCTAGTTTTTAAGGTTCTCAACTGAAAATAATTATTTGGAGATAATTTTTTTCAAAAGGAAAGAATTCAAGTACATTGCATAACAAATAAACTAACTAAAAGCTGCTGTATTCCATTCTCACTAAGAATTTTTTCTTAGTGGTTTCTTCCTTCAGTGTTTGTCTGTATATATGTTGACATCTTGAGCCTGTGCTCCCATCTTAGAGACCAGAACATGCTTGCATAAGCAATATAACTAGGACTGTTGCATGAGGATCTGTTTCTTGTTGAAATCAAGTGGCCGCCAGTTCCTCTTTACTGCTGGTTTAGATCAGAGCAACTATTTTGCTGTCTTTTCCCTACTTTTTAACTGCTGCTGTTGTTTCTCCCATCAATCATAAAAATGTAAGAGCAGGCAGTGTCATGTCAAAGGTCTCCCTAGCCTATATCATACATCTCATAGTAGTCAGGAGGAAAAAGTATAGAAATAGGAAAAGGAGATGTACTTCCCCTGCTTCTATCTCCTGACTATTCACAGTTCAGGGACACTTACTGCCTTCTGAATAATCTTTGGAAACTTCTGATTCTTCCATATAGGGTTTTCCTTTGATATCAGCCATATTCTTGAGTTTATCTGTTCTCACTAGCTGTGTTTTTGTTTGTTCCAAAACATGCCAGCTGTGCATGCACAGCTTTTGTGAAATGTGTCTAGGAGCAACATGCCAACTGTGTTTGTTTTCTTGCACTGAATTAAGAAAGGCTTCAGTGCTTTCTGCATGGGAAACTCAAAGCCACTCTTGAAAATAGGTAGTCTAAGAAGAGGATGGAGCTGTCCACAGAGGAGAGGTGTAGGCATGTGGCCATATAGCTATGCTATATTCTGGTCAAGTCCTCAGTCTGGGTTATTTAATGCACAGTTCAGACGTGGAAAAAAAAAGCATCTGAGAAATGGTGAATGAAATGCTGTGCTAGTTCAAGTTTAAGTACCTTGATCTGGAGGTAGAAAAACATGTACAAAATAAATGAAAATAGAACAGATGAGGGTGAGTACTTGGGGTTCATTTTGGTTTCATCCCCAAAACAAAGCTAATCTGCCTGGATAAGAGCATGAGGAGTGCTTTTCAATGCCTAAGTTTGAACAAAACTTTTAAACCATGGTATCATTCCACATCTGTGGATGCAATCACTTGTCAGGCTTCTCCTTGACCTCTTTCTTTAGCTTTGCACACTGTTGTTGCAAGAACTTTCTCCCTGCAACGCTAAACTTGCCTGAATTCTAAATCTCCTGAAGGTGACTATCAGCTCCCTGTAAGATATTAGGAGAGCAATGGGAACTGTCTTCCTCCTAAGGGAGGTGGTGACTGTCTTATATCCCTTCTTTAGTCCTTGGTTATCCAAAATCCTGATGTGAGTGACTCTAGGTGTTATTGTATTAATTATTCTGATAGTAATTTTAATTCCACGTTTTTCTTTCTAACAATAAAAGAAAGCCACTAGGTTCTTACAGTTTAGTGTGGCCATCTTTACTTGTCAATCAGGATTCCTTTTCTTCAGTCACTCCAATACACATTGTTTGCCTTATAGGTTTAAATTTTGAACTGTGTAGGTCTCTGGTATGCTGGTGATACACAGCATGAGAAGACTATTTGCTGTCATAGGAGTACCAGCAGCAAGGTACATGCTGCATCTACAGTGTTTTCATTCTTCATGACTTCTGTGGCCAGAACTTTGTGACAAGGCTCAACTGACAATGAAGGACTTGTTCTTAAAGAGAAAGAGCCTATTCTGTATCCAAAACAATTGAAGGGTATATATGGTCAATTACATTTTGAGCTTTTACATCAGTCCTGGAAAGGAAGCTATCCTTAAACTTTGCAGTATAAGCTCCCAGCTCCCTTAGCTTTCTTTGGGGTTTACGGGCTTAGGATATTTGCTGTTTTCACTCACTGGCAGAACTCATTCCTAAGGTAAGTATGCTGCCTTCTCCCTTATGCTACATTTTTTGACTATATGTTCTAAGATTATCATTATCTTTGTTTTCCTTTGAAGATTGTACCAGAAATTCCTATTCAAAAATACAGTTTTAGCGTTTTTCCTGAAGGCTTAGTTTCCATCTTTTTTGTCACAGATGTTAGCCATAATGTCCTTTGATACAAACAGAAGATGGTCTAACACAAGCACTTCTCAACATTTTATATTTAAAGCTGAGAGATCTGACTAAGTGATTAGTCCTTCCAGTAGAGAGAATCTCACTTGAGATCATGAAGTTTTTAATGAGATGTTACATGTGGAAACATCTTCAGCCATCAGAATGGACCAGAGAGAAAATGGTGGCTAGCCTCTCTGTAGAAAAGAGACTTTCTTCAAAATTCTGTCTAAAGAAGTTGGTGGTTTCTACTTTTTGTAACAGAAATGTGGTTTAGAGTTTTTTGAATAGTAAATCATGCAGTTTCACAATATTACATATGAACTGTACAATCTAACATAACACCTTTGTATATGCATCTGTGACTTCGGGAGAGAGATTTGTCAGTGCTGATATTTTGAAAAGTATTTGCCAAACATGCTGAGGCAGGCTTTCAGGATATTTTCACACAGCTGTCACTAGTGTTAATTTTTATGCTATTTTGCTTTTGGTATTAATGTCTTGGAGAAACCTAGGAGTCATAGGATTATGCTATGGAATCAACCAAGAGACCTAATTAATTAAAACAGGTTAAATAGTTTCTGTTTTGGGGAATGGCAGGATTCAGGACTTTGTTGGATGTGTAGGAAGCTGGGCAAAATGTAGTACAGCAGCACTTTTCAGTTCCACAACCATTTTCTTTAAAAGCTTCTGGTTTTCCTGTACTATTTCTTTCTTTAACCCTCATCAGCAAGTATACCTTCCTTAATTTATTTTTCATATTAGGACATCTGTGAAACCTGTATGAATGGCCAATTATTATCTATAAAAATTGTGTTCACTAATAAACGTACTTGAATTCAGGCTTTTTTAAGAGAGTGAAAAAGCAAATAGTGTGTTGTCTAATCTTGCAAGAAACAGTTTTCTCTTGAAGTCAAAAAGAAAGTGCATCCATGGGCTATTCCAGAATCCAGTGCTATGCTTTTCAGGATTCATTTTTGGATGCTGCAGTACATGTTGCTGCTCTATTGATTCACTTCTATTTCATAGTGATTTTTAGATTAAAAAGGGTTTGACTGTGATAAGGAATTAATGATTTTTGCTGACTGAAAACCATATTTTATTGACCATATTTTGTCACACTGTGGTGACAAAACAGAATTGCAAGCACTGCAAACTTAAGTGGTTGTTAGCATGAGAAGTAATTGGAAATAACAGCTTTCTACATGAAAACAATTATCCAAGGCTGAACAGGCTTATTTCTCAAATCTGTAACACAATTAACCTCAAAGTTATCTAGTAAAATAAAAGCTTCTCTCCTTTCTTAGAAGCTGGTTGGGGTCGTGTTATTTGAACAAGACCACAGAGAAAGTCCATTTTCAGCTTATTGTGGCAGAGGTCTGAAATTTATGCATGATGTTGGTAGAGACTGCACATTTCATACTGTGAATTCTTGGTGACAAAGGAATGTGATGCTTTGTCAGTTGATGCAGTGCAAGAACATGTATAAGAAAAGGTATTTTAGTCTGGTCAGAATAAAATCTTCAAAATACATAGGAAAGCAAGAAACTAAAGAAGCATTTTAAGGGTCAGGAAGATCTGAGGTGAGGAAGAAAAGAGCTTACTAAGCTTGCTAGGCATAACAAATGACTGTCAAGTATGCTATCAAATACAGTCACAGAATCACAGAATAAGCTGAGTTGGAAGGGACCCACAGGGATCTAGGAGTCCAGCTGCTGGCCTTGCACAGCACCATCTCTATTGTGGGATCAGTAGGCCAAGGCATCTATGGTACACTGAACTCGCTGTATAGCGTAGCTATCCATGCTACACATAGCTGTTTCATACGCATATGTGCATGCTACATATATAGCTATGCATGGCTATTTTTATATATTTTTTAATATATATTTTTATGCAGCATTTATATAAAACCAGGTATCTCTGTGTTCCTGTGTTCTGGCAACAGCATGGATTATACATATTAAAGCAGTGTAGAAGAAAGTTTACTTCATATCCAGCTCTGTACAGCTATTCTTCTTGTTAATCTGAGATGATTCTTTAATAAATAAATATGTGTAAAAGATGAGTAAAATTTCATTGGGACTACATGAATCTCCATGTGACTCAGGAATAGAACAATCCTAAGTACCCTAGATTGATAGAGATTCAAAAATAGTGTCCTCAGCCTATTCTTGGCTTACCAAAAAGATCAAACATGTAGCCAAAATGCAGAGAAATCTGAGGTGTTTTCTTGGAAATCTCTTAGCATCAGGTAAGGTAGTCTGCCTCTAATAGATTTCTGTTGTGAGGAAAAAAACCTCATCACAAACAACTCTGCTCCTTATGCTGGATTTTTTTTCAATGTTTTAGAACAGTCTTTCACATACATGAAATGAATTTTGCTTTTTATTCCACTAGCAGAATCCTTCTGGGCTCATTACCCATTGCATAATTTAAAGGCTAACCTGTTTTCATTCATCATGTTTGTAAAGGATGCTCATGGACAGTTTCTTTTGGATCTTCTGTATTGTTCCTGAGACACGTGTTGTTTTGAGATGATTTTTTTCCATCCTGATTGTCTTGTATAGTATCTAGCTCTTTTATACCAAGTGATCACCTCCATAAGGATTTTCTCTGATTCTCAATAACTGTTTCAAGGGTGTGTCATTGGCCTGAAGAACCACATGGAATAGCATGCTTTCTTTTTCTGGGAAGGCACAAAATTTACTTTCATGCCTAAGAGGAAATTCAGTGTATAGATAATAATAAAACACAGTTAAAAACGGTAGTAATAAATGGGAATGCCGAACAGAAATTCATCTACGGGCTTGTTTCCTGAACACTCATTCCCCTGTGACTCCTATAAATTAAATTAGATGAGCTGTGTTATTTAAATGAAACACTGAAACAACTCTGAGCATACAGAAAATAGTGTAATCTAGAAGCTTATTTGTCCCTGTTCATCCAACCTTTGGTTAACTGAGACTCGTGGTTAACTGAAAGTCGGTCGTGTCCCCTGACAGCCGTGTGCACTGTGCATTACTCCCCTGCTTATCCGGAGAGACGTCTCAAACCTTCAGAATAATGGAGTTGTGGGTAAGTGGGTGAGCACTGCATGAAGCACATTGCTGTCTGGGGACATGACCAACTTTCACTTAACCAGGCATGTCATTTAGCAGGAAGTTAGAGAAACACGTTACAGGAGATGGAGTGTCTGTATGTGTTCGTTAGCTCTCTGCTGTTTGATACAAATCATCTAAGTTTGTACTCAGAACTGCAAAACAAGCTTGTTCTTTGCAGCTAACCAATTGGCTGGGTGTTGGTTATGCCATGACCTTTTTTGGTTAATTGACCTTTAATGTAGCACAAATAAATGGTAAAAATCCTTGAAAATAGATACCTGAATCTGTTCTGCCGTATGAGTCTGCTTTTGGTTTCTTCATTAAACTCAATTTAATTTTAATTGCAGTGTTAGATTCACAGCTGGCTCAGCTGGCTAGGTGGGGCAGCAATACCCTGCAAGATACCCTACTGTGCTTCCATCCAGGCTTTGTGATTGCAGAGCTGCATGCTTTCAGAGAGCAGCAGGAAAGGGCAAAGACAGCCAATAACAACACTTCATTTCTGTAGTAGCAGCATCTGTTTAAATGATTGAGTGGCATTCACAAGGCTCTTTGGCTTTGCTTTCTGTGAGGAGGGTTGCAGCTGTAGTACAAGGCTGTTTCTAGGAGGCGGACGGAAGCCTCTGAAGGGCTGACTGATTCTTGTCAGACAGAGATGATTTTCTGTGGCTGAAGGAGCTTTAAGGTCATCCTCTGAAAACTCCCCTACCCTGTAGCTACAAAATAATGTGCTGTAGTGGTGTACTGAGAGGAGAGACTAGCTTTGGGAATGGAGGCAAGAAGGGCTGTGCTCAGTTAGCAGACTACAACCAATGGGTCTTGAGTGGTTGGGACTTCAGAAAATCGCCTGTGTCTCTTGAATATTTCCAATGCAGAAGGGAATCTGTGTCTCTCCTATGATGTAGGTGACCAGGAGCTTGGGTGTTGCAGTGAGAGGTGGGGTATATAATAGATGAGAATCTGGTGCTGATATAACTGTAGCAATGGGAGATAAAAATCTAAGTGGCCAGAGTGGCACCATCCCCGTTCCATGACTCTGGAGAGAATGAGTCCAGAATGGCAGCACAGGAGAGACTGATGTTAGGGACTGCAAGTTCTTACCCATCTACATACCTCTAACACTGAATATTATTTTAAGAATTCATTTAACAGTGAAGGGGGAGAGGAAGGATGATGAGAGAAAAGATGTTGGTAAACAGTAGTACATTTAGATCATGCCACATAGTTTATCTAGCTTTAGAGAGTGAGAGAGAGGCTTGGTGTAGGTTCTGAGAGACAGGAAATGCACTAAAGTTTAGAGTAAGAGTTACTTTGTCTCTGTAAATGGGGTCTTTAGCACTGACTTGACTCTGCTGTCATCTAGAACATGAGTACATGCAAACATAAGGTATCAAATATTTCCTTAGAACCTACTACTGCATTCTTATACTTTAAATGGGATTTTATGTATCTAGATATTAGTGACACTTAATACTGTCTTTAAAATTGAGTGTGTTCACAAATCCTTACTTTTTTTTTTGGTGTTTTTTTTTCAATTTTAGGATTAAAGAGCCCCTTCAGGACAGTGTAATAGCTACCTATGAAGAACATGAAGATAGCGTATATGCAGTCGAATGGTCCTCAGCAGACCCATGGCTATTTGCTTCTTTAAGTTATGATGGGAGACTGGTTATTAACAGGGTTCCCAGAGCCCTTAAATATCATATACTGTTATAATTTGTTTATATACTTTTATTATTTGTTTGCTGGAGTTGTTATCTCGATGTACACAACTGGTAGGTATTGTTAAGAGGTTTTTTTCAGGATCTATTTTTTTTAAGTATAAATGTTAAAATTTTGTTAAGAATATCTGTACTGATGTAGACTTGTATTTTGTCTTTTGTATTTGCCTTGAGAAACTATGATGCATTTTCTGAGGGCTGTGCTACCTAGATTTTTTTTTTTTTTTTTTTTTTTGAGGGGCTAATCACTTCATGAACTGTAAAGTTTCTGGAGATAGTGGGTACTTTCCATACTATTGCTTTATTACATCAGCTTTACAGAAATGCTATGATGCTGATACAAAACTGGGGCAATGTAGGGTGCATGTAGCGGAAGTGATCTACTTGTTACCAAGAATAATATTTTCTATTTCTTGTATAAGCAGCCTTCTGCTCTTAGGTAGGGTCACATTCTGCTAACTGTTCTGGCCACAAATACAGTTGGGAGTGATCTTAAAAGGCTTTCTTAATACTGTCTAACAATTTAAACACTTTTTCTCACATTTTTGCATGTCTTCAGAAGAAATTTTTTTAGTGAGAGTGAAACCTTCAAAATATATTTTTCATTTGAACCTTATGGTAGAATCAACAAAGTAACATCCTGCAATTTGTGAACTAAATACAGTTCTCAGCTATGCATTGGTACTGGAAACAATATTAGTCTTTACCAAAATCTCTGATATACTCACATAATGTGTTATCCCATATTTATAGATTAAGTTGTGCTGTGAGTGACTCCGGAGCTATGCCACTGTTAACCTGAAAAATCTCTTTAATATTTGTCTGCTTAGACTTTCTTACCCTTCTGGCTCTGTGCCAATCTGCAGTATGCTGGCATGATGTGAAAGGCTTGCAACTAAGCACAAAATATCCTTTGCTATGTCCTACTTTTTGCAATAGGTGACCTAGACATTGGTTACTATGTTGTTACAAATGCTGAGAACAGGCGGATGCTGGGCTGTAGGAGAATGCGCAGGAAATTTCAAACATAGGTGGAAGGCATGGTGAAACATTCCTGTACATACTGACATCCTGTCTTCCCCTGGCATAGCTTGCACTAAGAGGCTTCGCTGCTTGCTCTTTGTGTACCCAGGCTAACTGCAGCATTAATTATTCCCTGCTGCCTTTTCGACACTATTACTTTCCTTTTACTTCAGAACTTGGGTACATGTGATGGTGTTGGTTGTGGTAGCATTGTGTAGACCACTCTGAAGAAATTGCAATGAAGATGGGATGGAAAGATCAATACCAACCTCTTCCAGTGATGCCTTCTGTTGCTATGGCAACTGTTCACGTTAGTGTTGAAGGACAGCCTGCTGCTCACCTCTCTTTGTCCTTACCCCCTCTTGGATCGAAACATGTCCAAATGTGATTTGTTGTGTACACACCGCTGCTTCCGTGAGATCACATTTGGAGAGCATGACTGACTGCTATAGGCCAAAATATCCAGAAAAGATGACAGCTGAATTCCATTTCTGGCTTTCTTAAAAAGCTTATTTGGAAAAATTCATAGGAGTGAAGTAATCCAATTAAATCATCCCTACTATTGTTTGCATTTGTGTTAATGATGTTGCCTGTCTGCTCCAGAATGAATGCTTCATTGGAAATTCTGATTATCTGATTTTCTACATTTATATTTTAAACTTGTGCTATTTCAAATTGTTTCAGTCTGTAATTAGGCATGAGCTATTCATCTGTATACTGTAAGAAAAACTACATTTTCAAATCAGTTGTCTGAATGTCAAAATCCTTGCTGCTTTATATGTGGAGCTTTTCATCTTCAGACACAAAATCTTGTTGGGTATCATGTCTGTCCCGCCTGTACGCCACCCTCCCCACCCACCCCTCTGGAAAAAAATGAAAAAACCTCTGCAGTATATCTTTGGTATGCAGCAGAACTCCTTAAAACTTTCTTCACATTAGCAATAAATGTCTAATGAAACTTTGTCTGGCAGTGTATATGGCTGGCAGTGTGAAGGTGATGGGGAAATTGTATAACAGTGTATGGGATTTGACTTGATTTTTAACATGTAATAAATGCAGGATAGATTTCAGACTAATTTTTATGTGGCTGTATTTCCTTTAATATTGTAAACTTATATGAGCTGGAAAGCTCTGTAAACAAGTAATATCAAGAAATGTTTTCTTTTGTTTTAGTCTTGTTAAATGCATGTATCACTCAATAGGGAAGAAGGGAGTGGATTAGCACTGGAAAGGAAGAGACTTCCAGGTCAAGTTTGAATGAAAATGCATTACAGTAGAGTCAGGAGAGCAGGAAGGGTCAAATTTTAATCATTTTTGGCTGTCTGTAAAGTGGGATCTGGGCTACATGTGCAGCACTGGCAGCAATATGGAAATGACCTTCCAAAAGGAAAGGCGTTTGACAAGGTTTCCTCCCAGGCCGTTGGAGCAAGCAAGCTGCTGTAGGATGAAAGGAAGGGTTCTAAGATGGTTAAATAACTGATTAAAAGGAAATAGGAAGCAAGAATAAATCATCACATTTAGTGGCAAAAAATAAATTACCAGTGAAGTCCACAAGGGTCTGTGCTTAGTCATGTACTTCACAGTATACTCATGACCTTTTGGAAAAAGGGCTGCAGAAAAATATGGCAAAGTTTGCAGAGACTGTTCAGAGTATTAAAGATGACCGAAGAATTATGAAAGGGCCTTATCTCATGGATGATAAAATGGTAGATGAAATTCAGTGCAGGAAATGTTAAGTAACTAATATGGGAGAAAGCAGTTATTTTACATACTGTGGACCACCAATATGGCTATTACTTGGAAGTAAGATCTTGGGGGTTTTATAGATCTTTAAAGACATCATCTTAATAGAGATTAAAATTTTAATTAAAACATTGGTGATTACTAAAAAGCAAGTCAGTAAAATAAAGCATTGTTAATCCCCCCAAATAATATATATTTATTAATCACTGGTGTATGTGCATCCTTAATACTGTGTGTAGCTGTGGTTTCTTCCATCTCCAGCCCAATGTAGTAAAGCAGAAAGATTTTAGAGGAGAGTGACAGAAATGATGAATAGCATGCAACACCCATATGAGGATAACTAAATAGACTGAAAGGCAAATGGTTGAGACGGAATGATAAAAGTTCATAAAATCACAAGTGGCAGAGGGAGAGGATGAATATGGAGTGATTGTTCACTGTCTCTCCTGATACCAGAACCAGAGGTTATTGAATGTGATCTGTATATGGTGGCTCAAAGCATACAAAATAAAGTGGTATTCACAGGCATGAAGGTGAGCTATGGCACTCCCCTGTAACAATCCCTTCCCCCAGAAAAAACCCAAAACTGCACAAAGGAAAAAAGGTCATTAAAGTTTACATGTCTTGAAAGTAACTGAAACAGTGCTTGAAAGATTAATCCATTAAAGGTTGCTAAATATAAAGTCAGCATCTCTGGCTTAGAAAAATCCTTTTGAACCATCAATTGGTGGACGCTACAAAGAGTACTGGCCGAGAATCCCCATGTGATTGTCCAGTCTCTTTAATTACCTCCCTGGACATGTGCTATTTACCAGAAAAGGTAGGAAATGGAAATATAAAATATTAACTTAGTCTCTAAAGTTTTGTGTCTAGAGCTAAGACAGCACATTGCTCCTGTATTTTTCTTTGCATATTTCTCTCTGGATGTGTACTTTTGTTGTGAGTTGTGTTTTAGGGGATTTCAAAATATTCATGTCTCAGGTAAATTTCTAACAGAATCCTAGTATTGTGTTTGGAAACAATGTTGTTGCAAAATACTCCTTGGCAATAAGACTGCACAGGCAAGCAGATTTCTGTACAGCAAGGAGTCCATCACTGCTTTGGAAGTTCAGATCATGGTCTGACCTCACAGCTCTGGGTGGTTTTCAGTGTCTCAGAGAATTCTGTTTATACAGTCATATAGCAGCACTGGTAAGCACAGAATTGTTCTGTTTTCAAACACCTCTTAAATGATTTTTCTTTCTTTGCAGATTGTGTCCAGGTAAGAAACTTGAGTAGGTTTTGATTTTGAAAAAGTGAGTTATAGTATTCCTTTAAAATGTCATATTATCAGCCTTGCTGTCTAAAAATTTGTTTCTTTCTAGGTTTGGTGCTGGAAATCCTTTTCCCAGTTATGTATTAATATGTCTCTGGTATGGAGCTACAAAAATGCTTGTTATGTGGTATTTTTACTCCACAGAAAGTGAATTATTGAAGAAGAAAGGAATTTATAATATTTTATAAAGGTTTTCAGCATGATGGAAGTGAAACTGATTGAAGACAATACAAATCTTGGCCATTTAATGAGAAGCTTGAAATAACAATCTGTTTAACTTGAACTAAAATGGTGCTAACTTAATATTAAGAAAAGACCAAAAACCCAACCCACCACCAAACACCAAAAAGCAAAACCTCTTGGTACTGACCTGGACTTTTCCTGTGGTGTTAGTGCTGAAATTAGCTTGATCTATCCTGAAGCCCATGAAGTTAAGGAATAGCTTGTCAACATCAGAATGAATGAAAAACATATATTGGATAGCTTAGGCAGACTGCGTGTTTCCTCTAGGTCTGTAGTCCTTACCCTGTACCTTTTCAATTCTTTGAGTGGAAAGAAGAAGCTGTATGGTCTGGATTATGTGCAACACTAAAATTAGTTTAAAACAGTGCTTTGTAAAGAATTAAGCTTCTAGAACACAGAATTTTCCAACAGGGAACAGAAAGCATTAATTCTGGATTTGCCTCTGCATTTGGAATTTCTTAATCTTTCAGCCTGGTACCTCTGGCAGTATTTGAGACTGAAATTCTGCAGCTGATGTAAGATGGACTTCAACAGTGTCATCTGACTGTAGTCTGATATGGTAAGACACCATGTGGTATCTTACATGCTTTTGGTTTAATTGGAACAGTAAAAAGTAGGCAATTATCATTAAGATCAGCATTTGGATGCAAGTTTGTAGTGCTATAGAGCTTCCATTTGGCTTCACAGAGGATGTCCAGGGTATTTTTTCTTTTTCTAGAGGATACAAATAAAGTGCTTAAAATTCTTGTGATGTCTGTGATATGAATGTTGTTCTGAAGCTGCAGAAAGCCTACGATTTCTGGAATAGCATGGGAAGTGGCTGAGAGAAAACTGCTAATCAGTTTTTCATGAAGCCTGGCCTTCCCATAAAGGGAGCTGCAAGGTGTGAAGCCGTGGATACTTCCCAGAACAATTTGCACATTGCTTCTGCTCGTTCCACCTGCTACTTTGGTCAGTGAGAATCTAGCAGTGAGAAGAAAATGACACAAACAGGTTTGGAGTAAAAGACACAGGAGAAGAAAAGGTGAAAAGGAAGACTGACAAATACAGAATGAAAAGTGAATTGAAAAGGACAAGATCAGGGAAATTTGGATTACTTGGAAAAGATAAATAGGAAAGATGAAAGAAATTGGCAGTACGTGAAGAAAAGGATACAGGGGTAAGGAGTAGAAAAACCCCAACAATATTATTTGCTTGTTTTGGCCATGATATTAAAGGTCCTTAAATTTCTACCATGTTAATCTTCCTGTGTTAACTGATTTAAGTGTTAGAGAGCTGCCATTTATGTTGCAGCATTTTAGTTCTGATGTTGAAGATTGTTCATGTACGTTAGTTACTGATCCATAAGTTACTAGTCCAAACATGTACATTCTAGGGGCGTGGGATTTTTAGCTGTTCATTATTCTTTCTCTTTCAGTGCAGAATTATCAGATGGGGTAATTAACCCAAGCCAGCAGTAACCCAAGAGGCAGGAAGAGAATTTCAAGTGGGCTGTTAATCTTGAGTCACACTAGTTAAATCTGCAGAAATACCTGTTTATGACGGACACTGTTTATCCCCCTGTTAATGACTTCAAGGGAGTACCATAGTCAGAACATCTCAAGATATTAGAGGTGATTAATAAAGTATCTGAGGCCCACTCTTCCTTCCACACTAACTTACAGCAAAAGAATGAGCTATTCTTGAGAAAACTTGTTTGATGCTACAATTTTCGGTGCTATGGCAGCTCCACCTTCGTAAGGGAGTCCTAGTGCTCCAGCACAGAAGATAGCTTTGGGGAGAAAGAGATGAATGAGTCTTACTAAATCCAGGAGTCAAGCTCCCAGTGTGAAGATGCCTGGCAAATGGTTGCCGTTGCCCTGGAGCTAAAGCACAGCTGCCAAGCAGCTGGGCTGAACAGGGAAGACCCTCTAATGTACCTTCTCAGCAAATTGTCCATTTATTCTGATGCTGCGCTGACTTCAGGATTTTGGCAGGAGGGACTGTGGAAAAGCTCCTAAACAGAATGAGTTGAGGAGAATATGGAAAACCCAAAGCCACAACATACTAATCGGCAAGTCTAGAATAGCTGAAGCCTGGGGTGGCAATAGACTTGGCAGACAAACTCACTGAGCCACTGCCAGCTTCGAAAAATTTGTAGAGGACTGAGAAGACAAGAAAGACTGGCAAATAGCAGAAATGGTATTGATATTTGAGCTATGTGGAACAGCAGTGCACAGAGTTGGATAAGGAAATGTGTTTCAAAATGAGGAAATTTTAGCCAAATTATCAATGTTTAATTTGTTTGTTTTTAACAGAGGGGTTTTTCTTATAAATACCAGTCAAAATGCTGGCAAATATCAGAACTTAAGAGATCACATTCATGCAATAAAGTGGGGATTATGCATTTTGTTACAGAGAAGAGCCAAAATTTCTACCCTGTCAGTTTATATGATTTCCCTTACACCAGTCTATTTTCCAAGGGGGCTGGGTGAAACATAGTATATAATGGTGAATTGAACTTGTCTTCAAACACACTTGAAGGAAAAAAAACCCTGCAAGTGTTAGTTTTTCATCATTGGAAAGAGTTTTGCTAAGGCAAGTAATGAACCAATTTTGACTGCCTGGAAAGTAGTGGGTGGGGAGAATGCCTGGAACTTGAATTTGCAAAGGTTGTGAATAGGAATGATCTGTTTTCCAGCATGCAGTTTGTGGGGTAAATCACTCACTTGAGGACTGCCAGCCATGTCTCAATATACACATATAATATTTTGAGAAGTTACCTCAAAGCTGCTTCCAAACGAAGGATTATGCAACTCAGGATAATGATATGCACAAACAGGAAAGCGTCTTCTTAAGAATGTTTCTTTATCATCATGAGAGTGGCTGCATTACACATTTATTTTCTAGTATGAAAGAGTTAGGCTGGGGTGGATACATGTCTGCCAATAGCAGCTGGGTAGGTGGATAGAGCCATAGCTGCTTTGATGTTGCTTTTTTTTTTCTAGAATTCAGTCTGGATGATGTGGAAGAAATCTGGTGCATATTAATACTGGAAAGTCTGTTAGAGAAGGCGCAAATGAAAGCCTCATCACAATGGAAGCTGTTTAATCCATCACAGAGAAAACACCAGTGAACTTCAACAACTTCTGACCATCCTGTCAGTTGTGAGGGACGGTTACTTGAAATCACTTTCCTAGATGGATGCATATTTCTGATCTGTGTTTTAATCATGTCATTTCAGCATTTAATACAACTTGAATATCTTCCATCTATTTTTTGAATGACTAAGAAAAATGCTCTCCATATTTTCTGTTGCAGTTCACAGGCACTTCTTGTAAGGCAGAGGAAAAAAGCTTTTGTTTTTAAGTCTTCATGCTGCTTTACTGAGAGGTAGTCTGCTTTCTATTTCTGTGTCCTACACCTCAAGGCTCAAATCACAATTTAAATTCTGCAGGTTTTGGACTGGTCATTGCTGAGGGCTGAGAAGGGATGGAGGCTGAGCATGACTGACGTGTTCATATTCATCAGAAAACAGAGTCAGCTGGAGAGAACAAGGGAGTAATTGCTGCAGTGCTCCCTCCCTCGCTGCTTGCGCAGACATAGGCTGTGGGGAGGAAGCTACCTGAGGTTATTAAGATTAATACTGCTAGAAATTTCAATCAACTCACACAAGGCTGCTCCTCAAGGCTGTCAGATGCCTACCGCCTTCTCTGATTCAGGCGGGGCCACATCAATTTTGAATTTCCCAACAGAGATTGCTATGATTTATGAGTTTAGGAGGCTGATAAATATGGTTAGTTGAAATAATTGAATCAGAATAATTTCAGTCAGCTGTGCTCAATTTATTTTGTGTGATAACCACAGGAGGGTGCAATTTTGGATAGGGAGTTTCATTTCAAGGATTCCTGTCACAGGAAAGACATTGTTGAACCTGGAATAAGAGCAACTTAATTCTGCTGCCAGGCCTGTATGACAGCCTTATGACCTGCCTTAAGACCTGTCAGAACTGAAGAGTAAGTACCTAGAGCTCTTCTGGTATTGCCCATGACAGAGGCTGAGTCGGGTCTGGTTTATGCATTGTGGGATAATTTCTACTGGGAAGGGTAGTGAGAGTTTTACTACTTAGTGTTTGAATACCACTTTACTATTCAGTTGAGGGGGTGTTGTTCTCTACACTCGTTTTTAAAAATTACTTTCATTTTTATGAAATGTTTCACTTCTGGGTTTTGTGAATTTTTCTGGAGTAGTGATGAGCATCAATTTTATCCTTATAGTGAAGAGAGCACTCATGCTTCCCTGAAAGTGCTCTATGAAACTTTCAAAAATAAATTTGTCCCTACAGGTTTATTATTTGTGTGTTGTAACTTTCCCATATAGATGAAAAAAAATGGCCTTTTAGGTGGATTGTCCTAGGAAGAGTATTGAATATAAAGGGCACTGTAAAACCAGAAGGTGGGCAGTATTGTGATGACTGGGTGAGGTCAGCAGAGAATGGGCAAGCCTAGCAAGCAGAGCAAGGGAAGAGATGAAGTGTGTTGCAGACAGGTATTTTCTTGTTGTCATGGACAAGATATTGATGATAATCTGAGAGTTGCTGGCAGGGTTTATGGGAAAAGGCAGTGGCTCGTGCCTGTCTCAGCCAAAAATCAAACAGGCTGCTGGGTCTAGCACGCGTTTATTCCTCATGTCTGGAATACACCTGAAGTGAATTTTCCTTGCTGGGAAAGTGTCCTCTCTGCTGCTTGGAACAGAGTTGTAGAGTGGCTATCTTCCAGCTCTGTTTGTCCCATTAGGATTTTAGACCTTTGTATTTTAGTGTCTTTTCCCTATTGAACCCTGCAACTGCTAATGTTTCCCACCACAAACAGGATTACCTCTGTCTGCAGTTTCATGTTTGTCGTGTGGTTTTTCCCCACAGACTTTTATACTGCCTTTTCTAACAACCCGTCAACTTTCTCAGAAGTCATAACCATAGCCAGGCAGCACGCCAGAGGTGACAGATTTCTGAGGGAGCAGCTTTCCCAAGAGTCATAATCTGCAAGATAAAAATGGACACGTTTATTCTATGGTTAGCCAGGAATGTAGGCTGCTGCTAGAAATAGGTGTTACCCCAGATGGTTTGTATCAGCATGGATACACCAATGGCCATACACCTGACATAACCTGGCCTGCACATCAACTACTCTCTGGTCACCCGTGGCTGAAGAGCTCTAGGATAGGTCCTTTAACAGGGTGGTGAGGAAAAGCCATACTCACACAAGAAAAAATCTCTCTGACATGTTATTCTCAAAGTTCCTTTGCCTTAGAATTTAAACATTTTTGGATTTTTCATAAACTTAAACTTTATTATGTTGGGGTTTTTTTATTATTCTGGACATGGTCATCACTTTGGGGGAGGGAGGTGTCCAAATATTGGGGAACCAGTAGGAGTTGGCAGTGAGGTATTCTGATCATATAGAAAGATTTGTAACCCTAGAGTAGTACATGCTTTAGGATCCATTTTGGCAGTTGAAATCTGTCAACATCAGACTTCAGTGTTTCAGATACACTGAGCTGCTGTATTGAAGAAGAAGCTGGTGCACTCAGTTTGCATTGGAAAACAGCAACAAAGCAATTTTTTGAATAACAAAGTCCTGGTAAAATTCAGCTACCCAACTTTGGTGTACATGTTAATTCCTGCAGTTCATTCATGGTGGTTCTTCTGACTCACATGATTGTTCCTTTTGTCTCCAACTATTTTGGTACCACCCCTACCTCTTGTAATTTATTTCTGTAGATCATATAAAGTCCTGTTCTGTCTAAAGAATGTCCTATGAGGTGCAGGATCTCTTAGCGACGTGCTCAATTGTGGCAGCACTATTCTATCCAGGAGTACAGCAGAAGTAAGTTAACTTAAAAGAAAAACATTTGCCAAGGTTTTACCTACTTCCCTTTTTCACTGCTCAGCACTTAGGAAGATGTTTCAATGAATAGCTCTTACTGCATCTACTTGCTGAGATCTCCTTACCATGAAGTGCATGTTGTGTCAGAGGAGGGGGTAGGATATTTTGAAAAATCTGCTGCTTAGTCAGGATGTAGATATAAACCACAGAATGTTTTCCAAATCAAATTTGGATTTGGGGCTTAGCTTAAAATGAGGGCACAAAATAACTACATCCTGTGCAAAAAATGTTAATAGAAAAAGTCAGGATTACAGTAATGCATTCTGTGTGGTCTTCGGTGTATAGGGAACAGCAGAACGGCATGTGGCAGGACTGTCTCACTTGTGTCTTTGCTTCTGCTGCTGTGAAAAGCATTTTCAATATTTGCATAATTTAGAGCATGACATTATGATTTTCAAAGCTTCAAATTGGAGTAAAGCATTTACATAATCTAATTAAATCATGTAAATGTTTTATGATAATATTCAAGTAAGTGCGAAACTTGTTCCACAGATGCATCCCTTTCTTAGGCCATTGGGGAAACTGAATTTAGGCATGCAGATGTATGTTTCTAGCCCTGCATGCTCTGGGAGGTCAACAGTACTTACTGAATGCTCTGTTCTTAGTATAACCTCCAAAGCCTGCTTTGCAGAGCATCATCCTTCCAAGAAGCTGGAAGGTAAGCTGGGACCAGAGGGAAAAGCAGAGCAGATTTAAAAGGCTGCTTGCAACCTCTTATAATTTGAACGAAAGCGATGCTACTGCAGTATGTAATAAATTGCTTCCATTTCAGTGAACATTAAAATAATCCCATGGTGACCCTCTTAGCAGCAGCCCTGCCACATTTGGTATCAGATCTCAGAAAGCATGCGTCGTACTTGGATGGGAAGCTACCAGGGGAAGCCCCACAAATCCTCCTGGTGACTGTTGGGTTTGTTTTTGCCTCTGGCTGCACTAACTCACAAAATATTGGAAGCACTTGGCCAGCATCCATGATGAGAGATGCTGTCTTGTAGTGAGATTATTTAAATAATATTTTTTATCAGCACATTCTCACTAAGCTGTCTTCAACAGTAGTTCTTAGTGAATCCTGTCTTTGCCAGGATATACTACTGCAATAAGGAAATGAATTGAATCATGATTTTCCAAATGTAGCCAAGCTAATGCTGAGCCAGTGCTAATGAGATTCTTTTAGAAAGTACGGCACTGCTTTACTAAAATGAGTTTGTGTAATTGGCAAAAAGGTAGGCTCTTCAAGACAAGGCCCCTGTCTGTTCTAAATAAGCTCATTGCCATTGATTTTTATCAATGCCACACTGATCTGCTCTAACTGGTGACAGAAATGCGTGTGTGTACACACTGCCACTGTTCTATGCTCTCACAGTAATTGCAATGTTTAGGTTAGGATGTTACCTGTGCCAGGCTCTTGAGGAAGCCTGTGTGCTGTTAGAAATATAGGACTGTCTGTAGACGTGATGTGGAGCTGGTTTGTGCTTACACCATTACTGTGCTGAGCCCAGCAGCTCTGATTTTTATCTGAAAAGGTGGCTGTTGTAAGGAGAGCCTGGATCTAACATAGTGAGAAATCTGGGGATTCTGTTATTTATTGTCACAGCACATAACAATATCCAAAGGTTGTAAATTAGTTTGGAGCTCAGCGGTATGGAAAACTCTGAATATGTGAAAGTCATTGCTAAACTAGCTGACAGAAAGGTGAAATATATCAGTAGTGAATTAAGTCTTCTCTAATTAGACATAGAAATCTAATTACTTTGCAAATTTTTTGTCTAATTTTTAAGGGAGTGAAGCTAGTGTAAATTTAAAAAGGAAGCAGAGATGTTCAGCACGTAGTGTTAACTGCCAAGGAGAAAACACGGTGACCTTATTTGCAGCTGCACATGCATCATGTGTAGGAACGCCTGTCATAGCCATAATGATTTAACATCAGGGCAGGCCAATATTTCTTGGTTCTTCCTCCGCAGTGTAGGCAGTTTCTTTTATAGGTGGAATGGGAAGCTGTAGGTGTTTCTGGTGAAAAATGGTAATGCTAGAGAGGTGCCCTTTACTACAAATCCAGCCCTATTCACTTTAGTTCACCTCCTAGAAAAGAATTTGCAAAGTCACAGCTTGGGGAATGAAGTCACAGGTGGGTGAAGCTTAAGTTTTGGCATGCTTGGATTCTGTTTATTTGATTACTCAGATGTTGATTATACAATGTTAAAGCATAGTAGGTGACACTGGGAATGTTTAAATCTGCTGAATTTTATTTTAAAGTGCCAAGACTACTTCATTGCAGGAAAGAATCCTTTCAGTTTAAAACCTGAAAAATTTTGGGCATAGTAGATATTTTACATTTGGACATGAAAACACTCAGAGCTGTTTAACTCCAGACATTAAGACATTTTCCTTAGAACAGCTTTTCATATTTTAAACATTTTGTAAGAGTACAACTATGAAATGCCACTAAACATCCTGTGTGAATTGCTGTTAATAGTTCCATAATAAAATCCCTTTTAGCACTATATTAACTGGGCTACAGTTGAAGCATTTAGGCATTGAACGCTTTCTGTGTTCAAAGAGGAACAATGGAATATAAAATATGAAAGGCCTGACAGTGTTCAGATCAACTCTAAAAGGATAATAAATTGGTTTAAGAAAATACATATTAACCCCGCCTCATGGCCCCATCTGATGTCTACCTGTATAGATTCAGTCATTTTGAATGAGTTGCCCTGTTTCTTTTAATTCTTTGTTTTGTTTTGCTCTTAACCTGTTCCAGTCCACCACTGAAAATAACTCATATGGATAAGGCCCATGTTGCAAGGGAACAAATTTGGGATTTAATTTAGTTTCCTAGTCTTTGTGCTTAATATTTATGCATAATCTTTCAAATGAGACCAACATTTTTACAGGGGAAGAAGAATTCAGCTGAGCCTTATCCAAAAAATTATATATCCAGCTCTAGTGTCTCTGGCTGTGTCCCTGCATGTGCTTAAGACAGTGAAGAAGCCACATGTAAATACTGCAGGAAAGTTGAATATCATAGCAATACCTGACAGCCCTCAAAAATTTCTGAAGGAGAGCATAAATTGGTTTGTATTGAGAAGAATTCTGTAATTCTTCAGCTCTTTTTTCTGGCCAACAATAGTTTTTAACCATCAATATTCCAAATTATAAAATGAACTGGCTTGATCACATTACCTGTATTTGCCTTTGTATATTGTTCTCAGCATAAGAGAGCCTGATTACAAAGGAAAATCTGTCTTGCTAGAGACTGGCATAGGTTCATTCAGTATTTTTTCTGAAGGTTTTGGTGTTTGTTAATGCAACCTTAGTATGTTCACTACAGCTTTTTAGCAAGTTCACTACTTTGCCTGGTCTTTTAAAATGGTTTTATAAATGCTATAGTTAGTGTCAGTGACAGCATGCTTAACATGAATGTTACAAGGGGCCATAGTCTAAGTTTCAAAAAATCTCGAGCCTAACATGACTCCTCTCTTGTCCTTGATCCAGCTGATTGGCATGTTATTCTAGTTGGCTGTAGCTTAAAATAATAACTGTATATTTTTCGTGTGTCTTGGGAACACTCTGAGTCCCATTAATCTCAGTATTCTGAATAAAGAATCAGTTTTATCCTCTACGACTACGGTGTCTGCACACAACACAATTAATTTTGTTTACATAGTATCTAACTTTAACAGAGAGAAAGAAGGGTGCCTACTGTAATTATAAGAAACAAAGGAACAAGATGGTTTAAGTTATTTGAGTAAATTGAAGAGATGTCTGTGGATGTGCCTGAAAATTTGTGCCAGGATCTTGAAGTACTGTCCAGAAATTCACTTTTTAGATCGTACTTTTTAGCATTATTGAAACATTGCATTCATGATTAAGGGGAACACCTGTTGGTACAGTTTTATGTTAGATAGATGTATAATTGGAAGAGAGTAGTTTGACAGTGCCCAGATCTTACTTTTAAATGCCTTAGTTTGCTCAGTAGCCAAGATCACATCCACAAGAATGTCCTTCCCAAAGCACAGTGTCTAGTTAGAGATGAAAACAAGCTGTTTTATGTGCACCACAGCTAGCTGTAAGTCATGGAGTTGTTGGCCATGTTCTGTAGTCACAATCCCATCAGTTTTTCTTTCACCCATGGAGAGCACAAAGATCAGCTGAACTGAACAGAACAGCAGCAGTGCATTATAAGAATAACACTTCTGCACTGTAATTCAGAATTAAATAGTCTTTCATGGTCTACTCTTGCAAAGTATAGTAAGTTACTGCTCCACTATGATAGTATGCGATCCCAAGTGTTGGGAAGGGAGTTTAATTAAAAAAAAGAAACAAAAAACAAACATTTAAAAAACCCCAAACCTTCAATGCATCTGGCAATGGAAAAAAATTAATTTTGTTTAATTTTTAATCAGACAGCCTGAGACAACCACTGAGCACTACTTGACAATTAGAATACTAATGAAGTGCACACTGGGTTAGTCTGTTTTTAAAGGACAGCAGACAATGCACTCAAAGTTGAGGGATTCTATTTCATTCCAGTCAAGTCTTCACATATTAACCTTCTTTCTTTGTAAGAATGCAGGAAGTGTTTGCTTTGTTTTCTTGTTTAAAAATCCCACCCCATGGTTAATTATTTTTCAAATACAGAAAGCACAGAAAGTGGTAAGTGGCTTTTTTGTAAAACATTAATCTTCACTGTTTGAGGCACCTTCGATGCCTTAAGTGTTTTCTTTTTGTTTGTTTGTTTTTATTCTTCCTCTTATGTATTTGCTTCTGTCTATCATTCTGCAACAGTTTGAAGTCTTTGGTTTTCATGCTTTCTATAAATTAGATATTGTAAGTATTTGTCTGTAGTGTGAAATTTCACAAAAGATATGTTACAGGAAAAAATAAAGTGCCCATGCCTGAAGTGTTTATTTCTTATAAAATATATAAGCAGCTATCTATAGCAAGGTTGAATATAGTAGACAATGCTTAATGAATTCAAATGAGTTCTGAGACATAAATTAAGTAGCCTAACCATCCATAGTAGCCGTGTCATTCTGGCCTCACTGTGAAATGGATATTTCACTGCCCCTGCTATGTCACATTGTCAAGCAGAACCATATAATTATACCCTAGCTGGAATGAAGGATTCGCACTAGCTCCTGTGCGAATGTTCCAACTTTAAAAGTTTGCAGAGGCTGTAGGTGACTTATCAGGGATATAATCCTTTTGGTGTAATTCTTCCATGCTGAAATCTGAACTCCAGTGCTTCCTTGTGGCATTGTGCCATGGCTCAGCTCTAGGCACATTAAGTGTTGAGGCAACAACACTGAGTCTGGGGTAGATGTTTGCCAGACTTTTGCTGCATCTTCTCTGTTAACAGAAGAGAGTTGAGGAAAGGCCATTAGCACTAAGAGGAGGAGACCAGTGTTACGCAAAGTACAGGCATTGGCCTTCTAGCAGGAAGCAGAGCAACAAGTGCTTTTGGTCCTGTCCTGACAGGTTAGAGCTCTTGGTCCTCTTTTCAATTAGCTCTTTGTTCTCCTGTCCTTGCCTCACATCAGGAGCTGTCAGTAACCAGCACCTCAGGATTGGGAGGCAAAACCCAGCTCACTGCTGAGCTCTGCAGATCCCTGTTTTACCCCATTCCTTGCTGATTGCTCTCTGCCCTGCATTTGCAGTATCAGTTTGTTCCCATTCTAGCTGATTCTGCTCCAGATCTGGAAGTTGCTGTGGGAGGCAGAGCCAAATCTACAGTAGAGAATGCCATTTCCCAAACTGATTCATCCCACTAGGGGTGGAAATACATTTAACGTGGGACATGGCAGCTTCTTTCATGAGTTGTTCAATGATTGTTGAGGAAGTGGCATGCCTGAAATTCTAAAGATGCAAATAAACTTTTGTTGCAATGCTTAGCAAAGAAATTGAAACCCAAATCATCCAGATCAAACTGGGATATACCAAGCCAACAGCTGGTGGTCTGTTAGGAAAGGGTTGCTCACCAGTTGTGAAGTTGCTTATGAGACAATGCATAGGAAAGTTTTCAGTTTAAAAGGCTGCTTAGATTTGTTTTCTTTGTCACATTGTTTAAATACTGTCTCTACTTTGCAAAAAGAGCATGTGGGAAGTTCTGTTCCATATAATAATTTTCATATTTTTCCATAATACTGTGCTGAATTTAAAAATTCTAGTAAATGAAGAATTGTGACTTTTTTCCCCCCAGATTTTCTGTAAAACATAAAATTTAGAGCTTTCAAAATTGAATTAAAGAGTTGAAATCAAACCTCAAAACTAGATCTCTTAAAACAACACAGGTCAGTTTCTATCACACCAGTATTTAAAAACAATCTGGAATATATTCTTCTGCATTTTTTTCTGTTTTAAATATATCCCCTTTATATAAGGACTTAAAATGTCTTTTTTATGCATTCCTGATGTCAGGGGGTTGATTTATTAGGATTTCTCCTTGTATAATTCCCATTTCTCAGGGCTGTAATTGGTTTTGCTGTAGATAGTGGTTTTATATTTAAAGAGAAGATGCATTTTTAGCAGTTGGTTTGATGGGGAATCCAGGCTGTGTGGTAGAACACGCATGTATCAGTGAAGCCCTTCTTCTTGGATGGCCATAAAAACTTATTTTCTTTGATAAATAATGTTACCATTGTTTTTTTCATTTTTTAATTTTTTTTTCCCCCAGATGACATTGCTTCAGGAATAGGAGGTTGTCTGAGCAGTTACTCTATGGTAACAGTATTATTGTGCAGCTGGGTAAGTTCTCATGCAATGAGGAATAGCTGTAGTTTACTTTTATATACTAAACAATTCTTGTATATACTAAATAATTAAAAGAGAAAAAAAATTAACAGAGGAGAGAGAGAATATGCTACCATCTTTTGGAATATAGAAGCACTTGGCCATGCATTGGAAATAAAGCTCTGCCCCACTTAAACTGCCAGCACAGGTAAATTAAGACCACTGTGTTCAAAGAAATATTTAATATCTAAGACAAAATATGAAACTAAAATGTGTAAGTTAAGAACCTTTCTGAGATCTTGCTGGGAATGTGAACAGTCACATGTTGAATGTGGAATGTAAAGAGTACAGAAGAAGAAATTCTGAGGAGAATCTGGAGGCCACCTAGAAAGTGGGGCAGTCCATGGATGACTGTAGAGGTTTAAACTGGAGTCAGGGCCAGATGAGGAAGAAGCCATGCATCTTAATAAAAGATTAGAAACAGAAACTCACTGGAATATGTTCTTTATATGCTGTTCAGTGTCTGCAAGTTTTGCTCCTCTGAAAGCTGGTATGTGTGATCTGTTACATGGTAAAGATGGAACCAGTGTGGAAGAGGTGCAGTGTCAGGTTGAGGAGGACTTTCTCATGCCATGTTCCAGGTCACTCTTCTAAGAGGTGACAGCTCCTTCTGGGTAGGGACATGGAATGGGAGCTGCTGTTTGTTTGGAATCAGCTGAGCAGTTGGGTTTTGCCTTTGTGTCAGGAAGTGACTCCTGCTAATCTTAAGAGTGCAACTATTTTATTTTGCCGGAGATGGTGAGTGACATGGGTAGCAAAAATCAGGTCACATGGTGTATTGGCACATGCTGCTTTCCTGAGAGGCACAGAGGCCCCGCCTCTAGAGAGCACTCAGGCTTCAGAGCGCTGCTTGCTTGGTTGCCAATATGTAATTCTCAGTAGCAAATGAGTAGACACTGAATTTACGTTAGAAAGTGTGGGAGTTGGGAATGATCTCCCTGGATGCTGGTAGTCTGAGCAGGCTTCATTTGGTTTCTTTGGAGAAGGTGCAATAATATATTGAGGTGCTGTTCTGGGCAAAGCAAACCAAAATAACATTTCCTTGTTTAGCTAAGACCGAAGCTAAGACTGTCTTCAGATAGATAATAGAGACTTTTCCTCTTTTCCTTCCCAACCTCTGCTGTCTTGGCCATCAAAGTTACAGTGAAAGCAGTTGCACGTTTATTACTGCTCTGACAACTGTGCTTCTCTATGGGGATTTGTATTACTCTGTCATTGTAATCTATTTTTCAGCCTTGCTACACTGTATGTATGTGAAAGCTACCTGGCATGTCTGACAGTTCAGGAGAAGCCAAAGGTCTTGTGGTTTACAGGTGACATTTTGTATGGCTTCTGTATAGTGAGTACTTATTCAACTGAGGTATCTTAAACTAGAAATACTAGTGAGGCAGCATTATTATTGTTATTATTACTATTAATATTATTATTATAATAAATGTCTTGGGATTAAGGAAAAAATTAGCTTCTAAGTCACCATAAATCAATCTTGTTACCAAGATGAGTTGTTTAATTGAAGCATCAGTTTTAAACAGGAAAGCAAGGCACTGGTTGCCATTCACAACTCTGTTAATGGATTCAGATGTCTTAGCAAGCAATACATCTTGCTAAAGACTACAGCTTTTCATAGGAAGGTATGTATCTCAAGTGGTCATCGGAAGATACTGGGGAGCAGAATGAAGCCCCTGTAACTCAGGGGGAAGTGGTCAGTGAGCTGCTACACCAGTTGGATGCTCACAAGACTATGTGGCTGGATGGGATTCAGACAAGGGTACTGAGGGAGCTGCAGAAGTGTTCAATGAGCCACTTACCATCATTTATCATCAGCCCTGGTTAACTGGTTAACCAGGGCTGATGATAAATGGAGGTCCCAGGTGCCTGGAAGGTAGTAAATGTGATGCCTAGCTACAAGAAGGCAGAAGGAGGATCTGGGGAATTACGAGCCTGTGAATCTGAACTTGTCCATCCTAAAGGTATTCTCCAACCTTAATAATTCTATGATTGTATAAATTAGCTCTTGTTAAAATCATGTAGGCATCTTTTGCTTGGAAAAAAAAAAAAGTTATTTGAAAGAACAAGCTTAAGTGATTCATATCCATACATGAAAGTAAAGGTTTCTCTAGAAGTCCCAAGCAGACATTGGCTGGAATATGACTGATTTCATCCAAGAGAAAATGAACAAAATGAGAGGGAGACTTTTTTATATCCCGTGTCTCTCTTAATACCCACTTTCAGGCATCACTCAGGTTATCTTCTAAACTGAATAAACAAAGTTGCTCTACTAACCAGAGCAGCACAATACACTCAAAAATTCACTCAAATGCATCCAGGTAAGAAAGGGAAAGAAATTATAAATAGATATGAATATTATTTAAATAATATAAACATAAGCATAATATCACATCTCCTAATCACATCTCTAATGTGCTGTTGATTAAAGTTACAGGCAGTAGTTTGAACACTGAACCAATATTCTTTGGATGTTTTGTTGGTTTAATTTACTTTGCTTACTCCACAGGTAAGTTTTAACATGCAGATTAGGAATGACTGTTTTAGGAGAATGATGAACATGTAAATAACATCTCAAAAATGCACTTAGATGTCACTGTCCTGAGCAAATAAGAATTTCTAGCTAGACATAAAAGATCAGGTTAGTGAACTGAAAAGATCCACCTCTTCTTGAGAGAAGCTCCATCAGGCTGTTGGGAAATGAGAGAAGGCAATTATTTATTATTTGGGAAAATGAGCCAGGTTCCTTTATTGGGTAGAGTGAAACTGCAAGTTTTGGGCAAGTTGAGCATGGTTTCAATGTAATCAGGTCTTGTATCCAGAGACAGATGCACAGAAATGTAGCCACTGTGTTTCGAGTGTCTGAGGCCACTGTTAAAAGGTGCCAAGCACAGGCAAGCACTATCAGTTTCCAGGAAAAGAAGTGCAGTAATTGGAAACAATTAGGAGAATGTACACTGAATACAAAATAAGTTGAATAGTTAGACACCTTCTGCTGTTTGATCAGTTTAATATTGCTGTGAGACCTGGAGAGAGCATATTCAGCCCAACAAAATTCTTCTTGGGTGCTTGGGAGTTAGAGCTACATCACATGGTATCTTTAGTTTGCTTCCTCCTTCTGACCCTATATGCAGCCAGGAGTAAATATGGGGAAATTTGGAAGCTAGCTTTTTTCCTGTTACCCCAGTGTAGATAAATAATATTTTTCCCTCATGGCCCTGTTTTTCACCAGACATAGGATGAGTGAGGAGCTGAGGCTACTTCTGTCCTGTGATCAGAATCCAGTAAACTAACTGAACTTGAAGATATCCATTCCTTGGCCTCAGAGGGAAGCTCAGAGAAGACGTCAATTGAGTGCAGTGTTAGCAATTTCAATTAACAGCATTTAAGTTAAAAAATAGATTCAAATAGGAGATAGGGATTTAAAAGAAAATCTTGAATTCTGTAAACAAGCATGCTGTATATCTACATACTTGGAATTACTCAACACTTTGGAATACACCTCTTGATCAAAAAGGCATCATACAGCACCATTTATAGACTTGTTCCTCTTGTTTGTTGTGTTTTTAGGTTTAAGATTCTTTAGCTCAATAGGTAATTTTTTTTCCCATTTTCAGTTGTACCAGATCTGTATAACTGTGGGAAAGAGCTGGACTCTTTCTAATGTATGCTATTATTTCATTATAATTCTGGTAGCAGTTATTTGTCAATTTTGCTCTGAAAAAATGACTAGGATAAATAGTTTCCAGGTTATTTATTAACTGTTTATAAACCACTCTATAATCACCTATCTTTGTTTTTCCCAACACATCTATGTCAAAGACTGATTCCCAGATTACTGTCTAAGGATAATTTGCAGTATGAAGACACAGCCTATTGGATGAGGTTGTTGGTTAGGTTTTGGTTTTGTTTGGTTATTTGGTGGAGTGAATCACAGAATGGGTCAGGTTGGAAGGGACTGCAGTGGCTCCTCTGGTCCAATCTCCCTGCTCAAGCAGGGCCATCCTACAGCACATGGCATAGGATTGCAACCAGATGGTTCTTGATTATCTCCAGTGAAGGAGGAGCTCCACAATCTCTCTCTGGGCAATCGGTTCCTGTGCTCAGTCACCCACAGAGTAAAGAATTTCTTCATTGTATTCAGGTGAAACTTCCTGTGCAGCAGTTTCTGCTCATTGCCTCTTGTCCTATGGGTTGACATCACTGAGGAGAGCCTGGCTCCATCCTCCTGGCATCCTCCCTACAGTGAAACTGTATCTGAATATATTTCAGGATTGTCAATAATACATAACATTCACTGAAGCCAACAGTTACTGTGAATGAAAAGCTTTTTGTGACCAAAGGCATGTTGTAACCACTTCTCTATTTAAATAAGTTGAATAAGAGATTTCATAATTGTGACTTTGGCAAGAGATGATATAATTTTGCCTTTGACACGAGTCTTTTTAATAATAATTTTATATATGACTTAGACTATGGAAAAAAAAAATCCAGTTGTCCTCTTTTTAAACCAAAATGGAGAATAACCTGAGAAAATTCAGTTGTCATTAGCAAAATATAAGGCAAAAAACTTGGTGTCTAATGATACAGTTTTCAGAATGAGATTTGCTACTCAGACCAGTCATGGCAGGGAAAAACCAGTATGAGAGTGTGTGTTTGTGACTGGGCATATGCGAGTTTGATACATTATAAGCAATTATAAGTAATAGCAATTCTTTTACCTTAGGATTCTTCTGCTGTTCAGCAGGTGCTTTTGGTGGTGGGTGAATAATTGAGTGTAATTGTTTTGAGAATCTCAGTCTGGAGACTCCACCTGTCATGCCTTCTCTGTAATTCATTTTCCCTCTTTCTTTCTATTCTTATCTTGCATTATTTTGAACTGCCATGGTATTGCTTGCTTGTGATGTACTCAGCATGGGTGCCACAATGCAGAATGGTGTACTGAACTTCAATATATATATATGTGTGTGTGTATATATATATATATATTATTTATACCACAAATTTAATTGGATATATACCACAAATATTCTGTGACAGAAGTCTTGAGGCTTAACAAGGAATGGTATTGTATCTCCCTGATACTTGGAAATTATTTCAGAACAATCTTAATGAAGTAAGGAAGCTTTGCTGGAGCATCTCATCGTCTCCAAATTCCTTTGGCTTTGATACATTCCAAGGATTGAAGTTAGCAGTTTTTCTATTGAGTCTGTTCAGTTTTTGTGTTTTCACTTGTAAAGTGAATAAAGCACCTATATATTTACAAGCTATGCTACCATGGCCTTCAGCAAACATTGCAGTTGATTAAAACTTTGGTCAGAGCAGGTTTATCTGATTCCACCAGCGTCCAGAGAATATGAACCTCAGCTTATTAGAGCTGTATTAGCGATGTGATTAATGATATAATACTTCTTCCTTCCAGTTTTGCTCCAGAGGTTGACTTCCATAGCAACAGGTCATCATCAGGGAAAATTCTGGGGTAAAGTCTATTAATGATCCCATCTTATAGCTGGAAACTATGAATCGTGTTGGAGATTCACACTTAGCAGTTAGAACCAAATCCTTAGAAAACATATTATTAGAAAGGGAAAAATGGATGGGGGATAAGTTTAATTTTGCTAAAATATCAAAACTGAAGTGTGTTTCCTGGTTTTCTTTATTTTTAGGGTTGTTTTTTTTTTTTCCCCTACTTTTGCTTTCAAAGATGCTGACAGTGTTTTCTCATATTTGGGACTACCACATCTGTAAACTCATTTAGAACAAGAAATGTTGCATCAGTGTCTGTTGTACAACAAATTGTGTTTATACAAAGAAATTCAGATGTCTGATAGGATGTCCTTAAGAGAGGATATAGTAGTTTATTGTTTTGGAAAACTGCCTTGGAAGAGACTTGGAGAAGCCATCCTTGTGTCCCAGGCAGAATCAGATTGTCAGTTCTGTTTTGTAGATCATCAGTGATGGAAAACCCATACCTACCCTTGACAACCTATTCCAGTATTTCATTATTATTCTCAATTGAGTGATTTTCCTAAAATCTATCCTGGATCTTTCTAGTTGGCATTTGAGCCCATTATTGCTTGTTCTATCCATCACTGGTATGGAGAAGAGATTATTTTCTTCCTGTTTTTCCTCTTTTTTGCCTTAGGTTTTCTATGTCTGATAGTTCTTGTTGATCTTCTTTTGAACCTCTCCTGTTTGTCCATTTCCTTAAATATGCAAAATCATTGTGCAGTGTTACTATTGTGGTTCACAGTTCAGAAATAGCCCCCAGGTGTCACCCCCCACTTCTTTTATTTAGTAACAGCACTTTTACTAACTAGCATTTTTTATCTTATCTAGAGTAAACACTGTTTCTTCAGCTTGTTAAAACCTATTTGAATCTTTCACCAGTCCTCCGACATACTTGCAATCCCTATTATTGTCAGGAATGTTTTCTTCTATCTATCATCTAGATTGTTAAGAGAAATGCTGAAAAAAGACTAGACCCTGGTCAGACTCTCTGAAGCACCATACAATGCATCTTTCTATTTGACAGTGAAACATTGGTCCTCTGCGGGTACAGTTATCTAATTTCTGTTTTCAGATTTCATTGTGACTTACTGAAGTCAAGATGAATGACAATCACTCTTCTTCTTCTAAAAAGACCTTTTAGCCACAACACAGGAAGAAATTGGATTGTTTTGTCAGTTTGTTCTTAACAAATTCATACTGATTGCCACTTATGTCTGTGTTACCATATAGCTGCACACACTTTCTTCATCCAGAATTGTTCTTGAATGTGAGGTTCAGTTTGACTTGTCTGTGGTTTCTCAGCTTCTCTTTCCCGCTGTTCTAAGCATAGGCATGAGACATCACAGAGCTGCTATCAGTTCTTATGTCAGCTCAACTATTTTTGTATATATCTTCACTGATACTTGTCAGGCCAATTAAATTTGAAAAATGTAATTAGTAATCTGTGTTCTCATTTGAGCTCTGACTGGTGCTGCTGTTAATTCAGCTAGACACCAATAGATCTTGTTCATGTAGACTAATGCAAGAAGAGCTCTCTGGCTCTCTGCATCTTCTCTACATTTTCTTTCAACAGTTGGCTAATGTAGTCTTTCTAGTTGTAGAACCTGATTTATGTGTTCACAGCTTACTGCCTAGATACTTGGTGTTTAATAGCTTGCATAGTTCTTGAGGTTGCTTGAACTTGGAATTATATGGAAATTTCTGGAGAAGGATATTGGTCTTTTCCTAAGAGCATGCTTAGGAGGGACATGTTTCTGGAAGGTAGACTGTGGCATCTTGGTTTTGAAACAGGTCAAATGAGGAGAGAGAAGCTTAGGAGACAGGCAGGTAATAGGCACAGGGTTCAGAAGGAGGCTGAGTATTCATACACTTAGGAAGGGCAAAGTGGGTGCTGGATTAGAACAAGACTGAAGAGGAATAATGTAAAGATGTGGTAGGGAGAAAGGAACTTAATTTTCAAAGCTTTTTTGTATCTATCTTATTTGACCAGTATGAGACTTTCCTCTTAAAAAAAAAATACTGTTCTACTTAATGTTTAGATATTGTAAGTTCTTTGGTGTTTTGGAGCACTCACTTTAAGGGCAGACTATTGGCAGATCAGCTTCAGAAGTTTGCCTGACCTGATCTCTGCTCAGCTGTGATCACAGGGTTCCTTTGTTTCTTATTGTCATGTTCTGTGTCTTGACCTCTTTGCTTGTGCTCCAGCTGCTTGTGCCATTCTTTTATGCTCTTCTTTAGTGAACTGACCTAGTTGGTAAGCTCCTTTCCTGTGTTTGAGGTCAATGAGGAAGTCATGATTTAGCAAGGCTAATCTCTTACAACACTTCTGTCCTTTTACATGGAAATGGGCAGAATTTTTCTCCTCAGTTATTAGTTCTTTCTCATGCCGTCAACCCTTTTTTTTTTGTGCATTGAGAAAGGCATTAATGCCTGATTTCAAGGATGAAAGGTCAGATATGTCCATGGGGTTCAGTCCCAACTTTCTGTAGGATTAGAGTACTTGCTGTTAAACTCATGGCTTCTGGTTGTAACATTGCCTGGCCTTCACATAATGGTAGCAACCAGCTTCTTCCCTGTGAGTTGTTGGGTTAATCTTTATGGCTGGGTACTGTTCTGTATAGTTGTTCAAGTGATTTGTTATAGTGGCCTCTGTGTCCTTTGGCATCCTCCTCATCACAGATGTATCTCTGACTTATTTTTCAGCTCTCGTTCTTGCTTTTTACCAAAGATATCATCGAATCAAATGTCTCCTTCCCAGCCTTTACTGGAGCACAAATGTAGATGTCTCTTCTTTCAAGTAGAGCTCAGGACTATGGACAAGGTACTGATATTCCTACCTGAGCATGGCTCACAGCTGCAGGTAGACACAGAACAAACAGATGGCTAGAGGGATCACTGTTCCTCTGTCTATTATAACATTTAATGACTCCTCCTTATATCCCCTTTAGGCATTCTTCCATTTATTGCTCAAACACATCACACTATGGAAACTGTTAATAAGTTAGTGTTAGTTGCAAACTAATGAATTTCCCATTTTCTCCTCCTCCAAACACGTAGCGAGTTATACTGAACCCTACCTGTGTGTATTTTCAAGAAGAATTTGGGAAAGAAGATCTGATTGTACCAGTGAAGGACACAGAAGACTTCTACTTAAAATGATGTATAATTAGACTATTATCTTCTACATGTTCATGTATGATCTTGGAGGAGAACTTCCAAGCATAAAAGAACATATTTAGACCTAGAACTGGATTATGTGATAAGGAACTTTACCTTAATTACTACAAGGACTCTCAAGCAACACTTAAAAGGCTTTTACTGTGAAAACTCTTTTCTTTTTGAAAATACTTCGGCTTCACTGTTGTGATGAAGATTATTTAGTAAATTACCAGGAATTTAGAGAGTACTCAAGGTAATCTGGAGCAAATTTAGAAAAAGAAGGTAAAATATTTTACTGCTGTGATTTAATTTCTTGTAATATATTTATTTTAGTAATGTAACTCATTGCAGGAGGATATTGAAACAGGGTCAGAAGTGTATTACTTTTTTGTACGAATACTGGGAACGTTTTCACTGGATAAATTCTTTAAATTCTGATAAATTCTCAACTAAAACATATTTATAAGGTATAGATTTGTTCTGTTGTTCTCTGAATGTCTGATGCCAGCTCATGTCCAGAACAAAATATTCAATTAGATGAGCATTGTTTGTTGTCTGGAGTGACAGTCTGTATATTTTGTTTGATATTTCCGTGAATGTGTAGAGGAATTGGAAATTATAAAAGTTTTGTCCCAATGTAAAATTCTACACAAGCTTGTTTTTCTGGCTGCTTTTATTCCTTTTATAAAATATAGCAGTTCATATGAAATCCAAAGTAGGAAATTAGCAGAGGTGAACAGAAGTCGGAAAAGTTGAACGTTTTCCTGATAAAATTTTATGTGGCCATTAAAATGATGGATTTCATGATTTTTTTTTTTTCCGTGTAGTAACAGTACTAATTGTAGTTTGCCGTCAGTGTTAAGCTAGGATTTTGAATTTAGCCTGTGGCAGTATAACAAGAAATTATGCCAACTTGCAGAGCTGTGCAGCTGATGAAAATCCCCACTTTAAGAAGAGCCTTTAAAATGTGTGAATGCAGAACACCAGCTCTGTCGATCTTTGAAAAACATTGGAGCCGTTTCTACTCTGATGTGTGCCAGTATAAACCTCAAATTATTTCAGTGATGACTGTTGAGTAGTTTTCATCAATGCACATGAAATAGTGGTTTTTCTTAATGTAAATGGGCCTGGATTTATGGGCAGGGAGGGGCTAAGAAGGCTAAAATGTCCTTTTAGCATCAGGTAGCCTGGCATACTGCTTTTACCTTGGGGCTAGATCTGTCCCTATGTGGCAGTAACCAGTGTAACAAGATTGTAGTAAAGCAGATGATATAACACCACCAAAATAAGAGATTCTTAATTTATGTTGGTAGATGCAGAGATCTGTGCAACACCTACACTGCCTTTGTTGTTTTTTAAAAGCACAAAGGTAAATTAAGAAACAAAACTAACTAATTTTTTTTCCTGGAGCTTCAACCTATAAATTGTTTAGGAACATTTTCGAAAGTCCATTCTAACAGCCACTGTAATTCAGTTTTCCATTAAATTGTTGGGATAAAACAATTCAGTGTAATATAATTGATAAACATAATGCAGCTAGCATATCTCTGATGTAATTCTTCTGAAGAAAACTGAAATTAAGTAAAACAAGGACTAATAGTCCAAGGAGATATAAAAGGTCCATGTGGGGTTGCCTCTATTAGAATCTTTGGTGAATTTAACCCTGAAAATAATTTTCAGGTCAGATAACAAAGATGTGCAGGTTGTAGCTATGAAGAGTTTGGCCTTGTAATGTACTCGCTGTTAAGACTTCAAGAGTTAAACCCACAGCAGCCATGTTTCTTCCTTCTACCTCTACATAATGACTAGTTATGGCTCTTGGGTGGGGCTTATGTTTCTCTGCCCCCTTCAGAGCTGTGTAAAGGAGAGGGATGGAGACCCTCATTCCAGTGAGTAGTTACTGGTTCCTCCTTTGCCAGTAATTTATGGGATTTCTGTCACTGAGTTTGGTCTGTCTAGAAGCCAGACTTCTGGACTGAAGTAGTTATCTCTAACTTCTGTAGTCACTGGAAAGGAAGGGCCAGCTGGACAGAGCAAGTCATCCCATCTATCGCAGGATGTGGATGAATTGCCCTGTGAAAGTACTTGTTTGCAGAGGAAATTTAAGCAATGATCTCAGCCCATTAAAAAGGGATGAAAAGATTCTTACTGTAATGAGAAGCTGTTAGTAATCAAGGAATAGTCCCACCTGTCTGTATGCATTGCTCCCAGTATTGCTATGCCTATTTCTCATGAATTATTTAAAATGGTGCTTGACTCTAGATCTAAAGCAGCACTTTGATAAGACTTAAGCCTTACTTTTTGTAGGAATACTAGGAACAAGAATTACTTTCCTGTTTGGTGGCCTCAGTCTTTGGTACCTGTCACAATATGCTCCCCAGAAGGAAGCTCTAGAGCTCATCTAACCTAACCTGCCCAGAGCAGATCTGACTTTAAAGTTAGATGAGATTGTTTAGGTCCAGTGGCAAGCAGAACATCTCTAAAACGAGCCAGAAAAGTTGTCAGGTGTGGGATGTACAAGTCACCAATCCCAGTCTTCATTATTTTTCATCTTTTTTCTTCCCATCCTATGACAATAAATCAGCTTCTTCAGAGTTCCCATTTTGGAATGACCGTCTGAGCTCATTGCAAACTCCCAAAGGATGTAATTCCAGTAGCCTAACCAGGTGCTACACCTTTGGGGTATCATATAGCAGTGTTTGAGGGCTGCCCTCCAAAGGCACTTCCAGCCAATATGTTTTACTTTCTTGTGAAAGAATGCTTTTCATTGTTTTTAATTTCGTTTTGGATTTAAGCAGTTCTGTAAAATGTATAAAGGTGCAGAGTGTAAGTTTCTCTATTTAGTTTCTGTTTCCAAGGAAAGTCATTATATTGGAGACCAATGTCAGGAATTTGGATAAAGCCAAAAGCAGTATTTCATATGTGTCCATTGGATAAGACAGATGGCAAATAACAGAGAACCTAAATTTTGAATGTATCCTTCAACCTATGTCATTTTAGTCTTTAAAAGGCAATGCTTTAGTTTCAGATACTCAGCTAAATCTGGGGATACAAATATGCAATAAGAAAATAGACAGAACCATTATTTTTGTCATCTCCAGGTGAAAGTCAAAGGCTGTTTCTTCCTTTCTTCTTATGGTTTACAAGTATTGTAGGTATCTCCATGGCATTCCATGGCTTACCTTGCAATTTTGGCAAATTTGGTTCAAGGAAACTTTGTCATATTAACTTCAGTCAATTCCAAACCCAGACATTAGGTTTTTGATAGTAGGAAAATTCCTGATTTTCATTCTGATTTTGAGAACTGTTGATTCTCAAGCATTACAGGCTCTTCTAAGAGTTCTGAGTACTTTATATTTCTCAGGATTAAATTTTGGAAAGGTGTCTACTGTGATGATTTTTTTTCCCCCTTGATATTAAAGCTACTCTACTCTGCCTCTGCTGTGGAACAGTATAAATTGCTTTCATATGACCTGTGTTTCCCACTGAGTTGCAGATACTTTGGATTTAAGAACAGCCCTGTAGAGATGAAGCTTTCCTAAGAATTTTCATTTCTATTAAAGCACACAATGTTAATATTTTTAGCAAGGCTTTTCAACTTCTGTTACAGAAGGTATGCTTTCCTAAGTAGATGAGGCATGTTACCTCTCTGTGGGAATCCTTCTCATGTCATAGCCAAAAAATGGCAGTTTAAAAATCTTCTATTTGGACTTTATTACTTTCAGCAGAACCTTTCAGTGCAAAAACCCAGATGTTTTAATGCATAAAAAAAGACACTCTGTTGCATACACCTCGCCAAATCAATTATTCGGTAAAATGTTTGTGGTGAAGCAGCAGTTAATGGAAGAGTGGCAGATGTCAGACACAGAAGTGTCCATTTCACTATGGTGCTCCATGGTCTGTTGTGACAGCTAAATGAAGCAGCTCAACAGCTGTCAGCATGTTAATGTTTTGGATCAAATAAACACGCTTGGAAGAACTTTCCTCTGATTTTTAAGACTTAATGACTTTGAAGGCAGCCGTGCTTCTTTGCAGATGAAGTTTGAAGTGTTTTGTAAGTGAGGCCAGATGCAATGAGGAATAATATTGGACTGCAAGCTAGACTAGTGTATTTTGATTTCATTGGAGCGGTGTAACTGAACCACAGTGGGGCTTAGAAATTCCTACTCAGTCTAAACATCAGAATTAAATCAAGATTGCAGTGAGGTAGATAGTTTTCTTCCTTTGCTTCAGTAACCATGGAGAAACCATAGAGGAAAAAAAGCACGAGAGAAGCTTTTAACTTGTGAAGAGTGAAGAGGCAAATCAATCAAAAAAGCTGGACACATATAAATCCAATGCAACATCTGTCTGTTTTAGTCAAATACAATGCAGAAAGCTCAGGGATGAATGTATGATGATTTAAAAATATTTGTTTGGGGATTTTTTTAGTTGGTCAGTGATTGCTTTATAATATAGTCAGATGATTCTCCATGAAAGCTTCTGTTGTGCCTGAGGGTTTTCTTGATTGCCTTTCTGACTTCAATTGTTTTGGAGTTGCAGTGCCTGATAAAGGTGTAATATAGGGACAGATTCTGCTGCATGTAGCTGGCCTGTTCTTTTTCATTTCAAGATTTTTTTTCAAGTAGTTTATCCATTTCATAGGATCTGAGAGGGCATCTGTTATTGTTACAAAAAATACAGCTGGTGGGATTCTCTTTGCCATGATACTTTTCATGGTTGACTGTCAGACTAAGTAGGGGCATAGCTTTCAGCACCAAGGCTGCTGAAGAACTATGATGGTAATTTATTTCATTGATTTCTCCTCTTTATCTTGAGTTCTGCTGCTTTTTTTCTCCAAGTGTCTGCTTCTGACTGTGGCTGACTGGCTTATGGAACAAAACAAGAAACACACAGGAAGCCAAAGATTTCTAGATTATTCATCCAGGCTTGAAGGAATGAGTGAAGATTTAGCATCATTAGAGTATCTTAAGAAATAGAAAGAAGCATTTGTGATGGCATCTGAGGTAACCACAAGGGTACTATATCTTTAACTCTTTCTATGGATGGAGCAATGATCACTTATTCCCTGCTATTCCCAGAATCTAACTTTTAAAGAGTGCAAGTATGAGTAATTATTGAATATCATATCCTTCTGCTCTGTCACTTGTCCAGCAAATGAGAGTGGAAGCTTAGTGAGCTCTTAGTGAGTCACTTGAGGAATGCCCCAGGACTATGGAAGATGAGAGAAGGGATTTGCCTGGGAGTTCTACCAAAAAAATAACTTTTTCTCCATTAACCCTGGGAGCTTTATTACATAGCTTTCATTAAGAAAAGTGAAACCAGCAACAGTTAGATACTACCTCACTCTTGCAATATTTCTTTTTTTTTTAATGCCAATGTGTGCATGACAAGCAATTATTAATGATCATTGTAATGATAAATATTACAAACATTTGTATGAAGTAAGTGAAAGTAAAGTGTAATGCTGTTGAAAAATAAGGGTTGTTGCAACTTAAGCATAGAAATTTGCAGACTTTTGTTGCTTGGGTTTTTCATTTGGTCACTGTTTGAGGAATCTTGGGGTTGAAATTTTGTGGCCGTCACCCCACATTTAGACCAGGGGGATCAGAAGGGAGGTCTTAATAGCCATTGCTTCAGAGCCCCATGGGAATGGGTCTGGCAACCTTTTTTTCTTAAGTCTTCTTCAGGGGAAAGCTCTTTGCATTTCTCTATATTCACTTCTTTTCTCTCTGGAATCATTGCAGTACCATCATTTAACAGACAGGTCACCATGCCTTGCTCAGTGAGCTTCCAGTATACCGTTCTCTTCTGTTTCTCAGGTCAGAGGTGCCCCTTCCAGTTCTCACAAATCTGTCCTTTCTTCTTTGTCTGAGCAGGTGTGGCTGTGCTGTTTTTGTGGAGTTTGGTTTGTGGATTTTATTACGTTTTCTTAGCAAACTTGGACAATCATAGCCATAAGTGTAATTCTAAAATATGTAGAGGACTAGAACAAGAACATCTGAAAATCATACCTTAATTCATGGTTATGACTGTCAAATTCTGAACTGTTTTTCATGCCTTAATCGGGTAAGTATGTGCCATTAGTTAGTTTTGCTCTTGGAAGCAGCTCTAATCACAGTAATTTTTTACTAGCTTCTCTTTCATGCTCACCCTCAAATTCTCATAGGAGAGCCTTAGCACATAGAAATGATAATTTCCATTTCTCAAACCTCTAAAAATTTACAGCTGCTTTTTTCAACTCAAATAGGAAGTTTTCCCCTAGAAAATATTTTGTTACCTTTACTTTTCATCCATATGACAAATGAATGAGTTTTAATCACTGTTTTTGTAGGGATTGAGTCTCTTCCATGTTTTGGTTTCTAAGTCAAAATTGGGTAAATAAAATAAGTGCAATCTCCATGTCAATAGAAAGCAAGGAGAGTTATAGAGTAAGACTCGGCATGTGTAGCTTTGCAACAATAGAATAAAAAGTGGAATAATGAACTGTAAATGTATCTAATTACATAAATAATGCATTTGTGTAATTGTCTGGTCGGGGTGTGCTAATGAATCAATTACTTTTAATTGTAGGATGCTTGATTGTTTCAGAAATATAATTGATTGTAATCAAGAACCAATTAAATGCTGGTAGTAATTGTATTTCTCAAATTTAATATATTATTATAGTTTAGAAACATTTTCAAGAAAGGAAGTATTAAAGGACTATATTGGTGTTATGTGTTCATACCATTGGGTTGATGAGGTGGTGCTTGCTGTCATAGTGCACAACAAAAAAGAAACATGTATTTTCTTCTCATCTTTGTTTCTGATCTGATCTGATCTGTGAGGATAAACAAGGGTTTAGACTTGCTCAGTATTCATGACTCTCAGCTTGCTGTGTGAAGTGGGCTTTTATAGAAACCAAGTGCCCCCATGTGAGACTCCTTCAGTGGTGTGATGCTTTGCAGTTCTGACCAGATGAAAGCAGTGCTCTGCACAGCAGGGTGGTGATGCACAGGGAATCCAGACCTGCCTGCCTTCTCCAGGTGCCCTTGCAAGCAGTCAGCCCTAGATACGCTTTCTCTTCTGGATTGCAGTGTGTCTTGTGGAACTGTTAGCTTTTACCTCAAACTAATTTATTATTCTTTTTGTAAATAAGACTTTATCTAGTTGTTGGGGTTTGAAGGATCTTTATGTACATGATATGCACAGAAGAGGCATTAAGTCTGCCTTCCCATGGCTCTGCTGGCTTTACAAATATGAAAGACAAACAATTAAATGACTCTAAATAGGTAGTGACCCGACCAGGTAAATGAAGAGGGCTCTGTTTCCACACAGATCTCATTTTGCTGTCACATTCAGATGCTTTGTTAATGCTGAACCATTTTTGGCCTTTGAAGAAAGGGCCAGTTTTGAGGCCCGTTACACTGCAGATGGGAGAGTGGATTGTCCATTAACTGCATAAAGTACAGACCATATATGCAATTCATGTTTCCATGGGTTTACAGGTTCTAATCAACAAACTTGACCAGATTGCGTGCCTTGGCAAAATTGAAATCTGCACTAAGGAGTAGGTAAAGCACGGAGCTCCCTTCTAAAGGAGGCTGTCTAAGGACCTGTGACCTACTACTGCAGCTTTGGGAGAAGCATAATTTCTTAGACCAGTGTGCAAAACACGTGGATAGTAAATATAGAGAGTGCCATCTACTGACCTGTAAGGGAGAATATATATATATATATATATATGCAGCATTGTCCAGAATGAGTCAATAAAGTTGTTGTTGTTGTTTTTTTGCTCCAAGTGGCTTCCTGAGTGTAGATTCGTGAGTCTAGTTTGGGCTTGTCTTTCCCCTTTAGCATCACAAAGGGATCAGTCAGGCTGCCTGATGTAATCTTGGTGTTTCTAAAGAACTCGTCCTTGTAACCAAAACCCTGAGACTGATGTGTGAAACTTCAATGGGGAGGAAGGGTTGCTTTTTCTTAATTATTTTTTTTTAATTAGTTTGGGAAGTATCTAAACTGGGTATTTTCTGAAGTTTTTAGACCTGGTGTCACTGGAAATGTGATGGAATCTGTATCTTGTCCTTGGATCTTTTGTTGAATGAGCTGTGGAGCAGCTGCAGAAGTAGGAGCTGGGTCACCTCCCCCTGTTTTTTTTTTTTCTCAGAAAATGGAATGTTGCGTTTTCATTTTACTACAGAAAAGTGCTCTATCAGATAATATCTGACTATCACTATAAATCGCTCCTTAGATTGACAAAGAGAAACTATCAGAATTACTTGCTTTCCTGCCTGTGTGGGCTATTATTTGAGTAGTGAGTTTTTGAATTTGAGGATGAAGAGAGTATTCAACCTTTTGGTTTTTCTTTTTGTTCCATCACTGTTTTTGAACATAAAGGGAGGGGAGGGGTGTGGAAAAGAGAGTACAGAAAAGGGAATTTTTGGCTTCCCCCTTCACCAATTCTTGGCTTCCCCAAGAACTGAGCTTATTGCTCAGAAAAGGTTAAAAAGAAGCTTAAAAAGACAAATGTTAGGAAATACTCATCTGTGAATGAAGAGCAAAACAAAAAACCTTATTATTTCACTGTATAAATCTGCAGTGCATCATATCTGCACTCAGCTTTGGTCTCCCTGCTTCAACAGAGTTGTTACATAAAGTAGGGAAGGGTCATAGAGATGATCAAGAGTTAAGGAGCTGCTACTGTGCTCAAGAGGGTCCTACAGAAAAAAAAAAAGAAAAAAAAAAAAAAACCACGCTGAAGGGAGGAAACGGTTACTCTCCACTACTTACACTTGAAAAATTGAGAGGCAACCAAATTTTAAAAAGTGTTACTGCATACGGATGGAATTGTGAAACTTGGTCATATTTTATGGTCTGAGAGCCAAAATAATGGAATTAATGGATTCATGAAGAGTGCTTTGGCTGTTAAAAGTTGCCATGGTTGCAGCCTTTGACTTAGAAAGCCCTTTCCCTTCTAACCTGGGGCAATCAACACTACATGACCAGGAGGGATCAGTTTATTCTCATCCCATTTCATATATTCTCCTCAAATTATGGCCTACAGAACATAGCAGGAAGTAGAGTATTAAACCAGGTGGATTTTTATTCTAACCCAAAGCAGCAGGAGCCAGAAGATAAGACCTTGCCCCCTACTCTGTGCTTGCAGACTCATGCCCTGTTTTCTGACTGCTCTGTTTGTGACCCAAAGAGATGAATAATTTTTGCACAGGTACCACTGGGTATCATTTGGCATGTCTGGTAGGCTCTGCTTAGGGTATCCTTCAAGAAGGGAGAGAGGTGTGCCCAGAGCGAGGTTCCCAACTCTACTGTGTAATATGGGTGCCTAAAATAACTCAGGACTGTGGTGCCAATCTTTTAAACTCCAAAAGCACTTATTGGCTCTATCCCTTAATTACAAATCAAAGACAATATTCTTCAGTTCATCTGTATATAGATCTTCAGGGTACTTGTCAAGAGAATTTCTTCTGGCTTTTCAAACTCAAGTGAACTATTTTGATTGTAAGATAATGTAACATGAGCACATTACTAATCAAGTGAGTATATTTGTATGTATATGCACCACATCATTCCCATTAGCTGTTTTAAGAGGAAAATAATGTACAAAAATGGCAACTTTCTGCAACTGGAAGTCCTCTAGGTGTCCTCAGTTTCTTCCCAGGTACATGCCTGCCTTTCAGATATGGTATGCCAGTTCCCGCTTCTCCATAAAAGCTTTGGTTATCAAAGTAATTTTCCTTGTTTATAATTTTACCCATGTAATTTGAACCAGGGATGACATTGGATGTCATCTTTGGTCCATATCAGCAAAAGACTTTCAATTATTAAGTAACTCTTTCTTTCTGTCTCCTTTGTTTCTTGATTTTCTTAAGTAATTCTTTACCATTGAGGTGGTGACAAGGTGCCCTGCTAAGGAACAGTATGTGTCATCTTCAGGTATACAAAGAATCCCCAACAAAATGACAAAACCAAAGAAAGATGTTTACATACAGTTGGTTAGCAAACCTAGCAATCATGCATGTTTCCCAAATCAGTTGCCAGTTTTGTTCTGTAATCTCTTTGCTTCCTGTAATATAAAAATTCTTGTCACTCACTTTGTTAATAGGGTCTCTTCTCTGGTCTTAACACTCACATTTAATTTCTGGCTTTGTTCTTCCAAAATTTTATCCTGCTGGCATGCAAGCTAGTGTGAGCATGTCTGTAGAGGATGGTTTCACCGAAGGAGGCTGTCTGGAAGGTCATTAATGTCCTGATGGAGGTGAGTCTTGTGAGCCTGCACCTGAAGATGGAAATGTTGCACTGATACCCTTTTGGATTTAATTTTTAAGTCGCAGTGCATGTTTAGTGTAAAAAAATGTTATTAAGCAAAAGTTAATTCTGTGCGACTGAAATAATTTGTGTGAGAGTGATAGCTGGTTTAAAAATCTCAGTCCTTGCAGTGCTACATCACTAGTCCAGGAGGTCACACTTCGGCAAACACAGAGTTCATGCATTTCTTTTAGTGATAATACTGTCAACTCCAATTTATAACAGCTTGGTTTAATGCAGAGCTTACCAATAATTTGTAGTGATCAGAAGATCAATGAGATTTAGTGTTCACATTCTGAATGAACAAGTAGGGGTTGAGTGGCCTCCTGGGGGTTCCTTTCTTGTCTTTGGCTGCAACAGCTCAGAGTCTTCAAAGTTGAAGCTGCAATTAATTGATGTAATTTTAATTTTAGAATGTAAAAACGTGGACACTTGATTTTTTTTACAGTCAGAAAGTCGTGAAAATTAAATTAGGGTGCTGTGTCACTGGTTGAAATTTATCCCCTTGGTTTTTAGCCATACTAATGTAAGCAAACCCTGGCTCATGGCCTCTGTTAGCAGCAGCGTGCTCTGACACAGCAGTGTGGTTCTGTAGCAATCTTTCTTAAGGGCTTTCCTTCCCCCATGGGGTGACCTCTTTCCTGTTTCATTGAGGTACATTCTCAAAGATTCTTAACCTGATCTGATGGAGGTGGAAAACTGAATGGCACTTTTAAAATCACTAGTCTCCACATGAACAATGTCTAGCACATATTGCACCTTTAAAAACCAAAATAGATGCTCTCCCTGCACCCAAAACCAAGCCATGACTTTAGCATCTTCAGGCATAGAGGCATTTCATGAAATCTGAATTAAAGGGATTTTTCCCTACTCCTCATATGTAATTTTTATGTATACAACACTGAACTTGTTGGAAAAAACTTAAAGCAGTAAGGCAATAAGGATAAATTTCTGAGAGCTCCAGTGAGAAATGTGCCATGTGAAATCATGGAGGAAAGAGCCAGCAGCTGTTACTGTGTTCCTGGGAGAAATAAGCCCTTCACAGTGAAACACAAGGATAAGACAGAGGAAAACATATTTTAGCTCTCCTAAGCTCTAGCACTTGATGTAAAGCCAGTTCTGATTTAGAGGAGGTAAAAGAAGGGTATTGGCTTTCTGGCAAGAAATGCAAATTACTTGTCATACTTGTTGCTAGTTGTAGTCCTGTAGACTGGTCAGTGTACATAATTTTTTTCCACTAAATTACAAGATCAGTTTGGCATGTTTGCAAATAATCATTATGCTTATTTTTGATGCACATCAAATACATGTATATTAATATTCATACTTTTAAAAGAAACCATACATCAACTACAATTTCTAGTCTAAGAGTGATACAAGGACATTCTTATCCTTAAGGTTTTTTGCTCAAGACTAGTTAAGAAAGCCAAAACAAATTCACAGTTTAAAATAGCATGTTTCTAAGATTTAGGGGTTTGTCAAGAGTTGACAAGTTATTTTTGCCCCACATGAATGACACTAGGTACAGAATAGTTATGGTAAATTTGGGAGGTTATTGCTCAGAATCCAGTATCTCCTAAACTCTAATCAGTTCAGGCTCTGGATGTGTGGATTTTATTAATATTCCCGAACTGAGTCATACAGACATGAGTTATTTGAGGTGGCATTGCAATTTTTCCCTAGCTACTCAATAATTGCTTTGGAAAAACTGTTCAGATTCTGTTCGTGCTGCTGGAGGAAGCTGGTATGTTAACACACTTTGCTTACTTTGCAGTTATTTAAATTTATCACTTTGGGGAGGTTTTATTCGGAACCTTGTCCTCAAATTGCTAAAAGCTCATCTCTGGAGGAACTTTGATCATTGTTTCATCTGCAAAGGAAGGGGTAGTGCAAAGGATTCTTCTGCTTCCCAGTTGTGTTTTAAGATTCCCATAGCAAGTGGTGTGAGCGGAGCAGGATTATCTCAGACACTGTGACCAGAATTCACAGTTTACCTATTGAGGGCTCTCTGCATTCAGTATTTCTGAGTCCTTCCCTGTCTCTGCCATTTGTTGTGCTGACTGTTTTCAAGTGCCTGACTGTTCCCCATAGCCTGTAATTGCAAGGTCAGTCTAAGGTGAAGCTGTTCCTTGTTTAGGAGAAGACATGAACAGTCTGTTTAGGCCATATGTTGTTGCCTCGTCCTTTTCTTGAAGTCTTTGGGTAGCTCAGGATGTTATGTATGATGATTAGGAACACCAAAATCTTTCAGAGTGTGCAGCTGGGGCCAGCTTAGCTCCATTATGCTCAGCAGCTTTGTGGGGTCCCTGCTTGAGTCTTAGATGGGTAGAGTAAGAAAGTTGTTCTGGTCTGATACTTGATTTTGAGGGTTAGGTACCATATATTCTCTAGCTTTTCTTGCTGTCTTCTGTATTTTTATTGCAGACACCAAAGCCCACCAGGTATCTATTTTTCACCTTTTTTTTTTTTCAAAAGCATAATTTTTCCCATATCCATGGGCGTGACTGCTCTGTATCATCCAGCAGCCAGTGTACGAAGGAAATTTTTTTCAAATAATTTTGTTGGGTTTTTTTAAAGAGCTGAGACTTTCTTTGCCATGATTGCAAAAATGAGGAAAGGGTCAGCCTATGTAAGGATGCTTCTTTGTCAAGTAGCTTGCTTGCAGCCTTCCATTGATGTTCAATCTAGGTGTTTGCTCTAGCTATTAATTTGGTAAGAAGCACGTAAGGACAGAGATCTATTATTTCCTTGCTGAAAAAGAAGCACAGGCTACAGCTTTGTTTTAAAGCAGATTATGGTTGCTAAGTAACAGTCCCCTAAATTGAGTGTCTTCCCCAAAAACCAATCCCAAAGTCTTAAAAAGTGAGAAATTAAGGATGCAATAAATCTTACTCTGTCTGTGTGATTAACAGATGTTGAGTTAAACCTTGATCTCACTGCTGTTTGTGAAGAAAACTTCCACAAGCTCAAGGATATGAGTATTTCTGCACTGATTCTCCAGTGTAGTGAAATTTGTAGTATAACATACTTATTTGACTAATTTTGTTCTTGTTAATGAACTGATTACTAGATTTTTCCATATTGCCTCCACCTTCTCACATCTGCAGTGTTTGGGTTGGTTTTTTTGTTTTGTTTTTTTGAGAAATAAAGAAAAAGATAGGAATGAAACTGGACATTGTCATTAACTCAAAAGCAAGAATATTTCAGATGCAGTTAATGATGGCTGCTTCCATCAGTGCATGTGTTTTGTTTCCCAGTGGATTATGTCAGTTGCGTGGGTGTGGCACAGCTCTGCTTTTTCTTGCAATGCTCACAAAAAGACAGGAAAGCAGATCTAGGCTTTAGGTTGAGGACTAGAAGCACATCCTTCTCCTTCACAGCCGGTGCTTAATAGTGAAAGTCACACCACCTCTTGATCAAGTCAATAAACCTCCTACAGTGCAGAGACACCCCAGGTGACATCTGAGATAGTCCCAGGGATGGAAGTGAAAAAGCATGGAAGTGGGCTCTGCACCTGAGCTACCAAGATCTGCCAGAGGATGTTTATTAACTGAAGAGAAGTGCTGCACTGACACTTTTGGACCAGGGTTAGTTTGCCTGGGTGTTGCTGTGCTGTGCAAAGTAAATAAATGAGCACGGGCAGGCACTTCCTTAGATGTTTAAGCCCTATCCACCCATATTGTAGACATGTCTTCCAGTAATTTTATTTGTGAACTTGGTTATGTTGTATGGTTTCTGTCTATTTCTTACTCTTTTGAAGATTTCAAACTGTTGACAGCTTACAGAAGTTGCCAACTATTATTTCAGTTAATACTACTACTTTTATGTTTGCCAAATTTAGGGACCTTGACTCAGAATGTGAATTTCTTATTAAAATATGTGGAAAACCACTTTTTCAAGTCTCTCGGCACAAACTTCTGTTTTGCATATGTATTTGTAAGAGCAGTACTGATGCCAGTATGCACAAGATGACTGTTTTATGTCTTTGCAATTAACTAGACAATACAGTAAAGTGAAATTTTAAGTATATTGTTTCCCAGTCACTTGGTGCTTCAGGTGTCTGGGCCTAGTGCAGTGCGGGGTGGGGGGCTGCCTTTGACATCGAGCATCCCTGCCAATTGCAGGGGGGTTGGAACTGTGTGATCTGTAACGTCCCTTCCAAACCGAGACAGTTCTATGATTCTATGACTGAGCTTTTGTGCTGGGCCTCCACACATTGATCATCCTGCCCTTGCTGTGACGTGCTTTCAGTGGTGGTGGGCTCTTGTGCACTCACCTTGAACTGCTCGGAGCTGGTGTCTCAGGCTGAGCACTGGCTGGTTGGAGCACGAGTCATTGAACGGATGTTTGTGCAGAGTTGTGTTCTCAGCTGAACATCTCCTGGCTCCTCTGTGGCTGACAAAAACACAGGAATAGGTAAACAAAGTTTTAGGAGAAAAATCCCCATTTACCTCCTCTTCCCCCTCCAAGAAAAAGGTATCCAGATGTCCTGGTTTGGGACGAATTCGAAGGATCATTGAAAATGAATGTCCTCTGATAGGAGGCACGTTACAGCCACCCCTCCCCCGCCAGGTTTGGGGGAAAAAACCCAATTTTCCGTGGAGGAAAGTGAAAGGAATAAACTATTTATTTAACAGACACAATGCACAATTGGAAAATAATAATTCTAAATAATAAAACCTCTTGCTATGGAAAGAAACCTGGGAAGATTTCGGTCCTTTCTGTGAGTGTGGTCTCTCTCTATTTCTCTTCTCTGGACCTGGGTTCAGCGTAGGCCCCTCCGGGCCTCAGTGAAAAGCTCTACCAGTGAGTTCTGGGTGTTTTGAACAGTTCCAGAAGAGAAGAAGAAGAAGCCAAAGTCCCAGGGGGAAAAAAAAGTTTAGCTCTCTGTCTCTCTCCAGAGAAACAGAGCTGGAAGCTGAGTGAAAAGCAGCCAAGGGTGCTTCCTCTGCTCCCGCCACCGCAGAAGCACGCAGAGGAGTAGTGTGACCTTGGAGCACAAACTGCTTTGAAAAGTTCATCTGGCTTTTTTTTTCCTTCTCTCACACCCAGTTTTAAAGACACAGAAAGGCACAGGAATCATGTCTGGGCATAGAGCAGTGATATGGGATACACATCATAAAGTCACCCCAAGACACCAGAACATCACCATACTCAGGGAAAATGGGAAGCTGAGGAAACTGCATTGTGGAACAGGGACTATTAAGTTATTCTTCTTCTCCCTTCAGATTTAAGTCACTGAGGGTGGTTTTGTTCTTGTCTATCTAAATGTAATCTCCTTGCAAGCAGCTTGGTTTTTAAAATGAGAAAAAAAACCCCAGATCCTTTCTGTCTTCTCCTCCGTAAAAGGAGTGAACTGAGAAAATCCCACCCATTGACTGTAACCTATGTTGTTTCTTCACAGAGCAATTTTTTGTGTGTTGGGATCTATTTAAAGCATTTTCATGAATTGTGTCCATTTAAGCAAGTGATTCAGATTGTTTGTAGCAGTAAGCAGCTCCCTCATTACTTACCACTCCATGAATCTCTGTCAACTATTATATTTAACTGCCAAAGATTTTCTATTCTCATTCATCAAAAACATCCTCAAATCATTGATTAAAGATATTGATGAGAATTAGACCAAAAAAGATCTTTGAGGGACCTCACTGTTTAGTTGTCCAATTCATCAATGTTTTCCCAGTCACTTTATTTTCAGATGTGCCAGTAAAGTAGTTTTTGATACCCTCAGTTCACGTTGGATATTGCTACTTCTGTGTACTGTCATTCTTAAAACAGTAAGATTTGAAAATCAAGATGTCATGTAGTACTAAGTAATTTTATTTTTTTAATCTTAAGTATTTTATCAACAGAAATGTCATTAACATCTAAACTCATATCCTGTCAGAAAAGGTTAGTGATTCAATTGGGAAGACTTAGTTACCATGGAATTTGTTGACTGGAAGTTTTATTTTTTAACATCTTTTTTTTTGTTGTTGTTGATACTATCTATTTTTGAATGATCTATTTAGGTATCTTAGCAGCTATATCAGCACCACCTTCCCACCTTTTTTTTTTTTCAACTTTTTACAGACTTCTAACAATGAAACCAATTTTTACATTTTTGTAATCATGTACAAATCACCTTATTTTTACAAGAGATTTATCAATAATTAACAACATTTTGGAAAGCCTTGTATCCTTTAGAGAATAGCAGATTCTACTGTCATTATCTTTACTTTCTCGTTATTTATATATTTTTGGCTTTCATCAGTCCTTTCAAAGCAATTTTAATAATAATAATAACAATAATAATTGTTATTTAAATATCATGATCATAGTCATGACTGAAACATTACCTTTTACTAGTTCTTGCTATATTCTTTAGTATTTTCTGTACCACATGCTGCTTGAAGGAAATAAACACAACATCATAACTGTTTTTCAAACCAGCCACTAACTTTTAAAGTCAGTTTTTAACTCCTTTGTCAGTGGAACTAAGTGTTGCATTACTTCTGTTGCTGCTGCATATACTCACATAAAAAAGTGTGCTTTTTTAAAAATCTAAGTGTAAACTGTTTACCAGAATGACATTCAATATAAGAATATTTTTATCCAATCTTGCACAATATGGGCAGCCATTAAAGAAAGATTTTACTGGTTTTTCTGGTGATAGCTGCTACTCGAAAGGAGTGGATGACCTGCAGCATCCCGTGTTTGGGTTTGTGTGCTGGAGTTCTTAAATTCCACATTATCTGCTGAAAGGCAGATGTAGCCGCAGTGATGTACCATGTCACTGGTAAACTTGAATCCCATTGTCTTAATATTACAATCCATTCCACTGGGTTTCTGTTATATTCCCAATAATTGGGGTTTTTTCTTCTAAATATGAATATCTTCAATTTGTTGAAGATATTAATTGTTGTTAGGCAAATACTGTTTATTTCATATGTTCTTTGAAAAGTTCAGTGGAGTGGATTTATGTTGTTGTGAGACTAGCTTACATAGCGCAGTGTTTGCGCCGTAATTATTCTATTGAACAAGAAACCTTTCTGGCTACCCAGTCAAGTTTATGACTTTGTAGGGTATGATTTGACAAAGATGGGGCCGACTGCTGAAGCAGGAAACTCCCTCTATTACAGTAGACTTTTCACTACTTCTCTACCCAAACGCTGCCTCTCAGTTCCCTGGTGACATTTTAGGTCACCAACAGCTAGCCTTACAGATTTAGCAAATTCCTTGTTCTTGAGAGAAAAGGGACATTTATCACACTGCTTTCCAGATATCCGCCTCCAGCATCCTGAGGTCTTCCAGGATCAGTGGAACATGGATCAGTAAGGTGTCAGAGGCTACCAAAAGAAGCTACTGCTAGAGGAACTCCTTTTTATCACCTTTTTCAGTACTGGAAGGAAGAAAACTGTCCTGCCCGTGAAACGTCCTGCCTGTTCAGCTGCTCTGTAGTCTCCTCTCCCCAAGTAGGCTTTCATGACCTTGTGGTAGGTCAGCATATTTGGAGCTGGATGGTAGCTCAGTTCTGTCCTCCAGCCGCTTTTTCCTCTCTTCAGATGACTCATTCTGCATATTGATGTACCTTAGGTCCATCTGAGAAGATAAGCTGTCAGTCAGACAGCTTGCAAATTGATGTTGCAACTTGGTACATTAGTGAAATATATAACTTTAAGATGTATATTCAGTCTTTGGCAGGTGACAATTGCACTGATGTCTACATTGTCACCAAAATATGAACATTAGAACACCTTGACCAATTTTAAAAATTATTGAAGTAATAAATACCTTCATTATATTTTTTCAAAATCACTTCTCACAAATGAATGATTTGTCTTTAAAAGTAAAATTGCATTGCGCTTATTTCTGCATGATTTCCAGAATTACCCTGAGAAGGTATAATTTTGTAAGATTGACAAGAATAAAAAAGTTTACAAGAATTAAATAGTCCATCAGATACAAATTATATTGTGTTCTGTTACCTTAGACTTGCAATCCAGATATCTGGTGAATTTAAAACAAAATGCTAAGTAATTTCAGTTGGGGTTTTCCCATTATTTTCTCAGATTTTTGCTTTCCTTTCTTTTCTACCGTCACTTACCCTTAAACATCCACTTTTTATGTCTTGATCAAAGCCAGAAAGAGCACTGTTTTTATTTGAAAAGAATTAGTACAGCATGAATCTCTCCTCTCTTTTTATGATATGCTTATTTGTGATCTACTGTAATAATTTACTGAGATGCTTATGAGAACCTGTAGTGATGAGGATAAAAGTGGCTAAACAGAAATCCCTGGTAATGTGAGAAATAACTTTCTTTCACTTAATTTAAGTGCAGTGTTGAAATGAAACATTAGTACAGAGATTTGTATTTTAGAGATCAAGTTATTGTGCTATTATGGTAATTATAAAACATTTTCATAGGTCGTCAAACTTATGAAGAAAAGAATTGATCAAGTTAGGGAATCTATTCAGAAAACTAAGGCTATTTAAAGTATTCATGATAGACCCCTGAAAATAACAAGTGCCTTATTAAGAAGAAGTTCTGTTGCTAGGAGACAGTAACCACAGTGTCAGAATAACATGTTTTTATTTCATATAAGAAATTCTGGTTAACACACCTAGTTAGATAATGAGCAAGGATAGCTAGGTGGTGTAAAAGACTGGATGAAACACTTAGTTTGTGAGATATGAAGCCAATAAAAACTGCAGGTCTCTAAAGGCTGCTTTAGAGTAGTGTCCCCGAGAACAGACTAGTGACCAAGACCTGTTTGAAGCTTGACTGATTTCATATTGTATCAAAACTTACCAGGACATCTCTGGCAAATTATGCTTGATTGCCATAAGTGGCTGACACAATGGCTCCTTTCCTTGCCATAAGTGGCTAACACAATGGCTCCTTCCCTTGCAAAAAAGGAAATGTGGGTGAACAGCATGAAAATGCTTTCAGGTATTGACTTGCATTCCTTGTTTGTGTCTCCTCCATCTACTTTGGACATTCTTTTGTGAAAAGCTTTGCTGGCAGAATTTTTCATAGGAACAGTACATTTAAATGCATGTAAGTATTTGTGGAAATTGTTTTGGGGGGGGGTTATCTCTTTAAAATGTAAAATTATCCTACTATGTTTAACCATTCAGATAACAGAGAAAAAAACCCCAGTAAGTGAATTTTTGAACTTACAAAGAATCAGGCTATATGTCTGATTTGTGATTTATATGAAAACATAAAAATTTCAAGTTGTTCCTGATTAATTCACAGAGGAGGGGAAAAATAACAAAATAAAAAGCTTTATTAATTTGAAAAATTTATTCCCCTACAAAGTCAACCATTCAACTTGAGATGTATTTTCATCCTATTCCTCAGAGGATACAGGAGCAGGCAGGGAGGGGGGCACGTTTTGCGCATAATCACATCATCTTGGGACAAATTCTAGTTTGGCTGGATTCTTATCTGAGGGCTGTACTGAGCACATTCTTCACTTTTTCTCTGACATGCTAGCAGCAGAAACTGAGGGAAATATAATACTATATAATAATATTATATTTAAAAAATCCAACTTTTGACCTAATTTAAATGAATCTCTAGAGCTGTTTATAGGCCTAGCAGTAGCAGACAACTGCACTAGATAAGAAAAATGCACTTAATTTTTATACATGTTCCTAGATAAGCTCTTGTCCATCTAGGAGTCCGTAAGTTTTCCCAATCCTTCATAAAATTCATGTGCATACATAATTCATACTGAAACAAGGAAATAGTTATGAATTGTAAATTCACATGTTTTCATGCATAGGTCGGAAATTATGCCATGATACTCTTGCCTCGGCCTGTTCCCATAAGGCTTACCTCATGTACAGTTATCTTTTTAGTCCTCTTTGCAAAGAATACATAGCTATTTCCTATCTGAGTGTGATTTTCTGACCCTCCTTTGCTCGTGTGCTTTCTGCGCTTTTCAGATACTCCCTTGTTAATCTCCATGCTTTCTTCTATGCTCCATTTGCTGCAATGTGAGGAATGTCTCAGGCTTTCTATTTGCAGACTGTTTTCATGGTGACAGCTTCTGCTCAGACCTTCTTGCCATGGCTGTATATTCCTGAAGTCGTCAGTTCAGGTTCACATCCTCCTTCAGATTCTTCCAAAACTAGATGGGAAGATTTGTTTTTTCCATAGTTTCAGATATCCTTAAATATGAGGGAGTGCAGTTATGACCCTTCACAGGTGCCCTTGATGGCTCAGTTGGGGGTGGTTAGGGATGTTTCAAAAACATCCATCCATTCTTAGTTGTTCCAGGGCAAGAACGGCATAGAGGGGATTTATGTTTTCCCTAACACGTGTATAGGGTTTTAAATCGGTATTAAAATTATATTGTACAGAATGAGCAGTTATACTCAGTGAATAATTTAAGTCAGGTTTGGGAAATGAATCTGATGCATCAAACAATATGTTTTTATTTCATTAAGGTTTTAAAAAAAAATCTATGCGTTGACTCTGCCTTTCATCAAAAACGTAGGTACATAATGCAAGAAACAAGAGTGGATTAGCTAGGAGACCAGAGGATACTACATCTAAGTGGAGTAGGTAAGCAATGAAAACATAGTTTGAAAAGCAACAATTAACTGAAAAAGCAGATATATATATGGTGCTGATTTTTGCAAGATGTGTTCTTTGTTATAATTAACCATTTTCATTAAATTTTGGTATTTGCTGTTGCTTCATTTACACTTATCATTACAAAAAATACAGTGACCCAAATGTGTTTTCTTATGATTCTCTTTTCTGCCAAGTTCACTTTGTATCATAGTTCCTGTTTTTCAAAGTACCACTGACAAATGACGTTGCAATCTTAATCATGTTCTTTTAATCTAGGTCTGCATTTTTAATTTCAAAGTCAGGAAAAGTCATAATTAAGGTTGTGTGTGCAGTTTTAACTTGGCTCCTGTGTGTATGTCCATCCTGATGAGAGTGTTTAATTACACAGGCATGGCCATTTTTTTCCCAGTCTGTGAGCACCCCTAGTCCTGTATGCATGTGAAGTAGCTAATGAAAACTTTTCCTGTAACATGCTCTTATGTCTTGTTGCTGGCTAGCCAAGTCTTGTTACGGAGAGAGAATTATTAATTCCATTGGGTCTCTCCAGTGGTGTTTATCACTCTTGTTTCACGTGTCTCTCAAATAAGAATGTCTTTTCACATGTGAGAGGTTGGTACTCTTATCTTTCTATAAAGAGAAATAGAGATGAGTTGTTGTCATTGGAGTTTGCTAATTCTGAGCATCCAATCTGGATTGGCTACAACTTGGTTTTTGGGTCAACTACAATACTACTAAATCCACCAACTCTGCACAATTCTTCCTCTGGACAGCTTCTCCTTGTTGGCTGGAGTCATCAAGGAATACACAGAGAAACAAGGTCTCTGCTCTGTGACCTGTGCTTGAGATGTCTGAAAAAGGCCCAGAACTGCAATTACTGCAGAAACATAAACCCAATATGGACTTCTGTTATTCTGAGCCTTGAATTCTCTCCTGAAAACAGATAGAGTGTACACCTTCTGCAGGTGACAGATCCCACCTTTCCAAGGGGAGGAATAATTACTCCTCTTTACTTCTGTCCAGTATACTATGGGTCACAATTCCCACCTAGGCTGAGACATGGGCTTCTATTTTTGTTCATTCTAAGGATCTGCAAACCCATGTGATGTATCAGGCATATATCAGCAGATTGTGTTGGAGATGGAACATTTTACTAACTCCCATTAAAACGGTTACATTCTTATGGATGTGTCTTTTTGATTTGGGTTTTTTTTTGAAGGATGGGGGTTAAACTTATTTGAGTGTGGGAGAGGATGGCATGTGGGTCTTTCACTTAAAAATCGGAACATTCATGTGCTCACGTTAATATTTCACTGTATTCTAGGTCCTGAATAACGGAAGTTCTTTGACTGGAACAAAATATCTGACCAATGCTCTTGACTGAATCTCCCCATGCCCTGTCTTCTCCAACATCATAGAAGAATTCCGTTTCAAGTCCAAATAGCCAGGAATGGACAGATGAAAGCAACATTAACCAGAAATAAAACAGTGAAACTTCAGACAGTTTTACTAAAGCTCCAAACATGTAAAAACATCATTTTATGATGCAACCTTTTGGTGATCACTTGGTTGTATCCTGTTTTAACTTATTTAAATTGCTGCAACAAAACTGAGAAGTAAAGGGGGAAAGTTTCTGAATGTTTGTTTTTCTTATAATGAAATAATTTAAATATCTCCAGTAAGAACCACAATATTTTTGGTATTGCTGTACCTGTGTACAGGTAATTGGCTTGTATTTATTCTTCCCCCTTTAAATAGGAATTTTAGCATAAGGTGACCATAGCTGTGAACAAGTTTATAAATAAGGAAATGGTTCTGTTTGAAATACAATTTTGGACTAACAGGTCCTTGAGTCTCATTTTAAAGGGTTTTTTCAGAATTTAGCCAAATTAAGAATTTATAATTTAAATTTTTGTGAAAAATGTAAGAGCATGCAACATTAGCAAGAGCTTAACCAGAAGGAAGGAATAAAAAAAATGTGTACTGGTATTCCTGATTTAGGGTTTTTTGTGGAACTTTCATTGATCTTATTGACGGGAACCTTTTGAAGCTCAGTCAGGACAAAAGCAAAGCCCTGTATGTACCCAGAAAGAAAGAATAACTCCAGCACAGGATGGGGAACAGCTCTGGACAAGAGACCTAAGGGTCTTGGTGGACCATGAGCTGAACAAGCTTGAATAAAAGCAGTGTTGCAAGATTAAAAGTTTAGCACACTTGTGTATCTGGCAGCATTTATGACTTAGACTTAGGCAGGGAAGGAACATGGAAAGGAAGTACTAAGTGTTGACCATTGTTTTAAAACATGCCCTATGAGCTTTGAGTAAAGCCTTCTGCAGCTTTGGTTACTATAAACTTTAGCCTGGGCTGAATTGTCAGAACAGATTCCCATGGTATAGTCAGTAAGTTTGATCACATTTTCCATGAATCACATCTATAAGCCTGCCTGTAAAAGGAAAAAATAAAGAATAAACAAACCAGTTCTCACACTGCAGACCTCCTAAAATGTCTGAATCAGAAGAATATCAGCAAAAATACTGAAGATTGAGAATTAATTTTTAGGGTTTTTTGTAGTTTAATCCGGTATCTGGTTGTCATGTCCCAATGAAACACTAGCAGACTATCTGATTTCTCTAGCCTTAATCATACTGGCTTTAAAGGATACTTCAGAAGATATAACCAGTGGAAAAAAAGCAGTGTTTGCAGTACAAGGTTTACTGGGCATAATGTGATGCTGACAACTAGGCTGGCAGTTTCTGTGCTCAGGCTGGTTTGTATCCTACCAGATTGGTACACACAGAATGATTGTTTCTACCAGTCAGTATTTGCAGTTCTGTGCCTGCAATTACCATATCAGACAAGGAATAAGCTGTGATTATAATACATGTGATGTGGGAGGTCTTGAAATAAGCTCTCTTCTCAGTGATTGGCAGGAGACCCTGAATGGCTTTAGCATAGAGAGCTGAAAGTGTACTTCTGAATTGGTTTCGCCTTTGTTTCAGAGGAACCAGAAGGGTGGTAATTTCATAATTTCTTAAAAGTGTTATCAAGATCTAGAGAAGAATACTGTCATATGAATTTGGAAGAGAATCCAACTGAGTGTTTTGCATCAGTAAACTTCAGAGGGCTCTGTGAATTCGTCATGCTCAACAGGAAGAAAAGCAAATTGAAGGAAGTGCATGTGTAGTGCTCTTAGCACAGTTTTGGATTTAGCTGAACTTTACTCTTCAGTTCACTGGCTCGCGTGACATTAAGAAGACAAGAAAGGTCAGTCAAATGGCAACTTCAAAAAGGTTCTTAAATTCCAAGGATGGCTCTTGACTTTGGCCAGGCTGGTGAATCCTTAGCTAACTGTCATAGTATACCAGTAGACATGCACTCTACTCTAGATGTAAATTGTGTTCTTTTGATTTTCAGATAACATGCAGTGATATAGCAAAATTCCCAAGTTCCCAGCACAATAAAACAAAATAGATTTTGTGAATTTGTTACTTTAAGTTTTAACAGGTTCTAAAAGAAGGAGGCTTTGATTTGTGTAAAGCTGTTTATGGTGCTATTTAAGATTTGACCTCTCCCTTGAAGTGATTAAAAGTGGGAATATAATTAATATTTCTTCCTGACACTAGGGCTAGCAGGTCAGTAGTTGCTGAAGAAATGAAAGCTGTTATTTCTAGGAGCCAAATAGGAGCTCTACTTTTCGAAGTTCTGCTTGTACTGAATGGGATTTCAGCTTGGTAGATGAGGGAGCTGTAAGCAAAATCTCAAAAGTGAGGAAATGAAGGACTCTTTGAACTACTTACAACTGACCTACAAGTTTCTTTAATCTCTGTGGACCTCCTGCATAGACCTGTAGCCAGTTTGGCATACGTTTATTCACTATACTCAACTCTTCTTCACATGAACAGTGTTGAAAATTGTAGTAAGGCTGGCAAGCTTCCAAAGTTAGCAAATCGTTGTAGAAGCACCTTCACTCTTTGAAGAGCAAACAATAAAAAAAAAAAGGAGTGTTTCTCAAATGTCCACAGATGGAAATTAGCCCTGATCATTTATGGATGGATGTTAGCAGAATAGTGGCATAAATTAGAAATACCAATGAAATACTATTCAAGTGATTTAATCAAAAACATCAAGGCCAACTAGTTAAAGAAAGAGAGTGAAAAGGAATAATTCCAGCCATGACTGCTGATTTAACTTGTTTCAATTAATACACTTCAGTGCCCTTGAAATGCCTCCAATTGATGAATGCAATAGTAATGACTACTGAATCCATCAAAAATAAACATATTCATTGTGGGTGACTTTTGAATTTAGGACAACCAGAACTGAAAGTTAAGCCATTGGGCTAATTTGAGGCATGTCACTATTGAGTAGATAGCACTCTTATTTCTTGGGTAACAAATGCCTGTGTGCACTGAGTAAGAGGAAGCTGGAGTGGAACACAAACCCCATCATGTAGCGGAGAGTTTTCTGTGAGTTCCTGAGAGATATTTATATATGAGTTAATTTTCCAGGCCAGACGTATTTTGCAACTGTGGGTGTGCTTGACCACTGAGATAAACTCTTCTGTCCATCAGTACAAGTTGATTGTTTCTAGGTACTGATCCATGAGCATTTTCATTTGTTCTCCCAAAACAAAAAGCCAAGTTACTCCTTGGAAGTGTTTTGTGGATTCTGTTGACCAGCAATTTCCTCTGCAATGCAACAATTCAAGCAGCTAAATAGACTGATCCTGACCAGAGTAGGTTGTGCCCTTAAAAAATTCTGTGTGAACACTAGGCTTAATTTTTGTTATGCAGTAGATTTCTAATTTTTGATGCCTATAGAACACCTGTGAATAGATGCAACTGTGGATGCAAACCACACCTTAAAGCTGATATCCCACAATTCCAGATAATGGATCAATAGCAGTTTTACTGCTGACTTTACTGCTTATGGGATATAAATACATATATAATTATAATAACAGCATTGCAATAGCTTGTCTAATAAAATTATAAAAAAAAAAAAAAATTGAAGAAAGCTAGATGTAGGATAAGATATTTCAGTTGGAAGGGATGTACAAAGATCATTTAGTCCAGCTAGCTGGTAGCTTCAGGGCTGACTGACAGTTAAATATGTAGTTAAGGGCAGTGTCCAAATTCCTCTGAAATACTGAGGTTTGGGGCATCAGCCACCTTTCTGTGACTGAAGTGCAATAGAGAATCCTTAAGAATCCCTTATAGTAGCTAGCTGCCCCAAAGAATTGTGCCTTAATCACATGGACTCTAGTAACTTTCACTACCTTGCTGTAGCCGGTATTTATAACATGGTTACTGTTTTTTATTTGCTGTGAAAGAGACATAGGGTTGGTTTGGGGCGGGGGGGGGGGGGGAGGTTCTGGGGGGAAACTGGGGGGAAGATCCCTTTTTGTCTATATAGTTCCAACCATCTTAATTTAAGTTATAATGGGCAAATTCCCAGCTTTCTGGTATTCTCTGTTAGAAGCCAATCCCAAGCCTGTCACCATGATGGCAAGGAACAAAGTCTTTGGAGAGGCAGCATCTCATTTGCAGTGAATTCCTGGATGATTTTTCTTAAATTGGCTCTTCCCCAGGAGTAGCTTAAATGTGGTTATCCATTTAAATAGTTTACTACTGGGAAAACAAAGCTCTATAAAGTACAAGATCTCATTTGCAAGGGGGTCCTGGGGATCGAAAGTGGATATACACGTGCCATGTGTTACAGTCTCCATCTCTGCTTTTCCTGCTGTTAGGAAATAATGCGAAAATTATCTCAAATAAGAGCAATATATTTCATGGCTGAACAATAGGCTCAGATCTGTCTCCACAGCAAAACCTGGAGTGGCAGCCTTCAGCAATATCTCCCGTAGTCCACAGGAAATAAAGAAGCGAGGAGTTGTTGGGAGGAACAGCACAAACTCTTCCCAGAAGGGATGTCTCAAAGGAAGGGCTTGGCTGTGGTGTGTGGGAGCCTCTGGCCATGGTTGTACTCCTAAAAGGGAAGTTCCCAGGACTGTTCTTTGGTCGTAAGAGCATCTGCATGTAGCAGCTTGTGTCCATGATGGTTTAAAAAAAAAAAGGAAGAAGTGTCTCATGCTCTGAAACAGAGAGGCTGCCTCAAAAATTTCTGGCTGACTGATGGTGCCTTGAATCATGCCTATGCCCAGACTATGCCAAGGATTGGTCTAACAACAAGAAAAGTCACTGGCTTTCAGTGCAACATCCCTTCTCAGAGATCCTTTGGAATTATATAATGAAAAGTGGGTTTTTCCCCCCTGTATTGGGTTTGCGTGACCTGTTTTTAGTAGCATGGGGGCAGCCACAGAGGTGGCTTCTGAGAGAAACTGCTGGAAGTTTCCACGACGTCTGGCAGAGCGAACCCCTAGTAGCTCCAAAGATAGACCTGCTGCTGGCCAAGGCTAGGTCACTCAGAAACGGTGGTAACACCTCTGTGATAAAATAGTTAAGAAGAATTCAAAACAAAGGTTGTTGCACAGTCGTACTTGCAGCCAGAGAAGAGTGGAGTGAGAACACGTGAGAAGAACAGCTCTGCAGACACCAAGGTCAGTGGAGAAGGAGGGGAAGGAGGTGCTCCAGGTGGAGGAGCCAAGATTCCCCTGCAGCCAGCCCACAGTGCAGCCCATGGTGAGGCAGCTGTGCCCCTGCAGCCCATGGGGTTCCACAGAGGATGCAGAGATCCACCTGCACCATGGGGGAGGTGCCCACACTGAAGCAGGTGGATGCCTGAGAGGAGGCTGTGACCCTGTGGGAGACCCATGGAGAGAGGGGCCCTGTTCCCATGCTGGAACAAACTGTCCTTGGAGGACTGCACCCCATTAAAGAGCGACCCATGCTGCAGCATTTGGGGGGTGCTGTTGCTCATGGGATGGACTCACATTGGAGAAGTTCACAGAGAACTGTCTCCCATGGGAGGGACCCCACGGTGCAGCAGGGGAAGGACTCCTCTCCCTGAGCACTGGGAAAAGCCATAGGTGATGAACTGACCGTAACTCACATTCCTATCTCCCTGTATGGCTGGGGGGAGGAGGTAGAGCTGGAAGGAAGGAGGTGTGGGGGGAAGGTGTTTTTAAGGGCTTGTTTTACTTCTCATCCTGCTTTGATTTTGTTAGTAATAAATTCACTTTATATCTCTAAATTGAGCCTGTTTCACCCATGATAGTATTTGGTGAGTGATGTGTCTTGGTCCTTATCTCAGTTTATGAATGCTTCATTAAATTTTCTCTCCTCTGTCCAGCTGCAGAGGGGAGTGAGTGAGCAGCTTTCATGGGTGCGGGGCAGTGGGCCAGTGTCAACCCATGACATGCCCTAATTTAGGGAGAGAATAAACTAAGTCCTTGGGTCCAAACCACGAGTGATGAAAGCTCTAAGGAAACAATGCTGCGTTCATACATCCAACATTTCTTCACTTGGAATAACAGTTTGGGGAATATCTTTTGGGAAATACACTCCAAAACCATCCCAGGCACAATGAGTTGCCCTGAAAATAACAGCCCTCTTACTAATGACAAATGAGCAATGGCCCTTGGTATTTATATGCTTCTTTGAAAAATCAGAAAATGTTTTAAACACTATCACAAAGTCCATTAATATGATATTTGTTGGAACAGAACCTGGTATCATCTGTAGTTTTAGTTTTATTGCCCAACATAATTTTAAAAAGTCTCAGAAATAATTTTCTATATTTGCTTCAGTTTGGTTTTTAAAATTTTTTTAAAAATTTATTTTACTCAATGCTCAGGCCCTTGTGTAGTCTGCGTTTGGCTGAAGACTTTTTTGAGAGTTTAAAAGACCTCAGAGACACATCTAAGAGTTTAAACATAAGTAAAAAGTGTTGGGGAAAAAGTGGGGAGATTTTAAAATGTGACTTGGTTCTCTTCCGTACTGTAGTGTGTGTGGTAACAGTGGTACATGCTTTTCTCAGCATATTATTAGCATTAAAATTTAATAACATATATTGGATGTCTGAACTATTATACGTCAATGAGGAAGACAAAACTCCTTGTCAGGTAAAATATGCCTATTTCTCCTACATATTCCTCTTTTTTTTTCTGCTATCTCTTTTATAATAAACACAAAAGCTATTTACAGTCCTTGAAGGAAGACAAAAAATTTAAGACTGCAGGTACCACTCCCAGGTTTTTTGAATTCTCTAAAAAACAGTGATTTAGATTTTCTAAATAGAATCATAGTTATTATATTCAATACATGATCTTTATTTATTTTTGAGGGGATAACTTGGAGAAGAGAGCTGAAGTTTCATATACCTTATAAAACCAGCATTTTATCATGCTGATATTTGTCTTCTTCTGTGAACAATGGTTCCATTAGTGTCTTCTACAATTACATCTGTTTGATTATTAATGTGTTCATTAAAAGTATTTTTTTACCCTATTTCGATGTTTCTATTGTTCATTCTGGCTGGGGAGGAGATTTCTTTCCAAAAAGACAAAGAGCCCAGTTGCCTGAATCTAATTGTATTCTCAGTTTACTTTAAGCAGAGATTTTAGTTGATCTAAAGTAAAAAATATTGTTTCTTGCTGTAAGCCAAGTGAACAGAAGCTGTGCTTTCCCATTTTTCCCTGTCTTTATTACCTAATTGTTATTCCTTATTACAAGGTGTCTGCCATTATGTTATTTATTTATTTTGCAGCAGGTTCCTTTTCCTTCACACTTGTTCTAACTGGTAGTAAGCCCTTAATGCCACAGTGACCAATGGTAAATCACCGTGTCTGACACTGGGAGACAAAAGAAGCAGGAGGGATCTCTGAAAAATGTCTGCAAGAAGCAAAGCACAGCGTGGATGGAGATGATTCACGTCTCCGCAGTGAATCTTCAGTAAAAGGTAGCAGAGCAGAACCAAAGACCATTTTCACTCATCTTGAATTCATTTTACCTGATCTCTAAAGTATTTCCCTGCTACCCACCAGAGCTTTGAACCAGGCTGCATGTCTGAGTACTGCTTTTTCCCTTTCCTTTTTTTTTTTTTATATCCCAAAAAGTGAGATTAAAAAAGGCAGCTAACAGAGGGAGAAGCTACAAGCAAGGAATGCAAAAAAGAAACCAATTTGGACATCTGTCTGTCCATCCCTTGAAATTTTCATAGATTTTTATGCAATATGATTTAGAATAAGAAAACATGTAATGATCTCTAGTTCCCAGGTCACTTAAATCCTTTTGGAAAAGTTGTTGAAAATTGATGCATCCATACTTAAACAAAGAAATGCTTTCTATTTAACAAAGCCTACTGGTAAATTTTTCGTCTATTTTTATAGCTATTTTAGCTGTTTCCTTGAAAAATTAACTTTTTTTCCCTCTTTTGCAAGTACTGTACTGCCTGTTTGATTCAGTAACTTAGGGCTATCTTATTCCTGTACAAGTCTATGTAAATCTGCTGGTTACTTTTAATTAAGCAGAATCAAACCTGTTGCCGTTTATGCCGAAAAGCTATAGCAACATGTTTATATGAGTCAGAGACTCAAAGTAAGTAAATTTAAGCTTGCACAGATAAAATGATGTTGAGAGTGACCTCATGGATCGTTGTGTTCCTTTCTAGCATAGACAACTGCAGTCATCATACAAGCTGATTTTCTTTGGATTTAAACCAGTGTAGGGCTAGCCTTGTTAGTATGACTGAAAACACACTATTTTCCTGCCTTCCTGGCTTTTCTGGCATTCCAGCTCATGTCTGCAGGACAAGAAACTTGGGATGCAAGTCTGAGTGCTTTCTGATTAACTTCAGCTGAAGCTGGAAAAAATCAACACAAGATTTTGCCACTATTGAGGTATTGGATCCCCCATATGTAGATGTTTCAATTTAATTTCACTGGGGAGTTTACCAAAATTACCTTGTTAAACTCTTTGGGGAGGTGCCTGCATTTTTCCTAGCTGCTGAAGCTCTGTAATTGTTACCTATTCTATCCACAACTGAGACTTCAATAGTCATCCCCCAGGCCACCTCTTTTCTTACAAGAACTGTTAGCTGTGTCTCATTTTTCTGACTGAATTTTAGATCCCTCTAGAAAAAAAATCTTTCCCTAAAAACTTTTAGCCATATGGAAGTAATGCCATTGTTACTTGTGTGGTACTACACTATGTAACTTTTGTTATAAGATTTATTCTTAATACACTGTTGAAAGTTTTAAAGGGAGCTGCTAAGGCCTGTGGATCTGAACCTTTGCTAAAGAAGCAGTAATTTGCTACCCAGAAAGTGATAGACAATGAGGGTTGGAAATCGTAATGCCATAGGAAAGTAAAGAATGGCCCATTTCTTCTTGCGCAAACAGAACAGAATCTTTTTATGCTAAGTAGTCTGCTTTGCAAACATATACAAGAGCCCCTGTGCTTGCATCTTAAAAGAATAAGCCTACCAATATATCTTATGGTCATTGATGCTATATATTGTAAGGGCTTTTTTTCACTGTAGAGGAGCTTTTGTCTTGCCCGGGTTATAAAAATATAGCATCGACCTTTTTATTTTGCTGCCATCAGTGATGTTCCAGGCCCTAATACCTAGAGGTGAGTCTCACTGCATGTCAGGGTAATTGCAGAGAATATAGAGTGCTCACTCTGCCCTGTCTCAGATCTGCAGCTACAGCTCAAGGTGGCAGACAAAGGGAAAAGAGAGAGAAAACATGTGCATGTGTTTGTGCACGCGTAGGCAGTGTTAACAGAAGGGAATTAGCTGGCTCAGAGCTTTGATTATCGACTACAGAGAGTTTCAGTTCTGGTCTCTTGTGTGAATCAGTCAGATCCACGATATCCAAAAGTGGTTATCAGCTGATGATTGTTTGACTGCCTGTGAAGTAATTAGTTTGAAGTGGGCTCCCCCAGTGAGACTCCCCTGGTGCCTGTGCACCCTTTCCAGGTGCTCTGGGGCCAGTTGAGGAGGTGATGCCTCCAGGCAGCCCCAGCTCCCTGTAACCCTCCCTTTTCTGACGTGAGGGCTGCCTCTGCCATAGCACTGCTGATGGCTTGTTGCTGTAATTGCATCCAAACCCATCTCAGTTAAAATGAGCCAAATAACCCTGAGATTTGAAATAATCAGTATTGGCTAGGCTGGCTGGTTCTGCTGGGGATGGCGGGGACATGGCCACACAAACCCTTCTGCCAGCAGGCTGGAGGAGCTGGTGGGCTGCAGCAGTGGGGATGGCAGATGGGGCTGGGGTCAGCAGCCTGTACAGCTGACACAGCTTCGTCTGCAATGGGATTGAAGGGGATTTACAAATACTAATCTGGGTTCTTCGCTCTTGTGATAGCACCAACACATTTCTAGGGATTAAATGAAAGTAAGAAATCATGCACTTGGCCTGACTGACCATCCTTTGGTTTTCCTATTACGGGCACCAGTCAGTTAAGACTAAACCTTGGTCCCATTTTTAAGAACGGCCAAATAATCAATGCTTTTCTTTAAATCAGAAGTTAGTTCTTAAATGATGAAAAAGTTCGTGGTTCTTTAATCTAGAGCAATGCAAAGGTTCTCAGTGCAGCAAATATAAACACTTGTCCTGATCAGCCTGATAAACAACCACTCTTGTGGCCATTCATTACACCTGGTCACAGTGAGTGTGGAAACTCCTGGATCCTTCCAGTCTTGCAGCCAGGCTGCCTGACCTGTGTGTAAAAGGACAGTGATTCTAGCAATTTTGACAAGCATTGAATTCACTGTTAAACATTTAAAAAGAGTGAGAAGTAGAGATTTTCTTTTGGTGCTAGCTTTTCTTGAGTTGTAATTTTGTATTACTGTTGTAGTGTAAATCATTTACTGTACCAATGGGAAGGGAAATTTCTGTGGGAAGGAACAACAGCAGCTATCCTAGAGACAGGTGTGAGGTGTGGCCCTGAAGTTTGCATTTCTGGAGCTACTTCTCTGCATGAGCTGTAAGTAATAACCTTGTAATGGAAGTTGTCACCTTTTGGCCTCTGCGCCTCTAACCCTCAAATAATGACCAAAAATGTGAATTTGTTCAAGTTAAAAAGTTTTCCTTTTGTCAAGTTATAAATACATAGAAGAGAAGGCCTGTTATTCAGTCATGTTAAAAAGAAGTTGAAAGCTTCTGAGCTGGAGCATGGTTGCCATTATATAAGAATACATTTTTAAAGGGCATATTCTTATTTTAATTAAATCCTCAATATAATCTTCATTGTTTCTTGTCTCATTATTTGTCATGCAACATATATTAATTCCACCAAAAACCAACCCACTGTCACAGTTTGTGTGAGTTTTAAACATATCTCCCCCAGCTGTATCACCTGTCAACAAGCTGATCACCTCTAATGATCTGTTCAGTCATCTGGTTCCCATTATTTCAAGTTTAAGTTCTTTTTCTGACAGTAGCTGGAAATGTTTCCTCCTGGGTGTCTCTCTCTGTGGCCTAGCTGGGAGCACAGGGATGAGGGGAGCTTCTGGGGGCTGCACCGTGGTGTTGCCTGCACTTCTGGAAGGAGCATCAAACCAGAACAGAGCATCAAACCAGAACAGTGCTGGTGAAGCTACTGAGTACTCTGAAGAGTGATGAGCCTTGTCTGGGTCAGACATCCCATACAGATGAAGAGTGAACCAGGGCATTTCCTCACAGCATTTTACTGGGCAGTTGGAGCTATTTACACACAGCATGGAGTAACGGGTTTGCTGGTTGTTTTAATTGAAACTCTCGTCCTCTCAAAGCTTTATTTGGTACCAGCCCAGCAACTCCACCCCACCTAGTCCAACTAGTTTACATTTTAAGTAAAGGCATGGCCAGATACAGCCATTCCGGCTGCAGCAAGGTTGGACCGAGCAGTTCCTATCCACCCCACCCTATGCTGCTCATTTCTTCTCATGGTACCAAAGGGGGAGGCTCTTACGGCTCAGTGGGCTTTACTGTTTGAGAGGTTTCCACATAGGGTGAGAGATGATACTACCTAAAAAACCCTTAAGACAGGAACTGTGGGCAGAAGTCAGGAAAGGAGAGAAATCTGAATTACAGTTGGACTGAGGATTGTCACAATGTGCATTTCCCAAAATCTGGAGATGTTGCTGTGCTGGTGTACTTTCTGAAGAAGTGTTGTAGGACAATATCATCTGTCTAGGATCGAAGGTTTTATTTTCAAGCATTGATTTAAAGTTGCATCTACTTGTGAGTGTTCACAATGCTGTATGCTTATTTCTTTTTTTCTGTTTACTATGTCTAGATAAAAGCATAGACTAACACTTACCAGAACTGATATATTATGTGGTGTTATTTTTGCACAAATGCTTACTGTTCAGCACCTGTACAAGATCAGCCATGACAGCTGATGGTTTAAAATTTATGGTGCATCATGTTGACAATATGATTTCAGCTCTAAAACATACAAACCGTACTTCAGTCTTCTTGTTTTTGCACATATAATTTTAAGCAAAGAGAGAAAAACTCTGGACTATTCTGACAATTTTATATCTTATTGCATCATATAATTTGGATTATATATAACAGAGATGGCTGAAAAGTATAGTTTCCCCACAGACTCTGCCCTGACAGATTTGCAGTCTACTGAATCCTGCAGAGAATTGAGGATGTGCATTACAATGCCTCATTTCCTGCAGGATGCTGTGAACTTTCAAGTTGTTTCCACTTGGTAATTCCTACAGTTTTTAAAGTCAGCTATGAGCAGTAGAAGACTAAGTGATAGATACAAAAAATGCAATTTATGAGCATTTTTCACATTTAGAGTAATACATATTGTAAATCAGATCATTGTCTAGTTTGCTAATACATGACATATTGTGCTGCAATGTAAAGCCAGAGCAGAGCACTTACCACATCTGGAGTGCTATTACTTAATTGAATGCATACCACGTGCCACAAAAGCAGACATAATATATATAAGGACAAAAGTGAAATAGGATGATGTGATGAAGAAAGGCACAATGCTTTTTCCTTTTATACCAGATGATGAAATGACTGCAATCCATATATTTCAACCCTTGTAATTCATGTATTTCATGCCAGCAATGGTATTTATTAATTTATCTTCAGCATTAAAGTATTAATATTATAACTTGTAAATAATATAGTCATATGCAGAATTGTATATTTAAATCAGTGGTGAATTTACCCCAACACTGAAGTAAAGAAACCATAGCATCAGGATTTAAAGCCAAAATTAGTAATGAAGTGAAGAAATGGTTAGTGTGCTGGTGTCAGATTTGGCAGGGCAAAGCCGAGCAGTTTTGTAAATTTAATCCCTCCTCCACAAAGATTACCTAAAATTACTATTAGTAATTTGATATTTACTATTTAATGAGCTTGGATTTAAGCAAATAAATTTCCATCTTTGTGTTTATCCTTGTGAAAGTATAAACTGATGTATTATGCAAATGGCATCATCTCTGGTAAACCCACCAGCTCCCTTCATTCATGCTGACTTGTCTGTATGTTCCCATGTTGACACCTTCATTCTGAATATCCCTCTAATCCCTTATTTATTGATTTATAGCTGTCTCATCAAGAAAGCACTTCCTTTCAGCTTGTTTAACTTCTGTTGACTACAAGATGTTGGTAAAAAGCAGCCTCTTCCCAAGGCAGCTTTGGACTTGCTGCGCTTGGGTTCGCGGCTGGCTCAAGGATTTGCTCTTGTGTACTCTTGGTACTGTGAGGGAAAATCAGGTTTAAAATAACCTCAGCCAAACCATCCCTGTCATGTGGGGTGAGCAAGCCAAGCAAATTTCCGTATGATGTAAAGAAACAAGTACAGTAGAGGGGCAAAAGCGATTCTGATGACTAGAGCACACGCACAGAAAACAAGTATGTCTAAACTCCATGTGTAAAAGTAGGCATTTCAGAGCCCTTTGAGGGGTGGAATTGCTGTAAACCATTAGCTTGTGTCAGGATTTAGCCCCAGGCCCACACAGCCACTCAGTCACTATCTGATGGGAGGGAGGGAGAGAATCATAAAGGTAAAAGTGAGAAAACTCATGGTTTGAGCTAAAGACAGTTCAATAGGTAAAGCAAAAGACGCTCACAAGCAAAGCGAAACAAGGGAATTAATTCACCATTTCCTGTGGGCAGGTGTTCAACCACCCCAGGAAAGCAGGTTTCCATCATGCATAATGGAGATCTGAGTAGACAAACACCATCAATCCAACTGTTCCCCTCACTTTCCTCCTACTTCCCCCACTTTTACATGTTGAGCATGACTCTGTATGGTGTGGGATATTCCTTGGGTCACCTGGGGTCAGCTGTCCGGGCTGGGTTCCCTCCCAACTCCTTGTGCACCCCCAGCGCCCTTCCTGGTGTGGTGGGGTGAGGAGAAGAAAGGCCCTGACTCTCTGTGAGCACTGCTCAGCAATATCTAAAAAATCTTTATTATCAGCACTGTTTTGGTCACAAATACAAAACACAGACTCTTAATAGCTACTATGAAGAAAATTAACTCTCTCGCAACCAAAACCAGCTCGAGTTACTACCTCCTGTCTCTGTCTGTCTTTTCATGCTGCTCCCTGAAATCCAGGCAAGACATTTTCAGTTATGTACCTAACTCATTCTAAACTCCCTAACACAGTTTTAGGAAGTGGAACAAATAGTGCAGCAGTATTAAGACAGAATAAATTGTAGTGCTTGCATCATTCTTTCTTTAGAAGCATGCATTTTTCCTCACGACTATTTTCTTGTTTGAAGAAGATAATGTAATAAAAATATTACATAAATAGTAAAAAATTAGGGCTTCTGACTGAAGTACTTCTTACTCCAGAAGCTTCTGGAAACCAGAGGCAAGTGCCCATTAACCATGTACACAACAGAAAGGGCTAGGTCTAAATTATTTATGTGGTGTGCTCAGTGGGAGGCAGATAAGCCAGCACAGACAGCAGTTGCTGCTGTGGGATGGTGCTGAGCTTGTCACTGGCCCTAGTGTGAAGAAATGCAGCATGGAAAGGTTTAAGATGAGCCTGTGCATGAGAGTCGAGGACCATGTGTTTGTTGTGAGTGTTTATAATTTCTCTGATAATAGATTGTTATGTACAGTGCAGGGAACAGAGAGCAACTCTCATCTCTCCTTCCACTGAATAGCAAGTCACCTTATTCTGTGATGTACAAGGCAAAGTAATTGCATCTCAAACGTGTGGTGCGTTTTTGTTTAGAAGGTTAGCACAAAATTGATTTATGAAACAATTTTCCCTGTTTCATGTCAGAGAGGCCATTTTCTGGTGAGTAATTAGATGTGGGTTTCTCCTGCATGGTGACATACACTTTTGTGAAGCAAGGTATAGTTGCTGCTTTTCATTAAATAAATCTCAGAGGAAATTTTGTCTAGTTGTTCATGAGATTTTTTTTTCCTGTGACATCATTTCAAAGATTTATTCTTGTTGATTTTGGAAGAATAATTTTTTGAATTGTGTTTACCTGTGCTCACCATGATATGCAATAAACAATGATCTTGTCCTACTCTGTAGGTAACTGTCCCTTTTCATCTCAAAATCATAATCTTGGATCAATGTATATGAGAATACCTGTACAGTATAATTGCACTTGACATGGACAAAAATTTTCTTCCTGGTCCTCAAACTATCCTCTGGGCTTTCAGTTTGGTAGTGAGCACCTCAGGACAAAAATATTCTCCTGACCTGGTGCCCTTATTTTATCACAGTCACCTATCAGAGACAGCCACAGTTTATGCATACTGATTGAATATTTTTTCATACTTTTACATAGATTTTTAGGTAATTTTTCAAACTTTGGTACCTAAAGTTATATACATAAATTATTGTTTGGTTTTTTTGGGGTATCCATTTTAATAATGTAAATATTGGATTAGACTCAGGTGCCCAGTACATTGTATTTCCTAAATTTGAAATGGTGCTCTGCTTTTTAGACATTGACTTGAACTGATTTTTTTTAGGAAATTACAGGGTTTCCAATAAGTTTCCTTACAATATAATTAAAATCTCATAAAGTTTAAACAAGAAAAGTTGAACATTAAATGAGCTATTTACTTTTTATAGCCTTATATTTAATCTGGGAATATAGCAAACAAAAGCTTACAGAATATATTTGATATGTTATTGACATATTAACACCAAATTTTTGAAAAATAGTGTTTTTATGAATTTGTTAGATAAAGTGATTTTAAATGTACTATAAAACAAAGAAATCATAATTCATTGAATAAACTGATGCTGGGGCTCCAATTTTAAGAAACTGTGGTGATTCTACAAATCTAAGATCATTGTTTCAAATAAGTTTCCTTTTAATTTGTAGATATGTTCACTTTACTTCCTCCTTTCCTTAGTGTAGACTGAAAATGCACACTTTTTCCAGGGAAAACAATACTCTGTTCCTGACCTAATTTCTGAATCTGGCTTTCATGTCAGTGGAAGTAATCTTGACAGTCCTTTAACACAAATGAAATATATTTCATCAGTGATGATTTGTTTACTGTTTGTTGGGACATGCCTTTAACACTTGAAGAATTTGGGGGTTCTTTGCAAGCTTAAATTAGGATTCTTTGGAAGAGAGGAATAGGAGAAAGGGATTTTGTTCCAGAATATTTTGAGTAGTAGCACCATGGATTCTTTTCAGTTGGTTTTATAATTATGAAGTTTCTCTAATAGAAGCACTGTACATTTTGGCTTGAATTTCTGGAATTATGTTTCTTAATTGTTGTCGTGTGTTAGGCAGAGTCTTGTATGGGAATTATGAAAATATAGCTTTTCTAATCACGTGAAGATGAAGGAACATCAAGTCTGATGAGTATTTGAAATATTAACAGAACATTTTGCTATGGATATGAGGGCTTCTGTAAACCCAGAACACATGCAGAGTAATGCAGGGTCAGATCTGTAAAAGGATGGAAAGTTTAAAACTCTTCAGGCAGATGATCTCTGGCAAGGTAGTCCAGAATTTAAACTTCTGTGACCTTCTACCAAACCTTAGATGGCAAAGGCAGACTAGAAATAGTACTAACTGCGGTCATAAAATTCATTCACCCAGACTGTAATCTTCCTTAAAATAGAAGTTACAGCCTTCTTGGGAGGACCATTCCTAAAGATTAACAGAGCATTCACTACTTGTGGGGAAAGAAATGGGCCTAAGATTGGAAGGCGTCATTTTATAAAGCGGACATGGCAGGACAGAGACAGCGAGTTGTGGTGAAGGGAAGAAAGGCCACCCCTGGCATCTCAGAGGAAGTCATTAGGAGGAACTTGGTGTGGGGGAAAAAAATTGCTCTCTTAGCATGAGCATTAGTGGGAAACAGGCTGGTCCCCACACTGGCTGGCTCTGCTGAGTGCGGGCGAGACAGACACAGAACTCTGATTGTATTGATCTGAGTAATAAAAAATTTAAAAATAATAAGAAAAAGATATTTTCTTCTGGGAGCAGAAATGAGTTAGGAAACAGATTGCAGCACAGACTGGTAACTTATTGATCACTATTCAGGGCAGCTGGAAGTAGAATAAAGGACACAAGGATGGGAAAGCCAGCAGCCACCCCACAAACAAATGGATAACCTCTGGCTAGCATACAGGAAACCTGGGATTCAGATGCATAACCTCTTGACCATGCTATATGGCAGAAATTTAAAAGAGAAGCAGAGACAGGAGTTTTCTCTCTTTGTGAAACTTGTAATTATACAAATTCTGGTGCAATCTTTCGTTGCAAGTTTCTCCTTGTTGTCCTGAGTGGTTTGCCAGCTGTTGTCCACTGCAATTTTTTACATATGTTGATATAGACAATCATGTTGATAAGTAGATGGTTGAGATCAATATATTTGTGGTGCCATTAACAGACACACATTATAGCATACAGAGAATTGATTATTTATTCATACATTGAATAGTTCCCAATGGACATTTTACAACTTACATGGCAAATAGGCTCCATGAGGTCAAAATATAAATGTTATAACTGAAGTGGGAAGGTTTGGGGAGGGAAGAAAGTATAACTTTCTAATATATTCATTCATTAAAATGTATATTTCCCTAAGAAATTAAACAACTGGCTACCATGCTGTCCTCAGCCTCAGTGCTATTAACAGAGTGACAGGCATTGCAGCAGACTGACTTTAGTAGAGTATTGAAGAAGATTGCTTGTAGATTGCTCCAGAGGATGATCTAGATTCTGTTCTGTTCTGGATTACTCCACTGGAAGATGAGTAGAATATGTACTCAACTCCGTTACATCTCACCAATGTGTGCTACAACTTGCATGCATTTCTGATGTTGTTTAGAAATTTACATTGAAAATGGCCCTAATTTGCTGACCTGCTCATTGTAGGACTGTTCTCAAACAAAGGGGCAGCTTCTGTGAGGTGCGATAGTGCTTTTCATCACTTTAATATCCTTACACAAGTGGTTTAGCTATGAAAACTCCCCTCAGGGCAAGTACCAGGACACAAGCCTGAAGGTGTTTGTGCCTTCTGATGGGCCATAACTGACACAACTACGCTGACACAGAAGAGGCAGCTGTCGTGTCTTAGAAGGTGTCGAAGACTCCCTGAGTGTCCCACGATCCACAGTGCTACATCATCCAGTGTAAAACTCCTCACCCCAGAAGAGGTACCTGGGCAATCCCACAGAGCCTGAGCCTAATACTAACCCACCAGGCTTTGTATTTCATGGGTTTCCACCACATCAACAGGTCAAGAATGTGACTATCACTTCGACCAACAACATAAAAATTGCAACAATCAAGTCTTATTTGTGGATCCAAGGGTGGAGACTGTATACATTTCTACTCTTATCCTTTCTCTCTCTCTTTTTCATTATACATTTTCTTAAGTGTAATTTTTTGCTTTTTTATTGTTGCATTTCTAACCAAAATGGCTACATTTTAAAATTTGCACACTACCATATTGTACCTTAATATTCTAAAGTTTGCAAGTAAAAGTTTGTTTATTGAACATCCTGTGAAATTTCTTGTTTCTCCTGCACACTGCCCAGAGTAAATCAACCAACCTTCCCCTAAACCTGCCGAGAGACAAGGGCATAACATGTTACTTACTTAAATTGCTGCTTCCTGCCTTTTCATTCCTTAATAAGAGGAGTCCAGTGAATGACAAATCATACAGCCAATGCATAAGTGACAATTCTTAAAATGTAATTCAACTTCACATGTGATTTAAAATACAGTGAAAAGATTGTTAGCTTTTCATATACATGAAAATAAAATTTCAGCTTTGCAAGTACTCTGGGAGGCTTTAGAAACACTGTAATAAAGGAGGTGACCACCTCTTTAGTATTTTAGACTGGTGATGGCATATGATACTTCAAAATAGGAGTAATCCATGTTTTTAATGATTTGAGCAAAAATTATTTCCAGTTGTCTGCAACTACATAAGTATCTGAGAAAAATCTTGTATTAAAACTTGATGAGGAAAAATAATCAATCTTTATCTTTAATGCAATATATTTAGCTCTTTATATTTTCTATGATGTATTTGTTTCAATTCAGGTTCAACTTGTGCTTTCAATCTCTCTAGTTTCAATACACCTAGTCTAATTTTTATACAGGAGTTTAAACTGAGATATATTCACATTCCTTAAATATGTTCTACAGCACTCACAGTCTGCAGAAGGGGTTGCTGCACCCTTAATGAAAGAACCTGTCTCAACACCATTTAACTTAGTGGTTTAATATACCCCAGATTTTTCTAAGGCTTATAAGAGGATTTTGAGGAAATTTCGGAAGTCCTTCTCATCCTTATATGGAATGACAATCAAAAGTATCTGTACAGACAGTTCTGGAGTTGTGGCATTAAATTCCCTGTTCCAGCCTCAGAGATACTCAAAAGCCATCTGAATATGGTCAAGGGCAAACAACTCTAGTTGACCCTTCATGAATACGGAGTTGAACCACATGACCTCCAGAGATCCCTTCCAACCTTAACAATTTTATGACCCTCTACTTACTTTGATAAAAGAAATTAAGATGTGTGTGAATATACATTTCATGAGAATACTCCTATTTTTATTAATCAAAGAGTTATTGGGATTGTTGTCACTACGGAATATAATCAGTAAGAATAACTTGGACTTTTATACTCAGTAAGAATAACTTGGACTTTCTTCTAACATGTAACTACACTCAGCTTTGTACTTTTTTGAGCTTACAGCTGCAACTATGTATTGAAGGTGCACATTTTATTAAAGCTGACATTCTTACAGATTTCCATACTCACATGATACTGGTTTTTGACCTCTTTTTCTACAATTTGACTTTCTGGATTTCTCATACTCCACTACATCCTTTAGAAAAGATTTCTATTTCTGAACCACAGTGCAGTTGCTATTGCCCTTCTTATTGCTTCCCTCTTAGTTTCAGTCATGTCCAGCCTTTATTATTCAAATGTTTATTACCCTTTCCTGTCATCTCTTGAGTTATGTTTGAATTCCTTGAAGGAAGGCAGAGTTCTGTCAGGGACTTCTCACGAGACTGGCATTTTGCCACCTCTCCCAATACTACTTGGTTGCTCTAACACTGTAAGTGTAATGCACTAACAATAAAGCAAAGTTGTGCTACATTCTGCAAACCTACAGTAATACTTTAAGGCATCCAGTTCAAGGATCTTTTACTCAATGATATCTTCATAGATTTTCACAGAAAAACATGAAAACAGGAAAAGGCTGAAGTATCTATAGGCTATCAATATCTCTATCTACATCTGTCTACCTATATATATGTGTATATATATACCTACATATAGGTATCTATATCTATAGAAATCTATATCTATAGATATCTGTAATATATTTATAGGCTTTCATACCATGATTGCTGCTTTTTGATTAAAACAATAATATCATGCCTGACTCATTACACCACCTCTCCTATACACACACACTTAAAATTTTTGTATCTGCTAGGAACACCCCAAATTGCTATATTTAGAAAATCAAACTTCTTTCTATCACTTTAAGTGTAGAATATAATTCTCTGGTTAAAACCTGCTTCTTGTTTCCACATATACATTCAGCTGGACCACAGTTACTTGACTAGTGATGGAAGTTAAAAGTTAAGCAGCTGGCTTTTTTTCTTTTTCTTGCCAGGAATATTATTTGTGACATTGGTCAGAGAACAGTTTACAGAAGCTTTTATACAAAATTTCATATATGAAAGAATAATTAAGGAAATCACTCATTTTCCCCCTTCAATCTTTTCAGTTAAATCTAGATTTGTCTGCATATAAATATATAGAACATTTTCTGTAATTGCTCTGCTAGTAGAGCAGATGACTTGTCAGCAGATAATAATGTACTTAACACTTAAATAATTCCTTCATATACATTATTAGAAAGCATTTTACAAATACAGTCCCATCAATGACCCTTTTACAGATAGAGGAAGGAGAGATATATTCATTGATTTGTTAAGAGCTAAGCAATGGATAAAAGCAGATGAAAACATGGGACAGTAGGATAAAATTCTGATGTGCTCTACATCAACAAGAAGTTTGCTGTTTATTTTATGAAGCAACAATTCTATCCCGAGTGTCCTACCTTCTTATCTATTGCATAGCCTAGCACTGATTGCCTTTACTTACACTTGAGATGGCTGACCTGACACAGGGAGTTAAAACCCTAAAATAATACTTTGTTTTGAACTTTTATCATACTATGGACTGCTTTGCTCATGGATGAGATCTATCTCACTTCAGCTGTCTGCAACTAGAAATTTAAGCTGAATATAATTTTCTGAGCTTCTTTCATTGTCAGCAAGGAAAAGATGCAACCCTAGAATATGCTTCTTTCCAGCTATTTGAAGACAAAGATGAATTATCAGTTTAAGCTGGCCCTGATGTCAGAAGAAACAGTATTGGAGTCTTCCCCCCTCCTCATGTGCTCATCACAAAGTGTCAGATGCACCATGTGGTGAGTGGATCTGAGATAAAACTAAGCTTGTGTGAAAATGGCTGGTTTTCAGCCAGATCAGCTTCCTGAACAATTTACCATATATTTGTACAAATGTTGGTATCAGCACAAGAGACAAATCTGTGCAGGACTGGGAATAGGGCATGTGAGTAAAAGCAGTGCAAGGCCTGCTTTCTTTCCCTGGTAGCACCAGGTTAAAGAATCTACTGAACACCAGTCTTAAGTCACCTGTGCTGGTTTTGACTGGGGCAGAGTTAGTTTTCTTCATAGTAGTGGGTATGTGGCTGTGTTTTGGGTTTGTGACTAAAACAGTGTTGATAATTCAGGGGTGATTTTGTTACTGATGAGCAGCACCTACATGGACTCTGGAGCTTTTCTGCTTCTCACCACCCCCACCAGAGAGGGGGCGGGGGGTGCACCAGGGGTTGGGAGGGGACACAGCTGAGACAGATGACCCCAACTGACCCAAGGAACATCCCACACCATGCAAGTGTCATGTGCAGCATATAGAGCTGGGGGAAGGGGAAGAAATGGGAGGACACTCAGAGTGATGGAATTTGTCTTCCCAAGTCAGTGTTACGTGTGCTGGGGCTCTGCTTTCCAGGCTGAACATCTGCCAGCCCGTGGGAAGTTATGAATTAATTTCTTGCTTTCTTTTCTTGCATGCACAGCTTTTCTTTACCTACTGAACTCTCTTTATCTCAACTCATGCTTTTTCTCGCTTTTACCCTTCTGAGTCTCTCCCCCATCCTCCTGGGCAGGGAGTGAGTGGCTGTGTGGGGCTGAGCTGACAGCTGGGGTTAAACCACGACACCACCTACCATATTAAGCAAGATTAGTCTCACCTAAAGTTTATGTGCAATCACTGCTACCTGGCATTAGCCTTATCAGCTGAAGTTTAGTGTGATGTTAGTACAGCAGGCTTTTTTAAACTCCACCTCCACGAAGGAATCTGACATGGTTAAATGACTATTAGAGAAATCATGTTACTGGAAGCGGAAATGCTGAATTCTCTGTTTATTTGTAACATCTTACATGCAGAGATGTTGTTAATTTCCAGGTATCTTAATTGTGAAAATTTTAAGAATTATAAAATTGAAAAAGACTGAACAGGTTCACCTCATGCTCTAATTCTATATTTGATCTAGTTACAATTCTCTTAGATACTTGTTTATTTTACTGAGAAGGCAAGCCCAGAAGGATTAAACCTTGCCTGCAGCTTTCTTTTTGTGCAAAAGTCAATTATGGCTGGCTAAATATCCCTGAGGTAAACATGTGTGAGGTTGATAATGTGGTCAGAATAGCAACAGCAGTTTTAAAGGAGACTGGTGTTCATGGAGTTAACACATTCCATATTGCTATCATGCAAAAAATTACAGATACTTCCAGTCAGGGAGCATCAATCAATTTTTGTTAACTTTCAGGATTTTTTCTTCCTGATGGAGCTAATATTACATCCAAATATTATGTGTGCTGCATCTGTAAATTTCATTCCATTTGCTTAAGGAAACCTTCTGTATGAAAAATGTGAGTTAAAAACTATGTTATTTACCTGGTGCCACTGGATTGATTGTGGAATGGGTCAAATCCTGCCATTCTTAATGAGGAAAATATTGACTAATGGCTTAAGTAAATATTATCTGAATTCAATGAATGTTTAAGTCTCATGTATTAAATACTCAGAGGAGCAGAATGTAGTTCATAGCTTTTCCTCCCAGCCACCTAACCACCATGGCACCTAACCAGCCATGCTGTATTTTGGCAAAATGTTGCAGTTTCAACAGACAGTGCTACAAACATCAAATATCACCACAGTGTGCAACCTCGTAGCAAAATGATTCACCTGGGAATTCCAAGTTCCTCACGATTAGAGAAAGGAACTGAAACCATGTTCTCACAGGTGAGCAGAGTGCTTTAGCCACTGACACTGGATTAAGGGAGGCAGGAGCTGCTGTACAACTGCCCTCCAAGTAAATTTTTGAGTAAAGGCTGATTTTACTCCAGGAGGAGGTAAAGGAACCACGACATGCAGTCAGAGAGAGAAAGAATAACATTCCCTCATTAGGGCTTACCAAAACTCTGCAGCATCAGCTAGCTTGAAGTGACTCCTGACTAGGACACAGGCCCAACAAATCCCAGTGCTGCAACCCAGGCTCTTTCCATGCATTGTTTAGGAGCCTAATGCCAAATTTTGGCCTATGACTTTCCAGGAGTGATAAGGCACCTAACTCCTTGCCCCTCTAGTCTTCTCAATATATTTTGTTGTCTGGTCTATAAAATGGACATATTTTTTTTCTCTTGGGATGTTGTGAATAGAAGATTCACAGAATAGATGGAATACCCTCAACTACTGATGTGAGTCAAGGTTAAAATAACCAAACATTAACAGATAGCAAAGAGGTGGAGAAGAAACTTGAATTTTAAAATATTTCTGAATGTATTAGACCACTTTTGTTGAAAGGGTTAGCCTGGCAAAGAACCAGTAAGAGTAATGGATAGATAATTTTACAACAGATATTATTTTCATTTCTTGTCAATCTATGAAATATCATCCTTCTGGAGATAACCTGATTGCCACATGGGGTAGGCAATTAATTCCCTCTGTCGTCTAAAAATATTTTGCATTTACTTACAAGACAATTGGCTTTTCTCTCCCCTCTGGCCTTCCAGAAATTTTATGTTAAACAGAAAGGAAGTTGGTGACCAATATGAAAAGTTATTTGATGACATGTGTTGATCTCACAGATACAGAAAATATTATGTTGCCTCTCAATCGTGGTCTTACTAACAGTCTGAGTTACTCATTCAAAGATCAAATGCAAAATTTAAAAACAAATTTTCCAAGTTTTTCAGGTATAAAATCCCTGCAAAATTATTTCAATGAGAAGCACTAGATTGTTTTTGAAAATACAGACTATAGGTTTCACTTTCCACAAAATTACACTGGTGTACCTCTATTGTCATTAGCATATTTCACTTGTTTAATAGACTAAAAAAGCCCAATTTGGCTGGCATTATTCATTTTATGATGGAATTTATTTATACCTCTTGATCCAAAGGTGTTTCAGTTCCATGACCAAAACATGATGAACATGTGATAAAGAACATCAAAGTATTCTCAACTAACTTTGAGATATAAGAGCATAAAGACTTTCTGTGAAGGGTTGGAATCCCCATCAGTGGAAGAAAGTTGATTCTCTTGGACTCAGAAATAAATTATAAAGGTGGAATAAAACAAACTTTTTGCATTCTGAAAGATTTCATTTGGAGAATTTTAAGGATGCGAAATCAAAATCATAAATAATGGAAAATGCTAGCAGTCTTTGTAATCATAACATGAACCGTTTCACTCTATATAGAGCAAAAGTGTCTTTAATTACAAGATCTCATATCATTTGTGTCACAGGCACTGCCTAATTTACCACCCTGAATGGCTGGTACCCACAAAACGAGTAGTAATTTGATATTTACTTTAGTCTTCTTTGTTTGAGGCATGCCCCTCGCTTTTGTCCCTAAGATTCAAACCTAATCCTGAATGTAGAAATACTGACCATGTCAGGGTAGAAATATTTTCTATGGTAGTCTTGCCTAGTGTCCTAGTGCTTCTTATCTGCTCATTAACATAATTTCAGTGTGTTCCTGGGCTAAAGGATGTCACTTTCCTGTTTAACAGATGGGAGAACTAAAGTAAAGAAGGACTATTGTCAGTTCCCAAGCTTGATTAAAACAAGGTAGGATGTGGTTTTTCACAATTTGCATTCATAGTATAATTTCATCGTTTGTTTTCATAGTTTGTGTGTTCTGGTAGCAAAGATTCCCTGGGCTATTAGGAGTAATCCTAAGTACTTACCTTATTTCTAAAACAGATTTCATGGACCATGTGGAGGCCATAAAACAAAGAGCATGAAATAATCTCAGAGAAGTCTGATTTAAGGGACCTTTGTAATTGTACACTGACAGTGTAACACAAAAACTCCATAGCAGAAGTAAGGGTAAAACTTAGCTCTTCAAGGTAATGCATGCAAAATTATTTTTCTTTCTTAGAACCCCTTTTTCCCACTCATTACACAGATTTTGTGTTCTGCTGTGAATGATGTGAGTAGGAATCTGATTCACCTCACAGCCCTCTGTGATAGAGGAGGTGCCATTGGTGGAAGAGAAGTGCTAAATCTTTCATAATATGAAGTTCTTTATAATTCTTTGTAATGCGACAACGTAATATCATGTGGGGTTCTTCAAAAGCCTTTAAAAAAGCACAGTTTGTGTGGAATTGTTTTATCCAAAACGGGCAATATGAGCAGTGGCACAGTCAGGAAACAGCATGCAGATGGCAGTAACAGACTCTTGCCACATGTCTGGGGCTGACAGGAGATGATTTTCAGTGGGCTTCACTGGTAGCTGTTAATAGTAGAACTTTAGAATGCTTCTAACTTTTAACTTGGTTATTTCAGGCTGCCCTCATCTTTCTTTAACTGCTCTGTCCTCGGTATTGAAAAGGAAACCTAGGTGTTATCCCACACAAGCTCTGCCTAAGACATCATGTATCAGGCTTGATCATATCTTTTTTTCATGTGCTCATATTTCCAAGTTATGAAATACAACAGACTAGAAAGATCATACCTGTCTTGTTGAATTTAATACTTTCAATGCAAATCCCTAAATAAAAAAGTCCAACAGCTGAGAGGAATTCCAATGGCTTGTCTTTCCCTTTGTTTACTCTAATAACGTAGGTTATAAAATTGAATCTTTTTTTTGTAAAACCCCTTTCTTGTCAGTGAAATCACACCACCTTTTCCATTTTGGCAAGTGTTCATTTAGGGTGTTCAAAGAGATCTGTGCCTAGTTTAACCCATTTTATGAAGTTTATGCTAAGCTACACTCATAGCATGTGTTCCAGCTCTCTCATGTTATTTGATATGGATATAAAAACATATTCTGTCTTCTGCCTTTATATGCTAGGACAACAGACAGCAGCTGATAAATATGCAGATACTAAATGCAATTCCTTTAATTGAATCGAAACATTTCTGTCAGAAGCATAAAGGAAAGACTTGTGATTTTCAGGCAAGTAAATATAATAAGGCTGTCTTCTGGGGCTTTTTTCCTCCTCAAATGTCTGTGGCTCTGACACACCATAAGGGATGAAGTGCTGTTTTAGCAACCTAAGGGTTTGCTTCTAGTAGTGGTGGTTGCCCTTGGTGAAGGATATATTGGGAAAGGATTTGAATGACCTTGTACTTTTGAGCCAGACCGGTGCTATTAATAAGTTTTTGCTGAGAAACTCCTAAAGAGGCAATTATATTGTCTGTCGCTGCAAATATAAAAGCACTATAGGAATATCCAAAAAGTTGTTATTGCATAAAAATCATGCAAGTTGTACTTGCAATATTATTGCATTAGAACCGTAGATATTTTTACGCTGTTTTGCTTCCACATGATTTCAAACGTGCACATAGGTCTTCTGGGCTCTCTTTCATTCAGCACAGCAGCACACATGTGAATGCTGAGCTACACTCATGGCAGGTGTTCCAGGTCTCCTTGAAGAGGATATATCACATGCTATGTGAACACTTTCCATTTGGGCTCAACACTCAAAACAATCGGTTCCAAACTCAAACCCCTTTTTTGAACACTCAGAAAAATAGAAGAATAATGTACATTTCAAACTCCATAATCACACACGTGGAATTTGTTAGGCTGTGTGCTTTGGCAGTGACAGAAAAAAGGGCAAGGAGAGAAGAAATAAGAAGGACACCAGGGAAGAAGACAACTGCTAACAAAGACAGAACAACACAGCATGAAGAGCAAGGCAAAGGGGGTGGAGAAATTTTGTAGAGCTTTATTGAAAGATGGATTTGTTTCTGTCTCTTTTTCACACTGATGGTCCTCTGTACTTTCATCCTCCCTGTCTTGTGATGTGTTTTCCTGTTGTGCTGTCAATAAGATATGGCAGTTAGAGAGGGTTCTTTCTATGATAATTTACTTGTTTAGCCCAAAAAGTACTTCTGTATCTTCTCCTGGTTGACTTCGAAAACCAATTAGTGCTTGTTAGTTATACTGAACTCCATACTTGTTGCTTTGTGGTTACATAATCTTAGACCCTAATGTCTGACAGAAAACAAGGGCACACTTTATTTCTGATTTACCTGTAATTTGTGGGTTCAACTCTTAACATTTATATTCCATTAATATTGTCATTTCTGGACTGAATGAATATAAAATCTAATCTGTGCTCTCCAGAGGAAATCACTGTAACACTTGAACATGTTACTGTTAAAGGTATTTGAGTCAAACATTGATTTTTTCCAGTATGCCAGTATCAATCACTGTATTTTAAAATACAATTTTAAAATACAAGGAACCAAGAGTTCGTGGAAATGAGTCATACCAAGATGGACTTATTTTCTCAGGGCTGCTATCTCAGTCTGCTGATACAGTGGGCAACAGAAATAATTCAGTACTTTAAGGAAAAGCTAGGCTGCTGTGTTGAGATAACCCATATTCATACTCACTGATAAAACCAAGAAGCAATCTGTTAGGTGAAATCTCTCCAGAGGAGCATGAGCAAGGTGGCTGTCAATGAGTGGGGTTAAAGCCCAAGGGACTGGATTGGAGTGGCTGGGGGAAGGAACTGATTTAAGAGCATATTACATGGTGCACAGTAAAACAAGGGTGTATGTCAGAGATTCCCAATCTAGAGTATCTCTAGCAGCAACCCTCAGAAAACAGACCAGCCATGGCAAACTGCATTTGTAAGTAGAGAATGAAAACAAGCCAATGTTGCTCAAACGTGCATTCCTACCAGGTATTTAATACTTCAGTAAAACTACAGTAATTCACAGATGTGGTAGGTTCCTCTGGATGTGGAGCAGAATTACATGTGATTTGTCTATAATTTCTTTTGGGATTTCTGGCTGGTACAAGGACACAAAGATGTGTGAATAGATTTCATTGATGAGCTTACAAAGGAGAAATCGGGAAATTTGCCCTCCAAATTGGGAAATATGCCCTCCAGATTGGGAAATATGCCCCCAAATTGTGGATACACAAGTTTGAAAGTTTTGCATCACTATCTAATGCAATGGTCTGGTCTGAAAGCAGCCAAAGGAACCCCTGTGTTGGTTCACATAAATCCGGTGAACTTGTATACTTGTAGTTTCTGTAACTGAAATAGATTTTCTAGGGCCCAATGTGCTATATCCCCAGCGCAGGGATTCTAATAATCCTGGCAGCAGATTGATTTTAAATAAGTAGAGTTCAGATTATGAAATCCTTTCTCTTGCTAACAAACACCTGCTCCTGCTGAAAGATCCACTAAGACTAGTGGAATTACTGGAGTCTTGACTAATTTCAGTGAAACTTCCACAGTCCTGGTCCACAAGTAGGTAGGTGGTTAGATTTAACTGTGTTTGAAAAGAAATGGAGCCATACCAAAGTACAGGAGGGGAGAAATATCAGTGGTGCCTGTGGATATGCCTTCATAGTAGGTAAAATCCACATTCTTATCTGAGGTTTACCCAGAATCCCACCCTGATATTAACATCCCCTTAAATCCTTGCCTGCCCGTCCACTGAAAATTGACACATTTGCTCAGATGCAGCTACAGAATAAAGTCTGTGCTGTGCTTTAGGAACAGTTCTAGCCTATCCACTTTGCAGTGAACATGTGAGTGAAACTCATTTAGTTTCCCCAATTCTATTTTATATCTGAGAATTTCTCACCTTTTTCCTTCCTCCTGCACCAGAGACTGCATGCATATGTGTTTGTGTATGGTTACCATTTAAATCGTCATTTCAGATGCTCTGTCTCATATCTGACCAGCAGAATCTGTCTCAGCCCAGAAATTTAAAACGAAAAAAATATGTTTGGGGTTGGTGATTGCTGACCAGAACACTTTTAAGTGTCATGGTCGTATTCCGAGGTAGAGGATGTGAATGAATATTTCCACCTCTTAAGGAAAGACAAAATTGGTCTGAGTGCTAGGCACACATAAGCACATTCTGAAGTATCTTATCTATGCCATCTAATTTAGAAAGCTGGGTTGGAAGCCTGAGTTCTCAAGTATAAAATCCAGAAGGAGATAAGCAGCAAATGAGGCAGAGGAGGGAAGAAAAAGAAGAGCGATGAGGAGGACAGGGGGAAGGAAAAGACTTTTTGATTAAAGTAATTGATGCGATTTACTCCCACAGAGCATTTCATATCAAAATGTTTTCAGTTGTCCTCTTGACCATCTTGTACAGGAAGCCATAATTCCTAATTCACATAGTAGGGACCTGGGCAAAATTTGTCACTGTGCATTCTGCTATGGGCTACAAGACACCTCAAAAAAGGCCAGCATGCACTTTATTAGCAGCCCCTAATCTATTGAATCATGACCCTGGCCTAGTTCTTGCGGTACAAATTAATCTGCCACTCCAAGGAGAAGATTTCTTTCCTCCCCATTGACTTTCTATTGGTCTCTGCTCTTGCGGTCTTGCTGTCTTGTAATAATGAAAACTAGAACTAAGTGTCCTTTCAGTGCATGCTCTCAAGTCTACAGTTATTGTTTTATTCACTGTCACTTCAACTTCAGTGTCCTGCTTTCTTATCCTGATATTGTTGTTTTATCTCTGTGTACTCTCAAAATCAAAGCTGAGTGTTATGCTAATCCATGTATTTCGTGAGAGCACACAAATATTTGTGGATGCTAAAGGGGCTTCAGTTTAGTTCAGGACAAAAGAAACAGTGGTTGATATAAATTCTGAAAACCACAGTAATGGGCAAGTCTGGCAACTGACCATCCACCAAGAGTTTGCAGTCTTTCTTTAGTGTTCCATGAACCCTCATCCACAAACTTTGAGGTTGCTATCTCTTTCAGATGAAGGTCTGGGGTCACCACTGGTGAATCCCACAGCAGAAGGAGGAAGAAAAAAGAAACAGATCCAACATGACCTGATGACCTGGAAGTTGTGTTGAGCAGGATGCTGAGGACCTACTGGAGATGAATCTGTGGGAGAAAGAAGCAGCAGAGTTGAAGTCAAAAACCAGTAAATGACTGCCACTGTCTTTGTGACTGCAGCTGTTGCTGAAGCAACAGCAGCAAGAGTGGGAATATTTCCCAGGTAGAAACCAATATAGTAAGTGTTAAAAAACTATTGTGCTGTTATATGCTGGGTCACCTTCGATAGAATTGCAGGGAGATGCTAGGGGCTTTCCCTTTCAATCCCATAAACCCCTGCTATGTACAACCCAAGACAGATTTAAACATGTGAAAAAATTAAGATTGGAAATACAAGTTTACTCCGGCTACATCTGAACTCGTTGGGAAGCTTGTGATCTATTTCCTTCACATTTTTCTGTTCATAAATCCATTACCTGAGCAGACTCTTATGCTATTATGTTCACAAAACTGTCCCAGACAATTAAAAAATCATGGAAACCGTGATAAATGATAATGTCTCTTGATGTCTTTTGTACTTTAGATCCTTCTGTTTTCTGGCTATGTGTCTGAGAGTTCTGTTGCTTGCAATTTCTCTTCCTTAGCTCAGCACCTTATTCATGTGAAATTTTTCCTTCTTTTTTTTTTTTTTGGCAATTTGTGCTTGATAATATTTTGTTTATTTTGTTTCTTTTGTTTAGAAGGAACTGAAAGAAAGAAGGATCCAATAACTCCAGTAGCGACTAGTCTTGGTCATTTGGTGGCAAGCCACTAAGTTAGCAAGCCATGAAATATCTCTCTTTAATGTAGAAAACTGAGTTCTTAATAGGAGTTTGTAAAAATAACCTTTACTACAGAACTGATCTGATTTCCCTGCTGCACCAACCTTTTCCTCTTCTTCTTCAACTCACACTCCATCTTTTCCTCCTTGTAGTTTTATTTTGTTGGCTTTTTGAGGTGTAGGCCAGTGACAGTCTTTCAATGTGCCTTTTCCACATGTCAAATGGTCTTACACCTTTTAACTTATAGGTCCTTATTTGCAGAGTACCTAAAGCAATTCTTAAGTAAGGTCAAAGTTTACAGCACTATTTCTGCATGGCTTTACCTTAACTGGTTAGTCAAATCACACCCCTACAATTTAAGGAGAGGTGAGTCAATTCTTTATTTTTGTTCATTTGACCTTGCCCGCTACTGAAAGACACAGAAGGTCCCTTTAAGTCCTGCCAGGAGCACACATTTTGGCATAGGCACCATGCAATTTCATCCAAAAGGAATGTAAACTCCAGAAGAGTCACCGAGCCTCCAGGAAGCATGTGAAGGATAAATGAGTTGGAAAAATAGTAGGGAGGTAAGGAGGTTGGTTGCCATATACTCCTAAACACTACTCCACACCAAAGAGTCTGAATTGCCCTCTGAAGGCTTGGCTGACTATTCAGTGAGAGCAAGCCCCTGTATCAGCACTTGGCTTAGGATGCGTGAGGTTCATGTCAATACCTGCTCACTTCCCCTCTGCTCCTCGTGCCCCTTTAATAAGCAGAAAATTGATTCCCTGTTTCTGAACAAAAGTCTGTATCTGGGAGAGAGCTGGGATGGTCTCCCTGGCTGAGTAACAGCTGGGAAAAAAATGAATAGACCATATGCTGGGAGAGCAGCAGCCAGAACATTGGGACAAAGCTGTGGACCACTGCCAAGCCTTGCAGCTAAAGCCACGGCAGCCAAGATGAGGGGTGGAGGGAGACTACAGAAACACACTGTCAGGAACCCTGCACTGGGTTACTTTTAGGAACTGCACTGTGCAAACCCTGAATGAGACAGAAAACCTGCTTGTTTTCAGAAAGGTCCTTGAAAGGGGAAGTAATTTACCCAGGTGGCCCTGAATATCTTTGTTAAAACTTCCCTAGTTCCCTTATGCTTTCCTTTTTTATTCACATGTCTGATGATTCTCAGGAAAGCCTAGACCATTGCAGAATTTTCTCTGAGGGAATCAATGGCTCCTGATTTCTTTGTTTCACCTTTTCCACCTTTGCTTCCCTTTCTCTAGAAGCAAGTTTTACAGTTTCTCTGTCATCTGGGCTCACTGACAGGATGAGATCTGCTCAGGGGTACATCATAAACAGCTGTAACAATTCTGCAGACTCTGGAAGAAGAGCTTAGTTTGTCATGGAAGGCTTCCATGCAAAACAAATCAATCGGCAATATTTTCACTCTGAAATCTTTTTCCCTCCTACCCATAAACTGATTATATATGCCAGTCCCTTTCAGGCCCAGAGAGCATGCCCTTGGTGGTGATGTATAATTTTATTAGAAGTGGACTGGACAGTTATAAATGATGAACTCAATGAGGCTCTGTGAGTGAAGTAAGGTAGGAGCATCAGCAAATCTCAGGGGAAAAAAGGAAACTCAGGCCTGGACCTGAACTGCAAGCCCACAAACGGTGGGTCACTGTCAGTTTTTTCACAGGAAATACCAGTGTGAGCCTGGGTGGCTGGGAGCTGCTGGCCCATTCTATACTTTGGGCTGAGTTTATATTGGGTACTACACACCTGATCAGTCACAATCTGTGCGGGTACAAGTCAATGACCAAATTGATAAGTGGAGAAACAAAATAGAATTTTGGCTAAGTTTTGGTTTTAAAAAAAGAGGAAGTTTTAAAGTAGGGTAATTATTTACAAGAGAATATATGGATATATGTTTTAAAGCCACACTTCAACTTTCTAGTAAGAATCACACTCATTATATTCTAATTAAATTTATTTAATCACACTCTTCTGAAACTTTTTACTTTAAAACAGAGTACCTGCTTAGACACACTTAAGCAAAATAGTAAAACAGTTCACATTAATTGATTGTGACTGATTTAAGTGAAATCTAATTGCCTACAATGCTGATACTTATTTGTCTAACAAACCTAAATGAAAGCAATTGGGAAAAAATCCTTATGCAGTGTTTTGCACCTTGTTGGTTCTTCCCCTGTAATTATTCATTTTAGATTCCAGATATCCAGTTCAGTGTAACTTGTCATATATTGGCTTATAATGTTTAAGGGGAAAAATAAATGAGAATATACCTCTGGAATGGCAGCGATACCTACCAAATTTCCTTTTAAATATGCGCAGCAAAATGGATTGTTAAAAATAATCCCCTGAGGATGGTGCCTCTTTTGTCAGTTTTCTACCAGAGTGCATCCTGCTCTCTGACAGAAAATTGCTCATTAATCTCCAAGGAATGACCAGTTTTTCAAAACAGTCACTCAGCTATGCTGCCACTGTTAATTTTTAAGCATTATGGATGCCATTAATTGCCTGATGTGCTTGATAACAACAGTAATCCTTTTTGAATGGGACATTAACTCCAAAACAAGTCATTAGTTTTTGTCCACATACTGTAATTAACACTTACCTTCCAGGAATTCACAGAAATTGCAACGGCCGCATGTCACTGGAGATTTGGCAACTCTGTCTAATATGTATATTTAGTCTTGAGATATTATGGTTGGGTGGGGTTTTTTTGGCAATCACTCTTTTACTAGCAGCAATTTGCATTCTGAGTGGTGTACATAGTAAAGGTAAGGGATCTGATCTGCAATTTCAGCCTGACTAGGTTTTCCCCTCTTTTTTCTCTCCAGCTTTTTTTTGCTTCCTGAAATAGGAGAAAGGAGTGTACGCCTCAAATTGCTTCTTCTCAGATGTGTGAGATAGCACCATGTCTGGCCACCCAGCAGGAATGCATTGAGCCATCTTTTCGAGCAGAGTCGAGATAGTCACTGAGTGTCTTTAAAGGGAAGCTTAAGGATTGGTTGGGGTGGAAAAGATAAGAGACAACATTTTTTTATTATCTCATACACAGCATACTTTGTCCTTGCAACCTCTGCTCATGTCCACTACATCTCACCCCAGCGGGTGCTGAAATGAGTGGTGAAAAATGGGAAACATCACAGAAAGGAAGAAGCTACTAGAACTGGAGCTGCTTAGATGTGAATTTTTTCAAGTAAATTCATTAGTTAAGCTTTAAGGGAGACATGGAGGGCTTGGTTTGCAGTGTCTGTTCCTCACTGTGATACTTTTCTTGGTAAAAGGTGCAGAATTACAGGTGACTGTGCATGTATGTGCCTACATGTGCTTCTAACTTATTATGGTGTGATTTTTGACTCAATTCATTCAATTTTAGAGCATAGGACTAAACTTAGTGTGTTGAGGTAAGCATCCATAGGCAGAAGGGAGGAAGAGCATAAAACATATTTGGTTTTATATTTAAGAAAACAGTTCTTTCTTTGCTCTATGTTTAAAAACACCACAAAATGCAAGTAAAAAACCAAAACAAACCCAACCAATCTAACCTTCAATACAAACCTCTAGTAAGTCTATTTAGTTGAGGTTTTTTTAAAGCACTACACGATTCAAGATATATGCTGTCCCAGAAAACCTGAGAAGTTTGTGCTTCTAGGCTGCTAAAGCATATTTGATATGCCTGTTTATATTGGATTCTTTATATTGGATTCACTGGTAGCTTAGCTCAAATTGAAGCAGAGCTTTGGTTTATCATTCCTCCAGGACTATAATGTCAGCTACTGACACAATCTCCAATATTTTCTGTTTCAGGAATGTGCTTTTTCAGAGCTGTGCTTGGTAGTATCAAAGGGCACTTCCCAGTGGCAGTTTCTGCTGGCTGAGAAATTAGTAACCTGGAGATGTTCATAAGTCTTGCCTGCTTTGCTCAGAGATAGCAAACACTCAAGCAAAATTACACACAATAATACTCCCTGCAGATGCTCCAAGGAAGGCACTGGAATTTCCTAAACCTGCAGTGAAGATGCAGCTTGCTTAAACACGTCTTGCTTATCTAACTCTTCTTTATCTAGTTGTTCCCATACTCTGACCTACAGGTCTTTTCTCCTCTCTGTCCCATTGCTCCCTCCAACGATTTTCCTAATACCATGGAGTGTGTAGAAGTCTCACTACACATACTTTATTCATAAGGTCATTTGTGTAATAATCTTGGGGTGATGTGGTTGCCTAGGAGTACTTTATATTCTCTCTACAAGTGCAAGTATTACATAATTTGTGGTCCCCTTTTTGAATACGTTTTACCTCTTCCAGATTTTGGGCATCTTGCATTATTTTGACCCACAGTTTTCCAAGCTTTTTTTTTCAGCTGGGCCTATATTCTTCTTGTAGTTTAAAAATATTTTGAACCATAAAAATGGCAGAGATGAAGAATGCTAACACTTGAGTCAATACAATAGCATACAGTTAAAAGAGAGAGTGCATTTCACTTAGATCAGAAGAATTTTGGACTTCAGACTTCATTTATCCAAATCTTTAGGGGTTTTTCCTAGCATTTTCTATAATAACCATTTTGACTTGTATATATGTGTCATGTACTCTAAATTATACTGGGAAAGATTTAAACTGTATGTATTTAAAGCTATGCAGCCAAATGTAACAGGGTTTGATAAGAATTTATATTAAGTAAATGGCTGGCCCAGGAAAACCATTTTCACATGGTGATGATGAGAATTGAATATTGGCTATTGTTATTGCATATGAGGGTACAGTTAAGTTTGTTGACTATGGAATCAATATAAAGATTCTACGGACAATTAAAAATGTGCAGCTACACCTTTGTAACTGGAAGTCATTTGTCTGCATCACTGTGTGTGTTTTTTGAAGAAGGTGCTCAGCTCTAAATAAAATCCTTAAGGGATTATTTTCAGATTAATTGACTGGAGCTCATGAAAAGAGACTTTGTTTATTTTACAGATTTATAGGCAATTTATTTATTAAAATAGTCTTTTTATAAGTGGGCCAGTAGATCATAGTAAACCATAAGATAAATATTAGCTTTCTTGCTTCTTTTATTCTGGAAGAGATGTGTGACTCACTGTCTTTGGTAAAGGAATTTATGGGTTTTTTCCAGGTAGTTTGCAGCTGTAAAAGGGACAGTAAGAGTATTTGGTAAGATATCCATTGCATCCTTTCTTTAGAAATGTGTTGGGAAAAAGTTTGAAGTAGAGAAAAATGGGAAAAGATTTGGCACTGAAGTGGGAAAAACCTGACTGCATGTAGTGAAACTGAGTAGACAACATTTTCTTTAGAGGTGGTGGAAGGTACCAAAACAAGTCTTTCTCATTCAGTGGCTGCTGAGCCATTGGGTAAATAAATGGAGGCTATGAACATGGGGTTTTTTAAGGTTATTCATCAATAAATTTTGGAATTGTTTAGCAGGTGTCTGAAAACAAAGCAATTTATTTTGATTTCAAAAGGACATTTCGTGTTAAATGAAACAACATTTTCTTCCTGCCCTGGTTAAATAATTGAAAAATAACCAGTTGAAGTTGATCTGAGTCTGTGTTATTTTTCAGTTTGCAACTAAATAAAAGAGTTCACTCTTCACCTGTTTTTTTACAGAGTTTCATTTTCTTGGTGGATGTAAGTTGTAAAGGCATCCATGGGTTTACAGAGTTATTCTGGACATATTTGCATATCCATGCATAAACCTAGAAAAATATTTGAAATAGCTGCAACAATAAAGGAAAAAACATCTAGCCTATATTTACCATTATAGGTTCCATTAATAACACCATCTGTATCAAACTGAAAGAGGCAATGGCAAGAATGCCTGAGCCCATGCCTGCCTTCATTGCCCAACTTCCCTGTCATCTGTTTTAGAGAAACTGAGATGTTAAGACAATTACATTGTTCCAATTTACCTTCTTAGCTCTAAGGAGCTTTCACAGCAGCAGCACTCCTCAGCTCCTTTCACATTCTGTGAGGTAGCAAATAACATCGATAGCTTGTATTTTGACTTGGGCACTGGTTTTTCTAATCTTTTAGGGGTAGTCAGCATCAGCAAGTGATGTGAAGGCAGGAGGATTTTAGAGCAAGAGCAGTGACAGCACAAGGAACATCAGTCAGTGTGGAACTTGTGATGGGACGATTGCAGCACAATTATAACTCAAGGTTTCAGTAGCCTAAAGTGCAAGTCCGTTAAGAACATACTTTTCCAAGTCCACAAGGAAGGGGAAATGGCAGCAAGGATTTTAGGAGTCTGGCAGAAGATAGTGTGTGGTGAGAGGCTAGGGGGACTAGTTTGCTTCATTAGGTCAGCTTGATTAAAGAAGTTTTATCAGGAGTATTCATTCTGCCAAAGAAATCTGAGTAGAATAAACAGAGTAGGTACAAGTTTCTGTAGAAGTGGAGAGTTGTGGTATTGGAGGGCTGTGGATTTGATGGGAGAGCTGAGGCTGTTGCAGGGCACTCCCTGTAAATCCACATCTGTAGGGCTTGATAGTTCCACTGACCCTGGCAGGAGCTCAGAACCTGCATCATTTTTCAGCATTTTTCTTGCAGCAGCTAGGTTGAGCATGTGAGAACACAAGCTCAGTGCTGCAGACAACGTTCACAAGTCTGACTTGACACAAGAAAGCACCTGCCCATGTATTTAGATCACGCTGGAGTTAAGGAGATTTGAATCCAGGTTTAAAATTAATCACATACTTAGACCTGTTGCTAAAGAGGAATGAACTTAAGCGTTTGCTGAATTGGGGCCCAGAAGCAGTAAAAGGCTCTTTTACTGTTTTTGTTCTTTTAGAATTGGCTATTCTTGCAAGGCGTGTAGCCACCATTGACAATTATGAGAGAAGGGGTGGCAGTTCAGAAGCCAAACCACACACCTTCAGCCCCCAGCATCAAACACCGAACTGAAACACTGAAAAGAGCAAGGGGGTGGCTCACCCTTTCCTAACCCTGACTATATCATTAGGGTGGTATATTATTTGAGCCTAATGTATCATAAGGAAACGGTTTCATTGTTATCCAGTGGAGCCCATCACAATGGTGTGGTGACTGAGGCTGTAATGAGGAACTCTAAGATTTCAATGGCAAAAGGGATTCATTGCTAGTCCATGACCTCACGATGAAATCATTACAATGAAGTCAGAGATATGAAGTTATTATGGGAAAAGTATTTCAGAGCAAGTCTATAAGGACCTTTTTGACAGCGCCATTATGAAGCCATTACAATGTAAGGTTATGATGGTAAAATGGTTTCAGTGAAACCCTATTATGGTTTAAAAAAAGACTAAATGGTGTCAGTGAAATTTATTCTGCCTTCTAAACCTAAAGTTAAGCAGACCTCTGTTTCTAAACAAAAACATGTGATTCTGACTTTCATTTTCTCTGATAAAGCTGTGACATACCTCAAAAATGAATTAAAATTCCACTACCACTCCCAGTCTAGGATTTTGAGTGACATTAAAACTGACTGTCAAAGTCAATAGTATATTTCAAAAGTGAGTAAAAATCCCCCTACCTAGGACTGGCATCTCATCAGTAAAGATGGCTGCTGTTTATCTGGTGAAAAATCTAGCCTATTCTAATCATCTGCTGTATCACTGGTGGTGAAACGGAATAAAATGCACATTTAAAAATTGGTCTGGTTTTCCACCTCACTGTGAGGTTCCATAGAGGAACATGCCTCTGAAGTATCTCTGTTTTTACACATGGAAATTCAAATCTTGTCAATCCTGTTTAGTTTTCAATTAATAGCTACATATTAGATGTTCAAAGAGTTCAGTTAGGGATGGTCTGATAGCATGGGGACTTGGATGGGGGACCCTGTGGAACTTGTGGTATTTAAGTGTCCGCAGGCCATAAGGGAATGTTCTGGGCCACAAGAACATAAAGTGTATCCTAAGGTAAAGAACTGTTTTATTGAAATGAAAGATTTCGGAAAAATGTTCCAAGTTTGACAAATCTGCTTTTTTCCCCTTCACTCTACATCAAGACAGAAGAGAAAAAAAATTCCATGTAAGTTTTACATGTGCTGGAGTATTGCTTCAAAATGACTTACTTAGGTGGGAGCTTTCTTTTCACTCCTCGTTCAATATGCGTTCAAAATGATCTGGCAAACTTTCATAGAGGTCCATTATTTTTCTTACTAAACCATGGGTGTGAATCCCTGTGAATAGTAGTTGGTGTCTTTCTAAGACAGCTCGTAGTATGACCATTTGGGTTTTATGTGTCTTTGTCTCTGGCGACTGTCACCCCTGAGCACACATTTTTGGATAGAAGGGCCAGGGCTCTCTTTAGCTACTGAGGAATCCCATCCCTCTGAAAAAATTGTGGTTGAGAGAAAAGTCTTGAACAAGAAGTTTCCTCTTGAAAAGCATTCTCAGTGGTTTACAGCAATCTAAATTACACTTCTTGCATCTCCTCTGCAGAGACTTTTAATGGACGCTCACTTCTTTTTTGAACACATGCCGTTTCTGTACAGTGACAGCAGCAGAGTTAGATTAGCAAATGAAAAATGAGCTCTATATTTCCCATTTCAGATACAATAGAAATTACAGATCTTAAAAATTATTTTCATATTAAAACTACAACTCAGCTATCAGTTCATCAGTGAAATAAAAATCATCATATATGCCAAAGGATGTATTTTTTTTCTTCTGGTACATTATAAACCAGGAATAAATAAGGTCTCCTACATTTGGTAAGGAAAGCTATGCATTACTTTAGAAACAAGTAATATCCCAACATCAGGTGTCTCAAATTCTGCCATGCTCATTCTTTTCAACTTCTTAATAAGTTCAAAACCTTTTTGATGTCCTTTGAACAATATCATCAATTTCTGTTATCTGTGGTAATGAGGAAGTTATTCTGTAGACTGGTATAAATTGGATATTAAAGGTATTGTGCAGCATATGGCAGAGAGAGTCCTCTGAATATGTTTGTATAGTGCCAGCTTAGGTCTGCCATTGATAGAATTGAGCTTGAAGTGATAGTTCTTCCTGGAATCAATGATTCCTGTTGATTAATTGGATGCCCATATCACAGTCCCGGTGAGGTAGATGCTGGGAGGGTGTCCTGCCTCAGGCACTGCTCAGCACAGACACTGCTTCTGTACAGTCAGCAGTTGTCATGCAGCATCCAAGATAATCTAGAAAGGCCAAATGCAGCAAAACATAGGATGGATGGGCCGATCATCTCTTCAGGTCATGCTGCTATGAACAGGTCATAGTCCTTGCCTGAGAGCAGATGCCTGAGAATATAAAGATGCTTTTCAGACACTTTGCCCTCCTCACCCTCTATGGGCAGTAGCCTTACAGAAGTGGGACTTGCCAAGGGAATGAAGCCTTGGTTTCAGTTTTAGCTCAGATGAGAGAATTCATATCCCATATCTCTGTCTCTGAAGAGTGCCGAGTAGCACAGTGCAGTACCTGTGCGGTCTCCCCATGCTCTTGCACTGGGCTGCTGCAGTGAGTTTGCAGCTGGCAGGGCCTGTGGGGGACAAAAGGGAAGGTGGACATCAGGCCTAGACATAAATCTGCCTGTAGATTGCAGATGATGGAGATGCATCACCATCTGATGGTTCATACTTCTGTGATCCGCCAGTATATCACTACCCTGCCTTTTCTTTGCTCCATCTGGCTGATGGGCCAGTGGCAAAAATTGTGATTAGGCTTTTACATTTTATTATGCTTTTTTATTATTGCAGGGTTATCCATCACTCCTTGTACTCTTCTACTTCTGTGATGACTTATCTTTGTTTAATAAGCAAATTTAATGATCACTGTTCTTTTTTTTCCTCTAAAAGCCATTAATGAAGATAATAAATAGGATCTCTCACTAAATACATTTACCCTTAGAAAATTCTGTCACCTCTCTCTTTTTGGCTTGCTGGCATCCCTTTTAAATGAATCTGAAAGAAAATGCAGATGAAGTAAAATCACCGTGTTAACCAGCTTTATAGACTTCACAACCAACCAACCATCCATCCATCCATCCATCCATCCATCCATCCATCCATCCATCCATCCATCCATCCATCCATCCATATTCCAATTTGAAGAACAATTTCCCACATGATACTGAAATCCATATATGTTAGATGACGACTTTGCTTGAAAACAAGAACATTGTAATTATTTTGAAAAATAGCAGACTCCATTCCAGTTATGATAACTTTTCTATCAGTTTCTTTGTTCATGACGTAATGGAATATTGTCTTGATACCATGTTTGACCATTGTAATTTGACTAATACTTTTCTATGACAAGTAGGATGAACATATTTATGATAATGATTACTTTATAAAGGTTGGTTGGGGGTGAGACAGGCAGAGATTGCTATATAATGTAAGAAATCACTAAAAAAAATTCAGAAGGAAATAATAGTATCTCTACTTTATGAGTCAGTTCTTAAAACATCTGATATAATTCAGTAGAATTTACTGCAAGTTTTGTTCAAATGCTAAGTATCATAAGCATACATTACTAGAAGAGAATTACAGAATGCTTTGTGTTGGAAGGAACCTTAATGATTACATAGTTCCAACCCCTCTGCCATAGGCTGGGACGCCTGTCACTAGACCAGGTTCAGGGCCACATCCAACATGAATGAATTGAACACCTCCAGAGATGAAACATCCACAACTTCTCTGGGCAGTCTGTTGCAATGTCTCACCACCCTATGAGCAAAGAGTTGTGTTCTAATATCTAATCAAAACCTACTCTCTTTCAGTTTGAAGCTATTCCCCTTGTTCTGTCACTATATGCCCTTGTAAAAAGTCTCTCTCCATCTCTCTTGTAGATTCCCTATCTGACAGAACTTCAGACTTTCCAGGTTTCCAAAGTCTTGATTATTTGCTTTTCTTTCATCATTTTTGTTACTTAGAAATAACTTCAGAGAGTTTGTTATCTCTGTCTCTCTCTAACACATGTGGTGTATATGCTTTCTGGTGCATCCTGAAATCCTACTGGATTCATGGATCTTTCCTTGGTGTATCACAGATTACTTCCAGCTTAGACACCTGTTATTCTGTCAAGACATGCAGAGGGATGGTGACCATCCCCATCCTTTTGTAACACATACTGTCAGGATGAAGTCGTATACTGAAGGGTTTGGAGGTGTGCTGAGTCACCACAGTTTAGGAATGTACTTTAGACAGATATAGAAATTTTAAAGACTTAGTTAATGGAAATTGAGCATTATGAATTCTCTTTGTATTCTTCTTACTTGCTTTGCTATAATGTTAGAACATGAATACCTTGTTCAATGACGATGGGTATTCAAATCTGCCATTTGTGGCTCATCTGCAGTAGATTTTTTTTCTTTTAGTTCTCAAATAGTAGCAGATTAAGAGTAAAAAAAAAGATTGTAGCTTGCAACAGACACATGGGGAGAATCTAACCTTTACAAACATGAAAAGGACCATCAGCCAATTATCTGTTGGTTAATAAAAAGTCAAATTCTTTGTTGAACACAAATTTATATAATTTTGAAAAGCATCACAAGACTGGAGTAAGGAGCCATCATTGTGTTAATGCTATCAAATAGCTTTTGGGGAAGAGAAAGAGCATGCACTGGATTCTTAGAGCCCCAGTCATACATCACGCACATGCTACACGTCAGAAATGGTACACAACATCCACATAATACACCTCTTCTTAAAGTCCTTTTCTGATATGTATCAAATGTTTCTCTACATATTTTAATTACTGTATTGTACTCTAATAGAGTGATTTTAAATGCATTTGCAAATTACATTAGCAAGGGGAGAAAAAAATCGTAGCTGTATACACAAGTTCTTTGTGCTTTTGGTATGGCAATGATTCAGAAACGCCTCTAATACAAAATTTACACTGAAAAAAATTCTTTAAATATATAAATATTTCTCTTGCTACATCACAGCAATGCTATAGTATTCTTTAGCTAATTCTTCTCTGAATATTAGTCAGTGTAGAGGATAAACAGCTTATAAGGATGTTTCAGAAAGTCCTTATTTTATAGCACAGTTCTATATGGGTATTTCCTTTTCCAATTTCCCAACCCATTTTCTCCTCCCAAAGGATCAAGAGGGTGTCCTCTAGAAAAACAGGGTAGCAAATATCCTGTTGCAGAACTGAGCTCTGTACAAATTCTTTGAAAGAAGGTGTGGCATAGAAAATGCTCATTGCATTGGTTTAACAGAATCACAGAGTGATCAGGTTTGAAGGGACCACAGTGGGTCATCTGGTCCAGCCTCCATGCTCAAGAGGGATGTCAAGATTTTAAAAGCACAGTTGCCTGTCTCCAGACACGGTTAAGGCCACAGAAGGTGTCTCAACGTGAGTTTTCAGGAACAGCAGAAAGAACTAGGATTTCTTTCCAGTTTTCCCAAATCCTGAAGTAAAAACCTGAAGTGTCAACGGCAACTACTTGCAGCTTTGTTTTCCTGTTATTCTAGCTCTTCTTGAAAAATGTGAAAAAAATCTCATCTTTAGGGATGTTATCTAGGAGAAGTCAAAACTGAAGAATTATGGAAACCAAAGATATATTTCTCACTCCTACATTTGAATTCTTCCTTTTAAAACGGCTCTGATTTATTTCTATCATTCCTTCCTCATCTCTTTTTACAAGCTGAAGTATCTTATTTTATTTAAAACATTGTCCTATGAAAGACTTCCCATACGGTAATCTTTATGTTGCCCTACACTCTTTTACAGACTCTAACTTTTCTTTCTTGGGATGACCAGTACAGCATCCAATCATCAAAATGTGGGTACACCATGTATCAGCACCTTGGCTTTATGACATTTCCTGTTTTCCTTGCTACACCTTTCCCTTATTAATAGCAGCATCTTCATTTGATTGCTCCAGGCTACTGAGCTGTCAGAGAACTGTCCTAATTTCTTTTTATATAATGGAGTATTTCACTGAGGTACTTGTTGCTACAGCATAGTACAAATACCACAAATTTACATGGATTTAAAAAATAATTAAAGAAATCCATGACAGAAAAATTAATCAATGGCTATTAAATAACAGAAGGAATGTTGCTGGTTCAGGAGTTTCGGGCATCACAGTGTCAGGAGATGGGAGAGTATGGTGGGAAAGGATGATTGACTTCCTTTCCATGCTTCTCTCCAAACTCCGTCAGGCAGAAGTTTATGCAAGGTGGCCCTGGCTCAGACAGGCCATTGTCATGCCTTTTCTTAAGCAGGAGTAGTTTATATATAGACCTTTAACATAATACTGCTGGTTTTCCCATGATGATGATTTTGCATTCATCAGTGTTGCAGTTCAACTGACAACCCATTTACCGAAGACTGGAGACCTATGGAAAGCCTCTGCTGTAGGGTTAGTGATCCTATCTCATCGTGAAGCTTTGTCACTATCAGTGATCTTATACAGGCTGTTTATAGGTAGATTGATCAATGCAAGTTCCATTGTAGCTCCCTAGGAGACTGCCTTACTGAAATTCCTACAGTGTGAACTTCCTTTTATTCTTGATCATTTTCCCCCATCATTTAAAGAATAATTTATAGATGCGAGGTGTGCGGTAGTTTAGTTTCTTTAAGAGACTTTGCAAATGGGTGTGGTGGCCGGTGAACATACATTATGTTAGTGTCACCAGAGAAGCTCCCCGCGAGGTGCACTGCTCCTTGGAATGGCCTGTCCCGGTTTGGATTCCGCGGGTGTCTGTCAGCCTGGTCACTCCTCCAAAGCTCTCCCATTGGTCCCTGCTCCCCAGTCCCACCTTTCCCCTGGCCTGTGTTAGCTGTGTTCTGTGTATTTGCCTCTGCAGGCTTTGGCAGTGAACATGCAATAGAATGCTCCTGCTGGAATTGCAAGCAAATACCCTTCCTGCCTCTTTGCCACAGACTAAATACTGACTTAAAAACAGTAATAAATGGGTGTCTTCAGGCCTTTTTTTATAATCTTGCTCTACTTGCTCATTGCTCCTTCAAACTACTTTAACTGGTTTGTGAGAAATTACTCCCAGTACAAAAGTCAATTAGACACTTACCTGTTGCATTTGAACGTCGCCTAATTCTATGCTTTCTTCTCAGTGTAACCACTTTACCTAGCATGAAGATTTGTATGTGTAGTTTCCACTTCCTCTGAAATCTCTGGAAAAAATTAGCATCATGTTTCAGTGCCAAAGCTAATGTAGTTTTCAAATTACAACTCAGTACCCAGATTTTGAAGAAAGTGTGAATGAGTACAGTCTGGGTTGGCTCTTCTGTGCCTCCCTCTGCTGACCCTTAACCCTAAAGTGATTCTTTAGCATATTCCCCCTGCAGAGTAGGGCTGAAGGATGGAAAAAAATTCTATAATGAACCGTAATGCAAAACGTCCATCTAACTAGTCTGTCATGGTCTTGTTATCTTTTACCTTGCCCTGACACTTTGGTGATGACCAAGTGACCATTGGCAAGGATTCTGCATTGGGAAAGAGGTATTTTTTCATGATCTCTATGCCTCTAACAGGTTGTGCCTTAAATCTTTTTGGCTTTCCTTATGGCTGTTCTATCTTTACATGTCAAGTTTATTCCATTTCCCATTTTCCTTATTTCCTTATTGAGACAAAGATTCTATTTTCAGCAGGCTGTCTTCTCACCACCCTTCTGTGACTGTATGTGCAGGGCCGAGGGAAAAAGTCTTTATCAATCTTTTTGCTTTCTAGTGTGCCTTCACAGTGATGTCTTCAAACAGTCCCCTTTGCCATTTACAAGCATTTTATCCTTTAGCTGCTTAATTTTTTTACCTTCACTGGACTTCTTTGTTTCTATGCACTTCCCTCTCTAATCTCAATGCTGTTAGACTCATGGTGGTTATTTTTTTCTTTTTCACTCTTATAAGGATGCTGAAGTTCACCCTGGTATTATAGAGTATATCTTTGGCAGTGATTTCACAAACTGAGTTTCATGCCTTGCCGAGGACTACCCTAAGGTTTGTTCCTTTTTTGTAGCAAGCAAGGGGCAGAATTTCAGTCAATGACAGTGTTTGGTCAGGTCACTGCTGCAAAGTTTTGTTTCAGAGAGTGAGGAAAACAAATGACGTTTGGGCTGGTTCATTGCCAAAACAGTGGGTACAGAAGGACTGACTCCGTAGTGGTATGCAGTTGTCCTGGGATCCTTGGAGAATGGTCCAATGATGGTTAACAGCTGCAAGTGACTTATTTCCTCACTGTGCTGCTCTGAGTTGATATTCTTCAGCAGTTGGCATGCCAGCCCTGCATGGGATGTAACACATGAACATGCTGCATGCTGAATACTGAAACCACATTTGGAAGCTGTGCCTAGTTAAAGAGCTTTAAGCTGTTCATCCTTGCTGTAGAGGTAAGGGCATCCTTTTTGCCCTTAGAGTCTACAAACCCGGTGCTCTGGCTGTGACCATTGAAGAAACATAGTTCCTTAGTGATACAGAGCTGTAACAGTTTTTAACTCTTTGAAATGTAGAAGATATTGTGACTTTTACTCAAAAATCTGTTATAGTATTGTCCCAGTCTTGGATTATGCCCTGGCACACAAAAGGTAGGACCTTTTATGGGACTGTGTTTTCTGGATCAGGGAACATCTTTTATGGGTCATTGGACATCACTTAATAAGAATCATTGGAAATACATTATTGTAACACCCTCTACTCCATCCTTTTGACCTTATATCATGCATATTTATTTTTTCTGCTGATACAAATATTAACCTCCTATCTTGCATTAGAATCATATATTCATCCACTACCTGGGAAAACAGTGAGAGAGGAAAAGAGTGATGCAGGAGAGAGGGGCTGTTAGTATTCTGTAGCTGAACTGTCTGATGTAATATGTTAGGGAATATATGTGCCAGTAATGTGCAAAGAGCTTGAAAAATGACCAGACAGTGCCAAGCCTACGGTGCCTGTTGTCAGGAGGGCTAACAGTGTAATAAATCAACCTGTCTTCTGTCAAGGGTCATGTAGCATGATGTTCAAAGCTGTTTGGCCAGCCTGATCCAGACAGGCATATGCTATTCATTTCTGAGCTGTTAGTGCTATTACTAGAACCATCCTAAAGCAGTGTCTGCCCTGTGCTGCTTTGGGTTTTAAGTCAGGGAGAGTCCAAAGGAGAAAGTATCTGGGAGAAGGGAATGAAGCACTGCTTAGTTTCAGGTCTTATGCTTTTCCTGTAATTATTTTTACTAGGCACTACCAGGAAGAGTATGGAAAACTGCTTGCCAGTCTTCCTGTGCCTTTTGTGTAGGACAGTGGTGCTTAACCTGTTCCAGTTGGATGAGCCATATAGGACCACAGGGGCAGATGGGAACAACAGTCAGTGTCTTTCTCTGTTCACTTGACCACACACTTACAGAAAATGGACAGAATATGTCCCATTTTGAGTAAGTGGATATCAAGAAAAACACAACTGAATGATCCACTCCAATCCCACTTACTACATATTTTGTCAATTGTGTTTCTTAATTATAGGTCTCATTCTTGCTGTGCTTTTCACCTCCATTCTGTCATGTTTAGATGGGCTGGAGAGAGGACAATCTGCTCCTAGCCCTGCTGAGATAGGAGGAGACTCTTCCCATGTGTTTTCTCCTACCCCGATGTTTTTAGGGCTGGATAGGTACAGGCAAGCTGCAGTAGGCATTTCAGGCCAGTCTGAAACATCCTACGTTCAGGAGCTTTAATTAGGCTCACTAGCTGGGAATATGCAGGGAGAAAGGTTAAGGCAGCAAATCAGGCTAATTACAGGCTGGAAGTCCCAGGAGTCCAGGTCAAGTGATCTTCCGTGGCCCTAATCTCTGAGAAAGAAGCTGCTAATGCCATACTGTCTCTGCCAGTGCTGCAGGGCTGCTGGTTTTCAAGCCAGGCACGTGGTGACTTCCCAAAGGGCCGCTCTACCCTGGGTACCCTCAAGGCAGGTCAAGTTACAAGCCCAGGTAAGCTGGGTCACAAATTAGTATTTCCCCTCAGTGCTTTTGGGTGGTGATGGCAGTAGGTCCTTGGTCTCTGCTAGAGCACTCACAGATCCACAGTCTATAAATCCACCCATCAGGGGCTCATCAGGCTCCTACACTGCACCCCAACCTCTGTCTCATATGCAGCTGGGGTACTGAAACATCCAACTGTCAGAAGCAAATTGATGTGAATACAAATGACATGCAGCATAAAAGGCTGGCACAAATTTTATGTAGCAAGTAATTTTGCAGCCTGAAACAAATTTCAGAAGGGCAGTTGGGTGAAAGGCTTAAGGATTCTTAGCAGATACAGCACAGAGGAAGTTTCAGTGGGAATCTGGCTTGGTCCAAATAGACAAAAACCCTGCATTACAATGTCAAACAAAACCCCAAAAGCAAAACAACTCCAAACCCAAAGGCCATTCACGCAAACCCATACAAAAATTAGGTTTAAACAAAGTGTAGAGGGAACATTCAGCAGGAGAGTTATGACTAGGAATTTAATCAGTTTGCTTCCAGAATTTTTCTCAAAGATTTGTAAACTCCAGTGTTTGAAAATTAATTTTATTCAGAGAAAACAAGTATGTTTATAATGTAAGTCTTAATTGTACATGTGGTTTTTAATCATTTCACACATCCTATGTGGACTTCATTTCCACTGAGCATTTCAACAGCTATTGTTTTTGATTACTATGCCCACCTAGCCCCCCAAAAACACATTGGCTATGTTCTTCTCAGACTGGACAAAGTATAATTGATTTCTGTTTTTCTTGACATACCCAAATCTGGGAAAGGTCTTTTACAAATTAAGATCAAAAGTTGTTAACGTACTAGACTGGCAGTAGTGCTGGTGAATCATACTCAGGCACTGTGCAACAAACAGCTCTTACCAGCTCTTTTCCACATCTGCAGAGACCATGATAATGCCTGATGCCTTTGTAAATGGCTTTGAGAAACTTATAAGTAATTTGTATAAGTAAGCAAGTCAAGTCATTATCAGCAGAGCCTAACTGGACTATCAAGATGCAAGAAAAAAGACAAAAAGAAGATGTGATCACTTCATGTCCCTAAGTACATATCAAGGATTATTAATTTTTCAAAGTATGATTCCAAAGGTACTGTCAATGTTAAATGCTTGTGAAAAATTCTGTCTATGTATTTCAATAGGAAACTTTGTAACGATGAAGCATTAGGACTGGGACTATTGCTCTCTCTGCAGTGTTTTAGGCAGTGCAATAATAAAAATACAAGAGTGTAAAACCAGAGCAAGGCAACAAGTACTGAAGACAGAGGGCAGAAAGGACCACTTGATGTAAAAGAAAAATATATTCTTTATCTGTAGCAGTTAAATCAGTGCTCATAATAGCAGTGCTGAACTATGTGTTACCGTGCTAGACTTAGTGAGCAGGAGTGCTGTCTCAGGGTCTGAAACAGAAAGCTGTGAATTAGAAGGGGTTGAGAAAATACAAGGAAAGAAAATGTCCTAAGAGTGACAGTGTTTCTTCCAGTGAGCTAATCAAGAAGATCTTTTGCAAGGTTTTTGTCATTCCACTGCTTGCTATAGAAAGGACCTTAAAAATTATCCGGTTCCAATACTCCTACCATGGGCAGGGCCAGCTTTCACCAGACCAGGTTGCTCAAAGTCCCATCCAATCTGGCCTTGAACACTTCCAGGGGCAGGACATCCACAGCTTCTCTGAACAACCAGTCCCAATGCCTCACCACCTTTGATTTGAAGAGTGAGGGTGTCAATATTTGATATGTGTGTATTTGGCAGCAAAGCTGGCTTGAAAGTCCCCAGGATCCATGACCAATTTATTGTTCCCTCTGACATGCTGGAAAAAGCTTGAAGTTCTGTGCACAAACTGGGTAACTCTGATGGTTTGGAGCCAAAATAGGCATTCAAATCCAGCAATACTAAAAGTCAAACTGTTTCGGAAGATGGTGTGATGTCAGGTACCAGACATGAGCTTTGCTGCTGAAGCACAATATAGTAGCTAGCAGCAACAAAAGTGTGCAAGTTTCCACTTGAATAATTCCACTTGTGCAGCTGTGTTTCTGGTCTTTGGCTGGACTAACCCGATGTATCATGACACTAATGGATTTATTCCCATCATGTAGTTAGAGTAAGGTTTGTATATAGGGAAAATATATCTACTATAGCCAATTTGTACTTGATGGGTAAGAAATAATCTCCAATAAAAAGGATTCTTCCTCTTGATTCATCTCATCTGAGGCTGCTGTTAATTTTATAGAATCAAAATGATCCAAAATACTTATTTCTACATACAGGTAACAAAAATATTTAAAATTCAGTAAATGCTTGCTGTATCATTAATTTAGATTTGAACTCCTTTTTTATTACAAAAGAAAATGCATGTTTATCTGATACAAAATGATATTTAAATGCTGTAGGGGAAGAGAACTTTGAATTTCCAAAATATTCTGGACTATTACTAAGGCTACTATAATAATCCAGTATTTAGAATAGACCTAATATGGCTATAAGGTTTGTGTTTGTTTAAGTTATGATTACTTAAATGATTGTTAAGTAGAGTCTGGATGCTTGTTAATTAAGTGTAATGCATTACTATTGGCACTTGTTGGTGTAGTAGCTGTGGGTAGTGCTTTAGGCATCTACAAGAAGGAAGTGACTGGCAACAAGCAATCTAAAACCAAATGTGGACTCTGCATCACCTTGTGTACAGTCAGGAAGGAAAACATGAGGCTCTTTCAGGCTCTGCAACAGCAGACACAAAGTAATGAATAAAATAAACTCCCTGCAAGAATTTATGAATTTTGTGATTGTTTTATTTAAATATTGATTGCAATTTGTTTTAGTTTGTTTTCCATGTTCCTAAACCTTTCAAGATTAGGTGCTGAGCAATGGGGATAACTGGAGATCAGTGGCAGACTGCTGGTGTTAATGCACCTTGTTATAACACTGGAATGTTTTTCCAGCTTGTAACAACGAGTTGACCCTGTTGACTGTGGCTAGTGCAAAAGCATTTGATGGCCATCAGCAGGTGTGTGGGGGTGGCATGTATGTAAAGATAAAATATTTTTCCATGCCTTTGCAGTCTTTGCTTTGCCAAATAACTGAGACCTGTTTGTCCAAGCAGCCTGCTGCTGTGCACACCCTAAATGCCAATTATTTACATTATTTAATATGATATATGGATATTTTTGTTACTGAGCCATTTACAACAAAGCAGTCACCTACACACTTCCTACCCAGCCTAGGGAAGAAGCAGCATGGGGCATACAGCATTTTCCTGCCCTTCTGGGAACACACTCCCGTACAGGGAACTCATCCAGCATGAGGGTAGAGGGGCCATCTGTATGCCCCTGTGTGAAGAGTGTGCCCTGTCCTGGGAAAGCCTGGAATCAGCTCTGCCATTCAAACTGCGAGCGTGTGTGTCCACCTTCATCTGCTGCACAGGTCTCTTGTTCTCCAGCTGATCTTGAAAAAGTCTTGTTAAAAGTTGTTGCCCTTTCTAAAGCAATGGGAAACAAACATCCTCCTCTGCTGGAAGGTGAGCACTTGAGCTGAAGAACTTGGAGGTCTGTTGAAAGAGATGGTGCTGGGTTTGTAGATGTGGAGCCGCCACTCCCAAAGCACAGCAGAGCTGTGCAGCCCCAGCACCCGGCAGTGCCTGGCCCCAGCACATGGATTTATGAGGTCCGTGTTTGGGGCTGCAGAACCTGGAGGGTGATGTGCTTTTGGACCACCAAGCTGGGCTCTGTGAAGGACAGCAAATCCAGAAATGTCTGTGACGAGTCCATTTGTCCAGAGCTTGGGTGAATGGGCCATGGCTAGATGTCTGTCCTGGAAACAAGTGTCTTGTACTTCTCTTTGACAGAATTCAGGTGGGCTTACCCTTAGGATTAGGAAACAGAAAAACCTGTAAGAGTAAATGCTAAATGATGGCATATTGTAAAGTTTGATGAGATTTTGAGAGATTAATCATTTTACATGCATATTTCTCACATTGAGAAGCTTATATCAGCAAGTTTAAAACTTTAGTTAAAGAGTTAAAACCTCCTGGAATATTGGAAACATATTTAAAATATTTACATACTAGTGCATGTTGATGGACCACCTAATATTCCTCCATATTTTAATTTCTGGAAAATATTAGATTTTTGAGTTTTTATCTTTTCTCTGACTAGGAATTTTTTTTCAGGGTGGAAAGTGGGGTTTTTTTTCCTGGAATCTCTTATCACAATGCAGCTGTTTCTGTTGGTTACAATTTCCCAGGCAGTGAAAGACCAGTTGTGTGAACTGCCAATTACCACAACAGAGCCCCGTTCCATTCCAGTCCTTCAGCTTCTGAAGTCACCATAATCTACACCAGGTGCTCTGTGCAGCTGAAGTGATGATGCAGGTACAGCTTTTGTGAGCATCCCTTTCAGAGGGTGGTAATTGCTTCACGGCAGCTTTTGTGGTTTCAGCATTGTTTTCAGTTGGCATGGGAACAAAACCAGAACCTCCTGAATGTTTTTCAGAAATAATTGGTTTGAGATGAAAAATCTTGGATTTTCAAACAGACTGCATGCTTTCTGTTTTTGCCTTCAGAAGTGACCAAGAGCCTTGAATCTTGAATACCTCCCTTATTAAAGCTTCATGTAAACAGACATGTTTTCTGAAATAATTTTGGCTCTAACAAAGCAGCATATTTTGATGAGACTTCATTTAATGAAAATGTTCTGACCAGCTCTGGATGCATACTTCAGATATGCATAGATAGTTTTGATTGCCTAGAAAGAAATACCTAGTAGACAGAGAGGGTTTGCCAAAAGCAATTATATTTTATCTCAGTTTGGTTTCAAACCATTTGGGACTATCCAAGATCATGCCTTGGTAAAACAAACAGATGTGGTCTGAACTGCAGCAAGAAGCTAAACTGTAAAAGACAAATACATCTATATATTGTGTTACCGTGAAAATTAATATTGTGCTGCTAGAGAATTCCATCCACATCTGTAGCAAATAAAAAGAGAGAGGCTTATAGGATATTATATTCTGAGGAGCAATGTGACCAGTGAGGCAGAACTTGATCCACAATTGCCAAGTTACAACCTGATAATACGCCATCAATTCTGAACGATACCGATCGGGGATGGTGCTTCATAATCTAAGCAATTGCTTCAAACAGTTCCACAAAGTTCCAAGATCTACTGTACTGAAGGCAGCAGAAAGATCCATCAGCAGGAGTACTGTAATTTTACTTGAATCAGCAGCTGGTGATAAATCATTTGTGACCTTAAGTAAAGCAATCCTAGGACAGTGCTACTCCCTGGAGCCAGACTGAAAACTCTCATATAATCCATTCCCAGATAAAATTGCTGGTAGTAAAAGGGCAACCACTTGCTTCATCTTTCCTCACATCCCAAAAAAGAGTGCTTGTCCAGTTGTCATTAGCTAGAACAGAAATCTGCAATGTAAGAGAGGGGAAGCCTTCCCCACTAACAAAGAGCAGCTGCAAATTTCAGCAGCTCAGGACTTGCAGAAAGCAGAGTCATTAACCATGTTAGCTATAAATGAAGCAAAGCGCTGAAAGACTGTCCACAAGCAGCCATATGGGCCAAGAATCAAACCCAGGAGTAATGGAGCATGATTGCTTTCCCAACTGTGTGATCTCAGCAAGAAGCAAATACAAATGTATAACACTTGCAGATACAGGCACTGGGAGCATAATTGCCAGCCCTAGTGCTGAACAGTGGCAGCTGATTAGAAATTCACTCTGTACTTGCTGAATTCCTCACAGGAGGCAGCTGAAGGATTGTGCATGAGGAGTGATTTGTGGGCCAAAATGTGATCAATAGCATAAAATAAGGCTTTAAGTCTGTTTTTTCTCATCAATAACAGAACAAGAAAAAGTAGATCTGGCTGGATCAAATGCAATGTGCTAAGAGTGCAACAGCTTGGTGCTTCAGGAGACTAATTTCTGGACTAAACAGTCATTGAAATAATTCCATGAGCTGCTGTCTTCGCCTTAGTCAAGTCCTGTGATCACAAAGGCAGGTAAAGTAAAGCACAGAACACTGAGAACAAATCAGGAGCTTCTCAGACCTATTTAGTTTCTAAATGAAAGGAAATAGCAAGAGTAAAAAAAAAATAATGGTTTGCACAAGATGGTGAAGTAGGTAAATTTTATGCAATTAATAAAATAAATGTTGGATCTCTCGTTCAGTCTGGTTGTCTCTGAAGTCTTTGGTGGGTTTTTCAGAACACAGCATAATCCTAGGAGAGGTAAATATGAGATATTTACAAATTACAGGACAAATTATACATTTTAATCACTATCAAACATGTACAGATATCCATACAGGATTAACTAGACTCTGCCTTTTATGCAGGTCATCTTCTAGGACAATCATTATAATACACTTTTGGTTGCTGGTTATCCAAATAGTTTCAGTAGGTCACTGTCAGACTAGCTGTTGAAGCAAAAAAACACCCACTTCTCACGTTAAATACTGTGGAAACACAGCAAAGAAACAGGGAATAAAACGAAATACCACCACTCCTAAAGAATCACCAGTCTTATACAGACTGCATCTCAACTGTAACTTTTAATGATCCGGGCCTGGGGCTCCATTAGTATTTAATAAATAATGATGATTATACCTTACCTGCACAATGCATGCGAAGCTCCCATTGATGTCGATGTGAGTTCTTGGCACAGGCTGATGGCAGGATACTCCCGTGACAGAGATGAATTTTCCATTAGAACAAAATGAGTAAGACCTGTCTCAGTCAGCAGAATTCACAGCAACAACAGACATTCCTCAGGGGCTCAGTGAAAGATGCCCATCCTGGGTGGTTGAAAGCAAATTGGGTGGGAAGTAGTGAGGCAGGCTTGGACAGCCACAAAACCAATTTGGGCTGAGGTAAAATTGCCCTGATGTAAAAAAAAAAAAAAAAAAAATATATATATATATATACACATATATATATATATAAAAAACATGCAATTATATCCATATTTAATTGGTATCACGTGGAAGTCTTTGCTTTCTTTCTTATCACACCACAGGGGAAATTTGTATTTTCTTTTCTATGAAGGCAAAGGATAAAATTAATACTAGGGGAGGAAGAGAGAGGATGCAGATGCACTGGGCAATCTTTTGAAAACAAGCTTTTATTTACAGTAAATCAAGGAAAAATTAAATGCTGTTTTGGTAAACAACAGGAAAACATTACCCGCACAGAAATTTGGACCATGAGTCAGACCATCCAGTTGCATTTTCTTCTTTGAAGATTTTGTAAAAAATGTGGAGATGGGGAAATTTTGAGAAACTGGCTGTGTCTGAGACAGGCAGCTAAGCACAACAGGGGCACAGAGAGAAAGCTCTTACAGCATGGTCTTGAGAAAAAAAAATCAGGAATGAAAGCTTTTGGCAAGGGGTTGGCTCAAAAGACCTGAATCTGTAAGTCAAGGAAAAGCCTCTGCTATTTTGGCATTAATTTTTTTGTGGAATAGGCATGGAATTTCTGTAAATAAAGACTAGCGCTCAATTTTGTTATCAGCTGTTTCTCTTGGACATCTGCATATTTTGCTTGACCATTTGAGTAAAAAGAAGTAACACTTTCTACCAGTTTCTAAGGTAATCAGTGAAGAAAAAAAGGGAAATGGGAAAATATAAGAGACCACAAGTAATTGAATTGCCTTTTTGAAGGATGTTTAATAATAATAGGCTGTTGCTAAGTGAGCAAGTTTATTTTCAGGAGGAAAACCATAATTATTAGAACATATGCCTTGGCAAATCAGGTGGAAAGATTCATCTGGTAAGGGGAATACCTATGCTGCAGTCTTTACATTATACCAATGATCCCAACAAAAAAACCACAGCTTAGAATAGGTGATTAAAAGTGCATAGGAAACCATCATCTACTTCAGCAAAAAATAAAAGCTGAAAATAGTTATAAGCAAGAGGGATGACAAATTTTGTCTATCTGTGAAATAAATAGAATATATCAGGAAGATTTCATTTTTTCTACATTTAGGTGTTACGTACAGATAACACACAACATAGGGTCAGGATTATTGGCAGTTCCCTATATATATTGTTTTATAATCATTTTCGGATGTGTAGAGCTATCTATTTAGTAAGTGTGCATTTGTAAAATATGAAACCTAAACTTCATGTCTCATTAATATTGTGCAAATTAGGTACCCAAAACCCAGACTGGCATTTCAAAACTCTGGTTCAGATTTCTGTGAGTGCTACCAGAAAATCATGCTTTTATTTAATAATATTTTCAGGTTTTATTGCTCTAAAAAGTGATCCCAACAATTTGTTTTACTCTCATTAGAGCTTTTACATGGCATAGTGCAAAGAATGTAAATATTTCTTGAGCTGCTTAGTGGTGCAAATGGAAATGTGAAAATATTTATTGCTGAAACAAATGTACAATCTCTGTTGCTTAATTATGATAATTTAGGGAAATTGTTCTTGCATAATTCCATATAAAGTAGTAAGAGAAAAAATAGCTAGCTGCTCTTTTCTATTGCTTGCCCTTAGTAGGTCCAGGTAAGATGCTATAAACTCATATTTTCATGTCAAATTTCTTGCTTAAGCTGGATTTTGGAAAAAGTATAGTACTTTAAAATGCAACCAATATTACTTGTGCTGGGAGAACCACTGCTGAAGTTCTGGAAGAAGTTATAGATTTCAGTGTAATGTCATTTAATCTCTAAGCTCTAATCTCTGAAGCTGCAAGTATTTTTGTTTATATATTTGTGCTTTTAATTTTTTTTTTTTTTTTTTACTTTAGCATCATGAATCTGTTTTCTAGGAGCTAGAAAGTTGCGCACAGAACTTTAGTTATTTCTAGTCCTTCTGGCTCTGAAGATATCTTCTTAATATAAACAATTACTGCAACTAAGTTTATAGAATATGCAACCCTTGGGGCTGTGGAACTCATTATGTTTTGTGTAAATGCATGTAGATTAGGCTTGCTTAATGTGAAATTTTGAAATGTGTGCATTTAATTTCAATTCCTGCTCTGGAACAACCAACTAGAGAAAATAAATTATTATGGCCTATAGAATATGCAAGGTGTTTCATTAGGTTCACATGGCAGGAGGACTGCCAGCTCAAAAGCTTCAAAGGACTTTCTGGGGAAAACAACCACACTTTAGGAACAGCAAAAAATGTATAGCTTGGTTTTCTCTGGTGCTGTTTGGTTTTGCCTTGTTGGATATCTTTGCTGTGGCTGGAGCACTCCTGAGAGCTCCTGAGAATGACATCTGAGCTCCTGCCAGTCCCTGTTGTGAGGACACAGACTTGTGTCTCTCTCCTCCACCTGACTGTGTTCTTTTGTGATGTTTGGAGGAATTTACATCCTCCATACCTCTAACATGTCTTAGAGGTAGCTTAAGCAGGCAAAGCAATTCACAAGTTACTGAGGGGAGGTAGAACTAGGACATACAAACCAGGTAGACTTTATTTCCTTAGAAGGGTCTGGAACACAAGTCTTGAGGAGCATCTGGGGCAGCTGTGATTCTTTAGCCTGGAGAAAAGGAGGCTTGGCAGGGACTCTATCTCTCTCCAGCTACCTGAAAGGTGGCGGTAGCAAGGGTTGGTCACCTCTCCAAGGTTACAGAACAAGGGGAAGGGGCCTCCAGTTGCACCAGGGAAGATTTAAGTTGGCTATTGGGAAATTTTTTTCACTGAGAAGATTGTTAAGTACCAGAACAGTCTGCCTATGGAAGTGGAGGAGTCGCTGTCCCCAGAGATATTTAAAATACATGCAGATGTGACATTTAGGGATGTGGTTTAGTGGTGGATTTGGCAGTGCTGGGTTAATGGTTGAAGTTGATGATCTTGGAAGACTTTTTCAACCAAAATTATTCTATGATTTTAAAACCACTTGAATCAAGTACTTTTTCAGTCCCAAACAAAAATTCTGGGTATGAGCTCCCTAAAGAATATTAACATTCCCTCTTCCCAGCCTAATCTCTGTCCTGGTGCTGTCTCATAGTCATTTCAAGCCAGGTTGAAACCAGGATGCTTCAGAGAGCCCTTTCTTACTCCTGCTGCATTCCTTGCCTCAGGTCCACAGACCTTTCTTATGGGGTGTTTTGTCAGAGCAGCCCATCACCACACTACAGACTAAGAATGAGCTGATGATGGCTTTTTGCTCTACAAGCTATTTTTTACTTTGTTTTAAAAACATCTCCTTTTATTTCATTAGTTACTCTGGTGATGGAAGTGAGAATCTGGATAAAGATGAGAGTTTTCAGTGCTGTGTATCTCACTGAACACTGAATTCACTGGCTACTGACAACTGATGCTGCCTCCCCCCAAGTCCTTACTCCCTCTTCCAGAGTGAGCAAGTGGATTTTGGTGAATTTGACGCAAAATACAGCCTAAGTACAGCCTTTCCCCAGATCCTTGTGTAATGCATTTCATCCCTGTAATAGGTGTGCTGCTTCAATGTGATGCCATCTGAGGAAGATCTCAGGGGCGATTTAGCTATACCACAGCTCTTTGTGTATGTGATTTGGAAACCATTTTTATTTAAAACTACTGTAGTGTTACTTTTACCTCAAGACAACTAGCATGGATTCATTGCATGAGATAAAAACCAGAGCTTTTTCAATGAAGACACATTCAGAGTTGAGTGACCTTTTACGTTTTGTTTTCCCGGAAACTTTGTGTCATCCCAGAACACTTGTGTTTTCTGCCTGTTTTTATGTCTGTGCTGGAGAAAAGAGAAAGGTAATTCAGCTTTGCTCTTGTTTTTGTTCTTTTTTAAGCTAAATAAAAGAGCTAAGCTCTGTTTTCTGGCCTCTGCTTTTGTTCCACTGACTGTCCTTTCACACCTGCTCTGTCATCCCATCTTTCCTTTCTTCTTGCTTTCCTTCTCTCTGGATGATCTCTGTTCCAGTGGCAGTCTCCTGCAGCAGGAGGGAGGCAGCCACAGCTCTCCTGCACAGCTCTGTCTGCAGCTCTGGGGCTGTGTGTCTCTGCTGCAGCTCGGGGACAGCAGGAACATTTTGGGCAATGCCATAGAGCTGCAGGTGGGTTTCCTCTGCAAGCAGAGGTCTCGCCTAAAATCATGAGATAAATTACATTTCTCTGAAAGGAAGCACAGTCACCATCTTTCAGATGCACCATCTGATTTCAGTCACTTTTCATGGCTTGCAATGAAACTATAAATAACATTTACAATTCCTTTTGCTTCATTTGTATTTAAGAAACATTTATTACAAGAACTCTTGTTACTTTCTAGCAGTATTTCTACAGCTATGTTTGCCATAGCAGCTCGCCTGTTACATTACTGCAATTATAATAAATTATTGAAGCAGAAGCTTAAATATTCACCTAGCCTACTCTTTCAATTTTAATTCCCATTTAAATATTTTATATAGTTTTCCTATAGATTCTTCATTGATGGCTAGTAATCGCACCAACACAAAATAGAGTTTTGTTTTGAAAGATGCTTTTGGAAGTTGTACCATCATTGTTAATTATTCAAGGCAAAGAAACAAGTTAAGACTCTGTCTTCAACATGTCAACAGGGTAAAAGAGAAACATTGTTTGTATCTAGATGGGCATATTAAGCCCAGTCATAAATTTGGTAGAGCAAGGAGGGAAAAGTTAGAGGCATGCCTAAGACACACTATGAACATCTGGTCTTCAATGCAGAGATGGGTTTCTGCAGTTAGAGCTATTTTATTAACTGGCAGAATTTGAAGTTGGAATAGGAAAAGGAAAATAATCGGTACCAACCATACTCCCAGTCCTACCCCCACCTCTCCCGGTTTCCTGGTCAAAACATATTTTTGCTTTCCTTTGATATGCTTTGTCCTTTTATGTAAGGAGCTGGACTCGATCTTCCCTATGGGTCCCTTCCAACTCAGTAATTCTTTATAACAATAGTCGTAATTTACTCATCGTACGGTGAAGGGCAATGATACTGATGTACCAGAAGTTTATGTAAGTCAAAGAGAAGGGGGGTTTTTGTGTCAATATGGTATTAGTTTTCTTTTTTTCTTTTTGATTTTTTAGTATTTTTTCATTTTAAGAACTTACACCTGCTGAGCAATACATTTTGTTAGCAGTTATCCAGCACAGAGGGTCACTTTCCATTGTAAGCTTCAGATGGGAAATGGCAGGTTTCTGCTTGCCTCTTCTCTCCAAGCTTCTATTGTTCTATTAGCACCAAACTCCCAGTAAGTTTGAAAAAGAAAAATAATCTTTTTTAAATTGCCTTGTACTAAAGTGTAGAATTAAGCTTTACATTAAAATAATTAAGACATGTAGTGAAGAATGCAATTTTTATAAAGACATGAATTCAGAACATTGTCATGAGTTTTCTAGATGAAGCCTAATGCAGAAACAGAATAATTTTGCTTAAATTCTGTTATCTGTCACAGGAATAACACATCTTAATAATATGAGTTTTCTTTTTAATTAGCTAATATTTTGTGTATAAATTAATATTGGCCAAGTAACAAACTAAAGAATTATAGCACCTCTCTTCATAGAAAGCTGGGCACAAGAGTTTGGCACGTATTGAAGAATGCATGGCTATGATAAATCATTATCTGACAACTAAACTGCTATTTTAATAACTGGTTACCTAATTGTATATATGAAACTCTTTCTAGTTGAACTCCTTGCTGGTATCAGGTCTCTTCATTTTATAATGCTTTCTTTACAAAATGCTATGGAAACTATAGGATTCGATTCCCATTCAGAGAGTGGGAAACAGCTTTGCAGTTTGGTGAAACTTCAAAACTTTTCTTATTTCAGAAGATAAAGCCACAACTTTTTGAAGATGAGAGAGACGATAGGAGATTAGAGTGCTACAGTGAGGAACCTGGACTGCAAGAGAACCAGACTCTTGATGTGGGTCTTTTTAAGGGGACTTCAGTTTCTGTGGCTGTTGTAAGCACAAGGCTATTCTCTTTCCTGTCTGTCTGTCTGTCTCTGTCTGTCTGCCTCTCTCACTCTCTCACCTTGATCAGAAATTCTGTCCTGGAGCGAAGAAACCTTTCTCAAGGAAAGTTTCATCTGAACTTCTGTGAAGAGTTGCAATTTTAATACACTGGCATTTTTGGCAGAGTTGGCTAGCTCTACCTATGATTACATATATATAAAATCAAGTATCCCCTGCAGTAAGGAGCTGAGTAATCACATAGTTGTTAGCTAAGACTTTTTTTTTTTTTTATTTTGATGTATTACTTCTTAATAAATTGGAACTTAAGTGATGTATTGCTTAATAAAACTCAAATCTGAAATTCAAAACATGTATGTGAAACAGGCTGTGGGTAATCCTCAAGCTAAAGCTACTTAAATTTGTGCTATACTGGATCTAACTCATTTTCACACAGAGTGTTATTCGCCCAACTGAGTTGGTAAGTTAACCAAGAAAAAATTCTGTGACAAAGGCAGCCGGCAATACTGTGATGGCAGTGTAACCTCTGTTCCTTTTCTGTCAGCACTCTGTATACAGTGGTCCTTTAATGTTCAGTTCCAAAATTGGATAGCACATTTTCTGGCAGGATTTTCATGCTCATCAATCATAAAGTTGACCTTACCAATTGAAGGTGCTCAGTCATTTGTTTATAGACAAACTCAAAAAGGTATTAAAATGCTTTGCTAAACCTCAGTTAATGTGATATGTAAAATCCAAGATAAAGTGGTTAAGACGACATTAAGAAAAGGCTTTGATGGAATCAAAGGGAAGTGTTTCACCTCATTTGGGTATGTACTCGTGTTGAAATTATGATGACAGAATCAAACTGTATCATGTTCATTAATACTGTTATTTGTAATAAACCCTTTAATCCTGGAAAACAGCTTTTTAAATTATTTTGATGAGGAATGATATGAAAACTAAGCAGATGCTGCTCTTTCTTTACATATTGTACATATCCTAGTTCAGAGGATGCTTAGGCCAGTACCACAGGAGGCTTTTTGAAAAATAGTTGCTCAGAGAGTCAATCTGGCTGCAGTCTTACGCCAAAAGGATATTTAATACACTCTGTTTTTGTTTTAACCCTTCTCTTTGTCTTTTATTTTTCCTATAAAATATCAGTCCTGAACAAGTAAATGACATTGGGAAATCCCATATGAATACCATCTGCTTAAAGATATACTGTACATTACTTTTAGAAGTACATGCAAATGGAGGCAACTTTTTGAAAGAAAGAGCTCCCTCTCACTGCACATTTCTTTCACCACTACTGTGATTCCAGTACAAAGACTGGATTTGCAAGAGAGCTGTACCTTTATATAAATGCAATTTTTCAGTTTATCAAGAAGAGAGATCACTGTGAAAATAAGTGAACACTGGAGTGAGTTTACATTTCATTGTTCATAGATCCTAAAAATCACCCCAGTGCAATGACCTTTGCCTAATAATTGTATAGCTATGCAGTTTGCTTAATTGTACGTGCATCATAATATATTGGAGCATATACTGCAACCACAAGCATAATAAACACCAGCAGCAAAATAGATTTCTCATAGCTTTTCCTAAAGTACCATTTACCTTTTTCCCTCATACCCAAAAAAGCACCTTCCCATCACAACCAGTCTTTCCAAACACAGAAGTTCTCAACAGAGAACTCTGGCTGCCAACTTTGCTGGAGTTTCCTGGTGCCCCAGTTGCAATGGGTGATAGACCTCCACAGGCTTCCCAGGGAAATGTGATCATTTCTTGCTCATCCTTGTGTTCTCAGCACCATCCAATTAACAGTGGACCCCGACCAGCAACGATATCCAGCAGTGAATATTACTGGGAACCCAACTGAGCACCTGCTGATAAGGTTTCCCTGTTTCCCTCTGCACTCTAAATACTCTCATTGTTTATTCATAGAGTCAAAGATTAAAGCCAGAGAGGGCCACTGTGATCATTTAACCTCTAATCAGAAACTTTTCCAGTTTTTCAACCTTCTCCCTCACTTGCCAACATTAGATGTGGATGCAGAATGCAGTTTACAGTGACCCACTTAGAATTCCACCACACCTCTGTCCTTCTGGGCTTGCTCAGGTATCCTGGTTTCTTGTTCAGTAGTATCTGCAGTAAGTTTTGCAGGACTAGTGTCTGCTCTCCAGTCCAGCTTTGAGCTCTGTCCCAACACACTGCTTCAGCTTTATCTCAGAGGAAAACGCAGCTGTTTAAGAAATGTAGAGATCCTTGTACCATCACTCAGAATCAATGAACTCCATTGACATTTGTGTGAATTTTTCAGACTTACATCTGAAAACTCACAAAAACTGGCATTGTGAGTTTTTCAGACAGCCTTTGTTCTCTCTCTCCTCCATTCCTTTTTGGCTGTGGTTTTTTTTTTATTTGTTTTTTGGGTTTTGAGGGGTTTTCTTGCAACAGAGCAATGTCACTGTCAGTGTTAAAAGTGAAATGCATTTCAGAACAGTCTAGGTTTTCATAGTTGTATGTATCCACAGCAGTTCAAGAGACAAAGCTTGAGGAGGAAACCAGTGAAGAATAATTAAATGGGTTCAAAATGAGCACTCTGCAAACCGAATGCTTGCAAACCATTTTTTTAACTTGGTTAATTACTACTGGAACAATGTGCTTTTAACACACATCTGGCACTTTAACATGAACTGGTTTGTATCTGGATGATTCTGAAATGGGACTGTTGGCAGTCCCTTATGTAGATGTATGTTGAACTGCTATATTTTATGCTTAATTCTGGCAGGTCAAAGCCTATCCTGAATCATTCAATAATAAATAAAAAAATATTTATATTTAAATAAACAGCATAAATAAACAGGAGTTACTGATATGAGTACAGCATCTTAAAAAAAAGACACAATATCCTTCATACCTGACTTTTATTTGTGGGTTGAGGTATCTGAAGGATAGAAATATCATAACAGTTGATAGCGATAAATCAAGGGAGTTCAGGAGTCATTCATAAAAAGGGGCCTTTATGTACAGCCCACAGGAAATCCGTGGTGGAACAGATACCCACCTGTGGCCATTGGAAGACCCCATGCCAGAGTAGATGGATGTGCCCTGAAAGAAGCCACAGCCTATGGAGAGCCCGCACTGGAGTAGGCTCTTGGCAGGAACTGAAGCCTGTGAAGAGGAGCTCACACAGTAGCAGGTTTCCTGTCAGAATCTGTGGCGCATGGGGAGCATACACTGGAACAATCCATTCCTGACGGATTATACCCAATGGAAACCACACGCACTGGAACTTGAAGAACTGCAGCCTGTGGGAAGGACCTCACACTGGAGGTGTGCAAGGTGGAAGGACCTCAGAGGCGAGTTTTATGGACTGACCAAAGCTCTCATTCTCCATCCTTCCTTGGTGGAGGAGGTAGGAAAGCTATGAGTGAAGCCGAGCCTGTTGAGGGAAGGGATAGAGTGGCTTGATGGGTACCAGGAGGCTAGCCAAGGTCAATGCAGGGATATAATATAGTATTCCATTAAAGTCTGATGGTCCCGTTTTCAGAAGCACTTGGCAGCACAAAGAAGGCACATGCACACAGTCACACCCTCATAAGTAGTTGCGAGCAGCCACTCACAGACACAATCTAAGGACGAACTGGAGATGGAAAGTGGAAAGGATAAGGGTTAGGGGTTGAGCTAGTGGTTAGAGTTAGGGTTAGGGTTAGGGTTAGGGTTAGGGTTAGGGTTAGGGTTAGGGTTAGGGTTAGGGTTAGGGTTAGTACTAGTTTTAGGGTTAGGGATAGGGCTAGGGTTCAGGTTAGGGTTAGGGTTAGAATTAGGGTTAGGCTTAGAACTCGTTTTAGGGTTCGCATTAGGGTCAGGGTTAGAAATTGTTTTAGGTTTAGTTTTCGGGTCAGGGTTAGAAGTAGTTTTGGGGTTAGGGTTAGTTCTAGGGTTAGGTTTGGGTTAGGTTTAGGGTCAAGTGTACGTTTAGGTTTAGTTTTAGGCTTAGGTTTAGGTTTAGGCTTATGTTTAGGCTTAGGTTTAAGTTTGCAGATAAACTTAGGTTTAGACTCCGGGTTACGTCTAGTGTTGTGTTTAGAGTTACGGTTAGGAGTACGAGTAGGATTAGGAATAGGACTGGGATTCGGATTGGGATTTGTTTTAGCGTTATGTTTATGATTATGGTTTTAGTATGGTTACGGGTATGGTTTTGGTTAAGGTCAAGGTTACGTTTAGGGTTATGTTTAGGGTTGTGGTATTGGCTACGGTTAGGCATGCGATTTGACTTAAATTTAACATTAGGCTTAATATTAATATTAGGATTGGGATTAGGATTAGGGTTAGGGTTAGAACAAGTTTTAGGGTTAGGGTTAGGGTTTGTTTTATGGTTAGGGTTAGAACTAGTTTTAGAGTTAGTGTTAGTGTTAGGGTTAGAGCTAATTTTAGGGTTATGGATACGGGTAGCGTTAGGTTTACGGTTAGGTTTAGAACTGGTTTTAGGGTTAGGGTTAGGGTTAGTGTTAGAACTCGTTTTAGGATTAGGGTTCGGATTAGGGTTAGAAATAGTTTTAGGTTTAGTTTTCGGGTTAGGGTTAGAAATAATTTTAGTGTTAGAGTTCGGTTTAGGGTTCGGATTAGGTTTTAGGTTAGAAATAGTTTTAGGGTTAATGTTAGCATTAGGCTTTGAATCAGGGTTTAGGTTAGGGTTACTGTTTGGGTAAGGATTAGGGTTAGGTTTAGAATGAGTATTAGGGCTAGGGTTAGAGTTAGGGTTAGGGCTAGGGTTAGGGTTAGGCTTAGAACTAGTTTAGATTAGTTAGAACTAGTTAGGGTTAGGCTTAGGCTTAGGCTTAGGTTTAGGCTTAGGTTTAGGCTTAGGCTTAGGCTTAGGCTTCGGCTTAGAACTAGTCTGAGGGTTAGGGTTATGGTTAGAACAAGTCTGAGGGTTAGCGTTAGGGTTAGGGTCAGGATTAGGGTTTGGGTTAGGGGTGGAACTAGGGTTAGGGTTAGGGTTAGTGTTAGGGTTAGGGTTAGAACTAGTTTTAGGGTTATGGTTCTTTAGGTCTTTAGGTTATGTTTATGGTTATTGTTATGGTTGTGGTTATGTTTATGGTTGTGGTTATGATCCTTTTTACAGTTAACTTTCTTATCCCGGTTATCATTAGGGTTGTTGTTTGGGCTAGGGTTAGGAGTAGGTTTAGACTACGTTTTTTCCACAGGGTCACTTTCTCCAGATGCTTTGGCGGCACTGCCAGCACCCACACATGCACACAGTCCCACCCTCGTAAGTAGTGGCAAGCAGCCACTCACAGACGCAGTGTAAGCTGTAACTGCAAACGAAAATTTGAGCGGTTTCGGTTCAGGGTTGGATTTAGTGGTTAGAGTTACGGTTAAGGTTAGGGTTAGAGTCACTGTTAGGGTTAGGGTTAGGGGTTAGGGTTAGAACTAGTGTTAGGGTTATGGTTATGGTTAGGGTTAGGGTTAGAACTAGTCTGAGGGTTAGGGTTAGAGTTCGGGTTAGAACTAGTCTTAGGGTTAGGGTCAGGGTTGGAATTGGTGTGAGGGTTAGGGTTAGGAGTGGAACTAGTTTTATAGTTTGGGTTATGGTTAGGGTTAGGCTTAGCGGTAGGCTTAGGTTTGGGTATAGAGTTACATTTAAGTTTGGGGTTAGAACTAATTTTAGGGTTAGGATTAGTATTAGAGACAGAACGTGTCTGAGGCTTTGGGGTAGGGTTAGGGTTAGGGTTAGGGTTAGGGTAGGGTTAGGTTAGGGTTAGGGTTAAGGTTAGGGTTAGGGTTAGGGTTAGGGTTAGGGTTAGGGTTAGGGTTAGGGTTAGGGTTAGGGTTAGGGTTAGGGTTAGGGTTAGGGTTAGGCCTAGGTTTAGGCCTAGGGTTAGGCTCAGGGCTAGGGTTCGGGCTAGGGTTGGGGCTAGGATTAGGTTTAGGGTTAGGGTTATGACCGGGTTTGTGGCTACATTTAGGATTAGGAAACTGTTTAAGCTTTATGGTAGTCTTCGAGTTTCGGCTAGGGTTAAGGTTAAGTTTAGGTTTAGGCTTAGGGTTCGACTCAGGTTTAGTGTTCCGGCTAGTGTTGGGGCTCGAGTTAGGGTTAGGGCTATGGTTAGACTGAGGGCTACGGTTAGGCTTGGTTTGCAGCTAGGGTTAGGGTTACGGTTAGGGTTTGGGTTAGGCTTAGGGTTAGGGTTGGGGTTAGGTTTAGGGTTAGGGTTAGGGTTAGGGCTAGGGCTAGGGTTAAGGTTAGGGCTACGGTTAAGGTCAGGGTCAGGGTTCAGGTTAGGACTAGGTTCATGGGTTAATGGTATGGTTAGTTTTAGCTTTAGGGTTAGGATTGTGATTAGAGTTGGGTTAGGTTTAGGTTTGGTTTAGATGTAGGTTTACCTTTAGCCTTTTGTTTAGTGGTTATTGTTAGCGTTAGGGTTAGGATTAATATTAGGGTTATTGTTTGGTGTTGGTTTTTGTTTTTGTTTAGGTTTGGGTTTATGTTTAATTTTAGGTTTAGGTTTCAGTTTAGGTTTACATTTGTGTTTGTGTTAAAGTTAGCGTTATATTTCGGTTTACAGCCAGGATTACTATTTGGCTTTGTTTTTGATTTTTGCTTTGGGTTGTTTTAGAGCTCACGTTATTGTTAGGATTACAGTTATTTTTAATTTTAGGGTTATTTTTAGGGTTAGCTTTAGTTTAGGTTTGGTTTTGGTTAAATGTGGGTTTAGGTTAAATGTTTTGTGTTAAGGCTTGCATTAGTTTCATGGTTATTGTTTGAATTTGGTAAAGTTTAGTGTTTGAATTACGGTCCCGGCTAGATTTAGGGTTATGATTTGGTTTTGTGTTGGTAACTATTATCTATTGTTTTCTGTTGTTGTTTCGGATTAGGTTTGCTTTATATTCCAGAATACTGGAAAGCCTAGATCTCTAGGGACACTTCATCTGCAAAATATATGTCTAGGACAGTGCACAGCTGCCTCAATTTTCCTCCTTCTTTACTTTTCTCCTTTGCCCCAGTCTCCACCCCGATGTGGTTTTTAATGCTCTGCCTAGGGTTAATGTTACTCTTGGGGTAGGCATTGAGAAAAGAACAAAGTCCAAAGTTTCAGGGCCACTGCAGCTGCAAAAGACATGACAGTGCTGCCCTGCCCCAACATTGCTCTCTCCACACTTTTCCCCTTGGCACCAGCCTCACCCACATGCTGCTTTTAGTGCTGCGCCTAGGATTGGGGTTACACTTAGGGTTAGGATGGAGAAAATCACAATGCTTTTGAGTATTTGGGCAATCTCTGCCAGAGCTGGGTCCCTCTCACAGTAAGAAAGTGTTTCCCAGTTTCAGACAGCACCTCCTCTGTTTCATTTTGTGCCTGTTGGTTTGTGTTTCTATTGTTCTGTCACTGGGTACCATCAAGAAGAGCCTGGCTTTGCACCCTCCCTCCAGGTGTTTATGTATTGTGGTGGTCAGCAGCTGGCCTGAAGGCCTCACAATAATAATTAGTACCATTTTATAACTCCCTGTTTTATAACTGAAGTAATCAAGTCGTAACTGAAATTATGTAACTACCTTGACCAGTAGGTTCTGTAATCTGACTGGTACAGACGGCTGGAGAGCGGGCCCAGGCCGCTGGGGCTGCAAGCAGCCATTGGCTGGTTGGCTGGGTGGCAACTGCTTTGGCCAGTAGGGATCGACCGCGCGGACCTTCAGATCTGTGTAAGTAAAGGAGGACTCGAAAAAGTTGGCTGTTGTGCATGAACCCAATGTGTGTCTTGTCGCCTGTCTGTCTCTGAAACCGCGACATTTATATACATTAATAACATGCCCCATAGCCTTCTCTCCTCTGAACTAAACATTTCCAGCTCTCCTAGCCTTTCTTCATATGGGAGGTGCTCCAGTTCCTTAATCATCTTTGTAGTCCTTCACCGGACTCTCTGGAAGAACTCCGTATCTCTTTTGTTCTAGGGAGCCTAGAATGGTGCCGGGAATGGCCTCATCAGTGCTGAGGGGAAGAATCACTGTTGTGATAGCTGATACAGCCCTATCTTTATCACTTTAAAATTATTTTATAATTTTAAAATTATTATTTTAAAATTCTGGAATTATTCCTACATCTTCTCCAGCTTAATTAATAACCTCCTGTCACATACTGCAGTGCAGTTCAGGTAAGAACACAGGAGAATGAGGATGGCCATACTGATCAGACTAAAGGTCTATCTGTCAACAGCCCACATGTATAAAAGAGAATAAAAATGGGCTGAGTATGTAGCTTCACTTCCCTCAAAATATCTCCTTACCTCCATGCCTCACAGACTTCCCAATAAGATATCTGTATCTGTAATAGCCTTAAGGGACTTTTCTTCAATGATTTTTTCTGCTTGCTATATTAATTTACGTAAACTTCAAGCATCAACATCCTGTATCAAGGAATTCAGGTGATGTGTGGTAGATTAGACCAGGTATGTTTTATAAGTCTGAAAAGTGCCTTTGCCAGGAATAGACAGCAGACTGGCCGGGCCAAATTTCTCTTCAGAAAACCTTTTACCTTCCACTTACTGCCATGTCTTCAATATTTTCTTCCTTGAACTCAGACAAACATGCCTGTCTCTTTTAACTCACTTTTTGTGTTTGGTTAAATCTAAGTGCTATTCTTCAAACCCCTTATACAATCATACCCTGCTTAAAAATCTCTTACAGGCTGGATCATGAACAATCCCTCTTCTGACTGTGCATTGGCTCTTTCAGGACATTGAGAGAATTCAGCTCTTTGAGTATTCTTCCCACTACACATATAGTAACTTCAATTTCATCCTTATTGATAACTAGCTCTAGCAGCAGAACTACTGAATCCTGGTCTCCTATTGCTTTGTGAAGCCCAGTGTTAAGATCCCGTGGCCATTTTCTGATGTCTAGTAGGTGCTGAACTCATGTTGCAGATTTGGAGCAGTAATAGGGATCTTCCATTTTATTCAGCCAATTATCTTTGAGTGTTCTATTCTGCTTCCAAATGTGACTGAAATCAGTTGGCTGATTCGAAAGCTGTCTCATGGACTGCTGGAGTGAGGCGCAGGAGAATGCAATATTTAGTTGGTTTTTTTTTAATGCAGAATTGAGTTTTGACTGTTATCACCAGAAACCCCTTCAATTGTTACAAGATTGGTTATTTTCAGATGGCAGATAAGCTATTTGTGTTTCATTAGGGTTAGTACTGAAATGGCAGACTTGTGGCGAAGACTGAAGTTTATACACCCTAGCATTATACCCTAGAACATATAGAAGTGTTAGTGTCTTTGGGTGACTCTATGATGTGTATCCCCTATCACGGCTCTATGCCAAAAACTTAATTTTGTGCCTTTAAACTGAGCTTGAGAGGGAAGGAAAAAAAAAAAACAAACAAACAAACTTTTCAAAGCAAGTTCCCAAGGACACAGAGATAGAGATGGCTCTGCGTTCTCCGACTGCAGGAGCATGGGGGGAGCTCCCTGCCTGTCTCTTCAGCCAGTTTTTTGGGTTTTTTTCCTCCTTCCTTTTTTTCCTCCGGCGTGTTTCCTAGGACTTTTGTGACGGTTTTTTTCTTTTTTTTTTCTCTTCTGGACTGTTTCGACAACATCAGAACACATCAGGAGAACTTCTCTTCAGGCCCGGAGGGGGCCTAAGGCCACCCCCTACACCAGCTCCGAGAAGGAGGGACCACACCTACAAGAGGACTCTAATTTTTTCCCAGGTTTTCTCATTATAGTGAGGGGTTTTGCTATTTAGTATTGTTGTCCTTTTCCTGTGTGTTTGTTAATAAATAGATTTTATCTCTTTCACTTTCCTTTGAGGAATTTTTTTCCCAAACCTGGTGGGGGGAAGGGTAGTCGTGACCTGCCTTTCTCCCAGAGGATATATATTGCTAGATTTTGGCCAAAACCGGCACAGTTAGTCATAAACAGTTGCTAACTAAAGAAAAAAAATCAAGATTATCATAGAAGAGAATCACAGAGTGGCTTGGGTTGGAAGGGACCTTAAAGATCATCTAGTTCCAGCCTTCCTGCCATGCACAGGGATACCTTTTGCTAGACGAGGTTGCTCAGAGCCCCATCCAAACTGGCCTTAAGCACTTCCAGGGATGGGGCATCCACAACTTCTCTGGACAACCTGTTCCAGTGCTTCACCACTCTCACTGTAAAGAATTTCTTCCTCATATCTAATCTAAATCTACTCTCTTTCAGTTTTAAGCCACTTCCCCTTGTCCTGCCACTACATGATCTTGTATATAGACTCCATCTTTCTTGGAGGCCCCTTCAGGTACTGGAAGGCCACAATCAGGTCACCCCAAAGCCTTCTCTTTTCCAGGCTGAACAATCCCAATTCTCTCAGCCTTCCTTAGCCAAGCCCCATGCAGCCACTTCCCTGCTGCTGGGATTGGGAAGACAACTGGAAGCGTAAAAGGTAGAAAACTTGTGCACCGAGATAAAGTCAGTTCAGCAGGAAAACCAAAAGCCACACTCACAACTGAAGTAAAACAAGGAATTAAATCACTGCTCCACAAGGACAGGCAAGTGTTCAGGCATCTCCAGTACAGCAGGGCCCCATCACATGTAATGGTGTCTTGTGAAGACAAACATCATCACTACAAACATCCCCACACCCCCACTTCCTCCTTCTGCCCCATCCACTTTGTATATTGAGCATGATATTGTATGGTCTGGAATATTCTTCTGGTCAGTCTGGATCACCTGTCCTGGCTATGTCTCCTCCCAACTTCCCATGCACCAGTTGGATGACAGTTCCAATTTTCAGTCTACATTTGGTTGTTAAAATGATGTTGTATTCCTTGATAACTGCCAAAAGCATTGTTTGTGAGTTTTGAGTCATTATTTGTGCATTACTGAAAGTTAATCTTTCACCTATTGCTGTATTAGCCTCAATTGATGAAAGCTTGTTATTATTTCTTCATTTATTCACTGATATTTTTTAAACGTCAAATTATTTCCATATCTTTACAGAAAATTTCTCTATAGCTGTGGGTGGAAGGAATGAAGCTGGTTAAGTAATTCTGAATTCATTTTAGAAAACTTCTCTTTTGCTACCTAGAAGCATATTTATGTTTTTAATTAAAAAATAAAGAGGCTGTAAATTGCTGGTCAATTTTACAATGTTCTGTCACCTCACAATAATGCAAATATAGAAGATATATTTCATAAAATAAATGTATGGAGCAAGGATTCATGTGGCATGCTGATAGTCTCTCTTTTTACAGTACCTAGCACAACATATCTGTAACCTAGCTGATGTCTCTCAGCTCTACAGCAATATAAATGTTAATAAATTCTGTCAGCTAAAACTTGATGTTCAGAGAAGGATTACTAAACAGGTACTTACATAAGTATTATCAGGGAGTTGTACCTATTTTATATAACTGATCAGTCATTAAGTACAATAGGGAAAAGAACAATACACAGGGGACTTGCGTGCCATTTGACTTTTTTTAATGTAGACTAGCAACTTGGGTAGTATTCAGAAGAGACGCAAAGATTATAATAATCAGATTTGCTTTTTTGGTGCTGTCACCATTACTGGGTTAACTGCACATCAGATCCCTCCTTGGTCTCTCCCTGTCTCACGTGGGCCTTCCTGAATAGCAGATGAGCTGCTCCACTGCCCCTGAGGTTAAATCCTGCAGATCTCTGACTCACAGCCTTGTGCCCAGCTGCAGAGGACTACCCAGCCAGCTGTGCAGCCACAGCAAACTGCACTGAATTTAGTGCTTGAATGGGGCTCTTTTTTGGTTTGACTTTCATTAGTAGATGCAATGACTCAGAACAGCTTTTTCAACACAAAAGAGCAGCACTAAGACCATACAACAATAAAAAAATGTCCTGAAACTAGAAGCAAATGAGTAAAGGTTATGTGATCTAAAATTTAAGTAGGTCTAACTCATGTCGGACACCATCCCAAGAGAATACAAAGTCTAACTGTATTCCCCTTCCTTTTTCCCTTTCAGAGCTCAAGATTTTTCAGATGTGTAAAACCCTTCAGAGCAACTGAGCTCCTAGTTATTTCTCAGCAAGATACTCCAACAGGGGACATATGAAAACCATTGAAAAATATTATTTTGTCGACATTCTTTCCATCTTAAAATCTGTTTAATTCTGAAAATTTGCTACACGGTCTCTTTACCGATGCCCAGAAACATCAATCTGAGTCAGCTCAAAAATCTGAAAGAAGTAGAATTTAAAAAACCCTACAAAACAAAATTAGACATAGCCTTTTAATCAGCAGGTTTAAAAAATGCCCTAATCTTAGCATGATCGAAAGTCTGGAGGATAAAATGTTTTCTTAGGTTCAGACACATGGCCATTGTTTCAAATAGAAATTATGAAAGAATAACTCACACTTCTTCAGTTACAAGATTTCTGTTTTATCATGCACAATTCATGGAGGTAAACCCACAAAACATAGAAGTCAGTGTGTGGGAGCACCACCTAATTCTGAATGATTTCTAAAAGTGAGGAATGCAGCCTTTTGCAAAGGTGATAGAAATGAACTGAGGCTGCCAAAGATGGGAAAAAGACACACATCTCTTAAGTTATTCTTCAGGGCTCTAAACAGCATGACGCCAGAATGTTTGTTTCAGGTTCTCTCTTGTTAGAGGAAGGAAACCCTGATGTATCATTTATGCAATAGTCATGAGGCCCCCTTCACCTTACCACTCCCTGAAAAGTACAAGAATAACACAATGGATTATCATTTATTTAATAGTGGACCACACTGACTTTTAAACTATTAGACTACTTCAAGAACATCTATAAGAGAAGGCAGCAAACCCATTATTCATATCTTCATGTAGTGGTTTGGTACACCCAGTATCCTTTTTGCAAAAGGTGACTAGCATATAAAAATTGTGAATTGCTGCCCAAAAGGCAGATTTTTACATAATTGATCATTAATGTGTTTCTTGTACCGTCTTCTGAACAGCCAGTATTGGCTGCTGTCAGGGACAGAATAATCTATTAGGCAAATTCATACCGATCCAGAGTAATGTGATGGTTCCTAAATGTTGTCTTTGCTAAACTGAAGACAGAATATTAAGTATTTACTCAAAGAGAAAGGAAAGCAGCTCTTAATGATATCCTATGGAGTTCACAGATGAACGTGTTTGCTATTATTGCTATTGTTCCTTTGTGGATGCTCCTGATGCTGATTGTAAGATCTAGTAATTTTTCATCCCCTGCCCTTGGCTGTACATCTTGTGTTATTTCAAACAAAAAACACAAAGCAATGACCCTCCAGAAACAAAATGTCATTTGGGATGGCAAATTCTGTCATCATATTGTTGTAAATACACAGTTTAAAAGAGTTAAAATAGATATGCAAATTGCAATGATAGTGTTCCTAAACATGCCTGCAGGAACATCAGGTAGGTGCAATCAAGGAAGAAAAATGTTGCTGTTTTAGGGACAGCACCTTGAATTTAAGGACAGGGCTGCAGCTGAGGGCTGCAGAATGTAAATTCACTTGTTAAACTGCTCATTTATATATATTTAAAAGCAGAGACTGTAATTCAGAAAAGCACCATACATATTCTTAAGTACCTTTTTACTGGAAAATAGGGAAAGCTTTTCACCACGTGCCTTCCATGATTGACGGCGGTCAGTGAGAAGTCTGCTGCAGTGAGAAAAGTGTACTGGCAGAGCTGAGGTATTTGACTGAAGCAGCTATGCTAGCAGTTACTCACAGTATTGACATACATCCTTTCCACTGATACAACTAATTTCTTTTATAGGATGTGGCTTTGCTAATTGTACAGCTCACACATATCCAAATCCCACTGCAATTGTACAGATATACCAGCAGCTTTGTCCTAACAAAGAGCTGTAAGAAGCCTTTTCTCAAATAGTTTGCTAGGTAAGGACACTTCCAGAACTAGAAACAAAGAAATAAAAGCAGAGAAATATAAATATGCTGTTATTTAATGACAGCTGAATTCCAAGGATAAAAGAAAACAAAATATACAGCAGGCTGCATTTCATTGGGGAAAAAACTCTCCGTTGCCTGACGGGGTTTTCCTACAGAACAATAAAATACATATCTGATAAAAGATGAATGGTCAAATTTGGGTGATTTACCAATGCCAGGATTCACAAACTCATTTTTGACTGCCTGTTTCTCAAGCCAGTCCTGCTGTAGAGAAGTGGGCTTGATGCCAGCCCAGCCATGTGCCTCAGTGCCCCAGCACGCGCCAGTCGCACACCAGCCTGCACCCACCAGCAGACACACTTCCCCCTGTGGCACAGAAAAACAGGCAATGTGCTGCTGGGAGAAGACTGTTTGGAAACAAGCCTACAAAATTAGCATCGTGTCCTGGCCTTATTCCCACTTGAGGTCCCTTTAGTGAAATGCAGTAATGGAGTGGCTTGGGACAGTGGACAAGTAGTCCTGGTGTGTCACACAGATGCAGAAGTTCATCTGTGACATTGTAGGACTTGTATAATGCAGACCGTACTGTTTCCCCCTGGCTTCAAACCTCCAGCAGGACCTATGATGCACAGAAAGTATAGACTTTAGTTACAAAATAGCTTCCACTTCAGGAATAACAATGACTTGGATGAAATCAACCATAAATCAGTCACTATATTCTGCAAGTGGCTTCATATGAAGCATTAAAGAAATTATCACTTTAAAAATTCTTTGTAGTGTCAACAATTTCAATACATTCAATTTACCTGAGTGCTTTTGTCAAAGGCAATGAATGTAATCTATTTTGTTTTCCTGTTAACTGTGTTTATGAGACTTTTTTTTTGTATAATAAATATAATGTAGTTTGAATAAAATGTTATAAGTTAATAATTTTCTTCATAGTCAATCAGTCTTGCAAGTTGTGATGGAAACATTGTCAGGTTTTAGTCTTTTTTAATATTTCAGAAAGGTTTACAACTTTTTCTGGTAAGTACCCTGAGATTAGCTCAGTTGGTTATAACCTGGTACTGAAAACACCAAAGTTGGGGGTTCAATCCCTGTATGGGCCATTAAATTAAGAGCTGGACTTGATGATCCTTGTGGGGCCCTTCCAACTCAGAATATTCCGTGATTCTGTGAAATATTAGTTTAACATCTTGAAAAGATGCAAAATAAAGAATGGAAAGAACTCATGGGCAAGAAAGACACAGTTTCCAAGGAAGGTATGTACTTGTAGAAATAAAGAAAGCTCTAAAATAATATGTTTTATAAACTGGAGTAATGTTTCCCACAGTAAAGACAGACATAATCACAGATTCACAGAATCCTTAGGGTTGGGAGGGACCTCTAGAAATCATTCAGTCCAAGTCCCTGCCAGGGCAGGGTCACCTGGTGCAGGTGACACAGGAATGCATCCAGGTGTGTTTTGAATGTCTCCAGAGAGGGACACTCCACCTGGGCAGTGCACCTACCTCCCTGGGCAGCTCTGCTACCCTCAATGTAAAGAGGTTCTTCCTCATGTTGAGTAATGGAACTTCTTGTGTATTATTCTGTGGCCATTACCTCCTCTGTATGTACATGTTATGTCTGTACAGACAGACAAACTTGGTATTATCTTTCCATTTCTATTCCTACAAAGGCAATAGAACCTTGCAGAGAAATTAGACGGTTGGATAGTGCCACCAAAAGACCTTCCTGAAACTGACCTCTCTGGATTTTGACAAAGCCTGAATGTTCTGGGATTGGAAAATAAGCACAAAAAGGCAATGTTTTGTAAAAAAAACAGTATTCAAAGAAGGTTCTTCATAAAAGATAAGAATTTGCTTCTGCTTTACTATTTCGATTTCCATATAATAAATTATATCAAACACAGAATGTACTGACCTTTTAAAACCAAACATTTTAATAACTTCCTGTGAGACTGGATTAGAGATTACATTCACAAATATCCCTTGTGAACCTTCCAACTTTGTTGACTCAGCACTGCCTCAGAAAATCTTTTCTGCAAGAATTTCTTAATTAGCTGTAGCCCCCATATCACCTACACCTTAATGGTGAGAAAGGGAAATGGCAGCATTCCCTCTGCTTTGGCAGGCATATACCACACAAGTGGACAAGCAAGTGGGCAATCCAACGTAGTTTCATGCTTTCCTTCACTCTACTTTTAACGACAGTGATGAGTCTAAGTTGCTACCCAAATACAGTGTCCCAATGCCTGTTTAACCCCTAACAAAGGCAACCCACGTACTGAAATCTGTTTCATTTCTAGTTTTCTTTGTCAAAATCATAAGCACATCTGAGCTCTGAGCCATGAGAACACCACTTTCTTTTATTTTTTTTTTTATACAGCAACAGAAGATGTCATTCCCAGGGATATCTGACACCTGAAGGCCTGTACAATGACAGAAGTAAATATTGGGACAGAAAAGTTGATCTTTGGAAAGGACTTAGTGTACTGGAAAAAACTTGTCATATCATCAGACGCTTGAGGGAGAAGTAAGAGTGGAAGAAAACTGGTAATGAGGAAGAGGTTTAGGAAGGAGGGCAATGTATAATCTATCCTCTCCCTCACATTTGGAATTACATGAAAGAGTGTGTTTGAGACTTAAGATTAAAAAGAGTGTAGGCAGGTGGGATACCACAGTTCTTTACTACAGTGGGATTAAATTACCACAAAACAATGACCTTAACAGTTCATCTATTAAAAAAAAAACCAAAAAAAACAAACCCAAAAAAAAGCAAAAGCAAATGAAGACCAAACAAGTAAATTTATTCCCCCTGATCTGATGGATGCATGGCTGATTTTACTGTAATTTCTGTGGGCTCTGTATGCCATTGGGAGACTTGGGAAAGACACAGAAGGTGTGTAAATGAGTGTAACAATGTAGAAAGAACATAAATTATCTGGCTTCTCCACAGCACACCATCAAATAACAGCTGTTTGTTGGTGGGGTCACTCATTGACATGCTGAGGAGTTCCAATATGCTTTCTCCCCACTTTTGAGCAAGTCAGAACTTTCAAATTATATTAGATGATATTATATTTGATTACATATTCTATGAAAAAAGAGGGCAGTGGATTTTACTGGAATACAATACCTCTGAGAAAGTCATTCATAGAAGGTGTAAATTCAAGTTCCCTCAGTTTCACAGCCAGGAAAGCCATTGCAAAGTGAATCCTCATCTTCTGCTGTTGCTTTCTCTCTCAGAAAGTACAGAAAGTTCACAGTTGCCGTAGCACTGCATCTTTATGGGAGAGGGTGGTATAAATGGCCCTTCCATGGCACTCTGGCTGAAAATACCATGGAAAATGCAGAAACACCCCTACAAAAGTCAAAGCACGTCATTACCATTTCTATCAGTGAATTTTGAATGAAACACATGGTCCCGGCTCAGACATGCAACATCTACAGTTTCTGTCTCTTTCTGGAGACCTAGATCTAATTTAGTACAGGCGAACGCATAACACAGACTTTTCGTTTTTATGTTCTCATGCTGTATTCACTCAGTTGTAAGAGTCTGACAATAACAATGTATAAAAGCCATAAAGCATCTGGCTTCTCTGCAGTCTATCAGCAAACTATAAATGTCGTAAGAATTGCTTAATACTAGGAAAGGATGGATGCACAAAGTTACCATTTTAGTAGCCTTTACCATCTTGAGGAAGTGCTAGGAGAGAAAAGTCACTATCAGTCTTCACCCAAATATGAAGGCAAGCCTGTTTCAGCAAAATGCTCCCTTTAAAATATTTGGAGGTTTTAGTCTAAAACTTTCTTTTATCTTAAATACCAATTAAGAATAAAAACCTAGACACAGAGAAGTCTTAAGGGGTATTTTTTAGTAGCAGAAAATTTAGGATTTGGTTGTACAGGAAGCTTTCTCAGTGCCAGTGTAGTCAATTATACTGATACAGTTAACTGTTAGCTCTTTTTGCCTAACTCTCCTGTGTCGGCAGAGTTACCTGGAATATGAGTATTTTAAACCTTTTCAGATGGCCTGAAAATTGCTTCCCAAGTGGCAAACTGAAGGAATTGGAGGCAGGCCCGTGCCCATAGAATAAACTAATTTTAAACTCTTGTCCTATTTATATGACTTTCTCATGCAGAAAAGCTCCTGGGACAAAAGTGCTTTAAAATCTATTCCATAGTACTTACTTCAGTATAATTATTCCTAAATGGTAAAAGTGTCCACATGAGGATTTTGTGGTTTGACCCTGGCTGGATGCCAGGCACCCACAAAAGCCTCTCGCTCACTCCTCTACAGCTGGACAGACGACAGAAAATATAATGAAGAGTTCATGAAATGAGATAAGGACCCAGAGAAAGATCACTCATAGGCATCACCATCATGGGCAAAACAGGCTCAAATTAGAGATACTAAGTGAATTTATTACTAATGAAATCAGAGGAGGATAATGAGAAGTAAAATAAAACCTTAAAAACACTTTCTCACCTCCCCAAACCCCTCTCTCCTTCCCACCAACAGCACAGGGAGATAGGGAGTGGGGGTTTTGGTCAGTTTGTCACCTGTGGTTTCTCTTTGCTAAGGGAGAGGAATTGTTCCCCCGCTGCACCATGGGGTCCCTCCCACAGGAGACGGTTCTCCGTGAACTTCTCTGATGTGGCTCCATCTCATGACCAACAGTCCTCCCAAAACAGCTTCAATGTGAGTCCATTCCACAGGCAAACAGTCCTCCCCAAACTGCTGTGCTGTGGGTCACTCTTCCACAGAGTGCAGTCCTTCAAGGACAGGCTGTTCCAGCATGGGAGCAGGGCTCCTCTGTCCACGGGCCTCCCACAGGGTCACAGCCTCCTCCAGGCATCCACCTGCTCCGGCACAGGCACCTCCCCATGGGCTGTGGGTGGATCTCTGCATCCCCCGTGGATCTCCGTGGGCTGTGGGTGGATCTCTGCATCCCCTGTGGATCTCCGTGGGCTGTGGGTGGACCTCTGCATCCTCTGTGGACCCATGTGCTGCAGGGGCACAGCTGCCTCACCATGGTCATCACCATGGCCTGCAGAGGAATCTCAGCTCTGGCACCTGGAGCACCTCCTCCCCCTCCTTCTCCACTGACCTTGGTGTCTGCAGAGCTGTTCTGCTCACGTGTTCTCACCTACTCCTCTTTGGCAGGAATGAAAACTGTGCTACAAACTTTGTTTTGATTTCTTAACTATGTTATCACAGAGGCATTATCATCATCTCTAACTGGCCCAGCCTTCGTCAGGGGCACGTCCATCCTCAGAGCCATCAGGGACTGGCTCTACTGGTCATGGTGGAAGCTTCTGGAAGCTTCTCACAGACACCACCTCTGTGTCCCCCCCACTACCAAGAACCAGGCCATGCAGAACCAACACACCCAGAATAGCAATTTCAGTCAATATGCAAGTGCTTATGGATGTGGACATTTGTAGATACTTTACCCTTTCACACATAGTGAAGGCAGTGAGGCATTGTGGACTGTGGTTCCAAGGAGGACACTGAGCAAACTCAGTGAGGGCAAACCCTGATGAATGATGCGATGAAATGAATTAGGCTACCTAAAATATCTTCACAGAGCCAAGTTTTGGATGCATCAACAAGGGACTGAAGTAATGTAGTTTGTTTTCCAGTACTGGGAATTTCAAGCCTTTGATACACCCCTCACAGACACTAAGAAGAAAATTCTAGTCATTGGTAAGAGGCAAAGAATTGCTCTGGATTAGACACTGGCAAAGTAACAAAACAAATAATCAATTTCCACCTTGGCAAAGCCTCTACGCTAAATCAGTGTTGGAAATATTCATCAATAAATCAGGAATTAGAGAACAGCAAGATGTAATCACTCTTGTAATGCAAATAACAATTAACAACAATATTTGCATTTGACACAAAGCTCTGAGGATAATAAAGGCTGGAAGTGTCTGTAAAGACTCCCACCAGTAGACAAATGGGAAACACGGTGGCAGATAAAATCTGATCCCCAAGCCAGCACGACGCCTCAAGGGATTAACTGCATCAAATGTTATTTATAGCTGTATCAAAGAGGGGAATCACAGCACTCTTCACTGCCATCCACAGTCTGGCTCTCATCCGTGAGTCCTGCAGGGGCCCAGAGGGCACCCCATCTCTGGTATATGGGATTCCCATGAAGGGGCATGAGGAGCACAAGCCTGGAGGGAGCAAGGGGGGCTTTCCCTGCTGCAGAGCAAGTGTGTGGGCCACCCCTTTGTGTACCTTAGCTACAGAGAAATATGGGTGTCACTGCTTCAGGCTTACTGATGGGAATTAAGAAGAAATTTTCTTTTTGAATACATTATTCTATCAGGTGACTTTGATACCTTCTCCTGTATTAACTAGCGTCAGCCGCTGCACTGACTCAGAGGGAAAAGTGATGCCATTAATGCCACATTCCTCCGATTAGGAGGATGACATGGAAATGTCCCAAGTCCTCAGGGACCAGCAAATTGCTGCCAGAAGTAGTTCTCATTCCAGCTGGTAGCAGCAATCCCAGACTTGTGCCATTTAGATTGAGAGACTTGCAAGGAAAACAGTCAGAATCACACAGGCTGGAAAAGGCTAATGTGCATTTTTTCCTAATTAAAAACTGAGACAAATTAATAGTCTGTAGTTCTCTTGGTGGTCCTTTGATTTGAGACACCTGAAGGGGGTTATAGTTACAGAAAGGGAGTGCTCAGCACCTTTGAAAATCCAGCCCCTCCATCCCCTGAGGTGGGAAACCTCCATCCCTCCATTACCTGCCACATTTCTACCTATATATTAAAATCTGAATCAACACCCTGGAAAGAGAAGAATGTCAAAGGACTGACAGCATTAATAAATACCTTGAGCTTACAGTGAATAAAATAGTCAAAACACAAATACCCCCACTTTTGTGGATTTTATCAGCACTCCACCTGGCTACTGTATGTACATCTGCATATGAATTGGAAAATTAAAAGAAAAAAAACCCACAGATATTCATTTATTGTCAAAATAACAAAACAAAGCCCCCCAAAAGCTTATAAATATTCTGAAAGCATACACCATCTACCAGAGAGCAAAGTACCCCCTCTCTCCCCACTGCACTTCCTAATGCCTCTATCTTTTCCTCGGCCTGAGAATGTATGGGTTTCCCAGTGCTGCCACTGCCCGTGCTGCCCATGAGGGCATTGCTCCCACATCCCACTGACACTGCCTTGGGCAGAGCCACCATGGGCAGCTCAGGCTGGCAGGCAGCGATCCCAGTGCTGCGTGGCAGTGAGCAGTGACAACACAGCACAATGCTGCGGGCGAGGTGGGCAGGACAGCACAGCTCAGGACAGCTGAGAGGTAGGAATTACAAACTTTGCCGTGTTAGATTGTGCTGGTCCCCTCCACAGGCCCTGTATGAGAAAGAGAAGCAGGGTTTGGCCTAAGATGGGAGACACTGAACACAGGACAAGTTGGATTTTAAGGACCACATGTTGAGTGGATTCAAAAGTATGAGAGAAATACTAGCAGCATGGCTATAAAAGCTCAGGGATCTGGAATGGGGTAGAGGGGGGTGAAGCAGCTCAGGGCTAATGGGGAGGAAGGAGGAAGAGACTATAGAGGGAATAAGAGAGGATGAAAAAAGCTTTTGTCATAGTCCAAATACCATGGTCAGAATAATAGTGCTCTGAAGCGAGACTGAGGTTTTTTTACACAGCATTAAAATGAAGCATTAGATAAAGTTTGAAGAAAAATGCCAGAAAAAGCATGAATTAAATGATGCCCATCTGTTTCTTCAAAGAATGCAGAAGAGGATAGATCCTCAACCGTTAATCATCATATATAAGATGACGGTGTTTAATTGAGTTCAGATTAAAAAACATATATATTTGACTTGTGATAGAGGCAGTGACGACTTACATCTCAGCTATATTTTTAAAGCTATGTCTTAGGAGAACAGAGCTCTTAACAGAGCTCTCTTTGACCAAAATGTTAGCTGACATATAAATATTGACTATAGTTTAAGAGTTTTGAGTTCAGGAACTACAAGCAGTTCCGCTTGTTAGTAGTCCAACTTTTGTTAATTAATTTAGTAATTTCCCTAGCTTTATATGCCAGGACAATATCTAATGTAAATATGAAGTTAGAAAATATCCTTTTCTTGCTGAAAATGATTTTCAGCATGGGGGAAAGAAAGGTTTCCACAGAAGAACTCTGATGGTTCCTGTGGTTATTCCCTCAGCTGTGTGTTTCACCTTTTGCAGAGGTTACCTCTCTGGCAGCAGAACAAGAAGGAAAGGAGGACATGAGTGCCTTGGCCTGCCCAGCTTGCATGGGGAGAGACAGGGAATCTCAGCTCCCACACCAGACTTTCCCCGCAGCAGCTGAAGCATTGACATGTGATCTCTTCTGCCAGCTCTGTTATGGTGATGTGATTTCCAGCAGGGAGAAAATTAAAGATAGTTGGGGACTGAGCCATAAAAACCAGTTCTGCAGTTCATGGACATTTGGTCTTAGCACTTGTTCATTCATTGATTTGTAGGTGTTTTTTTTTCAATTTTAGGTGTTTGGGGCTTTTTTTATTAATAAAAAACCATTTATATTCTTGTCTATATAGGCAAGAAATTCCTCTGCACAAGTCTTTTCTATAAACACATTTTGTTAAAAGAAAATATTTCACAAATTAAAGTTAACCTTTGCCTTGCCAAGATAAAAGATGTTTTAATGCATTACCATCTCAATAGAGATGAGGTACTCTTCATTAGGACTCATTTCATCCAGTTAAGTAATTGTAAATGAAGAATCTAACACCAGGCAATTGATGGATATTAATTTACAATTTGTGTGCCTACAAAAGAACGGCAACATGGTTAAAAACACACCTTTTCTCCAGGGAGACTGTAGTAGAGTTCAGAAACTAAATTGAATTGTGGCAGCTAATGACTTCCCGCACTTCTGCTCCAGTAACTCTTTCTCTGCATATTCTCCTGCAGGGAAGGACACAAGTCTCCCCTCAGCTCCTGTGTCTCTCCTCAATCCCTGGTAAAACCCCTGCACAGCTGGGCTAGGAGAAGGCAGACAGACCAGGAGGGCACTGGACACTGCCAGATGGGCACTGAGAGGCTGAGCTCTGACTCCTCAGCAGCATGCTGGACCACCAAAAAACCAGCACAATGACACGCCTGGTAATACAGACTGGACTCAGCTACACTCCTTGGGCAGACCCATTAGTCCAATTTCTGCTGAAATGGTTATGCCAATTAGATTAAACTGGTTTACTTACAGTTTACAGAGATTTAATAGAAAACTTTAGGAGGTGGGGGAGAAGCGTTTTCTACCACACTTGGCATAACAAGAGTGCCTGAAGGCAAACTGGGTAATGCCAGAATGAAAATGTGACTTCCCCAGCAACAGTGAAAATAAGCAAGGGACATACTGGATCTATACTGCATGAAAATTCTGAAAAGTTCTCTCCTCAAAAGGATGCTCTAGGTTTAGCCTGGGTATGGGAATTTTTGGCTGAATTCTCTAGAGTCATGCTGTATGGAAAACCAGAGGACCCAATGATTTCTCTACCTTTAAAAACTGGTACTTGTTCATAACCGAATTAGGAAAAAAAAGTGATCATTAATTAATTTAAATATGTCCAGAAAAGCATATTATTATTAATAAATTATTATTTGTTTAACTAAATTCATATGCACCAGTATGCTTGCATATTTTTGTGAAAAACTGCAGATACAGAAGAAATTGCATTTATCATGTACCTTACCACAGTATTTTGTTCATTAAATCATCTCCACCATGATCCTGTCCACACTACAAATCCATATATATAATATATGCCCTAATATGTGGTGGCAGAACATTGTTTTATACATCAGTCTTAAACCTTTTAGCAATGTAGCCACGGGAGAGGTATAGAAATGCTTGTCACATCCAGGACAGGAGCCTGGAGACAGGTGATGCCGGCACCTTTGCTCCTCCCCAGCTGGAGTTCCCTTAGGGGAGTCGCTGTTTAAACAAATTCAGGCAAATCCTTCCAAAAGGCACTGAAGAGCCGAAGCAGACCCGAAGAGAAGGGGAAAACTGCAGCTCCTTCCCCATCACCCTGCAGAGCAGGGGCTGGGATGACACTCTTGGTCCCCACTGCCTCCCCCTTCCAGCAGCGCCAGAAGTAGGTGCAAGAGGGCATCTCAGAGCCTCGGAGGTGCCCCCTGTCAGCAGCTTTCTGCTCTGATAAAGGTCAGGAGTGCTCACTCCCGGCCGGCGCTGCGCCGCCAAGGTTCGCTACCCAGACTCTGCTCCAGGGAAAGGCAAGAGGCACTGCAGGGCACATATGCTTTTGTTTATTGAACTCTGCCTGCCCGTGACCCACTTGCTGCTGCCACTCAGACACGCTTTCTCATCCCAAAATACCAGCACGGTATTTTTCCTCTATCAGCCTCAATTTTTCCAAGTGCATGCAATATTTAAAATTAATACATAAAATGAATGCATAAGATTCAGTTACATTTAGATCTGCAAATGTCAATAATTTTTTTCCTGTGGCTATGCAGCTTTTTGGGGCCAGGAATTAGGTGGGGTTTTTTTCCAGTTTATATTATTTTTCTACAATTTCCAGTTTGGCTTTAGACTCTGGCAATCACACACCTCAGCACAACATTGCCTAGAGACAATCAGAATTTCATCCCCTGATTAGAAAATGGGCTGAAAAACACTACTTAAGCTTAACTATGGAAATTCAAATTTCTCTGATACAGTGGAAATAAGAGACAGAGAAAGTGAGAGAAGAAAGGTGGGGGGAAAAAAGGCTTCCCCCTCCAAGCCCCTGAAATTAATATTTGGACATACTAACCCTTAACAGTTTTATATATTACATAATATTCATAACTCTTTTTATCACAGTAATCCTGTTTATTTGAGCCATTTTCATATTATTTTCAGCCCCTACTGTACTGGGGAATGGTTGAAAGAAATAAGGTCCATTAAACTATCCAAGACCACCCCCTTGACAGTATTGTAACATTCTGATAACTGCTTTGATACATCTTGTAGACCCTCAATAAAAAAGGAGGAAGAATGTGCCACAAGATCCTGTAGTACTGCTTTTAAAATTCTGTCTGCAAACTACCAATTTATAGTGAGAAGGGAAAAACCCCAAAACTGAAGTGATAAAAATCTGTGATGATATTATTATTACTGCTACTACTACTACTATTATCTTGATTATTATGATTATGATTATTATTACTATTTTTATTAACCTTCCAACCTAAATCCTAAAATCATATTTGTGGAACAGCAAAGACCTATCCTTTAATCCTAACTCTTTTAGTTGGTCTAGGTATAGTATTTAATCTTTGATAATATAGGACATCACATATGATAAACATGAGATATAACAGGGTAAGTAAACGAATAGTGGTTTAATACACATGAGCTGATATTAAAGGCAGTTTAGGTCAATTTAGCATTAAGCTAAATTATAGGATTAGAAAATGTCAGAGGTGCAAGACAGAGATGAAGTGGAACTTTCTTTGGGCAAATAAAAAGCAGCTTGGTTGGCAAGTAGACAACAAAGAATTTTTTTGTCATTCCTCATCTGAGATAACGTGGATTGATTATATCCAACTAATTTGTATAGACTGAAAAGTTCTGTTTATTGACCAAGGTAACTGAAAAGGGTATCATCGTTCCATGTTCAACCTTTCCTTGGAATTTTCTTCCTGAACACAAGTTAGGTGCAGAAAATTCAAATGAGCAATTTCTTTCTTAGTTTTTTAAAAATAATCTTAATTTTGATCTTCAGTATCTCCCTCTGTTTTTTAATTTTTCTTCTCTATTTTTTTCACATTATCATTACTGGTATTTATTTTTTTAGCACTGTTGCATATTAATTCTCTATCTTGAACCTGTTTTGCATTACTCTTTATTTACCTACTGTGTTACATGATTTAGTTGCTAAATAAAACTCCTTTCAATTGCTATTATGAAAGCTTCTTTTGGTTTCTTGAACTCCTCTCATTTCCCACATAGTATCTCAGGGTCAACAGGAGAGGGAAGCAGAGGCGACTGAAGTTGTTGCATCTTTGCAATATTTGCATTGACATGGACACAATAAACTGTCCTTACTGCAAAAGGAAATTCCTCAGCATGACAGTCAGTCTCTGCTGCTCTCCAGTGACTTCTGTTTTGGGGAAGAGTAGGATGTACTTGAGCAGGGCATGAGCAGAAGGGGATAGAAAATCCTCTTCAGGAACAGACACCACTTGTATCAGTCCCAGCATTTTTAGCTATAAGTGCAAAGCAACAAGGAGAACTAAACTCAAATATTTAACAGAGCAACTATTTTGCAAAATGCTGCTTTAAAAAAGGAACTATAATCTAGCCCCTATATGGCATCTCCTAGGTGAGATTCACTGTAATTTTCAAATAGCTGAATTAAGCAGGAAGAGGCATGTAATACTGGCAGAATTCCTCACACATGGATATATGCTTCAACTAAAAAAAAAACCAAACCAAAACAAACAAAACAAAACAACAAGAAATCCACAAACGCCTCAAAACAGTGAATGACTTTGGATTCAGCTATTATATCTGCTATCACCACCTGAATATGCTATTTCTTCCCTCCTCTGCTGTTGCCCGTTGTCACTGCTGGCACGTAATGGAAAGAGCTGGAGAAAGCAGAACTAAGACAGATAAAAGGGTCAGTTTGCTGAGACAAAAGATGATATCACGTCGAGACAAATTACAGAGGTGCTGTGTCTAAATGTGTTGAAGCAATAGCTGCTGTACAACAGCCATATCAGCAGGGCTGCTCGGAGCCTGCTGCTCACGCACGCTGCATGCAAAGCAGGGCCCGCAGCCAGCGCTGCCATTCAGGTCACACACAGCAGCAGCTCGGAGACAGCTACCAGGCCACCTGCAGGCCATGCTGCTCCGGCACGGAAACAGCTGCACAAGAAGTCATTGGAAGTGACAGGTAGCCCGGCGCTGGAGGGCAGAGCCCCAGCCCGGAGCTGCGCAGCCGGATCTGCGTCCCCTGTGCATCGCCAATGCACCCCCAGAGCATTCCCAGCGCATCCCCTGTGCATCCCCTGTGCATCCCCAGCGCATCCCCAGCACATCCCCAGCGCATCCCCAACACATCCCCAGTGCATCCCCAGCACACCCCCAGCTCATCCCCCAGTGCATCCCTCAGAGCGTCCCCAGCACATTCCCAGCACGTCCTCAGGACATCCCCAGCACGTCCTCCAGTGCATTCCATCCCCACCTGCTCCCCGGCTGCCTCTCTGATCCACACACCCCGCCCATCTGGGAGCCGAGGGGAAGAGAAGGAATTTTTTTTTTTTTTTTAATTTAAAACCAGCTAGGGAAAATACAGGAGCTCTCAAGCATGCAGTGACTTCAGAAGGTCTCACAAAAATGCTGATCAGCTGAGCAACTTGAGAGGTAAAGGGTAGTTAGCACCTGTGAAAGATCAAAAACTGCACACAGTCAGGCTGTTAGCCGTGATGGAGAGAAAGCTGGATAGTTAGCACTCCAAGAAGAGAAAGGTGGCATGGCTGCCTGGAGCAAAATGGTCACAGAGGGGGAAAAAATACATATGGATAAATCAATCATGTATGGATATGTGGATAGATCAATCTGTCTCACAGCACACTGCCATTTGACATGTCCCTTTCTTCAACAGCACATGGTTATATATCTCTTGCTAAGGCAAGGGGGGAATTGTATTTTTACAACCCCCTCTTCAACTACACTTACAATTACTTGCTGGAAAAGGGAGATCAACCTCATCCGCAGGCAGAGCTAGGACGCCTGCCTTGACATCACTTCTGCTCCAAGACACAAAGCCACCTTGGCTCTGGCACCAAGCTCAAGCAGATCTGAATTCCCATTGCTGTGCCAAGTTGAACGCTGGTGGCACAACCTCCTGAAAAGAGACCAGAGTTTTATGAAATAGTTCAGAGAGTACCTGTGATTTTTAGCAGCTGACATTACCAAACCAGCTTGAATTGCCTTCAGTACTAAAATTGCTAGGGCTAGAGTAAATTTATCTATAAGGTTGGCACAAAATTGCAAAAGCAGCACCAAACTATCAGAATATTGTTCATGGGACATGGTTCTGCTCAACAAAGAGGATATAGAGCTGAAATGTTCACCCAATTCAATTATATTGTTACAATCTCACCCCTGTGGGAAAGATTAGCACCCCATTTTCTTTGCCATGCTATGCTGCCAGTGTAATGGGCAAAATAACTGTGCAGCAACAAGCACTGGGATGTATTCAGCACTTCCCATCTAGGAAGGAGCTTTTCCAATTTTAAAATGATTTAAGATTGGAAGTGCTGGGAAGGTTTTGGGTCCTTAGCAAGGGAGGTTTTTTAGATGCATGTAATCTAAAAGATGTGGAACATTTTCTTCTTTATCTGAAGACACCTAATCCATCTAGAATTACCCACATCTCCAGATGGATACTGCAAGTCCAAAAGATGGACAGTAATTGTTTGTTTAGTGTAAAAGGCCTCAAAAGAAACTGATTTGTGGAGATATAAGAGATTTTTAAGGAGTGAAGGAAAGAACATGTATTATACTTCTTCTCAATGACCCTGACATACAGATTGTATTCTCTCAAGGCCATGAAAATAGATAAAGTGCTTGACTCTCTAAAAGGAAAGTGAGTTAATTGCCCATATAGACATGATGCTTTGAGGCCCAGAGAACTCCTAATTGTCCTTTGAACACTCCATTACCCTTATAAATGTTATTATTTGGGGAGGGGGAAAAGAATTCAATCTGAAAACAAAGAAATGTTGGTTATATATTGTGATTGCCTTGAAAATCACATTTGTTTCTAGACCTCCATATTCTATCCATTGAAGAGCTAACAATGGAAAGTTCAGAAACAATGAAACCAATTTCTCAAAATTATTGATGTATATGGGGTGATCAGAATATTTTGAAAATAAATGTGTAGAGCATTAAATGCTTTTTTTCCAAGTATTTTCTCTCAGTCTCTGTTCTTTTGTCTTATTCCATCCATCTTGAAACGATGATAATCAATATCTCTACATTTAAAACATTCTGTGTGAGGGAAATTATTTCCATTTACTTTAGATGAGTAGTTTTGACAATGGGGAATCCTCTGGCATTGAATTGTCAGTGGAAGTGATACACCAGCACAGACCAAGGGTTAATGAGGAAAAGAAAAAGCAACCTAATCTAGGAAATAGCAGCGTAACAATTTCAAAGGAGCAAGGTGGAATATTAAATCTCATCCCAGTTCATTGAATACTAGGGTGGAATTATTAACACCCTGGGGGTTGTCAAAGCATCTGGAGAAATTATCAACATGAAGCACAAGTATTCAGTAATCTATATGCAGTATATGGATCTGTGGGGTGAAATATTTTGCTTCTGTGGCAGATCTTCAAAACCAATAATTTTTTCCTTTACAAATGGTTTAAGTCTTATACAGTTACCTTGAATTTTGCAGATTCTGAAACTGCTTTCTAAATCATATGCAGTAACATAATGCAACTGGAGTCTCTGCTTTTCAACGTGTGGTAACCTGAATGTAAGACAAACAAGAGATCACTGGTCCATCACAGATGTTTGCATCCAAAACCTAATTTAGGAACTAGATTCAGAGACCTTCTCTTTGTCGTTCCCACTGGGCGTAGAGTTGGGTTTCATTGAACTGAAGGAACTCTTTATATTCAGCTATTTCATATCAACTCCCAGAGAAGAGAAATGTCTCAGCCTTGGGGAGTTGGGCACTTTGATTCAGCATGTTGAATTTCATGATTAGAGGTGGATGCTCAGAAGTTATCAGTGAGCAAGCTCAGTGTTGTCATCCATCTCCCTACTTCTAGATTATCTCTGAGGTCTTTCCAAAATTAAGAAGTCCACTAAATTTCAATACATGTGCCACAATGATGTATGCTTTCATTTGAAATTATGCAAGATGATACTCTTGTAACATATAATACACTGCAATATAAGTCCTGTTGCATTAATGAAATGTCAATCACAAGGGTAAAGTACAAAGGGTTGTAACTTCCATATGTTGTGTAAACCTGGAGATATTATGGGCTTCCTGTAGTCTCAAGACTGTTTTTATTCACCTCAATGTATTTTGTGACACAAGTAGGTACACAGTCTGAAAAGACCTATCCATGAGTGAAGTTGTACAAGGAGGTGGGGCCCCCAGGAGAATATTTCAATAAATTACTTCACTATATTGCTAATTTTATTTTTAATAAGTTTTTAAAAATACCTTATTACTTTAATAGCAATACCAGAGAATCTGGATTCAGACCTCGAGTTCTTAACTGCAGGAAAGCGTCATTGCCTTGATAATTTTTTTATGTCATCAGGTTTGAATGAATCATAAAGTCTTAGAACCATAGAATATTCTCAATTGGAAGGGACTCACCAGGATCATTGAAGTCCAACTCCTGGCCTAGCACAGGACAGTCCCAAGAGTCACACCATGTGCCCGAGAGCATTGTCCAAACACTTCTTGAGCTCTGTCAGGCTTGATGCTGTGACCACTTCCCTTGGGAGCCTGTTCCAGTGCCCAGCCACCCTCTGGGTGAAGAACATTTTCCTAATATACAGCCTAAAGAATTTATGCACATCAAGAAGATCCTTTCTTTAATCTGGAAAGTTTTCACATTAGTTTACACAAAAGTTTTACAATTTTCCTATATTGCAATAGCTGATATGTTTTTCTCTTGCTAATGAGGTCCACAGGATTTTGATCAAAAACTCTTGGCAAAGATTGCAAATAAGGAATAATTCTGGACAACAGAATGTAGTCAACATGTAGTCAAGCTTACTAAGCAAATTCCACCTTAAAGACAGAGTAGCTTCTTTGGTTCCGTGAAGATACTCGTTCACCTTTCAGTTGAGACATTCTGGTAGTTAAAGGCTGTCATCAGAATTTTTTGGGATTTGAATACTGGGATAGGTTAACATCCATTTCCTTTAGTTCTCTTATTTTTTAGAGATATGCTTTGAATTTTCACTTACAGGTGTTCTCACCTATGCAACCTCTATTGATCTTAGCTACTACTTCAAGAATCAAAAGAACTTGAAAAGTAAATGTAAAGTCCTTCTACTGGATAATTATTTCTGTCTCACATTTGTGTCAGTGATGACTTTTCTTTTTAATATAAGTGTATCTCAATATTTAATCCTTTTTTGTTCTTTATTATTGTCCTGTATGCTCAAACCATGTGCAGACAAGTTCCACAGGTAGTGGCGTAATTGTTCATTTTGTTCATTTTTCACTTTATCCCTATCAATTTGGTTGACAGACACTTCTTAACTTTCTTCTTATGTAAGAAAGGCTAAACAGCAGTACTCAGTTTACTTTATATCACAGTTAAGATGCCATTGAGATTAACAGGAACAATTCCTATCCTTTTGGAAGTATTTTATCTCAGTCTCCAGGGATTTGTTTAAACAACACAACATTCTGTTCCCGTTAGTAATCACAAAAATGAGAAATTTAGATTTAAGTGACAGTTAAGATTTTGCATAATTTTCTTTTTGCTGAGTTAGGAGAGGGATTTGTCAGGCAAGACAAAAATGTGGGGGGGTCTTACAGGTAATCCCAGCATTACAGACATACATTCATACTTAAGAAAGCTATGTTTTGATATAACCTTGGGTATCAAAATTCTTAGCTCAGACAAGAGGAAAAACAGCCAGTTCCAACAATCTCTTGAAACAAACTGTCTAATACTTCAAGATTAGCTTCTTTATTTCTGAAAAACTTCTAGCTAAAAAAGGACAGTGTAAGTGACAAAAAATGATTCTCAGATGAAACATCTGTTTCTACCTGTTCTTGCCAATGACCTGACCCATTCTGTTATCAAGGTCTTCCTGTTAATTAAAGATCAAAAATCATTCTGAAAGAATGAAATTATTTAAACAAAGGTTACTAATGGGAGCTTTCTTATCAATGTTTTTAATTAAAAAAGATGGCAAAATGAAAATTGTATACAAAAGCCTACTGTTCACAAGACAGAGAATTTTTTTTGCAATGGAGAATTAACACTTTCCCACTTTATAGAAGCAATGCATTTGTTTAAAATGGGCAAAGTGTAAGGATTGTTATACTAATTTCTTTGTTTTTCAGTTCTTAGCTTTCGTAAAGGGTGTGATCCATACATAATCAGTCAACAATTTCATGTGCTTTCAATTAAAAAATTATTGCCTCTTTTTATAATTCACTGAAGATTTGAAAAATAGAAATACAAAACTTAGCAAAACCTAACAGCACTTCTCTTTTAGCAGGCAAACAAAATAGTGTCAGTAGGAAAGGGGGAAGGGGGACATTCTTGTCACTTTGAATTCAAGAGTAAACTTGGTGGTGGCTGGTTAGCCTGTGGTACAAGGGACAAAGAGTGTTGTCGGTAACAGTCCCTAGTACCAGAGACTTCTATAGGTCAGGGTGAGAAGAGAAGCCTCTCCCAGAACGCTTTGTTCTGTTCTGGTAACGTACCCCAGTTCTGCTTCCCTGGTTGGCTGTGGGCCGCTCTGCCCCCTTGCTACCTTTTATGTTTCATATCCCAGAAAGTTCTCCACCCCAGGTTCCCCCCATTGGCCTCTGCCCCTCACCACTCCCCCAGAGCTTCCCCACTGGCTCCCATTCCCTAGTCCTGCCTGTGTACCATCCCCGTGCCCTCAGATCATTGGTGCCTGGTGCTTGCCTCGCTCCCGTACTTAAACCTGGACTCTCCATTGTCTTTTGTCTTTGTCCCTGGATCCCTTTATGGCATGGCTGCAATAAACGTCTGTCCTTAAAACTCAGTGCAGAGACCCTTCCTGCCTCTTTGCTGTGACCCGTACTACTGGAGCTATCCGTGTGTTGTGTGCACGTGTGTGTGAGTGTGTGGCTGCCCTGCCGAGAGGTTTTGCTAAGGAGACGCTCTTGGAAGATCGCAACCCCTCGCGCTCTGGCACAGAGCCTGCGGAGCTCAGGATAGCGATAAACTCCATGTCTTCAAAAGAGCTACAACTTCACCCAAGGAGTCCTGCAGTGGTGGGCTTTACTGCAGGAGTTTGTGCATGCATTTCCCCTTCTCCATACCTTTCCTGTGTTTATGGTTCTCACGCTATCATGGTGGCCTGCAACAACTAGCCCAGGTTTCACCCTTGCTTCTTCCCTGCCCCCTTCCAGCTCAACAGCTGACTGCAAAATTCGACCTCAGCCAGCATCTGGCCCACACCTCATCTGACCCCTCACCTGGGTGAGATCTTGATGAATGTGTAAAACTTTATAAAGCACATGCGTATTGCTGTAACAGTATAACATTATATAAAACGCTTAATGCAGCATCAAAGTTATAGTTATGAAATAATGAATTCATAAATCTTATGAAATAATTATAATTACAGGGAACTAACCTCAAATGTGCTATATTCAGTCAGCTAAGTGGCCTGTCACAGAGCACTGGATTTCTTGTGCTTTGTCCATTTTGTTAGTGCTGAGTTTCTCCAATTTGCATAGCACAGGATACTGTCAAGTCCTAGTCCAATTTGCTTGCGTGCTTGCTTGGTTGCTCTTTTTGCCAGTCCCTGCCCCGTGGTTTCTCAGCCTACTCTTCCCTTCCTCTCATAAACCCTGTTTACCTCTATTCTGTTTTGCTAACACCACAAAATAAGTTCTGCTAATTTGGAAAAGAATTAACTTTCATTCATAATACTGAGATGACTCCAATGGGATACAGACAATGGTGTGAAAAGGGGCAGGATTTAGCCCTTTGCCATTATCATTCGGAATCAAAAAAAATATCATCTGCCATACTACAACAGCTGTTTGCTGCCTTTTTCCCCCCACTATGCTTATTGTTTGAAAATTTAGAGGGAAAACTCAGAACATATTATCGCTGGAAAAGCCCCCAAGGCCTTGTGAAGCAGTGAGCTCCCATAGGCAGGCTCCTGCAGCCCTCTGAAAAGTTTATGATACCAGGCATTGTATATTGTTAACTTCCTGGGTAGAGCTCTTGCTTCAAGCATTTATACTAATACTACTTTTCCTACTATTGACTTTTCCTTTGCTATATTTTTTTTTCCAAGAAGAAAACCTTTTTGGTTTTTTTTCTTCTGCTAAGTGGATGATAATTCTCAATTTGCTCCTCCTGTTTTGGAGATAACTTTGTTCTTGTGCCTGCTACTATTGTATCTGGCTCACTGCTGTTACCAGAAACTAATTGATGGAGTTAAGTTTATGTGAAGCTTTTTCCATTTGCTGTTATTCCATTACGTGGTTCACTACTGTTACCCTACACCCTGTAAATGTGAAAACGTGTTCTTTGTATTTCACTTAACCATACTGTTAAACTTTTATTTTTCTTGAAAGTCAGCAGAGAAAAAAAGGGAGATTATAAACTAATTAGTATCTGGCCACAGAATTTCACAAAGCTTGTCTTTTCAGGCTCTCTGTCTGGCCTGGTTGAGGGATTCAGAAAGTTTTGGCAAGACAGGGACAGAGGTATATTTGCAATACTGTTACTTTGCTTCTCCCTTCAAGGTAATCTAATTCATTAGACTTGTCAGAGTTTAAATGTTAGGTCTCTGTTAATCTAGTTTGACTGAAATGGGTAGAGTTTCACAGGTAGCTCTGGCAGCAGATTGGAAGTTGCAGTCACCAAAAGAGTGACAGTGATAAGTGTTTGAGAATAAGCTAAAGATCAAGAACTTCTTTAAGGCAACATAGCTGCAGCTAATGAAAAGACACATGTCCACAGTCAAATATAAAAATATATCATAAAACACCAGCTACATTAAAATGGATAAATAAAGACTATTCTGAGACATTTAAGATACTACATTTTCCTCTAAACTGGAAAATTTTTATTCTGTGTATGTTTGAATATAAAGTGATTAGGCAAACCATCTGACCCATGTGGTTATAATATGATAACCATTTGGCTGGGAGCCCATCAGGTTGCTTGATTTCTCTTATGCTTTGTAAAGTAAGATAACAAAATTTCCAACCTCTTGAAGGTATTTGCCTTTTGATTAATTATAATAATAATTTATTTATTTTCTTATCAGGGGCAAGCACCTAAACCCGATCTAATTTTCAATACTTGCTAATAATGGCAAAAAAAGCTGTGGTTTATTCTGGTAGAACATTAATGGATAACAGAACATTAGGTAAATAAGGTCCCAGTACTGTAGACTAAAAGCTTTATCATTAAAAGAAATTATAATATTTATTAAAAGAAGTAATATTCCAAGTACACTTCTGACAGATTCTGTTTCAACATAAACAAAATGAAGCATGGGTTGATATTGGAACATACATTTTACAAAGGGTTGCAAGAATTTTCTATCAGAAAAGCCACTTCATAGACAGAGAAATATGCCAAAAGGCAAAGCTTTGGCATTACTAGAGAACTGGGTTAATGACTAGTGAAACACCTGAACTTTAATCAAGGAGATGGACTGAAATCAGGCTCTGAAAGGTTGTGTATGAACATCTGAATTACTTACTAAAATTCTGACTGTGCAGGTACCTATAGCCAAATATCAAAGCATATGGAAGGAGTCTGAAAATGACTAGCATACCCTGAGCTGCTGATTGCAATCAAATTCTGTATAACCTTTTAAAAGCAAACACTTATCAAAATTCAGTTCATGTTCTGGCACTATCTAATGTTTCTGTCTTTTTAGATTAATGTAACCTGAAGGCAGCCACTCTGCTTCAAGGAAAGGATCCAGGCTGGAGTGCAACTGATTTCACTGGTAATATACTCGGCATCTACAGAACAACTTGGGAAAAATGTTTATTGCCATTTTTATGCCAAGATCCCAGACTGCATTCTGCCTGCTTTTTTGCTCTTTGGCTTTTCCTAAACCTTAGCAGTGATGTTCTCATTTCCCTCGAAATCCCTATCTACTACAGACTCACTTTTTTACTCACCTTTGAGGCTGGTTCCTGATCCTTTCTTATTCTGTTTGAGTCAGAGTCTGGCAGCTTTTGACACTCACTATTACATCCTAATTAAAACTGACTCTATTGATCCAGTCCAATCCTTCAGGTTCTTTCTAATCAAAGACATGGCAGCCCAAGCCAGACTTTACAGCAGCATGTTAACCTACAATCACACCTAGGAAGGGAGGCTGCCTAAGAGGACAGTGCAGAGCTACATCTGTAGAACAGTTATCATCCACACAGGGCCGTTTGCTGCATGCAAAGAAAAACTGAAGATTTTTGTGGTGAAATGGTAGCTTTTCATGGTCAGCTCTTCTTTTTTCAAATCTGTTGGATCCAAAAGTCTGTAGCTATCTAAATAAGCACTGCCAAGCAACAGAGATAAAATAATATATTTTACATAAAATGATATATTTTTATTCAACTGAATAATTTCCTTGTCAAATTAGAAAATACATAGGAATGGACTGGGAAGTCCAGCTGACCTGTGTGTTCAAATTGAAGAAAACAGATGATATGAAACTGTCACTATCACAGTAAGGCAGGCTGTGATTTGTTTGTAGTGTACCTATGTCAATGCTAACATCACAGGTATAAAGTGTGAATTTAGGATGCCAATAGCACTATTTACATGTGGGTTTCCCAGCATCTCCTCCACCAACCTACCGCTTTAAGATTCGCACCTTCCAGAGATGAGAACCTTGTGTTTACCCTTTTGGCAGAACAGCTATCTCTGCGTGTCTGTCTGTCTATTATGTAGGTAGCAAGTAGATTTGGTTCCTAGCAGCTTTTAATTTGATGCTTTCCTTGTAAAGTCAGTTGCCCCTCTTCAGACACAGATAACCATGTGAATTTTTGCAACTGTCCAGCAGATCTCTGGAATTACCATGCTTTTTAGTCAGCCACCATCCTGATTCTGCAGCACTTTATCACAGAAACAGTCAGTAATCTCAAACTTCTCTCCTGCAGCACATCCCTCGAGGCACATCAATCCATGTCTCCAGGTAGACAAAATAACTTCTCTGCTGCTAATCTAGGGCTGATGAAACAACCTGGAGGTAGAAGGGCACTGCCTGGAGCTGCTTTGTTTCCCCATGGGTGCCCTTGACTGCTGCTCTCTCAGTACCTCTGGTCCTTCCAGACCTGCCTGCCTGCACTGGCTAAGTGGCTGTCTTAAAGTCAAAATGACCACAATAGGAAAAGGTGTGGTTTGGGGTTTTTTTTCACCTGTGTCAATAAATCCAGACTGTGGGGACAAACAAAACAATAGAAATAAACGGGCAGCTGTCTCCCAGAAAGCGGTCACAGGAGCAGACACATGGGGCTGCTGTGAGTGATGCTCTAGGTGCGTGTTGATAAAGCACCAAGGACGTGAGGAAGAGCTCAGGTCATCGTGACCCCAGTACTGTGCTGCAGTCACTGCACACACAGAGGTGACTGGCTCTCAGAGGGCTGAGGTAACAGCAAAAGTGCAGTATCATGGGAGATGGCTTCTCTCCTCCCCACTGCCTGTGTGTATGCAGGTCCCACATGGCTGCTGGGATGTCAGGAAAGCCAACAGGCTGCAGCATCACACCCGCTAACACCCCAGCTAGCACGTACTCAGGCATGATGCAGCCATCTCTCAGACTGACCCAGCAAGCACCTCCTTCTTTGTCTCTGGAGAGCTCCTGTTGACTGCCCATGACACAGAGTAAAATCTGTCACTCTGCACTCAGCCCCGATGCCAGCTAGAGCCGTCATCCGGATGATTGAATTCAAGCACTAATGGCCCGTTTGCTTTAAGGAGGACATTCTGCAATTTGGAAAGGTATCTTGCCTTCAGTGGGATGCTTTTGCCAGGGAATATATCTATAGCTCCTTTTCTGTTGATATGCAGTAAGAAAAAGCAATTTCTGGCACTAAGACTAAGCATGCTTACATAGCCCTCTTCTTAGATATTAGTGTCTGGCCACAAATTTAAAATCATTGCAACTGCTATCAGCATTTTCTCATTAATGTTATAAGGACAGTGAAAGCCCATGACTTTTCTGCTATTTGCTATTTTCTAGATTGTTGGTTTATTTACATGTTTTCATCTCTTTTCCAGAACAGAAGATTCATGTATTAATTGACAACCCTTTCATAACTTCATACAGGATCTGGTGTTCTAGAAGGCAGTCCTGACCATAAGAGGCTTCTGCTTGAACAGTTTGCATTCCTGTCCAGCTTAACCCTGCTGGCTTCAGATGGATTGGGAACCACCTGAAACTAAACTCAGCTTTTCTGATTTTTAGGGGCAGCAGCAGATAACACAGGGCAATAACAATTCAAACACTGTGGGCAGTGATTATTTGACCATAGCCTAAGACACCCCTCTGATTTTTGTGCTTTTGAAAATTTATAGCTTAGATTTTAATCCAGTCTTCTATACAAAAGCATTCTATAAAGTGATCCCTTAGCAAGACCGATATAACATGAAAAGGAACAGGAGAAAAAAAAGGAGAAAAAATAATTCTGGTAACAACAAGGAAGGAACTGGGTTAGAGAAAACAATTCAGTACCTCTGTACCTCTGTAGTTAAGCCACTGGTGGGAGAGATTGCTGTGCCCTTCCCAGAATGACTTCTGAAGTTTTGCATATATTGGAAGTTGTATATCAACAGGCAATGAAATACAACATGACCACTTTTGCAAGACAAGTGAGTTTCTTGCTTATGAGGTAAGTCTTGCTTACCCTTAGAATCTTCCTGCTCTGATACCTGCTGCTGGTGCAGTCCTAATGAGCAGGAACAGTGCTTCCTTCCAGGTACCTGGAGTGCTTTCCTGGAAAATAAGAGAGTTAATCTCATCTTCTAACTCTCTGGGTAAATGTTGTGGCCAAGAGGATTCTTAGACAAGGACTGCAGCATCACATCTTGCTCTGCTGCTCTGGCCCTGGCACAACACACAGCCCCTGCGCAGCACCAGAGCCAGCTGAGTCCTGAGGACATGAAGAAGTAAAGCCCATGCTCACAGGTCTGGGGAGGGAAGGATGGGAGGAAGGATTTAAAGATGGCATCTACTTTCAGGCACCTGATTTCTTTTTTTAGGATTTGCACCTACTCAATAGCCTGTGGTTAACACTAGTACCACTGGAAAACAACATACTAAAGCAAAAAGTAAGAGCTATCTCATGCTGAACTATGATCTGAAATATTCTGCACAAAAGGATTACCACAGGATTTTCCACGTGCTTACAGAAATAGCTTTCCTTCCCCCTGACTCCTCAGTAAAAATAAATAAATGAACAAACATGTTCCCTGGGTATCTGACAGCTTGACTAATTGCAAACGAGTTTTCAAATGAAGGACAAAACAGCAAGATTTTCAATCAAGTCTCTCCACAGTATATAATTTTAATTTGAAATTTATTGGAAATAAATTAGTGTAATTATCCATTGAATCTAGCATTCATTGACAGTGAGAGAGATTTTAGGTCAAATGATTAAAATTTAGTATTTTATAAAACAACACTTCCTGTTCAAAGCTGTAAAATGAGTTAATTTACATCAACAATCAATAGTGGCCTTGGTTTTAAGCAGCCAATGTGTACAAGTTCCTAAGTTCCCTAGGATCCCTCTCTGCACACATACACCACTTGCCATTTGGCCACAACCTTCATCTCAAAAGCACTGGCCTTTTACATATCTAACCTAACAGTCATGGTTTCAGCCTTTGGCTAAGATTAAATCCTTCTTTGCAGCTGTCTCTGCTTGTGAAGCCCAGCCTCAGCCTTTCTACCTGGTTTGCAAACCAGCTGCAGTCCCCCTAACATTTGCATGAAGCCTGGAGTGATAAATGCACATGAAAAACCTCAGTGTATCAGCCAGCACATCAGGAGCCGATGAGGCACTGAAATGAAATAATAACAGTGGATCACAGCTTTCAGTGAGCTGACGAGCAGCAATATGCTCCACACCACCTAAATTAAAGCTAGTAGCTCAAGTCCTTAAGAGAAAAGTTGAAGAGTGTGGGGACAGTGGCTCAGGCTGTAGAGAGGTCTGCTTTGAAAGGGGAGCCTTGCAGACACAATGCTGTTCTGCTTCTGCTTGGTAAATTGTGCATTAGACTCATTCACAAAGCAGTTGGGACTAACTGTGGTCCCTCTGCATGCACTAAAAATTTCCAGTGAAACCCAAGATGACAGAGGACACTTGTGACTCAGAAGGTGATATTCTGCTTTCTGAGTCAGAGCTGAGTAGGAACAGCAGCGTGTCGCTGGAGAACACTGCTCCTGGACAAGATGCAATGAGCTCAGAAGCACAGACAATCCCATGCTGCAGTGTTAGGACACTGCTCAGCTGTCCTCATCACTTTCCAACTAGAAATTTACATCCTGCAGATCAAAGCTCCCCCTTGCAGTTCTACTGCAAATGACATTTGTCATAATATTCTTTCTAAAAATTTATATAGAAATGGTAAATCTTTGCTGTATTTTAGTCTGGAGATGACTGCAACTCTGCACAGAATGAAGCAATTCCTGTATGTTGTTTGTAGAGCTTTTCAGACCTCTAAAATGTGGAATAATCTATACTGTTAAAATTTTATCCTATTAACAATCCAAAAGGCTAGCAGAGAAATATTTTACAATATTTTTGATAATTATAAGATATTTAAACACAAAACAATTGACTATAGCACTTCATGTCAGGATAACATTTATCTTTAAAAGCTTTGGACCCTTGCATGGTCAAGGAGTGATATGAAAACTATTATGGGATGGTTGGTGGTGGTGTCAAAGAAACAGATAGGATTGGGACCCTTTTCTTCTCCTCTTGACCCTCTTCTGGATACCAGAATGCTCTTCCCAGTGGAGTTTACTTTCCAAAACCAGGCACTATGCCGTATGTGAAGGAGAGAGCAGAACCCACAGGGCCAAGTGAGTATCACAAATGGAATAAACACCTTGCTAGTTTTCTTATACATTTGATTTGTGATTTTGGAGGTTAGGCTTAGCTAAGAAAGGCTAAACTAACGTAATGTCCTAGTTTCTCCCAAGCAGAACAGATAAGCCCACAGGCACTAGTGCTGGCTCTTCGAGTGCATTCAGCTTCAGTGCAGAGCACTTGGTACAGGAAGAAGAAACACTGATGGAAGCAAAACTGCAGCTTGGGCTGTCCAGCCTCCAGCACTAGTAAACATCCACCTCTGAAAGCCCTCATGCACTTCTACATCACATTTCATGACATATGTGGTACTTCTTGCAGTAGTTGTTCAGCATAAACATAAACCAATTTGCTCTTCTCATGGGTCTGTGGAATTTTGGGCTGAAAGGGCAGCTGTTGCAATATCCATTGTAGTAAGGAATCCATTCTTCCAGCAGAATAAATGGGAATTCTTGCTGCAGTCACAGAGAGAAGGGTGTGACAATGGAGTGACTGCAGAAAGAGGCCTCTATGTGTCCCAGAAGACAACGGGAAATTAGACAGCAGCACAGCAAAGAGATGTGCCAGCTACAAAAGTTGTATTGAAGATGCCTCCAGATCTTGGAGAAACTATGAAGTACTGCAGATATGAAGCATATATCATATTGTAAATGAAAGAAGAATTAGAGTCTTTAATACAGAATGCCATAAAGGAAGATAGGGCAAAGGAAGTTTTTGTTTACAAAGCAACTAAGGGAAATGAGTGAATACAGTTAAAATGAGACCCCTGCTGAATCAGAAATGGCATATCCAGTTTTCTCAGCTGCTCAAGACAGAGAGAAATCAGGTGGGAATACTACAGAGCACAACAGAACCAATGGCTATTTGTTCAGGAAGATGAAAGGCATCATGGAAATCAAGTTTCAACTTAGCTGAGAGGAGGGTGGAACAGGAACAGTATGTAAACCTCAAAGAAGCTCATGATTCAGAAAACAGGCCAAATCCCTGTATGAATTCTTTCCAGACAACAGAATAAATCCAAAGAAGAAAGTGGGTTTTTATCTTACCTGGTAAGAGTTTGGTCCCTGTCTTTTTGTAAGGAAATAGAAACCCAAACTACTATTCCTCTTAGTATCACAGTTAAATTGCTAATGTTTTTTACATAAATATTTGCTTGGAAGATTTAAGCTATTGCATCAGAGATGCCATGCCATCCTGAGCATATGGAACGCATACTAAAAGCAGCAAAACTGATTGTAGTCCAGTATAGTGCGTTGTCAAAGAGAAATGAGAGCTCCAGGACTCTGTTCAGAGCTCCATCAGAGACCCTTTCACATGCATGTTTAAATTTGGATGTGGTGTGACTCAGTGTCTCCATGTAAATGTACTCGGTAAAATTACCATGTACTCCACAGGTTTGTAAAGTGTTCACTGCACTTCCAGTTAAAGTGCATAATACTTAAAGAAGAATTCATTGTCCATAGAAATATAGATGTAAAACATTGAGTTTTCCCCCCAAATTTAAGAAAAATCAGCTGTAGTGCTAAATGCAGCCAGCAAATCATGTACAATGTTTATTATCAACACTTCACCGTAACATGTTCCCGCTGATCCATGAATTGCAATTCAAAGTTAAAAGTGGATAATTTTTAAAGTGATGCTGCTGTGGGAGTTTTTTCCTGTTTATAAAAAAAATAACAAATAAGTTATTATACAAAAACCCAGAAAATTTTGTTTATTATGTCTCATGCCTATAGTAAGCAAAATTCATAGGATCTCTTGATAGCAGAAAAATGACCGTATGACTTTGAAAATAATTATGTATGATGTTTCAGACAGTTTTTAAACAGCAGAGTGTCAATGCTTGGATGTCAAGCCAATAATGGAGAACTCTGGTGTGAAAGAACTGACCTGTCATGAGGTAAGAATTAACTGACATAGTAAAAAATTATGAAAACCAGCAGTCATTACTACAAAATCGTTATGTAGAACTTCCCAGGATTTTTAATGAATCCACCAACCTTAGAGAAATGCAAGCCAGAGACAATATTTCCCGTGAGGAATGTAGAGGATCTCAGGGTACTTTGCAAATCAGATGTATGTTCATTGTAGAAGCACCAGTGCATCTTCTGTGAAAATATCTTCTGCTTAAAAACATGCCACATATCACACAGACATTTTGGGCAGGAAATTAAAAATGCATCCTATGAGACTGCTAAGACTAACCAGTTAAACTTCATATAAATGCACTACTCAATCAAGCTTTGCTCTGGCTTCCAGAGAAAATCCTATTTCTTTTGAGAAAAAGTGTTTGATTAACAAAATAAAATGCAAACACAGAATTTTAGTTCAGCCATTCAGCTCCCTCATGATATGCACACCTTAGTCTTGGAGAGCTGTGTCAACTTGTGGGATCCCCATTGGGAGAGCATACAGTAGCAGCACAGAGGTAGAAACAGCACATCTTACTGCTCCCAGCTGCCATCTCCCCAGTCTTTCTGAACCTGCCAGCACCCATTGGACCATCCTCAAGCCAGGTGAATAGGTCACCATGCAGCAGCTCGAGGCATGAGGAGTTGCTGGGGCAGCAGAGCAGTCCAGGGATCTTTTCTCTCTGCTGCTCAGGCCAGGCCCGTGGACAACCAGGTCTCACTGATGGTCCTGGGGAGGGATCAGGGTACAAGTTATGGCTACAAGGAGGAGAAGAAGGAACAGAAACTACAGCAATTATTACCCCAAAGCATTTGTCGGCAGCAGGGACAGCAAGTCCAGTCCTTTGGTGTCTTCCCCAGCATCCCAGCTGAGTCTCGTCCCTCCACCTCTCCTTGTCCCATGGCAGCAGACACCGAAGCCCAACCCACCATCCTAAAAGTAAAAAAAGAAAAAAAAGTTTTGGTTAAACTGTTAAAGAGCCCACCACATTTGTTAGTTCTTACAAGGAACAGGACATGCATATTTGCATATCTCTGTAAAAAAGGCTTTGGTAAATGTCTCTGTAGCATCTATACTCACAATTATTTTTATGTTAGGACATAACTACACAGTCAGTTGTGTGCTTGCCTGACGTGTTTCACTCTGTGAGCAGTGGTTTTACTCTTCCACCACCACTATTTTGACTCCCCAGTCTGAGCGCAATGAAGCAGGCTAAGGAGTAAAAAGCAAGCACCAGAGCTCCCATGTTCTAATCTAACAGATGTGTGTAGAAGGATTTTGGACACCTCTTTCCCTTTTTTAGCCCAAGATAATAATAAATAAATCTGCATTATTGTGGAACCTGAACCAACAGTGATAAATCTAATCCACTTCTGTTGCAGAATAAAAGTAATCTTTGTAGTATCTTTGCTTCTACTGTTTAAGGGAAAAAATCATTACTTTAAATAGTTGGTGTAACAGACTCTTAAGGTCTGTTAATAATTTATATTTCATAGCAAGAGGAAATTGATAACAGATTTTATATGGGTCATGAGGGTATGATCCGACTTTGGCAGTCGGGTTTCTGAATGTGAAAATCACACGTGACCATTTTGGCTGGGAAAGGATGGCTCACAGTGGGCAGCAAAGTGTGCTTACTGCTTAAGAGCTAGAGAAACAGCCAGTGGTGGTAAAGAGACCATGTCCCCTGAACAACAGTCAAAGCTTAACAGTCTGTGTGAGCAAATATTTCTTCATGAAAGTATTAAAGCAATTCCTTCCTGACACATCAGTGAACTCTGGGAACAGCTGGAACTTGATAGCTTAAAGGCTAAAGAAAGATTTTTGTAGCACTGCAGGGGTGACCAGGGATTTTTAAAATTTTTTTCTAGAAATTCAAGATATTCATAGCTTAGTTGGAGAGAAAAGCAGAAGAGGAGATTCGTTATACAAGATTCATTATACAACATTAATTTGGGGGAGGGTTGTTGCATAAGCCACCCACCCTTTTCGGGTTACTATCACTAAGTATTTTGTGTACTTAGTGGACATCCTGCTTGCATTTGTGACTATACCAGAAGAAGCCAATATCTTCAAGGACTCAAATTCAGCCCTGTGTGCTAGTTTGAAAACAAACCAGTGGGAGGCACTAAGTCAGAATAACAATTTAATAGGGAAATAAAAAAAAAAAGGGAAGGTAGACAAACAGTGGGTTAAACTGACAGTCAGGACACAACCTGATACCCTGTTAGTCAGGGTGGCAGTAGCAGTCCAATACGACGGTGGCTGCAGTCCTCCTGAAGTGATGGCTTCTGTCGTAAGCGGTGGTCCAGTAGAAGGGTCTGCTCTTCCTCAGAAGGTCTGGTGGTGGCTATGCAGCTCCTGTCCTCTGGGAATCCAGTGGAAAGGTTGATTTTAGTGTTCGGAATCTCAGATTTTATCTAGCATGGAAGGCTTGGTTCCTCCCTCTGGGCGGAGCCTCTCACAACGGGATGATGAGTGATGAGGCCAGGTGTTGATGGGCTCATTAACAGAAGATAGTCCGGAGGGAGTTAAACATTGATGGGCCATTAACAGAAAGATAGGCTGGAGGGATGAGGCCAGGAAACACTGCCCCACCTGGTTTCAACAGCTCATGAGGATGGTAATAGAATGCACTGCAACCCAGGACATCCTGGCAAAGCAAGGTGGTAGGAATGCTAAACCTTGATGCCCAGTTCATAGTTGTGCCTGAGCAATGACCAACACAGTGCAAGAACACTAAGCTAGCTCCATATCAGATTTCCCACATATGGAAGTCTATTGATGGCAGCACAGAGCTTCCTCTCAACAACACTGCAGGCCAGGAATCTCTCTCAGCTGCCCTTCACTGCAGCAGATTTTGCTATAACTATGACCTCCCTGAGATGCAGGATGACCAGAGGAGGGAGCCAGAAAAGTCTGAATCCCATGAATACAGAAAAAAAAGTAAGTTGGATGGATCAAGTGACCTCTGAAATACAAATTTTTCAAAATTTTACATCTGTATCCTTTCTTGAGTGCGCTCAAATAAAGTTAATAGCATTCTTATTGGTTGGCATGTTAATCACACATGTAAATTTAACACAAAGAATTACAACTTTGTCAGCTCTGTTTCTATGTCTATGCACGATGCAGGGAATTAGCCAGCCAAATTCCTAATGATATCAGCACAAAGACACCAGGGATACAATTCAGAAATTCAGTCTCATATACCAGTAAACTCCTTTATGTCCTGTCCAACCACTATACATGGTGGAGTTTTGAAACACACTTATTACATAAAGAAGACAGGTGTTTAAAATTGATTATGTTTAGATCAGCACTGTATGAGAGAGAGGGATGGACAGTTTTGTCCCTACTATGGGATTGTATAGTGCCTATACTGAATTAAACAGATTTGTTCAAAATCTCTAGCCAGAAGCAACCCATGACCTAAACCAGCTCAACCATTTAAAGTACAAAATTTTGCCACCTGCAGGATAATCCCTATTAGCAGGAAAAAATGCTGCAGATGTTGTGTCTTGGTTTTCCTGGAAGGACTTGCCAACTAGTCTAATAACTTGTAAGGGACACCTCACGCAAGGCCACCAAGATGATCAAACCTCTCCCAACATTATTTAGAGATATAGTGAAACTCAAAGTAAGAGCTCCTCTGGGTCAGGTTGACTAGGATTTCAGATTCTGGAGTGATTCATTGATTCACTACTTCGATCCCATTTTTGCCCTTCCAATTCCTCTGACTTGTTCTTGATGGCAGCCCCAAGCATGAATACTTCACCTGCACCCCTGTCACTCCTAGTCCCAAAGCACCTGCCAGCCAGCCAGCATGCTTCCATAGATAGTCCTGACACCCACATGCTCAGCAAGAAAAGCCAACAGTGCTTGCTATACTTCATTTATTCAAAAAGCATATACAAAATTGTTGACTAGACTAGGCCTTTGTCTGAAATGGAAAAATGAATCTGTGCAGCCACCCGAGGTGAATAGATATGGTGGTGGAAAGCAGAAGATAAGCATCTAGAAAATATTGCAGTTAAATACCAAAAAGTGGTAAGTGGAGAAACGTACACTGCTTTGGGATTTGGGTCAGGGTCTTCATCGTAACAGTATATTTGTGCTCTAGCTATTTGCATCTTACATCCAGTCAGCCCTAGACAAATGTGCTGTTGCAGACCTGGAGCTGTGTTGATAGATGTGATTACAGCTTAAGCCATGTCACATAAGTCCCTGCTGCCCTGAACTAAAAAATTAACCCTGTTACTGCAAACTGTAAGGGGTCAAAGCACCAGCACTTAAACAGGAAAACCATTATAAAACACTGAGAGTAGAAAGTGTTTATGAGGTATCTTGCTGCAGAGCTACATTTATTGAAGTTAATTTAACACTTCTCAAAACTTAAAGGTTGGGAAGGACAAAGAAAAGAAAAGAAAAAGAAAAAACTCACCTTGGATCTGCTTGAAATAAACATTGTCAATTTGCTCAAGAGACCAGAGGAGAAAGTGGGTCAGCCAAAATATTTTGGTTTATGTGATATTTTACAAAACCCTTTCTAAAAATCTGTTTCTTAGGACAACATTCAAATCTCCCATTTGGCAAAACTAAGATGTTTTCTTTTGAAGAGACTGAAATAATGCAGATTTTTCTGAAAGTTTCCCTTTTTTATGTTGTTTTGATTATCTATAAAGGCTTGACAAATCCAACAGAATTAATTAATATTTTTGGTTTAAACCATTTTCTGGTCAATAATATTTTGATGGAAGAGGGATGCTTCGTTCTACTTTAGATCTTAGCACTTGACAGGCCCGCTGCATTTGTATCCAAAATGAAGGTTTGCAGAGCCCTGAAAAAAAATCTACCAGAAAGCCATGCCAGGATGCTTTTAGCAGCATTCTGAAAAGACGTGGGTTTTATTACATATCAAAGTAGACTAGGAAATAAGAAAACACCATACTAAGAACTCCGTTCTAGACACAACGTAAATAAGATCTGATCTTTATTTCATCAGCTTCCTCTTATACGCAACTCCTTGTCTATCTTCTGCCTACATTTTGCTAGATTTTTAATTCAGAAGGCAGTTGAATGCCTTCCAAAAGTGCAAAGTTCGAAACAGCCATAACTCCAGCCATCATTGCTCAGCTGCCTTGCTGATACCTTTTTGGCTAGCTTTAACTATTGTTCCAACCTTCTCACCCACTAACAATTGAAATAAGACTGCATTCATTAAAAAAAAAAAAAAGAAAAAAAAAAAGGATAGAAGCCCCACATGGCTCATAAACCCTTTGTCACATCACAGAATTTTGTTCCAACTCAATGTGGATAAGAATAGTTTATCAAGTGCCCTAACTAGGCCATTATTTGGCAGTCCAGAAACTTGTTTGTTATTTGTATTTTCTGTAGTTTCAATACAAATTGACTTCTCCAAGAGTGACAGCTACTACTGGGTCTTGGTGCACAGACTTGGTGAGAATGGCAGCTTTCATATGAGGTTTCCCAATAATAAATGCAACACAGTGGGTGGCTGTAGCTTTGGATTCTGTGACCTATAATATTTTCTGTCAAGGCATATGCTATGAGATAGGTTAGCACTTACTTCCTTTGGTGGCCCTGACATATATATAAAATAAGTACAAATCAGCTAAGTCTGACTGCATGAAAAAAAATTTAAAAAGCTCTGATGTTAAACTCCTACCATAACCTGAGAAATATGCTACTGCTTTGAATAACTTGAATAACTATTTCTTTGACTGGAAAGGAAAAAAAAAAGACAGTCTATCTTTTGTTATTTTTGACATTTAATATCACTTATAATATCACTAGCAACATGGGATTATCACACTGAAATTCTCAGCCATACTCCAGCTACATTTCTGAAGGATATCAAAAGGCAGCTCAGAACATCTGAAGATTTACACAGAGAGAAGGGAACTAAAGGGCTCTATTCTACCTCCAGTGTTCATGTTAGCTGTGTACAGAAATCCCTCACGTATCACCAAGGGCCTTCTGAAAGCCCTGAACAAATGCAAGAAATATAGATGCCATACTTCAGAAAATACATAATAGAACTCAGAGAGCCCCAAAATGCTGCTGTGCTAAAAACATTTTATCCAGTTCCTTGTGTTTTCCTGATATTTATCCTATTTAGGTTAGTTTGAATATTTTTGATGTTCTCTACTGAAGCAATGTAAAATTTCATGACCAATCCAAATGGCTGGGGAAAACTCTGTAGTTAAAAATGTTCCTGTTTTTTTCCACAGCTGTACAAATCTCTTATTAGTGTCAAATAAATGGCAGTCTTTGGGGAAGAGGGAAGACTAGTGTAGTAGCCACATCGTAAGGAAACCCTGGGGTAGGTATTAACTTGTAGCATATTGATGTACATAATGCAAAGTGCACACATCTTAGGAAGTAATTTTAATAGCATTTATGTGTAATTAACAGCTTCTCCTATGACAATTCAGGGTGTGAGCTTCACTAATATTATGTTCTTAACTGCCTTTTGGAGGCAGCTTTTTTCTCCACTATCTAGGTGTAGAATCTGGGGGTTCCAGTATCTAACCAGAGTGCCTAAATAAGGCTGCTGAAGTTAGGTATTGTGGAGCTCTCATATAGAAACTAAAACCACCCTGTCTTTTATGGACATTTCCAAGGTGGCTCATGCTTTCTCTCCTGTTATCCTAGGACTGCAGCACCTCTGAGACTTTGTGCAACTCTACATGGGTCAGATTGGTATTTCCATCCTTGTTTTACAGAGGTAGAACTGAGTTACTGAGAAGTAAATATTTGCCTGAAATAACAGGGGATCTAGGAAGAGCATTGTCAGAAGGTTGAGGGAGGTGATCCTGCCACTCTACCCATCCCTAGTGAGACCACATCTGGACTGTCCAGTTCTGGCCTCCTCAGGACAGGAGACATGGAGCTCCTGGAGCAGGTCCAGTGGAGGGCTGCAAAGATGATTAAGGGACTGGAGCATCTCTTTTAGGAGGAAAGGCTGAGGGAGCTGGGCCTTTTCAGCCTCAAGAAGAGATGACTGAGGGGATATGATAAATGTCTGTCCGTATCTGAAGGGAGGTGTCAGAGAAGAGAGCCAGGCTCTGCCCAGCGGTGCCCAGCAATAAGACAAGAGGCAGGGGGGAGCTCCATGAGACTTTCTATTAGCCTTTCTCATAGTCATCACCAGGCTGCTTCCCGCACCTCTGTTTATGCCTCTTCCCCTTACATATCAATACAAACAGATACATGAGGATCTTTCTAGAAACCTGCCTTGTCTTCTACCCACATATCAGTCCTGATCTTGAGGGTGAGGATGTAAATTACTAGCTGCCTGTGGAGTTTCATAAAGCCAGAGTAATGAATTTTGTACCTTCAGAAGGAGTTGGCAAATTTCTGATCGTTACGTATAATAAATTCTGGTTTATTCAGTTCAAGGTCTTAAATACTTTCAGTTTCCCCAAAACGCTTCCATCATCAAAACCAGAACCTGTATCTTCAAAACAAACTTAGGCAATTCCAGAGAGCAATTAAGCACATAAATCTGAGGCTATAGACAAAATCCATCCTCTTGAGATAGAATTTGGGAGCACTTGACTATGCATGGCACAATGTGGCACAGCTCATATTCAAACAACCAGAAACAGTATAAATACAGTTAATGACAGGGCTGATTAAGTTTGACTCAGCATCATCCTATCTGCACTTATGTGGCTTTCAACCATCTTCTAGGACTGCCACAAAAAGCCAATGTTTACCTGCAAATTTTTGTGTAGGTATATCACGTACTTTTCCCATTTATGTAGCAGCAATGTTAAGCTGACATGTCTGTTTACAAAATTCTCTTTTCACTCTCCAAATTACTGTTTTTCTTTTAATTCTTATCTTCCTTAAACAGGAATGAAAACCAGAAGGATCTTTTTTCATTCACTGATAGGTCTTGTTTTTCTGGAAATCAACATTTACAGGGTAAGGCTATATTACATGAGGGACTATTCCACTGAATAAGACTTTTTGAAAGTAATTTTTCTTTAGGTAAATTTAGAATACATGAAATTTTGAATATGTCTGAATTGTTAGGGAATTCTAACATCCACACACAGGTAATTTTTCACACAAAACTGTGAAACAGCCTTATGAAACACCAGATATATAATTCACTTCTAATATAGGCTGGTGTCTAAAACTGAAGCAGAAGGACCAGACAGAGAATTATGGCAAAACAATGTTTGCAGAAGTTGTACCGTCTTCATGGAGATATCCATGACTGACTCTTTATTTGTCCTTCCATGACTTAAAAGAATTCTGAGCTGCTTTTCTCTTGTTCTGTGCTGACTTTGCATAAAGAAGAGAGTTAGCTACCACGCAGAATGGAGACCAAGGTCTTACTTCATTATAATCCAGAACACTGATGCAGAGCACTGATTGCTGCAATCTACAGTTGTCTTCTCATTTCACTTGTGCTCACTTGATGCTCAAAGAGGTTTCACCTTGATGAAAGTTTTTGTTTCCTCAGGTTTTCACTGTCTGCATGAATATATACAAATATAGCTAAAATATATGTCCAGTATAGCTTAGTCTTTGATACACATGACCCTCCTGTTTTTAATTACCCACATAGATGCTTATTCAGCATGGCTCTAACCATAATTCCATGTTAAAACAAATCCTACAAAAAGCAATGGAAAAAATAAAAAAAAAATAAATGGACAAGCTGTTGGGAAAAGAAAACTTATGGCCAGATAAGGTGAATCAATAATTAGAAGCAAACCTCATCAAATGATTTAATCCCCACATATATATGTCTGTAAATTATTATCTTTTATTTCTCATATTATAAGCAAAAAACTTCTACTGTAGTGTAATACTCTCTTTACCACCCAGCTATAGTGTTTGTCCTACCCAAAATAATCCATTCAGTGGGTTTGTATTGGCAACCATTACTTGTTGGTACCTTGGTTCACCTCAGGAAGACATTATGAAGTCTCTTCTCCTCCCTTTTAGATCAGTCAAATTCTGAAAAACACAGTATAAATCTGTGACATCACCAAGACTTTTAGTATCTGTCAGTAAGCAATTAGACTTTTTAATCTGTTGATTGTGTAAACAGAAATGACACAGGCATATGGGAAAAGGTGTATCTTCAAGGGAAGTACCCAGGATGTGTGAGCATTCAACACAGATCCTGTGTTCTCACTCATAACACCTGCCAATTAACAAACTTAAAAGTCACTGGCACAGTTGAAGGAGGGAGGAGGGAGAGTACCACAGAAAAGATAATTAATGCAAAGGAGAAGGATTTTTTTGTGAGATTTCATAAAACAATATCACATTTAAATTATTTTCTTATGTAAATCTATTATAAACTATATGGCTAAATGAGAATGTAATTGCTTCCCAAAGAAAATGGCATTTCACATTGCATATTTTATATATATACACACACACACGCAAAAGCATAATACATTTACATCTGAAGTTAAATATAGGACACTGAAACATTGTAGGAATCTGAACAACAGGCTTCCCTAAGCTCATGTGTAAATCTAAACAACTCTTATAGACTCCTTTTATGCATGATTCAGGCACCCTAAACTTTTTGGCGGGCAACACTACATTTATACACATGCTGAAAATGTGGCTAAAGTGATCTAAATTATCTTCATTAAAACCTAGTTATGTTTAATAGAAAAGATATAATCATATGTATAGAAAAGCTGTGGATGCCCCAACTCTGAAATTGCTTAAAGCCAGGTTGGATGGGCTCTGACCGACCTGTTTAATGAAAGCTGTCCCTGTCCATAGCTAGATGATCTTTAAGGTCTTTTCCAACTCAAATCATTCTATGATTGTATGATTCTCGTTAAACACTATCAGCACTTATCCATTGCTAAATAAATACAGACAAAATTTAAAATTATGCATGTTTTATTTAAATGGTATCCAAGCTAATATCACAGCTCAAATGCAGACTTGACATCTGACATCTTCTGGTTATTTGGAATGTAGTCTTTCATCCAAATGTTAGGTGTTGAATTTGGAACTGCCTCTCAGCCTTCTTCACCTGCTTGATGATCTCCCAGTGAAGACGTGAATTTCCTGGTTTGTGATTTTATCTCTTCATGAACATACAACATAATATAGCAGTAAGTTCTACATTTAAAACACTTCTGCTTTCCTATTTAAGACAGTAAAGGCCTAGACAATGCCCATAAATTTTCCTTGATTTATTTCCTTCAGGTTTTTTGCTCCATACAAACTGTGTTTGGGGATTATCTTGCTCCTAATCTCAAGACTAAATTGAACACCCATACTGCCTCATCTACAATGAAAATACTTTTCTCTTCTCTTTACTGACTCTGGTCATGGCCCTGTCCCAAAATCTGGTTTCTTTGTTCTCCTGCTGGAAGGGTGCCTCCTGAAAGTATCAATTATTACCGTTTATTGTCAGCAGTGAACTGGTAAGATTTGTTATTTTTCTCAAAGATAAAAACTATACAGGTAAACAAATGAGAGGTTCTAAAACACAGCAATTCAACAGCAAAACTGAAACTTCATTCACACTATGTACTTAGAAGGTAAAATCCCCAAGTCACCAGCATCTGACTAAATATAAAAGCATAAAAGCTTTGATAAAGAAGAAACAAATGGGATGATTTTAGAAGACATTATAGTTCTATTGACTAGGAGAGATAGCGTACCATAGGACAGGATAGGATAGGATAGGATAGGATAGGATAGGATAGGATAGGATAGGATAGGATAGGATAGGATAGGATAGGATAGGATAGGATAGGATAGGATAGGTCAGGTCCAGTTGGAGGGCACCTACTAGTCCAACTGTGATGCCACTTCAGGGCTGATTAGGGCTAATAGTAAAAACATGTTATTAAGGGCATAGTCCAAATGCCTTTTAAACACTGACAGGCTCCTCTCTAGGAAGCCGGTTCCAGTGTTTTCCCACCCTTGCTGTAAAGAAATGCTTCTTAATGTCGAGTCTGAACCTCCCTGATGCATCTTTGTCACTGGATACCAGGAGAAGAGCTCAGCATGTCCCTCTCTACTCTCCCCAGGAAGCTGTAGAGGGAATGAGATCTCCCCTCAGCTGCCTTCTCTCCAAGCTAGAAAAAAAAAGGTCTCAGCCACTCCCTACAGGACACCCCTACAGGACACTCCTTCCAGCCCTTTCACCAGCTTTGTTATCCTCTGGAGATGCATCCAAGGACCTTTACATTCTTCTTAAATAGTGGGGCCCAGAACTGCCAGTGCTGGAGGTGAGGCTGCACCAGCTCTGAACAGAGCGGGACAATCACCTCTTTTGGCCGCCTGGCGATGCTGGGTTTGGTGATCCCGTGATGGGCTTTGCCTTTCTGGCTGCTGGGGCACTGCTGACTCACATGGAGCCTGCTGTCACCCAGCACCCCCAGATCCCTGTCTGCAGGGCTGCTCTACAGCCACTCCTCCCTCAGAATATACTTGTGCCTGGCATTACTCCATACCAGGTGGAGAATCTGGTGTTCTTTCTTGCCAAATGGCATGCCATTAATGATTCCACAATGCTCCAGTCTCTTTAGATCCCTCTACAAGGCTTCTCATTCCTTGAGAGAGTCAACAATATCTCACAGTTTGGTATCATCAGCAAATTTGCTAATTGTGCATTCAACTGAGATAATAATAAAAGTATGGAACAGAACTGGCTTTGGAATGAAGAGCACTGTTGGTTTCCTGTCACCATCTGGGTGCACATTGCAACTCTTTAAGCCCTGCTCTACAGCCAGTTCTCTACCGAGAGAGACATGTACCTGCCTGTTTTACAACTGGGTGACTTATGCAAAGGATTCTATGAGGGACAGTATCAAAAACCTTAGCAAAACACAGAAAAACTACATCTGACAACTTCCTTCATCCACTAGACAGATGATCTTATCATAGAAGGATATCAAATGAGACATTTTGTTCTCAGGTGTATAGCCAAGCCCTGATTTTGAAATCTGAATTCATTTAATTTAAGGTGTACAGAAAGTATTCAACCGGAGTTGTACTTGAGTGTTTCTGGAGTAGGATTGGAAACCAAGCTCAAAAGAGAGCAGAAGGGGTAAATACATGTAGTTCACAGGACTAGCAGCTGAGTTTGATTTTTTTTTGCAGTACCCATGGCAATAATACCACATTACTATCACAGTGCAAACAGTGTTATTGGACATAGACCAGTGGCACATCTGATTAATGCATGTCTTCTAAACATGTATCTGAACTTGATGTGATAGAAATGGTAATTCCTCCATTTTTCCTACTGGTTTGATCTACTCTACTGTGATAATACTGTGTCTCATTTCCCACTTTAACCTGTCTGGTTTAAATTTCCAGCCAGTTAAACTGAGGAGTTTTTAATAGCTAATATTTCTTCCCTATGATGGCACTTATCCCCAAGGATCAAGTCACTTCTCATTCACTGCTGCACTAATGGAGCCTGGATGGTGACAAAAGGCACTTTAGACTGAAGCCAGGTCATCTTCTGTGGAGTTCAAAGGAGTTCTGCTGTTCAAACAAAACCAAAAATATCATCAGGTGAGAGCAGGTGATCTGCAAAAAATATAGGAGCCATTTATGTGACCTGTTGACCAGCATCACGCCTAACAAGAGATGATATTGTAAACTTTCAGAGACGTTATGACTCTCTACCACTCTCTGCCAGAATAAGCCCACTCTTATCTAAATTCAGGAAGATTAGTGTGTTTCAGTCAAGACTTGGCCCATCCTTATATACTCATCCTCCGTGAGTACAAGGACAGATAAGCATCTCTTTGCTTTATCCTAGCTGGCAGCACTACACGTCTCCCAGAAGCAGTTCATGGGTGTCCTTCACCCCCTTGTAAATAACCACTTCTGAGAGCACAGAGGAGTCATTCTCCATAATTAAGACCTAATTCAATACCCACAGAAATCAATGGAAGTTTTTCTACTGACTTCAGTGTGCTTCAGCCTGAGCCCTGAAACCAACAATCATCTGGTGACATTTGTGTTATATTAACCCAGCCTTTAGGAAGTGTATTGAGGTCTCCAACTTATTTCACATAAGCCACCAAACAGTAATAATTTTCAGACAGTGTCAACCTGACCCAGATTTGAACTGGCAATCTGGAGCTAGAAAGCACTACAATCCATTACTAGCCCTGTGAACCATCTGGTCACAATATCTCAAGCAACTTATATGGTTCTTAGTCACTGAGTAGCTTACTGAGACTTGCATGGTAAAAACCAGAATTTGTCTATGGGTGTACATGTACATACCTACACATAATTAAGAATTTTCTCTCGTCAATATAAATACTAATAAAAGACACTGATTTTCCATTCACTAGTGTGCAATAAAAGAATTATTTTACCATTTTTGTATCAGAGTGACAATTAGTATGAAAAACACAAGGACCTGGGGTAAAATCCTAACAAAGTCACTGTTACCCCCTAGCCAGGCATTTGGATATTTTTGCAAGTATCTCCAGCACTTTATGTGGGTGTTTCTTTTGAGTACATAAATGCTTAGTCAGATACATTCTTTTTTACAGTTTTACAAGGAATTTATTTTGCTTTCTTAAACTTTCCCACCAAGAATTGAGCTTGCTGGTTACACACAGAATACATTAATTTCTACCACCATCTCATGTTTATATTTCACAGAAAAGGCAAGGGATGCAGCTTTCCTGTGTTTTGTACTTTAACCATTTGTATGTATTTAAGTAAAATGAGTGTCAAAGGCTACTAGGTTAAGTGATGTCATTTTATATCTATTTTGCAGATGTATAAGTGACTAAAAGATGGAAGCCAGTGAAAAATAAGATCCAGAGGGAGCTTCGTGCATTTCAGACCGTAAGTTTGTTCATTAAAGGTTGTCTTTCAGACAAAAAGTATTTAGTCTTGAAATATTAGCAAGAAAGATATTCGTATGATTCAATGTATATACTTTAATATTTTAATAATCTTCCTAGTCTCAAGGCCACACTTCATTTAAGCTATATTTTACAGTAGCAGTCAGGGTCAATTTATAGAAGAAAACTCATTAATAAAGTGATAGATGTATGAATATAAATGCACCACAAGAAACTCAGAATATAAAATCACAGAAAAGGCAGAACATTTACTGAAGTCTTGTATTTAAACTGGCTTTTACAAACTTATTTTACTAGTGTTATAATGCCATTTTAAAATTAAAGACCAATGCTGCTTGGCACTCAGAGGGTTTTGCCTAGTTTATGAACAGGTACCTACATATTTTACTACAAAGTTTTCTTAAAAAGCATGCAAATTTCCATCTTATACAAAAGAAGAACCTAACATTTGTCCAAGGTCTTACATTCTTCTTCTTGAGTTCTCCACACTAATGCCACAGTACACTGCATGTGGGTTATCCACGAGTACATAAGAATAAGCTTTTTGCTGTGTCTGACCTACAAAACAGTTCAAGTGCTTATACACTAATCTTTCTATTAATTGTCCCAGGAAAAAGGAAGGAGAGTTAGGAAATAAATCTCTTAATTCACCCCTTTACCACATAGAAGTTCTCCTTGTGGCTTATCAGAGTTATTTGATACTCATATGCTTAATTCTGCAACTACTACCCACAGAAACTTTCTCCATTCGTTATCCATCAGCTGACAACAAAAAGATCCTCTACACACCAAGCAGTACAAAATCTGTAGAGAGAAAAGAAATAACACTGTAACTAGAATAAATGATGTCAGAAGAAAACATTTTTGCTGACAAGTCATTCTTCAGGACTTACTGAAGGAAAGAAGCAGCCCCAGACTCAGATGGATTCAGCCTCTGACTCTCAGGTGGCACAAGGGTAACAACTTTGTGTTGTGTCTCAAATACCTGCCCTTAAAAAGCTGTAGCAGGTTTGAATTTGGTTCCCCGGGCGGAACACCAATTCGTGTAGTAGTTTAAGGGTTAACTGTGGGCACTAGCCCTCCCCCCGATGTCCTTGCAGTGAGATAAGCTGTAGGAGGAAAAGCAAAAGCAGGCACACAACTTGAAAGAAGGGAAAAAAAAAAAGTTTAATTAACACCCAGATGTTAAAACAACAGAACAAACTTTTCAGAGCCATCCCCACTTTCTCCCCTTTCCCAAAAAATCAGGGTCACAGTCCTAGGAAAAGGGGGAGAAAAGTGGGTTTCCCTCTAGCCTGACGTGGCTACACAAACTGCTACTCTTTACCTTTTTTTCCATGAGCCCTTTCGCAGCTCTCACGACTGCTAAAAACTAGGCTTTTCACATGGGGCTAATTACTAGTTTAAGAATGAACCAGTTTTCTTTTTGGACTTGAACATTTAGTCTTTCTCTCGCCGCCAGGCTACAGAAATAAGCCTCTCCCTGCTTTTACGTATATAGCCTGGCATAGGCACTCTAGCCATTTTACAAGCCACTCGAGAAAAAGGAAAATGCCCATTCCCCCACGTTCTTAACATGGATTAAGGAGACAAACAGTCTGCGATATCCCAGTTTATACCACGCAAGGCAGGAGGATGTTTAAGTTCCCCGCGCCGAGTCCACGCAGCGCAGCCTCGCAGCTCCGTCCCACGTGACCCCGCCTTCTCCTTCTCCCTGGCTCTGAAGCCGCCATGTCGCCGGGTGTTTTTCTCCGCTGCGGCGTTGTAGTCTGGAGAGGGGTGTCCTTTCCTCTATTTCGCTGCGAAGTTCACTGGCTGCTCTGCAGGCTCTGGTTCAGACGACCTCAGCCCTGGAGCCGGCAGCCACCCCTGCACGACTGAGGGGAACAGCTCCCCCCACCCCGTAAATCTGAGTCCATGCTGCAGCAAAAGTCCCCAAGGGGCAGAGGGCAGGAGCCCTGTCCCCAGCCGTGCAGGCCGGGGAAGGGGGGCCACCCCTCCGTCTCTGCCGTCCCCACACCGAGCCGGAATGGAAGCCCAGGGGCCCCCGAACTTTGCCCCCCTCCTCACCGGGAGAAGGAGGGGAGGAGGCAGGAGGCAGGGGCACCCCATCCCCGGGCCCACAGGCTTCAGGAACGGGGCCAAACCCTCTCCATTTCACTCCCGGCCCTCCACCCACCTGAGCCCGGGAAACTGCGTCTCCTAAAAACTCCCACCTTCCGTGGGGCTTAAATATGTAAAATTTCGAGAAGCGCATTGGCCCAGAGGGCTGTCTGTGAAGTTTTGACTAACCCACGACAAAAGCAAAAAGTATTTCTGTGTGAGAAAAGATTTAAAAATACCTTGACCTCAAAAATGGGCTGTCACTAGGATGTTTATCTGCTTCCTGGTCGGGCCTTGTTTTTGATATTGTTTTTAATAATATTTGAAATTATACACAGTCATGGTGAAATTACCAAATCACCAAATAAGATATCCATACACTGGGATACAGTGGAAAAGAAAAAACGTATACCACTAGATAATTGCTGAACTGAAAATTCTGCTTCAATAGACTAAGAGAGCCTCATATTTGAAGCCTCTTAGATTGCTAATATGCTTCAATTAGCCTTTGTGTGTTTAATTCTGTAGTAAGATTTGGTAAGATATTACATAGCATCCCTTTATATTACAGCTTTAAAAATCTTTTGAAAGTCAAGAGAGGGAGAAAAGTAGCATCCTCCTCTTCTTAAGGTTTCTCATTGTTTTAGTAGATGCATAGAAATTGCAATGCAGCATTGGGCAAGAACCAAGTTATTTTTCACTATCACTTGCTGTATTATTTGTTTTAACTCCATTTTTATAATAAAGGCAAGAATAACACACTTTTAATGTAAGGCAAGGATAAGAATTATTCAAAAGTAGAACACTTGTATGCTACAGATCAACAAATGCCTTACAAATAATAATGAATTATGTTTCACATCCCTACTGATTTATTTTTCTATTTTACAGCAAAGAGGCAGAACAACTGGGATATCTCACTAAAGGTCACCTCATCCGCCAAGCCAATGCTCTAGCTAGAAATAAAGGCCCTATGTAACCTGACTCCCAGTTATATATGCTAATAACTAGGCAAAATTCTGCCAGAAGATTCAGACAGACAGTGAGAGCCATGAGTTTAGAAGAAATGTCACCTGCTAAGGCCTGACTTCTGTGGCATTGCTGTATCAGGCAGAGTCGCACCCCTGAAGCTACACCACCTGGACCTGCAGCCTGGAAGAGAGCAGCACAGCTACTCATTTGGTGTGCTTTGGTAAAGGAAGATAATTTTGTCATTTTGGTTTGCTCACGTAGCTCTCTTTATATTCAAAACACTTTTTTGATTGTGGTGGCACAAAACGCTAAGAGTAAACCTAAGACTGAACTCTTGTAGGAGGCCGAGAAGAGAGAACTTCAGTAATTAGTGGTGGATTTGATTTACAACCCTGGGAGAAACTTGGTCTGGCATAATTAACAGAGATTTATAGTCCTTAAGCAAGAGAAATACAAACCTGTGTTTCTGTAGTTATAAGTAGAAGTGTGTATTGGGTGTTATGGTGAAGGGCTTTAAGTATACTAATACAATTTTATAGTTTAAGTTAAGGATTTAGATGTTGTAGTAGAAGTACATGGGGGTATATGACATGACAGGTCATTGGTTGAGAGACCTCTGCATTGCAGTGGAGAGGAATTATAGCTGATAGGTCATTAGGTCAAAACAAAGTTTCGTTTTAAGTGCCTGTTGGATTAGAAAGTTATAAAAAGCCATGTAACTCTGAATCTTGTGACTATTCGCCATTTTGGAGGTGTATTACTTAGACTCTTATGTCTCGAGACTGATGTCATGTTTGTTATTTTAAGTAATAAACCTCCTGAAACGCTGATAATACAATCTTTTTAATTCGGAAGTCTGTAACGTGGAGGGGTGCCGGGGAAGAGCACTTCAGAGGAAGTATTTATAGCTTCCGAGAGTTCCTCCTGATAAACCAGGGGTTTATAGCAAGCGCAGCAAAAAGGGGCTCCCTGCCCCTGTAAGGGGAGACCTGAAAGCCATCAAGTGCTGCACAAGCAGCCCCTAAACACAGCCGCAACCCCAATCCTAATCATAATCCTAATCATAATCCTAATCCTAATCCCAATGCTAAATTTAACATTAGGCCTAATGCAAAAATTAAGTCTAATCCCACACCATAGCCTAGCCCTAACCACAACCCTAACCATAACCCTAAACCGAACCTTAACCATAACCATAAACAAAATCATAACCATACCCATAACCACAGCACTAACCTTAATCTGAAATATAGTCCTGTTCCTAATCCTACTCCTAATCCGAATATTAACCTTAACATAAGCCCAGACTTAACCCTGAGCCTAAACCTAACTGCAACATTAAGCCTAAACTTAAGCCAAAGCATAAACCTAAGCCTAAAAGTAACCCTAACGCTACACCTAAACCTAAACCTAACCCTAACCCGAAACCTAAACCTAAAACTGGTTCTAACCCTAACCCTAACCCAAAAACTAGTTCTAAACCTAACACTAACACTAGCCCTAACCCTAACCCTAACCCTAAACCTAACCCTAACCCTAACCCTAACCCTAACCCTAAACCTGGCCCTAACCCTAGCCTTAACCCTAACTCTAACCACTAAACTGTAACCCTAACCCTTATCCTCTCCCCTTTTTGTCTCCAGTTTGGGACTAGACTGTGTCTGTGAGTGGCTGCTCACAACTATGTATGAGTGTGGGACTGTGTGCATGTGTGGGTGCTGGCAGAGTGCTGCCAAAGGATCTCAAAAAAGTAACCCTGTGGAAAAAATGTAGCATCGATCCACTGACGCCCTCCACCGCAAAAGGACCCCAGAAAGTGGGACCATTAGACTGTAACGGAATCCTATACTATAACCCTGCACAAAATGCTAAGAGTAAACCTAAGACTGAACACTAATCCTAATCCTAATCCTAATCCTAATCCTAATCCTAATCCTAATCCTAATCCTAATCCTAATCCTAATCCTAATTCTCATCCAAATCCTAATAATAACACTTCGCTGAATGATAAAATCACATCTAATCCTACTCCTAAACCTAGCCCAAAACAGAACCCTAGCCATAACCGTAACCTGAAACATAACGATAACCGTAACCATAACCTTAACACTAATCTTAATCCGACTCCTAATCCCAATCTTAACACTAAACATAATCCCAGACCTAACCCTAAATCGAACCCTAACGCTAACCGCAACCTTAATCCTAAACAAAAACCTAGGCCTAAACCTAAACCTAAACCTAACCCTAACCCTAAAACTAGCTCTAGCCCTAACCCTAACCCTAACCGTAAAACTAGTTCTAGTGCTAACCCTAACCCTACTGCTAAAACTGATTTGAAGCCTAACCCTAACTCGAAACCTAAGACTAACCCCAACTCTAAAACTAGTTCTAACCCTAACCCTAAACCGAACCCTAACCCTAACACTAACCCCTAACCCTAATCCTAACCCTAACCTTAATCCTAATCCTAATCCCAATCCTAATCTTAATACTAAAATGAATGATAAAATTAAGTCTAATCCTACACCTAACCTTAGCCCTAAACACAACCCTAACCATAACCTTAACCCTAACCTCAACCGCAACCATAAGCATTACCATAAGCATAAGCATAAACACAACCATGACCATAACCATAATGCTAACACCAATCCTAATCCTACTCCTAAACCTAATCCTAACGCTAAACATTACCCTAGACCTAACCCTACTCTAACCCAAACTCTAACCGCAACCCTAAGACTACGCATAAACCTAAGCTTACGGCCACACCTAACCCTTACCCTTATCCAAACGATAACCCTAAAAACTAGGATTAACCTTGACCCTAACACTTACACGAACTGTAAAAGTACTTCTAAGCCTAACCCTAACCCAAAAACTAGTTCTAACCCTAACCCTAACCCTAACCCTAACCCTAACACTAACCCTAACCCTAACCCTAACCCTAACCTCAACCCATATTAATACAAACCCTAACCCACTACTAAACCTAAACCTAGACCTAACCCTAACTGTAATCCTAACCCTAACCCTAAACCTAAATCTAACCGTAACCCTAGATCAAACACTGACCCTAACAGTAACACAAATGCAACCCCAAAACCTACTGTTAAACCATTCCCAACCATGGTTCTAAATTTAACCCGAGCCCCAACACGAACCAAAATTAAATCTAGCCATAATCTTAACGCTAAACCTAAGCACATACTAATCCACACCCAATGACTAATCTTACCATCAAACCAAACCCACCTCTATATCTAAACCTTACCCTAACTCTAATCCTAACCCAAACCCTAAATTGAACCCTTACCCTAACCCTAACCCCAAACCTAAACTAATCCTAAACTTAACCCAAACCCTTAACTGAACCCAAACCCTTAACCTAACCCTAACCCTAACCCTAACCCTAACCCTAACCCTAACCCTAATCTGAAACATAACGATAACCGTAACCATAACCTTAACACTAATCTTAATCCGACTCCTAATCCCAATCTTAACACTAAACATAATCCCAGACCTAACCCTAAATCGAACCCTAACGCTAACCGCAACCTTAATCCTAAACAAAAACCTAGGCCTAAACCTAAACCTAACCCTAACCCTAAAACTAGCTCTAGCCCTAACCCTAACCCTAACCGTAAAACTAGTTCTAGTGCTAACCCTAACCCTACTGCTAAAACAGATTTGAAGCCTAACCCTAATTCGAACCCTAAGACTAACCCCAACTCTAAAACTAGTTCTAACCCTAACCCTAAACCGAACCCTAACCCTAACACTAACCCCTAATTCTAATCCTAACCCTAATCTTAATCCTAATCCTAATCCCAATCCTAATCTTAATACTAAAATGAATGATAAAATTAAGTCTAATCCTACACCTAACCTTAGCCCTAAACACAACCCTAACCATAACCTTAACCCTAACCTCAACCGCAACCATAAGCATTACCATAAGCATAAGCATAAACACAACCATGACCATAACCATAATGCTAACACCAATCCTAATCCTACTCCTAAACCTAATCCTAATGCTAAACATTACCCTAGACCTAACCCTACTCTAACCCAAACTCTAACCGCAACCCTAAGACTACGCGTAAACCTAAGCTTACGGCCACACCTAACCCTTACCCTTATCCAAACGATAACCCTAAAACCTAGGATTAACCTTGACCCTAACGCTTACACGAACTGTAAAAGTACTTCTAAGCCTAACCCTAACCCAAAAACTAGTTCTAACCCTAACCCTAACCCTAACCCTAACCCTAACACTAACCTCAACCCTAACCCTAACCTCAACCCATATTAATACAAACCCTAACCCACTACTAAACCTAAACCTAGACCTAACCCTAACTGTAATCCTAACCCTAACCCTAAACCTAAATCTAACCGTAACCCTAGATCAAACACTGACCCTAACAGTAACACAAATGCAACCCCAAAACCTACTGTTAAACCATTCCTAACCATGGTTCTAAATTTAACCCGAGCCCCAACACGAACCAAAATTAAATCTAGCCATAATCTTAACGCTAAACCTAAGCACATACTAATCCACACCCAATGACTAATCTTACCATCAAACCAAACCCACCTCTATATCTAAACCTTACCCTAACTCTAATCCTAACCCAAACCCTAAATCGAACCCTTACCCTAACCCTAACCCCAAACCTAAACTAATCCTAAACTTAACCCAAACCCTTAACTGAACCCAAACCCTTAACCTAACCCTAACCCTAACCCTAACCCTAACCCTAACCCTAACCCTAACCTGAAACATAACGATAACCGTAACCATAACCTTAACACTAATCTTAATCCGACTCCTAATCCCAATCTTAACACTAAACATAATCCCAGACCTAACCCTAAATCGAACCCTAACGCTAACCGCAACCTTAATCCTAAACAAAAACCTAGGCCTAAACCTAAACCTAACCCTAACCCTAAAACTAGCTCTAGCCCTAACCCTAACCCTAACCGTAAAACTAGTTCTAGTGCTAACCCTAACCCTACTGCTAAAACAGATTTGAAGCCTAACCCTAACTCGAACCCTAAGACTAACCCCAAATCTAAAACTAGTTCTAACCCTAACCCTAAACCGAACCCTAACCCTAACACTAACCCCTAACCCTAATCCTAACCCTAATCTTAATCCTAATCCTAATCCCAATCCTAATCTTAATACTAAAATGAATGATAAAATTAAGTCTAATCCTACACCTAACCTTAGCCCTAAACACAACCCTAACCATAACCTTAACCCTAACCTCAACCGCAACCATAAGCATTACCATAAGCATAAGCATAAACACAACCATGACCATAACCATAATGCTAACACCAATCCTAATCCTACTCCTAAACCTAATCCTAATGCTAAACATTACCCTAGACCTAACCCTACTCTAACCCAAACTCTAACCGCAACCCTAAGACTACGCGTAAACCTAAGCTTACGGCCACACCTAACCCTTACCCTTATCCAAACGATAACCCTAAAAACTAGGATTAACCTTGACCCTAACGCTTACACGAACTGTAAAAGTACTTCTAAGCCTAACCCTAACCCAAAAACTAGTTCTAACCCTAACCCTAACCCTAACCCTAACCCTAACCCTAACCCTAACCCTAACCCTAACCTCAACCCATATTAATACAAACCCTAACCCACTACTAAACCTAAACCTAGACCTAACCCTAACTGTAATCCTAACCCTAACCCTAAACCTAAATCTAACCGTAACCCTAGATCAAACACTGACCCTAACAGTAACACAAATGCAACCCCAAAACCTACTGTTAAACCATTCCTAACCGTGGTTCTAAATTTAACCCGAGCCCCAACACGAACCAAAATTAAATCTAGCCATAATCTTAACGCTAAACCTAAGCACATACTAATCCACACCCAATGACTAATCTTACCATCAAACCAAACCCACCTCTATATCTAAACCTTACCCTAACTCTAATCCTAACCCAAACCCTAAATCGAACCCTTACCCTAACCCTAAACCCAAACCTAAACTAATCCTAAACTTAACCCAAACCCTTAACTGAACCCTAACCCTAACCCTAACCCTAACCCTAACCCTAACCCTAACCCTAACCCTAACCCTAACCCTAACCTGAAACATAACGATAACCGTAACCATAACCTTAACACTAATCTTAATCCGACTCCTAATCCCAATCTTAACACTAAACATAATCCCAGACCTAACCCTAAATCGAACCCTAACGCTAACCGCAACCTTAATCCTAAACAAAAAACTAGGCCTAAACCTAAACCTAACCCTAACCCTAAAACTAGCTCTAGCCCTAACCCTAACCCTAACCGTAAAACTAGTTCTAGTGCTAACCCTAACCCTACTGCTAAAACTGATTTGAAGCCTAACCCTAACTCGAACCCTAAGACTAACCCCAACTCTAAAACTAGTTCTAACCCTAACCCTAAACCGAACCCTAACCCTAACACTAACCCCTAACCCTAATCCTAACCCTAATCTTAATCCTAATCCTAATCCCAATCCTAATCTTAATACTAAAATGAATGATAAAATTAAGTCTAATCCTACACCTAACCTTAGCCCTAAACACAACCCTAACCATAACCTTAACCCTAACCTCAACCGCAACCATAAGCATTACCATAAGCATAAGCATAAACACAACCATGACCATAACCATAATGCTAACACCAATCCTAATCCTACTCCTAAACCTAATCCTAACGCTAAACATTACCCTAGACCTAACCCTACTCTAACCCAAACTCGAACCGCAACCCTAAGACTACGCGTAAACCTAAGCTTACGGCCACACCTAACCCTTACCCTTATCCAAACGATAACCCTAAAAACTAGGATTAACCTTGACCCTAACGCTTACACGAACTGTAAAAGTACTTCTAAGCCTAACCCTAACCCAAAAACTAGTTCTAACCCTAACCCTAACCCTAACCCTAACCCTAACCCTAACCCTAACCAACCCTAACCCTAACCTCAACCCATATTAATACAAACCCTAACCCACTACTAAACCTAAACCTAGACCTAACCCTAACTGTAATCCTAACCCTAACCCTAAACCTAAATCTAACCGTAACCCTAGATCAAACACTGACCCTAACAGTAACACAAATGCAACCCCAAAACCTACTGTTAAACCATTCCTAACCGTGGTTCTAAATTTAACCCGAGCCCCAACACGAACCAAAATTAAATCTAGCCATAATCTTAACGCTAAACCTAAGCACATACTAATCCACACCCAATGACTAATCTTACCATCAAACCAAACCCACCTCTATATCTAAACCTTACCCTAACTCTAATCCTAACCCAAACCCTAAATCGAACCCTTACCCTAACCCTAACCCCAAACCTAAACTAATCCTAAACTTAACCCAAACCCTTAACCTAACCCTAACCCTAACCCTAACCCTAACCCTAACCCTAACCCTAACCCTAACCCTAACCCTAACCCTAACCCAAATCCTAATATTAACACTTCGCTGAATGATAAAATTACGTCTAATCCTACTCCTAAACCCAGCCTAAAAACCCTAGCCATAACCGTAACCTGAAACATAACGATAACCGTAACCATAACCTTAACACTAATCTTAATCCGACTCCTAATCCCAATCTTAACACTAAACATAATCCCAGACCTAACCCTAAATCGAACCCTAACGCTAACCGCAACCTTAATCCTAAACAAAAACCTAGGCCTAAACCTAAACCTAACCCCAACCCTAAAACTAGGTCTAGCCCTAACCCTAACCGTAAAACTAGTTCTAGTGCCAACCCTAACCCTACCGCTAAAACTGATTTGAAGCCTAACCCTAACTCGAACCCTAAGACTAACCCCAACTCTAAAACTAGTTCTAACCCTAACCCTAAACCGAACCCTAACCCTAACACTAACCCCTAACCCTAATCCTAACCCTAATCCTAATCCTAATCCTAATCCTAATCCTAATCCTAATCCTAATCCTAATCCTAATCCTAATACTAATACTAAAATGAATGATAAAATTAAGTCTAATCCTACACCTAACCTTAGCCCTAAACACAACCCTAACCATAACCTTAACCCTAACCTCAACCGCAACCATAAGCATTACCATAAGCATAAGCATAAACACAACCATGACCATAACCATAATGCTAACACCAATCCTAACCCTACTCCTAAACCTAATCCTAACGCTAAACATTACCCTAGACCTAACCCTACTCTAACCCAAACTCTAACCGCAACCCTAAGACTACGCGTAAACCTAAGCTTACGGCCACACCTAACCCTTACCCTTATCCAAACGATAACCCTAAAAACTAGGATTAACCTTGACCCTAACGCTTACACGAACTGTAAAAGTACTTCTAAGCCTAACCCTAACCCAAAAACTAGTTCTAACCCTAACCCTGACCCTAACCCTAACCCTAACCCTAACCCTAACCTCAACCCTAACCCTAACCCTAACCTCAACCCATATTAATACAAACCCTAACCCACTACTAAACCTAAACCTAGACCTAACCCTAACTGTAATCCTAACCCTAACCCTAAACCTAAATCTAACCGTAACCCTAGATCAAACACTGACCCTAACAGTAACACAAATGCAACCCCAAAACCTACTGTTAAACCATTCCTAACCGTGGTTCTAAATTTAACCCGAGCCCCAACACGAACCAAAATTAAATCTAGCCATAATCTTAACGCTAAACCTAAGCACATACCAATCCACACCCAATGACTAATCTTACCATCAAACCAAACCCACCTCTATATCTAAACCTTACCCTAACTCTAATCCTAACCCAAACCCTAAATCGAACCCTTACCCTAACCCTAACCCCAAACCTAAACTAATCCTAAACTTAACCCAAACCCTTAACTGAACCCAAACCCTTAACCTAACCCTAACCCTAACCCTAACCCTAACCCTAACCCTAACCCTAACCCAAATCCTAAAAACACCCAAAAAAAACCAACCACCCAAACCCACCAAAAACCCATAACCTGAAACATAACGATAACCGTAACCATAACCTTAACACTAATCTTAATCCGACTCCTAATCCCAATCTTAACACTAAACATAATCCCAGACCTAACCCTAAATCGAACCCTAACGCTAACCGCAACCTTAATCCTAAACAAAAACCTAGGCCTAAACCTAAACCTAACCCTAACCCTAAAACTAGCTCTAGCCCTAACCCTAACCCTAACCGTAAAACTAGTTCTAGTGCTAACCCTAACCCTACTGCTAAAACAGATTTGAAGCCTAACCCTAACTCGAACCCTAAGACTAACCCCAAATCTAAAACTAGTTCTAACCCTAACCCTAAACCGAACCCTAACCCTAACACTAACCCCTAACCCTAATCCTAACCCTAATCTCCTAATCCTAATCCTAATCCTAATCCTAATCCTAATCCTAATCCTAATCTTAATACTAAAATGAATGATAAAATTAAGTCTAATCCTACACCTAACCTTAGCCCTAAACACAACCCTAACCATAACCTTAACCCTAACCTCAACCGCAACCATAAGCATTACCATAAGCATAAGCATAAACACAACCATGACCATAACCATAATGCTAACACCAATCCTAATCCTACTCCTAAACCTAATCCTAACGCTAAACATTACCCTAGACCTAACCCTACTCTAACCCAAACTCTAACCGCAACCCTAAGACTACGCGTAAACCTAAGCTTACGGCCACACCTAACCCTTACCCTTATCCAAACGATAACCCTAAAAACTAGGATTAACCTTGACCCTAACGCTTACACGAACTGTAAAAGTACTTCTAAGCCTAACCCTAACCCAAAAACTAGTTCTAACCCTAACCCTAACCCTAACCCTAACCCTAACCCTAACAATAACCCTAACACTAACCCTAACCTCAACCCATTTTAATACAAACCCTAACCCACTACTAAACCTAAACCTAGACCTAACCCTAACTGTAATCCTAACCCTAACCCTAAACCTAAATCTAACCGTAACCCTAGATCAAACACTGACCCTAACAGTAACACAAATGCAACCCCAAAACCTACTGTTAAACCATTCCTAACCGTGGTTCTAAATTTAACCCGTGCCCCAACACGAACCAAAATTAAATCTAGCCATAATCTTAACGCTAAAACTAAGCACATGCTAATCCACACCCAATGACTAATCTTACCATCAAACCAAACCCACCTCTATATCTAAACCTTACCCTAACTCTAATCCTAACCCAAACCCTAAATCGAACCCTTACCCTAACCCTAACCCCAAACCTAAACTAATCCTAAACTTAACCCAAACCCTTAACTGAACCCAAACCCTTAACCTAACCCTAACCCTAACCCTAACCCTAACCCTAACCCTAACCCAAACCCTAACCCTAACCCTAACCCACCCTAACCCTAACCCTAACCCTAACCTGAAACATAACGATAACCGTAACCATAACCTTAACACTAATCTTAATCCGACTCCTAATCCCAATCTTAACACTAAACATAATCCCAGACCTAACCCTAAATCGAACCCTAACGCTAACCGCAACCTTAATCCTAAACAAAAACCTAGGCCTAAACCTAAACCTAACCCTAACCCTAAAACTAGCTCTAGCCCTAACCCTAACCCTAACCGTAAAACTAGTTCTAGTGCTAACCCTAACCCTACTGCTAAAACTGATTTGAAGCCTAACCCTAACTCGAAACCTAAGACTAACCCCAACTCTAAAACTAGTTCTAACCCTAACCCTAAACCGAACCCTAACCCAACACTAACCCCTAACCCTAATCCTAATCCTAATCCTAATCCCAATCCTAATCCTAATCCTAATCTTAATACTAAAATGAATGATAAAATTAAGTCTAATCCTACACCTAACCTTAGCCCTAAACACAACCCTAACCATAACCTTAACCCTAACCTCAACCGCAACCATAAGCATTACCATAAGCATAAGCATAAACACAACCATGACCATAACCATAATGCTAACACCAATCCTAATCCTACTCCTAAACCTAATCCTAACGCTAAACATTACCCTAGACCTAACCCTACTCTAACCCAAACTCTAACCGCAACCCTAAGACTACGCGTAAACCTAAGCTTACGGCCACACCTAACCCTTACCCTTATCCAAACGATAACCCTAAAAACTAGGATTAACCTTGACCCTAACGCTTACACGAACTGTAAAAGTACTTCTAAGCCTAACCCTAACCCAAAAACTAGTTCTAACCCTAACCCTAACCCTAACCCTAACCCTAACCCTAACCCTAACCCTAACCCTAACCCTAACCTCAACCCATATTAATACAAACCCTAACCCACTACTAAACCTAAACCTAGACCTAACCCTAACTGTAATCCTAACCCTAACCCTAAACCTAAATCTAACCGTAACCCTAGATCAAACACTGACCCTAACAGTAACACAAATGCAACCCCAAAACCTACTGTTAAACCATTCCTAACCGTGGTTCTAAATTTAACCCGAGCCCCAACACGAACCAAAATTAAATCTAGCCATAATCTTAACGCTAAACCTAAGCACATACCAATCCACACCCAATGACTAATCTTACCATCAAACCAAACCCACCTCTATATCTAAACCTTACCCTAACTCTAATCCTAACCCAAACCCTAAATCGAACCCTTACCCTAACCCTAACCCCAAACCTAAACTAATCCTAAACTTAACCCAAACCCTTAACTGAACCCAAACCCTTAACCTAACCCTAACCCTAACCCTAAACCTAACCCAACCCACAACCCAACCCAACCAACCCTAACCCTAACCCTAACCCTAACTCTAACCCTAACCCTCCTGAACCAAAACCTCTAAACATAACCCTAAGCCTTACAAAATCCAAACCCTAACCATAACCCGTAAACCTAACTGAAAACCTAACACTTAGGCTAACCCTGAAATTTAACCTGAAACATAAGAGCAACCCTTAAATTAAATCCTAAAGCCTAACCGTAAAAATAAATCGAAGAATAAACCTTACCCTAAACCTGACATTAACTCTAAGCCTAACCTTAACCCAAAACCTAAATCTAACCCTAACACAAACCCCAAATTCAAACTATAACACCCACCATAACCCAAAAACCAAACCCTAACGCTAAAGCCTTACCCTAACACTAAGCGTAACACTAACCCATGGCAGAGCAGGAAAAGCCGCATGGGGATAAAGTCCGGAGCCAAGCACAAAAGACTGGAGAGAGCAATGCTGGGGCAGAGTGGCGCTGGATGTGGCATTCACTTGACAGCTGCCGCGACATTGGAGATCTCAGATTTCTGGTTTTCTAAGCCCTAACAGTAACCCTAAAACTAGTACTAAGAGGAACATGAAGTCCTAACCCTAAACATAAACCAAACCTGAACCAAAACCCCAAAACTAATACTAAGCTCAGCCCTAACCCTAATCCTAACTCAAAACTTAACCATAAATCCTAAACCTATAACGAAACAGAACCCTAACCCTGATTTGTAAACCTAAAACTAAACCTAAACCGTAAACCTAAACCTAAACTAACCCTAAACCTAACCCGAACTCTAACCCTAAACCAAACTCTAACCCTAGACCATAACCCTAACCCTAAGCGTAACCCTAACTTTCAGTGGAGCAGTAAAAGCCACATGGGGGTGAGGCTGGTGCCAAGGAGAAAGGAGTGGAAGGAGCAATGCTGGGGCAGCGCAGCGCTGGCCTTGGCATGCCTTCTGCAGCTGCAGCGGCCCTGGAGCTCTGAGCTTTGTGGTTTTCTCCCTCTTGAACTGAGGGGCCCAGAACTGGTGAATCTTCCTGGGGAAATATTTAGTGGAAACATTTATCTCAGATGTATTTCTGAACTGATTTGCAAAAGCATACACCAATATTTTCATAGGAGTTAGGATTTTCTTAGCTGTGTTTCACAGGGGTGGAAAATATCTGACAGAAAATATGTTTTTTAGCATGTTCAGATAAGCTGTCCTCTGGTTGTTTAAGCTTTAAGTCCTTATCACCTTAATAGTCATTCTTGTCAAAGCAGGTACGTGAGCAGCTGAGGTCTATATTTATAGAGATCTGTGTTGAATCCTAGTATTTTATTTAGGGAAAGGTGATATTGGTAAGTTGTCCCAAGGGTCAAAATTTACCTCTGGAGCAAATCCAAATAGATTTTAAAAGGCTGTCAACACAGAGGCTGATTTTGATGACTAGTGGCCTCAGTAGTGTTTCTTTATGGGGCACTGCTTAACATAAGGCCTGTAGCAGGCTGTAAGGACCAGTGTGGAACAGTAAATGTTTTTCAGAGGAGTATGGGGAGAAATTAGATAGAATTGGGTTGTGGGCTGTGAGATGTGCCTGCAGAGGCACATGGCAGCACAAAGGAGCACATGGCAGCACAGAGGAGCACATGGCAGCACAAGGGAGCACATGGCAGCACAAAGGAGCACATGGCAGCACAGATATTCTTGTCTTCACTGGACCCTGGGGTGAGGAGATGTCACGCAGCAGACCCCTACGGAGAGGAGCCTGCCGGGCGCTGACAGACGAGTGATTGCCCCATAAAAGGACATTGAGAAAGTGTGTTGCTGATGTGGCAACACGGGATAGGTCACATAGTGAGAATTACCACGTAAGGAAATACTGTGCCTTGGAAAAGTTTATAAAACTCAAAAAGCTCATTTCTTTGCATAAATGATTCAGATTCCCTGCTGGTTGGGGTCCATGCTTCAATCACCGACAAGGAGGCAAAAAAGGAAGCTGAAGGAAAGGACACTGGAGGTCCTGAAGGTGGCTGTAGGAGCAAGGAAGGAGCAGCCTGATGCAGGCAGAACAGGGGCAGCAGTGCACTGCTCCCAACTGTGGATGAGTGTTGGGGCACTGTGCTCTGTTTCTGGAAGTAAGGTGGTGAGTTTAAAATTTGTACTGGTGGTGCAAGTGGGACCTGCAAAGTCTGTGAACTACTGTCTGGTGAGTTGAAGTGGGAGTTGGTGGTATGCTTCTTCACACAGAATTTAAAGCATTTATACCCATGGCAGTTCCACTGTCTGAGTGTGAAAAACTGTGTGTTAGGATACAGCTATTTATACGAGCCCATGGAAGGCTCAAGTTGAGGGAGGCTGGTGTTCAGGCACACATTTTGGCCCTGTTCTGACTTTGGAGTTTTCTCTGCACATGTCTGCACATCAGTGTGCCTCATGTTCACACTGACACAGCCCAAAGAGGGATCAGTTGCACTATTATCTCAATCCCAACCGTGTGCTTGGATCCAATGATGACATGAATATCCACTGTTTCTGTACAAAGAGAACTGCGCCAAGAAAAGCAAGGAGGACGGCAGATGGGAGCTGCAGCTTACCAGGTGTGGAGGTTTATAAGGACTACTTGTCTGGAGTTTTTACTCATTATCTTTTCATATGCTACTTTCTCAAAAAAAAGCCAGTGTAGTTCTGGTCTTTCAATTATCTATTTGTGTGATTGTACACATGTACATAACTGTCTGTAATCTTTCTCTGTAATATTGCCAGCATAATTTTTCAAAAATCAGAACAGTTGCCAGTAGCTCTGTCTCTGCCTGTTTTCTTTTTCAATGAAGGTACAATTTCACAGAGCTGATCTAACAATTCTTATTTCCCAGAATGTACCGAAGTTTGATCTTTTTAAAAGGTAGGATAGGAAAGGCACCTTGAGTATTATTGCTACTGCTGCTTCTCTTTAATGGTTATATGGTGACAGTGCTTCGCACAGGATTACTGTCACTGGCACAGAGGGGATAGGAGATTGGTTGCCTTGAGGAATGAGATGAGATGATAAAGGAAAGAGGATGTTACCTCTGTGGCATCTGGCTCCATCTCTCAATTTTCATTCCATGTTTTCTGTGTGAAAGCAAAGTAGGGTTTGTAGCAGTTTCTTGCCTTTGCACCCCTGCCATTGTTAGGCAACAGAGAAGAGAGTGAGAGAATTGTGACAAATCTATTTTAGTTAAAATAGCTGTACTGTGTAATTATTCAAGAGGGCTTAGCAGGCAAATGAGATGAAGCCAAAAGTTAGGCAGATCACCAAAGGTACAGAATACAGTGACAGAGTGATGCATGAAATTCTTTGGAAAGCATTGATATAATTATGTTACTTATGTGCTCATATTGCAGTGAACATGATTTTCAGAGTGCTGCATTTCTGCTTAACTGAAATGAAAGCCCTAATTTTTTTAACTAAATTTTGCTTTGTGCAGCAAAGGCTGAAACTTTCTCTGCAAAAATAAGATTCCAGTACACTGACCCCTTTGGAGTACAGCAGTTAGAGCCCATCTGAGCCATTTTCTCTTCATGTGCATCAAAAGTGTCACAATTAAAACTGTCATGGTAGGAGAGAAAATTGCAAAAGGAGTGGCCCAACTGTGCATTGAGAAGGGGAAATATTTTAGTTGACCTCCACTTGTCAGAGCACATTTCCCTCTGCGGGCAGGGCCATTTGTTTGTCCTGAGTTTGCATCTGATATCAAACACGCAGCTGCTCTGCCAGCAGTTTTACCTTTCCACTCTCCAAAGCTGTGTCTATCCCAGATACTTTAAGTAAAAATGTTGTCCCAGAAAAATCTCAGTAATGAGAGATTTGAGTTTTCTATTGAAACTTTCCTGTAACAGTCTATTACTCTATGCCTGTTTGTTTCAGGGAAGGGTAATTAAAGAGCCAGAAGAGAAAAGAAGGAAAAAAGTATCTCACCTTCCTGGCATATTTTCAAAGGATTCAATTAGGGACACACAAAACAAAATTTTTTTAAAAACATGATTGATGTTGGAGCTTTAACAAGGCGCTGTCATTGGATACAGGGGCTTTTTATTAATGCATGTGGCGTGATAGAAATGTGTGGGACAGGATGCCAGGCTGTTGACAGTGTTTGTGTGTTGTATATGTTTTACATGAAGAGATGGACTGTGTAAAGATGCATTTTGTTTCTTCTTTCATTGGTTCATTTCTTTAATCTGAACTGAATCTGAATTGAAATGGAAAGATCTTACTGTGAGGCAAGCCGTTTTGAGCGAAAAGGGCTGTTAAGAAAATCTACCTTGAAGGAGAATATTTTATATACAGATTGTTATTTTCTCTAGAATTGAAATACTTAAAAGCTGGTGGTTGCACTCCATACCATGCGTACTGCAGAGGGCTGAAAAAGCACTCATGATTATGTGATGTTCCTGAATTTCTGTATATATATATGCACATATATGAAGATGTATATGTACATATTTCATATACACATATTCATCTGTATACCTATACATCTAGATGATATGTAAGTATGTATATATGATATGTATATGTATATATATGATAGCACCATCAATAAGAGTAGTAAAATGCTGTTAGCACTACCTATCAACAGCTTTTAGAGGTAGAAGCTGTTTCTGATGGAGGGAGGGCCCTGTGTCACATGTAGAGAAGAAAAACAAACTGTGAAATCTTTATTATCTTTGAAAATGCACTTCAAAACTGAGTAGTCTTCTTTTTTTTCCTTACGGTCATTTAATCTGTCTATAAATAGACATTCTCTTTTCCTCTCTTTGTATTTATTTATTAATTCAGTAGTGATTAGTTGCCTGTGCACAAAGCAACCCTGATGAAATTAAAAATTTGATTGCTTTTATTAAGAGATTATAGCTACATCTTACATACAGATACCAGTAGCTCTGGGGAAACCTAAGGTGGTCTGGCAGTCTTGGAAGAAGTTAAAGTGGACGTACTAGTCAATAGATTAAAACACATTTTGGAAATACATACAAAGACATTTTTCACCAGGTTTCTAAAGAAGATTCAGGCAGTCGTTCAAGGTTACAGAGAACCAGAAAATTTGTTCAGGAAACACCAAAGAAAATAGTTTCTTAAATTGGTTAATGATAAATTGATTAATGGTGATTTGTTTTAATCCAAAGAGAAGTTGGGTTTTTTTGCTTTTCCTCCTAAAGATCTCTGAAATTTCTACTTAAAAGTGTGGATGAGCATGGAAAATACTCTCACCAAGAATGGGATTTGAAACTGCAAACACTTACATACTTGAATGACATTACTGAGATTTGTGCTTGACGTAGACATGGTTTGCCTTGCACCATGACTTGATGTTTTACTTGTTTCTGAGTGCTAAGGGCTGGCCCTGGATGGAACCCAGCATTATTCAAAGTGGTTTCATGCAGATCTTAATTCAGAGGCCCCTTTTTTGGTGATGCTTTTACAAACTACATTGAACACAGTCTGAGCAGCAAGTCCATTCACAAAAAATTGCACCCAGACAATAAATCTGTCAAAACTGCTTGTGTGATTGCCTTTGCCACAGCACCAGCGACTAAAAGCACTGAAGAATTGTCCAGTAAATAAAAGGTACTGTTAGAAACTGCTAATAAAGTTTAGAGAACCACCCGGTGACAAATTTCAAAAGAGCAGTCTTTTGACAGAAATGACATTGCTTTAACACAAGTAGGAAAATTATCCAAGGGGTAGAAGATGAAAGGTTCAAAAAATCTAACTTTATAAAGTGACACACTCGGATACATTTCCTATAGGTCTAAAATGAAAATTGCCATTTAAAAATAAAGATTTTGAACAAATAGGAGAGTTGGCAGAAAGAACCACAGGACCTTGGATTTTGCAGAAAATACGTTAACACAAACACTGTGTACATATTACCAGGAATAAGGAGAAAAAGGCAATAAAAGAAAACATTTGTCTGAATCTATGTCTCAAGACCTGCACTCAGACAATGGAGTTTTTTCATCTATTATATCAGAGATATTAGATGAGCTCAGTAAATTTGCCATCTGAAAACAACTGGGTAAAATGTAGCCATTTCTTTAAATGAAAGAGCTGTTCATACTAGAGCCATTGCAGGTATGAAGAAAAAATGTTTGGGACAAAATATCTGAAAAGGAAGAGACTAAGCAACACTGTTAGGGAACAACTTTTCTATTGAAGAATCTCCTTAAATTGGCCAAATGCCTTTGTAACAGATAATAAGCTATATTTCCTGACTACTGAGTCTGAGAAATTCTTAATTGCCCATAAACCCATGTACTGGAAAGTTTGGAAAATTTAATGAGTTGGCAACACACTTCAAAGAAAAGGATTTCATACACACTGAATTACTAGAAACTAAAGGACAATGGATAAATAAGAAGGACTGGAGCTGAAGTCTTGGGGATTTAGGACAAACTAACCCACATATTTTGTAGATTAAATCTTTCCTTCATGGTCAAGGATGTCTGTCTTCTACAATGAGGATGACTTCTACATATAGTTCGAGGCATGAATTTCAAACAATAATACATATTTTGCCTTATTGAAAATCATCTTGAACTGTTCATTTTCCTCACTTGTGTCTTTAGCTGCTTGAAACCGAGGGAGTCACATAAAGGACAACACTGAAAACTTGTAAGAGTGATGAAGGGTAGTCAGGTCTTTGCATGGGCTCGTCCTCCCATGCAGTTTCACACCCCCACATAATCAGTGTCATGTTTCTTGCACCTGACTGAGAAACTTCTACTACTATTATTGCTGTAATACAATATCTCATTGCTGTAAGCTGTTTTTATTTCTCTTTTCTTTGAGAGAGAGTTTGATGTGGCCTGACTTGTTCATGAGGACACTCATATATAGAAAAATCTGGTTTTTGAAGGCTTGGGCCTTGCATCTTTGAACTTGAAATTAATATGTTGATTGGGATTCTGTTTACATGCCTGATCACTTCTTTAAAATCTATGTATGGTCCATTAGAACACTGATCAAAAGCTCCTTCTTCTTCACATCTCAGTTAGTATTTGTGAAGCTTCTGTTTCCAACTTACCATAGAAGTTAAGACATTGCAGAAAAAAGCTTACAAACATCAGTATAAGAGCAGCACTAGCAGATCATAGAATCATAAAATCTGACCTAAGGGTTGGAAAAGACTTTTAAAACCATGAAGTCCAGCCATAAACCCAGCACCCCCACCATGTTCACCATTAAAACATGTCTTCAACCATGAGCCACATCCATACAAGTCTGGAACACTTCCAGGGATGGCGACTCCACCACTACCCTGAACAGCACATTCCAATGCTTTACAACACTTAAAATGAAAAAAAAATTCCTAATATCTAATCTAGACCTCCATTTCCTCTTGTCCTGTCTATTGTTACTCAGAAGAAGAGACTGACACACATCTCACTGCAACTTCCTTTCAAGTAACTGTAGACAGTAATAAAACCATCCCCCCGAGCCTCCTTTTCTCCAGATTAAACAATCCCAGCTCCCTCAGCTGCTCCTTACAGGACTTGTGCTACAGCCCCTTCACCATCTCCATTGACCTTCTCTGGGCTCATCCCAGCCCCTTAATGTCTTTCTTGTAGTAAGGGGCCCAGAACTGAACACAGCACTGTAAGGGACAGGCGAACGGAAGAGACACGCGATGTGACGGAAAGCAGGGACAGCATGGAATCTCCCTCCCCCTTCATCCCACTGATAAGCATCACCTTAGGAATGTAGTCCTCCTAACCCCAGTAGTTTTCCACTCACTGCTAACCCTGGCCATCCCACAATCCCCCTTTCCCGACTAGAGAAGCCCCTGGACTATATAACCTCATGAGATAGATAATAAAGGCCATTTGACCATCCACCACGTTGGTGTCTGTGAGTCCTGGACCGAGTGGCAACGGGGGAGGCCGTGCTGCCGTGCTGATACTTTGAACCAGGTCGCCATGCCTTCATAGCAGAGGGCAACACAGCACTCAAGGTGTGGCCTCACCAGTGCTGAGTACAGGGGGATGACCACTATTCTACGTTATTTGTAATACAGGCCAGGATACCATTGGCCTTCTTGGCCACCTGGGCACACTGTGGCTCATGTTGAGCCAGCTGTCGACTGGCACACCAAGGTCCTTCTCCTCTGTCCCCAGCCTGTAGCACTGCAGGGGTTGTTGTGATCCAAGTGCAGGACCCAGAATCTGGCCTTGTTGAAACTCATACAAATGGTCTCACCCCATTGATCCAGCCTGCCCAGATCTCTTTGCAGAGCCTTCCTGCCCTCCAGCAGATCAACATTCCCACCCAACTTGGTGTTGTCAACAAACTGACTGAAGGTTCACTTGATCCTCTCATCCAGATCATTGATAAAAATATTAAACAGAACTGGCCCCAATACCAAGCCTTGGGGAACCCCACTAGTGACCAGCCACCACCTGGGTGTGGCGTCATCCACCAGCACTCTCTGGGCCTGGCCATCCAGCTGCTTTTAATCCAGCAAAGGGTGCACCTGCCTAAGCCATGGGCTGCCATCTCCTCAGGGCTCCCAGAATGCTGTTGGGAGACAGTAAGGAAGGTTTTACTGAAGTCCAGATACACAATATCCACAGCCTTTCCCTTATCCACTAGTCAGGTCACCTGGTACTGAAAGGAGATCATGCTGGTCCAGCAGGACCTGCCTTTCCTAAACCCATCCTGGCAGAGCCTGATCCTCTGGTCGTCCTGTACTTGTTGCTTGATGGTACTTAAGATGATCTACTCTGTGACCTTCCCTGGAAATGAGATGGGATCACATTTGCCATCTTCTGGTCACTTAGGACTTGCCTGGTGGACCAGGACTCCTGGTAAATTATTGAAAGCAATTTGGTGCATGATGTATGAATAAAACCACAGAATGTGGCATCCTATGTCCACTTCTATAAAAAACCTTGTTAAAAATATTTCTAGGAACATGTTACAGTATATGAAATGACTCTATTCAGCCAAGTAAATAAAGTTGCCCAATTCAAATTTTGCCATCTCAGAAGCTATTGGATAACATTCCCATTAATGGGCTGTGAGAAGACCTTAACAAAGTCCAGTCATTCCTAAACTCGAATAAATCCAGTCATTTATGAATGACTACGTAAATATAGTAAGAAGAAGTATATCTTGTGTAATTTCATTTTTCTGCAGACATTTAGGAAACAGGCATTCTGGAAAACAAAACTATCACAATGACTATCTTGGAGTGACTATGTGTAGTACAAATTAAAAATGAAATTACCTGAGAACCCATTTTTCTGATGCTTTGAAAATAAATATTAATAAAGCAATTCTATTTTGTCTTTGCTACAATGTAAAAATTCTGTCCCAAAGGACTGGAAAGTATTTTTGAGACTGTAAGAGCATTTGATTTTGATTTCTCAGTGCTTAATAATCACCCCACACCAGAGCAGCTTGTAGTTGAGGTATTTCCCCTTTTGTGTAGGAACAGGTCTGCCTAAAGAGATAAAAAACTGGAACCAAAGCTTAACCAGCTCTTCATGCTTGTTCTCTCCCCTCCTTCACAGAGTAACATGCGGTGACGTTCAACCAGGTTTCTACCTGGCACCAGGTTTGACTCATGGTGCCATGGAATAAAGGCACAGAGTGTTTAAAGCTTTCCACCCTGGCATAAAAGGTCTGGCTAGTTAGACAAAATCTCAGCATAAACTTTTCAATGTGAGAACCACAATTGAAGAAGTCACAGAAAAAGAAAGCCTTTTCCAAACCATCTGCCCATAACCCTATTCGATGCTCTTCATCAGTCTAGAAATTTTGTCTTCCTTCTTGAGGGACACTGACATGGTGCATTTCTAAAGCAAAAGGTGACACCTGCCATGAAAGCAATGAAAATTATTAGTGTGTCCAACTTCAAATAGTTTTCAATCTTTCAGTGATTATGGATGCTTCCTATCAAAACTGTCCAAGATGCTGTAATTTTTATATGGGTTTCTGCAAAAAGATAAACCTTGGAAGTCACTGGACTGTAAAACAGTGGTACACTATAACACTAGCAAACCTTTAAAAGATAAATCTTGGCAGCCACTGGACTGTACAACGTTAACACACTCTGGCACCGTTGGATGTCTGAAATTCCAGAGAAGGATCCTAGAGGTGGTTTTTCCTCATGTAACAGAATGAAGAAGACTGTGTTACCTAAAAAATCCACCTGGCTTAAGTTCATTCACAACTATGCTGTGTAAGTGCATATATCTTTAGTGAGCTTTTTCTAGAAAGGCAACAGTGGCAATTACTTAGTTGGTTTATATTGGCTTATAATGATATGTAATGATAATAATAGCTGTAAAACAAAGTCTGGCAATTCCAGTTCTCAGAACAATGGCTTATTGGTAAAACATAAGGTACCAAAATAGTCAATAGTTTTAACAAGAACGTAAAATGTTCCTTTTTATCTCCTTGTTAGTAATTTTGCAGGTATAAAAAAGTTTATTCTTAAAATCCTTTCCAGAAATGCAGCCTCTCAACTCACTTATCTGAGAGACTCTATCTACTAGGAACCTCTAGGAGCATCTACAAGGCTCAGATTTCTCTCTCCCTGCTGTAGGAGCAGCTATCTGCTTGAATTTTTTTTGTATGGTTTCACATAGCTCTGATGCAGCAGCATTTGCTTGACCTCCATACTTCCTTTTCATAAATTCCTACCTGGCATTTTCCTCTGTTCTGTTGCAGCACATTTGCCTGCACTCTGACTCCATGTCCTCATCTTCATGCTTCTCTGCCACTCCTCTGCATCCCTCTTGGTCCCTACATTAGTCTCACTCAATTTGCTGTCCCGTTTTCAATGCATTTTCCCTCCCCACTGATCCCACTGTATCTGGCATGTCCATATTCCCCTGTGCCCTGCTTGACCCTCACAGAGTAGCTAACTGACCATTAGCTTCCCTGGTGGCATCCTGTCTTCTGCTCAATTGCAAATAACAAGGAGTGGCATCCATCTTCACTGGTTTACCCTCACTTTCACCCAGAAACTTTAAATGGATCTGGCAACCAATCGTATGAAACCAGGTTTTTGTTGCAAAGCATACAAATCCTGGCAGAAGGGCACCAGCCAAGTTCTGTACAGTTACCCTTATCAGGGCCTGAGGAATGTAAGAAGTGCTAAATTTGGAAAGAAGACGTTGGAAGAAAGAATAACAAGGCAGCAAGAAAGCAGATAAACAGGGACTGTACCATCCTGGACTAGAACCAGTCAAGTTCCCTGAGGGGTGCATGCAGGGCGCGTGGACAATGTGGAGGGTCCAATCAGGTCATGTGTGATCGTGTGAATGACACTTAGAGAAATGCATAAGAATGGAGAAATGTAAACAATAAACGGATTCCTGCGCAATCAAATTGATTCGTTGTCCAGGGGTCCCATACTCCCACAGGTTTTACCTGGTTGCAGTCTTGACAATGGGAGATGGGAAAGCATTTTAATTACAGATCAAATTTCTCAGGTGTTTAAATGAAAAATTAATAATAATTGTCATATGCTAAAATTTATTAACAATATATTGATAAAAGCCCTCTAATCTTTTCTGTGATTTGAGAAACAGGAAGGCTGGTGGTGCTGCTGACGGGGGTTCTGCACAGAAGCTGCAGAAGTGTGAGATCAGACTTGAGAATGGGACTTTTCTTCTGGTACTGGTCAGATTGTGCTCCAGTGAAACCCCTACAAAATGTTAGCATCATTTACTGAGCCTCAGTCCTAAATATGTGAACCTTGCTTGCTTCACTGGCTTTCACCTCTCCATATAAAGTTGTTCTGTGTTTTGGAACAATTCTGCCACTTGTGTGACAGCTGTGTGTAAAAACCTAGAAATTATGGCTACTTCATTATGGTATCTCTCACTGCACACTGTAGAAAACTAATCATGATCTAAAACTAATCCCTGGACCTAATAAAATACTTTGCCTTCTTTGACTTCAGAAGCTATATTTTATTTCTAAAACTAATCTACCCTTAATGTGTGGGGAGGGAGAACAATAGACCATGTCGTCTCAGTGTAGGCTGGGAATCTCAGGTGCAGTGGGTTTTGACGGTTTTGAATAGCAATCCATCACTTAGCAGACAAATAGAGGCTACAGTCTCTTTGCAGCAGCTCTTTTTCAACACCAAGATGACATCTGTGCCCTCTGCAAAGGATTGTATGATGTCATCCTCAGAAAGCAATAGATTTCAAACACTACTGGGCTTGAGCAGGCTGTTTGCAAGGTGGTTGGAGTGTTATTTTTTCTTCAAGAAGATGGTTCTCCAATGGCGAGGTGATATTTTTGTCAACCAAAGTTTTCAGCAAGTGCATATCAAAATACTACAGCTAAATAGTGGAAAACAGCAAACAGAGGACCACAGACTTAGCTATATGTCACAGGGAAAACAAGAAGTTATACTGACATATGCAAAACCCCATCTGAAAGCAGAAGTGATGCAATGTGTACATCAGAGCATTAGGTAGTGATGTCTTCTGTTGTTTGTTCTCTTTGATGAAAGTTTTGACCCCGGGGAAAATATTTGTAAAGGTTTGCCCAACATAAACTGCATTAAATATATATATAATAAAGTGAATTTTCTGGTGAGTTCTTAAGAGGCTGGGATGCAGTACAGCAAGAATAATTTCAAGTTGATTTTACAGTTAAACGCTTCAACTCAATATAGTCCATCAGAGTAGTTGAGTTGTGTTAGCACTTTATTGTAAAATATACTGTATATTTAACAATCAATGCTGTGTCCTCAAAAAGAAAGATCAAAAGTAAAACAGAAATCTAAATGTTAAATTTTCTTAACTATTTCATTTTTTTACTATACAATGCTTTTCTTCATCATGGTGACCTTGTCAGAAGTCTGACAGGTCATTAGGAACCATGCTTTCCCATTACACTCCGTAAGATACTTTGCTCTGAGAGAGGTCTACAGAGCTTTTCTTCACTTCCATTTGCAAATAGAACTCTGGGACTATGCATCCAGGTATTTCCTTCTTTATTTATTATCATGAACACGTGTTCTTTGAGTAAATTTGAAAAGGTTTTAATCCATCAGGGAATGGATTTAGCAATATTTTAATAATAACAATTAACCAGTAGACTTGCTTGTTGAGAACAATTTCCCCAGAAACAGTGTATCATGGTCAAAAAGTAGTATAATAAGCCAAGAACTCTTTCCTAGTAAACCATTTCCTGCTGCATTTTTGATATTTATTCTGATGGAGAGGAACATAGTAATTGTTTAATTGTTTCCTATTGATATGTCCAATTCAGCAGCTCTCAGTCAGTCACCCTGTGGCCCTGCAGCAGTCATTTGGCAGTTCCACAGATTTTTAAGCCATCAGGGACCATTATATCATCTTGTCTAATCTTTCTGTGTAAAACAGGTCAGATAATTTTGTCTAGTTATCTTCTGTATTGAGTGGAGCAACGGATATGTAACCAAAGCTCATCCTTATCCTCATCCTTACCTTTTGTTTTTTCTAAATGGGGAATATCACCTCCTATTTCATACCTAAGCTGTGATTCATTAATGCTTCCGAAGACTCTGAGATACTGGGATTTAATGTGCTATAAATGTGAACAGTAGAAATATTTCCAGTGATGACCTAAACAGGATTTTTTAATCAATATGATGAATTGGATACTGGGACAAATTAATCTGTGGTGTCTCCAGCAGGAAGGAGTTTTGCCAATTCAATTCAAGATTTTTTTATTATAATATTTGCTGATAATTTGAAGAAGGAAAGATATACAGTACAAAAATGATGTCTTAAAAAATGCTAAAAATAAAAATGTCAGAGACCAACTTTAAATATTAAATGTCATGAAATTCAATTGATTTTTTAGATTTCAGATTAAAAATTCACAGAGATTCTTATTCCTTTTGTCTTCATTAGCCCACATATATCTTATTAATTATTTTTTAGGTATTTCAATAAACACGTGATTATATTAGTGGTGAGAATGTAAAACTAAAATTCTTTTACTCTAACATCACTAGGACCATATAACGATGCTTGCCCTGATCCATGTTCAAGCCAAAGAGTCTCCCTTTGAAGGCATTAAGGTATGCAAGGGGTATTGCCCAGCCTGTTTGAGATGGCAAAGTGCCTCCTAGTTCCATGCCTGCTCCTCTGCCTTTGCATCAGGCAAAAGTAATTTATACACGAAGGGCTGGAACCCTCTCTGAACATCTGCAATGACAGGAGTAGGCAGTCCAAGACATGTTTTCTGACTTCAGTGAATGTGATTTTAGTATGCCTTAACCAAGCTTTCTATCAACTGCTTTTGGGAAATCTACCTGAAAAAAACCCCAAAGCTTTAGAAAAATACTTATGTTCACTGGTTTATATTTGCCTTTTTAGCATCATTGTCCTTCAGTTTTCCACATTGAGCAGTACCGCTCTTGCTGCTGTGAGTCTTCTCTGTATCTTCCTTGAAGAAGTTCCTCTTCAAGCAGCTTTTGTGAACTTACTTGATGGCCAGAATTTCAGTTAATGACAAATCTCCTTCGGAAGAGGGTGTAGTCAAGGCCATTCTGGTTTATTATGTATACTATTTATATTTACCTACAGTCTATGTATATTTAGTCTACTTAAACACACACACGGATGTATTTGCTTAACAAACAGTAGCTTCTATCCCAAAGTTACATTTACAATGAGCGGAGTAAAACTTTTAAGGTTGGTAGTACTTGGAGAGAACTACTACTTCCGAGACAATAAAACCAGTGATAATGATTTAAAACTCTTCCCCATCCAAAGCTTATTTTTTAAAAAAATAAAGTAATAAATTAAAGATACTAAAATTTCAGGCCTGTTTTACCTCTGAACAGCTAAGATGGCAACGTGTCATCATTTAAGCCCAGCTGGCAATTAAACAGCCACTCACACACCCCCAACCCACACCTCCAGTGCAGTGGAATGGGGAGGAGAATCAAACTTCCAGGCTGAGATAAGAAAAGTTGAAGAATTTAAACAAAGTAAAATATAATAGTAATAATAGTAAACAACAACAGCAGCAATAATAATAATAACACAAAACCCAAGGGAAAAAAGTGATGCACAATACAATTGCTCACCATCTGCTGACTGATTTCTGAAACCCAGTCAGTCCCCCTTCCAGGTAGTTCCCCCAGTTTATGTACTGGGCATGCTGTTCTATGGTGTGGAATACCCCTTTGGCCAGCTCAGGTCACCTGTCCAAGCTATGCTCCCTCCCAGGTTTTTTGTGTTCCTCCTCACTGGCTGAGCATGAGTCACAAAAATATCCTTGACTTAGGATAGACACTTCTCAGGAACAACCAAAACATCAGTGTGTTATCAACATTATTCTTATACTGAATCCAAAACACAGAACCATACCAGCTACTGAAAAGAAATTAACTCTATCCCACGCAAAGCCAGGACACATTAAAATAAATACTTATAAAATTTTAAAAATTAAAAGGAAGTTGATTTATTTCATTCAAGATTTGCAAATTCTGTAATTTAAACTTTTGGAACCAGTAAAATAAGTGGTACTTCTTCATGGTCCTGCAGGTTCTGCTTCTCTGACCAGTTTGACTGTGATATCCACTGGAAGCCACAATAAGTAACTTACAGTCCTCCAGCTACTGCTCCATTTCTTCCTTGGTATTTAAAAAGCTGCATCCTTTCTTCATTGTTTACCATAAAGGTGTGGAAGAGGAGGAGGTGACCAGCAGGTCTATGGGGGCCCAGAAGAAAAATCCTGTGGGAAGGGAGTCCCATGAGGACACTGTCAGAACAGGGAAGGAATCTCAACGTGAGCCAGAGACCATCAAGCAAATGTTGGAGATGTCCTCTTTTACACAAAAAAAAATTGAAGTTGAGGGAAAAGAGTCATTCTAGTCTACTTACAGTAGAAGAGTAATACTTTTTTTTTTTTAATGACTGTTTTGGAAGGGAGTGTGGATAGCACAATCACTACCATGCCTTCAAAGTTGCAACTGGATTTAGCATATGTGACATGTAATCCAGAAGGTGTTGTTATTCTTGCTCTAGGACTTATAACTGCTCCCATATACACAAAAACCAATTGACACCTTTAAAAAAATTACATTACAAGACTTCAGTGAAAATCAGAGTAGCTACTCACTTAGAAATAGCAGAATAGAAAGAAAAGAAATTATTAATTTAGGGTCCTTGCAAATCTTGAAGTTTCCTGGAATGCAAAAATCCTACATTCTTCTTACCAAGAACAAGAAAATACATATTTCATCACAATGGCCTTAACTTTGACCTGTGCATTGTGCCTTTTAGGTATTATTTGTATTATATTGATTTAGAGTAGAATTCATCTTCACTGCATTTAGTCATTTAAAGTTAAGGGTTTCATCTACGCTATTTGTCCAGGTTCCCCTTATAGTAAATGGAGAAAGATAAGTTCCTCCAAATGGCAATTCATCCCATTTTAAGATAGGCATCTGAGATAGACTGGATGAATTGCTCTCTACTGCAGTCTCTCTCCATTGCTCTGAGGAGTCAAAGTTACTAGCTTAGGCTAAGCACCCAGTTTTCAGATGGCTAAAACTTCAGCAAAAGGAATCCCTCACACATATCTTCTTTAAAGGGATGCATTTAATTAAGAAATATCTCATAGTCAATTTGCTATCTGTTATTTTGCTAAAATTTGGTAAGTGATATTTCTTTGGAATCATATACCTTAATGAGCAACAATAATATCAAATAATAGTAAAATTACATGTGACTAGGTGGTTGATCAATATATGACATTAATGTGCACATAAATCATTCTCACATTCTGTTTCAAAGAAGGACATTCATTTAGACTTCCGGTAGAAAACAAAGGTAGGGCATTTTTTGAACTACCAGTTATGAATTAATTTTGAAATATTACAGAGCTGCAAGAACTAAGTACTCCTGAAAAATCAGGCTGATAATATTATTTCAGGGTCAAAGTAGGGGAGGAGTTGCAGTGTATTTGTTTCTGTTTGCTAGGAATTGTATGTTCAGATTTTACTATGTGTGAGTATGAATTGTGTGGTACCCTCAGCTATTAATTTCTTAAAGGGTCTGGGTTTGGAAATGATGCAATAGATATCAACATTATTGTCTCTTAGCAACCTCAATTAGTATTTGAAACAAAGGAGGGTTTGCAAGCTTGGACTTTTTCCCATGTGTTCACAAAATCTTGTTTGTGAACACACTAATGAATGAATCCATTACTCACAGTTTTTAAACGGGGGAGACAGGGCACAAGCTTAATAAATTATGGGAACAAGTGTTGCAGGGCAAGCAAGAACGGCCCTTGTGGAGCCCTGCTTCTTTCCCTGTGCACCTGACAAGATGTGCACATCCCCTAGGTGGCTGAGTTAGCCATGCATGCCTGCACATCACAGCATGCTTTCCTTCCAAATGCTGGTAGGAAGGGCTAAAAAGTCACTGCAAATTACGTGTCACATCTGGCAGCAGTGTAGGCAGCAAGTTGCTACCAGACCTCCTATTTCTTTCATGTTAAAAAATTGCCCTCTGACCTGGAAGGATATGTCTAGAGTGAGAAATTATTTGCCCTAGATCCAAACTGGTTCTATGTCCTGTTCAATTAAAACCAGGCTTGAAAGAATTTGAGTACCTTCAGCTCAGTGTAAGCACCAGTTTCATTAGCCAACTGCTCCAGAAAGAGCAATATTTTCAATGCCTAGTCCTATGGATGTGTCTTATGGAAGTACAGGGTTCCTACTGATAGATAGGAAGATTTCACCAATAAAAAAATTATTTTGGTTTCTTATTTTCTCTCGCTAATTATAGCTATATCCTCTGACCATATTTTGTGAAATATCTCTTCCATCTCTAAAGTTTGGCACTTGCATATTCAAAAATAAATCACATTCTTGCTTCACAAGAGCTTGGTATGAATAAATTTGCATTCAGAATGGGTTGGTGGGGACAGAAGAGTGAGTCTGGCATTGTAATGACAGGGCTGTATTACTTACATTCGTTTTGTGACACTTCATGTTGCTATAACCACATCAAGCCCTGATACTACTCAGTTTGCAGCAACCATGGAAGACTATGCAGAGTCTCCCTAAGGCCCTGCCATGCCTTGCCATGCCTTGGCTTGCCTTTTCCCTCCCATTGCTTCTGCTGTACTAACACTTTCAAAGAAAAGTGTAGAGGAAACCTGTGTTCATGTCACTGTGGGTGACTCCTTTCACACAAGCCTTGCATTTCTGTTGCAGCATCCCTACCAGAGCAAACAAGAAGAAGCTGCAGACAAAGTGCATATCCAGAAAACTCATTGCTTCATTTATATAGTTGCCTGTTGCCATTTACATCTATCAATTCAAAAGGCAGAAGTACTTTTTATCCAATAACAACAAAGTGACTTAAGATTTTTTTTCCTAGAATCACAAGAGAAAACTCCTTCAAGAGCAAAAAGCTAAAGCTGACCATTACTTGGTCTGAAGCCCCAGTAAAGAAGTCTGCTATTCTAATAAATGAGTATCCAAAAATCCTTGGACTTATTGCACATTCAAATTTTGATACTCACAGTTTTATTCCTACAGGGAACTTGTAGGAAATCAGAATTTTTAAAAATACCTAAAAATAAACTACTTAGCCCTCAAACTGGCCCATATTTATCATTAGTGTGTTGAGCAAAACAATGATAAATTAACAGAGGAATATGCACTTCAGTGTTAATTTTTATAAATTTTTTTCTTTGAAGTGAATACAGCAAATACACAGCTATAACATTCTAGCAGAAATACATGGCGGGTATATGTATAGATAGAGAGGTAGATGGTCACAAACAGATTGTCAGAAAGACCAGGCACAGGAGTAACAAGAATTTCCATGGAGAAGAATGGAAAGATTTGTCAAGAGTGCTACAGCCATGACAACAGAAAATTTTAAGGTCCAGGTTTGTTGTAAGTGTTATAGAAATACAGCTTTTTCTTAGTGTGACCCACTTGGGTGTATCTGGTGTGCTGCAAATGCTTCTTCCTGTTTCACCTTCTCAAGGCATGACTTTTGTCCCTGGGTCTGTTAGAGGCATCCACAGGGACTGGCTTGGTGCTGGTGGGACTGCAAGGCTGGGCATGACGCTGGCAATCCGAGTTACACCTTAACAGTGTAATTCCCCTCAGGCTGTGCAGACCCCAGCTGTGCTGAGGCTGAGGGCTGTGGAAGCCCAGCACACTGAAAGACAAACTACCTGTGGTTACTCGCCCAAAGGTTCAGTCCCTACACATCAGCAGGAAACAGAGGCCCCAGCCACCTTCCCTGTGAGGGAGAAGGAGGTGAGAAGCCTCCAGCTTTGTCTGAGCCCAGCTGCCATTTGTACACAGGCTGCTGTGGAAGAGGACTGGAAATAGGGCAGTGCTTGCCAGTGCTGTCTCTGCCCACTCCAACAGTCCCCGTCTGATGCCTGTGTCTGTCCAGTCTGCGCCTCTGACAGCTGTGCCTGTTTGCCAGTGGTTCCAGGAGCTTCAGGTCTGGAAATCTGGGATGGTACCACCCAAAACAAGAAGATGGTAGAGCTTGCAGTTCCCACATTAAACAAAAACACTGGATAAATATACAAGAGGACAGACCCAGAACCTTATAGCAGGGGACGCAGCTTTGCATGTAGTCATCAACCTGGAAACCTCTGCATACAAAATATCTAAACCTCTGCATAACAAAATATCTGCATACAATGATATCTAGTCCTCAGGGCTGATAACCAGCAGGGAAAAGAAGGACAAGGGGGCATTAAAGGGAAGGAATTTTAACCAGTAGGCCCTTAAACAATATGCATAGTACTTTTAAGACCCTGCAACTCTCCAAAATCAGCATCAGCTGGGTAAGAACTTTCCCATTTGAGTCCAAAGATTTAAATGCTGTGAAGTTTTAAGTTGTCTACAGTTACTTTGGTGGTTTCCTTTATTTATTTATTTAGTTATTTCCTTTATGGTTTCTTTCCATTGGTAAATATGAATAACTTTTTAAAAAGCTGAATAAAATAATTCAGCATTTGAAGGCAGATGCCTGTGATGACCTAACGGACTTTTTTTTTCCCTTTTTGTTTTCATCACTAAATACTTCTGTGGTTCTGTCAACGTTTCAAATAAGATTTCCAAGTGCCAGTGAAATAGTTTCATGTTAGAGGGTTATTTTTATAATTCAGTGCACCCGAACTTCATGAAAAATATGCAAATCACCTTCATTATAACCATATCTTGTAGCAACATGCAGCATACGTAGTGCCAAAAATGAATGCATTCATGGCATCTTTTGGGTCCTAAGATCCAATTATGTCTTTTGTTGTTCCTTTTTGGCTTTCTGTGTCAGCTGCATGCTCTGTAAAGTTACTGATTACTGACCTGTTGGCAACTTTACAAATCAGCTTTGAAATGCAAGCTGTCAGTAGCTCTTGAGTACCCCAGTCCCAGGTTACCAAGGCCATGAAATGCTGCATTGAATTTTTAATCAATTTTCCCTCTGCTTCTGCTTAGCTTTTTCCAGGTTAAGGTCAATTTTGAAACCAGCTGAATTCTTTAATAATCACTGTCTTTGCAGTCCTCACTGGGTTCAAAAGGAAGAACAATTTTTTCACTGCATGAATATTAATTTTTTTACTGTGGGGGCTTATTACAGGGGCATATTTTCTGTTTAAGTATTCATTGTTAGATCACAAAGTGCACTGCAGTCTAGCCAAAGTATTGCCTCATGAAGATAGGAGTGAACTGCCACTAACCCAAAATTTCACTGGCCCCACTTTCAAAATGAAGCAAGGCTGCTACTGTAACGCATTCTACATTTTTTTCCCAGCAGCCATGCTACTCAGAGGAGAAAGCTTGTCACCTCAGACACATGTCCTTTGGCTCACCTTTCTAAATGTGACAACTGCAGTTTATTTAGTAATTCTCCCATCAAGCTTTGATGTGTTTTTAAAAGTTGCAGCTCTTTGTCCAAGTAGGCAAGAGCAGAATAAGTCTTAGAGTGATAGAAATTAGGACCTAGATGTGAAAAAAAAACAGTCATCTTTATTTTCTGTTCATACTTTTACACACAGAAGCATTTATCATTTAAGAATTTGGTTAAATGCGTAGGTGTTTATTTGATTGCAGTGGTGAATAATCCATAAATGCTTTATTTTCAAGAATCCTAGTGATGCTAGATTCTACTAGATTACCTTGCAGCAGGGTTTATTTAAAGGTGCCTATGCCAGGATGACACACAGTCAGATAGCTATCACCCTTTTTTCACTATAGCTTCTTTCATGCTTTTACAGAATCTCATAATAATGTGATTTTTTTCACCCTGGAGTGAAAAGACAGTTACAGCTACCCCTTGCTACCAAGGAAAGCAGGTTAGTAAGAGGTACTGTAGTAGCATTTCTGGTTCAATAGTCAATAACATATAATTAAAAGATGCTGGTATTTGTCCAGCTCTTGAGCGTTTCTATTCTCTCTGAGGCTACATTTAGAATGACTAGGATTTCTGGGTGCTGGTAGCAGTGCCACTCTAAGTGAATTCCTGCAGTTGTTTTAAAAGCTGTTTGCCCCCATACCACTATGAATCTTGAAGCAGTTGGTGACAATAGTTGTCCAGGGGTGATCTAGGACATTAGAAGTCTGGAGTCCACTGAAATTGGATTTACTTCTGTCTGTGAGCGATGCCTTATACTGAATAAGTAGAGGTGCCTTATAATAAGTTTCAAGGAAGGTGGTACACTACAGGTATCTCAAAAAAAACCCCCAAAACAAAAAAATAAACCACCACAAAAATGGAGGTAGCTGGGGAAAGAACTTACTGATTCTGCACATCGGATATTGAAAAATAGTTGCTGATTCATGAATAATCTGCAAATATAGCACCTGAAGAATCAACCACAAAGTTAAGCAAATAGTTCTGTGGTTACCAGGTGGTTTTTGGTAAGGTAAGGTCTGGTGTCTCTTTAAGCTCTAGTCAAAATTCTCCTGTGTCTGGGATTTAGTGATAGTCCCCACACTATTTCTCATACAAGTTGACATTTTGCTGCTTCCTTTTTATGGATGATGGGTGAGAAAAATTTTTTGGTCAGTCTCTTCTAACTGATGGAAAATTTAATTTATTAGTCATGAGGGAGCTGAATAATAAATGAGAACTTTCTTCTTCTGGCCTTTGCAGTGGAGGTTCGTCAATAGTTAACATGTTTTGAGGTGGTAGGATGACCAGTGCATAGAAAGACACACTTGCTGGACTGTTACCAAAAGGTTATTCCCTTATGAAGGCAACAGCAAAGATACTTTCTCAGTAGCATTTACCATCTTTAAGGAAAGTACTAGTTACCTGAAAATGGCATCTTGTTAAGAGAAAAAAGAAAAAGGAAAAAAAAAGCAAATTAGACGCTTAATTGAAAAATTTAAGAAAAAATCAGATTTTCTGTGAAGTTCTTGTTGCATTGTGCTGCTGTGGGAGATCTTTTGCCTTTTGGGAGATTCCTATTGCTGGGCCTGGAGCTGCTTATGTTCTAGTTTTAACAGTGGATTTTAACCATCTCCTCAGAGGAGATGAAGAACTGAGCAGGTCTGAAACTGTTCAGAGTTTTATGAATACAGGAATCTATGCTGCTAAACCTGTCTTCATTTGAAACATTGGAGATGATGGATCCTTTCTAGATTTCCTATGAGCAGGCTCATGTAGTTACTGGTCTCATAGAGACGTTGGGACTTAATTTTACCATACAGGAGCAAAGCTTTCAATGAGAACTCAGTATTCTCGTGCTGTTTGTAATAATTTTATTGAATCTCTTTTAGTAAGTGCAGTCCAGCACACTTTATTAACACAGTTGAGAACAAGAATGATATCTCTTCCCTTCCACGTGGCTTGGAAAACAGGACAGCACTGGAGAAAGCAATTATTCAAAGATCTTTGAAAGGAAAGAGGAGATGGTAAGGATGAAAATAGCACTGATAAAGGACAAAGACTGGATACACTGAAACTGAATAAGAAGTGTAGTAAATAGGCAACTTGAGGCAACTTCATTTTGAGAAATAACTCTTGAACCAAAGGTAGCTGCTGATGACAAATAGCAACAGTTATATGGTTTAGTAGCACCCATAATGTGATAATTGATGAGCAAGCCACTTCTTGAGGGAGATAATTCCATCATGCAAGATTTTTTAAATTTTAACTTTGTGTTTTTGACCATCACTTTGGGTTGATCATAGGAGAAACTATAAAGGGTTTCATTGACTACATTGATAAGTGCCCTGTAAAGCTGAATGACACCCCTGGAACTTAAAGGTCAGTACAGTTCACATCGCTACCCACACAGTGCAGAACTGCATAAAGAAAGCATAAGAGAGAGTAATTATCTTTTCCAAACACAAACTCAGAATCTCCACCTTGGTAATACAAAAACAAAAAACCCAGTGCATGAAGAAAGCTTTGCCAAGTGTTACTCTGACAGGCTTTAGCTGACAGCTGTCAGGGTTGTGAGAAAGTCACACAAGCAGAAATGTGGTATTAGTGTGCTGTGAGGGCCATGAAGAGGATCAGAGGGCTGTTTGCACCTTTCCTATGAAGACACACTGAGACAGTTAGGGTTGTTGATCCTGGAGAAAAGAAGGCTCTGGGGAGACCTCATTGTGACCTTCCAATACCTAAAGGGGGCTTATAAGAAAGAAGGAGAGGGACATTTTACTCCAGGAGATGGTGATACGACAAGATGGACTGGTGGACTAACAGAGGAGGGATTGAGATTAGATGTTAGGAAAAAATTCTTTCCTGTGAGTGTGGTGAGGCACTGAACAGTTTGCTTAGGGAAGCCATGGATGCTTCATCCCTGGAGGAGTTGAAGGCCAGGATGGATGGGGCTTTGAGGAATTTGGTCTAGTGGAAGGTCCCCTGATCATGGCAGGAAGTAGAATAAAATTATCTGTAAGATCCGTTCCAACCCAAAGCATTCTAAGATTTTATGATTCTGTGACTGATATTTCTCATGGGTAATTAAATCCCTCATTATACCCTAACAAAGTGCCAGGCCTCACTACCATTTGGTATATCTTTAGGAGTAACCCAGCCACCTTATATCCCAGTGAACTTCAGACACAACATTTCTAGTCAATGCCTCAAAGACAAACACCATAGGGAACAGCTAAGTCAGTTTCTCTACAGCCCTGATGGGAAAGGGAATACTGCCATGTCCTCTTGCTGTCAATGCAGTGTAGTCAGGGGATGAGTTTAGAGAAGCAAACATGCAGCAAGAAGTTTTAAGGGTACGCTACATTCTTATTTTACTTCCGGTACAGCAAGACCAAATTGGGAACACTTGTTCTTAACATAGTAGTGACCAGGGGTAAAAGGCAGAGTTTGAAGCCTGTCATTGCGTATCACACCCTGCACTCTGGAGTTTGGATACAACCAAAAAGGCTCAGACTATTTTTTGTTTCCTGGCCTGTTTTATTTTACCAGTCATGTATGAAGCAATGACATCACAGGAAAACCCATCTCTTTGCTCATTATGCTTCCTGCTGTTAGGTGTGCAGCTACTCACATGAGGTATGTATTTGCACGCAGCTTTTCCCTTGATTTGCCTATGACTAACCAGAGAGAGGAACTCCAAAGAGACTCGTTAAACCTATGAAATCTGCCACAGTTTGTCACATGTGGCTCTGCACACATAAGCAGAGCATTGCTTTTATAGTAAGCTGCAAGTCTCTCTTTCTGCAACAATAGTAATTCATGTCACTGCTTTAGTCTCAAGAGAAGCTGGTATTAAATGGTAGATGTTAGTTTAATATTAATAATTGTCTTAACTTCATACAGCTACAGGTTTTCATCTAGTAAAAGGGAGCTATTCATTTTTTCTCATAAAAACAACATTCCTCTGAAGGGAATTTAACAGATGTACAGAGGATGATGGCAGGTGCAGCATAATGAAAGCAAGACACTTTGAACTGTCAGTGGCTCTCTAACTGCTCTTTGTATTACCCTGGCAGAGGTGTGCCTGCTCCAGTTCAAAACAGCTGCTCTCTCACAAGTGTACTCCTGGCTCCCATTCACCACCCTGCAAGGAAAATCAGGGCTGCAGAAGGAGAAAAAATATAGAAAAAAAAATCTGGATCAGGTGAAAAACATCTGCCTGCATATCAGTATAGTTTAGAGCAGTCAAGAGAGCCTGTTATGTTTTATATAACTTGCATATTGTAATTTTTAAGGGGGAAGGCTCAGAAAATGAAGATTCATTAAAGCTATAGCACTGGGTGTCAGGCAAACCTCTTTCATCATCCAGCACACCACCGTGGGGAGTGCTGCTCTTCTGCAGAGTCTTCTCCGTTTTTCTCCAGTTAGTATTAAATTGGTGCTAGGGCTTCTGCCACTTTTCTCTAGGAAAAGATATTAATAGCTCTTAGCAGTATTTCTTTCTAGCTAAACTAAAGATGTCTTTCTCCCATTCTATCTCATTTTAATTATGTTGCTAGTTTGTAAGGCATTAAGATTCTCTCTTTGTGCTTGTTTTTTACATTCTTCACCTTCTTGTCATTTGAATAACAGAATTGCATTATTCAACATTCTCCACTTATTAGACTTTTGATCATTTAATCAATTTTGTGCCTTTCCTTTTTTCTTCATAATTCCCTCATCTCTGTCCATATCTTTCCAGATGAAACTCTCAGAACTGTCTGCTGTATTAATAAAGAATGCATACCACTGTAGTAAAAATGTTTCTTAACATAGGTTTGGGGTGACCTGTCAATCTATTGCGGTAAAGCCATAATGTAAGCTATGCAGCTCACCTGCAATTATTATTATTATTATTATTATTATTGTTATTATTGTTATTATTGTTGTTGTTGTTGTTGTTATTATTATTATATCTTCATACTAAGGTTGTGAGAGATATAATTTTGAGACCAGTGTGGACATCTTTTCTAATACTATTGTTCTTCTAAAACTATTTTTCTAGTACTATTGCATCAAGTTTATTTTTCTTTCATTTTTAGTTTCATGTTGTTTCCTTCTAGACAGCATGGGAGGATGCAATTGCTATTGCATTTTGCTATTGATTAAGATTGAAAGAGAAAACAACATATTCTCAGTGACTACAGAAGTTTGTCTCAATTCCTGTTGTCAAATGTCTTATTTATTAGAACAGGAGGAAAGTTGGGGCCATGGAATCTATCATTCTCTACAAATTCCTGAAAGGAGGTTGTAACAAGGGACAGGACAAGAGGAAATGTTGTCAAGTTGCACCAGGGGAGGTTTCAATTAGATTAGAAAAAGAAAAAGGTCGTCAGGCACAGGAACCAGTAGCCCAGGCAAGTGGTGGAATCATTGTATCTGTAAGTGTTCAAAAGGTGTGTGGATGTGGTGCTTGGGATATGGTTTAGTGGTGAACACAATGGTGCTGGGTTAATGGTTGGACTCAGTGATCTTGGAGGCTTTTTCCAAACTTATAGATTCTAAGATTCTATGAATCTTGCAGGACATACTGAGTCTTTAAATAATTAATTGAATAAATGCTGCCAAAACAGATTATACGCAAATTATCACTATAGAATCAGAGATCTGTTTCTCAACTATCTGTCTTCCCATTGTGGGTGTAGTGCATTCTTGTGAGATCTTAAGTGAGAAAGGGGCATCTGCCACCTAGCACACTGTTTTCAATCAATACTGATTTTGAATATCTTGCAAAACAGTGGTTTACTCTGCTGATTTAATTTTTGCGTTGTATGTATTTGGAAATACATGTTTGACTGCCTTTCATATGAAGTAACAGTCCAAACTACATGGGCTTATTGATATGCCTCATTCAAGAAATGGTGGTCCCAGCTCAATAAAGCACTTATTCATGTGCTTAAAATTAAATATATCCTTGAGTATATTACTGAAAATCTGCCTGCAGAAGGGTTTTGCTGAACAAAGGTGGCTTTAGGCTTATGTCTGGGTACTCTGTTGAATTGCAACTTGTGAGCCCTATTACTCCGTGAATTGAATTGAGTCACTCAAAGTGCATAAAATTAAGCATGTTTATGATATGCTTATGATTTTGCAAGATCAGTACTTCATATCTGTGAGCACATATTCACATAAGGAGCTCTTTAATAATGAAAGGATTCAGAACTGGTCTTTTTTAACTGGCAGTTTTAATAAAAAAAACCTTAATAAAGACTGTAAATTGCAAAGTAATGATGTTAGTTCAGTTCCCTAAGGCAAGCCTTACATCATCATGTATGTATACAGTAAATAAGCCTACAGAGAAGGAAAATCCAGACCAATAAATGGATTATAGAAATGAGTTTGGTAATGAAACTTTACACAGCAAGACATTTGCCAGTGAAGGCAAGATATGTGGTTGAAACACTGTTGAAAATAAAGGTTCTTTAGTCTGCCTAATATTTCATTGGCCTTTGAAACATTCGTTTACATAAGTATGTTTTCTTATGACTCCCTTGAAGAAGGGTTTTATTTGGATGCTGAAGATTAATGTTGGTACTCTTTTTAAAAAATCCTTTCTGCAACTTGAGAAAATCAGGAAATCAAGTTTCCAGCAAAACAATAAGGCATGTCAGAGTGAGCTGAACACTCACATTTTGTCTTAAAGCATGAAAAGGCAGACAGCCCTGAAGTTTTAAGCTTCTGTGTCAAGAAACGAGGCCCTAACCATACAGTGTCTTGTGCTTATATGAAGCATGAACTAATACAGTGCACCTTTAGATGAATCATCTGCTTTTATCAGCCTTCTCCTCTTTGTCTACTTGCAGAGTGGATTTAAACTATTCTTGTGTGATACAAAATCCAGTGCATCTAGCAGACCAGAGGAAATTTAGATAAAACTTCTTTTTTACAGACCATTTACATACTGAATGAAGCTGCTCCCATCACCAGACACATGCTTTGACTGAAATACCTGTACTATCCTGGTTTGTTTTCTAAGCAGTCAGTGCCCTTCTGTGATGAACATCAAGTACCACAAAGAGGCAAAGGTGCAGGCTCAAGCAGCTGCTGCTCCAGCCAGCACACTACTCAGCTAGGCTTTTAGGAAACATACCCACAGACAAGGAAGCTATGCTGCAGACTCCAGGCCTGAGGTCAAACATTTATCATTAGAGGCATCATTTCCTGATATTAGAGGCTCCAAATCATCAGTCTTTTAATACATAATATCAATAGATGTAATGAAAAATGCACCGGATGTAGAGAATCCCCTGAATGTTAATGTACTCTCTGCCATTGGAAGCATAATGTAGTGTCTGTGTCAGCTGAGCTGGAGAAAAACAACGGGTCAAATGGTGAAAATGGAGAGGAAGGCAGCAGCTAAACCTCCGATTCTGGTGTGTGAATGCAAATCGCCTCCGTTCCCGGGGTCAGCACAAGCTGTGCCTCTGGAAATATACCGAGATGAGTGGGATTTCTGCAGCATGCATGGCTGTTCTGGCTCCTGCACAGTGAGACGTTTCACACTGTGCACAGCAGATGGGAGCTGGGAAGTTCAGCTCAGGCACTGAAGCTTGCATACATACGCACAAAAAAAATAAATACATATATTGTGCGTGTCACCAGGCCCTGGCAGAGCTGCTGCTGGGAGCCTCTCACTGGGCTGTGTCTGGGTGCATGTGCACTTCATCCTTGCATGCCCTTGGCACATCACATGAGCACGGTTGCTCTACCAGCACATGGATGCTCACAGACCAAGTGATACTAAACCTTCAGGACTATTGCTGAGACCTTTCTTTGCAGATTCCCCAGCAGACTAAACCCACCTTTTCCCACGTTGTGGATATTGTGACCGTACTGAGTTTAAAAGTAACTTTATAAGGATCTCCAATCACTGAAAGTAAGCAGAAACTTTATCTGAGTTTAAAAAAATAGTTGCCTTTTAAAATTGTAGCAGCAGATGTAGCTGTGAATAACAACAGACTGGTGAAATCCCATACCTCTTGCTCTGCTTCAATCTCTTCTCTAAGTTCTCAACAAGATATGCAGATGCTCTTCAAATGAGATGGAGATCCTCCTCCTGTGTCAGGTTTTGTGAATCAGAAATCCATCACATTCAAAGAGACCACAATAACACTGTATTAGTTTCTCCATCCTATTGAGCTTTTATATTGCCCAGTCCAGAGGCTTGGGAAAGCTGATTTTGCACAGCATAAGGCAGCCTCAACTACAGCCAGCCAACTAAAGCCTCAACTAAAACCAGCCTAACCTCTCTCTATTATTAATAATCAAGAACAGTGTATCCTCAACCTTTTTTAACTGCTAGATGTACTTTGACTTTATAAAAAAATTCTACCAATTCTGCAGTGCAGTATTGCTGCAGTGATTTCCACTTAGAATAAAATAAAAGGCTGAATTAAATTTCATTCATTATTTTTATTTCCTCCACTCCTTTCCCCATTTCGGTTTGTTTGCTCAAGTGTTGAATATGTCTGTATTTTTAAATGTAAATGTACTTCTGCAAGTTTTTACAGGCAACATTTAATCTGTGCAGTAGTGGTGTGGGAGATAAATAACTTGCTTTTGATTGTGCATGGTTCTGTATTCATGAGGACATTTCTTCATGCAGTGATTTCATTAGGTCAGTCAGAATCTCTAAATTGTAAACCAACAGTAACCCTGAAGACAAAAAACTGTGTTAATGTTCATTGGCAGGCTGGTTTATGGAAAGATAGCCATGAATGCACAGACAAAAAGTGCTTTTTGAACTGCTCTCTTCAAAAGTTTTTTCTACCCAGATGCCCATGAGAATCTGAAATATACTGACACATATGGGTTTTCTTCAGCTCTTGCTTCTCTACAAGGCTAGTGTGAGAAATGTAGTTCCAGGGAAAGCCTTAAATATTTCTATTTTCCACTGCAAGAAGCATTACTACCGATTCATCACATGAGCTGAGATTTCCCAACTCATTTCTAGCCCAATTTAGCAGACATACAACTTCGGATAATTGGGGCAAGTTCTGGACTCTTTTCTGAACAAAACCATAGCTCCTTGAGCATCTCTCTCGCCACAGCAGTTACCTCAACATCGTTCCTAGGCAGGAAACTGCATCCCAGCATTCAAGTGCTGCTCTCAGGTTTTTGAAGCATAATGGAGCTTTAGGCCTTTGAGGGGAGGATGAGGAGGACTTGGAGGAGAAGGTCAGAGATTCCTAAATTATGGCTTTTCATTTTGTTCTTGAGAAATGAAGAGTGAGAGGCACCACTAGAAGCCAATTCACAGCTCAAGAGGCCAGAATCATCCCCGGAGATGTTTCTCCTACACTTCACTCACCATAGAAAGAGCCCAAGGTGACCAAGGCTCCTGTTTGGGTGCCTGAAATAAATGCTAAAAATTAGGTAGACTATGTCTCTCCTTTACATCATCACAAATCCCCTGTTTTGCCCTTTGGTACAGCTTGCACAGGGCAGTTCATTAACACAATATTGATGTTCTGTGACAAGTGAAGAGGCCAATAAGACCCTTGCTCAATGTGAATTATTTCACCTCTTTTTTTCCTTAATTTTCCTAATGGTGCAGTGTGTTTTCCTACGCCAGTGACATTCAGTTGCATGTATTGTTAATTTTGGCTTTGTAGCTTGCATTTAGATTACAGCTTGTGTGTCCCCAAAGTGGTATCAGTTGCCTGAAATCTTGATTCCTCCGTGTTGTGTGGCTGGCAGAAATGTCAGCTGGTCCAAGGGAGCGGTTTTAAAAGAAGCAGAGCTGATCTGACATTCTTCAAAGGAAAGCCTGGGAGACTCATCTCTGCACCTGGGTTTGTTATATGCACTGAGCAATGGGAAGAGCGCTATGAATGCTGTCACTCGAGCAGTGAAGAGGGACAGGCAGCCATGTCAAAAATGACAACGTTTCTTTTACTAGTCTTGCAAAAGACGTCTGCAGTGATGTGACTGCAGATGACATCAAACAACATAAGTGGCTGGTTTCTGCAGTAGATTGAAATTCATCCAGTTCCCTGTGCTCACTGTGATGACTTTCAATGCTAATTCTCAGTGAGTGAGGCATGAAATATATTCACAGGCTATACACAGTTAGGATACTTTTAAGTTATTTGAGGTACCTGTGATGTAAACATCTGTGCCTCTTGCTTTTGTGCATTTTTTCCTGCATTTCAATTATGCAGTCAAAGAAACACTGGAAAAGGGGAGAACAAGTTTGCTGATCTAGTTATTTTTCTTTTTTGAAAGGAATGAGTGCCTCATTGTCTGAGTAGAGGGAAACGTAAGATAGAAACACACTTTAATCTTCACCAACAAGGAAGAGATCAGCTGAATTGATGCAAATGAGGTGTTTTTGAAAGTGATCCCCAAAGCTTGCTGTATTCACTAAGTAAAATTGTGGGTTGCTTAAACTTTCATTTGGAAACCTAAATAATGGTGTAAAAGATCAAAAAGTTTTAGTTTGAGTTTTACTGCATGACTGTAATGCTCTTTGAAAATGAAGCTAAAGCCAGCATTCAGCACTGACAGTGTCCTGCATCTGCAGCAACCTGTGTGCTTCATTGTATTTTAAGAGGATGCTTCTCAGTTCTGACATCAGATGACACTCTGTGCTTTTCTTAAGGTAACCTGGGAGGAGAGAGGCTGCAAAATGCAGGGAGAAAGAAGGGAAAAACCTTCTGTGCCTGTGCAGAAGGTCATGGGAATCTGGTGGCAGGAACTGCTCCCTGGCATCTGTAGAACTGGGAGGACAGTCTATCAGTACATCAAGTCTAATCCAAGGCAGGTGGGGTTATAGTTGTATGAATAAGAAAGCAATCTATTGTTCAATATAAACTGATACTAAACCTTTTCTTTTAAATAGCAAAAAAACTTCTTCCTTTTTCATACATGACAATCAGCATCTGCATTTTCTGTTAGTTCCTTTGCTATATACTCTGCTTTTAGTCAGCTAAGAAGAAGGAGAGACATGTTGCTGTCATGAATTTTGGATTTCGATGTAATGGCTTTTTCACATAAAAGACATACAGCTACAGCAGCAAGGGGCTCACACTCCTCCCTTTCTCAAGGAGAAGATCTCTCTTCCTGACCACTCACCTTGAATTCTGGGTTTTGTACAATGGAACAGCTTTCATAGGATAGGGTGAGAATATCTTCACCTTGAAATAGATTACCAGATGAGAAAAAAATAATTTAAATAAAGAAAAGAGAAGTAAGCCCTTCTTACCAAGGGCTCTTGCAATCTGGGTTCATCCTCACCACTGAGCAGCCTGACTCCCGAGCTGTGGAGGACCCCCCTGGAGCCAGCCCAGAGGTTTGCACAGCCGGTGGTTTGCCCTGTCCTGCCACCAGGAGCTGCTGCTGGAGTGGCGTGTCAGCCCCTTGGCTCCTGCACGATGGGTTAGGCTGCTGGCATTTCAGCCTTGTGTCCTGGGCTGAGACCTGCAGCACCCAAGCAGCAAACACTCAGCTGGCTCACTCAGGGCTCGTCTGGGGGCACCCGAGGGACCTGCCAAGGCTGGTGAAGCAGTGTTGGAATGCTGAACCACTTGGTGGTGTTAGGCTCCTACATTGTAATAGTCTAGCAGGGGGGTGTGGGTTGAGATGTTGGTGGGAGGCCTTCAACAAAACCTGCTGGATGGAGCCTCTCAGGGAAGAGCCACGAGATAGCTGTTTCTGGATCCTCCATGGCTGCAAGCACATAAGAGTTGTTTCTCTCCATCAAGGCTGAGACACCTCTGGGTGTAGAAGGAAGTAGAATTACGAATACTTGTGTTAAGACTCATCTCATCTACCTTTAGGTGTTTGTCCCATGAATGTTTATATACAAGCTGGTTACATCAGGATGCCATTAATGAAAAATATGTTCTGTTGGGATGTGATTCATCAGGCTGATGTTTTCAGCATTTTGGAGCTTTTTAAAATTTTACTATGAGACTCCTCTATGTTGGTATGTTTATTTGTCATACCTAATTATTGTTGTCTTATGATAAAACTGCAGTAAGAACACTGTCCTTGCTTTTTAAAAACTAATTTTTCCAGATATCTGTTTCATAGAAGAGTAGTAAAGAGGAAAAAAGATTTAATGTTTCTCTCTTTTGAAATGCCAGGAAATAAAGAAGGGAAGTAGAGCAGAATTTAGATGGATCCATAGGCTCCATATAATTGTGACCTGACAAGAGTATCCATTTGCTCATTAATACCTCTTCAACATTCAATAAAGTAGAATAAAGGCTTTTATTTTATTAAATATTAATTAACCTTTTAATATGTTTAGGGGAGGCTATAGGAGTAAAGCACTGATGGAGGGAGGTAACTGAAGGCATAACAGTAAATGAGACAATTTCCCTGATTTCTAGCAAAAGCTCTCCTGGCTTTATACTACCACTTTATCTAATTATATCTGATTTTTTTCAACAACAAAACATGTAGAGAAAGAAAAAGAGAAGAAAGCACAAACAGCTTGGCTCTTTGGGAAAAAAAATTGTCACTGAAAGCAATTTTTCCCCCTCTTTGTTTACTGGTGAAGGTGAAGCAGTAACTCAACATGCAGGTACAGACGTGATAATTTACTTGTCAGTTAGGTGGTGGAAAAATCATTCTTAATGATAATTGTTGTATTAAGGTTGGGGGATTTTTTTTCTTTTTTTTTTTTTAAACACGAAGGCAGCTGACTATTCTTTTTCAACAGTGCACTCTACTGTTATTTATTCCTGGCCCCTATCATCCTACACGTATTTTTTTCACCCGTCAGAGTCAGAGAGGGATATATGGTGTTTTATCATTCAGCACAAAGGCTATTCGTGGTCCTGAGCTGGGTCTTCTCTATCCACTTGACAATGCTATTCATGGTTGTTAAGGATGTGCAGATAGAAAATGTACCTATGATTTGGTTTAATTCACTTGTTGACAGAATCAACCCTTACTTTTCTTTTGATAGCCATTTCTCAAATGCAGTAGATGATCATCTTAATCAGTGCTTTTATAGTATTTTTAGCACATCTATTGAATTTGTATATGTAATGCATTTAGGTGATTTAATAATGTATTTTAAGCATTCAAAATAAAAGGTAAGGGGAACTACTGTTTTGGAAAGATGGTCGTTATTTAGTTCAACTGGCTCGAGGAAAAATATATTTTCTTTTTTGTTTGTTTGCAAAAATGGGGATGGTATGCAGTTGACATAAATGGGAATCATGCAAATTAATTTGTTTGAAAACCTTCACCCTAAAAATTCAGATGATGCTGCAGCAATGGAATGAGGTACCAAGTAACCATCCCAGGTGAGAACACAGTGAAATGGACAGGAGAGCAGGCAAAGATAGCAGCTGTCATACGTAGTAAATCTGTACCTACTAGGGAGAAGAACATGCAGTTACAACAGAGGTGAATTTTTTTTTACTCCTTTCTAAGCAAATAAATTAAATTAGAAGGGAACATTGTGTCATATATCAGTGCATGTGGGAGGCAATATGAACAAGACCCTGGCCTCTTGGCTTGGCTTCTTCCCATACCTTTGACCAGTAAAGCCCATGTCCATGAAGAAGTCAAATCCCAAACAAGCTTTCTTAGTAAAAGATCTGTGAAGGACAGGAGTTGAAGTTATGGGCCATTAGCAAGGGAGATGTCATCAGCAACAACTTATCATGAACAGAGAGGTGCCTGTCATGTCCAAAAGCTGCCTGGCAATTCTCAATTATTTAACTGTTGATGTTCCGTCCATCTCTCTAGGTACTCATATCTTTGGCAGCCCCTCTACAACCCGTCACCTGAGTGCAGGTCAAGTTACAGTGCAAATATCTACCTCCATCTACTGTACCCCCAGTGCAGATGAAACATGCAGAACCAACAATTATAATGTGGCTACAAGTAAGATTTACACCAGGAGATAAGAATGGAAAGAAAGATATGCTGCAGGGGAGGTGAGGTGAGGGAGGAAGCTGGAGATCAGTTTCCTGCTCCTATTGCTACCAGTGAGTTAGGCAGCACAAGTGCTTTCTGCTCTCCTACAGCAGCAGCTGCCACCCCAGAAACACTGATACTTCCCTCAAAAACAGCAAAAAGCCTGGTTCTTTATGGCTATAGTGTAGCTCACAAGGAATGGGAGGGTCACAACCATCTGGTCATCCTCAGCAATTTGCTGTCTTTTCTAACCAGATCCCTTGGTCCCAGCATGGCCAGACTGCAGACCTTTCCTGCCTAAAATGAGCAGTTTGCCTGATCTTGCTTAGGAAATATCATTATCTAGTCAAATTTTGATGATGCCACTTTAATAAGGCTGGACTTCCTTTTCTCTCCTGTCCTCCTTGTGACATAGCAGAGCCCTTCAGAATGTATTAGCCATCACAGCAAGACCTTCACAGAAAGAAAGGCAAAAACAATCTCCAAAATTTTGTAGTAATAAATAATTTCTTTATTAAATATAAGAATTCCATTACCTTTTTACAGTTCCCTTCTGTCTCCCTAAATCCACTTTATCAAAAGTTTTCCAGCAAAAAACATTTACAGACAAGGCGCTGTTTGTGGATTAGGATGTTTTTAGCATCTTTTTTTCTTTTCCACCAACAGAGGGAGTACAGTTATCTTTCCCCTCCAGAGCTTTTGGCCATAAAGCTTAGTTATGTGAGACCAGTAACTTCACTGTGGGTGTTACACGTGTTAGGGCGGGAGGTCAGTCAGGTCTCGGTTTGCAATCTTTAGAAAATCATGGTGCAGTATAAACCAGAACAGACTGTGTAAGATTAATCCTGGATATCTGGTACTGTGGGCTGAATGGATGTTGCACCAATTATGAGATGCATATCGAAATTTTGCAGTGTGGTGCACTCACTTAAGGACTAGTGATGAGATCTGTTAATTGCATTTTATTATCTACTGGTAACTGCACCATTAATGCATGTCAGCACCACTCCTGACAGGGCTGGCTTGAGGGGTTTTTACTGCCGTAGGCAAACTGGAAAGTGTGTGCCACTCTTAGCCACATTTACTTCCAGAGTAAACAGTCAAAACAGTCAGTTGTATCTAGGTCTCAATTTTAAATTATACACCAGTGACTTATTTAACTAATTAGGGCCATATTATCCACCCCAACAGCCAGAAAATGTTTTATGAAGAGGAGTCTTCATAAGAGTAATTACATTTCTTTCCTGATCCCTCCTAGACTATGAAGTACTTGTGCAATTGCACTGCCTAGTGAGAATTTGGGAAATGCAAAAAGCATGAGGCTGGGAAAAAACAGATATTTATTGCCCAAGGCCATATGCTCTTTGTAGCATCAGACCCTGGCTGACCTGGAGGGAAATTCCTGAAAAAGTTAACACTCAGTGTGTCAGTGCTCTCTACCTTAAATTCTTCTCTGTTGTGTCTTGTATTGTTCCCAAATTACTATTAGGCCTCCCCAAATTCCTTACTTCTAATCAAAATTATACTTCTATTGTACTATTGCCCTTTGTCCTATATTTGCAAAGTCTTTGGCATTGTTTTGATTTGAAATCACAATGTGCCCTAGAGAACCAGCCTCCCCTTTCTTGCACAAAGCTCTCTCATGCTGCTGACTCACCAGGGCCCATGAGGACAGGGCACTCGTGTTGGCTGGGCAGCTTCGCTCTGCAGTCTTGGTTTTGGTGATAAACTTGCTGCTCTACCCTTCTGCCTGTATGGGAGATATCTCTGAATTCCAATGAGCTGAAGTTGACCATAAGGTTCTTTTGGTTACTGTCCATAAGGAAATGCAGATTTGTTGGCTCTATGCATATAAGCTTTATGTCCTGCCGAGTTTCCCTCTAGATATCAAGCTGTGTGAGAGGAGGTTGGTATGCCCTCGTCTTCTGTCCTGCCCTCAGTTCTGTTGCTTGCTACATGGGGAGTGTGAGGGAATATGGGTGGAGGAAATATCTTATGGTAAGTTAAAAATCAGAGTCCATGTATGTGGAGTGAATTTTTTTTAATATGATCTGAGCTATATCTTAGTTGGAATCAGATTCTTTGATATAGCTAAAAATCCCCAGGAATTTCTAACCTTTTTTTCTCCTCTGCAGTCAAAATATATAAATTTATTTTAAGTCAGAAAGTTGAAACAATTAGTTTGTACATAATGCAGTACTTTCTGTAGTGCTTTAATTGAAATTAATTATTTCTGCAATCCCAGGTTGAAATACTTCATCTCAATGCACTGAATCAAGTTGAAATGTTTGATGCATGGTAACTCTTCAGTTTCCAAAGGAAAGCTTCATGGGCATTGTACTTGGCTTGTCGTATTTTACCCTGCCTTAGAGCAAGGGCTAATTTGCTGTAGTATATTTACCATCAGCCTTGCAAACCATGATATTCAGTTTCCTACATGACTTGCCCATAGGGGAAGATACATAGCATCACAGCCAACCCAGGAAGTCCACGAGAAATCATGGAGTTAGGTAGCATCTGCATCACAGTTCCAGTGGGACTCGCACGAGGTGGTGAGCAGATGCAACTTGACATCAGTATGATTCAAATGAAACATTTCTGCTCAATAAACCAAAGCATTTTGATTGAGTGAGACCACTCTGGAAGAAATAACTTTGTTTTAATTTTCCCAGGTTTGGTAGAATCATTTTTTCCTAAGCAGTTAGCCTAAATCATTTAACAAAAATATTCCTGCAAATGCTAATATTTCCATTGCAAAAGTGTGTGTGCAAATGTTTGTGTGCATATACAGATATGTATAAGTGTATCTGTATATGCACCTATAAATTAAAGGAAGCTTGCATATGTTTCTCCTCATTTTCATTTACCTGGCATGCTTGCCTGCATTTTAGAAATGAAGGAGAGATGTGACCCCAGAAATTAAACTTGCTGTGTTAGACAAACAGGTTACTGTGGTTATGAACATCAATTCTTGCTATTTCCCTTCTTTTTTTAAAAATTGTGACTGTGTCACCTTGAAAAGTGAGTTGATTATGTGGTACAAAATATGCATCAGAAAGTGCTTGGTCTGAAGGACTGACTGGCTCAAGGGATCAGTAATCTAATGTGGGACCTTTCACCCCTTAGCCACCAATCTGAGCCTGGCATAGGTGAGTAATAAAAACACAAATCTCTCTGCAGCTGGCAGCCATTTGGATGAATAAATAAACTGAGCTGATAATGTCAATATAATTTGATGAAAAAAAAATCCACATCTGTGCAATAATTAGCATGCTTTTGGGGTATCTCAGCAAACAGAAAAACCTGAAAGGGCATGAGAACTGAAAATAGCAGTGCATCATGTTTCTGTAATATTTCCCATCGTGAATTATACCAAAGCATTTTATAATTTATTAACTTCAGTCATGTTCCAGTGCATATCTCCCTGCAAATTCAAGGCACCAGGGTCTGCTTAAATCCGATCATCCACTCTACTTGATAAGGACACCACGAACACTGAATTTGTTTGTATTTAAAATTTCCTAAAGAGGGAGTCCTGGGGCTCTGCTTGAAATACAAGAACGCAGGGGAGCAAGGCGCTGAACCGGCTCCAGGACTGTCTTCCTACAGTTACTTGGCAACATGGCCCTGGCTCTCCCTCCTCACCGCAGTCCCCAGGACCTGCGCTTGGTTGGGGTTAATTAGATGTTGCTCAGTGCATTCCCTGGCTAAGGCTAAAGTCTTCTGGGAGTTTTCTTGTGGCCTAAGGCTGAACTCACAATAACTATGTTAATGAATTAATGGGAACAAGCAGGAAAAGGGTGAATTACAGAAAACTATCTGTGTTTTTAACCCCTGTATGAGCTGGTGTTAATGTAGGGCTGGCAAAATCTGAATCCTTGCTGGACATGAGCTGGCTTCCTGTGGACCCATTTGGATGTCTGGATTGCACTGGTTCCCTAGCACACTGGTTCCAGCAACATGAAGCAGAGGCATCCGAAACTGGCTCTGGAAGCTGTGCAGAAGTATTTTTGCAGAGCTTAAGCTAATAAGCTCTGCCAGACCTGGGCTAGCCTGCACAGAGCCAGTATGGATGTCTGCAATTGTGGCACTGTTTATCAGCAAACTGGATAATCTGCCAGGGATAATGGAGAGCTGACTATATATTGAATGTTTGTTTGCAAGGAAAATTACGTGTTAGGGTTTTGACTCTAAAGTATCAGTGGATTAAAGTCAAACAGCTGACAAGATTTCTGCTCCTATCTGTCTGCTGGCCTCCTTCTCCGAGGTTGCTGCCCCTGTGACAGGGGTGGCTTAAAAGCTCATGAGGCAGCTTCTAAACAGTTTCTAACATGTTGTGGTAGGGTTTTTTCTGGAATGATAGACGTGATAAACAGTATTTATGGTAGAAGTTTCAATAATCCAGGAGACTGATTCAGACACCTTGTACCCTTTCCATTCTGCTTTCTGCAGGTATATCAGGTTTTTTGATTGTGCTGTTGGAAAGGGAAATGTTGTCTTGCTTCTGGCTGCATTCACTCTACAAATGCCTAACTGTAGCTGCAGAGAGGATGATGAACATCCTTTTACATCCACCCCAAACTCTGGCTGCTCCAGAGCTGTCTGGATGAATGCATCACAGGCTTGATATTTGTGATGTCACATGAGCTCCAAGAGGAGGAACCATCAAAATACGACACACAGGCAGAGCTCTGGAGTTGTAACCCAGACACAACGAAGATAAAATAGTTGCAAGGATAAGAGAGGAAATTAGGAAGACCACCTTCAAATATTCTGTCTTGGATGTTTTGAAGTCATAGACACAAGTTGAGCACACACATGAGCAAGTGCACATGTTCATATACACGTGGTTGTGTAAGCATCCCTAGAAGGTCCAGAAAAAGTGGCATTTAAACTCAGTAAAGAAAGAAACATGCTGGAATTATAATATATACTGAAGTTCCTTAGCGGTGTGATATGGCAGTCAGGGAAGACCAGATATTTAAATGTAGGAGAACAAATTAGCTGACAACAAGTACAAAAGTTAATAAATTATAATTTTATTCTATTTAAATATATATATATGGAGTTAGTTTCTCACAGCAAAAAGAGAAAATGCAAACCTAAAAGTCTGTCACATCAGTTCTCACACCCTTTGTGCTTTTAAATAGCAGGTGGAAAAATTTTTGCATAGTCCTTGCTGGGTGATGCCTCTTAGTCTGTGACTGCCAATCATGGCAAAAGTTAGGTGTGAATTTTTATGGCAGAAGTGTCTGTGCTACAATCCATCTCCACACCATCTGAATGCAAGGTTTTCCACCTATTTTTCAGTGGAGATGCATATTAAGCTGTAATGTTTTATTTGTTTTTGTACTGAAGGGAATGCAGATTTTTCCCCTGGCTTTAAGGTGGCAATTACTGGTGCTTACAGTAGGGTCCCAGATGATACTGCTGTCTGTTTGTCCTCTTCAGGCTTCCTGAACTGAGCAGGAATCCTTGCATCCCTTTATCATGCTGTTAAAGTCATGGTGTCTTTCTACCCCTGCATGCCTTACACCACACAATTAACTTTGTATTTTCATCTGTGAAAGATCTAATTCTAGGTATCTATTTCCTATTTCCCTTTTTCATAACGCAATCTGGGAAAGAAGACATGAGAAGGTAAATTGCCTTGGAAAATGTTTTACTATATGTGTCATGCATATCATGTGACTGAATTTTTTGACTATTTGCAGCTTTCACACTTACATGAAATTTCAACATTAAAGACCTGATTCTGGCAAATACCAGTGCCCTTCAGGGGTACTCTGATGACCACCCAACTTACAATCCCTTCACAATGACAAAAGTTTAAGTGGTCTTATAATAAACAAAAATATGGCTCAAATGTTGGTATCATTGAAGAAAAGACAGAGTGTTGGTTTAATAGCTACATTTTCTTCAAGGCAGTAACAAAGGATGTATAAAAACCCATTGATAACTGAGAGGCAGCAGAATTCATGTTCTTTGGCCCTAACCAGTGTTCTGAACCTGGTGTGTATTTACTGAGCTATCACAGACACCGTTTTCATACTACTTGCTTTAATTCCAACTGTTGAAGTATGGATACCCTTACAACCCCAAAGTGCTCATCAGGCTCAAGCCCCCATTGTGCCCTGCTCTGTACAAACTTGAAGCAGTTCCACGTGTTATTCCCAAAAGCACTTTGGGATGTCCAGTCAGTCACGTTTCCCAGAATTAATGGTTGGGATGTTGGACCTCAAACATATCCTCTCTGGCCGATACTGGTTTTCATGTTAATGAGCTTGTTAAGGCCCTTATGACCAAAACATTAAGGAAGATGATCTCCATATGAAAAGCCCTATGAATAATTTTATTATATGCTATGTAAATGTTTTCAGCATGTAGAAGAACCATCTCTAAGAAAAACACCTTCATTAATTAGGAATATCATATTCTCAATAAAATTACACAAAGAGGTAGAAAGTACTGGAAATAATGGAGTGGGCTTTCATACATTTTTCTCCATTATGGAAGCCACAGCAAAAGTCTGTTGCCTAAAACTCTTTTCTGTAGCAGTCTGGGCTCATCCACACTGCAGAAAGATCCTCTTAGAAGGTGCTCTAAGGGATCACCTTAAGCTTCTATACAGAAATTATCTTTGTCTTGGTCTTAGGCCAACCCCAAGGACAGTCTTGCCAGCATTTAACTAGATAGGAGTTTCTTCGGACTCCATGACTCCCTGCTTGGAAATACAGATAAAGTCAATATGTTTTATAGGATCTGAGAATTTATTAAGTGCTGCTGTGACCCAAATATAACCATATATATATATATATAATATAACCATTAATGCAGCAGTTAAACAAGACATATCAATGGAGACAATAGAAAATTATCATTGGATTCAGTGAAGATTGTTTCAGACTCCTTAGATTTCAATGTAAATAGGGGTATGTTCAACCCTATTGCTATGAAGTGACATAGTCTGTGCATTATTTGTCTGAAACAATCTATGATTACTTGATGTCGTTGCTCTGCAGAATCTTGTCTTCAAAGCTGAATACGAGGACAGATGTGCAAGTTGTGTTCAGTCTCATCACTGAATTCATCACTTAATAAGTGGAACAGTTTATTGTGTCTACATAGGGAATTTTCTGTTATTTTCTTGCAAAAATTCGCAAACAAGGATCGTCATTTTATTATGATATAATAAGAAACTCTGTTACCCAATGCACTTCTAGATTTTTGAAAGGCATGGGTTTTGCTCAAAGGGAGGACCATGAGTTCAGCACAGAAAAGAGGTGTATAAAGTGAGGAGAACCCATGTCAGATATGGAGCAAACAGAAATTCTCCAGTTCCAATGTCTTTGATGCCTGAAAAACTAACACTGAGATTGAGGTACAAACGTATTTATTAAAAAAGTGAAATGGCCTTGAAATACTTTTCTTAAAAAACAATAAATTATAATTTAATATTCTGGGATAAGAAAGGCACATTGCAGGAATATTTGAGCCTATCAGGTTTCTCTGCCTAGAAAGTCTCCACCAGCTAATTACTGTTTGCTTTTAAACAAGAGCCTTGACCTATTTTTGATCAATCCTCTAGTGTTCAAAGATGCCAAGTACCAAACTGCCCCCCAAAATGTCATTCTGGGTGTACTAGGGATGAACTCAAAATCTAGAGCCATGAGGCTGAAGATGAGAAATTTAAAACCAGTCAGAAAAATATTCCCCAGTCCCACCCGTACTTTAATTTTACTGTACTATGGAACAGAAATATTGGGGTAAAATTCCATACCTACATTCAACGTGTCAGGTGGAAATTTTATGCTGTAGCCACAGCCATGTGATTATTCACAAAAGCAAAATTCATACTTAGTTAGGAAAATATGAAGAACCTACTGCGAGATATAAGTGAACAATATGGAGAAACACTGCTTCCTTTTTTCTTTTAGGAGTTATTTCTATTACTACTATTTTAAATCTATTCTAGGCTATGGTTAATGAAGAAAACTTGAAATAAGAAAAGAATAATGATAAACTGTAGTTCTGTTGCAACACAATTTAAACTAAAATCTGTGTTTGTAATAGTTTATCCATATATTTATTCAAATATATGAAAATGTATGCAAATTTCCATCCCATTGTTTTGTGGTTAGGTATACTACAAGGGATGTTTCAGGCTATGCAGCTTCCCTAGCTAACAACTCTCACTGTCTTCTATTGTAATAAGATTCAAACAACAACTGATCTTGAAATCTGAAATGGAAGAAAGCAAGCAAAGGTGAAGTAATATTACCCAGGATCTTAAAAGAAAATGGAAGAGCTACCCATTCTTACAGGTGCTTTATATAACAAAATAATGCCTTTAGCTCATTTTTCAGCTTTTTGTGCCCATGCAGCTAGGCATTTAATTACCTGTTTACCAGCTTATTTCCTAGACATCCAGCACTCAATAAATTGGTGATTGCATTCAGATGAAATTCAAGAGAATTATCACCACTCTAAATAATACTTACATTTATTGCAAATCTTAAATGACCCTTTTTAAAAATTGTAAGCCTCTAAAGTACATCCTTTCTCCTAAAAGACACAATAAATCACTTAAGCACCCCTCCCCTTCTACTGAAGAGGCATCTGATTAACAGTGTTTTTCTAATAGAGGTAAGAACCTGGGAGGGTCAGAAATGAAATCTAAATGTCTCTTTTCACAGCTATTTGGGAAAGAATCTGTGTGGTACTTTGATCTGTATCTGCACTTGGATTGAGCAATTGTGTTCAGTCAGAGAATTGCCTGGCATTATCTTATGACTCACTTGACAGAGCTTACCCCTACTTTTCATTACCTGAGAAGAGATCATTACAAAACATACAAGTAGTATAATTTTATAGCAATCTATTTTGAACTAGCAAATTAAATGGGAAGAAGAGAGGAAATGGAATGCAGCAAGCATAATGCTTTGAATTGTGTTTTAAAGATATAGAAGTTTAGCAGAAGTGGGGAAGAAAGTCCGGGTTAGGGAGCAGGAGCCTTTTCACTATCTTGTGACATGGCAGAACTAACTGCACAAACCTGATCCATGCTGGAGAACCCTCTCACTGAAAAATGGTGAATATATGTGGGTGTCACAAGTGAAAAATATCTTAAACTGTGAAGAGTAATAGGTGCCAGATAACTGGGTGTATGTGTGTGTGTGTTTCAGCAAAAGTCCAAAATTGCACTTTTGAGGTTTCAAGCTGAAGCCTGCTGCTTGCTAACTGCAACTAATAAAAGTTGGCTCTAAATTTTCCCAAAACTTGGACTAAATAGCAGTGAAATGTCTCAAGCCCTCTGGGTACCAGAGAGACACATGTCAGGACCAACAACTAGAATAATGATCATGCTTCTGCATACAAACTAGATCGGGAGAACCCTGTGCTTGGGATGCCCATAAAAAAAGGAGGCTGAAACACTAGGGTTTCCAAAGAGAAAAAGTGCTTTTGGAGAGAAGAAAGAGGACCAGGAAAGAAGGTGGTGAGAATCCTGGCTGAGGGAAGGGTGCTGGTAGTCAGAGAGATGCACAGAGATGGAAACTAGGAGATGCTCAGGGACTTTCAACAGTGATAGTCCAGAAGGGTCACTGGGAGCAGCAGGAACCCACAGAACTTCCCGCCCAAGTTTCCCAGACCAGCAGTACCTGTTCTACCAAGGTGGAAGTTAAGGGCTAGAAAAGGTGGAGCTGGAGAGTAAGGAAGTGTAAAATAACCAAGCAGGCCAAGAACTCAAATCTTTCTGGTTATTCAGCCCAGTATACAGGTCCACTACTAGTTACTGTTTATTCTCTCTCCTGTGGTAGTGGGAGGAGGACAAGGTGACCAACAGAAACGCTTGAAAGCCAGGCTTGGGGATTTGAAGGACTGCATTTTTATTAAAATCTGTGAGGAATGGCAAAACCAAATAGAATCACTGTTGTCTAAATTCATGACTGAAGCAAATCCTTAGTAACATTTCTTGGGAGAGGAATTAATTAGAGGGAGAAGAATTGTCCAGCCAAGGTTTTCCCATTCAGTTGGTTTGCAGAACCAAAGTTAATGAAGTGCAAGGCTGTACCTAAAAGCGGGATCTCTCCACTCTCTCAGCTTTTCTGTGGAACCATCTCACCTCTTGGTCCCTTTGCTTCCTACAGATAAAGGTCAACATTCCTGCAAGTCCCAAAAGTGAAATAAAGCCAATTTTATGGGATACTCCTGAGATCTGTTAAGTAGTCCAGCTGGTTCAAGCATCTACAAGATATGGATAAAAACTATAATTAATAGAGGAAGAATAACAGAAGATGCTACAGAGATGGCCTTGAGCCTAAAGTTTTATTACGAACACACTCAAATTGACTTACCAGCAGCACAGTCAAAGCCGCCTGGAAGAAACTTATCCACAAGGTTTCGGGTACTTTTCTTGCACACGGGTGCAGAAGGCATTTTTACAGATAAGAAAGTCTTTAGCCAGAAATGTAAGAGGCCTTAGAAATCTTTAAAGACCAGAAGGCATTTTTGGCACTTTGGTAGCTCTTAACTCAATGCTGAATGCCTTTGAATGAAATACAGTCTCTTTCAGAGGTGCATCAACCTTCCCAACAGCCTCTCTGCTCCATAGGAAGCTTTTATTCCTTCATTCCTGTGACCTGGCTTTCTGCTCCTGTTGCTGCCAGCATCCTCTCTGCTGGAGCCACAGACTGCCAGCTCCTTGCTGCAGCTGTAACAGGGCAGGAGTCAGCTCCCAAGCTTCTTGGAATGTCTCAGCTCACACAGACACTTCTCATAAGGGAAGACAGCCCACAAGCCAGGAGCATGCAGTGCAGCAAGCACTGTCCTATCTGCCATATCCACACTGAATTAAAACAGAAACGATACTACCCACAGGGACCAGGAGATGGGAATTCCACGTCTTTTATTGTGGAGTCTTAAATATGCTTGTTTTACTTCTGTGTCCTCTTTTCCTGTGCATTCTCTTTCACAGACCCACTCAGCTACAGTGGGAGGGTTTCAACCGCTCCACTTCCCCCAAGCCTTCTGTGCAGCTTGGTGCCTTGCTCCTGCAGGTTTGGAAAGGTGAATTTAAATTAAGTGAAATGCGTGGTGTGGCCAGGTGTGACCACAGCTGTCTCCTCTGTTTAAATTCATGTTGTAGTCCCCTCAGAAGAAGCTGTCACATGGTTTTTCTGGAGCCTGGGGAGGAATGGGAAGAAAATGAACCTGTTTGGAAAGGGAGAGGGTGGCAGAGGCGGCAGGGCGCAGAAGCAAAGAGCCACAGCAGGGATCCAGGAACCGCAGGGAGGGTTGTGCAAGGGTAAGTGGCACACACTCGACTTTGCAGAGAGAGCCAGAAGCAAGGACACTGTGGGCCAGGGGAAGAATTGTGCAGAAATCTTTCTGCTTTGTTCTGTTTACACTTTGTCAGTTGGAGATTTCTGTCATTAAAAATAGTAATTCTACTGTTGTTCTAAGAAAAAATTGCTTTAGAGAGGTCATTATAAGAAGAAGCCTAAGCAGATCTATCACAAACTTCTGACCTGCTCAGGGTCTCAATGCACTTAATGTCTGCATGGGTGCTCCAAACACAAGGTACTGACCACAAAATTTAAGGTGACTGCAATTGCTGCTTGTTGTCATGTTTTAACCCCAGCCAGTAACAGCACCACACAGCTGCTTGTTCACTCATTCTGCCACTTCCTTCCACCCTCACCCTGTGGGATCAGAAGAAGAATCAAAAAAAAGTTAAAACCAGTTAGTTAAGAACTGTTTAATACCGAAGTAAATTCCAAAAGTAATCATGATGATAATAGCAATAATAACAACACAACAACAACGAAAGAGAGGTAGAGAGACAGAGAGAGAGAAACAAAACCCTGGAGAAATAAGTGATGCACAATGCAATTTCTCACCACCCCACTAATAAATGCCCAGTCTGTCCATCAAAAGCAATTGGTGGCTCCTAGCAAACTCTCCCCAGTGAACATACTGGGCATGACATTCTTTAGTATGGAATGTGCCTTCCCAGCTGAGTTTCCTCCCATTTTTTTTTGTGCACCACCCCACTGGCAGAGCATGAGACACTGAAATGTACTGTTAGCTGTGAGTAATAGGTACTCAAACTTGGGGCACTTTTAATTGATCTGAGTTCTTACAATTGGAGATGTTTAAGATTACTGAGCAGATAGTTGGGAGGCTCTTGTTCATTTTAGCTAATGATACCAATAGCATTCTTTTCAGTTCTTTTCATCTGCTTTGTCTATTCTTTCTTATTAAAGCCAATTAGAAAATTTTCTAACTGCAATGTATTATCTCTGATATAATTACCAGTAAGTCATGAATACCAGTCATATGACTGCTAATGAAAAGCTGTTCTGTTTCTTAAATTAGCTATCTTAATATTTGCTGCAGTAAATTTTCTTCTTTATTTTTCCAAATAAAATTTAGAAAAGTGCAATAGAGCAAAAATGGGGCAGGGGTGCTATAAAAAATCTTAGTGAAAGGAGTAATTGTAGCACTTACGACAGATGAGATGTTTGCAATTAATTTTACAGTTACTGCTCAAGACACTATTTTGGGAAATAAAATATTTTACTAACTTAAATTAATATTGTTTGTAGACATTTCATGTTGGAAAACATTGGGTAAAAATTTACTCTTCTGTTCTCCTTAGATAACTAAAGGATGAATGTTACTGCCACCTCATTAAACTAGTATCAGCTCTCTGATTTCATCTCTAATATTTTCCTAAACCCTTGTTTATATTTTTAATAAAGTCTGAGGTTAAGGTAAGGGAATCAAATCAGAATTAATATGAAATTTTATCTCTAAAAATGTACCAAAATATCACAAATGGTCATGCTTTTAGTGAGAACACCTATCAAGCTTTAGGTTGTTATGTGCCTGTAGTAAACAAAAGCAAGAGTATGATGCAGCCACTGAGAACAGAAATTATTTTCTGGAGTAGTACTTCTGTTAAATTTTAAAATTGTCTCATCTTACAGGCAGACAAAAAGCCAGCATGCACATGGACATGGTTGTACCACAAGGGCTGAAGTGGGGATGTTCACATGGTGCTAACTAAGTTCTAAAAAGTGAATGAGATGAGGAGTCTCCTCCACATGACATGTCATCCCTTGCCTGGAAACAGAGCCATGTCACAAAGTCGAATATTTCCCACAGTTTGTAGACCCAGCCAGTTTCCTCCAGGCTCCTGCAGTCCCCAGGCCGGCTGCAGAGAAGCAGCAGCAGCTATTTATCTCATCCATTCTGGAACCGAATGATACGAGAGACCCCCAGTTTTTGAAAAAACAATGACTGGGACAGTCCAAATAATGTTATCTGATAAAACAGGCACCCAAAATGTTTCCTAGGGTTTTATATTTTCCTTTAGAAGATAATTACTGAAGGAAACCCCTCATACTGTGACTTTACCAGGTATGATTTTTAATCTTGTTCCTTTCTACCAAAAGTAAGCAGCACTGAAAGCCAAGGTTCAGTGTGTAAGTATTACACACAAAGACTGCAGCCCTATTAAGATAAAAGTTCCAAAGAGGGAAACTAGTTGAGGCTATTGCCTAAAGCAATCCCATCAGGCCTCCTGCTGAAGGTGTATCTTCTACTGAAGAAAAACCACTATATGTGCTTTCTTCTTTGTAGCAATGCTTTTCATTTTAATCTAGCTGTATTTGTTCTTGTGCTTTTATTCCAAGCAAACAAAAATGAATTCTTAGCAATCTGGGAATATATTTCCTAATGCCCTGTAGCAAATACACTTTTTTTCAGCAATACAGGCTGCTGGAGACAGAAAATGAACCCTTTATATGGTAAGCAAAGACAAGTAAAAATGGAAAAGTGCAAGGGATGTTTTCTGACCAAGAGTAATTACAGTGAATAGAAGTATTTTCTATTCACAGAGCAGGTAAACTTAATTCCCCTCTTCTTCAGGTTTGATCTAAAGCAGGCGCTGCAGTATGTGATCTCCATGGAACTGAAGTGCCAGAAGGTCACTCACAGACCTGGCCTTAAGAAGAAGAAACAAGCTTTTGAAACTTGTTTACTGACCCACTCTCTGTGTGGGATATATATACAGTTTTAATGGCTCCATGTGGAAATGTGAGTTAGCTGACAATATAGTACAGTTGTAGAAGCATCAAGTAAATCCTCATCAAAATATTGTAGGTTGCAGCACTACCATAAACCCTGCAGGCCCAATCATTAATGTGAAAGCCTACATTAACAATAATGGAGTTTTATTGGCCTAAGAAGGTGGCGTACACAACTGGCATGAGATGATTTTTGTTGTTCTACTCCATGGTCTAATGCACTGAATAGGAAACACAAACAGCAATGGGGCTGCAAGGCAGAAATGGGGAATGCACTGTCTTGATTTGCGTTGCTGTGGCAGGGCATATCACCTCTCTCTCCACCACAGGTGGCCGGTGCAGAGAGGAAAAATAATCCAGGAGGGCAAGGGCCAGTGGGTATCATCTCCTGGCACCAAAAGGTCTGCCAGCTTAACAGATGTGGGAAGAGATAAAAAAGATAGGTGACCAAGATAGGCCTATTTTTGCACAATAAAAGTACTATAGTTTATCATAGAGGCAGCAGTCTCTTACACACTCCCTGGGAACATGCGAGATGATTTCTCCCCGAAGCTTGGACGCAACTTCAAGGTCACTTTTCTGGAAGTTGAGGGAAAGGATTTTGATGTGTGCCCCTTCATCAATTTAGTGGTAAGAAACATTGGATCCTAAGTTATACTATTTCTTAGCTAGCTGTAAAATTAATGGTACCTTTAACCCCACGTATATAATACTAGTTTCCTATTTTTGTCTTATTCCTGTGTAGTAATAGTCTGTTTTAAGTCTTATGTCTCTTAGTTTTGTGTCTATTAAATAAATAATCCATTCTGTAATATGACTGAATCAGCCATTATTAAAGAATTTGTGAATGAGACTGGGTTTTGGGGTGCTGGACATCCCTATACAGCTACTGCCTGCTGCCAGAGGCCTGGGCAAAAGGCAGGGACTTATCTAAACCGCTCACATCTAATTCATAACAATTACCCAAGTTAACGTTCCTCTCCAGCCACATCACTCTGACTAGCATGTCAAGTGTGACTGTGGGCTGACCCCTATGTCCCACAAAGGATTTGCAATACTTCACGATAGGCACTTTGCCCCCTTTTGCAGTGCTCAGATTAGGCGATAGGTAAGGTGCACATCCTTGTTATGTACCTCAAATCAGTTGCACTGCGCTATTTTTGTGGAAGCTTTGCCTTTGAGGAGCAATTTAGAGTGCCCTCTGATGCCTTAGGTTTTGACTTTTATATTTTTCAAATCCTGTACTGCCTAGTGTGTAACTCTGAAGTTTCATGTGGCCTGTTAGCTACTGTTCTCTCATGCTGGTTAGACATAACAGACCTCTCTACATTTGCACTTCAAGGAAACCTTGTTGTCCCAGGCCCCAAAATATGCAAACTAAACCCTTTGAGAGGAGGAGCAAACTTGGGGTAATTACATAATTAACTGAAATTATAATTGGATAATTAACCCTGATACGCAAATAGACCAAACTTATAAAAGTGTGAAAAACCCGTGACCCAGCATCCGTCTTGGGCAGAGCCCCTCAGAGGCTTTTGACTGCCCAAGGTGTACCTTTGAAGGCCCTTCAAATAAATACCTACTTTTATTCTCTTATTCTTGTCTAGCTTCTGTTTTCAGGTAGCAACTTCAAGGCATCACCTCAGTAAGCTTTATTTTTAGATAAGAGGTGAACACAATCCCTGTTTCTCATTCTGCAGTTCAGTGGCTGGAACACCTGCCCAGGAAGTGGAAAACTCCTTTGGAGCCCAGTGCCATTGAGCTGAAATGTCTGAAACCCACTTCCCTGCCCTAATCATAGCAACCTGCAGCACAGACAGAGGAGTTGAGGGCTTTCCTCCATGCCTCTCACTGTGACTGCCACTGCAAAAAAATCGAGAAGTCACAGGAGCTCAGAAAACTGGAGCAAAAAAGAGAAGGGGGCTTTCAGGCTTGGCAGTAAGCCCACCAGCAAGAGTAGGAATGAGTAGCAATGGCTTTTCCATTCTGCCATATTCACAACCTTCAGACAAAGCATGTGAATCAGTCCCATGGATGTCAGAAAATGAAACAACCTTATGTTTGAAGCTTGGTCAAAATCTACTGCACATACCAGGGGATAAGAATTGCTGACTTCACTTCCATTGGGTAGCTTTGGACACTGTCTTATCTGTGTGTTCCTACAGTGTTGAGGGAAACTGTAAGCTACTGTAAACTAGACGCATTTCGGGTATACTTGTTTAAAAGACACCAGTTGCTTAAAGGTGGTTAAAAGCCCTTCTGCTTTATAAATAAAGAAATGCTGAAAATGAACTAGACCTCTTCTGTTACAGCTTAATTTTGGTATACTTCTTGAATGTGATGAAGTAATTGCACAGCCAGAGACAATAATTATATTTTCTTGCTATGAGAAATTCTGTAATTTCTGACAATGAAGTTACTTAACAAAATGTAAAGCTGATCTGCCTGTGTGTCAGGTGTATACACCTAACTGTGTACTACTGTAGTCTGGTACAATTCACAGTGTTTCATTGAAACAAATAGATCTATTTTACCCTCTGATTTTCTAGTACATGATACATATATACCACTCTTGTATTACCATAAGGCTGTTTTCATAAAGTCTGGGCAGTAAAGGGATTCATCTAGAGAAAGTTCATGTTGCAATTATCAAAGCTTTCCATTCCTTGCACTGATATTTTTAATTTTAATTTTTATGTTTATTTTTACTGAAGGTTTATATTGCTATTTTCATTTCTGTAATGACAGTCCCTCTAAATAAACAGGAAATAAAATGTGATAAAACATCAGTCAGTGATTTTCTGTTAATTTCTTTGAACACTAGAGAACCTAACCTACATTTTTTAGGTGTGAGGTAAGATGCAGTTAAATGTGCAACTGCTCTCCAAGATGCTGGACACAACTGTGACAGTTGTGTTGCCGAGGATCTTTGTACAATTCTTTATGTGCTCAGACATATGTTGATTTCTCCATTTATCACTTGAACTGGACATAGGCACATGTGGACTGTTTCTGCTCATCATATAAATCCAGCAAAACTTCACTAGCAAGTGTTTCTAAATAATTTAGATTGGCGTTCTGCTTTAGGAAGACCTGAGATTTTCAGAGCCTAAGAGAGGAATAGCATCGTGTCTAGCCTTTTGCATGTGTCTCCACTGTTCCATCATTCATGTATCTCCTCTGCTCCATTATCTCCCTTTTACTTACCTAAAGTAAACAGGCCTTAGCCTAAATAGGCTTTTTAAAGGCTTTTACCCTGTTTGTGTTTTGAGATGAGGTTTCTGAAGCTGAATAAAGATGCACCTGAAACTGAGAAGTTTTGATTCTGGTTTTTAGATCTTTGTCTGCTCACAGTTCTGGCTGAAGTAGAACCATCTCTTCTTTTTCATGGATGGCACAAATATTCAAATATTTTTTATTTTGCATCTAGTTAATTTTCACTGAAACTAACAGTTATATCTACAAGATACCAAGTAAAAAAACCTGGTTAAAAACACTCTTAATTGGCTCCCTGTCATCTTTTCTATAACTTGATAAATGTTAAGCATTTATCTATAACTTGATAAACGTTAAGCACTTGATAAAAGTTTTTTAACCAAAAATTTGTAATTACAATGCACTTTAAATTCACAGTTGAGTTGAATTTGTACTTGGAACTTCCTGTAGTAGAGTTGTCAATATGCTCCGGTTTTCAGCTCTTGAAGGTGTGATTTAGGGGTTTTGTGTTTCTGGAGCTCCCTGTGTACTACGTATACTTTTCTTTGTCACTGATTCATATCATGATTGTTGTTGGCCATGAACTCTGGAGAAACGCTCTGACAACCTTACCACTGATTATACTATATACAACAGATTTTTACTAGTCAAGGAACACTTGAATCAAGTGTTCTACTCAAAAGGAGAAAAAATAATGGAAAAGTTGAAAATTACCTATAAACCAGAGGTTCTGGAAATTGATTTAAAATATCGGCTTTGAATGGTATCTTTATATGCAAATAAAAAAATTATGAAATTGTTATTACAGTCTGGAGAAAATCCAAGATTTTTTTTTGCACTATTATGGATTTATACTAGTAAATGCGGTGTAAGAACTGTGGCCCAGGCATTATTTTTGCTCCCTGGGAAATCATATTTTTCTGAGGTAGGAGTACAGGACTAGTAGCCTCTCAATTTTCTGTAGGACACAATGAACTCAGTGGGTTCAGTCTACGGAAAGCACAGGTGGGCCATCTACACTATGATATTATAATACTGTAGCATACATAAGCGTGAAAGGGAAAACCAGACAATCCCTTCTAATCTCATCACCAGTGTAAAGCCACAGTTCAATTTTTTTTCTTGAAAAAAATACAATAAACTCAAAATTATATCAACTCATTTGTAGGACACATGAAGCATTTGCAAGTCCAAAATGACTCTGCAAAGCTGTAGCTCCTTGTGTAAGCAGGATTAGGGTCAGATATACTAAATGTGGTAATCAATACATGCTAACTGGCCTGGCATTGGAAGAGGCTGCCCAGGGAATCACTATCCCTGGGAGTGTTCAAGAGGTGTGTGGACATGACACCTGGGGACATAGTTTAGTGGTGAACATGGTGGTGATGAATAAATGGTTGTATTTGATAATCTTAGAGGTCTTTTCCAACCTAAATTATTCTCTGACTGTATAATTCTATGATAAATGCCTATCAGGTACCCAGGATGCATGGCTGAGCTTGGTTATCTTTGGGATTGAGCTGGGAGAGCACCCAAGGGGAGATATGAGGGAGGACTCCAGGTAGGCGCTGGTGCCAGCACAGCAGAAGAATGGTGGCTGTTGGACCATCTCAGCAGAGAGGTGGCAAAGAGGATGGCTGGAGGCTGCTCTGAAAAGCCAGTTTGGGAATCCTGAATGAACTTAGCAGATGGTTTTGTTGAATGCGACTGTACAGCCTTTACCATATTCCCGCACAGAACTGACCATTTTTAAACATTTTTTTGTTAAATTATAAAAAATTCCACATATACAAGGGATTTCAAGTGCCTGAGTCTTCAGCAGTAGACATGCTGCCATCTGAGACACTGTTAGCACAACCAGTGCAGCCTGGGATATTTCTCAAAGAGAAATGAATCTTTACCACTGCAAAAGAACATCCCAACACCTAGCTGTCATCACAATGGCTTTGCTGAATCCATACGTGCACTAGAAATGAAAGACATCCCTTTTTAAAATATGCCCCCTTGCTGGCTACATGAACAACAGCAACGATGTGCTTGAGATCTTCAGCAAATACATGAGTTATGTAGCTGTGTGCAGTTGTCGCAGTGTCCAAGGATCTTCCACACACAATCAATGTCCAGTGACATCCCCCAGACCCTACAAGGGCTCTGGCACTTCCTGGGGTCAGTCATGATGTTGCAGCTCTTGAACTGAACAGCAATTTTCAATGCATGCTGTCCTCGTAACAACCAAATCGAGAAATGAAACCTCTGTCTCTTTACGATCATTTCAAATTTTGAACGAGTTCCCTGCCAAATATCTGCTGGGTTTTTACACCTGTGGTCTGTTGGAATTGGCTTCCTGAAAGTAAAATATGATATAAGCACTGCACTATCGACTACATACCTTTTCTCAAGTAGTACAGCCTTTTGCTAGGCAACCATGAAAGTGTTCTCAAATGCTCTGCTGCTGTGTTTAACTCTATATTTTCTTTAAAGCAAGCATTTAGGCCATTTCTGTTTTGGTTGAGTCAGCTCCCTCCAGAGTTACATGTCCCTGCCAAAGGGGATGCAGCATATGCAAGTTCACTCATACAGATCTCTTGAGGCCTCTGGTTTGGCTTTAGGGTCGAGAAAGGAAGTTCAGAAGGTACAATGTTTGAAACAAAGTTAGCTTTGCTTTTGCCTCTAGAGAATAAGATCACGGCAAATACAAGCACAACTGAATGTGCACTAAACCAACTGAAACCTGCTCCATGCATATTCCTTTAAAACAGAAAAGTGAGTGCTGTGATAAAGTCCCACAGGACACTCTTCCCTGTAGCAAGCAGCATCTTCGACCTCCTATTGATTCCTTACCAAAGGATCTGCATACATATACGGACCCCAGCAAAAAAGGAGAGGATAGATGCAGGAACCATCCTAAAGATACAGAATGGTTCCAGACTACTATAATGATTTCAAGCAAAATGTGTCTTTTATTTCTGTGAGATGTCCTTGATACTGTGTTGAGGTTACTTGTTGGTTTCAACCAGAGAAGCGGGTTAAAAAATTCATGCATGCAGTCCTGTGTTATAGCAAGATTGGTTCCTGCACATTATTACACTTCTTTAGAACAGCAGGGTATCTTGGGTAATGTTAAAATGTCTTCAGGCAGAGCCTCGGAAGTACTAAAGGGATCTGATAAAATGCAAAATAATTTTTTATATAACTCACCTGAAAAGGAGTTTTTTGAGACACCAATACTATATGTGCACGCACACATATATATGTTTGTAAATACGTACCTCTATATGTAGTATGTATTTATGAAGTATGTTCTATGCTAGTTTACTAAAAGCCAGTCAATTGATGAAATTAGTGGAGTCAGATAGCCTCTCTGAGAATACAAAAATCTTTCAGAGGCAAGGCAGAGTCTTCATGGTATGATGTACAGGGTGTGCTGAGGTCTGCTGATATGTCAAGTGCTGTTTCCCACTATCCCCATGCTCCTTTAATTGTGCTGTACACAGTATGGCATATCCACACAAGAAAATGTTAGGTGCCTTGATGCCCTTTATTTCCTGAAGACTGAGGTAGTTTTTTCTTGATTGCAAGACACAGCACTGCAGTGCACACTATAGTGCTGATCTCAGGCCCTAAACTTCTTGAGGCAAGAGTCCTGGTACAGGCACAGAGCTCCTGCCTTTGTGGTTCCCCACGCATCCCAATGAAATACAGGCGTAAGGCAGAGTCTGTATGCAGGTCTAGCTCCAACTTTGGATGCAAACAGGGTATATGTGGGGACCAGGACTACACAATGTGCCGTAGACTGCAACTGCAGTGCACTCTACAATATCTGAAAATGTAGATACTGTACAGGCAGGAAGTGCCTCTAAGGACACTCATGATTCAGGGCACCATGACAGGATTTGATTCCTAACTTTAGTGCACTTAGTACTCACCAAAAAGTTTTACTTTTAATCATATAAGAACCTATATTCCTAACCTAGGCATATTCATTCAGATAAAGAACCTTTCCTTTTCCATCCAGTGAGGAAGGAAAGCAGAACCTGGTTAAAAATCACAGTTATGTAGGATGATGTCATCGTTAGCAGTATTAGAACTGAAAAATTTCAAGCATTTGTCTTGTTGGCATTTATATCGAAGTTTGTTTGCCATTTGCATTTCTTTGTATTTCACTGTGAGTCTAGGATTAAAATGCACACTGAAACTCAGCTGAATCCATAAAGCATCCACTATAAAAATTCATGCTCAGTCAGAAACTTTGCAAAATTTTAATGAAGCCATAACTAAATTCAAAGTTGAGTTAGCTGTGCTTTGTTATTTTGTAATGAAAGTTCTGTGCAGCCCTGCTCAAATGGAGAGGACTGCTGCTGCTCCTGTGATTAGTAAACATGGGAGACACGCTGAGCCAGTGTCTCCCCGCGGCATTCTCACTGAAGTCAAAGTCACCCTCGAGATGAATTTGACCTGTTGAACTCAGTGTTTTTAGAACTAATAGCATAATATCTTCAACACACAGCTACAAGGAAAAAGACTTGCAACTTGAAGGCCAAGTTGTATGAATTCAGTTTAACAGTGTGGAGAAAAGGTGTGGAAGACAAATCTGCCACAAACCGTATTAAATTCTGATTTTCTGAAACATTGGCTGGACCTCCCCCATCTGCTTAATCTGAGGCAGAATCAGAAGACAGGACAAGGAGGCCAGTGTTTATATAGATCAGCAGGTTGTCCATGAAAACTTCCATGAATCATATCTAGAATTTTCACTAAACTTTTGTTGTCGTTGTTGTTGCAAGGTCACAAAATCAAATGTTTTTGAGGCTGTGGAACCCTTGTATTATGGGACATTATTTATTCTTTGTTTTGATGACAAAAAAAATGGTTCTGTATTTTTAAATTGGTTTAAGTCAAGCAACTTACTCTTCTCTCAACCTTAATTTCTCAGTTTAACAGCTAAACCAACATAATTAATAAATTATGTAAGAGGTTATACACCTTTTTTTTTTTTTAACGCAAAATGATCCTATTTTGAACATCCCACCTTGAACTATTATCATTTGGATTTTTTAGTTGGTATATCATCAGTAATCTTCCTGTGGGTTTTCTCTGACAGCAGAACCACAGCATTTCTAGTCCTAACACCTGCAAGTCTTTAAATACATGTATGGCAAAGGAACTTGGGGGCTATTTTTTTTTAGTAAAGCTTCACTAAACTCACAATGCAAATGGAATATGCATTTGGAATGTCTGGCAGCAATGAAAGTGAGTTTTTTGTAAATGTGATCCCTGAAATACAACTACTTCCTTGAAAAAAAGATTATTTATTTTTAAAAAATTAATTAAAGAAACCCCAAAACAAACCAAAAATGTGGAAAAGTCTCAAATAAGACCCAGAAAGATGACATTTCTACATTGTTTGGATATTCATCTCTCATACCAAGGTGACATAAAGGTCATGCACTAACGCTTTTTAATTTTTATCCGTTGAGTACAATTAGCCTTATTTTTCAGTGGTGTTAACACCAGAAGTAGTCACAGAAAACAGGTGTGTTTTCTTGAAGTGTTAGTCATGAGAGAGTAAAGTCTATGAAGATTGGAAATAGTATACAAAGGTGTTTCTTTTTCTGCTCATACTACATGGATTCTTCAAAATTATTTCTGTACCACCTTCCAGGAATACAGGAATGGCAGAACTTAGAACTGTTAGTGCTGAGTAAGAAAACCTGGCCAGCCTAAGGGAAAGCTGCAGGACAAAGCAGATAAAGCTGCTCAGTAAATACTTGTATCTGGAGACAAAGAGAATCAAGAGCAATTAAAACAGGCATGACTGAGCAAGCATCCTTGAAAGGATGACCTTGAATTTCCTTTATGTTTGCTGGAATTTACTGGCCAGGGTGAAAGAGTGTGTGTTATTTTGCTGGATTCCATAGTATCCTGGAGAAAAAGCAGATGTGATCCACTATAAACATCTGGCAAGGATAGAGCAACCAGACTTTCTTAGTGCGTAGGATGGTCAAATAAAGAGGCCCTGCCTATTTACAGAAGTTACCCTTTTACTGTATATGGGATAATCACACCAATATCTTTCTCCTCACTTCCATGAATTGTTTCTACTGCATGTGTTCAGGAGTTAACTCCATTGATCTGCATATATCCATCAGACCACAAATGCTATTTTCCAGTTCTTGTACTGGATGGACCACTGTGCCTGGATATGGAAGAGGGAATCGAATGCAGCCCAGATCTCAACATTAGTTCAGCCACTTCAAACGTGTCCTTTTTATAAAGCATAATCCATGGCTAAATCAGTAGTGAGAGACTTACTAATGACTGTGTACTATAAAACAAAAATAAATATAACATGTATGTGGTTTCTATGTATACAGAAAAGACATTTTAGAAAATATAATAATTCATTCTCAGAAGCAAATTAACAAGAGTAACAAACTGGTTGTTTTTAAAGACCTTTCTAGCATATTTGCATTGCTTTTAAACCACAAAAAATGGCAATCTTCTGCAGAAGAGAAAAAAAAAGTGATTTTACAAAGGGACACATAATCATAGTGTTATTTTATGAAACTATATTACATTGTAATCAACTGGAAGAGCTAGCAGGTTTTAATGCCAAGTGTGTTTTCTTATGATAAACACTTGTCAATATAACACTATCTCGTGCCTGCTATATCTTGTTTCCACCATGACCTTTCAAACCACATGCATGTTCTTTTCTCTCCCTCTGAGAAAACCTTAACAACATTCTAATCATCATGAAGAGCAATTAACTGTCTTCAACCAGCTGTGCTACTCAGCTCATCTGGGAATGGGAAAAAACCTGCTCCTTAGTGCAGATCCGCCTACCCAGGCATGGCAAACAAGGCTAGTGCAGAACAGTTTCAAATATGAAAAACTGGCATTCTCACAAAGCTTGGAAGCTTTGGATGAAGAGCAATGGTATCTCTTCTAGTAAAGAGAAGCCTCTTTCCTACTTGCTCTACAGTCTCTGTAAGATAATGTATTAGTTTTAATAACGCTCTTTTTAAAGGTCAGCATTTGAAGAACAGTACTTATTTGTTGACATCACTGCAGAAAGCAGCCTTGCCCTCACTGAGCAAAACTTTGTGGTGGAGGTATTTTCTGATTGCTGAAGAAAGAGAAATAGCTTCTTGAATGTGCAGTTGCTGAAAGGGCACTGCAGAGACTCAGAAACAGTAACTGGAAATTAATTGTATCAAGTTGTATTTGGCTTCTTTCTTTTTACAAATCTGGGACTAAACTGTGTTGTGTATCAGTCCTAAAGCTCTTGCAAATTTTTGTCTATAAGCAAATGAAACAATAGAAAACATGGAGCAAGTAAAATTAATCTGTATACAGAATGCTTTTACAAATAAAAAGATGGAGGCAAAATTAGTAGCTAACATTTGATAACTGTTTTTTTGAGCTGCAAAATAAGATGAAAAAAATCAAGCAGACCATATGCTCTTTCCTGAAATCATCAGGGATTTTGCTCTGTATAACTGGAAGTACGCATAAAAGAGGTGTACCTTCATTTTGAACATATGTGTATTTCAAACAAGAGAAGTATTTTTTGTTAGTTTTATGTGGTCATTTTAATAGCTGCTCTTAACTGCCTTGCAAATTGTTCAGAAATTTAATCTAGCTAAACAAAATGTCTATGATATCCCTAACGAAAATTCAAATATAATCAATTTAAAATGGGGCAGATCCTACAGAAACCTTTTGGAGTTCCTTGAAAAATACAATCTTATTTTGTTTTGCTTTGTTTCTCATTATTTTTACATGTATACTGCTAGAAAAGAATTTTTGTGATTAACAGTTTTCACAAATATCTGAATTATGCTTTTGTGAATCAGAACTAAACAGCTGATGGGAAGTGTTGACTACTTTCCTTCAAGTCTGAACCTTTGTCAAGTTGCTGAATTTTTAAAACCCAGACCTTTTTTATCATCATGCTATATATTTTCTAAACATTACTTTTTTAACTGTAATTTTCTCAGAAATAAACTACGCATTATGAGCCATTCTAATGCGTAAGCCAAGGTGCCTAAAATTCAGTTCTGGGAAAACTCAAGTCACTTTTCTTTAGCAGCCTAACCATGGCTTTAAACACAGACATATCTAGTGGTTTTGAGTTCAATCCAATCCTTTGTGTGCATGCATTAGAGCAGGAGGCCAGGTGCAAAGTATTCACCAAGTGTCAGAATCCACCTTCCATTAACTACTGAAGATCAAACTGCATATCAACTGAATTAAGAATAAGATTAGCAGTAGGTAAGCTAAAAAAATATCTTGGCATAACTTCCAGTGAAATTTCAACTTAGGGGATCTCCAGAGAAACAGTTTAGAAAAATTGGGAATAAAGCAAATTAAAAAAAAAAAGAATGAGGCATAGTTTAACATGAAGAAGCAGGAATATCCACACCATATTATATGTGTTGCACAGAGAAAATATATTTATTACATGGGGAACTAAGAGTAATTGCTATTATAGGAGTTCTTCAATTGTTTAAAAGGAGGGTGACAGGTCAGTTGCATATAATTTTTCTATATTGAAAAAGTTGCTGAATTTTTTAAATATTTAAGCAGATTTTATTTGGAATATTTTTAGTGAAAATAGCAGAGCTGCTTCTGTGACAAATGGGTCTTCAGCAGGATCTGCTAGGACACCTGAGTTGTACAGAGTCATCAGGATGAAAGAACCACAGATAACCAGAGGACAAGCTCTATCTCCTTGAACAAATGGAACATATTCTGCTTAGCAAGGTTTAGGAGGCTTGAGCAGAAAGCACCATATCCCCTGCATGCTGTGGAGAACAGCTCTGCCTCTCAGTGGATGGAGTGTAACAGCCATCTGCTTGGCCAACCGAGCTGGTGGCCTGTAGAGAAAATTGCTCAGGTTAGAGAGTCATGGTTATGTGGCTGTCAGCTGTAACAACTCATATCCTGTGTGGGGAGAGGACATGCTCACTGAAGAGACATGAGGATAGCTGAGGATGAGACGAAGCCTGTGAAAAGTCAGCTGTATAAAATCCACAGGCTGGTGCTGGTAGAAATGAAAGGCTTCTTGATTACATACATCTAACATCCTTACTCCAAGAGAGAGTCAGATAAAATCCCAAGAATCCTTTATTTTTGAGACCCTTGTGTGCAAGAGACTATCTTTATTTCCTTCATGGACAGGCAAATCTCAGTCTGCCTTTTAGGCAGGTGAGGAAATGGGATTTGACTGCATGAAGGAGGCTACACTAGATCACCTTGGTGTGAACAGAAACATGTCTTGATGCTTTTGGAATCCCTTATCACATTCAGTAAGTCATTACAAATATCAGCCCATCACATTAACACAAAGCAAAACAGAGGTTGGTTCTCTTCAGCCCTGTATAGAGAAAGATTCTGCTTTCACCGTGGAAGTGCCCTGTGTGGCATGAAACAGTAATAGGTCTGGAAAATCCCAAACTGAGACAGGCAATACATTTGCCAGTGCTTGGCAAATGGCAGTGTGCTTCTGCCCTTACAGAGCCTGGGTAATTACAGACTTTGGATGTAGCTCATGGTTCAGGATAATGCAAAAATCTGTAAAATAAAGGTGGAATGAATTCTTTTGCTGTTGATTTAGAAAAGTGAATGTGAAATCTTTGGAAAAGTTGTGGAAGATCCAATTCCTTGGTTACAAAACAAAGTCCCTAAATGAAGAGCTGTTCTGCTTTCAAAGGATTCTTTTTGGCCCTGGATGATCCTCTTTCAGAAGTTTATGGATTACATTCATGGGATACTAGCCCATGAACAGCTGCCCCCTTAGACAAGGATGCGGTCCGTACCTAACATGATAGGTATCCATTGTAATGGCAGTAAGCATAGAGCTGCTATCTACAAAGCACAGCTCTCACTGTCAACATGATTAATGTGCTGCTCTTCTTTGTGAGATAGCTCTTTTCTGACTCAGTTGCTGACTTATATCATTGTGCAATCTTCAGAACAAAAAAAAAAAGGAGGCTAGTTTTGTTTCTGGGTGTTGTGAGACTAATTTAAACAGGTTATTTGGAACCCTATTTCCACCCTAGCTGCCCTGGAATTAAACTTCATTAGGGTCCCAAAAACATTAGTTTAGAAGTTGGCCTGAGCATAAACCTTTTTGATGCTCAAAGAGAAATTATGTACACTCTGCACAATGAATTGTTCAAATGGACATACACAAAAGAGAAGTGTCAGAAATATCAACAAGCAGTTTTCATGCTACTGGAAGGAGTACTGAACACATTTGTTACAGCATAAGAAGGAAATATTCAGCAACTGAGAAAGCCTAGCAGGAAAATGGCCTATTTAATTACTGAAATTCAAGCAGCATCTCCTGAACAATTACTTTGTCCATTGATCATAGATTATGCATTGCTTTCATTAATTTCTTCAGCAATGGGAACAAATGGCAGATTTCTAAAATGCAATCCATTGTCCAAGATACATCTCACCATGACCTGCAAAGGGCATTTTGTGGCAGACTGAAACAACCTATCATAGAATCACAGAATGTCCTGGGCTGGAACGGACCTTAAAGATCATCTAGTTCCTACTTCCCTGCCAAGGGCAGGGACACCTTCCACTAGACCAGGTTGCTCAGGGCCCAAAGTCTGGCCTTAAGCACTTCCAGGGATGGGGCATCCACAGCTTCTCTGGAGAACCTGTTCCAGTGCCTCATTACTCTCCCAGTAAAGAATTTCTTCCTAATATCTAATCTAAACCTACTCTCTTTCAGTTTGAAGTCATTCCCCCTTGCCCTGTCACTATGTGCCCTTGTAAATAGTCTCTCCCCATCTTTCTTGTAGGCTGTCTTCAGGTACTGGATGGCCTCAATTAGGTCACCCCAAAGCCTTTTTTCCTCTCTAGGCTGAGTAACTCAACTCTCTCAGCCTCTCCCCTCATGAGAGGTGCTCCATCTCTCTGAACAACCTGGTGACCTCCTCTGGACTCGCTCCAACAGGTCCATGTCCTTCCTGAGCTGGGGACCTCAGATGCAGCACTGCAGATGGTGTCTCACCAAAGAGATGTAGAGGGGCAGAATCCCCTCCCTCAATCTGCTGACCAGACTATGTTGAGATGCAAGGTGCCACTATGATGGGCTCTGAAGTCTGACTCTCCCAGGCAGATTCAGATATTATGGGCAGTGCACATGACTTGAAAGATATGACCAAAAGGAAGTTGTGACTGCATGTGAGAACTCTCACTGAAGGCAGAACAGGCACTTGGCCTGGATAAAATCTTAGCCTGTGGCTCCCCAGGACAGAGTATAAAGCTTGGTCCAAGACAAACAGAATGAGAAACCTCTCCATTCTTCACTGCATCATTCCATGTGTTTTGGTTCACCTAGGGTGGAAAAATACCTGCACGTAAGAAAGAGAAGAAACATATGCTCGAGGCAAGGCTGAACATGTATCAGACCAAATCCTTTACAGCATGCAAACAGAGATTAGCTTTTCACGTTGAAAGCAGTCACCTCTTTTGGGTACTTTGTATGGATTAGTGTTTGAGAAACTAAGGATGTAGATGATCTGGATTTTTTAAATTTATTTTTAGACTGTATCTGGTTTGTGTCACCTTGGGGTTTTGCTCATTGATTGGTGAGATTTGCTTAGGGGGAATGAAAAACTGGAATAAGAAGTGATTGCAAGCACAGAACTGCAGACTGTTCACAGCGTGCAAAAAAGTGCTAAAGCGGAAGAATGATATTGCTAAGTGAGGACAACAGAAAAGGGATAGAAAAATTAAGAAATTGGCTGAGGATAGTGTTACTTGGTAGTAGCTGAGAGAGTAAGGGTCTTTTTAATTTAGCAGTTGAGGTAGGACCACAGGTACGACCCATGAGATAGGTCCACTTTGTACATAAATAAGTACAGTGCAGAGATGGTTTATAATAGAATCTGTGTATGCAAAAGCATGTTGGGGCTTCTTTGCAGTTGAAGTCTAACAAAAGCTTTATATGAGATAATTTAACCAATGTTTCCTTCAAGCTGACAGCTGGTTTGCTTTCCCTTGAGGCTATGATACATTACTTTTTTCTCCTCTTGAGTCCTGTCAAAAAAAAGCCAAACCACGTAAAACCTAAGTTGCTTGTATTATCACTTGAAGTAAGTCCTTTTCTTTTCATTCTTTTCTTGTCTCCAATGGGAAATCAAAAGCAACAGCACCCTTTCATAGGGATAAAATAAGACTATGAATCATTAAAATCTTTTAAGGAAGCTGATTTCTTACTTCAGCAGTGACTTACCTTTATCTTCTCTGTTGATGTAATTTTTAAAGTCTCTGAGAAAGATAAAATCTTTTTCTGAAACAGTACCAGTCCATGGACATCTTTGTAATGTTAAATTTATCAACAGTGATCACAATTGGTGGAATCCTCAAAATAAACACATTTTCTGAGCACTGGAACACAATAAATGACATATAAATGCAGCTCACTTCACAGTATTTTTATACAGTAAAATACTGCATCCTCAAAAAAATCCTTAAGCATCCTCAAAAATACCAAATGAATGAACGCATATATTGCTCGTCAGACAGAAGCACTCCTATTGCATTTCCACTCCTGGTTTTAAAGAACCTTAAAATGTGGTCTAAGCACCTAGAAAGAAGAAACATCAATTGAATAAAAAAAGAAAGAAAATGTTTCCTAGTATGTAAAAATATAAAAGTGTGATCTCTACTGAGATCTTTGGCATTTACCTTTCTTTTTTTCTTTACACAGTTTAAAACATTTTATGTGGACTCTGTATGGCCTTTAAGAGGGAACACCACAGTATCTCTCTCTCTAAATTGGAGAGAGATGGATGGACCGTTCAGTGGATTAAGAATTGGTTGGATGGTCACATCCAGAGGCTAGTGGTCAACAGCTCAATGTCCAAATGGACATCAGTGACAAGTGGTGTCCCTCAGCAGTCTCTATTGAGACCAGTACTGTTTAGTATCTTCATAAGTGGCACAGACAAAGGGATCAAGTGCACCCCCAGAATGTTTGAAGGTAACACCAAGCTGAGTGGTGCAGTGACATGCCTGATGGACAGGATGCCATCCAGAGGGACCTGGACAGAGAAGTGATCCATGGGAATCTCATGATGTTCAGTAAGGTCAAGTGCAAGATGCTGCAAGAGTCAGGGAAACGCCTGGTATCAATCCAGGCTGGGGGATGAACAGACCCAGAGCAGCTCTGCTGAGAAGGACTGGGGAGTACTGGTGGGTGAGAGGCTGGATGTGAGCCAGCATTGTGCACTTGCAGACCCGTATCCTGGGCTGCTTAAAAAACAGCACAATTGCAAGGTCCAGGGAGGTGACTCTCCTCCTCTACTTCATTGTGGTGATACCCTACCTGGAGTTCTGCATTCAGTTCTGGGGTCCTCAGCACAGGAAAGTCAAGGATCTCTTGGAGCAAGTCCAGAGGAGGCCACAAAAATTATCAGCAAGCTACAGATCCTAGGAACATAGGCTGAGAGAGTTGGGATTGCTCAGCCTGGAGAAGGAATGGCTCTAAGAAGACCTTATTGCTGCCTTTCAATACTTGAAGGGGACTTTCCAGATAAGTTGTTCAACTGAATATACACCATGATAATTTTTTTTGTTCCTTTCAGTGTAAGCTCAATTAGGTCTCTTAAACTACACACTAGAATCACAGTCTGTTAGTTACCCTAGCAGAGCTGGGAGCTCAGATATGGGAGATGCCTCTGTTGTTGAGTGCTTAACAACATATTTCCACTTAAAATAATGACACAGGTTAATTAATCCATCATTGAAAATGCCTGACCTTAACTGTCTGACTTTGCTCTGTGAGAGTATAAGATTACTTAAGGACTCAAATACATCTGAAAAATGCTTTTTAAAGTTGTGCACTGTTTTTCCACTGTTAATTTTTGGTTCTCAGTACTTAAATTCTTGTGCTGGTAATGTCCTCCCAAGAGGTGTCATACCGAAAGGTACTATTTACATGTCCAGATTATTTGGTTGTGAAAGTCACAACCAAGTGCTACAATGGTAAGGACAAGAAAGCTTGACAATGTCAACTGCAAGTGAAGTAAGGCTCAAACCCAAACACACACTTTGGCATATGCAGAGCAGCATGCCCTCATTTAGCTTTGCATACCAAGCATGACTTTGGGTCTTGCATCTTAGATCAGGTAGAGTCTTGAGAAGGGTGGGTGCATCTTGCATGAGAGCACCTGAGAACTGGAAGGATAGAAACATCCCATGGGGGGAAAGATAATTTCTTCACAGGTGTTCACAGAGTGGGATCCTGAGGGAAAACTTTAGTTTCCATAGCAGTTAAAATAACCTATCAGTAACAGAAATTAACCTGCTTTTTGTACTGCCATCTGAACTTACTAACATCTCTCAAGCAACTGCTTTATTCCACTGAAATGTTACTCTCATTTCACCACCAAATTTTATTTTTTTAAAAAGGATAAATTTCTCTGGCAAAGGACTTTAAACATAAATTCAATTTCTGTTCAAATTCCTTAAGATACTGTAAGACCTATTCTTTAATGAGCACACAAACCTTTTCAGGGTATATGACTTGGGAATTCTTAAAACATCATCATAAAATTGAGTTACATAGCCAATAAGGTTTCTGTAAAAACAAAACGCATTATACTCCTGGTCTGGATTGAATGTGACACTAATTGCAGACATGATTGCTTCTGGCCCATTGCCTCAGGGTGCCATTGTTTTAAATGTGATCTCAAAAGACAATAGTGTCTTCAGACTAGGGAAACTGGGATTTGAATTCCTAGTAGAAGACTGATTATCCTTTGGAATTCTTATTCTAAGGAGGAGCAGAAGACATCTCTAAGTAATCCTAAAAGGAGACAACAGTTACTAGTGTCTCAACAATCTCAAAAGAAGTTTAAAAAAATAGTTGCAAAAATGTCAGAATTCTCAGAGTTATCACAAAAAAGTAAAATCGTCAATGATAGATTTGTTATAGAAACCTGAAACTAGATTCTAGCAAACTGACAGTCTTATATTAAAAATAACCCTCTCTCATCGTTTCTAACTTTTTAATAATCCTTTTAACTTATACGGAGATTTCCAGTCAAGGCTTTCCAACTTTACAGGTATCACTCATTATTTATATTACTTTGCTATATGACTGTGTACATCCATATATTTATGCGCATGCACATATATAGACATATGTAGAGATATATGTACAGACATAGGCATTTGTATAAAAACTCAAACACAAAGGGTTTCCAAACACTCTGGGCCTATAAACCACTGTTTACCCTCAGATTTATCAGCCACCTGTATTTTATATTTTTAATCAAACCAATCATGAATATTGCTGCTTAATAAGGAATGATACACACATTGTAGACCGCCCTTACAAAACAAGAGAGTACTATGATCTGGGTTTAAAAGTATTGCAATGACTGAGCCAGAATTAGGAATTTATTTAGAATTATGAGATAATTCAGAAAGTTGGTTTCATTTAGCGACTTGACTGATTGACAAAGTTTAAAAAATACATATTCTACTCTGAGCAAAATTTTGGACAAATCACATCCTTTTATCTCATAACTATTCTGACCCCTTTCACAAAATGATTTGAAATCTACTAAACACTGAATAAGCATTATTTAGCAATAAATTGAGATGCAGATGTTTTTAAAGACACAGAGACTATATTGCATAACAGAGACAATAACCATGCCTCCTTTTTCCTCCTCCAAGACTTCCTATTTGAACGTCTGTGGTTTCCCCTCAAAAGTTCAGAAAAAAAGATTATAAATTTGCCAGATCAAATTTTATGAGTTGCACACATTTAAAATTAAGTAAATTAAGTATATTCTAAAAGGGGTTTTTAGCACCAGCATTCAAGATGAATTGCCAAACTTCCCTCTGTAATGTTGACTGTAGCTGAATAAGAATTCTTGAGAACTAGAAATGCATAAATAACTTGGGACAATAAGCCTTGTGTAATTATGAAAAAAAGTCCCATATTTTTAAACAAAATTGGGTGTGATAAAATATTTTGAAATGGAAATATTTTTTAAAATTCTTACAAAAACAGTTGTAAAATTGTTGCATTTCTATTTCTCAATAGCATGTTTTCCTCCTTCTACCAGGCCAGAAGTATTTTAAAGATGATGACATTCAGTTCTCAAAAGTTTATCCAATCACTTTTTGACAATTTATTTCAAGACCTTTCAACTAAAAAGAATGGCCAGAAATATTTCAAGCGTCTCAGTATAAATATGTGGGATTTGGACAGTAATTGTTGACTATTGTGGACATTGTTATGTTCACTCTTCCAGGAAATTATAGATACTCACCTTCAAAAATGAAAAGGTCAATAAATGGACAGTAATTCTAATGCCAAACTGAATGGCCATATTACTATTAGACAAAAAAAAAGTAGTTCTAATTTTGCCATGTGTGACATAATATTTACTTACAAGATATCCTAAAAACAAATCTAAAATTTCAAACAATAAATGGTAACTTAAATTTCATATGCAAGACCCATAACAAATCAAGCTAGTAACAATTGGTAATCAATAAAAACTAAGGGAAAAAAGTTCAAATGTGCAAAAGGCAATATGGCTGGCAGTCACTGAGATCTGAGATCTGCATTTTCATCCTTCTCTTAACAAATTCTCACCTAAACAAAAGTACACTAAAGGCAGGATAAAAGCACAAAGAGAAAGGATCGTTAATATAAAATAGCTGTTCTGGGTGAGAGTAAAGGTCCATCTGACCAGTTTTTGACAGTGACTGGCTAAAGGAAGCGGAGGGATCCACCATAAGAGAGCAAGTATAGTTCTACTAGCATTTTCCCACTTTCCAAGAATAAGTCACTTAGGGATGCTAAAGACTGTATAAACAGTTCTTCATTTAACAGCCTTCTATGCAGCCTTCATCCAAATGGGTCTGATCTCCCTTTGATATTCTTGGCATGCAATAGACAATAAACTATAAAAATAAGTTCCAGAGCATAGATATGCTCTCAGTGAAATGGTATTATCCTTCTGTTTACTCTACAAGCTTTGGCTGGTATATTTATTGTCTACTCCTAGTCCTTGTTATGAGAACTTGACAATAATTATTTCATGAGTTGTATGGAGCAGGTGAACAAGAACTTAAAGACCTTCCCCATATCTCTCCTCAGCAGCCTCTTTTTGAAGACATGGAGTCCAACGCTGCTTGGCTGAGCTTAGGCTGAGGAGTGTGCCACCACACTGTGAAACGCATGGGATCAACACCAGCATGTTCTGTGAAAGGTTACGTGGCCTCCTCAGTTACGTGCTACTTGTCTTTTCCTGCTTGGGATCCTAAAGCAATGCTCAACGAATAAGTACGCCATCTTCCACTCTTGTTTAAGAAAGCCTTTGAGAGTCATTTTGACCTAAAAGAAATTGCAGTTTTGTGCCTCTTGTCTACTGTGACCTCACTTTCTCTGTATCTTTGGCAATATATGAAAATTGCAATAATAATAAACTTGCTCTCCTCAAAAGTCTTCCAAAAGGCTGCTTTTTCAGCCTGATCTCAGCATTCAACTGCTTCCAGCTGACACCTCAATGGTCTTTTTTCTAGAAGATAACCTTTTTGTATTGCTTTTCCTTTCACCTGAAGTCTTTAATATCTGGAATGTAAAGTTCCATGGACATAGTAAGATCAGTGCTTTCTGTAAACTGCTTGTGATATGAGAAAAATGTGTTCTTATTTTTCTTCAAAAATATTTCATTACTGTTGTGGTCCATCCAACTGAGTTTTTCTAAACAATTTCATTAACTTTTACAAGTTAATTCTATTCCAAAGCCTTCAAAGTCAGAGTAAAAGAAAGCATGTAAGTTGGAGTTTGAGTGATTAGTGTCTGGAATTCTCATCTACTGGTGTAGTAGACGTCTTTAGAAGTCCTTTGTGATCTTGCATTTTCCACTGACTAACAGAGATAGGATAGGAAAAAATTATTCATTTGTTTCTTTTCTTTCTTCCCTTTCCTTTTTTTTTTTTTTTAAGAAATGCTGAAAGAAGTATTTTTCTCTCAAATACAAATTTACAGCTAGTCTGCTCCTGAGCTGCATATACCTCTATTTTGTGGTTGCACATTTGAATCATAAATTAACCTGTTTGTGCAGAGGTTGCTGGCTGGTGCTATTTGAATTTGATCCTCCAGAGGAACATTATTAAAAGTGTAGGTGAAGACACATTAACATTGATTTTCATTCAGTTTTGCTGAGACATACACTGGTAATTAACATCCATTTATCAACTCTGGCACCTATCACAGGAATTCAGAAGCAAAATAAAAAAAAAAAAAAGTGGTATTTTAAAGTCAGCATGAAAGGGGTATTTTTGGTCTTCCTTTTTACCATAAGACTATAGGATTTAAGTTTCTTTTTAATAACTTGTTGAACATGTCAAAGCCAGTTAAGACCTTAAAAATACTACAAAACCTCACAGATTCTATGTAATTAACATTTAATCATGCTTGTAAAAAAACCCCTTTGAAATAGTATTTATAATATTGGAGAAAAAACACATAAATATAAATATATATAATATGCAAGAATGGGTTCTTGCACATTTTAGCATTATGCTTGCCACCTTTTAGGTACTGGCCCTCTGGTATTTCAGCCTGACCTTCTTGTAACTTTCCAAGAATTTTATTCCTCCAGATGTCATCAGAGACTTCATAAGTGCTGTCTTCCATCTTCCCTGGGGAAGTGGAAAGAAGCTGTGGGTTAATTTGCTAAAATGCCCAATGTCTGAGGGACACAGATATAAACTGAAGAGAGAAAATACTTCTTCCTAGGTTTTATTTTCCCTATGTATTTAATTTTTTTTTCCTATTCATGTGTTAATTACTGACAAATTAAATTTAAACATTATAAATATATGAAGTTTAACTCAGCTCAATGATCTTGGAGGTCTTTTCGAACCTTAACGAGTATATGATTTTAGGTGGCAAAGCTACTTTAAGTTGTGAGTGAAAAATACTTTTTCATTCTTCCCTAAGTTTGTTCCTTACCTGAAGGGAAGAGACAAAAAAAGTGTATCTAGTTGTCACAGATATTATATCTAAGAACCAAATAAATGAACAAAAAGCTCAGGGTAACTGAAACATTTTCTTACCATTTCAATCTTCAAACTTTAGACTCTAAAATAGTGATAGATTAACTTCTAGACATGATATATCACTTTAAAATAGAAATGCATTTTTCTAAAGTATAAGAAAATGAAATATTTAAACAAATGTTCACCAAAAAAAAAAAATCCAGTTTATCTGATATAGTAAGAAAATCTAAAAACAATGTTGCAGCTGGAGTGAAACTGTAGTTTTGCATTTACAGGCTTCAAGGATATTTAGGTGAAGTATCTCCTTCGGAGACTATTTTTTAAGGAAGGCATCAAGAAAGAACTTGAAAGACTCTAAACAAGTTGCTCAGCTGAAGAGAGATATGAAGGAACCAGGATCAAGAGAAAACACCTAGAATAATGGTTCATAGATCTGTAAGGTGAATGTGAAAAATAAAGGATGGCAGCTGGATGACCATGCAACTTCGAACAGTGGGCTCCTACAGATAGAGGTTGTAGGGGCCTCAGCACTAGGACACAATAAACATGTTTTGATTTGACAGTAACTACCCGGAATATTACAAATAAGTTTCTTGCTGTTGAGAAGGATAGTATACATTTTGACTGCCTGTAAAAGTTTGACTTGCTGGCCCACAGGTTTGGTACAGGCCCTTGGTCAGCTTTACCAAGTGAGCTTTCACCTGTCCTTATATATACATATATAATCCACTATTACTTTATTAAACATGCCATGAGAACACAAACTGACCAAACACTGGCCGCACAAAACTAATGCAATGCAAACAGCAACACAATAACATGTGAAACCATTGATTTTTAATAATTATCAAATTGATTCTAGCTAACCTAGAGAGCATACAAGAAATTGCAAACAAGGATAGACATGAGAGACAAACATTACTCACTTACAGGAAAAATGGAAGGCCAAAGCCCAGCTGAAATGAAAATTGCCTAGTGACACGAGGAGTAACAAGAAGAAATTCTGTCAGTTTGCTCACAGAAAAAGGTTCAGAGCAAAAAGTTTAGAGAAAATGTGGCACTGCTGACAAAAGGGAGGAGACAGCCCAATGATGGATGACAGAGATAAAGTACTTGAGGCCTTCCACACCTCCCTACTTCAGTTCCTATAGGAAAAGTCTGAGACCACATCGCTGCATCAAGCCAGTCAAGCTTGGGAAGGAGAAGAGCAGTCAAGAGTGGAATTGTTGCAGGCTAGGGGCTACTTGAAGGATCCTGATGTACTAAAAGCCCTGGACCTGGATGAGATTCATCTGAAACTGCTGAAGCACACAGCTGAGGTGATTGTAAAGCTGCTACTTACCTGTGGACAAAAAAATTGAGGCAATCTGGAAAAGTCCCTTACAAATGAAAAGAATAAAAAATATTATGTCAAGCTTTACAAATGGTAGGAGGAACCATCTGGGAGTTACAGGCTAGTCAGATTCATCTCAGCCCTAGGAAACAGATTCTTAGAGGATTTTTCTAAACAGTTGTGCTGGGTCTGGCTCGGATAGAGTTAGGATTTTTTCCAGAGTAGCTGGTATGGGGCTGTGATTTGTATTTGTGACCAAAACAGTGTTCCTAATACAGAGATGTTTTTGTTACTGATGCTGAGCAGTGCTTGCACAGCATGAAGGTATTTTCTGCGACTCTCCCTACCCCTCCAGTGAGGAGGCTGGGGGTACACAAGAAGTTGAGAGGGGACACAGCCAGGACGGCTGGTCCAAACTGACCAAATGGACTTCCCATGCCTGATGCAGCCCGCTGTGTCGGCCGAGGGAATTAGTGCTGCATCTTCCCCGAGCGTCCTCGAGGAATCCAGCAGCACTCTCAGAGAGGCCAATCCTCATTGGAGACACCCAGGAGGAGCCCTGGAGCTGCCATGCAAACACCCACAACTACTGGTGTGATTGAGAGCACAGTCACACACACAAGGCACATCAAAACATCAACCGCAGATGAAGGAGCTGAGAGGGGTCTTCCATATACCTGTCCACAAGCATCTCCCTGGAAAGGTCCAGGAAGAAAAGAGCCAGAGAGCCCAGGGTCCAGGGCTTTTATAGGGGTGTGAACAACCAATCAGAAAGGGGCCGGGGGGCGGAGGGGTCATGGAGTGACAACAGATGTACCAATAGGATGGGAGGGAGGGGGGACAAGGGAGAAGGAGACCAGTGGGGCGTTGAATAACAGGGAACATTCTAGGACTTAAACAGGGAACATACATATTGAAAAGGACATACATAAAAATGAAGTGGAGGGCCAATGGGCCAACCAGAAAACATTGATCTGCCTAGGGAAACAAAGGCTTGTGGGAAGTCACCATAAGCTAGAGGGAGATGTTAGACCTCAGAGCCAGCCCACCACAAGTTCAAAGTTGCATTTGGGCCTTACAGTTTTTCCATTGCTCCAGTGGTTGTGGTTACAACCACTGCAACATGCATAATATGGTGTTATGTTTAGCATATATAAATGGGAGTTTGGGGGAGAGGTTGGTAAGGAGGTCCTTTCTCAGTTGGTTTCTGCTCATGGACTGACTGGGTATTTGTCAGTTGGTGGTGAGCAGCTATTTTCATTTGCATGACTTGTCTTTCTTTGGTTTTATTTTCTCTGTTATTTTTTCCTTTTCCTTAGTATTAATGTTGTTGTTTTTATTGTTATTAAACTGTCTTCATCTCAATCTGCATTTCTCATTTTTACTTTTTATTCACTTCCCCATCCTGCATTGGGCAGAGTGAGTGAACAACTGCCTGATGCTCAGTTGTTGGCTGGAGTTAAACATTGAAGGGCAAGTAAGTAACAAAGGTTCAGTAAGGACTGATCATTCAATTGTCTTCAGTGATAAAATGACTAGTGATGTGAATGAAGGGAATAATAGTGGATGTAACGCACCTTTACTTTGCTGAGGCTTGAAAATCTCTCAGAGCACTCTTAACCTGAAAGTTAAAGAAGAATGGGTTGTATGAATGCACTTCTAGGTAGGCTTAATTTGGCTGGACTTCTGTGCTCAGAGGCTAGAAATCAGGCATGGGATGTCCAGTGAACCTGGTAACGTGCCCAAGACCTACTGGGGTGACAATGGCTCCACAACTCTTTGGTATCTTTGTCAACAACCTCAATGATGAGGTAAGAATTCTCAGTAAATCTATAGAAGATATTAAATTTGATTCGCGCAATAAATATTAAAGCTTCAATTGATCTTAAAATGCTGGAGGACTCAGCCAAAAGGACGTCCATGCAGCTCACATGAGAAGTTTAAAGTTGTTTCCAGAGTAGAATAATTTAATACAGCTGTGAGATGACCAAGTGGCCATGGAGATGTAGTAAACCCCTGGCTGAATCTAAGGCCGCAGTGTGTTCTCATCACATAGGAGGCAAACTACATACTGGGTTAAGTTAGGAGAATTTTTGCTACTAGATCAAAGGAACTTACTATTCACTTCTACTGCATGCTGTCACATCTCGACTATTGTATCCAGCTTTTGGTCCCCCATTCAAGGCTGATGTGGAGGAGCTGGTGTCTTGGGGTGACTCCATGATGTGTATCCCCTATCACGGCTCTATGCCAAAAAATTATTTTGTGTATTTTCTGTGCCTGTAAACTGAGACCAAAGTTTTCACCTTCAGGCCAATTTGTGATTATCCACTGGGTTTGCTGCATATAGAGATCATCTCCACACAGATATCTTTCCCTACACCACTCAAGAGCCGTCTCCAGAGACTGGCAGAGTCAGCCCCCCTTATCAACGCCAAGGCAACTGGAAAGGCTCTGTCAGAAAGGACATCTTCTATAAAGACCAGCTGGGCTTGTTCTTCAATGTTGAAAAGGAGGGGAAGGGAGGGGAGGGAGGGGAGGGGGAGGGGAGGGAGGGGAGGGAGGGGAGGGGAGAGGGGGAGGGGAGGGGAGGGGAGGGGAGGGGAGGGGGAGGGGAGGGGGAGAGGGGGGAGAGGGGAGGAGATCTCATTGTGGCCTTCCAGTACCTTAAGAGGGTTTTTAAGAAAGGAGGGAGAGGGGTACTTTTGATACAGGCACATAGTGACAGGACAAGAGGGAATGGCTTTAAACTGAAAAAGGCCAGGTTTAAATTAGATGTCAGGAAGAAATTCCTTACTCAGAGGGTGGTGAGGCACTGGAAAAGGTTGCCCAGAGAACTTGTGGATGCCCCATTCCTGGCAGTGCTTGAGGCCAGGTCAGATGGGGCCCTGAGCAACCCAGTCTAGAGGATAGCATCCCTGACCACAGCAGGGTGGTTGGAACTAGATGATCTTTAAGGTCCTTTGCAACCCAAACCATTCTATGATTCGTTCTATACCTGGACTTGCTGACAGGTAAGAACCACAAACTACGCATACTAAAATGCTTGGGCACTATAATACATCAAGCAGGGCATTGTAACACATTTTTCAGCACTGGAATGCTGGAAAATGGTAGTTCAGCACAGGATTACACAGAGGAGTTGTGGATTCTCTTCTCATAAAGGTTTTTAGGATATGATACTTCCGCTTTTAGTAGGCAGTTGGATGAAATAATCTAAAGATTCTTCCAATGATTCCCTTGTTCTGATTCTAATTTCGTACTTCCTAATGCAATGGAGTTTTATACTGTTTCCATGTTCTTAAACATGAAGAAAAAGTACTTTGATTTATATCTATGCAGTCAGTGTTGCAGTCTGGGATGTCAGAGGTCTACATTTATTTTGAAGAAACAGGAAAAAGTAATGAAGAAGTTAGAGCTGATTTGCTATTTATCTCAGTAAGGTGGTGTGTATTACTGCTAGAAAGACTCTGACATGAATTTGGGTAAGAAACTAGCTTTTTGTGTCTTTGCTTTCTTCAGTTTAGGGATCAGGATCACCTTGGCACAACTATCTAGTAACCAAAAGAGCTGTGGATGTTCTCATCAGTTAGATCTCAGTAAGTAGAAACTGTCAAATAGTAGACTGCAGAGAAGTGTTCTATATTACCAGCCACTACAAGAACACTTTGAGTTATAAATATCCATAAGCTTTAATGGAGAAGAGAACTGTGCCTGTCAGCAGAAAAAAATACTATCAACCTGTGATGCCCTACACAAATAATGTCAAACTTGGGGCATGATGCAGATTAAGGTGCACTTTAAGCCATCTACTAAATGGAGTATTAGCTGGAAACTGGATTTTGCCATCAATGGAACATAATTTAATATATCTGAAGGCTAGTATTGGTTCACCTATCTCAGCTGCAATTGCAGTGAAGGAAAAAAAGTCCTTCTGACTGTAAGAAAGTACTCTTTTCTATTACTGATCTCAACAGCGAGTTTTGATCCTGATTGTGTTCCATGGCAGCCTCTTGAAAGGAAAATATTTTTAGCCTTGAACACAAGAATACTCCCTGCTTCTCTGAGTATAATACCACTGTAACTCAATGGAGGATTAGCTATGCTTTCATAACTTGCTACCTTAGAGTAGAAAAGGATGTATTTAATTTGACATGAACATATGACAGAAAATGTTAATCTGTGATTATCTACCAGGTAGATAATCCGGGTTTACGATACTACTCTGTAATCTAATCTAATCTAATTTCTGATGTTATTTTGCCATTTGGCCTTTAGCAAGGTATTGGCCTTGCTCACCTATTAACATAGGTTTACCCTACCTTAGCACTGTAAATAGGTTAACAAGGCCCACCCACTTTTTATAGCACCTTGAGAACTATAGAGACCAAAAATGCAAAGTATTTTAACAGGGCAGAAAAGACAAAAGGCAGTGTGAAGACAGTCTTTGAAAATTCACTCTAAGATTTTTAATGATTTCCATGACTGCTCCTGATAGAGAGTTCCTTTGATTGTAAGCACTTTTTTGGTTTATATGTTCACCCTTGATTCAGACATTCAAAGACTCCCCAAAATTTGAGGTCTAAAGACAGGAATGAAAGGACAAAATGAAAGGCACATGACTTAGAGGATGCAAGGACAAAGTTAAGAAACTGCAGAGAAAATTGCCAATAATGAGAGTGGAGTTATGCAGTTTGGAAGTCAGGAATGAGGATAATGAGAGGTTAATGAATAGATCATAATAGAGGTTGTCCATAATGTAGATGATTACTAGACCAGCATTTTGGATGAAATTAATAACAGAAAAGCAAGGAAGGCCACTGATGAAACATGCAACTGAAGAAACTGAAGATCAAGTTTAGACCATATTTGCATTGATACCAAAGAAAATCAACTAATTTTAAAAGAGAGAAATTGAGAGAATAAAAGGAATTAGAGACAATTTTAAAAAGAAAAATACATGGTGAGAGAAAAGGGAAAATATCTGTACTGTATTACAAAAAATCAAAGAAAAATGAATAGAGAGCTTTGAAGAATGCTCAAGTCAAGAGCACGGCACAAGAAGAAAGACAGATTGTCCTATTGCCACTAGGCTCTTAGGCGCTAACCAACTATGTACTGCCTCTTGATTACATCCTCAAGAAATTCCATGCTTACACAAATAACACTGGTTCAATATTTGGAAAATACTTACATAAATGCTTCAGATGGCATTCCAGATCTATGCCTGCAGATTAGCTTTCCCAGTCGTCTCACGAAACTCTGATTATATTTTATATAACATGTTGAACAATACAAAATAAATATAGTAAACATTCTATATTTAAAGCATGCATTATGTAAGTTAATAACATATAATATATGAAATCATATACAAACAAATATATATCTATATCACATAGCAAATTCTTAAATACATGGAGTTGTATTAGTTCTAAATTAATACCACATAGATAAAAAAAAAATAATGTTGGAAAGTTTTTTACAGCATATCAGGATGAAAATGTATCAAATGCAGCCTTTGAGATCTTTGTGCAACAGGCGAGGTGTGGCAGTTGAGGTGGTGCCAGTTATGTAGATTGTATGATAACATGATTGTAATAGAAAGCGTTATGGATATGAAAAGATCCTGGCTTTATGTGGCAAGGTTTTGGTAGCAGGGTGGCTACAGAGGTGGCTTCTGGGAGAAGCTGCCAGAAGTTTCCCCATGTCCAAAGAGCCAATGCCAGCTGTCTCCAAGATGTACCCACCCCACTGGCCAAGGCCAAGCCCATCAGTGGCAGTGGCAGCAACTCTGGGATAACACAGACAAGAAGTGGGGAAAAACTGCTGCACAACAGCAACCAGAGAGAGAAGTGAGAATATGTAAGAGAAATAATCCTGCAGACACCAAGGTCAGTGCAGAGATTCTTCTGCAGCCCATGGTGCAACCCATGGTGGGGCAGCTGTGCCCCTGCAGCCCATGGAGGGCCATGGTGGAGCAGAGATCCACCTGCTGTCTGTGGAGAACCCCATCCTGGAGCAGGTGGATGCCTGAAAGACAACTGTGACCCCGTGGGAAACGCATGGAACAGGCTTCTGGCAGGACCTGTGACCCATGCTCCAGACCCTCTGGAGCAGGTTTGCCATCAGGATTTGTGACCCCATGAGAGACCTGTGCTGGAGCAGTTTGTTCCTGAAGTACTGCACCCTGTGGAAGGCACACATGCTGGGACAGTTTGTGAAGAAACAACAGCCCATGGGAAGGACTTACCTTGGAGGACTGTTTCCTCCTGTAGGGGGGACCCCACACTGCAGCAGAGGGAGAGTGCTAGGAGGAAGGAGCAGCACAGACAACATGTAATGAACTGGGCTACAACCCCTATTTCCCATTCCTCTGCACCACTTGGGAGAAGTAGAGAAATCTGAGTGAAACTGAGCCCAGGAGGAAGAGTGATGGAAGGGGATAGTGCTTTTAGATTTGGTCTTATTCCTCATTATCCTACTTCATTGTTAATTGTTGATAAACTACGTTAATTTCTCCAAGTCAAGTCTGCTTTTCCTGTTACAGTGATCTCCCTATCCTTATCTTACTCCACAAGACTTTTATTGTATTTTCTTCTCCTCAGTCCACAGTCCAGTTGAGACGCTTGGTGGGCCTGTAGCAGATAGACAAGGCCAACCCACCAGAGATACCATGGAGTTTTCTTATCTATTGTGAGTGAAAATAGGATGTGACTTTTGGGTTTGTTGTAAGTTATCCCTTGAACTGTTTTTCTCCTTTTGCTTGGTTATAAAAGAAGACCAATTGAGCTCCAGGCTTTCAATGCTCTTTCCTTACTCCAACACATCTATCATCTTCCTAGGGATAAACACAGTGTGCACAAGGGTAGATAACAGGAGAGACCATTATTGGCACTTTCTCAGGGTTTTATATAAGAACACAGGAATCCTCTTGCTAAAACAGGTTGTCTAGGTCTACCATTCAGATTCTGAGGGCTAGCAACAAGTTTCCCACAAGAAGATATGTGATGCAAACCATGGGAAAAATGCTTCATTAAATGGCTCATCCCTATTCCTTAAATCTGTGATTTGCTTAAGGCCTGAAATGTGAATTTAGATCTCCCTTTCAAAAATTCTATTGTTACTAGTAAATATTCTGATACTAGATTTTTCTTTTCCTGCTAGGCATATAAACATGTAACTACCACCTAAAACTTGCTCAACTATAACCTTCAACAACATTCTGTGACATTGATGAAAATTAAAGGCTTATTACAAAGTGAATGTTTTGTTTTAGCAGTATGAAATTTGCCTCCTTTTGAATTCATTGAATGTCGCCCTGGTTTTCACAGTGCTCCATGTTTTTACTTTTGTAGTAGAAGTTCTCATGCTCTTTCTATAAACATAGCTCTTGTTTTTCTAACTGGCTAAGATTGTTTACTGAACTTTTACATTGTTGATCATTCCTTTCTCCAAGGCGGAGAAAGGTGATAGACTGTGTTCCTATCCTGTAAAATGCTAGAGGTGTTAACCTCATCTACCAATGTATGATTGTTTTAGAAGAGGTATAAAAGTGTGATAATAAAGGTGGGCAGAGCCCTTTTGCTCTGCTCAGTGGTCCTAACCTGCTGTTTGAATCTGCGTGTTCGTGTCCAACACTGCGACAATTGAATATTTCTGTTCTTGTGCTAGAAACAAAAAATACAGTCACACAAAGGGCTTTATGGATATTGGGAGGAATTCCTGCATTTGGAGCTGACTTGGAGATGAATGGTAGTGAAAAGAAGTTACAGGCTTTTCTACATTTATCTATTTTCCCATTTAACTTCCAGTAACAAAGAGAAAAGGAGTACAAATTATACTGTACCACAACAGAATGATCAGTGACAAATGTCTGTCAGTAAGATTACCACTGCAGATAGAATATGTAAACATACGTTTCAAAACCAATTTTTCCTTATGCATTCTGTCTCATCACAAAGATGCCGACTGGATAGACTTACTTTGCACATAAGATGAGCATATTTAATAAAATGGGAGTGAAGGAATGATAACATTTTATTATCTTGTTTTAGAACACTTTCTTTGGTCCATTTTTCTGTGCAAATAGATTAAGCACAGTTAATCAAGCTCTGTCACTGGGTTCCAGTGGTGACTTTGTACACTACAAAATAAAAAGGACAAATGTAGCACAAAAGGAAGGCACATATAGAGTTGCTTGTGGTTTCTTACAGACTTCAAGCAAAGCAGAGATTTTTACAGTCTTTTAATAAAGAGAAACTCAAAATCACACTTCATGTCATGTCTCTTCAGTCATTTCTGAAAGCAAATAAAAATATTACTGTGCACATGATGTGGCAAGTCCTTCAGCAAGGAGGGGCTCCCTATCACAAGAATCAGTACCATGGCATCACTTGAATGAGATTATATTTTCCTGTTTTCTAATATTTTTAATTCTTTGTAGTACTGTAGAACTAATTTAGGTTCATAATTTCCTTTATGTTCGATTATTAGAGCATGTTTGTTAATTGGCACATTGCCCTTGCAAAGCTGTACCAGCACAATGAATAAACCTCACTGCAATAAGTCATAAATTTGAAGACTTACTGATGGAAATCCAACTTTTCTTTTACGTTAGAAGTTTAGCATATTTATCAATTACCTGGAAAACAATTACATGCTGTAGATGTGGGACCTCATGAGGCTGGATCTACAGAAAGACTTTTAGAGAAAGCTGTCCCTTAGTAGTAGAATAGGTAACTTGGTTAAGTTAATTTTCTAGATTTCCTCAGTGGACCACAGAAAGACCTGAGATGGGACAAATCATTCTTTAGAGATGCCTACAAAAGGAGTTTAAGAAGAGGGAGGTACTTCTCTCTGGAAGCATTGCCTTGTGTCTACTAAGAAGGAATCTACTCTAGACTAGGCAAGCGGCCAAACTTCTTTAAAAATGAAAAAAAACCCTAAGGGTTTTCTTTTATCTGAATCACACCCTAGGTGACTAACTGAACAGACTTTTTTTAAGAATGTTAAACAGAATTCAAAAGTCCTTATGCACTGAATTATTCTTCAAATCGCTATTTTCTCCACAGTATTTTGGTAATATATTTTTCCTATGACATATAGTGCAGCTGAAAAATACGGGATTTTCTGGTTTGTCTCATCTAATCTGTTTCTTTCAAATATTTTCTTTGAATCTGATATTTCACTTTGTCTTAACTTACTTTTCTTATTTGGGTTAATACAATGCTCTGAATCTTCAAGTCTCTGAATAGCTTAACTGAAGTTGGAATGCTCCCATTTCTTCTGCAAAGTTCATACTTAGACATGTATGGGCTGGCATCTTTTAACACCCCTCATTGTGTAACTAATTGTGTTGGCCCTTTTTGTGAATTTCCTGATTTTCTTCTGGTATAAATGCACTCATTGTAACAGTGCACAGAAGTGCAAGTTCACTACTGTTAATGGAAGTCTGTGCTGTTCACAAAAACAGGATCAATAATATGTGAGTTCTGAATATTCTATAATATGAGGTGTTATAGTAAATATGTGATTTCAATATGACAGGATTTATCACTCTTAAACCGAGGTGATTATTTTTCCTGATTAGCAAGTTGAAAATTCTTTTTTATTTAGAATTTAAGAGTTGTCTCATTACCCTTTCTTTTGGCAGTCTGTTTCAGTGAAATGTATTAAAAATAAAAATTAAATTAATCTGCATTATCTCAAAATGAATCTACAGAATATCAAGGCTATCTACAGAATAGCAAGTCTAGACAGAGAGGACATTCTTTATGTTCTGGTACAAGGTGAAGAACTCCCTGTGCTTAACTGACCTGGAAAGAGCTTATACAATTTTATATGGATGGTAATTTTTTTTCTTAGAAAAGCCTCCCTTTTTTATGAGGGCAAACAATTCCTATTGATTACAGTATTATCTAATGGTGAGGAAGAAGCTTGCCTCCCTGCTGCTGACTTCACTTGAGAAGTCAATCATGACTGTTACAGCTGAATCTGGAGGAAAACTACAAATCATTTTACTGACTGAAAAATGGAAACTGGAGGAAAAGGATTATGTCTTACTTAGGACCAGGAAGCAAGTAGTAGTGAATGTTTATTTAGGAAATGTTCTGTTTCCTAATATTTCATTACTTGGCACAGTCTATTCAAACTCCATGTTTCAGATGCAATATTCTGGGTGTCAGGACATGCACTGTTCAGAGATGGGACCAGCTGTTGCAGAAAAAAAGAGTGCTACCATAAACAAGCAACACATCTCAGTTGTACATAGACTTTCTGTGTGATTTACCATCTTTAAGCTTGTCACTTACTGGTCTCTAAACACTAGTCAATGAGCTTAATGACTGGTGAAAAATGAGATGAAACTGCTTAAGAAAAGGCAGGTCAAGCATGAACATAGCTGGATAAGTTTGAGTCATTGCCAGCTATCCAAGTATTTGTTATCAGGTTGCAGCTTTCTTGAGCATGATGGCAGGAATAAGCCAAAAGGAAAAACATAAGAAGTCAAAGAGCTACTTGAAAGATGAATTTAGGGCATTCGTTTCGCTTTCCAAGTTTTAATGAAACTTATGTTTCATTCAAATATTTCACAACTATCTGAATGAGATGTAATTCCATTTGAAACACATTCAATGTGGTTAGTCTTTGAAGAAGGCTTTGAATAATAAAATCACAGGCCTGAAAAGGACCTCAAGATGATACCTCTCCTATATCCCAGCTCCAAAGCAAACTCAACTATGCTTATACCCATCTGACTGATGTTCTAAAAATTTCCAGAGATGAAGCCTTTACAATCTCTCATGCCATTATCTTCTCAGTTCTCTCTATACTTAGCACTGGAATTTGCTTCCGAACACCTAACTTTGCTGTCACTTAAGTCCATTATTTTTCAGCCCCATCTACTGAGGACAACAAATTGCTCCTTTCCTCTTTGTGTCAGCTTTTCATGTATTTGGAGTCTATTGTCATACTTCGCCTTTAATTATGTACTGAGAACCTTTAGGCTTCAAGAGAAACATAAGTGACCAGCTATAAAGGCAGCTGTTTATTTAACAAAAACAATAGAGTGATCAAGAAAACAAGAGTCTTGGTTAAGCGGTTACCCTAACTGATTAGCTGCTTCACTGGTTAGCCAACGAGTCTGTCCTTGGAAGGTCCAGGATCATGAACACTGCTTTGTAGTGCTATTCTTCATCCAATATTAATGAATCTGAATTCTTTACCCAACTTTTCTTTATTTATAAGGCCTACTGTTTGGGAAAGAGGCTGTGTTAACTGTGAAATATTCCTGTTAGGCAATATTTGTCACCATAGCTAAATATACAGCTATGTGGAAGCCAGACTAATCTACACACAGAATCTAAACGAAAGTGAAAAAGAGTATATATTCATTTTCCCACTTACATCCTACCTTACACCGACAGCCTCTACATTACTTTCTCAATTAATTTTATTGCAAATCTGTTAAATATCTGAGTCCCCTTTGCCTAAGTCAGGAGCTTATGATAGTTAGTCTAAGGTTTAGGCCTGTAATCCCCCTTCTTACCGGCTGCATGACCTTCTTGCAGGCTGGTGCACTAAGCTGGCACATTTCAGTATCTCATGTATTCATTTTCATAATAACATAGAAAGAGTTTCTCCCTGCCTTTTTAAAAAGTGTTTTGAAGTCACTACAGCACCTACTTGCTGTATTTAAGAGAATGCTTTTGTGGTTTTGTCCTTCTTTATCACGTTTTACTGCTTTACAAAAATGCTGTGGGCAAAACATTTAGGCCACTATTTTTACCTTGGATATCAGGTTTTCTACCAACCCTGCTGTACCCACCACCCTCCCACTCCCCCAAAGGTAACAGTACTGACTAACCTGCCTTTGAACAGTCTTAAAAGGATCTTGTTGCTTGGACTTGCAAGACCAAGTGGGCTTGATGGTCTAGGCACTTTGTATAGTGCCTGTTCTTCACTCTCCAAGAATTTCTTACAAAATACTTAAACAGCATGCCAAATGACATATAAATACTGCAAATGACTGATAGCAGTACTATATTACCATAAGTTTAATAGTTTTGTGGCTATAGACATCATTCTTACAGAATTTTACTAGCAAATGTACCTTAAAAAGTTGTTTAGAATTTTTAAAAACATTTTATTTGTTTCAACTCATCAAGCTAAACTATTAGGACTGGAAGCCCAACAAGGATTTAGCCGATTCCATTCAGCAAACATACTGTTGGCAATGACTGATGTAGACACAGTATTAAAAAATATGTTAAAGCTGCATGAGAGCCTTGTTGGGTCTGAGAAAGCCCAGTGAGGGTGACATTGAGAAGAAAGTGTGTTACTGATCACCTGATCAATGTGGTGAAATGGATAAAGTCTACTTGAAACATTCAAGGAAGTCTTTGGATCCTATGATGGTTCTTATAGGAACTTTAACATCTGTTGGGAGGACACTGTGGTGAGAAGCAAGCTACGAAGGAGGCTTCTGGATTGTATTTGAGGTAAACTCATGATCCAGACACTGGAAGGACCAACCAGGTGACTCTGGCATTCACTAGCTAGCAATAACCCTTTGGGAATATGATAATCAATAGAAACCTTGCTGTAATGACCACAAAATAGTGGAGCTCAAAATCCTGAGGAGGAGGCAGAGGAAGGCCAGCAGTGCAGTACTGACCCTGCACTTTAGGAGGGAAGAATTCAGCTTATCTGGGGAGTTGAAAGGTGGGATTCCATGGCAGGCAGCTCTAACAAGCAAATGAGTTCAGGGAATCTAGCAAGTCTGTTAGGGCATCACCCTTTGAGCCTGTGAATGGTTCATGCTGATGCTCAGGAAGTCAAGTACACTTATCAATAGACCAACTCAAGATGGAAATCCACCATAAAAGGCAGCATAAAGGAGATGGAAGCAAGGCCAGGCTTCAAAGGAGGAATGTCTGAAACATTGCATTAGTATGTAGTGATGGTGTCAGGGAAACCAAAGCTCAGACGGAATCGAGACTTTCCAGGGACATCAAGGCAACAAGAAGCACTTGTACATTACTAATAAAAGATTGAAGAAGGAAAATGTATGTACTGACTGCTGAATGAAAAGGGTGATTCAGCAACAGTGGACACTGGTAAGGCTGGAGCGCGCAGGGCCTTGTTCTTTGAGGCCTGTGTGCTTAATGAGAGAGAAGAGAGGAAATATCAGCAGTGGATAAGGATCAAGTCAGACACTAGTTGTGAGAACTCAACTCATAAATGCTCATGGATCTGACAAGCTGTATCAAAACTTTATAAAGTCTCCAAAAGGACAATCCAGAGAACTATATTATGGATGCTGAAAAACCTTCAGCAGAGAATCTCTTCAGCTCTCTGCAGCATGTTGTGAGAGCTCTGTCTCTCCCATGCAGATTATTTGAAACAAGGTTACACTTTTGTAAACTTCTTGCACCTGCAGGTTGTTTTGAAGTATTGTTATGGTTCTAACTAGATAAATATTTAGAAATGGGTGTCTTAGAACTTGGCCAATCCCCTCAAGGGGTGGATGGCCAAAAGACCAATTACCTTATGCCATTTAACACACTTTTTGCTAACTAACATATAAAAGACTTCTGAAAAATTATTAAATCGCTTCCATTTATCCCTGAGCCTGGACTCTGTGTTGTTTCTCTACTTGTCCTCAGTGACAACAGTGACCCTACAGGCTGCTCAGCCTTACTTCCATCCCTGGGAAATACCCAGAGCAAATACTCCAGGAACATACTTCTGAAGCAGATAACAATGTGATGGACAGTACTTTCATCAAGTTTTCAGATGAAACTCATATGGAGGTTGCAATTGAAGGACTTGAGGGGCAGGCTGCCATTTGGAGGAACCACAGGCTCCAATGGGATGAATGGACAACAGGTTCAGGGAACAAAAGCTCTTCAAGGAGAGATGGAAGGAAATAGAATTTTCCAGTCTGAAAAAGAGACAGTTTTGAAGAGACAGCAGCCTTCCAATACCTAGGAGGAAGTTAAGAAAAGGATGAGGCAGATTTTCCAGTGATGCATGTCATAGGATGAAACAACAGACATGAATGAGAAAAAGAATGTTTCTAGCTGGGTATAACACATGAGGACAGCCAAGGAGTGAAGCAGGTTACTTAGAGAGGGTACACAGACTCTACTTTGAGATTTTAAGGACCAAGCTGTGTAAATCTCCATGCAACTCTGTTTAGAGCAGGATTTTACCCTAAATCCTTCCTGAGTTCCCTTCCAACTTCAAGTGTCTTAAGTCTCTATTACAAGAAAAAAACCCCTTTATTTCTGAAACAAGTGGAAATATACTCTTTTTTCAGGTGAAACAGTGCTTCATTGGACCTGTTTTCCAAAAGTGCATAATGCCTTGATGTTTCCAACTATTTTAACACATTGGAACCATCTAGACTATAAGAATGGAAATTTAAACTTCCTAGACTTGATGATGGAGTATTTGACTATTATCTGTACCTGTTTCTAAAAGAAGCACTTTTTAACTTCTGCAGTTTTAACTTCTGTGAGTTACAGATTTCATGGAACTACAATACAAATGTTGCACGTCTTAACTACATGAACAACATGAAGAACATGAAGAACATGATGCTACTTCTCGCAGTTTCATCAACAATGGTTGAAGCTTTATTTATGAGCATTCTGGATTGCATTCTGAATTGATATGTTACTACAGTGTTTTCTACAATGCTGTTTAATACTATTTGTCCTCAATAACATATTAGTACATATGACATATTTTGTCTTTTGGCCATTACCTAACACAACTTTTAATACTGTGTCTACATCAGTCATTACCAACAGTATGTTCGGTCAATGGAATCAGCTAAATCCTTGCTGGGCTTACAGTCTTGAGAGTTTAGCTTGATGGGCCAATAGCTTTCTATTGAACAGCTTCACTTCCTTTACAAACCCTATTTGCAAACACTACAGCATTGCTAGTGTTTCCTGTTACGTGTTGTGAGTCAGAGGAGATTTTTTTCTTATGTGGAATTTCTAGAATTATATGCAGGCCCAATGTTTCTATTGTTTCTGCAAAATTCAGCTCACATCCTCTGGTTGAGACTAAAACTGGCTAAATATTTCAATATCTTATATAAAGCACATTGTTGCCATCACTGATGGTCTTATAGCTGTATACATTTAAACAGTATACTTCAATCCCAGCTTCCTGTAGGATGAGGTTTAAGGTTGTGTGTTGTTTGTTTGTTTTCTTTCCCCCTTCTGAACACCATATCTATCTCTGACATGGAAAGAGGGAACTTGTATCATTTCATTCAACACCATAAACTGCATGGGAAGGTCTTTGTTCTGGCTCTGTGACTATACTCCTGTGCATCAACATGAATATTCTCCTAGTGAACTGAGCATTAGCTGCCTGTGATTCCTCTGGAGATTAAGCATTTTGTTGTGGTGTGACAAGTCTGTAGAAAAATTCAGTTTATCCCACTGAGATATTTTGGTGCTCTGAGGCACAGAGGGAAGCAAACATTTGTCTCTCATATGGTCTGTACCTTTTTTTTAACCTTGCTGACAAATACCTGAGACATAGGCCATTTGTCTTAGTTTTCCTTTTTTCTCCTGGCTCAACACTGCACTCATTCAGTGTTCCCTAACTTTTAACTCAGAAGGTCTTGTTGGCTATATATGTCAATAAATGAAATAGGGCCAAGGGCTGTTTTCTGGCTGTGAGGCTAAATGGCACAGAGTAGCTGCAGGCATACTACATAACACTTGGCCTTGAGTGTCACCTCAAGGGGACAAAGTGTCTGAAATAATGTGAGGGTCACATTGCAGCTTTTTAGCACAGGGGTTTCTCTACTATGAAACACAGAGAATTTGCAGCATGCTGTGGTGTGTGGCAGGAGGTGTGTGTCAAGGTCCCAAACCTTCAGAGGAAGTTCAAAGAAACCATCAAGGGTGATGCTGGGTATTGGGAGTGATTCCTGGCAAATGCTATCCCTATGCCTGGGCATTGTCTGGCAGGGTGCTAGTTAGCACCAGGCAAACCAAGGAGAACCAAGTCTGTTAGCAGTCAAGCAGTGTGATAACCAGTGGTCCAGTGCTGGAATTCAAGCTCTGTTTACATAGCACTGTGGCTATATAGGCTTAATGTAAATGCATGCACAGGCGTTGTGTCTCTGTATTTGTACAGGTACATGCACGCTGAAGCCCTTGTAAAGCCTCTGCCCTTCCTTGTTGTTTGCTGTGTTTGGTACTTCTCAAGGAAGTACAGTAACCTTTTCTGTACAGATTTCAATGAGACGCCGTCCGAATCTTGTCCCAAGAAGTTCTCAAAAATTTTGACATATGTAGGCAGTGTAAACCTCAGTGGACCAGAGATAAGGGAAAATAACTCTATGGTTATCTACGGATACTGTTTCCTAGATCAAAAATGACATCTAACCACAATGATGTACATGTAAACTTAAAAAATGTGGAGGTTTCGTTTCATATGTTAACAGTGTGCATAGATTTATCTGTTGGATTAGAGTACTTTGCAGAAAGAACTTCATGTGAATAGTTCAGATAGGACAGACTTAATTAGCAGTGGAGAAAGTGATGTCCCACACTAAAAGCAGACCACACGGCTATGAACAATTTCTGTAGCTCATTCTGTGGAAGCCTTGCTGTTATCAGCTCTAAGCTTCTTTAAACAACAACAACTACTAACTGTATAGTAGTGAGGGAGCAGACAATTCCCTGACGCCATAGGACTTTTGCTAATATAACTCCAGGCTGCGTAAATATAGTATGGCACACTAGAATGATATAGTTAGTGTTACAGATTAAACAGCTATCAGCATATGGACTTAACATGCCACTGGGACAGGAATCCTTTATGTCAGCCCGTTTGCAGGTTCCATCAACCAAAACTACCAAAACGACCAGTGGATTAGCTGTAGAAGTTGAAGGGCAAAGGCTCTGGTTATCAGGAGGAACAAAAGTAAGCATTGTACTGATAATACTGGGTAATGTTAGATCTCAAAAACAATGCAACAAGAGTGGTTCTGGGTGGAAATACTAACATTTGAGGAAAACCAGAGGAAATATTTCAGGCATGAGTGAACAGTGGAATTAAATCTTGGTTATGTTTCTCCAAACAGAAGAGTGAGCATGTCTTGGACCTCCTGCTGCTGAAAATCAACAGCGAGTGAATGCAGTGAACACTCCTCCAGACCTCAATGATCCTGGGAAGAGAAGTCCTAAGGCAAATCCTGAGCAACATGTGTAGATTTGCTGCTTATGGGATGAGGTAAAACAGGGTAGAAGAAGGAAACTAGTGCATGTATTTGAGTTAGAAGAACTAGATACAGACTCATTCCTGACATGGCCTGCTGTGTAGTGTTTTACTTCTTATAGTGCAACTGCCTCTATTCCTGATTTTTTTTAATCCAGGGTTTATATTTCCAGATTGTATGTTCTTCTGAAGAAGAAATCTGTTACTAATATTGAACCTAGACACTGGCAAGGGTTAGCCCTTTTAGGGATTTCTTGAAATCAAATAAGTCAACTTTGTGCATTCATTTTTGGGAAACAGGACAGGTAAGAGGTGAAATGCCAAAAGGAAATCTATTTTAATTTTGTATTCCTGCTACTACCTGGGAAGGGAGATACACCAAGAAACTATCCTTTGTCAAATTTTATAGAGATTTTTCCCAAGCCTAGGGAACATGTCTAAGCTTTTGGGCTTCTCTGACTCTGATGCTTTACTCATCATTAATTCCACATGCCACTAGTCAGGGAAGTAAGAAGCAGGCAATTGGGAGCTTAAAACAAAGGGAAGTAATGCTTTTACATTCATTTTTTCCCACCTATAAATTCTCCTTTGATTTCAGTTAATTTGGTAAACCTGGCAAGTTGCTGCCAGGTGGATCTCCTACACAAGTCTGTCTCGAGATTTCATTATCCTTTTTATTTCTAGCATCATCATTTAGACATCTCTGTTTTCTCTAGCTAATTAGCCCGCTGTTTAAGAGGTGCACATTTCTTAACATATGGTATACAGTTGCACTGCATGTGTGCTGTATTTTCATTTTCTAGTTTGAATCTTGTATTTCTGATACAGTATGTCAGAAATATCAGATGCCCATCTTACACAACAGCACTCACAGCTTCACATTGAAATGTGCCCTAATTATACTCTCGAAATCCTTACATCCCCATGTTTTCAATAAGACATCACAGCCATTACAGTACTGTGACAACAGATTGTGATTTAAAGATGCTAGTATTTGGAGGTCAGAATTTAGCAGGAGATAAAAGTCACAGGAATTAAGTGTTTAAAATAATTAAGATTAAAAAAATGTACCTTTCCAATTCAGTAGAGCAAAGTTAAACCCCATATAAAAATCCTCCACATGGCGTGATACTGTCTCTTTGAGACACTGGCATTGCATGCAGCTGTTATAAATCTTCTTCCTCTGTAAGACTGCAGAGGGAGGACCTGACTGGCAACACAAAGGAAGAAGCAGGTCTGTTTGCCTGCCTGGGAGAGACAGAGGGAGAGGAGCGGGTGGAGGGGGAGCGAGGTGCGCACACACACAGCTGAATACAGAAAGATTCACTCCTTCTGTACAGCCCACGGACCATCTATGCCTAAGTGATTCTGGTCCACCATTTGCATGATATATTAGCCTTTCAAGCTGTCTTGTGGTATTATCTGAGAGACTGTAGCTTTTGCTTTTAGCTAAGCTCATCTGCAGTTGGTTTTATCTCTAGCAGGTCTCCATTTCTAACTAATATGAACCTTATTGTGAGGAAAACAGCATTCTTAGAGCTGTGCATATGCTGAAAAAACACCAGGACACTCCAAGGGCTGAATTAAACAGCTACAGTTACATGAAATTAAATTTCTGTGTCATTTACTGTATTGGCAAAAATACTTTATTTTGCTTTAAAAAAAAACCCAACAAAACACCCAAACACAATATTTGAGCTTTACACAATACCTCTGTTAAATTAGAAAAAGAAAGAAAAGGAATTATTAGTTCTGGAATAAGAGCGTTCACATGGGTTGTTACACTCAAGTAACCGTATCAGCTTCACTGTGCTGGTGTAACTGATCAAATGTGCTGTACTGACTAGCTCTCAGGTCCCTTCAGCTGCAGAGATGCAGATGTAACCTTAAATTCTTCCTAAAGCGAATCCTGCAGATGCTTTCTACCTCCCTCATCCTCCCTCAAAAAAGCCTTCAACTCCCTCTATAGGATTAGCTTTCTTCTGTACCTACCCCCTCCATGCTGTGTGTAGCCTGAATCGCTGTCAGTCATCTGGTTACTTCCCAGCTCCTCCAGACATCCCCTCCAGCCAAGGCACATATCCCTGCAAGCTCCTGCCCGAATCATGAACTGACAGCTGGGAGACAGGTAGTATGAGGATCATATCCAAGAGATGAATGAACATTTCCAGCAGATGCAGAGCGCTTATCCACTGATACACCACTTCCCTGACAAAAAAGGAAAATAACATCATGGTTGTCTTCTTGTATAGCCAGCTTTTTTATCATACACTGAACACAACAGAATTTTAAGATTTCAAGTAGTTTTGTGAACAGCAAGTGTAACCACAAAATATATAAATATCTGTGAGATGTAGTTATTTTGAACATCTGGGTCAGACATGAATGCTCCTGTGTTCTTATATCAAAGGTACAGCATGATAGCACAATTTTATTTAACATATGGACTATACTGCACAGTGAGGATAAGAATTATACAAAAATGGCTGCAAACATTTTCCAGTTTGTGGGTAGAGAATGAAGCACGTAAAGAACTGGACTACTTTTCAGTAGTAGTCAGAGGCTGCAACTGCTATTGACTTAGTGCTCGGCTCATTTAAAATGCAAGCCTTATTTAGATGCTTAATATAGATTTAGGTGTCTGACTGTAAACACTTGATTAAAAATATTGCCCTAGCTTTACAAATAAAGGTCAAAGGAAACATATTACTGAGCACTAGAAAGCAAGAGTAAGACAAGGAGTAAAGACAAAAGGAGTTCCAAGGATTTGTAGAGGACAAAAGAAGGAAGGCACTTTGATGCTATTTATTATTTTTATTATTAGTTAATTTCAATTTAATTTATTGAAATTATATAGCTCTTATATAGCCATTGCTGCTTTCCCTCTTGTTTTTATTATCCTTTACTGTTCTCAGTGTCTATTCAGCCTGAGTGAGAGCAGAAAATTCTGTGTAGAAATCCTGAGACAGTCTGTTCACATGAAACTTTCATCCAAATTTTAGTAGATACCAAAGGGTGAACCTTTAATTGGGCAAGGAAGAAACTTACGGATATCTAGCTAAAGCTCTACATTTTCAGCTGTTCACCTATCATAATGATGTCCTGCTGCCACACTTTCTACTTTTTAGCCGTCCAGCATGAAAATAATAAAACAGCGCCACTAGCAACCACCAGAAGAACAAATGCTTTTATTTATTATTCACCTGGATGTAGGATTTCAGTCAGACTTCTAAAGCATGTGTGTGTAAATGCTGCCTGTGTGGCAGTTATTCAAGCTTCCTTTGAATTCTGTCCATCCATTTAGTCATCCCTGCCAAGTCAGTCTCTATTACCCGTACCTACTAAGATATGTTTTAATGGTGAAAGTAACAGGTTGACTTAATAAAAATGCTGGCAGTGACACCAAGGAATGCTGGGACTTTACTAATCTGAAAAATAATGACCTGAGGGGAGCTTTGTTCCTCTTTCTCATGGGTCCCTGCTAGAAACAGCCAAATAATTATAAAAAGGAGCCAACTCAATAAACACAGTGGGAAGTATTGTGGATGTTATTATATAAATGCATTATAGATATTTTTCAGCTTTGATTTTTTGGAATATGAATTTACTGAAACTTTTCATGCTGTTTGTATTTTTTTTATTTTAAAATTTTTATCACTACTTCAATTTGTATTACCAAAGATTTTTAAAAAAACTCAGGCAAACACTAAAGCAACCCCCACCTGAATTGAAAAGGCCAAATACTGAATGAGTCATATTTATGAAGGTCTTTTAGTTGCACCAAAAAAACCCCAAAGCTCAGATACACTTTTGTCTTTGACTCCATATATATGGACATTTTCAGGGTAGATTTATCTCCCTTACACTAGGGACAATCTATTTTAAGCAAAGGCCAGATTCAGATTTATGTGGCTTTTAGGGACAGTAGAGGCCACCATTCCTATGGTGTGTCTATGGCTGTGCTCATAGGGAGTCGGGAAACCATAGATGCCAGATTGAAAGAGTTGGTTGGGTCAGGTGTAATACTGTGTAAACACATGGCATTTTTATAATATTCCAGTAGTATTTATTCACAACCCCGACTTCAAATAGAAGCGATCCATGAAATGTTCCCCAAATTGATACATCTTCTTGACTTTGACTGAAATCTGTTTTCCTAACAGCACATGTCCACAGAACCATTTGTCTTGCTCTCAAAAGAGCACTGTGCCTATGGTGCAAAAAATGTTGCCATAAAAAAAACATGTTCTCTGTTATCTGTTCAGTGAAATGGTGTATGTGCCAGATGTACAGAGGAGACAGGGCTTGGACATGAAGGATTTTGCCCCCTTAAGTCCATCATTGTGAAGAAAAAAGAATAGAGGTGCTCTTCCATCCTGAATAAACATTTGGCTGACAGTTTCTCTTCTGTCTCACAGCAGCCTATCTGTCATAGATACAAGTAGCCTCCGCTAAGTCAGTCAAAACAGAAAGCTTCTTGCCATCTAAATAAAACAGACCTGCAATAAAGCACTAATAAAAGAAAAAAAGTAATACATGTACATAAAAATTTAGTTCTCTCAGGATCTGGGTTTTTACATAAAGGTGAATTTTAATCCAGTGGCCAATTCCCTTAGAACTCTTTGTCACAGCCTCTAGCATCTCTTTGGAAAAGTTTTCACTAGAAAAGTAGGTTAAAGGAAAAAACACAGAGCCATGTTAATTATCAGACTGAAAATCAGTGTCAACAGGAACAATTTGAGTTTACTATCAAGATGAGAGCTGATTGTGATTAACCCCATAGTTTCCATAGTGTTTAATCTCAACTGTTTCATGCTATGTATATATTTTTGCCATCTAGACTGATTACACAATTATGATTAATACTGTGTTAGTTGAAAGGAGGACTCACAATTGTATTCTAATATGACAAAATATCCTAGCAAATTAAGGCACTGGAAACTGAGATTGGACTGCCACGTGTTCAGATGGAAATCTGTGTGCTCAAAACTGTAGTTGACACCGTATTTATTGGGTTGGCTCCTTTTAATAATTATGTGTGTGATCCTAGTAGTTGGCTCCTTTTAATAATTACGTGTCTGTAATTTTAATAATTACGTGTGAAAAGGACAAAGCTCTCCTAAGATCATTATGTTTTATATTAGTAAAGTCATAGAATCATGGAATAAAAGAATGGTTTGGGTTGAAAGGGACCTTAAAGATCATCTAGTTCCAACTCCCTGCTACAGGCAGGGACACCCCCCACTAGACCAGGTTGCTCTGAGTGCCATCCAACCTGGCCTTGAATGGGGCAGAATGGGGCATCCAGAACCTCTCTGGGCAACCTGTTCCAGAGCCTCACCATCCAAGAATTCCTTAGTGTCACTGGCAGGTTTTCTTTAAGTCCGCCTACTACTGTCACCATTAAAACACCTCTTGGTAGGTACAGGTAATAGAGACTGACTTGGCAGGGATGACTAAATAGATGGACAGAATTGAAAGGAAGCTTGAATAACCGCTACATAGGCAACATTTACACACACATGCTTTAGAAGTCTGACTGAAATCCTATTTATGAAGGTCAGAGGCAGCTCTGATTCAAAGTTCAAGGTTGAATGTGGTACCTTGTCATGGTATGTCACTAAAGGTAGTACTTTAGGAGCCAAGGTCTTCAGTGAATCAGAAACAAAAGTAATTTAGATTGAGATTAATCATTCCTTTTTCTTCTGCATGAAGACATCTGAAAAACGTATGCATGCTCCATGACATCCCAACTACTTTCATGATGGTAGCTCAGAACAAATACCAGAAAAGTTCGTTATTTCATGAAATTGTTTTTGTGATGGGCATGATCCTTTTTACTGATTATGTTGGTGAGACACTGATGTGCAAGGCATGGAGTGACCCAGAGAGGCTCCTGAGAGACCTAAAATGATGAAATATTTTCATGGTGTGCTTTGCTTGATGTACAAAGTGGGTGTGATTTCTCCACAAAATCTCTTAAAGCTTTCACAGAACACATTCCTCGTCATGGCAACGTGATGCCAAAAAGGCTACGGAAAACGAAAAGCCCCAAAATATTAATAATCTTGATAAATATAATACAAATTAAAGATACTTTTCATCTCTAACTTCTAATAGCATAGAGAAAAATACTATACAACGAGAGGTCCTGTACAGGGTGCGGGTGCCCAGGCCCTGCAGCAGCGGGGAGTGCGGGGGCTCTCTGAGGGGAGGCTGGGCTGCTCCAGCCGGATCCAGCCAGATCCAGTCGGATCCAGCCGGTTCCAGCCGGATCCAACCACCCACCGCGGGGAGTGGCTGAGACACGGCCAGGGCGGGGGTGGTGCTGGGGGAAACTTAATGAAGAAATGGGAGAAAAAACTGCATGGTGTGAGAGACAGAGGTGTGGGAGTATGTTAAAGAAAAAACCGTGCAGACACCAGGGTCAGAGCAGAGGTAGGAGGAGGTGCTCCGGGCAGGATTCCCCTGCAGCCCATGGCGTAGCCCACAGTGAGGCAGCTGTACGCCTGCAGCCCATGGAGGACCACAGAGATACAGATATCCACCTGCAGCCTGAGCAGGACCCCACACTGGGGCAGGTGCATGCCCAAAGGAAGCTGTGACTCTGTGGGGAGCCCACAGTGGAACAGGCTCCTGACAGGACCCGTGGAGCTGTGGAGAGAGGAGTCCGTGCTGGAACAGGTTTACTGGCAGGACCTACAGCCTGTAGCGTATCCATGCTGGAGCAGTCTGGCCTGCTGGACTGCCCTCCATGGGAAAAACACACACTGGAGCATGGGAGAAGTGTGAGGAGACAGGAGTGGTGGACAGAGGTGGTTATTGACTGACCACAAATCCACACTCCCCCATCTTCCTATACCATGCAGGGCAGGGATTGGGGTGCGGCAAGGTAGAGGAATTGGCAATGATGGAGTGAAATTGAGCATTGGAAAAGAAAGAAGGTGGGGTGGAGGAGGGTGTTGTTTTAGTTCGTCTGTGTTTCTCATTGCCCACATCTCTTTTAATTGGCAATAAATTAAAATAATTTTGCTTTAGTCAAATCTCTTTTGCCCACAGTGGTAATTGCTAAGTGATGTCCCTGTCTTTAACTTGACTCATGAGCTCTTCCATGTTATTTTCTCCCCCTGTCCTGCTGAGGACGGGAGTGAAAGAGCAGCTGGGTGGGCGTCTGGCAGGCAGCTGCTCTAGCCACCACAAGAACACTAATAGATAAAGTGGAATATTCAACCATATTGGGATATAATAGTAAATCACCTGTCTTTAGTGAGCAACACAGAGCTGAGAAATATTGTGTGTAGATGTTTAGTAGGATTCAGATAAGGTTCCATGTTAATTCCATAAAAATCTTTGCTGATTTAAGCTTTTGCAGTAAAAAAAATATTTATATTACTCTTTCTTGATCTTCTCTCCTCCTCAGCATTCTCCAACACTTATCTTCTGCAATGCACTGTCCAACTCATATGTTAGAGGTCATGCACAACACTACTTGTGGGAAACTCTTCTAAAGAACAATAATAGAGGAAAGTACAATCAGAAGCAAGGAATATTTTTGGAATTATAGCTATTGATAAAAAGATAAAAAAGAATATTTGGATTAATCAATAGCAAAACAGGAAGAATCTTTGCACTTTTTTTGGTAAGAAGGGACCTGAATAAATAGTTCATTAAGTCATAGAAAGCAGTGGGAATACTGGAGGAATCAGAGAAGCCAGTGTGGTATTCCTCTTCAGTGAAATAAAAAGTGATATGCTGCCATATTGCAAGAGTAGTTTCCCAGTAAAATAGCTGACTATATGTTTCAACAAAACAAAACAAAAAGCCCCATAAAGTACAGGATGAAAAATTAAGAACAGTTCATCCCACGAAATCTTTGACCCTGAAACTCTCAATGAAGTAAATACATCAAGAACCTACTCTTGCCAATTTGCAGGAAATATCTGTAATTTATTTCTATCCCAATGTTGTTCCTGAGGTCTTTTGTCCAGGACCTTAATTTCAAAGAGGCTGTAACACATCTCTCAGCCTGATTGGAGCAAATTGAATCCACCTGACACTATCATCCAGGAATAATAATATTGCCCTTTCACAGAGATGTGAAGCTCCTGAGATCAGAATTATTCAGGGATTCCAGTTCTTACAGTCAGTTGCTCCACTGGAATAAACTGTCATGGCTCTATAATGGGCAATGAAGCTGTCACTATTTACACTATCGGAGATTCTTTCCCTCTTACCTGCCATATCTGGCCTCTGGCTACAGCTTTCAACAGAACTGCCAAATGGGTAACAGCTGATGTATACATATAACCCCTGCATATTTAACAAGTTCTATCACGTACACTTCATGTACTACTGTATTATAGAGGAGTCTTTATCTCAAACTTAATTTTTGCAAAGTACTGTAACAACTCAGAATTCAAGAAGGTATATTGTAAAGTGAGAGACAATGGTTAGGTAGCAGAAAACCCAAATGCAATGAGACCATGTTAGTGATATTCTCTTATTAATTCTTGTATTCTGAATTCAAATCATCTTGAATAGGAACACCATGACATGAATGCAAACTATCCCAAAGATCTTCTGTGAACAAAAAATAACAATATATAGGAGCATGTGACAACTTTTAGCAGAAAGTTGCATTGATTTAGTGCAGCTAATGGCAATTTGCCAGTGAATGTATACTTAGAATCAAATTCAGAACTGCTCACTTTTTGTGTAAAACAAAAAAAAGTGTTCAAAACAATGGGAAAGGGAATGCAAAACAGAGTCAAAAAGTGATGAGAAGTTTGAGGATGGTCCTTTACTAGTCTTACCGAGCTCCACAGATTTTGCCTACCAATAAATACTTTCGCAGTGCTTAGTTACCACCCATGTATAAAAACACCATGTACAGATGGTGTTATTAACAAGCAAAGGAAATCATGAGAAGAACCAATGGCTGAAAGTTGAGCAAGGGAAATCCAAAAAACTTTCAAAAGGAATCTGATTAACTTTTGCAAAGATACTAAGCCAAATGTTGAATTCCCCATCTCTTAATGTCCCAAATCAACACAGTCTTTAGAAGAAATACAGCCAAACTTAGAAGCAAGCAACTGGGCTTCAGATAGGATAGCTGAGTATAAGGTGTGCCACAGCACCTCCTGTGTGTACAGGAGGTCTGACCCTTTGGCCTTTGTAACTGATACTCAGATCTACAAAAACTTGTCAGCAGATTTAATTCCTGAGAGTAGTCCAATTATAACGAGAAGGTTATTTTATGAAAGTGCTATTCATAATATGAGAACTTAAAAGTTGCAGATACTGTTAAAAGGAGGAAAGTTAGTAGCAAGATAGGAGATCAAGAGAAGGTAAAGACATAAAATAAAGAGCCCAGCTGCAAATCAAATTCAAGTAGGTGTGAAGAGTCCAAAGTCATTCTCATGGAAATGGTATCAAAAGCCAAAATGAAATTTCATTTTGAAAATGAAAGAGCTGTATTTACTGTGCTCTTGCTAAAAGTCAATACTTGTCACTTCCCACAGTGAAGTGTACTAGTATATATCACAAATGTAAACTTTTGAAAATAGGAAAGTATATACTAAAATGAAAATATTACTTTCCAAGTGGATGTCTTTATCAAATTGACCAACTGTAGCCAGAAAACATTAATATCAAATGAAATATAAGGACAGTCAAAGATGATAAATTTGATACAATGATAAGAGAGATTTCGGCCTAAGTATGTAGCGTTGTATCCAGAAGCTGATTCTCTCTTTGGTTAAATGGAATCACTGAGGTGAGTTCTGAAGCAATGAGGATCAAGAAATGTCAGAAATCTACGAAGTGTTTATAGAACACTAGTCAAGGCACTGGAGAAACCACAGGGTGAGACAACAAATAAAAGAAGAATTAGACTGCTGTGTAATAAAAATGCAGTGACCTAGAGAAATGTTCCCAATCCTAACATGAACAATTAGTCAGTATTGTAATTTTACTAGTCAGTTTTATAAATTGAAACTGTGTAGCCAGTCACATTATTGATGACATGCAGTCACATTACTTCTGTCATGACACTAAAGGCAGTGGGAATAAAACTGGGAGAAATTTCTTTTTCCAGCATTCTCAGTATTTTTTCTTTTCCCACATTCTATCAAAATGGTGCTCCTGTGTTTTCTGTGTCCCACTCTCATGTTGTTCAGGCTCTCTGTATACCTTTGGGAAATGAAGCTAAATAGTTTAACTCCCTGCCTTTGCAATGAATGTCAATATAGCATGACACAGATCTGCTTCTGATCAACCTTGTGTTTGGGCAATGGTTTATTTCGTTGCAATATCTTACTACAAAACCCACTATAACTATGTCTCACATTTAACCTTGGGAAAAGCTTTTGCCAGCTTTCTTCAGTGGCTTCAATCAATCACTGACAGAGGGGTATAAGCAAAAAATCCCAAGATTTTGAAGAGAAGACAGGAAGTAGGAAGGAGGAATTTTTAATACAATCTACAAATATATAGTGAAAAGCAGAGTCTAAAATAAGTGTTAAAAACAGAGTGAATATCAGAAAATACTTTTCTTTTAAACCCTAAAACATGAACTTTTTAAGGAGGCTGTAAAAGCTGTTAAAATGAGGATGAGAAAAAGTATTAGAAATGATAGTGCATCATGTAAAAAAGGGAGCCAATTATTTCAAACTACTTATTGTTATGATCTATTTGTTTTCTATCCTGTAAATTTTATGACATTATCTCACTCCTATAATCTCAGTCTAAATACTAGTTTTGAACTACTGAACAGTGGCTATGCTCACCTGAATGGAAGAAAGAAATAAAAGTTTTCTACCTCCCTTTCCTTCACAGTGTGTACTTCTTATGCATGTTCTTATAAATTCATACTTTATTGAACCTTCCCAACATTTCTGAATGTCTCCAGGTATTTTTTCTGAGATTTTACCAAAACTGTATCATGACTTAGTATAATTTTACCCTTTTTATTACTGTTGTTCATTCTACAGAGTGGATTCACTCTGGAATAATTTTTTCTTGCTCTGATTTTCTTTATTATGATTTAACAACTCTACAATAACGCGGTGAATGGGTGGATGGTGGGAGAGTGCCACGTCCTTCCCGAAAGCGTCCCACAGCAGAGCTGCTCGGGGGGTGCCACACGAGCACACAAGACACACTCAGACACTGGTGCAGGTGGAAGCACACAGCCACGCACACACACAAAGAAGGATAGCTCTTCCAGCGTCGCTGGAGACAAAGAGGCGGGAGGGGTCCTTTGTGTAGAATTCCAAGGAGTTTACTGGGGTCATAGCTTGGATGGATCCAGGGAAAAAGGACCAAGACCATAGAGGGGTCCAAGGTTTTATACGGGGGCGATACAAGGAGCAGGCAGAGCACAGGATCCAATCATCTGAGGGCCAAGGGGTGGAGAGAATGTGGGGTGACAGTACAACAATCAGTGGGGAAGGTGAGGGGTGGGACAAGGAAACTGGGAACCAATGGGGTACCAAGGAAGGGAGAATGTTCCAGAACTTAGGACTTAAAACGGGTACAAGGGGCAGCAGGCTAACGGGTCCACCAGCTGAGATCAATCTGCATAAGGAAGCAAGGGATTGTGGGATCTCGCCATAACTACAAGGGTATTCTTAAACCTTGGTGCTGGCCGACCAACAAGCCTCCATTGGTTTGGGGCCTTGTGGCTTCTTGATCCATCCTGCAGTGGCCTCAACCACTGCAACACTAGAATTTCCCTGCTGTTAGTGTTTTCAACATGTCCTGTGCGACTTCCTTCCTATGTTTCCTGAAATTTGAAAACACATTTTAAAAATGTAATAATATGAAGATGAATGGTTCATTTTATCTGCTAAAAATATTCAGAAGACCCTATCCTTTGACTCTTTTTGATTCTATCTTCATGGTCATTTTAGACTTGTAAAATTATTATTTCCTTTCCTAGTACATATATTTTTTCTTCTATTTTATCTTTCTCAATATTTATATTGCATGCATTAGTTTCTTGTCCTATTACCACTTTAAATGTTCCACATCTAATAGGACAGTTAGGACAAGAGGCAACAGGCATAAACAGATGCACAGGAAGTTTGACTTGAACATGAGGAAGAACTTTACTGTGCAGGTGACTGAGCCCTGGAACAGATTGCCCAGAGAGGTTGTGGAGTCTCCCTCACTGGAAATGAATTCAAGAACCATCTGGATGCAATCCTATGCAATATGTTCTAGGATGACCCTGCTTGAGAAGGGAGGTTGGACCAGATGACCCACTGTGGTCCTTTCTAACTTTACCCATTCTGTGATTCTTTGACAGGACACTCACCATACTGAAGAGAATAGAAAATTGCTATACTTACCTTCTCCCATATACAGTTCACATCATAATATACTTAACATATATTGTAATCTTTCAGAACTTCCAATCAGCCACAGGAAGACAAAAAAGTATGATTTGAAGTAATTCTTAAGGGAAAATAAGTATTCCAGCTGTATGACCCAAAGAAGCTACAATCCATACAAAACTACATAAAATAATGTGGTTGGAAGAAGGGGAGAGAAATACCCCTTTACTTGTGATAAACCCTCAAATATTTGCATTTGAATGATTCAAGCTCCTTGTTCAATTGGTGTGCTCCCCATTCTTTCTATTCTAGTAGATTCTAGTCTATCCTTTTCTATGATTTGCCATAGTCTCATGTCTTCATTGGTACATTTCTGAAGATGTATTCTGACTTGGAAATGTAGTGCATAAAGGACTATACATTCCCCATTAGAAAGAGATTATTTTCTTCACCCTCTTCTCATAAATAACTAAATAGTTAAGTTATAAACATCAGTTTCGAAAAATTGTTTCAGTGAAAGAAAACTTTTAGTTTTTGAAAAATCAACATTTTCCATAAAACTCAGACAATTTAAAATAATGCTGATGATGGTGAAGACAATGAATATGAAAATAACATTAATAACAGTAATAATAGCAGTTGTTGTTATTTTTGTTGTTGTTGTTGTTGCTGCTGTTGCTGTTGTTATTATTATTGAAGCTCAGTAAAAATATTCAACTAGTCCCAAAAGGAATGAGTAGCTAACTTTAGTTAGTCCCTGAAATTATGTTGACTCAGACTTCATTGAAGTAATAAGTTTTTTTCAGAATGTATATGCAAAATATATTATGAAAGTAGTTAAACCATCTGATTACACTATACTTAGTTTATCAGTAGGGATTAACTACTGAAAGAAAATATGACTAGAGACAGAGATGGAAAAGCCCTTTTTGTTTAGGTAATTCTCATGATAAAAAACCCATCATTTTTAGAATTTTTTTAGAATTTTCTTTTTAGAATTTGTGTTTTGACAAAAATATAATTAATTTTAAAAACTCATTAATTTCTGGGAAGGGAAATTACTCACACTTCAACTTCCAGTACTCTTGTGAAGGAAGAAAGGACCATATCCATGTAGTCATTGTACAGCTTCAGAATATTAGATGCAGGATGAAGTCCTGACCCTTCTGAAGACCAAGACTCCCACTCTTAGTAGCAGGGGTGGGATTTCACTCCGTCCTGAAGTATGGGATCTACTCCAGGCCACACAACAAAATAACAGACAGAAGGAAGATTTTTTTACACAGAAACGTGTTATAAAGGAAAGATCATGTAAGGAAAGATCACGGAAAGATCATGTAAGGAAAGATCACAGAAAGATACAGGATGTAGAGTCTTTTTCTCCCCAAAGTTCAATATGTGACTGAGTGCTTTGATGATAGCATTATGGTTCCTTTATCCAGGAGACAAACAAATCTGGTTACATTGAGGCTAGATCAGCAGCTAAAGCTTCATGTCAGCAATAGAGGATAACAACATACACAGTGGAGTTTCCTTCTCAGTGTCACATCTGTAAAAACCTGCCAAGAAGATTACTTTTGGCTATATAGTTTTCTCTACATCTATAGGAACCATGTCCTCTCTTTCTTCATTTGCCTGTTACTGATTCTATGTCTCTAACTATATCACCTTTAAAAGTGCGAATGTTTTGTATGGCTGGAAAAGTCAGCCTCAGTGTGAGAGAAACACTGTTTACAACACTGAGGGCTTGCTTTTTTACCATACTTCAGCAGACCAAAAAAATTGGTAGCAGCTCTTTTATGTGTACTTTTGCATTGTGTAGTATGGAGCTGCAAGCTTCCTCTTTCTCTTAACAGTGATTCAAGTTGCTTATTTTAGCTTCCGTAATTCTTATCTAGACTGGATGGTTACATTAACTATTGCCATTAATGGATTGCTAAACACATTTTTGTACATGGTGTAGTGTATGGAGAAAGGGTCTACCAGAATCTGTAGCAGTCGGTTGTATGTGAGCAACTTCAAGCATTTTTCAATTTATGCACTGATTATAACTGAACTGTGCATAAAAAATGCAATATTGGGCCTCTCAGTCAGACATAGGCACATGCAAAATACTGAATCATGAGTGATATTTCACATATACTTTCACCTATCATAACTAGAACACTATTTATCTAGAACTCATGGATGCTTCCCTCCAATTAGGAAGTATTTGGAATGTGTGAGCTAAAAGTCATGAAAAGATGTGGATGACAAGGTCTGGCTGTATGCAGCTACCAGAGAGAGCTGCAAGAGGAAATACCAGACAAAAAACCATACAGTGCAACAACACAGCCTCAAGAAGCAGGTGGAGAAAAGCTAAGGAGGATGACTTAATTTACTCTTTCTCTTACGTGATTTATTTTTTAACACGTGTCTTCATGATATAACTTGTTTAGTCGTAAGCTGTACATATAAAATCTGCTGATTCTAAATTTAAATTTTAATTATATCTGCAGAGCAAACGAATTCTGAAGAAAATAAAAGGATATTCAAGAAATTCTAGTATACATTGCAGTTACTGGCTTATACGAATAGAAACTCTTCTTTTAGGCCAAAAGGACTCACTAAGAAAATGAAAGTACTTCAGAATGTGCTTAATGCCACACCTCATCTAGGCTGCTTTATTAAGCAGCCTGAGAAATCTGTCAGCTCAGAATAGTTTTTAATGGTTTGGTTGTATTCTAACCAATTGTTCCTCTCAAATATATGGACAATTCTCAAGCTTCACTTCCACTGGAAGTTATGTAAAAGTAAATTTTTGGCAGGTATTTGACACTGCTTCCCAGTCAATGCTGTTGCTACCTAAATCTGAAGACAGGTTTTTAAAATATAACACAGCCTAACACAAATGAAATTACTTAGACCATTTTTACTGATGAATATTACCTTTATTGAAGGAAAAAAAGTTTAAAGAGATAAGAAATGGCTGTGAGTGTACACAAAGCAATACTGCAGATTTGTTTCTGTTGGACAGGTGAGTATAACTGGAGAGAATAACAGCCACTCTGTCATTGATTCACCGAATACTTAGCATTATATTTGAATTCCACTTACAAAGTATAAAAAGAATACTTCATTAAAAACAAACCTGTAGATAGAGTCTTGCAAACTTTTTAAATGATACATTTATTTTTAACTTGGTGTTAGGCAAACTGTGGATTTCTATTGCAATGAAATGTACAGTTATGGTCCAGTTATGGTCCAGCTGTGTTGTCATCCATGCAGTCAGATTACTGAAATGCAATTCTTTTCTGGGTTAACTTTATTTCTACATGGATATTTTGGAATGGGTTGTTGTTCCTTCCTTTATCCTGCAGTGAAACCCAGCATCTAAATTTAGCTAGTGCTAAAAGGAGGAGGAAGACACACAAATGTTGATGCTAACATCCACAGTACAAACTCAATTGACATGTCATGTGCATTGATCAGCCTAGGTTCAACTCTTAAATGCACTTCTGCCTGATTAGTGGTTGCCTAAATTAGAGGTTACACATGATTTCAGAATTGGAAGATCCAGCAAAAAGAAATGAAGAGTAGTTTGAACTAGGAATGTTTATCTTGCAAAGCAAGCACACAAAGCCTAAGTTGTTTAATCAAGGTAATTGTTACTGTATCAATTAGCATTACTGTATCAAATATGATTAGATTAATGTCACAATTGTGGCTAAGGACAAAGACTGGAAGCAGTCCTACAATGGCCAGAAACATATTAAGCAATGTAACTGTAAAAATTCTGTGATTCACTTATAGTTAGGCAAAATGTTTTCACAAAATTGTGGGATAACATGCAAAATATTATTCTGTAATTTTCTTGGCTGTATCTGTCCATTTTTGTTTCATTTTATCTTGCATTTTCAGTTGCTCTAAAATTCATCCATATTGTGACAGTGCAAAATAATTCTAGTCATAGGTGAGCATAGTGTTCAATGTGCACCAGAAAGGTTACAGAAGAAAAAGAGTTTATCCCATCACATTTGCTCTCAAACAATTATCACAGCATTTCTGACAGGATTCTAGAAGAAGAGAATTTGCTGTAGAATGACAGGTTTCTTGTGAAGGATGTTGCAAGTGCTCTTCTGAAAATGCAGTTTTATGATCTGTGTGATGACATCATCTGTTGACTGAAGAGATGGGAATCAATATCCCAGTTCCATGTACAGCTTGAAGCAAGTTAACTTGGTATCTTAAAGCTCTCTCCAGAGTGAAAATATTTTTTGAATCCCAATTTCATGTCAGAGTCACTTCATGGACAGTGAATGAAAGAAAGAACTGAAAAAACCTCATAATAAATTCTCCAGTCTATGTGTAAGAGGTTGTGCCATTCCTATATTCACAAGTGCCACGTGTATATTACCACAACATATATGAATAGATTTTCATGCATGTGGTGTCAATAAAAGACTTAAAATCATTAGATGTACACACCCAACCGTCTGAGTGTGTTCTGACTCTCATTAGTAGATCTAAGTGCTTATATCAAGGTAACATAATTACATAATTGCAATGGACACTACTGCTTTATCTTGAAGAGCTTCCTGGGTAAAGTACTCTCAGATAATAAATACCTCTTGCCACAGGGTAAGGTCATGTCCAGCAGGGCATTGCTATGTATCGCATTGTTTTATTTTGAAGATTTTCCTAAGCGAGGTGGTCATACAAAATTAAAATAATACATGACTTTCAGGGGTTTTCCACTTCTTATAAGGGGTCCCGGATAAATCTGGTTTTGATTCCAAGAAACTCCTTCTACGCTGCTTTTTGTGAATGGAGTGTCAGTGAAAAGATTATGATCAGGAAGTGGCATTTACTGGTTGCTATCAGGACCACTGCAATTGCACAGCAGATAGCAATCAAATACTGCTGATGTGCTTCAGACTCTGCTGAAAAACGGATACTAAAGCAGATGGCACAAAGATCTGAGGCCCAATATTAGTGCCTGTAAGATCTGCATGAGACTTGCAGGGGGTGGGAGATGGCTGATTCCAAGAGCACTTCTTACTCTGTTATCAAGCTGTGAAAACTCAATAAAAATTTTCATAAATAATGTGACCTAAAAAGAGTTATTCTGAATCATATTCTAAATGCTAACAGGGTTTTCCATGTATTCACTGAAGACTAAGCTTGCATTGCAGAGGTCTGTCTAACTTATTTTTTCCAGGGCAGAGTCAATGGACAGAGAAAGGTTCCTTCAGTAAACTAATTCAAAGCACATGAAGTAGGCTCTGAACTGCCCTTCAGAAGAACCATTTGTCAATAGAGCCTTGGGAGAAAAGCCTGCCTTAGCTAAAATTAGCCTTTAAGGTTACATTACTTAATGCAATAAAGAAATTCTTTACAGCAAAATGCTAATGAAAAACAAAGTACTAAATCTATTATGGTTTTTAAAAGGAAAGAACTTTTCTCATGCTGGTTATGCATACTTAATACCTTTTAAAACCTTCTGTGATAAGTTAATTCCATTTGTTTTCAATGTCTCTCTGCTTCTCAAGATGGACACTTAAAGTTTTATCATGTCCTGTGGATCCTAGTCTTTGCTCTACAGCTTCTTTGATTCTGTACTTCTTTTCACACAAATACACTGACTTGCAAATTCCATAGGTATGTACTGAATCCATGGAGATTTAATGGTTCATACAACGTATTCACCTCATACCTGCATGAGCTTTTACACTAGTACGGCATAATCAAGTTTAATAAAATAGATTGTCTCGACTTGTGTTTATTAACTTTAAAATTCTCCTACATATGTAAAATAACATGAAATCCTAATTGTGCCAGGGATTACAGAAACATAATAGAATGCATCTGCCCCAAATTGCTTGAAACATCAGACAATTGAAAGAGGGGAAATAGCAACAAGAATATTTACTGCAGCAAGTCCTTAAAAAAACCCAAGTGTAAACGTCTCACCAACTAGTTCACTGTCTTCTGGACCACACAGTTCCTGAAATTTGAAACAAATGAAGAGATAAAATATCACCAGCTCCATTATTTTTATTAGACTGATTTGTACAGAAGAAAACTTGAGTGAACATGTGTAGGAAAGAGGTGTCTGAATAATGAAATTAATTATTTTCAATACTTAATGAAGATGCAAGATATTAAAAAAACACCATACCTCCTCTTAACATATGATAAATATATGACCTTTGAATACTTTTATTCTGATAAATCATTAGCACAATCATATTTCTTTCAAAAGAAATCACTGTAATCTGATCAATGCCATTAGAATTAAACTTTTTATTTTTTTTAAATCTTTGACGAGAAAGGAAGGACTTTACACATTACTTGCGTGTATAAACTTAATTGTGTGATCTCATTCTGTTCCACTGTTACCTTAGGAATATTTTCTTCTTTACAGTAAATATTATTCTTTGGGTTTTATCAATATTTAATAGCGATGTTGTGTTTGTTTCCCTGTTTCGTCTCTTGGGAAATGAAAATGTTATATGTAGTAGGTCATTCTACATGACTAACATTTTTATGGTAGACAGAAAAATGTCAGTACACATTTCTGATCCAGAGGAGAGACATCTGAAGTCTCTCCATGTGAAGTATTGCCTTTTTCCTGTGTAAAGGTGTGGGACATGATGTAAATTATAAGGTCTTGTATTAAAACTATCCTCTACTTGTTCTTCTCTATAAATGGCACAGTAAAAATTTTCTTTCTTTTCCTAGGGTACAGAAAATCAGGAAGGAAGACTAAGAAAGAAAGTTAGAAATCTACACAGTTTTAACTCAAACAATTTGATAGAAAGAGGGAAGAACCATAGGATGTGAAGTGATTTTCCCAAGCATCACAAACTGAAGGGTTGCCTGGCCTTTGGGTGTGTAGAGTTGCAACCATAGGTTCATAGGGTCCTGTAATACCCAACAACATGAAGGCGTTATTCTAAATTTCTCTGCTTTATTACAAATTACCACAAATACCACAAATGTTGCTAATAGGAAATCCATATAATTTATTAAATCCATGTAGTTAATAAATGAATATGAATAAATATATATACACCAAGCTATTAAAAATTACTGTCAGCAACCAATAATTAGTATCAATCAATAATATGTTATCAATCAGTACTGCAGTACAACCAGTAACAGCAATAACCAAACACTACTACAGGTTACTACAACTTAGCATTAGTGAAGCAAACCAGTGTAACACCAGATATGGTGGATTACTGATAAGAATATATATATCATATCAGTAAGAAGTGAATTGGACAGATTTCAGAAGGGGTAACACTACCCAAAAAGAGGGGGGAGGGCTCCCAGAGGGATCTAGTCACCACTAATAAGGGGAGGACAGACTGAACCAATAAGGTACTAGTCTTTCAAAACTGATCCATGTTACAGAGCCTGGAGTCAGGCAGGTGTTCCCAGTGAGAGTCCAAACAGTGATAGAAAGGTCATGTGAGAGTCAACTGTGAAATTCTCAGAGACCAAGAGGCTCCATTTTGAATAAAAAATAGGTCCTTTTTATAACACTGAATAGGTTATCCTACTTTGAGCAACCACTAATTTTGAATTTTTTGCCTGTAACAGCCATTAGGTGATGGCGATTTTTGTTCTTTCCGAGCTAGGTGTTTTTCCACCTTATCAGATTATAAATTGCCATTAAAGTCCCTTGGGTTTGTGCTTATCCATGGTATCTCTGGTTTCTGCGTGCCCTGGCTGCACTTGAAAGTGACCAGCTGCACTTTTCAAAGATGTATTTTTCAGTGGACAGCTTCTTTGTTCAGTATTTGTCACCTTCCTACCAGGCCACCTTTATGGCTGCTCACATCACCAAAGCAATTCAAATACGAGTGCCAGAGCAAAAAGGGAAATTCATGAGTTGTTTTCAGTATCCAGTAGTCTTTTTCACAGAACATCTTGCTTCCTAATACTGAGCAACTGCTTCCCACCTTAAAAAATGAAAATACTATCTGCACTTGGCTGATGTGACCTCCATTCATTCTTTTGTGATGAAAAATTACACCAATGCATGGCAGAATGACCAGAACAGTAAGTCAAATGTTAGAGTGAACAAATGGAATAAAATTATACTGACTATACTGATTTGGGCATACATAAAAACCAGCAGCACAACACAAATGGACTTTAGACACAGTGCAACTGAAACTGTCACATTCCTGGACCAGTCGCGCTCGCTCTGCCGGACCTCGATAGCCCGATGGGGGCTCAGGAGAGCGGCCGAGGTCCACACCCTGGACTGCAGACCTGGTAGCTGCCCGAGTGTATCTGCGGGCTGGCTGCTCCCAAAGCGTGGGAGGCTTAGTCCGAGAGCACCCACGGTGTGGGTATTGGAGACCCAAGGCGAAGGGAGCCGAAGGAAGGAGAGAGCCAGCTGGAGGGTAACCGGGATTTATTGAAGCAGGACGAGGGAAACTGGGGAGCTCTCTCTCCTCCAGGCTGACAGGCACAGGGTTTTAAGGGGGGCAAAAACAGGGTGGAGAAAGGGAAAGCAACCAATGGGGACAGGTCATAAGGGCGTGAACAAGGTTAAAAGGCGAACGGGGTACAACTTCGGGGTGACAGGCACAAACAGCAACCAATCTATAACTGACCCTCCAAGAACCTTCCAGAACCGGGGGTGGCGTGCTCAGCCAGTCTCCTCCCCTATCGACGCCCCTTCAGATTCTGATTCATCCAGCCACTTGATGGCCAGTGCTTGATGGACAGGGGCAGGCCAGAGATGGTCAGCAGATTCAGGCTGGTGCACCACCACATCTCCCCCGTTCCTGTTTATTAGAAGAAGCTTGGGGAGTAAGTGTTTGAAGCAGGCTAAAAGTAAAACAACCACAGAGACCGCAAAAAAGATTTCAAAAAAGGATTTGAGCACTGATGATGTCCATTTCGAAATTCCCCAGTTGTTTAAGAGATTTTCAAACCAGTCATTGCTTTCTCTCTTGAGGTCTTGTACCTGAGACTTAAGCAGCTGAATGTTTTTATAGATGCTCTCTTTATTCGATGTCAAATTAAAACAACACATGCCCTCGAATTCCTCACACCCGTGTCCATGGACCAAGAGGAGGAAGTCAATGGCAGCCCGATTTTGCAGGGTCGCATGCTTGGTAGTTTCCTCGTCAGCGAGGAGGCCGCTCAGGGCACGCAAAGTATAGTTGGCCTGCTTCCCGAGCCAACATTCGATGTGGCTGATTTGGCCAAGTGCTCTAGCGGCTGCAACCCAGGGTAGGAAGATTGAAACTGCAACCCTTTTAGAATATGGCCAATCAATGATTTCGTGGTTGCAGTTTTCAGGAAGCTGCTCTACATTTCTTTTGGTCCTCAATGGGGACATAGTCCAATCAAGGAGGTGTTTTTTGTCCGGTGTTAGAAGGGCCAATTGTCCCAGGGTGCAGGGTCCTCCGCGGAGACGGGAGGGGATCCCAGCCCAGGCTCGGTCTCCACAAATCAGGAAGACCCCGGTGGGCAAAACTCTGGGAAGTTTGAAGGACTGCACAGGATTTGGCGCGATGGATTTGCACCAGGGTTTGTTTTTGTATACCGAATTGTGTGGCTTCACATCAAGCCAGTATTGATTTCTACGGTTAGCCAATTCATGAGACTCGGGATTCACCCATTCCCTTCCCTTAAGATTGTAATCAAAATTAACACAGTATGACGCTTTGGAAGAGCCAAGTAGTTCCAATTCTTGTGGCTCTTGTGTTGCATGCGGGAAAATGGCAGTCCATTGTTCCCAGGACTGAGCTGGATCTGGCTTTTTGCCGGTAAAAGGGTATTCATTTGGTTTCAGGGGAACCCCTACCAAGCACGTTGACATCGGGTCTTCCGTGCTGCTAAGGCTCAGGCACAGGCCCGACTGGTTCAGGGCTTTGGCGAGGGTCGTCCATATATTCGCTTTTGGTTGTGGGACGATCCAGCCGTGGGACATCATCAGTGCCATGAGGTAAATGAAGGTGAATTTCAACATCATGGATCTGAAAGCAAACAGAGCAAAGGTGATGTAACTGTAGGGAGCAGGAACACAGGTAAGTATAACTCGGTAAGGTAAAGTAGGGTAGTTTTGTTTTGAGAGTCACTTTATGTGACTCCTTTGTCTTCTTTGGAGTCTTTGTCAGGGTTGTGGGACCCGAGGTACGGGCGGATCCATTTCCCAGGGATCCATTTGGGTCCTCGTGGGGTGGAAACACATCCGTAGCCACGGCCCCAGGTGATAAGTTTGAATGGCCCTTCAATCTGGAAGGTCTCTGGGTCCTTTACAAGCACTGGGGGCCTGTCCTTCCAGGCCATTTTTTCTGCGTGGGTGAAGTGTCTTGTAACTGGCGGATTGGGGTTTTCAAAAGAGCAGTTTAAAAAATTAATAGTAAACATCGCCCGTGCAAGCCGCGCCGTTGGAGTATCAATTTCTTCTCCTCCGCGTTGCTGTTCAAGGACCCTCTTCAGTGTCCCGTAAGCCCTTTCCACCACACTTTGTCCTGTGGGAGAATGGGGAATGCCAGTGGTATGTGTGATCCCCCACCTCTGGAAAAATGTTTTAAGGGCAGAAGAGATGTAAGCTGGGCCGTTGTCCGTCTTGATATTTTTTGGAATGCCCAAAACTGAAAAGGCTTGTAAGTAATGATTCATTACATCTCTCGCTTTCTCACCTGCATGGGCTGAAGCATATATCGCGCCTGAAAATGTATCGATGGAAACATGTACGTATTTTTGGCGCCCGAAGGATGGTACATGTGTGATGTCTGTTTGCCACAGCTCACAGCTGCCAAAACCTCTGGGGTTAACTCCGGTACCAAGCGTTGGCAGCTGCTGCTTTTGGCAGTTTGGACATGTCGCTACTATGGCCCGAGCTTGGTCCCTTGTGAGATGGAACATCCTGACCAAAGCTGGGACATTCTGGTGGAACAGAGCATGGCTTAACTTGGCCTGCTGGAACATGTTGGGCAAGGTCGCATTTTGTACTGGCATGGCTAACGAATCGGCCATTCTGTTCCCCTCCATTATAAATCCAGGAAGGTCTGTGTGTGACCTCACATGCATGATGAAAAACGGGTGCTCTCGGTGAGAGATAAGGTTAATGAGTTTTGAGAGCAGTGCGTGGATTTGTTTGTTTTGGATCTCTTTTAGGGCCGCATGGTCTGCCCTAGAGACTACTCCTACCACGTATGCCGAATCAGAGACTAAATTAAAGGGTTCTGGGAACTGTTGGAATGCTCTAACAACCGCAGCCAATTCCACCACTTGGGGTGAGCCTGAAACTTTTTCAATGTCGGCCTCCCACTGCCGCGTTTCAGGGTCTCTCCAAGTGATGACTGATTTGTTTGATTTTCCTGATCCATCTGTAAAGATTGTTAAAGCGTCCAAGGGTTTAGAACTTCGAATTGTCTTTGGGATTAGATGGAAGTTTGTGTTGAACAGTTTATGTTTAGGGTAGTGGACAGAAGTCTGTCCTGAGTAAGAATCTAGGGCGTATTGTATGTTTGGATTAGATGTCAATAGGAATTCGAAAGCTTCCTTGGTAAGCGGGAAGTACATGCATATGAAGTCACACCCTGCAAGAGTACGCAAACGTGACCTTGCCCTCATTGCTAGTTTAGCCATGAGCTCTTGTGGTGTACTGATGCTTTTGGACGCTTGGAACGGTAGGAAGACCCACTCAATAATGATTAAGGGATCTCTTCCGTCTGCGTCCCATTGGAAAATGAGCCCATGCAGGTGAGGCATTCTCCCCAGGATAGCGAAGTGGAAAGGAAGAGCAGGTGAGTATCTATGTATTTGCTTTTCTGATAAGGCTTTTTGTACTTTCTGGATAGCACTTTTGGCTTCTGATGTGAGCGTGCGGGGCGAATTGAGCTCTTCTGGTCCTTTTAACAGGTTAAAAAGTGGAGCTAGGTCCTCTGATGAGAGGCCTAGCATAGGTCGGACCCAATTGATAGAGCCACAAAGCTGCTGGAGGTCATGCAGCGTTCGTGGGTTGTCTTTTATTTCTAGTTTCTGTGATGTGATAGTTCGGTCAGAGACTAGGAGACCGAGGTACTTTAGCGGTGTGGATTTCTGTACCTTTTCTTCCTGAATCTCAAAGTCATGTTGCTGTAATGTTTGTATTACTTTGTGAAGTGTCCAATCTAAGTATTCCTGTGTGGATGCACATATCAAGATGTCATCCATATAGTGCAGGATCAGGGCGCGGGATGCTAGACTCCGGAGTGGCGATAGGATGCGCGCTAGGTACCACTGGCAGATTGTAGGGCTGTTTTTCATCCCTTGCGGGAGAACCTTCCAGTGGTACCTGCGCATGGGAGCCTCTCTGTTGACGGATGGAACAGAAAATGCAAACCGAGGCGCGTCGGTTGGGTCTAGGGGGATCTTAAAGAAACAATCTTTTAAATCAATAGTAGCCAATTTCCAGTCCCATGGGAGCATTGAAGGGGATGGCATTCCGGGTTGCAGGGCTCCCATGTCCTCTATCACCTCGTTAATATGCCGCAAATCGTGGCGGAGCCGCCATTTGTCTTTCCCTGGTTTTTTGATAACAAATATTGGGGAATTCCAGGGACTATTGGTTGGTTCAATTGTTCCCTGTTTTAGCTGCTCATCCACGAGAGCGTTGAGCGCACTTAATTTGTCTTTCGGTAACGGCCACTGATCTACCCAGATAGCAGTATCTGTTTTCCAATTCAGCTTTTGGGTAGGGCGCTCCACAGTGGCCATATCTAAAAATTTTGCTGGTGATAGATGGGCATGACAATGTTTGCCCCCCATTGGGTCATGAGGTCCCTGCCCCAGAGAGTAAATCCGGAGTTCAATACGAATGGTCGGATTGAAGCAACTCGACCCTCCGGCCCTTCAATTTGAATAACCTGTTTGCTCCTCTGGGCTGGTGTTGATCCTCCTACTCCCGAAACGAGGCTCCCCTCACGTGAGAGTTCCCATCCTTCTGGCCAATCCTTGGTGTCAATGATAGTCACATCGGCTCCGGTGTCTAGCATGCCTGGAATAGAGTAAATAGAATTATTATGTGAGAGAGTGCAGGTGGTCATGGGTCGTTCTGCCCCAAGGACTTGTGCCCAGAAAACCTTTGGTGCTTTTCTTGGGGCCTTGGGTGACATGGGCATGCTCACCACTCGAGCCACAAAAGTATCTGCAGGGATAAAGAAAGGTGGAAAAGAACATTTGATTAATAATTGGAAATGTCCAGTGCGGTCTGTTACAGTCATAATAGGAATAATCTCAGTTTCAGATGCCGTGGCTCTCGAGTCTGCAAACACACATATACGTTGACATGGCATTAAAGGGCGTGTATACGCCGTGACAGAGTAAATTTGTGTGAGTTCTAAATGCGCAGGTGATGACAGTACCGCGTAGCCGTAGGTCGCAGCGCGTGTATTTATGTCCTCGCGCGGCGCTGCAAGTCCGCGCTCCTGTCTCAGTTTCCCTGAGGCTCTTTTGGTGCATCCTGGGATTTCACAGGCCCCTTGGGTGCTGGTGGCCACTGGTGGATAGGAGCTGGAGCTCTACAATATTTTGCTGAGTGGCCTTTCTTGCCGCAGCGGGAGCATATCCACTCCTGTGGGTTGGTAGTAGGGCGTGGAGTAGAGGCTGCTGCTGCGGTGGCACCATCAGGAGCTTCAGGCGGCAGGGCTGCGGTCACGGCTGCACTTGGTCTCTTTTGTTTTCCTGTCCCTGTGTCTGAGTTGGTGTTGGTGGCTCGGGTGCAGGCTTCTACCATTTCTCTCAGCGATGGAGGAGGAGTGAAAGGTAGAGAATTAATAACCTGTTTACACATTTCATTAGCGTTAGCTTTGGCTAATTCTTGAAGCATTTGTTCTCTTAAGATTGTATTTTCAATTTGTCGAGAGACTGCTGCTTGCAGCCTGTCAACAAAGTCCATAAATGTCTCATTCGGGTACTGCTTAATAGCAGTATAATTCGGGGTAACAACAGATTTCGGAGGCATTGTGAATAAAACCTTTTCAGCAATGTCTCGTAGAGCAATTAGAACAGGAGTAGGAATGAGTTGTGCCTGATCTTGGGGTTTCGTGTAATCCCCCTCGCCAAAAACATGATTTAGAGTCAGATTGACATTGTCGGGGTCGGTAGCCCAACTGGGAAATTCAGCTTGGACCTGTCTTTTCCACATGCTTTCCCACAAGAGGTATTCAGCATGTGAGAGAAGACAGGTCATGATTTTTTTAATGTCGAATGGAACAAGGAGGGCAGCAGAAATAACAGATGCAAATAAACTTTTGAAGTAGGGGCTGTCCCTTCCTTGTTCTTTTTGTGTTTGGCAAAGATCTTTGAGGTTTTTATAATTAAAAGGTTCCCAGTGTGGGTTCCGGCCATGCCTATTGGTAAAAACTGGGGCAGCAAAGGGATTACATAAAACCTCATTGTGATGACCTTGATCAGTATTGGGTTCAACAGGATTTGTGTTAGCATCAATAGGGTTTGCATTAGAACTGAAGGGATTTGAATGGGAAGGAAGGGCGTGGGAAAATTTGGGAGCGTGGGAAAGTTTGGGAGCGTGGGAATCAAAGATGGCGTCGGTTCCGGTTCCCGGGTCATGTGATAAGGGAGGAACTTCCAGGAAGGTGACATCATAGGGAGGAGCTGGAAGGAAAGGGTTGACCCGCCTACTAGAGGCGGGACGATAGGAGGGGTTAGGGAAATTAGGGTTCTGCCTCTTCAGGGCGGAGTTAGGGGAGGAGTTAGGAGAGGCGGGAAAAGGGGAGCTTAGGCGGGAAAATTGCAAGGGATCATGGGAAGAAGAAGGGGTTCTGGTGGGCTCTGCCATGTGGCAGCCGCCATTTTGAGGGACTGATTTTAGGGACAGGAGAGGGGAAGAAGCAAGGGAAATGGAGGTTTGGGTGCTAGAACTAAACTTACAGTTTTTCTTAGGCTTAACAACTGGGGTAGAGGGAGAGGAATGAGGGGAAAAGGAGTCTGCAGCAGCATGGCCAGTGCTGTTACAGGAGGGTTGCTGAGAAGCCCAAGAGGAGCTCAGAGGCAGGTGGCTCTCTGAGGTGCTGCTGCAAGCTGCTCCTGTCGGGTTTCTCTGCTGCAGGATAGAGGATTTGGGAAAGTGGGGTTTGGAACGAGGGGTTCGGGGAGAACTGGGAGAACAAACTGCTTTTACTTTCCCTAGATAGCTTAATGCTTCTTTTATAATTAAGAGTAATGGCAAAAACTTGTCTGCATTTTGTTTTTTGCAGCCTCTGAGGGCTGTGATCTTTTCTTCTACTAGCAGCCAAAACCGGACTTTTAAAACATCATTTTTGTTAGTGTGGGGAAAGTAAAAGTAGATCCAACGAATGAACTGTTTTAGCAGACCCTTAGAAAACTTAAACCCCCCCCCTTAAGGAGACCCACAACTTGGAAATAAACTTCCTTCTGGGGTGCTGACAACTTAGAGCCCATTTTTAAACTTAAAAGCACCCACTGACTCCCACCCTTCTCTGTGGTAAAAGGAAGAACAAAAGGAGAAAACCGAGGACCCCCCCCCCCGTGTAAACTGTAAAAAGAGAGAATATACTTGCCTAACTTTGAAAAGAGGGGTCTCAGGTAACAAAATCCACAGAGAAGGTCCCTGGGCGCGCAGAGGCTGTCGTCTGTGTTAAGCAGTGGAGAGGCTTCAGGGGGAGCCTCTCCTCCGGAGCACTGCTCGGCCGTGCCGGCGCGCTCGACAGAGGGAGTGGTGTCCGAAGGTGCTGCAGTCCAGTGACCGCCGCTGAGGGCGATCACGTCGGGGTCACCACCCTGACCAGTCGCGCTCGCTCTGCCGGACCTCGATAGCCCGATGGGGGCTCAGGAGAGCGGCCGAGGTCCACACCCTGGACTGCAGACCTGGTAGCTGCCCGAGTGTATCTGCGGGCTGGCTGCTCCCAAAGCGTGGGAGGCTTAGTCCGAGAGCACCCACGGTGTGGGTATCGGAGACCCAAGGCAAAGGGAGCCGAAGGAAGGAGAGAGCCAGCTGGAGGGTAACCGGGATTTATTGAAGCAGGACGAGGGAAACTGGGGAGCTCTCTCTCCTCCAGGCTGACAGGCACAGGGTTTTAAGGGGGGCAAAAACAGGGTGGAGAAAGGGAAAGCAACCAATGGGGACAGGTCATAAGGGCGTGAACAAGGTTAAAAGGCGAACGGGGTACAACTTCGGGGTGACAGGCACAAACAGCAACCAATCTATAACTGACCCTCCAAGAACCTTCCAGAACCGGGGGTGGCGTGCTCAGCCAGTCTCCTCCCCTATCGACGCCCCTTCAGATTCTGATTCGTCCAGCCACTTGATGGCCAGTGCTTGATGGACAGGGGCAGGCCAGAGATGGTCAGCAGATTCAGGCTGGTGCACCACCAACATTCCCTCGTCTTTGAATGCTTTGATCTCATGCATCCTGCCTAGACATGATAACCCTCAGGTTTTGCTGCAAGATACAGTCACTCCTTTGCTTCACTCCCTCCTAATATTAATAGTGTTCATTTATAAGAGCTGACTATGATTCACTGAATATAAAGGCTCAGAAAAGGGACCAATGTTCCTTTATTTGATACCCGTTACTCTTTCCAGATGGAAATCAAAGGAAAAACAACAGAAAATGGCAATTCATTTAACATATCAAAAGCAAGATATTAATGCTAGAAATTCTCTTACTAATTTTCAAAAAGTTACTGACTTCAAGAAGGACTACTTTCTTTCACTCACTGCTTTTGCAACTGATACTTTGTGGCAGTGGTTTCTAGGTTCTGTGATAAAAATTTTGGTTGTTTTTCCCACCCAGTGAAAAAAAAATGGACAGAGCTATGGTTCAACAATAAAGCCAAAGAGTTCTATATGAGTCGAGCTGCATACTTAAATAATTATCACTATGTGTTACCTGAATTTGGTATCTGATTTGCATTCTGAGTAAGCAAACCCTAGTAAATCTTCCATTATATGAATAGTCAAAAACAAACTGGCATGGCTAAATGAAATTTGTTTACATTGTTGTCTTGGGGTGACTGTATGAAACTGTATTCCCTATGTCATCTGCCCTATGCCAGACATGAATCCTGTGCCTTTCTGTGTCTTTAAGCTGGGTCCGAGAGAAAGGGAGAAAAAAAACCCCAGGCGGTTTTGTGTTCAAGGACACAGATATACACTCCTCTCCGTTCCTGGCTGCCACAGAGCAGAGGAACGCACCTTCCTGCTTTGCCCAGCTCTCAGCTCTCTGCAGCAGGGAAGAGAGTGGCACCCTCTTGTTGGTTTTTTTTTGCTAGCTTCTTGTTCATTAGCTAAAATATGGAGCCATGGGACTTTGGTTTCTTCTTCTTGTCTTCTGGACTGTTCAGCAACACCAGAACACACCAAGAAACTTTATACCATTGGCCCAGAGGGGCCCACACTGAACCCCAGCTCCAGAGAGGAGAAAGCCACACCCACAAAGGACTCTGAAATCTACCCAGGTTCTCTCCATAGCGAGAGGTTTTATTATTTAGCGCTTTTTTTTTTTCCCCATATGCCTGTGTGCACTTTACTTGTTAAATAAATAGGTTTTTTTTTTCACTTTCCTCTGAGGAAAATTCTTTCTGAACCTGGTGGGGGAAGGGTGGCTGTAACCTGCCTTCTATCAGAGGATGTTCATTTCGGACGTTCATTTTGGACGTTCTTCCGAATTTGTCTCAAACCGGGACAATTGTTTATTTGAACGTCTCTTGACTATAGAATATTTACCCTACCGCTTTTTCCCCCCCATTCCACAGGTGGGGAGCTAGTGACTGTGTGGGGCTTAGTATCCAGCTGGGGTTAAGACAGAACAATTGGTAATAAATTATGCTAATGTCTCCAAGCGGAGTCTGTTTTTTCTGTGATTGTAATTGTTGAGTAATCTTCCTGTCCTTATCTTGACCCCTGAGTCTTTGTTCTATTTTCTCTCTCCTGTCCACTTGAGGAGGGCGAATGACAGAGCTTCCTGGTGGGACCCTGGCATACAGCCAGCATCAGCTCACCACAAACAGAATGTCCAACTCCTGACTGCTGGAAATATTCAAAAATGAGGGGATTAAGTAGGGAAAGTGGAAGTCAGAATAAAATTGGATCTGTGACCTGACATCAGGATGGTCAGTCAGCTAAATTAAGAGCTAAACTAATCCTGTGCCTGCTAGAAAAAAGGTTGTCATGAACTTAACAAAGCTTTGAATCAAGACCTTTATACTGGAAAATTAAATCTAAGGTACTCTCTTAAATCCAGAGCTGCCAATGGATCCTTCTGGATATTCAGTGTTCTTTACTGAATGAAGATATATTTTTCTAGGGTGTGAAAGCACCCTTCTCACGAGACCCCACCTTGAGTGCTGCATCCAGCACTGGGGTCCCCAGCACAGGAAGGACATGGACCTGTTGGAGTGAGTCCAGAAGAGAGTCACCAAGATGATTAGAGAGATGGAGCACCTCTGCTGTGAGGAAGGGTTGAGAGAATTGAAATTGTTCAGCCTGGAAAAGAGAAGGTGACCTAATTGAGGTGACCTAATTGAGGCCTTCCAGTACCTGAAGGGATCCTACAACAAAGATGGAGATTATTTACAAGGGCACAAAGTGACAGGACAAGGGGGAATGGCCTCAAACTGCAAGAGAGTAGATTTAGATTAGATATTAAAAAGAAATTCTCTACTGTGAGAGTGGTGAGGCACTGGAACAGGTTGTCCAGAGAAGCTGTGGATGCCCCATCCCTGGAGGTGTTCAAGGCCAGGTTGAATGGAGCTTTGAGCAACCTGGTCTAGTGAAAACTGCCCCTGCCTATGGCAGGAGGGACTGGAACTAGATGATCTTTGTGGTCCCTTCCAACTCAGCCCATTTCATGATTCTATGATTCAGATGATGTTCTGTGAAGTGCCTTGGATTCCCTGTGGAGGAGGCAGTAGGATACATGGTCAGATGAAAGGCATGCTCCTAACACATTAGGGCTCTTGGGCAGGGGTAGGATGTGCAGTGTTTGGCTGCAAGAAGAGTGCATGTGTGTTAAGGAAGGCCTCTTTAAATTGGGGTCCTAGTAGGAAATGCCTCCTTGCTTTCGTTCCAGTGTTGTAAGGAGCTGTAGCCTCTCATATAATACATAAACCAGCATGTGAGATACAGTTGCAGCAAACTAAAATATGTACTGAAGAGCTGCTGCTGGCACATGACATCAGACACATGGAGAATGGTGCACCCTTTCACTGCAGATCCATGAAATATGGCCTTTACTGTGGGCAAATACGAAGCACAAATCACCTGTGAAAGCTAGGCAAGCGCTGTAAACCTGCAACCAGCCACACTGCCAGCTCCATGCATTAAAAATTACCATTTGGATTTCCAAGAACTCCTTAAGGATATCACATGCCTCTGACTTTTAAAATATTTCTTCACATTTCCCCGTTTTGACAGACCAGACCTGCCTTCGAGGACTTTTGACTCTTCTTACGCACAGGAAGGACGTGCCAGAAGCAGGAATGGCCGCGCTCAGCTGCACAGGAGCGGGTGCTGGCCAGCTCCCCGGCCTGCTGCCGAGCCCTGCGGCCTCTTCCCATGCCTCTGGTCCCCGGTGAGCACTCCCTGCGGCATGGAACCATGCCTCTGGCGTCCCTCGCCCTCACCACCACGGCAGGCACTCCGAGAGGAAGCGGGGCTGGAGCTGAGATGTAAGTTAGGCAGCTGCTTCTCGCAGGCCGGCTCTGCTTTCTGCTGTGCAGCTGCTCGAGGTGAAGCAGAATAGGAGGTAAGTTTAAGTGGGTAAGTCCAGGGAACCCCAGGGATACCTGGACCCTTCCAGAACATTTCTCTTCACCCTTACCACAGCGGAGAGGCTGCCAGACGGCCCTGTGAACAGTTTCGGAACATTTCGGTACAAACCCCAGCTCCTTATTTCACTTTCTGCTGACACTGTTGCGGTAGAGACTTGGGAAGCAGCTGCTCTGTAACGCTGCTGTGAGCTGTTGCCCAGTCGGGGCTGTGGGGACAAGCCCTGCGTTTGGCCTGGGACAGGCACAGCATGCTGTATGGATGGGCTCTAAGTAAGTCCGGCATCGCTGTTTTCCTGCTGCCCAGGTGTAAAGCTGGAAAGTTCGCTCCTCCCTGCGGCCGCTCCTTTAAGGGGAGGTCGCGGAGCCCCGGCGCCGCAGCCCGCACGGGTGTGTGAGGAGAGGGAGGGACGGAGCTGGAGGACTGAGTCGGAGAGGTGTTTTGTGCTATTTTCAAACGTTTGAAAACCCTTTGGGGAAAAAGAGAAGTAAAGGTATTGGGATGATTTGTGTAGTCCTAAAGAAATGAGATAAACTTAAGGTGGTCTAGAAGTTCAGGTAGAAGGTGAGAGAGCCTCTGAGGGTCTGTGAGGGTGTTGCCTTAATCTGACAGAATTGTGATGAGGTAAAAGCACTACCTTGGACAAAACCTGCAAAGATGTGGTGAAAACAGGCTCTATTTAGAAGTAGTGTGGTTAATAATCATTGCTTTGGTTGACTGTAGGGTCGCAAAGATGATCAATAGTGATTTCTGTCAGCTGCCTTAATATTTACCTGTATTGACTATACAGGGGTAGGGGTGGGCCTAAAGACGGTGGAAGCTGAAGGGCTGTGTTTACATGGAGGTGTCTTGGATATAAAGTGCAATAAATTACAATTTTTCCTGGTCTGTGAAGGTGGCTAAAATCCCAGAAGAAACCTGATCCACTGATGTGGGAAGGAGAGCAGCCAGTCAGTGGTTAGCAGGAGACTGCATTCCTGTTATCAGTCAAGTAAGTTAATTGGCAACTGCTCACCTGTCATTCTAAGGCATCATTTGCCAATTCCTCCTGCTTTGCGTCTTCACGTGAAGTACACAACCTACGAAGACATTCTGTATGGTTTTTCAAACTGATTTAGATTGTTTGTTCCCTAAGTTTTGCCTTTTCACAGGGTTTGAATAGGACTTCAAAACCTCATCTGTTCGATCTGAGTGCTTAAAGTAAGCCATCAGCGCAGTTAGCTTTTGAAAGGAATGATACCTGCTTGTTGCCCCCCTTAATTCGGTGTCCAGATGGGCTGCTCTGGGATTCTATGTTTTCCTCGTCTTTTTGTCAGGACAAGAGATGTCTTCAGCTGCTGACTGACGTTTTGCAAGCCTGTTGGTAGGTATGTCTCAGGGCTCTGTATAAACATCTGGAGAGCACTGCCCGTGTACAGGTAAGTTTGAACACAGAGTTGGCTGTATGCTAGTGTCGGCAAGGAAAACATGTTGACGGCTCCCTGGCCTGCTCCCACAGGCTGACACGTTTCTGTTGTGTAGGTAAAGCAACATATGGGGTCCTTTTCTGCAGTCCTAGTAAAACATTATTTGGAAGTACATACATGGACATGTTATTTTTTCTGCTGTGAACTTCAGCAATGGTTGTATTTAGGTGGGAAAAAATTGCATGTTAGTGATGCTCGTTTCTACAGAAACTCCAAAAGAAACCTGGTTCCTTCCTTACATGCAGAATCTTTTTTCATTCTAGCTGAAAATACTAATAGCTGGAAAAAACTCCACATCTTTATTTCTTCCACGCATATGTGAGTGTTCTAGAAGCAGTGATAATTACCCTCACAGCTATTATTCCTTAAGTACTCAGAAACCCTGTTTAAAAGAAAACAAAAAATTTTCGCAGTGCTTTAAGAATTTTTTGTACTTTACTTAGTTTTGTTTTCTGTCTCCCAGTCTCCAAAACTTAATCTTCTAGTGAGCTGTAATGGCATTGCTGTTGTTTTTCTGAACAGTTACGAGTTGATGTAGGGGGAGTAAGCAAAGGATGGAGCACAGTTTCAGCGGGAATTTTGGAAAGGCTTTGAAGTGCCCTTTAGGGTGGAGTGAACTACATGTAGAACTGGTGTTAGAAATCCTGGTGCTGAACCACTGTACAAAAAAGAATTATTTTCAAAGCATTTCAGTGGAAATTTTTCTTTCAAATGCATGAAACTTTTCATCGTCTGCTGCATCTCGCTTTTAAAGTAAAGTATCAGGTACCGTGAGATTTTCAATGTGATTAAAGCTGGCAAAAGATCATTCTAGTTAACATAACTGCATAAACTACCTATACCAGTAGAAATAGACTCTACATTTAAAAGAAATGCATCCTGGCTTTTACTACAGTGGAATTTGCATGCAGAGATGTTCCCTTCAAAACTTAAGATATGTTTTTTAGAATAATTTCTTAAAAGACTAGGGAGAAAAAAAGTTGATATTGTGAACTAGGAGATTCCATACACAAGATACAGCTTAAACTACATCCGTAGAAAGACATTGAAGTTCCTTTAAAAAATGAGAATATAATGAAGAAAACCCCACTGATCTCAAATATGGGCTTAAGGTGCAATTCATTTTATTATAAAAAGTGCCTCTGATTTTAGTCCATATGAGTAAGTCTAAAGGAAGACTGCCAAGTGCTGTATTTTGTACCGCAGGCTCTCCCACTCAGGGATATAGCATCACATGCAGCTGAAACTGACTGCCTTGGTGAGCCTGGAGGACACAGTTTAGAACATGAGGAAGGCTCCGCCTTAATGGACTTCTCTTGGGGTTTCATTGATGCCCCTTTCCTGCCACCTAATCTGCTGCAATGGTGCCTCATATTGTTGTATGACTGCAATATGTATTTTTCACAGAAAAAAAATGTAGAAAATGTGAATTTTGCCTGCATTTGCAAAATATATTTGTAAACACGATACTTTTGAGTAGGCGTAAATTTACTTGTGGAAAATACATCTATGCTTGTGAAACATAGCTGTAACAAAACGTGTTGGTTAAAACTCAGTGGTTTAAGGGCTTAATAGATATTCATTGCATAGTCATATTTCAAAATGTCTACTCAATGCCTTCCTCAAAAATAAGAGTGTTCTGATAGAAAGGTTCAATCCAGAGGGCTTCCAAATTATTTTTTCAAAGTAAGTGAAAAATTTTTCTGAGGCACCTTAGACAGGTTTGGCACTAAGACTCTTCTCTACAGTCATACCTGACATTTAAAAAGCCCAGAAAGTTTTTAAGCATGGTATTAGATAGAGGGAAAGGGGTAATCTTTTGCATGCACTTCTTTGCAGTCTGTAAAGAATGTCTGTATCTGGCCTGTTATTAAAGTGTTGCAGTTATTGATAATATTTATAAGGCTTGCAAGCTTTCATGCTTGCTTTCTTTTAAAATGGTAACTACCTCGTGGCTAATTTGTTATATAGCGTCTGAGCAAGTGTGGGCATGGGCAGAATCAGAGACCAACTGGAAGGAAAAGAGCTGCTAGGTTCTTACTCACAGTGTGGTACCAGTGAAGATTCCACACTTCCTGCATGTGGTATGCTTATTCAAGTATCTTATTGGTTTAAAAATTGGATCTTGTGATTTGACCTTTTCTGCATATTCCTATTCCACAAATGAAGAAACAGGGTTTTAGTTTGAGGCTGAACCAATGCAGAAGTGCATTGCTTTTCCTTGCAGATACATAACTAATTTCCTACATCATGTTCACCTTTTCTGTATGTCATTTATCTTTCTTTTATGTGCCTCTCTTTGGTTGAAATAGGTCTAAAGTCCCTGACCTGCTCCTCTTTTGCTTGCATATATAAAATAAAGGCAGTGTATCCTTTAATTCAGGATTTATGTACACACAGATTTTCAGTGACATTCAGCAGTCAGCAAAGGTCTCTTAATACCTGAACTCTGCAATTCTATGTTTGACAACGTTTGAACAAAGCCCTACCAGGGAAAAGGAGCACAGTAGAGACATTCCCCAAAATTCTGGTGGCTAAAGAGTAAACTTCACCTGTACAGAAATTACTTTATAATAGATGCGGCCTAAAATGACATATAGCTTATTGCTGTAGCTGTTCTTAGAAAATTTGCCCCTAGAAAGGGCGTTTCCAAGAAATAAGTTCCAAACTGCGATTAGAAGTGTTAAGCACAGTCCTGCAAGTGATTAGCACTACGCAGGGAAAGAATCCTCCATGTGTCATAGAATCACAAAACAGATGAGATTGGAAGGGACTTCTTGAGGTCATCTGGTCCAACCACTTGTTCAAGCAGGGTCATTTAGTGCCCAGGACTATGTCCAGATGGCTTTTGAGTGTCTTCCAGGGAGGAAAGCTCCACAGCCTCTCTGGGCAACCTGTGGCAGTGCTAGATCCTCACAGTAACAAAGTGCGTCTTGAGGTTCAGACAGAGACTCCTGCATTTCAGTTTGCGCCCATTGCTTCTGGTCCAGGTGCCACTGGAAATTGTCTAACTCTGTCCTCTTTGCACCCTCCCTTCTGGTATTTACATACACTAATGACATCCCCCTGAGCCTTTTCTTCTCAAGCCTGAGCACTCTCAGATTTGTCAGCCTTTCCTCATAACAGAGCTATTTCCATCCCTTCATCATTGGAGCCCTTTTCTGGACCCTCTTCAGTATGTCAATGTCCTCTTTGCACTAAGGAGTCCAGAACAGGACCCAGCACTCCAGGGGTGGCCTCACCAGTGCTCAGTAGAGGGGAAGGATGACAGGCTTCCACATTCTACCATTTGCCATCTTTGCCTCAATTGCACATTGCTGCCTCATGTTCAGCTTGGTGTTCACCAGGAGTCACCCTGTGGTCCTGTCAAAACATTTGGTGATTGGTGGGTTTGAAGTTTTTTAAAGTGAGAGCTAGCTTTAAAAAATGTTAAGTTAGGACCTGAAGATGAAGAATATTTTAACGTAAACATACAGCCAAATCAGTCAGTCTGGTTTATTGTATCTCTGTTTTAAAAGTACACATGTGTTTTTCTGCCCTCCTTAGGGATGATAAAATAGCTGCAGCTATCCAAACAGCAGTGCATGCTTTTTGGTAGAACTATTTTTGGGGATTAACTCTGAATCCTTTACCTGTTCCATAGTATTATGAAGCGTGGAGAAGAGTAGAAATACCAAAGCATGAAGCCTCTCTATTATTCAACACTGACATAGACTGTTTTCTAACAATGCATCTATGTAATATGATAACCAGTCCTGCTGTGTGGTTAGATCTGTATATTATAGTTCTAAAACATCAAGATTTTTTTTGTTCTTAAGCTTTTACATAGTTCTAATGCTTTTACATAGTGTTTTGCATGTGGAAGCTGACAATCCAAATGTCTAATTTCTAGCCACAAGGATAGATATCACAACATACCTAACCTTGTGATGGGCCTTGTTGAAGTTCTGTCTGACTGTTGCTTTGGGAGTGTGCTAAATTGGGAAACTTGGCTGTGAGGGCAAAACAAACAAAAAATATGTTGTTAGGGTTTCTAATAACATTATTCTTTCCACTTTGTTAAAGTATGAGGTAGTAGAATAAACTGCAAAATTTTAACTTAATAGGGAGATATCATGCCATTTTTAGTAGCTCAGGACTAATAACTTCCTGAGCAGTGTAAATGTGGAACACACAACATGTTTTCTTATTCTGATGGGTCTCTTGGGTTGATCATTACTCTGGTATTGTTCTGCCTGTCCCCATCCTTAAAGTGGGTATACGCAAAAAGATCTTCAAAACTTATTTCTTATTCTGATGAAAACCTATTTTTAGAACAAGATAAGTAAAGCAGAAAGAAATGCATCAGCTGGGTGAAACAGAGCACAGCACATCTTCCCCTCACCAACTGTGTCTTCATGGGTTTTACTTTCAGTCCTGGTCTTATCTCATTGGCTTTTGGAGGCTCCCTGGGTTGCAGCAAATTATAGATGATCCTGTCTGATCCCTGGGAAAATATCTTTCTTTTCATCATCTCTGAAGACTGATTGCTTTTGTGCATCTTGCCACTGCTCTCTTACTCCTCTTTGCTGTGGACGAACTGGTCTTTGCCCCAGCTATGCCAGAAACTTATTTGTACATAGTATTAGCTTTTGGGGGAAGGAGATTTCCCCCATTCACTCCAGATGGCTCCATCTTCCAGGTCAAGGTAAACAGCTGCTTTTTTCCCTAAACTGCCCAGTTGCTTGCTTTGAAAGGAACACACATATTCAGGATACTGCTAGCAGTCAAATGAAAGGAAATACTTTCTTTCACAGCCCTATACTTACTCTTCCCTTGTCTGAGATGTACTCGGATAAATACTATATTGCATATCCTAGTTGATAGCCCACATTAAAAAATGACATTCCAAAAATGACTTAATGTTTCCGCCACCAGCTCATTACTGACTGCAGATTTGTGTGGTAGTTACAGGGCTATTTACTCATATAAAGAAGTAAATAAAATTAAATAAGTTTTTTTTTTAAAAAAAATGCTTTCTACTCTACCCTCATTAACTTCTGGAACTAGATTATATAACACCTTCCTAAATTATGTCAAAATGTAATTTTTTACTTTATCTGTGGAAGCCAGTAACTCATGTAGTATGGAAGGATGTAGGACTTGAAATGCTGGAAGTCATTGTTAGACGGAGAGGTAGCAACAGAAACAGAGTTAAAATGTGAGAGATTGAGATGAAAAGTGAGGAAGTGTCATTGGACTTACGTGACAAGGTGTGCTTTGGTCATCGATTCTGCTTGTATTATTTACATTTCCAACCATAGATCTGCCTTTACTTGTTCATGAACATCATTTAGTCTGACCAAGTTGTAGATTGGATTGTGGTGTAATTATTTCAAGGTGGGATATTTCAGATTTTTATATGGTAGTAAATGGATCTGGGATGAGAATTATATTTTCATGTTTTGTGCCCATTTTCCCAATTCTCTAAAGACAGTGCCTCCTCTTTTCTAATACTGGAGTTTTTTGTTTGTTTTGTTTCCTCATTCAGATTGTACTCTATACTGTCTATATTTGCCTGAAATTAGGTTTCTTCTCTTTGAAAGGAGACTTCCCAGTTGTCCTTCACTTCCACTCTTAGCCACAAATGAACGGTTAGCCATTTTAAAGAAGGAGAAATGGGATTAACAGCAAAAGATGAGTTAAAAGTTTTCTCATTGTGTATACTAATGTATTTCTTGACCCTGTCTGGAAAAAATAATGTAAAGAAAGAGAAAAACGTTCTGCAGCAAACTGCAGAAAAAAAGGACTTCTCATTTTCCCACTCACCTTTTCCTCCTCACCCCCTGTGAAATCACCCTACTTTGTTGCTGTTATTTTTATTATGAGTGATGTAAACTATATTTCTATTTGATTTCTGATTTTCTTAAAAATGGGGATATTTTAAATGGGTAAGGGGACTCTTTATATTGTCAATTTGTCACAGTCAGCTGGTTTCTTGTGAATGAATACTGATATAGCCTTCCTTCAGGATAGCAACAAGGTGCTGTTAGTTGCAAGTTTTTTGTGTAGTAGAACTCGGTGAGCTTAAAAAAACACCTGTACATTAATAAGAAAGGGAAAAGGAAAAAAAATGCCAGCAGCTAGAAAACGGAGGAGAAAATGAGACTAGCAGTTTCTGTGTGCTCTGAAGCACTGAAGGAAAGGGGAAGAGCCATCAGGATGTGTATAAGCAGAGCAGAGAAAAAGAAGGTAAGGTCAGAAAGGAGTTTGAAAGGAGGGAAAAGTAAATGGGTAGTGTCTTATTTCCTTATCCTCTGTAGTGCCTTTTTTATTGTTTATTGTTTCTTCTTGTTTTGTTGTTTTTTTTTTTTAGGGGACTCACTAGCATAAATTTTCAGAACTTTGTACAAGCTATTACTTGTACAGCCAATGAAGAGGTTGACTGTTTATGAATAGCTGTGTAGTAAAAGCCAGGAAAATTGAACAATGATCTCAAGAGCAGCTTCTCTTTAGCATCAGTGCTAACAATATACATGTTTTCAGTTTGGATTCTTCCACAGAATCAGAGAATCATGGAATATCCTGAGTTGCAAGGGCCCCAGAAGGATCATGAAAGTCCAACTCCTGGCCCTGCACAGGACACCCCAAGAGTCACACCATGTGGTTGAGTGTTGTCCAAACCCTTCTTGAACTCTGGCAGGCTGATGCTGTGATCACTGGCCCAGGGAGCCTGTTCCAGGGCCCAACCACCCCCTGGGCGAAGAACCTTTTCATAATATCCAACCTAAACCTCCCCTGGCACTGCTCTGTACCATTCCCTTGAGTGCAGTCACTGGTCACTCTTTGGTATTTCTTTTATTTTGCTATATACTAATTGACCAATCAATTTGAGCACTTCAGTTTTTTAACTTCACTTAGGAAAAGAACAGTTGCATCCCATCCTGTTTCACGTCCTTCTTATCTTCATTGGGGTTGACTTCTCCCCAATAACACTTTGCCTTCTGTAAAAATAGAGATTAAATTCCTGTTGATAATTTTATTTTAGACTGTGTCAGAGTTCAGATGCATGGAATTACAAATAAGCTTCATATGTCAGACATAACAATGCATACTTCAAATACTAGTTTACATTCTGACTATGTGGTTGAAGGTGTAAGGTACATACCAGTAGATACATCTTTTCCTCATTTGCATTTTGTCAGCTTAGGGTATGCCATGTAGACCATACTTTATGAAGAGGCAGAATTCCAGGATGTTTACTTCTGTTTTCTTCATGGATTGTTCTGTATTGGGTAAGTTGTATTTCACTTGTCTCTGATTTTTTTCACTTGTCTCTGTTTAACCCATGAGAAAAAATTGAAATGTCTAAATAGAAAATGCTTGCTGTCACCCCATCCCCAGAATTACGTCAGCTTAATTGAAAAAACTGTAATTTTTTCCCTGTGCTGTTTTGCAAAAATTGTTTGTGTAAAGTAAATTTTCAAAAAAACAATAGAAATTATTAAAAAAACCCTCTTGATTCTCCAAAATTGAGACAACTCACAAATGTTTGCTTGCATAGTTCGTACTTTTATCAGTCTAACCAGAGGCAGAGTTCTGAAGTTTTATACCAAAATAGAAAATAGCTTACAGTTGAAAAAGGTGAACATCTCATCTGCTTTCAACCTCCTTACACATTTTATAGTGTTAACATTAAATGGCACTTGGAAGTAACTAAAAGAGAGAATCTGGAGTCTATGCATGATACTTTCTGTTCTAGAAATAACCTTAAAGTGAACACTGGTAGAGGTTTTGTTTCAGTTTATCATAGTTGGTTTTTCTAAATGTACATTTTTGATTTGTATGTTTCTTGAAACCTATGTGAAGTTGACATTGAGTTGCAGGTAGAGAATACTTCTTTAATATGAGGCTATGAAAATCTTTATTTCCAGAATATGTACATACAGATAAAGAAGCTCAGTTGGCTCTGTGAATTCCCTCATAGCTTTAGCAAATATTTCATTTAGTTGCTTTTTTATTTTCATGCTTTTTGTAGACTTGTGTGTGATACACAGGCTTTGGACAGGACAGTGACATGAAAAATGATTAATTTCTCCATAGATTCTGATCAATTTATATGAAAATAGAACACAATAGGACTTAAAGGTCAATTCTAGCTTCACATTAAACCATAGGCTTTTACTTTTCCTTCAGAGAACTCTAAGCACTGAAGTGTTTATTGCTGTGTGTAAAAAAATACTGTGTCCTGCCTGTGAACAATGGATAAATAAATACAGTATATCTAGAAAACAAAAACAGTTGAATACAATGTAGAAATATGCTAATCTCTCCAGTGCTTTTGAAAATTCATTCCTACTCCTTCAAGTGAGATGAGAAAATGCTGAATCGTCATCCTGATTCATTTTGGGATTTCTGCTCATATGATTGCTTCTAATCATTGTATAACCCTTCTTTAGCAGAGAAATGAGAGCTCTTGTACAGATGGACTTTGCTAAAGATGATGTGATAAGGAGCAGGAGAGGGTTTTTTTTTCTGACTTGTTAGTGCATCGTCTGTTTGGGTTTCCTCTGAGTTCAGCTCTTTTATCCATTTTTCAGTTGATTCACAAAAGAGCCCTTATTTGAATTATTCCAGTTTTGTTTAAGAAAAACGACATCTTGTAAGCTATTGGCAATTGTAATTCCTTTTGAAGAAAATAATCTTTCTAATATATGTCAGTAGGGGACTATTAATTTTACCATCTTCTCCATTTTAATGCGTAGAGCTTTTTTTCTGTTTAGTATACTCATGTATCCATACCCTTTCCATGTGTTGTATGTCCTTTCATTTCATGCTTCCCTTGTACCAGATCAACTTTCATCCATTTTCCTTTCTCCCCGTGCTCAGCAACATACATATGCATGCTTTTCTTTTAACCCAGCTGTGAGCCACATGCTGTGCACCTGTCTCAGAGGGAATACACCTCCTGAGCCTGTTCTGTACAGACAGGTGTGGGGATAGTAACCAGTATATTCATGGAATAAAAGGAAGAGGGTTTAACCATAAGGACATTACGCAAGATGTTCATATAATAATAGTGTGTTTGCTTGACCTTATTCTTGCTGAACAAACACATCTGATCTTGCTATACTTCCACAGTAAACAAAATGGTATTCGTGACATTAAGCTGCTTCTGCTTTTGTTCATCTGCATCTTCCACTTCTTACAAACTTCTGTCCTGGTGACATTCTAGGTCTTACCAGCTTCAGAGAAAACAGGCTCTATTTTGAGCTAGCAATAACTGATTACTTTTCTCCTTAGGGATTTCAAAAAATGTATGGAGTTCAGAAATCCAGTTTGGATGTTAATGCATTTCTGTGTACTCTCAAAATCCAAGAATCCAAGAAAGGGCTACACCATGGTTTTCTTTTTACACAGTATAGTGGCAGGTTGAGAACAGCTGTGACAACAAAAAAAGCGCCATTTTTATTAGCACCTCTGCCACTATTAATACTTGTTAATTAATCTGTGTAAATGATACTAATAAAGAATTTTTATATGTCATTTTACAGATAGTCAGTAGTAAAGCAGAGCTTGGAAATAAATTGCTTATTTATAGGCATAAAAAGTTAGTTTCAGGGAGAGGGTTATAACCTGATCTCTTGGCTTTGAGTTTGTAGCTAATTCAAACCTGGATTCTAGAAAAATTTTGCTTGTCTTTAACTGGAAAATATTTCGTCCTAAAATCTTTTAGAGTTTTTCCATAGCTGTTTAACTAGTCACTGAAACTAACCATTGTGGTTCCACTGAAAAATGGTGTAAACTATTTATTGTTTTGACCTAAATTGTTTTGAAGTGGGGAACAGTGCACTGTGAAATAAGTTTAATTGCTTCAGCTTTGCCAAAAACACTTAAATATTCTTCTGGTACAGGAAATTCATGATCAAATCAATGTGGGTTTTGTTTAATATATAATTACATAGCTGTGATGGATACTTGAGTTAATTACAGAAAATACATAAATTAAGAAATTGATGAAAATTGCAAAGAGTGAAAATACTTCAGAAGAAGAAGAAGAAATGACAATGACTTGCTACAGATCATTTGCACAGCCTTAGGGTACAAGTTAAATAACAAATCTTTTTCCCAGAGCTGATAAAGTTAGCACTGCACTGACAGTCCAGCCAAAAACAGGACAGGTGCAGCTTTTACTCCACAGCAGAAAATGAGAGACTTTTTTAACGTATGGAAAAATGAAGTTTGGTGAATGGAGGAAGGAGTACAAAGCAGAAAGTGTGTGTTCTGAGCCTTTTTGTGGTGTTGAATTTTTAAAACCCCTGTAAGATAAGGCAAGATCTTCTGTTGGCACACATTGCCATAATTGTTGTAATTTAGAATATCTGCACTATTTTCACTTAAACTGAGGATTTAGCACATTTTGACAGTCTCGGTGACAGAATATGTATAGATATTTTCTTGACAAAATTTGTACAATTTAGAGTTGGCTTGCATGATTAATTCTTTGGGCTTGTGCCTGCCCCCTCCATCGACCATGCTGAGGGCTCTGTTATTTAGCTTGACTCCAGTCTATTCAATTGAGCAGTGGCTGCAGGAGGCCAGACTGCACATGTCCTAGGGCCATACAAGTGCTATTTAGCAGGATGTACTCTGCAAAGCCAGAGGCACTCGAGGGACTACAGAAAGAGGCACTTTAGTAACATAATACTGAGAGCCTGAGCCATGTTCTGTAAATGCTCATTGTGATGAAGCGTTTGGTATTTGTTCTCATACTGTTGTATGTATATACAGTAGGTTGCTGATGTTTGCAATAAATAATTTGCAGCTAATGTTGTTGACAGTACTATTGATGAAGTTTAAAAACGTGTTTGATGGCTGCTGTTCTCTTAAAACCTTTTTTACTTTATCGGACAACTTTCCTAACTTTCTGTATGCCTCTAGAAAGGAGAATGGAATGAGTTGTTTGAGGTATACAGAATTAAGGGATGGGCACACATCCAGGGAATCTCAGAGGGAAATGTGGGCTGTGTGCCATGCACTGAACTTGCTACATATGTGCACATCTGATCTAGCACACACACACTACACAGATGGTTAGCAATGGCACAGATCAGCTCCACGAAGCATGTCCAGATCCCACTAACCAGGGTGTCTGCAAATCCTGGTGATATGGCCAGTCTGTGATTTCTCTCCTCTTTCTTCTTCCCAATCCTGAAATTCTGTCTAAGGAAGGAGGAGGAAGAAATGGAAAAGAGGACATGCCAAGGCAGAAAGACATACCAAGCTCATGTTAATGTTGGACATGCTGAAAATGGTGAGGTTACCATAAAGCAATGAGCTTCAGGACCTCAGCTGAGCCATAATCTACTGTGTGTGTATTTTTAGTTTGCTGTTGCAATGTAAAAGGTATTTACTTCACTTAAGCTATGTCATAATAGCTTACTGTGAATATCGAAATAAAATGCTAATTAGATACAGTTGGAAGAGAGCACATGGCAAATTACTATAACACCACTGGTGGCTGGTAACTTATGTGCCTATGGCATGATCAGTTTTGATCAAATGCTTTCCCTTTTAATCCACTTGCTCTTTAATAATGGGTCTTCTCTAACTAAAACCTGCACCAATTTAAAGTTCAATTAATGTAACATTTATAAGTTGGAATGTTTCTCTTAACCAATTAAACCATAATTAAAAGTAGAATATTTCCTAAATCCTTTAGGCCTCTTCATTAAAATGGAGAAAATTCTTCTTCACAAGACTCTTGCTCATTTTAATTTCTCTAAATAAAAATATAGTTCGTGTTCCCAGATAATTTATGCCTAAAAAATCTACTTGATACTTTTTTAAAGTATTGATCTAATTTTAGGTAATCTGACTATTCTCCCATTGGTAAGTAGATTTTTATGCTAATATTTTGCATTGAAAATTGTGGTGGATCAAATCAGGACTTTGAACTTTGTGAATGTGATGCCACATATGTACATCACAAGACAACTTCAGGGGGGTTTTTTGGGTTTTGTTTTTGTATTTGTGTGATGCATTTAAAAATCCATTTTTTTCCATGATCTCAGGATCTCTGCAACAGGTATAATCTCACTGATATCCATTACAGTCTCCTCTTTTTGACAGTACAGATTTATTAATTTTCTGAAGAATTATACATGCACTTCATAATTTATATTTATGCACTTCATAATCCCAGGCTATTATGTACCCAACTCTTGATTGATAACCAAAATTCTTAAGCTCTACCTATATAAATAGCAAGCTACATGAGTAATTGAATTTCTGTAAAAGGTAAGACTTTTTTATCTGCTCAAAGTTTTGATCTGATAAATCCTGCAATACAATCAGAGCACCAATTCTTATGGTGCTGTCAGTCTCTGTTAAATTATCATTCATACTTTTCAGAAAATATAAAGATAACATCCACAGAACAGAAACCAGTCTGATCCTTTGCACTACACATTTACTGTTCGTTTTGTTAGAATCATACTGCTTTTTATCATCATTGGTCTTCGAATGAATTACCTAAATGTCACCTATAGATGTCTTAGTAGAATTTCTTGTCCCTTTCTGAGGCGGTTTGGAAAAAAAATGGTAAATTATGTTTAAATGAGAGAAAAGCAACGATTCCTTCAGGAGTTGGAACTTCCTGTACATAGGGAAAAATAGCATCAGACTTGGCTTTCTCCCATATTATATTGCCAATAGAAAATATTAATTCAAGAATTAGTCTATGAATATTTAGGGACTTGTATCCTCTTTCCATTACACTGTGATTCTATTTAATTTGAGAGGCAAAACAGAGTTCCTTGATGCCATCATTACTCATATTTGGGCATAAGTTAAATTCGTGTGTTGCATATATGTAGCTAAAAAAATTAATTTTCAGTGTTTGGACCAAACAGCTATTTTCTTCCCTCTTGTACTTGCTTTTCTAAGGTAGTCAGTGGAGAATAAATCACTCTATCACAGTGAAGAGGGAGTTCATGTTGTAGAATTAATAGTGCCTCATACAAGTGTGATACCCGCTATGGTTTTCTTCTGTTTTTCAAATGCTGCCATTTCAACCATAGAAAGAGTTTGAAAATAGTTGTCACATTAACTAAAAGTGTATACATTTGGATTGCATGCTTGTATGGGAATCTTTATCCCTATCTCAGAGCACAATGTTCATTGTTTCTTAAAAAATGTTATCTATTCATCTTACGTTTGGCTTCCTACTTCCTTTTAAGTTTCTCTTTCACTTTAGATGCTGCAGATGTTTTTTTCCTTTAAAGTTCACAGATTTTATCCCTGATTCATTTCAGAGAATATGCTTTGCTTTGCAGATCTATGTTGCCTATGAATCTTGACTACAAAAATTACTTTTTAGTGCAGTTAATCATAAAAATTTCATAAGCAGTATGTTCTTGTGCTAATTCATTTTTTGTTAACACATTATTATTTGAGGTATTCTGAGTACAATCATGTAAGTTCAGATGCTATATATTGTGTATATATATAAAACTTTGGTCAGGTTACAGCAGACCCATGCTGCCTTTTTTTCTGACTATACTCAATATGCTTAGTTTGGGAATGCACAGTTAATGCTGCCTTTTTTTTCATACCATATATATTACTACTACTGGTCTATAATGTAGCAAGTACATTATAGTTAAAAATGGTTGTACATCTTTTTGAAGCTTAACATGAAGATTTTCTAGCTGGAAATTAACTTTGAAAAAGCCCTTGAACTTTAATTTTAAATATATGATTAGAACTACCACACAGTTTAGGTTGGAAGGGATCTCTGAAGGTTATCTGGTACCACCCCCAGCTCAAAGTTGTCCTAGCATCACAGTTAGAACAACATGCTCAATACTTGCACAATCAATTTTGAGTATCTCCCAAGCTGAAAATCCCGCTATCTTTTTGTGAACCTTTTGAGGACTGACTGATCCCAAGACAAGGAAGTTCCTTAGGAACTTTCATTGTAGAAACTTGTGACCATTGCCTTCATGCTGTTTTTGCACCTCTGAGGAGAGTTTGGTTCAGTCTTCTACACAACCACCTGTCATATTGTTGAAGACAGCAGCTGAACTTAGCCTCCTCTCCAAGCTGAGTACACACACACTTTTCTTAGTCTCTGCCCATATGTTATCTGCTCAAGTTCTATAAGTTGGTGGCCCTCCTCTGGAGATGCTCCAGTTTATTTATGTATTTCTTGCAGAATGGAATGCTCCAGAGATAGTCTCAGATGTTCCATTTAGAAGTGAATAAAATAATTTCCATAACCATAACTATTCTATCTAGTACAGCCCAGTGTGTAGACAACCCTCATTCCCTCAAGAGTATGGCACAGACTCCTGCTCAACTTTCTTTTTTTTCTTTCTTTTTTTTCTTTCAAGATCCTGAGTACTTTCCTGCAAAACTTCTGCCAGCCCTCAGTCTGATGCATGCAGTTGTTTTTATCTCAGGTGTAGGACCTTGCATTCATCTTCATTTGAGGGAAGGGGCGGGGAGAGGGAGAGAAAAAGAGATTACAGTCAGCCAGTTAGCTAGGTTTAGCACAATGGGTGACAAAGTGATAGCAAAGGAAGGAGCAGGAGTTGGGAACAGGACTAGCAAAGTTGTGGATTAGAAGGTGTATCAAGTGACAGATTGTCACTGATACCACTTGCATCCTGCTTTCTACTTCAGCCTTTTCATAATGCTTCTTGTGGAGTTATGAACGTATTTCAGGTTTGTGGTTTTGTTGTTTTTTTTTCAAATATGTGTGCTTAAGCGAACTTCTTAACAGGAACAACAAATGACGTAGTTAAAGTTTGTGTTTTGATGGCTACTAATTTTTGAATCAGCACCAGGTAACTTTTTAATGTCCCAGAACGCATCAGTTTTCATGGTTCTGTTTGCGGTTACATGATAGAGTTTCATGTGACCTGAATTAAAAGAGCTTTTGGTGCCCAATTGTGAGTGAGGCTGACAATCTGTTTTAAAACACCACTTACTACTGTGGTCCTTAAAACTCACCAGCACCTGTTTGGAGGCTCGGGATTTAGAGTCTTGCTCTCTGACATTCTAAGCTTAGAAGGACACCCCTAGTCCCTGGAAAAATATTCTTGTTAATGAATTGCCATGTAAAGATGAGCACCATTTCTTCCTAGTGTAGCTTCTTTAAAAAAAAAATACGGCTGCAGTTGCATGCTGGGAGGATAAGGAGGAAAGACATTGAGAGGTGAGCAGTGGCTTCTGTGCATGAACTTTCACAGACAGAACTACTCTGCTTGGCATTGGGATAATAATGGAAACGGGATATGGGAGTGATGATCCATGAAACCATGAAGGGTGAGAAGAATGAGCTGATTGGCCAAGCAATATAGGAAAGGGAAGATTTCCAATGAACTTACCAGAAGCAAAAAGACGTGAAATACATAGTAAATGTATTTTACTATACAATCATTGCCCAATTCTTTGATATTAAAAGCATATATTACAAAAAAAATTGCATGAGTTCAAACAGAAATTGACCACATTTATGCAAGAATATCAACTGAAATGTTGCTTTGAGCACAAAGGCAGACTTTGACTTAGGATGTCCATACAACAAAAGAATATGCCAGGGTAATGACCAGTGTGTGTCCTGTTTTATGTTGGCTTAATTGTGTATTAAGGTGTTTATTGACCTGGATTAGGTAGTTCCTACGTTTATAAATGGAGTTACGGAGTTACACTGTGTCATGACTAAAGTTTTCTGAATATTTTTCCTCTGGATATTTTTTTTTAAATTAAATAGTTTTGAGATTCATCTAAGCTTAGTAATCGAAGAGTAAATATTTTAAAAGAAAGGTAGTGTATGAACTGAGCAATGTTTTAATGACAATGTGCCTAGTAATAGGAATTATTTTCTGCTGAAAGCAAAAAACTACTGATATTTGAAATAGGCAAAAAAGAAACAAAGCAAAAGCAAAAGGCAAACCATGGCAGAACATCTCAGCTTTTGGTGGTTTTTTTGGGTTTTTTTGGTTTGTTAGTTTGTTTGTTTAAATTTCCTATTAAGAAATAACAAAAATACCTAGCAAAATGTAATTAGGAATTGTGTTAGGGGCTGTTCCCTAATTCAGTCTCAGAATGGCATCTTTGTCAGATAATTGCACAGGGCTGGCAGAAGTTTCCAGGAAGACCTACAGGGCAGCTGGGGTGTGTCAGCAGTACATGCCCATTTAGAGAAGTTAATTGGCCTGAAAAAGTAATATTCATGGTGAGATTAAAACATCTACATGTAGCTCTTTGGTTCTGTAGCTGAATCTTTCTCCTAATTTAGGTGTCCTCAACATGTACCCATTATCTTAGTTCCTCTTAAAGCAAAACAACATTGGAAAAACACGTGATGGAGGCTGGGAGCTGCTCATCTCTCTCTGAAGTAGATGTATTCTCTCTGACCACCTTAATATCCTTCAGGCAGTGTTGACTGTTTTGACTAGATTTTCACTGACTATAATGGGACTTCACCACCTACATGTCTGTGTCTTAATCTTAAAGTGAATCCTGCTTTCAACTGCTGCTTTTAGAAACAATTCATTGGCTTTCTCCTGCTCTGTAAGTTCCTTTGCAACCTTTTTGCTATGTTGCCTCTTTTATGCCCCATCCTTTTCTAGTCTACTATTTCTCCCTTAATTTTTTCCTATCCCCTTAGAAGGCACACTTATTGTAGGAGGTCTGTTCTCCTGAGCCCTGTCTTAGAAAAAAACTTGTTGCAACTGCAGAACATATGGCAGAAACAAGGAAATAGGAAGAAAACCTCAATGTTAAATCTATGAATTTTGTCACAAACTCTTCTTTGGCTATCTTTTATTTAATTGATCATCTTCTTTAAGGGGTTTAGAACCTCAGATCACAGTTTTTTGCCTGTGTGTCCATCAAGCCTTTGATTAAGCTATAAACCACTGCAGTAATGCAAATAAACTAAATATATGTGAGTAGGCAGCAGGACTTCTTAACGTTCTATACTTATCCTCCACTAAAGTATTAGTAGCAATTCTAGGTCCAAATTCAGCAAAGAATGTAAGCATGTTTCTATGCTGAAGTCATCACTGGGAAAAGCAAAGCATGAAATCTTGACAAGATTTGTCTTTTGCTTGCCTGTAAAATAGTCCCCCCTGTATGTAACACGTGCCTTGGACTGATGGTAGTCTTTTCAAGAAGTAGATTCAAGATAGTGTTTTCAAGAACCGTAAAAGCTTCAAGCTTGTTAATTTTGTAAAATAATAAAAAAACTACTTTCTGCCAAGTTTATGTACTCACTTTTAAGCTGGAAAAATTCTAAACTTTCTATAAGGAGTTTTCTTTATCTAATTTTTTCTCCATTTGAGATTTTTTAATTCCCTTTATGGATTCTTGTTTAGTCAAAAGTGTTTACAGTGGAAACTATCACTTGAATAGGGATAACAAGTAATAATAACTAGGAGTCATGAAAACTAGAAGCTGAAAAGACTTATTTATTGTTTAAACCTTTCCCCTGCCATTTTAGGATTGTTCCTTGCAGTATAATTTCCAGTGCTTTCTTTGGTCCAGTTTACTTCCTTACAGTACTCTCCTGAGAACACTATCACAGTATTCAATGCCTTCTGATCATTGCCCCGCTTCTGGAATTCAACTATGACAATTTTGACTTACCCTGACTTCTCATATATGTGTAAGAGGTATCTCTTTTTGTTACATTTAACTTCTCTTTTTTAGCAGTTTTGGATCTTCCACCATCCTTGAAGTTTCTGCTCTTCTTTCAGTTTGTATTTGCATTCTATGAGTTTAATTTTTAATATTTTGTCATAAGCTGTTCCTTCCATTTCCATAATTGTTTTTATTGCCTTTTTTTTTTTTTTTTGATTCTGAATTCTCCAGTTTGGTAATAGCTCTGTGGACTTGCTTCTCCTTCTTGCTGAAGCCAATGGATAAAAAATGGAAGGCATGCTACTGGTCATAACTATTTCCTGCAATTTTTATCCTGTATCCATAATAAATTCTTTTTTTTTTCTTCAGCTGACTCAAATGGATGAGCATTTTGCAATTTCTGTATCCAATGGGACTAGGACTATTATCTATCCTGAGAGAACATAGTCATAACCTAACTCAGATGATTCTTCTAGCTGGCAGGCCTTTTGTTAACTTGACTGTGTCTGACTGGCTTCCAGACCAGATAGTTTGCATTTTGCCAGTTGGAAGCATGGGCAAAATTTGCAACTCAGCGTGCCTTCATGGAAATACTTTGAGGACATGATCAGTAATTTTGAGCAGCTGAGGCCAACAACACTGATGAAAATACTACTTAGAGTCCTTTGCTAAATATCAGAAGTACTGCCTAAATGAAAGCTCCAGTGTGAATATTCTGAACCTGTCATCCTTGAGACACCTGTTACTTTAGATGTTTTCTCTTCAAAATAATGCTAAGTGTATGTATCATTCTAGACAGTAAAATGGTTTCTTCATATGTATGGTGTCAAATGGAGAGTGCTTAGGGTAAGTGTTTGAATGGAGCCACCATTTTGGCTGGGAGTGGGCATTTGATCCCCTTGATTCTTTTCCCCATTTGTAATGGCTTGACATTTTGGACCATATATTTGAAGAAAATGTTTGCTTGAGGGCTAACAGCAAGTAGTTACTCAATATTCTATGGGATTTCTGCACATACAGTTGGACTCATACATGTTTTGGTTTTTTGCTCAGTGGTTCATGGGGACCAGACACCAGACAGTTCAATACAAACACTTTATAGCTGCAAGAATAAAGTAGTGCACCCCACTTCAGATAATAAAGAATATTTATGCCCCACATGCCCGTAAATTACTAGTTTGGGTACAGTGTATTTTGTCAGTGTATTTTGTCTCATGACTGAGACAAGGTCTACTTGAAGTAAGATAAATTATTTTCCTCTGCCTCTACCTGTATTTACATTTTTTCTGGGTGAAGCCCACTTTTTTAGATGTACTTTCCACCATGTCCCTGTGCTGTGCTGGAGCAGTATTTGTAAGATGTTCTGCTGAGTCTCATCAAAGTGATCTTTATAACTTCTTACTGGAGGGTCATAGTCAGTGGCACAGGGTGTAGTTGGAGGCCTTTCAGTAATGGTCAATGCTAGGCCCAATATTGTTGAACATATTTATCAATGACTCAGATGAAGAGGCAGATGCTATCTCCGCAAGTTTGCTGACAGCACAAATCTGTGAGGAGTGGCTGGTACCCCAGAGGGCTGTGCAGCCCTTCAGAAGTACCTCGATGGGTTGGAGAGATGAGCAGAGAAGAACTGTAAAATTCAACAAAGGCAAGTGCAGGGTCCTGCCCCTTGGGAGGAATAACCCCATGGACCTGTACAGGCTGGGGGCTGATCTCCTGGGAAGCAGCTCCTCAGAGAAGGACCTGGGGGTCCTGGTGGCCAGCCAGCTGTCCATGAGCCAGCAGTGTGTTCTTGTGGCCAAGGAGGCCAAAGGTATCCTGGGGTGCATTGGGAAGAGCTTTGCCAGCAGGTTGCTGGAGGTGATCCTGCCCTTCTACTCAGCCCTGGTGAGGCCTAACCTGGAATGCTGTGTCCAGTTCTGGGCTCCTCAGGACAAGAGAGACGTGGAGCATCTGGAGCAGGTCCGATGAGGGGCTACAAAGATGATTAAGGGACTGGAGCATCTCTTTTAGGAGGAAAGGCTGAAGGAGCTGGGCCTTTCAGCCTCCAGAAGAGATGACTGAGAGGGGGATATGATCAATGTCTGTCAATATCTGAAGGGAGGGTGTCAAGAGAATGGACCAGGCTCTTCTTGCTGGTGCCAAGCAATAGGACAAGAGTCAACAGACAGAAACTGATGCACAGGAAGTTCCACCTGAACATGAGGAAGAACTTTGCTGTGCAGGTGACTGAGCACGGGAACAGATTGCCCAGAGAGGCTGTGGAGTCTCTGTCCCTGGGGATATTCAAGAACTGTCTGGATGCCATCCTGTGCATTGTGCTCTTGCATGGCTCTGCTTGAGCAGACGACCCACTGTGGTCCCTTGCAACCTTACCTATTCTGTGATTCTGTGAATACTAACCTGCTGCTTTAACTACAGTCACTATGCTGGGAAAATACCAGAAATTATCAGTATATTGGCAAGACTTACGGGCTGGGAAGGACTATTTTTCAGGTACTCATGGATTCGGAAGTAGGGACTCAGCTACTGGAATGGCCAGTGTGTGCTAAACACTTTGTTAGAACTAGCTTTGCTGGTTAATCATTGAGAAGAATTTAACCAAAGAGCCTGTGGTGCCCCTTCCCATCTAGAAATTTCATAGGAGCCAGACATTAATTACCAGAGGGGTTGCTCAGCTTCAGATCAAAAAAGTAATTACCTGGTATATAGATATCTCAGCAACTGCTCAGACTTAGTGGCTGTCCTAATGCCCCAAGCTGGTGTTTCTGGACATGCTAAATGCCAGTGTTAGGAAAAGATAGGGAAGATTAAAGAATGTAAGGATTGGTGGCACTGTAAGGATAAGTTGCCACTGTTCATTTTCACTGATATTAATAAATACAACATGAGCCAAGTGGTAGTACCCCAATAGCTTCATTATGTTGAAATCTGCTTTTTTTCCCTAAAAATAATATTAAAAAAGAAATGCATTTTAGCATTTAGGTTACAGTTCAGACTCTAATTTCATATTCCAGGACAATAGCTAAACTATGCTTTGACTTTTGCCTATGATGCTGTGTTTATCAGTCTGGTAAAGTCTACTGCTAGGCTGGGCAAGATACCTTGGAGCTCTTGAAAGCATACACATTTTAATGGACAGCAACTACAGTACTCAGGCAGCTTGAGCATTCTGTCCAGTAGAAAAGGGGTTAAAATTTAATAGGGGTTGGGCAGGAGGGAGGGAAAAAAATCCTAGGCAGAATGTCTCCACACAGAGAAACCAAGAACAGTTAATTTGTGCTCCAAACTGCTAAGGACAGCAGAAAAAAGCAACTAGTATAAATAATTAAAGCAGGGATTAGATAAATATTTGGGGAGGGGGTACTGTGGTGGTGTAATTGCTGATGTTAAGGAGAGGTGGACTTCTATGCTTCCCTTTTGTTCTAAGGTTTGCTACAGCCCATTACTTACTAACCTGCCATATGCCATATTTTTTAGAGTTTAAACGATGTTTTTTTAAAAGCTTGCATAAGAAAGATCTCTTAAACATAGGCTGGGATGTGACTTTGTCATGCAATATGGCTTTATGATTCATTCATTTTCCCAGACTTTATTTTTCCAGAGCAGGTCCTGGGTTGGCATCCTGAGCCCTGCAAAAGATCCACAGGGCTGAGTGGAAGGAATATAAATGCTTCACTGGAGCCAGACTTTGGCTGGGGCAGTGGCTGTCAATACACTGAAGCTGAAATACATAGACAGAGAGGTGGGGGAGGTGTTTTGTGGTGTCGCAGATCCCAGGAATACCTTATTTTGGGAGTAGAGAATTAGGATCTTTTAAATGTTCACTGACAAGGTTGTTTCTTGTTTCAGAGATAAACAGCTACAAGATCAGAAAACCGAGCCTGGGGTTTATTGTTTAAGAGGAAAACCACAAACATGTTTTAGTAACAAGGGGTGGCTTCACATATAAATATCTATATAAAAAAATACTTGAAAACTACAGAAAATTAAACTGGAGACTAATATTCAACAAATTAAATACTCTTCTATTGAAGAAGGGGGAAGCAAGTGATTTACATCAAAATATTAAATGTTCAGTGGATAATTTCTAACAAAGCCCTTAAAAATAAAACTTTGATTAAAATACTCTTCAGAGCTCAGAAACACTTGCAAACACAAAGGGCACAAAAGCTCTAATAATCTATCAGTTAAACTGCTGTGATTTTTTTGTATCTGTTTTCCTATGTTCGTGTTCTTATCTTTCACAATATGAATGGGTAACCTTATAAAAACACCCTGGATGAATTGTGGGGTTCTGTGCCCTGTCAGTTTCTGTGGTAATCTGGGGGTGTCCTCAGGTACCTGCACGCACCCTGAGCTGAGCTCTCACTCGCTCACTGCAGCCAGCCTGTGCGGCGAGCCCAGCCTGGTGCTCTTGGAGACAGGGAGATGCAAGGTACCTTTTTTTTCTTTTCTTTTTTTTTTTTTTTAGCAGACTGTAAATGATTCCTATTCTTTGCTCCACAGAACATCCGATGTGGTGCCCAATCGGCTGAGAAAGCTGCACAGACGTCAATGTGTGTGTGTGTGTGTGTGTGTGTGTGCGCGCCTGCACAGCCAACTGCAGCTGGAACCTCCATTAGAGCAGCCCTATTGATTTCTGGTTCACACTGCAGTAACGGGGCTAGAGTGCAGGGCGGGGGGACAAGGGGGCGGGGGGGGGAATAATACCCGTGGTTTAAAAAACAAGGCTTAACCGAAGGCACATCGGGGTGTATGTGTATTGCACATACACGGCAGTTTCCAGAGATATGCCGCTGAGCTGCTTGCTTAAAGAACCACCAAAAATCCCCAGGCAGAGCAATTCCCAAATCTCAGGAAACAACAGTCTGCCCAGGTTACAGATCCCCCCACACATGGATTGATGTTGATACGTTGTCGATGCTGGGGTTGCACACCGGAGCTGGCCGCAAAATAGTTCTGTTTTGTTAAAGGGCTACGGGAGATGCGCACTTTAAATGGCTCTTTCTCTATGCACACATTTATCTGCTTGGGGGCTGCTGGGGGTGTTAGAAATTCAGCTTGACTGTGTCAAGCACAGGCCATAGAGAGCTCCAGGAAGCTGCTTTGCGTTTACTGGCAGTCATTTTCTCGTGATGCATAATGCACAAGGTGCCAATGCAAGCTGAGGTGTAAAAATCAGGGGCGGGGGGGGTGGTATGGTGTGTGTGAAAATGGTGTGTCTGGTAGTGACTGAGCTTTCCTCTTCATCTGAGGTTTCTTTCTCAGCTAATATCTGGGAATAATTTATAGCTGCATGTTAATATGTTTTCCTGGTATTTCAGCACATCTGTGAAGAAAATCCTTGCAGAGCAAGGATTTCACAATCCTTGTGTGTCTTTTCACAATCGCTGCATGTCAGTCTGGCAAACTCTAGCTGTAAGCAGTATACAGCGAAGGGGGGGAAAGCCCCCAGCACCGTTATCTGTTTAGGGGGTGGGGGAAGGGGCGACAGTAATACCTTTAAAAACCCGAAAGGCGGTAAGCCATTATTAGCAAAAGCTATATTGAGCATGCTTGCCAGACAGGCAGTGCAGCGCAGCTCAGCTCTAGTTCCGCCCAGACATGTGCCTTGCCATTTTCATTTTAATCAGTCTGCTCAGGATGGCTGCTGATTCATTTTGCCGGATGGCCCCCTGGGAGCCAAGGTGAAAGCCTGAGGCGAGCTGCTATTGCATCAATGCAGCACTCCACATCAGACACAGGGAGGGGAGGCAAGGCTTCGGCAGCAAATCGAGTTCAAAATACCAGCCTCACTATTAAAAAAACAAACCAGCACTCCCCTTCAAGAAAACAACAACAAAAAAAAACCCCAAAAAAACAAACAAAAATCCTTCTGTGGAAATAATAATATTAAAAAAAAAAAAAAAAAAAGAGTATAAATCCAAAACCCCCCTCCCAGAATCATTAAGTAAAACACAGTTACTGGAGAAAAATCTCTTCTGCTCCTTCTTTCTTCTTGTACCCTGGAAGCTCTGGAGCTACAATTTCTTTTCACAGTGCCTTGTTTAAAAAGAAAAAGGATGCTCTCTATTTCTCTATTTACCTGATAACTAGCGGGGGGTGGGATACCTGATTTAGCTGGAGACTTTGATTTGTGGGATTGACAACCTTATTATGCAGTGAGCTTATTATTGATATTATTCTGCTCTCGGTTGCCATGACCACCTTGTGAGAGACATTCAATTTTCTCTCTTCCATCATCATTATCTATGAGGCCATCTGTTGTGGAAAATGAATTCAGGCTCATTTGCATGACTGATAAGCAAATTTTTTTTTATCTATTTAACAGAAGGTCATATGCCGGGGATTTGGAGCTGCTGAAAAAAAAAAAAAGTGGAGGAAAAAAAAAGGCATCTCGAGAGGATGAGTGGGAGTGCGTGCATTAGAGGATGTATGTGGAAGTAAAACAGATCCCTCAGGCCTGCTAGCCTATCCTACTGCATTTGTCATTCCTGCCAGGGCGACATTTTTTCCCCCTAAGCTTCTGCACACTAAAGAGAGTGAGAGCTTTTTCCCTGCAGTCTTCTTGAAGCCCCCCTGGTTTTTTTACTCAGTGTTGGTGGGTGTATTTTAATATATATATATATATTTTTAATTCCCTGGAACATGGGGTATCTTTTCAGTGTTCAGTGAAGAAAAAAGCAGCCTTTTCTGGGTCTCTGTGGTATGCTTCTTACTCCTCATCCTTTCAAAGTTGTAGTAAGCCAGGGCGTTTCTTAACCATGCTGAAATGTCTTGCTTATGTTTAACTTGTAAATAGTTAACAGTGCAGGTGTGGGCTGTGTTTTGTGCAGGGTGGGGGTTGATTCGTGAAGCTAACTGGGAAGATTATTGTGATTTTTGTAGTCATTCTGTAGCTTGTACTTAAATGTCCATTGTTTGCTCTTTTCAAGTTCTTCTGGCAATACTGCTGTGGAGCTGAAATTGTACTGGGCTGTAGAATAGCTGATAAAAAAATCCTAAAGAATGTGTTTACTATATGACCGCATAATGTTGCATGCATTAAGCATGTTGTTGTTTATATAAACTTGCTGCATGTGGACAGTACTTGTTTGATATGGAGAACCCGAGACAGAAACTTCACAGATTGGAATGCTCAATGACAGCCAAATGCAATTAAATAAAAGATCATAAGATACTATATTTTGCACTAAAATGACTTTTGAAAACAATGGATTTTTACTTTTAAGGGGAACACTTGTATAAGAGTAGCATTTTTGAAACAACACTATCTTAAATGTTTCATATCTGTAATACATTTACTTTAAAGAGAAGAAAAAAAGTAAATAAGGAGTGGTTAATTCAGTTAACTCTATGAAAACATCATAGTATATATTTCAATTTTAAAATAGTTCTGATAAGTAGTCCATGTACATTTAGTGCAGATTTGTTAATCCTATAAATTTAGTGCTAAAATGTAGCCAAAGAGTATAAAAGAAAACAACTTATATCAGTAAAAAAGAAACTACCTAGTGTCTTACAGAAGAGGTGTTACACAGGTTTGTTTCTTTTAATTGTCACTAACAAAGATTAAACTCAATGGAACAGAAGCATGCTATTTTCTTCTGAGTTCTGAACAACGTGCACAGCCTCATCTAGGCAGAGGAGGTTTTTTTAAACCTTTGTTTCTTTTCCGAAGAAGTAACGTGTGGATAAAAGTAGGCTTTTTACATGATAAATGCTTTACCTGGTTGATGATACTCCTTTAAAGGTAGAAAAAGAGAAATGCAGCCTTCTCTTTCTTGCAAATAAATACTTCTGGATTTTATTTGTAATCTATGGGGGATATTTTTTTTATATTTCACACTTGCAGTGGAGAAATGGTCATGGGTGCTGGATTTCAGGTGGCGAGAAGTTTCACTTTTATTAAGGTCAGCTAGAGACTAGATCTCTGACTTGTCTACATTAGGTAACTTGCCCTAAATTAGTTGATTAAAATTCCTATTTTTTGTGGGTTTATTTTTGTTTGTTTTAGAAGACACTCTGCAACAGATCTATCATTAATTTGTTGTGATAATCTATCGCTGATAGTTGTTTAAAGGATACTCTTTTCTCCTATCCCTCTTATTTCAGAAAGAGTATCTTCCTTGTATATTTTTAAAAAGGAATAAGATTTAACGCTGTTTTGGCATCCGCCATATTTATCATGCCTATTGGATTCTGTGGTGGAAGTTAGCTCACAGAACTAGTTTCACACTCAGAGCTCAGCCCAGTGCAGCTCTGGCAGCTGCAGGGAGTGAAGGGTGTCTGAAACGGTGCTAGTTTCCTCAATGGACTTCAGCTGGAAGTAATGGCATACTGTGCATTAGCAGGCTGTCTTGTAGCACGCAAAGGTTGAGGTCTCCGTCTTATCCCCACCTCCCCCCTCCACTTGAATTGTCAGCATCTTCCAAAGGCTGGTGAATAAAACCTGCAAAACTTCGGGAAAAGCCTAACAGATAATGCGGTCGATTCCTTTCCCCTGCCCCCCAAAAGTTAATTACTGAGCTTGGTTGGATTCCTCCCCGCCACCCTGACATTTGACTGCTGCTAATTCACTGATTAATCTCATTAATGTGATTATAGCAGGATTTGGAGTTGGCTGCCATTGTTCTGCAGACAGCGCTATTCAGCCCCAGCCCTCGCCGCCCCCCTCGGCGCGTCGGTGCAGTTCCTTCAGCACCGGGAGCTGTCCGGCACACCGGGAGCTGTCCGTACCACCGGGAGCTGTCCGGAGCGCCGGGAGCTGTCCGGAGCGCCGGGAGCTGTCCGGCACACCGGGAGCTGTCCGTACCGGGAGCTGTCCGTACCGGGAGCTGTCCGGAGCGCCGGGAGCTGTCCGGCACACCGGGAGCTGTCCGGCACACCGGGTGCTGTCCGTACCGGGAGCTGTCCGGAGCACCGGGAGCTGTCCGGCACACCGGGAGCTGTCCGGAGCACCGGGAGCTCTCCGCACTCACCGGCCCCGTGCCCAGCGACTGCTCTCGGAGGTAAAGGCAGGAGAGGCTTCATGCCTCCTAATTAGGTGGCGGGAAGATGGCTGTGGTAAAATGCCAGTCTCTTAATTTAAACGTATTTAAATTCTTCCTCTCTTCCGAGAGCTGTCTTCGCCTGCGTTCTGTTTTCTGGGATCGGTCCATGGGGCAGTGGAGTTTAAACAGCACTTCCTTGCAGCACTGCAATTTAACTCTCAGAAGGTGAGGGACATTACAGGTGTTGCCACACTTAGCCAGACTTTTTTGTCCTAGTAATAAGTACTTTGTTGAGCTAAATGTTTTCATTTATCTGTTTGACTTTTCTCTTTCTTTCTGTCTTCTTTTTTTTTTTTTTTTTTTTTTTTTGTGCAAAATCCCCCAACATACTCCGGCTTGTCACCTCAAAAACTATGTTTGCCCTCACCAACACTATTGTGCCCAGGATCTTTCCTGCATCTGCACTGCACATGCCCATTTTCTGGAGTCTGACAATAGGAAGCATATTATTGATTTGAAATTGATCTGGAAGATCTTTTTAAGGTCTCATTATACATATAAATGACTTTTGCAGTCTTCAGTTGCAACACTATTTTATATTCAAGTTTGTAGGTTAGACAGTTTTAAATCAGACTAGGAACAACTTCTTTAAAGTAAGTCACTTTATGTAGCACTGGGGCTCTGCCCTATTTGGTATTTTTACTTTTATTATCTAGAAGATACAGTGTTATCATTTAATAACAGCCAATTGCACATGCGCAGTAACTTTCTTTTTTTTTTACCATCTTCTCTTTCATTTGTATTCTTTATGAGCATGACCCGGTACTGGAAAAACTGAAGCCACACATTGAACTCTAGTGTGTGAAGGATTTGCCAGGACAAGCAACAAACTCCCACAAATCACTACATTCAAAATACTTTTAAGAGAAAGTGTTCTGCTGAAAAAAAAGCTGGGATCTGTTAAAGAACATACTGCATTTTAAAGAATTTGAGTGTAGTAAATGTCAGTGAAACATCTGCAGCCATTGCAATACATGGATAAATAACAATTTATGTTCAAAACTGAGAAAGTGCACTTAACCCAAAAAAGTCTGATGCGTTTTTCTACTACGACTTTCACATAGTTTCTCAGTCACTGATATTGTATTCTCAATAGGGTTTCCTATTTTTTAAAATTTCCTTTTCTTCTCATTTATTTTTCACCCAAAATCAAAAGCCCAGTGAGTAAAGTATTGTCTCCCTAACTGCTTTAGAGAACTATACGTTTAAAGGATGTATAAAATAGGATTGCATAGGAACAGGTTTTAACAGTGACAGCCACAATATGCAAGCCAATTAAGGCTGCTCGTTAGCGGGTATATTCTTGTAATACTCCTGTCAAGCTGAAATTGTACTCTCTTATTGACAGTAGTGGGTTCGTCTGATGCTTGAATTCTGCTTTCTGTGTTTGTCTAATGTTTCAAGACTCGCTAGAAACTGCTACTAGCCAGAAAGGGAAAAGAAATTGAAGGTTTTCAAGCATACTTTACCTTAAGTTTGCTAACCTGGCCAACTTAACCTGCAGGAAAAATACTGTGCTCTCATTAAGGCTGCTTAAACATGACCTGCATCTCCTTTTCCCCATGGATAATGCACACTGACGAGACACAGGCTGGGGGAGGGAGAATCCAACCCACAGCATTAAACCCATACCCTAATATCTTATGGAGGATAATTAGGCCAATGAATTACCAGTCTCCCAAATTTCTTTCCAGACTGTTTTTTTTTGTTTTGTTTTTTTGTTTTTTTTTTTTTTTTTTTTGTAAATGCTTCTAATTTATGCAGTGGCCTCCCCCACCCCCCTTAACACTCACCAATACAAGGTTTATATACATTTTGTCCTCATTAGAGCAAACACTGTTTTTGTCTTCAGTGGGAGGAGCACTGGACCTTTTCTTTGTGTCACCCCAAAGACTGGACAAGATGATGAGGGTTTTTTTCCCAGATAAATCACCTTCAAAAGTTTGACAACACCTGCCGTGATATAGGTACCACGTAGTCGCCTTCACTATCCTATTAAGGGTAGCTAGGATCTAACATAAGGAAGCTAGCTCGAGCAGAGGGAGAAGACAAGCCTTGATTTTTCAAACGCAAATACCATTATCCAAAGGTTCTGCATGTAAACCTGACGTTAGAAAATGCTGAGATTCATCTGTAGATACCCTATACACTTACAAGGGGGCCCTTTCATTGCCAGGTGTGCATGTGTGCTTCTCAGGCTACGTTGATTTGTGTGGAAAAAACCCAAACTGACATGCCCTCGCTACGACACAAACATGGTAGCTCTCCCTCCCTGCTACGAGGAGGCTTTTCTCCCCGCAGACCGGCTCCCCCTCCCGCCCCCGCCCTGCGCGGTGCCCTCCGCGCTCCCCGCCCGCACCTGCGGCCCGGCCGCTCCCGAGGGTTCCGCGCCTCGCTCTCGGGGGAGCCCTGCGAGTTCAGGGAGATGTAATCAGAGATGACAGAGAAGAATTAAGGAAAAAAAAAAAACCCAAACAAAAACCCCAAACCACGAGCGAGGTGGAGATGGGGGGGCGGGGGAAGAGACACGTAATCCTTTTTTTTCTTTTTTTTTTCCTTTGCTTTCAGAGGGAAACACTGCGTTTTCCACCAAAAGCGTGGATGTCGTGAGGGCTCTGCTATTGTTAGTCTCTGCCACAGCAGGCTGGCTCTCCTCTGAATCCCTATGAAAAACCTCCCCTCCCCCCCCACCCCCCACTAAGCCCCTCTCCTGCCATCGGAGTGCGGCCGTGGAGCTGCTCTGAGGGCTCGGGGTGCGGAGGGCTGGTACGCGGAGACTCGCCTTCCCTTCAGACCGCAGTGTGGTGCCTGGCAAGGCTGGGTGGGGAGGGAATGGCAACCCCTACAGTAACCGGCATGTCTGGTGTTCACACGTCAGGCAGAGCGGGCTCGGGAGGGATTACCTCCCAGGGCATGAGGAGGGTGTTCCTCGTGACTTTTGGGTCAGTCTCCCCCGCTTCTGTGGCGGCCAGCAGGGGCTCCCCGCAGTGCCCTGCCAGCCCGTACCGAGCACCGCGGAGCAGGGCGAGCCGCGCCAGGGAGGGAGGGAGGGAAGAAGGGAGGGGTGCGGGGAGAGGGGGCTGCAGCAGCACAATGGCAACGAGGAGGGCAACGAGACCGGCAGGCGCGCGCGTGTGTAGGGAGGGCGTGTGTGCTGTATGCGTGCGCTAGCCAGGGTCCTTCCCGTGCGGAACAGCCTGCCTGCGGGGATGGACGCGCAGGGCGGGCGGCACCCGGCAGGAGGCGCGGCGGTGCCCGGGGCAGGGGCCGGGACACGGCAGGGCTGAGTCCGCGGGGGCGTGCGGAGTCGTGCCAAGGCAGGGGGGAGCCTCCGCCTCCGCGTAAAGATCACAGCCTGTCACGCTGCTACCGAAATGACATTTCGGGGACGGGTTTAAACGAAGCGACTCCCCGCTGTCAAGCCGCTCCCGTCGCAGGGACATCCGGCAGCCCGGGGGCGAGCCCTTTAGGGACGCTGCCTACGGGCGGGCGAGCGCCGGAGAAAAGGCTCTGCACAGCCGTGGAAGGCGGTGAGATGCCTCTTCCCAGTCATTGTCTTTGAGACACGTTTAGTAACGCGGTCCCTGGCTAAGCGCAGGCAGCGAGAGCCACAGAATCCACGTCAAATTGCTGGGGAAACGCTGTTAAGGGTTTGTACATGCAAAGCTGGCCCCTTTATGCGTGCGAGCACTGGTTTCTGTTTGGGGTCTTGATCACGTAAAGTTGAGCCGTGCAAGTTGATAATGGTGTAAGGCTGCTAATCTTCTGTAAATAGTTAATTTCTTTTGTTTCAAAGGGGCGAAGATGGTGTGAACAGGTAATCTAAGCAAAGCTTCAGCTAAATTAACTCTAGAAACCCTGGTGAGGTACCCCAGCAGAAAAAAACGATGGTTTTCAATCATTATTTTCTTTAAAAGACACATTTAGAAGCCTAATTGTTGGGATCTTTTTTTTTTTTTTTTTTTTTTTTTTTTGGGGAGGGGGGTGGTAATTCTCTACGGAGACACCATTTTACGCCAGCACAGCGGCAGGGGAGTATTTTTAGCGGTCTCCCCTCCCGGGCGGCTGCGGCGTTTCGGCGTTCCCCTCCATTGGGTGGAACACAGCGCCGGCGCGGCGCCCCCCGCCGCCGGGGAGCCCGGCCGGGGTGCGCGGCCCCAGCCCTGCCCGCCTCCCGCCGCGCCGCGGGGGCCGGGCCTGCGCGGCCGCGCCGGGCACTGCACCGCGCCGCGGGGCCGGCGGGATGGACGCGCGCCGCGCTGCTTAAAGGATGCGGGCTCAGGCGGGGTAAGTCAGCAATCTGCTACGGATGCTGTTCTGCTGCAGTAATGTGGTCTCTAGGGGAACTCGGGCTTGATGCATGCTACGCTGCCTAGGCTTCCTCCTGCCCGTCGCCTCTCTGCTGCTCTTAAATGGAGGTTACAGCTGATCCATCAGCCACAGAGCTGCACGCATGCCCACCTTCTCAGCCTTCAGTGGTGGAAACTTATTAATTTCTGCCTTCGACTTCAGGCCCGTTGGTTTCCTGTCTGAAAGCATTATTACTTTTGTCCATGTGGCAAAATAATTAGCATACAGATGAGAAGGGATCCTGCCTCTGAGCCTCAGTCGCAGGAGAAGATGTGCAGTGGAAAGTTGATTGGATGAATGGAGAACAAATGGTGGGCGTTCAAAAGCATTAGGAGAGTTTTGTTGTCGTGGAGCAGGTTTGTCAGTTTTCTGGGTGAATCTCGTAAGATGGAAGGCAGGGTGGCTGGTGCCGAGACGACTGCTTGACAGACTGTGGCCTACTTGAAGGTGCACGTTTGGACTGCATGCATAGATAATTCCTTTGGACTACTTTGTTTTGCAATTCTGCGGCTTTCCCTTTCCTGTTCCCTCAAGGTAAATATGTCTTTTTATCACCGTTGTTGTTTGCAGGGCACTTTGCTGTTGTTGACAAAGTGATGGAAAGTTCAACTCTTTGGGCAGTTAACAAAGGAATAGCTTGTACTTCTCCCACCGCAGCTCCACAACACATACTTCTGTGCATAGAGCTGGAGGAGGCTGAGCAGCTCGAGGCCCGATCCTGCTCTCCCTGAAGTCAACGGGGAGTTTGACATTGCTTCCAGTGAGAACAGGATCGAGCTCTCAGTGATTGTTGTTTTAATAACGACTGCTGGAAATGTCAGCTTTCTGCTTCCTATTTTCTAGAACAGTGTGGGCAGACCTGTAAAATTAGCAATTACTGTTTCAATGAAAGCCCTGCTGTGATTAGTTTTGGTTGGTGTGGTATGAATTTTCTTGGTTGAAAGGAAAAAAGATGCTTATTTAACACAAACTCGCCAGTAATGCTAAAGCCTGAGTTACAGATTGACAAATTGCTAGTGATTCTTTCAGCTCTATATATCTCCATGACACATATGTCCTTATAAAGGCTTCTTTTTTGAGAAAAGAAAACAAAAGAAGAAAATAAATAAGCTATCTGTGCATTAGATTCTTTTTTGTCAGATAATAATACTGAGTCAGACTGGAATCCCACTTCTCGAACAGAGCATCCATTGATAGGCATTTCTTATATAATTCTGATGCTGTGTATAAAATATGGGGTACTTGAACATTTAGTTACATTTGCTATTTTTTTGTGTAGTCATTTAGGAATATTTTTATTCAATTCTAATGATTCCTAATCTCCTTTAAAATGGTGATTTTCATTTTAACTGACCTAATTTTGAAACTGCATGTAAGGTTGAGGTTAAGTAAAAAATATTATCTGGTAATTGTCTTTACATAGTTTTTGTGACTATTGTAGAATAGTTTAATAGATTATTTGCTTTAATTTGAGTGGTTTGGCATTTTTGTTACCTTTAATTATAGTGTTGGGGAGAACAACAGCTACAGTTCCAAATGATGTTTAGTTTTTACCTTTCTCTCCCTTTTTTTTTATTGCCATTTCAGTTCCGTGTGATAGTTTATCTTCAAAAATTGCAAAACAAATAAAAGTCTTTGTCATGTCACTCTGCAAACAAAAAAAAAAAAAAAAAACCCAGATATTGGAAGAAAGTGTTAACCCTTGCTCGGCAGTTAGCAGGTACCCCATATGATTTATTAAGGTTGATCAAGTTTGGAATGATAAGGTTAAACTTGGTTGCTGTAGTGTAGTCTGATGACTATATATATTTATACTTGCTTGCAATATGACACATTCAGAAACAATTGAGATAACAACATAACACTTTGAACATTAGAAATACAGAGTGATGCAAGACTATGTAAAAACCCAGGATCTTTCTAAGTAACTATGTTTTTCTAAAAACTACATTGATTTATCAAGTGAAACAAAGAGAAGAGTAAATGATTACAATGAATAAATGTAGAATTTGGTATATTTTAAACTAATATTATAGTAGATTCAATTTTGTGTGTATTTTACAGCTTGAACTTTCTGGAGAGTGAATGTTCTTCCTCCCCCTCCTGCCTCCCCCCCCCACCCCTTATTTTCACCAACAAGGGCAATAGTTAAATGCTAAACATTTGCAACGGTTTCTTTGTTTTAGATTCAAACACCCAGTTATATTCCCACATTTTCAAAAAGGGCATCAGTTTTATTGTAGTAGTTCTTGGTTCATAGTATGACTTCGTTGTTTTACTCTACAGTCTTGGATGTTACATATTATAAAATTGAGCAACTGTGTGTTTGGAGACAAAGACAATTAAGAAAGAAGAGGAGCTACTTCAGTGTAATCAGGCATATATGATTTCTCCAGATTTGTTAAGGACTATATATGAGGGGTTTTGTTTTTCCTGTTCTTTTCTATTTTTTTTTTAGTTTTTGTGTTGAGGAGATGAGTAAGATATGCAAAGGAATATTTTGATTATATACACATACATGCTACACATATGCGGCAGACTATTAGCAAGCCATAGAAACTTTGCTGTGTGAATGGTAGAAAAGGTACTGTTTTGAAAACTCTTCTGCACTGGTTAGGCTTTTATATGGACTCTAAAAGAATGAAAATATAATTCCCATCCATTAGCATTTCCATGGGAAATAAGCACGGCTATTTCTAAGTGCATCGCGCAAGCACATTTATGAAACAAAGTTATCTGTGTTAGAATAATTACTTGATCAACTTTGAGAACAGTCATTTTTTTGTTGAGAGAGTCAGTGGTGGAAAAGTACTTCGATATTAAATAGGTATACAACACTGAATATCCTCATGGAGATACTGAGTTTAGTATCACTTTGTCTGAGCTTGATAAATGTTTGCGTCATGCAACTTTCAGTAAAGGTGTGAAGTTCCTGATAGTATAGTACTAGAAAACTTTATGGCTGTGGATTACTTCCTGACCTTTTCTTTCTCGTAATAGCAGTGATGAGAAATGCTAATAAGATTATTAATGGTGTTTTAAACAGTAGTGCAGCCAGATTTTTTCTATGGAGTAAAAATGGGTGCAGACCAAATAGCATCATCTTCTCAACGTATCTTAGATTTAAAAGTCAAAAGGAGAACAAATCAAAGCTTTTATAGCTTGTTGACAAAGATTATCTCTTTAGAATCCTTCACAGTGTTTTGCTTTGATTAGAATCACTCTGCCTATTTTAGCCATAGAGGAAAAAGCAGCAAAATGTAATGAAACTGAAATGAAGGGGAAATGTCTTTTGTGGGGAGGGGAAGTAGAATGTGGAGACAGAGAAAAATCACAATAGGATTTTTGATCTCTTAAAAGGGATCATACTTCTAGTCATGAAAACAGTAAACATTGTTATTAGATCGGATTTAAAATCTGATCTCGGATCAGATTTTCAGTGTGTATATACTAGTTCAGCATGTTTGCACTGAAGCTGCAGATGTGGAACACAGTCACCAAGTAAGGAACTGGCCAACTTGGTTGTGGAAATATCCAGGGCTGCAGGGGTCCCCAGAGAGACCCATCAAATCAGGTCAGTATAGAGCTGTCTGGTAGGTTGTAAACAATGAGAAATCAATGTTGTGTCTGCCAGTAGACCCTTTGGTTTGCTGGAACTCCCACCTGCCTAATGCATCTGAGCAGTTGGTTTCAGAAACCAAGTTTCCTTCAGGATAAATGTTACCTTTCTTGATGGTCTATCATAACCAAATTGATGATAGTTATGCACCAGGCAAACTCATGAACATCTGTAAGGTCACAAATTCCCAACCAAACCAGCACTGGGGGTCTGTTATTTTGTGAAGTATTAAAGGTCTTCCTTATGTCTTCACGGCATTTTTTTATCAGGAAGTTGATTAAAAAGGGCATGGTATACAACAAATATATGTTCACTTGGTATGGCTTTGGCTGGTTCAGTCTGAATCTGGCAAGTGCTGTCCGTTGCTTGGTGCAGTAGTGAAGAGAATTAGGGCAAAGCAGCAATTAAAAAAAAATTATTTTCATGAGGGGTTTTAAAAAGGCTGTTGTTTTGTTCCTACTTTGCATGATCCTGCTTCTGACCCCAAAGGAAAGAGAGCAGTGAGCTTTGGAACAGGCTTGTAATATCATTTTGTAGAATGACAGGGCAAGTATATTTCTCATGCAGCTCCAGTAAAATCAAAAGAAAACATCTCACTCTCTCATGGTTTTGTTATTAATAAGATTGTTTACAGACAGAATGTAAAGGAGAGTATAGTTACCATTCAAAAAAGCCTTTACACTGCTCACTGAATGGCTAATTTTTTCCAGGCTCTCTGGTGATGTTGTCTCCCTCATGTCCCGTCCCCCCCAATAGAAATAGTGATACTATTGCAAATGTAATACTGCAATATTTATATTTCATATCAACAGCTTGCTTTATTTTTCCAAGGGAAATCCCCTTTTTTCCTCCTGTCTCTAGCCAATACTGGAGGATATTACCAAGGGAATAAAATTTTATGCCTAATTTTAGTGTTCCTCTGCCTAATGTAGTGTGAATAAGTACCATGTTACAGCATTTAACCTAGTCCATCTTTGTCACTTTCTGAACAGTTCCTCAGTTCAAATAAAATAGTCAAATTGCAGAAAGAGAACATCTCCAAGGTTTGTTATGAGGATAAACTGTAGGGAGTAGTGTTCTGGCATTCCTTCAGTGCTGCAGCAGGGCATTCTCTCACGTAAGGAATACTGTTGAAAGGGGTTTCCCAGGCCTCTTGTGATACTGTAAATCAGTGGCTCATCCTTTTATTTCATATCTCCTACGCCAGGATTGTTAAATCAAGTATACATTTGATATATGCTATAAGCTAGTTTTCAGCACTGGTGATTTGTTTTAGTAACATTTTCAGAGAAACTAGCAATTCCTCTGTTGTCTGAGGAGGAAAAGGCCATGTTTAAATATGAAACTATGTTTATAACAACTTTGCATACATCGTGACTGTTATGTCCTATGCATAAATACTCAGGATTTTTTTTTTGGGGGGGGGGGGGTATGTGCATATTTAGGAAGAAATAATACTGTTATGTCATAGAAAATGATACGGTTGACTACAGGGCTTTTTGTTTTCTTTGTATCTTTATAATGCTCTTGGTTTGTCTAACACAAATTGTTATGAATTCAGAATTATACTTCTGCAGTGTCTTGGTTATGCAGCATAGTTTGAATTAAAAATCCAGAAAAACAGATTCCTTGGCCTTGAAGTTGACACTAGAAAGTAATGCTTGTGTTTTTTCAGCATGTGCAAGCACAAAGTTCATTCTGGGTCTTGCTAGGAAACACTCAGAGTTTACACAGATTGAGTTAAGATATCCTCACACATAGAAAAAGATGTCTGTTCCAGCAGTGGTAAGATGCCTGCACAGTTGATACGTTATGTATTTACTAAGACAAACAGATTTACTAAGCTTTTCAAGAATTGCACAATCCTAAGATCTTTTGGCTTTGATCAACCTCTACCCAGTCTCAAACTCCAGTTTTCATCAAACTCCAGATCTCGTCATTTCCGGTGCTGAATAAATGTTTTTCTCAACCTTTTAAAACATTCTGCATGTTTGGATCTACTCGAACTTAAGGACTTTACTGTGTGTGGGGTTACTGGACCTCCATATTCCAGGAAAATAGCATACTTCAGTCCTCAGGGATAGTGGGTGCAGGCCAGGCTGCAGCATTCCCACAAGAACTAAGGTGGTTTTTGGACATTGCACATGTTAGATGGAGAGGTTGTGATAAGAGGAATGAGTAACAATGTCACAACAGGGAAAAAGAATCAAACATTCAATTAAAAGGAAACTGCTAGTGCAAAAACTGAGGTTCTGTTAGCCAACATACAGAGTTTGGATGCTAAAGAAAATTAGAATTCCATGACCATTGGACATATGACCTCAGAAAGGAGAAGGAAAAGAACCTGCTAAGTGGATATGGACAACGAGCTTGTTAAGAAGGATTACATGGAGGAGTCAGGAGATGTATGTGGATGGAAGTCAGGAGTACTTAATGAACCCAGAGACCAGCTGGAAAAGCAAAAAAGCTAAGGTAAGTTTATTTTTATATGCTACTTCTGCTAGTTTGTTTTGTTTGTTTTTTTCCCAGACTCAGCTCTAAGAACTTGTTCTTTCTCTTCAGTTCTTTCATTGCTTTCTTGGAGTAGTGTCTGATTACAAGGGGAGAGGAAACAAAGAAAATGCCTTTCAAATATAGGAGTGCTTTATTTTAGCACTCCTATATGCACTGTCAATTTTAAGTAAAAAAACCAAAAGATAAAACACATCACACCCAGTATTCATAAACGTGTGCTAAATATAGATAAATATATGTGGGCATGTAGAATTTCTGTGACTAAATATCAGTTCTTTGCATGCAGGGGCAAAAACAATGGCAATGAAACTGACACCTTAGTATGCCATTAAACCAGATGGGAAGCAAGACTGTTAGAAGCAGTCTTGTAATTGTTTGCTAAAACTGTGTTTTCTGTGAATTAAATATGTACTTGTAGTAGAACCTTCATACACACAGTCCCTTGCTTTCTGAGAGTAAACCAAATTCAAAACAACTTTTTTTTATTCAGGGAAACAGAGCCATTTTGATGTTGGTTCAGAGAAGCTGCTCATTGAATTAAACAATAGCAGCTATCCATTTCCATTCATGGATTTTCGGGTTGATCTTTGCATGAACATTCCCTTTTATCTTCAGGACACTGTCAGCATTTTTCAGCAAGCATTCTTTAAATGCTGAGAGTGAGGAAGGCCTCTTTTACTTCTCCTTTTACAGTCTGCTACTGCCTCACCTTTATCAAGTCTGGAGAAGTGCTCATAGTGGAAAGGCTGGTAATGTGTCTGGGTGAATTCCAGCTGCTCTGAAGAACCTTCTCAGGGGTCTCTGCACAAGGGTTTCTGAACAGATCGCTGCCCCTTCAGTCACTTACTGCCATGTTTCTACAACTGGTATCTGTGGTAGTCCACACTCTGTATGCAAGCTCTTCAGAAGGTGCTAAATTTAGTGTAGCCATCATTGACAGACTTTCTGAATTGCCCACAAGGCTGATCATTCCATATGTTATGAGGAAAAAAAAAAAGTGGGAAAAGGATGGGGATTTTCATCTATGACCTGTCCAGTCTAATAATGCCTTTTTTGTTTTGTTGCTTGTCAGTGATCTTGCCTGAGAAGAAGCAGATGATGATTAGAAGAAAGACAAGAAAGAGAAGGGTAGATACTTTCCTTAGGTCTGTTTGGCCCTTTGTGACACAACATGCTGGTGAAAAGGCAAACTTGAATAGTTTACCTTGAAGACTGAACATCCTGATTTAGTAGATGCAGGCACTGCAAAGCAGTATGGGATAAAGCACCCAGTCATTTCACTACAGCAGTCACTGTCATAGACAGCTCTGCAGAGCAGGTCTTATCCCATATACCTTCTTCCTTTACCTCCTACCTGCCCAAGAGCCAGCACAGATTGCCACAGTGTTAATTCCGGCCAACTGCAGTGGAAAACAAGGGCATATGACAAGATTGCACATATGTTAATGACTCATGCACCCTGCACTTTTTATTTGTCATTTTATATGTTGTTTGATATAGTTAATAAATTTTTATTTTGCAAAAACTGTGATGGATTTGTTCTGTTAGAAAAACTGATATGGGCATCCTTTTCTATACCCATGCTTCTTGCCAAATTCAGTAAAATGGGGTTAACTTGAAATTCAGTTTTTTAAGCAATTATAAGTACAGCTTACTCAAAGAGCAGAACAAGCAGATTCAAATCAGTACTGCCAATAACACATACCAGAGTATGCTTTTGAGGCTTCCAGGAATTGCATTCAGATTGACTCCTATAACTGGTCTTCTGTATTCAGGATCATAAGTGTTTCTACTCTTAGTGAAAGCATCTTCATTTTTGGTTTCAGAGGTGTTTTTAATTTAACAAATATACATCAGAAGGCGCCAAGCAATACAGCAATCTTTGTTTCCAGAGGCCTGGTGAATCACTTCAGGAACCAGGAAAGAAAAGATAGAGCAGCTTTTTGAGAATTACAGTTAATGAAGTAGTTATCTTTATAAATATTGTGGTCTAGAAAACTGTCTTTGCATTGCAATATTGTAAAAGGATTCCTAACAATATGAGCTCTACATAGATTTCATAATTTGATAGAAATTAGTGAGACACTTCTTGTTACTAGTCAAATGTCTCACTTGTGTTTATATACTTGGAAGTTAAGAGAAGTGTGAATGGGATACCTTGGTAACTAATTGGCTTGCTTTTATGTTACAAGAGTCACAATTGCACCTTTATAGTAATATACATATATACATGCATACATATGTATACATATATTCATACAAAACTACACCTTTTTAAAATATGTAAGATTTGTCAACACCATTTTGCTAATCACTGCTAAACGGTCAGGGTTAGCAGGTTCCCAGAGCCAGCACGGGACTAATTTCTTAGTGTATAAACGCTTTTGATTTTGCGGCGTTTTGATTTGAAGGTTGATATAAACTTGGCACACAATTTAGAACTGGAATTGCAATGTCCTGGATCTAGAAGTGTTGCTTTTGCTATTGATGATACTAGATTTGCACCATGGTTCTACCAAGGGTTAAATATCATGAGTGTGTTTAAATCAATTTTGGAGTGCTCCTACTTCATAGCAAGTTTTATTTTCTGCCTTCACCTTCTACTTTTCCTCAATTTTATATATTTCTTGAAAAATCTGGTACAATTGAAACTCTGAACATGCAGGGAAAACAGGTACTAAAATGTGAAAAGACATAAGAACTCAGCTGATTTGTTCCACGTTTGTAATGGTACCATAGACTTGAGCATGAAAACATGGAAGTATTAATATGGGGAAACGAAGGAAGAACCAGCGGCTTTCAAAAAAACCTCACAAAGAAGATAGGAATTGGGGGAAGCTGAGTTTAAACTCCTTAAAATTCCTCAAGCAGAGTTCTGGGGTCGCATAGTGCCAAGCATTTCCCTCCAGATTGTCTACAAATTGCATAAACTTTCCTGAATTCCAGACTCCTCCTGTCTAATGGAGTCTTTTATTTGTGTGGAGCTTCATGACTCCTGTGTGGAGTTCAAGGAACACCTGGATGACACTCTTAGGCTTATGATTTATTCTTGGGTAGTCCTGCGAGGAGTAGGGATTTGGACTCCATCCTTATGAGTTCCTTCCAATCTGAGAGAATCTATGGCTTTATGATTCAGATAACTTGAGTTCTAGATGACCTGTATTCCCAAGAGCTGCTGAGTGGCACAGCTGTGTACTGGGAAATATTTCTGCTGTAAACTGGGCTTTAAAAGTGTTTGCTGTAGGAGAACTGAGGTTTTTTCTTACACATCTGTAATATTTTGGTGTAAGAGTGCAAGAAAGTCAGGACATTCCACCTGTTGCTCATTTTTACCAGCCAGTGGATGAATAGGAAACAAAAATTTGGGGCTAGAGACTGAGAAAGCAAAATCAGTAGCTTTCTTGCCAGTTTTTTTGTTAATGCACATTCTGAATTTTCGTATATGAGAATTACAGATTTCAGATCATAGCTTAATGTTTTTAAAAAAGAAATTTTGACCTCACTGTTAATTGTAACCCCTAAGTGTATAAAAAATGTCTCAGTGTTCAGTCATACACTTTACAGTTATTTTTATGCTGAAACATCAGAATATTAGAACCATGGTAACAGCAAAAAGAATTTGCCAGACGTCTATATTAGTACAAAGAGACAATACATTTGCATGGCTACCTTTACAGAGCCAGTGGCCTAATCCTGGTTCACTGAAGTAATTGAGAATTTTTTTGAAGGGAAGAAAGCATTCTGTGTAAATTTCTAGGTTTTTCAGCTGTTAGCTTGCTTTTCCACTATGGCTTTCAAAGCAATTCCATTTAAGATATAATTATTAACCCATGCTCTATAAATTGAAATCTTGATTGCTTTATCATTTTGCCCAAAGTTCTGAATACTAAATTTGAGTTTGGCATTCATTGCTCTAAGTTGTCCCTGGATCAATCAGTACCTTGGTTGTGGTGAACTTAAAAACAATATTCCCCAAGAGGTATCACACCCATGATATAAGCCAAGAAGTATTTTTCTGTCCTCTCTGGAGGCATGTTGCTGCCCCTGTTTACAGGTAGCCTGAAACACTAATGATCAAAACAGTATTAAATTGAAAGGCATAGGATATCAGTGTTAATCAGCCTTTCTCTTTACTAAGAAATGTGTAATTGATACATTCATAATAATTGGTGATAAGATCCTGACTATAAAATAGTCTTTTAAATACAGTCAGCCTCTTTTTCTTTATCTTCCTTAAAACTGTTTTGCCTTGAACTATGCACAGAGATTTTACTCAGAGAATTTAAAATAACTGAATGCAAATGAAAAACATACAATCCTCTGTAAGTACATAAACTTTTACATTCATCATACAAGACAGTAGATAAGTTTGAATACATTGCTGCAAATCTTGAGAATTAGCTACAGTATATATTAAGTAACTAATACAATTAATATATTAAATGTTAGTGGTGCTGGAAACATTGGAAGCAATCTCATGCTTTAGAAAACATGTTTATTGACAGAACATAGCAGAATAAGACCCTCATTTTTGTATGACACCCTGGCCTGGGTGTTCATATTTCATAGGTCTATCAGTCTGTTGCTCATAACTTGAATGTTTACAGAATTAGGGCCTAAGCATGTTAAGTTTTGAGACAAAATAAACTGCATATTCACTAAAACCAGCAAAGTTTTTGAGTTCTTGTTGTGAAAAACACTAAGTAGGACAATAATGGAAAACAAATCACAGTATTTCTCTTTTCAAATGAAATAGTTTGATTTTCTGCTAGAAATGTGTCTCTTAGTACTTCCTTAATTTATGTTACAAAATAAACTATGGTTAATTTAAAAATTATTTTCTTTAAATCAGGGAATCCAGTTTGACTCATATAGCTTTATTACTGTTTGGTTTGCCAAAGATCTCACTTTAAACTAGTGAAATTTAATACATCAGCCTCATATGACAAAAGATTTCTGGAGCTGAAATTTGAAGGATTTATGTGGTACTGTCTCATACAAGTTTGCTTAGTCCAGTGGCACTGAGATCTCTGCATCCCTAATTTTTGCCTAAGGGCTTGTTTTTCCAAGCACTCAGCAGGTGCTGCTTGAAAATCTCATGTCTCTGGTTAGAAGACACAAGAGGAAGGGATTCTTTGAACATTAGACATCTACATTTTGGCCTGTGTGGTCATAAAATTGTTTTCAACAAAATAGCTTTAGTCACTTGAGGATCATTTACAGTTGTAGAGAGTCCTAGTTTGTCACTGTATGGCAGAGATACAGAAAATAGATTTGGATACACCTCATTGCTTGTGTAACATTGTGCAACTTCTTCTATCTTGTGGTATGCTTATCTGAATTACAGTTAGCTTTGCATATAAATTGGCTGTAAACTGCTTTGCAGTACAACATTATCCTGATCCTTTTTCCCTTTTTGCGCTCTTTTAGATCTTAAGAGAATCATACAGTGGCTTGGGTTGGAAGGGACCTTAAAGACCATCTAGCTCCAACCTCTCTGCCATGGGCAGGGACACCTTCCACTAGACCAGGTTGCTCAAAACGCCGTCCAGCCTGGCCTTGAACGCTTTCAGGGATGTGGCTTCTACAGCTTCTCTGGACAACCTGTTCCAATGCCTCACCACCCTCACAGTGAAGAATTTCTTCATCATATCTAATCTAAATGTACTCTCCTTCAGGTTGAAGCCATTACCCCTTGTCCTGTCCCTTTTAAAAAGTCCCTCTCCAGCTCTCATGTAGGCTCTCTTCAGGTGCTAGAGGGGGCTTTAAGGCAGAACAACCCCAACTCTCTCAGCATGTCTGCACAGAAGTTCTGTAGCCCTCCATTTGTCTTCATGGCCCTCAGCTGGATTTGTGCCAATTAGTCCATGTCCTTCTGATGTTGGGGACCCCAGAGCTGGATGCAGTGCTCCAGGTGGGGGTCTCCCGAGGGTGATGTAGAGGGGCAGAATCATCTCCCTTGATCTGGGCATGCTGCTTTTGATGCAGCCCAAGATGTGGTTGGCCTTTAGGCTGGAAGCGCACATTGCCGGTTCAGTCCAGCTTTTCATCCAGCAGCAACCTCAGATTTTTCACCTCAGAGCTGCTCTCAATCCATTCTCTGCCCAGTCTGTGCCTGGGATTGCCCCAGCCCAGATGCAGGACCTTGCACTTGGTCTTGTTGAACTTGACAGGCCCACCTCAAGCCTGTCCAGGTCCCTCTGGGTGGCATTCCTTCCCTCCAGTGTGTTGACCATACTACATGGCTTAGTGGTGTTTGCACACTTGCTGAGCGTGTGCTCAATCCCACTGTCCGTGTCACCTACAAATGTGTTTGTCGATGCCAGTACCAGCTCCTGAGGAGCATTACTTGTCACTGGTCTCCACTTGGATATTGAGCTGTTGACTGCAACATCTTAAGTGTGACCATTCAGCCAGTTCCTTATCACTGAGTGGTCCATCTATCAAGTCTATGTCTTTCCAGTTTAGAGATATGGATGTTGTGCAGGACAGCATCACAGGCTTTGCAGAAGGCCTCACAAATTTGTCAGGCGTGGTTTGCCTTCAGTAAAGCACTCTTGGCTGTCTCCAATCATCTCCTTATTTTCCATGTGCCTTGACATAGTTTCCAGGAGGATGTTAGTATTACTTAGTCATTGCATCTCTTTTAATACAAAAGATACTTTGCAAGTTGACAGTGTGGCTTGAGAGCAGATCTGCAAGTGTTAACACTAGCATTTCTAAGCCAGGCTACTCACTAATTTTAGAGACTTTTTTTAAAAAAAACCATTTCTTTGGGCCAACAAAGAAAATAAACTGAGGAGTGAAAATAAGAACAGGGTCTCCTTGATGGTGGTAAATAGTATGGTGTTGTTTTCAAATCTATGACAGGCGCTACTGCTTGGAGGGATTTCGGTTTGATGGTACCATCTGAGAAGTAATCTGAAAAATAGCAAACAGGAGTAAAGGTGTTAGTGAGTCTTTACTAGCCTTTGTCTGGTGAGCTGGGTGGACGGGTGTGGTTCCTTTCTCATTCCATTTGGGGAGCTTTCTTTCCTTTCTGTCATCCCCTTATTTGCCAATAAGCCAGTAAAAGTATTTCTCCATCAAAATGGTCGATAAGGGTGCAGGGTGTGCAAATATACCTGAGGATTAATCACTGACTTTGTGCTGGAATAGCTGTAGAAAGTGCAAGGTGGTTGAGATGATCCTCAGTTGGTTCTTTTTTTGGTTTTGTTTTGTTTTGTTTTTTGAAAAAAACTGATAAAAGAGTCAGTAACATGAAATTTTATGAGGCTGATAGACTTACCAAGATAAGCAATCCAGTTGGTTAAATCAGCATAATTCATGTTTCCCTCCTGTTGTGTGTTTTGCAAGTAGGCTTTTTTGAGAGTGGATTGATTATTAAGTGCCTGAGATAGCATGTTATGATCAAGTGACATGAAACATTTGTACCTGATATGCCTTAATGAAATGTTAAAACTTAAAGAAGTGTAGAGGCAACAGTGCTTTATTTGATGACAAAAATAAAATTGTATTTGTGCTAGTCCTTGTAGTTAATGCTCATCCAAGAGCTCATTTTTCCCTTGAGACCACATTGTATATAATTTATAGGTTTGTAGAAAAGTCGTATTGAAAAGGCTATCTGAAGGTCCAGTCCAATCTTCTTATCAAAGGCATTGAAATCAGGATGTAGCCATAATAATGTCCAAAGGTCGGTCTACGTAACAGCATGCAAATATTGTGGAGGCACATGAGAGACTGTGAGAAAAAAGGTGTATTTAAAGTCAGGTTGTCTAACTGTATTTAAATGTGATGATAGAGTACACTGCTGGAGATACATATATATGTATTTATTTATTTATTTATAATGAGTTCACCTGATACTGCCATGTACAGGTGATTTTATTATTTTATTTCTGGCAACTCCACATGTCAGTGGGAAATAGAAACATCCCTAGAGCCAAGAGCTGACTCTTCTGTTGGATCAGGTAGCGAAAGGGAGTCCACAACATCTGCTCAGGTCAGAGGGGTGGGAGGAAAATGTAAGCTGAAGGCCATTGTATCTGAAAAATATCTTAAAAATTCCTCTCCCTACTTTCTCTGTTCTGGGAAACCATTTGGGAAGGGAAATTCTATATTTTAATCGCAGAAACACATTGCTGTTGCAAGTTAGAAAAGATGCAGTAGAAATCAGTTCAACACCAATGGGGAAATACCATGGTTGGCGAAATAGGTCCTTCCTTTTTAAGTTCACATAAATCAAAGTAAAAGTTTGAAAAAAAATATGTAATGTCAGGAGAAGTGGGACAAAACAGGTATCGTGACTTCATTAAACACAGCTTAGAGCAAGATTGAAGTAGGACATTTCAGATTGTTTGGTTGCTTAATAAATCTCTATTTTGTATTAAGGAATACATTGCTTTTAACAGGAGTATTGACACTGTGGAATAATGAAAGCTAGTAATTTTTGTGTTTCCACATCTCAGCATCATGCTGCTGTGTTTCCTGCCTGTTTTTATGCTAGTTAGTGTTGACCCTATGCATTCTTGGATTCGTGGGTCAGAAATGACTGAGCTGCCTTGATATAAAAGTAAAATGGAAAAAAACAAGATTCTATTTCCTTTTCTGTGCACAGGGCACAGGTATGTTCCTTTCGTTTTAGAAAGGCAGCCTTGAACCACCTTTGACACAGTTAGGACATTAAGGATCAAACTTTTCTCTTTGTAGCACTAGTGTAAATATAGTCTGTCCAGTGATTTTACTGGCTGTTTTTAAAGCATCCAACTGCTGCTGCAAGAATAACTTGAATAACCTGGAAAGGACTGCAGGCCTGGCAGAATGTCAGGTGTGAACACAGACTAGATCTACAAATTTTAATTAAATATAAACTCTCTATAATTTATAATTTAAATTAAAAATCAAAATTTGGGAGGTCCTTTTAAAGAGATTGAGCTTTCACTAAAAGCTCTACTTTTTCAGCAGGCCTTCAGGCACATTTCTAAGCTCAAAATACTCTGAGGTTTGACATGATTTAGCAGTTTATAGAATCATCACTCACCTTTAAGGTTTACATATTTTTTCATGTCACACATGTCATGACATCTGTTTTGCGCTCATAATAAAAACAAGATTGTTCTCAACAATGTCAAGTTGAGATAAAGATGGAGTCATAGGGGATAGTGAGATGTAGAATCACTTGAAGCTGTATTTTAAGGCTTTATGACTGACAGAGCAGATGTGCTTTTTCTGCAGGGACTGTCTTTTTCTTCTGTGTCTTTACAGCACTTAGCACAAGGTGTTCAGTTGCACAGTTTGGACTGCTAGCAAGAATAACATATGCATGTTAGAAATCCTGTAGAGATGAGACTGCTGTTTCACTGTGAGTCAAGGTCAGCTGTGGGTGAGGAACATGGTGTTGACTTACTTGGCTAACTTGTGGGAAATGCAACTTAAACCGTGTCTCTCACCATGGATTTGAGAGTGAGACAATTATGGGGCAGTGTTTTAAGAGAAACAACATACTTACTCTTTGTGTTGTCCATATCAGTAACTGCATAGCCAAAACTTCCAAAAATTGGTTTGTATATAGTTATAGATACTTTATCGTTGTCATGTATACTGATGCCATCCTGCTGAGCTCTCCATCATCAGTTGTGCTTTACAACAGTGTTCAAGAGAAGGTGCAGCTCCTTACCAGCTGTTGGTAAGGTAAAACACACTGTTATAATTGTAGGTGAAGCACAATTCCAATTAACCTCAAATGCAGGTATGTAAGTGATCCTGTGCAGGGGATTGCTGAAGATAAGCTATTCTGGGACATCTTTTTGATGTACAGTGTTCCATGTACTGAAGACTCATCCATGTACTTTCATCATTCCAAACAATTCCAACCATAATCATCTCAGATTTTTGTAATGTATGGGTATTGATCTCTGTGGCAAGCTGAAAATTCAGAAGAAATGTTAGTTAATTATAAAATTCCTGAGTATATGATTTGTCTAAAAATATTTTTCAAATGAAAGTGTAGCGATATGTCAGTCTCTGTAGTTACAATCTATGGTTGTTATTCATTCTTGGAATGAGTGACACTGTTTGTTTCTTGTACCCTAGGAAAGACTATGTGGTTGCTCAGTTTTGTAGATAAGTGGCAGGAAAAAAAAGGTTTTATTTATAAAGCAGAAAAAAACCTTGTAGTAATGAGGTAATACAATCTCATATATTTGATCTTGTTTTGAGACACAGAGGTGAACTAGGTGGCCTTTTGAGGTCCTGTTTCCTGTGACTCCATAGCTGCAAAAGAAAATGTGACAAATAAAAAAAAAAAAGAAAAAGCCATGCAAAGAAGTGATTTGGGCTGTTGAATAAGGCTGATCCTGCCTTTCTGTGAACATGGAACAGGTGGAGACTAGCTAACTGCTGCAGATACTGGTAATGATCTAGTCACAGCTGTGTGGAACTTTGTGGCAAGGAATTTATCAAGGTGCAAAGTGGAAAAAATTAGCTCTGATTAACTTAAGCTTTAACTTGGGTCAGTCTTTTAGGAAAGCAAACACTTTTGAAAACTAAGGAAGTTTTGTAGGGGAAAACTGCAAGTCACATTCTAATAAAAATATATGCAAATTTGTACACATCTGGCAGAATTAGTTGCATCGTAGTAGCTGTGACTATCATAATAAATTTTAGAGAGAAGGATAGCCCTCTTCCATTATTTGGTTACTCTAGCTAATATATTTGGGAAATAGACAAAACCTTAAAAACCAAAGCTCTTCTTCGATTCAGAATTGAAACATTCTCTTTCACATGGAAGCAGCCGTGGTCTGAAAGTGTGAGAATTGTAAGCATGGCTTATGTGGTTCCTGGTTTGCACTCAAGAGATGTGGGCTGAAACTGAGTCTTTGGGGACTGATCTTTAAGCACGCTGGTTCTTTTAATTGCAGCAACAGATGACAATTTTTTTTATATCCAGTATTTGCAATGAGTATTTAGAGGTTCAAAAGTAAAAGGTATCTCAGCACCTGTACATGTGTGCTTGAGTGGCATAGCTTGTTTCCTGCTGGCCTGTTTTGATTATTAGTTGGGCCTCTGCTGTACATGTCTAAAGAGACTGGCAAACTGTACACGACAGTCAGTATTTGAAGATTGATCCTTTATTCTTTAGACCAGTAGAGAAAGCAAATAGTTTGAGGTGATGAGGAGAAACAGAAGATAAATGGTAGTTGACCCTTTTGAGTATGTGAAAGAAAGAAGGATTTCTGCAACAGACAGAAAGAGTTCAGACCAAGCGCAGTAATTGTTACCTGAGATAATGGATCTTGTGGCCAAATTCTAATAGCAGATCAAGGTGCCTTTTTACATTGGTGATTTAGCACAGCAGCCAACTGGTGACTAGAACTTTTCCTGCACAGGGTTGTTTTGCTCACTATAAGCAATTCTGTGTAAAGATTGGGCCAAAACAGTTGCCTCGGACAATCAAATTGCTGTCACCTGCATATGTAAATACTGCATAAGTTTTTGCCTCAGTTGTGCAATCTTTTGCATTTTGAGGGTTTCAGGAGGCTGATTGTGATTTTAAGACTGCAGCTGTTGCTGGGTAGCAGTTCAGGAAAAGGAAATCCTTGCATTTTTATCTAATGCATGTTCATCTATAAATATTTTGGACAATTTCATTAGAAATAGAGAAATCTATGTATCTTAGTGGTAGAAATGCTCTCCAGTGATTGATTCCCTTGCTCAGACATGCAAAGCTGTGTTACCCAGAAAACTCACCTCTGCTTCTGGTGCTTTTCAACTGTTTCTGGCGTCAGAAATGTGGCAGGTATGACCTGGACAGATACTCTAGGTAAAACTCTGGAAGTCATAGGCAGTTTTGCTATTGACTTTAATTCTATCAGAATTTCATCACCAGATTCCAGCGTCATTCAAACATTTTAATGATCAATTGATGATGATTATTTTGAAAAGAACATGCTCACTAGCTCACATTAGGAACACTGAGCAAGCTCAGCTTCTGCACCATCAATATCAGATCCAAAGAGTGTTGGACACAGTGGGAGGACTTCCATTGTCATCTGTAAATTTTGGTAAATAAAATATAGAGTGCCTCCAAAATTTGTAGGAGTTAGAATGATGTTTATTCAATGGACCTAGAATGCTTACAGAACTAAGTTAATTTTTCAACACTTTAATTAATGCTCTGAGATACGGAAAAAATATTTAATACACAAGACAAATGTGCAGACTTTGTTAGACATTTTTCCTTGCATATGCTCTATTTCTTTCACATACTTTTCTTTCATATCCTCCCTTGCCAATGTTCTCCTCTTCCTTTTTTTTCTGATGGTATTAAAGTTTTCCATTTTACAGAGTGGCCTAAAGATGCATATAATTCCATTTTTGGTTCTTTGTGCTTGAGCCTATGGCCACTGGGTACTGGGAAGACTTCTGAGACCAATACATCAGATCTTTCTCACAGATCTGTTGGAAAAACATTATTATTTCCCATGTATCTATCTTCTTTTCTCAGAACTACCATTTTCAAAAAACTTGTGTTTCTGTTATGTAATGATGCCTGTTGAAAAACAGAAGATCTGAAGAAAAGACCACATGAAGCTATTAAAAAATAGGTCTTCTTTCTGCCCTGTAGAATGCAATAGCTGTTACTGCATAAGGATTGCAGGGCAAAACCTGGCCCTTCAAACTTGTGTGGTTGACTTGCCATCAGCACTTCCTGAAGTGTGGGAGACAGACCAATCAGCAGAATCAGCAGCACGTTGTCCTTGGACCTCTTTGGGCTGGAGAGTCTTCCAGGACAGCAGTCAGGTTGTACTGCAGCTGAGAGTGATGATCACTCTGTCCCAGCCCATGCAAGGAGCGTTTTTGGCATCTTCTTCTGATGAAGCCCTTCACTTTCTCCCCTGCAGTGAGCAGAGGTGTTGCTGTGACAGATGCCTGAGGTCAAAGGGCCCAGAAAATGTGAGAGAAAGTGCTCCAGAAGAGAAACTGGCTTTAAGCAGTGAATGACTTCTTTGGCTTTCATAAATAAAAAAAAGAAGTCCATACCATACAAGCAAGCCCAATGCTTTAGTACGACAATAAGGATAACTGTAATTGGAACAAATGTCTGCACTTTTGTAATTAATTAATCATTAATTGCAGTGAACATTTTATAGGTCACAAATTCTTTAAAGATAAATGCTCCCATTATGTGAAACAGGTATATCCAAGTCATATATCCTGTCAGTTCACTGTATTGATTTTCACCATAAGTCAGTATTTTGAGAGGAAATGCACATTAGTAGATGTGTCTTGGAAATGATTAGTGTTGGCTAGAACTAAGTATAGTGCAGGTGGGAGTGTGCAAACTCTCAACCAGTACTGCTCATGTACTGTAGTGCTGGCAAGGCAGTTCCCCTAATATGCCACTGTTGAATAGCAGCTATAATTTTGCTGCAAGCTGAGTAGGGCTTCTGTGACAGAGATAAAGCCAAGGACTATAAGTAATACCTTTACATTCAGCTATACCTTTTATCCTAAACTGGACAGGGACCAAATGCTTGGAGGTGAAGTACCAATCCATTAAAACACTGCACCACTTAGATTTCAGAGCCTGCAAGAACATGCTCTTGCACCTCAGTATAAAGTCTGCTGTCCTCAGACATGCTGAACTAAAGCTTGATTTAAAAAAAGTGCTAAGAGGGAGGTAACAGTCAGCTGTGGTAGCAAAGGGCAGCTCTGAATGCAAAGTAATTTGGTATCTGAAAGCAGTGCTAGTGATAGGACTGCTTTGGGAAGTCCATACTCTAAAACTTCACACAGACCTTTAGTCTCAGAGAAGTATTCCCTTGAGTCTCAGGTAGAGTGGCAAGAACATAGTCCACAGCAGCCTTCTTTGAATTAAGCTTTCTAGTATGTATCTGGGGATTCTGATTCTTGAGTGTTTTGCACCAAGGGCCCAGCAAAGGCTATTAGACTTGGAAGGAGGCCACAATAGGCGCAATTAATATTTTATTCAGTGTAGTCCTGCATTGGGTAGAATTGGTAGAATCCTGCATTGGTAGTGAGAGGCTGCTGGCCTCACTTGTTTTGTGACATCTCTTCCTGTCTCACTGGTTCCCTTCTTTCACTGTGTATAAAAGCTGTTTTTTCCTGCTGTCTAATGGTGATAGAATTCCCTTAATTATCTCCAAGACTGTCACTCAGCCAAAGGGATTAACTCTTCATTCTTTTGGGATGGTAAAATCTGTGCCTTGTTCATTGTTATCCCCCAGCAATACCCATTTGATAACAGTAACTCGGAAAACAAGCTTTCCCATTTTCAAGGGGAGGAGGAAGGGTTATGACTGATTAACCAAAGGATATGCCATCTCTGAACTTTGTTTCCAGGAGTGCTCAATTCAAAGTGCAGATCTTCACCTGCATTTTTTGCACATGAAATAGAAATTACCCACAAGTCTTCAACCATTTCCTGTAGTTTAGAGATCTTAAAGCAAGAAGACTGTGGGGTCCTAGTTCTGGTCTCCTCTGTAGGTAGTATACAACATAGATCCTCGCTTAATATTTTATGCTTTGAGCCTAGCAAGTTCCAGTTGAGTACTTTTAACTGGCTTTTTTTCATGTCCTACCAAAGATGCAAATACTACGAAGTGGATATTTGATGGATATCTAATGGATATCCACTGGATAGATGGTTGCATTGAATTTAATAACTCAGAATTCACAGAATCAGTTAGATTAGAAAAGACCTTTGAGATCATTGAATCCAGCCTGTGATTTAGCACTACCATGTCAGCTAGGCCCTGGTACAAAGTGCCATGTCAAGTCTTTCCTTAAACATGTCTGGGTGTGGTGACTCCAACCACCTCCCTGGGCAGTCCATTCCAATGTCTAATCACCCTTTCTGTGAAGAATTTCCCCCTGTTGTCCAGCCTAAACATACTCTGGCACAGCTTGAGGCCATTTCCTCGTCCTGTTGCATGTTTCTAGGCTACAACCTCCTTTCAGGCAGTTGCAGGGAGCCATAAAGTCACTCCTGAGCCTCCTCTTCTCCAGGCTAAATAACCCCAGCTCCCTCAGCCACGCCTAGGACTTGTACTCCAGACACTCCACCATTGCCCTTTTCTGGACTTGCTCCAGCACATCAATGTTCTTACTGAGTTGTGGGGCCCAGAACTGGACACAGCACTCGAGGTGTGGCCTCACCAGTGCTGAGTACAGGGAGACAATCACTGCCCTGGTCCTTCTGGCCACACTGTTGCTGATACAGGCCAGGATGCCATTGGCCTTTTTGACCACCTGGGCACACACTGGCTCATGTTCAGCTGTGGTGTTCAGCTGTGGTCAATGAGCACCCCCAGGTCCTTTTGTGCTGGGTCACCTTCAATTTGTGTTGTGCTTATTCTTTCACATGACCTGTTCATGCTTCTTGGAGCAATATAAATATACAAGCCTACATTTGTGGTGCACTCATTGCTTTGAATGCTGGAGTGAGTTTTGCTAGTTTCTGTGGCCTCCTGTCAGCTGTGTGGTGATGTTCTGCAGACTGATTTGGGGCAGTTTTCTCAGCTACCTGTCTGAATGCATCAAACTTTGTCTTCCTTGGAAGAAGTGAAGATTTGTTAATAGTAGGAGATGCTAACTAGTGTACTACTCAAATATTAAGATCTTTCAAGGTCTTTTTTTTTTCTATTCTTTTTAAGTGATGAACATGCTGATGCAAGGCTAATGTATGTGAGCAGGTGAGTGATATAACCATTTAGCTTACAGTGTAGCTCATGAGCAGGAGCACATGCAGAACTCCAGAAAGCAGTGATTGGGAAACTACAGGCCACTTATTTTTCCTGTTCTGTTCTTCTCAATTGGGTAAATCTGAACCTGGGCCTTATAATTCTGATGTTAAAATAACTTTGCATTGGAAAAAGAATTTTGCTTCTCCTCTTCCATATTACTCAGTGTTTTCAAAGAAAGAAGTATCCCAACAGGTCAACTGCCAATGAAGGATTCTTTTTATAAAAAGCACACATCATTCATATATGTTTTCTTAATTTCTCAGGCAACTATGAGGTTAATCCAGGTACCTAAGCTACTTTGCTGAGGACTCATCCTTTTCAATAGGGAAAAAATTTGTCTTAATTTATAATTGTCATAAAATAAAACTTCACATTCATGCAATTAAAGTGGATTGAGTTAACTTCTAATTCCAAAGCAACTTGTTCACGCATGTGGCTATGTAGATTTTAAACCTGTAATTTTTCAACATGTTGTAATAGTTAATAATCAATGACTTTCAATCATCTTCTGTGATCTTTGATATCTACATTGAAGTTGGAGGATTTTAGATATAGTAGACAAAATTATCAATTGATATCTATCTGTAGACTAAAGAAAAAAAACATTGTCTTTTCATGGTGATTTAATTTGGAGGAAAATTTCTGGACGTGGCAAAATTGTCAAGAGTATTTTTAAAATATTAGTGGATACTTTATATTGGATATCCTAAAGCCGAAATGGTGCACCTCACTCTTGGATCTCATTTATCACACTGACATGAAATCAGTAAGTTTCTGAGTATTTCTGGTCAAGGCCTGGTTACATTTCTTTGTCGCATACTAAATACAACACCAAGAATGATACTTAAACTATGAAAGGAAGAGGAGGCCAGGAATACATGCTTAATCTGGTATAATTTAGTGTTGGTGCTCGCTTCTTACATGGCTATAAAAAACCCCATGATTATAGGTAGCCCGTTTTCTTGATATAACATTCAAAGCAGTTTAGTAATTAATGTAGAGGATGTGCTACTACTATAGAAAAAACAGAATCACATGGTCTTATCGAGATCATAGAGCAAAATGCACTTGAATTTAGTCAAATGCATCTGTATGAGCAGCTGAAGGAAGTCTTTAGGTAATCATTCCAGAATATGTTCTCTGGTTTGTGTATATACATATATATATACTGTGACTTAATGTGAAGGAGAATAATGGACTAGTGTGTAGAATGGGGAGCCCAAATGGTTTTGTTCATGTTCTTGGATCAGACCTAGATATCAGCATTACCTCCCACATATTCCAGTTATTGGAACTCTGCAATATCATGCCTCAGGACCTGGTGCAATTAGCCAGCCCTTTGTATGGACAGCACTCTCAGGCACATGGAGTGATTCTTGAGGTTTTCTGGTGCAGGGCCAGGACTTGAACTTTGATGATCCTTGTTGGCCACCCTTGCAGCTTAGGATATTCTCTGATTTTGTGCTGTGTTTTTTTTGTAATTCATTAACACAAATGTTTTCTGAAACATACCTCAGATATCAATGGTTGGGCACAGTTAAACACAAGATACTGAACAGGACAGAGAAGTATTTTAAAACAAAAACCATTTTTTTCTTTCTGAGAGGCCAGGCCATTGTGTCTTGCTCACAGTCTCAAGGTCAAACTCATTGCCAAGTAAGTGATCAGTGAGGAATTTTCCTGATGTCATTAAGAGAGTCTTCTGTGGCAGAGGCTTGGAGGATTTCTCTAGAGTGTGAGGCTTGTTGCACTTGCTGAATCATCTTGGTGTGTTCTGGCTGGTCAGTTTGTTGCCATTTCTGAAGACATTTCTTACCTGTGGCAAAGTTATACCCTTAGTGTTTTCCTGTGACACGAAGCAGATCAAAAGTGGTACTACCATTTCTGTCTGATACCACTGAGGCACAGTGATAAGCCCGAGCTTAGACTACATGATACAGTAGTCGTTTAGGGTTATAATATTATTGAAACCTTTTGACTGTTTGGATGCTAACAGTGAACAATCTCTTGCTTGGCCCAGTATTTCTGTTTTGGTGTACTGGAAAGTACTGGAAAGACCTTGTAATTGGCTTTGTTTCACAAAAACATTGAACTTCACATTTGTGCGCACACATGCAATAAATAAAGGCAGAAATGCACCTGTTAATAGTGAAGAAGTTGCCTCTGATGAACAGAAAATGTCTTACTTATATTTCCCAGTATTGTTATAAACAGGATTGTCATAAAAAGAAGAGTTTATGCTGAACTTACCAAAGATTATCAGTATTGATAGAAAACAAGAATTGGCTGTGAGTGTAAATGTTTGCATGCATTTTGGAGTCTGGCAGCAGGCCACTGGGGCCGTTGCATCATGCTGGGAGTCCACTGCGATGAGCCAAGTTCTAAGGAAACTGGGAGGGAGGAATATTCCTTTGTTGGGTGCACCGAAGGAAAACAGTTTGACCTTTTGATATGGATGATAGGGCAGACAGTGGCCTCTAGAGGAAGTTTTTGGGTACAGACGTTCGTTCTCAGTGGTCCTGAGAGGCCAGAGACTCCTGTGCTATTTCATACCTTCTTATAAGTGACCTGGTTAGATTTGTCAAAGCAGCTGAGGATGATGAGAAAGTTTAGAGACTGGAAGACAGACAGGAGAGGACGTGACTAGAAGGGAGCAGTGATTTTTTGGGAAGAGCAGTGATCCTGTACTACTTGGTAGCCTGCAAAGGGAGCAGTAACTAACCATGACTTCGGGGTTAGGGTGGTCCAAAGCAGCAATGAACTAACCTACACTATGTCAAATAGAAAATATGACATTAAATTAGGTTAATTTTCACGACATGCACTCAAAGTTTAACCTGATAGCTGATGTCTTCACAAGCATCCACCTGTGTAGCTTGTGTATGGAAATTGGATTTGTCAAGTAAGTAAAAGAAGAAAAGATCTTATATATTGTTTGAAAGATAAACTCACTTGTATTTAATGTGGTTTTCTTTCTTAATCTGGGATTCAGTCTTTAAAATGTGTTTATTACTCCTCTTCTATTTACCTTTATTTGACATTTCTAACATTTAAAGATGTAGTTGCCAAAGAAAAAAAAATCTAATGTCATAGTACAGCATTTTATCATGTCCTTAATCTGAAAAATATTAATAGTCCCATTGAACAGAGAGAGGGTGTTAATGAGCTTCAAGCTGAGTATTTTGGTCTTTGAAAAATTCAAGACTCACTGTCCTTACCTTAATAGTCTTAGACTGGCTGTCCAATAAATTCCATCATGTGCTCCAAGTAATAAATCAGAAAAAAGAAATGAAAGAAATATTTTGTTAAGATCTTTTTTGGTAGTCATGGTAATTTTATGGGCTACTTGTAATACAGTGATTACAAAATTTTCTAGCAGAACTGCAATTTTCAAGCTGTTGGTACCCATTTAATGTGCAAAATGTTTATCCCTCTCTTAAGAAACTGAGCAGCTAAGATTTAGTGGGTTATTTCTCTTCTCCTCCAGCTCTGTGCTGTTAATCCAGGGCAATGCTATTTGCTTCTGTTTCTCCAGGGGCTGTTTGATGCATTCTGAGGTGGTAGAGGGGGCTTGTTTACAAGTTACACACACTTTGCTATTCATGTTTGTGCACCAACATTACTTTAACAATAAAGCTGACTGGCTACAAAAAAAAAAGAGCAAGATTGGAACTGAAGCAGCTAAATTGCATGCAAATGTCACTTCAAACTGAAAACATTTACTATTCATATGCTGAGAGTTAGTGAAGCCCTGTATTCTGGCTCTAGTGTTTGCAGCAATTCTAGTCTCAGTGGGGTGAACAGCCTGCATGATCTGTTTCTGCTGATTTCTGTCCTCTGATGCTTTCTTTGTTTTAACAATGTCTGACCCCCCTGCACTATTGTCATTTTCCCTTTTCAAAATATAAGTGTATCTTATAAATACTAGGAAGAATTAGAGAGAAGTCTGTGTGATTATATCTACCATGGATGTTGCAATGAATCCTTATGAAGTTTAAACAGTACAGTATTGCCTACTCCGTGGGACAGATGTCTCCAATTGGGATTAATGTCCTAATTTTCCAACATAACTAGACTTCTGTTACCAAAATCTAGAGTGTCAGTGTCAATTTTCTAAGTATTCCCCCTCTCACCTTTGATTTACCCTGTAATCGTGCACATCCATGCACATATGCCTTCTCACATGTGATCTATTTGTATTCAGTGTAATCCCATTACTATGGTTCCCATGCATCTGGCAGTCTTTAATGTGTTTATCTTCACGACAGTCTTTCCAGACAGACATGTATTTTTATCCTTCATTGCAGAGAGGAACCTGTGTGCCTTTTCCCAAAGTTGTACAGGAAGACTGTGACTGAGTTGGCATAGGTATTGGACATGCACTCCCTTATCCTTCTTCCTTTTAGCAGCAGTATTGTAATCTGGCAGGAGATTTGGGTACCTTTAATTTCTGTGTTGGGAATTCTGAATCCCTGTATCTGTTTGCAGCAGCCATTTTACTGGCACTTATGACAATGTCACACACTCAATGAGAAAATTTCTATGAGCTTTTATTAAATGTTTAACAGTTTTGTGATTTCATTCCAAATGATCTGAAAGAAAAAAAAGGACAACTAAAATTAGTGTCAGTGAAAGAATGAGTTTTTCAGGTGGAGATACGACTGTGCCTTTGAGAAAACATGTCATGGTAAAGGATGGGATGACATTGGGTAAACCAGGCACTAGGGTAGGAGTGCAAGGGAGATTTAAGCAAGATAAGTAAGATAATGAGGACAGCTGGGATATCTATGCATAGCAAACAATTTGCTTGGCAAATTTGTTCTCATTCCTTCTTTGTGAATTGTGTATGAACAGATTTTTCTCGATTTTTTAGTTATTCAAAACTGTTTGACAAATGTATCTTCTGAACAGATTTAACATATGCATTGCTGGTGGACTTTCTTTGTACCATATTCTCGTTTCTATTGTCAGATGGCTGGTGGCCATAGCCACGTAGTGTTGGTTCTGTTCTTTCACTAGTCAGGGCACTGAGCTGCTGCTGTGTGACCTGGGTGACCACTCTCAGCTGCTTATTCCTTGCAGTGTATATTTCAAGAGCAATCCATGGATAAAATTGTTTTTAAGAATCTCTCTGATAAGATTTAGGAATACTGAACACTGTTGGTAAGGTCAAGGTCAGTTTACATGGCAGAAAAAAAGGGCTATTTTTCCACACAGAGTATATTTGCAGTGAATAACTTAGCCAACTGTAGACACTGTAAATCAACTTTGGCAGATGGTTAAGTCTATATTGTGACCCTCTTTTCTGCCCCAGGGATTGTTTCCTGAGTCTGGGTTAGCATTTTAATCTGAAAATATTTGTTGGGATGTTACAAAGCTGTCTAGATGAAGTTAAAAAATTTCAAGGAATAAGAAATATAATTGTTACTGGAAACTTAACGTACACTTCACTTGTTTTAATTTTTCATACCTCTCCCAACCTGCTTAACAGTGAGTTTTATAGTAGTAAGCACTATTTATGTAGAGAACCTTATAGGTTTTGTAGGGAACTTAGTAGTTTTATGTGATTATCCATCTGTCACAGCAAACATTTTTTATTATTATTATTTAAGAAATGCAGATAATGTGGTAGAAGCTCTACTGAAGTACTGCAGGCTTTGGCGATTCTAGCATGTCTTTTTTTGCTTACAGAATGTATTTTGTAAAGAAGGCCAGAATACAATGTTTAATCTTTTTTGCCCTTAGCTCACAGATGCTACTGTAGGAGTATTGCAGAGGCTGACGTAGTTTTTAGCAGTTATGTTGGTGTAACTTTGTCTCTGTGTAAAAGACACAGTGAGGAAGATTTGTTAAAAGGCAACAAATAAGGAGAAAAATCAAATACTGTGTAGACTTCCACAGCTTTCATGTTATTGATGTCTTTGGTATCAAGAAAGGAACAATCCATTTAAGTAAAGACCATAATGGTACTCAGCTGGCTTTTATTGTGGTGGTGGTAGAGACTCCATGAAATCTCACCAACTGCGTCAAGTGGTGCAGTCTCTACTGGGAGATGTCTTTCTTTCCAAAGTGAAGGCAAGGCTGCATAATGCAGTCAGTGTCAAGTATCCCTTTCTTTAGCCTGTAAAGGACAATCAACATATTTAGCAGTATTTATTGGGTGTAGGGTGGCACGGTGTTGGTGGGGGGCTGCAGGGGTGGCATTTGTGGGAGGTGTTCGGGCTCTGCTGTGTCAGTTTCAGGTGGCTCCACAGTGTACCCACTGCAGGGCACCACTGAGACCATCAGCCAAGGTAGTGACATCTCTATGATAACATAAGAAAGGGCAAAAGCACGGCATAGGCAGAGAGGAGTGAGGGGAAAAAAATGTGAGAAACATTGCAAACACCACGGGCAGAGAAAGGGGAGGAGGGAGAGGAAGTGCTTTCAAGCACCAGGGCAGATACTCCTCTGCAGGCCATAGAGGAGATGATGGCGGAGCAGATATTTTCCTGCAGCCAGAGGAAAGGAGCATGGTGGTGAAGATATCCATACTGCAGCCTGTGGAGGATCCCATGCCAGAGCTGGTGGATACTTCTAGAAAGATGTGTGGTCTTTGGAGAGCACATGGAGGAGAAGGTTTATTGTGAAGGCCTGCAGTCTATGGAAGAGGGGAGAAGAGGGAGGAAGAGTGGCGGAGAGGAGCTGTTATGGACTGACCCCATCCCTGCTTCCTGATTCTCTTTACTAGCTTGGGGTGGGGTAGACAGGAGGTAGAGTAGGAAGTGAAGAAGTGAAGTTGAGCCTGGAAAGAGTGTGGAGGTGAAGGGATGGTATTTTAGTTTTTGTCTTTGTTTTTTACCATTCAACTAATTCCCAATAAATGACATTTATTTTTCCCCACATTAAGTCTGTTTTGCCCTTGATGGCAATTCTTAAGTGATCTCAATGTTCTTGACTTGACCCATGAGCCTTTTCATCTTGTTTCCCCATTGATTTGAGGTGGAGGAGTGCAAGAGACGTTGGGTGGTTGTCATCAATCTACAATCATATAGCCAAAGGTTGCAATTTCACATTTTTGAAAGTGATGTATTGGAAAGAGCAGCTCAGTTATTTGTGCTGAAGAGCAGTGTTAACAGTGTATAAACATTAACTAACTAAAAGAACTGACATTGTGGGGTGGTTATAATGTTGCTGCAGGCAATTAGAAATACAGGTTGCATTTTCAGAGTTTGCATTCTGAAATGTTCAAGGATAAGTTCTGTGCTTTAACTTACATGGTTATATTGCCCTTTGGGTTGAGAGAATGAGAGGAAAAAGCAAGCTTTACTAGAGAAATTTTGTAACACCAGAAGAGAAGGAAATATAGCCCAGAAAACATGATTAAACTTGCAAATTAGTTGTGTTTGTGGGTTAGTTTTGTTCCCATTCAATTTGACATTATTTAAGTCTAGTTCTTACAGGTTGAATGAGGTTAAGAACTAACAAGTTTGGATAACTGAGGTTAATTAGAAATGCAACCTGTTTTATCATGTAAATCAGTTTAGAGGTCAGCTGCTGAAATAAAAATTCACAAACATCTTAGGCTTTTCTAAGGCTGTTTTGTTAGATAGACAGACAGACAGACAGACAGGCATTGCTTAGAGAAGTTGTGGATGCCCCATTCCTTGAAGTGTTCAAGGCCAGGTTGGATGGAGCCGTGAGTAACCTGATCTAGTGAGTGGCATCCTTGGCCATGGCAGGGGGGCTGGAACTAGATGATCTTTTAGGTCCCTCCCAACCATTCTCTGAATCACACAGACCGACAGATATGTATATAAAAATATTTTGAAAAGTTTTATTTCTCCGTATTTATTTTTTGAAAAAGAAGCATCAAATCTGAACACATGCATAGGCACACAGAGACTGCTTTCTCTTTGGTTCATCTTTTCCAGCTACCAGAGGAAAAAGTTTGTCTTGTGCAGTTTCTTGCATAATTTTTCTGACCAAGAGGCTGAACTATATCATTCACATGGAAAACTTCTACTTGATTCTGTGATAATAAGAGTAGTATCATGCTACAGGTACTCCTTAAAGAATATATGTGATTGGCCTAGGTTTGTGTGTTTCCTGTAGCTTTTTATGACCACAGGGGTTTTTAAGTGCATTTTACAAAGCTATGCTATATAGCATTTCATAGACAAGTCTTTTAAATCTTCCATCACATTTCATAAGCTGAAGCCAAACTTCTGTATGAAGGTACCACTAGGAGTTACTATTTGACAGTTATTTCCTGTATTCTGTGAAAAGGGTGAATGATGTTAGTCCAGTGTCTAGTGAAGGCGTCCAAATCACAAATCCGCTACCTTAATTAGTGCTAATTGGCTTCCTTGTTGGAAGTATCAGTAGAAAGGCCAAGGACTGAATAAGCATGAGGAATGAATTAGCCTCTTGCTCCTGGGGTGGTATCCTCCAGAACACACATGAGGTACGCAGGCTCAGTAGATTTGTGAACTAAATGTTGAGTTGAAAGTGCTGCCAATCTTTTACTTTTCAGGGGAAGTACAGTTATTTATAAAAACAAAATTATTAGAAAGGTTATAAAAGATAACTGAAAACCTACAGCGATTATTAGATTAAGAAAATAATATTTTAATCTTTAAAATATATTAGAAAATAGCCTGAGGTTCTACTAGCCAGGAAAGAACAGGATAATTAAATTAAACTGTAGGATTAATCTGAGTGAGTAAAACGTGTCACACAAATAGCCACAGGAGAACTTGTTTTTAAAAAGAGGAGGACTTACGTACATGATGACTGCCTATGCAGTTGTACACACATACCAAAAAAAAAAAAGTGTGAAAACAAGTAAAAGTGTATTTTTTACATCTAAACTTTTTTCCTTATTAATTTTGCCTTTCTTCCTATAAAAGGACCCTATCAGGTCGTGCTGTGGCACCAGTGTATGATAAAATATAGTAGTGGATACACCCTAAACTGATGAATACTGAAAGGACAACATGAATCAACCAGCAATATATGCAGGAATGTCAGTGCTGTGATTCCTGATACTGCACCTACCCTCTAAAATGTCTGTGAGACCTTCCTGTGTTTATTATGTTTCAGTGTTTTTTGAGCTCTAAAATTTCAACAGTTTGGATTTGATCTTTCAGTGATGCTCTGCTCAGTGTCTGTACTGGGTTTGAGTGGTCTCACTGCTGCTTTAGAAGATATTCGTAAAATCAGCCAACTGATATGCCACTCTGCATACATTGCAGAGTGGGAGAAAATACATTTATTCTATCAACAACTGCCTTTAAAGTGTTGCCAGTTGAGTGTGGGGTGCATCTTTGTGGGCACTTTTCTTGTGCATTTGATGGACTGCAGAACAACCCCCCTCATGACCTCTGTGCTGGGTTCCATTCCTGTAGTTGACTTAATCTCATTAGGAATGTTTATTTCCTGTGTTTGATTAATAAATCTCCTTCCAGAGCTCTGACTGCATGAGTGGTAGCAGTAAAACGTTCTTACAAATCAGAGCAAAAGTCTGCCTAGATCCTTGAAACTTAGATCTCTCTCTCAGTCTTCCATTCACTCTTGCTTCACCCAAGAGAAAGTCAGGAAGGATAAAAGGGTTTTGTGGTGTGACTTAGAAGTTAATGAACTAAACTAGCAAAGCCATTCTAAATTAATAGCACCTTCTGACTCAAAGTGCCCTGCCTTTTGCTAACTCACATTGTAGATCAGAGAAACTGCTAACTTGAGTGCATCAGTTCTCAGGGAACAGATCAGCTTTCAGACATGGTCTCAGAGCACTTGGTTTCTCACACCTTTGAAACTGTGTACCATAGGCCCCCTTACTGACATGCTGAACTGGAAGGAGAAAAAATGGTTGTCCCGGTTCTGACATCCCCTGCTGGAACCGGGAAAGACCTGTGCTTGCACAGCAGCTGGTGCTTGACAGTGCTTTTGCTTCCGTGAATACACTGCAGTATAGATAGAAACATGCAGCAGGGAGAAGAGCTATTTAAGCTAAAGGCCAGTACTAGCAAGGAGTTAATTGGAAGTGAGAAGAGGATTTCAGACTAGGAGATCTGTAAGTCTCTGCACCAGCTTCCCAGAAGAAATTTTATGGGCTACATGGGGTTAATTTGGATCTATAAGCAGTCTTCACAATAGGAAGGGCCTCTGATTCATATCTATCCTTAAAAGTAGCCAAAAAGTAGGAATCCTGTCTCCCTTGGCCAGGTTTCTGCATTGAGCTCTAAGACAATGTATATCTTTTGGTTACTTCTATCTGATTAAAAGCTTCATTATTAATTCAGCTGCCTGCTTGAACACTGTCTAGGTTTTCAGACTGCTGTGGCAAGACTATTGTCTTGTTCCAGGAGACAAGACTGTATCACTGCATCCTGTGTCACCTTCATTGGCTAATTCACCTGATCTCTCCCAAATCCAGCTCTGCCTCTGATCCTTCCCAGACTGTCTCTGCTTGTGTTTGCTGTTCTTCTCTGACCTTCCCTCCATCTTTTTTCCTGACAAATTACTCGAGTTGCTTTTACTCTGGGGTATTGTCCCTCTCTTCTTCTAATGACAAATAGTGACAGGTCACAGGTGCTGTCTTTTTTACACCTAACTATTTCCCCATCTCCAGTTACACATCTAATCTCTACACTAAACCTTCCCATTTATTACTTCAGCGTGTGATGAACTTTAAAAGTTGTTCATTTAACTTCATCACTATAGCCATCTGATCTCTCAAATGAGTGCTCTATTGCTTTTCTTTTCAGCTTTTTATTTTCTCCTCAGTCTTACTACTATATTTTTACAAATATCTCATCTTTTTTAGCCTTATAGCATTATTAAATGTGTTTGTCTCTAAAAGATTTGCCTTTTTTACCTTGTTGGAAGAAGCCTGCATAAGGTGCATGTGCATGAGAATTATGTATTGTAAGAATTATGTTAGAGAGATATTATGTTTTATGTTTTACCATTCTTCTGTGTGGAGATGAGAGAAACAGAAATTAGTATATGCAGACATATATCTACACTTGATTAAATGAATTTTGGGGAAGACTAATAATCTCATTCATATTTGGACCCACATAAATACTGATCACAGTTAAAGAAAAAAGTCTGAATATGGGAATTGCACAAGCAGCCTAATTTTCATTCTTCAAATGAGGAAGTAGTCTGATTAGGGACTTGGTTACAGGAAGAAATAAAAGCTGTTTCTTGTCTATATCAGAGGATTTGGAAATGGTGCAAAGATTATGTAGTAGTTAAGAAGTAAGGAAGATGTAGTTTAGAGGCCTTAAAGAACTGCACAAATGCAGTTGCTGTCAGCCTCTCTTCATAAGTCCTGATGGAGTGCTTTGCTTGACACTCACATTGAGCCAGTTCCTGAGTGAGCAGCCTTAGACAGATTACAGAGTTGTGCCCTATGTAACTATACTGGCTTCAGTTTAGTTGTTCTTGATTTCTGGTATTGCTTAGAGCAAACTAGAGACCTCTTGTCACACAGATGTGCATAGAGAAATGGCAGGAAATATATTTGAAATGCGTATACAAAAATATTTTTCACCTGTCTACTTAAATGTGTGTTTGGTATCTGAGTGATACCACTGTGAGTTGTTTCCTCACTCAGTGTCTGTATGAACTGCAGTTCAAACAGGTGCTATCCTGAAAGGCAAACCCAAAAGTCTGCACACTCTCAGTCCTGTATGCAGAGATTTCTGTTAGCCATTTCCTATTTTCCCTACCAGAAGACAATTGCTCCGTGAAGGACACTGGAGCAACATCTGGCCTGTTCAGTTTAATGGGTTTTGTTCACATCTGCAATAGTCTGTTCTGAAGGGACTGTAGTACTGAGGAAGAAAGGCCTGTGGCATAGACAGCACTCAGGTGACCGTGTTCAGTTATCCCAATGCCTACATTCAGATCACATAACATTGTTTTGAAAACAATATTGGAGTTCTTAATATACCATGCACAATTATTTTTGTAGGTTATTTATTATGTAGTGTATATAACTTCATTAAAGGCAAATGTTATTCATATAAAATGGTCATCAGTCACCTTTCAATGTTGCTTGGATCAGCAGTCTTGCTGACTTTTGAACTGAAAAAGAAATGTAATAAAGACAAAATGGTAGAAAGAGTGGTGGTCATCAGATAAAAACTGAGTAATTGGTTACTACCTAAATGAGAAATAGAGATAGGATGATAAAAACAAGTTTATGGAAGGAATTATTTACCAGAGAGTAATTAAAACAGGAAAAAAATAAAAAAAGAGCTGGTGTGTTGCAGTAATTAACACCTTTTACTACCCATTGTTTCATCTAACAAATTCCTTCTGTCTCTCCTGTTAGGCCTTTATTTTCTATAAACCTGCCTTCTTGCCACCTACATTGGAAAGAAAACAAGTAATAATTTTCCAGTTAATGCAATATAGAAAAAAGGACTTTCTGGACTTAGGAGCTCATGTGTTTGCTTAGGCACCTTTAGCTCTGCTGGCACATACCCCTGAAGTCAGCCTGGAGAATAAGAAATTTTGTTACATTCCTTACTTCTTTCATTCAAATGAAAGGGAAGTTAACTTGGTTAGAACTGATATAAGATGCATTACAATTATGGGATTGAAAGCAATAACAGTTTTTTACTTGGAGATGAATTTTCTAAACAGACCTGTAAAGTTACATAAACAAGTCTTTACTAAAATGCATTCAGAAAGATTCCTTCTTCACACTGCATTATATTTAACCCACCTAATATACAGTATTGCTAATACTGTGCGCTAAGCAAAAATAAAATACACAAAAGGGATGCAAAATATTGGTTTGAAAGATTTGTAGTGATATTTAAAGGTGTGAAATTAATTAGAAGCAGAATGTTGCTTATATGTAGAAAAGCATAATTTGGTAACTGAGTGCAACTCAGTCTTAGTCTTTAATCTTCCAGGATTTGGGTTTGTAACTGCTTTGTACAGCTTTAAAAAGATGCCCTGTGTGCTACTCTGTAGTTTTAGTTTGGAGAGCTGCTCCCTTTGCTTCAGCGTAATCTCTCTGAAGAACAGCACCTTTTATCTGGAACAACAGAGTCTGCAAACCGGCTGCGAGACAGAGGCTGGAAATCACACCATAGTGTGAACAGGGTTCATGTGTTAATATGCTGATCCGCTGTGTCAGACACCAGCTTAGAACTGAATCTTGCCAAAAAGCACAGGTGAAATATGCTTGGTGAGCTGAGAGCTGCCCTGGGTGAACAGAAATTCAGAGCTCAAAAACAGTTAATGCCAGCTGGGAGGAATAAGCAGGAGCAAATTTAGGTTGTAGGGAGGAAACACAGGAGCAAAAAATCATTACTTTTGCTTATAAAGAGCGCTGTGAGAACGTCACGTAGGCAAGGAATTACGTAAGAGAGTTTGCTTTTTATCTACCCACACAAAATTTTGCCTGTGGGTGCACATGAGGATTTAAATCTCTGTGCAGTGTTCAGAACTCTTTACCTCTCCAAATTAAATGTAATGCAAGTTTTGAGCCAGGTCTCTGTACTGCCATAGCTTCCTGATCTAAGAAACAGGACACAGTCGTAAATCAGAAGCTTGTCGTTTTACTCTTTAGTCCCTAGTTTCATTTAAAACCAATACTTAAATGTGCTTGTGAAAGAATTAGTACAGGGACAAAGGGCTTGGAGTGCCTAGCTGGATCCTTTGGAAGTTCAGATAATTCAGACACATAATGAGTAATTTGTGAGTTGCTAACTAGATTTTCATCTGTATTTTGATTGTGTTGAGGCTACTTTATGGATTTATTTACGTACGGCTTATGTCTCAGGAGGCTGATCTGTATAAGGTCCAGCTGTCTTTATATATACATATATACCACCATTTCCTTGTGCAGCCTGTTCCAATGCTTTATAATCCTTTCAAGGGAATAAAATTTTCCTGATACCCAATCTAAACACCCTCTGGCACAACCTGAGGCCATTTCCTCTTGTCTTGTTGCATGTTACCTGGGAGAAGAGGTTGCTCTCACCTGACTACATTTCAGGTAGCCATAGAGAGCAATAAAGTCCCCCTTAAAGGGCCTCCTTTTCTACAGGGTTAACAACCCCAGCTCCCTCGGCCCCTCCTCATAGACTTTGTGTTCCAGATGCTTCACCAGCACTCGTTCCTCAATGTCTTTCTTGTAGTGAGGGGCCCAAGCTATGTGTACCTTATGGTGTCCCTCTAAGAAAAGCCAGGCATACACATCATAGCAATGATAATAAAAAGCCTTAGATTTTCACCTTCTACCCCAGCTGCCCAAACTTGCTCTTTTTGGCTATATAATCTCCTGGGAGCCCAGCAAGCTAGAGGAATAAAAATAACATGACCACATTGATCCTGCAAAAGAGACACTTCCTTGGACTTCTAGGAGATGTTGCCCTGGTAGGTGCAAAGGCACACCAAAAACCTCTGCTGATGTTTTGGGGTCAGACAGTGCCTGAGAAGAGAACAACCTTTCACTGCAGTGCCTGCACCCATACAATTTCCTGCCATTGCCATTTGATTGCCAGTGTTGCCTCCAAGATCTTTTTTCTGGACTAAGGATCTTCTCCAAATCGCTACACCAGTCTGTACAATTTGGTACTGAACATGTGTGTTGTTATCCAGGCACTTCAGTGGGTGAGATTTGGGTGGAGAGACCTGCCTTACCATCTCTTTCCCCTCTCTTCTGAAGCCAAGGCTTCCAAAGGCTTCCTCCCATTGCATACCTGGAATAGTGCTGAGCCTGGGGGCATTTGTTCATGTTTTGACTATACAGTGTGAGAAAGCTATGTGTTGGTATATATGGGTATGTACATGTATTTTCTTCAGAGTAGTATACCTTGTTTAAGTCTGAGAAACCCACATGACAAGCAGATTTTATAGGTAACGTTGCCACTTGTTTTCCTTCCCCTTAAGGGCACTCCAGCTCTGGTTTTGAAAGTCGATGTATGCTGTGAGACAAAAACTATGACTAGACTAGGAATCCCTGAAAGTCATATAACTGGAAAGATACTTCCCAAAGGCTTAGATCCCGTACTAGAGTGAGTTCAGTATATAGATACTGGATATTCAGACTGATAAGTGAATTAAAGCTTTTTTTTTACCGCCTAGTAACACGTCGCTTTTTCCTATGGTTATTTCTCAGTTGTTAACTATGTTGTGTTGTACCTTGATTGAATTATAAAATGGTAATATGTTTTGTAATTTCGTGCCATAAATTGGTATTTTTGAATATTCTTTTACTGAAAATTTGCTACTTACCTTGCATTAGGATTCCTTAACTTCAAACAATTCTGAAACCTCTAATGAGGTTAAATTTAAAGAACTTAGAATTCTGCTGAGGGTAACTTTTCAGGATGTTTGACAATGAGGTGAAACTACAGGGGTGGAGAATAAACTTGGTGAAGCTGTTTTAAGGGAGGTGCTGGAATAATAATATTCCTGATGAGTTTTTGATGGTGGTCTTGGTGATAACTTTAAAATAGGTATTTTAAAGTAAGTATGTGATTTTGTTTTAATAGAGTTTTTTATGTCTATAGATATTGGTGTATTTTAACTACTATGTCACAGCCACGATGTACATGCCAGGAACAATCCTATTTTTTTTTTTTTAACACAGTGTAAAGTATTGCAGAACCAAGCAACAAGGGCATGTAACCCAGACATGTGTTTGCTATTCAGAAGCATACAACGGTGTATGGAATGCCTGTCATAGAAGAGCTTATTAGTGTGTGTGTGTGCAGTGTACACAGCTCTCAGCTTGGAAGAATTAAGCCCTGCACATTAGTAATTCAAACACCTTTTGCAAACCACTGGAGCCGTTCCACATTTCATGATTGCAACTGTTTCATGCATTTGTGGAATAAACAACGTGCCTTCTCAGGGGCACAGACAATAGGGAGCTTCTGGCTACTCATGATTTTACATAGGTTTAAGCTAACTCAGAGGACTGAATATAAAATGTAATATTTGGGGATTCTATATGTTCGTGACAATGGAGAAATTGTTAAAAGTGGATAGATTATAGAGTCTTTTATCTGTTTGTTTTTTTTCAAATTGCAATGCAGTATTAGAATAAATGAGATTGGGGTGATTCAAAGTGGGTTATCAATGTATGCTGCAATTATCAGTAACTTCATACAACTGTGGAATATAGAATATGCTTTGAGAGATCAAAATTGAACAACTTACTTGTGTTAGAGAATAATTTACAGTAAATACTTTATTCAGTGAATTATTTCTTACTACATTGGCCAGCTGATTGTTTGCCTTCAAAAATTCTGTTGTTTGATGTTGGCAAACATTTCTTGCCCAGTAGCACTTATGCAAGTAAGATACACCATTTATTCATTGGAATATCTGACTGCCTGCCGGCATTTTTTTTTAGTGTTAGCTGCTCTGAGCTGTTTATAAAATCAGGCAAAGAAAGATGAAATACATCCTGTGTTAGGGGAATCCCTTGTAGATGCATAATTTGCATGGCATGTATCTCTTAACAGATGCAGCAGAGTATAGGTGTCCTAATTGCAATCACTCAAATTTATTAATTCAAAATATGTTTTGCAGATTGACATGTATTTGTGGTAAGAAATGTGTACTTATACACTCCATTACAAGTTGTGGTAGACGTGCCTGAAAGGAGAATAAACACATAATCAGAAAACAGGTTTTGTAATAGCAGTGAAAAAGAATATTCTTTTACTATTTGATCAGTATTATTGCTTAATGAAATGTGTGGGGGGAGTGAAATGTAACAGTTTTGGAAAAGTCCTTGCGAAGTGAATGGTCACCACCTTTTGAATTGTCTGAAGCATAGTGCTGCCAAAATAATCCATTTTCCCAGACTCAAGTATAAGTCCAATTTCTCTCAGAATCAAGGCCCACCATACAGAATGTGCTAAACCGGGATGCAAGGTTAAAAGGACATTGTGTTGCTCAGCTATGAGTGGTTTCTGATGATCAGGGTTCAAAAATGCATGGCAAGAAATTATTTCAGTTTGAAGAGACTTCTGTGAAAGAATGTGGAACCTGCAGTGTCAGTCACTGGTTTCTTTGTCGAGCAACAGTAATCTTAGCCTGCCATGACAGGGGAAAGAACAGGATGTGTATCGTATCCAGGCAAAATGTGGAACACAGGTCAGATTGTTGAGTTTTTCAGTGCTTTTGTAAAACTCATGAAATGCCTGAGTTCACAAGAAAACACTATTACAGTCATATATTGCATCTGTATGGGATACCACAGTGATCTTGTGTGATTTAGGCTGAGGAAAGGTGTTCCTGCATATAACTCCTGGACTACAGGCAGAGGAAGCCACATGAAATCTGTACCATGACCCAGAATTGTGCAAACTGTCAGATATTAGTGCTCTCATCTTCTGCACTGCTACATCCAGTTGCCATTTTCAGTGCTCCATTTTGATGAATTGGTAGAAGTGCCTCTAAAGGCCTATTTTCTCTGTATTGAGGCAAGTATATAATTTACTGAGAACACAAGGTGAACAATACCCTCTCACTCCCAGCAAATTCAAAAGCTTTCATGGGCTGTACCTACTAGAATGTGTACTTTTGCTTTTTCATTATACCCAGTCATGACTGATAATGAGTTGAAATGCTTCTTAGATTGTATCAGGAAGGATTTGATCACAAGAACATACACTGAGATTATGTGCCCAGGAGTAGGTTTAAGTATTACATAATGTAGAGTTAGAGATGCCAAAACATACAACTGCTTGTAAAGACTGGTATATAATCAGAAAAGCAAACCTCCTGTTCCACCAGCGAAGTTTTCATGTTAAGATATTTAGTAGAAGTTTAGCAACTGGGATTAGCTGTTCACCTCAATTAATAGACTATTATCCTATTAACCATATTTGTGTGTGTGTATTTGTATGTGCAAGTAGCATTTGGGCATTTTCTCTTTCTCCCCTGCCCTCTGATTTTCTGTCTCTCCACCATTTTCCTACCTGGCTTACTTTTGAATTGGAAGCCTTTTGCTCCTGTTTTCTTTCCTCCCTCTTTTCGCCCAAGAAGATGTATAATTCAGAAGTTGTTTCTTCTCTGCACCTGATCTCATAGGACCCACAGTAACACCAGAAAAAAAAGGGAGTGATGGAAACAGTTTTGACATTGTATTTTAGTAAATGTATAGTGCCAGGGAGGGAGAAGAAAATCCGTTCCAGCGTGCCTGTTTGGAGGTGAGACGTGGGAGGAGGCTGGAGGAGAGTTTTATTTTTGCACTCTGGCTTCAGAAGATTGTTGTGAACGCACTACAGGGACAGAAAAAAAAAGGGAAGGAAAAACATCTGTAATCCTAGCTTTTGCTCTTTTAAGCCTTATGAAATTGCAAATGCAGTGTGGATCCTTTCATAAATTCCAGGAGGAACTCTGGTACTGTGATCCTTTTCCTTAACCTGCCTTATTTGGAGCAGGGGTGTTAAGCTTGTTCTTTTAGAAGAGTTAGGGGCTCCACCCATGTGACTTCACTACTTGCCTTATGTGTCTTTAGGTGTTACGTGGTACAAGAGTAGAAAAAAAGGTTGAGTCTGGGAAAAAGTATTCCATGTTCTATCTTCATCACTGTGCTGTTACAATATTGCATTTAAATTTGAAGTGAACATACAGGTAATTGCCTTTGTGGATTGACACTGTGGTGTTGTATAAGGACTGTGTTTAAAGCTGTATGTAACAAAATGTTGATTACAGTTTCAGCTTTCTAACATCCTCGGGGTCAAATTCTGCCCTAATTTAACCATCGCTTAACCCTTCTAATTCTCCTGGTATAGCCCAGATTGAAAATGAGAGCAGAGTGTCTGTTCCAGTTTCACTAACTGCCCTACTTACCAAATATCAACCATGTATTCAGCAATATTGTCTGTCTTACACACATACACGTATCAACAATTTCAGTAAATGCTGACGTAACAGGAATCATGTGAACCATTTGGTTAACATGCACATAAACACATCTGCTTTGTTTGTTTTTTTTTTTTTTTCTGTATTGACTGAATGAGTAAGGAAATTGTTAAGGAAAATTCAGAGAGGGAGATCCAAGCTGAACCTAAAAGAATCCAGTTGGATATACTGAGCTTTTGTTGGCTAATAATTTATTTATTTCTTTATTATGACAGAAACTCAGGTTTTTCCATACTTCTTATATGACTTGTAGGCAGCTGAATTCAGTTCTAACTATGGACTTTTCAGGAACATTAATGATCCAGTAATAAAGACCGAATTGCCTAAATCACCTATGCCTGCTACTCAGGCTGATTCTCTGTACCATTAATTCTGAAGATCAAATGTAGTATCTGCACAGAATAAAAAAATAAATGTTCTTTTCCCTCTTTTTTTAAAAAATATTTCTTCAGTTTTCCAAGTTTTATTTGTGAATGTTTTGCAATTTTGGAAATTCAAAACTTCAGGGATCAAATAAGGTCTTGGGTATAGAAACTGCTTGTTAGAAAACGTGAATTGTGCAATATTGCATAGAATTAACAAGGAGATAGGGATCTGTATTTGTTAGCTGCTGAAACTGAGCATTTACCTTCTTTCCTGTTCTGTAGAAAGATAAATCTGCGGTTTCACCTTGTTTATAAATATGGCTTCAACATTTAGGAACTATGATGTCTTGAAAGCATGATGTTTCAGTGAGAATGAGATAAATTCTTCACTTCATCTCTTTGGAAGGCATCACTTTAGCAGCAAAATGTGAAATCATACAGGTTCTTAATTTTACACATTGTTTACTTAAGTAAGTCTTACCAGTATTTTCAACATTTGAGAAGTAGTAGGTATAATAGAAGCATTATGTATAACCTTTTGTTGCTGAAAAAGCTTGTTGCTTTGTAGTCCTTGTGGGAACTTTATTGCAGCATTACAGAATCACAGAATCAACTAGGTTGGAAACAACTTTTGAGATTGATGAGTGCAACCTATGCCCTAACACTACCTTGTTAGACCATGGCACTGAGTGCCACATCCTGTCTTTTTTTAAACACCTCCAGGGATGGTGACTCCACTGCCTCTCTGGGCAGCCCATTCCAGTGCCCAGTCACCCTTTCTGTGAAGAAATTCCTAATGTCCAACCTAAGCCTCTCCTCGTGCAACTAAGACTGTGTCCTCTTGTCCTGTCACTGGCTGCCTGGGAGACAAGACAGGCCCCTACCTGGCTACAACCTCCTTTCAGGCAGCTGTAGAGAGTGATAAGGTCTGCCCTGAGCCTCCTCTTCTCCAGGCTAAATAACCCCAGCTCCCTCAACCACTCCTCATAAGACTTGTGCTCCAGCCCCTTCACCAGCCTTGTTGCCCTTCTCTGGACTTGCTCCAGCATCTCAAGATCCTTACTAAATTCAGAGGCCCAGAACTGGACACAGGACTCAAGATGCGGCCTCACCAGTGCTGAGTACAGGGGAAGAATTGCTTCCCTAGTCCTGCTGGCCACACTATTCCTGATACAGACCAGAATGCCATTGGCCTTGGCCACCTGGGCACATGCTGGCTCATGTTCAGCTGCTGTCGGTCAGTACCTCTAGGTTCCTTTCTGCCTGGCCATTGTCCAGCCACTTTGTCCCCAGCCTGTAGTGCTGCAGGGGGTTGTTGTGGCCAAAGTGCAGGATGTGGCACTTGGACTTGTTAAACCTCGTATTGTTGAATTCAGCCCTTTGATCTGGCCTGTCCAGCTCCCTCCTACCATTCAGCAGATCAACACTCTCACCCAGCTTGGTGTCATCTGCAGATTTACTAATGATCCAGATCATCAGTAAAGGTATTAAACAGGACTGGGCCCAGCACTGGTCCCTGGGGGGCATCACCAGTGACTGGCCACCAATTGGATGTGGTGCCATTCACCACCATTCTCTGGGCTTGGCTCTCCAGCCAGTTCTTAACCCAGTGAAGAATGAACCTGTCCAAGGCATGGGCTGCCAGCCTTTCTGGGAGTATGATTTGGGAGACAGTGTCAAAGGCTTTGCTGAAGTCCAGGTAGACACAGCCTTTCTCACATCCACCCAGGCATAAAAGGGGATCAGGCTGGTCAGACAGGACCTACCCCTCCTAAATTCATGCTGGCTAGGCCTGATCCATTGGCTGTCCTATAGGTGCCATCTGATCACACTGAAGATGATCTGTTCCATAACCTTGCCAGCGTCCAGGAAACCTGGATCCTCCTTCCAGCTCATCTTGTGGATGGGCGTAACATTGTCCAGCTTCCAGTCATCTGGGACCTTCCCAGGACTGCTGATAAATGATGAAGAGTGGCTTGGTGAGCGATTCCGCCAGCTCCCTCATCACCCTAGGATGGAGCCCATCTGGTGCCATAGATTTGTGAGCATCTGGGTGTCTCAGCAGGTCACTAACTGCTTCCTCCTGGATTACAGTGGGCTGTTCTGCTCTCCATCCCTACCAGCTCAGGAGGCCAGTCGTTCTGAGGACCACCTGTCTTATTCTTGAAAACTGAAGCAAAGAGTGTGTTAAGTACCTCAGCCTTTTCTTCATCTTTGGTGACTGTATTCCCCCCTGCATCCAATAAAGAGTGGAGATTGTCCTTGCCCCTTGATTTGCTGTTAATGTATTTATAAAAACATTTTTTTGTTATCCTTTACAGAAGTGGCCAGATTAAGTTCTAACTGAGCGTTCGCCTCTCTAATTTTCTTTCTGCATGACCTGACAACATCCTTAAACCCTTCCTGAGTTACCTGCCCCTTTTTCCAAATGTGATAGACCCTCTTTTTTTCTCTGAGTTCCTGCAAAAGGCAGTTCTTGCTCTGTACTTGGCATATATGGATTACTTCTGAAGAGGTTTTCTCCAAGAATTTTTTGGTGCTAACCTGGTATGGCATGTATTGCTGGCTACAGAATGAAACAATATTCTTTGGGAGTTAATCTAACAGTTAATTTGGCTTACTTCCTTTTAAATAGAGCCTTGTGTAAAAAGTGTGAAATAAGGTAAATTTTGTTCATGCATTTATTTCCTGGCTTTAAAGATTGTCCTTAACAATATTTATTGTGTTTGGACCAGTGTTTTCTCCTCAGTTCTGCAGCATACTGAAAGTGAAATTTTCTCAAGCTGCCTAATTATAATATCATACCAAATATCATTACTTTTCATAATCATAACAGCGTTCAGTAATGAATTAAGGCCTTAGTTCAGGAAAAATCTGTAGCTGAGTAGCTCTCTGAAGCCTTTAGCAGGAGAAAGTATGTCCAAATGAGTAGAAAAAAATGCAGTTCAATACAGAGAAGTATTGAAACACCACTGCTCATTCGTACAGAATGATAAATAAGTCTTTTATTATGTAGGTTGCTAAAAAATGAATGGAGCAATAGGAATAGTAACTAGTGAAAAAAAAAACCCAACCCAACCTCTTTCCAGATGCAAGTGTCAAAGGAAAGAAAATGCTGGTGAAGAGGAAAGGTGTGTGGACACATGCACACATACACACACACACTTGGACTCTAGAGAGAGAAAAGGAATTGTGTCTTTGTTACAAGAAAATGTCTGTTCCTGTGATCTTTTCTAACTCAAGTAGTCTTTTATTAGTTCAGTCAATATCACACTTTCCAATCTGTGTAGAAAGAAATCTTCAATACACAAATGCCAGAGTGCACGATTTATCTTTCAGCTCACCTGTGAAATGCCAGCCACCATATACCAATTGAGTTAAATGTCCTCAGAGGAGATCAACCAAAATGTTGGCAAGCTTATAGTTAGACTGGGAGCTCCAGACAGAGACACAGCTCGGGTATATCTGTATTGCAGTTGCAATACAAATCGTGATGAGACACTGTAGTGAAAGGTAGAGATGCTTTGTCTTTAAACTATAGCTAGGCTAGCTCAGATACTGATAGAAAGGAGCGGGGTGTGTCCTACGTGCCATGCTCCTCTTCAGTGTTTTGAGCATACTTTGGGTGACAGGCAAGAGCACAGCCTCAACATTTATTTTTATTTATTTATTACTGCTTCCTTAGGAAAAAACCTTGAGCAAGAAATCACAAGAAATTGTCAATACAATACAGTAAATTAGAAAGAAGTCAGGTCATGAGAATCACATGGCAATCACCAACAGATATTAATAAGAGAGGGGTTGATGTGCATACAAATTCATCACACTTTGCATTTTTAGCTAAGCTGCATTGTCATTTTATTCCATAAGGAAATACAGAGGATATATTAAATATTTTAGATAAATTACACAATTAAAGGCAAAAAGCGAAGTATTCAATGATGTTCATCTTTTTGCATGTGTGCATATACATCACTCAGATGTTCAGAAAAGAGCTTGGCTTTTGTTTCCCTAGCAGCATTAGTTCAAACCCAGTATCAGTTAAAACTAATCTGTTATGTTAAAGCTTAGAGACTCTGTGCTCCTGTAGGGGAACTGTGCCCTTGGGTTATGGTAGTTCTTCCCCAAGCAGGATCGTAAGGTCCTTAGAGCTATCTGTGCTGCAGATGCCTCATCTCTTTGGTACCTGTGTTAATGAGCCTCTCTGGACTTCATTTCCCCATTATTCAATCCCTGTTTTGAAGTGGGGGTCTGCCAGAACAGCAGCTTACCCAGACTATTTGCTAAGTCTTCCTTCATTTGACTTCTGCTTTTTTTACCTCCATCAGAATGGAGGCACCCTATGGAAGCTTCTTTTATGGTCTTTTTTTCTGAGATTTGAATTTTAAAGTGTCTCTTTTTTACTGTGTTATACTGCTTCTTCCTTGTATTTAATGCAATATTTTCCTCTAAGAAATGGGAATAAGAGGGTTCAGTTGAACATCAAAACTTTCTCTAACCACTGCAGCTTCAGTTAATAGTCACCTGCCTCTTTGCTTTTGTCCCCTAGCCTTTTCTGTGTCACATCAACATGCATCACTCTACTTTGAAAGTCTTTCATAAGATACACTCTTCTTCTCTGTCATCTCGTGTTTGTTAGTGAGCTGATTCTTTCCTCCAAACTCACTGTTAAGTCTTGCCTATATGGAAGCATATAGGTGCTTTCTTCTGTGCTTTTCCTTCATTTTGAAAGCACTATCCTAATATTACCTCAGTTTTCTCTACTATTCCCCTTCAAATCCCTCTTTGAACATCTCCTTTGTTGTGGTGCCTGCAGAATCTTCTCCCATTTCAGCCTTCTGAGCTATACAGATGCTGTTCACTTTTTGTTTTCTTTTCTAGAGTGCTTCAAAATCAATCCTAACGTATTTCTGGAGAGCGTCTGATTCTTGTTTGGAAACTTGACATATTTTATAATTAAGTGTTTTATGCACTGAAGTGAAAATCAGCCCCACACAGAGAGCAGGCTAAATGTGCATCATTTAGATCCCAGAAAGGCATTAAAGTAGGCTGATTGACCAGTGCTACAACAAATGTTAATTCTCACATTTTAAATGCATGTAGGTCTAACAGGCTGCTGTGGCTACTGACCCAAGAGATTTTGACTATGGACAGCTCATTTCAGTACTGTAGGTGAATTTTAGGAAAATCTCAGGTTTAGTTACTTTAAAAGTATCAACTCATTTGAATACAGTGGTACTAATAACTTAGAAGATTCACTTTTTTTTTTTAAGAATGTCCCCATATAATTGATTTGCATCTGATTGATGTGCAGAGACCAAAGATTCGTTCCACACTGAAGCAGTAGAAACCTTGCTGGATGCAGTGAACAATACCTGGACCTCATTCCTCGAGTTTCATACACCATTGCTGTTGTAGATCATAGAATCATAGGGTGGTTAGGGTTGAAAGGAGCCTTGAAGATCATCTAGTTCCAGCCCCCCTTCCATGAGCAGAGACACCTTTCACTAGGACACTAGAGACGCCTTTCAGTGCCCCATCCAACCTGGCATTGAGCACTTCCAGGGATGGGGCATCCACACTTTCTTTGAGCAACCTGTGCCAGTGCCTCAGCATCCTCTAAGCAGGTAATTTCTTCTATATATCTAACCTAAATTTCCCCCCTTTCAGTTTGCATCCATTTCTCCTTGTCCTATCACTACAGTTCTGATGAAGAGTCCCTCTCTGGCTTTCCTCTAGGCCCCTTCAGATACTGGAAGGTTGCTGTGGGGTGTCCACTCAACCTTCTGTTCTCCAGGCTGAACAACCCCAACTTTTTCAGCCTGTCTTTTTAGGGGAGGTACTCCAGTCCTCTTGGTGCCTTGACGTGGCTACCTGAAAACAGAGGCTAGACAAGAATAAGAGAATAAAAACAGGTATTTATTTGAAGGGCCTTCAAAGGTACACCTTGGGCAGTCAAGAGGATATACCCAAGATGGACCCTCGGTCACAGGCTTTTCACGCTTTTATAAGTTTGGTCCATTTGCGTATCAGGATTAATTCTCCAATTACAATTTCAGGCAATGAAATAATTATCCCAAATTTGCCCTCCCCCCCCCCCCCAATCTTCCTTCAGAGGCTTTAGTTTACATGCTTTGGGGCCTGGGACAACAAGGTGCCATTGAAGTGCAAACGTAGAGAGGGCTTTTTATGTCTGAGCAGAATGAGAGAGCAGTAGCTGACAGGCTATGTGAAGTTTCAGAGTTACACGCTAAGCAGTACAGGACCTGAAAAATATAAAAGTTAAAACCTGAGGCATCACTCTTACCAACTTTGAGCAGCCCCTGCTCTGGATTCTCTCCAGCAGTTTTTTGTCTTTCTTGTTTTGAGAGCAACAGAACTGGATGCAGCAGTCCAGATGGGGTCTCACAAGAGCAGAGTAGAGGAAGAGAATCACCTCGCTTGACCTGCTGATGCTGCTTTTGGTGCAGTCCAATAGATGAAGACAGACTAATGCAATTTTGTATTTCAAACTGAACTTCTACTTTTTCATTTGTGTCTTTGTTTTTGAATCCCTTAAAAAATCTTGCAAGCTGGGATAATAATTTGAATTAAAGCATGCCATGGGAAGCTTGGACGTGTAATGCTGCTTTCTACTGTGTGAATATGCACGTGACTGCAGGGCAGTCTGCTTCCCCATTGTGCCGGTTTTGGCCAAAATCTAGCAATATATATCCTCTGGGAGAAAGTCAGGTCCTGACCACCCTTCCCCCCACCAGGTTCGGGAAAGAAATTCCTCGAAGGAAAGTGAAGGAGATAAAACCTATTTATTAACAAACACACAGGAAAAGGACAACAATACTAAATAGCAAAACCCCTCACTATAATGAGAAAACCTGGGAAGAAATTAAGAGTCCTCTTGTAGGTGTGGTCCCTCCTTCTCGGAGCTGGCGTGGGGGGTGGCCTTAGGCCCCCTCCGGGCCTGAAGAGAAGTTCTCCTGATGTGTTCTGATGTTGTTGAAACAGTCCAGCAGAGGAAAAAAAAGGAAGAAAAGAAAACCCACCAAAGTCCTAGGAAACACGCCGGGGGAAAAAAAGGAAGAAAAAAACCCAAAAAAAACTGGCTGAAGAGACAGGCAGGGAGCTCCCTCCATGCTACCACCAGAGAACGCAGAGCCGTCTCTCTCTCTGTGTCCTTGGGAACTTGCTTTGAAAAGTTCATTTGTTTCTCCCTCCCCTCTCAAGCTCAGTTTAAAGGCACAGAACTAATTTTTTGGCATAGAGCCGTGATAGGGGATACACATCATAGAGTCACCCCAAGACAACCATTCACCACAGCATCCCACCAGGCTACCAGTACTACTGTGGGAGCAGCTGGGGTTACTCACTGCTACTTGCCTGCTACCTCCAAATCATGATTTACAGTAGAAAAGTGAGACTTGTACAAATTATTCTCTGTCTCTAGATCCAAAGAGCTCTATTAAATGAAGCCCCATAAAGGTGTATAATCTTCCCATTTATTTTTCAGAAATTACACTGTGGACTTCATGTCTGAATATTGCTAAAAATTAGTAGAATTAGTAATGATAGATACAGGTTACTTTAATGACAACTTTTCATGAGTGCACAATTTGATTGTATTTTTAAAATAACATGGTAACTTCCTGTCATTCTGCTGTAGATTTTGGAAACTACCCTAGTCCATAGGAATGTGAGTTTTGAGGTCTTAGTCCTGGAAAATTTGGGGTTGATTTGAGTATGGGACATTTTATTCTATCTTGCAGCTTACCATTTCTGTTGTGTTACTTGTTTCTGTGGTTTGAAGCTGTGCTTGTTTAGTTCATGACTAAAAGTAGCAATCAAATGTGAAAAAGCATATTAAAACAATAAAATAGATGGGCCCTGCTGGTCACCAGCTATGCAGAAGACAGTAAAAGAGAGGTAGAATGTTGCCACTTAGATGAGCTCAATAGGTCAGAGCGTGGTGCTACTAATGCCAGGGTCATGGCTTTGGTCCCCTAATGGGCCATTCATTAAAGAGTTGGACTCTCATCCTTGTGGGTCCTTTCCAACTCAGAATATTCTGTGATTCTGATTCTAAGGGAAAAGCAGTGCATGTGATAGCTCATGTTCCCAAAGGAGTGGCAAGGGTAGCTTCATGCTTTCGTATTGCCTCACAGAAAGAACTGGAAAATCAATGATTCTTCTTGTGTGGTAACAAGTGTATAAGCACATGCAAAAATTACGCTAATTACACTATCAATTGAGTTTTTAGAAAGCATTGCCATACTCTAATGAAGTAGTAGAATAGTCTTTAACTGCAAAACTCAGGCATACTGAAGCCTGGCAGTTTGTATTGAACCCTGTCTTCAAAAGATTTTGAATGTGAAAAGAGATAAAACTTTGTTGGTATAGTAGCATACCGAGGGTGCATGTGTGAGCAAGATGTTGTATTGTATTTACTTGTTAGTTTCTGTCTTAAAGGGTTTGATGTAGCTTTTCTAGATATAAGCAGGCACAGTTTTATATATGTCTCATTTATTCAGTCACCATGCAGACTCTAAAATGGATCCTAGCCAAGTTGGCAAGGTACAAAGCAGTGAGTGCCTGTGTTTTCAAAACTAGAGCTGAGACCCAAGGTTGTAAAGAAACCACAAACATACACCCAACTAGAAACAGAAAAAAGAGAGAACTTCTGTGTACCCTTGGCATGATACAGATTTATGGCAGTTTGAAGGTGAAAATGAAAGCAGTTACAAGAAATGTTAATACTTTAAATTGGCCATTTAAGCTTTCAAAGAATTATCAAGGTTGGAAGAGACCATCAAGATCATGCAGCCAAACTGTCAACCCAGCACCGCCATAATCACCCATCAACTGATGCCTTTCCTGGTCTTAAAAATCAAGAGGCGAACACGGTTAGAAGGGGAAAAAAGGGTTTTACTTTGGTATTTATTGTAAGGATCCTTAGGTGCACCACGAACAGGTCGAATACACGTCTGTGCGCCCCACCATCGCCACCGCAAAGTCCCCTCTTCTAGATCTGGTCTTAAATTCTAGGTCTTACTAATTAGCATATCTATCAAATATTCCCTAATGAGAGGCTCAAATGAGCTCCCCCTCCCAGGGAACCTTCCCCTGGATGGTTCTATCTTATTACAAAGAGTTTACAAAATGTATTCTGGAGAGGACCTTGGGGTCTGGGCACCCTGGCTCCCTAACTACGAAGCCTCTAAAATGTTTAGTCTCTTAGCTTAACAAACAAGTCCAAGAATGTAGGCAAAAAGCACCAAGAATACAGAAGTTGCAAAAAGGTATAACAGGGGTATAAAAGAAAAGACAAAATTCATCATGGCATCACAACCATATCCGCAAGTGCCACATCCAGATGCCTCTTGAACGCTTTCAGAGATGGTGACTCCATCACTTCCCTGGGCAACTCACTCCAATTCCTAACCCTTCTTTCACTGGAATCTTTTTTCTAATATCTAATCTGAACCTCCCCTGGCTCAACTTAAGGTAATTTCATCTCATCTTGTCACTTGAGGCATGACAGGAGAGACCAACCTCCTTTCAGGTAGTTGTATAGACCAGTGATGTCTCCCCTGAGCCTCCTTTTCTCCAGGCTAAACAATCCCATCTCCCTCAGACCCTTTTCATAACATTTTGCTCCAGACCCTTCACTGTCTTCATCCCCTGTAGATTTGTAAGCCAAGGCAAAACACTTTACTGTTCTCTTCAAATTGCTCTGAAGAGAGGAAAAAATAAAAGTTTTGGCCGTGGATGTTTCTGTACTATGTGTTGTTTACAGACCAATTACGAGAATTATTAAATAAGTATTTTTAGAGGACAATTCTCAATATATACACTGGTGACAATGTTCTGCCACTGCCTTGATTTCCAACTGAATGTTGGCATGTTCAGTGGGGCTTGATTTTTGTACTGAGCTAGCCATAACTCAGGTGACATTTTTGTGCAGTGTAGTGTTATCCCTTTACCTTTATTATGTGGATTGTCTCAAAGTGACTTTTTTTAGAAAGAACTTTATTTTGCAACTCGTACTCAAGCTTTCATTTAATGCTAGTTGTCTAAAGTCTTAGACCTCTGTCTTAATATGGCCCCATAATGGTGAGTATTTCTCTCCAGTCTCTGTAAAGAAAGCTTTTAGATGACTCTTCCTGCAGAGTTACCAGAGAGCCAGCTTTGTGACATGCATGGTCTGAGGACATAAATGCGCCAAGGTTAGTGTGAAGAGCTATCTTGTTTTAGGTCACATCAGTAGAGAAGTATGCAAGCCCTTCCCTGCTTCTGAAGTATAGATACCAGTCTATGTTATCCCTAAAGTACTTTAGCATGAATATCTGACTTTCAGACATCCATTGCTTTATTAGGGGACATGAATAAAGGCTGCAAAGTCTACACGAAAAATGGCAGAGAAAGGAAATATATCCTGGGAATTAAATTGTGTTAAGTGTCTCTGAAAATAGGAAAAGTCTTGATCAGATTTAATCCAAATGTATATTAGATCAGCTTGGGATAGGGTTTAATCTCTTGTAGTTTGACTGAGTAGAAAATTAAATAGCTGCCGGATGCTAGACAGGTGTTTGCAGGAAGTCTGCTTTTGCACATTTATCACATACCAATTAACACTCAGATGTGGTAGCACTCTCCATTCTCTCTATGCTTCCTGGTTTTTAAGTGATCCCCACATAATTCAGTTATGCACAGAAGACGTGCTCTGCTCTGCCTTTTTAGAGGCATAGGATTGAAAGAAGCTGAAGGAGGCGACTGTGTGTGAGAAGATATTCCACAAGCTGAATTAAAATGCAAGCAGAGTGGCCCCAGATAAAGGACAATGTTTATTTGTAGAGTAGGGATTCAACTACAATTTGAAAGACTTCTGCTACTATTTCTTTATGTAATGTTCTCACCTAGTAAGCAAAGTATGCAGGAAAACTTGAGAAGTGCTTGACCTTTGGTCAATGGCAGAGGTAGTCTTTGTGGAAGAATAAAACAGCCATTTATGCACAAAGGTATTTTCTGATGTAAGTCAAGACAGACTGGCTGCTCTTTTTAATTTCAGTTAACTAAAGTGAAATTAGGCTTCCTGATGTTTTTGTTTGTCTTCTTTGAGCAGAGTCCAGGACTGGAGATAAAATCTATGCTACAAATATTGGCAAACTCCAGGGTCAAGCTCCTGTCTTTTTCATTTATTAAAAATGAGTATTTGTAAGATCTTTCAATCATATATTTAAGTATTGGATTTAATCTTTAAATTAATTTTAATTAATTGATCCTGAATATATTTATTTGCAAAGGGTTAATTAGTAAATATAGAAGAACATAGGAATATGTATCTACATCTTCCAAAACTCAGTACTGGTATGTCCTGAATTTCTCTGCAATTCACATTTAATGCTTCTTATTTTTGCCATTTCCTTTTCCCTGTTATCTAATTCTGTGTGCAATGTATTTGAAAGTCTGTGGTCTTCAGGTTTCTGGCAGGTAGGTGTTTGTATGTATACTTGCACTCGCAGTGCTTCTGTTTTAATTGCAGTCCCTTTTCCCCTGCAGCACTCCTCTGCTGACAGCAGGATCAGCTGGTGATGCTGGGCAGTGCTATTATGGCAGGACTCCTCACTGTGTAACTCCTGCACTGAGTCTCCTCTGCTGACTGCCAAACAGGCAGAATTTTTAAAGCTATGTTAATTCCTTCCCAAGCTCTACAAAAGCATTTGTAGAAGATGTGTGGGGTTGTATCTCTGGCAAAGCTCACTAGTGAAGGAGGGAACCCAGCAGTTTCATCTTGAAGGTGGCCTTGCATACAGATATTGTGATGGTGTGCTGCCAAACAGTGCTGTGGGCACCTACCCGGTGTCCTCCATGCAGAGCAGCTCATAATATTTCACAACGAGCATCAATTAAAACTGAAGATAACAAATGTTTTTAAGGAATTCTTTGCAGGAGTTGACTTGGGGAGATAAAGGAGGGAAGAAATTGCAGTTACACAGAGCAGTAGAAATAAAAGTATGACTTCTAACTGCAAGGGAAGTTTTCATCCTTAGAGGAGTAGGGGAGATCTGTACTCAAGAATATGACATGAATTGCTTTTAGGAAAAGAGGTTTACAGATGTCAGGGGCTTTTATACCCTGCTGCTGCTGTGGCATCACATTTTCTACAAAGTATAGACACAAATTAAGGTTTCTATTTGTGAATATAGTATAGGCTCTTGCATACAATAACCCGAGGCTATAGTCATTAGGCATCAAAAAACATCAAAAACATTAATTTTTTAATTTAATTACTTAGAAAATAAATCCATTTCCCCTATATTACATCATCAGTACATACATGAATATATTCCTTTTCCAGAGCTTCTTGACTGTTACTGGCTGCAACAAAAAACTTTCTAAGTATCTGGGCATGCCAGGTAGGATTTTCCTAGTGTGTTTATAGTATCACTTTAGGATATGAAATATATCTTCTTCTTTTGCCCTCTGCCTTACCTGTATACATGGGAAATGTTTCTCCTGCATGAGGACAGAAAAGCATTGAAAAATGAGTGTGCACACACATGCAAGTGGTTTCATAAAGATTCTAATCAATCATTGCTGCTGCTTTTCCTGTGCTCCTCCATGGTAATAAGACACCACATAGCTTTCGTCATGCAGTTCAGTGCATTTAGACATTGAAATGCATCATTCTTTCGTAAAATGTAAATCAGTAAAAGTGCATCTCAGGTAATAGCACTGGAAGTGCAGATAAGAATTCTTCACCTCCAGTGCAGATTTGTTACTGGATGCCATACTGTTGCTTTGGTGACAATGAAATTTGTTCTACCATTTCATCATGCAAGGTTCAGAGCCTGCTTTTTAGCTTGCTTTCTCTATGCAAGTTGGTCTCCTAATCATACAGATCACAGATAATTGTTCCCACCACCTCTGTCTGTAGCACCTTTGAAATTGTTTTCTTCTCTCTCTTTTAAATGTGCTGCTTTTTAAGTTAGAGACCACACATGAGAGAAAGGGTTACAGAAAAATAAATTATTTAATAAGTAAGTTACTGATATTTTAAGTAGTGTAAAAGCATAAAGGAAAAATAGTATCTTTAAAAAATCTGTGTTAAAATCCATAAGAAACCCACCAGTTTCAGAAGAAATTGGACAGAACCTCACAGAAGCAGAAAAGAATGGGAACACTATGAGAATAAATACATTTGCTAACTTTCTTGAAATGGTTGTTTCCAAATGTCATCACTTCTGTGAAAGTTCCTGTGTTGGCAGAACCATAGAAGAACATTATTTTGTTGTTAGTTGGACAAGTGCAATAAAACAAATTGTGATGTCAGAGGGGAAGTTGGTGAGATTTTCTTTTGTATGTCCAATACCACCTGAACCTACAAAGGCTGCTGCTTTCCCAGTTTACTAAATACGAATGTGTGTCAATGTAAATAAAAATGGAAGATGGCTTAACATAAATTTTCCTCTTGAAATAGTTACAGAAAAGAAAAAAACCCAAAGATAAGTGGTCAATCTCCAAGAGAAAGGCTTCAGTTCCTTCACCATCCTGAAAGGGATGAATCATTCAAGAATGTGTCTGTAGCACTGTGTAACTTTGCAGAGATTATTCTGACTTCTGCAAAATTTTCCTGTGATTCCCTTTGAACTGCAACATCTGTATGCAACTGGCAATGTAGAGTTACATATAAAATGTCAATTAATATGTACAAGTTTCTAGTCTTGATAAAATAAATGGTAGGTTCTTTAGGTACAACCGTAGCTGGGAGTGGTGCAGTCTGGTTCCACACAGAATACTAGGGGCTGTATCAAGTATTTCCATCATCGGTTTTGAATCTGCAAGACCCAGTTCAACTCTGATACCAGGTTGGACTTCAGTGAAATGGTGCCCACTTCTGCCAGGTCAGAATTGGATTTTACAGAGATGAAAAAGCTTGAATTTTCTTAAGAAATTAGGCTACTGTAGTAGTGTATGGTCTATTTAGAGCTAACAGAAATGTTAGTAAGGTTTCTCTGTGACGGAGGTTTTTAGCACCATATGCAGAGACAGAAATCATAAAATTATTTGCCTTGTAGGAAGCCCTTGAGTATGCTGTTAGCATCAAATGCAAACAACATTTAGTCATTAGTGACCTGCTCAGCTGCTTGAATTAGTGACCTGAAGGAGAGAGACCTATTACCAATCCACTGAAATAATGTCTTCACTTACAGTAAATTTTCAACTCTGATACATTAAGAAAAATCGCTGCTTTGTGACCAGCAAACTCATACTCCTGCTTATGTGATAGTCTGTGATGTCTGTGTCTCAGCTTGCAAAATGAGGTACGGGTAAGCTGCCATCAGCTATTGAGAATTCATTTCCTCAGCCTGCCCTGCCTGCTCGCGCAGGGGCTCGCGCATCAATGCCCGCCGCCAGACAGACCTGTTAAAATCTTACCAACTCTGCAATTGTCTCACCCTCTAGTGGCTTGTCTGGGAAACAAGATGTAAATGATGGTTAAATTTGAGTGCTGGTACTTAAATTCTAGGATGCTGTTCCCTGTATTTTCAGCTCACAACTATGCATGGATGTACTTGCAAACTAGGCTGTATTGACTAACTAATTTCAGTCTGCCTAAAATTGAGATGCTGCCCACTATTCTCAATATCTTGATTACCGGGAATGTCAGATAGAATAGAGTTTTCCACTGTTGTCACCATTTATATAAGCTGGCCGGAAGTGTGTCGATGGCAGTTTGAAGGGGTGGTGTTTTGATATTATTCATGTCTAACATAAAATCTCTTTTAGTATGTGCCTGAGATCATGTTGTTGAAATGAGGCCATGAATTTTGTTCTCAGAGAAGCATACACACTACGAGGTTAAGTGATACAATATCAGTGTGAAGCAGTGCACTTAGTTTGTTACTTGCATAGCTTCTTTGTTTTATTTGAGTTCTGTCTCTTCATGTTGATAGAAGGACATTCTGCTTAAAATCTTCTGAGGTCCTCTTGATTTATTTATAAGATCTGTATAGACATCCAAATAGTGATATCTGAACAAAAGAATTAATGAAAGTATGAATGTGGACAGGGTATTGACTCCTCACTGCTGCAGACTCTCTTGGCATTCAAAATTATATGACAGAGGATTTTATACCTACAGTGGATGGAGGAAAAATCTTTAATACCTGATGGCAGGTGAAAATCAAGGTGTTAATAGAGTTATAGAGATTTGGAAGTATGGATCTGTTTCTTGCTGATCGGTTTTTTGCCAGAAACATCGGTCACATGACAACTTTGCTGAAATTGGTCTGCTCATGGAACAAGCAAAATTGACACTAGTACAGTATAGTAGTTAATTTATCTTATTTGTTTTAACTTTGTTCCGCTACTGTTCTTGCATTATCTATTTAGGTAGTGTTTTTTCAGGGTATGAGGAGTTGGTCAGCTAAAAAAATTTCATGAGTTAAATCTCATTCTTCTGCACACAAGAAAAGTTTCAAATTGTTTAGATTTAGACAGTAAATCCTTCATTACAAATGGAGTGCTTTCAGTTTTCAGACTGTTGAAATAATTGTAGTACTGTTTCTCCCAACATGCTGTAATCGATGTTCTTTATCTGTTTCCATTGCTACTTTTGGTCAGTCTAGGATATATTTGTTATTAATTGCTCCTTACCTTTAACAGTACCAGTATTTAGGAGAGTAAACATACAGGTCTTCAAGTCCGGAGACAAAATATGGCAAGGTTGTAAAGCTGGGAACTCTCGCCAGAGAAAGATTTTCATCATTAGTATTTCTAGCTTCTATAATCTTTCTTAAACTCCATCTCCTTGCAGATAATGCTGAGATAGTTTTTGCACTTATCAGCATATACAAACAGGTGTTTCAGCTTTCTGTAGGAGCTGTTTGTGGAAGTCAGGGGTTTGTTCTACTTATGCTGAGAATTGCTCCATGGAAGTAAAGAAGAAACACTCATTAAAATGAGAAACTACCTTTAGCAAAGTAAAGCACAGGCAAGAGTTGCTGTGTGTTGCAGAAGGAATGATATTTGCATTTGGCATTCAGCACTTCTGTGTCCTGCTGTATCAAAGGTCTGAGCCTTAGTTGTAAGGAGGTCTTAGGTGTATGAGTCAGCCAGTATGGGATTATTTGCTATTTTTGTTCATTTTACATAGACATCTCTCTTCTGAAAGGATTTTGCATAGAACTAGTACAAATCAGGTTGTAAAATGAGTTTGCCATGTGTTCTTCTCTTGCAGATCATCATAGTTTAAAAGGAGAAGTGAATTTTTAAAACCAGTAAGTGATGCTAGAAGAGAAGCAGGAGAGGATGTCTTCATCTGAAAAGGTTGCTATGTAGAATAGGTAACAGGCTTCTGCCTCTGTCATGAGCTTAAGACTATGAGTGCCCTAAAAGTGAGATATGTGTCTATGGACACATACTTGTTTGTTTATTTCCTTGTAATAAGTGTGTGGTAACCAGAGCTTCCCTGAGTGATCCAGGTGCTTTCCCAGGCTCTGATGATACACTGTGTCTATTTGCATCACAAATTCGAATGCAGTACAAATAGAGTAATTATTCTGTCCTTAAAGAGCTTGATTAATCTTCCTGTCTGCACACAGCAGAACTGTTCCAGCTCAGCTTTGCTCCAGAAGGATATTTATTGTATTTGGGCATAGGGAAGCCCCCATTATGGAAAATGTACAAGTCACTGGAAGTGGTGGGCCATAAATTTTGGATGGAAGTTTTTTTATTCACAGGTAGAATTCCTTGGAAATTATGTAATTTTAAGGCTTTTGGATAAGGATGTGTGAAAGGATGTTGACTGACAGATCTCATTTGCTCCAGCCAGTATGACTAGATCCAACAGGCAAGAGGAAAAGGGAAAAAAAAAACCAAAGGAGCAAGTTGCTGGTAAGGGGGACTTGCTCTGGGAAGCAAAACTGCAGTGACAGAGCTGGTCAAGAGGTGACATGAGAATTTGCTGGGAGGGTGGAGCAAGAGAGCTTGGGAGGAAGGGAAGAAGCAGCTACAGAAAAGAAGGAATAAAACATTTTGTAGCCAGCTTTGGAAAAAGGTTATTGTAGGGTAAAGAGAGAGGTCAAAAGGCACTTCATTTGATGACATAGTAGATTTGATAGATTGATTTGAGATTTTATTCAATGTTTTTTGACTCAACACTGCTGAAAAAAGCATCACATACTTGCAAAACTTCTCAAGTATTTCTATGATTGGCTTTCTAGCAGTGATTTCAATACTGTACTTTCAAACCCTGACACTTCGTGATGAGAAGTTCTGTTACATGATACAGCTACGGAATCTGTTGCTTTTTGTAATTTTTTTTCACTTATGTAAAATTTTATAGGTGTAACTTGCTGCCCCCTAACCTTGAAGTGTAATAGTCTCATCACTGAGATGATGCCGTGTTTTCTTTCATGACAGAAAAGAAATAATAGCACAAAAATAAGGAAAGATTTTCAGACTTCATGAATGTGAACTTCACATGTTCATTGATCTCCTCTTTTGAAAATTTAGCAATGTATGCCAGATCAAATCTCAAGGCATTATAATTTTGAATCTTGCTCTCCATGGTTTTCCAAGAAAGGCAAAGAAAATTTGAGGATTGCTTGAAAGTGTTTATAATCATCTCTTTAAACTTCGTTCTGATTTGGAAGATGGGAAATGGCACATCTTTGAGTAGCATCATTGTATTAGATTTTGTTACTGTTAATCTCAAGATTTTTCAAAGTAGCTACTAGATTAATGAGATTCATTCAGTATCCAGGGAAGTTAATGGTTAGTGGAAGTGCTGATATGTGCTGACAAAAGTTCTTTACAGATTCAGCTTAGACTTACAGGGGAGGCTGTAGCTCACATAGCTTGTGTATTTGTTTCAGGTGTTTCTGGGTTTTTTTGTTTTTTTTTTTTTACAATATAGATTGGATTTTTGAGACAGTCTCAACGGTTTCATAGTTCAGCATGTAATCTGTATGAGTGCAGCATGTAAACTTGCTTGCAAAGCTGGATTCAGACACTACCAATGTAGTAGACCCAATGGTCAGATCTTGATAGAAAGTCTAGTTTGAGTAGTTAATACCAAAAAATGAACCAAACACATACATGACATGAAATCATGAGTTGGTATCACTTGTTCTTCTGGCCCAAGCTTGATCACCTAATTTTGAATAGCTACCTTTGTCCAGAGTAGACTTTATGCTGAATCAGTTTATTCTCACCTAAATTTGGTCAGATTACATTCATTTCTTTGCAGCTGTCAGAAAGTCAGGAAACAAAAAAGGTCCATGAAGCCAAGACTGAGTACTACATGAGTTAATTAAACAGAAAAGCGATTGCAGGTTCATATCTTATCTGGAAGCATTTTATTGCCAAGAAATCCAGTATAAAGGCATAAAATTCCATTTTCTGGTCTAAACAGAGGTGGATTATAAAATGAAATGTCGCTTCTGAAAATTGCCCTTGATATTTAACATGTATTAAAAGTTGTAAAGTCTCAGCTATTGTATAAAAGATGTAAGAAGAGATTTTTATTCTCTTTTACTAGGGGCACATATTTTACAGTAAAATCTTCTATAATAAACTATGTGTAATTTAAATACCATGAATGGTTGCTTGGTTTTGTTTGGGGGTTTTTTAACTTTTTTTTTTTCCTAGCTTCAGGGCCATATAGGGATAGCAGTCCTTTTGGCTGTGGGACACCTGAGAAAAAACAAGTAAGGCTTTACAGATTGCTGAACTTCATATGTGTTTAAAAAGCCCCAACACTTTAAACTATGCATAAAATTTTTGGTCCCAGAAATTTCAGCTTCAGCATATGAAAATTTTCAGTTGCACCTTAGAACATGCAGTTAGTGCAATCCTGAATTCATTTTGGCAAGCACTAAGCAGTTGTTGACATAAGTATATTGGAGAAATCTAAGCAGGTGGGTCATTCCACAAAATGACTCCTAAATCTTAGTAAAAGTCTCTATGAAGATCTGGCCCAAATTTTTCTGGACAATTAATACTTAGTCCAAATAAGGAAGCAAGTTAATCACTGTTATTCTGTGTCCCACACTATACGTCCAAGCAGGAATTTTTACTTTGTACTAACTTTTAGCATCCCCACCAGGCTATTACAAAAGGCAAAGCTCAAAAGGGCCCCAGGAGCAACAGGCTCCTACTTTCCTTTGTCTCAGACTCGTGGCAGAAGAGCTACAGTAGTGTCTGAAAATCCTGCAGTAGGTGTTAAATCAAGGTTTTGGCAGCTTGGGCAAGGTGAACTCTGCAATTACCAGTTTGTGTTCTATCTTCCAATGGAAATCTGTGTATTTACATACACAACAGGATTTATTCTGACACAGGTGTAGTTTATCATTATCTCTGTGGGGCCAAAGTTCGGTGAACAGCCCAACATTTGCTTTGGAGTTATTAGAAGGGAAGCACTTTATGATTTGTGATTAGCCATCAGCTTTAGTTAAGTGGTTTACAGTTTTTGTTGTGTCTATCCTGGGGCCAACTTCAGTGTTGCTGAATAGGAGAATCTGTTAAAGGTCTCATTTTGAACATGTTCTAGAATTTGTAATGTACCTATAATATTTTATGTGCCAAAACAGTTTAGAAATCAAAAAACCTTTGTTTATTTAGGTGTTTTCAAAAAAATCAAACCACCTTTTTTTTTAGGGGTAATTAATTCCATATTTAAGGAGAATTAGATTTGATTTTCTGGGCTATGTTACATCTTTTAGCATTAAAAAATGAAAGGAAACTTCACAGTAAAAATTACTGTAGAGCCTGTTAACATCTGAAACTTAGGAGCACACATATTTAAGGACTTAGGATTCTTTATTTAAGAGGCTCACTGCTTCATTGTGATGAAATGCATTATAGTAGAAGATTCTTAGGGACAAGTAAATTTCAGGAAGGAAGTAGGGAGTCTAGAAACAACAATACACATTTTTCTTAAAGGCAATAGTTGCTGCCCCCTACTTAGAAATGCATTGTTTTTGGAGGCCAGATGAGTTCTTAGGAGCTGGGCTTGCCAATAATGCTCCTTGAACTTGATTCATCAGCGTTTGGTCTCTCCTGTTTTTGCCCTAGTGCCTACTAGTTCCCCAGTTCCTACTGTGCTGGCTAGCTTGCAGCCTTTTTCTTGTTTGCTCTCACCCCCTCCTTCCAGCCTCCCGGAGTGCCAGCTCTCTGCCTGTTTGGGATTTGGCTGTGCTGTAGACCTTTGCTAATGGCTGTGGTAATCAGGATGGAAAAGAAGAGTAAAGTCAGCCTTCTTGGGAGACTAACACATTAATATGCAGCTTGAAAGGTACCTGCAGTTCTGCCTTGTGTCATTTACAGGGCTGCTTTTAGATCTTGCGTGATTTCCCAGAGTATCGCGTATCGGTTTGTACCAGTGATGGGCGTGTTATGTAAGGGGTGGGAGAGGTTATCTCGTGCCAGTGTCTCAAGTAATGCACATCATGACTCTCTCTGTGTGCAGTATCACCTCTTACTTTAAGAATGCACAAACACAGAGGGCTCATAAGAGATTTACAGAGGAACTTTTTCTCAGGCACATAATGATATGCAAATATCTCAGGATCAAAGGTAAGTCAAAGAAAAATGGCACTGAGTAGAATAAGTCAACTCAGCTAGCAGCCTATCTACATGACAGACTCACGGGCAACTCCAGAGCTGTCAGCCTCACTGCCTGTGGAGCCCACTAAGGGGCCAGGTGTTGCTGTTGGATGACTGTTTTCAGCAGCTTGGCATCTGGGCTCTGTGATGGCCTGTGTGTCGTGTTGGAGTGGGAACTTTCACTGTGCTGCTGGGGTTGGACACAAAGGAAAACAGATTTTCTGAGGTTATGGTAATTAAATTGTTGTGTCTGATTTTAAGCCAGATTCTACCTGCCGGTTGTTACGAATCCACCTCAAAAAAGAAGCCTGCAGTTTTGCTTTATTTAAAGGCACACATTTAAATTGCATGAACTTGCTGTTTATTTCTAGATTTTGAGGAAAAGTAGGAATCATGTCCATATACCTGTATTCACATATAAAAACTGGCTGGCCTGAAACTGAAGACATAGTGTAAAAGAAAACATAAGTTATTTGACTTATTTTGTTGGGCTTGGAGGTAAAAAAGAGGGTAGCTTTCTTTTTTTTTTAATTTTAAAATTTTTATTAACACAATACCTCACTGGTTGAAATCAATTAAAAAGAAACAAAACCAGTGTCTCATCTTAGGAGAGCTCTTGCCATCAATGTTCTGATGTAGCTTCCACATAAGTTGCTATTGTCCACAGTCCAGGGAAAGATAGTGGGATTTTACCCTTTATGGGTATAGCCAGCTGCAGGTGCTGGTAAGCCCTGCACTGGGTGGGCTTTGCTAAGGGTTGAGCACATTTCCTTGTTGGCAGTCAGTGGCACTGTTTTGACTGAATGCATGTTCCACAACTGAGTTGTGGTTGAACTTAAGTTCAACCCTGAGCAGGGGACCAGCATACAACCAGTAAATGGCTTGTATGATGTTTAACTCTAAAATTTGCACATGAACATGCCATTTGGACAAGAAAATGTGTAATTTGGGTAAGAGAATTTGCTACCTGCAATTGCAAATTACTATGTTGAGTTGTTTCCTCAAACATAAGTGTCTTAATTTTCAATTTGATTCATCTAATTTTTTTTTTTTTTTTTTTTTACCAAATCTGGCTTCATCATTTTTTTCCCTGTGAAAATAAGCTAGGACTATTTTGGTTGACTTGTGAATGGTCAGAGAAGCACTTAACATTTCAGAATGCATTCAGAAACTACCTGAGATGCAGAAAATCTGAATGCTTACAAAAGCATTACAAAACTGTGGGACACCTGTGTGCTGTAATCCTCCTCTCCAACCCATTAGTCCTGTGCCCCAGTGAATTATTCTAAAACACATTCTAGAAAGGAGATGTAATGGCCAAAAAAGGGGTATAACAGACTTCCCAGAATGACTACTCCACAGAAGCCACTTTATATTTTCAAACACATTAGTTGTCCTAGATTTACTAGTAACAGTCTAAAACTTAAACCTACTTGAGGTTAAAAAAAAACCAAACTAGCCTGGAAAACAAAATTTTTGGGGAAATACTGGCTCTGCTGTGGTGGACTTCATCCAGTTTGCAGTCTGGAGTAAGATTTTCTCTTCTATTAGTATCTGCTACAGTTCCTGAGTCATCTTTCATGATACCTTTTCATTGACTGTAAAAGAAGCTGAATCAGTTGGATGAGTTGACCCTTTTATAATTTCTGAATAAACTATCCCATTGATAAATATATAGTATAATAGATTTAATCAGTTTTGATAGTGCAGGCAGTAAAGTAACATTGCACCCTGACAGGAAACATTTTGAAATTCTAATGTTAATAATAATCAGGTAATTAAAGACAGTTCAGTATTTTTTCAGTACTAATGTATGTTTTCCTTCTGTTAAGTCAGAAGTAAAAACAAAGTTTAATAAGAGTGGTATAAATTAATTTAGTTCATTCCGATACTCTTGAATTTGTTGTTTAGCTGGTTCAAGAAGTTCCAGTTACTTGTATTCCTCAAAATATCATAGAACCATTTGAGTTGGAAAAGACGTCTCCCAACAAACAAAGGTACTATATTGTGGCAGTTGTGTATCACATTACAACTATATTGTCTCTGTATTAGTACAAAATCCTGATTTTAATGGTAAATTAATTGTTTGAATAGTTTTCTAGATATTAAAAAACCCAAACATGAAGTCTTTATTGAAGTGGGCAGACAAAATCTTGATCACAGGCTGGCGAATCCAATGCATGTCTCAGTTCTGTGTGCACAAAGTGTTAGAAGAATGAAAGGGGGAAAGCAGCACTGGTGCAGGTTGCCCTTAGAAGTTGTAGATGTTCATCCTTGGGGGTTTTCAAGATTCAGCTGACAAAAATCCCTGTGCAACCTGGTCAGGATTTAGTATTGGCCCTGTATGGAGAAAGGAGATCTCTTTAAGCCTGCATAACTGTGATTTTCTGATCCTATAAAAAGTGAGCTTGTGAAAAGAAGGAAATATTAAAGGGAATGTTGGTATCAGAGAATTTCATAAAGATTAAACAACAGCCTGTCTCTGCATTAAAAAAAAAAAAAAAGAGATTCCCTGTGCCCTGCAGGGAGTCACAATGGGTTTGAGATTGTTCTCAGAAGTTTCACTTTCTTAAAGTTCTTGCTATAGGGGATGGTCTTAGAACACTGAAGATGACTCTGACACGTCATCCCCAGCAGGTAATCCCATCCAAGGCTGGTAGTGTGATGACTGATGTCACAGCACAGTAGGCAAAGAAGTACTAAGTTATTACTTCTGATTTAGCCAGAGGAGCACTGAATTGATGAAATTGTTAAACTGGGACTTTGGAAGGAGTAAATGACCAAACACATCTTTTTATACAGTTTGATCTGTGACTGTGTAAACTCTTTACATAGGCTAAAAATGTTTGTTGCATTGGGTAGTGTTCCTGACTAAAACACCCACTGCTGTCATTCCAGAGGGTTCGCAACTGGTTCTGCTTTCCCTGTTTTATTTTTCTTCTTTATTGATATCTTCAGAAGACTTCTTGGACTAATATCCACTGTCCAAAAGGATGCATTATCTCATTTTTGCAAAGGTGTTTCTTAATATCACTAAAATGACCTAAAAATAGAACTGCTTTTATATACAACTTCTACGTTTTATGATAGAAATTACTGTTTCTGCTGACCAAGTCAAAGCAAAAAGTATTTTTCAAATAAGAATACCTTAGAATTGGTCAGAGGCTATTCTGCCTCATCTGTGAAGCTATTCCATAGAAATTCATAGTTCAGTAGTTTAGGTCTTTGCTCTTCATCATATACTAGACTCCTGTACCAGTCTTAGCAAGAACAGACGTTGTGGTGTTTGGTGGTACATCGTATGGCAAGAGCCATCAGAATGCCTCCATAAAACATACTGGTCGGTGTATCTTATAAGAGACTTTCTCATTCATTTGTCAGTTCTGCTAGCAGGAGTTCACAAATGGACAAAGAACAGCAAAGTTTAAATTTCCCATGGTAATTAGGCAGAGAGAGAATTCCCCTGTGCAGGCAGCAGTGCTCATAATTCCTGTATACTGAAGATACCTGCTTCCTTTCCCTCAAAACAATCTAGTTGTATTCCATTTTCACAAAATTTTGTTTTTTTAAGTAATGAAAATGTGTTTCTCTGCTTCCTGCTGATTGGAAAATGTTCATTCTTCTGACATTTCTTTTTGAACCGAGATTTTCTGTCTTTGGGGATTATGCTGTGAGTAACTGAAAGACTACACTGTACACAGAGAGTAGCACCTTTCTGGTGAGGCCTGCTATGAGCACCCTTCCTGTCCCATTGCCTTCTACTCTGTGAAAGCCCTCTTGTGGTGCCAGGTCCTGACTTTACTGCTGATGTGCAATTTGAGCTGTACATCATCTCTCCTACCTCCAGTCGCATGCTCTCAAAACTGCCATTGTTTTGGAACAGTGCACCTTGACAAAGCCAGGGATCAGACAGGAGAGATCAGGGAAAAAGAAGCTTTCAGAGACAAGGGGTCCAGAAATTCCTAAGTCCATTGGATTTATTCCAAGTTTGACTTTCCTAAAAAATAGATTGTGGGTTTTTTTCTATTCAAGAAATAATGTTGTAATCATAATGATGTCAAAACCAATTATCTTTTTAATAATTTTTCCATCCAGATATTTCTGTACCTTGTAGAGGATGAAGAATAAAAGTTTGAACAATGGATGGACTCTGTTGTAAGACGTAGCTTTACACTGAAAATGTTTTTACAATTAGCAGCATGTCCCTTTCTATAGAAACAAAAAAGACATGAGAATGGGTATTCCTAAAATAAATCAATGGCGAAAGAATTTATTTTTCCAAATGTATAAAGGTGAAAATTCATGAGTACAGCTGGAATTAATATGAAATTTTATGCCTTAGATTAGCATAACAGTGGTTCTACCTCCAGTAATGTAAATTGGAGTCTGAGAAAGACATTTTCATCAGAAACAAAGCCCGAAACTTACCCATGTTTTGTTACTTGATGGTGTACAGAAACGTGAACCTCTGTGTTGCACTTTACATGAACTCATACACTTTCTTTTTCTGTGCAGCTCTATGCAGATCTCTGAGTCGAGAGAATGATTTAATAAAGAAAAAAGATACATGCAATGTCAGTAGATGACAGTAAACCATGAAGTAACAAATTTGGAAAGCTGAGAAGTCAGCCAATATTGATTTCAGACAACATTAGGGAAAAGGGTTACTTTATGTCCATACAAAGTTATCCATAAGTATTCAGTTTTCATTATCTTCCACTATTAAAGGTCACAAATAATGATCTCTGAGAGTTTTTCAGCCTTTGCAGGTTTTCAAATTCTTGTTGTCTAGCTATAAAAGTATGAAATCAAAGATGTCGTGAGGTGACAGAAAACACTGCAAGAAGAAGAGCTTACATAGTTATGGTCATATCTGCCTGTGTTCTCTAGGACATTACTTAGTCCCATTAAACCTGTCAAAGTTTATCTGGTAGCACCTGCTCAGAAGGGATATCAGCATTGCTTATCTTGCTCTGGGGTTATTGTTTATTACTACCAGTTTTGAAACAAGTCATTATGTTAAATTACTGTGCTCTGATACTCAAATCAGACATGTAGACCTAACATGCTCTCTTATTTTAAGGTGTACTGGGTTCTCCTGAATTTGTAGCATTTAGAAATGAGAGTAGAGAAAAAGGTGCAGATGTATTTTGCTATGCATATCAGGCTTTTTTAAAGAGAAATCCAAGTTTTGTATGTACTGAGATAAATGGTTAAGCTTTTATTAGCCACTGCAAAATAAGAAATTGGTCAAGAAAAGAATGGGAAAAAATAACCTTGGCCAATCCAAAAGTTATATACAAACCTCTATGTGATAGACACCTTTCTGGTCCATGCAGTAGTTACACACTGGAATTGTGACCTTTGGAATTAGAACTGCTTTTGAGCTCTGTCATGTAAAGATCTAATTTGGCCATAAAATACTTATAAAAATTTATGAAAGAAATTTGACTAAATGAGTCTGGTGGATAATTTAGAAACTTGAATATCTCAGGCACTTTGCTGAATTTATACCTCAGCATTTCTCTGAAGTGGTAGTATTGCCCCATCTTTGTGATGCCATTCACTAAGTGATGGCATCAGGATCTTCTCCAGAGGATGGATTTTTGTTGTCCTTTTGTCTAACAACTAGAGAATGTGGAATAACCAAGGCTGTCCAAAGTGTTGGGTAGCCTTTGTTGTGCACCATAAGAAATCATAACAGGATATTGTCTTTTAAATGGTAACAGTCACCTCAGGAACTCAGTATCATCTATGTCTGAATACACACAACTGAGGTACTCGGTCACTAGCTGTGTGTAATCATCACAAGCTTTTAGAATTAAACATGTGTTAAGCCTTTCAAACAATTTAAAGTATCACATTATAGATTTGTCCATTTTCTCCTTTCTTCCCGAGTCTGTCTTTGTGAACTCCAAATATCTCATACATTCTTGAAAACTTTAAGAAACAATTAAGAATAAGTGTTAATTCTTTTTTTCTTTTTTTTTTTGCCCTTGTGACTTTCTGTGTAAATTTAACAACTAAAAAGTTTTTCTTTATTCAGGTACATGTTAGATGATAAAATTTAAGTTTAGAAATGTCAATAGCTCTCTCAAGTTTATGCAAACGTTTGGTCATGGGAGGTGTTGGCTTGAAATTCCTCAGTGTTCTGTATGATTTCCTGCTGCCTGCCAAGTGGGTATTGGTATAGTCCTAACTGCAGGAATACACTGTTGCAATAATTGTAAACAACACATACATGAAAATTATTTTTAGAGCAACTGTCCTTTTCAATGTAAACATTTTTTTTTTCTGCCATAGTGGCAATTTTAATGTGGGCAAGCAATATACCATTGCATTTTTTGTAGGTGGTATCCTCAAATTACACAGAGAAGGTTTCCTTTTCCCTTCCTACCCCAAGTATGCCTGTTTACTTCTAAGTTTAAAAATAAGCTGATTCATATGAAAGGTACTAAATATTTTTTTAAAGAAGCTTTTATTTGTTTGTTTTGTTTGTTGTTCTTTGACTATACTGTTTAGCTGGTGAACTGCTTCTGTTGATATACTTTCAAAGGCATTTAATTAATTATTTTTACCAGGTAGTGTTTAGGTAATGCTATATGAAAGAATGTCTTGTGTGTTGGATGTCAGAGAACTAGTACTGTATTGGCAGAGTTCAGAAGGTAGTGATTTGGGTCTTGCACTTCTGTGACTCTAGCAAGGTTCTTAGGCAATTGCTTAACTGCAAACACATGAAGAACCATCTAAATTGCATGGAATACAAATACATTTATAAATGAACTCTAAGGAAGCAGGTGTCTCATGTAATTCTTTCAACATGTGTACAGAGTAGAAGTCCTTTGCTTCTGAAGAAAATGCTGTTCTTCTTTGTTGAGGATAAAGAGGGAAAAATAGGAGCTCTGAAATGAGGAGGTACACCTGTACAGAAAAGCAAGGCATGTGATAGTAAATATGTAAGAATGTCAGTTATGCCATTATATTAATATTTTATGTCGCTTCTTTGTTTTCTTACTGTCCTCTCTTTTAGTCTCTCAAAACAGGAGTATTTCTGAAATCACTACAATTCAGTGTATGGATACATTCTATCGTGCTCTTTGTAAGACCTTAAGTTCATTTGAAGAAAACAAAGTAGGCTTCTAAATCATTTGGCTACATCTGAAAATTTTAGTTCACTTTCTTAAAGGGTTTACTTTAGAAAAATACTAACTTATTCCTGTAACTAATCTTTATTATTAGGAGAATTGTTTGCTTTGAAAGGGCATTCAGGGATGGGTTCCACAGAAAGGTCTGTCACCAGTATCTGTTTTACTTCTCATTTTATTCTTAGAACCTGTTCGGTTTTGTGGTAAGGTATCTGAGTGTCTGAGTATACAAGCATATGACACAACTCCCTTTTCAACAAATGCTGTTACAGAACTACCTTTTCCCTGCCCTTCAAAAAACAAGGATTTGAGATACTACAGTCTAACCACATCAAGAACATGAAACTATGCCAGTAAACTTCTGATAAGTCATTGGTATCAGTTCCATTTTTCTTAGTCTTTAGAAACCTCGGTGTTCTTCACATATTTAATAATGCTTCCTCTAACAATTGCCTAAATATTTATGACATTTAGATTTCAAATATAATCTTCTGATCTGGATACACAAGCATGGGGTTCTTTAACAATATGTGTGGAAGATATTCTTCAGTAGTCTTTCTACTTAAGTACATTTCATAATTCTTTCAGCACATTGTCTTACTTACACAGTCCATGATACTTGGCTGTTCTGTGTTCAGGTTCACTCAACAACATATAGGCCTAAAAGTTTCCTTTTTTTACTTTTTTTTTGACACTGAAGAAGTATAGCATTGTTCTGCTAGCTATTTCTAAATAAGAAGAGACTTGTATGCATATTTGTGGTACAATAATATGTCTTATGATTTAGAACCTGGAATTGAGCTATGAAGAGGCGGAAACCTCTTCCTAAATGAACCAGATGGTGCTTGATAGAAATTAATCAGGTAGACTGTTAAAATTCCTTGGAAGGAAGAAGTTTTATAAGTGCAAATAATAAAACTAATGCTGAAGAAAATTGAAATTAATAAAGCTTTTATAAGAGTTTTCTCCACTATTCCTATATCTAGAGCACTTCAATGGCAGAATGAGAATTAGATATTTACTCCTCTGTCTTTCAATGGAAATGGAAAAAAAAAAAAGTTAAAAAATAGTTAGATATCAAAACATGCAGACAGAAACAGATACCATAAAATTACCTAAATTCTATTGAAACTACTTGAATATGTTTCAAATATATGGGGTGGAAGCCTGGCTACATTTTTCCCTCTCAAAACCAAAAATCATCATCAATTTTTAATCTGGATTTTTTTTTTTTTAATCTTTCCAAATATATCGAAAATTTTTAAGCAGGTAAATCGTTCTGTTTTTTCCTAATTTTGGAGTATTTAATTTTGTATGTATTTTATATAATATCTATATATCCTGTGGAAACAAATCCAGCTTATAACCAATGAAAGTGAATGTCAAGAGAGATGTGTCTGTTGCTGTCATGTCCCGTCATCTTCTTTTGTGTTAGTGTTTATTTTCTCATGTCACTGATTTCAAATTCTTTAATGTTTTGCTAAAGCATGAGCCATTGAAAGTTTCAAGATGTGTTGCGTGTTGCAAGAGGAAAAATGTATGTTGTATACCTACTGGATTGGGCAATGGGTAAAGAAAGAGCTATGGATGGTCACTGTTTCAGGTAAAATGCTAAAAATTGGTGGTAAAATGTTCACTGACCTAAGTGGTTTTCTATCTGCTATACATGTGTGTATTCATTTTAGATATCAAAAAGGCAGACCAAGAGCTAATCACGTATTTCTCTAGTCACATAAGACATGCAGAAGCTAAGTCAAAATACAGGTTTAAAAAATCAAAAGACAAAACAAGGTTTAACACTCATGATAACAGTAATATTGTATGAACAGCCAGTTCCAAATCCAGGCCTTCTCCTAACAGTTTGGTCATTATTTGTTGTGCTTAAAAGTCTTATATAGGAAATGGTAAAAGAGGGGACATTTGGCTCGTAGTTACGATGTGGTATTTGCTGATAACTCAGTTGAATCAACATATATAAATCCTGTTGCTAACTAAATGATGATTTCTCATCTGCAGTTCAATATGGAGACAACTAATCTAATGTGAATAGATAATTGTCAGGCAAGGGCTTGTGAATACATGTACCATTCTCTTGATATCTCTATGTTCAAGGTAAAGACATGCAATTAGATATAAGGGGACAATGAGAACACTCACGGACATTCACTGAAAAACAGAATATATGACCTAAAGAGAGACTTTTTGCAGTGTCTTTTGTGGGTAATACAATTATCTCAACTAAAGAAGGTGTCTTTTGAATTATCAGACCACCCAGATTTTCTATTGAGATAGAAAATATGTTTATAGAAAGATTTTAGGTGTGCTGTTCACTAATTCTTTTACTACCTAAAAATGTATTTCTATATGTCCTTGTTTTTCCCTGCCAATCACATAATCAGTTATTCCCTGTTTCTTTTCTTGTGGGGCTAAGCTGGCTTCCTCATTTTTGCAGTTCATCAATACAAAACTGATTTGAAGCTGAGCTGTATAATAATAAGCCTTTCAGCAGCCAGGCTTGACACTTGCCTTGTAATTAAGGCCTTGATGGTTGTGTTGATGGCAAATGAAAGAAAATGGCTTTGTTCTCAATTCCAGAGGCTTGATTGCTGGTTCTCGTTCTCACCTGAATTCGACCCATTCTGCATTGTGCACATGATTGCTGGAGTGTGAGTAATTGCAGTGCTGGCAGATGACATTTTCATGAAGCACACTCTGCACTGCTCCAGAGGGAATTTACAGAATTTATAGCTGGAGAAGCTCATCAAACATGGATTTAGGAAATGCCTATGTGAAAAGTGGGAGCCCACAACCAAATATCAGAGCTTTTCTTTTGACATTTGCTTTTACATAAAGGACTGTCTGCAACCTGTCTTACCTTATAGTAGCAGCCTATTCATGACTAGATTTTGTGATTAAGTGAAGTTACTGAAGTTTGTTAATGCAATTTTTTGCATGTTTTCTTGTAATTTTTTGTTTGCTTGGGAAAGTAGATGGAAAATAGTTTTCTCATTTCCATTCATATTTTTACATTTCCTTAACCTTTCAACTATTTAAAAATTTTCAGATGTCTCATGGTATTTATTGACAGCAGCGTGTGCTTGATTTTTATTTAAATCCTCTTATTTTCTCAACCTTTTTGCATTACAACATATTTTGTTTATTTTAAATGAAAATGAATGTACATTTTAAATAGTCATAAAGACTTCCACAATGGAAATATACTCTGTCATTTATGAATCAGTTCTTTAGAAAGAAAACATTAGTGACTTTTATATTGACAAGTTCACAGATTTCAATGAAGGGTGTTTTGTGTGTTGTAAATAAGAATTGCATAATGAAATTTTGCATTATAGGTAACATATGCCATGATATGCATAATCTTTTCACCCCTCTGCATTAGTACTTTTGCTTTTTCCTCTCCATCTGACAGTCTTTGTGCCTGTCTCCTATTCACCATGTTTGTTTCTGAGCCCCTGGTGCTTCTCCTTGCTCTTGTAACAAAATGACGCTGGAACAAGTACCTGTAGGTTGTTGCCATGCTTGTACTTTCCCAAGAACCTGAACCAACACAAACATTTTCGGAATCCTGTTGACATTTTTCAATCACAGCTGCTTGGGCTGTCACTGACTTTGCATCTGAAGATGCATGGCTGCTGTGATTCAGACGTACTGTTACGCTGCTGTCTGCCTGGCAAGCCAAACTATCTGCATTTGGGTTTTAATATTTCTTGAGGCTAATCCGTCATGGCAAGTTGAGGGTTTTTTCTCCTTGCAATTGTTATTACTGAAAGTCCTGAGCAATTGAATGATTGAAGGTTGCAGGTTTTTTTAATTAGGTTTATTGATTAACCTCTAGGAAATTAGGTGAGAAGTCCTTTGAATTTCTGCAATAAATGTTTGATCCAGAGCAGTGCTGATTACTTAAAATACAAAGAAGAAAAAAATCTGAGGTCTAAGCTGATGATGTTATACTGCCAGTTGTTTTAGGGCCTAACTTATCCACATTTAAATACTAGAACTATATCAACACAAATAAATGGCAACAAGAGGATAATCAATCTAAACTGCTGACAGTTGTTTTAATTTATGCTATACTCTTAAAGTTGTTGGGTAACACAAGGGGAGATTTTCCAAGTGTTTTCCTAAATTCATGGATGTTATGCTGCTGTCGTTCACTAAAAATAGGGTTTTCTTGTAGTCTTGAATGGGAGCAAGATGAAACTTGTTGTAAATACACCTTGGTTTTAGTCATATGTAAGAGATTTCCTAATATACTTCGAGTACAAGTGTTAAATTCTGCTCCTAATCTTAAGTGTTCCTTAGGGAATCACTTAAAACATTCAGGTTCAGAACCTCAAAAGTTCTTGGACATTTAAATCTTATGGGAATCTGGACTTCAGAGGAAGCCATGCAAATAATCAAGGTTTGAGGCTCAAGAATTGGAGACAGAAGTCTGTAGTTCATCATTGCAGCTCATCGTTATTACTGGAAAGCTGAGGTGCAGCCAGATACCTGAGCCCTGGCTGATACTCCTCTTGAAGGAATGTTAGGGACCCGTGCCCATTATGGCAGCCTTCTGAGGTGCAGCTCTGCTCTCAGTTTGTTCCTCTTGCAACAATCCCACTCTTCTGTTGGGATTTGAATGGCAGCCCAGCCCCAAGAGGGGAATCTGCTGTTACATTTCACAGTGCCTGTAACAAAACAACCCATACCTGCCTAGGACTTTTGGTAGAAAAAAAGGCAGGTTGTCAACCTCCGTGTCCTTAGTCAGACCCTGGACTTAGAAAATTAATTCCTTGGTGGGAATGAGACCTGGATCAAAGAAGGACATGGTGAGAAAACCCTGGAGATTTTTAACTGTTTTTCAAATCTGTTGCAAAACAATGAACTCAGAAGAAAGGAATGAAAACAATAGTCAGCGGACTAGAACAGTGAAATATGGCGATGAACAGCTTTTGAAACTTGCTGAGTGAAGAAAAAAAGCTGCTTGATACCATTACCTTAATTATGGTGATAGTCTGGGACATACTGGGGACAGTGATCAAATACTACATTATGCAGACTGATTTTGGATAATACTGGCATCTAACACAGCAACTGTAGTGGTAAGAATCACCTTAATGGTTTAATGTAGAAGTTAAAATATTGCAAGTCATGGAAAATGTTCAGCTGATACTCCTATGGCCTTCTTGCCACTGCCTCTGAACTTGAAAATCTTCAGCTTATTTTAATAAATCTTTTTCTTACCCCACTTTAACTTTCACTTTTTACACACGTCTCATTATCTTTCTCAACAAGACTGTTAATAAGATCCGATTTACTTTTTGGTAACACCCGTTTATGCTTTTCTGCCTTATTTTCCTTCATCTTCTCCCATTTGCCTCAGTGACCCATCCCTAAGGCATTTTGTTCTCTTTCCTCCATCTCTCCTTCTGGCTTGTCTCTTTGCTTTGCTCTGTGTCTTTTCCTTGGCAACACAAATGCAGTCTTCACCGTCTCAGCACTGACTCTTAACTTCTCCTACCCACCTAGGGGAGAGAGGGTCCACATCTCATGCTTTATTTTCGGATTCATTATGAGATGACCTTTTGGCATGTGACTGTGGCTCACCCATGACTCAGCCCATTGCATGAGACCACTGACTATTTTAAAATATTTTTCTTTCTCACAGTCTCTTTCTATAAGTCCTAAACAATTTTACTGTAAAGGGAAGACTTTCTGACCTCATGTGCATCTTCTGTGCCCATTGCAAAAGCCATTGTTTTCTCTGGCACCACACAGTGTGTTACATTATCTGCTCCTGTTTTATGATTTTCCAGCCAGCACAGTCATCAAGAATTGCTTACTTCCATTAAGAAACCTGAAGTTCTTGGACAATACAATGAGTGTGAGAAGTTCTGTAATTCAGGGGAGGTGATAAAAGGGCAGAAATTTCCTCCTTCCATTTATAAGTGTTAGGATTCTTGTGTTTTTTGTTGCATTTTCTTTTAAGCTAGCACCTCTAGTTGTTGTGCCCTTAAAAATCTTTTTGCATCTAAATAAAACTTAAGCTTGTCTTATGTTGCAATATCTGTTAATCCGTAAGTTATTTATTCAACACCTGGTCTACCTGTTATTCAAGCATTCTTGCTTTCTCTTTTGATACAAATTTATCAGTCCAGGGGTAAAACATGCTGTAATGTATTAGATAATGAATTCTAAACGTATCTCATTAATGATATAGCTTTTGTATCTTTGGGGACAAGTTGTACATCTGTTGGTGTATCTGCATCTGCAGATTACTCTTCCATTCACGAATGCTTCACATTCACTCTACTAAAATGCTAGTACAGCTCTTTGATATGCAGGTCCCACTGTAGCTGATACATCAGCTCACCTTAGTTTTTTGCTTTTGATGCTATTAGAAGTCAGTCTGATGTAGGATGCCCTACGAATATCCCATGACCCATCTGAGGTCTCCTATACCAGCATCAGAGGACACCAAGGCTTTGTTCTTTTAATGCTCATGTTCAGAAGCATATTTTGATTTCCTGTCTATTTGCTATTGTAGGTTTTGTGTTGTGTTTATGTTCTGTAACTATTGCCTTGTCTGCCTCCAGTGAACTGTGGGATACCTCAATTTGCATCTGAGGCACTGCTTTAAGTAGTGATATCAGTTACTGTTCTCCTACCTAGCAGTACTAGTGAATGTAAGGGGGAAAGAAGAGAGGGTTTCTGACCTGAGATCATCTGAGAAATAGTCGGAAACCATAAATTGCCTTAACAGGAGAGAGTAATAGCCATGGGTACAATTGACTTTGAATGCATTTTGGGATTAATTTAGTGCTCTAATCTGTTCACAGATAATTTGCAAAGAAATCCGATCAGTAGGACTATATTAATTTTTCTCCTGTATTTTCCAATTGTTTGTGCAGACAAATGTCAGCCTTACAGTTATCCTGTCTGTTTACACTTAAAAACAGTTATTCTTAGTGTGTGAATAATCATGTATAGTTTTAGTTTTTTGATTAGTCAGTATTTGTAACAACAAAATAATTGAAGGGCCATGAATAACTAGTAGTAAATACTATTTTTGCTTTTGGGATGTATCATCCTGTAAGTATAATCCTAGATATAGGCCAGTTTATAAACATTATTTAGACTTCTCTGTTTTGTCAAATGTCAGTCAATTATTTGCATTTCAGGTAAATCTTGGTGAGTACTGTACAAAGCAACAGTAAGTTTTATTCTCAACAGTACTTTCCATGATGTAAATCATTGCAGCTGAGTATACATAATGGTAATTTTCAAGTCCAGAATGATATTTTAGCATTAGCTTGTATGATGTGCTACAAAAATGCTGAAAAGAACATTTTTTATATATCGGCTACTAAAATCAGTGTAACACTAACAGAGATTTTCTTTTGCATTTATTCAGTTACACATAGTTTATCTCTTGGTTCTGAGAATTGTAATATTAAGTATCTTCATATAAATTACTATTTTAAAGAGGAGACAGTTGAGATACATCAATCTGAACTGGCCAAGGGACATAAGAACTTGCAGCTTCCAGGTGAACACTGTTGGGGTGACAGGGTATGACAATGAAGGAAGCTCCCCACAGATGTTTCTTTTTTGTTCTGACAACAGTAAAGTAGATCTCAGCAGAGTGATGGGTGAAAGTACCACTGCTCAATCAAGTTTTTTTGATATGGCAAAATAGGAGTAAGGCTTCTGTGTGCCTTTCCTCCTTGCCTATGTGTAAGTGGCTGGATAGGTGGCTGGAAGAAAAAGATAAGTAGCTATATACCTAGCTGTCTCTCTCTAATATATCTGCATCTTTGCTTATTAGGCTTAGAAGATGTGTCAGGTTTTTTTAAACATGGCTCAGGTACAACATCAGACCTTTAAATTCACCACCAAACTGAGACGCTGGAAATGGATCCAATGTACAAATACAGTTTTCTGCACCAGGCTCTGTCTCTTTTATTTTGGTGTACTGAAAAGGCTCATTCTGTGCTTCTTTATGTTACAGTATTATATTGTTCAAAAGATAATCTTTCTGCCAAGTGATTTCAGTTAAGGATTAAAGAAGAGAGAATAAAAATTTAACTTGTGACAAGAGATGGCAGAACTAGGCCTTATTCCACAGAAGAGTCAGTAGATGCTCGGTGCTTTCACCTGTAGTCATTAGATAGATCTGACCTTGGTGCACAGTTGGTTGTGTGAACAGCCTTGCCCAAAATGAGCCACATGATGCTTTGCTGCATTCACTGGTAATAGAACTCTTCTCCAGTTTTTGGTGTAGGAGGGTATAATTAAACCTGCTAATAACTCTTGCTGCACATAGTTCATAGTTTGCAATGTGTAGGTCTATAATCTATAGGTTAATATTATTTGTTTTACACTTCTTTTTTTTTTTTTTTTTTTAATCATTGACAAGTTGTTTTGATTACTTGCCCCCTGATTTTCTCCTGCTCTGGCTCTCTGTTTAGAGGAGGTGTATCTGGACACCCAGTGGTTGACCTTGGAAATGCCTCCAAATCAACAGCTTTTAATGTAGTAGCCTTTCTCCTAACATTATTTATTTTGTAGTAGGGGTTTAAGGTGCGGGATAAAGGAAAACATTCTGACTCACCTAGTCCTGTGTGCCATCCTCCTACTTAAAGGCAATTTTCAGATTCCTTATTGTCCTGGAAGTGGACACACTGTTCACTTTGCAAGAGCCTGTAACACTGCAAACACTTTGTGTTTTCGCCATCCTCATTACCTTCTGTAGTCAGGAGAGCCCCCTGTTTTTTCACTCAGGTATTAGTGCAGTTTCACACTTTCTCCAGTGGGCATAAGTCAGGAGGTAACTGTTTATCTGACATGTGAGGGATGCATGAAGCCTTTCCAGAAGGTCCCCTCAGTGCCAGTTTTGTATTTTCCTCATTAGTTTTAAATCCTTATTTGGCAGCAGCTGATTCTTTGAACCATTCATCCTGCCTAAGCTACACTTCATATAAGAAAACATGGCATCCAGTATTAACAGGGATGCTCGTCAACTGCTTTCGATGATGGTATTCATGAATTTTCCAGGAGCACTAAATGTCCGCTTTTGGTATCTTCTTCCATGAATAAGGGCATTCACGCTCCTGTGTTTTCATACCAGATCACTTTTTCTTAACCATCCTTTTTTTTTTTTTTCCTTTTTTTTTTTTTTGTAATAGATAGAGTTTTATAAGTTCAGGAAACATTTCTTTCAATTCAGGATTGGCACTGACTGTTGGTAGATCTACGTCAAAGTTAATGAAAAATCTCACTAGTGCTTATGTAGTTCTAAGTGTGTTGTTGGTGGAAGAAGGTAATACACCAAATGCTAATGTTAGGAAAAGCATTTTTTCACCTTAAATTCTTTGTTTTCACAGATGATTTACAACTTCGTATTCTGATTGACAAAAATAACCTTATTTGCTATTCACCTAATGCTTTTAATTTAATTTTTTGTAGTTATATTTCTTGACCTTTGACTTAATGCTTGTTTTAGAGGTTGGGTTATAGTTTTATTTCCACTGAAAAGTGAGACAGATGTCTGTCTAATGTTAGCAGGAGTGGGACTAGGCCCCATGTATTTTTATTTATACATTATTCTTGAATAATCAGAAGCATGACTTTAGTGCCTGTAAAATCATGTAAACTGCTACTTGTGCAAATCTGTTGATAATCACAAATAATCTCGTATATCCTCATATGAGATAAAATATTTAAATTTTTAAAACCCTATAAAAGTATTGGAAGTAGTTGTAATTATTTCATCTTGCCTGAAAAAAATCCACTAAAGCAAATTATTGCCAGAAATAACTCAAGTGACCACTGCTGTTGAAATACACTGGAGGAAGTACACAACCTGTTAAAAGCAGACAGTATTTGCATGAGAGACACTTCCTTGTGATTTTATTTTAGTGGTTCAGGGTTTTTTTCTGTACCTTCAGGGATAATAAGAACTGGGGGCTCTTCATGACCTTTCTGGGAATTGCTGGTTCTCAGCATCAGTCAGAATGTAACCTTTTTGTGAGAATTTTCTTGTGTGCTACTAAAGTATCCACTGCATATAAGGATAAAGTATCCATTCCAGGTGTTTTTGCCATTCACTTGCAAAGTGCATTGCTTAGGGCATCTGAGAGCCCATGACATTTAATCTGTCTTTTAAATGTGCTTTGCTTAGGTGCTAAGCAGTAAGGAGAATCTATACTTCAGCCTCTTGCAAGTACCTTATTTCTACTTCCACAAGGGTAACTGAATGTTTTTTTGGTTTCCTGAAACAAGGCATTATTATCATTAGTAGCATATGAATGGATAACTACGGGGGCTTTATTTTTCAATATTCTGAGTGACAAGCAAGTCACCTATGAGTATGTGTGCATTTGCCAAGCATTTGGTATTGAGGCGGGTCTCTAAATAGGTATTCCTCATGTGGAGATTTATGTATGCAAAATGGTATTCCCCAAAAACACGTGACTGCTATTGGATATCAGATCTTTGGCTTTGAAGTGGAAGGTCAAGAGCACAAAGTGGAAGCCAGCATTAAAGAGCCCAAGGTCTGTCTTGACGTATTTCAACAACCAATTCATTTTCAGGTCTGTTATTTCTCATTGTTTCCAAGAATTAAAAGTCATAGGCGAACCTCAAGAAGGTGGCATTGGGAGAAGACTGGAAAAGAGCTCACCCATTACTTTGATCTTGGGGCATGTCTCAAACTGAGGAGGGTGGACATGGAGAGCACACGCGGTGCTGGTCGCTCCTGCGGCCATCGGCGGCCGCGTTCCCCGCGGGCGATCGCAAGGCACCCCCAGCACAGCGCCAGGAGGAGACTCCATGAAGCCCTTCCCAGTTTTGCTAGGACCTTTCTTCTGTAGATAATGATTTCTTACCTGAAGTTGTGTGTATAATTGAAGTTACACAGCGTGTTACAGCCTCTGTTTCCTTAACCATAAATCCACCTATCCTTGTGTAGGAAAAGTTTTGTTCTAAGATCAGAGGCACAATAACATCACCATAAAGATGCATGCGGAACCGTATATAACATGCTTCTTTTTAACCCGTAAAGTTTTGGAATGAATGGTTTATGTGTATTTCCTAAGATTAATTTACTCCTTCAGAATGCCACCTTAAAATTAAAAAAAAAAAACCCAACTAACTAGAAATCAAGAACTTTGAACTCTTATGAAAAGTTATTTGGTTTATGCGTAATTTTATTTTAGCCAGTTGAATTATGCATGTGAGAAATTAATATTGAAATTCGGTCTTTAAATTATAAAAGAATTTTTTGAGAGAAATGATGATTCTTTTGTTTAAAGGCTCTGTTCCTGTGTATGATTTCAGAAATTTTCATATACATTCACACATTATTTTGAAGATTAAAGGACCCTCCCTTTGTTTTTGTAAAACAAATTTTAAAATTGTAAAAAAATAAGTAATAGTAATTGCATGTAAATATTTAGTGTATTTACATGAAAAGTTTGTTTAACAGAAAATAGTACCATTTTCCAGTCTTACAGAATGTTTCCTTGCCTGAAAAGTAGCAAATAAGGAACTGAGTACAGTATCTTTTAGAGGATTTATGGTAATGCTGCTGAATTTAGCTGAGCATAAACAGCATGGTGAGCCCCTCAGGGTCTCTTCATTTTCCTGACACACTCCACTGCTGCCCCATTAACACTTCGTCTGTTATTGCCATCTACTCAATTTAATGAGTATCTTTGAATTTGAAGTTCTTCACAAGAAACAATAGCTAAAATAACTGATGCACCTACTGTAGCTTTCAATAGTGTATCTTATTCCCTTTGTAATTTTTTTAAAATAAAAAGTACATGTGTATTCTTCAGCAGTACAGTTGCATCATGACATTTTCTTTAATTACAGTAGATGCTAATCACAAGCACTGAGCAATGACTACAGATATTGTGCTGTCTCTGTCTGTAGAAGGTAAATGCATGCTGAATAGCTGCTAACGAAGGCTTTTCCTTAGTTGAAAATTCATCTGGTTAATACTGACTTTAATGTGAAGAAGGAATAATTCTGCTGGAGACTTTGTGCTATCAAAGAAAAATATTTCTTCTAAGAAATCATAAGACAGAATGACTAGGTACTGTTTTCTGGTATCTGTATTAATCCAGCTAACTGATGTAAAAGGTCAGTATGTGTCTCATTAGATTGGATTCCTAAAACTGAGTTTATCACATTCCTCAGTATACATAAATGAACCATCTTAAATTATTAAACAATAAGCTGTATTATCAGATGAGGACTCAACCACAATTAAAGCCAGAATAATGTCTCGCTGGGATGCATTATAGGATTTAAGAACAATTCTGATTTTGTGTTGACTATTAACTGATCAGCAAAAGCACTCTAAATCACCTTACATGTTCAGTAGATCTGGGAAGTCTGGAGGGCCAAATGAAAAATCTGAATAACTGAGTCAATTTCTATTCTAGAAGATTGAGGCAATCAGTTGGCTATTGAAGCATGTTTTTGTATTAAATGCATTCACAGAAAGCATATTTTTAAAATCTAAAATAACATGTGAGTGATTTTCTGTGTTCTGGTAAGCTTGGTATCCTTCATTAAAGTTTTGTTGTTTGTTTGTTTTTATTTTTTAGAAAATGAGTCTGGAAGAAAATTGGTGAATCCAATCCAGAGGACCTACAAGCACTCTGACAGGCTCAGAGAGCAGAGTCTGTACCAAAGAGCAATTACCCCACCAAACGATTTCAGGTACAATTGACCTAAATATAGCACTCTCTTGAGATTATTGACAAGAGTTCATTTCCTGTAGTGCTTTTCCCATTTGCTACCCCTGGTAACCACTGTGATCCTATCTGCCTGGTGCTGCATGACTTCTGGGATGCAGTTAAGAGTTCTGCTGTGCATTATCTTTAAACAGACAATTCATGCTAAAAGAGTCATTTGCAGTTAAATTAGATGATGCATATATTATTCTTGCTGCTGAAGTTACAAAGAACAGAAACGCGTGCCTGAATCCTTTTGGACCTGGATGCACTAGAATTCTTTTTACTGTGAAATCAAAAAGGTAGTACTAATTAATTGTAAATAAATAGGAAATTTTATTTCATTAAACAGTAACAGTAGAGTCAGATGTGCAGGATGGATAGGTTGGAAAATTTGCTATTTCTTTCACTTTATATATATTTGTTCATTAAGTGAGACTTCCCCTATTGTCATCCTACTATCTCCAGGCAATCATAGTAGTTCTCATATGCTGGCATGAAAAACAAATGAGTGTATGAATTGAGTGTGTAAGTGTACAAATGGTGGATGAAGTGAATTCAAAGGCTCGTAATGATAAAATCCATTTTAGTGTTGAGGAATGCATTTTTCTTAAGCATTCCTTGCAGACTTGTTTAAAATGCTGGATATATTTGCATTCCATGTATGTGGGATATAGAGGAAATAGATGGCATTCCCTTGGTGTTCATCGCAGGGATTTTTTTTCTTGAATCATTTTTCTTCTGCTGAATTTTTATTCAGAAAATCTATACATTGCCCAGAAATTCAGAAGGCTGGTATCAGATTCCATGCTGAGCAGCTGTTGGGGGACATTTGTCACAAACCTTTATGAGCTAATATCACAGGACACAGCTGTGCTATGATTCTCCTGGATATCCCCTATGTTTTCCAAAAAGAACACCAGAATACTTTTATTTTATTAGTAAATTCTGCTAATAATCATAGGTCCCACTCTTCAAAGGAAACTCAAGAAGTTCAGTTGAAAGCTGAATAATTTATAAGATAGAGATATATATACATTATATTGGTCTACTGACTTGGTTCCTTTGATGATGATGGACAGCAGTTATAAATGTAGTTAAACTCAGAAATTCTATACTAAAATAAGATTAATCATGAATCAGTTAATTGCATTAGACAGTAATTAATGTATTATGGAGAAAATATGGATTAGATATAGAAGAAAGTTTACCTCTGATTTATGTTTTGCCAATGTACTTCAAGGAGTTGATGAGACACAGTATGTCACAGTGGAAAGGAGTAGTAATTTGAAATGGAAGTGTAAGAAGAAAGCAGTAAAAGAATATGTGAAGGTGGGATGAGAATATGCAAGGCATGAATAAATGGATTCTCAGCTCAGGTTGAGCTCATAGAACTTCTTGTGCTGTAGTTGGGATCATGAGGAATCTGTGTAGTGCTTCCTGGTGGGCTGCTAAAGAAAATAGTTTTGAAGTTTGAGATGTGAGGGAATGTACATGAGGAATTTAAATGGATTCATGAAAGGATCTTTCTGTTGTAGAGTCTTCTACGGAACAAGACAATTAAGGAAAATGAGCTTAGGAGTGAAAAAATAAATCAGTCCTGCTCCAACACAAAGAGAGAGAGAAAACTTACAAGAAATTACCAGCAGTGCCAGAGTCTAAATTGAAATATTTACCTTCTGACATTTGTTATTTTGCAAACAGAATTTCTCATATTGACTCTTGCAGTGCTGCAAGGGCTTAACCTTAAAACTTGGTGATGTGATTTTTCCCATTTTCTTTTTGCCATTTTCTTTTAGTTAAAATGTATCTAAAGCTTGACTTTTTTTATCTGCAGAGATTATCAGGGGCACACATTTTGTTACTGACTATCTTGACATTCCAGAGACCTGACATGGCTGACATGCAAACAGTTGTACATACTGTAGATGATTAAATCAGTTTGAAATTTAGAAACCAATGCTAGAAAAGCCCATGTAGACTCACTTTTCTGTGTGAACGGTCTTTATGAGGATTGCTCACTTCAGCTGATAACAGATAGAAACATTCTGGGCCTTATATTCAGCTTCGTCTTGTAATAAATTGCGGACACAGTGAAAGGTGCAGCATCTTAAGCATTTTTATTATAGTTCTTTTACATCTTGAAGGGATGTTCTGGTCCTTTACAGGATGCAGACCCGTAAAGGACAGTATCACAGATTAGGGATTTTATACTTGCTTCTATATTCAGTTTGCCCTATGGTAGTGAAAAGACATAGTAAAGCAACCTTAATTAGGCAATGTAGGAATCTCTGGTATGCAACATTTTTCTTAGCCAGCTTTATATTATTTCTGCTTGTTCTGTGGTGCCTCAAGGAATGAGAAAAGTCTGGCCCATTAATTAGAGAATTAGCTTAGAGTTGGGAAAGATGAGTTCAGGTTTTGCCTATGCCACAAATTTTCTACAAGACACTTATCTAAGTATTGACCAAGATTCAGCAAGACCTAAGGATCAGGGATTCCTCTGCTTTTGAGGCAGAATCATGTGTTCTTCCTTGTTTCTGACATCTTAGATACCCCCCTTAAATAACTGAGTAGACAGAAATCCTCACTCCCATCCTTAGCTGAAGTGAGTTCTGTATACTTCTCTGTCATACTCGTTTCATGTGAGGATACTGACAGAATGGCAGGGATGCACAAAGCAAAGTAATGCCTGATGTTAGTTCAGGTAGAGTATACAAAGATACTGTCATGGTGACAAGTTCACGTTAGCTCTTGGCAGTGTAAGTCTTCCTAGTACAACCATCTGAAAAAGCAAAGTTCATCAATCAAAGTGTCACACATTGCTAAATTTGCAGTTTATAAATTGTCACTATAAATGTAAGTAGTAGGAATCATCACAAAAAATTGTACTTCTTTTTCTTTGTCTCTTTCCAGACTTAAATGGTTTCAAAAGTGAGGCAGTAGGATCTTTAAATTGCAGTATCTAGGCAGCATCTCTGCTCCTGTGAGCAGGCATGGCTGTTTTATTGCATGGCCCAGCCCACTGTGATTGATCATGGGCTGCTGCTGATGCTAGCACACCAAAGAGTACATGTGACATTAAAGGTAAAAATGCTGGGGCAGGGGCATATCACCAGTAAGAATTAGAAAAAAAAAAATTCTTGTGTTTTATTGGATACATAGCTCAGCCTGCCAGAATATCTAATCCCTAAATCATCCTGAAAATTGGTTGGGTTATAAAATCAAATTAAATCCCCTAAGAAAGATCATTGTCTCTCTTCACTGCACTCACAGCTATGTGTATAAATCTCAATCCCAGATCAAGGGGAATACACCACATAAGTAGAAATGTTTTTAAGAGAAATCCGATGATGATAGAGCTGATTGTTTTTGTAGCAAAAGTTTAGAAGTATTGGAGTAATTTGATTAGAAGAGGTAAAAAATAATTTTGCTAGATAATTACATCTTAATGTTGACTCCTTTTCTCCTACTTTAACATTTTCTGAAGAAGGGTTACCATGTACCTTTATTTTGATTAGTTTCTAGTTACTCATTTTTAGCTTTGTTGTGTGATCCTAAATGATTCTTTTGTCCTTATGAATACAGTGTGCTAACTTTTGGTGGGCAAAAGAAATCTTAGCACCCATAGGCAGATTTTGCCTTCTTTCACTGAGGATGAATGACTGTGTATAACTCTAACTGAAGTATACCTTCTCAAGCCAAGAAGACAGAAGACTAATTTGAAAGCCAAGTGAAGTTCAGAGAAAGACTTCATTGATCAAGTAGGGTTTGGGTCATGGTTTAGTTAGGTCAGAACTATGCTTCTTATACAGCAGAAATAAAGCTTTTATTAATAAGTCTACATTGAAAAAAAAAAAAGACTTTCACATACTGAGACAGAAGAGATGCAGAAGTGCATTTTTACAGCACTTCATTCATCTTCAGTGCACTGAAGAATGTCAAGGAAAGGAATATGATAAAAACAATAAAGATTCTTATCCAGTAAGTAGCTAAAGCCAAGAGAAGGTACATGTTTCCCAGCCAATCAAAGCTAGAAAGAAACTGTTTTAAAAAGAGTTTTTAAAAGTATGGCAGGAGGACAAAACTATGAGCAGATTCTTATAAGTTCAGCAGTCCTTTCTGTGGGATACAAATACAAATACAGTTTTTGACTCTGTATTAATGTTATTGCAAACAACATTTAAAGAAAGCAGTGCACTCTCTTCTTCCAAATACATTTTTGGGAAGGTGCAGAGGGAGTAGATACTATCATTTCATGGTCACCTTGCACATTTCATGAGGGAGTCACTCACCCATGGTTTGGGAGAGACCAGTCTGTGCTGCTCAGCAGCTCTCAGTAGTATTTTCCCCACATGACCTTGTGGATGTATTTGTACTTCAAAATCATACAGAAGTTAAATATTGCTGAAAATAGCATTCACTCCTGTTTTGCTCCTTTCATAGCTTTTGGGGTGAAATTTCTCTGTCCTAATGTAATGTCTTTTCTATCGAAATTATCTTTGGCTAGGCTGCCTTTACAGTCAGTGGAGAGAAATAGACACTTTCAGGGCATGATTCATCTCCTCGGAAGGTAGACATCTAAGTAGGTCAGGTGAATCAGACTGTACAATAGCACATTCCTTACTAGAGAGAATAAAGGAAACCTAGGGATCAGCTTAGATGTTGATGCATATATTGCAAATATCTGAAGTTAAATGAAATGAACTTTATGTCTATAGGAACTAAATCAGAGTTCAGAGTCAGAGGAAAAGAATCCTACTCTTCAGGAAGCACCCTTTTCTTCAGAATTTGTGGTTTCACTGCACTGGCGTGCATGTTCATAGTCATAGCCATGAGATGATAAATTAAAAAAAGAATATTACACCCCCTCCTTCTCCTAACTTAATATTTTAAGATGATTGAGTAGACTGAATTTTGTGAATAGGTAATTTGTATACATTTATCATCAGTGATTCCACTGGTTCCACAGTGGCATAATTTTTTCACTAGTCTCTGCCAATAATCTGTATGTACGTGGTTTCACCATGGTTTTGGTTAGTTCTTGTGAACCATTTCAGCACCAGATGCTTTTATCTCAGTCAGAAATCTCTGCAAGGAGAAAGAGAAAATATGGATTTAATTTAGGGTAGTAGACTAATTTAAATCGTTCCTCCATAATAATTATAACTGTTAGTGCCAGAGTTTCACTAAATGCCCCAGTAGATGAGGTTGTTTGTGCAAATATACCTGAAAGTCTCCACGGTGAATATTTTCAAGTGCTAACAAATGAGTTTTGCTGAAAGGATCTTCACTTCATTTTGGTTGCGTTTGCTTGATGTATCAACCATAATCAATAAAATGGAATATACAAGAATGAACAACATTATTTATTATATATTTAAATACAAAATCAGCAGATAAAGAATCACCTAAACACCAATGAAGCTTCTTCATATGCTGCTCTTCTCCCATTGTTTGCAAAACTCCAGATCCAAGCAAACCTGCAAGACTTTCGTCAGATGCATACCCAGGAGTAGCACAAGGATGACAGCCTGGAGTAAGCAGATTGCTAGTGAGGCTAGCAGGTGCCAAAACATGCTGTTTCATGACCCAGTGTAAAGATGCCAAAAATAATCTCAAATGTACTTCAGTATATAAAACCAAAAACCCCTCAGGCTTCAGAAATAAAGTACGTAGAACTGTCTGAGATTAAGCAAGAATTTAGAAGACCAGTGTTCTAAATTTTGCCTTGAAACAGATAAGCTGTGTTCAGGTAGTGAGGCACTTTGGCCAAAACCTGTATTTTGCTACTTAAATAGATGTCATGGTATTCAAAAGGTGGAGCAGAATTACAATATATTCCACAGATAAAAACATGAAATTAAGTTGAATCACATGCAAATGTTGACCAAATATCTACCTTGTTTCCTATGTCTTTCAGAGTCATAGTATTCAGCTGTCCTCATTTATGGTAATTTCAAGTTCAAGTGTTATAAAATCACTTTATCTTCAAGTGCAAGTGTTGTAAAATTACTTCATGTAAAGTCACTATATCACTGACCAGGTTGCTCGGAGAAGCTATGGATGCCCCATCCCTGGAGATGTTCAAGGCCAGGTTGGATGAGGCTCTGAGTAACCTGGTCTGGTGGGTGGCAACCCTGCCTATGGCACGGGGTGTGGAATGAAATGATCTTTAAGGTCCTTTCCAAGCCACGTCTTCCTATGAATCTATGACCTTACTGTTAAAGGTAAAAGTAGACTCATAGGTATGGAATATGTTTCTTTGATCAACCTGAAAACTATTTGCTATAGATCAAGTAAGATCCAAGCTAAGCAGTTTCATTTAACTTTAAAGACAGCAATACCAAGACTGTGCTAAATTAACTTGAACTTGCAAAATGCTCTGTGAAATTGTGAGAAGCATTGAAATAGTTGGTACTCTCTGTTTGGTATGTAGAATAAGATCAATGCAATAAAATAGGTATCTGATATTGATATGGAGTCAGGGGTGAAAATGATCCAAAAAAGCAGTTGAGAAATTTTATTTGCATTAAATATTGTATTTAATTTTGAAATCCTTCTGGTACTGTAGACCTTTCCATATCTGCTGCTGATTGTATATTGTGTAAGATACCTAAAAGTTTCTGAAAGATAAAGGATAGCAATTATCATTGAATCAGAGTATTCTGGTTTGATAGCAACCCACAAAGATCATCGAAGTCCAATTCCTGGCCCTGCACAGGACCATTCCAAGAGTCACACCATGTGCCTGAGAGCATTGTCTAAATTCTTGAACTCTCTCAGGCTTGATGCTGTGACCACTTCTCTGAGGAGCGTGTTCCAGTGCTTGTTCCAGTGCTCCAGAACCTTTTGAGAATATCCAACCTAAACCTCCCCTATCCCAGCGCCATACCATTCCCTCGAGTCCTGTCACTGGTCACCAAAGAGAAGAGATTGGTTCCTGCCCCTCTTCTCCTGAGGGAACAATGAGGTCTAGAGCTAAGACAGAGGAATTATGATCACAGTAGTTTGGCAATTAGGACAGGAATGATGATTGCTGTAGTTCGTAGACACCCAAAGAAGTGCTAAAATTTTCAGGGTGAAAAACTATTTTGATGGTAACAAGCACTTTATCTTAAAATTTGTTTATAAATGTAAAGCTAAGGAATCTAAAATTTGAGAGGTAAGGTATATTAAATGACACAGGAGTGGCAGGAACTTAACCTTCTGAGGTTTATGAACATGTGTGTACTGTGTATGTTCTGAAGTACCCACTGAGCTGGCTCTGTGTTCTTTTTATAAGAGATTAGAAAAGTGTAATCTTCTATGTGCCCTGTCTATGCATCATCAAGACAGATAACTTAGCCCTGGTAAGGCAGGCAGTGCACACAGAAACAAAACCAGGAAGCATCTTTTAAAACTGAGATTCTACCTTAAATCTTTAGCAATATATTACGAATGTGATGCGTCATATTGATGCCTGAGATGGCCACCTAAAAACAGAGACTAGACTAGAATAAGGGAGGCATTTATTTGAAGGGCCTTAAAGGTACAGCCTGTGGAGTTAAAAGGCTACACCCAAGATGGACCCTGAGTCACGAGTTCTTCACACTTTTATAAGTTTGGTCCATTTCCATATCAGGATCAATTCTCCAGTTACAACCCCCGATAATGATACAACTACCCCAAGTTTACCCCTCCCTTCTTAAGATGTTAGTTTACACATTTTGGGCCTAGGACAATCTGGGTGTCCTTGGAAAGCAAGCTTGGAGAGGCTCGTTATATCTAACTAGCATGAGAGAACAGTAGTTAGCAGGCTACAAGAAACTTCAGAAACTACACTAGACAGTACAGGATTTGAAAAATACAGAAGTTAAAATCTAAGCCATCAATAACTTTGAGTGCAAGAGAAAGTAAAGAATGAACTCATACTACAAAATATGATCTTTGATTAAATATGCTGGTGTAAGAGACACAGTCATTCTTAAAGGACAGAATATTTCAAATGAAAACCACTTAATTGATCAGATAGATATACAGATACATATATATGTACCCATATGTACACAAGGAGCCTGTGGTTTTCACAAAGAGAAGGTCACATCCATACATATGAAAAAATGGAGGCAAGGGTTTGATTTGGCTTACACTTATATGTGTTTGAGCAGGACTGATAAAAATAGCCATGTGTTGGCTCCACATCTCTTGAAGTTAATGGAAGTTGAATGTACTCTTGTGAGAATCATTCATAAATTTTGTCTTTAATTCATGTACTTTAATTAATTTAAGTGACAATGGTAGGCTGCAGGAACTACTGTGCTGTAGCATATTACATAGAAGATGGTCTCTAACCTGCTTCTTTTGCCATTTTTGATGCTAAAGGAACTTTTTGACTAAAATCCAAACTTTCTGTAGAAAATAGGAATAATTTGTAATGAAATAGTCATTCCTATATTCCAGTTGTTATAACTCATTCCAGTATTGCATTTCCAATAGTTGAAAGTAAATTCTGTTTTGAACTGGATGAATAAAATACAGATGGCTAATATATGTCCTTTAATCAGGTCTCAGCAGGATCTTCAGTTATTTCATATTGTGTGTGGAAAATCTACATTAAGGCGTCCAAACACTCTAAAGCCAATATGTGCCAGAATTAACTTTGTTAAGGCAAGTTAATCTCCCCCATGCATATGCATTGTGAAGACTTCTTTAATTACATGATCACAGATTGTTTTTTCTTAGAAAATCTTTTCCTCATCCCATTCACAGAATATAAGATAGTCACTTAAAGAGCAGCTGTTCCATATTTTGTTTCCATGACATTGTTCAGTGTGTGGCCTCACACCTTGTTTACAACAGAATATTTAAGCCCTTCTCTGGAGACATAGTTATTAATTATTATTAATTTCCTTTTGGGATTCTCCTAGGATCACTATAGTGCCTAAGTGATGAGCAAACATTAAATTAGCATTACTGCAGGCCTCTGAGATTGGAAGACAGTATGATTTCCACTTTATGGCTGGGGAACCATGGCCCAGAATACTGTGTTTAGAAGGTGCCACTAATCAACAGGACCATCGTGAGCTGCTGAGGTCCAAAAGCCTTGACTCATTACTGTCACATGGGAGTTTTCCAGCTCAGGTCTTCTGGTCTCCAGCTATGTCTCTGAACATTCATCTCTTCTGCAAATCCAAATGCCTCATCTCAGCGAATCACATGGAAAATGAAGAGTATACTTTCAGTGACCACCTGTGAAAAAGCTGGTTTGAATTACTATAATGGAAATTTTATGTCAAGAAAAGATAGAATCCTACTTTCTAGACTGACATCCAATTACTTTAACTATTCTTGTTCTTGTAGTGCTGTCCTGTTTTTTAGTGCATTTTTTCAAAATTCTTTACCAAATGAACCATCTTCAGTACACAGTTCTGATTCATCCTTGCAGCAAGGCTGTCTTGTGCACTGTATGAGGCAGGTGTGTTCTGGAAAGGATAGATGTGAGTCATGCCATTAGTCTCCATGCCCATTCACAAGATGAGGGAAAATTTGGTTATATAGGCAACCTGGCACTTCTGGCACCTTTGTTCTGGATTTGGTCATGTTAAAAAAGTTATTTTGAAAGTGTATCTGTGTGAGAGAGACAGACAGAAATAGAGAGATAGAGGGAAAGATAATGAGTACTCACCATTTAAAAATAGAAACTTCTGAGAATGTCTCAAACCCTGTCTGAATTTTGAGATGCTTGGAACCTTGAAATCCCCCACACCATGTTGTACCATTTTTCTATTAAACAAGTTGCATGGAATAATATTCTGTAAAAAACTACTGCTGAAGTAGTAAGATGTGAGATACCTATTTTCTCTACCATCAGACTATACAGATATTTACTGATGGCACAGGAATCATGAGAAACTGAAATTTGATTTCCAGAAGACCCATAAGGCGTTTTTAGTCATTATTGATTATCTGCTCAGTTCTCAGTGACCTTTCCTACCCCTCTTCACTATCTGTTAAAACTCTGAGTATAATCCAGTTGTGTCCTAAGGAGAACAGTTCTGTTTATCACTGCCCCACTGGCTTCTTGTCCCATGTTCTTTTTTTTTTACTGTAAGCATAGTCTAAGTACTTTACCTCCTGTCCTGAATACCTTCCTACAGTCACTTGTCTGTATGTCTTCATCCCTCATTCCTGCAGGGCTGGATCCCCAGGCTTGTGTACATCTTTCTCATTCCCACTTGCTCTCCAGTCAGAGCTCCATTGTCAAGCTGTGTTTTCAGTCTCTTTGCCTCCAACCATCTATCATTTGTTTCTTTGCACTCCTGTTCCAAATACTGCTATGAAATGTTGGCTCTTCCCCTGTTTTTCCTGTCTGCTGCTTCATTTTCCTTTGTGCAGTAGGGAACTGATAGAACTCTCTTCATATTTGTAAATGCCGTTGTAAATTTGAGAGCAGAGCCTCTGCTCACTCTAGGACAACCTTCCATGAGCTTCATTTCTTTGCTCAAAATTTGGACTTAAATCTAAGTATAGGAGACAGAAGCAATGGAACCATGACTGATACTCAAGACTTGATCCTACTCCAGGCAAACTTTTCTATTCCTGTTGGATCCATATCATGTCTGCTTGTACTTAGGCATTTCTACTTTTTTTTCTCCATCGCTGGTCATACTTTGTCTGATCATCAGTCTTGAATCCAGATAGTTTCTTGTAGATGAAACCAGACTTTTGGGATGTTGCATGGGTGCAGCCACAGAATTCAGCGCTGAAATTAAACTTATCGGTTATTTGAGTTATGGATGCCCCTCTTGACACGTCCCAGTAACAACTGGACAGGTTAATCTCTTCACCACTCAGAAGAATGTTAATGTTATGTACTAACCTGGACAGAGTCTATGCAGAAAAATGCTGCAATATCAAGTTGTGGGAATTGTACAGTGCCAGATACTATTTAATTTACTTCTTGCACACTCATAAAAGATTGGAATGTAGAGGGGATCACTGGTTTATCTAGTGTCATGACTTGCTTAACATAGGCTGCATACTCTTGAATCACTCTATAGCTGAAGAAGGCCTACTCATTAGTTGATCTTAAATTTAAAATATCAGACAATGGTGCATTTATCTCTGACCTTCCCAAGTTGTAAAGCTTTGCACAACTGCTGAAATATTTCTAGAATTTCTAACTAGGTCTGAGAGGGACTGAGATAATATCTTCATGTGAGAAGTGGTAACCCATGTGAAAGGAAACAAGGCAGCACTGGAAAAAAACTCGCATTGTTTATTACTGTATTTCATTTCCATGCTTTCAAAATGCACAACATCTTGGAAGCCTCTCAAGACTGCCCTCTGCTTCTTCCACAGTTTCTGGCTCTTTTACTCCATTGCACTTTGCTTTGTCATCTTGATGCCTTATTCTTTTCCTGGCAAGAAACTTGGAAGGGCACATGATCAATAAGAGATTGGGGGAAAATAGATGCCAAAACAGCCTAAACTTCATAACGTAATCTGTGGGAAATATTTTAATGAGGGCAAGGATATTGGATTTGGGGCAAGATGATAATGATGGTTAGATTTATTAGAATAATTATGGGAGATTTGTTCTCAGTTCCCTGCCTTGCTCACATCTGTCTGCTCTTGTCTCTCTGTGACACAGTTCCTTATCAAGAAAATGGGAATAGCACTGTCTCACAGATACTAAAATATTTGCTTCACAGATACCATAGAAAGAAGGAAAAAATTAATTATACTCAACCTAGTGTAGTATTATGGCTTGTATGAGTACTGTAATACTGATGGTATGTCTCATATGAGAACTATCATTGATGGGTTGGGAAGTTTTAAACCTAAGACAACTGAATTTTTCAATACCTTTATTTTGCACTGTTCTCCTCATTGTTTTATTATCTTCTCCTCCCCTTAAGTAATGTTCATGCTTTCATGCTTTATATTACCTCTGAGCTTCTCACAGCTCCTTACTACTGCTCATATATCAGCATTGGTGCTGTTCCTCCAGAATTCCCTCTATCTTGCCTTTATACTTTACATTTGTGCATTACACGCAGTAGCTTCTCTCTTTGCACTGTCTGCCCCAGGTCAGTGTAAAGCGTCTTCTGGGCTGCATGAAGGTGGGAGACAGTGAGAGTGCATGTACCAGTGACAAGTCAAATATGGTGCAAATATATAACCAGTCTATGGAGAAGAAAAAAGATGCATTTGTTTTCACAACAGGAGTCTCTGAGTTGTGTGAAGTAGTTCTTTGATCTGAATGGCATGTTCTTAACTCAAGAGGAATTATTTGTGGAGCTAGGAAGAGCTTAGCTGTAACACAGAGGAACTGAGCTCGGCACTGACCATCCTGTACTCATCATGCTTTAAGATGTCCTGTTTGTCTTCATTGTTGGGGTAGCCCAAGGCAAATGCGAGCTCTGTTGGTACAACTGTGTCCTCACTGCTTTGTTGCTCAGGTGTGTGTATTTAGAGACATATTCCATAGCTGTCTATGCTGAGATCTTCTAAAACCAAGTTAAGTTTACTACAAGAAGACCTGTCTGTCTTCTGGGAAGGAGTTATTCAAACAACAGAATTCAACCTTTGTGGAAGTGAGTTGAGTCTCTTTTCTTGCTGCAAAACCTGCATAAAAAGCATGGCCAGATTTCAGCTCTCACAAAGGATAATGATGTAGGTTTACATGCTGTCAAAATTCACTGATTTTCCTATGAAGGGTTAACACAAAAGGTGTGTAAAGCCCAGATCAATGACAGCCTCGACAGCCACCACCAGCTCACTCAGCTTTAAGCACATTGGGCAGTTCCCAGTTCACACTGATCTTAAATATTGACTAACAGGGCATGATGAATAGCTCAGCATTTTGTAGAGGTAGCTCAGAACAATTTTGTAGAGCTAAGGGCCTATCCATGCTTGGTCACACTGGACAACAAGGAAAAGCAGCATTAATCCCTTCCTTTTCCAGGCAGTTGGAAATTTTGTAGATCACAGCTGCTATGAGCTGGCAGACAAGAAAATGAGTCCTCAGAAAAATAGCAACCAAGACTAAACTGTTTTCTCTAAACAAAGTAGACCAAAGACACGCAAAATCAATCTACTTCATGTACAGTAGAAGAAAATGGGACAAAGTGTCATGCTGGCTGTATTTCTTGCCCAATCATGGCTTAAAATGTAGCTGTGGACCAGGAATACAATCAGTGTAGAAAAGTAATGAATTTTCCTGGAGCTAGTAAATGCTGTCCTCCGACTACGTTAGTACAAATATGCATGTTAAATGCAGAATTTCACACATGGCACAATATTAAAAAGAAATATTCCTTTACAGAATCTTTTTTATCCTGACAAACATGTTTGAGTTCATACTTTTACATTTTTAATAGAAAACAGGCCAAATTTTCTGCTTCTTTGGTCTGAATCTGGAAAGTGATTTTTTAAAATTACGAATTTTGAGCCTGATTCTACAACCTTACTTATGTGAGTAGTCCCTCAGTGACTACTCTATTAACCAGTGCCAAGCATATCTAAGCTCAGAAAGCTCTTTCCTTTCATTTCCTGAAAAGCAAAAGACAGAAATCTATTTCCAATTCTCAAAGGGGCTTCAGGATGCTTGGGGTCCATCATAAATGAGCTTACACTCCATAATGATGTTCAACATTATTATCTGTTTTGTTTCTGTTTGAGTGATGCATGGAAGTACTTGAGCATAAACCAAGCTAAAATTGGAAAAAGTAAAATGAAATACACATTGATACTAAGGGAGTGTTATCCTCAGTCAGAAAGCTTGTGTTCTACTGAAGTATTTTTCATGCATTACCTGCCTTTCTTCTTTCCCTTAGCTGGCTGCCAAGAGAAGTGGTTGAGTCAGCATCCCAGGAGGTACTTAAAAGATGTGTAGATGAGGGGTTTAGGGACATGGTTTAGTGGTGGACTTCACAGTACTGGGCTAATGTTGAACTTTATGATTTTAATAGTCTTTTCTAACCTAAATGATTCTATGTACTTAGGTAAACCTTTGAAAAGCAAATATTCTTTATTTAGCATGATTTGGTGGGATGTTCCTTGTTCAGCTGGAGTCACGTGTTGATTGTTGACTTGTTAAAGGCAGATGCTGATATCAGAAAATTATCCTTTTGTTACCTAAATAAGCAGCTTTGATTGTGTTGATACAGAATGTGTAAGAGAGCATTTTGCTACACTATGCTTGCTAGCTTGATTAACATCATGTGCCACTTAGTTTTCATGGTGTTAATATTACTTAGAGACCTTTTTATTTTACAAGATACCTCTGAGAAATACATATTTTTGAATATTCAGCAGTAAAACTTGCTGCAAACTTGCAGTAAAACTCTACCAGTGGTTCCTAAAGATTAGAAATCATAGTTTTTGAGGGTTTTTTTCATATTTAATTTGAAAGAACTTGAATCTTCAGTTTACAAAAAGAGCAGATTATATTCCAACCAGATATGCTTCCAATCACTATTTCTCCTACATTTACCTGGTGTTAATAATTACTCATTATATGACCAAGGAAAATAATCCTGTGACAGCTGCGAGCCGATGGAAAAGATTAGAGCAGCCCCTAAATTCCTTTCAACTGCATGAATGATGTTTCAGAAGATTGTACACTGAAATTGTGATCCTTACTTATTTGGCACAGTCAAGAATCTGATCTCTGGTTTATGCTTTTAGCCATTGGACACTGAAACTTCAGAACATGTATTTTGGTTGGCAGCACACATATGTAAGGTATGATTTACCAGCAAAAGTGTCTTCAGAAATGCAGGTCTTCTCCTGCATCTGTTCTTTCCTTGAAGAAGCACAGTGTTAAGTAACCTGGAAAATTGAACATTCTGTTACAGCACACTCCTGGCACTGTCATCATGCTTCCTTTCTCTAAACTTTCAAAACCCTGATAGAGTCTGGGATTTTGATCTACTCACATGGCCCAGTGTACGTCTCTGACGTCAAATATTAAGTGAATCTAATCTTGAGGAAGGATTTGTCCAGATCCCGTATTGTTAACCTATTTAGTCTTTTCCAGAGAGGCAAAAGACTCTAAAATTTGGGTGTGGTCATTAATTTAAGAATGTTTCATATTCATTTAAAAAATTCTATTGTTCTTGAAAGAGCTGAGATTTCCAGAAATATATTGCTTTCAACTGTGATAAAAGAATTCCAACCTATTTTTCTCTTACTAGTTATTGACCAGTGAAGCATGGAGAGAATTTTTTATGAAATATATCTGTTAAATTGTAATTTAGGTCTAGTTTTCCGATCAGTTTCCTTTAGTTTCCAGTTTGGATTCACATATCTTGATATCCTGAAGTCAGATTTCAAAGGTGATTGACATTCTTTAAGACATATGTAGTACTGACTAGGATTTTATAAAGGGCCAGACTGCTAAATTGCTTGTATGGGCAATCTCACCCCCATTGCTGGGGCTTATATATAAACACTGCTGGAAATAACACTAGATACTTACTGCACTTCTGGATGTGAAAGCACCTTCTAAGAGCCCATACTGTACATCCAGCTACATTAAAAACCTGAGGATTTCTTCACACACAAAGTGTGAAATGATTACTCCATCTCTTCAGTCTATCTACCACTCTGCTGTCCTTCTTACACAGAATCACTCAGGTTGGAACAGATCTCTGAAGGTCATCTAATCCACCCTCTTTCTCAAAGCAGAGCCAGCTTCAAAGGTAGCTCAGATTGCTTGGAGCTTTGTACTGCTTTCAATGTCTCCAAGGATGGAGCTTCCAGATTCCACAGGCTCTGTCTTCATGTGTATCCTGTTCCACCCTCACTGTGATTTTTTTAATATTGTTTTTGTACAGCTAGCTAGATATGATACTGTTTACTGGTATGTTGATGCAGATGCTTCTCATCTTCTCTAACACTTCTTCTTTTCAGTCATCCCTTTTTACCCTATTTCCTTACCTCTCTTACACTTGCTGTCATTTTCTCCTGGTTTTCTCTTGACCAGGAGCTCCTTCCATTCATAATTTAAGAGTGTATTAGTCTTTATTAACATTCCCAATCCTTAGAAAGCCATCCTGACTCAATTTACCTCTCTGTCACTTCCTGTTGCTCCATGATCACTTTTGCTCTTTGTGCATTCACACTCTGTTGTGTTCAAAGTAGGTGATTTCCAGTGCTATTGTAAACTCCTTCAAATTACCTTCTGACCTCCATTAGCTAAAACCACTCTCACAAAACTACCTAATGATTCTCTCTTAGCCAATTCTTCCTCCTCCTCTCACACTGTCAGTTTTGATCTCTTTAAATCTCATCATCGTTTGTATCTTTGGCTCCATTCTTGTCTTGTTTTCCCCCTAATCCTTTCATTCATCCTTTGAAGCTTCCTGATCTGACTTCTGCCAATATCCTAAGGATTTTTAGTTCTGATCCATCTCTCCTCTCCTTTTACACATCACCTCTACAGCCTTATCCACAAACAAATGCAGTTGACGTGTCTGTGCTGCTGACCCAGATTTATAGCTGTACTCCAGATATTATAATAACAACTCAAGGCAGGCATTATAAAAAAAGGGCTTCCCTCTTAGTCCTTCATTACTGCTTGTTTTCTTAGTCCCCATCTTTTCTGTCAGGCCACTAATACAGATGCTACTTTTCATTCAGGGGTCTTCAAATTCTCCAAACAAGGTTGTGTGTAAATGTCTCAGATTCCTTTCTTCATAACACATCTAAGCTGTGGTTTTAATCTTGTCCCAGTAGATCTGTTGAAGTTCTGTTAGGGAATATGAACACCATATATTATGAAATACATTCTAAGGACTTGGCACAATATCCATGTAGTTTTTAGGCAGAAATCTTTGGCAATATAATGATAAAAATAATTTGTATAAGTAAATCATATATATGAGTGAGTAAATTGTGCATTGTTGAAGTATGTTTGAATATGGGGCAGTTTATATAAGAGATTGGGGTAACAGGTGGGAAAGTTGCAGTAGGCAAACTCATCTCAGGAAGTTCACTTCATAAGTCTTAAATTTCACTGTTGAGTTTTATTTTCTAACTTCATCCTTGTCTTTCTGCTGCACTTAGCATGTAAAAATGTGTGTTACTGCTACATTGTTTATCCATCATTTCTATTATCTCTGAATTTAGCTTGGTTTTACTGTACATAGTTGCACAACAGGCTGAAAGTAAGGATGGATCCCTTACTTTTGTTTTTTGTATTTTGACAGCTACTAATCAATGCTTTAAATTTGGATTAATGTTGCCATATTAAATCTGCACCAAAAATTTGCTCTTCCCGTAAGGCAAACAGGATCCTGAACATTTTTATGTTGTTCACCTGGTGTGCTTGCTCTTAATCACAAGATTAAATACGCTTCTGAGGCTGAAAAATAAGCTTACCAAAATAAACATTTATGCCAGTAATGTAGTAGAAAATGCAGAGTGTTTCCAAGCTCAGAAGTCAATGTAGGTGCTGAAACATACAAATTTAATTGTGTTGTGGTTTAAACATACGTGTTTTGATCCCTGGGACAGACAGTTGGCTTTCAGAAAGACCAGAGGGAGGAAGGGTAAAGAGCAGGACCATGAATTCAGTCTCCAAACTGTTTTTATTTTGAAAAGCTTTTAATTTCAAAAAGCATATGAGACCTGAGATGCGAACACAGCGAGACTGAAGAGTTAAAGAACCCAACGTAATTTTGAAGTATTTTAATTTTTTTTTTCTTAAAAATGCCCAAATCATTTGGGAATGAGAAGGACAGTATGAATTGAATGATAAAACTTTTACAAAGCAAACCAAGAATGTTAAATAAATGGACATTTATTTTGCTTTAAGTTTTAAAAGCCCACAAATTACTTTTTTCTTTTTTCTATTTTATGGGACTGTCTCTTTTAGCTGTACTGTATGTGACCTTTAGTAGCCTTTTTTCTTTAAAAATAATCTCTGTGTCTTCCTCTGATTTAAGTGTTGTTCCCTAATCTGGCATTGAGGTTTTTGTCTGTTTTAGAGTAAAGGTGATCAAATGTGGTTATGGTGATCTGCAGATTATCTGGTGTGGTACTGCAAAGCAGTGGAGTCAAAATTCTGTTGCACTCATAACTGGGACAGAAGTTAAGCTTTTCATTAGTAAGGACTATTTTCAAGGCTTTAAATAGTCTTGAGAAAATATTTCAAATCTGTAGTAGAATCTATTGATATATATATAAATATATATATATATATATATATATAATCTCAGATATAATAATACTAGTGATGTAAGCAAATGCCCTGGCTGTATGAATATGCTTTCAAAATCACTTGCTGATGCGTTTATTCTAAGCATGAAATAGTTGTTGAAACTGGAGAGCTTGGAAGAGTGGGGTGCTGAAAGCCTTCCTTCAGTGTAGCATGGCTGGGGCAGAGAATTGCAATTAAGAATAAATACAATCCATAGAGTTGATTTGTTCTTCCATCCTTCCCCATAAGTATAATACCTGTTTTTTTGAAGAGGAAGTCATCTCTTTTCCTGTGCTCATAGCTCATACTGATAGCAGTCAAGGTCCACTGGTGCTACTGCAATATAAATCGCAGTTCTGTAATAAATGTAAATGCCCTTAAGCTTATGGTATTTACTGCTTGCAGAGAAGGTAGATGGTATTCCTAGGGCTTTTTTTTCCCCCCCTCTTTGTTGAAGTCTAAGGAGTCACCCTGAAAAATAGGCAGGAGGAAGAGTTGTGATTTGACTGCTAGTCCACAGGGTGCTGGTCTAAATCATTGCATTCGTTTCACATGGGCCACTGAACAGCTCTCAGACCTCACCAGCTTCTGTTATTTTAACTGGGTTGGATTTGAGCTAGTAACATAAAGGTGGACAGCCCAGTGGACCATTATCAATCCCTAGTCACATAGACCTCTTTTACCTGTCGTCTTAAATTTGTGCTTCATCGACGACTGTGACTCTAGCACAAAGTATCCAGAACTTTTGATATGGACTACACAGACATTGTAAAGCACCTGGGGACACAAAGGGAGTTTCTCTTAATAATTCAGGCTGACTTTAATGCATCGCATAAACTAGATTTTTTTATAAATTTAGTGCTTACAAGTCCCATTAGTTTCCCCCTTATCCCCCTACCTCTCTTTCTTTGCTTTATAATAATATTTTTCTGCTGATATGAAATTTTATGAGATCCTGTGTAGAATTTTTGCTTTTAATTTGTTTCACTATTTTTTTACTAACAAAGAATAATGACGTGAAAAACAATGGGAAGAAAAATGCAATTATAGCTACTGTGCTTTATTTATTCACATTATCTCTGCTTGTATGTGCATGTCCACACCCTTGTCATTTCTTCATGAGATAAAGTTCTGGGCTGTATTTCAAACTCCGTAAAGCAGCAATGAAAGAAAGGACCAACCTTACTTGAGTGTTTCTTTTAAGTAACAGTGTAGGACCATGTACGTCTTCTGAAATCTGAATGTTATTTAATACAAAGTATGGAACATGAGTTGGTTATTTGTATCTTTCAAAGCCCCATAAATAGTTACTATTCAAAACCTCTGCAACAAAAAAAAACCCCAAACCAACTGAACAAAACAATGTTGCCCATTAAAAAAAAAAAAATCAAAATTATAGCTATTATTACTGAACTATAAGGAGGTTTCTAGCTTACAGATCAATATCTATTCCTGTTTCTTAGGGGGGAGGGTGTATTCTTTGCACATTTATGAGCACATTAAAATGTTTAATTCAATTAAAGGATAGTTTGTGGCTCTAAAGCATGGAAAGCCATGTAAAACGCTGGAAGCTGTGAAAATTGGCTCCACAGCCGGTTAGCTCACACAGCAAAGAATTAGCTGAAATGGGAAGGCAATTAGGAGCACAACTCTTATGCAGCACTAAGCTGCAGGCATTGCATTAGCCGACCAGGAGTTGTACAGGCTACACAAATGAATTCTTTCTCTACTGGCACACACACACACAAGGCAACCTTGTAAATCTATCTGCTGTTCCCACCTTACTACTTAGAAATCACACGTAATGGTGCAGAAACCAGCATCTTTTTAGAAGGGAGCTGTTTCTGTAGGTCTCCGTAAGGATAAGAAAATGGTCCTGGAGTTCAGGTGGCTGTGAGTCATTAGACTGTGGTGATCATTATTAGCAAATATCTACCCTCAGAGCAGTATTTGTATACTGGAATTTAGGCTCGGGTCTGTCACTGTCAGGATTGGGTTTTCTTTTCATGTCACGATTCTGGGTTTTTTAATCTACATAATGAGGGTGTCTTTTCTACGTAGTATTTAGGTGAATCCATTTTGCATGCTGAGAGCAAGTATCAGCCTGCATGGGGTGGCTTGCTGTGCTTGCTGTCAAGACCGAGTGGATGTCAGCCAGGTCTGCCCCACTGCTCTTGGGGTTTTGTTACCACAATCTCTTGCCTGAGCTAATTAACCTCTCTGACCAAACCTTTTTTGTGTTTGGCCAGGTTAGAGCATGGGAAGAAGAGCTAGAGTCCTGGGCACACACAGACAAGCTCCAAAGGAGGGCTGGGTGGCCAAACAATTTTCATTAAAAGAGATTGGCATCTTATTCCACGGATCCAAAATCGCATGAACTCCCACAGCTTCTGTTTTTTTGACATGGATGTCTGTTTTCCACCTCATTGTGCAGGGTCACACTGAGCACCTCACTCCACAGATTAATGCCCTCTTTACTCTGCGTGTTAGGAGATGTTCAGCTAGGGAGGCTCTCTGACTACTGCAGAGAGAGCAGGATGTGTCCCTGAATGTTTATAATACCCTTTTGAATTCCTCAGACAAAATGTGGAATATGCTACAAAGTGTTATTATTTCAGGGTTATTCAGAGGAAATACTGAGTGCAGGAGAATTAATTTAAGCTGCAATCCTGTTGTTGGATTCTGTCTCGGCACAATCAGAGTGCAGGGTCCTGACCATAATGAAAATCTGTATTTGAACAAGGAGTTTAAAATCAGCTTTTTAAGACATCTGAAAATGTGTTTTTTCACTCCCCTGATCTGAATTTGGCAGCAGCATAATTCCTGGGGGCTGCAATTTCTGTGATAGTTCTGACAGAGGACTTGGCCTAATGACCTGTATCAAAGCGAGAAGAACCGTGCTACGACCAGACACAGAGAAAAGCTGCCAGGAGACACTGAGAACTGGGATGGTTTCTAGAGCCACTCAGATGTGGGATTTGCCATCAACTCTGAGTCGTATTCTGAGCAGGAAGTTTGTGTTATTTGAATACAAGAAGCAAGGAAAAAAGCACAAGAAAAGTTCTGGAACTTGTGGAGAGTTGTGAAAAGTCTGGTGCTGCTTCACATCTTTAGCTGCAGGTGTGATTTCCTTGATCCATCTTTTGCTTTTCACATTCCATGTTAAAACATGTTTGAAATAATTTAAAGAGAAATAATTGTCAGAAACTTAGTCTTTGGTTATTAAAAAATGAAGTGACTTTCATTTCTAAAGTAGTTAGAACCATATTTTCAGTGTTCAACTATCTGGTTTTTTTGCTCTCTCGGCTGTATGGCATTTTGGACTTTACTCTTAAAGAGCTTTCCTGTATGACCAGTGACATATATTTGTCTTAGCTGTAAGTCATAGAGGAGAAGGGCAAAGCCTTGTTATTTATACTAGTCTTAAATGAGATCAGAAGTCAGAGAGGTCACTTTGGGAATTCCCTGAGTGTGGCACTCAGTGTGAGTTATCCGTCTCTGTTGTGCTAACCTGGGGTACATTCACTTTTCACTTAATGTGTTACACATAGTTCATAAAGTCTGATATGTCACCAGTTCTCTAATGGCATTTCTTATTCTCAGGCAAGGCATAGATGGCTATGGCCTTGTGATCATAACACTAAAGAGATGTTTATACCATTGTCATTTTTGTTAAAATATACAATTTCTATTGTTAGACATGTCTTGATATTTTTATAGAATGTTTGTCATACCTGTGTTATAGCGTATTCAGAAAGTTCAGAAACTTTTTTATCTTTTTGGTTTCCTAAATATCATTGGTTTAGTATAATACATTGTTTAGTACAATACAAAATCTGCCATACAGTAGTTAAAATTTTATTCCAAAGTACCAAGGGGAATTGTCACATGACATTTAATCAGTTCAAACAGAAGTTTTTCAGTAGTTTTCTTCATACTTTGGTAGCTTGTCAAGTGGTTGTAGACAAACAAAAATTTAAAAGTTTAAAATTTATGTAAATGTTGCTTTCTCCTTCTGAAGACCACCTCAGAAAGTAAGGGTAGCTGGTTATACATAAAGAAACAACTCCAAACCATACAGAAGAGCATGTTGTTTCAGTTTTTTCATCAGTGGTTTGAGAACAGCTTACAAGCAGGGCTGTAAGATGTGGTCTGAAGTAGGTGTCTGGATCACACTGAGCTCTGCATGAAAAGGACTACTGCTAGGTTTTGACCCACTTCTCTCCCAGGGATTTCTATAGGACAAAATCACAGCCTTTTGTCTGTCCATGTGACATTCAAGATGTGGTCCTGCTGTATGGCTTGTGCACGCAGATCACTGCTGTGTATTCCAATAAATAAGTTAGGAATTAGGTTTTTCTGTTGTGATCCAAAGGAAGCTATTCAATCACTAGGCCAAACAGCATGCTATTTAATATTGATCAGCTTATTCTTAGTTTTGTGTTTCACTTTTACTTCTTAAAGATTCTGAACTTCAGCCACTTCCTTGCCTGTGGTTAAAGGCAGTAGAAGTTGGTTAGTTGTGAATTTGCTTCTGCATGCTCGTGTCTTCTCTCGTCCTAAATCCCTCCATCAGATCCACAGTATGGATTTCAGATAAGCAGTTTCAATGATGTGTTGGCTGTAATGAGTCAGAGGGTATTTCCAGGGTTCTTTCTCACCACACTCTTTGCCACTGGCCCTAGACCAGTTAGTACAAAGGCAAACGGGTCTTCATAACTGGACGCGTAATCATACGGAATGGTTCCAGAATCCAAGCATGTTAGTTGCCTTTTACTGACTTCTGCCCAGATTTCTCCTCTCTTCTCTTACACAGAGATTAGTGGAAGAAGTCCAGTGAGGAGAAGGGGGAATCACCAGCTGGGCTTGTTTGCAGTTTCATTGTTCAAGTTACTTGCAATTTAAATAAAATTTAAGCTTGTGAAGTAGGACTATCTGCTGAGACTACTATGAAGGAAACCAAAGTACCTTTCTTTATGCTAGTGTCTTAATATACTACCTTCAGGAACTTAGGATATTAGAGTTATTGAATGCAAATTCCCTTACTCTGTGCATAAGCGGTGCGCTTAGATTCTAATACTCTGATGAAAAAATTGTAAAGTATTTTACTTTATTCAGTGATCAAAGTACTGTTGGTGTACAGGAGGAGTACAAATAGAAAAGAAGATTTGATGACTCCTGTTGGAAGATAAAGATGGTATAGAATAAATAAAGCACTACATTTAACATTTGCCAGATATAGGGTGGGTTTTCTGGTTCCCCATGTCATTTATAATGCTTCATTATGACTTTGCAAGACTTGTAGGAGGTATTATAAATAGCCAGATTAATGTGTAAACTACTCTAGCAACCACTCTTGGACATTGTCCTCTTACCAATTAATGTTTGGGAATAAAGCATTTACAGGACTAGAAAAGCCTGTATTTTTTTAGTAAATCAAAATAGCTCCTTCACACTGTTATCCTGCAATATTTTTGAATTATTTAAAAATTAATGTTTGGGAATAAAGCATTTACAGGACTAGAAAAGCCTGTATTTTTTTAGTAAATCAAAATAGCTCCTTCACACTGTTATCCTGCAATATTTTTGAATTATTTAAAAATAACATAGGGGTAACTGTGGTAGTTAGTATCACTTGAAATTTTTCATTCTCACATTAAACTTTAGTCCCTTTTGCCTGTTAAAATCCTTTAGTCTCACTGCAGTAACCTACAGAGATTAACTGGAAGAGTGTAAGCCATGTGTAGGATTTACATGTGAAATGGAAGGCAGGAAGTGTTGCCGTGGGATGGTCACCTCTGCCCTGGTGCTGGTCGTGCCCAACAGCCTGCCCATGAGGCCACTGTACTGTGGGGATGCTGGGACCCAGGTGGTGCCCCCGAAACCCATGCCCTCCCTAAACTGGCTGTGGGGAGGGCTGAGAAGAGGCAGAGCCCGCTGGCAGTGGAAACAGCTGCAAATCAGCCAAAGCAGTGACCTTCATGTAGCTGTTGCTGAGCGTTCGCTGCCTGGAGCTGAACAACTCTTGTGCCCATTCCTTCTTTCCCTCCTCCACAGACTCTGTACCAGCTTTGCTCCATGCCTGTGCTTCCTTTTTTCTTCCTTGCCTAGTCCTCCTTTCATTTCTTTCAGTGTCCTATCTTGCTAGCCTTTTTCCCATTTAGTTCATCTGTCCATACCCAGCCACCCCTAAATGGACCCAGATGGTAATGGCACTTAGTCTGCGTGTGTGCTCACCCCCTCGGCTGCCTTTTGTCTGCTCTCCCTCTCCAGACTCTCAGCTTTCCTGGCAAGTGCCATCTGATGCTCTCCACTTGTGCAGTGCAGGCACAATAATAATGCCGTCTTGACTGCTCCGCTGGTCTCTGCTAATTAATAAGACAATTACAGGTGCATTATTTTCAAAATTTCTATTAATTTAATGTGAAATTATTTCAGCATTATGGAATCTACCCTTTTCCTTGAAGTGAGTGTGAAGATACAGAAATGTTTTTTAATTTATTGCTGTTGTTCAGTACTTTTAATAATGTACCACTCACAGTCTTCATTTCAATCTCCCCTCTCAATGAATGCACCTATTACTCCCACAGTCTTATAGGAATATTCACAGGCTTCTCATAATATACTGCCCTTTCTGGGGCTATAAATTTTTTCATTGTACTTTTCTTTAGATAAGAATGGCAAAATTAAGCACAGTGTTCAAATATGCAGCGTGTATCAATTAGCATTGCATATTTGCAGTCTATTTTTAATGTTGTTCAATATCCTGTTTAAATTTTTCTTTGCTTTACTGTGCAGAGGGCAGATGTTTCTCTGAGAATATATCATTCACATGATTTCAGTTTAAGCTGGGGCAGGATGAATACTTGAGCCAATAACTCCTAAAATATGAAAAGAATTGGTAAAATACACCTGGGTATGGAGAAGGAGCACAAGAAACAGGAGAATTCTAAAAAAAGCTAAATAATTCTGAGCAGATTCTTGCCTGCAAGTGGGAATGCACAAGCAGAATGGCTTTAGAAAATAAGGAAATACTGTAAAATACTCATGTACAAAATATGTAGAGAACCATCTTTATTTCTGAAGAAAGGGAATATTGGGACACTTGCTGAAGAGAAAGAATCAAGAGATACCAGAAAAGACAGGTGTGCTTGGCCTACTAAACTTTCCTCCTTACTAGAGTGTTTAATGTTCTTATGTTCACAACTTCTGCAATTCCCATTGTCATGACAACGCCTATTCCAGGAAGGCTGGTCATCCCTATGGCTTTAATGGCCACTGTACCAGGAGTGACAGAGTGCTGCAGCCACCAAGCAGCCTCTTGTCCTCCTTGCTCCTGAGACTGCAGGCCTGACCTCCATAATGCTGGGAAGCTGCCACTATCAACATGGTTGTCACAATGGCCTTCAAAATGTGTGACCAAGAAGCTAAATGGAAGAGCAAAAAGGAACAAATTGCAGGGGAAATGTTAGACTGGATATTTTCTAGGTCTGAAGCTTGTATAAAGTTTATTCACAGCCTAGCTTTTCCCCTGTCATTTATTTATCATCATTATTAGAGGAAAAGTCTGTGTGGGGCAGAGTAAATTTGTATCTGAAAAGTATTTCTTTTTGCACCAAATACTTCCTTTATTCACGTGCCAAACCTTCCTTTTTCCCGTGAATTCTATCTTACAGCCCTTGTAAGGCATTTTTCCAACATATGCATCTTGTTTTTCCTGAACTCCTTATTTTCTCAGACTTTTTTAGTGGTTTAATACCTATTTATTTAGTTTTATACCTATGAACAAATGAATATTGTGGTTCTCATGTGATTTGCTTTATCTTAGTTTCAGTTGAATGCATTTGTTATTCCTCCTCTAACCTGTGCATGGTGATATCTTGGAGCAGGTATTTTTTTCACTGAATATATGGCATATGCTCAAGACTTACAGTAATCCATAGCATTACATATGCTTAGAGCAGTGGGATTCTCATCTCTAATAAAATTCACTGCAGTTGCAAGCACAACAGCAGCAATATAATAAATAAAACTAGTAATGGTAGTGTTCTTCTCTTTCTTTTTCCTTTGCATAAAATACAGCCATGAAATATGGCAAACTATCACAGAATTCTATCTTCTGAGCTAAATGGCTTCTGGTTCCCTAGGGCAGATCTTTGTATAGTTGCAGCAGTGAGAACATGCCTAACACATGTTAATTTTAGTTTTAATGGTGTATTATTCTGTATTATTTCTTCAGCATTAGCTGAATAAGATTATCAAGAAGCAGTTCTTTGTTTGCAACCTAAACATCTGAGGAAGGCTCATCCTTAGTGAAGATGGAGTTAGGGAGCCCCTACTGGATATATCTAAGTCCATGGGGCCTGGTGTGATGCACCCATGAGTGCACAAGTTGCTGGCTGAGGTAATTTTGGAGCCACTCTTGATGTCAGGGTCACAGTGACTGAGAGAGGGAGGTTCCTGAAGAGTGGAAGAAAGCCAGTGTCACTCCCATCTTCAGGAAGGGCAAGAAGGAACATCCAGGGAACTGCAGTTCCTTCAATTTTAAAGTTCTTACTGATTTCTCTTTATTGCTTGCTGCTCTAGCACCTGAGCACAAAAGAATAAGGTTCACTACTTTTGGCTCATTAGTTCATAAACAGTGATTTTTCACAACACTTACGTGTTACCTGGAACTGGTTATGCTGAAAACAGTGTTTCTGTTGCTGTTAGAAGAAGTGTCTGATCCTGCTATTCCTGGCAGTCAGGCTGTGTGGTGCCAGGCTTGGAACCAGAGGTGAAGAACACAGATGGCATCACCTGCTCCATGTCTGGTTGGAATGACCTGACTGCCATGACACGGGGGCTCTGTGGCAGAGGCAGAGACAGCTGCAGAGTCTTCCTGCAAGGTTCAGCTGCCTTAACCTTCCTGTTCTGCCTCATTCTGCTCTAGTTCTGACATACCTAGAGGATGATAACCTACTGCTGCCATCAGTTGCTTCATATGCTTGCCTGGTAGTAATTAGTGCAGTGGAACAAATTATTCCAGCTTGGCAGATAACCAGTCTTGTCAATGTGAGGCCATATGATCAAATTCTAGGGATTTTTGTTTGCCCAGAAAACCAGAAAATATTTAACTACAAAAAACCCCCCTTTAGAACAATAATCTTAGAACTGTTATTTTCAAGTCTTTGTGTGTTTTGATTTTTAAACTTACTGAAAACTTAGTTTTTCCATCCTGGTAATGTTAAAAACAAACCCACTTAAGAAAGTAAAGAAGTAACCAAAAAAATCTCCATTCTTAAGAAAGTGTATTTTTTTCTTTTAAAATTCCTGTTAAACCTTACTGTAGTACATTAGAGTGTAAGCATACCAGTGGTGCCCCTATTACTTTTTTTACAATTCCTCTTCAAGTAGTGAGTTTCATCTATGATAATGTTTACTTTTGTGATAAATTATGTCATATGGAGAAGGCCTTGAAATGGCATAGCAAGGCCAACACAAAATCAAAAATTGCTTGCCTCTTCCACTGGAAACCCACTAATTTGTGTCTAAGAAAGATGAGACCTTATTCAACTTCCAACCTTTTTTCCTCAGATAAGGAAGTTTTACCTTGTTTAAATTATCATGTTCTTACATAATTATGCTATCCAACTTTCTCAGAGTTTGGTCTTATTACTGACTAGAGTAAAACGATGACACAAAATGACAAAAGCAGATTAGTTCCAGAGTGTTTCTACTGCTGTTTGTTGAAGCAACACACTTTAAAGAGAATTTGAGTGCTATGTGTATGTATATATATAAATCTCAGAAGGTGGGGGAATTAGTTTAGTGTGGATTGGTGAGCTTTAGATCTTAAGTCTGTTATTACATTTTTCTCTTTCCATTGTTCTGTTCCTCCCTCTCCTGATTTTTATTTATCTGGTATTAATGGTTAAAAAGAAGCAAAGAGTGAATAGTACTCTTCAGTGAAGGACTGTCAAGTGAACCTGGGGAACAGAGAGGTGAACAAGTAGGTTAGATGAGTGGGAGCTCCTTCAGCCTTGAAGTATCTACTGGGTTTGGGAGAAGCACCATGGGCATAGGCAGTATGGGATAATCCTGGGGAGTCTGTATAGTGCTCTGTGAAGCCGTGTTGTGTTTATGTGGATTGGGGTGGTAAAAACCAAGACAGGTGGAGAGAGAAAGTAATTACCCCCTGAGATTTCATATATATATATATATGTATGTATATATATGTATATCAGCAAAGAGAAGCTGATAAGACAGCAGAATTTCTTTGTGCTTGAGAGCCAAATAATTAAGTTGGTTGAGTTTATGTAAGGAACCTTAACCGTGCACAGTTGTGTCTATGTGCCTGTGAGGGAGAGGAAAAGAAAGGTTGTTTTGCTGTAGGAAGGATGTTGTTGTGTATGAAGAATAGAGTATATAATTCCCAGTGCTGTTATATTTATTTGGGCCATTGTAAACTTGCTGTATCATGTTAGAAGCAGGGCTTCTGTGTTGAAGAGGAGCCAGGTCATTCAAACAATGTGAATAGAAAGCCAGACAAACCACTGAAGCATAAAAATGTACAAATATACAAATCAGGATGAGAGCATCACAGATACATACCAATAGTATTGAGAAGAAAATCTCAGGAAGTCTAAATGAGCGACATGTAACTTGTGCGTGTAAACTGAGAGAGAGATCCTTTGCAGAGAAGATGGGATTTTTTAAAGAACAATAGATGACAATACATGACACACTAACAACAATAAAGCTGAGGACTAATTCTTTTTCCACGGTATCTCTTTGGTTTTGATTTTGTCTTTATGTTACAGAAAGGTGGTTTGTTTGGTTTTTTTTTTTAATGCTGATTTTGTTAATGTTATTTTGCTAACCAATGGAGCTACCCCTATGGGTTTAGGGGTATAGGGGGTATAATAGGGTGGGAGATTGTCCCTTGTGTCAACAGGTTTTTTTCCAGAGAGGAAAAAACAAAGATATAAAAAAGTTCAGGTTCAGTGTAGGGCTGCCTGCTGTGCATCCTGGGGCTGTGAGATGTTTGCTTTCTGATGTAAGTGTGGGAATACCAAACAAGTAGGTACTGCTCCCTCTTACATGATCTGAGCAGATTATATGACAGGCAGCAGATAAATCAAGCAGGCTGTTGTGTGCACGTCCGTCCATGAGCAGAATGTAATACTGGGTTGTGCTGTGCTGCTAATGACCAAACCTAGTCGATATGAATGAAATTGGTAGAAAAAAGGTTTAGAAAAGAAGAGACAAAAATCATAATACAGCACATGATGTTATTAGTGGGTAAAATAGGTCTAACCTCATTTAAGTAACTTCTAAGATAAGACGATTGCCACATTTTCCAAATGCCTCCTCACTCCCCAGAATACACACCCAACAGGTATGGTGATTCTCTTATTTCTACATATTTTCTTTAAATCTTTGGCTTCAATAAAGTGAGTCATAGTGATGTCAGAAACAAATTGGTTTCAAAGCCTGTGTCTATACAAAGTAAATAAAAAGTGACCTGGCTCCCTGTCTGGCCCTGAGGGCAAGTGGCAGGGCATGGCTTATATCCATTTGGCTAAACTTTCTACTTCACTGAAACATGTCAGCCTTGCTTGTATTGCATATTGGGAAACATCCCAGGCTTGCCTTGCTCTCCCAACCATGACCAGGTATTGCATGGAAGAGTGCTAGCTCCCCTGACTCAAATCTGTGCCAAGCTGTGTACCAGCAATTAAATTCTGTGGACAGTTTCATGCCACAGTGCCCAGGCCCTGTTTAGTTCAGTGGTGATGTCTGAAATGGATGCTGCTGGCACAATTACACTGGTAAGAGCTGTAACTGTTAAACTGTTGGGATACCAATTAGCTAGATCTTTGCAGGACCAACTGTAGAGTGAAGAGAATTGAGGATAATCCTTTCAGTATGAGTGTTGTCAAAATAATAGTAGTGGTCTGGAATGAATACTATACCTCAGACACTGTAATGTTCAACTGTGCCACATCTCCATTCTCTATTAGAAAAGTACACATTCAATGGCAGTTTCTTGTCTTTATTATTCTCATTTCCTCCCTAACTATGGCCAGTTCTCTTTCATAGAATTGCAACTACTGTTTGTTAGCCAGTATTTTCTATGGGTGTATGGAGTAAGTTTAACCAGTTTCTCTAGATAAAAAACAGTGACTGCTCCTTTTAATTTATTTAGTCTTCCCTTGCTTCCAAGACAGACATCCCTGGGCTTACATTGCAAACATACATCAGAAGAACTTTTCAACTGCTTTCATCCTTCTTCCAAAGCTATGAGACAATTGACAGCTCTAGCTAAAGTAAGTAGAAGGTTTCCACTTCAGCAGTCCATTCAATGAAATAAAGCTGTAATTACCAAATGATTCAATAAATTTTTCATCAGGAAAAAAGACAAGGACTATGGAACCTCATGGTTCAGAAGAAAATTTTCCAGCATGAATCTTCAATACCTTTACTTTCCCTCTGAGAATGCATATATTTTAGTGTTGCAAGGCATACTTACATTCAGTCTACACCACTGCAACAATCACATGTAGAGGACTTGCAGGTACAATATTAAATCAGTCTATGGGACATCTGTGTTGCTTTTAAACTTTATGCCAGAAAACAAAGGTATGCCCAAAGAAGAACTTGGAATACATGGGCGTTGTTGTGCTGATTTTTCTTTTGGAAGCTAGATGGAAATTACATTGGAATGTATTGAGATAGGGGCAGTGAGAGGATACAACCTGATTATTACAGCTTCTTGTTTTTAGACTCTTAAGCTAATTACTTAGCAAGCTAAGTATTTATTTTGATCCCACACTCACTGAGGTGAGGACAAATTTATTTGGATACTGATGCCAGTGATGTGTGTATTTGTGTGTCATATATCACAGTCACAGCCATGTCAAATCGAAGGCTTATCTGCCACTGGTGATAAGAAGGAGGCTTTGTATAGCATATAGGGCTTTTGCAAGCTACCTGGGAAATTGTACATGTAGTTTTAGACTTTGAGAAGAACAAAGACAATCTCCTTTGGACGTGATTGGTGGGAATCTATTGCCACTAATGGGAAAGCTTATGGGAAAACTTAAAAAGCGGGAGACTGAAACCGCATAGATATGGAGTAAGAAAATCTTGTGTTAATATTCTTTTCATGACATGGTTTTTAAAAATTCAGCTTTGAACACAAACTTGATATTAATTTGTCTGTAAAAGAGTCATCCTTGTAGGATCTTAACTTGACCTGTGTGGAATCAAATCACTGTGACTGATTAAGTGGAAAATGAGGTGAATTGTTGGCCCTAAATAATAAACAAAAATCTTTAGGACCTTCTCTTCCCGCTGGGTATCTATTCTGAGCATGCTCAGTAGAAATTAGTGACATTAGTGATTCATAAGTGACAATCTACTTAGAACAATGCTTTAAAACCTGCCACATTATTTTCAGGATTGCAATTCTTAAAATAGACTTCTGAAGTAATGTGTTTTCGGATCAAACACCTACCTTTTATAGGACAGAAGGAGCTTTCCTGAACATTGAAAGATGCAAGAAGGACTCTTAATTGATGATATATTATTTCTTCTGATAGTGGAAGCTGGTCCCTGAACACTTTTGCAACAGGAATAGGTGATAGTGGGTAATTCTGTTAAAACACCTTTTTAATAATGACAGTAATAGATGTATTTAAATAAATTCTGTTTTAGTTCTAAATGTATTTCTGCTAATGTTTGCTTACTATTACCTACAAAATGGGTTTATGCTCTTCTTTTTCTCCCTGAGGAGGTTAAAGTTTAAATGAAAGCAGTTACACTGTTTAGGTTTGATTTGAAAATCTGTTGGCCATTTGAATGACTGCTTCAAGAAATTAGCACTTCTCCTGGAAACTGCATTCATTGCCTGAGGTGAGAGTAGACTCATGTTTTATATAGAATATAGATAACATAGTCTGATTTTTTTTTTGCCACACTTATGGCTTCCTAACTTTACTGTGGTCTTCAGACAGATTATCTCCCTGTAAAAACTATAAGACTTTTAATTGCACCACCAAATGATAGTAAAATATTAACAGCAAAGGAAAAGTATTCTTTGAGACGTCACATTGTCTGTCAGTTAAGCTTTTTACAGTTTCTCATTTTCAAGAGGCATGCAGAATGTGCACATCCATTAAAATTATAAATCAATTTTTTCCCAAGGTTTGACCCTTCTTAACTTATGCCAGTCCTGTGACATGGTTACCGAATGATCTCATCTGGAGGGAGTGAAGGAAACAAACACTTTTACTAGTTTCCAAGATGCTGGGGAGATGAAGAATGCTTGTAGGAAAGCACTCCCTTTTACGTACACTGGTATTTCATCTCATAAAAGATGTCTGCTCACGTGACTATTCATGGAAATATTTTTAAAATATCTTCTTTATCATATTTGATGGCAGAAGATGAGTGGGGAAGAGGGAGGCCACAAAATCTTACTTTTAAATAAGAAATGCAGATGGAAATAACTGAGTGAAGTGTTGCTTAACCCTCTTTCTTTAGTCTTTTTTTTCCCTGTACATTTTTATTCTTTGCCTTTCTTTGTTGATAATTTCTTTTAGCTTTTTGGTTCTTATGATAGCCATTACCCTCTCTTGCTCTCCTAGCAGCAATTTACAGTAAAAACATACAATATAAGATTTCCTTGGATTAAGCCAGGAATACACCTGCATTAACAGCTGGAGAACTCAACAGCAAACAATTATCACAGCCATTCTAAAATTCTCTAAAATCCAACTTGAAGTCAGATGGAGAGAATTTATCCCCACAGATAAAGGATTTTTCCTAGGCTCTTCATAAATTTTGGCCTATTTTTTTAAAGATCCTAATAGCTGCGAGTGTCATCATCTTTGATTGATTTACAAAACTCCAACAATTGCAGCTGGTAGCTTTTGAATTCTTCACTTACTTATTAGGTGGGAGCTGAGCTCTCTTGAAAATCTGGCATCAAGATTATAACAAGGCTTTATAAAAAATAAATTCCAAGTTGCAATTGGGTAAGGTTCTCTAGTTTCTGATTTCAAGAGTTATTTGTTAGTGTTTGGGACTGACATCTGTATTGGAGAAGAGAAAGCTGGGAATGGCCTTACATGAAGAGGAATTTCTGCTGAATAGATCAAAACTAAGCTTTTCCAGTCACAAGAATATTTCCCCAAAAGGCTTTTCTTTTAAACGGGACTTCACTTCACTACTCCCCCACACCAAAAGAAACGTTTGAAATGTTTCCAAAAAAAGCAGGTGTATGCTAAAGGCTTCATACCATCAGCTTTTAGCATGTAAACTGTATTCTCTCAATGAGACTAATCACATGATACTGAGCATAATAGTGATACTGGGACCCACTTGGGCTGGCAAAACTGAATAGAAATCAGGCCAGTCACTTGGCTGGGATGTGTTCCAGTTTTATTTTGGATGAAAATCAACTTTCTCTGAACCATTTCCCTCCATTCTCTATCTATTCCCTACAATCCTCTTCCTTGTTGAAAAAAAGAGAGTAATAATTGAATTGCTTATTTAACTGTGTTTTTAGGCATCTAACACATACTGTTTGTCACCTACATTTTCTGTTTCTTTTGGACTACCTCAGTGGTGGTACTTTTAATAGAAATACTCTTCATCTCCATGCAGGACTGATCTTTGTCATCTGTTTTTACAAATGAGACTAAATTTGTAGGCTTCAGGACTTCTGATGTTACCTTAAAAATAAGATATTTTTCTTCATGTGAAGTCAAGGATACTATGCTGATGGCTTAAGTTTAGGGGTTGGCCATACTGTCTTAAGCCCTAAAGGTCCTGTCTCACCTGCTGCTGCCAACTTCATCCTTCCATAGAGATTTCTGCATCAGTGTGTTCTGGTATGCATGTAATTGGAAGCATTCAGCAGTCTGGCAGGATGAAAGCTCCAATATAAATGTAAATTATTAATAGTATTCAGCATATTAACCCAATATTAAAATGTAGGGGATTGCAATTTCAAAATACAGTGTGGCAGAGAGGCTTATAAAATGCATTTCCAGTCCATATCATTCATTAATGGGACTGTGTATTTAGACCTAATAGGTGACTTTAACAATGCTGGTGCATGTGGCAAGTATGAAGTATGGCATGTAAGTGACTTATGATATGTAAAGCCTAGTGAGTTTGGAAAGGAGGTGTCCATGGAACCACCTTCCCACACCCCACCCCAAATCCTGAAGCTTTGACATTTTCTGATGTCTTGAAAATAATTCAAGAATAAGAGCACATCAAAGGTGTGAAGGCTGAAAACCCAAATCTACAACAAAGTCTGCAGTTGGGAACAGAGGTGAAACTTTATCTGTTTATGTGACAAAGTTGTGCCAAGTGTCAGCAATTGAATCACGGACCCAGACCAGCAGGGAATCTGAATCGTTTAGTCAAAGGAGTGAGCTGGTTTTACACACTTTTCCAAGGCACAGTATTTCCTTATATGGAGTGACCTATCCCGTGTTGCCACATCAGCAACACACTTTCTAAATGTCCTTTTATGGGGCGATCCCTCGCTGTTCACTCGTCTGTCAGCTCTGGGCAGGCTCCTCTCCATAGGGGTCTGCTGTGTGACACCTCCTCCCACCAGGGTCCAGTGAAGACAAACCTCTCTGAGCTGCCATGTGCTCCTTTGTGCCACCACATGCTCCGCTGTGCCACCATGTGCTCCTTTGTGCCACCATGTGCTCCTTTGTGTTGCCATGTGCTCCTTTGTGCTGCCATGTGCTCCTCTGTGCCACCATGTGCTCCTTGTGCCACCATGTGTCTCTGCAGGCAGGTTTTACAGTTCACAGCCCAATTCTATCTTAAAATTCCCCACAGGCAAGTAGGAGGAAAAGAGTAAAACACACTACTTGTGACAGCCTGAAGATGTTATTCATGGCCATAATGCTGGTAACAGAGCTTATGATATGGAAAATACTTTTCCATCCTCACGCCTTCTGATTTCTCTCTGTAGCAATTTGTCATTAGCAGATCCTAAATAGGGAGTAAACAAATGCAGCTGTCAACAGATTCTGATAGCCAGTGTCTATCAGGTCAGGAGATTTTGACCATTTTGAATTATCAGAGGAGAAGAAACTTTGCTTTATGAGCTGATGAAAACCTGTTTGAATAAGGTTAGTCTTTGATGAAGAGTACTACTAAGTTCTTGTTCAGGTGCCAAGGACCCCTGCAGCCCTGGTAGCCCCTTCTGGCCTCTCCTCAGGCCCCCTCTGCCCTGGCAATGGGCTCAGCACTGTGGAACCTGATCCACAGGCAGTGTAGTACCTTGCCCCCATGGTGGGAAATATGGGATGTGCCCTTGCCGCAACAGCAGATCTTATCTCAAGAGTCTTCCACAACTCCAGGCCCTGCAGACAACCTCCTGAGTGGAGGGTCATAGCTTTGCACCTGCAGCAACTTCTGAACCCAGAACCCTTCAGAGGTGACTGATAGGGATATAGGAATGTTTTAGTCAGATGTCCTTAATCTCTGCTGCCTGTATTTTAGCAGCTCTTGGTTCATGGTGCTAACTGTAGGCTGGGTCATCCCTGAAATCCTGGCCTCCAGAACTCTTGTCAGCACTGTGTTGAAGCATGGGCTGTATCAGGAGTGGCGTCTAATAAATTCTTAAATAAAGTAATAAAATACAAATGGGAAACAGACATCATACAGAAGCACTGCTATAAGGATGGTGGCTGTACATACTGACTTGTAACAGTAATTTACTGATTGTGTGTTAAAGTCACCAGACAGTCCGCTCACAGTCTACTGAGTTGAGGATGAATGACAGATACTGTGCAGCAAGAAGGTGCAAAACCTCGAGAATAACCTTTCTCTTTTGGGGCACACTTCCATGCCTTAGCACATTGTTGTAATGGAGTTCCCATTCTAGGATGGGGAGATGTGGATCACATTTGGGGTGGACAGCCTCACTATTGTTCACATACTTCAACCTCTGATGGACATGCAATAGCAATGGACATTTTGCACTGTTCTGTTCAGGATGTTTTGTGCATATCCAGATGTGTAGATTAGCACAAATGTTGTTTAGTACATCAGAGAAAGTAGTGTGCTTGACTGGGATTGATTCCCCACCCTTACCTGATAGCTGAGGTAGGAAGGATAAAACCCTAACATATGGACTGCAGTAATTGCTGACTTCTCACTGTTCATGAAGGAGGGGAGAGATGTCTCCCTTGTGTGTGTATGGTTGGGTTCATATGGGCCTGACACCAGTCTGATTTATAATTGGGTAAAGCAGTGCATCCCAAACTGCAGAATCAAACAGCAGAAGGACCCAAACTGCAGAATCAAACAGCAGAAAGACCCAAATTGGCCTGGAGCTGCCAGGAGCATGAGGCAAAGCATAAGACCTTTTTAAGAATGAGCAAGAACTAGTAGAAATAATGTGGCTGGAACAACACTGCAGTGAGTAAGTCTTGCTGAGCAACTATCCCGGTGCAGTGATAAAGCTTCCCCACCTCAGCTGATCTGTTCAGATGGTACTGCACACCTTCTATTTACCAGGTGTAGGCAATCCTATCCAGAGGGTGTGCTGCGATCAAGGTACAAGGGAGTACCAAAAGGCATGCTGTACTGGTTTTGGCTGGGATGGGAGTAATTTCTTCCTAGCAGCTTGTATAGAGCTAGGTTTTGGATTTGTGACCACAACAGTGCTGTTAGCACATTGGTGTCTTAGCAGTAGCTCAGCAGTGCTTGCACAGCATCATGGCATTTTGTGCTTTTCGTGCTGCCTCACCGGCAAGTAAGATGTGAGTGCACAAGTAGTTTGGAGGGGACACAACCAGGATGGCTGACCAAAGGGATATCCCACACCATATGGTGTCTTGCTCAGCAATGAAAGTTGGGAGGGAAGTTTGCCAGGGCTGCTGTTGCTTTGGGAACTGGCTGGTCATCAGTCAGCTGGTGGGTAAGCAGCTGAGTTTCTTCGCATTACCTGTTTTTCTTGGGTTTGTTTTTATTTGCTTCATTTTAATTTATTTATTACACTGTCCTTATCTCAGCCTACAAGTTCTCTGACTTTTGTCCTTCCAATTCCCTCTGCCATCCCTGTGGGAGATGTAGCTGTGGGAGCAAGTAGCCGTGTAGAGTTTAGCTGCTTACCAGGGTTAACCCACAACAGATGCCCAGTCTAGTCTGCACAGCATCATATATTTAAACATCATGAGATAAATACAGAAGTTTCTAAAGCATGTTTCTGTGTGTACTCTGCTTAAAGAAGAAAACCTACTCTCTAAGCAGATAGCTAAAGTTTACATATGTAACTGCAAACACTGTGTACTAAAAATACCGGGAGCTAAGGGTTACTGTAGCCATGTATATTAATCCATAATTAATCCATGCTGTCCGACTGTTAATTTTTCATGGTTAGAAAGAAACTTTTCTGAGCATCTTCATCCTTGTGGATATTTGAACTTTACCTTCCTTTATATATTTTCCCTTTTCCTGTCATGGAAAGAGGAGATAATAGTTCCCATCTGCTAAGAAAAAAAATTATAGAATCACAGAATTACCAGGTTGGAAGAGACCTTCAAGATCATCGAGTCCAACCTCTGTCCTAACACCTCAACTAAACTAAACCATGGCACTGAGCGCCACATCCAGTCTCTTTTTAAACACGTCCAGGGATGGTGATTCCACCACCTCCCCAGGTAAACCATTCCAATATTTTATCACTCTTTCTGTAAAAAAGTTTCTCCTAATATCCAACCTATATTTCCCTTGGCGCAACTTAAGACTGTGTCCTCTTGTTCTGTCAGTTGTTGCCCGGAAAAAGAGACCAACCCCCACCTCACTACAACCACCTTTCAAGAAGTTGTAGAGAGTGATAAGGTCACCTCTGAGTCTCCTTTTCTCCAGGCTAAACAACCCCAGCTCCCTCAGCTGTTCCTCATAGGGCTTGTGCTCCAAGCCCCTCACCAGCCTTGTTGCCCTCCTCTGGACACATTCAAGTGTCTCCATGTCCTTCCTGAACTGAGGGGCCCAGAACTGGACACAGTACTCAAGGTGCGGCCTCACCGGTGCTGAGTATAGGGGAAGGATGACTTCCCTGCTCCTGCAATTGTGCAATAATTGTATGGTTTTTGATGGAGTAAAATAAGAATAGGTAGTAAAATCGAAATACGGGTATAATCACTTATAACTTTGTTGTGTGCTCTCATCTGAATCCTTTAGGACCATCATTACTTGTATTCTTCAGACCAAGTTGAAAGATTTCAGAATTTTAATTTCAGTTCATTACAAAAAAAGCCCCAAACCTTTGCTTTCAGTATTTACCTACATACTCTGAAAACTCTGTTACTGACTCTGAAGTGCTCCTATATTAGAAGGGAAAAAGAAATTTCCCAGATATTTGCAGTTAGAGACTTCTCTGAGTAAGAGCTGAAAGAAGTCTAGTAAAGTCATCCAGCATGTTCCGGAAGCTGCCAGGCTAGGAAAAGAAGGCTGAAGTTACACTGCAATTGATATGGGGCTGCAGCAGCCTGATACAGTTTTGAATAGCTTTGAAGCTGTTTTAAATGATGTCTGAGACCAAGCTATACTCTCATGTCAGAGAGACATGGATAACTTCCTGCTTTCTCTGCTGAATATTGAGGAATTTTATTAAAGGAAAGAGGAAAAAGTCAGCCTTATTAAAAAAAAAAAAAAGTGTAATTACTACTTAACAAAAAATGGAGGGTATGTATTCACTGTTTGATGTACAGTATTAATTTATTGATGCTGTAACTGAGATTGGTGTTCTATTGTGCCATATGGACACACAGCTGAAAAATGCTACCTGCACAAATCTGTTCCTATCTGAAGAGACAAGATGGGATGAAAATCAGGATAAAGGAAGTATCATTATTTCCTTGCTAATAACAGGTGAAGTGAGGAGTCCTGTGTTACTCTGAAGGTTTCCATATAGCCCGAGGTTGGCACTTGGAGGTTCCAGTCTGCCAGTTGCCCTCACCACCACGCAGCTCTGACTCTGATGGGGGACAATGAGTGAGGGCTCCATCTTCCCCTGCTGTCACTCCGCCTTGGTACCCCATGTGTGCCCTGTCATTTAACAGGCACAGCAATTTTGAGCTGATATAAAACATGGTCCAGGAAAGAATAAGTCTTCTGTGTCTTACTTTATATTGTATGTCTTCCTAGTGCACCCATTACTTTAGCTTGGTGACCACTGTTGAGCAGTAAAAGGAATTTATGCATTTGTTGTTGAATATGGTTAACTTTTCCTGGAGTGTGTGGTTGTTAAATGAAGACTGAGCTGTTAAGAGAGGCACTATGTATTTTCATGTCTAAAATCCAACCATGGGTAGAAGAAACTAAATTTTCTCTTCCAAAAGTGCTTACAAAGGTAACTCTCGACTAATAACCAGGTGTGACTGAAGCAGTGCTGACTGAATTTTGCAGAGCTTCCAGCAGTACCCAGTAAGCGGATTCTATCGTATTCAGCTCAGTTCAAATAGGCATAATTTACATTTCAGTAGTGTTAGCTGTTTCAAAGCTGATTAATGTTCATTAGAAAAATGTGCCATACTGTGGAGATCATGACAGTCTACAGTGAGAGACATGTCCCTGTAAGGTAGAAGGAGACAAGTTGAATTTAGTCCAAGAGCCTTGTCAGAAGCTGGAGTGACATGGAGGAGGAACCTAATGGTCCTGGGCAGGGAGAATGTGAATGTCATTTAAGTATCTATGTAATTTTCTATGAATTTCACTCTTGTTGCTCCAAGATAGATGAACTCTTAGCCTTTTCTGTGTCCCTGAGTGCACCAAATATGTTGAGGCAGTCGTATTCTCTCTGCCCTCATTTTATATTAACCTATTTTGCACTAAACTAATATATTAATCACAATTACTGAAGAAACAGCACATTAATCACAAGCTAGGCAAGGGCTGCAGAGAATGGCTGCCTGTTTGGCACTGCTTGTTCTCAGTGTGCCAGCCCTCTGTTCCAGTTAAGCCTAACAGCCCAATGTCATCCATGCATCTAAGTGGTAACCAGGGGACATTTCCAAACCCACCAGAGCCATCTTGTGGCATTTTGAGTAAAAATTGGGCTTTCAGATGGAGCTGAGGTGTTCTACTGCTCTCCAAAACAGAATCACAGAACAAGCTGAGTTGCAAGGGACTCACAAGGATCATCAAGTCCAACTCCTGTCCCTGCACAGCACTGACCCCAAGAGTCACACCATGTGTCTGAGATCGTTGTCCAAATGCTTCTTGAGCTCTGTCAGGCTGGTGCTGTGACCACTTCCCTGGGGAGCCTGTTCCAGTGCCCAACCACCCTCTGGGTGAAGAATCTTTTTCTAATATCCAAACTAAACCTCCTCTGACACAGCTTCAGGCTATTCCCTTGGGTCCTGTCACTGGTCCCCAGAGAGGAGATAGGTCTGTCCATTCTCTTCCTCTGACAAGGAAGTTGTAACCTCAATGAGGTTACAACTCAGTCAACCTCAGTCTCCTCTTTTCCAGGCTGAACAGACCAAGTGACCTTATCTGCTCCCCATACGGCTTCCCCTCAAGGCCTTTCACCATCTTCATTGCCCTCCTTTGGACACTCTCTAGCAGTTTATATCTATCTTACATTGTGGTGCCCAAAACTGCACACAATATTCAAGGTGAAGCCGCCCTAGCGCAGAGCAGAGTGGGACAATCCCCTCCCTTGCCTGGCTGATGATGCTGTGCCTGATGCACCCCAGGACATGACTGGCCCTCCTGGCTGCCACGGTACTGCTGACTCATGTTCAGTTTCTGTCAACAGTACCCTCAGGTCCCTTTCAATGGCACTGTTTTCTAGAATCTCATTCTCCAGTCTGTCCATATATCCAGGATTGCATTCTACCAGTGCAGAATCTGTCACTTTCCCTTGTTGAGCTTCATACAGTTGGTGATTGGCCAGTCCTCTAAGTTGTGGAGGTCTCTCGTCAGGGCTTCCCTGCCCGTGAGGGAGTCAACAGCTCCTCCTAGTTTTGTACTATCTGTGAATTTGCTCAGTACCCCCTCCAGTCTCACATCCAGTTGATGATGAAGATGTTGAAGAGCACAGGGCCAAGGATGGAGCCCTGTGGAGCCCCACTAGTGACAGGTCTCTGGTCTGATGTCACCTCAGTCACTATAACCCTTTGTGCCCGACCCATGAGCCAGTTGCTCACCCATCACATGATGCATGCTGGACATTTTATTCAGAAGGATGTTATGAGAGTATTGAAAGACTTGCTGTAATCCCAGAAGATTACATCAATTGGCTTCCCTTGGTCAACTATGTGGGTTATCTTGTCATGAAAGGAAATCAGGTTTGATAACTAAGACTTTCCTCACATGGAGGCAGATTGGCTGTGACCAGTGACTTTAGTCTTTCAGGTGTTTTTCAATACCTCCCAGAATAATCATCCCCATAATTTTACCAGACACTGAAGTGAGACTGACAGGTCTGTAGTTTCCAGGGTCCTCATTCTTTCCCTTCTTAAAAACTGAGACATTTGCCAGCTTTAGGTCAGCTGGGACCTCTCTAAATTCCCAAGACCACTCAAAAAATCGAGAGAGGTTTTACAAGGAAATCAGCTAGCTCTTTGAGAATTCTTGGATGAATATTATCAGGTCCCATAAATTTGTAGGGATCCAGCTAGAACAACAGATCCCACACAATTTCGGGGTCAACTGGGAGTTACCATTCTTGCAGTCATGGTCCTACAGCTCAGGGCACTGCGACCCCCTTAGTCTGTCATCCGTGTTGAAGACAGAGACAAAGAATGTGTTGAACACCTCTGCCTGGTCCATGTCCCTGTTTTTGAGATGACCATCCACATCCTGTGCTGAACTAGTGTTATTTTTACACTGCTTATTGCCATCAATATATTTGAAAAAAAATCTTTCCTTGTCCCCCACTGTTCTGTCACCTTGAACCTCAGCTGAGCTTTGGCTACATGAATTTTCTCCCTCCAGTGGCAAGCAGGAGCTCTGTATTCTTCCCATGTCACCTCATCTTGTTTCCACTGGGCACATACCTTCCTTTTCTGCCTTACTTCCAAGAGAAGAATCCTTTTCAGCCAAGCCAGCCTTCTGTCTCATCTGCTTGACTTATGACATTTGGGAATTGCCTGCTCCTGTGCCCTTCGGAGGTGATGTTTAAAAAGTGACCAGCACTGATGGATCCCAGCACCTGCAAAAGCATTTTCTCAGGGGACTTCAGTCACTACTTCCCTGAGCAGCCAGAAGTCTGCTCTCCTCTTGTCCAGAACTGAAGATTTGCTGGCACTTTTCCTCCTATCAACAGAGATTTTAAACTCAGTCGCTTCATGGTTGCTGTGGCCAAGAGGCTGCCAATCTCCATTTTGCTCATGAGATCCTCTCTGTTGACAAGCAGCAGATCAAGGAGGGCATCTTTCCGAGTTGGCTTCTTTAGGGCCTGCTCCATAAAGTTGTCATCCAGGTGTTTTAGGAATCTTCTGACCCGTGTTGTACCAGCTGTGTGATGTGCCCTGTTAATTTCTGGCAAGTTGAAGTTCCCCAGAGGGACAAGGGCAGTTGGCTTGGAAGCATCCCTGACTGGGAAGTCTATAGAGGACTCCCACAATGACATCAACATTACTTGTTTGCCCCTTGATTCTTACCCAGAGGCTCTCATCTGTGCCATTCCTGACTTTGTGCTCCATACATTCTAATCCTTCTATCACATATAGTGCCACCCCTCTGCCTCTTCCACCTTGCCTATCCTCCTGAAGAGCCTGGAACCATCCAACAGGGCACTCCAGTCACAGGACTCATCCCACCAGTTTTCACTTATGCCAATGATGTCAAATATCTGGGACTAGGCCAAAGCCTTGAGCTCCTCTTGTTTGTGCCTCATGTTGCATGCATAAGCATAGAAGCCTTTCAGGTGGTTGCATTGTAGCACTTTATTATGTTTTATGGTGGCTTTTGTAAATTTAATTTTGAGACCTTGCTCCTCAGTTTTTAAATGGTTTCTTTGTGTTTTTTTTTTTTCTTTTTTCTAGAAAACCAGACCAGGTCAGGGTTAAAACTAACTTAGGTTGGGGTTTTTTGTTTTTTTTTTTTTTTGGTCTTAGGAAGCTCATATGAAATGGTGGATAAGGTCCTATGAGACCACATATACACACACACTCAATTTCTGTATTTGATTTCCTGAATGAAGTCAGGAAATTGTTGTCTTTAACAATGTTGTCTTTAACAATGATTAAGGTAAGTTGAAGCTGTATTACTTTCTCGAATCAGTAGGGTATTCTACAAGAAATTTGCATGATTGCTGACATAATTTTGGAAGGACTTCCTTATGTTGCCTATGGGAATCTTTCTGAGCAAACCTGGATTCGTTCTCTAGTGCTGTCACTTAGTACCCAATACTCAAAACACGTGTCCAAGATAAAGGCTGGAAAATCTTTTTATTTCTATTTGTGAAAAGAGCAGGTTTTGTGTTGATGCAAGGTGACTAAAAAGCTTCTAAGTTTGGGTCTGAACAGCATTTTGCCAAGTTGTACGCACAAAGTAGTAGAAACAAAAGGAGAATGGTACATTTGTGCATTGGCTCTGTATAAACAGGAATTTTGACCCTGGTAAGCAATCATTTGAACCAAAGGACTCTTGTCACTAGCAAAAATACCTAAGTTCAAGTCTGAAGGCATAGGAATAGAACCAATTCCTTGCTGTACTTAGACCTTCTTCCTTACTTAACCTCTGCTGTTATATTAACAGGCCGCATCTTATAAACAAATGTCCTCCTAGTTTTCTCTTGTACACTACTGGTAAGATGGTACAGCTGTACACCAAAGTATTTATCTCCAAGAAAATGGTGTGTCTGCAGCATGTTGAGATTTGCTTGGATACGAGGTAAAACCATGCATTTGTGACGTAAGAGCAAGATACAATGTCACATCAAATCAGTACAATCTACTGCATTGTAAATGCTTCATTTTCTATATTCTCTGGGTTAATAGAATGTGATCAGATTGAAGATTTGTTTAGAATCACAGAATCATCAAATATATGTCAGCAGCATTTAGGGCAATGAGCTTAGGACATTCTGTATTGTAGATACCTTCATTTGGTCAGTGAATTCTAGCAGTCTCCAAAAAACAGAGAGGTAAAATATTTGGTCAACAGTAGAATGTTGAATGCTTGGCTGCAGTAGTTTATAAAACATTATAAAACATTTATAAAACATTCTCTTCAATGTTTTTAAAGCTGCTACTACTTTTTTTTTGCTTAGAGGAACCATTTGTATGGAATATCAGTGGTTATAATGGGCAGTGCTTTTGTCAATACCAGACTGAGATTTGAAAGCAGTGGCAATATAATTTAGAGGTTGTATGATTAAAGGTTAGGTGAGAAAACATGTTTTTATATGGTCTTTGCTTTATCGGTTCTGTGAATAGAGACTAGTGCAGTGATTACTTGCTACTTTACCTTTTGTATGTGTATTTACACCCATTAAAAGGCTAAAAATCACAGCCATATTTCTTTCAGTGTTCTAATTGCACAGATGCAGGTGTCCAGACCACTGTCTCTCATGCACATACATAAATGCTTAAGGAGTACCCTTAATTACAATATGACAAAGAAAAGCTGTGTTCTAGTGACATCTCAAGTTCGATTAGAAAGCAAAAGCTTCTGTTTATAATTGTTTCTATTAAGATCTGTACATTTTTCTCATTTAGGGCACCAAGAACTACATGGGGATTAAAGCATGCCTTTTAAATAGTTTGTAACCTGCCTGTTCTGTTTCTTAAATTGACTTGCAGCACTATTAGTTTATGAGGAGATGAGGTTTAGGTTTTTGGATTGTTTTGGTTCTCAATGAACATTTAAAACTTGAATAAGATTTCTGTAGTAACCAAATTATATTTTATGCCATGTAAACAAAGTTGTAAAGAGTCGTACATTACGTGTAGCTCTGGTGGTAGCAACATAAAGCTAATATCAGTAAATGAGGGAATGGGAAATCAGTTGCGTTCTCTTCCTAGCGTGCAATCAGAGTAAGCGCATCTATGATGGGCAATTACCTTAACTGCCTGCCTAAAGCAGCAGCGAGTTGCATGATCAGTCCAATGCACAAGATTATACCCTCCCCACTACTTAATGAAGAAATTCAGTCTGCACTGATCGCTATCATATAATTCCAGTGTACTGCTTTTAAATTTGTTAAGAAGCAAAAAAAAGTACTAAGATAACCCAGTTGGAAAGCAATGGGAAAAATATTTCAGTTATCACAGAACTGCCCAGGCTAGAAGGGACCTTTAAAAGATCATCTGGTCCAACCTTTTGTGGGAAGGGGAGCCTCAATGAGAATGTGTGATGCCCTGCTGAATTGCATCTTGAAAACAAGTATCAAGAACTCAAGTGTTGTATAGCACAGAGTGATATTGTGCTGGCTCTGTATCAGACTGTAAAAGCTTTCTCTTTGTGCTGAAAAATGCCAGATATGTAAATTTATTTCCATTAATTTTATTTAACAGATTTGACTTTGCTCTAGTTGAAATAGGTAGAAAAAAATTAAAATGTCATACTTAAAACAATTTGTAATACAGGGTATCTCCTTCTGGTTGTGGTATTTCTAGCAATATGAAATCTTGAGCATTCCTAATCCTTTGTTTCAGTCTGTGCTGTTTAGTAATCTGTGAGGGAAGAAAGCCAAATAAACAGCTGGCATGTTTTAGCAGTTACTACCAGCTTCTCTCTTGGCTGTCTTTGTTGAATATGAGGGATTGCCTGGTGATTTTAAAGGCAGGGCTGAGTGCCACACATTCTCATCTTACACTTTGACTCTGCTGTTACACTGAGCATTTCTGGCACAAGGGAACTCTACAAGCAGTATGGCTGCACCTTCATAGGAGAGAGTGAACCCTCTCCAGGGCCAAATACACACTGTGACACCAAGTCCTTATAAGGACTCTCACAGTCCTTCACAGTTCTGCTTCTAGTGTAGGGCCTCTGCCTCTGGCCATAGTAACTGAAGTAAATACACACTAACATAAGAAAAGTAACATCCCTCTGTATCTCAAAAGCACAAAGGTATTGTGCACTTTTTGTGTGATGATGACATGAATGTAAAATGGGTATCAGTCATGGTGATGAACAACAGATGATGGGGATTCAGCATGAGATATTGTAGTGAAGAAGTTTGTTTCACTTCTGAGAATGACTTTTCCAAAAAGCAAAAAATCAGACTTAGTAAATATCCATGAATTAGTTTGCAGTCAACAGAGCATTTGCACAGTGTAGCAATATGCCAACTCTTACTGATTATTTTAATTCTATCTTCCATAATTTCTATTTTAATGTTATCAGTTTCAGTCTGTGAAAATTGAGAAGATCAATACTACTTTATTGCCTCAGTGTGGTTTTAAAAAACCTCACCAATTTTGAATTAATGAACACCAATCAATTGCACATGATTAATTTTCATAATCCTATTCCTATCTGATAGTATTTTATCTGCTTTTATTCCTATTCTTCTATCAGTGTCTCAACTTGTTGTGTTTTCATTTCACTTCACAAGTAGCTAGTATTGAGTTACACACTGATGTGAAATCAACTCTACCATTTGAGAAGGGAAGTGCTACTCTGAATTTGTAATAATTTGTATTTATTAGCGAATACAGATTTACAGGAATTGCTTAACTGAATTCAGTAAAAAATCGCTTTGTTCAGCAGGTTTGTCTCATGGTTAGCATGAGGAGGTTCCATGTCTCACTCTGGCACCTAGTTGGTGCTGTAAAATCTGCACATTAAGCTACAAGGTTTAACAAAGACTGAGTATTACCTTTGGAGTTGCTCAGCTCTGTTTGGCTGAGTGTCTGTTTTCATTTTTTATGGCAAACCTTTTCACATAGTATTTCATATTTCTAGAAATTTGGTTTTATTTTAAAATCTTGCTTGTAATGCAGTGCAAATCCCTGATCTCAATTTTGTTCTTCCTGGTCTTTATGTCATTGATGATCTTTTCTATTTAGATAACTGCATGTTTTTTGTAACTTGTTCAGAGGTCAACATAATGACTTAAGTCTTATGTCCAGCATAAATTTTAAATGTAAAATTTATGCTAAAAATGTAAAATTTATGTAAATTTTCAGCTCAGGCCTCCTGTTTTCACTAATTTAATCACACAGTTAAATATGGGTGTTTCTGTATTTCTTTGTCAGATTCTAAGTCTGGTGCAAATGTCCATACTCTTACATATATATTGCCTTCAGTTTGTGCTGGGTGAATCCTGAATTCAACTGAATTGCAGTTACACTTCAGAATATTACCAAGCAATGCATGCATATAGGTGCATACAATACCTTTCTATGTAAAGATTTTAAAGACACAGGTAATAATTATTTAACAGTTTATCTAAACCCTGTCTCAATTCTAAGTGTTAGATTCTTATCACGTGTCTATATACACAAGCTTAATCTACAAAGTTATAGCTTCATTTAGATATGCAGTGTGAAAATACTGACTTCTGTAGCCAGTGCTCAGAGTCTGGCTTATTTCAGAGCTGCCTGCTCTTTGTACCCTAATCCACAACTGTTCTAAAGTCTTTTGCCTGTAAATCTCCTTTAACCCATCCCTCAACCCCTAGTGAACTCTGGTAAGTGTGGTAAGTCATCTGCCTTTTCTATTGATGGTAATAAATTTATTTCCCAACTTAATTTAAATGTACATACACAGTATCTTTCTGAATGCTGGGATACAGGCCATCCAATACTATAATTGTATATTCTTTTTCACTGACTGATTCCTTTTTACTTATTCTGGTGTCACTCTTCATTTCATTAATTTTTCATTTTCTGCCTCCAGGAAACTTCTCTCTGATTCTGGCATGTTTCCCTCTTTCTCCCTAGTGAACATACTTGAGACAAAGAAATCTTTTAGCTTTGCAGCGCTCTGTGCCTCATCTGTCAGCAACTCGCCTCCATCCATCACACCAAGAGACTACAGTCTCCCTCAAAATCTCCTGATCCTTATCTATTTGTAAAACCTCTTGTTTGTCCTTATATCATTGACTAGAATAGTTTTTTAAAATTCCTTTTTATTGTTGTGCTTTTGTTTTTACTGTTTCAACAGATGTCTCAATTATAGCAATAGTAGTATTTGACTACTGTTTGTAAGCACAATCTTGTAAAGAAAAAGAAAACATATAGTTAACAGCCGCAAAATGCTTCAGGACTGTATCCTCCTGTGGATTTTACACGAAACATTCATTGACTTTCCTGACGCTGCAGAAGGCTTGCCTTTTATTGAACAAAGAAACTGAAGTATACGTAATGCAGTGTTCACTGTAATGGCAGGGAAAAAAGCACATTGCCTCTGAATTGCTTCAGCTACACTAAAGGTCACAGTTTAAACAGTTTCCACTGGTTTGCATCAGGTGAGCTTATTGTTCACCACAATGTGTTATGCAACCAGTGAAACCAAAAATGTTGTGTTAGGTGACCAGAGAGTTGAATGAGGCTCATATTCCCAACTGTGAATGTTAGCTACTAAAGATAACAAAAGGAGGAGATGGTATGAATGTATCCTGGCTGTGAACTGTGGCCAGTTATGTTAAATTGTCTGCCTCCACAAGAGTGTTCAATATTCTCTTGAAAGTGAATAATTTTAGATTTTGGATGAAGAGATAATTACACCAATGAATTTCAGGCTTGTTTGAAAACTTCTTTAATATCAGCAAGTTCAGTTTTGCCAGTATGGTCTGAAGTACCATAGGAAGAAATGCTTGGATGTGAGGGACAGGGCAGGTGCTTGTGTACTTTGCATAATGGATGAACAATTTAGGATTTATATGTAATTTGTCAGTATGAAACTAAAAAGCCTTTATTTTCAGTAGGTTCTTACGAGCTACATGAATGTATTTCAGTGAGCCCTTCTTAGATAAAAGTTACCATTCTCTTCTCTGTGAACAATGCCTGAACTGAGCATCCCTAGAGGAGATAATATTTCAGTAGTATTAAATTAGTTACATCTGACTGTTTAGTAAATAGTTTGATTTTTGTTATTTTTACTGTCAGTAAAATTTTAGTGGCATTTTATTCTTGTCTGTGGACAAAGAGGTCAGTGCTTGCCATCAGCTAGGGTAGACAAGTACAGCTGTAAAGGCAGTCCTTAGAGTAAAGAACTAGGACTCTGTAACTACTGTATAGCAGGTAAAAAGCACATGGGTGGTGAAGTGCAAGCAAACTGGCAGACATTCGAGGTCTGCATTGCAAGCAGTGATTACACAGTACACCTGCTACCTAATCTTTGTCAAGGGTTTGCTCAGGCACCACCACAAATGAAAGACTCAAGAAGCAATCAGAGGTGTTCAGTTAGAGAGCTTTGCATATGTCAACAGGAAGCAATAATGTACAAAAGACAACACAGAAGAAATGTCAGAAGGTGTTAGAAAACTGAGTAGTTGGATGGTAAATGAGCGTTTTTACTTCAGAACTTTTCTTTCCAGGCAAGAATAGTTATATGGCACTGGCTGCAAGTTTCTTGTTGTCTTCTGAATCTACATGTTATCTTCTAAATCTTACTTGTCTGAATACTCATTATCACTGTTACATAATAATGTTTTGATTAACTGATACATCATCAGCTTAGACTTGAATTTTTGCAATTCTAATCTGAGATTTTTGCTCAAATCTCTGAACTACCAACCAAGTTATATTTTCAGATAACCCTATCTTTTGTTTAAGAATATATTGAGTTTTATTTGAATATATTTCTAGTGTATACACTATTATATATTCTAATAAATAAAACCAGTAAGTATGGTTAACCTCCACCCTCAAACCCTCCTGACAATTTTGAAGCCTAAAATCATATTCAGAACATACCTACTATCTCCAAAGTGGTAATTTGCCTGAAAACTTTTCTATTTTCAGATGTAGAATTACAGAATCACAGGTTATGGCTGGAAGGGACTTCTGGAGGTATAGTCCCATCTACCTTCTCAAAGCAGGTTAAGTTAGAACAGATTTCTCAGGGTTATGGCCGAGGTATCTCAAGGTTGTGTTCAGCTGGACTTTGAATGTCTCCACAGACGGAGACTGCACAGTTCTATTGCCAGCCTCTTCCAGTGTTTGATCACAGTAAACAAAGCCCCAACAATTCTAATGTTTAAGTGGAATTTTCTGTATTCTGCCTGTTATTTGTTCCTATTGCCTCTTTTCCTGTTATTGGATATAAGAGTGTGGCTCCCTCATGCAATGGCATGTCCCAATCAGGCACTACATTTCATATACATGATAATTTATACACACTGGTAAGATCTCCCTAAACCCTCTGTTTTCAGGCTAAACAGTCCCAGCTCTCAGCATCTCTTTGTACAAAAGATGTTTCAGTCCCTTCGTCTTTGTGGACTTTTGCAGGACTTTAGTATGGCCATGTCTCTCTTGTACTCAGGAGCCCAGAACTGGATACAGCACTCCAGCTGTGGCCTCAGCAGTGTTGTGCAGAGGAGAAGGATCACCTCCGATAACCTCCTGGCAATGTTGTTGGCCTTTTTTGCCACAAGTGTGCATTGCTGACTTAGGTTTAACTTGTCCACCAGCAGCCTTGGGTTCTTCTCTGCAAAGCTGCTTTCCAGACTGTCAGCTTCCCAGCTTTTCTAATGTCTGTGTACAGGAATTTGCATTTCCCAGGTGATCAGGTTCTTCTTGGTCTCTTGCTAGCCTCATTTCTATGAAGTCTCTTACTTTGCCTTCCTGAGAATCCTGTTTCACATACAAAATCTCAAATTTAGGATTTTACATTGTGTACTTTTTGAAGACTTTGTCATGTGTGAATCAGATTCAGTGATGAGCTAACCAAAATTCTAGTGGTATTCAGATATAGATTTGGTTTCTTACCTCAAATTATTTTGGTTTTGGATTATATAATTAAACAACGGTAAAATGCTTTCTGATTCATAGTCCCAGCCAAAGATTTTGCAATCCTTGCCCATATCTGTCTTTGCAGAAGACTAAAGACATAATAGAGTTGTACGTACCCCTTCCAGACAGAGCATTTTTCAAGAATTCCTCACTGTCTGGTTATTTGTGTTTTCCTCTTACACTTTCTGACTTTATTATTATTTTTCCACAAAATATTGGGCAACAGCTCGTCTGTACCCTTCTTTACCTTTCAATGGACTTAATTTAAAAGCCCCTCAAGGTTCCCAGCACAAGACCACTTGGCATGACACTGTGTTGTCATATGACACTTGATACTTACATGCATGGTGTTCTTCTTCAGAAATCTCATGGTCTAGGCAGAAACTTCATCTCTGTCCTTTACAGTGATGTGGTATTGCAGTGTCAGGTCTGCAACTGCAGCAGCTGGTGACCTGGACCATGTGGTGCCTGGAGGACATAGGGTCCTTCTATAGTTGGAGAACTGTCAGTACCACAACTTCATCAAATTCAGGCTTAAAAAAACTTCCTTTATGAAATAACTTGTTTGCATGGCCCAGTAGGGCTGGCAGTTGGGAAGCAACTAATTTGGGATTAGGAAATTAACAGGAACACACGAGGTCAGGAAGGGCAACTTTTGGTTGGGACAGGGAAGCATTCAGTATTCCAGGACGTCTCCAAGAGGCTGTCATTTAGCATGTAGGTGGCAAAATGCCATGCTGGAAGAGGCTTTCACTGGATAACCATACATTTTGCTGGAAGATTGAAAGGCAGAATGTTCTGCTACGTGCAGTAACAGAGAACTTCTAGTTCAGGTCCCATATCACCAGCTTGGCTTGGGACACCATCCAGGAGCAGTGAGGCGCCTCCATCCAGTGTCAAATAAACTGCAGTCCTAGACCTGCAGTAAGACGCTGCTGGTGGTCCTGGGTTTCCATCACCCACTTCCAGTGTGGTCTGCCTAGACACCAGACCACGTGCTCCTCCCAACCTGAGACCACCATCACTTACTGGACACCCACTAGATCCCAGCTAGATTTTCAGCTTGTTTTTTTCTCCAGCTGTCCTGGATGACACAGGGCATTTGTATTTGTTCCAAGAGCCTACTCCAGCACTATTGAGAAAGACTTTAAAATGTCAGACAATGAGAAGCAGCGCAACTTGGACAATGAGAAACAGCAGAACATTAGTGAGTCTTTTTGGGTTTTTTCAGTTTCAGGAACTGGGGGCAAGGCTATACCAGGAAAAGAAATAAAAGGCATACAGTTTTTAGGTGTTGATTACACAAGACAAAATTGGGACAAAGATGGGATATACTCCACAAGCAAGCCTTTCCCCAATCTCACGTTGTTGCATTTGCCCAAGAGCCCTTGAATAAGAAATTATTGTATAATTATATGTTTTAAAATATTACTACTTGTTAACACTATCCCTGTTTGTATCTGGCAGCGAATACTGTTTGTTTTCTTAAAAACATTTTAAAACAAAACCAGCAGGGCTACTTTCTGGATGTAATGATATTTTCGTTTTAAATTTATCCTTTCCTTCTCTCAGCCCAGAAGACAAATGCCATCACTGTATGCCCTCATTCTGGGTCAAGCTCTTAGCTTCTGATATGTAAAAGAGCATCCTTAGATGACACTGAAAGAGTGATTGGACCAAGAGTGTGTTTGCAAGATAGAGCAGAGGCATCTGGCATCAGAGCCAGGGAGCATGTGGAGGGAGGAGAAATGCTGGAGTGTGGCTGGGTGACATCTTCCAGTGAGGCACTCAGAGTTGGCGGGTGCTTGGGGCAACTGTCTCTTGCTCCGTGCTGGGTGGTGAGCACAGCAGTGGTGCCTACTCACTGCTTTCACAGGTTCGGAGCCATACTTTTAGCATGACTACTGGAGGAAGGCCAAACATGAACAGATGGGTAAGGAAAGATGTGTGTGAATATAGATGGTGGAGATGGCATGAGCCTTCATGCAGAGGAGCCCAGGGTACAGTTAAATTGTGTTTTATAAAACTTACTTTTTTAGCAGTTGCATGGGATGAGAATCTGTCCATTTCCACTGTATTGTGTGTCCTAACCCTTGCAGACAGATAGGAGGGACAGAACAGGACAGAAGAACAGGTTTAAGTGTTCAATGTTGTATCTTGTTAATGTATGAAGGAAATTCAGCATGGGTTATATGATCTTGTCCTGCCTTTTGGTGGTGGTACAGCCTGGAAAAGTTTATTAAGCTTGGAGAACAGTTGGTGGAGAAAAGTGGGATATAATTGTTGGGAGAAGAGGAGGAGAGATTTAGAAGGAATGGTGAGAGAGGTTTTCCTTTCAGCTTTTAAGCAGGTAAATTAGGAGTTGTGATACCAGGTGTGGATGTAGAGGAATGACCTCCCAGATGTACTTACAGTTGGGATTTGCATCACTTTTGTTTCTGAGACTACATCCATTGAAGTTGTACTCAAACTTGTCAATAAATGGGTGAGGGCCTTCCAAAGACTACAGTGAGGCAGAGGGTAAATGCTCACAGAGTGTGAATTGGATGGGTTCTGGTGTTCATAGAATCCTGGAATCAATTAGGTTGGAACAAACCTCTGAGACTGAGTCCAACTTGTCTCGGAACACCACCATGCCAACTAGATTATGCCACTAAGTGCCACATTCAGTCTTACCTTGAACACTTCCAGGGACAGTGACTCTACCACCTCTCTGGGCAGCCCATTCCAATATCTAATCACTCTTTCTGTGAAGAGTTTCTTCCTAATCTCCAACCTAAACTTCCCCTGCAGTACAGCTAAAGGCTGTATCCTCTTGTACTGTTGCTGGTTGCCTGGGAGAAGAGACCAACCCCCACCTGGCTTCAACCTCCTTTCAGGTGGTGGTATCAAGTGCTAAGGTCATCCTTGAGCCTTCTTTTCTCCAGGCTAAACAATCCTAGCTCTCTCAGCTTTTGTTCCAGACCCTTCATCATCTTCATCACCCTTCTCTGGATCTGCTCAAAACTGGACACAGATCTCGAGGTGTGGCCTCACCAGTGCTGAGTACAGGGGGTCAGTCACTGCCCTGGTCCTGCTGGCCACAGTATTGCTAATACAGGCCAGGATGCCATTGGCCTTCTTGGCCACCTGGGCACACTTTGCTTTATGTTCAGCTGCTGGTGACCAGCACCTCCAGGTCTTTCTGCCACTTTCCAGCCACTCTGCCCCCAGCCTGTAGCGATGCAGGGGTTTGATGTGATCCAAGTGCAGGATCTGGCACTTGGCTTTGTTAAACCTCATACCTTTGGTCTCGGCCCATCAATGCAGCCTGTCCAGATCACTCAGCAGAGCTTTCCTACCTTCCAGCAGATCAACACTCCAACTCAATTTTGTGTCTGTGAATTTGCTAATGTTAGACTCAATCTCCTCATCCCAATCATCAATAAAGATATTAAACAGGACAGGGCCCAACACTGATCCCTTGGAGACACCACTAGTGATTGGCCACCAGCTGGATGTGTCACCATTTACCACTGCTCTCTTGGCACAGCCATCCATCCATCCAGTTCTGAACCCAGCAAAGAGTGCACCTGTCCAAGCCATGGGAAGCCAGCTTCTCCAGGAGAATGCTGTGGGAGACTGGCGTTGAGCCAGTCTTGTGGGGACAGCTGGCAGGCCTTGTCCTCTCACCACCACTGGGTTTCAGCCACCCAGTGCATTGGCTCCACAGGCCATCTTCCAGAGGTTAAGATAACCTTGATCTCTGCTGGGACAGGGTCTAGAGGTAGCTGTGCCATCTCTTTAGTGTCACTACTAAATTTGATGTAGAGCCAGGAAGTTGGTCTTTCATATTCCATTATTGACTAATTTAAAGGACATTGTGAACACATAATTCCAATTGTTAATGACCAATGCTCTTCAGAGACAGTGACCCTAGCTTTGGTGATGGTAAATCTCTGCCTTCCTAGGCTTCAGTGAGTCCTCTGCCTCTTCTTCCCTTCACAACACAAATATCCAATTGTCACACAGAAAAAGTCACAGGCAGCTGAAGGAGAGGACCAGACAGGTCTCTTTATGTGGGGTTCACTAGTGATTCAGGACTTTGGATGTGCTACAAGTGCTACAAAGACCTTTCTAAAGGATACAAGAGAGCTTAAAGGACAGATACCACTGCTGGTGTTACCTCATTCCTCGTCCTCAGATGCCCTAAAAAAGCCTGAAACATAGACACATGTGAAATATTCCCATCTGGGAAGCTGTCTTCATGCTGATTTAGCCAAGGAGGTCTCCTATATGGATATATGAGTCAGAAACAAGAAAAATTCTTGTAATTGGGCTATGGCAAAGTTGTAAAAAACTTTGTACCATGAAAGAACCCTTAACTTTTAGATCTTAGTTCAAAATTGCAAAAAACACTTGTACCATTAAAAAAAAAGCTTCACCAAAACACTAGTACAGAAGGTAACTATCTAGTCAGCCTCCACACAAGCATTCCCAATTGTTTGAAATTAATTGAAAGGGAAGCCAAAAAGTTGTAAAGCAGCGGGTACATTCTTCCCTTGTGCTGAGATGCCCAGACATTTCTTTTACCATACAAATTTTGCACATTGGTCAGGATGTTTGAGAAATACACACTGCTTTTTTTCTTAGGAGCTTTAATGGTTTTTATGGTAAAAGACTGATATGTTTTCCACACTAGGACTTGAGAACTGAGATCTGCTTTTCTGTAAAGTATGTTGATAAATGCATTGTAGGTAACTTACATTTTATAGCTGGCCTTTGATATCATAATGTTAAGGGATTTTGTAATAAAGAAAAAGAAAAAAGTACTCCTGGCCTGAACCTGGGATTGATTATACATGTGTATACTTTATTTCATGAAAGGCCAATTACATACTTCTGTGTGATTCAAGATAAGATGAGGGGAAGTCTGTATTGTTGCCCAAATTGAGATTTCTTTTTAAATTTAGCTTCTGAGTTATATACCAATACATATGTTTATTTCTGTAGTCAATGAGAACAAAGGAACTGCTTTCCCAGAGACACCAAAACAATGTAGTAAGGGCAGTAGCACCTTCTGTTCTGTCGTGTGTGTCTCTGTTGCATGCTGCTGCTTAAAACATGGAAGGAAACTCATGCTTCCAAAGCAATAGACAATATCAGCATCTTACTGTCACAAGGAAAACATAATCTTAAAAATATTGTCATCATTACACCTTGCATTAGTGGGCTACTAAAAGTACACTCCAGGTATTCTTCGTCACTAAACGTTAATTAAAAAGGTCTTCCTTAATTTCACTTACTTGACATATTTTCTGCCTAATTTCAAATATTTTCGTCTTTCTTGATGCTGATCAGGAGTGAAAGTTTGTGTAGTTCACATTTTTATAACTGACAGCTATATAATAGACCATGTTAAATAAACTGATCTACAAAGTAAAACTGCACTAACTTACATCTCAGGGACACAATCTTAGGGACACATTTTTCAGAACTACTTACTGACAGACACACTGGGCTATTTGTATTTTTGTTTAGTGCTCAACTTATTATTGGCATATTGGCAATATTTAATAACAGCAATATATATTATGAGGTATTTAATATAAATGTTACAAACAGCAAAAATACAAACTATGGTTTTATTGGTGGTAGTATTAAAGGAAATGTCCTGCATGAAATGAGTACAAAGACCCCAAATAATCTGCTTTTCTGAACCAAATAAACAATCCACATATCCCTCAAAAAAAAAAAAAAAAAAAAAAGCATCAGACACAGAAAGGCAGAATAAGAGCATTGCAATTTAACAGTGTGATGGTCAGAGGTTTCTTCCCTGCAGAAGATGATTAGGCTTTCAGAATGTATCAAATTAAGCTCTGGAGTCATGCCAGTACTGCAAAGTCCTTAAGAGAGTTCAAAGATGTAGCCTAACAGCCTTTACCTTTGCTGTACTGAATCTTCTCTTTAGATCTTGCTCTGGTGTTGTTAACTGTTTAATTACCAAGTGAAAATTGAGATCTAACCCATAGGAATAATTTAAAAAGCATATATCTATCTGATATGGATTATCTGATTTTACTGAGTGGAACAGTTTATGTTCTATCCTTTAATGTCATGGGGGTAAGCATACTAGGTATAAATACCTAGTCAGAGAAAAGCACTTACACTCACTGGTTTTGTCTTTTCTGAAAGACATACTTGCAAGCTCTCTTTCAAAAACAATTTTCAAAACTTATGGTTTTCGAATTCACCACTGGTCCTGGACCTGAGAGATGCTAGTCTCCTTAAGACATGAGCAGGTTGGTCAAGGAAAGAAAGGTCAATAAAATGAGAAAAATAGTAAACTATTTTATTCTCTCTTACTTGAATTTGTTGTCTACATGTTGTTTATTTATAAGAGACATTGAGTATCTATGAGTGAAGTTTTATGTCTGTTAAAGTTAGCCCACTGTGCTAAAAGGTCCTTGAAGCACATCAATTTAGGACAAGTTAGCTGTAACACAATGACATATAATTTCTTCCACCCTGATCCTCCAAGGTTATTATGAGCAACTGATTTTCAAATGAAAAATGGTACAGATTGCCCCAGTATATACTGTATACCTCACTTAGGCTTAGAGCACTTGTTTTTGAAATACTTATTGTCAATATTAGTCTTTTGGAAACTTGTGACTCGTTTGGATTATATCTTAGTTTTATGGAGACTTGGGATGTTTCACATTTGAAAGATCAGGTTAGAATGATTAATCTTAGTTATGTACGTCTCCTGTTAAACTGTGCAAGTCTTGACCTATAATAGGGTTTGAGATGACAAGGGTATTGAGAAGATTAAGTTTCCTTGCAAGGATGTATATTCACGCAAAGCTGAATCCATAAAGCAGCAAAGGTCTTGTGGTCCAGTGCTGCAACAGCTTGACATGTCGAACTTCCAGTGAAATCAATAGGACTAATAGACGCTGAATAAGGGCTATTGTCTTGTAATTGGTACAAGACTTGAAAACAGAAATATAAATCATTGCAGATCAATTATCTTTACTGTGTTTTAACCCTTATTACTGGCTTTTTCAAGTTTTGGCAAATGTACACATGCTTAATTTAGTGCCATAAGTGTTTCCCTTTAGTAGTCACATTAAAGTTGATTTGTAGGTAATTGCAGATTGGAGCCTTACAGTGTATTTCATCTGTGTAGAATAGCCACAGGATTGAGTCCACTATATTTTTGTACAAATTGTCATGATAATTGCCATTTCTGGTTTTTTTTACAATGCATGTCACAAGTAATGGATTAAATTTATGACTTTTTTTTACTGCTGTCCTATTTTTTGCTACTGAACCAGAATAGATTACCAGAGACAGAGATTCCAGACATTAAAAAGTGAATGTAGTTCCATTTTTGTCACAAATTTTTATAAGAAGGAAACCTAGTGTATGGTTAATCCCCAATTATGTAATAAAATAATTTAATATTGCCTCAAAATAATTATGATTACTGAAAATATAATCAACCTTGTTCATTTATTGATAACACACATTCCAGTATTGCTCTATAACGTGTTAAGGTAAATAGATGCATTTTAAAAATATGTATTTTTAAACAGAAAACAGTTGTATTTTCGAGTGCATCTGGTACATGTTTGAGATAAAGTTTAAAATCTGTATAAATTGTGTAACATTATAGCTGGTAGGAAATTAGGCTGATATTAAATTTAGTTTTACTTTTAATGTCAGTCATATTTTTTAAAAATGCTGTTTAATGATAGTCATCTATATTGTCACCAGGGATTAAATTAAAGACTTAAAAAAGAAAAAAAAGTTAGAGTGAGCATTTAGAATTTGAAATAGAAAAAGGTAAAACTGCAATCCACTACCTTTTAAGCATCAGAAGAAATGTTCCTTCTGACTTTGGTGAGAACTGGATCATGAGAGAGAACAGGCATAAGCTGTGGCAAACTTATTTTTATGGAGCAGTTGTGAAGAATGAGGCAGCTTCCATGCTGCAAAGGGGATTCCAACAGTAGTCTACTGAATAATAATGAGTGGTTAATCAGGTAAAGGCAGGAGAAATGGGTAGAAGAAAGAAAAAATGTGTCCTTTAAAGGAAGCAAAGATGTACTGAGAAGAAGGAAAAAGAAGTTAAAAGCTTATTGGGAGAAAACATTGAAACAACATAAAAAGAGAGGGGTGGAATGTATGGTAACGTGCTGTGCAGTGTAAAGATTACTGGGAAGGGAGATGTGGAAATTGGAAAACTAGCCATGATGATTTCCTTCCATGCCAGTAGCAGCAGCTCAGGAACCTCGGAACAGATGAGTGAAATCATGAGCTCTGGCAATGGGTACACAAATCACCTCATGAAAGGTGGGAGAGGAAATCTGGGGCATGTTGACTTGTGGAGGTAGGTAGGAAATTGAAAAGAGGATCTCATACAGTAAAAATGACTGTTGCTGTTATGTTTTTAAATGTGTGAAATTGTAAGGGGGTTTTTTCTGACAAATTAGCAAAACTCGTATGCTCATTTGGGATCTCTAGTTGCTCAGCTTGTTAAAAAACTAGAGAGAACGTGGACCAGAAGCATTCTGTAGGCTAAATTCCTGCATTCAACCTTACTTTTAACTCCGCTATCTCTTCAAGGCATTATACATGACATCACTGTGTAGTTACAAACCAAAAAGCTAACTGCTGCTGACAGAAATGCCAAAATTTATCCTTGGTGTGTCTACCAGAGACTGATTTCCTCTATATTCTTAACTCAGGCATTCAGTGTGAAATTCAGTTTTTTCTGACATTATTAGTTCTGCTGTTCTGCTAGAACTGGTTGATAGTACAGGCCCCATAGGTCGTATTCCAAATTTATTTCTATGACCATTAAGTCTGTGTCAAGACTTGTGGACAAGCATTAAATCTAAACCATTCAGTGCATTATTTCAAGTTTCATAACTAGAGAAATGTTGCCAAAAATAGAAAAGATTTGGTAATCTCAGTTGAACAGCTGGGAGATAGGACCACCCCCACCCCCCACCCCACTGTAGAAATTAATAGTGAATTCAGTAGTAGGAGCTGTCCTGGGCTCTGCTGAGCATTAGCTCTGAATGGCACCACCTTTTCATACTGCATAAATGCAAGGAGTCATGTGAGGTGGAAGGAAAATCAGAAAATGGTGAATGTGGTTTCAACTTCTAAATGACAAAAGTGGGCTAAAAAAACCCCTAAAATTTCTTTTTTTGAAAGGGTCTTAATCAGCTCATGCACAGTTTAGACTGCCTTCTGTTGGAGTGCTAGGGCCTGGAGACAGTCTATTAACTGAAGGCTGTTTTAACTTCTCTTTTACTCTCTATTTAAAATATAATGCAATTTTCACAACTTTCAAAGGCCACATGTCCTATGGCTAAAACAAGGTCCAAAGTCAAGAACTGCTGAGTTGTCTGCCTCTTCTCTTAAAAGGTTTTCTCATCGTGAGGTTCAGACATCTGTTCAAGTACAGATCTGTGGAATGTCACAGTCAGATTTCACTATACAGAATAGGCAGGTTGTTATGAGGATTATCCTGTCTCACGGAGTTTACCAAAACCTGACACTAACATCATGTGCCCGTCTTGAGCTTGATAACAGTGGTCAGAATGACTCAGGCTAAGTAGAAGATGGCTGATGAGTAAAGCTGAAGGATTGCATCTTTCTGGAATAACCTCTGTATTTGAATCACTTTCCGCAAAAGGAAGTATGTAAAAGAAATTTCTGTCAAATGAATTATCAGTGTTATATTATTTTCCACTTAAAAGAGAATATTTATACCTTGAGGTATTTTTTGGAAACACTACAGTACTGTTTTGTGTCCATGTGCACCACCAGTATGTCTCAGAGAAGTCAAGAGTTCAGGAATTTTATGATACATTTTGCTCTAGGGAACAGCGTCCTTGTCTGGACAATATCTTCCATTGCGCCTTGCAGTTGCAGTAGTTCTGTGATGCCTCAAAGGTGTTGATCTAGATGACAGAATAGTATGGATGGGTTTTGGCTTACTGATCCCAAAACAAAAGCAAATCATGTTGATATCCAGAATACTGATAAATATTGTGAAGATCACAGTGCTTTACTTTTGAGGTTCTTCTGTGTCCTACTGTGAAATACTGATTGAAGTCATACTTCTAGTTGGTGTGGGAGGATAAATTCCTTGAATGGCTAAGGTGATGCTATGGAATGCTATTTGTATCACTGATATGAGGGGAAAAGAGAAAAAGATTCCTAAAATCTGAATTTAGATTGATAAAAGAAAACTTAATGTAGAAGTAGACTTGTACTTCTTTCTGAACAGATTCAGCCTAACAAGGACAAACCCATGGTCTCAAAGTGCAGTTCAGATGATGTTGATTAAAGAAGGCCTAAATAAGCACCAGATGTGATTGAGAAATTAAAAACCTTATATAAATATCGTTTTGTCTGAATTAAAGTGTAACTACTTCTAGCTTGTCATTTTATTAAGGGTTCAGCTTAGTCTGGCTTTGAGGGAAAAGTGATTGAAGAGCACATGCAAAAACACCTCTCAAGTGTATAAATAAAATGACAGTTGCAGTATATACAGCAAAAGTATCAATGCAAGGGAATTAGTGAAGGAAGGAATGAGGGAAGAATGCACAGGAGGCTTCTGGTACATCTGCAAGTATCATGGTAGTAGAATCTTGGTCAAAACCAAAAACTATAGCTACATGAATACAGAAGATAAAAAATAACAGCTGTAAACTTTTATGAAACAGATTTAATTCAAACAAAAAAAAAAAATGAACCAGACCACTTGTCTCTGTGAAACAGAATAGTGAGAAGTGACAGCCTTGTGTACAAAGGGTTACATTGGTTCCATAAAAAAAATCAGTTGTTCTCAATGAAGACAATCACACAATCATATCTGTATGGGTGTAGATCCATAGCTGTAGCTATGCCAGTACAGTAAAGAGGACTTGCCTTAATAAAGAAATCCATGGTGTTGAAAGATATCAGTTTATTATCCATTATGTAGTTAAGAATAATATTTACAGTCCCAACAGTCAAGACCAACAGAAAGAAAGAAGAAATATCTTTGTAATTTTAAATAATTGTAAATTGTCAATTCCTAACATATATTTGACATTACCCAAGGGTTACAAGTCTCCTTCTGGCAACTTCAGGAAGCAAATTCTGGAATTGGTAGGCAGAATTGTAGGTAGAATTGTATTTTGATGTGGTTATTCTTCTTCAACAGTGACTGTGTAAGTTGCTGCTCTTCATTCTGTCTGTATACAGAGGTGCATTTTTGTGCTTTAGCTATGTATATAAAAATACACAGTTGGAAGAATCTGCTCAGATATATATTAGCTTCATAGACTGTGTTAAGATATATAATGAATGAAAAAATAATAATTAAATAGACATAAATGTATGCCGTGATAGATGTTTATATATTAGTTAAATGCACCCAAAAAGTAACAAATGTAAATGGGATTGTCACTGCTGACACAAGGAGGAATCCAATCACTGAATCATGTAATACTATCATCAGTATTTTCTCATGCACATGAAATTTCCTTTACCTCACAGAGGAGATGGTGCTTTCAATGCAAACACTTAAAATAAAAAATATAATTGGATACATTAAAATCGAATCTATTTAATGTGTCTAACTGGTGAGACTCGTGAAAGACTAAAAAATGCTTAGATTTTAGTGAGATTGGTCTGAGCAGAGGATTTTTATCAAATACTCAGACACTAGCAAAGACTGTATTTGGAGTCAGTGTTAGTAGCAAAAATACATATGCTGATGACCTAGATGTACTTTATCATAATAAATCATTAAGTTTGCATAGAGTATGCCTGAAATGTTGGTTGGAAAAAGTACTGCAAATTCTAAGAAATAAGAATCTTAGTATTTCCTCTTGATCTAGAATTTGTCCCAGAAGTTTGGAAGCAGATAAGTAGTCTTTTTTCTTGAGGACAACAGACCAGCCTAAACCTTGTTTTGCTAGCTGCTCTGTTATTTTATACTCATGTTTTCCTGGAAGATAGGGCTTAATTGTACTGTGCATGGTTTGTTACTAAAACCACTGGAAAGACTTGATTGCTTCTGAGAGGATAAAACACAGTGACTGTGTATCTCCATGGGATCCATTCCTGTTTGGGACACTTCAGAAACTTAACTGGATGCACATGGCATAGGGAGCTGCCTATTTTGCATCCCTCTATTCAGAGTATCCAATAATCAGTGCTTATACTAATTATGAGATCTTATCCTTATCCTAGACTTGTCAATAATGAGACCCATACAAACCTTTCCTCAGTGGGATAGGGTGGGGAAAGCATGCTCCCAGCTGCGCTTTGGATTGGACATTTTACAGCTCTGCTGGGTGCTTACAAAGAGCATAGAGGGAACAGCTGCTGTCCTTGGTTCATAGTCAGAAACTCCAGACTGTAATTATACACCTCAGCAAGATAGATGAACTTGGCAGCAAGAGCGACTGTTTGCCTTTTCATTAAGGCTAAGTAGTCTGGACGAAACTGATGCAATTGTTCCCTTCGTCTGTCTTACCTGACCTCTTTCCACATCGGGGCTGATGGGAGAGCAGCAGTACAGCTATGACACAGGTCACTTAGGATGGCATTCACTGGGCCATGATCATATTGTCAGGCCATCTCAAACACATCTTCACAAGTAGTACTGTTTACTTCCAGTAAGGCAAATTCTGTTTTGTGAAATAATGAAAATGTTTGGCTCTTACTGCAGTGAAGATGGATGTAAACTTGAAATGTCAAAAGCTAAGCAAAACAAGATATTAATTCATCACTTCCATGGGCAGGCAGGTGTTCAGCCATCTCCAGGAAAGCAGGACTTCATCAAGCATAACAGATACTTGGAAAGACAAACACTGTTACTCTGAATGTTCCCCCTTCTTCCATCTCTCACTCAGCTTTTATTGCTGAGAATGATGTCATATGACATGGGATATCCCTTTGATCAATCAGGATCAGCTGTCTGGGCTATGTCCTCTCAGCCTTTTGCTCACTCCCAGCCTCCTCAACAGAAAAGACCATGATGCTGTGCAAGCACTGCTCAGCAGTAACTAAAACATCCCTGTGTTGTCAGCACTGTTTTGGTCACAAATCCAAATCACAGCCCCATCGGAACTGCTATGAAGAAAATTTATATAATCTCAGCCAAAACCAGTACAGCCAAGAAAATCTAGGCATAGATCTGACTTCTGTTTAGGTACCCATTCTACCTCTTTGCTTTTCTAAATTAAAATACGTTTGTAGCTGGTCTTTTCAAACAAGGTAAGTCTGACGATGAAAACCTAAAATACTTATTAATGGTCTTTTACACCTTTCTCAGATGACAAGTAGAAGAGGACAGGCAATGAATTGGAAAACTGATAACCTTAATTGAGACCAATTTTCTTATAACTTCTCTTTGGCAAGTCAGATATTCTGCTGGCAGATGGCAATTGGACTTCCCTCATCTGACCCCATTTTTCTATATTGAAAAAAATAAGGATACTGCCTTCAGTTACAGTGCTATTTGATTTTTTAAAATGTGGCTTGCTTATACACAGACTTACTCTTACTTACTCTTTTGACACAAATTTTAAGTCTGGGACTAACCAGACCATTTAACAAGCTAAATTATCTGTTTTGATGGTAATGGGTCCACTAGTCAAATTAGGTGTATTTTTTTAATTGCATCTCCTGCTTATCAACTCTTTAGCTGGATGACTAAAGTGAGCACTATTTAATACTTCATTTCTGCACCAAGTTTTTCAACAGAGCTTCCAGATCATTGAATGAGTTGCATTGTTTCAATTGGAAGATACAGTCCAGGTGAAGGCAAGGGACAGTGACAAATATTCAGCACTTTTAAGTCAGGACTCTTATTAGGGTACATAATTACTGGGTTTAGGGCACATAAATGCAGCTATTACTGTCCTGTAGCCACCCTGGCCCTGTTACGAATCCATGGCACTGCTGCAGTAAATTACCTTACTCTCTATATATAGACCTTCAACTGCTTATTGTCTTAGTATTCTATCTGGGAAGTTGTCATCTCAAGCAAATATGATAAAGCCCAGCAGTTGTCACAGCAGGTCTTTAGAGTCCATTTGAGACAGTTTATAGTAAATGGTAAAGATGGTCTCCGCAAGGAAGGGTATGCAGTAGGACCTTACATACCAAGTTCAGCAGCTGGGCCTGGGAAGATTTGTTTGTCAAGTTACTATTACATTTCATGGGCGCTATAGTATGAGCATCAGCAGAAAACGTTCTGCTATAGCCTGGGCACTCCCAGTTGCCAGCTGGGCACAGTTCGATCAGGTACATTATGCACCCCAGCTGTACTGAATTGGGTGCTCACAATAAAAATAATTTGCTTTGATATGATTTACTACAGTGGTACTGAGTAGAAACTTTTGCCAGAGGATACCTGAAAATGAGTATGGTAAACATTTTAAAGTATTTAAAGAATGTGAAGAGTCATGTAGATTCACTCAAAACCAAATGCCTGTCATCTCCAGAAAAAAGTAAAGTGTCCTACAGGATTTTCTTTTTGCAAGTGAAATAGTGAGTGAATGGGTAGTAGGCAAGATATGAGATTTTTAGCATCAATAGAGTAACACGAAGTTTTATCTTTCCATGCTTTGATGACCAGTAAAGAATCGTGTTATAAAGCTTGTCTGATGGCTCTAGATATGTCCTGAGAAAATAGGTTTTACAAAACTTTACAGTAATGATTGTATTAATATCTTTTATACTAAAAGCTCTATGTTAGATGTTTAATTTATGAGGAAACAGGCATGTCATTTGTCAATAGAAACCCAAGAACTCATATGCAAAAATAAGACCAGAACTTGCACTGCCTGAACCTCTGTGTTCTATTCACTGTCACACTGCTCTGCATTCTTCAGCAGAAGGAGTGTACCAATTCTGATTACTCTGTTCTTCGTTGACCCTTTCCCATGATAACCCAGAGCTCACTCAAACCAGTGTGTCTTTCCAGTGAGGTTGTATGATTTTGTGATGGTTGTTAATACACTTCTGTATTATATTTTGTGAAAAAAAATGCTTCATTTACATTCATCATGCCTCTGAAATCATGTGGCCATATACTGGAACTCATGATATTTATGAATAATAAGCAAGAATTACAGAGTTGCAGACAGTTCAGAAGTTTCCTTCTTACAATTCATAGAGAACTCTTATAATTCGTAGGAGATTATTGTATTCACAGAGTTTGAGGACTGGATCAAAAAGTTATTAGAAGCAGTACAAAAAACTAGATCTTAAGCTTGAACCTAGGTTTTTAAATGGAAGCATTTTTGCTTTGATTTGAGTTCATTCAAATCCTATAAATTGAGATAATTGAAAAAAGGAGGAAGGGTGGAGGAAAAGACAAATTAAAGGTTGTGCATCTTAGGTGGCTGGCATGTCATACAGTTTAAGTAGGATGCTGTGTTAAACTCACCCTCTTTCCTGTCTCTTTTTAACTCTGCATTTCTAGTACTTAATATTTTAAGTTGGTTTCATAAGGAAATAAGGCCCATGAAATCTCACTTTTACTGCCCTCCACAGCAATAACTCTTGAAACTTCTCATGAATTAAATAGAATAAAGGCCTTCAACTTAGAAGAAGTTGGTCATACAAATTGTTCATGAAAACTCATTAGTCAGGAGGGAAAGAGACACACTCATTTAAAGCCATGCAAGACTCAGATCTTGTGTAGCCAGGTCAGCCAAAATTGCACACATGGTCAGTGGCTCAGCAGTGTGCCAGAAAGGTAATAGATGTGAAAAGTTAGGCTGAATCCACTTAGTTCCTGCTGTAATTCAGAATGACTCTAGCAAAGCTGCATCAGAGCTGAATTTTCCTCAGACTTAGCTCTTTGAAGTAGTTGCAGTCATAATAAACATGGTTCGGGCTTGATAGTAGCAGAGACTTCCCAATGAGTAGCCAAACTGAGCTAAGAGGTCCTGTCTCAAAACCTACCTGCAGGCAAGGGGGAATGGGCAATGAGGCAGGCTGTTTAAAGAAAGGCACATCAATGAGCTCAAGAGACAAACAAATCAGTTCCTATACAAAGGTAACAGAGAAATACAACTTAAAGCTAATGAAATGGGAACAGAAGGTGAAGTATAAAAATACTGGAGTTTTACTTCAAATACTTTCCGGTAGCTAAGAGTGAAAGTACCACCAAGTCTGTTTAGATATCATCTGTAGAAACTGCTAGGCAGATGTAAGGCTCAACAGCCATTTTCTTGGGTATTCTGGTTCCACATTATGTGGTGGGTTTTTAAATAATGTCTTAATCTCCTTTGAAGCTCTTAGGTTAAACTATAAGAAACAAACAAAACCCCTTCAAGATGCAGATACCTGTTCTTGGCCATTTTCTTAATTATTGTGGGTCAACCCCAGTGGACAGCTAAGTACCACACCAAATGCTTACCCAGTTTCCCCCACTACCTTCAGTGGGATGGGGAAAGAGGGAAGGAAGATTAAAAGCAAGAAAATTTGGGATCAACAAAAAAAAAAAAAGAATTGTTTAATAAGTAAAAGAGAAGTGATAGAAGAGAGAAGGGAAAAAAAAGTGATGCAGAGACCATCACTCACCACCTCTCACAGGTAGCGTGATGCCCACCCAGTTCCCAAACAAAAGATGTGTAACTTCCTAAACCGTCTCTTTTCCCTGCTATTGGTGAGCATGATGTAACATGTTGTGGAACTTGTCTTTGGTTAGTTTGGGACATCTGCCTCCTAACCTATTGCAGCCTCCCCTATCTGCTGCTGGGCAAATTGAGAAACCAAGGCAGCCTTGATGCTGTGCAGATACTGTTCAGCAAAAACTAGAATATTTTTGTGTTACCAGTATAATTTTGGTCAAAAATCTAAACCCCATATGAGCTACTGAGAATTAATTCTGTCCTGTCTGGACCCAGTACACTTACACAGGATATTCTTAATACCAAGCACGTGTGCTTTTTTACTCTGACCTTTCTCAATAAAGTGTTCTTTCAAAATATACCTTATTGCCATTCTAAAGAAAAAGAATCTTCATTTTAACGATTCCATTAAGACTTTAGTGGATACAGAGACCTCAGGATTCTTGTGGGAGGAAGGCTGGGATCTGTCTGTCGGTTTAAATGCATATTTTAAGATGACTTACATTTTGTTCTATCAGTAAGTGTTCTTTCCTTCTCTTCCTACTGTTTTCCTACCAATACATCCATGCATGGGTGCTGCTCATTTCTCAATTCTGACGCTGTCACTTTTCTTTTTAACCAGCCTTCTGTGCTGGTGGCTGCTGCTATAGCGCTTTTGCTTTGGCTGGGCGGGCAAAGTGAATCCCAGTGAAGCAATTCATCAATTATGAAACTCCCAACAGAAATTTTAATATCAGCACCTGTGATCGATGAAGCCAGCCTTCCAATCAGTGTATGGAGTATTTTAACACATAATTTTCACAGTGTTAAAGTGAACTTCTCATGTAAATCCCCAGCTCATAGTATGTGGGGAGCCTAGCTGCCTTAAAGAAAAGCTAATGTATAATGCATATTTTATTCAGCACTACCATTCTGTCTCCCCATCTTTCAGGATTTCTTTATTTTGTCACTGCCCTGTCCTACACATATGTAATTTAGTGCCCTAATTTGGTCACAGCTCTTTCTATTTCATATATACCCATGCACATTTATGTACATGTCAGTGTAATACACGCCTAAGCCATCTGGTATCTTTCCTTGCAAATGTTCACACACAAAATTGACTGAGAGTGAGGTTCTGAACCTGCCTGTCCAAATGGTCCATATTTGTTTGATTTTTCTAGCAAATGCATAGATCCTATTAGTGAGACTGATCCAACATATTTCCATGTGTCAGCTGTACCTGCTGCAAGTGTCATTCTGTTCAGTGATAACAGGACTTGCATCCTAAAATAGAGAGAAAACAAGAACATCAGGTCCTTTTGAGGATCTGAATTGCTTTTTCTACCATCTGCTGACCAATGCTTTGAAAGAAAGAAAGTCTGTGTCTGGATTGACACCTTCCTCCTTTCTAAGCCAATAAAAGATCGGCCTGTTAAAGAGCCCAGACATGCCATGTTTGCAAGAGAAGCTTATTAGAACATAAAATGTCACTGGTATCGTGTTTGCAATTCTTTGCAGTATACAGGAGCTGATACAGGTATTCATTTAGTGTAGTTGTTACCTTTAATTATTCTTTGAAATGGCTTAATTTAACTAAAATAAAACTATTTTATTTTTATTTTATTGTGATACAGAAATTGCAAAATGAGTTACCCAATGGGAAAAAAGATGTGAAGAGAAGTGATGCTTGACTCCCTTGTTTTATTTTGGAAAGATCTTTTAGGTATTGCTGTATGAATATTTTTTTCTTTGGTAGGTACATAGCCAAAGCTGGAAATTGTAGGAGTTAGAAGTTACAATGCAGGAGCCCGTTTAATGATCATTATGATGTGTAGAAGTGTTTGCATGGCTGGTAGGAGTGTTTGGGGCAAAGAAGTTCCTTTCTCTGAAGCATCTGATGTTAGCTAAAGAATAGTACCATTTTAGATGGATCAATTATATATTCTAGCAGTGTGTATGGAATAAGGAAAATAAAGTTTCCCTGGTATTCAAATTTGGATATTCTGCATTTCATATATGTAGCTATATATTGTCACTTCATCCATTGTTTTTTCATGCAAAATTCATTTCATGTGAAATCAACCATTATTAAATTCCATTTTATATTATCCAATAGGTCCTCATCAATCACCCAGGGAAAGGTACTCTTATATGTTATATGTTAGTCCAGTAACATCTCTCTTGCATAACACATTAATTTTAATTGTAACCATTTCATTAAAGCAATATTTACTTGGTGGTAATTTCCCTGTATTCAGTACAACACTGACACAATGAGCTCTTTTTGAAACTGCATGGAAATTCTCCTGTATTCGAAACTTAAATACATTCAGCTGTACTGAATTACTGTGGAATTCTGCCTGGAGCCTGTAGTCATTGCAACCCTAACCTCGTAGACAAAGGTCTAGTGCTGAATCAGCTCACCTTTGTGCTCTCACAGTCCCAGTATGTACTTGATATTGGGACAGACCATGGCTGTTTTTCACTTCTGTTGGCTTATGAAACACTCTATTGCTTTGACTTGAGCACAGCCACGTTTTTTTGCTGTTTCTGTTATACACTCCGATTTTGGTCACACAGTCACCATTGAAAAATCTTCCTTCCAGGGCTTTGCGGGTCTCTTTTATTGTTTAGACAGGTTGGAGCTCAGGAAGAAATCATTTCACTGATCTCAGAGTGACCATGCTAAGAGGTGAGCTAAGCAGCTATTTCTGCCTCTGCAATATGTGCCATACATGTTTTTTCTTTGCCATTTGTGACACAAGATGCCTGATGTTAGCTGAGCCAATATGTATCTACTGATCAGCAGGTACAGCTGTAGCAAAATTAGTGAAAGGGATTTGTCTTTATACCTCTTATTGCTAGGATATTTGAATTCACTTCTGTTTCTTCCCTTGGATATCATCTGCACAGAATTTGCTGTTTCCCTGTAGCTGTATCAAACAGAAGAAGGAAATAGTCATGTGCATGTGCATTGTTCTTGCAGGACAGACACACTAGACCTATGTGGAGTGCCAGTGTGGCACGATGCTGCAGTGGTGTGCATCTCATGACCCAGAAAAATTGTAACTGTGTTAGTATGACTGAGCAAAGGCTAATTATCCCTTCCTTTGATTACTGTAAGTAGTCTGACTTCCCTAAAGAGCCTGCGATTACGGTACTGCCTTTGGTGCCAGAACTAGCTCATCTGGTGCTGTCTGGGAGGAGGGAGTTGGGGAGTTCTTGCAGCAATTTATTGCACAGTGTAGGCATATGCTTGAAATCTTCACACACATTTCATTCTCTTCCACTAGAGGTGAAGACATCCCTAAAAATGTTTCTAACAATTTTCCCTTGTGTTCTTACCTCTCAGCCATGTCTCTCTCCCTTAATATGTCAGCCTTCTGTACTTAGTACTGCCTTTCTTATCTTCCTGAGAGGCCTTTTATCCCACTTCGCTTATATCTTCTCCTTGCCGAGTTCCTGAGCTGGTCCTTATAGCTGCTGGTACTTCAGTTGCACCATTGACTGCTCCTGGCTGTGCTTGTGTGCCTCTGGAGAAGGTGGCTATGAAGCTTTTTAACATTTCATGCCTGTTATTTCCTGCCATACATCCATCAGCTCTTTCCTTTTATCTGGTTTGTGTTTAATTTCTTTTGCTAAAGACACAAGAGGAAAGGTGGTAAGTAGTGAGGGCAAGAGGGGTAGAGTCACAGCACTGACCTCCCACCTGTTCCCCTGCTGTGGGAGAGGTGAAAATGAAGAGAGAAAGTAGTTTGGGCTAATGGCCAGCAGAAGCAGGTGACATCGGCTGCATTTCAAGGGAGCCAGAGAGCAGGGCAGAAAGCCAGAGCCTAAGTGTAAATGCTAGAGTTTAGGCAGGCCTGGGTTCCAGTCAAACCTTCATACATGGACTCATCAAAACTGCAATCAAATTAACATAAGAAATATATATTCTTTAATGCTGGAAGTCTCATACTCCATAATTCCCCTTATCATGCAATAAAACCCTTGCACTTCTCCCATTCTCCCTGTACCCTAATCTAGTCTCACCTTCCTCTTGCACCTAAAGGCATTTTGTCTGCAGTTTCACTGGCCTGTGTGCTCTACGGGTACTTCTAGTCTGTTCAGAAATTCAGAGGAAATGAGCTCAAAATTACTATGTGGTCATCCCTTATCCAGTCTGCAGAACGAAATGTGATTTTTTTAGCAAATCATAGTAAAGTAACACTTAAAAATAACATAATGTAGGGGGTAATGCATATTTGACCTAAAACCACTACACATGTATTGGAATGTGCTAATGACTATTCATTGAGCATATTTTGACTAACAAAAAGTGATTTTTTCATGTAGATTTTACAAAGAAATATACAAAAATGCTGAAGACAATAATTAATATTTCAGCCACTAGTGTCTAAATAGTCTGACATGATTACTCTTGTAGGTACCATTTGCTGTTCTTTATTATCATCATTTATTGTAGCACTGAAAGGTTATGGGCACGTGATTGGTGAAAAAATATATAGAAACTTATTAATAATCGTATTTTATAAAATGGGAGAACCAAAGCATATTTAGCTTTTCATCAAAGCATGGCTTGAATATTTAAGGGAATTTTCAGAAGTATATTTCCCAGGAAGCTGGAGATGTAATAAAAATGTGTCTTCCTTCTGTATGGCTCATTGCTTTTTCTCACAGGAAAATTCCACATCACCCTTGGCCTGTGACTGCACAGATGCATCTTACAATGAATAAATTTTGTCTGCTAGTGAACTAAGGACAAATGGCAGTGGCACAAAAGACCAGAATAGTGACAGCAGTGATACCACCTGCTACCACCAAAGAAACAGGGCATCATCCCTTCCACTCCTTCCAGTCCCGCCTCAGCTCTGAAATGACTAGGTCTTACTCTACTTGCTTTAATTCCAGAGAAAATTAGTTGTTTTTGTTTCTCTCATGTCTCTGCCTTTCTTATAAGCCCCCTTTAGATGCTGGAAGGCCTCCCTGGAGCGTTTTCTTCTCCAGGCCCAACCACCCCATAGGAGAGATATTCCAGCCCTCTAATCAGTTTGAGATAGATGATGTTTAGACTTTAATCCAGATAATTAAGGGTGCTGGAGAGTGCTTAGTTTTGGGAGATAGTTGTGGATAAAGGAGCACCAGAATGTGGCAAAGCAGCCGATAGTAATTCTGGTGAACCTTCCATGGGAATCGCAGATGCACTTTTGTAGCAGCATGTAGCTGCAGGTATGTAACTATTTTCTAGGGTATCTATATGTATGAGGGCTGAGAAACTCCCTCAATTTAATTTTGTTCTTTCTCAATGGCAACTTCAAGGTAAACCAGTTCTTATTCAGGAACTTTATATTTGTGTCAGCCTAACTGTGTGGAAAAAAATGTTCTCTGCCTCTAAAATATACTTGTGCCTCTCAGATAAGCTGTGGCATTATGTTTTTTTCAGCACTGAAGCAATTTAAGGGAGTATTTGTGCATAGCTGTTCCTGGCTACTTATTTCTGCCCCTGTGCTCCAGGTTGTTGTCCCCTTAGTTATGGTAATACAGCTAAGTGGTGCTTATCTGAAAACCAAAATAATCCACCAAAAGAGGAATAGTTTTAGTGACTGGGTTTACAGCCTAGCAACACAAATTGCTATTTGTGAAAATGCCTTACAGCATAGAAATTAGAGGTTAGATTGGGAAATGGGCTTCCTGTATCTGTTTCACTACTAATTTACCTCATTAAGGATAACGTCCTGGCCTTCCTGTCCCAGTCTTCTCTCTCCTCTAGTTTCAGAGGCGCTGTGTCCTGAGCTTGGTCATGGGCAGTTATCGGGTGCCCCGAAGGTAAACAAAGTTGAATAGGACTAAGGGGTTTGGCTGTGCCATCAGTAAATCATTAATCCATTCTCATGTAAAATGTTAGTAAGGCACCGCTATTGCTCAGAAGATACTCAAAGCTTAGTATGATGTTCTTGACACAGTAAATAATGTGTTTCATATGAATGTGCAAATTGGTAACCCCATTTCATACAGGCACAAGTAAGATAACTTGCTACCTCTTGTTGTTTCTTGCTTGAGAATGACTTAGCAGTAACTGAATCACTTTTATGCTTAGCCTGTTGGTTAAGTTTTTAGGAAATACTCTTGACAATAGTTACTTGGAAATGTTTTGCTCTCTTATGGCCTATGGGAACAAAATCTACACCTGGGTGAAGGATGAGTGTGCAAATGCAGTAATACTGAGGTGCAGTTCTGCTTTGTTCTCCTGGGGAAGCTGTGCCTCCAGAAGCTTGGGGAGCCAGCCTACAATCAGGCTATGCTTTGTTCATCTTTTGATAGAGAAGTTAGATACTTTTCTAGGCCCTGTGGTCGATCACTATTGACATTTGATACTTCTGTGTTGTTCTCTTCCTCATGGAGAATGATATTGAAGAGGTTTTTCCGTCTCTTTCTGTCTAATCCTTAATTACCATCTTTTTCTTTCTCTTCTCGCAGTGTCAAAGATTGTGTTTGCCTCTTAATAGACTATATCACTTGGAAAGGACCTATTCATAATTTGTTGTTTCCTGCCATGTGGCTGACAAACTTAATAAGGAGCAGGACATACCACTCTTTGCAGTCTCTCTGCTGAGCTTAGCATATTGTTCTATGTGCTCCAAGACTTCCCATTAAAAAGTAGTCCAAATACTTCTCAAATACCTCTAATATTGTGTCTATCTTATCAGAAAAAAATAGTGTACCAAGTCCAGCAGTGAGCTTGATACGATCACAGTGAAATCAACAAATATAAAAGCACAAACTTGTTGCCAGGTAAGAGAGACTTACTCAAAATGGCTAAAGCTATTTTTTTTTTCCTTGCATCTAAGGAAGTGTAAGGACTATGCTGGTTCTGTTTTTCAGTAGTTTATTAACAAAAATAAAGCATTTATATGTCCATACCAACAATTACATAAATCTTAGATCTAATAGCAAATAAGGAAGAACCAAATGACTCTGTAACTTCCATGTGAAAAGGCAGAAGAACTGGCAGGAATCCTCAACATCCCAATAGAGGTGTTGTGTTGCTACACTGGCAGTTCTCTGTAAATGGTCTATCATTCGTGAAACCAAGGCTTGCACAGCAGTTGATAGGTCTTTGGATATTAGTATTAATAGACTTTCAAAACCACACTTTTTTTTTTTTTAATTCACCATCTGTGTAATAAAGTCAATAGTAGGAAAATTAGGCTCTGCTTTAAATAGCTATAACTTGCTTGATTAATTAGTTTCAGAACATTATACAGTACCTGTATTTTTATCCTGGGCAGCTTCAAAATTGTGTAAAACCTTATTCTTGCAGAGCTTTATGTATATACTACAGCAGTAGTTTACATGTGTTCTTTTGCGGTGCGGTCATGGCTGGTTTTTTTGGCTCCAGTGTTATGTGTAGTATTGTATTCCGTGTAATTTTGTTCATGTGATGACTGCCTCATGTATCAGCTGTTCAGACATCCAGGACCATGGTGTGAGTTGGATAGCCTAGTTATTTTTCTCTTGTGTTGGGATTCCCACTCATTTCCATGGAAACCTGAAAACCTGGAGGAACAAAGCACAGAAGCTATTGCTGTATTATAGTATGTGCAGCTTGTGCCTGTGAGTGCCAGTGTAGTTGTAGGTCTGGCTGGGTTTTCAGTCTAAAAACTTGTATTTTAAAGGGTTTAGGTTTTAGATTTCTTTCTTATTCAAACCTGGGTTTATTTTCCTCATGAAGGAATGTGTTATAAACACACGTACTTACATACATGTTTTTCAATACTGATAGAATGTCTTAGAATAATATACTAATAGAATACTGAAGAATGGGCACGTGTATGTGTAAGTGCATAGTTAAGTGTGTATATATATATGTGCATACATTGATGCACATACATACACAGACACACATGCACACGTCTCAGACAAAACCACATTAAGAAACAGAGGTATTAAAGTCTGTAAGAAGCATATAACTTGTCCACACAGTAATTCTAATGGCTGTCACTTTGAAGACTTTTCTTAATCAAAAACTAACAAAAACTGGAAGCACAGTAGTGGGATCTTAGATTGACAATGAAAGATATATTAATATGACTAAATACACTTTTTAGTGAAATAACCTAAAATATGTATACCTCCTTCACAAAAAGTCAGAAATTTAACCATGTTTTTGCTCTTGAGCAGCTGGTTCACAGCATATTCTGTGAGTGAGTACAGAGACAACCAGATGAGGTAACAAAATGGAAAATGAAAAAGAGTTTAGAAAATAAATGAACATGAAGTCACAGATCAAAAAATAGCCTTGATCAGGGCAACCATCTCAAGTATTACTTTCTTTGTTTTACTTTTCAAATCTCACTAACACCACTAGGTAACATGATGATGATATTGGTTCTTTGGCTTTCTGCAACCTATACTACCAGTTTTTACTCCTTCCCTTTATGTTGTAGCAGGAATATCTGACTGCATTTTGAAATAATCTGTACTGTGGTATGCTGCTATTTTTTCCAGCCACAGAGGCACAGAAACTGGAATACTATGACTGAATGTGAAAATTTAATTTGGAGATACCAACTGTGATTAAAGGACAGTTCCCCATTCAGATTGGTTATGCTCCAATTCACAACAGGGTGTGATGCATGAAATCAAGAAAGAAGAAAGAACAACAGAGATAGTAGTCTCTAAAACTGCTGTTATAAAAACTATCTATAGATGTCCTCAGTGATTTCAAATAAGTGTGAATAAAACTTATGAAAATATGGATTAAATACAAAGATCTTAGTCTACATCTAAATTCCTGTACCTTTAATTTCCTACTGCCTGGTTTTCAGCTCTAGGAGCCACCTCAGCAATAACAAACACAAGGTTCTAGGATGGAATTTAAGATTTGTGACTGCATACTGTAGATAGTTAGCTAATTCCATAAACATACTATTGTAGATCAGCGCTGGAGAACTTTGGAAGAGGGGAATGGAGATTTTATAGGAGGATTCTTCATCTGTCTTAAGCATGAAAAAAAACCTCTCAGAAAAATGGTAGTTAATAATATTAAATGGTTTTCTGAAGGATGCCATTTTTGTAGCATCAGTTGCACAAAAATGTAATTTTCCAGTAAAAAAATAATCTTTGTAGGTGTTTTGGTTGCAAAGAGAAACATAAAGTGCTGATAGTCAGAAAGCAAAACAGAGGAATAGAAACTTAGGTATTTAAAATCTTGTAGTGCTAAAGCCAGTCCATTCATTGGAGGAAGCTGAAACACGCTTTCTGAAGATTTGGGAGTGGTGGTGTTGGTGGTGGAAATTCATGCAAGGTTCTAGTGATGTTCACTAGTAGGTTTCAATCCTTTTTATAGCTTAAGAATCCTGCTTGTGAGCATCTCACAGTCTTTGTTAGCTTGTCAAATATCTCACACAGTGAGATGCTTATATGCAGCATGGTGCTTGAATGAAGTTATTTATAATGGCCTCAAATTTCAGAGAATATCTGGTAACTTACATAGAGGTACTGGTATGCTCCAGGTAGTACTTGGAAACTCTGAGTTAGACTCTGGGGACAAAATCCTGGCCTCGTAAATCAGTGGGTTTTCATTTGACCTCAGTGGAAAGGGCTTTTCATTTTCAAGTCCCAGTCTGATGCAATATTGGAATTGTCCTCAACTTGATGTTTATAAATCTTGGTCATTTCCAGCCCTGTTTCATTATGCTCATAGCAGAATAAGAAATTAAAAAGTGAGCAAAAGAGAGAATGTTCTGGGTAAGATCTAATACAGAGTGAAGGTATAACTACAATATAACTACAGTCACCTGCATCTCAGTTTCTAGAATTGCTGTCATACAACTTTATTTGTAAGACAGAGCAGGGAACTGTATAGATCTCTGCATGCCATATATATGAGGAAAGCTTGTAGCAGACTAATAGATATCTTGAAATGGGAATCACCAAAAATATTCATCAAAAACAATCTGATGCTCTTAGTTGCCTCTCTTGCTGCTGGATTCCCCATTTAGTGTGTTTATTTATCCTAGGCTTCTGTCATTCTCATGTAACAGCTCTCTGATCTGAGAACTGAATTTGTAGCTTGTAAAAATGTAAAGTGATAGGTGTAACACGATAAGTTTTAAACACATGCAGAAGTCCAGTGTTATTCTGATTTCATCTCTAGGATAACTTCGGAATCTAGTGGCTGTCAAAATTTTGTGATGTTTTTCTGATCTGCAGTTTTCATTCTTTTGAGAATGCACAATTAATAAGGAAAAAAAATGTACATAATTCCATTACTTGCTATGAAGATGCAATTCCTGCCCTTGTTTCTGCTAATCATCATTTTTTTCCCCTTCAGTTTTGGGAAACATATTTGTCTCATTAAACTCATTTTCTTCATAGTGTTTTTGTTCTTATATGTTTTCAGATAATTCTAATATCATAGAATCATAGAATGGTTTTGGTTGGAAGAGACCTTGAAGATCATTTAGTTCCAACTCCCCTGCTATGAGCAGGGACATCTTTTGCTAGACCAGGTTGCCCAAATCCCCATCCAGTCTGTCCTTGAACACTCCCAGGGATGGGGCAGCCACAGCTTCTCGGGGCAACCTGTTCCAGCACCTCACTACCGTCATAGTGAGGAATTTCATCCTAATAACCAATCCAAATTTATCCTCTTTCAGTTTAAAGCTGTTCCCTCTTGTCCTGTCACTACATACCCTTGTAAAAAGTCCCTCTCCAAGTCTCTTGTAGCCCCTTTAGACGCTGGAAGGTGCTTTACAGTCTCCCTGGAGCTGCCTTTTCTCCAGGCTGAACAAACGCAGCTCTCTCAGCCTGTCTTCCTAAGAGGGGTTCTCCAGCCCTCTGATCATCTTCATGGCCCTCCTCTGGATTTCCTCCAAGTGATCCATGTACTTGTTTTGGGGACCCCAGAGCTGAATGTGCTCAGGCTCTAATGTTTGTATTTACTCAATCTCCATGTAGAGTTTTGCTTTTTTGTGGCTTTCTTCTCTGCATGAAAGCAGTTGGATGTTTTCAAGTGATGTACTTCTTGGGTATACATTCCCTACCTTTACTCATTGGTGCTAGGGAGCTGTTAGGCTAAATGTTCCTGCTGGGCTTTGAAAACATGAGTGTGCATGCACATGTAATTACTTGTATTGCTTGTAGTGTTATAGTGCATATGGACTGCAATCACAATCCAGAACTTTATTTTGCCAAATGCTGTACTAACATATGCCCTGCCCAGAAGACTTACAGTATAAACAGATAAATATGTTTCAGTTTTTACGTCAGTGGGACATGACATGAGCTCAAGGATCTGCATATTATATTTCATTATAGGCCGGTGTGATCTAATATACAGAGCAAGCATGCATGACTTTCAGCACATTGATGTGGTTTATCTTTTTATTTTACTGGGTAGAGACATATTTGCAGATATTTTAACTCTTTCATTTGTACATCTATATGTATATATATTTACAACATCTAAGTTTGCGTGCAAGTTTAGTTTTAGTTCTCTGTGTATATAATACAGGTATGTGATATCTGCATCATGTATCAACTCCTTAAGATATACAGCTCAGAGGAATAATTTTGCATTATACCTTTATAATATGTGGTGTTTGATTATTTTGATAAATCTTTGAACAATTTTGACCTTTTTTTATTCTGAAGGTCTTCTGCAGACATGCCAACCTTTGGTTTATGCAAAAAGTTGTCAAAACTATAAAATCATAAAAATTAGAAGCATTAAGCCTTTTTGATGTTGCAAATTTTATAAAGGCAGATTCCCATCCTGTTGCTGGCACTGTTCCTTTCCCATAGGTGGTAAGAACAGCCAGAACTTTGGACATCCTGTTTCAATGTCTTTGGGAGCCAGAATGTTTTTTCTGCATAAATGGCTTTCTTTGCATTTGCCAAGAAACATTCTCTCACCCAGACAGCATAATAACTATATTAAAAGTGTATTGTCTCCTCAGAAATGCTGCCTCAGATCCTACATTTCATGTTAAGGATTTAACATGAAATTTGGGAAGAAAAGAAGCCTGGGAAGTGGGGAAGCACCTGCACTTTACAACACTGTCTTTGTCCTGCATCAGATCAACTCTTTCAGAGTGTATGTAAAATAATGCACAGACGTACTTCCATAAATCTTCTTAGCTTTATCTCTGTTACCCAAGGATGAAAGGGATCTCTTTTTATGCAGAATTCACTTCAGTCCTTTCACCTAGTTGTCAAAACAAAACCTAATGATGCAGTTTCCCATCTTTACAACATGAATCAAGGAGATAAAATCTTTACACCATTGGTCCTGTGTGGCTGGTGGTATAGAGTATGTCACAAAACTGACATTAAGGATGCAGAGATGTAATTTTGAAAGTCTTAGTTTTCATTCTTTCATCCTCATAGCATACAAATATGAACAGAGTTAATCAGATTCTTTCTCACTGTTGTTTGAGTAACTTAAGTCAGAAGGCAAAGTTTTAACTGAAGGCAGAATATGGATTGTTCTACCAATTTGGTCTTGTTTGACCGCTTTGAATTATTTAACAACAGTTCTTTCTACATCTTGAAGCCGCTACAGACAGCATGAGAATCGGAAGCAGGAAATCTCTTTTGTGCCTTGTTAAGAATAAATCTGCTTTTCCATTTGTTTTAAAAAAATCCATATTTATAATAATAGAATTTACAGGTGCTCTGATGTCAGAGTGACAGCAAGAAATGAGAGTTAATTGAAAAACATAATAAATATATATTAATATATTAAAACAAAATAACTTCCTGGCTATCCTTTTATTCTAGGAGTTAAAGGGGCACTCTTTATGCCAGCTTAATTGCATTCTAAAACTCATGCAATTACTGAAATTGCTAACTGTGCTGGTAACAGCAGGCCTACTTTAGTGTAGCGCTTTTTCAGGCCTTGTATGGGCCACTAGGTCACCATGTAACAGTTATCACTACACTTGTTGTCATCTCAGTCCTAGGAAAATACCTGGGGTTTACTGTACGTTATGCTACAAAATCCTGTCCATTTGGGCTGTCTTTCTTCTTTCCTTTTTTTCCTTAGTTTTTTTTCTTTTACCCCAGAAATTGCTATAAACAAGTTTTGAGCAGAAAATTACCAATGAATATTCATTATTATTGAGATCTCTTTTTAATGTTTCAAGTATTGCATTGTATAGTTTTAGTGTTAAAAGTATTCAAGTTATTGAACAACTGAAGTAGCTGCTCTTGTTTGTGCAACAACTGCAATAATCTGTGATCCTGTGTAATATATGCTAATTATGTTAGAAGGGCCATGATTGATATTTTGCTTGCCAGTCTTATTAATTTATCAGTTAATTGTTGCATTTCTAATAGCTGTAAGCTATTTGTAACGTACCCTTGGAAAAGCATAATGGCCTGTACACTAATAGCAACAAACACTTCTGATACCATGTAGTTCTGAAATAGTACCCTCACCATTGCTGTGATTAGACAAAACCCAAAAGCAGAAATAAGCTTTCATTGGTGTGGAGTAGTGAATGGTGAAGAAGGGATGCTAGCCTGTTCACTTAATAGTGATAGCAATTAGCTAGCTTTAACAGACTAAGAGATTTTTTTTTTTTAACTATTCTGTTCTCAGTGTGCAGACTGATAGTTTACTAAACTGCAAGGCCTACATGGTTTTCTTTTAGAATTAAAAAGAAGATACAATTAATAAATGTGTCCTTTTCTTTATCTGAAATACTTGTCTTTTGCATGGTACATATCCACTACAGTTAGCTTATGTTTAATTGTGTTTAATCAAAACCTTAAACACGAGTCCCATCTTTTAAATAATGCTTATTTCATGTGATGCTTTGGTCTGTTTTGTTCAAAAATGCTTATAGGTGTCGCAGTGTCGGACACGAACACGCAGATTCAAACAGCAGGTTAGCAGCAGGTCAGACCACCGAGCAGAGCGAAAGGGCCCTGCCCACCTTTATTCTCACCCTTTTATACCTCTCTTAAAACAATCATACATTGGTAGATGAGGTTAACACCTCTATAATTTTACAGGATAGGAACACAGTCTATCACCTTTCTCCGCCTTGGAGAAAGGAATGAACAACAATCCAGAAGTTCAGAAAACATTCTAGGCCAGTTAGAAAAAACAAGATCTATGTTTATAGAAAATGCATGAGAACTTCTACTACAAAAGTAAAAACACAGAACAGTAGAAAAACCCAGGGCGACATATAGGTGTTTTCAATAATTGTCACTCTGATTCGGTCCCAGTGAAAATACTACTGTTTTCTACACTGGAAGCAATACTGGATCAACAAACATTAACATGTGTATCAGTTGTGCTGTATTTTTGAGTTTGGGGTACTAGAAATGAGATTTTAAAATCTGGTGTCCTAGTTTTTTTAAGAACAAAAATTGCATATGTGTATGTTGCGGCATACTTAATACTCAATAATATCGATTTGTGGATGTGGTGACAAAAGCTTGTTGTGGGCATTTTATTTCGTACGTATCTGTGCATGCTTCTCAGAAACAATACATGGTAGTACTAAATGTGTTTAAATTGCTTGTTCTGTTTTCTCCTTGGATTCAGAAAAATATGTATTTTTATACATTCCCTGTTTAAAGGGTGAATAAGTCAAAGATATACCAACAGTCTCCTCAATTAATTACAGACTTAGATAATGTACGTAAGTTTTGGGGGGTGAAACCTAACCCCATTAAAAGAAAAAATCACAAGACGCACAAACAAACATCCAATTTTTACTTCAGAAACCCTATTCCCTCATTGAGGGAGGGCAGGTTGAGCCTGTGGCAGAACTGGAAGTGAAATTTGCCAAGCAAAGTAGGAAACTTGAAGCCTTTCTTTTCCCTCTCATTTTCCATAATGATCTTTTGGTTTACAGCTTTTAAGAGCTGTAACTGTTACAACTGTGCTTCTGGCTGAACTGTGGGAACAAGTCAGTGACTTTATGTTTCTGCAGAACTGTGTGCTTTTTTCCAAGCAGTTTGCCAGGCACAGCTCTGGGAGGTTGTTCCCCATCAAAGGGCCTCTAGGCCTGACCTGAATGTGGGTGATTCAAGGCAACAAAGAGGTTGAAACACAGCATGATCGTGATTACAGTCATTAGGACATTCAAAGATAAAGCTAAAACTCTAAAGTTATGACCACTTTGACCTGAATTCAGTGAATGTACTTCGGCTTTTTGTTGTCTGGTCTTATTTTTGCATATGGTGGTGGGTAGTACACTGCATGCTCCTCAGGTGGTGCAGGCCCCATATTTGGCTTGTTCTTTATTCTCTTAGGATTTTAATAATAATTCAAAGATGCTTAGTGCTAATACATTGAATGAGAGTTACAGAAAAAAACCTCTTACAGCCCTTCCTTGGTAGGTACCTTTCAGCTAATAAAACGGGTGCTTAGATAAACATAAATGCAAAAATGTTTGACAAGTAGAAATATGGAAACCTTCATTAGGTTGCTGTGCCCAAAAGACCATTGTATATACTTTTAAAATGTATATTAAGTAAAAGTGTTTCTTGTATTTGGTGCTCGTCCAGAACATAGGCTTCCATGAAATTAGTCTTTGATATTAAATCCTGGGAGTTAAATGTAAACCTGACTTTTGGAGCATATTATACCTCAGGACTTCCACATAGACAGTGTGTGCAAGTACAAGTTATGCATGTTTGCCAAGGGTGGAACTAGACTGTGTTACAGAGATGGTACACCTGCCTTGCGTGCCTTCCCTAAGCTAGTGGGTTTTAAGCCTAACAGTGGAAGTGTAGAATATTTTGTGTTACTTGTGAGCCCCATATCGGTGAAATTTAACTCTGTGTATTTTGGTAAGTCTTATTGGCTTCCTGATTTCTAAAAATTAAACATTTTAATGCATTTTTTCTTTTAAAGCACTCTTCTTACCAATTTTCTTCCATAATATAATGAAAAATGTAGGTCTGCCATGAGCTAAATTATTTTTCTGCTTTGTTTCTGTACAAAATATAACAAATTGCCACACTTAAAATTTAGAATTAGAAAAATAATCTTTCTGATGCCTTATATCTGTCATTTTTCAACACATCATGTTTGGGAACAGGATTTTTAGAGGAAAATAAATCATGTTGGAGTCAACAACTTGAAGAGAAGCAAGGCTGCTGCTGATCCCTGTCCCTGAGTTCAGCCCGGAGCAAGGCTGAAGATTCATTTACAGCAAGCACGTGTACACAAAGCAGACGTGTGCACTGCGTGTGCTTATACATAAATATGTCCATGCATGGCTGCTCACACAGATTCCAGACAGACACTCAGAGAACTTGTGTGAACACAAACATCATGCACACAACCACGCACCCATCCAGACAGAAGGAGCAAGAAGCCACATCTTTTGTATCATTCTAAGTCTAGCTAAGACTATTGCATAAAAAATACTATAATGCCTTGATTTTTATGGATGTAACTCCATGCTAACAGAATTTCTAAAATAAATTCAGTGAATTTGGTGCAAATTTCGTGCAGAATCACCAACAATACAGAAAATAATCTTCAAGAAATCTCTTTTTTTGAAGTTGTGGAAGGTTGAAGTTTCTTATCACCCCAGCTTGAAAATAGCATGGATATGCTTCTTCTATTCATGACAAGGAAATTACAGTTCTTTTAAGTCCAAATTATTTCTCTGTGCTTTTTTTTTCTTATTCTTACTATACATTTTATGTTCAGCTTTAATCTGTGCTACTTCTGAGTGCTTTGCTGACTGCACTGGAGAAATATGTAGACCTATTTTTTCTTCTGTTATATTTAATTTCTTATTAGAAAACCTTTGAATCAGAGATTGCTTCCTTTCAATGTCTACATCTAATGCAAGGAAATGTGGGTTCTTGTATAAGCCTATCTGTATAACCAAAATATGGATTGTAACAGGAACTTTGAAACCTTTAAAACAGGGTTTTTTTCTTCTCATGTGAAAAATACATACCTCTCCAGTCAGAAATGCTTATAAATAGGGAGAAGAAATGAACATGACTCGCCATAAAGCTCCTGAGACTTCAGTATTGCAAGGTCCTGACAGCATGTGCTAACTCTCACCACCCTAACCATTCAAAGATCAAATGGCTGGATGCAGGACCAACCTCAAGGACTGGTTAAAGGATGCTGAAATTAGAGTTGCTCAGCTGTGTGGACATATTCTGGACATCTTCTTCCCAATGGAAATTCTGGTTCATGTCCCAAAGCCTATTCACTGAGCTTACTCACAAAGTATCTTTATGGAGCCAGACTGATGAATTGATATCTTTGCTCCTAAAAAAGAAGTGCTATTCAGTGCTATTTCTTCTTACCTCTAATTTCCACACTACTCTCTCATTTCTCATATATAAGATAAAAAAGTTAATAAGAGAAAGATGCTCAAATGACCTGTGTGCACTTTGAGTCTTTTCCACTCTAATCTGAGGCCAATAAGAAATACTTGAAAGGGTTCCATTCTTCCCTCCAAGTTACTTAATTGAATCCCAGATGTATTTCCCCAGAAAAAATATGGTGATATGTGATGAACTTGTGAGTTTAACCAGAATTCTGCTTATTCTGGCCTGTATTTAAAGATTTGGCTACAGCCTGCACTGCTCATCTGAAAATGGAAGGATTGGATTCCCCCTGTGCATTACAGCAGGAGAATGACTCTTACTCAAAGTTTCAGAACAAATCCTGAGGATATATTCTCCTATTGTTCTGCAAGAAGGACTCTCCTTGATATTAATAAAAGCTTTGTGTGTTCATCACAAGTGGAAGAGGGCAAAGGAGTAATTTATATTCTAGTCATTAATTTACCCACGTGCCTATTTGCTCACTTTGTATTATGTACCCTCAACTTGTAACTTTTATCTTTGCCGAGTTCCCCCTGGAACTCTGCTCTGGTTGTATGCTGGTATTTTCCTAAGGGGAAGATTCAAATACAGTAGTTCTTTTATAAAGTTTGCCTTTTCCTGAAAAGGGTGCTCTGAAATATTTGAACTAAATTTCAGATGTCCATCTGAAGGCACCTGGGTTTGTCAGGGAAAGGTTCTGAAAGGAGACGAAATTTGCTTTCTCTTCTGCCTAACTTTTCCTTAAACACTCCAACAGCTTGTTAGAGTAACTTTCTATCCTGCAGATTTGTGTCTCTTTTGTCTTGTAGATCATAAAATAAGAAACAAGTACATTAAATGTATTTGGGAGAGTCATACAGGTTTTCTGTCAAAATCAAGATCTTGAATTTTACTTTGGTCTGTTAAAAACAGTAATAGATGACATTTAATAAAGAGGATTGAAATATTAAGAACTGATTCTAAAGAACTGACTATACAAATAAAGTCATAATGAGACACAAGAATACTGTCAAAAGCTTTGTTAAAATTGAGCTAAATGCCATCAACGACTCTCCCTTCATCCACAAGTACACACATTTTATCCTAGAACACAATTAATTTACAAAACTGTGATCAGTAAGGCATAAATTAAGGTTCAGATATTGTTACTGATTCAGGTTTGGTCTGCTTAGGGGAGAGGAAGTCCTGCTGCAGCAGGTAGTGTTATACAACAGAGATAGTTGGGGCCCGTTGAAATAATTGATAAATGTCCCATTTACCAGGTAGGTTAAATGGTGTCTCACAAAACATATCCAGTTTATAAAAATGTATTCAGATTACCAGGAGTCATACTTGAGAAGTATCATTACTAGAAAATTAATTTCTTTTGGAATACACAGACATTCTGGAAAAAAGGTTATGTTAGAATTTGGATATGCCTATTATTTTCTGAGGAGAGCAGTAGAAGGTCAGTTTGCAGTTTTTTTAGGAAGACTGCACAAAGTACTTATATAGTATGGGATACACTGCTTACATAAGCTATTCATCATTTTCCAGGTCGTATTTCTTTGATTATGGACATAGGAGCATTTTAAATGTGGGAAATACATGTGACATATGTGGCATATTTTGTTTTATTCCTTGAGATACTAGATTTTAAAAAATTCTTTGAATCCTTTCGTTTTGACTTTCACATGGAAGAAATAACGTTTTCTTTATGTTATAAAAAGAGATGCTGAGCAAACTTTGGCTATAAAAATAATAAAGAAATCTTACCTGCAGAAATTTGAATCTTGAAATTTGAATCTGCCTTTACTGAATAACTTGGGTCACATGGAGATAAATTTTAAACTGCAATCTTTTAATATAATAAACTCACTACATTTTCAGGAAATTATAATATTTTTCTCCGAACATTTTACTTTTATCACATTATGAGTATGTCTAATATTACTGATTAGGGAAAAGCAAGATTTCTAATAATTATAAGCAGCATTCTTGGTTGATAATAACAATTATGCATATTCTAGTATTTAACAGTACTTACCATAGAATTTTTGAGGTCACAGATGATCATCTACGGAATCACAGAATCATAGAATGAGTCAAGTTGGAAGGGACCTCAGTGGGTCATCTGGTCCAACCTCCCTTCTCAAGCAGGGTCATCCTAGAGCATCCTAGAGCATCCTAGAGATTGTGTCCAGATGGTTCTTGAATGTCTTCAGCGAGGGAGACTCCACAGCCTCTCTGAGCAATCTGTTCCAGTGCTCAGTCACCCTCACAGTAAAGAAATTCTTCCTTATGTTCAGGTGGAACTTCCTGTGCATCAGTTTCTGTCTGTTGCCTCTTGTCCTATAGCTGGGCACCACTGAGAAGAGCCTGGAAACATTGTCTGACATCTCCCTTCAGATATTGACAAAAATCCACGAAGTTGCCTGTCAGTCATCTCTTCTTGAGGCAGAACAGGCCCAGCTCCCTCAGCCTTCCTGTATAAGAGAGATGCTCCAGTCCCTTCATCATTTTTGTTGCCCCCCCGGACACACTCCAGGAACTCCATGTCCATCTTGTCCTGAGATGTCCTGTACAAAGTTTATAACTTTGTACAATATAGACAGTGAATGCTCTTCTTCAGTAAACACTGGACATCATTTGATAGTGTTTGAGAATCCAGTTTTTGGATTTGAAGAAATACAAGTAAGGAAAAAATTAGGGAAGACGATTCTGGAAGTCCAGATCTAAGGTCTTTAGCTATTTTTTGGCTTTCTAGACTTCTGTTATATCATGGCTAGAGAGAAACCCTGATAATTCACTAAGAAAATGTTGGCTGACCTGGAAATTCAGGAACTTGGGACTGAACCTTGAAGTCACCATGCCTCTAGCTAAAAATTCAGATACCCTGAGAATTTTAACAAAGGATAATTTTCAGTACTACCTGCCCTCAAGGGAAGAAAATGCTGAACTGCTTCCCTGCAAGGGAGCAAAGATCACTATTTGTCCTGGAAAGGAGCCTAAAGCTCTTGATCACTCACAGCTGGCAGCTCTGAGAAGGTCCATATGGTAGATATGTGAATGTATCTAGACCTAGGGAGAGCAATGCTGGGTGTGAAACTTTTAGGAGCTCAGGTAACTAACTCTGTGGTGACACTCAAAGCCTTAAATCTGTACGCTTTAAAAACCTGAAGACTCTTACAGGGTATCCAGCAAGCCAACAGATAAGGTCCCGTTGAAAACTTTCCCACTGTTCTTAGAAGTTACTGATGGTATCTGAATAATTTGGAGGTTTTCTGGGAAATTAATAAAGCCTTAAAGCTTGTGCAGCTATGAATCACATTTTGCCCTTCAGCTGCAGCAGTGCAGAAGTTGCTCATGCTCATCTGGTTGTCCAAATCCTCTTCACTGTAACTGCCTTGATCTTCTGTCTCTCAAGCATGGCCCACATGTATTGTTCCTATGTAAAGGAGCTTAGAATCAGCATGTTCTTCAGTTGACTCAAATCTGCCAAATGACGCAGCCCAATGGGTGTAATTGGCCTATCTCCAACATAGTTTATAACTCCGTTAATTTCTCTATTATCTGCAAATATCAGTAGCATATAATCTTCCAGAGTACTGGTGAAGATACTGAATATTGTAGGGCTAAAATGCATACCTGTAGGATTATATTAGAAAGGCTCTTACTGAGTATATGTTTTTTAATTTTTGCAATTAGTTTTGTATAAAAATAACTTTTATACGAAACAATTTTTCTGGAAATATATTTTAATAATTTTTTTTTTTCTGGAGAAACATTTGCTAACTGTTATAAGTATGCTGATTTTATTAAGCACTTATTTTATTGTCTGAATGCTCAGTAAGAGAAAGCAAAATGTTTCAAAGGTGTCTAAGGATATGATATCCTGACATAGCTACCTTTACTGACAAGTTTTAAAGTATCCTCAAAGAGCAGTATCAAGTGTTTTTGATTACATATTTTCCATGATGAAGTGTTGACTGGTGCTAATTATGTCATCATCTTGTATCCCATATTGCTTTTGTATGATATTACTAAGGGTCAGCATCAGGAAGATTAACTTAGTGAGACACACCATCCTCTCAACAATTAGTAAAGGTTAATTTTTAAAGTTACAAGTAAAACATTTTCAGAATACTTTTTTCAGTTCTCCCTCATTCCCCAATTATTCCAGGCTTGTTTCTTGACAACAGCTACGTATTGAAGACCTATTAAGCTATGTTTATTTTGGGGGCAGATGTTGTCTGAGACTTTGATTTCAAAATGACAAATAGTAACAAATAGCCCTTTTTTAAAAATGTTCTTGTTGATTACTATTACTACATTTTCAAATAATAATAATCAGATCTCTTTTATTAATGAATTCCTCTCTTATGACAATGTACCTAATTTATTTTTAGCATTTAATACTTTCAGCTGGTCCTAATTGTAGTCATTTTACGTTAAAAGATCATCTTCTTCTCAGTTTGTCTCATTATTATTTCCAGCTTTCAAATACTGACAGTTTGAAGGCACCCTGTGTTTTTGTGTGTCTAGTAGTTACTGGTATAAGATTCTGTACAGTGAGATGTAACAAGTCTTATTGCCTGCTCACAGGTGACCACACAGACATTTTTATTGGTCATACTCAGAAAATTTGTATTTAGTATAGCATCTTGGGGTTTAATTGTTAGAGCACTGTAACTATTCAGGTCTCGTTTCTCTAATTCTTCCATAACATGAACACATATAATGGTGGTACAGAGTTCCTAGATCTACTTCTCTCTGCCCAATATCCTAAGTAAGGTATATCCAATAATTTGGTTATTTTAAATTCTAACTTAGAGATTTAATTCCTACCTAGACCTCTTTTATCTTTTCCTTCTCAGAACTGAGAATCATAGAATTACAGAATGGCCTGTGTTGAAGGGGACCTTGAAGATCATCTAGTTCCAACCCCCCTGGCTTTGCAGGAAAGATTCCACTAGACCAGGTTGCTCAGAGCTCCATCCAACTTGGCCTTGAACACTGATGGGCATGGGCATCCACAACTTCTCTGGGCAACCTCTTCCAGTGCATCACCACCTTCATGGAGTGTCTTCCTGATACCTAATCTAAACCTACTCTGAGGCTGAAACCATTCTCCCTTAGCGTTTCACTGCATACCCTTATAAAAAGTCCCTCCATCTTTCTTATTGGCTTCATTCAGGTACTGGAAGGCCACAGTTAGGTCACCCTGAAGCCTTCTCCAGGCTTAGCAAACCAAATTCTTTCACCTTTTTCTTGTAGGAGAGGTACTCCACCCTCTAATCAGCTTAGACCTTTCCATTTTCATTTCTAGAGCTTCTCTTTGAAGCAAGGTTAAAATTTTCTTTTCCTACTCCTGATACGTTTCTCTTTACTTTGATATGTAGTACTAGATGCCAGGCTAAGGCTAACTCTAGACAGCCTGTTTTCCATGTCCACAAGTTCTCTTCTGGAACAGAGAATAAGTACTCTGCAGAGCTGTAATTCAGAGGTCATGACTAAATTAGAACTACTAAGGTGAACTCCTTGTGAGAGCAAGGTCCACATTTCCTTTTTCTGCATGTGCAAGTGATGAGGAGTCCCATGTTTGTGTGAGATTGATGGTCTTGGGAGCAGAATTCTGTTCCTGGCCATGGAAGTGCCAGGGGAGCCACTGAGGGTTACTATGGTGGGCTGCTAGGTCACTGTACTTTTGCAGAACCAATGCACATCTCAGTAGAATTTCAGGAAGTTACTTGCTCCCAGGATCCAACATATAATACATGGAGGAATGAAGGTTGAAGTTTTGACATGACAGACAAAGTCCTAGAGATGTGTGAGTAAGCATATAAATATCAAGTAAAAGCAAAATTCCACTGACTAAATGTAGGCACCTATCGTCATCTGATGTGTCCTTGAGGATCCAAGACTCACACTGCCGTATATGAGAGGGCATCTAAGTCACAGACAATGGCAAATCAATTTGTGCCTTTCTGGCGAAGCAGCAGGCTATGTAGGATACACAACAAAATTTAAAAACAGTGTTGTGTGCCAGCAGCTTTTACAATATTTTTATTTCTTTGACCCACTTCTGGATCTGGATTGTGTCTATCTTACAGGGGCTTTTCCAGCTTAGTGATTTCTTCTATAACTGTCAGTGTAGTTAAAAGTGTACTACTCTCAGTGTTCTTGAAGTGCTTACTCTGGTTTAGAAAGACAGACAAGTTTGTTTTGTAGTTTGTCCCTTATAAATTTACACAGACTTATCATAACAACTGGGGCAGCATTTCCAGGTTAAGATCATAATAGCTCTTTCAGCAGGTTTTTCAGTGGTGATAAATGAGGCCAGATAATGTTTTTCAAACATTTTAAAAAACATGCTAGTCTGAAGATCAAGTAACTTCACTTCTGGTCTCCTGTCAAGTCCTTACACATTCAAGAGCTACAGAATAATACTGTGTCCTGTTTTCTTATTAGTAAAAGGAAAAGAGTATCATCATCTAGTAAGCAGTGTTTTTGTTCCAGAGATGCTGTTAGGTGCTTTGATATGGCAGATTTAAAAGCTTCTCAAGCTCTCTAAAATGCTTCTCAAGTCATTGGAGCTGAGAAACTAGCCAGGTTGTGAACTCAGGGTGTAGGATAGACACTGTGGGTGTCTTCCTTCCAAGTTACTTCCAATGTTGTTTGTGTTAAGGTACTGACCAAAGAAAGTTAAGTAATTAAAGGGTTAGCTGCAAGTCACTTGGACCCACTTCCATGTTTTTGCATGAGATATATTACATTCTTACCAGATATCAATCCAAGGATATTGCTATAAAGGGGGTGATTGATTTTTTTTCCCCTGGGGGAGCTAGAGCTCCATGGTTATTTCTGTGCTTCCTGACCTTTACAGTATCATCACTATGTATGAAGCACTGTAGATCCATCTTGCCATCCTGTTCTTCTGCAGCCAAAGGAGCTGGTGATACAGATACTGCATATATTTTCCCTGACACAGTCTCCCAACATAGTTCAGTGCAATTTGCTTCTGTTGAACAAAATCCTGCACTCTAGCTAGCCTATGTTGGTTACCTTTTAAAGTCTGGTGACAATTGTACATGTAAAATTAGAAAAACTATGTGGCCCTACGTGAACTACTATAGATCAGTGTTCATGATACTTTCCAAGATCTAATCTGCAGCCTTGCCCCGTCTGGTAAATATGTAAGATTTCTGTATATTTATTACTGCACAAAAAGCTACACTGGATAGGCAAGCTGTTTGTAAAATGAAGATAAAGATCTAGTCATGAAGCAAGTGAGCACATTCCTGAAACTTGGAAAACACAACTAAACAATGAAATGTGTTGGCAAAGACTATAACGCTGTATTAAATAACATGAAATATTTGAAGGTCTAATGATGAATCTTCACCTCCTTTTCAGTCATTATTCCTTCTTCTCTTTCCCCCTGTAAAGGGTTTGATTAGAAAATGACCTTTCGTGTGTGACCCCTTGACTTTAGTTTTAAACTGTATAGAAATCTATTGAATCTTTGTTTTGGAATATATGGGAGTCATGAAGGTTTTATGTTAGAAATATCCCCCTGAAGAGAGAAATCGAGCACTTAGTGGCACACATTTTGCTATGAAAGCAGGGCACAGAAACTGGCTGTTTAAAGTAGAAATTACTGCATTTTCTGTTTTTATGTAAACATGAAGATCCTAAAAATCCCCTGTAAGGAGAACTTTCCCTTACAGGATAAAATGGAATTAAAATAGTGTCAATAAATCGTGTGAGAGACTGTATCAGTCTGTGCATTGATAGTCTGTGCATGCAGGATAAGAACATTGACTGCCTGCTAATCTATTCCCAGATGGAGGTGGATGCAGACGAGAAGCGCCATCGCACACGCTCCAAAGGTGTTCGAGGTATGTCTCTTGCTTCAGTAAATCACTCAAGGCCCCTGCTCAGGGTGACCTTCATCCTCCAGAATCTCTTTGCACGATTCATTCTGACCCTTGCTTTTACACAACCTTTCTGGTAATTTTCTGTAGAAGAGGGGTACTTGTAATAGATGATAAATTTTTATATGTTTTCCATCTCTCTGCAGTTCCCGTGGAACCAGCCATACAAGAGCTGTTCAGGTTAGTGCTCTGAGTGTAAAATGTATCCCCATTAGCAATTTAGAAAATTCATGCCTTTTAATGGGTATAATGCACTTTCAAGTTCATTGGTGGTTTGCTCATGCCCTGCTGCACTGATGAAATTAAATCCCTCGAGACTTGCTAATAAAAAGCCTCCCCTCTTTTTTTTTTCCCTTCAGTTATTTGATTTCTCTTTCTGTCTTGGTTGCCCTCCATCTCTGTAATACCTACTGCCTGCTTGCTTTTAGTATAATCTTTCTGCAGCACACCAGCACCTATATAATTAATTCTCTCTTTTGCAGCTGTCCCACGCCTGGCTGTGATGGCAGTGGTCATGTTAGTGGAAAATATGCAAGACACAGAAGGTAATATCTGTAATTTTTCATAATTTAGTGAAGAGATTTGGTAAACAAGTTATCTGGCATGACCTTGATAAACCAAATGATAAAAATTAGCAGTTAGATATTCTAGAAGCTATTCAGAGTCAGGTTTATTTTTTCTTTCTGAATGTCACCCAAAATTTAACTCATATATTGCTGAGGAGACTTGCTCTCATTGTCAATCTTCTCTCAATTTTTGCATACAGTTCTCTTGCTTACGTGTTGCAAATTAAAATTTGGTCCCACTTGCATGTTGGTGCTCATGTTCATGTTATTTAATGTGTTTCATAACTGAATGAAAAAGAGCTTCTGAGCATTTTAAGTTCAATGATCAGGTTAGATTCAGAGGTCAAAGCTTAAGACAAATCAATGATAATAAGACTTCAGGGTTCAAATGTTATACTGTGTTATAAATACCTCTACTTCTGTTTCTAGAATATGAAATGTGGAGACATCTCCTTTAAAAAAAAATTCCAGCTGTTTATTGTTAATAGTATACAAGGTAGCATATGTTACACATACTGCATGTTCTTCAAATTAATTTAGACCTCAATCTTTACATTTCTGTGTCTGCAAGGTCAATGTTCAATAGTGTTGTACATCTGCATAAACACCATTCCTTTCTTGAATCATTTGTCCATGAATCTTTTGTGCAATATTTTGAAAATATAACAGCTCTAGAATACATGCATTTTTCTCTCATTGCTGTGCATTTCATTTGACATATTTTATACAGCAGCCCATTGCAGGAGATAAAACAGCTGATGTTTGGGCCATCTCTTTTCTGAATAGAGGGAAGTGTTCAAACTAGTGTTAAATTATCCTGAAAGACTAAGGATTTTTTTCATTCTTGATTTTTCAGGTTATAAAGCACTTGTGGTGTTTGTAAGAGTACATATTTCACACCAAATCTGATTACTGCATTTAATGGGCATATGGGGTTTATGAATTAAATTGAAATTATGCATTTGGGGTTAAGGCATTTATTTGAAATTGGAAAAGATACTGAACAGTGCCACTCGGTCCACTCATACACCTTTTTTTCTTATCACTGAATGAAGCTTAGAGACAAGTCCAGAAAAGACGTTCAAAATTAGACCAAGAACAGTGATATTAAAATTACTTTGAATTACATTTAAACAGTATAAATGATAAAGTAATTATTCACATTTATTTTCTTAATCTTTTCTTCCCTCAAGAGCAGTAACATTCTTGTGGCTATTTGAAGGCTTTGGTTAGATTGGAACACTAATTTAGGAAAAATATCCAAAATAATTATTTTTAAATTCACTTGTGACTTCTCATTTCAAACCATGGTTTTCTTTTGTCTGTTTTCTTATGGAAATACAAGCCTCACAAGTAATTAAAGAACGGCACTAAATCCTTCTTTTCCTTCAGAAATTTCATGACCTGTCAACAATTTAGTGACATGATTATAGTGTCCTTTCTAGTTACAAGATTGTAGCTACATACGTTTCTTTACACTTCATGGAATTTCTGTGCAGATTTCAAAAGCAAAAGTCTTGAAACATACAGAAAGAAACTCTTTAGCTTGAAATTCTGACTTCTGAATTGCTCTAACTAACTTTGTGTTAGAGCTAGTGTCTGTGTTTGTGTAAGATCACCCTTTTGGGGAAAGGGGAAGCAATAAATGTGAGGTTTGGAAAGATTACATGCAGTTTTGAGATGTTAATTCCATATTTTGCTTTCTTGACATGATTCTGGTATGTCAGTACACGAACAGACTGAATCTCAGAGCTGTTAATTAAATGAAATTTTGGGCAGATGCGCAAAGAATAAAAATTGGAAATACATCAAAAATTCCTTTTTTTTCTACTAAAGAATTTGTTGGGCTTTTATGTTTTCTTGTCACCCTGATTGCCAATCCACTAATCAAAATCAAAATATATTTAACCAATATATGTCCTATTGAATGTAAAAACACAGAGTTCTTTGTTGAGGTTTACAATGCACATTTATCTAAAATTTCTGTTTTCTGGAAGTGTGGTACTATTTATGTCACGACCAACACCTACTAAATTTACCTTTTTCAAAAAATTTGAAGGAATTTTTCTCTTTTTTCTATTTCGCTATATGGGTGGGAAAGGCCCTCAAACATTTCTTCCGAGGAAATCAGACTGTCTTAAAAATTTTATGTGTTCAGGGAATTGCATATCTCAGCTGATGCCTAACTCAATTCCGTTTAGACCTACAGAGCATTTTAATGAGGTTAAGACCTTTTCATTTACAATATCAGACCAGCTCATTATTAGGAATGAAATGCATTTGCTTCCACTAGATGTAGTCAGAGCTCTCCAGAATGCTGTTTCTTCTAAAATGTCTTGAACTCTCTGGAATTCCAGGTAGTTTTTTTAATTGTAATTTTATCTTTGTGACAGTGAAAACCATCTTCAGGTAGTTCATTAAGCTTGAATCGAAATAAACAGATCCTTTCACATTTTCAGATAGATTCAGGGGGTGAAATGTTCAGCTGATAAAATAGTAGATATAAGTTAAAGGAAAGTTTTATCTTAGGTTTTTTGCCTCAGTTGTATTTTTCATTATGAAAGAGCTGCAATGTAGGTTTACTAAGGGAACAAGCAGACCTTCTATGCCATTGATGTTTCTTTTGAGGTATATTAAAACACAAGACTGTTTCTAGGTAGGGTAACAGTGGTAAGAGCTTGTTGTATCATTTCCATCTCTTTGATGTTTTTCTTTGTGTTAAATCTTAGTTGGAAGGGAAGCGAAACCTCGCATGACTTGGCTGATAGTTTCCTCTTGCATCCTAAGTTCAGTGCTTGATGTCAGCTTGTTGGTTGGACATGCTAATAAACAGCTTAGATGGACAAGTTTCTCTAAAGGGCACTTTAGGGCAGAGTGCTGGTATCCGTAAAATTAACGTGGTGAAAGCACCTCTCTCCAGTGACTTCATAGAAAGGTCAGAAGGATTAACATCCCAGTTTAGGCACTGAGCAGGAAGTGCCCAAATTGGATGGTGTACCTGCCTTGATTAGGGCAGACTAATATCTTTTTTTTTTTTTTTTTTTTTTTTGGATTGTAGTAATACCTGAAACCTGAGGCTATCATGGACCCTCTAGTGCTGTCCATGAAAGACAGCAGGAGGCAATGCCTCAATGTTGGAGTTTGCACAGATAGAACTTCCGTACCTGTTTGTTTCTGAGCACTGGAGGCCAACTGAACTGAAAAATAAAAAGAAAACAAAGGTTGCGAAAGATTTAAATGTGAGATTGAAAAAAAAAAAAGCCATAAACATGTTCAGATAGTGGTGGAGACAAGAGAAGAATTCAAATCTTAGGAGTGAAAACCAGAGCATCTCCCTAGGCCATGCCTCTGATGCAGGTTCTTTTATTCCCTTGGTGGCTGTTCAGGCCCATTGTGCATTGCAGCACAACAATGAACACTGCTCTTATACCTTCAATACTGTGAATTATTTTGAACAATAAGCTTGGTCCAGATCCTTGCATACTTTTAGCTGTGAATAATCCATCTGTGTATATAGCAGTGACTCAAACCAGACCAGGAGGGTGTTCCCAGAGCTGTGTTTTCAGGATGCCTTTTGACTAAGCGTCTGAAGGAAAGCATAGGTTCAAGTGTTCTTTCATTGCAATTAGAAGTATCTTTGCCAATTTCATTAATCATTTTCAGAGACAACAGGATTCACAATCTGTGTATGCAAATGTAAAAGTGAGTCTAGTTTCTGATCTGTTCTGCAGGTGCAAATCCCATAGTTACTCCAGAGTAACTGAGAGCAAACTGGCCCATGTTATTTGCTGAGTTGATGTGAATGATGGTTTCAGAAATATTACACTTTGTTGCTCTCCATTTAGCGTCTTTTTAAAACAGTGTCATATACCAAATAGGTATCTATTATTTGCCATGTAAGTAGGTAATGTAGACAGATCATAAAAACTCTAACTAGATTCCATTTAAAAATACTGATTGCATACAGTGTCTTATTTAAAAGCTCTTAACATAATAGTTTGGGTTTTTTTTTTTTCTCAAGTAACAAAAGCAAATAGATTCTGTAATGGACTAATCACTTCCAAACAATCACATGTTTCAGAATGAACCACGTTCTAACAAATAAGAGACCTAAAAAAAAATCTTAAGGTGGTAGCATGGCACTATGTATATTCATTTAGGATTGTTTTAGAGCATATATCAGTGTACATTTGAAAACAGATACAGCCATTGCATAGAAATTAAAGCAAAACAATTGTGGTCTGAAAAAATATGTATAAAGTTTCAGGGAAGTATGAGTGTTAAGGCCAAATGATAAACTCTTCATATTTAAAATGGAAATACTGACACAACTTTTACTATATTGTGAATTTCTATTTGATTGCTGAAAATAAAAGTTCAGATTAAATAAACCAACTTAAACATTTAATCTACCAGGGAATTTTTCATGCCTTTTCTTCAGGTCATATTTTATTTTAAAGGATTTCATTAATTACTGATACAATGTCTTGCAAAAAAAAGGCTAGTCTCAAAAACAAAGAGGGATCATAAAATGATGTGTGTATCTGTAATGTATGAATTGTCCCTAACTTTACAGAATACACTGCATTTTAATTTTCCACCAAATTTCATATCCTTTATTGCTTTACTAGGCTGTCTCTGGTTTATTACATCATACAGATAGAATTGTTTTGACCATCTTTTAATTTTTAAGCATGAGATTTGTCACTTCATATAACAATTTGAATTTATAAATATCTTAGAGTTTAGCATTGCTGTTTTGATTAGAAAAAAACAAACATGTACCATTGTATTGCCTTGGCATTATATACTGTATTTTAGTCTGTATATTCTAACAGAGCAAGTGAAATAATTCAGGCTCCTAAACTTCAAAATTAAAAGGCTCAAATATCTCTCTGTTATTAGAAAATTATTGAATTTCTGTGCCTTGTTGTGCCATATTTCTTATTCAAATTTTTTCATTTCATATACCTTTTCACCCACCAGTTTGATTGCCATGGCTGCAGCCGTGGGTGAATAATTGCCTGTCTTCACAGGAGCGTGTTCTGGAGCTAAAGTCGAGTGCTTGCTTCCTGATGTATGCCTCATTTGGATTCTGCCGACAGCCTAGGGGCTGTATTATTCATGCCTTGACAGATAGCACTCACTAAAAGCATTGGAACAGGGCCAGGTACTGGCAGAGAGATAGTGGAGCATTGCAACTTGCAACCGAGAGGAGCATCTATAATACAAAAAAAGAGAAATCCTCATACCTTCCTTTTACTGGTCTCACTTTGATGGAGAATTCATTTGCATCAAAATAAAATACCCTAAAAATAAATACATTTTTTCTAAATCACGCTTGAAAGTTTAACACAATTTTCCACATTTAATTGCAAAGCTGATTTTAATTAGTGAGGCCCTGCATGTGAAAAATGAAGATTCACTTGGGTGAGTGTAACACATTGCAGTGTCTGCTGAATGCTCTAATTAATGTATGGCTGCTGTACAACAGGGTGCACTGTGGGATATTTATGAAAAATTCTGTGCACGCAGCCAGTCTATCTGTATTTTAGTTCTTGAATCACAAGAATAAATAACTTTTCCCCCTTTATTCTTTATGAGACATCATTGTGCATGCCATCACCCTATCCATAAACTTTATGGCGTGCCTGTCCTTTTTACTGTTTGTCAAAGATAGTATAAATCAGAAGCTAGGACATACATATTTTAACATTAATTTGATAGCAGAGCATGGTTGCACGCTGTGCAGAACCAGAGGTCCACTGATGCTTTTGTGCTAAAGCCTAACCACAGAACAGTGAGGTCCTTACTGTTGCTTGCTTTCATGATACTGTGAAAAATCCCACAGGATGCCAGAAGTATAGAGAAATGTATATTCCTTTATCTCTCAGCTGCTAGTCAGCCTTTATTATAGTGTTTGATAATGATAAAATGATTTACTGGATATTTACCTGAGGAAATACTCTGACATTGTTTGTGAAATTTAATTCTATTTTATTTAACAGCATATTTGCTAAAAACTGTCGTAAGTCATAGTGAATACCAAGAATAATATCATAAATATATTTTGTATGAAGTAATTCACCATTTACGGTTTCTAAAAATGTTAATAAATGAAGCTTCATTGCTTTGTTAAGTCCAGCTAAAGAGACATAAGTAAGCGAGTAAATAAATAAGTGGAAGAGCATAGGGATTTTCAAACAGAACACTGCAAACAATAAATAATTGTGCTGACAGAGAATCCATAATGTATTAGAGGTCTGTATTGGCTGCTGTCTGGATTCAGCAATAAATCCTTTGTCTGATTGTTGATTAATGATAAGAAAGGTGCAAAGTTGGGTCTAAACCATCAAGCAAGTATACAGCAGCAATTGGTGTGAGGCTTTGCATGCTAGTGGCTGTTGTGTAGAGGTGACTACACAAAGGAACCACAGTTCAATGACTCCTACCACCATCTGGATTGGGAGTATTTCAGTGGCAACAAGTTGCAGGACTTGCAAGTACCAGAAGTACTTGTAAAGGCAGGGCAAAGAAAGTAAATCAGAGGCAGGAGCATGGAGAGTTAAGACTTAACTGTGCAGCAGCAGCAAACAGCGGATTCAGGATGTGCTTTCTGCAGTGGGTCCCCTGGATTGTATGTTGCTGAAATTATACACTCTTTTTCTTTCAAATGGAAGGTACTGAGGATGTTTCTCTTGAAGCAGTCCACTTGCAGCCACGGGGTTTTCTGTGGACAGATCTGTCTAGAGATGTCCTTATCAGCCACAAAATAAATTGAAGGCCACGCAGAAAGTATAGGAAAGAAAATGAAAAAACAAAACAAAACGAAAGAACAAAACATCCAGTAATACTAGGGAGATAATTTCCCCAAAAAGATCATGGAAGGAGCTATGCACATTTTCCCTTTGCCTATGGGAAATTTATTTGGTTGTCCTGGTAGGTTTGCTGAGTACATTGTGTTCTCTTAGGAGAGAAATAAATCGTTTAAGGTTGCATAATTTGTGTTTTTTGTAGTGGAAAAGAAGATCTACAGAGCTGATTCCACATGTTAGGCAAGACATTTCATCTCAGTATGCCTCTGTTTCCCCATTTGTAAACAGCAAGAAAATTTTAGGCATCATAGGTGTAAAGACAGAAGCATGTATGGGGGATTATTACAAGCATACTGCCCACAAGTCTGGCTCTGATGTTTATCTGATTATTTAAATAAAGATCTGTTGAATAGCCATTGATGTGAGAAAAAGTCTAATTTTACAATTTGGTGCTTTTTTGATCAAAACATTTTTCTGTATCCTAGAGAAAAATTAACTGATTTGGAATGATAAGACAATTTTACATTTTGAGTCTGGTCTAGTCTCCCGATGTCATAATTTGTGAATTATTTCTACAGTATTTCTGTAAAAATATTGATTCTGAGGTTTAAAAAGCTGGAGGTATTTAAAAAAAATCTACTTATTAATGTGTATTTTAGTGAAAATGCAGTGACAGTTTTTAACCTTAAAACTAAACCAGAAAAGCCACAAGCAATGTTGTGCACTGAGTTTAGAGTACTATGGAGCTGCCTACATCCTCCTTCCAGCAGTTCTGAGCAGCAGCATAGCTACTGTGTGTTGAAAAATGGCTTGTGCATTGGAATATCCTAAGTCAAAGGTTTTAGAGACAGGAGAATTTACTGGTGAGTACTGGCAGCTGGATGGACAGGGAACCCCATTTTATTCCTTGCTCCAGTGTCCACACAAACACAAACAACAAATGACTTTGAAAAAGTTCTATCTGTAGGTGGCACCCATGCTATCAGAACAGGGTAGCCCTTCTCTTTTTTCTCCACCTCAGTGAAAATGATCTGAACTCTGCTAGAATCATCAAAAAGGAGGCAGGAGAAATCATATATGTAATAAATAAATAAATAAAAATATAGTTATCTTTTCTTTCAAATATTAATATTTTATGAGATCAAGCACCCCAGGTATTACCTGAGTTAGTAAAAGAATATGAAGAAAGAATATAAGAAATCAACTCAACTATGAAGGAGGCCTAAAAATACGCCATGATGTGTCTTTAAAGACTTCTGCTGAGGTTCTTCAATAAGTTGAGACAGCCCTTTCAAACACATCACTTCTTATTAGTGGTTGATATGAAGTACTGTTTCTAGTGGTGTCAGCTCAGGACAGGGAAAGGAGAGGTAGTCCTGAGCCTCTTTGATGGCAATAATAAATCAAAATAAATACATCCACAGAATTAAAAGTGCCCAGGGGATAGATAGCTCCTGAAGACATCCTCAGCACTCTACAGCCTAGGACACTGTAAATAGTGATAACTTTAACCAGGTGACTGGACCTACAAAGTTAGTTTTCTGGCTACTCACTTGAATCACCTTCCCAAGATAATCTTGAAGCTTACTGGTGACATGAAAAGGGATTGGAAAGAACCTAATGTCCTTTCGTTATTTGCAAGAAATAGTAGTGTCATGCTGTAAGTATCCATGGAAGAGTGGAGAAAGGGTTTAATGCCTAAGAGAAAATATTCCTGTGGCTGAAGTTAGGGCTGTGTCTCAAATCCATGAATTATGATAAAAAATTTTAATACTATAAAGTATATTGAGATAGGACAGGATATGATTGGTTTTAAATGCCAATAACAGTCATTTAAAGAAAAGGTTTTTTGCCTTCAGTTCCCTGGGACTGGGACAGATTTCTCTACCATCAGATTTTATTTAAAGTAGCGAGCAGGCCACTGAATTGGATGCAGAAGTAGTGGATGAATGCTTTCTGTTCAGCTGATTCTTGTGGAAGAAATTCACCAAGGATATGCACCTGCTGCTGTTTTTCACCCTCCTAATGTCTCCAGGAGAAAATCTTAACAGGGAACAGGTGTTCAGAAAAAGGACTAGAGCTAAAAGCTGGCATGCATTCAACTTCTGCCTTAAGTCCAAAGGGTGGACTCTCATAAAAGCTCTCTTGTTTTCTGTCCAACTCTGAAGTCACAGTAGAACTGTACTTTTACCATTAAGCATGTCCAAATTGAGAGTCATAGAATTGTTAAGGTTGGAAAAAGATCTTTGAGATCATAGAGTACAATCCTTAACCCAGCAATGTCCAGTCCATCACCAAACCAGGTCCCCAACTGCCACATCTACATGTCTTTTAAATACCCATAGGGATGGTGACTCAAACACTTCCCTGAGCAGGCTGTTCCAATGCTTGATAATCCTTTCACTGAAGAATTTTTTTTCCCCAATACCAAACCTTAAACTCCCCTGGCACAATTTAAAGCTGTTCTGTCTCATCCTATCACTTGTTACTTAGGAGAAGAGAACCCCCACCTGCCTATAATCTCCTTTCTGGTAGTTGTAGAGACCAATATGGTCTCCCTTTAGCCCCTCTCCTGCCTCTACAACCCCAGTTCTCTCAGCTGATCCTCACTAGACCTGTGAAAACATTTGTTTGGGCACCTTGATGCCATACTAAGTACATAGCGTAGATAGTATATCTTTAATCTCTCATCTGCTTATTTGAGAGTAGGAAGTGTTTTGAAAGTCCCCCGGTTTGTGATCCATACAAACATGCCACTCTCCCACTGTTTTCTTCTTTGTCAATAGGATTAGGACTCCATCTGGAGTTGGTTGGAGATGGTTTCTCCCATCTTCTGGGAACTTGCATTCTATACTATAAAGAAGTTAAGATGTTGGGATGCTTGCATTCTTTTTTCTTTGTCTGTATTCAAAAGGAGAGGGAAGGATATAGTTTTGTAACTTTTGAGCAGTCAATTGGAGATGGAAGAACCTCATTTTCAGTCCCAGCATTAGCACTTCATATAGGAGACAGTCATTTTAGATAGGAATTGAATGAATCCTTCACTGGTAGTAAAGTAGTGGTACTAAAGAACATTTAAATGTTTTGTTTTGCATGAAGTACTAGAGAAGCGGGCACTCTCAACCTAGATTATTATGAAATCTCATGAGCAAGCAGTCTCCTGAGAGGTGAAAAATGAAGCTTCAGTTACCCTGGCAAAAGAGGATATTAAACACAAATTGCTCACACTTTTCTGTGTGTTCTAGATTAGATAATGGCTAAGGCTGGGATTGTGATTTCTCCCCTGACCATCTCCAAGTCAAAAGACTGAGTTAATCTGTTTCTGTGAGAAAAAAAGAAGGCTTAAAGTGATTAATTCCAGGAGTGGAAATCCCTCACTACAGAAAATACCTTCCATCAGCCCAGATTACAGTGTCTGAATTCTGCTGTGTGTTAAGTGCCTACATGTCCCTAGCTATTAGAAGAGGAACAAACATACTTCACTTGGATGTCAGAATTTCACTGTGCATCTATGCATGGAAACAGAGCTGTAATGCTTTTGCTCCCTTGGCAAACCAGGAGTTCGTGACTCTGCTACCACACAAGAAATTTGCATCCCTGACAGAAGTTGAGTCACACTTCTGAATACTACTCCAGTGCCTCTTGCTTTAGACCATCCTTTTCATATCAAAAATTCATTTTTACAAAAATTACCAAATGTTTTCATGCTATTTAGTATTTGCAAGGACCGTATGAAAAATGTACTAGAATTGCTTACATTTAATGCAGATCTTGCCTGGGCATGGTTTCTTCTGGAATAATCAATGAGGATTAATGGTTTATTGGCTCTTAGTAACCATATGTACCACTTCAGGAGAACGGGACAAGTAAACTGTCATCTCAAACAAGAGGATATATCATACATCATGACATATGTGATTGATTATATCTGACACGAGTCTTCTAGATATTTGCACGTCAGTAGCTACCACACTAAAAGCCCCTGGTTTTGAAACTTATTTCTCGCAAAATTCTCTGTATATCCCATACTTTGTGAAAAGAAGTAGAAGATAAAAAGCCCCAGTGAGATGGATGGCTGAGAGCAGCAAATTTACTAGGGTAACTCTATTTTATGCTCGTAAAGCTTTTTCAACTGTTAATTTTAAAACATTTCACAAATGTAACTCAGTAGCCTCAGTCTGTTTTGCAGTGTTAAGTACTTGGTTTCAAATGACACCGAAGGTCATATTGCTTATAATGTTGTAGTACATTTATAACACCACATTGGCTCAGAAGACTGGTTGTAGGAACTTTTACCAGCACACATTTATGGGGCATAGGAGTTTGGGATGGAAAGAAAAAAAAGAATAGATTGTTTTCTGTCTGAAAGTGTAGAAGTGATTGTGACAGAATGTAATTGCATGCCTTTATTTTGATTGGGGCTTTGGAATTAACATTTCTAGTTCTTAAAACACATACACTTAGGTCTTCTGTTTAATTCCATGTGACATAAGGAATTACCAGCTTTACAGTTCTTCTGTCCCTTCCACAATGGCAAATTTGTTTCAGTGCTTCTGGCAAGGCAAGTGTACTACTTTCTGAGTTGTAGTACTGTCTCTGCAGCATCTAGGTGTTTCTTGGAAATACTGACATTCTCAGAACTGACGTGGCCTGGCTTTGCTTGGCTTGTGAGACCTAAAGAGATCACTGAGAAGGACAGACTCAGAAACTGAGTCAGAGTTATAAAACAAATACCATTTTAGAAAGAATGCAAACAAATTCTGACTGCTGTGTTAACTTCAAACCTTAGTAGTCAAGCTTGCTGCTTCCAGTTATGTTATTACAAAGATGAAGGATGAAGGACTGAACTGTTAAAATGGCATTAACTAAAAGTGGAGTCACTTACTTAAAATGTCAGCATTTAATCAAAACTATAAAACAGAAAAAACACTTAGCTTTTTCTGTCTACTATAATTGTTGATTTTCTTTAAAAATTACAGCAGTCAGTCAGATTTAGAAATCAGTCTAGTGGACAGCTCAGTAGAACCACAACAGAACTGTCATGGTGAGTTTAGATTCGTTAGAAGCAATTTTTTTTTTTTTTTTTTTTTTTGTATTTTTTAGATATACTATGGGTTAAACAGATCTCTTTTGTAAGCAGGAATTTAATTTCATTCCTCTTACACCAGGGCACTTTGTAATGATGTTGCTCTAGAGCTCTCTAAAAACCATAAACTTACAGAAAGGCAGAAGTTTACTGGCTGGTCTGAGAAACAGGGATAATGAGATTATACCAGCATCCCTATTTTTTAAACAAAAAGGAAATTAAGAATCATCTGGTGAAGAGTCAGGAACGATTTACCTCCTGACTACATTGCAATATAGCTTTGCATGATACCAGATAATTTGAAGTGACGTCATACCTATGCAACTTTTCGTGCCTATCTTCAAAACCTTCCAGGTATTTTCAACACAAAATGTAATCTTGCATCTGACCCACCCTCTGTGTAGTACATTTACCTTACAGTCAATTAGAGATGAGACAACAGTTTTCCACCATTAAATTTCTACATCTGGGAATTTCACAAGAAGCATTTCACAACATATAAATCAGAAAAGAAGCACAAAATTCTAAAGCACAACTACAAGTAGACCTTTGGTACTGAAATGGAAAACAAGAATCCACAAATTACCAAGCCTGTAGTTGACCAAACCTGTAATAGGAAACCTATTTGTGTATTTCCAGAAGTGCTGCCAGCTTAGCTAAGGTGTGCTGCTCAGGGCTTTCTGCCTGCCAGAATGGTTGAGATTTGCAGGCTGCAGGTATCAGCATCCTCTGATCCAGAAGGCACAGCAGGTATTTTCTGCTCACACTAACATGCAGGCACCTCCTTTCTATAGACAGCATAGCAGTCACACCCTTTCACTGAAAAAATTCATTATAGTTGTGCATCCTGGACCAGCAGTGTGACTTAGGAAGCAACATACTGCTTTGGTTTTTCCACCAGCCTGAATGGATGCAAGCATCATGTTAATACTCAAGACAGAGCCATACCAAAATCATGACAAGTGAAGACTGGCAGAATCCTTTCCTGGCTGTTGAAGTCAGGCCTTTGAACAGAAGGAAGTGTGAGATTTCTTACAGAGAACAAAGAAAGAGAGAGAGAGAAGTTAGTCTGATGGTTAAAGGACTGCTCTAGAGGAACCAGATTTGGAGCCATAAAAGGTTATTTGGGTAAAAACAAACAAAACAAAGAAAAAGAAAGCACAAAAAGAGCTCCCTCCCAAAAAAAAAAAAACCCAACAAAAAAGGGTGTTCCATTTGCTTGACAACTTTTTTTAACCTTGTTAAAATTGTTGAATTGTTGTTAAAAGAAAAAAATATAACAGTACCATACCACCTGTATCAAAAGAGAAATCAATAAAGTAACCATCCATACTACAGGCATGACTTTTGTACCTGCATCAAGAAGGTGTCTTCTTTGGATTATGAGTCATATTTTCAAGACTATGCCTAAACCAGAGTTGCAATTAGGTGCAGACATCAAGAAGAGAAAAGTGATTTTAGAAGCATTCTTTTAATACTACTTTGTATTTCCTAGCATGGATGTAGCACATGCTTATTCTCTTGACTCCCAGGCTTATATACCTACATATTACCAGTGGGGAATTTATTATATAAGGAACTTAGTCAGCTAAACTGAAGTCCTTCAAAGTTATTTGTGATGACACACAACTATTATCATGATAAATCCCCAAATATAAAGGGAACACTTTTAAAAGTAACTAACACATTTCCAGCCTACTTTCAGTGAGATGTGTTAAGTATCGAATACCTCAAACTATTAAAAAAGTTAAAGTAGCCTTTGAAGTAGAACACACTTTCTAAAAAAGTGTTTTTTATCTTTTAAAACTAAAGAATCTTTTCCCCCTCTTGCCATCTTCCTGTTACACCTTTCTACTTCCAGTCATTTCTCAATTTACACTTTGGTCCTTGGACAAAACATAATTCTGGACCTTTCGCTGTTCAGTCTTGATACCTTTCCTGTCTATGCATCCTTAAAACTGAACAGCTGAAATTCAGAGAGGGATAACTGCCACATTTCTCTTAAAAATCTAGCCATAGGAGGTATATTGGCAGCAGATTTTCAATGGAAACCGCTATTTCCACCCACAGCCCAGCTGCCACATTTAAACCATGCTGTGTGGGGCTTCCACTCTCTTGGGAGGCTATTTTCATTTTCCTTCAGAGATTCTTCTACAGTCTAATGGAACTCACCATCAGCTATAAAAAGCAACATTATATGCCATAGTATTTTTTTTTTAATTGTGATATGACTCAAGTTGAAGCCTTCTTATTCTGGACTAGAATGTGATGGAATTGAGTTCGACTCCTTTGTTTGGGTTTTTTTTACCTGAACAGGCATCCTTCCTTTCATCAGATATATCAAAAAAGGCCAGATTGAGGCAAAGCCATTTAGACATCTGGTTTTTAAAGTCATGTGATTAGCCTAGGAGGTAAGCTTTCATTTTTAGTCTAGAGTATTTCTAATTCTCCTAATAATGAAAAATAAAAGCTGAAAAAATATCAACTGAACATGAGATGTAGATTTGAATCTGCCAACAGCTTGAACCAATTTCTTTATGATAGTCAAGCTTGTAACTTACTGGAAATACTACCTGCAAGACTCCCTAATACTGCAGCAAAGCAACTTCTGTGTGCTGCAGAAGGATACTAGTTCAGTAGATTATTATCACAAACAAATAAATGCCTTTCAGAGTGTAAGTCATGGCAGGGGGGCAGAGGTTCTCAATCCTTTATCAACCAGAATTTAGAATATCTCACACTTGAATGACTCCTAACCAACTGTGCAAGACACAGAGAAGTATCCTGTGGCTTAAGCTGGAGGTGAGGCTCTGGTACATAAGCACTGTTTGAGCTTGTATCACTTTGCTTTTGTCATTTTTTTTCCCTGTATTTTCAGATGTTTACTGATGAGAGTCTTGTGTCAGAAGGCTGCTCCACACTATTATTCCTTTCCATTGGTTATATTCTGTAGCCGTTAGCTTTTTTGATCAAGTGAGAATTTTACTGCTATAGTTACGGGCAAATTGTTGTATCGTATTTCTTAATTCTGAGCCATATGTCTTTCTTAGTTACAATTAAGTCAGGAGCCAGTGATATTGTGTGTCTATGCAGAAATGATGAGAAGAGTATTTATGATAGGAATCAGTCGCTGATAGTGTCACTATAGTAGCCCTACATTATAGATGTGATAAAATGACAGTCTACTCTATTATTCAATACTTAAGTACATGCTAGAATTATAGTTTGACTTATTGTATTGTTATTAAATATGATCCATCAGGTGTATGTCTAAGGGGTTGATTTTACTAATAGGTATCTAGTCATGTTTTTAAATGATGGACAGTATAGCTACATGAACCACTTCCAGCAGTTTATTTCCCTTGGTTTTTGAATGCTTGAACTTAGCATGTTGAGTTGCTTAAAGGAAATCACATTTGAAATATTGGAATAGAAAGATTTCATATCATGTTCAAGGCTCAAACATTGTGACTGTGCAAAAATCTTTTGTAACTGATAGATGCACTCTTGTAGCATATTCTGACCCTTTCAAATTGGTGATGATTGATTGTGAACTTTTCCATTTTATGATATGGTATTATCATGAAAAATAAATTAATTTGAATTTTCCCTTCCCTCTACCTGTAAACAAAGTTGTCATTACCACTGAGGCTGAAAACACAGGATACACACAAATCTGGACACCTTGACAGCTCTAGTTGATGCTTTTATTCAACTCAATGTAGCCAACATAATTTTCATCTCTATATAGAAAAATATAAGGTTTTCTTTCCCAAAGTCTTTCTTCAAGCTTAGATATTTTTTTAAATAAATGTGGACTTCAGGATTTTGATTTAGTGCAGAAGTCAGTGTTCTTTGAGTTAGTGCAGAAATGGTCACTGGCTTTGCATGTTCTCATTTTTATGTGTCCGGGTTACATCTAAATCAACATCAAAGTGTGCAGAATCAATAGCCACTTAGCAAAACTTGATTATATGCATTTCATCTAATGAATCAATGAGTCATTAAATCTGTGCTCTTTGCACTATCCTGCACTTGTTGATCAGCCCTGCTATTCAAGGATCTGGCAACAAGACATTATCAATTGTGTTGTCTGGCACTTGAACACACAGTTAAGTTGGGTATTTGCCATCCTAAGATTAGAAACTCCAGCATTTGTCTGACATTGGAACATACAGGTAGTCTTGAAAATATTGTGAAGCTGTAGGGAGGAGAATTATTCATGTTATGTGATACAGCAGATGCAGAAAGGGAAGAAACAGGTTTTTGGGTTTCTCATTATGAAAGTATTACGGTACATGGTTCTACATTCTATTAATTACTGTCTTTATTGCATATGGACAGAATTAAAAAGAAAAAGAAAAGAGAAAAATTCTTGGACTGTCTCACTTTTAACAGATTTCTAAGTGGTAGAAATACAAGTTAATCACCAACACCTCTCTTTATTGTCACCAGGCAAAGTGTCTAAGAAAGGTAGGATGAATAGCCTCCCAGGAGGTTCCTGTTTCTCTGCCCTGAGTTATGAAGGGAGCTTAGCGTGACATGTATGGACTTAGGTTTTAGAAGCCATGGTAGGTGAGAGATGAACCCCATCAATGACATTATAAGTCCTGGAGCAATCAGCTATTATATTGATTTATTTATAGAAATACTTCTGAATAATCTACAACTGCAGGGCATGTACTTTGCTAACCTATGCTGCCTCATAAGTTTTTAATCTCATGATGTGTTACATATATTTTTTATATCTTGCTTTAAATGAGCTCTCCATGGCTCGGAGTTTTCCCATGTATTTGTACAACACTTAGAAATACATTGCTGTGCCTCATTTTTCTTCACTGCAGAGCTCTTGTATTCAACCAATTAAATAAACTTGTTTGAATGGGTTAGTTTTTGCAAAACTTAGTTTCCTTTTGGTTGTCACATCCCAAGAGCAGAGGCTTTGGTGGAGGGTGAAATGATCTCACCAGCCAGAGGACCAGGTTAGTTTGTCAGTGTTCCTCACAGGGTTCAGTTACACCGTTTTGGAGTCTCAGTGAACTGGGGTGGGCAGATGCTTCACATGGAGATGAAATTAAATAAAATGAAATAAAAGATTTGTGCTTTGACTTAATTTACTGTGACTGTATTAACTACATCAAAGCTGTTCTACTTCATTTTTTTTTAAAATATTTCTAAAAGAAAAATTTCTAAAAGAAAAATACTTGAGTTTTGAGCTCCATCATTTACTTCTGGCACATCATTCTATCTCATATTATTTGTTACTTCTAACTCCTTTTTGGCAGTGCTGGTTTTTAGATGCTGGTTTTTAGACACTGGTTTTTCTTTGCAATTCATTTAATTAAATATTGCTGTGCATGGGTAGATCTGTGGTATATTCACAGCTATTCATATGTTTAAAAAGGCTCTGAGGTGCAAAAGGGTAGAGTTGGCTTTTAAAACTCTGTGAAGAAAGTATCACATCCTCTTCTTCTGCCTTTTGAGATCCAACATGCTTCTGGGCAATTTTGTAATTTTGCTTACTCTTCCATAATGTGGAAGAGTAAATATATGCAAATCCAGAAGGAAAAGTGGTTTGAGTGTTCTACATTTCACTCATTCCTGTCACTGTAGCTTGTTCCTATTAAGGTAAATTAATAGTTTTCACTGAACCGAGTTACTATTGTATACATATACATACCTAAACTGAAAAGTCAACAAACTCACATTTGGTACAAATAAATGAAGTAAAGATGGTGTGTTTTGATACTGCACACATAAAAGGACTTCCTGCTTATAAGAATCTGATTATTTAATCAGAGGCAGAAACTCATGAGAAAGCCTGAAATACAGAAAAACTGTAGAGATTAGTTTACTGTGTTTTATAAGATATTTTTAAATTTAAAATCTAATTTAAATAGATAAAAGCATATTAATTTGGGCACACTTTTCCAAAAAGATTTAAGCACATAAGACATGAATGAGAACCCAGATTTTCCAAAGCACTGACTCTGGATTAGTGCCTAACTCCAGCTGAGAGGATAGGGGTTAGGGCAGTCATTCTGTAACTGGACTTTGATGCTACAGTGCTTGGCAGTGCAATGGTTGCAAGAAGCACGCCTGTTTCCGGAACAGTATTCAAGGCTCTGGCTCAGTTTCCAGCAGGCTCCTGGAAAGCAGATTTGAGTAAGCTAGTCTTCTAGATTGGGATTCATAGCACACAGGATGCTAGCACAGAGAATTTTAATCCATCTGGTTGGAAGCACCAAAACCAGTGTGTCCCAGCTCCATCTTCTAGGCTGCAATTAGCCATTTCTAAAATAAAATCCCCAAAACACCATATCTTGCTTGAACTTTGACCTGTTGCTTTTCCCGTTTTCTCTTCTATAGCTTAGTGATTGGACTTTAGCTTTCACAGCCTGGGAAGATTTGACTCAACACCTCCCATATTCCAGAAGACTGTGCAGTCATTATGTGGGACTTTTGTGGGGTAGAAAAGATTCCTGACCAGTGTGGCTTAGAAAAGGAATTTTTAATTTCCCACATGAAGTTAGACTTTACCACCCTGCAATTGGCACTGTCCACTGCTGCTCATTCCTGTAGCAATTTGGCTACTTTATAATTTAAGCAGTGTTCAGATATGGATGGAAAATCATCTTCAGCTGAAGTTTATTCTTGCAGTTGAGTAGGCAAATCACTAGGCTAGAGTTAATCTCTTTTTCTGAATTTATTATCATTCTTTCATTCCTAACAATTCATTGATCCAACTTCACCAGCAGAGCTACTAGCTCTTCTTTATAATAGTGCATAGTCTGCTGGGAAGGGCAGCCTACTGAGTGCAGGAAATTCAAGCTGTAGGATTTGCTGGAATCTAAATATTTATTTTCTGGTCAACTTCTATCAATTGATAGTATCAGCCCTTTCAAGATAACAGTCACTACCTTGAGAGTGATTGAAAACGTTGCAGTGTTATTCAAATTAATTTCATTTGCTCATTCTTAAAAGGCTGGATTTGTTAGAGGACTTAACTGATAAATGCCTGTTTTCTCAATACCCTAAAACTCTTCATCTGGAGGTCTGGACTTGGAATTTATCTAGTCCAAACCAAAAATAATACCTAACAATATCCAGTGGGACAAGTATAGATGCCTTGGGAACTTTCTGCCTGAAGCCTTAAGCAGAATTTTGCTTCCAAGCATATTAGTCTTAATTTGCTATCTTAAATATAGATGTATATGATAAAATTCCACCTCACAGCCACTTAAGATACTAAAGTTCTTAATTTAGTGTTTCTGATAGCCTCATTAGGTCTTTGTAGCGCAAATTTTTAGATCCTATTCCCTACCAAATGTTTTGGTTTCTGTTAAATTAAATTCTCTCATGAAAAAAAAGAGTTAGAACACTGTTTCTGAGGACACTTTTTAGTTTAAAAAAGGTTTCATAAGATTTTTCAAAGTACTGCTAAGAAAGAAAAAGTTAACAATACTCCAAAAAAAATATTATTCAGATTTAGAGTATAACATTGGCATCATCTAAGTTTTCTTCTCGTGTATCTTATAGCATGAGGCATCTGAAATACTAGATTTAATAGAAAAGAGATACAAATGAAAAAAGAATGGTGGCGAACATCTCACTTAATAATTACTTTATCCAAACTAGGTATTTAAAGTCTTAATAGTCGTATAACCTCCCTTTCTCATTTTCTCATTTTCCTTTAAGAGGAAAACATCCTCCAGATAAAGGTGTCATGTTCCAACTTTGGTGTGTGAGTTGGCATATCGTGGAGGGAAAAATACTGGTCAGTAATCTGATTTAGAAAATCCCTTGTATTTCTTTGGTCCTAGGCTATGTATATTTAAATACATATGTTAATTGTTCTACATTAGAAATAATAACCATACTAATTATACAGAAAATTATGGTATATTAGTAATAAAATATATTAAAAATCAATGTTAAACTCTATACAAGAAATATGTATTTCTTGAGCAATGCTCCTACTGAATGTATCAGTGAGTAGCATCGTCAAGTTTTTAATGGAGAAAAATTGCATGAGAGTTAAAAAAATACCATAAGTTATCTTCTAACTAAGGAGTATAAAATGATATATTATTTCTTCCATTTCTTCAATTGTTAATGTCTATATGTCCTCTTGGAGCTTATCACTATGAAATTCAACAACATTCTTTCCACAAGAATTATTCATGACAGATTCCAAAAACCAGAGGTGTCTGAGACACACAGCAAAGCAGTGCAGAATATTCAAAAGTGTGTTTCAGGAAGCCCAAATATATACCCTGCTGAAAGCCAAGAGAGCTGAAGCGTGAGGAGAAAATAAGACAAACACAGCTGACCAGGGAAATACAGGGTGCAATGAAAGAACGGATAAAGGCAGACACGACACATAAATCAATGGGGTCAATGCTCTGAGCAGGGATAAACAAGACTAAAAATAACCAAATAAGGGGATGATCACAGAAGCCAAAATTGAAATGTAGAGAAAATTGCAGAAGCTGTAAGGACAAACAATAACAGCTTTCACAAATATATGAGGAACAAGAGGTCAGTGGGAGAGACTGTCATCTCCCTATGTGGGGAAGTCAGTGGCAGAAGCTGCTGGGAAGCCAGCACAGCCTTCCCCTTCATGTGCTCGCTGGAGGGACCACAGGGAACATGCCAGAAACAGAGAGAAGTGTCCTGGAGGCGGAATCTGAAAAATTAATGAAACAAAGGATGAGAGTGGAGCAGGTTAAGAAAGAAAAAGAAGAAAATAGGGCAGCTTAACAGTAGGCTTCAGGTCTGGTGGCCTGTTTCCCAGGTTTCTGGAACACCTGGTGCGGGTTTTTTTAACTCTTTTAGTCTATGAAGTCTACAGTACATGGGGTAGATATAAGCTGTGTGAGGTATACAGATGAAAGGCAGAAGGAAGCCAGTGCAAGCCAGCATTATAAAGGTTTTATATGAAAAATCATTCCAATGGTTTGTCAAGTATAAATCCAAATACAGACAAAACCACATTCAGGGTGTGGAATATCTGGTACAAATGAATTAGGAGAGTTGACAAAGGTTGAGTTGAAGTTAACTAGTGATAGGACAAGGAGTAATGGTTAGAAGTTGGAAGAGGAGAAATTTAGGCTGGATATGAGGAAGAAATTCTGTGCTGTGACAGTGGTGAGGTATTGGAACAGGTTGCCTAGGGAAGTTGTGGATGTCCTGTCCCTGGAAATGTTCAAGGCCAGCTTGGACAAGGCCTTGAGCAATCTGGTATAGTGGAAGGTGTCCCTGTCCGTAGCAGAGGGGTTGGGATGGATAATCTTTAAGCTCCCTTCCAACCCAAACCATTCCGTGATTCTGTGAGCTAGTTAACCCTTGGAAAAGTTATATATTTCCAAACCTTAGTGTTGGACCCAACCATTAAAATATACAAATACCTGTTTCTTGTAGCTGCTGATGTGGCCTCAGTTTTAAATGTATGAGCAAAGACATTGAGAATGGATTCATAAAGTTATAAACTAAAATCGAAGTTCACAACTTTTCTTGAATAGCTGAGTTTCATTCCAGGTAGTTATTTAATGAGATTTATAAAAGCATCAAAGTCATTGGGCAGCTAACTGGAATTGATTTCCATTGCCAGTTATGCACTTTCCAGGGACCCCTAGATTCTCACAAACTTTATAAAAAATTGTGTAGAAGACCATAAAGATATGAAAAAATACTAAAGATTACAAAAAACAGCAGTGACAATTTCTTTCTACCTTTGACAAATAATTTGTATCTAAAAAGTCATGCAGTTCTTCTTAGTTGTCCAGTACAAAAATTTAACAACGGTTCGAACCAAAATAGATGTATTTGTTATCCTCCTGTCCTGTGCCTCACTTCTTACACTTTTTTGAATTCCAAAAGAGGTTGTTTTGGGACATTACTAGATGAAAACTTTTAAAAGTATTTGCTGTTCTTAAATGAAAAAAGCTTGAGCCAGGATGGAGTTAATGTTCTGGCTTTAGTGTGACAAATTGTCCAAGGTCAGATGGGGCTTTGAGCAACCTGGTCTAGTGGAAGGCATCCCTGCCCATGGCATGGGGGTTGGAAGTAGATAATCTTTAAGGTCCCTTCCAACCCAAGCCATTCCATGATTCTAGGAAAAATTCAAGTTTTTATGAATGCTAGTGGGGAAAAAAGTTACACATCTGTGGGTGCCCTTCTAGTTCAGAGCTACCCAAAGTGTCATCATTACCTCTTACTGTGTTCTAAGAGTGTTATAATAAGAGGAAGAAAAAAAATCCTGGGGACTTCTGGGAGTAAGCCTACTCACATTTTTTGAAATAAATATTAGGATTTTGAGAAAATATAATTTAAGAAATAATGGCATTGAAAAAAGCTATAGGGAGGGTGGTATGCATCCAAAAGAGAAGGAACAGAAACCAAGAAAGCAAAGATACAATCATTTAGTAAATGTTAACCTGTTCCCTTAAATCATATTGAATTGATATGCAAGTTTCGAAAAGCTGCCTGAGCCCCAGGATGTAATCCACTCTTGTTTTCCAGGATGCAGCCTGTTAGACACCTAAATGAAGCAGGTTCCTCCCTAATTATCCATCCATTTTCCTCGGCACAAGACACACTCTGAAATTCCAGTTCTGAGGAAAAATTCTTCTGCCTTCTTTCAGAGCTCCATGTGGAGAGTTTAAATAGGCAGCTGCTGAAACACCATAGTACCAGGGAAAGCACCAAAATAAACCTGGAATGGTCAGAACTACAAGAAACAGTGTTTCCCTTTTGCCCCTGGTTTTATGCAGTGTCCAGACCAATGGAGATTGAATTCCTGTTTCTGTCTTGACTGTGATGAAGTGGGATGTTTTCCATGGATATAGTCCTACATTTCCTCTTGATTCTGGGCAGCTGAGTCCTGACCAAGAGGAGGACTCATAGGACAAGAGGCAGGACAGTCATTTGGCAGTGAGCTGTAGTGGTGATCTAGGACAGGGATTTCTTCTATATTTACAGGTTTTACTTTGAAGTGTCTTAAGAGAGAAACAAATATAGTCCAAACAGAAAACACCAGGAGCTTAGGGCTTCCTATTTTTCAGGTTTGGGGCTCTTAAAATTGTTGAAGATTTGGGCTTTTCCTTGCCTGTTGCATCAGAGTTTCTTGCTTCCAAGTGCACCAGGGCTCATCTTCTGTAAGGGGATACTCTTCCACAGAAGATGCCACGTGACCTGCTGGATGGAGTATGGCTCTGGAGCCTGGAGGTTGTAGATCTATTTCCCCTCTAGCCTGTATCACTAGGCCTTAACTTAGATGCGGGTGTCTGGAATCCATATCCCACTAGGAGTACTACCCTACTCCCAAGTGAGGTGCTTTGGAATCTGGCTAGACAGATGTACTTAAAATTTATGCCGTATTTCTCTATAGTGTTAATGGAGGCAGGTGATTTTAGGCTTGCTGGATTAGACTTCAAAGATACCTATTGTCCCCACAGAGACACCTGTGTTGCACAGAGAAGGTCTCCTCTGGCAGGTTTTCCATGAATACCATCTTTTGTGACTCTGTATGTTCGTTAGATATGTGCGTGCCAGGCAGACTGTGGTTTGAAATTTAGGTAAGACAATACCTAAGTTAGGCACTTAAATAAAGTGATTGGGTGCTTAAATAAATTTATTTTTACCTAAGTAGCAGTTTAAGTAATTGAGATGCATAGCTGCTGGGATGCAATTAAATTAGACCAAAATCAAGACTATGAGGACACCACACAGGGCACATCTGTTGTACTAAATGTGGTGAAGCCCCAGGTTTTTCGGTGGTCTGTCAACAGAATATGAAGCATTTTAAGAATGGAAGAAAATAAGAGAACCTTGGAGTATTGGGATATAGGGAGAAAGACTATAACATAAAAGGGAAAGTTATTAGTAGGTATGCAGAAAAGGTTATAAAGAACAGTTTAAATATCCCAAAACTAGTTAATCACAGAAAGAAGACTAAAAACTGATACAGCTTGAGTAATATTTATAGTCACACAATGAAGAAGTTCAAGGAGAAAGTTCTTTGAACAAAAAGTAATGTGTGTGCAGTCACTCTGCACAGAAGGTTATAGAGGTTACACAAGCGAGATCAGGGTCAACAAACACGGATTATGTGACCTTTGAGAAACAGGTGGCTACTCTGGTAGAAGACCAGGAGTCTGAAATAATATTTCTGTTACAATGCATTAACATGCATTAAAATGGTTGATAAGGAAGTGGTACTCAATTTCTTAAAAGTGTGACTTTCTTCATTGACAACAAATTTAGTTTATTGTTTGATTTTTTTGATATGAGAACACTTGCAACACTGGCCATGATAATTATTGGGGTTGATTGTGTTGGGGAGCTTGTTTTCTCATTTATCCAGCCTTGTAGCATATAATGGAGAAAAACAGTGAAGAATTTAAGTGATTCATTATTTTTTTATTATGTTATTATTTATAATAATAACAAAAAACTACATTCAGAATATGATCATATTTTCATTATTTAAATGTCTTTGAAACATATCTTAGCTGCACACAATCAGAATACTGAATACTACAAAATTGTGAAGCATTGCTTTATTCCTGGTTGTTGTACTGCTAGCTACAGGTAGGACAAGTTTGCTGGTTTTTTAACTAAATTTATCTGCCTTAGAACAGAGTATATGTAACATGCTGAAGAGAAAAAGAATGAGGAGGAAAACCACACATTTGTATCACTTCTGAAACTGTTAGGCTGTCATGTATGTGTGACATTTTCAGGCAAATAATAGTCACTTGCATTTTCACAGGTTTTGTAAGTGTTCTCCCCCTTGGTTATCATTGCCTAACATCATTTTACTTTGAAAACATGCATTTCGAGAACAGCAACTGATCATGATGTGGAATTAGAATATATGACTAAATGAAATCTGGAGGATAGTGTAATAATTTGCATTTTTTATTTTTGAACAGTGTTTATGGCTGTCCGTTGGCAAAAAAAAGAAAAACACAAGATAAGCAACCCCAAGAACCAGCCCCCAAAAGAAAACCCTTTGTGGTTAAAGCAGACAACTCGTCAGTAGATGAGTGCTATGAGACTGATGGAACAGAGGAAATGGATGAAAAGGAAGAGGAAGAAGAGGAAGAGGATGAAGAAGAGGAGGAATATTCTGATGATAATGAGGAGCAAGGTGACGAGGAGGAGGATGATGAGGAGATAGATCGAGAAGAAGAAGAGGAGATTGAGGAGGAAGAAGAGGAGGATGAAGAGGAAGGTGAAGATGTGGAGGATGAAGAGGAGGAGGAAGAAGAGGAGGAGGAAGAAGAGGAGGAGGAGGAAGAACGTGGTAATAATCAGAGTATTAGTAAAAAGTAAACAATGTGTGTTTTCTGGGTTAATCTTCCAGTGTGGTGTGTGAGGATTTAGCTGTTCAGTTCTCATTAAAACTAATGGAAGTCAGGCAGTTAAATCTCTGCTCCACACTGAAAATATACCCCACTGTGTTCTCGTAACATTTATTTTAATAAGTCTGTCTTCCAAATATTTTTTAATACACCAGCACTCACATTTCAAACAAGGAGGGTGGAGGTGTGTTTGTGCTAAAAATGCTTGCATATAATGTAATCCTAGTGGTGGATTAATGCATGCAGTTACCAGGAGAATATTCACAAAGGTACAAGCAAAGCATCAGCTACAGCTGGGTGCCTGTACTGATCATTTGCAAGTGTATTTGCTAGATCTGTTTATACAATGTCAACAATTGCCCACATAAATTCTGTCACAAGTTTGCAGATAATTTTTGTGAGCAAAAATACCTCTTCCATTTGAAAATTTTGCCCTATACTTTTCCCTACCCCAAGAAACTATTCAGAATTAACTATTATAACATACTTTGGTTCTGTTAGACTTGAATCCTTTGTGCTTTAGTTGATTCTGTTAAAATGTAGCGAGTGACAGGTTTATACAGATACCGTCTTTCTAAAATATATCTATTTTTGTTATCATGCCGTGGCATAAATGCCGTTTAGACATACAGGTTACTGGTAGTAACCAAATTAATGCAGTAGCAATATGATTAGCCTATTCAACTTTCTCTTTTTTTGGGATATTGGACTTTATCTAATACTTTCAAAATATGTAATCACTGTCCATTTACTCCATATGCTGATGACAGACATCATAATGCACTGGGGTGAAATGAAGGAATCATGCAAAAATTAATGAGCTATCTAAAAAATATTTTGTTCCCATTTCCAGGGAACACGTTTTTGGTTGGGTAGATTCACCTTTCTAACCAATAAAAATATAAGAAAAGCTTTCAGCACTCCTCAGTTGGATTCCTCTTAGGAACCAGGTATGAAAGTTGTATGACTTTTGTTTCAGCATTCTGTAAGGTCAGATCTTAAATCTTAAATAAAGACTTTGGAAGTATTCTTTCCATTTGGGCGAGATGGTGGCCAGCTGGGTGGCTATCAGAGTTTTCTCAGATACTGCATCTGTAGTGTTTCCTCAATTGCCTGAATTTGCCGCAAAATTGGTAGAGAATAAATGGTCAGTCTTAAAAGTTGTATGATGCAACAGGGAAGTAATTTCCATTTGCAGGGAGCTCTGCTGTTTCAGAACCTGGAAGAGAAGCTGTGTTAGATCAGGCTGATGTGCAGCTGCTGTTGCTCTCTTGATGAGCAAGTGCAGGATGTCCAGCAGTTTCTTTAACAAATAGGGGTGACTGAGTTTGTTGGTGCTTAGATTATGGTGCAACTGCTGCTGTGATTTCAGCTGACATTTAAAACTTTGAATCTACACTATCAAAAATGATAAAAGTAAAAGAAAAAGCTAAAGCAAAACTCAAGAGCTCAAGAAAATTGCTTCTGGCAAGCCAGCAGGCTTGATACTCGGTTTATTTTTCTATGATAATGAAACACAGTGGTTTACTTATTCCAACACAGTTACACATGCAGTTAGTGGTCCTAATCAATGTGAAGAAGCTGACATTGTTTTTTGACTGCTTTCCTTCCATATATAGTAGGCTGTGGTTAAGAACTGCAAAAAATTTACAAAGGTACCTCAATTAGCTGCTCTGCTTATTACTTGAAATTAAAATTTATGTAGGTCAAGTGTTTCTTAGGAACTCATTCTATTCCAGTAACAAAACAAATGTACATTAATAAACAAGTATATGTTCTATCTAAAAGATTAGTCATTAAGAAAAATTCCTCATAAAACCAGAAAATTGATAATAGAATTTTATATGAAAAGTATTTCATGATCCTTTTGAATATCAACATAGTAATCAGTATGCAACAGTCCCAGTTGGAGCAGAGATGATTTACAAGTTCCTTATGTTTATGCCAAAGAGTAGAGAGTGATAATAGTTTGGTTTTGGTGAAGTCTAGAAACTAATCAATAAGTTATATTTTTAAAAATAGTTTATTTCCTGTTGTTTTCAATAGGGATAGTGATACTTCACTTTGCCCTTCTTGTAGCATAACCTGCATTGGTGAAATTTGGACTGCTGATTTTCCAGAAAAAAAAGGTGCAAAATTAGGTGTTCTTAAACTGCATGGTCTGAATATGACTCTTGCCTTTGTCTATTGACTGTGTGGAAAATTAGATCTGTCAGCTGTGAATTTAGTTGATTAGCATCAATCACTTGCTGCTCACTCCAAGGCTCACCACAATATAACCACCTTATGAGTCACCTTAGCAGGAAGTCTTAATGTGTCTTAGTATTCCTATTCCTAGAAACAAGATGCAGAATTATCCACTGGTCACCAGGATGCCTGCACAGCTCTTGTATAAGTTTCTGTCACTAGTGCTGTAGATAGTAGCAGTTCAGAAAATTTCCAGAAGTAGCCATAGTCCAGGTGAACAAAACAGTTAAAATCATAAGTATTGGTGACAGAAGAATTTCATCAGCAAGTATAGGATAGGATAGGACTACAGAGGCAGAAATGGGGAGAGAGGGAAGGGAGAGGGTGGGAGGGTAAGTGTAAGATATTTTACCATTTCTTAGGTCAAATTCAGTTTTCTAGTAGAAAAGGGTAAATCCTGGGTAACTCAAGTATGTCACTGGTGTGTCATTGCCCATTCCTGTTTTGTTTAAAGGAATGGGAATTTTGGATGGGGTTCTCAGCAGATATAGATGATATACAGGTAATGAAGGTATACTGTTCTTGATGGAAATACTTGGGCATTCACCGAAACCATCACAGCCTTTTTGAAAATCACATTTTGTAGCCTTGTCACTGGTAAACTAAAGGACTTGGAGAACATAGATATATCCTAACAGTCTCATAAATCTCAAAATATCAATTTAAAACTAAAAGGAAAAAAAAAAAAACCAAAGTTTTTTAGATGAGTCCTAAGTTTTGTGCTTGTACTTCTGTATGCAATCCTTTGAACCAAAATTCATGTTTTAAACTCTCCATCAATGGCTAGCATATCCTCTTTAAATTTCCACTAAATCTGAATCTTTTTGAAGAGCAGGTATTTATCCATCTATCTATGAAGAGACTTGAGAAGCCCTTACGTTCAACACAGCCACTAAAGGAAAGATTAATCTTACTGATTTCCTTTCTATCCCAGGAAAAAAGGACAGATAGAGATGACCTGTGTTACGATAACCTAACCCATAAATTGAAATACAAATGGGAAGGAGTGAGAGTAAAGGCTGCTTTTGTAGCTTTTTTGGATTTCACCCTTCTTTGTGATGGCAGAGAACCTTTAGATTAAAAACTGAAGTGTGCATTCAATTTGCAAAGCAAACCAAAGTACCTTCTTCTGATATGAGCTTGCTTCAGGTAGTTGGATCCTAAAGACTGTTTCACAGTGCTTTTCTATTTTAAAAAATCTCCCTTGGAGGAGCTCCCAGAACAGATGTTCCAAGGAGCCATTTAGTCTGTACCGCATGAAGACATTCAAAATGCTGGTACTCTGGCTATTTTCTAATCGGGAAGGAGGAGTTAGGTTGATTCTAGACCTAAGGAAATTTAATACATCATTTAAATCCATTTCACAGATGATGCTACAAAAACTATTGCAGTTTCTTAACAGGTGAATTATGAGTCTTTTAGATGACCCCTTACATTTTCTATTGAACTCAAGTATACTAGTATGTGGTATTGCACGTAATTTTTCAAGTAAAATACACTTCAAAAATAGCTGTAAACCACAGATAACAATGTGTATTCAAAGGAGACACAGTACAGGTTTTTCTAATAAGAAAAACTAGCACATGGACATAGAGGTAGATGTTCTACCTATTTTCATATTTCATGGAATCATAGAATTATTTAGGTTGGAAAAGACCTCTAAGATCATTGAATCCAACAGTATTTGTTTAAATTGTGGGTTTGTGTTTAAAAATCTCATAACATGTTTGTGTTTTGTCTTCCATTTGCATGAACTCAACACATACAGACCCTCAAAATGTGAAATCCACCTATCAGCTCTATTAATATTGTTAGTGCCTTCCACTATCTTCCTGATCCCCTTAGCAGATTGCATCTGAAGCACTTGTGTCCTGTAAGCAAGGAGACACAAACACCAATGTAAAAGATGAGAGAAGCCCATGTGCTGAGGAAAGCATGGTGGCACACAGCTTTCCAGCTGTGCATGCTGCTGAAAACACTCCTGGTAAAGTAAACATCTTGATGAAATTATTACAAACTATCTGTATTAGCAAGGTCATCTGTCAGCCTGCTGACCACTAATCATATTCATTTATTTAAACTGTTAGCAGGAAAAGTGGTCATCTATTTGGTGAACACAGTAGGTGTTCAGTCTTAATCAGAGCAGAGAGCTACACTCACGTGTACCTCACTAACAAAACACCTGATAGAAGTAAATTATAGCTTTAAATTAAGAGGCCAGAAAGCATAATTTCAGTGCTTAGGAAAATGTATATGGGAAAAAGTATCTTTTTCAGGGCCAAAGAAGACTAAACAAATACCTGATATTTTCATAATGCAAAGCAGATCTAAACTCTTTGCTAATAAATTTTACTGCTGTACTGTACCTTGATAATAGAAAGTACTCTGTACTTAGGGTGTCTCACACCCTAATAACAACCTGAAGAAAAGAAAAAACTTAAGAGTTGCTGCTGGAAGACATTTATCCTTGCCATTGTATTCTTTTCCTCTGGAGAAAAAGTTAAAATTGCCTTTTTGGTCTAGTTACCAAGTGCTCAAGCCTGGGAGTTGTTGAGTCAAGTCTCAGCATAAGAACTTTTGTTAATACTGAGATCAGCCCAGTTGATTAGAGCATGATGCTAATTATACCAGGGTTGTGTGTTTGATCCCTTTATGGGGCATTTTCTTAAGAGTTGCACTCAATGATCCTTGGGGTTCCCTCCCAACTCAGAATATTCTGTGATCTGTGATACCTTCTTTTTCCATTGAAGAAGCAAGCATGGATCACGACATGTCTTGCTGCTTAGCTGTTTATATGTCATATTGAGAGATTCAGACTCAGCATTTTCACTAAAAATTTTTGTTGGAAATAATGCAATTAAAAAATTTGGAACTGGTAGTTCAGACATGGAAACCTCAAGGTTGTTGGAGTAGGGTGGGGAAACAGCTATCTGGTAAATACCCTCAGGAAACTTCTAGTTCTTATGGGAAAAGTTCCGATATTTTAATTACTGTTGTTATGTGTTTGTGGTTGGCTGGTTGGTTGGTTTGTTGATTGCTTAAATATGACTTAAGTGTTAGTTTAGTAAATTTTGCTTTTTGCTGTGTTCCATGCTCAAGGTCTTTACTATACATAGACAATATCATTTGAACTCATTAAACGCATTATTTAAACATAATTTTTTAATTCTCTCAAAGGAAGATTCAGTCTGATACTGAGCTTGCTTGCATCAAGACAAATCAAGAATAGCTTTATGTCAGTAGAGTTCCATTTATGTGAGGTGGTGTGTTGCACATGTCATCCCTAACTTTTCCTCCCTTTGAAGAACTGTTTTAGAAGACTTCCTTCTGTTTGAATGTTTAACTCAGAAGCTCAGTAAACCTTCTGGGCTGTGTCTAGAAACTTATATAGCCCTTTTCATCTTAACTTCCACATTTAAAGTTAGGAATGAACTTAAGTATCATTCTTATGTAGAGGTTTACATATTTAACTCCCAACAAATGAAAAGCCTTAAATGATAATGTGAAATATCTGATCCTTCAAGAGCAAATTATTCAATTCTTTCTGCAGTGTAAGGAAATTATTCACCTTTGATGAGACAGATTATAGATCTCTATTGTACACAACTTTGGTTGATGTAAGCGGAAATTCTGTAGAGGACATTGGAATACTTAAAGAGTTCATGGTCTGAACTGAAGGCCTTAATAAAAGCATCAAGGAACACATGCAGCACCATGTCTGATTTCAGTGCTGCTTAATTCTGAAACTGTTTTACATGGCATGGGGCTGCTTGTTTGTATTTTTAATACACTAACCCTTTCCTTCAGTGTTAGGTGAACATGAAAAGTTGGGCCCATTGTACTGTCAAATAGTTTCAGGGCTTATCTGTGACCAAAGCTTTCTCTAGTCTTGCCAGAGCAGTAGGTCTGGAAAGGAACCATGTCTCAGCAGTGCTGCTTTGGATTCTCACAGATTGCAGTCCTCAAGAAGAGGCTGCCTTTTCTGCATTTCCATTGCATCCTTCTGTCTGCAGAAAAAGGCTGAGTGGATCCTTGATTTTTCCTATTTCATTTGTTGTCTAGCAAGATCTTACAGTAAAATGAATTCTTTCTGGAATGAGATGGATTGGAGAAGAAATTGAAGTGCTGTAGTCTTAGAGCGGTAGCTCTATCCTCACTTAGACTCGCTGTAACCTGATCATGGCCAGTGATCTCCTGGTTTTGGCACGACTGTGCCAAGAAGGCAGTTGGTTATATGATGTAGTGTTTTAAAGAACCAGTGGTTAACTCTATTATGTAGCAGCTCTTTGCATCCATATTTGTAAATGACCTGACATTTTTGTAGAAGGTCTCACATCTGGAATATGTCACTTTTAGAAACATATTGAGGGGTTGTACAGAACAGAGCTCTTCATGATCTCTCTTTTAATTCCTTTGTCTTTCACAGTGCTACTTCAAAGGGTGCATTGCCCACACTGTACTACATCTTACACAGTGACCACAGACTGTATGAATCCTTCTTGACACTACAGATGTAATGATTCTTTAAAATAACTTTTGCTTGGTCAGTATTACAGGTTCCTGTTTTTCCTCTTGTGTTCAGTGCAGCTCTAAGAGCAATTTTGATGACCCTATTAATTCACAATTCCCACTGGGCTTACAGTGTTTGTCCTAAAAGAGTGAACACAAACAGTAACTTTTCACCCTGAAAAGCAGAGAACTTTATTTGGTAACTGTGGGAGTTAATTTTGCTCTATTAGAGCTCCTCCAGGAGATAATAAAATGAAATAAAATTGCAGACCGGATTGATAATTTCTTCTGGTCCACGTCCATTCTCACAAATCAAATTTGCAGTCCCAGCAATGCCTCAAGTAACAGAAATTTTGTTTAACTGAAATCTATAAACCTAACAAAGAATTATTTTGAAACAAAAGCATTGATGTGTAATGAACATATATATGTAATCTTGAATACTTTTGTATTATGGAAGCATGTCTTTATTTTACAAGTCTCAAAACAATTGAGGTTTGTTTTTTTGTCACATAGATCACATATGACATAGTCCTTTTTTACTGTAAGAAACATTTGCCCTTCTGTAAATTAACATATTCTTCAGATTTTTATTCTTGAGAGTAGACTCTGGGAGCTACAATTAGTGAGCTGGACAGCAAGGAAGGCCAAGTCATTAGCAGAATACAAAGGAATCTAATGATAGGAAAGAAATCACATAAAGGAGGCTGGGTTTGGTCACTGTTGTTGAAATCCTCAGAATTATGTGGTACATTGAGGCTTCATGCAGAAAGTAAAGCTACTGAAAATAGTCGCTAAGCATGTCAAGTATCCATACCACCACATGGAAACTGTGGCAGTAAATATGTAGTAAATATTATTGCTTTAGCAAAAATTTGTGGCGAATCTGTTAGAGAAGGTTAACAGGATTGACAACTCAAGACTTAGTGGGGGTTTATTAGGTGAACTCATCATCTGATAGTTCTGTCATCCCAAAAGCTTAATTTTGCAGGCTATACTATTCTATAGGAAGGGTGAGTACTAGTGTTGCTAGTTGCTAGTGTTGCTTGACACTAAAGGAGAGCTGAGCATACAATTACAAAAACTGACAAATCAAGCAGGCATTTTCTTCCTTGTGCACCACAGGCATGGATCACTGACAGAACAAGGGCAAGGTCTGTGTGTCATGAGCACTTAACAGTCGCCTAACACAGGAGTGTTTGCAAAGCTGCCCAGGCCCATGTCAGACTAGGATTCTATCACTGCAAAGCATATGTGGTGAGATTCCTTACTTGTCATATATACTTTAGGGCAAGCTCTGCAACTGCGTTTCTTCTGATTTCTATTGTATCAAATCTATTGTTTGACCAACTGCCTCCACTTATTATAGAAGTTCTGTATAAACAAAATACATCTGCTAAACAGTTTCTTGGACACCCTATAAAGAACTGTATTGAAGTTTTTACAGAATACTGTCATTCTGTCTTCTGCAATAATTAAAACATTGTTCAACTTTAAAGGCTGGCATCTAGTGGAAAGTTAAAAATTGTTTCTTCTTTTATTGCAATGTTTTGAATAAAGCTTTGCCCTCCGATCATTAAGAGAAAAATACATTTTTTAATGTAATAGTGGAAACAGAGAATAATAGATCATTATTAGGAATGACTGTTAGGAATAAGGCTGGAGTTGGACTTACAGAAAGTATACTGAAGTTTATAGTAGTGTTTGTTTATTATCTAGTGAACACAGTCTGTGAATGTCCTTCCCTGAAAATACAGACAAAAAGGACAACTTTTAGATTAATAGAAACTGGAATCTCAGCAATGGATCTTGTTACATTTGTGGAGTGAGATAAATGTTTCACAATAGGATGGAATGAAAATTCTGCCCCTATCTGTAATGCAGGTGCCTGAGTTAAGTGTGACAAGTGGTGCCAGGGTTCAATGCCACATGTCCTTCTTTCCTAACACAGAAGGCTGGAGACTAGACCAGTGACTGCTTTGCATAGGGAACGCTCTTACACATTCTGATGGAGCTCTATCACACCCTAGAAAAAACATTCAAGAACTGCCATAGACCAAAGCGGGTCATTGTCCTGAGAAAGCAGGCCATGCTGAATTCTGTCTTTGCTCCAAGGACCCTGTAACCCTCTTATGGCTTGACTTCTTATTAGGCTACAAAATCAGTCCTGGGCACAGGGAACAGACACTATATTTCTCTCTTCAAGGCAGGTGTCCTTGTAATATCTACAATAAAGACATTATATTTTTGCATGGCCAAATAACATGAAAAAAAAGTGTGGGTCTTATTCTACTTTTGTGTTTTCTGCTTCCTATGGAACTTGAATCCAGCTTTTATTGTGGTGATAGCCGATGTTTTTGGGAACTATGGTATGGAATCCCCTTAAACCATGAGGGCTTATACTCTTAGTCTTCTGGTTCTTTAGTGAGTGACCCACTAAACAATGTGTTTAGCCTGGGTGATGAGCAGGTGGGGATGAGCAGGGGAAATAAAGAAGGAAATAGGCCGTTCTTCTCTGGCTACATATTAAGCAAGCCAATCAAAGCAACATTTCTTGGGAAGCCTTTTTCTTTCAGGTGTGCATTAGAGCATACTTATGGGATTAGGTTTCTCTGGGAATTTATGTATGAAAAGACCCAGTGTCTAGAATCTTTCGGTGCTTAAATAGTAGATAGGTGGAGAACTTTGTAAGTCTGGAGCTGTTTCAGTACACAGCAAAGCAGAGCTTTGAACAGCTAATCAGTGTTAAGGTGTCTCTCAGGTTTAAAGCACTGATGAGTATAGATGAAAACAGAAATACGATTGTTCCTTTCTATACAACATGCCACATGAGAAGTCTAATCTGAAAGTGTTTTAGAAATTACTGCTGCTATTCATATGACTTTTTTTTTAAGTGATTCATGTTGAAATCCCCATTAAAGATATGGTATGAGTTTAAGGACAAATTCAATTCAATGGCCAGAAAGTCTTCAGACACAGAAATGGAAACAGTAAGTTCCAAATGTAAAAGGGATGACAGGGCTAATGCAGGAAAGAAAAATGCAGAAAGACTTAAAGAAACACTTAGGAGGTCAGCATGGTAGTACTGCAGAGAGCAAGTGAGATATGCTGTTAGGATTCCTTCATGGACAGCAGGAAATGACAGATGTGAAAGCTGCGGTAAAGAATCTGCATTATGTGGAATCTTTAATTTAAAAGTTGAAAGGCTTTAAGATGGAAGATCAGGGCTAGAAAAAAATCCACACCCGCAGGTGATGCAGGACAGTTTTTTCTGTTATATTTTCTCCTCCCTAGTTATATGTGAGTATTTACCTATAGTTCATGATGTGAAGTAACTTATGGTGTCTTTTTATGTTAATGATAGAATTCCTTATCATCGTCATTAGTAGAATCAGAACTAGACACATGCAGAGCTCTTTTAGAACCCATTCCAAGATGTGTAGACTCTCTGAGACTTTTTATAATACTGAGAAAAAGGATTTTTAAACTACACGACGTCTGGATAAGATACAAACAGCAATGAGCCAAAATTACTGACCGTTTCAAAAATGCATTACTAAAAGTAATAGCAATGTATTTATTAAAGAAAGAATAACTGTCCTCTGACAAGTGTTTTGCTTGAAATCTGCAAACTGCACATCATTGAGAAGATAGGAAGTGTGGAAATAATGTACACAGTTTATCTCAGTTTTCGGAATGGATTTGATGCATTCTGTTTAATAAATTCATTTTAAGTCATAAACATAATACAGCACCAGATACAAAGGAACTGAGGGGAAAAGTTCACGTTGGGTACGTTAATTACATTGGCTCCTAAATAGCTCAGATACTTTAGTGCACAGAAAATTAAGTTAATGAAACTAGAACCTAAAAATAATCACACAAAAGGCAATTGAAAGGGAACAATATATTAAAGTGAAAAAAATAAAACTAGAAATAATTTCAGGCAGAAGTAAAGGTATTGACTTCATCTCATGTACATTACTTTTACCAGTGAACTCCAGCAAAATAACTTCTAGACTGAAGCATCCTGAGACCAGACTCAGCTTTTAGTTTTGTGTGGTGTAAGACTATCTCTATATCTACATGTGTGTATTTTGGAAAACTGGCAGTTGTGGTTATTTGATTGATTTTCTTTGTTGCTTGTTGTTTCTGTGAGGATAGTTATTTTCAGCACAGATGCCATGCAGTGAGGCTGTGTTGCACTAGTCAGTTTAGGCACTGTGAGACTGGCAACAAAGCCCCTGCCATCATAGCTAGTAGGTACATATTTAGTTGGAAATGTATAGAAATGTAGGTAAATGTGTAGGTTGCTACATTTGTCCAGCAAATACTTTCCTTTTAAGAGATACAAGCTTTCATCATTGGGACAGATATTTCAGTGCAGATCTGAACAGCAGTGTGAAATCCCTCAATTTCTAAAATGGGAGCACTGTATCTTTAGGCGGACAGGTACTTGGAAAAGCCTCAGTGGAAGTATCTTTGCAAATGCCATAGTGACATAAAAAGGTGGTCTATATCTGATACTATACCATACATTTCCTGCATTTGACAGGTGTCTAGTACTCTACTCTCAGTCTTACACACTTCCAGTCACATAGGCCATCTGTACACATAGATGGCAAATAAACAGAAGGTACTAAAAACTCTTTGTAGCTAGCTAAGAGCTAGCTACACCACTGAGTCACCATTTTGTCTTTTTTGAGGTCCACTGTATATGTGTACTTGGCTGACGAGTAGCATGATGTTCTGGGTTGACTCTGGCTAGATGCCAGGTGCCCACCACAGCTTGTCTTATCATTCCCCTCCTGAGCTGAGATGAAGTCAGGGAGAGATAGCTCACCAGTTGCCATCACAGGCGTAACAGAGTCAATTTGGGGAAATTAATTGAATTTACCAATGTAAATCAGAGTAGGATAATGAGAAGCAAAATAAAGCCTCTTTATCAGGCTCTACCTCATCTCTCCAGGGGTGCAGGGAGACAAGGAATGAGGATTACAGGCAGTTCATCACAGGTTGTTTCTGCTGCTGCTTCCTCCTCAGGGAAAGGAGTCCTTCCCCTGCTCCAGCATGGGGTCCCTCCCATGAGAGACAGTCCTCTATGAATTTCAGTGTGAGTCTTTCCCATGGGATTCAGTTCTTCACACTGCTCCAGCATGGATCCCTTTCTACAGAGTGCAGGCCTTCAGGAGCAGACTCCTCCAGTGTGAGTCCTCCATGGGGTCACAAGTTCTGCCAGCAAACTTCCTCCAGCATGGGGTCCAGTCTCCACAGGCCCACAGATCCTGCCAGAAGCCTGTTCCAGTGCCCCCTTCCCACGAGGTCACACCCTTCTTCAAGCATCCATTTGCTCAGATGTGGGGTCCTCCATGGGCTGCAGGTGGATCTGTGCTCCACCATGGCCCTCCATGGGCTGCAGGGGCACAGCTGCCTCACCATGGGCTGCACCATGGGCTGCACCATGGGCTGCAGGGGAATCTCAGCTCCAGTGCCTGGAGCACCTCCTGTCCCTCCTTCTTCACTGACCATGTGAGAGCTGTTCCTCTCACATGTTCTCACTCCACTCTTCTCTGTCCACAATTACTTCTGCCCAATAACTTTTCTTTTTTCTTTTTAAAAACACCTCCACAGAGGTGTTCCTACCACCACTGATGGGCTCGGCCTTTGCCCACAGTGGGTCCACTGTGGAGCTGGCTGGCATTGGCTCTGCTGAACATGGGGGAAGTTGCTGGCAGCCTCTCAGAGAAGCCATCCCTTTAGCCCCCCTTGCTACCAAAACCTTGCCATGCAAACCCAATACGCATGGTGTGAACCGTAGTAAATGGTTCACGCTGGCCTTACGTGTTCCTTCTGAAGTGTGTTTTCCATTGATCCCAGCTTACAGATTTTTCTGCCTCTGTCTCTTCAGTTATATTAATCAATGACCACATCTATGTGAGTGACTAAAACAGACCATAGTCCACTCATTTAATACCGAGTGCAACTGTTGCGTGATTTGGATGCATATACAGCTAATCTTTTGCTTTCCAAAATAGGTTCATCACATTCAAACTCCTTGGGAATAGTCCCTAACCAGCACTTCTTCACTGAATCTGGGAACTGCTGGAGAGCGGCTAAGCCAAAATCATGCCAGGGCCTCACTAAGAGTATAGCAGCATGAGTAATTACATTCCGTATCTTTCTTTATTGTTCTGTCCTGAATTAATTGTGACAGAACAGAATAATAATAATAGATGGCTATAACCAAAGAGGTAAAGAATCCTTTGTATTTACTTTCTTCTTATACTATGGATTATTACTCAGCCTTCCCTGTCATGAAAACATAGGGAATGAGACAAATATAGATTAAAAAGCTAGATGAAGGGATAAAAATAAAGGAACAAACACCCTAACTAAAAGCTTTACATTTCAGATGAAGTAAAGTCTGGCACTCATGCACATAGATGTCTTTGTCTTTCCTGATTCCTTGGCACTGAACTCATTGAGGGGATAGAAAGAGAGACAGGAAGAAGAAATTTCAATGATACCATATTTAGCAGTTCTCTCATCCTCTAGAATGGTAATGATATGTGCCTCTGTCCCTTTTGCCAGTCAGGTCAGTTTGTTATCAAAGCACAAACAAGCTTTCTTTGATAATCAAACACAACTATTAAAAAGTAATTGAACTTACAATGGAGACCAAACACATCCAATAAGATATAATTCTCTCCATGTAAATCATGCAGTCATAAGCATATATCCCACTCAAAGCATCCATACATATCAACACCAGGATTTCCTGATATATCTTTGTCTATCCACAACCTAAAGCTACTCCTTTTGGGTAGCTCCTCATTCCTTCCTCCCTGCAGTTCCTACTATGTCATACTAAAGATACCATTGAAATTCAGCAAGGATCAACTTGAAACTTTTGAGTAAAAGCAATAGGGATACCATCAGTTTAATTGATGACTAGTCAAGAGGAATAGTCACTTCTAGGGGATAATTCAGCCTATCTACTATAGATACCTAGGTTAGGATGAAAAATCAAATCCCAGGATCTATGTTTTTGTCCATTGCCTGTAAATGGAATCTAGATGTATAGTTCATATGGAGACACGTTCAATATGGACATCTGACACTGAGTCAGAGATCTGAACTAAAACAAAACCAGTAAAAAGAGATTATGTATCACTATACTAAAGATTCCAACCTGTCTTCTCAGAGATTTGTGCGTTAGAAGGAAAATACTGCTTCATAAACTGAAAATGTGTTCTTCAGGCTGCATCCATTGTAAAGCAATGAATATGGAGAGGGATGTAGGCACAGGTCACTGTCTCTGGAGCAGTCTTAGGAATAGCCCCATGAGAAGCTCCATACCAAGAGCTCTCTCAGTGGGTGTTCTGCCATTGGTGCAGCTGGTCCTCTGCTCCCCTGCTGTCTTCCTGCTGTATCCCAGTATTGGGAGAATAGCTTTGGCTTCCTCATTGCCTGCTGCCCTGCTGAGCTGTGGAAACCTTAGAGAAAGCAGGAAACTGCCAAACTCCACTGAATCATTATAAGGCTATGAGAGAGAGTATCTCGCCTCCCTCATATAGACTTCCTGGGGAGAAAAAGTAGGATGAAATGAATACCAGTCATCAGCTAAAGACGTCTCATTATCTGCTCAGACAGAAGTCAAGTCAAAAACAATTAAGGGCTGCCTGAACCTGATTCACAAAGAAGTGTGGTCCAGGTGGGAGTGACTGGCTAAATTTTACTGCCCTTGCAAACGCAGCATACTCACTTCTGTTCATGGAAAATCTCAGCAAGTTCCTTCTTGAACCTAAGCATATGCCTTCATACCAAATATTGCAGATACTGCAAACCAAACAAGCAGGCTTCATACCAACCAGGGACCTTTCTTACTTAAAGGTAACCAAAATGTATTTTTTGCTGTCTCTGTGGTGGAGGAAAAAAAAGATAATTCCCAGAAAATTCACTGCCTTTTGACTTCTGGAAATAATGTTTGGCTGTCAGGATGAAAAGACTTGAGAAACAGAAATCAAAAGGAAAAGAAATGATTATTCCATTTTATGTAGCACTTACACTTTTGTATGTGGAGCAATAGGTCCAGTTTTGAGCTCATCAGCACAAGACAGTAATGAAATACTGGAGTCCAGTGATGAACAACGAGAATGATTAAAGAACTGGACCACATGATGTGCAGAAACCCTGAAAAAAGCCCATTTTGTTCACTTGAGGAAGAAAAAGCTAATAGGGGGAACTTAGACTTGTCTTCAGCTACTTGTATGGAGAGTGGAGAGAGGATGTAAGCGTGTAGCATAAGAGACAAGACACAAGTTGTAACAAAAAAAATCCATTTAGAAATAAGAATTAATTTCTTACCACGAGGGTGATCGAACACTGGAATAGATTTCCCAGAGATGCTGTGGTACCTCTGTCCTGGAAGACCTTTAAAGCAGAGATGACAGAACAGGCCTGATAATTGCTCTAAGCTGGCACTTTTTTTGAGCAGGTATTGGACCACATAGCCTCCTGAGATCCATTGCAGCCTCTACTGCTGCATGATTCCTTGGCACCAATGCACTGTTAATGGCATGTGATAATCTCTTAAGATCAAAGGAAGGCAAGCAGTGTCTTGTGGTGAAATGACAAAATCTTAAACATATTGGATTGAGTTAGAACCTAGATAACCTTTAAGAAGCTCTTGCAGTCTGGCACTTGAAGCAAAATTACCTCAGTCATGATCTTGTCAGAGGAGCTGTCAGATATCCTCAGATCCTTTTCCAAAACTACCAATACAAGTAGCTCATAGGGATTTGGAGTGGGAAAAAATGAATGAATAACAAATGACATAAATCTTAAAAGTATAGTGCTCTGTATTTCCTGATTCTCTCTGTCTTTATATTAATAGGAATAACCCAAGTAAGAACATCCATATTCCACCAGTACTTTATGTGAACATTTGTAGATCAGGATGCTGTTCATGCAGGTGTGACATAAGCAGTGGCATAGTAATAGGACATATGAGTGCCATAAACAAAAAAAAAAAAAAATTATTTTGGGGCATTGGTTGTGTAAAGCACCTCTGCCTTTAGTCAAGAATGCACTGATTTGTACAGAAAACTAAATCTTCAAAATGCTTTTATACCAAAATAGTTTATTAATACTCCTTTTAAAGTGTGTTTAAATGGCAAGAAGATGAATAAAAAATCTTTATGAGTTAGTCTTTATGTGTTTGCAATCACTCCACAACAGGAAAGAAATTCAGATCTGTGAGGATCCCTATTGGTCCTTAGGGAAAAGTAAAAAAAAAAAAAGAGAAAAAAAGAAGTCATACTTAATTTTTTAGTGAGCAAAACCAGATAAAACGTGGAACCTATAGAAAATGAAAAAATCAAAACCTAACAGAAAAAAAAAAAGGAATTAAAAGATACTTAAGGCAGCAAATTGTCCATATTTAAAAGTCTGTATGGGCTTGCTGCACTGTAATCCTCACTATTAATTTATAATACTGACTCCTACTGTGATGTCCTGTGTTCTTCAGCTCAGAACTTCTTTGCCATGCTTAATGACTTCTACTCTCCATTTATTTCAGTTTGAGCATTGGTTATTAGTTGAATACTGTAATTGTAGGAGAGTCTAAACAGTAAGTCCCAGTATTATAACTATTGTAAGTAGCTGTATCAGGCTGAGGGGTAGAAGTGAAAAAAAAAAATGAATATAATGGAATAGCTAGAGAGAATCAATGAACTAAGTGAACAGTTATCTTTTTCTTTTGAATTTCATTAAGTATATAAGGTCCATAAAGAAACCAGTTGTTATAAAAACCAAATTGCTTGGGTCTTTACCTATAGCACTTCCAGTGTAAAAGAACTTCAGGAAATTTTGCAGAGATGAAGAAAGGATTCTTCATGCACATGGTCAACTTCAGAGTTCAGTGCAGCCCTGAACTAGGTATATTCAAATGCTTGGGCTCTAATCCAAATCCCATGTCAGTAGGACCATTTAGACTTTTAGGAGACCTTGCCTAGGTCCTTGGAGAGTTAACACGTCCTCTTGTTTCTTCCATGAGGAGTGGGGAAGTTGAGAGCTCACTGAGTTTTCCACCTCTTCAGTTTCCTTGCTCACAAGATTTTCCCCAAGAAGGCAATGTACAAACAATCCTCCTCCCTATATTATGCTGTAACTTTCTAAGATTTGGGATTCATTTGTGCCCACATTGTCTTGCTAAATATTTCTCATTGGCCAGCTATCAAGAGATTTTAATGTGGAGATGTATGCATGTATTTCACATTACAGCTTAAAAAGAGAAGAATGGTGATGCAGTAGTATCATGTGCTGAGCATTTAGGAATTGATAAGTAGCAGTGGCAAGAGCAGTGAAGTGTTTTGAAACAGGAAATGCTGCCTGGATAATGAAACCGTCCATCTGGGCAGGAAGCCTGTGTGACCACATGTAGGTTCAGCTTCTTAGCCATCATGTTTTCCCATACTTGGAAGAAAGTGAGTAATTTGATACACAGACTACAGATCTGGAAAGTCTTGTTTCTGAAGTCTGTCCTTCGGTAGGAATGTAGCTGCTGTTTCTGAAGTATCATTGCCTCTCTCTGCAGAATCTCTCAGTCTAAATGCTGTATATTTTCCTTTTCAAAAGAAAGGTGCTGTTTTGCATGACTCCCTACACTAAAACCAGCAAGCCATTTCTTCTGACAAAAAATTGCTTAAATTTGGATGTGATAGGAACAAAAGGAGGAAACAGTCAAGGATGTAGAGGCTATAATCCTTATTCTCCCATGACTCCTGGTATGACATGGAAAGAGTCACTCAACTTCTCTGTGTCTCAATTTCCCATCTGTAAAATGGGGTTAAAATACCTACCTCACAGGGGTGTTGTGAGGCTTTTTAAAATAATGTTTGTAAAGTGCTTTGAGATCCTTGGATGAAAGGTGCAATAAGAAATCAAATTATTCATTCTTTTTTAGTGCAATACAAGTGCACTTCTGTTGAAATGGCTAAAGGCTTCCAGCTCTTTATAGCTATTCTACACTACTCCACTATAATTTCCTCCTGCCACTTGTTATATCTGCTGAGACTTAAAAAGAACAACTTTACCATCAAGAATATCTAAATTGTCACGGTATTGTGTGGATGAGGGCTAGAATAATCTGATACTCTTTTTAAACTGTGTATTCTTTGTCCATGCAACCCTAAAGTTAACATAAAAGGATATATTATAACTTTGAGTATTCTTCACCGACGCTGGCTAGCTGCTGTCTTTGAAACAAACTTAGTCTCTTCACAAAATAAAAACCTTCAGTTTGCATCACTGGTTCCAAAACTTATGCAAGAGATAGAGTAAATCTCTGAGTTTTTCAGTCATTTAACAGACAGCCATTAAACAGTCTGAAGGTAGTTACTGAGTTAAAGATCAAATCTAAGGAATCACAGAAATGTGATATGAAAGCAAGATTAGATTTTACAGAGCTAAATCAAAGAAGAGGCATATAGTTCACATAGAGCTGCTAGTGTAACATACTTCCCAGAAGACCCTTAACTACACAAACTGATTCATTATTTAAAATTTCATATTGATAAACAGATGACACAGGAGCCTCACCAGAGCAAGCTTAGAATCCAACTGTTACTGAGGAGATGACATGGTGTACATAAATATCCTTCTCATTAAAATTAACTGCTGCATGGAGATAAGAGACATAAGTAAAATAGTTGTTAAAGAAAGGAGATGCAAAAAAAAGGCCAAAAATTAAAATACAAGAAATGAATCTTATTTAAGTATTTTGCTTTCCTGCCTCTCTCATCTGGGATTAATGCTTTACGCTTTCTTCTCTTCCACTACCTTTTTCTTCATTTTTTGACTGAATGGATGGGAGACCAGAAAAGGGTATAGCCAAACAAATAGAATAAAAAATACTGTAGTTACAGCTTTCACCCAGCTTCCCTACTCAAAAAGAATTTGGATGTCTTATACAGTACATGGTTCATATTTTGACTTTTCACTTGTGGAGGCAAGGTATAACATATTCCTCCCCTTGGTGATCATTTACAAACACAATTCCCCTTTTTAAGAAACAATCCCTGAAACTTTTCACATTTCAAGTGTTGGCCTAGAATAGTCACTGTGTACCTGAGCAGTTCTCAGGATGACTCGAGAAAGCATTTTTTTTCTACTTTGTATTTTAATATCATATTACAGGTAGATTTGGGCTGATTTCACCAGTGTTTGTTGATACTTTATCCTAAACTTGAAGGCACTGGCAATTTTGGAGCTATAGCTCATTGCTTCTTTAATTACTTTGATGTTCCTTTGCTGCTTCTGACTGCCTGTCAGTGTAGTTACAAGAAGCGCCCCACAAAAGCCTCAGTTTCTACTGAACAATCTCCTTGGCATCAGGTTTTATCCTTAATATTTAAATTAATGTCAGACTTGTTTGTACATTTTACTTTGGAAAATTATTAGTAGTGTATTTGCTTTTCAAATAGCACAAACTAATTATCCAGTAATCCTTCATTGCCTTCTTCTATGCAGTTATTCAAGATGGACATTTTTCAAATAGGAAATGGAAGTGGCAATTCGTACTTGTACACTGAAAATCTGATACTCTCATACCCTTAATTTTTGTGGCACCTGAAACAAAAATGTAAATTACGATGAGCTTGAAAAACATAGCAACTAAAATAAAACCACCTTTTATGATAAACAGATAACCACTACTGACTTGAAATACCTTGTGATATAAAAATACCAGTCTTCCTTATTAATTATCTTTCCTCTGTATTCAAGCAGATAATATGTAAGATATAGTATTTTACCATTAGAGCATTTTTTTTTTCTAGATAGCCTAGTCATCAACCAGTTCTGCTGCTTAACTACAGCCTACTATCATCCCAGGATCCCTAACCACTGTGTAGAAGAAATACTATCTTGTGGCTGAAATATTAATTATTGTGCTGTTGAGCTTTGTATTTACAACTGATTTATTATCTTGTCTACTGACATAAAAACTATTTTTATCAAACATTATTTCCTATTACCAAAATATTAGTGTACAAGCCACCTACTACCTGAAATTTCCCACTTTGGTTTGTTTAACCCAAAACATGAGTCACACTTTAGAAATTGCTACATGTTTAGGTGTACTAGTGTTGAAAATACATCTAAGCTGAAAAGATGCTATCAGAAGTTGATGGACTAGCTCTTGAGCAGGTGTTAATTGTCCTAGCTCTACTGGTTTCTTTCAGTTTGCACCAGCTGAAAAACTGGCCTAGCATATCACTGTAATGGTAGATCTAGGAACTTTCTTTTCCAGTGATGCAAAATGTCGAAATACAGCTTGGGTAGCCGATTATCAAAATATAAGTTACGCAACGTTCATTACTCGGTAATGATGAATGTGTGTTTTAAGACTGGGTCTAAGAATGACATAACTTCTGAGTGAACATGAGATACCAGAAGATGCTCTCTGGATGATATTCATCTGACCGAGTATGGGTATCTTTAAGGTGGGCATCAAGTCTGAGTCCCTTTGTTGTCAATGAAGAGAAACAGGCACTTCTAGTGGTTATTAGTTTTATTTTCAAAAAGATATCTTAGATCAGGTGGGCTGTGTCCATAAAGTGTCTGCTTCTCTTGCTGACTAAGGACCGAACCATGAAATAGTTTACTCAGATGTAAATGCCTGCCTTGCTCATGTGTAAAGTTGGGTGAGATTAATCTCCCCCTCAGGGTCTCACACTGGCTCCATCTTATTAAGCTCTCCCTCTGTTATTGAACACTTACTAGAACAAAGCTGAGTAAAATGTGGTAACTCTTCACCATTTTGTTACAGTGCACCGAACAGTAAATAAAAGCCCTATCATACATATATGACCATAAAATTTGGGCTAGCATATTTACTTCAAATTATATTGTGCATATAATTCCTTCTATCTTCCTTTCATGTAACAACTCTTTTAAAATTCTTAACTTCTCCACAGTTGAACTGAGAGATTTTGATTTTACTGATGGATCCACTAAGTAAAATGCCGTTTTAATCTTCATGTGTAGTTATTGGTCAACTAGTGTTAATGGTGTGTATGGTGTTAAAAAAGTGACATTTTCCTTCTTGGAGTATGCTCTTTCTCTTTTGCTGAATGGCATTCATCAGTAAGAGAATAAATCCAGTAGTACTCACTCCTTTGTCATCTACCATATTTACAGGAAATACGGGAGTGAGAGAAGTTGGAAACATAGACAATTATGTCATCTGAATAATGTGATTGTAATAAATCCCATAAAACTGTGAATATAGAAGTGAAAGGAGAAACATGAGTATTTATGCCATAGCATTTAGCAGTAGTAGTAATTAGCATTTTGACTGCCTTTTTCTTATCAGTTCTGTGAAAGAAATTCATGTGAATAGCAAATAAACAAAAATAGCCCTATGGACTAACGAGAATTCAGTTCAAATGGGTCAGCCATAGTGTTCTAGAATTGCTGTATGATTAACAATATTTGACATGCAGTTTGTTTTCTGTCCATGCGATTGCAACAACAGTTCCAATTGTAGCCACTTTTTTCTTTTCTTTTCCTTTTTCTTTCTTTCTTTGTTTCTTTCTTTGTTTCTGTTTTTTATGCAGAAGACCATCAAATGAATTGTCACAATACTCGAATAATGCAAGACACAGAAAAAGACGATAACAATAATGATGAGTATGATAATTACGATGAACTGGTGGCCAAGTCATTGTTAAATCTTGGCAAAATTGCAGAGGATGCAGCATACAGAGCCAGGACAGAATCAGAAATGAACAGCAATACATCTAATAGTCTGGAAGATGATAGTGACAAAAATGAAAATATCGGTCGGAAAAGTGAGCTGAGTTTAGATTTAGACAGTGATGTTGTTAGGGAAACAGTGGACTCCCTTAAATTATTAGCACAAGGACATGGTGTAGTGCTTTCAGAAAATATTAATGACAGAAATTATGCAGACAATACTTCACAGCAAGACAATAGGAATATGAACTTTGTAATGCTAGGGAAGCCTGTGAACAATGGACTTACAGAAAAAATAGTGGAGGAGAGTGATGAAGAGGTGTGTCTCAGCAGTTTGGAGTGCTTAAGAAACCAGTGTTTTGATCTGGCTAGGAAACTCAGTGAGACAAACCCACAGGAAAGAAATCAACAGCAAAACATGAACACTCGTCAGCATGTCAGGCAAGAAGATGACTTCCAAGGAAGAACACCAGACCGGAATTACTCTGATATGATGAACCTAATGAGGCTTGAAGAACAGTTGAGCCCCAGATCTAGGACTTTTTCTAGCTGTGCCAAGGAGGATGGTTGTCATGAAAGAGACGATGATACCACCTCTATTACTTCAGATAGGTCTGAAGAAGTGTTTGATATGACAAAAGGTAACTTAACCCTGCTTGAGAAAGCAATTGCTTTGGAAACTGAGAGAGCAAAAGCCATGAGAGAAAAAATGGCAGTGGAAGCTGGAAGGAGGGATAATATGAGATCATTTGAGGAACAGTCTCCAAGACACCTTTCTGGAGATGACAGGAAGCCTAAACCAAGTGACGGCCATGTCAAAAAGCCATATTATGGTAAAGGTAATATTTCTATATACCGTATGTTATGTCATGAGAAAGTGTGAGCTAACATGTTAAGTTTTTGCATAGATTTCTGAAGTGAAGTTATTAATTCCACATAATGGGAACTTTATTAAAATTGTAGTATGACATGACTGTAAAATAGCATCATGCTATTATTAGAAAATAAAAGAATTCATTCTGCAGTGTTAGAAATATGTACAGTATATCATTGGCTAAATTAAAGTAACTTCTCAGGGAAACAAAACAAGAGATCATGTTGAAAGAGGCAAAGATTTTTCTCAAGGTTTTAATATATTTTATAGTAATAATTAAAAAAGAGAATTGTGTTGCAAACTATATTGGAGGGGGGTTTATGTAGCAGATAGTCAATCAGCTATGAAGTGCATATATTACGGATTGGATTGGGTAGGTGGCATCGTGACTTATAAAATTATCATCAAATGACAGTTATTGATGAAGCCTCTCCCGTCTAAAATGTAGAATTGCCTGATAGAAATTGAACAGTATCAAAATGACCGATAACATAAGATAGGGGCAGTGACTGCACATTAATTATCTTAAGATGGTAAGGTAATGGAAACCATTTGCTATGCAAGGCATGGTGTGGCCTGGGCTGAGATCAATAGCAATTTCTTTCTTATGTGCATTCCACTTCACTGGTTTCATTCCATTGTGGAAACAGTTAAGGTGCTGCCTTGACCATAATTCAATACAAGAAAAACCAAAAAACCCAATAAAAACAAAAACAAACCAAAAAATCCCCAATAGACTAAAGGTTACCTTTAGAATGCCTTTTGATTTGCAGGATTATCATGGTGATGGTGTGTTTATATTATGACACCCCTCTTTAACGTGTTTACATCTGTACATGTAGGGCCGTGTTGTATTAAGTGTTCAATACCTTCTGAGATTCATTGAACACCCCTGATTCCCATTGACTTTAGTGGAAGTTGAGGATGTGGTATTTCTTGGGAGATGCTAAACAGGGACCAGGTTTATCTTATATTTGTTGTACAAATATTTGGTTTGCTTTCTACAATTGAGATGGTGGGCATTTTTCTCTTTTTTATAAATCCCTGCTTTGGAAAAGTAATCTGCCTGTGACATTCGTGTAGGCAGACAACATCTTGATCCCAGAAAGTTTTGATCATTTTTCAGAAGCCTTAAACAAAAGTAATGATCAGTCTTTTAGAAACACATGTAAATTACTGATGTCAAACATTGCTGCAATGTATTTTAGTGAAGTTTTGTTTGTTCTAACCACAAGTAAATGGTCCAATGTATGCTGCAGTAACTCTGGGTATTTGGGGAAGACAACTTTATTTATTTAGTGTATTACTGCATAGTCATGTGGATGTTGTGCTAAATGTTGTTCACATATAACCTATCATAGATGCATTTCCCTTTGAGTATGTGTCTCTAAAAAACACAGAAAACATGGCAAACCAAAATTAATTTTTGAAGAGTTTTTTAGCTCAGGTGTTGTCCAGCCTTTCCAGTCTATATATGGCTGGGTAAACAGTTTTGCATATAGACCTGCTGTCTCCAAAAAGCCTGTATAATTTCTGACAGTTAGAAATGTATAGATGTCCTATTTTAGTAAATTCCATAGCATCTTTGAACCATCCTATTTCTTGAGAGCTGCAGGCTGAATTGATAATAGGTCCAAGGCTCAACCAGGGACTAAATATTGTGGGAGTTCGGACCATGAAACTTTGTGGAGTGGATCATTCTTCCCCTTTTTAACAAAAAAAAGAAAAAAATACTCCCTCATTAAAAAAAAAATTGTGGGAAACATTCTGGTAGTTGTTGAGAGAGGAAGCCTCATTTGTTCTCCAGTCACACATTATCTTCCAAATACTCCTGGAAGAAATGACTACAGAGGTGTATGATATGGTTAAGTGGAAACTTTTTGGGTACACAGGTTTGCGGTGAGAACTACTTCTGGTCTTCAAAGATCATGAAACAACCATTAAGGGACCACTAACCATTTCCCCCCTGCCATTTTAAGCTTTCTAAACAGACTTTCTTCTGAAATTTATGCATTTTGAAACCTTTTGGAGTTCTTTGACAATCTTCACTCAGGAAATACTTCCATTGTGGAAAGGAGTGAGAAAAGGTTACAGAGTTCAGTAAAACTGCAATATTTCTCCCAAATAGCAGAAGAGGATTTACAAAACAATATCCAGTGTTTTGTATAAAGTTGTGAAAGTTTACTCAAATGTCTTCCATTAAAAGCAATGGGAAATGGTGCAAGTGCAATTTTATGCAAGTTTTGAAATTATTAAGAGTAGTATACAGCATCTTTTCTGACTCATTAGACCATAAAGGCTCTTTAGGATCTGATATGTTCTGTAACTTCATGATGTAGACTTGAATACAGAGGAGGATTTGCTTGACACTGTAGGATGCAAGTGTCTAGATCCTCAGCTGCTGTAAATTACAATATCTTCACTGACTTTGGTGGAGTTCTAACAATGTCGAGTAGCTAAAGTTCCTCTAGTTTAAAGTCTCCAAAAAGCCATTATGGTCTATTAATCATCTACATTTTTTGCAGTCCTTGAATATTGTTATATTTACATAATTTATATTTCATTTACATTATCTATTCACTTACCTAATACTTTTACACATCCCAAAGTACTTGACTTGATGAGTTGCTTAGAGTTGTGTATGTATGTAGCTGTGGGCTTGCTGTTCTAGTGGTCTCAGCACAGGCCTATCTGGCAGGAATTCAAATCCCTCCTCTGACATTTGCTCCTTCTGTGGCCTTGGGTTTAACTTCTTGATCTCTCTTTCTTCAATTTCCTGATGTATGAGATTATGGTCTTTCCAGGAGTGTTGTGATAACTGTATAGCACATTGGAGATAGATTTATATGTTTTTGTTGTTAAAGAGCATGGAACAAAGAACTGTGTTCTGCAGTCAACACACAAGCTAAGTAAAATAAAACTTTCATAATTAGGGGTTCCATTTTCAAAATACAAGGTTTAAGTATGATATTAAATTTTAAGAATGGATTTAAAACATGGAGAGTCATTACAATGAGCTAAAGATTTTCTCTAAAATGAAGCTGTTCTGGATGAACTTGAAAAATAAAAGTAGATATAAAATCTACCAGAGGGAAATCAGGGAAAAATAAGTCCACAACAGAATGTGATCTCTGGATTGTATTGATTCATGATGAAAAGAATGGGTTGTATGTGAAGTTCTTCAAGTGCTGAAATTTCCACCTATTGTACTGAGGGTTCTGTTTGTTGAAGCTGGGATGGAATTTAATGTAAAAAAAGGCTTACTGTAAAACAAGTAGCAAAATCTTATTTTCTGGAGATGAAAGCATAAATACTGAAGCAGAGAAATTACAAGAGCAACATAAAATTATTAAATGAGGATAGTTCAGATTGGGTATTGAAAGGAATGATGGACTAAAAAATATGTTGATCTTGAGCCAAAATTGTAGCAGTCCGAGTATCCTGAATTTTATCCCTTTAATACTAATATGTAAATCAGCAATAATGTCCAAAACCTGGCAACTGTGGTAAAGATGATAAGATGTAATTTGTATCATGTGCTTGGCTGGAAGGATAGGGATGTTACTTTACAGATGTTCTGTTAAAGGAAATAGCGGATGAAGTTATGTGAGAAAGTTCTAAATCAGAATTAATCTCACCAGTATTCTACTACATTATTGGCAGAAAACTTTATTTTGTGGAAAAAATGTCTAGTAAGACTTTTCTTTGATTTGTAGTCAGAAGATCCAACAACATTCTAAAAGGTCATTAACCTTTCAAGCATATGAATATTCAAATGTTTCATATGCATGTTGGTAATGGCCCAGATTTACAGAGCAAGTGATGCTTTCAGTAATTCTGATTACAATGTTTACTCCACCATAATTTATTGAAGAGAAAGGAATATTTATGTAATTTCACCACTTCATAAGGAATTTAAAGAAAACAAGTCATTTCCTCATTGAGCCTTGGAAAAGGGATTTATTTGTGCTGAATTGTGGAATTGTTATGCTGAAGAGCTGGGTTTGCTACTCTCAGGACACTGAACTGCTATGACAGTATATTTGCAGACCTTAATACATGAGGCAAATAAGAGTGTAAAGAAGGGAAACTCCAACTAAACAGTTTCCAAATGACCTTTCACCCTTGAGCTAATGCTTGCCAGCAGAACATTGATTGACAATAGTACGGCTTTGCTATAAAAAGGTCATATTCCAATCATTGTGAATGGACATTGCCATGATCATGGGAGCCTGAAGTCTGAGAAGAAGATAACAGGATAAAAGTGACAGAACTGTGATAAGAAGTAGAAGGGTTTTTTTTTTCCAGTTTTCATAATAACATTTACCAAAGAGTAAATGACATGATTAAATGAACCTTCTTACAGAAATGTGAAAAGACTCATTCACTTGACACATTTGTTGTAAATTATAGATCCCTCAAGAACAGAAAAGAAAGAGAGCAAATGTCCTACCCCTGGGTGTGATGGAACTGGCCATGTAACGGGGCTTTACCCCCATCACCGCAGTTTGTCAGGATGCCCACACAAAGATAGGGTCCCTCCAGAAAGTAAGTTCACATTCTTTCATGGAAACTGGGGATAAAACTACAAAAACTTTTCTAGCATGCTTTTTAAACCTTTTATTTAAAAAATTGATTTCATTTTTCAGTATGGTTTGTCTCAACTTAGTCAACTGTTCTGTGTTATAATTTTTCCTTTATTCCATCATTTCCATTCTCTACTAACTTTACACTAAAAGTACAACTTTTAAAGCTGTATTCTTTGATTTTGAGAATCCTAGGTTATTTTTAAATAGACATATTCAGTCAACAGAGAAGAAGGTTCCCTGAAGATGTGCACTGCTTTTGCTTCTGCGTGCCAATGTCACGTCAACTGTCCTTACTGTCTTGTACAGGAATAATTATTCCTGAAAAACTTGCAGCCCCTTTCCTTTGTTATTGTTGTGTCTGAAACATAATTTATATCAAACTAGTACGTATTATAAAAAATAATAATTTGGCTATTTACTTAGTTACAGGACTCAAGATTTTGAGCAAACATCCCCTGTCAGTCACATGGGTGGAACGTCCTGCCATGTCAGCAAATTCTCTGCATAGGAGGTTCACCCATATGAGCTCATGGACACCCACCTGAAGGCAGAGGGCTTCATTTCTAGAAGTCCCCTCCTTGGCTGGTGAAATCAGTGTAGTTCTGCTGAAGCTAATTACTCTATGCTGGTTTTCATCAGGAAGCATCTAGCTAAGATCCAATTCTCTTTCACCCCAGTTTTAAAATGGAGTTACGGATTCCGTTCCATACGGACCTAAAATCCTCACTGTCCATCAGCACTTATAGACTTAACGTCGATGGATTTGCAACAGCCTTAAGGAAATGTTACAAAGACAGTCAGAACTAAAATGGTCCCCAGTTTCCAAAGGAAAGTAGATTCTGATGGACAGGAAAACAGAAGCAGATTAGCACTGCAAGAGTGGCAGACATAACAAGTCTCCTCTTTCATGGTACAGTGGCTTCTTCCAGAAGTAGTGATGAGGAAGTGCTTTAGGAAACTTTGCTGTAGTTTGGTTGGTCTCTGAATACAGTAGAGCAAATAAAGTAATTTCTCTGCTTTCCAAGACCCTGTAATTTTCTGAAACACAAATATTTATTCAGTTGCTCAAAGTTCTATCATTTTTCAAATGGTAAATAAAAAGCTTTTTAGAAGACTTTGTAAATCAAAGAAGAATATAGCTTTAAATTGTTTGCATGCTCTTGTACCTACTAAAATGACAAAGGTGAGCTCATCTTTTTTTTTCCTGTGATGTTGGCCTTGTGAAGCATGTTTCAAGAACAGCTTTGAATATTAGGAATTTCAGAGTGAAGCTTTTGCATCTATCCACATTTTATCACACTGATGATGGGGTGATGATGATGGTTATCTTTTAATGAGTATATATGATTTAATTCTCAAGTCTCTGAACAGCTTTTATTCAGTTCTTAACTCAGTCAAGGTATCTACTTATTTTATTAGATCTTTTTTTTTTTTCTTTGAGTGAGAACTAAATACAGGCTTCCAGACTACTTCTTGTGTGAGAAAATGAGATTTTTACAAGGGCTGGATGGCCTTTTCCCATTGAGTGATGTACTGCCATCCAGCTCCGAGACATGGATTCAGATATGCCTCATGTCATAAAAAACTCTTCAGTGTTCCCAAAAAGTTCTTGATAATTTGGCCCTTCATAGCATGAGCTTTATGATTTAGAGGGGTACTGCTCTGAGCAGCCTTGGAGTAAGTTTTCCGTCCAGCTTGCAGTGGATGCGGATGTAAATCAGTTTACTTGCTTAAGCTTGTACCACTTATTTGTTTTTTACATTTTTTTTCTGCCATCCCTCAATTTTAAGTGCTTAATTTTGGTTCTTAGTATTTTGAAAAAAAAATCACATTTGTAGAGAATACAAGTGAAAATTAAAGGATCCATTCTGCTCGCCATATAGATATGAATGATATATCTATGTGGAAGCGAGCAGAACTGGCCCCTAGCTCAACTGGGCTGCCTTATAGTTAGGGTTAAATTCTGTTCAGGGTTCTACTGAGGTGTGTTTCAAATATTTCAGTGTTCTACCAGTATAACTGGAGAGCAGATTTTCAGCTCATGAGTTTGATACTGTGTTTATAAAGCTGTGTGTTGAGAATACATACGTTTCCTGAAAGAATTTTTCTAGTCTGTAATTTTGTTTTGTATGGTTACCAGCTCACCCTTTACTGTTGAGCTGATCTTTGCTCAGTGGTTTTGTATGAAGAAGATGTTGGGCGTCTTCTGCTTCACTGTTGCACCAGAGATGCATTTGTTTATAGGTTCTGTAACCTCCATAACTTTCACTGTTGCCCTGTGTTAATGAGCATAGGGTCACAATACTTACTTCCCTCATCAGGCTTTATTGGCTATGTGTGTCACGTGTATTTTGAGGAATGCTGGTTGTTAATGAATCCTGCTTTGTTTTAAAATGGTTTCATATATACTGGGATTTGATTTTTTTTTTCTTGTTTTCATACTCTGCTGTTTTCTCTTACTCTCCTTGTCAAGTTCTTGCCATGCATGAAAATGTTCTTAAGTGTCCTACACCAGGCTGCACAGGCCGGGGCCACGTAAATAGCAACAGGAATTCCCACCGAAGGTAAGGATGCCGTCGCTGGACACCAATCTAGAGGGAACAGTGCCTCCGAACTGCAGCCCTTCTGGCAGTCCATTGGTGGGGGGGAGTGAGTGTGTGTCGTTGTTTTGTTCTGAAGATTGACAGATGGTGCTTCGTGTGCTTTATCCATTTTTAAGAGTGACATTTATTTGTGTATTTTCTAAGGAGAACGAGTGTGCGTTTGCTGTAGTATGGATGAATTGATCCACAGAAGACATTTTAAGCATCCTTAGCTTTTTGAGTGGACTTTTTTTTTTGTTTGTTTGTTTTGTTATTTGCTGAACAGCAGTGGTACAAAACAAGTGCCATGACTCTTCATGGGTGTGTTGCAGGGAGAAAGAAGAGTCTGTCAACATCCGGACTAGGACAGAGTTCTTGTTCTCACCCTTCACTCTCCTCAGAGATTATTTTATAGTGCATGAAAAAATCTACTGTAATCCTAAAAATATTGGGTTTTTTTAATACATGAGAAATAGCATTTTAAGTACACAGGTGTTAGCTTTCTTATTGACCACAGTCTCCACCCCAAAGTACTTATTCAACTAAAACTGAATGAGAATCTTTGCTGTTTAAGAAACATTAGGAAAATGTCTCATTAAATTTAAAAATGAGAAGATAGACTTATTACAAGTAACTATTCTAGTCAAAAAAAAAAAAAAAAAGAGGAAAACAGCAACTTTTTTATAGTTTCTTAAGATTAATAATAGATCCTTAGGAAAGGGATGCTATTGCCAATTAAATTCTGTCAAAAAAATTTTCAAAATGTTACTGTAATGTTCTGCACTTCATAATTTTCCCACAGAACAATAATAAAATCTTGCCTATTTCTTTACAATTTTAAAAAACCATAAAATGTGGATAAGAGGGTAAAAGGAACTGTGCAATGTTCCTGTTATTGAATTCCTTTTTACTGTTAATTGTAGCATGAAGGCTTAAGGGACTACAGTTACTGGACATTCAGTGTTATCAAGCTCTGGGTTACCACAGCCCCTCATATCAGCTGCATTTCCCCCAGAAGACTCTTGTGAGTACCAGCCTGTCTGCAATAAGCTCTGGTACCCCTTTCTTCTCTGCAGTGATGCTGCCAGTAGATGCACCAAAAACCTCTGAGAAGGCTTTGTGGGAATTACTGCTGCTTGAAGCAGCATTCACTTCTGGTTGAATATCCACTAGAATATTTGAGGTGTCTGAGGAAGAGCATGGCAGTGGAGCGCAGCTGCCCCCTGGCATGACTCCAGAGCTGCACAGAGCTCCCTCAGCCTCTGCAGAACTAGGGCAGCGAGGGCGGGCGGGCGGGGGGAGCGCTCTGCAGTCTGTGCTCACCTCTTTCTGCAGCTTTTGGGGCATTTTTCTCTACTTCATTTTTTTCTTTTTTTTTTCCACTTATTTCCTGTAAAGAAGGGAACATCTGGGAATGCACTGATTTGCCTTTCATTTTAATTTCTTTTCCTGTGGAGAGCACAGAGAGCTGCGGTCACACAAGCATTCACTAGACTGTCACAAGGAAAGGAGCCCCTCCATTGTCAGGTCGCAGGGTTTTACAGCTTCACTAAGAGCACCATCTGCTGGCATCAATATATTTATTTTTCTTAGTTCTAAATCTTTTCCATAAGAATCAGGCTTATTATTGCCACTTCAATAATAGTTCAGCATTTGCAAATTTAATTGAATTTCCAGTGCAGAAATGCTTTTCATTTTACATCATCTACTATTAGCATACTTTAGTGGCTGAAATTCATGAACAAACACTAACAGTTGACATGTAGATTTAGCAACCCAAGGCAAAATTTTGCACTCATTTATATGCCTAGCAAAAAGATTGGAGTTAATGGAGCTGAATGAGGTGTGAAGCAGCACAAGATTTGGTCTATATGGTGTTGTCATTTAATTGTCTTCAGGAGCCATTTCATTGGCAACATTTGCAGATGCATAAAGGTCATAAGTCTGCTAGCAGAGCTGCACAGTAGATTCCAGTTTATATTTGCCTCTCCTACTGGTATGTTCCCTGGCTGACATCCATGAATAATCTACCCATGTACTGTGAGAGAAGAACAGATGTAAGATTTACCATGCAACTTTGAAAGCAGAAGAGAGGAAGTCTATTCTAGAGAAAATACACGTGACCAAAACACTTTTGGAAACCCTTTTCCTTCAGATTCTTCCTGATGCTGACTAAGGAGGAGAAGGAGTAATTGGATCAGTGCTATAATGTGAAACTATGCAGGACAAGACAATTAAATTTCCTTTCTGTAATTGCAGCCTCTCTGGATGTCCTATTGCTGCAGCAGAGAAACTGGCTAAAGCTCAAGAGAAGCATCAGAACTGTGATGTGTCAAAATCAAACCAGGCATCAGATCGGGTTTTAAGGTATTAGAAATCACTATAATACTTATTCTTATGCAGAATTCATCACACATTCACCTAATCTGAGAATTTATATTTATATACGTTGTATATACATATATATCTCCTTTAAAGAAGAGTTAGAATTAGGGCTTCTGGATCCAATTCTCACAGTGTATTTTTCCCACTCAATTTTCATGGGGGAGGGTTGGTAATTATTTTGGCAAATACATGTAAAGCTGAAAAGCTCATTTTTGTCTTAGGCATTGTTTGGTGTAAAGATGACTGCTGGAGTGCAAAGTCTAAGAACAGTGTGAAAAAAGTTGGTATCTTTTGGGAATAAACTAATATTTACCGGTAAGTCTTGGTTTTTTCAGCAGGCTTTTACTAGTAAATATCAGTTTAAATTAAACCAGAAGCCCTATGTGCATTACCAAACTGGTAGTACACCTTTTGGCAGGACACTTGGAAAAGTACCAGGTATAGCTTAGATTCCAAAATAACACCAGGTTTAGTTCTTTGTGTCTGCTCCCCCCATTCTCTGCCAGGAAGGACAGAAGGAGAGAAAAATTGTCCTAAATTTTTGTATGGGAAAGACCTTCAACCAATTTTTTATCATTATACTCCTTTTCTTCATCCATATAGGATTCTGCAGTTATCCAAAGTTGTATCCAGCTTTGTGCTATTGTCTCCTCTTTTGAGATATGCAGGTGGAAAAAATATTATTTCTAAGGAGCTGAAGTGTGAAGGATACATAAAAAGGAATCAAACTTTTGCATGATTGTACCAGCCTTATGCTGATGATGCCCCAAAAGCTGCAGAATTTCTCCGTGGATACTGGAATATCTGTGGGCTGGGATAGGTACATCACTCCCAGCTGCCTCAAAGAGCGTGGGGGAAGTGCTGCAGCCTTAGTTCCCAGACTTTCCTACTTATTCCATAGGTTTCTTAGTCTTCAGCTGTCTTCTAGATTTAAGAACCAATTGGCTACTTAAAGTTTTCTACTGTATTATTAACACCATTCTTAGAATATTCTCTTAAAAGTTCATCTGATCATGATTGTCTTTTCAAAAACCAGTATTTCCATGGAGCTGAGAATATAGAATTATGGTTCATATCTACAGAAGATTTTTCATCATTCCTGTTGACTTTGCTTTCCTTCCGCAGATTGCTTTTGATGGGCTTTATCTTAACTGCCCCTAATTCAGTTTGCACAGCTTGGCATGCAACATCCCAGAGAGGTTTCTTAGAGAAGAGTTCTTCAAATCGCTTTAGTAAAAAAAACTCCACTCTTTGAGGGAATAAAACAGTTTCTCACTTGATGGGAAAAGATCAAAAATGCAGTGGCTTTTACCACTGCTCATTACAGAGAATCCACTGAAGTCAGTTGCCATAGAATGCAACTGCTCAAAAGCAACATCCAGTTTGTTGGCAAACTCCCTAGGAAGTTGTTCTGCAATCTTAACTTCGTTTGTGAGCTGCCTTGTGTTTCAGATTTTACAGGCAACTCAGATAGTTCTTTCATCTTGTTTCCTGCTTCTCTTTTACCTTTAAGTGACTGAAGTATTTAAGATGAACTTGGCAACTATTTACAATATTTGTGTGCAGGCAATTGATGGGCAGACGGAGATATTTTAAGAGTAAAATTTGAATATTTGTCTTCATCCCTGTTTCCATCCCACCTGCATTTGAACGTTCTTACTTAAAAAGAAATCAAATTCATAGGACTTCTCTTCCACTGAAATTTTAGATTTGCATCGAATGTTCAGGATCTGAATTGCAGGTTTTTTGCTAAATATAGATTGTCTTGAAACAGGATCAAACTATTATTCATATCACCTCATTGTATAAATAAGCCCACTGCATTTTGTGAGGAAGAAATGTCTAAAGGAATGAGCATACATAAATCAAAGGGAATAGTATGACTAATATGATTTGTTGGGTGATCTTTACATAAATATCCTGAATAAATTCCATGAAAATAAATTCATTCAGAAAAACATGATATAATATTCAGAAGCTATTTCTTACTATTTTTCCCATTTCATTTTGTCAGTCAGCATGATGATACTTCCGATCTCAACTGAATTTATGTTCCTGTGACAGTTCCTTCCATTTCCTCTGGTTATAAATGCATTACATAAAAAGAATAAAAATAAAGAATACTTGATTATATGATTCTTGATTCCAGCAGAAGCACCTCAGGTGTGCTGTTCATCATCCTCAGCTCCTGCTAAATGCTGTAGGTAGACATGCAGTGTTGTGTAGCAGTTGCTTCCTACAACCAAGTTGTGTAACACTTTCTTATAGAGGTAGGGTTTGCAGGATCTGACCTTTGTTTGCCTGCTTTGAGCTGATGATTTCTGTGTCCACATGCAGAAGATGGTGTGACAGTGGAGTTCACTGCAGCATTCTTTCACTGAGGTTTCACAAGTTTCTCAAATGACTGAATAACATCAATCAGGGCTTCTTCTGACTGTCTGCCCTCATCTTAAACAAAAGAGATATTTAACCAAAACAGTTTTATTTTGTGTTCATTCTCAGGACCTTCCTTAAGGTGTGCATCTCTGTGTCAGGAATCACAACTCCTGCCAGAACCTTGCATTTAAGTGTGAGCAGGACCTTCAAGGCAGTAGCTCAGAGTCAACAGAGCTTCCGAGACCCTTCTGTGTATTTCTCAAGATGAACATGGATTTGTATATTGAAGGATGAAACAGGAATAGTTACTTTTGAAAGCACAGAGGAAAACAGCATACAACTCTTTTGGAAGAAATTCAGAGGAAACTCCATAAATTAGGTGGAGCATCCAGATCTATTTTTGCTCTTTGACATATAAAGGAATTTGTCCAAACTTCTTCTGTCAGTCCGCTTGCTCCTCTTCTTGCCCCTCTTTAATTCACATCCCAAAAGAAAAAAAAATGTTTTCTATGTAATGCAATTACATGGGGAAAGGGAAACCTTGAAGTATTTTAAAACAGAATTTTAAAATACTTTTAGCTGCAGGATACATTTAGTGGTATTAGAATTAATTTTGTCTAGGCTTTGTTCAAGGAAATATATATTGTTTGTCTGCTGAAAATAACCAAACTAAGGAAATGCAATAATACATTGCTGTCTCTTGAGTACAAGAAATAACTAAGATTTTCTAATCTGAACTATAAATTATGCACAGACATAGTAAACTGAACTGCATCTAACAAACTGTACATATCTTTAATTTCTAGGCCCATGTGCTTTGTTAAGCAATTGGAGATCCCTCAGTATGGCTACAGAAACAATGTCCCCACCACCACACCCCGCTCCAACTTGGCCAAGGAACTAGAGAAATACTCTAAGACTTCGTTTGAATATAACAGTTATGACAACCATGCCTATGGCAAGAGAGCCATAGCTCCCAAGGTGCAATCCAGGGATATATCCCCCAAAGGATATGATGGTAGGAGGTGCACACTCTTATACATGAGAGACAAGTTTGCAGTTAATCATGTTGTTGTATATGTAAACATCATACAAATAAGACATGTTTTCATGTTCATACAGTATTATGAGGAATGCTATCATATGTAAGTTATTTTAAAGGCCTTCTAAAAAAAAGTGTTGTTTTATACGGTGCTTGCTTCAGGATTGTTGCACTGGCAAAAGACATCTCCAGCTATTGAGCTCCTGGGATGTATTGAGATGGCAATAAAAGCTAAGTAATAGAGATAATCCTTATGTTACTATCTGGGAGACCTGGCCTCGAGGGTCACATTAGGAGTCTCGCCTCCATACAGTAGTTCAGGTAACCCAGAAAGATAACATACTTGCTTTGTGGGGATATGGAAGTAGAAAACCTGGGTCTCATTGCGCTTCAGAAATCACTGCTACATACTTAAAGAGGCATTTCTGCTTATTTTGTCCTCATAGATACACTGGTTGAATTCTCTGGAAAACCTAACATACTAAATATGTTTAGGAAAAAGCTGAAATTAGCTTCACTTCAGGAGAAGACAACGGATGGGATCAGTCAGGCAAGAGGCTTTTTATTAGGGGAGAAAAATGAACTGCAGTATAAAGAAGGATTGTAGCTTTTGTAGATGTCAGGAACTTTTCAGAGCAACACATATTATATATGTGTGTGTATATATATATGCATGCATATGTGTATATATATATATATATATATATATATATATAACTAAACCGTACCTGGTTTTTTTTTTTTTTTGAATGCTAGTGGTTTAAATATTTGATACTGCTCAGGGACTACTATAAGAAATTTCAGGCATATGTCAGACTTTTGTTTAAGAAAACAGAAAGAAACATACAATACAGAACAATTTGTGCTGTTGCCTGAACACAGACTGACATATAAAAGTAGTTAATTGAAGAAAGAAAATTACTACAGCTCTTGCCTTCTTATGTCTGATATTTTGGATATTTTCGTTTCTCAAAGAATAAACAGGCATGTTCTTACACTGTAGCAGAAATGAGAAGGGTTGTGAAAGGAAACCTATTTTTAGTAAAAGAGCTATTTTTTCCCTCATACTTTCATCTTATTTGTCTATATCAGAATAAGGGCTTGAACAGGATTAAAGGTAAAGTACTAACTGTAACTGTGGCTAGGAAGGTAATGAGTATACATTAGTATAAGGTAAAGGTATAATTATAAATTAGGTATTAAATATTGCATATATATTCTGTCTACTCTTGCAGAAAGGAAAGCATCATAATATGGGTGGGGCTCCTGTGAAAAAGCTTGTTTTTAGATCAAATTACTGATGCATAAGTAACTGATATATATTTTTCTCATTTAAGGCCCCTTTTTCAATAAAGAATAACAAACTCCACTTTCTTTCGCAAACCACCAGAATTTGAAAGTACATGTAACATTAAGCACAAGTTTAACAGTGTCCTTAAGTAATAAAAAGCTGTGTTGATACAGGTCACTGTCTTTATGCACACTCACCTTCCTTCGATACAAACAGGAGTTTTTCTTGGCATAAGACTGGGACTAGGTCGCTTCACTGCTCAGTAATGTGAGCCAGAGCGGACTGAGGGACACTGCCTACATGTGATTGATGCTGGTATAGCAAGTGTAAGGGGCTCTTGTGCGCTCAGAACAACGGAAGCCCTTAAAGCTGGGGCGGGTTGGTTGCCAAGCAAAGGCTACTCTGTGGCTTTGTTGCGTACTGCTGGCTCTGCTGGAGGCAGTGCACGCTCTTCCTGGTCCCAAGTGTCATCCTCATTCCAACGGTGTGCTGTTTGGCCAGATGGACCTTGCCAACATGGTCCCAGAGGCGGGGCCTGATTTGAGTTTTTCTTTTCCCTATTACTGATTTCGTGAAACCTTTAGGATCTCTCTTAAATTTCAGAAGTACTTCAACATATTTGGCTTAAATTGGCTCCAAAAAATCAATTAAATTCTTAGAATGATGAATTGATATCCTGGATACATGAAATTATTCAAATATTTTGTCACTGATTGTCAATGGAGCAAGGATTTTGCTGACAGCTGTTGTAAATAACTGAATATGAAGAAGATTTCAGGAAGAGACTCTTCACTTAAAAGAGCCATGTCAAAAAACTTCACAGTATTTTTATATTTGTATTTGTATATAAAAAAAATTAATTATTGCTTCTAAAGACATTATGGAGGCCCAGAGAGCACACCTATTATGCATGTCAGCAAAGCATGTTTATATAAAAGCTGATTCAGTTCTGAGAAGTCATCCTGAAAAACCCAAAAGTGCATCTGAGGTTTTGGGGGCAATGTGCAGGTAAACAGCGCTTTAGTTCTGACTATATGAGAGAAGTAGTCTTAAGGATTTATGAAAAATCAATGGCTTCACACCTCAATTCTTTTTTAATTGTCAGCTAGTACTGTATTTTCATCATCAGAGAAGGGGATTATATCTCCAGTCAGTGTACAGTTGGGGGTGACACAAACATAAGTACCTCCTTTCCTTGATATTTTTTCCAGTATGGTTTACTAAAAAACAAACAGAAAATATATACTTTTGATTGTTGGGTAGGATGGCCTAATAATTCTTGAGAAATTTTTTATTTTTGGGCTTGTTTTTCCTTTGAAACCAGTTGTGTAGTGTATTGGATGTTGGACTTATCGTATACAGCAGTAAAGATGAGAAAAGCTGGACACAGCAGGCAGTGGTGATGGCAATACCTTCAGTTGCTCAGGTGATGGCAGGAATTGTCATCCCACCAGTAGGCCTGAGTCGTTCTGTCAAAACACTGGGAAAATGGTATGAGTGGGATTCATCTGACCATGTCTAGAGTTTTATAATGTCAGCACCGACAGCTGAGCATGGCACCCCTTTCAGTTTCAAGGAGAAGGGTAGGTGCTTCTCTGATTCAGTTAATCTTTTCCTGAAGTGTTTATTTAAAACGGGTCAGGTGAATCATTGCCTGAAAGTTCCTCTTTTTTTCCACTGCCTATATAGGAAGACTATAATGACTAGGTCAGATACCTGAAATTAGGTGAGATTAATCTTTTATTGTGCAAGTCAGAAAAAGTGTTGAAACTGTAATTAATTTACTAACACATTCAGTATCTCGACAATATTGGGGATGAAGGTACTTGGGCAGAACTGAATTCCACTCCAAATACCTTCCTTTGGTCTTTCGTGTGTTTGGGATCTCTCCCACTCCCCCATTGTTAATTAATAAGAGAAGCCTGTAGATTTTGAGAGGTTCTTTGTAACCAGCCCCCAGGCATATCTGATGGAAGCCCAGTTTGGGTATGCAGCTGGTTAGACCTGTGTCTTTTTTTAATGGGAAAGGTGTTCTCCACATTTGGTTTCACTCCAGATTACAAAGCATAGTTCGTCTGCAGAGCCTTGTCAATCTGGTGGCACAGGGGTGGGCATTGTATCAAGCAGAACTGTCTGGTATTGAAACAATGCAGCTTTCCCTTCTTTAGTGAACGGGTTGATTTAATTCATTATAAATTGATGATCTTTGTTTCTCCTGAAAAACTAATGTGAAATGAATAGTCTGGGTTATGTGACTCATCTTCAAATCTACAGCTATAAAGTTAAGGTAACTACGGCCATTTCTCTCTAAGTAAGTTTTGCTTAAATTATTGGTAATCTGAAAGCTAATAATTGTGTAGCATGCTTATAGCACTTTACATCTTCAAAGTGTTTTGCAAGTGAATCACAACACAACTACATTTTAGAAGCAACTTTCTGTTTATAGGGAAAATTAATTCAAGGGATAATGTAGTTTGACCAAGGCCACAGAGGAGTCCATATCAGAGCCTGCATGAGTTTCTGATGGTTAGTCCTATGTATAAAAGCTTCCTCTTTCCCTCCCTCTCTTTAGCACACATTCTCATATATATATATATAAAAATATATATAATTTCCCATGTAATATGTCTTTTATGTCTGTCCAAATGTGACCTGCTATAACAAGACTAACATTTTTGAAAATGACAAAAGTCTTATTTGTTCCTAAGATTTTTGAAAGATACTTCTAATTTGGCAAGTTCAGTGGTACAGGGTGTGTGCTGTGTTAACACAGTAGAAACTGGATTATTCAATCATTTGCTTCCAAAATTCTTGTGTGTCTTGGATACTGTAACAAAGTAACAATGGATAAATGCTGAATTTTAAATGACCACCACTGACTACTATATTAATAATGAAACTCTTGAGGAACAGTTCACAAATTTATTATTAGTGGATACCCTGCTAGTGTAGTGCTACTATGTGTTCAAAACAAAAAAAATGTGATGAATGTTTAGCATTCACTTCACTTAAAAAAAATCACACCCTGTGCATTATGTGGCTTTCCTGAGAAAACTCCATCTGTTATGATTTAAGTGAAACGCTATTTCCTTTGCAGTAAAAATAACACCATGATTTTTTTTCAGTTTTTTAGAGAAAGGAGGATGACATAAGCTCTAGCAGAGACATTTTGCTTTCAGATTCTTCTTTTGAATCCTGCTTGCCTACCAAACCAGCCTGTGGTTCACAAATGGGCTGTGCTCATGGGAGCAGATTATTATATGTATGTCTGCTCAGACAAATACAACTGAAGAGTGTGGCATTTAAATGGAGCCCATCACGGAAGAGCTCTGTCTAGGGCCTGACCTTTTTTGTATAGCTCTCTAATCAGCATGCTAGTTGGTTATTGTTACACTGTGCTGTAAGGTATGATCTCTGCAGTATACATTTCCATCTTAAGGGGAAGTAGTTGCTGTAATATGCATGGTTGTGTCCTCTGACCTTGACTTTTATTTTTTTCTGAAAATACATAAACTTTCAGATTTTGGAGACGTGCTCACACTTTCTTGCATTTTTTTATCAACACTTTTAAAACAGCTCATCTGGGAAGAGGGTTGGAAAAATAAGTGGGCTAATAAGGCTGCTTTCCCTTATTGCTGTAATACCTTTGGCTACAATAAGCATTACTTAAAAGCAGCAACAATGCTACTTTGTCTTTAGATAGGCTGGACGTGAGCACTGTCAGTGCCTTGGCTCTTCTGTGACCACCTGTGGCACAGCTGGGCATCGCTGCCTGCAGTGGAGCAGGGAGATGTCTTTGGTCCTTACTGGTTTTATGAAGAGCTTTGGGTGCTCAGGTTGTTTGAAGTGGGGGGGACATTTCACTTGTACCTGTTGCCATTTAAACAGCCATTGCTTCTTGTGCAAGTCATGGTAAAACTCACATGTGACAGCCACGTTTTTCCTCCTATAGTGCTCCTGCCTTTGGGATGGCCCGTGCCACAATATTTGCCTGGGGTGTAGGAGGAAATAAAGCTTTTAGGAAGCGTGGGGTGTTTGAGGACATCTGGGTGGTCCTGTGGCCCAAAGGTCAAGCTCATCAGCCTTGCAGTGGGTTTGATCTCCAGTAACTCTGGGGAGATCTAGGCCTTAAGCTAACAGCACCTCATATAAATAGGAAAAGGTCCCATAGTGTTACATTGGCCATCATTAATAAAAATGAATGAGCTGAGCAGATTGTACCTTCTGTCTGACTATATATGTGGGGTAAAAGCAGTGTTTCTGTGTTTTTATTGTTTTATAAATCCAGCCTGTTTGTCAGAACAATTCATGATCATGTCATGCAGATTTTTACAGGAGGTTATTTCATACAAACTCACACATGTAGCGTATAAAACTCACAGACAGAAATCAAGAAATACAGCCATCATTCTTATTGCGGGCCTTTTTTTTTTGGCATGGGTTACTGTTCTTCATTATAAATTTCACCTCCAGCAGTTTGTTTTCCTCTTCACTTATGCAGAGTGCTCCTTCTTTTGAGTCATCCTTGTCATATTTCTTCCCACAGCTAAACGCTACTGTAAGAATTCAAGTCCAACCAGCAGCACAACAAGCAGTTATGCCCCTAGCAGCAGCAGCAATATGAGTTGTGGTGGAGGCAGCAGTGCCAGCAGTACCTGCAGCAAGAGCAGCTTTGACTATACTCATGACATGGAGGCAGCGCACATGGCTGCTACTGCTATTCTGAATCTCTCCACCCGCTGCAGGGAGATGCCTCAGAACCTCTCCACTAAGCCTCAGGATCTCTGTGCAAGGGTAAAAATTAGTAAATCTGTTTGTTGATGAAGATTTCTCTTAACTGTACTTGCTCTGTGTCCCTGATTGAGGGAAAAGCTGTAGTACATATTGCCTTTATTTTTCCTCTCCAAATTAACATAATCTGGCAGCTCTGCTAAAGCAGGGAGGAAAAAAAAAAAAGAAAGATACAAAGTGCTCACAAGTATCACAGGAAATCATGATGGTTTTATAAACTAATGATATAGATACCATGTACTCCTTTTTTTAATTTGTCTCTTACTATAATTATAAAAGATGTTTGGATTGCTCAAGTGGCATTAATTGCACTACTGTTTGGGTTGTGGTTTTTTTGCAAAATGCAGTCTGGTTCATACATTTTGCAAAAGGATTAAGATTTAACTCTGCATTTTCATTTAAAAGCCACAAATGGGACCTAAACTTGTAAGATTCAGTGCAAAGAAATCTGTGCTACTGTATGTTACAATTTCTTGCCTGTGATACCACAGTTCTTAAGTCAATGCATAGCACATTTGAAATTAAAAAAATCCCCCAGTACAGGTGACTTAAAATGTGCTTAACAATCTCACAGGGTCACTAATACTCTGTATGTTCATAGAGCCTCAGTATATTATATAACTATATATACAGATACAAATAAAACCTTTTGTCATTAAGCATTCTGTATTAAGAAAAAGCAGTGCACTATTAACATCCATTAAAGATTTAGGAGGGTTTTTTTTTTTAATTTTTAACTTTAAAGTTTGGCTCTAATAGCTGTTCAAAAATGAGTATTTAACATGCACAAGCAAACAGTGCAGTACAGTGCTGCCTATAGGAGACCACTAGATGGCTGAGCAGACAGATGCAGTGCAGTGGAAACATTTTTATTGTGCTTGTAGAGAGATTTTGAGCTGGCAGACATGTTCTGTTCTTCTAGTGAAGACAAAGGTTTGCTTTCCCTTATTTTGCAAACCCCCTCAAGTTATGATCATTCATAATATAATAAACCTGTAGCAGTAGGTATTAGTAGTAATCATGATCTAAGCCAGAATGGACTTTCTTTTCAAATGCTGCTTTTTATATTAATTTATTTAATACTGTTCAAGAGGAAAATCTCTTTCTGGCATGTAAATAAATGCAGTTGTTCTCTCTTCAGTATGATGGGAGAAGATGGAATACAATGCTAAAAATCATCTGTGTCTAAGCCAGAAAGGGCCTCTTTCCTAATGTGTCACTCTATATTGTGACTGAAGGAATGAGTCTGAGGAGATAAACAAGTACTTTCTAAATTAAATTAGCAGGATAGCAGCAATTAGATATAAGCTCTGACAAACGGCAGTAATTCAGAAAGAGAAATTTGCATTCACAGTGCTTTCCTGCAGCTCTGTTGTTACTCAAGAGGAAGGAAAGTCAGCAGACATAGGAGGAGTCGGTCAGATTCACATTAGTTTTGAAACCAAATTTCTCATGGAACACTTCATTTTTAGAAAGATGAGGGATTCTCTGTGGGCATTTTTATCTTATCTGTCCTTTGTTTTTTAATTTTGTGTTCATTTTAAGATATCTTTTTTCTCCTCATCTAATATAATAGACAGCACTTGTTTGTTTCTGCAAAATAAAAAGAGCCCATACTTGTCCGATTTTTCACCGTACCAGTTGTCACAGAAATTGGCACAAATTATTATCAAGATAGATACATGAATTGTTAATGCGTATTCATCTGCAGGAAAGGAGCTGTGAAACATGAATGCATTTCCTCATTGACAAATGGTGTCCAAATGGACTTCTTTTGGTACCCTACCTCCCTATTTAATTTTCTGACATTACGTATTCAAGCATAGACTGGTAATGTTAAAGAAAGAAAGAAACAAAGATTATTTGATGTTGGCTGATTTTTATTTCTCTAATCACCCAGACAGATGTCAGGACTGAAAATGAGAATTATGCAGATGTTACTTCACAGGTTACCTCACCTGTCACAGAATAAATCAAGAACATAAAGACAATGGCAAGAAAATACCTTTAAAGATTTCTCCTTTATGTATCAGATTTTGCACCTATGTGCTGGGTGGCAGAAGGGGTACTGAAGACCCTTTTCCCTCAAACATCAAATTAGCCATTCAGGAAGATATCTACTTTAACAGCATTAATGTTGTGTAACAGCATCATGCTATGTGTAGGAGGGGGCTCAATGCTTACAATCTATACAGGAATGGAAAAGCATTTTATCATTCTGCTAGGCAATCAGATTGAAGAAGAGGTAGCAGTTTGCTAGTGTGAAGTTGAATTAACAATATTTTTCTTATTTTGACAGAATCCTGATATGGAAGTCGATGAAAATGGGACGTTGGATCTGAGCATGAACAAGCAGAGGCAGCGAGATGGTTGCTGTACCATTTTGACCCCACTGGAGCCAATGTCCCCGCAACGACAAGCCGTGATGAACAACCGGTGTTACCAACTGAACGAGGGTGACTGCTGGGACTTGCCAGTGGACTACACTAAAATGAAGCCCAGTAGGATAGATGAAGATGATTCCAAAGAGATTAATGTATGTCTTTTTCATCTATATAGTTCTTGTTGCAGTCTAATTTTGGTAATTCATTAATTTTCTGAAATTTGGAGGGAAATAGGAAGCAAAATTAATATGTGATAAAATTGGTGGTTTTCTACGAAAAGGACTTTCTGCTGGTTAATCTTTAAAACCATATCATTCTGGCACACATCTGATCTGTGACTAAGTTCCATAAGACAACATTTGAACCATGAATGTGAATCATGTTTTCTAACAGCGTCATCTTGTTAACAAATATTCTCTGAAGTAAAGATGTTTTGCTATATCCAGATTATGTTACTCTGTATAAGCAAGTTGACATAACCATGCAATACTGGGATAATCAGCTCTGAAGACAAGTTACTCTTCTGAATTTGAAAACCATAAATGATGTGCTGACTATTTGAAAGCATGTGTTACTTAGAAATCAACTGAAACAAAGCATTAGAGTATAATGTAAGCTTTCAACTATTTCAACTAATCTTCTAGATTACTTATATGCTCTTGATAGCTCTGTGTGTAAGAGCCTATATTAATGAAATATTCTTTCAAGAATACAAAGAAGGGATATAAGAAATCAGTGTTACTTTTCTACTAATAATACCAAGACAACAGCAAAACCCTTTAAACAGAAGAGGCAAAGAAAGAAAATATGTTAGTGAATTTATATTACTTTTCAAAACAGGATAGACAGGACACTGAAGAGGTCGGCTGACAAGGTTCAATGCCACTGCTTTTTTCTGTCAGGTTTTAACCTTTGTCCATTCTGTGGCTTAAAATACTGCACTCAATTCGATTTAGCTGTTTGAAGACTTCTAGAGATTGATTTTTCTTGGTTTATAGCAGAAAATTAGGCTAATCATTTGTGTGTAGCACATCTCTTGCCAATTTTAATTAAACCATAAAACTATTCTCAGTATCTTTGAAATATATAACGAAGTCGCATTTTCACTAGATATCCTGAATGCATTCTAGCTTTGGTGATACAGTTTTGCTATTAATTTCACTGAAGTTGGCAGGAAATCTGTCACTATCAAGGAAATGTGAGGTAAAGCATCACGTTTTTTCAGAGTAAGAACTCCCTACTTCTACTATATTGTTTATAGCACCATCTGCAGGAATCCCCGAATCCCTGCATTCAGCCACTGCATTCCTGAAATAGATGGGTTTGAGTTTCTGAACATCACCAAAGTTAATTATAAATTGTATCATTCTCTCTTGCCAGACAGATCCATTGAAATTTGTCCCAGACTGAGATTGTGTGTAAATGTTAAGATTTCTTCTCTTTCATCTTTGAGATGTTCTAAATCCTTAAAAATGCTATTTAAGATGGTTTTTTGATGCATAAGATACTGTATTTAGTCATCTTTTTTGGCATCTCTGTTGTGCAGTAACTTTAGGGAAAAGACCTGAGTCTTTAGAGAAAAATATTATGACAGCTATAGGAAAAACTGGAGTTTTTCCTTATTTTTTTTTCTACTTAAATGAACTATATATTTCACATACTGTGAGGTCTTCATCAAAGTATTCAAATATTATTCAAAAGTTTAGTAGGTGAAAGAATATAAAATAATTCCATTAATTTTCTCTGTCAGAATAGGATAAGAAGGAGATACCATCTGATGACTCTGCTTTGCATTATTTTATGTAAGTTGTGACCTTATCTAGCTGAAATTAATGTGTATATATTTGCCTGTAGCCAGAAGATTTGGATCCTTTCCAAGAGGCACTTGAAGAAAGAAGGTATCCTGGTGAAGTTACAATCCCAAGTCCTAAACCCAAATACCCTCAATGCAAAGAGAGCAAAAAGGATTTAATAACGTAAGCATAATGTGAGGTGAAATTATTTATCTCCTTTTAACTTTTTCTCTCTTTGTCTTTTTTTAAACCAACGAATACATATACGCCTTGCAGTATGAGCATGCAACATTTGCAGCATATAAATGTTTCAAACTGCCAGTTAAGTAAAGTGATAAGCTAACGTGTATTTGCTTGTTCTTAATGATGCTATATTGTATTGAGACGCCATTTTCATTTAAACCTGTTCATTTTGCAGCTTTTCGATTAGGATGCTTAAAACCCCTTGCAGTCATTGCAGCTAAACTGGAAACAATGAAACTTTTAAAAGTTTTTTTTTAAACATACTTACTATTTTGGCTGTTTTTGTTTTTGTTTGGTGGCAGATGTCCAACACCAGGGTGTGATGGGAGTGGTCATGTGACTGGTAATTACGCCTCACATAGAAGGTGTGACTTCATTTTTTTCATGGTGGATTCTGTCTTTTCAATTTATTGTTTTCAGCTTACCTCAACAATGCTGTCAAAGTAAAACGTTGAACTATGTGTTAACCCTTTGAGTAATATATGTTGATCTTAAAAGCATGCTAATTTGTGTGTTGTATAAACGTCTTTTATTTTTAAATAGATTACTAAAATTTCCAAAGTATTAAGCATTTAAGTAGTTAACCCAGGAATCTACAACATTTTTTGTTATATTTTTCTAGTTCATAGAGAAACAAACAACAAACAAGAACATTTACAGTATGTAATTTTGGAAGTAATGTTGATAACTAAATATATTCAGAGGGTTAACTATATTACAGAATTCAATATTACAGCACTTGCCCCATCGCTTTTCTGCATTACAAACTTTTACTTTTTAATTTTTATGTTGTGTTTGTTTGAGAGCATTCAGTTAATGAGAAGATTAACATACTTGTATGTCCTGCCATGTCTTACAGTTTATCTGGCTGTCCCTTGGCTGACAAAAGCATTCGGAGTATGCTGGCCACAAGCTCACAGGAACTCAAGTAAGATATAAAGAGCAAATATTTTCTTTATAAATATTTATTTGACCACAAATTGTGCACAGTTGTATCAGAAATTAGAAATGCTGTCTGGGGAACTGCTGCAGAAGGGGCTGATCCTGCTTGGAACATGCATTGAAGTCTCTAGAAATTCCATACAAGGGGCTCTGTACAAAAGTCTGTTGACCTAGTACGTCCTTTTGTGTATCCATTAGATGACAGGGATGGACAAAAGACAGAACTTCTGGAATTTCATCTTAATGCTTGAATTCCTATTCAATTTTTTTTCGAACTTTGAGTTTGCTAGTTAGAACAGAAAATTCCCATACGATTAGACTGGTGAAACACTTCTGATTACACTAGCAGTAAAGCACTGCAGTTTATCAGACATAGTTGGAGGGAAAACAATTTGTTTTTCCCAAATGCTTGCATAATTTTCCCCAGGTTCGTATCATTGCTACCAGCCTAATATATTTTCTCATGTGACTATGTTTTTTAATGTTTATTTGGTTATCCCCTGCTTAAAATGAGTTCTTTACAATTCCTTTCAGTTCTTTGGAGTAACAATTGCAAACAATGAACATTAGCGAATCATGAGACTTAGCTTTGCTCTGTCTTCCTGCACATATGCTATACTGCAACTCTCTGTGTGGAAGAACTGTAGCATTTATTAGTGCTGTGACAGGGTGATACTCCTGAGTTGGTAATTTGGTTAACATGGAAAGATGTTCACAAGAAATGAGGAAAATTCGGTAGGGAAAGTATGAATGGATATCTTATGCTGCCATACTGCTTTGCAGTATTCTGTCTTACAATACATTTCTTGAGTTCAGAACATACACTGATTTAAAACAAACCAACTGACTCTTGATGTAAACCGTGTGAAAAATAAGAAAGCAAGCATGATAAAACTGCTGGAGTAAGATTGCTCTCTAGTTTTACCTAATCTAGTTGCTAGATGTAAACAATACATATAAAATTTACAGCTGATTTCCCACAAAGTCAAAAATAATGTTTTGAAACTATTATTTTAGGTCATGCTGGTATATGCTGCCAGAAGAATATGTGATATGCAAAAGGGGATGTAAATGAGATCAAGGAAAACATTTAAGTATAAGCAGAGAAAGACATGCGCAACCCAGAGAAACCCAGATTTGGATGTGGATTTTGGGTTGGGATGGGTCAAAGGGTAGAAGTTTGGGGAAATGTAAATGCATAAGCAAAACAGTCAAGACTCTTGAGGCAGCATGAATGTTTTAAGCACATACTTTGCTGCTTTAACCATTTTTAAAGTTTTTACTTATCTTAAGAAGGTGTTTCTGAATTACCCCATCTCCTCTGCTCTTCTCAAACATCTGCAGTCAAGGCTGCCTGGTAGAGACCAGGAAGAAAAGAATCCCAAAACACTTAAAATTGAGATCCCAATTCTATGTTATGCCACTCTCTCTTCTCTACTTGTTTCAAGTTTTGCGTAAGCAAAAAGAATAAGATAAAGTTGTGTTTTTAGGTTTAAAATCTATTATTTGTTATTCATTAGCATAAATTATTAATTTAACAGTTATCATTATACTTATTGAACACATAAAACTCTGTTTAGTTTCAAAATAACAGTATTTTAGGCAGGCTTACTTAACTCAGTTCTCTTTTGTATTTGCACTATGTGGCAAATTAAATTCTTCATTTTCTGATCATCTATTTTTCCACAGGATAAAAAAGTAAATCATTGCACAGGGCAGATAGTAATCACTGCATAAGCAATTAATTAATTTCTCCTCTTTTCCTTTATTATCTCATGTGAGGGCCTGTCTGTTGTTCACTACAGTTTTCTCAAACTGCCCTCTGAAGATATAACTGCTAATTCACTCACGTGTTTGTCACTACCATCACATCTGAGTGTTTCCTAATTAATTTAGTTATAAATTAGTTAGTTTATTAGTTTATTTTCATCTGCAGTTATACTCTGAAGTCAGTTACGGTTGACATTGTCCCCATTTTAAACTAGAAAAATTAGGTAAATAATTTTGATTGCTCAGTTGAATACTTTTAGGACTCAATTTGTCAGTTCTTCACATTGTAGAGAACTGTATAGGATCAAAGCCTTGAATTTGCTTGGAGTTGTGGGAATTCAGCAGATCAGTGTAATATAACTGACCCTTTGTGAAAAGGGATGAACTCTGCAGAAAAAGCAGGAGAGTCCACTTCCAGAGCAGCCATGCTGTCCTTTCTCGTGTCCCAAAACTCTGATCAGTCCCAGCTTCCACTTGGCTCGTTTACTCTGTCTGTTTTTCTTCATCATTTTTTCTATATTGTTCCCTGTCTCAAGCTCCCTTGTCTGATCAGCCCATCTCCTGCCTCCATCACATTTATATTTTTATTGTCCTCTGTCTCTACATCCTGTGAAGTTGGTACAGAGACAGAAATAAAGCATCTTAGCATTTCTCACATGTGTTTGAAAGCAGGGAAGTAGGAGTCCTATGGATGGCAGCATCCTTTATACAGCTCTCATTTATGCTCTTATTTTCTGTTTAAGATGGAAGATGTGATCATGTAAATGTAACATGCATGCACAAAGCAGCAAAACCAAAGCTACATAAGAGAATTTGATTTTGAAATTTTTGATCTGTGAAATACTTCCTTTACATCTGTTATATTTCTGTGTATGAGGTCTGGGAGTATAATTTCCTTGTTTCTAAAATGAGCAAGCTGAAAAGAAACAGAAATTCCATACTATGGGATACTACTGGCCCTCTGTCAGGCCACCAGCCACCATGGGAAATTTTGGTATCTGCTGTATAGCCTGGGCTGGTGTTGTAGCCAACAGCAGTAGAAGATTTAGTGATCTGCATGAACTGGCACCAGGAGGAGATGAGGAACATTGCTGGGGTGTTTCACACATATTTGCTGACAGCAGAAGAGTAGTGAGAATCAGTAACCTGGGCTCCTGCCCCAGGCTGTAGAGGGAAGTGTACACATATTTTTTACCTATAACCCAAGCTGAGATCCCTTCTGTCCTATCCCTACCAATCTGTACTGTTCTCATCTCTTCTTCATCTTTTATTCCTGGTTCAGATTTTCAGTGTAGTTTTTTCCATTCTTCCATAAAGATTTCAACATTTGTAAAATTCTTGGCAAATACTTGTTTAATGTACAGAGTACAGGGGACAATTGATAGTGTAGTAGAAGAATTGATAGTGCAGCATAGGAATCATATTTCTGGACTGCATAGTTTGGAAGGATTTAATATTTTTATATCTTTGCCATGTATCAAATACCACACATGTGCTGGTAAAGCCTTTACATCACATTTTACTAAAACATTATTTCTTTGTGTGTATTTTACAACACATACAAATAATGTTTAATGCAGCTTCCCAACTGGACTTTTGCTAGCACACTGACTTTTCTTGTGTCCCAACTAAAATATAGACTAGCAGACACTTCAAATAATATTCATTTATAATATCAATCGTATAATATTCACAATGAAAATAATGTAAGAATCCTAAAAGGTTAGAGAAATGTTAATTTTGCTTAACAGTCGTGCTTACTGTATTGCCTTTTGGAAATTGTGGCTCCAAGATTCCATTACTCACATTTCCTGGCTCTCAAAATAATAATGTTGCAACTTTCAATTAAATTGTTCCAGGGTCAGCATAATTATTCCTTATCACCCATGCTTCTCATCTGTAAGGGTTCTTGCTGAGGTTTACCATGCAGATTGCACAATATTTCATTTTTGCCCAAAGCTCAAATAGAAAAGTGAGAGCCTTTGTGCATAGTCTATCAGCAGACTAAAGCAGCTACTGCCTGGTCAGTGATCTCTAAATAACAGAATAATACCTTCTGCTTTAATTCCCAGAGCACTTCTGCTGGGGGAAAAAAAAAAAAAAAAAAAAAGTGGTTGACAGCTTTAAGGCTGTGTGAAGAAATTACTATCTGGCAAGGATCCAAACTTTTTGTGTATTAAGATTTTGTTACAGTATTTGTGAAAAGCAGCTAATTTTTAAAGGACCTAGGAACACTATATTGATGTGTAAAGTTAACTATGATGGGAAAGCAGTTAACAGTTCACCCAGTGCCAGCTGCCAATATTAAAGTATCTGTAAGTTAAATTCAGTGTAATCCTACCCAGGGGCTTTTTCTTTATTTGTTCCTTTTCATAGCAGGGCTTTCTAACAGTTACAATTACTTCAAAACTGTAATCCCATTGTGGAATGATATATACTGTTAAAAACAGTATTTTGAAGCACTTTAAATCTTACTCAAATTTAAAAAAAATACCCTCAACAATCCAAAGCTAAATTTAATTATTGTTTTTACAAGGACACATTTTGTTTATCAGTAAATCAATCCCAGCTAAAACACAGCTTACTGACTGAGAGAATTTCTACTCGGTGTCCTGTCAGTGTGGGAACCCAATAACCCAGGTACCAGAGACTCCCAGAAAGTGACAAACTTAATTCTTCTTAGTGCTACTTTGATGTAAATATAATCACCGTTTTTCAAAGGCCATAGGTAACTAAATGCTAATTTGGTCTGCTATGGAACTAAATATCACATTGTCAACATCTACCCTTGTTCCCTTGGGTCAGTTTTATGCCAGAAAATCCCATTATTGCTTATTCTGAAGCATCTCAACCTCAGAAAGGTTTGAAGTTCAACCAGGTGCCTACAAGTTTGGATACTTCCTGATAGTGTTGTAGTATGCCCAGTCCTTCAGTCACAAAGCACCTGTGTGGATTTTCTTATTTTCTCTGGTGGATGTCTTCTGGTATTTCCTATGGAGGGAGGAGTACAGTCTCCTTTCCCTAACTACAGTGAAACTTGAAAGCTTTTGTTTGCCACATCTTAACTCAAAGTGAGGAGCTCAGTCTATTTTTGCATGTTCTCCACAATAAAGTAAGAGTTGGAATTTCTGTGCCTCCATCCTTTTTCTATGTCATTCTGCCATAGTGATTTCCATATTCTTGGTGATCTACTCTTTCTCTTAACTTCCTTTCACTCTTGTCTCCTTGTTCCCAGATGTGTCGTCCTAGCAGTGTTCACATAGAAAAGTGAACTTCTCTGAAGTTCTCCCTGCTAGCCATGACTCTTCTAGAAAAACAACTCCATGCAGTACAGTTTTTTCTTGATAGAAAGGATATTCTTACCTCATACTTCTAGGGATACTCTTCCACATTAATATATTATCTATTATTTATTTTTATTGATGTGATTTTACTGCAATTTGCTCAGCAAGAGCTGGGAAGAAGAGATACCCTCCCAGAAATGAAGCAGTTTCCATTGTCTTTATGCTGATTAATATATAAAATAAAATATTACTGGAAAAGAGTAGTATTTTCCTCCCCGATTTAGTCATCTGGCAAAAAAAAAAAGGCCTTCTCCAAATATAAATTTAAAATGCAGAGAAAAAAAATTAATATGATTCATTAGTAAAGCACCACAGAAACATTTCCCTCTTTAGATAGGTAACCACATTATTCTTGGACATTGCCTAGTGCTTATACTATTTTAAACCTTGATAGCTCTGCCAGTATACAGTCACTTTATGTACTCAAACCAGTTATTTCTGCAGAATTCTGTTTACCTGCTGGAGTGACTTCTCCACCTACATCCAGTGTTTTCCACTTGGGGTATTTCTGATGTTCGGTTCCTGGGTGTACATTTGTTGTTTCATCTGCAAAGAAGTATTATCCCTTGCCTTGCCTTCCCTTCCCTTTCCCACCTTCCTCTTCCCTTTTCCTGTTGAGATTACATCTGTCCTCTTATAAGAATGCAGCAAGACTGAGACTCATTATATAGTTTTCACACACTTTTATCTTAAAAAATTACTCTTGGTTGCAAGAGAAGTAACCATTTCCATTCTTACTATCACTTTTTCACTCCTGTTGTTTATGTCTTTTTTTTTCTAAACGAAAACTTAATAGAAGTTCATTATAGTTTTTCTTGAATATTGAGGTTGTTGAGTCTAGTAAGTAATCTTGTGTTAAGTTGAAATACTCCTTTGATGCTAAGTATGTATCCTTTGAATCTGCAGACACTTTTTGAAATTCCTTGATACTTTATCTAACTTTTGTATAGGAAATGTGATTGCAAGGACTAGATGTGATGTATTGGGAGAAATGCTAAAAATTGCTAAAGTGAACCATTTGTAAATGATAGTGTTTTATTAACTTATCTGCAATGTTGTGGTAAAACAAACTGAACAAACTGTAGTTTTTAATGTGTTCTTTAATTGCAAGTTAGTGTGCAAGTCTAATTTAAATTATTAAAAACAAAACCAAGGAACATAAATCCCCAATTATTAGTTCACCTATAAGGAATAATCTCCCATTTTGCTCAACAATCCTTGGGCCAAGTGAAATTAGGAATCTTATGTGGTTTCAGTGGGTTTTTTTTGCATTTTTGTTTCCTGTATTTATTGCAGATTTCCACTTGGATACCTTATCTTTGATGGCAGCATGCATGCCTGGCCAGAACAGAACACCTTGGGCTCTGTTCCTGCACTTCTCAATACTCAAATGGGCACTGTAGGTTATACCTAGCATTTCCAACCTCATGTTGTGTGGTGTTATGATAATGTCCTTTGTATAGAAACCCATCATCTGCAGCAACCTCATCTCTGTAGTCGCAATAAGTTTTACATATGGAAGTGGCTGGGCTTTTTCTCTGTTAGAATAACTCATTCAGACTCTGGTAAGGTTGAGTCATTCCATTTTTCTCACTTAAGTTTGTCAACTTTTGTCTCTGAAATGGAAAACACTTGAGTTTTGTTTACATAAGACCCTTCATCATTGTTTTCATTATTCAGAGGTAGTCTTAAAAGCATGTACTCTCTAAAAAGCTCCTTAAAAGCCATCTGCATATCAGTATCTCTGATGCTGTGAAACGTTCCATGCAGGCACAGAATTGTTTGCATGAAGCACCTTGCAGAATCAGGGCCATAGTAAGCTGTCAATACTATGAAATGCTCTGAAATTAGAGGCTTCCTTTGCATAGTGGTACCTACAACAGCCAAACAGTTCATGGCCTGTTTCTTTATGTATTCAATTACCCAAAACAAAAGATAATAGTAGCTTGTATTTTTTTACTGTTTGGATTTGAATCAGTATTTAAAACCATTTGCCACTCAGTTATTACCAAAATAGCCTCAATTCAGATGAACATTCACTGAATTAGAGTAATTTTTTTGAAGCAACCTGTATGGCCTAAAGAGTCTAAACTTTGTTTTTGAAAGAATGTAAGTGCTGGGCATCCACATCCCTGCAACTTCTATATGCCTAACTTTGAAAGTAGAATTCAGTGTCTGCAGTAACAACTTAGGCAGTTTTGAAGATACACTCCTTAGTTCCTAGCTCTTCACTAATCACCAAATATTTCAGTGTGAATGTTTGTTTGATGGTTTATTTTAATTTTCGAAACTTTTCTCTTGTCAGTCATTCTAGTGCCATTCTGTGCAGTTTCTAAGCAACTATTCTGAGAGGAGCTCTTAATTGTGATTAATTATAAATGAATTTGTTTAGCTATGTTAATATGCCCAATGAATCTCTCTAAGGCCTTCTTGTCTTGGAGTTTTTCCATTTGTACAGTTGCCTCTGTCTTCCTTGGGTTTGGTCATACTTCTTTGTCATTGAACTTGTCTTACATAATTAATCTCATTCAGCCTGGCATTTGCTTGTAATCAATTCAAGGGTCTTTTCTTTGGCACAATTTGGTAATTGTGCAAACTCCCATTGTGATGTTGATCATTTTTGCTTCAAATCAACAGATCATAACCAATTGCTCATTCCATCCAGATCTGCAAAGATCTGCAACATGATGCTGTGGTATATCCCAAGTGCTGAGGCGATCCCCATGGGAAGTTGCATAAACTATACAGTTGCTAAAAGGGGAATTAAAAATGCAGTGTTTTGCACTTTCTGTGTTTGGTCAGACTTGCCAAAACCCTTTAATATATACCCCAAAAATAAAAGCAATTTTGTCACTTGAAGTCCTAAACATGATTGTCTGGATCCTCAGTTGGTGTAAATTAGCATAGCTCCGCTGCCTTTGGTGGAGTTACGCTAAGATACAACAGTGATGATCTGGGCAGATGCCCTCAGCTACTCTCTTGGGTTAGCATTCATGTTTGATTGCCTTATTTAAATTTTTTGAAATTATAAAATTCCTTGCATTATTTGGTTTCTTAAAATGGCCAGTTGCTAACTCGATTATGTGGTGTCTGTATCTGCACAGTAACATCTGATTTTGCCATGCAGTTAAGTTCATCTCTTTACTTTTATCTCAGTGCTATTGGAACTTTATGTGGCACACATTTTTTGCAGCACTGTAGTATCTATATCAATGTTTTATATCTCTAAAATATCCCATATCCCTCATAAACACCTCATCATAATCTTTTTTTACAGTATTTTTGTATTCCTAGTAAGTGGAATTTACATTTTGCTCATCTGCATGTAAAAACTGCTCTTCTACCCTAACACACACAAAATTTCCACTGCTTCAAAGTCTGTTGATTTCTCTCCTTCCACAGATAACAGCACTGTGCTCTTTCAGCATGGCCTCAGTTGTATGAAACAACCTTAAATTTTGAGGAGTACTTTAACACTGGCCATCATTAATTATTTTTGTATGCTTTACTGTGCTTGCACTGTACTCAGCTTCAGCAGTATATATTTTCTGTAATAACGAGGCAGAGGAGGACTGAGGTATAAGCACATTACTATTATTAGGTATTATTTTATGGACTGTGGAAAAAAAAAAGGAAAAAAGACAGACCCTTCAAAAAATGAATCTAAATAAATTATATTTAAAATGTAGTTTCCATAGTTATAGTATTGACAGTTTCATTCCAATAATGAGCTGTAAAGTAGTCAGTCAGTGATACTGAAAACACCTTCTTCAGGCTTCAGTTAACAGTACACTGAGATGAACAGAACCTAGTTTCCAAATTTTCAGACTGCAAATTAATAGGGACATCATTATGAAAGCATATGATCAGTTAAAAGAGCTGTAATTTATTCAAAAGAGATTAGATACCCAAGTATTTTTCTTCTATATTTTCTTCTAGGAAAAGAATCAAAACATACAAATGCAGTTTATAAGAAAAGCAAGTCATAGACTTTCTTTTCTTTTTTACGGGTAGAGGACTATTTTTTCTAGGTCAGTCTGGCACTTTTCTTGAATACATGGTGCACACAAAAAGTATTCTAAAGAAGAATTACAAAATCCCAACTTGCTCCTTTTACCAGTAAAACTATGAGCTTAGGGTTTATTATTTTCTTGTATGAACTGATGATAGGTAAAAGAAATAAAATGACCCTGCATTAAATGCAATCTACTGAATGCTGAATTCAGAGTTTAATAGGTAAAAAAAAAAATTGTTTTTGACTCCATAATCAGAATCCCTATTTCAATAATGAATCAGACATCATGTCAGACAATAGGTAAAAAATAAAAAAAAACTTCATTATTTCTTACAAATATTTGTATTTTTTTCTCCTAACTCCCAGAGTTATTCTTTAATGGGGACTGAATTCAGTAACTGCTGGGCATTTCACAAATAAGTTTTAATTTAAAATCTGTAAATGTTGGTTATGCTGGACACCGCAGAGAAAAATCACTGGTTTTTTTCACTGTAAAAAAATTACAGAAAAAAAATTCCAGGGAAATCATAAAAATTTATATGAAAATAACTGAATAATTTTTTAAAATGATAGATTATGGGTTTCTCCTCAAGGCATCTCCAGGAACCATTGTAGGTGGTGGTTTGTTTTCTTCTGATGCACTAATCAAGAAACATCTGTCAGGAAAGCGTAAGTATTTTCTATAAGTATAGGTTTAATGAAGGAGGGCCAAGGGCCTTGCTTTTGAATAACACTGAATACAACTTTTGTGACTTGAATGTGAAGAATCTGAAAGAACGAAATTATTCCAAATTTTTTTTCTTTACTTTTTTAAACCAAGTAAGGTTTAATCCTCAACATTCCCATTCACAGAAGAAGTCCTTCAATGGTTCTAATTCTTTACTGAAACCTAATCCAAAATCCTTTTAAGCAATAGAATCATACAAAAGTTTGGGTTGGAAGGGACCTTAAAGGTTATCTAGCTCCAATTATATAGGAACTAGATGGGAACATGGGCAGGGACACTTTCCACTAGACTGGGTTACTCAAAAGCCCCATCCAACCTGGCCTTAAATACCTGCAGGGCTGGGGCATCCACAATGTCCCTGGGCAGCTGTCAGTAGAACACATCCCACTGTCTTTAGCTGGCTTTGGATCCAAGATTATGGTCTGCAACTTTGAAAAGCTTTCCCTGAGCAGCATGTTTTTAATGGAGTGAGAACAATGTTACAAGGCCAAATTCCATGTTGAGTTTGCACTTCTTCCACTTGACAAAACCAGTTTCAGGTTAATACTGTCATAGACAGAGTCCTATCATTATTTGTTTTTTAAAGAAAAGAGTATTTTTAAAGTTTAATTAGTCAAGTACTGGTACGGAAATTCTTAACTTTTGGAATTCTATTCAATGAAATAAACCTCTGTAAATTAAAAATTATTGATATTCAATGCAAATGAGAAGTAATTTTCTGCAAAGTTTGTATGCAAAACTATTATCCAGAATACTACGTTTAATAACAATTTACCTGATTTTAATTTCTTTTTTTTTTGTGTTCACTCTACTGAAGCCAGAGTAAGTGCTGCTGATTCACAAATCATAATACGTAAACACATCAGGACCACGTATTCCCAATTTTTGCAAAATTCTTGTGAATGTTAATGTACCACAGACCAGATGTGTTTATATCTTCATATAAGGTCTTACATAATCAAGAACAATCTAAAAAATATTTTTATTCCATCTTAAAATTCAGAAGGTAGTGGGATTTTCTTTAAGGCTAAGAAAAACTTATTTTTGTCTGTTCATGTCAATGAAGACACTTCCATTCAAAGGTAAAGTAAATGTAACGAATAAGATATTTATCCAAGGGGTGTTTTTTCTTACAAACTTCCCTCATCATAAAAAGGGGAAATTGGCTATTTTTAAAGACAATGCCAATGGATTACATTCTCTGCAAGAGATACAGCTGACAACAATAAGTACTGGGAAGTGGCAATCCATGGGAGACATTTCTGTAAGATGTAGTTTGCTGGATAGCTTATTCCACAGTTGACCTTCCTCTGATCCTATATTAATCTTTAAATTAGTGGTTTTCCTACATCTGGATGGATGCTGAGTGGTATTATGCCTATCTCTACTTCATGCAAGAAGGTTAATAAGATGTTCTTCTTCCATGTCATGTATAGCTGAGGATCCCAACCTCTGAGCTAATCAAAACAGACAATTTTTATTGCATCTAGGTTCCTGCCCCACGTAATATTCTTCTAAATCCTTGTCAAGGGGCTTTTAATTAGCAGGAATGGTTGCAAGGATAGTGATTTTTTTAAAAAATATTTTGGCAGAGTTCAACTAGAAGATGTAAACATGCACTCTGGTAATAGAAAGTTATGATTCTTCTTCACCAGCCTGGAAAAAGAAAAGTATTAATCAAAATAGACAAGGTTTGTATCAACACTAACCAAGTCAATTAGAAATCAGATTAAGGAGCAGTAAATAGATGCTCAGGGTTATTTGGCTATAAGCACACTGAAACAGGAAGCGGTTTTGGAAAAGAAGTTTATTGCTTCTAAAAAATCAGAGGGAAACCTTCTTGTAAAAGTAATGTAAGTTAGCCTCTCACTTGCTTTTCTAACTCTGTGGTGCATGGGAGCTCTGAGCCCAAGATACAGCAGAGCCCAAAAACTGCATGCAGCCACACGGGGCCATTGTCCTGCACAGGCCTTTATCCCTGGTTGGAACCTCCAGCTTCCCTGCACTGTGCCCCTGCTTGGGAAACTATTTCTGCAGCTCTCAGACTGAAAACCTGATGTAGCTCCTTCATGAGATGTTTACAGTATAAACCAAGCTTGCACTGCCTTGTCCTATGGGAGTTGGAGAAGGGGAAATTGTACAAAAGCATGGACTTTCTGCCTTTGTTAACCGAGAAGAAAGAAAGGAGGGCCAAAGTAAGAAAAGACATGAGGGCATATCCCATGACAATGAAAAGCACAATTCATTCTCAAGTGCTCTACTTAATGATACCTTGGAACACTTGCATGGAACTGGAATTATTACTTAAGTGCTGTTCAATACAGTCTCAGATTTCAACAGAAAAATGAAGAGTTTAGCTTGAAACAGTTCTAATGGTCTTATCAGAGTTTCCTGCCCTCACTGAAGGGATGTCTCCTTTGTTCTCGTAATGTGCAAACTGCCTCATCCAGTCTGACAGGTTAGGGTGAAATGACACCAATTTCAGGTTATTGAATACTGTACTAACAGCTCTGTTGTTTCTTTTACTGCTACCCAGACAGCTGCAGCATCCTTTCAGGGGGAGCAGGAAACTCCGAAGCAGAGGCAGACACATGCCCAGAGTAGAAGCTGGGAGTATTATCTGGGGTACACAGTCCCTCTCACTGATCAGGATTGTTAGTTGTGATCCACTTCATCTACCACACCAAGAATTTCTGAACATTCATTAACTCTGCAAGCTGGACTTCAAAATCATCACTTTCACTTGTTGAGAAGAATGTACAAATACAAAGAAATACACAAATATTTTGAATTTATAAAACTATACAGATAAATTTGCTGATGGTTGAACTTGAACTATCCAAAAGTGACTGGAATCAAGTAGAATGATAGTGCATGATCTTTCTGGAATAGTCTCTAAGTAAAGGCTGCATCTGTACTGCCAATAGGAGGCCAAACAGTATTCTCTCTGATACAGCTTTTAAGATGGCATTACAGAATTATAAAACCATGTGGACAGGGATATCCAAATGGTAGCTAGTCTAAGCTGCTGCTCATACCAAGTCCAGTTGGAACAGGTTTCTCAGGACCTTATCCAGTCAAGTTGTGAGTATTGCCAATGTTAGAGTTCCCACAACTATTCCAATGTTTGACCAGAGTGATTTTTTTGTTGTTTTTTTTCAGGGGTTTTTTTCATTTATAATAAATTGGCTTTCCCATGCTGAACGTTATCTCTGTATAGGCTGTCCTTCAGCCATGCTGCTCTGAGAAAACTGTTGTTATGCCTTCACCACACCATCCTGTTTGGTATTTCTAGACAGCAGTAAGATTCCCTTACACTTTTTTTCATAAGAATGAGCAATCTAACTTCCTCAGTCTTGGGTATCAAGTCCTTCAGGCCCAGTACCATCTGACAATGTCTTGTAGCAGTGCAAACCTTCACCTTAGTGCTTGTGGTTCTCAGAGTGCTGGGAGGAAAACAAAAACATTGTACGCTCCTAAGTGTTACTTCATTAAGTCTGGTTTGCCTGCCCAGTGTCTACCAGTGGAGTCTGCCTTGAGGCAGTAGGATGGAATACTTGTAGGGATGGGCATAACTGTGGTATTGCCCAACTGTCCTCCTTGCAGACAGGTTCATAACTAGACTCTCACTAGGGAATTTTCCCTTCAGTATGAATTAAATATGCTTATTGCATGTCTGAGGTAACTTAGCACTCAACAATGAGGTTATACTTGAGATTCGTGCTCCACACTGACTCTTAAGTCAGCCTGATGACAAATTAGAGCAAATTTGAGAAGTTTTCAAGAATTAGTATAAAGTCACATGGAAAAATCAGTAACAAAACTGGATTTCCCTTAGCTGCACTGTTCATTAGCCTTCTTACTAGACCAGACTGCCTCTCACAGTCTGATATAATTCACACTCAGTATTTTCATATTTCTTCACATTGGCTTCTGACAAATGTTTTTAGGCCTAGAGGGAAAAAGCTGCTTGTTTTTATGAAATGAAAACTGGAGAATTTTGCTCATTTGCTGTAGATGCTTCACCCCAAAATAGAAAGTAGTATATCTGCTTTATATGTCTGGGAAAGCAAAACTCTTGAGTTTGCTCCCTTTATCCAAATGTTAGCCTGTCCCTGTTACTGGATAGTATATGTTTCCAGAGAGAAATACAAACATGCAGAAGACATGTAAATGTCCATCCAGCTTAAGGAACTTCATGCTACATTAGCACTTCTCAAGGTTACTCATGAGCACAATGCACTGACTGCATCTGGAGCAAAACATAACTCTCAGCCTTAAGATGCAATTAGTCACCTAAACACATTTTACACCAAACTATTATTTTTGCCTAATGCTTCTGAATGTGTACTGAAAATCGTGTTTTTAATTGCTCTTTTGAAACAGGAGTGGAAGAAAAAAGTTGTTAATAGTGAAGAAAATCCCAGCCCATTACATTTTTTGTCATTTGGATTATTTTAATGAGCTTGGGGGTTTTTTGCAGACTTCTTAGCCTTCATGCTGCCCTGGGTATATTTCCCACATAACTCAGAGATGTTTACAATCCTACTGATTTATGGCTTTGCCATAATGCTAGGCTGAGAGAACTCACATTAGAGGCAGCACTTTTGCTTCTTTCTTAATTATATAGGTCTACAAATATTTCTTAAGCTTGGTCTTACATACTTATACCATTTTGAAGAAGAATATATAAATTGGACTTTCTTCATGTTCTTATTCTTTCCATCCTTCCCACTCAGCCTTTTTTCCCCCCATCCATTTGATCCAACTGTCTCCTTTCCCATGATCTTGTAGAATCCTTCTTTTTGTTGTTTGTGCATGCACAAGTTGAACAAGAAACAGATAAATAGAATAGCTAAGGAATGGCTAATGTTGTCTTATGCCCAGTCTCCTACCAACAGCTTCAGTGGATTGTTAAGGCCACAGACTACACGAAAGCTGGTAATCTTTTTTTCCTCTGCTTTTGGCAATCCTAATCTGATAGTTTTTCTCAGCATTCCTTGCTGTGATGCTGACCTTTTTGAGTATTCCGGATTCATCGATTTTGCAGTTATTCCAAACCTCCCAGAAACTCACAGGAAGTGACAGCTTCGAGGTCATACTGCTGTGCCTATCAGGCCTTTGGTAATTACTTCACCTAGGACAAGATATACAAAGCTGAAAAGAGTAGAGCATGGGAGAGGCAGCAGCATAGAGATGAAAATTCAAGAATTATTCTATTGATAATTTTGAGGTGTTCAGGATAACCATCAGGTTACTGACTATAGTTGACATTTCTTATCAGGGGAAAAATTACTTAGTTTAAAGAGTGAATTTTCAAAGTACTCAACATTCAGCCTAATTTTAATTTAATTTTGAGCTAAAACTCCCATTTACATCATAAACAGAAAAGTTAGACTGGTTATACAAGCTTTTGAAGACACCTTTCAAGGTGAAGAATACCAAAATGTTATACCTGTGTTACTGTCTTCAAGTGCTTCACTTGGACCCGTTGTCACATGCAGGGAGCTATAGAAATCATGTCACTGGCTGTTTGGCAAACCTGGACCAATCTGTGGTGTGGTGGTGTCACCAATGTGTGGTGACTGAGTGGCAGATACTCTTGATATTCTTGAGAGGCTTAGTGGTTCCCATATTAATAGACCAACCAGGAATAGGACATTCTTCTTCAGAGACAAATGTGTCCACATAAATTTACTGAAAAAAGCCAATGTGGGTTTTTGATTCATTTTATTTTTGAGCACAGGCTTACAGCAATGCTATTAGGAGACAAGAGAATCTGCATGGCTTTGTTCCTAGTTGTAGGGCATGTTAAGGCTATCTTCTGCATTTTTCTCTCTGCCTCCATCATTTTAAGTTATTCCTTCATATACAAATGAAGCTTTTCTCCCAAAGGCTGAGCTGTTTGGAAATGAACATTTGAATTTGCATATGTTGGAACTGATTCATCAGTGGTGCCAGGAAGTGCTCTCTGCTGCAGGGAGGGGATCTGCAGCTGCCCGGTGCTGCCTCCAAGGCAGGCGATGCTGGCAGGAGAGAAAGCGTGGGCAAGGTGCCCAAGGGGAGAACTGATTCACAGCTTCCCCCTGGCAGCTTCTGAGCACAGAGCACCCCCTGGGTGGTGCACATAAGCTATTTCACATTAGGCACATACCCTGCCTTTGGCAACTGGCATGTTAAGGGGGTATATGCTGGTGCTAGATGTGAGAACAGCAGGCAGCATGTCATGGCACTTGCTGCTGGGAGGCTGGGAAGCCCTGACTGGTAGCAAAACAGGCAGCATGCAGAGGTGGTAATGGAAGGCACAGGAATATTTTATCTAAAGCAATATAATTAATTTAAACTCATTGTGTGTATCTGTGCATTTGAGTGCAAGGCAATATTTTATATGCCAGCATGATGCATTTTAGACTACTTATAGGAAAATGGATTTCAGTGTAATTAAAAAACATATCATGTTCTTTCTCACCCCCACAGAGTTAAAAAAATGCAGGAATGCAATACAGACAATAGCAGCAGCTAAGGACAGAAAAAACAGTACATGCAGAAAATCAGGGAATTAATTAATTTTTACCTGAGGAGAGGAGTATGCAGTCAGCCAGCCCCGGTTCTGAACCATTCAGTTGCTGGGGATTTCTGGAGGCAAAGAGAAAGAGAGCAATCTCTCTGCAGAGATAAAAGAGACTGAAGTTACTCCATGAAGCCTCTGAGCCAAAATTATTTTAATCTCATGCCTGGACTAGCTCCACAGGCCTGGCTTTGTTCCTTTATGGATAGAAAGACTGTACAATGAAGGTGGCAATAACAAATCTTTCCATTCTATGCTTCTTTCCAATCTCCAATCTCTACTTCTCCCAGTGTCTTCTGACAGGACTCAGTAATGCCCCACCAGGAGGGGTCCTTGTTTGGATCCCCCTGATCTCCTGCCCACTCTTACTGGAACTGCATTGGATCCAATGCCAAAAAATACCCTGAGAAGATGGAAAAAGATTTTTCTAAATTCACCCATTTGCCCTTCCACCACAATTTTTTGCTTTTGCTGGCTCTTGTCATTTCCTGAAATCCTCTTCCTTTACATGTGCTTTGGGTTTGGCTTTTAAATTTCCCTGTTACCTCCAGTGAGACCCGTTATATCAGTAGCTTTCTGCTAAGTGAGAAATGCTAGCAGTATTTTACATGTGGAGAAGTAATATTTAGCACTTCTGCCAAAACTAAATTTCTGGGATTGAGTACTCCGTCTAGGTAGAATAGAGAGAAATAATTAAAATATTAATCTAAATTTAACTTTTTTTTTTTTTTTGCTTACAATGCATCTTTATGAAACTTTGATATTTATAAGGGTCTGACTTTGCATGGTCATTATAGGTACATTTGTGAGAATTGGAACATAAATTTAGCCTTGAACATGAAACCATAGATGTAAGATCCCTTTGAAATATTCATTATCTGCATGACTGTCTCAGAGTTTATGTTGCCTCTTGAACCAATTCAAATGATCTCAAATGAGCTCTGAATGCAATTTCCAGAAGTACCCGGTGTAAGCCTGGTTCTGCTCCTTTTGAAGCCAGTGATAAAGCTCACAAGGACTTTAATAAAAATAAAAGAGGGCAAGATACTTAAAATGACTCATTGAGTCTTGACAGCCGATAAATTCTGTATTAAGGTTTCACCACAGCACTTTCTCCTCTGACACAAGGGCACAATGTGTACCCAGTCATTTCAGCAATGTGAGAGGACCACAAGCAATGCAGACAGCAGGAATGATAAAATCAGCTGGGAGAAAAGAGCAGGAGGACAACAAGGGTGATGAAAGAAAAGATAATGGGAAAAAAACAACAAAGATGAAGGAGGAAAGAAGAAAGAAACATCAGCTTCAAGGTTATTAGAGATCATGAAAGGAGGAAGGATGAGGGAGGAACAGAGATTGAAGACATCAGCCAAAGGGGACAGAGAAAATAAAAGAAGCAAAACATAGAGAGAGAAAATTTTAAGGAGTCAAGAAGAGACAATGAAGAAAAAAAGGATTTGGGAAATGAGGGAGTAGAATGCAGAAGAGAAATGCTGGAGAGGAATATGGATGGAAAGCAAACTATGGAGCACTGCAGGAAAAGGATAGCAGATTGAAAATAGGGTGAAAGAAGCACCAGGAAAGAAAATGTAAGAAGTAAAATAGAGTGAAGAAGTATGTCGATATGGCACCTCAGAGAAATTAAGGGAAAATAAATCCATACTAACAAAACTGTTTTTCATTGCAAGTTCATAGGTTGTGTAGGTAGAGGGTTTTCGTTTAGACATCAAAAGAAAGTATCATCACTGGAATTCAGAAATCAAATGCTAGGGTAAAAAATAGACAATAAAAGATGGCATGATTGAAGTGGAAAATATCTGTGTTCCTACTGGAATTAGAACAGACAGTGGCTTTTCTGTGCCATCATGAGGAAAAGAATCAGCAGCATTCCCACTTCACATACTTAATTAGAGCTTGACAATCTACCAAAATACCTGGGTCTGAAAATAAGATTTTTGGATATTTACACATCCAGATTGCTTTCACAGAGCTGGCTAGAACAGTAATGGCTGGGAGGCATTGCTGTGACTACTCAGAAGCATAAAGACAAAATGAGTTGCTGCTATCTGTCCATTTCCTGCTGAAGAGGTGTTTTCATAACACCAGCCACAACACTGAGTTACTGACACACCTGTGGCCAAAAATCTGTGCTGAGGACCACACAGCTCTGTTCATGATCTTGTTTCTCACCCTGGAATGCTCCCTGCAGGTTAGTGGTGAGTGGCAGAGGAGGAAACTGAAGGAAAGCTTGTTCTCTCTTTTGTTCTCTTAACTAGTTAAAAAGAGGACTTGTTTGTCAAAAGCTGCTAACCTGCCATTTTTGACAAGTCCTCAAATTCATAAAGGGATAGACACACAATAAACTTACTATACTCCACAGAAAATGCAGTTTTTAATTTGACAGAGCTTCTTCTCATCCCTTCCCTTTCTTGTCCTTTTCTCCTCTCTCACATACTCAATTCAGGGAACTGCAAACACAACTTCTTTACAATTTTACTTTTGTAAACTTTTGTTTTGGGACTACCTTGCTAGAAAAAAAAAAAAAAAAAAAGACAATAATTTCTGAATGTACATTCGGTTTCAGAAGACCTACAGCTTTTTAGCTGCAAACAGAGCAGTGAATAAGAATCTATACTTCTAGCATATTTTCCTCTTCTGCGTAATTTAGACTCTTTATTCTCCAGTTCTCCTCTGCCAAATCCTTCCCTTTTCCAAAGCACTATTGTGAGATTTTATCCAGTAATATTTTTAAAATACTCAGATCTTCAGACAAAAAATAGAAATGCAAGTATTGTTGTGTCTGTCTTCCAGCCTCCCAACCTGTGAATTCCATTCCTGGTGATTCAGTCAAATAAAACAGAATCTCAAATAGATGGAAACCACCAGAAAATAAAAAATTCTGCCATGAAAAAATCCCACAGGAAACAATTATATTTCTCTAGCCTTTCTGAATCTTCAGTAGAAAAATCACTCCTCTACTGTATAGATTGACAGCATGGTCAAAATAAAACTATGGGAAAGATATAATTTTCTACTAATCCCAGTTCTTTTGCAGTGTGGAACATTCTGAAGAACCATTCTGAATTTTTGGACTATTTCCTGATTTATTCCCTTGTTCAATTCAATATGATTTTTCTTTCGCTAGCTACATCTTTAAATAGTTACAGCTTTAAATAGTTAATTAGTAACTTATAGGATATTCTCTCTGATAGACTGATACTTATGTTCACTTTCTTCATGAGGGAAGATTGGATGCACAATGTAGTAGGTACTAAGTGTTGTAAACTAAACAGTAAAGGTAGCATCTGTCTTTAGTGCTGATACATCAGCTTACTAATGATGGGTCATGAAAGGTATTTTGTAGAAAGTCATTGCAATTGGCCAGTGTGAGAGAAATTGATGGTTTAATTCTTTTCTGTGGGAGCTGATAGCCTCAGCACAAAAGTAAAATGTTGAAGTACTTTTTATGTCTTTATCAGTATGTTTTGGATCTAATTTATGTTTTTAAATAATTTGAAAAAGTCAACCAAAGTCATACACAATAATGAGGACAAAACTATTGTAGTTCTGTCTTTGCACTTTTTGTAAAATCCTGTTTGCTCTCATGCTAGTAAAGCTGTAAAACTAAGTGTGTACACTACATGTAAGCTTATCTTGCTCCTGTGGACCTAGATAAAAGCCAAGGAATATAGGTTTAAATATGGGTCTTATTTGTAGTGCCCTATGGTGGTGAGAGCTGGGGGGTCTTGTGAGCTCAGGTTTCAACAAGACTTTTAACCCTTGGCATTTGGACCGACCCTCCCAGAGCTCATTTGGGCATTGCATCCATTTCCTCCCCAGTCCCAGGAACCTCCCTGAGTTCTTCAGGCTGCCAGAAGTTTGTTTCAATTGCTGCACACCTTCAGTCTTTCCGTGGTGAAGAATCAGTAGCAGACCTTAAGTGTATTTTTCTCAATTTAACTCTCACCTTTTTTCTTCCTGCTATTGAATCTAAGCCCAATACTGAATCCAGCTGCCACAGCTGTTGCCTGTCCTACTTTCTGCTTCTGCTTATTTTCCCAAAAATGCTTCTCTGGGATGGTCTGTGAAATGAATGGGACATCAAGGCACTGCTAATTGCATTCCCCTTCCCTGACAAGCCCTTTCTTTTGCTGGATGCCCTGAATTTGTAGTCAAGTTCTGGTATTCTATGTCCTCAACTTCACTCTTCAGAGAGTCAGTTCCTTTTGTCACCTCCCTCATTACAGTACTAAAATATTTCCTGTGCTGCAGTAAGCTATTATGTAGATTCTACAAATGAGTTTCTGATCCTGCCAAATTAGATTTACTTTAAGTAAGCAAGGAAAACTGCAGCTCTCTTTTTCCACATACTCTGATAGTCATTTTCAAAGTTTCACATCACCTGCCTCTTACAAGCACCTGTGCATACATTTTTCTGGCATTGTTGCATGTACATATGATTAAGTCAAATATGTGTAGGTAGTAAATGATAGCAAAGTAGTATATGCAAGTCCTAAATATGCGCAGACATTTGGAAAATACAGACTACCAATTCCAATAGCACAAGAGCTTGGGGTTGTCTCCTTATCTAATCTGTTTAGGATAGCAAGTAAATATTGTAATAGCATTATAGTTGTAACAGACTACTGCATATCTACATCCTGTGTGTCACATTCTTAGAAGAACTTCCCATAGAATGGAAACATCAAGAAATATAAGTGTTTCAGAGTTTTAAAATGTTCTTACCAACTGCACTAAACTCTCTTTTAATCTGTTAACATGACGGTAAAGATAAGCTTATGAGATTTGAAAACAAATATTATAGTGCCAAAATCAAAATTTTAAAGGTCTTTCTGAAATCCTTGCCAACATAAAGATCTCATCTGGTTTAATCGAAAGTAGTATTTGAAACTGATATGAACTGTGCAAAGCCATTTCTGAAGATATTAAATTAAATTTACAGCAGGATGATTTCTTCTTTAACTTCAGTTGCTTATTTTCTTTTTTAATGACACAGAAATAAGCTAGCTTTTAAATTGTGTAAGACTGACCTAATGGTTGAGGTGCAATGGTCTTACTTTGAGACTGATTGATGGGACATACTGGTGCATCTTATAAATCCTGTTAGTTAAGACACTATTAATCATGCTGCCTGTAGCGAAAAGTCTTGGAAAAGATGAGAAAAACGTTGTTCAGTTTTGCTAATAGCTTATCCTCGATAGGCTAGAAAGTCTGGAGAGGAAAATGATGGCTTCAATTCATGGGTTCATAAAGAAGAAATTGTTGTAGTACCTCAGACAGACCACAGAGGAATAGTCCCATGGCTCCAGGTTCTACTTTATTAATTTAAATGCCATGGACATTTAGAGCCAAAATTTAGTTAATTCCTTTAATTAATTCTTATCCCCATATCTTGTGATTCAGCATCTTAGAGGCTTCAGTGATGCAGCTAGTCTTGATGGAAATATGAAATAGGCATTACAGACCACTGAAGCTACCTAGCATGGGGGGAAAAAAAAAAAAAATCACAAGAAGCAAGAGTTTGTCTCTCTGTAGATCTCTAAACATTTGCCTAAAAATAAAAATAAATAATGAGAACGGATATATATAGATATAGAGTATTTAAATTATAAGACCCTTCACATAAGATGACCTGACGTCTTATTTTTTAAAGAAATAACCAAAGTTAATGCTAGCCATGTGCAATCACGACAAAGAATGAAGGGTAGGAGCCATACGGACTCAGTTATGACTCCTTTATCAAGGATCATATTTTTACCTAATTGGTATCAGACGGATCTATGCAGCAATTATGGGCTTTACCTTTCTATAAGCAGAAGGATTGATGTGTGATATCAACCTCTATGTTAGTCTTTAAAATATTAAGAACCATGTTAAAACAACTTCCATGCAAGATCACAGTCATATATTTGGTCCTGTGCAAAGACAAAGCAAGAGAGAAGGAGAATTGTCTCTAAGCATGTTGTTTAGATTTCTTGTCCAAAGTGCACAGCCTCTTTGGGATGAAGAAGAGAAACGTCAGTATTGTAGGGAACCCCACAACTTTTACCAGCTCACATCTGAGAACTACCATGTTTTAATGTTTTCTGTAGAATAGCTGAATGGGTCCAGATGAAGATTATATGGGAACTTCATTGAATACATTCAAATTTAATTTATGTCTTTCAAGGTAGCAATAATCATGTTCAAAGTTTGGCCCTGCTCAGCTCCTCAGAAGTCAGTAATGCTTACTAGCTTAAAACAGCTAAAATTCAGCTTAATGGAACATGACAACTCCATTGCACTAAATTGTGGGTTGCTTAATTACTGATTTTAAGAAATGTTCTAGTCTCTGCAGAAACCTTGTGAAACAAAAGTTTACCGGTATGGACCAACTTTGAGGAAAGCAGACATGTCACTAAAGGACAAAAGCCAAAGTCTGCACGAACTCCTGATTCAAACAGTGAAAAAATTCAATGTTATGGAAATCTGATGTTTTAGAACACAACATCTGAATTTGTGAGCAAGCTTTTTTTGAATTTGAATGCTTTCTCCAAATGAAGCTTTAAATAGCATGGCTAAAATTCAAAACTCAGGCTCAAGAAAAATGACTTTTTGGAATTCATGTAGCATTTGTCTGTTCAGTAAAATGCATATAAATTAATTCTTTGTCTTTTCTGTGATTTAGTATAGCAGTTCAAATACCAGCTAATGATTTTTCTTAGCATTCTAATGTAGCTTTTTCTGTGATGATTGCAATCATCTTTGCAATGTAGAAAAAAACATCTATTTTCTTTGATGGCTCTAATGTCATTCCACTGTTAGAAATTCCACTGAGGGCTGTACCATTTCTGTCTGGTGCTGTAGCTTGGTGTTTGGGTGGGTTATCATTTCTCTGCAAGAAGCCAGCATTACTTCCCTGTCTACACATTTCCTTTTTCCTAGGCATTTCCTTTGCTTCATGGAGAGGTGAAGGGGTCTCTTCATGGTGTGACCTTGTGACACTGTGGGATTAGAGCAATAGCTCCAGTGGAAAAGAAAATTACTTGCTGCAACGCTAGCCACTACCTAAGCATACACCATGGGGATAGTCCATTTGCTGTCAACCCTACTCATTCCTGGCAGTGTAAGGATGCTGGATTGCTGGGAAGTCTCCACTAATCTGCCTGTACTTGAGATACCCAGGAAGCATTTGAGTGGGTGACTGAGGAGTAGCAAATAAAAACATTTTATGAATGAAAAACTATGTTTTTCCCTGGTGTGGAATTAGCCCAGGTCTAGCAACGGTTAGGGGTCCCAAAGGCTGGCACCTGAGGAAACAAGGACTGAGCCAATGAATATTTTTAAATGGGCAGTTATATCTTTCCTGTCAGTAACTGCTCGGTGTCTCTTCCATTGTTATTCTAGGTGTCCCACCCCTGGGTGTGATGGCTCTGGGCATATTACTGGAAATTATGCTTCTCATCGAAGGTATGTAAAGACAAGGTTTTGTTATTTAACTCAAATAACTGCAGGGCTAGAAGGTACCTCAACTGACCTAACCCCTCTCTGAATACTGAAGTAGGATTGAGTGCTGCACAGACATGCGTTGGTCTAACTCATATTGACCACTAATGAATAACATTTCTCAGCTTCAGCATTACTCACTACCCAAATAGGTGGGAATATTTTTGCTAATATCTAGCAAAGTCTTTTGTACAAAATAAATTTAGTTTTTCAACCCTCTCTAGTAGCCCAAGGAGGCAGTTCAGCATTCATGTTTGTTGCTTTACATTCTGAACGACTTAACTCTTCACAGTCTGGACTCAAATCCTACTCCTGCATTTTTTTCCCCCAAATTGTATTTACTGAATGTTTGTGTTAGTCTCTTTCAGTTTCACTTCATATTCCTTGAAATGCAAAATCGGACCCTGTTCTTTACCTCCTCTCCCAGATAAAGCCTTATCAGCTTTAATCAGAGGGAATAAGTGCCTCTTTTATCTAATATACACCAGTATTGTAGGTACACTTCAGAAAAAAGTTCGGCTTTTTCTTAAATTGCAACACATTGCACTACATCAAGCCAGAAGAATAGAAAGTGAAATTTATGGATGAAAGCTGTTACCTTAACTGCCTAAACTATAACTTTACCAAGGGCCAAAGAACACTCCTCATTCACTAATTAGGATATTGATCAATTACGATAGTACTGCTGTAGAGGCAATGGTATAAATGCTGTGTAATTAGCAATTCCCCTCTGGCTGATTGAGAACTAAATCAGTAGAGAAGAGCTGTGCCATATTTCGTAAATATCTATCTACTGTTTAATCAAAGAATAACAGTGAATAATAGTGTAGTCCACCTCTCTTGTGTTAGTAAAGGCTCTTTACTCCCACACAGGCTAGTACTGTTGAGTCTGGATATTTACTTTCTTCATCAAGTCCCTGTAGTTTTACAACTGGCTATATCTAGTCACTACACAAATTCCCAGTTGAAATGTATTCCCAGTAAAAGAAACAAACAGTTCAAAGTCAAAACATAAATAAAGTAAGAGATTGGGAACATGCCGTATTTTATGTACTGTGAAAATGAAAGATCACAATTTCAATTTCTGTAATGCAGCATTAAAAAGCAAAAGTACAAATAACATTATAAAGGAGAAGATATAAGCATTTTAAAAGCACTTACATGATGCAGGAGATTAAATCACACTTTCAGAGGGATTTAAGGTCAAATTTAGAACATTTCACTATATGTAAATTTACCAACTAACACTCTACTAGCGTTATGCCTATTGTAACTCCACCCCAACTTCAGGGAAGCTATTTATGTTTTTGATCATCTATTTAACCAGAAGCAGGTGGGAGAGCAAAGATGCAGAAGATCAGTGTTACTAACAAGAAACCTGAAAGCTGGCAAGCTTGGCATGGGAGAATCACTGAACGTTGACTCATTTTTTAAACCCTTTCCCTGTGCAGTCTCCTGGCCACTATAGGAATGAACTGGACCGGACCATGAGCTGAATGGTGTTACCTACTTTTGTCTGTAAATTCTTATATTCTTGTATTTTTGCAGATGACTACTGGACCAAGTTTTCATTTGATTGTGCAGCATAATTAAGTACATATAAGGATATAAAAAGTAATTTTACAAAACAAAGAGATATGGTATTTGTCCAGTCCATTGGGATTTAACACATGCAGCCTTTTGAAATGCCACCATGTCTGTATTGACCACATTACTCCTTCATTTCTCTTCCAAAAAGGCCTCTGGCAACCCCATGTCTTTGGCTGCCTGCAGGCACAGAAGCACTGACACGTAGTCAGTGGAGTAACATCTTCTTTGCTTAAATCCACAGATGTCCCCAGGAGACCTGTCACATTTACACAGAGCCAGCCTTACCCTGTTCAAATCATGATATCTGTCAAGGCCATTTCTGAGGTGGGAGGCTGGCAAAATGAAATCTTTTAAAGGGCAGAAAACCAGCAGCCTGTATCTGGAGCTGTTAAGCATGAAAGACCCCACAGCATGTTGTCAGTTGGGCTTTCTAATTCCCAGACTGAAAATTAGCATTTAGCGCTGTCTGCATCTGAGTTAGCATTTTTGTTTGTATTTGATACCATCAGTTACCACCCTCTCAGTTTCAGAAGGAAGGGAATGACAAACTTCTCTCCTAAATGGCTGCTGAGATGCCTGGGTATCATCTGTGTTTAAAATGGCTGCTCAACAGCAAGCACACGAGACAGATTTCACTGCCATAACTCTGCAGTTCCACACACCTCTTCGATTTATGCAAGAAGTTACAGCAGCATGTACTGCTGTTGAATTTCCCTCACTGTCTTTTGTCTTCGTATATGAGGAATTAAACTGATAGAAAAATGAAGTACTATGCTTACCTTGTAATAGCTTTGGTTATTATAGGATAAAAAAATTTAAGCAAAGGCTCATCCTTGACATCTGTTTTCTCGATGGATCCACTGTCAGAGGAAAAATGAATTAATCATAGCCTCAGAAGCTGTCTGTTGGAAATGTCTGTTTAGAAGACCTGAAAGGTCTTAAAATTTCTAATAAATCATAGTGCCAGAATAGAAAGATCTATTACAGAGAGCTGATACACCAAAATACCAATAAGTAGGTGATAATTAAATTGATTTAATATGTAGAAAGCTTTAAATCACTAGGCAAGGCAGAAATTCTTTGTTCAGATTTTGTTATGAAAATGTCATCATCTACAAGCATACCCATCTGTACACCTACTAAAAAAAGTACTGCTTTCTGAGGAATTTCTATTAACTGTTTAGTTTTCAGATGAAAATTCTGATTATTCTCACACAGTGAGTACAGCTAGTCTCAGAGATAAAGGACGGGTATCTTTAACTCCCATCCCCTCCCCTTCACTTTCTGCAGACCAGGTTGTATGTCAGCAGTGAACCAGCCTGTTTCTGGACTTTTCCCTTGCCCCAGAGCCATCTTCCTCTTGTTCTGAATCCCTCAGACTCCCTTCCTCCTACTTCTTTCTTATAGACAACACTATTATTTTTGAAGAAAATTGTCCTTAATTGGCACAGGCTTTCTCAGGTTTAGTTTGTACACAAGGAACTATGGTACTTTGGTGTCCCCTGTGCAAGCTGGAATAAAGAGCAGTTTGCTTTGAAAAGAAAATATTTACATTTAAATGTTACACTTAAAATGAAAAATGAAATGGCATGAGAGCACAGATCCATGTATCAGAGTGCCTGCTCCAGTAATGCTGACATGAGCCCTGGCATGACACTGACCCCGGGCCACTAAAAGTCTCCCAGGCAATTCTAAGAAATGATTTGGGACTCAGTGTGGGTCCAGATCATTCTTTACAAACAATATGGGTGTAGCTGTCCTGCTTTACAGAGACAGAGAGCTTAGCTCTACAAATGTGAACTTTCTGGTCTTGGGTCAAAGCAGCAGTTCCAGGTCCCTTCTATTTTACACTGTAGATGTAGCCATGACATCTCACTAAAAGTTTCTAGATAATATACGTTGTCCAAAATCTTGTGCCAGCATTTCTCCTTTTCTTTAATTATTTATGACTTTGCAGCATGTAAACTCTAGTTTTGTCTGTTCTTCATTTTCTAACACAAAATTCTGTCTGTGATTGCATCACCTTTTTCTTTGCTTCATCCCCTCAGTCCTCACTGGTTTTGACAAGACAAATTAACTGAAAATTTTGTTACCACTTTTTCTGTCTCTTCTTCACAAAGACAGGACCTACTACACAACACTCAAGTACCTTTTGTCATGCTGAAAACAGAAATTTAATCTTCTATTTTGTTTCTTTCTCTAGGGAAATTTTTCTTTGGTGACACTTCTTTGTCTCTTGTGTCAACACTTGAAGGTGTTCTACTGGTGGATTTCTATTTTTAATGTTGGCAGTTAAGATGGAAATAACATTTAAATAGAGGACAAAGCATGATTTTTTTCCACAGACATTCTTATCCTCAGATACCAGCTACCTAAAAAAAACCTTTAAAAATCTGTTAAGGTCATTGTCAAGTCTACTAAGTGGTTTCTCTAATGAATTCTTCATATGCAAAGGAAAGATGAGCTTGTGTAGTTGAAAACAATGTTCTCAGTCTTCAGTTAAATGTAACATTGGTTAGCCTAACATATAACTTTGTCTCTACCAAGTCTTTTTGTCTGGGTAAAATCTGAGCACTTGAACTCCTTCTCTGGAAGGCATTGAAAGCTCTGAGCTCTGTCATGTTTTTATTCAGTCATTCTATAGGATTCTTATGTGATGTTTGAGAAGATTTGATAATGTTTCTAATGTGCTTCCGAGACAAATCTTTAGTCCTACAAAGAGATACTCCTGTTTTTTCTGTTCTTCTATCCCTCTCAGACATAGAGGACATAATGTCTCTCAGGCCTGAAACACTGGCTTCTATTCCTTTTAAAGATGCCACTGCTGCTGCTGAGTCAGCTGAAGGAATGATTAGGCAGAGGGTTAAGAGCTGCCTTCCCTGACTCCTCGGGGAGTTCCTGTGCGTGTGGTCTGCACAGTGCCAGCTGTCCTGTCATGCATCACAACCCCACGCACGCGGATTCCCCCTCGTGGGGGCTGCTGCAGCTCTCCTCATTTAACCCACCTGAGCTTTGATTGTGGAAACTGGACGGGATTGCCTGTTCTGCCAGTTTCTCATATAGAAAGCATATTCCTGTAAAGTGTACCCAAGAACGAAAAATTGCATTCTAAAATGTTTTCTTTCACACAGTCTTTCAGGCTGTCCGCGAGCAAAGAAAAGTGGAATCAGGATAGCACAAAGCAAGGAAGACAAAGAAGACCAAGAGCCAATTAGGTGAGAACAAATATTGTCAAAGGGCCTCCGTGTGTTTTATAAGGTCTTATATATCTTCAGGTTTTTTTAAGGCATAAATGTAACTGTGTGATAGTTATCCAAGAGCAGATGACCACGTTGATTTCTATGAGCAAGTCTAGTACCTGTGCTTTTTTCAGCAAAGAATACAGCAACAGTCAAGGATACAATCTTCTATAATTTAGAAATAGTTTAAAATTCTTCATTTTCACATGATATTAAAAATCACTTAGATCTTTATCTCCTGAATGCCCCTTAAACATGTTTGCGCACTACAGGCAAACCATACATGCTAAATAAAGGTAGTTATGGAATTGAGTGTTTGTATGAGACCACTGCAGGAAATCTGATTGTTCATGTAGTTTGCAAGAGAAACAAATGCCTGCCTGCAGGTCTTGGTTTCTTCTTGCAAGGTAGTCTGATATCAGTGGCCACTGAACATGGTGGATTTAGTGACTGCTTAGACTATTCAGGACCAGATCCTCAGTGGAGAGTTGCAGCAGTATTTTAGTTCACAAACAGTGAAGTAATTGGCCTTTAGTTTAGACGTGTTATATAGCAATACACTGAAGAAAAATCTACCATGATTTTCTTTAAACATTTCACTTAGAAGATTCTAACCTGTTCCTTCTAACCTTGGTTATTTGGTTTTTAGCAGAATACAGAGCAAATGTGTGGGGGGATTCCCAATTCAGGAAAAAGATCAGATGAATACAGAACTGCCTTCATTGGTCTCTGGGCTGTAGCACATAGTTTGATATAATCACTCCTATTCAAAGAGTGGTTAAAGGAGCTCTGTATTTCTAATGAGGTGCTCTGATCACCTCATAACTAACTGTGTATACATGACTTCAGACAAGTCTTCTTTGGGTTCCATACCTATAAATAAAATGCACCAAGGATTATACTAAGTAGTATTTTATGCTTATAGTGGTTTTTGGGCAATTTTGCTGCTGATCAGAGCTCAGTAGCAAACTTTTCAATTCTGCTGTGATGTTTACTGTGATAAACACCTGCAATTCAAATACAGATTTCAGTCCTTTTGTTGCAATGGCATAAGGTCAACAGCTGTGACTGAGTCTACTGGCTAGTCTCCTTAGAATTTATCGAAGAACTTCTTTTTCTTCAAATTATAAAATTCTGCTTGTAATTTTATCGACTACAGGGTATCTTGACTACTTTTGCCACCACAGTGTAGGATTATTCTTTCCTTTTCATGTCAAGTTTATTTTGACTTTGTTATAAAGGCTACCAGGTATAATGTCAAGACAATAAAGTTTATCTCATTTATCTGCTATCCAGATGTCCAGTTCCTGGCTGTGATGGCCAGGGTCATATAACTGGAAAATACGCATCCCATCGCAGTGCATCAGGGTGTCCTCTTGCTGCCAAAAGGCAAAAGGATGGGTACCTAAATGGCTCACAGTTCTCTTGGAAGTCAGTGAAGACGGAAGGAATGTCATGTCCAACACCAGGATGTGATGGCTCAGGACATGTCAGTGGTAGTTTTCTTACTCATCGTAGGTGAGTAACTATGACTTAAGTTTTTCACTTATGTTTATTATTTCAATCAGATTTAAAATACAGATTTTTGTCATGGCATTTCTCTGTTCCTTTTGAATTTCATTACTACTTCAAAAAAAAATATGCTTACATGTATTTGTAGGTAACTGGAAATCCAGACACACAAGTTTTTTGATGCAGGCCCTTGCAGATACAGACCTGCATTTGAATGCATAATACACAGAAAATTTTAGGGGGAAAAAAATATGCATGACAGTAACTGTAAGTTTCCTATTGCTTTATTGATATTTCTGGACAAATTACCTTGGGGCGGCTCTGTAAGACATATCTGAGTCCCCCTGATTTTCAGAGATGTCAAACACATTCTTGATTCTCAAACATCAGAGCATGGGACTGAAGAATTTTAGGAAAGAGTTCCATAAAACCAAAGTACTTTTATTCATTTGGTAATGAACATGTTTGTTTAAAACAATATACGTATAATACAGAAAATTATTTAAAACTAATGGAATGTAAATATTTGACAAAAGAAATACAAAGCTTGATTTTTCATAAACTTGGCAAAAATAAGAGAGCTTTGATTATAACATTTTTCATGGCTTGTAAAAGCAGGAGAAAGTGGCCAAATTTGTAGGGATAAAACTTGCTGCCATTTTAGATATTAGATTATGAAGAAACAAGGATTTTTTTGGAGCTCTGTCTGGGAATCTAGGCCTGAAAATGAGTATAATGTCAGAGCAAATTTCTTATTATATAATCGCTACTATAAAACTCTGTTACTTCAAATATGTCAAGTTGATGTCCCTAATTTGTCACCCTCTCCAGGCAGACCTTAGTTGAACTTCTGTACCCTTTAGTTAGCTAAACCGATTTGATCTTGTTTTGTAGTCAGTTCTAGATACAGAGATGATAAGTGTACTTCTTTCTTCTCTTGCCCGTAACTATTTCCTTTGATTCTTTCATTGACAATCCTTTGTAGCTTCAGTCAGAAGCCTTACCCTTACTTCAACCTCCCAGACTTTGTGCACATAGTTCCTATTTATTGTTTAGGCTCAGAGCTGTTTTTCTAGTCAGTGTTTTATGGTACCTACCATGAGGGGATTCTGGTCTGTGACCTGAAGTGTTACCTGAGTAGTCAAATGTATTACACAGCCTCCAGCTCTCAGAGGCTTTAGGAAGTAGGAGGGGCAAAACTCTGACCATTTGTGCAGATACCACATGAGTATTTAAGTTTCTGACTTCTACTAAAATATCAGTATTAGTGTTCATATTTCAGTTTAACTTTCTTCATAATGGTGTAACATTTATTTAACTCGGAGAGATCCGTCATTAAAATTTTGAAATGGTTTTACCTTTAGTTAAAAGGTACAGTATTATTACTGGGAGATTGCTTGCAGGGAGTATTCACACAGTACTTACGGTCTCAAGGAGAAAATTCTTGCAACAGTAAGAATAACTATCTTCTAAAAGAAATGTACCAGTTTAACAGTTTAAAGATCAAATTGTGGCTAGAGATTTTTTTTTAAAGGAGTGCTTTCATGAAGAAAAAACAACCCTAATGGAGTAACCTAAATGTGACATTTAGCTGCAGAGCAGCCATGTGTGTTTTTCAGTACCACTATCTTAAGTAGAAACAGAGACATGTAAATGGCTTATCATATAAGATCAGGTTTTGGGCAAAAAGGTCCATTATTAGAGGAGATAACCACAAGATGAAAGGTTTCTTAAAAAGATTGGTGAAGTAAATTGATCCTGCTTAATTGTCTTGATGTAACAAAGGTCCAGTATTCTAAGTTGTGAGGAAATTGAACAACTTATTGAAGCTTCCATAAGCAATGGCAATATTAATAACAAGCCATATTATTTAAAAAATATTATTAGTTCTTGTAGAACTCTTAAGGCTGTTAAAAATACTTGGTTCATTTGCTCACACAAAAAAAAAGCACATGGAACCATTTTAGATGCCTTAGGATTACTTATATGGCCTCCAGCTGCTGCTCAGAAAGGTAGGTCCAGTGTAATATTTATCAGTCTTAGTGATATATCTTCTCCAGTGGCATTTCATGCCTGTATATGGACAACTGAATCAAACCCTATATGTAGGATTGAACTTCAGAAAGTTCCACCTACCTTAAGAATCTGCTTGTACAAGAGGTAAGCTGCATTTATTCCACTTCCAGGATCAGTGGATCCTGGAGAGTTGTCCACTTCAGTGAAGTAGACACTGGCCTTTAATCAGTTGTACCATAAATGTCACTGACTGTGTCAAGAGGCAGTGGGTTTCCCCTGCCTACAAATAGGTATTTTATTCCATTTGAAGTGTTCTTAGAGCATGCAGTATGGCCACACTGGTTTGGCCAAAATGACTGAAGACTTGTGATACACTCCATTCTTTGATTATGACAGCTGAGAGCTGAATGTGCCTGGCAGGGAATCTACAAGGGTGCTGGTCTTGTTAAGTGAATGGGCCCCTCAGCTCCATGACAGCTTTGACACATAGCTCCCATGCAGATGTTTAAACCCTGGTGCCATAATCTGGAACTCAATCCCACCTAGATTACAGACTATCCATTTTCTTATATAAGGATGAAATATTCCCTGACTTTCAGTGTATCCATTCTAACAGACTGTGGTCTTATCTTCTACCACTAATAACATTTTGCTATACAGCCATGGCTTTACATCTCAAATTCTCGCCTTCTCCAGAGAAGCAATGCTATGCCAGTTACACAGTGAGACCAGATTTACAGACATTCTTTTGCAGGTAGAGCTGTGTTCAGCATGCACGGGGGGAAAACAGAGCTGTGGCCTTTAACTGAGTCAGTAAAAGCTCCTCAGGAGTAGATAATGAACATTTTTGCCAGTACACCTTGCTGCTCTCCTAATAGGGGATTTTTCCTTCCCAGTGCAAATATTTTTCTATCAGCAGACTACTCTAAGCATATATACATATATATAAATTGCATGTGTAGTTGTCGTTTATGTCTTCTCTGAGATTTTTATATTCTGCCATTTGTAGATAGCTGTTAATAGGCTGTTATTAAAACAGCTGTAATATTCTGGAAATGAACTGCAGACTGGCTTGTGAAAATGATGCCAACTGTTGGATTTATCAAATAGATATTAGGAAAGATGTTTTTGAGGTAAAGATTTGTTAGAGCTGCTGTTGACATTGTACACGTGTCATTGGACTGGTGTCAGTGGACACCGGAGATGATTTACCACAAGTGCTGGTAAATCAATAAAAACCTTCTCCAACTGGTATGTAGTCTAGAATTTAAATATATGCATATTCCTACAATCACGCTTTTGAAGCAGAATTTAGTAGCCAATAAAAAAAGTCATAAATTTCAATGAATTTTGAATTCTACCCAATGATCAAAGGTACCAACAAAGGTTTCTGGTTTTTAACATTTCATTGCCTGTTTGCAGAAATTTCTGTGAATAGTTTTATTTTGTCAAAGAGTTTGCGTTAGGAAAGAATGGAAACAGAGTTATCAGGTGGGACTTGAAGCATAGGATTAAGTGTGCTGTGCTTCAAAAAGGAGCCTCTGCTAGGAAGAGAGGCCAGTGTGAAATTAGGTGACCTATCAGCAATATGAAAATGAATTGGAAGGCATGTAAGCATGGAGTCAGTAGATAGATAAATTAAATAGGTGACAACGAAATGTGTATTTCCTATTATACTGTAGCTTTGCAGTTTAGTTCTTAAACAGACCCTTACATCCCCATATTTGGTTTAAGATTTTTATGGATGACACCATTTCTAGTACTGTGGTCGGTGGGGACTTTCTCAGAATATATTTGGATTTAGCAACCCTGCTCCTTTGCACAGAAGAGGATATGTGCTTGTGCTGACTTCAGTGGAAATTACCTGCAGAAATGCCTTTTCAGATCTAAAACAGTGTTCTTGCTCCTATCTTTAGCTCACTTTTATTTACATCAGTGTTCACCCATTTCAAATACATTAATGTAGCTTTTAAATTCCTTTTACTATGGAAAACTGTCGTGGTTTAGCCTCAGTCAGGACCAAATCCCCACTGAGTTGCTTGTTCACTTCCAGCAGGATGGGGAAGAGGATCTGAAATGTGAAAGTGAGAAAACTTGTGGGTTGAGATTAATAGGTAAAGAAAAAGCCACATTCACAAGCAACACAAAACAAAGAATTCACTTACTGCTTCCAATGGGCAGTCAGGTGTTCTGCCATGCCTAGGAGAGCAGGGCTCAGGTAATGGTGTCTTGGGAAGACAAGCACCATCACTCCAAATGTCTCCCCGTTCCTCCTTCTTCTTCCCCGAACTCTCTATACTGAGCACGACACCGTATGTTGTGGGATATCCCTTGGGTCAGTTGGGATCATCTGTCCCAGCTGTGTCCCCACCCAGCTCCCAGCTTGTGCACCCACAGCCCCATCACTGGTGGAGTGGGGTGAGAAGCAGAAAAGGCCTTGACTCTGTATGAGCACTCCTCCGCAGTAAGGAAAACACCCAGGAATTATCCATGCTATTTCCAGCACAAATCCAAAACACAGCCTCATGCTAACTACTCTGAAGAAAATTAACTGTATTCCAGCCAAAACCTGTACAAAAACATGTTAGTAGAGTTGTAATATACAAAAGATGATCAAATTATAAGTATTTTTCCCATTAACAAGCTAATGCTAAATACAGATGAAAGTGTAGGGAAGGGTGATTTTTGTTTAGTGAACCTGTATCCTTGCTGAGGACAGTAGGACTCCAAGATCCATAAAAAAGTTTATAGAACAGGATTTGTATTTGAGCAGCAAGGGCATGCCACTGTGTTTGCAAAATGTCTAGATGTGCTGGGAGGAAGCCATGGACATCATCCACTGCCTTTTCCCTTCTGAAGGAATGTGTGTAGAAATTATCCAGTGGTTGTGGGAGATGATTACATATGACACTTGTCACAGGCTATCCACTTTATGCATAGGAAGGTTTAGTTAATGGTAAGGCTGTCAGAAAGCCCACAGGCAGCAGTTCACTCAGTTCAGCTATTACCACACACACGTCCTGAGGTGAAGGAGCCCTGTCAGTGCTGTTTCCTCCAAAAATGCTAGGTTGGTCGTAGCTCTGAGTTGCACAACTGCATTGCTAAGCATGGGAACAGACAAATTATGAAAAGAAGAAAAGACAAAAACCCCAAAGAACCTCTAGACAGGAGCTGCCCTCTGCAACTGCTTTCTGGAAGCTGGCTGATACCTACACTTACATGGATCCTCAGATGACCTCCAAGTTCGCAAACATTCAAAGCATTTAGGAGATGACAAATGTGAGGGAAGAAGGTTGGAGATGTAGATTTTTCATATGCAGATCCTTTTTCTCATGAAATATGCTTTGCTAGAAATAGACACTGCATAAAAGCCCTCTGTGATCAACCTCAGCTTCTGAAGGGAAGATTTTCCAAATACCACCTACAGTCAAACCTCCTGGTGCTCAGGGCTGCTGCTTGAATCTGTGTCCATAGAACAGCATCTCACCCCAGCGTTTGTCTGGGGTGGGTGGATGCCCCAAGGAGGCAGCAGCTCTGTAATACAGATGCTTTACAAAACACAGGCTAGTGGCTACAAATTTGCTCCTAAATTGTTGTAGAGCTTTCAATATTTGCCTGAAGTCACATCCTGTCTTAACAGCAGCATTTCTCAGCTTCACTAATTAAAAACATAAGAATACTTATCATTAGGTCAGCAGTGGCTCTCCAGCCTATCCACATCTTTTTGCATAGTGTGAACTTAAACTGAACACATCATGTTCCAGGTGTGGCCTGACAAGGGCTGAGTGGGACAATGACTTCTGTGTCTCTGTGGTGATGCCCAGCACCCCACTGGTTCTCTGTGCCACAGCAGCACCACTCACTTACACTGAGCTTGTCATCCCCAGGACCCCCAGGTCCCTTTCCACAGAGCTGCTCCACAGCCAGGTAGGCCCCAGCCTGTGCTGCGCTCCTGGATGACATTTTCCCAGGTACAAGACCTTACACTTGTCTTGGTTGAACTTCATAAGGTTCTTGTCAGCCCACTCTCCCAGCCTATCCAGGTCTTCCTGCAGTGTGACTTTCCAAGGAGTTCACTTCCCCACTCAGTTTGGTATTATTGTCAAACTTCGTCAGGATACACATGGTCCCGTTGTCCAGGTCACTTCTGAAGATTGTAAACAGGATTGGGCCCAGTATGGATCCCTGGGAGAGCCCACTTGTGGCAGGTTGCCAGTTTGAAAAGGAGCTGTTTACCACCATCCTGTGTGCAGCCTCTCAGCCAGTTCCCCACCTACTACATAGACCATTTGTCCAGACCATAACACATTTCTCTAGGAGGAGGCTATGGGAAACCATATCAAAAGCCTTGGAGAAATCCAGGTAGACAATGTCCACTGGTCAACCCCATCAACCAAGCAGGTTACTTTGCCACAAAAAAAAAAGCAAATTTGCTTTTGCAGGTTTGTAAGCACAGCTGGCTCTTGATGAATCTATGCTGGTTTTTCCCGATCATGTGCTTTGTCTGACTCATGATAGCCCCCAGGAGGATTCATTCCATAATTTTCTCAGAGACTAAAATAAGGCTGATGAGCCTGTAGATCTTCCTTTCAGCTCTTCTTGTAGATGGGGTTGTCACTATCTTTCTTCCAGTTTCCTGGGGTATCTTCTTATCTCCACAACTTCTCAAAGATTATGAAAGCCTCGCAACAATGTCAGCCCACACTCCTCACTGAGCTTTTGCTGTTCCAGCTGCATCTCTGCATCCCCCAGAAACAGCCTTGTCATTCCCGGTGTGTGTTTGCCCACTTTTCCATCTCTGGTCTGCTTCTCTTTTGGTTTTGAGCAGACCCAGAAGCTTGCAGTTAAGCCAGTTGCAAGCATCCTTTAAAACACAATGGATCCAAACTGCCAGATGAATTCTAAACTTCCAAATTCTTCCAAATTCTAAACTTCAAAAATACCCTATTCATCAGGAGTCTGTGTCCAGCAATATCTTTTGAAAGGTGTTCCTGTGCTGTACACTGAAAATGGTAAAAACTTTGAGGAGAGAAATCTATTTTATTTTCTATTTGCGAAACATAAATACTGTCAAACTCCAGATTTGTAAGACGCTTTTAATATGCAGTGCCTTAAAGTATTTGATTGCATCTATTTCTAGCCAGGTCTCTTGTCAGGTCAATTCTTATCCATGCTTTTATTTGTTGCAACAGTAAGTTGACAGAGTGCCACATATGTGTCAAAATTAATTCACTCCTAGTTCTCATTGTTTTACTTTTTCTCTGATAGGCTTTTTCAATTGTTTAGGGTGTTTGCTTGTTCAGTTGGTTTTAATCTGCCTGTCCCCTCCCTGCCATTAATTTATTTTGCTGTTTAGCATCTCCTAGTTTTTCCTATAAGCTGTACATTGCAATTCAGCAGGAGAACATCATACATCATTAAGAGTATAGAAGAACTAACCAAATTCACTGCATTTAACAGCAGCTACAACTGACTATGATAAGCATCATCATGATGACATACTTAAAAGATAACAGGCATGGAAGTGCATTGACATTTCCGAGAAGACAAGGAAAGAAATGTGGCAGTTAAATGTAATAATAATATACATAAAGAAAAAAAAAAGTAAAATAAAATCTGTGAGGTAGATCCTACAGTGCAAAGGATTATTTTACTTTATAATTTTGTGTTGATCCATAAGCTTAAAGGAAAAGGTTCTTCCTAAACCACTTTCCAACACCTTTCTCTTCCCATCCTCCTTCTCTCCTGCTTTAGTGTTCCGGCCCTTTTCCCTTCTCTGTCCCTGTGGCTCCTGTTCAGTCTTCTTACTTCTGAGCTTCTCAGTCCCCAGCATTTGAGGTAGTTGGTGCACTGGCAAAACAGGACAGGCAGTCTCAGGCATTGCTTCCAGCAAGCATTCTTCTGCTCCAGGCCCTGCAGCCCTGAACAGGGCTGGTGGCAGGGAAGGCTCCCAGTTCTCATACACACAGAGTACATGGAGGGTCTGGCACGAAACACTGACTCACATCCACTTAGTATATCTGTCCAAGGGACAGTCTGTCAGAGGCTTATAGGTCTGCCTAATCCACTTTTGTTTTCATGAGGACAGCAGAATGAATCTCTAAACTCACAACACCCCATGAAATGTCATTTCTTGCTCCAGTTAATGGACAGTTATTCACTGAATTATTTGGACTTTTTTGTTCCCCTCAGTAGGGACAAAACAATGTATATGGACAAAATTTTTCTGATGACATTTGAAAAAAAAAAGAGCCTGGCCAGACAGTTACTATTGAAGATTTCAGTCAGATCAGTTAAAATTTGGCAAAAGTTAGAAGTGACTAAATGCAGAACCTGGTTGTTGAAAGAGTCAGGCCCTTTGATGTAGGTAGTTCTGCCAGCTCTTTTCATTACAAGCTGGAAGAAGGACAGAATAGTATTTTAATCAGATGTACTGTCTGTTAAACTGGAAGGCTCTTAATAGTAAGCTAATCTAAAGGGACTTAAGAGGTTTACTTACCTTGGGAAAGTCACAGAGAAAATAATATGAAATCCATATTAGAAAAAGCAGACTGCACAATATAAACAAGAAAAATCATTTTGCTGAGCAGACCTGACAAATTGCAGCAGACAGCAATTGTACAGGTGCTTTCAATGTGACACCTCCTTGATTTCAGGCACTTAGCAGAAGCTGTCTGGTTATAAGTCTGCTTGTCCTCATTCCAGACATAGCCCATAAAAAAGCAGGGAATACAGGATGACTTTTTAGATTTCAGGAGGGATGAATTTTCTTCTTGAAGTGCCTTTTCTCTGTTGCTGTCTGTACAAGTGTTTAGAGAAATTGTGCTTCATTTTAAGTGCCAGAGCGAGCTGGACTTGGTCACTTAATAAATCACTTGAAATTTTGAGCTGCCTAAGAGCACTAATCAGAGGTGTGTAGCTAAACATACACCTTACCTATTTATATACAGGGAAATCTCAACTTTCTCCTTCATAATACATGCCCTATTCAACAGCCCAGTACATACCCTGGTCTTCAGGTCATCTGTCCTGTTGTGGGCAGTCACCAGGAAGGAGAGGCTGATAAGCTTTGCAGAAGCCAGCCCCAGCTCCTGGGGCATTCAGTTGTTCCCCATTAATTGCATGGCTCAGTGCTGGGGCCATCTGTAAGTCGTGTAGTGTGCTGCAGTGGGTACTCACTCACCAAAGAATTAATGAGAGATTTTTTAACAGTTGTTGCACATTGGGCAAGAGCCAAACCTCCTTCCCTCTTCAGGGATGATACAGGTCAAAGCTCGTTAACACATGAGAAGCCCACCCACAAAGCCTTTTTGCTGACTAAGCAGCTTCAGTTAACTAAATATGATATAAATTTGCCAAGGGACTGCTGTGTCCAGCTGAAGGGCAACTTTGGCAGTGCTCTTACAGTTCCGGCATTTCAAGATTCATTAATCCCTTTTCTGGTGTGTATTTATGCCCCAGGGGGCTTCCTTTCAAATTGAGTCTGCTCTCAGGGTCTTTTCTCTCAGCTTTGCCATGTTAACAATTCTGCATAATTTCTATTTTTGTTTTTCTTACCTGATGCATGCTTCATTCTTTTGTTATGAGGAATAGGCGTAATTAAGCTATAACGCTATCTTACCTTTTAAATCTCCAATAAAAAACTCCAGATACCTTCTCTTCTATTGGGTGGCCATTCACTCTCTCTCACTGTCCATTTGGTGCCTGACTGACCCGATTTTAATGCTAATTCAACCCTCCCCCCCTAAAATAAGAACATAGTTCTTTCCAGAAAGTAGTTCTGAAACAATGATCACATATCATTAAAAGTATTTTGAAAAGATTGCATTTTGTCTTAATCATAATGTCTGTATTTTTTTATGACCATTTGGGTAGTGGTTTAATTTTTCTTACTTCTGAAGCCAATACCAAGATTTATTTAATAATAAATAATAAAATCTCAGCTACTTTCCTCAGCAACTTTGAAAAGCAACTTGAATTCAGAGCTGTCACTTTCCACATTACATCAAACTTTTAGTATTTGTAGTATTAGTATTTAGTATTAGATTTCCCTCCTGATTCAAAATTGAAGTTTTTCACCCCAAGCATTCAGGTGTGAGTTGTAAATGCACCCTAAAAACCCAAAACAAAACAAAAAACCCCAACCAGCCAACCAACCAACCAAACAAAAGACTTTAGCCAGGAAACAAGACCTATAAAGGGCCATACTAATAAAAATCATTCTTTTCCGGTGAAGAATTCTGAAACTGAGCTGAACAGAGGATTTTTTTTTCTGACACCCAACACCACACAAAAACAGTTGGGGTTGTGTGGCCAGTGGGGAGAAGAGATTCCTCTATGAGTCACAGCAATCTCCATGCAAACAAAACTACCTTGTTTGCAAAACCTCTCTCCTGGATTCCCTTTGCTTCACATCTCAGTAAAAACCTGGGGAAAAGCCAATCACCCTTGAATGTAAATAAAATTGAGTGCTGGTTTAGGGAGGGTTCCTTTTATCTCTGCTGGAGCATACAGTATTTCATCCTTTAAGGTGTGTAGCAGAATTTACTCATGGGAATAAGGAAATCTAAAGCTGATACCCTTCAACATAGAAAAAAAGAGTAGTTCATGGATTTAATATTAAACCAAGGAGTGGGCTACTTTGATCACTGAGTTTGATCTCTTAACTTGAACTTCAAACATTAGCAAATAGTTGAGGAGCTTAGTTGTAAAAGTAAGGTTTCAGCCATTAACAAAATAAAACAGTCATTTTCACTGTGATCTGGATTTCCCTGAATTTCAAAAGGATTTACATCTGGGCCTTGTTTTGAATGTATCTCTAGTTAAAAGAGGTCCCTTGAAAGTGACTTGTTCTTTCCTCTAGTCTATAGACAATGCTATTTTTAATAAACAGGAGAAGTGTTTCATTTTCTTTTTGAAAAATCACTGTGGTAGGGAATCTATAAATATCTTGCAGGGTTTATAAAGTTTGTCCTTAGGATGCTTTTTGGGTACTCCAGGTTGAGGCTCTGGTTTCTTTACACCCTGTTATTTCTTTCTTTGTAAACTCCAACACTTGGCATACCAAATATAAAAGTTGTGTTTTATTTGACCTTTATCTACCCCTTTCCCATATGCCTACTTCTCTGTTTGGAAAGTGTTTTCTTCATTTGACAAGCCAAGTGCAATTTCTTCAACTTCAAGAGGGACTAAGCTGCATCTGTCTGCTGAGGAAAAAAATGTATTTAACACACAGCTGGAACCCAGATAACTAAAATCGGTCACCCAGACAATTGTTCCACTTGGTCAATGACCCTCCTCTCTGGTGGCCTCTGTTTTTTGCATCCCTGAAGACAATGCAATTACATTCTTGAAGCAGTTCAGGATTTTAGCCCACATTTATTTTTTTTTTAATTTCTCAATAAATGTGCACTGAACACTACCTAAATACCCTTTTAAAACTTTTTTCCCTCACTAATTTTCATTTTATTTTTGAACATATTTCACCCTCTTTTCAAATCCACTGAATATATGGCAAGGCACTAGTTGCATTAAGATGACCACAGTGCTAAGCCAGAAAGAAAATTCATTCTTCACATTATGCTCAACTCTAATAGATACAATCACCATATAGTCTTTATAGTATTATGTAAGTTAGGGCAGAGGGTGGTTTTCTAGGATCATGTGCCAGACCATACTTTCTTTCTCAAATTAGAGGTTAAGCCCAACAGCAGAAATTCATCAAGAGCCAAGACACATTGCATCCCAACAAAATAAGGTGCTGATGGTCATCTGGTTGTTGATACAGCAGAGACTTACAGCTCTTGGTGGATCAGAAACTCAGAGGGACCCAGGAGCTGGGTGCTGGTGCTTCTCACAGTCCCACCAAAATGCTGTAGCTTCAAGCCCTGTGGCATCCAGTCTGACAGAGAGATTTCATGGCTTGGTATGTTTATACTGAATTTATTACAGCAGTACCCCAGCAATGTTGTTAGAAAGTCTAACTCATTTTTATTATGGAAAGAATACTCAACTATGTTTATATTTTCTTATAATTTCTTATGGGTATGAGAATAAAGGCAGGAGCAAGTGAGATAACTGTGATTAATTTTACTAGTTCTTTGCTGGAATGATTAAGCTGCAGAATTATGTAAAAGTCAGTGTAAAGTTTGAAAACCTATGAAAAACATCAACTGTAAAGGCTTCAAACTTAATCATAGAGTATCCTGAGTTGGAAGGCACCCACCAGGATCATCAAAGTCCAGCCCCAAGAATCACACCATGTGCCTGAAGAATATTGTCCTAATGCTTCTTGAGCTCTGTCAGGCTTGGTGCTGTCATGACTTTCCTGGGGACCCTGTTCCAGTGCCCAGCCACCTTCTGGGCGAAGAACCTTTTCCTAATATATAACCTAAACCTCCCCTGACACAGCTTCATACCATACTTAATGTGAGGATAAGTATTATCCTTAACAAAACTACTGCCTAGATGTTTCTCGTGCTCGTTTGTTCATTTTTCAGATATTTGAAGCATATTTTGCATAACTCCTAAAGCATTGAAGTAGCTTTCACTTGTATTCTTTTGTTTGCCAGTCACAGGGAAAGAAAATCCTATCTACTATTTTCTTTGTCTCCTTCTGTCCTTCTATCTCCTTCTACCCCCCAGTCTTCTAGAAATCTCAGGCAGCTCTCATTCTCACTAGGATCTCAATTCAAGATTTTTGGTTTACTTTACACCTCCATAGGGTTCAGCCTCTGTACAATAGCCCACTTTTGGTGCAACACTGACTTGACCTTCTTTTTTATCTTCCCATACATCCTGACTTCTTTTGGTTGTTCTCAAATCAGACAAAGAGCAGTTGCTTTCAGTAGAAGTAAACATAATAAGATAAAATGGAAGAGTTTGAATGTCCTTGCAGAGTAGAAGCTTATTCTAAAAGTCCTAATTTACTTTTTTAATTACTTAAAACAGTTTTAGGTAACTTAATTAAGAACAGAGCAAAGCAAAAAGGATGCACATTGCTATATTTGACTAACTCATTTTTGAAGGATTTAGACACATTAAACAAACTGTAGCAAAATTCAATGCTCTAATTTAGGTTACTAACTTGGTATCTGCTTCACTGAAAGTGCCTGGCTCAGGAAAGTGAGCTAATCTGCCTACAATACAATACACAATTAATGAAGAGACAGATTTGCCAGAAAAGATCTGCAGAGGAACTCAGTGGCATGGTCTGGCTTTGGCATCTTCCTCTGTGGTGAGCAGGATACCTTTGGGAGTTTTGAACACTTGAGTGCATAAAGCCACTGGAAAATTTAGGTCCATCTGTTCATTCATAGCTTCTTCCTGTCCATCCTCTAAGGATGGACAAGTAACAAGCTAAAGGTGCATGATGCACATGTTAAAGCCATGCATGTAAGGATTGGGGAAGCAAAAAGAGGAAGCTTGTGGCTTAGGCATGCAGATGCATTTCAAGAAACCCATTTTGGTAAAAGCCCTCCGTTGTCTGTGTCTATTAGATCGCCAGTGGGTTAGAACAAAACTAATCTGGCTACAGAATATGGAAGCCTCTGCATCCTCACTGCCAAAAAATAGGCAGCCCTTTGCCTTTCCCCTCACTAACTCATGATTGATCAGGGTGCCTCCAGAAGAAGGTAGATAATCCATGCAGAAGGACTCTCCAACAGTTCCAGCAGCAAGGATAGAGCACAGCACCCAGATCTTTGTGCTTTGGTTTAGGCAGAAGGCATTTGGTGTCAGGGTGCCTGAACTGCAGCTGATCTATAGGTGCTCCATATGTGCCTACCCCAGCAATTGATCTCTCCAATGGCAATGGGCCACAGGCAGTTGCTCTTTGGCAGCTAGAACGTGACCACCCCATTTTGTGGAATAGGAAAGCTTAGTATTTTACATATGGAACCTTGTACCTGGGGCCTCAGGTGAGAGTGCACCTTGGAGCACCCTGGGCATACCAGTGGAGAGGTAACCTTTCAGACAAGCCAAAAAGATATCTGCAGGTTTAGGCAGTTCTGAAAACTTGGTGTATAGAACCATGGCCTGGGAATAAGATTGGATCCTTGGCACCAAAAGTTGGATTTAGGCACGCTGAATCTCACAGCAGATTTCTAATACTTCTGAACTAAATTTTTTTTTGTTTGATTATTTTTCTGCGTTCTCAGGTTTGCTGTTCTAGCATCCAGGTTTCTTGTTGGTCTGTTTGAATGCTGTACTTACAAACTGTTTGAAGGCCGATTTTGTTTTGAGGGGTTCCCCATGCTGTCATTAGTCAAGACTTTTAGAGAGGAAAAGGCTACAGAACAAGATGAGAGTAAATTAATGCAGTTGTTACAATGCCTAGTGATGCTAACTTTTTCTGAAAAAGAGTGAGGACAAAATATGAGACAATTCATTAAATCAACGGAAAGATTACAAAAATGAAGTCAGTTAAATGGTGCAGAAACTTTGCATATACTGTTGTCTCATTTCTTTCTCTGTGCTAACATTTTTTCCCCAAACGCCAAATCCTCTCCTCTTCAAGGCTCCCTTTGACACTTCAAGAGGACAGTTGTTTGCAGTCACACACTGAGTCCATAGCAGACCTTAGAACAGTAATTTGGCATCCTACCAACTAAGCTACAGCCAAAAGCTACTAGGTCATGCCATTTCTTGATACTACTAGTATTGCTTTATTATACATCTTCTTAGTCACAAAGCTGTAGAAAATGTTGAACATGGATTCTTTTGCTGAAAAAATAAATTTTTTAATATATTTTCCTAAGAGCAATCCTTTTTTGTATTACTGCACTTGATAGCAGGCTTTTCAGAGAAACATTTTCAACAATCAAACACGATATGTAAATTAGAGGACTTTATTTAGAAGAAAGTTGTGTCTTCACTGAAGGAATTACTTTTAATCAAAGACACCACTTTCCTCCGTATTACAGAGCGATTATTTGAGTATTAGATTTGAATCTGATTTGCACAATTAAAGATTGTAAAAAAAGTCTTCCTTTGCATCTGGAGAGGAAATATAAATGTGCCTGTATGCAATGAAAGGTATGTGATGTTACTCAGTTTCCATGGCTATGAAAACTGAAATGTTGAGGCAAGAGGAAATTGTTTAGCAAGCTTCCAAATTTCCTTCACTAAAGCTAAAGCTTCCTCAGAATAAGATTATAGTTTTCCATCATTAAATTAGATTTAATGTGTATTTTCTCTTATCTGTGGTAGTGAAACTACACTAAAGATATGATTTTGGAAAAAGGAGGTAGTTTGGTGTATACCATTATTTGTTAGATAGTGAGCACTGTCTGATCATTATTTTTATTTTTTACAATAAAGCCTGCTAAGACTGCATTTTCTGTCAAACTTTTTTGTACAATGTAATTAAAAAGCTTAGTATTTTTGCAACATGAGAGAGGAGATAACTAAATGTACACCCATAAATGTAACAAATATGCATTATAAGACATAAATATCCCCCATCAAGACAAGGTAATTTTTGTTGGAATGACTTTCCTTGGGCTCAAAAAAAAAAAAGCCAACACATAGTTACTGCCATTTTAAGAAAAAATTTAGAAAACAGCAATTTAGTCAGCTCAGTAGGTGATATTCACAGTATCACGAAGAAAAGCACAGTTTATGAGAGCTAGTCATTTGGATGTGAGAGGTAGCTCATATCCTCTTCTCTCATCATTCAGTTCCATGTTTGAACATTTGAATCAAAAAAGGGTGGAAGTTCAGAGCAGGGACGTGTAAATTCAAGCAGGAGTATGAACAGAATAACTGCTTTTAAAATAAAACGTTTTATTAAAAGCATTTTGTCGTAAGAAAATTGGACTGTATATCTGACTCTTATATTAGCTGTCTATGCAAAAAGAATTTGGAAGAAAAAACAAAACAATGAAATCACTACTGGTAAGTCCTTTTCTTTTTCAGACTAGTGCACTCTTTCAATGCTAGGCAGTGAAGATAAACTATGTCTCTGATACTGTTTTTATTACAGGTTTGGATTACAGATTTCTTTTCAATGACCTGTCAAAATTAACAGGCTCCTTACTGTTCACAGTTTATCAGGATGCCCCAGAGCTACTTCAGCAATGAAGAAAGCAAAGCTGTCTGGAGAACAAATGCTAACAATAAAGCAGCGGGCCAGTAATGGTAAATTTTTAATCATTACCTTCTTAAATACTAATTCTCTGTAAACTAAAGTTACCATTACTCTACTGCCTTTTCTCCTACACGTATAAATGCACTCTGTATAAATTGGGAATTCACTGTCAGTAGAAGTGAAACCAGGTTTTATGCTCTGGAAACCTGAGCCAGGAGTAGAGCAGACCTAGTTATGTCTATATAAATCTAAAACTCTAAAATATTTCAAAGTAGAATATACCATTATAATTTTCTGGTTCACATTTCATTCATCAAAGGTCAATAGTTAGTCTTATATTTTTGCAAGATTCAGAAGAGAAAAAAGGGTTCGTTTCCGGAATGCCAATTCCTCCTGAGTTCCCTTGAATTAATTTGGACCTATGGCTCTGTAACCTCTGGCAGATGGAGATGGCTTTGTGCCATTTCACCTCCAGTAATCTGTAATTCTTCCTGGGAACCTTGAGTTGCAGGGAAAATGATGAAGGTATCTTGGATGAAAGTCAGGAGAGTACCCTGGTAGTCGAAGTGTAGTGAAAGCAAAACGTAGGTGCTGCAGTTCAAGTAAGGAATATGCAAAAGACTTGTCTGGGAGGTGCCCAATTCCTCAGTTTGCTTGAAAAACTATGTAGTCACTTAGTCTGTGACAGTGCATGCCTTCTTAACTGCTGGTGTTAACTGCATTTAGAGCCACAGAGCATCTGAATGCAGTGCAGGAGGCACCTCTGCCCACATGGCCAGCGCAGCTGGAGAATGCAGTGGCTGGCTGTGTTCAAGAGCTTGTAACCAGGGAGTGCAAGATCTGGGGGTTATTTTCTCTAAAACCTGGGTAGTATTGAAAACTGTATCTGCCATGCCCAGGAAGAATGCCTTAAGGAGTAATATGTGGATATTTTGGCTGCTTGGACACATGGCCTGCCTGAGCAACCTAGTGGCCTTCTATGATGGGGTAACTACATCAGTGGACAAGGAAAGGGCTGCATATGTCACTTACCTGAACTTCTGTAAAGCCATAGCCGTGGTCTCCCACAACATTCTTCTCTCTGAACTGGAGAGAGGTGTATTTGATGAGTGGAGTGTTAGGTGAATAAGGAATCCAGAGGGTAGTGGTCAATGGCTCGGTGTCCCGATGGACATCACTGACAAGTGGTGTCCCTCAGGAGTCCATATTGGAACCAGTGTAGCTAATATCATTAATGACATGGATGAAGAGCTCAAGTGCACCCTCAGCAAATTTGCAGATGACACCAAGCTGAGTGGTGCAGTGACACACCTGAAGGACAGGATGCCATCCAGAGGGACTTGGACAAGCTCAAGAAGCGGCCCATGGGAATCTCATGAGGTTTAACAAGATCAGGTGCTGGTGCTGCACCTGGGTCAGGGCAACCCCCAGTATCAACACAAGTTGCAGGTTGTTTTGATAATGCTGTGATATGAAGAGATTAGCATGTTAAGGTTTTTTACTTTCCTTCAGAAGATCTGTAAGTGGACACACTCTTTAAATAAATTACATATGACAGTGGAGTGAAATTTGTTGCTGCAGGTGCATTTCTTGTAATATAAAGTTAAATGAGTGTATATAAAGTTAAATGTTATTTTGATCCTCTAGGCATTTTCAACACTTTCACTGGAGAATGACTGCAATTTAAAAAGAAAAAGTAATGGAAAATACTTCTTTTTAACTTCAGAATAAAAGTTTGAAGAATGCTTCCTTTTTCTTTTTTGCTTGAAATAAATTTATTTTCAAATATGGAAATAATTAATTCACTGAACTCTGATTTAAACCTTAATTATTTTAACACCCCTTTTATTTTTATGTCACACAGGTATAGAAAATGATGAAGAAATTAAACAGTTAGATGAAGAAATCAAAGAACTAAATGAATCCAACTCCCAGATGGAAGCTGATATGATTAAACTCAGAACTCAGGTAACAGTTTTATGAAGCTCTAAATTCAAGCTGCTTTTTCTATATGACTGATTAAAAGAAATATAGGAAATATATTGTTCCCTTTTATGTGAGTTAATATATTAAGATATCTATCCGTAATTTGCTATTTATAAATCTGAAAACAGTGTTCATTATGCAATTTCCACATCAGTTACCAACAGTAAAAAAAACAAAAATAACTCAGCAAAATACATTCTTTAAAATAATGGCAAAGCATGACCTGCCATGATCAGCTTGGTATTTCCCCTTGATAAGGCTATGCCTTAAGTTAAAAGTTGTTGTGTGACAACATGGTCATTAACATAAGTTACAAGGTGAAGGAGCCCAGATGAACAACATGGCTTTTGCCATGTCTCAAAGAGGAAATTTAGATAGAGAAGTGAACACCTGTTACACTTCATTATGTGATACCCTATGTGCAGCCCTTGGCAGCAGTAGTGGTTGCAGAGATCCAGCTTAATTCTTTTGTCATTCCACATAAATTTTTTGGGGTGAAAATAAGCAGAAAACCTAACATTAGACTATTATCTAAAATCCCATTATTCAGCAATCCTAACACTGGATGGAAAAAGCAAAAGAAGAAAATAATTTGAATTTCCCTAGAATTTTTCAATGTCCAGCATAGACTCTGGTGCTTGTATATTCACGTTATTTGAGCATGGACACCAACAGTGAAATTCATCACAGTCACCGTTTGTCAATCTTTAGTCCCATGATCATAGTCATCCAAATGATCTCAACGGAAACAGAGTAAACCATTCCTTGTTACTTCTTTGTCTGCTGCTTGTGGAGGTGGGCACCATGTCTATTCTCCTCCTCCTCTTGTATACTTGTAAATGCAAGGCAGGATCTACTTCTTCAACTTGGTTTTTATTTGACTTCTAAACCTTAGCCAAATTGATACTGAAACCTCACTTCTACTTTATGCCTGCATACTGTTGTCATTATTCAGCCTTCATAGGATCTGATTCATGGTTTACACAGTTTCCTGATTTCACCAAATATAGCTGTAGGGTAATGAGGACAAAATCTGCAAGAATGTACAGCAAGAAGAATAATGAATGGCAGGAAAATTGCATATATTCACTCTTGAGAAATTTGGTCATAAGTTTTGAATCTGGCAGCTTCCAATTGCCTTGTTTTCTTCTGCTTAATACACTGTAGATGCTATTTACATACAGACTGATTTAGCTGAGTTTTTAAAAAATGTGAAGCAGCTTGGCTGTTACACGTACATTAGGTAAATGCTCCAGTTGTCAATAATTTACTGCACTTTTAATTTTATATTTGGCCAGATGAATTGAAAAATAAAGCCGCGATAACACTATTGCAGGTATAAACATGTATTGAGTTTCAGAGATTTATCTAGGAATTTCACATCAAGCTTTGATCTGAAATGAGTACAGAAGCCATACTTTAGTGGTCTCAGTTCCAGCTTTCATACTTCAAACCAGTGCCATTGCATATTCTTAGAAATCCGATTAGGCCCTTTGTGGGACCCTTGCATGTTCTTGGTAAAGGAAAGCTCAGCTGATGATTTTACCATCAAGTTAAAAGGATGCTTTTCACACTTCAGTGCAGCAGATTTAAAAAAAGGGTAGAATGACTGGCAGCAACACATACTGTCATTAAAATGATCAATGGGATTTTAAAAAGTAGCGGTACAAGAGACTATGAAAACATTATTTTGTCCACCAGTGATCTCTACCTCCTAAGATCTTCCTAAGCCAATGCTGACAGGTGCTTTCTAACCTGTTCTTTACTTCCTATGCTAGAAATTCCACAATCTCTGGGTAATCTGGTCTAATACTAACCTGTTCTTACCCAACTAGCTACTAAGGCTTGCAGAGAATCCCAGCTGAGTTAAACTTCACAAAAAATTTCAGACGCCTTAGTTTTAAATTCATACACTCTCCTGAAGAAAAGCAATTTACATTTATAACACATAGAGAGTTACATCACAGTCATTATCAAGCTATTTAGAGGATCAAAGACAGCAGTCCCCTTTATTTGCAACAGTAAAATTATATTGGACATGACAAAATGTTTGCTGATAAACCTTTAGAAAAGCATTGTGCAACTCAGATTTCAGTAAGACTTGACAGATGGGGAATGTGCAATGGGAAAATAGTGGAAGTTATGTGAACACCAGAACTAGCAACAGTCTTCTTTGATAGATTTGCAACCCATATGATAAGTGCCAGTGAAGGTTTTTCATACGACAAGAACAGGAAATTCTTCCATGTAGAATTTTTCTATTTAATAAAGTGAAATATCAAGCCTTTTTCTTAGTTGGAGCACTTGTGAGGCTCTCCTTTACTCAGCTGCCTTTTTGCTTAAGACTTTGGAGAAAGTATTTTTAATCTAAAATCTTCTAGTAAATTCGTTCAAATTTAACGTGCAAATATGAGAGGAGAAGAAACAGAGGAGAGAGGCGAGGAAAAAATCTGCAAATAGTTGTGCATCTCATACAAACAACACATTATCCTTTTTTCAGAATACATACAAGTAAACATTTCTTAGTTTTAGGGTAAAATGTGGGGAGGGAAATTTCAGCCTTTAAGCAAACAAATAGAATAATTGAATATGCCAGTTTTCTTAAGATACTTAGAGATGAATACTAAGTGAAGGGGTGAGATATGCTGATTAGATGCCACTGTATTTGTAGATACTCAGCATCTCATGAAAAAAGCAAAAAAAAATCTATTTAAGTTCCAGTGCTCAGCTACATAGAAAATCTGTAGAATGTCAGCTCCTGATGAAGTTATTGTGAGGTGGCTGCAGTATGCCATACTGAACTGAGCTTTCATTGGCATCAGACTCCTCACTCTGGTCTGTAATATAAGAAAAAAAAACATTTTAGGGTAGAATTTGGAGCATGACTTGACTGTAACAAGCACCTATGAAAGATGTTTTGCATTTGGATATAGCCTTTCCCCCCTATATAAAAAAGCTGAAAGCAAAATAAGACAAGAGAATGTGAGTCCAGGTTCAAAGCGGAAGAAATTATTTTCCTTACTATTTATTTTTTGTGGAAATAGCTCAGAACCAATTAATTGTGACAAAACCAAATCCCTACAATACTGGCACTTGGATTAACTGCACCTATAGTCAAAGCAAGAGATACTTAGATACTGTTCATGTAGACACATCACTTTTCAAAGTTAGTTCTATGAACTGATGGCCTGTATTTCCATAAGCAGACTGAAACTTTAGGTCCAAAATAAAACTTGATACCTCTAACTACCTGACTGTTCCGCCAATTTCCAAAAATTTACTCACCCATGGTGAAGTTATTACGCACTTAAGAACCTATAACCTTCTGCCTGTTAGTACTGCACAAACCTCTGACCTTCCCATCAGCGTTTTAATTGTATCAATTCTTCCCATAGCTCACTCTCTAGGCCAGTGTAGAAATGGATAAACCTCATTTTGAGAATTCAAAACCTTGTGTTCTTTGGCATTTTTTCCACTTCACTGGCTTCTTTTTTCTTTTCAATGCATATTTTAACCTACATACACACACAGAGCGTACTGTACACTCCTGTAATAGATGTTAACAGTTATCACCCCATGTGGAAAGTAAGGACAGGGCTACAGAGGAAAATGCAGACAGATGTGAGTGAGCTCTGCATGTGCTCTTGATGAGCTGGACAGAAGCCAGTGCTCATCTGAAATCCTTGTAGCTCCATTAGCACAATGCTCTCCACAAGCTCAGGGAAGCTGCCTCTCAGCAATGCTTTTAGCTCAGGCCGGGCACTGTGCAAGGTCAGAGCTAATGTGTCTGGGCACCTGGTAACGCAGGCAGAGCACAGTCTCAGTTGTTTTCACCTGTACATACCACAGGGCTACGTGCAAATATTCTTCAGTTTCACAAGTCATTTTATGTATTGGGAAACTTTCTGAATTTGTACATACATTGCAATAACATGCAGTTGTTCAGCTTTCAAAAGCAGCCCTGTGAATTTGCACAGAGTCAAATTATACTTACCAAGAGCTAAACACTGACAGTAAGGAGATGTGCATGCTTAAGTAACAAGATATATGTGTAGCTGAAAATATGAGAAAAGGATGACTTACTGCAGAGTGTCCCCAAGATTAGCTCCTAGGAGTTTAACTGCATGGGTGAACGTGGCAGAACTAAGGTCCTTCTTAATGCCTTTTGACTGTACAAGAAAGGCTCTAAAGGAGTGGAATCAAATCCAAGTTCATTCACTCACTATTACCAGTATTGAAAAGACAAGCTGTTAAAGTTATACAGCATACAGTGGGAATAAAAAAGCCTTAGTGACGATAAGAACTGCAGACTCGAGCAAAACCTTTTTAAGCATGAATGAATAGACCTTTTCTCCTTTCCCTGGTATTTCTGTTCTCTCTCCCTTCAAAGAGTGCATGCTTTGTACTGATTTGCCTTATATTACATTGTACACAAATTTGTCCATTTTAGATTACCACAATGGAGAGCAACCTGAAGACGATAGAAGAGGAGAACAAAGTAATTGAACAGCAAAATGAGTCTCTTCTTCATGAATTGGCCAATTTAAGCCAGTCTTTAATTCATAGTCTAGCTAATATCCAGCTGCCACATATGGTAAGTGATTGAGAGCACAAGTTAAGGAATTTGGCGATCTTCAGTTCACCTCATACAATAGATACCTTTTTTTATGTTTATGTTTCATCAACCAGTTGGATATTTGTGGTAACAGCACTGAAACCATAGAGATACATTTAACTGCTAACAGACATGGAGGGCCTGTTCCAGTGTATCCTGTAAAGTTAAGTAAGAACTAAATAGGCATTTTAAATTTTATAAAAATGGTGGCAATATGCCTTGCTAATATGTTATGCTTAAATGAATATACGATTAAGAAAATAAAAGTTGTATATGAACTACTATTTAATATCTCGTAGGAACCAATCAATGAACAAAATTTTGATGCTTACGTGACCACTTTGACGGACATGTATACAAATCAAGATCGTTATCAGAGTCCAGAAAATAAAGCCCTACTGGAAAATATAAAGCAGGCTGTGAGAGGAATTCAGGTCTGAACAGCTGCTATAGTGATGAAAATCTTGCTTAAAAAAAGGATGCCTCTTGTTTTTTGCTGCTGTAATTTACCAGAAAGTGTTATATATTTATTTCTGTTTGAAACAGTGTTATGCTTACAAGACTTCATAATGATTTTATGTCTTGCTTTAAAGATAGTAACTGCAGAATAGTTTTTTGAATACATTCACATTTTGTACGTTTTCATATAAGCTGACATAGTGTGATATGCCATGTAATGTTTATAGCTGCTAATGTATGCACATTTTTGGGGTATATATATTTCTGAAGAGGTAAGCTGATCAAAATAAATAGAGTGTAAATTCTTTTTAATGCTTTAGTGATTAAATGTTTTAGTATTTTGAACTGAAATGGACAAAAAAAAAAACAGCTTTGAATGACAATGTTGCGGTCTGCAGCCACTTTTTAAACACTATCATTTTGCCTCATGTTGGAGGATTTTATGGGATTTAAGAAATACATTTTGTGTGCATATTGTTTCATAGCAAGAATTGGTTGCAAAAATGCTTTATTTTTGAACAATGCTTGAAAATATTATGTGACTTTTGTTTTTGAAGGATGGTGTGTGGTGGGGGCAATAAAATGAGGTTTTTTGAATTCCAAGAAAATGGCATGGATTAGATGTAAGTTACAAAATGGGTAATTTATTGTAAGACAACATCAAGCCATGGAAACTTGACAGAAGATTCAAAGCAGCTTAAACAGCACTTTTTTATTAACTTCTAAGCATTACATGGTATGAATATGGGAACTTCCATTATGAAAAGAACTATATCAGAGGTGGACAACGTGAAGATTTCAGCTTTTGTTTTCAAATAAACTTTGGAGCCAACATTCTCTTATTTCTACCGGACTGCTAGTGCCCCTCTGAACTATCTGTTATAGCAATGTAGTTCATCTTTCAGAAATTCTGTGGTTTCAATTCAAGATGGAGGACAATATTTAAAAGTTAATATTGCCTTTTCACATCTTTAATTTTGGGATAAATACAAATGATCTGTGTCTATTAGAGTTACTGAACTGCATTCATTGCTGGCTGTAGTAGGAATGCAGTTCAGTAAAGATTTTTCCTTTTGCTTTGCCAAACATTTGATCCCAATTTTAACATTTTAATATTTATGTTTTGCTTTTTGTTGGAGAACAATCATTACTGCAGCATTCACATATGCTTTGTATTTGTTCTACTATTACCTATTGCAAAAATGAATGCAATCAAATTTTTAATGTAATTAAATATACTTCAGCACTTTTTTTGCTTTAAACAGGATCATTTTAAGGTAAAACTTATTTGTACCTTCAAGATTTGATTGTTTTCTTCAAAATGACTGCACTATATGTATGCATAAGACCACTTTTTATTACTACATTTTTCTTTTTTAAGTAGTAAATTTGGTGATGTGTTGTGTTTTACAGATGTTGAATTTATTTAAATTTGATAGCATATCTTTTCCTTCCATGTCTTGATGTTATGCAGAAAGTACAAAAGTACTTTAAAATTTTGTTATGAAAAAGATGGGTTTTGTAAAAAATAAAATATTTTTAGCAGAACAGGACTTACAGGGTCATTGTCCCCACAATGTGCCAGTTGACTATTTGCACTTACCTTGCCCTATATATCCATACGGAGGTGTGCAATTTCTTGTGTCATTAGCCTTGTGACACTAAACCTGAACAAATTATAGTGGAAGCCATTATGGCCAATCCAGTAATATTGCTAAGGGAGACTACAGGGATCTCACAACAAATATTCTGATACAATACTCAACCTCGGTATATATATATATGTATAAATATATGTATATCCCAGCGGCACTTTATACTATTCACTGTACAAAAGCTTACAGTTTTCCACGAGGACTTTAATAACTAGCTGGGAAAAGATTATGTAATTACTTTGGGGCTCTGCAGTATCTTATCTGTACAGTGCCCTTTTTCTGTTGTGCTATTAGTTGTAGCTGCCATGCTCAGAATTGCCTTTTTGAGAGCTGAAGCAAGGTGCTTGTTGTTCACCTTCTGCCATATATATTGTACTTTTGCCCTAGCCTCCTTTTAGGGCTTTCATTGTTCATAATGGCATATGCATTTTTCCACTGCATTGTGTCTGCAGCTTCTTTGCCAATATAGTAATGCTTTCAGTAGAGTAATAGATAGTATCAGTTTTGGATTCTTATTGTTATCACCTATGTACAATGGAAAGGGATTTTAAGCACAAATCTGCTGCTCATCTAATGTTGGTACATAATATCAAATCAAAAGTTATCTGTGACTATTATATAGGGATCACAAAAGTGTCACATATTAGAATGCTGACCTTTCATATGAAATTATTGTGAGTCATCAGAGTTTATTTATTATAACTTATTGTTCATATTCATTTCTAAGTTAATTTAAGTAATCATTTATTAAGACAGAATTTTGTATAAACTATTTATTGTGCTCTCTGTGGAACTGAAGTTTGATTTATTTTTGTACTACACGGCATGGATTTGTTGACATTTTAATTTTGCTATAAATGTGTGGAATCACAAGTTGCTGTGATACTTCATTTTTAAATTGTGAACTTTGTACAAATTTTGTCATGCTGGATGTTAACACATCTTACTCTAAATAAATAAAAAAATGTGTTGCCACATTTGTAGCACAGTGGTTCTATGATCACTTGCAGCATTTTCACTTTATTTCATTCATGACTTTACAACAAAGAAATCCTCCAAGACCTTTTTTAACAAGAAGACTTGGCTGTTGGTTCCTCAAGTTCTACCCACAGGATGGCTCTTCAAAAGATGCTCTTCCCACTCTCCATAAATGCGTAAGCACAAGGAATTTATTCTAACATTTCAGGACTTCCCAGAAAGAAATTGAATAGTATTTTCTTGGCCCAAATAGTGTGACTGAAGTATTATTCACAATATATTTAAATACATTGATAATCAGTTCCTAGACTCAGAAATGAGGAATAAGCCAATGGAAAATGAACCTCTTGGAAAGCTTTTTCCCTTTCTTCTGGTCTGCACTAAGGCCTCAAGCGGCTTTTAGAACCAGTCAGCTGAAGAGTTGAATGACAACAGTCAGCCAGCACTTCTGATCATCACTGCCTGTGACAGGAACTGAGGCCATCCATACATTTGTCACATGCAATATTCTGCACCATGATGTAACCCATGTTACCCCTTTAGTGACTTAATAACTGGCTTAGATTCCACTATCAGTGTTATAAAACCTAATTAAAAACATCTTCCTTGAAGACAAATGAGTAACTACACAGGGAATTGGTAATTAATTGATTTATAAGCATAATTACGACTTTACCATATGCTTGGGTTCCTGTATTGAGCGTATATTAAGTCCAGCGTTATGCAGTGGTATCAATAATTAATACTATACATTATCCCTGCATGCCATTCCTCTTAATTGCATTCCTTAGAGCTCATCCTAAATGACCAAGACAGGAGCAATACAAACTCTAGACTGTCTCTCTGCCCCTAGCAAAGGCTGCTCTACTGCTGGGGGAATGGGAAACGTAGGGAGGGTCCTGGACCCTTTGCACAGCAGAGTGCAGAACAGAAAGGCAGGAAAAGCCGTGCAGTCAACTACAGAGATCTCCGCAAGAAAGAGGGAGATAATCTGTGTGCATACACAATGTTATACATATGTTTTTGTAGGTAAGATGGGGAACATTTCAGAAAATCTGATCTTCTTCAGCATCACATGTAAAATTTTATTCTTAATCATTCGTATATGATCTATTTTCTTAACCTTATGACACTATGATCATGTACAGCCGTAGAAGCTTTTCATATTAGAACTTGGTGCCTCCTACTGCGAGACTTTTTATGGAAAAAAAAAAAACCAAAACCACAACACAGCAGCAAAGCTTAAAAAAAGAATGAGAAACTGCAAGGGGTGAACAGATTAAAAGAGTGAACATTTCAGAGGATAGCTGTGTTTCTAATCTCAGATGACCAGTGGGCTGGTATGATGCAGAGTGCATAAAGGCATCATGCTCTCTGTGTTAGTAGCCAGATGAGCAGTGAAGTAGTTGATGCCACTCCCTGCTTCTGTCTCCTGCCAACGTCAGTATTTCTTCTGAGAAATCCTTTTGCCAAAGGATATGAGCCAACTCCTCTGGTCTCGTAAGGCCATTTTTCCATTGTTCTCATCAACAGGCTGTTCTCTGTGCTTATGGACTTAATCCTTCTTGAGCCTCCTGTGCCCAGTATCCCAAGCAATGTCTTCATAAATAACACTAGATCTCTTTGTTCCTATTGCCCAGAAATACTTTGTATGTTGCTACATCCTTGTATTACATTTTGCTTTTTCTTGATCATTCACTGACGGCTCTTAAACCTGTGACCAACAGCTACATTTTGATCAAGTTTTGGAATAGATCAAACAAAATGTCTATTATCTCTAAGCAATCTCTAACCTTGCCTTTCTATTTAGTTATCATATCATCAAGTTCTTTATGTACAATATATCAATTCTGTGCTGGTCAATCTTCTCATCTTTGGTCATTTCCGGTTTTGTTATTTCAAATCAGTAATGGGATTATGTGCCTCAGTAGTACCAAAAAGACAAAAACCATGGCAGAAACTGTATGCACAAATAACTTTGATCTCTGTCTTGTCACTACTATATATAGAGTTTTACTTCCTCAAAAAGCAGTGGGGAAGATGTGGAATGGAGCATGTGCAATCAATTATTCATTCAACACTTTTTGTGGAGAAAACCAGATCTAAGTCTAGAGCAAGAGTTTTCATTACAGACACTTTTTTCAGTGGATTGAAATTGATCTCTAAGCAGAACATTTAACCCAGCTGACAGCAGACTTGATTTTCTTAACTACCTCTTGTGGGTGATTAGGAATAATTTGGGGATTCTCCAGATTCACTGAATGTACATTGAAAATCACTCCTCTTGCAAATGCCTCCAAAAAGCATGATCAGCCAAACTGTCTGGGAAAGGATCAAAACAGAAAAAAAGAAGCTGCAGAACAAGTAAACAGGGTCAGTAAGAAGCAAAAGAAACAGCACAGAGCATCAAAAATGCAGGTATATAAAATGGAGCAAGTAGCAAAAAAAAAGATAGGAGCACTCATGATGGGACAAAGGACAGCTCTTTCAAGAAGGAAAATAATGCGGGGCATGGTGGGGCTAGGGGATGCCAAAGGCATGCCAAGTGGATGTTTTTGAGACGTAATTTTGTTTTTCTGATATTCACCTATTGGCACTTGCACTTACTCCTTCTTTTTGCATATGCCCTGGACTCTGCCCTGTCCAAAGGTTTTGCTACTTTTGCTACATGATTCAGGCTGCTGCTGAGAGAAGCTTTAACCTTAAATCAGCTTTAGATGTGTCCTACTTTTATGATCTGAAAAATAAGAAACTCTCAGCACTGAAAAGTCAAATTGCTTCACTGAAAAAACGCCAATATTCTGTCTCGTACTGCACACCAAACATTAGGGCTGCACACACTGACACTGAGCACGTCTGGGGAGCAACCAACTGTGCCGTGGGGGTGACTGATGAAGTTTCTTTCTTCAGCCCTGAAACACTCTGTTTGTTGCATGACCTGGACTTGTGGGTACCTGTTATTTTGCTCAAGCACCCACTTTCCATTTGACACTTAAAGAAAGTGAGTATCCCTCTGAAGGACAGAACCTTGAGCCAGGTTATCTTCTTTGTCAGATCTTGTAGCCTCACACGAGGGTTTCCCTTGCTTCTGGCTCCTCTGGTGATGCTTGTCCTGCTATTCCCTTGCCAGTAGCTCTGAGGCTGCTGGCACTGAGTGGTCCCAGAGGCAGCAATACCGGCAGCAGCTTCTGGGAGAGCAGCAGCTGCAGCAAAGACCTACTGGGGTGGCAGCAGCACTAACTGCTTCAAACTATGATTTAGAGAACACATCTAGTTTAGATCCTTTTTTGTGGTAATTTGGTATGAAAACGAGGCATAAATCTATATCCAGCCATTACTTATAATAGGAACAATACAAGAAGCAGTATGGTTTTTTCCATTTTTGTGGTGATTATGAACTGGCTGTGGTTATTTTTAAATGGGTTTGTTACTTCATTAATATAAGTAAACGTGTTAAATTCAATGGTATCTGAGCAGTATGCAGCTAGGAAATAATGTGGCTTATAAAGAATGAGCTATTCACTGACCTTTATAACATATGGAATTGCTTTTATTCAGTTCTTCACTGACCATGGCTTATATAATGAGAGAACGGAAGTGTGCAAGTCATTACTGGATTTACACATTAAGGAGATGTTAACAAAATGAAAACAGATTTTTAGAAAGAGGTCATTTTCTGTATGGATCACGTTGTCCTCGCTTGAGACATTTTTCCTAAAGAGGTTATTTCTATATGCTAGAAACTGAAGATGTAATTTTTTTCTGGTAACACCAACATGAAAGACTAATGTGTGCACATGTGCCTATAATCTTAAATTGTGGGGTGTGCTGCTTCACAAAGTCCACAGTCACGCCTTAGAGCCCTGAGACTCTGCCCAGAGGGATGCCCAAGATGTGTGAGCCACATTCATATTTAAGCAGATCATTGTTAACACCTCACCAACATGTTCAGGCCTAGACAGAAGCAAGGTCTTGCTCAGATATGAGTAATATCTAATCTTTATTACTAAAATACATATTTCAGCTCTTCTGACTACACATTACATGATACCTATTTACCTCTCATGTCTATGTACCCAGACACATATATAGAGTTAATCTCTGATTAAAAATGCTGATACCCCAAAACTTTGTTTCCTAAGAATAGATAGGAGAGCCTTTCTATGCTATACTTCTTGAACCAAGAAAGAATTTTATTTCACTAGCACTTTCAGTAAACTACAAAAAGAAAAGTTCACAGTAAAATCTAGTTTTGCTGCGCCTCCCAGGAAAATGGCATGGCAACAGTAATAGCAGCAAATTTAACCAATCCAAGCCTATCCAGGAGAAACTTATTTCTGTCAGGTGCCAATTTCTCTGATTCTCACCTGCTTAGTTATATGGTCCTTTAAAAAAAATTATCTTCTGAAATTCCCTCCCAGTTATTCCACTCTTTCTCATTTGCACCATCTGTGGTTATCAGAATACATGTGAGGACAATTTCTGAAAATTACTTAAGCTGAATTTCTATCCTAGGAGGAAGGTCTGGAATATACTATCTGGAAGAATAATTCATTCCAGGAGAGAGAGAGGAATGATCTTTTTAAGAAATTGCATTTACTGTAGGACAGCTGAAGCAAAATACTTAAAACTAAGAGCAGAATGTGGTATGTCTAAAAACAGACACTGCAGTATCAGCAGAACTGCTAAGTTTTTGTAGTCATAACTTTTGTGACTGTATAATTATAAGCCATTTTGAACTGACTGGCATGTAAAGGGAATCTTTCAGGGTAGGTGGGTAAATAAGCAAGAAGTGATAGCAATATTCATGACAAAGGCTGCACCTCTCATTGGATGTGCTGACTCAGGTGAGGCTGCTAGCACTGCACAGGAGGTGATTTCATCTGTAGATAGGGATCTCGAAAACCATCCCATGGTGCATCTTGTCCACACATGATCAGCAGCTGTCTGAACAGAGATGATCAACACCTTGGGAAATCATTGTTCTCACATGCTTCCCTTTGAAAGTCCTGGATAAACCTTGATTTTTCGAACTGCAATTTGAATTCACCCACTATTCCTTAAGGAATCTGTTACACAGTTAAATACTGATGGCAAATAAATCCATTGATAAAAGGTAAAATAAAAATGGTAAAATAAAAAGGTAAAGTATATATGCTACCTATAATACTATATACTAACACATAGCAGCATATATACTCACAGAATATACTATAATACTCATCTATTAAATGACCTGTTTTAAATGTTCCAAGTGCTCTTCCTCCAAATCTCACTGCAGTCAAGAGAAGGTATGACTAATGAGCAGGACTACAAAATATGAATGTGGCAAGGTCCTGAGCTGGCTTTGAAGAGAATCTGCCTAGGCACTCTCTTCCAAAAGAAGACCAAAAATATTTTAAACACAGAAAAAGACAGGTTTTAAGAAAAGTAGGAGTTTTATTTTTTAAACACCTAGAAGATAAATAAAATTTTTTTTCAGGTCTTCTCACAAGCTCCTTGCAAGCATGTCCCTACTTCCAAGCTAACCAACAGCTTTCTGAGTTACACCCCTTGGTCCTAGGAGGCTCCTCAAACCCTTTCTGAGAAGTAACTCCAGCTGTCTGCTCCAAGTCCCTCAAACACAAACTGCTCCAGGCCCCTGCATTCACACAAAGGAGCAACCCTTGTGCTTCTGTGCCACAGGGTTCACCCTCCTTGGTATTTTTCAATAACACAAATTTGTAACAGTCAAATAAAATTAGCACCATGACTCAAAAATAGAAATGGAATTAGGAATCAGTCAAGCACCTTCTGATGTTCTGTTTTGTAATCTACGACCTAAAAACCTTGTGCATTGAAGAGAAAGGGCAGGGAAAGCCTGAAGAAGAATAAAAAAAAGGAAGCTTGAAATGGAGAAATAATGTGTCCTTTTAATTCTGGTACCTCTGAAAAAAGTTACAAATAAATGTTAGAAGTATGTTGTTCATGTGGGTCTTACAAATAATACAGGGATTTTTTTTTTTTTTTTGTTCCATTTAAGGGCTAGTATTTTGTCCTAAAATGCCTGCCAGTTTCTTAATAGATGCTTGTTAAAGAGGACAAGGTCTCATCTGGTCTGTTTCTCCACAGAATAGGACATCTTAATTGCACTGGGGTTTTCAAATATTTTGGTTTTTTGATAAAACAAACAAAAAAAATTAAAAAGCAAAGAACAACCCTGTCTCTTTTGCCCTCATTACTCCATAAGATCTTTTTTGGCTGTTGTTCTGATAGAAAAATGAGAGTGAGAATAGAATGAGAATTGGCAATGAAAGAAAAACAAAGAAAACCAGAACCATCAGCAGGAAAAAAAAAAAAATTGCTAATTTTCTAGAATTTTTCCACCTAACTTCCAAATGGTAAGGATAAATAATAGACCCTTAACTCATATTTTAGAGATATTTCACTTTCAGTCAGAACTGGATGGGAATAATTTATATTTTCCCCAAGCTGTGCAAAAAGAGAGAAAGGAACCAGAACAGCCAAATGTGTATTTTGTGGATGAGATGAGACAAACTGATGAGTGGAGGCCAGTAGAGCATGTACACCAAGGATCGTGGAGAATATGATTACTGTCTGTGCAACTGAAGAGAATTGTACATTACATTGATTTACATGTAAAAAAGTGCCCATATCACTACATGTTTTAGTAGTGGATTTTTTTCTCCACTTCTTTCTTTAGCACACTCTGTTTTGCTTACTCTTACCTAAGCCTTGCATCTGAAATGGCTGTTTTGCTTTCTTGGCAGGTCATTATAAATTCAAGGGCCAACAGGAAAAGAGCATGGCTGCAAATATGATATTTTGGTCATGATACAATAACCTGAGTTAGAAATCAAGACCCCCAGTTTCACTGCTAATGTAACTCGGAGTTGGCCCCCTGGGGCAAAGAACATTGTTATATTTTGTTGTCTTATTAGTACTTATTTGTCTGCATTCCCATTCACAGGGTTGTCTTACTCTCTAAAATTACTTAATTCTAGCCAGAGACTCTGTAACGCACAACAGAACATCAAAGGTGACTAAAGGAGGAAGATCAAACAGCAATTAGTAAATCCGGGGAGCAATTAGAGGACATTGGAAGTGCCCTGAGGGAGAGAACAGGACTGAGCTGGCCAACCCTAGTTGAACAGTCCTATTGACTTTGATCAGCCTGGAAAGCGTGGATGAATTAAGGGAGGTCTGTTGATCGCCTCAACCTCAGACAGCCTAGCTGAACACACCCTCCTGCCTCTTGGTGTGCTTTGGTATTTGACCCAAAGTTTGAGAAATTACATCTTTCTGGTGTATTATTTGTAAACACAAACATCTATATGTAAAAATACATCTTCTTCTAAGTGTCCTGTAAAGTATTGCATTACTTCTGGTTTTCTAAAGATCTTTGTTATACTATCACTCAAATCAAACTATGGTAAATTGATTTTGCTGCAGAAAAACTTGCATTTCACTGGAAGCTAAGGTCACAATGAATAGAGCAGACCATTCCTGTCCCAGATTGTGTCATGTTGGTAAAGTTGCTAATGATTCACCCTTTAGGCTTGTGAGGCATCTTGCCCAAGCTGTTCACCCAGGCTCAGCTATTGTTAACAGTGAGGTGTCATTGCCAAAGGGCAAGTCAGGTGATGAAAAAACAGATGATGGCTGGAGGGAATGTCTGAAGACCTCTTGGCCAGCCTCCTGCTGAGATAAGGACTACTGCCAGCAATCTCTCATAGCAGTCATCGCTTTGTCTAATCAAATCTTGAGAATGTCTCAGAAAGACTATTCCCAGCATTTCCATGTAACTTGTGCCAGTACCACACTGCCATCCGAGTAAAAAATATTTTTACACAATATCTAACCTAAATTTCTCAAACTACAATTTACAACCATTACATCTACATTACTGCTATTATATCATCTGCCACTGCAAAAAATGGCTTTGTTTTATCAATGTTTGTACTTTCTCTTCCAAGTGTCACAGGTTGCTGTTGGATCACAACCTTAACTAAACATCACCAGATGAAATAAGCCCAGATCCCTCAGTCTGTGCTCTGGAGAGTTGAATAGCACTTGTTCACCACTGTTTCCAGGACCTTTCCTAGGATTTGGTATGCCCACAGCTAGGGCCTGTCCCTCCTGCCAGCCAGGAGCAGGGCCAGCCCAGGGCATCAAGCACATCCCTGGGGACTGGGATGAGCCAAGGCTGGGTCAGGATTTTGACCTGTGGTCAGGCCCACAGGGGGAACCAGTGTCCATCCCAGTGTCCTGGGATGTCTGGGCAGGGCTGTGGGGATGGGGATGGGCTGAATCCAGGCTGGAAAAGGCAGTTTGTTTAAAAGCAGGTCTGCTTGCCCTTGCAGGGGCCCTGGGCTTCCTCACGGCAGCTCCCTCTGCCCAGGGACCAGCTCTGCTCTTCCCAGACTGTCCCAGCACCCCAAGAGCCTGGCCCCTGGGCTCAAGGTGCCCAGGATCAACCCAGTACCCAGCTGGGAAGTGGGCACAGTCCCACAGCATTCATCTGGCTTCAGAGAGGGCATTTGGTTTTATTTATGATTGTAAAACATGTGGCTAGTGGCTCTGATCCTCTGAGGCCTCCAGGCACAGCTGCAGAACAAATCATAGCCTGGAATCTCTTTGGGGTGAGGTATTTCCTCAGTGTAGTCAAGGGATTAAACTAATAACACCCAATTTCCCGCTATGCTGATATTAAGGAAAATTGCTCTGTGGGAAACCAGGAGCTCATTGGTTCAAGTACATTTTCCTTTGGGAAAGTCTCTTCAGGGGAGTTTTCTTGTTTTCTTTTATCATCACAGGCAAACTCTTCCGCTGTATGTTGGCTGGCCATGTTTCTCTACATTTTAAGCGGCTTGCCAAAGCAGGGCTTAATATTATTATTTTTTTAATTCAGTATTTTTCTTAGCATATAATTTAAAAAGCCAGAAGGATAAAAACAGGTTATCCTCCTGTGCTATCTACTTTTCAACCCTGGCTTCACTAGCCAGCGCAGGTTGATAAGTGTTTTACCTCCACTGTGTTACCTGGGACAGTTGTGTGGAATCAAACCAAAGGAATTAGGTCTAATAGGTCCTTATTGCACAGTTAGTAAAAAACCAAGCTTATGGTTTATTTTCCTAAATAAAAGATAAGGGGTAGGCAAGGTCCATTTCCTGCATGTAAAAAACTGTCCCTTTGAAAGGGAGAACACACTAAAACACATTGGCTGAAAGAACAGAAATATGTGGCAAATGTAAGTTATACTGGCTGATTTAAGATACAGTAAGCATCTTTCTTTGAACACATTCACTAGCACCAGGTAGTCTGGTTGAAGTGAAGATTCAAAGATAATTTGGAAAACAACCTTTTCCTTTTTTTGTCAGTCACAGGAATTTATTATTATAAAGAAACCAACTGCTTTTTCAGGTGTCTGCAATTCACCAGGCAAATAAAGTTACCCAGCACATTCCAGAGCTAGTCACACTCTTGTTCGAACTTGGAGGGAACATTTTTTATAACTGAACCAGTGAAGGAATAATTTCCTCCAGAATTTCATGTTATATTCAGGAAAGAAGAATAGCAGCTTCTAAAGATGTCAAGAACATCACTATCCCAGCTGAGAGGAAGAAGAATTTGTGAGTATGTGGAGACAACATCCTCAATCTTCTTTGGTGTGCCAGGAGGTATCACAAACCCTCGAATGCCCATGGTCAGAGAAGTTACATTCCCTCTGACAAATCTGGCTATGAAGATGCACAAGGTGTTTCAGTAACGATGTATCTGAGTATAGTCTAAGCTTTCTTGGATAGTTGAGAAATGTATGAACAAGCATTTATGAATTTTAATAATTGCATTTATCACACTTGCTGTCATGCCATCCAGCTACCCCATGATATTCCCTTTGCATATATAATAGAAATAAATGGTAAGATTATATGCTTTCAAAACCAGTTCAAGTTTTGTTTCTGCCTTTAAAAAATTAAAGATCACATATGTTTAATCTTTAGATTCCTGTGCTGGTATATTATAATGATCACACTTTAAATGTAAGTTTCTATGGTGCTTCATTAGCAATTTTGTCAATCTGGTCCTCTTAACTGTTATTGTCATTATTGACCAAAAAGTTCTAATTAATAAACTAGGCCATGTTTCAGTGTCTGCTAAGGACAATGCAAAGGATATTCATTGTCAGGTATCTGAAGGTAAGTTGAAATGTCTCACAAATTCCTGATTTTATATGGAAAGGTAGAATGAGATATAAGCTAAACTGAAGAGGATTTGAGTGTATATTTCTTATACCTGAGTTTTTGGAAAAACAAAAGATAAAAGTATTAACTATTTGATCTTTTAGAAAGATTTTTTTAGTACTTCAGCAAAGCAAAAGCTATAAAACTAAATTACTGGTATGGAATAAAACCAGCAAGTGGCAGTATTTGACAAAAATTTGAGACGTAGATAGGAAACTTTTAGAAGCAAATGGAGATTTACACTAAATCTAACTATAAGGTGACCACTTCTGCTAGCACTCAGAAAGAAAGATATCTCATTTCCAGCATAATTTTTTTGTTTTGTTTTGTTAAGTCAACTCTTCTACTAGAGAAATTGGAAACAGAAGACAAATTTCCCATGGATATTTATATGCAGGGTCAACAAAAATGACCCTCCACATTTTATAAAAATTCTTCTATGAAAACTGGCTAAGAATAGAAACTTACATCAAAACCATTTGGAAGTTTTATTTATCAGAAACCTTCCCTGGCACCAATTTAGAATAGCATGCAATGAATATTAAAATCATACAACCACAGAATTGTTTAGGAAAAGACCTTTAAGATCATTGAGTCCAACCATAAACATAATACCTTGTTCTTCTGGATTCCACACAGCATGAAAAAAAGTCTAAATTAAACAACTTATAAGCATTGATAACATATTAACCAAGAGCCTGGAAGCTGCACCATAACAAAGTAAATAGCAAGAATGATATAGCACATGTTACACCTAAATTGCCTAAGGACAGTGAGAATATCTATGCACTTTTATTCTCACTATCAGAATTACATATGTAATAGCACAGAGACTGCTGAAGCATAGCACAATAGTCTATCAAGATCCTGAATGCTAAAATCTTTTCAGAACAATTTTAATTTCCTGTAGAAAACATAATTTAAACTATGTACTTTATTTCTGAAAAAAAAAAAAAAAACCATAAAGCACCAGAATTACCCAAAGTAAACTGTCATCATATTTCCCTAAATGCTGCAAATATCCCAATTTGGTGATATCTCTGAATTACTGTGTTTAATTATCTAACCTCAGATGTTCTGCTGCTTCCAGTACAGGCGCTGCAGGATGACAGATTTACAGCTGCCAGGATGCTCTAACGTGAGTGGCATTTCCGCAACAAAAACTTACTTGTGCCAACAGTTGCACTTTGTAGGTCAAAAGTGCCTGAGGTTTTCCTAGACCAGGAAACAAATTTAATTTTCAGAATAAGACGTGCATATATATCTCAACACTGATTACAAATGCAGAGGAGGTGATACACATAGCATCTGCTTGCTGAATTGACATTGAGGTGATGAACTTTTTAACCTCCTAATTCTGTAAATTCTCTTCTACTTCAGACTGGTATCCTCTGCTGTAAAACAGCTGATGTGTATGTATATGAATTTCTGAGCAACTTAGTATGTTGAAAGAGAAGACTAAGCTGAGCCCTGCAACAGAATTTAGAAATGCATCCAATTTAGAAGTGTATCTAACTGGTAAGAGTCTTCTAGGGGTCTCTGACCACCCTAGAAACACAGTAATCATACTGATGGCATGTCAGTAAGCCTCCCTTATCTCCAGACACAGATTGAGCCCACAGGCTCCCAGTTAACCACTGGGGTGGTGAAGGATCTTTTAAAGGATTCAAGACTCATTAGAACACAAACCCCACTTCAATACTTCCATTAGCTAACTACTTTTTTAAGATATAAGCAGTCATGTGTTGTGTTAGAGAAGGAGACATAGTGACTCATGAAAAACATAGTCAAAGATAATGAATCAGCATATTTTTATTCTGGGCCCATTACTGATTTCCAGCATCACAGCACACTTACAGGTTCTGACTTTCTTGATTTGACTTAATATTAAAAAAGAAAAAGAAGTGTTCAAAAGTCATGCCCAGACTCAGGGGCTAAACCCAAGTTTTCACAGTGAGATTCAGAATAACAGAATCACAGAATGGGTGAGGTTGGAAGGGACCACAATGAGTAATCTGGCCCAACCTCCCAGCTCAGGGAGGGTTGTCCTACAGCACATGGAAAAGGATTGCATCCAGACATTCGTGAATAACTCCATGAGGGACATTCTACAACCTCTCTGGGCAATCTGTTTCATGAATTAACTATAGTTAAGGTTTAGGCAAGAATGGCATCTACATTGTTCCTTGAAGAAAAAGGGATTCAGGCAATCCTGCAGAAGTGCCAGGCTTATTTCTGGGGTGGAACTGGGACATCCCTAATTTATAAGAGAATATGTTGTTGTTAGACATAATAGGTGAGTTGTGATCACTGTTATTGTCACTATAGAAATGATGTGCTAAAGGCAAAAGGTTTGAGAAAAGGTATGGGTCTGCTTAGGACTGACATCACAGAAGAATGACAAAGTATTTAGGATAATGTTAGAAATCTCAAAGGCAATCTAGGCAATCTTTTGTTCTCAAGCAAGATTTGTTTTGAGGAAGTGTTAAGGTCGTGTGAGCTGTGGCTGCAACTATTATTCTTCTAAGTGACATTGTGGTGGGTCCTCTTATACCTCCTTGCCCGTGCACTCAGCTACCCAAAACTGCCACCAGAAAGTCATTCAGGGCAAATCCAAGAGGTTGTCCCGGCTCAGCAGTCAAAGTTGCAGCATTGACAGGGGACGGTCCAAGGGTTGTGTATGTGGGTTTTTCAAAGTACGGCAGAAATGGAAATTGGGTTGTTGGACTTGCTTCTTCCCATAAAGGTTTCTCTTTCCCTGATCTTTTTTTCTTCATCTTTTCTCTTCGCTTTCTGTTCTCCCTTCCTCTCCTTACCCCTTCTTTCCCCTTCTCCACTCCCCTGATGTTGCCTTCCTTCTCCCCTCTCCCAAGGTGGAAGCTGCCGTCCCGCTCAGGAGGTGCCTTCACCCTCTCCCTTCCGAGCACAGGGGAGCAGCAGCCCGGGCTGCGGGCGCACCCCCGGCCCAGCCCAGCCCATCCCGTGCCCGCGGTGCGTGCGCAGGGCTCGGAGCCCACGGGGGCGACCGCCCATCCATCCGTCTATCCGTCCATCCATCCATCCATCCATCCCTCCGCCGGCCGGGGCGGGCCCACCGCCGTCCCCTCCTCCAGCCCGCGCGGGGGCCGGGATCGCCCCGCCGCCGACCCGAGCGGCAGCCGCGGCCGGGAGCGGAGCGGGCGCGACGCGGACCTGCAGAAGCCCCTCTCCTCTTCCTCCTCGCCCTCCCGCCCGGCAGCATGGCCCGGCCCGAAGCGGCGGCCGCCCCCAGCCTCTGCCTGCTGCTGCTGCTGCTGCTCCGCAGTGGGGGGCTCCTTCCCCCCGCCGCCGCGCAGCCGCCGCCGCAGCGCGGGAGCGTCTGGTGCCCCAGCCGCTGCCTCTGCTTCCGCACCACGGTGCGCTGCATGCATCTGATGCTGGAGAGCGTCCCCGCCGTGTCCCCCCAGACCACCATCCTGTGAGTACCCGGCGGGGGCTGCCGCGGCGGCCCGGGGCAGGGAGGGGGGCGGAGGGAGGGAGGGAGGGAGGGAGGGAGGGCAGAGGAAAAGGCGGAGGAGGAGATGAATACCTGGGGCGAGAGGCACTGGGGTGGGTGGTGGCGGAGGCTCAGCTCTTTGTCTGCGGTCGGGGGAGGGGGCCGGACCCGCGGCGGTGGCTCTGCCCGAGGGGCCCGGGCGTCCCTGCGCTGCTCCGGGGCTGCGCTCGCTGCCCCCGGTCCCGCTGCCCCCGGCCCCGCTGCCCCCGGCCCCGCTGCCCCCGGTCCCGCTGCCCCCGGTCCCGCTGCCCCCGGCCCCGCGGTCCGGCCGTGCCCGCGCTCCTGCCCGGCTCTGGCGGCGCGGGGTCGGGGCGGGTCGGAGCGCTGCCCCTGGTTCTGCGGGGCTCTTAGAGGTGCATGTTCTGGTTAGCCTGCGGGCGCTGTGTCCCGGCTTAGTCGTCCCTAGAAGGATTTCCATACTTCCTTAGTATTCTGCCTGAAAGCATATTCAGTCGGCAGGGGGATCGACAGGGACGTCGATCAACGACGTTTGCTCAAATCTTAGACGTGTTGGGGATGTACGAACAAACCGGGACCCAGACCCTGGGCTTTCTGAAAACTAACCCGGCTCAAATTCCCGCAGAGACTTGTGAACATTAGTTAATAACCATTTTTTTAGTTCAGGCACAAATGTGTCAGTTGAAGTGCCCGGCAGTTCCTCTGGTCGCTGTTTTGGGTGGGATTGCATTGGTGTAAAGTTCAGTATTGACAATGATTGACGTTTAGTTCGCATTGATTTGACTGAAACAGTTACCTTTCCAGCCGTATTTCGCTGCAGTAAGGGCAAAGTTCCAAATGAACATCACACGCTATTTTGTTTCGTGGCTTGCTAAGAGGAACGGATTTGTTCCATTGACCTGCTTATATGTTACTTGGGCTCAGAAAGCTCTTGGCACCAGCCCCGCCCTTGCACACACGCAGCCGTGGAAGCTGAGCAGAGCTTGGCCCTGGGAATTTTCTGCGGGGCCTCCTGTCATAAATTAACTTGTGACTTTGTCAGATATTTTCAAAAGGGGTCTATAAAGCCTTGCTCTGTTTCAGCTTCCAAGTATTATTTAATATGAAGAGTACAGTCATTTAACATTAACTGAGTCCCTCTTTGGCAAGAAGTGAAGGCTTTTGGCAGAATGGGATTAGTCCTGCAGTACTTGTAAACCTTTTAGGGAACAGTACAGGAAGTGGGTGGTTAATGTTTCTTACATTTGAAACAAAGTACATTTACAGAACACTTTTTGCCTTGAGATTACAGGAAACCATGTAAAGCTAGTTTTGTGAATCATCTTAAATGTAAAAAAAAAAGTATCTTAGAGTGGGGAATCAAGTCTTAATGGCTTGGTTTCATCTTAAAGGTAGAAGGGTCTGCAACAGCAGAAAATATTAGATTAAACTTCGCCAGGGTGGAGCTCCCCTTACGGTGGGTATTTATAATGTTGCAGTGAGTTAGAGGAGAATGTGTGAACAATGCAAGCATTATACTCGTCTAACCCCACTAATATATCAAATTGTCTAGTATCCCAACTCTGAATTACAATTCTGGTACAATGCAATGCAAGCTACCATGCTAAAGAAGTAATGCAAAAGAAGTTAAAAATATGTTTTCAGCTTGACAAAGAATGATCATTTTAAAAATATGCCTGCGAATGACCAGCATTCTTCAAAACCTAATGGTGAAAGGTCATCTTGTAATGATGCTGACTTGTCATCTAGTGATGGGTATTATCCTTTCTGGACAACTGACTGGGGAGCTATTATAAATAAAATAGGTAGTATTACATCTGTAAATACTCAGTTACTCCTTCTGCTACAGTTCTGCTGAATGGCTGTGAATGGAAAGGCACTGGGTCAGAAGATAGTCAGGGAATAGGAGTCTTTGGGACAAAGAACAATGGTACAATTTATTCAGTAATCAATAGTTTGAAGGTACCAATCAGACATAAATAGCCTGTTATATATGAATTGCCTACTTTTAGCTATAGGATGTAATTTCAGAATAACTATTACCTATCTGAGGTACTCACTGAATTACCAGACAGTTTATTACTCATTTTTTTTACCTACCTGTGATGTTGAACTGTAGTTCTACACTGCAGTGTTATGTTTCACAGATGTAGCCCATCACCCACAGAGTGGTGGGCTTTCTATACTCAAAAACAGTTTCTGTTTTAAGCATGGAAGTAAGCAGTTATTTCATCTCTGGTTTGACTCGCACTGTTTGTCTTTCAAGTGAAGCCTGTATATTAAATGTATTTTCTTTAGTAGTGGTGTTGATAGTTAGATAATTAAAAATAATAAATTAATTTCAATAAAACACCTTCCCCTTTAAACCACAAATTTAGGAAATCCTGTGTATTGCTGATGGGTTAAGTCCATTTTTACTGGCATTGATAAATTCCACATTCTCATCTGTTTTATTTCTTACTTACGACATAGATTGACTGTGCAAAGTAATTTTGTAAGAAGCATCACCATAAGTTTTTCCTCATTTATAAGTATTTTGCTGAGTACTGGTTCTGAAAAATGCCCCATTTTGGAAGCTGAGTTGACTTTGCTCTACTTCACATATAATTTGTTTCATGAATTAAAACAGCATGGGGCCCAGACCAGTGGTGCAGCCAAGTGTTTTCCCCAACATATCAAAAATGTCTACTTCTAATCTCAGGCTCTCTTTTGAAAACTGTTCATAACATTACTCGTTGCTGACCTTGCCAGTGCTACTTCTGGCTGTACATTTTCTCACTCTCTCTTTCTTCTCCCACTTTCTGGCACTTCCCCCTTCCCTGCTGCAGGCTGGGATTCACGGTTTAGACTGCTTCTGCAGGGTGGATTCTGCCAGCTTTGAAAGAGCTCATGGAGCCTTGCATAAGCATGTGGTCTCACCCAAGATGAGATTGTTACCTGGGCAATTTGTTGGACTAGAACCAACATCCCAGTCCTGTGCTGACTTCCCTTAAAAATGGAGACCCATGTCCAAAGTGTTTTGAAAAACTACTTCATGCCATAAGTAAAATCATGGAAACTTCATTTAATCTCTGACTACATATAGAGTGCTTGTATTCACAGAAATTGCTGAAACATATTTATATTAAACCATTCAAACAGTTGAGGAATGTAAAATTCTGGGTATCCCCTCTTGCTGCCTCCTCTTCCCATAATTGTATCCTGTCTTACATTTTTAGGGGATTTCTGTGTTCTACAGCAGTTTCTTGTATGTGGTGTGGGTAATACTGACAGGAGACCTTTGAATATTGATGCAATATGTTGCTATTTGTATCTAAACACAATCCAAATCCAAACCTGTCTACAGGACTAGTTACACATACTCAGACCAATACTGAAATTTGTTCACAGTTTTTCTTGGCAGCACCTCATTGCTCTCTTATTTCTTGCTAGCTGTACAAACAAAATTGTATTCACTGCATTTGTGCCTAACAGACTGAAAAAGAAAAGAAACGAATGTTCTGTTAATAGCAGAAAAGGTAAAAATTTACAAAAATATTTGTCACAAAACGAAGTGGACTTGATTTGCACTGAGAATGACATGCAAATTATTGAGAAGAATTTATTTTTAAATAAGTCATTCTGTATTTGCTATGTGTGATTATTACTTTTTAATTTACTCATTTATGAATGTATTTCAATTTTTGGTTTGTAGTGTAAATGTCAGAGGGAAAGGGGGAAGTGTTAGTCATTTAATTCTACGATGACTTTCTAGAAAGCTGAGTAAGAAGTACTTACATTTTTTTCATCTCTCTGTAAGAACTTTTGGTGGAATCTAATGTACATTCATAATGCCAGTGAAAACCATTATTGATGCTTCTCAAGAGCATCTGTCTTAATAGAATTAAAAAACCCACAATACTAAATTACACAAATGACACATCTATTTGGAGAATATGTGAATCACTGAAGAGGTAGGGGTAATGGAAATATAATGACATTTTGCATTTCATTGTTGATTTGTGCTAACATTATACCTCTTAGCAGAGGCATTTAGGAAAATGAAATGGCTGATATGTATGGAGACTGTCAGTGCAGGAGTCTCTGGGCTATCGTAGCAGAAATCTTACTGCACACTCTTTGCAGATCTGCTATTTGAAATGATGCATTTTCAGCCAGCAACGAACCATTTTCATCTGAAAAATACAAGGTCCTTGTGTCTGATTAGATCTTTGAAAGCCTTTTAGAAAAATTCAAGTAGATTAAAATTAAGACAAAATAAAATAAACACACCTCATCACTGAAGGGCAAAAGATTGCAGTCTCAAATGTGGACAGTGAGTAAACTTGATCACTTCATGGGTGAATGTCAACTTGCATGTAGGAGTTGGTCAAGAGATATGACACCAGAAGATTTAATTCAAGATGCAGAGATTTGTACATACTTAATGTTAAAAAAAGAAGTACAGATACTGAAGATTTATTTGAAGGGTTTGAAAATAACTTAATACTGACACAGATATTGACAGACTCCTGGCTGGGCAGCAAACTGCATTTGGTGTCAGTGATGATTTGCTTGAATGACACAGAACAGGGGATAAAGAACAAGATTATTTCAATAAAAATTATCTTATGTCTTTCTTCATAGAAATTTTATGAACAACTGAAGAATTAAATTAGAGATTAAAACACCTATATTTAGATCTCTATACACAGGAGTTTACAGCTGTATTTGGTTTGTGAACTTCCCTTCTAATGAGTAGCAACTCAGCCAGTACAGTTCATAGTGCCTGGAGCAGAACTCAGGTCACTCAAAAGGGGACACCTTTATTTGAAATAATAATTTCTAGCCTCAGACTACCTTCCCCAAAAGGACACAGGTCCCAAATGGGCCTGTGCCACGGCTGTTTGCCCTCAACAGATATCTCAGATAGTCTAGAACATCTAACAGCAGGCACCCACTTGTCAGACAACTGAATTAAGTAGCTAGTGTTTGGGCAGTTTATTAATTTCTTTGTTCCTTTTGCAGCGTGTGTTGACTAGTCTGTTGACAGCAAAAGGAGATTAAATATCTGTATGTAGATGTTGATATTTGTATAAACCAAAGTTTGAAGTATTTTTCAGATGAGAATGCTTTAGTAGAATTTTCAACAGAAAGAAACTACTTGCAAAGAGTAGGCAAAGGAGTCATAAACAATTTAAAAAAATTAAAAGTACAGAAATTGTTGCTAAAAGGAAAGTATTTTCTCTCTATTAAGCCCCATCCCGAGTCCCAACAAATCAAGTGGATACTGCAAAAGATACCAATTCTCCCCAGCAAAGCAGCTGTGGAGGGTGTGGAGGATGTAAAGCCTGCTAAAGCCATTCCCAGGCAGTCTGGTTGTACTGCTGATGGAATGAGCCAGGACCAAGGCATGAGTGTGTTAAGGAGACATTTGCAGAGCTTGCAGAATGTGGTTGGTTGTTAGCAGGGGACAGAAGGGCACAGCATTGATAGTGTTTGACATTTACTGGGAGACGGGAGGCAAAGCTGCTGAGGTCTGCAACAGAAGGCCCAAATGAGTCTTCACTTCGAGTCACGGCAGTCACTGGTGGGAAGATGTTTTTGTCATCTCGGCAGTATGTTAGCCTTCATCAAATTCTTTGCTGAAGAATGGGGAAACATACGGAACAAAATCATACCCATCATTTCCTGCAAGGAGCTTACTGTACACTTAACACACTGTCATTGGAGGAATACATTATCATATATTACAGTGAATAAATACAATTTCTGGTTTTCATCTTGTTTTACTAAGATGTATTTTTGAGCAGTAAATACTTAACATTTGAATGTTAAAATGCTAAATATGTGTTTATTTACACAAAGATACCATTAACAAGTAAACCCAAATACCTGTTTGACCTCATATCTGTTCTTTGAGGGTGACTGAAACGGCAATTTATGAACAAGTAGACAGTATAGAGCAGCATATAGTAGTTTATACCTATAATAATTTGCAGATACGGATTTTTGGGGCTAAAGATATTTCCATATTTTATGTAGATCTTGATGGATCACTCCTCCACAAATTGTTTAACCTCTTTTTTCAACTTATTTGGCTGTTAAGTTATACCCATAACTTTCAGTGACAAGGAGTACTACACAAACTACATGGTGGAAATTGCTCTCTTCTCTTTGAAGCCTGAAAGTTGTTAGCTACACTTAGCGCCCTCCATTTCTTCTATTGGAAGAGACAGTGAGTACTTGATCCCTCTCTATCATTGCAATGCCAGCCATTATTTTATGATCTTTCATCCTAAGTTTCTCCATTCCTTTCTTTTTAAGGTTGGAGTTTTCTCAGTGAAAGGTTGGTATTCTTAATCTCTCATAATCTGGACTGTTGCTACCCCATTCTGCTGTGTTTTGAGGTGAGGGAATCATAACTTTGCCCAGTATTTGTATGGACAAATCTGGTATGTGGGCTAACCGGGCATTTATAGGGCAGCATTAGGATGGTGTCTGTTTTTATTGTCTCTTACTTTCCTAATAATTCCTAACATATATTCTCCCCTTGGAGTGTTGATTTTTTTTTTTCATGGATCAATCAAGGGTAGCTTAAGATCCTGTCTGCAAGTAGTAATGATCACTTCTAGGCCTGCCATTTTATTTGTAAAGTTTGGTTTTCACCATATACATTGTTTTGTATTAATACATGCATTAGGTCTGCATTTTAATAGACATTCATGGACTGTTGACAGGTCTTTTTGCTGTTCTTCCTGGTCAGACTAGATGACTATCATGAGCAAAACTTTGTTCTTTCTGTGGTTCATCACTCTTCCATTTAGGAATAAACTGAACAATGCAGAACTCAGCACAGCTCTCTGTGAAGCTCTACTGGTGACTTTTCCCAGCTATGAAAATTCTCCATTTACTACAAATGTATCTTCATATGCTCATCTGGACTGTGTGGAATATTTGCTTTATAGCTGTTTCAAAAGTTTGTCTTCTAATTCCCAAAGCTTTGAGAGTTTGGACTGTTGTCAGCACAAGATTTTTTGTTTGTTCCACTGAAATGTTTTAGAAAGCTATAAGGATTATACAGATCAGTGGATTGCTTGGTCTTGTTGTCTACATCCCCAGTTCAAAATCTCAGTTTTAAACATTTTTCTGTCTTTCTGATTCTGTTTCACAGAGAACTTCTGTGCCTCTGCTGTTACTCAGTTTTCCCAAACAACAACATAATTAAAAAATGATGAGTTAAATGAATTTTCAGCATTACTTTGGGGAATTTAGGGGCATGAGGGACACTGAATAAGAAATTTTTGTATAGCAGAGGCAAACATGGGATTACTCATTGGAAAGAGTAGGAAATGGATGCTTGGACCTGAGTAAATATATTCTTTCTCTCCTAATTCCCAAAGGCAGCTGGTGGAAAAATAACAGGGAGATGCCTATTCTTACATCATCAGGAGGGTCTGGATCTGAAACACAGGGAGAGGACTGTCTCACCTAAAACTGTGGTAAACATGTGCCTAAGAGAAAAATATGATTAATAAATATTCTAACCTCCTCTGTTTTCTGAATAGCCCCTACTTCTCTCCCAGGTGAGGTCAGTGCTCATTAGGAGATGTCATGGGGATGTCATTAGCCAGCAGAAAACTTCATCATTTAGGTGTTAAATAAATGTTAGGCTTGTCACTTGTGATTATGGTTTGCCTTGCAAGTAAGCTAAATTTAAATTAAAAGGTTGAAAGTCTAGCAGAAAAGAAAACTAGGAAATACAGCCAGTAAAGAACAGAGCTTGGCATGAAGATAGAAGGAGACTGTGGAAAAAAACCAACATGATAGAAGAAATTGATATTGCTATTCTGACATGATAAAATAGCAGAAAGCTATTCAGGAAATAAGAAAAGGAGAAATAGTGCATTATGTTTAAAATTGCATAATATTTTATTTTTTTTAAATTATGAAATGGCCTTTACAGGAATATTTTACTGTGTGCAATGGGTAAAATGAAAATGCTAGATTAATGTTTTGAGACTCCAGTTCTATTTTGAACAGCTGAAAAGCAAACTAAATTTTCATCCATCTTGATTCATGTTTTAGTATAGTATATTTTCAATTATTTATTTTTGGACTCAAATTTCTGAGACTTTCCAATCTTATTGTAGTTTGTTTACAGTATTTTGTGATCAAATATTTTGTACACTCTAGATCTCATCTTGCAGAACCTACGCATAGCTTTGTATACCAGAGTAATCCCCGGGCTTCTGATTTTTCCTGGACATGGACATTTGCTGAGTCTCTTTCCAGCAAGCCAAAGTGTTTACATCCTTATTGGATAAGACTTCACTTACAAGAAAGATCCATTTATAAAGGTGACATTTAAAATCTGTATCACACAATCTAAACATTTATAGTTGCTTGTCTTTCTGGTGAAGTTTATGTATGAAAAGAAGTTAGCATTTTAAATACTTGTGTGTATGTGTGTGTCTGTATATTTATATATACACATGCTGTACATACTCTGTGTGTGTGTATATATATACAGTAAAAGGGAAACAACTGAGCTAAGTAGTCTTTATCATTTGTTCCATTTGGATTTGATAAAAAAAACCCCAAACCAAAACAAAAATAACTTTAAAGGCTTTCTTATTGCATATGTGGGCAGGGTTTCAAGACAATCCATAGAGATGGTGCAATGAGAGCTGACTGAGCTGGAACGGAATGACTCAAATATTTCCTTTTCCTTCCTTTGCTTATCAGGCTGCCAAATTTGTTTTCTTTTTAGTATGGCATTATTACTGCTGCTAATGAGAGTCAAGTGATTCTTTTAAACAGAAAATTGAACGTTTATTACAAATAACTAAGAGTCTCAAAATTTTGAGAAAGACACATGAAGGAGAGATTAACATGGTTTCTCAGCCTCATGTCTTCTTGTTTAATCTGCATTTACAAAGATAAGCTAAAATTAGGACATTAAAGTGTTTGTGCAGTGCCTGGCAGGGTTTCTTGAAATCATGTGAAAGTCTGTAGAATGGAAAGTGTGAAGTTTTGTGCAATGTGTATTCTCCCTTAGTTTTTTTTCTGAGTTGTTGTTTAAGTTTTACTAAGCAAAGCAATGAGCAAATGTTTTTAACTCCAAATTAGTTTTACTGCCTGTGACATTTCTCCCTTTTTTGTTGTGATCTGTTGTTCTAACTTTCAGATTTTTTATTCTCTTTCCAATTGCCACTCCCTGTATCTTTCGGAAACATTTTCTTTCAGCATTCTTTCCCCTTAAATCACTTATTACAACAGACTGCTCATTGCCTGGCTGGTCTAAAAAAGGAAAAATATTACTTGGTACAAAGCGTTACCTTAACTAATGACTGTTTTTGGTAAGCAGGATGATGACTGCTAAGTGTCAAGTTCTTTGTGTTGTGTTAGCCAGACTAAATTTAATAGCATTTTATTAGCCCTATTGCTGCTGATTTCCTTTGTTGGAGAAAAAATATTGCATAAATAAGTCCTTGTGTGCTTGACTTATCTCTAGGCAGTGTGAGCATCATGACTGGGGCAGCAGGAAATTCAGTGCAGACTTCTCGAAACAGTTAAATTCAGAGACTTATATCCTCTGTCCAAGGTCCACCATGCTCTACAAAAGCAAATATTTCACTTCTACAAGATTTTGGTTGTCCACTTTGATATAGAATTTCACTACTTAGTGTCCTGTGGTGGCTTCTATTTAATGAAAAATTATCATGATAATCAGATTAAATCAGTCACCAATATTCAAATCTTTAAAAGTGTGTCTAAATTAATGTCTTGTAATGTTTTAAGGATGAGAAGCGAGAGCTTTTTTTCCCAAATTTTCCAAAATATTTTGAAAAATATGTGGGGCAATGTGCGTTCTGGTGCACAGATAACTCTAGCGGACCATTCAAAACTCAAATACAAATAAATGCCATGTTACATTGTCTGCTAAGATAAAGTAAAAAGTTAGAGCAGCAGTATGATGGTGTGACATATGTATATAAAAGGACATGGCCTATCAAAGCAGGATGCCTTTTAAGGGATATTTTGTCACTCTTTGGGGTAATAGCTAATTCGGGTTCAAGAAAAAAGTTTTGGTTTGGTGGCATTTTGATAAACTCTCTGAGAAATTTGAGAGGTAGGAGTATTTATTTTTTACAGACATAAATTGAATGATAAAATTCAGATCTTTGACTTTGGTAAGGTTCTCAGCCTCCAATACAAAGGGCCTAGGCTTTTGATTTAAAGTGCCAGTAAAAGGAAAGACTTTTATCAGGCAAGGAGAACTGCAGAGCTGGGACAGGGCTATGAGAGCAATTTGATTTTGTGAGTTGGTGGCTTGCTCTGGCCAGACTCAAGGCATTAACTTCCTGATTTAATTTTACTTCCCTGGGAAAAGCTTATGTAAATGCAATAGCACCTATGTAGGGGGTAAAATCAATTAAAATATTTGCTAGTTAGACTTTTATGTATAGCTAAAGCATGTTAATTTGTAGATTGAAGACTTAATTGTCAAGTGTGTAAATAATGGCTACCAGACAATTATTAAAGGTCTATAAATACCTTTCTTAGTATGGTAACATGTATACTTTATTTAAACCAATTTTTAAAACTTAAGATATTTTTTTTCTGACTTTTCTATCAATAATTTAAATCATTTGAAATTTCTAAAATGCTGATACATGTTGAAACATTTTTCTTGAGTCAGTAAATGACAGTTTTGAAAACTTAGCCATAAAATCCTCTTATCCTCCATTGTGATATTAGTATTTTCTTGTATGTTTTATACAATGTCAACATCACATACTTTCTGGAGTAGGTGCTTTCTTTTTGATATCCTCTATTTTACTTCAACAGTTTGGATACATCTGGCATGGGAATAATTGAATATAAGATTTGGAAAGAAAAGAAATATGTAAAAAGAGTCTGGGATCCAGTATTCATTAGCGATTTCCAACTGAAGAGTAATTAATTGGCTGAAAGCAAAGTTTATTAAAAAATAATTGCAACAAAACAAACCAGCATTCAGTGTAAATCTTTATACTGGTCCTATCTGTATAAAAGGTATATATCCATCAATAGCTGTAAGATAGAATTGTGTTTTGAAGAAATTTGTGGGATTGCCAAACACGTCAGATAGTACAGGGGAAATTTTCTGGTTTTGCTGAAGTTGCAAGGCAAACTGCACTTAAAACAGATATAGGAGGCAGGCAAGTCATTTGTGTAGAGCCCCCACACTCAGATCTATTATGAAGGCCAGTTTTATAACTCTATGGCATGTGTTTATAATCCCTTATTCATCAGAGAAAGAAATAAGAACTAGCTGTGGTTCAGCACTCACCATTTAACAATATCAAGTTGAATTCAAACTAGTTTTGTCCTTTCAATATTGGTAAAATTTTGAATTCCCACTGTACATAGAACAGATTCCTTAGATGAGAGTTTTTCATTATCTTTCATTTACTTTTTTTCCCCTCTGAACATCCACAAGGATTGCTTTGTAGTAGTGCTAGAATAGAGCAACTACCTGTCTCACATGTCAGACATTATCTGTGACAGAATTTGTATCCTGTTTGGTTGGTTGGTTCTTTAAATAACTTTTATATACTTACTGACTTTTGCAGGCTGACTTCACTTGAAAAATATCCTTATTTCTCTGAAAGGGTATTTCATTTTTCAATCTTCTGGACAGTGTAAACAAAAAATTGCTTTTAAAAGAAGCTTATGATTAGAGTGGAATTAATTTATTTTGGTTTTTTAACTTTGAAATTTGGAGATAGTTGGACATGGTGGTAGACCCACAAAATAAATTGGTTTTAACATCTGGACCCTCATGTAAGAAATTTCTGATAGCATCAGGATTTGTAAATCTTGTTGAATGCCTTTGTGGATTTAAAATTTGGTGTCTGTTTTGTTTTTTTCTTGATTGGTGTCTCTTTCATTATGTAAATCTGTTGGTTTTAACTGCATGGTGACAAAACTTCGGTGGGTGGGAAATAAAATGTTCGTTCAGCTTAGGGTGGGAAATAAAATGTTCATTCAGTTCAGGTTTGTCCTTAGCTGTATGGTTTGGACATGGGAAGGACTTGTCCCTCCAGAGACCAGAGCAAGTGCACAATGTCTCAGGAGAGATTTCAGCTGCAGGACTGCTGTAGTAGCACAACATCTGACGCCTGAGGAAATCTGACCAGTAGGAAGTTTTGCACTTAAGTGCTAAGTGCTGGGTTTGTGGCTCACAGTCTTCAGTCTCTTCAGTTCTTGAAGTGTCTTAAGTATTTGTGGAAATCCCAGCCATAAATTGGCATTTGTATGCCTTTGGATCAGAAGGGTGTATTTGTACTTCTGACCACTCTTACAGCAATGATAGTTTAGCTGTGGGTCCAGAGGATTCTTTTTCAGTTGAACTTAAAATTTGGTGATTAATATTTCTGGGAAATATTTTTTCACTGGTTTTTAAGCCAAATATATGACATATATGGCAGTGGTCTTAGTCATGTGGAATACTACTAATTTACACATTTTCAAGACATGTAGATATGTGGTTTTGAGTAGTAGAAACAGTCTAAGAATCTTTTATTCAAAGCTGAAAAGTAATTGGTAGATATATCTGCTTATTGAAACTTTAGAATTTTTAAAAATTTTTGGCTGCAAATAGTAGTCAGGTTTTTTTTAACTATTTGGATTGCATATTAAATGAAAATAGTAAGTCTAATATATTTATGTAGCTGGTCTATTTAGTATATTAATGCTAGTATATACCTACTTGTTTTGTTCCAATTTTCTTTTTATTTTACAAAACAGAGATTCTACCCCTTTTCAGCTAAAAAAAACCAACTCAGAAACACCCTGTGAGTGGTACTTGGCTTTCTTTTGGGTGCTGGGTGCCAGCAGTAGTTGCTCATTCCCTCCCGTGGTCTTATTTATTTCTCAGAGTTAGCTGAAAAATAATCAAGGGAAGAACATTTGGTTTCACTCGGAATCATTTCCCTGGTTTGGTGGCCTGTGATATCTGAGAGAGGGTGGCCTGGCAGGCGGCAGGAGGAGGAGCTGCCTCCTGAGGAAACCTGCTAACGTGCCCCTGGGACCTCACCAAACAGGACCTAACCTCAGAGAAAACCATAAAAATAAGCTGGATCTGTGATACAGCTTGAAGGGGCAGGTTTGGACACACAGAGAACTGAAAGTGCCCCTTCTTGAGAAAAAGCCCCCTTCCGCTTTCCTTCCTTGCCAGGGATGCGAGTGCCACCAGCCCCTGCTCTGTGCTTCCCTGGGCTGTTCCACCCACCTGCCAGAGCAAATGTCCTACCTCAGAAACGTCTGCAATTTTAACTTACACAAATTAACTTTTAATTAATGTCCCCTCTGTTGAGTCATTATGCTAGATATGTATTATGTGGATACTTTAAACAATTTGATATTCCTTAAAGGCAGGTTTGTACTTAATTTAGTATTTTAGATATAATTGTTATTTTCATTCTACTTTGGCAAGAGTAATCAATGTTTGAACTTTTTTTACATACATACAAGTTTGAAAGAGTTGTTCTTTATGTTTGAACTGAGGAAAGACCCCTTGAGAATCCACTTTTGCTATTACGTGTTACTGGGCAGCAAGGCTGCTCTCCGTGTGGCCCAAATGGTATTTATAGCTAGTTTGTATGGGGTAATAAAAGCAAGAATGTAAGTTGAAACGTGTTCAAAATAGAAAAAAAAAGACCAAACTATAACTTTTAAAATGGCATTACACTGTGAAGACTGAAGAAGGATAGAATTGTCTTTGATTTTATTCAGAAATTACCTTTTTTGCATTATGAACAACATGGAAGTGTGTAAACATTTTTCTGTCTACAGATGCTTCAGTATTGTGTCAATAGAATGGAATAATTACAGAGAGATTTAAAAGAGTGCTTTCTAATTGTTTGTTGGCTTAATGCTGCCAATATTAGAACTGCTAGGAAGAGGGTGCATAATAATGCAAAATAGATGTGATCTCCTGAGGCCACTGGAACTTAAAAATACTGATAAATGCACAAGACTAGTAAGATTTACTTGGAAATTTCAGATGCATCCATGATTTCAGCAATCCAGTTTTTCAAGCTGTTTTTTAAGATGGCCAATCAATTTAATCTAGGTAGAGAAAGAAGAAAAATGTGCAGGGGAAGAGGTTGTAGGCTAGTATTACTTAGTTCAGTTCTACTTTTGCAATGTGAGGTAAGAGATGATGGATATTGATTGAGTTAAGTTATGGAATATAATAAAAATGTATAAAGCATAATGTTTATTACTAATCTTTTTTTATTCTCTTGATGCATCGTGTAAGGTAACTTGTGCATTCGGTAATGTAACTTGCTCCCTAATGAGTAGTAGCTCCAAAACTGCTTTTTGTTTATAATTTTGATATTTGTGTGAGGATGGACATGACCTAAGAAGAAAAGGGAAGCAATAATCTGTTCCCAGACATTCCCTTCCCTGAATGTCATTCGGTTGGGTACTTTAAGGTTGAATGTCTTCTAGTAGCCACTTGCATTACTCTTCACAGGGAGAAAACAACTTCTCCCAAGAGACAGGAACGCCCAGTTGCCTGCCTTGAGACTGTCTGGACTCATGAGGAATGGGGAGATAAATATCAGAGGAGTCCTAAGAGCCCTGTTCCTCTTAATTTACTTTGCCAGGAGAAGGAGGAGCTGGAGGCAGAGTCAGAAAGTAGCTAACTTATCTGCTCTTGCAGCTTGTCGTTAACCTCAGGAAGCAGAAAATTCCATTCCAAGAGCTGCAGCTTTTTCATTGAGGTGACCGGGGACTTTCTGTGAAGTGGAAGGAAGAGCTGTTGCTTTGTCTGAAACCAGGAATCCAGCCTGCAGCCAAGTGATAGAGTACCTGAATTTTTGTTGTTACTCTTTGTGCAAACCAATAGCGTTTCCATTTTCGTAGTAAAATGTTCTCAGCATTTCACAAGAACAACTCTTCATATAAATTCTAACAACCCCTCTAAGTCTGTTAGAATCTTATATGCCTATCACTGTATTGGAAACAAGTGGGAAGTACAAAACAGTTGGAAACACATTCCAACAAAATCTCCCTCTTGTAGGGGGAAGAGTGACACATAGATTTACAATGAATAAAGGCTTTTGAGTCAAATTTAGATGTTATTTTTAGATGCAGTAATTCTTAAATTTTCCACGTCCTTTGGCTTGATGTTGATCCTGTATTTCGGAACTTCTTTTTGAATTGAAGGAGACAAAATGAGCATTCTTTAGTAAGGTCATTAGATGCTGGATGTTATTTATTGGCATAATAAATATAATACAAGCTAACATGCACTGCATCAATGAGGCTACCTGCCCTGAGAAAAGAAGACCCTAAAAGTGCAGTGATGGGGAAACTACACTTATATACTGGCTTATTAGTTTACCTGTCCAGTTTGTTCCTTCATTCACAGCCCTCACTTTCACCCCTGTTTTCAGCTGCAGAGTCTTTGTTGCTGAGAGCTCAACTCCCCACTGATCCTTGCCCAGCATAAGGGGTACCCAGCTGGATGCTCCTGTGGGTGAGGTGCTGATGTGTCAGAGTTAGAAGGAAGCTTAAGGCACTCTGGTAAAACACAGATGATTATTTTGTGTTGGTTTTCAATTATGAATATGCACACTATTTGCATCCGTTTGCCTGACAGTAAAGAGAGAAACAACTGATCTGCTCTAGAAAAAAAATCAGACTAATAACAGAGGTGTAAGTATTTTTTCCTACCCACCCCTATTTGAAGTTTTATGACTGACTTGTTTATTTTTAAATCTTTCAAGAACTGCTGCAAAAGAAATTATGCATGAACTTCAGTGTTTGGACTATTTTAAGAAAAATGGTCAGCGCTACTCCTCACTTAAAACTGTGTGTTTCTGCTGAGCAGAAACTGAAAACAAACATGCTCAAGCTGAAAGTTGGAAGCAGGATGAGACTATCCCATTTTTAACAGTGAATATAATTAACTACTAGAATGACTAGGCAAGTCATTAGGTTTTGCTTGGTCTTGAATCACAGTTTTGTATATTTCTCAAAGACATGGCTCAGCTCTGACAGCAATAATTGCCTTAAGACAGGAATTTCTCTATTACTGTGTGACTTGTCTTGTGTGAGAGGTCAGGGATGATAATGTTTCTTTCTGGCTTTCAGTTCTTTCCTCTGAGAATATCAGTATTTCATGGATATAGAGTTTAGAACTAAGCATCCCTGTGAGACAGAGAAATGCAGAAACAGTATTCATTTTACAGAATGGTACATGGGAGGAAAGAAAAGATTAATTTATGACTGTAGCATAAAAGCAGAATTTCTGTGGGCTTTTCACAGTAGTAATTCACAGGACTGCTAACTTTAAAAGCAAACAAAACTAGTGCATTTGTTTCAGTGGTTCGTGCTAAGCCACTAGTCACATAAACTAGTCAGCTTCCTATTTTGGTGTCTTCTTTAGCCTACTATAGAGGAGAAAATGTTTTTATTCAAAAGTCCAGTTGAAACTGGATGTTCTTAAATATTAAAAAGGAAACCAAGAAAAGGTTGCATCTCCAACTGTCACTAGCCCTCTAAAATATTTCAGTGTATCATAGCTCTGTACACAGAGAGCTGTGCCAAACTGTGCCAAACATTAGCCTGATCCAAGACCTTTGCTATTGTGAATTTGTGTTAGGACAGCACTCAAACACAACTGCTGTGCACTATTTTATTGGGCATAGCACAAACGCAGGACAAAAAATTAGCCCTTTCCCAAGGTTATTTCTGTGAAAAATAATCAGTAATGAAACATATGGCTGTGCTGTCAACAGCCTTTTCATTGTTTGGTTTTAGCAATAGATCCCCCTGAGAGGAATAAAGACAGATTTTGCCTTTTCTTGGTATTTCTCAGACTGCAGAAACAGCAGTTGCATCTCTTTGAATTCTATTCGTGCTGTTAAAAGGAGCAGGGTTTGGTTGTGTGGGTTTGGTTTTGTTTTGGTGTTGTTTTGTTTTTTGGTTTTTTTTAAGATAGTGTGCGAATTAGAAACCATAATAAAATAAAATATCTAATTTCAAAATAATTTCTGTAGTGGATGGATTTTGGAAGACTCTGACAGTGGATGAGACAAAGAGCCACAACCATGCCAGGATAAAATTTTCCATGTATAATTTTTGACAATTTAGCCTGCAGACTTAAAACTTTGGACCAGCAAATCCCACTTGAGTCCTTTTAATGGCACTTTTAATGGCTGGTTGGAAAAATTGGCAACAAGGGCAGCAAAGGGATCTAAAGACTTAGTAAGACAATATTGTATTGCATTTCACTGAGTTAACATTTAAATGTTTTCCTTTCAACTGTAATGGCAAAATTATTGTAAGTTAAAACAAATCCTTAGCTCTTGGAGAAGGATATATCATAAGCTCTCCATTCACCAAAGCTGTAGCGGATAAAATAGAGTTTTTAAGACGTGTGAACTCAAAGTTCCTGTCAACGAATCTTACATATTTGTGCAAATCATATATTATTTTAATTAGATAATTGATAGATCATCTACACTTCATTTGTACTTTCTGAAGCATGGTTTTATGTTCAAGGTGAGTACTGCCAAATGTTCTGCATCCTGTTCTACAGATTTCAATATTTTTGTGCTCCTACCATTACCATTACCATTACCATTACCATTACCATTACCATTACCATTACCATTACCATTACCAATACTTTTGTTACTGAATTTACAGTATACTAAGTATTATTGACTACAATACCCCCTCACCATGTAATAATAATGTTTTAATTTCTCATCTCAAAGTGCAAAGGCTTTTTTTGTGTGCTGCATGCTAATATACAGAAAATAAAAATATTGCAATACAAATGAGAGAAAATTACATATTATATGTAATAATTAGACTGGGGAAGAATTAATCCAGAAAATGAATTGCCAAGAAAAAGAAGAATTATATAATTTTGTTTGTAGAAGAAGCTCTAGGGCTAAATCTGAAAAGGAGGCAAAAATAAAATAATCTTGGTTCCTCTGGTATTCCAGCAAATGTTACACTGCTAACAGAGGGGATTACTGCAAGTAGTACTATAGCTGCAAGTAGGGTTTGGTTTTACTTTTTTTAAGTGGTGACTCTGTCTTTGTTTGTTCAACAAAGTGACACATTTTTTTACAGGGCAGTAGTTAAAGCAGCATTAAAGTGCCATTGACATCATCCAGTTACTCCACTGACTTGATTATATAACCTCTTTTGTGCAATTTTCATGCTCTGCTCTGTTTGAATGTTTTTACTATGCTGATGGCTGTTTTTCATTTCCTGCTGCGATGACCTTGAATAAAAAAAGAATAAGAATAAAGTAGACATAAGCAATGTAGTCTTGCTGGCATTTGCAGATCTTTTGTTCTGTATTGAGAAACATAGCAGTTTGGTGTTCAAGGTATAGGTTATTTCTGCTGGGTAGTAATTAATCTGCAATGGTTAGAAAAAATTTTGTCTTATTTTGTTCTTTTGGATTTAGCAATGGTAAAGTCGTCTGGCTATGACAATTCCTACCTTATGAACACATCAGAAAAGTGCTAAACCCATGATGGCAATTCTCTAACTTAAATTATTGATTTAACCTATTAAATCTAATAGAACTACAAATCTAGTATTTATCTATTAAATCACTCCTGTTTTTTTTTTTTTAAAGGAAAACGAGATTAGCTAGTTTGCACCTTTTTTCCATATTCAGTATATATCATACAGCTGAAGGAATTGATACTTCTCCGTTTTGTCACTTCTTGTTGCCAATCAGCATTTCATAACTAGCCTTACAGACGAATGCATGCACTGTATTTCACATAAGCATCTTTTTCAGACCTTTTATATCTCTCAATATCAAAAAGTTATGACAATGAAAAATCCATAATTTTAAAGTAGCTTGCTGCCCTGGGGGGACTTTAGGGTGTGTATCCCCTGTCGTTGCTCTATGCCCAGAAATTATTTCTGCCACTGCCTCCCTTTAATTTGTCAGATGAAAGTAATGAATATTATATTACCATACACTTTACAATCACTTATAGAGGAAGAGGTTTAGCTTTAAATAGTTTTCACTGGAACTTTTAAAAGCATCTACCTTTGCAGCAGAGGTTGGGCATTTGAGAACCTGTCCATTTTAAAAATACTTAAGACAGCAGTGCTCTTTCAGATACTTCCATTTTGCTGCTGTGGTGATTTTGCTTAGCTGTGGTGATTTTGCTTAGCTGTGGAAATATCTCTAAATTACAAGTTCATTCATGTCCTAAATCAATGCTGAAGTACTGGTTAACCCTTGAAACAAGGTAATGAGATAGTTACCTTCACTGCTAATAAAAACTAGGATTTGGTTTCTGTGGTAAATGCTTTAGTATTTTGCTTTTATATGAAGACTGATAATAAAAGTCATCAATGCCTAAACACCACATTTGAAACAATGTATTATATGACTAAGTTGGTTTAATCCAAATTGCCTTTGTCTTGTCCAAAACTAACAGATACACAAATATTTTCAATTTAAAGTATGAAATCAGATGCTTTCAATGTCACAGACTTATAAAAATGCAGTTCTTCTAAACTTGAGTTTAAATACATTGCTCTACTTTGCCGGTGGTAAATCTGATGCATTTGCTTTGTTCTGCATGGACAGATACTGGTTTTGGAGATACTCCTAGGTTATGGGGGTTTTTAAAATTATTTTTGTTTCACTTACTCTCCTTTTCAGGTAGTGTTTCTTAGCATGAATGTGTGAACATGGTTTTTCATCTGTGATACCTGGGAGCAATAGGCTGGTCAATATATTTCCCTAGAGTGAATATAACAAGTGTAAGTGCAAGTTGGTGTTTAGGTTGTTCTGTTTGCATCTAATGTTATTAAGCAAACTAAGAGGATATTTTCATTTTTGCACCAGAAAAATTTATAACAGATACTGGGAGATTAACAAATTATTAAAGGGATCTTCTAAAGTTGTGAAGTCCAGGTGATATGAAATAGTAGGTGTAAACAAAAAGTACTAAGACATAGTTTCACATTGCAGAATTCGTTGGCATTGATACAACTAATGAATGCTTGGCTAGACCGGCTGTGTGTCCTCCTCAGCCTCAACAGTGAAAATAATAACAAATTTATTCTTTAATCCGAGAAGGAAATAGGATCAAAAGTCTATTTTTGCATTTATCTTTTTCAATATCAGGAGAGGTGTAAACAGAAGATGAAATTGCGCATTACACTTAAACTCTTTCTTTTGCCTATAGAGTTCTCCTGTCAAGCATTTTTTAATAATAGGACAAAATGTGTCCAAAGCAAACTAAGTTATCTCCCTTACTTTAGTCTAAGATTTTGGGGCTATGTTGGTGATTCTAGCAGCTAAAAGTAGAAGCTCTTTCCTTATGCTACATTTTGTAAATGTGATTATTACACTCAAGCAAATGAGCCTTAAGTAAAATGAGTTACATTTTGCTTTCATTTCTGTCCTGCAGCTAGGAAGATGGAAATGGATAACCAAGAATCCTTGTAGTTGTGGTACTAGATTTTAAATCTCTTTAATTGCGTCATTTCTGTGACACGTGGAGAGTTTTTTTGTGAATGCTCTGATGTTATACTTTGCATACATACAATATCTTTCAAGATAAATGTTTTTAATTACATTATCACTTAATACAGTGTTTCTATGTCCATGTTACAATTGGCTAATTATATGTGTATATATACAGAGAAAGATGACTATGGAAGAAGCAGTAGCATAACATGTTAAATTTTGGTTTTAATTTCTTTATTAAAGTTATTAATATTGTGTCATGATGATTTTTTTTTCTGACACAGATTAAAATTGAAAAAATGAATGCCATTTTTAATATACTCTCTCTAGCAATGGAGGGATCTCGGGGATGTCCTCCAAGCCCTAATAAGTCACAGGGTGCCCAGTCCTCAGGCAGAGATAAGAAGTACATGGCTGGGGTGGAGCAAGCAGAGAAGAAGCCCTGGTGTCTTCCCTGCAGTTGCTCCAGTAGTTCTTTATAAGGAATTTTCACATTTGCCCTGCTTAGGTTGACACCTTTTGTAGTAGCTGCTGACTAGTGAATGCTTATTACCTGAGATCAATAGGTTATCCTCAGTGGAGTGATGACTGGGGGTGACCGGTTTTGGTGATGAGTATCCACAATCTGATCCAAAGGTGGCTGCCTTTTGAGGTGCATGATGAGAGCACATGATATGTTCTTAAAACCCTTCTTTAAATCCATTTGATTTAGAACAGTTAATGATTTTACTGAATTTGATGAAGAAACAGAATCTTTAGAAGTCAAGCATATACAAAAAGGGGTCTGAAATAATGTTATTAGAATACATGAATTCTAACCTTTTATGAAAATAACTGAAATTAAAATCCATACCTTTCACCCTGTATGTTGCTTGCAATAATTAGAAATAAAAAAAGAATAAAGGAAAACTGTACTACAGGCATTTTATATAAAAAGTTCAGAGTTTTATGTTTGTGCATCATTTGATCTAAGTAAAAACAGTCCCTTCTCTCAGGGATTCCTATATTTCAAACAGAGGGATATGAAACTTCTTTAATTAATTTTTCTTGTAAGTTGCTTGTTGTTTAAGGTCACTGTTGTACTGTTTGCTGTGTACTGTGTGTGACTGCCATGTTATAAATATTTATTAAGGTCTTTAGTTATTATAAAGTATTATTTTGTGAAGTCACAATGAATTCATTGCCCTAATATTGCCATACCGCATCAGGATTTGTTAACAGAGAAACCTGATCTTTCATTACTGCACACTGTCAGTGCAAGCTTTAAAGAGGGTGTCCTGCAGTGCCAGGAGGTACCACAGGAACATTGGATCTTATGGGACAGTAATGTTTTTTAATATTTATATATTTAGAAATTTTCACTGTATTTAATTAGATAAAAATATTGTTAAAAGTTAATTTTCAATGCTAAATTGGAAATAGTTAAGCATGTGCAGTCTAAGGAGGGGAGACAAATGGATGCAGTTTGTTCTGATAAAGAATTTATTAAGAACAGGATATGTTTTCATCCAGACAAAAAGTGTCTGCAGCACATATCTCATTTGCCTTGTGACAGAAAAGAAAACATATACATATATTGTATTTACTTATCTGCCATACATCTGGGTCTTACAGATCTTTGTACAACCCTCTTCAGGCACATGGGAAGCCTGCAAAGCAAGTGTGTGCACACCGTGCTTGGCACATGTCCTGACCCATGGCTGTTTGCAGGGCTGTGGGACCACGGCCATTCCGAGGTGCTGGAATGTGAATCTCAAGGGCATCCAATTGCTAAATCGACCGCCTGCTCCCTGGCACGTTCTTGGCCCACACAGCCTCGCACTCTGCCGAACATTTCCTGGTCGTGCTCCATGGATTAGCACAGAGCAGAGCTCCTGAGTGGAGCCAGGAGAATAACCCTGAGAGTATTCAGTTTACTGGTATTATTGGCATGTTTTGTTTGTGTTATTCAGGCAAGACATAATGCTTCAAAGTGATGGGCTTAGCTTCTGTGGAAGCCTGTGTGGCTGAAGTGGATTTTTCAACTTGAATTATGTTGTCTAGCTGCAATTTTAAGAAGTAAATATTTTCAGTTTGAAACACATACTAAAAGAGGCAATCTGAATGAGGAGTTAAATGTATTAGATCTTTATTTTAAAAACTAAATGCGTGACATTTAGCTTTGGATTGTTATGCAAAAGTTGTTTTATACCCTAAAACCCAATGCCGTCATCATAGGTGTTTGCATTTCTTTAATTGGTTGTTTCGATGCCTGAGATGGCCACCTAAAAACAGACTAGACAAGAATAAGGGAATAAATGTAGGTATTTATTTGAAGAGCCTTCAAGGTACAGCCTGGGGAATTAAAAGGCTACACCCAAGATGGACCCTGGGTCACGAGTTCTTCACACTTTTATAAGTTTGGTCCATTTGCATATCAGGATCAATTCTCCAATTACAACCTCAGATAATGATGTAACTACCACAAGTTTTCCCTCCTCTTCAGAGGCCTTAGTTTACATATTTTGGGGCCTGGGACAACAAGGTGTCCTTGGAGAGCAAACCTAGAGAGGTCTGTTACGTCTAACCAGCATAAGAGGACAGTAGCTAACAGGCCACAAGAAACTTCAGAATTACACACTAGGCAGTACAGGATTTGAAAAATGTGGAAGTTAAAACCTAAGGCATCAGTTTCATTTACTGTTTAGAGGTTAGGAGGGGGGAGAAATGACAGTCAACAAGTGGGTGGCCTCCCTCAGTCTGCTGTTTTAACCTCCTGGTGCACTCTTGCTGGTCACTGGGAGTCAGGCTCGCTGAACCCCAAAGCACAGCATCCATCCAGGATATGTCAGGTTGTAAGAGCAAAATGGGGAGCAACGAAAAAGGTGAAAGAGAAATGAATGGGCAGGAAACAGGCTTTTGTGAATGAAAATCATGTGGCATGGTTGGGCCGGAACTAGTCAGAAAAAAAGGGTCAAGAAACCTCATCATGCTGATTGACCACACATTATTTCAGTAATACAAAATGCCTTTGAAGATCTGCTCCATACTGGGCTGCTTGTGACCCATACTCATTTTTTGTTCTTAACACAGTCCTCATTCCTGCCATTCACTCTCCAAGGGGATGTTTCTGGTTGCTGTTGGGCTTTTTCTCTGAGCTTTTCTGTTCTCTGAAATCATTCAGTTATCATAGGCTGGATAAAGTGTCTGTATGCTATGAGGGCATGACATTTCAAGCCTGAGAAATGGTGCTTCTGTTTAGTATGGAATATTTTGGGGTTTTTTTCTATGATGGTATGACAGTGATGATTGAGGTTTTTTTCTTTTTGTTCTTCTACTGAGTCTAATTTCTGCCAATTCTGTTTGATGCAATCTTTCACTATCTTTTCCCCTAGCAGTTGAACACTTGGTTTACAGAGATTTCCTCAATTGTTTATGTGAATGGCCTATACCACACCCCTTAAATTAATGTATGCACTTTATGTGTATGTATTTCTATTTCCTTTATCCACTTGTTTATTACCTTGTTGTATAGGGAGATTATGACAGTTTGACAGAGTTTCTTCTTTAGAAATCTACAGCTGTTATGATTTAACTTTTATCTTCTTTATTTGTGAGCCACTTGACTCTTCATTTTGAGGGATTTTGTGCTGAAAATTAATGAAAATACTTTGAATGAACACTGAGAAATGCTACTTCCTTTGAAGAAGAAAATCCTCTTTGAAAGAATGGACCAAAGTCATAATCTTACATTTTAGTAAGATTAACATTGTTTTTTTTCCTCCAATTTTAATGAAATTGTAGTACTAACTCAAAACATATATATTCTTCATAATTTTACTTACAGATACCAAGTGTACTATGCTCTAGAGAAAACTTGTGTTCTGTGTTTTATTGCAGCTCCTTTTTCTCATACCTTTATGTAGAATGAAAATGCGTGGGTAGAATTTCAAACTTGATGTGTTCTTTATGTTTAACAACTTCATATGAGAAGGGCAGTAGTGTTAGGAGTTGAAATAAATACCACTATATATGGTATCATATGTGACAATAGTCAAATAATATAAATGACTTTGTTTGGTGTTCCTAATCCCCAGTTATCCTCATGAGTCACTGCAGAGTAGATTGGACACATCAAAAGGGGGTTCATTTTGTTGCTGACCCAGCGGGCTGGCTCCTTCCTTGTGTTCATGAAAGTTAAATTTTTATTTATTGTCTTGGTGTCACTGTAGGGAATAGGCTTGCTTTTCATATGGATGAATGTATATTATTTTATATCTAAAAATGGGTGTTTTAGGAGCTAAATATTGCTAGTTGTAATAGTAGTTGGAGGCTTTTGAAGAATACTGTTTCCAATGTTCCATTCATGAATATTGATTTTTTTGCACTTTTGCCTATTTTAATCAAAACAAAAATGCTGCTTTGGAACACAATAAACTTTCAGATAATCAAGAAAAATCTAGAAAAGTAAAGTGGTATGCCATGTCCAATGATTCTTACAGAGGGATCTGCTGTATCTTCTTTCAGTGCAGGATATGCCATTCCATGGTTGTTTAGAATATCTTGGGACCTGAGGTTCAGTGACTCGGAGGCAGCATCTCTTTCTCATCAGGGACATACATATATGTATGACACATGAAACGTGTGAGTGATGAGCAAAACATAATGCTGTTAAGGTAGAACTAAAGAAGGTGCTTTTGTGAAGAACAAGTTAGAACTCTGAAAATTTGTGCTTCTAAATCTGGAAATCTTCAATTCGTTGAGTGTTGAGTAAGGGGGCTGTCCAGCACATCTACAGGCAGTTTAACTACACATCTAAATAATAAGGAGATAGCAGTTTGCATCCCTCATTTATTCCAGTCACTGATCAAGTATTTCGGTGGAGTGTAATGCAAACAAAACCACATGCTTAATCCTTTCCTTGCAATGAACAGTGGGCCACATCCTAAACCACTTGTGTAGAAAAAGTCCTTCTAAGGCCAATATTCCAGAGCTGAATAAGCCCTGATGGGTGGATTCATAAGGAATGATGTTTAAGTATGCTCTTTATAAAAAGACTTCAGACAATTATACCTCTTATTAATACAGCCTCAGCCAGTGGGGTTGTATGGCATTAGGATGCAGCTGATGTTTTGTCTGCTTTTCTGTATTTCCTTTGACCAAATACCAAATAGCAGAGAGACTTCTGTTAACATGTTACCTGTTAAAATGCAGAGCATATTTATGTTTTGATTGAGACCAGGTTTGGTTCAAAGATTGCAGTTGTGACGTGCTGATATCCTACTTTTTGAAAGCAATTGGTAAGTGTGTGTTCTAAGACGTGTGATCACAGTCTTTCAGATTTTACTTACTTTCCGTTTGCTTCCCTTCTTTTTGCTTACCAGACACTATAAGGCCCTGGTGTGCTTGGTCTGTTGCTAGGGAAGAGGACAGACCTGTCCTCTATTGCCCTGCTTCCTTTCCCCTGGTCCTGTAGTCCCCCTCTCACCTGGGTGCTCTCCCAGGAAGCCTGTCCATTTTGCTTATCAGGCAGAAAATTATTTCCTGTTTTTTTGGGATTCTTTTGCATGGGCTTATTGCTGGTTCTGACCAGTTGGTTAAACCAATTTTGAGCTGCTGTAATACAATAGCCAGACATGGAGCCAGGGGAGAACAGGAGGTGGCAGAGATGAGACTGGCACAGCCATAGGGTTTCTTCACATCCCTGCTCCATTTGCCACCTTGCTCCCTGTCCCTGCTCTCTCTGTAACACTTAGCTTGGGAAATCAGTTTCCTTCCTCTTGGAGAAGTTCTCATTTAGCTATAAAGCTAATGGGAAGCTGAAGATGGAAGAAACATACAAAAACTAAGAGAAAGTAAAATTAAGGAAATGTCTAGCTTCAGGCAGCTGGGTTTGCATGTTTTAAGCACAAGCTAACATATGGCACTTAAGCCTCCTTACTCAGAACTAAAGAATTGAGTAGGTTAAAAGTCTTGAAACCTGTCTCTTCTTTTTCCTGAGGTTTTTCTAATCCAAATGTTTCTATATCTGTTTATTTATAATAAGCATTTTTGTTCTTTGATATTCTTTACAAACAGCTTTTAAAATAGAGACAATTCAATTTAGTGAAATACTCAACAACCCATTACAAGTTGCTTCATTGTGGAAGAGAATAGACTTCATTACCTCAGGTTTAACTTAAATAGAGCCTTCAGCTGACCACTGAGGCTGGATTTGGTGAATCCTCTGCTTAAACTTGTCAAACAGCATTTGGATTTATTTTGCTTTGGTCAAAAGCTGTGATTTATGGACAGAGGCTAGTCAGTCATCACAAAAGACTTGTGCTTAGTTCAGTTTTTCATATGAAAAAATATATAGCTTTTCAAATAACATGATTCTTCTTTTTTTTTTTTTTTATTCCACAGAGACCTAAGATTTAATAGGATTAAAGAAATCCAGCCTGGAGAGTTTAGACGGCTTAAAAACCTCAACACACTGTAAGTTCTTTTTCAAACCTAAGAACCTTTGCCTTTTGACTTAATATTATTAATTTGATAATGTGATAATTAATTTGATAATATTTGCTCACTTTTCACAGGTAAGTAGTCTCATAAGTTTGAGCTGTAGCATTTGCAGAGGTGAGAGAAGTGGGGGTGAGGACCAAAATATTTGAAAGCAAAACCAGGTGTATGTCTATCAAAATAAGAAAGAAAATTATTTGCATACATTGCAAACATTAATATACTTTAATTGAATTTAATGGAAAATGCAGACCATTACTGTATAATTTTTTTGACATAATGCTATATTGCTTTGGTGGAATATCACATAATAAACCATGGAGTTACAAGAAAGCTGTTCAAGGGCTCAGATGGGCAAATGTGTTACAGTTATAAAATACTTGATAAACTAATGTTTTGAACCTTCCTATTCTAATGTGCTTACCAGGATTGGCAGGAAGCAGAAGGTTTTGTTCCTACTGAGCTGCCTTTCATGGAGGTCTTTGTTATCATATATGATTGTGAAGAAAAGTCTTTCTAAAAGACCTTTTACAACCAGTAATGCAATTAGTATGAGTATTATCATTTTGACTTTGTATCTCTATCATTTCTTCAGGCATCACTTTTAAAACAAATACATGCATGTTTCTCTTCTTAAATGTATTAGCAGGCATGAGGAAGAATTAAGATAGAAAGTTATTTTGACTTTTAAATGTACATAACTTAATGATTGCAAATCTGACTGTTTCCCAGAACACAAGTAGTATATGAACTGAAATACAGTAGTGATGTCAGTGAGCTTTGGATCACTATTTTTCTGCAGGCACATCACAACAAATACACTGACACATCTTGTACTCTATATTCACACCAGAAGAAATTATAGGACTTTCCCCCAAAAGTATATTGTCCAAATCTGTGCTGCCAAGATATTCTTACGAACCCTCCCTATTTCCATTTCTCCTTTGACCATACCTCTGTTTGCAGTTGATCCCCAGTTTTGAGTTGCAATTTCTACTAGACATCCAGCTCAAGTTTTAACTGTCCAAATCACTGATCTGATATCCACAAGTCCCAAGTAAAAACAGGATGCCTTAAGTTTGAACTCCCTTCTCTTTGTAAAACTCGTCTATGATGGATGAGTGGAAGTCTGTGCATACAGACAGTTGTGTTCCTGTCCGATGTAAAGGACCCAGTACACAAGATACTGCCAAGAAACAACTTGGAAAAATCACTGTAACGCACTTGCTAGTGACAAATCTTTATCAATATCATTTTTATCAGTTTCAAACTGATGTGTAGACTTGATGAGGAAGATTTTCCTCCCCCTTCATCTACATCTCAGATACCTGCAAAAAACCACATTATTCTACTTCTGAGTGTTTTTTTGGTTTTTTGTTTGGGTTTGGCTTTTTGTTTGTTTATCTTTGTTCCTGTTTTTATACTGTTTTTTAATTTTTTTCTTATTTTTTTTTAATTCTGCCCAATTTTTACAGGTTTCCACCTGCAAGGTAGTGGCTGAGCAGCTGTAAGCACATAACTTTTTTTTCTCTAACAGTTACTCTTAGGGGGAAAAGCATTTTCTGTTTATTACTATATAGCACCTGCTTTTACGCTGCTTTTTCCCTAGTGTTTCTTTATGTTAAAACAAATGGTTGTTTATTTCTTTTTGTAGGCTTCTAAACAACAATCAAATCAAAAGAATTCCTAGTGGGGCATTTGAAGATCTTGAAAACCTGAAATATCTGTAAGTTAAATGAGTGTCACTTTCTTCATCACTGTGTAACAGCTTCTTCAGTGGGATGTGAGATGGTGATTTCTGTCTGACTCACTATATCAGGAGATAAACTGCTCTGATAATCTGTGAAATTAATTTTTGGGGTGTGGGCTGTCTGTTTCTCTAAGCAGTTGCTAATAAAAGACTGATATCTATAGGCAATACATTTTAAAGGACTTACTAGTTGCTGTTTATTATATGCAACTTATAATTTATAAAGGGGTACATTGAAAGGTGTAGGAAACCACCTCTTCAATGGTTCTCTGAAATCTTCACACAGGTTCTTTTTGTGTTTTGGAAAGTGGTTTAAAAGTAGTTGGTCCAAGGGTTGTGTCTGCAGAAGCTTGTAACTTATGTAAGCTTATTAGCTATCCCTAAATTTTTCACTGAATCCATACATGAAAAATGCAGTCAAACCCAAATACCAGAGCATGTATATGATTTGCTGTTAGTTCTAGGTCTTCAGTCATCCTGTGTATTTTAAACCTAACTTCTTCTGTTTTTAACAAACATACCAAGAGTATAAATTATATGAGTAAACAAAAGAATCAAAAATGTTATTTTTGTCTATATAATAGACTAAAGCTGCATAGTAAGGTGTCATGGGTTCTCAGCTCTAGTTTCTGGAGTTGACCTTATGCGGTGTCATTTAAAAAAGTTCCACTCCATTGTCTTGGAGTATTGATTGATAGTTGCTTGAATGACTGTACAGAAAAGAAAGGTCACATTGAGATTTCATTGCTTTGGAAACAATTCAGAAGGGGAATTTTCCATGTAGTTTTCAAGGATGAAGCCTGAAGAGCTGTAAAGAGGTGGGAGAAGGGAGAAAATCACATACACTGGTGCAGACACGTTACCTGTTTTTCCAAGTTGTGCTTGATTACATTTCCTGCTCTCATTTTTATGTGTATTGTCTTTCACTAATGAAATTGTTTAACCTATACACAGTAGGAGGGAAAAGAATATTGAACAGACTGTTGCCAATGAATGACTAAAAATGATGAATGTGTTTGTTACAGGATATATTTGTATGATTGTTCTGGTAGTGTAGTACATAAGATTTTTCTTGATTCTTATTAGTTCTTTATTTTCACATGCCTGCCTTTGCCTAGCTGTAGTAAATCTGAAATAAAGCTCAACTATTCAGTCTGTTCAGTTCAATGAAAGAGGAAAAAGAAATAACTGAACTCTGATGTTTTCATATACATGTAGTAATGGTTGTCAGTATTGTTAAGAGGAAGATCTTTTTGTTTTCCTGTTGTTCTCTGGAAAATTTAAATATAAAGTTCAGTGTAGTAATTTATTCAACTGCAGAGAGCTCTTTAAAGATATTGGGTTTTTGCAAAAATAAACTTTAAGGGGTTTTTTGCCTGTTTCAGTGGCTATGATAGAAATGTTTAAATTGTACAGCCTTAAAGTTACAAAATTTCTGGTACTGGTCAGGTTATCAATATAGAAGGCTTAAATGTAACAAATCAATACCGTTCAGCAGTGAAAGTTTCAGCTGAGTAACTGAATGCTATCTGTATTCTGTGAAATGAAGGGGACAAACCAGAATATTTCTTTCCAATAGGATCCACTGAAGTAGAAATTAGTGGGGAGAGATTGTACAAAAGTGAGAAACACTGCTCAGAATGTACTATTATAAAGTCGAATCATATGGAAAAATTGACCCTGAGTATCATCTGGTCCTGTGGATATTTGCAAACCTAACTTCTACTGTCATGTTTCATAAAACTAGATCATTGATCCATGATGTTACTTGAGTTCTTATGACAACTTTGTACTGGATTGCTTGTGCTTCTGAAAATGTTTAATTTGCTGACTAATTTTAAAAAACCTGTCATTTCTCAGTGGCCCTGATTTAGCAAAATGTGACTATATAAAAATATAAAATCTGTAACAATTAGTAAACATGCCTATATAAAACTAAGTAAGAATTATATTCGCAATTATATATTTACATATAAAATATATAAAGTCTAGTGCAGCATATTTATTTTTTTTAAAAAGCATGTCTCTGGGAGATAGGTGTTAAGATCCATTCCTGTATGACTGCTGAAGATCAGCTTTTTTTGCTTTTTTCAATTAAAATTTTTTTTCAGCAGGGTCTAAATCAAGATTTTCAAATGCTTGTTCGTACTATTCCTTTCTGAAGTTGAGTTTAGAGTTTTATGAAGAATATATGTTATCAGAATTATCTGTGTGAAGAACACTTTGAAAAAGAACTTTTTGACAAAGAATAAAGATATTTTCTCAATTTTCTGTTCATTAAAAATATAAATCACTGTAAAAGTTGGTCTTTACATCATAAAAAGAAAATTGTATACATAGAATTTTTTAACCTTTTTTTAGGATTTTTTATTATCTTGTCCTTTATGTAATTGAAATTTTGACAATTATAAAAGCAGTTTTGTGTGATTTTGCTACGTTGTTTGTGGTAATAATTTGGTTTTGCATTAATATACTAAAGGTTGAAAAGCAAGAAATGTAATTATTGTTGTGCTGTGAAACCAAGAGGGTACTTTTTTCCTTTTTCTTTCTTCTTCTCTGCCTTTCTGTCCATCTGTCTTTATTTCCTATACCTTAGTCTTGGCAATAAGGCTCTGTAGTAAGCTTCCCAACCTTATAATACAGATGCAGGTAAATTTGTGGAAGCCTGGTAGGATAATCCTTTCTGAGCCTAAAAGTCAACAGTTTATTCTCCAAGAGAGAAGAGTTGGGAATTGAAGGTAGATACATTATACCATTTCAACATGTAGAATACTAGAGGATTTGGAATCAGAAGTGGAAAAAATGAAGGTAAGGTAAACAAGAAAGAATTCAGGAGGAGATAAGGAAAAATATATAATATAGATTAGCTATTAAAAAAAAAAACAACTTTCTAGATAAAGAGAAAAGGTATTAGACATTTACAGAGCAGCGAGCTAGAAGATAGCATGAAGGAAGTGAAAGAAATAAAATTGGGAATGAAATTAACTTTGTCAACAACATTGTATGTTCATTTGGTATGAAATGGGTAGATGAGGAAACAGATGTGAAAGTATTGCCATAGGCATATTGTAAATGGTAATTAAGACTGTATGAAATGTATCAATTCCAGAAATGCTAACAGGAAGCATACAAGTTGTTTTTTGTGTCTGGTGAATGAAGTAATAGTGGTAGATGATGTGGTATAGGTTGGCCAAAATGTGGAGTTTCTGACTCACCCTTTCAGAATGAGGTTAAGTCACATTTCCTTCTGTGCCTTCTGCTGCTCTTGCTGTCTTGGTCATGTTACCTTGTCTTCTGGGCACCTCCAGTGATTCCAGATCTCTTTTCTTTGCAATTCATGTTGCTGGTTCCACTGTCTCCTTCCTAGGTTCCTATGTAAACCTGTCTTTATTAACTTGTGAGATTTGAGGATGTTTATTTACTTGTAAGGTTTAACTCTACAATGCCTGATACTGCTGTTTACTTTTTGCCTGTTTTTCCCTCCAGTTCCAAACAAATATATTTGGATCTTACTTTCCTCGAATCACATGATTTTTAATTGGTACATTAAAAAAAAGAAGAAAGAAAACCCCCAATAATATCCTCATAGGGAATCTAGCAGGTTTTTTAATTAAACCTACTTTTTTTCCCTAATTTTCTGGTAACTGGTTACATATTTGTTAATTTCCTAAGTATATGACCAGGATCTCCGATCTCTAGCAGCCTTACTTGCGTTTCTGGAAAAAATGCTCCTTTTTTTAAAAAAAACCACTTCTCAAAATAGGTATTAGTAATTGTCTAGAAATAATTTAATGTCTTAATAGAATATATCACTTTTTCGTCTTAATCCAGTGTTTATTCATCTTCTGTAAAATTCTGATATTCAGTTCTGTAAGAGAGCTTTTAGGAAAATTAAATGATAAATTATTTTTTTGCTAATTGTTTTTGCTAATTTGCTAAATCTGTTTTCTGATAATGTAACTGAGATAAATTTTGAGAATGTTGATGTCAAAATTTAGCAGAACTTAAAAACTTTTACTTGTATAACATTGTATGTGCACAGTAACATTTTAGAGGGACGAATATTTTTTGTGAGTGGTACTTATTTGTGCTTTGTGTTCTGTCATGTCTCTCTCCATTAGACAAATATTTATATGTATTTTTTTCTGTTAATATCCTCCGTGAATCAGCTACACAATCAAATGGAAGTCTGGTTAACACATTTGTCATAGGCCATGTAGCCCTGAGGTTGCTGGGGTTTTTCTGTGAAAGGAGGATATGGTGGTCTGAGGTTGGTTGAGTTTCCTGCAGCTGAGCTGCCATTTCTGGCCAGAATGGAAAAAGCTCTAGTTTAAAGCTGAATCCCAAGTAAAGGCTCGCTGCAGTGGCTTGGTAAGAGCTCCTAAAGGATGCTCCCTTCCCTGCAGTATGGTGGTAAAAGCCTGCAGTACTACAGTTACTACCCCAGCCTAACTCACCTCTGATTTTCGCTCTCTGCCTTCTTTTGTCTGCAGAGAGTAAATAAAAGTTACATGAATGATTGTGGCAAAACTTTTTTAAAAATCGGATGAATTCAGATTTTTTGAATAAAATTATTGAAATGCCCACAAGAAATAATTAACTGAGGGGTGGTTATCAAAATTGTCTAAGCCCACTTTGGTTCTCTGGTCTGACCAGAAGTTTAGTACTCAGAAATAAGAGGGATTTCCACACTGCCAAGTGGAATTAAGTGTATTAAGAAAGATAAATAGCACTTCAGCTGTTCAGTCTTTGAAAACTTCTAAGGAGTGAAACAGTGTGTTTAAAATTCTCACAGGAAAACAAGATAGGAATTTAATATCAAACAGGAAAATTAAGGAGACATAACATTGTAATGACTGTGATCCTCAAATGAATTAGTAAATCTGAGTCAAAACAAATATTTTAATACTAATGAAATATTTTTTTCAAATAGAATAAAAACCAGTTCCACATATAAAATATGTAATGAATTTATACTCACTCTTTTCAAATTTTTTTTAAGTTTTTACAGTAATTTCACAACAGTAATTTTTTTCTGGTTTTGAGTATTTTAAAAACCTCAGAAATTTTTACTTCCATGTTACCTGTTCTTGGAGGAACTCCACTCTGCTTTTTATTCACATGCATATCTACATTAATAAAGCACACGGGAGGCTCTGTATATTAATGTGTTGGATTCTCAGCAAGCAGTGCATTGGAAAAGTTAATTTAGACTCAAAGGAAGGATACTGCTCCTTACTGTTCCCCAAAGTTGTCATTAGTTGAACATTAAATACCTACAACCTCTTTCCTTGTTAGGGCCTATTGTGAAATGTTGCCCATTGTCACATCAGTGTAAAAACTGCCAGCAGCTCCAGCAGAGCCAGTATTTTTTCTGTTGCATCAAAAGGAGTTTGCAATATTTCCAGTAAGTTACTGAAAACTGTAATAATGGAAAACCCAAAACCACTACTAATAAGATGCCTGCTAATGAAGTCATTTCTGGTACAAAGTCTTTTCATCCCCTTTTCATAGAAACCCATGCCTGATTAACTGAGTTTCAAATCATTTGTCAAATAATTGTGAAAAAGTTCTTAACTGCAAACCTGTTCCTATCCTAATGCAAGAAGAGTGACTGACACTGAACCCCCAAAGTATTTTCATTTGCTGCCACCATGCAGAAACTGTAGTCATCAGCTAAACTGTGATTTTTCTCCAATACCCCTCACTAAAGCATCCTTGCTGCTAAGAGCATGAACATGATCGCATACACTGATCCTTCCTGATTTAGTTTATTTCTATAAAAAAGCTGTAGACAACACACGTGATCATACTGATACTCTGCATGTTTATTCTGTTTATATTATAGAGTATCAATGGGGACCTAATGTCCATCTTCTACACAGTGGTAAAACAAACATACAGTGCTGCTTTATGGATGGGATACCACTACTCTAACTTGTATTTTTTTGTAAATATTCAAAAGGTGACACAGGTGGAGTTAAAGAAATTTCTCACTGTTTGTTCTCCCAAGTCCAGAAAAAGACTCACTCTATCATAATTTGAGTATTTGTACCAGTATTCAGATAAGATATTTTAAAGAAAACAAGAGGCCAGTGGCATCCCTGCTGTGTTCCGGTAAAGGCACTACTAATGCAATTCTGTCCCATTGAGTTGAATTTATTTTGACTTTTGGCAAACCAATCAAGAAAACAAGGGACAAAAATCCAGTAAGTAATATCATGAGCACTGAGAAGCCCAGGACCATCCAGGTATTAGCCTCAGGGCCTTCAAGGCCCCAGACTTTTGTCTTTCCTAGTAGTCATCTGGGATGAAATCTCAAGGACAGAATACTTCTATGTTTTTAGTTTTTGATTTGTATTTTTTTTCTAATATGTAGTTGAAAAACTGTCTTCATGTGTCAACTTAATTCTTCTTTTCCACCTTCATGTAGCTCTTGTTTGTGTACTAATATTACTGATTGTTTCTTGTTTCAGCTATTTGTACAAGAATGAAATCCAGTCAATTGACAGGCAAGCATTTAAAGGACTTGCCTCTCTAGAACAACTGTAAGTGCCTTTTCTCTTCTGTGCTGTCATCTCCATGGTTCCCCTGCAGAGGAAAAGTGCACGTACATCCTACCTGCATGCTCTGCATGTCTGCACTCCCTGGGTTGGGCAGAGAGCCCCGTAATCATTTGCATGTGAAAAAACCACAATTGATCTCTGTGTCAAATTCCTCATTTCTGTGTTTGTCTTTTATTTGTGATTTGCATTCCTGATGTCCCTATACATTTTTGCATAGCTTTGACAAAGGAGAATTATTGTGGAAAATGTTGAAAACTAATGTGTATTGCTTAGAGATAGATTCTGCTTTCATTTCTGTAGGTTTTTATAATATCACAATTCCTTTGATTGCAGTAGTTACTTTGTTTTATGCAGCATAACTAAAGCTGAATTAGCCTCTTGAAGTTCAACCCAGTTTTGTTATACTTTGAAACAAGAATAGATTTTTTAATAAAAACCTGGCTATTATTTATATGTTAATCATTTCCATATACAGATGTTTAAAAAGTAAGGAAGTTCGTAATTTACAATGTAGATGTTTCAATAATGTCCTCCAGAAAGATTGATTAAAATCAAACTTCTTTTCCTGTATAATGAAGAATAATTTCTACTGAAAAAGAATGAGGAATGCAGTCCTAAGTATGACAAAACCCAGTTATATTGATTCCATTAAATTCAACTATATTTTGTTTTATAATCACTATAGGAGAGACATTGAAGTGCTGGCATGAGTCCAGAGAGGGGCAGTGATGCTGGTGAAGGGTTGGAGCACAAATCCTGTGAGGAGCAGCTGAGGGTGCTGGGGTTGTTTAGTCTGGAGAAAAGGAGGCTCAGTGGAGACTTTATTGCTCTCTACCACTACCTGAAAGGAGGTTGTAGTGAGCTGGGGAGTGGTCTCTTCTCCCAGGTAACAAGTGACAGGACAAGAGGAAATGGCCTCAAGCTGCACCTGAGGAGGTTTAGATTGGATGTTAGGAAAAATTTTTAATGGAAGGGGTGGTAAAGCATTGAAACAGGCTGCCCAGGGAAGCAGTGGAGTCACTCTTGCTGGAAGCGTTCAAGAAAGGGTTGGACTTGGAAGTCATGCTTTAGTGATAAACATGATAATGGTGCTAGGTTGATGGTTGGACTTGAAAATCCTAAACGTCTTTTCTAGCCTTAACGATTCTATGATTCTGTGATCAAAAAGCATTGCTCTACATTCATTGTGGTAATGTTTAGAAAAAGGAAAAAGCTGTAAATGTGTAGTTGTTTCAGTTTGACTACCAAATAACAGTAGTAAACCAATGAGTTTTGTAGTGTATAAATTGGGGGCTGAATATAAGTTTTTAAACTCTTGAAAGGTATCAGTGTATTACAAGTTTTCTGTATGTACCAGTTTCCTTGTTACTATAAACCTCTAATGGATATTAGTAGACACTAATATATATGTATATATTAGTATATATGAAATAAAATGACACTTCATATGGGTACAAAATCATACATGCTCATTTTACAGTGCAACAGTGAAGGAAGAGTTTCTATATAAAAGAGAAGTGTTAATTATGAAAGATACATAAATATGTAATTTTTTTCCTTAATGCCTTTCTCTTCCTTCCCCTTTTACTCTAGAAATTATTACTGCACCATACTACACCAACTGGTAGGACTTACTTGCATGCCATAATAAAATAGCAGTTCTTAATTTCTGTGTAGAATTTGGAATACTGAGGCCCATTTATTGAATTACTGATGTTTCCAAAGTAATGTTCTTCCCTGTGCCACAAGTGTCATATGCTGCAAGTGGCAATGTTTGTCCTTTTTTTTTTGTCCTTTTTTCTTTTGTTCTTTTTTCCTGTTGATCTATGTTATGACTGAAAAAATGTAAATCACTTTGAAATATTGACACCTTCTGAGTGCACTTTTCCACTATGTGGCAGTTAAGCCTCTCTGGCCATGCAGATATCACACTGTATCAGCTTAAGCTCCATCTTCTGAGATATCAACATTATTCAGCATGAAATTAAGTTTCAGACTGAGGGTTTGAGTCTGATCTCTAGCTGGGCAGTATGGAAATGGAGCCTGGGACAGTCACTGCCCGTGGGTAATGGCAGCACCTGCAGCTGCTGGGGAATGGGGGGCAGGGACTTCTCCACTGCCCGCAGCAGAGCTCACTGCTTTTTAGAGCTCTTCTTCTCTCCTAAACAGAGAGCTTGCCAGGAGGGAAAATGGGAGCACATGAAGCCAGTAGCAGGCACAGAAATCAATTTAATAGAGAGTACTCTTTGAGATTTTTAGTTTATAAGAGATTTGGCATTTATGCATCTTGAGCATAAAAATATGTTCTCACTCTACAGGGTCTCTTTTATCACACTATCTTTGGAGAAAAGCTGCTGACAAGACAAGAGTTACTCTTGGCAAACAAGTTCCCAAGTGACCTGATTTCAGTTTTAAACTGTATTGCCTACTAAGTCGATGTTTCTGCATTCGAGGTCTCTGTGGCCTCAAGTTATCAAACACATTTTGCTGCTGGTTGTGTTAACTCAGCCAAATGCTCTTCTCAGTGTTCAGCAGAGTTCTCAGAAGTAGACACTGTGGACCACAATCCAGGGAAAGACTTGTTTCATAGCAATTTCTTCTACTCCAGTGAAGCAGAATTCAACTGATAGTTGTTTTTTAAAATGCACCTAAACAGCAAAGCAAACACATTTCTGGTGATTGTTGTTAACAGAAACTAAATGTAGTTAGATTTAGGAGGCCTGTTGCATGTATAAGGGACAACACCCCCCAAGTATTTACTACAGCTGGCAGGTTCCTCCTTAAGCCTCTGCGGCAGAATTCTTAGCTGCTGATGTAGTCAAAATAGCTTTTCCATTGGAAATTTCTGCCAAGGGAATAAGATCTTTGAATCAGATCTTGAAACCTGTTTGTGCTAGCGTAAATTCTGAAGAAAAATTGGCAGTTTTAGATACTTGAACACACTGAGCCATACATATTTCGTCACCTAACTTTTCACTTGTGGCTGGGCATGAAGAGAGAGAGTCAGCTGATGAAAAGTAGCCGCTTAGTACCAGTTTAGACATGGTTAAATATGCAAGACATATGTTTGGGTCTGGCAAAGGCAGCAGAAAGCTGCAGGAAACTTACATTTTTTCAGAGCAGCAGCCGGAAGGCAGACAGAATGCCTGAAAGGCAAGGAAGGCTGCCTCTGTATGCTTGGGCTTAGACAGCTGCTCTGTGCCTCTGTGTGCCTGTGCTTGGCAACTGAATCCCACCTGAAATGTCACAGATATCCTGCTTGGGAGGTCATGAGTTTGGATCCCAAGATGTAGCTCTAAATGGAGTCCATTTCCAGATGTGTATTTCTTTTCCTCCAAATACCTGGCGTATTTTTGAGATCTCAGCTTATGAGTTATATGTATCAGGGACAAAAAGTGTACTCCCCAGTATTTAAGTAGTGGGATCCCCAAATACTAATGGAATTATTTAAATCTGTTTACCTAATCCTAGTTATGCATTTTCTTTTAACTTTCATATTAACATACTAATTTTGGTCTTTATAAGCTGTTATTAGTTATGATGTAGTTTATGAACATATACACATATACACATATCTAGGGGAATTAATAGAGAAAAAGCATTAACTAACATATAGTGATGCACTGTGTTATATTATTACATATACACATATCTAGGGGAATTAATAGAGAAAAAGCATTAACTAACATATAGTGATGGACTGTGTTATATTATTTCCCTCAATTAAATTTTCAGTATTTTTGAGATGTTGCTATTTTTTGTCTTGTTTTATGCTACAAGTCCCTGATTTTTGCACAACTGTATGTCAACAGTTATGCACATTTAAGACAGTGGAGTCTGTGTAAAGTTGCTGCTGAAACTATATATGGGAAGGAATAATGAAAGAGAATTAATTAATAAACCCAAACAGTATGATGGGGCTTTGAGAAGTGTATCCTTATTATTCTACAATAAGATCAGCTAGGGACAACAAACTGGAAACAGATACTCATCTAGCCTTATTTTAAAAGTCCTCAGAGAGTATTCCATAATCTTCTTAAGTATCCTTCTCCAACATTTTATATCATTACCACAGCATACATTTAAATACTTTTCCTTGTGGTTTAAAGTTGCTACTTCTGTCCCTGAGCAGGGAAAGCTCTTTGATAAATGTGAAAAATACATGCTTGTTCATTCTCTTTCAAATAATCCAAATGGCAAACATGCTTGGTGAATATTCAGAACATAGATTATACTCAGTTAATGGGTTAGTAAGTACTTCCCCAAAGATGTGATGATACTATTAGATGATACTATTAGAAAAAGAATAGTTGGCATATATGATAAAAGTCCTCCCTCACAAAAAATAAAAATCTACCTAAGATACAATACTAAATTTAGTGCTGTGAAAAATGCCACTGGGACTGAATTTTGCTGTAAATTTTTGTCCTACAAGATTAATAATAAGAAAGAAAATCTAGACCATGTTTATTTGATAAAATCTTTATTTTCCTCTCAGTGTATTTCATTTGGACTTGTTTCCCCTATAAGTATTTCCTTTCCTTCTGTTTAGTTCTTGATAGTGAGTTTAGAATTAAAACAGAAAGACACACAGGCATTTAAAAATCACTCTTGCATGCTTTTTCTTTCAATTTTCATTCTGAAAGTCTTTTTAATATCTAATTTATTATATGATACTACTATTTTTAGAGTGTTTTGTGCTCTGAACATAAAAGATGCCTATAAAGATATGCCAGTGTGAGATTATTTCCTGAATATGATTACCTTTAAAGTGAATTTTAAATCCAAGAAATTATCATATTAATTAAAATATTAAAATATACTTTTACACAACATGTGCTACATAGAAGAAAATAATGGAAGTGATAAACCCAAGTGATAAAACAGGATTAAAGTGTAGGTCATAATGTCAAGCATTTTTTATTCTCTTTAGTGTAGACTTAGAATACAATCTGGTTTCTGCATTTATTTATTTTGAATTACACTTGGTAATTATTTTGGCCAGATATTTAATACCTTGTTCTATTTATAAATTGCATGATAAGTTGCTCAGGACTTTTTTAGGTCATAATTTAAGACCTGCAGAACCCAACTAATTTGTGTAGCCCAACTACTGTGAAGCAGTTAAGAGTATTTTTCAGCTGGATTTCATGATTTGATTTTTTGAGCTACGTTAGACAGCGTGATATCTTATGAGGTAAAGTTAACTGTTACAATGTTCTTCAGCATCTGAATTACTGTATTTGTATCTGTGATGATGTACGTTGTAAACAAGGCAAGGTTTATAACAGAGATATTTTTTAAATTTGTTTGGAAAAACAAGATCAGCTTTCAGGCACATGAAGTATTCATTACATCTGTAATTTTAATAGTCTTGAGTACTAAACAGCCATTATGGGATGCTGCTTTGAGTTTAGCTATGTATACACTACTTAAACCATCTGAGGGAGGTGTTCTTTTTCTCTCTTTCTAATTTCACTTCTGATTCATGGCCCTGAAGAAGGGGTTGTGTGCCTCAATGTGTCTGCTCTTACCAATGTTATTTTTTGTTCTAATAAGAGGTGCCTACAAATCTAGCCTTGTCAATGCCAAAGAAGTACAAGAGATTGATTTTCTGGGAATATAAAGAGATGTGTTTGCAAGGTGCTCATGAGGCATAAAATTGCAAGCAGAATTAAGAACGTTGAAAAGAAAAAAAAATCACTGCTGCCTGCAAAAGAAGTAGTGTATGTAATTTTTTCCAAAATGAAAGCTGCTTCAGAAGTAACAAACCCTATACTTGTGCCTGGTTTTTCCCTTTGTCCTCTTTCACTGCAGTGATCCCCACCTTGCCTTGCCCCCTCCCAAACACTGCTGATGCTGGAAGGTGGAGGAGCAGAGCCCTGGCTCCTGGCAAGCTGTGCCTGCCCACCTCATGGCTGGGCCATTCCCAGTCTTTGTCCTGCCAGTCCTTCCTCACTGAGGTCTCTCTTCTCTCTGCTGGCAAATCGAACAAACCTTGCAGGAAATATCTGCCTTTGAGATCTCTCTTTTTAATTTAGAGGAAATCATCCTGTATTTTCAAAGAGGAGATGAAAACTGGCTGTCAGAGCATGGCGATGCAGTTCTTGATTCCTTATGCTAACAAGACCATACTCTATGCTTGATATACTCCGTGGCCACACATTGCATTGGCAGTAGGCAGACCTGACACTCTGATGTGCCTGATCAGGCCCGTGCTGATTTATTGGCCCTTTCTGTGGTCCCCATTCACTGCTCCCTGGCATCGCTCGCTGGCTCGCGCTTGGCCTGGGAGGCTGCCAGGCACGTGCCTGGCTTCCCTCTGCGCGCGCCTTCCAGGGCTCCCTGCACGGGCTTGGCTGGAATCACTGCTTCTTCCCACTCTGCTCTCTGCACAGCTCAGCACAGACGAATCCCCATGTCCTTGCCCTTTTCGTGATGAGGGATTGATTTTTCAGGAGATACGGAGCTCTGAGTTGTTCTCACTGTTTTCAAATGATGGGCTTTCGTTCTTCAGACCACAGTGATTTCAGTATATGCACATTCTCCCGAGGTTCCTGAGTTTGTCAGAGGTCAAATAGGAAACTTAAGGAGTTTTGAATACATTGGACATAATCAGGACCCAAAGTATATAAATAATTTTCACATTTCTTGGTGCCAATGTTATCTATTACATCTTGTTTCCTCATCTGCAAAGTTAAGGAATATCTCCACAAAATAGTCGCTGCTGGAATGATCCTGCCTTTGCAGTCCATTTTCACAGCAGTTACAGATTAATAGTCTGGCTAAGTGTCTGGTTATGTTAACTTTCTCAGTTTTACAGGATTAACAGCCGTGTAGATTTATTGTTGTGTAATATTGATAGCTTGCATAAGCATCAACAGAGCATCAAACAGCACCAGTTGCTGGGAAGCCCTTTGTCTAAAGTCACATTAGTCAAACTTGGGTTTATATTACAAATTTGGTTTTGAGAGCATTCACAGCTTTAAATGCCAGTGTTCATGGACTAAAGAAGGTTACTTCTCAGCATCTTTTGAAATTTTCACTCACTGAAATGAAGACATTTGTCCACGAAAAATGTTATTCTGCTGGAAACTGTAAATGTTTTCTAAATAACCTGTAACATTTTTCCTATAAAAAATAATAATTTTCTTTTTTTGATAAAGTTTTTCAAGCATGCATACAATGAACATCAGACTTGGCAAAATAGTGTTCCAAGTATTATCTCCAAAATCTCCAAAGCAATGTTTGGGTTTTTTTGCTTATATATGGACACACACACACACAGAGACTCTCAATGTAGTGATCTGCAAACCCTTCTTTGTTTGTCATATCTTTTATTTCTCAGATTCAAGTATGAGATTCAGATGGTAACAGAAAAAAGCTGCTACATCACTATGGCCATTTAGATCTGTAAACAGCATGGAATCAATAAATTCTTTAAAATATTTGACCTTCATTAAGAAAATTGATTCAGTATTTTTCTTTTTGTTTAACATATTTTCAGGTATCTGCACTTTAATCAAATAGAAACGTTGGAACCTGAATCCTTTACTCATCTTCCAAAACTTGAAAGGCTGTAAGTTTGTTTTTCTTGGGGTCAGATTCAGAAGACAGCTTGCTTCCTTGTTTGAATTAAATCAAGCGTTTGAAACTAAAAAATAATATTTTTATCATTGCCATAGATTGTTTTTAATCCAGTTCTTTTTACTGTAACTACTACATAGTAGAACACTTCGGTGAAGCTGACCTTAGGGGCATGCAGAAGTGAGCACTGCCGGTGGTAGATTTTTCTTTTGCAAAACTATTTCCCAAAGATCTGTGATTGATGTTTGGCCTAAAATAAATGTTATGAATGAAGAACTAGACAATTTATTTAGGATCCGTTTTTTAAATTTCTCATTTGAATGTTTGTGAACTCCCTTCCTTGTGGTTATTTACGGCTTCTTTTTCCCCACGTGGACACACCCAAGTACACCTTGGAGGCCAATTAAAAATTGCAGACAATGAGTTGCTGAACAGGTTCAATTTTTTTTTTTTCTTAGATTTTTTTAGAGTACTTTCTCTTGAAAACCTCCCAGAAGAATGTAAATGAAATGAGTGCATCACAAAATCTGAATTATTACATGCACATTTCTGTGTTTTTAACAGGTTTTTGCATAACAACAGAATAGCTCATTTGATTCCTGGAACATTTAGTCACTTAGAATCTATGAAGAGACTGTAAGTAAATTGAATTATTATTGAACTAATGAAATCTTAAATAACCCAATTAGACTATATCTCTTCTTGCAATATTCATCTTCCTTCCAATTTTATGGTGTAATTGTTTTAAATATTAAATATATTTTTTTAATTGTGCTCCAGTTGTTTATATGCATAGATTGAGAACATTGTCTCATATCTATTTTCTTTAGTTACTGACTAAAGTTTATTTCCTATATTGGGATTATTTGTAATCATTGTTTTATAGACTAAATAATATATATGGATTGTTCTTTGTGTGGTAAAAATAATACACATTCTTCTAATAAAAACTGCCAGAATGCCTATAAGCAAGTTAGCTTCATTAGTATAGCATGTTGGCCATTGTCTGTATTCAGAGGAAAAGGTGTTGCTCCATTTACAGAACCATGCTGTTCCTAGAGAAGTGGTTGAGGCTTACTAACAGAGCTGTGGCTGCTCCTTGTTTTGTGCAGGCGTTTGGATTCCAACGCTCTTCACTGCGACTGTGAAATCCTGTGGCTGGCGGAGCTGCTCAAGACGTACGCGGAGTCGGGCAATGCTCAAGCAGCAGCTACCTGTGAGTATCCCCGGAGGATCCAGGGCAGATCAGTGGCCACGATAACACCAGAAGAGCTGAACTGTGGTGAGTTTGCCACTTCCTGATTTCTTCTTTAATGTGTTGCATGTACCTAAACTGTGGTTTTTTGGAGGGTTAGAATTTACTGTTCTATTTAAAAACACTGACTGCCTCTGGTTAATATTGGTTACTTCCAGGAATCTCTCTGTGTTCTTTCTCTGTTCTTGTGTGCTTCTGAGAGAATTGATTGCTTTTATACCTTCAGCCTGTCATTACAGAAACAAATAGTAACCATGTTCAAAATTTCCCCTTGAAGAACTAGAGGTGATTATCCTGAAGGAGTTTTGTTTTTTCCCTTTTATATTTCAGTTCTGATCATAACAGGATTGTCAGCTAGGGTCTATGGTGTTGCATTAATATTATTTGGTGTCCTTTATTCCCTTCTATACAAGGGAGAGGAAAGAAAGAAGCTTTACTGAATTACTCCTGATGACACAGTTCTTGCCTTTAAAATATTTGTTGATGTTGTAGGAATTGGGATTGGGCCCCTGAATTTTTTTTTTTTACTCAGCTATAATTACAAGGAGTGCCTCACACAGGCACTGAAATCCTTTGTCACTGAGGATTAATGGACAAGCACTTTGGTAATCTTTGTTTGCCTGTATTTCTTCACCCTAGGGGTGCTAAATCTTGGCCCCATGAGCACCCTGGGTCTTGGCCCAGCACCTCTTGTGTTCTGAAATCAAAATGTAGATTTCTTATCAAGCTATGGGCATTTGCCTGCCCTCCCACATAATGAAGCCAAGGTATAAAATAAGTAAATCCTTTTGGTTATGTGTTGTATATAACTCTGATCATGAGAACTATGACCACAAGCATGGTACAAAGGGAATTTGGTGCAAGAATAATGCACATGGCATCCTAGAGGCTCTTTGCACATCTAAGGAGCCTGAATATGGAAACTGCAGGAAGCAAGCTGTACAAATTATTCTGTGAGGCAGGTTATGCACTGATACTTATCTAGAGGAAGTTATTTTAAATGGCACTTGTGCTTGCTGCTTTAAAGCTTTTCCTTCATAGGCAATTTGAGTCTCTGTTCAAATAAATAAAATAGCTGCTTTAGAACCTGATACAAACTTGCACAATCTATTTCCAGTCTGCTAAGAGGTCCTAAGGAACAATGAAGGAGGTCAGACATCCCACAGTCACTTTTGCACAGGGAAAAGTGCATTTAATCCTAAGCATATCCATATTTTAAGTCAAAACATTTGTGAAAAGTATTTTTTACAAGATGTATTGAAATATTTTTATTTACCAGTTTTTAGTAGTCTTAAAATAAGCAAGAGTTCTTTGTATGTTTTATTGTGGATATAGAGAGGCCAAGAATTACATCAGAGCCTCAGGATGTGGACGTTACCTCAGGGAATACAGTGTACTTCACTTGCAGGGCTGAAGGCAATCCTAAACCAGAAATTATATGGCTTCGAAACAAGTAAGTTTAAAAGAGGAAGAGAGAAACTTGATGTAAGTATATTTGCCTCTATGTGCGTGCATTTTGGGTGCATGTCCACGTGCTGTATATGCTAATATATCCAATAGTTACAGCAAAAACATGCTATAATTAAAATAAGCATACGAAGTAATAATGGCCCATATCTTTTTTATTAGTAATTCTAAACACTTAAGAGCTGGTAACTAGAAAATATTATTACTCTAATACTGTTTGTTAGGTGTTCAGCTGCAGTACACCTACAAAGCTGCTCACACCTGTAATACTAAATCATTTATATGTAAGTACCAGGCAATCCACTGTGGACACGTTGCATGTACAGTCTGTGGATTACTTAGCATTTGCATATGTTTTGGGGCAGAGCAAAAGATACTTTTTTCTAAGGACTCCAGCTGGATTAAAGTTTCAGAGAATGTCCTTCTGGAACCCTAGCTTCTCAGAGGTAGCTTCCCTCCATTGTGTAGCTCTGTCCCAGCAGAAGAGAGGCATCAGTTTCCAGGCTCCTCAAACTGGTACATGGAGGCCAAGCACGTCCTTATGTCATAAGATTGTAGTGTTATTCAGGTTGGAGGATGTCTCCATTACAGCCTTCTGCTCAAAGCAGGATTATACCAGGTTGCTTCATCCAGCTGGGTCTTAAAAGCCTCTAAGGGTGGAGATAGCACAAGTTGTTGGGCAAACTGCTGCATATCTTTTCCTCACCACTTAGAAGACGGGGGGAAGGTTCTATAAAGGATTACTATCCTTCAACAGCCCAAGGGCCAGGCTGCTGCAGAGTGGCTGCTCCGGCTGTGCCCAGAGCCTGGCTCCCTCCAGCAGCACTGAGCACAGCACAGCTGAACCAGCCTTGTGTCGCGCCCTTAAAGTGGTGTGAATTTACAATGGACACATAAACTGTGAGTTTACCATCAGTGAATCAGGCTTTGGCTTAATAATGCTCTTATACAAATGGAGAACCTGGCCTGGAACATAAATTCCCTTACAGTTTATATAAAGCATTTTAGTTTGTTAGTTGCTGGTAAAATGGCATGGTGTAGAGTCCTGGTTCTGTATCTTTCTGAGTTCTGATTCAGTGAGAATCCCATGTGCACCAAAGGTACAGCATTTATGAAGTATGTCAAGAACATGAACTCAAATGGTGTAATTATTTCATTAAAATTTTCTCTGGCTCATGTACTTTTTATAATACACAAAGAAAACTTATTCAGAATACACATGAGTTTTAAGAAGAAATTTGAGCTTGGGGTGAGGGATTATTGACTCTGGCTTGCTTCCTGGCTGCATGAATGAGAGCAAAGCTCTTTGCAAAGCAGTTGAATATGGCAAGATTTCAGTCAAAAATCACATCAGCCTGGTGAGCAGTATGTTGAATAGATCAGTAGGCTGGGTTTTGTACATAGGAGGTGCGATCTCATCCCTCCCCTGTGCTTTCTTCATCATGTAGTGAAGGGTGGACTGAGAAACTATTCCTTTAGTAAAACCCTTTAGGACTTAGTTGACGTCACAGAAACTCATCCATGATGTAGCCTGAAGACACGATCTTAACTTAAATTTTAAACCAGTACAAATTAGAATCAGGTTCATTAGTGCTCCTAATCCAGGCAGAGGTTGGCACAAAGATGATTTTATAGCACCTATCTTGAATATTGAACTTGCATGACATACTTCCAGTGGAAAAAGTTTAAATTGCTTTGCCAACTAGAACAGCCTTTTAAAGACCAAGTATGGGTATTTTGTTCACTTTTTTCCCTGTAAGCTTTTCCTCATAAAATTGTTTTGGCTTTTCTTTTTGAAGCTGTAATACATGCATAAGCAAAATTGTTTCATGTTTTATTTTTCCTCTTCTTCTCTTTAGGAGAAAATTTAAAGTTCTATTATTTTATAACAAAGTAAAACTCTTTTTTTTCCCCCACAAGTTATTTTGCGTAATTTATTTATTTTCCTGGGTTTTATTATTTGGCAGTTTTCTGCACTTGTGATTTAAAGGTTTAACTCTAGCAGATCCTTTTCTTCTCAGTAATGAGCTCAGTATGAAAGAAGATTCCCGTCTAAACTTGCTAGATGACGGCACATTGATGATTCAGAATACTCAAGAAACAGACCAAGGCATTTACCAGTGCATGGCAAAAAACGTGGCTGGAGAAGTGAAAACTCAGGAAGTTACTCTTAGATACTTTGAGTCACCAGGTAAAGAACATTAAGGCTGAATTTTGCTTTCAGATAGAGAGTTGTTTTCATAATAAGATTGTTTAAAATTAAAATACTTTGGTGCTTGACATGTAGATTTTGTGGGCTTGGGCATCTTAAGAACTAGATCATGAAGCTTTAATATCCCTAGAATAAAAATGCAACTCAGCTGGTTAATAAATGTTTGCTGTAGATCCAATTTTGATAATTGTCTTGTAACCTTTAGAAGGGTTAGGAAAAGAGATTGTTACATTGCAACATTTCTCAATGCAATAACGTTCTCTCTGGACACCTGAAAACCACAAGCTGCTGAACAGGCCACTCATGGAAGCTTCGGCACACTCTGTGCAGCCATCCTTGCTTAAGAACCTTCTAGCTCTGTCTTGCCAAGGCCTTGTGTTGGCAAGGACTAAATTCCTGTCCAGGACTGTAATGTTTTTAAAACACAGACTTTGCTGTGGGAACATTTTGTTTTGACACACAGCATCAGGTAAACTTAAAATGTCACTGCAAATTACTCATGTACTTGAGAAAAGTTACTTAAAATGTCACTTAATCAGTTTTGGCTTTTGTGTGCTTGCAGCAATTTTTAGCCTGTTTGTTTTCTGGGTCTCAATGTCCATGTCTCTGAAGAGACCTTTATAAAGATCAGCATAGGAGAGCAAAATGTTTCAAAATTGTTTTAATGAGAGTAGAGAAAAAACATCAGTGCTATTATGAGCTTGTGTTTTTATCTATTGAGGTCTGCAGTTAGATTAGACTTAAAGCAATGCAGATTTTGCACCGAGATTAGAAATATGTTGGAACACAGCTATTAAAACCTCCCTAGGTATCCCCAGTTATAGACTATATTTGTCTAAATTAGAGCTGTGCAAGCTAAAAGCTGCATTTAGGCATTGCTGTTTTCTCACAGCCCGGCCAAGTTTTGTGATTCACCCACAAAATACCGAAGTGCTGGTTGGAGAGAGTGTTACCTTGGAGTGCAGTGCAACTGGGCACCCTCAGCCACGAATTACCTGGACCAAAGGCGACAGAACCCCTCTACCAAATGACCCTCGAGTCACAATTACTCCATCAGGAGGACTTTATATACAAAATGTCAAGCAGGAGGACAGTGGCGAGTACACCTGTTTTGCAACTAACAGCGTAGATAACATCCATGCGACTGCCTACATCATAGTCCAAGGTAAATAATGTTAGACTAGGAGCTACATATTACTTGAAATTGTGTGGGTTTGTCTTTTCTTCTGAGTTGACAGAGCCAAACTAAAACCATCAGAGTTTTTACTTTTAGTTGCACAGTTGTAGTCCATAGGGATGTTGCTGTACCTTTCACACAGAGTAAGATATTATATACTATTTCCCTGAAAATTAAGTTCCATTGATTATTGTCAGAAGTTTGATGTTTTCAGAGGTTAATTTCCTATGTTTTGTTTGCATGGAAGGGCAAAGCAGTGTCAAATTTTTGAATTATTAAATATTTTCTGTAACAGGCAGCAATACTAGAGATTAGAATTTGTGCCTGGAGAACTAGAAATGGAGTTCTGAATACAGATCTGTGCTACTTTTCTTTTGTAGACACTTCAGTGAATGTGGAAACATTTTCTGCTGACTTTGATAGAAACTACCATTCTGCCAGCAGAGGCATTAGCATAGCTTTTCTGCAAAGCAAAAGTCAAAGTATTCTAACTTGTGATTGCAATAATTTTGGTATTGTATGTCTCTAGTGTGATTATAAAGTGTTTGAGAACATCTATCAACAGTCTCCTATATATATAAATAATATTTTTTGCAAACACTTTCATGCTGGAACTTTTATTTCCAAAATACTTTGAGTAACCTTTAAATTTTAGTTTGCTTCTGTTCTCACGTTAAAATCTTTAGTTGGCAAACTGTTAAGACTGCAAATGCCTTGTTAATGAGTTCTAAAGCTGTACAAAGCAACTTCTCTGTGTGGTTCATTCATTTATTATTTACCAATTGATAGCTGTGTTTTGAGAGCTGAACAAATCACTTCTCACACTGGTACTGCACAGAATACCAGTACTGCTGCAGAATCTGGCCCACACTCCACTCGTTGCTTTCATGGAAGAAAACAAGCAGCTCAGGAAGGTTTTGATTACATTTCATTTTCTTCACAATTTAGCTGGGAAGCTCTGAGACAAAGAGAAGAAAGAATTTTTGATCCAGGGAACACTAGTTTGATTCTACAAGTCTTACTGTACCTGTTATTTTGGATCTGTGGTGGTAGATCCCAGATGTCTTCACTGACATCAGGGCCAGGTTGTGAGGGAGGTGTTCCTTTTGCACAAGTGGCTGCCCTAACTCTCTTCTCTTTAGGAGTCACAATATAAAAGAATTCCATTTGCATCTCTCTTCCTACCAATATGAGCTATTTCAACTTACACAGGAAAGAGTATGTAATTTAGTTATGCATTTTTCAGTTGGGTTTTTTTTTAAACAGCTTTATTTTCTCTTTGGTAGCCCTACCTCATTTTACTGTCACTCCACAAGACAAAACAGTGATTGAGGGACAAACTGTTGACTTCCCTTGTGAAGCACAAGGTTATCCCCAGCCTGTTATTGCCTGGACTAAAGGAGGTAAGTGTGTTCCGTTCTTACTTTTAAACTACTAGGATGGTTTAGCAGTCATATTGGAATCTCTCCTTTATTGAATGAAACCACATGTATTAGTTTAGATTCTTCAGTCTCTGAAGGGAACAGTTCTTTTTCTGCTTTAGCGGGGAAAGGCAAAGTGTCCCACAGAAGCCAGCTGCCCACACATCTTTTATTATTAAGTAAAAAAGAGTCACTAAAATACATGTGTCCGTAATAGATTCCTAATAATAAATGTTTAATATGAGGCAAATTACATGTAGCAATATGTATCACTGCTGTTGTACTGCAGAAGAAATGGAGATGGCTGTCATTAACTGGAGGTCTGAAATTAGGTGGGATGTGCTCTCTTCAGAAACCAGAACAGTCCAGCCTGTAACTGGCATCAGTGTACCAGCATCACTGTCACTTAATGCACATTGACAGAAAACAGGGTGCACTCTGCTGGCTGTTTTATCAAGTTATGGCTCTAAAGGCATTAAGCCAAATCCAGCAGGAAGAAATATTGGAGTGGATGTTTTATTGGTAAGCAAAATTTCCGGCTGGTTCAAGTGAAATAGCTCTAGCAGGCAAAACAACTCTTAGGAAATTCTAAACTATGGTACATAAAGCGGATTCTTAACAAACTGTTGATCATTTTGATGCTGATAATGTCCCTGTTTCTCCCTCTACTTAGACTACTCCAGTCAAATGAAATGTCCAGAAAGAGAGGATAGGGTATAGACACTGATGTGCATTCATTTTTCTTATATTCCATTTTTTTCAGGGCCATGTGTATTTTTCTGTGGATTGTCTAGGCCTAGGCACATGACATGAATTGCGTCTTACACACATGGCAATAATATGAAATTAACAGCAAAACATGTTGTTGCTTTTATGCCTTCTCATTCGGACGTTTTAGCATGCTCCTTAAATGAAAATATTTATTCCTACTACAAACAGAGAAAAGATCAGGATTATGATTGTATGCATATGTACAATTTGTTTTCTTTTCATGTTTATCTCCTTAGAAGTAAAGGTTTCAAACTTTTTTTCTTGTTGGGGTGTTTTTTTTTTTTTGTTTTTGTTTGGTTGGGGTTTTTTTTAAGAAACTTTAGTTTTTTCCAGTGTTTTATCAAAGTTAAAACTTCCTGGTTTTCTCTTTTTCTGACACAAAGGGACTTTGTTGCTGTAAAGAGCAAATGATGCTGTTGTGTGTTTCAGGAGGCCAGCTGTCTGTTGACAGAAGACACTTAGTTCTATCCTCTGGAACCCTGAGGATTTCCAGGGTTGCTCTGCATGACCAGGGACAGTATGAATGCCAAGCTGTCAACATTATTGGATCTCAGCGAATCATTGTATACCTGACTGTACAGCCTAGAGGTATGTTCTCCATGTACAGCTGCTGGGAAGAAAAAAAAAAGTATTTAAGCTTACACTAAAATGCACAGTACCATGTGTGATTGCTTCTATGTCTTTTTAGATCCCAGGTGGTTTCCAATAAATAACGTCTGGATACTTACCAGTATTTGTACAGGGTATCATTGCTTTAGAACAGTCTTCTGGGAAGGAGGTTTATCTAATATACTGGTTTTATTGGTAAGAAGTGGAGGTTTGCTTTGAGGATGACAGTATTCCTATGCTTGGGAAAATATTTTATTTTGTGAAAAGTCTAAATCCAATAAGGCTCTATGCTGTTAGTTAAATAGTATTGTTAACATAATATTTTACGTCCATAAACAGAGCACTTTATTTTACGGAAGCAGAATGAACTTCTCAAAGAAAAGTCATTCCTTATACTGAAAATAAACTGACACAAAAAAAGTCCTAAAAAACCAACCCCAAACTCATTTTAATGCTTTTCTTCAAAAATTCTAAGTAAGGTACTTCTAGGATAAATTATAATCATATTAACATTCATAATTTATTGAAGTACTTGGATGTTTAACTGAATTCAAGGAGATAAAACACATAATTCAAAGCATTTATTTTTACTGACCTAATTTTAAAATGTATATTAGTGAAAGGGGCCCGGATGAGCTTAGGCATTTGTCAGAAAAAAATTCTATTGATTTTTTTTTCTTAGTTAAGAGTAATATTAGGAGATGGATTTGTCAAAGTTGAGATGATTTTTTTTTTAACCGATATAAAATGTTGATTAAAATTATATAAAACAAGTATCAGTTTAAAAAAGTTTTATAGCTTTCCAGCTGTGTTTAATTTTACTGGACTTGAGTAAAGTTTAATAAAACAATTTTTGTGCAACTCAGGTTACAAAATTCAGTCACCAAAAGACAGTTATTACAATGTTGAAGGCTGAATATGCAGCCTTAAATTGGAGATGTCCACAGATTATTTGCAATGCTGTTTTCAATTGTGCAAGATGAGAATTTTTTTTCTTTTGGGCTTCTAAAAAAAGGACTGTTCATCTGAGGAATGTCTAGTCATTGGTCATTGTGGTTAAATCAGTGTTAACGAATAGAGTCCAGGTCTGTTTGCTGGCATGACACAGATCACATCCACAGAGCAAGACTCTCTTAGCTCCCAGTGCTGGACACCTGCCTCTGGATGCCTTATTTGAATTGGTTTCTGGTCCTTGACAGACATTTGGGCCACATTTGGTTGGTAGTATAAATGTCTGCAGTGGAGCCAAATACTTCTCTGTAAAAGCACAGCCCTCCCACTCTCCCACTCCCCCCTGAATATCAGTATCATGACATCAGTAACATATCAGTATATGTTACAGCAGAATTGTTGATGTCTTCATAATCTCGTATGTACTTTCTATGATGTTATCTGAGTGTCAGGCATTAATCTGGATTTAAAGAATATAAGAGTTTAAAAATACATTCATTTTATTCACATTGGATTTAGGTAACAGTGCACTTTGTCCTTAGAGTAGAAGGTGATTTTTTGATGTTTTAAGGGCTGAGGCTCATAGGTGTCACAAAGGTGGGAGCTCTGTTGAGACTCAGTGCCTCAGCAAATTAGGTTGAGAGACTCAGTTGAATGAGTTGTGGAAGGTTTTGCTTTTTTTGTCTAAGAAATCGCAGTTCTTGCTACTTAAAAAAAATTTTAAAAGTGACAGATGTTAATGCAATATTCATTCTAATGACTTTGTACAAATTTAGCTATTAATAGAATATTTTTCAGAGCTCTAAATTAATGAAACTTAAATGGTTTTGACAACTACTAGCCTATTATGTTAGAAATTAAGAGTACTTTAAAAGCACCCTGAAGCAGACATCAGGAGTAAGGTCATAGAATTGTTAAGGACCTTTAAGATCATCAAGTCCTACTGTCAATGTAGCACTACTGCCATGTTCACCATTAAACCATGTCTTTAAGTGTCATATCCACACATTTTTTGAACACTTACAGGGATGGTGACTCTACCACTTCCCCGGACAGTCTGTTCCAGTGCTTGACAACCCTTTCTATGCAAAAATATTTCCTTATATGTAATCTAAACCTCCTCTGGTGCAACATAAGGACATTTCCTCTTGTCCTGTCACTTGTTGCCAGCCTTTCTCTGGACATGCTCCTACACTTCAATGTCTTTTATGTAGTGAGGGGCCCAGAACTGGACACAGGACTTGAGCTGCGGCCTCACCAGTGCCGAGTGCAGGGGTACAGTCACTGCCCTGGTCCTGCTGGCCACTCTACTGCTGATACTGGCCAGGATGCCATTGGCCTTCTTGGCCAGCTGGGCTCACTTCTGGCTCACGTTCAGCTGCTGTCAGCCAGCAGCTCCAGGTCCTTTTCCAGCAGGCAGCTTTCCAGTCACTCTGCCCTGAGTCTGCAGCACTGCAGGGGGTTGTTGTGATCCCAGGGCTCCTGGCTCTTGGCCTTGTTGAACCTCATACAATTGGCCTCAGTCCATCTATTCAGCCTGTTCAGCTCCCTCTGCAGAGCCTTTCTACTCACCAGCAGATCAACACTCCCACCCAATATGGTGTTGTCTGTGAACTTGCTTAGGGTGCACTTGATCCCTTCATCCAGGTTATTGATGAAAATATTAAACACCTCTTGTGACCAGCCACCAACTGGGTGCAACTCCATTCACTACCATCTCCAGACCTGACCATCCAGCCAGTTTTTTATCCAGCAAAGAATATACATCCACACCATGGGAAGCTAGTTTCCTCAAGGAGAAAGGAATTTAATCTCTAAAACAAAGTTATAACCAACTAGAAGCGTGTGGATAGAATCATAGATTAAGAAGTGTTCCGTAACTGATAAAAACAGAGTGCTGACCTATTTTGTGATCACCTTTTGCACAAGTTGTATTTCATACTTCATCAGTGTATCATTTGGCTTTTTTAGTGACTCCTGTATTTGCCAGTGTTCCCAGTGACATGACAGTGGAGGTTGGCACAAATGTGCAGATCCCATGCAGTGCTCAAGGAGAGCCAGAGCCAGTCATTACGTGGAATAAGGTACTATATATTCAGTTATTGCAGAAAGGCAGTGGCCTTTCCATCTCTTCATAATTAACTATTGAAAGTGCACATTGTAGATTATTACTTCCTATGGTGTCTGAAAACATTACCTGAAGTTCAATCAGTAAGTATTTAATATGGAACATGTATATAGATACTAAACCTGAACTTTACATAGATAAATATACATATGTAGTTATGCAAATTATTATGCAGACTGGATAAAATTCGTAATGTATACCTTAAAAAGCCTGTGTAGTTAGTGAAAGTTCTGTGTGAATATCCTACTAATATTCACACTTTCAAAGGTATTATAGGTATAAAACAATAAGAAATGCTGCATTGGAGCCATTTTTCACTGTTAGGTTGAGACCTACCAGGACAGGCTTCGTTAACTTTCTGGTAACCTCTTTGTAGTTTGATTTCCTTTGGTGTAATAATTGCTATATCAAACTATAGAGTATTAGCAGAGTTACCAATGAATTAATGAGTTGCTAATATTGATATTATTTTTTTCCAATTATATGCTTCTCTTCAATTAGTGAATATTAGAAATGTACTTTAATGAACCTTAAATAGCTTCTAAATGCATAGCACATGAAGAACTGATACACATAAAACTCTTGAGATCTATTTCAGTTGGTTAGTTTTGAGAAAAATAAAATACATATGTTCTCAAGAGGTGCTATCTTATTTTTGGGTCATAGATTTTATGTGGTGAAAGCCTATTAAAATACTTTGATTTATAAGAATGAGAAATTTTAGAAGAAATACGCCGTACAATTTAGAAGTACATGTGATTTTTCTATATAAGCTTATCTAAATCTTTCTGACTGTGAACTTGGCATGCAAAATAGAAATGTAACATGAAAAATAAAAACAAAAGAGAAAAAGATGACAAAAATGCATGTATGAAAACAAGTGTGTTTTGAATAAGTAAATTTTGGGCTTTCCTGCAGGATGGAGTACAGGTAACTGAGAGTGGAAAATTTCATGTTAGTCCAGAGGGATTCCTCACCATCCGCGACGTTGGAACAGCCGATGAAGGTCGCTATGAATGTGTTGCCCGCAATACCATAGGCTACTCCTCTGTCAGCATGGTGCTTAGTGTCAATGGTAAGGTACATGACTGAGAGGTATGAGTTAGGTTATCAGTTTTGTTCTAATTGCCTAGTGTATAAGATGAAAAAAAGTTGTCAAAATACTAAGTTAGTTATTTTATTCATATTTTTATTTTTCTCTCATGAGTCTTTCTTTTTTTTTTTTTTTCCCCTATATGAGTAAGATGGTAATGTCATAATAGCACTATCTCTAGGAGTTAAGCTCCAAAACCAACTATGATTTGGGCTCAAGTTAATCTTTAACTCTCTTCTTGAGATATTATTTAGGGCAATTAGAATTTGCTAATTAGACTACTCTAACAGTCTAATTTTTAGGGATACCTTGACAAAAACTCTTCTGGCATCCTCAAAGGGACACTTACAGTACTTTGTTGAAAATTAGGCTGCAACTACTGCAAAACAGTTCAGGAAAGTCATACACACCTTAAGAAGCTAAAAGAGAAAACAGAAAGAAAAGGAGAATATTTCATCTCATTCTAATTATTTGAAAGTAATAATGGCAAATAATAGCTATTAATTATTGCAATGTAATAAGTGGTAATATAGCAGCAAAAGAGGCTAAGGAAATAACTTTGCTACAAAGATTGACCATCATGCTTTTCTGACTTACTGCCTAAAACTGCTGATTTTTCAGTTTAATTTTGATGTAAAATAAAAGAAAACTGTATGATTTCTGTCTCTCAGTAGGGAATATATGATGATATTTTTGTATCTTTGAAAAATTAGAATAAAACAGTGATTTCTTTGGTGTTTTGAAGATTGGTGTGAAGATTTCTTCAATATACTGGATATTGTTTCCCAGTGTTATTTGGGATGTTCTGTATTTTGTTTACTAAATCGATAAAGACGTATCAGTGATTTTTCTAATGTATTGTTTGCCATGGTATCAGTCATATGGTATCAATAAAACTATAATGTTACCTGCCTTAGGTTGCTTTTAGTAGACTATTCATCTATATTTTCTTCTATGAAAAATATTTCTTTAATCTGTAATGATTATTCAGGAGAGAAAAATTGAAGGGCTAGGAATCATTCAGTAATAAGTTTCCATCTACATGTATGAAGTCAGCAAAGGAAAGAAAGTCCTTGCAAATCAGTCTGGCTACTCTGGAGATGTATAGCAAAAAAAAGTTTTTGTTTAGGAAAGATTAGCTAGTTGTCAAGTCACTAAGAGCCCTGAAAAATGAAATCATGAGTTGAAAAAAACCCCAGTGGAAATGAGTTTCATTCACGTAATACGGTGTAAATCGAGCATTCTCATCTGCTGAAATCAGCAAACTACAATACTTGCTGATTTGCACTAATTAATTGTAATGTGGTTAATTTCTTCTAAACTGTAGCATAAATGAACCTAAAATTACTGAAACTACACTTAATTAATCTGCACTCCATCTGAAACTGTGAATAAAATTTCTCCTTCAAACTAGTGGAATATGACATGCTGTTTCGCTATGGCTACTTTAAGAAGTGAAGCTCTGAGAGGAACAAGGAGGACAAGTGGAGAGATTATAAGTATTGGTTAATTGCTGTGTGGATAGTATTTGTAATGCCGTAGCCAGAAATTCCTAAAAATTTCTGTGTCAACATTTGTTTTAAACAAGGCAATGTTTTATGAATGTTTCTAAACCAAAACACTTTCCTAAGGTTGAGACCAAGTAAAGGCCAGTGTATAGAAACTGGGGACAGGTTTTGCTGTGTTGGAAAATACTTTAAAGATGCTTTTCTTTAGTCATTTTCTTCTGTCCTTTTCCGTTGTTTTGTAAAAGTCATTCCCCTTCCCTGCCCAAATTTTAAAAAAAATATTGTGGGAGACTCTTATGAGGAGCTTTAACTTCTAATATTTATCAGTCTAAAAAAAGAACTGCTAGCAATAAATAGTCTAAACAAAAAATCAAGTACTCTATAGTTAACATCTGAGCAAGGTTTATAATTCAGCCCACGTATACCATTGATCAGAAAGATAGTCCTGCAAGTAAACACCAAGTTTACATTTAATGTAGACAGCACTAAGGAAGGTAACCACTCACCGGATTTTTACAGACCGCAGTTTTGCAGTCTTCAGGCACACATTCAAGGCACACAAACACTCTGAGACAACTACAATGTAAAATTTAAATCTGTAAATGACATTTCTTCCTAAAATAAGTATCTTATCTGATAGTGTTTCTGTGTGGTTGCTATTGAAAATGAAGCTGTCAGTCAAGTACAGGTGGTAATCAGGAGAGATTAGGGACTATTGCCCTCAGGCACTGTGGTAAGGGTCAGCTCATTTTGGATGCTGGGAATATATTGCCAAAAGCCTGAGACTGTCCTCAGGACACAGAAAGGGGCTTCATCTACAGCTATAGAGTTCCAGGGACTGTTTTATTTGATGGTATAGATGGTTAAGTTTGATTAAGTGGCTCTAGACTATGAAACTCATGCAGACACAATTTAAGCTGTCACTTAGGAAGGAATAATGAAAAGTTGCCTAGGAAAAAAAAAAGTCATGAAAAGCTTGTACACAACAGTTTTTATGTCAGATGATTTTGTACATCTGCTGATTTTATTCCAGTATATTTGCTTTGGACTTTTTCCCTACTTTACCCTTCTTCCTGTGTGACTTCTCCAATCTAAACACACTCTGGAAATTGTTAGCTGCTGCTCCCGGATCTGGTAATTCTTAGTTCAGCCTGAAAGGAAGGTTATTAGTCCTAGATAGGTTGTACAAACATCCAGCTGCAACTAAGCACTGCATAAAACGGCCTATGCTTTATTGAGTTTTCAGTGCTGTGTACAGCTGTTAAATAGTGTTTAAGCATGTGATTTTTAACCTAGTATTAAAAAGATAATTTTAAAGTAGGACACAAAGTAGTGATCTAAATTTAAAAAATATTTACTGCCCTTTTAAGTAAATCTGTGTGGCTTTTTATACTAGGATCAGGAGAAGAACAGTGTTAATTTATGTTCATTCAGTTATGTAAGTTATGTTCATTATGTACCACTTGCAGCACATTCCTGTAAGCCCTTTAAATTCTTACATTGATATCAGAGGAGAAATCTGCATTGACTTCAGTGGATATAGGTTAGGCTCTTGATACCAACACCTGAAACCTGATAATACACACATCAGAAAAAAACCCTTAATGATAATAATAATTCACTTTTATTTTGATCATTTACCCTTGAAATTGTAGGACTAATAAATGGACAGCAAAACACTGCATGCACTTTATCTTGGTTTTGAGTTATAAGCTAGATGACTTTTAAGCTTAGGTTATATAGCTCTGTATTAAATGAATTTTGTTCTACTTTAATATACCTTGATAGAATTCCAAAATGGTTAAGAATTTTATATTTGGATGAACTAATGTTTAAAGAACAAGGGTTTACTTTGTAGAACTGAAATGATGTCGTGTCTAGACTCTGTTTTATGGAAGTATCTTTTTGTGTGTGGCCATTTTTGCAATAACATGTGAATTCCTTTTTCTCTAGTTCCTAATGTCAGTCGAAATGGAGATCCTTTTGTACAGACATCAATTGTGGAAGCAATTGCAACTGTAGACAGAGCAATAAATTCAACACGTACACATCTGTTTGACAGGTATCTCCTTTTTATTTTTTTTCTATTGAGAAGTCAGAATTAATTTTGTATATACTAGAAATACTGGGAGATTTATTAAACAAGAAACCATTTTATTACTTAAAAGACATTGTTAGTGTGTGGTTGTTTCTGAAAATACTAACAGTTTAACATGTAAGGATTCCTGTTGTTTATACACTCCTGCTGAGATCTCTCTTCACTGCAGCAGTTCTTCCGCTGAGATAATGTGTATTAAAATGCTACTAAATATTTAATTACTACTAAATATTTAATTTTTTTTATTATTTTATTTAATTTTTTTCTTCTTGGTTTGCCTTCCATTTTGAGATGAGTAACCAAGGTATGTACTAATCACATTGCTGAACATTTACATGATTTATATAGTATTGTTGTTTTGTAACTCCTGTGTACACTTACTGTTTTTTTCCAAATTATCTATCAGTCGTCCTCGTTCTCCAAATGATTTGCTAGCCTTATTTCGATACCCAAGGGACCCATACACTGTTGAGCAAGCAAGAGCTGGGGAAATATTTGAAAGGACATTACAGCTTATTCAAGATCATGTACAAGATGGTCTAATGGTTGACCTGAATGGAACAAGTCAGTATTCTTTCCTTATTTTTCTGTTTTGACATGTATTTGCCTTTTTAAGTCATTATACTTCAGGAGATATTAATTTTCTGAGGCTTGGTCCCAATTGCAAAACTATTACCTTCAAATCAGTGAAGTATTTGACTTTGCAAACCTTTACCAAATTCCATCCTTGGTGTGCATATTGTTCACTATATAACTCTGAGCTCTCCAAGTGGCATGTTTTTTTTTCATGTTGGCATATTAGGAAAAAGTTCAGATTCAGATTCTTCTGCTGGTCAAAATCAGTATAATGGAAGTGCATAACGCATCCTGTTTGTTAATTCCTGGTGTGTTAATTTATTAGGACCATTGTCTCATAGGAGAACAGACTTTTCTGTTGTGTGTTAAAAATAAGCAGTGTTTTGCTCCTGTTTCTTTAAGAAAAACCATTTAATATCAGTGTGCCTTGGCAAGGAGGAAAGATGACATAACAAGAAGGATTTGTATACCTTACAAACCAAGGTTTCTGTATATACCACAGTAGTATTCAGAGAATTAGTTGCTGCTTTATAAATGTGTGTCAGACTAAGCTAATTGTTTTGTTTAACATTGACCTGATGTAATGAGAAATACAGTTCTTGTTGCTTTTTATAACTAGCAAAAGAAAGTGTGAGGTTTAATTTCTGCCTTTTAGGTATTGGATTCCAGTCAAACCCATGAAGTCCAGCTGGAGTACATACAGCTAATGTGTGTAGATATATGCGTGGATAGGCTTTAAACATGGGACTGAAGCATTTGGAAATAATGATAGAGTTTTAGGAGAGCTTTTGAGACTTGAGACATAGCCAAGAACTACACTGACAATCTAGAGGAAATACTTGTACTCATTATATTCTTTTTGATGTTTATAATTGAGTATTTATTGTAACTTCTGAAAACTATGACTCTGACCATGAACTAGCAAGGCAAAAGACTGCAAGCTTTTGTGGAGTACTGTCACATTTGCTAGTAAAAGAAGCCTTTTACTCATTATTAGAGCTGAGTAGGTAATTTACGATGAATTGTTTATCACAAAAACTTACTCAAAATTCTTTGAAGGCTGATGTTTTATAAGAGCAACCTGGTTTGATTTGGTTCTCTGATATAAAATGTGATGTGTGAGAACTGGTTGGCTGCTTTTTGCTAGGATTCATGATAGTGAAACACCTTAAGTTTCCCAAAAACTGGCATTAAAGCCTATGGATACTAGTTAATAAGCAGAAAATCAGGCAACTTTCTGTGATACTGGAAATTATGTTTGCAACCAGAGCTTGCTTTTCAGACATACAGAATCCAAAGAAACCTAGCTTTTAGGGAAACTTGAATAGTAAAATAAACCTGTTTTCATTTAAATTGCCCAATAATCCAATTTTTAATAGTAATTTTTATCCTTATTTCATGTTACTTAGAAATGCAGAGCCAAATGAAAGGTGTTATATAGCATTTTGCAATGGAAACGGTTGAGAAATGTGACAATTTCCCAGTCAGAGACTTTTTTGTTGTTGTTGTAAAACCTTTGAATATCCCAAGGAAAGACTATGGAGCCAAATTCTCCTCTGCCATGCCAGACTGTATGACAAGGGGAATGGCCAGAAGTTGCTGCTTTGGAGGTTCAGATTAGATGTTAGGAAGCAGTTTCTCACCAGAAGGCCACTGCAGCACTAGAACAACTAATCCAGAAAGCTGGAGGAGTCTCAGATTTGAAGGTTTTCAAGCCTGCTAGATCAGGTATACAGCTGTCTAGTGCTGGAAACAGCTCTACTTCAAGCAGGAGCTTGGCCTGGTTAAGAAGTCCCTTATAATCAGTATTTCTGTGACTCTATGAAACACCTTCCTTGCACTTTGGAAAAGGTAATATGTGAATTGAGCTAGCTAGCTTCTAAGCACTGGAAATGCTCAGCACCCAGCCATTTAGAGAGCAGAGGCAAAGCTAGTGCCTGCAGTGTGAGGGGTAATTAAGGATTAGCAACTGGCATCAGAAAGCCAAAATCTTATCCATAATGAGATATTGAATCCCACTTGTAATTCTAAAGAGAGACCCTGAGCCTTTTATTTCAAATTAGTACTGAAGGTCGTTCCACCCAAAAGATTCACTGTTGAGTTTTGCTCACAACTTGATTTCAGAAATGGGGGTGGCAACCAGGATAACCACAAAGGTTTATTTGAATGAATAATGGTCATAAGCAAAGAACTCCACGATGAATGAAGATCATTTAAACAGGAGTGTTATTATAAAGAAGTTTTCTGGGCGTAGTTCTAGAATTAAACTGGTAGCCAGGATATTTTAATATGCTATCAATAATATCCTAAAAGAGTCTATTTTACTGCAATACCAAGTGGTGCTTACAGGTTTTGCTCAGTGGTTTGTTTTTCTTTTTCCTAGTATGGAATATTCCATTTAAAAATTTCTGTATGTCTACATGAGCATGTTAGCTTTGCCTAATGCAAGCACTAAGTCTCTGATATCTTTGCTTTGACTTGTAAACCATGTGGAGTACTCATAGCCTGAGGCTGAAAGAACAGTTTCCCTGGCTAAGCACAAGTCATGTCCCAGCTGGGCAACTGTGAGCAACCCACTTCCTTTCAAGGCAAAGATAAAGCTGGGCTTCTTTAGGTGTTTTTTTTGCAATTGCCCTGCATTGTGGAAATTGGCAGAGAGCTAGTTGTGCCTAGCACACATTTATGTGTTGAATTTAGAGGAAGACCATTGTCTTTGCAGGCACACTGGGAGCTCAGGACTAAAAGTAACATTTCCCAACTATGTGCAATTAACCGGTACCGACCTGTTGCAGAACTGCTTTCAGTTCATATTATTGAATGTTTGCCATCATGCTGGGAACCCCTTAAGCATGTGGGAACACAGTACCGCTCTACACTCACTCATTTCCTTTTTTCCTTTTGCCTTTATACTGCTTGTTTGGTTTTATTTGTGATTGCAAGCATTCCAGGTCAAGATCCATGGTGGTGTATGATGGTTTATAGTTAGCTAAATGTACATCTGTGCTGCCAAATACTCCACCTCCTGGATCCTGGAACCTCATTCATCCACACTCTATATCCATTAGTCGCTCACAGTGTGCCTTTTGCTTTGGATCAGCAGCTCCTATTTGAAATTGTCCCCAGTTACTGTGCTTTGGTATGATTTGTGATATGGTCTTGAACAATGTGAATTCCTTTCAATGTAAATGAAAAATCAGGTCCAGGCCCACGTTCAGTGCAGGAGTACAAAGTAAAGATTTTCTGAAGGAAACCTGCTCCTGGATAGAGTAGGCATGTCTTATTCAGCAGCAAAAATTTCACTTTACTGACACATTTCTATTGGTCTACACAAGTTGATAATGTAGATGTAGCCAGAATTTTTTCCCCTTGAAACTAAATCCAAATATTACTAAATTAAAATCACTTTTATAAGGCTTCCTAATAGGCAGCAAGGACAAGGCACAGGCTGACTCTTCTGCTATTTGCAGTCACCCAACGCTGTGCTGGGAGGCCTTATGGTCTTCATTCCTTCCACACACCACCATACCGCAGCAGAGATCACGCAGCACCATAACCTTAGTTTGAGGCTCTAAAAACATAATTCTGATGAATTACAGTATATTTTTTGTGTTTATTTTTTTTCTATGAACTGAGATAAAAACGCAGGAAAATGATAAGTATGTTTTAGTCCCAGAGGTGCATGTTGTGGATTGCAGAGGAAATCTGTGCCAAATGCTGCACAAACATTACTTTTCTATAGAAACTCATCCAGGGTAATGTGAATATGAGTTACTCCACAACATTTGTCTTAGAGATCATTCCACATTTGCCTCTATTACCAGTGGTTATTTTCTTTTTTTATTGTTTTTTTTTCCCTTAAAAATTGCAACTTTCTCTGTAATAAAGCAAAGCAAAATAGTAATGTTCAGTGAATGAGCAAGTCTCAAAAGTTAAAGTCTTAATATCCATTTCAGTGTTACTGACATTTTTAAAAATGTTTTTACTAACATGAGGAAAATGTTGTATTTGTCTCAATATGAGGCTTTTATTTCTGAAAATATCTCTGCTTTCCTAAGTGCCCAGATAAGTAATGAGCTTCTTTTGTGATCATTTTGTAAGAGTTGCACTTGAATTGGCATTTTAGAAAGTTTTCTCCTGACCTAGTGGTGGTCAAGTTGTTCAAATGACCTAATGCTCAAATATACATATATGATTATTACTTTTCTTTTCTAAAAATAAGGATGTTTACTCTGGTGGGAAATGTAAAATAAAATAAAAAATAGAACAGCATTTCTAATACATTCATGATCTGTGGGGGGACCATGAGTCTATGAATTCTGATTGTTCTCTTTCTCTCTTTTCTGTTTCAGGTTATCACTATAATGACCTTGTGTCCCCACAGTACTTGAATCTGATAGCCAATCTCTCAGGCTGCACAGCCCATCGACGAGTGAACAACTGCTCAGACATGTGCTTCCACCAGAAGTACAGGACACACGATGGAACGTGCAACAACCTTCAGCATCCCATGTGGGGCGCTTCTCTGACAGCTTTTGAACGTCTGTTAAAGTCAGTCTATGAAAATGGATTTAATTTGCCTCGGGGAATTGAACCCAGAAGACTCTCTAATGGCTACGCACTCCCAATGCCTCGCTTGGTTTCAACTACTCTGATCGGGACGGAAACCGTAACTCCTGATGACCAGTACACTCACATGCTCATGCAGTGGGGTCAGTTTCTTGACCATGACCTTGACCTCACCGTGGCTGCGCTAAGTGAGGCCAGGTTTTCAGATGGTCAACATTGCAGTTCTGTTTGTACAAATGATCCTCCATGCTTTTCAATCATGATACCACCAAATGATCCCAGAGTTCGAAATGGTGCACGCTGCATGTTTTTCGTACGCTCGAGTCCAGTTTGTGGAAGCGGCATGACATCTCTCCTGATGAATTCTGTGTACCCACGAGAACAGATCAACCAGCTGACCTCATACATTGACGCGTCCAATGTGTACGGCAGTTCAGACCATGAAGCACTAGAAATCAGAGACTTGGCGAGTCAAAGGGGTCTTCTGAGGCAGGGCATTGTACAGAGATCTGGCAAGCCGCTTCTTCCATTTGCCACTGGCCCACCAACAGAATGTATGAGAGATGAAAATGAGAGCCCAATACCCTGCTTTTTAGCTGGTGATCAGCGCTCTAACGAACAGTTGGGTCTTACCAGCATCCACACACTGTGGTTTAGAGAACACAACAGAATTGCCACAGAGCTACTGAAACTCAATCCACACTGGGACGGTGACACAATATATCATGAAACACGCAAAATTGTTGGTGCAGAAATGCAACACATAACATTTAGCCACTGGCTCCCTAAGATCTTTGGAGAGGTAGGCATGAAGATGCTTGGCGAATATAAGGGTTATGATCCCAGTGTTAATTCTGGCATAACTAATGAGTTTGCAACTGCCGCTTTTAGGTTTGGTCACACACTCATTAATCCTTTTCTGTATCGACTGGATGAAAACTTTGAACCTATTCCACAAGGCCATCTACCTCTTCATAAGGCATTCTTCTCTCCATTTCGGATTGTAAATGAAGGAGGCATTGATCCGCTTCTAAGGGGATTTTTTGGTGTTGCTGGTAAGATGCGTGTCCCATCACAATTACTCAATACAGAATTAACAGAAAGACTCTTCTCCATGGCACGTACTGTGGCTTTAGATCTGGCAGCTATGAATATTCAGAGAGGCAGAGATCATGGAATTCCTCCCTACCATGATTTTAGAGTTTACTGTAATCTTTCTTCAGCTCAGACTTTTGAAGATCTGAAAAATGAAATTAAGAATCCTGAAATCAGGGAGAAACTTAGCAGGTGAGCCTGAGGTGAAGAAAAAGTCAATTATCTAAATGTGCATGCAAAAACCATAGCTAAATGTCTTATCTAGAAAAAGATCTTGCTAAGAAAGACTTAAAGGGATATTTTAAGAAACTTCCATCAGTACCAGAAAATAGATGTTAACAATTTCCATGTGCAGATAATTTCTCTACTTCTACATCTCTGTGAACAGTAAGTTAATATACACTGTATGTGGTCATGAAGTTATTAATTTGAAATGCTTAGTTTTGTAAATGCTGTTAAATATGAGTGCTATTTCAGCGTAAGGTCATATTAAATGCCAACATCATGCAAGTATTTAGATGTTCAGTTCCATTAATTCTGTACAGTGAAACAAATGTCAGTATCGTCCACTGTAATTTCATGTGGACATCCTTAACTACCAGGAATCAGTTCTTTAGAGATTCAGTGTTTGAAATTAAGTCTACATCTACCTGCCACCCCTAGCTTATCTGCCCAATACCGAAGACAGAATTAGTGTCAGCTACAGTAATGGAAAAAGTGTGTACAGAGGGACAGGAAAGAGAAGCTATAAAAAAGAAACAATTCCAAGAAATCAGAAGAAAGCTTCGAGAAGAAAAAACCTTGCAGGGTAGACATGCAGACCCACATGGTATATACAACCTGCATTGCAGGATTTCTTGCATATACACCCACAGCTTGTTCACAAAAGATGTAGTGCTATCACTGCCTTTTTTCCTGTGAGTTATTTGTATCTCTTGCTCTTAGCTTCACCATATACTAATTATTTTGTAAGTATAAAATATTTGTTATTCAGCATTTGTGTTTTTCAATTTATAGGTTGTATGGCTCCCCACTGAACATAGACTTATTTCCTGCTCTAATGGTGGAAGACTTAGTTCCAGGGAGTCGACTGGGGCCAACTTTGATGTGTCTGTTAAGCACACAGTTCAGGCGTATTCGGGATGGAGACAGGTACATTAAAATACCGTGGAAATTAAAATGGATTTTAAATTAAGGATGCTTAATCACAGTTGCAATGTTATGTTTCCAAAAAAACCTCAATTTTATGTTCATTTATGATTTTAAAATATAATTGAAAAGAAGAAGAATACACATTTAAAACATTGTTAGTAGCCGTGATTCTTTATTGATTCTGTTACTTTTTATGGTGAATGTCATGCTGATCCCCAAAGACACAACAGCCACTACATGCTGAGTTTCCTTTTGCCACATATTTGTCACTTACCTTTTTGAAAAGTGCATGATACTTCTCTTATTGTTATTTAATTAGTTAATTGGCAAAGAAATTGTGGTTGTTACTTAAGCATAGGTTGGAATAGTATCACTCTGTATATATAACCCCTATGCATACTACAATACAACCCATCTATGCACCAAAAAAGTGTTAAAAGCAGACAGGTTAATCCAAAGAACACAATTTGGTAATTGTTTTTAAATTATTTCATATGCACATTGTAAGCAATTTCTCATTTTCAGTTTTTAGAGTACCTGAAAGAAGAGAATAGTAATTTCTCTATTCACAGCAGCCAGATCTCCTTTGCACACTTTCAGCACACTTGTTCAGCATCTGAAAATCAACGTTTCCCTCATTTTAATTTGTGGCCTAGAATCCTGTTCTTTTTATGGCATGAGAGTACAAAGACTTAGGCTGATTAATTCCATCCTAATGAAAGGAAAACAGAGGAATAATTAGGAAATTAGATTTGATTCACTTTATTTAATGTTATTTTCTCGAATTAAGTTATTAAACTGCTACTTAGGATATTATAAGGGCTTTTTTATTTTTGTAGTCAATAACCCAAACCTTTTTGTATGTTTTTTGAAATACCCCCCAAACATTTTTACATAAAATATGTTTAAAAATTAATCTGTGAAGCACAGAACTCTAATGCCTGGAAGCAGAGAGAGTAAAAGGAGAAGAAATACATGCAGTATGAGCTCCAACTTACTGGTGACAAGTACCTGTTTGTGTCACAACAATCTATACAGCTTTTTGTTTGTATTTGTTTGCATTTTTTCAGCAGAAGCATTTTTCCTGTTTTGTTTTGGTTTTGTTTTGATTTATTTTCTGAAACAACATTTAGAAACTATAGGAAAACATTGAATATTTAGGAAATAGGATTTGGCTGTCCAAGAAACACAAATATTTGGAAGCAACATGCCAGCAAATAGTAAAATATTATTAGGCATTATGAAAGCAACTTTCACTTCTTTGAAAAGCCTTTTCAATGGGCAGAGGATCAAAGCTGATAACACCATGCAAAGAAAATGTGTCTGTGCATGAAAAAGGAATGATATTTGAAGGGAGCCTAACTTCATGTCAAGATGGAAATTTGAGAATCTGAGTCTAGTCCTTGGAAATTCACTGGCCACTGTCCAATACTTTATGAAAACGATACACGAAATAGGTAAAATGAAATTTGTTGACCATTCTTCTAAATTTACTCTTAAGACTGGTTTTGATTTCTCATCAAGTTTAAAGAGCCTCCTATTTTTGTTTTGTTTTGCTTAAAATATGTGGGGGAAAAATATCAGTATTGATACAGCTTTGGGAGACAGAAGCAATGTCCCAGTGAGCAATTCTTATGTGTTAGAATGGTGTAAAATGTTTTCCAATTCTGGACAGTGACTTAAGAAATTTTCTTTTCCATGTGAAGCTTGCTTTTTATAGTAATATATTATTTATATTTGCTATTAATAGCAGACTTTTAGCCCTTGTTGTATGAAAAATGAACTGTTTGAAACCGTAGTGTTTCCTTCTTGAATATAATGAATTAACTGAGCATGTATTAGAAAGTCCCTGAATCAGTATAGTCATAAAAATAGTTCAACAGAAAAAAAATTAATTAGTAAATTAAATAATCTCACTTATCTTGGCAGTAAAATCGGTAGAGATTAACCATTCTTCTAATTTCAGCAATTCCATCAAAATATTTTCATAACAATAGGAAAGTTGCCTACAGAAAGAAATCATGGTCATTTAAGTTCCTTCCTTAAAAGAACCCTTAACTTGGTAGTCTGGTGCCATTTTAGATGTCCAGAGATACCCAAGACATTGAAATGAGACTAGAAGAGAAATCAAATAATTTTTTGAGGATTTCATCCCTTTCAGAGTGTCAGCATGACACCAGCTAATGCTGAAGTGACACCAGGAACTTACATTTTTGCATTTGGATCAGTCCCTTGATACAATATAAAGTTGAGAACAGGATTTATGAGATAATTATTTCATTCTGAACACAGCATTGAAATATCTTTGAGAAACTGCCTCTTGTTTTTTTTCACTAGCAAACTTGTCTTTTCTGTGAGATTACAGGTTATGGTATGAAAACCCGGGTGTGTTCACGCCTGCTCAGCTCACTCAGATCAAGCAGATATCTCTTGCCAGAGTTTTGTGTGACAATGGTGACAACATAACCAGGGTACAACACGATGTGTTTAAAGTGGCTGAATTCCCACATGGATATAGTAGCTGTGAAGATATTCCTAAACTGGACCTCAGGATGTGGCAAGATTGCTGTGAAGGTCTGTACTGAGGTGGATTTGGGGGCAGTGATGTGTGGGCAGTTTGTTAAGCATCTATTTTATTTTAAGAAGGTATTTTACTATATTTTTGGGTTTGGGTTTTGTTAAGATGTTACAAATTCTAATCTGAAGCATAGGCCCTGTTAAGTGGGAAATCATTCCATATTTTATATTAAATAAACACTGTATAAAAATAGCATAGATTTGAGCATTGCATGGTGTAGATAATTGTTTACTTGTTTTCTTTCTTTTGTGGATAAATATTCTTGTCCATTGCCATCTCCTTCAAAAGTTAGGAGCATGGGGTGATTTGTTTTTCCTGAAAAATAAGCTATTTTTCTCTCGAAATAGGATTTACTTAGCTGCATGAAGCACAGGACACTGCTTGGTGGCCTGTATGTTGGCTTCTGTCTCACAGATTTTCTGCGTGGCCTCTCTTCAGCCATTGTCACATCAGAATTCACTGCAGCTGTAACATAGTTAGAATCCATTCCCAAGAGAATCTTCTGGATCATGCAGAATGATTTTCAGTAGCATCAACAACAAAATGCTTCAGAGGACATCACGATGACCTCTCTTTATTGAGATCTCCTTGACAAATGTTGTTACCATTTTCTTTGGACAAAATTCAATGACATGGCCAGGCTGTAAAACTATATTCAGGAATTTTGAGAACTTTGCTCTTGAACTCTGACTATTGAGAAATTGCTATCAAACAAATTACTAGTATGAAAAGCCTTTTTCTTATTTGAGAAGATAATGGTAGTATTGGTTGACAATTATTAGAATCTTATCATTTCCCTAATACATTTAAATACTAATATCTTGTAGATTTGCTGATGAAAAGTATCCAGATCTGTGTTCTTCATCTTTTCTACTGCTGATTCTCTTGAGTTTACTGCTGCTGAGTAGGCTATTCAATATTCTGCTGAAAGATATGCATGAATAAACAACTGGTGGATTGCATTTTGGCGAGAAATCACAATCTTCCACTAGTGTCTTGTCTGTTTAACTCTTTTGATAAGATATAATTGTCCACAATGACAAAGTTCTTTCGTGATATGGCTCAGAATTTAGGGCAGAAGGTAAAAGTTAAACTAATGGAAGATACCTCTTCAGGCTGCTACAGATACAGTAAATACTGAGGAAGGATTTTAAGTGGTGTGATTGTACCATGAGGACACACTCTGATATCATTAACAATTAAAAAAGTAGATAGAGATTTACTGTTCAAAGTTATTGCATAACTTAGCTTTTAAACTGATTACTGCATTGTCTTGTCCAGTAAACAAGTCTTTAAAAAAAAATCACTCTCTAAGAAAATTCTTCCTTGGAAGACTCTGTTCAAAATGTCAGTTACCTGTGTGAGACTAGCAGAAATAAATACTTTAAATTTCCATAGGATCTTGTACAATATCCCCCATATACAATATCTTTCAGGCCTTACTCTAAGTTTTACAGGGGTTTTTTTATGTAGGTTATTTGGGGTTTTTTAAACAATGTTTACCAGGTTTGCCATTCTCCAATTAATGATAATAGCTTATAAAAGGCTAGATATGATTGACACATTGTAATTTTAATACAAAGTCTTCCAGAATCTCTTAAAAAATTCCCTGACATATGCCAGAAACATTGTGAGAAAATCAGTTATCACTCTTTAAATACTTTACCATCAATAAAGCACATTCTGCCAGTTCAGGATAACTTCACTTTGCCATGGTTCATGGAGCTTGACAGACAGTTTCACAAATACATTTTTTATATTGATTTGGAAAAATGGTAAGCCTGTTCTGAAAAATTATGTGTTGATTCTCGAAATGTTATGTTATCACCTGAGCCTTTTAGAACAGATGTTATTTTTGGAAAGTCTTTAGTATTCTTGTGTTCAACAACCCAGCTTGTATTTTCATTCAAGAAAATTGATAGCAGAGAGTGCTATTGGATGCAGTACAGTTAGACAACTGCCAAGCAAAAGAAAGAGTAAATAATTACCATTTTTTTTAAAAAAAGCCTATCTATATCCCCTTTTTCTGAACTCCTGAAGCCTTGCAGGGGTTAATGAAGAAAAAGTGAAGTACACATGGCTTGAACTGCTTTCTTGCATGGATGAATGACTGTGACGTTTTCTGTGGGAATCCAGTTTAAGCAACTGTAAAAAATTTCTTTCCTTCTATGGCCACCACTCCTCTGAGGTGGGGGCATACACTCAGGAACAATATTTACTTTGACTTGAATACGTTGTGAGGGTTTGTTTATTTGAATTTGTTACTGGTTATTATTTAAAAGAAAGAAAAATGAAACCCTTCTCCACATTCAAAATGCTTCTAATGATTTTATAATTAAAATTATCCTAAGTTAAAATTTCGAGTACAGAATACGTCTCTCTGTACTTTATGTATGTTTCATAAGTTACCCATGTGTTCAGCTGTTTCAGCCTGGTTAAAAACACATCTGGTTTTGTTGTCCTTCCTGTTTTGTTAAAAGTGAAAATACTTTTCCATATGAACGACAGAAAAATTTCTTAGTTACAAAAATCTGCCTTGTAGATTTTCTGAGTAAAGCAAGTATTCACTTACAAAGCAAAGCATTATTCCTCTTTATAATAACAAAACCAGATTAACTTTAAATTCAATTGGCAAATCATACAACAGAATTACTAGTTTATAATGGCAAAAAGTAGGGGTTTCACTGAAATACTCAAGTTTTCTTCTGATTTCCTTTCTACCTTGTCTTGTCAGAGATGATGGGTTATTGCTGGATTTGCTGCAGCTCTTTATTTGAGTAAGGAGTACTCAAGCTTCACATTTTCCAAACAAGAAACTTTTGGTGCTTTATTTCAGGCTTTCTACTGTAAAAAATGTATCTTGAATTTGGTTTTTTTAAGTAATCAGTGTATGCTTTCATGATTACTCAAATGTGAGCATTCAAAAGTTTCACACTTCTTGGTTTTGTTTTGGTTTGGAGGGTTTTTTTGTAAGTTGAAATAAAAGAATTCTTTAACTTTTTGTTTTATGTCAAAACCTATGAGGTTTTCACATGGACCCAGGAGGACAATGGACAATGACCCTGGAGGAAGTGATTCAGATAAGATATAAATCATCCTAATAAGTGTAAAATTATTTAGGAAGATTTTTCTTAACTGTTTCTCAGTTAGCAAACAGCATATCTCCTCTGTCAGATACTGTTCTGTTTGTTTAATTCAGGAATACAGCCTTATACAAATTATGATCAGACGTTTAAATCCCACTGAATTTCATTAGAAGAATTAAGACACGTTCTTAATCTGAATACTTTCATACATGATCTTTCAGTAGATTGGATATATATTTATGAACTCTTGTATTTTAAGACCAGAGGAATGATTATGCTGTCTATTGCTTCTCTACTGACAACATTAATCTCTTATTATGCACTTCTCATTATGCCCTTTAATCTTCAATGAAAATACTAAACAGCACTGAGCTAAGCGCTAAATTCTGTGGAACATAGCGGAAATAACATTTTAAAATGTTAGCAGAACTCTCTGTGTGAGACTGGAATTTCTTTTTTGACAAAAGAAATTGTTCACCAAGAACTACTCAAAATACCAAAATTACCTGATTTATGACTGAAAAGGTTTTGCCTTTACACATAACTTGTTTGCTTCAGTCAGATCATATATTTTGCTTTCTACATTCAAATGTATCTTTTTACATCTAAATTTACATTTAAAGACAGTGTCTGTTAGCTTAATAACAATTCAGTCTACGCCAGGCTACTAAAATAAAGTACCAGGATCTGTAATTTTAAGGATTGCATCCTTTTTATCTTTGAATTGAAGTACATTTAATATAGCCCAGTATTTTTGCATCATTACAAATTTTACTGAGAGAATCAATATTTTTATTCGTATTTCATCCAAACCAGAAATATTTTATCCTTCTCAGGTATCTGTGATCCATGTAATACAATTCTACATTCATAAACATAAAATAAGGAGACTTAATGTATGACATTGCTTTGTCTTTGCTACCAGGAGTTTCATGCCAGTAGTTGCCATCCCTGGTGAAAAGCAACAGGGAAATAATAGGCTTCAATAATTTTGTTAAAATTCAAGCTCCTGAATGAGTTGCCAGATCTGTCAAAGTCCCACTGCTGGCAATAAAGAGATATCTCTAGAGGACAGTCAGGCTGCAATCTTGACTTATGTCAGTGTTCATTGACTGTAAAATCAACACGGGTAGGAAATTATCCTAATTGAAGTATCTCAGTGATTTCTACAAGTCTAGAGAGCTGGAAGATTTCCTTCTTTCTTGTGGACTGTTGCTGCTTTTCTAAGACCTTGTTCACTCCACAGTCTAGTGGGCAGGACAGTTCTTAGGGTTTTTATTTTAAAAATTTCCATGGATTTTCAGTCTGTCTGAAATTACTTTTTCTTACTGATTTATATTCCAAAAGCTGCATGTTTTTGATTTTCAAAATCCTCTAACTAGTCCTATTTAATTTTTCCACTGGAGAGGCTGGATTTGCCTTGGTTTGGTATTGAGAACCTAATGTTCCCCTTTAATCTACTTGCAGACCATCTAAGACCTATTCAGATCACAAAAGTATGATATGTTTTTTAGTGTCCTTTGTCTGTCATTAGCTGTATATTAACAAATTGGACATTTGCTTTCCCAACAACATCTGAACCTTCTAGTTCTGACAGCCGACGGATCTCAAAGCTCGGTCTGGGAGCTTTGAGATCAACTACAGGAAACATCTTTATTCTTAAAATTCCCCAGTTTATCAGCTGGCAGATGAGAGTCTGGGTTGTTACTTCATCTTCTACCTTCTATACCTTTTTCTTTTCAGATGTTTAAGTAATTTTTATGCAAAATACATCTGTTCTGATCTGAGCAGATTATATTGGATTTTAGACCATTGCATTACATTTTTTGGTGCTGTTTAATTTATCTTTTGTTAGAAAGTCTTATTCAACAGAACAAATGAATAGATACAGTGCAGCCTGAAGGATGGCCCATTTTGGCAATAACAAAACCAGCTATTTTGAGTTAGGGCTTCATTTCGTGTGAAAAGTCATTTTCCTATGTTGTGCAATTTTTAAGTAGCAGCTTTGTGAAAACATCCACTCAAAAATATCTTTTTACATTAGATATTTTCAGTGTTCCTCCACCCTTTTACTGCTCCCACTGGCATGTCTACAAGTTCACTACAATAAATCTCAGAGAATCAAACTAGCATCAAATAGATATATGTGCTTTGCTTCACATTTCCTCAGTCTTTCAAGTTGTTTTGTTTTAATCTACCATTAGATTAATTCTCCATGGCCTAGATTTTGCAGAGTGATTCATAGAGAATTAAGAGGGCTCAATAATCCTCTGTCAGGTTTTTTATTATCCTATTTATTATACTTGCAATTTTTAAAACCTTGTGGGAAACAGGATTTTCAGATGTGGACATGGCTTCCATATACAAATGGAAATACCAATTTCTTTATGGAAAGGGTTGTTATACATTGGAACAGGCTGCCCAGGGAGGTGGTGGTGGAGTCATCATCCCTGGAAATGTTCGAGAAATGACTGGATGTGGCACTTAGTGCCATGATCTAGTTGACAAGGTGGTGCTTAGTCAAAGGTTGGATCTGATGATATCAGGGGTCTTTTCCAATAAATTATTCTGTGATGCTGTGGGATTCTGTAAATGGATCAGCTTGACTCCTGCAGTGTAACAACAGCTAACTTCGGGAAGAAAAAACTGTTCATAGAGAAAAATAATTCTTAGGTTGCTTTCAAGCATTCACGTTTTTTGCAGAAAATTAATTGGAATGGATAGAGTTAATTTTGGGACATTTCAGTTAGGCTGAAAAAAAGCAGAATTTCAGGCTAGTTTTTCTTGCTTACTGCTACTGGTAAAGTATTCCTCATTACAAATAATTTAAAAAAAAAGAAGAAATTTCTTGATTTAGATTCAGGCTTTCTGAAAGCTAAAGCATTTTGTCCTGCACCTCTCAGCAGTGACATTCCTCCCTGTTGTACCTGAAACAGAAACCAAGAGCAAGAGCTATTAATTTGGCAGGTTGACACGTTTGAGTTTTAAAAACCACAGAAAGTCAGATCTGTGTACTTAAAGCTGTCACTGGACATATGGTTCTCATATTTACCAGTCTATGGTGATAAAACCTTCCCAAGATTTCAGACCTTTGTTTCTAAGAAACAGCCTAGGAATAAAAAACAATGGGCCATTGTGTTATTGTACCAAAAAAAAAAAAAGAAAATCTGTATTATGCAAGATGACCATAGCAGTTATTAAACAAAGCAAGACTACAGAAACCTTTCACATATTGCTTCCAAGAGAAACTAGAGGTTTTGTGACACTCAGGAAAACTTTAGGCAACACATTGCTTTAAGAAAAAAATTCCTCTGATCAAAATTATTTCTTTCTTCAGGAGCCCTTCAGTGTGATCCTTTTTCTCAGCATACTAAATATAGAAGTGTCTAAGGGTGTTCAGAAGGGCCTTCATGCCGAGCTTCTTACAGACACATCAGTCTGTTCCCATCTGAAAGAGTTCACTTTCTGAGTGGACAGCAAGGAGATTATGTGGGAAAAAGTGGGACACACATGAAAAATGAACAATATGTTTGCAGCAAATACCATGTGATTCTTTGTGCTCATTATAGGAGGAAAATAATACATTAAAGAATGGGACAAACCACAAGGAAAGAAAAGGGAAGGGGAATTGTGGATAACTTGTGTTCAACAATGATGTCTAGATATTGTTTTTGACCTGAGAAATTTTTTTTGGTCAGTCATCCTTTTCTTTTTCTATGTCCTAAATAATATTAAGCCATTAAGCCAAACTTAAGTTTTTCCTAACATGGACATTGTAATATTGTAATTTAAGTGAAAGTCCAACACAATTAAAAGTAGTCCAAGATACCTAATTTCATGTAATCAGAGCAACCTTACATTTGTTTCTCTATTTGCTCATTTCAGCATTGTTTATAGACTCGAAACTTTTGCAATAATTTTTTTTTAATACTTCAGGTATTCAATCTGAATTCCAGAAAAATACTTTATAAAGATTATTGACTTCCTGATTTGTTTTGGTGAAAATTAAGAGAAACGTTATGGAAAATTACTCCTTCCTGTGTTCAGTTGCTTTCATGGCTCATCCTGTTAATACCAGACTTAACTGAGAAATGTCTATGGCATCCTGTATTTAGGCTTTCCCTTCTGTTTTAGCAGACTGCTTCTAGCAGTCGATCATGCAGCTTGTTCCTGCTTCATCTTGGCTCATTATAACTTTAGCTTTAAAGCTTCTGTGAACAGAAATGAGAAAACTTCTATTTTCTCATTGTCTCCTCTATCAAGTGCTGTTTGCAGTTTTATTTTGTTTTCCTTTTCTTTTTTAAATGGGACTCTTTCCAAATGCTCACTATGTTTGGAAGGCTAAGTAAAGTGAACTGGAAGAAAGACAAACTTTATCCTATCAAGATGTCCTCTTCGGATCCTAGGAGATTTCTGTCATAGGTCAGTCTCAGGCTTGAGATTTTTACCCTGAGGCGGAAAGAGTTTTAGGGTCTGGTGATACCTTCAAATTCCTCAGATTTGGAAAACGGACTTGTCAACCTATAAAGCATGTCTGCAAATCTGGAATTTAATTAAAAATTCTCTTTCAGATGCCAAAAATAGCAAATAATAATGCCTGGGATAGATGAGGAACCCACAGAGGGGTTTTTGTGTCCTTGTTTTTCTCCATATGTGGTTGCCCCTTTTGGAAAGGAGAAAATAATTAAAAGGCAAGAGAATGAAAATTTCAGAAGTGGAAAGAGTAGTTTAAGTAGCACTATATAGGTTTGTTAAAATAGTATTTATTCCGTTGTTTCATACTAAAAAGCTGGTCTATGGGCAATCACATTCTCTGCATCTGATTAGCTTAAATTTCTATCACTGAGACACAGTCATCTGCCAATGAATTGAATGAACCAATTTCAGAGGGATCAGACTGAGTGCATGACTTTAAAATCAGAAAACACTGCAAAACCATATTAATATAGTAACTGCTGAAGTATACTGTTTATGTGTAATTTCTTGTCCATTTTCAGACTGTAGAACCAGAGGACAGTTTAATGCATTTTCATATCACTTTCGGGGGAGACGTTCTCTTGACTACAGCTTTCGGGAGGACAAGCCCCTGAAGAAAATGAAAATGTCCAAAACAGTAAGGTGAGAATTTTTTTTTTTTTTAAGAACTATAAAAAAACATTTGTTTTCAAAATGGAATGGAAGTGAATGATTTCTTTGTGAGCACATGCCACTTTATTTCCAGTGCCTGCTTTCTCAAGTTTATGATTGATGTATTTTATTCCAACTTCTACATATCTACTAACAATAAGCCACTTTTTTCAGGCTCAAATTTGTTTAAAACTCTTTGTGAGCAGTGTAATTATAGTACTTTTGTTCTTCCTTCAGTTTTCATGAAAGAAAAACATTAATGAAGCTTAATTTGGGGATTTCAAATGCCACATTCCTACAGTGCTGCAGTAAATAAATTAATCTAAATTATTTCTATTTTCTTTTCTATAGCTCCTTTTTGGAGCTTCTAGATTCTCCTATAGAAATAGAAGGATACCAAGTGTTGATTTCACTTGCATAAAAATTTATGGTAATGGTAAGGATTACTTCTGGTACCAAAATACTCAGAGCAGGAACGGAGAACAGCAGCGCTAATAATATTGTTTATAACACCCTAATCCTCAAAATATAGCAAGGAAGTAAATCAGTTTCAGTCACAAATTATCAGCTGCACAGGGTCCCTGCCCTTTCCAGGGAATGAACACTTATGTATGAATTAGTGACATGAAATGAGTTCTGCTCAGACCATTTCTTGTTAAGATCCTTCATGATTAACAAATTTGGGACATTTGAATTATAGCTCTTTCTATTCAGCATGCATTCTTTTAACAAATAAAACTATCTGTTTGAGTGATGATGATGACCAAGTAGAGTCTACCCACTCAGGCAAGGAAAGCATCTAGACAGATACATAAAGAGCTAAATGTATTTCAGCAATTTCAAATACTCTGGAGGTGTTATAGTACCTGAAGACACACCATGATTATATTTCACTTATTTGAAAGGAATCTGTCCTGAAATAAAAGATCCTTTAGGTGACATTTTAGACAAGACAAGACAGCAGCTAAGTATAAGCTGGCTTATAGATAATATGAAAAGGTAAGTTCCTTTGAGATAATCCTTGAAGAAGGATGTTTCGTCTGTCTTTGCAAGTGAACTGCTAGAAAAATTTATAGAACAGCAATTCACTTTTTAAGGATGCTAGTTCCATAGTTCTAAAACTGTAAAAGGAGTTAAATTAAATAAAAATGAAAGCATGAAAAAAAATTAATGCTTAACATCTAAGTACAGCTTGTTTGACTGTGTTTCAGAAATTACTGTGTTTCAGTCCAGTTACTAATTAGGAATACAAAATAGTAGATGTACAATACTTCATTTGTAGCATAAATAGAGCTAAAACAACCTCAGTCACTGAACATTCCCATCAGTTCTCATGCTTAGTGTTGTATTTAACTTGCATTTGTGGTGAGAAGGGTTTTTTCCTCCTTTTTTTTTTTAGCTTCTCATTTTCAATAACTTGAACAGGTGGGGAAGATTAAATCTTTTGTTACACAATAGCAGCTGGTTTACTAAAACTTGTGCATGTAATATTGTTTAGAGTTCTTTTTCTCTAATTTGGATGAAAAACTATGGGAAACTCAGTAGCTTGAACCCGTGCCAGTAAGTGCTGTTTTAATTTATGCAGAAAGATTATAAATCCTGAGCCCTTATATATGAGAATTTCTTTGCCAGTTCATTCTTTGGGTATCCCTTAGCACTGGAGATGACATGTTAACAAAATAGTAATGCCTGTAATTATTAATGGATTCAAGGATTGCAAAATAGTAATGGATTCAGGGATCTTAATGTAATAAGTGACTTAAAAATTAGTGTTGTCTATGCTTTTGAATGCATGTTTTTTCAAGTGGTGCCAGATAATATATTGTTAGTTATGGACAGTTTCTTTTGTTACTCTTTCTCATCAACAGATTGAATTGATTAACACAATTTAATGTTACGTATCTGTTATGAGATGTCAGCTAGAAAGTACTGCAGACAAAAGACTTTAAATTTTGTGTACTATAAGCAGTATTGATGTCAAATGTTAGTAAAAAATATGCATATTTAGAAGTACTTCTCATTTATTTATGAACCCCAAATTTCTCCTTTTTAAAGTCATATTTCTTAAAATACATGTTCTGCTAACAAGCCTGTAGAGGAAGATATGGTTCAGAATGTGAAATGTGAATTTCATATCAGAAGGAACACTTTTTAAGACTCTTTCCCTTTCATCTGCTTTCGTATTGGAGGCTCAGGGGTGAATTTAAAGTGATGCTCTATAGTGTCACTGGTGACAACTTCGTGTGTAGCCCTGCATGAAATACATAATTTTCCAAGTATAAGAAATTCCCTGTTGCTAGTGATCTTGACAGTAATCTAGAGCTCACCTGTCCTGAGTCTGTCTTCAGCACCAGATGGTCTTGTGTGCTGCTGTGGTTCATATAATTTCTACATTTGTTGGTTGCTCTTTTTTTACATTTTTGTTAAGTGTCCTAGAATATCTAGCCAAATAAAAATGAGTTAGATGAATATCCTGACTTGGCATTCATTTGTTGCAGTTCTGTGAAACAGAGTAAATATTTTCGTAATGCCACATCAGCATCTAATGAAAATAGAAATGTACCCGCAGTGAATGACTTCAAAGAGTTTGTTTTGGAAATGCAAAAAACTATTTCAAGCCTCAGAAATCAGGTAAGATGCTATCATGAACTAATTCTAGTCTATCAAGTCTAATTGTAGATTTAATTAATAATGTTTCCCTAACATCTATCTTACGTTTTTAATATTTAGACATCCCCTGCAGACAAAACCCACCTCATAGTATCTCAAACAAAAACGAGCACAGAACATTATGTGTTATTATTCTTAATTTCTGTGTTCTTTTGAAATCATACTGAAATATTCTACAGCTGTTGACTTTTGAACCTGAAGCCTTGTGTAACCATTAAACACAGAATTAATCTTTCTCTAAAAATTTGTGTGTAGTTTTAATAAAATCTTTTTTACCATTGGAAATGTATACAATCTGTGTAAAGCAATGTTTAAAATGTAGACTTCACAAGAAGTAATATGCCCTACTACAGCTGTAAACATAGTTAAGATCTAGATCACTTAGAGAAGACTTCACAATGTTTGCAGGTAAACTCTATTCAGCCATAGTGGGATCCCATTTTTAAAATGTACAACATACAGAAGTTAGTAAAAAATTCAAGTAAACATTTTAAATTAAGGCATTAACAAGTTTAAAAATTCACCTCCTTTCCAAAACATTTTTGACAGTTTAAATTTGTCCTTCTGTATATGAAACATGTAGGTTTTTATCTTTGTATGCTCTAGGAGAATATTCCAATTGTAGGAAAGATGTATTTTCTGTTAGCCTTCTTTTGAAAGACTATCTCCTTATGTATTACTTGTTTCTAGTCTTTTAGCATTATAAAAATTAAGTAGTGAGAAGAAAAACTCAGACAAGTGTAACAAGGATTATATAGCATGTAGTATAAGAGAAAAGACAGAATACACAAATGAAAACCTTTCTTTGATTCGGTTACTAACTTTTTTTAATGTTTTCAGATAAAAAAACTTGAATCACGCCTCAGTAATTCTGATTGCACTGATGAAGAGGGCAAATCATATTCCAGCAATGAAACCTGGAAAAGGGACCCTTGTACTGTGTGTGAATGCAAAGTAAGTATGTGGAAATCAACTTTGAGATACAAATTATAATTCTGCTTCTAAACCAGCAGTTCCAGTTTTGTTCCTGCTAATTTCTGGGTAATACTTACTAATTTTTTTTTATGGCTCTTCAGTTATTTTGTACAGAAAATTATATTATTCAGATATCCCTGCCCTGGACATTGTTTTTCAATCCAGTCATTATCTATTTTTATTACATTTCTATTTTCATTTATGTATAGCTGTATGGGTGAAATTAACTGCAAAGCGAGACACTTACTGAAAAAGTCCAACAAAATGTGTAAAAATCAATAAAAAGCTCATCTGACTTAGTGCTAGATAGTAATTTTCTTCTATCAGAGAGAAAATTTTTAAAAGGTAGAAATATGTTAGTGCCTGGTACCCCAGTCTCACCTGAATGTCAGACAAAAGCACATGTACTGCTTTATCAAAAAGATGCAGTAATACAGAGAGTGCCTTAACCTTCTCAATGTAAGTTGATATTGAAACAAACTATGTGGAGTTACAGTATTAGGTTCTTACAGAGAATGAATGAGAATATGTTCTGCAATAACATGAAAAATGTATTTCTTGTTTGGAAAATGTAGCTAAGTATGTTTTTGTTCTGTTATTTTTTCCCTGGCACAGGTTGGTCAGATTACCTGTTTTGTAGAATCGTGCCCGCCAGCTGACTGCGAGGCACCTGTGAAGGGAAAAGGAGATTGCTGTCCAGTCTGCTTACAACAAAATACTAATAAAAAGAAGCCATAAGTCTACTTTTTTAGAATTTAGGGGGCATACTCCTCAAATCATATCAGTGCCTGCTGATGGCAAAAACAGGTAACTACAGTCCTAACAGCAGCAAGAAACCAAGATTTACAATATTCTAATGGTGCTGTAACAATATATCATAATGTATAATTTTATTTTCTGCCCATGAAGGTAAATCACAATGCAAAACTTAACAAAAGGGAAATTAGCAAACAGGTCAAAGTTAATTGTGTGTTATACTTCTCAGGTTAGACAAACTCAAACTGGTGCTACTTTAAAAGAACACTGTCAGGTAGTTTTAGGTACCCAAAACGACTGGGCTTAGGATTTACTCTAAAATGAACACTTTGTTTCCTGTCTTTACTTAGCAATATTAAAAGTTTACTGTCCCTAGTACCAGTCTAGTTGATACTTAGCTCTTTGCTGTTATTTAGTAAAATGCCAGGAAAAGGAAAACACAAGGTCACTGTGCCTGTACCAATGCCATAGCAGGCCAGTTTCTGCAAACATCAATGCATGGAAATTCGGTTATCACACTATCACTGCTGGGTCTGGACCAGCAAGGAAATAAACAAAGCTACTTGACACCTTTCAACATCCTTTCCTTAATTCAAGGAGCAAAATTAATCAAAATTTTCAAAGCAAAAAATGCTAGAATTAGTAAGGAAATATAAATAACTGTAATTGGAAGGAAGAAAAAGCAACTGAATGTGTATTAGAGATGTAATTGACAGTGTTCCTCATTCTAGGGAAACATGCATGACAGAGTAGCATTTGATCTTAAAAATTAACATAATCCTTTTTGTCAAAACATATGTAATTACTTGACAACATTTTTTTCTTTGTTTGTTTCATTTATTTTAAATCTTTGTAACATAACCATCCAGGTCAGTTTTAAAGCATGCTTCTCTTGATCTCAGATCAGCTCTTGTAATTGTATGGCCCTGTTTTGAAAATGTGAAAAGATGTCACATGCCATTTTGTATACAAAGATTCCTACTGATTCATTGTACATATTGTCAATAGACATATGTTCCTGATTATATTGTGGCACTGTTGAAAAAAAGAAAAATCAAAATCAAGCAGCATGATTAATTGTGGATTGACTACTTTTTCTGATAAAGTATTTGATTTTTATTTTTTTTTCCAGTTTTCATCTAAGGAATATATATTTTTACCTCAATATTTTTATCATCCATGTTAAAAATGGTCTGCCAATGGACTTCATCTCCCATTTAAATGTTGAACATTATAGAGTATATGTCTACACTAGCATTTCAAAGTTATGTACTTTTTAGAATGCAAACTGCATATTTTTGACCAGGAATTATATTGAGTGAAGGACAACTATCATACCTCATTTTACAGTTTTTTTTGTGTTTATTCAGAATGGATTGTTTCCCTGAATACTTAATTTGCTAGAGGTTATTGCTCTGTCCTTTAGTTCCTATGTCAGGACTAGCTAGAAGCAGAGCTAGTTGCATAATTCACTGACTTCTGAGTGTAAGCATTCAAATTCAAGGGACAGAGATAGGGGTATCAAATAAATCTGCGCAAAATTAAACCTTCGTATCTTAAACATTTCAGATTATGCAAACAGACTGAGTACTTAATTATTGCATGGTAGAACAAATACCTATCTAATAACTAACCTAGCACAGCAATATGAAATCCACTATCATATTTTGGCACATAATTTCTCTACTAACTAACATTAATAATTTCTAATTCGATAAACTATTACCATGACACACATTCAAACTTTGGTGTAACTTTAAGGCTTACTACAGAAACTTTGTTTCATGCTATGGTAGAAGCAATATGTACATGTGAGTGCGGTGTTAAAGGTGTGTGGTACACATGGAATTGCAATTTATATTTTTGAGAATATTTTAATTGATTTTATATACAATGTTTTATGTAATATTCTTTGTTAATACTTCTAGAAATTGTGTGTGGCGAGCATGTTTGAGTATCATATGGTTCCTAAAAATTGTCATTCCTGTATTTCTTTGATACTCTGGTATTTTGTTGACTTTTGTTAAGAGTCCAAACCACATGTCTCGTCCTGTAATTCCAGCTCAGATGGAACTCCCATTGACCTATAGCAGAAATTCCTCAAAGAGGCAGGGTTGCAGAGCTAAACCAAATATAATTTAACTGTCCAAACAGTTAAATAAGGCAGTAGTACATCCAACTGGTTACTACTTGCATTCTTCCTTTTCAATTTTGTATTAAATAAACTTTCTCAAGATTTCCGCTTATAGGAGAAGAGAGTTTCCATTTATACATTGTAAAATAGTACCTTATATCTGATTGTTCCTTTTCTCCAGCCTCCAGAGTAAAGTGGGAGGTTTTCTTCGTTGTTCACTGTTTATTCATATGGTATATAAAATGGGCTTAGGAGTCTGGATATGCTTAAACAAGTGTAATATTGAGTTATTTTCCACCATCCGTTTATAAATCAGGAAAAACAGGTCTTTATTCACAGTCTAAAATGTAATCAGTCATGGATTGTACTAGTTGTTTCATTGCAGTGTCTCTAGAATCAACGTTGATTTTTAACATTTCTGAAACAGTGGCCAATGGCTAGATGACCATTTCCTCAGTATCCACTGTGAGAATATTGCTGTAATATGATGCAAATTTTTCATATTTATTTTCTTTTTTTAATGTTACCTAAAACAAAGTCATCGTTGTTATTTTAATCAGTAAATTTACCAAAGAACTGTTTGCACTGTATAATGAATGCTTTTCAGTTAAAATAAAATGGGCCACATTTCCAAGTAAATTCCAAGTGATTTCTTCTTGTACGTGTATTTTTTAGATTATTTGCTTAAGTTCCTATGTGTAGGCTTTGATAAATTTCTAGATACTAATACTGTCCTGGCCAGCTGCTGCACTCTGATATACCTAATCAGGAGATTGTACTGAGTCACGAAAAGGTAGCATTGTTGTTTAATAGCATATTTTAAAGCAGACACTCTAAGAATACCAGACTGCTGTTTTGCAGTTGTCCTGGCTGCTTAGTTCATAGAACCATATACTCAGCTGAGTTAGAAGGCACCCACAAGGATCACTGAGCCCGACTCCTGGCCCTGCATTTCCAAGAGTCACCCCAGGTGCCCAAGGGCATTGTCCAAAAGCTTCTTGAGCTCTGTCAGGCTTGGTGCTGTGACCACTTCCCTGGGGACCCTGTTCCAGTGCCCAACCACCCTCTGGGTGAAGAACCTTTTTCTGATACCCATCATAAACCTCCCTGACTCAGCTTCATGCCATTTCCTCAAGTCCTGTCTTTCATGACGTGTTCCTTTACTTTTCTTTTTTTCCCCACTTAGCCTGCTATGACATGGCAAGGAAACCTCTGCACCTCCAGCATACTTCTCCTTTTCTTTTGGGCCCGATGTATTTGCTGTCCAGCTGGCAGTGTTATGAATAGTCCTTTCATGGGGCTTAAGTATTACAGCCTGCTAACAGATGGAGCACAGTACAGATCAGATAAGTCTAAGTTACAAGAAGATCTGGCTAGCTGTGTTTACCTGAAAAGCTCTGAATTGAATATCTATTTAGATTCAGAAATGGAACTGAACATCAATTCCTGCAATAAAGGAATAAACTTAATTGTTGCATTCGGTAAAGATGTTTGTGTCTTTCTGATGCCTCCCTCAACGATATAATTTTACATTCCCACAAGTCATGTGCTGTTGCTGAGTTGCCAAAACAAATCTCATTATCTACTTATATCTTTATGAGATGCTGCAAGTGGTTAATCTGGTGTGCAGCCATTCCAAGGATTGAAATGGCAAAGTGCTTCATGTCTTTTCATAGAGATAAGCATGAAAAAGGTGTCCAGAGGGGGAAAACAAAGTAATTAGGAATTGTCCAGAGAAAAAGAAATAAACTGTTGTTTTGTTTTGGCAGGGAGAAAAAAGGAAAGATTTCATCAAGGCCTCTGAATTTTTTCAGGCAGATGCAAAAATTCATTAGGAATATAGGAACAGATTAATTATACCAAAGCAGCACATATACTAGACTGCAATAGAGAGTCCTGAGGCACTGGGAAGCAATTTCACCATTTATTGAGCCAGCTACTAGTGGTAGTAAGGCATGCTTTTAGTCCCCTACCTCCACTCCGAGGCATTGCCTCTTGCAATTAAGATTTTTTTTTTTCTGTCCTACCTGCTTTCACAGATAAGGGACTTAAATATGAACCCAGGACTGAAGGTCAAGGTAGCAGTCATCAGCCTGACCCAGAATGGCAGGTCCTGGCTGGTGAACAAGGACAAGAAAGGCCTGAATGAAATGCTTCAGAAGAGGATTCAGAGTCAGCCAGTTGAAAACATTGCCCAAAGGGGTACTGGGGCAATACTGGGGTTCCTGTGCTTGGGTGACAGATTTGGCACTGTTAGTTATGGATTTCAATAACACAGATTTCACATTTCCATGGAACTCTGCTAGGAGACACCAAGCTTGCTCTTTCCTAGGTCACTCTTTTTGTAGAAAGCCATCTTCTTGCTACACCTGAGAGGTGTGACAACTTTCATGTATAGAGAGCAATTCCAGCTGCTGAAGGAATACTCAAGCTGTTTTAATCAATGATTTTCTCTACCTCTGGGTGAAAATCAGTTGTTTAGCAACCTACATTTTTATTTAAAAACTCAAATGCTGTCATGGAAAAGGATTTTTTTTTTTTAATTAGGCTTTGTGGAAATAGCTTTCTTGAAGGCATTGCAGCAGACTGGGACATTGTAGAAGTGGAATAAATGTTTTCTTCCATCTGAAATGTCTTGGCATGATTGCATACAGCCTTACACATTGCCAGGCTATTCTCTTAGATTATGAGTATTTAAACTTTGCTGTGGGATTATTTTGGTTTCCTTTTATATCAGCAATCAATTCAGGCAGTAACAAACAATAGGTGCCTTGCAGTCAGGTGCCTTGCAGCTTGTTTCTGCTACAGGCAAATGTTAATGTAGATTTTAAAACCTTCATCTTATGTTCTTTTTTTTTTTTCTGTGGTGGAATGCTATTGTTACCCCAAATCCTACCTCACAAGCAGCTAATATTTTTTATTTGATCTGCAGATATATATCAGAAAACATCACCTTACTTTTTTGAGTTCAAGGATTTTGCACATTGGGGGTGATGAAAAGGGGTATAGCTCCTACCTATTGCTTTAGATTAACAGACTTTTAAAGCCCCAAGAAGTCACTGCAGCCTTGTCTAGTAAACTCAATTTGTCCAGAGTTTCTTACATTAAATCACTATCTCGTGTTTGAATAGTGTCTTAAAAAGACCTCCAGTCTTGATGAAAAATTTTAAAACGTTACTTCTGCATCACCATAATTTAAAGTGTAATAGGGGGTTACTTACTTTCACAAAAAAAATTCAGCCTGTAATAATTCTGTATTCTGCTACTGAACTGCGCATCCCAACCCGTAGTTTCACATTTAAAATAGATCAGCCTTCTTTTTTTTCAATTTGAAAACTACAGTGTTTAGATGGGTGCCATTTGCAGTTAAGATTACTCTTGTTAACTAAAGGACACCAGGTATTCATGTTCAGCCAGATCTTAGAGCTGCTTTTAGCTATTTTATAGGCCTGATTTTTTTTTAATAGGAGTCACATTCTTTATTCCCCCATGAATGATTTTGCATTTAATTATGTCACTCTAAGCAGATAAATAGTCTAGAAAGTAAGCCAGATTTATCAGTAATTGTTTTAATTTTCTTTATAGGAAGTAATTTACTTAAGGTTTCAAGTTATTTAATCTGGTATAGATGTCCTGATGCAGCTACAGGTGAATCCATCTTGTGGATTGATTGTAGCAGTAATTAGCCAAGTATGACTGACCACACTTGAGAGAATAAGAAACAAAAGGAAAAACAAATGAAGGCTGAGCTGCTGCTTCCATTCTGTGGTGAGAAGATGTTCACACATGAAAAAAAGCTGGTGATGGTCTCTGGCTTTTTTATTCTCCATATCTGCTGCTGTTTGCTTCACTCTTGATGCACTATTTAAAGGTACAGGAGCTTAGAGAGAGGCTTTGATAGAAAGTCAGGATTGACACTGGAGTAACACACGGTGTAGGTTGTATGTTCTTAGGGATAATCTTGTCTCTCCTTTCCCTTTCAGCTTCCCTGTATTGCAGGCCTTAGTTCTGGCTCTAATTTAAATTAGATTAAAACAAGAATAGCCCACAGTTATGAAAGGCCAGAAAAATATGGCTGGGGAAACTGTTTATATTAGAAGTTTAAAGAGTTTGGGCTACGTGAAGCTATAGCTGTGGTCAGGAATTTTGCATATTTTAGTGCTGGATTTGCACCACTGGAAAATAAAATGCCTTGGCCTGCAGAACAGCCGTGGTTGGCAGATGTGAGAACTTCCCAGCGCCTCTGAACTCCACCACAGCTCTGGAAAATTACTCAGACACAGATGAAGACCTGAGTTCATTCAAGCCTCAGTATCTCTGTTGAGACTAACACTGCAAGTAAGTATCAGTCTTGGTGGGTTTTGTGGCATCACTTGTTTACAAGCTATTAGAACAGAGTATGTCTCCATTCTGTGCTGAATTACTGGTTATGATTTTTCTTCTCCACTAGAAACACTGCAAACAGTTTTACCTGTCTTGTAGAAGCATTCACATTAGCAGTATTTAACTATGGCCATTTTAAAATCCATAATATTTATTATTTTGACTATTAGAATATTTAGGCATTGAAAAGTTGCTTAAACGGCTTTTAAAAATTAATTACTACATTAAATAGTAAATATAAAAGGGATAGAACAGAAGAAAATGGAAATGCCACAACAATGACACATTTCTTTTGTAAACCAAATCTTGATTAGTTGACTGCTTATTACTAAATACAAACTAGACTGTTAATCCCAGACTTTCACAGAAAATGTTATAGTTTTACTTTCACAGGTGCTTGCAAAATAAACAAGATACTAGTACTAAGTCTGGTCTGAAGAAAGCTAATGGCAGTGACTTGGCAAGCTCATTTCAGCTGTTTTAAAATCATCGACTTAATTTTCCTATGGGATTATAGGAAATTTAAGTACAAAATCTAAGTTCTTAATAAGGTATGATCTTAGGGAAGCAGTTTCTAGAACATTTTTCCAAGTGGACTGTTATTTTTCTGTTTTGCTTCCTATCTTCATCCAAACAGGTGGCCTTTCTTTCATTCTGAAAGCCCATAAAAATCTCTTAACAAGAGATAAGACAGGGCTGGAATCTTGTCTCTGCTAAGTCAATGTGGTGATGTTGTTGACACTTCATGGTCAGTTCTGGGAAAGACTCTTGCTGGGCCAGGATTTCCACCTAGATAATCAAATAATATTCCTATAGTTCTGTATTTTGTGTGTTAAAAGGGAGAAGGAATTTGGTTCTAAGATACAAGGTCTGGAGATCAGTTTCAGTAATGCCATCTTACTACTGTTCAGTATGACAGCACTCAACAGTGTATTTTCATTAGGTAAAGAAATCCTATTCTCTGCAATGTCCCAGGCCTCTGTCCTAACTATTGTTTGTTCACACAAGTGCCCAGTGCAAGTAAACTGAATAAACAGAGAAGTTAGAGTTGCAGCACCTCAAAACAGAAATGCTGTTTTCAAGGAACCCAAGGAACAATCATAACCAATCTACTTAGAAATCTTCCCTGATAAGATTGCCAGGGATAATACGTGACTACAATTTAAGGACAGGATTTCACTAAATGAATTCCTTTTACAGGACACCAATAAAAACCTTGGTGATATTATCCTAGAAAATATTTTTAAATTTTGTTTTCTAGGTAGTTTTTATTACACAGGGCCATCCTTGTGAGTGCTAGCTACAAATGAAATTGGAATCCATGTAAAAACTAACTTTTGTGATTTGGAACAGATTATCAGGAAATCCTTCACTCTTCAGAGGATACTTTAACTCTCCCAGCAGATTCAGAGAAATCTTCTAGACAGCTTGCCAGACTGTCAGGATGATGGCTGCTATCTCAGATATCAGCACATTTGGGTCTTCAGTGAAGATGATGCCATGATGATTTTTTGCTTTTTATTTTATGCTCCTGTTATGCCTTTTTACAACTTCTGTATTCTTAGTGCTTTTTTGCCTACATTCTTGGACTTGTTTGTCAAGCTAAGAGACTAAACATTTTAGAGGTTTCGTAGTTAGGGAGCCAGGGTGCCCAGACCCCAAGGTCCTCTCCAGAACCCATTTTGTAAACTAATATAGAACCAGCCAGGGGAAGGTTCCTTGGGGAGAGGGGCTCATTTGAGCCTCTCATTGGGGAATTTATGATAGATATGCTAATTAGTAAAACCTATAATGTTATACCAGATTTTTTGGGGGGAGGAATTGCAGTGTGCATTGAGGTGCATTCGACCTGGACATGGTGCACCTAAGGATCCTTAAAATAAATACCAAGGTAAAATCCTTTTTTCCCTTCTAACTGTGTTTGCCTCTTGATTTTAAGACCAGGAGAAGGCATCAAAGATTCCCAAGGCTTGTTACATCAGTCTTGGCACAGCACACCAAGGAAGCATGCACAGGACCATGACGTACATGAATACATTTCTCTCTTGGGCCCTGAATAAATTCTCTGGCAATCAGGCAGAAAACCCATACTTCCCTTTTGTCTTGTAAACTTGAGAGCCAATTAGTTAAAATATCTCTATAGAATACATGAATTTCCAGCTGTGGGCAGGAAGGAAACTTCCACTGAAAATGGTATTTCTTTAATACATGTATTTTCTTTTAATTATGAAATATATTAATATGAGTTAAAGTCTTCTGTGACTAGTGATGATTGTGTATTTATTTCTAAGTATGTGTATGTGTATTTATTTCTACATGTATTTATTTCTTATATATTGCATATATTTCTTATGCCTATCTAGTGACCTCTGTAGTCCACATGACTATTGCATGACACTGGTGACCCTGTACCTAAACAAGTGATCCAAAATCCTCGCTAAAGTGTTCTGTCAAAGGGGATGGATGTAAGAGAAAACCAGTATTTATGGTCCCTTGGGGACTGATTTCCTAAGGGAGTTGACAGACCTTTTGCCAAACAACCATCATGAAGTGTCCAAACATGGCAACAATTCACAATTATTTTGAAGGAAATGTTTGGAAAAATTGAAGGAAGGGGTTTTTTGAGGTGGTTTAAATAGAATGCAATTTTGGGAGGAGAAAAATGGCCATTGAACATTGAGCTATCCTATTCAATTCCTCAAAGTGGGGAATAATCCCTGAAGTAACCTGAAGACATTAATTTGTTCAGTCCATGGTAAAATTTACCCATAAGTGAGTGCAGGATGCACAAAAATAAATATATACTAAATTGTTCATTTTCAAGATTTGCAGTGTATCTACATACATCATATACATGTTTACGTATATGCTGATTCACTCCTCATCATCTAGAAAGTTCTGTTCTTTGTGAAAGGAATACCACCATGTAAGAACTATCTGCAGTATTTAAAGCAGGTGGTTTTAGGTGATAAGTTGCAATTACTGTGTATAAATTGTATACTCCTTTGCTAATGATTTCAACATGACAGGATGTCATGGTTTCACCCCATCCAGCAACCAAGCCCCACTCAGCCTCTTACTCACTCCCCTTCCAGGGGGTTCAGGGAGAGGGTCAGAAGGGTAAAAGCTAGAAAAAAAAAAGCTAGAAAACTTATGTGTTGAGATAAAGACTGTTTAATAGGGAAAGCAAAGCAAAACAAAGAATTAATTCACTGGTTCCCAAGGTCAGGCAGGTGTTCAGCCATCTCTGGGAAAGCAGGGCCCCATCGCACACAATGATGACTTGAGAAGACAAATGTTCCCTCTTCTTCCTTCTTCCCCCCACTTGATATACTGAGCATGATGTTGTATGGTCTGGAATATCCCTCTGGTCAGTATGGATCACCTGTCCTGGTTGTGTCTCCTCCCAACCTCCCATTCACCCGCACCCCCTCACCAGTGTGGCAGCATGGAAAGCAAAAAAGGCTCTGGCTCTGTGCAAGCCCTGCTCAGCAATAACCAAAACAGCTCTGTATTATCAACCCTGTGTTCAGCACAAATCCAAAACACAACCCCATACCAGCCACTGGGAAAAAAATTAACTCTACTCCAGCCAAAACCAGGACATAGTATTATCCTGATTAGGGGTATTGTTCCTAGTATCTGATATTAATAGTTATTTTTTACATATTTACCCATATATTGTTGCTTTTCATTAACTGGAGTTTCCATTTTCTATTACAATTCTGTTTCTCTGACCCGAAGGCAACAGAGACCTGTGTACTGAGAAGTGGAAATGAACTGTTTGGGAGTACTCTACAGTCTGCACAGTATATCCTTTTTTTAAAATGTGTTTTATATAAATTATTGAATTAAAATAAAACATTTTTTAAAAAAGTAAATGTCAGAGGTAGAATTAGTTGCCCAACTAGAATAAGAAACCAAGAAAATGGTTTTCAACTCTACCAGTCAAGCTGTGAGTTAGCCTAAGCAGTTAAATGGAATTTAGGAGGAGGTTTTGCTCTTAAAACACATTGGAGAGTACACTCGGCTAATGGAGATGCTCACCCTCCTGTCTCCAGAGTTGTTGGATTCTACATTGATACTATTTGACATATTGATTATAAAAAATATTCTGGATCAAAGCAGACAGAGGGAAAAACATCTAACTTGTGTGGCTAGATTTGGAACAATTGATTGAAGGCAGGATGGTCTTGAAGATAAGAAACAGGATGGTTTTGTACTTGGGTTAGCTTTTGGCATGCTCAGTCAATTAATTAAGCTCTCAATATTTAAGTCCCTCATCTATAAGAAAGATACAATAATGCAGGCCTCTTAAAGTCTTTTAAAATCCCTGAAGTTCACTGGTGGCCTGTTGTGTCTCAGAGAAAGCTCACTGTTGTTCATTCGTTCTTAAGTGTTATTTCCTTTCCCTGTTTTTTTTTTTCATTTTAGTGATCTTTGCCTTTATTTTGAATAACAGTTTGGTTGATCAAAGGAAGACAGCTCTACCATGTACAACACCTCCATGAACTTTTAACCGGAAGGGGAAGCTGAGTCTTAGATGATCTCATTATGACAGAAGTTTTCCAGGTCTGGAAGTGGCTGATAATGGCCTTGCAGTGCCTGTCATTTCCTACCAGCTGCTCTGTAGTGGAGATTTAGAGTTCCCTGTCCTTTCTTCCTTCCTCTCATGTAGATGGAGTTATGCATGTGAAGAATTAGTGAGACCATACTTGAGGATATCTAATTTTTGTCAGATAGCCTATGCCCTTGAAAATAAATCCTCAAATCACTTGAACATCAGATTACCCATCTGAAACTAAACTGAGGGAAAAATGCCAGTTAATATAGAACAGAATAGTTATTATAGAACATGCCATAATTTCACTGAACCCTAGTGAACTAGAAATCTTCATCAGACAAGGCACAGACAAACATATTGTCTCTGCTAGCAGATAGAAATAAGTTTTCATCAGTTTAATTTTCTGAGATATTGACTGAGTCTTAAATTCCATTTCCATTAGAATTTCTGATCTTCTCAGACAATCTTCATCCTAAATTCATCTGGAAAATGTTGTCTTCACATCCTGTTGGCATATTTCCCAGGCAAACATGGAATCAGACAAGATGTGCTTCTTCTTTCTCAAAGCACTAGAGCTTCTGCAGCCATGCAGTGTTCAATCGTCCTCAATAACAAGTTTGTTTCTTCCAAGTTCTTCATCAAGATTTCTTGATAAAGTTGTAGAGATGCCCCTTTCATAAATGTATCTAATGAAGGATGAGAGGTGGGCTAATTTCACAGCTGAATTCAAATTCTTCTGACTGAAGATAGGTATATCTTTTTAGCATGAATTATATTTTCATTCCCTTCCTCCAAAAGAAGGAACCTTTAATTCCATTTAAGAAGTTCAATTAGAGATTTCCCTGTAAAAAGTTCAACATAGGTAGAATCAAGCGAAGTATTTCTTAGATATACCATTACTCTCTGTTTTCGAATTCCTTATCTAGTTTGCATGGATGTTTTTACTAAAAGATTTATATGATAATCACCAGTGATCTTGTTACCCTGTGGCAAATTTTCTGAATGACCATTAACTGCTTGATGTCATAACATAAAAAGTAAATTTGTTTTTATATATACTCCTAGTATATATAGATGCTAGATGCTGTTGACAGAAGCTAATGTCTACAATGGTAGAGACACAATCAAAATAGTATTTTTCCTTTCTACTCCAGTGAGTAGAAATCTATCTGAAGACAGCTATTTTTTGAGAAATACCACTAAAATTATGGTCAGATGCTGGATATTAATATAATGCACCATGACAGTTAAGAAACTAAAAAAGGGCTATATGATAAAATAATATGCTCAGCAGTAAGCAACCTACACTAACCCAAAGGGACATTTTCCTTCATGTAAGTGGGAAAAGGAATGCTAGTGCTAATTTTCAGCTACTTGATAAAACTTAATTTCAAAATCTACTGAGACTTTTAATTTTTTTAGTGCTTTGACAGTAATTTGACGGCTTCTAAAGTGGCAGAGGAGCAATGCAGCAATGCAGTTTTGCAGATGTAGCTCATTATGCTTGAGAGGCTGAGATCTAGGTGGTGTCTAATATTAAAGGTTCATGGAATGAAGACAGAGAAAATTCACAGACTTGAGAACACCTTTATCTGAAGGCTAGGCTGTTCTGTGTGCAAGAACACCTGATTAGGTAGGCCAGGGCAGTGATGCAGACATGCAGCTGACTCCAAGGAATCAGGCTGATGAAGATCTGTATGACAGTAAATGAAACAATGCCAGGTTTCATACCTGCAAACAAAAGTTTTTCTTAGAAAGAACCTGCACATTCCCATCTCATTCCAGCTAGCACTTTCCAAAAAGTTAGCACAAACATGCCAATCAGTTTTAAAGAGTGGCAATTTTTAGATATCTAAAAACCAATGGACTAGATGATGCCTGGGTTAACTGGCAGTTACACGAGCTGCTGGAAGACTACAGCTCTGTGTAATTTCTACATTAGCTGACAATCCCTATTTGGATCTATCCCTCCTGTCACTTCTCTGATGCACCCTTCAGTTTGCCTTCTCTACTGCGTTGCCACCTTGGTTGCTTGCTCTTTACCCCCTCCTTGTATCCTTAACTGCTCATCTTAATCCTTCTAATCCCATTAGATTTTCATCCAGGTTTTCTCATCTCACTCTTACTTTGCATCCAGATTATGCTTAGTTGGAATAATCAAGCATGTCTGCACCAGCAGAGCAATTTTGAGTCTAACACAGGTAGACATTGCCTGTAAACCTGATATCTGGATTATATCCATGATGTAAGGATGAAAAATATCTTATTAAATAATAGACTTAATAAATGCATTATCATTTCAACGAAATGTTCAATAAAATTTCTGAAAAGTAACTAAGAAGTGAACTGTAGTGCAATTCTCTGCTGTGCTTCACAGACAGACCTAATTCTAGGTCCGTGTAGGATGCTGAAAAAACTAGTTGGCACATGATACCATCACCAGACGCTATAGCCATCACCAGAGATACAACTTGATGTATTTCTTATGGTTAGAGGGCCACACTATTCCCCTTTGTGTGAAAGCGGTGATACATCTGTTAGGAATTGCACTAGGCCTTTGGGATTTTCAAATGCAGCTATGCAGTTTTGCAGATGTAGCTCATTGTAAATTGTTAGATAATGAAGATTTATATTTTGGGGGGGGCGGGTGAAGGGAGAGGAATGTATTCCATATTTCATTTTCTTAGTATTATAACTAAATGTCCTTATATTCTAGCTCACTTAGCAGAGGAGAAGCTTGGAAAAGAAACATTTTATTTGGTTTATTTTTTTTTGGGGAAGTGCCAGCTTCTCTCAGACTGATCCCTTTACACAGCACTTTGCCATGTAAATGTCACAATTTATATTTCAAAGATGAGATGAACTTACTGTGGTAAAGAGTTGGTCTTACACAATGGCCAGCACACAAGAACAATGCAGGAATTTTGTTAGTGATGCATAAATATTTGTTACAAAATCATATTTTAATCATTGCCATTCAGTCTCTGAAATGCAGAGACAAAAGATAACTTCAGTTATATTTGGTATTCTCTTGGCAACAGATGCAGATTGTTTTATTTTAATTTTTAGAGTTCCAGCAAAGTGGAAGAAATAATTTCAATGAAATATATCGATCTGAAACCCAGTTTGGAAATTCCAGTGTATATGTCTTGCAGCTAAGTTGTAGAATGTAAAGGAGAAGTATATTCAGGGTTGTAAAACCTGCAAACACAGCTGGCCAGAGAGTTCTCTCTTTTTGGATCTACCCAAGCATTACTTTCAGGCCAGCAGCTTAGGATGTCTGGTGAGACAACTGGTCTTTGCATGAGCTGTTGAAATGTGTTTATCTTAGACAAAACTTCTTGTCTCTGACAAGTGTTTTTTGCTGTATATGTTATGTGCTCCCTATTCCCAGCAGTAGTTAAGAAACACCTTATTTCATTTACCTAACATTGATGACATTTCAGGATAATTTGTGAAAATAATTCAGGCAAAATCTTGTATATCTGAATGTGGGAAAATTCTGATCAGCCTGTGAGGATGTTTTAAAACACTTTTTTAAAAGTAAAAAGTTTCTCCTTGACCACCTGAGAAATCCTGGATATTAAAGCTTATAGAGTTGCATTAAAGGCTTATCTCTCCTGTCAATATCCAGGTTCTGTAGGCTGGTCTGTAACAGCCCATGGCCTCTGCATGCAGGAAGATCCTTTATGCACTGCCTTTAAGAACCAATGGCTACATAAGAGAAGCTCCATCTTGAGCCAACTTGGGAATTTCTTGTTATGGATGCTACCACCTCTGAGGCAATGAGACAATATATGAGCAGAGCAGCAGATGGAGCCTTGCAGCTTAGTGGGGTCTCCTCAGATGCTCCTGATCCCTGCCTGAGCCTTTCCTCCAGCTACAAAGTCACTGTTGCTAGATGATATTCATCCATTCAGTCTGCTCCCAGAATCAGGGCTGTGCACACAAAGTTCCTCTTTTCAGCCTAAAGACAGACAGACGCCTATCCCTCCAAGAAGGGAATGGGGATTACAAAGGATTTTGCCACATTCATTATACTGAGGGTAAGCAAAAGAGGATTTCAGCAAATGTTATGGCTGGTGGTATTTGTATATATGAAATAGTTTGCCAGTTAATTTCAAGGGCATTTGCAACAAGCTGAACATCCCTCAGTCTGGAGAAAAGTCCATTCTTTGGGCTGCCATTTGACCTTGGCCACTTTTTCTTTTTTCAAAAATCTTTTGCTCTCAAAAGTGTAAACTTCAAGTGTGTTTTTTCCCCAGTAAAAGAATTTAAGAACTTAAATCAAACCTTATGAATTTCTTCTAACTCCTGCTAAATCTGTCTAGTTTACACTGAATTGCACACAGGCTTGAGGTCTTGTCTCTTTGGTTTCAGGTTTAGAGGACAGGTCTGAGAAGTACATTCACAAAACCTTAATGCAGCCCCAAACCAGGACACTAAGCAACCTACTCTGTGTTGATTTTAAGCCTTGCAAGCCTCCTGACATTTTTATGTCCTTGACAGAAAGCAGCAATTATATGTTTACTATTTGTTTTGCAGCTGAAAAAAATCAGAAATATTTTCTCCTTTATTAACCAGACCAGTTTGTGGACACCAGGGAGTCCTTATAAATCAACTTTTTTCAGTATTTTACTTTCTTCCAGGTGGCTGAGGAAAGTAATGCATCTGTTCCAAATCTCAGCAGACCCACACATTACAGACGTTACCGGAGCCCTAAAAGAAACATGTTGTGTAAGGCTGGAAGTGTTTCAAGAGGTTCCACAGTTATGGATTCATCTGACATTTACTTGAGAAACGTAACAGCTTGGAACAAATTTTCTTTCTTAACTAGCTAGCTGCGCTGTCGCACTCCGGGTTTGCGGTGCTGGATGGTGAGGAGCCATGACCTTCTGAAAACATCTCCAAGGCGAAGCCGCTTGGCAGGACCAGCACACACTCACTCACACAGTCACACATGCACACACACACACGGATAGCTCCTTAAACTGGGTCGACGACAAAGAGACAGGAAGGGATTTCGTATGGGGCTCCACTGGAGAAATTTATTGCTGCCACATACGTGAAGGCTTCCAGGGACAAAGACAAAGAACATTGGAGGGTCCAGGTTTATATACGGGAGCAGAGGGAGCATCAGAGACCAATGATCTGAGGGCACGGGGATGGTACACAGGTGGGACTAGGGAATGGGAGCCAGTGGGAAAGCTCTGGGGGAGTGGCGATGGGCCAAGGGCCGATGCGGGAGCAGGGAGTGGAGAACCTTCTAGGGCAGGGACATATAAGGTAACAAGAGGTGGAGAGACCAATGGGCCAGCTGGGGAAGCAGAACTGGGGTACCTTAACAACTTAACACAGCAAAGCAGAGCATCTGTGGGGAAGCCTCTTTTGTCACCCTAACTTGGGGAGGAATCTTTGGTACTAGGGACTGTTGTCCCAGTGGACTCTCTTTGTCACTTGTACCACAGGCCCACCGGCCTCCACACTGCACCTACATTTTCCTCTGTGTGTGCAAAGGGGTAAGAAGGCAGTGAGATAGATGGGTTGAACTGTGTCCCCTACTGAGCCAAGAAGGGGCAGAGGATATTCCCAGCAGCCCAAGGTCTATGACAGGAGTAATAAGTTACCAGTCCCAGGTTTTACTTTGGTGGTTTGAGCTGTAGTATCCATTGATTTAAATTGACAGTGATACATGAGGAGAGAGCAACTTCTCAATAACGCAGAGTAGATCCCTTCTGCCAGAATTAATTCCTTTGCTTACTTTACTGAAGCTATTTGTACATTGTTTCATCAGGAAAATCCTCCTTGTGACTCACTTCACAGTTTCAAGGAGTTTCTGGAAAATCATTATGACCCCATAGATATTTTAGCTTGTTTCTGCCTGGAACATAGCCAATACCATTTATGTTTTCTGTGACAAGGCATTTTACAAAGAGTTTTTTAAAAATACTTTTAAAGAATATTTTATCTGCATTTAAACAGCATAAAGTGTTCACCGTAACAATTCTGGGCCATTTTATGGTAACATCATTTTCATACATTAGTTTTTCTTAATTGTTCGACTTTATAGATCACAAAGTTAAAGTGTTTTTATCTCTTCAGAAGTGTCTATACTTTTAACTGCCTTGCTGTTACCTTGAGCCATAAGACAGTAAAAATAATTGTGCAAAAATCTGTGTTGCATTAACTTAATATTATTTTTAAGTGTCACCCCTTGTAAAAGACCCAGAAAAATACCATTGCTTATCAATATAATTTTAAAAAACCTGGGTTTAAGTATTCTAAATAATACCTTTCTGAGCATGAGAAAAATTTATCTGTGAAGGATAGGACCTGAGGGAAATTCAGAAAAAACCAGAGCAAACAGAGGAAAAAAAACCAAACAGAGATTTTACTCTGTAGAAAGGCTTAAGTTGTTGATATAACCAAGGCATTTTTAGGACTTCTTTTTAAAGGTGACTGCCTTAAATTATTTTAAGTCCCATAGCTTGAACTGATGCCAGCCTGTCTCTATTTAGACTGCTGCTTGTTTTTTGGCTTATTAATGTTTCCAATTTCTGCTTAATTGTAACCTCTTTTTGTCTTTTTGTATTTATTTTTCGTTATTTATAGTGTTCATTAATTCACCTCCAATTTTTGGCCAAGAAATGTGTGGCAGGGAAGAGCAATGATCTTCAGTCTGCCTTTGTACAACTTCCTTAAGGCTCTCCCTCAGCACCTGCAGGTCTGAAAAACAGCTCTTCACTTGGATACCTGAATTGGATGCCCAGCCCAAGATGTTATCAATATTTGCAGTCCTCACATTGACTGACAGTGAGCTCTGTTAATCCAAAGATCTTGTTCTTTCTCTTCGTCATGCTCTACCAACAGTTTGTTGGATGATAAAATCCAGTGTGACTTGAGAAAAAGTACAACTTTGTAAACCCAGAACTTTTTTACTATTTGATTAATGATGCACTCATGTGATTGAAGTGGCACTATTCTTTTCCCCAGGACTCCGCAGACCTGGGCACTTTTACTGATTTTTTAAGGTACACTGACTGACCTCATTCTGTTAGGGATGTTTGAAACACACGCCTAAGAGCAGCAAGAGATGTGTCTTGATAAAGGGGACAGGATATAAAAGGGTGAGTACAAATGTTGTTGTTTTGCAGTTTTTTCCAGCCTGGATCTTGTATCCATCTTCTTCCTGCTGCTGCTAATACCATCCTCTCACGGCCATCACTTTTCTGACACTTGTGCTCTCCAGGGAGAGAGAAGGGGCATTGGAAAGTAAATAAATGCAGTAAAAAAGCATGAGGGATTTGGGCTCCCTGCGTCAAGAGAAGACAGACAACAATAATGGTAAAAATTTCTGCCTCATAAGATATAAGAGATGAAAAGTATAATTTCTAGATTTGGAAAGTAAATTGGTACATGCTATCAATATGCCCTAAAAGTAGATGTCTTTACCAGATCGACATGTATGAATTTGAGGATTACAGGGACCTGTGAGGATGATTTGTCTTTTATTAGCCACTAACGATAATTATTACAGTGAAGGCCAGTAATGCATGATGTATATCGAGACTGCTGTATTAACTCTATTGTGCTTATGGTTCACTGAAAGGTCATGTTTTGGATGGACCAGACCTAGTGCAAATGTGCACTTCATCTCTGAGAGGTCAGTCTGTGCATCACATCCAGTGGGCTCCATGTGTCCTGGAACTCTGTCCAGATCATTCCACATACGGTGGAATTCCAATTTAACCGCATGGAATTCCAAAACCGAGCAAATGTACACATATTTCTGCCTAGAAGGTGCCACACAAAAACTGCCAAGAAAACAGTTCCCCTTACCTAGGGTAGGAGGAAGGGATCTTGCATTCCCTCTGGTCTCTGAAGCTTTGGTAGTTCAGTTACATCTATTGCTAAAATTCTGGAAGCAATGTGCAGGAATGAAAAATACATTTTTCTCTATGTAGTACACTAAATGTGTTGAATTTTTTCTTCTGCCTTTTCAAATAATGGGAGAAAGGATTTCAAAACACAACGCCTGCTGAGAATGATGAGGTGAAGAATTTCTAAATTTGCATTTAGAGACACTGTTTCCTAGATCAGAGACACAACATAAAGGGTCCCTTCCGGTGGCAGTCATGTCTCTGGTGTGCTGCCCAGAAGAACTCTTCAAGCTTTAGACTGAGATGCAAGAAAATACTTTTAAGCAATCATTTGGTAGAAAACACTGTTTTGCTACTTTGAGCATTGTGGGATGTTCTGTTAGTGATTTAGACAATGACTAAAATCAGTTATGGCCATGAACTGTTCACTGTTACAGGTATCAATACAGTTGTATTCTAGTGACATTTTTATATGTTTCAGTGCATAGATATGTTTCTACAAAGTGTATTTAACATACATTGTTTTAAATGCTTGGTACAGATTTGATCTTCAAAAGTTAAATCATGTTATGAACTTCAATTACTATGCCAGGTGTTCATCTTCCCCAGCTAGTTCCTCCAATTCTCTGCTGCAAATTCATGCTCCAGATCCTTTTCCTTTCTTCCGTGTTCCTCAGGAATGTTTCCTTCCTGCTCTCTGAAATCTCTACAGCAAAAACAAGATTACATATCCTCAGTACAGCAAGTTATTCTCTTATATATTCAACATTATGAACAATTATATTTTTCTCTATGAAAGTTTGCATAAGATTATGCTGTGACAAGAAACTCAGCTTAGTGAGTTTCTGTAGGAGTGCTACAGATATCTTATGCTGGTGGTAATAGATACTTCTGCCCTGGAGTAAGAAATCCTACTTATGCCTGGCAGTGGCTTGGATGCACCTCTAAAGATGACTGATGTTGGGTGCTGAGCAAAATGAGCCATGGGACCTTGTTCAGAGGGTATCGAATTAGAAACCCTGAAAGAGGAGAGATTAGTCTATGGAAGCCTTGGCAGTAGCAGGGAAATAATAATTACAGGCTGAAAATTACCTCTGTACCTCAAGCCCAATCATAAAACCACAGAGCCTCGCGCCAGCTCTTTATTTTTCATCCTCTTTGTGATACTTGGATCTTTGTTTGCATACTTAAAGTTATAATGACAGTGTACATTACTTCTGGGAGGCTGCAGAGATCATGCCTTTTCCTTGCTCTAGTCAGAAAGGGTCTGTTTTTCTCATAGGATTTCTTTTCCACTTGTCCTCAGAGCAACTGATTGTTCCTTTGGTTACCATAGGGACTAGAAAGACATTCAGCATATTCATACACAGTATTTTTACAGGCTGGCTTAAGCCTGCACAATTCCAGTAGCATGACACCATGCTATCTTTATTTATGTAAGACTTTATCTCCTCCCTTAAGGAAATTAACATTATGAACTCTGGACAAACTCACAAGAAGCAACAAATAGCACTAGACATCTCGTTAGCTCATTTTTTTTCCCATTTATTCATTCAGTTTTTTAAAAGAAAATAAAAACAGGGGGGGAAAAGTCAATTAAAATTGACTTTTTTAACCCTTTTAAAGCCCCTGTGTCCAAAAGCAGAGATTTCTCTTAAGCCAACAGAATTACTTTTGTCTTACTCTCTTAGACCTAAATGACATACAGATGTAATCGAGACTAGAGAAAGTTAACACAAAGGCCATTTCATTTGTGTTCTGCGACTAAAAGAACAAGAATCCTTCCATGTTATTATTCATTAGATCAAAGCTGTGTTATGCAGGAATGTTGTATTTATGTTCTGAACTTGGATTTCCCTCACCAAAGGGCTTTAGGCCCAAGCTTTGGTGATTAAATTAAATACTGAAAGTCTGATTAAGTACTTCAATGAAAAAAAAATTTAAAAATACTTGACCTGTGGTTCACATTTATTTCTCCCTTGTTTTACTGAAAAAAAAGTAAATTTTTTCAGAAGTACCCTGGTGGAATATTGTCCTGTTTATTTTTTCAGTGCACCTAATAATTTACATGTCAAGTGATTTTGGAGGTTTTGGTGCTAGAGCAGAGATGCAAGGCACTTTAAACTGTCCTCTGCTTGGCTTGCAAAATTTCAGGGATCTAAAACCACTCCGCAGTTTAGAGATCCTTGCCCTACCTTTAAAACAGTGCCCTCTTTAAGTGGAAAGTTGTTGTAAAATTGTTCTGTGGCTGAAACAGTAAAACCTCTATCCCTAACACTGGGATATTTTCTTAAATGTTTTCCTTACATTTCCTGGGCTTTGGCATTGTAAGAAATAGTATCCTTATTCTTGTTGGAAATAAAGGGAAATTGAAAAAGCTCTGGAAAGTTCCAGTTCAAATTTGCCCCTTTCTCTTACATGAATAACTATGTCTCAAACCAGACAGTCTCAAAAGATGACGTTCCCTGGGCTTTCTTTGTAAAGCTGACCCTGTTTTACTTCTACTGTGAAGGCACTTAAAGGCCGCTTGTCAGATGGTCTGGCCAAGAGAGAAGAAATAAGGCTTCATTTCTGGGCATGGGTCAGAAAACTACAGCAGACCCAGCAGAAATCCCATATTTACAGAAAATTTCCCCTAAGAAAGAAACATTTTCTTAGAGCCACATGCAAAAGACATATGGCTGTCTAAAATGCACTGAACATCGAGCTTTCCCTGTGCCATCTCCAGGTTAAGGAATTTAACTCTGCCCTGCAAAGCTATGCTATACCCCAGCTATCATAGCCCTTCCTGCTTCTCTTCTCCATTTTAATCTTACAGTACCCTTTGCCCCTGGACTGGAATATGCAGCAAGTGTTTGTGTGAAAAACATGCAGCAGCAACCAAGTTGCGTGCTTAATCTGATATAGCCTCACATCCCTGACTCCTGTGAGCTGTTCATGCTATGAGGTTACGTGAGAATTCATGCATGCTTAGATGTGATGGGCTTCTAAAAATAGCAAACTCCAATGTATATGCACACTGACAGCAGAAATGCCAGACATTCCTTGCTGCTCCAGGCTTTTCTACTGAATGTGTGTGCATACGACACCAGTTTGAGGAACGAAACCACCTCCCATTAAGGCAGCACTCTAAGAATTGATTTAGCAGTTTCTTTGCTAATTGTCCATAGATTCTTTGTTTCAAATAATTGGCAGCTGTAGCGCAAAGTACTGTAGGTCTCCTCCTGCCCTTGCCTATTCTGTCAATTTGACTAACTGTGAAAAAAATCAAAGGGAGGGCTGCAGTCAAAGGAAATTTTTTATTGAACAAAAGTGGATCTGCTTCCCTGCCAGACTTTCCATGGACAAAAGGGTATTTGTTTTCCCCTTGGTACCCACTGTGGCATGGCTTTTATTAGAAAGTTAGCGGGCCAAGGTTACAGCTGTACAGGATTGCCAGCCAGCTTTTGCAGCCAAACGCTCTAAAGCAATCCATGAGAGCACAGCTCTCTCATAGTACAATGAGGTGAGGAGCACATGATGAATAGCGAAGTCTGTGTCTGTGGGGGAAGGGGGGAAGGAGAACGGATGAACAAGGATATTGCAGAATGCAAGTAATACAAATTATTCAGAGCATTTGCTGTCAGTGAAATGAGCTATGTATCTGATAGTGCCTGAAAGAACAGATGGATTGAAACTAGTAAGTCACATCCAGCTCATCTCATCTCTGGCCAGGAAGGGCGGGGAAATATTTGAGTTCCCAGCTTCAAAATCATTCCTTTGCTTATGGTTTCCAGTAAAATCCCAAAGCTGGAAGAGCCTGTTTCCCATTTGAGATGCAGCCAAGATTCTGAAAAAACAACAATTCTCAGGAGATTTCATGAGACATTTTCCAAAACCACCTAAGAATTAGGAAAGATTTTGGCACGGTTGGTTCTGCCATCAACCCAAGATATAATTTTGGTAAACTCCAAGCATAAATCAAGACTAAAAATCTTTCTTTCAGCCTTTTTACTGAACTATTTATTCCAGTAAATATTTACTAGAAAACATTTAATATGTTTTTCTGTTGGTAGAAATATCTATATTTGAATTCAATAGTAGTGAACAAATAATTGTATTTATTGAATTTAATACATCTTCCTTTGGACTTTAAAGCGCTGTGTAGCATCAATTATTTTTAAGTACAGCTACTCTTAATATCATTCCAATGTGTGTTAAATCAAGAATATGTCATTTTTTTATTCCTTTGAAGCCTTCCAGAGCCATGAGAGAACTGATAGACCTTGCTAATCCTGCCTGGCGTTCCACACCCTTGCCTGTAGGGCCAGGACACCATTTGAGCTTGGCCACAGCCTCTTGTCCCTGCCCAAACTGTTTTGTGTCTGTTGCTATTTTCATATTTTTTTGCCTTTGATGGGATCCTTGGCATCAGTTGTGGACCTGGATCTGCGGCTGTCGACGGACCCTGCTACCAGCTCAGGGTTCTGCCCTCCTTGCTCAGCCCCGTAGGACTGCACCTGCTTGGTGAGGCATGACTTGCCCTGGATCATCTTCACCTTCATTGCCCTTAGGCAGCAGCTGGGCCTTGCGAATCCCTGGCATCAGATTTTAATCAATAGATTGTTTTTTTTTTTTTTTTTTTCTCCAAACCGAAGTACATTTTTTGTGCACAACCCCACAGCACTACTTAACTCTCAGCTGATAGTTACACTTGGATTCTGCCTTTAAAGGAACAGAAGTATGGTCAAACTTCATCATGAAATGATTTATGTAGCTTGCTTCTGACTCAGCTCTTTATGTGGTGTAAACACTCTTTGTACAAATACAAGCTGATGCACGGTATAAGGAAGAAAAGGCTACAAGATTGGACAGTCCTCAGTGTTTGGCAGTAGCTCCATGTTTCCTGAGAGCCTTCTGCTGCCAAAAGCCTAGCTCATGAGGGTGAGCTAAGCAGTAGTGATGGATGAACTGGCTGCATGGACCTTGCTCCTGATACACATGCATGGGAGAAATAAATCATAGTGGCCAAACATCTTTAGTACCAATCAGCACCAGAAATGGCCTTGTGTCTTTATGTCCTCCTTGTTCTCTTTGTCACTTTTAAAGTCAGAAAAGATTAAGCCATGCCAAGTTTTCTTCCCTCAGCTCTATTTGGATTACCCAGTCCTAATTCCTTCAACATTTATGTTGAAGGGCCATGTTTTTAAGACCTTCAGTCATTTCTGTTGCTTGTCTGGACTGACCCACATTCTTCTTGATCTGCACTGCCCAAAAATGGACATGGTGGTCCCCCTGAGGTCATGCTACTGACAAGTTACTTCACGTTTTTTGTGAACAGAGCTATTGTTTATCTGTCTGAGTATGGTATGTTCTGCTTTTTTGTAGCAGCCTAACAAGGCATCATTTTCATGACTCACTGTATTTTAGAGACCCCTTTCTATAGTACTAAAGATCATAATTTTTCAACCTGTCATTATACAGCTGATTGCTCTTATGTACAGAACTTGACATTCACTCCTGATGAATTGCATTGTATTCTTTCCCAGACAACAGCTCTAATATTGCTCAATGATTCTCTTGAAAGCCTATTTTTAGAACCACTTAGCAGAAGGTAGCTAAAGTCACTGTCACTGATGCCAGATTATTGCAGGTAATGTTTGCAGTGCCAATTCTGTCACTCCACTTTAGAGTAGCCCAGACACTGATGGCACGAAAAACACTTCCACTTAAATGCTTGGGGGCTTTAGATGCGTCTACAAGCATTTAAAGCACTGAAACTTCCACTACAGGTAATGAAGATATGGTCCCGTGTGATTTCCGAATATTTGAGGATTATTTACTTAATCAGCAATCAGTACAGTGATTCCTGAGGGTCATTTGAAATGCCCCAGCCTGGCTCAGACATCTGCAGCAGAATGACAGAGGTCATACAGGAACTTGGGGACACCTGGGCCCTACTGGGTGGCAGCAGGGTGTCAAAAAGGAGATCCTTTCAAAAGGACCTGAATGGCTGGATCCCTCTGATGGGTGGAATCAGCCCCTACACAAATAGTGTAGGTTAATTTCCAGAGGTCACTTCCAACTCTAAGTATTCTGTGATTTTGTGATGGTCAGTGAAAGGAGGCAATAGCCACAAGCTACAGCAAGAGCAAGTCCAGTTGGATATGGAGATAAAAATTTCTTTGTGACTTTGGTTAAGCACTGGAGAAGAAAGGCTACAAGATCTTCATTCTTGAAACAGTAGAAACTTAACTTGACAAGGCCCTAAACACCCTGACTTGGCTAGGTAGCTGGCCCTGAGACAGGGGTTAGACTAGACAGACTCCTGAGGTACCAACCAACCAAACTTTTTTTATTCTAAACAGTATGCAATGTTACTGTAATTTCTTTACTATTGCATTCACATCACATTTAATTAGACAATAAAGAGACAGAAGCAAAGGGAGAAGGGTAGGAAGTAACTGAAGCTATTTGGTTTCTTTAATTGACAAAAAACCAAAAGTTCATGGCAACAACGGCCATTTAGTTAATTCAGCACCCTTAATTAAAATTAATAGCATTTTTTTATCAAGCCTCTTTATCAAGTTTATGATGTATTTATATCTTATATGACACTTCATTACTGTCAGGCATGACCTGAGAAACTTGACAGATGGAGAAAGAACAGCAGTTCACTGGCAGAACTGGAAACAAAACGTGCTCTTCCAGTATTCAAAGCTTTAGACAATTTTGCCTGTTTCCTGCTGGGAGAGCTCTTTTTTAAACTGCTGTTTTAATGGATATTCAAAACTCAGTGAGTGCTGTGCATGTTCACACTTGGACAAAACATGGCCAGCTTGCTAGGTCATGTTAGAGGGCACTTCACCAGCAAGGATCTCTGCTGATGTAACTTCTAATTTATTTGTCTTAAATGACATTAATGTAATCTGAGTCTTCATGTTCCAGTGAATTCCTGAACAAAGTAAAAGGAAGTCATACATAGAGTCTGTTTTTTCTCCCAAGATCCCAGCATAAAATAGAAATGGGAAGAAATAGCCACCATAGGAAAAAGCTCTTCTGTTCCAGCTGTTCTATTATGACAGCTTGAGCCCCTGAACGTTCTGTCTCCCGTTGAGCTACTCCTTTTCCTGTCTTGTTTTCTCCAGCCTGACAGCTAATTTACTGGCTCCCTATTAAATACTGCCTTCCTTCAGACTTTTTTCACTGCCTGTTTTATAACATTGCTATCCTTTATGCATTCATTTTTGGGTCATGGTGGTGTGGACTCCTGGCAGGTCATTGTAATTAATCACATGCATGAGTCCATTCTGCTTTGCCTCTCTGAGGAAAACATACAGTGGTATTCCAGTTTTCCCGGAAAATTTTACTGTGTGAGCGTTGGTGTATTCTCAGTAAGTTTTGACAGGACAGGATATCTTACTCTTTGACACTACTTTTTCATTTGGCAGTCAGACAGAGAAATCCAGAAGTCAGGCACTACTGCTTTACTTGCAAAGTTTGTGCAGTTTACCTGGATTTATTTTTTCCCCTGTTGGCTGAATGGATTTCTTATAATTGAGTTTCTGACTTGGATGTGTAAACCAATTTGTTTCCCACCTTTTTTCTATATGCATGAATTTGTACAGGCATACCTGACAAAAGATGATAATAAACCATGGGCATGACACTGGCAAATTCACTATATTAGGACTGTGAGTTATTGTGGGAAATGTTTGTGAAGAATGCTACTAATGGTGAAAACAAAGATGTTAATTATTGTCAGAGAACTATGTGTGTATTTCTGTCCAGCAGTGGTTGGAAGCAGATGTTTTGACTTGGTGTAACCGGCTGCTGCCTATGGGGAAGTTCTTTCTCCTTCAGCAGTTGGAAGCTGGTTCATACCAAAAACCTGAGGACTTACATATCAAAGAAAAGTTCTCTTAATATTTTCTATCCCCTGGATAATTTTACTATTCATAAAAAGGTCCAATAGGTTGGAAAACAGCTAAGCTATTTGGCTTCAATAATGTCATGTTTGAATCTTGTAAAATGTGTTCACTCTTCACAATCCATAAAACATATGGGAATCTCTCTTAACAAAATTCCTGCACAAATGAAACAGAACAAAACACAGTGTTTAGAGAAGATAAAAATTCTGCTAAAATTGCGAGCTGGAATGGAAGGAAGATCTGGATTTTTCAGTTTAGCAGACAGTAAATAAATAGCATTGGAGCAAACATAATGTTGTTAAGCAGAAGTAGTAACATCAGTCTCCAAAGGAAATAACTTGTTTTAATCCCCATATCCAACTTAGTCTTATATTATTAATAGCTGTAAATGATGATCCAGGGTAATAGAAGATTGTAGGTGTATTAAGATGACTGCTTCTTGGAAAACTGGAAAAAATATGCACTGTGGATAATGTAAATTTTATTTGTTCTAACAACGACGATCATATAACCCTAGAACCAATTAATGAGCACAGACTCCACTAATCACACATAGAAAAACCTAGGCATTTGTGGAGGAAAACAGTACTATAAGTACTATATTTTATCAGCTATTTTTCTTTTCTATTTTAGATATGGAACTGTGCTAATTCTGGATGAGATCCAGATGTCACCTAAAACATCTATAGCAATAAATTAAATAGTGCTATAAAAAAATCCAGTTTACAGTTTGGATGAAGCCATCCTGCCGTAGCAGGGTAAAACCATTTATTATTAATGACACAAACTGGTTGCCTCAGTGCTGAAAGCAGTTCCTGGGAATTTTTGATTTAGTACTATAGCTGTAGTCATAAGGTCCCTTCCTTCCCAAGTTAGAATTTCAGACAGGAATCCTAAGTCTTAACTTCAGGATGTCCTAAAATTCTGGGCATCAATATTAACTCGGCATATTCTAACACAGCTTGGGAGTTTCCAAGATCCTTTTACAGATATTTTTCACTCCATTCATCTGCAGAGGGGCTGTTCTTACTTCTGACTTACTTCTGTGCTCTGCATTTTGCCTTCAAAAGAGAATGAAGGCAAGGAGCTTCCATCCAGCGACTTCCTATTTGTGTGCTTAAAGATTTCTCTTTTGAACAAAATTGAGACAAGAATTAAAATTTCTTCTTTGCAGCTGAAATTTTCTAATCACGAATCTGTTAGGCCAAAGAAAAATAAGCCCAGTGAATACATGGTCTTATCAAGAAAAAGCCAAAGATAGGCTGCATCCTTGTTCTGTGAACTTTTAAAGGCAAATGTAGACTTCTAAATTATCCAGAGCCTGAAGAGGGAGGTGGGCTTGATTTATGCCACTGGAACTGCAGAAGGTGCTCCTGCTGGGCAGAATGGCTGTCCCTTTTCTGGTTAACAGAGGTGTCTCCATGCTCTAAACAGGGAAATCAGATATTTATTTAGACAGTCATAGATCATGTTTGTGAAGATTATACTTTAAATGTTATTCAGGTAAGCTGCCATGAGTTCTTTAAATGCTTATTTCTTACTTATGAAATGTGAGACTTCATCTGGAAAAAGTGCTGCCTAGACCATTCTAAGCTTGAAAGACAACATACAGAACTATTGGTTTCAAGTTTTTCTCATACTGTCCTTTAGAAAGCTGCTAGATTTTGTTTTGCAGCGCTGAGAACTTACAAAGCCAGGTGGAAAAAAAGAAAAAAAAAGGCAGACATTAAAAAGACTGAGAAAGATTCAAGACCTACTCTGAACTAAACCTATTTATTTTTACAAGGAGCATGTTATAACTAATAAAACTGTCAACAGGAAACTTATATTATCAGTATCACAATATGAAAAATGGACAGAAAATTGGGGTTTATAGTACAAGGGTAATTAAGCCCAAAATGCAGTTTGAAAATAGTCAGATAAAGTGACTTTGCTCTGGGAACAGTTAAAGCCCATGGCCAAAAATGTGAAAGGACATTAATTGGCTAAGAATCTGAGACATTAATTTTGAATCTGTCTTTATTTGATCTGACACAAAAGGCTACATATTTACATGGTATCTCTGCACCTGGGACTATTCTCTGGCACTGAGGCCAAGGGGCAGAGAAGAGAATCCGTTGCCATCTTAGACACCAGAGCAGGTGGTGCATCCTTTGACATCAGTTCCTGGACTGCATTAACATTCAGGCCATACCTCGAAATGGTTTGATAGAGCACTCACTGGCCCAGGAAAAATGGTGCCAAGGAATGTTCTAAGGGTTTCACACATTCAAGTTCCAGTGCCCAGGAATGTTCCCTGGCAGTGCTTGATTTGTTAACACAGAAGTAGCCAAAAGCTTTTTGTTTTAGACACTTAAAATGACACTTGAGACACCACTAGCAAAAGATGATCTTTATAGAAAATTGAAGTACGCACAGGAGAAAAATAACACAAAGGGATTGAGAAGGTCGTGGATGAAACAATATGAAAGGTGGAGTTAAAAATGTAATTTTTTATTGGATAAATCACTGAAAAAATGAATACTGATTAATCTTACTTGATTTTAAAATTCCAAGACAAACAATGGCACTATGCTTTTAGAACTATCATTCTGATGGCATGATGCCTGTCCATTATGAACCATTACTGTGATTCCTTTCATGTACAATCAATATTGACCATCTTCTTTTGCATCTTCTCTATCATTTTATGGATGTACCATTTCCATAGAATAATAGACCTGTGCAACTTTAATCCCTATGTACTGAAGTATTCTTTTTCATTGTCCTTATTCTGTGTTTTAATGTTTTATATTCTTTTCCTTCCCATTTTCCAACTTCTAATTTATATTATTTTAGTATTAGTTTTCTGAATTTTCAAGATCTCACTTTACTTTTATAGGTCTTGTTATTTTGTTTACTGTTTTATGTTTGGTTGGTTATAGGCTTATTACCTTTTGGACATGAAGCAAAATATCCATAGTTAATTTCTAATTGACATGATTTTTCTGCTTAAATTCTTCTGCCAGGTGACTTGGCTCATAATTCTTTTCAGTTCTGGGAAATACCTCCTTTCAAAGCACTAATTATGTATATTACTGCTTTGGACTTTATTGTGCTTAATGTAGCAAGAGTGATCAAACTGAGTTTTTGTACTTACACTGTCATTAATTTTTGCTTATACAACAAATATATCTTTATCTCTCACAATGGGATTTCAAGTTCTTGCATAAACATTCATATAGAATAAGAGAATTACCATATATTGTATGCTGAAATTTCAAGGATGTTTAAGTCCTGTCAGTATCACATTCTTGTACTCCATTCATACTTTTTTCAACCTGTAACAGATTTCCTTAATCATTGGGCTGATGCTCATGTGGCTGCTCATTTTGTTCTATAGAATGAATCAAAGATTTTCAAAAACACAACAAGCAATATTCTATCTTGTTGTCTATCTTCTACAGCATTGATCCTTAAAACTTTATTTTTGGTCTTAATAAATAATTTCCCAGACAATGATTTCCATATTGATTATATAATACCGATCTTAAGATTCTAATAATTGATTAGATTAATTTCATTGAATGAATGATTTAATTTCATATCCAAGATATTTATTCCAACTTCAGGTGGGGAAGAAAACAGGATCTAGATCACAGTTGATGTTCTGCTTGCCATAAGAATGAATTTGGAAAGATAATTTCTTATTTCGAGGTTATATGCTTAGAGAACTTGAATAAGTGGGTTGAATTGTTTGTGCTTCCTTATTATATGGTGTAGAGCTCTGCTATGCTTCTATAATTTTTCATTTGCCTTTTTAATTTTAATTTGCCTACTTCCCAATCTTTTATTTATAAGCACTGTTGTTAAGAGCTATTGATGTGAAAATATCCACATATATTTTTTCTATTCTGTCACCTATATTCTAAAAGATGTATGAAAACAGAGATGAAGGGTTATTTTTTTACCTGTAAGTTATAGCTGACAGGACAGAGGAATCTGAATGAAAGCTCATGTGCAATCTGACATTTACAATTTTTTTGAAAACATGTTGCAGTAAGTAATAAGAATATGAGTGTTAACATGTGCATTGTCCATCACCATAATAATTATTACCTAAGTTCAGATAAAATGGATGTTCTTGATCTAGGGTAGCGATCACAGGCTATATGACATTTGAAACTACTTCTAAGAAAGAAATTAAAATTTTATCTGGAGAATTTCTCTGCCAAATGAGGGCAAGTAGAATAAGTTTTCAGAAAGCTCCATCACTCAAGCTAAAAGAGAAAAAATTGCATGTCATTCCTTGGGTGAGGAAACAAGGGTTGTGTAGGAAAAAAGAAATAGGTTCTGTTGTTTCTGTAAGCTCAGTGGAGCAATCCTCAAGGCTCTTTTTTTTTAATTGCATTTTTATCTTGATTAAAAATGGTACTGTCTGCAGTTTTGGTTGCTTTTTAAAATTGTTTTCCTAGAGGACCAGCAGGATTGCTGCTTGTACAGTTTAAGCATCAGATCCTACTCTCTAAATACCGAGATGCTGAAAGAACTTAAAAGTCACAGGTGTTTCTGATGGAATATAGCTTGCAGGAAGAGAATATCTAAGCAATCCAATTTGGAAGTGTTCCATATACAGGAACAGGAGTGGTGTGTGCCAGAAAACACTACTGGAGGAATTTTAGATATTTAGAAAAATCAGAGAAACCACCCAAATGAAACTATAAACTAATTGTGAGCTATATTCATAGCCAAACCAGGAGAAATTAAGCTAATAGATTTTTCTTTTAGTATATAAAACTGGCTGTGCCCTGGAAAGCCTCAAACTGCAGTCTGTAATTGTCTCCCTAATGGCTGCTGAATTGTTAGCTCCCACTCACATATTAATTCTTTGCAAATGTTTTTTGGTGCAAAGACTCAGGATGTTAAGTCTTGAAAAAGGCTTAGGCTTCAAAGCAGTTTGTCTTTCCCTCTCACATATATTCCAACAAGACTTTTTTTTTAGTACTAAACAATGGGAAATACCTTTCTCACTGTGAGATTTACTGCTCCTTGCAAGTATCTCACAGTTAACCTTGGTGGTCATTTTATTGCAAGAGGATGCAAGAAAAATTTCTGAAAGTTCTGGGGTTTTGTTCATCTGGAAGTTAAAGGATTCCAGCAAAGCCTTGCTTGGCCTCAGTCTGAGAGTATGGAAGCTTTAATTGTCCATGTGAATACCTTAGACCAAAAGGAGCCTGAATGCTGAGGGGCATTTACCAGTGTATCTGCCTGAGAGGATATATGTTGGAGAGTTTATCTGTTCCTGTAACTATTTCACAATATTTTAGTTGTCAAAATCTGTTGTACTCATTTGCATTCATTGAATAATTACACTGTATGGCTATCAATGAATATCAGGCACTTTTCCCTACATTATTTTTCTCAAAATTCTAAATCATATAATGTAACAGCATGATTTCTTGTTGATTCCTGGTATAATTTGGATTGATTTGCAAAAACTATACAAACTGATGCACACTGATATTACTGGGAGTATTTCCATTCCAAAATAGGCTGAAAAACAGACATTCTGGTAAATATAATGCTTTCAAGAAATATTTTTGAAAAAATTTTAAGAACATACAAACAAATCTCAAAGCTGTGAGAACTATAATGTGTGGCAATAAGCTGTTTAACATCATAAATATGCAAAAGGAGTCACCCAATGATAATCACACAGAAATCAATGTTTTAAAGTTTTTTCTTATCAGGAATTTTAATGTCCTAACTTTTTTTTCCCTTTTCATTTAGTAAGTCACTTCTTTTTCCATCATTTGCTTGGGAACTTTATACAGATGAGCTTACTATGGTACTATCATGGTGTTTTCCAGCCATGAATGCTGTTGCATTCACAAACATTTGTGACCAAGGAAACAGTTCTCCAGGAATAGTTCATCCCAAGTCAAGTAGGTCTCTATACCTTGTGTAGGTAAAATGCTATTCTGTGAAGAGTAGTAGCTGTGTCAGCTCTGTGCACAGTAGCAACATAAGTAGGAGTAACACTTGGAGGATCCCCACGTAAGGCTCCACAATTCCGTTTCATGTGAACCTTAACATAAGCCTCATTGGATGCCATGTGGTTTTGCTTGTGCAAACAGCTGCCTTCAGGAGTGTTCCACTTGTGTGAAGTGGTGGCTTTCCCTTCTCTGTGATGTATCAGATCCAATGACAGGAGAAGAAGTTAAAAAATCCATTTCTGTGTTCTTGGACATGAGGACTGGAGAACCAAAGAGCATTGTAACCGGGTTCTTGCATCAATATTTGCAGTGAGGTAAAGTTTGTACCAGCTGAAGATCCAAACCATGTATTTTAAATATTGGGTTTCTGCTATTTTTTGTGACTTTAGGTTTTAAAACACGTTCTCCATATGCAGGTCTAGCAGAGACAACATTAAGGAGCTAGGAAGGATAAAGGGCTGTATTACTTGTAAGAATTGCTTCCCAAGACAGACTTTCAGTCTTGGCAGAGAATCACAGGTTTGGTTCAGGAGAAATGCAGAAATCAGCCTGACAGTGGGCCAATACTAACTGGACAATTTTGACTATTCCTACCCTTGGAATTTTTCATAGTTACATTTCTGTTACATTAGTTACAAATCAACATGTGAACACAGTAAATAGCTAATTGGAAAAAAACCTGTAATCTGTGAAAATAATAGTTTTATTTCTTCTCCCTCATACTGAAGAAACTGCATTTAAGAACAGTTGTGTCATAAAATCAGGGAGGAGAATCTATATAAAAATCATTTATAAGTGTAGTATATGAAGTAAAATTAAGAACTGGGGAAACTGTAAAACCAGCAACAGAGATTTGCTGATAATGTAATGACCTAAAGGACCATGAAAAAAAGATTTCTGCATATTTTCAGATTCTTGACCATGTGCTATTTTTCTTATTACCTGTTTGATTTCCAAAATTTTTAGTTGAATCACTGCAATTGGAGTTTTAAAATTAACAGTTCTGGAGATGAAGGGAGCACACTATTTACATTAACAAAATTACACTGGTGTATTTGCAATAACAAATTCCTTGTTAAATGGGAAGGTGGCAAATGTCTTAGAAATATCAGAAGAGAAACTGTGAAGCACCTACTTCCTCTGCCATTATACTGATGCCATGATGATTTTTTGCCTTTTCTTTTATGTACCTTTTATATACCCTTCTGTATAGCTTTTATGTATCCTGATTGCTTTTAGCATGCATACTTGTAATTCCTCGAGTCGATTATTTAGCATAGTCCTAATATTCCATTCAGCCAGGAGACCAAACATCCTGGAGGCCTCGCAGCTGGAGGCCAGAATGCTCCATGTCATCCTGAGAAACCAAGGTCCTTTCTAGAACACACCCTGTAAACTAAGATAGGCCCATTCGGGGGGAATTCCTCAGGAGAGGGGATATCATGCTATTCATTTAAGCTTCTCATTGGGGAATCTTTGATAGATATGCTAATTTGCAAGGTCTATAAATTGTATACGTGATCTATTTTGTGGGTGAATTTTGGCGCATTACACCTGGACGAGGTGGTGCACCTTAAGGATCCTTAAATAAATACCAAGGTAAAAACCCTTTTCCCTTAAGGGGCTTGTTTGGCTCTTAATTTTAAGACCAGGGAAAGGCAACAATACAATGTTTTTATAATGGATAAAAAACTAAAATATTTTGGGATCAGCTTTAGATGTGTTAAATTCAAATCAGAAAGAATCTCACCGAAATTATACATAGATGTAATTAGTAGCAATCCCATGAATTTAGGGTTGTGCTAGTCTGAAAAGTATTTTCTTTAATGTCTAATTGCTAAAATAGAGTTTACGCCTATTGAAATGGGCTTGCACTTTTCTGGTCTACAATGTGATAATTTCGTGGACTTTTTTTTTTTTAATAAAAGATTTGCATGGAGAATACTTTTCAAACCTATTCTGAATATTTGCTGCCAGAATGGCTTGGTTCCAAAAGTTTTGCAAATGGACGTTTTTAGGTGTTGCCAGAATTAATTCTGAAGTCTTCTGTTTGTAATATAGATTCAGTGCAAAGAAAACCATCAAAAGTTTTAACACATTGCTTCTTGTATACCTTACTTTATTAGACGATGATATATTAGATCTCCCGTCAGCATAAATCAATCTAGTACAACCACGAGGATTTTTGCCAGCTCTGATCTAGTGTCTAGTCAATCCTTGGCCTGTTCACTAAAACAACAGATAAGTTTGCCAAGTTGGACATAGTAGCTTAATTTGAATGCTTCTGCTTTGATATGAGGAAAGCTGGCCTATAGTATTGATCAAAAATGTATTGCTTGATGTTGCAGGTAAAGAATCTACGCTACCCTTGAATTAATTTCATTGCCCCTTCTCTTGTACTTGGCGGGGGTTTTTTTCACCAAGTTCATACAAGTTCAGATAGCAGTCTGTCATTGTTTGTTCTGGATCTTGACCCAGCTTCTGCAGAAGGCAAGGGCAAACTCCCACCGGCTGCTGAGACAGATCAGTCATCAAAGGCAAAAAAATCCCTGGAGTACTAGTTCTTCACAAGGATATGCAGGAGGAGATGATCACAGAGCAACAGCAGTCATTCTGTAGAAGGGAATTTTTCTGGGGATGAAGCATTCAGGATGTTTATCAGAGCTTTTTTCATGTTACGTTCTGGAATTAGTATGCTTTTCTATTGCAGAAAATTAGCTGGCTCTTTGCCAGGTAGGATTTTTGTTTCCATTTCCACTACCTTGTGAATTTCCCTGGAAACATTTGTTACTTCAGACTATGCCTGAATATTTATCTGTTTTTCCAGTACAACTTAAAATTTGTTTGTATTTACTAAAATGTAAAAAACCCAAGTAACAGAAATGAAACAGAAAGCATTATGAAATTAGGATATGACCTTACAAAGCTTTTTCCCACCAACTTTGAAGGTATTCCTCAGTAGAATTAGGTATACTGAAGTATATGTCATCATTAGCCTCATCAGTTGAAAGGAAATTTGGGTAAGCCCAAGAATTTAGATCTCAAAAGCTGGGTGCCACAAAATCCATGTGTCTTAAAGTATAAAACTATTGTGCCATTTTCAGAAGAAGTTACCCACTGGGTAGAAACTTGGTCAAGAAACCAAGGGAATTCCCGGAATAGAGCCCCAGACACCTTTTCAAAGACTGAAGACTGGGAGATGGAAAGTTTAAGAGGAAAAGAAGAGATGTTTCCACACTGCCTATTTAAGCAGAAGTACTAAGTTCCTTACTTCCCTTTTCGAACTTGTCTTTCATGATCTCATATTTACACCTCACTTTCCTCATTTTTTATTTTCTTCTCTGAGACTGCTGTGGACAGCATCACCGCTCCTGACAGTGTGCTGGCACAAGATAATATTTGTATTAGCAGTGTTGCTAAAGGATTTGGAAAGATTTGTCCTGTAATACCAGTACTGGATACTCAGGCATGCAGACAGTGTAAACTGGTGGTCAGTCCCACCAGTGTAAAGATTTAATGCATTATAACTGGTGTGTGAGTGTTGGCTGCCTTTGCTAAGGTTGGAAGCTGTGCCACATAAGATGCTCTACTTTTATTCTAGGGTATATAAAACACTAAAATATGACTGATACACTATGAAACAGAAAGATACCAGACATCTTATGGTTAAGAATATACCCAAGATGGGGATTTTTGGCTTGTTTATTATCCTAGAGACAACATTTATTTTTCTCTTTTTCTCTTTCTTAGTTGTAAGAGTTATTCAGCTTCAAGGAATGCATGTTTATTGTCCACATATTCTTACAGCCATGCACTTCTAGTCAGTGTTGGGACCTCACATATTTATTTGTGGACAGATGCTTGTTTCTAGAATACAATTTTGCCACTTTGTCTAGTTTTTTTTTTTTTTTCCTTCTGCTCTGGGTATCAAATAAAGGTAATTCTTGTATTTTTGTGCTGTGGAACTACTCCCTGTTAGAGAGCTCTTTGCTAGAAGATGTTTTTTCTTCATTCACTTGCAATATTTCTCTCAATAATTGATGTGACTCCATTTACTTCAATAGATTCAGCTGGCTAAAAGGTGTTGCAGTCGGATCTTTCCTGAAATTAGATCTAGTCTTTTCACAGAGAGTCAGAAGCTGGTAAAAGATATACCACAGATCCTCATTGGGACTTGGATGGTTCAGTAGATAATAGTATTATTGAGTCCTTTTTTTGATGTTTTAATTTGCACATTTATCCTTACAGTAATTTTGTTTCAGTCGAAAGAGTTTCATATTTATTCTAGAAACATGATATAACATAGCATCCTGAAGGAAAAAGTTGATTTCTGTCTGAGACATAAAAGATTTGCTTATAATCACTTTGCAGTCATTCTGGACCATAAACCTAAAAAGGTAGCCAATCCATTGTTTCTATTAGGAATAATGAAGATAAAATAGGATGTGAAGATTTATTATTTAGATGCTTCTTTTCTGAAACCAGTAGTTCTCATGAACGTGGGAGACTTGCTAGGGCTTGATTCATGTGTATTTTGTCAGAAACAGTCTCATGGTTTGAGGGATAATCTCATTTCACACGGTTCGGGGGGAGGGCAATTTTTAAGTGCAGTCAGTAAAATGACATTAACTACAGTGAATACACATATGCAAACAAACACGAAGTCCTGTGTGAACTGATCCTCAGCTTCCTGTGGGAATGACATCTTCAATGGATTATATTTGAGTTCACTGAGAATCAGCCAGGATGACAGCTGAGCTGGAAGCTTTGCCAGAATACTGGCTGCTGTCTGGATTTGTATATGTTTGTGATACCTATACTTAGCCTGTGTTGTCTGGGGTTGAGACAGTAAAATTGGTATGACGGACAATTGTAAAAGGGGCCTGATATGTGATTCTTCTGAGCAATTATAACATTATTTGAATAGAATTGAATCATTAAGGTGGGAAAAGACCTCCAAGATCATCCAGTCCAAATTTTGGCTAAGCACTACCATGCCAAGTAAACTATAAAAGTGAATGCCACATCCAGTAATTTCTTGAATACTTCCAGGCATGGTGATCCAACAACTTCCCTGAGCAGCCCTTTCCAATAGTTACCCACCCTTTTAGTAAAGAAACTCTTCCTGATGTCCAACCTAAACCTCCCCTGACACAGCCTGAGGCCATTTCCTCTTGTTCTGTTGCATGCTACCTAGGAGAAGAGACTGATCCCCACCTAGCTACACCCTCCATTCGGGCAGTTGTAGAGAGGGGTAAGGCCTCCCCTCAGCTTCCTTTTCTCCAGAACAAACAACCGCAGCTGCCTCAGTTGCTCCATATATGACTTAATTCTCCAAACCCTTCATCAGCTCTGTTGCCCTTCTCTGAATTCACTCCAGCCCCTCAAAGTCCTTCTTGTAGTGAGGAGCCCAGAACTGAACACAGGACTTGAGGTGTGGCCTTACCAGTACCGAGTGCAGGGGGACAATCATTGCCCTGGTCCTGCTGGCCACACTGTTGCTGATACTGGCCAGGATGCCACTGGCCTTCTTGGCTGCCTGGGCACATTCTGGCTCACCAACACCCCAGGTTCTTTTCCACCAGGCAGCTTTCCAGCCACTCTGTCCCTAGCCTGTAGCACTGCAGGGGATTGTTGTGACCCAAGTGCAGGACCCAGCACTTGGCCTTGTTGAACCTCATACAAATGGTCTCAGCCCCTTGATCCAGCCTGGCCAGATCCCCCTGCAGAGCCTTCCTGCCCTCCAGCAGATCAACACTCTTGCCCAGACTGATGTCATCTGTGAACTTGCTTAGGGTGCACTTGATTTTCTCATCCAAATCATTGATAAAGGTATTAAACAGGACTGGCCCAACAGTGACCCCACTAGTGACCAGCCACCAACTGGATATGGCACCATTCACCAGCACTCTCTGGGCCTGGCCATCCAGCCAGTTTTAATCCAGCAAAGGGTGCACCTGCCTAAGCCGTGGGCTGCCAGTTTCTCCAGGAGAATGCTGTTGGGAGACAGTAACAAAGGCTTTACTGAAGTCCAGGTGCACAACATCCACAGCCCTTCCCCCGTCCACTAGATGGATGACCCTGTCCTAAAAGGAGATAAGGTTGATCATGCAGGACCTGCCTTACCTAAACCCTATCTCTTGGTTGTCCTGTATGTGCCATGTGATTGCACTCAAGATAAACTGTTCCATAGCCATATGTCAAGATGCTTCCTGAAATGTGTTCTTTATTTATGAACTGTTTTATGGCTCAAGGCTTTTTTTTATTTCAGTTGGTAGTACTGGTTATTTTCATGCCTTATGCTTACTTTATTTCTTGATAGCAAGGTAATTTCTGAAAAGAAAAAACTCGTTAAGTGTAGAAATTAGATGCACAGAATGGAATTAGCAAGTTCTGTATATGGGCAACATAACACAAAGCCCTGAACAGAGATCTGGCTCTGTCTTGCTGGCCTTTCTGTCTGTGAATGTGTACTTAGAACTGCATTACCTTGTTTCATCAGAAATGTAGGGCTGGTATGTGAACAGATTAAAATACTCACATCCTTTGACAAAAACCATGAGGGTGATGTGAACGCTTAGTTCCTTCAAAACTACAGCCACTAAGTAATGCTATTAGGATCTCCTAGAGGTGATTTATTGATGTGAAAATTATAGCAGTGATCTAACCTACATTCCAAGAAACAACAAAAAAAATTCAGACAGGAATAAGAAGGCTTTTGCATACATTTATAAGGTCGTTCTGAGCCTTCTTTTCTTTAGGTTGAACAGTCCCAGCTTTCTCAGCCTTTCCTCAAATGTCATGTGTTTATCCTCTTCATGGCCCTTGGCTGAATTTGCTCCATTATGTCAGTGTCTCCTCTGGTTCTGAGTGGTTCAGAGCTGTACCCAGCAGTCCAGATGGGTCCCACCAGTGCTGAAAAGAGGGGATCACTTTCCTCATGCTGCTGTCAGCACTCTGCCTAGTACAGCTCAGGAGGCTATTTGCCTTTGCTGTGATGTCCCTTTACTAGCTCATATCACCAGGACCCCCAGGACTTTCTCTGCTCTCCCCGGCTTGCACTGTTCCAGCCAGAGAGCACAGGAAGCAGTCTTGCTTCAGAGGAACTGGTTTCACATGCAGCTCAAGGCAGAATGGCTTTTCAACTCAGTCAGCTTCTGTGTGTGTAAAACTGACTGTTTTGAATACCCTTCCCTTCAGCCAGTAGAATATTTTTAACTATTCTGTCATACCCTTACAAAATGAACAGGGATTTATGAGTAGCAGCCTCTGTCTGAATAGAAGTTAATCTGTAAAGGAATCTAAAGAGCAGAGACATGATAGAAGTGCTAAAGCGGAGCAGCTTTATAGGAGCTGTGATGTGCATCATTATTCCCTTTCGCTGAAGTTATGTAGTTTTGAAATTATTATTACTGCTTTTGACTTGCCAAAGTGACACTTCATATGTAATTAAAAATAAATAACTTAATAAATGCTTGTTTTCAAACCTAATATGTAGGAACTATCTTCTTTCAATTTATTTCCAGCTGAGGCTTAGTGGTGGGACAAACCTTTGCAGACTTAGAGTACTGTCTATCCTTGCTTGAATGTGCTGGTCTGTCAATGCTAAATAACACTTTCAGGCCTGAGTTAGGAGTATTTTTCTTTGCATTGTGCAACTCCCATAATTCCATGGTTTCTCTTCAATCCTAAAGTTACTTGACTCTAGCATGTGATTTGTAGATATAGTGAAGAGTATATTTACTGTATCCTGTCTTTATAAGGAATCTTCAGAAGTCACTGCTAATGGATAGCTTGCCAACTGGGGAATGATTTCATATAATTCAATCTCAAATGAAATTCATTAGAGTGAACTGAACAGTTTGAATGCTAACAACTGTCGATTTTAAAACAATAATTTATGCTAAAATCTCTAGGATATAAAAGAAAACAGAGTAGCTTGACAGTATAAAATATTGTGTGTGAAGTACATTTTCCCTGTAATATTATTTTTGGCTTTTTATGTTTTGTGCATTGAATCAGTGACACTTCATTTATGTGTATTCTCTTTGAATAACCTGAGAAAGTGAGGGTCAAATAGAAAACTTTCTAAAGATCTTGTTGATTTAGTTTAGGAATAAGTTCTGTGATATACTTCATATGCTACTCAAAATCAAGTTGTTTGTCATAATTTAGCAACATTTTACAATGTGCATTTCATTCAATGCCCTTTTAATCTTGACTGAGTATGCATTTTATATATCATACATATACAGTATACAAACTCTGAACATATGCAATCTCAAGTAACCTCATGTAACAAAAATTATCTAAGCTCTTCTCGTAATTAAATAAATTCTATTGGTCTTTTTGAAGGCTTGAAGACGTGGGACTGTATCTACTGTTACAATACAAAAAATATTAAAAAACTGTTTTATAAACAGGGCTTGCCTAAATGCAGCAACACAATCTGTCTTTGGTTGGAACAATAACTTGGATTGGACTCAAGAGTATCCCCTTCTCTTACCGTGAAAGGAAGAAGCTTTGGGATGAGCAGTACTGTAAAACTTCTGTGTGACACATTTGAAAAAAATGATTAAGGATGCTACGTAAACACTGTGTCTTAGTGCTTTGCAGAGGGAGGAGCTCTCTGCTCCCATCTTTTGGTGACCAGCAGGAAATCTGCTGGTTTAATCTACACATTATGTTTTATCCAGAGCTGCATCTGGATGGGGACTCCGGGTCCCCTGATTGGATAGAGCTTAGATGAAGAGATCTAAGTAACCGTGAGCTCTTCTCATGGATAGAATAAGACCTGAATGCTGACTCAAAAATCTTTGCAGTATATACTTTTAAAAGTCACTGGTAAGTAATGCTGCAGGAATGTATGGAGAAATAAGAGTTCCTTCTTCAGGTACAGATTCTTCTCAAGGAGAAGAAACCTCTACCTATACAGGTTATTTGTGCCCACTTTCATATACATAAATTGCGTTAGTTTTGCTTATATGTGTGCAGCTAGAAGTGTACACTAAGCATTGATAACCACAGACCTAAACATGTTCCAATCACTAATCCATTCTCTTTCTTAGAGATAATTTAGGACATTAATCACTCGGAAAGGAAATGTCTTAAGTAGGATCCAGTACACCATAGATACAATGTTTTGGGGTTTTTTTTATTGAAAGTACTGTAATTCACATTATTTCTACCTGCAATACATGTAATATCTGGAACAAAATTCTTGCAAATCAGTAAGCACTCTTTTCTACATGGTATTTCATCTGCAGTCAGTGCACTGGAAAAAACTGTATACAGAGGCTTTGATCTTCAGACATGGAACTGGACAAAATGTTTCTCCATAGTTTAGCCACTTGACATGTGTGAATAGTCTTCGTTCTCCTTTTGCTCTCAGAACATCTTTTCCGAACTCTGTGTCACTCTCACAGGTCCTGTCTTCATGTCCCTGTGTATAATATTATCATTACCTGAAATAAAGAAAGAAAACAAAATCTAACTCCATTAGACTGCAGTGAAACTGGGGAAAGGGAAAGAGAAATTAGGCCCTGATTATTTGAAGTACAGCTGTGACGGAAATGAGGAAGGAAAGAGAAATGTGGGAGGATGAGTAACAAAACCAGAGAAGTGTATGGAAACTACTGAATTTTCTCAGAGGCATTCTCCACCCCATAACACGACATGTTTCATAACTTTGCAGATTGCCAACAGAGTTATACAAAATCTTTCTCTCTCTCTCCCATTATACCCAGTATGGGTTTCACTTATGTAACGCTGACCTCCTTGCAAGAATCATAGTGTATCATTTGAGCTAGTAAATGTAGATGTCTGAAATTTCTGGCAAAAGTACTTTAACTCACATTTAAGATATCTGGCAGGAGATTCAGTTCTTCTAGTTAGTTAAGCCTGGGGCAAACTGTTATGTTTTCCTGGGCTAAACTTTCTTTCAGGAAAGGAAACTTTGCAATTGGCCTAATCCTTTGAGCTCTCAAGCAGGGAATTTTCTTTGTTCTCACAGGATGTTTCTCAGCAAGTAAATGTATTTATAGTAAATAGAGTAAGATACAAAATTAGATTTAATTTGCCTCATTGATAAGTGAGATAAAATACATACACAATAAAAGGAATGTCTTCAAAAGTTTCCCAACTGTAATAATACTCCTTTTTTAAAGCAAAGAACCTCCACCTTATGAAAAGCAGACTCTAAATTTTTCAAGTCAAGTCCAAAATACTAAATGGAAAAAAAAAGGATCTCAGTATTTAGATCTGAAATATGGGTGAAGAATTTAAAAGGTTCTAGCTGTAACATCCAGCAAAATGACAAACAAAACTCCTCCATTTTATCTATATTCAATTTGCTTATATATTTGTAGTCACATTTCAAAAGAATTTTAATGAAAATTCTAGTTTAGGACATATGGTGATTGGTAAATAAAAAAAGACAGTGTAAGAGAAATAAACAAATGCAAAAGCTTCCCTGGACATGAATTAGTTTTGTAAAGAAATCAATTACAGTTTATATTTAGTCACAAAACTTTTTCACAGGCTAACAAATTGAGAGCAAGTGTAGGCAGTGGATCTCGAAACTTTGTTTGGGCAATATTGTATCCAGATGTGCTTTCACACTGGATGTGAAATGGAGTCCAGAAATCGAGATTTTTTTATCCCATTTAAGACCCTATTTAAGACCCCATTTAAAGTGAGACATAAAGGCTCAAAGCCTGATGCTCAAACTTCAGTTCTTCAAATGAAGATTTGCTGGGGACTGATACTTGTGAATCAAACCTTTCCTGTGCCAGTGTAAAATAATATGTAGAAGCACTACGTGAACACTAATGAGCAGCATGGTGACAGTAACACAAGACAAAAATGTGAGCAGGAGTGTTACTGCATGGTGACCAAAGCTCTGCCTGCAAGGGTGAGGAGAGAGCCTGCAGGGACATGCCATAGATACCAGTGGGTTGCAGTGGGAGTCTGGGCCCTGTGTGTGGTGGCCACATGCCACTGCTAAGACCTTCCTTTAGATCTTGGCATAACTGGGCATGAAACCTTATAGTCCACTGGTAACCAAAATCTAGACAGGCATGTGCACGTTTGGTAAATGGATGTGAACTCTGTTTGAAGACACTGCAATTATCACAGCTAGTTCTTACATTTCCCCCTTAGTTATTTGAAAGCTATTTAACACTTTTGAAACTCTCCTCTTTTACCCCTTCAAACAGGCATTAAAAAATAAAACATGTTTGTAAAAATTGACACTGTTCTTAGACATTCAAAATGACAAAATGGGTATGTCGGGCAGAAATATGTTCTCCAGGGAGACTCAACTCCATCAAATATTATACTCTGATTTTTAATAGAAAATTATATGCCTTCCAAAGAAGGGGCTCACTTATTTGCTTCTCTGGGCTGTCTTTCCTTTAAGATCCCTGTTTAAAGTCAGGAGATCCTTAAAGTGCAATAGTCATAGCGGGAGTAGAGTGATAATGGAGGCAAAGGGAAGCTTTCAATTATTTATCAAATACAGGAACCAACAGCTGTTCTCTCACTTTTTCTCCTTACTTTCTTCTGGAAGAACTGGGAAATAACTAATCACCCTGCCTGGAAGTTACTGCATTGAAGTCCTTTAGCCATATGCATTGCTTGAGGAATGAGCTCTGAACTACTGGAAGGTGCTCCTGTACAGCCTGTTACAAGATAATTGTTAGCTCATGTATCTCAGCATAACTTGAGTTTTTCAGCATAAAAAATCATTAAGAAATGCAGAATAACTTAACTGGTGAATTATTGGCCTGTTGAATGGTACATTTCTCTTGCACTGCATATATTTAAATCTGGCTGGTTATAACCAATGTAGCATCCTTGCATGGCATTGATACAGTCTTTACTAGGGTAATTATGTAAAGTACATCTCTGAATTTACTCAGTCATTGTATTTTGTTTTGTGACAGAAATATTTGATTTAGACTGTGCGATTATGCCAGCACAGGAATACATGTCAAGCTTTAATCTATTCGAATATTTAACTTCAATTCACTTAATGTGGTATACACAGAGAATATGAAGTAGTCTTGATACTGTTACACATAAGTGGTGTTTTGGAAAGCTGCCATACCTAAGCAGAATTCATACACAGGAAAAAAAGAGGCTTCAAGATTTCAGTTGTAACAGAAAGAAAGGTCCACAAAGAGAAGGCAATTGGTCACAGTTGCATGATGAAATCATGTAGGCTACTTTAGGCTGGATGCTGGCTCATCACTGCTCAGAAAAGCACCTAGAAAGTTTTGCCTTTATGAATAGGATAGGTTGAAGAACAGAATAACAATTAGCAGTTAGCAAATTAGACATTGCTAGAACCCTACTGAGACACCTCTTGGGCCAATTTGTTTCGGGAGCAAGGTTCGCTCCTCAGAGCAGTGTGTACATCACTGCCTATGGGAAGGGGAGCTTTGTTAAACTTCTCTAAGGAAATGCTCTAGAAGAGAGTTCTTGTACACTGACATATTTCCCTGGAAAATGCCAAGTGTCAGAACAAAATGAAAAAGACCAGAATATCTGCAAAAGGAAGGGAAATAATATCATCAGTCTTTGATAATGGGAATAAGAAAATTGAAGAAAAATGGATTTTAAGGTGGAAAAAAAGGACTAATTGAAAAAGACTCATTATATTGACATGTATTTTAGCATGTGAAATCTTTACTGTATCTAACTAGAAATAAACATTGAAATGTCACTCCAGGGTGTTTCTGGTATATACAGTAACTACTGTTGGAAAGGAGATGCTGAAATTTTTTACTTAGAGAGAATTTTGAAAAATCAATGAGACAGAGAAGGAAATAGAAAATTAACTAGTTTGTGAGACAGATATATCTGCCCCAGATATTTGCCACAGGCAAATTTGAGTCCCTAAAGAGTAGCTGAGCAAAAATAGGGACACAAATCCCTTTACATTTTGCAGCTTTGCACCTGTCACGCAGAGCACTCGCTGCCAGCAGTCAAGAGGCAGACAGGAGGGAGTGTTCTGCTGTGCTCTGGTAATGCTGAGGATGATGGAGACAGGGCAGGCAGTGTGGCAAAAGTTCCAGGATGCCATTTGTCAGCCAGAAGTGCAATATATAACCTAATCTCTATATTACAGTTTGTTATGTCTCCCTCTTTCTCTGCTCCTTTCCCTTCCTGTTGCCCATTTAAGATATTTCATCTTTTTGCGTATTTTCCATGAGTATGCTGACTCTCTGAAAATTCGTGCTGTAATCTACATTTAAAACACTGGAATCATGGCAAAACAAAATGTCAGGTGACACATTTCAGATTCTCAAAGAGCAGAAAAACCTGCCTGGATTCCTTCTACCGCACTTTAGAAAACTATAATGTGAACATCTGTGCTCAGACTAGTCAGGCTTATTTCATCACCGTAAATTAAGAGAATTAACACTTTCACAGTTTGATGGGATTCACCCTGTGAATGTCTATGCTGTGGTGAATCCTGTCATAGACATGATTCATTCCCTTCATTGATGGCAGAAGGAAACAAAGGTGATGATCTTGGATGTAAACCTGTACCTTGCCGGTATCCAAAGTTAAATGAAATGACCCTTGCTGAGCTTGTCCATTGTCAGCAGATAACTCATACATGTTTTGTGCCATTTTGTTTTGCAGTGTCCCAGTGAAGGGTTAGCAGCTAAGGGGTGTTTAATGTCTACTTCAAAATGCTTTTCATTGTAGCAATGGAGGGTATGTGATAGCAGCCATAGTACCTACAGTGAGTGCCAAGTCTTCCTTTCCCATGAATAGCTAGTTAAGTCAGCACAGCATTTCTTCAAACTAACAAGAAGCTTATGAGTATCCCTACAAATAACACAAGCTCAGCTTTTAGAAGGAATGACATTGTTAATTGAGTGCAGATGGTTTAGGTTGCCGATCAGCTAAATAATCAGATAAGTAAGAGTGACCTGATGCAGAGGAAATTACAACATCAACATACAGAAAATTGTTGTTGTTCCTATGTAAATTAAATGACTGTAATTCACTCTGCTGTGTATGTGTATTTAGTCACAGCTGGCTAAAGGATATAGTCATTCCAGACCATTCAGCTCAGGTACTATATCTAACTGCTGCTCATCTGTCATGTAGATGAGACCTGTAAAATCCTCCGTTTCTGGGGTTTCTTTCTTTCTTTCTCTCTTTCTCTCTTTCTTTCTCTCTTTCTCTCTCTCTCTCTTTTTCTCTCTTTCTCTCTCTCTCTTTCTCTCTCTCTCTTTCTTTCTTTCTTTCTCTCTTTCTTTCTCTCTTTCTCTCTTTCTTTCTTTCTTTCTCTCTCTCTTTCTCTCTTTCTCTCTCTTTCTCTCTCTTTCTCTCTCTTTCTCTCTCTTTCTCTCTCTTTCTCTCTCTTTCTCTTTCTCTCTCTTTCTTTCTCTCTCTCTCTCTTTCTCTCTCTCTTTCTCTCTTTCTCTCTCTCTTTCTCTCTTTCTCTCTCTCTCCCTTTCTCCCTTTCTCCCTTCCTCTCTCTCTCCCTTTCTCTCCCTTTCTCTCCCTTTCTTTCCATGGAGAGTCATCTGCAAGCTACTTTATCTACCATTTATTGAATATATCTCAAATGTATAGCTTGAATATTCATAGTTTATAATAAATACTAGAGTAATCAGATATTAATATGGTTGCTCAGTTTCAAGACAAGGAAATTCAGAGGAGAAATGTAGTAGTTCACTGGCAGTAGGTCCCATAAGAATAATTAAAATAACTCACTTGTACCCAGGTCCTTAAGACCAACAGTTACACTGAATTATTTTATTGTAGATAGAATATAAAAGGCTCAAGAGTAAAACCCGTATGTGACTTGAATGATGACAACTTCATTTTCACTGTCTGAGCAAATGGAAGTGCCCTGGAATCATCCTACTGATTACAAGACAAAGCCAAACTAAGAGGCAGGCTTGTCAGTCTTCCTGGGTTCCTCTGAGCTCACATGCCAGCTAGCAGGCTCCTCCACTATAAAGGGTTTCATTTTCTCCAATATGGGGCAATGCTTCTGTCTTGTTTTTAGGATCTCCCATCTACCCTTCTATATGAGTATTACAAAAGCTGAGAAGAAATGATTTCTCATCTCATTTCACCTTTTAGTCTTCTTTAGACTTTTCCTCACTGTGCCAAATCAAGCAAAAAGATTGATTAGACTTATTGCTTGACAGCTGGTTGCATACATAGGCTATAAGGGCAAATGCCTGCTGCTTATAGGCAAGTGCCTGGCTGCAGATGCCAGGCTGTCTGGCTCTCTGAAGATGGGCCTAAGCTGATCAATAAAGCCTAGAATGCCTTCTCTCAGTTTTGCTTTGCTTCTGAGAAAATAAAATTCCATGGGTTGGATTCACTGTCCATAACAAAGATGTCTACAAGGTTCGCAGTAGTCATCGAGGTGCCTTTCATCTTGGGTGTAATTCAACTCATCCTGGAATAGATATCCATAAGTCAGGAATATGCCTTTATATGCTTCTTTCTCTCCATCGGCCATCTCTTCAGCCCTTAGGGAGAGACTTGGGTGATATCTGTCTATATTTAAAGGCTAATGATGTTAGCGTGTTGTTTTTAATACCTTTCGCATCTTCCCTGACAAGAATCAAGAAGAATGTCTGTCCAAGGCTCCTCTATGTGCCCAGTAGAATGATCTGGAGGTCTATTGTACCTTGAAGGTTTTTAACCTAACATTTCTACTTCTAGATGATAGAGCTTTTGGTAGTTCCCAAAAATACCTGCATTGTTTTAAGCATTCCTCTCCTGTAGCAACAGGCAACAATATAGAAATTACTTGTCAGGAATGACTGACATAAGGTAAAAAATAAAAAAGAATTTCATAATTTCATATAAAAAGGTGTGTTGAGCACTGCCTAATAACATGAATACATGAGTTATTTATTTTCCTCCTTCATACACAGCATTATTTCTACTTATATGAAATGGTGCATTCCAAGATTTTTATCTAATTTTTATCTTGAAGGCAGTTGAAATAGCCTCTCCATATGTTATTAAATAACCAAAGTATGCTGTAATCAAACAGTCTAATTCCCTGGAAAGAAAAATAATTTCCTGTATCTTATTTACATATCTCTAAATTCTTATAGAGCTTACAAAAGAGACTTATGACAATGGTAGTTTATGCTGTTTTCCCACTTAACAGCAAATAGTTTAAATTCTCTGCTGGTATTACCCCCATTCACTCCCATCAACTCTCCTCCAGGGAATCCTGTTGGAACAAATTTGAGTACAAGTGAGTTTGTCACTTTGTAGTGTAAGGATTTAGTTATCCCACAGGAAGACTATGGGATGCTGGGTAGAAAATAGACATAACCCTTGCTTCTTTTGGTCTGGGAGCACAGGGACAAATAAATGCATCTCTTCTAAGAGAACCAGTTGTGTGTTTACTTTCTTAAAAGCTAGCAGGCTGAACAGGCCTTTAATTGGATAACATAAGTTTTGCACATTCCACCATTACCATTATAAGGGCAGCTTCCTTTATATATTCTGAAGCTGTAACATGTAGCAATAAAAAGCAACTTAACGTTTGAAATTAGTGGTCTCAAAATATTTACAGACTTAGACAGTTTCAAATAATGTAGTCAAAATTAAATTAATTTTCAAAGATAAAATTTAAAAGAGCTATTTCTTTTCTCTAGTCCTCCTCCACTGCATGTACAGTTTTTGCCCCTATCACAGAATAGTACAAAGCTAAGAATATAAACCAGACCATAAAATAAAAGTACATGTGAATCGCTATCTAGCTGACATAGCAACTCAGCCTGAAACCTATTATTTGTAGCTGGATACCAGTGGGCAAAATGTAGTTTAGAGTGCAGTAGGTGCAGAGATATTAAAAGATTTTTATGCTTTATAGCTGCGAAGGTACACAGCAAGCTTAAAGATTTCTTTCACTTAAAGATGTTCTGTGTGTGAACGTGTAATCTCAAATCTTGACCTCCAGAAAAACACAGAAGAGAGGAAAAGGAAACAAAGGAAAAAGAAGAAATTCTGAAAAAAGTCCTTTATTTCTCAAGGGGACACAGGGCAATTTCTGTAGCCTTACACTGGAATATGAAATGTGAGAAGTTCTCTCCTCTTTTTCCCTATGCATCATTAAAGGCCAGATCCAGTTAGCCTTCTCTCAACATTTATTCCCTTGAGCTCCTCAGAAATTAGTTCTGTGATATCCTATTTCAAGAATTTCCCATTTGTTGAAATGATGCCTCATTAATGCTGGATGAAGTCCTGCAATAATGTCATAACTCAGTAGACATAACTCCTGGGACTTAGTTTACCCTGTGTTGTTGCTGCAAAATGACATGCAGATTGTTTACCCTGAGCAATCACTCCCAGTTCACTTTGCTGACCTATGTCCTGTGACATTAACATTAGACATTACAAACCTCAAGTGCATTAACATTTGAGAGCTTTAATCTCAGAAGCCATATAGTCTCAGGGAAAGACATTCATTAAAACCAGCTCATACTCAGAATGCGTAAACTTTGTCATTAATGTTCTTTAAAGATCAGAAAGACAATTAAGGAAAAATTCTGTAGTAGTAATTAATAGTAATGGCTTAAATTTATAAAGTAATTTTATTCTCAGTATTCCAAAGTATATTAAAAACATGCTGAATAAAAGTGTTTGCACTTGGTGTTGCAGGCAAGCATAAATACCACTGAAAGAGAATTTTGATTAATTGCCAGACTATATGCAGTCTATTATCCTTTTAATTAATCCTTCTAAAATTTCCACTAAAATATTATTATGACTGATTCTCCTAAACATGGTAAAAAATGCCCAGGCACCAAATCAGGCCTTAGTTAATATAACATTACTCAAAATGGAGACTCAGAAATGTTATAAAATAGTGATTTTTGGACATAGGCATTGTGCAAATATTATGAAGCCATTTTCCTTTTCCTTTTCTTTCAAGTGTTTCCAGGATTCTTCACTGGAAATGCTCCATTTTACCCTGAAAAATAAAGGAGTTTTCTCATTCACCTCTTAACCTTGACAGCTAATAAGCAAGGTTTTTAATGAAAAGCTGCCTTACACAATTTGCCATGTTCCTATGGGAAAACTGGATCTTTATAAAGACAATTTTCCACAAGAGACAGAGCATACAGTTTTCATTCCTCTGCAAAGGCCAGTAACATAAATGCCACACCAGTGAAAATGACAACCTTTGACAGGAACATCCAGCATCACAGCCAGATAGTGTGAAAACAGCCCAAGAACTAATGACTACACAAGCTAATCACCACAGACAGGTCTAACCAGAAAAATCAATTATCCTGAGAATCCATTTCTTCCTGAAATGGATTCTCAGGAAAAGATCCACTCTTTAATCCTACCCTACGACTGAAAACTGCCACTCACTTCAGTAGACACTGAAAAGGGTGTAATTCATATTTAGGACTATATGTTTATGCAAGTGACAAAACTGAATTCCTGATGTGTGTTGTTCCTTTCAGCACTGCAGAGCCAACAAAGCTCAAGAGGGAGTCAGATATGAGGCAGGCTTGTGCTTCATCAGCAGATCTGTCTCCTCCCTTCTGATTGCAGCTTCCTTATGGCTGATGATGATAATGAGCCAGGAAAAAATCACAGCTGTTGTTCCAAAAAGCCCTTTTAGAACAGGGTAAATCCAATCCAGTATCACTGGCAAGTCAATTAACATGAAATGATCTGATGCTGATTTTGCAAGCTTATTTTTTAGTGGCTATAAAATATTCAAGCATAAGGATATACACTATAATGCCTGTCTATAGCTAGAATCCCGTTTATGTCCTCTGCTTCAGAAACACGAAGAAAATATTTCAGCTTACCTATGTTTTAATTTGTTCAGTTTTTAGAAATTTTGATAAGGATAAAAAATACTCCCTGACCAAGAGCATAGAAATGGAGGGGTTGCTTTTCATATCCACAGTCTCCATTCTCAAGATCCCACATCTGCAAATTTTCTTTTTAATTTAACTTTACACAAGATTATTTATATTAAATATAATATATTGCTTTCCAGTATGATATTTTAGGGATATACAAATGGCAGAAGGAGTTTAGTGAGCTTGAGCAGAAAAGCAGGACTGCCTTGGAAGGCAACAACAAAGAAAATAGGGAAGCAAAGGCTACTGCAATGCTGCCACTTACTGCCTGAAGAGGAAAGAGCTGCTCTGAGCAGCTACCATGCATGTTCTTCCTTCCAGTGTCTGATAATTGCTCAGAGCAGAAGCATCAAGTTGTGTTACTGGGAGCTGGGCAATCTCTAATGTTAGGAAAACAGTTTCTTTTTTTTTTTGTCTCTTCTACCTACTGAGGGCCTAAGGTCTTCAGATCAGGGATTGACTACTGCTGTGAGGCTTCATATAACAGGACTGAGATTTCTAAATATCATCCTAATCCTAATATAGAATGATCAAAACTTATGAAGAAGCAGAGATCACAGTCACAGAGTTACACTTGGCTGTGCAGTCTTAAGCCATTTATGGTAATAGGTGTTTTCATAATGAAGGTAGAATTAAACAGTAAAAAAGGAGTTTAGAGGAGGTAAATGGCAGTTTTGATGGAAGGTGACATGTCCTGTGCAATGACAGTGAACTGCAAATGTCAATGATTTCTGGTTCTTTAGGGTTTTGTGATAAACTAGAGCTGTTCTGCAAATAAAATTATGAAAATTTGGAATAACTGCAGAATATAAACTACTGAATACCTACGTCTGCCTGTGTTCTGCAGACTTCTGACTTTTTTTTGCCCCATGAAAATTTATTGTTGAAAATTATAGCTGGTGATGTTTGGAAATTTCCTCCTTACAAATCAGAAACTGGAAAACAAGGAGGCCAAACTCTAAACTGACAAAGCACCCAGCTTTCATTAAAATTGATTTAACTGATTTCAGTCGGTAAGTGTATTTGAGAATACGTAATGTAAAGGCATCTGACCAAATCTCAAGGGAGCTGTGTTACAGCAGAATGATGTGAACTTTAGCTTGTGCAGTTCAAGGTTGTTATCAAATTTGCTTGAAGGTTGAATACAGAATATTTCTTTAAATGTTGGCAGTCACTTTGTATTACCCAAGAATAGAACCCAGCTATTCATTCTTGAACATGGACCATTAAATGGTAATATTTGGGGGCTTTTAAAATAATTTAGTTTAATTAAATAAATACATCGATCACATAAGCCATGAAGATCAGACTTTATGAGCAGTTAAAGTCGTAGAGATGTAAATAGACCCAATGATGTAATAGACCTTAGGTTCCGTGTTTGCCATCAGCAACTATTTGTTATCTCAGCTGGCATTTACTGTAGCTGTACAGGCACAGAAAAGAAGAAAAAAACCACTTTCATTCTAACTGTGTCAGTAACAAAATGTTCAAAGCTCTTCCACAACAAGTATTTCATTGTTAGAAAAAACCTTCTCATACAAGAAACCTATTAAATAGGCTAAAATAACAACAGTTACCTAAATTATGGCAGATATATGGAAAATCTACATTTGCACTGAATTTATTCTGAAGCCAAAGACCTAAATGAATGTGTTTTCAGTTGCCATTTGTTTTATTAGTTCTTTCTATTTATTGCTTTCCAATCATAATCAAGTGAGGAATGTCTTGTCTGACAGAGCAGTTTCCTGCATTATGAATTTAATGCAAATGTTGCATTTTTTCTGAACATGTGGGTTTAATGATGTTTTTGAAAGATTTCTCTTTCTAGTTTCCCCATTGTGTAGCTCCAAAGAAATAGGGAGAAGTGAGAAAATGAGAAAGATAGAGTATCTTCAGATAGCTTGGCTAGATAACTTCTACAACTTTCTGACTCACCACTCTGAAAAAAACACTGCTTGTTTTTACTGGATCCACTCTCAGGGTTTCATGCCCTTTTAAGCTCTGCTAGTCTCTGGATGGTGACTGATTGCTATTCTGAGCTTCAGGAATGCCCAGCTATTAATCCCATGTCTGACAGCTGGCAGTGGGACTCCTACAGTCAGTGAAACAACCTACCCAGGCCTCTGTCATGTCACTTGGGCACATCCCCAGTCATGTGTGACTAGGTCTGGAGATTGGGTTTCTGATTGCAGTCCAAAGACCGAATGACACAGCATTTGCTGTGTTTTGAGAAAAACAGAGATCTAGTCTTCTGGGCTCAAGATGCATGACTTCAGCATAAGAAGTAGCTAGAAGCTGTGCCTATGCCTATTGTATCAATGTGACATGTTACGTGACTTATTAGGAAGAGCTTTGAAGGGAGTGAGTTGGTGCTTATCACTTAGAGTCCATGCCTCCCATATTTTCAGCAGGTTTTAGACTTCCAGCAGCCATTAAGCAGCAGATCCTGTGGAGGCAGGGTAGTGTTGTTACTGTGCCAGTCTCCTTCCTGTGCAGAAAGTCATCACTGCACAACTGAAACCCACAGACTTTCAGCCTATACACTGATCCCTTCTCTCAACCATTCCAGACCTTTCCAAGGAGAGATGACACATGTCCACTGATACTCCTCCTGGGGGAGATACTGGGCCATCTTTTGAAAGAGACCAAGGGCATAAAAACTCTAATTTTTGCTGTATGTGGGGGCCCTCACCCCTGATGGACAGGAACTGTGTGCTGCGACTGACTGCAACCATTCATGCATCACTGGAGCCACAGCTGGTGATATCTCTCTATCTTGTTTCTCATTTCTCTCCTTTTCTATCTTTCTCCTTCTATCTCTCCTCTCTTAGGGTAATCTTAGATCCTAGAATGCCTATAGACCATTTTTTCCAGTTATGCTTTTTTCAGTTCTGGCTTTTTCTAGTTACGATTCCAGAGCTGTTAAAAATAAAAGCTGTTGTTGTTGCTATAATCAGTTATTGAACATTTTTTTGCTGTAATCTCCTCCAAGAGATCCTTTAGTGAAGAACCCAGTTGTCCTGACTCAGAGGTAGGTCATAACAGGGGTCAGCTGTCCAGTCTGTTTCCCCTCCCAGCTTCTTGTGCAACCCCAGCCTCCTCACTGGTGGGGTAAGAGCAGATAAGACCTTGACACTGCACAAGCATTGCCCAGAAATAGCTAAAAAAAACCCCAACCCTCAGTACTGTGTACAGCACAAATCCAAAACATAGCACCATGCAAACTATGACAAAGAAAATTAACTCTATCCTAGCCAAAACAGTATCAATCTTTTCATCTGCTTCTTTTCTCATTTCAACATATTCCCAAACTTTCTATCATGTGTGTTTTCAGACTATCACGCTGCTTCTATGCATGTAATTGAAGATTCCAGAATCACTATTTGAATATAAGCTGAGTATATTTACCTGCACTCCAAGAAGAACAGGGTTTTCCTTCCTGAGCTGTACCTCATGCTCCCCCTCTCACACCCTGTTGCCAGTGTGCTGCTGCCAGAGCCAGCAGAAGGCAGCACTAGAAGCTATCCCCGGGTGAGGATGCTGAACTTAAAGGCAGTGAAGTTCTAATTAATGCACTGGCTATACCTGGCCTCTCAAGTTCTTATCCATTCTTATGTACATTCTTCTGCTTCCCTTTTTCCACTCTCCTCGCTACCCTCACTCTTTTCTTTACCTCTGAACAACTGGCCAGGCACCACTCTCATTACTTCTCCTAAAGGCTTGAGTGACAGATTTGTGACTCTCTATACATCCTTTTCTTTGGCTAGTGTAAAAAGACTCAGGTGATTGTTCCTTTACTGGTCAAATATCTCATATGGAGAGCTATTTTTATGAACAAGAGAAGGCATGATGGAGGCCATGAGCACTTGGAAGAAGCTGCTGTAGTTTGCAGTAAGGTATTACCTCAAAGACAGAGGTAATGAGCAGTAGCTTGGGTGGTGATTGCCTCCTGAGGCTTGCACTTTGCAATTTTCTGTCACCCCAAAAATTGTCTCATATGGAAAATAAAAGGAGGGCTGAGACCTTCAGGTGAAAGAATGTGTGTATATAAATATGTATTTAGGCATGTAAAAAGATTGTCTGCAGAGGCAACTAAGGTGAGGAAATGGATGAAGACAGCTAGGAAGAAACTTTACTCATTAGGTTCATAAGAGTGAGCTTTGAAGGCTTGGAGGAAGTGGTTTTGCACTGTAGCTTTGATGTATGAAGCAAACAATTTATAAAACATGTCTATCTCAGCAGGCAATATTTGCATTTGTGCATAGGAGTGCAGATATGCATATCATGCAGGTACCATGGCAGATGACATAAAATGAAGGGAATGGGGGAGTGAATAGAAAACTACCCACTGAAACACATGGAAAATGTCACTGAGCAAATGCATAACGCTTTTTTGTGGCTCTTTTGTGGTAAAGACACTGTGGGAACTCCAGAATGCAAGTATGAGTGGTATATTATAGACCTGCATTGAAATCTCATCCTGTTTTGAAGATCACCTGGTTTCAAACTATGAACATCAGATTACATTAGTATGTCTGTAATTTTGTTCATTTAAAAACAGCAAAGAATCTCAGAATCTCAGAATCTCTCTCAGATCTTATGCAAATATGGAGCAAAAACTCCGTTTAGAAATTATGAACAGTTACAATAGGAAATGCACCATGATTTAACTAAGTAATTTTCAGAAGATATTGGTACGATGGGGATGCACTACAGGTAACATCTTCTCTTGCTAAAAAACAGTACATTAATTTCTTGAGCTCAAAATATCACAGTTGATTTAGTTAAGTACAACCAGAAAGAGCAAGCCTGTAAAATACTTAGTGCAATAGAGTTGGCACAGTAAATCACAATGAGCACCTTAAGTGAACAAAACTTTATGGCCTTTTCTGAAGGAAATTGAAAAAGTATAACTAGGGATGCCAGAAGATCCAGTGTCTGAACTTCGTATCTCAGGTAATTAAAAAAAATCAGTGGCTAAAGACAACTCCTATTTTTGCAAGACATATATCCATGAGATTGAAATTCTGTCTCTCCTGAAATTTCAACATGTTAAAATCCATTTTTTATCGTGTTTTTAACCTCTTTGTTTAGCTTTTTTTTTTTTGGTGGAAAGGAAACTGATTTATGCTAATGCCCACTAAAACTTTTTCCAAGATGTTACAACAATAGTTCTTTTCAATTTTTGTCTGAAACAGCTTTTCAGGAAATAAATATCCCTCAAGGAAGGTGAAAGATAATAAAGGAAAAATTCACTCCTTTCAGATACACTTTGTGACAAACATACATTTTCCTTTTTTTTGTCATTATTTGCAATCATGTAACCTTTCATGTAACCAATCATGTAAGTCTGTTTGATATACTATGAATGGATAGTTGTACTCAACCAAAAATAGTATTTGTGATTGATATTTGTGATTTGGATTAGTTAGGCTAGGAGATTCTATGCAATAAAATATCAATAAACACTAAAGAGGTAACTTGAAAACACAGACAGTAAAGCAAATGCAGTGTTTATGATATATATGTCAAAGTTATGTTTTAAAATACGCATCAATACTTTAATAAGTCGTTTTCTATTAGAGATGTTAATTACAATTTACTCCCACTTGTCTAAGTTTGACAAGATCAGATTCCCACTTATCATACATCAAAAGTCCTGCTCAGCTATTAACATCATGGGAAATGTCTTTATAGGCACTTTGTCAGGCCCTGTAGTTAGAAGAGTCAGCAAAGCTTACTCATTCATGTTTCTCATGAGCCTTTCCCCTCTCTTCCCCCCTCCCCTCCAACTGTCTCTAACAAAAAGATGGGGCTGTATTTGCTGTGTACTGTGAACTGTTTCACTGCTGGCAATTAAATACAAAGGAATTCAAACCTTTGTGGGAATTTATGAAGTGGTAATAAATCCAGAACATGCCATCCACATGCTTTTTAAACCTCTTCATATAACCTCTGTTTTTTTGTTCTAGGATAAAGAGCATGGAGTCTGCTAACTACAATTGCTTAAAAGAAGGGAAATCACTATGTCATGCAGTGTTCCTCCTCCCTGTCTCCCCCAAATCCCAACTTTATAAATGGAGACTGGGAGGGGGGAGGGTAGTTCACCAGAACAACCTAAATGCTACAAAAGCTGAAGACTCTAGATGACAAAAAGCCGTATTTGCTCATCAGACATAATGATAAGCTAAGGAAAGGCCCAATTAAAAGTAACCAAGGCAGAGTGCAGTTGCACAGAAGCGTACAGAAGAATTGGGAATTTAGGCTATTATAAATACAGAGTCATAGTGCTTACACTATTGTACCTTGAAGTGAATCACTGCAACTGGCTCCAATGTTTGGCCCAATGTCTGACTTATTTAGAACAGAAGGCAAAGGAGCAAAGTTTGCACTTTTCTGTGCTAGTGAATATCTTTGAGAGCATGAAAAACTCCATTCATGTTTCAAGACTTGCCTTTGGCATTGTAGGGAGAACAAAAACTGTCTTACCAGTTGAGGACTTCCCACTCCCAGAGAGTTATAGGCTGCAGGCTTGGAGGACAGCTTGGACTTGGCCAGAACGAGGGGGAGGCAATGAGTCCAGCCTGCGCTGTTCTCTCACAGCTGTCAGCTGGAACTTCCTAGGAGATGTTCTGCCAGGTCCCACAGACCAGGCTGAGGGGTCTGAGGCTTCATATATGCCCTGGAGACTAAGAAAGGAAAAAGGAAGTCTAGTTTGCTAGCTATTGATCTTGTATAACACTTGGTAAAGCATTTAGTAAACTATCTTCTCTATATTTATCATGTGATTAGAATGCACTGTTCTGCAGCAGAACTACAGGAAGCAGAGAGAGTGCTGGCTAAAGGCATCAGCCCCTCCAAGCTGAAAATTTTGATAAAAGGCTCAACTACTGAAGATTAACACTTTTCATGGAGAGTACAGTTGAGGTGAGAAGGCAGCAGCAAACAGCCTTCGCTTCAGTCCTCTAAACCAGGCACAAGGGAAATACGACTTCATGCCCTGGCTGACAGGGTTGATAACCCAGCATGGCACAGGTGACAGCCCATGTCATGGATAATACCTCATCTTCTCAGAAATTGTCCTTTGCCTGCATCCTTGTCTTATTCGTTGTAGGACTTCTCTCTTCTGAAAGACATAAGTCAGAAGACCTCCTGATAGCAAAACTATGAAATTTGCTTTGTGAACTTTTTTCAAAGCCTCAAAGTGCTTTTTCTGTTTTGTTCATTTTTTTTACTTTGGAGTAAGGAAAAAAAATTAATCTTTCCAAAACAGCTCTTCTGGCTCGTGCACGTTCATTCATTCATCAATTCCATAATGTGGCTTTCACTCTGTTCTCATTTCTTCTTCAAGCCCCACTTCAACTCAGAGATTAATTGATAGCAATAATAAGTTGCTATCATCTCTCCAATGGCTGTGAGAGGGAATTGAGACTGTTTGGCAATAGGATTCAGTAATGCTGTATTGGAATATGTGAATTGTCAGAACACTAGTACTGGACAGCACAGATAACTGATGGGCAGAACCATTCCAATACGTGCTATTTTTGATTATTTCAGCATAAAAATAACTCTGGGTTTCACAGTTATGTGCTGCCACTTGAAACTTTGATGCTCAGAAATGAGAAACTGTGTTTCAGTTTTAAGGGAGACTTCTTCACTGGATACTGACATGTTAGGCCATTTCTTCCAGATGGGAAACCTTTTTTTGCTGATGTCTGCACCACCATGTTTGTCATGTATGTTAAGCCTCTCTGCTTTCCCAGCTCCTCAGCCAGGTGCTCACACTCATCCTGTTTTATCCAATCTAATTTCTTCCCACTCCAGCTCTCACCTCCCTAACCCCAGTGTCTCTTTGCTGACTCCCACCACATTCTCCTAATCCATTCAACCTTTCCTGCTGATTTGTCCTAAAAGAGCTCTTCAATTCTTTACCACACTGCCCTGCTTAGGTTCCTTTCCAGACAAGGATCTGCCTTGTGGACATCTCCTAACTCACAAACTTTATCCCATATACTTCCTTTCGGACTTTCCTTTCATGCTTTCCACTCAAACTTTTCCAGAAGTCTTTGTGCTTCCAGAGCTGCTTCTTCTCCCTTCCTTTGCAACGAGTTCAGACAAGCTCTTATTTTCCCATATGATTTCTCCGCCTTGTTTTTCCAGCCCCAGCCTCTCCTCCCACCTCATTTCCTCTACTTGGATCCTCATCACCAGCCCCTACAAGAGTGCTGCTCCAGGAACTAGAGTTACTGATGACTAAGCCCTGTTTCTGCAGCTCATGCAAAGTACTGTTCAGAAAACTTCTTCGTGTGTATTCCCATTTTTGTTGCCAGTGAGAGCAATGTCTGGAAGTCTCAGCTGGAGTAAAAACAGAGGGGTAGTGCTGGGGAGCTTAGGAGATTTGGAATGGCTTCAAACTTCCTTCAATGAAGCATGGGGAGGCAATTAATGGGGAAACCTGGCCCAGCGCCCATCTGCAGAGTCTGCCTGTGCTGTACAGCTGGCCTTACTCATTTGAACATTTTCTTTGGTTCAATTCACCACACAGCTTTACTTCACTGGGATTAGCTCTTCAGTTGTTGTAAGCTTACACAGCCTTATTGAAAGTAGTGTAGAGATGCTGGTTTACAGCAAATAAGGATACAGTTCCCCCTTCAATTTTTTTTTGGACTTTGAATGGAACTGAAAATTGAAACAGAATTTCACTTGGTGTCATGTCAAAACCCCAAGTTAAACATAATTTCAGCATAAAACCTCAAAGTGGTCTGGGTAAATATGAAAAGGCTCATGAAGTTTAGGCAATCTTTAAACAGGCATGACTTCAACTCTGTACATACAATTATCTGTACTGGTTCCCAGTGTCAGGTTTTACTGCAAAAAATTTTGCATTAAATTAATCTGCAGCTGGAAGAAAAATGTGAAATGTTTTCAGTGTACTTGGGCTTAAGTATTTGTTCACCTTTATTCTGAGCGTTGCATTTTCAGCAATCTGAAATGCTCAGTTTCATAGACTTCCTGGATATTAAAGGATAGATCTTCAATGGGAATTTAGCTTAGAGCCAAAAGAGAATTTATGAATCTTGAAAACAGGCAATGTAGCAGCTATATTTTAAGCACTTTTCCCTGAAATGCAATCCAGAATCAAGAGTTACAGTCCTCAGGGCATGGGAAGGGTTATATAATTCAAAATGGTAGTCCCAAACTCCTGTGTACCGAGAGGGGAAGACTAGCCAACAGAAATTGCCAAAGATGGATTATGACAGAATTTTTTCTGTTCCCTCGAGTTTAAGTGCAGAGTTAAGGCTCCAGGAAGGCATATTGCCTAATGAAAATATGTTTTAGAGTTACATTAATTATCTAAGAATAATTAAGGCCTCTTTATAGGTCATGTTATGAACCAGATTCCCATGATGCTCAAGCACTGATGTCAAAAATTGCAGCTGGTTTTGCGAAAACTCCAGGCATTAGTATGTTTAGGAATTTGTGCCAGACATAAGTGATTATAGGTTCCATGCTTATGCTTGTCAGTAGAAGTATCATGCTTTTAAAGGAAGACCTTGGAACTGAATTATATAGGTAGAACAAAATGCCTTTTGCATAACTATCTTTATAACTATCATTAAAACACATACCTGGGAAAGGATAACGTTAGGGTCACTTAGGTTTATTTACTGCCTCATCTAAACGAGGAATATAAGCCTGAAATTTTTTCTTCATCAAAGAGCAGCTCAGATGTGAGCCTGAGGTAGGATGGGAAGTCTTGCCATTGCTTCAGCTGAGGTAGCCAGATGTAGGAAATTGCAAGAAGGAGTCCAAAAATGGGCAGTCTATCTCAACAATTTAGGTGGTCTAAAATCCTCATGGAAGAGGAACCTGAGCTCCTGCAGGTGAATTCCTGCACCATGATATCCTAAGTTGCATATATGCAATAAGAAGTAAGTAACACAAGGAGTTCTTGGTGTGCAACTCTTCACACTACTTAAGGTCAAAAAGGTATCAGAGAAAATCCTCAGACAGCTGACAGAAACTGTGAAGCTGAGATTTACATGTTCTCATCATCCTAATGTGGAAGTGCACTTGGCATGAGTATGTGCCAGGCAGTGTGAGTAACCACCTTTCACACATTATTAAAAAATAGAAAAAACCAGGGAAAGATGAATCAACAGATTTACAGATTCAGAGGCCAAAGTAAGAAATACAGCTAACAGTCTGTGATCTTCCAAACACAAAAGCAAAGACCATAAAAATAGCTGGCTTAGCTACCATTTAGTCTAATTACTTTTCCTATTTACTTTTTTCCCACCTGTGAGTATGATCACACACTGATCAGTAGAATGGAGCATATCGTTGGGGAATTCAATGGCATATCATTAATTAACTTTTTTCAAATAGGAAATTTCTCATTCCTTCCCTGCCCCTCAATTTACAAAATAAAATCTCTTAGCAAGACTGTTTGTTGAAAAAACAACAAAATAAAAATCTGCAGAGAAAATGCTTTAAAAAGTAATTCTGTGATGCCCTTGAAGACCTTCAGTAAAACATACCCTGAGCATGTAATTATTTTCTCATCTAACTTCTCCTTAATATGGTTCAAGGGAAAGGTGAAAATAATTTGTTTGCTAAGGATTTTAATATAAAACAACCTATTTACAAGGAATTTCTCCATTTGTCACTTCTTAGATTAAGGTAGAACCTGCAATTTTGACAGGAGTCTCCTCTTAGCTGCCTGCAGTCAAATTATTGCTGAAGTTTTTGTTGATTTCCTACATTTGTAAGTTGTTTTCTGAAGCAATGCTATTCATGATCATTCTGTTTCATAGCTTGGAGTAAAAATACCCCCTCTGAGCTGAGTTTAAATGTATTTCTCTCACATAAATGCAGATCCATCAGGAATGTTCCCAGACCACCAAGCTTCCTGAAGAAAGCACTCAGTGCCAAAGTCTGCTCCCGTTTATGTGGATGTAAAATTCTGCTATTATATATATGTGCCAGTGGCCAAAGAAGCAGGCTGTAAAAGAGTAATTAAGAACATCAATTCCCCAATGTGAATTATGTGTGTGATTCTGAAGGCAGATTTTGGCTGGTTTACCATGGGCTTCTCAAAAGTTTGTTTCCCATGAAGTTGCACTTACATATTGTTTATTAGAACTGGTTTGGGCTGTATTAAAGATTTTGAAAGAAATTTTACTATGGAGAGCCTAATACTGTTTGTTCCCATATTTTCCCTGAAGTGAAAACCTTAAAATCTGATGTATTGTCTTAGTTTAGATATTGCTCTGATTAAAGAAGGAATATGATGCTTCAGAACAATCAAATATTTCAATGAATTTTTAGCAGATTTAGTGTTCCTATGTTTCAGGAAATAGAGGAGAGATCTAAAGCTATCAATCTTTACATCTATATAACACCTTTCCCTTAGCAATGATGTGTTTACATTAGTGACAGTGTTTTAGTGTTGGAATTCCCTCCCCAGGGGTGTGGTAGATTCCCAGCCACTGGAGGTTTTCAAGATAGGATTGAACAGGCTGCTAGATAATCTCATCAAGGACCCCTTTCCCTTAAAATGTTGAACCAGGCGATATTTCTAAGTCCCTTCAGCAAGGAAGAAACTGGAGATACCACTTTGAGATTTATTTAATTGTTAATTTATCTAAGTGTTCAGCAATTTTCAATCTTCAGTAATGAACGTGGGGTTTTAATAAATTACATAAAAGAAATGGATTTGGCATTCCACAGCCCAGTTTAATCAACCCTCTCTGCCACACACCTTGGGGTGCTGGTCAGCAGCACCCCAGAGACCACTGAGATGTGAGCTGCTGACCACCCTCAGAAATGTCAGCTGTCTGTCTGACTGGAGTGATCCTACACCTCTCACCACACAGAGAAACTGATTCCTCAGTTCTTGGGTTCTTATGACAAAATTGCTCTCTAGGCAAATCTAGAGAAAAATACCTACAAAAAGATATTTTAATCTTAAAAGTTGAGGTGGGTGGAGTTATTTAACCTTTTAACTAAATAAATGTGAGCTTAAATTGTTCTTCTCATGGCTCGAAATGGCATGACATTCTCTGCCTTTTGGAAATAAAACTGCTGCAGTTCGTTCTGAAGAAAAGATACTACATAGCATAGTAATACCACCACCTTGTGGGGAAAAAATGTGTCCCAACATGTGCAAATATTCCTATGTACTCCACAGGCAGAACCAAAACCAATACATAGTTAATATTGCTGAAATTTGAAATGAAACAATTATTCTAATAGAAGGTAATTAGTATTAAAAATAACAAAGTATTTTTACTTTGGATAGATTTACCTTCTTAGTTAGGCTTAATAGGACAGCTCTGTAAACTTGGCACAACTTACCCAGCTAACTACGAACATATGACTTATGTCCCTGATTTATTAAGATATTTAAAATCTATAAATGTTTAAAGTGTTTGTAAAGCTATTATAAAATAATGCATTTTTATACTAAAGACTAATAGACAAATATATTTAAGTGCCACTTTGCACAGCATTTCCTGCAATTCTGCTTTATTTTCAGAGGAAACATTGAAATTAGGCTCTTCTGACAAACTGGACATCTGGCACAGGCTGAAATATACCCAGCCTGTACTCAATCAATTGATGAACAAGACCATTCTTTCTCCTCCTAAAGTGCCCTTTTTTTTTGTTGTTGTTGTTTTCTGTTTAAGTTCCAATCTCTATCAAACACAAGGCAGGGTTTGTACAGACAACAGTTTCATTCACTAGAGGCCTTACAGTCTGTCCTGTGCACTGAATGACGTAGTATCCTGTGGAAAAAATATTATATGCTTATGTTGTTAAAGGCTGTAGTATAAAAATTATACTTAAGATTTAGCACAGGCACTGAAAATTTAACTCTAGAATTTCCTAAAACTTTTGAACAATTTTCAGTGTTAGTAACAGCCAGTACAAAAGTTTTCATGTTCATTTCCACAGACACCATTTTAAAGAGAAGAGTGAAAATATATTATCTTATCCAATACTACAACAGCACTGAAGTACCTCTAGGTCTTAAAAAAGTAAAATGAAGTTTTCTTTCTTGGAAAGTATGAAACACCTTCTAAAATATATACTAGTGAAGGGGGTTTGTACTGTTGAACAAGGAAATTCTGTTTTACTACTAGAAGTGACTTTTTTCCCCCATCCTGGTATCCATGTAGCAATAAAGGAGTCTGTGTATAGCAGAATGCTATCAGGATAAAATACATTCAGAACGTGCTCTAGCAGAACTAAATTTGGTCCTTGAAGAGGACATTAGGACTTTAGGTAGGTGAAATAAATTATTTTTGTTGTTCTGCACTGGAACAAAACATTGTAGAAATCCAACACTGCTCTAAGGTAAGAACGACCTGTCATTCACACTGCTCACTTGACACATTCAAATCGGATCCTTCAGTGCTTAAAAAGCAGACTGCAAGCTTTCATAAACTAATTCAGGCAAACTAACCTGGTTCTAGGCTTCCTACCTGACCATAAAAGTCTCTACACTTTGATTTCAGAGATTCTTAAATAGTCCCAGAAGGGTTAATGCTCTTTTGGGAGCAGGCACTTAATGTAGAAGGAGATACAAAGGAGAAGGCTTACTTCACGCAGTAGTGCAGTTGCCAAGAAATCAGGGAAAGGCTCTAAGTTTACATTAGCGTGAGGATGTTTGTTCCACAATTTCTACTACTCTGTAGCAAAAAAACTGGCAGAAAAGTCAGCGCTAATTCTCTTTTGAGCTTTTTCTGCTGAACTTTTTACAGCACAGAGTGCAAACAAAGCAAGAAAATTAGTTAAACTCCTGTGAGAAGGGAATTTTACTGAGCGAGGTTCCTAGTTTCTCTGCTCCTGGTTTTGGTTGTTGCTGATGACTTTTAAATGCTCAAGCATCCTCTGTTTCCTATAGATATATTTCCTCAAGAAACATGCTGCTTAGGCAACAGATTCTTTCTCTTTTTTCTCTTTTTTTTTTCCTCTGAGAGCCTGAACATGATCACCAGATTTTAATTTTTTTCTCCATCGAATTTGTTTCATGTCTAACTTTTGGACATAAAGTTCCTTCAAAAAATCCTCTCAGCTTCAAATCTACAATCAAGAAGAGCAATTTGGAAAACCTAAAGTCCAGAACATACTTGTAATTAGTGTCAATTTGGCATTGCTAAGTTCCCCTGGCATGCAAATGTATAAAGGAGCCTTTTTAGTTCCTGCCTCATCTCTGTTGTGATTCTAAGCTGAGACAAAAAGCTGAATAAAACCCTGGGGAAAGTAGGGTATAGTAGGTGTGATCTTTGCACCACTTACCACAGAGTAAGCACAGAGTTCAGCAGAGAGCAAAGCAGCCACAGATGGTATCTATCATCTGAAAAAGGGGAGTAGTGAACCACTTTGCTGAGCAGATTAAAAGCTAGGGCACTCCCTTGGGAGAGGTGACTGGAGGTACTTAAACAGATTGTTTCTGGTTTTTATTTTCACCTCAAAGTGAGTGTTTACTCACTTTAAGACACCATGAAGAATGCATATTGATCTGGGGAAGGTATGCACAAGTCTGTCCTCACTCATCAAACTAGGTGTCCAAATCCCAGGGTGACTGTATTACACTTTGTGTTTTATCTGGGTCTGGTTTCATGGCTCAGACATTCATGGCTGCCTAATAATTTTCAACAGAGCTAAAGTTTTACTTATTCTGTCAGTCACTCCCTAGGCTTTGACAAAGGAACTGGAGAATGTAGGTTTGAATGTCCATGGAAGACAAAGGAACAGGCCTTTGCTAACTAGCAAGGACACTGAAACTTGATGAGTTCCATGGTCAATTCTTTTCTGTGTCAGACTTTTCCAAATAATCCTGGGTTTAAACCAGCTGTTTGACCTGACCAGCTGATTAATTCCCTGTACCATCCTTTATTGCCCACATTCTAAATCATTACACACAAATTTCTCAACTGGTTCTCAAGGGTGGGTTACCAGGCTCCACCCTGTGTGAATAAAGTGGTCTAGAGAATCACACCTTCTATATGGAATCAATACTTTATTATTAGTTTAAAGTTGGCAATATCATTATTAGGCCAGTTGCACCAAAATTAACTTTTACAATCAGGCTATCAAATTATTACAGCTCTTTCCCAACAGTGGTGCAGTTAGCACCGATATACACATTTTCTAGTGTCTTACTCTTTCTTCTGTCAAGCTTACCTTCCTATACTTCTCAGGGTCCTGAAACCAATTGCATCCATCTGTTTTGATGTTTAAGAGAACTTAAGAGAATTTACTGTCCAGACTCTGCCAACTTAGTGCTCATGCACTGAGAAGTTTACTACTTTAGATGCAGTGTTCTTCAGGAGTCCTTTAATTGTCCTACTAGACTGAAGACTTGTCAGTAATCAGGTATCTGTTCTTAGGAGAGCGCTAAGCATATGTATGGGGAATTATACGAGAAAATTAGGTTGTGAGCTGTAAAATCTGCCTGCAGAGACACATGGCTGCACAAAGGATCACATGGCAGCACACGGGAGCACATGGCAGCACAAATGAGCACATGGCTGCACAAAGGAGCACGTGGCAGCACAGAGGAGCACATGGTGGCACAGAGGAGCACATGGCAGCACAGATATTCTTGTCTCCAGGAGACCCTGGTGGAAGGAGGTGTCACAGGGCAGACCTCTCCTGAGAAGAGCCTGCCCAGAGCTGACAGACGAGTGAGCAGCGAGTGATTGCCCCATAAAAGGACATTTAGAAAGTGTGTTGCTGATGTGGCAACACGGGATAGGTCACTCCATATAAGGAAATACTGTGCCTTGGAAAAGTGTGTAAAACCAGCTCACTCCTTTGACTAAATAATTCAGATTCCCTGCCGGTCTGGGTCCGTGATTCAATTGCCGACATATGAGAAAGTGGAAGTGCTGAACCACAGCATTATTTAGGTTGGAAGAGATGACTAAAGGTAATCCAACATCCCTCTCTAAGCAACATTCCTGTCTAGCTTACTTCTAGTTACTCCTGGCCTTGTCCAGTCAATTTCTAAAAATCTTCAACGATGGAGATATCCTAAATCCTCTAGCAGCTTGTGCTTAACCACTTTCATGGGGAGTTTCCATAGATAAATAAAACCTTGAAATTTCCCTTGATGAAATTTAAAACTGTTGGTTCTTGTCCCTTTGTTCAGCACCTCTGAGAAGAATCTGCCTCTGTATTGCCTATAAACTTGTAATAGGCAGCAATCAGATATCCCTTTGACCCTCTTCCCCTTTGGGACATCTTTGATAACAGGTTTTAGTAAGATACCACATTTCAGGAATATAAAAATTAAGTACCTAGTTTCAAATCCCTTTTCAAAAATTTGATTACTGCTTGCAACCAATCCATTCCATCTCTTAAAAGATCCAAGCAGATGAAATCACCAATTGTGGCTAGGGAATGATAAAAAAAGACCAAACTTCCAAAAGCCAACCAGTCCAAGTGCTTGAGCAGACTGGTACTGCTGGGTGAAAGATGACCACTACCCAGATTAACCAGCAATCAGGCATTTGCTTGGAGACTTTTCAGTCATAAAAAGGATCAGCTTGAAAAGAAGTATAAAAGAACCCTTGAAATTTTTTATTACCTGGGAGACAGGGGTGAAGGAAAATCTTGTGAAGCAAAGCCTGGTGTGGCGCTGCCAGAAGCTGCCTTGCAACGTTGCAACCAATGGGCCACCCCAAGCCATCTGTGTCCAGTCTGAGGAGAGGGACACACACATGGGGACTCACACCTTGGTGTGCCTGTGGGACTCTGAGGGGCATTTTGCACCAGTCCCAGCCCCAGCAAGCTGGAGGCAGTTGCAGGGGTGCACGTAGTGCTGGGGAGCACACATCTCCAGTGGGGGATGAAAATATATAGCTTGAAAAGGGGGAACCATCATTCTCAGGATATGAGGTGCACAGGTAACTTCAGAGGACGAAAAAGAGGGTCCACAAAGTGTGCACATCACTCTGTGTGAGTGTGTTGGGGCAGGATTAGAATGTTTTGAAATTTTTTTTATAGAATAGCGTCTATTTACACTTCGTATGTATCTAGTACAATGGATTATCGATTGTATTGATCCCAAATTATTGATTACCAGTAATTTCTGTAACATCAACAAAACAAGAAACGGCTTTGATCCAGATTTGATTCAATCCACAGTACTGGAGCTGTTTTCCTTGCTTTACTCTATGAATAAATGCCTTTCAGCTTCTGTGGCCATGGACACAGTGTGTGTTCCAGATGCTGTTTCGGAATCAAGCTTGCCAGCACAGAGGTGCTGCTCTGGACATCGGTTTCCCCATGAGCAGAACATCTAACTAGAGCTGCACATTCCTTTGCAGAGTTTCAGTATGAGTGAATCACCATTTTCTAATGAAAAAGTTCAGCCAAAGGACTCATAATCTGCTTGACATTTTGTTTAGTTCAGCCAGACATCAACTGTAATATCACTGCTTTTACAAAGTAACTTGAGATGTTTTTTAGCAAACCAGCATTATCTAAAATATTTTAGGCTGCAGGCCTTTTGTGTGTAGGTTGAATAAACCAGGCAGTTACTTAGGTGGTTATATTCAAGTACTTTTCCAAGAATATGCTTGATTTATGCTCTGTGTGGCATCACTGAATGTTCCCTAGGGATTTGTTCTCATGGCAGATCTCATGCTTATATCACAAGCTTGTTTTCCTCCCAGTTTCTTACATAAAGAGAATCAGAAGTGCAAAATATGGAACTTCAGTGTATTCCAAAAGATGTAGAGAAGAAATGAGTGGCTGTAACTTGAGAGTTTTATCAACTCTTTGTACTAATCAGAAATAACTTTGAATTTACACCTGTGATGAGAGTGAACACAAAGCCTTGCGCTACGACAGCAAGCAACGAGATGTCACCTCCTTGAAACATCCTGTTATAAGCAGTAATTAAATGCTAAATTCACCCGAGTTTTCATATGCATTCTTTATAAAATTTCTTCATATAACTCAATTTCAGGGCTAATCCCCAGAAGATTTTGCTGACAGCAGTAAAAATTAATTGAAGGGTATCTCACTTTCTTAATAAAGTCATCAAGCTTTCTAATAGACATTGAATAAAATTAATGGAGTAACTTTGACAGTCTGTCTGATGGGTGTCTTTCAAACACTGCAGCACTGCTTTGATCTGCTGTGTGGACTTTAATGCTTTTTTTTCAGCAGACACAAATGTCTCATACAGCTTAGCCAATGTCAGCATAAATAAGTTGCTTATTCAATAACAATAATAAAAAAATTCTTTTCTCACTCACAAATATAATTTTTCTTTTCATTCTGGCATTACAGACGTCTGTTAGTGCAACAGAGCAGGGACGAAATGTCCAGGTCTTTCCCCCCTGGGTGAGAGCTGGGCTCTGTCTTGCCTAGCTCCCCATCTCACCATTTTTCACTCATGCATTTTTGGCTCCACAACTATAAAAAGAGTGAAAACAACCCCAAAAGCTGGCAGTTAAGGCATCTCCTTGGAAGAGTGGGCTGAGACCATGAAATAAAAGAGATTCACACCCAGCAGTCCTGTGCTGACCACTTGGCTATATCTTTTAAAAGACACCATCTGTTCAGGTTGCCAGTGGATGTAGGCATTTTCAATTAAGAAGAGAATGTGTAAGTACTTAGTGTAGTTTTACTTTACAGCTTTCCATAAGCCTCCAAAGCTGTAGCTATTTCTGTGCTGACTGCAGAAAGAATTTAAGCATGTACTTTCAGAAGAGCAGATTGTTTCTACCAATAGTGCTTTGCATCCAGTATTCAGATCCTTTTGCACCAAAATTAGGTATCTCAGTCACATTAACTCCTTGGTCCACTTTCTACCTTTGTATCAGTATTTCATTAGCATGTGTTTTCTGTGAAAACAAAAATGTGACCTTTCTGCTCAGTGGGGATGAGGAGCCTGGTTATGGCTGATGGAAATTAAAGGCTTCAGGTATGCTCCCCTGAATTGACAGGCCACAACTTCTGAGATCTTTCCTTTTGTTCAGGATCACTGGAGTGTATTGTATTGCAATTCCCTCCCAGGAATTTGCAAGCAAAATCTTCTGGTAACATTTTTACACAATTCCTGCCCACAAAGGTATATTAAGACCATGTGGCTAACAGCAAGAAGTCCAAAGTTCTGCTAAATTTTCTGCCTAGAAGTAGTTGTGTGTGTGCTATGTATTATGTATCAAAGAGTCAAACATGTCCAAAAAGCACAAGACATATTCTACGTGTATTTACCTTTTTTTGTTCTAATTCTACAATAACTACAGTATGTCCGGACATTTTGATGTGACACACGTTCAGATCATGTGTCATGATCTGGATCATGACATGATCAGGATCAGATCTGTAAGACTGGACATTTTGATCCAGTGATAATGGTCTGAATTTTCACAGTGAGCGTATCTGATCTACAGACATTATTTTCAGAGCTCCTGCTGTGCTGAGGGCTGTCTAGAAATCCTGGACAAGTACTCTGCAAATATTCTGCTCTGACAAGATTTCTAGGAATGAAAATGGATTCTCCTTGCAAAACTGGAATTCATGTTGACTTAGTCAGACTGGATAACCCCCACTCTACACTGCCAGTCTCTGCAGTTTCTCTAAACCGTAATCCTTAAAATCATACCTGTTTACATTGTCTTTTAATGAAACTAGGCGGGTAGAAAAATATTGATTAAAAGAGTTGCTAGATCTTAACACAGCCTCCACTTCTTATATTCTTTATATCTATACAGTTCTTATGAAACTGTTGATGCATGGTGCTTCAGAAAGGATTAAAGAATTGTAACCTTATTAATACCACTCAACAGTTTTTTATAGCTAATAGATCATCCCAACTGAAGCAAATCTTCATTGTATGATTACAGATTTGACTCACAGAGGGTTTGATAAAATATGCTTAAACTAGTAGAAGTCAGTTGATGTAGCATTGCACAGTATTTTGATTAAAATTTTGACACTATCATATTTCAAGTCTACACTAAAATGATTACCTTAGAGTTCCTTAAAAGATAAGTTAATGGTTAATCGTTATCCAGTTGGTATATTTCAAGTAGGATTAATGAAGAATATGTCATTGACCTCTTAACTATCCTGAAGAAAACTATTGGAAACACAAATCCGTGCTGACATAGCTCTATATAATATAAAAAATGCCAGAGTCAAAAATAATAGTAAAAGAAGTAAGTTTTTCCAGAAAAACCCTAAAACTTATTTAAGCAGCCACCTGAGCTCATTTGTATAATAAGTATTTTAATGCAGCAAATTTGAGGCTGTATTCTAGACACTAATGATGCTACTTACAAATGGGGGAATATGTTCTGGATGTCACTGACTCAGAAAGGGAATTAGTCTGATTGTGGTAGATAACAAACTGGACATGAACCTAAGGTGTACTGCAATGATAAAACAGGTGATATCAATCTCTAATCTAAGCCTAGGACGTAACTGAATCAATGTCTGTAAGTACCTACATGGTAAAGTGATTTAACAGAATATATGAGCCATCAATCTTGCAAACAAAGACATAAAAATGTCCATGGACTGTCAGCTAAACCTAAACAATTTCAGAATAAAATAAGGATAAACACTTAACTGGGAATACAATGGATTTACACATCTTGCAAGGTTAAGTGAACCGTCCTCTTCCTGACCTCAAGTCACACCAAGCTTAGCAGTCTATCCAACTACCACTCAGAAGTTTTTACAGCTTGTGCAGGAAACACTGAAGGTTTTTTTGTGAGAATCCAGGTTAATCAGATAAAACATTATGGCACAAATGCTCTGATATATCTTAAAATATACTAAAGAAATACTTTATTATGAAGATGAATTATTAGGCATTAGGGTGAGACAGTTATTACTTGTCTTGATAGAAAATTATGATTTACTCTTTCTTCCATTCAAGTACATAGGTACATTTTGAATCATAGAATAGAATCACAGAATGGCTTGGGTTGTAAAGGACCTTAAAGACCATCAAGTTCCAACCTACCTGTCATGGTCAGGGACATTTTCCATTGGACCAAGTTCATCAAAACTCCATCCTACCAGGCCTTGAATACTCCCAGTGATAAGGCACCCACTGCTTCTCTGGGCAACCTGTCTCAGTGGGTCACCACTCTCACAGTAAAGAACTTCTTCTAAATATCTAATCTAAACCTCCTCTCCTTCAGTTTGTCATTCCCATTTGTCCTATCACTACAGGTCCTTGTGAAAAGTCTCTTCCCAGCCTTCTTGTAACCCCCTTTATGTACTACAAGGTGTTCTAAGGGATCCCTGGAGCCTTCTCTTCCTCCAGGCTGAGCAGCCCCAGCTGTCAGTCATCTCTGCTTTCCTGCCTCATCACAACATTCAGCAAAATTTAGCAGGCTACCCTTCACTAGTTTTTCTACCGTAGCAAGACTAAATCCCAAGTGGTAGGACAACTGAGCCTGGTCTCTGCAGCTGTGGTGTCAGTGCTCATCCATGGCACCCACAGACCCCTTCCATCTCTTCTGCTCAAGTCACTTACCAGCAGCATCCATGTGTATTTTGCTTTGAAACCTCTCCATCATATCAATCTGTCTGTTTTATCAATAATGAAGATAAGGAAAAAGCAGACTTTAGGACACATTCACAGAGCATCAACATGATCACATAAATATCTGAGAGAAAACAAACTGAATATGCCTTTCTCCCCTCAGACAAGAATCAAAGGATTTATTCATCAGTGATTTCAGGTTCTCACAATTTATTATTTAGCATCTGAAACAAGACTGCTGAAAAACTCAAAAGCTGTGTTTTGCATTATTTTTGTCTCCAAGTGCATGGTTATGAAATAACTTAAGCAATTCCTTTGAACAACCCCTGAATACAAACACACATGCATTTAACCCCATACCCCAACCCCAAAACTTACTTGGTTAGGGAAGCCTAAATACTTTCTTGGAAGAACATATTAATATATTTATTTTGGCATGTTGATCAATGAAATGAATTTTTGGTGATAAAAGTAATTACTCATCTTTCAACTAAAGTATGATACCATTAGGAAAAAAAACCATATAAGGCAAAGGAGAATCAGTGTTGCCAGGTCCCATATCATCACCTCCTTTTGAGAAGGGAGCTATGCTGTGTATATATTTTTCATCATGAAAGCCACTGGAAACATTTAGAAAAGCTGATGCTCTCTTACTCAGCAATGGTTATTTGTTTTTCTTGTTGAATTTTGAATTAAATCTTAGAAAAAAAGTGTTTCTGTGCATGTCTTAATGTTTATATAATTTCCAAAGGCCTCTTGAATCATGAGCTGGGTATCTGTGTCCAAAACTGTCATGCTGGCCTAGTCTGTGATATGGTTGCTAGTGAACACAATTTGCTGGCAAAGGCTGGGAGAGGGTGAGAAAATCAATAGCTTCCTCAACTAAATATAATACTTCACAGCTGTGAGGAGCATTATGAATGGTGCTATAACAGATAACGTGGAAGAAGATGGAAACAACAGAATGTGTGCCTGGACTCTCTGTATTTACTAAACCAAAGCAAGAATATAGCATTGCCACTTGGAGATTGTGTTCAAAGTCTGGACACAATTGCCTTTTGGAATTTCAAAGACAGGTTAAAGGGGTGCACATATTCATGGCTGGTAATGTTTAGTCATTAAAACAATAACCAGCAATGAAAATGACTGGCAAGCACTTTCATATTGTGGTAAATTCAGTTTATTTTGCTGAAAATTGCAGGTCATTATTCCAAATCCTAGAAGTCAATGCAGACTCCAGCTCCTCACTCACCAAAAGGAACTGGGCTGATTTTGTGGGCAAGTGGATCAGTGTACATAGCATGAGGACTACCAGCCTGTGGAGCTGATACAGAACTTGGCATGTTGGTAGATATTCAATGTCATGAAAGAATCTGGGAGAGGACCAGGATCCAGAGGGTATTGAGAGACAACCAATGGCTTTGACTTTCAGAAGCCAGTTTTCTCTGAATTCCACATTCAGTACAAGCTACAAGTCCCATGTCTCTCTGGAGGTGTTATGAGCCCAGACATCTTATAGTTAGAGGAGCAGAAATGAAGGTATATTGGAATTAAACTTTGTACAATGACTTTTTTTTTTTTTTTTTTTTTTTTTTTTAAGTTATGACATGATTTTAAAGCTAAAAAACCCCAATATGCAGTCTGTTCCTGATGAAGGAAGTATTCTGTTCTGGAAAACTGTAACTCAGAGAAGTCTTGAAGAAAAGTAATTCAACAGAAGCTTTCAAGACACTATTGTTTCAAAAATAGCTGATGTGATGGGTTAAAATTTAATAAAAGAACAATGAGTAGCATAAGTGAAATTACTTTCATCTATACTAAGCACATACAGTACTTAAAAAATTTTGAAGAAATTGGAGACGTGCAAAATGAGTCACAAAAATCAGTTGAAGACTAAAGGAATTACTTGGTGAGTATGAAAAAATCCAGTTTATTTAATAGAAAAAAAAGGCAAAACTATGATTTTGTGACAGAACCTTGATATCTACAGGAGGAGAAAACATGCAGAGAAAGCAGAGAAAGGCAACAAGAAGTAGCAAGTGAAACCTGAAGCCAGAGAATTTGCATATAGAGATTTTGCATATAAAGAATTTGTATATAAGAATTTGTATATAATAACTTGTATATAAAACAAGACACAGCACCATTAATAGCTGGGGCTGACAAAAGTCATGGATACTTCCTCTCCCACTTTCACAGAATCATGATTAGTTCCCAAGCCAGGGGGCACAATCATGTCTCAAATGAGGCATTAAATGTATTTAAAGCTCATCCCCATTTACAGACAGGGGAAGAACCAGAGGCACCATACGTGAGACCATGGCAGCAATCCTAGAGTGTAGAAAGGGCAGTACCATACTGAGATTAGCATGGACAAGTGGCCAAATCCAGTCATGTCTAGGGTCCTCGCTGCTTTTTTATTTGATGTTCAGCTACAAAAAGATAAGATAATCTTGCTCAAACTTTGTCTAAACATAATTTTGGTGGTTTCTCATAATTCATAAGATGGTTAGGGTAACTGTACAAAAATGAAAAGTGTGTCAGACATAGGAAATCAGACCAGACAGTCCAATGCTTTGTAATTGTCTCAAACCTTAAAGTAACTAGGCTGTGTATAATAAAATCTTCTCACTCTTAGAAATATACCATTTTTTTAGATCTGGAAGAATATAAAGATTAAATAGCCCTCTTGGGAAGACTTTATGATCGAGAAAAGTATTGAAACTGACTCAATACTTGTTAAAAAAATAGAAAAAGTTAAATAATTGCCACATCCAGTCACCTGAAATTATAAGTTATAGACAATTTGAGAATTTTTAGCTGCTCTGTTGCCCTGCCCAGTATATAGGAAGTGATAGTTAGCTTCTCAATTCATGAGCCCTCTGTTAAGGTTATTGTGAAAAAGGACAAACTGTGGAGCAGCTGCTTTATCATTTCACATGCGTGTTACATTACACATACCTTCAGGAATTATTCCACTTATGAATCTGCATTAGGCCACTGGTACAGCTCTTACAGCTTCTCATTAGCTCTGCCAATACTCTTCTGACACTCAGGAGGTAAAGTTATTAACTGTGAAATCCTGCTTACGAGAGGCTATTATTCCAACTTATGACAGAGCCTTTCCATACATAGAGCTCTTTTCTTAAATAAGATTGTTATTCTAATTCCGCCTGTTTCTTAGGTCAAAGTCCTGTGTGTCACGGGAGAAAGTATGAGGTGATTCACCTATGATTATGCTAAATTGTCAGAAGAAAAATAATCTGCTGAAATTGTTCAGAATTTGGTGCAGGTGTTTTACTGTGGGACACTAGGGAGAAGTTTATAAAGACCTGCCCTCACATTTTCCATACCTCCTGCCTCTACTTGTCCTATGTTCTTTTTTCACCTGGGATTTTTTTATTTTGCAGAATAGAAGTAAAGGGTTAATTGTACAGAAAACAATAAAAAAAGAGGACTCGGTCTCATGAGCTCCAGTGTCTGCTACAATCTGTGAAGATGTTAGCTTTTCTACTACTTAGATGGTAAGCAATAAAGAATTGAAGGTTTAAAGTAAGCTTCTTTTGGTCACCTAATAAAATTTGCAATTTGTAGCATTTTGGAGGGAAAAGAAAATTGGTAGAGGTCACTAAGAAAAAGAAATTCAACCCTTAGAGAAATTATTAGCTATACTTTAGGTAAGACTTACAGAAAAAGAATAAAAAAGGGAAATATTATAAGCAAAAGAGAAATTTAAAAGTCCTATTAAGCTACAGATAAGTCCAGCAGAATGTGCACACTTAACAGAAATTGTAAATTTAAATGTATACAGTGGGGTATACACTAATGTTGTATACTTACAAGGATTTGAGTAGATGGAGGCTAAATATGGTCAACCAGACTGAAAGATATTTTTTACATGATAGTGCCCTCTACGGATAAGATATTTCCAGAAAGTTGAATGGTACGGAATAAAAATTTTACTTTTTCCATTCTTCTGCTTAGAACAATGAACAAGCAGAAGTCTCTGGGGATTGTGCTCATGAGAAGCTGAATTTATTTTGAGTGAGAATTTGGGAGTGAACTGACATATATTTAGATGCCCACTGGACCTGGATGCTGGTTCAGTGAGACAGATAACTTGTCTGGCAGCAAATACCTACCTGTTGTGACAAAAGGAAGAAACTGGGCTTGAAACATAACATGTGACATAACTCAGGATTTAAGTTGAGGATTGTTGTTTTATTTGTAACAACCAATGTAATCTAAGTACTTCCTATGTTTTACAGAATTAGAAAGAGTTATCACAGACTAAAAAATTATTATAAAATTAAAAAGTACACAAGTTAGCCTATAAAACACAAACAAGTGAGGCAGCCTAAGAAAAAGAACAGATAAGGAAGCAAAGGTTATTATTATTCATTAATCAGAAAATAAGCAGTTTTGGTATTGCAAATTGGGAATAACATGCCAAATCTGCAGACAAATGTAAATCCAAGCCCACTGTGTTTTAACATCTGATAAAATAGAAACTGTAGCACAAGATATTTTATCCTTACTGTAGATGGTGCTGTAGCATAAAATATGCATTGTACTCTGACTCCTGATTTTAAACTATTTAGCTATAACCGACATACAAGCCACTCTGTGCACAGGATTGATTCACAATTCAAAATTGTTGTGAGGGGTCACGTAAGCATGTTGAAATTTATTCATGGTCTTATGTGAACAAGTGTTTGTTAAATAAAAAAACTGCTGAATTCTTTTCTCTAATACTAATATGCTGGTGTATTATAGAATATTCGTAAAAGAATTCTTTACTGAACAGGATCTCTAGCACTGGAACAGGCTGCCCAGGGAAGTGGTTGATTCATTATCCCCAGAGGTAATTAAAAGGATGTAGATGTGGCACTTGGGGACATGGTTTAGTGGTGGGTTTGGCAGTACGGGGTTATTGGTTGGGCTCGATGATCTTAGAAGACTTTTCCACCGTGAATGATTCTATGAATCTATGATATTCTAGGCCACATCAAGGTTTAGAAATATCTGTGGGATATATTTGTTGCAAAGGATAAATCTCTCTATTTTTCTTTGTTTTGTACTGATTTCTTCCTTCATTGGGAACCAATGTGAATTAATTTTCTCTATGCAGGACAAACACAGAGTGATGGCAAAGATCAAGTACAATGCATATGTCACAAGCAATTCTTATTCCAGAGAAGTCTCAAAATGCACCCAGTTATGATGCAAACTAGGGCTGACCTCAGGTACAGGAGGGATCCCAGGAGAGTGATTGGTGCAGAGGAGGGCAGGCGCTGTCCTGTCCCTACCTACTCCCTGGAGGCACCAACTCCCTTATCTAAAAGGTTCTTGAAGCGTTCATGTTTTCATTGCATGTTGTCTGTGCTACCTGTTTTGGAATTAAAATGCTTTTCCTGTTTCTTTTCAGGGGGCAAAAGCTGCAGGCTCCTCTTTCTAGATCTTTCCTTGGCAGATGTCCGTGTGATGGAAGACAAGAGCATTCAGAAGCTGCAGAGTGCATGGGACAAGCAGATTGCTAGACTTCTGACCAGCAGCATCTGTGCAGAGGGTGGGTCTTCAGGCACACCAAAAAAACCTAATCTGACTTTTCATTTCAAAGAATCACAGAATCACAAATTAGGTAAGGTTGAAAAGGACCACAGAGGGTCACCTCCCCTCTAAAGCAGGGCCATCCTAGAGCACATGGCATAGGATTGTGTCCTGACAGTTCTTGAATATCCCCAGGAAGGGAGACTCCACAGCCCCTCTGGGAAATCTATTCCAGTGCTCAGTCACCTGCACAGAAAAGAAGTTCTTCCCCATGTTCAGGTGGAACTTCCTGTGCATCAGTTTCTGCCCATTGCCTCCTGTCCTTGGCACCTGCAAGAAGAGCCTGATCCATCATCTTGACACCCTCCCTTCAGATATTGACAGACATTGATGAAGTCCCCTCTCAGTCATCTCTTCTTGAGTGTCTCCTTGAAGCCCAGCTCCCTGAGCTGTTCCTCACAAGAGACATGCTCCAGTCTCTTAATCCCTAATTTCACGCTTGGTTTCAAATGAAAGTTATCTCTGGTGTAGCCAGATTTCTGAAATCATCAGGACAAGATCTTCTCTAAGTAATTTTCCCATTTGACTGAAGGAGGCCAAGTCTTGCTTTTCTCTTCCTCTTAGTGTCAGACTTCCAGAAAAAAACCCCTTTTGCTGCACTGTAGTGTTTATACTGCAATATCTGCTAATCATTTGTTGGAAGCAACAGCTGGCTCCCGAGCCTCTGAGACTAGACTGGAGTTTATTTTACCAAGTGCTCCCACATTATCGTATCCATTATTCCAACCCTTTTAGCCATGGAGGAGCCACTAGTTCACTGTGCAACACAGGCTGCTTCCTAAGCCAAGAAAGCAGTATGCCAAAAGGGGAGATGGGGGAAGAGATGCAAAGAGGGAACACTGACTGTATCAGCAGCAACACATTATAATAAATATACTGGTACAATTTAAGTTTTTAATCATCAACTTATACTTGTTCTCTACCCTGTAGGTGTTTTTTCATCCTACTTTTCTATTAATTGTCAGTCACATCTCTTAAATTATTAGTGAAACAGCACAGGGAAAAGTCCTGTTCTTAATCTTCTGGGTGATGCTGGGAGAAGTAGAGCAGGGACCATTGCAGGAGAGTGACCCATTTTGCCTACATAGACACAAGAAATGTGAAGTCTAACCGTGCTTCTACACACTGCTTTGAGAAAAGTGCTCCAGCATGTGCCTCCTCTGGCTCCAGTCTTCTGCATGTGGACAGAAGAAGTTAAAAGCAGTAATAGGATGGCCTAAAAGCAGACTGTTTAAATAGTAGTTTGGTGGCTAGACTGATAAGCAGATAACTACTATAATGATGCCCTCAGTAAAATTGTCAAATGACAGCAAGACTGTCAAGCTGAATGGCATGGCTGGGCAATGCAAGGGAGTCTGGTCTGCAAAAGGTGCAGGACTGAAAGAGGAGATTGTAGTAGTGAGCTGAGGTCAGCCTGTCAGTGAAGGGGGCAAGATTTGGTCTTGTCTTTGGTGTCTGGATAGCCAGGTATCCCTGGAGCACCTTCTCTGATGGGGGACAGGCAGGCTGGGACCCAAGAGGAGGGACTAACCCTGAAGACACTTCTATCTAAGCTTCTCATGTAGAAGCTGGGAGGTCAGCTGTGCTTTCTGCCCTCAGCTTTTTGTTTTCTGAGCCTAACTGCTTTTTTCCTGCATCCCACTTCTTCTCTGAAGTATTTTACAGGACAAAGCAGAGCAACAAATTTAAAATATGCCACTTCCAGTCAGACACTGGAACAGTAGCAGCCTGCATTACCAGAAAGTTCATTAAGATGCAAATATGGTGGCAGAAATTGTCAGTTCTAATATCTCCTTGAAGTTATTTGAGAAAACTTTAGCATTGATGAAGTGCTTGTGTCTATGAAAAACCACAGGCTAGTCACAAGATATTTCTAAAAAGTAATTGATTTGTCTTTCTGAGAGTGAATTTACAGTCATATTTCTTTTAATTGCCTTAGATCTATGTACAATAACCAACACATGTCAAGAATAATAACATACTGAAAAAAAAACCCCAAAAAACCCCAACTCAAAATAAACAACAAAACTCCCATTACTTTGAGTGCTCAAAAAGAAAGACAATTCCCATTGTTTTCTAAGGGAATTCTCTTTCCTGGTTGTGTAACTGATGTGGTACCATTGTTATATCAGGGAGTATGTCTGCTTTAGCTCTACTATAAATGCCTTCCCTGACACAGGTCCACAATAGCTTGACCACTCCTGTACCCTTCCAAATGTTCAATATATTGATATAAGCAATTTATCTCAATGACCAAACCTAAAGAAGGAAATAGCTCAAGCTATGGATAGGCTTTTAGATGATAGTTTTGAACACTGAATTCTTGGCTTTCGATGCTTTTAAAATCCCACTGAGTACATTTCAGCATTATTAAGTTTCAAATGCTTGTACACATCGGGCTTGTTTTTAAGTTTCTTATATTTCTAATCAGCCTAAAGATTTTTAGTCTTCTAATAGATTTTGTCTTTTAAAAGTGAATTTGAGTTCCACTCATAACCTTAGAGTACATGGAGGTCCCTGGAATATTCTGTTTTCTGAACTGTGGGCCAGATCCATAGTTAAGGTAGGTCAACCTAGCTGCACTGTCCTCAATACTGAAGTACTGCATTTAGGGATCTGACCTATTGGTGGCTCCCAATTTAATGGAACTAATAAATCAAGTTAAATGTAATTGTCAGCAGACCAAATATAGTCCTGAGAAATACAGCTATGTCATTTCTCCCACATGTTCAGATAAAGTCACTGTATTTTCTTTTGTATGCTTTCCTACAGTTGCTAGAAAAAGCAAAGAATATCTTCTATTACAGAAGGACACTTGAATACAAATTAATTTCATTACCATAAAAGAACTATGTAGTATTTTTAGCATATCATTAATTAAGACAAAAATTAATAGCACAGATAAAGGTTAGTTAATTTAAGTAGTTTCTACCTCTGATGAAACACCTTATCTACTTTATAGTATAATGCTGATCTGTTCTCTATATTTTTAGCCGTTATAGAAGTATGAGTGTTGTAATTAAACTGGAGGATATTCAGTTAGCCTAAATATATCTGGCCAGAATAGTGCTAGAATTAGAATTTTGATGCAAAAGTGAAATTCTGTTGAATTTTCCCAGTTTGAATTTCACTATTATTTATATCTTAATGTGGATATTCCCTACTTAATGTGTATTTTTATGATGTGTATTTTTATCTGAATTATATGTAAATCAGTAGTTCTTGGTTTAATAGGGCTCCCAGACTCATAAGTTACAGTATGAAACAAAGTACAAAGGTTTCTGAAAGTATAACTAATGAGGTTGGATACAAGTGAACATCAATAGTAAATATGAAAATCCCATCTTCCCAAGGGTAAAGATTCACTGTCTCATCATTTTAATTTTTAATGATTAGAAGGAGCAGGTATAAGTCCTCAACAATTGTTTCTGCAACTTTGAACAACGGAGAAAGACTGAATGAATCAGCCAGCTCTGCATAGGTTTTCAAATTAAGTGCAAGTACAGAGTATTCAGAGGCTTATATCTGTAGAATAAAAATCATGTGAGGAAATTCATAATTATGTCCCTTAATTCAGTAACATAATATAAATTTTAATTCAGTAACATATTTTCTCCACAGACAGAGTTTAAGTTTTCACTAAAATGCATCATTTCACTTCCTGCATGTCAAAGTCTTTCGGACAGGGCCATGTTGAAATAATTTTCTTTCAAATACATATTTACATTGGATATAAAGTACCACATATCTAAGCTGTGATCCTTAAAACTTTTTTGGAAAACACTAAAAATACTAACTCAAAATGATGTCATAAACTGAACAACATGACAAGGCTCTCATTTAGGTGAATATTAACTTCATATGCAAGAGAATGAGGGAAAACCAATCAAGTTTTCCTGATTTTGCTTTCAAACATTGAAGTTGAGAGAAAATCAGAGGGATCATTTTACTGTATTTAATGCTTTTCCACTTAAACAAACACATCTAAATTATAAAAAGGAGGAATGAAAAACATTAGAGATACCAAGCTCCCAGCCAGCCTACAGTGCCTGGTGTACTTATCAGAAGAGGTAAATCTGATCTTTAAATCTGATAGTTAAACCATTTCTGTCTTCAAGTTGTTCACCCTGCAATAAACGCTACAGATTAGCAGTGTAACAGAGGCTTTGATTCAGAAGCCTTAAACGTTGCTCTAATAATATCAAATGAAGGCAATTATGAAGTAGGGTGTCTAAGATGGAGCATATAAGAACAGAGACTTTTTTTCCCCTGTATTTCATTTAGAGTGATGTAGTGAAATTTCAGCTGTAATGGCAAAGGTTTGAAGGAAAGAAGTGTCTGTGCTTCAGGGACTTTCTTTCAGCTCCACTTGTCAGATGTAAGTGCATTTTTGGGCAGAGCTCAGCAGAGTATCTTGATTGCATGCAGTAACATTTTCCCTAACAGCCTGTTCAGTTAGAGTGGCTCCCAAGACATGCAATTCCATCCATGGTATATTAATTTAGTTTTAAAATGTAACAGAACTTGCTATAACATTTGCATTAATTTGCATTTCAGTGTTGACATGAAAAATACTGGGACTAATTATAAAATAACAGACATATTTGGCCAGTTGCCATTTTATGACTAAGAAGACCCATGGAGGGACTGCAATGGCTGACAGCTTCCAATAGGTGCTTAGAAATATTAAGGTCCTTGGTTTAGGCCAACTTATGGCCTTCTGCAGGCAACCAAAACTCCCATGAAATCATCTGGACCACTGAAGAGATTTACTTTGCTCACATTTGCCTCAACACCTGCAACACCCAGTTGTGTGATTGCACTTACCAGACTCTTCTCAGCACGAGGAGGTCCTAGCTTGTCCTCTTCTCTCTGGGAGGCCTGCTAAACACTGATTATCATGTTTAGCAGTAGATGTATGTCTGTCCAGACTAGGACACTACCAGCTGGGTGAGAAACTGGCCCAGTTGTTGAGCCCGTGCAGTAGTGGTCAATGCCTTGTGCTCCGCCTAAATGCCTGAAGCATGTGAAGCACTTCAGTACACTCTCCTCTGTATAATATCTTTATTAGCAAAGGGGAGGAGGAGGAGGCAGAATAAACTCTCATGAAGTTTGTAGGCAGTAAGCTGAACCTGAGCCAGCAGTGGGTCCTGGCACCAGCAAAAGCCAAGAGTATCCTGGGCTGTGCTAAGAGGGAAGGGATTGCTCTCCTTCACTCAGCACTGGTTAAACAGCTTCTGGTCTGCTCTGTCCAGGAGAGACTCCAGAATAAGCTGGAATGAGTTCATTGAAGGGAACAAACATGCTTAGGGTGTGGGAGCATTTACCATGAGAGAAGATGGCTAAGGGAGATGGGATTGTGCAGCTTGAAGCAGAGACGGCTTTTGGGGAGCCTGACAACAGCCTTGCAACACTTGCATGGTAGTTACAGAGAACATGGGGCCAGACTCTCTGCTGAAGGCCATGGTGAGCAGAAAAACAAGTTGGTATGCAAAACAGGAACAAGTTGCCCAGTGAGATTCCATAAACCCATTCCTTGCAGATTTTACAAACCCACCTGGCCAAAGACCTCAGAAACCTAGTCCAGCCTTGGTGTAGGCTCTCTTTAGAGCAGAAGGTTGAAGTACAGTTGGTGTGAGTTCCCTTCCAGCCTGAACGATTTTATGACTTTGTGATGCTACAGAGCTGGATAAATTATTACAGTGACAGGTAGGTTTTGCTTTGAAAATTAAACAGAAATGACATATATCTTAACATCCCTGACTCAACTTATTTCCAACAATGCGAGCAATTTTTCTCGTGTGAATTACTTTTCTTTTTTTCCCATTTCATGTGCCTTTCACTTATCTAAAAAAAACCCACTTCTGCTTTTTATTCCAATATTGAAACAATTTGTGACAATGCAAACTTTTTTATTCCATCCTACCCCCTTCTTTCTGTACTCCTCCTTCTTCTCCCCTCTCCTTTTTATCTTCAGTATTTTCAACTACCGTGACATGATCAATCTCATTCACAAAAATATCTGGAATCTAAGTCACAATCTCTCTTTGGTTAGGGCAGACCTTACACGGCTTGTGTCTGAAATAACTGGAAGTAGTTGAAAACCTCCACATTCTTTCTATTTTTAGTTTATCTCTAAAGCTTTCACACTTCTCACAGACCCTTTCACAACCACACTCCAAACTATCATCTTTGCTGCTGTCTTAATTATCTGAATTTCCTTCTTCCCTCAGTATTTCTTCTTGATGAAGGAAAAGTTGTCTCCATGCTGTGGAGAATGGTAGAAAATGATGCTGGTGATTGCTTTTCCTGGCTACCTAAGCAAATATAATGATTTGTGAAAATATTTACAAATGTCTTCCATAGAAGCTTCCCCAGGATGTTGCCCAAATCAATGGCAATTGCATGCAAAAAACTATTAATAAGATAATCATAGAAAAATGTTTTTTACAAGTTGCAAAACCTCACACTGATACTGAAGATCTGCTACACAATGAAAACAACTCACATAACTGAGACAAGCAGTTGTAGTACTCATCTGTAATGCTGTCTGAAAATTTTGGTAGAGCTGTCTGATCACAGATGTATCATCTCTAGAACCCCTCTTTATTCTTGCTCCCCAATACTGTTGCCTGAAACCATGCAGAGAAACTGCCCGCCACTGTAAAAGCTCTGCAATAAATAGCAAGCACATTTACTCAGCTAAATAGAGCACAATACAGGGATTTCCAGGGTATTAGATTAGCAATTCACACAGCATAGTCAGAACCAATATAGAAAAATTATTATGTAGCCCCATACATAGCAATTAGTCTGTCAGAGTCATAAACTAGTGATTTCTCACTCAAACTGACTTTGGCCAGAAAGTTTGATTCCCAACACTGGGCCTTAATCCAATGACATGTGGCTATAAGCCAGGCCAGCCTAAATCTGTGTCTCTGCTCATTAAATATTGGCAGAGAAGGCCAAGGATGGTTCATGACAGAAACCTGTTTTATGTGACTCATGGCAATCTAGACTTATTTTCTACCAAGGTAATGCTTTGCAAATATCAAAGACAAACTATGCTGGCTTAATAAACAAGTATTAAAACACCTTTACACTGTCAGTGTAAGACTGCCTGTTTGCAGTGCCTATGAGATACAGTGAACTGGACATTCTGTTACCACTTAAAGTATGTTTAAGAAAACTATAATGGATTAATTATGAAAAGGATTATTAGAATCAACAGGCCAGCATTTATTGCTTATTCAAGAGGACATCTCAGTCTCACTGTGACCAAGAGCAAAATTTCCAGTGGCTGCAAATTTTTTTAAACCTTAAATTTACTGCTTTGCTTACCAATATACCAGGGGTATATGCCCTGCAACGTTGATATTGTCAAAGCTAGAAGGGCTCATGAAGAAGTAGAGACAGGAGGTAGTTGTGAACTTGAGATGGATTTCAGCTTCAACACTGTGGGACATTCCTGATTCACATACAAGTGCAGGAGAGAGGGAAAAAGAAAAATTGAGTGGAACCAACTCAGTCCAGGATAGGAATAGAAAAATTGAGTGGAACCAACTCAGTCCAGGATAGGAAGTGATTTCTAACTCTTCCCCTTATTTCTATCTCTAAGAAAGTTTCATAGTGCTGGATAGTCTTACTCGTGGAGGCTAATTTCCTGCTTCTGGCAGGTTTTTATATCCTCTTATCCAAAAGATCTGCCACAGGAAGGTAGAGGAAATCAGTCCAGAAAAAGAAAAAAAAAATAGATTTGCTACATAAAACCAGCAGCAACAACAACAAAACAATTTATTAAGACTGCAAATTCAAGTAGGGATGACATTTTGAAGATTGTCTGTGACTTTTGTCCCTTGTGTTTATGCTTCGCTTGCTTAGCTATATACTTTTATCTTTTTTTCCACACAATCCAGTACAGCTTTGCTTATTGTCTTCAGTGTTGCCTTTTCATGCTCAATATGTGGCCCCAGGACATAGTCACTGCACACCTTTTAAATTCAGCTCTAATTCAGAATGATTCATTTGTTTGTGGTTTTCATGATAATATCTTAATCTCAGAAGTCAGTTTTGGAGCAATCTTGGAGCAAATCACACTGGTCCAAACCAGCACAGTGCTGGAAATGGTGCTCAGAGCCCTAACAATATAGAATTTCTAGTGATATGGATCAAAACCCCACGTGGATGAGAAGTATCAGTGACAAGCCCTAATGCATTTGCTAATGCAGGAGCCTGTGTACAAAGTTAAAATGGCTCTTTATACTGACCAGTTTTGTTTGCAGCAGTCTTGAAGCTGGATCTGCTTGTTAGTTTCCTACAGGTTTGACAGTGTTTATTCTGCTACAGATAATAGCACCTGATCTGGTGTCATTCCTAATTTGACATCATCTGCACATTTGCTGAATGTGTAGTTTATATGATACATGTTGCTGATAATGAACAATGTCAGCCCTGCTGCTGACTGGTGCCTTCTGGGCTGATGTGAAGTAGATGTCAATTTGTCAGTCTTGTGGCAAGCTCACAAATCTGTAGAAGCCTATGGGTACATCCACAACATCCTATGCAGCTTTTGGCAGGGAGGCACCCCAAAGCTGGCCCCTCAATGACACATTCAGATGTTTGAGACACTTTCTCTGTGTTGTGCTGGGCAGAGCTAACAACACTTTTGGAGTTCAACTGAGTGTTTCTTTGTGATTCTACATTTAATCTATAGACCCTATAGAACATGTAATGTGAGTCTTTTTACTGCAAGAAACAAGAGTTCAAGACCAATTGAGTTTTCTCTTTTTTTTCAGTATTGTAGCAAGAGTTTAATATTTTCTCTCCCTGTGTAATGTGGGTGAATTTTTCACTTCTGAGTGATAAATGGAGCTCATTAGAAGTTCCCTGTTATCTTATAATTCCTTAAAGTAAATCCATTGTACCACAGTACATTGCTGGTATGCCTTACACTGCAGAAACAGGGCACTGTTCAGCCATCCCTTTGAAAACACAGTGTGAATTTGAAGACAGAAAGGAAATAAAAACTGTGAGGGTACAGTGAAGTTGGGAAAACCTCAGTGTGACTACTTCATACACATTTTCAATATCCATTGGCAGTGACGCAACTCAAATATTTTGTCAGTCTTTGTGACTAAATCCTTGCTATATCTCTGGCCTAGGTAGCATTAGAGTATGGGGTTCTTTTCCTGCTTTATGCATGCTTTCATGTTTGTAACAATTCATAAGCCTTAGGAAAAGTATTTTGCATTCGCTCTGATTTTGGTTACTTTGTAATTGCTGCATTCAACAAACAAAGCTATAGATGTTTTTAAAATGAATTTACAGATTGTCTGTCTTCGATGGTTATTAAATAAAAAACCATTTACAATATCTTTTTTTTTCCCATGCCTTATTTAAAACGAGTATTTGCTATGAAAAAATACATATTCTACTAGTTCCTGAAAATACTGAGAGAAGCTCAGAAAGCAGAAGTAACCAAAATAGACAAAACAAGACTTTCAACACTCTCTCACGACATCCTCATAGGTAAACTCAGATGAGTGAACCAGATGAGTGGACAATGAGGTAAATTGAGAACTGGCTGAACAGCAGATACTGGAGGGTATAATCAATGGAACAGGATCTAGTTGGAGGCCTGTCACTAATGGTGTCCCTCAAGGTTCAGTCCTGGACTGAGTCTTTTTTAATTTACCAAAACTTATTTGTCACTGACTTGGATGAAGGTGCAGATGCCTCCTCAGCAAGTTTGCTGACAACACAAATCTGTGAGGAGTGGCTGGTACCCCAGAGGGCTGTGCAGCCCTTCAGAAGGACCTCGATGGGTTGGAGAGATGAGCAGAGAAGAACTGTAAAATTCAACAAAGGCAAGTGCAGGGTCCTGCCCCTGGGGAGGAATAACCCCATGGACCTGTACAGGCTGGGGGCTGATCTCCTGGGAAGCAGCTCCTCAGAGAAGGACCTGGGGGTCCTGGTGGCCAACCAGCTGTCCATGAGCCAGCAGTGTGTTCTTGTGGCCAAGGAGGCCAAAGGTATCCTGGGGTGCATTGGGAAGAGCTTTGCCAGCAGGTTGCTGGAGGTGATCCTGCCCTTCTACTCGGCCCTGGTGAGGCCTAACCTGGAATGCTGTGTCCAGTTTTGGGTTCCTCAGGACAAGAGAGACGTGGAGCATCTGGAGCAGGTCTGATGAGGGGCTACAAAGATGATCAAGGGACTGGAGCATCTCTTTTAGGAGGAAAGGCTGAGGGAGCTGGGCCTTTCAGCCTCCAGAAGAGATGACTGAGAGGGGACTTCATCAATGTCTGTCAATATCTGGAGGGAGATGTCAGACAGTGTTTCCAGGCTCTTCCTGCTGGTGCCAAGAAATAGGACAAGAAGCAACAGATGGAAACTGAGGCACAGGAAGTTCCACCTGAACATGAGGAAGAACTTCTTTCCTGTGCAGGTGACTGAGCATGGGAACAGATAGCCCAGAGAGGGTGTGGAGTCTCCCTCACTGGGGATATTCAAGAACTGTCTGGACACAATCCTATGCCATGTGCTCTAGGATGGCCCTGCTTGAGAGGGGAAGTTGGTCCAGATGACCCACTGTGGTCCATTCTAACCTGACCTATTTTGTGATTCTGTGCACGTTTTATTAGAGTGCAATGGGATTGTGTTTAACTCAACCAACAGCAATAAAAATGAGCTTACGTTTCTGAAAACACAGTCAAATTTATAAAAAAATGTAAAAAAAAAATCATAGACACTTTTGTATGTAGCTGTGCACATTAGAAAGCTAAAAGGTCACCTTCAAACCTGCATAAAAAGATAGCTGTAATCAAGACACAGTGTGTTAAGCATGAGTCACGTGCAGAGATCATTGAGGATATAAATACCAGCAAAAATGACAATATGAAATACTGCCATACATTGGTATAAATGCAATTAATTTAATCTGCATTTCTTAACATATGAATCTGTATTGCTTATAGGTTTCTAATTTGGTTTTTTTGGACAAAGATTATCAAACCCCAGAATCTCTAAAGATTCTAAATGGCTAGCATGTAGAAGTGGCAATGGGGATGAACAGAGAGCAAGGAAGATATATTTCAAGTGCACATGTTAGTGGCTGAGAACAAAGCATTTATGTAAATGAAATTAAAGTATCTGATTTTGAGACAGTATGTCAGTTTGTGAGATTGTTTGGTTGGTTGGGTTTTATTTTTATTTTATTTTATTTTTACTAAAGATTAGTCTGGAGCTAGATAACAATAGAGCTATTTATCTTTGTTTACAAAGAAACTAAGAGCAAATCTTGGATTTTCCAGTGCAAATACCATATTGCTCTTCATTTACTTCACTGGAAGCACTGGAAGAGCACACATTTTAAATTTTAACATACTCTGTCTTATGATATTAATCATGATAAAGGACACTAAAAGTCTAAAATGTTTAAAGTAACCATGCTCTGTCTTATGACATTAATCACAATAAAGGACACTAAAAGTCTAAAATGTTTAAAGTAAGAAGAAAGAAACTATGCAAGCTCTTTGTTAAAAGAAGTTCAAAAGTGTCTGGACACTGAATGCTCCCAAGTAATGAATTTTTTTCTGACTTTTTCCATTGTCTTCTAAGACATTTTAAGGTTTTTATTGGTAGGAAGATTATGATGGTTCTAAAGACAAGGAAAAGACTACTTAAATTTTGCATCTGAAGCTTTGCCTGAAATCCATGCATATGTAGAAAAATTTTTGCTGATTTGGATCCCAAGTATTTAATTTTAGAGAGCCGAGGCTGATAAATGGCTGCACTAACAAAATTGCTTTATGACTCACAGCTCAGAAGAGAATTTTCATACTCTACAGGCTCATCAGAGGCTACAATGGTGAATGCTCGGTGCTAATTTGCTGTGTGCGTGCAGAGTGTTGCACAATGGTTTGGGTGATGTAGCCTCCCTTGTACTGAGAGCCTCCTGTTTGCAGATGTACAGCCTGCAGTGGGGAGGTGCCCATCCCCTCAGCCACTTGGACAGGATCTCCCCGAGCCTGGAGTTTCCTCTCCTGGATCTGTTCTTGTGGCTTTGCACCAACTAAGTTGGTAGTGTGGCTGTGGTGGGTTCTCAAAAGAAGCAGATGTGTCAGGCAGGGGAAACACTCAATCAACCTATTTTCACCTCTTTTGGGTCTTTGAGGTACATTGGAGATCGAATAATACACTTTCACTGAGTGTAGCAGTGGGGATGCAGCACCAGCCCCAGTCAGCATGTCAGAGGTAAGAGCATAGACTCAGGAACCACTGACAAGAGTTTGAACATGAAGCTTGTGTCTCAACTGCAAGAGAGTGTTATGGGGAAACCCAGCTGCACTGGAGAGGAGCCTTAGGGGACCCCCTTACCTGGGGTCCTCCATCACTTCCCACTGGCCACTGAGAGTTTTCCCTTGCTTTTTCTCTCTGTCTTTTACCTTTTGATTTTATTTTTTCCCAAAGTAACTTTCACTGTTAGCATCAGTATATGCCATGAACTATGAGCTCCCCTTGGAATTTTTGTGCACCTTTCTCAGCATCCACTCTGTAACAATGGCTCTTTCTGCAACTTGCTGATAGATTCCTACACCCACTCACCTTTTCTCACCTTGGGTTTTAAAAAACCATTTTCTGCATCCCAAAGTCCGTGTTCCTTACTTTATTCAGAGCACAGTTGTCATCTGCCCTTTCATGTGTGTGCTAAAACCCATAATGTCACCAGCTACATCCAATCTCATACAGTTTCACCAGCTCCCTGCATATTTTAGTATTCAGCTCAGAGAACAGTTTGCAAGCAGGTTTGTACCCCAATTTGCATGCAGTGTTCTGTCTAGTCTCCAAGGCTTATTTGTAATCCTCCTTTCTGTGGTACCTCATGTGGAAGGAAAGAAGAATTCACTTGATGTCAAGTTCCTGGGTGAGATTAAATTTTGTTTTATTAGCATGTGACAGGCTGCTTCTGATAGCGATTCAAATATTTCACTTATTTTCAAAGGTATATTAAACCCAAAACCCAGTAATTTGCTCAAAACTAATGAATAAATCATTGGTAGAACATGTAAGAAAGTCCCAGTGCATCTGCAGGACTTTATATGAACACTTCCAAACTTTCAAATGCGTCTGTTTTCTACACCCTTACCTAAAATCTACAGTCCTTACCCTGGATTTGGAAACTGGGTCATGCTGTGTATATATGCCCACGCTTCTGTTAAAGTATTGCTGGAGTCCAAGTAAATATCTTCCCTGTAAGAAAAACTTTGATCAGATGTAGGATTTCACTTCAGAAATATTTTCTATGATGCTTTGATTTTGGGGACATTAGACCTTACTGGCTGGATCGGCCAATAGGTTGGATTGAGATGTTTTCATCTTCACAGCATTTTTTGCAGCTTCTATTTACTGAATAGATTAACTCCATCCATTGAATATGTTCAGCAGACCTGATGTGCTAACAGAATATGTCCTGTTTAAAACAAAAGAAGGAAAAATGCTGAACTTCTCACACAGCCAATAAAGTGAACAATTCAGCATGAATCAAAACATATCTTCTGGGTCATTTCAAGTAAAGTCCAAAGAAATGAGAGAGAAAAATTTAGAAATAAAAGAAAATATATTATTTAAATCAGCTTTCAAACATTAAAAGAAAAAGAAAAATTACACAGAGTAACTGGAATACTTCTGTGAAGCTTCTGAGAGCTGAATGTCAGTGCTGGTGGCTGTCTGGATAGTTCAGGTTTCAGCCTTAGCTCTTGAAAAGAGTTCCTGACTCTTTTATATCAGTTAAGTGGGGCAGAGAAGATGCTTTAAAAATACTCTTTTAAAATCCTGCGAATTTCTCTGTTTTTCATCTCACTCCAACTAATTGACAAGTATTTTGCCAAAGAGCACGTGTACACACAGGCAAACACCCACTTGTGCACAGACAAGGAAACATCAGTTTTAACCCTTTGCAGTCATTATTCTTTTCAGAGTAATTTACTGTAAAGCAAGCAATAAAAACCCCGTAGCACTGGTAAAATAGCTTTCCTTATTATGAACATTTAAGATAAGATAAGATAAGATTCTTAAATCAAACTGATTCCTCAGTAGCAATTCGGGGAAAGAAACAAAAACCAAAAAGAAAAAAAAAGGTGAGTTTAAATCCTGTTCACATGTCTGCACCTACAGTCACAGAATAATTATTAAGTACAGGAAAGATCTTGGCAGTGGTGTTTCTCTCCATGCTGTGTGAATTTAGGGCAGGGATTCAACACAATATTATCAGACAATGCAGACAAGAAAATGTTAATTCATCATCTATACAATTCTCCTGAAGCACGTTGGCTATTATACACGGGAATCATAGAAGTGGGTCAAACATGCAAACTAGATCAGTGCAGGTGTTATTACATAGATCTTTTTCTCTCACCTAATGGAGATGCAATCTGTACTCCATGCAGGGCCACCAAAAGATTTAATTTGATAAAGAGTCCGCTTATCACAACTTGCTTTTTTTTTTGCAAAGGTAGGGTAATGCAACAAAGCCTATCAGGCATAGCAGGCTTATGGGAAAACAATAAAAAGATACTTTAAAAATGTTACATAAGCAATTAATCTCATATATTAGTAAAAACAGAAATAAAAACATATGCAAAATCAAGACCTCCTTATACTACTAACCCTGGATATCAGTACACCATGGCAAAACTCTAACAGCATCAGGCCTGGTGTCCTGACTAGTGCCATCTCCTGGGATGAGTTGCATGTAGCTATAGAGTCCCTGTGAAATCTTCTTTTCTCCAGACTATAAGCTGTTATGGGATAAAGGTCCGTTTGCAAAGGAAAAGGCAGATCCCAGCTATTTGTTCAGGAAAACTCAAGTCCGGGGCAGAATCTAAGGATTTTGGGGGCAGAAATGGATTTTCCTTCAGCCAGGAGCTGAGCTTTCAGGATTGCCTTGACTTAGCCGCTTGCTTGCTGTACTTGATCTAGCCCTTGGGCTCCTATGTACTTTTAGAAATATTGTCTGAAGAAAATAAACCAAGTTTTTATGTAGAAATGATCAATAATAAATGTAGCTTCACTTTGGAATAAGCACAGGAAATTCCAGTACTTTGTGTAAGTTTCTGTCTTGTATGAAGGCAAATCAGGAGAGCAATTTTTATTAAAAAAAATTAGTTACCTGTAAATGCCTAGAGCTTTGCAATACATCAGTTTTAAAACAAGGGGTTTTTCTCTGTTGAACTGTACTTGAAGGGATGCTACAGACAGCATACTCAGGAGAAAGAGGGCAGAGAAGTGAAATAAAGACAATTGATTCAGGACAGGAAAGGAGAAGTGAAAGGAGAAGTAAATCCAGGCTTGCAATTAGCATTACCTTACTGTCACAGTACTCTTCCTGTTTTTAATAATACTACTGAAGTTTTAGGTATTATGTTAAACAATTGAGTTTCTGCAGAAACAAGAAAACTCTTTGAAATATATATAGATATGTCTAATTTTTTTTTGTTCTTTTTCTCATGTATATCAGAATAGAATCATCATGAATAATAGGCTAGAATGGGGATGAGTGCAAGAATGTAAGAATATAGTTCACCCGTGGTGACAAGAGGGTAGATCTGATACTGTTGGATGCAGGAAAGCAGTTTGAGTGTCAAAAGCAGGGAAAAGAGTCAGATTTCCCTGTGTTCAATAATCCTACGTACATAGGCAAACTGGATGGCCTGAAAGGATTATATTTCATGTATTTAAAAAACATCCAGCTTCCTCATCACAAATTCTTACTAAAAATGTAGTTGTATCTCAGTAATACTTTTCAAAATATTAAATTTATTGCTGCTCCTAGATTTCCAGTGTACTGAAAATCTAGTTCCTCTTTGCAATTAAAACTGAGGAATTTGTGTTGCTTCCTTTTCTAGAAATAAAACAAAAAGTCTCCTTCATAGCTTTTCTAGTAAAGAGGGATTACTGTAATTACTTAGAAATATATTAAGAGTCCTACTCCTAGTTAAGATAGGGCTAGCAGTCTCCAAAGTGTTTCCAGAGCCTGCAGAAGAAATACCTTGTAGACATATAACTAATCATTATAAATTTTTTTAAATAGATTTCAGCCTTGTCTATGCGATTTTTGTTGTGACAGGCTAATTAAAAAGAGCACTCTCTTAAACAAAAAATTCTGCCTATTTAAGATGCATCACAAATTATCATCAGCTGGAAACAGCTTTCACAGGAGGTGTCTTGGCTGTTAAATATCAAGCATTCTTTATCTTAACAGGGAGAAACCTCAGACTGAAAAGATAAAGAGGATTGCATAAAGTAAGCAAAACCCCCACATTTTTCCCAGAAAAAAAAAAATAGGGCTATAGCATTTGCATGCATTTTGAAGTTGCTTTAGCTGGGATCTGCTTTTAAGCTGGGCCCCCTCCTGCTTGTTCCCCTCCTGCTCTCTGCTAGAGATGCTGCACAGCAATGCCCATGGCAGACCACGTCCTCTGTTGATGTGAAACATGAACTCCACTTGGAGGCTCATCTCCCAGTCCAGCCTTGTCCCATCCCCAATCCCCAGCAAGGTGCCCAGTGCCTGGGCTGGGGCTGCCCCAGTGCCCTTGGCTGGGACACCAGTGCAGGCTGGGGCACCGCCTGTTCCTGGTCAGGAGGTGAGACATGCCTCGAGTGCCCCCACCCTGCCAACCCAGAGAGCCTCCAGCATCTCCAGCAACCATGCTCAAGCAACCTCCAGCCCCCAGCAGGCCCTGGAATAGTTCATTAAGCTTAATGTAGATACCTGTGCCTTATATGTTTGCATTTGTGACGCTGTGAGATTATGGAGCATTAACTTCATCCTCATGTAGGCAACTGCAGTTAGTTAGAAGTGTATCAGAGGAGCTGTACCCCAAAAGGGACCATTTCCCCCAGAACTCTGTAAAGGGACTGACTTCAGCTACAATCAAAAATCTAAAATCAAGTGGTGTAAATCCCATTCTCCAACTTTATCTGGCATGTGGAGTAACAACATGTAGAGTGTATCATAATGTGCAACATTATGTTGCCAGAGTTCAATATTTGTTTATTAAGCAAATCAATAGAGCAGAATCCCAGAAAGAGCACTGACTTTACCCACTGATCTCAAAGGTTACATCAATATGTGTATACATGCATATATATGGAAGATTTGGTTCTGGTAATTTAATACAAAAATGGAAGAAGAGCAGATGTTACACCATTTATGAAAAACATCAGAACATTTTTTACAAGCATGAGTGACTTCACATGTCATCATTTTCCTCATTTACTTTAAACCAAATTGCTTATGATTTTGGTTTTATGCAGTGTGACCTCAACTGTGAGAAATCAATGACCATGTCTGCTGAAGGAAGATTTCTAAGGTTTCTGTGGAGAAAGAGACATACCTTATATGAATTGCTTAAATCTCCTCTTCCTATTGTTGCTAGGTTTCTTCCACTGAAAGTATATATAGTTATTTGGGTTTATGTTTAGCATGAAGAGAATTGACACCGGTTTGCAATAATCCAAGAAAAAGTGTAAAAATACCACAAAATACAAGAAGATCATTCTATAATAAGCTCACTTAAATACTCTCGAGGTACTTACCTCAACTAAACAGACAGGTTCCCTTTATTTTGAAAGTGTAATACACATCATATAGTAGCCAGATCAGAAAGAGGTCAGTGAAAATGGTACATCTTTACCTAGGAATAGACCAAAGGAAGAATTTCTGTCCCGTGGAAGAAAATGGCAGAATTCTACAGTGTGAGGAATTGTTCCATGTGAAATAACATCATTCAATGAGTTTATTTGAATAATATGTCAGAGGAATATAATGGGAAAATTAATTCAGAAATAGTCAAAATGAGTCAGAGCTGATTATGAATAGCATAATTCCAAAACAAAACAATTATTTAGATTCCTTCTGGTAAAATCTGTCATTGTCACATATTCCTTATATTTTAGTTAAAACGAAAAGTCACATTTGACTTTGCAGGCTAGAAGTAAACATCAGTAATTTTTCAGATATATAGCCCGCATGCTCTTTTTAGCCAGCAACAACCTGACTATCGTGCCACCAACTCTACCTTCAAAGCTCACAAAGTTTTGGGGTGGTCAACAGTCTACCCACTTGGTATTCAGAGACCATTTGTGGCAGATCACAGTCCCTAGTACAAGTTTTGACATGGAAGAATTAAAAAAACTAAGGGTATTGCTTGAGCTATTCCAGCTGCAAAATGAGCTAAAGAAGCTGAGAACTCTGTATTTTTCTGAGAATTAATAATACAACACAGAAAAATCCTGGAAATTTTCTCACAGAATGGAAAATGGTAAAAAAAAAAAAAAAAAAAAAGTTACAAATTATGAAGTATTTTTCTTTGTCAGAGAAGTCAGTGTTTCTTAAATGCTTTGCAGCTGACATCTTGGTAACTTGCCATCCTAGTGAAAAATGTCAAAAAATCCCTGAAGCATTGTGGAATAAACTTTGATCCATAGCTCTAAGTCTCTCCATTCACACGAAGGATCATGGGATTTTAATGACCCAAATGGATCAGTACCTTTGATTTATAGCTTATCTAGAGGGGCACTAACCTCAGCCTGTGCTTGTTTACCTTTAATGTTATTTGGCTATACAGAGAGTGGTACCAACCATTATTCTTTATTTTAGAACCTCAAAAAGGAAAGGGAATACAGGACTCTTATTTCAGTCATGTCAAAAATTATCAAAGATGTGAAACTGAGCACTTGTAATGTGTAGTGCTCAGACAAGCTGAATGGCAGGTAAGTACTGGGAAAAAATAACTGGGAAAACTGCAGTTCATTCTGAGCCTTGGCTGAAGTCTCTCTTGGTACCTTCACGGGACTCATCCAATATTAAAATTTCCTATGTTCTTCAAAAGATGATGTTCATCCTTTCTCTTGTGGACAAATCTGATTCTGCAATCAAATCAGCAAAATAATAATTAACTACAATTAATATAGAAACCTCAAGAAACCATGAGTGGAAAAAAAGGATAAGCACTCTGCAGTTTTATGATAAAATGACAAAGAACGTGTAGGTCATGTGTATGACAAGCAAATAGGTGCACGGAACACCCAAAAGGAGAATGGGAAGAGCATGGTAATCCTGATGGAGGGGAGGCTGCCTATCCCTTTCCAAGAGCTGTGCAGGCACCTTGACATCACTCTACAGTGACACGGAGTCCAAAATCACAGCTCTTAGGCTGACAGAGAGCCAACACCTACTGCAGGAAATGTTCAATACACAAACCTTTGCCTTCTCACTGGCTTTTCAGCATGAGTTCAGCCCTGTGGTTTGGATTTAGTTTCTCTTGAAGTGTTTGACTCTGAGTTAATCCTGGGCTAAGAGGGCCTGCCCGGAGGTTGGCTGTCTTTGCTGTGTGCAGGGATTGGGGCTCCAGCATGTGGCCCATCACAGCAAATCTATTCTAGGGCATCAAGTGCCACAGTATCTTTTGCCTTTTTCACTCTACTGTTCTGTCTTTCTGAGGCAAACATGATAAAGTACAAACTGGCACATAGTCAGAGCAACAAAACTTTCCTGGGGGGTGGAAATTCCCTCTGCAGTGATGGGCATGCCATGCAGCTTCAGCTGCCATCTCTATCCTAGCAAAATTGGTTTGCTGTTTTGGGAGTGGGCAGGCAGCCATCAGCTTGGCAGATGTGTGTGCTTCTGGTGCCATGTAGCACCATCCAAAATAAAAATGACCTCACAGGCTGGGAGGTCTGATTGTCATTTTTTCTTGAACTCCAGTATCCAAAGGGTGTAATCATATGATTGATAGACTTCTGAAGAGAGGTACACCAACTTCATTTGCAGGCTGTGAAACAGGATGAAGAATAATAGTAAAATGAGAAATTTAATTCCTTCTTAGTATTTCACCAATAGTTGTACAGATTTAAAAATTGATTATGCTGGTAACTTAGCTTTGTAATTGTCAATGCTTTTAACTAACTATACACGTAAAAAACTTCTCTTATGTATGTTGAAATGCACAAAGTGATTGCCATGAGCACCCACAAAAATCATAATAGAGTTTTAATATTTTTTGTTGAAACAATCTAATTAAAGGGGATATGTCAGAAAAGAATATCATAGCTCCTAAACAATGCTGCTAAAAAACATTTTCTATTCTTTTTTAATTCAAGTACTTATTTTTGCTTTTACGCATCTCAGTCGTTAGTGGAAGAAAATTGTGTTTTGAGTTTAGTACATATTTAATTTGAAGTGCTAAACTCTTTTGCTTCAGTCTACTCTCTTTACCTACCCCTGAATATAGCTCACTATTTATCTCAGTTTCTTAGTTAAGTCTTTACGATGACATGAATCCATCCACTGGAAAATACAAAATTGAGCATATAAAAGGATCAATTTTTTAAGCACCTGACTAGCACAGAATATAAAGCTCCTTCTGTAATTTTTTCTCAAAATGAGCCATATTTTTCCTATAGTTTTGATAAAAGTCTCAAAAGTCTTGTTTTTTGCCATCTCAAGCCCTCTGGTTTTCTCAACCCCACGGGGTGCAGTGCTGAGAGTACCAATTAACTTTGCAGACTAAAGCACCTGCTGTGATGAGTCACTCCTTACAGCATTCTGCATTCTGCAGCCCAGCAAAGAAAGTTGGTCAAATATTATAATTTCATCAAAGTTTAAGGAAGTGTCATTTTCAGGATTTATGTTCCTTTGACGTAGCAGTAGAAATATGCAAAAGGGTTTTTTTTATCCAAAGGTTACAATCTGTCATTGTCATACAATCCAAAACAAGAACTAAAGCTAATTTAAATTAGAGGACAATGACAATATTTTGGGTTGAATGACTGTGAGGAATTTTGAAAGTAAATTCTTTTGTGCAGAGGTAAAATGACTGTGGGTCAACAGTGAAGAGATTTAAATTGTGACAATCTTTTTAATGTGGTAAGAGCATGCACAGATGGAAAATAGGGGATTTTAAGGGTTTTTGTTGGGTTTTTTTGTTTGTTTTTCTTTAGGGTTTGTTTGGTTTGTTTCCTTTACTTCAAAAAATGTCACAAACCATGGGCCAGAGTGGTAAGGGATGAGCAACCTTGATTTGAGGCAATTCAACAAATTCAATTCCTGAATAAAGTTATCCTATACAAGTTTCCATCTGAGTCAAAGTCATTATCCAAACTTAGAAAAGAAAGCCTTGAGGCTACCGATGAATTACATCAATAAAAGCAGGACTGAAGGCTACATAGATTTACATTATTGAATAGTTAGAACTACTAGAACTCTTCAAAATTTTTAAGAGCGTTTTAGTTTTGAAGACTGAAATGCTCATAATAATGTGAAGTGCTCTCATAATTTTAAATCCCTCTATACTGCAGATTCCCAAATTCTTATTACTGCTAAATTTCAGCTGCTCATCCACTATTATCAATATGTTGGTTTAGAAAAGTGTTGCACCGCCTTTTTTCACCAAGTCTCAAAACCTCATTCTAACTGTATAATGAAATTAGCTAGGCCTTATGAATTATGTCCTTAAAAATGCAAAAACAATAGACCAAAAAATGAAGCTGCTCAGTGACCTTGATAAAAACTTATTATCTGAAGTAAAAACACAAAAGGCTTGTTTTATGTAAAATTTTCATATTTTTTTAATATGGAAATTAAACAAAGTAGAATACACTTATCTGTAACATTCTCCTTTCCCATGTTAATACAAATATTTTTGTGAGCAATCCACTATCAAGTAGCTAATTGACTCTTTTCTTAATGCAAAAAGTAGGAGAAATGACAGTGAGAGATGTACACTAGTGTGTAAGTTTACACACAGTTTATAGAGAAACCATATAAAACGCTGCTAAAATCTGTCTTCTCTTTTACCTAAACACAGAATCAAAGAGTCATTGAAGTTGGAAGGAACCATTTGAGGTCAGCTAGTCAAATCTCCGTGTTCAAGCAGGATCAGCTTGGGCAGATTGCCCAGGGGCCTGTACAGATGAGATAAATGGGCTGACAGGCACCTACAGTTCAACAGGGGAAATGCAAACTCCTGTATCTGGGAAGGAAAAACCCCAGGCACCAGTCCACACCAGCAAATGACTTCCTGGAAAGCGGCTTAGCAGAAAAGGACCTGTGGGGCCTGGTGGACACCAGGCTGAACATGAGCCAGCAATGCACTCTTCCTGCAAAGGTGGGGGATGGTGTCCTAGGATGCATTAAGCAAAGTATTGCCAGTAGGTCAAGAGAGGTGATCTTTTCCCCTCTTCTCTGGGTGAAGCATCATCTGGAGTTGTGTGGGCAATCTGAGCTCCTTGGTGCAACAGAGATATGGACATAATGGAAAGAGTCCTGAGAAGGGACACAAAGACAATTGGAGTCTAGAGTATCTCTCCTATGAGAGGCTGAGAGCACCAGGGCAGCTTAGCCTTGGGAAGAGAAGACTCAGAGAGGAGCTTATCAATTTGTATCAATATCTGAAGGAAAGGTGCAAAGACAATGGAGCTGGGCTCTTTCCTGTGGTGCCCAGTGATGGGACAAGAGGCAATGGGCTCAAACTGTATACAACGAGTGTCTTCAGGAAACACTTTATTACTGGGAGGGTAAGTGAGAACTGGTACTGTTTGCCAGGCGAGGTTGTGGAGCCTACACACTTGCAGATATGCAAAAGCTGTCTGGACATTGTCCTGAACAACTGGCTTTAGGTGATCCTGCTTGAACAGAAGAATTGGGCAAGATGAACTCCAGAGTTCCTTCCAACCTCAACTGTTCTGTGATTCCACTTTTAAGCACCAGGTCCCACAGAGAACCTTTCATTGTCTCCTTGATCAACTTTTGCCAGGAAGCTGTCAATGCTCTCCAAAAATCTTCTAGATTGCATGTGCCCTGCTGTATTGTCCTTACAAGTGTACGGACCCCAGGAGGGCCAGGGTCTGTGAACACAAAGATTCTTCCCATTGTTTGAAGAAAGGCCCATCTACTTCTTCTTGATCAGGAAGTTCCCAGCACATACCCACTACAACAGCAGCCATATGCCAGTGCAGCGTCCCTATGTAATCTTTGTTGCACTCAACGCCAGGGAATTAACCTCTTTAAATTAATCTAAATTAATTGAAATTAAACTAATTTATTTAAAACTTTAAATTTAATTTAAAATTTAAAGCAGGTTTTTGTCTCTGGGTTTAGAGGGATAAATAAATGTAACCATGGTTGAATGGATAAAAGAATAAACTGTAAATAATAAAGGTAAGAAACACCTAAAAAAAAGGTGGATTTTTTTCTATTTTCTGATTCAGATGAAACTCTGAATGGCTACCACCACAACTTTTTAGTCTAATCCCATAAAAAGTAGGCCCTGATGATTTGCATTTGCTTTTACTACAGCAAGAGAGAGGTAGGTCCGTTCTGGCAACCTCCTGTTTGGGAGGTTTTTCTGCTGGTGTACTTGCTGTGTTAGTGCAGTCTCCCACTGTACTTCATTCCTGGGCCTTTGATGAAGTCACATGGCCTCACTTAAGGTGTCATTTGAGGAATGAGGTCTCACTTGTGGGATATGCTCATGTGACCCTGAAACAGAGCTGGAAAACTGACTGGATGTACCTCATATCATTGAAGATATCTGTTTGTTTGCAATTAGGTATTTTTTTGCTGGGGAATTATCATCTTCTGTTTTCTTAGAGCAATTAATAATAAGGGACAGTGTAATCCCACATCATAACCAAGGTATTTGCTGAAAAAGGAAACAATAAATGTGCCATCAGTGAGATTCAGTGTGCTTATGATTGTGTGGCATACAGCACTCTATATGCAAGATCTGAGTGGTCCAAACATTATGTACTTCCCTTGAGCACTTAGATAAAGGAAATATCCATTCACTTGAGTTTGGATTGTAGGTTTTGATGGAGCTTTCCCCAGAACAGGTATTGCTCAGCTTCAGTGGGCAACTGCACTCATACTCCCCCTAAACTTCTACCATACAGCTTCCATGCATGTTGAAAAGCTGAAAAACCCAAGAAAACGAATAATTTCTTCTAGCTCTGAAAGGGTTGTTTGTTTTGGAATGTGTCAGGTGCAACTTAGTTAATATTTAGATGCTGAATTTAGATACTAACTAGGAGAAACTGAGACAGATTTGATTCCCCCTTCACCACTGTCAGGAAATACTTAGTGGCTTATATACAATAGGAATGGAAATGAAAAGCTTATTTCTGTATCAGTATTATTTATTCAACACCTTCATTTACAGAATCTGTCACTGTCTTTATGCCCACTGTTGTGTAGAGGTTTTTCACATATGTTAACATGTCTTCAATAAAACTCAATTTGATGAGCTTTTACAGCATTGTAAAATGTATCAGAGAAAGTTTTAATGGGCAGTATGTTCACAACCATTACCAATACACGTTCTTCCATCTTCTGCCAGTTTGTAGGGATCAGTCTGGAGACATTTGTAGCTGCCCTTAGTGTTAATGCATACAGCAGAAGGAGGGCATGGTGGATTAATTTCATTTTCACATTCATCGATGTCTGCAAAATGAATACACACAGATCAATAATAATTACAAAGGGGTTACTAATTTCTCATAAACATTTTTACAAGGATTCATAAATGAAAGGCATTGTATACTTTCAATGACACACAGATAATGATAGAAATCTGTATGGTTACTGTTTAAAGCACAGAGTGTGGGATTGTTGTTTTGCTTGATTTTTTTGTTTGTTTGTTTTAAAGCTGGAAATGATGAAAAAAAAAATCTGCTTTTGTAATCCATCAAAAGCTACAAATGGCAATTGGCTGAATTTTCAAAAATGCAAAACCTAAACTTGAGAGCTCTTCTTGCACATGTTTATGTCCTAAGACTTGGATTTCCTCTATAAATGTTTTCATTCTGTGCTCTGTAGAGATAGTGAAAATAATAATGCAGATTCAGTTCTGTACACTTCGAGGCATGATTTTGAGGAGCTAATTTTTCAGGTAAGCTTTGGTTACAAAATTTATAACCATAATTTGTGATATCACTGCCAGGATGACTGTTTCTAGATGCCATATAAATTCTGTGAAATGACAATATCCTGGCAGAATGTTGAGCAGATGAGCAATTATCCATTGGAAAATGTGCATACACATATTGGTCTTGAGGCCTTTCAAGATCTTTCTGATTATGTGATGAAATGGGAAACAGCTGAGGAGTAACAGCAAGGGGAAAAAAAGGGGTCTTTTCATATTTCTGCATCTTTCTTCTTTCTGTGTAATATTTACTTGCATGACTGAAGTAATTTGACTAAAAGTAAGTTAGTTGACTAGTAATTTGACTAAAAGTTAGTTTAGTTAGTTTCCCATTGGTTCTGTATATCTGAGAGCTTGTTTAATGTCTCTGACCAATGGTCCTGTGAAGCACTGCAAACCCATATGTGGACAACTAGCCAAGTCTTCAGTGTCTTGGCTTTATCCCTTTCCTTCTCTACCACAGTGTTTGATCTGCTTGTCAATATAAGTAGTTATTTTCAATCAGTATTAGAAACTGGCCTGTATTTACTGACTTAGTTTAGGATTGTCACTCAAACCACTTAGGGAATTCTATCATTGGAAATAGGATCAAGCCTGATTCTCTAATTTTAGTACAAAACAGTAGCTGTGCCCAAAGACAGTTATCAACTAAGACAGTGAAAAGACTAACATGGCAAGGAAAAATCTTAAACTTCAGAACACTTAAGAAAAAATAACTTTCATAACACTTCTTCGAAGCAGGAAAAGAATCTGTTGCTCAGGATGAAGATTTCTGAGTAAGTATTACTCCCTTCAAAACTACATTTTGAGTTAATCTTAGCTGCCTTAACCATTGTCCAGGAAAGAAAACCTGCACCTTTGCCTGAGCTGTAATTCAAATATGCTGCTTCAGCTTCTGTAGATCCATAGTCAAGCTATCTGCTAAAAAGCTAATTCTTCTTCATCACTAAATAGGCATGTCAGAGCTGACCAGCCTACCCTGCTACTCAGAGAGCAGTAGTTGACTACAGCAAAGTAAACAGAGTTATCTATCAGGAGTATGACAGCACTTAATATAAAGGAAGATAGCATATTCTGGCACTAAATAACTTCCTGAATCAATAGAAATTATATCAGTCAAAGCCCAAGTTAACAAGCGGGAATTAACAGCTCTCAGAATCCTATGCTTTTGCCAGCAAGCCACTCTGTCTTTTCCAGAGCAGCATATAATTTTGAAACCATCTGCAGAAATGCTAAGCTCTATCCTCCTCATTATATTGCTTGATTTATTCCTAATTTGCTGAACATTTAAAAGAATGGGAACACATTACACAGGCATGCGTGGAACAAAGTGCTTTCTACTGTAAAACTCAAGTAGCATCTGCATAAGTGGGTTTTGATGGTTTTCCTTTAATAAAAGCATTGCTTATTTAATATATGCAGCAGCTTGTTTTCCTATAGCAGATATACAGTCTTTTGTTTACATTACTGAACATATTAAAAGAAACTAGGACAAGGAATGACTCACTCATTTAACTTACTTATTCCATTCACTGCCAGAACATTAATCTATTGAAAAGGTTTTATTATAATTCTTTTAACAGCTTTATTTCTTTATATGGTATTTATGTGGGAGGAATGCAGTGGATAAATAGGATTTGAATAAAGGAAAGAGCTGCAAATTTCATTTGACTTTTTCCATACCAGGTATACAATTAGAATGAAAAGCTTTCTATTCTGCTATCACAGAAATACAAATATGCAGACTTTATTGTGGATGAGCTGCAGCACTTGCATTCAAATTAATTTACCACCACCCATAATATATTTTGAAATAGGACCTTTTTGGGTTTAGTTTTCACTCATGTTCTTATAAAGCAGAGCAGTGTGAATATATATGTATATATACAAACATACATATATGCATATATATATGAGTATATGTGTACACACTCCCATTATAAACACACACATTTGATGTGAACAGAGAGAATTCATCCTTCATAGCATAAAGAGTGAAAATCTTGAAATATTTGCCACATTCTCTTTCTAAACTGTTCTGTTGAACAGTAAAAGGCAAAAAGGAAACAGAAGATGAAAGAATGATTAAAATAACAGAAAAGGGTTCCTGTGAAAATGTGCATTAAATAAAATATTTTTTTACTGATTTTTCATCTGCTCTACTTTTGAACCTGCAGAAGTAATTAACTTCTGGAAAATCTTTTCACAGCTATTAGGGAGGAGGATGGGCCTAAAGTGATTTTTAGTTCCCTTAATTTCACTTATTCACTTCATAGAATCTTTTTTTCACTTTCACTAAAATTATTAGGATGACACATGACCTAGTGGTGCAGAGCTCAATTTTTATCTAGAGCATCCATTGAAACAATGCCAGGAAAATGACAACCGTCTGTGATGCTGTTATGTTGAACATAGGAGGAAGCAATGTATAATTCTGATTTGCTGCCTCTTTTCCTCCTCCCTCCTCTCGCTCCCTTCCACCCCCACCACCCACCAGCTGTTAATAGACTTGATTTTTGCTTAATTAGGCAATTTTTAGTGCTATTTTCCTATCGTCAACTTGATTGCTGAATCAGAACAAGTAGAGATTGAAACAGCAATTCTGAAGAAAGGAGAGTTTCACATTACTGTGTTGTTACACCTATATCCCCAGGAGGCTAACTACAAGAAAGCATAGGAGTGGATTAATATCTGATGAGCTATGCTGGACTTTATCTGTTAGAAAATTCAGAAATACTAATACTACTACTAATACTACTACTAATAATAATAATAACAACCACCACCACCACCACAACAACAACAATAACAACAACAACAACAACAACAATAATAATAATAATAATAATAATAATAATAATAATAATAATAATAGATACCTATACAAACCGGAGCCTCAACGTTCCATCCTTTACTTGTGCAGGTTAATTGCTCTTCTCCTTGTAACTGAAATCCATAGTGACATGTATAAATGACTGTAGTTTGTCCAGATTCTGTACAGTATACAAAATCACCATTTTCCACTCTCTTTGGTGTTCCACATAGTTCATCTACAAATAGAGAGTCTGTATTACAGGCTTTTGAAAAATTACCACCTTACACTTATTCTCCATTATTGCCATAAATATTAACTTCAGAGAAATCTTTCACATTTTTTAAGGTGATCAAGACTTTAATTGTTAATTTCTGGGAAAGAATTTACATGGAATACCACAGGTTTGACTTACAATCCTCATAAAACTAGCATTACAACATAACAAGGACATGGACCTGTTGGATCAAGTCCAGAGTAGAGTAACACAGATGATCAGAGGTCTGGAGAACCTTTCCTTTGAAGAGAGAGGCTGAGAGAGTTGGCGTTGTTCAGCCTGGAGAAGAGAAGGCTCTAGGGAGACCTTATTGCAGCCTGTCAATTCAGACAAGTTTTTTAAGTATGATTTGAATAAAAATTTTACCATGCCCTGTTGCAATAGGACAAGGGGTAAAGTTTTTAAACTAAAAGAGGGTTGATTTAGATTAGATATAAGGAACAAGTTTTTAAAAATGACAGTGCTGAAATACTGGCACAAATTGCCCAGAGAGGTGGTGGATGCCCCATGCCTGGAAACATTTGCATTCAGATTGCACAGGGTTCTGAGCAATCTGATCTAGTTTAATATGTCCCTGGTCACTGCAGGTGGGCTTGTGTGTATGTAGATGTATTGTAAAGATCCCTTCCAAGCCAAAATGTTCCATGATTCTACGGTCCCACTTCTATGTGATAGAAATACTAAAGGTCTGATTCAGACCTGTAATTCAAGATCTGCTACAACCAAAGTCAGCACTGCTCCTTACTCTCCCCTCTCCTCAGAAAAGATTAGTGACTGCTAGATTACCTTCCTGATAAAATTCTTGCCAAGCTTCTAAATTCATCCCAGGTATATTGTTACAATGCTTAAAATCCTGTGGAAACTTTCCAAGTCGAAAGGCGTCTGCTGGCACTTCAGAAATTCCTGTGTTGTCACAAATCACGCGGGACAATGAATGTTTTTTGAGTTCATGCTTCTGAGCTTCTGTGAAAACATTATCATTTTCCCACCAAAATCTGGAAAGATTGATAGAAACTTTTTTTGAAAATATCAAATTCAAAGAGCTGGTAATTCTTACTTTCAAAGTACCTTATATAAAAGACCAAAAATAAGAATTACAGCAAAAACAGGTGAATATAACAATAATAAAAGTAAATTCCATGACTATACAGAACCAGTGAAAAAAAGGCTAGTGCAAGTCTAATGTACTGGTCAACTCAGGTAATGTGTTAAAGCCAGCAGAATTGCTTTTCATTGATGAAACAGGTCCACAAAAATCCTGAGAGAAGAACTTGAAACAAATTTGATTGAACTGGAACCTTATGCATATGCACACTAATATGTGCTGTTCACTTATAAAATGTTTAAAGCATAAATTACAGAAGAATTGGAGGAGTAACCATAATATATTTCCCCATAGCAAAGCTTTTGAGTTCTGCTTACCCTTACTGAATGGTTGCTAGGAAAACAGGTATTATTGAATGATTCTCTGGTTAATAAGGAGTACTTAATTTGCTAAGAAGTCTGTAGAAATGCAGATTAATCATAGTAGAAAAACATAAGACAGTAATTATGCTTTTGATCATAGAAAAAGTAAGCTAAGAGGACTATCTGGAACAGATAACAGCTGCTTATTTTTGTTAGATCAGGAGTGTGGTGCCAGAGCAGAGGAACCAGTTTGTGCTACAAAGGTGTATCTATTAAATGGTGACATTATATAAAATATATATGTATGCATGCACATATACTTATACATTTAAAGGTAAAAGGAAAGAAAACACTGGGGAGAAAAGGAAAGAAAAACATTTTGTATATAAAGACATCATTAATGGCAAAAATACTTCTGGACAGTTTGATAGGACATTTCTATTAGTATATTAAACAGTGATAAGCACTGCTAAACTGCTTAGTTCCTTGTGGTACTCAGGCTCAGGCCAGTTAGGATTTTACCAGATGCTAGGCAGTATTTGTGGTAACATGCCTGAGGACAGTCAGCAGAAGAGCATGGGTGTGATCACACAGTACAAACACAGGACTTATGATCCATAATACAGGGGACACATGGCTGGGGGTTTCTAGAGAAGTTTGTGAGTTTTTGTTTACACTTGCCTGATTAGAAAGGAGCAGCAATATTGACTGTGGACTCTATGCAAACCTGGCACATGTGCAGCATTTGAAGTTTTTATGAGCTGCCTGTAAAGGTACCATGCAAATAGGAAGTCTGTTTGTATTCTGAGGACGATGGAGGCTGCCAGTGTGCCCTAGCATGGCTTTTCAGGGCAAATTGGATCCTGCTGCCAACAGGAGCATACCTGATAAATAAGGTAAGCGCATGCGAGATTTTGGAAAGCTGGCTTTATTTGTTACTTTCAGCAGCCTGATTTGTTAAAAAACCTGTCCCACTTTGCCTATTTTGAAGGAGGAAGCAATGTATAGAACCAGGGGTGGAGTGAATGTCCCACACCTCAGCAGCACTGTGACACGAAATGCAGGAGAGATGGAGGGGCTGGAAGGAGAAAAAAAGAAAGGAGCCTTCCTCCTCCACCTCACCTGCACATTGTTCCTAAACTTCTCAGAGCATCCTGAAACCTCCCTGAGGATTCCAGGCCCCTTCCCATAACCACAGCCATCAAAGACTTTTCTCCACTCACCTCTCCTACACCTGTCATTTCCCCTTTCACATACCTTAAAATCTATTCTACTTTCATCACAAAATTCAGTTTTATCTACAGGCTTAAATGAAAAATGATTTTTTAATCTATCCAAAAGATAGGTGTTTACGCTAACAAACACTTTGGTTTGCTCCATTTGATTTGTATCAGGTGACCAAATCCCTATGCAAAGAATGAAAAAACTTCAGAATTTTTTCCCAAATATTTCAGATCCTGACATCACAAAAATATTCAGAGGAAGAAGAGATGGAAGAAGGTTGATGGATCAGAAACAATTCATTTCAGGTGATGCAGTCGAGGTTAAGACAGTGCCCAAGTTTAGTACACAGGAAGAGGGAAACCTTTATTGTTTTGTCAGGTTGTTAACAAAAGATTTTAGGGCTATCAGAAGTAGGAGTTCAGTCAGATGAAAATTCCAGATAGCCCTGATTTTTGAACTTAAAGAATATATTAGAAGAGTTATTTTAAAATCCGTGCCTACAGACCTGTCAATTGGGGTATCTAGTGCATGTAAGTGTCACTGGTGCAGTTACAGATAACACCCAACACTCTACCTGACCAGACACTGCAATGAGTGTTAGACTTTCCCATTCTTATTTTGTGATAACCATTACATGTTGTTACATACTGCTAACTTCTCTTAGGTGGTTTCTTCATTATTAATGACAGAACACCATTTCACTTTTAAGTTAGATGCCACAAACTTTGTGGCAGAAACCTGGTGAATTCTGTCATTAATAGAACTGTCTTTTTCTCAGTTTGGAGATAATGTATTAAATTATGCTTATATTTATTTCATGCTAGTAGTATTATAAGACACTGAATATTAAGTAACATTGCAAGGCACTGAATAATAGAAAGGAGGCTGAAAGGACCTCCATAGATACTCCATCCTCAGATAGGGACAAGTATGCCTGTACAATTTAGATGACTTTCAACCATGTTTTTAACACAGCTGAATAGAATGTTTGTTCTCTATACAGTTCCTGCAAATAAGATGCCATCGTTATGATTAGCATTGCTTTTTCTTGTGAGCTAATTAATTAACATTTTTTAAAGTTCAGATTTAAATTCTTCCTTGGATGATTATTTCCATAATGGTTTCTTTCCATAACAGTGACTTATAAGAGGAGCTTAAAGGTCATTGTAAGGACCAGATGTACTTTAAATACCCCTGCTACCATGGTGTGAGCAGTTTAAAATTAGTTGTCTCATGAGATCCAAAATTACTGCCACAAGAACATGACAGAAATGAAAAAAGGTTGGTTTTATAATTGCTTCATGAGCAGAAGCAAGATATAAACAGCTGCTTCTACCTTGTTGTGACCTGAACCTGCATTTCGCCTGCTTTTCTGGTGTGAAGGGTTGTACTGGCACAAGATCCTGGTGGCACCTGTGTAGGGTTGGTTAAAGTGACATCCTATGTTTTGTCCAGTGAGGCAACTCTGGGAACACTCTGTGGTCCCAATTCCCACACCAGGTACATGGCGTTTTTTTTAGCCCCTCTATGAAGCCTTAATTACAGCATTTTTCCTATCCCTTGTGACTTTGCTGCAGTTACCAAAGAAAAATATTGAGGTTCTTCCAGCTCCTGAGCCCAGTGCAGCCCTCAGGAGGAATAAAGCTGGCACAGTACTACACCCATACACCCAGAAGTTGCTGGCCCCTGCCAAAATAAAATTCTGGTGGCACCTTGAATTTTCAGCAGGAGTGCACAGCTGGACACCTCAGCACCACAGAAAAAACCTCCATGTCCTCTGGAATTGACACTATGTAAGAACCAAGGAAAAATAATTAAAAGCTCACCCCAAAAAACTTAAGGAGCTAAGACAAAAATGTGCAAGGGGCAGAGAACTATCTGTTTGAAGCATATTTAAGTGGCTGTAAAATCTCTATTGCTACTGGGTTTCTACACGTATTTTGACTGCAGAATAAACTCACCGGTCACCATCCCTCAGTGCTTTCATTTGCTTTCCAATTATACACGCAAACAGGGGACCGGTTCTAGCTCCTGGAAGAAAGTCTTCTACCAGACCGCCAAGCCAAACATCAATATTGTTAGGATTATGGTACAATTCCATGATTTTTTCAGTGACATTGTGGTTGGTTATTACTGTATTCAAGTCAGAGTGAGTTTCCAGTTTTGATAAACCACAGAATTCTCGCCATTCATTATAACCTGCAAATATGATGTTTAAAGGAAGATTAGATTTGTCTGTTAGGCATGATATATGAAATTAATACATTTATAAGCACTGGATTTTGATAACCTTAATCATATTCATAGACAGTTATGTATAAAAAGGTCTACTATTATTGGTTAAATTGATCAGAGAAATTATGGCAGGATCTGAACTAAGCTCCAGGCGTCTTCCTCTAAGCAGGTATATCCGTAGCCTGATGGGCTGTTGTTCCTTGACTGTTAGTTCAATCTTACCCTCGGCTGACTGGAGTAAAAAATCTAGTGCAAAAAGCCAGGAACAAACATTTAATATTTCTTAAAATGTACCTAACTAAGCCATCTACACCACTCCTGGAGACATCTGTCAACACCTTCTGTGGTTGGTGGAGCCAATGAGGCTGTGCCTAAACTGACCTATCCCACAGGCTGGGGACAGCCTGCTGATGGGAAGTAGCTGCTTCAGGCAGAAACCCCCACTCCTCAGAGCTGGTTCCAGCAAAAACAAGCCTCAGGTACCTACACTGAGCACACCCAAATCCACTCACTGGTACTGTTCTTCTAGATTCTAGATATACCAGATTATTTTAATCTCAAAAACTGTGGAATACTTACTTTCCGTCAAAGTTAAAAATATTAGCAACTTACATTTTAAAAGAGATTTAAGTTACTTTTCTGATTACCAAAGCTATTATTTAAAGCTTATGATTACATCCCAAATATAAGCAATTATACTTCAGTTACCAGTTGGAAGAAAAAAAAAAAGAAAATCAATAGACCTGGGAGTCCATGATCACGGCCACGTTGTAAATTCAATGATGATAAATCAAGTGAGCCATTATTGGACAACACAAACAGTTTTTCTGTTAACTCCTCATTCAGCAGTTGATCTTGTACCTGCAGTTTTGCTGGATGTGCTAGAAGACCCCTTAGTAAAGGATCCAAGCCTCCTTTAAACAAAAAAAAAGGTATTATAGCATATATATATATACCATTACATGTTCTATAACAAATGTGCATGCATATATGTTTCTATGTTTTTAAAATTTTACATTCAAACATATGCAAAAATTTCCTTTATTTTAAAGTAGACGTAATAGTGCTATGAAAAAGCTCCATCTTCTTCAGGTGTAAAAGAACTTGCAGCCTGTTAATAAACTCATCCACAAAAGAAAAAAAAAGAGAACATCATCATCACTCATCCTTCTATTGTCAATCTACCAGACTGGTTTAATCTGGAGAGTAACATTTTTCTGATTCAGTCAACTGTTTAATTAAGAATTATCATTTGAGTTCTTTTTAGTACTCTGGAATCCATTCCAAAACTTACATAAATGATTTAATTAAATAAATGCTCCCATTCCTAATTCAGGACTAATAACTTTGAAAAAAGTTACAATATTCTGTGGAGAAAAAACCATAAAACAACAGAACCAGTTTAAATAAGACCATACCTTCTTTAATGAGCCTCCAAGGACTAAAGAAAACTTCATGCAAATGAAGATTTGGGAGTTTGGGATCATCTAAATACTGAGCATTCAATCGCCTTATTATTGGTTGGATTGTTGCATGACCAAAACGAAAAGCAGCTGTTGAAAATACATTAGAAACCGTAGGATTCATTGTGGGATCATAACCTGTATAAAGGCCAATATACAGATTAAAAGCATCTGGACCAATGATTTTGGGAATGTAATCTCTTAAAGTAATAATCTGAAAGAAAAGAAAAAGAAACATATTTCAGCTTTTCTATAGAATAATAATAATGAATGCCAGGTGCTAAATGCTTTTTTCTTCCCTCATCTTTGTCCAAGCATTTGGCATATCTAAGAGCAGTATTACCTGGAAAACAGTATCAGTCTTATTTTTGCAGTAAGGGGACAGATGACTGGAGAGAATCCATGGTACAGCTCAGAACAGTGCAACAGTCAGGCCCTGTTAGGTCTTACCATAGATCCTAGAGCAAAGCCTCCCGAGCAGGGATTACCAGCGCTGCTCATTTACAAACCACAGGGGTAATCCAGCTCACAGGAGGTGTGCTGAGATTAAAACTGCAAATTATAATGGCCTTAAAAATGGCAATGAAAGCATGAAGCACTATAATGCCTTTCAAGAATGCTTGCTAATGTGAACAGATGCTATTTTCAGACATATATTTGTGACACAAATCCTCTTTTATTATTATTTGAAATGATGAAGCTTTAAAATACTGGTGCCCAAAATCCCCTTGTAGGCATTTTATACTAAACTTAGGCCAATTTATAGACTCCTAAAAATATACTTCAAAAATGAAAAGACCGATAAACACCTTCTGTCAAATGCCTTTATAATGTAATAGTATTACAGTGGCATGGAAAAGCATATGAGTATTCATGACAAAAGGAAAGAGGGGAAAATGTTCTAATGTACCAAATAAAATGAAAATGCATTATAGGTTAAAGATTATGCTGAACTCAATAAAGCAACATGCGATAAATATGAAGCATAATGAACTCAATAAAATACCTTCTAGAGTCAATATAATATGCAATAAATATACAGACAAATGTACTTTGAACTTGATATAGCGCATATTGAAAAACTAGCTGGCATAAAATGACCTTATAAAAAACTTGTATCTTTATTTTAGGCACAGAGCAGGGACAAGCAAACGTTTCCACAATTCACTCACTTTTCTCAGAAGGTAGACGTTTGGGTTTTCAGGTTAGGTCATGCAGTGAACAAAATATTTAAAAGACTGTATGTTAAAATCCCTTTTACAGCTCCTTTAATGCAGCATATGAAACAAATAAAATTATTGCAGGAAATTAATACTGACACTGTCATTTGAAATGCTAATCTTTTTCTATATTCACAAAGGTTTTGCAAGACAGGAGTTCTAATTTTAGATATATAGTTTTTACAATCAAAGACTTTATTTAGGAGTAGGTTAGTCATGGATACAAAAATCCTGGTATGACTAACTCTTTGGCTCATTTTAAATGAAATCCCAAGCTAAGCTGCTCAGGAAGGCCAGACTCCCTGAAGGAAAGGGCAACTCAGATTTTTCATTTGCTCCAGGGGTAACATCTTCATTTCTAAATTCCTTGATAGAGAAAGAGGGGTTGCCATTTTAAGACATGAAAATTAAAAGGCTAAGGGTGAAAATGCGTCTTATGCCTGCCTACCCAGAACTAGGAGAGGCATCTGTTTGATGGAAACTTCCAAAGGCTAAATGAGGCTCCATCAAACAGAGGTGAGTTTTAGACAATACAGGGTAAGTAGTTACTTATACAGCAGAATATGATACTGCTACTGGAATCTGCCAAAGAACCACATCTGAAATAGCATCTGGCATTTGTGTAGTCTCTGGATGTGCCCAAATTTGTCTGTGTGAAGTCAAGGAGACGCTTACTGCAAGTTCTTATAACTGACACATATATAAGTTTTAAAGAAGACGTTAACAGCTGACAAGCATCAAAATTATTTTTGTTAAAATTCTTTTGCATGCAGTCCCTTCTCTCAGAGGATGATGTAAAAGGTTTGTTTCCTTTCATAAATAAGCACAGTACTTTCTTTCAGTTGAGTGTTCCTTCAATAAATGAGATTCTCCTGTGGAAATAAAGGAACGTGCTTGTCGCAAAATACGTCAATAAAATCAGACAGCAACTATATGGGAAAGAAATCACAAACTCGTATAATGGACTGCTCCATCATTTATGGCTTACTTTGAGTCTATTTGTTAACAATAAATTAACTTTCAAGTGTTCGCAGTAGCATAAGGAATGTATTTGGATATAATGAGTCTGGACCTGCAAGGTACTGGGTGGTCTCAACTTCTTGTGACATTTATGATATTAGTGGTCATCCAAGCTCCTCTCAGGGTACATTCATGACCTCATGGCATCAAATCCAAGCTCTACAGAAACCTCATGAAGAAAACTATTTTAACCAATAACGTCAATATTTCTACTATCTCATGGCAGTCATTATTCTAACAGTATAATTTAGTGGAAAATTATGACAAATGAGCACTGTGTCTTAAACAGAGGCCCACATGCTCAGTGTTTTCATAGGACCTTTGTAATCTATATAACCATATATTAACAGGGAGATTAAGATCATTTAAATGTTTTTCATTTAGTCATATCAGAGAAATAAAACACTAACTTCTTTGCAATTCAGCCAATCACTCGGCAAGTACCCAGATAGAAACAGCATCTGAGTGTCAGAAAAGGCCTTGTATAGATTTTGCATCAAATCATGAATCCCCTGTGCACTGTTTACAGAAAAAGTAACTGAATCCTGACCTGTAAACACTATAATACTGCAAGTCAGATAGGCTGTTGCTGTTAGAGGCAACACTCTTCTCATTCAGAAGGCAGAACTAAAACAGGGGTTCCCAAGCATCCTCATGAACCCACTGAGTATCCTGGCTGCATTTTTCTCCAGGCTGAGCCACCTTCATCAGAAGTTAGCCACACATTAGATGTTTGGAAATAGGTTACATAATTTCACTTTATTTTTGAGAACTTTTTGTTCATGTTAAATGTCATTACCAATTAGATGCAAAAGATAGAAATTCTTATCACTTTTCATAGGGTTCAGGAGACTTTACTTGCAAAAACCTCTACACCTTATCCCAAAGTAAAGTGTGAATAGGGCACAATGGTTGGAAAAGGAAAATAAAAAAAAAGGCTGGAAGAGAGAACATAAAAATATGTGAACTATCATGATAAGTAAGGCCAAAAGTGCATCTTGTCATTGCCATTGGCCAGCTGTAACTGCAGAGGAATAGCATCTCACTGAGACAGTGAAGTGCCAATTAAATGAAGCTTCTTTGCTTGGAAAAGATTGCAGAAATAATAGAGAACTATCAGGCGTAGCAATTATGTTTAATTCATTAAAGTGCTATGCATGGTTAGTTTGGAGTTCTCACTGTAAATACTAAAGGATTTACAGGTGATGAAGATGATGAAGTTCTAAACTTTTGGGTAAAAGGTGAGATCAATTTTTAATAAAAAAAATGAACACATTATTATAGTTCTGTTAATAAACTCTACACTTTATAAATATGAGTTCTGAAATTATCCAAGACGTTATTTTATAATAGATATTATTTATTTATTCTTTAGAATTTCATATTTCTGAGAGGAGCTATCTAATCATCTATTTTCACAAGCAAGCTTCATGCAAGTAGTTAATGTATGTCAGTCTCAGAAGTCACCCACTTTCAACCCACACCTTGGACCATGCAAGATGCTCAGCGAACACAAGCAGATGTAGAAGGAAGTGAAATAAACACCTATATGTACCCTGAAAACTAAAGGCAGTTGTCGCCTACAGTTGGGATCAAGTGGGAGTAACTGCATTCATTCAGAGATGGTTCTCTGGTACTGTAATAAATCAAAGAGAATTGGATTCAGATTGATCTGCAAAACTCCTGCTCCATCTGACTAGTGCCAAATCATCCATTTGTCACAATCCAAATGGCACATCAGGGGAAACTCTCTCCAAAGAGCAGCATAGGTGTGGGCAAACCACATATGTGTGAAATAGTAATGTTAAGACTAGCAGTTGCATAATTGGACATTTTTTCCTCAGGTATTAAATGACAATGAAAAAAGGTCTTTTTGCACAAAACATGAGGTAAATCAGAATATGTATCTTTACCCCTGCATACTGCAGTGTTAATACTTTATAAAGTTAAGCATGTGTCTTTCCCATGAAATAGAAAGGAGGTTACTACTCCTTTTTAGTGAAACTGCACAATGCAGCCAAAACAATCTGTTTTGTCCAGGATATCAACAGGTAATTGTTGTGTTTGGTAACCTTGTCAAGTTTCTGTTATCAAATACTTGTCATTAGAGATATTTATGGTGCCAAAAAAAACATCCAGGAAGAAAAGTATGGGCTAAAGAGAGATTTTTTTCATCTCCTTTATTCTAGGAAGAAGAAAAGGCTTTTTGTTCAATTCTCTGTAATTACACACCCACAGGCAGGAATTATGCTTGAAAGTATTCCTTCCAAAGAAAGAGAATTTTAGAAATGTCTAGCAACAGAAACAAAACTTGATAGTGGAAATCTCAAGGTAAATTCAACCAGAGCTGTCATTAGTGTGCCAGTTAGCTTTCCACATTAATAGAGATACTCCAATTATCTGTCTTGAATTAATGTCTCTAAACCAGCTAGATATAATTCAAAAACATTTCTAATGAGCCATAGGCAAATCTCATTAGTCTGTGATACCAGCAGAGATAATGAGCAGCACTGATCCATGCAGTGCATTGCCTTGCACAAAGTGGTTTCTTTCAGGCCATAATGTTTGTGTATGTAAATCAGAAGTGTATGAATGCACAGAGGCCTGCTTTTGGACTTGCACTTCTGACAAGTATTAACAACTATTCTGACTTGTCAATGCCATTCTTTTAATGCAAATGGCATATTTATGGTGGAGAAGCTGATTTGGCTAAAGTAAACAAAAAGCCAAAAATTTCCAAAGGACTGACTAAATACAATTAAATGAATTATGTTACTTCTTTGAAGGTATATGGCTTTGAGTGCAAGTAACAATGCATTAGACAATGCAGGAGGTTTCTTAAAGGAAACGTTTTGTATTCTATTCCACTGTCAAAAACTTGTGGCAGAAGAAAGGAAAATATTTTATCAGAAAATGAAGTTTTATCGCATCCTTCCCCAATTTATCTTCAAAAAAGTCTCTTTCGGTACTGAAAAAAAATTGTAAGAGTCGGAATACATGTCTAATGTAAACATCCTTATGGACTCTTTTCTTCTGTATTTTCCCACACTTATTTCTCCTGCCATCTCCAGTCAACAACAGCCCCTGAAGTTTGTGCATTACTACTTCATTGAGAACCTCACAGGCATTTTTACACAGGGAATTATTTATATAATACCTGTGAGAAAGTAAACATTTTGAACATTATATAAATACAGAAACATTACTTTAAAATAATTTCCTTTATCAAAAAAAAAAAAAAAAAGGCATCTGAAAAGGCCTCTTGAATAGACAAAACAGACATTGGAGAAGCCTGCATAAATATGTATCTGAGTAGAAACTGCCATCAAAATCAGAGCACTAAGATGCCTGGACAAGCTAAGCACCAGTACATTGCATTTAGGAAAGTGGAAAACAAAACAAACTTTAAACATGCCTGATTTGAAGCCCAGACATAGGTGGGAAGCAAAAGGTAACATGATCTCAAAAGCCGCTCACAGAAGCATATTCGAAGCTTTGTGAGCTCTGTTCTATGATATTCCCTGCAATGTGTAGGTAAGCAAACAAGCAGCCAACCTGATGCAGAGCACCGACAATTTTCCGTGTCTCCTGGTAGACGGTCTCGGCGCTCCAGTGGCCATTGATGCGTTTGAGGGCCCGGGCCAGGCGGTTGTGCTCCCTCAGCCACAGGGTGTGCACGGCGGCCAGCGACGTGACCTCGCTGGAGCGGCTGTCCCCGGCCACAAAGCATTCCACCCTCTCAGCTCCGCTTGTGCTGGAGTCCTGCGCACAAGGGGATGGGATCTGGTCTGTAAAAGGCAGGTATTCCCGATGGTTATCGTAATACTTTACGTTAACTCTAAGAAGGCCTTCTTTGCTTGTTAAATTCCTCAGTTTGTTTTCAACAGCAGGAGTACTGCCATAGACTGTAGAAGCATCAAGGAAAGAAGTTAAGCCATTGATCTGTTGTCTTGTATTTAGTACTGATATATTTCCAAAGAGAATATCACGATCACCAGTGCCACATGCAGGAGATGAGCGGTAGAAGGGCAGGCAATCCATCCCTGCAGATAACGTATCATTGGTGGTCACCTGCATGCAAAATAAATGTATTTTCTGAGGTGAGGAGAACAGCTGTGGATGCTAAATTGAGTCTTGTCTAAATATTTACATTCACTCTCTCAGTTTTTCATTGTTCAGACCTCATCTACAGGGGTGACATATTCTAAATCTGTATAGATTGTTTTTCTTTAGATTTAAGGAAGGAGATTAATCTTTTTTTAAGCAAAGACAAACCCCAAAACTTTTACTCTATCATAAGCTACTGATGTAATACATCTACATCTAAATCAGTCTGGCTTTACAATCAAAGTTCATTATAACATGTTTCAGAGTGAAGACGTGAACATCTGGTCAAATTCTGTTCTACTGAACAGCGAGTGATACAGCAGGTTTACCTGTATGCATAAAAACATAATGAGCCGTTTCAGTGTCTGCAGCAGCATGCTGCAAAAGCTTTGGTTCAATATTGAATTCTAATCCAGTTTCCTAACAAAAAAGGACAGATGTAAATATTCATTCTGCTTTCTGCCAGTTTCCCACAAGTCTTCTACCACATTATTTTGCAGCAACCAATGTCTTACAAGTATTGAATTTTAACTGTCTATAAAAAGCAAAGGCTGCACATAGACTTGACTAAATGAAAGACTGCCCAGTCCTTTATTGGTTTGATCCCCACACAGCTGAGACACCAGGGTCAAATAATGAGGTTCAAAAATCTGACTAAGAGAAAATAAATATTTTGTGCAGACACCTCAGCTAACCCTTATTTGTATTCTATCTGCCTGCTTTTCTTTTTTTCAGAACTCTTTGGCAGAAGACAGTGAATTTTGCAAATGTGATGTAATTTCTTCTTCATTTATCTAATAATACAGAGATCAGTTTGCAAAGATAGAACAGTGATTAAATTGGGGTTAACAGTAAAAAAGCAACTTTGGAATAAAATTAATTAACTTTATAGAATAACATTGTTACCTCATTTATTATAGCAAGTAAAATTTTCTTACTACTGAGAACGCATGTCAGTAGGGATTGACACCAACAAATCATTTACATTAAGAAATAGTTTAATTTGTTTTTCAATTTTGTTTGGTAAAGAAATTCTACCATTATTTCTTCATTGCCTAGGTTTTAGCAAATCAAAGTAGGTTATGTTTGAAGGAAATTAGTAATTTTCTTTCACTGATTTTTGAAATCAATAATTTTTCTGTCTTCTGTTTTCTGTTTAATATTTGTTATTAAGTCTTTTGCTATTAGTGTGGCTTCTTTTTCCCTTCAGGTGCTAATGTAAGCAGGCAACTCATCTCATACTACAAATATCTGAACTTGACAGCCACAGCCCTGCATGTGTTTGAGTGTGTCCTGCTTCTAGTTATCAGCAGAACCTTGAAGAATTCAGGTATCACTGAGAAAAGAATGTAGGAAATGCCTTTAAGCTGTTAAGCAGCAAGGCTCACAACAAAACATATCAACACTGGATGAAGTTCATACTGAATAATCTTTAGTTAACTGCCTCTGCAATTTCAATTCAATCTGCTCTGGTCCCCAGTGGAGAAAAACAGCAGTAATGAACATTAAGGGACTGGCAGAGCTGCATAATGCTGTCCTTTCCCTTTCCATAGGACAAGTAGTTTGCAACCAGCAGCTGAATGTGTAAATTGGAGGTTCCTTACATTATTATTTGATAGACATTAAAAATAATCTGAGTGAAAAAAAAGAGACCCTTTTCTGCTGAAATGGGTACTAAATCACTTTTTTTTCCAAAACTAATGAACAAAATATATATGATTCTTTTTTCTTTGTGTCACCTAGTTCTAGAGGGAAAAAGTTCACATAAAATCCTGATTGGCAACAGTACTTCTCCTGTATAGCTGCATGTTGATTTAAATGGTTATTTTATAATCTTGGTCAAACCTGGTTATGGTGAAATTCTTCTATGTGTAGGAAAATGAAAGGCAATAATTGTTCAAGTCTACCACAGTCTCCAAACTGAAATTTCAGTTAAAGAAAAATCTTTCTTATTGTAAATTTATTCTGTGGGAAATGACCTTGTAAAGGGTTTTTTTTGCTGTAGATTTAAAAGAACATCTAGCTTATGGTCTGTGAAAGTTTGAAAAAAAGGAAAATATGAATGCTTATTTGTAGACATGCAACTTGGAGATGAGTCCATGACCCCATCTGACAGTGAGCTGCTGCTTCTTAAACACGAGAAAGGCAGGGACTCACTTTGCTGGTTATTGAGTGCACATGACAGATCTATTTGTGGCTGAGACAGTAACCTATCACGTTACATGTTGCCTTTTTCAAATCACCTCACTTTTCTGTGACTCTGTTTCTTTTCCACCCTTTTGTATCTCAGATAACTGAAAGCTTTTCTGGATTGCATCATTTTAGGCATATGCACCATGTCTAACTTAATGGCAGCAATGTAATTAATACTGAATAAAGTCAGTAGCTCGCCTATGAAAGTCTTTCTAACTCTTCTTTATGTCTCAACCCTAACCTGAAATAATAATCTGAGGAATGACAAGTTATCTCCACAACTCTGTTCTGCATGTCAGTCTGCTATAAAAGAACTGTAAACTAAAGCTAGTAGGTTTGGTGGGGTTTTTTTCCTATTAAGGGACCCTGTAAACATACAGAAAAAAGATGTCCAGGCTCTACCAGAAGCTACAGGCTCTGTGTGAGAATTGCTGAGAGAAATTCTATAGCCTTTATTATAAAAGTGTCCAGAATAGAAAATCACAATGGTTCCTGGTAACCTATGAATCATTTAGCTACACTTGTTATTAATATTAATGCACTACTGCCATTTTCAATCCTTCATTGAATTGCATTGACTCTGAACATTTTCCAGACAGATTCCCTAACCTGTACAGTCAGGAGCCTCCTCTCCCTGCTGAAACTCCCAGAGAGGATGTGCAGCTGCAGGCATGGTTGTCCTTTTCTGTGGGTGGATTCTCCTTTGGGTGCTGCTTTTGTAGGAGCACAGCAAGAGTGCAAACTGCAGCCTCTATGTCTACATTGTTGTATAATATGCTATTGATTTCACTGTCTTTGGAAACCAGCCACAGTTTCTTTATACACAAAATGAATGTATAAAACTAACTATGGCAGTTTTCCAAATATTTAGTATGTGGAGATTAATTTAGTTAATAATTCTGAAAGTAGATTAGTTCTAGAGGGCAATAGCATTTTGTTTTGCTGTTCAAAAATTAGTTCCTCTGATCACACTATTTACTGCAACACTCCTTTCTTTTTAAATTTCTTTCCCTTTTTTTTTTTTTTAATGCAGAATCTATTCTGTGTCTTTTCGAAAAACAGTCACAAAATACTGAACATATAATAAAAGCAAAAGAACAACCATCTTTGTATCTGTCCATCAAAGCTGTGAATAACAGATTAATAACAAAATGGAGTTGAAACATTCATGGGACTGTAACCATGGAACAGGTTCACAATTTGGGAAACTTATCTAATACTTACAGGGTTGTGACTGAATTTCTTTGTATGTCCCCCACCATGGCCAGTCATGGCTGCATAGAAGGTAGCCTTGACCCATCCACCTGCTGGGCTTCACTGCTGAGCAGGAGCAGCTTCCAGTGCCAGATTTAGCTACACATTAAATACTCAGTGATAGATTAATACATGATCACATAACTCTCCTTCAAGAGCAGCCTTGAAACATGCTCTCTGAATCTCATCACAGCTCCAAGACAGAAATCCAAAATCTGTGCCTTGTTTAGAGCACTGAAGGATGCACTTGCAAGTCTATGCCATGACAATCTGTGCACCTTTTATCCCTCTGCACTGAATGCTTTTACCACATGAATAATGTTAGCCTTGGAGTCCTTTCTTAAAGATCCCCTAAGATGTCTCTTTTTAAAGCAGATGGGATTTTGAGGTTTGAATTAGTCAGGGTTCAGTGATCAGACCTCTATGGTCCCTGTGATCCACATTTCATTCAAGTTATGGGAAACAGTCTGAGTCTCCTCTCAATCTAAAAATCCATCTAGTAATAAAAAAATGTGGGGGGTTTGCACTTAAAAATCAATACTAAGAGTGCTATTTCAAAGACTAGATCATAAACATGAACGACTTTTGAAGACTTTAGCAGTTTTATAGCTACAGCAGACTGTTTAAAAATAGGAATCAATATATTGTGGCATATGTTTCAGATGGATCAGTTTTCCCATCAAACAAAGCACTGCTGGTCAGGGATTAGATGCCCGCCCTAGCCTCTCCTGGTGAGACTTTGGGAATGGGAATGTTTCTAAGGCTATCACTTAAAAACATAAACAGAAAAAAAAATTTCTTGCCTCAGATGGAAGTTTGAAACACAGCAAACTAGATACTTTTTTCAGAACTATGGCATACTCTTATTAATTAGGACTTTTGTGGCTGAATTAGGTTACTCAGTGCTCTCAGTCACTCAATGTCTTAAAGAATGTAGTTCTTTAAGAAGCCTGTGTTCTTTCTGAATGCTCTCAAGATATGTTTGCAAACTTTCAAAAGTGTGTATCTCCAGGGTGACAGGGACTAGATTTACCTGTCAATTGCAGGCAGTCATGAATTTCATGTAACCTTCCCTGTATTTTAAATTCTCTCACCATATGGAAGATGAGCCACCTTTTAACACCACCTGATTTGGTTCTCTTTAGAGTTAACCAAACATTTTCCTCTATGTTTAATGAAAGAGGAATGAGGCACTTACAGCAAAAGGAGACTGTGGAGTGGTTATCAACTACAGTTTGCTGAGGCAAAAAAGGTTTTCTATTCTGATAGAAGCCCTGTGTGGCAGTACATAGAGAAGCTGGTCAGTAATCAAGCTCCAACACTAAGGAAAGCAATTTAGGTTGCTATAACTTAAACATCACCAAGGGCTGTGATGGGCGTGGGGCTTTCCTGTAGCCTGAGTTGTACTGGCTGTGCTTTGAGAAACAAAAGTATGGTTTTACTTTTCTACTCAATTTTTTGAGTGAAAGCAGGACTATGCTTTTAAATTAAGTGATCAAAAATACAGTATCCTATATTTATACCTATTTATGTTTCTTCTAGCCCTCCAACAAGCTTTGAACACTTTTTCCATCTGCTCAAAGCAAAGATGTGATGTATGTAAGTTTCAGCAGCTCCCTGAAGATCAATTTTATACATACATTGAAAAGATAGCTCTCTTCAAAAGTTTGCATTAGCTGGAAGAAGCATCTTTGCTTTCAATGAAGAATGTTAAGATCCTTTCACTTCATCTGGCTGAAAATGTAAATGACTACTTTGCTGTTTTCCCCAATGGAACTCAAAACCTTGAAGCATGAGAACAATAACCTTGGGAGGGACCAGTAAGGTTTCCCAGCAACATAAACCTTAGGTAAAAAATTGATGTATGTATTAAATATATAAACTATGGTTTATTATCTCTACAAAAATATTTAAAATGTCTACCTGTTTCATTTAATAGTTGTACTGGTTTCTATTTTTCTATCACTGTCCACTCCAATATTTCTTGGCTTTTCTCAGCTGTTTAGACTCTGGAATTTCTCTTGAAGAATTTAAGTTAGAATCTTACCTTTATTGGAAAACATGGATTTTGTTTTTCACAAGTCGTCTGGCACTCCGTCCCACTTAGGAAGGTGGTTCTACTTGTGCTCTGGGGTGTGAATGCAATGTCATGGTCTATGTACTGTCCCCATACCATAATGATATCAGAATACAGGTTGTCTTCAGTAACAGCCTCATTAGGAGCATGAATAATTTTTCTTGTCACTTCACGAACCTGAGAAGAGAACTAATTTACCTGGAGTGTGAAGCAGTTTTACTTCTCACAAAATTATAAAACACTAAAAACTATGGGGGACAGAGATAAAAGCTATCTTCCCCCTCCCCAACTTTATGTTGTATAGTGCTTCTAACGTTTTGCCTAAAACCAAACCAAACCAAACAATCCAACCTCTATCAGGCTCTTATTTCTGTTCAGGAGCTGAGACCCAGGTGCCACAAGCAGATTCAAAGATATTTTAGCTGAGTTTTTGTGTTTGCCAGTGAGCAGTGTATCTTTGATCTGTTTCTTTCCAGAGAATTTTGAAAATCTCATGTTTCTTTTAGACTGTCTGAAAGTTTTCTTTCTATTTATTCTGTTTGATCCTCCTTAAACAAAAAGATTTGCTGGGAAATCTCAAATCACTGTTGATACACAGAGGGTCTGAGCAAAATGAAGGAGATTTTGCAGCCCAGGACATGAGCTAGGTTGCAAACACATGGTAGATGAAAGTTCTGCTTCCTTTTCCCAGGCAGGGAGAAGCCAAAATATGTTTCTGACATGCTTCTGTGCAAGCTGCAGGGAGATACAGATACTCTGAGGATAAGCACATGGAGACATCGATACTGCATGTCCAGCCTGTATTAATAACCAAGCAAAACCATCAGAGCAAAATCAGCACTCAGTTTGTGGAAATGTTAGGGGTATCATTATTCACAGATTCCTCCCTCATGCTGCAAAATATTCCCTGGCATATAACAGCTACCTTGGAAGTCAAGCAACTGAAAGGGCAGCACATAAAATAGATAAAACACTACAGAGCCTGTAATAAATATAAGGGGTATATAATGAATGTATAAGGCAGGTTCAGTTAAATAGAATTGGTAAGGACAAGAGGCAACATGGGACTTGTTAGAAATATCAGGATTTGTTCTGAAATAGCTGACAGCAAGCTACATACAGGTCATCAGGAATTCAAGACTTTTTAGATAAGTATTTTAACAGCTTTGGTGGCCACAAAGCACAAAATTTTTCTTGAAGTTAGTAAAATTTTCTTATCACTGTTAACTTGCACAGTTACACTGTGATCTAGTATTGCTTTATAGCAATCCTCACACTTATCTATCATCTTCACATTATTTTCACATTACTTTTAAAAGGATATAGTTAGATAGCTAAAAGTACAAAAAAAAGGACAATTATGTAAATGAGAAAATACTTTATGACATTAGTTTTACCTTATCTTACTCCAAAACAAAGCAGAGAACCTTGCTGATGGTCAGATGTTGATAATCAGATTTGGTACAGTTATATAATCTTTTTTAAGAGTGTTTTACTTTACAAACATGTACCCTAATGAATCTAGAAAAAGGCAGTTTGTACTATCTACTGGAAATTTGCCTGTGTAAATGTTAGGTTTTCATCTCTGAGCGCTAAATTGTGCAGCTTAGAGACAATGTTATTTAATTAATAACATGAGTTGCAGCTGACATTAACACTAAATTCTCTTGCTTATCCTTATTAAACATACAACGGTTAAAATAAGAAGACTTTGAGTCCATTAAAAGTCAGGTTTCAAAGCAATGATGATGAATCAGAAATTATAAATCCAGTCCAAATCATTGCACACTGCACTGGGGAATTTTTCACCCAGTCCTCTGTGCAAATACTCTCTTTTCAAACTTCCCTCTATGGCAGGTCTGATAGTTTTTAAGAATATGAGGTGCTAAAATCCATAAATATTGCAATATTTCCTAAGCTCAGTAAGTTGGACTAGCTAAAAAATGAAGTTATGATTTGACAGCAGTACTTGTTCAGTTAAGGCTTGCTAGCCTTTGAGGAATGGGATATATGCACACACCTACACATATGCTAACACGTCTATGTGCTTTATATCTATTTAGCTAACACCCAAACTTCTTTTCCCCCTCCTCCTTCCCTGAATAAAGGCACCATTTTTAAAGCAAAGAATCATAAAATCACTAGAAAGTCAAGGCTGAAAGGAAATTCCGGAGACCACAATGTGCAAATTTAAATTGAAAGCAGGGATTAGGTTATTGAGAGCCCCATCAAGAGAGATATTTCCCATTAGGGATAAGCCAGAAGTTCTCTAGGCTGGAATCCATATTCCAATAAAAACCTGTTCCAACATTTAATTTTGCTCGCAACAAATTAATTTCTTTTTTCAAGACAAAATTTCCTCTGGACCAACTTGTGACCATTGCCCCTTGCCATGGCAGTGTGCATCCTTGTAGCCCTCCCTCTTCACAATTTCATCATAGGAAGGTCAAAACTGGGTTGACTTTGCACCTTTTCTCTACCTGAGCAATCATCACCCTGTGTCTGCTGGCTGCCGGCTGTCTGGTCCCTGCCAGGCCAGGCACTTGGCCAGCTCCTGCCCTGCCTACTGTCCCCCACAGCACTTCATGGAGTACTGGGCTGCCCCTCAAGGCACTGCTCCATGGCCTTACCCCAGCCAGGGGCAGGGCACCTCTCACCACGTGGTTGAACTTAGGCTTTAGCAAAGCCACTGGCTTCTTAACTAAGCTTTACAGATACATCTGAAGTATTTTACACAGATACTTCATTCACTGATGCAAATGGAGATCTGTGGTAGCAGGTATGGTAATGGCTCAGTGAAAGTGTTTCAAGTGATCTTGTGGTACACTTCCTAACCGAGGGCAGCTGGAATCCATTGTATTGGATGCTTGGATCCCATCCTCGAGGTTGGCTGAGGCCGTCTTCATAGGCTGCTGGAAGCCACCTAGCCAAAGCTGTGTTGGATGCTCCCCATCTAGGATGTTCCCTATGAAAAGAAAAATAAAACAAAAAATCCCCCAAAAGCAACAGCAGAAAACCCCCCCAAAAAAACCCCCGAACCTCTGAATATATTCTGAATCTACTATATATATATATATATATATATATATATAAAATATTTATATTATATTTATATTCTGGATATAAAACCTGAGCATAAAGAACATAATAATAAAATAATACGAAATAATCATCAGCCACAGAGCAATATGCCATTGCAATTAGATGTTCATGTAGCAGTCTTTGAGAGGGCATCAAACACTTTTCTTCAGGTACGCCAATATTAATTTTACTCAAAAGGAAAATAGTGAAAACTTAAATTACTAATGAATTATTACTATTTTACTCACGTTTATAAGCTAAGTTGGTTACCTTTTGACATTTTTGAAATACCGATGGTGTGACTTCCTGATAGTGTCCTCATTCCCCATAAAGTCAGATCCAATCTCAAGTGCCTTTGCTAACATCTTTAAAAAGATGTTTGTTTAGGGCAACAGCTAGGAAATCAAGACTTAGGAAAATATGAAGAAAACCTGGAGTACAAGTAAATAAAGCTTAAAAGAAAAAAGGACACTAGTCATAGGGAAGAAATCATTTAGCAAGACCAAAGAAGCCAGGACTGAGGAGATGGGAGCAATGGCTGAATGCAGGGGCAAGGCTCCCCCTGGTTGAAGCTACACCAATTTCCTGGGTCCATCTTTGAGAGGGCCGGTGTACAAGCCCAGGCACTGAACTGTCCTGCTAAGTTGCCAGCACTAACTGCACTGTATTTTTTTCTCACAACAACTTGCATTTCTCTGAATGTCACCTGCCTGGGCACACCTTGGCACCATTACTCACCAGCTTGTCATCCCATGGCCAGCCGCCTTGGAAGGGGGAAGGGGAGTAGAAAAGTGTAGGCAAACGTGTAAAAGAATCAGGTCATATTCAATTTGAGGGTCAGCAAATGATTCTTGATGATTTCTATTTATTAGTATAGTAAAGAGTCTTGGGTTTGACCCAATTAATTTTCTCTCTATCATGAATATTTTAAATGCATTTTTTCTAAGATGAAATTTTAGGGTTTGTGTTTGTTTGGATGTTTTTTAACATGTTCTGTTCAATATATTTCATATTAAATATATTAATAATAAATATATATCAACATTTAAAAGAAGAAATAATTTTTTTTTGCAATGCACTCAATTGAATAAAATTGTAAAGTAAGCCACAAAGAACCAGAACTATTTCTGGAATGTTGATAGAAATACATAGTGCTAAAACATACATTTATATGTCTATCAGGATGATAAACAATTATTATATTAATACTTCATTGATCTCCAGCACACTGAAGAGGCTCAATTTGCCAAGCTATATGGTACAGTAATATACTTAATTATCCACAATAATTCACACTTGAAGGTTGAAGTATGCTTTAATAAAGCATTCAAATTAGTTACAGTTGATTTGCCTTTATTAAAATTGCATAAAATACTGCACATAGTGTAGTGCTATTTCACTCAATTAAAAATAATGAAATGTTAATGTAGCTGCTTAACCAGTGATTTTTCTCCTGATTGCTTTTGTATTTTAGCAGATTATTGGAATGCTACTTTAGTAAAACCCCTCCCACATGCCTTTTTATTATTGCATTAAACATGTTAATGTTTTGGAATCTTGCTTGGGTTAAAAAGGCAGCTGAAATAATGAGATTTTGCTACCATACAGATTTATAAAGTAGTCAAATTTGATTACTATATATTGTTTATAGGAAGTGGGAGTTTTCATTTACGCATGAAATACTGAAATTGTACCATTTGGATTTTGTTTTGACTGCCTGAGAAGCAACCTGGAGTTTTAAGCAGCAGTTCACTATCCAGATTTTTATCTTTTGAATCTTATTTTAATGCTCTGCCTAGTTTCAGATATAAAGAATGAATGCCATATGGCATCTTATTATTTGGAGTTTGTGATGTTTTAAGTTGTGCTGAGCTACCATGCGTGTAACTTGTGGAAACATGGGACACTTCTGGAAAATAAGCCTGCCACTAATTGAACACTTAGTTTGCACCGAGGTGAAGCAGCAATCCTAAAGGAAACATGTCAATTCCTCCTTGTGGAAGTCAGTGGATTCAGTCAGGACTGCTTGTTCTTTCCACTAGGGGAGCCATACTCATAGTCCTAAATCTGCTGGTACTGGACCTTCAGACTGAGCATCAGGTCCTTACCTGACAGAATGGTTAATGACAGGGCAGTGAAATAGAAATGCTGCAGATAAAGTTCCTCCTAGATGCCCCAAATGTTAGGTGTATAAAAAGTGAGCCAGTCATCCAGCAACCTGTCCATCAAGCCAGAAAGTCAGACCTGGATGCCATCCTGTCATTCCATTCTATTTCTCACTAGGAGGAACAGCCAAAGATGCAGCTTTGCAGTAGACATATAACTGCCTCTGAAAGCTAGGATTAGGTGAAGCTAACTGCACTGTGAGAGTCCATTTCTTTAGTACCTGTAATTCCTTCACCCTTGAATTCCTCTCATTGTACTAGACATTAAACAAAATACACAGATCAATACTAGCTAGTTGGGATTAAAAAATGGGATAAAAATAGCTCTTTGGATTTTCCTTCTATTCCTTATTCATAGTTTTAAAATAATGTACTTTTATTTTGCTTGTTTAGGCAGAAAGAAAACTAAAATTTGTTAATATCTGTTACTAGTAAAAGTGGATATTAACTCTGCTGGCAATGTTATGTTGCTATTCTCCGTAGAAGGTCATGTTTACGCTGTTCTGCTCCACCTCTATTCTAGGAAGTGCACACTAAAATAAAACAATCTCAATGCTTGTTCAATTCAATGCTTGCTCAATGAGCAATTACAAAAGAATAAATCCTTCGTAATTGATCAGATTTGTCCCAACCATGCAAACTGATTTCCTTGCTCACTTCTAAATAGATTTAAATAGATTTTTCTTGAAGGCCCACAGTTAATTCCTCTATAAATTTTATTTTTAAATTTCACTTACAAAATGCAATGTTTACTAAACTACAGGACAGCTACATATTCAAACTGAGTGAGGAAAAGTACAAGTGCAACATAGTTCCCGACATATTTTCTGCCTGCAAGTGGAAGATGTAAAGCCAGGAGAAGCACAGACTGATACTTCATTTAATGTCTGAAGTCTTTGAAGCTGGCTTACATCACAGAATATGTTATTAACATTACAGTATAATGGGATTTTAAGCTGATGTATTTCAGTAGAGCTAGAGGTATTTCAAGGAGCTCATAAAGTTTTAGAATCAGTTAAGATCTGACTCACCGGCTTGAAAGTCTTTGGTTTTGGAGATTTTTTTGCTGCCTTGCAACTTTTACAGATGTTTAGAGCAAAAAGTCTAAAATACCACCAAATATGAGTGGTGGGTTTAAATTCTAATGCGGTGCAAGCATAAAAACATACAAAGTAGAACAGAGTGACTACAAACCAGACTCAATGAATCATATTTACCCTACGCAGCTTTAGATACCAGACTGAAATGCACATCCTAGTATTATCAGTCACTGAAGAGAAAAAGGCCTTTTACTTTACCTATAGCAGAGTGCTTCTCTCCATCTCTAGGGAGAAAGACTACACAGCCATGCCTGTAAATTAAGAGCTTCAGCCATGTGTCTATGTTCAGCTGCATGAATCTTGGACAATGTATTCAAGCCCTGATGGAGCTGTCAGTGCAAATATTGTACTAGCTGCTAGTTCAGATTCCAAGCAACTCTGAACATGCCTGGGGGAAATTATGGATACCCACATAGTTAGATTTATAACACTGATGCATATCAGGTTGTGTCCTTTCAGCAAAGAGTCTATCAGGCATGTTCCTTGCAAATAACTTGTGATATAGCAAAACAGATTCATCTCATAAAACCAGACTTGCTGAATAATAAAACTGCAGAATTTTACTGCTCTTTATTCACTCATTCATTGCAAAGCACCTTAACCTGTACAATGACAATGGCCTTCCACTTTCATCTCTGTAGCAGTTCACTTGTAAACTTACAGTCCACCTTTCAGTTTGCAACCTTAGATATATATATCCAGAGGCTGCTGAGTACAAATATTGTTTACCCTTGTACTTAAAAGGGGGCCTCATTCTCAGTTTTACACTCTCATTGCATTGGAGGATTCTGAAAAGACATGTACATCTATTATGTTGGGTTTTGCAGGAAAAATTGTCACATAGATTAGGCAACAAGTAGATAGTAGTAGTAAAAAATAGCCACTAAACATATACAACCAGAAATCTAAAATTAAAAAGATCACCTAGAATTTTTAGATTCATGTTGTGGGAAATTACTAAAATATTTCTCCTTGTGAAGTAATATTGTTTTCCTGCTTTATATAATTTTATCCAACTCAATGAAAAATAAATTCTGGGTTAGAATTAAGTTTGCTTTTCATATAGAGGAAGGAATCTACTGAATCAGCTCTCCCTAAATGTAAAGTTCCTCACATAATCTTAGAAGTTTTCAGAGGGAAAGCCTGTCTGCAGAAATTAGTGTACCAAAGTTTAAATGATGGGTTCTTCCTCTGAGAACTTTCACAAGCACTTCATTTACAGTTAATTCCAAAGTTAAGGTCAGGCACCCTCCACCAATTTCCTCAGAAAAAGTAAACACAGCTTCTTGAGTTGAAAGAATGAGAAAGAAGGATTTTTCCGGACACAATTCTTATCATACATACCTGTTATTGCAGGCACCAGTGATGAGTCGATATTTATTAGCTAAGCAATTATTTGGACATTTTGGTGGCAACATATAAGGCAGACATCCAGAAATATTAGCAATCATAGTGAGCAGATCAGCTGATAAATGATCTGAAAGGAAGAACCCAGACAAGCAATTTGCTCTATCAGATTCAGCTGCTTCAGTAGAAAATGCATTATTGTCAGCTGCATCTACAGAATTCTCCCTCTTCCTAGGGAAGAGCACTTAGTGAGAAGTGCTACAAGAGGCTGTCTCAGGGACTTAGAGGAAGAGCTGGTTTTATTATCTGATGCATAGAGAATGAGAAGAAAGAGGTCCAGTAAAGCTGAGAACTGAGGCTGACCTGCTCTCTGCATCCTTCTTTCCCTGCATTGTAGTCCTTTGCTTGGCTGGTCCCTGTGCTTACAACAAAGGCATAAAAAATGCCATTCCAGAACAAAAGTATATGCCAAGGAGGAAAAATGTGGGACTGGAAAGATGCAGAAATTTAAAGACCCTGAAGATGACTAGAATTCAGTGTTGAGTGGCAGACGATCAGAATTATTAGCTGGAATTTGGAAGCTAGGCACAATCAAGTCCCTTTATACCAGCAGAGAGCATGTTACAAATATATTTCTAATACAATCCAAGATGGGGCTCCCAGTGAGCATCTGATGTTGAGGGACAAATGACACTATTGTGTAAGAGAGGTCTGTTCTTACCTCTGCAGGTACTGAAATATGTATGGCCCGTTGGAGGTGGATGTACACATGAAAAAGGAGCAACCTGGTCTAGAGGAAGGTGATCCTTCCCATGGCAGGGGGTTGGAACTAGGGGGTCTCTAAGGCTCCTTCCAACTCAAACCATCCTATGATTCCATGAATATCCTTCCTGAACTCAGAGAACCCTTGACATTCAAAGTGATTGCAACCATCACATGATGAAAGATGAGGGTAGAGGTAACATATATATTGCCCTTGTCTCCCCACTGCAGGTCACCCAGTCCCAATACCTATTTGTTCTGCCCATTCAACTCTGAATTAAGCTGCTTTAGTTCATTGTTCAGTCCAAAATATTAAGCCAGAAAAACAAACAAAAAAGATTCAAGAGCCAAATCAGCTCAAAAAACGTTCTGTTGAGCAGTTTGAATCTGTACAAGGTAGTAGTGAGAACAGAGAGAGAATAGGTTGTTAGACTGGCTACATAATCCTGTCAGTATGTACTAGTTACTCGTGCCAAATTTGTGGATAGAGCTGTACTTCTGTGTTAGTTCATGTTCAAAATTGTACTCAGAGCCCAGCTCCCCAGTTATCTGGGCTGCCTAGGTAATGACTCACATGTTTTCTTTAAAGTCAGTTTAGTTCTTTAATTCATGTAAAACAATTTTGTTGTGGCGCATAGATTGTACAGTGTCTATTCACATTATATTAACGTTGTTTCAACTCTGAAAATTAACAAGAGCTTTGTGCACTTCTTCTGCAGTTTAGAAATTCAATTTCTTTTGAAATCACACAGCACAAAAATAATTGTATGTGTGAGTGTGTTTGTGTACATAAATATATGCACAGAAATACTCATATAGATAGAGATATATTTTTAGTTTTACAAATGTCCCATTAGTTTAGTAAGCCAGATATTTCTGCAAGGAAATAAAATAGTAGAATAACTGTGGAGCTTTATGTTTGTCTAAAGCACTCTAATGCTTCTATATCTTGGTAAAAAACGTTATAATACTAAGAACACTTCATGGAAGTGACAGAATTAAATTATGGGGGAAAAAAGTCAATGTTTCTGATATTTTGAACCTTCCAGACACCAGATAGAGAAATTAATCTCTAATTAACAGCAAGTATTTTACTTTACTTAGACAACATTGAACTTTCAGGACTACCCCTCTTTCTTTTCCCTTCTAACATTAAAAAAACCAGTTAAAGTGGAAATAAATGCGTAACAGCAATACATTATAAGATTAGTTTTGGAAATAAGAACATATATTTTTAAAAGAGGGATATGAATATGTTGAGAGGAAGTGTGCTCGAAAATGTCAGTGCATAGTGTGAAAGAAGATCAAGCACTAAAACCAAGCTGCTGGGGAAGATAGATATTTCACTGTAAACAAGAAGCTTGCAACACTGAAGATATGCAGGCTGATTTATAGGCAAAACACAGTCATGAGTTCACACAATGCCAATAGTGTAATGCTGTTCTCCTCAACTGTAGGAACACCACCCACACTCCAGCAAAGAAAAATGTAAACCTGAGGTGCTTTCAAGAACAAAACAAAGTGCAGAAGTAAAATAAAAGTGAACTTAACCCAACTTTAATCTAAAAGACAGCATTCAGCAAATCAATAGGGTGGTTTGCCAATGTCAATATACTATATTTACCAGTTGGATGCAATGAGCGTTTGTGCTTCTGGCAAACTTTTTGTCTCAGCACCCGAATTGACATTTCCATTCGTTCAGCTGCTTGGGAAATATCTTGACTGTCTTGTTCAGGAAATTTTGAGAAAGACAGCAGCAAAGTAGGGGTTGCTATTCCATTTCCTTGGATCTTTCTATAATTGAGATAAATACAGAAGGTTTTGCAATGTATATATCTTTAGAACTTTTTCATAACAATAAAGCTGTCTGTGCTGGATAGGTTGAAAGTTTAAGGTATATTTTGATTGAAGAGTACATTGGGAAAGTGAAGAGGACGAGTCTTTTGTGACCTTTCTCTGCAGGGAAAATTCTAAAAGAGAAACTGCGCTTCTGTTGGAAACACACAAGAGTTCGGTTTGTGGGAAGCCTTTAGGATGAGACAGAAACTGTTGGGGTGAGCAGAGCCTGCAGCACTAAGTGGAAGACCTTGTGCAGGATAGTCACAAAAGTGGGCTCCCAACTCACTACTGTGAGTAGGCTTTGCTTTCATGTAACATTTAATACCAAAGACCAATAGCACTTCTGAGCACCAATTCTCTTTAAAGTCTATATATCCACATACACAGTATTTCAAAGGAAGCTTAATAGTCTGGTGGTTTTTCTGGGGTGAATAAGTGGTCTAAGATTTATGCCTAATAAAATTTCAGTTCCTAATTGGAACAATCATTGTTAAACATTTATCTTTAGCCTCTCTTAGCATTTATCATCTTTAAGATATTAACCAAATAATTGCTACAATATCCTGTAAGACAGATAAACATCAGTATCTCCATCTAGTACATGAGGCAGCTGAGACACAGAAAGCTTGGGACTTATACTTTTAAATTTTAAATGCCTTAGGGTTGTCACCAAAATACTAACACTAAAAACTGAAAGTAATCTCAGTCTCTACATACAGAGAGGCAACAGCTCTTGACAAGGTCTGTCTGTATAAACAGTTAACTCTCACAGAGCTCTGCAAATCATGACTCATTTGCAAATTACAGGGATAAGTCTTTAGGAAAGTCTAAGCAAAAGTGGGCTGATTGTACCCTGTAAAACTTAGTTGATGTGTTCCAAATTTTGGAGATAATTTAATTTTTTGTAGCACAGAAACCTAGTCAGAAAATGGTTGAAAAAACACACTCTCATACTATAACTCAAGAACAAAGGCGCTTTCCCTAATTTGTTACCTATCCACAGGCCAAGATAAATGTTTTATTTCCTCTCCCTTATCTTTTTTTCATCTGTTGTAGATAGAAGAGGAAATATTAAATTCACTTTAACAATCCATTTTAAGGGAATAGGGTTTGTTTCCTGATGCCATAGGAGCTGTTCCCATCTCTCTCTGCACTGGAAAAAACATAATTAATGTTCAAAACTGTGGCCATAAAAGTATCATTTTTGAGCCACATGTTAATGGAATTTTTGAGCCGCATGTTAATGGAATTTGTTGTGCTATTTAGTTCAGAAAAACATTAGTATTTATTTTTGGGTTTCTTATTTTGTCTCACATTTTAAGAGAGCAACTTATATGGTGGTAATGCACAAGGTCATATTGGATCATATGATCAGTGACCTAATCATAGAATGACTTGGGTTGGAAGGAACTTAGAAACCCCCTAGTTCCAACCCCCCTGCCATGGGCAGGGTCACCTTCCTCTAGACCAGATCGGAGCAGTGAATCTGTGGTTATATGGGCTCTGAAGAACAGAAAGACTGACATCAAGCTTTTCAGTTATGAAAGGTTTTTTACTGAATAGATTCTTTTTTTTTTTTTTACCTTTTAATTTCATAATGTGCAGCATAATCCACCAGACTAGAACCCTTCTGGATAGCCTTAGCAATGCAGTTATCCTCAATTTGTTCTCAACAGGGAAAAAAATAGAAAGAAACAGAGATAAATATGTTAATAAATATTTATAAAATATTTACAGTTAGAAAATATACAAATTTCTAATATTAAGGTGAAATTTTTGCCCTTTAAAACCATCTCCATATTTTATTCCTGAAATTAATGCTGTGGCTTCTGACCTTTCTGAAGGGTAAAGTAGGGGCAGTAAATCAATTCTTCCATAATTTATAAGACTTAAGGAGTTAGATTTTCTTGCTGTTTCTTGTAGTATAAGTCCAGTTATGGACATGTTGTACAGTACCAAACATAATAGGTGCAGCTGAAACATGTTCTCTGTATGCAACTGCATTCCTTAGGCTTCATATGTATTTGTCATCAAACCGTCCTTGGATTGACAGGACAAATCTGAGCCTCCCTCACAAGTAATATGAACTGGTCTGAGCCACATGAAGAATTCAAGTCCATATTAAAGGAAATTTAAGACCTAGGATGGGGCCAGTGCATGAAAGCCCTATTCTCATTTCTTCACCTATATTTGATGGAAAGATATATGTGAACATAATACTTCAGCAGTGCTATTTTGTATAGTGCTATCATGAAGCTTAGTTTATTCCTCTTCTGTGTATATGTTGCTTTTTAATAAAAGAATCAGTCGTGTTTAAAGTCCAACTGTTTTATTTCTATCTGAATTTTGTGGGATGGCCCATTTTTTTCTTAGAAAACAAATTGTAACAAATAATAACAATCATTTATGTACAATCATTCATCATTTATGTACAGTGTAATTTTAGGGGAGCAAATTCTATCTGTAGTCCATACTGTGCTATTTCTATCATGTACAGCTCAAGGAAGAGAAGTGTGTGATGAGGAGTAATCTTTCCTAGGCTAAATTATTCTCTACTAAAGTTTTAAGTATCTAAGTATAGCAGTAGTTATTTCTCTTTTTCACCTATGCATAATAAAATATTCAGATGATTCATTTGATGTTATCATTCAGATTTCTGGTACTTCTGAAAACCTTTTTGAGTCTATTTTAAAAAAAGAGGTGGATTTTCATAGGCCATACAATAAGTAATTATTTTAGAATTTAATATAGCATGTTTTTAAATTACTTTTAGGGGGCTTAGCTCTGAGAAATATAATATGCTTGAAGTATGGCTTGTCATGTGATATTGACTCAGACTCTGATCTTAAAGAGAACGTTTACTTGCCATACTTAAATTCCATTGTTGTCCTTTTCTACTGAGAAGTATGATTTTTGTACCAATACACTGTCTTCAAAAATGTGGCTCTTGAGTAATAAATATTATCTTGTACTGTCTCATTAGAACAAAGAACATTTATTATAAAAAGAATCACATTTCATTTATTCTATTTATTTATAGTCCATATATATTTATGTATATTGGTGGTTTCCTGTGCCTGTGGGAAGCATATAAAAATGGAGGGAGAGGGACTTCTTATATGGGCAGGTATGGGACAGGATGAGAGGCAGTGGTTTTAAACTGAGAGAGGGCAGGTTTAGATTAGATGTTATGAAGAAATCCTTTACTGTGAAGGTGGTGAGGCACTGCAACAAGGTTGTCCAGAGAAGTTGTGGATGCCTCGTTCCTGGAGGTGTTGAAGGCCAGGTTGAATGAGGCCCTGAACAACCTGGTCTTGTGAATGTCATCACTACACATGACAGAGGGCGTGGAACTAGATGATCATTAAGGCCTCTTCCAACCTAAACCATTCTATTATTCTTGGATTCATTTTGTATTAACTAACATACAACATTATGTGGTCATTTTAGTCCACATCTCTCCAAACAATTTGTATGGAAGCTCAAAGTAAAGAATTCACTCTGGAAAGAAAACCTGATCTCCTGTTTTGCAGTCATGGTACAAAAAAGATTTCTCCTAAGAAGTAACAGCTTCGGAATTTGTTTTAATTGAATATGTTCGTATATAATTTTATTTTGTGATTCTACAGTAACTTCAGGTGAAAACTTTTCTAGGGAATCATATCACCATGCCTTATGAATGATGTATACAGCTATATTATATAAGAGACTGTAGCTTGAAATCCTGTTTCTTTACTATCTTTGCCCTAATTTAATGTACAATCAGCTTCTGCAGATTTCTTTTAAAACTCAGTCTAGTACCTGCTACACTTCTAGTTTATTGGATTTGACTGATTTAAATTGAGCAGATGCAAATTATGGTAAAAATGACAAGATTACATTTTTTGAACATAGGGAATACTGCAATGTGAGATGCTCTAAAATCCACAGGATGCCAGCAGCCAACAGACTCACGGGAGAGAAGCACCCTTGTGGGACAGCAGAAGAGTGCCAGGTGGGACAGCCTATGGCCACTGCCTCTAGCCCAGGATGACCAAAGGTAATGATTAGCAGATGGGGAAAGAAACCCAGCAATCGTACTCGTCAACATGTCATCTGACATGTTAACATCACTAAGAAAGTAAAATCACTCCTAGTCAAAGAAGTGATTGAGATACACTACACACACAAAATTTTGCTTACTGAGTTTGTGAAACTGCTTTTTAAAGGAAAACATCAATGGAATAATTCTCACAGAAGCCAGATAGTGTATTTTTCACACAAAAGAGATTGAGCTATACTGGCATTGGTAAACTGTCTGAAGTGCCAGTGTATTTTCAGCTTAACAGTCAACATAAGAAATTAACATGTATTTTTACTTTTACTTACCAAAGACAGTGTCTTCCCCTATTTCAAGGAGAGAAAAGAAAACAGCTGTGAAGGCTATAGCTGCTGAAAATCCCAAAATAATGAAAATTTTCATCTACAAGAAAGAAGAGATAATTGTTGAAAAAAAAAAAATATATACATGCATTTTGTAATTACAAGCCAGACTATAAATAACTTCCTGTTAGAGCAAATTTTACTTTAAAATTAGATTTCCAGCCATGTTTGACTGTTTTTGAAGTTCAAAGTAATTCACTTTCTCTTTTCCCCTTCCTTACTTATTACTTTTCTTTTACGTTTTGAGAAGCTTCTAGCACAATGAGACACATAACTTTATTTTACAACATAATATGTTCTCACAATACCAGCAGCCTATATTAGCCTACATGTTAGAAATGCATCAATATTTTACCACCATTCATTTTGAACTTCTCTGTGCATTAGACTGATTTGATTGTAAATTAGTGATTGCACATAAGATAATGAAATGGCCAAACTAATAACACTAATCAGATCCTAATCTGTGCTCCGATCCATAGATTGCTGTGGTATCAAAGCAGCACAGTGGATATGCTCACACAGCTGAGGTGAGCTGCAGTCTCCATTTCAGTACTGCTACTCTGGCAGTTCTTACAGCAGTGCAAATATATAAACCCTCCAAGAGGTATCATTTTACACATGCACTATGTTGACTGGAAATTGAAAGATTTGAAATATTTTTAGTTCCATATCCTACCAAAATTAAAAAAAAAAAAATCAATTCTGAAAATTTAGAGAAACTATATTGCCCATAGAAATTCAATGTGAAAACACCCCTTCCTTTTGCATTTCATGAGTTAATATGATGAATTTCTTCTGGAAAATGGCAAGTAAAAGTTTTATTGTCTGACCTTTTGTCTGCTGAGGAGATTATCTTCCACAGTTCTGTTCTTTATCGATGGCAGTAACTGTTGTGAATTATGAAAGCCAAGTACTTTCCAGGGGCCCAGTTTAGGCTATCAGCTTTATGCACTGGTACTCACTCAAGCTTTAAGAGTGAAAATTATTTCAAAATCTTTTTGGCCACAGTTATGTTCCCACAAAGCAGAAACTGACGTTAATGCTTGACTTGTTTATTTTTTCCTGCCAGGAACCAAAAGACAACTGTGTAGTCAGTTCTTATATCAGAATTACTTTCCTGAAAATGAGAATTAAAAAAAAGGTCATATTAAAAAAATAAAAAATATATAAAAAATTGTCGTTATGCAGTAAAATAAACTATATTTCACTAGTTATTTTTGTGACTGTATTTGGCAAAATCCCCCATCTTTGTGTCCTATTTTATGCATTGTATAATTTGTGCTTTACCAAAATGACCATTTTGAATTCAGATGATTACCCCCAGGTTGCCCACCAACTCCCTTCCAGCACTTTTTGCCTAATCTTTTTCTCTGAGCCTAGCTATTTATCTTTAGTTACACCTTTCAGCCCTATTGCTTCTTTTAAAGTCAGTAGTTGGACCTAAAGAATCTATTTGGCTGGGGTTTTTTTCCTATTTCCTGTGGAAGCAGAGAGATCAAGATCAGACCTGGAATCAGTATTGAGGATTCCCTCATTTAATCTTTGCTGGTCACGACAGGGAGATCACAAGGTGGAGCCAAAGATCAGTGTTTTGATCTCTGCTGTACAGGATGAGGGAAGCAGGGGGTGGGTAGCAGGGGGCATCCTGGAGCTCGAGGCTGTGGAATATGGTGGTGAAAGGAAATCTAGGAGCATGTGTACTGACTGGAGGACAAACTCCAGGATGTTATTACAGCGGTTTCGGGATATCATCCATAACCTGTTCACTGGAAAGATGAGTGGACATGGTTGAGAAGTAAGCACAGAGCAAGGGGAAACAAACCTCTTTTGGAAGAGTAGGCTTATGCTCCTTGGCTGGAGGATTTAAGATTGCAGACAAGAAGTCAAATTTGCAATACCTCGTTAAGCCTGTTCCAAATTGTAAATCTTTTAAGATGATGTTTTCTTACATAAGAAAGTATAAATGATTGACATCTTCTAAGGCACAGCAAGGCACTGAGAAAAGCAGATCCATTCCGAACACCTAATGCAATACAATAAGAAGCTCTCAATATATCCTTTCATATACTTCACAAGTACTACAAGTTTAATTTCTGAGAGATGAGAGACCTTCCAAAAGTGAAAAACAGGTTTGATTTTCTTTGCAGTTTCACAGCCAAAAATCAAAGTTTCCCCATTTAGTTCAAAAAGAGCATACTTACATCAAGGTTTGTTTGAATAAGGATCTCAACCTTTGCTCATTGGTTGCAGTTGAAGTATTTGTCAACAGCGGGCCTTAAGTAGTTACATGCAATAAATTCGTCTGTGATGAAACCATTGAATGGCAACCTTTATTTTGTGTTTTTCTGAGTATGAATATTTAACTGCCCACTGAGCCACAAATACAGTTTTAGTTAAAACGTGTGAAGTCTTAATTACAGTGGACTGACATAGGCACAGCTGAATTCCTGTTCTTACTGGAGCTCATTCAGAATCCTGTTATTGAAATCTGATGAAAGAGAATTGAGAGGGTAAAAATTAGTTGCTCAAGAACAGCCTTATTTTTTTAATCCAAGAATCACATATTGCCATTGCAAGTGCAGAAAATTTTGATGAATATCCTGCTGAATGTACTCCCTTTGTCCCAGATTTTCTGTTAGCTGTCTGTCTTAAGCCATTCTTCCTGCAGAAAGGGTATCAGACCTTCATGCCCAGCACTGAAACTGCACAGATCAATGATGGTCTAAACACGGAGTACAGGACCAGTATAAAACAGTCCTTATGCTAAACACCACTCTTGAGAAAAGCAGCAGTGAAATGCTAAACACCACTCTTGAGAAAAGCAGCAGTGAACCTTAACGGCTAACCATATTAATATTATTAAGTTTTAAACTGACTTGTTCAATTTGCTATATTCCCAAGATTTAAATCTGCACATGAAGACCAATGCTTTATCTATATTCTTAAAAGTTAAAGACCTATAAAATAAATCTTTGAGTTTATGATAAAAAGATACATTCTGTTCAAGGAAATATCCCAAAACAATAGAACTTCAGATTACTCACATATATGAATTTCTGCAGACCTACTATGGTATTCAGAAAAATTAGACCATATTTAAAATAATATGCAATTACAAATGATGTTTGATACAGGAAACAGACACAATTCTATGACCAGAAAACAACTTACATTTGCACTGTAACAGCCTGCAGCTCTGCCAGGCTCTCTGAGGCAGCATGAGTGAGAAAAGCACTGGATTAGAATGAAAGAACCTCCAACACAAATCTGTGATGCTGCAGGAGCTATTTTGATAGCAGATTACACTGTTTTGTAGCATTTAGTGACAAACCTGGGGTCTAGCAAAGCGTGAAGGACACTGTTAAAATGGATGTCTAATCTATAATAGAAAAATTAGTTTCTAATCTCTTCTGGCTTTTAAAGTTGTAAGAACACTTGCAAGAGAAGAGGAAGAAAGTGCATATAACTGCAAAATACTTCAACAGAAGCAATTTTGCTGAAGTTCCAGCTTAAAAACATAGAAGCAACAGCAATAAGACTCATTTTAATAAGTTGAGCAAAATGTCACAAGTCAATAAAGGCAAGAAAAGGATGAAAGAAAAGTAGTTTAGTGGGAAATATCAGTTTAGCTGGGTTTCAATGATGCCATTACTTCTAGTTACTTTCAGCATTTAGTTTTTTTCTGGAATTAATTTTATTTTATTAGAAAGGGAGGGTTTCCTGCTATTACTCTCTTTAGATAGATAAGACCTTGTAGAGGTCTCTGAAGCCAGAAACGGGATGAAGAGGGTTAATATGCAACGATCATTCACTGTCTATTCCAGTAGAGAACAAAAGGTCACAAAGGATGAAAATAAACAAAAAAAGTACTGTTATTTAGACAACACAAAGTTATACCATGAGCTTGTTTCTGGTAAACAAATTGCATACAAGTTCATAGAAATATTTTCACAATTTTATGAAATAAAAATACATTAAGGCCTATGAGGTACAAGATTTACAACAGGGACCCCTGAATCACAAATTAACTATGGCTGGAATTTTTCTTATCCTTTTTCTACAGGCTTCTCCTGGCATTAACTATTGTTTGGGGTTTTTTTTTGTCAAATAAAAAATACAGTGCTAAATGGCTCTTAGGAATGCCTGGATGGCCAGGCCCAGGGAGTGCTGGTGAATGCTGCCACATCCAGTGGGTGGCCAGTCACTAGTGGGGTTCCCCAGGGCTCAGTACTGGGGCCAGTCCTTTATCAATTATTTGGACAAGGGGATTGAAGGGACCCTCAGTCAGTTTGCTGACAAAACCAAGCTGGGTGGGAGTGCTGATCTGCTGGTGAGTAGAAAGGCTCTGCAGAGGGATCTGGACAGGCTGGATCAAAGTTAGATCAATGGGATTTGGTCATTACATACTAATTTTAGCGTATGATGCTGAAATCATGTTCTCAGATAAATTATTTTTCTCAGAAGCACATGGAATTGAACATCTACAGAACATGGAATTGTCTGTTAAAATGTTGATTTAAACCCAAATTGAGGTTTTATCTCATGCAAGCAAGCATTTAAGACTCTAGTTACAGGAAGTCTCCCTCAGATGTTCAGTTGTTTTGGAGTAACCCAATTTGCACAACAAAACTATGTAAAGATAAATTTAACTACAGAGAAGAGTCCACTCAATTTCTTGTCTGTATTCATGCTGATCCTGTATATCACTGTTTGAAAACCCTGCCTTAACTAATGAGCAAATTATGATTTATGTGAAAGGATGTGGAACAGATGAACAGTTTTTAAGGTTTATAGAAGGTCTGAAATTCAGTGGCTTGAATCACAAAAACTTTTCCTTTTAAAATGAGACAGAAAATTAGTCTTTTATCTTCACAGAGCACTGATTTCAGAGCAAACTCAGACTCTTTCAGAGAGATCATTTTAACTGCAAGCTTAATGGCGAACTTTTTGCCTTCTTCCAATGCATGGCCTTGCAGAGACCACTGAAGTTTTGTATGGCCAAGCTTATTTCTTGGATTTAAAGGTGGTCAGTAGATACACCATATGTCACATAGTCATAAAGCTGATCAAATACTAACAAGACATGATCTTTTGCAACTTAGGAGAAAACAGAAATGGATTTAGCAAAATAAAAACAATGACCACATAATAAAATTATGACAGCCAAATTTTAGTATTCTGCGTGCTGTGAATGAGGCTCTCAGCATGGTTAGTGACAAATCCACAAAAGAATTTAGGATTCCAGAGGGAAAACTGGGAAGTGCAAGCAGTGACAGTGATTCATTGCCATACTGAAAGGATGGCAGATGTTTCTGTCCTACTTTTGTAGTGAAATATTCTGCAAGTATTTCCATGGTAGGAATCATGACACATGGATATCTCACTTTAGAAGCTCTTTTGATAGCACTAGGAACTGGACTGATGTCTTTGACCTCCTGCCTCCCAGAACCAACTTATTCAGCACATCCAGGCAGTGACAACGTTTGCATTTGTACCCATCATTTGAAAGGAAAGAAAAAGTTGTGTAGTCAAAGTGCTCAAGAAAAGGGAGGGATTTATAAAGGAAGAGGAACAGGGAATCAAAATGGAGAGAGAACGTGCCCTGCAGATCAGTGTGAGTGCTATATCATGAAGCACATTTTATGGAAGTTGTGTGTTGTCAGCCGTTCCCATGAGCTAGGTCAGGTATCTCAGTAGGGACAGCATTTGTCCAGTCCATTCTGAAGAGTGCTGTCCAAAACCAAAAGGTCTGGGGTTTTTTAGGCTGTATACCATCCCCAAAATGAGGCATTACAGATGTCAAGGCTGTGATGCGGAAGCCTCTCTGTAGACAAAAATGTTGCAACAACTTGGAGAGCAGTGCTTGAATTCCTTCCCACACGTAAATGCTTTCTGCTGTTCTGCTTTAGTGACCTGCCTGGTAGGTTGCATTTTCCCAGGTGTGGCACTGACTTTCCAAATTTATGATTTAATTTTTAATTATTTGTTTTTATCAATTCAAAGATAAAGGCAGTGGCAGATATTAACACGTCAAGAAATAATTTTGGAGTTGGAGTCATCAGTTAGGAAAGAGAGGTAGTAAAGGGAAACAAACAACCGGTGATGTTTGATGATCTCAAGATGGCCACCATTAAATGGACAGTTCACTAGACACATCCTACATTATAAACATATTTTATTAATTGAAAACCACATTTTAATTCTGATGAGTTACTCTTGAACTCTCTCATCCAAGTTCATATTCACTCAGGCAAATGAATATGCTTCCAAATTAATCTCCAAATTTCCATTAGTCTGTCACAAATCAGGAAAGTAAATGATCTGAAGAAGTTAAATGAAACATTCTTCATGAGTGGTGATATTAAGAGGTCACAGAGCACTACTCTCTGGAATATTTAGTGTTCAAGTGAGCCTTATGACTGAGTAATAAAAACATCTTGGCTTTTTGACGTCAAGGTTCCAAAAATCTTGAACTGTTGTTTTTAATGCCCTGATGGGTTTGAGGCACTCTGTAGCAAAAGGACATTTTAGAAAACTCTCAGACTGAACAAACAGCAGATGATACAGCTTTCTTATTTCTATGTTGAAACATCCAGATGCAAAATGCAATATTATAATTATTTTTATATGCAAATAATTATTATTATATTATAATAAAATAAGAATTAATAAGCATGCAGTATTAAACAGTAGCTAATAACATGAATGAAATCTATCATATTTAAATGAGCATTAATAAGAATCAATACTTTGAGAAAAATAAGTTGAGGTTACTAAATAAATGAAGGAACAGGGAAGAGTGTGTGTGTGTGTGTATGTGTATGTACATATACATAAAAAAATATATATATATACTCTCTCACACACACACAGATATATTACATAGACACAAAAAAAGAAGACCTTTTTTCACTGAAGTCTTCATACCTGACCCGAGGCAAAATTAATAATAGATAATAAGGTAGACTGACAAATCCAACAGAAATATTTTAATACAGCCAAATATAAAGTGGTGCCTTTGGAAATAAATTTTAGAGATAATAAATACGTAATAAGAGAATCTGGAGAAGCTGTGACTCAGGAGAAAGAAAAAGATATAAAGGGACCATTTATCACTGATTCTCAACAGACCTTTCAGGTTAATGCTCTGGCAAGAGAAAATAATGTGTGTCCCTGAGATATAAAAGGAGAATTAAAAAAAAAAAACAACCAAAAACCAAACAAAAAAAAAAACCTGGTGTCAATATTTGGAATTGGTAACTCTACTAAATGTTCATCCCATCCACTTCTGAGATCTGCAGACTGTGATTCAGCTTTAACAATGTGAGGCTTAGAGGAGTGAAGGTGCTTGGTTTGGTGAGAAAATGCTGAATTTTGGCATTGTAAGTGGTTGAGCATTTACACCTTAAAAAAAAAAAAACCCTATAGGGAGCAAGTTTTCATTTCTGCAGAAAAAGGTGTAAGAAGATGAGCTGTACTGGAATTAAACAACCTGGCATTGAAATAAAATATAGCTTGAAAATAGAAAAAAAAATACTATTAAAAATTGAAAGGGGTTGCAAGGGTGTGTAGCAAAGAAGAAAGAGAAGAAGGAAAGCCTTCTCCACAGGGTCCTGACCCCCTGCCTTAGTTCAGGGTTTCTGCATACAATTCCCTTGGGTCTCAGTAGCCAGTACTGTCACACCAGCTCAGTGTGAGAAGGAGCACAAGCCCAAGAACTGACAGAAAGAACACCAAATTTGTGCCCCCCTCCCCCTCTTCTCGTTACTCCTCCTGCAGACTGGTATGCAACACTTACCTGCTGCCCTGCCCGTGGTCCTGCCCAGCTTCCCAGCCCTGCTCTTCTGCAGGCAGCTTCCCAGCCCTGCTCTTCTGCAGGCAGCGATGAGCTCTGCCTGGGCATCCCCCATCGATGACCACCCATCTGGCTGATTTTTATGTACCAGCTTGTTGCAGGGTATGTGATGGTATGTAGGCATTTAATTATGGGTAATCTGGGATCAGGTCTTGTCTGGCAGATCAGCTCATTGCTCTAAACCAGCAGGACATTTTTGCATATATTTGTAGGTACCACAGTCAGAAAACCATCAATGTCTGTTTTCCCTAAGAAGGTACCCCTCATTTCTTCAGGTACACAGTTGATCCCTGATGCACAAGGTAGCCCTTTCCTGATAACAGTAAAAACAAATCTATGCACTACTCAGATCAATAGTATTTGCCAGCAGATTGTTTGCCTTCTGAGAGGATCACAGTTCCCATGAGAAATAATAAAATTTGGGTTAATGAGGAATAAACACTTGATTGAAATGTCCTTTCATGGGAAGTGGCTTTTGTAGCTGTAGAACCCTGGCAACAGGTGCTCCCAAAAAGAGTTCTAATCTTATTTCATTGCACTGCTGAATGCCCTCAAAACACACATCTGTATTACCGTAATATAAGGGCTGTAAGTCCATACCATGGTTATACTGTGAAATTTTGCAGGATTTTGATACCCAGCTCTTTTTTCTAGCTATCAACAAAGTCATCACAGATCAAAGAACTTCTTATTCAAAATAAGTGCATGGAAGACCTGGGAGCCTTTTTCTGGTACGAGGCACCAATGCTGTAAGGTAGAGCTTGTATATGAATACCGGAGTCCCTGAAAAGGAAAGCTGCTTCTGTAGAGTAAATTAAAGGTGCGTGAAACACTAGAGATTTCATCTGTACTAGTGGAGATCTCCAAATCCAGATGAGCCTGTAACAAACACCATCTGGCCTGTACTAATTCTTCAGCCATGCCTAGGGGCATTTCAGCACACTGTTGACTGGCCTGGGACAAAAACATATCAGAGACAATTTTCACAAGTTTATCTTACGGGTAACCATAACCTAAATCCCAACCATTTCCTAATATAGTTTAATTTACTAGTATCAGAGCAATAAAAAGGTCTTGACTAGAGAAACAGCTTGGTTTATAAAGGGTGGTCTCTAATCAATTTTTCAAGGTGATTGAATGTGGCCACTACGGAAGACAGAAGCATATCAGACACTTCACTGTGTGATAGAATAGTCCCAGGCTCTCCTGACAACCACTCTGAAGGACAAAATGAACTTCCCAGAGCTCTAACAGGAGAAGATGATTAATCAATTTGTTGTGGATATTCATTCATGAATAAGAACATACTGATGACAGGACCAGTAGAAGCTTTGGGATGTGACAAATATGATGCAATACTCTTGAAGGACCATGAATAAGAAATGACTCCTCTCCCTGCAGAAATTAAGTAGGGTCTGAAGTTGAGTGTGTAACTCATACAGACTTTTATAATCTTCATATATCATTTAAAACAAAAGAACATTATGACACCAGGTAGCTTTTTTTTGCATATACAGAAATCTGAGAATGATGTTCATATTCTCTTCCCCCTGAGGCACAGAGAGGTTTAGATCCTCACTTTTTTTTTTTCGGTTGCTGCATGTGATAGCACCCAAATACCTGAATTTTCATTAATTAAAAGTACCCACAGGTTGTTCTGTCTCAAGCCTGTCTGTAACAGACGAATGCAGTGGACTGTTCCCTGTTAACAACTACTTGGGCAGAGGGGAGAGCTATTCACAGACAGGGAAAAGCAGTGGGGAGGAAAGAAAAGTGCTGATGAGTGCAGATCTGGTATTTCATGGAGATTTGACCACAAAGGACTGTTGATTGCTCTGAATTAACTGCCACCTCTTGAGATCTGATCTGATGCAAAGAGCAGCTTCATTTTCCCAGGCAGTGAACATATCTGCCTTATTACAAAGATGACTTTTATGAAAAGTTGAAAAGTTGCTAAATACACCACTGACATATCAACATAAGCTGAAAATGCACAAAGATGCTAAATACTCCACTGCTATATCAACACTAGCTTAATATGAACAAAGTTCTTGCCACATAGCAAGTATGTCCTGGGTAATGTTATGTACTTTAACTGTCAGAGAGAGAGACTAGCACACGCTGGGAAATGCAGGTGCAAGCAAGGTTAGAACAAGGTACAAGGTGGCAGAATGAACAGGTGGGTCCCTTAAAGGGGGAACACACAAAAATGGCAATAGCAATGGGCAGAAAAAGACATAACTTTCCTGGAATTCTGCCTGTGCCAGTCGCAGTAATTATATGGCAGAACGAACTTGCCAGCAGCAATGTTTGTTTTCTGTGCAACAGCCAGGCTGTGGTATACATAATTAGCAAGCAGATGGCTAGAGCCCCACAGGGACCACAGTTTGTGACGACTTTTGCACTCCACTGCTTGTGCCATAACATTCTTTTTAAAATAGTACATGTGCCAGGTCTGGGTAATGGTTTAACAGATGCCTCATCTTGGCTGCAGGGCAGCAGATGCAGGAATGTTTCTCTAAGAGACAGGAAGGAGATGTTCATGAAGCTATAGATATTCCAGTATTCCTCCTCGCACAGGTGGACATATGCTCCTTTAGCCCTGAGAATGCCAGGGATATATAGATTCAATGTGGGTACTCAAGAAGAAGAAGTTGCAGAAGACAGAGAACTTACCTGTTCCCATAAGAGCCCAATACTTTGTGGCTAATCCTATACAATGAATTGACTGGTTTGCTCAGTTTTGGGTACTGAAGAATTTGAATCTGAGATCTGGAGGTCAGATGTTGTTTTAGAAAATGCTGGAAGGCTGAAGAGGCATGGGAACAAGATGCTGTAGTTACATGGGCTCTCTTACAGAAATGTGAAAGGTCCTCAATGTCTAATATTATTTTTTTATATTTCAGAATATTTTGTATTGATCAAGTACAGTAGTTATCAAGAACAAAATGCTCAGAGAATTAAACAGGTAAGAATGAACTGGCAAAGAACAGTTATTCAAGATTTGGATATGCTTAGATACAATACTTTTGCAAAAATAAAGTTGTGGTCTGTCATTTAAACCTGCTTTATGTGTCAGCATTAACCTGAGTGTAAGACAATAGGTTCAGGCAGCTCAGCTGTCTGTGCCCTTAACAGACTGCTCTGACTTTGCTTTTCATCAGTAGTTTCTCCTCCTTTCTTTCCAGCTGTATTTTACCTTGAATGAATTTATCTCCTGAAGTTTCACCTTTCTGTATTCTCCACTTTGGTCGAAGCTTTTAGACATAACTGTCTAACCCTTTCCTTAAAGTGAGTGCACCTAATGTCTAAGTGAGTTGGATAAGAGCACAAATTACAACAAAAAAACTCTGAAAATTGGTAAGATTTAAATACTGTGAGCATGACATTAAAATATGAGACCATAGCCTTTTAAGGTCCTTCCAACTTTCATCTTTTTCTATTAATTTTGAGTAATTTTATGATTGCAACAAACTATTAACTTACCTGCATTACCAGGAAATGTTTTACCTGACAAGGTCTTTTGACCCAGCTCTATTCAGTTTTTTCCATCCTACTTCCTGCCCCTCACCCCAGTAACACACCTCCATAAACTCAGTATCAATGTCTGAGAGCATCCCTCTAATTCTCAACCAAAGGTACAAGCATTGGCCAATTTTCCAGGCAAGGACACCTTTCCTAAATCCCTTAGCTCTCCAACCTTTATATCTCTCAATGTTGTAATGTATGCCCCTCTTTCTGATCCCACATTCTATTTCCAGCTTCCAGCCCTTCCTCATGCCCCATCCTCCACTTGCCTTTCTACCTTCATCTCTCCCTCCCTCTCCTCCTCCCCCCCTATTTGGTTTAATATTCTTTGTCCTTACCTTAGTTCTTCTGTTGTGGGTCTCTTTTAATTGTCGCTTTAACATTCTCTTGAATTCCATCACAATTTTGTATAGAACAAGGAGGGATTTACATGCTTTAAAAACCTCTGTGCTGGGCAGGCAGTAAGTATTTCATGCAATGGGAGTTTCACAGATGGTAGAGATACAGAACAAGTACTCTTAAACTCTTCTTACTGTACTTTTGACACCATCAAGTAAAGTTCCCGCTTTGGATGCACAAAAGCTGCACCTAAATCATTAAACAAGGCTGCATATGAACAACAAAGTCCAGATCTCAGAAGAGAGAGAAGGAAAACAACCTCTTGTCTTTGGGTACTTAAAAATTAACCCACCCATTTCTCTGTCACGTGCAATGCTACTAGCCCCAGTTCATGGGCTGCAATGCAGAATGAGTACAACCTAGCTTAATAAAAATAAACTGTGAAGAACAGTTCCTTTCATTTGCAAAGATCACTAAGTTTACAACTAACCCCAACCAGTATTAAAAATTATAAGAGAAGAAGAAATGCTAATACTTTAAAATTTGCCACTGTCTAAATATTTTTTTGGCAGTTGAAAATACCTCACTTTTTTTCCCCTCCAATAACTAGGAATTTTCTTCTCTTCTGTGCTACATACTGCAGCTGTGTCATTCCAAGCATGAAGTAGAACAAACCACCTGAAATAGTTAATATAATTTAGTGCAAAGCAATTACATCTATTGCCATGAGAAGCACAATTTAATACCATGGGGAAGTGAAAAAGACCAATATGTCATAGTAAAATGCACTTTAAGCTGCACATAAATGAGACCTTCCTCACATCTCTGCATATTGCTCTTTGGAATGGGGACCAGAGCTCAGGATTACACCTCCCCAGACGACTGCCCTGCCTCCTGGGTTACCAAAGCTTGCACCTTCATCTGTGCTTACTTTCCCTCTCCAGCTAATCTGCCTCCTCCCCTCCACAGTGGCACAACCTCAGCAGGAGGCCAAAAAGCGCTGCCATTCACAGCAGCCCTCTGAGATTATAAAGGCAGTATTGCACTCAGGGGCTCGGGCACATGCAAAGAGAAGTCAATGCTTAAGGGGTACACAGCGCCCCAAATGCCTGCCCTGTCCTTCCTGCCCTGTTGCTCCCCCCAGGCTGGACACTGAACTCGACCTCTGCAGGGACTGCTGGACCTAAAATGCCAGACTGCTGCCCACAATGCAGGCACACACCCTCCTCTGCTGCCTTTTGTAGCAGTGTAGCCCTGAGCAGAGAAGAGGGACAAGCAGGCATCTAAAAATTCATCTTCTCTAGGAGCTCACTTGCTAAAAGAATATTTTCCCCTTGGGCCCAGTGCTGTAATCAACAGGCAGTTAAGTGATGGTGTGACTCTGCCTTTCCCCACCTATTTTAATAGAAATTGCAGGTGCCATGTCATCTTCTGAGGAGACTGACAGCACTCTAAAAATGCACTGTAGCATCAAGCCTTTCTGAGGACCAAGCAGCCTTCCTCCCAGCTGACCCCTGCCTACATGGAGCACACACCAGAATATGTGGGAAATTTGGGGTATTATGGATGTTCAAAGATTTGTAGCCACTATGGACAAAGGGCTTTTTCTGTGACTGCTTTTCCATTCTGTGCTTTTGGTTTAGCTGTCTAAATCGCACTTCAGATTCACTTTTGTGATTCTGGGATACCTCTGGATTCAAAACCTAAGAGGAGGGGTGACAAATATGTTAACTGATTGTCTTTGATGACACTGCTACTGTCATTATCTAAGATAGCAAGCCCAGCTCCGTTACAAGAACACACTGTTTTTCTTTTAGGTTTAAATTCTGGATTTATACTTTTCTTTCAGAAATATGTGCTTTTTTATTACAAGCTAAATATACTAAAATACTTTAAAAAAGAAAGAAAACCCTGTTCATAAAACTTTTCTGAAGTCTCTTTTTCCAAATATCTGCCTGGTAGAGGTGACTTGGTCCTAATATGCCATATTTTTTCTCTGTTATCAAAGCAAGGGACAAATCTATAAGAAATCTCAGATTACAAATCTGAATTATGCCCATCTTTCAAGACTGCAGACATTTTGCTGTTTAATACTTTTCAGTTCAGGATTTCAGCACTGATCTCTCACTGAAGCAAGTGTACACCGTGGTCATTATGCCTTTCAGTAAATATCAAGTGGCTGCATTTAAACCATGGAAAATGGAAGTGCTTCCAATTGCTTGCCATGTGTCCCTCTCTCCATACCTTGATTTCCATGGCCCAATCGGCCTTGATGACTGAAGGAAGATGCTTTGGCAACGTCCTTTTTTTGGCTGATCATGAAAAGGACTGTGGGCTGATCATGGATCACACCTCGGCTTCCTCACAGCAAACTAGATCAAGCCAACAATGATTTATTGAACAAAAAGGAAAATGCGACTAAGTCCCTTACTGTTCTAATTACAAAATCTTAATTTTAAAAAGTAAGAAACCCACCAAAATCGCTGATGAAAAAATATAAAACTCAAATAGCTGCTATCAAATACCTTATATTTATTTCATAAATGACAAAAAGCCCCACTAATGAGCAATAAATTATTTATTCAAAAACATCTATACAAAATAACACTCTTGGAGATATACACTTTTACATTTTTAAAGTGCATCTCTTCATTGCTACAATATTTGATTTGCTAATTTACACTGTACATTCATAATTTATAAAAAAAATAATTGGTGAATATTTTTGCAGTTGGATGCTACTAACAGTGACAGGGAGCACATATTCCATTGTAGAAATCACTTTTTAAGTGTGTACATATACAAACTATTCATATCCAGATTTAAAGACAATACTGTGACAATAGCAAGAATATCACTAGAAAGTGGAATTACAGTACACTGTACGATAATAGATTCTTGTTATAAAAGGTTATTTAAAAGTGCAAAATATATACACTCTGCCTTAATATTACTTCCTAGTTTAATTTTTACTACTTATTAAATCCCTTTCTGACTTCCTGAACAGATAAAATTACAGTAATTTTACACTATGCAAATCTATAATCATGCACATGTTGCAAGGCTGCATTTCCAGTAAAAAAAGAACAAAAGCAAAGCTGCACACACAAAAAAATGCTGTTTCAGATGTCTTTTTTAATTTGACAACTGAAATACATAAAATGTGTAGTAAAATATATAATGAACACCATTTAGATGTGAAACAGTATGAGTATGAACAATTTTTGTTCATTTTATTTTGATTGTTACAGGATTACCTGCAAGTGGTTCCCTATCCTAAGATGATCACATATATGGCCTCATTTTGTTGCATTTTAGCCCTCAGTACAACCTTCCTCCAAAAAGGAAAGAAACCTGCAATACGCAAAACCCCAAAGAACTTCAACAAATATTAAATAACCATGTGGAGATGAACAAGATTCAGACAGTCTCTATGTGTCTGTATAGAATTTTGACACCTATTTAGGTTTGGCTCTATTATGAGCTGCTGAACTAATGCATTTTTAGGACAGAGGTAGTGAACTGCCAGGACACATTTAATAAGGTATAGTTACTGGCTGCAATACACCATAATAATTCAAATGTTCTTCAGAAAGAATGTCTGAGTTCATGTTGCATAAAGTTTTAAAACTGAAAATCTTGTCCTAATTACCTGCTGTAGATCACTTTTTTCCTATTCCATAGACTGCAATATACTTGATTGTTTGAAACTTATGTCAATTACTGAAAGATGCTCTTTCCCTTTGAATAAAGATTTACAGGGTATAAATAAGAACAAATGATGGTTAGAGGGGAATACCTGAGTATTAATGTCACCAGTGATTATTTAATCCTAGAGCCCTGAGTTCTTAGGGAATTCTGCCAATGCCCAGTGACTTTTAAAGGCATGTCTGGAAGTGGTTTGAAATATTTCCTATAAAGTGTCTACATATCTTTTTCTTCTTTGGGTGAAAAGGAAACATTAAAAGGAATATCTGAAATATATACCTTTTTTTCCATGAACAACAGTAGGCAGGAGTCAGACTTATGCCACATTGAGGGTTACTGATCAGAATATGAACCAGCTCTGGACATCATTGTCAGTGATGCTCATACACTGGAGAAAAGCACTGATTTCATTTAAAAATCTCCACACTTCTCCTCCATCATATATTCTTGCAGGTTTTCACCAAGAAGTGTCAATTGCCTTTCACTGTGCAAATGAGATTGTATGATGGAGGGGAGGAGAAGCAATGGCTGCATATTTCAAACTGATTATTTTGGGATGGAAATTCCCACAGATGTACTATGTGGCTCAGCTATTGATGGTGCTTGCCACCCACACTGGACAAACTGCAGTGTTTAAGACATTAACTCCTAGAAATATTGATACAAAAGTACATGTGGGAATGCTCTTAATGCAAAGTTCAAGGACACATAAAAACTAGTATTCTCAAATAAAAAGTAGCTTTCCCTTCTTTTCACTTAGCACTTTCAGAAAGAACAAAGTCATCTCCTTTTATTACAGCTAAGTATAACCTGAGAACATTCTGAGAACCTTAAATTCCTTATTTTAAATCTTAAGTGATTTATAGATTGTTAGCTCTATCAATATGTCATTGGTCATGTTACTATCAAAACAGGACTAATACTCAACTAATATACCACAAAATATGCCAAAATACTTAAATTAAAATTAACCCCCCCAATGTTATTGCAAAATGTTTCCTTTTGTTTTTTAATTTAGTTTTCAGTGGATACAAAGATAAATACAGATCTGAGCATCTAACATCATAAATTGCTATTTCCTTTTTGAAACGAATCATGGCTTATTTAACAAATATACTTTTTTCATGTAATGGAATAAAGAGAATGGAATAAGCATGAATAATTAATCATTTATGTACCTGATAATGTCATGTCAGTGTAAAAATTTGAAATAACTGACATTTTGTATTGTCAATATAGTAAGCTGTCAGAAAATTCTGAAAAGGGCAAAACTCCTATCTCCATCTGTCTTTGAGAGATTTAAGAATTCTAAAATATTGGTTGTAAATAAGACGTTTTGATTAAATTGATTAAGAGAACACAAAATTTGATTTCTAGAGGCACTAGACCAGATATGATAAAAACCCAACCACTCAAGGATGCTTGGTGAAAAAATACAGTAAATGGCAGAAATATATCTAGTGAACAGACACCTGCCATGGGAACAGTGAATGCAGAGGAATGAGATGAGAAAATTTTCAGTGACCAGCAGTGATGTGACCTCTTGGAGAATGGAACTGCATCCTCTGAGAGAATGTTTATAACGTTCTCCAAAATGCAGAATATTATAATCTGATGAACAGGGCAGTGAGTTATACATTTACACTCTTCAAGAAGAGAGACAGAAAATACCTGCACTTGCAAAATCACTCACTAGCACAAAACAAAAACCAAAAACTGAAGATTTCACTTTCTCTGATAGGACCGCTGTTCCATAACAATTGAGCAGTGTTTCTGCTCACACTATGCAAGGAATTGTTGAATAATTCTCTTTTCCTGCTCTCCACATTTGTAACCATGTAAGCTGCCTACTCTGGTCTGCACAACAGCTTCTCAGGACTCAGCGTATTCCCAAGCACCTGATTCCATGCTGTTCCAGTCAAGATCATTAGTTTGCTTTATTTGTTTGTTTTCTGTTCACATCCCAGGTTTTTCACTTGAGAGAGTGCTTTTACAGTTTATATTTCCCTCCCCACTGAATTAATATTTAAAATTACTTTTAAGTATCAGTGGTGTAACTAACTGTTTATAGAGCAGAGCATGTGGTCCTGCTCTTTATTTGAAACACTGCCACAGCTATGGTATGAAAATGATTCAACAGCAGTAAGTTAGCCATGTGTAAAAGGTGGTTAGAAGCACTTCTTTGTGCTTTTGTAGAGCTTTGTGTTCTACAGACAAAAGCCTTGTGAATGCAGCTATCTCATTTACAAGATGGTTTTGACGTTTTGCCTTTCTCACTGTAATCACATATTGTATCACAACTACTGTTTTCTCACAAAAAAAGTTAATTATGTAAATACTAAATGTTTGAAATTAAATGACATGTCACTCCAGTAGCCTGGTCTCTAATTATATACTTAAAGGTGAGCAAGAGACAACTGCACAAATTCTAGGCAGTGAATTAGACTGGCTCTAAGTCTTTGGCATGAACTGGCACCATTTTCAACAGTGGTGGGTGCTGTGATTATCATGGTAATGAACAAGCTCAGGACGCTCAGCTAAAATCATGGAATCATATGGAACCAAGATGATCAGGAAACACAAATAGAAAGAGGAGATTCAGGCACCTCTCATTTTCAGTACTTCCTAACAGTGAATTTGCTTCTGCCCTGTTCTGCAGTATGGGAATTTTTAATGAAAAAAGGGTATTTCTCAGTTTCTGACTGGTCACCTCTAAAGCTCCACTGTTATTAAAACAGAAGAAATTGGAGACATCCTTGTAATGCAGGGTCTGTTTTCTGAAATGAAGTGTGGTGGCAGGAAAACTGACAGGCTGAGAATTCCCCAAGTGCTGGACCCCAGAGCTTCAAGTCTGCTGTCTGGACTTGGGCAGATTGATTGCTGGTTGGGAGGTATTGCCAGATGCACAACAGTTGTGCTGGGACGCACTGAAATCTACTTTGTTAATTCATCCCAGTAAGTACTCTTCCAAATTCATCTTATAATTCATGTTAGGGTATCAGAAAAACTTTTGTTCATGGAGGCAGAACAGTTCAATGAGGAAAAAAAGCCAACAACAAGTGACAACTCAATAAAATAACAAGAAAAGAAATCATATTAGTATAGCTTTCTCTATAAATATTGATTTTCCTTTTCCTTGTAAGAGTTGAGAATCATACCTTCGTTTCACCCTGTGTGTATAGAAGACGGGCTGAGGTCATGCTTGCTTGCTAGAGCATTGAAACTGCTTGCAATCCCATTTGACTAACTCATGGAGGCTTGGGGGAACATAGAAAATATTTAGGAACACTGCTAAATGAAAGGGTTTTTTTCCCCTTTAAGATAGCTTTTTGTAGAAACATAGAAACCATTTGGGTTGGAAAATATTTGTCCCATTTTTTTGTTTCAGTTTTGATTCAAGGAAGGAAAGCATTTTTCTTCTAGGTGTAAACATAAAACTTCCTCACTCTCAAAAATCTGAGACAAAATTCCATATAAGAGATGGTGGCTCTTTGCTTTCTGACACAGCAGCATAGGGAATGTGCAGAATGCAGAGCCTCCAGGAGTAAGTGGCATGGCTCTGGATAAAGACACAAATGAGTCAGGCATGCATTTAAAGAGAGAAACATTAAGCAATGATGCAGCTGAACAGGCAGATGCACTAAATGACCTCTCACATTTGAAAATGTGACAATACTACAGCTTAAAGTATGACTTTCCTACACTGCATAATTATGTTGCCATGAGGACAAAATAAATGGCTCATTTTGATATGGTTAGAAATCCTTAGTGTTTAAAAACATAAAGATGGCTTTCAATAGATTTTTCAAGTGCATCAACTGTGCTTATTTTCTTCTACTCTTAATGCAACTACTTGCTTGCTCTAACCACCCTAAGAATATTTCGCAGAAAATTTCCTATATTTTCAATTTCATTTCAAATCCACCACTGAAGCACACTTCTAGTGGGGCTAATCTATTTGACCTGGGAAGTCCACGGATAGATTCACAGATAAGCAACCATAGGTAATCACGCCATTACAGCTTAATGACTCCTTCCACTCATCAGCTGAGGCACAGCAATCATTTATAGGCACACTTCCAGCTGCCTGAAGTCATTAACTGAAATATGCTCCGTGAACAACTGTGAAGGTCTAGAAACTAAAAGTGAGTGCCTAGTTTGAGTAGATTGTTGTACACTTCGCAATTTTCATATGGGGTAATCCAAACAATCACTTACACATAATACTAGAACAGCTAGATCTATTTCCCACTGCAAGATCAGCTCAGCAAGGGGGAAGCAGATTATGGAACTCTGTTTCTTGAGCTGCCTGTGAAGAAACCTCCAGGGACATTTAACAGTTTGAATTCTCACTGTTCTAACTAGAGTTCACAGAGGTACTACAGTTTTATCAACACCTAAGGAAAGTCTTGCTTCACCAACCTGATATCCTCATATGACAAAGTGACCTGTTTAATTGATGAAGGAAAGGCTGTGAATGTATAGTCTAGTCCATCTAGACTTCAGTGAAGTGTTTGACACCATCTCCCACAGCATCCTCTTACAAAAACTGGCTGCTGGCAGCTTGGATGGGTAGGCTCCTCAGAGTAAAAACTGGCTGGCTGGCCAGGCCAGAGAGCTGTGGTGAATGGAGCTGAATCTGGTTGGCAGCTGTCACCAGCAGTGTTCCCCAGGGCTCAGTATTGGGGCTGGTCCTGTTTAACATCTTCATTGAAGACCTGGACACGTGGCTTGAGTGCACCCTCAGTAAATTTGCAGATCATGCCAAGCTGGGTGGGAGGGAGCATTGGTCTGATTGAGGGCAGGAAGGCTCTACAGAGAGACCTGAACAGACTTCATCAGTGGGCTGAGGACAACTGCAGGAGGTTCAATAATATGAAAAGTCCTGCACTTGGGGCACAACAACCCCCTGCAGTTGTTGGGGGAGGAGTGGCTTGAGAGCTGTTCAGCAGAAAGGGACTTGGAGGTGCTGGTCAACAGCCAGCTGAACATGAGCCAGAGTGTGCCCGGATGGCCAAAAGGCCAATGGCATCCTGGCCTGTATCAGCAATAGTGTGGCCAGCAGGACCAGGGCAGTGATTGTCCCCATGCACTTGGCATTGGTGAGGCCACACCTTGAGTACTGCATTTAGTTTTGGGCCACTCACTTCAAAAAGGATATTGAAGTACAGGAGCGTGTCCAGAGAAGAGCAATAAGCTCCTGACAGGACTAGAGTACATGTCCTGTGAGGAACAACTGAGGGAGTTGGGTTTGTTTAGTCTCAAGAAGCAGAGGCTCAGGAGGACCTCATCTCTCTCTGCAACTCCCTGAAGGGAGGTTGTAGTGAGGTGGGGGTCAGTCTCTTCTGCCCTGCCTGCAGTGAGGGGACAAGAGGAAATGACCTTAAGCTGAGACAGGCGAGATTCAGATTAGATATTAGAAAAAAATTTCACTGCTAGGGTGGCCAGGTATTGGAATAGTTTGCCCCAGGAGGTGGTTGGAGTCACCATCCCTGGAGGTGTTCATAAGAGGCATCTGGATCTGGTGTTGGGTGATGTGGTTCAGTGATTACAGTGGTAGTGCTGGGTGGACGGTTGGACTTGACGATTTTGGGGATCTCTTCCAACCTTGATGACTCTGTGACTCCATGATTCTACCTTACACTGGTTAATAGCTCTGTATCCTTTTTGTGGCTGTTTAAAATACATAATCTGCTTGTTCTTTGTTAGATGGAAGTTCTCTGATGGAAAATCCTACAGTCTGCAGATTGCAATTAACACACAGTGAATGCTGCCGTGTTATACTGTCAGGTACTAGAGTTCAGCTTTTAAAGTCTGGCATATGATGCTTTGAAATGACAGAGACGAGAAGTCTGTCTACACAACAAAGTTTCTGAGGAGTTGAATTAGTCTGGGAAATTCCTTCCTATGTAGTTTTTACTGGTCCCTGGCTTTTCCAGGTGATAAAAACCTTATCTAGACACAAATTGGTAGTTCTTATGTCCACATGGTTTGCAAAACATCTTAATATAAAAAACCCTCCACATGCCTGATACCAAAATAGTCCCTCTTCCTTATGCTATAGAAATGTTCCTAGTTTTTGCAAGGTTTAATGAAATATCCATTCCCTCAGTTGCAATTATATTTGCAGTTCAGATAATTGAAGTAGATCTGCACACAGTTCTGGCAATTTCCAAATTTTGGTGTCAAAGAATAGTGTACAGTAATCTATCCTATATATGCATTTGTGAGGTTGTTTCACACAGTTCGAGTTCTTCATTTTTGATTATGGATTGGACGATTTCCCCAGAGACATAGTTCTGGGTGAGTTTTGAATGTCAGAATTAAAAAGGAATGTGGGAAAAATAGGATGGAGCATGCAACTAAAAATGCCAAACGTAACTTTCTTCTCATTTTTTGTCAAAAAAAAAAAAAGACAAAAGAAGAGAAAAAATAACATCAATGAAGCAAATTGTTGGAGAACAGCTACAGAGATTCTGTATGATGAGAATGTAACTGTGAAAGATGAGATGAGAATGTAACTGTAAAAGAACAAAGTTCGATTGATTTTTTGAAAGAGCTATGACAAATGAACACAGGGTATAATCTTTCAGAAAAATGACTTTGATAAAATGGAAGTGGTATGATAGATCTAAGGGTAGTGTTTATTGCAGATAAAAACACACAGAAATGAAGCAACTGATTAGCAAACGTTAGGTGAAAATGGGACCCACTCTTAGACACAGTCTAACACACAGGCATTTTGAGCCTGTTGGAAAAGTAGTGCAGCTTTGGACAGTAGAGAATATACAGTGCTTATTGAAAATAATTTTGAAAAATAACACCCATACCTTACCTACTTGCCTGTATTGTTACAAAACAAAGTATCAGTCATGTCAAACTAGGAGAACATTTTCTTTGAAGGCAGAGGTGCTAAGCAATTCTGAGTGAAAAGAACCACTTGGTGACTGGCCATGCTATTTAAATGAAGGAAAAAAAAAACCCAGGAAACCTATGTGTCTCTAAGATAGATTAAGTAAAATCACAAGAAAGCATGCCATATAAATGGATTTACTACTGATGAAAGGCATATATTGTGGAAGTCTGTATACTAATTAGCATGGCAAAGACCTACTGCGCTGCTGTGCATACTATGACATACCAGACAAAACTGAAGTATGGTGCAATTTTTCCCAAGAGGAAAATCAGTAAAAGATCTTCATTACTAAAGCAGAGAAAACTTGTTTACATCCTTTTCATATGAGCATTCAGAAACTGTCTTTTTAGGATAATTTCCTGATTGCAATTGCAGGTACTCCTCTACAGGATATAAAACCCTGAGTGAAAAAATTATTAAGAAATTAAAAGGAAATTAAAAAATATTGAGGAAATAGAAATAGTTAATAGCAACAAAAGACATTAGAAACACTTGGCTTTACAGAATTAGGGTGATAAATATTGTAATGAAACAAAACAATGTTAAGAGTATTTTGAGATATTAGTATAACTCTAAAGTGCAAAAGAAAACAACAAGCAAATAAACTCAGGGAGATTACTTGCAGGACTGGGAAGAAATTAACTCTGTGTAAGTGACCAGGAACTCAGAATCTGATGCTGTCATAAGAACATTTTTTTACCTACCATCTGGAGTAAATTAACTGAAATTCCTCAGTGCCTTGGTCCAAATGAAGGTGAAGGGCAAATTAAATATGTTTGGTCATGAAGCTGCTTACTTCTCCTTTCATCCTGCTATGATTATCCCAGTGATGGGGAGAAATAAATCTCTAATAATTCTACAAATGCTGATAAAAACATCATTGACTGGAATGAAGGACTGAAGCCCAGAAATATCTGTGACATTCAACTCTGCAGCCATTTGGATATTGCTATTTCCTACTTCTCTCTGGCTGCACACATTTCCCCTTTTGAGTGTTGTGAAAGCATCAATATATCTCAAGCACCATGATGTGATAGTGCTAGTAACTGCTGGGGCTTTTGTGGAAGTCACTGGGGTTTTAGTTATGGGCAAAGGAGGAAAACTCCTGCCTTGACTCCAAAGATTCTTCATTGTATTGAACATAGTTAGAGTAAAAGATAGATGCAAATCATAGCACTTCTCCAAGTCTTAGTGTGAAAAATTTAGGAAACAGCTTTTTCCAGTCCTAACCAGCAATAAAACACACTGGTTCAGTAAAGGACTTCTACTTTAAAAAACGTAAAGTTTTTTCCCTAAAGCCGATTAAATATTCATGTTCACTCAGCCAGGGAATACTTGTCTGTCTTCTGTGCAAAAAGAAAACAGTGAGATGATTATGTACTCTGCTTATGGATGTTGTAGGGTAGTAATTTAGCTCAGTTCTGAATGTTAACTGAACAAAGTGCTTAAAGACAAAGTACAATGTCTCTAATATTTTTTTTATGAGTAGCTCTATATTCCAAGAGTCAGTGCACCCCCTGAGACATAGAACTCATCTATGAATTAATACAATTTATACTGCCTCATTTTAGAAATATTTTCTACTAAGCCCCAGGTAGTAACTGCTAGCTGGAAAAACAGGCTGACTTTTTCTTCCCTAATCTGCCAGTTAAACAGGATGACAAACTTCTGATTTAAATTTCATTCACTTCAGGATTGTTTTATTTTATTCTCATAATCCTGCAACATTGCTCATGATTGCTACTTTTTATAGTATTAGTACATAAATCTGATATTAAAGGTATCTATAGAAAATTGAGCTGTCAAAAATCTGTGTGGTAGAGTACAGCTTGTTGATTGAGAAAGATGCCTTCTCAGAATATGATTCTAGCCACTGGTTTTAGACATCTATTGGAGGGGGGATAAAGCACTCCTTGGATTTGCTGGTTTCTGTCCGCTGGTTACGGGGTTGAGACCAGATGACAGACCAGACACCTGATTGCTACATTAATTCATTAATAAGCATCGAGTATGACATTTCCATCATAGTTGGGAATTTAGAAACTTGTAAAAACCTGTCAGCTAGTTAGCCTAGAAATATAAAAGAAATAATGTTTCAAGAATAATTGGTAGTGAGGAAAGGAAAATAAAGTTCTTCTTACATTTAACTTCCTTTCCCTGCTTGGCTGTCTTGCAATCCTAGAGATCTATGCAGCTGAGATGCTTCTGCCACTCACAGCTCCGATGTGTAGACTTGCACAATATATCATGTCTTTGCACTGAAAAAAAGCCTGTGATCCATTTAAACTAGAGGTCGGAATGCCTGCATAAGTGCAACTTGTACAGGGCATCACAACAGCCGTTCCAAAAAAAGATTACAGCTTTCAGCACAAATAGCTCTGAGTTTGATTCCCTACTGAAAAGTCACCAGTTTTTTCAGTGGGAATGAATCCCTTAAGTGACCATGTAGGCAGCAGTGCACCAAGCAAATATTAGAAAAAAAAAAGCATTTTTCTTTCTCTCTTTATTATTTAAAATTATGTATCTTTTTTTCAGGCAAAGTCCTGTATAAGTAACTGGGACTTAAAATAGCAGTGGATTTTGGGTCACGTCCATGGAATTTGATAACTTCAAATTTCATGAAAATATTTTACTTAAGATTTTTTTTGTGGTTGAACCAGATTAGAACACATATTTGATTTCATCTTGCATGCTACACAAATCCGTTTTGCACTTAATAAATTTACTACAAGGTCTGTTAGTTCACATAAGATAATTGCTTCTCTACATGCTTCAACACAAAAGTACCTAGCATTTTTGATGCATAAGGTTAAGAAGGTTAAGAAAAAAAATACATGATTACATGATACATTTTACATTTTTTCTTTGCAATCTTTAACTATTCTGCATCCATAACTCAGTGAATAGCAATTCAGAGAACTACACTGAAAGATGAATTTCCTGATGAAGTTCTAGAAATGAGTCAAACGAGTTCCAAGAGGTATTTTTAGCGTGCATACCTAAGTGAAGGAGCTTTCTAAGATTTCACAGTCTGTCTGTCTGTCCATCCCTCCCTGCTTCCATTTTTGGAGTGCTTTGTTCCATTTCTCATGCACTGGAAAGAGGGACAGAAATCACCACTTTGCCTCTCATGAGAGCATGGAGAAAAGTGCTTCCTTCCTAACACTCACCCTCTCTGCCCTGAAAAAGCTTACTGGAGGACACAGGCAAACGATGTTAAAAGAAAATCGACAGCAGAAGTAAAAAGCAGAAAAATTGCATTGCCATTATACACACCTCACTTTGAGCACTGTGATAGAGGAGATACTCAGGTGGGCAGGTAAGTGCTGTAAAATACTGACTGCTTTGATAGAAGCATTTATCGAGATGTACTTAAAAAGTAATTCAGGCAGTTTTAATTTCTACTTAGGCCACTACAAAGATCAGACTACACATTAAAGGTTTTGTGGAAAAGGCACACCTTGTCTGAAGTTACTTATGAATCAATGTAGTTCAGCTATAATACGGGATTTTAGATTAATGGTTGAAAAATTTGTCAGGGCTTAGTCTTCCTCCCCCAGAAAATTACTTTTTAAGCTTCAGGCCTACTGGCTCAAGGTTGAGAATCATTTTGAAATACTTTTTCTAAGATCTTAACCTTAGAAGAATTCAGTCAAATTTCTACAACTTGAGATTTGGATCAGCACAGACTCAATATTATAGTTCTGGGCTTTATGATTACAGGCAAAAATAAAACTAAATAGTATAGGTCAGATTAAGTCAGTGAAATGCTTTGGTAACATCTAAATTTATAACTAAAATTGTCAGGGCCTGTTTTTTATCTCTGAGGCTATCTGGCACAGCCTGGCCACATTCCCTCTATTAAATGCTCTGGTGTTTTCAACAGGGTAGCACAAGTCATGCAGTGAGAGCAGAGCTGAGCTGACTTTAGCTTGATTGTGAATAGGATTTTTTCTGCAGATTTTAATCATGGTAGAGCAAAAATGCCAGAAATTATATTAACAAATCATCAGTATGATTCAAGTCCAGTGCCTAAGTCCAGGCTGTACCACTCCTTAATTTATAAATCACTGATGAGCCTTGTTCTAATTTAAATCAACAGTACTACATATTTGCTCAAAATAACATTCGTAGATGGGATTATTTTTAGCCTTTTAACCAAGTCTTGAGTTTAAATAAAGGCATAAAGATAATTTGGAAATACAGACACTATCCTGTTTTCACTCATTTCTAATCACAAGTGGCTATCTTGATTTTGTGATGGTGCCCAATTTTATAACTCCGTGTTTGTATGCTTCCTTCCCCAGCCTGCTGTTTATGGTGCTGCTGTAGCAAATGCTTCTCTCTTCCTACTACATATTAAATTCTGGTACACCTTGGTCTCCCTAGAAAAAAATAAAGGAAAATGATACACAAATACATAACGAGGTAGTAACACTAAAGCTTAATATATCACAAGTATGTAACAAAGAATATTAAAATTTGTATTATGATCTCATTAGCAATTGAATAGTTGACATTCCAGCTGCCTAAAGCAGGTGTCCTCTGCCTCAGCCTGCGATTCCTAAGGGGTGACTGTGGAAGGTATCTACCAGCAGATCTAGTTGTGAATCCCACTATTTTCCTATTTTGAGATGTTTAGTGAGCCGAAATGTGGTACAAATACCCAAAACTTTAACAGAGAAAAATATATGCACGATATATGATCAACATTCTAAAGGCAATAACAAAATAATATGCTGTACTGATGATTAAAAATTTGACAAAGAAACATAAGCAACCGAACAAATTGGGATTGCAACATTTTCAATTATGAGGTATACGACTAAGAAATGCAAGGTGCTATGGAAGTCCTACACAGCCTATATAACAGCTGAGTTACTAGCAATCCATTAGCTTTTCCCAGACTCTGGCAACTTCCTCCAAAAACTGGCCTTTAGTCCCTGCCTTGAGACTGCTGTAGAATGCGAAAGAAAGGAAAAAGCAATTGAGCTAATAAGGATCTGCAAGCTCCTCATTAAAAATATGTTTGGAGAATTATTTCTAAAATACAATGCTAAATTTCAGAGGATGATAAGAATTTTTTCTCTAATATTGCTTGAGATCGATTTGGACATACAGAAGAACACTAGTCCTGCAAAAACAGTAGCTCATCAGAAGACTAAAAGAGTTTAGAGATTCCATTAAACAAATAACAAAATAACTTAAAATCAGTATAAAGCAACTTCATATAAGAAATTTGAAGGTGCTAATGAAAAAGTGCACTATCCAGCTGCTTTGGAAAAAAACCCAAAACAATAATGCTCTTTTTGAATTGCAGAATTTTTTTTTTTGTAGAAATGAAAGATTATTTAATAAACTAGGCTCCATTTATTTTAAGGTTTTATTACAGTATTTGGGGAGATATGTTAGTTTATAATCACATGATTCTTAAAACTTTAAGTCTAGATGTCTGACTGTAGTATCACAGTACTAGCTGGTACAGTTTTCTACTGTAACTACCATGTTAGTATTGAACTTTGTCCATGAGAAAATATTAGAAAAACAAAACTGAATTAATTCTGTAATTTTTCATCCTACAGAAACTGTGACATTTCTAATTGTTCATGCTAATAAACTGAATTGAGAATTGATTGTAGGAGAGATATTCTAATGGAATGTTAAAACCTCAGAAAATACAGTGAGCTGAAAATAAAAAAGAAAGCTGAAAATTAAAAGAAACATTTTAAATTAACGCATGTTTGAGGATGAAAAATTTTGAATTTTTAAAATAAAGTTAATATAAAGTTGAGACTATGTATGTTAAAAATACTCTATTGGCTATAAAGGTTTATTTAAAAATAATAAAAATATTTATCACATTTTTAAATACTGTTTTAACAGGAGTTAGCACTTCTACTATGCCTCATTGCAAACAACACTGGAACCCTAAACAACACTGGAATTACAAGCATAGTCTGCACTGTTCAAATTAATTTCTCTATGGAGAACACTTAGAAATGAGTAATCCTCCTGGCAGGACTAAATCACCTGCATTAGGCACTTTATTTGTGCCTATGCTTTAGGTGGACAGCTAAGCATCTATTTGAAGTAAGTGCCTATGGCCCCACTGCAGTTTGCCAAGACAGCTTAAGACCTGAAGGAGAGAATTTAGCTGACTAAACTTAAGCCTTGAATTTATGTAAAAACACTCCTCACTTGAGACCTTTCAAAGGCACCAACCTGTTTTCATTAGGATACAGTAACTTTAGGCTTTTACTTTAGCAGGACACTTGACAAGACTCCTAAAATTTAGAGAGGACTTTGATGAATTCACTCCTTATCCATGGCATCTACTTAAGATATTCTACTTGTTTGATTTTGATTGTTTTCTTTTCTTGATGCTGCCTCAAAAGTGCAAGTGAGAAAAACTGAAACTTCTATCACAGAAACCTGCAATATTTGGTATGACTTACAGGGAATATGCCCTAAGAATAGCAGGCAGAATCATCTGTGCATTTAAGATTATGATTTCAGAAGGAAGGTTAGGCATATGTCAAAAGTAAAATGGTATTATTTCCTCAGCAAGGACAAAATCCACTTTGCTTGAATGTAAGTCAAGGTTAAAGTTAAAGGAAAAATAAAGGTAGATGTCCCAGAAAAATCTTTACGTTTTGTTATGTTCGTCTTATACTGGAAGCGTGTTCCTCCAAACAAAAGCTGTTCCCAAGCACACAGAGCATTACATCAAAGGATAGGTATCAAGCCAATCTATGAACGAATACATGAACAGGTCATGGAAGCTTTATTAAAAGATAAGAAAACCCTATGGCAAGTTTTCTAAAACCAAGTGTCTGTGGTCAGGCTTCTCAGCTGAGTCTAAAGCTCTTCGCAGTTGATCTACCATGATACCTAAATGCACACCTACCATCACCTTGCACATACACTGGGGCTACTTATTCTCAGAGCCAAGTGTGTGCTTAACTATGTTCCTGGATCTGAAATAGGGTATTTAGAGTTTTTCCAGAGCTAAACTCTAAGGCCTTGAAAGAACATAACCATGAAACTACAATTTTTCAAACATATAGAAGGAAGATGAAAGTTCAATTCCACCAGCAGTTGTCTTCAATAATTACTTCTTTTCTATGGTGAAGACTGTAGAAATTGCCTGTGTTCCCAACACTTTTCAAAACAGACTTAGAGGCCAAATTTTGGACATACACTTTTCAAATGTTACTCCACATTACTATCTAATAAGGGGGAGAATGTATCATCATGAGAGCAGAAATCAAAATGATTCTACAAATATTACTGAATGAATATTCACTTAGAATTTTAGATTAATGCTGAAGATAACAGATTCTGCCTGACTTAGTATTTTTTAACTCAGATTCAAAATATCAGATTGTGAAAACTCTTAACATTACAGATAACACAACTATAGGCTTCTTATAAAATCACAAAGTTGCAATATTGTGAATGAAATAACTACTTTGATTAAGAAAATAATTTATTTTCCATAGTCACAACATATAATCGAGTATCAGTTACTGTACATATATTTTCTTGCAATGCTCTGACTGTCTATGAATACTGGATCCACAGATGCCACTTTTGCTGCTATAAAGGAGTGAATACAGTGTAAAACTGCCGTCAGATCCTGAAATTCAAGTTCCTGAAAGAAGTAAGAGAAAAAAAAAGGAAGAGAAAAGGTGAATTCAATTCAGGTTTATAAACATTTAACATTAATACAAAGCAGTCTAGTTAGAAAACAGTAATGGCCTTAACATGAAAATTGAATCTTTACAGGAAATTGTAAAGTTAAAATTGTTAAGAATAAAAACTGTATATCCGTACCTTGTTTACCGGCAGTGCCACTCTGCCAGCTGTCAGAGTTTTCACTCTGTGCTACTTTATTATTTACACTGTACTCAGCTTGGACAATGAAATCAGTCAATATGCAAGACCATTCAAATATTGCAACATAGAAAAATTAAGGTTGGAAAAGATCTTGGAAGATCACTGAGTTCAGCCACTAATCCAGCCCTGACAGGTCTACCACTAAACCATGCCACTTAGTGCCACATCTACACTTCACAAACCTCCAGGGATGCTGACTCAACCACTTCCCTGGGCAGCCTGTTCCAATGCATGACAACCCTTTTGGTGAAGAAATTTTTCCTAATATCCAATCTAAACCTCCCCTGGCACAAGCTGAGGCCATTTCTTTTCATCCTATCACTTGTAACTTATTTCAGGCAGTTGTAGAGAGTGGTAAGACCTTCCCTGAGACTCCTTTTCTCCAGGCTAAACTCCAGCTCCTTCAGCCACTCCTCAAATGACATGCCTGTCTCATCTGTCACCAGCTCTGTTGCCCTTCTTGAAGTGAAGGGCCCCGAACTGGATACAGGACTTGAAGTGTGGCCTCACCAGTACCGAATACACGAGGACAATCACTGCCCTGGTCCTGCTGGCCACACTGTTGCTGATACAGGCCAGGATGCCATTGGCCACCTTGGCCACCTGGGCACACACTGGCTCATGTTCAGATGTGGTAAGCCAACACCCCTAGGTCCTTTTCCACAGGGCAGCTTTCCAGCCACTCTGTCCCCAGTGTGTAGCACTGCCTGGAGTTGTGACTCAAGGGCAGGACCTGGCACTTGGCCTTGTTGAACATTATTAAAGCATTTGACAAATTAAGGCTGTTTGAGGATGATGTGGTATCAAGTTAGTGGAGGGTAGAGTGAGGAGATCACATCTTTTTTCAGCCTCTGAAGGAGAGATGAGAGGCCAGAGGGAAGGCAGAAGATAAGGCAAAGTCACACCACACCCTAATGACAGAAATGAACATGGCCGGGTATGAAATTCCTACACCCTAATTCACAAAAAAAGGGCAGATTTATTCCTAAACAGTTCTCTGATTGGCTTGACTTTTTACAACATATTTCATCTTCTGTGCACAAGTTAACTTCCTTTCTTCTCCTATGATCCCAGACAGCAACAGAGTGATAGTCTGACACAATGACAACAAACATAATGTAAAAAGCATGTTCCATTTAAGTGATACTACTGTGTGTAAAGCCTGCAGCTGGTAAATATATTGTGGGGACACTTGAGACAGCTTTTGGTTTGAGGAGAAGATTGTTTTCAAAAATCTGTTGGCTAACCAGATGTTTATTGAGGCACACTCCACATGCTTGTTTTAAGCAAAAAGCAAAGCACTGGGCTTCTGCTTTTTCTGTAACAGAACTTTAAAGTACGTCCTAAACAAAATTTGCCTAAACAGAATACTTGGAATTCAAACTTACTGTTCCAGAAAAGCTCACCATCACACCATTTTGTTACCCAAGGACATGTATTTACTAGGCACAAGTGGTCCTACTACTAATAAATTGTTCACTAGTATTTGTGGGGCATGATTTTGTGACCCTGTTTTGGGCACAGCTGGGAAACTTTTGGGAGTGGAGGGACCTGCAGGCACATCCTCTGCAAGGAGAGGCCAGGGCTGCCCTCTGCCAGATACAGCAGGTTCCAGCCGCATCCAACTAATGCACCACAGGGCACGGCTGAGCCTCACAGCGAGGCAGGGATGCCATCAGGGTAAACACATGTCAGAAAGGGCAGGAAATTCCCCAAAAAGCTAACAAGGCCAGTGTAGTCAGAGGTGCTCCATGGCAGAGCAGGTAACACCCCTAAAGGGACTGAAACTGATGGAGAAGCCATAGTGGAGCAGAGGAAAGTGCGAGTGTGTTTAAGCCCATGTTATCTTTGTCCCAAGTTTTGGGGGCAAAAAGCTCCTGCTTTCTCCATTTTAACTAACATTTGAGGAGCAAGTATGGGAGGAGGTTTCTTAAAACACATTTTATTGACAGCAGATGTTAACTTTAAAGATTAATATAAATTAAAATAAACACTTCTAGAAAAAAAAACCTACAATGCCATGCCACTATTTAACTCTCCTAATCTAAGTTTTATAAAACTAAAATGATGTACACAGTCATGATTATTAATGAAATTTGAAATATGAAACAATACAGGCCTCAATACATAAGTTCTTGGCTCAATCAAATGGTGTACATCTACTGATATTCCATCTTCAAAAACAAGAAATTCAAAAACATGACTATTCACATTAATATTAGATTTGCTCCAAAATCAACTGAAATCACCCAACAATTTCACCCTAGGTTCTGACATTCAACACAGTGACCAAACACAGCTAAACAAACTGAGAGAATGGAGCCCTTCACAGAGTTTCAATTTCTCTATTCCAGCTTTATGTACTTCCAACCCATAAATGCTTATGGAGATAAGCAAAGAGAGGTAACCTCACAGACTGCAGACAGGATTTCAGATTGCTCTAACAACATTATTTGGAGAGCTTCAGGTTTAGAAAAGGGCAAAGACAGGAATGTCTCATCACTGTTCATAAGCCTTTCCCAATGTCCCTACTGCAGAGTCCTCCATGATTCCATCACAGTTTAGAGCATGGATCAAACTGTAGCAGCCCCTCCTCTGTACCTGAGAGAAGTTGTCTAATCTGTTGTGGATAACCTTCCAAATGCTAATATGCTTTTGTTTCTGTAATATATAATCTACACAGAGTTGGGAGACTAGCAGTAGCACTAAACCTATGTTTTATGTGATGACAACACTTTATTTTCTGCAGTTAATACTGCAAATCCCCTATTTTGGGATTATTTTCAAGAATGGTGCCAATTTTGAAAGTTGTTACAGAGCTGAAAAGCAAAATGTGTGGTATATGAACACTCCTCATGCAGTTTACCAGCTGGTCCACTCTTGTCTCTCTCATCTTCACTATTTTATGTTAGGTTTGTGCAGGGATGAGCAATCATCTGGGATCATAAAACAGGAGCAGAGCTCTGGAGATGTCTTACAGGACTCAGATGTGGTCAGCTATGGTGGTTATCAGAGAGGTGGGGCTCATCTGAGGCCTCGTGCACCAGAAGCTTCCAGAAATACAGCTTATCACAGTAGCATTTGATCCAGAAGACCACTGATGGGGTACGGCTGTGGAGCTTTGTGTTTGACGGATGTTTGATGCCTGTGCTGGCTGCCTTTGCAATCCTGCAGCCAGCTAATCAGGTGTACATGATGAGGAACAGTCACGTATCTAAGGAGAAACTGGGGTAGGCATTTGCTTGCATATAGATTACAACAGGGAAGGGGGAAGAGGACTGGGGGTTAGTTTGAAAATATGGATTTAGTAAAAGATAGGGATGGCTTTCTGACTTGGGAAAATGTAGATGTTGCATAGTCTGCAGATTGGGACACAATATGTCACTTTGCTATCTTGAATACAGTTTTGTAGGTGGAAATTTAGCCTCTTCAGCTTTGGAATGTAATGTTAATTCTTTCTAGAAAATAACACCAATGACACTTTAAAACAAATACATTGCTCTGATAGTTTATTTTTTTTAAAGTATTATTTCTCTCTGTACTCAGTCAGGCAGATGAGCAACTGATCATTTTTATTTGTGCTATACCATCTAACAGCACCCTTATGTTTGCTTTCCTTATCTGAGTTTGCTGCTTTTTTCTTTGAGAGTGTCAGTTTTTAAGAAGAATATGTGCATGTCTAATATTTCTATAACCAAAGCTATGTCAGTTTACTGTATGTACTGTAATAAGTAAATTAAGTACAACAAAGGCACTAGGAGGAAGACACTGAGAGAAGAATACAAAAGATTGGATTAAAGCGATGGGAAGACAAGACTGCAAATCTTCCTGCTGGTACTGAAAATATAAAAAATGAGCATACTGCACTGACCTCCTTCACTGTATGTGCACAGCCAAGGAAGAAAAAAACGTGTTCTTGTTTCATTCACCCACCTAGAACAGCTGGATTTATTACATATCATAAAGAGCTTGACAGCCCTGTTGCATTATTACCATGCACACAATTTTATTGATAACTTCTGAGAGCTGTTGAATCACTATTTGAACAAGACACGAGCCTGTATCACATAAAAAGCAAATAAAGGAGATGCTGACAGTTAATATTATTGTGCCCTGTGCATTTCATGACTTCTTTAAGGACACTGGTAAGCCTCAGTGTATATTATTTGTTGACAAGAACACAACTATTTCCACAGTATTGCTCAAGATATGTTTTCCAATCAGACTGACATTTTTTTTTGGTTGTTGTGGTGTGTTTTGTTTTGTTTTGTTTTTTGCGACAGGGGGGCTGGTTTTGTTTGTTTGTTTGTTTGTTTGTTTTCAGGTTAAAAAACCAAATAAAAATGTCCAGGTTTTAGCTCCAGACAATACCAAAGTCAAAATGGTAACCAAAATTCTAAATTTGGTTCTCTATCTCAGCAAGTAAAACAGGGCTTGGTTGCCATAATGGATGAGAAGAATATGCAGGGCTCTTAAGTTATCTTCTTGTAACAGCCAAGAACAGCAACTCCTAGTTGAAGCTTCAATATGGCTCACAATACTCTATTGACCACAGTGGTTTCTTATCTTTCTTCAATAAGTAGTTGAGACTAAGTAAGATGAAAAGGGAAATGCTCAATTAAAATATGCTTGGAAAAAAGTCTTATCTTCCAGATATATAGCTACAGTTTAGCTAAGGGAAATAAAGCATCAATACAAACCTGAAAGTATTAATCTTACTGTTTTTCTTTTTTTAGAGCAAACTTGAAAATTTGGGTAAAGAATATCTACTATCATTAAGATTACTTGTAATTTCTCAATACTAAAGGCAGGGTAAGTTCAGGGAAGTACTGAAGTGGGAAACTATAAGAAGTTGTAAGGAATATGAAGAACCTGAAGGAGAAACAACAGACAGCAATCTTGGCCTTATTACATCCTTTCAACTGAAAACTTCTTAAATGAAGAATGTACTGCTCACCTAAAATGGAAGTGCACAGGAAGAAGTACTTGGCTTAAAATTTAGAAGCCAAAATAGAAGGAGAAAAAACATTACATCTATCTAGTAAACAAGACACAAAAGTAGAATTCCCAAATGTGATTTTTTTTTTACCCCCAAGAATTCTTAAAATATAAAATTAGACATAGTCTGGAAAATTCTTTTGCAACGTTAGCTCTCTGTTGTCTGCCAAGGGAACATAAGTCATCTGTATCAAGCTTTCTTTTGTGCATAGTGGCTCAATTACTCAGGAAAAATATAACTTCTACTATTTGATAACGTTTTTGTTTCTCATTATTGGCTGCATTTCACTGTATAGCACCATCTGGCCTCCAAAATGTCTTTCAGTGCAATAAGCAGAAGCAAATACTGGACTGTATTATGGGTATTAATGTTGGGCAGTTTCCAGCCACCCTGTAACTCTCAAGCCTAAGAAATCATACCATTTAGGTGGTGGGCATACACCTGATTATATACACCAGCCACCTGAAGTGGAGGGGCTGCACGGTCCCATTTAATGTGAAATCCTAGTGGGTACACTGCACTTTGCAGAGGCAGTTGCCAAAGGTGTAATCAGTGAAATGCTGATAAATCCTCAGCTACTTAGTGTCGGCCTTTCCTCTGACCTTTAATGAGTTTTTCTAGGATCTTCCAACATTTACAACACATATGTACATTTAGGTACACAAAGAATTCTTTACGAACCAATCACGTATCACCTATCACCTGATACTTTCAAGATATTTGTTTCACAAACATTCACGTGAATTTTGCCAATTACAAGATGTTTTCATTAGACCTATGGAAAAAAAAAATTTTTAATGCTTTAATAAATTTGTCTCCTGAACAAAATTTGGTGCAAAATCATCATAAGGACTCATCATAAGGATTATCTAATGATTTAATGCAGAGATACATCATCATAAGGATTATCTAATGATTTAATGCAGAGATACACAATATAGCTTTTACAATAGTACAATCTTCCTGTCTGACCTGAAACAAGTTATGTAAGCTCTCTGCAGCAGAGGATCACATCTAAAATGAAGACAGTAGTCCTTTTCTGTCTCCAAGGACTACTGTGAGAAATGAAGTGGAAATGGCCAGCTACTAGACAAATTATTATACATTGTACCTTTTGTAGCAGAGATTATAATATCATTTACAGTAGAACCAAGCTCAGGTTAAGCTTGCTGATGAAATCTTGAGTAATATAGCTGTATAAAGATACATTGCATGTGTTGTAACTTTATGACAATTAAGGAAGGTTATGGACTTTCTCCTTACAATTTTTTTTTAAACATTAGAAGGATAGGTAAAATGTGTCTTTTTGTGTATGGTTACTATAGAAAAATATCACTTAATAAGTGACTTTAACTTGTACAACTTCATCTAAGAATATTTGAAAACTTTCATAGGTCTTCAGATACCTTCTGTTGTTTTCACAGCTTGTCCACCAAAACCCAGCTGAACCACACTCTTATCTTCCTCTTCTATGTCGTATCATACCAAAGTTCTCCTCATTCTTTTTAAAACAACGTAACTGAAAAATTGTCTATTTATGTTTTAATTCAGCAGCAAGCTTGGTATCAAAGGGCAGAATCAGCGCAGATTACAGCATTACAGCCAGACCTCCAGAAGACTCCAACCCTGAATGAGAAACTGCTGAAGTTCAGTTTGGAATCTGAACTCTAAGTTGCAAAATTTTATTTGATAAATGCTAGAGAAAAAAGAAAAATGAGACACCACCACTATAGCAGTGACTGGACAGCTCCACAATTCCAGATCCTGCAAAGCATCAAGTGCTCTTAGTTCACAGTAGAACCAATAAGTTTCAGCAACTGCTTGGCCTTTTGCAAGAATATTCCCTTTTTTAAGCTAATAAATGTTATACACTTTTTTGTAGTGAACCATAAACATATATGTGTTTAAAAATTTAAGTTCACTTATATAGCAGCTTAAAAATGTACTTAACATTTATATAGTTTTATTTTTACTTCCTTTAAAATGCAGTTTTTAGACTTTATATCTACTACAAGTTGACAGGATAATTTCACAGAAATTATCTTTCTGAAAGAGTAACATACCATCATAAAACAACTTAATAACAGGCTTGTAGAAATAGTGTAATAAATCTATGGGTATTACATTGCTTCTGCTTATTGTGAAGTTTCTAAAGAATAGGCAAAAAAGGATAAACTGTGACGTGCTCACCATATGTATGTCCAGTAAAAAATGAGATTTCTAATGCCTTGAAATAAAATTACGTTTAACTACATTGAAAAAGAAGATGTTGCTTACCTTTGTCTCAATTTGTTTGCTGTCTAGATTTTGAAAAAGCAGTTTTACTCTTGTTTTCCCATCATCTGATGAGCCTTTGAGCTGTGAGAATTTAAACTTCCACAGAACATTCTAAAGAAAAAGAAATTTGATTAAGGCTCTGTTACATGTTTTTACCTAGAATTATAGAATGATGATCAATGTTTGTCTAAAATAAAGCACTTGGGCAGTAATGCAGTGCATGGTAACAGGCTCTTTGCAGCAATTAAAATTAACATTTTTGTACCCTTTGTGAAAGCAAAAGATGCAATATTAATATTCACTAATTAAACTATTTAGAAATTCTCTAAAATATAAATGTTTCAATTGCCTACATAATATAAAGATGGCAAAAGCTTAATTCCATAAAGATCCATGAGGATATTTGTATCAGTTTCAGTATGAACACAATTCCATGCCATATCTTGATCTTTAATATTTCAGCTGGCTCATTTGCATAATGTAGATAATTGTGACTTACACAGATATTGCAAAGCTGAACTTACTGATGTGTGAAATGTGGTTTGAAATTCTCAAATAAGCTATAGAAATGCAAAAATATTATTACTGAATGTAGTCTCAGAAACCACAAAAATGTGTTCTTCCATGGGTTTTGCTTGGCCTGGTTTTTGGTAGCAGGAGGGCCACAGAGGTGGCTCCTGTGAGAAGCTCCTGGAAGCTGCCACCATATCCAGCAGAGCCAATCCCTGATGACTCTGAAGATGGACATGCTGCTGGCCAAAAATGGGCCAATGAGAGACACTGGTAACGCCTCTGGGATTACATATTTAAGAAGAAAATGAAAACAAAATTACACAATTTTTCTTCTAGTCAGGGAAGAGAAGGAGGTGAGAATATTTGAGGGAAACAACATGGCGACACCAAGGCCAGTGGAGAAGGAGGGGCAGGAGGTGCTCCAGGCGCCAGAGCTGAGATTCCTCTGCAGGCTGTGGTGAGGACCATGGTGGAGCAGCTGTGCCCCTGCAGCCCGTGGGCCCATGGGGAATGCAGAGATCCACCCGCAGCCTGGGGGAGGTGCCCGTGCCGGAGCGGGTGGATGCCTGGAGGAGGCTGTGTTCCAGTGGAAGAGCCGGTGGAGAGAGAGGGCCCTGCTTCCAGGCTGGAGCAGCCTGTCCTTGGAGGGCTGCACCCCGTAGAAGAGAGCCCCACGTTGCAGCAGTTTTGGGAGGGCTGTGTGCCCATGGCAGGGGCTGACACTGCAGCAGGGGCAGTGGGGCTGCTGCTCCTGAGAGCTGACCCACGCCGGGGAAGTTCAGGAGAACTGTCTCCCGTGGGAGGGACCCACGGCCTCACATGGGAAGGGCTCCTCTCCTGGAGCAGTGGAAGAGAATCTCGGTGATGGACTGACCAAACCCTGCCCTGTCTCCCTACGCTGTTGGTGGGAAGGAGGGAGGGGCTGGGGGGAAAAGGTGTTTTACGGGCTTATTGTAAGGGCTTGTTCTTGTTATCCTCCTCTGACTCTCTTGGCAATAAATCACTTTGTAACTTTAAGTTAAGCCTGTTTTGCCCTTGAAGTGTTTCTCGCAGTCCTTACTGCAACTCATGAAGCCTTCCTTAATTTTTTTTTTCTTTCCTCTGCCCAGGAGGGGAGGGTGACAAAGTGACTCTTGTGGGTGCCTGGTGTTGGGCCCGTGTCAAGCCACAACAGTTCTACATAACATGATGTTTTGTAAAATATACAAGAATTCTAAGCTTCCTGGTCTCCCACAGGTTTATGCATGGCATCTTACTAGCGTTGGCAAATTCTAGATTGACAGGTATGCTTTAATATTTATGCAGATACTTTGTAAAAACAAAAATTGGGCAATTATTTTTGAAATCAAGATTATTTTCTGTATTTATCTGAATGTTTTCTATTGATCACTTGAAAATGTGTAATTAAAAAAACCCACAAGGTAATAACTTGCACCCGGACTTCCTGGTGATGTTTCCTTTAATGCCTATAATCTTAATGAAAATTCTCTGCACATGTTGAAACTGGTTCAGTCCCCAGACACTGCTGAGGAAACACAATTTAAATATTTGGAAGGTTATTTCAAAAGCACACATGGAAAAAAGTTTGCTGTGTTCCATTTTCCAACACGCTTCTCCTCAAAATATTTTTTTTAAGTAGACCAGTGCTACCAGTGGTATTCAGAATCCAACTCATAGTTTAATGTCCTATAAATGAAAAACTATCTCCTGGTTCTCTGCAGACATAAATGTCACCGACTTCTTAGAGAGATGTAACAGATGAAGAAAAACTGAACTATGCACTGTGATGGTGCTTAAACTTCACATTCCCAAACAGATTTTAACTGGCTCCAGAGGGCCTAATTAGACCACCTGAAAAGTTTTCAAAGCTTAAATGAGTTCGGCTCTAAACAGGATAGATGAATGTTTGCTATGTAATATAACTCCTTAGGTGGAGATGAATCAAGAACATAGAAACAATTTAGTAATAATAAGCATTGCTGGGGTCATCATCTCTCTCCACAGTTGACACCAAGTGGGAAAGATGAGAAGTAGATAGCACTGGAAGGTGGAAGAAAATGCAGTTTGGGATCCCTTTATATTGGAGGAGCGGCTGGAGGCACAGGATGGGGAAGACAAACCAACCAAGCCAACAAGCCAAAAAAGAATCTCTACAACAAGATATAAACCAGATGCAGGCTACAGAAGCATCTCAGTGATGGGCTCAAAAAGATAAAAGTTGAATGAGTTAAGCCCATCAAGAGCTTGAATAGAACATGCAGGAAAAGAAATTATTCTAGAAAAATTCTCTAAAAGACATCTTTCTTATGCTGGAGAGACAAGTGAGAATATGGGAGAGAAACAACTGCAGAAACCATGGTCAGTGAAGAATGGGGAGGACGTGCTGTTCCTGAAGGACTGCACGTGGCGGGAAGGACCCTCGCTGGAGCAGTTCATGAAGAGCTGCAGCCCATGGGAAGGACTCATGCTGGATTCTGGAGGACTGTGTCCTGTGGGAGGGACCCCACACTGGAGCAGAAGAGTTCTCCTCCTGAGGAGGAAGGAGCAGCAGAAACAATGTGTGGTGAACTGACCACAGCCCCAGTTCCCAATGCACCTGTGCTGCTGGAGAGGTGGAGATAAAGAAAATTGGGAAACAGAGAAGGGGGAAGGTGTTTTAAGATCTGTTTTTTATTTCTCGTTAGCACACTCTGATTTGATTGGCAGTAAATTAAACTAATTTGGCTAAGTGGAGTCATGTTTTGCCCATGATGGTCACTGCTGAGTGATCTCCTGCCTTTATCTTGACCCACAAGCCTTCCATTGTATTTCCTCTCATTTGCCCAGCTCAGGAGGAAGCCAGGGTCAACCCCCCCACACTCCAAAGCAAAAGTTCTTGTGCTTTTTATTTCAGAATTTGTACTAAGAAGGCCCTTTAAAAACTGTTTCTCAAAGTGTAAAAAATAATGTTTTTCAATGAGTACAGGGGCTGGTTGCCCAAAATTTGAGATTGAGATTTCGAGTCATAGAGCAGATGGAGGACTGGCCTTTATTTTAATAATCCTCTTTGAACACCTGCTGGGGTGTAAGAGCATTCTTTGCATCAACAGAAGGTCTTAATTTTTTCATTAACTCCAAGAAAAGATAGATTTTTAAGTAAAATTGCTATGTCCCTAATGAACTCTTAATTGCTTGACCACTTAAAGAACCTTTTTTGCATTGGTAGGAAATATTCTGAAATAGCTATGCATATGGGAAAACAGTAAACTTCAGGTGACAATTATGGGAAGTAAGATGAACTGCAGGAGTCACCCATTACTGCCTCACTCAGGCTTGAGGATGCAGAGAACATCTCCATCTCTCACACAGGTGAAGAATTAATGTACGTGAGGTCTCCAGAATTTTTACCGTTTAGCAATGGAATCAGTCTATCTGCTGGTATTCTCTGTTTCTCCTCAGGTAAACAACGATTCATCTAAATCCTCCTCCTCATCAATACTGAACGTAGGCACTGTGACACAAAGTCTTATTAATAGAGTAAGTTTATAATTTTAAAGGTAGGAGTACCTGCAGTCTTCACACTTAAAAAAACCCCTTTCTATAGGCTAGAGGGATTACTTCCTACAGTTAATTTGTGGTTATATGCAAATTATGCAAGAAGCAGCATTCCAGAATGCAATATCACCTCAGGCAGAGAAGGGTATACAAAAGTATTTCCTGAAATTTTATACTGCTTTGTGGGATAGCACACCTAATTTAATTAGTGTAAATTTTCATGCAATCTTGGTCATTATTTCTCTGCACAAAGATTTCAATAGATTTGAAATTTTGGGGCCTTTTGGCCCCAAACCCACAAAATGCCAACATGCAAAAACTAGATCCTGCATCAGTGTTTCAAAATGCAGCGTGTTCCCTCTTCACTTAGAGTGACTGAATTTTTAAAATACATTTGAGAAGACAGACCTTCTACTGCACAGTTCTATTAATGCAGAAACATTTTTTGTATATATGTTTGCTGCTACTGTCAAACAAATATTAAAACCCACTTAGAATACTATGCATTAAAGTACCACTAAATTATATAGAAAATAATAGCATTAGAGACAGGGCTTGGAACTTGGCATGTATCATTAACCATTCCCTGTAGGCACTTTCTATATAGTCACTGTTTTGCAAGATATGTCCATGTAATCTTTTAGATTCTGACTTTGAAAAACATTTGCCCTTATTCTGTTTATTTTAGACATGACCTAAATTTCTTATGATAGAAGAATAATTAATCCTATTTTATATCTGTAGCTTCAAAACAAATAGAATCAGGTGACATTTTATTTTTTTCATGACTTGTAATCTTTTACAAATCTTGAAGTTTCTTCATTATAACAAACCAAGTTCTCTGCTAAATATAAGCTTCCTTTGCTTTCATTACTTGAAAGGAAGTTACTTTTTTTATATCTTTCTCCAACATATATCCTTACATGCTATACAACTGTAATTGCCCCTTTCAAGTCCCAACCGACTACATTTAAATAGGGCTAAATAAATAAATAGTACAGTATATTGGAGGAACAAATACTGGACATAAAGAAAATGCAATAAATGATAACTTCAATAACTGTAAAACAATACAGAGTTATGTTTTCCTTTTCTTTTACTCTTACCTTTGTTTTACTGTCAAAACAGGTAAATCCTAGAGCAAAGTCGACTGTGAAACACAGGGTATCCCCTTGCCAACTGCACATATATGTTTTAGACTGAAAAAAAAAGTATAATGAGATAAATAATCTTATTAAAATATTAAAATAATATTTTATGCAGGTGTTTTTGGGTGGGAAGACACTCAACTGACAGCACCGGTACTGCTTTATATTACTATGTTTGAAAATGGTCAAAAACTTCTGACTGTAAATCAGTATCACATCTGTCAACTACACATTAACTGGAGGTCTGTTATATCTCAAGTCACTCTTCTACAAAATAAATACATTCTTGAAAATCAACCCTTGCAAAACGCAACAGTGAACAAACAAAACCAAACCTGACCACTCCAAACTTTTGGAAGACTGCTTAGACCTGAGCTGTAAATGACTTCTGATATCACTTCCAGCAAATGTGCAGCCAACAGTGCCAAAATGTTCAGTCATTGCAGTCTAATTATGAAAAAGCATTCTGTCTGCTTGACCTCTCTATCTGATTTAAACTTTGTAGAGAATCTTTCTGTTTTACAGCATTTTTTAATTTGGGTCTGATGACGTGCCAGCACAGCACTATGTTAGTATTAGTTAATGTAATTTAATATTAAGACCTAATAGCTATCACACCCTTAGTTTTAGCACTGATACTTGCTAGACACTGCTATCTATATACCAGTTCCACGATAACCTTTCAGATTAGAAAGGAAAAAAGTCTGTTTTATTAACAAAACACAGCAGTTCTGTTTAAACGTCTGAATAAGATTTACAGTAAAAAGTAATTTAACTCTTTCCAGGCATTTTTAAGACTCACTAGCTTAGGTATGTGACAGGTTCTGAAAAGACATGAACAAGATTTGCTGTAATATGAAACAGCCCCATGACATTCACCATTGATAAACAGTTAATAGCAAAAAGCCCATTGCCTTCAGCACTAGTAGAGATCAGATCCTGTCTCCAGGCTTTCCTTGCCACACCTTACCAGCCATTTAGAAGATTATACTCTTGTGCCTTAAGAAATTTTGATTTTTTTGTTTTTTTCCAAGGAAGCATCACTTCACTCTCATTGATACATCATAAACCTCAATGCTGCCTCATGCTTAGACATTTGTTTACACAAAAGGTTTGTATCTGGGTAGTTTCTTTTAATTAAAAAAATAACTTTAAAAGACAAGAATGCTGTAGAGGAGACTGAAAGCATTAATAAACTTAGTTAAGATGAAAACTGCTATTTTAATTGTTTTTTAAAGATTTTTTGTATAGTCTAAAACTTAAGCATGATTGTAAAGGTTTCCTTAATCCAGTATTAACATAAATAGCTATACTAAAACAAGCATTTCTGAATTAAAGTTATGACATTTTAAAAAGGATTTTGAAAGGGCTAGGAGTGATATCAATTCATAAGTGCAAATTAGTATTATAATCCTCTCCACAATAATGAAGATGCATAATATTTCTGAATAAATTAATTTGCTCATTGGTGTTCAAAGATCATATTATTTGGCATTTAAAAAGATTGCAGTGATTGATTTTCAATTAGAATGACATTTAGTTATCCTTATATTTCATTCAGTAATTAAAAGGTGACATTAAGCACCAGTCATAACTTATTCTCCATTATTTTCCAATTAAAAAGGTTATACTAGTTGAGCTCTGACTCAGCAAAGCAATTTTTAAAATTAATAAAATTAGATTCCCCTAATGGGTAAGCATCTAATTGCTCAGCCACAAATGGTGAATACTAAAATGAACTATGCACAAATAATTAGCTTGGAGTACTTTACAAATATTCAATATTAGGAAATAATGGAACCAGTTTGGAAATTATTCATAAATACTAGAGACGAACAAAAGATGCTTTATTTTCAGTTATTTCAAATAGATATGTGTTTTGTACATACAAAACACGCTCACAGGATTTTCTTTACAACAGAATTAGTTTTTATTTTGCTGTATAAATTTAAAAGGCTGCTCATGGCATCTCCTCAGTTACTTTGAACGGGTTCTCAGAAAGCTGTGTGATAAAGGACCCCCATCTCTACTCATTAACATTAGGACAGAGCCTTATTCCTTTCTATTTTTGCCTTTGGAATAAACTTCCTATACACTTGCAGTTGGGATCACACTTGGCAATCCACAACAATTGTTTACATGGAAACTTAACATCAGAGGTCTAGGTTCAGCTGTCTTTAAGTGAATTTTGGAAAAAAAACCCAAAAAAAACCCCAAAGAAACCAAAAAACCCCACTGCATATTAGCCAGCTTGCTAAATCACAGTTTAAACAACAGAGAGAAGAATAGGCCTCATACTGCAGAAACTAAGAAAATTGTAGTATATGACCTAGATCAATCATCTAATGTTTTCTGAGCAATACAATGATCCATAGAATCTTACATTTGTAACAAAAGACAATTACAGAACTTCTACCTGTGGAACTGTTCAGGTATCAGTATTTCAAAGAAAATATTTTTAATTCATGAAAAGATCATTAAGTTGATAATATCACTGTTCAAATAGCAAAAGAACAGTATTTCTGACTCCTTTATGTCAGAATACCTCAGACAGACCTCTTGTCACTGATCAGAAGCATGACACTTGTCTGTCTCTGGAACTGACATCTGTCCTCCAAGACCCTGAGACGGCTTAATAGTTACAATGACGCTCGCTCTCTTTCCCATAGACAGAGATTTCCCACAAATAATTCAGCTTTGAACTGTATTTGGTGGTTAAAAAACAGCTGGTCATAGCACTTAGTGCCATGGTCTGGTTAACTGGGTGGTGAGCAGTCTGGTTGGACTTGATGATCTTACAGGTCTTTTTCATCAAGTTTTTTACAAAAGGGCAAGGTCAAGGGGCAGTTTGCTTCAGTGCTCTAAAACAAAGATTGATGTAGGATTCTGTCTAACAAATATAATCAATGACAGGCCAATTAATTCCAAACCCAGCTTTTATGATTGTGAGTAACCATGACTCTTTCCCTTAGGGGAGGGAGCTAACACAACAAGAAGGGCTTTGAACTTGGTTAATGGGTGTTAGGTATCCAAGGCAAGAGGTGAGTAAATGCTAAAACCGGAAAATGAATGCATGGGAAAAGACAACAATTGGGACTTTCTTATTTCCACTCAGAGGAGAGCAGAAATATAACTCCGGTATCTGTATGTGTGAGACACAAAGCCTGAGGGACAAACAGAAAGACAGACCACTTCATGTGTAGTCACAGCCTGTGATGAGGCTGAAGCACAAAGACTGGGTGGGTAGCAAGCACCACTGCAGCCCAGACAGATGTCTGGGGAAGGAAAGGCAAGGATAAGGATGAACCCTCCTCTCCTTCAGTTTCCTTCTGTGTGTAGGGGCCCTTGTCCACATTAAGCTGTAGTACAGTGGCACAAGGAAGCACGTAGACCCCTCAGATCAGAGAGAGACCTTCTGATTTCTCCACACACGTCCATCTCCCATGTAGGCTAAAGCTACAATTGGTTTCTACAACTCGTAAGTACAATTGGTTTCTTCTGGGACTGGGCAGTCCAAATGCTTCTAAATAAATCATGATGTGCGCTGGAGTTTTTGCAATAGACTTTTGTTGTTACTGGAATATAGGTTTATTGCAATTCTTTAGCTGGAAGGCTTAAATTTGCCCAAGTTCTGCCACAGGCATCCCATGCAGTACCTCTGGATTCTATTTTGAAGACATAGTCCTTAATGTTACTCTGATGTGGGATTATATTCTGTCCAAGAAACAGGTTCAATCTGCTTTTGTTTTGCAGTAAAATTCTTTAAAATCAAGATTAATAACAGTAACTGTCAGTTGACATAGCACGTTCTGAGATCAACAACAAAGATGCTTAGTAAAAAGTACCATTTAACATAATTTTTTAAGAATCAGGGCACCAGCCTTTTCAGTCAGTACTCCTTTTCCTAAGTTTTCATGGCAAATAGATTTTCTAAGGATCAAATGAGACTCAGTGATGTTGCTCATATAAGTGCAACACAGAAAAATGACATTGTGTACATTTGTTTTAAATGACATTACTTCTACAACTCTCATGCTGTTGCTCCTAATGTCTCATCAGATTTACAGTTTCAAAAATTCAGCTGACGATTGGCTACATTGCAGTTAATTACTGTCTTGCTTGAAGGAAACCTCTCATTTTGCTTTAACGACAGCACCAATATGCAATATGTTCATTAATTTTAGACTCAGCTATGTTCTATTAAGTAGGAATTTTAGTGTTTTTAATTAGCCAAAATACAGAAATAATACCTACTTTCTAGTCTAAGTGAATACAAATTGGGCATGCACATAATTTTGCTTGTTTATTTTCCAAAAAGCAATTGGAAAGTTGGCAATACCATTACGCTCTCCTGCTTGAACTACACATTTTCCCTGCTATGGTGTTAACTACTTTATAGATGTGGATATACATTAACTCTAAGATGGGCTTTAAAGGATTATTAGATGTAAATGGGAATACAGACATTATTTCTCACTATACTCATGACACAGAATTTAACATACACTTTCTAAAAATAAATTATAATCAGACATCACAGCATTTAGGCAATAGCCATATCCATGCAGTACACATATTGCGTATTGTATTCACTTACTTTAAGCTAAAGTATGTGCTATGCCTCTGTCTGGAAATAATATACCATCACTGTAAAAAATGCCAAAATATTTTTGAAATTTTGCCTTTTCTTAGAAAAAGTATTTACATTAAAATCAAATTATGCTATGAATACAAAGAATGTATTTTTGGAGTAGAAGACTAGCGTTGCCAATTTGAACTGATAAAATTTTAGCATCCTCCAAATATCACTTCTTTTTTCTTTTTATTTCTGAGACAAAATCCCTCCCCACGTTACATTTAATTTTTTTTTGTTGTTTGATTTCTGTCAGTGTCAGTAAAAACTGGGAGGAATTTTATAGTACTTGTCAGAGGACCTTAAATGCCTGAAAGAGAGAAGGACCTAAATTATGTATTCTTTTATTCTGCGTTGGAAATAAAATAATGCACACCAGCATTTAAGATACAGTGACAGGGAGGGATAAAATTATACCAACAGCAGAGGGTTTGGAACACAAATTCTTGCATTAAGCCTTTATACAGCAGCTTTTTACAATCTTATAAATCATACAGGAATGACAGGAGTAAGGTGTCTTAATGCATCCAATGTATTTACAAAAATATAGGGTTTGGTAAAAGCCTTAATATGGGACCTGATATGTCAAAAAAAAAGTCTTTATGAAAATTACACTTTTAGCATTAAAAAAATGCAAGCAGGATGTGAAAATGAACATAAGAGTAACCAGAGTTATTACAGTTGTACTGAGAAATAGATATCAGCCCACATATAGAGAGAGTACTAGGATGCAAAATTAAACCCCTTAATTCTGAACACAGCAAAACTTTCAAGAGTCTTTTTGCAAAGAATTGCTTGTGCTAAACAGAAATGCTTTTTAAACTCTTTGAAACTTCAAAATCATTGAATTAAAAATGCAGATGCTTTGGCTTTCTCATATTTAAAAAATATTGTTATTTTAGCATAAAATATTTTTATATAATCTTTTTTTAAAAGCGAAACTTTCAGAACATGTTTATAAAGTACACCGAAAGCATTGTCACTCTGAATTGCCATTATATATGAGAAAATGAAACAACAATGAAATCCGTCATTCATCCAAAGCATGAGAGTTTTCAGAAATTTCATCTAGAGCAGACTCCCAAAGCTCAGGTGTATTCCTGCTCCAGACATCAGTAAAAAAGGATCAGTGAAATAATTTCAGTGAGAGTGAGCAAATGAATATCATCTTCACTTAAAAAACTGTGGCAGATCTACTCATTTGCCCATACCTTTAAGGAATTCGTCATGTCCCAATTAAAAGGTTACAGAACTTTGATAATTATGGATAAATATAAATAAAACTACTTCACTGAAACAAACCAGATCTGATTAAAAATCTTGTATATTCCTTCAAGATCTGCTGTTGCTGCAGCCAAAGGAATTACATCTTAATATCCTAAAATACTCTTTTTTTACATACTTTGCTGGTATTAGTATAAAGAGTGCATTCTCTAATGAAAGATGGTACTGTAATCTGATGATTTCAAGAAGACATTATAGTTGTTTTTTTTAAACATTTATGCACATTTGTGGCTCAGCATATATGTGTACAAGAGACACTGGCACTAAAAGTAAGATTTTTCAAAGGACTCAAATGATGGCTCATTATATTTTCACTGAATTTCAAAGAAAGCTTCTATTTATTTCAGTAGAAGTGGGACTAGCTCAGGGCTTTACAAAATAATTCCTAGGTTTAATACATCCATGTTTTAAATGCTGGCCTTCTCAGGATACTGCTAGACTTGAAACTTTTGCCTTTAGGTCATCTACTGAAGTAACTATCTGATCTATTCATAATTTTTAATTTGTAATGCTCATGACATTATAACAGCTAACTGCAAAAAATGCTTTGGTTAGTAGAGCTCTCATTGGACAGACTGTCTTTTCAGAAACTTTCAGCATCACTGATATTAGGCATTAAACCAACATTCAGATATTAGGGTTACACGTACATATGGGATGAAGTGAATTTTACTCTGCAGGGAATTGTGTTCCTATAGGAAGACTGAGGTTAACTTGTAGGTTCAGCTATTCCTTGGCAAGACAGATAATGCAGTGGTGGTTGCCTACTCTTGACCATGGCATTCTCTCTGTAATATGAACCTATGGCTAAAACAAATCTGACAGAAGAAAAGAGTTGCTACCCCCTCTGCTGAACAGGCAGACGAAGGCTTAAATTGGTTCTAGGAAAAGGCAGTGAGAAAAATGGATGCAGGAGGACAAAATCTAACAGCAGCAGCTTAGAAATGGTTATCTTCTAGCAGGGAAAACTCAAATTGTGTTCTTTAGGCTTGGCTTACGTTAGGAAGAGATTGTGCTTCCTCATTTCTGTGTCTAAGCAATGGCTTCATCATTTTGCAGCAACTCATTTTTCCATACAGAAAAGCAAGAATGAACAGTGACTTAAATGTTAGGAGTTTCCTACATGTAGATTGCCCCAAGCATATTTTCACATACCTGAGGCAGATTCCCAGTGGCAATCACAGTAATCAAGCTGACACTGTTTGTTTTAGAAGAACCAGTAGAACTCTACTGGCTTTAGCAAGGACAACAACTTCATTTTGATACAGTTTGTTTTTACATAATAATAAATATTTTTCATCTCTGGTGATCTATAAATTCTGGATTTCACAGTTGAAAAGGGAATTTAATCAGAAATACCATCAAGAGACATTCCTGAGTACAAAATTCAGTTCTGAATCAATGATGCTTTGACTGGGGACTTTGGTTTCTCTGCCTGATTCTTATAAATTGTGGGTGGAGGGTAATAGGGAACATCAAAATTAAAAACAAAATCCAGCATCAAAATTCTAAGGTAATATTACTCTATTAATTTGAAATTCCATGACAGTAAATTACTGACAGTAAATTCTTGACAGATTGAAAAGAATCACAGAATGGTTTGGGTTGTAAGGGTTCCAGAATGGGCCAACTGTAGAGACACCTTCCGCTAGACCTGGGTGCTCAGAGCCCCATCCAACCTGGCCTTGAACTCCTGCAGGGATGTGATGCCTTAGGCATCAGATGAGCTTCTCTGGGCAACCTGTTCAGCGCCTCAACACCTTCCCAGTATAGAATTTATTCCTAACATGTAATCTAAACCCGCACTCCAAATTTAAAGCCATTCCCACTTGTTCTATCACTATGTGCTCTTGAAAAAGTCCCTCACCGGCTCTCTTGTGGTTTCTTCCTTATTCAAGTTTATAATTATGAACCTCTGGAAAATAGTAACAAAACTAGATTCCCATGACATAATTTTTATCTAAGTATTTTGATTTTTAAATAAATATGTGTAATATATATGATATAAATTATTCAGACTTACTCTTTCAATATAAATAAATGCAATTTTAAGAATATCTTCTATTTTAGAAATAATGGTCAGCATTTTATATTAATCATGTTTAAAATAAAGAATACAGAAACAAGTTGGAGTTCAATAGCCTTGAAAATTGGTACATTCTCTCACTGTTTTAATAATTCTAATAAATGCATCGCTTGATTTTCATCTGTTATGTGAATTGTTGAATTATTATTAATTATTAAAAATGTATTTACTATTAATTTGTATGGTTCTCAGAACTTTTCTTTGTGTTAGAGAATAGTGGGTTTTTTGCATCAGTGTAAAAATGAATTAGAATCTAACACCATTTCTAAAGGTGACCAGTTAAATTGGAATTGTAATAAGCTTTCTGTGCATAATGAAAACAATCTAAAACTTAATTGTGTAATTAAACTGAATGCTTCTTGTAACAAACTGGTAAGTATCTTTTAATGATGCTATAAATCTAACCTAATCTAAATGCTATTTAATATCTCACCTGAATGTAAGGAGAATATTTCCTTTGCTTAAATGTTTGTTTCAGAAATTAGTTCTGAAATTAGCATATGGTGGCATTTTCACTCTTAAAGGGACTCCTACACATAACTCTGTTTCATATATGCTTTGCAATCATCACAGAATAAAAAAGATGGCACTGCCAACTGTATTTAATATTTTTGCAATTTCAATATATTAGTTGCAGCTCACAAGGCTTACACTGTGATCAACCAATCATGTTTTACTCAATCTCCCACTTCACCATGAAGAATTAATAGAATCATAAACGAGAAATGACAATTACTTCCTATTCTGATTGCCTAATTTCTGCTAGGTTTTGTTTATTTAAGAGGACTTCTTTTGGCTCAGTCTTCGAGGGTGATTCAGACTACTATTTCTACAGCACCATTTAATTCCCAAAGATGGGAATTAAACAGTGTGTTTGTTTTCATGGCAGACTTACTGAGACAGCCAAAGTTCTTAGCATCTCAGGAATCAGGTAGTTGGAAGAGTTAGGTAAGCTGTGATAGATAAGTGGAAAGATAATTAATCTCTGACCAAATTCCACTGGGGGCATTGTCTCTAAGATCTATTCTGATTATATCTCACTTGAGTTGTAGTAAAACCAATTCGAAATGCCACTAAAGAATGACTAGAAAACACATTTTGTGTAATGTTGCAAAAAGGAGACACAGGAAATGAACTTGTAGGCTGTCCAGATATGAATATCGCAAACCCTTCAGTTTTCTCGAAAACCAAAATCTTCAACTGAAATTGTACCTTTCATGCTAAAAAATAGTTTGAGATGGGGCTAATTCCATGCAACTTGGCCCCCATGCAATGGGAATGAAAGGAATACATATCCCTGACCTGAACACATCACTTTACATTCTTAGTAGCTTGTTGAACGCTCAACTTTAAGCAAATTTAAGGCATGTTGCTAAAATATGCATTGAAGTTCAGTTTAAAAAAAAAATTATTTCGAAGTCATTTGACCTTTTATGTAAGGGATTTTCTTTGTCTGGGTTCTAATTTTGAAATCATGAGGAATTTATAGTTATCTCTGGTGGAAAATGAATAAATGCCCAAATACATAAATTAATTTTGGCTCTTTCTGCAGCTGCTCAAGATACGGGAGCTATTTATCCATCTAATTTGGTGAAAACATGAAGTCTTAAAATATCAGTGCAATTTTGTGTAGCTTTTTCTTTTTGATCTTTCATCATTATGTGATTTTACACACCAAAGCAGCAAGTAGGTGATTTAATAATAAACATTACTTTTCATGTTATAAACCAATTATTGCTTGTGACTGGTTAGTAAGTAGCATGTATGCATACAGTCACTATTGATATTTTATACAATAAAGTCAACTGAATACTTTTAACAGGAAATTAAGAGAAAAAAATACTGGTTTCCTTGAAAGGTTATTGAGGTAAGTTAGAAAGAACTTATTCACTTCTGTATGTCTTAAATTACTTGCAGTGAACCCTTTTGGAAGATTTTTAATAGAGGTATGCATCTAAAATTAAGTAACAGTCCAGAACAAACAGCTAGCAGTTGTAATGAGGAGGTTGCATAGATTATTGCCTGAGCTGTGAAGGAAGGATGAGAGGGAACGCATTACACGGACAAGTTTCATAAAGAAAACTGTAAACCCATAAATCTTTACTAGAAAAACAAGAGGTGAAAATCAAAACCTGCCAACAGTATTCTGAAAGGATTTGTTCAATAAACAATATATGTTTCATGGAAAGCAACTTTATCCTTCTCAGATGAAAATATTATTAATAGGCTAGAAATTAAATCAAACTGATGAACTAGGAAAATCTATGACAAGATATTACAAGGAAATTTAAAAGATGGATAGAAGAGAGGATAGCAAAAAGTAGCCAGGACCAGACAATGAAAAATAGTCCATCAAGCAAAAAGGGAAAGACATGTAAAGCTGAGAAAAGGTTATTGAGTTAACCACTTCTTCAAAACAGTTATGTGATTTTTTTGGGTTGGTAGGCTGGTTTTAATCATCAGTAACACGACTGCAGATTCCTTATGCGTTTCATACAGATCAGCCTGAAGAACACACAGTGTATGGGGGAAATGTTAAAGTGGAACAGGAAGATGATGAACTAAGCATCATGTAAGGTATGTCACTCTCATGTCTGTCATCTTTTTTAAGCATGGAAGACTCAAGTTCACAGATGAAAAGAGCAACTGGCTGGAATAACTAATATGTAAAAGCAATTAATTGTTGCTTACAAAACAAAAAAAAATATTAATTGCACTTATCTATTATTTAAATTTTTAGGAATTTTAATCATGGTGTTTAAGAAGCACAATATCTGCAGAAAGAAAATTAAAAGTTTAATGTGGGAATCCTATAGAAACGAAGCCCCAGGTCTGCATGCACAATTACTCCCAATAATTTTTTTTGCTTTATCCAGGAACCGACATAATCTGTCTGAGAGCAATTCTGAGTCACAATGATTCTGAGTCACATATTCAGCATCAAGAATCTTACTATAGAATGGTTTGGTGTTAACTCCTAGGAAAATAAAGATGTTAAAAATGCATACAAAAATATAAAGCATCCACAGAATATGGAATTTATGTTAACTGATTTAAAAAGAGGGAAAACAAAGAATAATTGCATCATACATTTATGTTCATTATAAAATGGTTTTGGATTTCCAATCGTGTAAAGTGAAATAATTTGCAACATTCATAAATCTTAATTTGTTTACTTTGCTTGTTTGCTTTGTTTACTTTTATTTGTAATGTATATTCGTCACATGAGGACCCTGTATCATTCCAGGAACATGAATTTTACTGCTAACATTTCTCTATACATGCATATTCCTGACTTGAACAAATATATTTAATAATTTTATTTCAAGGGTTTATTTCTCTGTCGATGTCAGTCACAGAATCATGGAACAAAACAGAAAGAAGTTAACTAAAAGTATTTACCTTTAAGCATGGAAAATAACAAGGCAGCAAAACTTCTTGATTATTCTAACTGAATGGAATCCAGCCTATTTTAATTCTTGGAGTAACTCATATTAAACAATTTTTTTTTCCAAGCAATGCAAATGGTTTCAACTGAGTAGGTTATTCAGCTGTATGAGGATTGGAAAGAACTTGTAGCATCTTTATCACAGCTGGAAATACGAAGGGAAAACTTTCTTTTGTGTTAGATTGCTAGTGAGGAGAGTACATAACCACGTCTTAACACTATATACCAACTGCAGGTACTTTAGAGACACTGCTAGATGACTTTCCCACTGCATAGTTTTTTTCAGTCTCCTGAGAATTCCTTAATTTGTAAAGCAGATTCCTCTCCTCTGTCCTTTTCCAGCCATGGAACAAGGCTCACACGTACAAGGTTTCAAGATGGCAGAACTGGTAGTCCAATTTTTCTACAGCTGACAGTGAAATGTTTTACTGTCACTCTTTCCTCTGTCCACTACCAGATACTATTCCAATATTTTCCTCCATCCTCCTGTTGAACAGAACCAATCCAAATCATCCTTTTGAGATGTTTCTGCATTAATTTAATAATCATATCCAAGACTCAGATGATCAATATAATGTCCTTTGGAAAAAATAGTCTAAGGCAAGGGAACAATACTGATTTAGAAATTTAAAAAAGAGAACATTGAAAAAATGTGGAATAAAATCCTATAGTACTGACAAGACCAACCTGAATGGTCAAAAATTTAGTAAGAGCTCTGGAAAATGTGCTAGCCTCTTATTTTTGAAGATGTTCTACACTATAAAGATCTTGGAAAAAAAAAGAGAAGACAAATTACCTAATCAGAGCATCATTTATTCATCTTGCACTGTTTAGGATGTTTCAGGTGAGACAAGCATTCTTGCTGGGATTTGTGGGAGATAGTTTTAACTTCAAGATATCATTGAGGGGTTTTCATTGCCTATCTTCCACCATTGCAATGCTGACTTTTACTACCAGACTCATGGAAATACTTTTCAACAGCACTTTTTCTCTCTTTCAATTGCCTTTCTGCTTAACTTCCATTGCACTTTTATTGCCTCCATCTATCCAAGTTATGCCATCAGCAATTACAACAGTTTTTCTAGGAAAAAAATACATATATTTCTAGCACATGGATTCAACACCTGTTTGCTTGTTACCATTGTCTGTAAATAGATTAATTTCACCGGGGACACTGAATTTCAGAGTTTCTCGGTAAACTTATTTTTGTAAACAATTGCAGCCTGAAATAGGGCTTTAAGATAGCTGAAAGGGGAACAATATTGTGAGGGGTGTTCCTTCCTGCTTTATTGCATTCTGTCATCTACTGCTGCCACCTTTTCAGAAGAAATGTAAAAAAAATAACCACACAACATGGGCAGATAAAATTCAAATGGCCACTGCACCTTAACATTTCTTTTTATAGACTGTGTAACGACAGAATCTTCTCAGAAATACAGCTCTTATTGTAGAAACAACAGGGTATGTACAGGATAAGGTTAACAAAAACTTGTAGGCAAGCTCCTAACTACACCCCACAGTAAACAGGATCGAGCCCCATTTAAATAAGAACAACTGAAATGGCACAATGCAATCCAACACCTGCCATGAATCTTGCCCAATCATTTATGAATAAAAAATCATTTCCAAAATTCTCCAAAAGAATAACTTTTACAAACTGGCATATCAGTGACAACCTTGTATTTTCTGGATAGTGAAATGCCAGTTCTTTTTCTATGACTTGAAATAATTTATGTAATATTAAATTGCAGCTGATTCATGCCACTCTTGACGTCATTCTGAAAAGAAAGGCATTCACAACAGCATTTATGTTTTGAAGGAAGAAAGAAAATAGTGCAGTCAAAAGACTTTTCACTGCTGGAGAATGATCACAGCACTCTGAACTCCACTGACACAGTGGTTTACAGTAAATTTGGATGTATCCAACTGTGTGAGAGAAAATTCGGATATAGGAAAACAGATATGGAGACTTGAACACTGTAATCAGGATTTTATTTAAATTACTCTCCTGGAGGTTTCAGATAGATTATACCACAGCTGCAGGAAATTTAATGTCTTTTTTGTGAAATGAGTCTAGATGACTTTGATTCAAATGACAAAGGATCATTCCACAAGCAAAGAATCATTCCTTAATTTTAAGATTGTAAGGATATAAAAGAAAAACTAGTTTTGAGACTTAACAATAAATATTCAGAAATCTAATCGGATAAAGAGCCAGCTAATCTCCACTCTTGTTATACTTAATTGTGTTATCTGCTTTTTATGTGGATAATAAATACGAGGATTGAATGGTTGGTCAAACAGTTGTATCATAACTTCTTGGAGAGTTCATGTGAGAAAATACTTCATCCATGCTCAATATGCATTATTAATCCCTCCCTGTCACACAAAATTTTTCAAGAAGAATCAATTTTTTCCTGAAGAGCTGCATTTCTTCTCAGAAGTGCAGGACAAGGAACTTTACTGTTAGAAAATCTTTTTCTGTTCCTTCATCAGTCTGAAGAGACAAATGGAAGGGTTCTAAGCAAGCACCTTGTTAGAACCCAGAAACCTGGTTAGAATCCCAGAGATCTGGAAATTTAGACAAGCTGATTCAACACCTGCGATAGGACTCCTTGCAAGTCGTGTTAATACAATGCTGTGATCCAGTGCTCTCACTATTTCAAATGCCTTTAGAAGGTCCAGAGGGCACTGTAAACCCAAGCACACCAAATCAAGTTTGCATTTGTGCTAAACTGTGTAAATACATTTTTAACTGAAGGAGGCCTATAGTCTCAATCCATACACTCCCATACCACTTGTCCTGTTCACTTGAGAGTATGGTTCTAGATTTACTAGCCAGCAGAAAGTGATAATCTGCTGTTTCATTCTGAGAATTCAATACTGTTACAAACTTCTTTTCATTTTTATGCTGTTTTGTGGCGCCCAGGGAACCTACATTACAAGGGACAGAGAGCGCTCAGTAAAACAAGTCCCCAATACCAACAGAACCTCCTAGGTCAGGGCGACCAGAAACACTTCTCCCAGGATGGATTGTCCTGTTATGGTAATCTCCTCCAGTTCTGTGTTTGTGGTTGGCTGTTGGCCCTTGCCCCTCACCACTCCCCCAGAGCTTCCCCATTGGTCCCCATTCCTTAGTCCCGCCTTTTCCTGCCCCCAGATGAAACCCTGAGTTTGGCATTGTTGTCTATCTTTGCCTCTGGAGCTTTCTACTGTGTGAAAGCAATAAATGCTCTTGTGGGAACCTACACAAGACCCTTCCTGCCTCTTTGCCGCCGACCATATTACTGAAGCTGTCCGTGCGTTTGCGCGGGCACGCGTATAACCCCACAGAGCTGGACAGAGCTGCTGTCTTCATGACAGAAGACAGACAAATTACTGTCTTCAATCTCTTCCAGTGTTAACAAAGACAATCCCAATTCACCATTAATGTAAGAGCAAAATATTTCTTCTTTGAAAACAGAACCATTGTATAAAATATATTTACTTTATGTGAGAGGAAAATTAGCTTTCTGGAAGAAAATGTTCAACTAAATAAACTCATGCAAATTTTCCAGTGGTAAAATGTTTTTCATAATCAAGGTGAACTTAAAAATTACTACTTTAAATTATCAATCTCTCATAACATGCTTGTTAACTGTTATTACACAGTCATTGACAGAAAAATACTGATGTAATGAAGCTTTCAGAAGTCTTCTGTGTATTAAATGTACTCAGATCCTTCGTCATGGAGGACATCAATCTAATGCAATTATTAAACATACAAACAATCTAAACTCTTGTTATACTTATTTTACAGATGAAATGATTTAAATTATTCACTACTTACCCCTGTTCTTTGAACTTCCAAGAAAATCGCTCTTTGAAATGATTTCTCCCACACTGCCAATTCACTGCCAAGCTCTACATTGAAATAATGATTCTTGCCGTGTCCAACCATAACACTGAAACAATACGGCCTCTGGTCTTCAAGATCGAAGTCCTGGTGAATACCTAAATACAAGTTTGCTTGTAGCCAGCAATCATCAACAAGCCAGAGCTGAAAGACATGTTTCAGTATGTGATTCTTCATCTGTCAAAACCACATTTGAAGCAATGCTGTCTTGTGTAAGTGATGGGTACTTGGATATACTATTGCATTATGTCATTAATTACCTTGAAGAAATGCTCTAGGAGTTAAACAATTTTGTCAAAGACAAATTCTCTCTTTGCTTCTTATTTGCTTTACCCCCTATCATGTAATCCAAGCTATTATTGTAGTTCCAAAATACTGTCAAAATTACCTAAGCAATACATATACAATCTAAATTGAGTTTGTACCAATATATTGTTTACAGTGAAAAAGAAGGAAATCCCTGAATGTTTCAATACATTACAGGAGCTGTGTACCAGCTCTACAGGAGACAATAATTACTCCATTCTATTTGGGTTCCAGTATAGTAAACCCCAAGGAATGCAGTAATTTATCAGGCACCCCAGGGCTAATTCTGGAAATAACAACATGAGCGTGTCCTCTGACAGCTGTCAATGCTGTTCTGTAACTACAAGGACATGGAAGCAAGATCCTGCCATCACTTTCAGGATAAAGAAGAGAAACTTCACATTAAACTCTCATGATAAAAATTATCCCTGTAATAGAATGTTTTGTAATGGTAAACAAATGAATACAAGAAACTTCCCCAATATTTCAAGACTCCATTTATTAACATAAAGATGGAGGAAAAGAAAACTAAATTAAAATGCTGCTACTTACACATTAAGTACTTTCACAGCCTTAATTTCCAAATTATACATATTTTTATATTTCTATTTATCAGATAGAACCCTTCCCTATCCCCATTTCTCTATGACATCATGGGCAGAAAAAACTGAAAACCCAAAGTAATTAGCAGTAATTTGTGGGGCATCTTGGGAGCAGCACATACTGCCACCAGGGTTCACAGTACTGTGTTGTCAAAATTGGCCCTGTAGCTACCTGAGGAGAGAACCAACTTAATGAAGCTCAAAGTTATTTTACAACACTCCTTTGCACTGTTGAAAAGGATGCTGAACAAAATTTCTGCATATATTCTGGTGTTCAGAAGGAGGGACAGGTATTACGTCTGCTTCAAGACTCACTGTGCTTGTAGACTACGATATTAGTATTTTTTATTTGTATGTGAAAATACTAGGCAATAAAATAAAATGTTTTAAAGACAAATTACTTTTAAAAATGTACAGGATTACAGTAAGAGTTTGAATTATGAGACAAGCTATAGGAATAAACACACACTATAAAAGACATTACATGTCAAATCATCTGGTTGTTACCTCCAAATATGCAAGTGCATGTTATATATATACGAATTTTAATTCACATATTTGTGTATTCATATGTATGTATACACACACCCAAATCTAAAATACATCAAACATTCTGTTTTAAAATTTAAGTTCCACATTGGATTCTTATTTTCCATGTTTAACTTTTGTGTCACCTTAAACAGATGAGAAACTTGCAATTAGGTATGCAACAAGAGCACCTCTTAAGAAGAGCACCTCTCCTTATCATCCATCTTTCATGAGAAGGTACAATAACATACTCTACCACAGTTTTGCACTAGTTCTAACCAGCTTCTGAAAATCCCTAAGAACACCCTCCCCAAATGGCAGCTTTTACAACATAACTTGATTATATGTAGTGCAGAAATATTAATCTCTTACAATTTTTCCCTGTCTTTTTTTGATTTGTTCATTTTGCCTCATTGTCATTTATACAAAAGAATCGACAGAGAAGAGGTTAAAGAGTTCAATTTGGGCTTTTGCACTTTCACTAACGTATTCATGAAGACTGGCAATTAAGCATTCATTTATTAAAATGTCAAGAACATTAAGGAGTTGAATCTTGGGTAGTTTATTTCCCCACTTCTTTTTCTTAATGAAAAAGTCCAGCAGAAGTTGCTTTAAGGAAAGAATATCCTTGAAATTATCATAATAGTTAAGGAAGAACTGAGTTTCAGCAGTAATATTTAAAGGAGAAAAAACCAGAAACAAAATCCAAGCCACAGTAAAATCTTCTCAAAAGGCTTAGTGTGTATATATTTCATTGGTGCCTGACTTATTTATAAGCCAAAAGTAAAATTATAAAAAATACCAAGGAGACCAAATAAATGATCTGTCTGCTTTTTGGTGGTGTCTCAGTGATGGGCAGGACCTGAATTTGCCCATATGTTCCCAGCTGGAGAAATGGCCACACTAAAATAATGCCATGCCGACAAGAAATGGATCTGCTCCTGTGCTCTGCATTCTGGAGCTGAGCTCTGGTCCTAAACTCCTGTTTTCCTGGCATGGCAGTGCCAAAACACTTCCTTCCCATGTCCTGAATAACTGTTTCATCAGAAAAAACCCCAACAAATAAAAACCTCAACAACACAAAAAACCCCACACACCCAAAACCAAACCAAACCAAACCAAAAAACCCAAACCAATGCCAAACCAAAAGCCTTAAGCACTTTTGCTTCAGTGCAGGATCGGTTACATGTAACAGAGCCACAACCTGCCTTTTCCACAACATCAGTGCATGGTCAAAGGAGAAACAGCAGAGGACAGGACAGCAGCTGGTGAGACCGAAAGATGACTTGAATTTTTCCCTGAAACAGTATTTTATCTGAAAAGATGGATTTTTTTTTTTTTCTGAAAATGTTAGTTTTTACTCTCCTAGACAAATAGGCTCTCATCTAGTAGCCTTATCTCACCAGCAAAGTTTTTGTGTGGTTTTTTTTTTTTGTAGAACATAATTAATCTGAGGCAATTTATTAGAAAATTTATTCTTTAAATAGATTATTTACACAAAGTGCTAAGATTTTGCCCCAAATCTTTGATTGGGACAAGCTAGACAGAAAACACAACTTTGTCTAGTTGGGGGAAGAAAATGAATTCTGTGGGACACAAACCCAACACGTTGCCCTTTGTAAAGAAAAACTCATTATAATACTTGCTAGAATAATCAATACACATGATACAAGAAGGACACAAATTTTTATTTTTAATTACTGAAATTAAATACAAGTATCTTTATGTGGATGAAGAATTACAGCAAGAGCACTTTTCTTCATGTTGGCTCAAAAATCTGACCCACTAAGAAAAAACCCAGTATCATTATGCTCAGCAGTGTGTCTCACTGACACTTCACACACCCAGCTCTAATACTGGAACCTTCCTTCAATATGACAGCATTTTAGTAACTTGCTCACTTGGGGCTTAGCCCATTTTCTGTATTCTCTTATACTTGCACAGCTAATGCACTAGTGATTGTAAATAGTTTTTTAACAACAGGTGAAATATTTGAATGCTAGCTCTTCCTAGTTAAGATTAACTTGAGCTTACCATCAACTGGAAAAGGTAAACTTTCTTTACTAAATAATATTGGAACCGCTGGGAAACCTACCTTGTGAATTTTAAATAGAACCTCACAGAGGTTATAGATTTTTTCAGCTCGTACCCAGTCTAGTGTGCTTACCTATAATATAAAAAAAAAATATTATCAACGTATTCTTTATTCAAAAATCATGTTCAGATGAAAAAAACTGAAAAGGTTTCACCATCATTATTCTACCGGATGCTTTAAATACAGGCACAACACTTCATTTAATACCCAGCATTTAGAAAAGACTGTCAAATATTATTAAATTTTTACAGGCAACAGGAATTAAAAGGTGTTAAATAATTTCATTGGGCTTTTTTCCCCAGTATGATGGAAACCTCTTTGTAATCTCTTTGGTTAATTACACAAGCATATCTATTTCTCAAGATGCTAACACAGAGAACACAGTCTCAAACACAGAGCCATTGAGCTTCATGTCTCAATCTTAAAAAAATCTTAAAATCAATAGATCAAGAGGTATTCCTAAATTCAGTTTTGAGTTTACATGCACTAGGGTGTGAATAATTCAATATTTATTCTAAAAACCGAAAAGAACTATGTGACTGCAATATTTGAAAATAAGAATAATATCACCTGTATTCTCAATAATATGAAAACACCTATTTTTTGTTTCCCTTTGACTCCCTTTGTTCCCTTTGTTTCCCTTTTACATAATCCTGTTGACATGACAGGCTGTTAAAATTTGACAGCAAGAATGATGTTCGAAGTTCTTACCAAAATTCTACTTCATGGTATAATGTGATAATCTTTTTTCTTTTAAAAACAGTACATACCCTATGTGGTTCAAAAAAGAATAAAACAACTTATACACAAGAAAAATTCAAGGGGAATACATATTACTTTTGCTTATATATTTTTGAGCAAAATCCTAGCTCTTGGGGAATGCACAGGAATGGCTGGATAGATACATGAAGGATTTGACTAAGTTGTAAATCTGAGGCTTTTGGAATATGGAAACAAGTGTTTAGGTAACTCTAGTAGTAACTTGGATAATTTAAAATTCTAGGGCTGATTCAGCTTTGTCCTATTCCCACCCCCCCCCCCCCCAAAAGGAAAAAAGCAGAAACAAAAATTAAAACTAATCACGTAAAGAAAAAAGTGTTTGTCAAAAATCTGGCTTATCTGGATGAAACTTAACTAGAAAAAAGACCTGAAATTCAATAACAGACTATTTTTCTGTGTGCACAGTAGCACATAATTTGCCTTTAAAAAACCCAGTATTTCTCCTGATGATTTGCAAGGAGATATCAACATGTTTTGGTTGTTTTAAAATTTATTTTAAAGTTTAATTTTTAAGTCTCTTTAAATTCTAAGCTGTTAAACAGAATTGTAATAACATGATGAGAATCCAAACCACTACAACACCTACAGGCCTCTGATGGGACTTCTATTGGTTATATTACTTCAGAGTCCTTTGGAGGAGTAATGTGAACTTGGTGTTAGTTTCTTCCTAATCTTAACAATCTGAATTAATTCTTAATAATCTAGCCTTCTCCCAATTTCTCTTAGGTTTAGATTAGTTTATTGAGATGATTAGATATTAAGAATCACCTACTGAAACAGGAATGAAGAACTAGAAGAGGAAGTTCTAGCACCACATCTTTTCAGGATATAGAGGGATTCATGTTCTAGGGTTCTCCATTTCACAGTTTTTATATCTTACCAATCAAATGGCAAACATCACTTTAATACAATACATCCACTAGAATATGTAAAAATGTTACACACTTCATTTTATTATGAGCAATGTCTCACAAATTAAAGCTCAAAATATTACATACTGATAATTTTAAAATAAAAGTACATAGTACTACTTAAACTTTTTTAAATTGAAATCCAGTGCTAGCTGGTTTAGAAAATAAATGTAAAGAAATTTTAGGTATTAACTTGTCCTCCCATCACTTCATAAAAGGTAGCAATTTTTAAAGATATGTATTTCTATTTTTTAGGTTTCCATTTCTATTTTTTCTTCCTGTAAGGTCCATTCAATATTTTATTTGAGTTTTGCATTTTAATTATTATACAAATAAAAAATAATGTAAGTTTTGAAACAACTGAAACAGAGGACTTATAAAGCTAATTCATAAAGAAGTATATATTTAAACATGCTCACACAGAGTAAGTACTGCAGGTATTGGCTTAATCTTATTTCCACGGAAATATTTTGTAGTTTGGTGGCTGTTTTGAAAATAAAGTAATTAAATAATACATATTTTGCCCCATTACTGTTGGTCCTCCAAAGGGATATTCATGCTTTTTGCAAAGTAAGGTTTAGAGTAGAATGGGGGCTAGTTCATTATTTGGTCTTGAACATCTCAAAGGGAAAGGATCTTTTCCATCTCAGTTAACAGCAGGACAATCCTTTATTGCTGTAAGTGGCTAGACATAGAAGCGTAAGCACTGATTCATTTGCTGTTTATGAAACTGACTTTAGTGACATGGGCTATGACTTGAAAGCTGTTGAGATATGAAAGGACTTTCATTTGCTCGTATCATTTGTTTTGATTCCTGAAGATTAATTTTAACTGCTGGAGTTCTTTGCACTGTTAATGATGGACAATGGTGACTGCTGTGCCATTAAATTCACTCTGAATACTTCAGACTTCTTCCCATTATCCCACGCATCTCTTTCATCCTTTGATGCTGTATAACCTCATAGGACTTTTTCAGCAGAGACAGGTAGTGATGGTGACAACTGCTGGCACATGTATAAGCCAAGGCTTTATTTTCCTGTGTATTTCAAGAGAAAGGCTACCATACTTACAGAGTGAAACAGTGTGAATACCACTGTGTGCAAGGTGCTCAGAACACAAAGGACATGTTGAGAGGAATTTTAAGAAGGCAAAAGAAACATATTACAAAGGAATACTAGAATCTAAATAGCTGACATTATTTATAGTTTTATCAGAACTATCATGGTATGTCTAAGCTTAAAATGTTATTGTTATAGATTGCTTTACTTTTAAAAAACTACAAATAATCATACACTCCTAGTCAAGGAGGAAAGCTGGAAATAATCAGAAAAGTTCACGAAAATTGCAATATCCTTCATTTGATTTAAAGAATGTTCCAGTTTATTGCAGGTTATCCATCATCACACATTTAATAATTGGGTAATAAGTAACTAAGATAAATGAGATACCCAAGTATATTTCTTAGGCAATAAAACAGTTTTTCTCATTATTTCCCCTTGGAATTGTTCCTGCAGGTATTCTATACATTGCAATTTCTTGGTACTATTTTAGCATGACAGTATTATTATTTTTTGCGAAGCATTTGACAAAATGTTTCAAACAGACATATTCATAATAGATGACTTAATGAGACATACTTGCATTCATTGAATTTAGTTCTGACAGTGTCAGAAATAGTGGCAAAATACATGAGAGTTTCAATTAGCATTCAGGAAGCTCCTACTTACAAATTATCGTGTTTGTCTAGTATATGAATTTATGACCAACAGAAGCTGAATGTTGTTATTTTTATTATTGGCAGATCAACTACTTAGCGTATGCATTGAATACTTGGTTCTGTAGACATTTAGCTATATTAATCCTTTCAGGAACATTGTAAAACTAAGACATTTGTAAACTCACAGGTAACACTGAGCTGATCAAAAAGATAATAAAGCCAAACAGAGTTACGAAAAATAGGAACTGGCAATTACAGTTTTAAGTCTCTAAGGAGAGACTGAAATAGGTATGTAGAGTTGCAAAAGTCCCAACTGATGAAGAAGTACTTTTTACTTTAGCATGAGTTTATGCAATTTCCTCATGGTTTAAAAACAGGCATTACAGTGGAGTTCTGAAAATAAACAAACTAGTGAAATCTAGCTTTACATAGACCAGGTGATCTCAGCATCAGTTCAAACTCATATTCCAAATATATTTACCTTTAAATGTGTGTGTTTATCACTGGCTTTTCTTTAAAAAGTTAAGATTTAAAATACAGACAAAATATTAAAGTTAAACTCATTCTGACACACACAATGCAGTAAACAAGTAACTCAGAAAGTTACTCCCTAGAAGAGAATTCTGTGATTATAAAATAGGCATAAAAGACACTCATGCCTGCTCCAAAATCACCACTAAATAAATACGGGGTGCATGTAAAAGAGAATCATACTTCAAAACTCACTAAAATCAAATTAACATAACATTGCCTTTGACTTTCTCTGAACACAGAATCTGATTCCAGAAGTCTCCAGAGCTCCACAAAATATTGTAAACATTTGAATAAGTAATGGAAAAAAATCAAAGTGTCTATAATATTTATTACTGGAATACAGCAAATGCTGCATTATCTCAGAATTAAGCAGAAGCATCCACTCTGCCTAGAAGTGCTAAAAAGGTCTAAGGGGAAGATGAAATACTTCTAGGTAAAGAGTAATTAATTTCACTGGTCTCTTCACTCCTCAATGGAAAAAAAAAATTAACCAAGGATAATTTAAAAAAATTATTGTAAGATATCAAAAAGGAATACAAGAATCAAGACCTGTTCCTGAGGTAATTATCATATGGCATTATAAGAAGCCTAAAGATGCCCCAAACAACTCAGACTGGATGGTACAAAACATACACTAAAACACAGATCCTAGCAAATCCTATAACAACATAAATACAGATGTGTGTGTAGAGCTAGAAAGTTCACCGAATTTGTTCAGGGTAAAGTCTGTGCCCTCCAACTTATTGCCACCTCTCTCCTAATATGCTACATTGACATCCTGTGTAATGTAAACTACCAATAGAAGAATTTAGAACTTACATGGCAGCATTAAAAACATTGCATATCTTAATTACATTAAGCTTCTCTATACTGTCTGTCAAAGGTGGAACTATTTATGTTACTTTCACAATATTCTTGTATTTATTCTTTTCTTAAAATTATAAACAGCACATGCAGTGATTGTCTAGGTGCCTTCATGTTAAATCACTTCAGTGCTATTTATTTAATCACAATGAAAAAGATAGTTTTGCAATTAAGGGTTAAACAGCAGATCTAAGGATATGGCTACGTGAAGACTTTAATGTAAAAGCTGTAATGAACCGTAAGGAAAACACAAAAAAATCAAACAGTGCAAATGTCCCCTACATCTAGCCTATATTCCATAAAAACAAAACATTAAATTATTTTATTTCCTTGAAATTTTCAAAGACATAAAAATTAGTTTGCTTTTGAATGACAATTTAGAATAATTTTTCCTCAATTTCTCCTAGGATATGAATTTAGAACTTTTCCAATATCTGAAAATTGTCAGGAATTTTATAGATGCTTTTAGAATGTAATGAAGTACTGCTTGTGTATTAAAATTGACACAAGATTAATTTCAATTTGTTCAATGGTGTTTCTCAGATATGCAGTTTTCAGAAATGGGTCACACTTTTAATACAGCAGTCTGTAAATGAAATCTGTAAATTTCTTAAATACAATTAAATAAGCCACTTCAGGGATGCAGAAAAACCATTCTCTGTTAATCACACCATTCTTGATATTTACTTCTATGGTGAAACTTCTGCATTTCTGGAATCACCATTCTGGAATCAACTGAGATATTTCAGAAATAGTATATGAATAGAATATTACTTATCATAGTGATTTCTTTCATATTATAATAGCCACATTTTCCCACAATTTTCTTTATTTTTGCTCATAGATAACTATGTTTTCCATTCTTACGAAAGTTAGCAGCTGTATTTACATTCATGTCATCTTTTACACACAATGATATAGAAAAGGAGTGGAAATTGTACTAGATCCTTTTACAAGCAGTTGTAAAGTTATGGCTGAAGATAAGTGTAGAACTTACACATCATCTGCTCTGTGCATGCTATTGATCAGTATATTGATATACTGATATGCTGCGTTGATTCAGAATACAAATAGCAATAGCAACATCTTTTAAATAAAACATGTTAAATTTGTCTCTTGTAAAGATCATGCAAGTTGAAACATCTGTATTTTTGTGATTGAACAATCCATTTTTTTTTTCCTCCCACTTAAGACAGTAAAAAAGCCAAACTCGGGTTTGGTATGGGTTATTTTTTTAACAGTTTAGAATTCTTCAGCTTTCATTTCCATTTAAGCCTTTTAAATAATTTTTAGAAAAATATTAGATACATCACCTGTTGTGAAACAGAATTCTTGCTATGAAGTATATAGATTATCAAAGCAAGATTTGTTCAAACTGGACATTTAGCACTGGATTCTCTGTAACACTTTGATCCCTTGCTTCTGTGAAAAATCCACAAGTATCATCCAATAGTATGGATGGTTTATTTCATGATGCATCTTGTCTTTCAGAAAGCAGAGTAACTATCAAGTCATTACGTCAACAAAATACCTTAAAATAAATAATGTAAAAAATATTAGGCCTAACCAACCAAAATAAAACCTGACCTTGACAACTTCAAAAAACAAAACACTTACATCCCATAAGGAATTCTTTATACAATCCAGATACAGCAAGCTCTTCAGAGGACCTTGAAAGAGGCTAGATTATCTACAGTTTATTGAAATTCAGTGGCATCTGTGGCTTTAATTTGCATTGAAATCTCAGCTGACCACTTCACTTGATAAAGGAAAAGAAACCCAGACATAACAAACAGGTTTCCATTTACAATGAAACTGCCACAAAAATATTTTTTTTTACCGGTGGAGTGCTGAAAATGTAGAAGGATGAACCCTTCAGGGCCAGAAACTTGAATTTGTAGAGCTGAGATGAATCAGCTCCTTCAAGTCTCTCATTTACCCATCCCATATGTATGACCTGTAAAAGAAAATAATTGAAAATTAAAGGCGTATTTTTCAGTGGATGATAAGATTGGTTTTAGTGGAATGAGATGCATCATCTACTTTACATTTGCCTTCCAACCATTTCCATATTCTGGAAGCGTACAGTATCATGCCAGTGTGTCAGAAGTCATTGAAGAAACTTAAACTTGTAGGGCAGGTAGTCTGAATCTTATCTGAAATAATCCCTGTTTTAAAAGCCATCTATGCAGGTCAGAGCAGACTCTCACTTGAGCCAGCAGAAAACCCACATGTACCAAAGTAGTTCAGCAGTTTATAAAAACCATAATGCATTATCTATAGCAGTGTCAAAACCTGGACATACTGACACTTCTATTACAGGTACCTCCAAAGAAATACCTGTAAACAAATCACTAGATTTATCTGAAATCAAACAGCTTTCTCCAGGCTCATGTTTGCAACTGTTAACAAAGTCTTTGTCACACCTGTTGTCTTTCAGAGTTTATACACTTTTTTCATATACACTTTATCTCATTTTTGTTTTCAAATAATTAGATATCAAATTCAGTGGTTACACAACTTTAACAGTGTTACAATGCATGCCTTTATTTTTCAGATAAATTATTGCTAAGAAAAAACGAAATAAAGAAGTAAAACTGCATGCTTAATTTTTGAGGTAAGTGCAAGTTTATAAAGGAATGCCATAAATAATAATGCCAGAGTGTGGTAGCAGAATATCATGAATGTAGTTACTGAAAAATAACAAAGCAAAAAACATTCCAGGCTCCATTTTGCATACATTAAGAGGAATTTATTGCTCTTGAAACAGGTACTTAAATCTAGAGTGAGTCATCAGTCTGAACATACTGAACATTGCTGAGCTGCTTGCTCCTTTTCTACTAAGGCTACACTTACAGACAGTAATGAGTTACACAGGGCAGAAATGACAAAGCACTAGCTAATAGTACTGTATTATTTTAGGGCTTTCTACATTTTTCTATGTATCTTTCTATTGACTGGTTTATTTAATGTTCATTTAGACCTCAGAAATGGAGAAAGAATAATTATTCAGTTCAACAAAAGTCTGTATGGAAGAAAAGTGAACAAGTGTTGGTACTCAGTAACAAGCTGTGGTTTACTCGGTTACTGAGATTTTAATTGGATCTCAGTACACGGGTGGGAATATTAGTCCTGTGATAAAAACTATTCTATTTTTTTGACTGAAACCTGCCATTTGAAGTTTCCAGGAGTACTCATAAGGCGTAATACTACAAACTATTCCTTCTCAGCAATGCTTTCACTAGTTTAAAAATTACCTATACATCATTGATATATTATTAAGTCTCTAACATGCTGTAATACACTTTCCAAAAGCTCCTGTAAGAAGAAAATGAGCAATGGCACTCATTACAAGGAGATAAAACAAGTCACTAACAAAATGTAATCCAATCATAGCAGATAAATGAAAGTTCTTATTTGCACTTATTGTTTTCCTACAGCAATAAAGCGTCTAGATACTGCAACGACTGGAAATATAACATTAAATTTAATAAAGCAGTCAGTAAATTTTGTATATAGTTCTTTTAGTTAAATACTTATGAAAAGTAAATGATGCAAAACACTCAGGAGGGAACTGAAGAAAGAAAATCGAGTAGATCTCTATGTATGACACATCAGAACAGATGGATACACTTCTGTAATTAAAGTGGGATAAGAGTCTACAAGAGACACCAGCTTGACCTGCAAGTTAAGAACCAGTGTCATATTATGAGGCACAGTGGAACTATAACAAATCACAAATGTGAAGAGAAGTATACCTTGAGGTACCTTAAGTAATTTTTTTGGGTCTTTTCCAAAACAAGTGGTAGATGGCATATTTTGAAGAGTAGGGCTATTGGGGCAGGAGTGTGAGGCGGGGCAAGCAGTCCCCACACATACATAAAGTTTAGCTAAAAATAAAACTGGAATGCTGTAAGTTTTGATACATTACATTAATGGTTTCCATTGTACATCAGTTGCATTCAGTTATGTCTGAGTGGCTACTAGAGAGAAAACTATACAGGAACTTAGAAATTATGACACTCAAGTCTTTTATGTGCTTTAGTTCAATAATGAAATTTATAACTCCAAGCTGGGCAAGACCAAAAATAGCAACGTATCCACACTATGCTGAAGGGAACTATGAAGATAGGTATGTATCTGAATTCATGTGTCTTCCCAGGCATTGTCTGCCAGGACAAAATTTAGATTACAAGTCCTTTTGGGTAGTGAGAATAATTTTTACTCTTTGTTTGCTTGTTTTAACAAGGAGGCTGGTAAATTGGACCTGATGTCTCTCACCTTTACTCATTATAGCCTTCTTGTTCAAGCTAAGATCCAAAGCACAAAACCCTCTCCTGAAGACAGTTACCACCAGAAAGTTGCCTTACTGGTTATGCATTCTTACATTATAGTAGATCACTGGCACTATTTGTGCAGCAGGAACTAACCAAACTAGATAAAAATGGAAAACTCACATCCTTCACAACTCTCTTTTCTTGTCTTATATGTCTGCTTTGTGTTTTAGCAATATTACAACAGTAATAACAAGCAGAAAATAAAGAAGAAACCATTTCAATCTATAGCTGTTTAGCTCACAGAGCGTATTTACCTTACAGCATATTAGCTGACTAGAGGTTAAAATGTTTAAGTGTTTTTAAGTGGTACTTCTTCTGTTAGAGTAGGTTTTTTCAATTAAGGATCTGAGGTCCCAGAAGAAGTCTCTGAAGCAAATCAAGAAAATTTCGTTAGGAATTGAAAAACTGTCCTCCCATATAAATAAAGTTTAAAAAATTACCAAGGAAGATCTCAATTCTATCTCTATGTGGCCTCTTTATGTTTAAAGGAATTTAGTCCTGATCCCTTTCTACAGGTGTAAGTTGTAGAATTATAGTCTTCAAGAATCTAACTTTTTCAGACTAACCATTAGGATAAAGTAATTTTATTGCTATTTTTTTTTTTTTTCATTTCTCTGTTTTGAGACTAGAAAAAAGAAAGAAAAAAGAAGAAAAACTGATCTTTCAAGAGTAGGTGCAGGGTTTCTTTTATTCTGCAGGATGAAGCCAGGCATGTTCATGGTGTGTCTGCAGCAGCTGTTCTGCTATGAGGAACAATGAGAAAATCATATTTGAAAAGTGTTTTATTTAGAATTACTTTCTATAATTATCAAACACAGAGTAGAAAAGAGGCTTCTGAGAAACTTAGTACTCTACCCTCTTCTCTATTTTGTTTCTAAAAAATGCATCCTTAATGTTCTCAGCACCTCTACTAGTGGAGGCTTCCTATTTTCTCTCAATAAGCTATTCTTTATTTCTCATGTCAAACATGAATCACTCTTGCTGTAATCACAATTAAAGACTTTATTTTGCCCTATCCACTCAAAAACTCAAATGATTTTGACCTTATACTGGAAGAGTTAAGAAAGCGTACTCAGTTCACAAATGGAGCAAAAATCCATGAAGTAGGATATGTAGCTTGTGTGGCATCATTCTTTGCTGCTTTTTTTTTTTTTTGTGTTATTCTCTGAGCACAAAGTTATCATTACTGAACATTTCCTTCATACCTCTGTCTCTGTATTTCTTTCAACCTGTCCACAGAGGCCACAGAAAACCTCTGGTCAATACCTTTTTGGAAACATAGTGCACAAAATCGGAGGCAGTATTGCTGCCAAGGCCTTAGAGCAACAGGAACGCTCAGCATGTCTTGCAGTAGCTGACGTAGGTACAGCCCACAATGCCTGCCTTTCTCACAAGCCACTGAGCAGACATGGTTGTTCTGGCATGCAGGTAAGCAGCCAGCCTGGCCTGAGGTAAAACTGACAAGGTAACTGAGACCCTGATGGACATTGCTCACAATGTGAGAGGAGGAATTGGCTGGTAGCTGAAGCCAGCAAGGGGGTAAACAGCAAAAAGGGGGTAAACAGCAAAAAGGGGGTAAACCAGAAGGGGAAATACACTAAAAGAAAGTAAATCATGGATGAAGAATGTCAAAAGATAATGAAAAAGGGGACTGACTTACAGACAGTTGTGCTGGTACCACAGATTAAGGCTGAAATAACCAAATAAGCATGTAAAATTTGGAAAAAATAAGGGCCAATGGAGAAGCAGTAAAGTGTGGGTGAATTCCTTACTTGGGAGGGGGAAAAGGTGAAAAACAGGAATATAAGGTAAACCAAAAGAATGCAAGTTTCTGGGATCTCTGTTGGTCAACCCTGTACCTGATTACAACAGGCTGATGTAATCATAAATGGTAATAAAAAACCGTAATAATAAACCATAGTAATAATTAATAAAAATGAACCTGCTGTTTTTCATATTATCTCTATCTGACTGGCTTCTGCATTAGGGGCATCTCTGAGTTCTAGTAAAACAGTGGTGGATGAATCAAACCTTCCTAAAAGAATTTACACCCCCTGATAACCATCAAGCATTTTTCAGTAACCTCTTCAGTTTTTCCCAGTCTTTTACATATACTTAATTATTCTTGCATATATGCCATGTCCTAATTGGCTTCAATCTTGTTTTTCAGACTCATACTTCAATATGGCAAGATCATCATATGTCCAACATGGTATTTTAAAGCTTAATGTCTGCAAAATTAGTAGGCTTACTTTCGCTAATGCACCATAAAGGCAGAATTCAAGGGAACTGGATCCAGATCAGACCTCTTCAGTACTTCTAGTCAATATGTCAGTTTTGAAAGTGAACCATCTATACCTTATATTGGATTACCCAACAAAACCTGTACAACCAAATCTGTATAATACTTGTTTAAAATATTTTAATGTTGAAAGTTGTCAAAATCCTTGCTGGAATCAAGATATGTTGCAGAAACCTCCTGTCACATATCCACAGAGTATGTTACATGATTGCAAGAGAAAATTAGATTGGTTGTCACTATTTATTATTGACAAATCCTTCAGGGCAGTCATTTGTCATGTTTCTACTCCACACACGAATTTGTTTATTTATTTCAAATTTCTTTATAGAGATTGAAGTCAAATTGACTAGTCTCTAATTGTTCAACTTCTCCTTCTTTACTCAATGAGCAACCATAGTGTTTGCCCTTTCCAAATATTTAGATACAAAAAATAAAGATCACTCCAGCAGTATGTATTTTTGGAAAATTGAGTCCCAAATCTAACAAAGAATCTAGTGCTTTCAATTCTCTAGAGTATTACAATAAATTATATCAAGCAAAATCAAAAGTTATGATGCGTAGATGCTGTGTTTCATCATTGACACCGGTTACGTAGACATTTGGAACCCGAGCTCCAGCAGTGCTACTCATTTAATCCTTTCAAATCCGTGTAACCCTGAACATTTCTTAAAATCTTGTAGTCCTTGACTTGGAGCTATTGTGACATGTCCTGGTGTAACTGCAACTTGCCAAACAATTTCCACAGTCTGGGATTTTGGCTTTGTTGGGCAAAGGGCATTTAACAGTGTGGAAGTAGCCACACCATGCCAATTAACTTCATGACCCAGTACTGTTTATTTTAACAGTATAAACATACCAATAATAATTACAACTTCTACTACCTTGCCTAATACCTCTAACTTTGGACCACATATGCAGGGCAAAGTCATAGAATCAGAGAATCATAGATTATTCTGAGTTAGAAGGGATCCACAAGGATCATCAAAGTCCAAATTACAGCCCCGCACAGGCCAAGATACACCATGTTTGTTTGCCATCTTTTGGTAAAGAGACCCATAAATACAGCTGGTTTAGACCCAAGAACCAATATCTTACTCCTTTGCCACTTTCTTTATTTAAATGCATCCAGAATTCATTACGTCTGCAGATTCCATCTGCAGTAAAACAAGTCAGAAACCATATGAAAAACAAAGAAAAAAGCCAGCTTTACGAAGTAATTTTTTATGTTCTTGGTGACCCTGAATCCTAGTTTGTTAATGGCCTGTGAAAAACAGAATCTGAATGAAACCTATCCACATCCAACCTTCTCCCTTTATGAAAGATTAAGCTGGACTCTAAAAGCAATGAAGAAAACTCACTGCAGGCAACACAGTAATGAAGCTCTAAGGACCTGTTTAATTCTTCAGGAATGTCCACGCTCAAAAGGAAAGATAAATTTGCAGCTATCACCAGTTTTACTTCAAGGCAGTTCTTCAAGTGACCTTCAATCTCTTAAGGTTATCCTTTCTCTAAATTTTAAATCAACTGCATTAATAAGAGCTATTCAGGTCTGTACAAACTTTATGTAACTGACACTAATAGGCTCCATTAATCTAGGACTGAACAAGTCCTCTTCTGCTTTCAGTTATCATTGCCAAGTTTTTTATGATGCCTTTATGATATATATATCGGAGAAATTCCCATTTTGATTGTTTTTAAAGCAAATTTTTACAGGACATATAAAGTCTGAGTTGTTCAGATTTGCTCCTTTAGTATTTTTATGTTTTCTAGTTTTGTTTACTTGAACTTGAATAAATACAATCACATTCATTATACTTTTTTTTTTTTCTCACTTATTGGCAGTGAACAATCCAATGTTTGTTGCTGTCAGTTCTACCTTAAACTTTCAGCTTCTGAAATTAAGGTCCTAAATGTATTGTCCCTTCTTTTCAAACTTGGAATAGAAAAAACGGGATAGATTTGCACTGCCTAACTTTAGGCACCTACTTTAGATGGTAGGCTAAGAGACAAGTCAAGACAGCAAAAGTGACTCCTGTAAAGGATGATTTAAAGCACTGATATCTACATTTGAACAGCTCTCTGGAACAGACTAAGTTTCTGCACTGATTATTTAGGCAGTTTATGGAGACTAGCCTGTTTATTTAGGAAATCAAATTATGTATCTAATGATATGTATCTAGTTGTATGACTGTCAAAATTTTTTAAAGAATTGAGGAAGAATACGTCTTCCTTTTTTCAACTGAACTCATTATGTGTGCCCAAACTGATAAGAAAAAATCTTTGAGTAATTACTAAAGTACTTGCAGTAGACAGTTCATCCAACAAAAGATATCCAAATCAAATACCTTTTCTCCTGACATTCATAATCACCTATTTTTCATATCAGTTTAATTAATAATTAAAAGCCATGGCGAAGAGAGTAATTAAATCACAGAATTACAGAACAGTTTGGGTTGGAAGGGAGCTTTAAATGTCATGGAGGTCAACCCCACTGCAAAAATCGGCACATTTTCAACTAGATTATATTGGTCAGAGCTCCACTAATCTGACCTTGAATGTTCTACGAATGGGACATCGACCACCCCTCTGGGCAACCTTTGCCAGTGCTTTACCACCCTTAATGTGAAAAAAACAAAACAAAACAATTTCTTCTTTATGGCTAATATAAATCAATACTCTTTCAGGTTAAAAATATTACCCCTTGTCCTATCACAATAGATCCTGCTAAAAAGTTTGTCCGAATCATTCTTATAGGCCCCCTTTAAGTACTGAAAGACTGAAATAAGGTCACCCTGGAGCCTCCCCTTCTCCAGGCTGAATAGCCCAAGCTCCCTCAGTCTCTCCTCACAGGAGAGATGTTCCATCCCTCTGATTCTCTTTGTGGCCCTCCTCTGGACCTGTTAGAGCTGGTCTATGTCCTTCTTATTTTGGGAGCCCCAGGACTGGATGCAAAGGTAGAGGGCTCTCACAAGAGCAGAGTAGAGGGGCAGAATCACCTGCCCTGACCTGCTGGCTGCTATGCTTTTAATACAGCCCAGGACAAAGTTGGTTTTCTGTTCCCTAAGTCCTCCTTGCCCTTCAAGTGCTTTATCACAGCTTCTAGGAGGATCTGTTCCCTGATCTTCCCAGGAATGGAGATGAGGCTGACAGGTCAGTAGTTCCTGGGATCCTCCTTTCTATCTGTTTTAAAAATGGGTACAATATTTCTCTTCTACCACTCACCAGGGGCTTCACCTGAATTCTATGACTTTCCAAATATCATGGAGAGTGGCTTGGCAACTGCATCAGCCAATTCTCTCAGGACTCTGTGATGCATCTCATCAGGTCCCATCCCATAGACTTATGTATGTTCAGGTTCCTGAAGTGCTCACAAATCTGATCTTTACTTACAGTGGGAGGGACTTTGCTCTCCCATCAGCCATCTTGCAGTCCATCCGCTAGGAAGGTGTTGGAAGAGACTGACAGTGAAGACTAAATACTCACTTCCTATATGGAGTAGATATTCATTTTGGTTTTAGGGGTAATTTGATTATGTTCTACACACAGAATTAAAGTCTGTAGTGGGTTTTGAGGTATATTTTTTAAAAAGGATTAACCCAAATATAAGAAAACAGTTTCCTGTTTTAATAAAATGTTAATGCTTGAATATTTTTAGTGACTTCTAGAAAAGTCTATACATGTCCAAGTACATTTTACAAATAAGATGACAAACTGGTGACATGTGAAAGAGTATGTAATATGTCAAACTGATCAATATTTATTTGATCTTGATATGAAGAATTTTTTACTCAGTCTTTGACTTCTGTAAAAAATTTTAATCTTTTGCAGCAAAACACTATAAGACATCTATTTTGCACTTTTATAATCTACAAGAATAGAATTTTTGAAAACAGGTGGGATGTTTTCATATGAGTGGGTGATTCAGTCATGACTCAATTCCAGCCTGATGCAATGAAAGCAGATGTAAGAGAAACCTAGTAGTTTTGTAATACAAACTTCAAAATACTTTTCAGAATTAACAGATTAGCCTGGAAAATGTTATTGTATTTTACAAAGTAAAAAAAAACTCTTTGCAATGCTGCAAGAAGGAAGAATACTTCCCAATCCAGTAAATTCATCTGGGTCTTCAGGACATTGGTCTAATTGGAGTAGAAGAAATATATCATCAGGCTCCTGAGCTCCAAAAGTCACAGACAAACAGTCATGGCAAATGCATTCTGCATAGCATGGTACATGCAAAACAGACTGGATTTGGAATACACCCCTTGGCTATCTGTGCACCATGTGTGATGTAAATTGAGAGTTAACAGACTCACTGCTGCAGTGTTACATGCAAACATAGACTGTGCTTTCTAAGACCTGGTTGGGAGTTCCATTGTTCCCCTCCCATGTATTTCATGGCTCCATCTAATCCACTTTTTAGGTTTACAGTGGAGGATTCTACTCGCTACTGTGTATTATTACACATATTAAGAATCTCCTGTATTGAGTAGGTAATTTCAGAATTCCAAACCGTAGAAAACTTTAGGATTTTAAAATTGACTAGATGTGTATATGCAACCTTTACAAATTTTCCAATAATATAATCACAGTAATTAAAAGAAATGTATAATATAATGGAAATCTTACCTGGTCAGAGGGGGAACAGCATTTATTTGCCATTTTCATCTATAAAAGAGAGATGGAAGAACACACAGAGTTGTTAATATGCTGAAGAGTTTCTGTGATGCAGTTAGCATTGATTGACTTAGTTATTGAATACTGTATTAATACTTCCAAATTCTATTTTTAAGAAATTATACCATTCAGTTCTTAAATACTACATTTTTACTATTACAGTGAATTTACAAAATCAAGTATTTGAAAGACAAAAGCCTTCTATCAGTTTTCCTTAAATACCTCATAAAGATTTGCATTTATGAATTTAGCTTTGCCAGTCTGAGTGAAAATATTATACTGTACTGTAGACATCTCGCTCATGTTAAACAATTGCTTAAGCAGATTCTTAAATGAGTTCTGTAGTTAAGTCCTTGTGAAATGATGACAACTATAAGATGTATTTAAAGATGAAAGAAAAATTGCATGGACTTTCCTCTCAATTTACCCTCCAAGACAAAGTTTTTCCTCTTTGTTTTAGATAATGAAGAGTTTTGTTCATTTTGACTTTTCTCTGGCAGTCATAGTTTGCACAGATGAGTGATGGACAAGCACTGACATATATTCCCTTCTTTAAAGTGTAACACTTCTTTAAAGTGCAGTATTGCTAAGTGTAGATAAGAATCTAGAAAGAAATAGATTAGAGTGGAAAACCAGACTTTCCTATATACTAGGTGTAAGCTGAAAACTGTCCTAGAGTACTTCCAAAGGACCTTCCTGTCAAAAAGCCTGTTTTATTAGAATGAAAGGTTTGTGATGGAAGACCAAAACTCTACACCGATGCACAGGGAAATCTACAATTGCCATAGGAAATGAGCTGAAGAAATCCAGGGCTATTGCTTGTATCCTGGGCATACCAGATTTGTAAGATGGAATCTTGTAAGATGGATGTAACTCAATAAAAATGGTGATGCCATTGACTGTTGTGGGTTGACTCTGGCCAGTAGCTGAGTACCCACATAGCTGCTCACTCCCTTCCCTCTACCAGCAGGAAGGGTGAGAGAATAGGAAAAGCAAAAGCAAGAAAACTTCTGAGTCAAGATAAAGAGAGCTTAAGTGAAAGAAACAAGGAAAAAACAAATTATATAAATACAATCACTCTCTGCCTCCCACAAGCAGGCTCCAAGCAACAGCCATCTTGGAAGACAAACCCACACCTCCTTTGTCCACTATGTCACTTCTGTTGCTGAGCACAGTGGTGTTTCAGTCAGCTGTCCCATCCGTGTCCCTTCCTAATTCCTTGGCCATCCTTTGCTGAGGTGGGTGGGGTGTGTCAGAGTGATAAAGAGGCAAAGCCTTCATCCTGTGCAAGCACTGCTCAGCACCGACCAAAACACTGGCGTGATATTGATGCTGTTGCAGCCACAGATACAAAACACAGCACCTGCTGCTATGAAGAAAGCTACCCCCATCCCAGCCAGAGCCAGTACACCTGTATGGGCCAACAGGCTTTGTGTTATGGTAATGACACAGGCCTCAGGATGTGTAGGTTTTATACATACACACACACACTTGCACCTAACAGATGACAATAACAAGTCATTGTTCTGCACAGAGTGAAGTATCTATGATAATAAACAAAATGACCGCAAGACAAAAAGCAGTGTGGAGGAGTAGGATAACAACAGGAGTCTAGACTGTAGGGACAGAGGGTGATAGCCATGCTCAGGGCTGTAGGAGCTCTTGTCAGGCCTAACACATCATGGGCCATCAGGGCTCTTCTCTCTAACATGATCACATTTGCAGCCCTTTGGAACTGAATTGTGCAGTCAAACAGTGCAGGTGTGCTGGTGGGTCAGACAGCTGGGAGTGACTGAGGGTCTGAGGTTGAGGTGGCCAAGCTGCTGGGAGCCTGGGGCATCTGCCAGGCCTGGCTGTCACCTTGGACGGTGTGGTGAGAAATCCTGCCAGGCTCTTGGAGTGGCCCTACCAGCTCCCTGCCACCCTAGAGGAGGAGCAGGGACTACCACAACAGAGGGGGGTCACAGCCTGCAGGTGCTGGCACCTGCAGCTTAGCACAGGCATGGAGCAAAGATGAGGATGGAACTGAATTTCAGCTGCTGAGTGGAGAGAGAGGCCCCAGCAAGACTTCTCACAGGTCATGCACACAGGTGTGCCTTCCTCAGCCTGGCCCCTGACTGCAGGGCTGCACTGTGCCAGAGCTGGCCTGGAGCATGGCTGGAAGAAGAGGTGGCTGAGCTTCTTGGTGCCCTCAGGGCCCCAGCATTAACAAACCAGCTGGAACTCAAGAACCTCCCTCTGTAACTTGGTTAAAACAAATTGGTGACATGCTCAGTGTTGCAGAAGGAAGCAGACCTCACCAGTCTGATTTGGTGGTGGGCTTAATCCTGCTGGAGCAGTTGTCCAGGACATAATGAAAAGACACCTGGAATACTTTAGTGTCAGTAGAAATGCTGATACACCCTGCCCATATTCAGGTCCAATGTATCTCATGTGCTTCAGACACAAATACATACACAAAGTAACTATATAAACATCATGTTATAGACACAGAAAACATAATTTCCTTGTAAGCGTCCAAACCCATGCTCACTAACAAGATTACTATAGCACAAACCAGTGCAAGTAAACGGGTTCAGATGTGCCTGGAATAATGTGTGTCAGATTGTGTGGGAATTACCAGCAGGTCAGCAAGCCTTTCAGCAAGCCTGTCTGGTTCCAACATAGATCTTAGCACAATCCGTTTGTGCCTGTGAGAAACAGAAGCAAGAAACCTAAACAACAGAAAGAGAACGCAGCAACAAAGCTGCACCTGGTGTTTTCCTGAATGCTTAGAATGCTTAGAATACTTATGCTGTAGGAAACCAATAATAGTATGTTGTAGTTAAATAATAGCCAATGAACCTATTGTAGTAGTTAAGCAACCAATGGGTAAGTAACATGAATGATAAACATACAAAAGTGTATAAATAACGCTGGCTTCTTAGAATAAATGTCTTTTTGCCTGGAACTGTTGTGGGGTCTGTATGTGTCATGTCCATCTCAACAGCGACAAGACTGGCCATGCAGGTTTTCTGCACCACGATAGTATTTTGAAGAGCATTTTTTGAGGTCACTGAGCCAGCAGCTATGATGGCAGAGGGGCCAAAGAGCCCCAAAATAGCAAGGGCCTGCTGGTGGACCGATTCTGAGGTTTGAAAACATCCCCCTGACCTCATGGGTGAGAAAGGAAAAGCCTCTCCCGTCAGCCTTTGTGGTGCTATGCAGACTTGGTCTCTTTGATTGACTTGTACCCCTACACACCCCCAGAGCTTCTCCATTGGCTCCCTTTCCCTAGTCCTGCCTTTGTACCGCACTCGTACCCTCAGATCACTGGTTCTGATGCTTGCCCCACTCCAGTACAAAAACCCTGGGCCCTGCGAGGTCCGCTCTCTTTCGTCTCTGGCCTTCCTTGGCAGTGGGATGCAATAAACCTCGTCCATGGAAATGCCATGTGGGAGAGCCTTCCTGACTCTTTGCCTCTGGTAGTGCTGAGCTATCTGGCTTGAGTGTGTACGTGAGATCTGCACCTGAACAACCACGCGGGTGAAAGGAGTAAGCTTGCTGGAGTGCTATTCTGCACCCACCGGAAAGATTCCTTTCCAGGGACGTTTCAGGGAAAAGCAAAGCTGAGCCCTTCACAAACACACACCCAATGTGTTAAGCATCCTCATAACCAGCTCAGCTTCCCATTGTTAAGGGTAATAGCGAAGAACGTTTTGGACTCCGCAGCTGTTCACTGCACAGACAGCAATTCCCTATTCAAAGCAGGATGGCTGCAGCCCCGATGTATCTGTGGGGAGAGGAAAGAGTTGCTTCTATATCCTATTACATCCCAATGTCATGGGGCTGAGGAGAGAAGTACCAACTCCTCACTTCACCCGGCACCACGAGTGCCCTTCATACACCTCCACAGCTGGTGCAGACAGGCAGGAATACAAATGGCAAACGTTCACCTTGCTGGCAGCGCATGAGCTCTCAGCACTGCAGTACAGAAATAGGAGCTGGAGACAGCAGGGGAACTAAAACAAAAAAACCTGGGTCTGCAAAGACTGCAGGCAACTTGGAAAAGGAGCCATTAAGCAGATTGTAATTCCTATACTCTGTTCTAAATGGATACATACGGGGCAGGAACAGAAATGATTCAGAACCATTTACCTAAATCTAAATACCTCCCAGGCTGAGATTTATCTCACATATAAAATACCTATATTCTCTTTCCAGAAAACAGTGAGAGTGACGGATCTTGGCAGGCACCTAATTTTTTCCTAGCTGTATTGGTATCCTATGTGACTGCTTATTGCTTGGTTAAGCTTAGGGGATGTGGTTCCTACCCTTACTGACTTCCCTTTATAACCTGTACAGTTTGAACTGTGGTACTTTCAACTGGAAATTTTTGCACTTAAAACAACAAAAAGCAGCAGTGAAGAAATATTTTGCATTCTCACCCTGGGAACTGAACTGTTTGTATAATCATTGAGGCAGTCAAATTTGTATACTGCTTCCTACGCACAAGGATTTTGTTTCCATCTACATGTACCCCACATTCTTCTGTGTAAAGAAAGCAAGGCCTTCTCAATCTTTAGTTTCTTTTTTTATCTATGTTCAAAGCTCATATTTCATAAATCTCTCTCGGTATTACAACAGAAATTTCACATGACTGCAATGTTTACATAAAGAAATAAAAGAGAAGGTTTACAGACTATGGCATTTGCAACTAAAAAAACTGTCATGGGCGTATAAATGTCATCTGGATTAATAACCCTACTTTAATATAAAATTTTAAGTTTCTACCATCCTCCAATGAAACTGCTGGAATAATTTATAAAAATCTTAAATAATTTTTAAAGTGGAACAAGCGCATCATAACTTGTTCTCTTACCTGCTTATGACCTACTCATTTATTTATGAATATTTTTTAAAAAGTAACACCTTCAGAGTATACTGGGAAAAACCACAAAACTTCAAGACAGTTATAAGAAACAAATCTCTATAATGTAAATGAACTGACAGAATTACCTTTAGCTGCTTCTACTGATTATGACTAAATTTATGTTCAGTGCTATATTTCAAAGAAAATAATAAACATCCATGAGAAAAGCTGTACATATCTAATAGTTGTCGATCTGAATGGTGAAAAACAGAGAGAAATATAAATTATCTCAAAGACCTTTCTCCTAAAAAATCATCACCATCACGGCATTGTCACTTCAGACTGCAAAGAACCCTTCATCAGAAGAAATGAAGAACAGCAGCAGTGAGAAGCACATGCAGATTAATTTGTTTTCCGTGCTTCTTATTTCATTGTGGAAAATTCACTGCCAGTTTCTGTTAGCCGTCTTTCCTCAGTTTTTTCAACTGCACCTCCTTCTGTGAGAAAAGAGGTGTATGAAGAAATAAATGTGAGGTGCTCATTTACCTCTATTTATTTCTGCCAAAGGTAAATGTAAAGAGCTTTGAGAACACTGAAAATGGGGATTGAATCACAAAGGAAGATGATAGGGTAGTTTCATGCTGGTAGAAAAGTATGTGAAAAAAGCAGAATATGAGCAGCGAGATGAATAATTTGGGGCAAGGGTCCTCAGAAATAAAAGTAAATGCATGTTGCTTGTAAAGCTGACTGTTACTAGGAGATTTTCTGAGCTCAGCATACAAAGCATGTATCAGCAATGAGGGCTGAAAAGACACCCTTAAATTTTTCTCTGTATTGCAACATTCCCTGTGCTCCTCTGTCATCTAAGAACTAACTCCAGGCTGGTACCAGAATCATTATTTCTCATCTACCAAGTAGCACTCTGTAAATATGTTATCAGACGGGCAGCATTCCTATGCAGTGCCAACTCCTCACATCTTCACTGTTGAAAGATGACTCCTCCTATACACTTGATCCCCAGAGAGCTTGCCTTTGTATAGAAGTTAGATGTTTCAGTACTTCAAAAGAGTAGTCTGACATTAGCAGAAGTGTCACATTGTGGCAGAGCTATTTTTGCACTAACTACATTAGGACTGTCTCCTGGCATCAGCAGGAGATCTGACAAAGAGCTGCTGAACATGACTGTATTAGGATAAAATAAAAAAATGAAGTATATTTGGGTAAAGTGGTAACAGGAAAGATTGTATGCATTGTATGAAAACAATTAATCCCTATCAGGAGCTCTTTAAGAACTAAAATTCTAAAAATATATTTTCAAAATGCAAGTATGTAGGACAAGAATATATATAAGAGTAGCACAAACAGGCACAGTTTAAGTAAGAATGGCTTAAGTGCAAGAAAAGTTGCTGAAGTCATGAAACAAGTACCAGCAAAACAAAATGAAAAAATGTGTGGAAGTAAACCATGAATAATGGTAAATATTGCTTAAAAACCTAGTAATAGCTCAGGTAAGGATGCTGACATTATGCCAACAGTATTAGCAAGAAAATCCATTGTGACCATGTATCTAGTAGCTAATTTCCATACAGAGGTCATGGCACAAGACAGAATAGAAAATCAATAGTTTAAATATTTGGAGAAGCAACTGAACTCAGAGTCAGCAAATACTCATGAAAATTACCCATAACCAGATCAGGAATTCTCTGAAACAATTTCTGAATGAGTAGTGATTATCTTCACTCCTGGAGAATGGGAAGACACTCCCCAGAAGAGAAGTGCAGAAACAGAAAGAGGCTCTGAAGAAATTACAGATCCATTCCCTAATGTCAGTGTCAGAGGTATGATAAGAAAATAATCATTTTTTGAAATGACAGGACTAAGGTAATAAAAAGCATCCCAAATGGACTTTCAAGAAGTCTAATTCAAAGGCCCTGCCCTAAGCATTGTGGACAGTGGTCTGTTTTCTGGCTGCCCAGAGGCAGTGAGCTCTCCAGCCTTCTGCTGTACTCCAGCCTCACAATCCTCATCTTAAAACCAGTTTGCAACAAAAGGGATTCTCACTGACTACTGCATCTCCCCTTCTGATGATCAATAATTACAAAAATGCTCTGGCCACACCTTTCCATTGTTCCACAGGCTGCACACCTGACAAAACCTGTAAAGCTACTGTCCAAGCAAAAAAGTTTACATGCTTCTCATATGAGCTGCATAGAGTTGACTTTGTAACTCACTAAGGACATGAAACACGAACATTCATCATGACTGTTGTTTCTTAGGCCCTTCCTGGGAACAGTCAGTTATATGAACACCAATGGACTACTTTGTTGGCAGAATTCACTATTAATAGCTAGTGGAGAAGACTTATGAAAGTACTCAGTTTGTAATAAAATATTGCTGCTGACTGGTCACAGCACAGTGAAGAGACTATGTCAGGACACATAGTTACTGCACACAGTCCTTTGAAAAAAAACACTAGCACCCTATGACTAATGAAAGCTGCCTGCATTTATTTTTATTCTTATTCACTTATATCTTTGGAGTGGTTTTTATTCAGTGAATTTCTCTGTAAAGAAAAAAAAAAGGTTTAGTAACTATGAACTGGAATTGCTCTAGAAATATTACCATACACTTTCTTAGAATTATCAAATAATACCCCGTATATGATGTGAGTCACTAAATACAGAGTATTTATAAAGAATAAGTCATAAGCAAAAACCTTTGATTTTGTCAAAGAGATTGCTTAAGTAATTGAATATTTTAAAAGAATCAATGGAATAAATGAACTATTACGATCAAATGTGATTCATGTTACTTTTGAAGACTAGGAAAAAAATTAAATTTTAATTCTGTTTTAACCAAAGATTTATGTTGAAATTTAATACAATTTCTACATAATACAATCTGGAGACCTAAGCAACAGTTCATTTAGAGTCCAAAGCATAAATAAAAGTCAGGCTACTAAATCAAAATTTATGAAAAGTTACAGACTCAACACATAGAGAGAAAAAAAGATTAAAACCTGCACAGGCAGTTCTTTCAGGGACAGCTGTGCTATTGTATTTTCATCGGTGAATTTTACCATTTCTCAAAGACAAATATATTTTCAAAATTGTACATAATTGAGTTCCCTATTTAACTTCATGGTTAATTCTGTAATTATCAATATTTTTAGCTGCTCTTTGTTGGAATAATAAATATGCTATCCAAATAGCAATTTTCTGTTTCTCCAGGGCTTAGTTAATACTTCTGCTTGCAAAGGCAATTGTTACTTATTACTTTACAGGAATAACTTAAAATGGCATAGGCATCTTTATACTATGGAAGGAAGTGAGATGGAATAATGTGACCTTAAATGAATCAACTCTTAGACAACTTAGAGATGTAAAATTACTGTCTCCCCATAAGCTTCTGTAAATCATACTTCACTAGCTACAGAATTTTCACATGCTTGTTTCAAAATCAACAAATGCTAATTTCAAGCACAGTTTAATTACAAAAATGTAAAAACGAAATATTTGGTCACATTTAAAGCTCTGTGAAATGACCAGTATGTATAAATATTTTGTCCTAGAAGTCTTTGAAATGATAAATGTAATCTGATTTTCTACTGCTCTCTCTTCTATGCTAACACTGCAAGCCTTGAAAACTTCTTGATACTTTTGATCAGGCAACCTCTCCCTGCTTTTTCCTTTCTCCTTTTCCTCCCCACACACTGATATATTGTATCTTAAATGTGGATTGTTTTTTCCCCTTTGAAAACTAGAAATAATTTTACAATAGCATAAACAAGAAAATATGCAGAAAGTAACATACATTTTGAAGTGTCAAATCACTGATGTTAGTTGACATTGCTCTCAGCCAGTCAGCACTCTCCTGGGCTGTATAAAACTGAAGTATCCCAGTACTAACTCCATCGAGTGCCAGCACTTCAAATGCATTAGATCTGCAGTAAGAAGAAATATATCCGTAAAGGAAGATACGTCAGTTTTCTGAAACTGCCCAATATTTATCAGTGTTCAAGTGATTTTTATGCCTTTTCACAAGTTTTTGAGTGTTTAATTTACCAATCAATAGAAAGGTAACAAAACCAAGGATTACAGGGCAGTACCAAGGGCAACAGGTACAATAAGTACTTTAGCTGTACCAATATACACATGTGCTGATGATCATTTACTTCCCCTGGGTATACATATTATGTTCATAATTATTGAACTTAAGGTAGTGTATTCAGGAAATATGCACCAGGCCTTTTAGAAAAAACATAGGTTTTTTTTAAACTAGAATGCCATTTTTCTCTATTGCATTTTGGCTTAATTTACTAGGAATGTACAAAGATTCAAAGCACTGTCTTCCCTAGCTTTCATTTCTTGGATTCCTATACTTTCCTATGTTTCATTCAAAGCAATATTCATTGTGAGCTCTTTTATGACATAGGAATCTAAAAAATGTTCTTAGAAGCTTCTTTAAAAAGTTTTCCTTAAATAGTTTTCTCAAAACAGCATTGGCACAGACTTATGTGCAACTGCATTTTATTAACTTTTAATGCAATTTTTATGTGTTTATAGCAACTTCATTCTGCAAATGCCAATGCTTTCCTTTCCTTACTATCTGCAGTAAGTTAGGCACTGTGTATGTACCTCTGAAATCCCCTGCATCGGGATGCTGGTGGGACATGCTTTTTTAACTCTTAATATTTTCCAGTAGGAACAACAAAAGCTCTTTAAGCAGTGGCATGGAAGTACACTGATCTAAATTTAAAAAAAGTGACATGCAATGGTTGCAGTAACTAAACTTCAGAAAGCTACCCGGATTATTTAAATGCCTATGATTGCTAGGAGAATGAGATTTTAGTTATATACTATTGTAAAAGAAAATTAAAACAATCTTAATGATCGTGCATATGTTTGTTTTGTACATAACATGGAGAATATAACCACTACCTTCTACATCTGTAAATTAGGTATTTATACTTATATGCTATATTTCTTAATTTCTGGTACTAACCTAGAAGAAAGCCAACTACTGAATCAAGAATACTGCTCTATGAAGTTGCTGAGCCTTCCTGGGGTTCTCTGATCTAAGGTGAAGTCCTCTACTGCTTAATTCATGATATATGACAACATTCAAAATGACACATAGAGGTTAATGGGCAGTTATTCATTCCTGATTTAACGAAAAAGTTATTAACCTAACCTTTGTCATTTGTAGGGATTTGATGGTGAACATGAATACTGAACTCTATATACTTGCCAGAAAAGGTAATATAAACTACCCATCATACACAATATAAATAGGACAAAGTATCTGAATAGATAAATATTACATGCTTTGCTTTTAAAGGAGTTATAAAGCATTATGTTTGCCGTTCGCAAAAATTAACATGCTTGGCCTGAAGACATAAATATGTATCAGGTGATTGCCTGTTTTTCTTTCATGATTGAATACTCATGGTAACTACTAAAACCTGATGGCAATAGCACAATTCTATGTCACTTTCATTTCAGTAAATCTCTTTCACCTCTTCAGACAGAAAGAAAAGATTAAAAAAAAATCCTTTTATTTTCTTCAAGTAAACTGAGTCAAACAATCATCTCCCAAGCATATTGTTCTTTTTACCTAAGGCTCTGACAAAGATCACAACAGTGCTGTAATGAAATGACTTATGGTATGATCTCGTCAACATCCCAGTGAGACAGTGAGAATCTGTCAGCCCTTGCGCATTTGATACACAGTGGAGCCTGAAAACAGACAATTTAATGCTGCAAAGAGAAGCCATTCACAATGCCCAACTTAGATATCCAGTTCAAATACCAAAGCTAAGATGCTAGAATCCTTACACAGCAAGAGGACAGTCCAGAGCATTTAAGAGAGCCAAGCAATAGCATGTGCTCTCCATGCAACCACAGGGTGCCTAGATACTATCTCAGCTTCAGCAGACACACAAAGACATGAATGCCTTATCCCAGTGGCATGAAGTTACACAAGTGGCTGATGAAAGATCACAGAACAGAATTCCCAAGTTAACAACTGATGCAACCAAAACAGGCAATCAAAATTAAAAAATAATTTTCTTCTAAAAATTACCCAATATTTTATCATTTGAAACATGGTGCTGGTGATAGTGTGGATTACACTTAAAACTCCCATTGTTTTTTATCTTATTAAAATATGGTGATCAGTTACAAGACAGTTAATCAGTGTTCATCTAGAGATCTAACACTTCATTAACAGGATATGTGCACAGAATCAAATAGGGTGTGAGGGATCCTGCAAGTCCTCTAGTCCAGCTTCATCACTAACTTTCTTAAAATACAAATCTTTTGCACAGGAAGACCAAAACTAGCCACAGAGGGAGCTACCTCAGATGTGGCCTCAGGAATACAAATAGATGAGACTAGATGAGAATAACCATTCCCCTTGACTTGTTGACTATGTTATTGCTGCTGCAGCCCCTTGTATGGGACTTCATCAATGAACATGTGCTCAGCTGACTCCTGCTCAGTGGAGTTTGCCAAGATCACCAAGCCTTTTCCTGCAGAGCTGCTCCCTTGCTCCAGCAGACTGACACCAGGACATCCTTTCCCAGGAGCTGGTCCAACACTTCTGATGTGCCAGTGGTAGTCATATTACCTGGCACATGAGACAGACCTTTGGGGCACTGCTGTCCCCACTGTGCTGACTTGGGCAGCAAGGTGGTTTTACCAGAAAGTAGTTCAGTGTAAATGACACAGGATAAGAAACAGCCAGGGCTTTTCAAAGTTTAAAGATTCCAGTCATGAAATCTATGGTAGTGACACAGTGGTTTTGCCCTGAATCTTAATCAGCTTTACTATGATTATTTCTTGCTTTCAGTTACAATAGTTTCTCTCTGAAGATCCCATAATATATTGATATTTTTCTATGTATTATGCTGTGTTCTGAAAAGCATAGTGTACAGAAGGCTGCAAGTAAAAACAAATATCCAAACTAAAAATAAAAACTTAACAAAATAAATGCTGAGGGTTTTGTTTTAAGTGAAACAATCAAAGCAAGCACCAGGATAGCATTGGAATTCACGACAAAATAAATCCTACAGGCTTAAATGACGTGCCTTTTCTCTCTGCCATTTCCTCAAAACACAGAAAAGAAAAAAAGAGACACAACAAAGCTCCTATTCCTTTCAGCTGACAAGGAGGAGCGTTCCATTTAATACCAAGTAGTAAGTTTGAAAGGTCTCAAGATCCTGTAAAGTTGCTGTAGACTTTTTATTTTGCTTGTTGGTTTGGATTTTTTTTTCCTGAGGCCCCAAGACCATTTTAAAACACAGAGAGGGAAATTCCTACCTCTTTTATTACTGCATTTATGCTACTGACTACTGCATTTAGAACTAGAAATGAATAGTTGTCTTTCCTAGATACTAGAAATTCATGTTGCATTGCCCTCACATTTCTTATTTTCAGATTTGTCTCCCTATTTGTAACTTTGTTTCCTTCAATCATTTCTGCTAAGGAGCATGAGGCACCGTTTTCCATACTCAGTGTTTCTATCTCAGTTCATGGTGAACAATGAATAGACCTGCAGTCCTGGTCTCTTCTGGAGTTTGTTTACAGCATTAATTTCTTTTAATAAAATAAACACTATCTTTGTGAGAATGGCAGTCAGAATAACAGATGAGCATTGGTAGACTTTAAGTTCTCTTCTTGACATTGACACTTTTAAACAAACCCTATTAATTAGTAAGGAAATTTTTCCATTCAAGCAGTTTGCTACTATAGAGGTGTTAAATCCAAAGACTTTTCTAAGACAAAAAGTATTTTCAGTGCCAGTTGAAATGGGAAAAGCCAAATTTTTACTTTACTGGAGGCTATGAATTTCAGCGAAACATACTTTTAGATTTTTTAGTATCTGTGGCATGTGAAACCATCTCTCTCAGACTTATATGGCTATTTTATTATATAGATATTTCTGTAAAAATCTAGATCTATGTTTGACAGCATGTCTTTTATCTTAAGTTTACTACCATGCTGATACAGACAGACAGATTTGATCAGCTTTGCATCCTCCCAGGTCCTGAACCAGTATTCCTTCCCGTTTGTATGATTTTTTGATGTTTGAGTTAGTTTTTATTGCTTTTGTTACAACATTTTCTTGTGACTTGTTTATAGTACTATAGAGCCCTCTTGCTAGAATTTCTACATAAACTGAAGTTTTATGGACTATGGGTAGATATGAGTGGAAATTCTCCAAAAAAATTCATCTGAATTACTTAATCTCTGTGAAATGTCATGGTAAAAGTAATGGGATTTTGTATTGAAAATGTCATAGAACCTCGTATCTTACAAAATGTTTAAATGCACACATCTAACTGGACTATTAACAGAAACTACACAGCCCAGAAGATATCAAAGCATTAAACATAAAGTTGGATTGCATTTTATGTTTGTGTTTTTTGGAGGAACATTTTGCTTCCAGTATTGTAACTTTGGTTTATTTTCATTACACTTACAACAACCAAATAAGGTAACTGAAGTAACACACATATTTATGCTTCTACAGGTATTTTCTGACTGATGTGTCAGAAAACTGTGAGGAAGTGCTCATTCAGGTTTTGTAACTCAATGAGATGGTGCTTAATTCCTAGATCTTTTTCAAAACAGTTTACTCAATTTCTTAGTTTTCAATTAATTTATCTAATTAAAGGCATTTTGTTAATTTACTGAAATGTTAAATGGAAAATACAATCCATCAGAAAGTATCTGTTGAGAAACCAGTGAAAGCATTAAAAAAAAATTAAAAATACACAATACTCTGTAGTAATTGCAATGGTCATAATACCAAGAAATAGAAAGTAACACCTAAATCCAATTAAGTTGTTTTGTAATTTAGATCATAAATACATGGGCTCATAGCTACTGGGCCTGAATTACTTCCATTCCACTCACTACTTCAATCTTGCATATTATAAATAAACATTTTTTTTCAGTCTCTAAACTCATAATGTTCAAGATGTTACAGATATTGTACCTTCACTCCAAGCTCCAGTCCATACACTGTATAAAAATTCTTATACAGTACTACCAGTGTCTGCTGTAAGGACTAAAAATAATTATCTGCACTTTCGCAAATAACAATTCCATAACAAAAATGAAAGACTACAGCAAATAAACTATGTTCTCCACCTTCTAAAAGACTACCTATCTTTACTTTTCTATCTTAAAAAAAAAAAATATCCCAAACTATAATATGAACCACAAATTTCTTTCTTTGGGTGAGAAAAACTTACTGATCTCATTATTTCTCTGTTAAACTTACATCTCATTTATTGACCAATTCTGTCTTTAACAGTCAAAAAAGTTTTCTGTTGCCAACTAGCAATTAAGATTATTCACAATATTCACACATTCTCACTACATTTATATTACCTTACTTCTTACAGGGAAAAATTACATTGGTGGATTGGTGAGAAGTGTAGAATAATAGAAGCAGTAGAGCTATATTATAAAGGCAATCAAATAAAAAAGTTATGAAATTGCTAAGTAATCAAAAAGGCCAATTAGCATGCTGCATATATAAATATATTCAGATAGACTCCAATCATATCAACAATGTGAAATACACTAATTCAAGGTGATTTCAGTAGTTAACACAATGTTTAATCTTCCATTGAGAAGAGGAATGACAGCTACTATGTTTCTTATCTTTCCTTTAAAATATTCTGAGGAAATATTTTTGCTTTTATTTTGGGTATTAATAAAAATATTTCACACTCCCATTGTGCAGTATTTTTAGTCATTCCTTTATAAGGAAGGAAAATATCTGTCCCATTCTCTCTTGTTTCTGTTAATAAATATGGTGTTAATAGAACTTAAAATACATGAAAAAAATAGTCTTGTGTCATTAAGTCACAGTCTAAAGACTTCCTGGGAAAAATACAAAAAAAAGTCATGATGAAGTCAAATGAAAAGTCAAAGGCAACTCCTTCCTTTTCAAATGAAAAAGAATAAGAATCAAACAGATATATGTGATCTTGCCCATCTCATAATGCAAGAGTATGCTGAAAGCATGCCCTGTTTTTGGCAAAGTTACTGGAAAATTCAACTAAAGTAAGAAAGAATTTAAATTTCACAGTTTAACCACAAAGGAAATAATACAGCCTAATCTGATTAGATTAGACTAGATTTGATCTAAAGCACACTGAAAGTATACTACAGTCTAACAGACAACTCTAGCTCTATAAGGTATTTCTAATTAAAAAAAAATAATATTGAGCAAGATGCTGACATGCTAAACTTTGCAATATTTTATATTTTTTTTAATAAAGGCAACAAAAATAGAGCCTCTAGTAAAATATCTGACTCTGCTCAACCTTACAACAGACAAATTCTTCCTTGTTCTAAGGTTATATGAATGTTACTTACACTACCAGAAAAAGAATGCTAAAAATATGAAACAATCTTGAATATCAGGAAGAAGTAAAGTGAATGAGGTCAGAGGAACTATCCACACTGGCAGACAACAGTTTACCATATCAGAACAGCAAGAGTAGTTGGATTAACAGATAGTATACATAGGCTAAACAATACTATGTATATTTAGAAATCAGAGTGTACAGACAAAAGTATGGGAAGTTCTTCTGTAGCCTACTGCAACAATTCCACAGGTGAAAAAGATGTTTTTATATCAGGGAAAAGAAGGATTGAGGAAAGCAGAGTGTGCACTTCTTCTGAGTGGACAGACATTCTTTAATAACCTTACAAAAGCCATAATGTTTTGCATAGTTATAAAGTTATGTCAAAAGCCTATGGACTATAGGTAATTTTTGAGGGAAAGAATTATATAGACCTCTTTGAATTTAATTCAGGTAGGGAGTAGGGAAAAAGACCTTTCATGCAGTCCATCTATCTGAAGAGAAGGAAGGCACACAGCTGTGTATGTGACACTACAGATGATAGTTCCAATAATTCAACAACACTGACTTAAAAAGTAATCTGGCTATTCTGATGCCAGAGCACCTTTGCAAAGCCAGCTGTAGTAATTGAGTGGATAAAACATAATGAAGCATTGCAACAAAACACAGTTATGAAAAAGAACATGAGGGAGACAGACAAGTATGACAGACTCATGGACTCATGCAGTATGGGAAAAACAGGCATGCTGTCAACCCATGTATGCAAATAGGCTCCAAGTAAATATTCAAGGTATGGCAAAATTAGGAAATTGGTCAGAAGGATCTGTGATCCATTCAGGGGAATGAATTTGGACTCACTCCAATGGCTTTGTACTGATGGCTGCAATGTAAAAGGGAACAAAGATGTGTAGATGTGGTTGAAAGTGTGATTTTTATCTAGATAAGTTGGATTTACAGATACTGTACATAGTATAGTTTTATTTCAAGCAAAGCAGATACTTGATTTTAGAGAGCAATTACAGAAGACAAGTGTTGGATGTTATGCATATATGAACATGAGGAAATGTAAAAAAGGATACAAGTGGTATAATAGTAAAAATATGTACATGTATTGCAGAGTATATGGTAAGAGCAGTCTGGTGTCCCTCAGGCAAAAATAAACACCTTTAGTAAGAATATGGGAAACAGCTCATCCACAGTTAACTTCAAGGCAGTATTCCTTTCATGCTCATATAGCTGTTTTTGTTGGTTCACCAAAACAAGGAAGAAGCACTTACTTTAGGAGTAAAGTATCATGGGATGGCGCTAGGCTTTATGGAATTGTATCATCTTCCTTCCGAGTGTATACAACAATAATAAAGAAACCCACTAGTAATTAAGGAATGGTATATATACTAAATATATATGGGGGTGAGATACATCACAAGAGAATATGTCTCTCCAAGACTAAAACTGAACGCACTAAGATCCTCAAATCTTACAAGGAAAATATATCTGTGATGGGTTGATCTTGTGCCAGTAGCCGAGCATCCACACTGCTATTCACTACCCCGGCCCTCTCCAGAGGCACAGCAGAGAGAATAAGAAGAGCAAAAAACCTCACAAACAGAAATAAAAGTAGTTTAATAAGCAAATGGAAGAGGAAAAAAACCCCAACTAACTAAATTACAACAAAACAAGTGATGCAAAGGCAACCACTCGCTATCTCTCACAAGCAGAATGATGTCCTGTCAGTCTCTGAGAAATGACTAGCTCCCCCCAGGCCCTCTCTGCTTGGTTTTTATTGCTGAGTAAAGATGTTACACAGCATGGAATATCCCTTTGGTCAGTTTGGGTCACTGGCCCTGCTTGCGCCTCCTCTCAAATTCTTGCCTACCCCGGGCCTATTCACTGTGTAGGAGCAGAACAAGAAAGAGAAAGCCTTGAGGGTGTGCGAGCCCAGCTCAGCAACAACCAAAATACTGGTGTGCTATTAACATTACTTTAGTCACAAACACAAAAACAGCACCATATGGAGTACTATAAAAATATTAGTTCCATCTTAGCCAGATCCAGTACAATATCTGAAGGTGTTTTACTTCAAAGAATTCTCAAAATACACATGCCACTGTTTTGGAAACTGGAATCCCTTGGGATTTCTCCATCTAATGCATAAAGTGCACAGCACAGGAGTGAAAGTGCTTCAAACTATCATGGTGACAACTAAAATCAGAGTTTTAAATGTTCTATTCTATTCCATTTATCCTTTAGATTCTAGAACACTGATGATAAGTTGATGCCTAAATGTGAACACTGAGATTTGTTTACTTAATTCACAGAACTTCTAAGCCTTGAATGGTTGGAGGTCTGTGATAGATTGGACAAGGCTGGACAGCATAAACCTGTCAGTTGAAGTAGGGAGAAAGAAAGTGGTGGAGGAAGTGATGAGACACTAAGTAAAAGAGAAGAGTTCAAACAAAATCTGTGGAAGAAGCTAAAACTTTTCTGGACAATTTATTATTATTCACCTGTGATGCTTTAACACAAAGTCTGGGAGAGCAGCTGCCAACTGCCTTAGAAGATGAATTGCTGTAAGTTAAAGGAGCACATCTATCCTACTAGAAAAATAATGCTTTTCAGGCCATTTTTAGGAAACAGGTGAAAAATCTGGTATAGATCAAGAAAGGTATTTGCATGAATTTCTGGTGCCTCCTGCTAGCAGGTGACCTGCATCTTCATGCTTCAATAGAGATTCCAGTTCTCTCATTAATATGCATTAAAGGCAAATAAACATAGGGCAACCCATAAAGACAATGAAAAATAATGACAGTGAATGAACTCCTGTTCTGATACATATGGAGAACTGTGGACTGCTTGGCCTACAACTACTGATAGAATTGAGGCAGTTGTACCACAGAATAGTTTGCAGAAAAACTTTTGTATGCTGGGATATGTTAAACTTTTCTCAAGTATATTATTTACTGAAGATTTATTGAACTTTACTTTTGCTTTCATCTTTCCTGAAGCCCAGTAAAATAGCCTCTGACATCCTATTCCACAGATACTTTATGAACCATTAGTTATGTCTCTGAGATGCAAAAAATTGTATTATCAAAAATACAATGTTTTGTACCATGCACTTTGCCAACATCTCATCAATATGAGTTTCTGTATGACAGTGATACAAATATATCTATATGACATGATAGCACAGGCATGATGATTGTGCACTGTGTTATCATTTATAATGAAGAAGGTGAGTTAATTGACAATATTAGAATTGGGGAATACAGAATTATCCTATTAGCAATACAGAAGAAAATGTAGTAGATTCAAAATTACTTCAAGTAATGCCAGCATCAACATTTGTACTATCTGCTGATGGTAACTGAATTTCCAAAATACAACAGATTATAGAAACATATTTGTAAGAGCTTCAACTTATCTTTGGTAATCACCATGCATGCCATTAATCATAGGAAAAGATGAACTGCATAGTTTTTAATAAGAAGAATTTCATATCTCCACCCAATTCTTATAAAGCCAACAATCCACAGCAAAACACTATGTACAGCTAACTAACCCAGTGCCTCCCCTTTTAGATTACAAACCTTAATTTATCTGTTCCGGTTTTGTACCTCGAGATTCGAGCCATGGACAGAGGAACTGATAAAGTGTCTAGCCAGCGCTTCTCGTATTTTGGTTCATTAGCTACGGGTGAAGAAGGTGATGATGGAGCCTGTGCAGAATAAATGAGAAACAGTAGGAGAGTTTATAAGACAATATAATGAAGAACCCATGAATATGCATCTCCAGCTCTATTCATCTCAGGAGTGAATAATCATCACAATAAAAGTATTCAAGAAACTCAGGATTTGTTAGAGAAATGAAAACCCATATGCTACCCATCTTGAAATTTTTGGTATAACTTTATATGCAATTTCAGTATTACTTTAACATTAAACATATCTAAATTTTTCTTAATATTAATAACTGATATTAGAAAGGAAACAGTTTTCAGTCATAAAGGCTACAAACTTTTTCTAAATGCAATATAACATACATTTGTAGTTTCAATTGACTTGTTCTGTACAACTCTTCTACATGCTTCAATCATCAGAGAAAAGGACATAAATAATATCCTAATTAAATACTACTCTAGAAAATTTGTTCGTGCATTGTGACTTTTATCTATTATATCATTCAACAGTATATGTAAAATTCTGATTCTGGTGTTATCATACTATAGATGGATGAATTTTGAAATTTTATCTTTGAAGTCCTTCTTCAAATGCCTCTACTAGAAAGGCAAGATTGTTGAAACTATGTAAGCAGTAAAGGATGTCTAGTGAAAATACAAATATTTTACAGTCTACTCATTTCACATAACAAAACAAAATACCCTTAAATCAAATGTATGCAAATGCAAATTAAGTTAGGGGAGTTAGACTGGATATATAGCTATTGGTAGCAGGGTCTGCTCGAACCTAACCTAGAGCTTATACAGACTGTTCAGCCTGCCCTTTTGTCTAGCATCTCATGTACTGAAACTAAATAGTGCACAACAGCACCAGGAATGGAACATGATTAAAAGAAAATACTTATGAAATTTTAAAAGTTGGCACAGAACCACTACTACTAAAATATTCAGGAAACTGCAGAGACATATACTTCTTAGTTGATGTACACTTGCAGAATATGTAGTTTTTTAGCCTGTGTAATAATATCCAGAGGTTACATGATTGCATCAGTGACTGAAAGTACAGAAATATGACCAAATATTATGGTAACTGGGCTTGTTTGCAAATTATTTCAAAATAGTGTTTATAGGCAAAAATCAGTTAGGTAAGAAATGGACTAGAAAATGTTGGAAATCATTATGAGCTTAAAAAGGCTTATTAAATATTGAATAGAACAACCTAGGAGTTTCTTAGAAAATGAATGAAAATCATATATTGAAATATTTACGTTGTCATTTATAGCTCTGCATTTCCATGACAGTTGAGCATTTCATTCTTTATAAAGATAGAAATAAAAATTATGCAAAGGTGGCCAAGAAAGATTCACAGACATACATATTTAGGTTAAAGTTAGGTGTTTGTGCTGTCTCTGAACAAAAATTTTTTGTCCCACATTGTGCAGAGAATTTTGCAGTAGAGAACAGAGTTGACTGTTATTTTTGTATGAGCGGTAAATATGCAGCATTTATGAAAGCAAAGAAATCACAGAATGACCCAACTTCAAGTCTGTTATGCCCACGTGTTAAAAAGCCATAAAATTTACTCAAAATAAAAAGCATTCTGGGAATTGTCTATTTCTTTTTCTTGCTTGTAAGGACTTAGGATTATTTTTTCCCCCTAAAGCTCCTTCTTACAGTCAGCAAGGGCTGATCTTCCTATTTACTTTTTAAAATAAATAAAAATTCTGAGTTTCACATTCTGACAGGATGACTGAGACTTAGTGACTGGAATCACTAAGTTTCATTTACTATTTCCTAGTAAATGAAAAATTTGTAATGAAACTTGTGGAGTTGGTAACACTATGGAATCTTTCAGACAGCAATCTTTCTGGGGACAGGGATTTGCAATCCCTAGAACCATCCAGCTTTTATTTGATTGAGATCTCCTGGTGTTTTTGCAGTATGAATATTTCATAATCAAGTCCACAGAGTAATTTTGTTTTATAAAATTAGACACAATATGCTAAGGTGTCTTAAAATCTAGAATAAATGTATTAATATCACAGTGAAGAATCTGACACATAGTACAGAATTCTGCACAAACAAAAATAATTGACTGAACCTCATGCAATCTGAAGTTGAAAAGGATCAACATAATCTAACATTGCCTGTCTGGAAACTGAATTTTCTAGGAATAAAACAGAAGGTAGCTTATTGCAGTCAAACATAAGTACTTGATTATGATCACTGAAAATAACTAAAATCACTAAACCCAAGAAGGAGAAAATAAAGGAACATAAAACTTCATGCAACATCATCTATTTTTCCCACCCTCTAAACTCAAGATGCAGAAAACATCTAGACAATTTAAATGCAAAAATCCCTTTTACTTGTGAGCTATTAGTTGTACTTCTTTTATCAGGTTGTTGAACAATATTCCTTAATATTCTAGATAACTTAAGAGCATTTGGCAGCAAAAAAAATAATGAGTAGGTCACTTAGGCAATTTAATGTTTCCATTTGAGTCGCTTGCACTTCAACCAGATGCTTCAGTAGGGTATCAGTGTAAAGAAAATGTATCTCAATGTAAGTAAAAGTTAGAATTTTAGAAAATGTACGTCACAGCTGTTCATTAGGTTAATGAACTGAAGGGGAAAAAATGGCCAACACCACTTGGTCAAAAATCTATTAACCCCAAAGCTATGAAACTGCAGCACAGAAATATTCATGTCAAAACTGTTAAAACTGCTGTGAACTCCTAAAGCAAATGGGTCTTCTCCTCACAATTTCAAAGATTTGATATTTGAAAAATACACTAGAAGGAGAAATTTTTTTTTTTCCCACAGTTTCAAACTACTTATAGCTGCAGAAACTCTCCTGCATGATCTGAACATTAATGGCTGAGAACAGCAGAAGGATATGAAGGGGTCAGATTAATCTAAGTTTCAAATATATATTTCTTATGAAGCTATATTCTACTAACCAGTTTATGGTAGAGCATGAAGTTGGAATTGCCCCTCTTCATCTTCTTAAGGACAAAACAGGGCATACATATGACCATAACACCACTGCATAGAAACAAAACACTATCATAGGACCAGCAGCTCATTTTGTTCTATTTAACCTATAATCTATTAACAATTCAATCTGAGATTTCTAGATGTATCCTCTTCAAAACCCATGAATAAAAATAAGAAACTGAGGAGGAAGCAAGTCCAAGTGCAACTTTTGCGAACAGAGGACATGCCTCACAAATCTTTTAGCGTTTTCTAAAACTGTTAGCTAATAGGAGAGAAGCAATTGATAAGGCATACTTGGGTTTCAAAAAACCATTTATCCCTCAAAAAGGGATAAAATTCTTCACTGATTTGCTGTGGAATGTGATGAAATCATCAAATTAATAATTATCTAAACTGTAGCAAGGAAAACATAGCAGAAGGGTACTATCAGTGGACTCCCACAGTTACACAGGTTGTTCAGGATATTGATTTATGATTTGGGCAAGATGGTGAACACCAGACTAACCAAGTTCCTATGAATAACAAGCAGTAAAGAATGATGAGAAGAAAACCAAGAGAAAGAGCTGTGGAAGAAGCTCATTCTACTGAATGACTGAGAGATAAAAGAACTGCTAAAAATGTAGTAAATAAATGTATAGCAATGCACATGAAGAAAGGCAATATTAACTTTCCCCATAGATATGAACAGTTGATTACGACTCAAAATTTAGATTTTGAAATTTAGATGTTGGATAGAGCAGAATTGTCTTTGAACAATTAGGTTAACAGAGATTCATTAGTCTGGAAAAGAAACTGCTGAGAGGATTGTATGACTGAGGTATGTAAAAAAATAAATAACAGAGAAAGGGGTTAAGAAACAGTGGTTCACTTAAGAAGCAGGTATTGATTAGAAGTAAAACAGTAGGATAAAAAAAGAATGAATGTGTTAGTCTACACAACAAACCGGTTCAGGAAGCACCTATGTCAGTAGTCACAGGAGGTGCAGGAATTATTCCCTATAAATAATTATACATATTTCCTCTGTTTTTGCATTCTCTTGAGGGCATCTGCTGGGAATGAGTTTTTTGGCTAGATGGTTCTTTGGTCTGACCCAGTACACTGAGCTGGCTGACCTTCAAGCCATTTCTCTACTCAACAGCTGGTGCTGCTCATCTTGAAAACTCTCCACACCACTCCCCCAAAGCACTAAAATAGAGTTCATCTCTGCAACTGTAGCTTTTATGCTCTCATTCATTTTATACCATTGGCTTTCTGCAGAGATCACCAACAGTGCTGCCAATTAATGCCAATTTGCTTGGAACACCTGTCCATTAAGAAATGGATTGAACACAAAAATCTTGTTTTTAACAGAACAGTGAACAAGAATCAAGTTGTAATGCCACATAATCACTACCTACCTCGGACTGCTGTATACTGCTGACCTGGAGGAGGGTCTGACTCTGTATCCCATTATCAATCACTGACCTATGAATGACACTGTAGGCAAGTGCTTTGCTGCTTTCTTAAACAACTATGTAACAACTCAGTATGGTGCAACTAAAAAGTCTTCAAAGAAGTAGAATAAGTCCAGAAAGTCCTCCACTAATGGGAAGATCATGATCAGACATGTCTCCATAATTAAGTTTCCACTAAGACCATAGGAAGGAAGGGAAAAGATCCCAGCTGGTTGGGACCATCAATTTTTCATCTTTTTTGTGACATATAATTTGCAGAGTTTGGGAAACTCAGTTTTATTTTACTTTCTTTTAAACTGTCATTGGGTTTAAATTTCTGTAAGTATAATATCATGTCATCAGAAGAAAGTATTTCTGAACCCTCTCTAGCAATTTAATTTCCAGTTTCTGCTAGAGCCATACCTTGAAAGCAGACACAGTGTTATTTTAGGTTGGTATAGCTTTTTCATTAAACATGGGCTTCAGGAAGGCTGAAGCAGGGTTACTACACTTGGAATCAGAAATACTCAGAGTCACAATACTCTAGCATGATTAAGATTGTTTTTAAATATATTTTTTCATCTCATATTACAAACACTGTCTGCTTTGCAGAAAGACAAATGACACCCAATCCTTGTAAGTATCCAAGGCCAGGCTGGATGGGTCTTTGACCAGCAACCATCATGAGTGCCATCGTGAGCCATATGCAGGACAACCAGCTCATCAGGCACAGCCAGCATGGGTTTAGGAAAGGCAGGTCCTGCTTCACCAGCTTGATCTTCTATGACAAGACCTAATGCATGAGGGAAAGTCTGTGCATGTTATCTACCTGGACTTCAATAAAGCCTTTGTTACTGCCTCCCACAGCATTCTCTTGGAAAAGCTGGCAGCCCATGGCTTGGACAGGTGCACACATCACCGAGTAAAATCTGGCTCGATGGCTGGGCCCAGAGAGTGCTGGTGAATGGAGCTGGCAGCTGGTCTCATGCTGTGATCTCTAGCACTCAGTATTTGGGCCAGTCCTCTTTAACATCATTATCAGTGGTCTGGAGGAGGGGATCAAGTGCACCTTCAGTCAGTTTGCAGATGACACAAAGCAGGGTGGGAGTGTTGATCTCCTGGAAGGTAGAAGGATCTGCAGAGGGGTCTGGACAGACTTTCCATTGTATGAGGTTCAACAAGGCCAAGTGCCAGGTCCTCCACATGGGTCATGATGACCCCCTGCAGTGCTACAAGCCAGGGGCAGAGTCACTGGAAAGGTGGAAAAGGACCGGGTTTTGGTGGCTGACAGCGGCTGAACATGAGCCAGGGTCTGCCCAGGTGACCAAGAACGCCAATGGCTGGAGAAAAGGCAGCACCGGGGGCTCCTTATTGCTCTCTACAACTATCTGAAAGGAGGCTGTATGCAGGTAGGGGTTGGTCTCCTCTCAAATAACAAGTGATAGAACAAGAGGAAATGGCCTCAGTTGTACTAGGAGAGGTTTAGGTTGGATATTAGGGAAAATTTCTTCACATAAGTGGTTGTTAAGCATTGGAACAGGCTTCCCAGGGAAATGGTTGAGTCACTGTCCTTGGAGGTATTTAAAAGATATGTGACCAGGGCACTTAGAGATGTGGTTTGGTGCTGGACTTGGCCATTCTAAGTTACGCTCAGGTTGGATTTGATGATCTCAGAGGTCTTTTCTAACCTAAATGAGTCTATGATTGTACCATTTTATGAAATAAGAATCAAGTGTGATATCCATTAGGAAAAAATATAATATTTTACTTATAATTTGGAATTTATCCATTTTTTTACTTTAGAGGATTTAATATTTCAAAGTGCATCATTAAAGCCTTGATCATTTTCTGGAAACATATATTTCTACCAAGCATATGTAAGAGGTATGACTAATCTTGATTACTGTCTTTGTTGATACTGGTTCAAAAAGAGATGATAATGATAATGCTGTTATTTATTTCTCACGGTAATTTTTTGCTGTTTCCATTTTAGTGAGCATTGCTGAGAACTTCTGAAATTAATATAAAATTTCTCTCTGTAAAATATGTATATGAAAATGGTAGCAACATTAATATATTTGATATTTATATATTGATATATTTTCCTTGCTGTCATGGTTTGATGGTTTAAATTTAAACAACTGTGTTTAAACATAAAATGACAGAGTATCTCAAGTTGAAAGGGATCCATAAGGATCACTGAGTCCAAATCCCTTCTCCTCAAAGGACTACCCAAAACTAAATCATATGACTAAGAGTGTCTTCCAGACATGCCTTAAACTCTGAAATGCTAAAATAGCTTGGCATAGCTTCATTGCCTTAAGCTATAACTGAAAACATTGGCCATTAAGTTTCAGTGGATTTCATTAAAATCTTTTAGATTAGAAAATACTAGCTTTCTTGCATTGTTTTGATGCCAACTGGAATGTGTTTTGTCAAAGCTCCATTACTAAAAATGTTTCAGCATACTCAGAAAAAAACCCCTTCAATACAATATGCTTTGCAAATAGACAGATTTGTCTTACATTTAATCTGAAGAAAGAGAATTAGAGTTACATAATTTCTTGCAACAACCTCCAGCAACATTCAGCTCAGAGTGAATTGGATATGCTCTCTCGGTAGTTTTTAGTCCGGTCTGTGATTGAAATGTATGTATATATACATATATAGGTAGTTTTCAGTATATCAATGAACTGATCTGACCAATGTATGGCTGAGCATTTGCTAATACTTATTACAGGGACAGACAGGAAGCAGGGCTTTATGTTGCTTGGAGAAGAAAACATGACTGCTCCATTTAGCAGTAAAAGACTCTCACATCAGCTTACTTTAATCATTGAACAACACAAATACCAAATGTTTAGCCAGGAGTAGAGGCATGAGTGAAATTCGTGATGCCCAGCCAACAAAACAAATTGTGGTGCTATCTACTGTAAATAGGAGTCAGAGCTTTCAACTTGTCTCAGAAGTCAGAGGGATTTAATTATGATATCAAAATACCTGCGCATTCCTTTGATGCAGCATGAATTCAGGAGAGGGTCTGTATTTATTTATTTTTAATGGAATTCTTAGATGCAGGTGCACAATTCTGCAACAGTTTTAAGAAGACAGTAATTATCTGTTAAAGTATGCATCACCGAATCATTTAATAGATAAAGGCTTCTATAGAGGAAACAAGCTCTTTCAGGTGAAGTAACAATTTGGACTTGTAATATGATGTCTTCAAAATTCTGTGAAAGCAGCAGCTTTTAATTACACAGCTCTATTCTACAATATTTTAATTGACAGATGCTTAATTAAATGGGAGGAAGGTGAAACAGCATGTGAAACAACACCTTTCCTATCACAAAAAAGAAACACTTTTAATTCTAATGCTGCCTCAGATACATGCTTTTGAAATGTAATGATTGCTCTGTAACACATTTAATTCTTTTTAATTAATGTATGAGTTTGCAGACACTGAGCACCTATATATGATGTTTACATAGAGAGCCTGTTTAACAGTACGTTAGGGACTTACACTACCTTATTCACTGCAATAGCTATGCATTTAAATCAATGGGATTACTATTCTACCAGTGAGAAACAAATTAAAACCCTTTCAATTATGTAAGTTTCTCTAGAGGTGATTTACAATGGAAATATTAATGAATATTTCATTACAGCTGTGCTACTAGGTGCAAATGCATTATTATTTTTTTAATGAACCAATGAGGTACAAGCCTGAGTAAGATATTTTTAGAGAATACATATGGACTATTTGACAGAATCTTGCACCTTTTTCTTTAATTTGTTTCCCTTGAGCTAGTATGTAATTGGTTTCCAAGTAACCTCAACAACCTTGCCTGGAATATCTTTCCACATATATTCTTCCTTTGGGCATAGGGGACAGGGGCCAGAGTAGTTTATATTAAATCTCAGCACAAAAAGCAGAAAGTAATTATGACTTCTCAAAAACTACAATAGCAGTCAGAAAACAAAATCCAACATTAAATGTATATAAGGAAAAGATACGATGTTGAGATTGTTATAGTTTTACACTATAAATGCAAGTGTACCCAAACTTCAACTGTTAACAGACAGCTTTTGGCAGCTGTTTATATCCCCAAATGGGGCATGCTGTCCTTGCTTAGAAAAATTAGCTCAAGGTTAGGGAAACTCTTTGAACTTCACACAGTCTGCACACTCCTCAGGATAAATCTGAGCCTTGACTCTTGCTTCTCTCTCTATGAGCTCAGTAAGTGTCAATTTGTTGCCAGAGCTTGTGGAAAGACACTGGATGCAATTTAGCAGGAGAAATTGTTACCTCAATTTTACTATCATTTTTCTCTATAAACCGTCTACACATGCACCTGGACTTCCAGAGTTCATCTATGCTAACATCAAATCTAGAAACATCACCACAACATGCTTCTCTTCTTTCACACTGATCATTAGCAGGGCCTGGTATTTGGAACAGTAATCAAACACCAACTTGGTAAAACAGTAGAAGGATCTTTCTAATTAAAAAAAAAAGCGCACATGCTTTCATTTCCTCTAACACTTCAGCTTCCTCATCTAGTCTTCAATCTCATAAATGTTACCATGCATATTTCCCTCTAATCAAGGACTTTTGATATTCCCTGCTGAAACACATGAGAGAGGGCAGCTCTTTTTCTTCACCAGATTGGCAACAGGTGAGAAATGGCCAGAATTTTGTATGCTCATACAAGAGAGTTTCAAATTTCTATCTTCTCTTTATAACCTAGCTCTGACCTGAAGTGGTCCATTTGTGCACATTTGTAAACACACGCATAAGAACAGGTGATATGAGAAAAAAAGAGATTATTTTATCTAACAATTAAATGCAAATTTAATTATTCTGCAGCTCTCATACTGTACTCCTGAATCAGAGGCCAAGCAGAAGAGGATCATTCATTAATAAATTACACCACTCCTCAAAACTCTTTTATCTATTTGTGCAAACAGCAGGTACTTAACAATTGGTGCAACCTATAGAGCAAACCAACTCTCCCTAAAGCTAATTTCTGGTGACTAGCCAGAAGAAGCACTCCCTATGATCCATCAAGTAAGCAAAGGAACTCAAAATACCTTAAGTGTAATTAAAAAAAAAAAAAAAGAAAACTGATTAAGATAAAGGAAATGACCAATTTCTATGAGAAATAATTAATAAGAAATAATAAATTTGGCTTTATTTCCGAAGCCTTTTTCTGTTTGCTGCTACTGCAAACTCAAAATAAGCAAATTCGTAACAACTGTATAAAACAACCTATTCACATGAAAGAGCTGTGTATGGGGAAAATATGTATAATTAAGAACTGAAACCAGATACCTCACAAATGCAAGTTACTGGTTTCTACTTGGCATACTAGTTCCATTGTGATCCTGCTGCACTGTTCTCCTTAAAGATAAATAGCCATAAGCTTTTTCTGACCTTTATTGGTCTTTCACTTCTTTTCCAGTGAAAACAGACTCGGATATAGTTGAGCCCCACTGAAAAAATTGAAGTCATCTTCTCTGAAGGTGTATGAATTTCAAATTAATTTTCAATGGTTTAAGTGAGCATTTTTTAAACTAGCACTAGATGCCATAAGGCAGCAAATATTGTTCAGTATTCATCTATTTAGCAACCACTAAGACATTCTTTGTATTTCCAATGCCATATTTCCTTCATCAGCTTTTGTTAAGACTCTCAGTAAAAAAAAAACAAAACAAAACAAAACAAAACAAAACAACAAAACAACCCAAAAAAACCCAGATCAAAACTCAACCCATATGTGACTTAAACTTCACTGGGAAATTTTTGTGTAGAAGAAATGATCAACATGATCAATCAAATGTTGAATACTAGAAGAAATAACTCTGCTGAAAAGATTAGCAGTGATGGTGGGGATTAATTAAAGTAAAAGATAAGACTTTTAAAGATAGCTTTTATTTGCTTCATTAATGCCATAGTGAAAGTCCCAATCAACTCTAATCAGAATTAGAAAAACACAGCCCTTCTGTACAGCTAAATCTATCCAAAACATTTCAATCCAAAAGATTTTCCTGACAATTCTATCATAGTGAAGTAGGAAGATGTTATTTAAAAGTTTTTTTCCAGCTTCTATTGTTATGATTTCTGAGAGGTATAATAAGAAACAGAAAATCTGGACTATTTTTCACTGAGGTGGAAAAAGGGATAGTCACTTCGTATTTTAATAATTGAGGAAAAATTATTTGCAGTGTGTTTATCGCATTTCATAAAGGCCCTCAGCACAGCAGCAGTCCAAACTAAGTGCAGCTGGCTGTGTCCATCTATTTTACCTTTTTCTTCAGCAAAAAATGGAAGACATGGTGATGATTACTTTCATGAGAATAACCACTGTGTACCTCTAAGTGAGATATTTTTTGTATTTATTAAGTTAATCATTTTATGAATTTACATTACCAAATGATACACTGTCAACTGGAAGTAAATTCAAAGTTACTTTGCTTTTATACTCTGTGAGAAAATAATGGATTTTCAGATCAAGAGTTGGCAGAGGTAATTGGTATTATATGTGAAATCATTCTAATAGAAAAGGTATTGAACTGAAATCCTGAAGTTTCTCTTCTTAAAGTGAGCTACAGGATGACAAAAACTAAAGAATAAAATAAACCTTAAGAATAGTCAATAGTGTGTTTATACTGAAATGGAAGACACTACAGGAATAGTAAAAAACCAAAAGTATTGAAGCTTTCATGTGTAGGGCATCAATTCAATCTCAATTCAATGTTCTGGTCATACGTTCCCCTAAAGTACCCAACAGAATGGATTTTACTCTCAGAACAAGGGTGTCCACCTCCCTGTCTTGAATCCTCTTCCCTTTTTGCCTTTCAGTGCTTGGGATTGAGTTGTATCATTCTCTCACTCTGGAACAAGGACTACCCTAGACATTAAAGATATAGCATTCTACTGGTCCCATCAAGAGCTGAGCATTTGTATTTTTTTCTTTTTTAAAAACTTGATGATTATGTAGGCAATGTCTTTTTAAAAGCAAAACTGTTTAATTTAGCAGATGAAACAAAGGCATCAAGGAAAAAATATTTTAACTCAATTTAGAAAAAATTAAATGCCTGTTTAGCTTCATCTAACCAACTAAACTTAACATACACTATCAAAATTAAACTAAAAGTTCTTCAATTACATGAACACACAGAAAATAACAATTTACTCTGGTCTCATTTCACTTGTTAGAACATCACTTTTAGACAATTCTGGGAAACTGGAATCTCAAACAAATGAAAACCTAGTATATTGTGCCTTTGCATTGTAACTGTCATATTATCCCATGGTGTCTTAAACAGCAATTTGTTTTATTTACAGTACTTTTTTCCACCACCAATTTCTCCAGGGAGCTGGCCTGGATGTCTAGGATAATTGGACATTTAGTAGCATATCTCTACAGCACTTTCTTCATTGTTTTATAGTTAGAACTCTCCAGGTAAACAACCTGTACTCACTAGCCTTGAGACTACCTCCTTTATATGTTTTATATTCCCCTCTGGAAGCTTACATTGTGTCCAATAAACCACTTATAAGGTACAGATGAACGTTAACTGCCACTGTCAATCCCTGTAGCATTTGCCACAGTGCCCAAGCACAAAATTAGGTGTGAAGAGAGCACTTCAGCTCATTTCTCTGGGCTTCAGAGAACCCCATTAAAGTGCTGTACTGCAAACTGCTCTGATATTATGAAGGATGTATATAAATCCTGAAGATGGTATCACATCATGTGTAACAGATGCTTCACAGCAGAGGTGATAGAGATAGGTCTAACAGAGGCAAGAGAGCACCAGAACTGAAAATGGTATAATCATATTAGGCACAAAGAGCTTGCTGCTAAGATGGCTAAACTACTGCCTCTATGATACAAGCCAGCTGTAGTGCCTTGGTATTACTGTTTTTCAGAAGAATGGAAAATGATAGCTTGGTAAAACTGACATAACAGTAATTCCTTACCTGTCATTCCTGTCCTTTCCTTTACATGGTGTGCTTTTTGGAGCAGAATTTCCACTTATAAATATAGGTGCATTGTCTATTACGGCACAGATCTGAGTGTAGTTAGCAAGGTACATAAAACTGCAACACAAACTTGCAAGATGCAATGTTCAAAGGGAGTCAGATCTCCCCTACCAGGGTGACGTGAAAAAGAGATTAAAATACCATTACAGGAAATGTCAGTTCTGCTCTTACTTTACCATAAAAATGAAAATATTTAATTGAATAAAATAGAAGCACTCACTAGATGGTAGTTGAAACATTCATAACCATTTTTTCAAGATGTGATCACAGCTCAGTTACACTCACAGCTTAGTTCGAGAAAAGTTTGACCATACAGTGGATCATCTCCAAATCCAGTCATTCCTGCTCAGAATACTTAGAGCCTTGCTTTTGAATTTCACAATAAGATTCTAGCAACTTTCCATTTTGTTTTCTGTGAAGGGAGATCATGAATTTTACAATCTATGATGTAGATTGTTCTGCTTTATTCCACTTCTAGGTCATAGTGTCTGTTGCATACATAGGTCTTCATGTGACTTTATGTCAGGCTTCAGAAAAATTCAGTGCTGTATAAAAGCAACCAAGTGCCTTACTATTACACCGTTTTTTACTTTGTGTTTTTCTGCTTATATTTCAAGCTTATACCCAGTCTTTTGTGTGCTATCTTGGCAACTAACTCTAAATTACTCTGCTACAAGTCTACAAAACTCCAGATACTCATTTATATTTTTCTAATACAAAAAGTTCAAAGTGTGCAATTCCCACCGTAGTCATAATGATTATTAAAAATTATCATGACACACTAATTCTAGCATTTAGTAGGTATTAATTTACTAAAATGTGCTAATGCAATCACTGGCCATAGCCCTCTTCTCATAATGTAAGCTCTTTGCAGAAAGGACTTTCTTTGCCTCCAGAGCACCTGGTAGACAGGCATTTGCAGAATGCTGGACCCTGAGGACTGATTTGGTTTGTTTAGTAAGACAACAGTACAGACAATTAAAGGTAATATTCATCTGGATAACTGCAAACAAAAAAACATGAAACCTTTTGTATCTATGACCAGTTTGGACACCAAACACTAAGGTACAGGTATCAGCACAGAAAAGCATATTTCTATTTATTCATTTATTTATTATACATAATGCATTTATATTATCATATATGAATATATTTTTAGCAGATGGAAACAAGCTTTAAGGAGTAGTATAGAGAGACAGTGCTCAAAGAAGTGCAAAGCTTAAGTACAGTAAGCATCAGGCACTGATAGCACTGTCTGAGATGGAAAGGGAAAACAGAGGAGAAGCCTTCTGTTCATTCACTGGGTATTCTTTCTTTATAATTTAATATCTGACTGAAAGACTAAAGCTGAGATTTTTTAGGTGTCAAACAGGTTTTGAGCATGAAGGTCCACATCCTTGTACAGCTAGTATTTACACCTTCAATCTTCAGTACTAAAAGGATTGCACTCTTGCCCACTAAGGCACCCTATCTTCTTTGGCTTTGGTGACTACCATTTTTCCTGGGGAAAGGAACTTCTTTTCTTTCCCCACAATGCTGCAATTAATTTAATCACAGTTGCTCACTGCAGAAAAAAGAACTGAATATCCTCTGGGTTAAAGACAGCGACATTTTCTCCTCTTTTATTTCTTTCTCTTTTTCCCCATATCTTTCTTATTAAAAAATTTTGCTTCAAGAATTCAACTTTACATTATTTTCTTAATTCCACCTGCATTTCAGCATCTCTAGCTGGATTAAATTCAACAGTACAATTGAATTTGCAATACTTTTGTATTACATGAATTCATTTCTAATGAAGTATTACATGAATTCATGTCTAAACAATGATTAAATCTTACTGTGTTCACTCTTCCAAGCTTCTCAGCTGTCTCAGAGTAAAAACCTAGCAGTTCAGGGCCATGTGTTGTGGACTTTGTAAGTACAGAATTTTACAGTATAAGCACTTAAAAATCAATCAGAGCAAACAACAAGAACAAAACTAAGGTAGTCTTACTCTAGCATTTTGAAGTTCAGAATAGGAAAAGAACTTACAGAGCTTACACCATATTTTTATTATTCATTTGCGTACCGTGTTAGTTGAGTTTCCATTTAAATGTAAGCCACTGTCAAAGAGAGGTGATGAAGTTCCACTGCTGTGATCACTGGATGGTCCAGGGGAACCTGGAAATCAGATCAAGAAAAATAACTGCAAATGTTAAAAATATATGTATACATCAGACAATATCTGTTCCAGCTGTAAAACACAGGAAGAATTTGTAATATAATTCACCAAGACTAGACAGAAATACTACTTGTATTTTGGAAATAAAATATCCATATGCTATACTTAATGTCTAGAAAGAAAAAAGGTATCATCTGATGTTGTCTGAGAGGGGCTGTGCTCATGGGAACTATTTGTATGATTAATTTTTTGCAGAATTAAGCCTTTTGCATTGAGAATGATATATCCAAAACCAAGTAACAAGTTCAGTTACACAAAATGCATTTAATAATTTAAAGAATAAATGTTCTATCAAGTCTTGGAAGTCTCACCTTAGAGTATAACCATTGACTGTATTTATAAACAAAGATAATAGAAATCTCTAAGGCAAGTACTAACTGGACACATACATATACTTTATTAATGGATATATTTTTTCCATAAAATGCCAATTATTTGTAAGCACAGTCCTTCTTCTCAAATTCAGAAATTGAAAGCAATCACCCTGAACTGTTGATACCATGTCAATATGCTAAGACTAGGCAGATATATTCTTCAAAATATCTCTCCTTTTAGCAGTTATGCATCATGATCCTACTTTAGCAGTTAAAAGTGATTCCAGGAAAGCTTAATACTTTTGTAACATATAATAATGGAAACAGCACAGAGTCACATCATTGTGTAATTTCTGCTTAAATGTAAAATGTTAACAAATAGCACCAATAATGTACAATTACTGTCAGACAGCACTTGGTCTTATCAATAATGCACATAAAATCAATTGCACAGCATTATATTCATCAGCACTGAAAACTCTTTTTTCCATTTGAAGAATTCACCTGAAATTGCCTGTAAATCATCTCACATTAATAAGTCTGTCAAGTCTAACACCACAGCAGTCAAAAAGCCATTCTTAGTAATTTATTTTTGTATGTATCCTTTCCATACATCATCACCTGGAAGATTTAGCAAAATTGAACTTAATTCAAGAAAAGTGCATTTTCTCCATTACAGACCTGTCAGTTCAATGCTGAGGTCTCAGAATTATAGCCTGAATTCTGGAGTTTCAGCATGTTTTTGTTTGAAGTCCTTTCTGTACAACACTAGGTCATGTCAGCAGAAGGGTCATTATGCTTTGTTTCTATGGGTATAAACCAAGCACTTACTCCAGTAACTACAATGTTTTGTAGCTCCTATATATGTACAGTAGCCACAAAAATTTATGTTCATAGTCATAGATAACTACAGTGACTTGAAGAAACAGAAGAAAATTTTAATAAAAAAAAAGGGACAAAAAAGTTGGCATTAAATTCTCCACTGAAGAGTCTGCCTGCTGGGAAATCTGACTGTCTGCAGCAGTAGACAACTACCACAGGTCCATGAATCAATCAGATTCCAAAAGTGGAATTATCCCACCTATTCAGTAATTCGGGCATATCAAAAGATATGAATTCAGGTATTTACAAATCTTTAAATCCAGGTTTTACCATAATACAAAATAATACATTAGAATAATTGATTCTTTTTAAGTAGAGAAAACTTACATCCATCTCATGGAAAAGCTAGGAATAAAAGGTTAAGAAAGAAATTTCCTTCCTCCCACAGTGTCCCAGAAGATTTACTTTTCAGCAGCTTTCTTTCATTTTCTGTGTATTCCTAGCTACAGAGCCTGTCTCAGGCCATGCCACCTCCAAGTCCATGAACTTGACTGCAAACAAGTTCACAAGTCTTTTAGTCTGTTCCCTGCTGTTGCTGCCTCACTCACGGACTACTCCTTCATGATCTCATTCAGCATTTTTAAAGTTCCCACTGCAAATGCTCAACTTACTTTCATGGAAGGTGCAGTGCTCTTATCTCTCCAAGGAACTGTTTGCCTTCCCACATGGCAGCCCTAGAGCAATCAAGGCTGTTCCTTTCTGTTCTTGGAACAAAACACGACATGATCATACACTATCTGCTACTGCAGCCCTTGCCTAAGTAGATGAGACTCCAAATCAAGGTAAGGTACCAGTCCAAACTCTAGAACATTGCTTTGAGAGACTATCAAAGTGTTTATGTTAAATAAAACATCTGCTACTCCCCACTCCATGGCCATAATCACAGAAATCATAGAATATTCCCAGTTAGAAGGGACCCACAAGGATCTCTGAGTCCAGCTGTCAAGTGTACAGGGATCAATCCCACAACCTTGGTGTTATTAGCACCATGCTCTGACCAGCTGAGCTACAGCTTCCTGCTGGGTACTGATACCATGAAAAGAAGCATTTGCTATATTGTAAGGTTTCCAGCAATTGTTACTGCCTAGATGTGTGATCCCACCCAAATCATAAACAATCAGCCTAAGAGAAATGCAAACCTACCCTATGATAGGCATCATCTGTTTAATTTGCTTATTCTGAGCTTTGGCATTCTTGTTCTTTTGGGAAGGTTGGATTAGGAAGGATCCTGGGGGAGAGGAAAAGATCTCTGCCTGATTTTTACCTAAGCAATAGCTGAGTATGCTCAGAGGAAAAAAAAACCACGCAACATACCCTGCAAAATGAGAAGGGGTCAGAGAGACAGAGATGGCAAGGATATGAGTCTGCAGTTCACAGTGGAGACTGAGATGCCCCTGAGGGTAGCACAATAAAAACAGGTAGGACTCCAAGGTGAGGGAAATAAACTTTATAAGGATCACAGTGGATTTTGGAGAGCCAGCAGCAACTCAGGAAATCACCAAGTTAGCTGACATTAAACCTAAAGCAAGAACTCATTTGCAGTGGTACAGGTAAGAGTTGTTTATAAATCCTTTTATAATACTATTGACAGAATCAGTAGGATTTTTAAACTTAAAACATTAGGTATTTCACTATTTATTTTACTAAAGCCTAGATTTTATTTTTAACTTTAAAAACATTATACTTTCTAGACCTAGAAAATTCTCTATTACAGTTCTGGACAACTCAACAGTTCCATCAGCAGGAGGTTGATTATTTCAGTCAGTGAATTACACTAAATCTCTAAATAACAAGCAACCCTCAAAATGCACAACAGCAGAACAATGTACAGCAAACAGTCAGCAAGACTTTATTATTAACAAAAATTTGTCTTACGACTGACATTGCCAAATGATATTGGAGACCTCTTGTACGTAAATAAAAACTCATATGCTGACCTTGCTGATTATGACATAGGCAACCTCCAAAAGACAAAAAGCTCATTCCAGAACAACCACAAAATTAAAATCAAAGGAAACATGCTTGATGAATTTTAATTACACTGTAAGCTTTGCAAATTCAGAATATTCTGATCATTTGGTATAAGTATCAAATAGAAAAATTTTGAAAAGGATCTGTTTTACCCAAAAATGTCCTGAGGAGTTTTCCTAGCAGCAGCGAATCTTATTTAAATAGGTCCTACAAGCCTGGCTTAACACTGGGATGGATAATGAACTTAGATCCAGAGAATCCTTGATGACAATACCCAAGAGTTGCTGCCATAATTATTCTGTAACAGGCTAAAAAATAGTCTCATATTCAATCTTAACTTTTTGACCCAGCTCAAAAATCCAAAACTCCTCCTCTTGATTTCAAGAAAGACGAACCCTCTCTCTAGCTGAGAGAGACCTTAGAGAAAGCCACAGCCATGGGCTGAGGAATCATACTTGCCATGGAGCCAAGCAACCCAATGAAGCAGATCTTATTGGCCTATAACAATTCTGATCCAGGCCTGATAGTTTTTTAAGAAATAGCTATTTTCCCTATGCGAAATCCTGCCAAGCATTCTGCGGTATTTTATAAAACAGCTGATCAAAGAAATAACCATGGCAGAGAATATTTGTTGGAATAATTTCATTTACTATTAAGTCTTGTAATAGTCTAGTAAGTGCTATGTGTCCCAAACAGCTGTGAAAGAGACAGGGATCAATACTGGCATATCACCCTTGATTAGGGCCTCCTCCAAGCACAGTCCTTGTCTCATCCTTAAGTGATACTTAATCAGTATCCACAAATAAACCCATGCCAAATTCTGTATTTTTTGTTGGCAATAATGATGGAGTGAAGCAGACAGAAAAATGTTGTGAGAACTGTACGTAGACATTTCCATGTTATCACATCTTGTGCTTTTGCCATGACATGACATGGTGTAGGGAAGGGAGACGTATGAGAAGGAAGCAGGGGATAGATGCTACTCCTGATGGTGTGCTCACAGTGATGATATGGGTTAATGGGAAAAGACAGTATGATTGCAGCACTAAAACTGCCAGCACAGCAGCTGGTCTGACCAAATGCTGGAAGGTAGGGGACCAAGTGCCTGAGTCCTCTGGGATGTCAGGAGAGGCCAAGATACTTCAGAATTATGCATGTATTATGCATGTATGCACTTAAATCCTGTCTGCAGCGTGGTTTGGAAATTTCTTTATGGCATAATGGAATTTCTACTTAGCTTTTTAAATGTGTCATTGATGCTTCATGACTGGAATTCCCTTTCGTGCATGGACCCGTGAGAAGCTCTTGAAATGGGGTGCTATTCTCTGTAACTCCAGCTTATATACTGTCTTAAATCAGAACTATTTTCCATAATTTTATCCAGCTTATTTTCTTATTTTCTTACCACAAGAATGAGTATTTATAGCAAGTCACTTACCAAAGATTACTTGACTCACTGAGCTTGGTTTCAGCCTCCACTGGATGGCTGCACAGAACATTCTGGAGAGGAGCCTGTAAGCTCTTGCAGATGTTCAGGTTCAGTTCAGGAGAAGGGTCATTTCCTACGTTCCTTACATGTCTGATCATACCTAGAAAGTTCTTTTTTTTGAGCAGGTGGTATAAGGCTGGGATCATGCATGGGACTGGGCAGGGTAGTATAATGCTTGCCAAAAATTTCCTCATGCTCTGCATAAAGGAAGCAAGTCTAATAAGCTGCCCGAAATATGCAGTTTGTACACAAGATCTCTCATTTTGGAAGCACTGCTTCTCTGCTGTGCTCCTTGATAGTCTGGTAGCTCGTCTAAAAGACCAGTCTTCCCTATTCCAAAAAAGGTTTTCTTTGAACCACAGTAATCAGGGGCAGACCCCAAATAGTGCTAGCTGGTCACACTGAGATGGAAGATGGCCTCCCTGACGATCACTGCTTTCACTTTCCAGAAATAGCACTTTATGGAAGCAGTGCCACGATCTCAGCCTCCCAGACAGGAATGCTGCAGTGTCTCCTGGTGAGAAAGCCAAGCTCCCTGTGATGTACGAAAAGGGCACCAATATTCCTGGACCTCCATGAACTACTTGTGAAGATGGCAGCCCGCTCGTGTGGAGTGTGTACTAATGGCAAGGTTTTCGGGGGTGCGATGTCTCCAGAAGTGGGAGACGGTTGGGGCTGCCCTGTGCCAGACACAGACAGTTCCAACCAACTCCCAAATCTCCACTGAGCTCTGCAGATGAGCTGGCAGCACCTCTGGGAAACTATCTAAGAAAGGGAAAAATGCATAAGAGCAGAGACAGTAGTAAGGAAAAGAGTGACACAAAAGTCAAATGAAACTCAGGGTCCATGAAGAAGGTAATGGACAATTTATTTATATGTTTCTCATTGCCTGAATCTCTTTTGATAGGGAATAAATTTATCTAAGTTTGCCCATGTTGCCTCTACCTTGGCCATGATGGTTGTTAATACGTGATCTCTTTTGACCTAAGAGCTTTTTTGTTCTCTTTTCCTGCCATGTTCTCTTTGAGAACAGGGAGTGAGAGCATCTGAGTGGGAGTTTGGCTCTTAGCTAAGGTTAACCAACTACAGGCAATACAATTCAAGTACATCTCAGCCTACAAGATGAGACAGAAGTTCTAGTAGGACTGTCATAGTCACAAATTAATATGTCCAGCAACACAGACACTACTGGTAAGATACTGCTTGCCAAAATCATGTTTAAGCTTGGACACAGTTATCCAAGGCATTATAGACATCTGTCTGTAGTTGTCTGATAACCTAGCAGGAAAAGTAGGAAGACCAGACCTGAAGATACATTATAAGAAACACTGAGCATGTATTTTCAAATGCAAATGATAAGCAGCAAGAACTGAAAGAAACGTTTTAGCATGAAATGTATAGTTCAGCTTAGTAGAGGCCTGTTAAGGTGGCTTTTGACAGGTGTAAGAATATAGATTAAATGACTCTTCTAATGGCAAGATCTACACTGTGACACCTATGATTCTGTTGAAATCAGGAAAAAACAAGTACATAGTTGAGCCCAACTTAAATAAATAAAATCTAAATCAATCCAAACTTTTTGCTTATTTTGGAAAGAAAATCTGTTAAAATAAACTGCTGCAAAATTCTTTAATCTCATTAAATAAACTGATTTATTATGAACACTTTTCTACTTGCAACACTGATCACAACTATGCAACCTGAATATTTTATCTACTATCTAAAAGAACCCCAAACTTCCCTCATCTGTAATGTTCATACACATTTTAGTATTGCTACTGTTAAACTGCTCAGTTGTCTTGACAATTCTGCTGACAAAACCAATCAAAATAGCAAAGTAATTTATGAAATATACATAATTAATGTTATCCATTCATTTGGTAAGTGTCCTCAAAGTACCTTTCAGTGTAAACATATGATTCAAACACTCTTTTACTGGGTTCAGGCAAAGCTTCTATTGAAAAACTTTCAGATATCACCCATGATTGTACTGAATTTTAATGATTTTTTCAGTTTTATTTTGAATAAATTATACATAAGCAGCAAGGCAGTATGCCTTAGATTGTTACATGTTAAATAGTAAACTAGACAGATAATTGTCTATTTCTTCCTGTAAAGCACTCAAGGATTGGATTTCTATTTCTGTCACTGTCGGCTTATTACAAGACTGCTGCAAAGAAGAAAACAAATTACTCCTAATTCACTAATTTCCTCTTACCTAATGGGAGCTTTAAAAATGATGGAGCTTCCCTGAGGTATTGAACTGTGATGGTAACTTCATCGCCAGCATTTCGCAGTAGGTGTACCTGTCAGTGTGACAAATAACAGCTACTTTAAACCAAAGAACCATCAGTCATGGAAAGCACATTACTTACAATGAAATCAACATGCTGGTTGATCTATCAGAAACTCAGTGTAAACATTTCTGACTTCTGAATGTAGAATAGCTTGAGGATCAAGCCACGCCAGCAATGGAAAAGAGTAGGCAAGACCAGTGGAACGACCTGAATAAATAATTTGCTGGGCAACCTGAATTACATACCAGCTGAACACAACTTCCACTAGCTGATTTTATAAAACTGATGGAGGGTAGTAGAGGAATATGTGTCTATGGAGATACAATACATAAATTCTGTGTGTATACAAACAGAAAGACACATGGAAATATATTAATACATCATACACATCTTGATCTGAAGTATGTGGTTTGATTGATTCAGGTAACAAATTAAGCACACTTTTGTGTTTCAAATACACAAGTCTTGGGTTTTGTGTCTTTATTGTCTGTAAGCATTTGTTAACCAAACGGGAACACACACACACACACACACACACACACACACACACACATACACACACACACACGCACACACACATACACACACACCCTGCCCTGTACCGACATGTTTTAAACCATCAGAATTCACTTTGGGGCATAGCACACTACTATGTAAAGTGGTTTTTTAAACACAGAACTACAAATAACATCTTTGATGGAACTCAGTTCCTACTGCAGGGCAGAGGTATTCCCCAGTTTCATATCCATGACTCTCAGGAAACAGGTATTGCATTTGGTTTGCATATGGCCTGTATGCATAGGGTCTGCATCCCTGATACAGTTTGTCAGAAATAGATGCTATAGCTTGTGGCCTCTAATCTGAGCACAACCAGAGCATTCCTGTATCCAGCAGAAAAGTAACTAACTGCAGCAAACTAACCGATAGAGATGCATTTAATGGTTTAATGTACTTGGAGGAAGCTCGTGGCTGTGTTGTTTCAGACTGCTGTTTTAGCACAATGCCATACTGGCCAACATCATGAGATGCAGGATTACCTCAAATTACCTCAAATATTTTAAGTTTTCCACTTGCGTACCTAAAGTAATGCTTATACCAGAGACTGATGTATTCACTTACATGGAAACATCAAGCTTATGTCTGATGGAAACTAAGAGCCTTTTTTCCTTTTTTCTTCTACCCCCCATCCCCCCCAGCTCAAACTGCTTTAAAATGATTTGCTATGAAAAATAAAACAGCTAGGGCTACCTACTCAACCCCAGAAATGTGAGTGTTGTGCTTTTGTGGACGATTGACTAGAAGAGAACCTGAGGTCTCATTGTGGGAAAAAACACTGTGGAGAAAAATATTATGATCACTGATTTCCGACTCAACCATTTGAAGATGATCACAACCGGGTAACAAAGAATGACAGTGCAGCAAACTTTTCATGCTTCTTTAAGGTCATACAAAAGTGTGTTAGGGCTGCAAAGCAAACCAGTGTGTCTTAAATTCTAAGGCAAGAAAACCATGTCTCCTGAAATCCTCTGCCCCTTACTTCCTGCAGTATTTTAGACACTATTTATTACTCAATAAACACTGAAGATGACTGGTAGCTCTGCTAGTCTCACTCTACTGTTACAAAGATAGGACACTCAATATATTCCCTTCAAAATTAAAAATGTACAGAAAGCATCAGGGCAGGGAGAATTCAGTTGACAAAAAATACAAGATCCTGTTACCAAATGCTGCTGTACCTGTAATACCATTTTACTTTTCCTTGCATGGTAAATCTATTAGAAATGCTGACTTTAGTTTATAATCAGTATGGAAACAACAGTGTTTTGCAAAATTAAATAGAAAATTTCAAAACCAACAAATTTAAGATGTAGCCATGATACTGTCCTGATATATGTAATGGGAAGAAATATAAACCAATAAAATGAATACTGAGAACTCACTTACTATTGCCTTTTTAAATAAGCCAAAAAAGCAAAGTACTTTAATTTAAACTTTGGAATAACAAGAAAGAATTTTAATTTCTTAATAGATATAAACATTTTGAAGAAAGCTTTCGAACACAGAAGAACATCTGTGTTTCCCCTTAATTAAGCTAAGAATGTTTGCACACAAACATTTATATTTTTCAAGAGATGAGAAGAGATAGCACGACAGACATATTGCCTAACGTACTTTTGGAAGGCATTAGTCAAATTTTATGAAGATAAATTAAATCCAGAAACTGTTGGAATGAAACAAAACAGTAGACTAGAAACTGTTGAAGAGTATGAGATTTCATTTTTTATTTCAAATTATATTTTGAAAAGGAAAGAACTCTAATATTAATGATTTGCCTTAGAATTTCCAAGCAGCAGTACCTTAAAAGATATTCACACTGTATCATATTCTCCTGAAGCTGCTTAGTATTCTTCAGGTAGTGCCTGAAGAGGTCAGAGCGTTGAACCACACACATACTAACAAAACTAAATCAATTTCAGTGATCACAAGAAGGTCTTAACAGTCAGAAGATCACTAAATAATGCACTGTTCTGTGATGCTGAAGCTTTTGCAGAAGACCACTAAGTCCGAAAAAGACAAATCCCCTATCTTTGGAGTAACATTCAGTGTTACACTGTTGCCTTACTGTAGTAATAACACAACAGGAGGATTGCAGAAGTGAGTGGGTTTTGGTGTTTTTTTTAAAGGTTGATTAAATGTATTTACTGCAGCTGACTCTATGTGTGTGTGTGTGTGTGTGTGTGTGTGTGTGTGCGCGTGCACTTACTCATGTTCATCTGTATAAAGGACAAAAGGGCTTCATCTGAAATGCATTTCATGCTGGCTCCAGTTTGCAGGTTTTGCATATCTATAAGTGCCTTTATCAATTCATGGTTTATTACACTTATTTCTCACATGCATTTCTCAAGAACAGAACAGAGACAATGTTACAAATATAAATAGGAGATTCTATATCTCTCTTAGCTAACTACAGTAGAGAGTCTGCAGAGAAAAATATGACTCCTATTTTAGGAAAACCTAATGATCTTTTTTATCTCATTTTTACTGTCAACACCCAATTTAGGTAAATGCTATATGCCCTTAAGCAGACGAGCCAATGGCACAATTCATAGCTGCTGTGCATTCCTTTAAAATTCTGGTGCCTTGTATTTACTGTGATTTGCTCAAAATTTTCAAACATATCTGAACATTAATATTCACACTGCTCAGAGATTTAGGCAAGGTTTTGGCTGTTTGAAATAGGTTCTGTCCTATTAAGAACTGTAATAGCAATTAAAATTTCAAAGGAGAATGTTTTTAATGAATGAATTCACCCATATGGCCTTTTAGCCAGTATCTATTCTGTGTGCAGAAGTCACATCATTTCACTTTGGTCACTTAAAAGATTCAACTTTAAAGGATTTGCTAGTATCTTTTCTAGAAATCAGTAAAGATCTTAGGATACAAAGAAATCCTCATCCACAGATAGGTATCTCTAAATATAGAGAGTCTGGATGATAACCTTACACTTCAAACATATGAAGTTAGATGAAATGAATCTTATCTTGCATCTATTGAAGACAATTTAAGATTAAGTACCTAACTCAGACTAAAAGTCTGAAGCAAAAATTCTGAAGTAAAAGGGTGTGAATCACCTGACGAATACCTGAGCTTGAGGTACAAGCATTTCACAAATAAAACACTTGAAATTCACTCGAAGTGCAAGTCTTGGACTTGACAAGTACCTGTGTGGAAGGTTATGTACAAGCCTGCAAAAGTGCAGGCAAACAACTGAGATGTAGTAAAATATATGAAGAATTAGACCATAACACAGAATAGCAAAAAAAAAAAAAAAAAAAAAGAAAAAAAGAAAAAAGAAATCTAGAGAACTAAAAGTTTTTAAAAAAATTTAAATCTTCAGAAAGAATGATAGTATTTAACAATTAAAATGCCTCCTAGGCAAAAGTATACTTGGAAGGACTTTAGGAAACTTGGCAGTTTCAGCTCAATGCATATGCACAGGGCTGAAAAATCTGGTATTGTGCCTATATGTCTAGGAGCAGGCAAGGAAGATGTGTGATAAACAGACACCTCTCAGTACAAGTGGACTTTAAAATGACAGTAGAAACAAAATGGCTTTTAAAAAAGTTTGTAAAATTAAAGTTGGATTGTAAATCATATTGGAAGACCACGAACCAGATTTAAGTTAGTTCAAGAAACAATGATTTCTTGATACTTGTCTCTTTTCCAATGGTCAAATATGGAGTGGTTTCAAATAAATACTTTTGATTCTTCTCTTCCTTAGCTTTGCACTATTCAATGAGCAATAATCTCTTTCTTAATGCTTAGCTGGCTAATCCAAAGCAAGAATTTGTGTCTGAACAATTTATACAAATATGCTAGGAAAAATGACAGTCAATGCAGCTTATGGAAATTTTCACAGATTTAAACTAAACTGCAACTTCTCTCAGTTTACTCAATTCTCGCTTTTCTCTAATTTCTGCCTATAAATACACTAAAAGACATTTTTACTGATAGCTTCAGTATCAATTAGAACAAATAATGCTGCTTCTGTATGATAAAATTACCAGGCATTATGGACAGAAAAAGAAATAATTTAATTTTTTTTTTCATTATTGTGTACATTATTTTTTCTATCTAATTACACACTCCAGTGTGTAATTAGCATTCTGCAAACAATGCTTGCAAAACTATCTGGAATATGAAAGACATCGAAACATACTGTGTATCGGAAAATAAATTTTGAGTCAACTCAGCTGTTCCCTGAAGCAATGAAAGTTTAAATAAATTTCCTTAAGGATAACTATTACCTGAAGCATGGAGACCCATTCCTGAGAAAGTAACTTCGCCATTTTCAAAATATCCCAAGAATATCAGAGCATTATGGGGACTTCTCTCTGGAAATGCAGGTCAATTTCAACTGTGATCAATGTGCTATAAATGAAAGGAATTCAAAGCCACAAAACTCAAAATTAAATAACAAGCAATAGTTTTATTGCTTACCTACTGTTATGCATTACTTGTAAAAAGAAAGAATTGTCTCAGGTATCAAAAACTCACAACAGACAGATGCACATTGCTGACTACATGTGATTGGAAATGCGTATGGTAAAGTGGAATCAGTATCCATGGAAATGCAAACATTTCTGTCCCAAATGCAGCCCTTTCCAAGCAAAGAAATTATAGCAGCCTAACCCTGCAGGTTCATATTCTTCAAATATATTTAAAAATCTATCTGGATGATAGTTAAGTGGTTTATACCAACTCAAATAAACACAGATTGAGCTAAAAAGACTAAATGCAGTTTTTCTTGTAGCTGTTACTGTTACAATTTTCTTTTGTTGTTTGCTTGTATTTGTAACATACCTGGAGAGTTCTCAGAAACAGATTTTATCTGACCTGAAGTTTCTGAGGAGAGAGGTATCAGCCAAAAACCCTGCCATCATCTAAGGGCAACGGTGTAAAATTACAAGGAAAGTAACTTCAGCTGAAGGATGGGCAATATTTAATGAAGGCTGTCTTGTGCTACTGAGTGTAAAAACAAAACCAGAAGGTTTCTAAGTTGTTAAACCCAGCAGGTCATATGCTGCATTATCTGATTTAGAAATTGTTAATAATTTGGATAAATTTCCTTCTTTTCTCACAACAAACTTTTCCACAATGATCCCTTTGTTCTACACCTTCTAGCCTAATCTAGAGTTAATACAGGATTAAAGATAGGAAGCACCAAGAACTGCTTTTGTTGCTTACACATTCACTGCTGAAGTACAAGCTAGAAGACCTATGGACCAACCAGTTCAATGGATTGCCCTGCAGTTTGGATCAGCCATAGAATTTATTTATAACCACTCATAAGTTCATCCTCTGATACTTAGAGAACTGGGGCACCTAGAACACAGAAAACATTCCTCTTTTACTAAACTCCTTACAGCATATAGATGAACATAAAACCATAACAGGAATACCTATGGATAAAGTTCAGCACTATTTCACAGTAGTAGTACCCCTCTGTGCTTGTCCTTAATGCTTTTGTTTCCCCAGTTCCCCAGGCATGAAAGTGCTACTATCACCACAAACCAGCAGATCATCTGCAATATTCAGCACACATCAGAGAGAAATCTGTTTTAGCAAGTCCCATACCTGAAACTTCTGCATACTGTCTCAGGACCATAGTCTATGATTCCTTGTAATTTTGCTACTGTATAGGCTAGTATTTATTCAGCACAGATCACTATAAAGTATATTCCTTTATTCAATACTAAAAATTTTATGTACTGGAAAAAAATGTGCTATTTGTTTAGGGGAATATCATTCAAGTCCCTTTGCTAGGTTACAATCTTCTGACAGTTTCTTTTCCCTCAGAGTACTGAACACAGTTAGAGACATAACTGTTTAATCACAGGGCTATACTTTCTATATTAGACTTTTTTTGTATTAGACTTTTTCTGTCTAATATCATATCAGACAAAAAGCTACAACACCAAAAACCCTTTTGATTTCCTAATCCAGTTCTGGATTAGTTTTGATGCAATGTGCTAGCTTATTTGCCATTTGAAGTGTATGAATACACTCCTACTCCATGAGTGTTTTGTCTGCTCTCTACAATAAGGAACAAGAGCAGGTGTTATTATTCATCCTCATTTCAGCATCTTAACAAATGAGTCTGAAATATTAGTAATACGTATAAGACCCATTCACTTATTTAGATCACACTCCCATTAAGTCAATAACTTTTTGAAGAGAAGTAATACTTACGTACAATTTACACAGTGATCTAATAGGAGTTAATCTCTCTTGTGATCAGAAATACACTCATTTTATTAATTGGTTAATTTTATGTGGTCGGAAGACTTCTATATAACTTATATTTCCCTTTCCATTTCAAAAAAACCTTAAAAAATACAAAATAACTGAGTTTCACTTATGTAAACAGCCTAAGTCTAATCTTTCACAAACATTTATTAAATTAATCTATTTGGAATCACCAGGGTGTACACTAACTCTTTATTAGCTTGCAGCTATGTTGTGTTCATAACACTGAGCTAGAGCGCATAGCACTTCAAAGTTCTTTATACCCTGATGAAATACTGAGGGTCACATAAGGCAGTAAATTAATGAAAAGCACAAAACATTGTTTGAATAGGAAAAGGAAGGTGTAAGAGATATAAGTGAGATGGAGATGATACTGCTTCAGAGAAGTTAGTTTAGCCAGAGTGGAAACCAAGTAGAGTGACTAAAAATGAAGAGATAGACTAGTTTGGGCACAGGATATAAGGATCAAAGGAAGCAGGAGTGGATAGGTCTTCATACTGATTATCAAGGATAACAAGGGAAATAATACCTGAAGTTATAAAGTAGCTTTTCCTTTTCCTACCAGCCCTTTCAAAGACATCCCCACCTCCCAACCCCTCTGCCACTGCTGACTTACCCACAGATAGTTTACACCCTTTTGTTCTTATTCCGAGTCTGGTTTTGGTTTATATAATTTAACCGACCTCCATGGTATTCAGTTTTGTACAGGTTGGAGGAGGAGGAGGAGGAGATGGAAGAAATTGCACCTCTATTTATGACTTAAGTGGCTAGTATAATTTCTTATAAATCCTCTGTAGGTCTTTCAACATTTATTAATGAAATTAAAAAAAATTTTGAAGAGTTAAGAGAGACTGGTGTTTTTTTGTTGGGTTTTTTTTTTTTGGTTGGTTGTTTTTTTTTTTTAATTTTTAAATATGTTAACTCCTTTTACCCTTAGTAATTACTTCTTAAAATTGTAGCTGTCCAGCCACACTCTGTTGTGCTTTACCGAAGTGCTACATTTTGTGTCCATAGCTTAATAAAGACTTTAATTCTTCCTAGAGCTCCTTTGTGTGAGGTACCTGAGTTCTTCCATCAGTCTTAATTATAGTAATTCTGCTTTTGTGCTCAAAGAATTTGCACATTGTAAATGCCCATAATGCCAGCACAATTGCTGCTTCTCTAACGCAGGGAATTAAGTGCCTGTGAAATGATGGAGGTAAAACAGTAGTACTGCAATATGAACTACTTATTGTGGATGCTTTCTTAACATATTTAGAGCTTGAAACAAAGTTGCTTTCCACAATTACATTACAAAAGTTGTGTAATATTTTGATGTGTACATTTTACACAGGAACTTACGTTACTCCATGTTTAAAAAAATCTTTCTCAGAAATTTTGTTATCTCCTACAAAAACACAGTAAAGGTGCAAATGGACACAAACTGAAATGGCAAAATCATGTTTTAAAGCATGTGAGTTTTATCATTTGCATGTGGAAGACATTGGAGACAAAAATACTCTATAACTTGTTTCTTAGCGAGGAATGATGCCAGATGCATTCAGTGAGGAAATAATCACACTTCTTAGAGCATCTGGAAACAATGAGGATGAATTGTATATTCCACAATGTTTTAAAGTTATACTATAATTTGATGATTTTATGTAGCTTTATTTTTATGCAATGCTGGGATACAGAATACTTATGGCAAATTAGCACCTGGAGAAATGAAATTAAATTTAGATAGTTTTCATCCAAGCAGGGTGAAAAACATTTTTTAATTATTTGTATCACTGTCGTGATAACTCCTGTTCTTCTGTGACTAACCCTCCATGAAAATAGCTCAGGAAAATCCTGTACAGTAACTGAAAGAAAACTACATGCAGCAAATGTCACATATTAGCACCCTTGCTATTGTCTATTTCTGCCCACATACATAGCAGCAGCAAATTTTCTGAAGTACACAGTAAGTCTTAATGAAAGTGATTACACTAAACTCGTTAATAAATGCTGCTCAATAGAAGAGTTTGCTCACTTGTCTCAATTCCTGCTTCAGGTCTGATGCATGCAGCTGTTCTGAAGATATACATTCAGCATTAACAGGTATTTGCTGTCCATATAATAGATGACTAAAGCATTCTTCTAGAACTGACTGAGGCAATGACAAAGGAACACTCTGAGAACTACCACCAAGATAAAGTTAAGAAAGTAAAATCTTAAAGGCTTGATATCTTTTCTTTGGTCTGTAGTCCCATAAATATATTAAAATGCATTAACTAAACATCATGAATTTTTCATGTGTAAAGAGCTTGTCAATGAAAACTTATTTATATAAATGATGCAGTTTCTTGAACAGCTGTGTGTCAAAACTGCATCGTGCTTGAAAGTAACCTACAAATGGTTCCAAGTCCATATGTTTACTTTGGCTGATCCCAAATATTAATCTCCTAATAATAAAGAAAGCAAGAGGTCAGTCTGAGATAATTTCAGCAAGCTCCCTGTCAATAATATTTATGGGTGATGGATTCTACCCATGTTGTTTCTGTTCACATGCCTTTGTGTAACTGGAGACACTCTCTTAGTCTGCAGCACATCAAAACTTCATGCCACACAAGATACCCTTATACCATGCCCCAAATTCTCCATTTAAAGGAAATGGTAACAGCACCATATTGGGAAGACAATACATGTAATCACAAACTAGTGAAAGTTCCTTATACAGAAGCTAGTCATAGAAAAATTGATATGTAAAACCCTCTAAATTTCTTTTTGAAAATCTAATGGCAAATGTAGGTCAGTGTTGGAAATTAGCTAGAGTGAGAAAAGTACAAGATGCTAAAGGTTTTGGCTGTGTTCTTTCAAACACCTTTTCTCTTCAAAAGATTAAAAGCCTTTCACATAAAAAAACTTTGGAAAAAAGAAAGGAATAGTCATTGGATAGCCATAAGGATGGATCCACTTAAATTATGTCACAACACAGTCCTGCCAAGTTGCTCTGGAGAGATGTCCACCATTTTCCCCTTCGTCTCTCTTCAGCCATCATGAATGGAGAGGATTTGGAGAAGGGAAGTGGGAATGTCAAGGCTGTGAAAGTATGTACCTTGATTTTATTTCCTTTACAAGTTTTGATTAATGAAGCCCTCTAAAACCATATATATGAAAAGGAAAGCAACTCTAGATTAGTGAACTCCGGTTGTTTGGGATTTTTTTTTACGTTTTTAAAATATATTTTAATGTAATAATCTCTTGCACGAGATCAGGGAAAGTACCAGGGAAGGCCCTTTCAGTCACTGGAACAGATGTTCTAAGCTTCCCTACTGCTCTTCCTTTTCCTTTCTCTCGGACATTTTCCTGGGATTTGCTTGTCACCCTTCTGGAAGCACAATGACTACTTTGATTATTCTATTTCCTATTTCTTTTGGTTTCCTGTGACAAAACATACACTCTGACAAAAATTTACACGTGTCTCTACATGTTCATTATAACTTTTAGGGATTGATTTCTTATCTACTGTAACTGCATCGCTTGAATACATGGCAATTCCTGGAAACGGTGTGATATTGAGGTGATTTAAAACACTACTAATAAGTTTCTGTGCAATACCACATACTCCTTTCTAACTTACACTCAAACAGTAAGATGTAAGTGCAGTAATCTATGTAGACTATTTCAGAAAGCGTCTTAAATTTTATTTAGTTTTTGGCAACTGTTCATTTTTAAAATGCTTTTTAGTAGCATACACCTTTTCTTCCAGTGTGTCTAAAAATAAATGAACAGTAGGAACAGATTGCTTTTGCTAGAGTTTGTGAGTGTGGAAGCAAGGAATAGGGAATAAAGAAGCTCAACTTCATTTAGATGAAAATTATTTATAATATCACTTTTAAACTTTCAACAGAAATAGATTACTATAATCTAAACAATCTAAACAAACAAAAGCAATCTAAATAATCTAAAAGCAAACTCTGGAAATTACCGAGGAAATGGGAGAGCCATGCAGCTGAAGAAAGAAATCAAACGGTTTCATGACATGCACAGGAATCACTCAGTCTTCACATGATGTGAGAAAAAATCAGTTACTGGTTATTCTGGATCTGGTAGAATTACCCTTCCAATTTTAAGAGAATATTTCTTCTCTGCTAAGAAAACAAAAAATTTGCAGTGCATTCTAGCTAATTAACTAACTATTCAAGTAAACCATGCAAAGAATTGGTAACAGTACTGTGAAATTTCATCTTGGCACTATTAAGATAGAACTCCAAGAAATGAAATATGCAGTCCGTCTATGTAGAAAAATATTAATTATTCCTTCATTTAAGTGGTCAAGCTCTCATTTTATACTTGTCATACTTGAATTGCATTGTTCATTTTGACTTCTTAACATCTTTTCTGCTGGGTGAAAAAGCATGTTCAAGCTGAAAAACTTCCACCACAAAAAACTGCAGAAATTCAAGGAGCAACTTGAAGTTAAGAGTGAGTCTTGGGTCAGAAATATGTGGAGGTCTGTAAGGGTATTTATACGTGTTAGTGTAGCACCTACCTGGGCAATCTAGCTAAACAAAAATTTCCTTGAACTTTGGTCTGTTCTGTTGATTATTTCTAGCAGTAATCTTAAGTTTTTAAATCTTCTGTGTATATCAAATAAAACCTTCATTTAGAATTTCTCTAAATGTCATATGATTGTTGCCTCAAGTATTACTGAATTGCATATTCAAATATTAACAAGTTTTAACAAACAAAATGTAACACTGCAATTTTAACATTGGAAATATGTATCTTAATTTGTTTGAAGATTAATGATTTTAATAACAGCATAAATCAATAAAATCTACTCATTAACATGACTGTAAGATATTACTATAGAGTAAAATTTGTAAATCAAAAGAACTTAGTTTTGCTGCTTCTCAAGCATCTATTTGACAAGATATTTTATAATTATTTTTATGATTTTATTTTATTAATCCATCACTCTACCTCAATATATCAAAAATGTTATTATTTTTGATATATTTATTGAGTAGTTAAACATCATCTGCCTATTCTAGCTATGTATCTTCCAGTATTTTTTCTATTTGATCTCTACCCACCATTAGGAACTGAATTCCAGGAGACCATGCAGAGAACTTCATTTCCAAAATTGCTAATGCAAAATGGATGATGGATTAAAGGACAAATGAAAATAAAATCTCAGTACCGCAATGAAGATAAACAATTTTCAGGTTCAATCCTTGTAACTCAATTAATCAGCCTAGTGAAGTACAAGTTCATCACTGCCTGCCAGACATGCCAATGCCATATTAAATATCATTACAGTAAACATCTGAAGTATTAGAGATTTAAAACAATTAATAACTGTTGGCTAGAAAGTATTTAAATTCCAAAAATCTAAAATGATTCCCACTGAATGGATTTTCTGTTTTAATAGATATTGCTTAATTAGCAATGTCCTTCAGTGAGAATATTCATAAATAAAATGTTTCCAAGTACTTTCCTGGATCAGTGAGCAAAATTCCAAGATTAACATTTGTGTGTAATACTACCAATGTGTGAAACATATTAAATTATTATAAAATAAATGAATAAGCTATAGTAAGAAAAAATAACATGCAACACCTTGTTTTCCATTTTGTATAACAAAACTCCCTCTCCTGAATTTTCTAGTTAATGGAAATAATCAGTTTATTAATCCTTGAAATAGGATTCATTTCATACAAACTTACATCTGAACTAATTATAGTTCATAAAAAACAGTCTACATGAGATTATGTAGAAACCTGTCCAATTTCACCTTGAAAGGCACCAGTGATGGTTTTTCATCACACCACCTACGGTTTGATTATGGTGGAAAGAAACAGGTACTTCTAGTGCATTTCATCATAGGGCAGTGCTCACCTCAGGGACTCACAAAAATATTTCTGAATCTTATTTTCCTCTTTCACTAAATACAGGGAGAGAAAATTACCAAGAACCACACCACAAAATGCCAAGAAGTGTTCTCAGCCCTGTGATTATCAAGTGGGCCATGAAGATGCTCAGAGGGCTGCAGCACCTCTCCTATGACAACAGGCTCAGGGAATTGGAGTTGTTCAGCCTGGAGAACAGAAGACTCAAGGGAGACCTTAGATCACCTTCCAGCCGCTAAAGGGAGCTACAAGAGGGACTTTTTACAAGAGAATTTAGTGATAGGACAAAGGAGAACAGTTTTAAACTCAAGGAGGGGAAGTTTGGATTAGATATTAGGAAGAAATTCTTTACTGTGAAGTGGTGAGGCACTGGAGCAGGTTGCCAGAGAAACTGAGAATGTCCCATCCCTGAAGCATTCAAAGGCCAGTTTGGATGGGGCTTTGACCAACCTGGTCTACTGGAAGGTGTCCCTGCCCATGGCAGGGGTGTTGGAAGTAGATGATCTTCAAGGTTCCTTCCAGCCCAGCCATTTCATGATCCTGTGATTCTATGAACCTGAAAAATTCTGTTGAATCAGAAAACTGTCATCTTGTGTTTAATTTCCTTTCACAGTTTATTGTGAATACCTTGAAAATTGAAGTCACAGCCAAAAGAACACCAAGTGGTACACCTTTGTGAACTTCAACCAAAATACTCTTTACCTTTGCTTCCCTCTTTCTCTCCACTCAGATCTGACTGCTCCTTTTGTGTTGTGCACAGAGACAACCCGATTAGCCATCATGGAAAGAAAACTAAATTTCCTCTCTGATACGCAATACAGAAACTATATTAACCTCTGAATTAACGTTTTCTGCATTCACAGTCTCTCCACACCAGTAGACTATTTCTAAAAATAAAATTAATTTTCAAGGAAAATAAATTATTTTCAATTTTCCACACTATTGTATAACCTACAGCAAAAGCAGAATTTTTCTTGGCACAGATTCTGAATTATTTATTCTATCCATACCCTTAGCCAGAACTAATATGTGATAGTAACAGCTTGAATAATTGTGGAGAAAAGCAAATTCTAGTATCAGAAGTGAAAAACAGGAGAGACAGTTTGTTGTTAAATTGTTGCTGACAGAGTAGCTAATTGTTTGGCTTGCAGAGAAGTAATCACCTTTTAACACTGCTGAAGTTAAAGGGTCAAGAAACAAAACTAACTATTTGGTACAATCAGGAGCAGCTAACTACACAAACATCTCAGGAGGGAAGATGGAAAGTAGCAGACAGAACAAACTAGTCTCCTTTCCTAAAGTTCTCAGATTTTTTAGCCTTCTCTCCCATGTATTAACACCAATGGGTTTTAAGTCTTTAACTCCTGTGAGCCATATTGACATACAATTATGCTTAAGCTTCAGTTTTGTAAAATAAAGGTTTTCTGAGTTTGTGCTGAGTGCACCTTCTCACAATCTGCAAGGGTGAACCAGCAGACATTGTAAAATGGCAAAAAGTTAGGACAGGGGAAAAGTCTAAACAGCAAGGAATGCCATTGTGAAACAAACAGAATAAAAAACCGAGAGAAAGTTCTTGAAAATATTTGTTAGTTACAATTTAAAAAATAAAATAATCAAACCACAAGACAAACAAACAGAAAAACCCCATCAGGTCAACATCAAAAAAAGCAAGAAACATATTTGCTTCTGCCCCTTAATGGCTTATCACTATGGCTGGACCAGTGGACTAATTCAGAATCTCTACCTTTGCTAGCAGCATCCTTTTTAGCAGTATGTGGCTGGACTCCCATTCCCCCTACTGGCAGGATGGGAGAGTATAGGAAGAACAAAGCAAGAAAACCTTCCTGAGAACGACAGTTTCACGATAAAGACAGTTTGGTAACTTAAGTAAAGACAGAGAAAAAAACCAAAGCGAGTGATGCAAAGGAAACCAGTCACGACCTCCTGATGTCCTTCCAGTCTCTGAGCAATGGCTACTTCTTCCAGAAAACACACCCCCCAATTTTACTGCTGAGCATGATGTTATATGGTATGGAACATCCCTCTGGTCAGTTCAGGTCAGCTTTCCTGGCCATATCTCCTTCCAACTTCTTGCCCATTCTCAGCCTACTCATTGAGAAGGGGGGAAAGGGAGGAAAAGAGAAAGCCTTGATGGCCTAAAAGCACTGCTCAGCAATAACAGACACGCTGGCATGTTACTAATGTTTTAGTCACAAACAAAATACACCACCATACTGGCTCCCACAAAGAAAGTTAATGTAGTCTCAGCCTAGACCCAGTACAAAGTCCCTTGGATCACATAGTATAATTCATAACCTTGAGACAGCTGTTTGCAAAAGAGGCCTCCTGCACCCCGAATGCAAGCAGCAAGAAATGTCTTCAAACTGTATTGGTGGATGATGTTTCAGAAGTCTCACTTTGAAGTAGATGACTGAATATGTAAGAGACCATGGTGCCAGATGCATACAGAGCAAGCCAAAAGAATTACTCAATAACCTTTGACAGGCTCCCATTAAGTACTTTGCATTGTGCTAACAAGGTTGTGTAAACTTGAACCCAGAGTGAATTAAGAATACCCAAGCCTCATTGATGAGTGTCTTTTGAACAGAAGTGCTGGAGCACCTTTCATCTAACCTGAATGACATTTAGAATACAGGGCATCCTTTACAGAGAGAGAAGATGTAGGAATGATTTTCTAAAAGTTAGATGAGTTCACTATCCTTAACATCCTGCTTTCTGGACAACTACCCATAATCACTATATTACTATATTACTAGCTTAATATGTTGTAACAGGCTTGATATGTTACATACCTCCTTCAGTGGTGTTTCTGGTGCCCAAACTTTCTTTTTTAAAGCGTATCTTTCAAATTGCAAACCCACCATATTCAAATAAAGAGGACTTTATCTAAAACATTATTTCAAAAAAATGCAAAGACATAATTTTGATAGAATAAGAAACAATAAATCTTTCATTCTCTCAGGAGCTTTGGCAACAGCCCACCTCATCTCATAGAACCAGCTCCTTCCTCTACTACCTGGCACATTTTTCTAACCCCATTTTGATCATAGTAACAGGCTGTGGTAGTAGCAAAGTCTCCTTGCAGATCTATCTCCAGGTGAATTGTGATCTCTGCTCCTTCTGGAGCTTCCTTCAGCCGTATGACTTACCGTCATTCCACGAAATTTTGCTTAGTGCATCTACTGAATTCCCATGTACAGGGCAAGGATGCATTTCTCTCTCATTCCTCACCTCTGTTGTGTTACACTGGCAGTTCTGGAACACTTCTTGGTTTTTACAAAAAATCCTTAAGGGAAGTAACTTACCATTTTGTGAGGAGTAACATTCAGGAAGTTTAGGGTTTTTTGTGTGCAGTAAGAATACAAACAGCAGGAGAGCAGTTCACCAATACACAATAGATCTGACCATGCTTTACGGAGATTGTAAGAGATTCAGCTTGATGGTATTACCCAACACCAAGAAAAGGACTGCAAGATCATGCAGTTGCACTTTATCTTGACCTAGAGAGATCACCTTCAAGTAATAAAAGCAAGTTCAGTTCCTTTGCCCATGTAATTCCTGCCTTGCTGATAAGACTGTCAAAGCCCATGTCATTTATGGTTGCTACAGATGCTATTATGAGATACAGTTGTCAGTGACTCAACTGGTAACTGCTAATAAACAGGCAACAAGGAGTAACAATTTTTTATCTATATGGCCTTGCACTGCACACCGGAAAAGCACTGCAAATTGAGTCAATGTGGACTGGTTTTGTCCTCATACAGTCAATCTGATAAATGAAACAAATCAGTAAAACCTGACCACTATTCAATAAATTATTTCAGGTTAGATCAAACATTGTGGTAAATTGTATTTCAAAATGGAATTAAATAACTGGAAAAGTTTTAATAATGAAATATATGACAAATCTGACGATAGCACTGTCTTCATAGTAAAAAAGAGCAAATTCATTTGAAATGAGGCTAGAGACAGAACAGTTTGGACAAAAGATATTCTGTACACCAATAAAAAATCAAAGTGGAATGACTTACCACTTCTTCATGGGTAGCACTTTCTACATTTATACCATTAACCTAAAAACAGATACAATAGGGAGAAAATGATTTGTAATGTGAAGTTAGTTACTGAAATAAAAGCAAGTATGAAACAAATGTCTGCAGAAAAAAGCAAATGTTTACTGACCTGTATTATTGCATCTCCTATAAATAACATTCCTGTCTGTTCAGCTGTGGGATTACAGAAGGAGTAGATTTTAATTGATAGCAGTACTGAAAAAAATGCTGTATTTTCTTCCAGCAATTGGTTTAACACACTGTTTGTAATCTTCATTTGAAACTGATTTGGTTGTGAAAATACAAGGCACAGCAATCAGTATTCATCCAACAAAGATAATAGATTCCTAGCAATTTTAAACAAATTAAGAGAGCTACTTTCCATGCATAAAGAACTTGTTTAGTATGGATTACAAATGTCAATTCTCACTAATGAAGGATTTCATTAAATTATGTGGAAAATGTGATTCACGCTTTTCATTATTCTTCCACAAAAGGGAAACAGGAGATTCTGAAACTATTTAGCAATTCCTTTCCCCCTGAACAAATTTACAGGGACTGCTGTAATTAAAGAGATTGTGACTAGAATTTAATACAATTCTTTAACAAGAAGTTTGAGTTAGTTTTGTCCCTAAAAAATAACATTATTCCAATCTGCAATTTACCTGTTTCCTGCCTTACAGAGTTAATGGGAATAATGTTATGAAACTTCAAACAATTCTCCATACATAAAAACAATGACATTTTTGAGGTCTATTCTCTAGCTTTTAAATTTTAAATTTTTTTTTTGTTAGAATTTGAGGATGTTTACCTCATGAAATGTATCACTTAATTAAAAGTAAGGCTCTTATCCTGCAAAGACTGATAGTATTAAAGAAGGCCTATTAGTCTTATACATGATCTTTAAGGTCACAGCTTGAGGCTTAGAAGAATGCAACCAGTGTTAACAGAGACAGTATTATGAGAAATGGGAATAGAAGTAAAAAAGAAAGAAAAAACTGCATAGAGAATTCATGATTTCTGCAATTTAGCTGTTGCTACTGCAAATGTACCTTTGTTGCAAAATAGCACTTTTTCAAAAATAATTTTTTCATCACTCTTTTGGCAGATAAAATATACTAGTTCATTAGTCAATACTTAAGAAATATTTCACTATTTATTTTAAAAATCATGCTACAAGTTGCATTGAAGGTCTTTACCCCACTTCTCATCCTACTTTGCATTTAAAAATATGCATAAAATTTGTAATAGCTGGTTTACAAAAGATATCTATGTACAGAAATTTAACTGAATTAAAGCAGTTCAAAACTAACAAAGCAATCTGAAGTAGCCTGTACTGGGTACATACATTGCTAGAGGTGCTGAACATTAATTTGGGCATCTCAATACTAAACTTCTATTTGAGATGTCAGTAATACATACACCAATAGTGAAAAACATGTGAAAAATTTTTAATTCAGTGCTTATGTTAGGGCCATTGGGCTATTTTAAAAAAAGTGGAAGCATACTTGAATTGGAGCTAGAAGGAAGAGACTAAGTTTGAAATTCCAGTTGTGGCAAAGCAGAAAAGGATAAATTCAAAGAATGCATGCCTTGTCCACTGTCTGACTGACTCAGAAGTGAGCGGAGAAACTTTAAGCATGTTTGTATTAGCAAGTTGCCATGGTTTAACCTCAGCTGGCAATATTTACCATGCAGCCACTTGCTCAACCCTCCTTCCCAACCCCATTCTTCTACCCCATGCCAGCTCCCAGAGATGGGGAGGAGACTTGAAAAAAAAAAAAACCAAACAAAACTCGTGGGGTTGAGATAAGAACAGTTTAATAACTGAAGTATAATATAATAATAGTAATAGAAAGGAAACAGTGTGTGATAAAACCCAAGAGAACCAAGTAATGCACAATACAATTCTTCATCCCTTGCTGACTGATGCCCAGCCTGTCCCTGAGCAGCAACCGGCAGCTCCCAGCCAATTCCCCACAGTTTATATTCCAAGTATGATGTTCTATGGCATGGAATATTTCTTCACCACGGAATATTTTTTTGGCCAGTTTGGGTCACCTCTCCTGGTCATGCTTGCTCCCAGCATCTTGTACACCTGTTTGCTGGCAGGGCATGGGACAAAGTCCTTGATTTAGGGAAAGCACTATAATACAGTATCAGAGTGTTATCCATATCATTCCCATAGCCAATCCAAAAGACAGCACTGTACCAGCTACTATGAAGAAAATTAATTCTATCCCAGCTAAAACCAGGACACAAAAGGCATGTGTGATGAGGCAGAACAGAAAGTGATCATAAATCAAAGCAGTTGATGCTGAGGCTCCTTATATCCATACTGCAAGTTTCAGGGATATTAAATGAGATCAGACTGGTCCTTCAGTCTAAACGCTCTCAAGTGAAGTGAAGCTGCCCAAGGATATTACGACAAAAAACTTTCTGTTTTGTGGACCCCTAAGCAGCCTATCCTAGGGCACACCAGTGCCACACTGTGATGCACTCCTGCTGCCAGCAGCTGCTGCAAGAGGCCCCAATACACAGAAGCAGACCTTGCTTACAAGTACTGCAACAGTCCCTGGAACTGGAATCAGTGTAGAACCTGGCAGCAACCAAACCAGGTGAACACAGGGAGAGTGGGTCCTCAGTTTCCTTCAGGAGGAAAACCCTAGTAAGCCAATCCTTGGATATTACTCAGTCTGTGTGGGGGTTGCAGTAGGATTCACACTCCGACTCCCTGCAGCAAGGCAGATGTGTTTGTTTATGCTTCAAAAAGTGCCACTCAGCTGACCTGCGGGCCACAGATGTGATGAGGACAGCACGTGAGCAGCAGCAGTGCTGCTTTCCTGAGGCCCTGTGTTGTTGGCTTTGCTAGGTGGTCAAAGCAGTTGCTGCTTTTGGGGAGATCAGTTGGAAACAGCAATACAGGAATAAGCACAGTAAAGAAAGAGATGTGGGAAGGTGAGGGATGAATTTGGAAAGAATTTCTGTAAGAGGTGAAAACAGAAAAGCGTAGGGCAAGAAAGCAAAGCATACTGAACCAGAAAATGTTTGTCTGAAAGCGGAGATCCTGATGGAAGAGTGCATGATGAAGATTCGTGGGCAGGTAGGAATGTGTTACCACTCTCCTGGATCTTCATCTATCTGCGATGCACTGCATAATGACACAACAGCACAGTTGTGCAACACTGTCTAAGTCTTCTAAGAAACTGCTCAGTTGTAACGAAAGTTATTATAAAACACATAGACTAGTATTCATGCAAAAAAGGAAAGACTAAATTCTAGACACAAGTAAAATTACTGAAATAGCGCTATTTGACAGCTCAAGGCTTGAAGGAAAAGCAGGGATATGAAAAGGTATAAAACCTCAAGGAAGAAAACTGGGTAAATGGAGGATTGTAACTTGGCAGCACAGAAGAAAAATCCCTTCCAGGGAGCAGTGGAAGCTGAACCTTTCCCATGGGACTGTTGACTGCCAGGTCAGCAAAGACCCATTGCTTGTTCCACAGGGGTGATGAATACTGTGATATCCTCAGCCACCTCATGTGCATTAGCCAATAAATTTTATAGTTTAAGAGCACAAAGCAATTACATCCTGCTTGCAGGGTCTCAAAAAACAATCAAGGCTGTCCACATAAGTAAATGAGGGAAGGAGCATTATGTGGTCCATACCAAACACTCTACAAACTGAAACAAGCATGGCATTTGGGACAATCAGAGAATTTTCCCTAGAAGTGGATTATGCTGCATACTAAACCAATAATCTGGACGCCTGCTGCTGCCATCATGGGTATGCTTGCATGTCTGTGATAAAACACTTTGGGTTTAGCCAGTGGTCTGTAATTTAAAATCAAGGATGATTAATAAAAAATGTATTTTCCATAAATCAAATTGTAGGGGGTTTGTCACTACAATGCAGAATTTACAATATAGTTTACAAATATATTAGAAATAAAGTGACTGGAAAAACTCCAGTCGGTCCTGTTTCTCTAAGGCATATTTTAAACCTGAAGACAAGACATCTATTGATCTTTTCATGAAGTCACATTCAACATGACAAAAATACTAAGTAAAATCTTCCAGGCTATGTGAAACTCTTTCTCCCCCTGGTAACATCCTCCTATACAAAGGTGCTTATGAAAGGCTGCTCTAAAATTATCAGTCACTATGTGAAAAATGCAGCAATACTGAAAAAAAAAACCTTGAAAAAGAGTTTTGGGATACCAAGGAGCGTATAACCTTATTCACCGAAACAATAAATGCAACTGTTTCAGAATCCAGTTTGACTCTTGAAGTTTTATTTGAAACAGTATTTTAGTAGAAGTGAATTGAACATGTCCAGAAAAAAGACTAAAAAGAAAAGAAACACAAAATACCGATAAGCAGAGACATACCAGGCTGTAAAAGAAAATGAGGCATGTGTTACAATCAATAGTGCTACATCACCTTTACCCTTCATCTTAATCATCTCTAAAAAGGTTTAATGCTGATTAAATGCTGTACATTGATTAAATTCAAAAGTAATACTAAATGGTGGCAAGCAGGAGGGAAACCTAAAAGGGCTAATGATGAAATAATGGTAAGAAAATAATCATTAAAAAAATGGAAATCTTATCTTTGAGAATATTAGATTTGAAAACTTTCCAACATGTAAATGATCCATCATTCTAATTTTTAAACAAAAATAAACCTTGGTCAGAGCCATGAAATACTAAAAATTCTTTTGCACTCTGTGAGAAGGGAAAAGAATCAGTAATTCTAGCTTTGCTTTGCTTACTTTTCCTATCCACTAGGGCTGTATCAAATTTTCCAAAATTTGCTAGGTAGTGAAATGGTAAATTTACTGAACAGAGTCTTGGGAAATTCTTCCTTCCAACTACTTAACTGAGGCACATCTCTATGCAGATTTGAGTCTGTAGATAATCTGATGTCTTTATATTTTTCAAGATTGGTCACAATATATATTTTCATTCAATTTTTGTTGAATTCCTGAATCACACGAGGAACATAAAATGTCTTATGACAACAAGTGCTGCTTAAAGCACACAATGAGCTGCACTGACTTCATGGACCTTTCAACTCACAAGCTTAACATTAAATATATGCAAAAGTGCTTAACTGCATAGAGAAAATCTACGGGAGTAGTTAAGAAACTAGATATAAGAAAAAGATTGGAAAAATTAGTATTAAGGATGCAGAGGACTAACATATCCAGATGTATTTTTCCCTCCTCTTCCATGAATTGGACATAACTACACTCATGACTGTAAAAATACACCTGCTGCAAGCAAGACCTCTAATCCGTTACTTAAAACACAACTATACTAACTCAATTACTTAAAACTACCTTGTTAGGGAAGTTTTTAATACCAAACATACTCTTAATAGGACTTGTTTAAATTTCATTTCTTTGTTTAAAAGAAAAAAACCTGAACTTTCCAAATTTCTATTTTTGACCATAAATCTTCCTTAGCTTAGTTTCCTTTCTCCTTGTTATTTGTGTCCCACTTATCATGTAAGGAAAAGCTGTAAATCACTCAATAATACAATGTGTTTAATCAAACACCCACTCCATTATTCTCACGTGCCATGTTTCCCACACTAAATCAAGTGACAGATGGCAAACTGAGACCCCTCTCCACTTTTCCTCAGTGCCTGTGGAGCAAGCACTAAGAGAACATCACAATCCTAAAACTCCTGTATCTACCCATGAAGAAGTCACTTCTAGATCTAAGGACAGACAAGCCTGAAGCACTGAAACTCAACATGTTGTAAGAATCAATGCAATCTGAGACAAAGAATGAGTGAGAGAGAAAGGCACTGGACACAGGGGTGGGCAAAGATTGGACATAGCAGCGAAAGCTTTTCAACAGGAAAATGTTACAGAGTGGAATGTGGTATGAGGATAGGTGTTTGATACTGGCTTTGCTCTTTCACCTTCTCCTTTTACATGACCTCAGCAAAAAAACAGGTTTTCAAAAGATACTGCTCACTAGAAGCTTCAACTGATAAAAGCATTTTTCTGTCAATGGCTAGAATTGAATACAATCTGAAAAGAAAATGACTGCAACAGCAAATATCTAGTACTTTTTACTGCAAACTATTAATGAGATAAACTTAGCTTTATTAAAAACAAAAAAAAAATTGTGTTATATTTTATGAATGCCAAAAAGTAAAATGAGTAAGATGTATTAAGGGCAGTTAGGAATCCAAAGAGCATACCAATGGGCATTAAGGAATCTTAAACTTAAAACCAAAATCTGTTTATTCCGTGCCGTAATTTTTAAAAGGCAGATGATATTATAACTGTTTTCTGAGGCTACTTTCAAAATAACACTTTGGTACTATTGCCTAAGCTATGTTACTGCATATGTAAGAGCCAAAATTTGCCAAGTTTTATCTGAGGTGGGGACAATGTCTGCATATATACCCAAACTGAGAAGACTAGAATCTGAAGTAGTCTTTGGCATGACACTCTCTTTAATTAAATGTGCTTTGAAAGGCAGCATGAAAAAAATATTATAGTTTGGTTCTAATTCAACTCACCCAACTTTTAGCAGTAACTGAAGCAAAACCAATTTAAAGGCTTTTCAATGGTTTTCTGATTGCAAACAAGTTTGTATCATGAGTTACATTTCTAGTCTATAACATGATGTGTAAAAAGTACCAGCATACACTGTGATTAATTGATTTCAGATCTACTTCAGGAAACAAAACAAGAAAAATTCAGAATTCCAGGTATTTGTGTGTCTTGACACAAGATTCTTAAGCCAAACCAAAACGCAATGTGATTCTTGTAGGTTTTTCCAACAAAGCAGACGTTTCCAAACTCGTTGATGTTGCAGCACAGAGAGAGCATAGGAAAAGTTATCATGATAAGTTTCAGAGAAAAATACTTTCCATTTTACATTCAGTTCTTGATCCCTTGACTTTGCCTTTATAGAAAGCCACTAATTATCAAAATAAGGAAACAAAATTGGAACATTAATTACTTTAATTTTAAAGTAATTACGTTGAAATAATTTACTTAATTACTTGAAAATTTTACCTTTTTAAGAAAAGTCATGACCACTAAGATGTGACTATAATAAATGCAAGGCAAAGTTTTTTAAGATGTATTTTCAGAAAATTTGCAAGTGTTATATTACTATTGCCATTTATTACTTGGGATATTTACCTAGCCACAGTCCTTGAGTTTGAAAACAAAAGTAAAAATACTCACATATTTTACATGGACAGAATTCAGAAGTATGCAGCAACAATTAAGAAAAGCAATAGTTATACCTATGAATATGTTATAACTATGAATAAGTTCTATTTTACTTATAAAATAAGTTTTACTAGTCAAGCACAGCTAAGACAATCAAGAGTTAGAGAAAAGCTATTTAAAATTGCAAAATTGTAGTATTTCTGGAAATACGATTAGCAGTTTTAGAAGCTCTATGTGTATAATCAATCTAAACTTGATAATATTTCCAGAGTTGAACAGTTGGGCTTCATGAACTTAGAGGTCTTTTCCAATCTTAAGAATTCTATGATTCTATGAATTAATACAATATTTTCCTGGTAAAAATAGTTGTGTGCATTTTAAAATTAATTAAGCAGTAAACTGTGAATAAATTGACAAAGCAATATAGTACAATGTAAAGGAAGATGAATCATATCACACAGTTACAATATTCTAAGGTATAAGGTTTGCACTAATAGACATATGCTTAAAATCACATATAAGAGATTTTCTGAGCTGAATAAAACAAATTATTACTGATAAAACATTATATAAGGAAATAAATTATAATCTGGCATCTTCAATCTTTTTTTCCTAAATGTGCAACTAAGTTTCGATTAATTTCTATTATATTATGCCAAAGTTTTAAATGCTGTAGAGGTGATGGTGATACCTAAAAAACAAACTTGGAGATTAAGAGGGGATACCCAAAGCAGCAGAAATACAAGCTTACATTGAGCTTGTAAAGAAAATATGTAGTTCCTAAAATAACCTAAAAAGTCTTTAGTTCAGAAATCAGTAAGGGAAAGATAAGAATAGTGAAGAGATGAAAAATACAATTTTTCTGCAATTGCCAAAGGATGTTACTAAATTTCTCAAATTATTATTCCATGTGACATTATCTCCAAGTAGATGTTATTTTCATTTGCTCTTTCCATCAAATATTGTGTATGATTCTTGACTACTTCAGCCCCAAAATAATCTGCATGAGTTTTAGTCTGAGTTTAATTAGTATGTTTCAATGCTATGGGAGTCTTTGATGCAGCTGAATGACATGATCTGTCTAGCTGCTTGCTTCTCCAGTTTCTGCACTGAAGCACTGTAGAGAAAGCTTGCTCCAAAACCAAAGTCCAAAATACCATGCATCCACACAGGGACATCAGGCAGCTAGCCTGAACACATTATCTGAAAACATACTGTAGTTCTCCAATTTCTCTGCACAGAGTAATTGTCATTAACATTTTTCTTCAATCTGGACTGTAGGGATAAAAATTCAAATAGTAATTTTAAGTGCTATTTCATTAGATTTCTGCAGTTCATAAGGGAACTACATTGTCAATCAGAGGTAGGTGAGTGGAAGAAAGAACAGAACTGTACATGTCAGCGGTATGCTAAGGTCACAGTTTATTCACTCAACTGCTACTTGGAACAGATAACAAGTAAAAAGATACAGTGTATTTTTGCCACCTTTCTCTATTTAGTTTATGGTTGCAGAATGATAGGTCCACTGAAATTGTAAATAACAGATATATATGTATAAATATATAAAACTTCATTGGGGGAAATTACAAAATCAACTGCCTAAATCTAGAGCTGGAAAGCTAATTCATTGTTTATGTTCTTTAGCCAAACCAAAGAATAAAAACAAATTTCAAAGTGGCCTAAAATTATAATGCTTTGGTTTACCCTGTAAAAATGACTTGGATTCATCAAGCTCTTGAATGTTACTAAAAAAAACCCCACAAAATCTGCAACAAAATTTTTAAGTGAAAGTTCCAAATATTTCGTTCCAAATTGTCTTCTATCCAGGAAATATTTATTAATAATTTTAATGCATTAAAAATACATTTCATTGTAACAATTAAAAGATTACCATATTAAAAAAAAATATTAGATTTGATTTTAAGTTTATACCTGGTCAGTTAAATAAACACTTAAAAATTAACTCCCTGCATCCTTCTACCCAAACAATTCTTTATATTTAGATCAGCCTCTTGCTACAGCATTGTATTGTATCTGCATGGCCAAGCTTTGGTAGCAGGGGCAGCTTTGTAAGAAGCTGCCAGAAGCTTCCTCCATGTCTGGCGGAGGCAACTCCTGGCCGCTCCAAAGACAGATGTGCTACTGTCAAGGCTGAGCCAATCAGGAATGGTGGTAACACCTCTGTGATAACACATTTAAGAATTAAAAATAAAGTTATTGCACAGTTCCAATTGTGGCCAGAGTAGAGCAGTGTGAGAACAACTCTGCAGACACCAAGGTTAGTGCAGAAGGAGGAGAAGGAGATGCTCCAGGCACTGGAGCTGAGATTCCTCTGCAGCCGGGGGCGAGGACCATACTGTAGCAGCTGTGCCCCTGCAGCCCATGGAGATCCATAGTGGAGCAGAAATTCAGATTCTCCTGCAGACCGCAGCCCTATGCCCTACCAGGTGGATGCCCAGAGGAGGCTGTGAACCCATGGGAGGTCCATGGCAAGAGGAGCCCACACTGGAGCAGCCTGTCTTTGAAGGGGTCTGCACCCCCTGGCAGAGGGACCCATGCTGCAGCAGTCTGGGGAGGACTGCTGCCCATGGGATGGACTCATGTTGAAGAAATTAATTGAAAACTATCTCCTGTGGGAGGGACCCCACAATGGAGCAGGGGAAGGACTCCTCTCCCTCAGCAGTAGGAGAAACAACATGTGATGAACTGACCATAACCCCATTCCCTGTCTCCCTGCACTGCTGGGGGAGGAGTCAGAGCTGGGAAGGAGGGAGGGGTGGGGCGAAGGTGTTTTTATTTTACTTCTCATTATTCTGCTCTGATTTTGTTACTAATAAATTTAATTAATATCTCTAATTCTAGTATGTTTTGCCTGTGATGGTATTTGGTGAGTGATTTCTCCTGGTCCTTATCTCAACCCATGAACCCTTCATTATATTTTCTCTCCCCTGTCCAGCTTCAGAGGGGTGTGACAGAACGGCTTTAGTGGGTGCCTGGTATCCAGCCGGCATCAACCCACTACAAGCATTTAACCTTCAAAACAAATTCCATTACTATAAATTGTTCTAGAATCTCAGTTGAGGAATTCATCCACCTACGTTTCTCCCTATGTATCCAATGACTGCTATTCTCACTAAATATACAGTAACTGCTATTCAGACATTGGACCTTAAATACATTCCTATTAGCTTGAATAGAAAAAATTTCCTGAATCAGAGATCAAAGTACCTTCCTTTCACTTGTTGATTGATCTTCAACAATTCATTAAGATGTTAAGAGGTACTGCCTTTCACGGCCTGTCTAGTCTTGAGAATGCAACAGTTAAAAAGAAGACCAAAATGTTAAGAATATTCTTCTATGCCTTCTGAAAATAAGTTTACAGATGGAGGCATAGGTCCACAAGAAAGAACAATGAGTAGATGCTAACTTCATATATCATTAGCTTTCTAATAGAGAAAAATAACACTATCAAAGATAATAAAAGATTGACAGAAAATAAAATCAATGCTAAAAAAAAAATTGAAGATATTTTTAAGTGGTATTAGGAAATAATGTTTAAAAATTAAACACCACCCAGCTTCAACTGTCTTATATTCTAACGAGGCCTTATGTTCTAATGAGGCTTTATGTTCAAATACAGTCTTGTAGTCAGTCTTCACCTTCATTATCACAAGGCATAACAAAAACTTTTGATCCATTCTGGCTTCGTCATAAACCTGAATATCTCTGTGCTTAACTCACCCTTAATATTGAGCTTGCTGGCTCAGTGGAATGAATCTCCAAGGCTGATGAAACTAAGGTGAGTACAGCTGTAGGGATGAAGAACATCAATTGTGGATACAACCATGCTGTGCAGCTTGGTGCAATCTCACATCATGCCCACCAGCTTGCTCAGACTGGGCTGGGTTACCCTTGTTGTACCACCCTTGGGGATAACTGGAGTCAACAAAAAACCCCAGAAATATACTTATGGAGGAGGTATTACATACAATTTCACACCAAACCATCTTTGTTTGGCATGTAAGTGAAACTGTTAAAAGCCCTCATCAAATTGATTCCATGTCCTCCAGATGGTCCTGAATGCAGGCAGCCAGGATGTGATATCTGGACACAGCCTGTGTTTGCAGAGCACATGGTTTTAAGCCAAGAATGTTTCAATTGCTGAATGTCTGGAATTCATTCCAATCCTGCCAGGGTATACAGAAATGGACTCAACATAAACCAGAAGATTTTTCAACACAGCAGAATGTGAGTTATAAGTCAACTTTTATGAAAGAAGGTGGGAAAATGCATTTCAATTAAGATTTTAATGAATTTTGGCTCTTAAGAAGGATTTTTTTTGAAACTGGCATAATGCAAACTAACCCTATTCCATCGGGTTTTATTTAATTTTATTTACCTATTTTCATCATGCCTCATGAGCTGAACGCACTGTTCTGTTTCATCATTGCTGCTTGTCTGACTCCACATATTATATGAGCTATGAGCAGAACTCACAGCAGTAGTCAGATTATTGCAGAAGGTCTCACTAAATGAAAAGTTGCATCAAGATGAAAACATGTGATTGCTAACTGGATAATTCTGCAACACAAAGCAGTACTTTATTGTTTGATGTTTAAACAATCAGAATTTCCAATACTATCTACAGTAAAACACTTGTACATAGGATGAGGTTAGACTTCAAAATCCATTCATGTTTACAGTCTACACCATCTAGATTCCACAAACTCATAAAGGATCTTTAGAAATCAAAAATGTGAATAACAAAGAGAAAGATGTAAACACATGAAAGCCTGTAAACTTTATCCACATATAGCATCTGAAGATTCTCCGAAGTATTTTTAATCTATCTGATGGATTCACTGTACAACAAGTAAACCTGACCGATATTCCTTTCCAAATTCAGGACATTCTTTTATATATCTTTAAGGATAGGACCCTACATTTATTTGACTGTTAGTCCACAGCACTCCTTGCCCTAAATAAATTGTCAATATGAATTACAGCACATATATAAAAATATCACACACCTAGAAACTAATAGCAAATCACCAACCATTGTACAACGAGAGTACAATGTACTACCTCTTAAGCCACTTTCAAAAGGAAAACACAAGAAAAATGATATTGTATTAAATTACAATACAAAAAATAAAAAATCAAACCAGTCTGAATCAGGCTTATAGAATATTACTGAGAAGCTTCAACATCAATAATTCTTTTCATAATCAAGGAGATTATCAGCAATATTGCTAATACCCTGAGTCAACTGTATGATCTGATATATGGGTAGGAAAAAAGTCCTGACTTTTGAAGTGAAATAATTTCCTGTGGGATAAAAATTACTCTGTGGCTAATTATATCACTTTACTCTTGAGTTTATAACTATTTGCATTTACTTTTTCTCATTCTGTCTGGCACAGAACTTCTTCCCCTCTGCAATTAACTTCAGCAAAGCTTTGGAGGTAGGAAAAAAATATAACCTTTGTTAGAATGGAAGATAGAACCCACAGAAAAAAATTTAAAAGGCCAAACTTGACGATGAGTCATTTGAATTAGCAAAACTTGCTCTAATATTGTTGTGGAGGATGTGCTCAGGGAAAAACTCAGGATATTCTTTACTGCGATTTGTAACACATTGGACATTAGTCTCCAGCACTGAGTGACCACTTAATCTTTTATTTCAGAAATGTAAAGTTATAGTCTTGAATTGAGTTTCTGTGTATGTTTTAGTGAACTTGTTCAGGAAAGTCTTACTGAAGAGTGATCTAGAATAACTTAATTTGAAATTTACAAGCACAGTGATCACAGCTGAGAGGTCAAAACTATAAGAATAATATTTATAAGCACTGCTGCTACAGAAATGCTTCTGTGGAATAATGAAATGAAATCCTATTGAAATGTTCATCCTATTTAAAAAATGAACAAAAAAAATTAAGACATATTTGCAAAATACTTCTTATTTTCCCTTAAATAGTATTACCAGATTGTTTTCTGTTGCATTAAAACACGAGAATCTTGCACCAGAAATATTGCCTCAATGTCACCTGTGAGATAAATTGACATATTCGCTTAGTTAATATTAATTTCCAGTTATATATGATACTAGAAAAGCAATGCTGTGAATAGCCTTTGTTTTTATCTTCCTCCTTTACTGAGTAACAGCACCAGTTCGAGATCTGTGAGATCCTATATCTAAAAAAAATTTGCAGTATAAGAAGGTTTAGTACTTCCAAAATTTTTCTGAAAATCTTTTGATGCTTTTCATAAATACTAATTTCCTGGAAGAAACAAGCAAACAAAAAGCTCCATGCTATTTTCTGTTGCACAGACATTCAGTAACCAGAAGGGAGTGATGTAAACCACATGTCACAAAAAGCATTTCTGTCTCAGATCTCTGCTCTTTAGCACCTGCAGCACTAGATGAATTGCAGACTCACTCAGGCTGGAAGGGACCTCAGGAGCACACTGGGACCAGCCTGAACACATCCTTAAAGGAAGGCTGATAGTCTCTTTTTCATACCAGGGCCAGCTGATACTACATAGACCATTTCCTTCATAACTCGCCAGGTGTGGCAATGTCTTCATTCCATTCACTGATCCAGCCAGGAATATTTCATATGGGCTTGCTGTGATACAACACTGCCTCTGGTTATAACCACTACTGATTCTGGAGTTTCCTTGAACAAAAGATTACAAGATCTTAAAACAAATACGTTAGGAGGAGAGATTTTCAAATTTGAGGTAAAAAGCTGACCCCATAAAATTGTTGTTGCACTTGTTACTCTACAAATAAAAACAGATCAAGAAAAACTGCTCACAATGTACAAAACTCTGAATGCAAGTATTCCATATACAAACTCACTACTAACCTTGATTAAAAGTACTATGCCCTAAGAGGGCAGGAGATAGCTTTATTTGTCAGAGATTGACTTCCTGATTTACTTCCCTTAGACCTGAATGCTTATATTAATTTTATTATTATTATTTTCACACATATTTTCTTGGTATTCTTTATTATACTGTGTATTTAAGGAGCATATTACTGTTCTGTATACAGTAACACAATTGACATACAAACACCTTCTCTTTCTCACTGCAGAAACAATGTTATAAAGAGAAATGCAAGTACTGTAGGCAGGAAACTTGAAACAGTGTTTCCAACAGGATACAGGCATAGACAATCCATTCAATATTCACTATGTATCAGATGAAAACAGGTATTCAATTCAAGTAAAAAAAGGACCCCCTGAAGAAAATGCAGAGGTTGCACAGTCTGTGACCTAGTAAAGCACGAGTCTAAACATGCTGTCAAGCAAATGTGCTTAATCTCCACTGCATCAAACCATAAAAAGAGCCTGATGAGTTCAAAAGATCATGTCAGTGGCTTTGAGACCTTTAAGGAGCAGGACATGCATTGAGGATCACAGTCTCCGTCTTTTTTTGAAGGAAAGGTTACATGAAATGGGTAGATTTATACTAGGAAAAAGAGGATACACATAGAAGCTTTGAGAGACAACATATATTAAAAAATGTAAAAGAATTCCTCAGAAGATAAAAGAACAAACTAATCCCTATGTCCACATACACCAGAGAAGAGAATAGGACTTTGCTTTTGATCATCTAAGACCCTTAGTTCATCCTGCAAGGCACTGCCCACTCACATGCAATGGTTCTACTTATCCTCACTGGAGAGCCCCTTTGTTTTCCAGATCAGTTCTCCAACTTGTCAAGTTCGGTCTCAGGTCTGAAAAGGTCTCCCAAAGGCTCCTTTTGCTAGATAAATGTCAATGTTATACTTAACGAGGATAGACTATACTGATTTAGATGTTGTGTTGTCTTCACCATAATAAACATTATAAATCACTCTCTGCAGGCACCTATGCACAGTTAGTGATACCACATAGCAGTGAGTCACTGTGTGGGGAAAAAAAATACTTGGTTTGTATTTTTTCTATCCTCTGCATTATTAAAGTTAAGTACATCAATAGATTTTCTGTGTCATACTTATGTTTTTGCAAGTAACTTCAAATATTTTGTTTATAACATAACTGTCTTACCGAAGTAAAAAATGATTCCTGAAACTATTCATAACTACAGTACCATATAAGTAAATAGCATAAGTTACCTGCTTGGTCTTTAAATATTTTTGATATGACGACAGGCACTTTGTGCTCAGCACCACCCTGAAAGAGAGACATATTAACCATGAGATCTCACGACTGAAGTGGTCATACTGAAATTTGAAAGAAGAAAAGAGAAGTTACCCATACCTTTATGCTTAAGCCCAAGCCACCAACTGGTTGTCTACGAAGTGTAACAGTTCTGTGCTTTAAAAAATTGCAGAAAAAATAAATTTAGGTGAAATTACAATATCTGAATGAGCATAGAAGATGTTCCTAGGCTCTCACTTACTTAAAAAAAAAAAAAAAATCTCAAAGGTAGTCTAGAATCTGAGCAATCAAGTTCAGTTCTGAAGTATCATTCAGCATTGATTTATAGGCACTCAATTAATTCCTTATCACAGAGAGCAGAACTTGAGAGTTGTGTATTCAGACTTTAGTATGCTTTTCTATCTCTGAAGTGATATTTTTTTCTGAACAGAAATTTGTACATACTTTTCCTTTGACAAGGGAAAACTATGAAGAGCTCAGAGATGTGCATTTTCATAGCTATCATGTATGCATGATATCTGTTCTAATTTTTCAATGAAAAATAAAAGTGTGTTCCAGTCTACATCTTCAGATCTATATGTACGTTTTTTGCAGCATATGCTGAAAGACTTTTAGCGATAGTCTGCTTCAAGGGTTTAATTTTTTCATTTCAGATTTAAGTGCATAAGGAAGATAAACATTTATCAATATTTTTCTAGAGAAACCTATCATATGTTTAACAGTATTCTGAATTTGACATTTCAATAATGTGTAACTCATGGTGCCTGACAACATAATAGCACTTCATCTGTTGACAAGAATTATACAGTTGATGGGAACATCTTTTTTGGAACATGCTGAACAGTAGTGGATAGAATGCCATCTTTACAGTAATTCCTGAACATACAATTACTTTTTCCTTTTCTATACATTAGAAATATTATGTAAGATTAATCCTACATGTATAATTTCTGTTTGCATATTGCAAAATTTCACTGATTCAGATACATATAAGTTTTTATTTCAGTAGTCAAGGCCATAATCTTATATTAACAAGTTATTTTAATATATATAGCTTCTTTGTGTAACACTCATCATGCTAGACATATGTTCATATCGACTCAGGGGTGTCAATAAATCCTGAATTTCAGTTTCATTTTTTGTGGAAAAAAAATCCATATGATAAAATAAAATAGGAATGGTTTTGTACATTTTCAAAATTGCTTATGTTCCCATAAACACTGTACTACACTAGTCTATGCTAAAAATGGAAAACTACTGCATTATGAACATGGTACCTGACATATCAAAAGGTTTATATGATTCAATTTCATCTGATATAATTCAGTTTCTTTGACATCTGTGCTAATTCAAATTGTTTCATGTTTTTTTTTTTTCCTTCATTTGGAACTGCATCAAGACTTTTGATCAAAATTATCACTCTCACTGACAAAGTTCAGATCTGATCTGAATTAGAATACATCCCTAAAATTCAGTGGCTCACTCCCAAGAGATGTATTCCAGGACATTAACTGCTGCTTACTTAATTCATGTTTTACTTCACCTATACTTACACCTTAAAAATGTATTATCCTAATATACTGCATCATCACAAGGAGATGATGGAATAAATATTTCTACAGTTTAGCTTGCTTTAGCATGATCAGACAACAAATAGAAAGCTGCCACATGGATAGATTTAGCCATTTTATAAAAAATACAAGTAGAGTACTACTTATTGGCATCTTATACTCTCAACTAGAACAAACAAGCATTTTTATATGGTTGATAGGTAGCCCTATGAAGCAAACTATTTGCATAATATTGTAATAATCTTTATATTTCTATTTCAATAGTTAATAGCATTGTTTATTACAGAGATTCAAATATTCCTATTAAAAGAAGATATTAAACTCATACTTAAATGTTTCCTACATAACAGCTTAGGAAGGGCCACATTTAAAAAATGCAAAAAACTTTCTTCTTTTCAAGATATTCAAATTGCAAAATAAAATGCTAAAAGCCAAGTATTTTGATTAGGGAGGCACTGTACAATTTGGAGAAGGAAAAGTATTAAGCAAAGCATCACTTTTTTGTCCTGTTTGACTGTTCTGAGAAAACTAACAGCTGCTGTCAGAAAACGAACAGTCAGCTCAGTAGACTTTAGGTCTGAATCAGTCCTGAATTTGTTATGCAAGGACAAAGTTTCATGACTATGAAATTTGGACAGAAATCCACAGTAGCTTTGCAAGCAACTATGAAAGACAATTCTACTCCAAAACATCTTGCCAAAACTGAACTACGATATTTGTGGGGAAAAAAACAAACCTATATTTTTGTGACATTAATGTCATGCACATATGCAGCTGAAAACCCAATGTGTATGTGTCAGTCAAACAAACAAACAACTTATTTCACTTTGTGGTTGCCTGAAGGCTAGATATAATTTTTCTTTCCAAACAAATTTATTTATGGTTTTAGAGTAAAGTGAGACAGACATCTATATCCATCTCAAAAAAATAAAAATGCAGCGTTATAGTTGACTGTAATTTTATTTCATTATAGGCAAGAAAAACTCTTTTAGATAGTCTTACTAATTATCAATCAGAACAGCAAAGATGAGATTAATTTTTAAATTAACCTTTTTTGCTTTTTAACTAGCATTTTGTTCCATTTTGTTTTGTTCAATAGCATCTATAGTTTCTTAAAACTCTTTATTCTCATGGGTTCCAAAGTACTCAATGTGTGGTCTATAACAATCACTCATTACAGGTGTGCTACCAAGCAGAAGCAATTATGTACCCTCCATGGCACACATGGCCTCTTTTGTTCCCTGTTTCTAGGAGATTCGAGGATAAAGTAGTACCCCATATAAAACTTCAGGCTACATTTGAATAGGCAGAATGTAACTAATAAAACTGTAATTGGCAGGACACCAATATGAAATATTCCTATATTTTTGAGACCTTTTATCATGGCAAGCTGTCAACTGGTGAGGCAGAAAATTTCAGGAACTCCAAGAATGATGCCAGACAGGGAATATATTGAAAAGCAGATACAACATAAAATTTTAACCATGTAAGACATAGACACCATTCAAAAGAACAGTATGTCAACAACTGTATAGAGATGAGACTACTTGGTAACAGGTGCAGTGCTGCTTATCACAGCTAAAACAAGTAATAAAGCTGAAAAAAATTCTGTACTTTTATTAGTTGAAAACTGAATGACACTTTCAAACGTAATGGGGAGAACTATATGGTCAAATACCCATCTTTTAGGTATGAGACAGCTCTACACAGAAGACTTACTAGATTCTGTTAAAAAACAATGACTCAATAGAAAATTTTATCGCTGGAAAGGTCTTTTATGTCTTGGTATTTGTTCATATGAAGTGACATGAGTGGAGCTTAATGGGCAGCATGAGAACGCAATCAGTGCTTATTTCTGTTCCTGTGTTTAAGGAAGATTTTATATCCACCTTTCAATGCCTACCCAATATGTCATTAATACCAGATTGCTAACACCCAGGACTGGTACTTGTGGGAAAGGATCTCTCATTATAAAAAAATATTATACTTATTTATCTATTTGTCTATATGAATAATGTACTACAGGGACTTCAGAAAGAGACTCTGCTGGAAGCACTCCAAACTCATTGATATAGAGACATTTTTGAAAAAAGACTCTGTATGTACAATATTTTACTTTTCTGTTCCAGTCTGCGTGAAAATATTAATGAATACATATATTATTTCCAAGCATCAAACTGAAGTACATAGCAGAAGAGGCTGGAGCACTTGACACAGACCATGTTCTTCAGGTTTTGTAGAAACTGTTCTAAGAAACAAGCCCATTCTCAATGGCTAGAACAGGCTGGAATAGACAGATCACCAATGCTTTAATTTTGTTATTTTCCCTTCTACTTATCAGTAAGACTACTGTGATGACTTTACCAGTGTCCTCCTGGACTTCCCTGTCCCCATGCCAAATAGCAAGGAGGTTGAGTGGAGAATCCCTGTGCTGACTTCTCTCCTGTGTGGGCATCTTTCCTGCTGCACCACCTGGATGCTGACAGCATTAAATTCGGTGGGAGTGACTCTCTTAAGGTAAGACCATAGTTACGAGCTGGGCAGAGCTCGTCATGTTCCCAAGGATGGCCTTGGGGCTAACTCAGCTGACCACTGCCCCCCAGTGAGGGTGTCAGTTACTTCCTCTCCATCTTTTGACTTCACAGACCAACAGCATTACAAGGTTAAATTCCTGGTACCAACTCCACTTGTTACCCTGAGTCCGTGCCCATAGGCTAAGAGTAGTTGGGCTAAGCTCTTCAGTTATTGAGGGGTGCTATGTGCCTTATACTATTTCAGACAGATATTGGTGAAAATGGGTCAACCAATACCAGCAATGATCGTAACAATCCTATTGTTACACCAACAAATCCTATTGAATGTAGGGGCACCAACAGGCTCAGTATCATGACACATCATCAAAATTACCAATTAAGACAAAAATCACTGGTCTTGACTGAAGGGGACTGGTCACTGTTACTTAACCCAGAAAAGGAATGTGTATAAATTATATGTGTTCAATAAATAGCCATGACTAAATGTGCCTTGGTACCTGAGCCTATCTGGTCCTCACACTCAAACCACGACAGACTATTACCTTAATAGATAGCAGACTAGTTCTGAAACATAAAAAGTGGATAAACAGGAAGATAGGAAAATGTAAACAAATAAATCATTCATTGCTGCATTGTTTACAAGACCGTTTTTTTAAAATAAATTTATGCCTACTTCTACAGTTGCATCTGGTATTTATTGGAAGTAGTAGTCTCAAAAGTTCTCCTTACTTGTTGAAAGTAAGATGTCAAATTAACTACAGATACTACCTGGCAGGTTTGCAATAGAAAAGAAAAGCACAGGTTGCCACCCAGGCCCTTGGGAACCATACAGAGGAAAGGAAAAAGCAAAACAAGAAAGTGCAAAAATAAGACTGAAAAGAGAAGCCTGCAACCTGTCCTGCATGGATGCAAGGGAAGAAACAGCCTGATACCTGAAGGGGTAAGAAGATAGTTTGTCCTGGTTTCACTTGGGATGGAGTTAGCTTGCTTCTTAGAACTTAACATACCAGACATATGTTCATTTTCTTAGCAACTCTTGAAGGTACCACAAGGACTTTACAAGATAGGAAATGACTGAAGAAACAGAACTTGTAAGAATGTGAGACCCAGTAAAATGTATCATAAAATGCAGACATCCTGCCGGTTGTTATATATCCCCAAAGAACAAAAGAGGGTGTGGTGAACAAGGATATGTTGAAATTCTTAGGGAAATTTTCTCCTCAAGATGGGGAGTTCCCATGATGAGGATTTTCTCAGCTCACACCCTCCACCTCTCCAGACCTTGAGCTCCCTCAGCAAATTGTTCAACATGTATTTAACATTTTGCCAAATAGAGATTTCCACTGCCACTCATACAACCCCCACTTCTCACTCATTGTCAGCAAAATTCCACCAGTGACTGCAGGTTGCAGTGCACCTGCTGGCTGACTTCACTTGTAGAAATAAGGATTTAGAAGTACAGTAGGCACTGCTCTTGCCAAAATTAACTCCAGATGGAATTCAAAAGAAACACCATATTGAGGAAAGCGGGTAGGTGCAGCATGCTAACAAGAGATGGTGCTGGATTATGGTTAACCACAAGGTCTGACAATATAGGCATCTACTTGACAAGGCTAGCACCACACAGCCTCATGCTAATATGTAAAGATATATAATGTATCATACAGCACACGAGATGAACTGCAATGCCAACACCCAGGACTGGAACAGAGATTCCTTCTTCCAGTATATGTCAGTCAGGATCAAAGAATACTTGACTAGAAGCCAGAAAGCACTGAGTTTTGATTGCTGCTTCCTTACTCACTGCTGTTACTACTTATGTATGTCCTGAGTAGACGTAAATCTTAAAAAATGAGGGCTGCATGAGGAAAATGTAAATGTCACACAGTCACAGTCTGACTGAACATGCCACATCTGCATTTCCAAGAGTCCATAATACTATCCTCTCAGGGAAGTATAACCACAAGCATCTTATAATTAACCAGGTAAACAAACAAATAATTGAAGCATTGAAAAATAATGAAACGGCTTTTCTATAAAACTATACTGGGGGTGGGGTCTGAATTAAAGTATTTTATTACAAGTAGGATTTGCTATACTGTTGGTTATAATGTCCAGTTTTCAAGAAAATCTTTTTGTTCATAGTCGTCTGTATAAACTTTAGTTCCAAGTCTGGATCATTTTTAATAGACTTCTATAGTCTTAGAAATAGTTCCATTGTTTAAAAAGAGTGTAACACATAAAGTGTAAAAAATTACTGAGACACTGTAAATGTAAGTCAAGAAAACTGCAAGAAAGAGAGGGAAAGTCATATATTAGTCCTCCATGGTAACACTTGATGCCTCATTCTCCACTTCCATGAAGTGAAGGCAAGATGTACTAAGGAAAAGGTAGACAAAAATCAGAAGGTTATTTTGAATGGGAGAGTTTTGAAGCTTAACTTCTTCCACTGTGCAGGATCTCACCTTTTCCCAAAAGGACAGGAAGAAAGCAGTAAAAATTGGTGAAGGCATGACAGTTGCTGTTCAGCTTTGTGTAAAGTCAAAGCAGATCTTTTAATGTGCTAACAAAGACCTGTGACATGTGCAAATTAAATATAATAACATTTTTATCAGTTTACATTATATGATTATAAATGCTATATTATCTTGTTAATGTAGACAAAAGTTGGTGGGTTTTTGTTTGTTTGACTTCAGAACAATCCTCAGGTGCTCCTCCACTGAGTTATAAAATATTCAGTTTGGGACAGGAGCTTTTTTGGCAAGTAGTGTGAGAAGACCCCACACTCTTCTCAGATTCACATTACATCAATGCAGATCATTTACAAATATGGATTTCCAGAGTTACTAAAAACATATATAGGACCCTGCGCCAACATATGATAGTACTTTTCTTACTAAAAATTAGCTGATTTCTTTCAATTTAAAAGGCATCCCATTACAACAAATTGTAGCTAAATCCTGCCAGAATACAGCTTTTTTTTTTGAGTAATTCCATCTGCATTCAACTTTGCACAGCATTTCATAGGTTGGCTATAGTGAAGATGAACAATAGAGGTCGAACCCATCAATATCCCGAATACTGAAACTGGAAAGCCTCACGCTTCCATCACAGTCAGACAGTTTGCTCCCAACTGTTGAAAGTTTTAAACTGCTACAAGACCTCTCACACGGTCTAAGTTACAATTTACCAGTCCTGACACTCTGTCATAGCTTCAAGTGTAATAGATTTATTGAAACTTCAGTTAGAGGATGCAAATATTTGCGTATATGTGTGGCTTATCAGTGTTATGCTGCCTTTCTTTTATCTTGTTGGTATCGAGTGCTCACCCTTAGTTGGACTCTTTCCTCATTTCAGGAAGAGATTGTTTTTCAGGGATATTCATAATGTCCTTTGCATTCTTCTGTTCTATGTATCAGCCTTTTTATTCAAGCTACTTACTCTTTTTATCTTTAATAATAAAGGTTTTTTGTCATGCTGAGAAATACTCATATTTATTTTGTGATGCAAACTTCTAACTGTTCTCAGAGTAACAGCAACACAAGCATATGATCTGTCATAATAAAGGTCCTAAGGAATTACTTGATAGCTATCTTCTAAATATCTAGGTCAGCTTTCCAGAGCATGGAAAACAAATAACAAACAGTTAAATAATGTATTTTCTCCATACAAGTGATCTTAGTTTCAAAAGGAAGACTCTTAATCATTCATTTGATGCTTCAAGAAAGACAGAAAAAAAAAAAGATAGAAATTGTTCATTATTAGCTTTTTTAAAAAAACAATTTTAGACTAAAATACCCCACCAGCAATGATAGAACAGGCACTGGGCAAATTGCAATATTAGCAGTTCTTGAGACATAAATTTCCTTGGGTTTAAAAAAAAAACCAACTTTTAGATTTTTTTGCAGATCTGTTCCCTAGAGGTTTTCTAAAATAACATTTTTCTGTGTCCTCATTAGCGTCTGAGTTATAAAGAAAAAGCCATAGCAATCTCATCAGGGATTCAAACAGTATTTTCAGACACTGTTTCTATTTTTTTAATCAACAAAACGACTAATCTTGCTATTTTTCTTCCTTATTCACCTACTTTGCTTCATTCTAAGACACAGCTTGTGAAGCTGGACATCATGCAAAGGTTTTTGTTATACTAATTCTGTTAGACTCAAGCCTCTGAGGAGTCCTCTTCCAATCAAGATGCTATCATCAGCCTGCATTAAAAACCTCTTTGCCTGACCCCTGACCAATTCAGAGACAATTCAGCTCTATGAAAAGGACCAATTTTGATAAAAATCTAGATGAACTTCTATTCTTTTTCTTACAAAAATAAAATACAAAAAGAAAGAAAGAAAATGCTTATGAAAAGAGCAGAGGCATAAAACTGTGGACAGACAACAGGAGAAGGATGAAGCAATACGCATGGATGAAAACCAAAGAATATTAAGGATGAGGTACTGTATGTAAGAAATTAATTTTAGCAGGTAAAGAGAAAGAGTTAATGTAAAATAATACCTTAATGAAGTATAAAATTCAAAAATCAATGCTTTCCTGTTTCTTCTTCAACTAAAATTGATCTCTCACTGTCTGTCACACAATTAATTTATTTCTGTGAGTATTGTTAAACTTGAGAGCTGGGGAAAAAATATCTTCTGTTTAAAATATTTGGCAAATAAGGAAAACTGTCTATTTATTTTCAATTCACCATTTCTGTCAATACTTTTGTGCTTGTGTTCTATCAGTGTGCACCAATTCAGAGAATAACAGAATGGGTCAGGTTAGAAGGAACCACAGTGGGTCATCTGGTCCAACCTCCCTGCTCAAGCAGGGTCATCCCAGAGCACACTGCACAGGATTATGTCCAGATGGTTCTTGAATATCTCCAATGAAGGAGACTCCACAACTTCTGGGCAGTCTGTTCCTGAGCTCGGTTACCTGCCTATGAGGATACTGTGAGACAGCGTCAAAAGCTTTACTCAAGTTCAGCTGTTATCCATCCAGGTAGCTGTTTCATCATAGAGGGCAGTCAGGTTGGTCAATCATGATTTATTTTTAGTGAATCCATGCTGACTATTCCTGGTCACTCGCTTGTCATCCAGCCAGAGATGGCCTCCAGAATGAGGCCTTCCATCACCTTTCCAGGGATTGAGGCGAGGCTGACTGGCTGGTGGTTTCCTGGACCCTCCTCCTTTCCCCTTTGAAGACTGGGGTGACATTTGTTTTCTTTCAGTCCTCAGGCACCTCTCCTGATTGCCAGCCTTTCAGGGGTGATCAGGAGCAGCCTTGCTGTGCTGTCTGGCAGCCCTCTCGGCACACATGGATGCATCCCGTCAGGGCCCCTGGACTTGTGGATATCAGGTTTGCCTATGTGTTCTCTAGCCCAGTCCTCCTTGACCAAGGGAAAGTCTTCCAACAGTCCTTTTTCCTGGTCTCCTGGGTCAGAGATTACAGAGGTCTGGTCTTACCAGTGAAGACCAGTGCAAGGTGGCATTTGGTAATTCTGCCTTCTCTGTATCCTCTGTTATGAGTCCCCTCTGCATTTAGTAATGGGCCCTCATCATCCTTTGTTTTCCTTTTTTGATTGATATCTTTGAAAAAGCCCTTCTTGTTGTCCTTGACATCCTTGGCCAGATTTAATTCCAAGTGGACCTTGGCCTTCATTTCATTTCTACTTACTCTGACAACCCCTCTATAATAATTCCAAGTGCTCTGACTCTGCTTCCATCTCCTTTGCATTTCCTGCTTATGCTTGAGTAAAGACAGGAGTTGCTTTTTATCCATGCAGGTCTCTTGCCCCCGTTGCTCAATTTCTTGCTCACTGGGATGGTTTGTTCTTGAGTCTGGAGGAAGTGATCCTTCAGTATTAACCAATTCTCTTGGACCCCTCATCCCTGAAAGGCCTGATGACATGGGATTCTTCCAAGAAGATCCCCTGAAGAGGCTTTTAAAGGTAGCTCTTTAGCCCTGAAGAGGCTGAAGGTTACAATTTTACTTGCTGCCCTGCTTCTTGTTCTATACTGAACTGCACAATCTCATGGTCACTGCAGCCAAAGCTGTCCTCAACCTTCACACCTCCAACAAGGCTTTCCCTGTGTTTTACTGACAAGTCGAGGAGCACACCATTCCTTGTGAGAACCTCCACTTTCCATGGCACGTAGTTGCCATCAATGTTTTCCAGGATCCTCCTGGGCTGTTTGTGCTTCACTTGTTGCTTCTCCAGCACTGTCAGGGTGGTTGAAGTCCCCACAAGAACAGAGGCCTGTGACCCTGAGGCTGCTCCGAGCTGCCTGTACAAGGCCTTGTCCACTCCCTCCTCCCAACCAGGAGCCTGTAGCGAACACCCACAACAGTGTCAGCCTTGCTACTCTGCCCTTTAATCCTAACTCATAAGCTCTCATTGCTCATCATCCACCCCAAAACAGAGTCTGATACATTCCAAGTGTTGCCTCACATAGAGGGCAACTCCATCACTGTGATTCTGATGCATCCATACATTCTTTCCCATTCTCTCACCCATACATTCCTTTATCCTAAAAATCTGAAGACCCCAAATGTAACAACAAGTCATGAAGACTTGCTCAGAACACTAGAATTTGCCAAGTCTGAAAATCTGAAATGCACCTTGACGGAAAGATTGCATGTTTAGCATGTAAATATAAATTATATAAATATTTATAAATAGTTATATAGAAAAAAAATTTAATAAATGTAATATTATATAAAAAGCACTATAAAATATTACTTCCCTAAGCAGCTCCAAATCCAGAAGGATTTTTACAGATACTTAAAAGCAGCTTGTCTACTGTGAAAAAATTGAATACTAAAAACAAAGCAGCTGTTTTTATATTATTTTTTCTATATACACCTTGAATTTCAAAAACCATGTTTTTCTCTCATTACTCTACATCCAAGTCCAAGATTGCAAGAAGTAGTGAAATGGGCTGAACAGTCATTTAATTACAGAAAGCCAGGTATAAAATTTCTCATCGAAGGTGAAGCTTTCTCAATGCTTAAAAGCAGCACTTAAACAAATGGCAGATGACAAAATAGAAATAGACCTAGATGATGGTAGTAAAAGGTATTTTATAGAAAGAGTCTTTTATCCTTGGCAGTAATCTCTACTGCTGAAAGTCCAACTCACCACAGTAGCTCTAGTGATCACTGATGTCTTTGTCAGTCCTCAGTGTAGCATTCAGAACTACACCAGACTAGCAGAGCTAAATATGCACAACTGCAAATCCCATCCTCAGTGTTCCTCAGGACTAATGAATCTGTCAGTAAAAGGGAGGCTGGAAGCAAACGCATCCCACAAATGCTGTCCCATGTAAGTGGTTGGAGAAAAAAGTATTACCACAAGTAGAAAGAGAACTTTCTTTTTCAACCATTTTCCATTCACATAACCCAGCTAAGAGGAAAAGTCACTCTAAACCCAGGTTTTTTTCTCCTCCCATGCATTTGAGGTGAGTACAAAAAGAATGCAAAAGGTATTTCTATTTTTGTTGCAAATTAACTAGTTTGATGAATGGCCATGTGTAAAATAAAGATTAACTACGAGTAGCTGAGAATGAAAAAGTACTGAGAAAGGAGAATAAATCAGTAAGACAATGTGATTGTTAATGACTGCTATAGAATTGACTTTCAGGTTACAAATTTCTATTAAAATTTTGAATCATAGAGAACAGGGATGAAAATTATTTTCTTGAACCACTTGAAATATAAAGCATTTATCTCTGGAATTTATGTCATGTAATTGTAAAACTTACCAAAATCAGTGCTAGAGAGCTACCAGCTATTTCAGCCTGATTTCTAATTCTGCTTTTGAGCTCTTATATACTAGAAATTTATATATGGTAAAAAAGACAGCGTTTATCTTCATGTTACATTCAACTTGCCTTCATATTAAATGCTAGGTATCCAGGAGTTTTTATTTGGTTCAAAGTATAACACAGAAAAAGTGAATATGAAGCCAGTCCATTTTTCTCATTAGAGTTTGACAACAGAATCTTGCGAGGATTGCAGATTACACTTTCAGAATGGGACCTTAGGGAGATCTTGTAAGGGACACAGAAAAACAACAGATCAAACCCTAAAAATTTAGTTTTCAGAGTCTTCAGTGAGAAAACTTAGGGAAAATAAGGATAATGTTAACAATGTTTTGCAGGAAAGGGCAGCTTGGCAGGACTGCTCACTCTTATTTCTCAATAGTAGGAGGTAGGTGAAATCCCTTCTGAATGGGTGTCATACTGTCTTGGGGTGACTCAAACCAGGACATATGCCTAGAGCCACATAATACTTTACAACTCCAACCTAAATTACCATCTGAATTATACTTGAAATTCACTTACTTTTACACATTAACACTACATCTACAACCAAGAAAAACTGTCTCTCTTTGCTCTAGTCCTGGGAATCAGTTGTTTCTTGGGCCTACCCATTACTGTGATCATTACTGGTGATGAAATACAACCAAGGAACTTGGACTTATTTTTTATGCAGTAGCTGCATATCCCAGCTATGCCTCCTCTGCAAGGTCTATTACTTTCCAGAATTTATTTCGAAATTCAATTCCTTAAGTATTATCAAAGCTTGTCTCCGTACCCTGTCTTCTATCAGGAAATACTATTTTGGGTACGCATAAAATGTAGGAGTAAAAGGCATCAAAATCAACCCAAATATTGATGCTAAAAGGAAGAGGCAGACTTAGGTTGTTTGGAGTGTTTTTTTGTACTGCTTTAGGTTGGAGTTTGGGGGTGTTGGGTGGGGGGGTTTTTTGCTGTATTTTGGGTGTTGATCAATACATACACAGATTTGATATGGTATTTTCTCAGATGCAACTAGCTTGTGTCGATTCAATCAAGAAGTAACCTAGGACTATGTAGGATGGAATTTTGATTATTTTTCTATGAGATTCATACACAAGGCATTTAAACACCATTGGGTCCATAGCAATCATGTATAATTATATGCACAGACACTATATATGGAAGTGTCATTATATTTTACTACGACTCTTACAACTAGTTTGCATACAACTTATCAGCATTACCAGCAATGCCTGGTAAAAAAAAAATAAAAAAAAGCTGTGTCTTTTCATACTTCCCAGTGAAGCAGAAAGTATATGCAAAGCTGATGAACGAGGCTTATATTTATCTCAGCAAACCAACCAGAAGTGGACATGCCTGTCACCGATCAATCTTTTCGAACATTTTAAAGAGCAAGTCATGCTCCACAGAATTCCATGGAAAAGTACATAATGTTTCAAACTGCTAAAAGCTATTTCAAATTATTTTATGTGAGATAGTAAACAATTTATATATATACTTACCCCATCAGGAATGAAATATTCACTTATTATACAGGCAGACCCTCTCACTCTTAACGTATTCACATATACACACACAAACACCCATTATATACTTTTTTTTGCTTCTAATTCTTAGCAGAGTATAACAAACTCACTTGATGTCCCCACATGCCAAATTTTACATGGCACATGCAATACAGCAAGGAGACAGAAACACTCTCCCCTGGGCCCCTCTGAGGAGGCTGCCACGAACTGTGCACTCTAAGAAACACCAGCAAAGCTAATGAAATTTATTTTAATCAATAAAATTAAGTAAAGATATTCCAAATTCAAGAAGAGCACTGTTTATATGAGGAAATAAAATACATTACTTAGGGATGTTGATAATCTAGACACCCTTGCCGTACTGCTTATGCAAAATGCCACCAGTTTATCTAGTGACATTACCAAATGGTCACACAGAAGATTCCTCTATAGCTTAGAGGCACCACAGGCTTTGAAAAAGCAGCATAACTGAATTTTGGGTAAAAAAGGCACCACATACATGCTGGCACTGATCAAGCTCCATCTGTGCCTGAAAGAGAATTACAGTGAAATAAGTGCCTGTCAAGTGTTCTCTCAGTCAGCTCAATGCCCTTGAACAGACATCCTGTCTGATACACAAATGAAGAAAACTTTGGTGTATTAGTTTACTCTTCAAATGCTTTCACTGGGGAATACTTTTTCCTTTTCTCTCTTAATTTAATGGCCCACCAATATTTGGTGGATGAATGTTTTAATTTTGGTATTTATAGACATTTTTGTTTCTGTTAAGATTATATATATCATAATAAAGTATGTACAGCACTGGTCAAAAATGCCATTTTTACACTCATGAATGTAGGTATGCACGGAAGACCCAACAACTGATGCATTTCTATTACCCAAAAAAATCTCTTCCACTCCAATTCAATAAGGTGACCTCTGCAGAAGACATTTAAGTGTGCATTCAAAAGCACAGAGATATAGAAGCACTTACATTTGCACTGTGATCACTTCCACTAACACAGACGACATCTTGTTTTTGAATTGTTAAAACCTCTTTTGTAAGCTTCAGTCGGATGTCATAAGCATTTTCAGATACTTCATCATACAACAATGCAATACCGGTTTTAGTCTGCAAAGTAAAGCATACACAAATAAATTTAAGATTATGAACATTTCATAATGGTGAATAACAAGCTCTATCTCATTCAATGCATAAAACGCATACAAATGAGCATTATTTACAGAAAGCGGAAAACTAGTGTGCTTTTCAGTCTTCAAATGGATTAGACATAAAAAGCCTCTTTTGCACTAGAAAATACAGGCTAAGTGGACTTTGAAGTAGACATTAATATGCAAAGAGTAAAAAAAAAATTACAGAAATGTCTCCATTGTACTGTTCCACAAAGGAGTGCTGCTAATTAATGATGTCCTATTTGATTTTAATTATACAAAGACTTACAGAACTGTATTAGAAACAGATAGGTATGTATAAATGTATGTGAACACATTTTCCACTTGCAGCAAGAAGTGGGGAAGTGAAATATTGTTCCTGTCTTAAAGATGTTTCTTCCACTCTGTCAGAAAAAGAACTGTACTCTTCATAAAAGTTGCTGAGACACAGAGTTCTGTTACAGTAGAAAATTATGTTTTCACACTGTAAAACACATAATTAAACAGTTGTTACAGAATTTATTTTGTTTAGATCAAGATGGATGTATATTTCTTAATAACTTAATTGACTAATAGCTAGTAAACTCTAGGATGGTCAAGTATTTGGTATAAACAATGTTTTCTCCATGAGTAGTAGAAAAGAAAATTTATTTTAATTTCTGGTTTATTTACTTAAATTTTCCACTAATATTCAGTCAGATATTTTATGAAACAAAAACTGTGGTATTAGGAAAGCTTACAGCTATTTGTTAAAATATGCAAATGAAATTTCAGATCTTTACATTCACTACACAGAAGACAAAAACACCTGTACTGAAATGAGTGATCATATTTAAAAGTAGTATTTATTAATTTATAATGTATATAACAGCATCATCACAACACTGCACTTTATGAAAGTGAAGAAAAATCAAGCATGATTTAAGTTTTAGCTGCAGTATTTATTTTTAAAAGAAGATTTAAAATTAAGTTGTTCGTCTATGTTTTCTTAAATAGTAGACTGTATAAAGAATGAAGTAATGGAGTTAAAGAAGAAAGATGTCCTGTGTACTGAATAAAAGCTTGAGGGATTTTAAAATAAAATTAAACATGAAACGTTAGCTCCATAACATTTCCATTTCTATAAAAATAGGGAGAAAGGTGTGTGGTGATTGTCAATAAACCTTTCAGTCTTTAAAAGCAGGATCAGCTTAAGCTTAAGGCACTTAAATTTGGTGTAGGTCTATGCAGCAGCTGAGTGTCAAAACCTCCCTTACAGCAGAAATAGAAAATGCAGCCCAGACAGCAATTAAATTTATTCTGAATTATATATACAGCAGTTGCTCAGGAGAATTGTTCATGTAGTTGGGCTATTCCTGGGCTCAAAGCAATTGTCCCCATGTAGGTCACTTCTGCCATTTGAGACACTGAGATATCCTAGGACCTCTGAGCATGTAAAGCTGACACAGGCTTTTCAGGATATTCAGGTCCTTTTCTAGCTGCAGGCAAGACCAGATTTCCATGTTTATAATGCAATACAAACATTGTTCATGTCAGCAGACATCCACATGTAGGTATCTTCAGCTTGTAATGGATGTCACAAAAGATTTACAGTGCAGAAATCACAGAACAGCTTGGGCTGGGAGGGACCTTAAAGATCATCTACTTCCAACACCCCTGCCATAGGCAGGGACACCTTCCACTAGACCAGGCTGTTCAAAGCCCTGTCCAACCTGGCCATGGACACTTCCAGGAATGGGACATCCACAACTTCTCTGAGCAACCTGTTCCAGGGCCTCACTACCCTCATAGTGAAAAATTTATTTCTAATATGTAACTTAAACTTATGCGCCTTTAGTTTAAAGCTATTCTGCCCTGTCCCATCACTACATACCCTTGTAGTAAGTCCCTCTTCAGCTTTCTTGAAGGCCCCCTTTAGATACTGGCAGGCTGCTCTAAGGTCTTCCTGGAGCCTTCTCTTTCCCAGACAGAAAAACCCCAATTCTCTCAGCCTGTCTTTGTAAGAGAAACCCACATCTAAGACAGCTGTTTAGAATCTGTCAAGGCAGTGGTGAAGCAACAGACACCTCCAAAACATGATTCTATCTGATCTCTTTTGTAACAAGTGAGTCATAGCTCTCTACTTTTTATTATAAGGTAAATATAAGTAACAACTCAAATATAAATGTCTAATTGTGGGCAGGCATTTCTATTCAGTGTTTGCTGGGTATGCCTAAGGGAAAGAAAGTTCAGTGATGTAGAAAGGCTTTACACTTTCAGATTAAGTATAAAGCCTTAATCATTCTCACTTGTTTGGAATCCAACACTTCTTTATTTTTCCAAGATTTTGAGTCTTTTCATATTTTCAGCATATGTGAATATCTTATCAATACATTTTTGTGAATGACAACATATGAAAACTGTGCCAGTACCATCTGCCTAAAAGCCATGATGCCAGCAGGAAGTATTTCCAAACAGTAGAACCACAGCCTTGAAAAAACACTGTCCCTGAATTTTGCTGTTGTTTGGATGTTGTGCATCACTGTCCCTTTTGGGCTGGTAACCACTGCTACTTTTGATGTGTACCAGAGCATGCTTTACAGAAACACTGGAAGAACAAAAATCTGGAGCACTCTTTATACAGCCTACACTCAGAACAATTCTCTGGCTAGATATTGTTACATATGTTTAGAAGAAACACAAAGAAAAATACTCTGAACTTTCATTTGTAACAGATGATATGGTAACAAATGGAATTTGCAGAGTGACACATTAAATAATTTAGCATTTTCCATCACGCTATTACAACTGAAGTCCCACTGAAACTCATCTATTACTATTAAAATCCAATACCTACATTACACTTCATCTAACTCCTGACGTGATCCAAGATGACAAGCAGCAATACCTTATTTGCTTTCAGAATCAATAAGATTAATCTGGATTTCTCTCAGCCTTTCAAGTCAGCTTTTTTTAGACCATTATAAATGGCTTTGAATCAAAGTTCAGCACATTCCCTTGTTCTCTCTTTGTGTTAAAGAGATGGCATACATAACTCGAGTGGGCAAATCCCAGTCAAGACAAAAGGTTTCTTCAAACAAGAATCTTTAAATGAGAACTTAGTCTTTGCATGTATACCTACATCCCACATTTTAACTAGCTATGTTCATCTTGATTCTCATTTAAAAACTGGCTATACAGTAGCCATTCTAGGTAACCGGTATCAAAACCTGAGGACCCAAAAGTCAAAATAACTGCCCCAAATTATATTTTGCATTTTTGTATTTTTGTATTGCTAGAGATCATACACTTTGTAATAAAAAGCATGCAGAAAGTTCGTAGGGAGTCATACCTCAATAGGGTTTCAATAGGGTTACACTGAGAGGTAGAGGAATATAAATTTAAATTCATTTGGGTAGAAGAAGAAATTAAATGTTGTTTTTCGTATCTCTGACAGTTTTCTAGACACTGGCTTCAGGAAAAGGAGTGTGTGGGTGTTCACGTGCATGTTCACTACGTGGTGGGAGGAAGAGAAAAGGAGATCAGTAGTATACACATCACAGTAGCTGTGACTTTTAAGAAAGCATACACGCTGCTCTGATTTTGAAAAAAAGAAAAAAACACTGAAACCTACTTTCCCAAACCAGCTCAAAACCTGTCAATACCACAGAAAACATTACTCTCTAGAGGGAGCTAGAATGGCAGATGAATCCTTTTATCAGTTTTATTGTTGACTACTTATGAAGGTCCCTAGCCAGTGTACTTGCTTTAAAGCACTCCCTGTTCAGAGTAATGTTTTGGGACCCTACTCAAAGTACCATGACTTTTTCAGTGTGCTGTATCTGCAGTTTAAAGCTCACAGCTGCAAATTCTGTTTCAAAGTAGGCATTTCTACAACAAACTTCAGTCTTACTGGCATAAAATACTTGTCTTTACTGCTGTAAGTTTTATTTTGAAATAGCTTGCAAAAAAAATCATCTGCATTGAGCTACATTGGTTCTCCAGCAGAAAACACCATTTGCTGATCTTCATCCTTAATAAAGATATCCAGAGTTTCAAGGGCACTGCAGTTCATTTTTTATCTGCTAAAATTCATTCATAAATGACCTCTCTTTACTTGTAAAAAAAATTCTTTAAGCACTGTATCTGAACTTTTTTTCCCACTGAAATGCCACATTATATTTTCAGACTAATATTTTATCAGCAACATTTATGCCTCACAGGTTGAGTGATAAAATTCTCTAGTCCAATTTCATTTTTTTAAATGAAATTAACTCTGTTGAAATTACATATCTGTGGTATACTTATGGTTGGAATACTTGCTGAGGACACATAAGAACTGGAGTCAATTATTTTTATCCTACATCATTCAGGATTAAGAAAAAACAGAACTTCAGGCAGTCCTGCATAGAGCCCTGAGCACTAAGTTACAGCAGGCTCAAACCTACTCTCTCTCTCACACCTGGTTTGACATTTTCTACACCACATTTCTTGTCATGATCAAAAGAGAAAGATACTTTTTCAGAGAATGACAGAATTCAAATTTAAAATATCCTTGACTATCATAAAAAGATTTAATATATGGGATGAAGTATAAAGGGGAAAAAAAAGTGCTAGGTGTTACATCATAGGAAGAATAGTCATCTTTATGGAAGAAGATAAGCTTTTTTTCACCATTTCTTAAAGAATGGAAACAGATATGTAGCAGTGAGGATTGGCAGAAAAATATGGGCATCAATATTTTGTTGTTACAATAAAGGCAAACTTGTGCTTTCTTCACATTCTTTTCCACTGATTTACTTTTTCTCAATATTACAAGACAGTATCTAAAAGTGCAAACAAAAGTAAAGTTCTGTAGCTGGGTATTAGAGAAGGTTCCTTAAACACTGCTGAATGTTGAGGGAGCAAAGTTTCATGCCCATGAAGTAATCCATCACCAGTGTTGCATTTAATACATCTTAGTATATTGTTTAGCTTTTATACAGTATTATGTCAGTGTTGTTTCACAGCTACACTACATCAAAGAGGTAATGAGCTGAAAAGGGTCATGAGAAAAACAAAAAAAATTAGAAGTGGTCAGAGATCTGTAAAATAAGCTGTGTAAATAATTCAAGACAAATTCAGCTGTTTAGTCCAAAGACAGCATATAAGAGAACATAGTGACAGTTTTAAGTACTTCAAAATCTATTACAAAGACAAATAGAGCAATCAGGAAAGAAAATAATTCAGAGATCTCCTCCTTTGAACATATTCCGGTTACAAGGAAATGAAGTCCTTGAACAGATTGCTTGGATAAATTATGGACATCCATTGCTGATGGATTCTGAGAGAAAACTGAACAAACATCTGCCCAAATGGTACCGGTGTTAATCCTCTCACAGGGCAAAATCCCAGAAAAGAAAATCTCCTTTAGATCTATTTCATGCTAATATTCAAAATTATGCGACTTCTTGCATATGACTGAATAGCTTCATACAGGAAAAAGCCTGACTAGCTTTACAAGGACACCTGGACTGAACAACTTGCAACTGCCACAGGATGGGTGAAAAATAACCATTAAGGCCTGAAGAAGTTTATCACTAAGGGGCCTTGAAAATGGATGAGTGACATTTACAACAAACTTTGTAAATAATCATAATTTTCGTAGCACTTAATCTGAAAGATGACTGTACCCTAAGAAGAAATGTGCCCATGTCTTTCATGATGAAAAGATAATTCCAGGCTTAGAGGGCCTAAGGACACAAATACATACTTTTCAATGGACCAACATGGGACAAATGGGTAAAGGTAGTAGATAGTGAGAGCAGTAACACATCTGTGGAACACAGAGAATCGATGATTCCATTACCACCACAAACACACAAAGAATCATTCAGTAAAACTAAAAGCAGACAGAAATAAATTATAGCTTTCTGAAATCAGTTATATAGAGGTCCCTTACAGAGTATGTTTTTTCCTGTAATTACACATGGAGTTGTCCTTATTGTCAGCTTTAAAATACTACAGCTTTTACATCTAATGACACAGTTTGACAAATGCAGAGACAAAAATACTTAACCTCAATACTCTTTCCTTTAAGAAATTCTGACTACAATGATAGCAAGCCCTTAAACAGACTATTTGGAGGACAGGTTATAGCTTCCTGATACTGAGGGTGAGGGGTTCTGTGAACAAGTCAGAAGAAGCATCTTGAAAAATGTTGTGGAGAACAAAATGGTGTGGATTTGTGCCATGTCTCAGAGTAGTTCAAGACTCCTGTATTAGGAGAAAAAACATCATTGTACCATCACATGTAGGAAGGGATCTGGAAAGACTTGAAGCCCAACCTCAAAGCAAGGCAATTCTGTGACCAGCCCGGCTGAAAGCCTCTAAGGATGGAGGCTGCTCCCCACTGCTGGGCAACCAGCTCCACTGATTGACTGTCCTCATGAGGAAAGGGTTTTCATTGTGTCCCATTTCAAGTTCCACTTGTTGTCTCCTGTCCACCCAGACACCATTACAAAGAGCCTAGTTCCATCTTTTTGATCTCCTCATTGACATGGAAAGGCTGCGTTTAGGTCCTGATGAAGTTGTCTCCAGGCTGAACAAGCCCAGCTCCCTCACAGGGAAAGTGCTTCCAGCCCCAACCAGCTTGGTGACTCCACAATGAACTTTCTCTATGTTAGCAATGTCTTTTTTGTACTGGGGGAATCCAAACTACATCCAGTATTCTAGACACAGTCTAGTGAGCACTGGGTAGAGAGGGATAATCCCTTCCCTTGATCTCCTGGTTGTGCTCCTCCTAATACAGCTCAGGATAATATTCACTTCTCTGCTGCCAGTGTCACCGCTGGCTCAGGTACAACTCACTACTCATCAGGACTCCCCAAGACTCTTCATAAGATACAGACAGGCAGGCCCCAGTCTGTATCACTGCCAGAGGCTCTTCATTCTCAGGTGCAGGATGTGGCACTTGTTGGATTTTATGAGTTTAGTTCAGTAATTTCTTGAATTTTTGGCAGTCTGTTTGTTAGCCTGCCTAGGTGTCTGTCAATGGTATACTGACTGCATCCTCCAGTTTGATGTCATCAGCAAACCTGAAATCCAAGCCCTCTGTGCCCTCTTCCAGGTCACTGACAAAGATGTTAGAGAAGAGGGGTCACAGGATAGACATCTGAAGAACACCACTTGCCACAGGAATCAAGACAGAGGATACCTCATTAACCACTATGCCCAGCCTCGCTATCGAAGCAGTTGTCTACCCACCCATCTAGATGGAGGCTATGGCAACAGGATAGCAAACAAACATTTATTTCCTTACACTAAAATACAACTAGTACCAGTAACAATTTCTTTGTTTTAAAATAAATGCATAAATAACATGTTAATTTTAAAAAATCAGAAAAAAATCATCCTGCTTACTGCCATTATAGGTAAAAATGTCAGAAGATGATATAGAACATAACCGGATGAGAGCAGTATCAGGCCTAAAGTACTACTGCCCACTCTCACCAATACCACGACCACCCAATTCCCATGTACAGAAGGATGCAGCAATGCCCTTACATCCATTAGGCCCAGCAGTCCTGCTCACCCCATCTCAGAGTCCAAAGGCCAGGACACACCTACAGTCATGGAAGGGGCCACAACCCCCCTTTCACACCCTCCACATGCAGGCACACACATAGTCCACCAGCAGCTGCTTCAGCCTCCTTTCCCAAAAGAGGAGCACAGCAGCTGGGACATAGCACAACACCAACACGGCTGCAGATGATGAAACTTGTGGCTGCCCCAGTGGTCCAGCCCTTACACTGCTCCTCATGTCTGAAGGGAAATATTTTAAAGTGGCTTAAAGGGAAATATTTCAAATTAAGATAAAACCAAATTAAGTGTGAATTTCATTCCAGTTGGAAAGAAACTGCCAATGTTAATTTTTAACACTTAATTATTTTTTAGTATCACAAAATCAACAAAACCCCACCTTTTAAACTAGAATAATATTCAATCAAACTGACCGTGATGCCATGATGATTTTTTGCCTTTTCTTTTATCCCCCCTTTATATACATTTTTATAGCTTTTTGTATTCTTAGTGGTTTTTAGCCTACATTCTTAGACTTATTTTGTTAAGTTAGGAGACTAAACATCTTAGAAGCACCAGACCCCAAAGTTCTCTCCACAACACATTTTGTAAACTGAGATAGAACCATACAGGGGGAAGGTTCCTTGGGGAGGGGGGCTCACTCGAGCCTCTCATTGGGGAATCTTTGATAGATATGCTAATTAATAAAATCTATAATTTTATACCAGATCTTTTGAGCGGGTGCATTGTGGTGCCTTTCGGTGCATCCCACCTGGACGTGATGCACCTAAGGATCCTTAAAATAAATACTGAGGTAAAACCCCTTCTTCACTTCTAACTGTGTTTGATTCTTGATTTTAAGACCAAGAAAAAGCATCAACCTAATAGCTACCTAACTTTTATGATGTACTTGGAACATACACAGCTTCCTTCAGCTCCTATTCAAAATAAGCACACCCACATGCCAAATGCACAGAAAATTACGGAAAAAAACGCAACTGCTTTATAGCCTCAGTAAGAACCTAGTAAGAGTACTTATGTTTGTCATACCATTTTTCAAGACTGATATTAAATCATGCATTTTTATTAGAGCCATAACTCCATTTCATAGTTTCATCATTTTCACAATTGTTCTCAGTGAAGAAAATCACAAATTTCTGATAACTCCTTTCAAAAAAGTGATTCACATTTACAATAAAGCCAGTGGAATATTATCTGATGGACATCATTGATTCTCATGTACGTCAATTAAGACTAAAGATACTAAATTAAAATGTACTGCGAATTTTAAATGCACTCTTTGATAAGAATCAACATCAGAAATAAAGATGGTCAAAACCAGATATTTAAGAAATATTTGAGTGCATTTTTCCCAAAAGCATTGATTACATCTGAAATATGCACCTTCAAAATTACTATTTTCATTAAAAAATTTTTTTTTTTTTTTTTTTACAGCTTCATTTATTAATAACAATATTATGGATTGACATTTCAATACACACAGTTGTAAAAGGTCTTTTAGCATTACAAGGTTTTAGAAGATTTTTACTGCAGCATGACAATACCACTTTCTAACAACTCAGAACAGAGTTTTTAATAAATTTTCAAGTGGCATACTCAAGGTAACAGAAGTTTGAAAAGATGCTCTCAATATACAAAATTTAACAGTCTATTTTGCTGCTTACATCACAGCCAACCCAATAGTCAAAATAGCCTTAGAGATCCATATCTGTTAATGACATTAGCCTTGCAAGAAAAGTGATTAATAGCTGGCTCACAATATCTGTGATCCTAATCAGTAAGCACTAATATCTTGTTTAATTACTGCAAGCTCAGCATGTCACGAGCTAATTAGATATGATAGATTGTTGTCATTCTCATGCACCTCTCAAAACATCAGACACAAATATTTGAATTCTGTAGTGCACACTTGAAAAACAAACTTTCAGAACACCACATCAGAATAAAAATTGCCTTCTTAAGAACTCTAACAAATGCTAATAGAGACACATGGTTAAATATGTTCAAATAGAAATTCTATCCCAGAAAACTGCCAAGGCTCAAATTATTAGAAAAATTGCCTACTTTTATTTTGATTTAGATAGTATCTTTAAGTAAATGGCTTAAGAATATAAAACCTCAGAATATAAAGATGCTCCTATGCTTACAGAAGTTTCCTACCTGTCAAACAAGAAAGCATAAATTTCACACTTCAAACTAAACCACTTAGCAATTGTTGGAAAAACCCACAACATTCCCTTCAGAGATTATTTAAGAAACAGATTATCAGAAAATTGATGTGATTATTTCTATTACTGATACCATGTATCTTACCCTAGTGGGGCTTCAGCTGATTAATAAATATTCCTGTTGTTACATCAAAAGGCAAACAAAAAACTGAGTGCATAATAAAAAAACCTCACCCATTTTCTTAACCTAGAATAACCAAGTAAGGGCAATATAAAGGCATCACTTTTTTTTTTTTTTTTTTTAAATATAATAGCAGATTTTGATTCATCCTGCTCTCGCTATCCTTCCCCTTCAGACTGATACAGGTCTGCCACATTAATTCTTTTTTAAGCTTTTGCATAAAATTTTCGGGGGTTTTTTTATCCTACTAAACTGTTGTGTTACTCTGCCAAAACCAAGAAGAACACCATATCTAACTGCTTATTTTCTGAATAAGGTGGAAAAGAACTAGGTCCAACTAGGAAAAAAGTACTAAAGCTTTCTGCAGAAGACAAAAACAAAACAAACAAAACAAGAACAAAATAATAATAAATAACCAGTTTCAAGATATTAAGCAGTTATCCTTCAGAAACTGGAAGTATATAAAGAAAACAGCATAGAAGAAAAAGGAAACCTAGGAGCAACTGAAGGGTCTTTGCAATACCCAGTAATTGAAGAAAAACTGCAGGTAATTTAAATATTGAAAATTCAATGATTTATCTGAATTCAGACTTTAGACAAAGATTTCTTAAGATGGAGAATATGTATTCTAAACCATCTTTCAAAAGCAAGAAAAAATGTAATCAGAAATATCAAGTGGAGATACAGATTCAGCTCTCATTTTAAAAACAATAGATGGTCTGGGATGAATATTTGTCCAGAATTCAAAGAAACTCCTAATTTTAAAGCATATACAGTCTAGTCTAATTAGCATCAAGACAAACAAGAAGATCACTGCTAAGAAAAAAAAATATCTGGAACTGATGTTAAGTCTGATTTTGGCAGCTGCATATAAAACTTGTTTCATATCTTTTTCAACTTCAGTAATTTGCTGATTGACAACCAGCACATGCAACTGATTGATACAAAAGCCCTGTAACCATTTGACTGAAGCCTTTGGAAGTGCATTTACACATTTGGATGCATGTATCACAGAATGAAAATAAAGCTAGGAAAGGAAACTAGGTAGGAAACAATCAAACATTTCTGAGTAAAAAGGATTCAAAAGTAAGATGCTTGACAAAAGAGTTGGACATTTCAAGGGTTTTGATAATATGTTGCCAGAAATCTGTATTTCAGAGTGATAAATGCGCAGCAGAGTTTACTTTTATCCATAACCATCTGTCTGGTGTCATCTGTCCTTTGATGCTGTTGGTCACAGAGCACTGGACTGCCACAGTATTTGACTGACACCACGTGGGAAGTCTCATTCACACAGGCTGGGGTTAAAGATGATCTGTACTGCAGATCATGGCAGAGGTGGCTGAACGGGCGGGCTCTGGCTGGACTCAGAGGCCAGCATGGCACAGAAAAGGCCTGGGCAGTGCCTCTGCTGGGCCTGCAAGAGAGACAGAGGGGAGCAGGCAACCAAGGCAGAGCAGCAGCTTCTCTGAGCACAGGTTGCAACAGCAGCGAGTCAGGAGAAGAGAGCTTCTGCATAAAGTTAAGCAGCAATCAGTGCTTAGCAGGGAAGAGCATTTAACAGAAGTCAGAATGTAAAGAGACACCAGAATTTTTAACTCAAGAACTTCCGGAAATCTTACGATAATCCTCCTGTCCCAGAAAGGTATTCACCAGAACAACACAAGCAAACCCCTGCCACATGAGAAATGGCAGGAGGAAAGAACGGGACTGAGGGGATTTATTTTAAATTCAGAACATGGAACCAAAGAACTAAACCAGACACAGAAACAAAAAAGAACCCTGACAGTTAAAGGAAGAGAAAGCAGATATTTTAATTGTCGCTTTCCAGACAACAGCAACAGCACCATGAAATCATACCAGTACAATGGCAGAACTACTGTCAGGTTATCCTAGAAGTATTTAACAGTGGAAAGGCTAAAGGAAGTAATGTCCATGAGTGCACTAGTATTTTGGTGATGAGACACTGAGAATACATATTCCTTTGTTGTGTATATTTAAAGCATATTTATGGAAGTCCTGTGTTCAGAAAAGGCATGTGATCTTAAACACTCTCAACTGTCTCACAGTTTTGTGCAAGTGTAAAAGTCAAATTTGCAGGGTAAGAGATATGATTGCCTTTTGTGAAGGAAAGCAGGAGTAGATGTATGGATATGAAAAGACAGGAGAATAGTTCTTGGTATAACAAAACTTAGGGAAGAAGTAGAGAAGACTTAAAATAAGAACACAGAACAGTAAGGGGAATTAACAGTAATAAAATGGGAGAAGATAAAAATGAAAGAAAATGAATATTAAAAAAAAAAAAAAAAGGCAATTTCTAGAAATTGTATGCTTAAGAAAAAGAGCAGCTGCCCACTGACAAACACGTCTATCTTCTGCAGGAATGATCATCTTAGGTTACTAATCCGTAAAAGAATCTGACATATTAACTCTAGTCAGGGTATTAAAAATATGTGTGAAAAATGGAACAAGATTTACAAAAGGTGTATGCAGCAAACGTGGCATCCAACATTTGAAAGTGCAGCTAAACAAGAAGCCATAAAACAGCCGGATCCTGCCTGAGGTTTACCACTGCTTCTCCCACTGTCACACAGCTCTCTGGGATGACAGCTAATATAAACTGCGCCTTTGCACTCTACTATTTCCTTCTCATCCTGTGCCAGCACACAGATGGATGAGTCAATTTAAGGATCACGGATCATTGCTTACCTAATCCCATTTTTGCTGCCACACCTATACTTACGTGTGTTTCATATCCCTTTTACATACTGCTACACTTTGTATTACCCTTATTCTGCATAGCAGAAAATAAGAAAATTATGTGCTTTTCTATGGAAGTGCCAAGGCAAGAAAAAGTGAGAATATTACCGTTTCAGTCATTCTGTGTCATACTGGTTTCAGACTTAACTATTTTCCCACTGCTGAAAACTTACTGTGTGGTTTTTTTGGGTTTTTTGGGGGGGGGGTTTTTTTGTTTGTTTTTTTTGGTTTTGTTTTTTTTTTTTTTGCAATGCCATGGCACATAATGCATTATGTCAAGATTTTCTGTTTTGCAGACAAGGATTTTTTGATTAGAAGGTGCAGTACAGGGCACCTCCCCTGCTTCTGCTAAGCTTCTCTTCATTACATGAATGTCAAAGGCTTACTTTAGCCTTTGTTACCCTCCTTTGATTTCTGTACTACAGGGATACACATTTTCTGTATTCAGATGATTCTTACTGGTGTTAATGGACCATTAAAAATCCTGAGAGTAATCTTAGATAATCTCTCTCCATTGCTTGTACCTGAAACTCAGCTATTATTTTCTTCTTATAAAAGAGAAACAGTATTCTAGCACAAATGCTAAAAAAATTCCTAGGGATTTCATTTTAGTCCCAATGAAGCTGAAGTCAATTGAAAATTCTCAGTCACGTCAGGCTTTCATTGTAAAAATAATTAGTTTAATTTGTCACAAATGTTGACAGCTTTTCAAGTTGGAACGTTCATTTTTATAGTTATTACCATAACTATAAAAATTCATTCAGAAGGACATATTTCAGGATTCTGCGAAGTTTACTTACATAAAATCCACCTGAACCATTTTGTCAACTGCTATCAAGACCCCCCCCAAACTATGCTGGTTTTCATACTCATTAAAAATTCCTTCAAGTTTCTGAACAAGCTGCAGTAATCATACAAGGGCATGGACCTCACACACAAGGTGGAGAAGCGCAAAGCCGTTTACTGCACAGTCAGAATTCCCTAAATACCAGTGCACAACAGGATATCACATAATATAAACAGGAAAGATGTTCACCACAGTTTCCCCCAATCACCTGGGATATTACACAGATATTCCCTAATATGGTAATAGATAAACAATACCCCATAAGGCCACAAAGTACAATTATCACTTCCCATAGGTCCAACACTGTCCACAAACCCACAACCCTCTCTCAGCCCATCCCCGGTGACCTGGATGCACTCCCAGGGTCACCTCCGGGCCCAGGAAAGAGGCTTTCCCTCTGGTCCTCAGGGCCTATCTCTTTACCGCCACATAGGGTGCTACAACACAAGCAAAGGGTACATTATCAAATTATAAACATATGCCACTTCAGCATTTAGAAATGAAAATTATGTTAAAAATATCTAAGTGGTATAATTTTAAATTCAACTACTTCCAAGACAATCTCAGAATAACAAGGGCTAAATTGCATACTAAATACTTCAGGTTAATACAATGAAAATATTTTTTAATGAAGAATGGGCAAACAATCACACACAAATGAAGCGTTAGTAATTGTGTTTAAAAAAAGACAGTGAAAACTGAACATAAAAATGAAACCCTAATCAGACAGTACAGGCACCTTTCAAAACATTATAGTCAAACTACAGAATAGATTTCTATGCAGATGTTCCAAGCAAAATTATGAAAGAGAAAAAAGGGAAAAAAAAAACCAACAAAAAACCAAATCACAATTACACCAAATAATCTACTTAAAGATATGCAGAAAATCCATACTAGCAGCCCTCTTTATTGCTTGTTTTCCTGATTGTGGTAGGGTTTTGGTTTTTGTTTTGGTTTTTTATAATGATCAATTAATAAAACAAAAGCAATAATAGCAATGCGGATCTCTTTTTTTCTGAAATCTGATTAATATTATAAGCATGGAAATGCTAATCATATTCATTTTTCTGTTCTCACAAAATGAGGGTTTTTTGTTTGTTTGAGACTGTACACTTAATAAAAAATTCTCACACTTAAAGGGAAACACTAGGACAGAAACACTGAACAGCTAAAATGGAAGGGGCTTCTGGAGATGATCTAATTCAAATCCCCATGCAAATCATAGAATATTAAGAGGTTGGAATGGACCTTAAAGATCATCTAGTCCCAACCTCTCCCTCCACGGGCATGAGCACCTCCCACTAGAGCAGGCTGCTCTGCTCAGGATCATATGCAATCAAGTTTTGAGTATTGCCAATGATGGAAATCTCGGATGAACCAATTTGGGGCCTTTTTCAGTGTTTGACCACCCTCACTGTGAAAAATAAAAAATAATCCTCATTCAACGGAATTTCCTGGGTTCCAGTTTGTGTTCATTGCCTTTTTCAGTGGGCACTTCTGAGAACACTCTGGCTCAGTCTTCATTCCCAGCTGCCACCTGGGAATTTTTCCACATTGGTAAGACTGCTCTGAGGCTTCTCTTTTAGCTCTACAGTCACAGCTCTCTCAGCTTCTTCTCATATACCAGATGTTCCATGTCCTTGATCTCTTTGGCCCTTTACTGGACTTACTCCAGCATGCCGATTTCTCTCCTGCAATGGGAAGCACAGGACTGCACACAGGACTCCAGACGCTGCCTCACGGAGTGCTGTGTGGAGGGGCAGGATCACCTCCCTCCACCTGCTGGCAATGCTTTCACTAATGCAGCTGAGAGAGTTGCCATCTTTAGCCACAAGGCTGCATTGCTGGCTCAGTTCAACTTGGTGTCCACTAGGATCTGCAGATCCTTTTCTGTCAAGTTGCCTTCCACCCTGTAAGCCTGCAGCCTCTACAGGGGTCTGCCTTCCCAGGTGCAGGACTGTGCACTGCCCCTTCCTGAACTTCATGCCAGCCTATTCTCCAGCCAGTGCCAGTCCCTCTGAAAGACAGCACAGCCAGCTGATATTACCAGCCAGTCCTCCCACTTTTGTACCATCTGCAAACCTGCTGAGGGCTTTCTCTGTCCCATCATCCAGGTCATCAGATAGTAAACAGTACTGGATCCATTACTGATTTCCTCACTATAGCACTAGTGACCATCCTCAACTTGGACTTCATGCCACAGATCACAACTCTTTTGACTCTGGCCAGTTTTAAATTCCATCTCCCCACTCATCAAGTCCATAGTACCTCAAGTTGGCTATGAGGATATGATGGGAAACAGTGTAAAAAAAATTGCCATATGTAAGATAAACATCCACTCTTAGCACCACCCCCATCCCCCAATGATGTTGGTAAGATGAAATTTCCCCATTACAGATCTCCCGAAACTCTTCTTCTCTATCACATGTTTGGAAGGGGATTCCAGGTGAATTTGCTCTATTACCTCTCCAAGGATCTTGCCAAGGATACACATTTATTGCCCTTCTGATACAGTATCTCTACACTCCTCCCCAGTCACCTGTCCCTGCTTCCACCTCTTGTCAGCTTCCTTTTTGTATTTGAGTTCAGTGAGAAGTTCCTTGTTCATCATGTAGGCCTCCTGCTGTCTTTGCTTGTTGGGATGGACTATTCTTGGGCTTAGGGGAGGTGATCCTTGAAAATCAATGAGGGGATCTCTCCTAGACACCTCTTGCTCTCCAGGACTTACATGTATACTATGGGATTCTTTCAAGCTGATCTCTGAACAGCCCAAAGTCTTCTTGCCAGAATCCTGAAGGCAGAATCCTGCTTTTTACCTTCTTCTCTCCTCCAAGGGGCTTGAACACTCATCATGTGATTGAGTAAGGGAAAGAAAAGTGACTGAGAATATTGTCATCAGATCTGGAAAAACTACAAAAGTTTATTAAAACTTACAGGTAAATACAAGTTCTTTTCTGAAAATAAGCAGTTGATGAAGAATTGAAGGAAGTTCTTGCATTTGGAAAAAAAAATGATTTTTTAACATTTTTAACTTCCAATTTCAACTTAAAGTCATTTATATTACTTACATCATTCACAGAATTCCTTGCTAAAGCCTCAAGGCAGTTCCTGTCTAGTTTGGTTAGGTTACAATATAATTTTGAAATATCCGTATCTACAAAGTCAAAGTAAGCACCAACTCTTGCCATTCTCCTCCAGGAAACAGGAAATGAACATTCTGAATGACTAGTCCTGCAGTTTCAGTAAGAGATTATAATATTTCCAGTACACACACACACACACACACACACACACACGTCGGTGTATTTCTACTTTTTCCCCACAGAAAAACACACATATATGGAATATACATAAGGTACAGTAGCTAAATCTTATATGATCTTGTTAGGATAGTGAAAAAAAGATACAATTTTATAACATGATGAGTTGGAAAGACCAGTTTATCATATTGAAAATTTTGTCCAGTGAGAGCACCATACTGCTATGATTAGTCCAGGTCAGTCACTTCAGCTCTTTGTGTAAGGACCTCTAAGTGCATATGAAGACTGGAACTCCACATCTGAAATCAGTTCTGTGTACTCCTATGGATTTTTTTAGGCATTAGATTTCACTTGTTATGTTCTTACAGGAAGGCAGTGTATACATTAGAGAATTTAAAATTATTTTGAAATTACTCAAAAATATGCAAAATGTGGTAATACTGTAAAAATGCTCGGTTCTAATTTTATTTGTAAAAGCCACTTCTAAGGTCATAAATTGCCTGTCAGTCTGTAAGTGAACGACAGATTTTCCTCCATGTTATGTTCTTGCTTCCATCCAAGGGTCATAAAATTGTCTCACTCCATACAGAAGATAATGAATATGATAGATAATTGGCTCTCTCTGGAATTGCTAAGTCTATGGTCATAAGAGGATACACCAGCTAGCAAAACAACAGCCTGAAGTGTCTCTTTTACACTAAGAAATGTTTAAGGCTGTAACGTAAAATGAAGGCTACAGCAGTCAAGACTATGATATTTCTCAATTAAGAGTAGGTAGGACACAACTCCTATTGATCATTTCTCTGCTTCATCAGCAGTGAATAAATGAGGAGTTTTGGGGGTGAGATAACAGAAACCTGTTCAAGTTAACTTAGGGTAAAATTCTGAAATAAACCTGTAAGGAGACTCAAATTGCCTAGTTGCTCTAACATGCTAGAACAAAAAGGCAAGTGTATTCTCATTTTTCAGCCGAGTGTCTCTACATAAAATACAAGCACAGAGCATATGGAAACAAGCATAGTGGTATAAGCATATTCTGTCACCCTTTAAAAACCAGGTTTTGGAAACTCTGGCTTGAGGGAGAATTTAGAACAGCTTATTTGGTATTAGGCAGTAAGGTTAAAACAGATGAGGGATAAAACTGTAGGTTCCAGGGCATCCATGTCAGTGGCATCTACCTGATTAACTACTTGTGCTTCTGACAGACATTTATTTTTACATTTTTTTAAAAAGGGATTTCAGCATAATTGAGCATTTGAAAAAGGGTGGAAACAACAGTTATAAAAGTAAAAAATTATTAAAAAATATTTTAAAACATCAGTAAAAACAACAGGAATATTTTTGTAAGTCTGTACCTTATAAAATGCAGTTTTTAGTTAAATAAGAAATTATTGAATTGCAGTTACAAAATCAATTTTTCATTTTCCATTATATGTGTCCAACATATCTTAGGACTGGAACAGTTAATTGTTTGTGAACAGCTTCAGTGCCTTTTACAGTCAAATGCAATATGGACAAATCTTTTAAAAGTTATAGAGGTAGAAAAGGGATTACTAATCCTCCTGCTAAGTGGATTTACTGATTGTACATTGTACATAATAACTAGAACCTTAATTATGGACCAAAATCCCTTGTTCTGTCTGTACAGAGGTACAGAGATAACATAGCCCAAATTCATCACACCAAATTCTAGGTGCTTTACTGAAATCCCTAAGATAACATATTTTTGTAACCTCCCTGAGGTTTCAGTGAACAAAGATAGTGATCCCCAAAGAACTCAGAGATTAACCACCCTTTGAAGGTGCCTCTCATGCAAGATATGTCCTGAAGCAGTAACACAAAAGACAAATGCTGCAATAGCAATTTTGGGTAAATACTTCCCATATATTAGACCTAAACTACAGGAAAGCTTTTTTAAAAAAAATTAACCCACTCAAAACTTAAAAAATCATAATTTGAAAATAAACAAGTTGTGAGTAAATCTTAAGTTGGCATTAGAATCTCATGATAAGGAAAGGCCAGCCTCACTACCAAACAAGAGGAAATGAGTAAGAAAGAGGCATTAAACAGAACAAACCAGTCTTCATTTGAAATGGTACAAAAGGGCAGAAAGAGCAATGAATGGAAAAGTGAAGAAGAAAACAACGACATCTCCCAGCCTGTTCATAAATCACAGGCCTCCTTAGCTCAACCACTTAATGTTCTCTCCACACAGTATCCATCCAACTTAGGTTTGTCACAGCTGAACATTCCTAACGGTGAAGATCAGATAAAGAGGACAACAGTTTTCACTTTCTTCAGATATGTTCAAGTCACATATACTTTGTAAGGACATCTTCCCAGGCTAGAAGATGAGCTGTGAACCCAGTCATTAACCCCAGTTAAACAACTAGAACTATGCTCATTCCACCAGCAGTGCCTTTTCTCCAAGCATATGTATTCAGTGACAACCCTCATCATTCAGAAATACATCCCTGAAAAACTTTAGCTGGAGACAGTGAAGTACAAGTGAAAACTTGAAGATTCAGTACTGTCCCAGCTGTGTCATGCATGCCATCACCAGCATCATAAACATACAAACCTAGTGCACACAAAAATCTGCTTTTTAAAACTATCAAAAATTAGCAAGTAGGCATACCTAATGTGTGTGTAACTGTTATTCATACATACAAATAGCCAGTGGCTACGGTAAATGTGGCTTACACTTTTAGCTGTAATGGACTACCTACATTTAAAGTATCTGTTTCTGGAGTTTTTCAAGAACTGCAAATTATAGCATTATATAATTCTAATTTTGATCCTGAATTTGCTTGTACTACTTCCTAACTTAACATACCTAAAGATGTAAAAACGATGGAGTCAGATGTCCTAAATAAAAATCAGCATTCCCCAAAAGATAAATTATCTCTTAAATAAAAAAGTCTTTGTCTGATGCTCAGAAATGCAGCAAGTTTCCACCCTGACAATCTCTAATAATATTTTCTCTCCTGCTTTTCCAGCATTTCTGCAGGTGTCTGAATAGTTACCCACCTTACTCCAACGTTAAGTTACCTCTGGTCTTGTTTGCTTGCTTGTTTGGGTTTTTTTCTTTATAATTACCACAAAATGTCACAGTCTTTATTGCATAAGGTAGAGTTTCTTTTTTGACATACCCTTCAGAAAGGCCTTTCAAAATGCCGGTATTTCTGACTCAGTCCTCTCCATGTTAAATAAGGGATAATTCATATTCTATGTACAAAAAGAGCTTTTTTTTTAATTTAAATTGGAACATTATTTTGGGGAATCACATTAGGTTTACATGTGAAAAGCATCCCAAATTATTATGTAGGCAGAAATAAAAGTGTGAGCATTCTTCTGAATATTTAAATTTGTCCCACATGAATACAGAAATAAGTCTTCCTATTATAGTTTGTGTTATTCATATCATTGGCACAGAATTCCAAAACAGGACAGCCAATTCACAATACAAGCAGACATGCTCCTAATTATATTTTTCCCCACTATAATGCTTAGCTTTTACTCTGCAGTACTCAGACTGCTTCAAGATTAATATTTTTCTACAGGTTTTGTTTGTTTCTTCCAGAGAAAACAATGTTTCTGTGTGCTTGTTTGATAACTTTCTACTGGCTTGTTTTCATACATCTTGAGATAGGAATAGTTTGGAGAGAAAAAAAATAAGCAAAACAAGACAAAGAAAAGAATATCATCCCTATTAAAGCAATAACATAGCCTACAACCAGGGGTTGTCACTTCTTCACAGAGAAGAAACTGAGAGAATTCTTTTTGGAAGATATTGATGACACTGCAGTGGGGGTCCCCACTGTAAGGAAGAGCAACCTTCCTTAAGATGGCAAATCCACCCTAGCAACACAGCCAAAGGGAAGTAAAGATCATATCTAAATGCAATTAGTGAGTTTAAGCTGATCATTTTAGAGACACTTGTGTGAGTGGGAAAAATAAGACTGCAATAAGCAACATATACATAGACACAAATTGTGTTCTCCTATACTACATGATTTCCATCATGAATTTCAATAGTGCCAGAACAATTCTTACATCTGGGACTGGAAAGAATATAAATTTACAATACTGAAAATATTCAGTGCTCTGCAACCTGTTCTCAAATTAGGTAAGACCATGGAAGACCAGCAATACGATTTGGCCCTCCACATTTTTGTTATTTTCTAGGCAAACACTGCTTTCCATTATAAAATGCTCTCAATCACCAACAGAGAATTTACTGTAGGTATTTTAAAGTATTCTAAAAAATATTACAAAATTATTTCATTACTAGAAGATACTGCACATTCCTCAGGACTTAAAACATCAGTATCCTATGCCAAAATAGGGTAGTATGTCCCAATTATTTACTGGTGAATAAAGGAGTAAGTTTTGAGTCATTCTGGTAAACTCCTGCTAATATTTTGCTTTGTAGAAAGATCTTAAAGGTCATCTAATTCCAACACCCCTGCCACAGGCAGGTATGCCACCCACAAGATCAGGCTGGTCAAGGCCCCATCAGCCTGGCCTTAAACACTTCTAGTGATGGGGCATCCACAACTTGGTCTAGGAAACCTGTTCTAGTGCCTCACCACCCTCACAGTAAAGATATTCTTCACATCTAATCTGAATCTCTTTTAGTTTAAAGCCATCAACCCTTGTCTTATCACTACGTGTCCACATAAAAATGGCTCTCCTTCTTCTTTGTAAGCTCCCTTTAGGTACTGGAAGGCAACACTAAAGCTTGCCCAGAGCCCAGACTGTTCTCTTCTCCAGCCTGAACAACCCCAACTCCCTGAGCCTGTCTTCACAGGAGAGATGCTCCAGTCCTCTGATCATCTACATGGCCCTACTCTGGACCTCCTCTAATAGGTCCACATCTTTCTTGTGCTGGGGAGCCCAGAGCTGGATGCAGCACTCCAGGTGGGGTCTCACCAGAGTGGAGCAGAGGGGCAGAATCCCTTCCCTTGCCCTCCTGGCCACGCTGCTTTGGATGAAGCCCAGGATGTGGTTGGCTTTCTGGGATGCAAGTGCACACTGTTGGCTCATGTCCAGCTTTTCATTCTATCTCAGGTCCATCCTGTCTCCACAGGACCTCATCCTTCAGCCAAGTCATCCTTTCTTAACATCAACTATGCACATCTCCATCCATAAATATAATGTAAAATGCAGTGTATGGTGCAGACAGAAATCCTTAGCCCTTACCCAAGTCCTTGGTCATCATCCCACAAAAAGAATACAAAGACACAGCTTAAATACTGCATGAATATCTGAATTTTGTGAAGAAGTCTCATGGATTTATTTCAGTAGCTTAATTATAACATAACAGTAGCTTACTGGGGTGGGTCAGACTGGAGGTCAGATTGAGTATGTGTCGACAAATGTATTTTAAACCATTTTAGGGGATTAACTTAAAACCAAAGTGAGCATCATAAATTTTAAATAACAATAACCATAGTAAGGTCAGGTTTCACAGTCAAATAGAAATCTTTCTATACTCACACACAGGCAAATGTGTAAAATCACCACACAAAGGCAAATTTGTAAAATCACCATAATTATTTCAGTTCTTACGAGGATGCACATTATGGCTAAAATGAAGAGCTGTCACTGTCCTAAAAAATACAACAAATTGAATGTATTTACATCAACTGGGAAAATAGGGCTACCTGTAAAAAATAGGTGATCTAACAAAATACGTGACCTGTCAGTGATTCAAAACTTGCTCAAGACTGAACTCAGCAAAGCATTTTAGTACGTACCCAGGAGCACTACTGAAATCCAGTACTACTCCTGAAATCAACAGCTTAGCACAGGCCACCAGTGCTTGGCCAGGTATGCCACGCATGGGGACCTCCACCTCACTCTGCCTGCAGGATCTCAAGTGGGCTTTTGGACACAACAAGCCCCAGGAGACTGTGGAGAGTGGTAGGGGCACATGCAGAGCTGGAGCAATCACACCTCCAGCCAGGGATGGAAATGTGATGTGTGTCAGTAGGGATTGTTTAGAAGTTTGTTAGTCATACCAACACTGAAAGGGTAAGGACAGACAAAAATGAGCAAACCTTAGAAGCGAACTATATTTATGGAAGAACAAGCCTTATGCTAGAGAATATACCCTCTAAAAATACATGAGCAAATTAACTGGCAGTAAACTACTTCAGGGTGCTCAGAGCCCCTGTTCTGTAATTTTGCACCCCACTTGATGGATTGTTCACAAAGCTAACAGTGAGAATAGATGAACACAAAAGGGGAAGGATGCTGAAAGGAACATCAATGACAAAATGCAAAGAAATGGCAGATAACCAGCCTAACAAGCACAGATGTGAGAGGTCAAGAGACCAAAAGAACTAAAAGAGAACAGCATAAGGAAAAAAGTAAGATTAAAGCATATCTTGGCAAAGTAGCTACTAAATATAGAAAAAATTAAAAATCCTAAAATATAGGAAAGTCATTAGAAATTGGCAAAAATCAGACTTTATAAGTTGCAAAAATCTGAGAAAGTAAGATAAAACCAGAATGAAGATAGGCTTTTAAAATTATGGCAGTTGCCATCCGATAGCAATAGAGTACAACTCATAACACCTCAGGCCACAGATGTTAATTAACAAATCGTGGAGTAGCAGGAAAATTCCAGATGACTATTGAAAGCACACTGTTGCCCTTAGATAAGCAAGAAGGACATCCTAGGTAACTACGAACAGATTAGCAGCTATTATACACAAGTAAAATAATCATTGTTCTCTGATATTAACACATTGGAAACAAAGTCACGAAAGTCAAAGGAAAACCAACTTCTCGAAGTGATCTTTATTTCTTGGAGAAATTCGCAAGTCAGTTTGATAAAGTGAGTGTATAATGAAGACATAATGGAGACACTTTCTAAGTGTCTCCCAGCATTAAGGAATGCTTCCACAGGGCTGGGCAAGCAGCTGGACACAAGTACATGCACCAGGCGTCCGTGAGAGTAAGTGCTACCAGCCTCACCACAGCCATGAGTCTTGTAAAGGCACTTTACTGCCCCTACTAAAGTAACTAGTTCAGCTTTCTCTAACAAGTTACATTTTCTCACAGCCTTCACTTGTTAGATATTAACAATTAAACAGTCACCACAGGAAACCAAAGGAAAGAGGAAGGAGTGACGCGATGCACGTGGCGGGGGTGGAAAGAGTGTTGCCTCTATTCCGATAGTGTCCTTGTCGGAGCAGCTCCGGGGGTGCCACCCAAACACACCAGGACACACTCTGGCACACCGGAGCTGGTGGATACTCGCAGCCACTCACACACACAGAGCCAACAGCTCCTGCAGCGTTTCCGGGGACAAAGAGGTGGGAGAAGTCCTTTGCATGGAGTTCCGAGGGGTTTATCAGGGTCCCAGCTTGAAGGGAACCAGGGATAAAGAACACAGAACACTGAGGGGTCTGGAGTTTTATCTGGGGTGGCACCAGGGTTGGGTAGAACATCAGAGATCAATCTTCTGGGGGCCAAGGGGTGCAGAGGACGTGGGGTGACACAACAGTGACCAGTGGGGAAGACGAGGGGTGGAACAAGGGAACTGGGAAAAGTGGGGTGTCAAGGAAAGGAGAACTATCTAGAACATGGACTTAAAAGGGGTAAAAGCGGGCAGTGTTAGACCTCTGAGTCTGCCCACCAACAGATCTCCACTGTTTTGGGGCTCTGTGCCTCCTTGGTCATTCCTGCAGTGGACTCAACCACTGCAACACAGGAGGACTAAGGGACAATTAGATCGATGGACTCAAAATTGGCACACATGGCTAATATTTAGCTAAAAAAATAAAGGCTTCAAAGATGGCTTGTAAGAAACAAGACTTAATTCAAAGATTAATGAAGAAAAAGCCTTCTCTGGGGAGTTATAATTTAATAGTGTGATTTTTGATAAAGGATATATATAGAGCTATATTTCAAAGGACATGTAAAGCATAATCGAGAAGATACTTTGTGAAGAAGCAAGTTAAAATGATTGCCCAACTCAACATTGCAATCCAGTGCAACATACTTATAAGAAATCTTTAACATGAGTGACAGCAGATAACTACAGTGTCTCTGCACAGCACAGGTAAGGTCTGAAACACTCCATTAATTGATGGTGATAAGTGTTAAAAAAATTAAGAAAACTGAGTAAAAAGCTATAAAACTTGCCTTCAATTTTCTCAATAATGAGAAAAACGTGAAACTTTTTAATATTAATGTATTAATAAATGATAATAATTTGATAGGGATATTTATTTAAGTATTGCCAAAATATTGATAGTCTTATCAATTTTTTATTCATGGATATTCCTGAGGTCTTGAATGTGTGGGTTTGTTGTTTAAGTATTTTTAGACTTTGGCATCCTTTTCATTTAATGTTAATCAGTATGGTTTCCCAAAATTGTATCATTACGTCTCTCTAGTCATCTAAAAAATGCTGACATAAATTCTTCATTAACAAAACATTTCATTTCTTGATTCAGTTATGGATAGTTGGATAAAAATTTGCAGAGCTTCACAAAGTAGAAGATGCAAACAGGAAAAAAATGTTCCTCAAATATCACATTGAATAACCAATTCTGTACATTTCATACAGGTTGTTTGTCCTGAAAGCTGCATTTTGGTGAATACTGACTAAAAAATCATGGAAATGAACAGGAGAGTAAAATGAAAAAAATTAGACATTTGTATGAGCGGTGTCCACTGCCTTACTGCCTCTCTTTCCAGAGCAGACAAAAAATGTCCAAGTGGAAGGATGCTAATGTCACTCTTCTACATAATTTTAATTACACAAACACTGTTATCCTATGACTGCAGGAAAATGAAAACTCCTTGAACTAGTCATTTCCTATTCTGCATATAAAACATTTAAATTCACCATTCAAGATCTCCAGGATGATTCTCCAGGAACTCGAGGAGTTGGCAAGAGTCCATTACCTGAAGCCAAAAGAAACAATTTGCTGTGAAAGAACAAAAAGCAAGGAATGAGCCCCTTTCTCATTCCTCAAATCCCCTGAAATCCCTTGTGAAACTCTCACTCGTCTGCAATACTGAGGGAAGCTGCAACTTGTCTGTGTTTCAGCTGGCTGCTGACTGCTACTGCAGTCATTAGCCTTATAAACTTGGCTTTTCTCACAAGCATAGGGATCCCCAAATTGCAGAAGGAACAACAGCAGGTAAGCCAAGGAAATGTATCACCACTCCATTTACAGCATTTGGAGTCTGCACAAGGAGAGAAGGCATGGCAACCTGGGTTTATGTGCAGATGTTCCCAGATAATATCCATTATCTTCACAGGCCTTCAGCCCTTCAGTGGAAAAGTCTTTCTCATCAACAAACATCACAGTCAAGCATAATCTGAAATCCATCACTGGTCAGTAAAATGTAGGAAAATAGGAAAGAAAAAAAGACCCAAGTGCTTTGGACTACATTCTTATAACCTGTCTTTCTACATTCACTTTTTGTTTTTGGATTTTAAATTGACATGGTATTCACTGGGTTAGCCAAGTAAGTATGATAAACGCATTCAGAAGAGGCAGATTAGATAAATACAGCTGTTAGCAAAAAAAATTAATGATTGGTTTATTGCATAGAATGCATTTAGTCTGGAAAAATTTGCATTGTGGCATAATTTAAAACTGCATTTTCAAGAAGTAGTTTCCCATATTTAAAATGAACCATTTAAAAAAAGAAGACACAAATCCAATGAACATTGTGGCAGTTTGCAGTTCTGCTTTACTTTTACACACACAAGGACAGTAATAACATAGTACAATATATGAGAATAATTTGAGAATAAAAATAATATGGTCCAGAAAGAAGTCTTGGTATATAATGAAGTGGAACATAATTGGATTTCACATTTCTGTCACTTGATCAATTTGTAAAAGATTCAACTGAATCAAAAAGTCATCCACAAAATATAATGAAGACTTCAGAGCAGGAAAAAGGAGAACTGTCAATATTTCGCTGACACTGTTGCAGCACTATCTTTATCAGCACTCTTCTCTTCATTAATCTTCCTCCTTCTAGAACAAAACACTTGGATTCCCCTATCTTACATCCATGCATGGTGACAGCCTTGTGCCTGGCTGCCTGTATTTCCACAACCATTTGCATTTTGTTTAAAAAGATGTATTAGGAATTTGTAAAGGAGTTATTCAATGAAATACTATTATAAGTTAGTAGTCATATCATTTGGACACATGACATTGTCATCTCATCCTTCTGTGCTTGTTTTACTGCCTTTTCATACTGGAAATCCCCCATTGGGATTCCAGGAGCATTCCCAGGAACAGAACAGACTGACACCAAAGGAATCTCTTACCCATTAAGATTTTTCTTGGATCAACATTAATTAGCCTCATGGTATTTGTATAATCCAACATTCAATTGAAAGCACTTTAAAGGGCAATAGCCTTTCATGATCCCCCACGTGACCAGTGATCAAAGTTGGGAAACTACTACTGCAAGCACCACAGTTGGAGCTTTCCTTTCAGTGCCACTCTGCAGCAGGACACCACTCTGCACAAATTACACTGCAGTGATAGCCCAACTAGATGGTATCATTTACATGTTTTAAAATTACATTCTATATTGAAAAGGAATTGTTTTGTCATAAAAATGAAGAGCTTACTAAATTAGTGAAATACACCGAGCATGAGTGCCTCCGTAAGTAAATAAACAAACAAATTCAAAGACTAAGAAATGTATTTTCACAGAAGTTAATTTGTTAGCAATATAGAAAAGAATTGTAGGAAAAAGTTATGTATAGACTGAAAAGAGCATATTGTACTTCTTTGTAAAGTGTACTAAATCCAACCAAATCACTCTTCTACAAAAAACTATCACTATGGATCTAAGAGACCATATTCAGTATTTGATTTAAGTCTAAAATTTAAAAAAACTCCTTAAATCTGCAATACAGTTATATGCTATGTCACAATACAATAGACAGACTGAATATCACTGTATATACTGGCAGACTCTCCATACCACATTTTTTTTTCTTACTAACTGCAGATACCAGTATTTTCAATGGTCTAATGTGTAATTAATGCGGCATTCTTCCAGTTAAGGTAAGAAACACTAATTATATTGGCTTGTATCACAAACTTTGCATTTTTAAAGTGTTTTTCCATCCAAAGTTAAAAATCTAGCAGCAGCACTAATAACACATAAACACAGTAATATAATGCTGCACATACAGAAAAAACCAGTATAGTGTGCTCTGTGTACACCCTGCCAAAACGCAAGATTGGTCTGTGTTTGTGTTTTACAGTAATGCCTGAAGAAATTTCAGGATTATACTGCATTACAGTTCACAGAAATGCAAACATAACAGTTTCTGTTCTGGGAAACATACTATTGCAACAGCATTAAAGCTGGGAGAAAGAAAAATATCAACAAATAATGAATAAATTATTACCAAGAACATCTCCTAAATTATACTACCTCTCCCACATCAACTTTGTCATTACTGGAATGAGGACATGGAAAGCCTTTAATTTATTCATTCATATTACCAAATTAAAACTTACTGAATCAGAAAGCATCATTTAAACATACTGCAGTCCTACCAAAACAATAGTGGGTGAAAATGGCAATAGGGAGCCACACAAGCGACAGAGAAAGTTCAGCCATAGTCTTTTAATGTCTTGTTCCACAGGAACAAAGGACTAAATATTAAAACTCATTGTAAAGTCTCATGCTGTACTTCTACATTAGATACCCCTTTCATCTCTACCAATTTTATTTCAATAGCAAAAAATTACTTTAAAATTGTCCCCACCCAGTCACAGCCTGAGCACTGTTATTCCCAGCATGTGAAAACGTAAGTCTAGAGAGGAGTGTGCGGTTTAACAGCTCCTCCACAGCAGTTTGCTCACTGTGGTATACTATAATCCTCAAGTAAACAGAGTTATATTATGAAAAGAGATAAGCCAACAGACATTCATCAGACTGCAGACTGAAGATGAGACAGAGTTACTCTGGAATAAACGACCCATTTTAAATGCACACACTATTTGCACCTTTGAGATAAAAAAAAAAAAAAAAAAAGAAGTGTATGAAGCGATAAACAGCTGGTTGCATAGTAAGAGTTAAAACTTCCACTAGGAAATAATAGGGAAAGTGGTATTCAGACATTTACTGTTACACAGCAGGAACAACCAGTACTGCTGTTTTCAAATACTATTTCATCCTTTTATCATTCCAGATGTAACTACCCTTTGCAAAAGATACAATGCCATACTAGGGACTATTTTAAAATAATTTATTTACAAACCAGCTCTTTTTTTATATTTGGCATCTCCACAAAGCCGTAATTAACAGCCCTATTTTCGACATAGGTGTGAATGCAGATATGTACATCCCATGAAGCACCTCTCCCACAATACATGTTTATACAACCTCCAAAAACCTACATAACCCAGACAGAAATGCATTATTCAGCATTTGCTGGATTCACCAACAAGTTATCTAATTCAGACCTAATAATGTGAGGCTCTGGCATCCTAATTAGCATCAGTGAGAAGCTGATTGACAGAAGAGAATGAATGCAGAAGCAGAGCAGCCTGACGGATGGAGGAAATGAGCACGTTTCAAGGTCAAGAGAGCAGCTCAAGTTTGTATGGGAGCATCTCCTACACACAATGAAGTTTTAAACAGGTTCTGCACAAGTAATTTATAAAAAGCACGTCTAACTGTAAAGGTTTAAAAATTGTATTTGGTTTCTCAATAACAGCATAAAACATGCAGAGATTCTTCTGAATAGTTCCCTTTGCGTGCCCAAATGAACTAAGAAGCAGCTTTAATTTTATTTCTGGTAACTGAGTATTGCAGAGCCTCATAAAAGAAAAACTCCATAATACAAACACGAAGTTTAACTTCAAAGAACAAACTTAAAATGCCTTGCATTTCACCAGCCAATCAATATGTCTTCAAAATCCTTGAAAGACACAACGTGGAGTAATTTTGTTGACTGTACACCAAGGGCTAAGGATCCTGAATGTGACTAATAGTTTTCCTGTTTAAATTTATAGAAATATTAGATTTTGAATTTTTCTTTCACTTTTGCTGTGTAAAATTGGTACCACTACTATCAACAGCAATATACTTACTGAGTCACAATCTTGCTTTTAGTATGAATTTTGCTGGACTTAAGATTTTGCCATTGCAGAGGGGAGAAAGGGGGAGCTGTTTGGTTTTACGTTTATTTGCTATAAACAGATAAGTTTGTTTTGATGCTCATTTCACAGGAGACACCTAAAAAGTACCTATTGAGTCCTGTGTGTCATCTCCCCTGCCCCCCTCAATCCCCTGCCCTGCCCCCCGGTTACGCTCTGATTTTTAGTAAATTGCAAATCCCTATCACATAAACATCAATACTGCAGATATTGCAAAGGTGAATATGCAAAGGCTTGTAAAGTCACAGGCTATACTCCATGAAAAAAAAAAATTAAATGCTGATTCTAGATTTAGCATATATTGACATAGCAGATGTCTGTTAAGGCATTTCTGAATGAACCAGAAAGTACTTGAATTTTTACAAGAACACCTAGTGTTAACATAAACATATCTATATTTAATTACAGACATTTATGTCTATAAATAAATGCATAACCCCAACAGAATATCTTTCCTGAAGAAACCAAAGTGGATTAGAGAAAAAATTTAGACCAGAATGTGATCTTTCTGAATGCATAGGTATGGGAGACCTCTTTTACTTCTGAGGTTCAGAACATGATGTTCTCAAATAAAGATACACCAGAGAAGTGAAACAGAAACCCTTGAGAAAGGCAGGTTTAAGCCAGCTAAATCTTCTGGAAGTTGTGATGCCAAAAGCATCAAAAGCAAGTTTTCAACATCTCTCCCTGAAATTGGTATCTTACAAATTGCCCCAGTCTTTTCATCCCTGCAAAACAGATTTATATCAACTCTCTATCCTTATTTGCATCCTTTCAGAAAGAAGAGCAGGCCCTGCAAAAAGCAGTTGAACTATTATGCCTACAGAATATGTTGTCACCTACATTTGACTGAATCTCATTTTTTTTAAAATTAGTTACTTCTTTATACACTTAATACACTTAATTTGTTGTTCTTTATTGGTAAGGCAGATGAAGAGAATTATTTTTGTGTATTAATACTGGTATTTCTTACAAGCCCCAATCTCTGGTTCCATGCTATTAAGGGGAGACAGTGGAAAATACAGACCAATTCAAGATGCAGCTGAGGGCACTACAAGTGTAGTACACTTCAGAAACTCAGCTCCATTTAGTATGGTTATGAAGTTTGCCTCTAAAGCAATACAGACAATATAATGGGAACCATGGCAACTGCTCAACTATGGCAAAAGAGGCAAGAGCATGAACTATAAATATTCAAGTTGCATGTAGCTTATAATTTTGCTTTTAAATATATGATGAATAAAGAACTATTTAACTTTATACAAAGTATGTTTTTGTGTAATTTCCACTTATGCTGAAGTCTTAAAGTTTTCAAATGCTTCTGAGGCAGACAAAACAGCCACAGTGCAATAAAGAGGTGGCAGGCAAATTATGAAAATCTTAACCATGAGTCATACTAAACACCTTTTATAAATTAGGTTCTTATCCTATTAACACCACACAGCACAGCTTAGGACAGCACAACCAACACTTAGGTAAGAACTCAGAGTTTCTCCCGACCAGCAGAAGGCAGCAGTCCAAGATGCCCTTCTCCTCCACCCTGGTCACTTGCTGTAGAAGCTGTAATCTGAAATTCTCTCAATCTGAACTAACTGTATTTACCTGGCCTCTTCTAGTTCATCAATGTTCTAGAAATAAAGAACTTCTTTAATGCAGTCTTTTGATTACATTATTTAGAAATTGCATGACAAAATAGCCAATTACATCTCTTCAACAGCTTGGATGTATCTAAAGAAAGAGGTCTCTTTCTTCTTCCACTTCCACTTGCATATTCTGCCTCTTGTTTCACTCTAGCACACTCTTGCTTTGACATCAGACTGATGGAAGATCATTTAAAAGTTTTTTTAAGTTTAATTTTCAATGAGAGGAATGCCTTGGACTGGACCACCAAAAAGTTGTACAGCTTGACTGCAATAGTGATCCCTGAAAATATGTATTAGCTTCTTTGAGTAAGATACGATGTTCTCAGAATCTAACATAAAATTTTAAAACTGAATTTTGTGTGTCTTAAACAACTTCAATTGCTTTAAGAAATAAAATTTAAGCAAAAATCATAGGAGTATAATCATGCAGGTCAGGAAAGCATCCTATGTTCTCCAGATAGGAACCACCACAAAATGAGACTCATTTTCCTTCTACAGGATGAAACAGCAGATCAGCTATTTTTATAGATGCCAATTCATCTTTCAAAGGTATACGGGATTACTAGTTTAGCTGTAGAGAAAGCACATTTAGATTCCTACTTCAGGATTGCAAACAAATTAATTTGCACTGAAATGATGCACTATTTTTCCCAGTTTAATCCCACAGGATTTTATCAAAATACATGAAACAGAAAACTGGCACCTCTATTTCATGCTTGGTGTAAAGAATTTTCAATTCAAGAGGTAGCATCATGTTCAAATCACAGAATCACAGAATATACTGAGTTGGAAGGGATGTGACCCACACGGATCATCAAGTCCAACTACCTGTCCTGCACAGGACACCCCAAGAGACACACCATGTGCCTGAGAATGTTGTCCAAATGCTTCTTGAGCTCTATCGGACCTGGTGCTGTGATCACTTCCCTGAGGAGCCTGTTCCAGTGCCCAACCACCCTCTGGGTGAGAAACCTTTTCCTGATATCCCACCTAAACCTATCCTGACACAACTTCAGGCTATTCCCTTGGGTCCTGTCACTGGTCACCAGAGAGGAGATCGGTGTCTGCCCCTTCTCTTCCCATCATGAGATGAAATGAGGTCACCCTTCAGTCTCCTCTTCTCCAGGTTGAACCTGACCAAGGTTCAACCTCATCTGCTCTTCATACGGCTTCCCCTCAAGGCCCTTCACCATCTTTATGCCCTCCTTTGGACACTCTCTAATAGTTTGTATTTTTCTTACATTGTGGTGCCCAAAACTGCACACAATATTCAAGGTGAGGCCACCCCAGTGCAGAGCAGAGTGGGACAATCCCCTCCCTTGCCTGGCTGGTGATGCTGTGCCTGATGCACCCCAGGACATGACTGGCCCTCCTGGCTGCCAGGGCACTGCTGACTCATGTTCAACTTGTCACTGACTAGTACCCCCAGGGCCCTTTCCATGGCACTGCTTTCTAGAATCTCATTCCCCAGTCTGTCTGTATAGCCAGGGTTGCCCCATCCCAGGTACATAATCTGGCACTTTCCCTTGTTGAACTTCATACAGTTGGTAATTGTCCAGTCCTCTAAGTTGTTGAGGTCTCTCTGCAGGGCCTCCGTGCCCCCAAGGGAGCCAACAGCTCCTCCCAATTTTGGTTCATCTGCAAACTTGCCCAGTACTCCTTCCAGTCCTACATCCAAGTCATTCATGAAGATGTTGAAGAGCATAGGGCTGAGGACAGAGCCAAGGGGGACCCCGCTAGTGACAGGTCCCCAGTCTGATGTCACCCCATTCACTATAACCCTTTGTGTCTGACCTGTGAGCCAGTTGCTCACCCACCACATGACGTGTTTATCCAGATGTGTGCTGGACATTTAGTCCAGAGAATACTGTGAGAGACAGTATTGAAAGCTTTACTGAAATCCAAACCGATTCCATCAACTGGCTTTCCTTGATCAAGTGGCTTATCGTGTCATAAAAGGAAGCAGGATTTGATAAACAGGACTCTCCTCCCATGAAGTTTCCTCACTCTCTACAACTGCCTGAAAGGAGGTTGTAGCCAGGTGGGGGCCAGTCTCTTGTCCCAGAAAACCAGCGTCAGGACAAAAGGACACAGTATTAAGCTGCACCAGGGGAATTTTAGGCTAGACATTAGAAAAACATTCTTCACAGAAAGAGAGCCTGGGCATTGGAATGGGCTTCCCAGGAAGGTGGTGGAATCACCATCCCTGGAGGTGTTTATAAAGAGACTCCATGTGGCACTCAGTGCTACGGTTTAGCTGATAAGGTGGTGTTAGGTCATAGGTTGGACTTGATGATCTCTGCTGGGTGACCCAGCCCACCTCAGGGCTGTGGCACTCCAACATCCCTCAAGCTCTCGCCATCCAATGGCCTCACAAGTCAGAGTCAGGGCATTGATGAGGCATGAAATCGCAGCCCCCTTCTCTAGAAAGTTCCATGTTATTCCCTTCCTCATTGGCACCCTTCCTTTGTCTCCTCCTGCAAGTTGTTGCCATTGGTAGTTGTTGCTGTCGTTCCACTTGTTAAGTCGTATTTCATTGGTTACTTGTTAATGCTCCGCCCTGTACTCCCTTCATATAAAACAGCCTGCACAGCGTAGCCCCTAGGCTTTTCTGTCCCTGATGTGTTTGTTGAACAATCCCTTTGGACTCCATATGGAAGCTGTTGCTCTCTTTTCTCCTTTGTCCCTGGGTGCTTGGCTGCCGCGCCATCAGGCAGCCTCCCGGTGGGCTATCCTAATGGGGAGCACAGTGCAGCCAGAGCAGCGGCCGCTGAGAGCTGACAGGGAAGCTTCTCCAGAGGGTCACTGTGGCTCCCTCATCCAACGAGCTATCCTGAGGGTAAGCCAAGCAAACAGATCTCCAAGGTTTTTTCCAACCTAGTTAATTCTGTGATTCTTTTTCATCACAGTACTGGCAAAAATATAAAAATGGTCTTTCCCTTGTTTTTAAAATAAAAACGTTCAAGTTCAGTAACATTTGGGTTTTTTTTCTTTTTTGTTTATCTTTTAGTTCTGCTACCTAAGTAAATAAATTGATGCAATTCCCCAGAATATAAAACTTGTGGAAATAGTTCTCAAACATATGTATGAAGTACCACCAGCAATTCTCATTATTGCTTACTGTCTGACTGGAGACAGTTCTTCACTAAATGCTCACTTTTGGCAGGAATGGCTTTATTAGATAAAGCTTTTTTTAAAGTACACTTTGTCGTAAGTAGCCTACTCCTTAAGTATACTCACACAGAGATTCTATTAGATGAAGGAAACACCGCAGTATATACAGTGTTTAGATATCCACCTGTCCAGTAATTAAACATACACATTAGTGTTCTATAAAAATGCCTGCAAAATAACACCTTAAAAATGTCAAGACAAGTACCTCTGAACATGAAAGTTTCGAGTCTTACCACAATTCCTAACTCAGTACAGAATCAGCCCTACACTCTTAAAACACCATATGCAGTTAGACCTGAACTGAAATATTAAGAAATATCATTTAATTCTTCACCTAAAAGGCCTCAGATACTTCAACACTCAGATTCTGCTCAATACTTCAGTTCAGTTACAATTACCAATAAAATTGAAGCAGATGATCACAATCGATTTATCTCTTCAATCTGCTTTGACCTTTAATCTGACTTACAGTTCACTTAATATAGACATCATTTTGTATTTAAGTACTCTTATCTGTTACTTTTCTCTTAATACTCCTACTCCATCCTGCATACTTCCTCATGTGAATTATCACACTTGCCTTTCACTCACAATTGTCACAGTAATCTACAACACAGTTCTTAAATATTATTGTAAGGATAGCCACCTACTATTGTTTGATCAGCAATAATCCTGATTATACATCAGCCATATCATGTTCTTAGGCAAGAGTCACTCAGTAAATCAATCCATGATATACTTCTAAATTACTTGGCTATAGCACAGGAAGTTTAATGGCTGGAAGTTCAGCAGACTCTTGGCTACTTCCCATCAGTGAATGAAAATCAAACTTCTCTTAGAGGAATCTAGTATTTTGTATTAAGGACTTATTACCTGTGCTCCTGAATCAATGTAAATTACTCTCCCATTGCTACAGAAATGGTAAAAGAAATGGCCTTCATTACAAGAATCTCCTCATAATAGATGAAGCACTTACTCGTCCAAACTTAATGTTCTCTCTTGCTATGTTCAAGACAATTAGGACCTACATGCACAAAGGGTTATTTTTTTGCTTGTTTTATTGTTTTTATTGTTCTCTCAAGACTGCCAGACAGTAACCCACCTTGACTGAAGGGGGCATTTGGCTGCCTCTACTAAAAGTGTTGTACTCAAAACCTTTCATGAAACTGGAAACTGTTCTTTGCCAACGAAACTATACTGCTTGCACAAGGAACCTGGACTCTCTTGCTGGCACAGACTATAGATAACAGCAACACATATTTATACCCATTTCCTAAATGGAACTTCAAAAAATCATTGGTCTGCCTTCACAAAGTGATTTGGAGACCTTGATTTTAGCTTGTGCCACTTTACAATTTCATTTTTGTATTTTTCCTGCATTCTAATTTATCTTAATATGCAAACTCCTTCCCAGCTCCGTCTTTGATACCAGTGTTCTGGATGGGTAAGAAGAATCAGATATTGAGCAGACAATAAACAAAACTCACATCTTAGTTCAATACCGTAGCCTGCTGAAATAGCCACACAAAGAGTTAATTAAAAAAGGAATTAATAATTTTTTTTCCCAACACTTTAACTTTCACAGTACCTATTCATCATCAAGGCAGGAACAGTAAGATGCACTTTAGACACAAATCTGACTTCTTTATTCTAAGGCTTCCTGCCTTGTACTCATAGATAAAAGCTTGTTTCCTATCAAGTTTATTCAATTCTCTGCCTACACGTGCTTCGTCTTCCTGTTCCATACTCCAGTGAGAGTCTGACCCTTAAGGGTGATGAACTGGCAGTGGATCAAACAGTTGGGCAATGCTGATGAACAAGGCTTCTTAGTGTAATGGAATGTGGCTTTCAGAGTCTTGCAGTTGGTCTTTACGCATCTCATTAATATCCTAAGGACATGATTCTGGAGAGTATTTTTCTCCAGATCAGCATAAGGCCTATTTTTTTCATAGTAACTTTATGAGGGGGTAAGGTAAACTAAAAAAAAAAAAAGGTACTCATATTTCTATACGTCTGTACCCATATTTATACATGCACACAAATTCTCATGTTTGTGTGCCTATATATATTTACAAATAGCATGTTAATAAAGCAGAAGGTCTAAGATTTTTTAGTATATTTATGCAGTCAGTTTACTGTAATGGTGATACTGGTGTTCCATGCTAAGAAACTTGGAATGATTATCCAAATCTTAAACCACCTGTACTCCACCTGTACTTTTGCAAGGCTGTATAACTCATAATCAAAAGCTCTTCTGACATCCAAGTTTGCATTGCTGTGGGATGTTTCAGTTATAAAAAATAATAAAATAATTACAAGCAAGACAAATTATGCTACCCCATATATAAACTTTTATACTCCTCTCTGCTTGTACAAACACAGCTGAGTTGTTGGGAGCAATTATTTATTTCATTTATAAAGATTTGGAGAGACTACTGTGTACGTAAAGCACCTGCATTACTTTCCAAAGGAAGGTAATTGGCAAGGATGGTCCCCATCTCTGACTTTAATGATCATACAAGGAGACAGTACAATTTACATAAGCAGTAATTAAAGGACAGTGTAAATACAAAACGTGATAAAACACATTATCATTATAATGACAATTGCCTCGTACAACTTAATTTGGTACCAGCCCTGTCCTTATAGATGGAAAGCTAGATAGAGCTAACCTTCCTACATGTCAGTAAAACAAGAAAATGGAAAGCAGGAGACAAGTCTAAGAAAACAATGACAGTTTACTAAAGGGAAAAGGTATGAAACTACAGGGAGTGCTTGGGGAATTCCCCAAAGGATACTCTCTGTCCAAATGTACCTAAGACTGCATTTATAATTTATTATAAGGTTTTATCAAAGAAAATGGATAATGGCAGATGGATAGGAGACAGCATCAGTACAAAAAAAAAAAAAAGTTTAAAATATGAAGAGCAAGAATTGCACTTGCTCAATAAAACAGTTAAGATTTGGTACTATGTTAAAGACTACAAATGTCAAGACTAGAAATATTAGCACCTCCATGGCTGGAAGAGAAGAAATGCTGCACAGAGTTCCTCCAACCCATTAATGTAGTACAATCACAGAATAAACCAATGTCACAAGGTGATTTCAAACCGGAGCATGATAAAGATTTAAAGTTGTGCGTAATTCTAACGAGTTCTGTTCAAGGAGGACGGAATTAAAGATAAGAACATTACAAAGAAATAGTTTGCTTTGCAAAGCAAGAAGAGAGGAAAGGAAAAGAAGACAATTGCTCAAACATGGCTCAGGTTGAGGGAACATGCGAGAGGCAAGATCTAAGTCAATCTGAAGGCAGAATATTCATCAGAACAATTGATAAGAAGAGAGCAAAATTAAGCAGCCAGAATTAAGCCAATACCTAAATAAACTTATCAAAACTGTTTAATGCTTAAGCAGCAACAGTAGAAAAGACCCACTGGCTAGAAAGCTTTCTTCTGTGCAGTGTTCCTGTCTATTCAAATACAAACATTTCTGTTACTGTCAACTTCCCTGCAGTGTTTATAATCCCTGGCAGAAACAAAATTGCCTCTAGAACAACAGAAATCTCCCACCAATTTCACTAAATGTCTGTGTGGTGGGCAGAGCACTGTGCACCACTAAGGACTTCCAGGGATTTCTTGAAGCTTTTATTCTAAGAAAAATTGTTTTCACAGTTCTTCAGTTTAACCTCATACGAAGAACTGGTTTCAAATGAACAAATACATATTTCTACTTTTACCATCTTCTCTGACCTAAATACAATCACAGTTCAGTATTTTTAAAAAGTTATTTAACTTGAATAAGCAATAGCTGTTAATAGACAGAAGTTTCGTTTTTGACATGAAACATTTCATAGTGACATCTTAATGAACTAGTATGTGAGGACATGGAATAGATTTAACAGTAGGCAACAATGAAAACACTATTTCTTAAAAAGAACAGAACATTATACAGATACACAGAATAGCTGGAAAATATTTCCCATGGATTATAAATCAAATATATTTCATTAGTCTTTATTTTGAACTTAAAGAAGAAAAATAGAGATAAAATTTACATACAGATTCATGGACACTAGATTGACAAAATAAAAGAGAGACTACAAGCTTTACTCCAGGATTTTTCAAGTATTTCCTAATCATGAATATTTAAATTTAGTTAATAAAATATCATAGAATGGTTTGTCTTGGAAGGGATCTTGAAGATCATTTCGTTTCAGCCACCAACTTTATTATTTTTTTAAGAAGAGAAACTACAAGTTACACTCTAAAACTATACAGAGCAAACGAAAAACTTGCCACGTAATATAGTGACCATATAATAATCATTGTAGTTACTAAACATAAAGTTTCATCTTTTCTTTCAGTTAATAGCTTACCTTACAGTAACACTCAATCTTCTCTTTTAGTTGCAATGTTGGGAGGCTGGCAAACAGAAGGGGTGATATTCACTCATCAGTAGTGTATTTGTCAGCCACTTGCTGACAAAAGCCTGTGATTGCACTGCTCTGTCCACACTGGTTCTAAAGCATTTCTCCAGTGTTCTTCAGAACCCAGATGCAGTTTTTGTACAGACCACACACACTTTTGACATGATGATGATAACACGAACTCTTCTGATATGTAGATATAACACCTGAAACACCATCTGCTAATTCTATACATGCTATTGGTGATCTCCGAAAAGAAACCAGCTGTCCTGGATCCCTCTGTCCTCCAGGAACTGCATCCCGTGGGATGAATCAGTTCATGTCGATCCTTGATCTAACCAACAGGTCCCTGAACACAAAAAAGGGTTTTATCTCTACAGAAGCAGACCAGATCCTTCTTCAGTACCTCACTTTATTATTTTCTTTCCATAAACTCATATTCTTTTTTTTAACCTTACCAGTTCTCACCTTTATTTCACCATCTATCATTGTACTCAAGAGAAGAGATAGTTTGAAAAAAATACGTAATTACTCTGCCAGCTTCTCTCCAGCTGCATGACAAAAAGTCTTGAATTTCTCCCTGCATTCCCAGCAAGAGATGATTAACTTTATTCTCCCTCCCTTACCAATCTTCACTAACCCAGTGAAAACTTTACTATCTTTTAGATCTCTTCCAGATTTAAACTAGACACTGATTCTAAATCCCCCTGGGCAGAACAGGAAGAAGTGACAGAAAGTGGCTTATCAAGTGGAGATATAAACAACAGTAGAAGATTTTTCTTGAAAAAGCTTGTGTCAAAGCATTGTCCAGAGCAAAGATAATAAAAATTATTAAGACATTTCTGCAAAATGGCAAATTTTCCTGTAGCATCAAAGTCTCATCTTGTTAAATGACAAAGTAAGCTTATTCCTTAGAACTTCTCTTCGGAAGTTTTATATCAGTAATTCAAACTCTTCAAATTTCAACTCCCATTTTTTCTGGGAAAATTAAAACTCATTTACTGAAACTTATTATTGACAAATGTTTATTTACAGATTAAATCATTCTCACTAAATAAAGATGACTAAAAAGTCTGAATTGTAAAGACATCTTTTACAAGGAAAGGCTGAGAGAGTTGGACCTGTTAGGATTTGAGAAAACACGACTGAGAGAGGACCTCATCAAAGCCTCTCAATGAAGGGAGAGTATCAGAGGATGTTTCCAGGCTCATCTTGGTGGTGCCAAGCAATAGGACAAGAGGCAATGGGCAGAAACTGCAAGTTCCACCTGGACATGAGGAAGAACTTCTCTACTGTGGGGGTGACCAAGCACTGGAATAGATAGATGACCCCACTGTGGTCCCTTCCAACCATGCTGGGATTCTGTAGTGTGTGACATGTTGTGCAACTTGAACATAAAATCTCTGAATATTTCTGTCTGCATAGAATTCAATACCATAAGACACTAAGTGTAAAAATCTTTGCTAACTTGAAAGGCAAGAAATAAATTCAGACTATTTTTTAACAAGATAGAATATGGAAGTAAATTTCTAAGTACTTTAAACACTAATTATCGAAACTCTGGTTACTTAAATGATTGCAACAGGTACTTAAAAGACACAATTTAGTATATATATTTCTCCTCTGCTCAGCCATAAGCAGAAATATCTGTAGGCACTCATACATATGGATATACACACATTTTAAATATTCACAGCACATCTGTTTATGGCATATGAATATGCATAATGAAATTACAGGGATGCTGACAGAGATGTGTAAATGAAATAGCTTCTCAAAGATACAAAAGGAGATAGTATGTAGAGGTATAAATACACTGAAATTGCTATGCTTTCACTGGGAACTGGTGTCTACTGAGCCTACATCACTTCTCTGTGCGAGATAAAGCCTCAGCTCTTCAAGCTAATAAATGCATATGAAAACAACTATTACAAGTTTCCCTTCCTAGGATATTTTGGAGACAAAACGGGGAATTCCCCTAAACCCAAACTGTAGCTTCATATAAAGTCTGATTAATTTCCTATAAGGTATTAAAGCCCCTAAAAAGACCAAAAAAACTCAAAAACCACTCCCCCATAAAAAATACAAAGTAAGGTCAGAGGGCTGGAGCACCTCTCCTATGAAGACAAGCTGAGAAAGCTGGAGCTGTTCTGCCTGGAGAAGAGAAGGCTCCAGGAAGACCTTACAGCAGCCTTCCATTACCCAAATGGGGCATACAAGAGAGTAGGAAAGGGACATTTTACAAGGGCATGAAGTGATTGGAGAGGGTTGAATGGCTTTAAACTGAAAGCGGTCAAGTAGATATTAGGAGGAAATTCTTCACTGTGAGGGTGCTGAGGCACTGATCACCCAGAAAAGCTGTATCTGCCCCATCCCTGGGAGTGTTCAAGGCCAGGTTGGATGGGGTGTTGAACAGCCTGGTGTACTGGAAGGTGTCCCTGCCCATGGAAGAGGGGGTTGGAACTAAACGATCTTTAAGGTCCCTTACAATCCAAACCATTTTATGATTGTATAGTAAATAAAGATTAAGATATATTAGGCTGCAATTGTAATAGGAAAGAGAAATAGTTTGCTTGACAGTTTCAAAACACATTTAGTCTGATAAACATAATGGATACAATTAGACAACCCATATGTTTACTTACATATTTAGCATTGATATCTTTCTTGAATATATCAGTTTTCTGAACAAGTGTTTTCAACTATACTTCACTCCAGAAAAATTTAACTAAACCTCGCATGTACACTGCCTCAAAACCTTTAACACATAAACTGTCATTGAAATAAACTTTTCATTTATAGTTTAATAATTCCACACCATAACAATGAAAAGTGTATTTGTCTTTTCTCTGCAAAAAACATTGAAAATAACAGATACGGTAACTCCTATAGTTGCATGAATGACTTATAAGCAGTTCCTGGATCAGTTCTGAAGAAAAATTAATGAAGTCAGTTTTGCCAAAAAATGTATTACTTTCCATAATTACTCCTTCATGAAGTTATGGCTATTGAGCTGGTAATGAACTGTTGCACCACCTTCTCCAGTTCTGGGCTTGTTATGAAATTAATGCATGTGAGAACAATCTCTACTCCTTAAGCTGAAGTGTTGCATTACTCAGTTACAGAAACAATACTTCAGAATACCAAACTTAAAATCATCCACCCCAAACAGCACACAACAAACCCACACCAGTCTTATTCTGGAATCTCTCTTCAACTTCCAGTGATAAAATACAGAGCATCCATTGGGCATAGCACAATTTCTACATTCCAGTCTCTGTATCTCAGGGAAGACACACCAGAGTTAAAAGTGTACTGCCAAGGAGTGGAGCAGCTGCCCTTCACAGAATTAAAGGAATTTGGAACTCTCAAAAGTAAAAGCCTGCAGAGAATACAAGTAAGTTTTGTAAGATTGTAACAGCAGTGGGTTAAGGTGAATACCAAAGTGATTTTCACCAATCTCTGTGCAACACCAAAACACAGCATCAGCTAGTTAAGTTTTAAACCAAACAAAAATACCTGATTTAGACAGCAGGTAGTGAACTTGAGCAATCTGTCATCACAAGGGTTCTCCAGGCTGACAGCATTATCTGCATTATTAGTATTATCACTGAAAAGAGAAATTACATACAATAATGGAAAACAGTTTCCGAAGTTAAAATATGGTTTAGCATCTTGCGCTGTCACTACCAGAAACAGACTGGTGGGGTCAGGCTGCAGCTCCGACCTCAGTAAGAACCTGCTTCTGTTTGAATGCTTAATTTCTATTTTCTTATCCTGCATTTGAAGTGTACTTAGAGGTACTGTAAATCCTGACCACACAAAGATCAGTTCCCCATCCTTGACTTCATGCCTTTTTTGCAGGAAGACTGCTAGAAAAACCTGACAGAATAATTTTACTACAATATTTAAGAAGCGAGCAGCACTATATGAAAGGCTTCATTCTATTATGCAGCTCACAATAAAGACACTGGCAGCTTATCTGCATCAGCCTTGGCTGAGCCTGAAAACATCCCCACAGTACTGTAGAGATGCTCTTTGTGGCATCCAGACAAATGATTTTCTATCTTGAATTTAGGCATAGCTAACGTCAGTTGTCAGCGTTGTTACGTCAACTTCTACAAACAATTTTCACAGAATTCCTTCAACCAAATGTGTGGCAACTCTGTGCAGCAGAGGTTAAAGTCTGTAAGAAACAGATCTGCTTGTACACATATTCATATCATCTACTGCTTATGTTACCTCACACAGAGACCTGTGTATCAAATCTTGATCCTCAATCTGTTCTCCAGGCTGTTTTATGAGATTACCTTTTAGTCTTAGGAAAGTGTTCCATCTAGGGTTTTATCTTAGGGCATTACCACAAAAGAAGACAGGAAGTCTGCTTCTCGTTGAAAACTTTGCAAAGACAAAGGGTTGAGAATGCTCATGTAGCCACTATATTCCTAATTCCTTCCAAAAATATATAAGCTTATGACATCCAAAAGCCTTCTGACAGTGGGAAGGAGAATAAAGTGCCAGTTTCATTGCTGTGGGATGGACAGAATTAAATGTTGATTGGATTGACACAACAAAGCTAAAGCAAGAAAATAAAATATTTGGAAGAAATGATAAAAATTACTCCCTGTGCTCCCAAGTATTCAGTATGGAAAATGGTTCAGTTGAAAAACATTTTAATTCATACTGATTGTTATTCTGGAAATGCCAAATACAACTCCATGAAAGCTAACTAAACTAAAAAAGTTTCAAAGACTCCTTTGAGGGAGGACCGGAAAAAACTAAACAGAAAAAAAAGAACAAACAAACAAACAAAGAACAAAAAAAAATAAAAACCAACCAACCAACCAAAAAAAAAAAAACTACCAGAAAAAAACTCTAAAACCAACCAAACAAAAACCCCAAAAATAACCCAACCAAACAAAAGAAAACCCAGACCAACCCCAAACAGCGAAAAACCCCAAAAAACAAACTCAACCAACCAACCAAAAAAAAAAAACCCAAAGAAAACCCCAAAAAACCCTGAAAAACCCAAAAGCAAACAAACAAAAAACCCACCCCAACCAGTAAATGCAAGAGAAATATAAATGTTTAAAAGTGTCCTCCACAGTGAAGAACATAATTTTTCACGCCATTATTAGTATGCTATATAAAATTTTTGAGGTATTCAATTTTCTACAATAGTCCCTTTGTGGAAGAAATATCTCTGCAGATCGAAGATGACTTTCTATGTGAAAGGGTTCTGAACTTCTGCATGACAGCATCAGAAAAAGGACAGTTAATAACAAAGATGTTTAAGAAAGATAGTTTTTGCTAGTGTATTACTGATCTAGGGCTGCTGCTGTGTGACAGAGCCAATGAATAAGAGCCAATTGACAGAGCCAATTCACTACCTTTCAACTGTCCATCCCTTCTCTAAAATTAATTTTAATAATTTCAGTTTGTGCTTATGTCATACAGTGTAATGTATTTCAGCTAGAGGTAAGATGATTACGTAATTTTTGTTCCTATTTGTAGTATAATTCACAAAGTTTCCACACTAAATCCAGTTTGTAGAATTAAGTAATAATGAAGACTGATTATTTCTTCTTTTTCTCAGAAACTCAGAATTCTGAGAATATTCAGAGCACAGATTTCATTCCTTCCTCAGCAAATATTCCAGCCCTGGAGGATACTGTTTGCATTTCCACTTGGCTCCACTTGTTTATTGTTGAAACAATAAACATCTTACACGGTCATTTTATTCTCCCCAAAGTTTGCATTGACAGGTTGCATACTGTGTGCCCCACGTATTATGTGTATTATCCTCCTAAAAGCATATTTATTATATCATTAACTCTGAGTAACATACCAGTTCCATTACTCTTTTCTGATTACTGTAAAGCACACTGTGTGCAACATGTATAATAAATGTAGCTATAAAATACTTACGGTACAAGGAATTTTACTCACACTAGCATTCAATCTGTATTACCAAGAAGCAATACTATATTCCCTCACTGATCTAACAGCCATGATAAAGTCCACTAGGAGTGAAGCAGAGATTAAACCTCAAGATGAAGCAAAAAAATTGAGCAGAAAGAGATGTTTCTGCTGATACCTGTTCTGGCTCAATACTGTAATTTCATAATGAATACACCAGATGATACTAGCATGCCCATAAGGAAGATCCTTATATCATAGTCCATAACAAACATTTTCCACAATATCTGACATAATAAAAAATGCTAATTATACCATGTAGAAATTGTCTGCAAGGATTTCCATCCCTCTTGCAAGATATTAGTAAGCAAACCATTGCCACTTGATATATCTTCACTTGAAACTTACGTGACTGTACCTCTTTTCCAGACCTTACCACACACAAATCAACCAAGAATACTCAGACATGACCAAAACTGCAAACAAGTTAAAAACATGCTGTATGTCCTTCATGGCATAAAACATCCTACAGTAACTAACACCACAACAATACACCATGTAGCTGTTAGAAGATACATGGAACATAGGCATGACTACTTATATGCTATCCTTCAACTACAGAATGCTACAAAACGAAACTTAAATAATCTCACACAAACTGCTTCTTATTTCTTTTCAAAACATAGCCTGCACTGCATGCAAAGCAACTATCTATGATTCTACTGAGGCATATAACTTCTGTACATATAACATCTGTTCTAAACCTGCAGCTTTTCCCACTTCTTAAAATATGATTCTCATTTTGTCTCTTTTTCTCCCTCCTTGATACAGTTTCCATTTCTCCCCCATACCCTGACAAGCTGTCACTGTCTCCATTGCACACCTTTTCGATGTCTTTGACCACTTGTTACATGTTATGTCCTTCTATCTGAGTCCAAGATCACCTGCCTTATAGAGGAATTATCACGAAGGCCTGCCCTACTCTTAATATCTTTAGGTAGCAATACAGAAGATGCTTGTAAATTAAGCCCATGCTGGCTAGTCCTGCCAGATTTACATAAACCCATAGCCATATATAAATACATACCTATAATTTAGTGAATTTAGTGAAGACAAATGTGACTCCACATTATCAAGTGCAACTGTTTTTCAGAACATTTTCTAGTACTCCAACACTTGATTTTTGAGAAAAAATAGATTATGACTATATCCAACTTGAAATCTGTTTAGACCATATAACAGCACACAAAACCAACACTACTTTTAAGTCAGTTGATCTATGGAAGAAAGGACATGACGCAAATTTAAAAATGATTGGCCATGCAAATACATAACTGCTGCACAAATTATTTGGGCTTCTCTAACACACTGACTTTAACAAGGACTTGGCACAAAAAATACCCTTAAGAAAAGCTGAAACATTTCCCCATCAGGTTTCTTTCATCATAAATGCCTTCTCATTTTCTAAGAATATTTTGTTTCTCAGTCTTTGATAGAAGTGCCTAAAGGAATCTGGAGAAAAAAATGAGAGACTAGATGGAATATTGCGAGAACTTTTTTTAACAAGTCTTTCCGTAAGTCTTTATTAATAGGTAAGTATGTTACAATTTATGAATACATCCTAAAATTACGATAATACCTTTCATAAATTAATTAAGTATTTTAATGTTACCACACAAGGCAGACAGAATAAACACTTGGAAAGAACATGGTAGCGTTGTGTCCTATGCAAATGCAGGATGGTGAAAAAGTCACATGAATACATACTCATTTTAAAAGCGCTCTTTCCAAGGACTGCAATGGGACACTTAGGTAAACAAGACTTCAAGACTTAATTAAACCTTGTTTGGTGGCAAAGGCAATGTATGAATCCAAACTCCAATCACCCGGTTTTCAACCTCTTCAGTTATTTCAATGCAACTCTCTATAGGGCCAGGCTGTAAATTAGCTTAATTATAGGAACTGGTCAGCAAAACTCACTTTCATGTTAGTTCCAAATAAAACAATTAGGAACTACGTTCTCATTATTTTTTATGTCTGGGCTCATTCCTCCACAGTTTCACTGAAGTTAAGCCAAGATTGAGCTGCTGCCTTGGAATTTTTTCAAGCTTATCACTGCACAGCCAAATTTCCTGCTGTCCTTTTCCAGAGAGCAAGAAATTAACTACAGCCAACCCAAACAGAAGAAAACTGAGATCATGAAGCACTTAGAGATGGGAAAAAAAAATTCCTTTTTTCTTCCTTGGTCTGCAATGCCACGTACCATTTAACTTCAATATAATGGTACGCTTTATTATCGTTTATATCTTGGAAGTTTTTCTTTTTTGAATTCCTAAAACCAATTTTACTTCGTTCCAAAGAATTCAATCCCTCTGTGATCAGTAATTGAACATTTCTGAGCTGTTTATAGCTCTGGGATATGTGTGTCATCTTCTGTGCTCGCAGCTTAATTCCTTCGCTGTCACTCTACCCCTCTGGTCCTCTGAGCTATACCTTTCTCCTATGGTCACAGCTCATTCTACATGGAGTGTGCAAATATTACACTATCAGTCATAGAAGTGCATGAGATTCTGTGGGAAAAAATGGCTTTTCTGTACGCAATCCTATAAAACAAAACGAAAATCAAAACAGGTAAGGGAACGATTTCTTGGTTACTATGCAACTGCTATTACAGTTTAAGAAGCTGTAACAGAGCCCCAGGTAAGCCTAAGAAAAGTGCAAAGTATGCCTGACAAGCCTTGTCAGGAAGCTAAGTAAGGTAAGACAAGACTGTAGTCAATGACAGACAATGAAAATATTTCTTGTGATATAGATGTGACCCTGCTACCTGAAAAGGCTCCTGGTTTGGAACCAGCAGCTGTGGGACTGCAAATAGCTGGTCTGCAGGCAGTGCAAACACAGAAAATGACACTGTAGATTTTCAGCAATCCTGCTATGCCAAAATCCATCCTAACCACTTTTAACACTGGAGCTCCGTTAGATGTCCCACAGCTGTACTTAGCTGGATGCACACCAACCCCTGGCCACTGGGTGCAGATTAATTTTTTCAGCCAATGTTCAAAGCTTGGCAGCTATTCTGCCTGCAACACAAACCCCAGCTACTTGTAACTCGAATCTCCAGTAACAATCAGATTTACACATCAGGTTCACTTTTTGGTTTTACTGTTTAAAGTGGGAATACTTCTGTAATCAAGGTTCTCTTTCTACACCCTCTTTACCCCCTGTGTCTTCTGAACTATTTACCTTTTAGCCAGGTATCTGTGAGTAAATCAGCCACATCAAATATGATAAAATATTTCTCGCCAAAGAGACGGGACATCACATTTCCTTACTAATAACACTAATTCATTCCAAAATCCTATTGGAAAGGTCTGACAACAGGCAAGACTCCTGGAAAAAAGAAATCAGTAATGGGAGATGAACATCTCTACTATTTATTTGAAATAAAGTAATATAAAAATACCCTTCTTTGCTTTCAACCACTTATGTGGGAAAAATTACAAAATACATACTTTGTAACCAGAAGTTGACAAGTAAAATGGCAAATTTCAAGTGAAGATGGACACCTACGTATTCCTCTAAATCCAGAAGTATCCAGAACTTAATTTCTCTGCACTGTCTCTGCTAAATAAGGGATTCATCTGAAACCTACAGCGAGAAAATCTGCCAAAATCTCATTAATTCACTGAGAGGTAGGTCTGCAAGGAAAGGAAAATCATCTTTTAAAGAGATTATTGTTCTCGATCATTTAAATATGCACACTTCCCTTTTAAAGCAGTTATGTTTTGTCTTCAAACACAAGCAAAGTAACAAAACTATCTAGTTCCATATGCCTGAATATTTTTTTAATACTCAAGAGAGCCAGCTAATATACTTGTGAAACCAAAACGTATGTTTATAAACTTACAGTTCAAGCAATCAATTACTTGATCAGCAATGACACACATAAACAGGTGTTAAATGAATCACATTTCCACATGAAAATACTGTTCGAGAAAATAATTTTTAAAGACTGCTCTTAATACAGCAGGTTTTCATATAATTTAATTTAATCTGTTAGAACCATGTCCATTGCCAAGGATTAAGTTTTTTCCTTCAGCATAAAATGAAATGTATTTTACTGAATGCCTCAAGCCTTTCTATATTTATCTGTTATTCAGAGGAGTTATTGCTCAGTAGTCACTGGTATACACCATTGCATAGGTAAGTCAAAAGTGGGCTCTGAGAGGGTGCACAGTCCATGAATTTGGGTAAGAAATGGCAGATGTATGAAAAAAGACATGTTCTTTTAAGAAGCAAATGTTTTCACTATTAGAAATGTATTCCTCCAGATGATCAAATGACCTCACAACCCTCTGCAGTAGCACAGGAGACCTTCCTGCTCTCAGTTCCCCTGCCCAACATTAGAATAAAGAACTGCACACCAGTAGCTATGGATCCCACAAAAGCACATACAGATAGTTCCTTGAGATTTCAAGACTGTTTAGAACTTGCTCTGCCCAAAAACCAATTTCCTATTAAAAGATCTTTTTTCACCCAATTAGATTTACTTTTTCATTGTTTTCTATTCTAGTTCCAGCATTTTGTTGATGTAAACAGAAGCCATAACTTGACTGTCCTGCCCATACACACTCAACCATAAAAAAACCATGAGTCTCTTCCTGATGCCTTCTCTTTACCTGTCTGCTGTTTATGAATACTTATCAGTGGTTTGGTAAATGGATTCTTCAGTGTTTGCAGTTTTCGAAGCAAGTAAAGGATATTTTCCTCAAAACATAAATTGCCAGCAACCAAAAGACAAAGCAGATTATGTTTAAGAATGGTATTTATTCACCTGTGCCCACATGCAATTGCATCATGTTTCCCCAGGTGGCCTTTCTGAAACTAAAAGCCCAATATTGCCTTACCCATAAATTCCTGTTACCATTCAGGCAGTAGCAACCAAGGGAAAGTCAGACCAGGCCACTAGAAATTTTAAAAAATAGTGAAATTAACTTATTTTTCACTGGAAACATGGTAAGCCTCTATAAGTCAGGCCTGATAGAGGAGCATCTGGGAATACATGGCTTAGAAGGAGAGTGACCATGCTGGGCCCACTCTTCCCCATGGGAGGCCGCTGAGAGGCTGAACTGAGTGACCACATGGCTGGAGTCTGGCTGATCCACTCCAGAGTTAAGACACAGGACTGTGTCAATAAAAACCTCTGGAGGTGCTCTGTATGATGTTGAGCTTTAAGTGGGAGAGTAGCCAGCATCAAGTCATCAATTCAGGTGTTGCTTTGTCTAGCTAAGTCTTGAAAATAATTCCTGGAAAGGGGTTTTATAGCCTTTAAACAACCTGCTCTCATGCTGCAGTACCCCTACCTCTAGAGGGAATTTTCTTCCCTACTCCAAACAACCCAAGCTGCATTTTGCACCCTTGTTATAATACCCAGTAGTACTAAGGTGATTTTGCCTCCATCAACTTTGTAATTGCTCCTGAAATACTTGGAGGCAGATACAAGATCACCATTTTTCATCTTCACCAATGTTTAGAAGTACAACAGCAACACAACTGATGTTTTTCAGGAACCTGAATTTAGACCCTTCAGAAACTGCCTGCTACAGAACCTAGGAACATGTAAGTTATTTTAAAAGGTTTGGAAACTTCTACACCAAGTCTAATAGCCAAAGTTACCAAAAAAATGAAGTTATATATCTCTCACAGTCAGGCTGAACAGTCTTGCAAGAGATTCATGCCAAAGCCATGTGAAAGCATGAGGGCAAACAGCGGAGTAACTGACAGAAAATGGCTTTAATTACTGGACAGTTGAACAAATTACCACAACAATTTTCTCCAGCCACACAGGCTGTGTCTCCTTGGTGATCACCCTTCTCCACACTGCAGAAGCTTTTGCTGATTTCTGATACCTTGCAAGGTCTCCCCCTGAGATCCCCTGCAGAGATGCAGCTCTGCAGCTAGAGTAAGGTTGTACATAAACTGCAAAGCCTTCAGGCAGTCTTTTCCACTGGACTCACTGGTAGATTTTCTGAAGTAAAAAGGAGAGAATAAATAAATAAAATCATTGTTTGAAATAAACAGACTTTGTATTAAAAAATTCTAACTATAAACTTTGCAGAAAAGCTTACCAATGAGTATAAAAACATACAGTTTAACTGGTAGCTGTAGCAGACATATCTAAAGCACAGCTATAATTCCTCTTTTTGGGAAGGAGAGGACATTTCTGCCAAGGCATAAACAAAAGACTCAGCACATGTGTTGCTATGCTGGAACATACTTCAGTGTCTTTGTCACAAAGTGAAGTAAAATTAATTACTGTAATATAATTACCATCCTATAAACTCAGGACCAAATGATAATTTCTGTTGAAAACACTATTTAGTGAGAGATTAAAAATTCCAAATTTGAGCTGACTTTATGTAATTCAAATTAATATAGGATTATATAGGATATATAACTATGTAGCATGTACGAACAAGTTTGAGAAAAGTATTTTTCTTAAGTTTTATTTGATGTTCTCTTTTCCTGCAAAGACTGTTTACATGGCAAAGAATGGTTTGTAGCTAAATTTAGAAACACCAGATAAGAGTGGAATCTTTATAGCACAAACTCTGATATTTGTTATTCTAGGACATTTTACCACTCCTAGTAGGAGGTGATCCTACAGTCATCTCTTCTTTGGTAAGAAACTTTCTGAAGGAGTAGGGAATAAAGGTTAGCTGGCAATTAGTTCTACTTGTTCTTATCTTTTGCACCCCCACCAGTCAATTTCCCTACACAAAATTAGAACAGATTTATTAAATTAGTATTCTTTCACATCCTTCTTCCTGAACAGACATTTTAAAATTATATCAACTTAGCTGAAATTCCTAAGAAGTAAGATTCAGATATTCTACTGAAACTAATCCAAATTCATTGTAAAGAACAAAACAGATTAAGAACTGACATAATCACAATACATTACTTTTACCATATAATTAGAAATACAGTAAAGATAATCTTTGTTCTTTTGTATCAGTGTATTTTTACTGACTTCACTGGAATGCAGAAATAAAATTCTGGGTCACTAACATTGTAAGATGGGATATCTCTGAGAAAAAGTAGACATGAAATTACATTTCTCGGAAAACATAAATTGGATAAAGCCTCTCATTTTAATTCACTGCCTGACTCTTGTTGCCAAAAAAGACAATATTCATGTGATGAGATTTTAGAGCATCGTAAGGGACACTGCATAGGCAAAACAATTGTAGATGAGAGGTGTTACCCTTCCCCTCTAAGAAGAACTATTTCAAGGGGTTTTTTATCATTGTCTAGTTTACTACAAAGTTTTACATAAAGCCTGCAAAGATCAACAAGACCAGTTACTGCATTAATCACAGTAATTAACTGATGAAGTTATTTAGTCAAAACCTCTCGAACCAAACATCACTTTTCCTTGAGATTGCAAAAAATACATACCAAGCATGTTCTGGGTACTTGAATTTAGCTTCTTTAGATTCTTAAATGCATGCAGTCATCTATGGAATTCAGAATAGGAGTTGTTTATATTGAGTTAAGCATATATGAGATTCCAATACTAGTATTTCCTGAATAGTGTAATTCTCCTGGGATTTCTGTTCCATGGTATGTTTTGTGGAAACAGAGAAACAACTCAAATCCAAGAGATGCTACTGCTTCTCCAGAAATACGAGGCAGCCCCAGGACATTCTAGCAGGAATGCAGAACCCCCTGCAAGCACCCCGTGCATGCCTCTAAAGACAAAAGAGGCACATGTCTTTCCCCTGTTGCTAGGCTGTGGGATGCTGTGGTAAAGATTGGAGCAAATTAAGGCATCCAGGTTTTTTCTGTTACAGCCCAGTAGTTCTCTACCAGTTAATATAATCATCTAAACATTTTGGACAGCTAAACTACCCTAGACAGAAAGGCTAGTGGCAAATAACCAGCAGCACTCTCAGGGTGGGATACAATATTTTTACTAATTGTTTTCTTCTGAAAACAAATGCACCAGCACTTCAAATTCACTTCCTATGTTTCTGGCTGTTAAATTGAGAATTTTAATATCATCAGAAAAACATCACCCTTGTGTATCAACAAAATCTGTTTAGCACAGAAATAGGCCTGTAACATTCTGCAAATATTTTCAATAAACAACATTACTAAAGATCAATTCAGAACCTACTGGGAAAATAAATATTATTTTAACAGTGTAATCAAGATTTTTAGTTGAATACAAAGGTTGTCAGAAGCCAATAATGTGCATTTGTATTACTCTCACATACCTTTTAATATCACACACCTCTTCTGTTCAGGAACACAAACAATGTAACGATGAGGAAATTCTATTTCTGCCATACTAATGAGATTTGTTATGCTCATTAGTGGTATCTTACAAACCCTAAATCAGGTTAAATATAAATACTACAGTACTGACATTTCATGAGAGCATAAAGAGCAAAAGCTGTCAGGGACCTTCCCACTATTCCCACAACAAGCTAACAGACACGATGGGATAAAGCCTAAATGAATTCAGTGGAGCCACAATCATCCTCCATCACCAAGGCCAGTGGCAGGAACAGCTCAGGTCCAGCCTGGTGATCTGTTTTACCCCTCAGAAGAGGAGGCAAATACACCTGCTGTGTATTGGGAATGGCCTCTGTCCCAGTGAACTTCAACAAGATGACAGATGGAGAAAGCTGCATAGTCCACACCAAAACCAAGCCCAAGAACCCTACAGAAACCCTTGAGAGCAGAGGGCTGACCCATCTGACCAGAAGCATCCCCTGGGCCATCTCACCTTCCTGTAGCAGATGTTGTCAACAGCATAGAGAGGTGACACGCTGGCAGAAAGCGCATGACATTCAAGCATTTTGTTTGGCAGTTGTTACAAACAGCCATAATTTATATATTTTTCCTCTACCACAGTAGTAGCTTCTTTCCTATTCGTCAATCCATGTCTTTTCTACCATGTTCTATAACCCACATGCAACTCTTGAGGGAGGGAATTTTAAATCCATATAATTACATCAGCTCGTTTCCCTTGATCAGCTACATGGGTTACCTTTCATGTAAGGACAACAGTTTTGACAAGCAACACTTTCCACTCATGAAGCTGTGCTGGCTGTGACCACTGACTGCATTGTCTGTAGATGTGTTTCAGTATATCCCAGAATACTCTTCTTCATAATTTTACCAGCTGCTGAAGTAAGACTGATAGGCCTGTAGTTTCCAAGGTCATGTTTCTTGCCTTTCTTAAAAACTGGTACAAGGGTGGCCAGCTTCCAGCTGGGGTGTCTCCAGATTCCCCAAGTCAGTCAAAAATTGTTGAGAGAGGTCTCACAGTGGTATCTGTGGCACCCAGTTAGTCTGTGGCATAAGGGACAAAGACAATCTGCTGGTGAGACAGTCCCTAGTATCAGAGAATCCTCCTAGGTTAGCGTGAACAGAAAAGGCTTCTCCCAGGATGCTCTGTTCTGTTATGTTAATCTGCTCCAGTTCTGCTTCCCTGGTTGGCCTGTGGTCCCGCCACCCCTTTGTCACCTTATTTATCCCATGCCATAGAAAGTTCTCCACCCCAGGTTCCCCGCATTGACCTCTGCCCCTCACCACTCCCCCAGAGCTTCCCCACTGGCTCCCATTCCCTAGTCCTGCCTGTGTACCATCCCCGTGCCCTCAGATCATTGGTGCCTGGTGCTTGCCCCGCTCCCGTACTTAAACCTGGACTCTCCATTGTCTTTTGTCTTTGTCCCTGGATCCCTTTATGGCATGGCTGCAATAAACGTCTGTCCTTAAAACTCAGTGCAGAGACCCTTCCTGCCTCTTTGCCGTGACCCGTACTACTGGAGCTATCCGTGTGTTTGTGTGCACGTGTGTGTGAGTGTGTGGCTGCCCTGCTGAGAGGTTTTGCTAAGGAGATGCTTTTGGAAGGTCGCTGCATTGTGCTCCAGCACTGCAAAGCCACACACGGAAAGCAACGGGATTCAGCCAGATCTTTGAGTATTCTTGGATGAATCCCACCTATTACCTTTTGGGTGGAAGTTGCCCAATGTTTTAATCTGTTTAGAGGAAAGCTGTTTAGAAAATACACCAGGTGGTACAAGAACTTCATCTGTATTTCTGGGGTACTTAAAATAATTTTGTCACTTTCATAAGTAAATTTGAGTGCTAAAACATTTGAAATAAACACTGAAATCTGACCTTTCAAGGTCTATGTCTCTTCTTGAAAATGATCTAAAGCAGATCCTACATCTAAGTCATTGATGCATTGTTTCAAAAGGATGTTTGAAGCAAGAGAAGATTTTATGGGGATGCTTATATACAGTGAACTTACTTTGGAATGAGTTAAATAGTTGCCTCAAGCTCCTCACAGTTATAAAGACACAAATTAGATGATGCCGAGTATAAAAATGTAGCATCAGCAGTGCTAGATAAGACATCTTACTGAGTTCACATTTTGTAATGTAGAAACATCTTAATTCCTTGTGCTTTATCTGAGTATCACCAGTAGTAGAGAACCACTAGCTGAATTCAGACAATCCTTTGTGAGAAGAAAGTAGCATGAGAAACTGCCTCAAAAAGAGGTTGCCATTTAACTAAATAAAGTCAGGTTTAATTTGAGAAGTTTCACTTTCTGTTTTTAGTCATTTTAGCAGTACAAAAACCTAGCTCAGAAAATTTAAATGTTCATACAAAACTTTGTCACCTCCAAAAATAGCCAGAAACAATGCTAATACACTGTGTGTCAAGAACTTGATTTAAAAGACACTCTACATTAGCATCCATACTCTGAAAGTTAACCAATATTCTAGAAGAAGATGCAACAAAATTTAAAATTAGTTAATACATACAGACTGGTTCCTAACAAAAATACTGCAGTGGAAATTACTGGACCTTCATTGCCTTTAGAAGAATTTACTGTTAACTAAGTCTGTGTATTCCCATTATCTTTTAAAATACAAGATACAAGGGCCAAAATGGTCTGCTTAGGGGCAAGAGTGAAAAGAATTAGCTGATCAGAATTACAAACAAGGATATTAACGGAAAAGAAATGAAATTTGCCATGCAGATCCTGAGTTCCAAGACTTTAGTTAAAGATACAATCTTCTCCACTAGCAATAGAAAATTCATGTGAATCTACTCTTGCACTACACAAGAAATCACAGAATAATTTTTGATAAATTCTCTTAGCTTACCAAGTACAACTCTCAAAGTGTTTCACAGTACTTACTTCCATATATTAACACTTATTAAATCATGTTCATTACTTGAGATATGACCAATAAAACACCACTGAATCTTTTTTAATCCATTCTCTGATAGAACAAACATGGTCTGGCATTATTTTCATCCATGTTCCTCAATCTGTTGACTGTAAGATCTCAAAGGTGAAGCCTGAGGGTGGTTTTCATAATTTTACTCAAGAAACACCAAACAAAAAAACTTGCAGTAACTATTTCTACAGAAATCTAGTTTTTCACATCTCACATTTTGTTTTGAGATGCTCACCTAAGAGATAAGACAGGGTAAAAGAACCACTTATCAACACTGAACTGCATGACATAGTGCCACAGAACATTATCTAATGTGTTGCAGAGCACCTACCATACAGTCTTTCATGCCATTAAATGATCTGTGTTAATTGTGTTTCTAATGCTTGTAAGTAGTCTCTGTATTTAAACATAAAATGGTGAGGAAAAGAAAAAAATCGAAACTACTTTTCACTTTTCAGGTCGTATGAGGCACAGACACAGAAGACAGTACCCTTCTACCTATTCTTTTTTCTGGCTGAGCTCAAAGGGTAGTGATGAGCAAGAAGAACGATTTCCAGCTGTAGGCCAGTCACTAGTGGAATATCCAGAAAGTAACTACAGGAACCAGTACTGTTTAACATTGCCATTTATGACCTGGCAATGGGACAGAGAACACCTTCTGAAAGTCTGCAGACTAGTTAAGCAGGAGGGTTGATACAAAAGATGTTTCCATTTCATTCAGATGAACTTTGAGACGCTAGAGAAACAGGTCAACAAGAGTTTAATGAAGTCCAAAGGAAAGTGCTCAGTCCAGGGAAGGAATAACCTCATACAGCAATTCAGGCTTGGGGCAATTTCTACTGGAAAGCAACTTTGCAGAAAAAGATCTGGGGCTCTGGGTGGACACCACGCTGGGCATGATCAAGGGCTGTAAGCCAGAAATACACCTCTGAAGTAAAGAAGGCTGTCAGCAGCCTGGGCTGCAGGAGGGAGATTGTTCCCTGCAGGTCAAGGGAGGTGATTCTTTCCCTCCCCATAGCACTGGTGTGACGCGGAAATATTGGAGCAAGTGAAGTGAACTGCACAAGGAGACAAAGACAGCCAGGGATGTTCAGCCCAGAGAAGATAAAGCTCTGGGCACATCTGCTCAATGTATATAAGTACCTGAAAGAGACAGTAAAGAAGACTGGCCCAGAGAGATCCAGAACAGGCAGGAGTCATTGAGCACACACTGAGTACAGAAAACTGCATTTAAACATCAAGGAAATTATTTTATTGACAGGATAGTTGAACACTAGAACAAATTGCCCTGGGAGGCTGTGGAGACTCCACTCTGGAAGGTATCAAAACTCAACCAGACACAGCTCTGAAAAACCTGCTGCAATCCATCCTTTTTGGAGCAGAGGGGTTTGACTAGATGATCTTCAGAGGTCCCCTTCCAACCTGGTAAGTTTTGTGATCCTCTTCATCATGTAGGTGTTTATTCTGTCTGTTACCACTTAATTATTCTTAGGCTAGAAGCCGTAGTTTCTTTGAATCTGAAAGCATGATTTTTACTACACTACCTATGGTATTTTGAGGTGGAACACATGCTTTCTATACTCTCTACGAATATTTAATGTATCTTTTATATAAATTATTCATTTAAAATTTTTTGCTGGGATTTACAATCTAAGCCCTTCTGAAAAAATCACGATGCCAAAAAAGAACTCTACAGTTACTGCTTTTGAAATCCTCTGTAATAATTGCCCTTAAAAGATGTTGGAGTGGTTAAATCTGGTGGGAGAGTTTGTTCTTTTGCGTATAGTAATTTTTAAATAAAAATCCACTGGGAAAAAATATAAGGACACAGACCTATAAACCAATGTAGTGAATAAATATCCAGTTTATAATTATCAGCCACCACTACTCTAGCTATTTCCTTGTTATTTATAGCCATCAGATTTTTCTCATGTTGAAAGAGTATTTCTTTGTTCACCATTAGAGATCCATTAATTTGAGCTGCAGAGAACAAGCCCAAAGAAAACCCCTTCCTGAACAATTATTACAGATTCGGTTGCAATTTGAGAGCATGTATGTTCTCAGCATGCAATCAAATAACAACAAGTATATTTAAAGTGACAAAAACGCAGTAAGTTACAGAAGGCCTGTCATCTTAAAGAACAGGGCTCTAGCATGAACAGTAACGACAGGCTGAAATGATCTGCGTCAGGTACATGCTAAAAGTGGTGACAAACTCTAAGAAAAGCCTGTGACTTTTCCCGAAGCATATTCATTCTAACAAACAAGCCAGGCTGGGGTGTTGACAGAAATCACCCATACTAATTAAATGTGAGCTTACTCCTGGGCAGAGTTTGGCCTGCACTTACTAGCATTCCCCAGCAAATGCACCAGAATAGGTCAGAGACAGCAGTGACCAAAGACTGTGATACAGAGGAGGTACACATGGGGCAGAAAACTGATCAGTTGCTTTTAACTGAGCTGTCACTTGTCCTTGGGGTAGCATCCTCACAGAATTCCCTTTGCATCCCTTCCTCCCTGCTCAATACTTTCACCTCATAACCATAGAAAGTTCAGCCACACACACAGTTGCATCGGCCCCAAGAATAAAACAGGAAATACTAAATGTAGTATCTGTCATTTTTAATAGAAACTGTAAGTCAAAAGTGTGCACTAACCACTTAATAAATTGCTGAGTTAATTACCATTTTTACCAATTTTTAAATGAAGTAACTGCTATTAACACAAAAACAAAAAACCCCAAACAAAAAACCAAACAAAAAACCAAACAAAAAACAACAAAATACTGATACCAAAATCCACCAGAAAACAATCATCTATGAAATATTAGTAACACTGCCCTTCTGTGAAGCAGTAATGCCAATAAATTGAAATTATAATCTCTAATAAGGTGTATAGCTCAATAAATGTTTGCATGCTATCATTTACATTAAATGTTAACAAACATTATTTCCTTATTTATAAAAGGTCTTGTTAGAAAACAATCACATCAGAGATTATAAAATCTAATTGCAACATATTAAGAAAGTATATCATGCTTAAAGATTATAAAAATTAACATAATGCTTTTACCAAACCATTTTCAAGTGTCAGCATGACAATTTTTCCTGAAGAAACACAACAGGACCCAAAGCTAAAAAAAACCCAAACACAACAAACAGAATGCTAGTCAAAACAGAACACCCTTGCATTTTTAACATCTCACAGTTTTCTTCAAAATCCCAGGCCCTATTAATTAATGTGTGCCAAATGTTCCAAAGTCACTGCAGATCTGGACTGCTACACATTTGACATAATCACTTAGCAAATGCATTCCTCAAAACTGCAACTAAGAATAAGGCTAGAAGATTGCACTAGCATATATTGGCTTCATTTGCAATTAATGTTTTATTGAGAAAATATGTTCATTTTAAGAGGAGTTTTTAAGCAAGAATCACTTTTCAGTTCTCAAATAAAGCAAGATGTGCATATTTTGACAAGAAGGGAATTCAGTTTGCCAAATAGCTGTGCAAAAGTTCGTCTGCAGTGTCCCTTTACCAATTAAGGCCAAGGTACTCTCATCCTTTAGTCTGAGTGTGGACGTCTTCAGGCAGTCCTTACAAAATATTTGTTAATATCTCTTAATTAAGCCCATATATTTGAGTTGCTTAGTTCAAAGAAATTAAAAAGTTCCACTCCTGTACCCTGAACAACACAAAGCACAATACAAATCCCCCTATCAGCAATCTCAGTCTCAGGCTTCCAAACCTGTTCCTTCAAATAATTAAAAAAAAAAAAAACCACCAACAAAAAACCCCAAACCAATAGTGGAACTTGCATTCTGAAGCACAGTTTAGAAGTCTTCCTTGTCTACATGCTAGCTGAGCAACACAGCATAACATATGGTAGAGGAATTATCATTTCAAGATTAAAGGAACAGATGATGTTTGCTAAAAAAAAAATGAATTCAATGAAGCGTCCATTACAATATATATTCAATCTTTTTAATTTAATATAATGCCACTCCTAATTAGCACAACATTCATATATATTACAGATGCCATTCTAACATACGATTCTCCCATCACTATTTTATACCATCTAACTATAGGCAGTTATCTAATTCTATAGGACTCCTCCCCTTCTTATTATAATCTGCTTTAATTATCAGCTCTGTGAACAGAATGGCACTTCAAAAAGCCCTTTGAATATCTTAAACCTACACTGTAAGTCCAGAAGATAGAAGCAGCCTTATCATACTGCTGCAGGGATTATGAAACCCAGAAATATGGTCTTTTTATTGCTAGTACAAGGCTCAGAAAAGAGTCTGCAAGCACATTCCTATGGACTTCTCAAAGTATCCTACAAATCTCTTTAGTGTACGCAATCTTAAAGAAAAGAGTGTGTTACCCAAAGAACTAATTAGTCAAGAAACAAGCTAGACACAGCGTAGTTTTACTGTGAGTGGCTGAGTGAAGTACTAGAGAAATAGCATATCTCGAGACAGAGCACTCCCTGTTAGTACATTGCCACCTGTCCTGGGTGGCTGGGCCAAGGCACCTGAAGAATGATCCAGCACACTCAGAGCTGATCACCTTGGAGCCATCTTTTCCAGGCTCTCCTCTCAGTCCATCCCGGTCCCTGCTTAAGTTTTGCTCCATTATCCTTCCTTATTTCACTGCATCACCAGCAACTATTTTCTTGCAAGGCCTGAACCCCCAACCTGCAAAAAAGTTATCTACAACCTGTAGATGAAAAACTTAGCCCTTCCATATTCAGACCGCGTCTGTTTCTCTTGCCCAATGCTTTTCCTGCTTTAGTTGGAACAAGCAACAGCTGACATTAAATTAGCAGCTCACACTCTCAGAAGCCCTCTTTCTTCACAGGGATGCCATCAAACAGAGGTGAGGTGGGCAGCTGCCTGCATACCTTAACCCCTGTCCTGGGAGGAAGCAAGAGATTTTAATCAGTGACAAGCACACCCTCAGGTCATGTTACAGAGAAATTTGCTGTGCCAAAAAAGATGATGTTTGGCTTCCCAGCTTTCTGACTGCAGCGCACCACTGCCCAGTGAACAGATTGTGTTCAGCAAGTAGGAGCTCACTTGCTCCAGTTCCCCAGCCAAGTAGTTAGCAAGGTGAAGAGTGCAGTCAGCTCTCATTCGAAGCTGGAGTGACACTGCAGAAGTCTGTGGTCTGTGCATAACATATCTACTCTGCTGGCTGCTGCCCCAAGTACAGCTTCAGTCCAAAAACTATGTCTAGACTCATGAATTTAATGTGCCAGAACTGTTCTCTGGCCTGGAGCCCTCCTGACAGCCCATGTCATTACTGTTAACCTTTCCCTCTCCATCACAGTCACAGAGGTCTCACTCAACTCCTTTGGTTCTTGCTAACCTCTGATTCTGCCTGAGGAGGCTTTGAGTCAGTCCTAGTTCTTTTGGGTCAAACAATGCTAGCCTTCATGGTGACGACATCCCAGTGCGGACTACCAAGGTGGAATGCCCTGAAATAGTTATCACTGTAGCACGATGCTGTACCTTGTACCCAAGCAAGGAGAAAGGTGTGTATGACTTGGCAAGATACCAAGACACTGCCTTTCACTGTTAACACAAAGCAAAAAAATTAAATGGACCTTGCCTGAAAATGTTGCTAGCTTACAGTTTTCACCTTGACTGTCATTCTGTTTGGTGCTTTTTTTATTACACTTTTGTTACTGAGCCAGTGTTAAAAATAAAAGTAAATATGTAAAAAGGCAGCACTTTTCAAGGCCATATATAAGGCTTGAAAGTCACAGAAAAAGAGGATACTCTACATCCAGGTACAGTGGCACCGCCAGCTGAACAACTTTGTTTTCTGGCCCCAACCCCCTGAACTGAGAGCTCATAAGGTGTAAAAAGACAAAATGAGACACTCACTGTCTGAGACCCATCAACCACCCTTTAGTCTCCTGGATCTAGAAAAATTTCAAAATGCTGCAGTTTTCTGAGACTGCCCCAGAAACAGGCTTTTGTCTTTCCTTTAAAAGGTCACAGGGTCTGCACTAACTGATGGTGCTTAGTCTCTGCATTTCTAAGGATTTGGATTTGGTGCTTACTGTCATCTACCATTCCAGTGAATACTGCCCCACTTGTCCAGGTTAACTTGGAATGAGTGTTTACAACCAAGATCTAACAAAAAACCAGAATCAGCCTTGGCATTGGCCAGCCCCCGAGCAGGTGGGTGAACACATTCATGGGACCATTCCCAAGAGAGGCCCCAGGGGCACTCCAGGCAGGGATAATGTCACAAATGCAGACACAGAAATGGTTTAATGATCTTGAATTATCTCCATTGCTTTGGAAGAAGCAATACTGGGGAAAAATTCCAAAATACCACAAGGAACAATTTGTTCATATTTTAGCTAGAAATAATAAAAAATTGTATCCATTTTTACAGAGAATTTTTTAAAGACCAAAACCATAGTAACTAGTCATTTTAAAAAATCCAAACTCTAGCATAAAAGACAATATACACCTATTGACAGTCTTACATAGTGACACATTCTACAAACTAAAATATACCATGAAAACAATCTTCATATCTTACGTATCTTCATCAACACCCAAGCAAACATGCATTCTTTATTCCTTTTAAAACCATCAGTAAATCCCACCAAAATACAAACTCAACAAAAAATGTGTCCATCTGATACAGACAAGGCATTTGGATGTCTGCATGAAAACAACAAAGCAGCTCACACTGTGGTTGGAATGTAAGGAGCAGGAGACAAACTGAATAATTCGATAAATGGATTTTTCTTGACATTTTGTATTTCTTACTTTTTCAGTTTTGAAATCAACTCAGAAAAACACTTTGTGTCTAATCCTGCTATATATAGAAATCACTAAGGTGCAGTGACAACAAAGCCCACTTAAAGCTCTGCAGGATAAGGTATTACTGCAAACTTGCTCAAAAAGCAAACTTTGCTGAATATCTTCATAAAGATCAGAAAACAGCCAAAACCGTACATGCCAGTCCAGTAGGATTTGTTTGATTTTAACAACTGTTCTGTTGGAATATATCCCAGGGAATAATTTTAACTTCATAATTATGGAGAGTAACGTAAGTGCTTAACTGAGAAAAGATTTCCAAAATATTTATTTTCAGCACTCAAGGCATGATTTTGAATACAAGCCCCTTCAAAACAGGTATTTGGTTGTCTAGCCAAAAATGCTGCCTTGGAATGAGTAGAAGCCAATACTTGTGTTCTCAGTGAAAGAGAAGAGAGCTGTTCGAGGTAGGTTGGTTTTGAGAAGCAGCATAATATTAGAGTGGCTCCAAAATGGCTGCAGATTACTTAATTCCTCAGTAGATAATTGGTTAAAGGCTAATGCATCTGTATTGCTTTGTGGGGCTACAATACCAGATTCAGCTATGCCAAGTATTTCTTCAGCAAACTGCCTTCCTTTCCATCAAAGATTCTTCAGAAGTGGAGTCCAGACTGGTTTTTCTGAGCTATACCAAGATGCTGGAAACTGCCGGTATGTCAACATTCACAACAAAATGCTATCTATCTCTAAAGCCTGATCATTTTCAACCTTCAAAATTTCTTCTCCTACCTTCAATTACACTGACTATTTTGTTCCCCAAAGAAACAGAAGCCTCTGGACTATACATTGAACACACAGTTCTAAATTGGTTGGAAGTAAGAATCTGAACCTTAAATACATGGATGTGCAAAATGCGCTCAGACAGACTCAAACTAAAAATTATTTAAACTATTTTTTGTACACCTTTTTACGTAACAACTGATAGCTCTATCTCTTCCCAGTCACTTCTCTTATCACTTTTCCCTGTCATTTTCCTTTCTTTCCACCATGCTTATCTTCATATTTTTATCAGAAATCCAGATGAAAATTCAAATAACTACTTTTCTCAAAATCAGTGACAACAATCTTACTTACTGAATTACTTTTTGCTTACTGACAAGATTTTCCCTATCCTTCTTCTGTGTGTAGAGTTGTGTGTTAATAATCACTTTGCAGTGATTTTTAATCATTTGTTCAAACAAACCAATTCAAACTAGAGAAAATCTTTTGACTTAATACAGTTGGCTGAAATCAGGTGTACCAAATAAAATCCTACTTCATTAGGACTGATCTATTATAATATAGTCCAGATGGAAATAAACATGTCCTGAGGTCACCAATTTCATTATTGAAATTTCATTACAGTATCTACTCACAGTCATGTCATACAAAACCATGCATATTTGGTTCTTGTTTATAACTGCCATACAAATAAGGACTTCATTCATTACAAAATGATGCATCTGACACAGTCGTCCTCTTTGTTTTATGTATAAGCTAATTTTTGAGAATTTTAGGGAATCAGCAGTATGAACTATTCTATTGATTTAGTGTAGTATATAATCTGATACTTTCACATATTTAAGTTCTCATTTAGAATTTATTTTAAAATATGTATTATTCTTATGTATCTTCTGCAACATCTTTTAAGGGGTTCTGTGCAATGCAAGAGAAAAAAATTACTTGTTTAGAAATGAAAAGTATAATGTAACAGCTTTTTTTTTTGTAACATCCTTTTTATTCTATATATTTATCAGTACTATTGCTCTCTGTATACTCTCTCTTTTATTAGCCCTGGCTTTCTTTAAAGTAATATAATAGAGAGTTAAGCATACACTATTAAGTACACCCAGCCTTACTCTGCAGCCAAAAACAGATGAAAGAATGGTACACTGCTGTACCTCATTATTACATTTAGAAATCCCAGGCAATTACTAGACTAATCTTCATTTCCCTCTGCAGGTTTGACTGGTTTCAGAAGAGAAATGAAGATAAAATTTATTTATTGAATAAGGCACTTTTCATTAGGATTGCTTGAAGAGACTGGACACAGACTCAAGAATCCTGAGCTTAGGCATACAATGAAATTTTCTCCTGGGATAAAAGTAATGGGAGAAAATACCAAACAGATTTTCTTGGTGAGAATGTATCTTACACTACACTGTAATTATTTGGGGCAATATCATTCAACAACTAACACAAAATTTTCTAAATTTCAGTGATCTCATTCTTTTAAAGTCATGCTGAAATTACATTTTTAACACTGACAGAAAATACTCGGGAGATTCAAATTCAAATCTCAAGAACAGATCAACAATGTACTTGTCCTGTGGTCATGTTCAGTGTCACTTTGAGGCTGCTCTCTCAGATACTTCAGTGCATTCACTCACAACTATCCCACATGACACTGACAGTTAAAAGGCAACATACAGGTTGCCCATCTCCACTGCAATCCTTCTAACACGAAGGTTTTCCCATGCTGAAAGGGGAAAAAAAATGTGAAAGTGGTTTGCTTATTCTGGTTTCCAAAAAAACTCTGTGTACCTCAAACTCTGAACACAGACAGAATAGCTGTATGAGCAAGGCTAGTTGAGTTTCACTCTAAGCTGTATTTCAGCCTCCTGATGGTTCAGGCTGCAGGTTTAGAAGTAGGTACATAAGAGGTATGCTTTGTCTGACACAAATTGCCTTTGTGATCAGCTGCTCTTTAAAAATAATGGAGCTTTGAACACTGGTATTTTTGGAAGGTTTCTAAAAGTGTGAAAGTTGTGAAATAAAATACAAAGAAACACCCTCCTGTCAAAGATTTTGCATTATCCTTCCTCTTGAAGAGACGGGTAAGGTTTTATAAAAGGCCCCACAGATAAGAAGAATAATTGAAAACATTAAAAACAGCACACAAGTTTCTGTTTTTTCGTCTTCCATTTACACCACTGTAATTATATAGCTTGGTTACTGCAGCCCTCTTTCTTTTTGAGGTTCTTGGCACCCCAGTTCCTTCCCCCAAGCATGTTGGGAACATTCTGTTTAAAGCTTTTTGGTTTCCTTTCATTCTGACTTCCAAGTAACATTAAAGATTTCCAAACTCCTTTTTCCTTGTTGAAGAATAAACATTTTGTCCTTATTCTTTACAGTCCTATTTTTTTTCCTCCACAAACTCAGCCACTCAGACTTCTGTGCAGCCTCTCCCTGGTCTGCTCTGACAGAGCAGTAGCAACAAGACACTGTTTGCATCCATGAGCACAAAGCAGTATCATGTATTTTCCTATCTTATTCACAAGAAGGTCTTTCTGAGCAAAGCTGTTACTCTGTCAGTGACCAAGAATATTTGACTGGTTTCACATGGCTGAATCCGCTGTGTGAACATTAAATTAAGCATGAGACCCGGAGCTAATCTAAAAAACAATGTGTAATCCACATGAGGCTTTACAAAGCACTGCACTCAGACCAAGTGATTCAAATGACACATGGAAGAGAAGTCATTATTTTGTTTAGGAGAAAAAAGTATGCAGCAGTGTGACAAGCCACACCTTAGACCTCTACTTGAACTTCAACTGGATGTAGTAAGGGGAAGGCTTATTCTTTATCAAGGGGAGTAGCAAGTGGAGTCATACATTGCTCTGGCTGTACTCTTGATCATACAATGCACCATCAAGAGATTTACTGTGAGGGTGGGTCAGGCACTGGAAAAGTTTAAGAAGCTGTGGAGTGTCCAGCCTTAAAGATATTCAAGAACCTGACTGGACATGACCCTGAGCAACCTCCTCCTGGAGAGCCCACTCTGAACAAGGGGTTGGACTGGAGAATCTCCAAAGTGCCCTTCCACCCTAGTGGTTCAGTGACTCCAAGAACTGACACAGCCTGCCTGAAAGAACTCACTGGAATGTCTCCCCAATGGCTTTAAAAGTTCTTCAATTCAGATGTCTACAGTGAGCTCCTGAGACACCTCTTTTTTCTTTCTACAACACTTCTAAATCCTGAATCTTTACACCATCCTTTTGTCCTTTGTCTTCTTAAAAGGTTTTGTTTACAGGCCACTAAGATTAAAAAATACCTATTTCTAAGACTATATTATGACCAATTTTCCTTTCCATACTAGAATATAAATTCTAATCTGTGAATGTATCACTTGGTAGCGAAGATCAGATGTTTATGGTTTTTGCATATAAAGAAACAACATATAAAAAATTTTAAAAGTAACAACAGAAAATTTAAACAAATTTAGTGCTGAACAAGCAATAAGAAAATGCTGCTGTATAACTCAAGTAATACAAGCAAATAAACAGCTAGGAATAAATATTCATTACATATCTGGATGCAGAAAGTCTTTTAATCAGAAGTCACTCTAACTTAAGCATAGAGTTCCCAGAAATCTGTCCTACTTTCATTTTTAGAACAATTTGTGTAATGTGATGTCTTGGGGTGACTTTATGATGTGTATCCCCTATTGCCACTCTATGGCCAGACATGATTCCTGTGCCTTTCTGTGTCTTTAAAACTGGGTGTGAGAGAAGGAAAAAAAAAAAGCCAGACGAACTTTTCAAAGCAGTTCTGTGTTCAAGGACACAGAAATAGCTTCTTCAGCAGTACGAGTGGAAGAAGCACCCTTTTGCTGCTTTTCGGCCAGCTTTCGGCTCTGTTTCTTGGAGAGAGACGGAGAGTTAAACTTTTTTTCTCCCTGGGATTTTGGCTTCTTCTCTTCTGGAACTGTTCAGAACTTTCCACCGAGGCCTGGAGGGAGCCCAGCTCCGGAGAGGAGAGAGAGACCACACCCACAGAAAGGACTCTAAAATCTTCCCAGGTTTCTGTCCACAATGACAGGTTTTATTATTTAGCATTTTTATTCTTTTCCCGTGTGTTTGTTAAAAAATTAGGTTTTTTTCCTTTGCTTTCCTGGGAGGAAATTTTTTTTTTCCTGAACGTGGTGGGGGAGGGGTGGCTGTAACCTGCCTTCTATCAGAGGACATTTGTTTCAGACGTTCCTCTGAATTTGTCTCAAATCAGGACATGTGCATACATTTCAATACCTCATATTTAAACTTCACAATACAATCTAAAATACTTGCAGATTGACTTAAAAACTTGCAAAAAATTGCAGAGCAATGTGAGAACTTCTTTCTTAGTTTTAATTACTTAGGATCATATTCTGCAGTCGCATATAGATGATGATCTATCTTAAAAAGTGTTGAAAAGTCAGTAACAGAAGACCTAAAAGCAAAGCACTATTGTGGAATATCTTCTTAGGAGGAATGAAAATGTTGAATTTTGTGTTTGACTGATGGAGTAGCCACATGACAAATGTAAACTAGCAAGTTTCTTCCACATGCATATCATCCAGCAAACTAAACAGAGCCCACACGCTCTTTTCCCAACACTCAAGATCTTGAGACTGTTTTCCCAGTTGCATTTTATGTCATGGTGAATTTTAGACACGCTAAAGTGGCATTGTAAAATGTAAAGCAAATAAAATTCAAGCACATCACTTGCTTGATTGCATTTTGAGCATATTAGTTCTAATATAATCCTGGAAAAAAAATCCCAAACAATTATATTTAGAGATTTTCATAATGTCACAAGGGTATTTAAAAATAACATGTAATGATACATTAATGGTTTTATAGAGGCCTCTGGAGATTTCATAGCAGTAAGCATTAATTAATTCTTCCTGACAGTTACTACACAAAAATACATTGAAAGGTTTAATGCTCCATAGCTTCTCATTGTGCCTCTCTCTGTTAGCAGCAAACCCTTCAGTTCCAAGGGTTCCATAACCTCCAAGTCTGTGCCATCTCCAGGTATTATCAGTGTTAGTGGCACCTGCATGTTTAACTTCACATTCAACTAGGTCGAAATCTATATTGCTCCATTTTATTTTCCATTTATGCAGCATCTCACTAAATAGCAGTTGTCTGCCACCTTTTTATACCTCCAGATAGTAATTAAAATTTTCATATCTGAAACTTCCTTGTCTAGAAAGATAGCCATTGTTCCTCCCTGTTCACAAAGCCAGAATCCATTCTGAATATCTGTAAATACCTATGCTTTCTGAAAATCAACGGTTATTCGAGTCAACACTAAGATTTATACTGATGTTAAACTGGCTTTTGACCAAATCTGCAATGTTAAGTGTACTAAGCATCCACTGTTTCAGATATCGAATCTTAACATTAAACATAATGACTCGTGAATACTAGAACCTTTGTTGTTCCATCTTGTTTTTGCCTTTGTAGTTTATGTTGTAGTAAGAGAACCACTGGTCATTAAGAATTAAACAAAATAATACGCATATATTGCAAGTGAAAAAAAAAAGAAATTTAAAAAAATGCTAACTTTTGTAATAGTCATTCTTTTAAGTTGCCAGGTAGAAATGTAAAATTTTTTAAACATTTAATCTAAATATACAAAAGCCAGAGCAGAATGTGCACCAATGCTATGTTTTAATTGACTTAAAATTAATTTAAAAGGAGAATTTTCTTTTAAAACTGACTGAATAATGAAATATTCCTGAAATGTCCCATATTCCTCAAACAGTATCATTTTGCATGTTTAAATTGTTTTAAGTACAACTCAGCACATCCAAACTTCCATTCTGAAATCAAATTCAGTGGTGTTTGTGAGCACTTTAGCAAAAATTGTTTTTCTCATAAAACCATAGACTTAAAAAATGGAATTATTTAAGTTGCAGAATATTGCTAAACATGCTTTCCTTTTCTTCTGTAAAAATGAAAGCTTAATATAAACTACATAAATAAAACTAAACACTACTCTTTAGATACCATTTGACATAAGTGCTTTTGGAGTTGTCCAAGCTGAAAAAACCAATCTAAAAACCTGCCTTGTGTGAAAAAAACATACTCCTGCAATTTCTTTTCATTAGAGACATTGAGTTTTCAAAGTTATAGACTAGTCATACAGAACAGAACAGAACAAACAAAAATCCCTCCATGCTTTACCTTTTTAGCTCATAGTTTAATATTTTCATCCAACATAACACAGGAGCTATGTTGGATAATTTTAATTCACCATTAAAGAAAGAAAAATTGACAACAACCTTTCCTGAAATGACAAAGGCTTTCTTTTCCAGGAAGAAAAAGAAACAAAATTGACAAGAATTGACAGAATGCAGCTGTTTGTCATGTCATTCATTCCCCGTGATAGAAAAAAATGTGGCTTTCTGAGAAAAAGCTTATTTTTTAAAACCTTGCAAAAAACTTCAAAACCTTCTTAATAGCATGAACTAAAGTAGGTTCAGAAACAGAGTAGTTCTGAAATAAATGTAAAAGCACTGGTTTCTACACCAAAAATACCATGAGAAGTTATTCCTGACGGAGTATGTTGTTAGGCAGTATTTTGGTGTGTATTAATCATAGAACTATAGAATCACTAAGGTTGGAAAAGACCTCCAAGAGCATAGAGTCCAACTTCGAGCAAAAACAGTTCTCCATGAACTTCTCCATGAGCAACAGCTCGGTGAACTGCTGCAATGTGAGTCCACCCTACGGGCAACAGTACCCCTCGAACTGCTGCAGCAGGGGGTCACTCTTCCACAGGGTGTAATCCTTCAAGGACAGGCTGGTTCAGCCTGGGACCAGAGCCCCTCCCTCCATGGGCCTCCCACAGGATCACAGCCTCCTCCAGGCATCTACCTGCTCTGGTGTGGGGCTCCTCTACAGGGTGCGGGTGGATCTCTGCATCCCCATGGATGTCCATGGGCTGCAGGGGCACAGCTGCCTCACCGTGGGCTGCAGGGGAACCTCAGCTCCAGCACCTGGAGCACCTCCTCTCCCTCCTTCTGCACTGACCTTGGTGTCTGCAGAGTTGTTCTGCTCACATGTTCTCAGTGTGCTCTTCTCTGGCAGGAATTAAAACTGCTCTGCAACCTTTGTTTTGATTTCTACATAAATATGGTGTCACAAGAGGCACTTCCACCATCTCTAACTGGCCCAGCCTTGGCCAGCAGCATGTCCGTCTTCAGAACCATCAGGGACTGGCTCTGCCAGACATGGTGAAGGCTTCTGGAAGCTTCTCACAGAAGCCACCTCTGTGGCCCCCTGCTACCAAAAACCAGGCCATGCAAACCCAATACAGTGTGCTAACTGGGATGAACAGAACTTAACATCCTTACGAGGAACAATACTAACCCCAGTAAAAATAAGATCTCTCACAGGAGTATCATATATGTCAGCTTTTCTTTGTAACATTTTAAATCTCTGTGTATTTTTTTTTTCATTTTTTGCTCTTTAACACCTATCCAGGACCTCTGTCAATTAGGAACAGAGAATGATTTCATACACTGTGCCTTTCTTCCATCTCCACAAGAACTGCATTGATGGAAGACTGGAAAAGTAATGAATTAGGCTATGCATCTTTTTATTGGACTGTTTTTGAAAAGCAAACTGTTATTAAATTTTTCTAAAGTGCTTCTTTATGAAAAATATTAATAGCATGAATATATATTTTCTTGTATAACATGTACACTTTACTACTTTATCACTATTGAACAATACAAAAATGCTGTTTATTACAAACATCTAGAGTATAACTCATAAGCCTTGAGATGCATATTAACAAGTTTTGCCAAGACTTTAGTCCTCTGTTGTCCCAAAAAGTACTGTGATATTCTCTTTCAGTAAGTAATTTAAATATAAAAGGAAGTATCTTTAAAGCATTCTTCACTACAGATTTGTTATTTGTTTCTAAATGAAACAAAATGCTTTCTATTAGTACATAACAAGAATATTTTCATAACTAATTTACTTTTGGTCATAATATGGCCTTAAAGGATTGCCAGAAGTATTGTACTTAATCATAACAAATTAAGTCTTTCATTGGATTAACAGGAAAAGCCTGAGTGACAGCCACAATAGTACAGCACTACAGAAATTGAAACATTCATATTCTTCATCTTCTTGGAAAAGGAAGACTGACCCATCAAAAATTAATTTAAATTATTCTATTTTAAGCTGATTAAGACTCGTACCTGGAGCAGTTATTCTTCTGTCTACGCAATACCAGGAGAGTTCACTAATAAAAAAAAAAAAATCTAATTAAAAGGACGAAGAAGATAGAGAAGTCAATAAGAAAGATACTATCTTCCTACTATGTGAAAAAAGTCCCAATGCAATACATGTCAGCAATCCCTCCTGTAAAGTCCTTTCTAATCCCCTTTCACACATCTTACTGTTTTAGAGTACTGAAAGCACTGCACACAACAGGCTCGTGAGGCAGAGCACTGTCTGCTGGCTCTGTAGATACCCAGACAAGGAGGGCAAGCAAGGGCATGGCTGCAGGCTACCAAGTGGTCAGACAGGAGCTTTCTCTGCCCTGTTCCACAAGGACCTACCACAAGCAAGTTGCAAGCACAAGATGGTACAAGTATGATTAGCTTCAGAGCCATTCCCAATATTCAAAATAACCATGGTTTTAGTACAAGCACTAACATGGCTCTACATAAAAATTTTTGCAAAGGAAAAACTTGTGATGAATAAAGCAGTTAACTCACAGTTCTCTGAAGACACACTGAGTGAGCTGCAATTGTTCAGCCTGCAGAAGCAAAGGCTCCAGGAAGACCTAACTACATCCTGAAGGAAGCCCACAAGAAAAGCTGGAGAGGGACTTTTACATGGGTATGCAACGATAGGACAGGGGGTAATAGCTTTAACCTGAAAGATGGTAGGTTTAGATTAGAGTCTATGAGTACCCAGGCTATACCTTCACCAAGGGAGCAACATTCTCACTTCCTTTTAAGTGGAAAGACTCACAACACGTGCACAACTATTACCAGATTCGATTTCTAAAGCTCTTTTCAATGATTTTCAGACACATAAGACTGGCAAGACTGATATAACTGTTCAGTGTGAAAAACTCAAATTATTTGACAGAAATTATATGCAAGGAATACTGGAATTTTCAGTTGTACAAGAGACAATGACTTGCATGTTTTGATGCTCCTTTTAAAAAATCAGTTCACTCAATTGCACTTGAATTAAGACATTTTTCCCACTGTTCATCTCTGCAAATCAGATGTCCATGGCTACTGTATCTCAGTCACAAGTTCTGGTAAAACCTACAAAATCTTGAGAGGAAGGCAACAATGGTTAACCATACAATTTTTTCTGATGTCTGAAATGGCAGCTGAAAATTTATTTTCCACATTAATTTTGATCACAAATTCCAGAGGGCAATAAATCAAATTTTACCAGTAGAGATTTCTTAAGTAAAAGATACGTTTAAGGTTTATTCTGTCTTTAATGTTCTTCAAAACAAAAATTCTTTCAAAGTCTTTCAAAGTTAGTATCAGTGCTGAGAGGCCAATCCTAAAGGATACCAACAATACCTAGGAATGTAATTGTCTATGAATGTCTGTGCACAACAGAAAGACAGTGAAAATGCAGTCTGTTCATACAGCCATGAACAGGACCACCCTCTGATGGTGGCAATGAACTCCTACATCTCACAGAAGCACCCTCAAACACTTAATGCCCCCACAGTCTAAAGGTAATTTCTTGAATGACAGGTGAAAAATCTGCAGTTGTACATGGCCAAGGTGGGAGGTATCAGTAAAGAAAGTTTTGATGGCACATGAGGAGTCCTGCAAAGATACAAGGATGTAGTTTGCCCGGGATATTTTCAACAAGCACTGTTAAAAGAGAAGTAACTGATGGTGAAATAGAAGCAGCTCATTGCAAATCACCTTAAATCAGCCATAATTACATTAGAATTGAAACTGGGATTATATGACTAAGACAGAAAATAATTAAGTGTCATAATGCTGTCTCAAGACATTTAAATAGAAATTATACGTGGGGCTTGTAAAAATGTTACTTTATCCGATGTTATCATTTTCATCAAAATTACTCTCATTTGTCTTATTTCCTCTGCCCCCCCAAAAAGTACAGCTCCCAAATGACTATGTGAGTATCAACCCATTCTTATTTCACTACATGAATAATAAAGTTAATCTATGGATATACATTTACTCAGTTAAAACTAGCTAAATTCTGCTAAGATGTGTATTATGGAAAGAAAATGGCTCCCAGGAAACACAGCTCAAAAGCATGGCTTCTTTCAGAGAGCCTTCAGCATATACAATTACCCAGCAACTCACTGGGGAAAGAAAACAAATAGAAAAGGTTCAGAAAGTTCTTACTTCAGTTGCCTACAGAATTATTTTTTCCTAAGAAATTATTTTTACTTATCAGCCTTTGTCTCTTTATGTAGTTGTTACCTGTGTTAGTACTACTTGCAAATTTTCTCCAAATAATTACAAAACATAAGCACACAACCATCCCTTAACTTCTGATTTTGTGTTAACTACTATGTAGTACATATGTTAAGAAGTCTCTCTGCAAAGACACTGAGTCAGCTTTAATTGTTTATGTAGAGTTTTAGTAACACTTTGAAGCTAGACAGCAACTCTTTGATCTTTAAAAGCTTAAGTGAGAGACTCAAGTGTATATCCTCAAACTTGCAGTTAATCTGAGTTAAGACTCAAAATGAGGGACTGACTCACATTTCAAATTAATCAGACATCTTAAGATGACAGTGGCTAACTGATTAGTGCCTGAAATACGTCATTCTTATAGAGAAATAAATCCTAAGAAACATTTACCCTGTATTTTTTATTGGTAACGTTCTGATATGTAGACCTTAATGTGTAATACACTCATAGAGAAGGAATTTCAATTCTTCTTGGAGTCAATAGACACTGTACTCAACTATTCACACGACAGAAAAATTTAGTAATTTCAGTTTTGGTGTCAGGACACAGCTAAAAGAAGGCAGTATTTCAAAATTGTACCACTGCATTTCACATCAAGGTAGAAAATTCCACAATAACTGAAAAGTGAAATGTAATACTAAGTGATTTTTTCTTTGCATAATGGTAGTTTGATTTTCTCCACATTCTTTCAAAAAGTAGGAGGATTTGTTCACATCTTTCCCCTTCCACTTCCATAATTATGCCCCAGCTGTGCTCCCAGTGCAAAAATACGGACTCACACACCTTTTTTAAATGAATAAATCAGCCAAATTCAGGTTTGAAAAAAGATGAAAAGAACATTAGTACAATAATTCCTGATGTTTCAGTAACATCACATAACACTCTTGCTTTAAAAGGGCAACACATTTAGAACAGCTGTCCCATTCTAGTTAAAATTATGCTTAGTAGTCTCAAAAAGGACACAGAGACACCTGGATTTACAAAGAGACTGTGGTTAAGCCTGACAAAAACTTAGTACAGGAAAGGTGAGCCTAAAAGTGTCCTGCTATGAGTCAACTCATGAAGGTTGGGGACCCCACAGTCTGTCATCAGTGTAAGAGGGAGACTTTGCCAGGCAGCTGCAAACTGAGCCCCCATGCCCAGCCACCCACCCAGCACAGCTGCTGGCTCTCTCCCAGAGCCCAGAACTTGACCAAAGTCCCTCTACTCCACCAAATGCGAAGATCATGTCTACTGCCTCACACTGAGCAACAGGAAAATTACAAAAACAACCATCTTAATATAGATATTAGGATCCTGTGATGCTATAACAAAAAGTAAATAGTTTGGAAGAAGGGAGAGTCGGGGTCTATGAAAACATCCACTTCGGAATCCTTTCTGAGTCTTTCATCTTCACTTGGAGAAATGTCATAGGACTTGTCTCACATGCATTTAATAAACCTGCACCTACTTAACCATATTCCTTGCTGTGAGAGAATGCTTCTTGTTCTTACATGCAACATGGGACAGTAATCCTGAAATTTTCAACTTAGTGTCAGCACAGAGCCAGCCACTGACACTTATGTGTGCTACAGATGCCTTACATGCTCAACACTGGCTGTAGTCTTCAGCTTTTAATCATATCATGACTGCAGAGCCATGCTAAAGGGAATTGTAGCCTTCAAAATGAGATATAATCCCTTAATTTGTTATTTATGGCAGAAGTACTAAGGAGTTGCTTCAAGTTTTCCTCTATTATAGCTAGTTTTCTACTTTCTCCTCTTTAATATTAAAGCCTTATGAGTCTGATAGAGGAAGATGCAATAAATGCTCCAAATGATAACTCAGCCAAGTTCCATTGACCACAGGAGGTTATGAAAAACACTTGCATGCACAGCATAAAAAATAAAGTTGTATTGTCAATTACAGGAAACATTATTCATAGTTACACATAACTGATTTTAAAATATTAATTAACTTAAAAGTGAGAACTACATAGCTTCTCCACACAATATAATAACTAATTAATTTACTATGCAGTGAGACTTTTTTGGGACCCCTAGACTGCTAGCTGACAGTCAAGCACTGCAATCACATGGAGTAGCTGTGGCCTCAGATTCAAGATTTACGTGCTACATCTCACAGTGGTAAGGAACATCTGTCAGTCCAGTGCAAATATGGATGTTCTCTGGATCACAATCTTAAAAATAAGTTAGAAAATAACATAGAAGCATGTACTGTAATCACTGATCTTGGTGGGAGAGGAGCTGGTAAGACAATATTGTCACAGACATTACTAGGTTTCAGAATTAATTTTCTGCAAAAATAGTGAGATTAGAGTATACATTCTAGTGTTGTCTTCAGCTAACTTTGGGCTCTAATGAGAACCAAATACTGCCCTGTATTTGCCCTAACCTTTCTCATCTGCATTTTACACCTCACAACTTATTTCATGATGAACCTGTGAATTTTCAATTTAAAGTGTTACTGCGTATGGAAACAACTTGAAATAATCAAGAGAGATACGATCTATTATTTGCAAATTTCAATGAATACCAGTTTCCTCTATTTAAAACCCCCATACATGTTGCTTTCTGTTGGATTTTGGTCAAGCTTCCTCCAGAACACAGAAAATTTGCAATAAAAAATCACTTCTTCATGGAAACACATAGAAGAAATATTCCTCATTTGGCTATTTATCTCCAACTACTGTTGTCATTTTATCAGACCCTGTACTGGACAGCACAGACACATCAGAAAGAAAATTCTGGTGGTAGAGATGACCACTATTTTGTAATGTACTGTTACAGATTTGAAAGAAAATCAGAATCAATTAATTTCATTTGTTCTTAATGACAGAACAAGAAGCAACACTTCAAGCAGCAGTAGGGTACATTAGCCACCTTACCAGAGGAAAAAATTACACTCACCACATCATTAAACAAACTGCCAAGTGAAGTTACAGACTCATTATCACTTGAAACACGACACCTATCAGAGAAGCCAAAAATAATAAATTTGCCTTGCCAAAATAGTAATGGGTTGTCCAGAAATTCCAGAAGAAACACATTCCAAAACTAAAATGGCTTGATTACATTACAAAAACTACTTGTTATTACAGTCTGCATTATTTTGTTTGGTCAGTAAGAAAGAACATGAACATTGACTGGCAGTGTCTTTAATACAGCTTTTTGTTATAAACCTTCAATTTTTTTCTTAGTGTTTCAAAATGCGTAACTTTGCATAACATAACGCAGCTTGGGGCAGAAACTAAAATACCTTCAGTTGTGGTTTTTGCATGTATTTTTCTATACACATAAAAACAATGCCACCTGCTTGTCATTTATGCCACTCTACACCTTATGTGAGGAAAACCATCAGGTACGGCGCTGCTTCTCGCCACTGGGACTCGTCTCTGGAGCTGCGAGGCCGCGTGTAATCTCAGCGAGCTGCTGGGCAGCTCATGGCCACCCATCTTCGGGCCTTCGCTGGTTACGGTGCAGGCTCGCTGCCCCCACAGACTGGCTGCCTCTGACCCCCAAAGTCCCGGGAGTGAAGGAGGCAAGAGAGGGCTTCTGTATAATAAATCCTCAGGTTTATTCCACGGATGAAAGGCGGTAGAACTACAGACAGAACCACACAACTACAGAATCCCCAGAACGAACCGATAAGTGAACTCCTAAGGCTCATGCAGCAGATTTTGTACTGGCGTAAGTTGGGGAGGAGCAAAGGGGTAAAAACCAATAGGCTCACAATACAACATGTGACAGGCGTGACAATAAATCACTACAGAGCATAGGAGGGAGTATAACACAGCAACCAATAAGAAAGTAACCTTGGGAGAATTTTCTAGATAGAAAGGAGTGGCTTATTCTGCAGTGCCACCCCCGGACGTCCCCTCAGACTCTGAGTCCCTCGCCTATTGGAGGGCGAGGGTCTGATGGACATTTGCCTGCCAGAGCCCACGAGTGGGCTGAGGCACTGCAGCAGTATGGGAGTGAACACGGGCTCAGGAACCGCTGTGGCAGTGGCAGAGGCCTGGCAGTCACAGCCAGCTCTACACAGCGGGCACGCGGTGACCAGGAGCAGCAGGAGCAGCAGGAGCAAGGGATGCTCCCGAGTGAGCTGGGCAGCAGACACTGAACACCAGGCAAAGGGGCAAGACAAGGCCAAGCCAGGAAACCCAAACAAGCTGTGAGGAAAGCTGGTGCCAGCATGGCTCAGTCTAGGGGGAAAGGGTGTCAGGGCCTTGAGCAGGGACACTACAGCCCAGTGGTGCTCTGAGGGTTCAGACAATAGACCCCCACCATTAAAGTGCATTGGTTCAGTTTTGAAGGCACAAGGGCTTTGTGAAATGCCATACTGTAATTTAGATTTTACATTCTGGTTTGTTTGTCAGCTTTAATGCATGTTCTATTTATGATGGCCAACTAATGGTGAAAATTAAACCATTTCAGTACAGGTAGGGTAACTTCTGTCAGCAAGGTAGAGCTGTTAGTGTACAGAGACAGGCCTAGCTTAAAATGGGCGTTTCCGCAGATGTCTGCCACACTGGGAGGAGGCTTCCTGCCAGCTTTAGTGACTTAAGTAAATGACACAGAAGTCTAAAAGTTAGAACTGTGAAAATTAAGTTCAGTAGCATGCAAACATTAATTTAGAGGGAATGAAATTAGCAAGAACAGTAGAAAGCACTACCGCAGTGACAAACACCACACTGCCTGCTTTGCAAGCACTGTCTTTAAGCAGGTTTCCATGGCTTAGGAGAGGAGATACAAGGCCTGATATTTAACCCTAACACTCATAAATTTTCTTTCAGACATCTCTAGCTACATATCAAATGGTTTTCACAGACAAAACATCAAAACACATGCACTGAAGCTTCAACACAAGTCCTCTTCCAAACAGAAAAGTAATTTCAGGCTAACAAGAATTGATCTTGGTCCAGAAGGTCATGCACTTCACTTTCAAGGACAGCCCAGAATAACATTTTGTAAAGACCATGAAAAGGAAATACGTCAAAAAATTAAAAGATAGAATCTGGAGCATAGAAAAATGCTAGCTGTGAAACAGCAACCAAAGCTACGATTGACAACTTAGCAAGGTTCTTTTTTCTTCTTAGACATTAAAGTTAATTAAAATTGGTGAAGTCATCAAGTCATTTGTGACTTATCCTAAATGTAATATAATCTCATCTGAAAAGCATGAAATTGCTCTGCCTATATGTATTACTTCAATTCTTGATAACTATTATAGTCATTCAATAATCCAATTACTATAAATTACATTGCAGAAGTAGGTCTATGCGATAGCCAAAATAGAAAAGACTTGTGACATTGTCTGCACAACATTAATTGACCAAAAGAAACTTATTAGGTAAAACAAACTGAAAAAAAACCCCAAAAACTTGCTTGTTTTAACTTCCCACATTACGTGTCTCAAAGTCTTCCTGCAGAACAGAACACTATGAACGTATACAAGTTTTCAAATGCAAGAGTCAAAATGTGTATTGAATCTAGAATGTAATATTAAAATTTGCTTTCAACACAGTTTGGAAGGTGCTGTTTGACATCAGTAAATACGCACTCTAGGATGCTGATCAAACAAACATCTTAAAATACATAAACAACATACTCATCCATGTAAAGTTCCATTTTCTGGTGCCCAACACAGAAGGGTTTCATCTAATCCTCATAAGTATGGAGCCACTGAGATTCAAGATTTGCATGCAAGGAAAAAGTTCCCAGAAGAAGGGATATTTAATAAATACTGGTATTCATCATCTACTTCCACTGGTTTAAAATCTGTTTTCAGTTCAGAGCTTTTTAACCCAAATAAATATTTATCTAAAGTTTACAAACACAAGGAGTAGGTTATTTTGGATAGTCTTGCCAAAATGTCTGATAAAAATCTAGCATTTCAGTGTGAGCACAGGAATCAAAGCCAAAACTACACGTTAAGGGAGAAAAGATGATACAATCTGAAGAGTACACGGTTGCAAAATGTTTGACCAAAAGGGTGAATGGAGAGTAAATGAAAACTGTTTCATTTTCCAAACACTTCCAATCAACATTTTAAATGTAAATTTAAACTCCACAAAACTAGATAGTGAAAATGCTGCTTTGGAATATAAGCTCACCTCACTTAACAGCAAGTTTAGAAAACTCATTAGCTGTTATGCGAAGTTAGAGAAATGCTGAATGGTAACAACATTTGCATTTATCCTCAGTTTTACACTCCAGTTTATGAGGATGCAACATTCAAATGAGCAGGTCACCAAGGCGGATGGAAACCTACTGTCACTGCTGTCCACAGCCAGCTGGGGTCTGTGGTCTCATGTCTGAAAATTAGAATCAATACAACCCAGTGTCCCCACCCAAAGCTACACTGCACTACCTTTCTTCATGATACAGAAAAACATACTAGAATTATCCTGAAAAAGTTAAGACCATTCCAAATTTCCTTCTTCGTTTGGATTTACAGAAGAGAAATACTTTAAAGAACATTTAAAACAGTCCTGTTAAACAGAAAGCATGGGGAGTTATTTTACAGGTAATTGGAATATAATGATCACAGAAATAACTTTTCACTATGTATTTCACTATATGTGACTAATGAATTTTGTAAAATTCACATCCAATAAAAGAAAACCTACAAACAAACTAAGCATTAATTATCATCATTTGCAACTGGGAAAAAAAAAAATATTTCTTTTCCTTTTTGAATTTATGAAAAATACCAGGCAAAAATCTGAATTGTACATTTTTTGAAAAAGCAACTTTTCAGAAATTGTTGATGTTTTTTTTTTCTATTGCTCTGGACTAAACAGCCCAGAAAATAAATTGTTCCCATACTTTTCTTTAAGGTATTTAGCTTTCATATGAATGCACAAATGAAATCTCTGTTTCATGGAACATGAAAGCACATTCTTTGAAATTCTTCTTAAGTGCAAAGCAGTCTGGCTCTGTGAATCTCCAGAACTACCAAGGAGTAATGCAGGTAGGAAAAAAGAAAAAAAAGAATATACACACTTATGCACAAGGTAATAAGGCTCAAACTCAATTCTGACAAATTAATTATAAAAGTTCATACTGATTTATGAACTGTGCCCTCTCACTCAACACACCCCAAAGAAACTGCATTTGTATTAATGAGATCCAGGGGATCTAAAATTATTGTCACAAAAGTGTAACAACTCGTGGAGTGATTACAAGGATGAAAATGAAAAAAGAAATAATTAGGCTACAGTGTTAATATAAATTTTGAAATAACTGCAGATGTGATTTATTTGACTTTCCATACAGAATTTCATATAGAAAAGAGATCTGCTTACTGTTTTAGTGTTCGAGACAAATAAAATATTTCAGTTACATCTAGAAAATGGTGACAACCACAACCATGGAAGAAAAAAACTTTTACTGAAAATAAATAGTATGTTTCACTTTTTCATTTTTTTCTGATATATCCCCTTACATTTTGCTCAGTACACTTCTTTCTTTTTATACCTCTGCATGTTTTAGTTAGCAAGTATTTAATCTTCTTAAATACATATAATTTTTCTCCATGGTTACAAACCAGGTTTGTTGATTCTTTGTCCTGGTTGCGATTCCAATTTCTATTCAGCTGGTTCATGATCTGAGTACTTCTATTATAATGAAAATCCTGAACAGCACAACACATTTTTATCAGCCACTATTCATTTCGTCTCAGCTACTATTTCAAAAGATCTGATATTAAGTAATTAAAAACTGTAACAGCAAAGCTAAGTTTGAATTTGAAATGTAGTCTGACCCAGTAATACATCTCTAATAAATTTTGCCTACTTTAAATTGGTAATTTGCCATCATTTGCCAACAGCACAAAGTTGTGTGGTGGAGTCAACAAGCTGGAGAGAAGGGATGTCATCCAGACAGACTTGAGAGATGGGTTCCTGCAGACCTCACGAAGTTCAACAAGGCCGAGTGCAAGGTCCTGCACTTAGATTGGGTCAATCCCAAGCAAAAATAGAGGCGGGGTGGAGAATGGATTGAGAGCAGCCCTTAGAAGACTTGAGGGTGTTTGTTGAAGAGAAGCTCAACGTGATCCATCCATGTGTACCTGCAGCCCAGAAATTCAGAAATTCAATCAATCCTGGGCTGCATCCAAAGCAGCATGGCCAGCAGGTCAAGGACAGGGGTTCTGCCTCTCTGCTCTGCCCTGGTGAGACCCCACTTGGGTATCTGCATCCAGTGCTGGGGCACCGACCATAAGGATGTGAACCTGCTGGAGGGAGTCCAGGGGAGAATCATGAATGTGATCACTGGGCTCCCCAGAGAAGACTGGGGAAATCTTAGAACAGCTCACCTTAAACCTACTTCCTAAAGGGGCCTACAAGAAAGCCAGGCTTTTGACAAGGGTTAGCAGTGACAGGACAAGGGGGAATAGACTTCAACTGAAAGAGGGTCGATTTAGATTAGGTATTCGGAAGAAATTCTTCACTATGAGGGTGGTGAGACACTGGAACAGCTTTCTCAGAGAGGTTGTGGATGCCCTTTCCTGGAAGTGTTCAATGCAAGGCTTCCAAACTATTCTAGGATTCTATGATATGAAAATAAAACCCATTACTGAATGCTGGAATTTTCAAGCTTTTAATAAATCCATTGCTGTAGAAGAGCATCATACATTTCACATTGTAAAAAGAAGAAATCAAAAGTATAACATTAGCTTTCAGAAGTCTCCTAGAAAATGCTTTCTCCATTCCATTGCTATATATCCATTAAGTTAAATCTTCCTGTTAGAAAACATATTCCTACTTGTTCTTTAGTAACAGTGTGCCATTGTAACACAGTGGCCATTTTACTGTTTGACTTTCCCCTATTATGACCAGGTATTAGATTTCCTTTTGCCTTAATTAATTTTTTATTCAGCATCTTCAAAGGAACAAGAACTTTATTGTAACCTTATTTGGTTTTGCACTGACAAAATTCAAATGTTATTATACTAATTAGCACATTATCTGAAAAGAAAGTACTGGATACCGACTCTAATTCCATACATTTCACTTCTTGAAGTACCACAAGGAGGCACTGGATCCTGGTATGACATGACCCACTGCAGGGACCCCTGGAGATCTCCAGTGCAGCCTTCTGCTTGAAGCAGGGTCTGTGACAGGTAGACCCACAGCCACTACCTGCAGAGTCCAGCCATTTACTTCATGTTCACCCATCCAGGCCACAATGTACCTGTATCTTTGCTATAAGAATACTATGGAAGACAGTTCAAAAGCCACACTAAAGTACAGGTAAACAAAATCTCCTACTCTCCCCTTGTACACAAATCCCATCATTTTATTACAAAAGACAACCAGGTTGGTCAGGCATGATCTATCCTTGAGAAGTCCACACTGACTGTTTGTAATCACCCTCTTCCTCATGCCCCGATGAAACCTCTGTCACATTCTAAAAGGATCCAACTCCACGATATTGCTTCTGTAGCAATTGCTGCTTTTTGTATTAGTTCACACTAGAAGCAGATTTTTATAGCAAGACTCCCCCGGTCATTCCCACTTCTCGTGCTGCAGTCTCCATCATAGCATAGTCTCAAAGCAAATGAGCTGGAGGTGCTCCAGGGGCAAACCTAGATGGACCAACCACTAACAGTCCCACAGGATCAGGCTAGAGCTAATCTGAAATCAAACTGAATTATTCCACAAATCTACTTGTATTCAGATGTGCTACTTGTCAACACAGGATATAATTCTGATGCTCACCAAAGCCATGCCCCTATCCAAAGCAAAATATTAATGCACATGTCCTAGGATGAAATAGATGTTTTGGAATGAACTATTTTCCATCATCATTTTATGCTTCATTCTGCAGATGGTCTAAATACTTGTTTGTTTTGAAAAAAAAAGTCCTTTACTCAGCTCATGGGTGGTAAATTTCCCTGAGTAAAAGGGTCAGCAAGTCTCAAAGCCTTCTGAGCACATCAGGTTAGTACAGTAGCAAACAGGCAGCTACAGCAAACAGCTGAGGGCCTGAAGGTCAGCTGGCTCAACTTGTATGAGTGAATCTAAATGCTTTTGCCCTCCCTGAAGACATGGACCACGATCCTGCCTCCCATAGGAATGGTTGGTACCAAGTCACATTTTGGATATGATCTGGAAGACTGCTGATTAGCAAAGGACAAAACTATGCAAGGGAAAATGCTAACATTTCAACAGTTATGATCAAATGCATTCTAGTGTTTGGCACTCTGTCATGGCCACCTTAGTGTACTCTTACTGACTGCATCTCTGTAGTGTAGGCGGTAGTAATTCCCATCCACAGAAGCGTACCATTTGAGTGGAATATTATTCAGCTTATACAGCAGTTACTCGACATCCAGCAATCCCAGATCCCAAAGCAGGGCTACACCTTTAAATCATAGGCTACCCTGTACCACCAGTGGAAAAGTTAGGAAACTACAAAGTCTTGAAAAACTAAGGCAAGGTGTTATGTTCCAGTTAACTGAAACAGTCATAAAAAGTATGTGTAGAACTCATTAGTGAAAGCACCTTAATTTCACATAAGAACATGAATTAGTTCCACAAGATATCTGATCTGTAAATATCAAGCGAGCTGATGAAAGACTGTTTAGACTGCAATTTATAACTAGCGTATCTAGTTTTTTATTCTGTGCAATAATGTTCAAGATGACAATTTTCCATTATATTTAAGCAAGAAAATATTTTTCAGTATTTCTTACAGATTATATATAGAGAACATAGAATACCGCTTTGACTGTTCATTTAAATCACATCCAATTAAATGTAAGATAGAGAATTAATTCTCAGCGAGCAGAAGCCCTCCTAATGAAACATCAACATTACAAATAAAAGCAGACATTATAGTCAGACTAGTCAGTTACAGAGAAATGGTATTCTTAGACCAAAGTAATTTTTCCTCATCTTTCATTTTGGAGAATATTTTGATTACTTAATTTAAATGGAGAAGATCCCTTCTCCCTAGGACAAGAGTTTTTCAATTTGTATTGATAATACTCTCTTGGCTGGCCTCTATTTGCCAAAGTTTCACAGGAATACTTGAAAAATAATGATGCTCTGCAAAACAATCTACTTTTTACCACTTATAAATTCCATCCAAAAGGAATTTACAGAACGTCATTATGTTCATCTCATACCTCAGTGCTATAAACTATTGTTGTAGTACACTACGTGGTGGTAAAGAGATAGGCCCTGAGGACCAGAGGGAAAGCCTCTTTCCTGGGCCCGGAGGTGACCCTGGGAGTGCATCCAGGTCACCGGGGATGGGCTGAGAGAGGGTTGTGGGTTTGTGGACAGTGTTGGACCTATGGGAAGTGATAATTGTACTTTGTGGCCTTATAGGGTATTGTTTGCCTGTTACCATAATAGGTAATATCTGTGTAATATCCCAGGTGATTGGGGGACACTGTGGTGAGCATCTTTCCTGTTTATATTATGTGATATCCTGTTGTGTGCTGGTATTTAGGGAATTCTGACTGTGCAGTAAACGGCTTTGCACTTCTCCACCTTGTTTGTGAGGTCCATGCCCTTGTATGATTACTGCAAACTATGGCAATAGGTTGGTGGATTTGTTTTAGTTTTATTTCCTAGTTCTGCTAAATATGCTGGGCTAAGCCATAATTTTTTTGAGGTAGAATAAATAGTCTGCCTTACCAAAAAACACTTTTATAGTTCTCCCAGAGCAGACAACCCTAACATTAATTGCTTAAAATTATACATGAAACACTCTTTGTACTTTTTTGTGGCACTTAGCAATGAATCACATATTAGACTAATAGAGGGGCAATTTTATAAATTTTAAAAGATGAAGTCTTCATTTTATGCTATAAATTGATGAAGCAAGAGGTTTTCATGAAACAGAATTAGATTGACCCTGGTCAGATTAAAATGACACTGGTATGAGAATTAGAGAGTCAACTCAAGCAGGTTTACTACATTTAGGAATTTTTTCTATGAAAACTACAGCCAGTTGCTGAGCTAAGTTAAGTTCAGCAACATTCATAAAAGTCTGTCAAACTGCCAGAAGATGGAAAGAAGAAACAGAGATAGCAGATACTTAAGTATGGACTTTCTCTACTACATGAAGACACAAATAATCCATTAAAAACAATCCATTACTCCCTGAGGTCTAGGGAGCACCTATCTGCCTACTCACTCCTTTCACATCCATTCTCCTTTATATAACTACCCGATAATGTTTTTGGCTGTTGGAGGGAAAATATCTTTTTTTTCTTAGTTGAAATGGAGCACCTACAAGAATACATGTTCAGCTAATGAGAAAGCCAGATGCTTTTTTTAGATCTACAGCAAAGATTATGAAGAAAGAACACAAGCTAGTGAAGTACACAAGTAGAGGAGTAAATAAGCGCAATAGCACATAAGCACTATTAGTCACAATAAACTAAAAATTGAAGAGATGACAAAAATTCCCTAAATCAAGTCAGCTTGTCAACTGTTGGTTGGTTTGGATTTTTTCCTCACTGTCAGTAAAATATTACACATTTTTTCCTCTTTCTTGACACTTGAAAGGAATATTCTGGAGGATTTAGTCACAGATTATTTCAACTGCTACAAGATTGCTCTCAGTAAGAATTACAAGTCTAATTTTTGTTTTCTTATTCAAAAGGTTCAATTACAGATAGTAAAAGTAGGAAGAAAGAAGCATTCCTTCAAGCTACAATTTATATTTGACTCTGACACAAATAACAGAGAGGTCTTTGAGATTATGCATGCAAATCAGATCTAAACTGTTTCAGTGTATTTACTCTCTCCAGTAGGTTGTTGTAGTAGCATTTTAAAGACAAGAGGACACAGACAAGAGGACTCTTAAGCTGCACCAGGGTAAGTTTAGGTTGGACATTAGGAATTTCTTCACAGAAAGGGTGACTGGGCATTGGAATGGGCTGCCCAGGAAGATGATGGAGTCACCATCCCTGAAGGTGTTCAAGAAAAGACTGGATGTGGCACTCAGTGCCATGGTCTAGTTGACAAGGTGGTGGTAGGTCTTATGTTGGACTCCATTATCTCAAAGGTCTTTTCCAAACGAGTTAATTCTGTGATTTTGACAACTCAGATTTCATACTTGCTTCTTGGGTCATCTTCCTAAACCATCTACCTTTAGGAGTATCCACATATTTCAAAGCTAAATATGCTTAAAGCAGACAGCTTTCTCACTGGATCAAGCATGTTTTTTGAAAAGACTATGTTGCTTTTCAAAGTCCTTTGAGACCAACACATTCTGCTAGATCCTCAACTTTGATTGTTTAAAGAGTTGTGACAATGCCATGCTTTTTTGAATGTCCTGTTTAACAAAAAACCTACAGCTGTCAAAACCTCTGAATATCTAATTTCAATGAAGAAACGAATTTGTTGTAAATGGAAGGTACACTGAATAGATTTAAGTCTCATCTTCTGAAACTCTGTAAGTAGAAAGTTTGGTACATAGCAAATTTCACTTAATTGGGAGCAAAGCTGTATAACTCTAAACAGTGAATAAATTAGCCCATATACAATTTCTGCCATCCTTCTCTTGACACTATGAAAATGACACTGTGGAATTAAATGGTAAACCAACCTTAAACTAATGTCAGTCAATGATTTCATCTACAGTACATTTCAGTAATTTTCTATTGTAAAGTGAGTGTGAAGTATGTCTTAAATACATGAAGGAAATTGGAGGTTTGTGTAGAGTTAGATACAGTGGGCTGAAGTATATCTATTGCCTACAGATTATCTGAAGACTGAGAGGGTCTTTGTCTAATGTTTGATAACCTTGGAGGACATATAATTTCTATAGATAGTAAGAATAAAAATTTCTTGCCTTATGAATTTTTGTAAATGGTACTACCATAATTTATTCCGTGATTATCAGTCACAGAAGTGGAAGAAGTATCATACAGCTAACCCATGTATAATACAGTTTTTGTCAGAGAATGTCTTTTTTACCCCTCTACGTTTCAGATATTATGAATACAGACACATACGGGTATACATACATGTTCCACTAGAATCAAAGATTCCTTTAATGATCACAAAATCCTGTAAAACAGGCTTGGAGATTTTAGAACAGTAATGTTACTCTTCAAAGCACACTAGGAAGTCTGATCCTTTTGTGTAGTGTATTTTTTCCCTTATTATTCAAAAAAGAGCATTCTGTTTAGCACACCCAGCATATGCACCATATGATGCACCAGATGCTTTAGTAAATAATTCATCTCTTAATGAAAAGTACAATAAATAGTTGCATAAAACCGTGTGACGATGCAACTGATAACTACCTTTTCAAAACTAGAAAAAAGATGAGGTTTTATAAAGAGCAATAGCTATATCACAAAACCGTACTGTCACACTGAACTGGCGACATATGCTTAATTATGCTTCAACTGTATTCTGGAAGTGAGCACACAGCACAGATTACTGCATATCCTTATACTGCTGTTCCATCAGGGCTCATGAATGGTGGCAGAACAATGTCTAAACGCTGCATTTACAATGCCTAAGACAGCAGGATAGGTTGAGAAAGAGGAAAAGACACGACATAAAATTAGATTGTAATGCCTGCTTGAAGAGAGTATTTTACTGGTACAGAAGACACTAGCGTATTATTAACACAACAACATCTATGAGTAATTCCTAAAGCCTTTCTAAAAATGTGACTTAATACTGTTAAGACAGGATTTGTATGGAAAGATGTGCCCATAAATTTCCTTGCAGCATCTATGTCTTAGCTGCAGCCAGTGAAACAAATGAAGAATCTATCTCTTTGCCTGTTGATTTAGCAGGTTTGGTGGAGAGGAAGGTGGCAACACACTTGAGACAAACAGCTTTCAAACATGCATGTGTCCTTATGCTATCCAACATGAGAGAGATCAATTTTCTTTGACAAAGGACACTTTCCTCCAATAAACTTACTATTTGTACATATACCTAGAAGAAAAACATGGCTTCTATAGAGGAAACAAAATAACATTCCTTACTATCACCCATTTAGTTTAGCACTGTTTTGAATATGTATTTTTGTTCTCCTCTATTTTTCATGTTACATATTAGCGTTATATAAGCTACATAATATATCCATGTTCATGGTGATCCTAAACATACTAGTCCTTATATAGTTATACAAGTAGCAGCAGCCTGTAAGTTAAATGAATGAGATTTCTCCAAAGTCTACATCCCAACATCCCATCTACTGGGTGGGACAGGATAGTGAATTACATAGAGAGCGGGAAAAAAATAAATCTAATTGAGATACAAAAGAAAACTTTGAAAATTATTGGCTACATAATACATGGGGAAGTTTTGTCAGGTGTTCACAAAATGTAAAGTACTGAAAGACAATTTCCTCAATCCAAATATACAAAAAAAAAAACCAAAATCAACTCAAAATCTTAACTGAAATCTCTTTCCTTCAGTTTTTCCACTGGCAAAAGTAGGAACAGTAAAGCTCACCCACTCCACAATGTATTCTGAAACTTACCATGTTACTATTTACAGTTTCTCTGGTACAGATAGATGTTAACATTGGTTAATAAGAACCAGTGTTGTATTACTGTGGAAAAGCTGTCCATCAGCATGCACAGTGCAGCCAACACACTGCTTTTCCACTGGCTGTGTAAGAACAGACCATCACAAAACGGAGGCTGAGGTACTCTGAGCCCTGTTTCAACTCATTCCATTGTAGTTAAGCCTCCTTAAAACCTGGGCATAAAAGAATTCCCATCAAAAGGTAAAACAAACTATTGTTTTGTGGCAAGGAAAAATCATCAAGAGCTGATGATACAGATTTGACACCAGAAGGTTTTGATTCCAGCCCTGGGTAAGACTGCTTCTATGATCCTCAACAAATCAATGAAGCCTCTCTGCTGCACCTCACTGTAAGTACTGATTTCAATCAAGGAAGTGCTATGGAATTCAGCCACTCAGACTCTGGGAAGTGTGTTTACAGTGCGGATGTTAAGCACCCATGAAAAAAAGCTACTCCAGATGCAATTTGCACAGCAGGTGGCATTACAAAGGACTTTTTAGGGAGAAGGTTTCTCCTCACTTTTTAATCATCCAGTGACTTAAAATATTCATATAAACTCTGCAAAGGTAAAAATCCCAAAACAACAGGCATGAAACAGTCAGGCAAGTTTGGCATGGTGGAGGGAAGCATTATAAGGTTAATGATTATAGAGTGTCATACAGCATGAGCATGTACAATGCCTCTTTAAACACAGTACAAAAAACCCTGATGTTTTGCATTGATTTTCCTGCCCAGAATTTTTCTAAATACTACAAATGCATTTTGTCCCCATAACAATCTGAACTTCACAAGGAGATGATAAATGAGATAATATTGATTAGACTGTGCTAAAGGGTTCCAGCTCTTCAAGGTTATATTCTTTAAAGAGTTTGTAAATCTCATTACAGAAATATGCCTGTTGATATACATAAATAAAGCTACAAATAAACAAAGAGTGGCAGAAGGGTTCCAGTCTGACAGCGCTCACTGGAGTCACGCTGTTCTTCAGACAGAAAGTTCTGACAAGCAGGTACAGAAGAGCTCAAAACAGTAGAATCAGCTTCCCTTTTTCAAACAAAACAGACCAATAAAATTTAGATCATGTCTGCAGTAAGAGTATTACTGACAAAGAGTGTCTGGAGTGAAACAAAATCCTGGGCCTCAGTTGGCTTTAACTGTCAGCTTCATCTGTAATATGAAGGATGAGTAAGTCCACTAAATTGTTCCCACAACTTTAACATGCCGTTTTTATAGTAAATGAATCTTAACTTCAGATGAAAGTCAGCATGAGCCTTTTCTTGCTTTTGATGGTGGAAAAAACCCAAAAGATGTCAAGCAGTACACGAAAAAGCAAGTGCAGTAATCTGCTAAGATCCCCTGGAGTTATGCATTCAGTCTCAACTAAAGGAGGACAAGAAGAGGCACTTATACTAGCCATCTACTTTTTAAAAACTTCAGATTTCTCCCTGAGACATGGTGGGGTTTGGGGGGAGGTATTTGTGAGGTGGGGAAGAGAGAAGAGTATATACTGAAAAGAACCAGAGATCCTTCTGTCCTAATGGGCAGGAGTCACCAGTGCATGATGCCAGCCACAAATTAGCAACAACAGAGAGCAATCCATGTAACCGTTTCCCTTTTCTCGGCACTCATTACACTGCACCCAGGTTTTGGGCCCTGCAACACAAGAAACACTTTGAAAAATGGGAGCCAAGTCCCATCAAAGCCCTCTGAAATGGGCCAGGGGCTGGAGCACTTCCCCTCTGAGGAGTGGGCGGTAAGCTGGGGCTGCTTGAACCAAAGGAAGTAGTGGCATTGAGGGAGGAGCTAACAGTACGCCCCCACCACCCCAAATTCACCATGAAAACAACACAGCAGGGACCACCTTGCACAGAGAAGTTGAGCAGGCTCCATCCTCGGAGGTTTTAAAGATCCATTGGGAAAAGAGTTGAGCAACTGAACCTGAATTCCACACGGTCACTGCTTTCAGGGGAAGGTTACGCTCATGGACCTCCCAAGGTCCCTTTCAACCTGAGTGAGTCTGATTTGTGTTTGTTGTCTCTGTTATTGTGCTGCCACTGACAAGCACTAATAGGTGTCAGTTTTGTAGGAGCATGGTCATACCCTGTTCCCTTCTGCTGAGCCCTACTACCATTTCTATTCTAAGCAGTCTCTGAACTCTCAAGTCAAAGTGATTCTATTTATATTCAACTCATAAAATGTTTAAAACATCAGAAAAAAAACCTGCTTACAATATGAAACACAGATCTGAGGTGTAAAAGGAATACCAATGCTGTTCTTTTTCTGAGCAGCAGGGGGGCACAAGTCTTCTTTCCATTAAGATGATAAAGCCATAAGCTTCAATATGTTTTTTATCACTTTTGTAAGTGTTTTCATGGAGATCTGTACAGGTAAAAGCCATATTCAGATTTGGTTTGTGAAAGCAAGGAACCCAAATGAAGAAAAATGAAAACATTTGATCACCCTGATATTTAGGAACTGCTTGGTAAAGTTTTTAATAGGATCTTGAAACTACTAATTTCACAGTTTTTAGGGGGAAAAAAAATCTTCCCAAATAAGTGGGAAGACAAAAAAATTTACACTATAAAGTAATTATTAGGCTTCACACAACAGAGTACATGGACACCTTCTCCTTGTCATGAAGCTCCACCATCTGTTTTGTCGTGTTTGCCATTCCCAAATCAGAAGACAAGTTCTGTTCACTTGACAGGAAAAGTTTCTGAAATCAGCTTTTGACCAGCAAGAAATTTTAATAAAAAATTAGTATCTGGGAGAAAAAGCTTCAATTAGTAAGTATATCTTACTGATTTACATTGTGGCATAGACAGATCTCAGAAATAATCTTGAAATCCATGCCACCTCAGTACTGATAACTTTTCATAAAAATCACAGGAAAATTGAAGCTTCTGACAGTCACATACAGTATGACTGAATGGATTCCAAACTTAGTAAAATACTGGTGTGGAATATTAATGGTGGTCATCTATTTTACAAAAATGTCAAGCTCAAATGTTGACCCTGAAAAGATAGCCAGGGAGAAGACAAGACACCGATGTTTGTGGTAACACGACACCTAGTGTTCACTTTCAGGAAGCTTCAGTATTGGTGGGTGCCAAATGCTGAAGAACCATCAACGCCCCAGGACTTGCTTTCCAAGAAGGTAGGTATTTATACTAGCAGCTCTAACAAAGCGCCTAAATCACACAGACACAGTGAAAATCGAGAGGAGGAAAGGAATAGAAAATCTGCCTGTGCTGCACTTGCCCTTCCTATTGAGTACACAATTTGGGTAAGTGCAGAGATGAGTGCTATCCAAACAAGTTTCATGTTGCTGGTTTTTTGTGTTTTTTTGGGGGGTTACTGCTGCAAAAAAACCCCATCTACCTATTTATTTTTTTCTGGTTGTGTATGGAAGTAATTAGAAAACTAGGTCTACTACATGTAATAATGCACATGTTTAAGAGAAGGGTCCCTATTAAAAACAAACAAACCCACAAGAAAGGTTTATTTATATACAGCAATGAACTGTGCATTTATTTCTTCATTTAAAATCTGGTATATCAATAGTACAAGGGCCTGTTAGGCTATCATTCCCTTCCAAGCTTCTAGCAACACAATGAAAACCACAGTAACTAATGCATACTAGATAAATGAGACCATAAAATCCATGTAAGATCACGGCACAAGCACTCTAACACAGTAACAATTACTAAAAGATATGACCCCTTGAGTATTTCTAAGTGCAAAGGGGGGAAAGGATTATATGAGAAATTAGAACAAAAAGTTCACTACAGGTAAAGGAAATATATGCTGCTTTTTGAAAGCAGATGAGTAAGAATCCACATCTGATACTGAATGAAACAGGTGTCAAAAATTACACCAAGACTGGCAAAACATTAGATACAACATCTGACTGGAACTTCGGTTCTATAGAACATAACATAAACAAATCCACTTAAAGAAGTTTATAGATACAGTTAGAGAAACATTCTTAGAAGAGAATTAACATTAAGAATACATGCACGCAAAACACATCAGTATTGCACTTTGAATCTAGCATTCTGTGTTTAATTTAAAAGTATTCTGGGTTACTTTCCAGAGAGTAATATTAACTGTATCCTTCTGAAGAGAAAAAAACACAAAAGACAACCCATCTATCTTTAAGTATTAATACTGTCTAGCTACCAGAATCCAAAACAATTAATTTGACTCTGCAAGCAATAGCAGTAAACACTAACTACTGTTATTGTATCTTATTTCTGAGAAAAATGTGCACACAGTCAATACACAGATATTAAAACACACATTTTTCTTTTAACAAGGCAAACAAATCTAGGTTCCAATACTGTTAAATAACTCAGAAGATGCAAGTCAAACACTATTAATTAAAAGTCAAGTTCTTAATTTTCAATACATTTTGAGCATAATTTTCTTCAGAAATTTAGTATATGGCATATCTGAGGAACCAAGCAATTATGAGCTCACCTAAATAAATGTCTGCCATAAGATGTCCCTGTTGAACTTAAGAGCCTAAATGTTTTTTTTACTAAAGACTATAAATTTATTCCTTCTTTCAATTGTATACCTCTATTTAAAATAGTCAGAAAAGTGGGGCTAAATTTGTCTGTTTGTTGAAAACAGCTTGCCAAAGCCTTAGGTTCATAGCACTATTTCTCATTTAGGGTCAAGGTAAATTCTGTAGTCACATGCCTTTGGTTCCTATCTCTCTTGTCCTAAAGGTCAGTTCACCATGACGTGTCTAGTTTGGTCCCAGGCAGAAGTCCCATGAGTAACAGCAGAAAGGGCATGTCATATTGGTCTTAAACATACACATTTGACACAACTACAAGAATACCAGTCATAAATTTCACCTAATGGTAGTGATTATCCCTCACCTTTAACACTGAAATATCCTGAATTGCCATACAACCTACTCAGCTGTTAACATTTTAAATAATTGCTGCACAGATTATTTTTGTAGTTCATGAACAGGTCTTACAAATTAAGAACTGTGAAACAACTTCAAAACACAGAGGATTCCACAGTAGGCTTAAATCCATTATTTCTTTTTGAATTATAGAAATTCTAAAAGCCCAAAGGTTAAATTTATGCATCTCTTCACACACAGTCGAAAGACACATGCAAATACGCGGTGTGAAAGCTGTCTCAGACAAGACAACAGTTTGTTTCCACAGATTCATGTGCAGCTGTCATACATGCTTATGATGTCAGGTGTCCTCTATCCTTTTCTTCTACACTTGAATTTCCAAATATTACTTTCAGTTTTATGATTACTGAAGCTTGAAGTAGTTACAAATTCACTGTGAGGGAGAACGTGTCTGTAAGCCAGTTTTCATGCAGCTGAGGCACCTTCTAAACAACACTCTGGATAAAACATCAGGAAGATGAACACTGTTTTTCTTTTAAAAATTGCAAAGCTGTGGTCACCGAGATATTTTGAAGGACAGGGCAAAAAAAAAAAAAATTAAAGGGCTGTTTATTTTAGCACCGATACATATTTTATATAAATACGAGTAATTTTTTAGCTGGCGACTGAAAACGATTGTGATGATGTTTCAACAAAACAACTTTACATGCCAAAAAGAGCGGCATGTTATACCACAGAGTCTGTAATGATTTTGAAAGGTCCGCAAGCCAGACCTACTACATTTTATATAAGCCTGCACAGCGGAGAACCGCCGTCAGAGGGCATCGTTCATGAATGATTTGCCAAATACGCTGCCATGAAGTAGCAAGTTATTTTCTAACTCCCTCACGGGCTTCTCTTAAAAGTGCATGAGGTGCTAAATACATCCAAGTAGCTGACTTTTTTTTTTTTTTTTTAAATCATCGCAGACTTGCCAGGTGGGTTTCAAACTGAGTGATTCAACGCGGTCCCCGGGAAACTCGACCCTGCAGCCTGTCACGGCGGGTGAAAATCGCCATCAGGATCAAGCGGGACACGTCCCGCCGGCCGTGCTCGGGCCCCGGTGCGGCCCGGCTGCGGAGGGAGGCGGGATGCGGCCGTCCCGCCCGGGGAGCTGCCAGAGCCCCGGCTGCGGAGGGAGGCGGGATGCGGCCGTCCCGCCCGGGGTGCTGCCAGAGCCCCGGCTGCGGAGGGAGGCGGGATGCGGCCGTCCCGCCCGGGGAGCTGCCAGAGCCCCGGCTGCGGAGGGAGGCGGGATGCGGCCGTCCCGCCCGGGGAGCTGCCAGAGCCCCGCCGGCAGCCCCAGCCCCAGCCCCAGCCCGCATCGCCCTGCTCCCGGTCCCGCTCCCGGTCCCACCCGCAGGCGCCTCCCTCCCGCCCTCCGGGCAGCACCGCCGGCGGGACGCTGCCCACCCCCGCCCCGCCGCAGGAGTTGGCACCGGGACGGGCCGAGGGGAGAGCGGTACTTGCCCAGGTCGGGACGAGGAGGCTGCCGGGCCGCTCGAGCGGTGCTGGAGGAGGCTGCTTCCCCGCCACGCTCATCTCCTCCCATGCAGCTGGCGTAGTCCTCTCAGACGGGCGGCTCGGCGGGACGCGGCGCCTCCGGCACCGACTGCCGAGCGCCCGCCTCTCCCGGCAGCGGCGGCGTCCCGGCTCCGCGGGGCACACCGACCCCGCGCTGCGCTCCCGCGGGGTGGGCTGGGACGGGGGGTGCTCGCCGAGGGCTCGGAGCCGCGAGGGGAGAGGAAGGCGGTGGCGTGGCGCTGGCTATTTAACTTGGCTCTTCGCCGGGGGAAGGTGCCGCCGCTCCCGCTCCCCTCCCCTCTGCGGCCGCATCCCGCCAGCCGAGCTCTGGGTGCTCCTGCCAGCGCCGCCGCGCTCCTCCCCGGCACCGCACGGCTCCGCTCGGCCCGCCCGCGCCGCCCCGCGGGGCAAAGGCGGGCGGGGGCTCGGCCTCCCGCGCCCCTGCGGCGGGGCAGCGGAGCTGCTGAGGGAAGCTGGGCGCCGTGGCGAGCTGTGGGAGTGAGGCTGTTGCCACTCCGACAGTAGCCCCACTCGCCTTGTCCGCGCCAGTAGCGGGCACTTGCTCCTCGTGTTGGGTCATAAGCGACAGCCGCACACGGACCCCAGCGCAGTGAAGCACATGGCCCTTGCTCGCTGATCTCTGAATCAAAACCAAGAGTGGTTTGACATCCCTCGAGTGTTTTTGGTACCCTTGGCATTGTATAACATCTGGCCAGGAAAAGTCCCCAATCCTAAACATTACCATGCGATTTTTCTCTTCTGTGCATCTTCAGCTTCCATCCAAGTTCCCAACCATGGTCCGTGGCCCTGACCATCAGTTTTGAGGGAGGTTCTTGCAGTCCAGTGGTAACAATGTTGAAGCTGATCCTAAAGCAAAGAAGTTCATCCTGGTCCTCAACATACTGCTTTTTTAGTAGGCATATATTTCTACTCTTAAAGGGAGAGAAGGGAAAGCTTTTAACTTTTCCTATCAGTTGATTTTAAAGTATGTGCTTTATGCACATACCTTTCTGTTTTCTTACCTAAATGTAATTTGAAAAGACATTTCTGTTTCCTTTTGTAGCCTCTACCTTTGTCATGCACAAATACATGAAGTGTGACTGGAGTTGGCCAGGCATTTTATAAAGTTACTTTTAGAGTTGGTGTTTTTTTCACTTGCTAAAGCAGCATGAGTAAAGCAGGAAAGAAACATGCCTCATCCTTTTCTTGGAGATAAATCCATACAAAATATTGCTTGTCACTGCTATATTTTACCTTAGAATTAATTCCTCTCTTCCCAGGTTTCCCTAGTCAAAAAATAACTGACATCATCCCTGTCTACTGTTTGATCCTCACATGTGCCAGAGCCCTGGAGAAGATAGGGAGGGATGTACAAGAGGGCAGTTTGTTCTGTGGGATTATGGGATTTCATTTGTGCTCCAGGGCTGCTTGGAGTCCTCCACCTATGCCTGAGTTGTTTTCTTTGCCAGGCACGGAGGTCTGGAGTTTGACATGCAGCAAGGAGTCAATGCCATTCTCCTGAAGAGTTGGAGTTCGTACTCAAGCCAATCTGCCCCAATCCATCCTGTGCACAAAAACCCATTTATCTTACTCCGTGCCTGTAGAAAAGTGCGTGACAACACACCAGAGTGTGAATGTTGGAAGAGATGAGACTGGGCCACTGCCTCACGTGACCATCCAAACTTACAAGCATGCAGACGCTGTGGGAGGTATGAGTCTGCTTAAGACTAAAGACAATCAAAGAAGCCAAAGCCACACAGATGACCTGTGCTCTCTTTGGAGGTGGACTGCTCCTGGCTCCATGGGAGTTGCCAGGAACCAGCAAATAACAGAAGCAGTCCTGATGGGTAATTGCTAGTCTGGATAATAGTTTTGCTGTGACTACAAACTTGTTATCACATCCAGCATTGCTTCTCATGGTTCTTCTTCATAAATATGGTACATAAGTGGGAATTAAAAAGTGGAGATAGAAGTAAGTGTAAATATAAAATAAATGCCATAGCTGTATGATAATGTGTATATTATTATATATAATAATTATTCCTATTATTTTATATCTATATAATGGGAATATATATGGGAAAATAAGTTACTTTCTAGACTATTTCTCTTTACCTACAAGCTGTACTTTTTAAACTTAAAAATCCTTGTCAGTTGATATCATTAAGCCTTGTACACAATATATGACTTCCTGAGCAACCTATCTTAACACTGAAAATTATATAAATGATTTCTGGAATTCACCAGAAACTGGATAGAATCAGACAGCCAATGAACTATTAATGTTAATTTCTTTTTGGAATTAACAAGTGCCCTTCACTGAATTATATTTTCCTATGGTATTGCTGTACTGAACGTAAGTGGGTACATATAATTTGGGGGAGGATTAGGAAAAAATTAATTATTTTGTACTTAAGTTGAGCTAAGCAATTTGTGATAACCTCATCTAATGCTTTATATCAAGGGATGATCAGGTTTAATAGCTTAAGAAACCCATGAACTTCTTCAGAAGTTGATGTCTCATCCAGGTTGTTACTAGATGAAAGCTTCTATACATTTTTCCCTGTCTTCTTTTTCGTATGTTTTCAGTTTTACTGCAAAAGGTTCTGCTTTTGCCATTTCTGAAATGAAGCAAATGGAAGCTAGCTGTCAAGTAGCTTTTTTAGTGATGACAGTATTTGTTTTTCTGGATTACATTAAATCCTGTAATTTGGAATAAGGCAATTATTTGAAAATTTCATAAAAATCTACAAAATACCAAGAAAGTCATCATGCAAAGAGACAGCAGTTCACAACAATACAGAATGTTTTCAATAAGATGATTTTAAGTCAAACTCATTATTTTGAGACATTACATTAGATAATTGCCAAGAAGTTTCATTCAGATCTGACTTGGCTCACAACAGGAAAATTGCAAATTGTGCAAAAGATTCTAATAAAATCAGCATTCATGAAAACAGATGCAAACTGCTGAATCTGGAAGGTATCATATTATAGACCTCTCTGTATTTCCTTCTGTTTTCATACATATGCTTGCATTTGTACATACCAGCACACATACGCCTACAGAGATAATACTTGGCTTAGAGAATGGAAACAGAAGACTATTAGCACTAAATCAATAAATAATTAATTTTACTAAGATGTCAAGGATAAGGGCTTTTTCCAGAGAAGTGGATGAAAGGATATAATTTGGTTTTTCTAGGAAATGTAGGTATGCAGATGTTAGAATCATAGTTCTGTCTATACAAAAACCTTCACAAAACTATTGAAGTCAATTTTTGTCTTAACACAAACTCCAAAATTTGAAGATGCCATTTTATTTTTTAGATGTTTATATTTCCTGTAGTAATCAGGAAGGAGGCCCTTTTGTAATACTTAACTGTTCTGTGAACTTCATTATGCCTAATATTTTACCACCAAAAGAAATGTGCTGGCATTTAATTTTGTGTTGTAGGAAGATCAAAGATATGGGGAAGCAAAGCATACTTTTTAAAGTCTATTGGGTTTCCATGGCCAAGCTCTGGTAGTGGGGCGGCTACAGGGGTGGCTTCTGTGAGCAGCTGCCAGAACCTTCCTCCATGTCCAGCACAGCCAATGCCAGCCAGCTCCAGGATGAATGTGCCCCTGACCAAGGCTGGGCCAGTTAGAAATGATGGTAACACCTCTGTGATAACACATTTAAGAAGAATAAAAAAAAGCTATTGCACAGCTGTAATTGCAGCCAGAGAAGAGCAGGGTGAGAACATGTGAGAGGAACAGCTCTGCAGACACCGGGGTCAGTGCAGAAGGAGGGGAGGAGGTGCTGCAGGCACCAGAGCCCAGATTCCCCTGCAGCCCATGGTGCAGCCCATGGTGAGGCAGCTGTGCCCCTGCAGCCCATGGAGGACCACGGGGATGCAGAGATCCACCCACAGCCCATGGAGGAGACCCACCCTGAGCAGGTGGATGCCTGAGAGAAGGCTGTGACCCCGTGGGAGGCCTGTGCTGGAGCAAGGTTCTAGCAGGGTCCTGCAGACCTGGGAGAGAGAAGAAACAATGGATGATGAACTGAACATAACCCCCATTCCCATCTCCCTGAGCAGCGGGGAGGGGAGGAGGTCGAGCTGGGAAGAAGGGATGGGTGGAGGGAAGGTGTTTATAAGATCTTATTTTACTTCTTATTGTTCTGTTTTGATTTATTTAGTAATAAATTTAATTTCTCTAATTTGCATCTGTTTTGCCTGTGACAGTATTTGGTGAGTGATCTCTCCTGTTCCTTATCTCAACCTATGAATGCTTTGTTAAATCTTCTCTCCCCTGTCCAGCTGCAAAGGTGAATTAAGAGAGTGGCTTTGGTGGGTGCCTGGAATCCAGACAGAGTCAAGCCACTACAACAAGTAAGAAGTTTTTGGCTTGGAAATCATAGGTATGGCATCATAAAAATGCCAGATGTCTCAAGGAAACTGCTGCCTATCCTGATGAGGATGCTGCCATTTAGCCACCGGTATTTTCCAATTTAGGAAGAGTAAGGAAGACACTAGTATGTTGACAATCAGCCTTAGAGCCCTGCCACAGCTGCCGTTTGCCTGGGTCAGGCTGGCTGGCAGTGGGGTTCTTAGCCCCCACGTGGTACAGCGATGTTGGCTGGAATGGTCAGGGTTAGCTCGCCCTGACCCTTCTGGCCTCTTAGCCGTTCACAGCAGGCAGTTCTTGTCTGTTGCAGGGCAGCAGCGAGAGCAAAGATGAGAGAGAATGGACACCACGTGGCTTTAGTCCAAGTTTATTTCTTCTGCCCCAATGAGAGGGCAGAGAGGAGGTAGCTTGAAGGGAGCCGACGCGAGTGATGGTTATTTGCTCCTAGGCAGTGGCTTTTAAGGGATTTACAAACTGAGGTAGATATCAGGAGATGACCAATACAGGGTAAGGATACATGACAAAAGATCCAATAGTAACATCTCAGGGGAGAAACATCTTATCATTAATAAATAACAGCATAGATAGAGGGAATTTCAAACCACGCTAGCTTGCCAGAGCCTGTAATCATTGGTAGCTCTTGTAACAGGGGAATGAGACTCGGTGTGAGTGACAGTCTCAGGGGTGTGGGCTTCTAGTCCTTGGAGTTTTCCTTTGATCTGTCCTCAGAGACAGAATCGTTTGATGAGAAATTGACCCACTCAGAATTATCCACACTAGCAATGGTCTCCAGGATAGCAACAGAGCCCTATCTCAATCTAATCTCCATTTGCTACTTTTATTGTGTCAAACTCAGGAGTAAGGGGCAAATTACAGAAAGCAACAACTGGACAGCCTATCAGAGGGCAGTAATGTTTGAGTCTTCTTAAAATATACACTGCTAAATCACTAAAATTTCACAGATATGTTCTTTTGTTTCAAAAGACCAACATTCCCTTGCTCTCCCAAAACTATAATGTGAATTGAATGCCCTGTAAGTTGTCCCAGAAATTTCCTCAGTTCATTGAGTAGGGTAAAAAAGTGTAACTGTACGTATGGTAGTAGCAAACTGGAAAGAGACCATAAAATTGTGACATTAAAGGAAAGGAAGAGACTGCCGTATTTCAAATAAACAAACAGAAACTTTCCTTGAACAACTGTTCCCTGAGAGAGGGTGATTGAAATAAGCATCACATCCTTTGGGGCAGGTGGTTTGAGCAGCAGGGGGGAGAGACTGTTAAAATGTTTGCTGCCCTGTCTTTCCCCACCCCTTATTGAGGCATAGGTACACATTACCAGGGCACCCTGCTGCCAAAGTTACGAATTTGCTAGGGCAAGCCAGTACTATTTTGGTTGTCACTGTCACAGGAGTGAGTATTGACTGAATCAATCAGGAGTTCAGCATCCCAGGCTACTCAAGGGAGCAATTAGTCACTGCTGCCCTGAGCAAGTTATTACAAAAGATGATAAAAAATGGGTGACTGAGTGACTGGGCATCTAAAAGATGTATTCCCAGTGGGTGTTTATAGAGGAGCATTGAACTGATCAGTATGTATTGTTCAAAATCAGACAGTTTTGATAACACCGAAAACATCAATCTTGACTTCCAGTGCTTATCACCAGCCAAGGAAAAGTAGCAAGTAGCTAGTGGCAAGCAATTGGCTAAATGGCACTGTGGAACCAAGTAGGATTTTAGTGCTGCTTCTTGCAGCTGCTGATAAAATACTCATTCTTGCCTGTCCTTGAAATCTGCCTTGTATTACCAAACGGAGGAGCTGATGTTCTGCAAACTTGAGTATTTTGTGTGTGCTGGTTCTTTGCAGACAGCTGTGTGCCAAGACATTCTGTGGAAGCTCTGCCAATATGCAAAAGGGAATGTGGTATTTCATGGCCAAAGAAAGCACAAACAAGTATTCAGCTTGTGAGAATGGGAAGAGATAAGTTCTGGAAACCTACTTTCATTACTCAGTTTTATCCAGAAATTGGTTGGCACCAAAATAGTTGCCAATTCTGGGAAGAGACACTAGAATATAGAAATCATTCCTTCTTGGGAAGTGCCTGTCTCACTTAGATAGGATGTGATGGTCTTTTCAGATTTCTGTTTCACACTGGTTTCTGCTCATTGCACTTGGTAACCAATGTATAAGCCTCATTGTGACCTATTTTTCACATCACATACTTTGTTTGCATAGATTCTTTATTTGTTCTTCAACAGTACTTGACCAAAATCTCTGTTATCAAATAAATATATGCAAGTAACCAAGACTCATTTAGTTAAGAAAGAAAATGTCTTTCACAAAGAAAGTAAACTTGATTGTAAGTCAAAGCACTGGTAAGTTACAATCAATGAACCAAGGCAATGTTATGTGGTTTGTGTCACAAATAAATAAATCAGATAGGAACTTATGAGTACATAATTCATGGCCAACTTCTGTCAAAAATTCCATAACCTTATGTATTAATAATTTTGTTACAGATGGATATGATTTTTATGCATTTGTTGCTTCATTTGTGAGTAATTCAGTAGCAGAAGCGAGGGTACAATATAGTTCTTGAATTGTTCAAGTAGCTGCATTCCTATCCTATCCTATCCTATCCTATCCTATCCTATCCTATCCTATCCTATCCTATCCTATCCTATCCTATCCTATCCTATCCTATCCCATCCCATCCCATCCCATCCCATCCCATCCCTATACTATTTTGAATCGGTTTATATATCATTTTGAAAGGGTTTCATTTGAGACAGACATTCTTTGTTAAGAAAAAAAGTGGACAATTAGAAGAAAGTAAGAATTTTATTGCTGGTTTTATTGCCTGGAAAATGCTAGGAGAGTCTATACTTAATAGTCCCCATGCAAAATAGAATAGGAAATAAAAGAAAATGTTCACTACAGAGTTTGCTGTGTGTACTGGCACAACAAAATATTAATTGTTTTAAACCAGTTTTTCTCTAGCTTTTGCTCTCCTAAGGTTTACAGTCATACTTGTGTATTGTAAGATATAGGAAAAAATATGCCAAATATTCATACCAAATTACTTTTTTCAAAGACATTTAGCTACCAAGTTATTTTTAAACTTATTTTATTTCTACATATTCAGTCGTAGTCATGGATTGGACAGAGTGCTGATTAAGCTAGTTTCCTCTCTTTACAGAGGAATTAAATGCAAGTATTAAGTGAACCTAAACAAAACAATGAGTGTTTTTTATACACCCTTGACCACAGGCCTTCTACTAAACTTAACAACTGACTTCAGGACTTTGCACTGGTGTCTTGGGCAACTGTGGGTGTGTAACAGGAAAATGTCATAGGAGGCTATTGCCCCACTGCAGTAGGTTTTGCATTTGTTTAGCACTGACTGCAGTTGTATGTATGGTCTCAGGAAGAGTAGCAATGAAAATATGAATGGTCATTGTGTAACTAACCTGAGGGGAATAGGAAGAGGCAGGGCAATCAAATAGATCTGTATGAAATAACCCTAAGAAGACCCAAGAGCAGAGAGAACAGCAAGAGCAAACTGCCCAGCAAAGAACTCGGGTCACTGGTGACTCAGTGCAAACCCTTGATCTTCTGGAGTGAGGCTCATAGTGGCTATTTTAGTATCCTGAAGGTCATGAGGAGGCTAAGCATAACATAAGAAGACAGGGTTAGACTGCAGAAAGTCAGCATACAACAGAAAGAATAAAATTAATGGGGATTAGCAATAACTGGATAATTTGGAACACACGTGTTACTATCGTTGTAACTGGATTAATATATGCCTTTGTTGTATTAGGCTGCCAAGACACTAATTAGACTACTAATAAATTCATGGCTCTGCATATGATGAGTGTTCTGTTAAGCCAAAACAAATTGCTTGTGGGTAATGCAACAAAGTGGTAGAGTATGAAGACAATGTGGGCAAACCTTGCTGAGAGGACTTACTGAAAATTTGAGAGGGCGAGAAGGCTGATAATGAGCTGTGGAAAGTTTGTTTTGTTGATGAGAAAGAGCAATCTGAAGAACCCAATTTAACTGTCCTTGGCCAAGGAACAGTCTTCTGCTTCTTCCCTAGAGTAGCTCTGAATTTATAGAGTAGACATGAAAGCTCAAAGGGATAAGGAGTGAAACCATAGCTCTATAGAGGAGCTAAAGTATAAAAAGGGGAAAGGGAAGAGGAAATAAAACCCTGCTGGATCAGGATTTCTGAAGAAGTTTCTAGGTGGTTCATTCTGTCTCACACCCACATTTACACAGGCACACATGGATGACCCAGTTCAGTCCAGATTTGGCAGATGAAGGGGAGGCTCTGATTTTGGAGAACAGGCTTTTTCTCTAAAGTGAGGTAAAGACCAAAAAGCTAAATGCCAGTTGAAGACACTAAAATGTCTTGTACTAGTGGTAATTTGGGATGCATGTGTGGAGCAATGAAAATAAATTGCACGCAGACAAGATGCATCTGGTTTCGATGCATTAAAAATACTGTAGGCCCAGTATGTCCCAAATGAACTTAGTCCCCAATGAAGGTAGTTATTCAACCAAAACTATGTAAAGTAGAAATAACTTTGATATACTGTCAGGAAGAAAAGGCCCGCTCAGATTTAGAGTATTTTAAATGAGTTTATGTTCTCAGACTTTTACCAGTTGAAGTGCAAGACCTGTATCTAATATGCTACAGATACTGTGTATGAGGAATGTAAAATTATGTGAGTTTTCTAAATCCCAGGTAGGATTTATGTAGTAGGGGTAGGGATTAGATACAATTTTAAGTGCATATCACAGCAGAAGTTCTAAATTTGATTAATACTAAGAAGCGTGTCTATAATCCTGATACTTGTTTCCCCATGCACACACCTTTCTGTGATTTCCTTTTTGAACTGGCATATTCAATAAGAGACTTGTTCTATTCATTTTCTTCAGATCTTCTTAACAGTTTTGTTTTAATGTACTGAAAGACAATATAAAAAACTAGCCACTGATTCAGTATGATTCAGTAGTACTCTTTCTGTCAAAGGTGAGCTGTTTGCTCAAAATTCATATTAACATCTGTGTCCAAAGGAGTTTGCAGTGAGCTTCACTGAGATGCAGGTCCAGCTGTAGATGTCATACTTTGTGTAAAAATGCTGTTACTATTCTGATCAGGTCAACAGTCTCTTTTCCATATGCTCAGATCTAGTTTTTATTAAGCAGTGACAATCACTTAAAATAATCTGCATAGAACTATTATGTCATGTTTTATACATACTTTAATTCATCAGTCATGACTTTGAATTCTTCTAATTTTTCTTGTAATCATCATTAATTTTTGTGGCCTCTTACCAATTGTTAGCCTCCTTCTGTTTTTGATACCAATTGGAATTTATGGTTTTAGGTGGATCTGAAATTCAGTCCAGTTATACGTATATGGATAGGCTACACACTGTAAACAAATCAGAGAGCTGAAGAATTCTCCACTCACCAAGGTTATATTGCAAAATACATTTTTAATTTTTTATGCAAGAGGATCATTTGGGCAAAAGATAGTTAATATAAACAGGGTTCCTTTTTACTTAGAATTTATCTACTGAAGAATGAAAGAGGATTGTATGGTTTGCTATTTGTATAGTAAGCAGAAAAAGTATTTCTGCAAAAGTGTTGACAGGACTTTTTTGTTTGTTTGTTTACTTGCTTCTAGCATTCTTCATGCTATTTATTTTTGTTTTTTCTCCTTTGAAAGTGAACTATTCTATTTTAGGTTCTATAAATTAAGGAACTGCTTTAGTTTTCTCTTGCAATATTTAAAAAGAATGCGGTGATAGGTGTACCTGCATTATTTTTTGATGAATATAGAAAGTGTTTTTCAAAAGTTCAAATATATTTTTGGCCCTGAAGATACCACCGTTAATTATGACCAGAGAAAAGCAGCATCAAGAAAAAGGAATCTGAACTTAAAAATGAACTATTTTAATATTAGTTTTAGTGTAGAATATTTTAATATTATATTTTAGTATAAAGTATAGAACTCGAGAAACAATATGGGTTACTGAACAGTTCAGGAAGATCCAGAGACTCCAACCACATTTCAAAGTGCCAAAGTGAAGTTCAGATCTAGGCTCCCACAAAGAACAAGAAAGGAGGCTACAATTTAGGTATTAATACAGAGTAATGAAACAGTATCAAATTTGAGTTGGAATTTTTTGTTTGATGTGTAAGGGAGAGTTGAGGAAATAGTGCAATGCAAGGAGCGCTAAAGAAGAATAACAAAGAAATCTCACTAAGAAATGTGTCATTGACTTCTTAAGTGTCAGTGGGCAAACAGCTAATTGTCTCTGTTTCCACTATTTTCCCTCATGTAATTAGGCTTAGTTTTTATTAGAGGAATGTTTTGGGACAAACAAGCTAGGAATATTGGGAAATAAAACTAACTTCAGGACATAATTAACAGAATTAGGTCAAGACACTCCATTTACTAGTACAGAAATTAATCTGGTCTGAGGCAGTGCCTGAGATTTTACATTTGTGGGACAATGGGAAAAATCAATAATAGATTATGTAAAGAGAAGAGGCATTAGTTTAAGCTCTTTAAAATTTAGGACTAAAAAAATAGTGTTAAAGAGGATGAATCAGCAGGTAATCACATATGATTCATTCAAAACTGAAGGAGGAAGGTATTTATTTTGGGTGTGTATAGCAGTTGATTAAGAAACTTTCACATCCCTCCTATGTGTGCTACCCCTTGACTTGTGTTGTAGACCACATCCATGAAAAAATCAATGTTAAAAATTACCTAGTAAGGGGACTGAGCTGCTAGGGCAGCTGATATAGCAGAGAATCTCCAAAGCCAGTATTGCTTGTAAAGTCCTCATAAATCAAAATTTGAGACAAATTATTTGAGTATGTCCCAGGAAACAAAAGACTTGAAATGCTGAAAATAAAAACCAAACAGCCAACCCAAAATATTCCCTAATATTCCATCACTCCTTGAATTTATCAGCTATGACTACCCAAGCAATAATGTAATTAGTATGGTTCAAAAATATGATGCAGAAAGAGAGAACAGGTGTGAGGACCTTATGCCTACACAATGCATGTTTCAAGGAGAGTAATTTATGTCTGGCCTCCTGAGCTGAATATTCCAGCCTTTCAATTTATTTCCTGACAACACATCATCATTATTCTGGAAGAATACCCAAAGGCAGTTTAAGCACTGGGAGGTTCACTCCATGGTGACAACCCAAGCATGGTAAGTCAGGAGATGCACTTCGAAAGTGAATCCAGACTAAAACTCTAATGTCAGTGTATTTTTTTTTCCTTCCAGCTCTCTCCTGAGAAAGTGAAAAGATCCTAAAATTCACTTATTTCTTGCCTCTGTTGTAGAAAGGAAGATCCACAAGAACAACCCAGTGTGGGGAGCTCATGAGTGAGAACAGTTCATGCTTAATATCATCTCAGTGCAAAGACCTTTGATTACTAAACCTATAAGCTTTTCTGAAACTTAATGATGACCTAAAAGCCAAAACTGTGCCCTCCCCTTGATTAGGAAGAAAATTCCAGAACAGAGGAGCCTGTTTTCTGTCCTCTCACCAGTATAGCATTTGACCATAGGCCATCTCCAGTTTTGCAGTGTTTCATAGGAAGTATGAGATTAATTGATTCTGTTACTTAAGGCTTATAAATATTAGACAATTTACTAAAAATGCTCGAGGCAAAATCGAGGTGTTGGGCTATGACTTTTAACCACACAACAGAAAAAATGTTGAAAAATCTTGCTACTCTGCTCTGTATTTTCTGCAACCTGTATTCTATTATATATAAGTTCAAAAATATGATACCACACTGAATGAAACATAGATCAACATGTCAAAGAAATGGTAAGTCACTTCCTAAAAAACCATGTCTGTAAAACTATTTCTCCATATATCTGTGCAGTAGCTATAGGATACTGATTAAGCGACCTACCTGTCCAGGTTAATTTAGCAAGAATTTGCAAGAACCATAAATTTATTTGTAGTGAGTCTGTCATCTGCACTTTTAAGAAACTATTTGTGCAATACATCAACACTATTCCTGTAACTGGCATTTTCCTAATTTATTTGTGTAACTGCCAACATCAAAGATTACTCATGAAATAAAAGATCATCCCATTTCAGAGCAGAAAGAATTTAAACATCAAAGTTTGTTAGTGGTTCAGTAAATTTGTATGTTAATTTTTAGTTCCTGACAGAAATGCCTCACTAGGTCAGAATTATAAAACTTTTCCAGACAGAAACAATTTGCCTTACAGAAATATAGAAAAATTAGTGCTTTCATAATTAACCTAATAGGTAAATATTTTACCTGAAAGAATTGATATCAACATATGCTAAGTGATTTGGATGTGCTCAGAAAAAAAATTGTTTCATTTTAAACTAAGAAAAACTTGTTCTCAAAAGTGGGTTATTTATAGCATAACAGGAGCCTCAGTGTATCTATAAAGACACAAAGACTGTCTTCTAGAAATACAGAAAGGTCAAATGCTTTTGTTAAAACAAAACAGAACAAAACCCAAACCCATGGCCCGAACTTTTCCTCTAATGTAAAGACATCTATCGTAGTCAAGAGTATTTCTCCATTGTATCACAGAACGGAAGTTCAACCATAGTTCCAACATATGGTAACCTGATTCATGAGTTTTCTCCCTGCTTGTATTTCAGGGTCACTTAAAGCTAAGAACTTTAAAGCAAACTACAACTAAAATTGGCAAGTTTTGTTTCCCTAACCCACTTCTTCGTATTTGAAGCTGTTCTCGTTTGTTAAAGGATCCATCTTCTGCCTCACTGAGATCACTAAGAAGTAAAAACTAAAATCTGAAGCCAGTTATCAGCTGCTACTCTCTTTTTATCAAAAAGTTTTGGGGGGGAAACTGATATTTTCCTTCAATATTAGAAACAAATAATAATAGACCATGCTACTAAAATTCATCAAGCTAGAACACTATGAATAGATTTTGAAGTGGGCCAAATTTTCAAAAGGAGTATCTAATTTGCAAGCCCAGTTTCGTGTGCACCATTGATAGTATGTCTGTTTGAATCTGCAAATTATATTTTGAGTTGTGAAGGCTTGTGTCTTATTTGTGCTATTACTCTTTCCATAGAATCATAGAATACCAGCTTGGAAGGGACCTTGAGGATCATCTAGTTCAACCTTCCTTGACAAAATTACAGTCCTCAGATCACCTTTTTGGCCCTTTTCTGGACCCTTTTCAACTGGTCCACATCTTTTTGCATAGTGTGAACTTAAACTGAACACATCATGTTCCAGGTGTGGCCTGACAAGGGCTGAGTGGGACAATGACTTCTGTGTCTCTGTGGTGATGCCCAGCACCCCACTGGTTCTCTGTGCCACAGCAGCACCACTCACTTACACTGAGCTTGTCATCCCCAGGACCCCCAGGTCCCTTTCCACAGAGCTGCTCCACAGCCAGGTAGGCCCCAGCCTGTGCTGCGCTCCTGGATGACATTTTCCCAGGTGCAAGACTGTAGACTTTTGAGTAAGTGCTAATATTGGTCATAAAAACCTTCCAGGAGCTATGTGTGGGAACAAGGTGTAGTCATAATGTTGCAGGTAATGAATTTAATATTAACACTTCTTATAATTTCTCTTCTGTTCATCTTTAAATATGCTTTCATGGTTAAAAGAGTATGAACAGATGGCTCCTCTTTTGAAATTCCAGAGTTATTTTTGAAAAATACTTTTGGGCTTCTGTGTTCATTTGGTGATATTATCACAATTCAGTGGGAATTACAATTTAGATTTAAAATGTAACAACCAGTTGTCATTATTCCGTTTTCCCCATTCTGCCTCTGCTGACGTAGTGTATTACTTTGAATAAACTAAAATGATGTGTCTTTCAGAAATTTACAAATAGGCCACTAAACTATGTAGAATTAAAACAATCTGGATATTGAAAAACACACCATGAGCTGCCGTCACATTGGCTAGCACAGTGGAGTAATCATCCCAAGCACGATTGCTTCTGTGATTTAAGCAGGTATTTTCTGGGGACATACTATCCCATCTAGCTCCCATGGCCTGGCCAGGATAATTGACATAGAGAATTGCAGTCCCTCCAAGGACTTTGTCTTCTTCATCCTTAGTGAATGCATGGCACCTTGACATATGCAGGTGGAATCCTAACTATAATTTTAGCTATGGGTAAAAGTGGCACTAAAAAAGACAGTGTATGTGCAATCTCTGAGCCTTGCTCAGAGCTGTGGCAGAATACTTGTTAAAAGCCAATAATTTTTGTAGGGGAGATAGGAAGTAGAAAACACCAGGGCGGTTGTGTTTTCTTTTATTTTTCCTTTTTACATGGGATATTGCCTCTGCTTCTACTGCTGCTGATAGTACTTCATCTTTTTGGCAGCATAATAGCATTTTTCTCAGTGTTATTACAAGTGGAGATGCTTAATGATAAGCACAGTATCCACTAGTGACAAGAATTTTAGGCCTCTCTATCTGTAGACTGCAGTCTTTTTAAACCTATCTTATTTGATGGATTTAGAATTGTTAAAATCTTGTGGTCACCTAGCTAAAAACCATTTCTGTTTTTCTCTTCTTTCAGTCTGCTCTCCAGTATAAATATTTGTGTGTGTGAAAAGATTTGCAGGTAGTTTGCTTTTCCCCTCTGGTACACAGAGATTCAAGTAAGGAACATCTGTAAATCTGACCTTCTGTGCACAGATTCCCCAGTGTGCACAAAACCATCCAACCCCTTTGTATTTTGATCCCTCAAAGTGCACAGATATGCCATAAGTCAATCAAAATCAAAATATTTAAATAAATTCTGGGGATTTGAAAATTAAATAAAAGAAGTAAAATCCATGGATTTCCTTACATTTTCAAAATTTTTAGTGTGTTTCAGAAAGGTCTGCTGAAAATCGATTTTCCATTGTAGAAAGCAGTAACTGCAATGAAGTCTCAAAGCACATATTTCAGTTTCCCTTCACTTTCCTAAACTTCAAACTTTGAGGAAGGAACAGTTTTCTAGATCTGATCTTGTCCCACAGGCTTGTTGTTTCTCTTTAAGTCTAAATTAACCAATTTTTAGAACACTGTGATAAAAAAGAGTGAAACATGTTTCTTTCACAGTAAAAGAAGAAAGTAAAACACACACAGTTGCTACTTTTTTTTTTTTTTTTTTTTTAACAGAGCCACTCCCACTGCTGCTGGTATGCAGCCTGGCATGGAAAGACCTCTTGTTGTGGAAAATTGTGTCTGCATGTTCTAGTAAACATTTGTTTTGAATTGACCAGGTTGTGAGAGTTCACAAATCACACACTGGGTATGTACAATAGATTTGCTTTGCACATTTTTGCTAAGTTTCTAATATATTAAGGCTATCCCCTATGCTGGGTAATGAAATATGTTCTGCAGGTGCATAGATCTGAAGAAAAACTTCAGCAGGAGTCCTGCCTGCTGTTGGTAACATTCATTAAAGAAAACCCATCTACTGCAATGCAGCATGTGAGGTCATGGAAGTATAGAATCATTTAGGATGGAAAAGACCTTTCATATCATTGAATCCAACTGTAAATCTAACACTGTAAATCTAACACACAGGTCCATCATGAAACCACTTCCCTAAATGCCAGATCCACATGTCTTTGAAATACCTCCAGGGATGAAGACTCAACCACTTGCCTGGGCATCCAGTGCTTGAGAGTCCTTTCTGTGAAAGGCACAGCTTGAGGACTTCTTATCACTTGTTACCTGGGAAAAGAGACTGAATCCACATTGCTACAACCTCCTTTAGGGTAGTTGGAGAGAGCAAACTCTCTGAGCCTCCTTTTCTTCAGGGTAAACCACCCCATTTTCCTCAGCTGCTCCTCACAGGACCTGTTCTCTGCAAGAATCAAAACCTTAATTTTATTTTCTTCCCAGGAAGCCTCGAAACTCGAAGAGGTGTCATTCTACGCCTTTCCCCTCTGTCGGGGTTTGTCTCAAACTGAGACACCGTCTTACATAATTTGGGAGTCCCATGCATGAGCACTGTTCTTGAGGTCCTTTGCTCCGTGGGAATAGTTTCCATCTTTTGGGCATGAGGATCTGGGTTCTCACTGGATATGAATGGCTTGGGTTTGAGGGGCTCTTAGAAATCATGTAGTTCCAAACCCATCTGCCATGGCATGCCACCCACCACATCAGGTTTTCCAAGGCTCACACCTAGGCCTTGAACGCTTCCAGGGATAGGGCATCCACAACATGCCTCCAGGTGGGACAGCATTCTGCAAGTATGCCCACACAAGCCAAGGCTGGGCACCTATTTCAGATAAATAGAATGAATCTGGGTGTTTTCCTCTGTTATGTTAAGAAATTCACCTGAAGTCTCTGCCTAAGGATAGTCTTCCTTCAAAGCAACATGTATTCTGTGATAACGAGTGTGATTCTGAGACAATATTTAAAACGTGATATCTAACACACATGGGCAGAAAACACCATACATACCACAGCACTAATGAATGTTTTTAATTAATAAGGTTTTCCTGTCAGTGGTTTTATTCTGCAAGATTTCTATTTCAGAACTTTTAATTCTTTCATGTATCTTGACTGGAATTAATTTTTTTATGTCCAACTGGTGATGTAAGACAGTTGAAATATTTCAGCAAAACAGATAAAAATTTCAAGTAGTTGTTTGGATGTGTAGCTTGTTCAAACTGCTTTAAACATGTCCTTACTATTTTTTCAAGGACAGGTAGTGTTTAACAAATGAGGTCTCTAATGAGTGAGAACATACGTGAGGGATGGAAGATGTTAATATGGAAGAGACTGACCACTTTTGTGCTGAATATTCACTGGAAATTTTTGCATGTCAATTTTGAAGAGTGTGCTGGTATTTATTAAATTTTAAAAAATGTTTCATCATTTTAATTTTTAAAGTCCTATTGGGACACTGTGTACTGTAAGGGAATGAATGAATACATCTGTTACTAAAAGTATAGGAGGAGTTTAATTTTATATTTTGTAAACAAAGTTGCAAACTTTTATTCAGCTCTAAGAACAGACATGTTCCAAAAATAACTATAATCTATATGGATATTAAGATTTTATTTTAATTATTTGTATTAAGGTAGTGTATGGGAGATCCCAATCCCATACATAGGCATGTTTTAGAAAACATCATATGGGAAAATGCTGCTCTTGAAACTTAAAGAAAAGGCAGACAGACTTGGGAGGAAAACTCTTGGCAGAACTTTCAGTAAGCACTTAATTGACTTAGGATGAGAAGTCCATTAGTAATGAAAGGTTTATGCATTTTTGGAAATTACACACATAGCAATTCCCCTAAGGTTAAACAGAGGGATAAAAAAAGTTGTGAAGTGTATCCAAACCTTTTAATAGACATTAAAATGATACTTTGGAAAACTCAGATTATCTCATATTACCCACTAAATTTAAATAGGTGCTATCCTCATCTCCTTTTTTCTTGTTCACATGATCTATAAAAGTCACAAAGAATCTTGTGCAGATTATTCCCAGATAATCCTTTAACATAAATTCATCTAGGTTTATGGCAGCTTTATACACCTGGAGTGGGAATAGAAAAAGCAGCCTTTATATTCCTGACCTGTAATCCAACCCTGAAGCAAACAAAGATGACTGCCCACCAGTAAGTAACATGTTTGGGGCTTTTTGCAGGTCCTTTTTTACCTGCTGGAGAACAAACCAACAATCCAAAGGTTCTGCATTTTCTTTATATTGCTACTTCTGTTGCAACACACATAACATGCACATTCTATATGAATCAGGTATGGAACTGAAGTGATTGCAGGCACTAGCCTTTTCAGGCATTTGTGCTGATACACTGGGGGGTGGATCAGCAGAAACTATCTACCACATTAGCTCTAACATGTTTAAGGCAAAGGTGAAATTATTAATCTTAGAAGCATCAGCTCCTCCCTATGTAAAATACCTCAGAAAGCTCATGAAATAATTTCTTACCAGATTAAGTAGCGTGTGTATCTTTTAAAACTCTAAAGCCTATTGTAACCGAATATTTGAATAGATAAGGAGAATATAATGATCTGAAACTAATATAAAATTTTACATAAGGAAGTGTTTTAAGTACAGTATTAGTTTTTTAAAAAAAGATAAGCTGAAATATTTCAGTGTTTCATATAAAGAAACATTTTCATATTGAGAAAATCGTCTTAGAAAAACAGAAATAGAGAAACAGAAACAATAACTGAATCACCAAAATAGCCTAAAAAGAGTAACCATAAAGCACCATCACTTTAAATTCATTTTAACCTCAGTGTCTCAGAAACAGGATGCCTTTACTCATGCTAGGATAGGTGCCATCAAGAGATTATTACTCACACTCAGAACTGGGAAGGCTAAAGTAATGTTCAGAATACTCCAAGGCTTAAGATAAGGAAAAATCCCAAACAAACCAAAAAGAGGCAAGTGAGATTAGTGATGTGAAAAACCTGCATTTTTTAGTTTTATAATGTTGATGCATGAGGAAGCATGAACTGCCCAGAGAATATGCCAAGAAGAGGAAAACAGAATGAACTAGGAAAGATGAGATATAGTTATTGTAACTCTGTGTTAGACTGTATTTGTATTTCCATGAAAGCAACCAGCAAACAGGTGACCTTTGGGGAGAACAAAATGGAAATCACAAACAACAGACTGAGAAGCATAAAGACTTTAAGAATTCTGAGACTATAAATTAATTCTTTTTCTGATACTTGGGATACAAAAAATTATAAATGGTTTTGAGATGTTCTGTTTAAATATTTGGAACTGAAGAACTCTTAAATACATTGAAAAAACTGCACCCATCTGAGAGTACATTCACTTTTTTTGTATGCTTATTTTTAAAGTTGAATGCTTTCTATAACTATCCCTAGGACTTCAACAGACCCATCCATCACTGAATTTAGCTCTTCTCTGCCACAGTTGATACAGTAAATAGAATGACTTAGACAGTTTAAAACAGTAAGACTAAATTTGACAGCAAGCTTGATAGGATTGAAAGAAAAACAGAAGCACTATCTCACAGTTCCTCCCTTAAAAGTCTTTAGTTGTTTTCTACCTTCTCTGTCCACCAGCTTGCTCTAATCTCTTACTGTTTTTATCCTGGAAAAAAATTAGCACAAAGTTAAAATATCAGATTAAAACCAGTGAGTAGTAAAACACAAGTGCTGCTTAGTTCAAAAGTGTATTATTAGACCAAAAAGAGAAGAAACAGAGTGAAGGTTACAGTTCATGATTTACAGGTTATCAAGCTATGCAATTTCATGGCACCTTTTAATGTTATGTTCCACTGAAACTACTAAGGGATGCAAATTTTCACATCAGTGTAAAAAGTTGGAAGGTTCAAAGCATATTCAGTATTCAGAGGTGAGTGAGTATAAGCTGATGTGAATATTTCACTTGATGCTTTTGACTATGTTCATGGTTGTATGGTATCTCTTATTAGTCAAAAGAATTGTAAAATCCAGAGCTGTAGTCATTTCTTTAAAATGCAACGGAAATGTTATTCTCTAAATTGGTTCATTCGTTGAGGATTATGTACAACTAAAAAGTTTGGGGTGCTCAGGATTTTTAATTTTAGAGCATTAACTGTTTCACAATAGGATTTGCCTTTAACAAAACTCTTCCTTTGTTCTTTATCAATGTGCAGGGAAATGCCAAATCTTCTAAGATAAGTAACTCCCTAAGAAGTCATTTTTGGATATAATACTTACATATGTGATGTACACATGGCTCTGCTGTTGGAAAAGCAATGTCTCTAAAAAGGTTTTACATATTATTTTGACATAAAGTGTTATTTTGGCAAGGTTTCATCCTGCTTCAACCTTCTAAAAGCTTGGTATTTATTTTGGGCCTATCCAAGCCATTTTGGTAGTCAAAGGAGAAAAGACCTGTAAGTGCCAAAGGTATGAAACTCCTTAGAAGTTGATACATTTGGTGTTTGGTTGATACATCTGGTGTTTGCAGAGACTCTAGAGTTACCCTGAGATAGCTAAAGGTAGGATGGACCATTTTAAACTTCCCTCTCTGGCAAGTGATTGAACTAGGGGGAAACACAGATCCCAACCAGAATTTTTTAGAGAATCTCCTTTAATCATGAAGTTGTTACTAACAAAATCAAGCTGCTCTTGTTAGTGGCAGGCAGCTGCTCACAGCCTTCACCAGCCCACTTTGCACACTCACTTGGTTTCCTGCTGGTGCCTGGCAGGGAGGACAGCCCCAGCTGTTTGCTTAGAAGCTCAGAGTTAAGTTATTCTGTAGCAGGTAGCAGAAAACAGCCTCAGTAATTCAAGATCACCTTTCAATCATGAAGATATTGCTCATTAAAGATGGAAACCTAACTTTACTTTTGAACCCTGCTGAGGATATGTGTACTACCATCTGTGTGTTATCCACACAAATGCCTGATCACCGCTAGATGTATGACAGCACCTTTCATAGGCAATATTACATAAAGAGCATGCAAGACTAATGATCCAGCAGATACAGTCTATAGCAGCTGGCCCAAACTTACATTTTCCTTCAAAATCTTGTAGCAGTTACAATGCTTTTATGTAAAAACACTTTGGGAAGATTATAGGGTGAGTGTAGGGTCCTAAGCACCAAGATTTTCCTTATGAATCTGATTCCCACTTGCTGATACAGGCACAAACAATGTACGTAAAACCGTTCTCTTTTGCAATATATTTAAGTTCTTTAATTGTGATTAATTGTGATTTCTTTCCTGTCATTGTCAAAGCTGGAATCCATGTCTAGTCTAGATATCAACAGTGCAGACTGGCTTTCTTGTTTCAGGTTTCTGAAGCAAACTAATGCAATAATGGGAATAATAATCCAGAAGCAGGGTATAACTATTTCTTCAGTATATATAAACCTATGCAAAAATTGCAGCATAAATTGGACAATTCTTCTTGGGCAATGCATTTTCACAGAGAGCTTAAGATTCTGATTTCTTCTTTGTCATGGTATTGTGTTTATATATTTTTATGCTTTAAATTTCTTTCATTTGATTTCTTCTTATTCAGTGCATTTTTGTTTTCTTTATATATGTCTTTTGTTTCTGTTTTCTTAGGTGCTTGTGATGCCTGACTTAGAATACATTTAAATAATGTTGTACAACTTACCTAAGCTACATCTTAGTGATTCATATGGACTTTTGCAGCTGAGGCAAAGATGGGAAGAAATTAATTTCTAATGCGGAGTTCATATTTTCATAGAACAGTCGTTTAGAAGGAGTCAAATGAATTATGTTTTTAGGATTAGGTATTTCTCCAGCACTGACTGCCTGGGTAACTTGGGGGAACCATCTCAGTAATCTAGCAAGTATAAGCCTAAAATTAGATGAGATCCAACCCTGAAAGTTTCCCAAACAAATTCTGTGAAGAACTGCTATTGATGCTGATGCATCTAAATTCATTCCTGATGATCAGAACCTTCCTTGATTGCTGCTGCCATCTTTATGCAGCCTGTGGCTGTTCTGAGCTGTGCTGCTTTCTCTTTACAAAAAACTTAGCTTTGGTTCTTTGGCATTCTAGTTCAAACATTAACAGCAGTTCCAGTTAAGGGCAGGACACTGAAATGGTGTTTTATTCCACATCTACTATGGTACTAGTCTTTTGCCAAAAAGGCTAAGATGTTAGTATTTTGTGCACTCACTGGAGTAAATGGCTGTGTGGGAGCCTGATTTTCTATTCTTCAGTGCAATCCTGCTTTTTACCTTGCCAGAACATGCACTCTGGGCTGAGCAAACTGCTCTGGCTTCTAATCCACTATGGTTTAGTGCCTTACATCAACGTATTCTAATGCCACTCTTTTACTCTTTGGGCTATTGAGGCCCATTAAAATCTGATCCCATGTAGAGCCTAAAGATTCATCAAAGCTCAATATTTAACTCAATAACACAAAAATCTGATTGAAATATTTTATATTCTTGCTTTTTCTTGCTTTAAGAAATTTAAGAAGGGTCTTTCAGAAGCTTTATTCTTCTTAGGAATGCAATGATCTGCAAACTTCCATGGCATTATCTGATAACTTGTTCTTCCTCACTTAATTGAAGGTAGTTAAATGTCTCCGAGATAGTAATTTATTTTTGAAAATATATTTATACAATTGCTTTCTGTGACTCCTCTCACCTTCATGAAGAAATTAATGGTTGGGGTTTTTTCAGGCCTTATTTCACCTGCATCCCCGTCCTGTATTTGAGTTCTAAATTACTTCCACATTTTAATTGCTTTTTCTTCCATGCCAGTTGTCTTGGGGTGACTTTATGATGTGTATCCCCTATCACCCCTCTATGCCCAGACATGATTCCTGTGCCTTTCTGTGTCTTTAAAACTGGGTGTGAGAGAAAGAAAAAAAAAGCCAGGTGAACTTTCCAAAGCAGTTTTGTGCTCCAAGGTCACTGCTACTTCTCTGTGTGCTTCTACAGTGGAAAGAGCAGAGGAAGCACCCTTCCTTCTTTTTTCCAAGTTTTTTGGCTTTTTCTCAGGAGAGAGACAGAGAGTTAAAATTCTTTGCTGTTCAGCCGGCTCGCTAGCTGAGGCAAGAACTTTCCTTGGACTGTTCTGCTCTGGTCCGGATCACCAGCACTGGGATGCCCACACCACGGCCTGCAGGGGCCACACCACAGCTCTTGAGAGAGAACAACCTACAGAAGGACTTTGAATTTTACCAGGTTTCTCTCCACAGCAAGAAGTTTTATTATTTAGCATTATTCTGTTCCCGTGTGTTTGTTAAATAAATAGGTTTTTTTGTTTACTTTCCTCCAAGGAAATTTTTTTTCCCCGAACCTGGTGGAGGAGAGGTGATTGTAACCTGCCTTCTATCAGACCGTATTTCCAACCAAATTTGTCTCAGACTGGGACACCAGCATTTCAAGATTCTGTCTTCTGCTTCTGCCCTTTCTGTGATTTTTTTCTCTACCATCACAGTTAGTGAGTTTTTTGAGGTGCTTGTTGATGAAAAAGGACAAATGTACAAACAGTTAAGCTACCAACATGGATAGCAAACTTTTAAAATGGAGAGATAAGATCAGTGGACCAAGTCTTTGCATATTACATCTTGTGTAAACCAGGAAGCTAATTTTAAGCAGCCATTCAAATGCTTTGGCTATATACTGCCTCCTCAGGTCCTTGAAGCTGCCTAAGCATACTTTTCAAAAATCCATTATCCTTGTTTTCTACACACTATTAAACAAAATTACAAATTGTTATATATCTATGCATTATAAATACTTGAGGGATTATTTCTTCAGCACAATGAAATGAAAATAATTTGGGGAAAATAGAGTAGCTCTATGCTTTAAGCAGCTCCAAAAATATTAAGCTAGTTTATTTTACTCCAGAGGGACTATGTTCTGAGCTCACTAATGACCTTATTTTCCTCTAGTAAAAAATTAAAGTGGTAAGTATTAGTAAGCCTGTTACTGCTTTTGTTATTGCTTTATGTTTGTATGAGAATAATTCATTGGCTAAAGTACAATTAAAATCTTATCTTTAAAAATATGAGCATGATATATGGGATATGTACTTACAATGCTATAAAATTCTCTGCAGAATTATTGGACTTCTACTTTGTTTTACTTTAGAGTTGTGTTTCTCTGGTTTATAATCAATAAATATAGATTTTGAAATAAATCAGAAGAATGCTTTCAAGCCATATTTCACATTTTCTTATGTATAATTACTGGCAGTCTGTATTACAATCCCTATGAGCCCAAAGAATCACAGTAGTTCAGATGATGTCTCAAATCTGCTATGCTTCTGACAATGCTCTCCATAGACCCTCTGGCTATATCAGTACTAACAAATTAAATGTGCCAAGTACCATTCTCTGGCACTGAAGCTGTTAGCAAGCAACAATTAAAAGTTTAGCCTTGAAATTTGTAGGGCGGATGGCGGAGGCACACTTCTTCTAAACAATTATGAATTCTTTTGAAGATCTGTTACATGACCCGGACCAAAAATCTGACAGGGTCTGGTAGATGGTTCTCTACTGACTTGTATAGAAACACAGAGACCTGGAATATTTTCTGATGTGGTACAGATTACAGCACTGAAGTTCAGCTGCAAATATGTTGGGCCCTTTCCTGGCTTTCTCAAAGCCAGGAAATAATTCTACTTTAAATGTGTATGGTTTTTCCTGGCTTTGAGGAAGGGTTCGCATCAGTCTGTTTCTCTTTAACCTCCTGCTCAGGAGGAGTGCCACATGGCTGTGCAACATGGGTTTTGCTGGAGCTGAATCTAGTATATTCAGAGATTTTTACATATCTTTCCACAACTCCTCTGATCCATCCTTTAACAGTTTTAGGCTTCTGAGGAAGCTATAGATGGCAGGATAGAATCCACTTTCAGAAATTTCTGCTATATGCAACTGTTGTACATACATGCAAAAGTGGTTTAGCAGGAGAAAGTGTGAGCTCGGATATTTCACTTCACATAGTCATGCTCAGAAAGGCAGAAGCAGGCGTTAAAAGCTCTAAAACAGGGATTTCAATTGAAAAATTGATTTAATTCTTATCACATTGAGGTAAATATCACTGAAACTTTCAGTCCAGACATCCTTAGCTGGTGGGGATTCCCACTAGGCAGTGCTATCTACTTTTGTCAGCGTGAACATCTTGTCTTGCACTGCTGGGCTCAGTGCTGACCTGGGCCATCCATGCATAGCAAGGGGGAAAAGCAAAAGTCAGAGAGGTTTTATGAGGGTTACAAAGTTCCTGTGGGATTGGACTATTGCTATCTCAAGCTCTGCAGCCTCTGTGCCAGAGTGCGAGGTGTTGCGATCTCTAAAAAGCGTCTCCAAAGCGAAGCCACTCAGCAGGATCAGCCGCACACACGCACACACGTGTGCATGCACAAACACACGGATAGCTCCAGTAGTACGGGTCACGGCAAAGAGGCAGGAAGGGTCTTGCACAGATTTCCACAGGAGGACTTTACTGTTTCCACACCGCGAAGGATTCCAGAAGCAAAGACAGAGAACAACGTCTAGGTTTTAAATACGGGAGTGGGGCTGATGCCGTGGGGTGGCACATAGGCAGGACTAGGGAATGGGAGCCAGTGGGGAAGCTCTGGGGGAGTGGTGAGGGGCAGAGGCCAATGGGGGGAACCTGGGGTGGAGAACTTTCTGGGATATGAAACATAAAAGGTAGCAAGGGGGCAGAGCGGCCCACAGCCAACCAGGGAAGCAGAACTGGGGTACATTACCAGAACAGAACAAAGCGTTCTGGGAGAGGCTTCTCTTCTCACCCTGACCTATGGAAGTTTCTGGTACTAGGGACTGTTACTGAGCCCTGTGACTGTCTTTTTTACTACAGACTAATATGCCACTGCATTGGACCCCACTGCTGCCTAGGGGACAACTGTTCCTGCATTTGAGTAAATGGCCTATAAATAGTCCTGGAAATACCAGTGAAATATAAACAATTTACTGTAACATAGGTAGCTAACTACAAGCTATGAAACACAACAAATGGTGCTCTTAGGCTGCCTGTTTTATTCCTTACACCACCTCACTGTTAGTGATAATGTGTTCTGCAAGTAGGGAAAGTGCTGAGGAAATCCTGTGGGAGTTGCTCATATAACTGACATTGCAACTTTACCATTTCAAGCACAGTCATTGATATGTCTATCTAACAGCTGAAGTCAGCCTACTTCCTAAAATGCCAGTGCACTACTAGTGGCATAAAAATATTTGTATTTTTAGATTCATCCATTGCAGCTAATGTTAAGCAGCAGTTTCTCCTGGAAGACTTGCTGTAGAGTAACTATGTAGTCTGAAACTACCCTAACTCCAAGTAGCCCTAGAAGAATGATTCTGAATTGGTGCTCTGGGGACTCCTCTCTAACAAGTCCAGTTCCTGTGACAGGTTAAAAGCTCTTTTGTGGTAATGTCAATCCAATCTTTCAAACACCAAATTTGAAAGATATATATTTTGAATATATTATGCACACACATATATATATACACATACATATTTAAAATGTAATTGAGATATAATCTTGAAATATGTATTTCAGGTTCAGTGAATAAATTGAATACATTCTAAATATATATATACACCTATATATATTTACATTTTTATATTTATTGTATTTATTTATTCAGCTTTTTTGTTTAATAGGTGTGTACTTCTTAAACAGCTACAGCAGCTGGTCTCTTGAGAAGAGAAACGCTATGCTATTTATAGAAAAATATTAAACAGCAACTCCTTTCATTTAATGCCCTTGGCTAATTTTTGCAAGCATCTCTGTTTTCAGTAATGGGATTTTCTTTAAAAGAGCAGTGTCAAAGCAGAAAATTTTCAAACCATAGAATTCACAGCTGAACAGTCAAACCTGCAGCAGCAACTCAGAAATCTGGGTGTAACGAGAGTCCTATCTGCCACTAGTTCTCTAAAAATAAAGTACACAAGAAATATCTATGAACACTTATTTTAAGCAATAGAAATATACAAAAGCAGCAAATATGTAGAAAGAAATAGGAAAACTGCTCGTAAAAAAGAATGCTTTGTTCCTAATGAGGAATTTGTAATCTTTCTGCTTCTAAACCTGAGACTAGATGTTTCTTTTCCTGTTATTACTGCTTCCTCACTTCTCCCACACTAGTCTGTGTGCTTTGCCCCTTCCTTTCCTTGCCTGCAGACCACTGTCATTGCCATCCCACTCTCTGCCTACCTTAGACTTCTGCTCGCATCACTGTTGCATGTCAAGCTGCCACATTAAATTCAGATTGGTAGCCTGAATTTTTTATTAAATGCTTTTATGGATTAACGATGTTTCCTTTGGAGTTTTTTATGTATCTTATTTTTCTTAATTGTTGCAATGTAGTAAGACAAATACAACAACTGAAGGGGATTAAATGAAATTTTAGATCACACCTTAAGACTGACATTCTCGTGTTCCATAAAAGAAAGTTTGATAGGTGGTTTTATCATCCTTTTAGAAGCAAGTCTGATTTTCTTCTATACATCTGTAATACTTAAATGCCATATTGTATACCTGCCAATATTGCTTATTTTTGGTGACAGTTTTTAGAGATAGATAACTTTGTGGCTCATTACTTTATGAAGTCCTCTTTTTCATCTTGGCGAGAAGCATAGGCAAAATGACTACAGCACCTCAGCTGATGCAAGGATTAATCAGATGCATCACTGGTTTGTGAAGGGGTAGGAATGAGAAAAAGTAAAGTCTGAATAAGAAATCCTATACAACAAATCAGATTGCGTAACAACCTTGTACTAAGAAAAGCATTCATCTGAATTTCTTCTTTGAGCAGAATAACATCTCATGTTTCAAAAATCTGTGGGGGACAGGTCAGAAACCACAGTAGGCTTCATGCATTGCATTTGGTACCAAGTTCATGATAAGGAATGAGACAGTCAGAGAGAGCTTCTCCTTATCCGCATAATTAATTTAGGGCAGAATGAATTGCAAGGAATTACCTACCTGACTTTCCTTTTTCAAGATCACAGCAGTTTTCATCAGCTTTTCACAAGCTTGCTGACCTGATCAGTTAAACTATGCCAAAGCACTTTATTTCCTACTGAAATAAATAGTTCCCAAATATGTCAGTGACTGCAATAATATTTAAATATAGTTGCATGCTTTGGAATTATTTAATTCATAAAACAAGCTTACACATGGTCCCACTGAACTTCAGAATTGAAAAAGAATTTGATTCTTAAACCTTAAGAAATTTCTCTTCTCTGGTGGACTCTGATCACCACCCAACAACGAATTTAATACAAAATTGTTTAAAATTCTAGAATGTCAATTAAAAATTGCACAATTTGTTAACAATTTTTTTTCAGCACCTCTTGTTATGAGTCTCAGAAGTTACAAATGAAAATGTATCTGAAACAATAGACTAAGAGTGAAAAACATAATCGAATTGCATTTAGTCTGTAGAGACAATTGCCTCAATGTAAGCATCTGTGGTATGATACAGTGTATATTGCTGCCATTTTTCCGATGATCACTCAATATAATAATTTTTTCCAGGTTTATATACATTTTTAATAGATTAATTTATATCTTTATGTGTGTTCTTGAGTACTGCAAAGATAAGATGATGGAGGGCTGCAAAAGCCCTATAATAGCAAAGGAAATAAAAGGCCTGGGGAAATGAAGGCTTGACCTTGTCTCTTCCTTTCAGCTTCCTTGAAGTGCTCAGTGAATCCCCTGCCTTGACCTGCTCTGCTGCTGTCAGGATGGGAGCAGTAAAGCTGTGCTGGAAAGATCTGGGTGGAGAGGTCTTCACTCATTTCTGGAGTGTGAAACTGCTGTCTACCTCACAGCCTATTCACACCACTCATCTAACAGCCTCAGATGCAAACTTTTTACAATTTTGTCTGAAGAATGATTATTTCATTTTGTGGCAATGGAGATGAAGGAGGAAATTCAGGGAATAAAGGTGGTACTAACAATGCCAAGCTGGAAGAGAAAGAAGTGTGGCTGGGAAAGGGTAGCTCCAGGTTACTGAGGCAGCCAATGCCCTTTCTCCTCTGAAATCTCCTTCCTTCAGGGATCACAGGAAAGGGGTGAGCATGAATCCTGACTGTGCTGGCTTAAGTCCCACACAAGGTTGTACATCAGCAGGTAAGAGCAAGAGGAAGGAGTTGTGTCTCTGTTTTCTTCTCCAGTGAGAGGAAAGCAGCTAAGAGGTGAGAGGACACATTGCTCTCAGCTGAGCCTCACTGTGGGTCTGCCACAAATTGATTAATTAGCTGGGATCCATGGGTCTTGAATGATTAGTAGTATAACAACTGCACTGCAACCTCTCAAAAATTGCTAAAATAATCCTTGTGAGCAAAATTGTTATTCTTACTTTGAAATCTAAGTTCTTCCTCACATAGAGCTAGATGGATCCCGGCTAAAATAAGAAAATTTTCTGCTGTTGCTTTCATTACTCCACTTTAATATAGGAAGTACCTGAAATGCAGTGTTGTAGTGATTCAAATATCTGGGAAGGTCTCATTTGGACCAGCAGGAGACCATGAAGAATAAAATAAAATAAGCAAAGACATAGTATAACTGAGGAAAATTGGCTATTAAAGGTCATGTACTTAGCACTGAAGGAGATTATCACTGAAAGAGGATTTTGTTCATAATATTTTCTTGTCTTTTATACATTTAGTGCCTGCTGACCTTGCTAGTGTACCTGTGCAAATATATATGTCCATGTCAAGAATGTACAAAACTATTCACCAATACGGCTGCCAGAATAAACAGATAATAATTCTACCAAAAGCAGTAATTTCAGCAAGACATTTAACTGTCTGGCAGTCGTATCTCTGTGGGTTTCAAGATAAGAGTAAAATAAGTTACATTTATAAAGTATAACTTCTCATAAATTGATGGAATCGTCTTGGTTCAGGAAGGAAAAAACTTCAGAAATCACATCCCTGCAGAACCAAAATCCGTGAGCCAAATCTGCCTGGGAGCGCATTGAAAATAGATCTAATTATTTTTTCTTTCCTTTTCCCGTATGTTGTTCAGCTTTTCATAAAATAGAATTAAACATTTCTGAGTCTTTGATGAGAGTAAACATATAGCTGAAATTTAGGGTACTCCTATATTTGTCTCAGTGGTGTGCTAATTCTGAAAACAAATGGTGACAGACTCACTGCCAGTATTGCTTATGTATATTAGTTTGATTTAGTCAAAAATGCACAATTACTAAATGTTGAGAATCATTTAAAAGCATAATTCAAGTCGATGAAATGGAACATACAAATCTGTTTTAAATGGCTATCATTTAATATTGAATTATTTTGTCTAAGCATGATGGGATCACAATCTCTGTTTTATTTGGGTAGAATAGTTTCGGAATGTTTGAAATTTCTTAGGTCATCATATCCAGGTAGTGGTTGTGAACAGTGAAAAGGAAGAAAAAATGCTAGAAATGTGTCACTGAGCAGTTGCTACAGATTATTACAGGAATCAAGGCAGAGGACATTAAAAGGGCAGCCACAGCATAATAATAATGAAAAGGAGCAGATTAACAATGGAATAAAGAAAAGAAACCATACTACTGCCATAACTGAAGGACAGATAGACATCAATGATCTGATGTGTTATAATGCCACAATGATGGCCAATATTTTTTCTAAGTTCAAAGTTAACCAGGAGGTACAACTTTAAAGGAAATCAAACATCACTAGTTCCACTGTTCATGGAAATATATATTTTTTACTATAAGGAAAATTGAGAGAAATAACTGGTTTTATTGGATTCAGGGGCTACAAATTTAGGGTATGGATCTGCAGCACTGAAGTAAAATTCCTGTGGTTCAGGCTTTCTCTGGCTACATTTTCTAGCTATATTCTTTAGCTACAGCTTTTGATTTGTACATGTAGGTCAAATGTCCACACAAAATACTTGAAATCCTACCTCAGATCTGGTCAGCAAAAGATATTTAGGGAAAGAGTATAAGAGCTGTGATATCTAGAACTCAATAAAACTTCCAGTCTTTGAATGAGTTGTGTTTCAGTGAATTTGCAATCCAAAGGTTTCTCTGGCCCATCAGCCTTCAGAGATGTGACTGAATCCCATCTTCTATGAGTGTCCCATCTCATCTTCTATGAGTGTCCCATCTCCTTATCAGCATATATACTTTTGGGTGAGATCCTGAGAACGAGTTCTGCAGTTTAGTCATGCGCTATTTGAAAAAAGAAACAAGTAAGGAAACCTAATGCAAATCATACAAAAGGAGCTGTAATTAATTAAAAAAGAAGAAAATATAAATATTTGAAGCTCTGAATACTTTTGCAGAAGGGCCTGGAAGATGCTTCAGTGACTTAATTTGCACAGCAGTGGGCAGTGCAACCTCCCCAGATAACTAAAATTTTATTCACCATGTAACTTGCATTCATGTACACCTGAAAAATGTGTATAAATTAAGTTGCTTATGATTTGATGATAAACTTGTATTAGCTAGTGATGAAATTTGCAAGACAGTAAGAGACTGAATGTAAATTGTATTGTAGGAAGGGGAAATGCAAAATATGGCTACTATTCCTTTTCATGCAACCAAGTTAAATTTCTGTACAGTTCATTTATAACTTGTCTAGGCATGGCATTAGATCTTCTGTGTTGTGCAACATACCCCCAAAATGAGCGACATTTCCACACCATTCGATTTCATTTAAAATAGAATTTCAGAAGCAGAGAATCTGCACTAGATCTATACAAATATCATTCGTTGTTATTGAGTAAAAGAGTATTTATGGCGAGGTCTTTAAGATATGTTATTTAAAATAACAGAAATAACTTCTACTCTGCTTTTAAACTACTGACAACTTTACCACATTAAGTAGTACCAAGGCAAGGCCCTTACAAAGCTATAACGCATTTTAAGACTTGCCATAAATGCCATAACATTCACGTGTTTTCCAGAGTTGTCAGCTTTTAGGAAAGCTGACTGAATCACAGCCCAAACTTATTCATGGTGAAGAAAAAGGACAGGGAGTAGTTCACAAAAACATTGGATAATTTAGTTTGTAAGGGACCTCTGGGTATCCTCTAGTAAAACATCCTGCTTGAAGAGGGGTCAGTTGGACCAGGTTGGTCAGGACCTCATCCTGCTAAGCTTTGGTTTTCCCCAAAGCTGGAGATCCCAAAAGACTTCTGGACCATCTGTGACAGTGCTTAAGCACACTGGAGGTGTAAAGTGGAAATAGGTCTAGTCAAAATTTCCCTTGCAGCTTGTGTCCATTGCCCCCTCTCACACTGCTACAAACTTCAAAGAAATACCTGCCTGTTTTGCTATGTACTCTCCAATTAGATAGAGGAAGACCAAAATAAGATACCACTGATTGTGCAGATATTTATTTATAAATACATTGCAAGAATTGCAACTGCTTTAAAGTTTTTTATTTTATATTTGTAATATAGCTTCTTGGCCTTTGTCAGCCTGAAATACTATGACATTCACAGTTCAGAAACAACTCTGTCTATAAATGAAGAAAGCAAAATAGTCTTTCAGATTTCTTCTCAGTAACTAAGGATTCTGGAGTAGAAATCCCGGAACAGTACTTTTCCTGGTTAGCCCACGTGCATCCAACAAGACAAAAAGTAAAAAGATGGCAGCTCTGGAAGGCTACATTTAGAAAAAAAAGTAGACTGGAGGATAAGAAAGAAATATGGGAGACCTACATACCACTTAACAATTAAAAAGAGCCATGTCCCCTCACCAAACAGCCATTAGTCAGTCAGCCACAGTAAGCATTTCTCCTATTGATGCCCTTTAGGCAGAAACTTATAATAATGCTTTTTGAAGATATATATATATCTAAGGACCTTGTTTATATATGATAACCTTGTATATATAGAATACTATTGCTCAGTTATAGTGTACTCCTAATAATTGTTGGCAAAACATTCCTCTATCTGAAAAAACATAGCATGATTAAACAAACATTATATTCATTATAAAACAAGTTTTATACATCCATGGATTAGCAGGAATTCTTATTAAAAATAAGAAACCAAACAAACATAAATAGGCAAAAAAATATATGCACTTTGGTCTATGAAAGTAATATGATATTGGAAACCATGTTAGAAGCACACAGCAGACTGAACCATAAGTCTTGTCCTTTGTCACATATACTCAGTAGTAATTAAGCACAGAAGACATCCTTTGCTCAGAAGAGGAGGGCTACAGCTTTGCAGCCTGTGCATCTCTGTCAACTTGAGCCTATTGCCAGTGTCAGAACATTCAATGATTTAGCAGTTACAGACACAGCCCAGGGAATCAAGGCTGTCAGGGTGTATAAATGAAATAAATCACATTTACTGTCCACCAAAGATGGACTAAAATCTCAACCTTGAATTGCACTAAAAAAATTTAAAAATTATATTAAATTTCCATTACCACCATCTTGCTGGTAACAGGTACACTTTGGGTGGATGCATGATTCATGAAAATGAGTAATTAATTATAAAGGACTGTCTCAAGATGCACTTAGCAGATGTCACCACAATTATTTAAGTGCTGCTTCGAACTGAGTAACATCAGCAGACTAATTATCCCATGGAAAAAACTTTCTATGTTAAACTAAGAAGTACCATATATAGAACTTTGCAGAGCCTGAATGCTGGGTTGTAAGTATATTCTTCCACTAACCTTTAGACAGATCCTTGCATAATGCACCTACGTGCTACACATAATGCTAAGAAACCTGCAGCTTGGAAATATTTTTCAGGAGCAGAGAGAAGAGGGAAAGGTACTCAAAATTCACTCATTCTGAGTACTTGAAAAATATTGCGGCACTTCAATATAGTATTTGTGCAGCCTTAATACAAGAACTTGATGAAACAAACAAATGTTGCCTACTAATTTTAGTGCCTATGTGATTTGCACTGATTAGACATTATGTCACTGTTCTGTACTGGGGTGGAGGTGAGGGAGGAAGGGAGAGAGAGAGATGGAGACAGAGACAGAGAGAGGCAGAAACAGAGAGAGAGTGTGCTCGTGCAGGGTTCCTAATGATTCTCAGTAACAAAGGCCCAATAACAAAAGCTAGTAAGTTAACTGCTTTACTGAGACAGAATAAGAAGAGGAATACAAAAAGCAAGTCAATCTTATGCCACTTTAGATGCTGGGCATCTGTGTTTGTCCACCATCAGATGGACCTCAGGTGGATTTTCCCATGTCACACTGCAGACCCTGTCCTTGGGGGAGGTTCCTCCCTTTTGGTCATTTGAGCTATTATATAATTTTCTTACCAAAAATAACAACTATTCATGAAAGATGTTCACAGGAGAATTCCTGCTGCACTTTTAGATAAAGACAAGACTATGGAGGTGGCGTAATTGCTGGTACCAAGTGGGAGTTGCCCCCAGGGTCATCTGTTATAAGGAGACAGCTGAGGTTGTCATGCAGCCATGGGATTTGTGCACCTCGATACAGCATGAAGGTGCTAGAGATTTACTCTGTGTGGATCACTAAATCAGCCCTACACAATGGTTTTCTGGCCAGGATCACTGCAATCACCTAATGGACTTTTGTACGATAACACAAGAGGACAACCATGGAACTGTGGTCTGACGTTGACTGTGATACAATGGTGATTATTCCCTGCTTAATCACCAAAAGATTAATTTAGACTTTTTGGATTGTGGAGCATATGGATGGAGGCTAAACAACTGTTCCCATTATGATATTAAGTGCTTTGTCTCCTTATGTATGTCATGTCATTGACACATTGTCATGCGCTATGGAAGCGTACATGTGGAATTAAACCTTTTGTCGGGGCTGAACACCTTGTATAATGAGCCTGACTTTTTTACCAAATAACTACTACATAAGATCCAGAATATTCCAGTGTATTGAATATTCAAGTAAACATCAAGTCTATTAAGGAATGCCCAAGAAATAGTGAGAAAATGCACCTTGTCGAACACTTCACCATTAAAATTTTGAGGAAAATAGATACACAGTGAAAGTTAAATATTCATATATGTAAAAGAAATTCAACTAAAAATTTTAGGTCAAAAATGCAGCTTGTACAATGCATTCATGACGAAGAATGGTGGAGCAATATTGAACAATTCAAGTGCATTTATTATGAGAAAACTAAAGATACCTGCTGATGAGATATTGATTCTTAGTACATCTAAAGAACCTGAAATGTGTGGAAGATATTCAGAGAACTGTTTCTGACTCCAGGTTGCTTAAGAAGAAAAGTGTAGGATATGATGACATTGTTTCGATAGTAGATGTGCCTGCACTAGATTTGTCTGTATTCAAAGGCAGCATGGAGATGTGCTAGTAATGAATCTTCCTGTAACCTGTTTCTCAGGGTGGGTTAGTTATGCTCAGCCACTGGCAAGCAGCTTCTCATGTTGTTCTGAATCGTGACTTCAAACCATGGCAGCTTGCTTCCATTGGAAGACAATTTTAGTAAAATACCAGTCATATTCCTATAGCTCATCATGCTTACCCAAGTACTGTGAATATCTGTATCTCCTCACAGTCCACTGTGTCTATGAGGTGAGCTATTCACTGACTCTTGAGCGATGACAGGCTCAAAGATCAGTTATGTCTGCAGCAGTTCACCTCTTCAAGGCTGTGTAAGGATAACTAGAAACTACAAAAGGGAAAGTCTAAGGACAGCATGGCCATGGAAGTACAAGAACAGGATAACATGAGAGACCCTAAAGTTAAATGTGCAAATTGTAACTGATCAATTGCTAATAATTTCAAAAAACCCAAATCTTTGGGTCTGGATAGGATTGATTTTAGGGTATTACTTGAACATGTATAGAATTGTGTAGCAACCAAGTACTGCCCATGACTGACAGCATAGGTGGAGCCATCTTTACATTGAAAATAAGAAAGACATTAGTGGTGCAGGTGCCATAATTCAGAACCTGGCATGCAAAACTTATCACTCTCATATCTAGTGTTGCTATATATGTAAGTAATGTTATTAGCATCAAAGGGAAATACATATTCTATTGGTGCTGATTGGCTTAGTCTTCAGTTGCTTTCTTTGATCTGACACCCTGCCCTGGTTTGATGCTATGTGCTATAGAAACGCCCCTAAATTTGGCAGTATAGGTGAAGTTAAGAAACTGTCAAGAGACAATCTGATGCTGAAGGTCAAAAAACAAACCATGTTTTCAGATGAGGAGACCACTATTTTTTCCCCAATGAGAGAATCATATGTGGCCATTGTGAACATAACTGGTCAATATTCACTGCACTAACAGAAAATACACCCTTGTTTATTTTGATAGTGGACTTTGGCTTGCTGAATAGTGAGAAAAGAAAAGAATTTGAAATCTGGCATAGGAAAGTTTGCATAGCTTTGCCGCAAAATCTATTAGTGAAAATGAATTTCCTCTAGTGCTGGTTCTGAGTGAGTAGAGTCCCTAATCTAATGAAAAAACATTAGAAGACAGCCTGGAGGCTGAACATGACAAGAGCACTATATGCTAAATTTCTTTTTATTCAGTCACTTTATAAGATTAGACCATGTCACAGATTAGGTCACATGATATTACAGGTCTTTCTGAGGTTCTTTAATTCCTTTCTCCCTTTCTCTCCTTAGCATTTGTTTATTCAGAAATCATACCATATAATTTTTAACTGCTTAAGAATTCTAATGTAATTTAAAGCTAATATACTGAAATATATTCCATCAGTGTAAAAAATATTTAAAACCAAAGACCTGTTTTAAAGTACGGGGAAAAAAAAAGGTTATCTGAGTTCCAGAGTTGTGAGTCCTGGTGGAGCCAGCATTGTGCCCTTGCCACAAGGAAGGCTAAGGGTATCCTGGGTTGCCTTAGACAACACATTGCAACCAGATCACAAGAAGTGATCCTTCTCCTTCATTCAGCACTGTTGAGGCCACACCCAGAGTGCTGTGTCCAGTTACAGGCTCCCCAGTATGACAGAGAAACATACTGGAGAGAGTCCATTAAAGGGCTGCAAGGATGATGAAAGGATGTGAGCATCTGTCCCCTGAGGAAAGGATGGGAGAGCTGGGACTGTTCAGCCTGGAGAAGAGAAGGCTCAGGGGGAATCTCATTAATGCATATAAATAGCTGAGGGGGTGGAGCCAGCCTGTTTTCAGTGGTGCCTCCTGACAAGACCGCCAGTAATGGGCACAAGTTGAAACACAGGTGTCATCAGAGCATCAGGAAGCATTTTGTTACTGTGAGGGTGATCTAGCACTGGCACAAGTTGTCCAGAGAGATTGTTTAGTCTCCCTCCTTGGAAGATATTCAAAAGCCAACTGGTCATGGTCCTGTGGAACTGGCTGTAGGTGGCCCTGCTCAAGCAGGAGGGTTAGACAAGCTGACCTCTAGAGGCCCTTTCCAATCTCAACTGTTCCATGATTCTGTGATTTTTTTGTTCCTCAATTGTGTATCCACATTGAGAAAAATTCCTTTGATGAACAAATTCAAAATGTATTTTTCCTTCAAGATCTTTCCTAATCCTATGCTAATGCCACAAAGAATCGAAATCTAATTAGTCACAAAATTTTGTATGTAAAATGTGGAAGAGATGGTAAAAACCCACATGTAGAGTGACATGATTATTCCATTGATGGCAGCAACCCTAATTCCAGACTGAAAATTAATGTAGTTTTGAATTGTTCATTTATCATTTGTTTTAACTGGCTCAGTAGAGAATCTGTGAGATTGAAGTAAACTTAATCATATAGCTTCAGGAATCTTCTCTCACCTGCAAGCTTAGTGGTAGTGCCAGAGGCAATTGATCCTCCTTTGGAGGTGCAAACTGCCTGCAGAGGTCAGTGCTTCCCAGTCTACAAACTCAAGGAGGTGGATATCTGTGTTCTCTTTTTTTGGCTCTTTAAGGGACATAAGTGGATCATGGCTCTAGAATATACTCTTGGTATAGGAGGGCCTTTTTCTGGTAGGAGTTGCACAGTACTATCAAAATATGAATAATAAAAGCAACAAGTAGTGAAGCCTTATCACAATATTTATTAAACAACACCAACACATGAGTGGAAAGCAACTTCTGCATACCGGCTGGTTTTACTTGCCATAAATTGCCCAAAGATATAAGGCTTTGTGAATTTCTGAAAAGTTTGCATTCCATAGATGCAGAAAAAGCCAAATGTATAATTTTCTGTACTGATTCAAGTAAAAAAATGCCCTGTGTGCATCAAGAACAGAATATCTATTAAAGCATAAGCAGTTGCAAACTCTAATCATACCACAAAGTTTTACACAGCAATGGGCAAGATTTGTACCTTTGCTGTGAAAATTTTCCCAAAGAAATAAAAAGGAGAGTGGAATTCTTGAAATTTTCATTTTCCTTTGAAAAAGGAGTGCTCTTTCTAGCAGGTTTCTGCAAATACACCTAATTTCATACTGGATTTGTGTCAGTCTTTGATTGCAGACATGAATGTAGTCCCAGTCAGTCCAGATGTCTGTGTATATTCAGGATGTTGGTAATTACCTTCGTGTTTTGCTGAATTGAGGTCTCATAACAGCAAACCAATAAGAGCCCAACGTTTGGCAGGTCTTAACTAGGAGCCCTTTAAGAGTTGATTTGTGGTTGCAGCTGACAGAAACAGGTTAGAAATTGAAAAATCATTAGTGAAAGCTTAACATTTTTAAAAATAAAATTGAACAAAATCCCTAAGGCAGATAACTGTGGAAACAAGGAGTCGAAGACATGATTCTGTTTCATCACTAAGGACAGCAGTAAAACTGTAAGCCTTATGCTTGTATGGCATAGCATAATATATTAAAAAGTATTCTAATGTCTTTTCTCTTTCATCTTTTTTTCATGTTTTCAAAGATAAGCACTGTATGAGATTAATATTAGAATGACAGGGACACTGAATTGGAAATTCATCAGGGGTTTGAAATACCACATTTCAGAATTTATTGAAGGGATGAGGGAAATAAAACAGGAAATGGCAAATTCGATGCAGTAGAATGGTGAGCTGCTGATATATGACTATTTTGGTTAAAATAATAGGCAAATCTGAGTAGAAGTTAATAATAATAAAAAAGAACGTAAAGACTTAAAAATAATTTATATTGTTTAGTTGTATTTTTAAAAATATATGTATTCCTAGAATAATTGGAACAGTGATAATAATTCAAAGTAATTGAAGAAAAGCTTTCAAAGAAACCAGAAATTTAGATTGCCTTTGAATAGACAAGTTTGGCTTTTTCCACGGGTTGCAGTAGTTTTTTTTTTTTATAGTTTCTTTAACAGTTTTCATAGGAAAAGGCTATTTTAGAAACATTCATAGAAATAAGGAATAATAACCAAGAATAGTGGAAGAAAAATGAATGGTGGGGCCAGAGAAAGGAACATACACCTTACTGTATGCAACAGCTCTTGAAACTGGCTGTGTGGGAGGCATACAGATAAAATAATACAAACCATGCTCTGCTATGTGTAGAACCATGCTCTGCTATGTGTTTTTCATTCTAATGCCCATCAGAAGACAAACAGAAACAGTGAAGGTAACTCAGCTTAGCTTACAAGAGCCTCAGCTCCTGCTCATCATCATCATCAATAATTTATGGCATTCTGCTGACTTACACTGTCTGTAACATTGAGGTGTAAAAATATGCTCACATATATTCAAGGACTTTATTACTGCAGTTCTGCATGAACAATAGTTTGTAACCAGAGCTTTGTAGGATCTTAGGTAGAAATTCTCTGAAGATGTGAAAAGGCAAAAAGAAAAATTACAAATGAAATGAGAATAGCTAATAAAAGCTGAAGATATATGTATTCCATAAATGTATTCTGAATTTATATATCCCTACATATTTGTGCATATATACATGCTTAAGAGTTTTGATAGTGTTTGAACAGAAAAATGTAATACTGAGGGGAACACCATTGAATTACCATATGCTGCAATCCTTCAAGTATCCTTAGTGCTCCTGGTTAAATTATTCTTTGGAAACCAGTCCTTGGCTGTATTTAAGTCACTTTTTTTGTTCCTGTTTATAAAGATTATGCAAAACTAGCATCTCTTTCTGGCTGATGTATTCATTATTCAGACAGACAAAATGAATGACTTCCCAAAAATTTTCCAGCTATGTATTCTTTACAAACTATTTATATTGACTACTCAGTGAGCATGATATGTCTCATAAATCAAATAGTATATTGTTTCTTTAGTAAGATGACTGAAGCTTTTTAAAAAATAAAGAATAATAAATGGCAAGAAGTGAAGGAAAACAGAACATAGCTAGAGCATATTTTTGACACACCCTTGTTTATGCTTAATTTTGTAATGCTTTAAGGATTTATGAATATTTTCATAAATAAATAACTAGTCATAAATAACAACTAATATGAGCTAGCATATAACAGTAGGATATTTCTTATGTATAATATTAGTGAATTAGTTCATTCTGCATTTGGCCAATTCAATTTACATACAGAGAATGAAACTTAAATATCCTAAACCTTTAGGCAAAAAACGGTCAAAATGGCTGTGACTGTGGCATCTGAGGAAAGTTTAACATGATAAACAGAGACTACTTTTTGTACTGCACATATTTTTGCTGTAATTTTTAACTTCTCAAAACTCCACATTCAAAGTTTATAGCACAAGAAGTCTTTCCTAAGATGTCTTTAACTGGTGCATTAGATCCATTAAAAAGCTGACACAGTGGTATCTTTGGCATGTTTGGTGTTTGTTATGTTTTGGTGTTGGATTTTGATGTTGGGTTTGAGTTTTGGTTTGGGTTGGGTTTTTTTATTGCCTTTTTTTTTTTCCCATTGAAATATGAATTCCTGAACTACATAGGATGGTACTTCAGAGCTATTCTTGAATTGCCAGATCAAAAAATAGCACTGCTTCCAAAAATGGAAAGAATGTAACAAAGAAGGAAAAGTGTATGTCTGTAAAATGCAGTTCAAAGATTGAGTTCTTCATGGACCAGTCCCTCACAGCTTCAGAGATCACTTCTCTTTCCATCAGCTCTATTTGTTGGCACAGCTGGAGAGTTCAGCCAGTCCTGGGAGGCTCATGATCTGAGAACAGAGCTTTCATTCTGGCCAAGAATTGATGCCCACTGACGCAGCAGAAAAGCATCACTTAAATTTTAACATGTCCTATAAAGAAAATAACATTTATTTATTTTCCTTATTTTCCATTTGTAACTTCCTGTTGTGGCCATCCAGCTGTGTCTCCGTCAGAAGAGACACAAGAAGAGAAATTCAGATAGATATGTTATTCTCTTCAAATACTTGGGAAGCAGAAAAATACTGAGATGGTAACAGCTACATGAACACTTACACATAGGTGATATTTATAAAAATTTAAAATTACGTATTATTTTTTTCTATTTAGCAATAACACTGATGTTCTTCTCCCTGAGAGTTATAGATTGAAAGAGTTGGGTTCAAATCCTGAATCCAGGGTAGCAGAGCTTTTCGACCTCAGAATAAAATATTAATGTAAGATTTTCAAACTACAAGCTGTCTGCTAAGCAGACCTGAAACTGCTCAGAAAAATACTAAAAGGAGAATCAGGGACACAAAAATACACTTATCATTGAATTTCAGAGTGCTTTCCAGCTAATAGTAAATTGTTCTGCAAATATATTTACAGGAGACTGAAGATAAAATGAAAATTGCTCCACTGAAATTGTAGCTGAAAAGGGATAGGAAGGATAAAAGAGCACCAGATTTGCTGAACTGATGCTTTATTTATGTCTTTTCAGAGAAAAATGAGAATGGAGCACAAACAGAGACAGGAATCATATTTCTTGATTTAGCCAAGAACAGAAGTATTAGACACAGTCTGGATAATAATAGAAATAGTGTCAGGTATAAGACAGATGACTTTGCAATTGGCAGATTTTTGGGTTTCTTTTTATACACACATTATATTTTACTTGTCACTGTCCTTCAAAACCTTCCCTAATTAAAATTTTATGAATATTTACAGCTGAAATAGTGATAAAATTAAAAATTTTATAAGCAAAGGATTAACAAAGAGAGATGAAATCCTAATGACATTTTCAAAAAATATGAACAGTAAAATTCCAGTTTTGTTATTTGATAACATTTGCAGAAAAATTTTATTTGCCAAGATCAGAGAAAAAAAGATATGCATAAAGACAGTTCAACACAATGCAGTGCAATCCTGGAGCCTTTGAACAAATGACTTGTTGAATTTGAACTGCATCTCATTTTGTGTGCAATGCTACCCTTAACTTATTCTTCTGAAAGATAGTAAGCCCATGGTTTTGCTGTAAGCTTACAGGATAAACATGTAAAATTGAACAGGTAGCAGTATCTTCCTATATATCAGATAAATTAAGAAAACAGAATTAGTCCCCTTAAAAGGAGTACATAAGATACAGGAAATAATCAATATATAATTTTTTATTATCTTTTCTCACCATCTTTTCCCACTTTTTGGTTTGTTGGTTGGTTGGTTGGCTGTGGGAGCCTAAATTTTTTTCTCTGCTAAAATGAAGCATGAAAAATTTACTCTTGGTTGAGGAATAGTGTCCTGAAATTCAATCTAAGCTTGCCAAAGGAAAATTACTAAAAGAACAAAGCAAAAGATGGTTTGATGGTTTCAACTGCCTCATTTTCAGAGAAAAATTTAGAAAAAGGTAGGTTATTTAGATGCAAACCAGAGCATCTTGCACAGTATAATCAGACATATGTCTTGTATTATGCTTAGTGATGAAACAGCCTTTGATTTGTTTCTGCTGCAGTATAGCATCACTGACGGTATAGATATTGAACTGTATAGATAATGAAAAATATCAAACGGATATATAGAGGTTGCAAAAAATATCTGCCAGAGTTGAACTTCATACTTTTTTATGTGTAGCTGTACCTGTAATGTTCTTACATGTATCTTTAGTAATGTCAAGCATAGGTCCAAGTTCTTTGCTGATACAGGTGTGAGACACTATTCTTCTGTCATAGTGCACCTGACAGAGCAACCTCAGCATTAAAGGGATATCCCATAGGCAAGAGAGAGGAAGGTGGGGGAAGTTAGAGCAATGGCATTTGTTTTCTGAGTCACCACTACATGTGATAGTGTCCTGCTTTCCTGGGCTTGGCTGAACACCTGCCTGCCCATGGGAAAGCAGCATATAAATTCCTTGCTTTGCTTTGCATGCATGCACAGCTTTGGCTTCACTTATTGCATTGTATTTATGTTGAACCACAGCTTTTGTCACATTTGCCTTTCTGGTTCCCTCCCCCATCCCACTATGGTGAGGAGAGAGCAGATGTGTGGGGCTGAGATACCAGCTCAGGTTAATGCACAGCACACCAGAAAAATTATTTTTGTAGCATCCATTCACACAGGGGTTAGAGATTCCTAAAGCAGAGATGCTGAACTCTAAGTTTTGGGTTTTTTATTTCATTAATTTGTCCAATAATATGCATGTTTCAAGGCCAAAGGTTTTTGATACTGATGCCTGGGTAAAGTCTGTATCTGATCCCTGTCATAACTTCCTGGACTCTGAGAGGAGCAGAGCTCTTGGAATCATGGCTTTACCCCTACGTTGGGATTTGTGTCTTTCTGGTGGTCATGTTGGAGTAGTGACATCTGTGGGGATGCTGTATGGTCCTGCTGCATGGTAGCTCAAAGGGAGGGGTCACTGTAAGTGATGCATATTGATTGATTAGTTGGAGAGCTAGTAGGGCTTGTTGGACAGCAACAGGAATTTGGAGGGCAAGTGACAATGTAAAGCAGATGCACTTACACTTTTCTCTGATTAAAGAGCCTAGAGTGTGGACAGGAGTATTGACAGTTGAAGTTTCTATAAGGTTCTGTTGCTGTAGAATAGCTGAGACAAATGTTATAAAATTTTATTACAAAGAATAACTTGTTTCATGCTCAAAGACTTTATGAAGTATTTATGAAAATACAATATGTAGTGAAATATGACTAATCATACAAGTTTCAAAGGCCAAAAATGTAGAAAAAATTTCAGTAATGATGAAAACCCCTGAAGATCAGGTATAATGAGCACTTCAGATTCTGGGTAGTTGTCCAGGCTATCTAAATTCTTAAAGTGTAAGACCTTGCTGAATAGATGGTAAAAAAATTTTCCATGACATCTCATTTCATGTTTGCATAAGCAACATAATAAACTAGAAATAATCATGGGGGTTCTGTTTTAATTTGTTTTCTTGAAAACTGATAGAATAGAAAGGATGAATCAGAGGTTTAAAATAGTAGATAGATTTGCACTTGAATACTAACATATGCAGAGCAATAAAGTGAACTTAGAGTACAGTGGATACCATTACAGCTTATCAGCAGTCACCAGCTTATAATATGCAGGTTATGGCTGAATGAGGTGTAAAGGTATTTCTTCTGCAAACTACTTTAATTTTATGATGACAGCTATGGCTTTTTCTTTGTGGGTAGAAAATGAAACTCAAAGAGCTGTGTCATTTTAGGTGTGACTGCATGGTGAAAGCTTTTAGTAAATATTTACTTTCCAAATTACATGCTTTATTTACCTGAGAAAGAGAGTCTCAATTTAAACATGTATCTCCTAGTCTATTTTCAAATTGGTTTTAGTGCAAAGGAGGAAAATATCTTTAATAACAAAGATCAAGTTTTGTTATAAGTTAAGCACCTAGATTTAGGTGCAGGGTTATGGAGTTCTAGTGACTCTTCTTTTGACTTACTGTGGCACTTTGAGAAAACACCTCATTTATTCATTTTCCATTCTGCTGCCAGCTTTTCAGTTGTGTTAGATTTAACTGGGATCGTGAAGATTTTCACCCCACTTTTCACAAAAATCCATTAATTCTTTCTGCAGCTCTTCAGTGTTCAGTATTTCATATTCTCTCTGGCTCCAAAATCCTGTGAGGAGCCAGGGAAACCCTGCATCCGTGTGTAGAGAACATTTACCAAGTGTGGAAATTTAGAAATTGTATTGAAAATAATTCTCTAGAATTTAATCTCAAATCTCTTCTCACAGTTTTGAAGAGAAAAAAAATCAATTTAAATAAGTAGTCCAGATCGTTTTGAAAAGGTATTAGGTATGCTATATGACCTTTTAAATTAAAATTTATTTTACTTAGAACTATTACGACTTCTTATACATTATATTTTCCAGTGATATGGCTGTAAAATAACATGGCTGATACATTGCTGGATGATTCATTTTTTGTTACTATCTTTAAAGAAAATTGTAAAACAAGCCTAATGGAAAAAACCTGATTATTCATATTTGGGAGCTTTTAAAATAATTTAGATTCTATGAAGGATTTCAAGCCACATAGTGAATACATTAAAATATTTTAATTCTGAACTTCATTGCCAGAAAGGTGCTAATTTCATTTGAAACAAGAGATGAACTAGCCTTGCATGATAATACACTACAATAACTTTCATGTCATACCATACAAACTGGAATATATTTTTGTCTAAAATGATTAAACCAATTTATTTATTTTAAATCAGGCTTTGACTGAATTACTAATACTCTTATTCTTTTTATAATAGTTTTTATTCTGAGTGAGAAAAGTCTAAGGGTGTTCAGTTCTGTTTCTGGTTTTTTTTCCAAGAAAAACAAGCTTGAAGAAGAAAAAGGCATGCCAAAACCTATTTAAAGCAAAGTTAATGCTCCATCTGCAGAATCTCTGTCTTTCCTTTATAGCCAAATATTATGCTATATCTGCAGAGTATAAATCACACAGCTGCTCAGTTCTGGACAGTAATCTTTCCTGACAGTACAACATGAATACTTTCAGAGAAAGATAGGAAGATTCTTACTTTTAACTTTCAAAACCAATAGTGTGTTACACTGTCAAAAATATATTCTCATCGCGCAGAAGCAAGGACATGCTACATTTCTAGCACTGTTTCAAGAACTTTTTACTATTTTCATAACAAATAGATAATACATACTAATATTGCTTGCACATCACATACAGTAATATTGCAAATGTGAGCAAGATGGATAAAAATGTATAAATGTTTTCTATTCAGTGCAAATGTAATATTCATCTTATGAATGTTAGGAATGGCCACTGTCCGCTGTCATTTTAAATCCTTTAGTATTATATCTTCAATAGAATAATGAAGGTAAAAGTTAATGAAGAAGTGTGTGCAGGAAGATATCTCTGTGGACTTACTATGACGGGGTGCATGACGTTTCTTTTCATCACTTTTTTAAAGAAAAAAGAATCAGCTGCTGTTGAAAAAGGCCGTGCAGACATCAGAATTAAAGTAAGTTGCTGTGAGGATGTAAAAGGATTTTTTTCTGAAGACAGGATTAAAAAATGTCTATAATGACCAAATCTTAGCTGTTATTTTATTTTAATTGGTTTTTGGGCTATGTTGAAAGATGAACAATTTCTTCAATTTCAATTCTGTTAATAAGAAGAAATATTTTAAGTCTCACCCTGCAAAAACTGAAGACAACTAAGTAGTTACAGCATCTTTCTCATCATTTCCACGAGAATTGCAGTGGGTGCCTGCGGTGAATATGAGACAAATGGGAGATCTTCTACCAGATAGACTGTGCAGTATTTCAATATCTGAAATACCTGTTCTGTGTGAGGGGTAGAGTTTTGGGACCTGTGGAGGCAATCTTACCTCTGGCCCCTTTTCTGATCCCTGTGTACCTTATTTGTTATGGCTTATGATACTGTGAAGTTGGTGACAAAAAGAAACCAGATTTAAGTGTATGCTGCTTAAGTTCAGCATGTCATTTAACAGTTTTCAACTATCTATAGAATCTAAACAGAACTAAGGATCAGTTTAGACAGAAATTACATCCTTGATACTGGAGCTTCTCTTGCTACACATTATTAGATGTTTCATATCTCAGTGTAATTATCTCCACCTGAGAGGGAAAACCTTCACTGCATCATACAGACATGCTGTAAAGAACATGTAAGGGATAGAAAGGAAGAGCAGCTGATTGATGAAAAGAAGTATTGCCTGGGATGAGCAGTATATACAAGCACTAATAGTGCTGTAAGACTACCAAATATTGATTTATATTGCTCCTATTTGCAGAGGTGCTATGTCAGATCTTACTATCCTCAGGAAAGTGAGGAATATATAATAGATATCATAAGCAAGAAAATATTTCCTTGCTTTTGTTAAACAAAAAATCTAGAGGTTAGGGGTGTATACTTCTTTGTAAACCATGAGGGCAGGTGGATTAAAACTTTGTCAGAATAAGTAGCCTGCAGCTGCTACTCATGTCCTTTAGGGACACTAAGAGCAAATTTACCATGAATAATCTTTCCAGTTACTCCGTCTGGAATAACTGGAGTTACTAGAAGAGTCCCCTTCTCCACTAGAACAAACCAGAACATTATGCATGCAATGAGCTTCACAGTACTAATAGTAAAATGTATGATATCACAATTTAACAGCAGAAAGGAAGAATGTCTGGTGTCAAAGCTAAAATTCAAGCCATAGCATGCCCACCTGGTCACAGAAGGGAGAGTGTAGTGACATGTCTCACCCACCAAGCAAAGGCAATTTATCCTGTCATTGCCTCTGCCATCCTCTCCTCTATCCACTCTGTAGCTGGAGGAGACAATGAAGAACTGTGAAAAGGAAGAGTGCCCTTTGGCACCTGGAGGTTGACCATCCCTTCTTCATATTCTGCTTACTTTCCAGTATTTCTCACACCTACAAGCACAAAGAAAAATGTTAAGAAAGGAGAGTTACAGTCCTGTTTATTTCACCCAACAAGGTTATTTCAGAACAATTCTACATGACAATGGTAAGGTGCTGGGAGATACCAATAGAGGCTCATGCACTACTACCCTAAACCTTTGCAAAACATGCTGCATCTGCTTTTTTCAGAACTTTGAACACCTGTGAGCATATTCTGCTCTATTACCTTGCTGGTAATGGGAACACCCATAAAGGGGAAACTGTGTACAGAACTGTCAGGGACAAGTCACTAGTGCTAAGTGGAATGCTGAGAGGTTCTTTGGCAAAGTGAAAAAGGGCAGTTGGGAAGTGGTAGAAATGGGTGGAGGAAATGAAATATTGTGCAATAAAAGAAAAATATCCAATCATAACTGATTTTACCTAGAAATTCTTCATTCCTTTCATCCATTTTCTCACATTTGTCCTACTTTTAAAACAGCTTATTTAAGAAAACAGTACACATCTCCTCAACCTTTGTTAACAAAACTACTGATTATCAGTATTGCCAAGAGTTATAAGGTAATAGATCCATTCTTTGAACTGGGCAGAGTTCTAGGAAATATCTGTCCTTTATAGAAAACTGAAAATTCAATGAAACAAATGCAAAGATGTCTGTGCCTTGAAGACAAGATAACTTTATGCTGTCTCATGTTAGTGTGCTGCAGAGCAGAAATCAGGATGAGCAGATTCTGGAACAATAACATGACAGTACAGCTTGTAAAAGAAAATTGCTTTTAACCAATTTAACGTCAAAGATGAAGAAAATTACTGAGTATAAATAAATTTTTAAAGCCTTTAGAGAGAATAGCATATGAATATGCTATAAACATGTACACCTCACATATCAATTCCAGTTTAGTCTGCATTCCACTGAGCTACAGGAGACCATACATGAATGTTCCAGAAGCAGAATAGACTTGGCTTCCAGTGAAGGAAGGCTGACGTCATTTCTTTGCAAAAGGATAGCTGAGAGGTAGTAATAGATTACTAGATGAATAGGGAATCTCCATATTTTTCTAGAGTGCACAGGAGCTTTAGGAGAACAGGAGAACACCAGGAAGAAATAAGTGATATGCATTTTTTGATTACATCACTGCAACTGTTATTTCATCCAGTTCTGAAGTCTAAAGTTGGAAAGATTTTGAAAAAATTGGAAAGGATTCAAAACAGGTAGAAGAAGGAATATGGAAAGAAGTGAGAGAGGAGGGAGAGAGAGTGTTTAGATGCTCAAAAGCCAATATGTGAACAAAATATTTCCATCCAGAAATATAGAATAATCAGGTATCAAAATGTTTTGTGAGGAATCTAAAAATGGCTGTTGGAGGAATAAGACAGGAATAGACCTTAAATGCTGGCAAGTTTCTCCCCAAGCGATATCCCCTACTGCCCCTGGCAGGGGAGGACTGTTGTGCCAGGACAGTTGTAAGGCAGTGTGGTACTCCTTGTATTTACATGTTCCTTAATATGAAAAAGGGCCTTCCAACAAGCGATAACTCTAGAGCAATAAAACAAGGCAGTACTAAAAAATATAGGGCATAGCTTCTAATATTGATGATAATAAACACAACTTGACCTACATGGGAGATCACAGACATTCATTTTATAGCAATTACAAGTCATTAATGAATCATGAAACTGTAACCCAGCGATCAGGTTGCAATGGTAAAAAAAAAGATAAATCTTCAAGATAACTGTAACAAAAGTACATGTGTATTCTTTTAGGCTGTGACAAATGAAAGAAAGTTGATCCTTCATATTTCTGCTTTGCTATGTTAATAAGCAGGAGTATAGTAATTTTTTCTTTGATTAGATGTGGATAACTTTGATAGAGCACATAAGGAACTAATATTAGATGGAATAGGATAATACAACATGATTGTTGGGAAAAATGTACTTTCTCCTACCTTGTTTAATCCTTACTATTGAAGAAAGAAACCTTGTGGGGGGTTAAACAAAAATTTTTGTCTCTCAAATTCTTTTCATTCACGTCTGTAGTGGTCTTTGTCTTCTTGTTGTATCTTTAGCAATGAGGTGTCATCACAGGTAGATGCTCTGGCAGCTAAGTGTTGCAGTAAATTCAAGAAAGTACTGCTTTTTTGTGTGTTTTGTTATGACAGTATATTTCAACTTCGTAATTACTTTCATAAAGTTGTGAGTTTAGTTCATATCTACCAATCACATCATTTAGTTAAATCACAAAAATCCTGGGCAAACAAAGACCATCCCATTTTTTGACTGGGGGAGTTTTCACAGCTTGATGCCATGAACAGTTATATGAAGCAGTTATCTTCAATTAGTTAAAGCCAAAGGGAAATAAAATTGATTGTGAAGGAACTTCAGATATCTACAAATGTAGAAGTGAGAACCATTAATGTACACAATTTGTAATTTACACAATGTGTAAATACCATGCCAGCAAGGATTGTAAAAGTTAATCTTGTTGACATAAATCTTTAACACTTGGATCAGACTGCCACAATGCCTTTGCCATTTGATTACAAGTGAGCAGAATTTATTATATGGAGCACATAATGGGCAAAAATGTCAAAGAGCAATGCCTTACAGGTGGAATAAATTACTGAGCTATTAAATATATGGTCTATTAAGACACCAAACGACTTTGTAAAATTCTGCTGAAGTCAATTAAAAGAGTCAATATATATAGAAACAAGCTAATTAGTGGAACTGATGAAGGTGCCAGTGAAATCAGAGGGTGAGTAATATATTAGGGATGCAAAGCACTATTGTGTAACAGTGTCTTGTACTATTTTAAGAGGGCTCACTCTATATGAACCATGTTACAACACATTGACATTAACAGACTGACAAGAAATTTAATCAAAGTGTATTTTTGTAATGAAAAGTAATGTCAGTTTTAATTATACAATTGGTGCGTATACAGCATGGACAAAGCATGCTGATAGGCCACTTTAATGGTGACACTGTTCCTACTGTTATGTGAAAAACCTGAAATTGTACATGCACAGACAGCCCTCCCCTTCACCTTCACATCTGGAGTGCTGTGTCCAGTTCTGTGCTCCATGGTACAAGGAACATACAGACTTCATGAAGTGTGTCCAGCACAGAGCCACAAAGGTGATCAAAGGACTGGAGCATCTGCTCTGTGAGGAAAGTCTGAAAGCTGGGACTTGTTGAAGAGGAGTCAGGGTATCTCCCAGATGTGTGTAAGTACCTGATAGGAGGGGATGAACAGAAACCAGCCCGTTCTTGGTGTGCCCACTGGCATGAAAACAGGCAATGGGCCAAAATGGAAACACATCCTTTGAGATATTCAAAACCTGACTGGATATGGTCAAATGGTGACCATTTGATTCAAACAGCTTGTTTATGTCAATTATGTAAGTTCCTATTCCCTCTTGAAAAGAATTCTTATTTGAATGGCAATTATAGTTTTAGATTAGGACTTTGTAAAGTTTTGTACGTGTGCTGAACAACTTTCTGGCAGCTTTTTTCCTTCCTTAATATTGTGGATGTCCAACAGGCATTCAATTGAATCAATATGTGAGGTTTTAATAATTTTAATCAAATATTGTTTTATGCTTTATACTATTCAGTGTCTGCTGCTAATTTTCTTTACAATTCAATGTGAGAAAAAGATTTCTTTAAAGTATAATTAAGTTTTTCCACAGTAAACATTTCAGTCTAGTTAATTAATGAAGAGCTGATCTCCATACACTCCTTAACATGACTGAAAATCAAAAGCTGACATGGCCCAACAGATTTGTTCACTTTATGTTTGACTTTCTAAAGGAGTGAGCGTTATCAATTATGTATCAAGTAAATGTAGACTGTAGCTGTCCACCATCACAAAAAATCAATCTCAGTGTTATCAATCTTAGTATTATACTACACTATTCCCTGTATCATTAAACCAGGACCATAGAGCTAATTATATGGACCACTGGCTCTTTGAATGTTTTTTTCTTTGAAAACAAAAAAAAACCCCACATTATTTTTAATCCATTATACCCCAGACTAGCTTTGAAGCCACTGTTAAAGACACTCTATTTGTAATGAAGACTGAAAAACATATCAGCTGTGAGTTACCTGGTCTTGTTCTGGTTTTACCTTGTTTGTGACTTGCTGTCCTGTGTGAAGGGACAGGGCCATTGCTCTGAGAGAGCAGGAGCACCTTGAGTGCCAAAGGTCTAAAAGTAGGAGTGGGGCAGCAGAAGGCATCCCACCAAAAACTGTGGCACCTTCAGGCATCCTGGCTACCCCATAAGGAGCTGTGGGCTGCAGTGACCAGTAGTGTAGCAGAGAATTAGGAAGGTGTCCCTGCAGAAGAATTGTCCTGAGCAAAGCTAACTGAAAGACTTTCAGGAAAATACAAGTTTAGTACTAGAAATGTCAGATGACTTTGAGCCTCAGGGGTCTAACATGCTTCGGCTGAGACACAGGTGGGCTTCTGATAGAATCAGCATGTGCCTGAAGACAAGGCACCCCAAACCCATGGCCACTGCAATGGAAACAGTGCATCTGGTCATGGCGCACTGCATTCATGGTTCCGGGATAGGTTTGCCGTATTTTATGTAGCAACTTCATTGAAATCTTTGGATTCAACTGTCACTTGAATTGTCTCTGAGGAGCATGAATATTCATACGAGTAATGCACAAATATGTCTTGGTGTGTATGAAATGAATGTAGAATAAATAATATTCATTTATTGGTGAAATGCTGCACTAAAAACTGCATTTACAGATGTCTTATGAACTAAACATTATGGTCCTTCAAAGGAAAACATTAATGATTTTCTTAAATATATTTATACATCTGAAGTTAAGCAAAGGGTTTTCAAATGCTTTCAATTTTAAAGTTTACAGAAATGCACTGGTTTTTTAAGAATCCTTGTTTGAGGCTTTTTTGCATGATTATTAAGTGCTCTTGTGAAATGAAGCCACTACCTTTCATGCAATTCTATCTAAAGCAGCTGTGATTATCAGTCTTCTTTCAGCAGTAATAGAATTAATTCAGACTAAACAATTAATTAAACCAGAATTAGACTTCTTTTCATGAATTGTTAGGGAATAATAATTGGTTTTTATCAGTATGTTTTGTTGAACGTGTAGTTACTGGAACAAAGAACAAACTAGATACTTTTATCTACCTTTCTTTTGATCATTTACTGTTTATTCTTAGTAATATTTTTAAAAAATGCAGTGGATATATTCTGCTTCTTAGCTAATAAAGAGTTATTTTGTTAAGAGAATAAAAAAAAGAAGTGAAAAATCTGTGTGATAAATCCATGATGAATGATTTCTTTTAAACTTAAATAAGACTTATCTATTACCTTAATTTATCACTAGGGTTGTGCCAGTGTTCTGGTCACCTGTTATATACTATTTTGGAAATAAATCAGCTTATTCATTCTTAGATAATTATTAACATTTTTTGACCAGTCCTAATTCCAGTTCAGAATTTATGTCTGGTTTTTTGGCTGGATGGATTATTTCTTAATCTTTGAAAAATTTCTGAACCTTGGCTCAGAATGAACACCTCCAGGCAACAACATGCAACAGTCATTTAAGTAACTTTGATACTTACTATTATTTTAGTTTAATAAATGCATGAGATAGAGACACACACAAGTCTGTCTAGGACATCCCTAATGGTTTAAATAGGAAGATAATGTAAAGTTAAAACTGACATCAGTCACAAGCCTGGAAAACAGCAAATGAGAGATTTTAAAATTCTGTATGGATTTCTTAAAAACAAAATTATTTACTCACTTGTTCAGAAATTGTACTTTTTTACTTTCTAAGATCATCAGTACTCATTTTTCATTTATCTTTAGTCAATTCTCTGGGTTAGGAAGGATAGTGGATCTGAAATTCAAACACGTTCTAGTACAAATAACTTTCATCGACATGACACTCTGGGAATGTGACGTTATGTGATTTTCATAACAGAATAGTTTGTAGAGCAGAAACCATTGCATGTGACTGGATGCATACTGCATCTGACTAACAGCAAACACCCAAAGCCCACAAGCCAACTCTGAACTAATGTTTTAGTGAACACCCATGAATAATGGACACAATCAATCAAGCCTGGTTTAAGTGGACTGCATATGATTTGCTAACCAAAGGAAAGGAGGTATGTTGATAAAAAATAATCACCTCTGAAGAACTCGATCAGTTGTTATCCCTTGTCTCAGGAACTAGAGATGGAGAACTGTCAACATGTATTCTACTCTCTTGGTTCTCTTGATTGCTTTTTTACAAGAACCCCTTGTCCGCTTAAGCAAAGTCAGTTTCTTTGAGAGAATGGGATCAATCCACTGAGTAGAGAAAATGGTAAAAATGTGAGTTAACAGTGTGCCGGTTTGGACAAATTTGGAGGAAAATATCCTCTGATAGAAGGCAGGCTACAACCACCGCCCCCCACCAAGTTCAGGAAAAAAAATTTCCTTGGAGGAAAGTGAAAGAGATAAAAAAACTATTTATTTACAAGCACACAGGAAAAGAATAATAATGCTGGATAATAAAACCTCTCGCTGTGGAGAGAAGATTCCAGAGTTCTTCTGTGGGTGTGGTCTCTCTTCTCCTCCTCGAAGCTGGGTCAGTGTGGGCCCACCTCCAGGGCCTTGGTGGAAAATTCTCCCGATGTGTTCTGATGTTGAAACAGTCCAGAAGAGAAGAAGGGAAAAGCCGAAGTCCCAGGAAAACCAAGTTCAACTCTCCATCTCCCTCTGGAGAAAAGGAGCCGAAAGCTGCCTGAAAAGCAAGAAGGTGCCTCCTCCACACTTGCTGCTTCAGCAGGAGAATGCAGAGGAGTGTGTATCTGTGTCCTTGAACAACTGTTTTGAAAAGTTCTCTGGGTTTTTTTCTCTCCCCCCTCTCGGGCTCAGTTTAAAGGCACAGAAAGGCACAGGATTGATTTCTGGGCGTAGAGCAGTGATAGGGGATATGCATCATAAAGTCACCCCAAGATACAGTTAATTCTGTGAAGTTTAGTCATTTTATTTCTGTTACAGCTCTCCTTGAATACCTTGATTCTAAATCTTAAATGAAGAACTTCCATCTTCCTACTTAATTTTTAACTGTCTGCCCTAAAGGTTTGCATACTTTGTATATTAGACTCTTACTATCTTCCCACTATTTGTAGTCATAGCTTATCATGTAAACCTGGCATTAATTTCATTATAAACAGGACTAAATTTGAAGGTAGTCTCCATGTGAACATTTTCCAAATTTCTGTGAAATTTTCATAGGAAAATGGGAAATCTAAATCTAAATTAATTGTCTGGCAATTGTATTTATTGTATTCTTTTGAAATTTTTGAATTTTGAAATTTAGAATTCTGAAATTCATGTAGTAAAACTTTCAAGAAATTTTAGCTTTCCTATGAGCCAGATGTCTTATTTCATTGTTTATATTTCATAATAACAGTATATATGGAAAACCTGCCAACTCTTCAGAAACAGATATAGAAATGTAAAAAAGGGACTGCATCTGTTACTATTAAGGAATGCTAGGACAATACAATAGCATTCTAAATTGGTGGATTGTTTGTGTTTGGGTTTTTGTTCAGATAAAGATGCTTAGGTGACTATAAACAACAAGAAAAACTCCAGAACTATTATGGATTATTCACCATTCATGCTAACAAAAGCAAAAATGCATTCACCAGTGTTATTACACTCTTCCTAGAAACCTGAAGGTTTCATCTCTGGAAATCTTTCTTATGAACTCATTATGAATGCAAAAGAAATTAGCATCTATCAATATAACCAAAAGAGAAAGGCAAGCATTATCATATGCTTATGATATCTTCACAACTTGTTCTTACAAATCTGTTCTTGGCAGTCCTTGAGGATGAGGAAGGTAAGTTCTTTAACTTTTATCAGATGTTTTATTGCACAGATTTGGATGTAATTACTTGGGCAATAAAAAACACTGAGATTTACTGAATTACAGCCTTTTAAATGCTAACAAATAATAAGAAAGTCGTACTGAAATCGTATGTTTTATCAGTTGACTGTAATTGAACTGGTCACTCTAATTAATCTGCCCCTTTTAGTCTGAAATACTATTGATTTAAATATTTTTAAAATATTGAGACACGTGCTATTCACAAGATAGCATGGAGAAAATTGCATGCTTTCTTGGCAAAGAAATAAAATTATAAACTGATAACTTGTCTAACATAAAATATTTGGTGTGCATAAACAGTATATTATCCTGTATCCTTGCTTCCTCCTGAATCACTTGCATATTCAGAGACTTAATTGCCTGCTGGTATTATAAAGGAGGATCTTGGCCATGCAACACATTTTTATTGAGATTGAGTTGCTTAATATATTCTATAGGAGTGATTTCCATATGCTGGAGTCCTTTTTTGATAGAAGGAAGCATAAATACTGTGTTAGATTTTGGAAGATTAACTCTTCCAGCTTTGTGATGATAAAGTCTTGACAACACTGTGTTCTGGTAATAATATTACACCATGTGAATTATATTAACTTTGAAAAAGTGTATGCAACTTCTACGTGAAGACCTAAATTTGTGCAATTTGAAGGTGGTATGGAGCTCATTTGAGACTATCCGTTGAGAGGAGGCAGAGACATTATCCAGAACAGGTAAATGCAATCTTTCTACATTCAGGTGCTAGAGATGTAAATGTTTATTATAATATAAGATTCTGAATTCTCTGTGGGTATGTTTACTAGTTTTTCAGACATAATTTTCACGGTCTCCTTCTTTTTACTTTTCCCCTCATAGGATAAGCCTTTTTCTTTTAAATGCAATGTGAAACAATTTATATGCTGGTCCCAAAGACAATTCGCTGTTATAGCAGCATATACCCTTCACCATGAGTGGAATGTGCAGAATCCTCCCCATGTAATTTAATGAGCCCCTCTGCCTTTGGGTCCCATGGAGTTTTCCTCTGCCAGTTGCTGATTAAAGCTATTCTGGCTGAATGAGAGAAAAACAACTAATTATAATAATATAATAATTTTGTCTTTTAGGTTTTACAGAAACTGTCTGGAATACTTTCCTGGTTGTTAATGATCCTTAGTAGAGCAGATGGAATTCTCCAGTCTGAGCAGAAGCTACAAAAGAGTCTCTGAGGTTTATGATGTGTCGTTTGGTTCACATCCGGCAGAGTAAGCCAGAATAAATCTAAAAAAAGGAGAATGTTGAGGGGCTTTGATTCTGTTGCTGAGCTATTCCCTATATAACATGTGTTGTGTTGCTAATTTGCTGACTTGGAAACACAAGCAAGGAATTATATTGGGAGTTTTAAATTTTAAGCCCTGAAATATTAAAGAGGTGGCATGCTGAGATACAAAACTTAAAAAAAAAAGTAGAAAATCTCCATCTAAAATACAGCTTTAATGCACTCTAAGGGCTAATACCCAAAATCACTCCAAAGGCCAGCTGCCTGATTAAAATTGCTGGTCCAGACCTTTGTAAATAGCTGAAATTGCTTTATATTAAGAAAAATAAAACTCATTTTGGCAAATTCTGACACATCCAAATATTATGACCTCTAAACCTTTGTGGGTTGTAATCCATCACTGAATACAGACCCAGTCTGTGTCTGCCTTCCTAGGTACCTAGATGCTTAAATATCATCCATAATATAACCTCTATGAAGTTTTTCTGTTTTAAAGACCTGTGAAGCTAACTTCCCTAGGCAACTGCTTTTCATTGTCCAGTCCCACAAGCTACACAACCTTTCTGAAGGCCATCAAAGAAATCTTGAAGATCGAGCCTTCAAATCATGAAGAGAGATCTCAAAGTTGTGATTTCTGGACAGACTCTGTAGGCAAGCTTACCACTCACAAAAAAAATGCATTTGATGATGGGATCTTTCATGTAATATTTGAGACGCTGATAGTCAAATCTTTGCTATATAAACCTGACCTAGGGCTCTGATATTCTGACAAACTAGCCTCCTGGTCATGAGGATATTGGCTATTGCTGCATCTTAACCAACACGTCCCTTTCAGCCATCTCCAAACATATCAGCAGTTACAGATGTATTGAACCAAACGGAGAGCCCAAGACTACTTTCTCCTGTGTTTGACCATCCTCAGAGTAAAAAAAACTTTTCTTCTGCTCAGAAGGACCATGTATTTTCACAGATGTGTTTTCATTTGTTACTGTTGCTTCTTATCCTGCCAGTAGGTACTAATGAGAAGAGTCTGATTTCCTTTCTGATTTCCTTCCCTCCAATCAGGTAGTTATACAAATTGATAAGATCCCCCCTGACCCTTTTTGTCATTAAGCTGGACATTCCCAGCTCCCTCAGCCTCTCCTCATGTGAGAGATGCTCCAGTCCTTTCATTAGCTTTGTGGCCTCGTGCTGGTCTCGCCCTAGGGTGTGCATATACTTACTGTGCTGGGGACACTGCAGATACAACCACATTAGGGCTGAGGGCATGGATCCCCTCCCCTCACCTGCTGGCAGCACTCTGCCTAATGCAGCCCAGAAGGCTGTTGGTCTTTTTTGCCACTTATGGCCAGTTGTCCACCAGGATCCAGGAAGGTCTTTCACACATCTGCTTTCCCAGAGGTCAAGCCCCAGCATGCATAGCCACATAGGCTTATCTCTCCCCAGGTGCAGGACTTGTCATTTACCCTTGTTGAACATCATGAGAGTTGTCTGTTCCCAGTTCTCCAGACTATCCATGTCACTTTGAAAAGCAGCACAACCATCTGGTGCTCCTCCTACTTTTATATCATCTGCGAACTTGGTGAGGGTGTATTCTGTTCCTCAGCACAGGTCATTAATGAAGATACCACATTAATGAAGTCACTGAAGATCCTGTACCGACCCCTTCGTACACTGCTTGTGTCTTGCCCCCAGCTGCACTTTGTACCAGTGACCACAACCTTCTGGACCTGGCTTTTCAGAAAATCTTCTGTCTACTTCACTGCCCACTTAGGTAACCCATGCTTTGTTTATGATGATTGTTGAGGGAGACAGTGGCAAATAACTGGCAGCAGTGTCAGCCTTTACCAGGCTCAAGGTAAACAACATGCACTGCTCTCCCTTCATACACCAATCTATTCACCTTGGCAGAGAAGGCTTTCAGGTTGGTCAAGCATGAATTTGCCTTCATAAATTCACGCTTTTGCCATGCTCTACAAATCAATGATGTAGATTTGTGAGGATTTTTAAAGCATGTCTTTTCATAAGGAAATTACTTAAGTATCTCTGGCACTGAACGTTTGCAGTGGTTTCCATCATGGGTGAAATTGAGACTATAGAGTTCCACAATAGCATCTTCTCTTGTCCCTTGTCAGAGGCAGGACCCTGCAGCACATAAACCTTTATTCTGGCCTTTTTTGTGTTCTTATAAATTTAAAGACCCACTGAGTGTTTTCCTTATAGTATTCTCTAATCCAATTTTGTAAAAAATTATTTTTAAAAATGCTTTTATATTAGGAGCAAACCTGAATCACTGCACCTTATTCTTGAATAAAGTACTTTTTCTGCCAGTCAACCATTAAAAATTTTCTAATAATGAACTAAAATATATTCAAGGCTGAAAACCTGCTTTGTTTTCAAATGTGTGGCTGGTAACAGCTGATATCCTTGGCCAGAGTAATCAAGGCTTATAATGGAAATGTTAATGAGCCCTGAACTATAGCAGAGCAAATTGAAGAGTCAACTGTTATTGAAGGCAAAGTTAAAATACCATACCTGAGTAAGCTTTATGCTTCTTGAATACCTCTCTGATAAAGAATCTTAAGTCATAAACACTTTCAGAAGAAAGGATTTTGAAAATATTTGCTGTATGCAAAAAGTTTCTCTTTAAAATTTGTTTTGTATGAGAGTGCTCTGAAGTAATATCATGAACTAGAGGGCTCTGTAAATCTGGCTCCAAGGTGAGACATATGAAACTTCAGTTATCTAGTTGCCTTTAGTCTTACAGTAGTGACCTGGTCATGAAGATGTGAATCCTGTTGGTTTAAAATCTTGGAAGGAAGACGGAGCTTGGAAAATCTAGGCACACCTGTTCCTGCCATACAAGCTTTGACCTGCAAGACCCGTCAGTGGGAATCTTGCTTCCCATAGAAAGGAAGAGATGAAAGTTATAGTTTTTAATTATGCTGTTGTGGGAAGATGACTGGGAAAAAAAATCAGGGGAAACCAAGGAGTTATATTTACATCCTAACAGAAGTTATAATGGTACAGGAATTTGAGGGTAAAACACAGTTGCCACTCCTTAGCTGGAATGTAGTTGGCATGCTGGGAACCTATTCCACAGTGATTCCCCACACACACACACCTGCTAAGGGGATGGAATGGAGGGTGGAGAAGACTGGAGACACCGTGGCCAGTCTCTGTTGAAATCCCTGAAGGGAAGGGAACCTGATGGTGCTTTGCGGCTGATAAACCACTTGTCAGCCAGGGCAGATAGGGGAGGAGGTGTCCTGCTGCTGAGCCAACAGCTGTGGCGAAATCTCTCTCCTCAGATGAACTTGGTTCATTGTAGCCTAATTGTAATATTAATGCACACTTCCATCCCAGTGTTACTCATCTCCATGGTATGACCACCCCTCACTGGGCATGCACTCTAAATTCTTTTTGACTGTAAAAGCAAAACAAGAAAATTTTACACCAATCAGTAACAAAGATATGCATGACTAGAGTCACTCATGCTCCACCTAAACATAGAAGAATAGTGTAAAACCAGGTTGAGAATGGGGAAAAGTTAGGGAAGGCTCCCTTGTAACTGCTGGGATCAGTCAATGGGCTGAACCTGTCTTCTCCCCTGTAGAGACACCTGTTGGGTGAGAGTCACACTCTGTGCAAGCTGAATATTTTACTGGGGATTAGAGCTTGTCTGTGTATTGCTTTAAATACATTTTTGCAGTCAGATGCAAAAAGTCAGATACCAGCACCTATCAAATCTTAATCTGCCACAATTTTATATTCAAAATAAAAATTAATAGTGTGAGTCCTTCATGGGCACTGGCAGTCACTGGCAGTAACATACTCTAATACAGTGGAAGACCTACTGAGAGGTCTCCCTTATGCTGTTGATGTGTGTCCCGGAACAAGTCAGTCCTGCCCTCCCATCCAGCAGGACGGCTCAGTGAAGGGCCCCCATAAGGGGACACTGACAGACTGACGGGCACAAGGGTCTCAGCTTTCCTGGGGTGTTGACAGACAAATCAAACACTAAGGGTCAAGTAAATCTCCCCACAGTAAGGGTTGAAGAAAACTCCCCTGTCACGTGACAGCTATTTAGCCATTAAATAATTTGAAAGAACAAGATGCTCATATGGCTCTTCTCCCTTCTCAGACTCTTCACATTTGGAGCCTCTGCAGGATCAGCTGGAGCAGAAAACCATTATTTCTGCAATCTCACACCCTCTCTGTGTATTATCTCTAAATTCATGTCATAAGGGAATCAGTCACCTGGTAACTTACTTAGGTCTAGGAAACCTTGTCCAGAAAGTTCTTACCTGGATTAAAAGGAATTAAAAGATTACATCAATTTTTAAAACAGTAATTCAATATAATGCTGAAGGAAACTCAAAGCCATCATGAGTTAAAAAATTTTCAGATAATATTTTGTGAATCCAGAAGCTTAACTAACATCTCTGCAGGGAAATGTAACTAACAAAGGAAGTTTCTCTTTTTCAACCAACTAAATAATAAAGTCAATATTATTCAAAATATGATGAAAAATTTTGAATTACTTTTTTTTTTAAAATTTGTCCTGAGCACAAAAATATTAAAAAGAAAATATCTATTCAGAAAGGTGAGGTAAGAAGATAAACCTGGTAAAGTGGTATCCAGGAAGCATCTTCTGGTTTTACATTTTCTAACATCCAGGGCTTTCAGAAAAAAAATGAAATCAGGTATTATAAATCAAAAAATGGAGAAGGAAAAGGAGATGCACAGGAAGAACTGCGAAGTATTTTCCACTACTATGCAATTAATTTCTGAAATTATACAATTTATAACATAGAATATTGAAAGAAATATCCCTTTTAAAAAAATCCTGGTTAACTTTTCTTATTATATCTAGAAGCCTGAGGTCTGGAGCTACATGTACACAATACTAGAAGTGAACAGTGTAAAATATTTGTAGTTTCCTATGACCTTTGATCTTTTAAATAAAAGATACTCTTCTTTCAAGACCTACTGTCCCATATGGTTATATATGGTATTTTAAAAAGAATGAGTCTACCTTTTTTCCCCTCAATATTAAAAGAAAGATAATAGCTTTTTAAAAACATTAAAATCCAGAACTACACTAAGAATATGTCCAAATTGGACAGATAGTGTATCTGCATCTTCCAGGAGGAGTTAGTTAGAACATCTTAAGAACATCTTATTTTACTGGCATCAGTAAAATAGTAGTCTATGCACGCTTTTCCTGTTTTCCTATGCAGTCAATAAAAAAATTTCAAATAGCATGTATGGAAGTACATAAGACTTAAAAAAATATCATTGCAGTAAATCTCTTCTGATGAAGCAAACAAACTTGCCTAGTGAGCTGTATCCTTGATGGGAACCAAGTAAACTCCTCTGGGTAATGGATTGGCAATGTTGGGTAGGTGCTGGGAGGTGAGGAGGAGATGGCAATGGCTGCAGTTGCCCTGCAGGAGAATGAAAGAACAGTACAGGAGGTGTACAGGGTGACAGTGCAATGAAATCCAGTAGGAAAACAAGTTTTCTGTTGAAATGGAGTACAAGAAATGTCTCTCTGACATTAGCCTGCTGCTAGAATATGAGTCTCTGGAGACTCATCTCTGTCAAACTTACTTCTAGGATAAATTCTGTAAATTCCCCAAGGCAAGTTCTGTAGCTTGTTTTGTGCTTTGAGAGCAATGGCTTCCTGATCACAGAACCATTTTGATTTTAGTGTTTTCAAGTGGTTTATGGGAAGTGACCCGGTTTACACAGGGTCTCTGTACTATCTATGCAAAATAGAAATATTTTCTTGCTCTTCAGGTAATAGAAGGGTAAAGGAATAAAATAATCCAACACAATGAGAAAATATGTTTGTTCACATAGATGTGTAGATAGAATATGTCAATAGACACAATATAATCAATAAATAATAATATGCCCCTATTCTAAACTAGTAAAAATATAAGTGAATCTGGCTTTTCTAAGGGTATTTTGTAATGTCTTCTTTCAGGGGTTAAGTAAGATTAGATTTTTTTGGTTCAATTTCAGAATCTAGAAGAACAGTGAAATTTGGAAAACATGTTGTTTCCATTTGTGAGATGTACTGGCATTCTATCTTAATAGGTTTTACTTCATGTTATGTCTGTCAAAGGAAAAAGAGGGTCATATGAGAAACATTAATTTTAGTAGACATATGCTTACCTGCTCCAGTCACTTAAAATAAAAATAGTTTAAAGCAATAGCATAAGTTTGCAAATTGGTCAGTGAATAATAACGCTTTATATCTCTCAATAAAAGGCTTCAAAAGACTTTAAACTTCACAACAGCTCTGAAGCTGGTATTCAGATATTCTTTTTGCAGACAGATAAATGGTTCTCAGGGGCTTTCAAACCCATCAATTTTAGGGTCTCAGTTGAGAAATGCTGCAGCATTTGCTTGCTTACCTTTCTTCTTAAATGAAAGCAGAGAGGAGAAGAATTCTGATCTTTTGCCATTCTCCCACTTTGTTCATAAACTGTTCCCAGTCTAACAGTTGTCTCACACCTCATTTTTTTTAAAAATACATATATTTAGAGTTTGCAGTTTTAAAAATAGCATGTTCAAATTAGGAACCTTGAACAGTTTAACTAAAACTTGTTCCAGAAATAATTTTCATTATACCCTGACTGAGAAAATTATGTAATGCCTGTAAAGGAAAAATACCATTAGAAACGTAAAAAACCATATATGCATACCTATAATTAATGAAATTATTATGTAAAATTCTATATCTTCTACTTTTGGAAAAAAGGAAACTTTCCCAAAATAATGTAGAAGGAAGGAAGAACAGACAAAAAGTTTTGCAATCAATAGAAACTATAACATGAATGCGAGGTAGATAATGAATTATCTATTAAACTATTGACAAAATCTGTAGTCTGAAAAAGCAGATATTAAGGTCTGGAAAATAATGACAGAATCATAGAATGGCTTGGGTTATACGGGACCATAAATATAACCCAGTTCCAATCCCTCTGCTGTGGGCAGGGACACCTTCCACTAGATCAGGTTGCTCAAAGCTCCATTCAGACTGGTCTTGAACTCTGCCAGGGATGGGGCACCCACAGCTTCTCTGGACAACCTGTTCCAGTGCCTCAACGCTCTCAAAGTGAAGAGTTTCTTCCTAATATCTAATCTAGACCTGACCCCAGTGAGTTTGAAGCCATTCACCCTTGTCCTATCACTACTTGCCCTCATAAGAAGTCCCTCTTCATCTTACTTGTAAGCTCACTTTATAATAATGTAAAGGTTCTCTGAGTTCATGTAAGGGCTGCAAATTTTGTACTTTTCAATTTCCTTTGAACTTTATAGAATTTAGCAATACCTTTAGAGATGTGGGTTCCTGCTGTCTATCCTGTAGCTGGCCCTTCTCTGGGACACCTAGATATTTATAAAGGAATTGAAAATACATCTTCTTGAAATGTAGTAAATGTATCTTCAGTGCTCTGTTTTCCCACAAAACCACAACACGTAGCATAGCATCCTTAAAAAAAACAAAACAACCAACTCAAGACATCAAGAAATTCCCCAAAACAAAAATCAACCAAATAATAACACCAAAAAAGAAGAAAAAGATAGAATAATGCTAATTTTTGCTATAATTCTTCACTTTTGAATACTTCTGAGACAGACCTCTTATTTCTCTTTCCAGACTAAATATTATTGGTTTTGGTATTTTTCATTGTCACTCCTCTCTCTGGCTCTTACCAGAGCAGATAATTTGTTTCTTACCATTACTGGTTAAGAATCACTAAGCACAAAGAGGAGTTATTAACAGTCATCTTGGACCCATAAGTTCTGCTGTAAATACACACAGAAAATGTTCTTTGTGATGAGAAAGTAACAAATAGGTGTTTTCGCTTCACTGCTTCTATTGCCGTTCTCCAAGGGGAAACATTCAATGTCCATGCCTCATTGAACATGGATTCGATGTATTTCTATTACAAGGAACAAGAACTTCATTATTCCTACTACTACTACTACTATAAATTGATGAGATAAAAACACTGGGTTTTTGAAAAGATGCTTTCTAAAATGAGCCTATAGGTCATTCTGAAATAAAAACCTCTATCGCTATTTCTGTCATTCAGTGTCAGCAGACTGTTAAATATAATTGCCTTACTGTTTTTGTGATGATATTTATTATTTCCCACCTGATAAAAGAGAGTCCTTTCCTCTAGAGATTGATGGTCCTCCTGGAGTTTACATTGATGTAATGTTAAAGAAAATGATAAATGTTTCTGCTTTTCTGAATAAGAAATGTCCTACCTTTTTGATAGCATGGTTAGTCTATTTCCTTGAAAAAAATCTTTCATCCAAGAACTTTGAACTTGGTATATATGATTTTTTTCTTGCAAATTACATCCACTCAGCATTTTGGTTTCTTTTAACAGAACACCACTTTTTTTTTACTCTTCTGTGATGGGTCTGATTTTATAATACAGCAGTTCAAAGTTTCCTGTATAACCTTCACTGAAAATTATTGATGTAATACATCCTTTTAAAAAGACATTATATACAAGTGTAATGACTAGTTTGCTCACTAGAGCCTCATTTTCTCTCATTTCTAAACTGGTAAATTGCATGCTCCAAAATATGTAGATTAAAAAGAAAAAGACATAGACAGTTTTATATTTTTGTTCAGATCCTCTGTGTCTACCTTTGGACCAACATTTGGTCATCTATTTGTAATGAAAATACTTTATGCTTAGAAAAGGGTCCTTAAAAATTTTGTCACACGTATAATCAAGCGGCATGGAAGAGGAATTCAGTTTGGGATTCAGGTTGCTGGTCCAGTGCATACTTGCTTTGTGATTTTGAAAAGTTCCTCATCTCTAACTGTCTGTTCCTCTGTGTTGTTCAGATCAGAATCTCTGCCTGACAAGGGTTGTTTCTTGCTGTCTGAATGCGTGAATTGACTGCCCAATACAATGGAACATTGAGGTGCTTTTGCATATCTACTCTACTGTAATACAATAATTAATTAAAATTAGGTAGGAGTTAATGGTCCAAGAGATTTTTACAGCTCTTCCCTTGTGGGAAATGTCTTGGTAATAAACAAATTCGTTTTATCAAAAGCAAATGATACTTTACTATGACAGATATATTATTTTGAGAATCTTTGAGGTATAAAAGTCAAAAACAAGAATTACATTTTTTAATATATAAGACTTGCTTATGGATATTGATATTTTATTATATAATTCACTTTCAAAGACCTTTATTTGACCTCTGTTAAAGACAGAAAGAATAGAAAGTTTTAGTCATTTTTCTGGTGTCATATAGATTACAACTCACCAGATTCCTGGGAACAAAAGCAACTATGGGAGAGGGGAATATTGGGGGAAAAGGAGATAGGGGATGGGAGTGCAGAGGCAGGGTCCTAGGGCTTTTAGAGGAAAGGAGGATATATATTCCAGTGAGATCCCTGGAATATAATAATAATAATAATAATCCCTGCCTACCCACAGCATGGGGTCATGCATAGATCTGGTTTAAAGTTCTTGAAATGGAAAGTTAGTGCTAGGTGTCTGGGTCAAATTTTTATTCAGTCAGTCATCACAGCTCTACTGATGAGAGTGGAATGCTGCCATGTAATCTGTGTCCTACCTTTCTTTTGAATATCTCATGTTTCAAAAGACTTTATCCTGTAGTGCTGAGTGCCTTCCTTCCCACCTGATCACATTAGAGATCATGCTTGGAAGATTCAGCCATAGCTCTGCCCCATGTCACTCTTCCATTTCTATCATGTCATAGAAGGGCAGTCCAAGGACAGGGAGCAAGGTGGGTACATGGAATAAGTGCATTATTTAATAGTTTTCTTCTACATTAGCTCTCACAGAATTTTTCTCTTGTCATCTGCAAAAATGAAGAGTGTTAAAACATTTTAGGAAACTTTTAAGCATTCATTTTTACAGAAATTCTAATAAAAAAGTATTGAACTTTTGCTCTGTGTTCCATTTAAAGCTTGTCAAGTGTTTTTTGAGTATCCAGTTTCTGTGATAAAATTCCAGAATGATAAATGAAAACTTTTTTTCTTCCAAAAGTGACAGTTCCAGCAGCAATCAAGTAAAGAAAGATTGCTCAGGTTCAGGTTAGGTTTTTATGGTCCAAATGGCAAAAGGTAGCACTCCAGTAATTTGGAGTGCTTAATTATTGGCTTCCCATCCAGTATATGGGAGAGGCAAGTTCAGGATACCGGTAGGATCCAGTCAATAATATTTAAGCAGCGTATTATTTTTACAAGAAGCACTCTCTGTCTTGTTTTGGAAATATCCTATTGTATAAACATAAAAGTTAGATATTTAGTAGCTCAGACAAACTCTGTCTGCCACTGATACAAGTGGTGATATCTCACACTAAAACCCTGCCTCCTTTCTTAATTTTTAATGGAGAACCAAGAAACTGCAGTGTGAGAGACTGTTGGTGATACCAGCCAGCACCTGAAGTGCATGCCATCATGCCACTAGAGAGTGATGGAGGCTTTGATCTTCCACATCCCAGAGAAATAACAAAAGCATCACTACCATGAGATGAATTCTTTCAACAGTCTGTGGGATAGGACAACTGCTGAGATCCATGGGATACTGTGTTACAAGCCCTGTGAAAGTGTACTTCAATATCCTTACTAACACTTGAAAGGCTGCCCAAGGCTAACTGACTGATTTATTTGTCATAACAACAGGTGTTGTGTAGGTAAACTTAAATGCTGATACTGAATGAAAATAGAAACATGGGCACAGGAAGAAATTAAACTCCAAGCTCCCTCAGAGTGAAAGATTGTTTGGAGCAGTCATTTCTATGTTGTTTATGAGCCTTAAAATGTTTACTGTTTCTCATATTGTGTTGACAAACTAGTCTGTCAGACATGATCAGTCAGGTGACAAAAACTAACCTTCTCTTCTTCCATTGCATACCTTCCCTCAAGCCAGAGTAACTGAGAGACATGTTTTATAATGAGAATGGGTAGCGTTTTCCTTGACAGTTATTTTTGCTCTTTCTTTTCATAAAGCCACTTATGATACCCCCACCCACTGGTTTTCCTTTTTCATTCTTACTTTTAATAACTGAGTTGATCTTTTTACTGAATCAATTAGCATATAAAGGATAAATTTTTCATTGAAGAGAATTTTTAAAATTAGTGATGCTGTGCCCTCTGGAAACAAGCCTGGTTTTAGAGATTCCTCACCTGAGCTGTTCAGCAGAGTGAATGTTGCTTTGCTGTTGCATCTGTAACAAGGTGTGCTGTTTGTCCTGCACCTTCTTGGACAGATGTGATAGCTTGGGCTCCCTCTGTCATTTTAATTTTAATGAGTTATTCATTAAAAAAGAGATTTGATGCCTCCCTTAGGGTAACAATGTTTTCTTGCACTAATAGTTATTCGGGTTCCTGTCTCAGCTTTCTGAGATTCATAAGGTTCTAATTTGAAAGTTAGGGTTGCTTTTTAGGTCGAATATTGGAATAAACAAAACTGATAAACACATATAGTCACTTTTAATATGTATTATTAGTAATTCATGGAATCCTAAATAGTTTGCACTATAAGAAAAAAGTTGTGGTTTTTGTTTGGTTTTTTTAAGAGCTTGTGCTTTTATATTTCTATTCAAGAAATATCACTTAGCCAGAAAAGACTGATAAAAGTAGTATTTAAGACACTGATACATTTTAAGTGCATAATCCTGACAGTATTAATTTCTAGAATTATCCAACAGTACAAAGGAGAAATGGAAAAATTGCTCTCAAAACAGAAATTTCTTTTTAAAGCATCATTTGTAGTCTTTGTGAAACTGTCAAAGTAAGTCAGAAGCTATGATTTTGGAAAGAGGTACAAACAGACATCAAATTTTATGCTCATTAAAGTTGAAAGCAAAGTAGTAATTACTGGTCACACTGGAAGCGTACATCTTGAGAAGCCCACAGGAAGGACAAAAGTTCAAGTTGTTAAATCAACTGTTTGTAACTCATAAGGAAAGAATGAAGAACAAGGATGTCAATAGTTGTCTCTGCTACTGGAGCTGCGTAAGTGTATGAGAAAGGGACCTGAAAGGTCATCTTGGAGACAGCAAGAATTCTGTATTTGGGAAACTGAGGAGAAGGTGCAAGAGCTTTAGCTGCCCTAGAGTCAAGGACGTTAAAGTGCTATGAGGTTGGAGTGATATTCAACAGAACTCCATGTTGGTTTGATCCTGGGGAAACCTGGGACAGCTAGAGGGAAATCCAATGGCTAAGAAAAACAAAAAAAAACCCCAAAAAACCACAACAAACAAACAAACAAACAAACAAACAAACAAAAAAAACAAAAAAAACCCACACACCACAAAAAAAAAAAAAAACAAACCACAACAAGCCAGCAAACAAAAATCAAATTCCTTGGTTTATTTTTCCTTTTTCTTGTTTTCCGAAGTTTATTGTCTTTCAGAATGTTCAGAAACATAACCTCTTCCTTCTAAATCTAAATTTATTTTAAGCTTAACTTGCATTTAAAATGAATCTGAGAAATCTAGACTTGTCTTCATGTGAAAAAAATCAAATCTAAATTAAGTGAACTATGAAGACAAATAGGTTTTAAAGTTTCAATTGAAAATTTAGAGCACCTCTGTGGGCTGGTTGTACAAGTACTGCTATTCAGGTGGATGAAAAGGGCTCTCAGAGATTCACTAGGAAATACTAAAAATCTTTTATTAGTTTAGTCATTTTCATATTTAAAATTTGTATCATAATTATCCTCTGTATTTTGCACGTGTGGAATTTAAGATATAATTATTTCAAAATAGGATTTAATTATAATAAAATGATATTTCATGTGATGTGGAAGAAGACTACTCAGATTTAATAAGTCCCCACAAAACTGAAGATGATCAAACCAAATGATTAGCAGGAAAGCTACAAGGAAATAATAGTGCAAAATTAAAATAACAATGTATAACAATGTATAAAATAGGCAGTTGTTCTAATCCATGCATAGTTTTGCCTAATCTAATGAATTTTGCATAATCTAATGAATTCCATGCTAATGTTCATACTGCCTACTTCTCAATTCTAGTTCTTTCCCTGAAAATCTTTTATATCTACTCTTAGAATTAAATACTAGCATAACCTTAAATTAAAAATTCTTAGATTGAGTTTTTATTCATCCACTTCCTTTGGTTAGTCATCCAAGGTATGCCTAATTTATGTGTTCAGCCACTAGAATGTGGTCTTTTTTTCCTATTACTGAAATTTAGCTTGAGCCTTGAGTATTTCACACCTTGCCTACTCATTCTCTTAACTCCTCCAAACTCTTCTTGCATAAATCTTCCAAAGTGTTTTTGGTTTGGTTTGGTTTGGTTTGGTTTTTTTTAAGATCATCATGGTTTCTCATAGTTTGGTTAATTATATTGTATTTAAATTATCTGGCAACTTCACCCGCTGTCTTAAATTCAGGTTTCTTCTTCCTGCTGTAAAATTTACTGGTAGTAGTAGTAGTACACCTATAATTCTTTGTTAGGCAGACAGGCTATTTTTAATAAAAGCTATTTATGGAACATTGCATAATTCATTTGTAGAGAATATTTATCTGCATCTTATCTATAGTAATAGAAGTGAAATGTCATGTATATTATCTGTGCACATTTTCCTTCACTCTTCTCTGTAAAACTCACTTAAGAAACATGTATCTGATCTTTAAAATTAAACACTGGAACAATTCCATCTTCTCTGAAATATCAGTTCCTTTAAGAGATATATTTTATGTAATCTAGTCTGGATGATTTTACTTGTAATATTGTAGGATTATTCCACTTTTTGTTCAAACACTGAAGAGAGACTATTTTTCTAATATATCATGGAGCTTTTAGTCATATTTTCAGGAAACAGTAAAAGCAGGGTCACTGAGCTTTAATGAGTTTATAGTTATCACATCTGTTGCAAAGGTAGATTATTATATTCAGTGAATATGCTCTGAAAAAGCTACTGAAACTCATTTTTGTTCTAATTGCCTGTTATGATAACAAGTCCCTGATAAGCCCTACAAAAATAGCATTTTGAGTTACACATTCAGTACACTGTTTCTAGTTTTCTGATAGATCTAGCATAATTTTTGAGGGACATGATCTGAGGAACTCAAACACATATTTAATATTGTGTTAATAAATGGCTACTCTATGAAGTGATTAATATGGTTCTCTTGCAGTGAAGAATGAAGATGACTTTTCTTTAAACTAGATATGTGATTTCACTAGAAATATCTCTTTGGAACATCAGATGCCTTAGTTTCCATAATAAATGTTGTCAAACTTATTTCTTTAAAATGTGAGGAAGAAGAGTCTTCTTTGTCGTAGTTTCAACACTGAAAGTTGCAATTCTGTAATACTTTCCACATTCTTTTTGTTTCCCAAACTGTTTTGAAATAAATACATATAATTTTTTCAATTTATCTGAAGCTATTTCCATGGGAAAAGTTCTGAACAAAGGAATTTGTTGATAAGGGACCTGAGAATGTACAGTTCGTAAATTAAGATCCCATGGAAATTCTCAATTATATGGATAACAATTTTATATAAACTGAAAGCCTTTGAAAGATTTGGCATAAGAAATAAACTATCTCTGTCTTTTTAGGGTATTCTTTATCTGATCTTTTTGCAAAGGTATACCTGCAGGACTTTTGCTCATGAATGTGAGTCTTTAAGACCATTTTACAGATTTGTTGAATCATTCTATTTGCATTAAAACTATTTAAGGAAAAAAAAAAAGAGTAACTTGCTGCCTCTATTTTATAAAAATTTTCAAATTTGCTACCACATTCAGTGATGAGAAAATGGAATTTTCAGATGGAATTTTGATTTTTTCAAGAGACTGAAGTTTATTCTTTTATTATACTGTATTTTATGTTGCTTCTATCAAGGTCATGGTCCTCATAACTGATCAGAGAGGTTGTACGTGCCCCATCCCTGGAGAACATTTGAAGTATGGTTGAATGGGGCTCTGAACAACTTAATTTAGTTGACAGTGTCCCTGCTTATTGCAGGGGAGTTGGACTGGATCACCCTTCAATCCCAACCACTCTATGTTTCTAAGATGATTCTGTGATAAACGAGTAATCCCCATAGATCTGAATTCACACAGTTTGCATTAAATTACTTAAGAAGAGTAAGTGTAAAAACAACGGTATCTTCTCATGAAGATACTTATGAACATGTCTTATTCAGTGAAAGTGAGGAGTAAAGTTAACTACAAATTTATAGAAGAGAGAAATGCAGAAAATGCTCTGAAGCTGACCTGATAGATTGCTCTATAAAGGCATGAGGGGATGTGTCTCCACTCTTTTTGAAGAAAAATATTTTACTTCTGAGAGGAGGGTAGCGTACATGAAGTATAAGGGCTCTCGCCATGACCATACCAGCACAAAAAGCTCAGTCAAATGAACTTATACTGTGGTTGAAAAGCCTTTTTAACATCCAGAGAATGCATTCTTACAATTATACCCTCACTCTATGTGATCCTATTGTGGCTAAGAATAAAACAAACGTGATTTTTTTTTTTTAAATACTTCTACATAAGAAAATACAAACTCTATGTTTCAGTAGCAAAATCCAACCACAGAATTATGTAACAGAGTGATAGTCCGTATCTCATCTGTCATGACAATTGGTTCACATCTTTATAAGTTTTATATTCTTGTTCACAAAGCAAGTGATGCTTTTATTAAAAACATTTTTGATTTTGCTGAACTTGTTGATGAACAGTTAAAAAATGTATGGTATTTTTGTTAACTGTATAATGGACTTCAGCCAAATAGTGAAAATGGTAAGAACTTGCAAAATAAAACAAAGAAATGATAGAATTACTGTTAGCAAAGCAAAGTGAAAACATGGGTTTCTTTTTGTGATGTGAAATCATAAAAAAAAATTTAAAACTATGCTAAAATGTTTTGTCATGGAAATTAATAATATAACAGCATAGAATTTCAGACATCTTGTTGTTCTGAGTAACTCTTTTTCTCCTTTTTTAATGCCAGAACTATGTCTCACCTAAAATACTTTCCTCATTCTGAGCAAAGGAGACAGAACCGACTCCAAAGGAAACAGTTATTTGGGCAATGACTCCACAAGATGAGCATAATAAAAGAACCCCCATGGAGTTTTTGGGTTTTTGTCCTGAAACTGAACCGTGGAGCTTACCAGAATAATATTTTATTTTATTTTATTTTATTTTATTTTATTTTATTTTATTTTATTTTATTTTAATTTCCCCCCTCTTCCTTCCTCCCCTCTCCCCCCCCTTTAATTTTACTCTAATCTTTTCTGCACAGACCTTATTCTGGTTCCCCTCTCCATTGCCTCATCTTGGCACCCCAGAGTAGCAGTGCACTGTACCCATATGCCCAGAGACAGGTGCTTTGTGTATTCCCGAGATGCCAGACATTAATATTGAGGACAATGGTGCTATGCATCTTGTTGTTGTTGTAAGTTTGGGCTTTTTTTTGCTGGAGAGATGACAGATCTGTCTCAGTGATATAGCTTTAAGTGGAGCAACGAGTGTAAAATTGTTATTCTGAGTGAAAATATGGAACATGCAGCATTGCCTGAGACAACTATTAATGTTCTGTTTACTGGCTTCTGGGAGATGCAGCATCTCCATCCTTTCTGAAGATAGCTTAATGCAGAATGTCTGAGAGATTAACTAGGAAATACTAGGAACAAATGGCAAATAAACATACAATGAGAAATGTAAGACAGAGTATAAAAATTAAATCAGCTGTGGAAGAACAAACTTGAAAGGAAAATAAACAGAGAAAGAAAGGCACCACAAACACCAAAATATGCGTTAAAACTCATAGGTGTATGATATCCAGCTGAGTGACAGTAATGCAATATACAATTACATCCTTGCTTTCCTTTCAAAGGGTTCCACTGAACATGCATGTTCTCTTGACTGTACACTGTGATTGACAGTGCTTCTTTCTTCTCTTCTGCAGCCTCTTTTTCTTTCGGCACTTAAAAGCACTATTTTTAGTAAATTGAGGCAAGCAACTCATGCATCCTTTAGCTACTTTTTTGCTGAGGTACCTCGGGGTGGAAAAGACTTTGCGTCCCTTCACTTTTGAGTTTTCCCGTCCTGAGCAGGAGGGAATGGGGCATCTTCTCAAATATCCCTTTAGCTATTACAAAAATCCACCATCAGAGAGTTATAAGTCCTTGTGCCAGCATTTTCCTTTTGCTACATGTGATTCATGTAGCTCCTGTGCTTGGTGGAGCTTGTGATTTTTGACATTTTTAGTCTGACTTTGCTAGAGTATGTCATGTATGAGGTATAGAAAGAAATAATTTGTTGCAACAACTTGTAAAGAGCTAATATTTTATATTCATGGCCTTTATTCACAGGGTAAACTTCTATTACCTTCCACCAGCGAATAATGTAGAAAACATTTTTTCCTCCAGATAGAACATTGCCAGGATGACCCCAGCAAACTGAAGTGATCAATAATGAACTAATAAATGCACAATGACTGCACTGAGATTCTTTGCTTTAGATCTCAACAGATGTGAATTTCTTCCTTAATTTATATCTTTCCGTAATATACCTATATCTCATGTACATACATGTGTATGCACACATCCACACATAGATATAAACATAGGTGGTTACTAAACTTAACACTTCAAACTTTTTTGTATAATTATTAAATCTTTAACTCAATTCATATGCTGGTATCTATATATCTGTTTTATTTAGCTGTATGCTGTCCCCAACAGCACTTGAAACAAGCTATTTCTATTTTTACATCTACAAATTCAAGCAAAACTGAAATTACTGAGAAAGCCTGCCCAAAATCTGATTTGTAGTAAACTTCATAGTAGCATGCAGCGAGATAGCTGGAAATTTAGATAGCCCAGGACACTGCTGGCCCTCCTGGCTGCCAGGGCACTGCTGGCTCATAGTCAGCTTGCCATCAACCAGGACCCTGAAGTCCCTTTCCACAGGGCTGCTCCCCAGCCTCGTGTTCCCTAGGAGGAAGTTGTGTCAGAGGAGATTCAGGTTGGAGTTTAGAAAAAGGTTTTTCACCCAGAGGGTGGTTGAGCACTGGAACAGGCTCCCCAGGGAAGTGGTCACAGTACCAGCCTGACAGAGCTCAAGCAGCATTTGGACAATGCTCTCAAGCACATGGTGTGACTCTTGGGGTCGGTGATGTGCAGGGACAGGAGTTGGACTTGATGATCATTGTGAGTCCCTTGCAACTCAGCTTGTTCTGTGATTTTATGAAACTGTGTTGAAAATGAGGATGCTCAGAGATCTCAAGAATCTCTCTGAGTAGGTGAGGTTGAAAGTGATTTTTGAACCTGGTTCCCTAATCTGGTAGTTACATCAATACCCACGGGATACTTGGATTCCTACAGTTCAAGAACAATTCAGTGTAAATCCACTTGACACTTTTTACTGCAGACTTTTATGTAGTCATAAAATATGAGACAAAATATATTTTTTAAACAAAATCAGGATTATTTTTATTGTTATTCTGTAATTTATGAAAGACTCTGTCAGATGCATGAGTTTCCTGATGCACCAAGATAATTGCATAAGTTTCAGTAAACACGATATTTCATTTCACAGCACTAGCATCCAAGTATCCAAGAGCGAGGAAGTCAAGGTCTTGAAGTCAAATTATTTTAAAATGTCAGTCTAATGAAAATGGCATGCTAAAAATAAACAAAAGATTGTTGATACATGGGTTTCTTACTTTGTATTCAAATATTTTAAACTCTGGGGTACCGGAATTCTGACTCTAAGACACGCTAATGAGGTCTGGCATAAGTAGACAGCTACACTGTAATGAGGAATAATTGGTTGTAATATGCACTCAGTGCAAACTGCTATTGTACAGAATAAAATGCATTTTGCATTCAACAAGGTATTAGGCAGCGAAAAATTTGAAATCTCTGAAATGACGTGTAGAGCCACAAGACACCATAAACAATATCAAAAAAATCTTTCCAACATTCATTATAATGAAAAAAAATAAGTTGACACGAATTAAAATAGTTACTATATTAAACCAGTACATAATAGAACATCTATGTGATTTACGAGTGCAACTCTTTTGAAAGTAGGATCAAAGAAAAAAGGCGGATTATACTCTGCAATAAATCTCATATACACTTTTTAATCTGACAGAAAAGGTTCAAAATACAATCAATTCAGTAAAGATACTAGCATTCCTTTTTTTTATACTGGGCTAGAATTACAGGCTGTCTCAAGGTCACTGATGGTTTACAGTTCTGCTACTGCCAGTTCTGAGCTTCTTTCAGAGAAAGCTTGCCTGGCTCAGACCCTATTCAGTCATGTCACTGAGGGTGAGATTCATCTGGCCAAATCTAGACATCTCTTTGTACATGTGGCTAGTGATCTAAAACTCTTTATAATCAAAGGAGAGATTGACACCTCTAGGGTACAATTCATCTCCTCCCAAAGCAGATGCTTAAAGTAGGTCATATGATTCATGCCCTAGAGTGTCTATTTCTTTCTACTAATTATGATGGCATCATAGAGGAGGAAGGTCACAGGTAGGTATCTCTGCAGTAGATATCTAAAAATAGGTTAGATGAAAAGCACCCAAATGTCCACCCGCAGGAATAAGTGATTGTAGTAGATGGAAATTTATCACTTTTTCCAGTGTGAGCAGATTTTCAGTTAAGTTGGTCCAGCCTTGAAGATCATCCTGCAGAAGTCCTTTTTTGTAATAGAGGGTGTGAAAAAACTGATTAGAAATACAAAATAGTGCTTCTAACTACAAACATCAGTTTGATTTAAGTGCTGTTGTAATGAAAAAAAGTTGCACTATCATAGTATGGGCATCTTTGAATACCAACAACTAATGAATCCCTGTTGTTGACTCATGAAAGCTTTATGATAAAGAATAATAGTTCTATAGCTCAAGTTGATCATAAAGTTTTCTGACACAGCTGTGTTTTTATTGTTTGAAACAATAAAACTTCTTGTATTTTAAAATTTTACTGTATTCTCTTAAGCATAGAATTTAAGGCCTTTTGCCACATTCATTCCTTCTAAAAGCAGAAGAAATACAAAGGCTTATGGAAAAACAGAAGTATTTAAAAGGTCCCAGGTCCAATTTATTCCCAGAATTCTTAGTAAAATGAACCAAAGGACTGGTCACTACTGTGCTGACAGCTGTGGATTGAAATTATAAGGATATATGAATGATGAGAAACTCTTCATTGTGTTTGGCAACAACTGGCTGTGGTTCTGCCACACATTTTTACAGTGCTCTGGGTTAATGATGTTAAGGAACACATGCAAGTTCATACAGAGTTGAAGCGTGGGAGAATGAACTCCTAGCTCCCACTACACACTGTTTATTTGCTTCTAGAGGTTTACACTGCAGTTCACTCCCCGTGTGTATTTTCAGGAAGCAGTGAATGCTCCCCCGGGTGGCTGCTAGGGCACACCCCACCTTCCATCCAGGAGCAGGGCAGCTGGGGCACCAGTGCAGGGGCTGAAATGGGGTTCTGGGCGGCAGGCAGGGTAAGAGGACCCTATCAAGGGATGTACAGTACAGGCAGAGCTGGTGGTGCCCTCAGGGCTCTGACATGTTACTGTTACTTTGACCTCACTTTATTAATTTACTGCACTAACTTTTTCTCTAAACTCAGTTTTATGTTTCTTGTAACTGATGAATCAGTTTAGCAGCATGCTAAATGTTTTTGCCTATAATTATCTCAAATTAAATTTAATTGGCTTTGATAACCGTAATGGAATTAATTTACCTTCTTACCTGGATTCCAAATTTCTTCACCTTTTTTTCCTTTTCTGATGGAATTTGCACACACAAAGGTTGCAGTCACTCAAATATACTAAACTTAGTCTAATACTTATACTGAATATGATCCCTATATGTTTTACTACACAATTTTTAGCTTTCAATATTTACAAGGGAGAATCCTGTAATATTAATCTATCATTCCACAAGCAGCTTAAGGAAGCTCTGCAATGAGAACAGAAATGTGTTACAGTCTTTGAAAACAGGACTTTGCAAAAAAGGATGAGGTCAAAAGAAGTCCTTGCTGATTTCCATGTTACATTTGCATAACCAATCTTTTCTACATTTAAAAAACCATGAGGCATTATTTTCTTAGAATATGTGGAATGCAGTCTTTTCTTTCATTTGCTTCACAACTAATGTTTTCTTAAAATAACTTTAAGCATGGTGATATCCAACTGAAAAGTCACACTATAATTAAAAGTCTTAATGTTAATCTCACATTTAATACTAATCTACTCACATAGATATCTAAAATTTAGTATTAATGAACTATATTTCTATAATTATTATGTTTTTTCTATATTTCATAGATGAGTCCATTTCAAAATCAGGAGAGTTAATTGTGACATCTAAGAAAGACTGAAAAGTTGTAGGATTTGAAAAAAAAAAAGGTACATGATATCAGAGACAGAAATAGAGCCAGAAAATGAGAAATTTATTCCATCACCAATAGGCCTAAGATTTTTTATAGAGCTATGAAAGTATTTTTCAGGATTTTACAGGTAATGCGATAGAAGTCTATTATGGGTCTCAAACATGGAAGAAATTCAAATTTGGAGAAGAATACACAGTTACTTTGATGACATCTAGACCTTCTGAGTCTATGCTTCTGTTGTCTATTTTTGTTGTCTATTTCTTAGATATAAATTTTAAAAATTTAGGAACTTATCTTATTTATTTCATTTCAAAACTTCATGAAACTTATAATTGTCAAATACCTTAAATATTTCTTCTATTATCTGGTTATATATGTCTTCAAATATTTGTAAAATACTCTTGATTTTTGTATGAATAGTCTCTTCTCCATCATTTCTTATCAGATCTGTTACTTAAACTTCCTAAAAGCCTTTCCTGCCCTTATCTGAACTTTTCCTAATATATACTTTTCAGAAAGACAGGTTCCACAAGATTGTAATTACTTTTTGAGTGATATCCGTTGTACTTAAATTGATGGTCAGAATATCCATTGTAAAGCCAGAATACAACAGAAGATGGGGTTGCAGTGGAGAAACAGAAATGAAAAGCAAAAACAACCACCAGAAAGAGCTGGAGAATGAATGTAATCAAGCTAATGTGAGTGATGCTGTTAATCATTTTATGCAATTTTTTTCATTGCCAAGTGGTTTTGTTTTTTTTTTTTTTGGCTTTCATAAGTCAATTCTATTATAAACTAATTTGGAGAGAACATCTGATTCTTGGAGATTAACTTTCAGCACAGCGTGCTAGAATTTGATCTATATTTCTGTGTGACAGTAGCAGGAGCTGCATGTCAAAATCCCCATTTGGCATCTATAGTCTTTACTAAGCACTATCAGTCACACAACACTTGTGTGTCTACTGCACCAGCTTTTCAGCCAGGAAACTACTTGCACTTAAATATTTTATTTATAAAATTTTATATAAACACATTCATCTGATTTTAAGCAGAATCCCTCTAAAATGACAATGAGAAATGTTTTCAAAACAGACATTCTTGAAATACTCATCACAGTTCAGTTTGAGCTTGGTAATTTAAAATGAAAAGGAATAGGGCTTATTTCACCAAGAAAAAAGAAGTAGAGTTCTCCAATCACACTGCAGTGGCAATGACAGCAGCAAGATTCACTTTGGGTGAGGAAAAGTGTAGCATTCAGTATTTAGTTCTCTTTCTAATTAATTATATATGAGTATCATCAAGGCAGTTGATGCCCTCCCTTCATGATATTCCTGGCCTCTTCAGAAGGCAGCAGGCTTCAGTTTCAGCTTCCTCATAAGGATTCACTGTATTACTTTGTAGTTTCTAGTCAAACCCAGTTTGATGGCTTCTTGTGCTGCTTTCCAGAGCAGTAGAAGTATTTAGCATGACAGAGTTGCCTCAGAGTCCAGATTCTAGAAATTCCTTCTGGGACTCATCTGTGTCTCTCTCATTTTCAAAGACACATAAAGCTCAAAAGATAATATTTAATACTGAGCATGCTCTGCCTAACTGCATTATTGGGATACTGGTGAGATTAACTTCAGATCTAAGGTTAAGCATCTTGTCTAACTTAGTCAGACTTAATCATATTTCCTAAGCTCACTTTGGAATAGGTTTGCCTGGTGGGCACGTGCTGTCACAAAAAAATATATGTCTTGGTTGCTGAGAGACCACACACAGAGTTTTGTTATAAGTGTTAACTTTTCAATAGCTAAAGTTTATTTTAGGTGAGATGAGTTTTTTCAAGTTCTCCAAAGAAATTAAGACAACAGCAAGACAGAAAAATCTGTCAAGACTGCTTTTATTTGCAAAAGAATCTGTTTCCAGAAAGTTGGGAAAAGTGATGTTGCCTCTTTGCAAGCTTGGTGGTTTTATGAGAACTCTTGAGAGCTCTTAAAGAACAGTTCTCTTCAAGAATGTAAGATGCAGAGAGGCAGTCATCCACAAAGCAAAAAGAAATAACACATAAATGTGGTCTCTTGTTTATGAATTATGAAAAACTGTAGGAGAGGGAGTAAGGTATTTAGGACTTTTCCTCAGATATTAACATATAAAAACATTGGTTTCAAAGCTGTGACTGTCGTTCTAGGAGGATAACACTGGTCTACTGTGGCAGCCCATATTGTCTCTTCTGACTTGGTATTTCAAGTTGAGGCCACACCACACACAGAAGGACATTGACGAAGTTTCAAAACCTGCAGATTAGATAGATAAAAAGTAAGGAAAATAGGCAGAGGAAATGAAAACTGGATCAAATTTGTACTGTACATCAGCAGGATGATCAAGGGTGGCATTATGCCAAATATTCTGCTTAGGGTTGTGAAGCTGAAACTCACACACTTAGGGAATGCTCTAGAGAATCTACAAATTTTCTTTACCAGTCACGTGAATATTAGTATTCACAATTTTTCCTTGGGGGAATACGAGACAGAAAGTTTCTGATATAAAAAGCTCTCCTTGTATCAAAAGTACTAAAAATAAGAAAGACCCACAGAATTCAAAGGGTGATTTTTTTAAAAAAGGCAAATATGTGTTCAGAATTATTTGTCCAAACAATGTTTACTTATCTGTTTACTCAGCTCTACCCAGAGGGAATATCCTCTGATGAATGCTAAGAAATATAACAACTGCTAAGTGCAAGTTGAGACTTCTTTCAGTAGAGGTAGCTGACCACTTTATTGCAAATTATTGATGATGGAAGGTTGCTATAATATTGAAATTCTGAATGTAAAAGTCCAGAAAATATTTTACCTAGCCATATAGCCACATGTTTAGTTGGGGTTTTTTAGTTTGTTTGTTTGTTTGTTTTGTGGTTTTCTTTTTCTGTTATATATGACTCTGAGGGTTTTTCTTTTGCAAAACCTCTTTTTACTGCTCTTATCACACCCACTTTCAGTATGAATGGCTTCTTTTGGTGTTGCAAATATACTTACTGTATAAATGTAAAGGAAGATCTGTGATTGAGTTTCATAAATTCAGACCATCATACAAGAGCAAAAGATATAAATTGTTAGTAAAATAATTTTTCTATACTTTAGAGAGTGACTATGAACACCCCTTACAAGATCTAAAGTGAAGTCTGGCATACAGTGTTACACAAGTATGGAAAATTGTGCTTTGCAGTAATTTGGAACAGTGTCTTACTAAAATGAGAGTATGACGTTTTGATATAATACATGAAAGCAGAGAAAAATCTTTAAAGATGCATGAAAGTTGTTGTTTTTGTACAGGAGCAATGAGGATTATATATATGAAATTAATTGCAGGGGAGAATAGAGAACCTACTTGATAATACTGACCTTGAGACCCATCAAGAGCAACAAAAATATGCTTCTTGGGTGGCTTGCTATGAAGAATTTCTTTTAACTAATGCTCAAAGTAAAGATAAGCACATAGTTCTCATGATTTTGACTAGAAAACTATCATAAATATATCCTTTGCCACAGGGATCAGCTGTTTATCCTGCTCTGCTCTGTTCTGAGCCACTTTATATTTACAGGATGAGAGAATAAATTAAGGTCTAATATTGGAAATTTACAGGTTCATGTCTTTGGCTGTTTCAAAAAAAACTTTAGCTTGCTTTATATATAGCAGAAATGAAAGCTAAAATAATTTTGAATAAGGATTTAAAAAAGTGTGGGTGTTGGCAAAATATCTCATTAGCAAACCAATTTATTATATAAAGTATGAGTGTTCAGGGTAAATTTTTTAGCCAATAATTGCCTCTTCCCTGCACAACTGGAGAGAGAGTATAATTTTTAAGAGCATGGATATTTTAGTGGGAACGGTGATAATGCCACTAATATAAAAGAAAAAGGAAAAAGCAGAAGAAAAAGAAGAAAAGGATGAAAAAGAAGAAAAAGAAGGAAAAAAACCCCCTTTTTTGGACCTGTATCCCTAAGATGTTTTGATTCTCCAAAATATTGTCATTTTAAGTGGACAATCACATTCCTTTTGATGCACATGAAATTAATAAATAAATTGGTAAGTGTTTACCATATGCACCACTGTCACAGAATCATAGAATATGCTGAGTTGGAAAGGATCCACGAAGATCGTTGAGTCCAACTCCTGGCCCTCCACAGGACCATCCTATCAATAGTGACTCTGGAAATATTAGCATCTTCTATATTTGAGAAAAATAAACAGAGTTTTTCACCTGAACAAGTTTTTAATAGAAGTTACTAAAAGTGTTTTTTGCCTTTATTTTTCAGTGGGCCAGACCATTTATTTTATTTTCAGGTTCAGCCAATATTATCAGCTGATAATCCAATACTACATTTTGGATTATCTCATTGTCCCCTTTCTAGCTTTGTCATTTGAAGGAGTTTGTAACATTCTAATCATGAATTTCCTGACAACTACCATATCCCACCCCAGCTGCACTGGGACTAATTTCAAACAGTTCTGTTTGAATGTGTCTCAGTAGATTCACATGCTCATTCAGATTTCTGAAAACCTTTTAATAGTCTACCTCTTCTTTGTTCCTCACATACATACCTTCCATTTACTCTTCTACGAGTTTTCTATTTTACTTTTTCTTTCAAATGTAAAACTCACATCCTTCTTCAAGAAACCTTCTCTGAATTTAGCCTGATTTGGCTTTTTTTGTGGTAAAAGAAAAATAGGAAAGATCTGTTGATATGGCTTGAAATGTGTGTGAGGAAGGACAAAAGGAGATTGCTGACTCTGGAATCTTCTCAGCTGAATACTGTGCAATAGCACTCTGGTTTAGGGTGAATAGCTGGCGAGTTTAAAGAAATTGTGCTGGGCAATGGTTTCTTTTGATAACATCTGTGCTCTCCAGCAGAGAAAGGCAGGGAGTCACAGAATCTCATTTTGGGAATCCACGGCACGAGGATGGTTGCAGTAACATCTGTGCTCAGCCACACAGAGGAGAAGTATGCACTTCCAGAGTTCAGTTTAGGGCAGAAGACCTCTCATGCTACCTGAATGGCCTCTGGAGGAGCTCCTGGCTCTCTGCTGACCACAGAGGGAGGAGCCTTTGGCACAAAGTTTAGATGGCAAAAGACAGGCAGTGTAAATGTCCCTTAGGAGAACACGTGGGCTGCTTTCTAAAACTATGTGTCCTGTGCTGTGAGCACAGGCTATTTGTGTGTCCTGTGGATACCACAGCTTTTGTAGTCATTGACTCTCATTTTCATCTGAGGTTGTTTTGTCTGGGTAACTGGTTTAGGATCCTACTTCTGAAATGTTAGGGTCTGATTATTAAAAGATGCCTCTGCCTGAATTAAGGTACAAACAAGATCATATGCCAAAGTCAATAGTAAGGATTTTATTTAACAGTAAATTAGTGTGAGAGAGCAAGAGAAATAAGAGGATGGGGGGAGGAAAGAGGAAGACAGTGAGAGAGGGAGAAAGAGGTTATAGTCACCACCACATGGGTGCCTGAGGCATCCCACCGGCCCTTCTTCTGATCTTCTCAGTGGTGGGGGTCTCCAAAATGTTCTTCTGGAGGTACAGCTTTTATATTGTCCAAGTCCCAGATATCCAGAGACATAATGTGTTGTTCCCACAACTTGGGATGGCATGTCTGTAAGCAGCTGCTTCCTTTCCTACAGTTTGCCATGGTGGGAATTTTTGTCTGGATGGTTATCCAGATCTGCTTCTCCAGGCCTAACATCTTCCTGTTTTTGCTGTCTGCATTCCCACAGTCTGCACAGTGGAATTTTGGCAGTGTGCTAATTTCAAACCTGTCACCTCTGGTAGGCCTAAAATCCACACCTTCCTGTTTTCCATCTGTGCCTGTTGTGGTGGCTTATCCCATAGAGAATTTTTGAGACATTTTAGCTGCATTCTTTAAGTCCTGACAACTGGGGTGGATTTGTTAGGTTCAGTGGAGATGTGCTAATTCGTATGAAGTACAGCTGTAGCCCATGGAGCATTGAGATTACTTTTAGCTTTTCTGTGGGTACTCTGAATGTTTAGATATATTTTTCTCAATCATTTGTTATGTTAAAACAAGGCTTGATCTGGCTGTGGACTTGAGGGCACCTACATTTGTGCTGGATACTTGATAGCAGCCGTTTCTCAAAGTCTCTCTTGCTGCCACAGGCGGCACCTTCACTTGTTCTTTTTAGAGATCCTTACTGTCTCTGTGACATTGCTGTTCATGCCGTTAAACAGCTGAGTTTTCCCTAAATTCTCAAACCTTGAAAAACCTCATCTCACTGATGTCTTAAAAAAGCTGGAGAAAAAAAAGGAAGAAAATTTCATCAAGGATAGTTATTTGCACATTTTTAAAGTTATCTCTGTGGCCTTGTTTAGAACCATCAGACACAACAGGAAAAAGATATGTAAGATTTTAAAAGCTGTCTGAGATCATTAAAACATTCAGTACTCATTAAAATTAATGGTAGTTATTCCTCTATTACAGTAATTTCTGAAAATCACAACCATATCTACTTTTAAGGTTCATTACCCAGAACTGCTTTGTATTGTGGTCTGAATAAACTTTTCTTCCCTGTTTCTGTCCCCAATTACAGCCATAAATAATAGATGGATTGTTTTACTGCATACATTATTTGCGTATCAATTGACAGGTTCCCAGATTCACAGATAACTTTTGCATAACTTGTGACATCTGATTTATTCACACTCTTTTCAGAAATACTAGGCATATTTTTCTATTCATCAGAGGACCAGAGCCTGCTGAAGAATTTGTGTACTGCATATTTGCATATCTACTTTATCCTACTTTAGCTATAATAAGAGATATTTTATATTATATTATATATTATATTATATTATATAATAATATATATATATAATATATATAATTATATATATATTATATTTATATTTTATATTATCATATTTCATCTCACATATATATATATTTTTGGTGTTTGCCTCCCTCTACCTGTTTTTGTCTTCATGTTAACACGGTGGTTGATTTACATTTTAAAAGCACGTTTTCTTTTGAAACTCTCTATGGGAACAGAAGAATACTTTTTGTATTTCTGAGTTTCATTTTCTTTGTAGGCAGATAAATAGCAAATGTGAAGAAACTGGAAAAAAAGAGGAGGCAATGACTTTGATTTGTTTTGCAGTTTCTAAATCCCCAAAAAAGGTTTTGATCTTTCTGTTCCAGTGGAAGGGTTCAGTGCCTTTCAGTAAACACATCGGTACTTTATGGGAAGGCATAACACTACACAGCATTCAGGCTGCATTCTGAGTTCTCTAGGGTGCTTTGCAATAATACCACAGGATAATCAACAGCTACAAGGTTTCCTATATGGAGGAGTTTATGCTTTCTATCCTTTGGGGTACCATCTTAAAACATATCCACTTAGGGCCAAATCTTGCAATTAATATACAAGCAAAGGCCACCCAATCTGATTCTTGGAATTCCCATCAGGGATTAAGTCTGTTAGGGGCAATGGGTGACCAGCAGTCTTAGCTTGTTATTGCACTGCCTTTCCTACTCCTTCACTCTTCCCTCTTCTGTCCATGTTCACACATTTTCTCAGTCTGTAAGATCTTTGGACATCAAGAGTCTTTTCACGTTAGGGAAAGCGTGAAATGCAGTGGGGTTAGGGCTTGTGGTACCTGATATCTCAGTAAAAATAACAAAGAAAATGTTCCTGGTGAAAAGACAGGTCATCAATTTTGTTATTATTCCCGACAATAATTCTGGCCCTGTGTTTTCCTAGAACTTCGAGACCTTTTCCTTATTTACCTTTCTTGATTAGTTTTATGGTTTATGGTCAATTAATAGCTTCTAATGTGTACTTTTAATTAAATTTAATTTTAAGTTATAGTCCTAAGTGCCTAGTGCTCATTTCTTTTTATAGTATCACAAACTGAAATGCTTAAACATTAACTTGGCTTTCTTCTGTGTTCAAGTGGTTTTCTGAGATCTGTCAAACAGGTCTGGATTTAAGTGGAAAACTGACACTGTTTATAAACATTTTGCATTTTAGGAAGTTTAACTAAATTAATTATGTTGCCTCATCTCCTGTTCCTCCCTTTAGATTGGTAAAAGTTCTGAAATTAAATGTGTCCATGAAAATCGAAAACTCTGATGTTAATCAAATTAACATCAGACATGAATATCAAGCCCTTCTGCTTCGACTGTTGAACTTTGAATCAGACTTGAACAGCTACATGTTGCTGGAATGAATGGTCAAATGCTTTCTTTTCTGGAGTATACTGGCCTGTAAAATCTGTGTACCTCTGTGTTCCATGACAAACTTCACACACCTTGCTAGCAGTTCATTTGGTGTAAAAACTGCAAACCCTAGAGCTCTGGACTACAGTAGATGATTCAAATTTCTTCTTTATCCTGAAAAGACTCTTCTGGTCTCACTGATAATAAAATTTGCAGTATTTGTGCCTTTGGAGAAGCTCTGTTTTCTATTTCCTAGTATCCTATGTTGACAAGTGTGATACAGGAGGGGTATAACAAGACAATTCTTTAGGGTTTGTTTTTCACACTGAATATGGTGTATTGATATAATTAAAGCCCAAAATGTTTTCCTTAGTAGGCAGTATAGTTTTAGGATGTATATTGGACAATAACGTCATTAGACAGTCTTCTAGCACCTGCCATGGTGCTAGGCATCACAGGGTGCACCATCAAATAGTTCCAGCTGCACCATCTCTTACTTCTGGAATCACACAGAAAAGATGGTGAAGTTTTGTAATCCCTATCTTGTATCTTTAGGGAATGGAAATGTTTGTTTTTGTTGAGATATTAAAAGTCTGTCCTTATTGCTCATTCATTACACTTATTTGATAAAAAAACCAACCAGGTGCTACTTTTGGATTTTAAAATTCATTGCCTACAAGTTTATATTAAATCTAATGCTGTATATAAAAGTACTGTCATATTTTAAGCCAAGCTGTCTACTAAGCACCACACACCACAGAGCCACTTGCTCATACAGATACTTCCCCCACCTCAGTGGAGTGAATAAAGGGGAGGAGAAAAAAGGGTAAAACTTGTAGGTTGGGATCAGAACAGTTTTAAAAATTGAAATAAGGTAAAATGTAGTAGTAGTAGTAGTAGTAGTAGTAATAACAATAATAATAAAAAACAACCCAGAAAAAACAAGTGAGGTACAATACAATTGCATTCTCACCACTTGCTGATTGATGCCAGACCCTTGTCTCTGAGCCCTGATCCACCCCCTCATGTAGAAGCAGAAAGATTATACTGAGCAGACAGTGATCAAACTATACCCTCAGTAGTCTTAAGGTATTTTAATGCAAACCAGGATAATTAATTAGAAACTACATTGTACTTGTCCAAATTTTACTAACATTTATCTAAGATTGCATTTTACTGAAACTGCAGAAATGAAGGGTGTGACATCATCTCCAGAAAACAGCAAAATGTCTGTTTTTAATTTTCTTTCAAAATCTTAGATCTGCATTGCCTGCCTGCATCTTTGTAAATTAACATCTATGGAGTCGTTATATATTATGTACATATTATGAAGAGGAGGTGGGGGACCTGGGATTGTTTAGCCTGGAGAATAGGAGGCTGAGGGGGAACCTTATTGCTCTCTACATCTGCCTGCAAGGAGGCTGTAGTCAGATGGGTTGGGTTTTTTTCTCTCTGGTAACAAATGGCAGGATGAGAGGAAATGGTCTCAAGGTGTGTCAAAGGAGGTGTAGATGGTTATTAGGAAAAATTTCTTTACTGAAAGAGTGGTCAGGCATTGGAATAGGCTGGCCAGGAAAGCAGTGGAATCACTACTATTAAACCTGTTTCTACTGATATCTTTGCTGGTGATCCTTTCGGCAACCTTAAAACACTTACTTGTGACACCTGGATGTGTTTAAAAACCATCTGGATGTGGCATCTGGGGACATATTTTAGTGGTAAACATGGTGTACATGGTCTCTATAACAACACATTTTCAAGGGACATTATATGCATCTTATTGGACTTTGCTTATTTTTTAATGAGTTCGGTTTTCCACATTAGGTTAAGCAAAAATATTTCTGTATGCAGGTCATAATAAGTGTGGAACAGATACTTTAATGTGAAGTAGGACAAGTTGTAAACCAGTGTTGGCTAAAATTATTTTTAAGTGCAGCTGTGATGATGGGATTGTGCATGTACTATACAGAGGCAGGACTAGCCTGGGGAGCATTTTGACTCTGGTATACAACACTGCAGCACAACTCCTGCTTTGCTATTTCACTGATTTACATTTAATGCTGGCAATAATTTTTTTTCTGATTGGGACCATAATTCCTACCTAAATATTTGGTTTCTATGAACTACTACATCTAGAAAGCTACTACATCTCCTCCATGGGTCTAGTAACCCCTCATTCAGAGGTGATAATATATTTTTTACTGCTCCTTTTCATTAGGATAAAGTGATGGATTTTGCTGCTGGTTTGTTGTTTTGTTGGTTTTTGGGATTTTTTCTTTGGAAGGTGGAAGAAGTTAGTTCAGTGTGGGGGAAAGAATACAAAACTGAATGTCTCATTTCAAGTAGCTTTTAAATCCTGGTGGAAGTGAAATCAGAGAGGATTTTATATCAACCAATATAGGCAGTCACTGATGGTAGATAAAGGTCATAAAACCCTGACCTCCTCTGACACTAGGTAAAGTCACTTGAATCTACATCTGTCCCTCACCTTCAGCATCAACCTAGATGCTGGCACACAGTTTTTCAGTTTCTTCACTTGGCGACTTTTTCCTGAAAATCTGCTCTGCTCTAAGTAAAATATAAAAATGATTGGCAACAGTTTCTAACTTTTGTTCTGGCAAAAGGTTTGTTCTTTAGAAGGTGCGACACTCCGTGAACAGCACTTTGGTCTGAATGGGCAGGTAGCATTAGCATGGTGCCGGGGCTACACCCGGCAGGGACGATCCAGGCAGGAGCAGTAGGATAAGGTGATGCCTTAGGTTTTAACTTTTATATTTTCAAATTCTGTACTGCTTAGAGTGTAACTCTGAAGTTCCTTGTAGCCTGTAATTTCTGCTCTCTCATACTAGGTAGACATAACAAAGCCTCTCCAGGCTTTGCCTTCAAGGACAGCCAGGCTCTTCTAGGCCCAAAATGTGTAAACCAAAGATTCTAAGGGGGGGGGGCAAGCTGAGGGGAATTGCATCATTAAGCTGGGGCTTTAATTGGAGAATTAACCCTGGTATGCAAATGAACCAAACCTATAAAGGTGTGAATAACTCGTGACCTGTCGTCCATCTTGGGGTCAATTTTGTGTGGAAGCAGCCTCTGGCTCCCCCAGGGTGTACCTTGAAGGCCCTTCAAAAAAATACCTATCTTTATTCCCTTACTCTTGTCTAGTCTCTGTTTCTAGGTGGCTGGAGAAGGCATCAAAAGAGTAGCTTTTCGAAGCCACTTATGATAATGGAGTAAGGACACAAACAAGCAGGGCTTGGTAGAGTCAGATTTTCACAGAAATTCATTAATCAAGGCAAAGTGATTTTTTGTGGCTTCACTCTCTTTGATCAACAGATTGTGGTAAACTCGTTGCATAGTCCTATTTTCAGTTGCACATGTATATTTACAAAGTAATTTGACTGATCTTGAATTTGCGCAACATTAGTGTGCAGCTCTGTGTTGTTGTAATACCATGTTTCCCCCTACCTTGCTAACATATGTAAATTACTTTTGAGTCTATAATTGTAATGTCTCTCAAAAGAGGTTTGTGGACATCCATAGGTTTTTACTGTTCTTGGAACACCTCCCTTGCTTTTTTTATTTCTATTATCTCTGTAGCCCAGAAATTGTACTCAGCAAACATCAGTTCTTGTAAATTTTGGTTGGTAAGTGGACTTTACATTGGTGAGGTAGATGTAAATGTTCTGGAAAGAGATTATGGTCTTATGAAGAGATAATAGTGGCCACTAAATTTCATGAATTTGTACTTTAGGTACAAGATAGAGCAAGTAAGATTTCTCTAAGTATGTCAATTCAGTAAGCCATACATTCAATTCATTCTTTGTGCTAGTCTGCAGTTCTTTTACAAAAATCAGAAACAATTTATTGCTTTTCAGGCAGTAGTGATATTACAGTCACACTGAGATACAAATTGATTTTCCTTTTTTTATATGGTGCTGCTTTTATCTGTTCTTCAGAAACATGGCCAGAGAGTAGTACAAATTTTCAAATAACATTAAAGAAAAATGTTTGATTAAAGATATATCATGAACATTAACGTAAACAAACATTTTTAAAATACAGATTTTTCACTGGCTGTGTAAGGTATGAAACAGGATTACGTTACCACAAGAATAAAGTTCAGGGGTGAGAATGACTTTTCATTAAAATAACTACTTGAAATACTTCAATATGAAGTAATCTAACTGCTAGTGTGTTATTTTTATGAAAACATTCTAAGCTGAAAATATCTCTAAGTGTATGCTAATCCCAAACTTTGATTCTTTTTATTTTATATTAAATAAACAATAAATGAGATAAATTTAGGTGTTCCTTCTAAATTTCCTTGGCAAAACATATTTTAATTAAAAGGTGTTTTAAAAATTTATTTAAATTTCTCATAACCTAACAGGAGTTTATCTTTGTTAGTCTTTTAGTTCGTGATCTTGAACCATGTTCTGTGAAACTTTTTACATACCAGAAATAAACTTCTGCTGAGCTATTTACACGGTAAAGGCTATAAGAAAGAATTTCCTTTAGATGCACAGTGATCTATCCAAATCGAAATTCTACTTGAACCATATATGTTAATCCTCTGTGAATTAATGGAAGAATAGATTTTTTATCACAGAGCAGTGGCTGTTCTCCTCAATATTTTGTAATAAGAGGAGCTTATATCAAAACAATTGTGTCTTATCAACAATGGTCTTTGAATTTGTTAGAATTGTTGTTAACTTTATTATGCTCTAAAAGAAAAATTTTGAGTAGCATTAAGTCATTTTACTGCGAAATTGGTCAGCCCAGTTTAGTGCTACTTTTTACAGTAGGTCTATTATGCTCTCTTTTGTATAAGAATTTGTGTGTAAATTTTTAATATTTTCCTAGATGTTGGTGGCAGAAGACACGTAATAGAAGCATAAAACAAATCTTCCTTCTGTTCTTGGAAGGGGATATTCTTATTCATGCAATCTGGAAATCTTGTTTAGGTAGCTACTGAGAAGCACGTTTTCCTTTTTTTGATGTTAATATGATCCTGCAAGAAAAATATTCCAGCTTACAACTTCCTGATGTAAAATTTGTTATGTACTCTACAATCACATTGAGCAACTACTTGAATGGATTGGGCAAAGATGAAGGACTTGAAAGAACCAATTGTTAACCAGTAAAAGTAAGAGGGGTTTTCTAGCATCCAGCTACTGGACATGGTTCATAGGAAATATCAGCTTCTGTTGAATGAAGAAAGGAAAGTACAGAAGCTCCTGGAGAAGGAAAAATCTTGGGAGAGAGGTTTCTGAGGTGCAGAAAAGAAATTCAGCAATGACCTTGAGTTTATTAAAGTTCTGTCACTATGTGGCATGGTTGCATGTCCCTGTCTCTCACATGCAATAAGTAAGACTTGTTTTTACTTGGGAGAAGATATTTTGCACAGCTGTTGTAAACAACATATGAAGGCACTGTTATATCAGTCACTGGAGGTGTAAGAAGTCGCCTTAGGTGTAAGAAGAGAACTGGAGAGCTGAAGGGCTCTCAGAAGGTTATCTAATGCTTGATCTAGATCTTAATTCTGTCTCAGTACCGTATCAATGCTGTTTCTGGTAGATGCATTTCTGGAGATTACAAAGGTCTTTAAGAATGGCATAGACCATCTTTTCCAGTGTTTCACTATAAGTTGCCTGTTTATGTAAAATTTCACAGACCTCTGGAGACAGTGAAATAGGTTCATATGAAACAGACAGAGATTGGTCTGATCTAAAATGTATGGCATCACATCAAATTTGATTGTGAAACACTTCTTCTTATGCCAGATGGATTACAGAAAATATGATAGAGTTTTAGGATGGAAAGAAATATTTGCACCATACCATCTGGATTTGATTTACAAATTGCACTTAGCATTTCAATGTCCCTGATCTTGTTGAAATACTTTTTACTTTGGTGAAATACTATTTGTGAAATAGTATTTACTAATCTTGGTGAAATACTTTGGTGAAATACTATTTACTTTGGTGAAATACTATTTACTAATCCTGTCAAAGTGACATCAGCAGGAGATGGATTATTCATATAAGTGAATTTTCTTGTGAATTTGCATGCAGCTCACGAGAAGATCAGGATTCTATCGCACCAATTTAAAGTAGCACTGAGCCTTTTAGAACAAGAGAATCCATCTTGTTATTAGTTATTTCAAAATGACATTAAAAGACATGTAGATGAACATTTTCTTGTGAGGCTAGACACATGCTAACAAAGGGCTGTGAGTAACTGCTGCTATGGTGCCACCCAATTTCTCTCAACAGTGCTAGCATAAGAAAAAAATTAATTTTGAAAACCCATTTCTGTTTCTGCAAAGAGAGGTTTGGTCTTTCCTCAAAAATTGATTTTTTTGTTAAGATTAGAATATTGTATTAGATCCACCACCTAAACACTTGCAGCTATTTCCTTGAAGCTATAACTGTAGTGTATGAACACCAAAAGATTTATTCTGCTGGGAATGACAGGCATTTTAAAGAAAATTCTGGGTTTGATTTGGGTTTTTAAATTTTTTAATTTTTTAAATTTTTCCATTTCAGATGTAATTATAATATGCTTTAGACTTGGGACTGGTTTTAGAGCTGTGTAATTTAGAATAATATTTTTAAAAACAACTGCAAAGAACAATGCATGCAGTATTTTGCAAGTCTTGCTCCTATTTCTAGGTGGAGAAGTCTATCCAGAAGAAATGTGCTGTGGCTGAAGTGAAGGTAACTACTGGAACACCTCTGAGCCAAGCTTGAGATAACAGAAAGGTGGGGTAATGGCTCCCAGTTCAGCAAAAAGTGGGCTTTCACAGCGCTCAGCAGGAGCTGAAACCAGGAAGGGCTGCATTTTGAAGACTATTTGACTCTATGAGACTCCAAGACTCCTGCTGAGTTTTGAACAGTATTACTACCTTCCTGAGCTCTTACAACTCCTGCTGAATTCAGAGCAAACTGGGAATTGTTTTGTGGAAGCCATTCACTCTAAAGAGGACAGAGACTGAAACTGCCACGTTCCTGTGATTCTGAGTAGAGAATTCACTTCTGAAGAAGTTAAGACATGAATGCCGATCTTTTAAAAGTATGTGGGGAATAGCAGATGTGGGGGGCAGGAATACTGTGTCTTCTCTGATCTCTCCATTTGGAATACAGGCTGAAAATGTGTTTAACAGAAATCCTGTGCAGAACTGAATGTCGCCTTGACGTTAATGCCCAAACTGCACAGCAGTGTGAGTGGTTTTATTGTGTCACTATCAGTTACCAGCAGTGGTAATATAGAGACTAAGTCCTCCTAATTCAACCTCTTCATAGTCTTTCAGTCCTTGCAGTAAGCCTGTGCCTGGAAAAAGTAGATAGATACACTTTATATTTTAAAAAAAACAGAATCGCTGCTTCAATTTATCTCAGAACATTTTAGAATGTTTTTTAACTTAATCAGACTGTGTTACACTTGATATGGAATGGAAGTGTCTAAATGTATATTTTATACCTGTCTAGTTTGAAAACAATTTAAGGTTAAACCACTTGAACGTAGATGAAGTCAGACGCAATTTAAAAAGCTGGATGACTCAATAGTTGTCCCTGCCAGTGGTTTTCTCCAATTTGTCACAACCAAATGAGATAAGAGAGGAGACAGACGTGCCAGTGGAGAAGATCTGGTTGGTCACTCCTGTATTTCTCAAATTAAAGCACAGCTTTCCAATACCCCAGCTCATTTAACTCAGAATAGTATATCTATCCTGGCAGTTGCTAATGTGATTTCCTCTGAGACCAAATAATCCTTGCTCATCTGACATACTCTTGCTTTTGGGCATTCTGCCTTTCGCTCAGAATCTCTTCTTATTACTCTGCCAGCAGTGTGGTGGAGTTCAACTTGGCAAAGGTGACTGCAGAAAAGATGGCTATGCTTCCCAGCAATAGCACATCCTCCATGCCTCTCCTTCACTTGGTTAATGGAGACCAGCATATTTTTGGCATAGCACTATACCATTTCCTGAAGAAAAGGACAGCTTTCTTGTCTTTCTGCAGCACATTTAAAAATGCTAGACCAGGACCATTTTTTTATTTCTTATTTTTAGTTAATTAGAAAGAAAATAAATATTTGTTACACATCCTCAGAGAGTTGAGTCAAAGGGCCAAAATCAGACTCCTGTAACCTCAGTGGGAGAACTAATGGCCATGCTGTGTAAATGAGTAAGAATAGGGTTGCCAGAATCTGTAGAAGATAGTGAGTTCTGCCATGGACTCCAGTAGGGTTGTATGTAGTTTGGTGTGATCCCTGCAGCTTTACATAACCAGTCAAAATTCAGGAGAGGATTCAGGAGACACTGACATCAAAGAACTTATTACTTACTCTCAGTTCAAAGCTGCACATTTTTTCTTCTCAAGAGGAAAAATACTTCATTATGGACAGATCTCACCTATTAACATTCTGCTTATCATTTGCCAATTCTTTAGGCAGTATTTTATTGTAAAAATTTAATCTGAAAGGTGCCACCTGAAGTATGCCAGAAATCTGCAAATATGGAAGTTTAGGATACACAGTTTTTTCAGAGGTTGTTTGGACCCAAGAACAGATTTGGATCCAAGAACTCAATAGCGAACATCTTAGGCCTTGTGCTTTACAATTTAGGAGCACAGATTCTATGATGAGAAAGGGATGAGGTTTCTTGCTAGTTCTAGTCATCTACTGTTCTAGTCATCACTGAAGACAGATGGAAACCTAAATGAACTTAGTAAAGCAAAAGTGTTAACATGCCAACATGTCATCAAGGTAAGAAATTTTTAAGAGGCAGCATCAGCTAAACATTTTGCTTTCAGTATCGATTTTCTTGACCTTTCCATCATTTACTGGTTTATTTGAGCTTTGAAAAATTGCTACTGCTGACTTTATTTTTCTTCTGAAATTTTAGCTGAGCATGTTTTGGTTGCATTATGCCTGGAAAGACTCTGAAACTGAAGGTGTTTATCAGCCATGCTTATCTTTTTTGTCAAATACTTCTTGCATTAGGTGAACACTTGAATTGGCATGCCTTAAAATATGAACACATCTTTTCACATCTACTCTAATACTGAGATGAAAAATATAAATTTAAATAGGTATAAAGAGAAGGGAAAAGTAATATGGTAGATTTTTTTTTTTACACTGTCATTAGAAAATTGAAAAGGAATAAAGAGAGTCCCAGGGGTAGGGCAAGGATTTACAGAGTATTTCAGGCTTAGTGCAAGAGGGTCAAAATCCTTCTGGTTGGTTTACACTAACAGCTATTACTCTCTGATCATAATAACGCAATTTATATGCAATCTAATTTGTAATACTATTTGATTTCTGACTGGCCAAGCTGTTTAAAAAAACAACAAAAAAAAAGACAGTGTCATTTACATTATGAGACAGATTTTCGTTCTCAGAAAAATGATTCAACAGTCACTGAAAAAGCCTGATTTTTCTCACACAGATGACCTTTGGAAAATAAGTACAAAGCAGGTTATCCTAAAGGGTTTCATACAATTTGGTTTTCTTGCTTTACTCCTCTGTGGACAGAAAAGAGCTTTTCTGTATAGGTCTACTTAATTTGTGCTAAATAACACTTTTTTTTTTTACTGTTGAAGAATGTGATAGGAAATCCATTTACATACAGAAATTTTAAAAGCCTCTTTATATTTTCTTAGGGAACTTTCACTGTTCAGTTCAGCCTCTAGATTCATAACCACTGCATTTCCCGTCTACTGATATTTTCCTTCATATACCTCTAAGACTCAATATTTCAAAAATGTTTTTGTCTTACTAGCCTTGAAAAAAACTTATCTTTTTTTCCTGGTAAAATATGTAGCACTTGGTACTTAAAAAAGTAATTTCTATGTGATTTTTTGAGAAAGTTATATTATACTCTAGCTATTCAAAATCAAGGGAGAGTGAAAATAAAGTAGTAAAAGATGCTACCATATGAGTGTATATTTATTCTATTAAGAATGGACAGACATAAACATGTCTGGTTACAAATATTTAATTGATGTAGGAGAAGGGAAAAAAGAAGTTATGTTTAAATTGCTTGAAAAATACACTACTAATTTTCTATTGGTTAAATTCTCTCCCTCTGGCATAAGCAATAACATTCTGAAAAAAGTTCATCTTTAATTTTCTTGATATAGTTTTACCATGTTGACAGGCAAAAGGCCTAACTGAAACCTAATAATTAACCTGTTTTATTTTTATTTAATAAATGGGGTTTTATGGATGGTAAAAGTAAAACAGGCATCATTCAAGACCTCATAGCTTGCAAAAAGAAATCTCTAAATGGGAGAGATATAGATAATAATGGTGGACTATTCAGTGGACAAGGAATTGTCTGGACTGACAGAGCCGGAGAGTTGTGATCAGTGGTTCTGTGTCCAGGTGGAGGCCAGTGATGAGGGGTGTCTCTCAGGGCTCTCTCCTGTGATCTTTATGTGTTCCTTAGACATTTATAATCTTCATCAATGACACGAACAGTGAGATCAAGTGCACCCTCAGCAAGTTTGCCAACGACACCAAGCTGAGTTGTGCTCATGGGAGATGTCATCCAGGGGGACCTGTACAAGTATGAAAAGTGGGCCCAAAAGAACCTCATGAGGTTCAACAAGTCCAGGTGCAAGGTGCTGCACCTGGGTTGGGGCAAACTGGGAGAAGAACTCATTGAGAGTGGCCCTGTGGAGAAGGACTTAGGGGTTCTGGTAGATGAAAAGCTGGACATGACCCAGCAACAAACACTTGGAGCACAGAAAGCAACCACATAAAAAGAAGTGTTAATACTCAAGGAGATATGCCTAAAAGCTTTTCTATTTTTTTTTTCTGAATGCAACTGTTGATTTGGTTACCTCTGTAAGTAGTGGTAACTTCCAATTACAAATCTTTTTTCTTGTCTAATGCTGAGACTATTAAAAGCTTATCAAGCTCATTGAAATGAGCAAAGTAACCAGAAAGATAAATGGGTCTCACTTAACATTTCTTGTTCCAGAATTCAGGCTGATGCCCTTCATGCCTGATTTAACCATCAAGATTGGCACAATAAGGCTTATAACACTCTCTGATTACATGGGTGGCCTCTGAGCTACACTAAGCCAAAATTTTTATAAGCAATGAATTCAGCACTGGAAGGCAGCAGAGGAAAGCACTAGTACCTAGATGGTTACATTTACTTTTCCTACATTTAAATGGAAAATTAAATGGGATTTTAAGATATTGCTAATGCAGCCACAAAGGATGACAGCCAAGAATACCGTCTGAGCAAGTAAAATAAAATATTCTCCAAGAGGTGCATATGATTAACACGTAACTGCACTTTGACTTTACCTGTACCATTTTTATTTTTGCTTTGGACACTATTAAGGGATTCTGTTTTATTCACAAGAACATCACAGAATCGTAGGATAATTCAGGGTGAAAGTGACCTCAGGAGGTCTCTAGTCCAGCTTTCTGCTCAAAACAGGATTAACTATGAAATCAGACTAGGTTGCTCAAAATATAATCCAGTTATATTTTGAAAACCTCCAGGGTTGGAGACTACACAACTGCTTTGAGTAACTTGCTCGACTGCCAGACTGTCATCATGGACAAAATGTCTCTCCTTATGTCCTGTCAGAAACAGGAAAATTTGTGCTTGCTGCCATGTACCAAAGGGTCTGACTCCATCTTCCTAATAACCTTGTAGGTGCTGCAGGGCTGCTGTTTGCTCCTACCCAGAGCTGTCTCTTCTCCAGGCTGAATATGCCCAGGTGCCTCAGCTTCTTCTCACAGGGAAACTACTGTAATATCTGATCATCCCAGTAGTTCTGTACTGAATTTTCTCTTTTTTAGCAGTATTTGTCCTGTACTATGGGACTTAAATTGGATGTGGTATTATAGACATAGTCTGAAACCAGTGACCATGCTTCTGGTATCACAGCCCAGAGTGCTGTTGGCCATCCCTGCTGGCTCAGCTCAGTATCTGCCCAGCAGGATCCCAGGCCCTCCTCGGCAGAGCTGTTCCCCAGGCAGACAGGCTGCAGTGGGAATTGTGCCCAGCAGCTCCTCTTTCCCAGCCGCAGCACTTGGCATTTTTCGCTGCTGAGTTTCCATCTCTGTTGTCCCACTCCTCCAGCCTTACCAGGGCTGTCTGTGTGGCAGCCCTGCCCTCAAGAGTGCATCTGTGTTCCCCAGACTGTGTCCTCTGCCAGTCTGATCAGAGTGTGCTCCAGTGCCCACTGCCCGCTCCATCGCTAGGTCACTGATGATGTTACATAGGACAAGTCCAGGATGGACCCCTGAGCAATTCCAGTGGTTAGCCACCTCTGAGTATGACCTATCTGCTACTCTGAGATAAGCAAGAAACTTTGTGTTTTACTTCTATAAAAAGTGGAATAAAATTGAAGACAAAGTCTCTTAAGATCTTCCAAGACCACAGCCAGACTAGTTTCTGCAGGACTTTGTAAAACTGAGAAAGGTCTTTCTGCTTTCTTCATTGCTGTCTGGTACTGCTCAGTAAGTACATATGTAAGCTTAGTAAAAACATTTGTGAAATAAAAAGACCCCAACCCGACCAAACAACTAATTTAAAAAATCTTAAATCTAGAAATATATTTTGCATTAAAAAAACCCAAACAAAACAACAAAACCCCCCAAAACAAAACCAAAACTGCTTCTGATAGAGCCTTAACTATGAAAAATAAAAGTCTGCAACAAAGTACTGTTGTCCTCAACTTTATGTGACTGCTACTCAAGGTTTGAGTTGTAAGGACATAATATCTATTGGACAGGATGAGAGGTTGCACAACATTATTAACTCTCACATGACTTTAGAGTGACTGAAACTCATTTTATTAGTTAAATAACTTGCCAAAGTCCCCAACTTAATGATATATCTGTGTTGATGGTTAAATAGTCCTCTGGCTGTGGAAAAATTTGAGCCTCACATTACATTTTTGAAAGTCTCATATTCCTCTGGCAAGGCTGGGCACTTCTTTGTCAAAACATGTTTCTACCCTAATTTCAAGTTTCTCTCCATGTCATTTACTCCCTTCCCACTCAGTTTATTGAATGGAAGTATTTAAAAAACACAGCACAGACTCCCTTTATTCTATTTCTTTTTAGTAGGGAAACTGGTCTTCAAATGAGTGTGAAGGATTGTAGCTCAACACCTTGGAAAAAACTAACCAGCAGCTTTCAAAAATATCCATTATTTTATCCATTTGAATAAAATATATCCAACTGTATGTAAGGCAGAATAAATACAGTAAAAGAGTGATAGAGGCTTAGAGTAATTGAGGGCAGGCAGAGTGGAAAAAGCTGTTGATAAGGGAAAAATATAGGAAATGTAATGTTAAAATGAAAGACTATTTGGCATCAGTATAAAGCCTTTGCTAACAAACAACTCACCTCTGTCAGTCTGACCACACTGTAAAAATGAAAGTGAAGGGGCAATACACGGTAAATGCTTTTGCAAAAGGCAGCAGGTCAACAATTTTATTTGATTATGAAAGTGAATATTTGAAAACTGTTTTAAAATATCAAAGAAAGGCAGTTTTAGTTTAGAGATCCAAAAAAGCTGCCTAAGATGTAAGATTCAGGACCTATGAGAGAATGCATCTTAACTAAACAGATGAATTTCCAGAAAGGTGCTGAAATATCTATTTGTCATTTAAACGTCTGTTTTGTACACTCCCTCAAGTGCAGCAAATAAAATATTTGTTTGGTTATACTTTTCAAGGTTGGTGCTCAAATATACATAATTCCATACCTTGATAAACATATTTTCTAGACTAAAATCATCCCAAGATCTTTTTATACCAAGAGTCTTTCTGAATTTCCAGTGTAGTTTAAATTCCTGTTTATTTTTTGATGCAAAAACTAGGAGAAATATGCTGTTAGGATGCTGCAGGTGCCTAAGCCACTGATTAGTCTCTGGTCTAAGATTAAGCTAACAGAATGTGGCATAAAGTACAATGAGGAATGACATGAGAAATTGCCAGACATGATAGATAACCATGCAAGAAACTGACAGAAATTACAAATAGTGCTGTGAGGGATACCTGAATTTCAAAAGTGGTTACAGGAAAGTTCTATGAGAAGCAGTTGTACTTCCCAAATGGCTGAAGGGGAGTACTGGGGACCTGCAGGGTAATAGACAACTGTGGGGCTAATACTACTTAGAAAGCCAAAAAAAGTAGTGCTTTATAGATATAGAAACAAGATTATTTTTTGATAATACAAAAAGTATCAAATTTTGGTACAGATGTAGCAAAATTAGGAACAATGGGAAAATTACTTAGAGGGCATTTTGTTTGTTTCTGAGGGGCGTGGTGTGGGGAAAGGGAGGTCAAAGTGTGCTGGAAAAGAGGACGAAAAAATGGGAAATGGCATGATAATGGGATGGGATGGGATGGGATGGGATGGGATGGGATGGGATGGGATGGGATGGGATGGGATGGGATGGGATGGGATGGGATGGGATGGGATGGGATGGCAAGAACAAGCACATTGGCATCACTGTGGCAGCGCTTGTCCCAGACTCTGTCATGTTGGCATCTGTTGTGGTCTGAGATGAAACTGACAGTGTAGGAATTAGATGGGTCCAGGCACCAACGTACATTTAGTTATGGTTATCTTTAATGTTGATGAGGGACTCAACATCCAGGTCCCACAGTGGGGAGGTGCCCACTTCAGGAGGGAAGAGAGCCCATCCCTGTCATGTGGCAGGGGAACAGGGCAGCTCAGGGAGGTTCTGGTAGAGTCAGCACAGGTTTCTCAGCTCTTGGCATCCTCTGCCATGAGCCCTGGGGCATTCACATTCAGTCCCTGTGGGCTCTCTGCTGGATCTCTGCAGTAAGCCCAGACTCCATCACTTATGGAACTGGGCAGAGAATACCCATTACCAGGTTCTGATTGGTTGAAATTCCCTTGGCACCTGATGGCTGCAGTAGGCACTTCCCAGATTATTCTCCAGAGGGTTCTCTGTTCTGTGGCAACCACACTGCTGCTGATGTCTTAGTCATGGGTGGGGCATTGGAGTGAAACGCTGTGAAACCCATCCTAGCCCTGTGCCCAACTGGCACAGCAACTCCCCATCCGCCTCCAAATGCCCCTTGCCCCTGCAGCTGACCTGGAAGCTGTCACCATGTGTGATTTTAGAACATGTGTCCCACAAGGGTTTAAAGTAGGGACACTATTATAGAATTACAGGCATTCCCTATTTTTCCAACATTACCTAATAGACCGTTTAGCTAGTAGGAACCTTTACTTAACAATATGTGTCCAATAATGAATGTTCAGTTCATTAATTTTTCAAATGCATTTCAAAGACCACTGACTTCATACTCTGGAGGGGGCCTGTACAGCTGCTGGAGAGCACTGTCTTTGGCCTCTCCCTCTACCTGCTTTCCTCTGAAGGACAGGAATGTTCACAAAGGATTAGTTATTCCTGGGCAGACAATTATTTTAAAGTACCCATGAGATATCCCAAGACACCATGCCTGGTTTGAGAGAGAATGACCTTGTTTTGTTTTGCCAGCGCATTTGGCTTTGTGTGTCCCAGACAATGGTGTGTGATGGCAGCAGTGTAAGGCTTGAAGGGCTGGCTCTGCTACAACACCTTTGCCCTCCTGTGGCATACAGGTCAGCTCAGCACAGTGATGCCAATGAAAGGAAAGAGACAGATGGTGCCTTCCCCTGGGTAAATGTGCCCCTGAACACCATATATTAGGATTCTCTAGGAGGATTTTGCAGTGCCTATATGACGGGATGACATGCTGATTAGTCTGTTGTAATTGTGTTTTGGGCAGTTTTTTCCTTGGCACTCAGCTTGAATTCACACCTTCTACTTCCTCCTCTGATTATGGAGTACAGAAATTTATCCTTGTTGTAATTTGCTCAACTGGTTCTGGTAATAATGAAAAGAGATATCATCCTCTTCATTCTACTTTAGTGCTGCCTATCTATTTTGATAACTGTCCAATTCTTGTCTTACAGTGTTTAAAATGTCATTTAAATCCCTCCCTCCTGCAATCACACAATAATGTAATAACCTTGCCTCTCCTTTAAAAATATTAAGATAAAGCAGATTTCCCATTCCCTTGTGACTTTAAGAGGAATATTGAAAAGCTTAAGATATCCTGAATTGTTGTGTGACAAAAAGGAACATTTTGTTTAAAATAAGCTTAACACATGACATTTCAAGGAATGTATCCTGATTTCCAAATTCTCACTGTTGCCAATACTCTAAACATCTGATCAGTCAGCAGGCTAAAAATACAAAACGTTTTTAGAAAGAATTATGAGCTGTTAATTCCTGGGATGAATAATATTTGATTGCTATTTCAGTTGAGGTCATCAGCTGGAGAAGAAAGTCATCAAAAATCTCAGGTCATGCCTGTAGGTTAGTCTTACACCTTTTCTCTGTGTGTGTGTGTGTGTGTGTGTGTGTGTGTGTGTGTGTGTCTTCAAAGCAGATACTGCGATAGCAGCAATCAATGAATATAAATGTTCCCCAGCTGAGCTGTCAGGATCAGGATGTCCTGGTTTCAGGTATGTGATCTGTTCCTTCACAAAAGGTATGAGAGCTCATGTAATTGACAGCAAGTGTGGTGTTTTGACAAGATGTGAGACGTCTACCTTCTGTATCTGAGCTATAGATGTGTGCCTTGTAAATAATGTGTGTGATAAACAACAAATAGTTTAAACTCTTGTTTCCAGTCAGAGCTATCTCAGATCCATTTAGCAGTGTTGAAAAACAAAACAACACAACAAAACCCAAACAGATGAAACATTGTAGTTTTGATTCTGTTCTCATAAAAAATATAGCAAGAGGGTAGAAAAAAATACAACAGCTATCCCTAGAGAATTAAGTAAGAACACAGATTTCCTTAGGCAAACTGTCTATTTTAAAAAGTACACAGTAGTGTAGAGTGACTCTTTTTTTCTTCTTTATTTTAAGAATTGCCAATTTTTACAGTAGTTTATAATGCTGTTATAATACAGTTTTTAATACAGTTCATAATGCTGGCATTCTTGTCTAATTCTTCAGAGCACTTCATGACATCACAGAAGGTGACCAGAATTACAGAGATATTGCATAAATGTTAACAAAGTGTTTAGCTGTGCATCAGTTTGCTAAATTAGGTGTCAAAATTAATTAACTGGCCTAATAGTCAGGAAATAGTAGGATGGTTTGAACTGGAAGAGACCTGAAAAATCATCCAGTTCCAACCCCCTGCCTGGGGCAGGGAATGTCCCAGTAGACCAGGTTGCTCAAAGCCCCATCCATCCTGGCCTTGAACTCTTTTGGGTATGGGTTATCCACGTCTTCCCTGGGCAACCTATTGCAGTGCCTCACCACCTTCACAGCAAAGAATTTCTTCTTAATATCTAAACTTTTTTCATTTTAAAACCATTCCCCTTTCTCTTATCACTTCATGTCCCTGTAAAAAGTCTCTCTGTGACTTTCTTGTCAGCCCCTTTTAGGTACTGGAAGGTGCTTTAATGTCTAAATGACCCAGTATAAATAGATTGTTAAAATAGGTAACAATACCTATGTAATATTATGTATTCCCTTGACACCTATTACACAACGGAACTTGATAAAAATGCACACTACCATTCACAGCAGCCTTTCCCTCCACAATACCAAACTGCAATTTATTCACTTAAAATTTCTACTGAGAACCTGAATTTCTTCTGTATCATTAACAATCTCCAAGTTTCTTCAGATACTTATAGTGAGATATACTGTCATTGACAGTGAACGTTTCATTCATTTCATGGTAGCACAGAGTGTCTGATTGGGCTACTAACTTTTTCCAGGACTGCTCATATAGCCTGCATTCCTCCAAGTCAATGATCTTCTGGCTGTAAGCAATAGCACTGGGGAGGTTGCAGTCCTTAGACTACATGTTTTGATCAGACTTTATAACTGCTCAGTTACACTGTTGTCAGTTTTATGGTTTTAGAGTTCTGCAGCCTGAGCAAACTCAAAATTTCACAGGTATCTGCATGCCAAGGTTAGAGTGACTGCTCTTCCACAGCAAGGAAGACTGGCTTTTGTACCAGTTTGGAACCAGACAATTTTTTCATTTTTGGAAAGATCAGTCATGCAGTTTTTCAAATCAAAAAGGGAATTTTTATGATCAATCATCTCAGTAAGTGGATGTGTAGATTGGGTAAAGGAATCTTCATTTGTTCAGGAATTTGGCTTATGGAAATTACCCCTTCTCAAACTTTAATTACTAGATAACTTATTAGCTTGTTTATTCAGCTTGGCTTATTAGGTTTCCCCTTAGTGTTCCTCACTCAGAACTTTGTTTTTCAACTGAGGTTTTGGGAAAAACCTTAGGTTTCTTAGCAGAAATATACTACTGTTGAATTCTTTCATGCTCTCCTTCTGTACCACTTTTCAAACCCACCGGGAACAGAACGTCTGCGATACAATGTTCTAGCCAGCAGAGCACAGGATGTTGGGATTTGGGGCAACAGTGAGAATAAGAGAGTCTGGAGTGGCAGATGTGCTGTGATTCTGTTCTCATCCCGTATCCTCTATTTGTATCTATTTTGTAGTATGTATCTTTTTGCAGTACCTGGATTGTCCTCATCATGGTCTACAAAATAAATGAGAGAACTTTTCACCTTTTTTATTATTCTACATAAATGAAAGTTAGGTCAGGTTCCACATGGAAAATAAGATAACATAATTTGAGGTAAGAGGTACCTTGTCCATCCTCCTGCATTGTGGCAGATTGGACTTGATTCGTTTTAGAATACAGCTGCCAGATGTCTTTACTAGATTGCACTTGCGTCCCTAGTGAAAGCTTTAAAGCAACTTTGTAAACTTGTTTTGCTGCCTGAAGCACTAATACAGAGATTTCCACCCTCCCAACTCCCCCACTCCTGCTGAAATATGTAACCTAAATGCAGCTGACTAAAGCTTTGTATCACTGTTTCTGCTATTGGCAGCTTAGTAACAGCAGTACCTAAACTTTGTCATAGAATTCTTTTTCTGTCTTTGGGAAATAATGAATTATTTCCAATCCTTTGTCTCTCTTCTTTCATCCTCAATTGGTTCTTCTCATGTTCCCTCACTTGTCTTATTTTCTAGATCATTTTATAGCGTCTCAATTACAGTTCAGTTTCACATACACAGATCTTAGGTTTATAACCCCGAGGGGGAGAATATGGAATATGCTTTTGCTTCTACAGAAAAGGGTAAAAAATTCAAGTCTTTTAAAATATGAAAGAAAATATATTTTGTTTCCCTCCAAAAGCATTTTTTTCTTAGTAATAGAATCTGATTTCACTTTGCTAGTTAATAAACAGAGTGTTATTTCCACTTTGTAAAACTAACTAGCACCACATGGCAGATATAACTTTATTTACCATCTCCGTGCAACAATAATCAGGCATCAGCAGCTTTGAACTCTAGTCATAGCTACACTCACTTGCCATTCACCAACTACCAGGATATAAGTTAAAGAACATGATTTTAAATATACTAAAAGGGTCAAGAGTATTAAACAGCATGTGATAGTAAGACTTAAGAAAAAATCATAGCTGTTAAAAAGCATCTACTTTATTGTTCACTACTTTTCAACTCATTATAGTTCCATTTTTTTTTCATACTATGATTGTAAGAGACTGTACAAAAATAAATTTTTTTCTTTTTAATTTTATAATCAATTTTTCATCCTTTGTTTTGTAGTCTTATTTTGGTAAGATAGAAGTTCTGTTCTATTCAGAAGTAGTTCAAATTACAGGTATCTCAGTACTGATGTGCAATTAAATAGATTACACTTGAAGCAATGCCATGTAAATTTTGTTTGCAGATGGTATGAGGAGGGGAAAGCCAATCTCCAGTAACAATATAGTCAAAAATTTAGTTCTGTCCTAGTTGCTTTTTAGTGTGGTCAATAGTGCTGTTATTATAGAGAGCTGATACATAGGTTTGCCAGTTGTCATGAATGAATGGTTTAGGTTTCTTAAAGAATCACTGACAAAGGTATTAGCAAAAGTAGGTTTAATATAAATATGTGAAAGCTCATCTTAATAAAGTTTGATGGCAAATTTCCCTCTATTACAACATGGATGAAATATACAAAGAAAAATCAGGTTGGAATTGATTTAGAATGATTTACACAGAAAGCAAAACACCAAAGGGTAAGGGAAATCCTCCTGTTTAGTCATAATTTTCAGAGTGGACCCTTTGCCTGATCGGTCTTAGGCGAGGCTAAATCCAGTCTTAGTCTCAGACTTGGCCAACATTTTACTTCTAAAAGATTTAGCAGCACTTAATCATTAACTAATTTTACATTTACAAAGTGATTAAATAGGATTTAGTACAATTGTAATTTGTGACTTAATTATAGATCTGAGAAGGCAATGTTCATAGTGTGCTTGCTAGAAAGTGTTTAAATAATTCACACAGTCATGCAGACAGACATGAAGTTATTTATAAATATATGTATATATACATACAAAGATACCTGTTAAAAATTCCCCTTGAGTTCAATATTCACATTGAATGCCTTTGCATTTCTCAGTGGGCAAGGGTGGAGTCTCTAGGAGTGAGGGGTATTGGTCCAGGCCCCATCACCAGCTTGGCGATGGCCCTCTGATGATCACATATGTGAGGGTTTGTGAGGTCAGAGATGTGTCCCACTAAGAGGCAGATGCTGGTTGCAGCCTGCTGAGGGCCAGGAGAGTTCAAAAGGCCTTGCTTAGGACTGCTGTTTATAGGGTCATGAACTGATTTGCTTTAGTCATCACTCAGTTTCCAACCTGGCCACAACACAGGTCAGTAATTACGGAATTTTTCAAAAGCCCAGTAACAGTGGTACAGTTCCACTCAGGCTGCAATTCAGGTTAAGTATTTTTCCAAGGATCTAGAGGATGACAGATTATCTCTCTTTTCCCATCTTGGCCAGGTGACAGGAGCTCCTGTTATGGATAGTGCCACCCCTTCCTTTGCCATGCAAGACTTCCTGATACGGTCAAGGGATGCTTCACTGCCCAGCTGATTACACAAAGGCCAAGACCAAGGCCTAATGGGAATTCCTGAGGTCATAGAGCAGGCCCAAGGAGCAGGTGGAGGGGAATGCCCCACCACAACTAGGAGGCTCAACTGAAATAAAAGAAATTGAGGAAATAATGGATTTTAATCCAAAAGGTTTTTCTGTGAAAACTTCTATCTTTTAAAAATAGCCTAACTTTTTAAAAATAGTTCATGCATACACAGAAACATCCCACAGTGCCTGAAAACCTACTCAGTGTCCCACTGTTCACGTAAAGGTTTAGGTATTAAAGAATAAAAACCCCAATTTAGAAATTTGCATTTAATTCTTTAATGTTTTGAGGAAATGACTTTGATAGAGGGAAGATCCTATGGGTATCCTTACCAACACACAAATAGTGCTAGTCAGACTTTTAGGACTATTTATTTGCATATATGTTGAAGACTGTACACAAAGCCACAGTATCCTAGAAAAAAAATGAAACTTTGCTTTTATTTGACAAAATGTTATCTATTTTTTTTAATTGTCATAGAAACATGTAAAAGATGGCTTTAATGAAATATCACAGTGGTCCAGGGTCATATTTTTTTACCCAGATTCTAAAAAGAGATTAAATAAATGGATATGGATATGAGACAGCAGCAGTGGTTCAGGGCTAGATTTCTAATATTTGGGAAAGCAATGCGCCCTCAAAGTGGAAGTTACTCATGCAGCTAGAGGCTGTCTAAAAGGAGTCTAACAGAAGTCAACATAGAATGGCAAATATGAAATAAGAGAGTAATATGAACTAACTTGATGGTGTAATATGTAATGCCTTCAAATTGTAAGAAGAAAAGCAAATTTATTCACTGAAGTCATGGGTTGATGCTGGCCCAATGCCAGGCACCTGCAAAAGCCACTCACTCACTCCCCTCTGCAGCTGGTCAGAGGAGAGAAAATTTAACAAAGAGGTAATGAGTTGAGATAAGGACCAGGAGAGGTCACTCATCAAATACCATGATGGACAAAACTGGCTCGACTTAGAGATATAAAGTGAATTTAGTACTAACAAAATCAGAGCAGGATAACGAGAAGTAAAATAAGCTCTTAAAAACACCTTCTCCACATCCCTCCCTCCTTCCAACTCTACCTCCTCCCCCCAGCCATACAGGGAGATAGGAATGTGAATTATGGTCAGTTCATCACCTATGGCTTCTCCCACTCCTCAGGGAGCGGAGTCCTTCCCCTGCTGCACCGTGGGGTCCCTCCCATGGGAGACAGTTCTCCGTGAACTTCTCCAGTGTGAGTCCATCTCACGAGCAGCAAATCCCTGCGACTGCTGCAAAGTGAGTTCCTCCCATGGGTAACAGCACCCCCCAAATGCTGCAGCATGGGTCGCTCTTTCATGGGGTGCAGTCCTCCAAGGACAGGCTGTTCCAGCATGGGAACAGGGCCCCTCTCTCCACAGGTGTCCCACAGGGTCACAGCCTCCTCTCAGGCATCCACCTGCTTCAGTGTGGGCACCTCCCCCATGGTGCAGGTGGATCTCTGCATCCTCTGTGGAACCCCATGGGCTGCAGGGGCACAGCTGCCTCACCACGGGCTGCCCTGTGGGCTGGCTGCAGGACAATCTTGGCTTTGGAACCTGGAGCACCTCTTCCCCTTTCATCTACACTGACCTTGGTGTCTGCAGAGTTGTTCTTCTCACGTGTTCTCACTCCACTCTTCTCTAGTCACAATTAAAACTGTGCCACCACCTTTGTTTTGATTTCTTCTTAACTATGTTATCACAGAGCCATTACCACCATTTCTGATTGACCCAGCCTTGGCCAGGGGCACATCCATCCTCAGGGCCACCAGGGACTGGCTCTGCTGGACACCGAGGGAATTTCTGGCAGCTTCTCACAGAAGCCACCTCTGTATAAACCCCACTAACAAAACCAGGCCATGCAAAACCAACACAACTGATTAGCTGCCCCACATAGCATCAGCATTTTTCAGTTTTGTTGAAATACATTTTCTATTCTTAAATAAAGCAGCGAGAGGAAAAAAAAAGTTAATTGAAAACAGTTTATTTTCATTTTCCTAAAAATAACTTTTTTTTTTTGAGTAGATATGATTATTAAAATTCATATGGAATATGTAGAAGATTTTTGTTTTATGTGGAAATAAGAACATGTTAAATAAGTGCTTCTATTCATGATTGGTTTTCTTGATTTGATTCAATCTTAGTAGGGAGGTATTTAAAGGTATTTTTCTGTGCTAAAGAAATTACATTTAGCTTTGCTTATTATCAGGATGAAGAAGTTTTATTATGCAGTTCAATTGTATTAAAATATTATTTCAGGTGCTAATTACATGGACTGTGGACAGTGATCTGAGAAACCTCCTTTTAATTATAAGCGGGAAAGCTATTAAGCTATTATTCTGTTTGAACTGGAGTTTTCCATTCCTGGTGTTTAAAGCTCTTTATTATAGGTTCTTTGTATAGAAAAGTTTCTGCTACACCACAGAAACACAGAAAGTGATCTAAAATGTGATTTTACCTAATGGTTGGGTGCTTTATTTTTAACCTAGCAATTTTCTTGCTATTTTCATACTTTATTATGATTTCTGTGTACTCATTTTAAAAGAATGATACCCCTTTCAAGGTTTTAAGAAAATGACTGAAGTTCTAGTGTCTCATTAGATGAGATTTAATACCAAATTCGATTCTAGAAAGAAATGCTGGGAAGACGTGTTATATTCCCTTTTAAAGACAATTGATAATTCCAGCAGTGTAATAACACCTGGAAAAAGCTATATGTACTAGCAGGTGCTTTTCAAATTTACTGTTATAACAACAGTATATTTTGGCAAAGGTCTGAGTCTGCTTTATCTTCAAATCCTCAAATGGTGTAAGAGAGACTCTCATATTTGATTAAAAATTAGTACAGTAAAAATGTTACTCTTTGCCATGACATGACACCTTTTTAAGAATCTGTGTTGCTAAGCCATCACACAGTTTGCTTTATTTAGTTCTCAGAACTTCAAAGTACTGAAAGCAACATAATTTTATACAAGCCCAGAGCTAGAAATGCCATACAATAAACAAATGCAGGGGTGGTTATATACATCTTATCCTCCATTAACACAGATGTAGAAAATAAAGCTTTTTTTTCCTCCTTTATTGCAAATGGATCTCGTACACCAGGTTTTGTACTAATTTTTCAGAAAGCCTAAGGAAATGTTGCACATTGGCAATACTTCTGTTTTGCTTAGCATATTACAGCTTTGCTGTCCCATGAAGTCAGTGGTGCTTTAGGCAGAAGCAGATTTCCACCCACGTGGAGTTTACAGGACTGTCAGTGTGAACACTGCAGTACTTCAGCATTACTTCCGTGAATATATTGTCCCTTGGAGAAGGTAGCACTGAAGAGGCTTGGAGAAGGTAAGATAAAAAAAAGATTTTATGGCAACTTTGAAAATGTTTACAAGAATGAAAGAAGGAGAGAAAGAAAGGGAAAATTCAAGTGAGTTTTAGAAAAACCACCTTGATTTTACAGGTGCATAGCAGTCCTTCAGAAGCCATATCTGCCCCTCCTCATTTTATTAACATGAATGTAACATATGTCACAGGATACAGATAACTGTATGTCATGAAATACAGCATCAGATACAAAAGGATAACAACTTGGTATTTCATCAGATCAACTTTATTGCCTTACTACCTTCTTTATACTGACAAGGCAGGAATTATTAACTGGATAGGCAGGATTAATAACTGGATTATTCCTGGAATAAAGCAACATCCTTCTTGAGATGTCTGACAGTTCTTTTTTAATTAACTTGTTAAAAGAGCTAAATATATTGTTTCTGACAATTCTGGAAAATTCTTTCAAAGCCTTTATTATATTTTTGACTAACATCAGCAATTATCCTTAGACATTCTATATTGTTCATACACGTTACTGAGAATGACAGAAAAGATTGGTGTTATGACAATATTAGTCACAGTCATTACTGGGAAGCATTTAAATACCACAAAAAGAAGTTTGATATAAAACTTCAGAATGGCATTCAGTATGTGTGCATCACAATAATAGGACTGTTTTCAAAAAGGAACTGAGGATTTGTGAGTGTATTCAGATTTTAAGCAATGAACCATATGAAGCATATTAAGTTGTTTATGATTTAGATGAGTACTCAGAAGCATTCAGAAATGGAATCCAACAGGCATCTATGAATAATCTCTGCTGCTGTTGTGGTGGAATGAATCAAAGTAATCAGCATGACAAGTTCTCCCTATTTTCATAATTTCATTGTCATTTATTCCTCCCCACCTCAGTCTTGCTTTATCTTGAATATTTGTAGCAAAACTGAAACATGACATTCAGTTTCAGCTGTTGCTACTGACTTAAAAACTTGTCTTGGAGAATTGACATAAGAAAAGGATTTTTTTCTTAAATGTATTTTTCTTAATGACATCATCACTAAGAGCAACATTTGAGAATGCAGAGGGGTATTCTTCTCAGGTGACATAGGGGCACATTTATTATCTTTCCAGTGTAGATGAATTCATAAGACATTATTGATCTGATAATGAACAAGATGGCCCTTACCTCATTTCCACCACTTAGACAAAGTTGAAGGACGCTGGCATTCTCAGTCCACTGGGTACACAAAGCTTCACTATAAGTTACACATCAGGGATTAATCTTCATGGCTTTTCAGTTGCTCACCCCTTACTGTCTGACAAAAAAACTCAAAGATTCCCTTGACTATAAACCAGATATGTAAGAAATATTTCCAGCTCTCTCAAACAAAGCAATTAGAACTGCTATAGATCAATCTGTCAGTTTCATCCCATATAATGTATTTCAGAGTTCACACTTTGTTTATATTTCACTTCATTTTTTGGTAGATTTCCCATCTACTGGGTATTGGTTTTGAATAGCATTTTTGATAATTCAGGCTACACTGGACAGACAGTGATGTGGTGCCTGTCAGAGTGACTTTTTTCAAGGGCACATAGTGACAGAACAAAGGTAAATGCCTTCAAACTGAATGGGAAGCGGTTTAGATTCGATATTAGGAAAAAATTCTTTGCTGTAAGGGTGGTGAAGCACTGAAAAAGGTTGTCTGGAAAATCTGTAGATTCCCAGTCCCTGGAAATGTTCAAGGCCAGATTGGATGGGTCTCTGAGCAACATGGTTTAATGAAAGGTGTCCTTTTGCAAACCAGGGAGCTTGGAACTGGATGATCTTTATGGTCCCTTCCAGCCCAGGCCATTCTGTGATTCTGTGATCTTACTCAGACTGTAGTCGATGAGAAGAAAATCTAGGAAAAAAAATCCATTTAAAGCAGACAGGGGGATTTATTTCTTCTCCTTCCCTTCTAATAAAGTTAATATGAAATATATTTTAATTACTTTTGGTTAAAGAATAGTTTCCCACATACAAATAGTTTGGATAGAAAAAAACATTCCCATATAGAGTTAAAAAACAGTGTAATTTCAAGAATTACCCATGATAACTCAAAACATGGAAGTCCATTAGAGTTTCAGATCATAAACATTTCATGGGAACGTAGAATGGTCAAGGTTGGAAGGTACCTCAGATGGTCATCTTGTCCAACCTCCTGCTCAAGGCAGTTGTCCAGGACCATGTTCAGTCCCTTTCTTAGTATCTCCAGTGATGGAGACTCAACAGCCTCTCTCTTTGGGCAAAGAAAAAAGCTTTTCCTTTCAAGTAGACCAAAATTCCTATGTTTTTCTTTAAGAAGAATGCATATTTTTTCCTCCAGAACACTGATTTCCCCTGAAAGAAAACCAAATAATTCCTCCCAGAAGAATATATATACTAGCAGACAGTTATTTCCTGGTTGTACCCTGATAAACAAACTCTCTAATTTATGTGTATAGCATTGTTTTGTTTTACTTTTTTAGACATGGGTGGAACTGAACTGAGAGATGTTCTGTTAACAGAAAGACAAGTTGGTCTACAGTTTTTCCAGAGAGAGAACATTGGGTTTGCTTGCCCCTCCCAGTTGCCCAGTAAAAGTAACTGGAATAATGAAACTAACAAGGCATGAAATAAGCATGTTTACATATGCTTACTTATTAAGCAGTTGTTCGTGCTAGCTGAAGGTTTTGTTAAAATATTTTTCCCAAATTACTTTAATTCATGTTGGGAGGAAGGCAAAATGTATGAAATGTAAGTTACTAGAAGGCAGTGCCTTGTTCTAAAACTGTGGAAGAATAGGAATAGGCATGTAACCCTGAAAAGTGTGGAAATAAAGACAAGGCTGCATATATTCTCTACAAATGAAACAATTTTCTTTAGTAAGTCAATCAATAAAAAATATGCATTCTGTACATTTGTTTTAGGTTTAATTTAATATTACCAGACTGAACACCAAGAGACTTTCATAATCCAGGGAGTTTAAAATAAATTAACAGAAATGCACTGTCATGTCTGATCTTTTAATTAAGACAATTTCTTTAAATATCCCCAGCGTGTTTTCAATTGCTTTTAACAAGAGAGTTTTTTTTTTCCAGAATTGCATTATTAAACACATTATGAATTACAGTAATAACATTAAAATATTTAAAAAGCTGTAGGAAGTGTCCCATTTGGTTAGAAAAATCATCATTTTTTACAGTGATATGGAATTAGAAGACAGTTTTATAGAAAAATGGAAACAATAGAAACAAACAAAAATTAAAATAAATACCAACATTTTTAGAGAATAAAGCAGTAGTTCTGCAATGAGTTCAACAGATGTTTGAGAAGATATGTGATGCTATGAAGGAATTTATACAACTCATATGCTGAAAGTGGAGCTCAGATGTGATTGTTTGCAATGCTGAGACTTGTGGTTTTTTTCTTCCCAACTTTATCATCGTACTTTGATAATGCTGAAATAAATATTGTCTATCCAGGTAATTTTCACTATAAATCTAGTCATGTTGATAATGGGCCATAACACTTTCAGATAAACATTTGTGGTACTTAAAGACACATGCCACAGTGACTGACATAGTTAAATATAGAACACAATATGTAAGAGAAAAATAAAAGGAAGAAATTTTGGGGCAAACACCAAAGAAGCAATATAAATATTTCCTTAGTAGGAAATAGGTAAAAAATGCATATTGGCTGAGACACCTTTAGGCAATAACATTACATGTCATCCCAGGAGCATCCCAAGCTTGCACTAAGACTACAACACGTAGGAGAGAGTTTTGTTTTAGATTGAAAATAGCTCCATTTAGAAGGCTGTGTTCAAACAAAAATTCCCTGGGATTTTGATAATAGTTTGCCTAAGAAAACAGTATGAAGTAGGAAAAAGTAAACAGGATAAAACAATCTTCTTTCTGCATACATCCTAACCATGTCTCATGTCCCATGTGAAGTGAGTCACCAAGCTGAATGCCACAGAACATCCTTTTAAGCAGCACCTTTGAGCTGGTATGGCTGGGACAAATGGGTAGGCAAAAGTGGTATCATGAGATACAGAGGGACCAATAAAGACTGTCATGAGAAGCAGCAGAGTGGTGGTGAAAACACTGCAGCCCTCAGAGTTCTCCAGTCCCCAACGCAGACTCCAAATGTAGCCTGCAGTGGGACTATAGAGTGCATATTAAGGACATTCCCCCAATCCCTCCAAGACTTCCCTAGTCTGCATCAGGGAATTTGTTGCTCTTAAGCATTTTTTGTTTCATTTCATGTAGTTCTGTATTATTCCATTAGGCTGGAAGAGAAAAGATTCCAGCCACACACAACTCTAGGGAGTTTCCAAACTGTCAGCACAGAATTTCACAGCAACAGTGGGGGCTCAGTAGTGATTGAGCTGAAGAGGGAGGGAGGAAGTCTACAGGCAGGTCTTTTGGGGCCACAGTTGGAGGGATGCTCTGGATGGCAGAGACTTTCCCTATCCCTATTCAGACTTTTGACTTTAATATCCTCAAACGTTTTTGCTCCTCAGCAAGCCAGTTTCTGTCCTCTAGTAGGAGCAAATGATGGTGTCCTTTATAAGCTCTGCTTAAAATTACCAAGAGGAAGAGAAATTCTGCTTCCTACATTCTGTATCTATTTACACACTTTCAAAATTATGTATGGTACCTTTCCTAGGTCCCCTGCTACTTCTGTCATCTTTCACAGCTATAAGGTACATAGGCTCAATAGCTTAACCATATTTAATACACCACTTTGAACTATCAGACATGAAGCCTCTAATATTTCCCTGTTCCACACTTTTTAACCCACTCCATGGGAAAATTTACCATTCCTTACTCTCTGGGGTTTGACCATCCATTTATTTGCATGAAAAATGAAGCAAAGAATTCTTTCAGGCTGTCAGCTACAGTATCTGTCACTGGCTTCCCACTCATCCCTTAATGGCTCAAGTAATTCCTGACAGACCTCTTGGATTTTTATATATTTAAGTAGCCTGTCATGATTTATATATAATTCCCTTGCAACACTATTATTTTAATTCCCAATTTTGTCATTCTACATTTCTCTTGCATGTCTGACCACAAAGAAAAAAATCATGGACATAACACTTAGAGATGTAAAACCTTAAAAAGTGAAAAAAAAAAAAGAAAATTAGTGTAATGAAGTAAGCAATCAGTGTAATCAGAATCCCTCTTCTTTATAGAGGTCCTTAGGCATTCCATGTTGACAGTAATGAAGGAAGAACCATTTCAGATAGAGTCCTCCCAAACCCTCATATATTTCAGCCTATTTTTGATTTATCTATGGACACGCTTCCACAGATTTCACAAAATCTTGCAAAATCACTTCTTCTGAGCTTGACTTTGGTTCAGATACTTTCAGCAATTTTTATTTGGTTTGCTGTAACAGATTCTATGGAACCCCTAAGTCTCTAGGAATAGTAGTCTTCATAGTAAGGACTGACTTCACGTCCATCCTGCAGTGCTTCATACTCGGCCAGCACTTGTTCAACGAGGAATTGTCCTCCAGGAATTTCTCACATTGCATCTCAAGGAATAGTCAATCTCCTTGTATGAGTTTCATCTACCCAGGGCATCCCCACAAAAACCTGTAAATCAACACTTTTCCCTCTGTTGCTCAATTATACACCTTTGAGGGAAGAAAAGATACAGTAAACTACCCAAAAAAAAGACAAAAAATATTGTACATTAAAACAGAACCTATGTAGATTTAGTGTGATTCAGTCTTCCAATCTCTATGCACACCTGTAATATTTATTTCTTTGGATAGAATTATTAAATAAAATACTGAGGCCATGATAGTTTTTAGATTCCACCTTATTTTTCTCAGTTTTTATCATGTACTTCATGTTACTTTTTGACAGATCTACTATCCACTTTTTATAAACTGATACATATATTGAATTATATTATAGAAAATTATAGATAATCATATGATCATAGAATGGCCTGGATTGGAAGAGAAAAAGATCATCTAGTTCCAAGCCCCCTACTGTGGACAGGGACATCTTTCACCAGACTAGGTCACTCAAGTCCCCATTGAACCTGGTCTTGAACACTTCCAGGGATGGGGCAACCACAGCTTCTCTGGGCAGCCTGTTCCAGAGCCTCAGCACCCTTACAGTAAAGGATTTCTTCCTAATATCTAATCTAAACCTACTCTCATTTTGAAGCCATTCCCCCTGTCAGTACATGCCCGTGTAAATAGTCTTTCTCCATCTTTGTCATAACATCCCTTCAGGTACTGGCATCCCTCAATCAGGTCACCACACCAGCACATGGAAGACCTGGACCTGTTGGATCGGAGGAGGGTCATGAAGATGATCTGAGGATTGGAACATCTCTCCTGCAAGAACAGGTTGGGGGAATTGGGGATTGTTCAGCCTGGAGAAGAGCCACCTTCAGGGAGACATTTTGTGCCCTTTCAGTACTTAAAGGGGACTACTAGAAAGCTGAACAGGAAATTTTTACAGGGGCATGTAATGATAGGACAAGGAGGGATGGTTTTAATCTAGAAGAGCATGGATTCAGCTTTGATATGAGAAAGAAGTTTTTTACAATGACAGTGATGAAACCCTGAAACAGACTGTCCAGAGAGGTCCTAGATTGCCCTGTCCCTGGAAACATTCAAGGTCTGTCGCAGTGTCGGACACGAACACGCAGATTCAAACAGCAGGTAGGCAGCAGGTCACCAAGCAGAGCGAAAAGGGCCCTGCCCACCTTTATTATCACACTTTTATACCTCTTCTAAAACAAGCATACATTGGTGGATGAGGTTAACACCTCTAGCATTTTACAGGATAGGAACACAGTCTATCACCTTTCTCCGCCTTGGAGAAAGGAATGATCAACAATCTAAAAGTTCAGTAAACATCCTTAGCCGGTTAGAAAAACAAGAGCTATGTTTATAGAAAGAGCATGAGAACTTCTACTACAAAAGTAAAAACATGGAGCACTGTGAAAACCAGGGTGACAAAGGTCAGGTTGGACAGGGCTTTGAGAAAGCTGGTCTAGATGAAGATGCTCCTGCTTATTGTGGTGGGGTTGAGGTAGATGGTTTATATATGTCCCTTCCAGGCCAAACAGGTTTGATTCTGTTCTTACATAATTTCTCTTAAAACCTCACACTGGTGCCAGACCAGAGACCCTATCACAGATTATGGTGAGATCTGATACTCACTGGAAAAAAGGCTTCATATCTGAAAAATAATGCTGCTTTTTTTTTTTTTTTTTTTTTAATATGAAAGATTTTTGAGTGAAGGCTTAAATATAATATCAGAAATAGAAATCTATTTGTTGAAAACTGGTTTTGGAAGCCAAACTGGACTATGGCAGTGTTGTGGTTTAGGATAGCTGGGAATTGTAGTTGAAGAAGGCTGCATCTTCCAGGAAGTGATTCCTTGCAAAAAGGTGTTTGCAGCTTCCTCTAGACCCAATCAACTGGCCAGGTTGAATATTGGCAACTTTCTAAACCGCTCAGAGAGCTTGACACGCCTCTGTGAGCCACATTTTAAGAAGGAGCAGAGCCCGGGAAGCTCTCTCTTGCTTCCGGCAGCCGAGCAGGTAACTGGTGGGGCCGGGCCGGGCCAGGCCGGGCTCTGCCGGCCGGGCCTGGCCCCGGTTGGCCGGGGGGTGGCTTGGCTGAGATTGCAGTCACTTCAGCTCACCAGACACCCCCCAGAGGCCAGGATGGCCCTCACCTCACCCCCGGAGCAGCTGAAATTCCCCTGAGACTGCCATCCAGCAGGATCACGTGGCCAAGAAATAAGCGAGCTCCAGCTGCAAAACCCGAGGGAGATTAACTCTTTTAGTGCTGTTAAGATTTTTTTCAGACCAGATGAAGCCTGCAGAGACTAATCATCTCCCCAATCAGATGGAGAGAGGAAAGTAAAGGCTTGTGAAGGAAACACTATAAAGATGCCCAAGTCAGTGAGGAAGGAAAACCTGAGACCTCGAGGAAAGAGATTGAGGAGATGCTTTAATCCTAGAAGCTGAAATTCTGTTGGAAAAAAACCATGGTGATGGACTATGATATATTAGACTACCCATTGTAATTTCTTGAAAGCATTGGGGGGGGTTGGAGCATTCAAACTGCAACTGTGAGCAAAAGTGCTTGTACTAGAACAAGCAAACGCTGAAGTAGCTGTAACTTGCTGTTGGCAACTGTACTTGTGCTGCAATGCTGAAGTAGCTGTGATTTGATGAGAAACTTGAGCAGAGATCGCACCAGAGAGAAAGACCTCTGTTCCCAGACCATGTGGCTACTCCCAGAGAGGGTCCTTATGCCTTTCAGGCACTTTGATAAGTGGAGAAAACTTCTGTTTCTGAACTGCTCATCCTTAAAAATAGTACCCCCTTAGCTAAAGAAACCCTCGAAACAGCTGTGGGGAAAGCTGTAGTCAGGGGATGGGACTTTCACATGCAAGCAGAAAACCATTCCGGGCGGCTGCTTTTGCTGTGACACTGAAGCTGCACAAGATTTTTTCGTGTGGAGATGTTTCCATGGTTTTGACCAAGAGAGACTCCTCTCCCTAAGTGAACTGAAAACCAGAAATTATTATATAGGTGGTGAACTGACTAGAATCTTCAAGGGTTGTGTTTTCTTTTACGTTGCTGGTAGAAGGGAGCAGAGGTGGGGGGAGAGAGGTGTTCTGAAGGTTTAGTCTGACTTTCTTTTCCCTCTTTTAACTCTGTTAATAAACTTGTTTATATTCTTTAAGTTTTTGTGCCTGCTTTGCTCTTACCTCCTAATGCTTATCTCACAGAAGAGACATCAGGGGGCTACTGCCCGAGTTAACCCTTAAACCACTACACGAATTGGTGGCCCGTAAGGGGAGCCAAATTCAACCCGCTACAGGCAGTTGAAAAACCTGTACAATTTCAACACTGACTCCACTTTATTTCTACATGTTCTTTTGCTGTTCACATTAGTTCCACAGAAGTCATCATCTGGGCAAAAGAAAAATACACATCCTTTCTTTTTTTTTTTATCAGTATGTAAATTGTGTATTACCCAGCTCTTATGGCCATTGAAAGACTGGTCAAAACTGTCTGTTCAGTTTTAATCAAAGTTTGAGTAACTTTGTGGTGTCTCTGCAGGCAGAGAATAGAAATAGAAGATAATTATGTCTGGCAGGTTTCTTTAAAGGTATTGAGGCATCTAAGTTACGAGGCAAGTTACTTGCCTCAGTTCTCTGCAGGTTCAAGGAAGGGAAAGAGGTAGATTCTCTCCATGAAGACAGGGAATATTAGAAAATTACATTTCCAGTTCAGATGGGTTGAATTAGGAGACAAAGCTAGAAATATGTTGGTTTTACACATAACCTCCTTCTGCAGTTTTCTTTCACTTCTAGTGTATCTTAGCCACCTTAGGTCAATCAATGCTTTACAAAGTAATTTGGGTACCAGATGCATCACATGAATAATCTGCCTCTGTCAGCACTAATATAGTACTGTTTGATAAAATCTCTTGCCCTGAAACACTATTTCAAGATAACTCATTTTTTGTTCGTTTGACTGTATGTACAACAGTGGATTCTGCTCTGGCTTTTAGACTAATACCCTTTTCATTAATTGCGTGGGAGTCTGAGTATGATACCACCTTTGGATTTCAGATCATTATGAATTTATCTTCCCCATGATGCATACTGAGTCTTCTTTTTAACATTCCAATTCTGTAATGAGTTTCCTCTTTAAAAAAAAAAAAAAAAAATTTGACACCTAATGGTCAGCAACACATACATTCGTGTCTTAGCTTCTATTTTAAATAGTCACTTTAGCATGAAATCACACTAATAGGATGAAACCACCTGAGAAACTAATGTCTTTTTTTCGTTATTTTTAGGAGGTCTCAACAAAAAAAAAAAAAACTTGTCTAGAGAGATTTGGGTTTATTTTTAACTTTTATGTGATAAATTATTTTGATCAAGACACCTCTTCAAATTAGTGTTTAACTTCCATCATAGTAATACTGAAGTGTTTCATGTAATGAGAAATCTCCCACAGAGACAGATTTGTAAATGAAGATTGACATTCATTGCAAGAAATCTACAGGTGCAAATAGAATCAGTTGGTGTTGCTATTCCATAAATGCGCTCTTTTTTTCCTCAGCAGAAGTACTGCATTGGGGCAACCAAGTAATACAATGAATAATGAGGAGAAATTAAACATTTTTTCATTTTATGATGATTAAGTTTTATAACTTCATCATCATAATGAGGTATGTATTCTTCCTTGCTGACAATTAAAGCACATTATGAAGTTCTGGAAAATAGAAATCAACATAAAAACTGATATATTTTGGAGGATTGTTTTATTTTGAAGCTGGCTTTTATTTTCAGTGTACTGTAGAGAAGGAAAGGAAGAGACCATCTTGCTAACCCTTGGTTTCTTATTGATGTGCAATATGTAGGGCAGGCTTGACAGTGTATCATGAAGAAAACAGAAATTGAAATGATCATCTCAGCTTTAATTCAACTGACATTCATCACCATCCATACTGGTGTTTCTAAAACTGTGTAACTCCTGTCACTGTTTCCTACAAAATTTTAAAGGATTGATGTAAATAAGAGTAAAGATTGAAAAGTAAGAAGTATGAGACATATATTCTTCTTTATAAAGCCAATTTGTTACAAAATGAAAGGAAACTGCTACAGTAAATTTAAGCATTTAAGAGAATCACTCTGGTCTTTGTTTGCAGTCAGTATAAAGAAATGGGCACTCAGAAGTAGTTTTGTCTCCTACTAGGATAGATATCTTATGCAGTTCCAACCATTAAATACATTTTAGATAATTAAAGTTAATGGATATTAATTATATTCACTGTCTGAAAAATAATATTTCAGGTAAATTTCAGTTTTTGTGAGCATCATATAGGCTAGTTGAATGCACTCAGCAAATAGTCTTCTCTCACCTGGTAACTAAAAGAAACACAACTGTTTTAAAGAGTGTCTTCTATTTGTTTGTAATTTTTTTATTTATCACCAGCTTCAATTGTAGACTTTGATCAGCTGTTTTAAAATTTTGGATTTATTGAAATAACTTATAATAATTCTGAGTTATATATTGACAGTATTTTAGATAAGCTCTCTTCATGTAATCTATGTGTAGTACTTAGCAGATTTAAATGCTGTGGAATCCCCATCACCAAGTGCTGATAATGTGAGCAACATGTTTTGTATGAGTGAAGAAACAAAATCTTAGAAGCTGAGGTGGAGCTTAGTAAAGTTCTTTGATAGCTCCCAGGATCAAACCTCAAATTTCAGCCATGCTGGAAGACCTGAACAACCAGGAGTTACAAACATGGGAGTTGCTTTTTCGGGTTCTTGCCACTCTTTAACATTTATTGCTCAAGGACAGGATAGAAAGTTATGTCCCTGTCCTCTGTCACATGCAATGACTCTGCTTGTTCCTTGGAAAGTCCAGACATACTACTGCCCAATGTAAAAATCAATTTTCAGATCTGTTTTGGGAACCAGGCAATGAGTAAAATCCATGATGTTTTATTCCTTTTTCAAGAAAACCATGTTATATTAATGAAAATGATGAGAACTCACTAAGTCTGCTATTTGGATCACCACTAAGAAATTTTGTCAGATCAGTAATTTTTATTTAATTTTTAATGCCTTAATTAGTACTTTTCCACTAAGATGAAGAATCTTTCCTTAAAGTATTGTTCATGAAACACTGGTATCTAGCTTATATATAAATTTGTTACTAATAAATGAAACAAACCGAAAAAACAATATTGCAACTTTGACAACAGGGATTAATATTTTACAATGAAGGAAAAAAATCTGAAATGTGTGAGAGTTTAACAGCTTGTTAAACTGATTCTTTTAAATTGAAATCTATTTAAATAAAATTTTAATCAGTTCTGGAAAAACTAACATCAATTTGCAAAGGACTAATATAAGAAAAAAATAAAGAAAATTAAGGAAATATTAGACATAGAGGGAAACTGGTGATGTCACCTCAAACCAGGAGGCCAGTGGCAGCAGACAAACCCATATGGATCTGCCAGGAGAAAGTAAAAAATAAACACTATGAAAACAGAGAGAAGACTGAAGGTCAGATATTTTTATTGATTAGTGGTCAGAAATACCCATTTACGTCAATGCAGATTTCTGTTAAGAGCAGGACAGCCACTGAAAAACTAAAGCACAGCTCTCACGGTGATGCTGCTCCACTGAGGGACTTGCTCCACAAAGTTACAGATTGTTGACGTATGAGATCACCAATCATTCCTATACTGTGGCACACGGGACAGATGAAAGATAGAACCAAGGTCATCCTTACAACTCTGAGAACAGTATTTGTCAGATCTCCAACCTCCAAATGCACAGCAAGGTCCTGCAAATTTTTAAAGTGGAATACAAAATCCTTCCTTCAGCTTTTTAAATGAGAAGACTTAGCACCTTCTTTATTTTGGAAATGGAACCTGACATTTTGACAGCTGTTTGCCTGGTTACAAGGGATATCTGCCCTGACGTAAATGTAATGATTATGTTCTCCATTTGTAAGCCTCTGAACAGTCTTGGTTTACATAAGCATAGTAGTTATAGGTTGAATGTCAGCTGAAAGTCAAATTCTCTAAGCATTTTTCCACTAGTGAATATACAATTATAAGAAAACGCTTGAACAAGGAAATAACATTATATGGTAAAAATGGATGATTAGCCGGAGACAGAGAATGGATAAGGTAAGTATGTGGACAGATGGAAGTGGTGAGAGCAGAATCACAGAACAGGCTGGTGTGACAATGAGTAGATTTTTGAATGTTCTAATAGGTATTTACCTTAAGCATTTATTCAAATGCTTTGAACATTCTTGTAAAGCTTCATTAAGTCAAAACATGTTTCTAATATAATCTTAATGCTTACAGTGCATATGAAGAGATTCCATAATGTGACATACTTTCTCATTTCTGCTAAATCCTTTGTTTTAGTGTTCTACTGCTGTGGTAAATGACTTCTGCAGCAAAGTTATGACTAGTATTTCAAAATTATTTTCCATTATATTGATTAGATATTTTCCATCTAATTTTGGCATCCTGCTAAATACAGAGTATAAATACAATGGAAATATGCAAATAATAATGTAAGTAAATATATTTAGGTTTACTAATATGGAAGGCTTTATTTTATCTAAGATGAAGCATAATCCTGTAACTTGGACAAGAGTTCAATTCCATGATTAGTGGAAATCAAGTATTTCTACTACATATTCCTTTGAAGAAATGAGTAGAGAATACAACAGAGAATTAAATATTGGAAGGGAAGGAAAAGTAGGAGGAAGAGTCCATGAGAAGTATAGATTTCAGTGCACTACTTCTTCAGGAAGGCTGGTTAAAAAATCAAGGTGAAGGATTTGACATGAATCAAGTAATTGTGTAAAGCAAAAAAGTAAATTAAAGTAGAATATAAGGTAAAAAATTCCATTTTGTTTAGGGTGGGAAAAGAAGGAAGAAAAAAGATAGTAAAGGTAAAGTAAAAACTCAGGGTCTTATCTCCTGCTAAGTAAAAAAATCCCATTTATATTAATGAGGACTTCTGCTTAAAAATTGATGGCATTGTCTTGTCCACAGTAAAAATTGTTAAAGTACCATCGATAGCAAAGAACAAAAAGAGATTAGGTCATCACTCAGGAGGTTCCTCTAGATCTGTCTCAACCTTTTTCAACAGTGAGTGGCAGAATCACCTCACCCTCAACCATGAAGAATTGGAGTTATTGCAAACCTCTGCAGATGGCTTTCACATTCAGAATGTATGCTTTTGACAACCTGCATCACTTGCAGGCTTTACAGACATATGATCTATGAGTTCTTTTCTTTCCATCCATCACTTTTGCAAAATCTCAGAATCACAGAATAATTCAGACTGAATGGGGCCCCAGGAACTCATTAAATTCAACCTGCTCTTTACTTTGTTATTTTTATATTTTAATATGGGCTACTATTTAAAAATACTATGAAAGTCACCCAAAAATAGCCAATGCTCAGATAAGTCAAATTCCCTGAGCACCACTAATAGTATATATAAAGACATTAAAGAAAATTCTTCCCCAATATGAATAGTACATGGCTTGAGACTGATTCTAGTACTTGGCTGACTATAATAGAAAATTTGGGTTGATTCTGGATAGTCTACAAATGTAAATTTTTTTCTAATTACATAAATAGCCAGAAACCTTAACATAACTAGGTTTATAGGAAGCAAAAAGCCCAATAAGGTTTTTTTCTGTCTCCAGGAGATATTTCTGTCTATGGGGTATATTCCTACTTCTTACATATCTCCTACTGCCACAGAAGGATGGAGAATGGGGTGAATTTATAACACTTCATCTCCTTCATGGGCTCTCAGGAGCTGCAGCTTCCTTCAGGGCACATTCACCTGCTCCTGTGTGAGATCTGACACGGGCTGTGGGTGGATCTCTGCATCCCTGTGGATCTCCATGTGCTGCAGGGGCACAGCTGCCTCACCATGGGCTGCAGGGGAATCTGGGCTCTGGTGCCTGGAGCACCTCCTGCCCCTCCTTCTGCACTGACCTTGGTGTCTTGCTGTTCCTCTCACCTTTCTCTCAGTTCTTTCTCCAAGCTTCTGTGCAAACTTTTGAAAATATCTTTTGTCAGAGATGACACCAGAATTGCTGAAGAGCTGAGTTTTTGTTGGTGGTGGGTCCTTTAGGAGCTCTCTGGAATGACTATGCCTGGCATGGGACAGCTCAAAGTCGCTTCTCACAGGGGCCACCTCTGCAACACCCTTCTCCCAACACTGTCATACGAAGTTAGTGGCAAGTGCAAATGGACAAGAACCTTTAAAATAGGTAATAGCAGTTTAAAAAAAAAATGTGGCATCAAGATTTCCCTGGAATTTAACAAAAGAATCAAGCAAAGTGTCACATTTAATCACCAACTGATATTTACTAGGAGGTTTAATTAATAAATATATTGTTTAAAGCTATATTATTTTAATAAGCCTAAAATAAATGAAAAAGAAATCTTCCTAGAGTTTAATCTCCTTTACACATATTTTTGCTGTCTGCCACCTATGAGACTGAAGCTGCCATTTCAATAATTTCAAAATTACAGATTTTCTGTCTTGTGCTTTAATTTCCTCATTAGACAGCCAGGTGTCTCCGAATTTATTTAGAACTGATTGTGCTACAAATTTTCCTTGGAGATTTTGCACCTGTATGGAAAAATTTGATTTAAGGTGCAAATCTGAGCTTATTAGAGATACACTATGCTAGAAATTTGAAAGACTTATTACAAGCTCCTTGAGTGGCTTATATCAATTTAACAACTATTAAAAGTCCAGGAGAGGAAATATGAAAAGATTTCTTGGAACAGCAAGTTCATTTCCTCTTGCTAGATAAAATATGAGTGATTGACATGAAGTAAAAAAGTGACTTTCTCATTAAACTTTCTTAGAAGAATACCACATACATATAATAAAGTTCCCCCTTCCTAAAATCCTCCATTATTTCATTAATTTAGGTGTTGCTTGAAGCGTTGGTTATGAATAAGAAAATCTTGAAATTTGTTTTTGTGACAGAGCAAAAACACATAGCCTGTAAATGCAAACATATATCTGAATGTTTTTCTTTTCCATCACTGAACTAATTTCATAGCAAATGTGTAAGAATTTATGATATTAATTATTCAATATTACTGTCAAGCCAGTTTCCAAAAACGAAAATAATCTGAATAGTTGACACACATGTACTGAAGATTCCTAGGAAAACAGAGATAAACTATCAGAAGATTTAATTTTTCATTAAATTTTGGTTTAAATTTAAATTAAATTTTGTTTTAAATTTGTTTTATCAGAACATTTTTAAATTTTCAAAAGGTTCTTGATGATAAAGTTTACTGTTAGAGCTGAGAGTTTTATTGAAAACTAACTAATCAACAGTCAACATTTCAAAGTACAGCTGAACAATATTCTCTTTGAATCTTTTTAGAGTATTCTAAAAATTTACTTTGATTAAGTAAAAGGTAGAATAGTCTTTAATATATAGGCAGATAATACAAGCAAAAATGGAGAAGTCAAATGATTTTTTCAAATTAATTATACACCTGGATCTGTAGATAATATAGTGTAATAAATGAATTCACAACCATTCATAATACTCTAATATTATCAACACGCGATTAGTTTCTAGGTTAATTTATTTCAGTGAAGCAGATTTTAATTTTTAAAATATTTATTGTAGTGAAATTTTGCATGAAAATGGAAGTTATGACATCAGGAGACAGAATTTTCATTCAACATAAGGAAAACAGCTGTTCTCTATGCTCAGACTAGCATATTAGCGCCTCTGTATTTTGTGCATATTCACAACTTATCAGGAGAAACTACATTTTTACATGGGATATTGCCTTTCAGAGAGGAATGAGGAAGGCAATGTTGGGTTGTTTTGGGTGATGTTGGTTGGTGGGTTGGTTGTTTTTTTTCTTGTTTGTTTTGGGGGTTTTTTGGTGGTGAGGGCTAGTATTTTGTATAAACTTATGTAAAAAGCAAAGGAGGAATAACAGCAAACATAGCACAGAGATAATATAGTGACATCTCTAGGACCCCAGCAATAGGAGGTGTCAGTGCTTTTCCTCTCCTGGGCCATCATTCATTTATTTTCATTGCTGTACAAAGCAAACAGGTCATCTAACGATAAATATTTCTCAGGCAAAGTCAATTCTGTTCCACAGCGATTCCCTGCATAGCCTTTCATCCTATGGAAATGTGCATATAGCATCTGGTGCCTGCTCACCCTGAAAATCCTTAAATACCCATATGTACCCGAGCATGCTCAGAGCCATTTCAGAAGCAGGGTGTCTGAGAGTGCCAGGCATTTGGAAATTGCAGCTGTGTGGGTAGCACCAGCCTGGGGGAATGTTTGGTACACTGGAGCCCTTGTTTCTGCCCATATGGCATAAACATCAGCGGGAATGTGCCGAGGAAACCGGGACAGTCCTCTACACCACTGCAGACAGGCAACTTTAGGGACTGGAAAAAGATCTTGGGGGTTCTGGTGGGCAAGGAGTAGTGTGTGAGTTAGCAATGTGCCCCTGCAGTGATGAAGGCCAAACTTCATTGCCATGAACATAAGCAGCGGGTTAAGACAAGGGACTATTCCCCACTAGTCAACACCTATTGAGCTGCATTTGGGATTCCATGTCCCATTTCAGCCCGCTCATCATAAAGCGGATTGAGTGTAGCAAAAGGTCACCAAGATGACTAGGAATCTGGAACATACTGCGTATGACAAGTGACTGAGGGACTAGGGTAAAAGAGGATTTCGTTACTGTTTTCATCGCCCTAAAGGGCATGTAATAGGAAAAACCAAGGTATATTCTTAGGGTGACAATAAAGAATTCAGCCCCCAATATCAAGGAGTAAAATTCACCCTCTCCATGTTCCATTTACAGCTAAAATGTTGAAAATTGCAATAGTTTTTTTACTCATAGCCACCTGTTCTTAATAAGAGATTTATTTTTAGTTAGGAAGAGAGAGATTGCTATGGCATGACATGAAAATGAGTATGTTGGTACCATGACATAAAAAGGCATTCATATTTTCAAGTGAAAAGAAAAATGGGAAGGTAAATTGTTACTTTTTAATCTATTTCCTGGTCTGGAGAAAGAAAAAGGGAAAAGGGTAAAACACTTTAATTTTTCCCTATTTTTTTTTCTTTTACAGAAAAAGAAATTATATTGACACTGAAAGAATGACATTTACATTTTGAACTTACTTGTCAGAAACAATCTGACTTATAAATTTATGCTGAAACGCGTTTTAACCTGGATTTGCACAGAATGAAGACAAAGAAATGGAGATGAGAACAGGCAGCAGATAAAACCTGAAAAACACTCATTTTCACATAATATTTCTATGGGCATTTTCTGTCCAAATTTTTGTTCGTTTGTTTGTTGTTTTGTTTTTTGGGGGTTTTTTGTGTGGTTTGTTTGTTTGCTTGTTGTTGTTGCCAGACTGATGTGATTAATAGAACAACTGAAACAATAACTGAGGTATAAGTAGGCAAACAGGTCCTGGAATGGCACCAAAAAGGCTGACTTCAAATTTTCTGTTATTTTGCCCACATATAGTGGTATGCTCAGGGACTTACAGGAGTGTATCCAGTGGACAAGACAGAGGTATTGGTTTAAAGGACTGCTTGCAACTTAAAGAAATCAAAGTCAGCAAACTGGGGATCCCCACTGCAAAACCTGAGTAATCCTATCTCACATTGGATTGTCCTACAGGTGTATAAAATGCATCCTTGAAAGAGACTTAAAAGTCTGAAGGTTCATATGTCCATTCACTGTGCAGAAATGACTTGGTGATTATAGGAACATGCAAATCTTGTAGGTATTTCATTATTAGACAACCAGTTCATGAATAAACTTTCACATTTCTGCACAGAATGACTGGTAGTGTAGTTATTCTAAGAATTTTTGAACTAAACCATTCATTTAAATACACAATGTACTACCTAACCCTCCCTTAGAATGAAACTCAGCCTCTGCAGAGGACTTGCACAAGGCTATGCATCACTTAAGTCATGTTAATGCTCTGCGTTTTTAGCTAGAGTGAAGCTAAAGGGTGTGTAGACCTTTGCACTGTTTTAATGTTGAATGAGAATTATTATCCAAATGATTCTCTTAAATTTTTTCAGCATTTTGTGAAAATTCTCAAGCTTCTTCATATTGGAGGACCAAAAAGAAGAAATATTTTTTTCAAAATCATTAACATTTCTAACAATCTTTTATGCCTTTTTTTTCTTGTCTCTCTTATCACCTCTCTGTTGGTTAAATAATTAAGTTACCCTCTCAGTTACCCTAACAACTTTTTCACCCTTCTTCTGCATTTTTGCCCTATGTTGCAAGAGGAAAAACGTGCCTCCACCAGTTCTCATCTTCCAGATACTATTTGCCTTTACTTTCCTGGTCCTTCATACTTTATTCTTGGAACAAATTAACCTTCCAGTCATTACCGTAAGTGATCACTTCATACCCTTGCTCAATATTTGATGCTAGTCTCTCCCAAGCTCATGTTATGCTTTCAAACAAGCTTCTATGACCCCTGTTAATCGTTCTACATATCTGCAAAGTTACTTCATTATTTAAGTCCTCCTCCCATCTGCTTTTTGATATCTATGCTGCTGAGATTATGGCCTCTCATGTATATATCTTCTATATCCATATCTATATATCTATATCTAGAATGTTTAGGCACAGTGCAAACAAGTTCAGGTTCTGTCCTGATTCAACTGACTGCACATGAAGCATCCTTAGGGACATTTATCCAGTAAGTGCAGGATGTTCCTTAACCTAGTAAGTTTTGCTAAGAGATAGGGTACGTTGCTTACATAGATCATGATATGTAGTTGGTTTTATATGTTCCTGGGTGGATCTAAGAAATGAGTAGGGGTTTTATTTCCCCCCTTATGTTGGAGCCCTGGGTTTAGATAATTTCAATCTTCCAGTGTTGACAGGTAATAATTTTCAAAACCACACTGCATCTGACCTGGGGTCTTGGGGAAGGCTTCCCAAATTATGGGATAACACTGAGATTGTTGCTGTGTAATTACAGTTATGTCACTCGGTGGAGTATATAGAGATGTAGAGAATATAGTTTTATAGAATATAGTAATATATATGTAACCATATGGAGGATTTTGGGTGTGGGTTTTTATTTCTTCTTTCTCCCTTCTTCTTCACAAAGCTATGTGTTCTGGTGCTGGGTCTAAAAATCCTCAGTGAGGATCACGACTAGTTAGTTATTGGATTATAAGTAAAAACAACCTACTTGGCATTTTATAATTGGATAAATTGGGCTTTAACTGGCCTTGGAAGTTACAACTTGGGACCATTTTACACCTTGTTAACAAAGAAGCACATTCTGTGCAGCTGTGCCATAGATAAGAAAATAATAAAAAACAAATCAGAAGAAAAGCCTGGCATCTTCTGCATCTCAATCCAATCTCTGAGCAAAAGAACTCTAGGAAAAAAACAGAGAAATTGATACCTTCTTATCACCTCCTGTAAACTTTTGCATTTATTCTGTGTTACCTTCTTTTCCAGTTTCCCTATTTTCTGTTTTGTCCTAAGATTGTGACTGTTTTTTCCCTTGGATTGTAAATGGCTGGAGCAGGGGCCATGATTTTCTTTGTGTTTTGGGGGGTTTTTATATTTTTTTTGGGTTTTTTTTTGGGGGTTTTTTTTTTTTTTTGCTAGGTTTTTTGGGTGGTTTTTTAGGTTTTTTTGGGGTTGGTTTGTTTTTTGGTTTTTTTTTGCTTGTGGTTGTCTTTCTTGATTTTTTTCAATTTTAGTATACACTAATAAAGCAGAACTCAGCTCTGTTGCTCTGGTTCCTAGGAGTTCTAGCTATATAAATTCAGAATAAAATACATCATACTACTATTAATGAGCTAAAAAGATTTGCTATCCAAAAAGCATTTTACTGGCTATTTCAGTAAATATTTGTGCTTCTGTGCTGCTTCTCTGATTCCAGTCAGCATTGAGTCTCCTCAACTAGAAATACAGCCCTTGCAGGAGCGTGCCACTACATTACACAGCCATGGCTGAAGCAAGATGGCCTGAGCGTTTCGGTGCCAAGTCTCTACTGCCCATTTGGGGCACATTTGCAGACAATACACAAAGCCATAATGCCCTCCTCCTGTAATGTGGGCAGGGTGACAGCCTGTACCCAAATGTCTCAACATATTCTGACATATTAGCACAGCCCCAGCAGCTGTTCAGCTTCATGCAGGGATGGGAGCGTGTTCTAGTCCCAGTATGAGTAACAGTAGAAGGTATTTGACAAACTGAGTTTATGGCAGATATCTGCCAGACAGAATTTCAGCTTGATGATTTACAGCTGGAACATTTTCTGGTACTTCAGATCCAAAGCTATAAAATGACTGGACAACTTCTGAGGAGCCCTTTTTACTGACAGGGTGCAGCTGCTAAATACACATACACCACAAAAAACCAGACAGATTTTAGCGTGAGCACTAGACTAAAACAAAAGTAAAACCATAACTATTGGGTTCTTTTGATTAGATTTCCTATGACACTTGAAGATATTGCTTGTATGCACTTTTTGGGTACCACATAACAGTAACTGTGAGATAGTGGTACAAAACTGACAAAAATTGTATACATCCCTAGAAAATGCTAGCCTGCTCCCCTAACATTCTGGATAAGTCAAGCAATTCAAGTGTAACAAAAATTGTCTGGACCCAGAGAAAGGGTCTTTTGCAAAAAGAATCCATATCAGGATCCAAAATAGATCCTATTACAGACACACTTAGAAACAATTGTATATGTTAGACCAACTGGTAACTGCCTCACAGGTAACTTGAAATTTTAAAGCTATAATCACAGAACCACAGAATATTCTAAATTGGAAAGGATCATTGAGTTCAAGTCTTCAATGAACGGCCACCACAAGGATCAAACCTGCAACCTTGGCATTATTAGCACCATGCTCTAACCAACTGAGCTCAACTCGGGATAAATAGATCACTGAGAACATGTGGCACAGATTTGGGGGAAAAAATGCAATGAAATGGGATGTGATTGTTATGCAGAAACTTACCCCAAGAGTACCACAGATGCAAGTTGAGTAATGTTCTCTGCTGTTATATGTGTGAGTATAAATTGATTTTTTTTTTGCAGACACAATGTTTATAACTGAAAAAAAGCAGCAGAATATTCCCTGTGAGCAAGAGAGGAATCTCTGGGCATTCTTTAGTATGGTATATTTTCTGAGAAGAAATATAATTTAAAAAGTAGTACTGTCATGAATATTTGCTAAACCAGCAATGTTGACCTAAGACTAATTTCCCAAATGTCATGAGCTGAATCAAAACCACTGAATCTATTGTATACATCCTGGGAAAGGAATCTAATCTAGTATCAACAACCCTTGTTCACAAAATGTCATACAGATGGAAAACCAGAACCATGAGTACAAATGTATGTGTTTTCTATGTTTAGTTATCATTAACTGAATGAAAAAATTGTCATTTGTGTTAAGGAAATGAAAAAGGAGAATAATCAGAGAGAATACATTCTAAATTATCTAATTCCTGTATTTTCATCCAAATCCTGACTGTATGTTGCTGTTCATTTAATTAGAAATAGAGCTTTAATTTTCTTCTAAAATTCACTGGGAGCTGTGTGCCTAAAAATGCACATAGAATCTATTTCCTATTGATCAATTACACTTTGAGGGGACAAGCTATTTCTATACTGCATAAGGAATATGCAGGAGGTATGTTACTGAAGGCAAATCAATGAGTTAAGTTCTGCTAATATTTGACTGTAGATTTGTTAGGACACTCAATAGATGTGCATTCTCACTATTTGAAACAAATAAATATATTTATAATAATCACTTTGAACGAATAAAAATATTGGCAAAAAAAAAATCCAGCAAGCAATTCTATACATATCAGAAGCACAGAATGGTTTGGGTTGAAAGGGACATCAAAGATCACCTACTTCAAACCCTCTGCCATGGGCAGACACCTATATAAAGATGAGGTTACTTAGAGCTCCATCCAGCCTGGCCTTAAACACTTCCAGGGATGAGGCATCCGCAGCTTCTCTGGGCAACCTGTTCCAGTGTCTCACCACTCTCACAGTAAAGAATTTTTTCTTAATATCTAATCTAAACCAGCCTTCTTTCAGTTTAAAGCCATTTCACCTTGTCCTATCACTACATGTCAATGTAAAAAGTCCCTCTCCACCTCTCTTGTAGGCCTGTTTAGGTACTGGAAGGTGATTTAAGATCTACACAAAGCCTATTCTTCTCCAGCCTGAACAATCCCAGCTATCTCAGCCTGTCTTCACATGAGAGATGCTCCAGCCCTGCTGTGATCATCCTCGTGTCTCTCCTCTGAACTCACTCCTGCAGGTCCATGTCCTTCACATGCTGGAGACCCTAGAGCTTGATGCAGTGCTCCAGGTGGGGTCTCATGAGAGCAAAGCAGAGGTGCAGAATCACATCCCCAGGCCTGATGGCCACACTGCTTTTGATGCAACTAAGTGTAAGATCGGCTCTTTGGCTGCAAGGGCACATTGCCAGCTCATGTTGAGCTTCTCATTTACCAACACCACCAAATTGTGAGAAGTTACCCTCAACACATTCCAGGACCCTCTAGGACTGTTTATGCCCTGTTGTGTTGTCTCTCCAACAGATGTCGGGGTGGTTGAAGTACCCCATGAAGACCAGAGCTTGTGAATATAGGTCTGCCCCTACAGTCTGGAGAGGGCCCCATCCACTCGTTCTTCCTGGTCAGGTGGCCTGTAGCAGATTGCCACTATAATGTCCCCTGCCCATGCCTTCTCTTTACTACAGATCTATAAGCTCTTGGTTGGCTCCTCATCCATCCCCAGGCACAGCTCCATGTGCTCCAGCCAATCATTGACATCAAGGGCTACACTGCCTCCTCATCTCTCCTGCCTGTCCTTTCTAAAAAGCCTGCATCAATACAAAAGGACCCATCTTCTAAAACTTCTAATTACAATCATTTTTTCAGTGCTAATATATACAAATATAATCAATTAAATCCAAATCAACTGTAAAATTTTATGGACTGCATAGCACAGTAATTCTAGTGGAACAGATTTTATTTGAATAAATGCCCTGGAATCTGACACAGGTTTGGTGAGCTTGGAAATAACAAAGGAAAGAAAAGGACTATAACACTGGGATGATTATCAGGATGAAGTGAGACTCTGAAATAAATTATTGCCTTGTTGGAAGGGAGAGGGATAAACAAAAGCTTGCTTTGTATTGCATTTATTTTATGATAAGCAATAGCAAAGACACCATCTAGATGACAAGGTGATAGCGTGTGACTTTCAGACTTAGAAACAGCAGCCAATTTCAGTCTCTTTCAGGCAGTTTATAGACTCATCGAAATATGTAAAATGAGAAGAACCTCTGGAGGTCATCCAATCCAACTTCCTGCTGGAAGCAGGCTCAAGGGGTCAGGTTGCTCAGGACATTGCTCAGTTGAGTTTTGAATATCTCCAATGATGTAAATTCCACAATGCCTCTGGGCAGCCTACTCCATATTTTGCTGTTCACATGGTAAAATCTTTCCTTATATCTAAGAGGAATTTTCCATGCTCAATATTGTGGGTTTTACCTTTTCTCCTGTTATTGTGTGTCTTGAAAAGGAGTCCAGCTCCATTTCCTGTGCCCTTCTATTAGGTAGCTGAAGGCAGCAATAAACAAACCAAATTATCTTGCCTCTTATGACTTTGTATGTTTGCCAGCCACCCAGAACACAAGTACCTTGATCCTTGCCTAGAGATTGCAGCACATGACATGGAAGCACATGCTTTAAGAGGATTTTAAGTCTGGGTAAACCTGAGCAGAACTTTGGGTATGTGTCTTGTCCTAGCAAGGACTGTGTTACTACCAGAGTGCACAGAGTGCCAACTATCCATTTACAGAGAACTCACAATAAATGCAAAAAGAACAGATTAAACATACTGCAGATCTTCACATCAGCTTGTACATGCAATGAAGAGTTGCCTAGGATTTCTGGGAGCCATGAAGCACATTCAAAATTATTACTAGTGTAAATGGGCTGTTTGGCATTAAGAAATCCTGGACAGACAGACTGTATCAAGCAGGATCAATGAGAGAGCTAAATCCACTTAGTTCCACTTCACTACATCTTCATCTGCCACCTATCATTGCTGTGGGTGATTAAAGCTGAAAGGAGCAATGCAAAACAATATCACATGATTTACAGTTGTTTTTATTTCTATGCAGATGCTTAATCTGAATTACTTCCTTCTGGGTGACTATATTTTTTGATGGAATTTGCCTATATTTGCTTTATATTCTGACATTTGAATCCTGGGTGTATTGCTTTAGTATCATAAGAACTTCTTTATTTTATGCATAACATATTTAGTCAGAGAATGGGCTGTATAGCATCACATATAATACTGGAAAAATACATTTTATAGGCAATATATTGGCACATAAAATTTCCAAGTTAAATAGTTTTCACCTGTAATTCAAGCACCTGTTTTATATCTACCCATTGTGATTTTATTGACATTATAAATTTTCAAATCACAGTTAAGCCTGTAGATAACCCTCAACATTGATAGTTCAAGCACAGAACGTTCACATATCACAGAAACAGAACATTCAGAGTGGAGAGGGCCATTCCAGATAAACAGTGTTAATACAAACCACATCATGGAACAATATAAGTATATTCTATCCTGTGGAACAAGAAAGAGATAATGAATATGCAGTATTGATAATGTGGCAAAAATTGTGATAATGAGGAACTTACATAAAGCCTTTAAACAACAGCAATATATATGATTCAATTTTCTGTTGTGTACACACATACATATATAAAAACAGTTATTGCTACAATGTCTACATGATATTCTGATGTTTATTGCTATTTGGTTCTTTTAATACACTTACTTTGTATCCCACATGACAAACTTAAGGCTAGTCTTTTGTCTATGTTCTTTTACATGCTGTAGAGGTGAAATCATGTCAGCATCAGATACCTTTCTCTTACACAGAACAGGAGTCATATCTACCCAAGAGGAACTTTTCAGGTGCATTTCTTCCAGCTTTCCTTGGCATGTCCACACGGGAAGCAAAAGTAGTGGCAGGAGCAGCCAGCAAGTTTTTCTTTTCCAGAGGAATGGTGTTAATTCTGTTTGTTCCTTCTTCCAGTTATAACCTAAAATACCTGCAATTTTTAGACTGAATATTTTTTGTTTCAGTGTACATTCAGTAAAAATACAGGGTTTGTGTTTTGATTTAGGTTTTTATTTTTCACTAGTCCTCTCCTAATAAAGCTTAGCATTCTGGCCAATACTGAGCACTGAACTAGCATTTCAATAGAATTACCAATTACAATGACAAGGTTTCATTCCTGAGTTTGCAGGACCATCACTATGTGGATGAAATTTACTCTTTTTTCCCCATTCACTCTGTTTTGCATTTAATCTACACTAAATTATTCTATCAGTTTCTCAATATTCAAAGGTCCTTTGCTCAGTTATTCCCAGGAAACAGAATAGACTCCTCCTCCATCTTATCAGTGAATGCATTCAATGGTTTATGCTATGTTTTTCTTCATCATGTGTAAAGGAAAGTTTATATTGAGAGCTTAGCTTAGCCTTAGAAAATTTTATTTTAATCAAATTCTATGCCTTCATTAGACTTCTCTTACCTTTCAAAATTCAAGAAATTAGAAATTCAGCTTTGTGAAACGGTCTAGTTCAAGCCTAAAAAATGATCAGCTTCCATTAATATTCAGTTTAATATCTGAGTTTTATATTTGTGACTGCACTGAAACTATCATCTAACAGCCAAGTAGAAAGGCTGCCAGCCCTTTGTCTTTAGCAGTGTGCTTAGCATCTGCTCTAGATACATACTTTCAAAGTAAAAGAACCCGTTTTATGATTTTATTTATTTCAGGATGGTATCTTCTACTCTCAGTCTGTGAAGTGGGTTTTTTTTTTTAAATTTTGTTTTGTTATTTTAAAACCCTGGCTAGGGTTGTGCCATGGCTTCACTATGTTAAACCATGCTAAACCAAGCTGAAGATGCTTTTCGAGCCCTTTTTCAGTGGCCGGGGTCCATGTGGATTATTTGCAGGGTATCCAATCAGAAACTATATGCCCTTCCAGCTAATCAAATTGGATGCTTAGAGAATGACTGACAGAGAGGCTGAGGAGAGAGGGGGGTTTTCTGCTAGCAAGTGCAAGCACAAAAGCTTTCTATCATAGTTTCCTATCATAGAAGAATAGGGAAGCTGTTAGGAAGCTTATAACGTATACTTTTGAAGAAAGAAGAAAACCCAGAAGTTCCCTTGTTTAGAAATTAAGACTGTCTTTCCAAACAGTCTTGTGCTGAAAGGAATTCTTATTTCTCTCAAGACCAAATTCACACTCTGTGTCTGCCTGTCAGTTTGCTTTCTGGTTCATCCCACAAATGCTCAGGTAGTCAGCTGTAATCAAAACATTGCCAAAGCTATCACAACTGCAAAAAGTCTCAGAGGAAACCTTTCAGACTACATGGCTGAGCTTCTATTCAGACTTTGCCACAGCAGTCTGCACCTTGGGAAGAGGATCCTATTGTTCTAGCTATGATTAAATAAAAATTTATTTAATTGCTTCTTAATTTATAATGAAAGCAGGAAAAAGAGGAAAAGCACCAGGGCATGTGAGATTTCTATATATTTATTAATACACTTTCTGGAAGATTTATATCTTCCAGAATAACAGTTACATCCTGGGTGTGCAGGCACAAAGAGTTTAGCCAGTCAAAATTTAGCCTCAATCGCTTATATAACACTATCAGAATACCTACATACTTTTGCTAATAAGAAAATTACAATTTATTCAAAAGATTAACTTAAATTACTCTTAGTTATATATCAGATTAATTCCCTTTCTCTTGCCAACTTAGTTCTCGGTAAGGAGAAACATGGTGAACTTGTCTATGAAGGGTTGCTGAAGAAACTGAAAGCCCTTGAGAGATTTCAAGCTCTGCTCCTGGAAGAGAGTAGCTGAGCATTTCAACTGCTATCACCAGACTCTCAGGATTGAGCAGAACTTTAACATCACTATGTACTTTTGTCTTCTGTTTCACTAGAGCAAATTTATCTTTTGCCAGGTTGATTTATTGGAAAAGCTACATTTATTACCATTTGTATGATAATATTCATCAGTTAAACTCAAGAATTTTCAAAGACAGAAACTGGATATCTCTGAGATGTTGTAGAGTTACAAACAGTGTGGATTTGTGAACAGTGAATTGCTCAGAAGTTACACAGAAAACTTAACTGGCCCTAATTCTGTGCCCCAAACATCTGCCCAGTAAAAGGCTCAGGAAGAATTATTCTGTCAAAAGAGCTCCACTAGCCATTTCAGCATCCTGAAAGGCATTTGGAATGGCAGGTATTAGTGGTGAATTACACATGTTGAAGATTCCCTCCATCACAAAAGGAAGTGCAGAAAGGGGAGAGGTTCAGAAGGCACAATTCTTTCATCAGCTGGCCTAACACTGATTTCCTGTGTCTGGTCTTTTTGTAAGCTACTGAGGAAGGTGGAAGGGAGCTCATGAATCTGTTGCCTTTTTACTTTGCAATAGCTTAAAGGCTCTGAGTCAGAACATATAGTTGAATCGAGTTCCTTCTTTAACACTTGCTGCTCATGTAAAGGAGAAGATTATGTGCATATGTTTTTGTTGGTGCCATTGCTGTGGAGGACAATTAGACTCATAACCCTTAAAAAGCAACATCTGTATGTTGCTGCACATAGGCATAAAGTAAGTAGTATTACACTGATACCGTGTGAAAGCTGTCTTGCCTCTAGGCATTAGAGCACCAGTAAAAATTTGGCCAGCAGTTAAGTAGTAACAGTTAGAGAGCTAGACAAGCTTAATGCATTGTTTCACATATTTTGTGTTCATGCATCAAATACTTTCTCTGTTGAAGCTTTGGATCTTTGGCCAGCACAATATTCTTGTGTCTTTGCTGATACGAGTTTATTGAAGCTTTACTTTTTTCTACTTGCATACCTTCCTGGCTGGACTGTGCAAGAGAATACTTGCAGATTGTCTACACTTGATAGAAGGAAAACAGAAAGTTACATATAGAAAATATTTTTAATATGATTTATAGGCTTTTTCACTTTCAGCTGAAGCATATTTAACTGGGTTACCTTAAATACACATGCAGAGAAAGAGATAGCAATTCACTGTCTTAATTACTACAGAAAGAACTGAACAGCTAAGCAGGCTGCCAGTTATTTCTCCACACAAGGAAGCTATGGTACAATAAGTGACAAATGTTTCCTTGCATTCCTGCCTAAACTCATTGTAGAATAGGTTGATGTGAGTTTAAGCCTCTGGCTTAGCTTTTAAATATTTTAAGAGAATGTTGTGTAAAAGCTCAAATCTAGAGGATTTATCACAATATCTGGCAGAGACTGACTGTTAGTGTTCTGAAAGCAAATAAAATATCTTGATAAATGTATATGCAATATGCAGACATTTTCAGGGAAGAGCATGTTCAAAGTCTTACTGAATTTTATGGCTTCCATTTGTTAGTCTTACCTCTTTGGTTCGTATTCTAGAACATGTTTTTTTTTTTGTGGTAAATAGCCCTGCTCATATTCTGCTGATTTCACTATCAAGGATTCATAATGCATAACTCACAATACAGAAAAGATTCACTGTTTTCCCTTTGCAGCACTCTAAGACATGTCCTGAACTTCACAGTGTAAATGTAATTAGAATTTTAACTTGAGCAGGTGCGCTGGTTTTGGTTCACATAGAGTTAAAGAAGACACCTTAGAGGTGGTTATTGGATAAAACCAATGGATTAAAATAGGATAAAACCAGAAATCAGATTATTCAAAATTATTTAAAACAATTTTTGCTTTAAAAGGAATTGTATTTGGCATTTAATTTTAAAGAGTTAAAATTCTTCTGAAAAGGTATGGTCATACCCAGATTACAGTAGAGAACTAAAATATTATAAAGCTGGTGTCTAGATTATTTTTCTGAGTAAATAAAGTAACAGTTGTTTCTGAAGGAACCACTAGATGCAGGTGTTTGGATTTCAAAATCCTTGGATTTCTTTGGATTTTTTATACATATATTTACCTCATTTATCTTAATTGGTTCTTAAGCCACTGAGTGCTACAATATACAAATAGTGTCAACTAAGATTCATGCAGGATTTTCTGTTTTATTTTAGTGTGTTATTGTTATTTTTCAACATCTTCCAAAAGGATAAAATATTTGTCTTAATGCAGTAATTGAGATCTTCCTCACAGTTTTGGAATTAGCTGACATGTAAACATGGGAGATGTGTGAGAATATTTTTGGGTGAAAATTATCAGTGCTGAAAGAGGCTGGTAATATAAATATGGTATTTACACATAACCTGTCTCCCAATACGCATAGGAAATGGCAGGAAAGTATAAATTAAAGGAAGGTAGAGAGGTAGTATGTGAAGTTGTCAGGTAATCAGATAAATCTCAGTAGAGTTTTATGCATAAAAATTCTTTAAAATCTAATGAAAATGTGCCATTTGCAGTTTTGTGAAAGATGCATTTTAGAAATGGCAGCATTTCAACTGTGTAGAGCAACCTCGCAGTGTATAATTACCACCTAAGAAGGACAATAAATGCTAGGACATAAGCAAGAAAATAAACTATTGCAGTATAGGTTTAGAATCCCATTGAATCAGTAGTAATAGTATGGCTTTAATACTTCCCTAATAGGTTGATTATACTTCCCCAGCTTGAAGACACACGCTCAAATAGGGGGAAACATGCTTCCTTTTCCTTCAAACTTGCTAGGAAATTTAGAAAGAAATAATTCATATTTATCTGTTTTCAGATTTATACTGGTCATAATGAACTTAAGAGCAACCTTCTGCTTGTTTTAAAATCTTAGTAGCTTGTCTGAGGTTTGGGGGAGTTTTTACCCAGAGCTGTAGAGTGGGCAGGGAATAATATAGATAATTAAAAAGGAGGGAGAAATTTAAAAACAATCTGCAACACTCTGGAAGCAAATTTGAGAGACTGGCCACCTTTAATGCTTTGTGAGGCAGGTAAGAGAAAGCCAAAGCTCATTTTAAATATTGTAAGATAAACATGAAAATGATGCAACTTAGTCTCATTACATCTTGGACTAACACATAATCAAAGAAACAATTTTTTACTTCAGCTCTGGCTATTTTTAGACAGTCATTTTAGAGACCATTAGAGTGGTAACAAAGACAGAACACAAGGAACAGTAAGGTAAAAAACAATTTTATGCTGGTTTTAGAGACTTAAATATGCATTGCTTTTGACTTGAATAAGGAAATATTTGAGTAATATTTATGAAGGGGCACTTTGAATGAAAAACCTGTAGGGACAGCAGGGGAAAGAAAAAGAAAAAAAAGGAAAACAAAGAGGAGCCTGATAGTTGCTCTTCATTATATCCCTTTCTTAGCAGTGTTGTCCTAATGGTGTACTAAAAGACTGCCACATCTAAATACAACCATTAATAATATTTGCACTTTTTTTTCCCTCTGAAGGCAAAGTAATTTGAGGACAGGAAATGATGCAACTTGCAGACATATAGGAAATGGCAAATTCCCGTGTTGTGGTTTAAGCACACTCAGGTGTGTTACAAAATTCAGTGCTGTTGTTATCATTTGTTTTGATTTGACTGCAGAATAAGCAACACAATGCAAAGTCTACTTATGAGGTATAAACACGGCAAAAAAACTGAGTTAGAGTGGATCCATCTTTTTTAATTTATACATTTAAAAGTTAGACAATGAAGACTACAGCAGCAGAGAAAAATGGGCACCTTTGTAGGGTGATTCATCTCATCCTTACGTGTCTGGATCACACAGCGTTATTTGTGCTTCAGAGTACAAAGGGATACAAGGGCACCTAGTTGAAATTCAGATGTTTCATTTTTGAATACCTCAGGATAGCTGAGTGTATTTCTATCTATTATACATTCAGTAGGAAAAGGCTGTCCTACAGTAAAGCGGTGTACAGTCAGATAAGTAAATCTCTTCACTTTCCAGAAGAAAAAGAGATTAGCTAAAGTACCAGGAATTCTTATGGTAGTATGTAAGGACAATACAATTTTCATTTTGACCTTGCAGGCATAATATGTGTCTTCGATGCACAAGGTAATGATTTTTTTATTTGCTATTTTATTAAAATGACACTGTATGTGCTTTAAGATTTTAGCTGTTTGGGTTTGGGCTTCACTAACATTCCCAGGCGCTTACATTGGGTCTCAGATAAACCATTAGTTTTCCTGGGTAGAATCCTCCCCTCACTTCCACAAAACAGTAGTTATTTCCATTAACTATTTGTTAAGTATCAGCTTATGTATGTATTTGAAGTCATACTCATTAATTTTTGTAACTTTTAGCGGCTACGATTTTGGAGTTTTTCTGTAGATGATGTACATGAAAAGTTTTCCTTCAGTTGGAAGAGAGCTTTTTATCAATGAAACTTTTACACAAGAAGGAGATATTTGTATTGAGGTGTGAAGTCCAAAACCAGACATCATGCCCCAGATGTGAAGCCATTGTGACTTTTTAAAATAGTGGTGAACAACACATTCTTATTTCTATGATTGGTAACACAATTCTTTTCAGCTGAACCTACCACTAAGTGTACCACAATGCTGTCTCACATGTGGTCTAAGAAGTGAACTGACACCATCAATCTAGGACAAAAAAAAATGGCTAAAAATTGTTCAGTGCGCACCTAGGGTGGTTGAAACTGTGTCATAAGTTGAAAGTACCTCGTATCCAATTATATATCCCTTGAGATGTTTGAGTGACTGCTGTTATTTTGACAGACAAATGTATTTCACATACCACGTTTCAGTCACAAAGACTTCACAGCAATGAAAAAGTCTTGCATTGTGAGGGAGTTTGTAACATTGTTAGCAAAGGAAAGAATTTGGAAAGGAAAACTGAACACATCTAAAGAACAAAAAATGCCTCATACATATAAATAAAAACATGGTCAGTTAACATAATGATTGGACCATGTTTTAAGTGACTTAAGAGTATTTTTCACATCAAAGCCAAATGATGTGATTGACAAAAAAAGATTAAAGGATTAAAAGAAAATATCTCAGTTCTGTGGAATAACTATAGGATTTAAAGGAATTCAGAAAGGGCAGGACATTTCACAAAGGATAAAGCATCAAACCTAAGAAATCTACACAGAAAAAATAGAGAAAAATCCGTTAAAAATATATTCCAGGGGAGGAAACATCAAAACACTGTCTCTTTGCACCTTGTCAGGACGTGCTTGATTGAGTTATACACAGTGGGTACATAGAAATTTGTTTTCTGGAGAATAATGCTTTGAGCAGTATGTATTAGAAAAACCCTTTCAACCTTAAACATCACAGCATTACCTTTGTAATTGACATCCATGCTCATTGGGAGCATGTGGAGAAAAGAGAAAAACAACCTCCAACTCCTTTTTAATTTCAGGTGTTTTTGTAGCCTTTGATTATTCTGCAGATTCTCTGAATCAGGATTTGCTGTAGTTTTATGTTAATGTGTCAAAGCAAAATATTTTGTTTGCTAAGTATTTTAATCAAGATAGCAGATAAAAATAATTCTTTATTCTTATTTGTTTCAAGTCTTTCTCTAGAATCTTCAGCTGTAGATACTATGTAGGAAGGTTCTGTATACAGCTGTAGTTTGATTACCTGAGAACAGCATTAATAAAAAAATAATTAAATCCTTATTATGGCAGTGAATACACTAGTCAAGAGATTGAGGCAGTCAAGAGCTGTGAGTTTATTCCAGATCTAAGCTTAATTTAATAAAAATGGTCTGTGCTTATTCAGATGGATTTTGAACCAGTCCTTTTCCAAGCTGCCCACACTCTTATCAATTGATCACTGGATGATGGATGGATTAAAAGCAGCCCTGAAGAGAAAGACTTTAGGATACTGTTGGGTGAAAATCGGATATGAGCCAGCAATGTACACTTGCAGCCCAGGACAGCAATATTCTGGGCTGCTGAAAAAGAGGCAGGTCAAGGGATATGATTCTGCCCCTCTACTCTGCTCATGCGAGACCCCACGTGCAGTGCTGCATCCAACTCCAGGGTCTTCAATACAGGAAAGACATGGACCTGTTGGAAATGGGCTGGGAAAATAGTCAAAGAGCTGGGACACCCTTCCTGCATCAAAAGGCTGAGGGAGTTTGGGTGGTTCAGCCCTCAGAAGAAATGGCTTCAGAGGGACCATATTGTATCCTTTCAATATATAAAAGAGCCTTATTAAAGTGATAAAGAAGGACTTTTTATCAAGGCCTGTAGCAACAAAACAGAAGGCACAGGTTTTAAACTGGAAGAGGATAGACTGAGATGAGATATAAGGAAGCAGTTCTTTAGAATAATGGTGGTAGGACATTGGAATGGGCTGTCCAGAGAAGGTGTGGATTCCCCATTCCTGGAAGTGTTCAAGATCAGGTTAGGTGAAGCTTTGAGCTTCGTGATGTAGTGAAAGATGTCCCTGCCCATGACAGGGGGTTGGGCTAGATGATCTTTGAAGGCTTCTCCCAGTCCAAATCATTCTATGGTACTATGTGATAAACCGCAGCCAATACTCACAATTTCTTTAACTACAAATCTTAGTTCTTATCTAACCTCTTGCAACTCACTGTCTAGTAGTGAATCCCCATGTACTCCACCACAACAGGAAAGGGATGGGCATTGCTTTCAAACTTCTGATGGCCATCTTGTTGTAAGGCTAATAAATGACAAGGAAACAGGATAGACATCAGACTGCTTAGTATAATCTTTGTCTACAACTAAAAAAACCACAGGAGTAGCTGCCTATTCTTTTTCTTTTCTTTTTTGTCATCTTGTATTAAAAAATATACTAGTAGCTTTCTGTAAAACCACATGAGTATTCCCAAAGGACTAACGCAGTATCCAAGTTGTATCACCCAAATTTTATGATAAACATAACAAAACTCTTCCCAGAAGTGCATTTTCCGTAATGAATACTGCATTAGACATGACACAATGCAAAGATGACAAAGAAGAGACAAGTAAATCAGAAGGTTTGGGGTTTTGTTGGTTTCTTGTTTTCTGTTGTTGTTGTTTTGGGGCTTTTTTTCCTTGTTAGCTTGTTATTCAGAAAGAAAAAAACCCAAACCAAACAAACACATTTTATAACTTGGGTGGACATTGTCATGTGCCTTTCAGCTATTTTGAAACTAATACTATGATAAAAGCACTTAATTCACATATTTACTGTATAAAAAAATTTCTCTTTACTTGCTTCTTCCATGTTCTATCTTCTTTGTGTATGGAGCCACAAGTGTGACCATCTATGACTTCAGGGTTGTACAGTGCTTAATAGCGTGATGCTGCTGTTGCCTTGTGAGCTGAGTTTCATAGCAGGTCTGCTGCTACTGCTTCTGCTACTTGGCTGAAGGCCTCAGCTGAGATAGGCAAAGATAAGCACTGGATCGCTTGAGCATGACAACCCTGATGTTTCTGTCTAGAAGCAAAATGGTAACATATCCATGCATTTAGAAAAAGTGCGAGCACTTAGAGCTTATAGGAGTCTCCAGAGATATGACAGCTGAATGGAAGCAGTAGAACTGCAGCTTTGGATACTTCAGTTGAATTCCATTGATTCCATTTATGCGGATGGAATTCAATTCATGTTTCCTAAACTCTTTCTGTTCCTCTCTAGTAAGGCTTGAAATATAGCAATCCTTTGATGTGTTCATTTAACAAAATGAACGTCGAACCTTTGTGTCAATCTGGAAGTGCTACTCAAAACAAACATTAATCATCTACAGAGGGGTGCTGTGGAAAACACTGTCATATGACTTTACTCTTCTAATTAAGCCACCTATCTGAGACACCTCGGTTAGAGAAACATTGTTAGGTAGTCCTCCTCTGTAGTCAGTGGAGTGAGACAGGGAACACAAATGGATAATTCACATCAATCAAATCAATGGTTTGGAACAGGGCCTTCACTCTGAGAACAGTATCAATCAGAAATGAATGTATTTTTCATTCAAATCAACTGTATAATGGACTAGCTTCCCTATCAGTAAAAAAGAATACCTTCACAAGTGCTCAATTACCTCAAAATAAAGGGTGCAATAAGAAAAAAAATCATTACTTTAGAATATATGCCAGCAAAAAATCTTTTGCTAGGAATTCAGTGCATTTAAGTACAGAGCTGATAACTGCTTGTGAGACCACCTGGTTGAAAACAGCCTTTAGTTCAAATCCTAATGCTGCTATGTAAATTTAAAAGAATTCTCACAAGTCATCACTATGTGAAAGACTTTGGGTTGGGTATATTTGAAATATCAACTGAAGTCTATACTCAAAATATGAAATCTTGGGCACACTTTCAGAGGTTTAGCTTGTATTCCTATCAAACGTATTAATGGCATATTCAATCTAGCATAAGAGACTGATAATGAAAAGCTACTAAATAGATCCATACATTAATACAAGAAGTGAGTTTTCAATGTTAATTACACTAACTTGAATGAGCATGTCATTGGAGTTTGTAGGGCACAAGGGATTTCTTTAAAGTTAAAATGTTCCTTCTTTGTCTGCTTTCCACACTTCTATGGTTTTGGATTAGGTACAGGATACAGAAGATTATTTTTTTATATCTCCATTGTCTGGTATATCACTATGATTTTTTATGAAGATAGAAAGTCTCTTCACAACTGACTGCATACCTACAAGGTATATCTGAAAAATTAATTAAAGTCCATTCCATAAGTCTTGCATGAATACATAGTATTTGGACATTGACTATGATAAAAAATAACTTCAATAAGTGAATTAACCAAGATGTCATCAATTACTAAAGAGATAAGTCTATATCTATGTGCATATAACAAAAATATGGGAGCTATGGAGTATACATAATTTGCAGTATCTATGTAGACTTCCATATAGCATTTGGTGCTTTATCTCACATAATTTAACTTAAATTCATTCAGGATTTGTTCACTCTTACTGCATTGATTAACAAAGGAATATTATAAAAATCTACTCTGTGCTGGATTAGAGAGATAGTATTTGGTGTGTGGGTAAGGTTATAGTACATGTAATTTCATTTAAATCTTTACTTATGCTGTTATGAAACAGTGTAAACTATACAGGCCAGATCCTTATACACAGACACATAGCACAACTTCATTACAGACTGTGTCTCTGTGCCCATTAACACAAATGTAGAAACTTGCTCTTGCAATTTCCTGGTGGCAACCTCCTATCCAATTCAGACTATAGAATATGACTAACAATTTCATGCAAAATTTGGCAGCTTTTAGCTGAGCTAATGATTCTCTCCAGAGAAGAAATCAGGCAGTGCTGAACTGGGAGGACATTCAAGGCAGAAAAATCAAAGAACAGAAAGAACAGGAATATGAAGAGAGGTATGGAAAATGTAATAATAAGATGAGAACATCTGGAAATTGAGGTTAGTTCAACATATTCAAATCAGTAATTTCACTTTAAATCTTACCTGCAAATCCGAGTTACTTGACTTACTACAGTTCTAAACATTAGTTCTCGCAACTTCTCAAGTCAAGGTTTTCTCTATGCTTTTTCTTCTGCAGGTTTGCTGAAAAATATATACCCCATTTTCACTGAAAGACAACAGTAGCTTTTCTTCTTCTTAGGTAATATAAAGATTGCTACACACAGCAAAGGATAACATCTCTACCATTCTTCCCCTTAAGATACCTATAAATTAATAGTCTTCGGTGATAGACTGCTCTAGGTTAGAGAGTTTGTCACAGGTTTGACTCAAGGTGCTTTGGAAACTGCATCTAGCAACCCAGGATAAACTGTTAGTAGGCAAATAGGTCTGGATTAGATGATCTGCTTCCCAGTGACAAAGAACTTCTAGGAAAGCAAGCCCTGTAGGGATTTTCCTCTGCGGAAGCCTGAGAAAAAAAGGCAATTGAATGGGCTTGGAAAAGAATGATCTTAGGTTTTGCATTGAAGAAAAGAGAAGTGAAAGGCAGAAGCAAGTTGGGAAAATCCTTTAAAATATATGAGTATGTGTGAGATAATGATAATCTGCAACTGGTTAGGAGTAACAGCCAGAAAACTCTTAAGATAGGAGCAGTGAAGAAATCTGATACATGGGATGTAGTACTGTTGGATGGACCTGCAATGACCCAATTAAAATTATTACTTTTCTAGATTAATTTGTACACTCCAAACCTGCATAAAACCTGAATAAAGAGTGGATAAAATAAACATCTTGCATCACTGGAAACAAACAACTGGTTTTGTTCTGTGCATGGCAGGATGATTTGTAGAATCTAGCAGGGGAAAACACTTTATTTTAGATGGTTTTACCTATATTACAGTTTTCATAGAAACAGGAAGTAAACAAGCTATTGAAAGACATAACTAACTTGGGATTCTGTTATTTGTGTAATAGAAATAGATCCAGGATAGGCTTCTTTAATATCAGTAGAGACAGCTGCTGGAAGAAATACTGACATTGATAACATACAGAGAGTTCAATGTGAGCCTCTGAAAATGACATCTTCATGCTGACAAAAAAAAGACATCCAGACTACTGGTTGAGATGCAATCAATAACTGAATGCATCATGAGATGAATATCATAATTTAAATGGTGTTTATGAAGTTAAATCATTTTAAGACTCTTGCCAGATTAGGGCTGAAAAATATTTGGTTACTGCTATATATCTTTTAATGCTGAACCAATATAAATTTAACGCCTAACTTGATGAGTAAGGTACTCCAGCATACTAGGCATCTACATAACTATATAGATTAGTTATATATATTATAGATATATATATAAAAGTATGGTAAATTGCTTTCAGAAAAATAAATGGGGAAAAAGAAGGGATGTTTTCCCTAAATCAAATGTCTTTTATTCCCCATTTTCCTAACAAAGCAAAGAAATAAGCAGTAGTAGTAAGTGAGAGGCTCTGCAGGGCTAGAATGCTTACATGATTTTAGCAATATGAATTGTTAAAATTTGAAACACTTTTGTTCCTATTGCAGACCAACAATGTTCTGTATGTCTGAACTTACTAAGAAAATAAAAGAGAAATAATTTGTATATCTTTTTTTCTAATGATCCAACTTTAGACATGAAGGGAAGGTGTGGAATACTTACCTTGCCTGCTCACCTTTCAGTCATAACACTATGGCAGAAACTCTAGATACGCAGAAACTCAAGATATAGCCTGCACTGCCTTTGTACCATTTTGTTTGAAACTTTTGCAAGTAAAGCAAAAAAGATTGGGTTACATCAGGTTCAGCAGAGAAAATATAGAGAAAATAACACCCATGAGGATGCTGGGATTCATTATTTTGAGTTTAACATCAATGTTGTACCTCCCTTAGAGGAAATTATCTGAGATGCACTCATTTGGCTAGATTAAACTGCTGTGCCAGCTCAGTGGGCATTCATGGCTTGGACAAAGTAAAAAATGTTGAGCAACATTTGATGAAGATAAGAATACTTGCTGAATCAACTATGCTAATAAATATTCAGCTACGACAGAATCACAGAATAAGCTGAGTTGGATCATCAAGTCCATCTCCTGGCCCTACACGGGACCATCCCCAAGAGTCACACCATGTGCCTGAGAGCATTGTTCAAATGCTTCTTGAGTTCTGTCAGGCTTGATGCTGTGACCACTTCCCTGGGGAGCTGTTCCAGTGCCCAACCACACTCTGGGTGAAGAACTAAGAACTTTTTCCTGATATCTGACCTAAACCTCCCCTGGCACAACTTCAGGCCATTCCTTTGGATTCTGTCACTGGTCACCACAGAGAAGAGATCAGTGCCTGCCCCTCCTCTTCCCCTCACAGGGAAGCTGTAACTGCAATGAGGTCTCCTCTCAGTCTCCTCTTCTCCAGGCTGAACAGCCCAAGTGACTGTTAAGATCTAGTTTTAAGGCTCTTAGAAATTCCTCTGCCCCAATTAAGGTGCAAACGAGACCATATGCCAGTGACAATAGTAAGGGCTTTATTTGATGGTAAATATGAGAGAGAGAGAGAGAGAGAAAGAAAGAAAGAAGTAGAAAATAGCTGGGGGGACAGAAAGAGTGACAGAGACAGAATAAGGAAAATATCACCACTCCGTGGATCCTAGGATGTTCCAGTGATCCTCTGCAGCTGGTCTTGGTGGTGAAAGTCCCCCCAAAGAAGCACAGGACCTGGTGGGTTTATATGCTCAGGCCAGTCAGGCATGTCCGGGCATGTCTCCCTGGAGGAGGGGGATGCAGTCTCTCACAGCAGCCTCTGGGTCTGTTGCATCACCTGCAGTCCTGTGGGGCCAAGCCCCTCACGTGAAAGTCCCGTGGATGTGGCCTGTGGTGTTGGGGGTTCCACAGCTGGGCCAGTGTGCGTAATCGGAGGATGGGTGTTTATGGCCTCTCACCAGAGGTTACACCGTGCACCCAAAACCTCCTCCCCACCACCCCCCTCAGCTGAGGGAGTCTGTGTAAACCTGGCTTCTGTGAGCTGTGCTCTTCCCCCACCCCAAACACAGACAGGGATAGTTGCAGTTGGTGGCATCCTTTTGTGGATGCATACCTTTCCTTCAGCCTGAGATGATTGAACAATGGGTTTCCCTTTATCTAATCAGCAGTTTGACTTTCAGCCCAAAGTCCCAGTCTTCAGAGAGGCCTCTTCACTTGTAGCTTCTTTATAATGAGCAAAACTTTATATCAATGTTTGAGACATGAACTATTTTCAGTCTCTGACAGTGACCTCAGCCACTCCTCACACGGCTTCTCAAGGCCCTTCACCATACTTGCTGCCCTCCTTTGGAGTCTCTCTAACAGCTTAGTATCTTTCTTATACTGTGGCACCCAAACCTGCCCCCCAGGACTCGAGGTGACACCACCCCAGTGCAGAGCAGAGGGGACAATCCTCTCCCTTGCCCAGCTGGAGATGCTGTGCCTGATGCCCCTAGGACAGGGTTGGCCCTCCTGGCTGCCAGGGCACTGCTCACTCATGTTCACCTTGCCATTGACCAGGATCCTAATCAACCACCATACATCTCTATTATTTTTTGACAATAAACAGCTTGAGAATTTGAGGGATTCATAAATACTGGTTTTACTTGAGACCTCCTGGCAGAAGTAAATTGATTATATCTATTAAAATAAATAAAACTGTGCTAAATTAAATTAAATTAAATCATGGTAAATTATTTCCTCAAGGTAAGGACATTTTCATGGCTGAAATGTACTTTATCCACAAAGTTGTTATTTCTCCTATTTTCTGTAGGAAAATGGCATATGCAACTTTAAGAGTTTCTTCTGAAATATGGTTGAGAAAAACAGAAGAACAAAACCACACATTTTCTCATTCTTTTTATATTTGATTTTGAATGAAATTTCTTCATAAAGCAACATAAAGTATAAAACCATGCACCTGCCACATTCTCTAAAGATTCAATTTAAATTAAATTTATTTCAACATTTCAAAAGACCTACTTAATTGGAAATTAGCCCTTTTTTCTTTCCTTTAGCTATGCTGAAATACATTATTCCTGTAGTGTTACTGAAAACAACAACAATAACAATAATAACAACAACACCCCCCTGACTTTCTGTTTCATCTATGAAGGATATAGAGAAGCATCTTATAACAGCATGAAGCTCCAAATTAAAACAATAAAAATAACATCTATATTATTTTAATTTTAAGCTTAAACCTACACCTGTCAATTACAAATAACCTATTTTATAAAAACTAGCTACATGCATATTGGGAACAGATATCAAAGTTCCACTGAATTATTGATGAAATACTCTGAGGAACAGAGATTATTAAATTCACTGTTATGATATGTGTTTAAATCAGTTACATAGCAAACTTGAGATCTATACTTGCATATTTCTAGTTTTGTGGGATTGTACAAATATGACACTTACTTGGAGATATCATAATGACAACACAGATCACTTAGGTCATACCCTAACTCATAAACACACTTGTCCTAGAAATGGTCTTTTAGTACTTGATCGCCATGGAAATGAATTGAAGTAAAGATGACCTTAGAACTTTCTGGAGTTTTCTTTTTGTTTGAGAATAACAATAAGCATTAATGTAAACCAGAGGGTATTATTAGGGAATGACTCTCCTTACTAGTCCCTAAGATACAAGTGAAACAGCTACTGACATAAAAATATTTTAAAATAAATTAAAATGCTCCATGAACCATTAACATGCTATAAGAACAAGTGGAATTGCAGTGTATCCTGATGGTTTATATGTGTTCCTGGTGATTTCTTGCTGTGCCTTTGTCCACTATGAAAGAGGCAAAGAAATTGGGACCTTTTGACTGAATCACAGAGAAAATCCTGTTGATTAGAAGTCACAGGGTGTCTCTCTCCCATGGTGTTATATTTTATCAGTCCTAGCAGTCCAAATTCACGTTATTGTGGAAAAAAATAGCCCCAATGAAATTATGCCTTCTCACATAAGTAAAAAAATATTCATAGGCTAAATAGTTCCCTAGATTGGATGTTGAAATAATAGGATTTTTAGCTTCGAGTGTTGACATGGAAAATTAATTAAAGGAGCGAGAGGTTGCCATAAATTTTCCTTGCTGCCAAACTCAATGTAAAAAGACAAAATTAGCTGAAATGAAGCTTTCTGGACAGGAAAATTTTTACCAGCCCTTTGAGGACAGTTTTATTTTTCCCTTGTGCCTAAAGGTTGAGACATCAGGAAGAATAATGTCAGGGCTATCATTGAAGTCACTGATTAAATGGGAAAAATGCCTGTGTTAAAAGTTTTACAAATATTGAGTATTTTAAACCATGTGAGGCGTGGTGGGTGTTTTTTTGTTTGGGGGGTTTGGTGTTCTTTTATGTTGAGAATCATGCCAGAGAAACCTTTCAACAGAGAGCTTTACTTTTCTGGAACAGCCAAGCGGTTCTTGCTTATTCTCTCCACCACAAATTTATTTGTAAGGCTGCTTTAGATCACGTTGTTATTATAATTTCTTTTTACTTGAAATGTTCAAATTATGTTAAAGAATGCATTGACATTTTCATAAAGTATCTAAATATAATGACTAACATGAAAAAACCGCTCTGTTTTGAAATGTTTCTGAGAGTTATGTTGTGCTTGAAATGGGAACTAATCAAAAAAATTAACAATAACGTAATTTACAGAAGAATCACAACCGCCCTTGCTGTCTTCATTATCTGTGAAGTTATCAAACTGATTAAGATACAAAAAGGTACAAATATTTGTTGCTTTTTTTATTACTATTATTTGAGGCTCAAGGCATATGCATCTAAGTGTATTCAAAACTGACTTTCAAAAGAACATGTTGAAGTATGATTTTATTATACTGGGCACTGTTCACTCTCTCTTTAGAACACATATAATAGTAACTTCTAGTAGGTAACCTCTATTTTCATTAGACATCCTGTAGGATAGGATATTTGATAGGTGAGTACACTGATCCAGCATGGCAAATTTAATGTTCCTAGATTCCTTCACTGTTTGGGTTTTTTTTGTTTTTTTTTTTTGTTTTTTTTTATTAAAGGCTAAACTGCCATGTAAAAAGAAACTCACTCAGCAAATGCCTTCAGTGAAGAGATGAAATTCTGAGACACAACTACAACTTTTAGGTGGGTTGATGCTGCAGCACTGTGCAGGTAACATCAAAGGAGATTTACAATAGAAGCACTGTTGTTTTAATTACCTTTTTTGGTTTTTCTTATTCACACAGACAAATTTGTCATCTGTTCTCAGTTGCGGAAGAGTAGAAGAGCTGCTTATGACAAGAAAAAAGAGCTTGACTCAGCATTTTGTCCTTTCTTCCTTAAAAGATTATAGTATAGCCTGGGGTAGTGTTATAATGAGGCATGTTACAGTTAAGGGAATAATGTAGCATCTCCCATACCTCCAGGTCTTAGGGGGTAAAAACTATTTCTCATGACTGCTACCTATCAGGTACAATTCTAGACGAGATTCCTGATCCTACGCCAAAAATACCTATTTAGACTATAAACTAAAAATTCATTCTGCTTTGCTAGTTTATTTCTTTTTGGTTTGATTTTTTTTTGGTGTTGAACATCAGACACCACTTCATGATTTTTTTTCCCTTCACATGAACATAAGTCATGAAAAAACAGAAATGGAAATAGAACAGAGTATCATGAACAACAGATTTTTATGAACCTTTGCCATTAAGTCTTGAAACAATGGTGTGGGACTGATCAATCCTGGTATTAGATCACCATAACGATTCCCAGAGTTTGTACATTAAAAGGATGACAAAAAACCCCAAAAACATCCAAAAACAAAAACAGTCAAGGAAGAGAGAGCTCAAAAGGGAGATCAAAAGGCTTCAATTCAGATTATCAAGATGAAAAAGTGACTTGACAAAAGAAAAGAATTTATTTCACATAGCAAAAATATTTAATACTGTAAGGGCAATAATTTATTGATAAAATCTGTACTAAGTTCCAATAAAAAATTAGATGTTCATTTTAGTGGTATGAACTACTAGAACAAAATACCAAGGGGAATAGATTTTTTACATTGATGCTGCAACTTGAAGTTTTAGCATTTTTGGAGGATACTTGGAGTTAATGGTTTTGGAAGCTAGAAATTGCCCATAGGGGTCACCTACTTTGTGTGCATATTATGGACATATATGGACTGCCTTATGTTAATCTCTATTTGAGATGGGTCATTTTTTAAATGATAAAAATAATACTTTAAAAATATTTAAAGTGCTTTTATAATCTGAAAGAAAAAAAAATAAAGTAGGACCTTAGGTGCCTGCAGTTCACCCTTCGATTGGCATAAGAGACAATGTATGCCATTTTATCAGACTCTAGAAACTACCCTAAGATAATTTGTTCTAGATAAAGTATTAACAAGGATGGTAAAAAATCATGTGAAAGTCTTCTATGGAAAAAGCTTTAAGCAACACAACTCTTCAGCAGAGGATTTCCATTCTGAATGAGGTATAGGGTGGAAAGGCATCATACTGAGGAGCTGTCTTGAAAGATAGCATGCTGACACATCTGACAGTGGTGGGAGGTTTTTGTCCTTCTCCTGCACTTATCAGAGGAATGATCATTTGATGAGTATGTTTATGTTCAAAATCTGGAAAATGCCTCAGAATAAGCTTTGTTCTGAATAACTGCGCGTTAAGTTCATTAGTTGCAGGGAATGTTCATAGAGCGATTAAAGGAAAAAACAGCTGTGAAGCCTGTCTTGAGAATCAAATTTCTCTTTTTCTGTTTTGAATATAGTTAATATTTTAAAATGAGGTTTTGTTCCATTTTAAGATGTATATGTTGGATCCTTTGTTCCAGCTCTATGAAAGTGTCCCATTTAGCACACTGAAGGCATGCACTGTTTTCTTTCCTACTATCAGAGAAAATATAAAGAGATCATCTTTTGTTGGTCCTGAGCTACCACTAATTTTATTGCTCTGATTAAATCCCTTATCTATAAGAGAAGATTGTTTGAAACTCTGTCTGTTGGCTGTAATTTTCCTGAATTTGAAAACTGACTGCAGTGATATTCAGATATTGTAAGGCTATTTGAGCACCTGCAGCAGGTGAACTAAAGCTTATGTCACTCAGGTTGAAGTCACAAAACATAAGCAATTCTTCCCCCCGTCCCTCCCCCCACCCCCATCCTATGACAGGTAGAGGTTTGAGAAATCAACATTCTGTTCTCTAGTGTGATTTGGTGGTTTTTAGTACACAGAATCAAGGATCTACTATATTATACTTCATGTATACTTCTAACATCATATGTTAGAATACACAAATATTGAAGATTATTCCTTCTGTGCTTTCAATGATTTGGAAACAGATAATGCCATATTTGACAAAGAATGACTCTTTCAATCAGTCCTTTTTAAAGAGTTTATACAAAGAATCACACAGAATGTTCTGAGTTGGAAGAGATCCATAAGGATCCCCTGGCCCTGCACAGGTGAGCCCCAAGAATCACACCATGTGCCTGAGAGCATTGTTCAGATACCTTTTTTCCTAATCTTTAATTTTTTAATTAAAATTTTTAAAACAAATTAATTTTTGAGGGGTTTTTTGAATCTTGCGCCTTTTAGTGTCTCTCAATTTTGTTTTCAACACCTTGAACTTATGCTAAGCATTTGTCTATTTAACACAAAATAAGTAATGGTTTGATCAGAGACAAGTTACTGGCTTCATTAAGGGGAAACAGATGAAATGTAATGGTTTCTCATCCACATGTAGCATCTAATGATCTCTTTGTATCATGACCTCTGTAAGTAACTAGAATAATAGCCACCCATTTTCTATATAGAAAGGCAATCCAATTAACCTTTCACTCAGGCTCCTCACTGTAGTTTCTTTCTGCGGCTCAAGTGAATTTTGCTTGATGTGTAAGTTAGTTATAGCGGAAGCAGTTTGCTAACATCTCCTGTGAGATTTATGTGTTGTTTTAACCTTATTTCACTCTGTGCCCTGCATTGCCATCCCCACTGAGAACTCCTTCTATGATTAGTGTTGGTACCCATAGTGAGAGCAGAAATTCTGTGAGATGAAGGTATAGCTACAGCCAGCCATCCGGCCATGTGGCTAAAGGATCCAGAAACCACAGGACAGGGGTCTGCTGACACTGTTTCTATAAAACCTGAGCTAAGAAAAGTGGTTTTTTGAACTTCCAAGTATAGCAACTACTTCATAGCAACTATTTTATAGCAACTATTTTATAAGAACACTTACTCTGAAAGCTGTAAATACATAAATCATGAAATTAATTTCTAGTTCCTAGAAATGTAGAATAATACAGAAACTTAAATTGTAATATTTATGATTAAATAAACCTTGGATGATATATGCTCCCAATCCACTAACCCTCACAGACATTTATCTGAAAAATAAAATTGATTTGTTTCAGAATCCTAATAAATAGGATGGATTAGTGAATTTCATCTTACTTTGTATTTATTGTGAACACTAAGTGCTATTAATATATATCATCAATTCAAAAGTTCAATCTTCTGAGCAAACAAGCTACTTTGAACTTCAACATTTTTCTTTGTTGACAGCGCTGACCTTTTTCAAGCAAAGCAACTTCATTAAAATTAAAATTAAATATTTGAGATGTTACAGCAAAAAGAGCCTGACTTACTGAGGACAAATCACTTTCAGTTTCAGGTCTTTGCTGGCGTTGATCATTTTGTGTTGTTGATAAACTAAACAAAAGGTCTTTATGAGCAGAGATGCACGCAGAGGAAAGGCACATGGCTCAGCCCAGGACTGGAAAACTACTGCTGGTTCAGCTAAGAAGCCAACAATCTGCAGCAAGGTCTAAATCCTGTAGTTCACAGCAGCAGTCAGGAACCTGTGCAGCATATTTACCATGGCAGTAAAATGGTATCTCTTTCACCAGCCTGTGCCTATTACTGTGCTTGCCCAGTGACAAGGCTGAGAGATATTCAAGAACAATCTGGACACAATCCTGTGCAATGCTCTCTAGGATGACCCTGACTGAGCATGTAGGTTGAAACAGATGATCCCACAGTGGTTCCTTCCAATCTTACCCATTCTGTGATTCTGTGATTCTTCACTGAGCTGGGGATCATGCTTCCCCTGTGCTTGTAGCCCTGGGCATGCTGCACACCAGATCTCCTAGCCCAAGTGTGGAGCCCAAACATACAGAGCTCGTGCCTTTTTGTGATTTCCTGTGAAATGCTCTTCTGTCACTCATTCCCTGCCCTACTCATCCCCCCCACACAGGGACCATGGAGTCCCCTGGAGAAGGCCCCAGCAGAAGAGGGTTAGAAGCCAACAAGTAATGTCAAGGTTCATTTCAAGAAGCTGCCCACTGGGATGGTCAGAGCCACAAGCCAGAGCAGCTCAGTGATTCAAGTGGAGGACAGAGGAACTGCTAAAGTATTGCCTACTTAGGTCACGCATGCCGTGTTTTGGTGGGTCTGAGTATGCGTGAGAGCAGGATGTCTGGAGTCACCTTAAAATTATCCATACACACTTACAGACACAATGGTGATTGCTGCAGGGCACTGAACCCAAGATTGCAATGAGTAACTCTGTGTGTGTGCCTGCATAGGTGGGAGGATAAGGTCATTTCCAAAGCCCTTTTCCAAAGGCAGCATGAGTTTTGCAGGAACAGAAATAAGTATTTGTAAATAGGTAATTTAGTGTGTTTCACTCAGGAAACATGAATTCTGACAACAGAGTTATTTGTTAGCACTTTCTCTTTGCCTGCGGAGCTTCAGACTCTGCTTATGAAAAGGGGGTCAGAAATTATTTGCAAGCACTTAGCACCAGAGGGGCAATGAAGTACAAAAGGGCAGAACAGGTAAAAGATACACAGTAGATGGCTATTTGCAAGAATTTTAATGCACTGTCTGTAAAATTACTCACAGGAGTGCAACATAACTTGAAAATATTCTTGCACAGGCCCAAAATGGTAGATAATTTTAATATCCATGCAGTGTTATATCTGTCCAAATAATCCCAGAAGATTAAAATTCAAACTTAATCTAAGGTCCAAGTGAACTAGAGACTTCTATTTTTTTTTTTTTCTTTTGTGGAAGCAAAACATTTAGGACACTTTCTTGAGTTCAGAACTATGTAGATATAGTCAGAAGTCCATTAAGGTGGATTGCACACAAAGTACTTTTTGGATTATACCCTAAGGCAAAACTACTCAGAGGAAGGCAAGGAGGCTAAACACAGGCCGTGTTCTTTGAATCTAAAAGTTAGGCAAAGTATCCTTGTAACGTCATTATGTGTCCATAGAAATAAAGGAAACAAACATGTAGATTACAAGTCACCTGCTTATTTCAAGTCTATGTTACAATGTATTGGTTTTTTGTAAGCAGAAGAAATGGTTACTGGAATAATTAATTAATTTTAAAAATAAGGTAATTCAACAAAATGTAGAAATGGGAATCCTTTTGTTGGTTCTTTCTCCTGCTTAGAAGGGAGCTTTGCTTCCTGTTCCACTACTCCTTCATTGACTAAATTCTGAAGATATTAAAGAGAAAACCCTGTGGAATTTCCCCCACATGAGCAAATATCTGATCGGATATTCAGGGTTCGGAATTATTGCCTGCTTCTGTAACAGGAGATTAAATGTACCAAGATCTGTCCTCTGGGCTTAAGCCTGAGACAAAATGGTCTACTTATACTCCTAGCTTCCAAAGTGAGATGACCATGACCAAGTTACCTGTTTGGAAGTTTCCAGGGCCTACTCCTAAACAACAATGGCAACTGTTCATTGGCCCGTAAAACCAAGCCAGGCAAGTCTAATATTTCAATAGGATAGATGATTGCATGCTAGTGTTCATTCTCTAATGTTGAGTATAGGGGTAGAGGTGTGCCTTTCAAGTCAGCCAACAGCCCAGACTGTTGTCTCCTCTTGGCTGCTTGAAGAAGATATGGGGCTTTTGCTGAGGCTGGGCCATTACAGATAGAGAAGAGGTAATCATGAGGGCTGAGTCTGTGCAGTGTAGGTACCAATGTTTTAGTGGACTTGAGTATCAACATCTGGCCCTTTCTGTTGTACTTTCAAAATTCTCCTCAGAAAAAACTGGGAATTCATTTATTCCCAATTTCCATTTTTGTTATAATTTTGTCTTCTACATTAAAGTCTCAGAACAGGACTACGCTTTTGAATATATAAGCAGGCAACTTGCAGGTCAGGATTCTGCTTCCTTCCAGGTTACTCCAGAAATCCTGGCTGCTGGACAAAGAAATACATGCCTGCTTGGGACTCCTTTCCTTTTTCATATGAACATTCATCAGTACTTCTTCGTTTCTTTAAAAGAAATATAAAATAAGTATAACAAGCATGAAAAATGCCTCAATTTTTAAACCAAAGTGTACTAGGCAAAGAACAGTTTTCCCCACAAATTTCAGTTGTGTTAAGAGCTGAAACAGAGTATTACCAGAAGGAAAACTAAGGAAGTAAATGAACAAATTTGTTTCATCAGCATAAAAAAATGGTTTATGAATATGATTATCCTTATCTCTGGGATTAAAATGTCAGCTTTTATTTTTCTTAATGTACAAATAACTCCAAGTAGAATTATTTTTACTGTGGTTTTCTATTCACATTCCTCCACATCTGGGAGAGGAGGAGAAAGAATATTTGAAAAATAATTGAAATTTCTGAGCTGACCAGAAGAGTTAATCAGGAAACTTACCCTTTCTCCCCCGCTTAACATCACAGAGATTAATTTTTAATAGCTAAATATGTCACCACTGTTAAATGTTCAGTTCTGCCTTACAGTACTGATTTACATTCAGAAAATACCATGCCAGAAATTGCTCACACAGAATAAAGATGGCTGAGTAAAAGAACTGCTTTAATTTTAAAAGTGTATATCATATCAGCTTTATACTGACAAAACCCTAGAGTACAAAAAGCATAAATGTTAGGTGTCTGTCTTGAAGACATCTACAAATGAAGTAGTGATTTCAGAAGAGCTTGCAGAACTGCTGGGGTGTGAGTCATCTGTTGGCTTTGGGATTGGAGTTTTTGACATCTCAATTATGTTTTCCTTGTTTGCTATAAAAGCAATCTAGATCACCAACTCAAATGGACATGTATCTCATAGCTCCACCTGTCACTGAATCCCAGAACAAAATCTATTTTCTCTCTTTCTAACATTATTCAAATTATCTGGTTTTATGTCTTCGAATATATTTTCTGTGAAAACAACAGATAATATTAAAGTTTACAGATTATACAGATTATATTAAAGTTATCTTCTAATGCTTTATAGGACCATTAAGGAATGGTCTTAGATCATTAAATAGCATAAATAGATTTTAAAAAAGCATTAAAATGGGAAGACTCAACATAGCCCACTTTTCACTCTTTACTTTTAAACTGGAATATTATCTTTATTTAAAAAAATAAAAAATTGAAATATGAGAACAAGTTAATAGTCTTCTCTTAATGTAATAAGTATCCTAGTGCAAAAAATAAGCATGGAAATGGTGTCAAAATTGAGTCCCAGTAGAAGCAGTGGAGGCATAGATATGTACTAAGGATGACTGATATATGTTAGACTTCTGTTTTGGGTAAGTGGATCTGCCCTTGGAAACATCAGTTCTGTAAGAGGGGTGCAGATGACTGCATTAGATGCCAAGGTCTGTAATAAAGTTATGTATTTGTTCAGATTACTTTTATTTCTGCTTCCACTCACTTTACTTAGTAAAGCTAAAGGGTCAGTCTGGATAAAGGGTGCTAATTTACCTATCCATTGCAAAAGAGGAGACTGCAACAAAAATACAGTGTGTGTAGGAAAAAGGCTTGAATATGATGGCTGAAATTACACTGCAGCATATGTCTGCTTTTTTTCCTACCTGTCACAAGCTTTTTATCTGATGACATTTTAGAAAGTTTGCTGTTATTCTGAAAATTGTATGGATTCTGAAAGTTTAAACATGGAGAAGATTAACACAATTACTTGCAGATAGAATGCAGACAATGAAAATAGATAGAAAAAGATGGTGTGAGAAGGGCAGTAGTAAGTTCCTTTCTTTATTAGTTAGTCCTTTTCATTATGTGATTTCTCTGTGTAGCCATCTATGCCATAGCTATTCAAGCTAAAGATAATGGATACTTATGCAGGCCTCCCATCTAGACAGTTGTCATTAGTTCCAGCTCTTACTCAAAATTTCTTTCCTAAAACTAATAGTAATAGTAATTCACTACTCTTTAATCATAAGAGTGTATCATAAGGACTACTAATAATGTAAAGTGAAAAATGACAGCACAGAGGTGGAAAAACAAAGGAGCTCTAGATCTAAATATATGAATAAAAATAATTTATATTAACCCACTTCTGGTAGTGAATGTCATTACCAAAATTCTCATGTTCTGATATGAAATATTCATTATCCATATATTTTCCAGTCCAATAAACTGGAATCACAGTTCAGGGTTTATGAAGAGGACAATCTCAAAATCCCCAAAGTTATTTAAGCAAGCAAGTACACAGTCTCTTGGCTCTATATGTGTTCTTTACAGCTTCACCAGAAATCTTCATTGAATAATATGTGAAAGTTTCTTTGCATCACCTTGCATGACGAAGTCCTCCTGTAGCAAGGCAGTCTAGTGACTGACCAACATGCAGAAACCGTCCACACCACCGAGAGTGAGCTCTTCCTTTCTCTTTCAGTTCTATTCTACACACATTGTTTGCATGTTTCACTGACTTCAGAAATGTCTTTGAAAAAAATGAATACATGAACTTTCAAAGTATCTCAGCTTTCCTCTGTTTGATAACAGATGGGACCAAACTCCTTTCTTCTTTCTGGGGCTGCTTAAACATCTGAATACACATATTTAAAAAAACCAACCAACCAAAAAAAAACCAAACGAAAAAACAACCAAAAAAGGCCATGGCCATTCTTCCTCTCATTTCCTAATAAAAAGGTGTGCTCCCTATCCTTCACCACTTCAAGTTTTATGCATAAATAATTACATTTGCAATAATTTATTTTATAAACTCAATAAATTGAGTTGAAGGAAGAGTAAGCTGAAGGAATAAGTGTTGTTAGCAGAAAGGTTGACTAAATGATCCAGAATTCTGACCTTGGAATCAGGGGTATTTCAATAAATGTGAGAGGTTTGGTCTTCTGGCAAATATAGGAATAGAACACAGGACAATTGATTTTGTTTTTCCTATCAAAAAGTTGTTAAGATTACAGCTGTTTGAAGGCAACATGACTAAGTCTTCCTTTTCTTGAATCCAGCCAGTGGTTAAATATTTATAGCAAAATCTCAGCTTAAAGAAAGCTCATGTCTTGAAAGACAGAAAAGTATACTTGTGATGCTGAATCCCAGGCATGATCCCTTCAGTCCCAAGTGCAAAATGAAATTACATGCTGGACTGCAAATATGTGATGCTGTTCAAGAAATCATTTCTAGAATCAGCCTAAAGGGATGAAGTATAATCTTATTCTGTTTTGCTTATTGTCAATCCTCAGTTATAAGTCTGAACTGCTAATTGATAAAAGCATATCGAAATTTTAGGTAGAAAAGCCACCCTTTGGTATTGTTATCAAATGCTAAGAGTTTGACTGCCAGCATAGAGGGGAGATGGGAAGGAGTAATGAAGTTTTTATAGTCTGTGGTATTGTCTTTGAAAATTATAGACAGCAGTGTGTCTATAACTGGGAGTTCAATCCAATTCAATTGTCTTCCATGTATCTGGATTTTCATTGTTAGGAATTTTTATTGTTATCAGGAGCAAAAGTAATCACAAAAGATTGCCCCAGAAATATCTTTAGGTGCAAAATATTCCCATACCATTTAATGATTGTAATTAAGGTTCAATGAGGAAATTAATTATGAGACAGAAGAGTTAACATTGTAGTATTCAAAATACCTTCAGTCAAAATTTTTCCAGCAACAGAACATATTAATGTTATTTGCAATACACTACTAATGTACAGTCTCCATTTGCATTTTCCCTTAAGAGAGTTTCTGATTAATTTTAAAGATGATTAAGCAGGCCAATGATTTTCAAATGTGTATTCACATTTATTGATGCTAAGTATTTAAGTAAAACTTATCACTTTTCTCTTGTTTCCATGTATGTTCAGTTCTGAACATCGGTGGTCCTTGCAGGGCTAGGGAATCTATTGAGTTACTTAAAATTATTTTGATTTCTAAACCTAAGAGTGAGCTGATGATAACAGCTACATCCTCCTACTTATCAAACCTAATGCTTTAACAATAAAGCAGTAGCCCTGTTTCAGTCAATACATGAATCAGGTAAACCACATGAAGCTCTTATATGATCCATTCTGTGCATGAAGTGTGTCAACAATTTTGATCTAAAGTGTCAGCTAAGGTTTCTGCAGTGTTTGCATGGGAACTGATTTAGTATTTATGACCAGGAGATGCTGAAACCTTTTATCATTTTAGAAAATGATTTTGTTAGGTTAACTGGCATTCTCAATGGAGGATATATAGATTCCTCAACTGATTTTACTACTCCTAGAAGGGAAATTATATATTTAATTGGGCTTACACCAGTTTAAAAAATTGAATAATTTTGAAAATGCTGAATAATATAGAATAATATTGAAGATTGAATTGTATTTATAATAGTGAAAGTATTGAATAATTGTTTCTAAACTGAGGGTTTTGATAGTGAGATCACTGAATTGTGTTCAGCCTCCTATTAACTTTAAACTTCCTTTGAGAACCTTGAAACTCCCTGTTCTTAAAATGCCTATATCTGATATCTTAAGGGCTACAAAGGTGTTCGGTACACAAATAATCTAAATTCTGCTAAGGTTTATTAATGTTCCCTTTAGTAGGTGTGAACACTTGCCTTCATGGTACTGAGCAAAACCACCACAACCCACAACTTGAAGTCCTAGAATCCTCACATATTAAAGTTTCAGTTGCCTATAATATCTTTAGCTGTGTGTTTTTTGTTTTTTTTTTTTTTTGAAGTGGTGCTTTTGACCCTAGGTAGGGGTAGGGGACATCCATTGCTTAAGACAGAAATCCCAACTCCAGTCTGAAAGAAATGTTTTGTGTGGGAAAAACATAAGTTGTCTCTAACCTTCCATACTGAAGTCTGTAACAGGGCTGGGCATGATGGGAAAAAAAAAAATCTCCTGAGAACTGAGAAATGAGGGGGGGCCTTGAAAATGCAGATATATACAATGTATGCCCTGAGGTATGATACGTTCCCAAATGAACACTCCAGCCAACGACTTCTAACGATGCTCACTTTTTTCTCAGCCTGGGATGTTGGGTACTGATACACCCATCCAATTTTTGTGCATTGTGAATTGTGATCTTTGTGAAAGACAGCACTGGCCTGTCTTGAATCTCCAAAGAGAGGGGAAAAAACAAGTGGCTGGACTGCATTCTGGTCTAGAACAAGTGCATCTCCTGAGAATTTTCTCTTTCTTTCTAAATTTTTCAAATCATTAGATTCTGTGAATATAAAAGGGTGTTTTTACTTTCCCCCTATTCTTTTTAGGAATCTGACCACTGCGTTTAAGGCAGAAGATTTCATTTGGTGACAAGAGTTATTTGCTACTGAAACAATTAGCAGTGTCACACTGGTACCTTTGTAGAAATTCCCTTAGTTTATGACTTAATTTCGTTTTCCCCATGTTGCAAAACACAATGGAGAAATTATGAAAATGAGGAATGATGTGGGAAACATTAGTTAGAGACAAATAAAATGTCTTGCTCTAAATGCATTGTGCTTCCTTATTCTGGCAAGACGGAATATTAAGGTAAAGATTTGTAAAGATTCACGCCTAAATTGTTTTTTTTTTTTAAATAATTCTTCTTATTCATATTACTTAAATTATGCAACTTTAAAAAAAGAGATCCTGTCTTACATTTCAAACCTTCTAAGTACAGGCTGTTGTTTAACGGCTGCTTGATTTCTACTGACTTCAAAGGGAACTGAAATATTTCAGCATCACAGTGGTTCCTTGGTTCTTGTGTGAAAATTTTTAAAGCTGTCTAAAATCCTAACTCCCATGAGAGCAATTAAACCCAAATAATTTTAAGTATCTGGACTTCAGGATAAAGTCTAGTTCCGATTCAACTTTTCCTTGGGAAAAAAATATCACATCACACTTTTTCGGTAATTTAATGTGTCTATTTCAGCCTGACTGTTCACTAACCACTATACAATTACTGCTGTGTTTGTAAGAAAATGCAGCTGGACTCGCTCATCATAGGTTTCATCACTGTCTCTTGTGGAAATACACTTTAATGATTAAATTAATGCATAACAGCATTAAAATGTAACTCCAGTTACTCTCTCAAAAAACATAACAATAGAAAGCAATGCAACTGGGAATAATGAAATTGTGATCCTCTGTGTTTTTGAGGTTTTGAGTACAATTGCTCTTAGAAACAACTGATGCACAAACAATTGTATCTGAATTACTGTATAGCACACAATTGAAATGGATGCTGTAAGCCTGTTCAAGTCAATAGAGCTCCATAAGGGCTGAATTTGACGTATTCCATATATGATTTCAATTTTATAAAATTTGTATTGTTTGACAGTCTTTATGTAACTTCTAACATTATTACACTTCCTGCCTAAAAGATAAAAGTAGGTTGAATGTTTTGTTTCCTTTGAAGAGAAACAATGCAACAGGTGATTGCTCTTTTCCATTATTAGTCTTCCTTTTTAAAGTTAACTTATAAAGTTCAGTTTCTTAGATATTTTAAGTAGAGATTCTTCAAGTGCAGTGTAACAAAAGAAGAACAATGGCATTTTTAAAATACAGTAGAATACTTTCTGTTCAGAGACAAGGAAAACTAAGCACCATTTTTAGCATAAAAATTTCATATAAGTGTGCTCTTTTTTCAAAAAGGGAAATTCCCTGAAGAAAAAAACACAGATCTACTAAAAATTTTATGCTCAGTGGCTTGCCTTTTGTTGTTGACCTAGCCTGACTCAGTCAGAGGAAAGATCCCCCCATCAGCAATCCTATTTCAATCAGACCTCAACTGGATAAAACGATACTGAGATCCACATACCCTAGTATTACATGAGCTTTATGTGTAAACTGTTACAGAAACAGAAGGTAACCACAGAATAATTAATCAACACTACGGAAGATTTAATGATATTAGGTGCAGAGACTATCTGATGTTCTACCAAACAGACCTTCACGAACTGGAAAATTGAGAAATATTTATGATACAGCACCAAACCAAACAATGTTTATTTCATGTTTCAATGGAAACAAAATTAAGTCCTTTTTTGTAATATCAAATGCAAAATATGTACTATTACCAGACATGAAAATTAAAGGTCTGCTTTACTTACTGCTCCCTGTTGGTGTTTTGAACATAGGACACAATTTAGAAAAGCTAGTGCAGAAAGGAAAAGAATGTAAAAACGCAATTTCCTGGGCCAATACATGTTTTATAATGTAGAAATACAGCTACTTTTTACAACCCCTTGTTTCTTTGGGAAGGAAAGCACCCCAAAACACTACATCCTCCCTGAGCAGATGCAATTACACCCTGAGTGGTGCACAAAGCAGAGGTTTCAACTGAACCACACATAAGAGCAAAGATAAGTATGTGTCTAATGTTGGGAGGACTGGACTTGAAACTTTTCTAGCTACTGGCATCTTGAAGACACAATTTTGTTTCTATTATACCTGCTATTTGTAGTGGAAAAGCTGTTATTTTCTCAACAAAACAGAGCAGAAAACAAGTGACTATAACCGAAGTTTTCCTTGGTTTAAGTTGGAAAGAGAAGTTTACAAAACTATTACCTATTTGAAAATAAATCCTTAAAATGGAGACATGCTTTTAGGGTTATTTCCAGCACACACCAAAATAAAACAGACTCAAGAATGCCCCTCTTGTGCTGATGAGCCTGCTGCAATAGACAATGGCATATTAGCTGTCCTAAATGCAAGGCAATAGTCTACCTAGGGCTACAATTTATGAGTTAGTATTTAGATAGATTAGAAATGTTCATGATATGTTTGGCTAGATGACATTTAAAATGATATTTCATTAATTATGACAAGGCTGACACTCCCATTACTATTTGTTTGTTTGTTTGCTTCTTTTTCCAGGCTCTGGGTAGGAATGGAAGAAAGTGGAAGACAGATGATCTAGGACAACCTAGTTTCCTGCCTACTGGAAATGAAAAATACGTGTAACTATATCTAATCTGTAGGGATTTTCTTTTTTTTTTTTTTTGAGTACAAAACTGCCACGTATAATCAGTGTCTGAATCAGTGGCTATTCTTTCTTTGCAAGGATAGAATGACTTTGAAATGCAGCCTCCTCATATCCCCTTATTTCTCTGCCCTGGGCAGGCATTTCTGGTTCAATGGGAACTGGAGCAAGAGCAAGTCTGAGCTCAAACCATCTAGGCTTTCTGCTGTCTAAAGCAGCATATTTTTCTTCTTTCACAGTGCTGAACTTAAGTCATCTCTGTCCCTTTGTGTTTCCTGAAGTTTTTCCCTGATCCCTTAGTTGCGAAAAGTGTTAGGCACACACCTCTCAGCTGAAGATAGATAAGACATCAACTTGTATTATGGAAAACTTCAGAAAACCAAGTTGCTGAGAGCATAACATGTAAGTAAAAATAAAAGACTGAAATTCAGAAGATAAATCTAGATCATCTATTAATTCCTTTTAACTGCAGCCAACTTTGGAAGATCTAAGAAGCTTAAAACCACTAAGAAAGTGATTTTTCTTGGAGAGGGAGAAGAGATGAAAGTTAGAAAGAACCCCTTAGCAATGTGGGTTTTGATTTGTCATTTTGACTAATTACTGATTAATTATTTTAACTAATTACAATTTGTGCCCTTCGTGACCAGAGGCCTGAAGGGCATGCCCAGGTTCGTCACTGTCTGAAAACATCTTCAATTAGATTCTTCTGGAAACTTCAGAAGCAATTAAAGTATACAAGGAGCAGTTGATCCTATCTTCTTTCCACCTGACAGGTTTTCCACCTGACATGACAAATACCAGAGAGGTGTCCATTAAAGGTTCAAGATTTGCTGGGCAAATAGGGTAGAGGTAATCAAACCTTATTTATACAGATATTTTTAAACAAGGAAAACTGATTTTCAAGGGTATATTTAACTGTACAGTTGGCACGAAAAAGAAACAGATACGGCCAAGATTAAATGGGTGAACTATTCAGTCATGAAATGTCTCATTGGAATTCATTAATCTATTTGCCATGTTCAGTGATGGGGAGAGCACCAAAATATCCTTTTCTTCTCTTTTTCCTAGAGATTTTGTTCCCATATATTTTGGCATCAATAATCTTCACTTTTGATTCTAGACGGTCACAGATATTAAATGGGTATTTTGAAGCATTAATATAGATAATATGTGTGTTTAAGCAGAATTAGAGGAGAAGGAGAATTCAGTCTGAATTCTGATCTAAGGTCTTTAAGAATTTCTACACTCCGGTCACATGACATAAATAGGAATAGTCAGCCTCCTCTCGACCCAAAGTCATACACAGTACACAAAACAGCTGCATCACAGAGTGCATTTACTGAAATCATTACTGCTGCAGCTACAAACTCCGTAGGTCAGGTTATGCTCTAATGTACATTCATTCTAAAAGTCATTCAGGAACTCAAATCAGTTCTGGTATTTTCTTTCCTGGCTTCAATGAAGCCCCTACATTTGTGCTCCATAGACTATACCTGATTGCATTGGTTTTGCATAGCAAAGCTTTGGTAGTGGGGGAATACAGGGGTGGTTTCTGTGAGCAGCTGCCAGAAGCTTCCCTTATGTCCAACAGAGTCAATGCCAGACAGCTCCAGGATGGATGTGCTGCTGGCCAAGCCGTGATGGTAGCACCACTGGGAGAACACAGCTAAGAAGGAGAGGGGAAAATGCACAACAGCAACTTCAGCCAGAGAGAGAATCAGGAGTGTGAGAGAAACTTCAACATCAGTGGAGAAGGAGAGGGAGGAGCTACTCCAGGCACTGGAGCTGAGATTCCTCTGCAGCCCATGGAGGACTTCGCACTGGGGCAAGTGGATACCTGAGGGAGGCTGTGATCCCATGGAAAGCCTGCACTGTACCTGTGTACCTGTGGAAAGGAGAGCCTGTGCTGGAGCGGGTTTGTTCACAGGATTTCTGACTCTGTGATGGACCCATGCTGGAGCATGGGTTGTCTCCCATGGAAGGGATCCACTGAGGAGCAGGGCAAGTGTGAGAAGTCCTCCCCTTGAGGAGGAAAGAGCAGCAGAAATAATCGTTTGCTGACCACAAACTCCACTCCCTGTCTCCCTGTGCCACTTGTGGAGGAGGAGGTAGAGAAATCTGGGACAAAAGTTGAACCTGGGAAGAAAGGGGAGGGGAGGGAAGGGAAGGGGAGGGGAGGGGAGGGAGAGGGGAGGGAGAGGCGAGGCGAGGCGAGGCAAGGGAAAGGCGAGGCGGGGAGAGGGAGAGGGGAGGAGAGGGTGTTTTTATGATTTGGGTTTATTTTTCGTTATCCTCCTCTTATTTGGTCGGTAATAAATTAAACTAAAAATCCCCAACTCGTGTCTGTTTTGCCCATGACAGTCACTGGTGAGTGATCTCTCCCCCTCCTCTTATCTCTACCCACCAGCTGTTTGTTCTATTTTCTCTCCCCTGTTAGTTGAGAAGTGAGAGGATGGCTTTGGTGAGCACCTGGCATTCAGCCAGGGCCAACCCACCACACCAGTTTACAAGCTAATGATTTTAATGGAGAAGAAATTTGCCAAAGCCAACTTGGTAGACCCTGCACTTCAGGATATAAAATGGCAGAAGAAATTTTCTGTTTAAACAGAGGTGCTTGCAAATTCCAGTTGCCGACAACTTCATGAAAAAACTTCCTCTCCCAAAAGAATTCTATTTCTGTTTAATTTAAAATTTCTGGTCTGTTCATGTCAGGTCTCTCCTAATCACTTATCTTGGCTACAGTGATATTCCAGCTCCAGGCCTGGCCTTGTCATGCTGATATTGTCAGTGACACTGACCTGTCTTGTCCTCACAAGGCATCTAATTTTCCCAAAGAATCAAGCAGGTTCCCAGGATAGCACCTATTACATGTACTCAAGACAGTAAAAAAAGACGTTTGGCTCATTCACATACAGTGAGTATCCAGAAAGTTAATGGTCATATTGCATAAACAGAAATTCAGTGTATTTACAGACAGGAAAATAACAAACTCACATGAGCCAGGGTACTTTACAAGTAAGGAACTTCCCCGTGCTGTTTTTCTAACTGAATACTAACTGGGATTATTTGTGATTCCAAGCCAGTATCCATTAAGCAAACTCTTAAGCAGTACTGTAGCTTGTAATTTTAATTAAAGAGTCTTTTGGTGTTGCACTCTCTTGAAGCTAGCTACTCCTGTTACCTGAGCTTTCCTAATTTTGAAGCTGAACAAAAGGGAAGGAGATTTTTATAACTGGTAAGAATTCTGTAGAATTTTTTTTCTTTGTGTGTCAGTTAAAATGCCTATATGTGGCAGCTCTTAGGAAGACTGCTGGAATGAACAGATGAACAAAATGATGTCTCAATGCTTTTTAAAGCACCTTTTGAAAGGGATGCAGCTTTGGGCATCAGGTTTTTTCTGTCCTTGAGCATTTAGTGCCAGAAACACGGGCAGATTAGAGCCCAACAATTTCTCAACCCTCTCTTTTTTACAAATTATTGGATTAGTTTCTTTGGCATGCACTCATCAGAGTGTGTGCAGGTTCTCATAGCCCCTGTGCTGGAGACAGTCCTTTAAATCTAACAGTGTTAGTGGCAGGCAAATTTGGATGATGGCTACCTTCAGATCCCTCTGAATGGAGTGTGGACCTCATCCTGTATTTCAGCTCACAGTAAGGATTTAGTTGTGCTTCTCTTTTAAGCATTTCTCACAGGCATTCATTACTTTTATTCTTAAGATGTTTTCCCTTCTGATTTGTTCATAAAAGTGTTTAGATCTTCAAAAATTAATGTTTTAAAATGTTTTTAAATTAGAGATTTGATACATTTTGCATTTTTAGATTATATATGGTCTTCCAGCAGAAAATCACAACCACTTGAAGCTCAGCAACTATCTGATTTATTTTCTGTTCACTTCTTTTTCCTCAATAGAAATAAAGCTTAATGTAAACATCTTTACAAGCGTTTGTATTATGCGTGATTGTCCCCCAGAAATATCTGCAAGGTAGAGACTGACTCCATGTTAGCAGTTTATGCATTCTTATTTTCCAGCTTTCAGATTTTAAAATCTCAAAAGACAGAAAGAAAATAGTAATATTATCTCTACATATTATAGCACTGTGAACTAAAAAATTACAAGATTCATTCCTAGGGTCATGTGAGAAGGATTTGGTGTGAAACACAAAACCATCTTCTCACAAATGAAGCACTACTCAAGCACAATAATTGATGACTATAGTTGTATTGAACTACATACAGGCTTGTTTTGAGTTGGTTATATATTTGTTAAGCATATTTTTCACCATGTCTGAAGTGAAGAGTACGAGACAAGAATTACTTTTTCAGTATGCAATAATCATACATCTGAGAGTGGAGAAAAGACTTTCATGTCATGATGTGACCTTAGAAATACCTGGTATCCCATTCTAGCACATGGTCATCTGAAATGTTGATCCACAGAAGTAATGATGCCCAGTCCTGCTGGCTTCCTGTGCAATACTTGCAAGGAAGTTATGATTGAGGCCCACAAGAATCTGCTAACTTAAACTGTTGACTAAGTTTACAGAAATCAAAACAAAACAAAACGGAATAGGAAAATCTTGAACTTTGTATATTTTTACATCACAAGTACCTTGTACTTGGTATGGGTGCCGCTTCAGTCATGTAGCCTTGAACTGTGTCAGTGAATGTCACTCCATATGTTTCCATTTATCATAAAAAATTATTTGAATAATATCAAATCCAAGAGTTTCCTCTGCAAAGGAGATATTATAATGATCTGGCTAAGAATCAAGCTCATCTTTGCTTTGATTATTTAAGGATTTAAATAATTAATGGTGTTAAATGTACTGGTTCTCCACAGGAGATCAGGAAGTGATCTATATTAGATGCATAGTTGTGACAGACTCCTAAGAAGTAGCTTAAACTGAAATTCTCTCAAATAAAGGTGTTTTAGAGGCTATTTTAAAAACCACACTGAGAGATGAGCCATAGCACTCAGGTTCATGGGATGCCTATTTTTTGAACTTAGGTAGAGTTTATTTGGAATGCAAGATAGAAACTTCATTTTAAGATAAAATTTCCATTTAAAAAAAGTTTGTTCATTTATTAATATTTTCATGGTATCTGAGCTTTTGATGTGTTAAAGAAGGTCTCTGATACTTGTACTTGGATAAAAATTCTGGATGTTTCTGTTGATTAGCTTCAGATGTAAAAAGCACATAACCTGTAGCAAATTCAGTCCAGTGATGAGCTGGTAAATCTTCCTGCAGCTCTTCAGTATTAAATATTGTAAATTCAAGGCACGTTCAGCAGGAAATGTAGAAAAACAACTAAGTCCCTCTGCCATGTAGGATTCTCAGAGATATTGAATTATTGTAATTTCTGTTTCAAATCAAATTTCAAATCTTTCAAATTTGAGGTTTCTAGTCTTTTTTCAATCATCAAGTTGTAATCATCAGTTAAGAACTGAAATGGAACTGCAATTAGGATTCTGAAAAGAGCCTAATTCAGAGAGAATTTATATTTAGTTGGACTTTTCCCGCTGGTTTTTTGGTAGTTTGTATCAGGCTCTCAAAGAAAGGTTCAATAAGCTTGCCAGAAAGCGAAAAAGATCACATGCAAAACTGAAAGAAATTTGTTTTATCCTTTAGATCAAATTCAATTAGTTGAATTGCACTCTCTGCAATGTCATGAAGGAAGTGCTTGAAAAATAGTGGGATAATATTTTTTCTTTCATAAATGTAAAAGTTGGGTAATTATACAGTCCAGCATCTGTAAAGTTTTGCCTTGAAGCTTATGAAAGGCAGTAATTTATGTGTAGAGGAAAGTGTTCATATTGGTGTGGTTTGACATTTGTGATCTTAAAAAAAGTTCAGAGCTGGAGTCTAACTTTATCTAAAACCCTTTGACACCGCTCAGAAGTGTAGAGGGAACCAGAGTGGGCAAACCACATCTTTTTAAATTCCCTTGACTATCCACATATATTCAAAATTTCAGTAGAATTATACTGCTGCTGTTTGCTTTCAATATTCTTTCAAGTAATTTAGCCTTACCAGCATGGTTAAGTACAAAAGCAAGAACTAAGTTCAAAGGCTTGAAAACTCAAGCAGTATAACATAAGATATAATAACAATTTCATAAGAACAAATCAATAAAACAGCTAATTTCTCATGAACTACTTCTATTGCACTACTGACAGTGAAATAAATTTTACAAAATACTCACTAAACATTTTGAGGGTTAATTACACTTCAGAACTTTGCCACCAGAACAATTAAAAACTTGATTAAATTTTGGCATTATAACTATGTATTTAACATCAATTGGTGCTGTGAATATGTTCCTTTCCTCTTGGCTTCAACCAGCAAAGTATTTAAGAAATTGTAATTATTGCCAGAAACGGCTTATTCTCTTACCCTCTGCATGGCCAGGTGATTCTTCTTTAAACAATATGCTTTTCATAAAGTTTTCGGAAAATTTGGAAGTGTTGGTATCCTCCTTTCAGCTGATACAGAATGAATTGTCTTCCTAGCAGCTGGTATAGTTCTGTGTTTTGAATTTAATTTGAGAATAATGTTGATAATACACTGATGTTTTAGTTGTTAAGCAGTGCTTACCCTCAAAATCAAGGAGTTTTTAGTTTCCCATGCTCTGCCTGTGAGGCAAAAAGCTGGAAGGGAACATGGCTGGGAGAGCTGACACAAACTGGCCAAAGGGATATTCCATATAAACTTGTGCTATTATTGTGGTTTTCTTTATTTCAATGATTAAATTTCTTACCTCAATGTCTTAGGGTGATAAACCAGGACACTCAACCCACAGGTTTTACCATTGTTCCTCCCCATCTCGCCAGAGGGAGGAAGGGAGCAGCTGCGTGGCACTTAGTTGATATTTGAGGTTAAACTGTGACAGTTGGGGTGCTGTAATTCATGGAACTACATATCACCAACCAAGTGAGTAACTCAGATTTTTATTGCTCCAGGTTCTCCTAACACATTTTTAACTGCTTTTGACAACTGTAATATATGAAGCTAAAAAATCTGTGATGTTTACATACTTTCATTAATACCCAGTGCTGGGGGAAGGAGGGAAAATAATTATTGAAATTAATTGATGTAATATCCTGGATTTTTTTTTCATAATTTTAAAGTATCATTAATAATATCTGATGATATCTGTGTATAAATAAATGCTGCAGTTGTACTTTAAATGATAATTTTCTGGTGGGAAAAAATGAGGTGAGGACAGAACAGGTTTCCAAACACTTCTAAGACACTGATTCTTATTAATTTCTGTGTTATATAATGTTTTAAAGCTTTAATACAACATATACTTTTCCCACTGCTATTATTTTCTAAATGTACTTAAAAATCAATAAAATGTTTATGACCTTAAAGAAGATACTTTCATCAAGGACTGAATTTGTGAGACAGATATTTATAAAATTTATTTGTTTGCACATGTACAAAAACAAATAATGTGTAAGCATAGTACACACACACTCATATACACATGCTCATAATGTAGAGCTGACTCATCAGATAATTTTACATTACATATTGACTCAGTATCTTACATGATGGGATATTAACAACAGAATTTGTTTTATATGAGGAGAGATGCTAGAACAAGATTCCAGAAAGATAAATAAAATAAATGAATAAATAAATTAATAGAAAAAACTAACAGATACAAAACCTAGATGTTCAACTGAAAAGCAGAACAATTTTGCTCACTCTATTCAAGCCCTTCTAATACAGTATTATTTCTGTCTACTTTTTCCATTTTTTAAAAATCCAAATTCAGATCTGATGTTCTACCTTAAAATAGCCATTGCCATTGTCATAAGACTGCTGAGAAAAAGGGGAAGCAAATTCAATTCCAGATTCAATTTTTATATTTGTTACTTGAAATGTAAAAGGCTTCTTGTTGATCTGTCAATTTATACAGTCAAAACTGAACAAGATGAAAATGAAAGTCAATAATAGTAACAAAATTCACATGCAATTTCACTCAAAAACTCAGCTTGCCAGAAATATAATTGACAGGTACCACAATGTCTCAGTGGGGGAAAAATAAAAAAACACCGATCTTTAATATGCCTTTTTTTCTCCCATGCATCCTTTAGGTTGCTATTTCTGGTATAAAACATGGCAATTATCACAAAGTACCATAGGTAACCAATTCCATGTGACTGCACTTATATTACATCACACAATCTTTCCTTATTTTTTGAGGCTTATGCCAGACATGCAGAGTCAAATGACTCTACCCTGTTATATCTTGTTGGCTGCTAAGTTGTCAAGACAACAACTTTTTGGTTAAACTTAACGTCTTGACAGATCATCAAATATATTACTCAATTCATACTAGCCAGTAGACACTATAGTTTTCTATTAACTAGCAAAATATCTGTGCCTTTCAAAAATCTAATACAACTTAGACAGTTATAATAAAAACTAATCGATCAACCTAAAATACTTAGGCTGCTAGAAAATATTTCCTCCTCAGTTACCCACTATTGAGCCTTTTCCAAATCTTCCTTTTCTTTGGAGGGAATACTAACACCTCTAAGTCTTTCAGCAGCATCTTCTGAGAAGACTGGCTTGAGACTTTCATACCATTCACATCTGTTGGTGCAGTTCAACAGGCAGCAATTTTTGACAGCATTTCATAACACTGATGGTGAGAAATGACTGCTCCAGGCTTAAAAGACCTGTGAGTTTTCATTTTGGTTTCTTTTTTTTTTTTTCAGAAGTGGAAGATAGTCTTATAGGTTATGGTAGCTCTGGATGGAGGCAATACTTGCTTTGATGTTGTCCCAGCCGCTATTTCAGATCCTGGCTGTCAATGCTAACCTTATCTGAATTCTCATCCCAGATCCTTGTCCTCATGCAAATGACCATCCCCTTCTCCATTCAATGCTATATCTGCTAAAAACAATGTCTTCATGCACTCAACTAATTCAGTTTACAGTAATCTTTATGCTCCTTCTTAATTTTGTATCTCTTTAATTTATATGCTACAGAAACCACAGCTCCTTTTTGAGTATTTCACTTATTACACTTAAGCATACTCCATCAAAATAATCCTGTTATTAACTACTAAATGGATGTCATATCTAGTTCTGGAAAGACTTATGCAGGTGTTCTGTTTCATACGATGTGAGCAGTACTGTTTACACCAGTGGGAAGAGTTGCTGCGCAAAAAGATAATCCCCTAGGAAGCTCTTTAGTAATTACAAACCAAAAGTAAGAAAAAAGACTTTGACCATCTGGGATCTAAGAGTCCTTGCAGTGCTTGAGGTTCTCATTGCCTCAGCTCAACTTTCCTTCTATTACATAGTGAACCAAGCTTGGACCTCAGAACTTTTCCTTAAGGTCACTGGTTCAAAAGCGTTCACTTTCATTTAGCCTGTTGTAAAGACTTAGTATCAACTACTGTCTCATTTTTAACTGATTTAACTCAGTGGAGGTACTCTGAGTGGCAGTTATCCATGGAAAGAAAACTCAGATCCCTGTTCTGTTCACCTGCTGAAAACTGATTCCCCATTATTCTTAACAAAATATATATGTTAGCAGCTATGAGTGCTTCCACATTTGTAATTGCTATATTGGATGGAGGGCTTTTCATATAGACACAAGACTTTTTTTTTGCCATTTTAAGACAGCATAAAAGCTATCCTGGAGGTCCACATGTATTTCTCTGTAACATAAATCCAAACTATTTTCAATCAACTACTGTGCTTGAGTAGTTATGGAGTCCAGAAAAGCCTCATGGCAGTGATAAACTAAAAGCATGCTATTGTAGCGGCATACTTTTGATTTCATAGAATTAAATCGGGAGATAATTCATCCTACAAGAAGCAAGAGAAGAGAAAAATTTCTAAGTGAGCGGACAAAGAGTACTATATTTATTCTGTTTGTTTTGTAAGTAACTTATGTATGTCAACAGAAATTTGTCAGTGGTGCTCTACACATTAACTTGGCTTAAAAGAACAGTGGGTATTTACACTGAGTAATCCAGTGTAAAATATCACCTATACCTAATCCCAAAAAGCCATTTTTTTCAGAATATTTTCCATTCCATCTTTATAACTAAAATTATTTTTATGTGAGTCTTCCCAGATGAAAGCAGCGACTTACACAACCACACTCCAACAGCAGCTGCACTAGAAAATATCAATGGATAAAAATATGTTGAGTGACATAAGAATCAAACAAGAATGGACAGGGGTGTAAACTGAATTCATAAGGTTGTAAGAAGATGTGAAAGAAACAGGTCTGCAGACACCAAGGTCAGTGCAGAAGGAAGGGAAGAAAGTGCAGGAACAGAGATTCCCCTGCAGCCAGTGGTGCAGACCAGATGAGGCAGCTGTGCCCCTGCAGCCCATGGAGGATCCCATGTCTGAGCAGGTGGATGTGCCCTGAAGGAAACTTCAGCCCACAGAGAGCCCACCCTCTGAGGGGTGGGCAATCTATTCCTGAGGGACCTGTACCTGTGGAATGGACCCACACCAGAGCAGCTCTGGAAGAACTGCAGCCTTGTGAGAAGAACCCATAACGGAGCAGATCTTGTAAGACTGTCCTGTGGGAAGGACCCCACACTGGAGCAGGGGAACAGTGTGAGGAGGAAGGAGAGCTAGAAATGAAGTGTTTATGACTGGCCACAACCCCTCTTCCCTATTCCTCTAGTGGTGCTTGGGGAAGGAACTAGGTAGAAGAATTGAGAGCAAAGTCGAGCCAAGGAGGAAGTTAGAAAAGGTGAGAGGGTGTTTTTAGTTTTGCATTTGTTTCTCACTATCCCACTCTATCTTAAAAAAAACCCCAAAAAATAACAAAACAATAAATTAAATAAATCTTTACCCAACTGAGTTTGTTTTGCCTGTGATGGTAACTGCTAAGTGCTCAACCTGTCTTCATCTTGACACATGAACTTTTTCATCTTAATTTCTCTCATTGTGTTGAGGAGTGTGAAAGTGGCTGGGTGGGGAATCTCATTGCCAGGCAAGGCTAATCTGCCACAATGGCACATGTCCCTCAGTCAGGAATGGTTTAATGGCCCCATTTTAGGCCCAGGCATTGCATTTATACTTTAGAAATTCCCAACATGAGGCAATAAGAAAATCAAATATTTTCAAGAGGTATTGAGAAGATAATGGGGAAAAAAAATCTCTGAGGACTCAGAAAGACTTACAAAACCATCAAGGACTGAAAAACACTTCATATATGCTTTTATTATTACAGATGCAGAAAATTTATGCTATGTTTTGTACAACACAATCTGTTCTGACCATATTTGTCATGTATGCTACCCATCTTCTGTGGTGCTTCCTAGATCTCCCTAACTTGAATTTGTATCCTGGGAGGTGGTCTAATTTTGTCAAGACTGATACATGCATTTCTCCATAAGATACTGGAGTGATTGTTCCTCTAGTAAAATCCAGGTCACCCCTTTTAGCATTGTGAAATTGAGTTGTCCTTGCAGCTCTTGCCTAAGAGTTACTGAACTATTTGACCTATAATTAGCTGCATCACAGATATATTTATAAAACACAACATTTTTAACAGCAAGAACAGATGTATTGTTTCTGTAATTACTATGGAGAAATTAGGGATTATATTTGACCAGTCAATTAATACATCAATACATTCAAAAAATTTATAAAATGAAATAAAAGGAAAATTTGTACACAGAAAGACAGGAAACACTATCAGTTCAGAGGCATGTTCAGATCAGCACCGAAGAATTTGTAATTCACAGGTCTGAAGGCTAAGGGATGGTTAAACTGAAACCATATTTTTCTAACTTTTCCAAACTAGAATCCAGCCAATTGTTTTGATTAACTGATGACCTCTCAGGTTTGTTGCTGGCAGTATTTTCAAAAATGGATGTACTGGGAAAGAAACTGAATTGTGTCCTTCCATTAAGCAGATAACTGTAGAGGAATCCCTCATCCTTGTTTAAAAAAGGTCCGTAAGGAAGCAGTTCTGGGATTTACAGCTTCCAACTCATTTCATCCCAGTCTTCCTGGGATTCAAAGGATTTCCTCCAAACCTGTTCTTATTTTTGTAAGAGGAACTGGCGGTATTCCAGAATAAACATATTTAGCTCAATGAACCAAGATTTTTTAACATAGTTAATGTCAGAAATGTTTTGAACAATTCCATGTTCCATATCTTGCACATTGTGCTCAGTATGGAAAGGAAAAATACACAGATGTGAAGCTTTTCCATGTAAGGGCTTGTTTTTTGCCTGTAAACAAGCACAATGCAAGATATAATAGAAGCAGTGTTTACCAAAATAACCTTTTTGCTTTTTAAAAGTAGAGAAGTCCTCAGGGACACTCACTAACAAATGCCTTTACTAATTATACAACTTGAATACAGAAGCATTTAGTTAAAACTACTCTTAACTCTTGTACCATTAAATTATTTACAGACAGAAAAAATATACTCTTTTATAAATATAGCTATTTTTTACAGTTCTTAATGCCATGGATGAAAACAAACTAACTTTTTTTTTCCTTAGAATTAGTGCTAAATCAAACAGGTAGAGGGGCAATGCCATTAACCAAGTAGGTATCCCGTCCGTGAAGACTGCTCAGGATTAGGGCAGCTTAAGTCCAGTAGATAATTTTAAATGAGTGCATAAGCCTCCTGATGAGGAGGAAACCTTGTGAGAGAAATCCACTTCACCATTAACTGCAGTTAGATCCTACTGCAATTTCATGAGCAACAACCATAAGAGCTGACCAGCAATGATCCTTGAAATTTAGGCCCATTTTCAGTCTTGTATCATTCCTGATATATGTTGGATAGAAATTCCCACTGGAAGAAACTTTTTTGCCATGCCAATAGCAAAGTTGCCATGCCATAAAAAGAAAAGGAGGATATTCCCAAGTCATTTGGTACCTTGTGTAACTTTTGATGGAACATTTAGCACTGTGAAAGTGTGTCATGAATCACTTCAACCCTAGGCATGGATTTTTGGTTCTTTAACATCACTTCTGCGTCAGGCAGCATTAAAGTAGAAGTAGATAATTAATCTTTAGAAACCCTAGAATCAACCAAGATAAAGCACTGCAGTGTTTAGAGGCAGATACATTTAAAGCAGTAAGAACACTTTAGGTTGTCTATGTGTTTCACTTAGATAACAAACTGCAACCATGCTGATATGATTTACTTGCTAAAATCCATTTGTAGGGCAAGATCCACAGGTTGGATATTGCTTTTCTTGAGGGAAATCTGGATAGTGGGATGCATCAGTCTTTGTATGCCCATCTTCTTTGTGCAGGCTACATTAACGCTCAGACATTTATCCTTGCTGCTCCACAGCTCTCTGGTGCTTCATCACTTTTTGAGAATGTCAGCTTGTAGCATTGTGCCTGTGGGATTGTTGACTTCCCCTCCCCAAGATGAGAAGTGCTAATGTCTCTGTCTAGGCAATAAATAGCGCTAACATCACTCCTGATACCTGCGTTTAAGGAAAACATTGACTCCTTCTGAGCTAACTACTTACAAGTTCATGCAAACATAACATTTGTATAACAATACCTTGACAATCACACTTAGTGAAGTCATGCGTAAGGAAATGATGTGTGCAGTTCATCAGATCCTCTTTGAGAATAAACACAGCAGTGAAAAACCCTTTTGGGAGTGGCAAGAGTCTTAGAGTAAGCATCTGCTGGTTTTCGGTCTGAACTATCCTTAGATCTTTAGGTTTCTATGATCCATAACGAATTAGGGTTAGAATATTCTTTTAATGGGCAAGGAAAGCCTGAACAATGTCAATCTCTTAGCGTCCATATGAGCTAACTTCTTAGAGACCACTGCAGTAATCTCAGGAGTACTAACATAATCCCTTAGGCTCATTTTGAGAGTTTACCATCAGTTTGCCTCAATTAAGGTTAATGTACAAGTGGTCCTTCTCTGTTATGTTCTATGCCCTAATGTCCTTCAGAATTTTTCTTGCTAACTGCTACCCCTGCTTTAAATTCTAAATAACAGAAATTTTGAAATTACTATTTTAACATTAACTTTTTAATGAAAAGCTTCACATTTCTGTGGGTCAATGCACCCTTAAAACTGAATATGAAACAAAAGTAGACTAAAACATCATTTGCTCGCATGAATAATTCTTATAAAATATAAGTTAATGTATACCAAATTTGCTATTCTAGCCACTGTGTTAAAAAGGAAAAAAAAAATCAAAGCCTTAAGAATGCCTTTCTAGAAGCTGCTGGATTCCGCTGCAGTGGTCATAGAGCAAGCAGTGAGCAGGACAAACACTGAGTGAGCATGTGACAAACACTGCAGAGACATTATTCTTGCTTTAGCTACATCCCCGGGCCAGTGAATTGCAACTCACTTTGTAACACTTAGGCCACTCACGGTCTAAGCATGGGAGCAGATAAAATATATTTATACAAATAATCCCTTTGTCGTCAGATCTACATAACAGGAAAAATTGTCTTTCGTTAAGATGTTTCCATTAATTGCTATATTGTGTGACACGAAAATACGGTTCTCTGAAGTCTGTTTCAAACCCATGCAATTATAATTTTGAAAATGTAATGCATTAATTTACAGCACAGTCTGTTAATGTTCTCTTTTTCAGAGTGATACTTAGAACAGAATGACTATTCAAATGAGACCAGCTTTTGCCAACCACAATAAGCTCAAGTTGGTCTCAGTAAAATTATTTCTGAAGAGAAAAATACTAGAAATTTATAAATACTCATATCTATACATTTTATATGTAGGCATATCACATATAAACTTGCACATACAGACTACAGATTTTTGAAATAAACACTATTTATAATTTGGAAAAAATTTACAAAAAATGAGTTTTTTAATGAGTGGACAGGAATTAATTAGACTTTGGTATTTGGTTTAAAAACACTTAACTTTTTCAAGAAAATCATAGTTTTTAAATATACTCAGCATTACCTTTAATATGACACATTCTTTTAATAAAGTTGGGATCTGATCATAAAAAAAAATTCTGAATTTTCTCTTCAGAGGCTCAGTTTATCAATAATTTCTAAATCCTTGCTGAGGAACACATGTATCAATTTAATTATAAGACTTATGACAATTTATCTCTGATTTTACTTGAAAATGAAAACGCATTGCTGGCTTTATGGCAAGAAACATGCATCATACACCCCTTCAATGAAGAGAACAATGTCAGCAGAAAAACATAACTTTAAATGAAATTAACAGATGACCTGCTCTTTATGCCAGTCAAGTACTGGGTGGTTCTTATAATAAAGTAGTAGTAATAGTAGTGGTCATAGTAGTAGTAATAGTAGTAATAGTAGTAGTAATAATAATAATAATAATAATAATAATAATAATAAAAGCTATTCTAACTTGAATTTGGTTTTCTACCCTCCAAGGCTCCAGAAAAGGCATTTTAATCACATCTCATCGCCCTCAACCCCCCTTTTTTGCTGCACTCTTGAACTGTATCAAAGTCTTATGTTGAAAAAAAATTAGGAAGAGAGAGGTGCAATTATAGCAAGGAGAAAATCTATACAGGGAGGCAGTAGTAGGTAAACTAATTTAGGCCACAGTGTATTTAATATATTTTGCAGAAGTATTTTTCTTAAAAATTAGGAGGATCATATCTCAGGAATTATGTCATTTTCTGGAAGTACTTTAATACAGCATTTTGCCAAAACAATAAATGGTTTGAAAATTTCTCAAAGTTATACTGTCATTGATACCTTTTTTTCAACTGTGTGAAGAGGACTGTATTTAAGCAGCAACATAAATATTAGCTTATTATTAATAGCAGTCAATGTTTTAAACACAAATGATTCTTTTAAGCTATATTACATCCCAGTAAAGTGCTGAAAAGTGAAATCTCATGAAACTGAAAAAAACAGCGTGTCCTGTTACAACACCAGTGAGAAAAAGAAGTGTAATTCAATTAGATGTCCTATGTAGGAATCTCCAGTGATAAGTCAGACGTTTATTAATACACAGTAAATAATATCATCTGGTTAGGAAAAAAAAAAAGAAAAAAAGAAAAGGCTATATGACAAAACAACAGAAGGCAATTCTAGCTCTATATTTGGAAACAGCCCCCAGGAAATCCCCGTGCATGCATGCTGAGTGGAATTCAGTCAAAAAGGGAATTGTTTCCAGAAAAAATGCTCACAGGAGCACCATTTCTGCAGTCAGTTTCCCATCTTACTTGCAAAGACTGTGGAAATCACTCAATCTGAGGTCTCTATGGGAATGATTTTCTCATGGTTGTAAAAATTCTTGGCTCCCATGTTTTGGCACTTGCTGGAATGTCTATTCTGTCTATGCTGCCGGTGCTCTGAGGTTTTGAAAATATTCTGTGCTTATGATATAGTGAAAGTGCTGTCTTTCAAACTGTGATCTCCAAGAGCTGATGACCAGGTCAAGGCTGTACTTTCTCCAGTGTGCCCTTCAGTCTCACTCCCAGCAAGACTGGGAGATCTGTCACCGTGTGCTGTGGCTGCCTCCTGGCCCACACGCTCAATGTTATATTTTTTTTTCTCCTACAATATGTGGAATCCATTTTTTGTCTCAAGACCACTCCTGACTGAAATGGCCCATTATGTCCTCTTATCCTTCAGACTAAGGTGACCAAGTCCCAGTTGTTGATTGGTAAAGACATACAAAGACATATAGAAAGAAACACAAAAGAGAAGCTAAAATAGAAGGAATTACTGTCTTATGAAGAGAGGCCGGATAATTCTGAAGAGTTTGCAATTGAGATTTAAAAAGTCCTTAAGAGTGAGTATGAATATATAACTAGATCACAACCCTTAAATTATACAACTAGAGAGCACTCAATAAAGCTGGGAGCATACTGGCTTAAATGAGGTTTAAAAGCTATTCTTTCACTCACTGTGCATTGAATTTCCAGAATTCACTGGCGCAGGAGGTTGTGAAGGTAGATAGTATCCACAGATTCAAAAAAGATCAGAAATTTAATGACTAATAGGTCTCTAAACAGACAGAAATGTAAACCTTCCAATACTTCTAACATAAAGATTGTGGATGCTAGACATTAGAGACATTAGAAAACAAATTGTCTAAAAATATAATTTAGGTTTGTCTGCTTGTTCCATCTCATTTTGACTTTTTTTTTAACAGGATATTGTGTGACATGGATAACTCTGTGCCAGCAGGGCATTTCTGATGTCCCCACATCATTGCTCAGCCTCTGATAGTTCCTTTACCATTCTCTGGTCTAGACAATGCTGGGGACCATAAGAAAATTTGTCAAGTAAGATGCAGAAATTCCATAAGCAAAATTGCCTGGCTATGTATAATTTAGTAGTACAGACATAGTTAAATGAAACAGTATTCAGAACTTGAAGAAAAAATAATATTCCATATTTAATTCACTTTGAAGTCATTAACTAAAACTTTTACTTTCCTAATTAATGATGCAGTTCATGTAGAAGATAACATTGATTTAGAAAGAATTTGTCATGTAAATATGGATTTCTCTTCAATTACCTAATCCATTTGCTGTTTTAGACCCATATGCTTTCCTAATGTACTGTAAATTTTCCCTTCCAAGATTAAGTATATTGTTTAGATATAAAGAATGAAATACAACTATATCAAGATTCACTTTCAATGTGATAGACGAGGAAAGTTTATCAGATGATTAGTAGGAGAAAAGTGACATTGATTATCCATATTGGAGTTTGATAAAATCTTATTTTGCCTTGTTATTGTTGAAGATTGAAATACTTACATTAAATTTGATTTTGATAAAGATATTCTTAGTTTATTAAACAAAGGAGATTGGAACACTCTCATAATCACATAATAAGATATTATGACACAATATTATAACAGTATAATTAATAAATTTGGAGTGCTCTTGCCTGATTAATATTGTAACTCCACTACAATAATTCCCCAAGGTCTTCGATGTTGTCATGTATCTTTGTTGTCTCTAGTAATCATCCACCCCATTTATATCAGAAATTCTAAAAAATCCTGCAATTTTATATGATCCTTATGATAAATTCCCATCCCATTTTATTTTTCTGGGGAAAACAGACTCCAGTATCATGATGAATAAATTCAGACTTTACCAGAAATCTCTTCACTCACATTGTCACTCTTCCTTTGGTGCATGCACAGTCTTCCTCTTCAAGTGTCCTGACACTCACAGAGATTCTAGATAAAGTAAAACCAAATCTCATTTGCGGGTATTTTTCCATATTGACTTTAAAGCTTATAGGTTAGCTATGAAAAATGAAAATAAACTCTTATGTCTCCTTTAAACTCCAAGGATGTCACACGGTATTTTGAACAATATAAAAAATCTTTTAAGTTATCTTGATTAGGACCCATTATCCTCAAATTCGATACACAAACCACACAGGGGAGCACACCATTTTCATTCAGTCTTTCATTATACTGAAACACTAGATTTGCTTTTATTTATTACTTTTTGTATATAATAGCATGCATATGGCTGGTATGTTCCTTGTACAAAAAAGCCCCACCAAGAGGGTTTTACTTTTCAGTGTTGTTAGATGGTATCAAAGGAGAAGAAAGCAGAGTCAAACGGGCTGTGAGACTAAAGAACCAGGAGAAATGCAATTAGACAGGAGGCAGCCTGGTGAGCACCCCTGGAGACACTGTTTGTCCAGGCTGGAAAAAAGGACTCATTCAAGTAAGTCATCAAGTGTATAAGACATCTGTGGTAGAAATAAACAAAAAGTGATGAAAGTAGCACTGAGATGATAGCAATCAGAGCACAGAGTATGTGCACAGAGAATGAGAGAGATGTAAGCAGGGGCAACATCAATGCAGGTCCCAAGGGAGAACATAAAATATTTGTGAAGGCATGTCATAAGCCAGGAAGCTGGATGGAAGACAGCTGTAAAAGCAGGAGAGAAAGAAGTTGCTGGCATGGTACAGTGACATGCAGGAAAGGATGAAGCTCGTTGAAGACAAAGAGTGCCAAGCTGAAAAACAACATGTCCAAGTGGTAGCACAGGAGAGACAAGTGGAAGATGTTACCAGATGCAGGGTGAGAGGCAAGGGACACAGCAGCTCCTGCACTTCCCTCAGTGGCAGTGTGCTTCCCACAAAGGTGAGGTTTCCATGCAGGTTAGGGTACACCAAGGATACAGAGGCACACAGAACTTAAGTGAGATCAGAAGCTTTAATCAGCCTTGATTAAGTTTGGACTGAGAAAGAGGCAGCTTGTGGCTAAGGAGGTTGAAATACTAGAAGAGAAGAACAGAAAAGAGGAAATCACAAAGGCAGTAATCAAAGTTCAGAGAAAAACTAAAATTTTGTCTTAAAATTTTGCTATGGTACTGTCACTGCTTCTGGAAATTATAGTCTCTCTGTGTCTGAGAGTGGAATGATACATCATCCCCAGAATAATCAAGCAAAACACTTTGGGGTACAAGAGAACCACAAGGTCAGTAAATTCTGGGAGAATATAATGAAAATATAATGCCACTGGTGTCTTCCTCATGTGAGTTACAGTATGAGGCACGAGGAAGAGAGACATCCAGCTATGGCATCTGGGACACGTGTGATGTTTTCATAGCAACAAACAGAAAATATGTGCCACTAATTATGTAATTGTATCATTCAAGCAGCTAACATGGGGTTTTCTTAGGAAAAAAAAAAGCTTTTAGTTGTGAAGGGTGATGCTGGGATGAAAAAAAAAAATTAAGCTAGCAGCAGGAATACCACTTTTATGCTATAGGCATTACGAGTCACATAATAGGTATATAACAGGTTCATGACAGGTTCTGTCTACCCTGTCACACCTCCTTGAGCAGTCTACAGCTGAATTGATTTTTTTAGCCTTCATCACTATTTTTTATTCCTGAAAATCCAGGGAAAAGTGAGATAGCTTAAATAAGAATTCTTGAAATTAGATTGCCAGTTTTACAGCAAACAGTCTGTATCTACTAGCCGTTTCTTTCCTCCTTAATGTCAGTCTGTAACTGGAGATAAGAAGCCTAGTTTAACCAAAGTTTAGTGATTGCAGCACTGACTGAGTTTCAAGGCTACTTTATTTTGATCCCATCCTTCTCACCCCAGCAGAGAAATGCTATGTTCTCCCAAGGTATATTGAAGACACTTATAAATATGTATTTTCCACATATAAAAAGTCATGCATTTTGATTATTTTTCAGATAGTTTTTCATACCAGACTGTGTCTTCACATGACTTCTCCCACCTTGTCTGATGGGCAACTTTGCAGGTTTTGCAACAAGGAAGTTGTTCCATGAAGAAATATTCCTGAGGGCCTAATTCTGATTTCCACTTCAGCTACATAAATGAGGAGCATCTGTGCTGAAACCAAAGTAAAACAACTTTCATCTGTCATCAGTTGTGCACCCTGCAACTGAAATTTTAAAACTAGTGCACCAACAAAGTTAAAGAGCTCTACTCAGCTGAAATGGGTAATTTTTAAAGTCGTATTATCTAAGAAATGAAGAGCAATTAACACTGAGGAGCATGGCCAGCACTACTAGATTTCATGACATAATGTAGAACTAATATTTTAATAAGTTCATTTTTCACCAGGTTTCTTGTTTCAGTACTTAGTCAGCAAGTAGTCATTTGCAATAATCTACCCTTGCCAAAAATCAGAGGAACAAGAAAAGCGTGAGATGCAACCTACCTCTCACAATACTGCCTGATGCTGCCACCCCCCAGTCATATGCCTGCAAAATGTTAAGGCTCTGTTCATTTCCATCAAGGAAATGTTGAGACTTAGCTCAGACCAAAGGAGACCAAAGCTACACCAAACTCCAGAGTATTACACTGGTGTCACTGCCTCCTGTCTGTGTTACGGTGATCAGGGAGGGATCAGATGCCCCCTGAGACACGATCTGTGTCTGATGGCAGGCACTGCTGATATCACCAAAATTGCTCCAACAATTAACATGACCCTTACAAAGTGTTTCTTTAAAGTTCTCAGAACATCAATGAGGCAACAAGCACCATCTTCTTTGGAGGACTCATTATAATACAATTTTTAACGTCTCCCTAAATTAAATGATATTCTAAAATTCTTAATTTATATACTCTTCCCAGCCCTTCCTCTCCAGTGTCTCAAAGAATACATTTTTAACTATTAAACTAATTTCACTATCTACACTGAAAAAGTGTGATCAAATCAATCAATCACTAACACAGAATTAATAAGGAACATTAAGAAGATATCCATAAATAATGCTGTGCACATAGAAAGCACTGACATTAGAGTATCTCTTATCATAGCAAAAAAAAATCAAATAAAGATCATGAATAAGACAAAATCTGATTCTCAAATTCTTTTATAATGATATTGAAAGACACAGACTAAAACCAAACATGCTTTGACAAACATTAAATTGTTTTTCTATAAATGACGATATGACTCCTAATTGCTGAAATATTAAAATTTACTATAAATTCTTAGTTTTATGGGAGAGATGATTTTTTCTGTAACAATAGGTGAAAAAAATTGAGATGGGTTTATGAATTATATAAAGCCATCTGTGTACATTTCCTATTAGATTTTTTTTACGTATTGTTTATCTTTATTTAAAATTATAATATATTAATACATTGGTACTTAACTATATTTTCTCAGGTAGGGCTAAGTCATTCTTCAGGTGAAAGAATGAAGATGCAGAAAGATTAAGGAGCTGCATAATGTCAGCACAAAAGGACAAAAACACCCATGTGTTACATGCACCATCTTTGTGTTTGAGAGAGACTGAATTGAATAAAAGGGCATGGATCTCCAACCACTGAACTTCCTCATAAGGTTACCAGACACAGCAGAACTTCCCTTCATTAGTTGAGAGACTGGGAAGAAAGAGGTCAAAAAAGTCACCTCCTCAGAAAGGTTAAATTTGTCTGCTCTATAAATTATCAATTATGTTGAATTCTTCACAGTACCAACAATACTGTAGGACACTTCTTACTCTACAGAATGAATTCCTGTGAAAATCTGTAATCTACTGCAAAAATCAGCCCTTCTGTCTGAAATATTAGGAGCTCAGAAAAATATCAAATTACTAATTTCCATATCTGTACTACAGACTGCAGCAGAATACTATTGCAAATGTCTATCACATGGCTTTGATTCTGAATGTATAATCTTATTTTAACACTTGAAAGTTGATACTGTTATCATCACTTCATCAGCTTGGGACAATAGAAATACTGCAGGCAGAAGCATCTCATTCATATCCTACATTACTTTACAGAAACAGAACCATACAGAAGATTCCACCTGAATGCTACAGAAGTACATAGGAGACAATTTGTAAGCTGAAACAGATAAACATTTTTTGTGTAGTAAAAGAGTTGACTTAGATTATTTCCTTTCTGCTGATGCCAACTTTCATCTCCAGAGACATGATGAGATTGGTACTGTACTGAACTATTGTCAGTACTCAGCAAATGAAGATGCAAAGATTCATGGTGTAGTATCAGCCCTAGACAGAACAGGAAATTAATAAATAACTAAAGGATGGAGGAGACTGTATGGGAAATAAACCTTGACAAATCTGACTATGTGGTTGGCAATTATCAGTTTTTCTGAAAAAAGAAATGAAAATAGACATTTGAAAAGCACTGGCTTAGTAAAACATGGCATTATGACAAAGAATTGGCACTATATGCTATATTTAAGAATAGATTACATGATTTCCAATATTACTGCAAATGGTACAATTACATCAGTCTCAAAAGGGAGATTTCCAAGAGAACTGCTTTAATCTTGGTCCTGTCCAATATTGTCATTAATGACAAGGAAGCTAATATAAAAATTGCTACTGATGTGCAGATGGTAAACACTTGTAAAATGATAAAAAACAGATGCATACAATCCTAATATGTTTGTATAAGTTCTTTGGAACTCTGAATATTTTGGTAAACAGAATTAATTCCAACAGACTCACTTTAGCATCATCATCTACAACTGTTTTAGGCATGGCAAGGAAGAAAGTACACACTACTTTGTGTGTGTGTACATAGACATACATACATACATAAGTGCAGCTTATACCAGATTTCTGTGTCCATTTGTGATTAGTTTGAATGTATCAGGTGGCATTAGAGCTACTCTGACTTTAAAAGGGGAGAAATTGGTAGATTAGTTCTGTTCCTTTTAATAATATCCATAGGTCTACTGAATTTTATTCTAATTCGTCATTTCAGCTGCCTTCCCACCACAAAACAGATGTAGACAGGCTGGAGAGGGTCCAGAAAACAGACACAGAGTGGATAAAAAGACTAGCAAGCTTGACATTTGAGGAAAGGCTGATAGAACTGTGTTTGTTCAGCCTTGAAAAAAGGCTTAGAGGATACCTATCGCTGTGTTACAGTTTTTAAAGGTATTTAAAAGATGGTTACAAAGAAGATGGAGAATCCCTTTTTACAAAGTCATGTGGAAAAGACAAGGAGCAATGGGTACAGGTTACTTCCGGGGAGTAACAGGAGGAAAAAAGTTTCCACAGGAACAATCAGACATGGAATAATCTCCCCAGGGAAGTGGTGGGTTCTCCACAGTTGGAAAATTTTATGATTCAGCTGGACAGCTAGACTGTGCTTTTGTAAGCAGGGTTGGAACAGATGATATTAGAGGTCTCTTCCAACCTGGTATTCAATGATTCTGTGAAACTGAAGGATATATAAAAATTCTTTTATCTATTCTGGAACATGCATCAGGCTTACCAGTACAAATAGTTGATTGGTTTCAGTATCTTGATCAAATCCATCACCCAGTACAAGATGAATTTCAAAATGAGCAGGGAGTGTCAAGACTTGAAATGGAGCAGTGCAAACTTGCTTTCCAGGCTTGAGAAGTAGTGCTCTTTAGGGAAGAATGACCCCATACATGAGCACATGAAGGGGGCTGACTGGCTGGAAAACAGCTTGGCAAAGCAGGTCCTGGGGTCCTGGTAAACACCAGTTTGAAGGTGACACAGGGATGATCACTGATGACAAAAAAGGCCAACAGCAACCTGGACTGTGTTGGGAGCAGTGTTACCAGCAGGTCAAAAGAGGTGACCTTTCCCCTCTCTTCAGCACTGGTGAGGACACACCTGCAGTTCTGTTTCCAGTTTTGTGCTCCTCAGTACAAGAGAGACACATGGACATTATGGAGAGAGCCCAGTGAAGGTCCATGAGGATGAATAGAGGAATAAAGCATTTCTCCTATGAGAAAAGTCTGAGAGAGCTGGGACTGTTCTACCTGGCGATGGCTAAAAGTCAAATCGAACCTAATTTTAGTTTCCTGACTGTTTTTTTTTAAACCCGGGAAGGAGTCATGTTATTAGGAATACAGTTTGTACAGATTTGCAGTGCTAGGTTGCAGACTGATGTCATGGGTGGCTGCTCTATGATTCACAGCAATAGGAAGACCATATCAGAAAAGAAATAAAGATTCAGGGTCATATGTTCAATATGTAAAGGCCATGTAAGTATTTCAACATGAGCAAAGATTCTGGATGATTGATAATAACTGCCACATAGAAGAAGAATAAAAAGGCAGGGATAGCAGTAGACACAAAACTAACAGATATTTTTCTATAGAGAAATTAAAAACAAAAATGTAAATTTTAAGCCATTATATTTTGCATGATAAAAAGAAGTTTTCTACTTTAATTTTATTTTTCACTGTCAGAGTTTGCATGTGTTGCTGTATTATTTCTAGTTGGAATATTTTCTTGGGTTAGAATTTTCAGGAAAACCTAAAGGCACTTGAAATAAAGGTTAATTGGATTTAGGTGTCTAGGTGTTCCTCTCTGTAATCTTTAATAACCCTTGCAAAATATTTCCCTACAAAGTAAATTGATAAAAAGTTAAGGAAATGTAGAGCCAAGACGAACCTCACAGGCTTCCTGGCTGCACACTCATATCTTGTTCTCTGGTGGCCAGATTCTCAGTGGTATATTGTGCTGGTTTTGGCTGGGATAGAGTTAATTTTCTTGTATGTTGTATGGGGCTGTGTTTTCAGATTTGTTCTGAAAATAGTGCTAATAACACAGGGATCCTTTAGTTACTGCTGAGCAGTGCTTATAGGGCATCAAAGACTTTTCTGCTCTTCACCCCACCTCAGCAGTGAACAGTTCTGGGCTGCACAAGGAGCTGGGAGGGGACACACCCAGGACAGCTGAAATATGAATGGTAAATAATTTAAATCATAATGTATTTGTGAAAACTGAGTAGTGGAGCTGCTCAGTTATTGGCTGTAAAAGAGCTAATCTTACAACAAACTGTACTGGAAAGTAAGGCAAGAGAAGACTTTCACTCCTAGTTTGATTTCATACAATATCCACCTTTTACGAAAAAGACTTCAGTGAAGTAATTCTGGGGTAGAGTTTATGGATTGTCAAGCACCTTAAACCCCAAACGGTGACAAATCTCCTGTGGGTAACTAATCACTTTATTTTGCACCTCGTGCATTAAAATTGAATGGTAAAAATAGAAGAAGAAAAAGAAAAATCAACAGACACAAAATGAATGAACTTAAGCTTCCAGAAATTCCTTGTGAAATGCTAGGTGGTGAGAGAGTCTCAAAAACCTAATTGAAGCCAAGGTGGAGTTTCACTTGTTCAACAACTTTTAATGTTCTACATCCATATAAGATAAAGAGAGTAAATAGTAGGCACATATAATGACAAAACAAGAACTCCCTGCAATAGTTTATATTTCTTTCCTAGTAGATATTTAATGACAAAATTATTGGACATTTTCTAATATTAGTGCTATGATAAATATAAAACCATGTCAGTTTACCTTTACTCTCTTCAGACTTTAAAGCTTTCTCGCCTGAAAGAAATAAAAAGATTTTTTGTTTATGAAAATACTGACTCACTGAATTAAAAAAATTAGACCCAAGCCCTCAGAATGAGAAAATAAGTGCGAAACCCTCAAACATATTCTTTTTTTTCATGCACAATATTTTTGAAAGATTGAAACCTTGTCTTGATGGGTTGGTACACTGAGCAGTTATAGAACAAATTCAGGGTATCCTTTAGATAGCCAGTATCTGAAGGAATGTCAGATTATCTATGCTATTCTCTCTTTAACTCCAAAATAACAGTTTAAATGATACTTCAGAGTCTGAGTGCCTTTCTGACTGGGCTGGTCATAGACCAGCACCTCCTGCTGCAAACAAACCTCTCTCTACTATTTTCCACTGTATGAAGGGAGATTATACAGCAGCAATGACCAGACTCTTCCTAGAGGTGCAGGGTGAGAGGATGGGGTAAGATGCTTCCCACATGTTGCAACAAGAGCTCACAACCTGCAGGAAGGGAAATTGCAGCCAGGCATAGGGATGCAGCTTTCCATCATGAGAATGGTGAAGGCCTGAAGCAGGTTTCTAACAGAAGCCTTGGGATAACAATTCCTGGATGCTTCCAGAACTGAACTACATGAGCCCCATGGCAAACTGATCTACTTTTGAAGCCAGCCTTGCTTTGAAATGACCCCATCTGAATTCTCCCATTATTTTTTGCACTCCTTTATATCTGGGACATAATTCCATTTTAATAAGACAAGAAGTTCTGCTAATTTGTCAAAGATATTTCTATTTCTCTGTCAGTAGATCAATCAAGTTTTTCTTGTTCAGTATTTGTTTTATGATTGGTACTCATATATTTCCTCTTTCTATATCCAACTATGTGAACAAATATCTAGAAATAACTGGTTTCATTCTGAGAGCCAGAGACCACATTATCTATGCACTTATACAAACAAACAGCCAAACAAAAGGCTGTCTGGAGTTCTGACAAGTTTATGTTTATTTTTACAAGGTCTCCTTATGATACGGAATGGTAGAGAATTTTAAATAGGAAAGATTTTGGGAGGATATATAGGTGGTGTTTTTTAAGTACAGTAGGAAAAGAAATTTGGAAAGAAAATATGTACAGGTGTACTGTATTTCATAACAGCAATGTTCTAGAAAGTCTAGAACACAAGGGACTGCCTGGGTCTGGTCCAATGTCCTGTTATTTTAAGCAACACATTGGATTATGTCTCATAATGCTTCTAGTTTCTCTCCCCACACTGTTTGGGTTTCGGCTTTGTTTCAATTTAATTATCTGTCCTCAGAACTCCCACTGAGAGGCTTTTTTTGGACTGCAAAATACATTAAAGCCACAGGTGAGTTAAAATGTGGTACTGATCCTAATCTTTGTTTGTCATTACTGTATGAAAATCAGCAGTCGGAGGAATTTTCTCAGTCTCTCCGTGTGTTACAGACTAAGGGACAAACCATGAGCATTTTATGAGGCTGCTCAGTAAGGCAGTGGGTAGAACTCAAGGAATATTATATCAATACTGTATGATATTGGAGTACCACAGAAACAGCAGGTTAGAATTTGATTTAAAATGTTGTGGGAAGCCATTATCAGGAGGAACTGTATTACTGAGCATGTAGTCTGAAGCATTATGTAGCAGTCTGGTCAGCCTCTGCACAACAGCCTTTATGCTCTCATACACTATGTTGCTGAGAGGTTAACAAAAAAGAAAGGCTAGATCATTTTATCCTCAAGCATGTGGTACATAAAACATTTACATACTGCAGTCTCAAAGAGTCTAAATACTGACAAGCTTCCTTGGTGTAGTATAGATTAAAAACATGGTCTCTAACTATGAGAATTTCCAGTGTGAGCAGAAAATATATGCTGTGTGTAATGGGAAAGTGCAGCAGGAATAAAATTTAGTAAATATGATGCCAGTATTTAGATTTCTATATATGCATGTCAACAGAATACGTCAAGTGTAATGGGACTCATCCAGTACTTAGCAATCCAAATAAAAGCATCTGGTGTACTATCTGATTCCAATTCATTGGTAGGTATTTTCCCCCAGGCTTCAGTTGATTCTGTAGAATGGATTCCTGTAAATCATGTGTCAATCAGCACCTCTCTCTCCCCATACCCTCCTCAGGAAGCTCTAGAGAGCAATGAGGTTGCCCCTCAGTCTTCTTTTCTCCAAACTGGACAAACCTTCAACCCCTCTTCATAGGATATACCTTCCAGTCCTTTCACTAGCTTTGTTGTCCTCCTCAGGATGCATTCAAGCTCCTTCACATCTTTCTTAAATGGTGGGGCCCAGAACTGCCAGTGCTGGAGGTGAGGCTGCACCAGCTCTGAACAGAGCAGGACAATCACCTCTTTTGGCCGGCTGGCGATGCTGGGTTTGGTGATCCCGTGATGGGCTTTGCCTTTCTGGCTGCTGGGGCACTGCTGACTCACATGGAGCCTGCTGTCACCCAGCACCCCCACATCCCTGTCTGCAGGGCTGCTCTACGGCCACTCCTCTCCCAATTTATACTTGGGAGTGTCATAATTGCTCCATCCCAAGTGCAGAATCCAGCACTTAGACTTGTTTAATTGCATCCTATTAATGATGCTCCAATGTGTCTAGATCCTGCAAGGCATTTTGTCCTTCTAGAGAGCTAACAGCACCTGCCAGCTTGGTATTGTCAGTAAACTTTTTAACAGAATACTCAGATCCTATGTCCAGCACTTCTGGGACATTTGCTGTTGCTATTCCTAGAAAAAATTTGCTGTTGCAAACTTATGCAATGCAGACAGACACAAATGACTATTTGTGTCTGTAAGCCTCCAACTCTCCAAAGCTTCTGGATAACAGGGCAAGAAGTTGTCCATGAGCCAGCAGGCCAGTGGTAACCTGGGAGCATTAGGGAGGGCACCAAAGTCAGGTTGAGGGAGGTCCTTTCCCTCTACTCAGCCCCAGTGAAGCAACATCTGGAGTGCTGTGTCCAGTCCTGGGCTCTCCAGCCCAGGACAGACAAGGAATTTCCCATCCCTGGAAGTGCTCAAGACCAGGTTTGATGGGGCCTGGAGCAAACTGGTCTGGTGGAAGGTGTCCTTGCCCATGGCAGGGGAGTTGGAACTCAATGATCTTTAAGGTCCCTTCTGACTTAAAATGGTTTTTTAGTCTAAATATTACCATCAGCAATACCAACAGCACAGAGCCTTGGCCTCTCTTCTTTTTGTAAAAGTTATATTTTTCTGTAAGTCTGTTAGCTGTAATATGCACACATGGAAAGGTTCTGGCATTAAATGACACATAAAGGAGAAATAATATGTCTGTTAAATATTGCTGAAATGTATTCCAACTAAACTTGTGTGTCTTTTAGGAGACTGTAGTTGAGCCAATGTGAACACTGCTTTTTACTTCAACCTTCGCTGCGTTTCACTTAGGTCTTAACAGAGTTTATGAAGTGTTGAAGTTTTAGATGAAGACAATCTTCCCTGGAAAACAAAACTAAATCTTAGCAGTATTCATTTCACTGTTTACAAGAAACAGGTACTAAATTTATCTAAATTGGTTGTTTTGTTTATCTCCGTAACTGCATCATCTATTATAACTGGGTTTAATGTTTTGAGTTTTGTTAGTAAAGTAGTTATCACTGAATTTTTGATAACAAAGAAACAGCAGTAAACAGCCCAGAGTGACAAGGATTACTGCTGTTTTGAGTATAAATAATTGAGTAACATGTGTGAGAAATTAATCTTTTGCCTACTCTAGACAAAAAAAATTGCATACAAAAATAAAAAGAGAGCAGAATGAATGTCTCTGGTGCTAGAAATGCCCCCTCGCAGGCTGCAAATGTATTTCAGTTTATTCCTTCTCACAACAGATGTGATCTGATTAGAATAATGTTATCACTGTGATAGATTTGAATACTACTTACATCAATGGTAGAAAAGTAGAGGATATAGAAACATTTCTGTGTTATGCTTATTTACTTGATTGTCCTGCAGCAGTCCAAGGCAAATTCTCCCTCAAAAGGCTTCAAATGTAGATAAGATGAAAAATATTAACATAAAATATACATATTAATACAGTAATAAATTAAAATGAAATATTTTTCATAATTCTTCTATTGTTTTGTTTTTTCTTTTTATTGTCTTGCATCTCTGGAAGTCCAGCTAAGAAAGAACAGTTCCTTGACTCAAAGCTCTGTGTTCTCCATGGAAAAAACTCATGCTGGCAGCAAGGATCTTTTGATGTAGTCCTAAATTATTTTCTTTTTCCCTGGAAAAAAAAAAATCATGACATCAACTTCCCAATGATCTGATAAATCTTCTAAAAAAAACCAAAAAGAAAAACAAACTAGGAATAAAATATATTAAGGCTATTTAAAATGCATTTCAAACTCTCTACAGAGGAGAAAAGTCCCAGACCACCCTGCACTTTTTTCCTTATCACAATGGCCCAATAGGTTATGTAAAGAGGCTAAAAATGCAAATGTTTTTCACCAGAAGAAAATGGCAGAGGTGTTGCTATATTACATCCTTCAGAGTTTGTCTAGGTACTGTTATAAATTTTGGAAGTACTGAAGTTTTATTGTGAAATGTTTTGCGGTTGGGGCAGTATGTTCACTTTGTGTGGTAAATATGCTGCCACGTTCACATTGCTTTCTAGGTATTGTGTCTAAGCTGTACCTTTTTTGTTTAATTAGAAGAAACCTAAGTGGAAGTCAAGTTTCAGTATTCCATAACTGAATTGCCCTGATACTGTTGGGTGGCTGAGTCTATATTCAATAAGAATGCAGAGCAGAACCTTCTCAAAAATATGCTGAGGCATATGGAAGATATGAATGTGATTGGTGATAGCCAACATGGCTTCAGTAGTGGTAAATTGAGCTTCACAAATGTGGTGGCCTTCTCCAATGGAGTTGTATTGGTGGAAAAGTGAAGGGAAACGGCCCAAAGCACAGCATCAGGAGATATCCCTTGCAACCAGTTCTGTCTGCAAACACACATGGCTTCCACACTGTTTGAATTATCTTCATTTCTCTATGTAGCATTCGTTCCAAATTGTTTGTCTGTTACATTCCCAAATGCAAAGACAAGTATATGTTATCTGGTGTGTCAGGGAATAAATTTTTAACAAAACAGTAAAAATATGTCTCATGTGGGTTATAATTCATATTACCCAACAGAAAAAAAAATTATATATACCATCACTATAAATAAACTAATTTGAACTGTTACAGAAGCTAATTTAAGGTAATAGAGTACACAGATGGAAATAACCTAATGCAAATTAAAGACATTGTAAAACGAAGCTATGGTTCCCAAAGTTTGTAGATATTTTATATCCTTAGTGGGGAAGTTAAAAATATAGAGGTTTCACCATTTTACAGGAGCAAAAAACATCAGACGAGACAAAAAAAAATCACAGGATAGGAAAAAAGAAAAAAAAGAAACAGAAAGCAGGAAGAGAACCTTATAGATACTAAAGGGTAAATTGGTTAACACTTAAAAATATCTTAATAGTATTCTTTTTTAGTAGTTATTTTAAGGATTAACCAGACTTCCAATTCCCTGTGCGTCATAAACTGTACAAAAACCAAAGCAAAGAAGCCATAAATGCATCCCACTCCTTTCTAAGAATAAAGTAGTGTATGTGAGTTATGAATGTGCATCAGAAAATGTTTCATAATAAAAAATAGGCAGCTTAATTGGCTGAAGCCCATAGAGCTGAAAAATAATGTGTGAAGTATGTTGATGAAAACAAGAGAAGCTCTACTTGTATTTATTCAGCCAAGAATTCACATTTGTTGTGACTGCTCAAATGGAGTTGTATTGGTATCTCTATTGAAATATATCTGACTTATATGCATAATTGATTTTGACCCTCTATATTTGTCTGTTTGCTGGTGTCAGAATTTACTTTTCCAGTACAAAGAGCACTGGACTTACTGAAGTTTTATTCTGGTCTAAGTGGTGAGAGTCATCCACAACACTTAGGAGCAAATGTTAATTTCACATTTTTCAGAGAATATAATACAACAGTACAGACTCCTTACCTTATGGTCCTCCAAAACTGGTGACTGCACTTCTTTCTCATTCTGTGGTTTTAAGACATTTTAGACACTATTTTAGTTTATGCAGCAAAGACTGAACTGGTTATGTGCCTCTAGTTTTAGGAATATGTTACTAAAATTTTGCTGAAGACTATCATAACGAATACAAAAATAGTTCTCCCATTCTCCTGATCAATGGAAAATATAAGAGATAGTCTATTGGAACTAATATAAGAATCTTTTTGATTATGGGTGATTGTTAGAGTGCCAATAAATTCACCAAAAGTTATATTAAAAACCATTATGTAAAAACTATTAAGTCTCTGAAAGGCCTATTTATTTTTGAAAAGGAAGAACTATCAACCTGTAACACTAATTCCCTCACAGTATATGTTAATATAATTCTGATTGAGAAATTTTGCCAGATATTCTCACATGTCACACCACAAAAAACCCCAGAGATGTGGCTGAGATGAACTGCAGAATATTTCGCACTTTTGTCTAAGTGGGTTTTTACCTATAATTTGCCATGATGTTAATATGCCTTTTAGAATTATGATAATCTAAGTTTTCTAAAAACTGAGGTTTTATGGAAAGTGTAGGTTATTCTATCGTGTCTGTATTGCATTATATTTCATTTATAGCACCTTTATAAACCCCACACAGCCTCTTGCTCGCCCATTCCCCATGGGATGGGGGAGAGAATCTGAAGTATAAAAGTGAGAAAACTTGTGGGCTGAGATTGAGCAGTTTAATAACTGAAATAATAATAACAATAATAATAATAATAATAACAACAACAGTAATCATGAAAAGGAAAATAACAAAAAGAGAGAGAACTAAAACCCAAGAAAAACGAATGTTGCAAGTGGAAAGATATTATTCAGCACCCAAGGACTGATGTTCAACCTGTTCCCAGGCAGTGGCCCCCCAGGCAGTTTTCCTCTTGGTTTATATGCTGAACATACTGCCTTGTGGTATGGAACATCCAACACCCCTTGGTCTGTTGGAGTCAGCTGTCCTGGCTGTGTCCCCTCACAGCTTCTTGTGTGTCCCCAACCTCACCAGTGGTGGGACAGCATGAGAAGCTGAAAAGTCCTTGATTTTGGGTAACCCCTGCTCAGCAACAATGAAAACATCAGTGTGTTATCAACATTATCTTCATTCTAAATCCAAACTACAACACTGTAGCAGCTACTATTAAGAAAATTAGCTTTACTTCAGCCAAAACCAGGTTGCTTTCCCAGATGTTTTATTGAATGCATATATTTTAGCCATTAACATTTGAGAATCTCAAATAAGCTGTCAGAAGATGGACAACATCCATGTAATCATGCCACCTGCTAGTTCAGTCTTTGAGAGAAATAAACAGAAAATATGCAGACAATCAAAAGGGTGTAATTTGTAGATGTGGGAATGGCTACAAATAAAGTGATTTTTTTCTATATAACAGTCACATTCTAAATTTGGTACTATGCGTGGGAGAAAACTACTCATTACCATTCTTGAAAATGTAAGATTATATAATGTGTGCACTTGTGTCGCTGTAGCCTATTTGTTGAGACTTTACCATAAAATGAAGAAACCCCACTCTGCAGTGACTGCAAAAGCTAGAATGTATGGACAGGCAGGGCATGGGAGGAAAAAGAATAAGAGAAAGGGGATAATGCAAGGCTGAACATCTCCATTCTTCAGCATTACTTTCTGGGTTTGGCATATAGAATTATGCTTTTCAATTCCAATGTGTACCTAAGTATCCACTTTACAATTCATAACCCCCAAGCCATTGTCCTGACAAATACAAATTACTCTGCAAAAACACTCTGTAAAGTTGAAAAAGCCTAAAAGCCAAACTGGGTGGGAAGGGCTGGTTTTGGGGGAAGGGGTGTGGGGCTGAGTTAAAAAAAGAAAGAAATAAAGCCATAAGAGTTTTCCAGCCAGCATTTTCTCTTAAAATTTCTAAACTTTTAAAGCGACCTTTTGAACAGCAATAGCAGTATGAGGCAGTTCCCTCAGCATGACAAACAAATATAGGCTGCAGGAATTAATACTTTTATTTTGTACTTTCTTTTTTTCCCCTGTATTAGAGATCTCTGTATTAAGTTATTTTCCACATAGGAACCAGGAAGATAAACTAAAAGAGATTTAAAACAAGCCACTTGCTTGAGGCAAAGCACTCTCTAGTTCTTAGGTTACTTGGTTGACTTCTTTGGGCAAATGACTCATGGTGTTCTTGCAGTGCAATGGGACATGGCATTGATCTGTCAGTAACATCCTTTTTGCCTTCACCTCCTCCTCCTCCTCCTCCTTTTCCTGCAGACCATGTAGACACTGTATTCTCCTGGTTGGGATGAGGATATGCATCTTGACAGCCAGTGCATGTGAATCCCCAACAGCAGCAAAAGTAAATATCTATAGAATTCATTCCTACATAGGGTAAGAGGTATTCTCCATCTCATTAGTCAGCATCTCCTCTGAGCCTAATAATGTACTCAGGTTGATATGTTACTCATTAACAAGTCCCTAGCTTTTAACCAGGAGAGTACTTAAGAATGCATTATTAGTACCAGTAAGGCATTAGGTGAACTAATTAATCATTCAAATTCTCATTTATTGTCTTAATTAATGGCCTCTTTCTGAGCACTTGGAATGCAGTCCAAATGCTACAAATATAGGTGTCCTGATGTAGTTTAATGATGAAGATCAGTCCATTTATAGTTGCCCTCAGCACCACAGTATCTACCCACTGAGCCATTTGACACGTCTGCAGTCACCAGGAGAGTGGCATTAATGTGCTTTCTCATTCCTGTTGTCACAGCACTGTTCCCCACCAGCTGGAAATGACATGGAGACAGAGCAGCTGGAGACACATGGGTCCCTGCTATGGCAGTGGCATATCAAGACAGCATCTGTTACCTTGATGAGACTTCTGTGACAGATCTGTCCCTGGAGGTCTGGGGAGCTCTTCTGCAGACACCTGGTCCTAGAAGATGGTCCCTTTCATGAATCTGTGTCTTGTGTGATGGAAAACTAGTGGTCACTGCCTATTGCATGGACAAAAGACCCCATCCACTCTCAAATTTATCCTCCTGAAGTCATTGTGAGGTCGGAAATTGCTACAAGTCTATCACACAGGAAAAGGAAACAACATATTGAAGGTGACTTAAGTCACTCTAGCAGACTAGGGATTCCAGCCAGGGGCTGTACCTGTACTGCCAAAGGGCACAAAGACTCAGGGTAGCAGGGCATCCCAAAAACTTATCTATTGTTTTTCAACTGATCAAATAACTCAAGCAGTACAAACTGTATTGTAGTGAGTTATTTTGGCACCGTGGTGTTAAACTGGTCTGGCATATCCCAGCTGCCAATAAACATCTTACTTTTGAAATGAGATTTGACAAGATAAGCTGAATTTTTGACTGACAGCCATTCACTTTATAACTATGAAAGTCACACCAAACTTCTACAAAGCAGAAATCCTCCATACATTTTTCTGGAAATGTGTAGAGTTTCTCCTGTGAATTGGGATGCCTATTTCACAGTCACTCCCCAGGGGTAAATGAAGGAGTCTGTGTACATTTTCTTCATTTTGGTGGTAAGTTACCTTCAACTCCTAATCAATATTCTTTCTTTTGCTAGCTTTAATATAGGTACCTTGAAACGGTGCACTGTTTTACGTTATGCTGTAATCTACTAGTAGTCCTTTTAGTTTTATACTGTGTAGTAAGTATTTCTGATTAAGATCTTTTGTCTGTTTCATATATTCGTCTTACTAAATAATTGATTTTTATGAACATATTAGATTTGCCCATCATTAGAACTTGCAGGGCAAAGGGATTCAGTTATACCTCTATAACACTTTCTGTTGTGAACTGTTCCTTTACAAAGCTTCTACAGAATCAGTCCTTGACCTGTCTCAGAGGGAACAAACTGGTTCGCTCCAAAACAAAACTCAGAGCAAAATAACAAGCACAAAAATAGGATGACTGTAAATAATGGAATTTCACATGTGGACACTTGTACAATAATAAATGTATTAACAATTAATAAAAGGAGAGGCAAAATATTTTTGTCAGATTTAAGAATGCAATGGAACTGTTTAAGCCACTAGAAGTAACCAGGATTAAAAACTGAGCTCATAAATTGAGGTAGGATGTAGGACTGCATTTTCCCTTGTATCTAAATGTTTTCTATTGTTTCTTTGAAGCAAAGCCATGAAAACAGCCATCAACGGGCTTGGAACTCTATTGAGGTAAACATTGATGGGGAATAGATGTGACTCTGAATATTTAAAGTATAGTTTAAAACTTTCAATAGGACGCTGTAAACAAGACCATAGGACTATTCAAGGCCAGCTGTGGCAAAACCTTCTGAAATGTATACAATGTCAATATTGGGCTCTTGGCACCCTGTATCACTCTCAAATACATTCCTGTTGGGGTGTATCTCTTGTGAATACAGAGAAAGAGAAAACTGGATATAGCTTGCTTCTCATTGAGACTGCAGCAGAAAAGTAGTTGTCTTGATTCTTCTTTCAAAGAATAATTTTATCCCTTGAAATCAGCCAAACTAGGCTGGGGTGAAATTGGTATAATGGAGGAACAGAACAAAAGCAGGATTAAAAACAGATAGAATAGACTTTCATATTTTGTAATAGCTGTATCTCAGATAAAAAAATTCTCAACTATGCCTCTGTGTGATCAAACATTATTATATAAGGGGGGAAATGTAAAAGCAAACACATATGAAGTCTGAATTATTAACTATTTCTCTGTAAATCATAAATTATTTCAGTTACTAGTAAGCAATCATTTTCTATTTCAAAATAAATTGTTAACAACCTCATAAAAATGTCCTTACAAATGCTGGATAATTGAAGGCATGGAAGGAGAATCTGTGGAGCAGACCTGCTGCTTTGGAAGATTATGGAGATCATCTTATGTGCCATCATGTAGCACATGCAGGACCACCAGGACATCAGCTCCAACCAACATGGGTTTATGAAAGGCAGGTCCTGCTTGACCAGCCTCATCTCCTTCTATGACAAAGTGAACACTCAGTGGATGAAGGAAAGGCTGTGTACATTGTCTACTTGGACTTCATTAAAGCCTTTGTCAATGTTTCACACAGCATTCTCCTGGAGATACTGGCTGCTCATGGCTTTGCTGGGTGAATAACTGGCTGTATGGCTGGGCCCAGAGAATGGTAGTTAAAGGACTCACATCCAGCTGGCAGTGGTCACTAGTGGGATTCTCCAGGGCTCAGTGTTGGGGCCAGTTGTCAATGATCTAGACAAGGAGATCAAGTGCCCCCTCAGTCAGTTCAGAGATGACACTAAGTTGGGCGGGAATGTTGGTCTTCTGGAGAGTAGGAAGGCTTTGAAGAGGGGTCTGGAGAGGCTGGATCAACGGGCTGAGGCCAATTGTATGAGGTTCAACAAGGCTGACAGCCAGTGGAACATGAGCCAGCAGTGAGCCCAGGTGGCCAAGAAGGTCAATGGCATCTCGGCCTGCATCAACAAGTGTGGCCAGCAGGACCAAGGCAGTGATTGTCCCCCTGTTCTCAGCACTGATGAGGCTGCATCTCAAATCCTGTGTCCAGTTTTGGGCCCCTCACAACAAGAAAGACATTGAGGGGCTGGGGCGTGTCCAGACAAGGGAAATGGAGCTGGTGAAGGGTTGGGAGCACAAATCCTGTGGGGAGCTGCTGAGGAACCTGAGGTTTTTTAGCCTGGAGAAAAGGAGGGTCAAGGATACCTTATCTGTCTCTACAACTACCTGAAAGGGGATTGTAGCCAGGTGGGCGCTTGTCTAATCTCCCAACTAACAAGAGGAAATGGACTTAAGTTGCTCCAGGGGAGGTTTAGATTGGATATTAGGACAAATTTCTTCACCAAAAGGATTGTCAAGCATTGGAACAGGCTGCCCAGGGGAATTGTGGAGTCACCATCCCCTGAAGTATTTAAAAGATGTGTAGATGTGGCACTTGGGAACATGGTTTAGTGGTGAACATAGCAGTATTAGGTTTGAAGATGGACTTGAAGACCTTAAGTGTCTTTTTCAACCTAAACAATTCTATGGTAATGTGATAAATATATTTTAATTTAAATAATATTTGTAAAGTATTATTTTACACTAAATAATGTAAATAATATTTAATGTAAATAATACTTATAATAATATAAAATAATATATTACACATAATAATATGTATAAATAAAATAATTTACACATAATAATATTGTGTAAATTATTATGTAAATAATAATTTAATGTAAATAAGATTTGAAGTTCTTTACTTTCAATATGCCAGATTAAAAAATGCTATCAAGTAATACTTAATTATGCATGAAATGATGAAATATATATTCCATTGCAAAGTTGAATACACAGAGCTATAAAACCCCATCACAGGATGGATTTGTATTATGGTGATATATATTCGTCTAATGTTCCTGTGTCATAGAAGAAGAATACAATTATGTCATCTGTTACACCTGATTGGTATCTGATGCATCTTGTAGACATTCATAGTCTGCAAGGAATTATTCAGCAGTGTCTGACTTCAACAGCTTTCTGTGTCTGCTCAGCTTCCATTAGACTCATCACCTTTTCTCTCATTGCAGCACTCATTAGCTGACCTATTATTCTATTCTTACAATACTTTTGCCAGAAAAAGGTAATTCCAGTTAGGACTAATCAGGAATTCATGATCTTCAGAGAAGATAATGTAAAGGAAAAAAAAAATACTAGAAAAAGAAAGATTTAGTAGAAATAGTAACTGAAATTTATCTTCACTTACAAGTCACAAAGAATTCACATTTCATGAATGGTTCAAAGGAAAAACAGCTAAAATATAAGAGATACATTTTACTTATAATGTCTAAATATTTAGGACATATTCTGTCAGCTTGATGTTTTTCCTCTCTGGCCCCTGAACATTCAGACATTTAAATATTAATAATCACTTATTTGCTTCAGTTTACTCTCTAGTCTTTAATCTTGACACATTAATTTATGAAATGCTCAAGATTCTTCAATAATACAGAGAGAAATCTTTTTGTCTTGTATTGGACTGGGTCTGAAGGCTGCATAGTTAAATGAAGTCAGACTGTTGCAAATACTCTGGAGAACCTTTTTGTTGAAATGTCTCACATTTAAAAATTCAGTTGATTCATTCACTCAATAGAATAATTAACCTCATTTAAGAGCTGGTATGCATGAATGAGAGTAAATCATCAGGCCTATTTTGGCTACTGTGGAGTGTTGGCACCTAGTTAAAAATGGCAATCTAGAATCTTTTCCTAGAAAACAAAGAAATTCAGGAATGTCTGTATGTGTGGTTTGCTTTGTCCCGAGGCACGTGCAGGTATTATTTCATCAGTAGAGATACGTCTAGAAAATAGGTCAGATTAGAGTTTTGATTTGCATCACTTCACTGTAGCCTTACTTAAATGAGGCTTAATAACTGAAGTAAAATGAACAAAGGTATGTCTGGTTTAGAGGACAGTATTGAATCTGGTGAGCAGATAATCTGATTTTGGGAGAGGCTGTATTAGTGTTCATGAGACATTCAAAACAATTATTATACTTTCTTCTAAGTAAAAAGTACCTTAGTAGTATCATGGAAAAAAATTAATAATTAGCATGATTATAAGATCATATTTTGTATTTATTTATATTTTTGTTTAAAATAAAATTTATTTCCATAAAAAGCTATTCATTCTACGAGGTGTAACAAAGTAACTTAGGCCCTGTGCTCTTCAACATCTTCATAAATTACTTGGACACAGGACTGGAAGTGATACTAAGCAAATTGGCAGGCAATACAGAACTGGGAGGAGCTGTTGACTCCCTCTAGGGCAGGGGAGCCCTGCAGAGAGACCTCAAAGGATTAGAGGGCTGGGCAATCCCCAACGGCAGGAAGTTCAACAAGTGCTGGATTCTGCACCTGGCATGGGCCAGCCCGGGCTGTATGGACAGACTGGGGAATGAGATGCTGGAAAGCAGTGCTGGGGAGCCAGGAGGGCCAACCCTGTCCTGGGGGGCATCAGGCACAGCATCTCCAGCTGGGCAAGAGAGGGGATTGTCCCCTCTGCTCTGCACTGGGGTGGCCTCACCTCGAGTCCTGGGGGGCAGGTTTGGGTGACACAATACATTCTCTTTTGACTTGCTATGGTTTGTATCCTTTAGACATGAAATTCCTGAGAAAGCTTTTCCAGGAAAAATAGTCCGCAATCTTGTGCTGCGAATCCTTTAAAAACAGTAAACAGCAGGCAGCAGCTTTCTACACATAGGTAATAATTTGTTCAAATATGAACAAATTTTGTGCTGGAAAAAAGCAAACCATTTTTTTTTTTCCTTTATTATCAACTACTCTTTCCACTTAAGTCTGATTAAAGTTAGGATTGCTTTTTTGACAATGAATGGAATATTTCTAACTCTGAATGTCAATCACCTAAGCACTGATCTCCAGATATTTAGCCTGGCTTCTATTTCAAATAGAACTCAATATGTTACAGATGAGAAAATAATTCAAAATCTGAATTTCTCTTGAGCCAACTATTTGAGGTTTGTGATTAATTATTTAATATAATTAAAACTATTTTTATAATATAAAAAATAATTACTTTCTTAATTTCACAGAGAAAAATACAGGTAAACCTTTTCCATTTAAGTTTCCTCTATGATGTAGGTTTTTAGCCAAATTTGTCGGTAACAGAAATGCATAAAATAGCAAATAAATTCAGATTAATGAGTTGGGCAGTGTGCTATGTTTTATTGACAAATGTTTCTCCTATGAATACAAGCTGAGAGAGCTGGGGTTGTTCATCTGGGAGAAGAGAAAGCTTCAGAGTGACCTTATGGCATCTTCCAGTGCCTAAAAGGGGCCTGTGAGAAAGCTGGAGAGGGACTTTTTCCAAGGGCCCATAGAGATAGAATAAGAGGGAAATGACTTCAAACTGAAAGAGGGCAGGTTTAGATTAGCTATTTGGAAGAAATTATTTACTGTGAGAGTGATGAGGCACTGGCACAGGTTGCCCAGAGAAGTTGTGGTTGTCCCATCTCTGAGAGTGTTCAAAGCCAAGCTGGATGAGGCTTTGAGCAGCCTGGTCTAGCAGAAGGTGTCCTTGTCCATGGTGTGTGTGTCTGTCTGTGTGTGTGTAACTTGATCCTTAGGCCATCCAAAGCATTCTATGATTCTGTGTCAGTATAATAAACTGAGGGATACCTACACACTTAATCTGCTCAATTATTCACTTGTTTTAGCCTCTCTAGCATACTGTAAGAACAGTGGAAAGGGACAACAAATCCTGGAACAATTAATTTTATGTTATCACAAATGCAATAGCACTGTAATTTATGAGCATGAATTCAAGATGCAATCACAAGTTTTAAGCTTCTGTGTATTCAATTTAGGTGTATTATGCATACACCTAAAGGTTTTGAAAACTCTTTTTGATAGGTTGATTGTTTGTCTGTTTGTTTGTTTAAATGCCAAAATAACATAAGAATCTGACTTGAAGTACATGTTTGGGCAAAACTCCTAGTATTTGGTATGATGTTATTAATAGATAGACCTATGGCATAAACTTCAATTAAATGATTATACTTACAAGCATGGACTAGACAGCTGTCACAAAAATGTCACCTCAAGTGAGACATACAGATGATGCTGCAAGTGATTGAATCTAGCCACTGTTTTCTAATATTTCCATAATTAAATTCCTGTCAAAGGAAAAGAAATGTGTTTTGTCTGGTTCAAGTATTTTTCACAGCACAAATCTGAGCATTCCCTAGATTAAATTGAGAGTAAACACAAAGTCAGAATGCAATTTAAAGATTCGGTGAGTATAAAGAATAACTTAAATGTGGATATGGGGGAATTTTCGCGGTTGAAAAATAGCAATACAGCCAAATTTAAATGATCTGCAGAAATTCACTAACTTAATTGTACCCTTTAACCTCTTCTGTCACCATTCCTTGATTTTTGTACCCCTTAGGTTATCACAGACCTAATAGATAGATCAACCTAGAACCATCTGCAATTTTTGTCAGTGTAGATAAAAATGTAATCTTTTCTTTTTTTTTTTCTTTTCACAATAGGATTTCACAACTTACAGTAGACACAAAATTCAAAGGTTTGACTCCAAAGCAGAAAATTTTTTTTACCATTTCTGTGGACTGGATTCTACTTAGCTCAAGCTGCATTCAGTCTGTGGAAAGACACTTAAATACCAATGCATGCAATATTTAACAGCTGCACAGCCCCTAGAGAATTACTCATATTCTCCAAAGCATCTTTATAAATACTCCGGGGTTAGTAACAGAAGATACAAGGGAAAAACCAAAAAACTACAAACACTCCTCATCAAGTCTGTGTTCATGCCCTGCCAAGCTTCATGTAGAATGGATAGATTTTACAGTCCTACTTCTGCCTATTGTCTGCACCAAAGTATCCTAAATAATATTTCTCTTCCCTCCTTCAGTTAACTCACTTGGAAACAATAATATTGTTCCTGTTTCCATCTATTAGATGACTCACTTATTTATTAGTCTTTCATCCCTTGCTATAAGGCACAACTACACAGTCACAAGAAGGAGGGACAAACAGCTGTCATTAGAAGGGGCCACAAACCATCAAAGGCCCCTGAGTGCTCCCCCCAGCTCATTTCCACAGGGTTAGGTCAGACAGTATAAAACCCCTGTGGAGCATTCCCACGTAAGCCTGAATGTCTGTAACCCACAGAACTCTGCTGCACCCACCCCCAGTGAATCAAAACTATCACCATCAGTCTGACCATGGACATTAAAACTTCAAAGATCTATAGCTGGATCCATGGGGGATGATATCTTTCCTTTTCACTGTCTACTCACGTTCTTTCCTTCTCTTTCTTTCCTTTCCTGAGATATTTTCTTCATTTTTATTTTTTAAAGAAAAGAACCAAAATGGTCACATGCTTCCTTTCTGCTCAAACTACATTGTTTTTTAAATAAACCTGCCTCACAGGGGTCCTTCTGTGTTTGTGTTCACCCTCAAAGATGGGTCATGACAGAAGATCATCAAACTTGATGAATTTTTGACTTCTATCTTATATGAGATCAGACGTGCAAGTATTAAACCTCTCTTGTTTCCAGAGGCTTTGAATCAGAATAATAGTTATGGCTATCAAGATGCAGCCCACTGAAATATGAGCCTGAAAGACAATTTCCCTGTTTCTAATCAGATGAGAGAATGAGACATAGCATTGCATAAATGTGTTTTATTAAGATTCTGTTTTTAAAGAGAAGCACATAATTCAGAAAAGGATCAAGTTTCTTCTCAGAAAACTAATTTGATCATATGTTTTGTATTAGAAATTCCCCCAGATGTTTTTAAAGTGTTTATGGATGTAAAAACCACTACCATTGTTTTGTTCTATCAAATTACTTTGCTGCCTTTCTTGCTGCATGCCTTTCTTTCATGCTGCAAAACAAAAACAACGGAAAGCACAATATACTTAAAATTAACTACTTGAGTTCACCTGCAGAGTATGCCCTTCATTATTCAGTAAAATCTTACAGTATTAGGTCTCAAGTACCTTAATCTTTTCAACACAGCAAAATAACAAGAGTATATGCATTTATCATTATGTTGCAATACATTTCTTCAAAAGGGAAAAAGAAACATTTCCCTTCCTTAGCAAACAGGTTTATTTTCAAGAAAAGAGGAAATACAAATTTTATTATATATAAATTGGAAAAATACCCCATACTGTAAATTAAAATATACCCATTTTGCAATTTGGCAATCAGAAAATCCATAAAATAAAGGTATTTTTTGACTGAAACAAAAATACTGTCTATAATTGTATATGTACACTTTAATAATGTAACACTAATGGTTATTGGCATGTCTCTCTTCCACTGGCACATTCTAACTAAAAACTGGAACAATTGCTGGGATTGCTGGACTTTGGGATTCAAATGAGAAAAAGGAGCAATTATCCAACTCACAGAAATAATCTAGCAGCTTATAAAAGGACATTGTTTAATCAAATTATTCATTTTTAAAAACAAATTTATTTTTATGATTCTTAAGCCAGCATTAAATAGGGCTGATGAATTATCTCACAATATTTTAGATGCTATATGTAAGTCTGTGAGATTTCCATACTAACTGTGAGCCACCTTGCAGGTAACCTGAATGAAAATCGTGTAACTGAGGCAAGATCTGGATTGTCTGATTGAGTTCTTAAGTCAAACCAAAAGTAATGTTGCATTCCATCCCAGCTCTGAACTCAAAGCCTGCTGAAAACAGTGCCAGCTCCTGGGATTTTTGGAGAGGTCCCATCCAGGTATGCTTGGTAATAGATGCAGATTTGCCAGGGATTGAGCTGTGAGGTAATGAAAACTCTGTACTGAAAATGTTTAGCAGCTGAAATGAGAAAGGAAAAGCAGACAACTGTTGGAGACACTGAAACCAAAAGGGTTTCACAGAAATTAAACAGAAGCACAGAAGTGCAGGAAAATGGCTCATTCAGTGGAAGGCTCTTTATAACAAAAAGTCTACAGAGGCACAGATTTACCTACTGCATCCCTGTGCTTGCTGAAATGGCACCAAGGAATGGGATTAACTTTAGGCTAGTAATGAGTTTTATTTTGAGGCCAGAGACCCACAGATACTGAGTTTGCAACTGCAACTGATTCCAAACAGAGCTTCATGTGTTTGCTTTTAACTAAAATATATGGAGACCGATGCATTGGGATTTACACAGAAAAGAAAATAACCTCTGTGGAAGGAACCTACATGAGAAGTTAAAGAAAAGTCGTTTCTGTCATCTACTTCCATTCTGTGAACAATGCAATTTTGTGCAAAGAAATATCAAAACAGCTCATAAACATTTTCCTCTTTTGCTCCTCCCTCTAGTAGAGATTGTTACTGCCTTGTTCATATGGATTCACTGATTTAAGTACACACAAACACTTCCCACAGAAAAAGCGACAATGCCAAATATTTGTCAGACAATATTAAGTAATTAAAGCTTTTACTGTGTGCTGTTTCTTAAGGCCAGTAGTGCCTTTGTATTGAAAAGCAGCTGCACAGACACCAGCAACAGGAACAGCATAAACAAATGTTGTTCAAATTGTACAGGAAGAAAGATCCAAAGGAGATGTTGAGAATTTGCTAGCATATTCTTTTTGAAGGTGTTACATTTTTGTGGTGTTGATTACTGAACGTTCCATCTCATCAGGCAGGGAATTTCTTAACATATATTCTCAGATCAAAGGCATTGGCTCCCACCAACTAAAACAGTACATTTTCATGACTCAGAAAAAAACCAAATAAATTCCTTGAATGCCCTTAAGCAACACTGTGTTTCTGCATTCTGAAAGCTCTTCATATATCATGTAATGTTTTCCAAATGATCCAATCATTTTGTGGCTGAATTAATAAAGGATTCATGAATATAAAAAGGTGAAAATAGGTTTCCACATTATCCAAACAGAGACAGAGAAGGAACTACAGTATTTGCGATTGAGAGTTTGTATGCTTTTCAGGTTTAGCAAATAAAATTACTGGAAAATGTTATGCCTATTATATATCTGTATAAAACAAGGTATTTGCTTTTGTTTATTGCCAAAAACATAAGGGTGGTGACACGTGAGTTGCTTTTGATGGTCTTCTTTGAATTTCTTTATAAACTGCCCAGAAACTCTGCCAAATTTCTGGGGTTTCCATGTGTATGGTGAAGAGAGCAGCTGAGCATCTATAGGAAGTAAAACAGCTGGATGTCACTGTTCAGTATGATGTATATTGTGGTAACACAAGCAATCCAAGTATGTCTCCATCTCCACAGAACTTCCTTTTGATTTGAGTAAGGCAAATGACAGGAAAAATACCTGCCATTATCTTAGGATAATATTTTTTTTTGAATGTAAACAATATATATTGACTTCAGTTAAGCATCTTGTAGAACAAAAAATTTCATTGTTTCCGTTGCACAGGTTTGTTTCGTGTGTCCTGGAATATGAAAAAAATTATATTTAGGTACCAGAACTATCCTAAAAATGTATAAAGTAGGCTACTCAAAGATACTAGCAAGTCTTACCAATGACTGAGTTTCCAAACTCCAAATTTACGTTTGTTCTGGACACACACACTAATACGTAAATTTCAATTAGTTACTAGTAATTTATTTATTTATTTATTTCATAGACCCATGGAATCATTTTGGTTAGAAAAGACCTTTAAAATCATCGAGTCCAGCTGTCCAGTTTGTTTATTGTATAGTACAATCTGGGGTAAGCAATCTTATTCTTGTGCTGTCTTATGTCTCAGAAATACCTCCTGGACTGTAGGGTTAAGTCCACTTTTATCTTTTAAAAAAAAAAGAAAATCTCTGAATTCACCTTCTTTCTATTCGCAAAATAGGGGTGATTTGCTCCTGAATTTAGCTCTCATCATCATGGGTATTTATATCTGGAAAAGTCAAAACACATGGTCATAAGTCAGTAGATAGACACTCCTAGAGCAAAGTTCTGAGGTTCTCTTTCAGAATTGAAGATGTGATGAGATGGGTTGCAAGTTCAAACAATTTTCTTCCTAGAGGGCACAAAGAGCGTAGGTTCAGATATATGCAGTTCATTAAAGGAATATTAGGATCAAATTTTGATTAGTATCTATGTTATTCAAGGTTGTTAACTGGAATTCTTAATGTCAAGTCCTCTGGAGATATCTGAAATTTTCATCTACAGACACTGAAGCTGCACTGACTTCTGAGTGGTCCACCTGCCTAAGCCCATACAAACCTCATTGATACGTTTAAAGTGTGTTTTATTTGAAATACCTGGGGTGGTTTTTGAGTTAATTTATCAGGGAATTGGAAACCTAGCTGTTGTGAAAGTGGTGGACATGGTACATTTTTTAAGAATTCTAAATCATCGTATCTTGCAGCATTCTGACTCTTGAATACTGGAAAGCCTCATCAGTTCTAGGGCAAGTTGCTGACTAAGCATCTACAAAGTGCAGCTGTAGTCTTACTTACACTTAAACAATGAAATTCACAAAAATGTTCCTTATTATCAACGTATTTATAGAGTTTATTTCCAAAGAAATGTAATTTTCAGTGTGTGTTCCATCACATGGGTGGATTAAGTTAGCAGGGGCAAATTATAATCATGTAGTTTTGTCATGTAGTTTATTAGATACAATGAAGTGTACAAGCATTCTGATCAGAAGACAGAAATCTTGAGCAATTACAGTGATTGTGTATGAAACTGAGGACATGCCTGGAGACAGACTTGGTTTAGTGATCTGTCACTTTCTGTAAACCCACATTTCAAATACAATGAGCCATGTACAACTGCATGAAAATTACCTTGAATGTCTGTTGGAATTACAGCTACAAATATCTATGAGTTGGTTAAAAAACCTCTCCTTGTGAAATATGGACCTTTTTACTTAAAGTATGTTAAACTCTTAAATCCTTAACTATTACTTATGCTCAGAAAATATATACCAGTAGCTACAATGAACAGAATCACTCACAAGCACATTTCTTGATGACTGATTTGTTCACTAAGTCACCAAAACCCAGTGCTGTGACGTTCACCCTTCAGCTGTCTGCAGCAGTCAATGAAGTCAAAGGGAATTTGTTCACTGGCTTCAGAGGGTGGCTAATTGAGCTTCCTGCCCTTCTTGAGATGTGTAGGATCTTCTGGATAAAAACTCTCTGAATTGCTCCCTGATTACATTGAATTCTCTGCTCTGTTTAAATATTCTCCAGTTGTAGCATTGATATATGCTAATTCAGTAAAATTTCTAATTAAGATTTAGCTTATGTGCAAATGCTCTATGACAAAACTGCCTCCAAAGTTTTAATCAGCAAGTATAACTCATTATGGCATCTCTGTGAAAATTTATTCAATCTCCAAGAGCCTGTTTTCCTTTCTGAAAAGCAGGACAATAAAAAGTAACTTTCTGTCATGACTTGTTGATGGCATAAGGCACTGTTTTTGATTACAGAAGTGATTTTCTGAAATCATAAAAAGAACAGAAGTCTGCTCATTAACATGGAAAAACAAGTGACTTTATCTGAGTTCCCTAAAGAGTAGTATCTTTTACAAGGTTATTGTTCCAGGCTTGGAAATAAAGATAGTTTTACTATCTTTTAGTATTGTTTAGGAAGAGTTCGAAAGAAATTCAGAATAAATTCTAAGAGGAAAGCAATTAATAATTTATTTCAGCAGAAATGCTCCAGTGGCTTGGGTATTTATAATCACAGAATTAGACTTCTCAAAGGGGCAAGTGAATAGTCCAATCTAGCTTTTACCCAGTCCTTTCCAACCTTCTCTTCATTACTCCTTTACTGAAACACGCTTGTTTAACAGACCTACTGCCCATGTCAGCCTGTGTTGCAGCTGGTCAAGGTGAGCATGACAAAGTTCCTTTGACCAAAGAGAGATGTGTCTCCTCTCTAGCAGCTGTGACATTGCTTTCCCATAGTGCTTAAGAGAGAATAAATCACTTGTTACCAGGGAGGTCTATGTGGTTAATTTTGGGTCGGGTGACTTCAAAGATCTCCTCTCTTACAGTTTCTCACCCAAGTCATAATAAGGTCATTTGTCCTATCATTACACAAGCAATATGATGGCATTTCAATCTTCTTAGTCCAATCATTTATCCATACATCCATGAATAACCCAAATAATTTAAATGACCAAGAGTGGGAATACCCTCTGTAATGTTTCATGGTATCTTGTGTGAGGCAGTGCAGTGTCACCTTGGGGTAGAACTATTTTGGTCACACCTGTTTAGTCAGTAACATTTGGCATCCTGTGAGGTGCAAACCATCTTGGAAGGCCAGATCAGGAACCCAGTCTACAAAGAAACATAAAAAATAAAGTCAGACTCCTAAATGTGCTAGAAAATAAATGCCAAAGTGCAAATATTTCTCCCTTTTAACCTTTTGGAGAAGAAGAATTAAATAAAGTTATGACAACATGGAGAGGAGAAAAATAATGAGACTGAATCTTGTGGAAAATCAGTTCTGTCTTTTCTCCTTCTTGCTATGTGGTAGACAGTTAAAATGTTCATGGTCTCACACCTCAAATGTAGTAATTATTGTTGCTTATATTTTGAACTGTATCAAAAGTTTCTCGACCAGAAATACTATTAGGTAGTTATGGATAATAAAAAGGAATTGCTTGACTTACTGTAAAAGGTGAATAGGCTGCATACACAGCTTTCAGAATGCTAGTCACTCACATTTAGAAAACTCAGACTTGCTTGTTGGTTTGCAGTAATGTTCCCTGCTGCACTGAAATGTGCTCAGAATAAACTGTAGTAAAAGAAAAACTTAAATTTCTGGTTTTCTGCTCTCAAAAACAAAAATAAATTTGAGTTGTTTGGGGTTTTGATGATTAATATGCTCATTCCTTTCCATTCATTCTTTGAGGTGCAGGTAATTTTCAATCCAGCTCTGGAATTTTCTTTTCTGAATAAAGGAAAATATAGTTCCAGAGTCTGGTCTACCAGTAGGATTTTTTAGTGCTCAAGTCTACCCCATGAGAGGGAAAAAGTTGCTGCTTTTGTTGACAGGAAAACACACTTTCCAAAACTAACCAGTAAGGAGACAAATAGTTCTAACCCAAAAATATAATTAATTGATTTGTTGGAGGTGAATTATTTATGTTCCTCAGTCAGGCTAGAACAAGTGTAGCACAAAGCAGTTCATAGGTATTCTAGACCTTAATTCCTACATGCCACCCTCAGACTAGGAACAAGGGACAGAGAAAAAGAAAAAAACAGTCCTCCAGTTGCCCAGACCATAGAGGTAGTAATGTATGTTCTGGTGAGTTTCAAACACCCTATTTGAAACAAAAAAAAAGACTTTTTGTAAACTCATATACATACTGAAATAAAAGTACAAAATAGTACAATATAATAATATCTAATAAAAATTAGATATAAATCAACATAATAATTGCAATAAAACAAACTAAGACCATTCCTTTAAAGAATTATACTTTTGAAGTTACTTTGTTGTTCTGAAATCTTCCCCTAAGAGGGGATTCTTTGCCAAAGATATAACCTATTTTTGAGGCAAAGGAGGTATTTCAGCAGAGAAAGCCTTCCTTAGTTAGTGACTTTACACCCAAATGAAGGTTTGATCTTTTTCTCTCCTAGACACTAAAGATAAACACTCCAGGCATGGTCCTAACCATTGCCATTGCCAAGGACCCTTATGTATGTCACAGGCTTTAAACCTTAAACCTGCACTCAGCATTTGCCAAGGATCTATTTGAAGATGTTTTCAAGAGAAATTATTTTTACAAGCTAAGCCTTCCTTTGACAGACCCTCTACAGCCCCACTACAGATGCACCTCAGCTATTTTTTGCCTTCCCTATCCTCACCCTAACCATAACCCTACACACATCCTGACCCTCAGCCAAGGACCCCCTGACCTGGCCCAGATTAAACAGTTATCAGAGAACATACTGTGTGCAACCTGCCCTCCTTTAGCAGCCTCTGTAGCTCCAATCTAAATGGTATACTAGGTTTTGACTCTCTCCCATTTTGAATTGCTAAGACTTCTCTTAAACTCAAATTTTTGTATGGACTAAAACCAAAAAAATAGGGTCCCAGTCAGGCCTTCACCAGATGAAAAATATTATCATGGGATATTTTTTTAATGTAGCTTTTCATTTCCTTTGTCTGCCACTTTGCAGCACCCAATTCCAACCTTAAGGCTAAAGATAATTTTCTTGGGCTAAATATCAACAAAGTGCAAGGCTGAGAAATGGAAATCCTTCAGTTTCAGTCATGCATGTACATATAATTAAATACGTATATGCATACACTGGGGGAAGAGGATCTTGAAACCAGATGTATCTTAAGGTCCCTTCAGACCCAAACCATTGTGTGATTCTATCATTCAATGATTTGATGATATAATGGTTCTGTGATTCTGTATCTCTGAGTGTTCAAGACATACATGTGTGACTGATACATGCACATGCATACACATGTGCTTATATACCTACATGTGTGAGCTAAAAGACTCAGTAATTCCAACAATATGAGCCCAAGTTTCACAGAAGTGTAACCCAACATGAAGTGTTTTTCACCACTATACCATCTCAAGTTTTGTCTTTAATGCCTGTGAGCCCTGTAGCCCTGTGTTTCAAGACCATGGCTGAGGGAATGACAAACTTCCAGCTGACACTAAACTTGTTCAGTACTTGCTGCTCCAGCTGCATGCACAAAAGTGTATGGGGTTTGATGGGATTCATCCCAGAGAACTGAAATAGCTGGCTGGTGTTATCGCAGATCCTCTCCATTATTTTTCAATTTTTTTGAGTGCCTAGAGAGGTCCCCATCAACTGGAAGGTAAGAAATGTTGTCCTAATTTTCAGGAAGAGTAAGGAGGACCCAAGTAATTTCAGTCCTGTCAGTCTCACTTCAATGCTTGGTAAAATTATGGAGAGAGTTGTTCTGGGAGTTCTTGAAAAACACTTGAGAGACAATGCATTCTTTGGTCATAGCCAGCATGGGCTCCTGAGGGGAAAGTCCTGGTCAACCAACTTAAATTCCAACTCAATATATGACAAGGTTATCCATCTAGTTGACCAAGGGAAGAGAGCAGATGTGACGGGTTTTATTTCTGCAAAGATTTTGATACTGTCTCTCACTTTATCTTTCTGGATGTGTCCAGCACACTTCTAGACAAGTCCATAATACATTGGGTGATCAATTAGGTGATGGGTTGGGCTCAAAGAGCTAATGGGGCTGGTGGCTCTTCCCCAGAGCTCAATTTTAGGGCCAGTGCCCTTATAGTGTTTTTATAAATTATCTGGATGCAGGAACAGAATGTACATTAAGTACATTGCCTGATGATACTAGATGAAGAGGGGCTGTGGGCTTCCAGAGGTTGGAAAGCAGCCCTGCAGGAAGAGATCTGGGGGACTTGGCAAGTTGAATATGAGTCAGCAGTGCCCTGGCAGTCAAAAGGGCCCACAGTGTTCCGGGATGCATCTGGCACATCAACACGAGCTGTTTGAGGGAGGAGGTTGTCTCACTCTGCACTGGTGTGGCCTCACACTGGGTACTGTGTACAGTTTTGGGCGCCTCAACATAAAAAGGACATCAAACTACCAGAGTGTGTACAGAGAAAAGCAATCAAGATAGTGAAAGGCCCTGAGGACAAGACTTACAAGGAGCAGCTGAAGTCACTTGGTTTGTTCATCTTGGAGAAGAAAACGCTGAAGGGTCACAGTCTAGAACTCACTCAAACGAGGCAGTAGAGAGGGAGGTGCTTGATACATCTCCAGTGGCCAACAACAGAACATGAGGAAATGGGATGAAGCTGCATCAAGGGAAGTTCACATTGGACTTTAGGAAAAGGTCCCACCACTGAGAGGGTTTGTCACCAGAACAGGCTTCCCAGGAAGTGGTCATGGCACCAAACCTGACAGAGTTCAATGAGCATCTGGATCATGTTCTTAGTCATAAGTTAAGATTTAGGCAGTTCTGTGAGGAGCAGCAATTGGACTTGATGGTAATGATGGGTACTTTACAATTCAAGATATTCTATGATTCTATGTATTTGGTTCGTTTTTACACATATTCTGGATTACTGCTGAGTGGGGAGGATAGAAGGAAAAGGCTGTATATGCATCCATAGGCACTCTTTTCATAATGAACTAAGGTAATATGCATGCTTGAATAACAGTAAGTTTTAAACTGTATCTTTTACAGATCATTAATGTTTGTTAAGGGGTTTTTTTGTTATTCTGCTAGAAGAAAGGAAAAAGAAGGAACTAAAAATTTTTAGACTGAATGACATTTATATAAATCGATACTGTAGCAGTAAGTAACAACTTCCAAAAAATCACTGATGCTTGTGGGGGAAGACATTGTACTAATACAGACTATTCCTCTGAAGCTGTGTCAGAGTCTGTGTGTATTGGTATGGCTGAGATGTAGTTAATTTTCCCCATAGCAACCCTCACAATGTTGTGCTCTGCACTGGTATCTAGAAAGGTGCAGGTAACACACCGTTTTGGTGTTTTGTCAGCTGCTGGGCAGCACTGGCACAGCACCAGTGCTGTCTCTCCAGCATTCTGTTCCCCATCAGTAGGCTCGGGGTCTCGGGAGGGGATGCAACCAGGCTATCTGACCCAAACCGACCAAAGGGATATTCCATCCCTTATGATGTCAGCTCAGATATAGAAGGTAAGAAAAAGATGAGGAAGGGGGGCATTCATCATTTAAAATGTTTGCCTTTTGGAGCAACCACTACATATACGGAAGCCCTGCTTCCCAGGAAGTGGCTGGACGTCACTTGCTGATGGGAAGCAGAGAATAAAATCTTTTTTTTTTCTTTTTGCTTGAGCAATGTTTCACTTTTGCTTTAACACTTTAAAAAACTGCCTTATTTCAACTTACAAGTTGTTTTCCATCTAATTTTCTCTCCCCTGTCCAGCTGAGAAGGGGGAGTGATAGAGTGGCTTGGTGGGCACATGGCATCCAGCCAACATCCACCCATTACAGTGTGATAATTCTGTGCCAGGCAGTCCCAGGAGAATCCAGCAGAATGCTTCTAACAAATGAGGTTCCCTCATGTGAATGGCAGAAAACTCACAAATTTTGATTGTTATTTGCCTGAGTTTGTCAGACAGGGGTGATAAAAATGGCACAGATCCACTAACTGGCATGGCTGAAACTCACACAAGAAAATAAATCAAAAAAGAGGGTTCCCTTTGCAAAGAGTTACTTAGCTCATAACATAAACAGAACTTGTTTCAGCATAAGAGTTACAGGAGATACCAAGCAAGGTGCATTGCTTTATTTTGATAACAACTCTTTCAAAATGAGAAGACTATTGGGAAATAGAGAAACATGCAAAAATGTCAAAACTGGTTTATAAAAACATTCTGTAAAATCTATACTCCAACTGCACACAGAAGCCCATTGAAAAATATAAAAACAAACTCTTAATAAAACAGACCAGAAAAGAAGATGAAGGAAATGTAAACAGCTTTAAAATATTACCCCTGTACTTCATGTTGGTTTTGTTAAAACTTTTTGGATCTGCTGATTCAAACAGCCTGAACCACACATATTTATAAAGCGCTGTAATCCACAGTCCACCATCTCTGCCACCTGATAATAACCTTTTAGTCAGCTCAGTTTTTATATCACTCATTCTGGGAAGCAATTCAGATCACTTATCTGAGATTACAGTTGTTCTAAAAATAAATAGATTACCCATATATGACTGGGACATATTTTCAAGTGGACAACAAAAATTGTAGCAAGGTGGGGGGTGACCACTTTTCCCAGGCAGTCAGTGACAGGAAAGGAGGAAATTGCCTCAAGTTGCACCAGGGGAGGTTCCAGTTGGACATTAGGAAGAATTTCTTCACTGAAAATGTTGTCAAGCATTGGAATGGGCTGCCCAGCGCAGTAGTGGAGTCACTGTCCCTTGGAAGTGTTCAAGAACTGACTGAATGTGGCACTTTGTGCCAGGGTTTAGTTGACATGGTAGTGTTTGGTCAAAGGCTGGACTCCACTATCTTGGAGGTGTTTTCCAGCCTTAATGGTTCTAAAATCATGAAACTTTCTTAGTTTCTTTCTGTAAGCGTTTACTTTCATGGACAAAGGTACTCAGAAGGACCATGTTTAAAGGTCACATGTTTGAATTTTTCAAAATTAAGTTTCAAACTGCATTTTCAGTGCCTGTATTCACAGCACACACATGGTGCTTATGCCTGATTAGTTGATGGTAAAATACTGATCATAGTATATGACCATAGTATGCTGGGCAGCCCATTAAATATCTCATGAGTTTCTTTGAAAACACCTGAGACAAACTGTGCTTAATGTAATGGTGACCAAGCTTGACTGGGAAGGGAAGAGCCCCTGTGAGGAGTAAGGAGGCATAAGAACAGTAAGAACTGGGGAGGACTACTGTAAGAGAAACTTCCAGAAGTTTATAAATACTCTTATGAAGAAAATTAGTCTAAACTTCCACTGAGTTGTGGAAGCTATACAATGTTTTGATAATAAAGATCAAATATTCTATAGAAATTATCCCAAACAATTTTAAGACAAAAAAGACATAATTTACTGGTGGTTGGCCTATTCTATGTTAATGGATCTTTATAAATAATATGCTGAGGAATGGAATATGCCAATCAGGAATAATAAAGTAGTGTAGAGGAACAATAGTGCAGTACACTATTGATCCTTATTCAGGAATCAATAGCTGCTTTCTTCACCGGAAGTCATGCCCTATGAGGAGCAGCCAAGGACATGGAGCTTGTCTAGTTTGGAGACAAAGAGACTGAAAGATGACCTCATCACTGTCTACAGCCTCCTAAGGAGGGGAAGTAGAGAGGTGGGTGCTGAGCTCTTTTCCATAGGATCCACTGACAGGGCACATGGGAAATGGTTCAAAGCTGCACCAGAGGAGGTTCAGACTGGACATTAGCATTTCTTTACAGAGAGGGTGGTCAAATACTAGAATAGGCTTCATAGAGAGGCGATGGATGCCCCAAATCTGTTGGTGGTTAGGAGGCATTTGTACAATGCCCCTAAAAACAGGATATAATTTTGGTCAGCCCTGAAGCAGTCATGCCATTGGACTAGATCACTGTTGTAGGTCCCTTCCAACTTAAACATGCTTTCCTTTTCTTGGGCTATATTTTGATCAGCTGAAAAACAGTGATAATTTTATTGAATACCTTTATAATTTTTAGGGGGCTTTAACACTAAAAATCATTTCAAAAGAGACTTTGAAAGCTGTTTCTGCTTGACCAATAATTTCTGCTTGACCAATAAACAACCCATGAGAAGTGATGGAGTGAGAGAGACTGAAGGTTTCCCTTGAGAGTTATGAACTGAGTACAGTTTTTCAGTTTTCATTTAATTTCCCTTTCTGTCAGATTCAAGAAGTATGTCTTTGAATGAATGAAAGATTAATAAAATAAAGATTAATATTTTTGGAAAACGTGCTTTCATATTTTCAGGCATTGATTGATCTTCTGTGTGAAGACTGATTTTAATAAAATACAGGAACTTGAAACACAAATCTGAATTCAGTGATGCAGTGTAGGAACTCCTATTTGTCTCTTCTGTGAGTTTGTCTTGTTGCCATTGAGGCACCTGGTAAATTCCTCTTGACATCAACAATGTAATATCAGTTGTTTAGAAACAGGGGACAGGAGTCAAAGACTTTATACTAAGTTATGCTCCACATTTACAGAAAGTAATCCAGCATTCAGAGGTTTCTGCATCCAAATAATGAACTTACGTAAAAGTGTACATTGACTGCTGCGATTGAAAAATAATAGCTTTCAAAATAATAATATCACTTTGGATAACTTCATTTTAAGCATTTGATACTGTAGTTTCATAATTCCTAGTCTAGCCTCCTAAATTTTTAAATAGCAGTAACATAAACATGCAATGAATACTTTTACAAGACACAAAACACAGATGCTTGTGGACACTAGGCAAATTCTACTTCTGCCAGTACAGCCTAATAAAGTTTCTCATAGACTTTCTCATAGAATGCCCTGAGATCTATTCCAAAATTTGTCTTGTTTTGAAAAGTACAACAACCTGAGGGGTTTCACAGTTTGAGTGCTGAGAATGAGGTCAAACATACACTAAAAGAAAGGAGTGCAAAATGTCATCACTTATGAAATATCTTTTTGAAGGAGGTCATTTTATCAAGGCTTTTTCCCAATATTGGATAAAAAGAGCAAGAGTAACAAACACCACAATTAGATGGTGATGACTCTTTTGTTTTGTTCTCTATGCTTCATAATTGCATTCAGCAAGCCCAAATAAAATCCTGAAACCAGATACATCTAAACCAGATACATCTAGCACTGTCTGCTGCAGCATATGCCTAAGGTCACAGATCTCTGCTGCCTCCCATTCATTTACAGCCCAATGGGGAGCCAGGGCCACAATGTGAATGTCAGCATAGCCTGCTATCACCGATTTTCAACTCCCGGTGATGCTTTTTAAATGCTTTAGCAAAAATGCACTGGTATTTTCACCAGAAATTGCACTAGAAAGACGTTAGCAGACAGATCATTGTGGGTAGCACAGTGGCCAGCAGTTGGACCCAAATTCCCAGTGCGAAGGAGACGTGAGCCAATAACACCAGTGGCTGTGTCAGAAAACATCCAGCCTTACAACAGACTGCCAGGGCTTTTTGGATATGGTTGTCATGAAACCAGCTCATCAACTCTCCCTCTCCCTCAGTCTGTTGTGCATAGGTTGTGCATATCATGTTGTGCATAGGTTGTGCATATCTTGTTGCTCTTAACAAGGCAGGTCTGTAATTTTTAGATACAGAAAATTTGTCCATGTGTCTCCCTATGTGGCAGAACTATGCACAGGAATCTGTAGAAATGAGCGCACTCAAAGTGTCAGGCATCACTCGGCTCACACTCATTGACACCTACAGATAGCCATTATTCATTAAACATGCTTTGTCTTAATTGCAGTCAACAATCTGAGCAATGAATATGTTATATTTTGATAGAAATAAAATAGTTTTCTCTCCCTGTATATTGCTAAGAGAAGGAGAATATCCAGAAAACTGTGTCTCTTTAAAACATGCTACAGACACCCCTATCATGAAGTGTTGTTCAAAAGTAAGATAGTTCTTTATTGCACAGAGAAATGCTTTAAACCATGACCATTAGATTATTTTGGAACTTAATTTTTTTTAGACATATTTCTCGTAGATCATGAGTGTCTGTAAAGAGTTTTAAACCTTAAGTACTTCTCCTCCCAAATGTGTTCCATAATTGTGGTCTCTCTTATTTACACAGTATTTATTATTTTGAGATACACTTAGAAATAATGTCTTTGCTAAGTGGTTTTAGAATAAAGCAAAATTCGCAAACTGCTTTTAATGCGCTATGAAAAATTCAATTTAATTTGATATTTACTGTATTTGCTTTGTAGTGGAAAATAAACATCTAGTATTACTGGCTCAAAAAAAACCCAATCAATCAAAAAAAAATCTTCATGCTTCTTTCTTACCGAGTGTTCTCAGTCTTCGTGAGAAATATATTCTGTTTATGTGTAGGACCCTACTGGGCTGAGTTACAGAGCAGGAGATAGGGGAGATGAGGGGATATAGTCATAAAGATTGAAAATTCACATAGAAGGATACATCTAAGTTGACAGAAACACTCTTTAGGTGTATATAACATGATGTAATGTTGTTATAATGGTAGGCAAATCTCTCATCAGATATTCAGCCTATGTCTTGGCTCTGGCAAAAATCCTTTATGCTATTTTGCTGAGAGAAACAATGCTAAAATCAGCTGTCGTGGTTAAGTCCACCAAGGCACTAAGTCTAGTTTTAGTATCTTTCTACACTAATGGAGCCAGACGAGAAAAATATGCACACCCATCACAGTTATCCCACAAAGAAATTAATTTTTCCTGCCTATTTTAGAAAGGGATAAAAATATTTCTGGGAACTCAGGTTCCTTCAACAAATTATAGAAAAAATAGAATAAATTCCTTAGAACTAAGATTTAACAGTAAGGTAGTTTAGTTAAAGCAATCCTCTAAGTACATACAGATTATGGCATTAAAAAAAAAAAAGACATCTATTGACAGTCTAGAATGCAAGCACAGTACTCCTTGTAACATGCCTTTATTATCTGTCATCTATCACTAGTTAATAAGTCATGAACGTTGGGTAAGATTGTTAAGACTGAAAAAGGATTGAAAATAAATAAAGGGAAACTGTAAGTGGGCCCAGTAAGCAAAGAATCATTTAGCCTGTGGTCAATGGACTGCTTGCACTTTGTAAATCATCTGGAAATACTCTACAAAATTATTACAAAACCCAACATGCCTGCAGACATCATCAGGAGCCAGTCCTTGATGGTACATGTAATTCATTCTGTTACTGCACATTAACCAAGCAATTGCAAATTATTAAACAATGTTGATAAAGCAGTGCATGCCTGAGGTTTGGTTTTTCTTCAGATAAAATTCAGAAGCCCATAAATTCAAAACCCCTATTCAAAACAGCAACTGTCTGTGTAATGAGAACTGTCTTTGAAAGAGTAAATACACTGGGAGACCGCAGAAGCACCATGAAAAAATGAATAATCTCCTTTTCAACAATAGTTTCTAAGATAATGTCAGGGAGGTATTTGTGAGAGTGGACACATTACCTCTACAGCTATTGTGCTTGTGTTATTATGGGATGTGTTTTTCATTCCAAGGTTTTCATTTGGATGATTCTTTGAAAAACACATTTTTTAAAATGCTCTAATCAATCTTATATTGTTGTATTTTTCTTCAAGTGTTTCTTGTAATCATATTACCATTTAATCACATTAGCATTTAAAAACTTCCAAACTAGATTCTTGAATTAATATTTTCTTTGGTTTTATTCAAATTTTAGCAAGTATTCAAAAAGTAGAGATGTAAATGGGAACATTATTGTGAAAAAGTAAAACTGAATGCAAGGATGGACTACCAATTTCCAGAAAAAGGGTTTAAGAGGTCTTCAGTTCAGTAGGGTACATCTGCTTTCCTGCATAAGACAGATGAAATATGAATAGAGATCAGAAAATTTAAAATCCTTTCACATTGATTTATCCTTTATTGACAGTTGTGTCTACTTATTTGAAGTAGAAACATGCATAGAAACACAGAAACATGCACAGTTTATTCATCAGTTTCTCAAATAACCACTCACGCTGGCAAAACCTGACAGATGGACGCCTTGTCTTTCTTCCACAGAGCAGAAAAATTCCTCCAACACACTGTAAATTTGTTTTAAAAGATTTTTTTGGTGTTTCAGGACAAATGATAAAACACATATATAATAGCTTTTTTTTTTCCCTAAATTTAAAGTAAATTGCAATAAAAAGTACCAGCTAGCTGGACTCTGTTTCGAAATATGTGCAATGTTATTGATGGACATTAAAAAAAATATCCTGGAAGTTTGGACTTTCTTCAAAGAAGGTGAATGTGTTTTCATTTACACATTTGAGATCACTGTACCCTGGGCAACAATAATGTTATGGTTGTTTTTTTTTCTCAACAAGAAAATTCTAGATTTATTTTTCCCGATTGCAGAAAATGAATCTGAGAATCTAAGATGTTGGGTGTTCGCTCTACATCACAAAGATGTAGAACATCTTTATGTAGAACAATAAGATAAAATTCAAACTATGTTTTCTAAATATTTTATAAACCATCAGTTTATCTTTTCCACTCAGTAAAGCTGTCACCCTTCCCTTTCACCTTACACGGTGACATTGTAAGGTAAACTGTGCCTGATTAAGCCTGATGTTGAAGTTAAGAAAGATGTCTGAGGCAATTTAGCAACTAATGACTGCACAGAAAAAGATGTCTCTCTTCTTTGCTCCCTTACTGTGCTTTTCTCTTGTATAGCCACATCTGTGGGGTTTTATTTTTCCTGAAGCAGCTTATCTGGTACTCACTAGGTATCTCTTTGTGCCAGTTCACCTCACCAATCCTGCAAGCAATAATCCAGAGAAAAAATGAAGATATTTCTTCCACATGAATTGACACATAGAAGGTTGCAACCAGCACCAGTGGCACAGGATAAAAAACAAATGCATGCAATTTGTTCTGTTTTAAAGAAGTTCTGTGTGCATGTGCTTCCCTTCTGGCTGGAGTATTTGGAGGATACTATGATCACACATGTGATCTCATAAAGCAGTTTAGCTAATGAGCGTGTTTTTATTGCATTGAAATAAGAAAACAAATAAAAGCCCAAATAAATTGGGCTAAAAGCCCTAATAAATTTTTAAACAGTAACCCTAAAACCTTAAATTATATTTTCAAAACCTTTTTTTACTCCTACCATTTATTTCATCTACACATTTATTTATTTGTTATTTACACATTTATTTGTAAATTTGTTTAACCAAAATGAAGGAAAATATTCCTGTGACGATTGTTATTATAAACAGTATCTTTTAAGAGTTAAGTAATTTGTTGATCATTAGTCTTCTCAGTTTCAGCAGCAGCATTATGGAAAGACATTTGCATGGTTTGTCAGTGTGTGAATATTTGTGGCCCTCCTTTGTTACTAGTCGATGACAATCCTGCAGATAGCTGTCTTGTTTTCCTTGGAACTGGCTGAGAAAACGCTCTCAAGTGACTTTACAGTTTGCATATTCAGGTTGAATAGATGAGAAAATGTACTTTCTATAAGTTTCCAAGTCCCCCCTGTGTGCTGCTGAAACAGCATTTATGAGCAAAACACAGTCACTTGGACATGAGTAAATGGATTGTTTTGCCTAAAAACAAAAATGGACAGAATTCAACCTAATGATACATGAAATAACAGTTTAGCAAGCGACAAAACTGTCCTGAGATTTGTTGAGATTCCATATTTATGATCATATGCTGAAGCTGGAGGTTAGCTGCAAACTGCATAATGACCATATCCAAGAATCGTGTTGTGCTGTTGGTTTCTTGCCATGAGTCACTGTGAGGTCAAGTAATTAAAAAAAGGAAAAAAAGGAAAAAAAGGAGGCAAGCTGAGGAGGACTACAGAGAGGGAAGAGTGGGAGAAAGAAAGGTAGAAAGGATGGCAGGAAAAAGGAGGGTAGAAAGGGAGGAAGCAAGCAAGAAAGCAAGCAGAGAAATGACTGGAAAGACTAGGCAAAACATGTTTCAGTACTCACAAGAAAACAAAAACAACAAAAAAAAAGACTATCAAAGAATTAGTCACAAGAAACACAACTCATCATGTAGAAAGTGTTTGCTAGAGCTCTAAGCTGAAGCATTATCAAAGTAATGACATAAGGAAGAAGATTTTTCCAAGAGTTAAAAAAATCAAACGTGTTGTATGGGACAGAATCCTCCTTCTTTACACCTCAAAAATCACAAGCAAGCAAGCAAGCAAAAAGCAGTGACCAATAAAATGATAATGCTAAAATTCAAAAAGCAGGACTGCACCCATAAGCTGAAAAATAGATTAAAACAGAGAATACTTGGTCTCACCGTAGACAGCAAGGCAGAGATTATGGTTATTTAGGCTGTTCACATGAAGTGCACAAGATTGTGGTGATAAAGTACATGCAGATAATAGTTAAGGACAAAACTGGCTGTGTTCTCAAAGCAGTTACACTTTCCAGGTTTGATCACATTTATTACTCAAGGAAGTGGACTGTGTTTGATTATCAACACTGGCTGCTGATAAGGAAGCGACGTTGTTCTGTGAAGGTAGAGCAGAGTCATGACCAGACCAGCATAGCCCAACACAGAAATGCAGGGCACTGCTTTTCTGTCACTGCCAGAGCAAGCACTTCAGCATTCATGGTTCAGGAGCAATAGGAAAGCCCCGGAATTAAAAATCAGCTATTGCTCATTCTTTGCCAATTTGTGAGGAAGCTTATTTGCAGTTCGAGTTTCTTTATTTGGGACTATTTATTGCCTTCTGTATGATTTCAGAGCCAGTGCTGGCATGAATGGTTTTCAGCAAAACCTCTCCAGTGAAATGTTTCCTATGTGTTGATGAAATTTCCTGTATGTCTCACCTTTCATAGCAATCCCTTGGGCAAGTTCATCTCAAAAATCAGAGGAAGACATAGCAAGGACTAGACTTCCTAAAGTTTTCCTAAAACATCTATTTTGGCAGATGTTGCCAATAGAGTGGTAATACTCAAAAAGTGGTCTTCTTCAGAGTGTTTTGCTTACAATGTCACAGTATTTTTCCACTTCAAATCCAATCAAATCCACAAATCAGATTCTTACAGTTACACCAGATCTTTAACAGATGCACTTATGGCTTACAGGAATGCTTTGAAATAGACAGTCCTAATATATTACCACAATTTTTCCTTTCTACTTTCTAAAAATAGTCTTACAAAATCAAGAAATATTTTCTAACCATTATTTCTAGTGAGCCTGAAACAACAAAAACCAAATAATTAGATTGATTTCAACAGAGTAATGATGTTACTTATTACAAATAAAAAAGGACCTTCAAATTATTTTCTGTCAATTTAGAGTAGCTACCATCTGGTATGTCTTTCAATAATATAATTACAATCTTGAACTAGACTTTATTGCTATAATATTTATAACAACGTCCTCAGGAAGGTTCTATACATTTCTGGATACCAAATAGAAAGATGGACTTCGTAGAATAATTTGAAACATTAAAAGAAGATGATGATCTTTTTTTGCATAATTGAAACCTCATACAGCATGGGTCATACCAATCATTTTAATGCAAGCCAACCTCTGAGCAGGACAGGTTTGAATGAGCAAGCAGGAAAAATAGATTTAGAAAGAAGTATCAATAAACCAACACTTGCTAGTCTTGTGAAACTAGAACATAAGCAGCAGAACCCAGGGCAAAATAATGAGTTTGGTTCAAATACACCATGCTTATTAAAAAGAATAAGGATTTTTATCTCAGAACTGCCTGTCACAAAATTTGTACCCTCAGTAGAACATAAAATGAAGAGACGTTCTACATTTTAATGCTACTACATTCATTACATGGCCTGCAGGGGCCATTGTGCGAATCTTGTCTGATTCTGACCTTCTGCATAGCACAAGCAACAAGACTGCAGTGAGTTCAGTCTTGCTGGGAACAGAGAATTTTTCTTCTACAAGTCTTCAATTTTATCACAGACATTCAAAAAGTTCTATGATGCAATTTAGGAAAAGATAGGAGTGGTGAGCACATAGACAGCTGTAACTAGACATACCTAGAGCTGTCACTCTCCTTAAACTTACACAGGGAGGCATCAAACACTTCTTCAGAGTCCTGCCTGTGCTCAGGACTCTCAGCATCTTTTTTATACAGTTAGCAGAGACCTCTGAAGAGAAACTCCCAACAAATTCAATATGGCCTTCATTACATGGTATTTATATACCTAAAATTGTGTGACTTGGACTTTCATGTAGATTATGCATTTAAAAATGCATTTAGAGTCCATCTATCCCATAAGAACCAAGAAAGGAAATTCCACTACTTTTCATACCTCACCAAGAAGTACACAAGACTGTTGAAACAGTGTTTATTGACATAATCAATACATTATCTTTTTATAATAACAGGTTTACAAAATAATCTTTATCTTCTGTAATTCATATGAACTAACTATAAGAATAAACTTTTCTATGCTATTCCACACGTGAATAATGTAAATTATCAAAAACTGCCCTAAAACCTTGTTGAGACTCACATCTACATCTATTTAGTCCTCAGAATTATTTCAAAACTTAGTAAAATCAATTTTCCAAACTGCTGTTATTAACTAATAAAGAAATACATTCCAACTTTTTACATGGATGCAAGTTTTGATATTACTTTACCAAAGCAACTTCATCCCTTCCAGAGTAAAAGTTTCTCCATATTTTTCGTCTGTTCTGTGATTTGACTTCTCAGAAGGATAAGTTGGACACATTTTCTTACAAGGTCTTTAAATTAAAAGCTGTAGTTAAGCTTTTTTTCCCCTCCATTTTGTGAAGATACAGTGTAAGAACTAGAATTTTCAATTTGAAGGCATTCCTGCACTTCAGTGTATTTCTCACATGGCCCCCTACCTTGAGCAATAAAATGTCCCCCTCAGTTGATCCTTAAACACTGTGCTGTTTTTAGGCTGTAGCACATTCATAGCTCAGCTTGTGCTCCACAATCATGGGGATGGACAACACTGGAAAAAATGAAGTTAGAGTCAGTCTTAGTTATCAAGTAAATATTATGTCTATAACTTTCTTTTTTCTATGTAAATAATTTAATTTTAACACAATTTTAAACCTGAAATGGTAGAGGGGCTGAAAAATGCTTTCTTGTTATACATGTTAAAGTTGTTAGGGGAACAGTGAGATGCAGTAGTGTAATTTTGCTGGTAAAAATTCATAAGGTTTCCCTCTGGCTAGAATATACTGTTTGCTCTACAATCAAAGAATAAATCAAACTGCTGAATAGAAAGGGTGAGTTTATTATTTCTGATTATAAGAAAAGTATTATGGTTCCTCTTCTGGGCTTCCAAAGGCATCTTTAAAATAGCTAAGATAAATATGTTTGGGTCTGAATTCAGACATGGCAATAATAACAACTGACGTATTTCAGGCAAAGATGTCAGTAAATTCTACAAACTAATTAAAAATTGTACTTACAGGGATCACTTTCCCATCACTGAAATCTTGACAACCCTAGGGTGAAAATCAGCAACACTTACAACTAAAACACAGAAAGCAATATGTTCAACATTGAAATGTTGTGTTCTCTTGAAACCAGCAAAAATGTAGACAGGCAGAGAACATAAGCTCTAGTGCAGTTTATCCAGTACCTTAGGTCAGTGCTTCAAAACAAATCGGTATCACTTTGTGTTTAGAAAAAAATACAGATAATGTCTAAAAGAATCAGCATGTTAGCCAACCAAGCTAGAGCAATCTATGTACTTGCACCTTATTCCAAAACTGGAATGAGCAGAGCTGAAGCTGTCTGAAGTCTCCAGATTTATGTGCTTCAGAGCAATGGGGCTCACCAAAGGCTATGGGTGATTCACGTCCTGTCCTAGACAGCAACTCTGCTTTGTCTGTCCCAGGCCTTCACAGAGCAGCAGCCTTACTAGAGTGTTGAAGGACACAATGCTGAGGATCTGAAAACCATCAAAGTATTCTCATGTGTAAGGTTTCTCCTCAGTCTCCTCCAGCAGGAATGAATGGACAGTTTTCCTCTGCCATGCTGGAGCTCACATGTCATGTACATATTTTTTTTACTGGCAGCTCAAGGTCATGTTTTCATTTATTACATTTTTGTACACTATTACAATTTTTCCCATTCATAGTCTATTAAGACCCCAAAAGAAGCATGTGCAAAGATGTGTGTGAGATGTGTGCAAGGGCCCCTGCAGAAGATGAGCTAACATAAAAATGTCAGTGAGGGACTGCCTCTAGGCCTTTACTGTCAGAGGGTGGTCTTCCTGTCAGTGTAGGTGACACTGAACAAATGAAGGGAATGAAAGGTAATTCTATCATTTAAATAGATATAATAGGAAAACCAAAAATTAGGGCACTAAAAAATATTTCACAGGAAAACTCTAAACTCTGTTTTGTCTGGGGGTTTTTTTGTTTGTGGTTTTTTGTTTTTTTTTTTTTTTGGGGGGGTTTTTTTCTGGGATATTTATCCTTTTTTAGCCCTTTCTCAAACCTCATGCTATACCAATGATACAAAAAAATGTTACCACCACAGTTAGCTTACCTGTACAGATTATTAATGCTCTTCTACACAATTAATAAATTATTTCAAACCAGTATTTGTCATGTATATTTTTTAAATTAAGGTTAAAGTGAGTTAGCTTAAAATTAAGTCATATCATAAACAAAATTCTCATTTCATTTAACCTTAATTTATAGTCTCCTTTTTTTTTTTTAATCTCTTCAAAATAATTGTCTCCTATTTCCTTGTCATTACACGGGAAATGTCCCTCACTGCTTGATTTACAAAATGGTATTAAGAAGGGCAGTAGAGTATGAATGGGCTAAGATAAAATAATTTTGTTTATTGTTTTACTGAGTATAGGGAGCAATTTGTTTTATGAAGCAGCATAGAAGAAAATGTGGCACTATTCTGGAAATTGTGTGACTCACAATTCCCTCCTGAATTGAAGATTAATTGAATACCTTTTAAAAAATCAAAGTAAATGTCAGAGAGCTGGAATTAAAGAATATAGAATAACTATTATAAGCATGGCTAAGACAAAATAATTTAAAATATTATCATAAATAATGCATAATTATATCTGAAAAATAATCTTCTCTTTTTCAGGTCTGGGTTTCCGCATAAACAGATATTGATATGGTAACAATGATATGTTGGTGTGCACTTAATTAATGTGGGTTTAGAATTGAGCCTGTTGCTTTCCTCTCATGTATATTAAACTGCTTACAATTTCCAAATAAATAACAAAGGAATTTATTTATGTAAATGGGTTTGATTGATGAAAGTCTTCTAGACCTTTGTTTCTCTAGAGAAAGAGGAACTGTGAGTGTTTTAAATTGAAAAGACACAGTCTGAAATACTGAAAAATCGTTAACTGTTAAGGCAAATTTGGGACACCATGAATGAAAATTTTCTCCCACCAAACTACTTTCCTGCTACTTACTCCATGATTTAAGTATTGACTGCTGTAAAAGTTAAGCCTTTTTTAAATAAAAAGGTCCAAGAGACACTAGAAGGCTTCTTTTCAATTTACATTTTGGTGAACAGCACACTTCGAGGGGAGGAGGAAGAGTCTTAAACATTATAAATACAAAAAGCAATAAAAAGTATTTTCTGTCTTGCAGCCTTCTTTTCCACTTTCCCTTCTCTATCCTAATGTTTACATGTACTTTTACGTGTGGTCTTTTCTTTTTGCACTTTTCCTATTCTTGTGTTTCCCATTCCCATTCCAGCTCTTTACATCTCCCTCTTCCTCTTCTACATATTTTCTTTTTGTAGTCTTGTAAATTTTCTAATTCCCCTGTTATAAATTCTCTATTGTAACTTTGTTTAGGTCACCAAGATGCTGAAGAACTATGTGAAAACATAATCTCACCCTTTGCTAGCAAGCACAGCCCAGCTAGAGTAGCATGACCCTCCTTTCAGGCAGGGACAAAGAGACTCCTCACTGCCTTCTCTTGCTCAGTCAATTGCTGACTTCTCTTCCTCCTTGGATAGGGTTCTTAATTATCTGTAATTGTTTACAGCCTCTAGGTTCTGGTCAAAAATTTCCCACTATTCTGAAATGTCACATGCCCCACTTAGCACTAGTGGGGCATGAGGTAGTATTACATGATGACAGACAAGACTAAATCAAAGGCACTGCATACATGGATATTAAAATATTTTAGAGAACCTACAGATGAAAGAAGGATATTAAAGTCACTGAATACACTCTTCAAAGAGTCTTAAGCAGCAGAGAGCTGTGCTTAGGACATAGGCAAAGAGAAAAGGAGGAAATCAGATGGTATATTGACTTGTGTTGATTAGAAATTCTTTCACTGGTTTTCTAAAGATAGATATTCTTTTGAGAAATGACAGGGGGTTTTAGCTCAGCAAGTATGTGCATTATATGCATCAGACTTACTGAGAACAAATTCTTACTGTGAATTATCAGTCAAGAATCTCAGCTTTCTAAATACATCTACTTATGCATTTGCATTTGAACAGAATGTGAAGCTGAACTGTATGCATCTATTTTAGATAACATACACAAGATTTGAGGGAGAATTTCTTTTAGACCTACAAAACTTTTATCATTTTTGTCTAATGTTTTTTGCTTGCTATTTTAAATATAAAGGACAGAAGCATACTGCTAGAGGTAATTCACTGACTCGTGAACACAAGTAAACAGAAAAGTGAAAGAATAAGAATTATAATAGTAATTCTTCTTTTACAGCTTGTTTATTTGTACATTTCAATTAATGCTGTTGTTATGTGTAGGAGGATGTGTGTGTTTTATGAAATAGATTTTTAAGTAAGACAAGGGAGATCAATTTTTAGATTATATTTTACTGAAGTTTCTAGTAAGCACATTTGGGAGGAACACTAAATAAGTGTCTATTGAACAAGATGTTCAGAAGGAAGTTTTAACAGTTCTCTCTTTGTCCTCTTTTAAACTGCAAAGAGACCACAAAGTTTGCATGGCTTGAACGGATCTTTCAAAATACAACAGGAACAGAAAGGATAAGGAGCAGATAATTGATGATGTATGTCTACATCTGTCACGTCCAGCTGATATTAATAAGCTGCTTCTAAAACACCTTGAGAACCCTCAGAGGAAATTGGAGTCATGCTCACTTGCATCCATTTGTTTATTTTTGACTTATCCATCAAGATAATGCTGGGTTATTGTGGTTCACAGGACCGCAAAATCACAGAATGTTTGTGATCGGAAGGGACCTCCTGAGGTCACCTGGTCTAACAGCCCTGCTCCACCAGGAACACCCAGAGTCACTTGCCCAGGACCATGCCCAGATGTCATTTGAACATCTTTTTTTCATCTGACTTTCCATTAATTAATTTTTATTGAACTACTGATTTTTTACTTTTTTAAAATTGTCCTTTCTTCCTTTAGTAATCAAATGGTTATAGTTAGAAGTTAGGATCTTGAAATCTGAGGGCCACATAAACTAGCAGGAAATCCCATCCCTGATTTGATATTAAGGCATAAAACCTTTGGGGAGCTATGCTAACCTGCCACTACTTGGCAATTTTTAGAGAAAAAATTTTGATGCTTCATACTTGGAAACAAACCTTTCTTAGTGTTCTCTGGGGATTGCTTAAAAGGATCTGTATTATCTTTTGCTGTCACTATTTTACACATTGCACATTTTAGTAGTCCACAAGTATTGCTATAGTTAGTTCACTTTTTCATGTCTAAATAATTGCTGAGCTTACACCTATCCTTCATGATCAGCTCAAGGAAATACTCTCAGCAGTCAGGCAAAAGATGTGCCCACACATCAAAGAGATTACAATACATACTGGAGCTCAGGAGATTTAAGGCTTCTAACACTACCTCTACTATAAAGATAACACCATAATCTCTATAGTAAGAGTAGAAAAGCAAATTACTGGTGGCTAGGCATCAATAAATCTGAAGACACCACTAAATTTCTTGTAGAGGTGGATGAAAACCAAACCCACTAGCAAACACACAGATCTTGCCTTCCATATATTGCAGCCTCTTTGGCTGTTTCAGAATTTTTTTTTTTTCCCATTGCATATTTACTTTATTTTCAGCTATTTCAGGGATATATGAAGATATGCAAAACACACCAGAACATTATTGGCACTGAATTGCAAAGCAGATTTGAGTTGTGCACTACTTTTCTGCAGTTTTATGTGAGCTTTGACTTTATCCTTAACTGTTCCCACAACTCCTTCTCTCCTCCTCTACTTCGTGTTCACCAAGAGGATATAATTTTACTTCAGTGGATACTGAATCTAGCTCTGAGTACATTTCAGACTTGACATATTAAGCTATTTGCTCAAAGTATTTTCAAGCTAGTTTTTTCAACCTGAATATAATTTATATTCATTACCACACTGTGATTTTACACTGAAACTTTGTACTACTAAGTGCTCAAGTGCTATACACGTGCGTTTTCTTCTACTCCCATTATTTCTCTTGTTTACCTACCTGAGACATAAAAAAAAAAAAAAAATTAAACAGTTAATATATGCCAGCAATGATATAGATTTCCAGGTATGCAAGTGTGACAGATGTGAGTTATTTTTTACACAAGAATAAATCACTCTGCCCTTCAGCTGCCAGGCTGTCAGCTTCACCTGTGTAATTTGGAGAGAGCATTTCCTAATTTTCATAAAATGGCAGATTTCAGGTTCACAGACTTCTCTGTGAATAATTGCTGGTTTCAGAAGAGTCAATGCTCTCCTTTCATAATGATCTTTAACAGCTTGGGAATTAATTCTATTTCGTAGAAAGAAACTTCCACACCTACTTTTTCAAAATCTAGGCAATTAATCCAATCCACGAAAGGAAAAAAAAAGTAAAACCTGAGATTTTTCTAGTACAAGTTTTAGTTACAGCATATTTTATGGGAGGCTTATTTTTACATCATGTCTTTCAGGAATATGGCACAATTAACTATGTTTAGTTACCAAGGAATATAATGGGGTTTAAACACCTGGGAAATCTTCATGAACATGACCTCTTATGCCAAATTCAAACCATTTTTACTCTTTTGCCCTTAGTTGAATTCAGCCAAGATAAAACTGGGCTTCTTTATCTTCACCTTTCAGATACGAGATATCTGCATCACAGGATTTTTTACATGTCTAGTTCTGTTATTAATTCATTATTTTTCATTAAATGTTTTGACATTCTCAGATGAAAGATGCTGAAAAAGTGGGATTTTTTTTTTTCTTATTATAATAGGACTGTAAATATCTATGTAAAGTAAAGGAGAGATGGATACCTGAAATGTAAGGACCTTTGAGGATGTAAGGGTTTTGAGGGTATCTGGTAAACAGCTATTCAAATTAAGAAGAAAAGTCAAAGACTGAAAAACTAATAAATTGAACAGCAAGGTACACAGAGCCTAATCAGAGACAATGAAGACAATAACAAAAATGAGAACACTTAGATCTCTGATTGATGGACTCCAGTGAATAAGGGTCTGCCACTAGTGACTTCCACCTAATCAGCTGGGAAGGGCCAGGCAGCCTGTGCTGCTCATGTCGGTGTGAGCGATGTTTTTGTGGCTGAAGGTGCTGCTCTGCCTCTGCTGGTCTGTGAGACTGGAAACTTAGACTCATTCAAAAAAATTCGTTTGAATAGAGGCAAATGAAAACCTGGTCTAGTTTTCCCCGGAAGTAATCTTAGCTAACATTAACTGCCTCAAATGCAGATTTTCAGTCAGAGGAGTCTCTAGACAGTCAGTTCATGTATGTTAGCACTGGATGAAACAACTTCTGTAGGAAAAAATCTCTGTTCATTCACAGGAGAAGGAACTGAGGTGACTGGAGCAAGAAAAGGAAATTTTAAAAGGCTAAGGTTACCTGAGAGAAAATCTTGACCTTAGACATCAAAGAAGGCTATTTTTCTGAAATTAAAAAAAAATTAGAAATGATGGAATTTCTGGAGCAAACCTGTAATTAATGTGACTCTGCATATAAAAATGGGCTGGAAAAAATTAGGGAGATTGTCCTTTTTCACACAGTGTTGGTAAAATCAATATAATTGTTTCCAACAAAGCCTTCTTAAATGATTTGAAGAGGATGCTAGCAAACTAGAGATTGTGCAGGAAAGGCTATTATGCTCAGTATGCATAGGGTACATGCCACTTCAGGAGATCATCACATGAATCCCTAAGGGTCTCTGGATCTCTGAAACACATTTAAATGTATTTCCCAAACATGTAAGAAAGATTGAAATATTCTTTGACTTCTGTATTTACCTGATTGTCCCAGGTTATTTTTCTTACACAACATTAATATTACTCATAAAATTATGCAAAAATGTGGTTTGGAACGTTATTCCTGAGCTGTTTCAAAAACATATTACAAACACAATTCTTTGTATAAAATTATTATTCAGAGTTCATCTACCAGTTTGAAAGATCTTGATTTATGGTGCAGACTTTTTCCTCTTGAGCTCCTGAAGTGAAGGATCATAACTAGTTATCATCCTTTGGATGAACAAGCCACTAAAATGATAAGATACTGAACTTCTATGTTTCTCAGGCTATTCTTTTGGTAGGGAAAACAGCATCACTCAAATATCTTTGGTTTGTTCTAGATATTTCACTGTGTCATGCTCAGCCTCATACTTTTTGCGTGCTTTCTTCCACTTCTTGAATTTTCTCCCAGAAAGCACTTCTTTTTGTGAAAATTCTTCTGTTTTTACTCCTGAATAAAGCCTATAACTTTGATTTACCACATCTCTTTACTCAAAGAGATCATTGGCTCAAGAAATTTGTCACTATATCCTATCTTCTTAAAGTTTACTTTTTTGACACCCCCTAACAATAATTGATACCGAGAGACTGTTAGCAATCAATACCATCGTGATAAAGCTTTCACAGAAAGAGATAAAAAAGTATTGATAATTTAATAGGCAATATTGTGAATAAAGAACTACACAATGCTGATATGACCCAGGCCATTGTTGATGTAATAGTGTTGTGAAAAACATCACCAGCAATTATATGGTTACTAAATGAAATGTGTTTTCACGAAGAAGAAAGGGAAACTAAAACTATGGTTTATGGTTTTATGGATTCAGTTTTGGAAACCAAGCCAAGACTTCAGTTACAAGTGACACTGAGGTGAAACAAGAACAATGAATCGCAAGTGATACTGTTGGGGGATACAAAACTAACCTTTGAGAGGTGTTATAGTATGACATATAGCAGAGCTTTTTTTTCATAATATCACTGAGGCTGAACAATGTTAGCAAGTAGAAATGAAAGAATATAAGAAAATATAAAAAGAAAAACCTTTGAACAAAGTTGTACATGTCAGAGAATTCAGTACAAGCCAAATTAGGCAGTGGATTACATAATTTTTCCGGAGCTCGCAGTGAGTAGGAGAGCAGACAGCAAAATAACCAAAAAAAAAGCATTACTGTTGCTGAATTCCTCATTATGTATTCACGTAGGACAAAATACTAACTAGTTGGGCACTATATTGTAAGTCAATGTATTGCTACATTCATTGTTAATTTTTTCCACAAAGAAAGTAAATTTCATGGTTTAAAGGGCTGAGTTTAGCCTCACTGAAGAAGTGATGGGCCATGATGGGCCACAAAAACTGTTTTTAAAAGGTATATTTGCAGTGGTACGGTAAAAAGTGGACTGATTATTGCATAAATCTCATTGCAGCATTGAAGTTGCAGGTTTTCTTTAAGAGATATATGTAAATTATAATTAAGGGAGAAGATAATGAGGAGCATACAAGTTCACCTCCGAGCTTGGAAAAATATCCACTTGTCTCAAAGTAGGCTTCTCTAGATTCCCGTTTCTTGAGGCAAATGCTGATAGTTCAACCACATAAAGGCTTTGCTGTGAGAATCTGCTAATCAGAGAGGATCAAAGCAGGTCTGCTTCTTGGCCATTACAGAAGAAAAGACAATGTAGGTCTGGAAAGCACATCTTTCAGTGAAGAGATGTGCCTTTTAATTGAGTGGTAAAACAATAGATATCTTTATAAAAGATAAAGCTGAAAAGTATAGCTTTATTCTCTTCTGTTATTTGAATTTATTTGGGATATTATTTTTTATTTATTCTACCAGTCTCTAAAAGACTCAAGTTTCTTGTCAAAATTGAAACTTCTGTGGATATCCATTATTTAAAAGGCTTTTTACAGCTAGCTTCCCATGGAGTATTTTTATTTTATTATTTACTTTTATCATTTGTCTGGTTTGTTTTCAATAGTGAGTGGTTTTTTATTATTATTTTGAGCTTTATCTATGCCATTTTTAGTTAACATTTTATGCTGTCCTTTTCTTTTACAGATACCCTGTAGAACATCCATCATTTGACAGCACACTCAGAACACCAGATGATACTTGCATTGCTTATTATGGTTAATTTCAAAGCAGTTCCATCAACCCTATGTGAAGAAATATCTTTTTATTCTGACTCTAGCAACATAAAGCACACACTTTATTTTTCCTTGCTTATCATTCAGCCATATTACTATTAAGAAAAGGGGAAAAAGAGTTGATAAAACCATCCTGTTGAGAAGCTTACACTGTATTTAATGTGGCCCACAGGTGAATATCACTCCTATTTATAGCACACTAAATTTTACTTGGGGTGTTAGAGACAGTTAGGAGACACAGGATCTGCCTGACAGAATATAGGAGCTCTAAGAAGAAAGAAGATCCAAAGGATGAAGAACAGGATGCAGTGCTGGAGTGGAAGGCATCTCCTACACCACTGTATGGTGTTCTCATCTCCAGTAGGTAAATCCGTAACAGAATGAATTTGGTAACTGTCGTGGCTCTGCTCCTCAAACACTCTCCTGGAATACTGTTCCTACAGTTAGAAATCAGCTTCTATTTTCCATTTTAAAGATGAATAGGGACAGCTATCCTCGTGATTTGGTGTCAACAGCTGATTTTTAAGATATGAGTTATGAGCTCGGTGCTGTTCCTAGGCTTTCCTGGAATACACTCTCTTAAGTCCTACAAATGTAGGAGCACCACAGGTCTGTTTGGTGGGGGGATTTTGTCCACTGAAAGGAAGGAGGAGAAAGATGGCAGCAGCATACGGGAAAGGAAATCTAATAGAGAAGGATTTGGAGCTTAAGAGTGAAGTGATTTCAGTCAGATAAAAGGCGGCTGCTCCTGGGATTCCCCTGGGGAAACTGGACTCCTTGGGAAGAAAGAGAGGGTCATGGAGTAGTATGAAGCCAAGCAAAGAGGGCTTGACCATGAAGTACAGAAATATTTGGAGACACAAGTATAAGGGCACAGTAAAGTGAGGGTGGGGAGTCCAAGACAGGAGGACTGTCTTGAAAGTGTAAGGAACTTATGTGTGTCCATGGCGAGCATCCCTGAGCACTGCTGTTATGCACACCCTGCCCCACACTGATTTCTTGGCATGCTCTTCTCCAGCTGCATCCTTCACTATTGGGAGAGATGCAGGCCTAATGAAAGGATTTCTTGGCTTATTTTTTAATGGATCTCTGTAAAAAGTTGGTGAACATGCAGCTGTATGAGGGCTTTATCAGCTCTTCCTTTAATAAGATCCATGAGACTGAGAATGCTAAAGTATAGGTAAGTACAGACTGAGAAAAAGAACTTTTAAAATGACTGACTCAATGACCCAACTGTTTCACTGATTTTACTGTGATAAAAGGAAATACTTTGTGTTTTGTGATTCACAACATCTCCACATTTTTACTTCATCTTCTAAGAAAGAAATCTTTCACTTTGTGAAGGATCATGTAAAAATAGCAAAAGAAAAGAATTTTGAGGTTTTTGCATGAAATCACACAACAGCAAAACCAGAGGCTGAAGAAGAGCATCCAGCAATCTGTTTGTTGCAGGGTTCACTGATACTGGGTAGAAGTACATAGGTCAATACCAAAATAAACCAAGCATCTCCTGGCTGAGGTCCCATTCCCATATAGGCATACACATATCATGTTTTCAAAGAAATGAATGTTTGAGAATGTTAAAATCCTCTAACATTGGGATTTTGGCTTCTGGATGACTTAGGAAAAAAACCTAAAATATCCTAAATATAGAAACTGTGTAACTATCATTCCCATTGATTAAAACTTTAACATTCCAGTTCTGCTTTTCAAAGTAGTTAAATTCCTTAGGTACTTTCATCACAAATTTCCTTTCAAAACTATAGCATATGTTCTGTTCACAGCTCTGGAAGGTGGTCATATACACGTTACTGCCTGCACTGGATTTGGATAAATAAATAAATAAATAGTGACTATTCTTTCTCCACTCAGAGCATCCCTCACAAAACTGCAGATGAAGAAAAGCCAAGATGGCAGGACACAGATGAATGCTAATACATTTGAACTTTTGCTAGCAGTAGTCAGATTTGATATTAACACAATCCCCTCTTTTGTTATGCTCAGTATATTGAAAAGTTATTCTAACTGCCTAAATCTAATAACATCACCAGTCACAATCTATTCCAGAATCCAAGGAAAGTAATTGACTTTTTTGCTGCTCCTCAGTCATCATCTGCCTAGACTGAACAAGGCAAAATTATTTTCACTCACCAGGGATTTCATAAATCACTAATACTCTAATAATTGTCAAGTATCACAAGACTTCTGCTAGCATTTAAGGAAGTTTGGCTTGATATTCATGCCGCTGAGGAGTGAAAACAGTTGTCGGAGACTTTTTAATGTGTTTTTTGTCAGACCACTATCACATCACATTGACTACAAAAGAATAAGAAAAATTTAAGTTATACTCTTTATATTATAAATACACTTCTTGTAAGTTGGTATTAAGGTGAGTGTCTGGAGAAAATTTAAGAGTATTTAACATATTTTATATATTTTTAAAATAAAAATAATAATTTTTAAATTATATATTTTAATGAATTCTGCACAACTGCTCTGTTATGATTCTGTAAGATCTAGTTTCCTATTTATTACTAAGATAATGATGCAACTCCTTCTACTTTTAGGGCTTGCCAGTTTTGTTGTTAAATACCATCACAGTTTTTAGATCTCTGAGAATTTCCATCCATCTTTTTCACAAGATGCTGAACACTAGCAAAGCAAAATATCTAGAACACATCAACCACCATGTCCTCAAAATTTCACATACTTATCATATTTTTGGTATTATGTCATTCTGCATTTGGATATTTTCTTGAGAATTCTCAGGATACGGCTGTAGAATCCCAAATAGCATGAAATTTTGGACTAGTAAAATAAAATTTAAAGCAAGCATGTTAAGTAAGAAAAAATAGCAACCAGTATTTTAAGACAAAATTTAAGAATCATATATAAATGAATAAAGAAAAAAATATTACGAATATCCCAGTATTTAATTAATTTATTGGTGAAAATATGCTGTACTCGACTTAAAAACTGCAATTTACCTTGAGAAATCAAAGACTGTGTGTAGCCAAGTGCATAACACCATGAGTATGCAATAAATCACGATAAAGATTAATCCAAGTAAAGCCTAGCAGTTATTCATTCAGATATTAAGTGTTACCAGAGCTCTTCACAACTAAGAGTCAATTAGAAGTTATGGTACTGTAAAAAGATCAAGTAAATCTACAATTTTTGAGTAAAACATAATCAATTTTATTAAAAATAATTCTTGATCAGTCACAATCAAGATTAATCAGGTAATTGTGCAAGAGAATAAAGCAACTAAGGAATAGTAATTTAACAACAAAAAACAGTTTGGGGGAAGAAGAAAGAGGTATCTCTAACATTTTTTTCTACATAATTTAGGCAATATCACTGCTGCCGTGACTTAAATTAGGAAATTTGTTCCCAAGAAAAAGACAGTGAACACGTATTTGACTGAATGGAACAATAAACTAAAACTGGTTTTTATCAGCCCATGAATTTATCAATGTCACTCTCTTAAAAAAAATGGGTTTATCTACAAAAAACATCCAGTAAGAATGTGAAATGATATGCTCTATCCTAACTGCAAACGTATAGTAGGTAGTTTAAAATTATGAATACCTAATTCTAGACTAAAAGCACAAGCAAAAAAACTCCAAACAAACAAGCAATCACCTCCCCCCCCAAACCAAAATGCAAAACGAACAGAAATGCAGCCATGTTAGTCAATTAAATCGTTCTAAAATCCTGGCAAACCCTGGAGACCTGTGTGGACCAATGTAGTCATTTGTATTTTGTAAGTGTATTGAATGTTTTCTGCTCTTGAAAGTGAAAAAAAATCAGAAGCAAACAAATTTATAGCCAGAAAATGGGTTCAGGATCTCACTTCTCAGGTACTGAAGAACAGAAGAGCCATTTATTAAAAATATTGTGTTTTGACTGAGTTGCTGGCAATAGGATGGGGCTTGGATTTCATCACCCCTCAGGTCTACCTGATTCATGTGTTCCTAACAATTATAATTTTATGCAGACAGTTCTGTGTCTTCTCCTCACTCCTTCTGCCCTGGATGGATGTAACTGTTTCAATATTAATACTTGATTATACATAGAAATCACCCATGTTGATTTAATTCTAGGTCCTCATCAGAACTAATGACCAGATAAATATGAGTGAATTATATGACCAGTCCACACTTCATGAGTCCAAAACAAAATTAAAATTCAATGATCAATGCCATTGAAATAAATGCATGTGTTCAAGAGCAGCCTGTCAGATATTACATGTGTTTGTTATAACAAAAGCACAAACAGGTGCTTTGTCAAACAGGTGTAGTTTGACAGTAACTTGGTGATTTATTGACAGGTTTATTTTTATAGAGTGGAATAATGTGAAACTGCTAACAGTTACTAACTGAAATGAAATAAGTTTTTCATCAGTGGGGTTTTTTCAGTACCCACATTTTCCAGGTCTTTAAAGGAAATTAACTGCTTTTGCCTTTAGGTGTCTTTGTGTTAAACTTATTGTCATAGATCATAGAATAGCTTAGGTTAAAAGGGAGCTTTAAAGGTCATCCAGTCTAACCCCCTGGAATGAAGAAGGATACCTTCAGCTAGATCAGGTTGTTCAGAGCCCTGTCCAGCCTGACCTGGAATGTTTCCAGGGATATGGTATCCACCACCTCTCTGAGCAACCCATGCCAGCATTTCACCACCCTCATTTTAAAAGGGTTCATCCCTGCATCTAATCTAAATCAACCCTCTTTCAGTTTAAAACTATTATCCCAATTGCTACAGGCCTTGCTAAAAAGTCTGTCCCTATCTTTCTTGGAGGCCTCCTTTAAGTACTGAAAGCCCAAAGTAAGTTTTCCTTGGAGCCTTCTCCAGGCTGAATGACCCCAGTTTTCTCATGGCCTAGTATTCCTCACCTAGCTCTTTCTGCTCAGCCTTTTGTGATCAAGAGTGACTTTGCTGGGCCTCTGAACAGAAATCTACACTTCAAAAGGAAAATGCCTTGAATTTTCCTCTGGATGAAATGTGCTCTCAGTACACACTTTGGACACGGTGACAGGCATGGCACAACTCTGTTCTTTTGTATGTGTGCACCCAGGGACATCCAGTGATAATTTGGTTACTATGCAGGTTTCTTCCTGTATTTCTTCTGCCTGCAGTCCTCACCCAGAATCGCGTGGTCCCATCAGCCAGACATCACCCAAGTGCCAGTGGCGCCTCTGCCTGGCACTGCCACACAAGCTGTGGGATGCTCAGGGTGCCAGCTGCAGGTACTCCCTGGCTAGGAGCAGCTGAGCAGGTCCCAGACACCGCCTGTCTCCCAGGGCATTCCTGCCATGTCCCTGCACAGTGCAGGAGCTCGCTGCTCCCAGTGTTTGCTGCAGCTGCTTGTTCCATCCAAAGGTGAGAATAGCAGCCTTAGTGTATCCTTGGTATTGGGCTGGGGTCCCTTGTGATTCTAACAGTGAAGTGTAAAATCTGGGCTTTAGTTTTGGTCTAGGTTTCAGCTTAATCCTGACAGAAGACTGTCCCAGACTTGGGAAACATCAGCCACTGCAATAGGAAAAGGCTTCCCTGGTGATTTTAAAGTAGGATTTTTTACTTATTTTTTTTTTTCTTTCTAATCTGAAAAGCAAATGTTATATAAAATATCTGAAGCTGCTTAGCTTTCTGGGCAATATTCCCAGTCATTTGCAGCAAACAGTCCACCTCCTGGAAGGCAAAAGCCAACAAATTTCCCACCCAGCAGGATGGTAATGCTGAGCTGCTATATGCCATTCCTGCCCACAACCATCAGAAAAACCCACAAAGCAGGACACACAAGCTATTTAAAAAATATTTCAAATTGGTAGAAAGATGCCATTGTAAACAAAAGCTGATAATTCAGACAAACTCTCAAAGGTCTCACAACCCTATGAGTATTTCCTAGTACAGCAAATAATTAACATCAAATGTTAAGCCTTTACTGCATGACAAAAACAAATGTAGTAATAGTTAAAGCAAAATAATATGTCCATATTTCTCTCTTTTCTTGACATATTCAACATTATTTTGCAACATTAAAAGTTAGGTATTCAGGGTAGCTAAAAAATTTTGAAATATTTAGTCCCTTAGAAGCATAATCTCCCCAGAAGCATAAAAGTATAGCTCCAATTTCAGCTTTCATGTAGTAAAGGTGACTTATTTTAAGCATCGATAGAACCTTTGTGGTTCTCTAAAAAGAATGTGGACAAACTTTTTCAGCATAATTTCCCAGTTAAAAAGTAAGGTAGATTTATAGAACCATTAAAAACCTAAGTAATAATTTTGCTGTTTTTATTTCAGCAAATGATTACTTTATCTTTTGATCTACCAACTGGAACTATTAAAATTTGTTTTCCAAGCTTCTCCCAATATATATGTGGTTCAGATGGAAATATTAAATCACTAATGCCCAATAATATAAAATCATTTATTTAGCACATATTAAAACATTAAAAGTATTAACAGTTGTTAATATTAGAGCTATTGTTGTCTGATACTATTTGAAGCCAAATTAAATTTTCCATGCTTATGAATTTATTGCCTCTAATTCTTCTGGCCAGCAAGTAATCACAATGCACTAAACACATCACAATGGGAAGATCTCCTAAACCCTGGATTAACTCAGCACAATGCACTGGTCTGTGCAGAAGAGAGAGCTCAGTCTATCCAGAGCCAAATGCTGCATTGTGAATAAACCTAACTCTGCATGTGCTTAACATGATGAGAAATGTCTTTTCACTATGAGTCATCCCCATCAGTCATTGAGTAGTGAGGCAGATTAATCAGCATGCACTTGTAAAAATGTGCTGATTTTGTCAGTGTTTTGATAGAGAACCCTTATTTCTGTAACACAGAGTATACATCTTCAAAATCAACTTTGATATAGCTGGGCAAAAGATCTCTGGCAACGCGACATCTCCATGGCCTTTGCCTTGGGCTTGTAATGACTGAAGTCAGCAATGAACAACCTTTATTTTTATAGGTTGGCAAATAATTCCAGTAGCACTGGGTCAGCATTTCTAATGATAATGATTGTAAGACAGGTCAAGTTGTGGTTGTGTTAAGGAAGCTTTCCTGTCTGACCATCCAGGAGCCACTCAGGCAGTCATGCACCACCTGAACTGGGACAGAGGCACCTTGGAGGGGGTGGCTCCAGTGACTGACAGGTCCCTGCTTGACTCCCTGCACACCCCACTCTCACACAGACAGACCAGGTTTGCTTACCAGCTGGGTTACCCAAAGCAGAGTCTCAGACCTCTTGATCCTTAAAATAATTGAATCATGATGCAATAACAAAAATGACAGCTCAAGGTGAGTACCCTCAAGAAGTGACACTGAACAAAGGGCCCTAAGGTTTTATACCCTCCCAGTCTAAATGTGTGAAAATCTGGGGTCTTGCAGCTGAGTCCTCTGCTCCTGCTGTGTCTCTGAGTGCCTGGTCACCTGGCTGGGCACAGCTCCCCGTGCTTTCTGCTTTGCAAAGCTTGGCACTAGTTCACAGCCTTCTTGCCTTGGGCTCCTGCCCTCCAGAGCTGTCTGCAGCTCACACTTAGCTGGTACACTGAGCTATCTGCACTAAATGGATTCCCCAACAGTTGTGGGGTTTGACTGCTCCCTCTTTCTTATAGTGAAGCATCAATCTGCTTCTGAAGGCTGTAACATACTTTAGCTCTCTGTTCTTAGAACAATATCCACACAGGGTTGTCCTGGTCATGACAGCTAAGATGGAGCTTTACTATATTGTGGAGCCTTAGATATACACAAAAATTTCACTGAAATGGAAAATGCACCTAATTTCAAAAGCAAAATCAACAAGTTCAGATTCATATTCTTTTCATATTCACCTTTTCGTTCACTCACTGTCACTGAGGTCCTTCCAGAGCATTATAGATCATAGAGCTGTTAAGGTCATTGACCTGCTGGAATGAATCCAGATGAGAGCCACCAAGACAATGAGGGAGCTGGAGCACCTCTCATGTGAAGACAGGCTGAGAGACTTGGGGCTGTTCATCCTGGAGAAGAGAAGACATTGGAGAAACCTTAGAGGAGCCTCCCAGTACCTAAAGGAGGCTTACCAAAACACTGCAAGGACTTTTCACAAGGGCATGTAGTGTTAGTTCAAGGGGGAATGGTCTCAAGTTGAAGCAGGGTAGGTTTAGATTAGATGTTAGGAGGAAATTCTTTACTATAACTGAAACTGCCTAGAGAAGTTGTGTACTCCCCATCCCTGGATGTATTCAAGATCAGGCTGGATGGGTCTCTGAGTAACCTGGTCCAGTGGAAAGTGTCCCTGCCCATGGTGGAGGGCTTTGAACTGGATGATCTTTAAGGTCCCTTCCAACCCAAACCATTCTATGATTCTATGATTTTAAGGTGAACATTTGAGGTAGGCTCTGTTTCCTCTAGCTGATAATGGGAACTAAAAAAATGCAGCTTCCCAGTTTTATTTTCCTCAGAAATCCTTGAATTCATATTTCATCATTGTGTTTTCACATTTTGTAAAAGCGAATAGCCCAACATGCTGCTCTTAGTCAAAACTCATAAATAAGTACAAAGTGAATGCTTCATACATTCCAATCAAAATACTGGAAGTTCTTGTGATATTCAGCAAGTGATGTCTGCATATTAAAAAAAAAAAATAAAAAGTTTGTGGGCAAGAATGTTAAGAAATAGAAGTTATTAGAAAAAAGACCAACACAAAAACAAAGCTAGAAGATCAAATTTTATTAACATGAACAGGCATGGCGGATAAAAGAATTCTGTATATATAGAGACAAAGATTTCTATCCTGGGTTGCCCTAGCAGTAATAGAGAAATACAGTATGATATATGGGAATGTTTGATAGAGTTCAAACTGACTTAAATGCTTTTGATATCATGAGTTGAGTTGGGCTCCAAAGTAATTTTAGCAGTTTTGAAAAACTTAACCATTTGCACAAAGACTTTGAGAACTGGCTGATGATTCAGTTTTCTTTACTTCTAAGTTTATAGTTTGAGATACAAAATGGAAATGTCCTGAAAGATCTGAACACTTTCCTTTGAAGCCAGACCTTCTTGTGATGTTTTACCTTCACAAATGGTTACTGCCATCAAAACCACTAGTCACTGTTTTAAAACATAGACTATAAAGCTAAGTATTATCTTTCCTATATTCACTCCATGCTCCTGCACTGACACCAAGGAAACAAAGTTATGTTTTACTGTCTCAAGCCAAGAGAAGTACAAACAGTTGAGAATATGCAACTAAATAATCTTTATTCCTCTTTCCTATTGCTTAAAATATCCTAGAACAACAATAATAAATGCTAAAAAAAAAATCCCCAATACACAATAAAGTTTGGTTTTCAAGAATGAAAATATATTTCTTTGACAAGTTATAGAATTACACTTACTCTACAGTGCAAAAATAACACAAAATAAATACAATTTTTTTTGCAAGTTAAAACAATATCTAATGGAAATAAAATTCAATGAGTAGAACAAGAAGGCTCTGGTCTATGCATGGATTTGAGCTCTTACTTCACTTTTGTTAGTGATAACATTGTTTTGCTGTGCAAATCAGCATTGAATGGTCAACATTAAACACCCTGTCATGAAAAAATACCAAAGCTCTTAAAAAGTATTTTACCAATGCATTTACATCTATTTTTAAATTTTAAAGCTTAATTCTTGGGTTCTAGAAATTTTAAAAGGTTGCCAGCTATTAATCATGCAGGTACTGGGACTTGGGAACTCCTTGCTTTCCAGGTGATCCTCTAAAGTACTTCAAAGTGTTAAAACTTAAGGCTGTAAATACATAAGAAGCGGGATTAAAGAAATAATTTAGTTTATCAAATACAACTACCTTTTATTAAAGGCTACTCCAATCTATAATGCCTTTCATAAAATGAACAATGTTCTCCTCAATGTTCAATAGGCTAAATATTCCCTGGCTCTACAAGGAACACTTTTCTGATACAATTAATATTAAAACAGCTATCTACTGTCATTGTTATTGTGAAATGAATTGTGATATTTGCTCCATTATTGACTTTCTTTTCTTGCTTTGATCATTCTTTGCCCTTTCTAATTGATTAACTGTCTCCTTATTGCAAGAGTTTCCAAAGGCTTTGGTAAAAGTCTTGGGCAAAGGAACATGTTCACTAATCAGGTCCTCAGAAGCAGATTTAGAGCACTGATTAAAAGCAACTGGACCATCTAACCTTTTACAGCTATGATTACTCAGTAACTTAGACAAGCAGCTTCCTCTCTGATTCCTGCTGAAGGTTAATTAGGACTTACTGGTTTCCTGATGGCTGATTTATCTCTATCAACTTAGCTTACACTGAAGGTCTTTTACAGTTAATTTTTCTCTTAAGCAGAAGTGGTCTATATGCATGCTTCACAAATTCCTTAATGTTTGTTACATAACCTGTACGGGTAAATCAGAGATTATCAATCAGTTTCTACTACTTTGAGTGATGGACCAATGAAATAAAACACAAATAATAATTTCATTTATTTCTTTTGATATTCTTTTTTCACATGATTAAATGGAAGCTAATTTTGTTATTCCTTTATACAACAAGCATAGAGATCATGTGGATTACTGAAATTTGATAATTCCTAAATATACTTCTTTGTATTTTGTTCCTTTTTTGGTGTTGATATATCCAAACACTACATACAGTGCATTTGACAACATGGTAGTTTTGGTTAATTAGTTACCAAGAAAAAAATAAAATACTTGGTATGAAGACAAGAGTTTTGTAGAAGGTTAATATTTTTTTCCTTTGTCTTAAAAGAGTCCTCATAAAGGCAATTAGACTTTTTGCTGTTATGTAGTCTGCATATTATTTAGATTCAACAGTTGAAAGGAGGTGTCTTTTGTAATAGTTACGGTGATCCTTCTTTGCAGCTTGCACAGAACAAGTCAAACTGATTGTCCTTTCCTACTAACTCTTTCCCTATGAGATGATTTTTAAGGCTGTCATGTTAGAGACAGTCTAGGAACATCTGATTTTTTTACCACAGTAGTGGAAAATATTCAGTTGTCAAATACTTTTATACATTTTACTAGCCTTTTTTTATTCAAAAGAGAAATCACAGGAAAAAAAATTTTCTCAGATTTTGGCTCATACTGTAGCTCTTCCTTTTTCAGCACCCATTTTACAGTGTCCACTGGAACTGGCCATTGCAGTTCAGCCATGAACCTTGACTTGTAGATGCATGATTTAAATACATCAACTTTCAAATAAATTGTCCTGATCTCTTATTCTTTACCCAGTATTATCCATCTGTCTGTGTTCAATCCAAATGCATGTCAGGCATATGGATCACTGATAGTGAATGACACTCTGAAGGTGAAAGAAAATTGTTTCTCATGCTACCAGAGAACAGCAGGGCAGGCAGGTCAGGGCTACATCTATGCTTAAAAGCAATTAAATTCCTGCCTGAGAAGGAAAACAGCAGCCCAGAAAGCTTAAGACTCAGTGTGTTCTTGACTACCCTCATTTCTGCAGGGAAACAGTGTGCCAGGTATGGTTGCACTTACAAAGGCAGAGAGTGCACTTCAGTCCTAATCCTATGGTTGCTAAAAATTCTCTCTTCCCATCCAGTTAAAAACTTCTCTTATGCAGCACAAGCTAAGAGTATCTGATTTCTGATAAATTTTCCTTTCCAGTAATTGTACCGAGAATAGGAACTTACCAATGTATTCCTCAACTACTGGACCAATAGATCCATATAAATGTACATTTCTATCTAAGTATAATGAATGTTAGACACGTAAGTCTAAATTTTTCTTTATTTTGAAACAGAAAGCTGCAAATATAAAACATAAGGATAATTTGAAAATAGAACACACAGAGATTTCATGGGATTTTCTTCATATATTCTTGAATTCCTGTGTGATCATCAGACAGCTTTTTAAAAAAGAAGGCTATTTTCTCTTTATTGCCAAAAGTCTCTGTCACTCTGGCACTGTATGAGGGATCAAGTCCTGCCAACCCAACATGAATGTAAAACAGAATGTGCACTTACCAGAGCAGATTTCAGACACTGGCTTCTAGGTTTCTTTTAGATGGCTGCTTTGGATTAAAAATCTGAACTTGCATAAATGCACAAATTTAAATATATCCCTGAAATTTCACTTGTAAATAAAATAGCAGCTAAAATTCCTGGAAATGTATTGCATGTTTCACAGCTGTGTAATACCCATATGTGAATTCTTTACTTGTAGCTGTAAAGGATTTCAGATTAGTCCATATGAAGTTGTTGTTTGAAAGAATGCACTATTTATTCAAGTTAGGCAATATGTTTTTAGTAAAAATATAAATCTTGTAAGAAGCAAAGGAATTTTTTTCAATATTTCTATCCAGTTTCCTTGAAACCCTTACAGATTCTCTTCTAATCAGTCAGGAACTCTATGTAAAACAATTTGTGAAGTAAAAGGAAAATAAAACAGGTGTGCCTACAATAAACCTGCTTCTACTTCTGTTACAATAAGTAGGAGCTTGCTTTCTTTTTCACTTGTTGGAGAGCATATAAAGTGTGCTGGTTATCAATTTCTGTGCACCTTGTTCCCATGGGAATTGAACTACAATAACCATTCATAATGTAATTTTACAGCATTTTACCCATACAGCATTTTTTGCTGTGTGGCTTCCTGTAATGTTTTGTATTTTAAGCAAACTTAGCACGCTGGAAAAAGTACTTTAATAAAAGCTGGAGGGGTGAAAAGAAGTATGAAGGAGAATCTCTGAGGTACTAATTCATTAAAAATTAGGCTCAATCACTGAACTATTCAGAAGAACATAATGGGTAAGTTTCTCTCAGTGTTAAGTTTATACTCAAAGCAATCAGATGTAAACTACAGATTAAAATAGTAATTGGTATGGCCTGGTAGTGAGCATAAATGAATTAATTCAGTCTTCATTAAATAAATTTTAAATATTCCCTCAAACCTTTCAACAAAACAGAATTTCAAAGGAATGTGAATTTTTCTTTATCCAATTATTTGACTAAATTAGTATTTTTTGTGCAAAGATGCTTGTCTCATTTTGATAGAAGCAATTCCCACTTTCTGTTTATCCACTTCTCTGTCTGAAATGACTGAAAAAAAGCTTATATCAATGCTTTTCATTTTTCACCTCCTCAGAAAATGGGAAAAGTTAAAGAAAGTCAAAGTTCCTTTTGGTTTCTGGAAAAAAAAGTATTCTTACAAGAATAAAAATATTTATGTTTTCAAAACTTATACTTTTAAAAATGAGTTCATCAAAATTATTCAAATTTCAAAAATAAGCCATTACAAAATTAGTCTCATCTTATAGCTTAGATCCCAGTTTAATTAATGATACATTACAAAATCATTCCCCTGCATTGTTTTTCCTATAATGATTGTTCAAGATAAGAAATTGTAGTCAAAAGACTTCTCCTGAGGCTGTATGGAAATGTCTATGATCGGAACATGATTTTATTCATTTACTTTAGCCCACCCTAGCTTTCCTACTCTTAAATTTGTTAACTTCTGCAGGCAAACAGTGGCATGAAAAATGATTAGAGGATGAAGCCCACTCCATCTCTGTGGCACCTCGGGGGGAATCCCAACCCTTCTGACTATTTTACTGATGCTTTATTGCCCTTTTAGCTGCTTCATCGCAAAACATTTTCTCTGGAGAGCACAGACCATCATTGCATCCTCACCAAAATATGGCAGCTTCAGCTGGGATGTGGATCTGGCCCCGTGTTTTTAAAAAAGATGAATTTCTGTCTTAAAAATACAAAATGATATGCAGAGATGGAGCCATTCCTCACAGCTTGGACTCTGGCCTGGCCGTGGCTGCTGCAGTCGCTGGGCCACACCAGGACACGCTGGAAGGATCCAAGACTCACTCTCTCCAGGAAACTGGGCGGGATTACTTGTATAGAATCATAGAATGGTTTGGTTTGAAAGGGACCTACCTTAAAGATCATCTAGTTCCAACTCCTGCTGCCATAGGTAGGGAGACCATGTGTTATATCAGGTTGCTCAGGGTCCCATTCAACCTGGCCTTGAACACTGCCTTGAGCACTTTCGAAGAGTGTTTTTAAAATACATTAGAACAGCCTGTGTGTTTGTCTGGGTACCCCTGCTGTCTATTTAGACAACTGTTTGGATTCAGCCAGCTGTCCCTTTTGGCCTAGACCTTTCCTAGCTGCCAGACATCTGTCACAAAAATCCTGAAACAACTTCTCCCCTCTTAATTGGGTTATTTTAACAACGTGCTATGCCACGTTCTTCCCAACATGGCCTTCAAATCCTGCTCCCTTGACTTTGCCCATTTGTTTGTGCTACTCCAGCCCAAACGTTGCTGCCTGACAGCAGAGTCACCAGCTGATGGACATTTGGCCATTCCTCCTCCCTCCCCTTGTTCCATCTTCTCCCACCTCTGAGCTGTCACCACCTTTCCCTAAGCTGTACCAGAGAGAAGAGGAGAAAATTAATTGTGTCATTTTCACATAACATCCTTCTACCATCATAACCCTGGAAATGCTACCTACTTGCAATTATAGTGAGTTTGCACAGGTGTAACTTCACTTATTTAAATAGCCCGACATCTGATTGACACATACAAGTATGTGAGGAGAATCTTGGCCTACATCTTTGTCACTGTGAGTTATTTCAAACGTAAGAACATTATTTACTACTTCAGTTATATAAGGATAAATATAACTAGACATATATTGCTGCTGTCACTTCTCCCCCAAAATACACAATTAATGAGCTCTGACCAGACAGTTTTGGCTTGTCTCAGGTTTTTTTGGTGGAGGTTTTGGGGGCAATATGGGAATCGTTTGTTTTTTTTTTAACTAGTTAAGTTTTAGATTTGCTAAGAGCTCAGTTACAGACTTTTTCTCAAGTGATGGCATAAAACTTTTGTTTTGCTAGAAAACTCCTTTTCAAGTCTTGCCTGTGGAACAGTGAAGGGGTTTTTCTGGTGTTTGCTGTGTTTGTAACTGGATCCATTCAGCCCTGAGACCACAAAGTCCATTTTTCCTTTAATGTATTCAAAATGCTGCTAAAGATAAAAGAAAACCCACATTACACGCAAAGCCTGGAATTTATTGCTAAGTGTAGAGAAAACTCCACAGTCAAAGCAAAGAAATATTATTAGTCAAGACCTGATTTAAGAGAAAGGAAAGGAAAGGAAAGGAAAAAGGAAAGGAAAGGAAAGGAAAGGAAAGGAAAGGAAAGGAAAGGAAAGGAAAGGAAAGGAAAGGAAAGGAAAGGAAAGGAAAGGAAAGGAAAGGAAAGGAAAGGAAAGGAAAGGAAAGGAAAGGCAGGAGGAAAGGAAAGGAAAGGAAAGGAAAGGAAAGGAAAGGAAAGGAAAGGAAAGGAAAGGAAAGGAAAAAAGGAAAGGAAAGGAAAGGAAAGGGAAGGAGGAAAGGAAAGGAAAGGAAAGGAAAGGAAAGGAAAGGAAAGGAAAGGAAAGGAAAGGAAAGGAAAGGAAAGGAAAGGAAAGGAAAGGAAAGGAAAGGAAAGGAAAGGAAAGGAAAGGAAAGGAAAGGAAAGGAAAGGAAAGGTTAGTGAGAGAATTCCCCTAAAGGAAAAGATTTAATAATAATAATGCAATTAAAATTGTTTCACTCGGGCTTCATCTTGCTCTTCTGTTAAAACACCTCACATTCCCTGGTTGCTGGTTTCAGACCAGGGTGGCTGGGGCCATTACAGCATTCTCAGTATTTTAGCAGGAGGAGCATGACTTTGATACTGATGGTTTCATTCTCCATACTGCAGGGTCCACTTGCATACTTTTGTTTACTTCCTGAGCTGTTATTCTTCCCTGCTCTAAAATGCTACATTAAATCTCAATTCGCTTTATATAGAGTGTGAGTAATCCTGGATACATGCTCTTTGTTCTCTCTTACCCTTATAGCTGGTTTTGCTCATCTCCCTAAGCTGACAATTCTGCAGCTGACCACTGATGAGCTGTTCACGGGCTTAGGGGTGCAGGATCCTCCTGTGCCCAACTGTTAGGACACCATGCTACACCTACTCCACACGGTATATTGTGCCTGTATTCCAGTTTCCAACATCTTCCTCTCATCCCATCCCATCCCTATCCTCTTTCATCGTCACACTCATTCATTCTACACAAAAAAAAAAAAAAAAAAAGCAAGCTACTTCTTACTAGTATTACATTTAAAAATATAGACAATGAGTCTGACAAGTCCTACTTCTGAGGCCTTAAAAGATTAGTACAAAGTACATCAGTCTTCTGTACATAGTTTTCTGACAGAAAAAACCCAGTGAAATATTGCCTACCAGTTCCACACTCGGCAGAGCAATGCAGTATAGCACAGCCCCCCTTTTGGGCAGTGACTGGGTACATAAACATTTCAACTCATATCAACTAATGTATGTTACTAATGAACAGAAAGAACTAACTGTAAGTCTTAGCTTGATATGGTACTCATCATTCAGATAAAGGGAAAATAATTTTGTTGGCTTTTAGAGGGTTAAAAAACTGATAGTTAAAAAGACTCTTAACAGATGGAAAAATTCAATATCAAAGACTTGCAGTGGGTCCTGGAAGGGAGGTGATCTAGACTTAAATTTAAGCACACAGAAGAGGGAACTGAATTCAGGACTCCTGCTTTTGAGAACAATGAAAAGCCCCCAAAGATCAAGTTGGTTTTTCTTTCTCTCTCCTTCATTTGCTTGTTTTTTATTACATCTGTACATAAATGTATAGCTTTAAAAGTTCTCATCCTTATTTTACTTTGGTTAAATATTTTTTTATGAATATTTGCTTGGACTAATTGATAGTTTCATCTGCCTTATAATAAAACCCAAAGGTTTTTCTAGAAAAATGTTTTGCTGAATAGATCAGTGCTGTAGAACCTACAAAGTCCCGTTTGCTGGTGCTGTTGTCTGACGTCTGAAGAGCCACAAAATATTTTCTGTCTTCTAATATCCACTGCTCATCCAAGAAGCAAAAGCCATCTTGCATGCCAATTGCAAATCCAAGGTTCACTTTCATTTTAATATCAATAGATGTATCATAAGGCTATTATAAAACTATCTTTCAATTTTTTCTAGGTTTTTAACTTTTTCCTTTTTATCACCAAACAGTAAGAACATACAATAGCTTCTGTACCTTCCATCTCACAAGACAAACTTATTTTTGCATCAAAAAAAATTTGCAGTGAATCAGTTTTATGCATCAAAGAAACTATGCAGGACAATTCTTTCAAATAGCTTTATTTTTTGTCTCAAACTTTTCTAGTCTGTTGTCAATACAAGAACCTTTCTGATGCTATTATTACATGAAATTTTAAGTATTAAAAATGTGGAGGACAGAATTCTTGTCGTTGTTATTGTTGTTATCATTATCTTTAAATATTTTAATTGGAATACTATCTTGTATAACTCATGCAATATATCTTCTTAAAGAAGCAACCTGAATAGGGAATAAGGCCCTGGACTTTATTGTTTAAATTCCTGGTTTGTTTGTTGTTTTCTTCTCTAGTATCAAAAAAGTGGTAATTTTTTAATGGGATTAGCTGTACAAATCCATTCACAGGACTGTGAGGTCATGAGGATGTGCATGCAAATTTCTAACATAACGATTAAATACTATATTGAGAATCTCTGAGTCTTTCACTATTTTGACCAAATTTTTTACTGAGGTAAATCTTAGGATAGAATTTCAAAATAGATTTTGCTCTTTGTACCAGAAGAGAATACAAAAGTTCATTTCTTAACAGGAAAAAATGTCATTAATTTGAAGCATAATGAAAAAGAACTCTAAATACTTTTGGCATTCATTTTAATATGAAGTGTCTTCTCTCTGGAAAAACTTTGAGTCAAAACCTCAACATTTAAATATTTTTTTTCTCAGTAGTTCATTTTTAATCAAGTCTAGTTTAGATTTAGAAGATTTATTAGCTTTACTCAGTTTAGCAATAATTAAATCATAGCCCTTTATTATTACCTCTGGGTTGAAAATGTTCCCTTCTGTCTCCATTAGGCTTGTACCCAATTGCTCACATCTTTCCTCACTGGCAGTAATTGTTTCACGCAGAGAGTCCAGCTGTTAGACCATAATACCATGGTCCCAATCTATCATATTCAATGAGTTCTGGAAAGATAAATCACTTTTGAAGCCTACAAGGAGGAGCTATCTAAAGATAACTTTGCATATATAGGACAAGATGATTTAACTGATAGAAGTGCTGTTTATTCTTGTCTGCAGCAATTCCCAAAACAAGTTTCACAAAAATTTTATAAGCAAAAAACCCCAACAACTAAGGTCTTGTTTCAATTTATGAAAACACTGGGGGTTTTGTTGCATTTCTGGAAATTGACATGTTCCTGAATTTTATTTGCATGAAAATGTCTCTTACTACAGAAGGCAAATCTTTTTGGGTATTACTGACACCAGTCAGATATGTTGTGCCTTCCTTTATGATTGTGGATTCCAAGTCTGCAATGATGACAGATTTTAAGGCTTTTACCTCAAACTTGACATGCTTTGAAAATTCCTATACTTGACCTTTTCTTATATTAAAAAATACTATAACTTATTTGCAGTTAATAGTGGTGTTTTGCTTCCTAAAATAGTTTGGTGCTAATGTTGCAATTAAAAAGCTAAACCCTAGTGAATAGTCAAATTCTGATCTTGGGGAAATGTGGCTTCTAAAAATACTGATTGTACAACATTTTGAAAAGTTTTATATTCTTAAAACCTTATGTACATACAAGTTATAGTTGTTACCATTATTATTAAACAAGTTTAAGCAGCAATAGATTTTTACTGTGATGATGTATCACCAGCCTATTAAAAATGTCATACTTTAACCTTTATAGAACTAGGGGCTGACATCATGCTCACTTAATATTCTCCACTCACACTGCTGAAGACCTAAGGCAGCTTGTCATCTGAGGTGTATTAAGCAGCATGACAGAGACTATAGGGATATTTTGACACATGTCAAATCAGGGTAATAGCTATATTACCCAGGCAGCATAAGGAGATTATCATGAAATTCCACGGTATCACAAACCTGTCACCAGCTGGAGGAGAACCTGAATTTTTACAGGAAAGTTGGTTTTCATTTTTGTAAGTACAAATATCTTGTAAGGAGGTATTGCCTATAACCCAGCCTAGGTTTATATACTCTTCAGGTACAGAATTTTAGAGCCTTGCACCAATGGTACTATGCTTCAGAAAAAGCAAGAATCCCAGCTGGACGATTTTCCTGAATTTATTGTGAGATGTGAGCATACAGAACTCCTAGGCCTTACATATTTTGATGGAATTGCATGCACATAATATTTATAGCCCAGTTTGAAGCAGATGAAAAGACCCCCAAAAAACCAAGACTGAAAAATGCTCACTAACTCAGATTATTAGTGCTCTGTAAGTGACTATTTAGATGTGCTTACTCGTAACAGGACAAAATTACCACGTCCCTAAAAGCAAATTAAACAGGGGCGAGACACTGGCCCAAGAGCTACTGCTGAGTCTTCAGGGCTGTTAAACACTCAGTAAGAGCTGGAGTTTCACTTTGGCTCGAGCTGGAGCCACCTCTTGGCAAGACGGAACAAGGGACCACGCCAACCGGTCTGCCTTTTGGGCAGCTGTGTGGACACAAACAGAGCTGTGGCACAGCTGGTTTCAGAGGCAGGAACATCTCCCTGACATTTGCATTCACTAATAGCTGCTGTTTCTGCAGAGCAGTGCTGTCTTCTGCCATGAGCTGTGTGTGTCCAAGGGAACAGTAAGACAACATAGCCTTATTTAAGTTGCTTCTTGCTGCGCAGGCACCTCACTGTGTTCACCCCGTGCTGCAGCCTTCCTGATGTCTTAGAAAACCATAAAACTCTGAGACACAAAGGCAGACATCAAAAGTATACGCTGAGATAGCACTAAGCCGTTTACATTAGAGAGATGGGTCACTCCCAGGAAAACGAAGACAGAAAGGGGGAAGTACTCATATAAAGAAGCTTCATTTGAGCTATTTTTGCTCTTTAGCTCAGATCACTGACACAATATTTGCTTCTCTAAGGATGAATGGATGCTGCGATTGGCCTTTTCACAGAAAGGGCTGGTATCTCCCAAATACCACCTAATTCATAAAAACATGATTTTATGAACTCTAGTTACCGCCCTGACTATAACATCCCTATAACACATATTTGTAGAAAACTAAAGAGAGAAAATGAGGTGTTCAGTCTTAACATTTCTGTATATGTCCATGTCAGGGGAATTTGTATGAAAAATTGCCATTTTTTGTATGAATACGATCTCATTTTCCTATGCAGACACTAATTAACTAGAGGAAGGAGAAGCAGTTGACTGCATTTCTTTACCATGTGATACAGACAAAAGACACAGCTGAGCACACTACACTGAGGTGGCAATCATCCTTCCATCTAGCTTAGTCTCAAAAAAAGCTTGTAATTTCCATATGTGACTTATGGCATCCTTATAAAAATTCCTTGGAGAACAGGCCTCTTCTCCTGCATTATTACATTCATATGCAGTGATAATTACTGAAGTGACAGAATGGAGTAGAGATGGATTGCAGGGTGGGCAGGCTGAAGAGTGTCTCTAAGGTAATATCAAGCATGAGGTATGAAAGACGGATTCCTTGGGCCAGAACTAGTTGAACTTCTTATTTGTGGTATTTTGTCACTTGACTATCACTTCAGATATTAAAACCACGTAGTTGATTAATTGTTTTTTTCGGAGATGAAAAAACTGAACAATCTCTCCCTTATGCTTTCCCTGATAATATATAAAATATGAGATACCCAAAACTAAGTTATTATGTTAGTGTAATTTTAGCAAATGTAGTCTTCTGCCACACTACTGTTTCCTATAATGCTTTGAAAACACTACTTGTTTAGAGAATAGAATTTTTTTGCGTTTAGGATTGTCACCACTAAGTCCATTCATTAGTAGAACTTTGGAACCATTTGTTTAGGGTCAGACAGACTTGCACTTAGTCTTGCAAGTTATCACAGTAGGCAACACACAACATACGTGCAAATCTGCCAAAAAATAATTTCATGTGCTGAATAATAAAGATTTACTAGCAATTAGCTCAAATGCAAACTATCAAGCTACTCACAAGAATAAGTGGTATTCCACTTGAATGGGAAGGAAACTCTGGCCCTAAGTGTCAGCATAGCAGCAAAGAACTAAGAAGACAATATAAATTAGTGAACCATAGCCAGAATTACTAAAAGAAAACTGTTTTTTTAAAATGCTGAAAATAAACCTTAATCGCTATGTATGCCACTGAATTTAGCAAATTTCTCCAATAAATAAATTGATAGCTCTAGTCCACTTCACTGCCAGATGTTACTGAAATCATTTCAGGATCTATAAGCAAGAGTGTGTGCATAATCACATGTTGTCACAAATTTGGCAGATCCTCTCATCTTTGCTTCATTGCTTTGCATGGTTCCCATTTGTCATTTAGTGTCACAAACCCTCAAGCATGAGCAATTAGAGTGCTTCAGTTAACATGCTGCTACAATGCTTTAAATAAGGAGCAGAAACTCACTTTCTAAATGTAGTCCTTAGAGACAGACAAGGAAGATTACTCATAAATGCCTAACAGAGTTGATTAACAGGTATGTTTCCAAGACTCATCTCCTTAAATTAGACCCAAAAAGTGCAAAAAGGATCACATCTTTATCGATTTAGCTAATCCATCTATTAAAATTCTCTCTTGAAATGAATATAAACCCATCTAAGGATGATTATTGTACCTTTCTTTCATTCTACTTGCTCTTTACCGTGTCATTAAAGTCTTTTACGTCTCTGATGAGTTTTGAACCCATTAATTACAGGGCACTACACTGAAACTGTCTCTGCAAATGAGTAGCTAGGCAGACATTTTTCTTTTAAGACATAAGCTAAAGTGAAAAAGATAAAAGAAATATTTGGTTCAGTTGTTTTAATTTCTCTAGGGACACAAAACAAAGGAAAAGACTTAAATGCTTTTCTTTTTAAGATAGACCATTGTGTTTTAGAATTCAGTCTGTAAGATCTATAAGGATTTTTCTTTAGCAAACCTATACCATGATTTATTGCAGGATAATCCCTTGTTTGTGATTTTAAAACTGACAAGCTCTTGTGTATAGTCAAAGCAAACAGAATTCAGTCATATTAGTCTGCAAACACATTCATACAGACTGGAATTTGGTGTCCTGTGTTTGTGTCTCGGTCTGCAGGAAGGGCTGCAGATCACTGCAATACTACAGTGTTTCAGCAGATGGTGAATTGCTTTATTTCTTTTTTTCTACTTCCAATCATGGTATTATTTATTATTCCTACAAATGTTACGTATGGCCATGCTGAATTTATTATGATTATGCTATGCACCCTCCTATCTTCTGTATAATTTTGTTTATTTTGTCCTTCTCTCTTATCATTAGACTAAACTCATCAACAGTCATCATAAGCTTGTGCTTCTCCACTATTTTTTCCACCTGAAAGTACTTGTCAAAAATACTTGCTTCTCATAACTAGAAGGAAGTTAGGCTTAGATGCCATTCACAGCACCTTTACATAAAAACTGACTAAAATCAGACTTGCTCATTCAGCCATGCTGAATTTACTGATTCACTGCCATTTCTCTTACAGCTGTGTATTTCTGGTAATTTTGAAATACCATATACAGTGGCGCTGGTCTTTGTTCTAAATTCACTCATATTATTCATAATTTTCAGAGGTTGTTCTAATTTGCTGTGTTATACATAAATGTTACTATCTCCTTTTTTTTTTTTTTTTGCATAGCATCTATATTAAAACACTGCTTATGCTTTATTTAGAAAATAATATACTATAGAAAAAAAAAAGAGTCAAAAGAATATGACTGCATTCCAAACTTCATTTGTGTTTCAGGCTGACAAATAAACTGATGCATAAATCTATTAATCATAAAAATAATTGTTCTGATTCTATAAGACCTTTAAAACTCAGTGGTGATCATCATTTCCCTTCTTATTTTGGCTGTTTGCTCAGCTGAGCAGAGTTTTATACTTACCTAAGTTCTACTGATTTTTGCAGAAATCAGATGCACTACAGTTTTACAGCGTCAAACTTTGAAAGGAAATCCATATTAGGGAAAGAAGAATATATTTTAACTGAATTCTCACATACTGTGGTTATATATGTTTATATATATATACACATATATGTAGATATGTACATGTATATTCTAATTCTGAGCTCAAAATAAATACTATATATACATAGAAAATGAGTAAAATATGCAAGTTGTATGAAGAGTTTACATGTTAGCGGAACAGATGAGTATTTCAACCTGTTGTTCAAAAGTTAGAGTTAAGATATGGCATAGTAAATAACATCTTTTTAATACAAAAAGATCTGCAGTGCTTTGAAGAGAGCTAGAATACTGTAGCTAATTTGTCTTAAAGAAAAATGGTGTAATTCAATAGTGCAATTACAATTTGTACATACAATAAATAACATGAAATTAAATACGCAAATAATTAGTGGATGAAAACTCAGAGAAAAATATATGGACTCATTTTGAGTAACTTTAGAGGCCACTCACTCATCACAAGAACATCAGCTCTCAGGGTTTACCTAAGAAGGTGCAGGTGAAACATGTGCTACGGAATAAAGCCAGCCGGAAGAAAAATCATAACCTGTAATACAATCAAAAAGAAATAGAAATGTATTTCCTGCACTATACCACTATAAACAAACTGGTACATTCGGATAAAAGACTCCAGAATTTCTTCTGTTCATCACTCTAGGAAATTAAGATCTCAAATCTGCAGGTGTGCAGTCATAGCTAGAGGGGAGTAACAGCTAGGAATCTGCCAAGAATGCTAAATGCCATGGGAAAACAATCCTGCTTGCTCAGTCACTGTGAGCATCTGTAATTTCTACCAACACTATTTAAAGTGGCAGAGGTTCCCTTCACTGCAGTGCTCGTCACATATATGTGACACCATGGAGGATATATCTTAAGGGATGTCTATCCACATTGTTTCACTTTCCTGACCAAATGTCTTTGGGTTGCTTTCTTGTACTCCTTCTACCAAAAAAAAAAAAAAAAAAAAGAGTTTCGGCCACCTTTCATCAGCTCCTCAGAAGAGCGATTTTAACAAATCAAAGAAAGTTATCCTTCCCATCTGTGCTGTGTGTAAGAGACAGCTTGAAAGCTGAGTCCAGCTCTGGGATTCTCACTCCATGAGAGAAAAGGACATGCAGGAGTCCAGCAAAGGGCCCCAAAGATGATGAAGGGACTGAAACATCTTTCATATGAAGAAAAGCTGAGAGAGTTGGGACTGCTCAGCCTGGAGAAAAGAAGAATCAGGAGCAATCTTCTCAGATATATGAACACCTGACTGGGCCACTTCTCTGTGAGACTCATACCTATTCCTCACTAAAGATCACTCAGAGACCTATTCTTGTAGTGAAGAAATTAATGCTGCCTCCAAAGAAATTAATGTTATTCAAAGTATTAATATTAAAGGTTTAATATTACATCTCAATTCATCTGTTCCATATTCTCTAAGCTTTACCTGTTTGTTTACTTACCTTACACCACAAAATCATCAAGTAGCAAATGACTCTTCCTGAATAATAATTACCAAACAGACAGGAAACAGCACTAAATAATGGAGAGTTGTGGTAGAGAAAATGGAATTCAGACCTGTATTGAGTCAGCAGAAGTTTTTGGTAATGTTGGAATTTGGTTTATCTCCTACTGTAAGGAAGTTTTTGAATTTTAGTCTTTACTACAACACTGTCTTTATATGAAATTTAACATTGTGTTCTATGAACAAACTGATAGCTATAACAATGAGGAATAAAGGGGAAAAGTCCTTTCACATCTATGCAATTCCATTAATTTCTCATTTGTGAAGATGAGATCCAAGCTTACATCTTAAGGAGTGACTTCAAGATTGTAAGGAATTTCACAGAATTAGCAAAGCGAGTTCAATTTCACAGTCTTAGCAATAATGTTCCCACAGAACTCGGAAACACTTCCTTATATATGTATTTAATTATATTGCACCTATAAGAACAGAGATCTTGAAGAAAACTAAGAAATTGAAGGGACTTTTTATATTGATGTATTTTTCTTGCATTACCTCTGACTGCTATTCATATCATAGGTTAAGTATAGACAGCTGACAAAATCAGATTACAGCTGTCTTCCATGGTATCAAATGGTCTGTTTTACAAGTCTACTTGAGGATGAAATTAATATTACCACACAAGTTCCACTTTTTAACTATTGACAGTAAAGGATATCTAGACAATTAGCCGAGATGCAAACCTCTGCTACGTACTAGGAACCTGCCCTGGGTAACAAGAATTTCTTGTGGCTTAGCAGAAGAAAATATTTTACTTATCCCTGCAATTTAGTTTACCAAATTTCTACTTTCTTTAAATCCTAAGGCTGGTGAGAGCATGCTTTTAAGCCTATATTGTATCAAGACAGACTCTAGCTTAACTGTGTATTTGCAGAACCATGAAATAAGCTCCAGCATCCTCAGTTGTATTCTGCACCTTCAGAGCTTTTCTGTCCACCCTTTAGTACACTGTTTATTCACATCTGACCTTATGCTTACAAGAAAATGCTTGAAGTCTTATCTTATACTGATGTCTCTATAAGCCTGAACAGTTTTTTCAGTTGTTGATCTAGAAGTGTCCAGATGTCTGACATCAAGCTGCCCTGAACACTTAAGGCAGGGTTTATCTTATCCCCTAGCTCAGTTGTCTGCAGTCAGTTTGGAAATGTGTGGGTAGGGCACAATTAATCTTGTTTGAAAAATCAGATTAATTCTAATCTATAAGTGCTTATTTCTCTCCCCTCACTACAAAAGATGTTTGGGTAATTACCTCTGAAATATTCATCTCTAGGGGGGCCATCAAAAGACAGGAATCCTACTCATAGTATTTGGCCTAATCTTTAAACAAAATCAATGCTCCTCCTGTTTAATTACTTCATTTGAGCTCACTATTCAGGCAACAATTATTGATGTCAAATACGTGTGCTACACCAGCACTTACGGACTTACTGTGAACTTTGAATAGATACCTGCATCCCAGAGCTATTTACACTACTCATGACATTTCAAACTTTAGCTGAAGGGAGCATCTCCTTTTGATCTCAAATGCTTTTTAAATTTCACAGAAATATCACTTTACATTAGCAGTATAATGGCATTGTACACCACAGTGTACAAATCATGCTGAGTGACTTTTGTGGACATTGCTATTGTATGCAGCACTAAATGAGCTTTCAACCAAATCTTAAGGTAACACTCCTGCCTCAGCCATACAATATATATGATATACCCTATACTGGACTCCTCTTGCCTCCCTCAGATAATCCCATGACCATCTCTAATTTTTTCCGACAAAATTGTAAATGACAGGGTGATATCAGTAAAACTAAAAAGATCTCTGAGTAGATCATGCCTTTTAAAGCATTGATTTCTATGTTTAGTTCATCTTCATCTCCATCATCAAAATTACAATGATAGCCTGAGTGTGACATCCGACAGTATCGTGACATGCTAAATGAAAAGCTGTGTCTCACCTGAAGTCATGTAAGGCTGAAAAGAAATAAAAGGACCATATACCTTGAATTACACTCTCATTAACTCTGTCATCTGTGCTCCAAGTTTTGCTTTCTTAAAAATTCAGGAAAATCAGTCAATTAACATTTAGGTCAGTGTTTACTTCAGACTGTTATTTCTGTGGAGCAAAATGAAAGAAGTTGTCAGTGATTTTTATCAATCCATCTTTTTGTCTTCCAGTGAAGGTATTAATATAACTAAACCAAGACTAGAAGTAGCCTATGGCCTTTGAAACCTGTCAATACTAATTGGAAGAGATGGCCTATTATTTGTTTCCTGGATTACTAACACAAAAGGTGTTCCTTTTCTCCTTTCCAGATTTCCCCTCTATTTTTTTGCCTTTTTTTAAATTTCTTCTTTTTTTTTCTATTTTTTATTTCTATTTTTTTTTCCTTAGCTTCTAGGACACTGAGTAGGCAGTTTAATAGTTAGTGGTTGGAATTCTTTCAGTACCTGCTGTTTGGAGTGCTAGGTGTGACAGAAAAGGCTGATGGATTTTTCTATATGGTACTGAATGATTTTGAATGTTAGTGCTCTCTGCGATTTTCTCCCAAATGACATTAGAAAATGAGAAAAATATTTAGCTTATTTTTTGAAAGAAAAACACGCAGAAAATATGCAATTAATTTTTTAATGCATATTGGTAAAGATCAGATACAGAAGGTAAATGTCACTGACATGAAGAGTACCTTAATATAATGAATTTTTGAGGCCTTAAGATAGATGGTATCAACAAGGGATGAACCAAAGATGTATTACTACAAATTTGTTCCCCTTTCTGTTCATCACCATAATAAAGACACAGCAGCTACAAACCTTCTAAGAAAACAAGACAGAGGATCAAAAATTTAAAAATAAAAACCAAAAAACAGTAAAGACAGGGCACAAAAACCATATGTTTCTACTTGTTTAGGAAAATTATTTCAACTTCTATGTGCTATATTTCATGATATTTTCTAAATTAATAGTTTATAAAAATGGGCTGAGTATTTGTGAACTTCAGTAGTGGGTTTTCAATGAATTGCACAGAATTATTTTATTCAATTTAATTACCAACTTTTGTATACAATCTGAGGGAAGAATTATTTAATTACCATTCAAAGAAAACCAAATAAACCCACAAACATGCCTAAAGTCTGCAGTGCACTCACATCAACGAGTGGCTAACTGATTTTAGAGCTTTCATTCTGGATGGTACCAAACAACCTGGGAATTTGAAAAACAGCAGCAAACCTTGCCCAGCTGCCCCTTAAGGGCTCAAGTCCTAACATGAGGTTAGCATCTTCCATCAAGTCTTTCAATAATGCTAGTTTAACAACTGAAGCAAGTCCAAGCACTGATGAGAGATCCACAGCCTCCATGCCAGTGGTCTCTGCCTTGTCCCAAACGTAATCTGTAGCTACAAGAACAAACATTTAGATTTATCAGCTCCAGAGGGGTCATGGGCCAAACCCAGTGCCAACATCCACACCAACACTAACTCTAACCACAGTCTGGAAATTCTTATTAGACTTATTCCAAAAGTCTCTCCAACAGTCCCTCAGGAGTTAGACCTCAATATAACCCTAACTGGTTCATGGACCTGTTTCTTCTCAGGTTTAAGACAGACTTGGTCGCTTTTTTGGTTGGTTTTATTTTTTTTTAAATTTAATTTAATTTTATTATTTTATTTTATACTTCATTTTCTCAGGAAGACACAATCCTTGTAGTACTGCATTTGTTCCTATTGGTTCCTGCTTGATTAAATCCTTTTCCTGATCTCAGTCACAACCTTGGCCTCATAGACCATAAAATGTCGGACCTATTATAACCCGTCAGTGTTTCCAGTCTCAGCTCAAATCTGTAGACCATTCTGAACTCTAAATCATCTTCCCCAGCTGAAAAATCTTTTTAGTCTTTTCCACTGGGTCATCACCAAACAAAGCTCTTCCTTGATCCTTTTTCTAATTCTCTTTTGTAGATCTGTCTCCCTTTCCTACCATGACTTGATTAGCTCCTAATGACCCCAGCCATAAATGGCACTTAGCACTCCTAAAGTCAATTTTGTCATGCTGTGTGGTAGAATCTAGACCATTAAAACTTTGTGACTAAAATCTAATCCTAATCTTTAAAATCTGTAGTTCTGTAATCTTAAACCTGTGGTTCCTAATCCTGAAGTCAACCTTCTTCAAAAAGTCTTTTTTCTGGGTCACACCAAAGCAGCAGAAATGTCTTTTGCCAGCCCAAAGTGATTAACATAAATTCCAAGTGTGCCTCACCCTTTTGGTTACCTGTAGATGCTTTTCTGCTTGCTGCTCAACAATGTGACTGCTCTGATTTCTCTGCATAGGGACCAAATCACCCCTTCCCCTGGGTGTCACCGACATGGATGCATGAATCCCCCACTGGGACTCCCCTACGATGCTAAGATGAGGTGATGATTTACAAGGCATGCATTTTAACTGTGAAGTGTCCTCACACTTTCATGCAAAACTATTAATGAGGAATAGAAGAAAATACCAATACATCTGGAGTTTACAGACTATTTCTTGAAGTTGATTTAGAATTCAATCAAGTCAGATAAGTTCTTGGTGGTATTGACGCGAAATTATATTCAGAATAAAAATGTAGTGATTTCATATGATTACTGAGAATCTTTCCTTCTGTCCCAATAGAATTAATTCTTATGCTTATCATGAGAAAATTAATTCTTTTCGTCACCATTTTATATTTGCTAGAACTTTGTTGTAAAATCTTTAATGGCCATTTTTTTACTGTTTCTAATAGCATGAGTGTGACAGCAAATAGATTTTTAGTCTAATTGAACTGTCATGTAAGTGTCTCTAGTTTTACTTTAGTCATAGGTTATTAGATTCAAAGATATGGCTCTGAAAGTACTGTAATATAATTTTTCTTGAATTGTTGTGTAGAGTAAGTTATGGCCTCCATGTGACAGTACTGATACTCTTTCATGTGATCCTCCTTCCATATTCATATCACACATAATTAATTCTCAGCACCATGAAAGTCATTCTTAGTCCTTTCATCAACACGTTCATTTGTGTATAGTGACACCAAGACTTTCTTACCAGAGCAGTGTTGCCTCTCTATACATGGCTGATGAAGACTGCCCATGAAGAATAATTGATTTCTCACATCCTTTTCTTTTAGGAATTTATTTTTTCCCTCAATTTTCCATACTGTGAGAGTTTGTCCCTCGCTAATACAACTCATAAAGCTTAAGGAATAAATTAATCATGAGATATTATCTTTTTATTAAGAAACTAAGGAAGAGCAGAGTTAAAAACCTCCCTGAAATTATTTGAAGAAAAAAAAATTGGGAGGAAAGCACTGTTTCTTCCTTCAGAAATTCTGTCCAGATGAAAAATGCACCAATTAAGAAAACACTTGGGGAATAATGAAAATGTGTATTTGTCCTAAAATGCTGGAGAATGTTCTACAGGGAAAATGCCACTGAGGTGCCTATCCTCAGTCTGTCAATTAGTCTCCCCCTATTGCTCATATAAAGAGATAAATAGCCCCAGAAAACAGTTTACCACCTATCTTAAATATTTATATTAGTCTAGGATAAAATCCAATCAGGACATGCCACTTGCCATCTCTATTCACTGACTCAGGAGCCTTAAATTCTCAACTGTTCACCTTGCCTGTTACACAGTCTGAGACAGAAAACTCAGACAAAATTAATCCTGTCAACCTAAGGCTGCATGTACTGATACCAGCCAGTAACCAAGAAATATACTTCAGCTGAATCATTCTTGGCAGATACAAAAGACACAATTAAAATCTCTGCAGTTAAAGAAATATGCTGAGCTTTGCACATAGCTGCATAAAAAACTTTCAGGGCTGAAGCAATGAAAGCAGCAAAAGCAGGGAGCATTTATATTAAATAAAACCTATGAGCATCCACTGGGGAAGAAAACATCCCAAAAAGCCCCAAAAACATGTCTCAGGAAAAACACCTGACAACTTTGAATTCAAATTCAAAATTTTAAAATATTTAGTTGTGCTATCTTTAAACTCTCTTTGATCTCCAGCTATCTAAAAATCTAAAGCTTCCTATGCTTTTGAATGCACTGAATGGATTTTCAGTCTCCAAAAGAATTAATATTTGATCCAAGTTACTAGGAAGAGAATAAATTCTAATAGGGAAGTACTTTTGATAAGGCACTCAGTTATTCATTCTGAATCATGATTGAGTAAAGCAGCTAAAAGAGAGACTGTGGTATTAAATGATTCAAGAAAGTTATTTTACTACACAAATACAAGGGATAATGTGTGCGAAATGAAAGTGGAAGAGGCACTTTCAGAGAATGTGAGATGTTGTTTGGTTTATTTAATTGAAGTTAATTTGGAAGACCCAAGCCAATCACTGAAGTCAGTATATAGTAAGAATTCTGAAAAATTCAGTAAGGACTGGGAATCTTTCTAGCCCCAATATAAACAAAGACATTTTTCACAGCAGTGTGCATATCCATATTTATGATTTGTTAATTTGTAATTAGTTTCCAAAATAATCTTTCATGTACTGTCAAATATACCTTTGATTTACAGTGTATACCAACTAAGCAGTCAGCTGCATAATGCAGTTTGTCTACAGTGTTCATGCATAAATGATCACTGTCAGTAATTTTGAATTAATCTTGCAGAACAGACTGTGAAAATCATTTACTATGCAGAGGAGTGGTATTTCAGTCATTGTGTTTCTCAAGTAAGCAGACCTGTTCCAAACAGTGTGTGAGGTAATGACATATCTAATACTGACCTTCAGTACACAGAGCATGGAAAAAGAGGTGTTGCTATGGTACACAGCAGTGCTCCAAGACCAGTAACTTTACATAATTTCTCCATAAATACAGACAAAAAAGTTATACTGACACACAAATAGGTAGCATAAATCAGGACTGGGTTAATAAAAACAGAGCCTAGCTTGATTTTTACATTGAAAAGGTTTTGAGTCTCGAAGTGTTATTTCCTGGGTTTAAAAACCTGACAATTTCAGCTTTTATTATTGATGCTCACTACACTTTTGCCTGAATACTTACTGGTCCATCATAACTTTTGGCCTTTTTATAAATTATTACAATTTTTATCTTAATCTAAGCCAAGGAAATTGATCAGATATGATTGTTTTTTTTTTTTTTACTGTTTTAGGTCTTCAAATTTTACACTTAATTCTGAATTTTCTCAGAAATGTATTAAAAGCACATGAAAAAACAAAATTTGTGGAAATTTTTGGGGGGATTGCATTACTCAGTAACTTCTGAAAATGCTTCCCACATTTCACAGAAAGCTGCACACTCTTGACATGCAAAAATAAATTTTGGAACTGTCTGATATTATTAGAGACAGTAAAGTTTATCAAATGCTAAGACACTTACAATTTAATAAGATGACTGTCCCTGGAAGCTGCAATCAAGCATCTATAGGTTTTTAGATAAATTTCTAACAATGGATATCTTCTGCCCCAAAATTAGAGAGGTTGCTATGTATGCTAAATTGTCACATTTTACTGGAGAACCAGAGAAATGTTATAAGATGATGGAGACAACTTTCATTTAGCAAATAAACAAGATGAATTCATGAAGATTAGCATTTTCAAACAATGGATAGTTTAAAAAGAGAACTAATGGATATTTCGTAGCCAAATCCCTTTTACAGTTTAGGGAAGTTTTTCCTCTCTTAAGACCAGTTCCAGTTTTCTTACAGAGACAAGAGAAGACAACATAAACATACACATATGAAAAATATAAAGAACAGGGCAAGCAGTCAGTGGCCAAAAGGGAAAGATATTGTTCAAGGCAAAATAATTTTCCACAATAAAAAATCTGTGAGCAGAAAGCGGTCCCATTAATGAACATTTGCTACAGTGACAATAACTTTAAATGCACTATTGATTACACTGCTGCAAATGTCAGTGCACCCAGCCCTTACCACAAAGACCATGAAAGCCCTAGAAAGGGAACAGGTTCTCTGAAACATGACTAGCTAGTAGATAGCATTCAGCAACTTAGGCTGTGACCACTGGATCCCAGTGACTCAAAATCTGATCACCTGGATGAATTCAAAAGTGTGGGTCCTCAAAAAGTCTTGAGTTAGAAAGTCTGGCACAATGTAGCATTTTTTTTACTTTTGGAGATACAGAAACAACAAAATATTAGCAGAATCCACCAGACTTGAATCCACACACTTCTGATTTATATTTTCCCCTTCTTCCAATATTATAAGGTAGCTGTGTACATCTGATTATGAACTTATAAGGTGAATGAGACAAAATGTTTCAACATCAGTATGACTGGAAAGTCAATTTTATTGACTTTAAATATACAAACTGTTCAAATAGACATCAAATAAGGCATTTTGGTACTTAGTATGATCTATAAGTATTTATCAAGCAGTGTCTTATGTTTGATGCGCCAAAACTTGGTAAATATGTTAGTCAGCTAATTATGGGCTGTTTCTTTAAAAATCCTTCATGGACAGTAGAAACAAGCTGTGTGTTTTTTATAAAATGGGGACTAGCTATTCCTCTCTAACTCTTAGGCATGCAGAGCCAAATAGCATGATGGTATTTTTCCTATGTGCATTTGTCTTCTGGAGTATTTCAGCCTGGCTACCAGCAAACAATGTATTAGGCGCAGAATAAAAGTCTAAGAGCAACATAGTTTGGAACAGAGAGGAGAGGAGTTCTCCTAGGTCAGTTTCCACCTCAGCTGATCACCTAACCCCAAGCATAAATTTAACATCCTCGATTTTATTTTGTGCAGGTTGATTCTTCCTCTCCTCAAACTTGGAACTTACTCCAGAATTAATTCCCATGAGCTTTAGAATCAATCTTCTAATTTATAGGCTGCACCAGGCTACATCTATATAAACAATGTGCAATGAGAGCACAACCCTTTGTCAGAGTGAAACAGCAATTTATTATTTCAACAAGTTATAAATAAGGGCTGTGGTTGGCAGTCGATGCATTACATCTCCTATAATGCCTGTAGAGACATTATATCACATCTATAGTTCCTCATATATTATTGCAAATTTCAAGAATAATTGCTAGGAAACACTGTCTACATGAAATTATGTTTTTAACCTTATGAGAATTTATCTTCACTTTCCTGTAAAAATCATCCATTTTTATCTCTTGAGTAATACATATGTAAAAATATTATAAATATCTGGTTTGATATTTACAGCATTTTTGCTCCTTAATTATTTTCTCTTGGGAAACTGGTGTAATGGTACAAGAATATTAAAAATTCCTAATTGTCTTTTTACAAATAAAACCAAACCAAACCAACCAAAAAAACTGAAACTAAGACAAAAAATGTCAAGTTTATTTAGCATTTTGGTTGTATAAACAATAACAACATATAATTGATCAGGCAATCTTATTTTTCATTCTTGAAACAGAAACACATGAGAAGTTTCATCAGAATATGCAGCATAATTCTCCCTACAATTTTTTACCTATTTTGGTTTGTTTATTTTTTAACCTGAGACAATAATCTGGTATGTGCTGGCAGTCCTCTCCTGTGTCAAATCAAGACTAGATGATTATTGGACACATGCATGCTCAGGCAACCTTTCCTCTTTATTGAGATTATTAAAGTTTATAAGTATTATCAACTCCAAGTAATAAATCATACAACTGGTTTTGTTATGAGCTGGGAACTCAGAGCTATCAAATCCTTCTCTGAAAGGCATTTACTTTGATAAAGTTTGGAGTTATTCTGCATGGTGTTTCCCCTCTTCTTGACACTATGAATTTATTAAAACAAAATCAGAGTCAGAGAGAACCAAAAATGACTTTGCATTGTCAGTTATTCCCAATTATATGATGTAACAAGCGGTGCAAATTCACAAAAGATCATACTGATATAATTTTAGATGAATGCTCAGGAACTTGCTACCATTGAGACTAAGCCCTTAATATTTACTTCGGGGTAGCATTTGAGTCTCTTCTGAAATATATTTGAGCCATTTGTGCTCATGCTGTAAATAGAATGGCTGCTGCAACGCCATCAATATTTACTCTCAACAAGGCTAGTTTTGTTTTCAAAATACATTATAAATATGGCCCCCCAAAAAAGAAACTCAGGTATTCCTCCTAAGCAGGCATTTTTATTTAATCTAACATTGTTCTTCCATAGAGCAGAAAGTAGGTTCAGGAGAGCTGGAAAAAGCTATGCCAAGACTGGCAGCCAGGAATGTTTGATTCCTCAAACACGGTTCCAAGTACTGAGCCAGAAACTTCAGGTTTAATTCAAGCTACCAAGAAAATCCTAGACATTTACTGTTGAGGATTATCATCTTGGATTAGACTTCAACCAAGTTTTGTGCACAATGTGCTGCCCAAGGCACTCATAAGTTACCTCAGGAGATTAAAAAGTTAAAATTTGGGCTGAGAAAGAAAACACAAAGTATAATATGGTATGAAGCTTATTAAATCAATATTGCTGTTCTTGGGCCAGGAAATAATGGGCATCACTGGATAAGAATCTGATGGTTTTTGTTTTTTTTTTGTCTTAACACCTACACTGTTTCCTTAATTGAACAGAAATTATCTGTGAAAGACTAATGCCTGGAAATCCAAAGATTATTGAAAATATTGTGCTGGAATGGTCCAAAACTCATTTTCTCTTCCATGAAAATATTTTTCTGGAATTTTAAATTTATTTATATTTTCCATATATGATTTTTGGGCAGAATATTGAACTGCAATATTTCAAAAAGTTAATAACTGAGAAATGTGATTAAAAAATACTGTAGCGATTGCTATATACTCCACCTCTCTCTAAAGATGAGAGCATAGCAGATTTCAGCTTTCCTCAGAAAATCCTTATGGAAAACTGAAATATATAAAGTTTTTTGACCAAAGGATTTCAGTCTCCCCAGTCAGTATCTCCAACTGCCCTCATCACAGATTTACAACAAACAAACCTCACCGCATGATTTTACATCAGCCTTTCTATTGCATAATCTGTTCACAGGTAAACAAAGACACTCAATTTCATAACCTCCAAAACTCATCTACATGGCAAATGCAGAAAATGCTATCGCCAGTCTTCCACTAGTTAATTAATATGAGGATTCTCCTTTATGGATAATTTGGTGAGATATTCGACTGGTAATGTCATCAAAATAGCTACATGTATGAGAGGGAGTCTCCTGCCCTGCCTTGCTGCACTCTGTGCTGCACGATGTCAGCCAGCTCTGCTCACTGGCTTTGACAGTACCAGTTCACATTCTCTGGCACAGCAGATCATCTCTTAGCTGCAGTGTCCCGTGCTGCAGAGCTAATGCCACACAGCTGAACACTTGCTTTTAGCATGTCTGGTTAACATGGCTGACCTCTCAGCTGTTCACACATTTTAAAATAAGAAAATAGCTCTGAGCAATCATTTTTCTGAGATAAGCATCAGATGCTTGGACCAGTGCAGCTCAGCCCCAGAGGAACACTGCCTCAGAACTGCTCGGGATCATATTGTGCTACACATTTTAACATCACTAAGGCCAGAAAAATAGGTCACATGGAACTGGCTGGAAGGCTTGATGTGAATGTGTTCATTTGTTCAAGTATTATAATCATGGAGAAAAATGGTGACAACCACGCAGTGCACATTAACATTTGTTTGAAGTCAGATGCCCTTTTAATTCCAGACATGCTGATTTAATGGCTCAAAAGCTACACCAGCTTTTGCTACCCTCTGCATGGTTTCATCATCAAGAGAGGTAGTGAGAGGGGATGCTGCCAGACTGGCAGAGTTTGTCTATTTCAGAGATTTCTACACTGTATTGCCAGTGCACATGGCTGGGAGAGACACGGACAGGATCGCTCTTTGCATCACACTGAGGGGCAGGCTGAGATGCTTAACTGTGCAGACAAAGCAGCCAGCAATGAGGGGTGCAGCCTGCACCAGGAGGACCTTTTCCAGCAGTGACCACTCAGTCTCTGTCTTTTAGGTCATCTTGGAGTCTCTGTAGGTCAAACATGACACCACCTACAGTAAAGTGTGTAGAGGTGCATAGCACCATGCCTAAATGTGAGAAGGAGCTTTCCTCACTGCGGTCATACCAGTGGAACAGTGGAGCCTTACTGAGAAACGTGAGAAAGCCACAGACCTGGCACTGCCTCTGTGATGCAAGTGAACAATCTGCAAGTTCATCTGGATAGCTGAATGAAGTGAAGCTTTATCCCATAAATCCTGACAAGTAGTCATGGTATAGTCAAGGAGCCGAAGTTCTGCACTTAACCAGAAACACTCCATTTAACTGGAAACTTTGGTATGGAACACATTTTATCTGACACTCACAGATCTTGCTTTTGCTCTGTTCATATCCCTTGAATCTTCACAGCTTCAAAAAACACACGAATCATGCCTTAACACCAGCTTTCTGTGGATCACCTTCAGCTTCAAAAGGTTGTAGAGATCTATGGCAGCAAAGATCTACTGGCAGAAATTATATATTCCAGTCATTATCCTACTATGATGGGACAGAATTCAGTTTGAGAAAGTGGGTGAAAAGTGGATCCCTCAGCTACTGTGAACTTTCATTTAACATGTAACAGTGAAGAGCTGCAATCACTTGTGATTAGATCCTAACACCCAGATTTGTTTATTTTGGAAAAAATGTCAGCAGTGCTTAGCCTTGCACTGTAACATCTGTTTCATGGTCCCAAAAGTCTCCAGCACAGTAGATGATACTGCAGTTTGCTGCCCACTGGACTACAGTTGTCATTCCATCAGAGATGGAAGATGGATAACTGCATAAACTGTTGATTGTTTGTGCTGGGAATTTGTCGTGTTCCCTAATAGTATTTGACTATCTTCACTAATGCCAGTGGAGGTTTAAGGATTTTCATAGCTTAATCCCAGCTGGCAACTCAGAGCCACAGTCACTCACTCAGTCACCCCCATGGAAGGACAGGGGAGAGAATCAGAAGAGTAAAAGTAAGAAAACATATGGGTAGAGACAAAGACAATTTAATAAGCAAAGCAAAAGCCATGTTCATAAGCAAAGTAAAACAAGGAATTCATTCACTGCTTCCCACTGGCAGGCAGGTGTTCAGCCATCTCCAGAAAAGCAGGGCTTCATTAACAGTTAACAGGGAAAAAATATGTGGTAACTCTGAATGTCCCCACCCTCCTCCTTCTACCCCCTCATATACACATTTCTAGCTTGAATCTCCTCCCTTACCTCGCTCATCTTCCAGGGCAGGAATTTTTTCTTGTACTTCCTTCAACTGTGTGCTAAGAAGGTTTATTGCGAAAATATTTTACTCCACCTTACAAGGTTCGTGCATACAACAGTGAACTGATGGATCCACCATTTCTATTAAACCCATCCCAAAAGCCATTTTTGACAGAAGTACTTTGCTGGGGCATTCTATATTGCCTCTTTGAGACCTTTCATTTACTATCATTTTGTATTTGAAAGATGCAGCAAGTTTGCTTTTCAGTGATTTTCTCTTTTGTGACTGGCATGGTGAATGACACAGCATTTAGCATTTTAATGAGAATTTACTATCTGTTCTGCAAGCACCAGGCAGTTAAGGATATTGTGCTGCTCACTAAGTAATGATCTGACCTGCAATCTGCACCAAATGGTCTGAGAAAGTGCTTTACTAGGACACTATCAACATGATGCCATCACTATGATCACAAATGTTTTCCTAGCACTTTGGCCATTTGTTGGAAAACTAAACCTTATCTACTGCCAGATTTCAACTGGTAATATTAGCACCAGTGTAGCGGAAGTTTTTCTAATTGGCAAAGATGTAGGACCTTTCACTAAGTTCCCACAATATATTCATGGATTTATCACTTTGTGGAATTAATTTAATCACACTTTTTAAGTAAAACTATGACATAGTCATTGGACTGGTACTAATAGAGATGCCCAGTGAAGCTATAAAAGAACTATTTTGCATATTAACTGGCATTTAAGCATCTTCATTGTAAATCCAGCTATAACCCTCCCCTTCTGATTACTTACGCTTTGGCCTCTGTTATCATGAGCAGGGACACTGCACAAGAATATGTACACAACAAAGCAACTGAGTATCAGCCAACAGAGAAGATAGTTATGGCTAAGCAGCTGCAAGGCTAAGCATTAATACACTGACCACTGCTGGTAAGATGATAGATGATGATCTGCTGTGCAGAGAGCTGCCAGTCAGATTGGGAAGGATCACCCTTTGTTTCTTTTCAGAAAAAGCCTGTGCTGTGATACTGCAGAACTGCAGCCTCTGCAGATTCTCTACAGTTTTGTTGCTTTTTCTTAATTTTGTGTCTTAGAACTTTTTGTGTCAAAACATTTTTTTTATCATAGCCTTGATGTGCTAATTATTTTCATTTTTTCTTTTCTTGTATGACTTTTGGTCATATTCTTTATTATGTCTTGACAATACTATTCTCACAAAGATTCATTTAGAGTCAGAAAGCCATGTTGCTCCAAATTTGACAGTAGATTACAGCTGAGTTGCTGGACTGAGTGATAAAGATCCCTTTCTTCACAGTGCTATGTCTTTTGATCATAATTGCTTGGTCACAGGGTCTGGGACCTGACCTGAATCCCAGTTCATACCTTTGCCTACAGTGTTGTAGACAGCAGCAGAGAGAGTTTTGCTAAGATCTGCTTTGCCAACATGATACAAATCAAGTCTATGGACCAAAAAGTTCTGAACTCCTTTCAGTTTTCTTGCTGATTCCAAGAACTTCATAAACATCTTTAGTGCAATTCACTGTGAGGCTAAATTTACATGACTGATATAGGTACCAAAATACACCAGTTTTTAAGTGTCCATTACTGCCAACTAAGATCTAATTCACAGAGTCGGTCCAGCTCAGAGAGTTGTTCAGGTCACCAGCCAGAAAGAGAAACACACAGGAAGTGCAGAAGAGAATAAACATACAATTTTTCTTTAATACCAGTGACTTAGAACATGAGAAATTTGGTAGAGCATCCTTATGAGTGGCATGGAGGGCTAGAGATTAGAACTGAGTTTTCATAACACACATTCCATCCTGCTCTGTGGTGGCTATTCCAGCTGATCTCATGGGAGGTTGAGAAAGCAAAGAACAAGTGCCACAGGGCAAAAATTAAGGGCAAACAAGCAACAAAAAGCAAACAACCAAAAGATTACCCAACAAAACCTTTTTACTATTAAAAAAAAAAATTACTGTGACATTATTTCTTTATCATGTGTGAAATCCTCTTGCCAGATATATTAGTTCAGTTTTCTATGAATACCTCTTAACAGACATACATGCTCTCAGCTCTTCACAACATGCAATTCCCTTTCTTCCTAAGTATCAAGTCTGTGTAAAAAAGTTTCATCCAAGAGAAAATCAACTTAGTGCAAGAGGAAAACATTTTCAGGGAAGAGCAGGGAGAAAAAAAGAACTGATCAAACTTATGATCTTGAAAGACAATATTCATGACATAGTGTCAGTGATCCTCTGCTCCATTTTCTTTATAAGCTACTGTGAGAATATTTGATACAAAGAAATTCCTTTCAAGTGCTTCCTTTGTACACTTGTTATGAGCAATTAGTGAAGTCCCACAGTCGTGTGATCTGACTTAGAAGGTTTTATTTTGTTCCTTCTTTGGTGAATTCAATGGCTGCTCAATGTTTCTTTCCCTGTGATCTTCGGCTCATATGTCTAAACATCCATTTCCACTGGGTCTAATTTACTGCTGTCTCACTTCAGTTCTGTGCTGACATAACTCCACAGATTTTTTTGTAAAGGAAGGACTGGAAAGAAACGAGGACTTGCCACCTGAACTATTCCCAAGCCGAACTAGTGAAGTCAAGAAAGGAGAATCTGCAAAAACTAAATTTTGTCCAAGAAGCTTTTATAAATGGACCAAGAATATTTTTATTTTTTTTTTTTGTGAGGAATATTGCTAAAGAAGCAAAGGCCCTGAGCCCATGTTTTGGGAATAAAGTATTATTTTATGCAGAAAGATATTTACAGTTTAGATTTTTTTTCTCTAAGCACAATAGCCTGAGTGATAGCAAAATTTGGAGTGTAGTTTCTTATTCAGCAGAACAAGTAGCCATTACTGTAAACAAATATCTTGATATATTCTAAGTGTTTAACAGCTTTGAAAAAGGTGGCACCAATCTCAGCTGGCTTGGTTTTAATTAAAGTAAGTTATACATTTGTGGCAGAATATTTTCCCTATCTCAAAGAAACCAGGAGAGGCAGCTGAAAAAACTGCTGTTTTATTCCAGATGGTTTGTAGGGAAAAGAAGAACAACACGTTTCATACTGAAGTCTATTTAAAAACAGAACTTTTTTTTACACTGATTAAAGGGACTGTTTAATCGCTGAGTAGTTCACTCAGAGAGGAACATATTGAGTACACAGACTCTCACATGGTGGTACCATGCTCTTTTTGTTTCTTGTGGCAGTTATATAAAGAGGCACTTGGCTGTCACACAAAGTAACTGAAGAGACAGAGGAATCAAAATCAATAGAGATTTACCGAATTATGGTCTGGAAACAAAAAGATACATTCCCTTTTTCTTTCTCTGTGGACATTGTCCATTTTTGACTTACAGTTTAGAAATGCTCAATTTACCTTTTGAGACATGGAATCCATCCATCAGAGTAATTTCTTTGAAAACTTAATCTCTTTAAAAACATAGGGAAAATGGCTCATATCTTTACAGATATTATAACTATTTTAAACTCATGCAACCGAATTCCCTTACTTCAATTAATTATATTTTTCTTAATTTGATAGATGACATACTTTGAATGTGCTTGGGGTAGCAATATGCCCACATTCTGTCTCATCGATATAAAGCAAAATGAAATCAAGGAAAAAGTAGACAGTATATGATTAAGCTCAGGGCATCTATTAGAATGCTGCTGTTTAAAGAAGCTCCTGCAAGCAGGTTGTTGCCAAATGTCACATGCACAGACCTCTGCAGTTTTAAAAGGGGTCTTTTTCCAATTTCTCATAGCAAGTAGGTGGATAAGTAACAATATTAACTCTTCTCCTGAAAAATTAATAGTTAGAATTAATTTGTATTAACTCCAGATGAGAGCAGTAATCTCAGAATTTCATCTTTGGGATTTGCTTTTCTACTAAAACACATAAGTAACATACTTGTAGGGACAGAAAATGAATGAGTAAAGATTGGGGATATTACAAGCACAATGACCATATTTTTTTCCTATCTTGAACCAGAAGAAACTGGGTTTCTTGATTTATAATAATTATACAAAACATTTCAGATCATTCATATTTAAACAATTAATAGGGACTATATCAGGGTTTGGGTTGTTTTCTCTACTCAGAGGTGGAAAACAGGCAAAGCTTGGGGTGTAAAGAAAGCAGAGCTTTCCCAAAGCAGTGCTCTTGCAGACAAGACCAGGAAGATACAGAGGACAGCCCATGATGGACTTGCTCTTGCCTGTCTCACACGCTGACTGCAGCAAGTAGATACCTGTTGTGACCTTGCTTTCTCCCTTCTTCCTTCTCCACAAAAACCTGACTCTCCCCACTTTTTGACAACAATCTGTGAAAGGAAAGACACCACTGGCCAGCATCAGTTGCCTCAAAAATTTGACACTCAACCTTTCTCCCGTGCTAAACCCCTTAAAACTAGAGTGATCCATTCCAGGATCTTTCCCATCGACCCATCCCTGACTCCTCCTCCTTGATTCCACATCTGCCTAACTGAATGCTCCTGATTGACTTTATTTTGTTTTATTCTTCTCTGGGCAGAAAATCCTCATGCAGCACTGCTCCTGGGGTCTTGAACTGACTCTGCTTGGTATTTCATAATATAGCAAATAAGCCCTTCAAATCTCCACACTAAGTAGAAACATTTTCTTTTCTATCTCTTGCAGGGAAATTGGAATAATTTATTTTGAAAGAAAAAAGAGAGACAACCCACTCATTTCAAACAGCTAGAAAGTTTTGGCCTTAAATTTTGGGGTATTTGAAAGAGAAGCTCAGAGGTGGAGACCTACTCCTTAGTTTTTTTTCACTGGGAAATTACTTTGCATTGTGAACTTTTGAGGAGAGGGAAATAACTTCTATAACTAAGAGCACTTAAGGATGTCTTTTCCTATTTATACCAGTTTTAGATGAAGAAAATTAGGTCATAAAAATGCTTTTCCATCAGTATCACATATTTTCTTCTCCATTCTATGACGAGTATCACCTTAGAGAACTTTTGACACAAAATCCGCTGTTTTAGAGATGGCTAAGTACGAGGCAAAGTCCCAGACCCTTGTGCTGTGCCCATGTGCACATGCCCATGCTCACTCACAGATGTGGTGCTGTGGACAGTCTCTGCCTGCCCCTGCAGCAGGGGTGCCCTCCCTGGGGCAGGGACAGCACGTCAGGCTTCAGGAAAGAACATATTTGGATTTCACCTCCAGCAACCTCTTGCAAGGCTACCCAGAACGCAGATTTATACTGTGTACTGTTACAACAATTGCAAATCTACTATCAGATGCAAACAGTTTTCTACATAGAAGGGTTTTTTTGTTGTATACTTTATGAATGTGTTACCTAAGGATGTTTTAGAAATCTGGACACCAGAAGAATATTGAATATAAAGGAAAGATAATTTCAGATTTATCAACTGTAAATTACTTAAACTTTTTGAAGAAGCATCTCATAATATTTAGCCAAGTTTAAACTGTTCCAAAGTAACAAGACTGTGGGTTTAATACAGTTTCCACTGGGTAATTAAAATTAACAGAACCAGGACTTAGCTTAACCACTTTATTTCTTTCATACAAATCTAGATCTATGGGTAATCTGTAAACATTTTGCAAAGGAATTTTATTCTATATTTTGAGATTTGTGTTTAAGAAACACATTAACTGTTCCCTGCATATCGGTGTCTTGTCTTGAAGTATCTAAACTGGAAGAGACTCTCAGGTGTGCTAACCTCAATTCAGATTTACAAAACCCAGTTTTCAAGGACATTTCTTATTCGGTCTTCATTTCACCCTTCCCTAGTATGAAAGGTTTGAACACCAGCAAGAAATTTTATGGCAACAGTTACACTTCTGCATAGCCAAGGCTTTTTCATATATTGTCTAGTTGTATGAACCAGCACCTGAACACAATTTCTCAATGTTTTGAGAATTCATCTTAGGATTCAAATATTAAAAATTTAATATGTATTTTCATAAAATACATGTAATAGCTGTTTAACCATAAGGATTGCTGCACCATGTCAAGTCAAAGCCCTTTTTAGTCATCCATTCATCTGGCCAGTAATATTTGTCTAAGGATTTAACAACTAGACAGTTGGAAACAAGACAGATTAAGGCGAACTAAACACATTATATCTTATAAACAATTCTGCAAGTAAGCCCCTGATATAAAGAGTTTTAATAATTTGCTTTGAACTGGTAACATTTTTTGTAACCTTAGCATTCAGAGGCTGGTTACTTCTGCTTTTCTTTTCAAGTATTTATGTGAATATAAAATATTGAATCACCTGGAGAAAACACTTGGAACACAGGAAGAAAGTAATCAGTAACTAAGGCTTTTTGTGAGTTTTGCTTTGGAAGTCCTGAAGTTTCCCACCCATCTGCTATGACATTCTAGCACATTTTATTTCAAGTAAAACTAGAGGACTAGAATTAACTACAGAGAAGAAAAGTTACAGCTAGAATCTCCCAGGAAATGTTTACATCTATGAATATATTTGAGTGAGCTGCTTCTTTGTGTTTAAAATATGGTACCTGAAAGATTGTAACCTATAAAATATAATGCATTGTGTTAGGAACTTACACATCAAAAGAGCATTTTAGCAATTGAATGGGACAAGACTGGAAGATTCTTTCAATGAACAGTGTATCATTGTTTCCTTGAAGACACACTCCATTTAACTGGAATCTTTGGCATGGAACATATTTTATCTGCATTACTACTTTTTCTTTTGTAATCACAGAGTGGAAGGAGGAGAGGAAAACACAAAAAATAGAATGGATAATATCACCAGGAAAGCAAAAGATTGAGATGTGGATGAGGTGGTGCTGCCATAACGAGCATGAAGGCAGAGAAAAAATGATTTTGAGGAGTACAGGTACAAGGAATAGTACCATCTGGGGATATTTTATGACTGAAGGCAATACGGAAAGGGTTTAAAGAATATGTCTAACAGCTAAGTTTTGTTGCTGTTGTTGTTTTTGCTTTTCTTTTTTTTTGTAAAGTCATTCATGGAAGCACAGCACTTTTAGTTGAAGCTTCCCAACATGAACTTGAGCAGAGCAAAGTTAAATACCTGCAATGCACCTTTTCTGTTCATACTGGCTACACTTCATGAAATTACAAACTGTTGAAAGCAAAAGATGAAAGTGGAAAGTTTATCCTTCTCAATAATTAATATGACCATTATTTGAAAAGGGAGGTTTGCCAGACTCATCCAATTAAATATACACAGAATATTTCACTGCTCTTTACAGATGCTGGTTGGACTCAGTTGGTAGGACATGGATAGAATAAATCAGATATTTCCTTCAGAGAAAAGGAGTAAATTAAGCAAAATTTCTGCTGCAACATCAGCTGAAGCTGTATGTAGAAACTCCTGGTTTAAAATTCTTTTTTGCTTGCACTGATTTCAATGCATTTTATAATTTTAAATAAAGCTATTAAAACAAAGACATATGAGTGAATGTATTTCTGTTCTGCAGAAGTGTATGAATATATACTTTATAAAGGTCCAGTTAATATATCTACATTATTAAATTCTAACTATGTCCTAGAGTTTTCTACTCCCTGGAAGTCATTATATAATTTCCTCTGTTACCACAGGATTATTTGTTCTAGTCCCTGCTGTTTACTATTTTGTGCGTTGATTTTTTTTTTAAAGCAGTGCTTCCAGCACTTTTTCAATTATTCCTATTTCTTTTACTTTCGTGCTAGCTTTTACTGAAGGATTTCAGAGTTTTTTAACCATGTGTTGTAGCAAGAAAAATAAAATGTAGCGGACTTTCATCCCAATGTGTGGATTTAACTTCTGATACCACAAAAAATCAGACATTTAATAAGTTTTAGAGAAACTGGGGAATTCAGGGAAGTCTGATGTGATATTAGGCCTCTGTTAATACAGTCAAATGAATAAATGCCCTCTCCTGATTTCTAGAGTCAAATCTCCTCATGTACCTTCTACAGCAGAACAGATATTAAATGCAGTACTAAGGCAGTTGATTCACCTTTTCTGCCTGAAGACATCACCCAAAAAATTGCAGTTTATCAAAATAAGCCAGTACTGTGGAGGCAGTAATGGTTCCTTTTAGTTCATTACAGTTACATGACTGGAAAGACAGAAAAAACCTCTCTTTTGTATTTTCCAAACATGGGCAAGTTTCCACAATTGCAGCCCATTTTTATTTTGAGTCACTGAATGGATGACTGAAGGCTGATCAATACCAACCATTCCAGAGATCCCAGAGGAACTTCATATGAAAGTGCCTCAAAAAGTAGAAGTTGCAAAGCACCTGGGGTGGACTGTCATGACTTTCAACTCCTCCAAAGATATCAATCATTAGAGTTACAAGCTGTACCTACACAAAACTTCAGAATACAAATAGCAGCTGCATCGCTTCATAATCTCCCAACAGTGCATCAAATAAACACAGGGACTTCCACTGGAGAGAAAAACCAAACCAAAACACAGCAGCATGAAATTATTTTGTGTCTGACAGGTGCAGATTATGTGGCACAAACTGAAAGAATTCAAGAATTATAATGAAGCTACAAAATCTCTAGGAAAATAGGTAAGAGCTTATCAACCTGCAGTCTTCTGTGCATTTGTTTTCCTTTAAGTTTGCATAACACAGCTCATTTACAATTAAACACAAAACCTCTCTTTACATTTAACACTGTCACAAAAAGGGCAAGAAATATCCACACTAAAAAAAAAAGAAGAAGGAAAAAGAGAACTACTTTTTCTGATAAAAGCAAATTTGCTTTGAGGGGTATTTAATGAAAAGTGAAGTTATAAACAGTGGTTCCTGGTTGTGTGTGTTAGCACAATGGAGCCTTCCTTTAGGTTTTACCAGTTATTTACATATTAAGAAGTACTTTCATACTGCACCCTCAGATAGTGTATTTTCACAGTTTTGAAAACAAAACAAAACAAAAAAAAACTCTCTTAATAAAGTTACATACTTAATACAGAAAATAAGATTTCCAATCACCATCAGATTCCATTTGTGTAGCGGAATTAAAAATAGGAGGAGGATCTCCACAGCATTTGAACAGACCCGTGCAGAAAAAATGAAATGCTAACTGTGAAGAAAAGAACAGGTAAGTACCAAGGTCTATCCCATATGCATTATGTAAAAAAAAGGAGACAATTGTCAGGGAGGGGTGTGGAGGGGTAATACCATGCTCCTATTAATGTCAGTGGAGTTGAGAGGATCTATTAACTAATATCAAGGTGCTCCCCTGAGTGTCTGGGGTTGGGAGAACTTGCCTTTCATTGCCCTTCTTCTAAACCTACAGTTCATCAAGAAAATCCTCCTGAAAAAAAATTCACAAGCAATTTTATTTTTGTTCAAACATATCTGAAGAAAGAGGAATAAGGAGGGAGGTAAGATTTTATTTTAGCACTATTTTCAGTTTTTAATTTGCAACATTATTTTGAACTGTTGCATTTCATGCTTTATTGAATCATTCATCATTTTTTCAGAGACACAAAAATCCATGCTATAAATAACAGCTTGGATAAATACAATTCCATCTCTTGGTTATGGATACGTTTCTTACAAGCAAGGCTGTATTGTGCATCCCTTTTTCCCCAAACTATTCTGACACTGAACATAAACGGCTGGAATAAATGGCACATGATGCCCAAAGCATTGAATTGTCAATTCTTTTGCTTCGTGCATAACTTTGTTACAATGATTTGTATCACTGAGTTTATTTTGAACATTGGAAAGGAAAAAGAATGAGCCAGTGAAGATAAAACGAGTGTCAGGAGAAATAAACAAATACTCCAGGACTTTAAATACTTGGGAACCAGCATTTGAAGGTGGCAGGCAGGAGCTCAGCTTTGAAAATGGCTCATGTGTCTCGAAGCCTAGAAGAGGCTTGTGTTTCTCAGTATCCTGATTTATAATCCCTCTCATCATAATCTCTCTCATTGGTCTTTATGCATTATCTTGCCTGTTAGCTGGGACAAACCGTGACAAACTGAGTCCATTCTTTTTGTAGACAAAGATGATTTTAGCTAATGATGGAGTTGGAATAGTACACAAATTTTTTTTATTTCAGAAGTTTATACAAAATCATCCCTGAACTAAAATACTAAACAGAATTCTAAACCAAAATACTAATAATGGAAGGAAATGGCGAGTACTGGAATGAGAAACGTCTCTGAAAATATAAACCATGTGGAAATTTTAAACAACAGTCATCTCAACATGAAATTTAATAAATGTTTTACTCTAGTGTTAATAATTTTAATTTTTATACAAATATTTTTTTAAATTCTACTCTTTGCCCCTGAAAACATTCACCCAGGCAAATGGTTTTTTCATCATGTTTAAATCACTATGTTTAAGGCCACCTTGTAGTTGAAGCAATCACATTTCAAATGGTATGAAAAAAATTTCCATGTCATGGCTATTCCATTGTGCCCCTAAATGGAAAATAAACCTATTTGAGATTTCTCCAATATTTAGAAAAGTCTCATATCACATCAAGCACAGCCACTGACATTCAACATCCTAATCTGATGCCTTAAATGCTGTTAGGTCAAGAAAGGCTGCAATTTAATCAAATAAGGGTAACATTAAATGAGTCATAAATTGTTCCTGTAATTGAGAAGGTAGAAGAAAAAGAATAAAAGCTCTTGCTCTAATTTCTAATTCAATATTTATCATGATTTTTCTAAATGAATGTGATGCCAATGAAAGACAACTTGTAGCTCAGCTATAGTCAGAAAATTTCTGCTGTTGGGATTATGAGTGAACCAGTGACAAATACTTTGGATGGTACTATGCAATATTCTTACTTACCATGATAACAGGTTAATCTGCTGAGAGCTCTTGTAGGTAGGATACTAGAACCAGTCTGAGCTCCTTATCCTTCTGACTAGATGTCTATCCTCCTTCCCTGCACTTGGAGAAAAGTTAATACTTCTGAATAGAATCAATCACTTCTTTGTTTCACACCCAGCTTTGCCTATCTTTTGGAGCACAGAAGCAGAGAGAACGTCTAAATTTGGCTAGAGAAGTCTGTGTTCTGCCTTGAATTTCACCTTAGGTAGCCTAATGGAGAGTGCACTGACCATAAATCCAAGATTTTGAGCAACATTATCCATTTAGATGTCTACTATATTTTTTTTTAAAAAGTAGAAAAATGACCCAGTGAAGTCTTCAATCAGCAGAAATTAAAAAAAAAATCTAAGAGTATCTGATCATAAAGATCTGATTTTATTTTTCTTTTCTTCCAAACAGAAGCAGCATTATCAAACAGCTTCTTATTCTGTAATTGAACAAAAGTCATTCAAGACAAGAACTCTCTTTTTACTAACATTTTTATCACGTCAGACTTTAACAAATGCAGCCAGTTCAATAGACACGGAAAGTGCCCCAGATCCTTCTACATTTCAATGTCTCAGAAGAATGCTACAGTTTATGTCAGTATAAAGAAAAACAGGACTATAATGTATGCTACTGTTTGAAACAGGTGAGAATTGTCTCTAGTGAAGTACCAGCATAAGTTTCAGAAGAACACTTACACTTGTAACAATGCAATATATATAATCTCACAGGAATAGCACCTATTTCTTGTCTTTAGCAAATGTTATGTAATATTCTATTCTTTCCTGACTCTCTTGCCTCTCTTTAGCAACCCTACTTTAAACAGGGCAAACAAACATTGGGAGGACGCTGCTTTTTGAAATGTTTACGCCTCTTATTTAACCATGACAAGGAAAGATGCCTGCAAATATGCAGTCAGATTTAGAGTGCTGCACCAATATTTCTGCTGTACTTAACACTGTGTAGCTATTGCATGTCTTCCAAAATCCAGGAACTTACCTAGATTGCCTTGACATTTGCCATGTGTCATGAGGAATGAGGCATGTATTATTTTGAAAAAAGTATCTCTGTGATAGAAATCCCTGTACAGAGAGTGAAAGCACTCAATTCAATTCCTTCTGTGTACTAGGTTTTGATCTGTGATTCTAATCATCCCCTATCTGATTGTAGTTGCTGAAAGCAATAGGATTATGCAATGCCCATGTTGTTTCTTTGGCAACTAATGCTGATAATCAAAAACACAAGCTGAATTAAAATTGAGAATTTCATTCTCAGGTCTACACAAAGCAAAATGTACTTTGTAAACACATGAAGAAAGTTGGCAGGCAACTATGACAAGAGCTGAGTAGCAACGTGTCATGCTGATCTTTTTGAACTTGAGTTGTGCCTGTGGGCTATAGGACTCCTGTGACTTGCTCTTTATCCATGCTCTGGTAGCAAATCCTTTCAGAAAGTTGCTGAAGTTGCTGAGACCCCTTATTTTGCTTTAAACTTTTTGGGGTTTTTGGGGGGGTTTTTTGTTGGTTTGTTTTTCGGGTTTTTTTTTTTTTCATTAGAAATACTGACAAGAAAAGTGGCATTAATTAAACAGACTGACTCCAGCAACTAGCTGTGACTGTGGATGTTGGATATGAAGCAGGAATGTAAAGGTTATGTGATTTTCCTGCATGACTAATGGGCTGCAATACTGAAACACATCCCAGGGCTCTGCTCTTACAAGTGCTACTAAAATTTTACAGATTTTTTTCATTAACATGAAGATTCAAAGTCAAAGCAACATCCCCTGTTGGGCCCCCTCCATAATACTTATGGTAACAAAAAGCTGTCCCTGGCTTCTGCAGCAGCGACCTTGTATTCCTCTGCCACAGGTAACTGCAAGCTGTGGGGCAGAAGCAAACACCTCCTAGTCAGTTTGGCTTTCAGCAGGTGGTGTGAATCACCCCGGGTTCTCTCCAGGGTCGAAGGATAAACATTGCCTTTTCCTCAGTATGACTGTGACCTGTTTGCTCACCCCACAGCAAAGTACAGTGATACATTAAGCTCCCTCAATTTTATAAAAGATATTGGGTAAAGCTCTTGCTTCAGCAGCGTAAGTGTCTGGCAGGGACAAATAACTCCTAAGCAAGCGTCAAACCACCTCCAGCAGAGGCACATCCAGCAAGAACTGCAGCTCCCACAGAAATCATTGATTTGAATCGGTGCCTGCCATCCTGTACTGAGAACTGTACAAATGGGCAATGTGCCCTGCTTCTGAACCCTATTGATCTGCATGAATCTTAGGACAGACATGGTTGTGCATTTGAATAGGCCACAAGGCAGAGTTGAGGCTTCATAGGAAAAGAATCATTTAATTTTATTTAAAAAAAGGAGGAGAGAATATAAAATCCTGCAATTCAAGCTCTAAAACAAAGTCTAATGAACAAGGATTAGAGTGAAGACCACTTTACATTTGCAGACTGGGGTTTCTGGCATGTTTTTCTGCAGTATTTGCTGCTGATCACCAGTGGGAGTGAAATCACCCTACTAGTCCTGGTCTAATCCAGCAATTCCAATCTTCATAAAGGAATGTGACAACTAGCACAGTTTAAACTGGCAGTTTTTAAAGTAACCCAAAGTAACAATAAGTGATATTTTAGCACAGAAAAAAAACCCTCCTCAATCAATGTTTTGATAGAGAAATACATGCATTTCTTAAAATACCTTAAATTGGACACAAAAGCAGAAACTGTGTTTCTGCAAGAGGGCCAGGGTCTTGCTTATATGTCTCCTCCGAGAAATGACACTTCTTATAGAAGACTGACCCTTTTTTCCCCCCTTACTGTATTAAGGCATTATCCCAGCACCTAGATACTCCCCTGCGCTCTCCTGTCCAATTAGCAAAAAGGTCAGTCCGAAACAAGTATAACTTAAGTTTATAAAGGCTGACAAGAAGTTAGTAGGGGTTGGTACGAGTGCAATCATATTAATTCTGGGTAATGCTTTTCCACACATTAGCAATTCAGCTGTTGTGCTCAGAATGAGAATTAAAGTAACAACTGTGAACTTCTGGCAGTAAAAAAAGAAAACAGTATATCCAACGGCAGAGAAAGTATAAATGCAGTGCACAGCAACAGTGCTCTAATATCACCAAAAGTACCAACACTGAAGGAAAGCAGCTGTTCACATCACCAGCAATGCAGTACAGTTGTGAGCCTGGAGGAAAGCAGGATGTTTCCCTACAGATTTCTAAAGAGAGAACTGATTCCTACACTAAGTGCTTTTGTTCCCCGATGCCCTGCTGCCAGGCACCCCTTGCTCATGCATTCTCTCTTATCTAGTTCACTTTAAGTTCTCTTTTCCCCTTAGGGGGCTGTCATTGTTAGTATTGCAATGTCCATTCCCTTTCAGTTCTTGGTCAGCTATAACCAGTGAAGTAAAACACAAGAAAGGCAATCAAAAGCGCCCCTGTGATTATCACTTCTTAGGTTTTGACAAGACATTGAAAACAACATGGGAAAAAAATGCTGTTTCTCATCATTTGTACCTGCACAAATGTTCTGATCCTGTCAGCAGCTTCTTTTATTTCAGTAAGACAGGCATCTACTGTGAGCTAATTTGTGATCCAGTTACTCCAGGAACCAAAGGGAGAGGCACAACCTCCCCACTGTATTCTTCTTAATAGCTTAGAAGCTGTGGTCTTTTTACACCTACAGACTGTGTCTGTGCTTTGAGATATCACTAACAAAGCAAAAACTAAAATATTTTATTTTTCAGCCCTGTACCATGTTTTCAGCATTGACTACAGTGGATACTTAGGGAAAGACTATGAGAATCCTTCCATACATCTTTCCATGGCTCATTCCACTCACAAGTGTGTGAGGCCCACTTTTAACAATATTCTTTAGAAAATTGGTGGGTTTTGTGTAGCTAAAATACTACCTTGTAATGTCTTATTTTCCCTCTACTTATTTCTAAGGAAAAAATGAAAATTGGTCCTTTGTTATCATCTCTATAACTCTCATGGCAATTAACACTTTTTTCCCATTCAGTTGTCTCTTCTACAAATTATATCTAGTTTTCCTCCCTTCACCTTCTCTAAGTCTTTCCAAGTCCTTGTATTGTATCCATTTTGAGGTTAAAACTGCATTTAGCAGGCATATAATTAAATAAACAGTTGCATAGCATATTTGATTTGTTGCCTTTTCTTATCCTGAGAACTCCTATCTTTCTCTTTTATTGTCTGACCAACACTGAACATCATGTTGGTCTTTCCACTGAACTTCTTACCAAGACTCCAGAGTTTCTTTCTGAAGTGCTTTCTTTTTTGAAGTGTTGACATTCTTATTTGTCATGTGCTGAAGTTGTGGTTTTATGCCATGTGTTAAACTTAGTAACTTTGAATTTTGCATGCTCCCTTACTATATAGTTAGTCAGTAATACGAGATTCTCCTGTGTCTTTTTGCAGCACCAAGGACCTGTTCTGAAGTTGCTGAAGGCAGCCTAGCCAGATGTGTTACATTTCTGAGGCACTTTCCCAGCACTGTTGACTGACCATTTCAGTTATTATCTGAGTGCTGTCGAGGCAAGGACAATGCAGCTGGGCTTAGCTGTGCTCACATGTGTTACTACAGCAGGGGTGTTCACACCATGACTGATTGCATATGCAGCATTTGAACAAATGGAGCATCATTTCACTTGAAAAGATGAAATACAGGTTAGCATAATGTACTTAAGATTCTTATAGAGTACTGCATGTGAAAGAAATGGCAGGAGTCTGGGAACCCTGATCTGCTTATAAAGTGTAATGGGAAAGAAATATTTCCTAATGCTTCCACTAGTGACACATAAAGATGAAGATGCTTAAGAATTCCTATAGCAGAAATGTATTAACTAGAGAAATCTGCAAGGTAAATACCTGGTATTTAACAAGGTAACAAGGTCTAGGAAAGAGATTCGGATTCCTCTAGTTAAAGGTGAGAAGATTTGAGAATGTGGACACCAAGTTATTTAGTGGATAGACATAAATGTGTACAGAATCTACTTTTTTTTTTTAAATAGAGGGGATTGCAGCTTCACCCCAAAATAACATTCTGCTGTGCACCTGAACATCACCAAAATGATGGACAAAAATGCTTGATACGAGTAATGATGAATACAATTAGAGCTGAACTGTGGAGTTGGAGAATATCCTACAGAAATAAATGTTCCATAATAACTAAAATATTACAGTCAAAACTTAATAGAAAAGCGTGTGAAATGGGAGATGTGGAAGCAGAAAGCTTGATGACATGAATGATGACAAATGTTAAAGGCAAAGAACACAGGCAAAGATATGCTAAAGGAAGTTGCAATAATTTGTGATAGTTTCCTTCCAAGTCTGCCTTTCTCACTTACCATGATCTTTTGGCCTCTTTAGACACAAACATAACTCTACATACAGTCCTCAGGTTATTCAGGTAATTTTAAAAGCAGCAACATCCTAAAATTTCAGTATCCAGTGGTTTGAGTCCAGAGTCTGAAGGCTGACCTCTACAACTCTCCTTTTATAAAACACACATCTCAATTCCAGGTACCAAACACTCAATTATTGTTTACTTGGCTTGTGCATACTGTAGTCAGGTAAATGTCCTGACCACACCTTTAGCATTTACATTTGGTTTATCGCTCATTTGCACTACAAGCATCTTGACTTTTTTTTTTGTTGTTGTTGTTCCAGCACTTATTTATTCCTGTCAACGAACTCCATGTTTAATTTCCTTGCAAAGATCCCAGCCTGAAGCCTTCTACTTAGACTCTATCAGTCCCATCCCAATAGATGAACCTGAGAATGATCTTACAACAATTATTTTAAAGCAACTCAGGGAAGTGTTTATTCAGAAATACTGCTCTGGATCCAAGTTAGATTTAGAAAACTGACCACAGCAAAATTGGAGCAGTGATACCTTTCTGATAGGATTCTGCCAGAGTTCAAATGCCTTGTGCAATTAAGACTTAATTACAGTTAAACCAGACTGTAACATCAAAAATTTCCACACAAACTTGTCTACACAGAAATAAGTAAAAATGTGAAAATTGATCTTGGCAATAGTTTTTATTTAAGCCCATTTTTCTTACATCCATTTTCACTGGAACATACACAGAAGTTCCTATAGAGTCCATTCAAGATCCCTAAAGAAATGCATAACAATTTAAAGAAGTGCACAGTAAAGACCCAAGATTTCTGATGAGATTTACAGAAGTACATGCTTCAGATGGGGATTATCCTTACAAAAAATTATGTACCTGGCTTCTGGTTCACAGCATAATTTGGCGAGACAGTGAAAGACTCAGGAGAAAGAGGAGACGTAAGTACATATGCTGCTAGCATACAAGATTTGATAGCAAGAGAAGGTAAAAGGAAACAGCAAAGAAGAGGCACAAAACTAGAAAAAAAACCAGAGGAGACACGAGTTTTCATAGGGATATAAGAAGCTCTGCCACTATCCTATAGGATGTGTCGTTTCAGACACTTCAGCTCCGTGGCCCCAGTTTGATGGGCAGACTGACAGGCACACTCAAAGCAGGCTGGTACTCTGGACACCTGGACATAAGAGTATGTTTATGAAAAGACAAAGCATGTGTGGGAGGCTAGTTACTGAACACTGGATATAGAATTAGCAGTCTAGGTTGAAACACAGCTCTTAATAAGTAAAAGTGCATCACAGAAGGTTAAAAAAAATGTTTAGGATTTTGTAGTGTTGTTTCAAAGAAAACTAGAATCCTACCAACAAATAGGAAGGGAAACAGCTGGGAAAAGCTAAAAATTAGTATTACAATGAACAAAACAAGACTGTAATAGTGAGAAAGTTCTTTAAACTTTCAACAGTTGTTTCTGAAAAGAATACGTGTACAAGGGTGTGAAGCTACTAATGGCCATAAGCGTGCACAGAGGAGCAATAAGCTTGTAATCTGCATGCAGAGGTTTCAGTGTATGCTTCTGCTTGGAACCCCTATTACACAATCCAAAGAACACATTTCTATTTTCATTGCTTGAGTTTTCCAGCTTTCTAGTAAGGAAGGGGTAGGGGTGAGGGAGAGTATGTGTATATCCAGACAGATGTTTTAATCACAGGTCTTCTTTGTTTCCCTAATATTTTTTCTCTTTCAGTTTTTATCTTTCTGATCCCATCAATTACTTTTTTCCATTTTCAAAGAATAGGGTTTCCATAGAAAGACCCATTAAATCATCTGATTTTAACTCTTTTAGGGAAAAGATTATAGGATACTACTCACTCACCCTATCTGAACTAAGTCAACAGCCTTAACACAAAAGCACCCTAGCAGAGTCATTTTTCCTTTGATTTGAAGACATCATGGTATTAAAACATTGCTGCTTCCCTTAGTTTGTTCCACAGGGGACTGTACTTCCTAATGGTGAAAATGCATGTCTTGCTTTTATTTGAATTACCTTAGTTTGTTATCAGTGATTTTATATTCACCTTCAGTCACTGACTGAAACAGGGTAATTCTAAGGAACCCTACTAGCTGAGCTTCTATGCAGCTGTGACTCCCCACTGACAGCTCATTTTCCAGTTCTATTCAATAAGGCAGTTCCTAATCCCTTTAAAAATCTCTTTACTGATACTTCATAATTATATTTTTGGCAGTCAAGGTGTTATAAGTGACTAATAAAGCACCTAAATACTTTCATTCTTTGCTTTTAGTTTTATGAATCCCAGTTTTAATGATATGAATGAACAAAATCATGTTTCCTTTCCAAGACTTCTTTCTATAATATTAAGTTGCCTGGTCTTAATTAGATTTTCGTCCTTTTATTTTTAGCCTGGTTTCCTACTGAAATAAGACACTGTCTATGTATTTGCTTTCTTGTTGATCAGTCTCATGAAAGGAGCCATGAGCTGACCAGCAATTTCAAACATATTTGACAAGGTGGAAGAGATTTCAGAGATTTCATGTTTCTGGGGTTTTTTAATGGTATAAAAAGAAAAAAGACATTTAAAGCACCCAAGCCCTACTTTTATTAGACATCAGATCTTGCAGGTCTTTGAGGCTTGGTTGTCAAGTCTTCATTGTTTCTGACACTCACGTGATCTGCTGCTGCTGGTTCACTGTATCCATTTACCCCTATTACTTTTTGCCAGGGATTCCCGTGTGGCTAACTAACCAATATGTAACTGGGTAAACGACATGATGCCAGATTAATTCCTAACTGAAGGGTTCTCCTATAATTGTAGAATACCTCTGATAATCTATTTTTTTTTTTAAATAGTAACTTTTAACCATACAACCATGGAATCACACTGGTTTGAAGGGACATCCAAAGCTCATTTGTCCAATGAAGCCCTAGTTAGAACAGGTTGTTCAGAGCTGTGCTCAGTTTTGTGTACCGTCAAGGATGGTGTCCCTGTTCAGACAAATTTGAAGGAAAATATCCTCTGATAGAAAGCCATGTTACAATCACCCCACCCCCCACCAAGTTCAGGAAAAACCTTTTTCCTCGAAGGAAAGTGAAAGCGATAAAACCTATTTATTAACAAACATACAGGAAAATAATGCTAAATAGTAAAACCCCTCACTACAGAAAGAAAACCTGGGAAGAATTTAGAGTCCTTCCGTAGATGTGGTCTCTCCTTCTCAGAGCTGGTGTGGGGGTGGGCCTCCCCCCAGGCCTCAGTAGAAAATTCTCCTGATGTGTTCTGATGATGTTGAAACAGTCCAGAAGAGAAGAAGGGAAAAACCAAAGTCCCAAGAAAACAAAGTTCAACTTTCCGTTTCTCTCTCCCAAGAATAAACGGAGCTGGAAAAAAACTGACTGAGAGGCACACCAGAATGCTTCCTCCCCCCATTGCTGCTGCAGCCAGAACAGAGAGAAAAAAAAAAAAAATCTGACCTTGAATCAAATAATTCGCTGGGTTTTTTCTCTCTCCTCTCTCAGGCTCAGTTTAAAAGCACAGAAAAGGCACAAAATTAATTTCTGGGCAATAGAGCAGTGATAGAGGATACACATCATAAAGTCACCCCAAGACAGATGGGTATCCCACTCCCTGTCCAGACAACCTTCTCAGTGTTGGACCACTCTCATAGAAATAATTTATTTCTTACACCGAACTGGAACTCCCTGTGCTGAACCTCCCATTCTTCTCTGCGTAGCTCTGAGAAGTCTGGCTGCACCTTCTCCATAACCTCCCAATAAACAGCTAAAGGCAGGAACTGGATCCCCCTTTAGCCTTTTTAAGGCTGAACAAAAACATTTCTTTCAGCCTCTCATTGCACCATCATCTCCTAGTGGCCCTTAACAGACCCACTTCAGTGGGCCTTTCATGTACCCCAAACCAGACACAGCACTCCAGATATATATCCCTCTCTTTCAAAATGTGGAAATTAAAAGTTATTAAATATTATTGGTTTTCATCATAGTTTGGCTATTCGAATCTTAGGGTATCCTTGAGTGGCATTTTTTTCATTCCAGATATAGTTTAACTATATCAAAATTTATATTTCAACATTGCTATTGGCTTCACAATGTTAACTTAGAGGAAGTTGTTCCTGCTATGTTTAGATTCCCTTGTCTATCTATTCCTTATAACTCACTAGGTATACCAATTACTATTGATTGTAATTTTTATATTTTTCAGATATTGTAATAGTACTTGCTATTTCTTCCTGAAAAGAGTTGGGAACTTGGGTGTCTTGAGAGCCAAAGTCATCACACTGTGTAACAGAAAAAGCCCCTTCTGAGTAAGTCTCTATTTAATTTCTATTTTCTGCCTTCATGATCACATGACTTGATCTTGACTACTGTTTTGAATAAGATACTCCCAAACCTTTCAGTAATCTCTTGTGTGCTGAACTTCTCACCAATTTCATGATTTTCTTCTTGAAGGTGTATTATTTATGGCTACTGAGTGAATTGGATTTTTTACTCTCTTTTCCTTTGGCTGCTTTTCATCTGTGTGACTGTCATGTAGTAAAGAAGCAAAAACCACAGGAAACAAGAATATATGACAAGAAAAAAATTACAGAAGGAGCATCAGCCAGGCTGACTAGCTAGCAGCTTCAGGCAAGAGAAGAGAATCTGTCAACCTCTTCATCATTGTGCTAACAATAAGAAGAGAGAGCTCACACCACATAGCCTTCTTTGCAGCAGAGCTTGAAACAAGCCTAACCAAAATAAAAAACTGATACAGTAATTATAGGAATGCAGACAGTAAGAGGACATTTTAGAGCACTTTCTCCCTCCACTTTTCAAAATTTGGGAAATTTGGAATGTTTTAAAAAATATTTCACCCTTAAAAGACGTATCTAAGAAGTCCATTCTTGTTTTTTATCCACATCAAGAATCCAAATGTCTGGCAAAGTACAGTTCTGAGTAGAAATGAATACACCTTCTCATGCAGATTTTTTTTCAGGATTATTCATATTTCAAGAGATGCAAGAAATAAACTCATGATAGACAGCATTAATCACCTGGAATATGTTTTGAAGAACACTGTAAGGAGTTTCATGCCTTTTCTGTGAACCACCAGTCACCTTTTTTGTGACAAAATTTGTAAGAAGGGGATGGATGCTTTCATCTCAGATTATTTTCTTTGCTTTTCTTCCTTCAGTTGGCTTCTCTCTTTATTTCTGTGCAGACTTCTGAATTCCCTGTGAATAACTTTCAAAGCCAAGTAGGCATTTCAGGAGACTCTTTGGTTTGCAAGTAACATAATGACAGTTGCCCTATTTTAGACTAAAACTGTCGTCCTGGTTCCTTTGTGGTCATTTACATTTCCATTACAGACTTACTCATATCCATATGACATGTACAAGTCCTGAAACATCCCAGCTCAGCTATTAACAAGACCTGTATCTTCTGACTGATACTGATCTAAGAACTTCTCAGTCAGATCTTCTGGGGGTTCATAAGGCCTCTAGATATCCTTTTTCCCTAATCAAATTAATTGCAAATTAATTGCAAAACAGCCTTTAGGAGTGCATAACCTCTCTATCCCTCCCATTCCCCCAGCACACATACATGCACAACTTTTAATTCCCACTCATTCCTGCCCTCACATTACTGTGTGACTGGCAGAAAGTTAGAATTCTTTACAGATTTGTGTAAAGGAAAGACACCCTGTAAGAATCACACGTGAGGGAGATGTTACAATATGATTTCACACTTTGCTGGATAACAGAAAGTTCATGAGGTTAATACAAGAAACAAATCAATAAGAAATAAGGTTTTACTTGTTCTAGCTTTGATGGAACCACTTGTCTAATGGGGAAATATGTTCTGTGGCTGCCCAAGATAGGGTTCACCAGAGTACCAGCAACACAAAGGCTTGCTAAGACATTGACTCATGTGCAATCTTACTGCAGTGGGGGAAAAGGAATATTGTAGTAAGTGCAGAATGAGATAGGGCTAGAAAGGGGACATATAAGACAGGACAGTAAGAAAACAAAGATATAGCTGGCATGTGGTAGATATGTTGTGCTCTTTTTACCGTATCACAACAAAAGATAAAACTTTGCCAATGTCCAGTACAGGGTCAGTGATATTACCGTGTTTCAGCAAGCACCTTTCCATCAGTACCTATCCCTTAACTCCCTTCCTGATAGGTTAGATGTATTGGAACTGTGCTTGTCTCCAACAAATCTTAGCCACTGTACCAAACCTCTGGCCATTCCTCAAGTCAAGTTAAGAATGCTGAGATCTCTCAACTGCAGCTTAGATGGCAACACAATGTTCAGGACCTCACACCTACCCATCAGGAACTCCCAACAAGGGCAACAGCATCAGCAAAGATTATGACACTGATTACTGAACTTAGTGACCACTGACAACCTGGTGGATACTGGTAATTACAATATATGATCCAGTTAATGAAAAATTTCCCTTTCACAGGCTTTCAAACTTTCATGGCATTGTCCTTTCCACCCTCTCCCACAGATGGATAAACTATGGGAACAGAAATTAATAAAAACAATCCACAGGAATTTTAAAAAGACACAAGCAAGGGCTACCTGGGAAGGAATTAAAAAATCTATGACACAGTTCTTTAAAAAAAAACAAGAGTAAAAAAAATATAGCATGCTGCAGATAATGGGGACAGCTCCCTTTCAAAAGCTGCCTTAGTCATCAATGTCAGCAGAGCACATCAAAAAAGGGGGAAAGGAGTCAGACAAAACATTTCAAGTAATGGAAAACTGGAAATCTCAATCTTTATTAGCAGAGAGCAAGAGAGCAAGTGAGCATACTCACTTATGATAAATTGCAAGGGCAGGAATAGAACAAGAGGCTAGAATAGATATATTAAATTTGAAAAATTAATATAACTCAAAGTACCACTCTCTATTAACACAACATCCAACATGTAGATGCAGAAATGGAAAAAGACAGCTCTAGCAACATTAAAAAATTAGCTCATAGATGACTGGACAGAAATGCTTTTGCAAGTCTTTATATCCTCAGGGTGCTCTTCTAAAAAAGATGGGAAAAGACACATAACTGTGCTTCACACTAGTCAACAGCCACCGCAGCAGACTCAGTTCTCATATTTCAAGTGAGATAACACTTAACAGTTCAGGCCTAGGGGAGCAGTCTTCTGTTTATGATGTGTTGCAGTGTCAAGTTTTGTAAGCATTGCAAGGTGCTGCGTAGGTTGTGAGAGGTTCAACACGAATGGTATCAACATCAACATGCTTGGTCCCCCTATACTGCATGTGCCCAGGGTCATAGGAAAGCAATGGGCTTATCTGAGCATCCTTCTTGACCTGGCATACTTTGAAGCTCATTCTAAATACAAACACAAATGTAGCTTCTATATACACAAGATGGATAATCATAAAGATTTGATCTGAGCATGAGTTGGAGTGTGCTCAGCTCATAGCAAAGAAACAATTCTCAATCAACACTTAGAAAATCACAAAATATGCTGAGTTGGAAAGGACCCATCGGGATCATTCAGTTCAACTCCTGGCCTTGCCTACACAGCTTATCTAGTGATAAGCCTCAGTCTCAAAGCTGTCCCAAAACATGAGAATTCTGCAGTCAGATAAAAACACATGACTGAGATGTCCTGACAACAAGGTTGCCTGTCACTGCCTCTGGAGTCTGTTGGGTGCCAAAGTCAGACGAGGATCTGAATACTTCTATTATATCAATACTTCTATTATATTAATACTTCTATTATATTAATACTTCTATTATATTAATACTTCTATCCCACATTTGGGATCTCAGAGTTTCTCTCTTAGACAGAATCATATCCCCATCTCCGTGTCTGTGCTTTTGGTATTTAGTATCTTGAACAACATAAACTTCAATCTAAGGTATTTTTTACCCAAAGTATCCATGCAATAATCCCTCTTTCCTAGGCCTGCTGGCTGCAAGTTGTCTTTACTGACTTAATATGCAGTCTGGGGTCAGTAAATTAGCCAAAAGAGCTAGGAAGAAGGTTTTTGGTTTATACTTACTAGGTAACAAAGTCCTCAAGAAAGCACAGCCTAAGACAGAATTTTATTTAGGCTCTTTGCTACTTACCCTTTTTTACGAAATAAAAGCATATCTGATGAATAGCTTTTAACTAAGTATTTAAAAATTCTGCACCAAGATGGCTAAGTGTAATTTCCTGCATTTAGGACAGAAGTATATTTACCTGCTGAGAGAAAAATAGAACAGTTGAGTTCAGTACAAGTCTAAATCCTAAGTTTTTATTTTAAATTATTTCTATAAAAATAAAGTCTACTTTCTCAGGAATCAAAAATCTAAGAGATAAGTAAGAATAACCCTGTTCTGAAATGAAAGGCAGACAGCAGCAACTTCCTGAACTGCAGGGAAGGCAGCATGGTGTATTATACAGCAAAGTTATCCTGAATAACACTGATCCCATGAGTGGTCGTCATTATGCTCTTGCTCACCAAAGGTATTTTTACGACTTTGAATCTTCTCTTCTTATAAGGATTGCAGAGTTGAGTACAAGACCTTAGACTTAGACAGAAAAGATTCTGGCAAATCCTTTGAAATTTCCCAACAAAAATACTTAGCATATATAGAAGTTAGTATGCACAAAAATATGTATTATATTATATAGCAACAGATATTTTGAGACACTTGCTGGCCTAAAGTTTTCTTTTTTTTTTTCCCAAATTGGTGTCAGCCAAGCGTCATGCTGGCCTCTTTTTAGTTTGGCTGGCTGCTCTCAGGGAATGAGTTCTTTAGTCTGATTGATCTAGGATACTAGAAAATGCCAGGTAAATGTGACCCAGTATATAAATTCTATCAGAGTGCGAAAGAAATCTGCTTCAAAAGAAAAACAAAAGGATCAGCACAAGTGGTTTTACATTGTTTCCCTACTCTTATGCTTACTGGCTCAGTAGCTGGGAAATGTTTTTTTGTGTCTGTGATCCAAAAGAAACTCAGCTTCTAAGTATGGCAGTCTTGAGGCAAACCTGCCTTTGCAGCAATAACTTTCACCTGGGACCATATTTTGTTCTGCAGTTTCTCTGTTGATGAAGCATAAAACCCGTCTGATAACTTCCTTTTTAATGCTGTCTCTGAAATCTGTGCTGCTAGCTACTAATTAAAAATAGGAAAAGTTAATGACAGAAGAAATGAGAAACGAGAAAAAAGGGAGAAAGCATGACTAGAACAGAGGGTGTAAATAGACAGAATAACTGTAATCCTCCTATTCTCTATTTAGAACTCTTTGTCTCCTTTCAGTTTTGTTTAATGATACAGAAACACTTCCTGTGTCTCCTCAATTCCAACATTACTATTTGAATCACACAAACAGGATCCACTTCTCCATCATTACATGGAAATATTAGCCACCCTGTAGTGAAGGTTGCAGCCAGCTTCTGTTACAAAGTTCTATTCAGCAATCTTATGAATTTGGCAAGGAAAATTAGTCTGCCATGAAAATACCTCTGCATGCTGTGAAGGATCAGGAGAGGGTCTGTAAAAAGACTGAGGAGGAGCTATCAAATGGCTTTGCAGTGGGTGACTGTGCAGGTTTTGGCTAGGGTAGAATTAGTTGACTTCCTAGTGGCTGGTATGGGGCTGTGTTTTGGATTTGTGCTGAACACAAGGTTGATAATACAGAGATGTTTTGGTTATTGCTGAGCAGGGCTTGCACAGAGCCAGAGCCTTTTCTGCTTTCCATGCTGGTGAGGGGGCTGGGGGTGAATGGGAGGTTGGGAGGAGACACAGCCAGGACAGGTGATCCAAACTGACCAGAAGGATATTCCAGAGCATCATGCTTAGCATATAAAGTGGAGGGAAGGGAGAAGGGGGGCACATTTGGAGTGATGACGCTTGTCTTCCCAAGTAACCACTGCATGTGATGGGGCCCTGCTCTCCTGGAGATGGCTGAACAGCTGCCTGCCCTTGGGAAGCAGCGAATTCCTTGCTTTGTGCTTGTGTGCGTGGCTTTTGCTCTCCCTACTAAACTGTTTCTATTCAAACCTGTGAGTTTTCTACCTTTCACCTTTCCAGTTCTCCCCCTGCTGCTGCTGGTGTGGGAGTGAGTGAGTGGCTGTGTGGAGCTGGGTTGCTGGCTGGCATGAAACCACGGCAGCCACTCCCTGGCCGAAGCACCCCAGCTTTCAGTTCAACTTGTGCAGCAGGTGGGGCATTCTGCACTCTTTTCACCTCTGCTTGCTCTCAGGCCTGGCACCATGCAAACCCACCATAACATCCACACCTTGAGCTGACAGAAATGCAGGTGGCAGGGACTGCAATCAAAAGGACAGGGGCCACTTCTCTGTCTGAAGGCATGAGGATGAAAGCTGTGGGGCTGCTATGTTCCCAAGCCACCCAGATGTAGCAGCTTCCCCAAGTTTTCCACCTAATTTGCAAAAAACCATTCATTTCCTTAACAGCTCATGCCAAAATAAATTCAGCCAAGTCTTCTGGCTGCTTCCTTCACTCTAATTATTATTTTCTCTACTGGATTATAAACCAGAAATCTAGCTTATACAAGCTCATCAAGGCACTAGGTATTTTATTCTGATAACTATAATTTAAATGCCACATGACTATTTTTATATGTAAAAAACTTCCGTTCATGAATTATTTTTAAAAGGATGCTGACTTCTGAAAAAAAGTACTAGAACACCAATTTGTCCAAATTTTTTCAAACTGATGTCCCTTATTTCAAAAAAAGAAAAAGCACACACATGCAAACACTGAAGATCAAACAATTCTCTAAGAATTGGTCTAAGACTCTCTAACATTGGTCAAGAATCAACATTAATACAATTATAACCTAAAAATCCATAAAATATTCACAATATATTGTGATTTGAACCAGACATTACAGTTACCCATTATCTGAAGCAATGAGAGAATGTGGTTAAAATATTAAATGTTTAGCACTCTGTATAGGACTATTACTTAGAGAGAAGCAGTGTTCATGTATGCAAATATAAATATGTCTGGCATTTTAAATATATTCCTACAATGCCAGAGGAAAAAATATAATGCTGTGATTTAAGTTTCCTCAGTTATATTAATTTGTCCATGGTTTAATAAAAAAAGCAACAAAAAACCATACAACAACCAACTAAACAAATTTGACCCTTTCTGTGCTCTACAGATTTCAAGTAATGATACCTTCAGATTATTTTTATTACCCACAGGCACAACAACAGGCATGACAGAATATTATGCTGTGATGAAGCAGATAAATCACGTCACATATAGGGCAAAATGTACATGTATATTCAGGCATTCATACTTATGGAAAACTAGATTGAAATCATAAACCAAGATACCACTTTTTTTTTTTTTTTAATGCTACTTTCAAGAGCAAAGTATTCACTGTCAGTTTAGGCTGGAAAAAAGTAGCACAAATAAAGATAAATTTCTCTTCTTGCTTCTCAGTTACAAAAATGAACACACAGGTAGACACCAAGCAGTTGAACTTGAAAATCCTATTGATCAGGCAAGACACTGTGACTGAAAGATTAGATTATCTGTTTAATACTGGGTTAATACCTTTATCCTCAATGAATAGATGTTGGAGTTCTCAGTTACAGTAAAAATGTCAGCTACTTTATACATCCTGTGGGCAAAGCCCTCTCAGAATATCTTCATCTGTATACAATCACTCTGCACCACACATTTGACATGTCTGAGGCAATTTCATGGATTTTATACAAAACTAATGCAATTAGTGAACTGCCTTATGGCTCTATTACCAGAGTGCTATGGCAGGGAGCAGAAAGGTGAACTGCCTCAGAGGCTGTTGCTGGAGACCTATTTTCTACAGAGAACAGAAGCTGACAAGATATTTCTGTGGGTTCTGGAAAAACCTGCAAGTTTTCAAATCTGCATTCATGAAAGAGGATTGAGGCATAGCACATTCTCTTTCCACACACAGAATGGCTGCTTCAGGCTATGACAACCTCTCCTTGACATGAAAGCAGGTGGCTTCCTCTGTTAAGGAGAAACTCATCTAAAAGAGACAGAAATACATTGGAATAGGCTTTACCTTGCTCTTAGAGTCACAAAGAAATTTAAAAAAAAAAAAAAGTAAAAATCCCATAAATGTTTCTGTCTGCACTCTGCCCATGCTTGGGCGATGCTTCTGCCAGTCACCAGGAAAAGATGTAAAAATAGTGAAATCACATGACTAAATGAATAAAAGAATATCATAACAGAATGGCTTGGGCTGGAAGGGACCTTAAAGATCACCTAGTTCCAATCTCCCTGCCATGGACAGTGGCATATTTCCCTAGACCAGGATGCCCAAAGCCCCATTCAACTGGCTTTAGACACTTACATGAATAGGGCATCCACAACGTGTCTGGGCAATCTGTTCCAGTGCCTCACCACTGTCATAGGGAAGAATTTCTTCCTAATATATAATTTAAACCTCTTCTCAGTTCAAAGCCACTCCCCCCTTGTCCTGTCACTACATGCCCTTGTCAAAAGTCACTCTCCATCTTTCTTATAAGCCCTCTATAAATCCTGAGTAATGAGGTCTCCCCAGAACTTTCACTTCTCCAACTCTCTCAGCCTATCTTCATAGGAGAGCTTCTCTAGCAATCTCTCCAGATTAAGGAGAGATTTTTCAGTTCTAGTACCCTGAGGCATCTACCTCCTAAGAGGCATTTGTGGGCAAACTGTACTGAGGATTAGGACTTCATCTCCCAGCTGGTTTTATGGTTTGTTTGGGTTATTTTGGTGAGAGAACAGGTCATGTGGCTATTTTGCTCTTCTTTCTTGCATGTGCATACAGGCCTAAAATAATCACCTGGGTTATGTTTTTTGTTTCTCCTCTCCAGATGGGGATTATTTAATATAAATCTATTTTACTGACATCACCCAGTATGCATTAGCATTCTACAAAAATGAAACAGCAACACTCACAAAAATCTGATAATGACAGAGGAAGGCGTGCAGAAGGTCTTTTCCTTAATGATAATGGCATGAAACTGCCTGGTTTAGGTTTGTATCATTGTTGTCATAGCATCCAAACACCTCATTTTGATTGCACCTTCATTTCCCTTGATGTTTATTTCATGAGGCACCAAGAACATGTCAAAACACTGCAGTGTACCTAGAACTGCACTAAAGGCCAAAGCCTAGGGTTACAAAGTAGCACATAAAGCCAGCCAAAAAGTGCTTGAGGATGTTACCAGGGCCATGTATCAGCAAGAAATTTGTTAACTAAAATCCTCAGCTGCTGTGTACTGCAAATTGTTTACTTCTCATATTAAAAAGAAGAAAATAATAAAAATGTAACATATCAATCTCACATGAGGCAGATAAAGTGGCAATTAGTTTAGCTTAATTTTGAGCTTTGTTTCAATTGGAAAAGAGAAGGCTTAGGGGTGACCTAATTGCAGCTTTCCAGTAGCTGAAAGGAGTCTACAAAAATTGGAGAGGGACTTTTTTATAAGAGCAAGTAGTGACAGGAAAAAGGGGGAACGGCTTGAAACTGAAAGAGAGTAGGTTCATATTTGGTATTAGGAAAAAGCTCTTTAGAGTGTGGTGAGGCATTGGAACAGGCTGCCCAGAGAATTTGTGGATACCCCATCCCTGGAAGTGTTTAAGGACAGACTGGATGAAGCTCTGAGCTTTCATCTAGTGGAAGGCATCCCTGTCAATGGCAGGGGGGTGGAACTGGATGATCTTTAATGCACCTTCCAACCAAAACCATCCTGATTCTATGAAACATTGTCAAGTGCCTGAAAGGTTTTAGTATCACAAAGACACCTGCACATTTTCTGTATTTTCTTTCAACACCTCTCCATTAGAGCAATCCCAGCTCTGATTTGGCTCAGGACAAATACCTTTTGCCAATATATTCCTGGGCGAGATTCATGTATTAGCTCATAGCTGAGACAATTCCCACTAGGTAATCTGGAAGCAGCCACTCTGTTTTTATAGTATTGAGGTGGAAAGGGACCTCTGGACATCTTCTAGTTCCACCACCTGACTCAAAGCAGGGACAGTTCAAGTAAGTTGGTCAGGGCTGTTTTGAGCCTCAGACATGTTTTGAGCATCTCTAAAGAAGGTCTCACAATCTCTCTGTGCAACCTGTTCCAGTGTTCGACTAAACTCACTGTAAAAGCTTATTTCCTAAAAGTATACAGAATTTCCTTTTGCAATTTGTCCTTACTGCCTCAGGTCCTGCTACTGGGAACACCACTGAGAACAGTGTGGCTCTTTCACCTTTACTTCCTGATATCCCCCCAAGCCTTCTCTTCTCTAAGACGAAAAGTCTCAGCAACCCTGAACGTAAGATGCACCCACCCCTCCAACATCTTCGAGGCCCTTTGCTGGACCTGTCCCAGTATCTTCATGTCCATTATGTTGGTGACTACACCCACCACTCCAGATGTGGCCTCACCTGTGCTGAGAGGAAGGATCACCTGCTTTGACCTGCTGGCAATGCTTTTCCTAAAGCAGACCAGTTTGGGAAAACCTTAGCGTTTAGTTGTAGAGTTGTGGTCAAGACCACACTAACTGGTTTCAGAAAGAGACCATGGGTCTGGAACTGTTTAACTTACTATGCATCTAAACTGTTAATTTTACTACTGTTCGTTTCCAAAACTATACTGAAGTAGTAGGGAGTTACTAAAAGTTAAAAATAAATTGGGAATTCACAGGAATGGCAGGGGTTTCAGGAATCCTACAAAGCACATCCCTTTGCATGACAAAAAAAATGAAGAAAAACTGCTTTTTTTCAAAAAGTGAAGGTGTGTGAAAGACACATGTTCAATGCTATTTATCTTTTCTGTAGACAAGCTGTTTCAACACTATTTAAAGGTGCTGTACACATACTGAATTTTAGCAGCCTCTCAAAACTAAATGTAAGAAGTCTATGTCTGTTTTAGTGTGATAAGGTGTTGCCAGTATTTGGTAAACAGCCCTGCTTTGGCAAAAAAAAAAAATCTCTATTCAACACTTTATACCTCACCTTGTTATCTCCTGTCTGAATCAATGCTGTAATCACTTCACATACTGCACAGCCAAGACCATGTAAGAACTAAGTATATTACATTATCCTCAATCTTTAGAATAAAATTGTTTGTTATGAGTTTACAGACTTTACTTCTCATTCCTACCAGTTATCCACTATATTCCCCTCCACAAGAAGAGAAGATCCCAAGAACCTTAGATTTAAAATGTGCTGCAATTTGCAGTTCCAGAGTTTGTAAGATTAACTATAGATCTGAAGTATTGAGAAATTCATCTGGCATAAGCAAAATCAACTAAAATAGGTAAAACTGAGGCACACCTAAGGACATAACAAAGGAATTGGAGAACAGGATTTCAATATGCAACTAAGAACTTAGTTTTCCCAATCTCTTTATGATCTTTTCTACAATCGTAAAGAAGTCAATAATTTCTAAATCTGCTTTGCCTAAGGCAGGAATGGGAATATACCTTCCACACAATCAGTTTAAGGTCCATAACAAAAAAATGGGCATTCATGTCTAAAAGGCAGATCTAAAAAATTGTGGCTTTGAGTGTATAAGAAGCCTGATAGCAAGAGAACTTGGTGGGTCTAAGGATGACCCACAAAAAAAAGTGCCTTAATATTAAGAAAAAGCCCAAAACCAAGAATGTGTTTGATTTGTTCTGAGACCCAGAACAGAAAAACCTGAGTCCTGGTTGCACATTAGATACTTCTTCCACTTGAAATCCAGAGCCACCTTCTACCAATACATACTTCAAAGACAAGACCACTCTTTATAATATCTAAGGTAAGTAGTGAAGGTTTTCACAAAGATTAATTTGATCCTGATGAGGTTAAAGCTTCCTCTACAGATAGCACTGAGAAATGAACTGTACCTGAAGGGTAATACAGCACAGAAACCCACTGCAGCAACTCTGCACATATGGAGAAAACCCTCTTTCTACAATAACTACAGAGACAGGCCAACAAGATCATCCATACTAGATGGGAGTAGTCAGTAAGGACAGAAGCAAATATTAACACAGTATTGATCCTGAACAGGCAATTATAAGAGCACTGGCCAGACCATGATGAGATGCAATCTCCAGGGCAAGGTCAATTGTTAACTAAGAATATCCATAAGTTGTTGAGCCGGAGTAGTCTTTATGAGTAAGCTTTTTCATGACAGACTCTTAGTCATAGCATTTACCCAGGATGCAAGAGACTGGGTACTAGGTATCTTTAATCTAAAGGGATCCAAGTCTGTTATCTCCTGCACCAAACAGTCACATTAGAAAATCACCAAATTCAAGAAACACAAGAGGGTCACAATCCAGTCCTTTTGCTGTCAGCTGGATACATTCATTTCCAGAGTCAGTTACTGGTTCCACCCCTCCTGTTTAGCTATGCAGACCTCAGTGTGTCCAAAAGAATACGTAAAATGGTAAAGCTGTGACAGACTTGAAGGTCAGCTCCACATCCAAGGCTAGTAAATTCAAGGAGATTAACGACCATATGATTAAAAGTTTTCTTCATGTATGGATAGAGGTCATATGCCCAGAGCGCAGCAGATAGGACCTAGTGGCTATGGCTTACTGAAGTATATTGGAAAATTACAGCTAAAATTGAAATTTCACCTGCATAAAATAAGAGCGCTGTGAAAAGGTAGAACAGAGTCACTAGCACCATCTTCTTTTCAGATCTACTATTCAATCTAAAAATCTAATTGCTGAAACTTTCCCATATACTATGCTTTTTTATTATTACTGCACCTTGCATTTTAACTATTGGGCAAAATAAAAAGTGTCTTCTATGCACACAAGGTAAATTCTAAACCTCTCCTCTGCAGAATACCAGATAACCTATCTTAATGAAAGTGATAGGAACTTTCCCAGAACACAACTGCCATTCATAATGTAAAGGACATAATGTAAATGTTATTCATAATGTAAAATGACAAGGAAGGAAAAAGATCGATACAGGCCTTATAAATCCACTGTACATATGAAAAGATTATCCCATCCTCAGTCACAGAGCTTGTCAATGGGCCTGGTTGTATTATGCAACAACTACAAGAACAATGCCATTCTTTCAAAACAGTAAGAATGTGAAACGTAGGAATAGACTCTGTAAAATTTTCCTGGCGTATCAGAGCTTTGAAGCTCCACACAAGCATCCTGTGACCTAGGTAGAATATAATTCCCCAAGTCTGAGGTTCTGCAGTGTGGGAAAGTTAAGTTTCCCAAGACCAAGGGTAAGTCAGCATGAAAGCTTAAGTCTTTCTGCCCAGTGCCTGGTAGAGTAGACAGCACGAGATCTCTAGCACAGTGGTTCTCAACACATTAAAGGCGAAGCACTTAAATTCACTTAGGGCATGGAGTCATTAATGCTTTTTTCTGATATGATATCAAACAAATAGGGGGAAAACTCCTTTTCACATTAGTAGTGATCAAGAACTATAAATAATGGGATCATCTCTTAGTAGAGCACATACAGAGCCTTTTCCACAGACAGCAAAGCAAGAGCAAGAACAATAAGTTACAGAAAATTTGCTTCAATTTAATTTCACCACAACATAAAGGACTTCCCAAAATGCAATCAGTCAACCTTGAGATAAAATGTTTGAATGATCATTTTATACCCTGTGTACTTATTTGTATCTCACAATCCCAGAGTGCAGATTAGTCAACTGCAACAGTGCTTTGAGAAAAAATGACAGATATGATGAAAAATGCAGTCACAAAAAGAAGGTGACCATAGTAATTTGTATTCACACAAGCTCTGCTGTGTTTCTTATTCATTAATGAGCAAAAAAAATTCAGAAGTTTGATCTTTTTGCTTTTCCTCCCTTTCTTCTTCCCTCTTTGTGCATTTTTTTAAATCATTATTGACTATTGCAAGTCTAAGGGAACTGCCTTGCAGAATAAACATCTATGCACCCAGCCTGCTTATGCTGCATGTGGTAGAGACAGCAGATTTTCCTCACTGAAAATTTCCTGCCAAATTGAAAGGCCTCAAAAATGTCTCCATGAAGGGGAATGAGGCCATCATCAGACTTGCTAATCAGATATTTCTATCTGGAATGTGTGTCCCACACCATTTTCCTGTCCCAAATGCATGTAGCAAAAAGGTCATATTCTACTAGAGAAAGGGGTTTAGTAGAGTGTGAAGATGATACTATGAAACATGCACTTCATTGATCATAGCACTGCTTATAGATATTGAAATCAAGAACAAAGCAATAAGCTGTGTCTGGATATCATGTAATGCAATTTTAAATCAGCTGGCACAAGATGGAATAAAGGTTCTTCTATATAATGAAACACAGCATGATTGCTTTTTTATATATATCTGGTAAAACATAAAAATTGAACTGGTAGAATTTCAAGCCTAAATAAAAGACTGAAAGTTGCTTTATAAAAAAATAAGACAAATTTAACAATTCTAGACAAGACAAAGGTTTGTTGATTTGAGGATAATGTAATAGAAATATCTATACAGCAAAAATAAAGCATAATAGCAATCATTAAACACTGTCAAGCTTAACGCTGAGAAAGTCTTGCTAAATAGGGCATTTGGCATTGAAATGAACTTTTTATGAAATAACTGCAGTAAGATAAGAAAAAGACAGAAGTCTCAACCCCATCCCATTTTAATATTTCAGATAATCTCTGTTTCTTCTCAAGATACTGCACTTTATATGGGTAATGAAATTCATAAATTAGTCCTTTAGATGACATGTTCATCTTCTGTTTAGTCTATCCTTAATATTAATCTATTCACTTTGTTTCTCATACCACTAAAATATTTCAGTTTTAGTTCCTTCATTTAATGCATTCTAGTCAGGAAACTCTTTTATCACTTACCTATCAATATATTACTGGCTTTGTTTCTAATGCAACTCTTGTTCCCCATTAAACCTAGTTCAGTATCAGAGTCAGCTCTATCACATAAGCTGAAACCATTTCTCTAGCTCCCCTTATACAATCCATTTCTAATTTACTGTTTTGTACTCTGAAAGACAAACTGTTCAGCATCTCTCTTTAGAAGGAATTAAATTCTTTATCTTTCACTACAGCTTTTGCCTTGTAACCTTCTGAAAGGTCATTTTGCACAAAATCTGTAAAAATGTTTTTAGGTAATCCTGAAAAGGTGTCTGATAATAATCAACATAGAAAATTTCAGGAGTTTTATTAAATTATTACCACTTCACTCTTTTATTTAAAAGGGTTTGGTTTTACAGTGGCTTTTCTTAATTATTTTTAAACAGGAAGATAGAAAATTAATTCCAGTACGTCTGAATCTCTTTAAAGTGATTAGTAGTTAGTAAATAGTCCATCACGCTCTATTGTCTCACCAATACTCTCTGATGCCCTTGTGTTCAAACAGAATTCCCTATTGTCCACCTTTATGAGAGTTCAAACTATCAACCTTAAAAAGATGTCATAGATATTCAGTGAAATATTTCAAGGTTTTTAGGCTGTATCACAAGCTTTTTATTCAACATCAAGTTGGAAGGAATTTCTACACTGTCCTATTGTTGTATAGGGTTTTTCTTACTTGATGGTAGAATTCTTAAACTCAGAAGGATTTTTTTATGCTTACTACCAGGCATTTTTACTTATTAATATTTGTACTACTTGGCATTTACTTCTTTATGAGTTCCTTATTGTGCCGCCCTTCACATTGTTACCCAAGTCCCATATACCTAAAACTTTCCAGAGGAATATGATACATATACAAAGGGCATCCAAGTTAATCCACAACTAAAATTAAATAAATACATAAAAATCTGAAGTCTGGAGACACAGAGAAAGGAAATAATAATGATATCTGTAGCAGGTGTTGGCAAATGTCACTGTTCCATGTTACTGATCTTCCTGCCAGCATTACAGTGAGTGATGAAATCCAGAACTTTGGTTATCCACTGCTGTGCAGAGCAATCAGCCCCAGGTGTTACACTGAGCAAGCAGAGACAGTCCAGCAGTGTGGCACAGTGACTGTGTGAGCTCCTGCCTCCATATCTACTAGATAATTATTAAAACACATTCTGATTAATACAGTCTCTTACAGTGGCATTCTGCTGGCTACAGTTTAGTGGAAGCTGTTGATTTAATGATGCTACATGGTGGGATGTTTGTGAAGATGACTGTTCTTACAGATATAAATAAATACACTCAGTGTTGCTTTGAAGTTCACTGTACAGAGATTTCATTTCCTGGAAATATTCATTCTGCAAAGGCAACCACTTACCTTGTTCACAAAAAGAAGATAAAAAAATTAATTAATTTTGTTCTCCTTTATAAAATTTTTATGTAACTTCTCTGACAGTGAAATTATAAGACTTCATTTAAAATAACTGAGTCAGAATAGTACGGATTAAAATCTATGGGGCATGAAAGCATTCTTCACTTTCATCTGACTCCTAGAACCTGAAGCACAGAATGATTTCAGATGACAGGCTTTCAAGTGAACATGAGAGGAGAATGAAGCATTGCCTGAAGAAAAGTATAAATCTTCTTTGTAAGAAAGTTCATCCAATGCTATGCTTAGTATAACTCAATTAGTAACAGAAAAAAAAAAAAGAATTGTACACAGTATGTGATTTGATTATAATGGGTGGTTCTTAATTGAATTCCTAGAGAAGAAACTAGTAAAAATTCATGGTTTTTTGGCAGTAGAACAGCCAGTCATGCCTCTGATATGAAAACAAAATTAATTACTTAGTTGTCTTACATCATAACCAAGCTGAAAATATAATGATTTTTGTTTGGTTTTTTTATCTTCTGTGCCACTGGCCTCTACTCACTTCTTTGTCTAATCACACAAAAAAAAAAAAGGCATCAGAGTGGGACCAGGATTAGTTTTTAGGTAACTAGCAATATGATTTTCAACATGGAGTTAGGAATTGCCAGCACATTGTAGCTTTCATCACTTTTCTGTTTCAGGCACCTCTTACTTATGAATCACTAATGATCTAAGCAAATACTGTAGCAGATCTGACCTATCAGTGCACAGAGTTAGGAGAAATTATTTGGCCAAAACCATCTTTTATTTTTCTTATAAAAAAATTTGAGGTTAGGTTTTAAGATCCATATTGCAATTTAGCAGTCTCTGCCTTAAGGAATGTCATGTGCAGAAGAAACAGCTCATTTCTACTGTGCCTTTAGTCTTGACATGATATCCCAAACAACGTACAAAGTCAATGATTTGGTATACAACTAATAAAGTATAAGATAACTTGTACATACAGCAGATGTATTCATTTAAATAAGTTTGTATTAGCAGCAGGTGTGCAAAGTGTAGATCATTGCATACTTCATGCAGAGCATTTGTTTGAAGAATAAATGTCCTGTCAGTATCAGGTATTTTGAAGTGAATCATCATTATCATTAATGGTGATTAGCAAATCACTGTTTGCTACATGGTGAGATGCCCTGATGCTACAAAAACCTCCTACTAAACAACAGTCCTCAGCAAACCACCCACCTGAACCAGGGCTAACAAGAGCCCTAAAAGCTTTAACAACCCCAGTGTGTGCTCACAGGCTGGATGTCACCAGCAAGACAACTGTTATGTGTGCAACAATGGTGTCACCTCTGATCGTGGTGCTGAGCCCCAGCTACTTTTCCTGTTTCCTACGTCTGGCTGTGGTACCACCCATTTTTAAACACATTTCATGATTGGCACCAGGGTGTTATCAACTCAAAGCTAAACAGTCTGGCAAAAGGAATGTGTTTACTTGGCATGATCCAAAGCCTGCTGATGCTGCAGAGGATATATCTGTTGATTTTGATGGGTTTGGTGTTTGCTTTCCTATCACTATGAAGCAGAAATATTTTGTATATTAAATGACATGTTATTATTGCAGTGTATTAAAAACATGAACTTCACACCTTAAGATTAGAGAGAATAAATGGCCAAGTGTTTCAAGCTAAAGAAGAAATACATCTTAGTCAAACCACAGCAGCCATGTTAACAGAACGCACGGAAGATGGCTAATCAATGGAACACTTATCTAACACACTCAGGACTGGCTCCCTGGCGTTGTCAGTCCTGGCATTATGCTCAGACAGAATGGATCTGGGATCTGTGAACAGAGCACTGCGAGCAGTGATGGGTCCTGCAATTGCCCTAAGGTGTCACTGGCGATAGCAGAGCATGGTTTACTCCTTCTAATGGGGGGCTTTAATGTTAAATCAGAAGTAACAGGTGGAAAGAACATTAGGAAACCACAACCACAGAAACTAAACACTAATTGTGCTAAGTTTCCAGTTCTGCTTTGGCAATTTTTTGCCTTCAAATTAACACATTAAAAAACCCCAGAGACTTGCCAGATAGCAAGAACAGATATAACAGCAAAACAGCCCAGGCATCTCTCTACTAATGCAAGACTCAGATCACTTGCCTAAAATATAAGCACATACTAGGACATATGTATCAGTAGCAGCCAAAATAATCTCATTACTATGGGACTCTTCAAGCAAAATCTAGAACAATCTAAAAGAGCAGATCTAAGGCACTGTCAAATGCAGTGAAGGCTGGTGTGAAGAACAATGTACAGCAATCAGCAATGACTTAACTTCAGCTGCCGCACTTATGGCTGCATATCCATAGAGATACCCAAAACCAAAGGGATAGGAACAGAAATATGGCACCTCATAAATGAAAATTCTGCAAAAGGAAAATCTTGAATTGGAACACCACTGGAATACTAGAATGGCAAAAAGAACAAAAAAAAAGGGCAAAAAGAACAAAAAAAAGAGCAAAAAGACTAAACAGTATTCTTCAAAATTCCATCTAAAGATGCCTCTTTGCCCAAGGCCTTTTACAGAAATATGAAGTACTCTGCAATGATCCACAACACCACCTCAGGGTGGTAAAATAAACTCCTAACTGGTGTTTGGTGTTGCCATAAGCCGGATAGTACCACTGTCACTAGATAAAAACTGTGCAGCAGCCACTATTCAGAATCAGTTGCTCCAAGAAAACAACATGTCAAGAAGAAAGCAAAAGAACAAGTAACCATAGGAATTTATCTGTCTCAACAGAAATGCGTAAGATGAAAGGAAGTGCTCAATAGGAAGTGACATTTTAGACAAGAGAAGCTGAAAGCAAAGATACACAAAACATCTGCTCTTTTTTTTTTAACATAAACTTTAAATCTCAAACATAATGTCACTGAAAAGAAGCAGTAATAAGTAATTACCAACCAGAAGGTTTTTTGCATCAGAAAGTGAGACTGGAAATATTTGAGGCATATCTACTGGATCTTGACACAAGAGCCCCCCAGCGAACCTGGTAAATGGAAACCGGATATAAGGAAGTGTTACAAAGACGAGAAACATTAGGCAAAGTCATTAGCAGTGAATGCCCAGCACAACAGTGAATCTCTGCTCGAATGAGAATGCAGGAACAGTAGCAAAAGGCCCAGAAGAACAGGAGGGACCCACGTACCAGTTCTGGCACTGGGCAGCCTTAGCACAGCGAGTGATTACCTGCCACATTTCAGGTAATTATCGTCATGCCTATCATGGTTTATATAAAATGAAACAGGATTGAGAAACAACTACCATGTGGTTTTGGCTCAAAGTTATGGTAAGAGACAACATTTCATGGACCTTTTTTTTTCGTTTTCTGTTTAGCTCTCATATGAAATACAACATGACATGTTCAAGCAGGGTGCTTCCATCAGGTCAGAGCATTCTTCATTACAAGCACTGGCATTACTTAATGTTCTTTTCTCTGACCCAATGTAATTGTCACAATCTGAAACCTGTCATGCAAAATGTTTCAGACAAATGTGTTTGTAAACAAAAGACTTGATGGTTCACTGTTATTCAGACCAGACCGCTGGTGTGCTATAAAAATCTTTCAAACATGAAAATAAACAATTGTAGAGGTAACTGATAAATTAGGTCAAAATCTCACCCTGACAACTCAGCTACTGGGTGCAGCAGAGTAGCCTCAGACTAATCAGTACAAAGTCATCCCAGACACAGGTTTGAGACAGTGGGTGCTATTAATCTCTCTTCTTTGAGAGGGAACAGTGTCTATTCACTCTCCCACCCCACTAAAGTCTGTGACTCTATTTGCATTTTGCATATTTTGTGACTAAGTACATTTGCATGCTCTGATGGTGTCTTTAGTCCTTTAGATTAGATCATTAATTAAGTAAACATACTTTTTCATTTTAAACTTTAATCAGTTGTGAGCTGGTATTTTTTTAACAAAATCTAGGATATGTAGATCTTCCTTCATAGTGTTATCCACTACCAGTTCCATTTGAGAAGACAGTCCAGAAAAGGAAATTAAAACAAAGGAAGAAAAATTCATATTTGCTCATTTACTTACTTTTCACTATGTAATTTACTACTGTCAAATTTCCCTAAGTTTCATAAAATCCGGTAGCCAATAATAGCTTTAAAATATAAATCCAGAGCTACTCATCAATAGAATATCAAAGATCTGAATTGAGGCTATTTAAAAAGAAAACTCTGTCCTGCTGTCCTGTCTATCCACTACTGCAAAGATTACATTTTTCCCAGCCCATTTCAGACACACTCAATACATGATAGAGCAGCATGTCCATTGCACAGCATATGTAGAAGGTGGCAAGAATTTAAAGTACTGTCTGCAGCCAAACATTTCTTTTTGTGTTCAAATGCATTTTATGCCGACTCTTTGTAAAAAACAGACTGTCACGTACTGGCCTATCAACACCATGCCATCAAAAGCTTTTGTTCCCTTCCTATATGTCCTGTCAACTCATTTGGTGGAACATTACCTCTCCTAGGTTTTTAGCTCTAACAAGGTAATTTTTTTTCCTTAACATCTCTACTTAAAGCAAAAAATTGAAACCATAAACTGCTCTACCATGTCAGTAAAAAAAAAGAAAAGAAAAGAAAAGAAAAGAAAAGAAAAGAAGAGAAGAGAAGAGAAGAGAAGAGAAGAGAAGAGAAGAGAAGAGAAGAGAAGAGAAGAGAAGAGAAGAGAAGAGAAGAGAAGAGAAGAGAAGAGAAGAGAAGAGAAGAGAAAAGAAAAGAAAAGAAAAGAAAAGAAAAGAAAAGAAAAGAAAAGAAAAGAAAAGAAAAGAAAAGAAAAGAAAAGAAAAGAAAAGAAAAGAAAAGAAAAGAAAAGAAAAGAAAAGAAAAGAAAAGGAGAATTAAAAAATGACAGTGTGTGACAGTCTCAATTCTTGGCAATGAGTTATGTAAACTCTGAAATTCTACCAGACTATTAGTACTGTAAGTCTCTCTATTGGTCAGCAGAACTTATTTCCCTTCTTATATTCATCTTTACTTAGGGCTATGACATATTACATTCTTCACTTAAGGTGTTCATATTAAGACTCTTGTGGGAGCATAATGGAATACTGAAACTGTAAAAGATGTTTCGATTTCAACAGCATTGATTTGCCTTAGTGTTTTAAAATACAGAGTGCAAGACAGACATGTAATTTCTGCATGGGTTATTTATTTTGCTGTTTTGGAGTGGCAGCCAAGAGTGTCACCTTTCTTACTATAATTAACTAACTAGGTAGTCATAATTAGTTAGGCATCCCCTGGTGATGAGCACCATTCAGATATACAGACTAAAAGCAATAGAGAGGCTCAGGTTTTCTGAAAGAAATGAAAAAACTCCATAGTGGGTAGTTAACTAAACCCAAGGGAGGGTTTCTCCTAGATTCAAATATAGAGACTTGCTGTTATACCCCGGAGGATGACATAAGGATTTATATCCTTTCTAATGGCTTCATACTTACCATTAAAACTCAAGACATTCATATTATACATAGGAAACACTGGTTAGTTCTTTTTGTCTGTCATACTTTTTCTTCATTCACACCTCTTTGCAATCAATTATGCATGTTAATTGCAGTTGGTGCAGTAAAGAGCCCTTTCTTCAATTTTCAGTAAGTTGTTTTAGTTTCACTAGAAACACCTTGTTTTTATATAATGAAACAGTTCAAATAGGAATTACAAATCCACTTTCTTCATGCCATTTATTACACCATGCAATGAACAGCTTCCTGTACTCACTGCTAGTTTCATTTGGCCTTTGTAACACATTTTTGGCAGCACATATCAATATCAAACCTTTGTAGCATCTTTTTCAGCATTAAAGAGTAAGGTGGGCTAACTCGGTTCACTCTTGGGTTCACTGATGCTACCCAAGAATGACTTCTTTTTGCATTAGAGATTAGTGATTATAGTACATAACAAAGGTGTCAGAGACAGGGGTCGCTTCCCTCATCAGAAAAAGATGTGAGAAGTATTGTCCAGTTGATTAAATCCCAATAAAAGTTGCAAATTGCAAGTTCTGCCTTTGAAAGGTCATCAAGACGTATTATAAGGATTCTGAGTGAATCCCCAGGATGTATAATTAAGCAATCAGATACACTGTATTATTCATTTCCATAAATTAACATCTGAATCAGAATAGTGTGCTCAGTCAGTGTGTCACAGAGGAAAATAGAATATCAAGACAGCCACTCACCAACCAACATTCTTCACTTTCCTCAAGGCAGTCCTTTCTGTAAGGTTAACATGACATTGGGTTGATGGAGCGATATTGTTGCTGATTGTAGCTGACCACAAACATTTTTCTGTTACATATCATAGCCTGTAAGTGGAATTTTCTTCTGTTCCACAGTCATATGTTCTTGGCTTTTCTCACATGCATATTTTGGATTCTACCCAATGAGGGGGAAAAAAAATAGGTGAAGCACCTTCCATCACAGTTTTACTGTTTAATTTTAAAATTTTTATTCCTACTTGTAATCTCCATTACCAATGCAGTTTCATCTACAAATACAAAAATAACTTTGGTAAGGCAGGAGCATTAGACGTAAGTTTTATGCCAGTCTTTATATTCAGAACTATAACAATTGTTTATTATATGTCATTGTTATATCTCTCATTTCCCTGAGTATGACTGGTTTCAGTAAAGATCATGATCCTTTCTGGCTACAGAAACTTTCCCTGTGTCACATCATTCATGAAAGGAAAACTGACAAAAATTATAATTATGGAATGAAACCTGTCTTGCCTGTCAGTATAAAACAGTTCTAAATGTGACACAGTAAAAATGATCATAGTGTGCTATCCACATGGCAACACAGAAACATAACCTGAAACATTTCCAGATATAGCAAAAGTTTTCTGCAGTGATTGCACACTGCTGATTATTTCACATATTATGATAATTTGAACAGAAATGAGATGCAATGAAAAATAGTAGCTAAAAATCATGTCTTCAAACAGACGGGTATAAAAAGGGTACAACTTAGTTTTAAAAAGATTCAGGAGTTTATATTTAGAAATCACATACTTTTTCCCTCCTAATTCTTTGATATAATGATAACATAAGCTCTGGAGAGTCTCCGTCTTTTAGTGGCATTTAATTAAAAAGAAATGATGTGTTTTCCCCTTTAAAAACAAGAACAGCACCAACTCAGGATCCCTGTGTCCTACAGACCTCTCTCCAGCTCATTCTGGACAGCAAGGCTGGTTGAAACAGCTTTTTATTCATCTGTCAATTGCATGGCTGGGTCCCACAGCCTCTGCTTTAACCCACACCTTTTGACTCCAGCTACAGACCTTGATTCTCTGCCTCTCAAACACACCTGTTGCAGTTAACTTCCATTGTTGCAGGCAAGCTACCTCTTAATTCTTGATAGATAAATTGGTTTGGACTGGCTTTAGACAAGGAATAATTCAAACAGGACACTGTATTTATTGAAGAATCCACCAGCTGCTCATTAGTCTTTTGAGACACTAAAGCTGCAGTGTGGTTAGCAAGTTAACCAAGATCCGGTTTTCTAATGAGAGGACAGACTTTGCTGCCTGGTCAAAGGTGTGGTGCCCTTATGTAGCTGAGTCAATTTTTAAACAGAAATTACCTGGAGGCAATTTTTGGGTTTGTGCCTTACATAACAGACAGAAGAAAAATTATTAAATTAACTCATCTAGGAAAAATGGAACAATTATTTCATTTTAATTTTATATTCCTATTAGTATTCTTCTAAAGAGACAGTGAAATGGTATTATCAGCACACATTTATGGAAGTAAAAGTGATAATAATAAAATTTAAGCAATAAAAATGAAGTCTTTATTAAAAATATACACTAAATTCACCATTTCTGGAAAAGAAAAGGTTGAAGAGAAAATCTAAAATCAGCTTCTGAATACCTATGAGGAGTTTAACAAGAAGATGCAGCCAGACTCTTCTGTCTGGACAAGGGACAGAGACACAAATGAAATGAGAGATTCAGACTGAATGTAGGAAAATCTTTTCCACCTCAAGGACAGCCATGCAGTGTAGCAAGTTGCCCAGAGAGGTTGTACAGCCTCCAGCCTTGGAAATTCATAAGATAAAGCCCTGAGCAGCCTGGTCCAATCTCACTGCTTACCCTGTCTTGAGCAGCAGGCTGCACTAGATACCTCCCATGTTGGTATGATCCAATGAAAGATTAAAAAAAGTGTACACATCTTCTAAGTTTTTTGCCATTTAACCAGGACATACATCAAAATAGGCGATTCCTTGCAGAAGATGTGAAAACACAGAATTTGGGAAAGTTTTCTTTCCTGAGTCACAAAAAGAAAAACTTGGTAATTCAATGAAAACATTTCAGATTTTACTCCAGTACTTGTCCTTGCAATGTGCTCTTCTAGGGGAGTTGTTTGTTTTTTCTGCCTGGCTGGGTTTTTGTTTTTTATTGTTTGTTTGTTTGTTGGGGGGTTTAATTTTAATTAAACATCCAAAGAATATATTAATTGCTGAGTTTATGAAGATGATACCCTGTTTAATTTTAAAGATCTTGTATTTCTCCTCTGAAGGGAATTACAAGACGAAGAAACAAAGTACTATAATAATTTTTGAGATACTTGTGACCAGAACAATGGCAATATAAATAGCTGTGAGGTAATCTTGAGATGTCCAGGTACAAAGCTCTATCTGTGATTAGTTTTCATTCCACGGCATAACAAACGTGAAACAAATACGGCAACTGCTCACTACATGCAGTCTGACAAGACTTCCAGTACAGAAACACAGGCTAGAAAAAGATGTTGAGAAAAGAGCAATTGTTCTTTATTGAGCAATTATTTCATTGTTCAGCAAAACAGTTGAAAAAGAAGATTAACAAGAAAAAATGCAGTGCTGCTACTTCTACTGTTATTCAGTCTGATTATTAGCTAACTAAAATAATAAAACCATAGCACATTCAGTGACACTGTAAGGTGGCAATACTAATTTTATGATAAAAATGGATGGTGATACTGCAAAACATTGCTGAATATATTGCTTTTTAAAGAACTTTTGTCTTCATAAGTATATAATCAATACTGATTTGAAGCTCTTTGCAGCACAGTAGATTTGGACCAGTTTGGATACTGCACATCTCAGTTGCAGGTCAAGTGAAATTTAGGCCATCCCCAAAGCCAAAAATATCTTCACTGACAACAAATACTATGAAACTAGGTCGAGATCCTGAAACCTACTGAACTACACAGGGGGCAAGCGACGTATTATCTTTTATTAGATCAACTGACAGTCAGAAAATAGACTTAATGCCTTTATGCAGAGTCCTTTCTCCAGGTACAATGCACATCTTCATTTCATTCATTCATTTCATTTGATTCATGCTTACATGTCTATACCAAAAATAAATTTAGGAGCTGGGTTTAACTTCTGAGAACCTTGATATCAAAGAGCTTCAAGAGACAAGATGCTGTCTTTTGGCATATTGTTACATGAGTCAGTCTACTATCCCACTCAAGAGAGAAAGGGCATAGCTGCCAATGCAAGGCTAATCATTTAAGGACATTAACTCCTAGTTTTTCCTTAGGCACTTAGATCTTGTCATTTGCCCCCAAATAGTTTACATTTATTAATTCTGTCCTGGTTTGGGGTGCTGCATAGCTGATTTTCTTGTCTAAATCAAGCCCAGAACAACCATGGGGTGCCTGAATGGAATCATGGAATCACAAAATGGCTGAGGTTGAAAGGGACCTCTGGAGGTCATCTGGTCCAAACTCCCTGCTCAAGCAGGGCCACACAGAACCTGTTGTTGAGGACCATATCCACGTGGCTTTTGACTGCCTCTAAGGAGGAAGACTCCACAGCCTCCTCAGGACATCTGTGCCTTCACAATACAAGTAGGTTTGTAAACTGCTGCATTATGATGCTCTTAATAAATAAGGCAGAATTCCCCAGAGCAGTTTATTGACAGCATTTTTAAAACATATCAGTCAGACCAGAAAACAGCTAAGGAATGCTTCTTAAGAGAAATGTGTAATTGCAAACTAAGCCAAATCAATACAAGTGATCAGACTAGCCCTCCACTATGCAAAGGATAAAAAATACCATTTATGAGACACTATTTCTCCTTTTTGGTGCTAGCCATTCTAGTTGTTAGTTAGAAACCATGTTCTAACAAGGCGACTTTTGCTTGCTCACAAAAAACCCCAAAAACCTAATCTCATTTATCAATAGATGGTGAAAAGCAAAGAAAACAAGTTAAATATGTAAAGTATACTTAAGAACTCAGATAGTACTATTATTTAACTTCTTTGTATCCTTCTCAAAACAACTGAAAAGCAGGCCCTCATGTAATTTCTGATATTATATTTTATTTTTCTTGACAGCACAAGATCCTAATCTGATCCATTTGCAATTTACTTCAATGCGTCACATAACGTTTTAACAAGGAAGTTAATTTGAAACAGCTGTATGTTGACTACTTTGGATAACTCAGAATTAATAGAAACTTCATTGTGAATGTCTTGAATAAAATATCAGTAAGTATTTTTTTCACTTTTTTTTTTTACTTGAAGGATATTCTTTTTGAAGAAGTGCTGCCTGCATCTTTGAGGCAAAATCACTGCTATACAAGATAAGTAGGTGTTTTCTTAGCAATCAAAGCAGATAATATCTCCAGTGGACATGAAACAATGTTCTGACACTTGGAGAGGCACATACACACACAAGAACATGAATACAGCCAATAACTCCTCTAACACAACGATTCCCTTTTCAGCAAGTCCCCAGGTGGCTCTGATAGAAAGCACAACAATCCAACCCTCTCATTTGGCTCTGCTAGGCATCCTGCAGTAACAGGAAAATCCCAAATTAACTGGGACAGGGAGGCCCCAGTACCACAGAAAGGGTTGGAGCTTGATAAAGTGATTTTAGAAATATGGCAAAAGACACCAGATAAACAGGTTCTCTTTCAAAACAAAAAAATACAAACTAGAAAACAAACCAGGAAGGAGTGGTGTTGATGTCCACTGTAATAAAAGCACCCCCGAGTTACATACAAGCTCCTCACTGCCAGGTAACAGCACATACAGAAGAGGTTTCCTATCTATAAGCAGTCCCTAAAGAGCCTCTTCAATGCAAGTCTCAAACTAATCCATACATCTTCCAAGGAAGTGCATCCCTTTAAAGCTGGATCTCCTAATAATGCAGTGTGTGGAGGAACTGAATTTTTGTTAAGGTTCCCACAGCTCTCTTCAAACACAGCCCCACATTTCTATGAACATGCCAAGCTCTGTGCTTCAGTCATACCAATCATACAACATGGACACATACACAGAATTACTCTGTACATTTTCACATTGTAATACACGTATCTTCTACAGAGCTAAGCTCCTTTTAATTTATGTTGAAATTTCCTGTAAATCACATTGTCAAGCTCCCCATAATAACAGCTGAATAGCTTCAAAAATTTCATGTCCTAATTTTTTGACCTGCACTGGCACTCCTTTAACCTAAAAAATTTCATTACTTAAGATGACTGCAGTCATTCCCAGGAGACAAAAAATGAGATTCATGTACATAGCTAGAATAACTTGGTGTTGCTTCCTTCCTGATTAAGATTTTTTCATTTAACTAATTCCCTGTGATAAAGGCACCCCATAACAGCGTGGGAAACTTCATTTCACTTACTCATCTTCTGTAGTATACTTCAAATAAGATTTCTTTTGCCTACTTTAATACTGTATCCTTTCTTTGATGCAGTAATCAGAAGATATATTAACAAAAGTTTATATGTTGTTAAAAAAAAGTGCGCAATCCACGTAACTGTGTTTTGTCATAACCAAGAAGCTTTACATTTTTCTGTGTATACCTGTTGGTTTAACAATTTTTTTAATGTTTGCTTAAAAAATAAATAATTCTTCATTCTCTGCTGAATTCTTATAAAAGGCAATGAGTACTACCCCCTCTTATACACTGATGTCATTTTATAGAAAATCCAGTGAGATCCAGAAAATCCAGCCATGAGGTGAGGGAACACAGCTGGGCATTGGCATGACCAGTAACAGGACAGAGGGCCCTGGGCAGGGCCAGCATCAGTCCCCTGGCTCCTTGGGCAGGGCGGGAGGGGGCCAAGAAGGGCTATTACTTTTTCCTTTCTCAAGGACATGGTTTTAGGATGCTGGGGTTGCAAGCTGCTAAGACAGAGTTGCCATGAACTTCAAGAACATTTAAACACAACTAGCATACTCAGTCTTCCATCTCTAATAGTACGTATTTAACTATCAGCCTTTCACCACCTATTTAGCACACTTCCCTTTTCAAACAGAAATGTGTACCAAAAAATAACCCCAAATCCCAAAAGATCCCTAACATCTATAAAATAAACATGCTCCTTAATTGCTCACTGGAATCTCTTCATTTACTTCTCATTCTCTCTGCCAAATGTCAGTAACAGAGCTCATACTGAGCTCCAAACCCCTACTTTGGGAGGAAAGGATATTCATGTCCCTTTTAGGCCTCAACCATCAGGCCTATCCTAATCACAGATAAACCTTCTTATCTGTGGCATGGTTCACGTTCTGAAAGGTTTTTTTTCCTTTAGCAAAATAATGGCAAATCGTCTTACAGAATTATCCCAGATATATCAATTATTTTAGGATGTAAAATTTCTAAACATGCCAAATATATTTTCATGTATATTTTCTTCCGCAACAATTGGTGTTCTTAAGTTGTAACACTAAGCATGCACTGAATATTCTTATTTTTCACAGAAACTTATAAGAATAAGCAGTTCTAAAGAATTTTGTGAACGATGAAAGAAAAGTCTCTGTCCTCAATTCAAAAGGAATTTCTGTGCTGTCATACCTAAGTTTTAAGCGTCTGACTGCGAATTAAATCCTTAAAGCCCATACTTAGTCATTTTGGCTCTTTATTCGGTGAGTGAAAAATCAAGCAAGTCTCAGCAATCCTCCTAATACCTAGACACTTACAAAGACAGAGGCATGTCTGAAATCCTTCTGTCCCTTAGACTGGTCTTATTTCTGTGTTAGGGATTCACAGCCTGGACCTGTTCCTGCATTTGAATGCCTTTGGATGTGCCTGTTGTGTAATACAGCTGCTTCATGCTTCTTAACACACAGAGGAGCCTTCTCTGCAGCTCGAGGAAGAGTAAGATGGATCTCTCATTTCTTGCAGAAGTGCTGCAGTCAACAAGCTGTGAGCTCTCATTATCCTCTGGCAAATTTCTGTCATCATGTAGCTCACAGTACAAGACTGATTGGGCCAGAAGGAGACAAAGACTGAGGTTTGGTAGTGAGGGCTTGCAATTGCTTTCTGTGTTATCACTAGTTCTGAACAGCTTGTGGATTAAAGAGCCATTTGTCACTGAACATTCCTTTAATCAATACTAAAAAGCCTATACTGTATTAATGTCAGTATCTTGCTTGACTTCCAAACAGTTTAATGCAAATTTCTCTTATTGCCACAACAAATACCTTGCTGTGAGCAGGTAGATTTTTTTTCCTTCTGATATTTTAGAATTTCAGAGTACCACCAGTACTCTGAGATCTTCATTAAGTCCTTTACATGACTTCCCAAAGCAATAATTTAAAAGATACAAGTCAAAGCCTGGGCTGGAGCTCTATGTTAAAAATGATACATTTTTATTTGCTCCTGAAATTTCAGGCTATCCATCTGCTTGAAAACTTGTGTCATTTCTGTCACTGACTTCAGCAAATATTGCTGAAAATGTGATCTTTACGTAAGATTTCATCACTGCTTTATATTTGAAGATTTAAATTTTTCCATAACTAATTTTCAACCTACAAAACATGACCTGCCACTATCAGAGTAACCTCAAAATCTTATCTATTTCTGATGGTGTAAATACCATAAATACCTTTTTTCTTTAAATCTTTACAGAAATATGGTAGTGTCCTTTTTTGCACTGCATGAAAATATAGTATGAAAATGGGGTTTCTTCATGATTCCTGCATTAAGCTGTTTGTTACAGAATCATTTGAGAAATTAAGATCAGTTTGATGCCGTGATGATTTTTTGCCTTTTCTTTTATGTACCTTTTATATACCCTTTTATATAGCTTTTATGTATCCTGATTGCTTTTAGCATGCATACTTGTAATTCCTCGAGTCGATTATTTAGCATAGTCCTAATATTCCATTCAGCCAGGAGACCAAACATCCTGGAGGCCTCGCAGCTGGAAGCCAGAAAGCTCCATGTCATCCTGAGAAACCAAGGTCCTTTCTAGAACACACCCTGTAAACTAAGATAGGCCCATTTGGGGGGAATTCCTCAGGAGAGGGGATATCATGCTATTCATTTAAGCTTCTCATTGGGGAATCTTTGATAGATATGCTAATTTGCAAGGTCTATAAATTGATTTATCGCGTGGGTGCATTTCAGCACATTCCACCTGGACAAAGTGGTGCACCATAAGGATCCTTAAATAAATACCGAGATAAGAAACCCTTTTTCCCTTAACCATGTCTGGCTCTTAATTTTATGACCAGGAAAAGGCAACAAGTTAAGAGACATTGGAACCAATATTTTCAAAGATTAAATAAAAATAATTCTAGAAAATCAGAAATTTACCCTGTAATTAAAACACTTAACAACCTATAAATTATCTTGAGCACCACATTTACCAAGCATACTAATGATACTTGTCAAGATGGCCTGTCAATATACTTCTCAGTATATAATAATATTCCAACATGGGAATCATTTACAACTACTCAAAGCAAATATAAGTACACCATAATCGCAGGTAAAATTCTAACACAGAAGATGGAAATAAAAGACAGTGAATCTAGATAACAGTAGATGGGATAACAGTATCTTTTCTACAGGTCTTCTCTTTTCCACAGAATGAGAAATTAATGGAATGCATCATACTTGAGTCTCACCCAACTTTCTGTCAAAAAGCTTAACAGTGTCACCACATTTCAATTGTCTCACTGCAACAAAACCACTGAAAGCTGAACTGCAAATAGAGGCAATTACTCTGGTGAATGTGTCCAATTTTCTGTACCAGCTTTCATTCAAGATGAACAGAAGATTCACTCAGTCTCAACAGGCTACAAAGGAGGTCTGCAATATGACAGAAAACAACAGAAATACATTCAGAAGCAGACAGTGACTTCTGTGGAGAAAGAAGTGTACAAGCCTGCACACAACTAAAGAGTGTAAAGGTTACCAAAGACTTTTCAGAATATATTAGAAGAAACTTCAGTATGAATAGAAAAAGTAGAAGCCATATCCCAGTGGAACATAATACGTGTTTCTTTCAGTTCTTAATGAATATTAATGGAAGATAGGAATACAAGTCTTTGACATTAGAATATTTTCAGTGTTGAGACTTTGCAAGTAAAATTATTTATTCACTAAAGAGTTGATTCTGGACCCATTGAACTTATTGTTAAAATTACCTTGGGTATGCCCTGCAAGTAATCAACAAAAATTTTGGTCCTCAAACCACACTTGAAGACAAGTTAAGAAACAGGGTTCAAGTATCTTTGAATTTCCCTGTTTAAGGCAGTCACCACTCTCCATCCCCAAGATTATGACCAGATAATGCAGTTTTTAATGCATTTCATCCTCCGTCAGCTCTCCATCCCACACTTGTTGGGTCTAGTTGGTACTATCAGACATACCCTATAAAGAAGACAACAATCACACGAGGAAAGCTGAATAACAGACCAGAATGACCACACAGCCTCAGGTGTCTCCCCATTTAGTCTATGAATGACAAAAGAGTCTGTCAGAGGATATTTTGATGTGCTGCAAGAGGCATTATAACAGAAGAACTGGAGCACAGAAAGACACCTTCACTGAATAAGACCATGGTTTGGTGCTGGCCAAACGCCACCCACAAAAGCCTCTCGCTCATTACCCTCCACAACTAGACAGAGGGGAGAAAATATAATGAAGGTTCATAAGTTGAGGACTGGGAGAAAACACTTATCCATTACCATCAAAGGCAAACCAGGCTCAACTGATGATATTAAGTGAATTTACTAACAAAATCAGAGCAGGGTAATGAGAAGTAAAATAAGCCCTTAGAAACACCTTTCCCTCCACCAACCCCTTCCTCCTTCCCACCAACAGTGAAGGGAGACAGGGAGTAGGGTTTACAGGTCAGTTTGTCACCTGTGGTTTCTCTTGCTGCTCAGGGAGAGGAGTCATTCCCCTGCTTCACCATGGGGTGCCTCCCACAGGATAAGGTTCTCCATGAACTTCTCTGATGTGGCTCCATCTCATGACCAACAGTCCTCCCAAAACAGCTTCAGTGTGAGTCCATTCCACAGGCAAACAGTCCTCCCCAAACTGCTGTGCTGTGGGTCACTCTTCCACAGAGTGCAGTCCTTCAAGGACAGGCTGTTCCAGCATGGGAGCAGGGCCCTCCCTCTCCACCAGGTCTCCCACAGGGTCACAGCCTCCTCCAGGCGTCCACCCACTCCAGCGGGGGCTCCCCCACGGGCTGCAGGTGGATCTCTGTGGATTCCCTGTGGATCCCCATGGGCTGCCTCACCATGGTCATCACCATGGCCTGCAGAGGAATCTCAGCTCTGGTGCCTGGAGCACCTCCTCCCTCTCCTTCTCCACTGACCTTGGTGTCTCCATTGCTGCTTTCCTCACATATTCTCAGTCCTACTCTGCCTGGAATTAAAACTGCACCACCAACTTTGTTTTGATTTCTTCTTAACTGTGTTATCACAGAGGCATTACCACCATTTCTAATTGGCCCAGCCTTGGCCAGAGGCACGTCCATCCTCAGAGCCACCAGGGACTGGTTCTGCCAGATATGGTGGAAGCTTCTGAAAGCTTCTCACAGAAGCCACCTCTGTGGGCCCCCCACTACCAAGAACCAGGCCAAGCAAACCAACACACACTGCTATAACTGAACAGGTAGAAGATCCCCGACTCTAATTGGAAATGGGAATATGATCAAAAGAAGCGTGCGGGTGTGGAGGCTATTATCACATGGAACACATCAGCATATAGGAAGCACAGAATCATAGGACCCATGGACAACTCCATCTCCCTTTAGACAGCAGAAGGTTTTAATTTATTCCTGTGGAGCAATGAGATACTAGAAAGTTTAAAATACTCAAAGAGTCCATGGGAATTAAGACCTCAGCCAGAAGAAATCAACAAAAAATAAATAAATTTTATTCTCTTTATGTTGTTTCCATGAAATACTGGTGACTCAAAAAAATTTGGGGTTTTTTCCCCTTCTTTTTTCTTTGCATAAGCCTTGAATTGACCTTTCTCATGACCTTTCATCATGCCACAATTTTCTGGCACAGCAACCATAGGTCTGGCCTCTGTTTTTCCTCACACACTTTAGTTGGGGTGTTTCGATAATAATAATAAAAAAACCCTCAAACTTGCACTGATTATATTATTTTCACAGTTAGGTGATTTCTGGGGAGGAAAACATATCTGACCATCTCATGCAGGGATTCATATACCTTTGTTGGTTTGACCCAATCTATAGAGTAATGCATACTTGCATATCCATGAAAAAATCCATTAGCATTAGCAGAAAGTACATTAATGACTACTAAGCAACAGAAAAAGCCACTATTAAAATAGAAATCATATTAAATACAGTGGTAGAACAGAGGCACCTCATAGGAAATCTATATACTCAATACTATATTATTCACCAGTCCATGTGATTGAAATCACAGGTCATAGTTTGTAAAATTTAAATGGCTATTCAAATCACCACAAAGAGAAACATTTTGTATATGATATGCCTTTGCCCACAGTCAATCAACTACCTGAAACTGGTTACAGAAGCTATGCCTTCCTAAATTACATCAAGACAACACTATTGAAAAACCACAAAGGATAAGGAACTGCAAATAGAAGCATAAAATAAATTAAACATCTACCCATCTCCACTACAGAATCAGCATAGGAAGCAAACAGAAAAACATGATAAAATGCATACAAGTTAGAAGAAGACTCCTTTAATACTATCACTCCTAAAGTAACAGCTTCTTCACTGAAAACCCTCAAGAGAAAAGTTGTGACAACAATATTTACTGCCGTGTTTTTGTCAAAAGCCAGTGTTTCTAAATCTCACATACAGAATACATCGAATGGACCAACGGGACTAGAAAAATGAAAAGAAAGTCCTAGATGTTTGTAATCTGAGTGTATGGGTGGTTCCAACCACACATTCTATCAATTTAAATTCCCAGATTAGATAAAACCTGAGGAAGTATATATAAATTCTCTGTAACACACAAAAGCACACTCTATGACTTGCTTTGTAATACCTGGTTGGCTGTGATAAAGGAGTTCAGTGTCAGCAAGTGCAAAACGCATTTCTTTTATAGCATGTTATAAAAATGTATGTTGCAAGCAGCCTCTCCCCTCACAGGCTACAGATACCACCCCAGTGAAATTTGTCTATTTGTGCAATTTTGCTAGTGCTGGCAGTAAACCAAAAATGCCTCTTATGAAACAAAAATAAAAATCCAAACCCAACCTTAATCGATGCTTCTACTGCGAGAATAAAAGCTGATTAATCCTTTGGTGCCCAAGAGCCAGCAGTTCAGCGATGCTAAGCATTAATGCAGGCTGTTTATTTTCATAGTCTTTACTGACTTTGTTGAACTGTCATAGACCTGTCTTTCAAGTCACTCAATAGTTCAGAGTTTTCGTCATACTTCTGATTCTTTGAAACATAAAAATGAATATGCCCAGCTGACCTTTGGTTTAGAAGAAACACAAAAAAAAAGACAGTAAGCAGGGATTTGAAAAAGGATACGGACACAAATCCTCTTGGGTGCTAGCAACTGTGCTTTCACAAAGATGAGAAGTAACTGTGCCCAATTCAGTTATAGTTATTTAATGCAATGTAACTCTGTCTACCATACAATCACAGCAGTCTTGTTAATTTGAGCCACTCTCTTTTGATATCAGGTATTATTATCTAAGTTCCCATATGCTGTTGGGCAAGAACCTTTGCAAATAAGTGTTTCTTGGGTTCTCTTCCTTCCTTTTTGAGAGCTGGTGTTATTCACACTTCCTCCTGAACCAAGAACTCCAGGAGAAGGTGATTTCCAACACCCTCTTGATTTTTCCTGCTTATCAGTTTCACTGCCCTCAACTATATTCAACTCCATTCACAAATGACAACAGATGACATTTTCTTTTTATGCAGGTGAGGAATCCAGACAATGCAGTTACACTTAGGATCTATTTGCTTCACAGGGAAGACATGGGGAATAGGGAACATTCCCCACCTAAGCCCCTTCTAAACTCTTCTCAGATACAATGAGGGACCTGTAATCCCATTTGTAAAATGGTTAGCAAGGTAGTAGAGGGAGTCTGGCTCGGAGCTTGTTCTGTCTGTCTGTTCTCCCTAAATCTGACATGTAGATCTGCTCTTGCTGGCAAAAGAGTGTGTCCCTGGAATGCAGTTATCTATTTATAGCTCTGGCATCAAAGTATCAACTGCAGAACATCTAATATGTACACCAAATGCAACAAATAAAACTGTCCCCTCCTTTTTTGGAGCAGGGAAAAGTACATCATGGCCTTTAAAAAGAACTAAGAAAGGGTGCTTTAGAAGTCAATGAAATTTAATCAACATTCGAATTACAGTAAATAGCTAGGGATTCAGTTTGATGTCCTTTGTCTGATTCTCTGTTCTGTCTTTTGGAAGCTAATTGTAGCAGACAAAGAGGATATTCTTGCTTCCCTTTTATGAAATTAATCCATTTTAATGCAGATGTTGAGAGTGAGATTAGCTCAAGGCTTGCACAAACAAAGTATTTCCTCAAATACCAATGAAAAATAAAGGCAAAGAAAAGCATGCACTTTTCCAAAAGACTGAACATAAACCAATAGGATTATAGGTAAAATAGGTAAGTAACTGTGTAACTCTTGCCATCAGGGAAACTCTGAATACTCCCACCTTCATCTTCTCTGCCTGTACGCTCTTGAGCAATTACAGGGTATAGCACCCAGAAAACAGAGAACAACCTGCAAACAAAGAGAGAAAATCTCACTTAGTAGTCCAGGCTTGAGAGGGGCCTCCAGCCTGTAAGATTTGCATGAAATAAGAAGGCAATTAGTGTGGTATCTATTTTAAAAGTACTAATTCCAGAAGACCTGATTGCTCTCTAAAAATACATCTAGGAATATATATCATGAATGGAGAATAGCTGTTTAAAATAAAGAACAAGACTTCAGAATATATGGGTATGAATTAGCAGTGTATAATTTTAGGATGGAAATAATAGAAAAAATTAAACAGCACTGTAGGAGGGTGACAAGAAAAAACAAGACATGACAGTCAAGTCCAAGTTCAAATAAATTTTAGTCTCAAAAAGGTGATATTTATGAAAAAGATTATAATCTGCAGTTACTAACTGTAGCAGGAGATTTACAATCTAGAAGGCTTCTGCTGGCTGTGTTTCCTACAAAAACTGACATTACAGCAATCTCTTCAAGCAAAACTATATAATGCAGCTACACTGCATTCTTTTATAATCTTTAGGTATATATGTTGGACATAAACACAATTATAAACACGATTCTGCTCCAAATTGCTTTAAATCAAAATAAATGTTCAAGCTACTTCTTTCATTATTCATTTGCTTTTAATTAAATGGAAGAAAAAAAGGCTTTAACACCAACTTTAGAAGAGAATATGGACTACAGTCATTCCTGAAGAGTTTCATTTTTTTCCAAGACAGATTTTCAGTAGTTCTAATAATGGTATGGGACTTCAATAAAAATTTGAAACATAACCGGAGTCTAATTCTGAAATAGGAGACATATGTTTAACACTAAAACTTCTTAGATAACTTCTAAAATCTCAAAACTTTCCAAGTACATATATTTATTTCTAAAGTCCACACAGCTGCCCAATGCTACAGGACACCACTGTGTGACGCTTGATCTCTGAGCAGGAGATAAATTAAGACGTTTTTTCTCTATCCTTCACACCAGCCAGTGATAACATTAATGACAGGAACTTTAATTCTGCACTTTTTTTCACTGAACTCCAACAGCTGAATTCACACAAAGCTTCTCCACAGATGCAGACTTGCCCATTTTAATTTAAGAATAGAGCAAACAATACAATCCTTGTTTCAGGAATGGAAGAATCGAGAGGCTGTATATGCAGTTCACAGTCAAGACGCTCAGAAAGCCTTGTCTAACGAGGCACAAATTAATCCTGTAAACACCTTCTATCCAAGTTCCACAAATTAATATTTGGGCCTCTTCTGTAAACATCTGCTAGGGGCTTTGAGGGGTTTTTGATGAGTATAAATTTCATTAAGAGGTTAAAATTGCTGCTACAGAAACAACGAGAGGTTCAAAAGGCAAAGGATATAAAATGAAAAATAGAAGGTGCTCTCAAACGTCAACATTTTGCTGCTGGGAGGATGACCAAGGACTGGCATGGGTTGTCCAGGGATTTTATGGAGTAATTCAAAAGCCGTCTGGACACAGTCCTGGGCAACCAGGTCTGGGTGATCCTGCTTGAGCAGGGGAATTGGATCAGGTGACCCCCTGTGGCCCCTTCCAACCTCCACCACCTCCTACACACACCTTTATTTTTTGCTTTTTAATGATATGAAATTTTGGGAAACCAAGAGTGAAAGAAAGAAACAAAAAATTAAGATAGTATCATTCCTGATGGAAAGACAAATATTCAGAGAATATTATAGTTAAGAATAACTGTCCAAACCAATTCTTCATTACTTTCTGTTTCTATGTAATGTTGGGCTTTTTTTTTCACAGGGGCTCCTGCTTCAGGTACAGGCTAACCATTGATTATTTAAGGAATTCTGATTAGACAGGAAATTAAGCTCTTCTAGGCACCCCAACTTCATTAAACATAGACACTGGAGACTGAAAATATCAAATAAGTTAGTTTCCAAGGACAAGCATATTTGATTTATTAAACAATTTTCAGCTATCACCCATCCATTTTCCCTCTTCAATTATTTAATAGGAACAGTTGATTTCTTATCAAAACTTCCACTTTTGGCAAGTTTCTTCACTGCACTTTGTGAAATAATTAGCAAAACCCTTTTAGACTTGAAGGATAAAAATTGGACCACACAAAGACATTAAACATTTTCATCAACTGACTTATCATTTTGAGTTTACAGATGAGAATTCCCAAATGAACTAAACAGAAAACGTCAATGTATGTTAACCACATTATCAGTTTAATGTGCAAGTAATATTTTGAACTACTTTAAACAAAAAATAAATGAGATAAAAATTAATATCTTTTAAAAAATAGCATGAAGTGAATGCAATCACTCTTTGTAGAAATGATGTAGCAAGGTTTTAAAAAAACTATTTTTAAGCAAACTTTAACTAGAGCTACCCAGAGATTTCTTATTTTTACAGGAATTAGACTAAAAGCAATTTATAACATTTTCTGCACTCTTCTGTGCTTCTATAGACTATTCTCAGTGCACCCCAGAACAATTATAATGAACTGAAACAATTCAACCTCGGTTTATCCTCAAATACCTATAGCCTGGAAAAATGTAAACTTGTATCTTTCTAAACCCTCAGAAACACAGTAAATAATTTAAACCCCTAATCCCAACCCTCTTATTTTTAAAAAACGAGTTTTCCCCCTCACAGTACTTTCACAGACCTTCTCTTTTCATTTTAACATTCTGCTATTGCAGAAATGGTTTCTCTACACTAGTGAACACATTTTATCTTGAAAGAAAGTCATAGAGTATTAGCAACGTTTTATTCAAAGTGATACATATCAAAATACCTTCTTCAGCATTTTCAAGAAGATTTTAAAAACTGATGTTCTCATTAATTGAAATGATGCTATACTTTATCTTGTACCAAGTGTGCCTCTCCAGTCACGTAAATACCGGATTAGTTTACTGTTCTCTAATATTAATATTGACAGGAAGTAACCAGCTGTAGTACAGCACTTTTAAAATTTAAAATCTATTCTCTAGTCAGTGCCAAGTGTAAAAAGAATTTATCACACTTTGACATATCTACAAGTCAGGTTGTTGCCACACATTTTACTTAAATGAAAAATGCAAGGCATTCTGCTTCTGGTGCCTTGCTAACTTCAGTCTGGGGCAGTATTAAGTTAGTTTGTTGCACAGGTCTGGTGGTGTTTAAAAGATGAAGCCAATGAGGTCAGCCTGGGAGCTTATTTTCTCCACATTTATAACTTTAACTGCCACTTTACCTGCAAGTATTGTAGTAGACAGTTCATTACTACATGAAAAGGGCTACTACATTGTATGTGAGGAGGTCATCTGAAACTGATGACTTTTAAAGGTCATACACAAAATGAATTTTGCTTTGCTGAAAGACTCTCTCCTTGGCACAGTAAAAATCTTATTTTAACAGCAGCTGTAAATGTTATGTAAGTAGAAATAAGAGATCTCAGCTAACTTTACCTACTTTCATTCTGCCATGAATTTACTTTTGATTCAATTGTGATACTCATCGATGGGGATGTTAAGTCACTTTGCTCTGGATCATCATTTGAGTGATGAATTGATAGTTTCTATGATTTTGTTTCATTTTTAAAGTTTGTTTTAATAAATCTCCTGTTACATATAGTCTGTAATAATGAAAAAGAATCATCTCCTTAGTTTGTAACACTGAGGAGCTTAAAGCCTGCAACATCTGTGGATGCTGCAGATTCAAAAATGGACAGACAGGCTGCCAAATAACACAGTACGAGACATTTTTCTTAGTGTGTAACTTCAGCAACTTCCCTGATTTTTTTCCTCCTAAGGCTATGTGAAATTTATGGAATGTCAGATCACACCTGACCTACAAGCAAACATACAGAGTCTACTTCTTTACTTCCTTTGTGGTCACATATATACAAACATTTTTGTTTTAGTGGATTCCAGGACTTGAATCCTTCCCACATAGTAATGGTACTTAACCAGAACACCTAAATTAGACCCTCATCTCCCTCTACAGTCAGTAGGGAACAACTGGCACTTTCAGAGAATGATTCAGATTTTTCCCATTATCTTCTTCACTCCCTTTTCAAGATCCATTGAGTAACACAAATCTGGACTAACAGATAGGCACTGGTTAGACCTGGACCACCAAGTCTGGAGACAGAAAATGTTCATCCATATTCATGGGCCACCTTGAAAGGATGCACAACATAAAAAATCAAATCACCTCTAACCTGCTCCAGGGGTGCTAAATGCAGGATGTATACTTTAGGTACTTACCAATGTTAGGAAGCAAGGAGGCACAAAAGGCAGAGGACAGATTAATTCAACTGAGAAAGGTACTTCAGGTCCAACACAATGCATACAAAGTTTTAGACAAGCAAAAAAATGCAGCCCAGCCTGCTGAAGGTGGAATAAGATAATCATAACCCAGGAATGGCAGGGTCTAAGGAGTCATGTTTGTACTGCACTCAGCCATTCTGTTTAAGGGGCAGTATGCTTTCACTGATATAAATGTACTTCCTGGGGGGCAGGATGAATTTTACTTATACAGTGAAAGATTCCCCAATGACAAAAGATTTGGAACAGTGGATGATGTTTGATCTCTGTGATGGGGCTAAACTGGCTGGTATACAAAGCCAGTAAAATGGTCAAGGAGCCACAACAGTGAGAGAAGTACGTCCCAAAAGAGCTCTGAAATACATAAGGCTACGTCTGGATCAAAACTACTCCAAAATATATCATACAGACAGTATAGTGCAAAAAGACTCAGGCATTACATATGGATGCAGATTTCTTCAAAAACATCCAGAAAAAGCTTCTGTCAACTGGTTATCATCCCACTTTGGAACATAAGGAGGCTGCCTGTTCTTCCCTGGAGGATACTACCTGAACACACCTGCCCAGCCCACTTTGCTGTTTTGTTTGGCTTGTGCCTTTCACTCTTTTGTCTGTTTGCCAATTCCCCTCCTTACCTCCCTGTCCTATGTTTGCTGCACTTGACTAAGAGCTGGCACCTCTGTGCCTTTCCAAGTGTTGCAATAAACCTGTTCCTGTTCTGCCAGTCTATCTCACTTTGAGGCTAAAACACAGCATCCCTACAGAATTCCCTGCTCACCTCACATTGAACAATTTTTACTGTGGATTCTCTGAAGGGCAGTGGTGACATTACCAAATGTCTAAGGTGCCCACCTCCATGACAGTCATGCCAAAGAAAAGTAGCTAAAGCACATTGCCCAGGTGACAAAAACTCTATGGAAATATCACTGAAATTCAAGTGAATTTTGAGCATTTCTCCCTACCTGCATTAAGAGAAACTTTGGCAAAGGGCACATGTGACTGCCACAACCTACAACCTACAAAATATTAAGACTTTGGGTAACTATAAAGCTTACGGGTATCTACAGGTCACAAATTGCCGCAGAGCTGGAATCCATCAGCTTCCACTTTGTGGGTTTGCCTCTATTGGGTTAGAATGTTACTGTTTCAAAGCAGAAGTGCCCAAATGTCTCTCAGTTGTTCACCTAAAGACTTGAAAGTAAGACAAAGCATTATAAACTTCTGGAGAATGCCTTATCTTATTCTATTTCCACTATCATTTCTAAACAAGTGTTTGGAAACACTTTTGTTATGTACACAGAATTGAATTATGACTTCTTTGTATGCCTACTGATATTCATGCAATATATACCCTGCAACACGGACAAAATAGAGAATAGACTCAAAATATGAACTCATCTTTAATGCCCAAAACTCTGCCTAGGGAAATGAACAGAGCCTTCATTTTAATAGCACAAAATCTCTCTGTGTCCAAGTACCTCTGATCAAAGTTCTGCAGCTTGAACAGAAGTAAGTTAGAGACATAGAAAAGATATCTTCATCTCAATTCAAATAGCTGGAAAGAAAGAAGTATACAATTTTTCAGTTCTCCTGCAAAGGCCAGAAAAATGGGACACACAGCCAACATTATATCAACCACACAAAAAAATTTTAACTGAAGGAGGTCTTGTAACTCATGACAAAAAAAAAAGGAAGAGTTTTGCACTACCTTAGCATAAACTTGATAGGTCCAAATGGAGTTGAAAGGTGATGTTCCATTGAAAGCTGATGTTCTATTGCACCACTTAGTCATGTTAGGAGAGGAATATCTAACCCACAGAATGTGTAACAGGTCTATATGGACAGATATGTACCTATATAGAAAATTACCTCTCAGAACAAACCTACAATTAAGAGTGATGCATAAAGACACATCAGGGCTATAGAACTGGTTGCTTACAGTATTTCATGGCTAAATCTTTGCAGAGCATGCCATTAACATGTGAAGAATTTCATCTATGCATAAACAGAAAGTGGGCTCTCATTTCACACCTGAAATCAGAAGATGATATTCAAAATAAAATCTTTTATCTTTCTTTTGCTCTCAAACCAGCACTCACTGATCAAAATCAGTGCCCAAGGACAAGAGTAAATTAGAAGCTATCTTGCTCCCTACCTTGAGAATTTATGTCATAGCTTCTAGTCAAAAATTCCTTTCAAAAGTTTTGGGAATAGGGCAATCATACTGCATCTCCATGGAACAGACCTTTCAGTCTCAATTTCTAATTTCCCCTTTCCTCTCCTTGAGCAAAAAGGAGTGCCTGAGAATTATGAAAGGATTATGTTGAGCCATTTAAACCTATTGCTTCTTGAAAAAAATTTATGACCGTGACAACACTTTCAAGAAATTACAATGGGTACTCTGATGTATCATAGTCCATCACCATAGCTTTACAACAGAATTTCAGCTTCTAGGTTTGAAGCATCTCCTCCTTGTTCTCCTCTCTCAGGGTTTCAGCTCTTCCTTCCTCACTGACTTTGGCATCTTTATAGTGTTTTCTTCATATGCCTTCACCTTTCCCTTTCCTCTGACCTGGGAGAGGATTGATGTCTGCAGGCTTCATCTGTTCTGGAAGAATCTTACAGCACTAAGAGAGTTAATCTCACCAGGCCTTGCAGCTGGAATTTGCTTATCTCTTGGCCACATGATCCTGCTGGGAGCAGTCTCAGGGGAATTTCAGCCGCTCTAGGGGTGAGGTGAGGGCCATCCTGGCCTCTGGGGGGTGTCCAGCGAGCAGGAGCGGCTGCGATCTCAGCCAGGCCACCCCCGGCCGACCTGGGCCAGGCCCGGCCCCACCAGTTACCTGTTCGGCCACCGGAAGCAAGAGAGGCTTCCTGGCATCTGTTCATTCTTAAATGTGGATCACAGAGGCATGTCAACCTCTCTAAGTGGCTTTAAATAGTTGCCAATATTCAGCCTAGCCAGTTGATTGGTTCTGTTGGGTCTAGAGGAAGCTGTGAGCACCTCTTTGCAAGGAATCACTTCCTGGCAGATGGAGCCCCTAAAAACCCAAACTATGCTAAACCACGACAGGCTCGTATTTTTTATTTTGGATGTAAATTTGCACAATGTTTCAATCAACTGGAACAAAACAACAGTGGTTAAATGAAAATCTCAGTTGACCAAAGTTGCTCTACAATCATGCTGTTGTTCCCCTGGTTCCCACCTCCCCAGCTCTCAGCAGCAAGTTGTTCTGAAACACCAAGACTCGATATCCCAAACACCATCAGCTTCCCCATTCTCTACCAGGTACACTATTTAGCAACTGCTTCACATTCCACTTCAATTTTTATCGTGTACAAAAGGGAAAAATTGTACAAATGTACAGTTTGGGTCAGGGTGTTTTTGATAAGGACAGCACAGAATTATTCCTAAATTTCTGAGACTACAGTAATTTTTGCCAAACCCTTTAATATCATGATCTCAATGTACTAAAAATGCAGAAAATCAACTTCTCAGTGAGTATGGGACTTCCAGTGACATAAAAAACCTTAAAGAACCATTTTGCCATCTCTCCAAATAGGACAGGAAAGTTTCTGGAAAGCCTGGTATACCAGCTCTATCTTCACCATCTCCTTAGACAATTAAAAGTGTTCAGGGAAGAGAAAGAGGGAAATACTATATTATAAATCTAAATCAGGTGTTTAAAAAATGGAAATATTGTGTGGGCTGTTTACTTTCATATAGGAGTCAAAGGATATTCCTGTTTGGAAAGAAAAAAAAGGAAGTAAAAACAGGGACAGACCTAGAAACACAAATAGCCTTTTAGATATAAATTGACTGCTGCTATTATTAAGCAAAGAAAACACTCCCATCATGAAAAGCAGTTTTTTGTTACTTCAGAAGAATTTAAATGGAGCTGCTGACCTCACATATATGGCTGGTTTTAAACCTGAATCATAGCTGACAGGGTATACCTCAGGTTGGAAAGTAAAGTGGTGAAACTCTGTGAGAGTATCTCAGCTATGTTTAAGCCTGGATTTTATTTCATCAACCGCTTACAATGTCGTAACTCTTACTGCTTGCACCACTGATGCCTGTGAAAATACTAAGAAACCACTCCAGAGTAAAAAGCCACAGAGGAGCTACGGACCTTGTGGAAACATTAACACATTTCACGAGTCACCTTCCACGAACTTAAGTTTTCTCTTACGACTTCTAAGACAAGCTGCCAAACAGCTCCTAATTGCTGTGCAGAGCTGTAACCCTGGCAGTGTTATTGCCACTGCTAGCAACAGGATATAGACTTTGTATGGAGTTTTCAAAGCCCCAGAACTGAGGTTTATCCAGTCTGATTTGTGTGAACTTTGGTTTACATGGTTTAGCTGTGACTGGAATTTCTTTAGCTGGCCAGTTGTCAGCATGTAATGTGTCTGACTCTTTTTTATCTGTGCAGAGTACAACTGTAGTTCTAAATGCATAGAAGTGAAAAAGACTTATCCTATATTGTATTAGATATTTATGTCTAATATAACAGAATCATAGAAACACTTAGGTTGGGAGGCACCTTAAAGTTCCAACCTTCCTGCCACGGGCAGGGACACCTTCCAGTAGATCAAGTTGCTCAAAACCCCATCCAGCCTGGCCTTAAACACCTCCAGGGATGGGGCATCGACAACTTCTCTGGGCAACCTGTTGCAGTGTCTCACCCTCTTCCATTGTCTCATAACCCTCACATTGAAAAAAATTCTTCCCTGTATCCATTCAAAACGTACCCCTGTAGAAAAATGTCTCATCTTTCTAACAAGCACGCATCATACAGCAAATGATCACAGTAAGGTCTCCCCAGAGCCTTCTCTTCTCCAACTCTCCCAGCCTTTCCTCACATGAGAGATGTAGCAGCCCTCTGATCATTTTTGGAACCCTCCTCTGGAACTGCTTAATGGGTCCAAGTCTTTCTTGGGCTGGATGCAGCACTCCAGGTGGGGTCTCCTGAGAACAGAGTAGAGAATCACCCTGCTCAGCCTGGTGGCCGTGCTTCTTTTTATGCAGCCTGGGTATGCCGTGTGGCATAAAGCAAGAACTACAAGCCTGAGGTGACTGCACAGACTTTCAGAAGTGGAGGCACCAGATGTGGTACAGGGAAGGATAGGCATGGGGCAGTAAGCGGTGGGGCATAGACTTAGCACAGTTATGAACAACTCAACCATGGTTGGTTAAAGAAATGCAAACCTGAAGCCAGACAAAAGTAGTTTTGGGGTAACAGAGAGAACAAAGACACAGTGTCTGATGTGCAAAATAGTCACACACTGTAAGTTCAGATGTAATGTGGAGCTGCAGATCAATAAAGAAAGACAAAGCATGCTAACATTAAAATTACCCTGAATCTAATTTTTGATGTAATGATTTAGTGTGACTTTGGAGTCATGAAAATGCTTCGAAGTGTCTTAGATCCACACGTAAAATCTATAGCTGTTGAGACTGGTTTTTAGCATAGGTACTGCATTCAGGGAGAGATCATAGATTAGACTGTATGACCCAACCTGTCACATTTCACAGATCAGGCCAGAATCCCACTTTGGATCCAGGTCTACTCTCACAAAGTCTGCAGGAAGAAAATAGGAAAATCCCTATATCTGCTCAGCCTTAGTCACCCCTCCCTTCTCTCGCTGTACATAATGTTTTCTCTAAATCATTTCTATTTTATGCCTATCACTAGCAGGCAACATTGCAGCTCCAAGCTTTCATCTCTCCTTATTTTGCTAGCCAACATTACACTGATTAGCAGAGAAATAGAGATGCTTACAGAAGAACAGTTTTCAGTTGTTTAATTTTTTTTTTTTTTTTTGAGTACAGAGCTGAGCATGGTTTCAGCACAGCAAAGAGAAACCAACACACTTCTAACACCATTCCAGAACTGATTAAACCATGGGACATCAGTGACAGCAGGATGTGATGCCAGGAGGAGGTTTTAACTAGACTATTTCAGTAATATCTTGTTATTCATCTCCTCTCCATCTCTCACTTACGAGATTCTCCACAGATCATTTAATGCCTTAATCTGCTAACCACTATCATTACTGTTTTTCAGACCTTCACCCTTCCTTCTTTTAATGTTAAAATAAATGTAGCAATACAGATATAGGAGTCTAAAGTAAAGGTTTTATTTATTATTTCAGTAAAAATTTAGACTTGTTAGACAGCATGTATCTGGTTAGGAACAGAAGTAGTATAGTGGTATTTCTGAGATGACAGGCAGCAAATGAAAAGTGTGCCAAGGCATTTTCTCATCCTGCTGTAGGAGTAAGGAACCTCTTTGGGCACCCAGGAAAATAGAAGCTTCAATCCATGAGTGCTAGTCCCTCCCTTTCCCAAATGAACGTGGGATGCAAAGGAGTATCTATCACAAATATCCTGAGCATAAAAACAGTCATTTTGCATGATTCACATTCTTTACATAATTAAAAGAGAGGTCTCTCTTCTGGATTAGCATGTAGGACATGATGAATATAATCAAATAGCAGCTGGTCTGGAAAATGCAAACCCTAGTCAAGGTCAAGCAGGACAGGTGATGTATAATTTCCACCCTCCCTAACCTTTTCAAGGCCTCATATGAATCACTATGCAATAGAAAGCACAGTTCAGGGAATCAGAAAATGTGAGACACAACAAAAGGAGGCTTAATCGCAACAGAGGAAAAATACAGGGGGGATAACTGCCAAATTCATAAATAGCAAACAAATGGAATATCTCCACTTGCTTCCATTTGTTACTAAAGAAACATTATTTGCATCTAGAAATTGCACGTGCAACTTATACTCTTAAAAGTTCCCAATTCTCCTTCTATTCTCTTGGAATACATCTTCAAAATAAGGTATTGGCCAATAATGTCAATTACTTCTTTCCAGATGTTTTGCAAGGAAGGAATGGAAATAACCAAGATAAAAGAAGAAGCTGCTGGTTTGGTTATAAGTGAAGGGGGCATTATATTCTTTTCTTTAAAATTTTGCAGCAAGAAAAGCACATAATCAGTTAAGAAAAGGCAAACTAGAATTTTGTAGGACCTCACTTCAAAAATATCAGAGGCAAATTTGGTGAAGACAGGAACCCAAATCAAAGCAGAACTGTGATTCTACCTTCTCATAAAGTGCATTCCCTGCAGTCCCTAGGTGACTATTTTCTTCTTAAATTTTACACCAATTAGCTTACATTCTGCTTATAGTATCAAAGTACTTTCATGCTTTGATAAATCACAGCTGTCAGTGGCCACTGCTCCTTGAATGAACCACAGAGATGTAAAAAAGGCAATTTTGCAGTGGGTTAGAAATCAGGAAAAAATTACCTCACAAAAGCTACTGAAAAAGGAGGCAGAGTAGAGGTGAATTATGTTTTCTGAGGGTGTATCACATTATTCTTTTTTGTGGTTCCATCAATAGCCCAGGTCTATTCTCCATTTCTCTCAGAGCTCCCTACAGTTGCCAACTACAAATGATATTTTGGGGTTTGTTCATTTTAGAGCTTCTCTTTGTCCTTAGATACTAAAAAATCAATTATAGAAGGACAAAACAAAATCACAGAATCATAGTATCATAGAATTGTTTAGGTTGGAAAAGACCTTTAAATTCACCAAGTACAACCATATCCCTAAGAGCCACATCTACACATCTTTCAAATACCTCCAGAGATGGTGACTGCACCACTTCCCTGGGCAGCCTGTTCCAGTGCTTGACAACCCTTTCCGTGAAAATTTTCTCCTACTATCCAATCTACACCTCCCCTTGTGCAACCTGAGATTGTTTCTTCTTATCCTATTGCTTGTAACTTGTTTCAGGTAGTTGTACGGAGCAATAAAATCTCCCCTGAGCCTCCTTTTCTCCAGACTAAACAACCCCAGCTCCATCAGCAGCTCCTCACAGGACTTGTGCTCCAGACCCTTCACCAGCTCCATTGCCCTTCTCTGGACACCCTCCAGCACCTCAATATCTTTCTTCTAGTGATGAGCCCAGAAATGAACACAGGACTCGTGGTGTGGCCTCACCAGTGCCGAGTACAAGGTGATGATTGCTGCTGCCCTGGTCCCGCTGGCCACACTGTTGCTGATACAGGCCAGGATGCCACTGGCTTTCTTGGCCACCTGGGCACACACTGGCTCATGTTCAGCTGTGGTCAGCCAGCACCCCCAGGGCCTTTTCCACAGGGCAGCTTTCCAGCCACTCTGTCCCCAGCCTGTAGCACTGCAGGAGGTTGTTGTGACCCAAGGGCAGGACCCAGCACTTGGTATTGTAGAACTTCATACAACTGGCCTTGGCCCATCGATCCAGCCTGTCCAGATCCCTCAGCAGACTCTTCCTATCCTCCAGGAGATCAACACTCCCACCCAACTCGGTGTCATCAGCAAACTAGCTGCCCACCACCCATCTGTGGATGATGGATGCTTGTGTAGTCTTTGTCCAATCAAAACACTTTGCAAGCTGCAAGCAATCAATGCTTCCTTCAACATTTGTAAATTTTTGATAATAGGTTTCTAACATTGAGACACTCTGCTTCCACTTTTGTCTCTCGGCTCTGCTAGAACTCAAACATTTCAGTTAACACGCTGATCTCTTAGCACCAACACAACAGGCCACATTAAACAAACAAAAGATGGATATGTGAGAGACGTAACTGCTACATGATGTGAAATACACTGCAATCAGCAATGACTTGCAATGATTTTTAATAACATTCCTTCCAGAGTCATTCAAGTTTCGTCACAGAGACACGTTAAGTTCTCAAAAATGAATTTAAATCCAGCTCAGTGTTTCCCACACAGAATTGTGGGGGTTTGATACACAACACCGTACATTTTACTTTCAGCAATTCTTCTTACTGTAGACTACATGATGAAATAATTCCCTTTGCTTCAGTCTTTGCCTACTGGATTATCTGAAGGACATTATTCATATTAGGTTCTCCTCTTTCAAAAAATCCACCTTTCTTTTAATTTAGTACTGCTCCAACGAAGCTCAGAAGCCACCAAAGAAAACCTACTTTTGTAGTTACTTGAATACTTAGGTGTTCTGGGAGAAATTGCTACTACCAAAGAGGAACAGAAGTCTTTCCCTATCATGGATGGTTTTGGGTTTTTTGGGTTTTTTTTTTTTATCTGCCGGCCTTAGCATTGTAAACTATTAATATTACCTATTATATCTGGGGAAAATTTAGATCAGTGGTTTGCAGTGTCCCTGGCACAGCATGCTCCCAGGGAGAGCAGCTGTACTGTTTGTATAAGGTGTCTTGCTGCAACCCAGTGGTGAAATGTTCTCTGTAGGTAATTCTCACTTTCTCTATCCTCAAGACCACAGCCAGTCACCCACTGGTGTATGAACACATCCTGTGAGAATGCTCGTGCAAGGCAAAGCAAAGCAGAGAACGGCAGAGATTCGGCTTGCAGGCAGGGAAACAGCCAGGTGGAGCTCAGCAAAAAAGTCATCTTCTGTCTGCATATTCTGGAATACTCCTCAGTAGACAATTGTTTGGTAAATGGAGCCATCCACTGCCCTGGCTCAACTGGGTAAAGTAGTATCTGAAATCCAGGTATTGCATTAGGATTATTCTTTACCCAGACAAGGTGTACCAAATCAGTCACAGCTTTGGAGACTCCTACAGGAAACACACCAAGAGTTGGTTGTTAATTGTCAGTTCAGTTTGCCACTGACTAGAGAACTAAAATCTTTTTTATTCAGTGAGAAATGACAGATCCATTGCTAAAGCACACACCAGTGCAATAATGACACTATTAGTTCATCAGCCTAGGCTTCTGCTTCATCTCAAAATCCTTTCTACATACCTTCCAGAGAAGGTGCCAAATGGCTAACAGAAGCTCATCATGTATCATCACTAAATTAGCATTCAGCTAAATTCCAGGTGCTGGCCTATGTGCACAAGAATCCTCTGGAGACTGTCCCATGGACAGCAAAATAGCAGCCTGGTAAGAACTCCTAAGATTCTTCTAGAAGTATTCAAGGGGAAAAAAAATACATAAATCTGATCATTAAGCATCGATACCAAAAGCCTCCACGTAAAAATGAAACGATCTTCAAACTGAAAAATGTATCTGAGGTAGTGAACATTGCACAAGCATTGCCTAGGCTTTGCTGGGATGGCAATAGTGATTGGCATACCTCCCAGTAATTTCGGACATGTCAGGAGAGTAAAACTGGGATCTAAAAACTACTGAAATTACTGCCATGGGCACAGAAACAGATCTGGAGTATTTTTTGTCATGCCATGCCATGGTGAACCATGGAAATCACAAGCTTAATTGTATGTCCACACAAATACGGTTAGCTCAAGATGTAGTGCCAGAAATCTCAAATTCAATTCTCTCTTCCTGTGACTGTGTCCGTTCCTGTGGCAGTTCATTACACAGATTCTAGTGACATTTTTATTGATTCAGAGACAAAGGATTAGTGACAGACTGCTACAAATTCTGCTGTCCCTGACATGTAATTATTCCTGAAACAAACTAATAGCTTTCATTTATCTAGAATAAAACTTTCAAGAAAAAGAACTCAATCACTTAAAATGTGCCTGTTAGTCCATCTTCTTTTTTCTGTTATAATTAAGAGATAATGTCAGTGGAAGAGAGACTTGTGGGACCAACTACAAGATATATAGGATAGTACTGATCACAAACTTCAAAACAAAGTAGTTATTTTCAACATGAGTGGACATTTTTTGACAATAGTTTGCTGCTAAATCTTTAACTGTCCTCCTGCCTTCTTTATTTCTTGTTCATCTTCCAGAACAGACTCAAAGCTAAAATAACTTGAAAATGTAATACAATTGACTTCCAAACTATAAAATAAATCTCAAAATAAATCAGACTCTTTTCTTCCCCCAGTAAAGGCTTCCCTCTCTTTTAAAAGTTTGGGAGCTTTTCACATTGAAAATTTAAGCAAGGGGATGACTCATAACAGGTATTTTTTGGTAGAGTTTCACTGGGGTAGTAAACTAATTTGGAATGCTTAATGACACCAATTACACAAAACCAGATGCTTAAGTGAACATTATTTCATAAACACTCATTTTAGTTTCCCATAGAATGTATGTATCTAATATAGTTTTCAGACAGAAAAGACTATCTTTAATCTAGGACATAGAAAAAATTGCAAATATGTAGCAGCATACTTCTGAGAACAAGTGATTAAAGGGAATAATATGGGTAGAACAGGCAGGCTATTCACTTATTAGGATTTTAGATGAGGTAGCTTTCTTTGAAAAAACAAAAATAGGGTAAAAAATGCCTTTTTTTTCATCTTTATAGTACTTTCACCCTAACATCTTGCATTTTTCAACCTGTTGTATGTTTTGATACTTGAATATGCTTCTGATAGAATCATGTGAAGGGACTTTCCACATTATAATAGCACTTTATGCACTCAACTAAACAAGCCAGCATGGTAGAAGAACAAACCAGGAAGTAAGCTAAATAATTGCAGAACACAGGAGAGGGAGCCTTTGTAACTTCTCCAGATGTAAGTGCAGTATTTGGCAGCCAGGCTGATATGAAAAGATTTCTGATTTCTTTTTTTTCTATGTGACATTCATAGAAATTGACCCTGAATATGAGGGCCAAAAAAGTGGTGGTGTCTTTTTTCTAAACCTATTGGCAGAATGTAGAATACTTTGTATTGCAACATGCTTTCTCTATAACTGCAAAACATACACAAAATAAAATTTGTTCAAGGAAGTAGAGCAGGCATCTACAATGCACAGTGATAGAGCAAAGTGAAATTGCTTCTATGGTAAAAGAATCATCAGACTGGGAAAATACAAAGGAATCGAATAGCTTACATGCATACCATGTAGTGAGTTAATTTTCTATTGCTTCCTTCATTACTAGGTACAGACACAGAAAATTGGATGTCTAGAGAAAAATCATCATACATCTCCCATATAAATAAAATGTAAAAAAAAAATATTTCTTGGATGTTCTATTCATGCCAGATCTTGCTAAAATTAATTCTGGAAGGATGAGACAAAAAAGAAACCCTCTGCATTTGTTAACAGACACCAACCTAAAGGAAAAAAAAAATAAGCACAGCACGAAGATAAACTTCGATAGAAAAAATAAACCAAAAGACTTCTACATTTTCATGGAGAAGGTGACTTTTCAAATCTGTTTTTTACATGTCTACAAGTTTGATTTATATAAAAGAGCAAAGCCATATTAGGAAAACACTGTGCAAAGGATATATATATATTTTTTTTTTTGAAATGTACAGCTTAACAACATTAAAATAATTTGATGTAGAGAGAGTTTTAAAACACTTTTTTCTGTACCCAAAGATGTCTCTCTAGTTCTGCTCTTTGATCTATATACCAGCTTCAAAATAAGAGAAATGCAATCAGGGGGAAGAAAAAAGCATTAACAAGCATCTATGTTTAGATTACAAGAAACATGATGAAACTGATTACAACCTTGAATTTAATTTGGGTTTTGCTGAATAATGAATTCTTCTTTTGCTTCTCTAATTGTCATTTTTCACAGTAGAACTTGTTGCCGACTATAATATATTTGACTTGCCAAAAGCATAGCAGGTTTGGAACAAGTAATCACACACGCTTGATGTTAATTGCTACAAGGCATATAGTTTAGTCATTTTAGTTTTGGTAACATTTTTTTGTATTAAAATATCGTCAGGTACAATAATGTTCCTTACCAAGTAAACACTTTAACATGATTCCTTAAACAACAAGGTAAGTTTCTGATTTTTTACAGCCTCAAAGGATACATGTATTAGCTAGTCCTAACACCTGGCAATACAGTACAATCAAGAGTGCTTGTTAAGTGCATTTTATGCAGCTGAATACAATCACAGTCCTTGAAAGGACTACAATATTTAAATCATGGTAACTGTGCACTGGAATACAGTGACCATGAAAATGCCACAGGGAATATATGCCTTGAACAATTTTCCCTGAGAGCAAATTAGTTCACCACGTGGCACCTTTAGGTGTAAGAGGTAGCTCATATCATTGCATTGTCATGCACATCTCTTAGCATGATAAAAGAAGAGCACATGAAGATTACAAAAGGTGACACCCTTCCCACTGTCCATGGGATCTGCATGACGGATCTGCAACTTTCTTTTCAGCAACAGGCTGCTGCAATTCAGCAGTCAGCAGATGATATAATTAATACTGAAACAGCTGACATTATAATTTGCTACCTCAGATAATGCCAACAGGAGGCAAAAACAGCAGCACCAACAAAACAACAAATGCTCTGGATTTATTCATGGCAGATGTTAACTTCCTCTGCTGGAGTAACAAATATGAAACATCTTTCCATCTGTATCAGACATCAGTTTGGATATCAGACTGTGATTCAGGGGAAGCTGTGCCAAGTAAAGGAGGCTCCAGATGTAACAGAAAGGCACTCTTTGACTCCTTGACAGATGCATCTCAAACTGTACTTTGAGGGATGCTGACCAACATGTTTGCACTGCTGTATTAGAGGGCACTGCTCCTTGAATGTTCAGCCTGACAACTAGAGCTGACAATGAAAGAATCGGATTCGAGCACACAATTTACCAGAAGACACAGTAAATATTTATTCTGATTTCTTCACCCACACAATTGCAAACTTTATCTTCGACAGTCAATGCAGTTGCAAAAGAAGGAATTGCCTGAAACATACCTTTTTATAGTCATCAGCCAATTATGCAGGCTTGAGCCATTACAACATCCTACATGTATTAAGACATGGAGGTCTTGCTTCAGAATCAGATTATTGATACCTTACCAAAGTAAGGTAAGGTTGATTCTCTTCAAAGGCTTATTGTGCACCCCTTACATTCACTCAAACTTTCTAACGCATGCTAAGTCAGAGAAAAAAGCCAAGACCCAAGTGTAATGCATGGCTCTGGAAGTCAGAGCTGGCTGAGAACCTTTATTGAAATGGCTTGTTTTTACCAGATGTGTCTTTGTCTTATTGTCTCTTCTCAACTGTGCATGATAAGCATGTGGGTGGGCACATAGCATCTGTAATCTCATTTAAAACAAAAATAGCAACTCATATGAAAATACAGGTCCTCATGAAATGCAACTTGGCCAGAGAAGCATTAGAGAGCAATTTCTGAATTCATAAGTGTGACAAGGAGCATGATTTCAACACAAGGGCTCATACCACTACATCTATCATGCCATGCTGACTGATCACAATTAATTAGCTTAATGAGGAGCAGCAAGCAGTTCAGAAAGAATGTGAAAAAAACAATGTTTGCCTTTAGCATAGTAAAAGACAACTGCTGGCACAGTATCAATTTTCAGAAAATTTTCTAAGTGGCAACTCCCCAGTTGTTCTGCTACTGTAAGATACTGTATACATGTACGAGGTTTAATAACCTTCTGCTGGTGTGCTGCCCTTTCTGTGTCATGGTAGCAGTGGCTGGGAAAGAGGTAGGAACAGCACAGCTAGACAAAGACCTCCAGTCCTGCAACCACTCAGCAGCAGGAATCTGACAATGAAGCCTCTTTTGAGATCCTGGCAATACAAAGTTCTTAATGAATCTTAGTATGTTACACGTGCAAAAAGGTATATTCATTATGATTTTGCTTGGAAACTGCCATCAATGTGATGCATTTCCATTCCTGGGGACTGTGTGCAGCTATACTGCAGTCTCTAAGAACTCCCTCATATCAACTTCATAGTCTGGCTCATACTGCTGTTTACTAATAGAGGCAGCATTCCTTCATCTAAGGTTATACATCTTTTTCATGTCACTTTCTTACCTCCTGGCTGACCCACTTTTCTTTCAGAAGGCCCCTGGAGCGCCAGGTGCTGCCCAAGTTGCTTGAATTGTTCCTGATGTACTGAGATTGCATACATTTACTTAAGGAGCGCTAAATCAGCCTACAGGGATCAGGTTTCTACTAATCCATTAATTAAGATTGTGTAAAATTAAATCTTTTACAAAAATATATTAAGAGTGATTTCTACCATATCTAAACTTACTAGTTTCAAGCTGACAGTTTGTCAACTCAACACATTGTTTAGCATTAACTTCATTAAGTACTTTTATCACTGTGCCTCACTTATGACCTCATTTACCCCGATCAATACAAAGGGCCAAAATCTTGGGTCCTCTTGTCCAACCTTTTAAAAAATATTGGCATCCCAGGTTTTTTTTAGATCTCTTGGGTTTCCTAAGGCCTTCCAGATTTATTGGAAGAACCATTCAATCTCCTGTTTTAAAACTCCTGTATGTAAACTACCTTGGCCAGATGATTGTAAAATATTTCATTTTAGCATAGGTTCTTTCAAATATTTCTGAGTTATTATTGGAGTAGGATGTGTTATCATTATAATCTAAATAAATCAAGCCACTCTTTTTTCAACTATGAACAAGAAATAATATTGAGTATTTTCACTTTCTCATCCATAAAACTGGCAATTTTTCTACCTCCACCTAGTAACAGTTAACACTAACTGGAGTTAGATAATAGATATCAATATTATTAAAATAGGAGAAATCATAAATAACTTAAGAATATATGACACTAGATGGAGCTTCATTTCTTGCGTTAATGTTTATCTAACGTTTAAACTAAGCAGTAATGTTTATCTTGCTCGACTACTTATTTTAAACCACTTATTCTTCTAACCCGTAACTCCAGAGGAGAGTCATGGGACATCTCCCTGACATCACTACCCAGTCTGTCCTTGCCACTCCATCTGCACAAGTCATTCTGCCTCCCCATCGCTAATCTCAGTAATACTCAGAAGAAATAACATGAAGCACTTTTCTGGATATACTTAAAAGGGATTTTAACCTGTGTCATGTTACACTACACCATGTGCAGTTTATTTGCACCACAGAAACACCCTTTTTAGGTGAAACCAGTAATTTATTGGTTTATAATAGTAACATTCTAACCAAATAGTTATTATTTCAGATACAACCATTACAGAAAAAGCAAGGAAGAACACAAAAGAAAATTCCATTTTAAAATTCTCAAAATTCTACAGTTAAAATTGCTAGACACATACATACACACACACTCCTACTATCTCTGCTGTAACACCAACCTATTACTGCTCCAATCCTCCTCAAAAAGGAGGAGAACCAGCAGAGGAGGATATTGATATTGATGGTAGGGTTTCTTTTCTTCTCATTTCAGTGTGTGGCAAGCATTTGACTGTTAATTTTTATGTTAATTTGTGCTACACTTTGCTATTTTTTCATGGTCCATAATTCAAGATGCTTCCTAAATGAACTATATATACTTTGTTTTATAATGTTTTGAGTATTTTGGTTTTATTCTGTTATCCTTAATGGTTTTACTGAGCTCCCAAGATTGAATTACTTTAATGAGCTATAACTGACCATTAGTCATTTGTTTATAGCCTCTGGTATTTTCCTTGTTCCATCAAGGCCTTTGCTACCATCCTTTACCTGTACTCCAATTCACTACATTACTATTCTAGGGTCATAGACAGTTCACTGTACACAGAAGAACTGCTTGGTATTGCTACCTATAATTTGCAGAAGGACATCAAAATTACTATAGAACTACACAAGTGCATAATGACAGCTAAAGCTAAACAAGTTACATAATAGTTACCTGTCAAGTCATCGCTGGTTTAGCCAAACAAGCTAAAGTAAAACTCTGTATAGGGAAGAAAAATCTAGACTAAACTGGGCAAGCCATAGTCCAGAAGCTTTCCAAAGTAAATAAAAAGCCTGCAGTCTGTTACTAGCAGTGGCAGCACTGTATTTAATGGGCTATTCAACCACACCCCAACTTCATTTACTGAATCACATGTTGTGAGTGAGTGCTTGAGACAGTTCAATCACCAGCAAATGTATTGGCAAAAGCAGGTGTGTTATTTAAGTGAAAGCATGACAAGGTTTGTTGGCAAGGTTTGCTCTACTACTTACAAGATGGTTAAAGCACACAGAAAAAATGGACTAAAATCTAAAATCAATCATTCTAAAGCTAAAATCAACCAAAAATTACCAGTGTGGAGACTGGGGATGGAAAAGGGTAAGGACAGGAAAATATAAGGATAAAAAGGATAAGGGAGACCCTCTCACCATGTCACGAAGTTCAGAATGGAGCCTGTTGCCAAACCAAGCTCTAGATTTCCCAGTTTAGGTCTAAAGACTTTAACACTTAACCTTAACAGCACTTAATCAATAGCCTAATTTAAAAAGTTCAACAAATAATCCAATAGAATTTACTATAGGCAGAACAGCAACTCACCTACAGGCCAAACCTAGCTATGAATCTAAAGTACTTCAGAATCTAGGAGAGCTACATCCATAGGACATTTGCTATAGGATATTCATACTTGCATGCACACGGACCTAAATGAGTGTATACAAGGTATACCTATGAAAAATTCCCCTTTCATTCAGTGAAGTACTCATGTCAGATGCCTTTGCATCCTCCCATCAAGGAATGGGGCTATCAGCCCAGGCTCTGGCATTTGCTGGCAGTCCTCCAAGTATAGCAAACTTGAAAGTTTGCTGGCTTTGAGAGGTCCCACTCAGAGGGAGTTTTCTGGTCACAGCCCATTGCAGACTGGGAGAGTTCAAAGGGTCTCACTTAGGACTGCCATTTACAGGGTCACAAGAGAGTTGACTTTGGTCATGGTAATTTTCCATCCTGGCTGCAATTCAGGTTGGTAACTTTCAAAGAAAAGTTCAGTTACAAAACTGTTGTTCCACTTGGGATGTTATTCAGGCAAGAAAAGTAATTTTCCAAGGCTGTTTGTTAAAAAACAGGAGCTCATTAGACAGCATAGATTCAGGGGAGCAGACAGTGTTTCTGATCAACTCAAGAGGAGCTGAGCCCAGGTCCTGTTCATCAACACTGAGGCCTAAAGAGCATTTCTGAGGTCCTAGCAGCCTGAAGAGGTGGTGGGGAGGGCATGTGCCACCACATCACAGAATCACAGAAGGGGTCAAGTTGAAAGGGACCACAGTGGGTCACCTGATTCAACCTAGAGCATCCCAGAGCACACAGCACAGGACTGTGTCCAGACAGTTCTTGAATATTTCCAGTGAGGGAGACTCCACAACCTCTCTGGGCACTCTGTTCCAGTGCTCAGTCACCCACGCAGTAAAGCTCTTCCTTCAGGTGGAACTTCCTGATCATCCCTTTTTGCCTATTGCCTCTTGTGACACTACTTGGCACCACTGAGAAAGGCCAGGCACCATCCTCTTGGCACCCTCCCTTCAGATACTTGTAGACATTGACGAGGGCCCCTCTGTATTTTCTCTTCTCAAGGCTGAACAGGCCTGACTCCCTCAGCCTTTCCTCATAAAAGGGATGCTCCAATCCCCTCATCATCTTCATCACCCACTGCTGGACTCTCTCCTCTGACACTACCCTGCGGTCTCTATTTCTTTTGCATCTTCTCAATGCTATCTCAGCTTTTAGCATCTTCAAGCACCTAATTAGAAATATTCCACAGACCAGTTATTAGTGATTTTTACTAAACAAAGCCTAGAAAAAAATAAACTATTCAACTTTTAAAGGTCCTACTCTGGTAAGCTGCCAGGCAAGTAGAGGCTTCTCAACTCCATTATCAAGATGCCAACTGACCTCTGTCACCCATACAGTGGAAACTGTACTGCTCCTCAGTTCTGGTGAGAGAGCACATCATCGGAATGCACTATCAGTGATGAAATAACAGTGGTTGCTGTAGGTAGTAAGGAAAAAAAGATGTATAAGGTAGTCCAATAAGGGCTGAGCCTGTTGTGTATCTGGCCAATTCAGAGTATACAGTCATGCCCTATACTGCAAGTTGATTGCTCCAGCCCTCTGCCACAAAGATCAATCTGCATTCGAGTGCAGAAGAAACAGCTTTCCAGGGTAGAGAACTGCAAATGGAGTACACACGACGAAGGGGGGGGGGGGGGGGCAGGGAAGGTTATTGATAGCAATCAGTGAGCAGTGCAGGCAGTGAGCACTTCAAAAGACCCTTCAAAACACACAGCCAGTGTCCCCTATCTCTGCACTGCACAGAGACGGGACTGTACCAGGGCAAAAGGAGAAAACACACTATCAGAAGACTCCTTATCTGCCACCAAGAATAGCAAGAACACCTTTGAAACCCACCCAACTACCTCAACTATGAGTCAGCCAGAGGCCTATTGACTCATTTATCTGCAAGCCAACCTTGAAAACCCAGAATTTCTAATGACAGCCAGAGATGTCTTGCTACCTCAGGGAAAGATGCCTGGCAGTAATACCTACTGCCTTTATTACTATATTGGAGACGTCTACTTGCTTCCTAGATGCACACAGTGCAGGAGCATTAGTGAGGGATTCCTATACTGATATCTGCGTTTACAGAGCACACAATGCCCAGCAGAAGCATCACGTTCCTCGCTCCCTTCAGACTCCCACAAGCACACAAGTACACACCCACTCAGGACTCTGCACTTAGCCACAGAGCAACACAGCTCACCCTGCTACAAATGCACAGAAAGCCTATTCTGGGCCAACTTGCCTTCACAGACAAGATACAGTGATAAACCTCTGTCAACACTCAGCCACTCCAAGGGGTCCCAGATGGTCACTCCACGGGCAAGAGGCTTTCACTAGCAATCCAAAACTGGGGGCAAAGGAATCACAGCCAACTCCTGTACTCTCTCTGCTAGCCAGCCTTCCCAAAGGGGAAGCACAGTTTGGGAACTAAAGGTGACTGTTGGGCAGCCTGCACTTTTAACACCAGCTTTTAGAGCCTGTACAAGCATAGTACCATTCAGCCACTCTCTTTTCACGCCTCACATTACTATCAAGAGTCCCAAATGTTCGAGAGGGATGCATTGGCATAGCAGCCTTATAAAGATGAACTACCCTACTAAAAGAGCTAATACTTTTTCTGGAGGCATTGTAAATGGAAGAAGGAAAGAGGTCCTTCAAAGATTTTGTCATTTTATGCATTAAGTTCAGAGAGACAACTCAAGACATCTAAGCGAGAAGGTGACAAGGCATTATTTTCAGTATGCAGCAATATTATTTACTTTGTGCACATTGCAGAAGAAATTACAAAAAGGCAAGGATGCTTTGTAAAGAGTAGGCTGAGGCCACTGTGATGAGAACTATACAAAAAGACACTATTTGTGGACAATTGCAGATGCTGCTGGGAGTATGCAGGCTCAGGTTACACATAGGATTCTTGGTTTACTCTGCTTAAGGATTTCCTTTCAGATATTCAACCAAATGACACCACCAGAACCAGTTACAAGTGTCCCAGGGGAAAGGAGGGCTTGATATACTCCCTCCTTGCCAAATACCTGAACAGAATTCTATGTCTGACAGTAAAATGACAGCGTGCCCTGGCAGCCAGGAGAACCAATCAAGTCCTGAAGTGCATCAGGCACAGCATGATCAGCCAGGCAAGGGCGGGGACCGTCCCACTCTGCTCTGCACTGGGGTGGCCTCACCTTGAATATTGTGTGCAGTTTTGGGCACTGCAATGTAAGACCACAAGCTATTAGAATTTACTCAGGAGGCCATGAGGGTGGTAAAGGGCCTTGAGGGGAAGCTGTATGAGGAGCAAATGAGGTCACTTGGTCTGGAGGAATCTCACTCAGCCTGGAGGAGATTGAGAGGAGACCTCATTGCAGGAACAACTTCCTCATGAGTGCAAGCAGAAGGACAGACACCAATCTCTCCACTATCATGACCAGTGACGGGACCCAAGGGAATGGCCTGAAGCTGTGTCAGGGGAGGTTTAGGCTGGATATTAGAAAAAAGGTTCTTCACCCAGAGGGTGTTTGGGCACTGGAACAGGCTCCCCAGGGAAGCAGTCACAGCACCAAGCCTGACAGAGTTCAAGATGCATTTGGACAACACTCTCAGGCACAGGGTGTGACTCCTGGGGTATCCTGCACAGAGCCAGGAGTTGGACTCAATGATCCTTATGGGTCCCTTCCAACTCAGCATATTCTACAATTCTATGACCTGTCAAAACTCTGGTGGGAAAGTATGGCCACATCATGTACTATGCAATGCATATGCTAAATGCAAGCATAAGAATGATGCCTACTGAAGCAGCAGCACACAGATATCTACAACCAAATTATCCAAGTAAGTATAAATTCTCCGAGACAGGGTAAGACTAGTTGATATAAACAGCAAATTAAAATGTTAATTCCAAATTAGAAGTAAAATATGATTATTAATAAAAGCAATAACAAAGGAGAGCAATGTGTAGGAAGATAAAAGACAGCATAGAGCAATCAGCACTTGTAAAAACATTCATTGCAATCCCTGAAAAGGTACAGAACTCAAGTCCTTCTGTCCCTGGTAAATGCTGAGGGTGTGCTGAGCACAATCTAGTGTGTTTCTAAATGTCTCAATGGAACTGAAATGAAAACATAAATTACTAAAGAAGCACTGGATATCACTGATCAGAGACTTTGACTTACAGCAGAGCAGCCTCCATGTTATTAGGTTTCTGTGAGATTTCAGTATAACAGCAACTACTCCTTTACACTATGCACTAATGGCTGGTATCCTGCTGATTCACAATGCTGCTGAAGTGATAATGAAGCATTTGCCAGCTAGGAAGTTACAAAAGCATGAACAATTAATACCGATGAGAGTTATTACATATACATGGTTTGTTACAGGGGGGGAAAAAAGGAAGAAACAATCAAAATGCTGGGAGACTGCTGGTCAAAATGGTATAACTTCTGGAATGGGGGACATTTATTCCAAGCCACCCTGCTTTCCCACCAAACCATCCTGCTTGTCAGCATGTGCTTTTAAGCATGACAGCTTAAAGAAACAACATTACCACAGAACATGACTCCCCCCACTTCTTTAAATGTGATCATTGATTCCAATAATTTTATCTTTTCTACAGCAAACAATTATGGTTGAGCAAACAATTATTGTCCAGAAATCCCTAATAAGTTGAAATGTGTGATTTTTTCTCAGGGATTTGCATCTTGATTGAAGTTACAAATCCCTGTTTTGTTACTTAAAAAAAAAAACAAAACAGAAACTCTTCTGACATGCAGCACTGAACCACCAATCTGTTGGAAATAAAGCTTCTCAACTTTCAGTTAGATCTGATGAGTAAAGCAATAACCTCAGGTGTATTTCGAGACACAAAGTGAAAAATAGAAGCTGGGAATGAAGAAATTCCACTTGGCAGATCTGTACCTGTTACCAAACAAGTTATATTTCTTTAAGAAGAAGTCCATGCAGCACTGGGGGAAGATGTTGGAAAATTCTTTTAACTTTAGCACAATATAGTGTATGATCCCTGTATTCATGGTTAATCCTTAGTTTTGTACTATACAGTAATTAGTACAAATACCAGAGATTAATATGGCCTGTGTTAACTCCCTAAATCTCTGACTAATAAGACTAATAAGTCTTGTGCCAGCTAATGCTTCCTTATTTATTTATATTAGTGATTAATAAGTTCTAGCAGATGTCTTAGTTTTGAGAACAAGGATTTTGTGTCAGAACAAGGAATGGTAAGACAAGTGTATTATGCCCTGACCACATATTTGACATACTCTCAAGGAGATAAGATTCATCAGAAGATCCAGAACCATAGCCACTAAGTCCATGGAAATAATTAGCATATATGCATATACTATAGGCACATATTCAGGAAATGTGATGAATATGTATTAGTTTGAGGAATATGACCTGGTCTGCTAGATTACCAGGTATGCATGCTTTGAGGAGAATTCCCCATGCATCCAGCACTGCTAATAAAGTAGTGTTGACTTTCTAACCTAGTAAATTGGTTGGAGAGTTTATTTCCTGGTTTTCAGTGACACGCCTAGATACTGGCTCAAATGCACAAGTAAAGGATCATACAGAAACCTGGCCAAAGATTCAAACATTGTATCTTTTTTTTTTTTACCTTTGTATCTCCTTCATTTACAAATATTTGTCTAACCAAATGAGTGCCTGTGCCCTACATTCACATTAACTACTCCTGGTGTAATACCTCGTCACCAGCAAGGAGCTTCCATTCTTAGGAGTTTTTCAGTCTGCTGCAGAAAGAAGAATGTCATGTACCAGTTTTACAGCTCTTCTCTACACCATCAGTTTACCCAAACTACTTTGGTACACCTGAAGGGGCCTCCCACCTGAGTGAAACTGACAATACTGTTAGCAGGCTGACTTTGGCAGGGATTGTCTGCTTCTTTCAATTAAGAAAGGGTTTAGGAAGCCTGAGCCCACCTCCCAACCTGTCGGGTGTTGTAGCAGATTGAAACAGCCAATAGGTGAGTCCTGAACACTGTTACCCCAGGATAAATCTAAGGTTCTACTCTGCCACATCAATATGCTTTCTTCCTGTCCCTTTTAAGGGACCTCTTCTCCTCTATAAAAATTATTCTTAGAAAGAGACTAACATACCACTCCTGCCTCTGGAAACGGACATTCTGAAAGAACAATTTCCTGGGGCAAGGAAAAAAAAAAAAAAGAGGAAGGGGGACAACCCTTAAAGCACTAGACAAATCAAATTACTTCTCTTATAAGCCATGTAGTTCAATGACCAAATCACTCAGGAAAAAGTTTGTGCCACTAATTGGAATTCTTTGTATGTTGTCACATCATTCTCTATTTCTGTACTCTTTTTCTTCAGAATTAAAGCAATTCCCAAAGGTTGTGAAACTGGAAAAACAGCAGCACAGGTAATCCACACAGAGGATGGGGGATCATGCATATTCTTCCAGGTACCAACTCTTCTCCAGTACTCTGAGTTATGTAGGTTCACAATCTGAAAGTATGTAAAAATCCCCAATATAAGTAAAATCAAGGATTTTCCTTCATCTATGCTCTTTCATAACCATTTCGTATGTGGTCTCAGGGAGTACCCATAATTCACATCTGATCCAGACAACAAAATTGGCAACTCTCTCCTGTGCAGCAGATAGCAACTGCTCACGTAAATATGAACATAAACCCCAGGAAGCATAAAGAATATTCATCCTTCGAAGTGGTAAGTCTCCTGGATCCAGCCTGATAAGAGTAATTTCTTGTTCCTGCTCCTACAGGCTTGCAAAGTGACAGATTTCTCTACAGGTTTGCCAACCCCTCAGGGTAACAAAGTTAAAAACGTCTGACTGCCTTTGTACTTAAATACAAAAAAGATCTTGCCCTTGAAAACTTGGGTGGTTTTTTACCAATTAGGGTTTTCAGACTACTGGCCCAGATTACCAAATCTATTTAAAATTATTATCTGCAATGTGAATTCATCTCTGGCATGATTATCTACACTCAACTCCGTATCGGGGTCACACTAAGCACACATCTGCATTAAAGCAAACAGATCTTAACAAAAAAAAAAAAAAAAAAAAAAGGAAGTGTTTCCCTATTACTGGAGGCCTAGTACGCATCATTAATTCATCTGACATGTGTCACCAGAAACAGAGGAAGGAGCGCAACTAGAAGGTAGGAGCAGACACAACTGTCGTGCCTGGGAGGCTGATCTCTCCTATTGCTCAGATGCTCTCCTCCTGCCTATGATAGAAAATTGAACCCTGCAGAGAAGACAAAAACATCCCTTTGGAAGCAGCTATTACCACTTGATTATGCTAGGTCTCCAGCATTATTAATACTTGCTGCCTATGCCTGCCATTAGCTCCCATCAAGTTTTAATAATACTTTCTGAAGCAGAACTGAGAACATTTCTCACATCCAAATTAACACCTGATTATTTTCATTCTGGTGAGGGTGGAATGAATATATAAAGCTTTTTTTTCCCCCACTTTCAATTTCAGAACAAATAAATGTGGTTTTACAAATCATGACTGTGAGGTTGTTATTTTTCAAGGTTTTTATATCTCCTAAAAATGCGCATATCTTTACTTTACAAGTGTTTTGCAGGTGTAATGGCAAGTTGCTTACCTTAAATTTCTTTCAAACTAATCCTAAATGTCAGTTTAACCAGAGTTTGTCAGTGAATTAACTTCTTAACTTGGAGTAAGGGAAGCATTATGCAGTGGATTCAGGGACAGTATACAGCTGCTCCAAACTAACCTGGTTCAGGCCTCCCACACAGAATATTAGAAGTGCTTTGTGCACCTGCCACAGATCATCAGTAAAAGTTTTTTTGGGATCAAGCTTCTTTTATAAAATCTTTCTCCATTTAATGCTAAGGTAGATCTGTAAAAGCAAATGAGATGAAGCATTCTATTTACATGAAGAGTACATGAAAAGTTGAAGGTTACTCACTAAGCTCAGACTACAGACTTTTAGACTTCTGGTGTTCAAATAAATTAATGCAGTCCAGAAGAGCATAGCTGCTGTACAAATTATTTGTTGTCTAGCTTATCAGCCTGAAGTGTCCATGTGAAGATAAAATCTCAGAAAGACCAAATAAAACAGTTGTTTTGGTCCCATTAGGAGCACAAGAAATAGGATTAGTCACTGCTGTTGCATGGGCCAGATTAGATTCTCTCAAATTATTTCTTGATTTAAAAAAAAAATCTAAAAATATTATGTGCTATCTAACTGCTTCTTTGAAAAGTTACTAATTTGGTATCAAAGCACATCTGCATCTCAAAAACTATCAGGATTGTAATCAAAAGCAAGTTAGTTTAAACAGTTTTTTAAATGATCTGGTTCTTTAACTGTCCTTTACAGTACACTTACTTGGGTTTTTTTTCATGGTAGGAATCCTTCACTTGACCCGTTGTTCTAACAGTGCCTAGAAAACCTCTTGCCTTCAGTTGGTCTGAAAAAAACACATCAACACATTCTTCCAGATGGAAAACTGACAAGAATTATCAAAGCTCCAGTTTCAGTCCCTGGAAGCCAGCTGCACATATTAGGATTCATCAAGGCCTTGCCTGGGTATCAGTAGAATGAAAGATGTGCTGTACTTGAAGTGCGGAGGGAAAGTAAGGAACACATTTTCAAGTATTGAAAAGCAACCCAAAATAAATTGCCATAACAGTTTATCTGGTTGTACCCCTATCTAACTCTGTTATACACTGCTTCTCATGAATTGCTAGCTTAAGCATTGGCAAGGAATTGAGAGCTTACACTTCTCTCTTTTAACGTATAGAAAGCCTAGCTCCTGACATCCTGCCTCTGACCAATGTGGTCCGCCCAGCCGGACTGGTGACACCCTGACAGACAGCCAAAACCCTGCCCTGGCTGACATGGGCAGCACAGGCAGGATACCACCCACATTATCCATCCGAGGTAGGATTCTCTGACATCACAGTGCCACTCGTGGAGCCAAGGGGTGACATGATTCCTACTCACCTGCAGAAGTCATTTGCACAACTGGCAGTTGTGGCCAGATGCCTCCAACACCAAGTGTCCCTGGAAGTCCACCAAAACCATGGCATTGCTAATGATGCTGTGCTTGCTGTTGGGGGGACTGGGTGAGTTTCCATGTAGCTACGTCATTGCTCATTTTTCCCACTGCCTCAATAAAACCTTGGTTTATAACATGTTAACTCCATTATAGTTCAATTCAAAAATTTATAGAAAGCGCAGTTCCTGAAAAGGTGTATAAACTCAAACAGATCATAGTATATGTAAAACAGATCATAAGTACATCTTCCAGAAAAAAAAAAAAACACTTTGTTTATAAAACATTTTAATTCATCAGCCATATTGAGATTATAGCACTGACATCTCAATGCTAACATTATCAGCTTGGATCACTGAAAGCAGAAAGTTTTGAAACTTTTACATTTTTTACTTAATACATACATGCTGCAGTTCTTTGAAAACTTGTAGACCATTGAGGACAGCCCATGTTAGTTGTCAGTCTCACCAGAAGCAATGCTTGCATCCAATTCAGTTTTTCACATGATGCACAGAAGCTTATGCGCTGCAAAAGGAACTTTGTAAAACAAAATACTCGGAGATTCTGTACTTTCAAGTTATCACCAATAACTCTACAGCTCAGCAGCTGTGCTATATATTGCTTAGTTGCAGGTTCTTACTCTGGTAAAAGATGGAAATAGTATCACGTTTTTAGTTTGAAATACCACATGAGTCACATTAACAGAGCAGCACAGAACTAGTGCACATCTAGCTTTTTCTGCTGGGGCACATTACGCACAAGATGGCCATGAAAGAAACAGGAAAACATTAAGGTATGGTTTTATAAAATTGCAGCAATAGGGAAAAGCTTGGTTTTCTTTCTGCAGGGATCAAAAACAGCTCAAGGAACAAAGAACAGTTTGTGACACTTCAGAAACAACTTGTCGTATCACCACTTATCCATCCGGGTAGTGCTGTTGCACCTAATGTCATTACACAGTAGTACTCTCAGGGACAGATCATGTGGCCAAAGTGCCTTTCAGCATCCTTCAGAATTATACACGCGTTTTTGACAGCTGGTTCTCCTTCTTGCAATAGTATGCTCGCCCTTCTTTTATCTTCTGGTCAGTTGAAGCAGGAAGCACAAAAACAGTCAGCCACCTTTTTCCAGCTGTAACTGAAGATAAAAACCTCAAGCCTAAATTTCAAAGACTTTTGTCTGCCAAAGTAGTCAAGTGTAGTGTTCTATGAGCTTTCTTCGTAGCTATCTCCTGCAGGTTTGGAAAGGCCAGCCAAGCCCTGAGCCTTCTTTACCTCACCTCCTTCCTCTACACTTCTCAGAAACAAGAAAGAGTTCCTGTGGCTGATAATGCTAAAAACCCCAAGACATCCTCTCTGCATGCCAGGACAACATGTAAGGACACAATGACAGTGGAAAGTCTTTTAAAGAAAAAGGATTTTTTTCTTTCCACAAAGATATCTCCAACAAAATTACAGGAAAGACAATGCTTTACTAAAATTCTAGCCATGAAGCTCTTGGGAACCAGAAGAAATTGCATGGAGGATGACTTTGCAGTAGAAAAGAGGAGTTAAGTACCATCTGAAGCATTCCAATGGTGTCTATGTCAGCAGCTTAGCAAGCAACAGACTCTTCTTAGGTGTGACTTTGACATATGACTGCAGCTGGAGTTATATCCACTGCAATACCAAGCCATATCAGTGCTACACCCCAGAACTTAAATCCAGGGGGTTAACTGAAGATTCCTTTACTCTGATTTGGAGCAAGGAGAAATCCCAACCAGATATTCTCAAGAGGTCACAGATACATGAAGTCTACTGGCCAAAATAATTAAAATTAAGGAACTTTGGCACAGGAGTAAATACAACACCAAACTCAATATAAAACACTTATCATAGCATTACTTTAATATTAACTTCGCATAAACTCAGCCCATTCAACCTAGAAACCTTTAAACCTACGAGATGTTAAATTACCCAAAAATCTTCCATGTAAAGAGAATAAAGAGAAGAGGAAGAAAGACGTAAAGGGTACAGAAAAACACTCATATAGCTACTAAATCCTGAGCTTCCAAGCAGACAACAAGAAAAGGCAGAGTTCAGACAAAGGGCCAGCTCATGGTCAGCCCCTTTTAAAGCCCTGGTGTCCCATGGCCCCGCCCCTCAGGTGGGACTTCTGGTTTCTTGGCCAATCAGAGGCTGGGCTGGCACCCCAGACTGTGATTGATGGACATCTCTGCCAATCAGAGGCTGGGTCCACATTGCCCCAGCATATGATTGGTGGAGAGCCTGCCCAGCTGGGGGTCTGGGGGGGGGGCAGAGCCCGGCCTGCCCCTCCCCTCCCGCCTGACAGAAACACGGGCACTCCAAGGGCTCCAGGTGTTGGTATCATCCAGTCTCTGACAATTGGTTCATGTAAGAAAAGTTGCACATCCTCTTGGAATGAAGCGGGAAGCTGCACACTGGAGCCCGCGTGCAGTGCCCTTTCTGTAGTGAGAACATAGGATACTGCACTTCAGGGGGTAGGGCACCAGCTTGTATTGTCCTAGCAATGACTGCATAGACAATATTGGAAATAACTACAGACCATGTGCCTCCCTCTCATGTCAAGAAAGCTTAAAACGGTCAGGAAGATCATTGAAAGGCAGCCACTGTTTCCTAAGCTTTTCATGGAGACAGCTTAGCAAACTTGGAGTTACATAATTGAACATCAAAGACACTGATTTGTAGGCTCTTACATCAATCTCTTGGCTCAATTCTAAGTTGTTGTTCTTATCTGACCACCAGCAATTTTGAATCACGCACAGGCCAAGCAGGCAAAAGATTCCAGAGGAACAACCCAGAGACTTTGCAGACAATTGGTTTAAACCTTTTCCAGGTGTTATACTACCGAGCAGATTGCACAGAAACACAGATTACCTGTGCAATGGACTGCTGTTGGTTACCTGCAGCATACAGTGATTGGATTCACCTGGTTCGGCCTGGATGACAAATACACCCATTTTTCGGAAACACACCAGGGCAGAACCTGATGAGAATAAATCGCAATTGGTAGCAACCTCTAGTGGCCTCAGTGATGGAGGAAGTTCAAGGGCTGGTCTGAGGCTACAAGATTGGCAAAGCCATTAGAAAGCAATAAATAATTATGGCACTATCTGCTTGAAATGAAGTCAGAATACACAGATGTCTAACATCTATAGAAGCAAAGGTGCAAGGACAGGAACCACCATGTGCGGGAGTTGGGCTGTCCACTGTGGCTGCAGCACAGAACCAGCCACAGAAAGCACCTTACTGCCTCACTGGTACTCAGCTGGTCTGCACTGGGCTGCTGGGGCTGAAGCTCTGATTCCCATGTGCATGTGCATGTGCATGTTGGTGGGAGGGAGGGGGGGTCTGCTCACAGAGCAGGGATGTGACAGTGCCCAGTCCACCTTTGGCCTTTGTATCAACCAAGACATCCAATGGGTGGATTTTCCTGCCCAGGATAGTGGGTCTGAGGGCGAGCCTGATAGTGATTCTGAGGGCGGTGCTGAAAAACAAATCACGCCCCAGAGTTGCCAATCTTAGTGGAGTCTCCTCCCTCGTGCTACCTTATCCTCATGTTTATTCAAACAGTTTCTAGAAGGTTCTGTTTTGTTACAATCCCCATTGTTTCATTTAAATAAGGTCCTCCCCAAACACCTTGTAATTGGGCATCTGTCACAGCATGTAATTTTCCTATTGGTTTATCCCTTTGTCCCGCCCCTTATTTGTTGTATAAAAGGTCAGGTAACTGTGGTTTTAGGCTTTTTGTTGCTTCTCATGACTGCCTGTTATTTTTCCTGGCCCTCTAGGCGGGGAATAAAGACTTGGATTACTGCAACAAAGAGTCCCTCTCTCCTCCTTTGCCTCTGCTATTCTGTACAGTATCAAGGGACTGCTGCCAGCTCCACAGAGAGCCTAGAAGCAGACTGCTTCACCAGGAGCTTTCACCAGACTGCCAAGCTGGAGACTGTCCCGCTGCTGGGGCATTTGAAGCAAGTTGCCTGCTTGGCCTCCGGGCGGTCATTCGGTCAGTGACACAGGTATTGCTACCCACCTGCTGTACCTGTCCTATCAAGTAAGTAAATTTATATATCACTAAATGGTGTAGTTCTCTTCTAGCAACCACACCACCCTGTATATCCAAATGAGATTATAAAGGTATTTGGAGCATCTCTACTGAAAAAGCATCTCATATTTAATCTTTAGCAGTAGACTGCACTTTACCTCAGCCATTCATGTGTTAATGCTGAGAGTTTGTTTAGAACACGAGTACTGTACTAGGATGTTCTGTTCTAGAGAAGGGAATTGCACTCCATTGCCCTACCTGCTAGGGCAGGAAAGTTTCTTACATAGTGAGTTGCTGTTGCAGGGAGACATTTCCAATATTTACACTTTATCTTTGGCCAACAAAGGAGCAAGACTATTCCAGTCATGGTAGCTTTCTCTTCTAAGAAGACATAAATGCACACATCATTGATAGGAAGAGCCAAGTACAGGTGAGAATACTCAAGAGTGCTGTCACACACATTTTTCCTAAAATGAGTTGAGAAAATCACCTTAGCAAAAATTTTGTTATTCAAGCAGCTGGGATTAGTTTCAGTAAGAACTATGTTTTGCTCCTGTTTCATTAAAATGATTTCCCTTTTTCCCTAGTGCTAAAATTTGGACTGCGGGAAGAAAAAAAGCAAAAGAGGCTGAGGCAGAAATGAGCACTTTATCTCAGCAGCTGCATGTAAGATCTCCTGCAAACAGCTTCCAGCTTTCTCAAAGCAGAGCAGTGGTTGACCTTCATCTCACCGCTCACTGCCCAAGCTTTCTGAAAACTGTCAGTCACCACTCAAAGAGATCCCCTCACCTCCCCCACTCTCTTCCCCCACAAATTTTACAATACTGCTCATCTGAACTGGAAGCAGCTTCCTTCAGCAGCACCTACTCTTCTTCATTAAGATTCTTTATGTTTACAATGATGATTTGGGGAGTTTTTTGGCAGGGAGGTGTTGCCAATATGTGTTTTCATGAAAGCTCCCCTTAACTGTAATTTTCTAATTATGCAGTTCTTTTTTTGCTGGCAATCATCTAAAGTGCTGCATGGCTTTTCCTCCTCTGGAACGATGTGTTCCAGCACTGCACTAGTTGTCAACTGCTGTGTTATATTTGCCCAATTTTTTTCACCCTTTCCATTTTTTTCAGCTGTGTACCAGAATGTTCTCTTTGCTGATCTGTCCCACACTCCTCCTTTGGCTCCTCTTTTTAACCTTGAAATGCAAACTCTTTGTGTACCAGTGTCACTTCTGCTTTTAAAAGGAGATCTGTCTTCCCCTAATACCCACTGTGGGTATGTTACCCACCTTGCCACCCACTCACCACTCAGGAGCTCCTGTTCAAATGACACATGCATTTCTTCCTGCATCCACACTATGTAACCTCAGTTTTGGAGAAGTTCTCCATTCTTACCCACAGCTGCTAATGGAGATACGGTTTCTCTAGTTTTATGTGTATGTCCTTATAATTTGCCAAGACACACTGATGAAAAAGCATGTCACAAGTTCACATACAGACATCTAAGGTGGGGGTCCCTGTGTTGCCACCCAGACTGTTGCCTGGATGCTCATGGCATCTGACTAAGTTGCTGTTCTGTTCCACTAACTCCAAGATCTCTCGCCACAATCACAAATTTTCAAGCCTTTTTCTTTGTTTGTTTGTTTTTACTTTTCAAGCTTTTTTTAGTTTTCAAATTAATTTATTTTCTCAAAAGTATCTTGGTAATTTCTTTGTTATCATTTAATCATAATGAAGGTAATCTAAAGCAAACTCGATCATTGTTACTTTCTTCCTAGCAGTATCTGATTTTTGGGCAAATACCCTTCAGAATAGTTTCTTTGCGATATTCTGTTCACTCACTCATATTCCTATTGTATCAGCTGTTGTTACTCATACTATTAAGAAGATGCCACACAGATTTCCATACACACTGTTAGAGTTAGAAATCCTTTCCTCTCACTGTCCTAGAGGCATATATTATTCCCAGCAAAGGTTATGCAGTTTCAACTGTCATATGTGTAGTTTTGTTATGAGATGGCATCCATAAATTATCCTTCAGAAGAGATTACAGCAATTATGAAAAAGGCATCTACATCTTCCTAAAGTAGGGAATTTCTCATTTCATACATATGACAGTGCCAGTTCTTGCATGGATTTTGACTCATCAAAAGCCAGAAGAGAAGACAGAAAGCAGTGGAATGGGAAAGCAAACCTCACAATAGTGCTTGTGAAAATCAGCATGGATTTACAAGACAAGTAATTTTTTTTCCTAAAATGATACTTCACTAACAATCATTTAATAGATTTTTTAAATCATGGTGGGAGTTACCACCACTGTCACTAAAAAGGCTGAAAATAGCATTTCAGATTCTGAGCTCCTCCTGTGCATTACCTGTGCTACAAGTAGTTGTTGTAGGCTGGGAGGACAATTGTTGCAGAAACTGTAGTCCAGCCACAGTAACATCTTTCCCTTGCATCTTCACATCAGTAATGAAGAGCAAATCAGGCTTCAGTTATTCACAAAGTGTTCGAAACTTTGGCACTTACAAATTCCACAGCCATCTCTGCCTGCAGAAAGACTAGCAAAGGAATGCTCCATCATGCTGTGGCACAAGAAAAGTGCATGCCTAACTGGCAATGTGATCTTTCACTGTCTAGGTAAGGTTGTGTTACCCAGTGAGGGAGGGGATTTGCCCGACCAACCACATGCAGATGAGCACTATGACTCCATCAAATACATTTGTCCCCATTTGGAAAAAAATAACAATACTGCTGTATTTTTCAGATCCAGGCCATAGGGAAGACTATAAACTGTTATTTTTCAAACAGGCATGGCCCAGCATGTAATGACAACATATATACTGTCTCTGTCTCCTAAATTTTTTGAAGAAACTGGCTAGAGGCGTCATGATGCTTGTACTGGAGTTTTTGTGCAAAATGCTGGACAGTGGGGGATGCAGAAGAGTCACTGTGAGCAGAAGACAGGGCTGTCCTGTGTGGGACACAGTTCCAGATGGCTCCAACCAATCCACCATAGGGCACAGCTGAGCCCCACAGCCACAAGCAGCACCTCTGGGAGAATACATTTAAGGAAAGGCAAAAACCAGTGTGAAGTAGAGTGGCAGGGAAAACAAGTGAGAAACAGCCCTGCAGACACCAAAGTGAGAGAAGAAGCAGGCAGGAATGGTATTCCATGCACTGGAGCAGAGATTCCCCTGCAGTCCATAGAGAAGACCATGGGGAAGCAGGTTGTCACCCTGCAACACATGGAGGATCATGCTGGAGCAGATATCCACACTGCAGCCATGGCAGACACCGTGCCAGAGCAGATGGACATGCTCTGAATGAACTGCTTACTGGAGAGGCCATGCAGGAGTGGGTTTATCCCAAAGGACTACAGCCCATGAAAGAATCCATGCTGGAGCAAGGGAGGCGTGGAGGAAGGAGGTGCAGAGATGAAGTGTTATGAACTGACTACAATCCTTATTCCCCATCTCTCTGTCCTGTTCCATGTGTGGAAAGAAGGACATAGATGAGCCAGGAAAGAAGGACTGAAGTTGAGCCTGGGAAGAAGGGGGTGGAAAAGAAGTGCTTTAATTTTTGTCTTTGTTTCTCTCCATCCAACTCTAACGGACAATAAATTTATTTTCTTGAAGGTAAGTCTGTTTTGCCCTTAGTGGTAATTGCTAAGTGATCCATATCCTTGTCTGTATCTTGATTCTTGAGGTTTTCTGTCTTATTTTCTTTGCCTGTCCTGTTGAGGAGTGGGAATGACAGGGGCTGGGTAGGTGTCTGGGAGCTGGCCATAGTCAACCCACCACAATGCTTGACCGTGGAAAAGTGAATGATGATGCAGAGTGAAAGTTTCCAAAAGTGTCAGTTTTACATTGACAAAGGAAAAATCTTGCAGCATGGCAATGTGGGTCATCCTGGTTGAGGCCATAGTTCTCCCTACCCAGCTTCTTTCTGTTAAAAGCATTTCTTCTCTTCAGTACTTGGCAGCTCTGGAGGTCTGCATATATTTGAAAACCACCTATGGGAGAGCTAGTTTTAATCCATTGATGCTTCAGGCATTTTTGGTTTTGTTTTCTAGGCCCTTTGTCCTAGTCATTTAAGAATGCTTTCTCTTTGCTTCCTTCTCTTCACGTCCTGCCACACTCTGGCTTTTGCCACCTTCTCTTCATCTTGCCCCAAATGTATTAGTGCTTCTTATGTTTCTGAACTCTTTTAGTAATAAAACATTCCTGTCTAGTACCAGAATGTGTAAAAACTTCAAGAGCTTGCATTAATCCTTGTCCCCTTGGCAAGAGTGAAGAGCTGGCTACACTACATTTCATTTGATAAGCTGTTACCTTAAATCACAACAGCACCCCATCCTAAGTACCCTATTAAAATTATCATAGAAAAAAAAGAGGAAATCACTTCTTAATGCTTTATGACTTCATCTCAGTCACAATGATGCAAACACTGAAACTGGAGTGCTATGAATACCAGACACAGTAGACAATTGGGCAGCTGCCAGCTGTTCACATTGTGCTAATCTCCTCTCCTGTGTTTTTTTTCATAGCTTTCTGTTTTAAATTTTACAGCACTGAGCTTGCTTTAGGCAAGCTAGCAGAAATAGATAACTTGGTGCATGCCTTCTGCCCACCAAGAAAATTCAGAACTACCATCTCATTACAAGGAAAGAAGAGAATGCGTGGGTTTGTTCAGGATGAAACATTAGTAATTACAATCTGTCATTGTCTCGCTGTATGTTTGGGTTGTACTGTAGCCTTTGGGTGACACTGGGTAACACTACAAAATACACAGTAATTTGTAACTTTTCCTGAACTGACAGAGATACCAACTTCATCTTGATGACAAAAAATTACCAGAACAGCTTTTATAGACCTAGCTTTTGAATTATTTCTTGTGCTTTAACACTGCAAGTTTTTATATAAATTATTTTTAATTCCCATGACAGCCTTTAAAATATTATTCTTAAGTGTAATCCTAAACAGCCTTTGCTATTATTTTTATGAGTGGTAACTTGACTTCAGTAAAGATGTTGCTTAAGCACTGCCAGAGAGTCCTTTCCTAGTTAATATGTTCTCTGTTTTAAAAGCCTACCAGTTTCTAAAATGATTCCAAGAATTCTCAGCCTAGACTCTGATGGACTGGGAATGTCTTGACCTGGGTCCAGGCTCTATACAAACTCCAAGTCTACCGGTGTTTTGAGGAACTGATACACACTGGACTGTCACTCTGCCCACACCTCGTCTCTGATCAACTGCTGAGGTGAGCCTGTGGGTATAACTATCACGACCCATTTCAACAGCATTATCAGAAACTGTATTTTCTCAAAGCTGAGCACAAACACCTGTTTAAAGGCTCTTTGGTGAGGCTGAAGAAGCTGTCTCACAGCTGTCACCATGCCAGCTCCTCCTGCTCTGGTATCTGATCCTGGAAGGGCCTCAAGCTTCATGTTGTCCTCAGCAATGTCTTTGTTCCCACCCTTTCTCAGACACTAACTCCTAAATGGCTTCTTTGGGAACAGCCCCTTGGTATGAAATTTGTAGTATTGCCAAATGTATCACAAAAAAACAATATTGAACTCTCTCCCTGCATAAGAAACGTATCCTTTAATATACATTTAAAAAAAGGACAATAATTAAGATATGCCTGGAAAGCAAATGGAATATTTCATGACTGGCAAAGGTGGACTCATGGGTATTGACTTGTCTGTAAAAGTCTTTTCTTTAAAAAAAAATCTTATTCAAGAAACACTATTCATGATCAAGGTGAAGAAAAAGATATAACTCTGCAGAAAGGACTCTTCTCATTCAAAAAAATCAAGGAGAAAAATTCTTAGGAGTATTTGTTTATGGAAAAAAAAAAGTTATATATTTCTTATACCAAGAGTTTATGTTAGAATAGAACTGAGTTATCTTGTCCTTTATAAAAGAGATATTTTTATAGTTCAAAATGAATCTTCACAATAATACAAAAATTTACAATAGAAGGGACCATGGAGGCCATCCAATCAAACCTCCTACTCTCAGCAGGGCTAACGTCAAGGTTAGGTCATGTTGCTCAGAGCCTTGTCCACTCAAGCTTTGAAAATATCCATAGATGGAGATGCCACATTGATAGCATTCAACTGAAATTAAAAAAAAAGCATTGTGTGAGGGAACAATGTTAAGTATAATAATCCTTAATTATACTCATTATTTCTCTAGACTAGTAATTCTCCAGTATTTAGAAATACATGTTGAAGATGGGTGACTAAACAAGGTACAACCAATTTTTTACTTTCAAATACATAGAAAACTGTAAAACTGAATACCCCCAGCAGCCTGACTGGGTAGGAACATCAGTTGGACATGCTGCTTACTGATCTGTCTGGAAAAGGTGCACTAAGTGTTTACTTAGAGAATGCTCTACACAGGAATCTTCCTCCTTAGGTTTATCCCCAAACAAGTCTTCTTAAAGAAAGCAGTTGGAGAGAAAAAGTAAAATCAGAGAGCTGACCAGGTCTTGCACACAATTCCCATAAAAGTGAATTGCCTGCAAGGCTTTTGGTAGTCCTGCCCCCTTCAGCTACTGTAGTCAAACCTCTTACTAGTACAGCCTAAATTAATAGCTCTTATTTCCAGCAAATGCTTGTAAGAAAAAAGTGTTTTCTGTAATTAACACTTTTCTTTCAAACTTTTTTGTTAGGAGAGAACACCAAGTGCACAGACTTTCATGCACACACACATTTTTTAAAAAATCAATACAGTAAGTCAATAGTTCTTATTTTCTGACATTGCAATTCAAGATCCCAGTCCTAAAATTTTCCTTTGGTATCAAGTTTTCCTTTAATATTACCTATCAGATATTATTTAATTTTCACTGTCATGCATGTAGCAAGTATCTTAACTCCATCTGTTTTTAAACATTTTAATTACTGAAATTGTTTCAGATTTCCGTCTCCCATTAATCATTACACTGTGAATCTGCTAATTACAATACACAAATTATCACTAAGATTGCTTAGTTGATGTCAATAAAATGGACCTGCAGTCTATATTACTATTTTTTTCAATTTACTCCAGGGTTTCTTTGTACACCACTGACAAACTGTTCATAGTTTCCCAAGAAAATGTGAAGACCTGAAAATCCCATTGTTCTCTCGTTACTCCTTACTCAATCAGTAACATTGATGTATGTTCCATGAAATGTTTTCTATTTATCTATTTTTTTTTCCTCAGAAGCATTAATTAGAAGTCCTAAAGAAGTCCATTTTTTAATATCTATAACCAGGCACTTTCTTCATGCCTTTGGTGCTTGCAACTAAACACAGATTCTCACTCTTCATAACAGAAGACTCTTCAAACCAGGAGTCATTAACAGCTGTGTTTTCCAGGAGACCAATATTGTGAAATCAAAAACAGTTCTGCAATTTACAAAACAAACATTTAGCTATCACAGAAAAAAAAATAAACCAAACAGAACTTTATATAATACAGGTTTCAGGTCCCATTTTTCAGGTGCACTTAAGTTCTAGGATTTTTATTTTTCCATGACTGCGTATTGTCTACATTTGGGCACATACTCAGACTGAACTTTTCTTCCTACCAGAACATTCCCTGAACAGGGAAGTGGGCATACAGAAAGGTCAGGCTGCACTTCAGCACTAATCCCACTGACAATATATACAAGAATTCAACAAGGCTGGTTTCATACAGGATTTTCCACAATCTTCAAATGCATCTCAGTAAGCGAGAGAGGCCACATGTCCATCCTCACAGTAAACCCTAATTCTTATTCCACTGTGCACAGCATGCTAACCCATTCTCTACCAAAACTTTCCTTCTCCAAAAGACTTGAATTACTTGATTCATTTTTAGGGCAGTTTCTCCATACACCTACACGTGAGTGTCTAGAGAATACAAGGACCTTTGATTCTTGTGAATGCAGCCCAACAGCACCTCTCTGTAGTAATCTGCTTTCACCTAACAGATGGCCAAAACCTGGTTTAGTCAAACACTTGGATCATTATATATTCAAAATCAGGAAACTAAAGGAGGATTAACTGCTTACCTAATAATGCAACCATTCTTCTTGGAAAGCAAATCAGGTCTTCCCTTCTTTGTGAAACTAAATTTTATGCCAGGATTCTACTGTCCATCACATCATCACATGGAATCATTCTCCATTCTGTGCAGATAGTGGAGGTTCCAGAGCCAGCCTCAACAAAGACACCAAGAGCCACAAGGGTCCACAGTTTAAGTTGCACCAGGGAGCATGGTAGAATCCATAAGCAATCAGAACTCTGAGGTAATTTCTTTGTCCCCATGAATAAATTATTCTCAGGTTAATAAATGTGCTTAGGAGGTAGCAGTGATCAAGTACACTACAAAGAAATTCTGCTTAGTAAAAGCATGCCATAGGGCACTATTAGATAAGCACAGTGAGTGATTAGCTTTGTGTGTATGGCATGGCTAGAAAGCTCGGAGTCACTTGGCTACTGCTGTCCTATTCACCAGCCCTCCCACATTCCAAATACAGACTTCCTTTTCTGGTAGCAGCAACAGCTCTAGGACACAGCACAAATGGACCAGAGCAGATGCTGTTTCTTATGCACAGCACAGCAGACTGTGCATGGGACAGACACACTGGCAGTAGAAGCTGGGTCATAGCAGACACTCAGAAAAGCAGAACAGTTTTAAGTGTTTCCACAGAGATGCCCAACACAGTTTTTAAGTCTTACTGGTGACATTTTCTTGCTTCCCTAACCTTTAAAGTAAAAGACCCTGCCTGCATTTTTCCCTAACAAGTAGGGTCCTACAGAAGTCTGCAGTGTCTTTGAACCCACAGAAAATATTTAGCAGTAGGGGCTAAAAGAGCAATTACTAATGACTGCAGGAAGCATAGGCGCTGTTCCATACACCCAAGAGGTGTGCTGGGCTTTTTATTATGATGACGATCTATAGCACAAAACTTCCTTCATCTGAATGTTCCTCAAAGCCTGTTTTGTGAATACTGCTCGAGTGCGCCTGAAACAGGGATGTCCTGAGGAAAAGCAAAGTCAGAGCGCCACCTGCCGCTGCTTTTTAACGGGATAAAGGTGCTGGATGCCAGTTTCGCCTCATCTTCCACTGAGCACTCTTGGACTTCCACCCTTGGACTCACACTCGGCCGAGCTGTATCGGGTTTATTGCACGTGTATTTGGACACCAACACTCTTTAAATCTGTTTCCGGTGTTCACCAGGAATTGGGTAATGATTTGCACTGAGCCTTTAGCAACTTCAGTTCAAATCTCAACCACAGAAAGTTTCTTCCAGCTCTCAATATTCAAAAGCGAAGAGCTGCAAGATACAGAGAGAATTTATTGGGCAAGTATCACTTTGTCCTGTTCTTATATTCTTCCCTAGGAATCTGCTACTGACACCAACAAACACAAATGATGTACCATTTAGTCCATAAATGTCCATTGTCCATAAAAGGAAGGCTTTCCTGTAACAACCTTAGCCTTATAACAGCACTAAAAAAACCCCATCAAAACTAGAGGTAAGCCCTCAAAAATGCTCTGATATCTGGAAAAAAAAAAAAAAAAAAAAACAACAACAACCCAGCAGATTAGTAGTTAACAGATACTAAAACTACTATTTTGATTTTCCCTTTATATGTTAAACAGATCAAATAAACTATCAAACATACAGGCAAATATTTCATTCCCTCAATTTAAACAGACACAAACTAAATTAAATAGCTCTCTGAATGTTTCCATGGAAAGAAGGTCTCACAGATTTCTTCAACTTTCTGTCTTAGACCTTCAGCCACTAGAAGTTGGGTTTTTTTTTTTCCTCCAGTGAGGATGAACTGAGTTAATTAGCTAAGGATAACATACTTAACTTGAACAGTTAAGGTGAATGTACATTAACGATTTGCTGAGCAGCATCACTTCTCCTAGGTATGAATGTGCTGAGTATCCGCGCTTGGAGTTACAAGGAGCACACTTTGGGCACACAGCCCGTGCACACACTGTGGTTTCTCCCCTGAACTAAGCAGAAAGCTTCACACTGAGATGCAATCCAGAGTAGCAGGGTTACTGGGGACACAAAGTACAGCTGTTAAAGCAAGAATTCAGCAACTCTGAAGTCCTCCTGCTATTTGCAAGCAACAGATCTGGAAATATTGTGCTTCCTCTATAGTTGAAGGAAATCCAGAATGATCAGGAAAGTAATAGGAGACCAGTCACAAGTTTACAGACCTTCCAAAAAAAAAAAAAAAAATAGCCAGAGCAGCATCTTGGTGGGATCATTACTGCAAACTGCTAGCTGAGACAAAAATGTATCCATGGCCTTTCTACTTCCAAAGAGAACAACTTTATTTAACAACACAGTATTTAACCCATCAATGTAAGTGATCATATTGGCACCATTGCATCTTCAGTTCAGGAGAACAAAAGGGCAGCTATGAGAGGGTCACAACCCTGATTCTGGTGAATTCAGTCACTGAAAGGACTAAAAATTTCATTGTGAGGTTGAATGATAGCAGTCTGCAAAGGTCACAAGGCCATCCCTGCAGATTCCCACCCTACCGAGTCAATGTTGCATGAAGTTAAAATTAAAAGGAAGGCAACATTTGAAAAATAGGGACAAAAGCTAAGTGTGCTAAACCCAGGAAAATCCATCTCTTTTACAAGGAACTGAAAAATTTTGTCTGGGAGAAGAAAAACAAGGCTAGTGCACTACTCAACACAAAGTCTCTGAAGCTTGGAAGAGACCACAGGACTCTCTTGAGAGATATTCAAAGGTTTTGGAAAAGGGAGATTAACCACTGTCCCCAGTGAGACATCCCAATACCCTGGCGTCTCCCCAGGGGCATTTCTGAAGCTGAAGATACTTGATAATGCTAAAGCCCCGACTTTGACTCAACATTGTACTGATGAGGGACAGTTAATTCCTGTGGTTCATGACATCTGGAAGATTGGCTATCTGCTGCTAGTGGTGAAAGCCTAGACAATCTTTAAGGAAAAGATCTCTGCCTGCATCTTTCCCACAGCAACAGCTAATGACACAGTGAAGCCATGCAGTAGTTTGACTTCAGGGATAGGGGGCAAAGAGGGCAGAGCAGCTACGTTCATAGGATCATACATTTATTTGTTTTCATTAGGACAACAGTGAAACAGTTTCTCTCCCTGTCCCTCTGTGAATGTGTGTTACCCATAGTCATGTAAATGCAGTGTCTGGCAACATGTTAGGAGAGCCTGTTTTGAAACCATAGACAGTGCTGTTAAACAAGGTAAAAATTAACTGCACCCCAGAGAAAACAGAAGTAACAAGGAAAGGATGCTACAATGTACACTGCCAAAGGGTGAACGCTGCCATTCTTCATACTGCTGTGTGTGGGGTCAAGCACACAGAGGAGCATTGTTCTTTAACTGATAATGCAGGCTCTAGAATAGATTTTTATTGGTGCCCCAGGTGTTACCATATTTTGTCATTGTCTTTCCTCTGCTGTGCTTTTTCTTTCTTATTTTGTATTTTCCAGTTTGCCACCAAAAGGCACTGCAGGGGATCATTTAATTTTTTTTTTTTAACAAATGGCTACTACCTTACTTTCTGGCAGTACTGTTTATGGTACAAGCAGGACATGGAAGGACTGGACATAGGAAGTAAAAATGGGAGGATGGAGCTGGAGGAGGGGATCTCCAGTTGTAGAATACTTTTCCAGGAAGGAAGTATAGGATATAGTTACTGGACAGATACATATTTCTTGCTGAATTCCTTTATTTCAACAGAACATGGGCTTTTCCAATCTAAACCCCACAACTCTCAATTTGAAACTGGTTACCTTTCGCACTGTACTCATCTTCAACATGCCCTATGTACAACCACTCCCATGACAGTGTTTCTCAGCCAGTGGCAACTTTCAGAACAGATACGGGTTTATGTGTTTCATTGTTGAAATATTGCACAGTCCTGGAATTGCAAACATTAGGGCTGCAACTAAGAATCCAGGAGTTAGGTCTACAATTCTGTCGTCTGCATCTCTGAAAATTAGTCTTTGCCCAAAATATTGTATGTGGTCTCCCTCTTGCATTCATCATTGACTTGGACTTAGTTCAATTTGACTTTTCTCACAGGTTTTCCAGATAGGCTGTGTGTTATCTTCCTAAACATTTTTGCTGATTTATCTGTCATAAATTTCCTTTTCCAGTGCCTCAAAGCTCCCATCCACAAGTTAATTCCTTGTACAAGGATGACATCTCAGCTTTTAGGGGAGCTGCAAATCTCTGTCCCTACCACAGATACCTACAAAATTGGGAAATCCTCATAACTCAGAATCTCTGACAATTCCACAGAGAATTCTGACACCGTCATAAAACCCATATACAGAACAGTATCTAAAATCTCTGTCATAATCTTCCCAATAGTGGACTTGTCAGCACTGGTGTGCTATTATGGGAGACAGCCTTGAATTAAAATACATATATCACACACTGAAGAGTGGTGTGTGAACAATTCAAAACATCATCACCACAGCAACACCCCCATCCAGTCAGGAATACAGCTAGAGACATTTCCCACCAATCATGAGGGAATGACACTGTGGAACAAACTGTGAATCTGTAAAACCTCAAACGGCAAAAAAACTGGAGGAGGGCTAACTGACTGCTTCTCGACTCTTCTGATGCAAGATGTTGCAGAAAATTTCAACATGTGAATATTCTCAGGTCACATGCTTTTTGCTCACAGATATTAAGGAGCTGATAGGTGCTAATTCAGTATTTCCACATGTTAAATGTATAGATGTTTACACCTTTGCAATTACTGTTGTATTTGAAAGTATATAATTTGTGTGTGTCAACTTCTATTTCCAAAAAAACCAAATCTTAACTAAAGTGTTCAGATGGTCTGAGCCACTTGGACAAATTATACCAAGAGAACTACAGACTGCTGAGGAGATGGAATAGACAAAACTAGAAAGCAACAACCATGGATAGCTCCAGGATCAATAGATGGATGTACTGGCTTTCTAGCTCTTGGCTGTCTCTTGCTGAATTACCACCATTTTTCCACCCTTCACTGTTCATTCATTAGAGAATGATGATAAGCAGGAGCCTCAAAGTACAAGATTTGTATCAAGTGTTCAGTCTCAGAGATGAAAAGGCTGAGATCTCTCAGAACAATGACATGTTCAAAAAAATGTCTCTTCCAGTTGCTGATCCTGCTCCTGCTGCTCCCTACTCCATGCAGCTTGTATTTCCCCTACACGTTAAGAATGGCAGGCAGGAACAGCTGGGATATGCCTTAAGAGCATGTCCTGAAGCAGAAAATACAATGCTGACATGAAGTTCTGTAGTCAGATCAGATACTATCATGAAAGTTGCCCTGCACATCCCAGATAGTTCTATTCCTTCTTGCCCTTTTATTACAACAGTTGTATTGCAACTTTAATGCACTGCATTATGTGTCAAGTGCAATGCAGTCACACATCAAAGAAATGCAGAGGTGCTTAATTTCCATACCATCCCATGGAATGACTCAAGGTGGTATTTCTGAGATGAAAAACAATCAATGCAGCAATTCTGTGAGAAGAACACTTCAGAAGGAGTCAAAGAGACAGTAAAGTGTATAATTAAGAACAGGATTTGAGATTGTGAGGACTGCTTTTTGCTTGCAACTATGCTTGGCCTCTTCCACCCTGACTGACCAAAGATCCCAACAGAAATAAAATCTGGTTGCTTTGCCAGAATACAGTCGGGCTTTGAAAGAATTCTGAGATCTTTGTTGGGATTAGTGGAATAATTTAAGAGATGATCATGTTAGTAGGTAGAGAACAAAAAGACATTTGCATTTCAGACTGTGTGTACTGTCTGGGAATAGCAGAGGAAGAAAAATAAGCATGATGATGCCTGAAGCTACTTTGCAATGAGGAAAAAAAGCCCTGACAGAAAGTGGATGAAAGAGAGAAAGTTAAGGAATTAAGATTCTGAAAAAAGCATACAAAAGCATTTATTTCACTTCCAGGCTAAAGCAATATTGTTTAGTGAACACTACTAAATAGTTGATTTTTCTCATTTTAAGTTGTGGAATCATTGAATCAGAATAATTCAGGTTGGAAGGGACCTTAAAAAGTCATTTCAACCTCCTGCTCAAAGCTAGATTCACTATGAGGCCAGACCATATTGCTCAGGGTTTTATCCAACTGGGTCCTGAAAATCTCCAAAAAAGAGGCATCCCACCTCTTTGGATACTTTTTCCATTGTTTGACTGTCCTCATGAGGAAAAATATTTTCCTTATATCCAGCCCAAACTTCTAGATTCACTTTAGGTGCATTGCCCCTCATTCTTACAGCATACCACCAGGAGAGCCTGGCTCCATCTTTTTTACAAGCCCCTCAATAAGCACTGTCAGGTTGCATTTGTCCTGCCCCACGACAAATGCTTCAACTCCCTGAGTATTTTGACAGCTCTCTGCTGAATTTTCGCCATTTAGTTCTAATGTCCTTATATTTGAAGTATCCAAAGGTAGATGCAGATGTGTTCTGATGAATGCTGAATCCCTTAATCTCCTGGGTGTGCTGTTAATACAGCCCGGGGAAGTGCTGACAGTACTTGCTGCCAGGTCACACTGCTGGTTTATGTTCAGCTTTTTGCATCCCCCAAGCTGCCCAGGCTGTGCTCAGCAGTGCTGCTCCCCAGCCAGTTGGTCCCAGTCCATATCCCTGGGAAATCAAAAGTACAGAGCAATGTAGGTCAGACCTCTGGAGGTCATCCAGTCAAACTCATTCTCAAAAGCAGGGGTAACCTCAAGCTTACATGAAGTGGCATCCATCATCTAAACCTGAAAATCACAAATTATATACATAAAACAATCCAGACAGTTTTAAATTCTATTTTTTTAGAAGTCTTTACAACACTGTAATTATTATTCCTATTTTCCAAGCACGTCATAACCAATAAAAGGTGGTACTATAAAAAGATGAAGAGATGACAGCAGCTGCAAAAAAAATAATGGAAGAACTCAAAAATAATTATTTTTTAATGGCAAGGACAGGGAAAGTGAAGGATTTTAGTGAAACATTTATTAGAATGAGTGCCAGACTCAGGCTCACTTCAGTTGCATTGGGAAGCAAATGCAAATTTAAGACAGTTTTTGAGCACAGCCATGAATATAAGGAAAATCTACAGAGCAGATATAAGTGATGGCCTGGAAGTGACCTCAGCAACCATGATCATCCAGACTCCTCTCCCAGGCTCAGCCTATTTTCATAGTGAAACTGCTCATGCCTCCCAAAGCTCTGGAAAGACTATCTAAGTACAACAGGTAAGTTCACAGGAGCAGGCTGTGAGACAGGCAGGAAATGCAGAGGTGAGCAGTCCCTGTCCCCACAGAACTCAGCAGTGGGATCTTACAAAGTACTGAAATTGTGCTCTAAATACCTGTCACTAACCCCAACATGTGCCCACCTTCCATCTTTGCCTTGACTGATGAGGTGAGGGGCTGCCCCACTTACTTGCTCACACACCTTCTTACATCTCCTGCAGAATCAGGGTTGCATTTCCCTCAGCAACTATAACAGGCACTTCCAAGTGGTTTCTAGTACTGTGAAATACGATCTGCTAGCAAACATGCATGTAGGGCTATGACTAGGAACATAATTTAGCATTTAAGTCTGGGATTCCCTATCATACGTAGGCTTTTACCAGCCAGCTTGTTTATTCAGCAACATAAACTTAAGATAAATGTCTGATTTTAGATCCTTTTTTATGTAAAGTAAATTAAGTTTTTCAGTTGTTAAAAGGGGAAAAAATCCTTTTACCAATCAGCTTTTTTTTATCTTTCACCTGAACTGCTTGGATATTACTGTAGTGCAGAAGGACATTACATAGGAATCTGAATCTTGCAACAGAAAACTGAGAGTGAGTTTTAGAAACTACTTAAGTTGCTTATAATAACAAGAATAGAAACATTTCTATTTTAATATTATTATTATTGGTACTGCATTCTTATGGTTAGTAGAGTATTCTAAAAATTAGGATCTCATTGTAGCATACTGGCTCTGCAAAGAAGCTATAAAAGTCCAGATACACAAGTTTTTCCCTATAAATGTATCTGTTCATTGCCTTTTAAGTATCTTCTGTTCACATTGCATTCTCTACTGAAAATAAATGAAAGAGAACACATACCACACAAAAGATCTGGCAATACTTATGTATCTGCTACCATCTGCTGACAAACAGCATTACTGACTTGATCTTAGTCAATCTTAAAGAAGCAACTCCTATTTCCCTATAGGAAAGCTTCCACTTTGCTACAGTGGCTGACAGTAAAAGCTCCATGAATTTCTAATTCAGCATGCTTTAGCCATAATAAGCAAATAATTTCTTATCCACCCATCTTTTCTGCATCACAGATTCACCAGTGACCAGCATATTCCACTCATACAGCAGTGACTGCATCCTGCATTCACTGAAGTCCTTCAGCTACTGCAGATAATTTCTGAAGTCAATTACTGAGCAATTACAAGAAACTCATTCCTCATTTACAAAACACAAAACCATTTAATTTATTATTAGTTGTAAGTCTGTCCAGACAAGTCACAGAATGGGTCAGGTTGCAAGGGACCACAGTGGCTTATCTGGTCCAACCACGCTGCTCAAGCAGGGCCCTCCTACAGCACATGGCACAGGATTATGTCCAGATGGTTCTTGAATACCCCCAGTGAGGGAGACTCCACACCCTCTCTGGGCAATCTGTTTCCATTCTCAATCACCCCCAACAGGAAAGAAGTTCTTCCTCATGTTCAGGTGGAACTTCCTGTGCATCAGTTTCTGTCTGTTGCCTCTTGTCCTATTGCTTGGCACTACCGAGCAGAGCCTGGAAACACTGTCTGACATCTCCCTTCAGATATTGACAGACATTGATCATATCCCCCTCTCAGTCATCTCTTCTGGAGGCTGAAAGGCCCAGCTCCCTCAGCCTTTCCTCCTAAAAGAGACGCTCCAGTCCCTTGATCATCTTTGTAGCCCCTCATCGGACCTGCTCCAGATGCTCCACGTCTCTCTTGTCCTGAGGAACCCAAAACTGGACACAGCATTCCAGGTTAGGCCTTACCAGGGCTGAGTAGAAGGGCAGGATCACCTCCAGCAACCTGCTGGCAAAGCTCTTCCCAATGCACCCCAGGATACCTTTGGCCTCCTTGGCCACAAGAACACACTGCTGGCTCATGGACAGCTGGCTGGCCACCAGGACCCCCAGGTCCTTCTCTGAGGAGCTGCTTCCCAGGAGATCAGCCCCCAGCCTGTGCTTGTGCATGGGGTTATTGCAGTCTTGTTTTCCAATCTACAATGTGGGATAAAAATATCTTTTCTCCCCTAGTCTTAATTTTAAGACAATAATGTTAGTAGAAATTACCACCTTTTTACCACCTTATTTAATTTACAACACTTCAAGTGAAAGCCTTGATTAGCCTCCAGGTATTATTTTTGTTGAGAAAAGACTAATAAAAACCTAAAGGGAAAAAAAAATTTAAAAAGCCTTGGTTTCAGTTATCTCACACTAAATTGCCAAAGTATGACAGTGAAGAGAGGCCAGGTCACAGTGATGACCTGTATCTGTCTATATGGTAAACTAAATTAAAAGAGTATCTGTAATATTTACTTATACATGCACTTCAAAAAATTTTGAAAAAGAAAAAAAAAGAAGCCAAAACTTCACATCTGATAAGCCAAAATGTCAGAAAAAAATATTTTAATGAAAGCTGAATGTGGAGGTATATATTAAAGTATTGTTTGCTCAACAAATCTAATCCTTTAGATTAGATTTGGTTTAGTTGTTAGGATTCTGAGTTTGAAATGCTCTTTAAGTGGTAAGCCTTAAGAGTGGTTGTTTCTTCCAGACCTAGATGCATTTAGCAAATTGAGCTATAAATTAAGATGTTTAACCTGTGTCTTGTACCCTTTCCATTGTAATAATTTTTTTTCAACTTCCAAAGTTAAAAAATGTGTCCGTGATTTTTGTTGTAGTGGCGAGAGCAGGAGGGGGCCCCGCTGATAGCATAGGGTTCAAATGTTTCTAAAAATCATGGTAGTTAAGACAGGTCTTGGGAACGGGAGTGGGCATTGTCTTTGCTAAAATCATGTTAACCTGTACCTGGTGTACCCACCTGTACGGTAGATGATGAAGTTAAATGCTATGATTGCTTAGTAAATATAGTTAAAAATAATTATTTAATTACAACAAGAATCATGGGGAAGGGACAACAATCATGAGGGACATTGCGGGCAGGGGGCTTAAACCCATGCTTGGGTGGAAACAATATACACAATAGAACAATATCAAGTTGATGATTAACATATGATTATACCACAGTTATGTAAGAAAAGAGTATAAAAATGTATTCATCCCGAATCCATGTCGGAGTCAGATTTGGGTCTGTGCCCCTGATTCCCAGAGCTCTTCAATAAAAGCACCTGCATATAATCACCCCATGATTATGTGTTTCTGCGCTAACACCGCTGCCCCTCGAGGCTGGTGGGGGTCGCGGTGGGCACTGCCTGGAGAGGAGTAGTGGTTTTCATTTGACTGAAGTTCCTGCCTGGCGAGCTCAACTGTGTTTGTTTTTAAAGAACCCCCAGCTGGGCTTAAAGCTCTTTTTTTTTCTTGCACTTCCATCGCTAAAGCCAAGCCTGGGTGCTGCTGAGAGGAGACCAAAAGCCAACCCCAGTGCTGGGCCGCGGACCCGAAGTGCCGAGTCCAGCGGGACCCCACAGACCCGACGGTGACACTGGTGGTGGCCTCCCGACGTCAAACGCTGAAAACGCGGCCAGAGCTTCTTCCCCGCTCCGAAAAGCCAGGGCTGCTTCTGTCAGCCACCCTCAGGACAAGGAGCCACCGGGGTGTGTGCGGAGCCGCCTCAGCCCGTCCAAAACACGGGCCCATTTGCAGTCCTTCGCCCCGGGGAGCGCAGAGCCGCCCCGGGCCCCGCCGCGCCTCTCCCGCCATCGCCCTGCAGGGAAGCGGCGATCCCGCAGTCTCGCGAGAGCCGCCGCTGCTGCCGCCGCCATGGAGCCGCCGGTGCGCGGCCCGCCGGGGCTGTCGGCGGTGCTGGCGGTGAGGGGCAGCGGGGCCGCCCGGGGCAGCGGGGCCGTCCGGCGGGGAGGGAGCTGGGCCGTCCGGGGCAGCGGGGCCGTCCGGCGGGGAGGGAGCGGGGCCGTCCGGCGGGGAGGGAGCGGGGCCGTCCGGCGGGGAGGGAGCGGGGCCGTCTGGCGGGGAGGGAGCGGGGCCGTCTGGCGGGGAGGGAGCGGGGCCGTCCGGGGCAGCGGGGCCGTCCGGCGGTGAGGGGCAGCGGGGCCGCCCGGGGCAGCGGGGCCGTCCGGCGGGGAGGGAGCGGGGAAGCCCTTGCTGGGGGCGCGCTCCTTGCCGAGCCGGCCGCGGGGGCTGCGGGGCGCGGTCCGTGAGCGGGACCGGCCGCGTTGGGTGCGGGAGGAGCGCCGGCCGCCGCTGCCGCCCGGCGCCGCCCCTTCCCCGCCGCTGCCTGACCCGCTTTCCCTCTGCCCGCAGAGCACGGACTGGTCCGAGCCCTGGCTGCTGGGGCTGGCGGCCTTCCACCTGCTCTGCTTGCTCCTGACGTGCGCGTCCCTGCAGCACCGCCGGCTGCAGGTCGGGCACTTCCTCTGCATGGGTGAGTGCGCGGGCAGCGCCGTGCGGTGCCGGGCGCCGGAGCAGCGCCTGCAAGTTCGTGTGTCTCTGCCAGCAGGGCATGTGTCTGTCGGCGATAATCTGCGATAGAACCTGCCGTGACCTATAAATGTGTAGTTATTTTATTTGCAAGACAATGTGTGAAGTAGTAACTTAAAACCCTGGCCTTAGTGAGGATCTGAGATGAGTAAGGTTTCTTGCGTGGTCATTGCCGTGGGTGTCACAGCTTCCCATTGAAGTGTTGCTGTCCTGGGGAAGCAGAAAAGAAATCGACTGACAGCAGTTGCCTTCTACTTTGCCTTGTTCTAATGCTGAATATAGTCAGCTTTAGTTTCTGAAGCAAATTCACCATATGCCCTGCTGACAGCTGTGATAATGGCACGAGGAAGAGCAAGACTGGTTTGTACACTGCAGTAACAACTTGTGTTGTCTCAGGGTTTACCAGCCTGAGAATCCACAGTGACCTTGCCTAGCCAAAGCAGTCATGGCTGACTGGCAGAACACATACTAGCATTGATTTAAGATCACATAGATTTGGATTAGATGATGTATTACAAACAGTTTACTTTTAAAGCAATATCGAATCTAATAATTTTTTTCTTGTACAGCGGGCTTAGTGTACTGCGCTGAATATATCAATGAATTAGCAGCCATGAATTGGAGGTAAATGTTTTCACTTTCATTTTTGAATAAAATTATACCACATAGCTTATAAAAAATAATAATTATTAATAGCATAATTTATTGTACTACTTAAAATCTGTTTATATGGATGCTTGTAAACTAACTGGTCAAAGAACTGAGAGAAAAGCAGAGTGCTGTGGTTAAGAGGAAAAGCACTTTGGGCTTTGTTTTTGCTGGGTTTTCTTTGGTATTCATGTTTAATAGCTGAAGTTAAGACCCACTTCTCAAAAATCCCACTGCTGCTTTATATACTTACTTATGTGTGTAAAAAGCATTAACATGTGTCTGTTTTACTAAACCTGTATACCAGAATCAAACCGATGGTTTGTTTTGATGGGCATTGAATTAATCCTTACCTGATATGAGTAGAAGTTATGTGTTCAACACCACTTTATGCTGGCCTCTAATTGTACTCTTTTATGTTTCACTTCAGGCATATATGACCTAACTGGAGCTTTGCTATATTTATTATTTTTATCTTTTCTAATATAAGTAAGCAAAATACCTAGAAAAGTCATTTCAGATGCTTCAGAATAAGCATGGTTTGTGATGCACTTTTATGATGTGCTCTTGTAGTCATGTTAGTAACTTTTTGCACAGTAAAACTATAAAGAAGAGAAAGATTGATATTAATATTCGTAACTGATGAGGTATCGACTGCCTCTTTTTTCTGACTTAATACAGTAGAATGCTGGCCTGTGCTTGGTGATCCAAAGATGTGGGATGATGTGTACAGTGTCCATGTAGAATAGTTGCTGGGAAAGTTGAATGTATGAACTACACTAAATAAAGCTTCATCTTTCATTTTCATTGTATTTCTTTCAGGCTCTTTTCTAAATACCAATACTTTGATTCAAGAGGAATGTTTATTTCACTTGTGTTTTCAGCGCCACTGCTGGTGAATACTATTATAATTGTGGTATGTATATGTTCATTCATGTAGGTGCTTTCATTAAATGGATAAGTAAAGCTATATGGATTAGTTGAATTTAATAATTTGCTTACTTTTCAGGTCACCTGGGTTTACAGAACTTTGAATGTAATGACTGAACTAAAGATACTACAGCAGAGAAGGAAAGCAGAGAAAGAAAAAAATAAGTGAAAGCGCCAAACACTATTTTTCTTTCTTCAGTTGTAATAACACCTGTCTGAGTAATCAGTTCTTCTGTATGGCTATGCAGAAACAGAAGTATTTTTGTGCCTGATGTCAAGAGGACTTTGTAGTTATGGCTGTGGACATCGAGATGAAAGCAGGTATCTACAGTACATTTGAATTGGCTGTGAAATTATGAAACTCAATCTTAACAAGTCATTGTGCCCTTCAGTGTAAGATAGTTTTCCACCATGACCAAGGGTACTATTGATGAGACACAACCTTCCAATTTTCATTTCCCTGTGTATTTTTTAGGTATGTCTTTACTCTGTGCTTATCAAGTATGAATTCTGTTGCCGCTTAAGCCAGTTGGAGCTGTGTTGTGAATTACAGTAAATTAGAGATTTTATTCAGAATAACTCAGGAATCCATGCTTCTGTGAAGCATTTCACTTCTTTATAAATCAAGTTTCATACTTCCTATGTGTACTGTGTGCCAGTGGCATTTTATAAATAAAACTATTCACTCACTGTGTCTTAAATTGAGTTAATTTGTATTCATTTTTAATCAGAGTTCTTTCCTTCTTTTTTTCCTCATAAAAATTCCAAGTTTGGCAAATACCCTAGTTTAATTTGTGTAAATAATTCAAAATGATCTTTGTATTTCTTTTAATTTACACTTCATGTTTTCAAGGCTTCTAGATAAATATATCTTTTTAAAACTGGATGAAAATTTGATAGTTTTGTGCATCTTTGTAGAAGAGAAAGGAAGAAATTTAGTAATGTTCTGGACAATTTTGTTCCCTTTTTAATGCTTTTTTAAAATAAATAACTGGAAATTAAAAATAGATTAAAATGAAGAAGGCTTCAGTTTCACTTCAAGTAGCCTGTTTTCACTAAATTAAGGTAATTTGAGGAGGGATGTGAGCACAGTGGAGACTCCATATTTAGTAAAAGTTGTGTCTGTGTGGAGATACACAGTTCTCTCTAAAGTAGGTGTCATTTAAGACATAAGAAAGAGGATCTACAAAACTGATCTTAGAGTAATGTGAAAAACATTTAGGTACAAAATTGCAGAACGCTAGTAAATTTTTAAGTTAAGGAAGTATTTGTGAAACTAATTTTAATTACTTGAATATTCTTCACAAGAGTTGGAGATGCAGACTTGAGGGAGGGAGCAGGTGCATATCATACACAGTTTGCAAGTCTCCTAAGTAGGGAGAAAGTGAAACTCCTACAGGAAGGGCAATGAAGTGTTAGTGTTGGATCCACTTTTTTACCTTTCCCATGCCTCTTTGGCATTCCTTTACCTACTCATTGCTCCATCCAGAACTACTGACAGCTAGACTATTTTATATTAGCAAACTGAATGGATGCAAGTTTGTGTGTTGTCCCATTCTGACCATTTTGCTGTGACTTTTGGTGCAGTGTTGGGTGATGTCAACTGTACAGAGAAATCTCAAGTGGTCTGGTAGACACCGTGAGCCTTTTGCCAAGGAGTGAAGAGAATCTGTCCAAATGAGTGCCAGGTGGGCTGTGGCAGCTGTCACCAGGACTGAAGAACAGACCTTTTTGATTTCAGATCCCGGGCTGGTTTATAAAAGTGCAGCCTTGCTCATACAATTTGATGGTGAGAGGTGCAATTTTCACACATGGCCCTAAGCATGACCACTCAAATGTTGTGCTCTTGACTTTCCCATTGATAACTGTTCTGCAGCAATATCAGTGCACAGTTGTTTTAGTGTCACACACTTGAAGCTGTAATACTTCATATGGAGATACCACCTGTTATCAAGTAACCTTCGGCCTCACAGTGTGAGGTGTATGAATTTGATTCACATTAAGCGAGGAGGTTCAGAGCAGCTAAGCAACAAGCCTCTTGCAATGGAAAACAATGTGCCTTATTTAGTACATCCAAGGCAAACTTTCTCCAAATCGTTTGGTATTTTTTCTATGTTGCATGTGAGGTTGGAAAAAAGATGGATAACATTTGGTTTAGAAAGCATGATGGCATTTTTTTTGTCTTCTAAAAGTATTGCTGTGTGAAAGTATAAACGGCTCCAAATTCAAATATTGTATCAGTATTTTTTTGAAGGATGAGCAATTCAAAATTGTGAGTTTAAAGCCTTCCCTGACTCCTGGAACTACAATGAATAAATCTAACAGTTACATGAGATGAATTTCCACAAACGCAAAAATGTGGTTTCCATATATCACAAAAACACGTGGATTGAAAGGGAGCTTGAAGATAATTTTGTTTTGACCCCCCTGCCATGGTCAGGGATTCCACCCACTATACTGGGTGGCTCAAGACCCAATCCTACCTGGCCTTGAACATTTATAGGGAGTGGCATCCACAGCTTCTCTGGACAGCCAGTGCTCACCATTTTCTGAGTGAAGACTTTCCTCCTAACAACTAATCTAAACCTGCCCTCTTTTAGTTGAAAGCTGATCCCCTTTGTCCTATCACTACATGTCCTTATAGAAAGTTGCTCTCCCTCTTTTTCGTAAGCGCCCTTTCAGTACTGAGAAGCTGCAACAAGGTGTGCCTGGAGCCTTTTCCAGGCTGAACATCTCTGGATGACACCCGTTCCTTCTTTTGTGTCATCTGCACCACTCAGCTTTGTGACATTTGCAAACTTGCTGAGGGTGCACTGCATCTCACTGTGTCATTGATAAAGACATTAAAGGGCACCAATGCCAAGACAAGGGCCCTGAGGGACACCATTTGTCACTGGCCTTCAACTGGACTTAAGCAATTGACTACAATCCTCTGCCTATGTCCATCCAGCCAGCTTCTTACCCACAGAATAGTCCACACTTCAAATCCACATCTCTCCAGTTCAGTGATGAGGATGTGTGGGACTGTGTCACAGACCTTGCAGAAGTCTCTAGATGACATCTGTTGGTCTTCCCCTGTTAATTGTTGCAGTCAGTCTATCATAGAAGGCCACTGGGTGGGTCAGGCAGGATTTGCCCTTAGTGAAGCCTTTTTGGCTGTCTTGGATGACCTTGTCTTGCATGGGCTTGTGTGTTTGTCAGAAAAATACTCCCATTTTCTACATTTCAGGAAGACTCAAATTTATGTGTTCTCCTCTAGCTAAAGTTGCCTAAGAAACACTAAGTTTAAGAGTGAAGTTGCTTGTTGGTCTGCTTTTTTTTTTTTTTTTTAAAGTAGGTACCATAAACCATAAGAGAAACCCTCAATAAGTGGAGCGTGACTTTTTTTCATCATGAGTCTGGATTTATGAAGCGATACTGCAATAATGTTAGGTCTGGGCCTACTTGCTGACAAACCAAAATAATTAGATCATTTATTTAGAGGCTGTTTTGCCTGCTTAGAATTTGTATGTGTAAGTGAAGGAGAGCAAAATGTTTAAGACTGGTGGAATACATGTGCTTTTAACTGGGAAACCTGAATTCAGGTTGCATGTGAAACAGCCAGTTTATTTCATTTTTTAACGTGCATACAGAAAAGCTGGTAGCTGCTCAGCTGAGTCCTTTGGAGAGTGAGATGGGACAGAGGTGATTTGTTACTGGTCTGTGTATCTTGCAGGCAGTGACTCAAATCTTCAGCCTACCTTAATGTGTCTTTTCATGACAGCACACAGTGTCAGCTTCATGAAAAAATATTACAAGGGAGAAAGTAATATTAACCTAGCAACTTTATCATAGTAGAAGGTAGTTTTGTTGCTCTGTGAAATAATGATAATCTGTGAAAAGAGAGATTATCAGAAGTGAAATAATGATAATCTGTGAAAAGAGAGATTATCAGAAATTCATTGGCAAATTTGCTGGAGTTTGAGGTTGGTCTTGTTTCCTACGAATAAGTAATGACTGAGTTGAGATGAGTTTCCAAAAATGAGAACCTAGAATGCTTTCTTTTTCCATATCCACTGAAATACCATATTCTCAACGTGGAATGTATTTTCACCTTTTTGGTCCAATGAATCTCATGATTCTAGACAAAATGGAACAGATGCTATAAGGGTTCTAAATGTCTCTTCCTCAGCAGTATTTCCTAGCTTAGTAGGTACATTGATCTCCATCTACAATAAAAAATCCTATCTCTGAAAGGCACAGAAGGACAGTGAATTGAGGTCTTCTACATCCTTGAGTGTATTCTAAACAGAACTTTGGAGGACAGTCTTAGTGCTTTTCAGCAGCTGGATCTTGAAAAGAAGGGATCTACTCTAGAAAAGCTGTGTTTGAGTTAGATGGTGATGTGCTGTGGCTGTGAATCCTAAATGGAGGAAGAGTTTACAAAGAGTTGCTTTGTGGGTGTTGAGAATCATAAGCTCAGATCTTGAACTCCAGTTTTGTAGGAACTGTGACTTTCAGGAAAAAGAGGAGTAGTGATTCTTTGTCTGAGCAAGATAGAAAAGAATATAGCTGTAGTGTAGGAAATGTTCCATTTCTTCAAATACAACAGCAAAACTTTTTTGCTTATTTTTATTGTAAGCTTGATTAAACTTTCTGGATGCAATCCTGTAGAATGTGCTCTAGGATGACCCTGCTTGAGCAAGGAGGTTGGACAAGGTGACCCACTGTGGTTCCTTCCAATGTGACCCATTCTGTGATTCTGTAATTTTTCACTTCCAGAGAACACACCATTTTCGTAATTAATGTATCAAAGTATGTTTTTTTGTTTAGGGAACACAAACACAGTGTATATTTATCTATTTAAATATTTTTAATATTTTAAAATAGGTTTGAAATATTTTAATGTGTTTCAACTAAATACAAGTGTTGACGTTATTCTGTCCATCGGGGAAGAGATCAGTGCAGGTAACGAAACTCGCCACTGGATGTCACTATCTCACACGCAAAAGCTGACTCAAAGCTTTCCTTTTAAGACGGTTCTGTAGAGCTTTTCACCATAGCTTCATAAATTCTGCAGCATTTTGGAATGACCAGGAAGCCTTGGACTGTAGCCTCTGAATGCATAAACTGTTACCTGAGCTCCAAGATACATCTTGAGCCACTTTCAGGTGTTTATTGACACTCCTGCTTTTTACATTAAAAGGGAGCAGTGATGAGGTACATATACACTTCTAGAGTCAGGAAGTATGTATGTGTTTTCAAATTTCCTAATGCAGCAAGAGAATAAATACCCTGTTTGCTCACACCTACATTTCATGAAGAGGACCCTGTCTTCAACGAATTAAAAAGTAATATAACAATGAAAAATAATTACATTATTGTGTGAGCAATGCGCATGAAAGTTTACTGAAGCAGTCTAGTTCACAAACCAATGGAGCTTGTGCATGTCATCTGATTCTTTGTGATTTACCATTGCAGAATGCTGTATTACCACATCTGTCCTTGTTGCATCACAGCTGGCAGTCACTTAAAGTCATGACTGAGGTTCTCAGAAGTCACTTTCACCACAGACTTTCACCACCTGGCAAACAGTGCTGTGGAGTGTTCAGAGGCTTTATGACTTCATTTGAGATGGTCTATATGCAGTGTTCTCCACTTGATGTTCTTCTTTGTGTACCAGGTTTTGAGCCTGGTTTTATTTACCTTTAGAATTCATCCGAGTTCTATTTTCCACACACCACCTCTTTGAAGAAAATAGACGTAGAGTTTAAATGGACTTTGTCCCACTTCCCATGAGTTACATGCCTTCACATTCACATAACAACTCTTAAAAGATTAGGCAATTAAAATGCAACGTGCTTGAGAAATGCCAGCCTCATAAATCAAAACTGTTGTGTTTTGTGGACCTCTGTTTTATACATCTATCTTCTTCAAACTAGTTGCTCCAAATTGTGGCCATACTTACACCACTGTTTTGCCCTAATACCAGAACAGTGTTGTATTGAATAGAAAATATCTCAGAGGACTCAGAAGGAAGGCCTCTATATTTTCTGTATTTGTGTTTATTTTTTCATATAAATATGAAATGTAGGAATCTTTCTCATACAGTTTCAGAGGCGCAATGACGCCAGGAAAGGAGCTGTAACTGGTAATATGTTACACTGCTACAAGCACTGATTTTAAGTGGTCCCACTGAAATCATGGTCCTGTTTTCTTTGGCACTGTGTAAGGTCAGAACCAGTTGAAACTAACAGGACAGAATCAAATATGTTGCCTCTTTCATCTGAAAATGTTGTAATAATTAACAAGGCATTCAGCAGAACTGATTGAAACAAGGCATTTGCCTTAAAATGGACAAGTTCCAAGTGTCATTTGCAATAGACTTGTTAATCCAGCCCTGAATCAAAGGAATACAATCTTGTGTACCTTTCTTCCCTTCTGTTCCATCAAGAAGAGTTTGCACAGTGACCCAGGGGGAGGCAGAATGAGATTCAGCTGGATAAAGAGGCATCCAGGGTAGGACCATTCACTGAAATCACACTCATCTGTCAGTATTAGAACTGTGTACTAAACACACCTGAGAAGTTTCAATCAACAGAGGAAGATGTGAAGTTTTTTTTCGTATAATCAGAACCAATACATCTTGATCTTAAAGAACACTAAGCTTGGAAGGGTTTTAATATGGTAGGATCTACAAGACACGAACCATTTAGGTCTGTAACTGTAAGAGTAATGTCTCTGATAAAATACTTGTCACCTTGATTTAGGGATTAGTGAGAGTAATCAGCTTCCTTCAGCCATCCTGGAGAGAATGTGATTTGTAAGGTCTGTCCTCAAGGAAAATCAGCACAAAAATCAGGAAGCTGATGTACTAAACAAATAACATGGAAGCTTTTGGCTCTTTATTACAAAGTATTTTCTATCAGAATCCAGGGAGCTGTAAGCTTTTGGTTGTTTCAGTACACTCAGTTCACAGCAGTGTTGAAAAATGGGCATAGAAACAGATTTAATGGCTTTACTTAAAGGTGTTGGATTTGTACATTAATTGATAGCGAGAGCTTTTACAAGTAATCACAGGCTGGTTTTTTAAGTCCCAGAATCAACACAAACAAAACAGTTCAATTTTATCTTTTTAGTTGTTTCAATGTCCCTAAGTCCTAAATTAGACAATTAATTTTACAGTAATTACCAAAAAGTGGGACATGACATCCATCTGATTAAAAAGAGCTAATTTTTAAAAAAGGCTTATGAGACTGATTTCTTCCTAGCAAATTGCTTTATTGATTTTTACCCTCAGAAAATCAAGTAGATTAGTAAATAGTGTGTTATGCAAGTTTTCTCCTTCCTCCATGTTGTAGGAAGAACAAATGTAAAATGCAAAATTAGCTGCCTGGATTTATATGTGAGCAACTGATGACAATAATAATGGTATGATTTCCATGTAATTCTCTTCGAAGTAAAAATATTCCAAAATATTATTAAATAGAGGTCCTTTAGAAACTGAGTTGTCAGTAACTTTGATATTTACGAAAAACAGCTAGAAAATTTACAGAAAACATAATTTATACATGAGCTGTGGTTCCCTAAACCATTAAATTGCATAAAGTTTATAAAAAGTTTGGCAAGTTTTAATTTGAATGAAATATACTGAAGATACTAATTTATATATTTATGTCAAAAGAAAAATTAAGTTCTTCTCCGAGCTCTGAAGAAACTCACAGAATGACAGATTTTTCTGAGTTGGAAGAGACCCACAAGGATTATCAAGTCCACTGGAATTTTGTAGAATTATAGAATTTTTGGATTGGAAGAGTCATTGAAGATCACCTAATTCCAACCCCACTGCCATGGGCAGGGATGATTAGAACCCCACTAGAACAGGTTACTCAGAGCACCATCCAACCTGGGCTTGGAAACTTCCACAGCTTCTCTGGAAAGTGTCTTACCATCCTCAGTTCCAGTGTTTTAACATCCTCAAAGTGGAGGATTTCTTCCTAATGTCTAATGTAAACCTACTCTCTTTTCAGTTTGAAGTCCTTCTGCCTTGTCCTGTCACTACAGGCCCTTGTCAAAAGTCTCTCTCCAGGTCTCTTGAAGGTCCCCTTTAGGTACTGGCAGGTGCTCTAAGGTCTCCCCAGAATCTTCTCTTTTCCAGGCTGAACAACCACAAGTCTCTCAGTCTGTTTTCAATTTATGACTTGCAAGACTTCAACATTAATAGAAGTCATCCAAAAAGACACACAGTCTTAAGTGGAGCGAAATACATTGGAGTCTTTCAGATTGCTTTTTGTAGTATGAATTTCAAATCATATCAATGTATTTATAAAGTGAAATTCAGTAAAATTAATTCACTTAAAGACGACTTGTCATGTTTCTATCATGATCAAGAAATATAAATACCAAGTAAGATAAAATTACAGGGGAAAAAAAGGATGTTATTATCACATTTTTTGACTGACTGCCTCCTTAATTCTCGTGTATGTTAATATATATTGACAATATTGACAAATCCCAGCCTGCTATAGCTCAGAAATGTCACCAAAAATCCTTTCAATTGAAAAATTGAGACCTTGTCCTCTCAAATAAAAGCAACCTTCTTTTAAAAGTCTAGCCGAATCTTCACACAAAATACTGAATGAAAATGCTGAAAGTATGCTAATTGCATTCAATTTAATATTCTATTATTACTACTATTTATTTTGCCTCGCAAATGATAGGTTAAAATATTAGGATATCATACTCAATTAAACAACACCAAAGCCTTCTGGCTTACTTGTATGTATGCTCACTAGGTAGAGGCATATTAATTCAATTTCCATTTGCAACCATCATTGTCATTCAATATAATTATCTTTGATCATTACTGTAGAAGCTACACTTTTAGAGTGGTCATATTATTTAAATTTAACCTGGTAACATGATGTACTGTAGCTGTATTAAGTCATCAAAAAAAAAGATCAAGTAGAGAATATACATAATTGTTTCAATTAAATACATAACTGGCTATATTATATCTTGGCTAGAAAGTGATCAGTTTGCTTTGTAACCCTTAGAGGGCTCCATTGCTATGTAGGACTGGAAAATAGACTAATTTTGTCATCTTAACATAATCTGACATCTACTGTAATTTAATTTAGGCCTTATATTAACTCTGTTTACCTGGGTTTAACTGTGTACAGGACCTTCCAAGCTGGTTAAAAGGTCTGATGACGTAGATTTAGGATTGTGAGATGAAGGAGAACGCCTACAATGCTGTTATGTGTAGTTTTACTGGAATTAGTGTCAAAAATGTGAGAAGATTCTCAGTTCCCAAATTTCAAAAACATGAGAACTCGTCTAAAGGCAAACAACTAAAGCATGACTTAAAAAGTCTCATGATTTTCTGAATGCTTCACTGTCCATTCAGAATGTCTGTGTGTAAATTGCAGCATTGCAGTAATTTTATCTTTAACAGGTTGAGGCAGGTTGCCTCCAAAAAACAAATCTCTTATGGGGGAAGAGTACTTCCTGTTTTTCCTTCCAGGGGATTCAGGTGTGACTCTGCTCCTTTCTAGAGGCACAAAACCGGCTAAAACTAACAGCTCTAGCAAAGGCCTGGTGCCACAAATAAGAAGTGTTTGATGTGAAAGAGAGGAAAGAGCATGGATGTGGTAACAATGAACTTTCATCCACGTTTCAGCTGTCTAGAAGATGCTCTTCTAAAGGTCAAAGTGAGGGCTACCACAGTAACTGAGACGTAAGAGACCTTGAAGGACAATTGCAACTTCACAGGCTGTTCCTGTAGGATGCTGTGCACAGCAAATGGGAAAGGGGTTTGAAATGGAACCCCTGTACAGAAACAAATCTGGCATGTACAGAAACAGATGTGGAGAAAATGAAGCATTGAAGTTAAATGTGCTTTTGTTTGTTTAAAGTTTTTTTTTTTTTAATCTAATATTTGGAAGGAAATGTTAAGACAACCAAACCAATAAGCAGAGGAAAAAGTACATGGAAGATAAAAGCACATGATAGAGTGAAAGTTTTTGTGGTAAGTGGTGGATATAGGAGAGCAGCCATCTGGGACTAGGAAAGGAGAAGACAGCTATCTGAAGGAAAATAGCAATGGACAGTAAAGTAAAAAGAAGTGCTTCCTACAGCCTGACAGCTTCCTCTGGGAAAATCCTCCACAGGAGCCGTTGTACAAGGGACCCCAGTTATGTTGAGCGTGCAAGCTGGAAACTCTTCTAAACCTGTCAGATCATGACAATGGAAACTTTTTCAGAAACAGCAAGCAAACACTTAATAAATTGGTCAGTGCTGAGAGTTAAAAGCCATTAAACCTCATGCACTGCCTCCAGTACTCTGCTGAAGAGGGAGACTGACCACAAGATACTACTCCTTGTTCCTTCACTCTTTGGATTAGGGTGTATTTTGACTTTACAAGTCAAAATGCTTCCCTCAGCTCATTGCATCTAGAGCATGAAGACATTAGCCATGACCATTTTAGCACGCAAATCTGGCACCCTTGTCTTTGCCAGGATCAATATATTGCTGTGCATTTTCATATTCACCTGATTTGGGCTCACCAAAGTGAAACCTCTACCAACATGGTCTCTTCTTCAATTGCCTTTCCCTTGCCATAGGAGTGGGAAGTCCTGTCTCCCTTCACCTAGAAGGACCTAATGGGTTTCTTTCGACAAGCTGTGCTCTAATCGCTACAGGATTCAGTATCAGGAGACTACTTCAGAAGGCCTCAGGCTGACCCTGTATCCTGGAGAATGCTAAATGATCTCCCTACAGAAAAAAGGGGAACTGCCCACCTTGCTAATATTCTCTCATAGTCTTGGTGACAATGGAATCTAGAAACAAAAAACTATTTATGAATTTTATTTATGTATTTTATTTATGTGTTTATGAATATTATTTTTTTTCAAGAGAAGAGAAAAAAAAATAGTATCCGGGAAGAATGGGATGTTAAGGGTATGAAACCAAAATTGTATGTCATCTTAATTGGAAGTATTTGTCTAATACTCATAAAACTCCTATCTAAAATATGAAAATAAGGTTTTAAAAGTTAAATGAATGAATTATTGTAGTGCTAGTAGGGATAGAATAGTTTAAGGTGAAAAATATATATGGGATGTATTAAAGTTCCAGCAAATTTAAAAGAAATAGACAGGAAGGAAGGAAAATTATTGCATGAATCATACTCCCTTGGGTAACAGTGTCAGCAGACTTGAAATCATCATGTTGCATAGGACAAACAGATGAGCAAATTGATGAGTAACTGACAAAAACTTTTTTTTCCTGAACACTGAACTGGCAAACAGCTCTTTTTATAGAAAAAAGATGTGAGGTAATCACTAACATCTCTCCAAAAGTCAGAGCTATAAAGAAGGATATAAAGGAGCAGATGCTGTGTTATGATAATGCCCTAACAAATGGCTGCAGTGGCAGCCATGCTACTGCAAAATGTTTCCTCACAGACCTATTTAATCACAGGGAATAGACTTTGCCCTTACTACTCTAAAGCAGGTATTTAAGGCATGGTTTAGCCCATTAGGCTTGTTTCAGTTTACATACCCTGTGGCTCAAATTTCTTAACCAGAAGGGTTTGAATTTAGGCTGATCTCTTGGTGGGCCCAGTTTCATTCCTCTGTTGGGCAGTTTGAGACCCAGCCCATAAGCAGTTTGGATAATTGAGGTGTATAGACAGGCCTTAGGCTGACAGTATAGACCAGTATTTTTTAAAACTCTCTGAAACTTTCTTTTGTTTGTATCTGTCTCAGTGTGATCTTTCAAGGTTTTTTTTAGTTCTTTCTTGGTTAGACAGGGAGGTAATGGATCCGATGTATTTCACTCTGCAACTTTGTACTGATTGCCCCTACATTAAAGTGATGCCAGCAATTCCCTTCCTCAAGCAGCACTTCAGTTTACCCTGGAAAGTCTCTGCACAGAACTAGCAGTAAGTTATTATAACAGAATTATAATACTAAGATGAAAAAAATAACTATTTACAGAAATAATTTGCCAAACCATTAGCACAGAGATACCTACAAGGAACAAGATGGACAGCAAGGAGCTACAGAAGACAGTAGAGACTAGAGGAGAGCCAGTGGGAATACTCCCTTTTTTCCTCTTACTTTTCTGAAAACTTTGTATTTTCCTCTCAAATGAGATTTACATTTTGAAACTACTGATAAGCGCTGCACTATAGCAAGATTTCAAGACATCTCATGTTTCCTAAACATTGTACATTATGCAATGTATGAATTTTAGTGATGATATCCCAAACTGTAGTTTAGGAACAAAAGATAAAAGGTTCCCAAAAAGTGTGTGAGAGCAGTTGTAGCCTCTCTGCAATGCTCTTAGTGGTTGGGGTGAAAATACAAATGGTAAGGTGTGAGGAAGACAGAAAACAAATCTACTCTATGTGGCTAATATTCCAAATGAAAAAAAAAAAAAAAAGACAACATGATAATTGGTAACAAAATTAGACTTCCTTCGGCTACAAAAGAGGGCCACAAAAATGATCAGAGGGTTGATGCACCTCTGTAATACCTCTGCCCACTCAGCAATTTTAGGGGAAGATCATCTGATATACTCCAACAAGTGCACAGGAGAAGCAACAAAAATTCTCAGGAGCTCCAGTAAAAAATCAGTCATTAACCCACAGAGGGTTAATAGGGTTAATATCTTTTTCCCCATTAGCTCTTTCTGAGGGTCAGCTTGACTTTCTTATGGAGAAAACATTTCAACAGGTCTGGGTTACACCAGAAAACTTTTTACCAGGTCTGATGTCCTCAGGTTATCTGAGAGGAGAAAGATTTCAGCAGTGGGGAGCAGTAGAGATCAGGTGTATCCCAGGTTGACATGATGTTCTGCTGGAGATTTTGGATTCAACCAAAAATCAGTTATCCTTTGTCCGGCTGTTATCCCCGTAGGAAAACCTCCTCACCACTTCTCACAGAGTAATTCTGTGTGGAGAAACCTAATTTATCATTGTAATTTACTCTGGGCAGTGCACAGGAGAAACAAAAATCCTCAGGATGTTCAATAGCAGTGGGGAGTGAGGAATTTGGATGATAGAGAACTGGTCTTTGTTTATACAGATTTCTATGCAGTTTTTAAGGGGTGTACTGAGTGGCTCCCTTTTTGGGAACAGAAGCAAGACCTCACCCTCTGTTTAAACCTGTGTGTGCTTTAGGACAGTGATTGTGACTTGGGCTTTCTGTAGGTTTTCCCACAGCAGGGAACTCCACCTACTTCCAGACCTGACTTCTGGTCAGGTTCTTCTGGTTCTGCCTCCAGGCTCCAAGCAAACTGAAGATGCAGGAGAGGACAGTCTCATTGAACCAAAGAAAGAAATCAAGTAAGCTCACATACTGCTTTCCCCTCTTGATTCTGAGTTCATCTCAGGATTTTATGCCCTGCCACCCTACTTTTCAGGCAGGAATGATTATCTCTTTACCCTTCTTTTCAGGCAGGAGTGATCATCTCTTTCCCTTATTAGAGTTTAGGGTTAGCTACTTCATTTGTAAATAAATTAGAAACCTGTTACACACTGTGGAGTGGACATCACCTTGTCTATACAATACTGCCATTATTCAACATTAGAACTCTGCTTGCCTTTTCACTGTGTAGGATGTGTTTCCTAATTTTTCAGAAGGACAAAAATAATTGATTTATAAAGACAGATTATGATATTCTGGTACTAGGAGCTAATAGGAAGGAATAATTAATAAAATAAAGGCTCTGTTGATCCAGGCAAAATCCATTCCAGTGCTGTGTCTCTATGGCAAATAGAAGTTATTTTGTGAAGCTTGTAAGAACAAAAAAAATCATATGTCCCAGCATCCCACCACACATCACCTTGTAGGTTTTGCTGTGGGACATCCTGATAAGAACACAGCTGTTAAATAGCCTTTGATGTACTTTTTTTCCCCATACAAATGTCATAATTTCAATGAATGCTTCAGAGCAAGTTCAATGGTGTGTTCTTCTTGGGGCTAATCTTTGAGGATATTCCCTCACCTTTTGTGAGATGCAGAAAAGCCATAGTCCACATTTTCCTTTTGGAAGATGAACTGAACCCATTGGGTATTTATAGCCTAAGCAAACCTGCTGAAAAGCATGAGATCAAGTCCAAACTTAATGAGTTTGGGTTTTTAACTCATTAAAAATTTTAGCAGCAATAATGCTAATTTGATTGATGTTCTTCAGCATTTTCCAAGCTTTTAATGATCCCAGGTCAACTCTGAAAGCAAAGTATATAAATAATGTGATTTTGATACCCTGTTCCAAATAACTGGACTATCTGGTCCCTGTTTAAAATGATAGGTGGATGCCAATCTGATTTGCTACCTTAATGCTTGACGAATTCCATGTGAATAAATAATATGTCTACTTTCTTGTCCTCCTAAGTGGGGGTGAATGGGATTTTTTTTTTTTTTTTGAGGAAGTATATGTTGATAATTGATTTGAACTGATATTTCGGAGGGTTTTTTGTTTGGGTTGAGTTGGATTGGTTTTTACGAATAACCTCTTTTGAGTAACATTTTTGTTGGTAGAGCTTTCTCAAGTCTAATCTGAAACTGCTGGTCATGATGATCAGACAGAAAGAGATGGAAGGAACCTCCTAATAACTCACAGTTCAAGAAATGGGACCCTCATTTAGAAAGTGATATAACTAGACTCACTCACATTCCTGGCCTGGGTAAGACAGGAGCCTGAGACTCACCACAGTGGAGAGTATTTACCCACAGCCTCTTAGATCTTCTTGGGCAGCCCGTTCCTTCTATCTCCTGTCAAGGGCCCAAGAGAGGGAGCCCAATTATTAGACAGGGAGAAAGGCTGCTTCAAAGTCTGACCTGCTGGGACAAGGTGCACCTGCAGTCATGCCTCTGGGATCTCTCCAACCTTGGTGAAGTCTAGACATCAAATACTCCAGAATGAGGCTCTCTATTGTATTCTGTTTTGTCTGCAAATGTTAATAAAGGATGTATATTTTGGAAATGCTTTAAGGAACACTTGACTAAATCTTAACTCATTCTTGAAGTATCATACTGGATATAGATGGACAGTTTTTTATTTTACTAAAGAAACAGGAAGAGAAATCACTGAAAAATATGCTTAAAAATTAGTAGTATTAGTTTAAATGTTCATAATATTTGGGCTGAAACCAAGAAATCTTTCAAACACGGTGTCAAAAGATACAGTAGCAAAAATTCAGACTTAAAGCTATGTTCTTTTTTTGAAAGACTGCTGTACAATTTTAAGGAAAAAATGCTGTGCTGCAAAATGCTTGGGTATTTTAACAAATTTTAAAAATAATATTGTTTCTTTCCTGATTATAATTAGTCATGTATATGGGAAATTGTAAGGTGATGAATGTTAATAAGTACAGTAGAATAACTACATGCATATGGCAAGAAAGGACTATTGCTGATCTTTTTCTAACAGCTTAAATGATCATTATTCTTGCATTTGTTGATAGGTTTTTCCTGCTTAACTGTTGAAAACATTTTAGTACTATATGGTGGCTTTTCTCCAGGTCTACATAATATTGTTTTCTTGTTGCAAGAGGGAAAATTTACATGAAGCTTCATATATAGTAATTGACATTTACAGTGCATGTGGGATTGATTACTTTAGCACATGAGAAAGCTGGAGCCTTAAAATATACAGAATATAATAATTTTCCAACACATTATTTACTCTGCACTATTAAATGCTCCACTGTTCGTTGGTTTCAATATTCTTGACACCTGAAGTTTTTGCTATGAGAATATAAATTAGGTCTCAATGCACAGGAGTTTCTGAATGTCCATCAATGTTGTATGCATTGCAATGATATTGCTTCACTTGTGTCAGTCCCACTGTGAAATTTTGCCTGAAGCTCTGGCAAAGACATTGGCAGTAAAGGTATTTTGAAAAATGGATGAATTTTCAACGTTTGTAATTTTGGTCTGAATACAAATTCTGAGCTGCTTTTCCTGACCAAAATTATGTCTGAAATTAGCCAGATTGTTTTTCTGGGGAAAAAAAAAAAAAGTTGGATTGGGATTTTGTGCAACATTTTGACTCTTAGAATTGTGCAAACGTTGATGTTGTTTCCAAAAACCTGGAAGCAAAGCTGTATAGTAGACATCAAAAATAGTAAAATCAAGATGAGAATTTTTTTTTCAATGTAAGAACTTCTACTAGCATTAGCTTTAAAGTTCTCATTTCCTTTAACTATAAAATGTAGAGGAGTTCAGCTCCAAACTTTTAGGTCAAAGTTATGCCTAAAATTCTCTTACAGTTTGAGGGCAAAATCTGAGAGATTTTAGCTGTGATCCTCAGGAGGGTCATTGCTTAAGCAGTGAAGGGAGCACCAACCTCAGTAAAGCATAAGATTTCCCCCATTTTTTCTCTGATTATATATGCATTTCCCTTGTTGGGGGGGGGGGGGGGGGAGGTGTCCCAGTCTCATTCCATCCCCAAAATTCTGACATTAAAATTCAGGCAGCCTTCATCTTAACAACAACCTCTAGCAATAACCAGTTTTGTTTGTTTTTTGAAAATTGAAAGGAATCAGATAACAAAATTATAGACAAGTAGTTAACTACAGTTTCACATTGTTATGTTAGAAACAAATGTTTGAAATGTGGTGACAGAGAAGGTCACAGCCACACTATTTAATGCAGCACCATCGAAGGCAGGGTGAGAAAGACACTTGCTGCAGGATGTCCTCTGAGTGGGTGCAGCATAGAAGGAGTTGTCTTCAGGTCCTATGAGACACTGCTCTTGCTCTTCCTGCTAGCTGGGAAGAGAAGTTGCACACCCACAGTGTATGAATTCCTGGTGGGCAGCAAGTGCTGGAAGACTTCAAGTAGAAAAGGGGTGCTGTATCTCACCACAGCCAATATGCTGTTCATCCTCGCATAAGGGAGATGTGAAAATGACTGGTGGGTTACCTGAATAATATTTCTGAACGATTGATTGTGCTTTATTTGCCACAAATTTTATTAAATCCTGAAGCTCTGCTCTTGTACATGACATTCCTTTCACTGACCTTGAAAACATCTCAGAAATATTAGTAAAGGTTGCTAAATTTTATACAGAAATGCAACACATACAAAGTTTAGGGATGTCTCTGAGGGGCAGAGAGACGTGAGGAGATGCTTTTCTCAGTCAGCAGATAGCTGTTGCTCCCCAACTGCAGGTTACCATTAGCATGGGAAGCAAAGGGTCACTTACTCTTTTCCTGAGAGTATGAATTAACATTAAATCTATCTTGGAGCAAGAAAGCACACTACACTATGTAGTTAAATTAATTCTAAGTCACGAAAAAAATACATTACAAAGATGTTAGATGTGGCTGCATAAAAGCTTCATCTGAATTATTTTTCTGATTAGTCATTGGTGGTAGGTTACTTACAACTGTAAATTTAAGCATCCACAATTAATTAAATATATCTCTCTTACATTTGACATTTTCATATTTAGTATGTAACTGTTAAAAGTTTAATAAGCAATTAAAATATGCAATTTAGATCTTGACTTCTAACTGTTTATGTAAGAATTGAAAGGGTTAACAATTCGTAATGGTTTTTCATTTAATTTAATTTTATTTGCACAGTTATTGGAGAACCCCTTTGCTGTACTAAATATCATTGCATGGAGAAGTCTTCATTACAATGGTGTCATAAATACTTCATTTATATTCAGCATTTACAATTTGGCCTTTCTGCCAAAATCAGCTTTAACAGTAAAATAAAACCAGGCTCCTTGTACAAGACACTTACTCCCAGGTTACCATTCTTAGACAGTCGAAACACTGTTCTCCATCTAACACCATGAAAGACTTTACAAAATGTTGTTTCCTTGTCATGCAACCTTTTGGCTGTAAGGTCTCAAAATTTTATAGGAAATTTTAAAATTTCAATTAAAAATACACTTCAGCTAGTGCAACTATCTAGGAACAACTTTGGTGCAGAAAAAAAAACAACCACAAGATTTGTATTTCTATTCTCTCCTACTGTTGTTATTGTTGTTGTTGGGTTTTTTTTTTTAATAAAAAGAGCCATGATTCTTCTGGGACTCTGTGAATTATAGCTTCTATTTTGTTACCGGCAGAGGTGAAAAATTAAGTAAGCATTTAAAATATGAATGTTGGAAAAAAAAGGTGAGCTTTTCAATTCTATATTTTTCTAATGAAGTCTCATTTTTTGCAATTTATTGGTAATGCCTCTTTCTAATTATAACGTCTTTGTTTTCATTCACAAAGGTAATTTCTTTTATAATGTTTCTTATCTGTGTAATCTCGCCTGTTAGCTCCTGATAGTATGGAATAAAAAGTTCTAATTTTCTCACTATTTCACAGTCAAACTTTTTCTGCAATTTTAGAAATCATTTACCCCAACCTCTTATACTCTACTACTATTTCACTGAGCACACTGTTATTTCTTGTACAGAGAAGTCTTACTGGGAGGAATACAAAGATGCTAGAATCTGAAATTCATAATGATCCTCAGTGCTAACCTCACTGAAGAGAGTGGAGGAAAAAAACTCTTGTTGTTCTGCCTCTGTTGGTTCTGTTTTTACTTAATTTATCCATGTCTTTTCTTGATCAGTTCTATTTTATTTTTTTAAGGGTGAATTGTCATGTCATATCTGGCTGATTTGAACATCCAGACTTCTGCTTACTGCATTTACTAGAGCTCCAAAATGTGCAATGAGATTTCAACAATTCTTACAATATAGTAGGAATCAGCTGAAGGTTTATAATTGTGCAGATTTTCTAAGTGAAAGCAAAACATGCCAAGTGGGAAAAATGTGAACTGTAAAGGCAAGCTAGGCTAATTTGAGCTAATTTAATTCACAGCATTATCAGCAATGCCACAGGGCAAACACAACCTAATACAGGCAATCTCTCTCTTCATGTGGAGAATTAGAGCACGTAAGAATACATACAAGTTACACACACAGTCTGCTTGCACCTTGGACTGTCCTGAGAGAGGTGTTGTTTTGGAGGAATGAGCATTTTAAAAAAAAGTGTTTTCAGACATGACCAGTGCAGTAAGTGAATTAACCATTAATACCATTGCAATCTGTGCCTAACAAAATGATTTCCTCTAGGAACTGGAGTCACTAGAGGGTAATCAAATCATTCTTGCAGGTGCTAAATTTGTGGAAGTATCACCTCGACTGAGGTCCAGTGGGTAACACACCTTAGTCACTTCTGGTTAACAAGCCTGGAAAGGCAGACAGGCCACAGTGTGTGCTGAGAGACAGCCCTCAAAGGGAGAGGCTGACACACTTCCTTTGCAAAAAAAGATGTGAAAAGCTGGTGGAGTGAAATTACTGAGTGTCTATATAGCTGTAAAGTATAGCTTATAATTTATGTGTTGGTCTCATTTTTTTCTTCATAAATTTTAACTGTAACATTTTTTTACTTCAGAAGATCTGGCTGATCATTAGTTAACCATGACACTGTCCCTGAGCAAAAGTAAAGCTGTTCAACTTGGTTAACTCAAGCTCAGATACATTATGAAGTACATTTCAAAGAGGTTTTGGAGGTTGGAAGCAGGCTTTTCTACACACACTCCTTCACAGAGTATTTGTTAAAAGTGAATTTTCTAAGTTTTTTTCCTATAGGTTGTTGCTTATCTCTCAGACAGGATGGTTAGTTGCAGAAGGAAGGTGGAAGATAAAAAATTTAAAATATTTTCTATTAGGAAAGCTTTACCAGAAAATTTTCAACTGCTTCTAGCAAACACCAGGGACAATCCACGAACAATTCAGTATGTAGTTCCAAGAATGTGGTGTCAATCCCCTGCTGGACACATCCAGGTGAGCAGTGAAGTCATTAGAAAAGGGAGCTTTGGATAATAATAAAAAAAGGTGATTTAAACAGAATTGTGCCCTTCATTGGTGTAGATTTATACACCCTGGTACACAGAGGCTTAGTAGGATGAGCAGTTGAAGAATAAATTCTTAGTGAAGAACAAAGCCTTAGTGGCAACATCTATCAAAGTGTGTGAGCTGAGGATGGCAGTTCCTGAAGTCATTAAAAAATACCGGCATGGAAGGACACATTGGCAGAAGAAATGCTTTGGCAAGACTGCCAAATTCCATTGGGAGCAGGAGAACGTGGTTGCAATCAGAACACCTCTGACACCCAGCAAGTGGCACCTGTCAGCCCTGAGCTCAGGTAATACAGCTGCTGGTCACTCTGCCTTCCCTTCTAGGAACCAAACTGTGTGTGCAGGTTTATTTGCTTGCACTGTCTCCAGTGCAAGGCTTAGCAGCAAGTTCCTCCTGGCTGTGTGCACGGACAGGGCCAGGAGGAGAGCCTTGGTCCCAGAGCCAGCAGCAGAGGCTGAGGTAGGTGCACATGGCTCAGAGCTGGCACTGCTGGCTGCTGCAGATAGAGCTGCTGGCTCCACCCGCTGGGCTCCATCCCCTCCATTCGCTGGGATGTGCTCACTGGGGTGGGTTTCACTGGCCTTGATCCAACACCAGCAGGGCTGTCACAGCCACGCTCTGTGGTGCCTTCACACCATGATGCTGAAGCTTTGTGATCTGTACTCATGGGTGTCATTTTTATGCTACTGGAGACCCAGGTGTGCTGAGGCTGGGGGAAGGGCTGAGCCAGCCCTGACAGTCCCTGCTGCCACTGGCCTGGCTTCCCCCTCCCTGCCCACAGTCCAGGACTCCATGTCCAACCCACGGGACACCAGCCCATGTCTCAGCAGGCCCTGTCCCTGGAACTGTGTGAGATGTTCAAGAACTGTGCCCATCCTGCCTTCAGCTAATAAACATATCTATTTGCGTGCTTAACAAGCACACCAGGCACAAAAACACTAGCTTGTGAATTTTGGAACGATGGGTACTGATGTTTATCAAGTAGGCAAATTATTGCTTTTTTCCATCCTAATATGCACGTCCTTCCTTAAATTTATTTACAATTACAGGAAAATATAGATGGAAAGGAACTCTGTGTGTGTGGTATAGTTCAACCTGCTACTCAAAGCAGGGTTAGATGAAAATTAGATCCATCTGTGCTGGACCTTGTCTAGTTGAGTTTTGAAAGTCTCTAAGGCTGAAGATTTCACAACCTTCTTAGCGATCTTATTTCAGTGTTTAACCCTCTCATTGTAAGGTTTCTTTTTAAAAGTAATGCAGTATCTGTCACTGATTTCAGAAAGTAATGAAAATGGAAAAACAGGAAAAAAATTATTAATTAAAACAAGTATTTCAATTATACATTTTCTCACTGATCATTTTTGAATAATAGGAAAACTCAAGAATAATAAACAAACCAAATGCCCAAATTAATGTTCTGGATAAGTCTAGCAAGCTTTTTATTTGACTTCAAAAAAATGTTTGGGTTTATTTTCGCTATAAGCGAAAAAGTTTAGCCAAAATTAAAAATCAGTTATTCATGCAATAATTTAGTCTATTTTGATGCTATTTGTATATTATCCAAAGGAAAATGATGTTGTCTTCTGTGTCCAGGAGTGTATTTTGGTTTGATTAATAATACGTAAATACTTTGTGAGTTTTTTTGTAAATGCTTCAACTTTGTAGTTCAGACTTAATGAGCTGCTTAGGGATCAGCAGAAGCAGGATCATTTTGTCATATTCATTTTAGAGTTGTAAGAAACAGTATTAATAAATCAAAGTATTGCAACAATTGCCAATAAGAGACTAGAAAATTGCAGACTGTGATGTTCAATAAGGGAAGGACTGCACATGTATTGAAAAACTAATAGAATTCAAAATGATCTTGACAAACTGGAAAAAATAGCTTTAAAACACTATGATATATAACAAAGTAAATGAAAGTTTGACTCAGACAATCTACTTCAGCAGTACAGATTGGAGAACTGAAAAGCTTTCAGTTTTGGAAATGAAATGTTTTGTGATTATAATGGCCAATACGATGGATGTTAACACAATGGTATCATGCTCCAGAGCTACTGATGGACAGCCTGGAGCACATGAAGAGAGTCACAGCCTACATGACATGTAATTTTCCTTCCTCTTCAAAAGTCACTTGAAGTGCTGTGCAAGTTCGAAGCTCTGCTCTTCATGGAGGATATGGAGGATTTGCTGAGTGGAAGAAAGAGAAGTCTGAGCCACGACATGGAACACTTCTGATCTATGAAAGGCTGCTGAAGAGAGGAAATGAGTGAGCTGTTTTCCCCCATGAAGTTAGAAAAGGCTTTAATTACAAAGAATTTTAGGTTAGGCTTAGCAAAAGAAATACTGCCTAAAATCTTACCTTCTTAGAAAGTGATGTTATTATGGCAAATTTTACCACATGATTTATTAGGCCCTGTAGTATCTCTTCATCATTATAAAAGACATTTCAGTATTTTAATTTAGGAAATAAAATCTCTTTCCAGCTGTATTCTGCTAATATAGGTTGAGATGCCATTTCACTTCTAAGAGGCTGTGAGTACTTTGATTATTCTATTTTTATTAGCAATATGTCACGTGAGATGGAGTAAGTTGACATGTATTGTCTACTCTACAAAAAGCAGTACAATTTTTCAAACTTCAGGATAAAGAAAGATGAAAATATCCCATTAAAGCTCCCAGTTTGAAAAGTTATTAATTTGCAGCTTCAAGATTCGGATTTGTCATACTTCCAGTTTCTTTGAAATCAGAAATACATTGTAATGTATTTATACTGGATTACATACATGTGTGTATGCACATGTGTGGATTTAAGTTTCAGAGAAGTGCGTAATCCACAAGTGACTTGTGAAACCCATAACTCTTTCTAATGATGACCACAACTAGCTAAAAACGAACTTAAACTTGTGTGTCTAGGAGTGGTATTGACACATGTACCTGTTGTAAATGTATTTTGGAAGATCTATAAAATATCAGTGCAGTGAGAAATGAGGTATGGATGACGATGGGAACTATGATAATGGATCAGCTACCTTCTAGAGTTTTCTGAAGGTCTGTGATAAGAAAAGCCTTGAAGGCTCCCTCTCTGCTCACTGGAGCTGTTGTGTGCCATATCTAATCAAGCAATGAATCAGTGCCATGGGTTTAGTGGAATACTCCACTTGGATATTATCACTAAAATCATTCATCTTTGTTGGGGCATGAGTCACCATAGCCACAGATTGTGGCATCATACAAATTTCTCATTGTTTACTCTTCAAGCCCATTGATTGAATTTGTAATAGAATTGTAATGTTTTGTTAGCAGACCATACTATACTAAGAAGGTTCCAAAGGGGGAAAAAAAAGAAGAAGAAAACATAATGTAACCTCACTATAAAATCAGTAAAAAGTTTCTGACGTGCATCTGCTTCCTAAAACAAAAGCGTAATATTCATTGCCAATATGACAAGAGCAGTGTTAGAAACGCTTCCAAACAAAAGAAAAGGGAAAAAGAAAACAATTCTCTCCACCCCTACTCAATCTCATAGGAAGACTAAAAATCAACACTCTGTCACTGAGAGTATGCAGAGTTGCTAAGAAGTCTGCCAAAAAACTACTCAGTCAAGAGTGTAAGATCACTTCCCTCTCACTAGTGACATTTACAGTAAATACATGAATTCAGAGGAAAACCCTTATGTGAAAATCATTTTCCATAGCATCCCAAAAAACACCGAACCCATGGATGGCAGGAAGCTGAGTTGTAACTGGCAGACCTCTTAACTGCTAAGTGAGCAATTTAAAATCATCGTCGCAATCAAGGGAAAGCATTATTAAATTGTTGCAATAACAAAACCTGCTACGTGGCCCACATTAATTGATATGTCAAATTAATTGAATGAAACCCACCTAGAGCATGCAAAACTGACTTATTCTCTACAAAAACTTATTATGAAAGAAATTGCAGTTTCACCAGCAACTTTTTGTTTTGACCTTACATACACTAGATAAATCCAGAATAAGTAACAATAGTTGCTATGGACGTAATGAAATGGAGTAGATAACTAGAGCCTGATTGACATAAACTTTTCTTCCTCAAGAAGAGAGAAAACATGCTAATTTAGAGAAGAAAGTGAAAATTACATTACCAAAAGTGCTATCAAATGTACAAAGCAAATGAACTGAAAATAGACAAGAGATTGGTTTTCCATTTTTTTTCCCCCATCACAGTCATTCAACAGATTTGTTTGGGTTTTTTGTTTTTGTTTTTGGGTTTTTTTGGGCAGAAGGAGATAATGTCAGTGGTACTCAACTGTTCACCCACAAACAAAAGCATAGTGCTTTTGTTAAAAATACAACATGCTGCACCTGGAAGAACCCACAGACAAATGAGACTCTCATGCCCTTCCTTTTCCACCCTTGTTTCCATGACATGAAACTGGATGCTTCCTGGATAACCCTCTGTAGTCCATCAGCTAAAGCTCTCCTTTACTTCCCCACACTCTGGATGGGATTATATACTCTCCAATGCCCTCTGTGACACTATGGGACTTGGTCTCACTAGTTATTTGTGAGACTCCTACACTGCTTAAATTGTTTGTTTACTGGAATTTTATATTGCAGCTCACGAAGAAAATCGTTCTAGCTCTGGTCTGGAGGAAGGATTAGCATTTAACGTCAGTGGTCTAAACTCACTTGTGAACAGTGAATCATTGCTTTTATTACGAGAATAGGCTTATTTTAATGGGATCATAACAATCTCCAGTTTAATAATTACTCATTCAATTCAAAAGGTAATGGTGATATATAATTTGTTTCAGGTAAAAAACAAAGATCTGTGAGGAAATGCAAGGATGTAAAATCAATCTCAAGTCCAATTTCCCTCTGAGTTACATCAGTGGGCAATCAACTGAAAATATTCCATCAGGGAGCTACTTTCAATAAAGAGTATCAGTAAAGCATGCTTATAGACATTTTATATACCCATAAAAATGGTAAAGAACGTAAATATGAATATATACAGCAATTCTGTTGAATCTTACACCTACCTGGAGACTACACAATAACTTCAGGCATAAAAGTGCTAGCTGGCAAAATACAAAACACCTTGAAAAACAGATATTTTGGCTAAGATACTCCACAAGTCTATTGAAACCTTGCTTCTTTTCTGGAAGTGCCCAGTGAGGTGCCCAACCTGACACAGAGATGCTGCACACTTGGTACAGCTAAGCATATACAGCTCTAAGAGTAAACCAGACCTGCCAGGCAGGTGTTCATCTGCCAGCAGTGCCCTGGCTGCCTGCAGGGCATCCAGCCCAGCAGCTGGGTTCTTTGGGAATGCAAACCCCTGAGGCTCTACGCTGACTCCTGCTTTCATGGCTGTGCCATGGCCCCATGTCTGGAAGACATAAAAATACCTGTTTTACCTCTAAGAAATCCACAAATGAAATCTGACCCTGATGAAATTAGAGGCATATTTTGCCTTTAACATCACTGAGCTAATTTTTTGATTTTCACTAAGATTTCTACCAACACTTAAAGCACAAGATCTTACTGAGCTTTTCAGATCACTGTTACTGTGAAACACTTCCCTCAGAAAGCTCTGACCACAATATCAGACGTATAACCTGCTCTTTCTGTGCCTTTTTACACAACCATAATGATGTTATATGGGATTTTCTGCTGTAGTCTGTCATTTTGGTCAAAACATTTTTTCTTCCTTTCATTATTATGAGGACTCAGTAGTGTCTATTTTGTTTATGGTAAGTAGCACAGCACCCTTAGTGAATAGCAAAGAGACAAAAAATATTTGTGACAAAAATTTTCTCTTCATTCTAAAGTTCATTTTATGCTTTCCTTTACCTACTCTGATCTCATATTATATTTCATTCAATCAAACTTTACCAACTTACTGCTGTGAACAAGTGCTAAGTTTTATATTTGGCAAGTGCTAGGACTTTGGAAGAAGAGCACAGCTGGAGTGGATATAATGAAACAGCATTCTTCTGTACCAAAGTGATCTTGATGCTGATGAAAAAACCAAAAACATACACAACAATATGGTGTATATTTAAACCAGTTTAATGAGGCTCTATTCAAAAATCCAGCTGTGAAAATGTGATTAATCTATATATGTAGTCTTCCAGTACTAGAAAGTAAATTCTTCATAGTAAAGACTGATTTTCTCACATTACAGATTGTATCTTGTCACTTAATCATTTCCTGGAGAACATTCACAAGCATGTAAGCACACTCTGAAGTTTGAATATGCTGCATGGAAAGCACAGCAGCTACTAGTAAGCAGCACTTCATCAGTAGGGGGCTGAGCACCCATATAATTCTAGTTCCTGAAAGTCTTTGTTTGTTTGTTTATTTATTTATTTATTTATTTATTTATTTATTTATTGGGGGGGGGGGGGGGTACTCCTCTTCAATTTTCTGTCTTTACTTAATTTTTTTTTTCCTTCAAGAGAAAATCTTTGAAGCTAATACTGAATTACTTCTGTAGGTGGTGCCAGAGATGTTTTGATGGTTCTGCTTGCTTAGATTTGACTGTTTTAAATATGTGAAACGTTAGACTTGATATCATATATTATAGTTTTGACTCTCTCCTTGCAATTTCTGTGTGGTTTTTATCAGAAGATAAAAAACAACTGTTATGTAATCTGGAAAGCAGTGGATTGTCATCCATGTTCTCTGCACTGTGGTGGCATAGTACAGTTACAGAAGGAACCTTCTAAATTTTTAAGCAACAGCATGGAACCTTTAAAAAAGCTTCTAGTGTTCTAAGTCATCCAAATTTTGGGTTTATGACAAAGTTAGAGACTTCATTATGAATGTAACAATTTCACTCATTCCATAGCTCAGGTTTGGTTTTGGGGTTTTTGATTGTAGGTTTTTTTGGGTTGGTTGGTTGGGTGGGATTTTTTTGTCAGAGGAAAAGATTTTTCTTGAATTCACATAGTAAGAGACTGAAGGGTTAGGGGACAATGCCTTGAGGACAAGAACAGATACAGTCTGTAAATTCTATTATTATTTATTTGTATTCTTGCAGAGTTTCCTGGGGCTCCAGACATTGAGCTAGAAGAGTGACAAAGGACAAGATAGTACCATCAAATTATTGACAGGGAACAGGAGCCAGAGGAAGCTGAAAGGAGCCACAGGAACCTATAAAGGTAGAGAAACCAGTGTCCCATGTATTAAAAATGCCACATGTAATGGAGGTCTCTCATCTCATAAGAGGAATCTGCACTGAACTAAGAGGCCTGAACTCCTTAAGCATTCTATGCTTGAGCATAGAGGACTTAGCTGTGCTTTCCATGATCCAGTGACATTATTTTCTAAATAGCTGCACAGCTTCCAGAGGAGGTTTGGATTGTATCTCCTTTCTTCACTCAGATCCCTATGGAAGAAACTATTATTTGATGACTAAAGTCTTCTGTGGAAGAAGAGATGTTAAAATCCCCTCACTGATTTATATATCCAACTCCTACCCCAGGCAGCTCTTATTTTGTAGGATTGATGCCCAAGTTTCCTACTTGGGTATTTTAGTAATTTTTCACTTCACAGAGCCATTGTAGACGAATATATTAAATATCAAAACATGAAAAAAATAAGCTTATTTAAGGAAGTTCTTATAAGTCACTTAGATAAAAAAGAGTTATGAAATGTATAATAGACCTGGAAAAGTAAAGTATGCAAAGAGAGAAGAAATGAAGATGAGTTCTTTTCATCAGCAGAAGGGAAAAAAAGGGGAGTGAGGAGTAATGCCATGTGTGAAAGAAGCCTGTAAACTACACTTTCTCTACCTAGGAAAGCAGGCTTGTAGTCAGAGTTTTCTGGTTTTCCTTTAGAGGTAGGAAAAATGAAATGCTTAGATTATTGCTTCCTCTGCACGTTTGAATTAAACACCTTCATTCCCCCAAAACAAGTCAACAGCAACAAAGCCTCATGCTAAGAATCTTTTTCAAGGGAATGCCTTCTCTGTCTGAACACAGGACTGAAGACTGAAATAGCTCATTGCATATTTATTTTAATATTTCATCATTCACCTGGATATGTATGTGACTGTATTGACTTTGGGGACAGTCAAGGAATGCATCAGGCTCTGCAATTTTATATATTTATTGCCTGTAATAGGATGATGAGGTGGAAATAAATAATAAATAACCACAGCAATGCTAAACATAGACTACCAAACTGACTGCTTCACAATGGAGCTTTGTCACCCAGAGCATGTAAGTACATTAACAGTTTGTTCTCAGACACATCAGTGAAATAAGATATAAGTGAAAGGAAAGAATTACAGTAACAGCAGTCAAAGAAAGTAAGGAAATAGTAATCTGTACGTTTTGCCATTGTGACACTGACATCAAAGTCTCTGATTCCAATCGTTTCAAAATGAGCATGTTGGAGCCTTCAGAGAAGAGACAGACGCTAATTATGGCATATTTTGTCCCTTCCATGCCATGGCTTAGGAGAAAATGGAAGCAATTACATTCCTGACACTGTCCTCTAAGACTCTACATCAGTTTCATTCCTGTAAAACTGAAATAATTCTGGAATCTGTGAATTTATTTTCAAAGGTAAAACTTCCATTTCAGGACTTCAGCCGACAGCAACTCTGCCTGTACTGACATCCTCCAGCAAAAACTATAACCTCAGTCTCTCATTCCTCCATTGCCTGGTCCAGTATAAGATACATTGACAAGACTGAATTATTTTCATCTGTAATAGGTGCCAAAGGTAAAAGTTAGGCTTACAGGCAGCCTAACCCCAAAAATCATAGGACCACTGAACCATTATATGAGAGAGGATTTCATAAGATCATCCAATCTCCTTATTAAAGGCCAACATTAAATTGGAGTTGCTTAAGACATTGTCCAAGTAGATATTGAAAATCTCTAAGGGTGGAGACTATATAACCTTTCTAAGAAGCATGTTCCAATGTTTTATTCCAATTTTAAAAAAGAAGAGGATTTTATGACCTCTATCTCCTTAAACCACAGTTACAAAAGTCACCTTTTCTTCCCACTTCCTATTCACAGTGAGTAGGCTTTAACATATAAAATTTGAGATGGTGTGAAGGCCGTTGCTAGAGACACATTTCTTTCCCAAATTCTACTTTTGAAAGTTCGGTGTTGATAGCTGTGACTGGAAGCAGACAATCCTCAGGAATGCTTGCTGTAACCTGCTTGAGCAGGGAGGTTGGACCAGATGACCTACTGTGGTTCCTTCCAACCTGACCCATTTGGGGATTCTGGGATTCTGTGATCGAAAGAAGTTCTGCTTCCTGATAGCCAGAGATCAGGGTGCAGCTGCCACTGTGTATCCTGGTAAATGTTACTGGCTTGGTTTACTATGCATGGCACATGCATGGCTCTTCTGTCATGACCTGGTAGGTCACAGACTGGTCTGTGACTTCCTGTTGCCTCCTCCTCTTACTGAATATCAGAAGTTGTTCCCTGTTCAGGGTAGGAGTTGAGGGCTACTTCTTGTTCCACCTGGCCTTGGAGTGGTTAGAAGAGTTCTAGAAAATGTGCCTTGATCTTCCTTTACTTCGGAGGGACTATCAGCCTTTATAATAAACAAAAAGTTTGCTCTATTGCTATTAAATCATATTTATTTTATTTCACTTCAAATATATATCTATATTCTCTTCACTTCAAAGATATATTTCTATTCTGCTAGCAATAGATAGTACTGTATGGGTGTCTTTTAAGCATATATGTAAAAATTCCACAAAAGAATGGTGCCAATTCTTCCTGCAAGTAATCTTAATGGTTTCATAAGGATTGCACATCCTTCAGTTGTAACATATGTCTCATACACCTATAATGCTGTGAAGCTAATTATTTTTGCATAAATATATTCAGAGTTAAAACACGTAGCAACATTAAGCAATGGCATTACTGTGGCTGACCTATTGAAAGATATTGTGTAAGAATGAAATATCACAGTCTTAGTCTATCCTCAGAAAAACGTAAGTGATAATAAGCCTAGTAATTTAGCTTTCTTTATACCAGTAAATAGTTTGCTAATAGCATATAAAGCACAACAGCGTGCTGCTACTTTACATCTTTGCTTTCGCATTTGCTCTGCTGTGATGAGACAAACCATTGTAGTGAGAGTGGTTTGCAGAAAACAGGGAAATGTCTATTTATGAGTTGCATTGTATAATACACACTTTATATTCTGGGTGGCTGTAAGACTTGTGAAGTAATACTGTTCACACGGTTCCCTAAATAATTCTCTGTTGTGATGAGCTGACAGACTTAGCAGAGTGCATTACTTGAAAGAGTAAACATCAAGAAGCCTCCAGGGGTTCTCTCACTTCATTCATTTTGCATTATCCCATTTAGCAATTGTAGTTACATCTCTGCAGCCCTAATAACTGCTCAAGTGAAGTAACGTTATAGTTCTAAAAGACATGAACCTACTGGGCCAAACATAATCATATTCAAGTTCCAGTGATGGACAAGCAGACTAAAATGTACGTAACAGCAAGGGGATATGAGCTTGCCAAGTAATCAGAGCAGACCAAAACTGACTCACTTCCTGATACAAGCAGCTCAGACTTGGGTTTTTTAAAAACTGCATTCTGTACAAAATTATAAATAATTGCAATTCACATTAACATACCCTAAAACGGAAGCTCTTCTGGATACTGCTTGGGAAAGTTTTCTTTTATGACTATAGAGCTTTGACTTTCTAGTTTGTTTATTGTTCAGTCACAGTCTGAAAGGGTCCTTCTCTCATGTGCTGCTAGGAACAGAAGAGCTACGCTGCATTCATTACTGGCACCCTCACTAAGGCAGAAGCTCTAGAGAGGTTTGTTAAGAGCTGTGGCTCAGGAGAACTGGAACCAGTGCACTTTCATTACTGTTGGACTTGTAACACTTGAGTCCACCTCAAATATTGCCATTGGGCTTAAATAGAATGAGAGTATGTACAGCAAGAGCAAGCTTGTGGAGCTAAGCTCAAAACAGGGCCAACAGGACTAATACATAAAGAGCACTGCATATTTTAAAGGAAGTTTACATTTATATAACTTGGGTTCATTTCTGTCTCTTTGTTCCTATAGCTAAATCAGCTTTCTCTGTAGGTAAAAACTAAATATCAACTGTTCACAAGAATCTTGTTTTGGAACCTTTCCTTTCTTCATTGGTGCTTAATCGTGCTCAGCTGTCAGGTGAGTAAGGAAAGAGTAATCAGAGGAGGTTTGAAAAGGAAATCTGTAATCTTGGTGGAAAAACTTTGCTTGGTAAACTTCCTACAGTGGAGAAAGCATATTAATGCCTTCTGAAGCAAGGTAGAAGAAAGAACCGCTAAGCCTGCAGTGCTGGATAAATAGGCTTCTGTAAATGTTAGGTTCATCTATCTAGACTGGGAGTATTTAACTCTTTATTTGCAGGAAATATCACAGCAAGTCTTTAAGCTTAGTTTGAACAACTTAACTTGCTCCAGTTACTCCTCATCTCGTGTTTGAAAATCCACAAAACAGATCCTGAAGCTCTGTCAGGCTGCATTAACCAATGGATCTGGCCCCACCCAACGTGCTGATCAGCACAGAGAGTCACACCTCCTGTCTGCTGGTTACTGCAGCTCTTGGCTGACCAACTGTGGCATGAATTTTGCACTCTTTCATTTGTACCTTGCCTTACTCCTTTGAGAAAGCACAGATCAAGGTTGAGATTATTGGAGTGAAACTGCACGAGTCATGACGCTTATTTTAATGGATTGAAGCTAGTATATTTACTTCAATTAAATTTCTTACGGCAGGGTTTAGTGGAATCAGGTATCTGTTGATGTGCCAATAGTACTTTATAGTTGAAAAAAAAATAATTTGTCCTTCTGAGGCTTTGTTAGTAACCTTAAGGGAAATTGTCTGGAAAAAAAAGTAAGTTGTAATAATAATAAAACCACATAGAAATATGGACTTCGGAAGCTTGCATTCAGAATAAAAACACTCCTCTGGATCAAACTGAAGTATTATAACACAGGAGAAGAGTATTCTGCAATGTTAGATAAAAGCTAGGACACATGTACGTACAGTCTGCACTTGAAGGATCAAACCCCAGATATGTCAGCTTTGTTTCAAAGTAGTAATATGAATGCATTCATGCAGATAAACTCAAGTTTTTTGACAAAGCCTCTCAGCACACTGCTCTAGTATGAATAAATAAAAGTAAGCCAAATGCCTATTTAGAAGCCGTGAAGGTAGCATTTTGGAAAAAAAAGTAAATGAGAGGCAAATACCCTAAATTTTTGAGTCCAATCTATAAAACTGGTTTTAGTCGCTGATATAATCTTTGCTATTCCTATTTGTATGGAACTAGTTAACTGCAAATTTTGTTTCTTTTTAGCTTCTGTACATAAGTAACTAAATATTTATTTAATTTCATATGCTACAGCTCAAAGGGTTAGAAATGGATGTAAATGAACATACCTTCTTTTTTTTCCTAGTCTGTTATATTTTAGTCACAGAGTAAACTGGGGCTACAGAACATGCTTTTTTGCAGCTTCTGTCCTTTTGGAGGTACTATAATAGAGGAAGATAGAAAAAAATACCCTCTAGTAAACCTAAATAATGCTGTCTCTTCTGAACGCTGGGTTTTGACAATTTAGAGTCTTCAACCTATGCAGGGTTTATGATCATAGTAATTGGTTCTTCAAACTCAGAAGGCTACAGAAATATTTATCAAATATTTAAAAGACACTAAGCTCTAATGATTAATTAATTTTTAAATCTTGTGATGAAATACAGTGACAAATTGATAGTAGAGTAGTATAAATCAGAACTTTTTGTTCTGTAGAAGATTGCTGAATTATTACATTATATACAATACTTCTCAGCAAAATGCCCACAAGGCAGGATACCAAATAGTGGATAATTAGGGAAACATTTTATCCTTTACTAAACTAATAAAATAATAGGATAAATAGGAGAAGACTACAAAGTGCTGAGTTACTATGGTGATAAAGGTGATATAAGGACTTCTATAGAATGGTAGAGGATATAAAAGCACAGGGAATTCTTCTTATTAAAGATGCACCAGTCAAGCTTTCTGCTTTGTGTTAGCTTGCTCACATGCAGTCTCATATATTCCATTTTTTAAGGTCCTTTGGGTAATTACTTATTTATCTCATACAAATCATCTAAGTAAACACAGGTTTAATATAACTAGTTACTGAAGTTTATATACCTCTTGGGCTTTTAGTGTTGTCTGATTAGATTAAGGAGAAGAAAAACATACCAAAAAATCCTAGTTTTCTCAAGTTTCCCCTTAACTCCTATAATTAAGTCAGTAGTATACATGTTTAATAACACTTTGCTTTTCTATGCTCTCATATATGGTTGAGTCATATTTCATAGATGTATATTTTCATTAGATTAAAAAAAAGGGAAAATGTAGATTTGCACTGCATGTATTGAGCTCTTTCTGTAAAGACTGACATAAGAATAACCTGACACCATAAGGGATAAACAAATCTGGCTTTTAATACTAACTCAGGTATGAACATTTATCAAATTACATGTACATTTATCAATATGTACAACATTGTACATACAATTGAGTTTAATTCCTTCTCACAGCCAGCACATCCCAAATTATAGTGAGGTTATTCTCTGAGGTATATATCAGTAGTGGTGTCATAGTGCATATAGAATAAACTGGTTGTCAGAAAACTGGATCATGAAAAACACATATAACACATTTTCTTCACTCAGTCTATTGCAGCCTGCAGTCTTAGTCAGCAGGCAAATGTACCTGATCTGATTTCTCACCCTTCTCACTCCATCCTGTAAACAAATCAAATGGAGCAATTATTAATTTACCATCAAGTAATTCACATATTGTTCTCTTAGACCCTGTTTGATTCTCATTTCTCCTTTCTGTCATTACTTTTCAATCCCAGTTCTGTAGTTTCCTCTTAAATTTTAGCTTTAAATTTTCTCTTAGAAATTAGCTCTCAGAAATTATTATCACATTTAAAATGTTCTAATTAAAAATTTTCAAGCTTTTATTTATATCCTTAACAGAATATTGCAACATTTGCATTTTTCTTGCAAAATACTTTTAAATAGTATTGCAACAAGTTTCCTGATCTCCCATATAGACCTAAGTAACACTCTGTCTCTTTATTTTAATTAGAAAAATGTCAATTGCTGTACCACCAACCAAACATGTACTTAGAAGATCAATAAAGTGTTATTATATTAGCAACATAGAAATTTTAAATGCAAAAATAATATTAAAAGATTTATATAATTTTTGGACACACTTCAATATGAAAGGTAAAATAATGTAATAAACCACTAATATATAAATAAAAGTACAGTCACTAAAATTTTATTTCTGGTAAATATAGTGATAATTCCATCATGGTGAAGAAAAGAAAACATACACAGGTTTTTGTTTAGTTTCGATGAAGACGCTGAAAGCAAGCATAGAAACAAAATATTTCTATGTACTTTGCTTTTTGACAAAGTAAAAAAAAATTGGCAGTATCATAGCTTTTTGGTTACCTGTTTCAGTCTTTACTTTTTAGAATCTAAACATTGCAAAGAAAAATAGCAAGAGGGATAACTGGAAATTAAATCCTTTTATTTGCAAAAGTATGTAGAGAAACCTAATTTTCAGATAGAGGAATTATAGAATTCATCAAATCCAGTTTCATTACATTCTCAGCTCAAACCTTGAGTTGCAAAAACCTAATCTATGAAGCTGTAGGTGGGTACATGATTCACAGGATCACATCCTAATAAATCAAACTCTCTTTCCATTCAGTTTGGGGACCAATGCATTGCATCTCCTCTTCTTACCTTGAGTGAATTTCAATGCATCAGGCTTTCTGAAGATGTACCTCGAACACTTGAAAACCAAAAGCATTTCCTTTCAAGGTTAAATCACTGCAGTATAAATTTCAAAACAGTTTTCAAAACTGATTACAACTCTGACAAATGAGAGCAATTTCAAAGAGTATTTTTTAATGCTAAATTTTATATCACCTTAATAGTTTATGGCAACAGTGTTGAAATATAATCTGTTATTAAGTGGAAGAGAAATAAACGGATGGGTTAAATGACTCACTGGAGGAAGTTTGTTGTTTTGGATTTTTTTTGCATGTGCTATAACCTTTTAACAAAGAGTTGCACCACTGGGAATTTGTTAGGATAAGCAGTCTAGTTAGCCAGCCGAGCTTCAGGCTTCTAGACACCTATTACCTCTTTGTTTGATTGGATTTTGCTTTGTTTACTAGGTTAAACTTTTTAATATGGATTAGCAGTGAAAGAGCACACAAGTAAACAAATCATTGTGCTCATGAGATCGTGAGGGACAAATACATTCATCATTTAAAGGACACACAACAGGTAATGCAGCACAGTGTGTTCACATACACGATAGGGAACAATTACTGTTACATTTCACAAGCACACAGACTCCACCCAACTTCTTGTTAGGATTTTGAAGTTGTAGCATATTTATTTGCTGTTATGAATTTATTAAAGCATGACTTGCTGTCATCTTGCCATCAGTTAGAATTACCTTTCAAATACTCACCTCTGCTGCATTCCTTGGGCACTCGCTGATGTTTTACAGGTATTTAGTCCTACAATTCTTACGTTTACCTATCTTGATAGTCTCGTTCCATCTAAATGTGGTGGAAGAGTTGAAGGAAAGTGTTGCCTAGCTATCCTTACTGCCCTCAGCAGAGGACGCCGGCCCGAGAGAACCCTGGACGCCTCACCAGGCTTCGGTGCTTCAGGGTGAGCGGGGCTGGTTCCCGCAGAGGCAGGTCGGCTCCAAGAGAGGAGAGGCAAGGCGCATAACAGAGGAGAGGAGGCGAAGGGCTGCGAGAGGGGGTCTCCCCGTGAGCTCCTTTATTGAGGTAGGGGGTCGAGGGTTTTGGACACGAGCAGGGGCAGAGGAGAAATCCCGTCTGGCACAGGGGTGCACGATCTTTTAAGGAGGGTGAACATGGGAGGGGGCTCCGGATAGCTAACCAATAGGGAATCAGGGGGTAGGAGGGTACAACATCTGAGGGCCAACAAAATTTTTTCAATGGGGTGGTACATACACATCAATCACATTTTAACCAATCACTCGACGCACTCTGGGGAACTTTCTGGAACCTGGGCTGGGTTTATACGGTGGTGCCGCCCATGGAGTCCTCCTCCCAGGAGGAGTCTCCGTCCCCAGAGGCGGAGTCGGAGGCGGAGTCGGAGTGAGTGGCAGCCGCCACAGTCGGGGCCTGCCCCTCCACACCTCCCCCGTCTTTATTAATTTGATGAAGAATTTGATTGATTAAAACTTTCTTCAGAACAACAAAACAAATGCCAATGACAAGAAGAAACAAAACAACAAGCCCGAGGTCCCGTAACAGAGATGTTCCCCATTCCAAAAGTCCAAGTCCTTCAAGGAATTTCTGAAGCCAGCTGCCTGAGGCTTCAGCGACCTCTCCAATGGAATGGGAGAGTTGGTGCATGGTCTTGTTCAGCATCTGGCGCATCCACTCTTGGGATTCATACTTAATGTCTTTGATAAGAGTTCTTAGTTGGTTTATTGAAGCATGGATGCTTTGGTACTTGGTGGACAAATTAAAACAACACATGCCTGCGAACTCCTCGCATCCATGACCGTGTGCCAGCAAAAGGAAGTCAATGGCCGCCCGATTTTGAAGGGTGGCCTGCCTGGTCAATTGCTCCTCCTTGCGGAGGTCACTTAGGGCGTTCGAAGTTAATTCCGCTTGCTTGGTGACCCAGCATTCTAAATGGCCTAATTCATTAAGCGACTTCGCAGCGGCCACCCAAGGTAAAAAGATTGAAACTGCGATGCGCTTAGACTTTGACCAGTGATACACAGAGGTATCACAGTAATGGTCCCGATTGTTGTCTGCACCTCTTTTCAAAATTCTTCTATTTTCCCGAATCAGAATTTTTGTCATGTTTTTTGGATGCAAGCGTCAGACGCCCTAGGGTGCAGGGGCCTCCTACAAGTTTAGAGGGGATTCCTTGCCATGCTCGATCTCCACAAATCAGGAAAATTCCACGGGGAAGGGAAAGAGGGTTGGGGTGGTACAGATCTCTCATGGAGGGGAGATTGACTTTTGCAAAATCCGTACACCACTGACTGGCCGAGAATTCAAATTTGAACTGATGAACACGTTGAAACGTTTTCACCTCGTGGTAGTACGGGTCAGGATAAAATTCGAACTGCACACAATGCGGTGCTTTGAGAGAACCCACTAAGTCCAATTCTGTGGGTTCTTTAGCCAATTTCTTCAATTTGGGGACCCACAGCCTCCACAAAAGAAGTGGATTCTGTACTGGCAGATTGACTTTGTAGGTGATGTGGTCTTGGATATAGGAATAAAAGGGGGGATTTTGTTTTTGTTACTGCTGGGGTTATTATTGACAAATTTGTGGAGATCCAACAAGGACTGGGGGTACTCACTGGCTGGAACAGGAACCCCAACCAGGCTGGTGGATAGTGGATTTTTCACCGCGTCGGTGGAGAGGCACATCTCAGATTCGTTCATGGCCCGGGCGAGCGTGACCCACACATTCTTCCTGGGTTGTGGTACTATCCACGCTTCCGTAATCTCTGGCACAAGGATGGCGAGGAGTAGCAGCACGGACAGCTTCAGGCGGGCCATCGGGAACTTAAAAACAAACATAAGCAGGTGAATGTATCAAAGACTTAATAGATTTGGGAGTGGTAATAGGGGAGAAGGGGAGACAGGGACCCGAAAACTTTAAGGGGGAGAGGGATCAGGGAAAGAAAGGTCAAGGGAGCCGTTATCCGATTCACTTTCCCCGGACTCGACTTTGGTTCTTTCCTGTTTCTGCTGCTCGTCTACTATTCCTCCTTTTTTCCTCTTTCTTTTCTTCCACGCTTCTGTCTGCTTGCTTGTGTCCTCCTTTTTTGGTGACTTAGGAGAGCTGGGATGGAAGGGCTTGATGAATTTGCCCGGGACCCATTTCGGACCCCCTGGGGTGGAAACACATCCGTACCCTCTACCCCAGGAGGTAAGTGGATAGGGACCAGTGATTTTCAGGGAATCTGGTTCCTTTGTGAGGACAAGGGGGTGCTCCTTCAGCTTTGCCTGAGTAGAGTTACGAAAATGTCTGAGAACAGGGGGATCGGGCTCGTTCTCAGAACAATTCAGAAAATTTAGCGTAAACAGAGCTCTCGCTAGCCTGATTGCGGGAGACTCCACTTCTACTCCCCCTTTTTGTTGAAGTAGCATCCTCTTTAGAGACTGATGGGCCCTTTCCACTAGGGCTTGACCCGTTGCAGAGTGTGGTATCCTGGTGACATGGGATATCCCCCACTCCTGGAAAAATTTCCGCAATCGGTCCGAGATGTAGGCCGGACCGTTGTCCGTTTTGATCTCCTTCGGGACTCCAAGGACCGAGAAAGCTTGAATTAAATGGGAAATAACATCCTTAGCTTTCTCACCTGAATGCGCGGAGGCAAACATAGCGCCAGAAAACGTGTCAATTGAAACGTGTACGTATTTTTGTCGGCCGAATTCAGGCACATGGGTCACATCCATCTGCCACAGCTCCCCACTGCCAAGCCCTCTGGGGTTTACTCCTGTCCCCATGGAGGGGAGTTGAAGGGGTTGACAATTGGGACATGTGGCTACAATTGCTCTGGCTTGGTCCCTTTTTAACCCGAACATGCGGACCAGAGCAGGAACGTTCTGGTGAAACAAAGCGTGGCTCAGCTTTGCCTGCTGGAATACATCTGGCAAGCTGGCCAGCTGCACTGGCGCGGCTAAGGCGTCCGCTCTCCTATTCCCTTCCGCGATGATACCCGGAAGGTCGGTATGTGACCTGACGTGCATCACATAAAAAGGTTGCTTCCGGTGGGAAATCAAATCTAACAGTCTCGAGAGCAACAAGTGAATTTTGGGGTTGCGGGATTCTCCCAGCCAAGCGCTTTCTGCCCTGGAAACTACTCCTGCCACTTAAGCCGAATCTGTTACTAAATTGAAGGGCTCTTTGAACCTGTCGAAGGCCCTCACCGCCGCTGCCAACTCAGCCACCTGTGGCGACCCTTTAACCACTTCCACATCAGATTCCCACTCCTGAGTGGAGGGGTTCAGCCACGTGATGACTGACTTGCCTGAGGCACCAGATCCATCTGTGAAAAGTGTTAAGGCCTTGAGGGGTTCACAGCTCTGCACTGGCTTCTGAACAATGTTCAGATCCATGCTGAAAATTTTGTGCTTTGGATAGTTAATTGAAAGCTGGCCGGAGTAGGAGTCCAGTGCGAATTGGAGTGCCGCATTGTTTTGGAGGCAAAATTCCATAGAGTCAATTGTAATGGGCATGTAGATGCACGAAAAGTCACATCCCGCTAGGGTGGCTAGACGGGACCTTGCCTTTCTAATCACCTGCGCCATTCGTTCCTGAGGTGTTGTCAGTTTCTTGGTGGGATGATTGGAGAGAAAGACCCACTCGATGATAAGGAGCGGATCCTTCTGACTCTCATCCCACTGATGGATGAGCCCGTGCAGGTGAGGCATTTTACCTTTTATAGCCAATTGAAAGGGCAATTTAGGGTCAAATCGATGACACTGTTTCGTTGACAGCGCCTTCCGGACACGCTCGAGTGCATCGCGTGCATCCTGGGTCATGGTCCTCGGTGAGTTCAGGTCGGTGTCTCCCCTAAGGAGGTTAAAAATAGGGGCCAGATCTTCAGATGTCACCCCCAAGTAAGGCCGAATCCAATTTAGAGAGCCGCATAATTGCTGTAATTCATGTAATGTTTTGGGGTTGTCCAAAATCTTAATTTGCTGGGGTGTGACAGTCTGCTTCCGTATCTTCATGCCCAGGTAGTTCCACGGGCTAGCCTTCTGGACTTTCGATGACTGGATCTCAAACCCGCTACGTTCCAAAGCCCCCACGACCTTGGAAAGCGCCCAGTCTAAATAATTCTGAGTCGGGGCACAAACCAATACATCGTCCATGTAATGAACGATGATGGCATTAGCTGCAAGCTTCCTGACAGGGGAGAGGATGCGCGCGACATACCACTGGCAGATGGTGGGGGAGTTCTTCATCCCCTGAGGGAGCACCCGCCAATGGAAGCGGCGCATGGGCTCGTGCCTGTTGATGGAAGGCACAGAAAAGGCAAACCGGGGGGCATCATCCGGGTGTAGGGGTGTCACAGTGTCGGGACACGAACACGCAGATTCAAGCAGCAGGTTAGGCAGCAGGTCCACCACCGAGCAGAGCGAAAAGGGGCCATGGAGCAGAGCGAAAAGGCCCTGCCCACCTTTATTATCACACTTTTATACCTCTTCTAAGACAATCATACATTGGTGAATGAGGTTAACACCTCTAGCATTTTACAGGATAGGAACACAGTCTATCACCTTTCTCCGCCTTGGAGAAAGGAATGAACAACAATGTAAAAGTTCAGTAAACATCCTTAGCCGGTTAGGAAAACAAGAGCTATGTTTCTAGAAAGAGCATGAGAACTTCTACTACAAAAGTAAAAACATGGAGCACTGTGAAAACCAGGGCGACATAGAGGGATCTGGAAAAAGCAGTCCTTGATGTCGATAACCGCAATTTTCCAGTTCCGGGGGAGCATAGAGGGGGAAGGCAACCCTGGTTGCCGGGACCCCATGTCCTCAATGTGGGCATTAATTTTCCTAAGGTCGTGGAGGAGCCTCCATTTGTCCCCCCACCAGCTTTCGAATAACAAAAACCGGAGAGTTCCAAGGGCTGGTCGAAAGGACAATGTGACCCTTCTCCAGTTGCTCATCCACGAGCTTATTGAGCGCCATCAATTTTTCTCGGTGGAGGGGCCACTGGTCAACCCACACCGCTGAATTGGTGGTCCACTTGAGGGGTAGGGTCTGGCACTCCTCAGTGGCCCCAATTAAAAATCCCAGACCGTGGGAGTCAATTCGATCTGGGTGCCCCATTGAGACATAACGTCTCTGCCCCAAAGGTTGAAACCTGACTTGATGATAAAGGGACGTATTGAAGCAATACGTCCGTCAGGTCCCTCTATCTGCACCAAATTAGTGCTCCTCTCAGCCGGAGTGTATCCTCCCACACCACGGATGGCACCTACCACAGGTTGCTTCGCCCACGTCGACGGCCACTGGGTGGAAGAAATGACCGTGACGTCCGCTCCAGTGTCCAACATACCAAGGGCATCGATGTCAGTGCCCTGGTGGGAGAGCCTGCAGGTAATGATTGGCCTGTCCTTGCCGATCTCTTCTGCCCAGGCAACGAAAGGGTAGTCAGTAAGAAGCTCCTGGACAGGATACAGTTTCACTCTAGCCACGACCTGGTCCCGAGAAAGAAAAAACAGCGGGTTAGCACACGCCAACTTCAGTGGGAAGGTACCATCAGTTGCGATCTTCACAAAGGCGGGAACGATCTCGAGTTCCTTGGATCCTTGTGTGGCATCTGGCAGGACGAGGGCAAAAACATCAACTGCGGTCATCTGCAATGTGAGAACAACAAAGTCAAGTCCGGTAAAGTTTGTATTGTCCACAGGAAAAACTTTCAGAAATGGTTTTCCGGCGGAAGCCACAGGGTGGTTGCGACGCTGTTCCGCCTCCAGACGCCGCAACTCTAGTTTCCCTGGGCTGGTTGGATTGGGGTAGGGGAAGTAGGGGTGGGATTAGGGGGGTGGGACGCAACAGGATGACTCCCAGGGGTTGAGTATTGGGGGGTTAGGTTGGAGGATAGGGGCTGAGCAGTGCGGCACTGCTTCGCTAAGTGACCCTTGCGGCCACAGCGATGACAGGTGACCTCTCTCATGTCCAGTGCAGATACGGTGATTTCCTGGGTCGGTGTTGTTCGCGGCACGGCCTGCTTCAGTGGCATCAGCCGGGCACAGGCTTCTGCCATCTGATCCACAGTAGGCGGGGGGTCGTGGGGAAGGGCAAAGATGATCTCCTTGCACACCTGGTTGGCCCTAGTTTTCACGAGCTCCTCCAGCAGGCCCTCCCGGATGTTAGGGTCGGGCACCTGCTTTTCAATGGAGGCTCGCATTTTATCTGCGAAGGCCCCAAAGGGCTCATAGGGTCCTTGATAGATGTTGGAATAAGAAACCAGGGGCAAGGAGATGGAGGGCATACCGAGGAATATCCTCTCTGCCGCTCCCGACACAGCAACCAAAACGTCAGCGGGAAGCCGCTGCGCTTGAACTTGGGGTTTTGCGTAATCCCCTCACCCACAAGCAAATCAAAGGGGTACTCCTGGGTACCATCCATCCGGGATAGGGTCGGGATTAGTTCCCGTACCGCATGCTTCCACTTTCTCTCCCACACTCGGTATTCCGTGGGAGAGAGGAGGCATGCCATGACGGTTTTAACGTCATGGGGAACTAGAGTGCTGCCGGTAAACGTTCCGTGCAGCAGGGCTTTAAAATATTTGTGATCCCACCTGAACTCTTTCTCAGTTCTGCAAAGATCCCGTATGTTGTTATACCCAAAGGGTTCCCATGTGGGGTTCAAGCCCGTTCAGCTGTACTGTACCAGTGCCGCAAAGGGGATTTCGAGGTCTTCCGGGTCCCGGTCCAAGATGGCGTCCCTTCCGGCGTGGGAACCGGAAGGGGGACGGTGGGAACCAGAAGAGCTGGCCTGCAGGGGGGAGGGGTCAGGGGCGGAGGGGGTATGGCGTGGGAAAGGGGAGGGACTGGGAACCAGGAAGAGATTTTTGGGGCGGGGAAACAGGAAACCGCCTACTGTGTCAGTCGCCGCCCAGGGGGAGGGGTTAGGGTAATAGGAAGGAGGGTCAGGGGTGACATCATGGGGGTGGAACGGGTTGCTCGAGGCGGGAAAACGGGAGGCTGGAAAGGCGGGAAAAGGGGAATTATGGGGAGAAGAAGAGGGTTGTGAGGGAGAGCTTCTGCCGCAGCCATTTTGTGGCTTTGACAGGCTCTCCTCTCCATTTTGAAAATTAAAAGGGGTAACACGCCTTGGGGGGTTAACTGGGGAATTAACTGGGGAAGGAGCACAGAGGGAAACTCTCTTTTTATTTTTTGGGGAATTAACTTTGGGAGAACCAACTGGGGAAGCGGGTTTTAGGGAAGATTTTTTAGGGGTGCTCGGAGAGGGTTGCGCGGGTCCCTTCCGAGCGGGGTAAGGAGAAGCGCCGGGAGTGTCAGGGAGCAGGTGGCAGCCCTGAGCACTTAGGCTTTGAACACTCGCCGCTCTTCTTCTAACATGGCTGGGGGAATGGGAGAGACGGGGGACGGGTAACGGGGAAGGGTGAACTGGGGTTTTAACTCTCTTTTTTGGGGTTTTGACAAAGCTCTGTATCAGGGTCAGGAGCACGAAAAAGCGCTCTACTGAGCCATCCCCACAGCCCTGTAAAAACACCATCCTCCTCTTAATCTTCTCCCAAAAATCAAAAGAAAATGCGTCATCCCGGCTTGTCCTGGGAAATTCTTTAAAAATCCAAACACAAAACCCTTTGAGGAGGCTTTTAGAAAACTTTAACTTATGATTAACTAGGGAGTCTCTAACTTGGGAATAAAACTCCCGCTGTTCTCCAGACAGGCGGTTGCCCATTCTGGAGAACACCCACCCGCAGTGTCTGAAAATAGAAAACTGAACAATAACGAGGGGAGGGGGCACAAAAATCTTTTTCTTACCCTTCTAGGGTCTTCTGTAGGAGAGAAACGAAAAACAGACACTGGGTCCTCCTCTTGTGTGGATCTTCTGGTCCTGGCGTAGGAATGGGGCACGCTGTCCATCCCAATCAGTCCCAGAGGTCCAGCCCCGGGAGCACCGCTCACTAAAACTGAGCATGCTTCATGCAGGGGAAGCGACGGCACCGCGGCAATGGTCAGACGAACAGGATAAGATGGAGTCCCTGTTCGGTGCGCCACTTGTTGCCTGGCTATCCTTACTGCCCTCAGCAGAGGACGCCGGCCCGAGAGAACCCTGGACGCCTCACCAGGCTTCGGTGCTTCAGGGTGAGCGGGGCTGGTTCCCGCAGAGGCAGGTCGGCTCCAAAAGAGGAGAGGCAAGGCGCATAACAGAGGAGAGGAGGCGAAGGGCTGCAAGAGGGGGTCTCCCCGTGAGCTCCTTTATTGAGGTAGGGGGTCGAGGGTTTTGGACACGAGCAGGGGCAGAGGAGAAATCCCGTCTGGGACAGGGGTGCACGATATTTTAAGGAGGGTGAACATGGGAGGGGGCTCCGGATAGCTAACCAATAGGGAATCAGGGGGTAGGAGGGTACAATATCTGAGGGCCAACAAAATTTTTTCAATGGGGTGGTACATACACATCAATCACATTTTAACCAATCACTCGACGCACTCTGGGGAACTTTCTGGAACCTGGGCTGGGTTTATACGGTGGTGCCGCCCATGGAGTCCTCCTCCCAGGAGGAGTCTCCGTCCCCAGAGGCAGAGTCGGAGGCGGAGTCGGAGTGAGTGGCAGCCGCCACAGTCGGGGCCTGCCCCTCCACAGGAAAGAGGCACATGAAACCTTATGAAATCATACATTCATAGAAAATATAGTCTGAAAATGATCCCAAGAAATCATCTATTCCAAATTCCTGCTGTCAGGCAGCCCTGTCTGAACTTGTGTTACTTGTGCACCCCAAAACTTTTAAAATTATGAGTAAATATATTTGATGTAGGATTTCCTAACTTAAGCAGTTTTAGACAGTAGTTACACCTTGCATATAAAATACATAATAAAGTAAGATTTTCAAGCACAGGAATTGTCACTTCAAGGTTACTGGAAATAAAAAAAGAATAACTGATATCAATTTTCTCACCACACTGTAGATATTATTGGCCAGACTACAATTCCAGTCTTACCTGAAATTCTTTATGGGCTGCTTCATAGATATGAAAGCCTTTCCTTATAGGTTACAGAGTTTAGTGCTGGATAACACACCTAGCAACAATCAAAGTATTGCCTCCATTCAAATGCACTGTAGAGCTTAGTGAGGATATTGCCATCAGCCTTATTGGGAAAACCATCTGAGAGGGTTGTCAAAGGCACTGAGAGCACCTCTGTCAGAAATTACAACAAGGGTGTTTCAGGTACTCCCAAAGGTGTTTCTTTGCCTAATAGTAATCAACTATGCCAAGGAAAATTTAGGTTTCATAACTTCCTGTGCATAATGTTTTTAAATACATGCCCATAGTGCCCCACTCTTAAAATCCAAATGCCCTTTAAAATTAAATAAATTATAATTTCAATATAGTTCTGGCAAGGGCTATTGTGTAGAAAGAGTAAAGTGCAGGATTCCATAGTACTTAATGATTTAAGGGGAAAAGTGAAAATCTGAGATGGTTTCTTTATATAGTATTTGCTCTTTTAGGTAGGTGAACTACTGAACAGTTGCCTTCAGCCCTTCTTTCCTGCCCCTGCAAAGCACCCATGATAGATGACAGATGAAGTAGTGGTATCAGGTAGGACTCTCATTCCTAAAGCAGGATTACAAGGATTCTTTTCCACTGGCTGTAAAGGCAGGATTTTTTTCACACAAAACAGTACACACAAAACCCAAGGTTCGGACGTTATTTTTCAGTATATGCCAGAGTGCCAGGCAAGTTCTTCAAAATGGAAAAAGAAGAAGCTGTAGTCCCATAAGGTAATGCATCTTTCTATACTTCCAATATCACCAACAAGCACTGGTCGAGGGCTTTCTTTACCTACTCCTTCTCTTATGCTGAATTCAGAAAATCTCTAGGCTGTAAGCTTTCTGGAAATAGAGTAGCATCTGCAAAGCATGGGTGAGTGTAGAATGAGCCTTTTTCAATTGAAAAAGCCCACAGTAATTTTTCTTAATTCCCAACTAGCTTGAATTAATATGTCTATCACATAAAGTGTGATACCAGATGCTCACAGGTGGAGGCTTAGGTAGCTGGGTCTGCTCCCACACAGTGAATTTAAAATATAATAAGATTCTTTCGCATTTATTACATTTTCAAACAGCCACAGAAACAAAACTTTTTTCACAAGTGGTCTTACAGTTTCAGTTTCATTATCATTTTAAGCTTTCCAGCCAAGAATGTTTTCATCAGGCTGATTAAATTGCTTCCCTGCAAAACTAGTCATCCCTTTAAAAAAGTATACATCCCATGATTATGAGCTCCTGGGACTCAGCTCTGACCATATGTGCAGGAAAGGCACAAGCTCCCTGGGCTGGATGCAGCCACAGTGGTGACAGCAGATCTGAGCGTGACACTGAGCATATGCCTTGCCTATAAGGTATATGCTGGGACTGTTCTCCCTTCCCTGCCCTGGTAAATCCATCATTACCTTCAAGCCCTTATATTTCCAGAGGAGTGGTCCACATGGGCCCCCAGTATTCACACCAAGCACAGTGGTTTGCTGCAGGAAAATCGGTGGATATTCCGTTATTAGTGAAGACACACCATTCCCCACACTTTAGGCTTTACATTTTCCATGGCAACAGAGCTTATCCCCCAACGTTATTGTGGAAAAAGTTCTCTTGAATTCAATAGTAGTTTTGCCCGAGTTATTTTATAGCAATTGCTCTTATGTCCCCAAAGCTTTGCGTTAAACCTCACAGCGTTTCTTCAACCAAATTTCGGGACAACAGCTGCACCGTGACATCCATCAGCAGAGATCCACAGAGCTCCCCTCTGGTTCATGGCATGCCACAGGTGTATAACCATCCCTTCAAATGAATCTGCAGCTCTAAAAGGCCCTTCAGGGGTGTCCCGGGGGTATGTCTACACCTCTGCCAACAGAATGGGTTCTCTGACCCTGAGGACAAGTGACATGGAATGGCTTGCATCCATATGGCTAAAACCTTGTCTCCCCCACAGGAGGGTAGCACTGCTCACACATGCCCCAGGAACAGCCCCAGGCTACCCACGGGCTGAGCCCAAGCACTCTGGGAAAATGATGCCTGCAACAGAACCAAATTATACCAAGAAGGGCACTAGCACTAAACACTGCAGATACCCACTGGACCAGCAACTGAGCTTAAGCCCTGTCTCTGTTTAGTTCAGCACTGCCAATACCACCAACAGAGCCCAGTTTACTCATACACACTCATGAAGGTTTGTTAGTAAGCTCCAGATTCATTCAGTTGAAGCTAAAAGCTAATTATGTGTGCTTATATAAAAGTTATATGTGACACTGAAGAGATTAAATATTCATTATGACAGCATGGAAGAATTTCCTTTATGCCTAAATGAAATGCTTAAAAATAAATGAACAATGTATTCTAAAAATTAAATACCTGTTTTCTACAACCATGTCCCATAGCTTAGGTATGCAACTGGGAATGCTTCATTTTAATTTTGTGCATTGATTTCAGATGGCATTAATAAAATATTTCCTTTTACTGTAAATTATTAATAGAATTTGTTAACACTGACATGCACCTGAAAACTTACAACCATTCAATATACCACCTCACCAAGAAATCAACAAGAATATTTCCCAAATGGGCTAGTGACAGACACTTCTGCTAAAAATCTGCATTTTTAGTTATACAACAATTCTAAATTCTTCCAGAACACTCCCCTCTCCCCAGAACCAGCCCAGTCAGATGTATTTCTTTGACAGATGAGGTCTCTGGTTTTCATTGGATTAAATAGTGCTTGCAGGGAAGAGCACCAGCCGAAACAATAGCAGTGGTTGTTCCTTAATTTCACTTAGCCTGCAATACTTTCATTCATAAGTGTTAAATTGGAATTGCCAATATTAACTTACCAAAGAGCTGGCGGAAGAAGTTTATGTGCTATTTATCCTCAAGGGTCCAATTCAATCGCATCCCTGTAAAATGTCACTGACCCACTTCATCAATTACCCAAGGCAGGCGTGGGAGCTGTACATTCCTCCTGATTGTACCAGCCAAATGGACCTTCTCTTTTTCTTTTATGTGATAACCAGACTGCTCAAAAAGATTTTTTGAAAGTTTCTTTGCATTATAACAATTAAATTCTGCTTCTATCATGCTTAACCACAGACTTAAGAAAAAGCTGGCCATTAAAAGATTACAGGTTGAGAGACCTGTTAGTAGTAAACGACAGAAATTGTTGAGAGAGTCTCAGCTACAAGAACAAAATACAGCTGAGAAACTTTAGAAGAACTGCAAAATGGTTTCATTTCAGTGTTTTGTACTGAAAAGTGATACTGCAAGATTTTGTAACTTGAAAGTTATGAAGATATTTTCTCATCAGGTAGGCAGATATTTTGTGAAGCATATATGCCTCTAAGGGCAAATTCTGTTGACTATTTGCTTTTCGTTGTGTAATGCTGCTTTATACATATTATTTAATAACATTTTTTCATATTCTGATTTTTTGCTTCCAGGTCTCAAAAGCAATGAATTCTATTCAAATGCTGATTATACTGCAAATAATTAAAAATCTCTTAGAGTTAAATAATCTGCTCCTGCCAGCTGGAGAGTAAGGGATATTTTCTTATAATGTATCACAACACTTTTTTGTTCACCTCCTCTACTGGAAAGATGACATATTTTGATGTCATTTTTTTTCTGTAATTTTAACATCTAAAAGAAAGACATGTAGTTCAAGTTCATCAATGACATAATAGAAAGACAAAAAAACATTTCTACAGAGTAATTCCTCCCATCCTAGGACATGTCATTCTGTCATTTGGTGATTATCCTCCCATATTTCTTATCTGCTGCACAAAAGTAATCTCAAGAGATGTGACAGACATCATCTTTCTCCATGCCCAGGTCTTTTGTGCACACGATTCTGAACGTGCAGCCACTTCCCTGCACCACATGGGGTGTCTATCAGGTGTGTCTTGTAACAGCAATGCAGCCAGCCTGGATTCCTCTAACCAGCCATGGAAGTCTGCCCTCGAGGAACAGCTCTTGGTGCAGCTCTGGGGTCACTTATGTGCCCCTAGGAGGCAAGGAGCTGTACTGCTGTTGGAGCTTCTTTGGACAAGGACAGGGTGGTGCATTGCTTTCATGAGTCTGAGACAAAAAGTTTTCTTAGCCCAGTGATGATGCAAGCTGACAACCACATGCAGGAGTTTCTTCACTTAAAATAACAGACTCTGAAAGAAAGCAAATGTGAGAAAAAAAGAAAGTGAAAAGAGGGAAAGAAAAAAAAGAATGACCAGTGATTTACTGATGACTGGCATTGATAAAATAGGGTTTTTCCCCATGAGCAGGTAGCAAGGATGTTCAACAGCAACTGTTAGAATAAACCTACTATTCATTGACTGGATACGAGAGTTTTCACTACTGTGTATTTAAGTACTGGGGGGTCATGTTAGAGAAAAAAACGAATTATGTGTGAAAAGCTCTGGCTAAAAGACTGGTAAGCCAAAGAAAAAAATACTTTTATGCACATATGTGAAAAGTTCTACATTACAATTGAACTGACTGATGATAAAAATCTCTTCTGGTATTACAGTCATATGTGACTGTATGACTGCTTAAAATATGTCCAAAACATTTTTTGCATTATACTGGGAGAAATATTTCTATGTCTATTTGAATTCCAGTCAGTATTATATTCTTAATAAAAATGTTTAGAACTTGGCAGTTCAGTTATTTTATTAAAAGCTTTATTAAGCTTTATGAACTTTTCCAAAAAAAGCTTAGGTAAGAAAAGCAGTTTGGAGTGTTTTTTTTCTCCAGAACTGAATTTTAACATCTTTAATTGCATTGTAGGTACACATTTATGTGAAGCAAAGTAATTGACACAGCTTGTTTCAAACCTTGGTATATAAGGTAATGAGAAAGATTCATTTCTAAGGGTTAGTGAGAGCAAAGCTCCTTATACTATAAAAACATCTGCTGCTAGAAACTATGGAAAGAATCCTTCCTTGGAAATTAGATGGACACTATTAACAGTATGGAAGGAAACAGCATGCCACTGAAGTGTAGGACCTAATCCAAAATGAATCTGAGTGAGGGGAAAAGTAGCTATAAGAGTAAAATAGACTATCAAAAGCTGAAAAAAAGATGCAAGGGACAAAATACAAGTCTTATTTGTCTAATTTCCTTCCAGAAGGGAAAATCTACAGTAAGCAGGGATATCAATTTTGAGAAGTTCATGTAGTCCATCTTAGTGGGCAGAAGGGAATTTAATGAAGATCATTCTCTGATTACCCCTCTGATCTCTCCTTCATCCGTCATTAACAACAGGCGCTGTTTTCAAAGTTGTTGCTGTATCTGCTTTTGAGGATCCTTTTCTGCAAAGGGATCATTGCTGCAAAACACCCATCCCTGTGCGGCGCAGGCAGCAGCTTAAGCTGTCTCAAGGTGTCAGCTGCCCATAGACAAACCTGGAAGAGGAAACAGTGACAGCTGCTCAGATGGCAGGTGTCCATCAGTTACACAAAGCTATAATACCTCAGAATTGTATTACATCATCTAGTTCACCACTCAGTTGAATGGCTTTGTGAAAGATGCACAGAAAAATGTAAAATATGGCTAAATTTTTTTGCGCTGAACATCGACTTGTACATAAAGAAAATCAGGCACTAAGAAGTAATTATCTTCAAAACTCTTTAAATATCTCACTTTCTTCACTGTTAAGATCCAAGAGACAAAAATTGTTTAGAAATTCCGGCCTTTTTTTTACCAGATGTATCACACAGGCAGACAAAAAGCTGACAAAAAACTGAAGAGGGATCCTGTCTCCAACGAGAAAACATAACTGACCAAACTACTTTTAAAATGCTTTTCACTGCTTTAAAATGCTAATGGTAGGTATTTAATAGCTGTAAAACAAGAATAGTAAAAGGCCAGGTTGTCTAATAAAAAGTTTGGGATTAGAGTAGGATAAAAGATTTGGGCTTAGCGTAAAAGATGGCAAAAGCAAATATGAAGGACAACACTTTGGAGTCTTTGAATGCCCTAGAATAGAAGGTACATGAGCCAGTAGCAAGCAGTACTATCCCTGTACCTACTCGCTGTGGAGCAGTTCAGACTTTCTAAGGGATGCATGTGCATCAATGCAGGTCTGCTCTGAGGATATTAAACCTGTCTTTGAGTTAATGCCTGTGGAGTGAACATAGCCCTGACACACCTTCACAACTTCTAGTGTCAGTGCTGGCTTATGTAGAGCTAACAAAGGATACCTGCTTCTCACAGCACCAGACTTAAGGCTTCCAGGATGAGCTCATTTGTAATGCTACTGTCGCCATCAGCTGAGGAGAACTGTCATCATAGTAAAATTATATGGCAAACTACCTGCAACACTGTACAGCTTAAAATTCCCATTTCTTTTATATTTTTAGTGCTGAGAACATGAAACATGAAGGACTGATTATCTAATGCAGTACTTCCATACACCCTTGTTTATGCTGTGACATACAGAGACATGAGCAAAATGTTATCCATGAGTAATGTAAATGTGACTGCACATTGTATTGAGATCTATTTTAACTGATGTTAGTCCCTTTAGTGTGCCCAAGTTCCCCACTGAGGTTTTCCATCATCTAGAATATGAAAGAAATTATTGTAATTTTTTTTGTGTGCTTAGATCTGACTAAGCATTTGTTTTTATTGATCCCAAAGGTCTAATAAAATGTAAAGAATAAGCAAATAAACAGAAGAATCACTTCCGAGTGTGTTTCCAGACACTTGATGAATCAACATTATTACTTCTACAGTGTCCTAGAAGTATGCAATGCCTTGCAATGTTAACTGTAAGTGATGTGACTTTGCCAATAGAACCCAAGTGAAAGTGAGAAGCCCGACATGGAACTCTGGCATCAGATAGGCCACGGAAAGAGAAGGCACCCTGTGGAACAAACTAATATAGTCTTGTTAGCTGATGGGAAAAAAATAGGTCCTGCTATTTTTGTGTGAGAGGCATGTAAAACAGCGGTGCTGTATCCCTTAGGGCTGTTAAAGAGTTGTTCTTGTCAATGGAAACTGCTCAGTACCCCTGAGTCCATTGTACACCTGTACTGGGACTTGTTACAACCCTATCTTTTGAGCAGTTCTAGCCAGCTCCGTTCTTTTACCATCTCTTCTTAGAGGCTAAAGCTCATTTCAATTTTCTGTCTACCTCAAATTTTCCTATAAGTACAGAACTCCAATACCTGACTAAAACAACTCTTATTGGGAAAAACACATCAGAAGAGAAGGTCTATTTAACATGCCTAATCTTGTGCTTGCAGATTGAATTCAAGGATCTCCACGTGGACTTTATTAGAGAGCACCAGCAAGAACCACATCTCCCTTGAGTGCCCCAACCTACACGGCACTGGAAGCAAGGAAAGTAGAGATATGGTCACTGCTGTCAGGCACCTTTGCCTCTTCACAAGCTTCTGAGATGCCATTAAATCTTTCTGAGTCTCGCGGGAACCACGCGCTCTCTGAGACCTCCATGCCTTCAGAACAATTATTTTGGTTCTTGCAGACAGAAAAGTCTGCAAATGGATTTTCCTGAAAGTGAAAATAGACAATATATATTACCCAGGATGTCTTTTTATCTTTATTTGGATTAACTTCACCTTAGGAAGAGCTTCTATTTTAAACCTTTAACCATATATCATATTCTTCTCTGCTGTTGGTCTAGACTGAAGGTGCCATCCTCAGAACAGTTCATTCTACTTAAAAAGCTGCAAGTAATTTTCATACTACATTTTCTACAATAATCCAGCAGTGTATCAGACATGAATGATGGATGGATTAAACTAATCTGTTACAAATTTTTAATGGTGAAAAAGAAGAAAGGGGGAGGTGAGAAATTAAGTTGTTGGTTATACAGAAATATGGGGCCAAGACAGAAGTTGAATAGATTAAACAGCTTGTAGCAGAAATGACAGAAGAGTCTAAAATAAATAAAGAATTAATATTGGAAAACAAAAGAGAAAGGAACGTAAAACAGAAATTCAAGGAAAACAGTGTTAAAGAGGTTGGGAAAACAGAGGGCTCCAAATAAGATACTACAGGAATAGCCAGAGTGTCAGGACAAGATCCTGAAAAGAATGAAAGCTCAAAAGCAGAGAAGAGAAAGTAAGTCATGAAAGAAAGTCAAGGTAGAAAAGCTGATTAAAAAGAAAAATTCTGACTTCTCAGTGGCATAATTTAAAACTATAGTCAAAATTATGAAACGGGAGCTTAGGGGACTTCCAGAAGTGCAGAGGAGAGGATCAAGAAATGAAAAAAAGAAAGCAGAAGGAATAAAAGCAAAAATTAAGGAAATTTGCAGAAAGAATATAATGGAGTATGGACTACTATATGTGTGTCATTGTGGGAATTTGTATTCAATACTTCCATCCCACCCATGAAAGTAAGGTGGGAAAGATCCCAAAAACGTACATGCAATTCTATCAAGAATCTCACTGTAGGAAAATCATTATCTTCATTGCAGAATTAATGTCTGCCACCTCAGGCCCTCTGTTTTCTTGCCAATAACACATCTGAACACTTACATTGTCTTTCTGTTGTGCCAAAAAGTAATTTTCTTTTCCTGTAATAAGAACATAGGAACTGATTTCATTACAATAGAACAGATTTCTATTGTTACATTGGAAGTTACATTATAGCTTAGAGATAGTTTCATAAGATGTGTTTTCAACAATGGATCACAGCTGATTTTAAACTCACTTAGAATGGTTGCTTCTGTTTCTATGCAAATCAATGTAACAAAACCTCTTCCTTTCTATCCATGAGGTTATTTGATTTTGACATGAAGAAAGCATGAATAAGAATATGATACAATGTGATTAAAAAAGCTAAGTAATTTTTGTCCCATATGGACTCTTCCTTATTGGATACATTGCAAATTAAAGACTTTTAAAAGCTATTAGCTACTTTTGAAAAAATAACATTCAAAGATGATAGCTAGGATCACAAAGTATTTGAATATTCTTAGAAGGAGGTAATGATCTCATAATATCTGCAGCACCTCTGTGATATTTTACATAGTTTTTATGCCACCTGGTGGTCAAATATCTAATAGATTCACCCTGGGTGGAACACCCCGGGCACAGACTGTCCCGGGGGAAGGTGGACACGGCCGTGGTGCCATGCAATGGGGGGCTGACCGGGGCAGGCTTACACAGGGAACAGATGATCCACACCAGCTTTCTCCAGGTCAGAGAGTAGGACTGTGGCTACTGGAATTCCCGAACAACAAGAGCAGTGGTAGCTGGTCTGTCTCATGCCTCCGGATACATTTGGGGCAAGCTCTTCTTTCTGTCTTTTGTCTCTGGGGCTTTACTTCATGTGACTTGCATTGACACAGGCAGCTCCCACAAGTCATCAATTAACCGTAGGTCAAATTTGTTCAGTTTCTTCCTGAATCAGGAGAGAAAACTCTAATAGCAGGTGGTTTCTTAGAGTTTAATACACATTCCTGAAGAGATAAAGACAGGAATTCTCTTTCTTTGGTAAAGATAAAACATCTGTTTGGGACGGATGAACATCAGCAATGAAACCAAGTCTACCTTCAGGCCATAAGGGTAGAGTAACTCCTGCATTGGGTCAGACCAAGGATTCAGCTGCTCTAATACCTGTTTCTGGTCCGGGAGAGCACCACGAGTTAAGCACTCAAGTTTCATGTGGGTTTCATGTGGGGAGCCTACGCCACCTACCTGAACACCTCTAGTGACTGTTCCAGATTTTTCACTTTAAGCCTACGACTAGCTAATTAATTTTTTATGGGTTACCTCCCAAATAAAGCTTTCATATGACTTTAGGGCTTCCCTTTCCAGAATCAAGGAGGTCTTTTAGCTTCAACAAGCCCACTTTTTAACAGAGATCAACATGGGAAATGCTCAAGGAATGAGCATTATAAGGAAACAGAGCAAGTATAGACAGACTTTTTCCTTGCTATAACTCACAGCTCTAGAGAATTTCTGAGCAGTGCACTTGCATCTGAATCACTACATTAAAAAATACAATTTTTTAAAAATAAGACCATTAGTTTATATCAGTAGACTTTCTAAGCTGCTGGGATTTTTGTTTTCTAAAATTCTTTGGAGTTCTAGAAGTGGGTTTTTTTCCATAAATGTTCTTAAAAGATCATAAAATGATGATCCGTTCAATTGCAGCCCATGTCCATTGAGCTCCTCATCACTGGGAAGCAAAGGAGTATAGCTTGACCTTAAAACTCTCACAATGTCAGAAGTTGGCAGGTTGTAAGAGAGAGAAAAACGTAAAAATATTTCATAACCCAGAAGATTTTCTGTTTGTGGAATGATAGTAGTATTTTGTATTTACATACTGCAATTCAATCCTGTTCAGTGATGTTAGTTTAACCTCCTGTCACTCCTGATAGTATTAGTATAATTTTTCTTATGTCACAAATGAGGAAACAAGCCCAAGGAGAGTAAATAATCTGCCTTTAACTAATTTGGTGAACATAAGAAAGAATGAAAGTTAATACAATGCCCCAGTCCCAGTCCTGTGCCTTACACACAGGACAGTATTCCAGCCAAAAATAATACACAATTACCATTTTGCCGGGCTTTTTATCTGACACTTACTATGTGTGAACTCTATTAAAACTTGTAAATCTTAGTAACTGAAACAGTGGTGTCAGCTACCCAGGTCATTGTCTGGTGATGGCAAATGAATGCAGTACTTGTCTTATGATAGTTACATGCTACATTCTTCGTTACGTTGGTTCATTTGTTGGTTTCAGCTAATAAATCACAAACACCATCTTCATCTTGTCCCACTTGTAAAGCTGGTTAGGTCCTCAACATCAACATCTTTTCAATAAAAACTCTGTTATTTGGCCTTAAGAAAAGCTGTAGCATTGGCCAACAAGGACAGTAAGATAACTGCCTTCTGAACAGTCCGGACAAATACATCTATCACTGTGTTTGAAGAGTACATCCAAGTTTATGCCACAGGAGGAAGACTGTACAGTTTAAAAATAGGATTCTCAGACTTAATAAAGAAGTTTATATCCCTTTTCCACTGTCTTTTTGCTTGTCACTGATGGTGGACCTTGTCTTTTGGGAGGCAGCTTTCTGACAGAGCTGTCTCAGTGTCCCAGGCACATTCTTGACATAGCGGTGGATGGCAAACAACAGAGCAACAGCTTCTCTGAATCAATTCCCTAAATCAAGAACATATACTTACTTAATTTGAATTCTGAAGTGTCACTACCAGAGCCATATTTGGCATGGCACTAAGTATGTAGAGTGTTCAGATATTAAAATGTCATTTGCTCAATCGTTAGCCTTATTACTGCAGTGGAACTTTGTCATCTACAGCAGTTAAAAATGGCTAGTTTCTGTAGATGTTCCTAGAATTTCAGGTAGGTGTTTCTTCATAAACTCATAAAAGTTAAAATCACAAAATCACATAATCATTTAGTTTGGAAAAGACCTCCAAGATCATCAAGTCCAATCTTTGACCAATCACCACCTTGTAAACTAGGTCATGGCCCTAAGTGCCACATCCCGCCATTTCTTGAACACTTCCAGGGACAGCAACTCCACCACCTCCCTGGGCAATCACTGGATTTGCAAGAGGTATTGGAGAGAACAGGAAATTCAGTGTGAAAACTGTAAACATCTGATGTGCATGCCAAGCCCCTGTGAGGTTTCCTGATTGTTCTCTAGTGAGGGATTTGATTGTCTGTTTGACTGTAGCTGTCTCTTACAGAGAATTTTTATCAGAGTAAGACCACAGTGGTGATTTGTGCCTTTGTGCCATTTGGCACCTACAGTAATAGTGCTGTACTTATATGAGAGTCAGCAGATTCAATCCTTACCTTGAGCAGCATCTCATAAGAGCTACATAAAGAAATCAGTGGAGATTTTTAGATCAGTTGCTTTCATCTTCAACTTAAAAATAGGTAGAATTTCTCCAACACTAATAAAAATGTCTGAAAAAAAAGGGTAAGTGCTAAATTATAAAGTTAGAGTGGGTTGAAGGGAGCAAAAAGGCCTGAGAGGGAGCTGATATCAAAAGATTCACTATTATGAAAGCGAAGACTGGTGTAAGACCAGCCAATTGCAGACTGCAGTTATAGCTTCCTCCTAGTTCCCAACTCTTTGTAGTTGAGCTGAAGACACTGAGATCACAGTGATTCTGTTAATAAAAGCTGCTGCCATGAAATGGTCACAGACTTGATATAACTTCCCACAGTGGCCATGTTGTATCTCTTTATTTCAAAATATGACCATCATGATCCAATATGTTTCTCACAGCAAACACCGAGCTGGCTCCAGGGACACATTCTAACTCAGAGATTTAAAATAGTGGTGCTATCCTAGTCTAAAAAGGAGAATAACACAATAATCTTATCTTCAGCATACTTTCCCAAAATTCCTACTAAAAGTTAAAGATATTTTATTTATCTCCATTTAATGCAGAATTGATTTTGTGTGGGAAGATAGAGAATTAGCTATCCAGACAGATTATTGTCACTCTACATACTGCAAGAAAGATTAATTGTCTACAATTGCAGAGGCTGTGCTACAACTAATTCATTTGCCACTGCCATCCTTAAACTTCAACAAAGGAATATGTTAAGATAAATCAGGCACTTCAACATGTCCTAGCTAAAGCAAACTACTCTGATGCTCCTCAAACATTTAATCCATCACTGAACGTAGTTCTGCATTGCTTTACAGTGACCAACTCAGCTTTCTTTTAAAAAGTGACAAGGCCTACCTTGGGATAAAAAGAATTCAAATCCCAGAAACTGTTCAAGAATTAAGACCTAGTATCTTTCACATTTTCAGATTCACTTGGAAAGCTCTCACAATCCAAAATTCTATTCCATGAGGCCATCAGCTTCCAACCAAATATCACCAAAAAGAAAACAGGACAGAAGACATTTATCCTAGGTCTCACTCAGTTGCCTAGAAAGAAAAGAACCTAGTGCCACCACGGATAATTCTGTGCGACCCATATGTCATCTGCATCACTCTTATACATGTCAATGTAGCCTCCAACCTTCTCTTAGCCCACCTCTAACCTAACTCACAGGTTATAGTAACTCATATTGAAAACTATTACAAAGTGAGCCAGAAAGTACAAAAAGGTGAAAAGTTTATATGGCCTTACTTTGCTCAGACGTGAAATGAAGAAAATATATCCAATGAACACAAAAACTCTGAAAACATTAAATACTTTATGAAGTAAGAGGAGAAAACTTGTGGGTACTGTTCATAGCTGAAAGCTACTGGTGCAACTGATTCCTTGCTTTTACAGTGACTGAAGGTCTTCTCTCAGGCCTTCCATGGGCTTTCATAAAAATTTCACTAATATACTTGCACTTGATATGTCACATGGAAAGCAAAAAATTCAGAAACATGGCAAACCTATATCTGACGTAGGAATATTTGTGCAATAATAAACATTGCAGTCCCCTTGACTAAAAATTGCTCCATCCAGTTGAAAATACTGGATTTTTCAAACTGTATTTATGGCAGTTTTAATGAGTGAAAACATATCCTCACGTACGTTCAGACTATATTAAAATGACACATCATCCAAGTGTGAGCCAAGTGAGCTGACATTTATAAAGATTAAACATACAGGTCAGCTGGGCAGGTACACAAGTGTCAAATCAGCTCAGAATCCTTCCACAGAACCACAGAACCACTGAGGTTGTGTGGCACCTCTGGAGATGATCTGGTCCAACAGCCTAAGATTGGGGTCAGCCAGGCCAGGCTGCCCAGGACTGCAACTGGATGGATTTTGAATTTCAGGGACAGAAACTCCACAACTTATTGGGGTAACCTGTTCCAGTGTCTAATCTCCCTCATGGGAAAAATATTTTTTTCTTGCATTTAAAGATTATTTCCTGTGTTTGAGCATAATGGAATCATAGAATATCTCAGGTTGAATGCTTAATATGACATGAGTGATATTACGTCCCAGGTACTGCTGGCCTTGCAAGAGACTGGCCCTGAGAAGGTACTTGACACCCCTCTTCAGTTGTTTGTGAAATGTGGTCATTTTTCACATAAACCCTTTATAAAGATGTGAAATCCAGGAAAAGTCACAGCACTCTGTAGCTTTGGCCAGCTTCCCACAGTTATCTGTCCTGGCCAGCAATGTCTCATTTCATAGCCAGTAGCTCTCCACATGCCTTTCAGTCAACTTAACCTCAACTGAAGACCTTGTCAGAGACCTCATCATCTTCTGGCAGCCCTAACCCATGCTAGGGAGAAAATTCCAGTATTTTTAATGTAAAATATGAACTGAGGTCTGTAGCAGACAGCAATGATTTTTCTGTCTCCTATAAATTAATATGTCCAGTTTCTACCCACCTCCTCAAAACTGTACAAATCCAGGTCCTTAATCTAACTAATTTCTACTTTCTCATGTGTAAGGCAGAATTTGAAGGAAATTTAAGATGTGCTTTATACTCTGTTTCAAAAAGCTCATCGCGGAAGTTTCAGAGGGTTCTGCTCTTCCCTGTTCTTTTCAAATGAAAATAGAATAACACAGAGCCATATTTATTCTCTGCTTGGGAGCTGTCGGGGTGGTTTCTTTTGGTGTAATTAAATGTGCTTGCATGCAATTGCAAAGGGCATATCTTGCCCTATTTTCTTCTGCTCCTGTGTTTCTGTGGTTATTCTTCATATTTTATCTCTATTTTTTAAGTAAGTATGTTTTTTCAATATAAGGATTTTCCTTTGTTAGATGAAAAAGATTAAAGTATTTCCAGTAAAAAAAGACATGAAGAAGTTTTTATTTACCACTATTTACTGAACAAGAGGGATCAGAAGGCTGAGAAGTACAAGATACATGACCACATATATCACTTTCTTCGAAAATTCAACTAAAAATGACATAATATATTGGCCTTGCAGCTGTCTTCTCCCCTTGTTTCTTTATCACTCTTTTTTAAATCAAGTATCCTGTTATCCAAACTACTGCTGACACTAAAATACATGCTATCCACATTTTCTTGTAGCCAGAACTGGGACTGAATGAATCATTCCTATGACTCATCATAACTCTTTTTTTGCATACCAATGTTACAATGTACGGAACAATTTAACATAAAAAGTGGAGTTGTCCCCCTGTTCTGATAGAATCTCTTTGCTAAAGATTCAAATTACTCTCTTTTAAATTATTTTAATTTATGTTCTTCCTGGTATTTTGCTTTATTGGCAGCAGAAACAACAGCAATTAAAGTTTAAAAGCTCATCTTTTAATCTTTGTGGATAGCCCTGATGAAAAAAACACAGTCTCCATACATCGAGTGATATTCTAGTTTAAAATGTCAAGAGTTATCAATAATTCATTTTTTTTACACAGTTCCGAGGCCTAAATGAATGCCTGGATTAAGCACGCTTTTGTATTCCTGCACCAAAGACTCTTTTCTCAGCACAGTTATCCAAGCAGTACAAACTACAAGAAGCACTATAAAGCCTCCAGTTCAATTCACAGAAGTCATACACCAGCTATCCTTTCTTGATGAAAGACTATATGGTACCCCTGGGACATTAACTAATAGTGGGATTTGTATTCTGGTACCCTGCAGATATTCAGGAAAGCAAAAGGGAAAATAAATCACTTTCAGCCACCAGGATAACTTAGAAGATCTACTCAGATCAGGAATTCAGGTCCCAGATCCATTATTTTCCCCATAGTTTCCTGTGGAACATGATCACACTCAGCTACTTACTCAGAAGGATACTTAACAGGAATTTCCCTCTGGAGGGACTGCTCATGACAGCATGTGAGACAGAAGACATTCAAAGGTTGGTAAAGAGGATTAATCTGTGTTGAGTGTACAGTATGAGAAAACAGAAGTGCTTGGAGGAAACCAGAGGAAATCACAAAATGGTAGGAGGTGGTAGAATGAGTGAGTTGTTTTCCTCAGTGCACAGATTACTAGGGCCACTCACAGGAAAAGGGTTTGCTTAGGTAAGCAAACACTCAGAGGTATTCAATGACTGTAGTTTCTTACTACAAAGAGGCCAGAACTGTCCAGGAGCAGTGGGTGGTAACAGACTATGAAGCACGTGCTGGGAAGGAAGTGAATGCAGCATTTGCAGTGAGTCCTGTGCAGGCAAGCTACAGCAATCTAAAATACATCTTCTGAACAGTGTACACATAGCTATAGAGACAGCTATTATGACCTTAAACCCTGAAAATGGCAATGCATTTTTTGTGTGTCAGTATGTAGAGCTACCCTGCTAGCAGCTGAAACTGTTCTGAGAAATAAGAAGTTGTTTGGTATATGGTATCCCATGAGCACAGTCTTCCGATGAGATGTCTGATGAAGGCAAAAAGCTTATTAAGTAAGTTCATATAAATTGAACTACAGAAATGCACTTCTAAATAAAGTTCACATAAATAAATCTAAATAAACACAGCTGTGATATTTCAGAGAGTAATGTAATGTTCTTTCTATGCCTCCTTAATGTATGAGACAAACATATCAGTGTCAGAGTTTAACCATTTCATGCTAGATAGCAGCAGTTTAACCAAACATTTAGCAAAACTTTTTTTTGCCAGTTTTGCCATGCCCTTAGTGCCCCATCTGTTGATATATCTGCTGCATATCTGTTGTGGGACACAGGCTTTTGACTGTTTTTCTAGGATCATGACCATGGTGCAAGCTCCCCCTGCTGTAGCCAACGCAGTGCTGGATCTAAGCTCCCCAGTCCTGCAGGGAGGCAGACACTGAGAAAATGGCTAAATCTTGAACAGATTTGCCCGTAGAGTGGTGAGGGTGTCTCCACTGCTTGTCAATAAAATGCTCTGCAGCTCTCACTCACTATTTGTACTGCATGATGGAACTCTGAACTTTGTGAAACAGCTAACCGTTAGTGTTATGCCAACCAGAAATGCTACTCTGATGTCATTCATTTTATTCTTGGAATAAAATGCTCCAAGTGATAATATGCTTGCTGGTTTTAAATGTCACCAAAATGCCCATAGCATCTTGAACAAGCATTTAGATATCATTTTCATTCATTATAAAGGAAGCTTTTTCATAATCATTTGGACTTTAGAACCTGATCCAGGTAATATAATTGTAGATGATATTTTCTGATTTAATAAAAAAATAAGGCAGATTTTGGGTCTGAAATTGCCAAAGATTTTCTTTCAGTCTTAGTATGTTGTGTCCAGAAAGCTAGTTCAAACTTCCTGGACATTGTTGATGCTGAGCCGAAGATTCACTACACAGCTTAATTCTTCTGTCCTATCCCGACTGAAAAAATCTGAATCAGCTTGGAAACCCAGCATCTTTGTATCTGGAGAGAAGGTATCTCCCAGGAAGAGTGTAATGGTGGATAATATTAATCCAGCCATCTCCTGCTTGGGGAACAGAATAGTTAATTTTGAATTAAGCTTTTTTTGCCTTCTCTCTAAAGTATTAAATAATATTAAATTACATTATAATACTATCACAGTGGAGAGAATGCACTATGAATTTCCAAAGACCAAACAGCTGAGTGATTTCTTTTAATTCCCACCACTCTCAGAAAAGGTCATGGTTGCTTGACACTACAGCTCACTTGCAAGGAACAGTTCAAATGGGTCATCCAAGTAAGCATGTTAAGAGAAGAAAATGCCTTGATCATTTATTTGAAACTTGGCAATGCCATTTCCATGTATTTCTGTCCACTATTCCGATACATGGGCAGAATTAGCCATAACAATAACACACCACCATCTCTCCTAGCTTATAGCCAAACAATCTGAAAATGTGGAGTCGGTCTCACTAACAGGGATCACCTTCCAATTAAAGAAAGGAAAACATGCAGACTTCAGAGTAATTATGTTCATGTCATTTTAAAATCCTCAATGCTTTCCAGAGTCTTCTTGTTCTCTGGCACCCATTTTGCTTTAGTAATTTCTCAGGATTGGTAATGTGCTCAGAGGTTTCTTACACAAACATCTAGGAACATTAAAAAGTTTCTGTGATGGAATTACAGAGGCCAGAAACAGTTTCTTTTGTGAGTGATGTATGGATATGGAAAATCTCCAGAGGGAGAACACCAGGTGATACATAAGCTGGAGAAATCCTGAAGGCAGAGAATCTCTCCCCCATGATTTCATGGACCATGTATCCCTGAGGGCAATGTCAGGAATTACTACCATCATTTTCAAGAGTACCTATCTTCTACCTGTCTGCAGCTCCTGTGTACTGAAGGAGCAGTGTGCCAGACCAGAGTGGATTAAGACTATCAGAATTTGACATTGACCCAGTGCATTAGGGATGGGAAGGTTGGTAGACACCCCTTTAATTCTGTAAAATCCTCTAGCTGCCAAGAATACCATTACCCAAATGTTAGATATTGCCAACTCCTTATCTGTTTTCCATAGAGAGGATCATGTTGTGCACTATACATTTGAATTTCAGCTTTCCCCACCTAGGTATTCAGTTATAAATTTCATATTTCTGTCAAATAGAAACAAGGAGAAAAATTAAATTAGACAAGAGAAGGATATATGATGTCTGAAGGATAAATGCTGGAGGCAACTGAGTTAGATTTTTTCTTTGATTTATTAAATAAATCAGCTGGTATTCCTAACCTAAACACTATTTTTAGTATACTTACTCTGTCTCATATTGATGGGTTCACTGATTTTTCTGAAATACCTCCCATAAACCTCCCTAAAGGTTTAGAAAGACCACAGGGAAATAAATCAATGACAACATGCCAAAGTCCATCACGAGGGCTGCTGTTCTAATTCATTTGATACAGGTCAGCTCAGATCATGCAGTTGGAAAGTTGACATTGATTTAATTAACTGCAGTACACTGTATTGTTTTAGAAGGAGATACTCTTTCCGTGTTTTACATATACATTTTATGACATACCCAAAGCAAAAAGCTACACTTGGAACACTGGAAAGTAATACAGCAAAATTGAGTCACTGAATAAAAAGATGCTTCCAGCTTAGTCTGATTTAAGAAAGAGAGGTAGAGATGATCTCCCTGAGAGCTAACAGAATCAAAATAGCAGTGAAGTGATCGATTTTAGTTTCAAAGTTAAAACATATAGAATAGAAAATAATATAAAAGCTCTGAATCTAAAACTACAAAAGTCAGAAGGGGAAAAAATCACTACTTTAATAAAAATCTAGGAAGAGAAATAGTAACATTAATTGTGATGCCCAGCTGGACTTGAAGCACGTGTTCTTCATTTATTTTAGACTGTTGAATTGATGCTCAGGTCTGAGCCCAGATTGTCTGCTGCCACCTTGGCACCGGCTTCCTTAGCATTGGAAGAAGTCAGTGAGAGAAGTAGTAAACATAAAAGTGTAACCAAGTCTCAGCTGTGAAAGCCAAAAGCTGATCACAGCCAGGGAAGAGCCCTGTGACCCTCTGAAAGGATGATCTCCTTCAGTATGGGTCCACTGTTTCTGTGCTGTGAGTACTAACATGGGGTCACAGAACCACAGAATTGCTTAGGTTAGAAAAGACCTTTAAGATAACCAAGTCCCACTGTAAATCTGACACTGCCAAGTCCACCACCAAACCATATCCCTAAGTACCACCTCTACACAGCTTTTAAGTACTCCCAGAGAAACCCTTCCCTGGGCAGCCTATTCCGATTCTTGACAATCCTGTCAGTGAAGAAATTTTTCCCAACACCCAATCTAAATCTCCCCTGATGCAATAGGAGCCATTTCCTTTTGTCTTATTGCATGCTACCTGAGAGAAGAGACCAACACCCACCTGGCCACAGCCTCCTTTCAGGTAGTTGTAGAGAGCAATAAGGTGTCCAGGCTAAACTCAGCTGTTTACCATTAGATTTGCGTTCCATACCCTTCATCAGCTAAAGAGATAAAGTAGTAGTGAGGGGCCCAAAACTGAACACAGCATTCAAGGTGCGTACTTACCAGTCCTGAGGACAGGGAGATGATCCCTTTCCTAGCTAGGCAGCTATTTAGCCACACTTCCCAAGCCAGTAACATTGCATACTGGGATTACTGAGAAAAATGCAGTTCTAGAGCATCACCTGGGGCAACGCAGGGCTCATTAGCTCCCTGCTGCTGCTGGGAAAGCTGCAGAAGATATGTGTTGTGGCTTTTTCCTCCCTCTCCTCTATTTCCTTTCTGCCCTCCCGCAGGAGTAAGAGGAGAGGGAGCAGAAATGAAACCAGAACTTGCACATGTTCACTGCTTATTCGGCTGTGCACTCATGCCGGAGGGCACAACCAATGCGTAGCCAGGCTCTGGCCACAGCTGCCGCTCTGGAAGTGGTGTCTGAGGTGGGGCATCCTTCACGTTCCCACCAACCTGCCTTTACTCCCTGGTGTCACAATCAGCTGCTGCTCGCTCTGGAAGCACATCTGGTGTGGCAACCTCTTCTCCCCGTGAGGAAGCATTTGGAGGTGGTCTAACAATACTGCAGCAGCATGATTGCCCTTCTTGTACTGATGTACAGACCTGAGACAGACTGACTGCCACACCCAGCACATGCACAGTGCGACCCAAGCCCACAGAGCACAAACAAACAGTTTAACAGGTACCTGCAGGAGCAGAAATAAAGCTGTGCTTTAATCCACACCTATAAAAAGGAACAGTGATGTTTCTGAAACAGAATCCACATCCTGGTCAAAATTAAATGAATTATTCAAACCAACCACTATAACTGATTCAAACCAATATTTTATGTTGAAAATTGGATTCTTCCCCAGATATTCCCTGGTTCCAGTTCTGTATTCTTTAGTACTGTGAGAATCTGGGTGATTCACTGTGGGATCCCCTTTCTTTTGAGAATGTATGTGAGCTAGCCTGAGGCTCAGATTTTTTCAACACCTGTGAAACGGTATTTCCTTTTTCTGTTCCCTCTCCCCTAACTGGAATTGTTATTCCCAGTGTCCCTGGGGCTCATTCACTCACAATTAGGGTCAATGAAGAGACATTAGAAGGAGACTTAGAGTATTTAGTCTTTTCTATGAAAACAGCCCTGAAACCAAATACATCAAAACCAAAAAAAAAATTTGCCATGGCTTAAAGCATATTTCTCTCTTCTATTTTCCTGAATATTTTTGCTTTTATTAGAATGTGCTTGATTCTCTTTTGTAAGGATTTTCAATTCTAACATAGAAGTGTCCAAAATAACATTTACTGCAGAAGAAAACTAAATTCATACCAAATCTAACAACCCCACCCTTTCAAAAACCAAAGAAATAACTGCACACACACACACACACGCACATACAGAGTGTAAATCTGTACCTATCAGAAATATATACCAGGGCATGTTGGATTTCTTATATCAGCATTAACACAGTTCAACACTGATGAGATGGGAAACAAAGTAAACATGAAAAATGCATAAAATTATGAACTTTATTTTGATCTCAACCATATAACTTCAGGCCCAGACTTTTTAAATTGATAGAGATTTATTCCAGATTTATACCATTTTAATGGATCTGTAAGGGCTGATGATTGCTGCAGCTAATTACTCAGATTGGAATAATCAGGATGCACTAAATTCAGCAGCATGAAGCAGTCTAGTCTTGACTGGGCTGTAGACTGGGCTCCAGAGTGGAAGTAACATAAAGAACATTCAGACTTAAATTATTTTGGTACCTAACTTTCTTCTTGGTCTCCTTGAAGAGAAGCCATCTTCAGCAAATGAGAAGGAACAAATGCTTGAATGAATTTTTGGGAGGCATAACAGATATATGCAACAAAATGGAATTTTGTCCAAAGAATTACTTTGTTGTCAGGTTGGAAATGCTTTTATTGATGTGATGAAAAGGCTCAAGGTTGTTTTAAGCCAATATGTAACAACTGATACCTTTAAAGAGTTTACAGACTGCAAGAACAACAGACAGATTCCACAGCATTTAAATTTCAAAAGCTGTAAAAAAAGTTTAAGAAATATGTTTAAGCCTACCTATCAGCTATGAGATAAAAAAGAAATAACTAAACATGTACAGCCCATGCTACCTACATGTACAATATTTGACAAAGTCTTTTTATCAGATGGTGATGTGTTAGAAGGAGCTGATAAGCCAAAACAGATGAGACTTATTTCTTTGTTCCAGAGGTGCAAAGACTTCAGATATCTTGGTAGCATTGCAAGTTGAACTGTAACTCCCTGGTGCTTTTCTGGCATGTAAAATAAGATAGACAACACCTGCCACTACATGGAATGCTTAGAAGAAGAAAAATTACCATGGAGCATGAACTCCTCTGTTTCCTGTCTCTGGGTAGAGGACTGTGTTTGAGAGTTCTCTTTTGGGTCAGTATCCAGCTGATAGATAGGCCTCAGAAACAGCAGTGCCAAGATCCAAATTTTTAGGAGCTGGGAAGCCATTAAAGGTTTTTGGGGGAGATACTTTTCAAAGAGTCTTTAGAGCCAGACATGTACTTCTGAGATTAATATGATTTCAGTTACTGTGATGAGAGATCAGGCTGCTAGGAAAGCTGGGAAACAGCCCCAATCCTCCAAAATGGCAAGGATATTATTTCTGATACAGAAGGAAAGCAGGATTTAAAAAAAAAAAAAAAACAAACTCAAAAGGGAAAAGTTCTATTTCTCCAAAAACATGATTGCAGGGCGCCCAGATTATTTAGGTCCTTATTCTATACAATCTGGATTCTTTTCTCCCATAGTTCAAGCAAACAACCCAACTGCAAGAAACCTTGAAATTCTGGTATGGGTTAACTATTTTTTTCTAATTCATTTAGATTAAGAAACATGCACAACCAAAACCAGTATTTCAGCTTAATTATTTTTCAAAAATACATCAGGCTTAATACATGATTTTTTCAATGGAAATAAAGGGGATGTTTGAATCTGGTTTTGCTATATTTAGTCTTCTAGTGACATATTACTTTCTTTACAACACAGAATTTAATATCCAAAGCCCAAGTGAAGGTTTGCAAAGTCTTTGTATGCAACAGAAAACAAAAAACACAAATGCCTGGTACAAGAGACTTAATCAGATTTTTTTTTTCTCCTACATTACCTCAACAAAATAATTTTTCCCACTCCTCACTCCTCCTTAAATCCAAAAGCTTGTGTGAAGAATTTTAGAAATCACAGAGAACTGTTATACAATAAGCCAAGTATTAGGAAGGTGTTGGGTCTGAAACATTTTCCAAGTAATTTATGTCTTTATGAGAAAATTGTAAATTGTTTGTGACAATGAAATAGTTTGTCATAATTGCATTGTCTTTCTAAAAAAAAAGGTCCTAGTTAGATATTAATCTTCTCTTATTCAAATACAGGGCAGCATACAGGATCACCAATCATCCATTAGGAATTCCTGATAATTAATACAGTCAAAGCCATTTGAATCACTTGCAAACTTAAAGGTGAAATTTGTATTGCTATTTGTGATTAATATGAACAATCAGAGCCATTGACAAACTTTTGCTAACTCAGAGTAAGGAGAAGAAACAACATTGTTATTACCTCTGGTCTCTTCTTTGCTTGGTAAAAGTGAACAAGGGTACAAGAGATAAGGACATGATCTGTTGGAGTGAGGGCAGAGGAGGATCATGAAGATGCGTAGAGGGATGAAGCACTTCTCTTATGATGACAGGCTGAGAGAATTGGGGCTGTTTAACTGGGAGAAGAGAAGGCTTTGGGCAGACCTTAGAGCACCTTCCCATACCTGTAATGAACCTACAGGAGAGCTGGACAAGGACTATTTACAAGGATCTACAGCGATAGGACAAGGGGGAACGGCTTCAAATCGAAAGTTTAGATTAGATATTAAAAAGAAATTCCTCACTGTGAAAGTGGTGAGGCACTGGAACAGGTTGCCCAGAGAGCTGTGGATGCCCCATCCCTAGAAGTGCTCAAGGCAAGGTTGGGCAGGACTTTGAGGAACCTGGTCTAGTGGACATTTCCCTGTCCATGGCAAGAGGGGTTGGAACTAGATGATCTTGAAAGTCCTTTTCAACACAAACCATTCTATGATTTGATGGTAAGTGACACTCTTCTGACTGCACAGAGAGGACAGAGCAGCAGAATAGCACCAGGAGAACTGCCCTCACCCAGGGGCAGGGACAGGCACTGCCCCACCATGGGGATTCACACCCAGGGTGCTCAGAGAGCTGGTCAGTTAAAAGGCTGACAAAGAACAAATGTGCCCTGAACCATTACAGCCTTGTGCAAAGGTCCTTGCTGGTGAAGGGGTACTTGCACCCTCCCAATAACACCGTGCACCAAAGGCACATCACACAGCTCATCTGTTCCACTCCAGACCGTTTTTACCCTGGAAAAGTTCTCTGACAAACCACTGCCTTTGCTGGCACAGCTCACCCTACTGAAAGGGGGCTGAAATATATCTTTTAACACAAAATCTGAGACTGCCTTCAGTATTTCTGAATCCTGCAACATTGTGGGAAAGTTCAAAGAGCAGCTCTGATCACTATGACATTGAATTTCGAAGAGACCAGTAACAGAATTAAGGGAAATAAATATGAATTATAGTATTTAAAGAAAAAGAAGAAGAAAATATCTGGAGGGATTTTTTAGAACTTTTGGATAGAGATGATCTGAGAAGAGAATGATAAAGGAAGCAGCCAAAATTGTAGCTAGGGACAGAGGTTAAAAGTTTCCCTTTAAAATACTTTCAAATTTTAGCTTCAACTTATAAGAGATTTAAGGATTGGAGTGAAATCATTGAGCTCAAGCTGATTTCATTAGAGCTACTCATATGAGGAAAGTGAGCAGGATTTGGCCATAAAACAGAAAGGCCTTTGGCCTTGTTTTCATTGCCAAGTATTTTCTAATTGATACTGCATGTAAACTCTGCCCTCTGCTAATATACTAAATAATCAATGCTATCCAAACCCATGGCCCATTTTCTGCCTAAAACGTGATTTTGTTTGTATCACTGCCACAGAGATGATGAGGGAGCCAGGAGGGGGCTGTGTTGTTGGACGGCTCCCTCCTCATGCTGCACCGTGTTTGTGTTACTCTGTGCTCGCTAATGGAGAGGTCACAGCCCTCTCAGCTGTAGTCCCCTGCTAAATCCCCTCCTGGCTGTAATCCCCTGCACCTTGAAGAGGATGGGATTCCTCTGCTTTCTCTGAACATTGCTTTATGTCCATGAAACTACCAGCCAGCCTTAAAGAGACCGATTATCCAAATCCTACAAATTTCATGTGACATTTGGATAGCGATCTAATCAGGGAGAATGTACTCTAGGGCTTGGAAAACCACAATGTCCTGAAGAAAAACGGGGAATACGTTGGGCATCTCAAATAATTTTGGTAAACTGTAGTATAAACTCTAAAACAGGACTATGAGTTACTGTGATTAAGGGTTTTTTATTAATTCTGCTATTTTGCAGCATTAAAATCTTACTAAAGAAACATGTTCAACTTCCCCGTACAATGCAAGAGTATTTTCAGTATACAAACTCATGACTTAAGGCTGGTCTCTGAAATCAAATTTTTTTTCCCAACAGTTGCTTACTCTCTGATGGTATCCCTATATATCATGACACCTGATGTAGGTAAAAGCTACTTTAATACTACATTCACATCTCAGAAGCTGAACGAACCATCTCTCACTTGCACAGTTTTTGATGCTGAGTCTAGAAACTCACTGTATCAGGTACTGGTGATAGATAATGACTTGTGAAAACAGGTCTTTCTTTTGAGATTTTCCTCACTTGCCTTCTGGTATTATTGAATAATTTTGTAATATTTACATTTGTTTTATAGATGGATTCAAAATTTAAGGAATTATAATATCAGAAAGAGTTTTTCTTAAATCTAACAATATCCTATCAGAAGGAGACTTCTAAAATATCTTTGAATTAATTTTTATTTAAAGTGGAAAGATCTTAAAATACCCCAGGTCATGCAATGTCAGTGAAAAAAGCCCAGATACTGACAATGTCTATGCATTTCTCCTATAACAAGTCATCCTTGTAGGCAAAAATAAGAACCTTATTTCTTATCTAAGTGGGCCTCCCAGCCGTTAAGAGTTTCATTGATTGTTCTTGCTACATTCAAATGGTTATTCCCCCCCCTCCCCCCCGCTTTGTGTTGCTCTTTGGTAAGTGAAACAGACAGAGCGCTTTGAGTGCTGCATGGTAACATCATCTCGTTAGCTTTCTAATCATTCTTCCATGAACACTCTTCAGTGATGAACACTCAGTGTGGACCACACACTCCAAAACAAGACAGAGGGGGTGGGATTGCTCTCACTTAAAATACAACCCAGATGGCTCCCTGCAAGTAGTCACACTAAGCTCTTGTTACAGTCAACGAGGGCTCCTTTTCATGTGTGATTCACAGTGTGCTTTGTACATTTGAGATGAGGTGAATAATACCCTAAAAATGCCTATTTGAAGATAATGACATCATTGGATAAATTCTTCAATTCAAGAAGTGGCAGCATCAGTAAAATTACATACGGAAATTTTTTTATCCTACACAATTGCCTCAATTTACCTACTCAGGAGTTGTGTTTGCCTATTTGTCCAGTGTTTCCAGAGTGTGCTCCATCCTTCTGATCATCCTCATGGCCCTCTTCTGGACTTACTCTAACAGATTCATGTCCTTCTTATGTTGGGGGTCCCAGAGCTAGATCCAGTACTCAAGGGGTCTCATGAGAGCAGATTAATGGGGGAGAATCCCCTCCCTTGACCTACTGCCCATTCTGCTTTGGATGCAGCTCAGGATACTATTGGCTTTCTGGGCTGCAAGGGCACATTGCCCAGGTCTTGTCCAGCCCCTCATCCACCAACACCCCCAAGCCCTTCTCAGGGGGTCTGCTCTCATCCTGTATTTCTGCTTGTGATTGACCCAACCCAGGTGGAGCCTCTTAAACTCAGCCTTGTTGAACTTCATGAGGTTTTCAAGGTCCCATCTCTCAAGCCTGTGCAGGTACCTCTGGATGGCATCCCTTCCCTCCAATCTGGTGACCACACCACACAAAGCTTGGTGTTTTCATATGACATCAGTCTCTCTGTACTCTTCCCAGGTTACCCATCCTAGATTCCACCGTCTGTAGGCTTAACAGAGACATATACAAAAGTACAGGTTATATTCTTTCACCTATTCAAACACAGAATACATACACGTGCAGGAGCAATGTTCCATGTATGGGAATACGTGTGCTGAATTTAAAGTCTCAGCACAAGTTTGGTCTCAGATTTCAAAGCCTGTTGATTCCATTATCCAAAGAAGAAGTTTCTATAGGTCTTCTGTGATATGAACATCTATAGATGTTCATAGGTCTTCTGATTTGTTATCTAGGTAATCAAGAGCATTGAGTCATGACACAGCCATGTGTTTACATAAAAAAATGCCCTGAAGACAAGGTTCTCTTCCAGTGTCTACTACTAGTTTCAGTATGCTTTCATTAGAACAATAGGATTTTTAAAATTCAAATTAATTGCTAAAACATTAACAATTGCTCCATAATCTAAACCAAGAAATGGTTTAGAATAATCTTGTTAGTATTTTTTTCCTTAGAAATACCAGTTTAACCAAATTGATACAGTTTACCAGAAAGGAGAACTGGCTAATTTCCATTACCAATATTTGCATTGTTTTTTGAAATTCTGAAATGTTCTGTTGCAACATTTTCTCAAAGCAAAAGACTGCATTTTTTCATGATTAAGGGAATGTTATTTTTAAAAGCTAAGAAAAACATTTCATAGACCTTCTAATAAATATTTTTCTTCAAAATTAGCAGAAGGAAAGAATCTAATTTGATATTGTTTTAATGTTCATCTGTGCAAGTGCATTTTACATATGATAAACATAAAAATGCAAAAGTATATATCTGTGTTAAGTCATATGAAAAGTATTGAATAGCAAATCCTTAGGAGAGAGTATAAAAGCACACAGTTTTGCTTCTTCGGACGACTTTTTGAAGTGAAGGATTTTATTGCTCAGCGACTAGCAAATCTTTAATAAGCATGGATAATTTTCTTCCAGGACGCAAATTTTTTTTAATTTATGCAAAATTAGCTTCCACAGCATCTTATAATGAAGCATTTAAAGTGTAACTATTTATTTTATGCTGCTTGCAAACTTCATTTCACACTCCCAACATTTTTTTCATTTGAAGCAATGAATAATTGCCTATCTACCTTCTCAGCAGCTATCATAGAGAGCCACAGATATGTCTCCTAAGCTGAAAAGCCCTTGAAAACTGTATTTATTGTTTCTTATACAAAATCTGTTCTTTATCTTTTAATTTCAGCTCTTAAACTCTTTTGACAGTCCAATTTTTCATCCTGGTTTAGTCTGGGAATAATGTTGAAATATTTTTAAAAAATTCTTTGGGAATGGGAAAATAATTTTCTGTCCAGCTCTAACTTTCAGTTCCATTTTACTATCAAGAACAAAGCATCTTAAATCCGCAAACATGTATAATACATCTGGAAGCAGGTATTTCAACACTGAGAGATTCTTAGACAATGTAATAAATTTAATCTCCATTACTTCCTCAGGTGATTTGTTGCTACAAAATCTTCTACTATTTTATTTTCATTAAATGTATTTACCATTAATAATTATTACCATCTGTTCAAGTTGGGGTCTGATTTGTAGTGCTATAAATTAGAAGTAGCTCTGCAGAAATAGATCTGAGTTTTGCTTTAAATGATAAACTTGGTCATATTCTACTGTTTTCATTCATGCCTGCTACAAGTTTATAAATAGTAAAGTCTGTAGAAAGAAATTGGGATAACCTCAGAAATCAAGTCACTTTAAGGAGTCACAAAATTTCTAAAGGGCAATAACATTTATAGACACCCAAATTAAAACATCCAACATTAGAAAATATTTAGCACACCTACATTTCAGTTAATGTGTATATATTAAAAACCAAACAAATACAACAAAGATAATTTAAGAAAATCAAATGGTCTCATGCACTGATTCTGCAAACTTACAATTCTGGCCATACCAAAGCTGCTAATGTTAGTAACCAACATGATTCTAGATGTGTTATGTAACATATGCATACAAATGAGAAGTTTTTCTATTTCTTCACTTAAGGGTGAAGCAAAATAAGCTATATATAAGACAAAGCCAATTGGTTGAAAGGGAACACCTATAGGAAAATAAACTGAAAAAAGTGAATGCATATGCTTTCTCCTGATACTTTCAAATCAAGGATATGTACCTCTCCAGAAGCCATGTTTCACCAGGAATAGATCATACAAGATGGATTTAACAGTAACTATGCCACAGTGATCATTGCTATGAAAGACACTGACCCCTACTGTTTTATTTTATTTGCAATTTTGAGGATTTATCCACAGGATAAGCCATCACAGGTGCCTTCATAGAATATGATGGACTGAAATGCACCTCAAATATGGATACACAGACTGAATGACAAAAGCAACAAAATTGCATTTGAAATACAGGAGAAAACTGGGGAAGAAACAAAATATTTTTGCATAGGAGTAGCATTGGATAAACTAAAGAAATTATTATTGCACAAATATTTCTTAGTTGAGCTCAATTAATTAATCTACAGCTTATATAAAAATATCTACTTTTTGCTGCTAATTTAGGACTATAAGACAGTTGCTTTCCAAGGTATAAGAACTAAACATTATAGTAATAAAATACTTAATCATAAACTTTAGTGGTGGATGCAATTTTGCATCCTTGCTATATTTTGTGTCACAAAAAGTATTCAAGACAAAGACCAGCTCTGTAATTGTGGTTAAGACTGGCCAACATATCAGAAAACAAATTCTAAAATATTAAGGATGTAATTTCCAGAAGTCTTATTAATCATCTGTCAAAGAATTTACTATTACTCTATACCAAAAAGGCAGCATGTAGTGCAGGAAAAAAAATTAGGCAGCACAGTGCACACATTGTGACAGTGATTTTACTGAATCAACTGCCAAAGAAGTAAATTCACTTTTTTTACTATGAAGCTCCAGAGAGAGCAGAAGAACTAACTTACCAAAATACAGGGGGAAAGTGTGCACTGTTAGAATGAGAATACAAGGAAGGTTTGCATTCTGTCTGGCACTTCAAACAATTTCAGTGTTCCAGTTATCCTCAACCATAATACTTTCTCTATTCCAGTTAGAAGAACTCATCATTTCCATCTGAAAAGCTTGTAATTTGGGAGTCAGTTTTGTAGCTTGCTTCCAGATCCCACATCCAAGCTAGGACCTAATTCTTCTACATCAAGCTTCTAGAATACAGACTTCTTGTACTCCATGTCTGTCACTCCATGTACCCAACAGCCTAGTTCACAGAGATTCTTTGTTACTGCTGTTCAGTTGATCACTGCATTAACATTCATTATTACAGCACAACTGGGATGACTTTCTGGAAGGAGCTGTGTATCTGTCTCTTAAGTCATAATATACTACCTAAGTTCAAAGCTCCATTTGATAAAATATGCAATATCCCAATAAAATATGTTAATATGCATAACAAAGAGAAATACTAGAGATCAGAGGAAGTAAAGTCAGTACTAGAAACACACTTTTGATTTAACTTTTTTTTAAATCAGAATTCAGTGTTAGTCTAAAAATTCTGAATATATTTACTTTGATATTACATGCATTAGTATATCCATCAATTCTTTTTTACAGTAGCCAATGCACCTATATTTATTTCAAAATCTTAATATCCTGCATGCTAGCATATGATCTTGAAATATAATTTTAATATAAATTTTATATTTTTAATATAAATAGATTATGTTTAATAGCATCCCAAAGTAATTAAAAGGCCATTTCAGGGGAGTGTAAAGGAAAAAAACTCACATCCCTGTTTTAGGTCAGAAAAAACTCCGATGAAAATCTTGCCTGTTTTCAATCAGGAAAAACAGGAAAAAGTCTTTCACAAGTCAGATGCAGAAACCTTTTACTCAGCCTGACAAACTCCATTTCCATTTTCATATTCTGTTGTTCACATGATGGGTCCACCAGATGTTTTCTCATGGAGCATCAGACCACAAGCAAACTGAAATTCTGAAAGCTGTTGTAAAACAGAATTGCCATCCTCTGGTTGGCTTTTCTGCCTGCAGAACATCCATAACAGGAGGGGGGCAAAAAAATGGACAACAGGGAAAGGACATATCTTAACACTGCAAGTCTTCCTGCTAATTATAAAACCATTTTTTGGTAGTCTGCATTTAGGAAATCAAAATGTTTAATAAGTAAACAAGGTGAGCATTACTTTACGCTAGGTTTCAGCAGGACTACTATATTGACTCAGTTGATTACACAGCATACCAGCACCATGTCCCTGAAATATATTCATATTTGAGAATGTCCTTTTAGGTAAAAATATCTCCTCTTGTAAGACAGTTCCCTTTTCTGGACCACAGCTACATGTATCTATGCAAATGGAACAACAATAGGAATAGCTGAATTACTGCTGAGCAACCTGTAGCACAGATATGTCCAAGATTAAAGGCTCAGGTTCTGGAAGCAGGAAAGGCAGGTTAATGTGTCACTGCCTCTTCTCACAGCATCTCACTGGGGACAGCAACATGACTACAGCTTTTCTCTTTCCAGAGCTATCATGTTCAGCAGACCCTACAAATTCTGATACACAGGCTGGAGTCAAGCCTCAAAGGCACTGAATTTCATTTTACAGATACATCTTTTCTCAGTTCTTGTACAACAATAATAAAAAAGTGACTGAGGGTGATATGATTTGGTGTGATCAAGTAGTTAAATGTTTAAAGGGCTTATGGCACATTTGAAATACTGAAAATGATTGAAGGGGTGAGATGAGGACATGGGTGGAGTGGAAGATGAGAGGCAGGTTCCTTAATTCCATTTCACATCCAAGTCCTCTCCAGGCAGCAACAATGTGTTATAAAAGCTTTTGCATAGACTGTGCAGCAGCCTGTACTGGTTCTTCTTTATTCACTAGCTGTTTTCTCTCTCCTCTCATAAGCTTCCTTTCAAGTGGGTCTCTACTTTCAAGAAATATTAGAACTTCACAGAATTTCATCAGGATATTGTGCTGCATTCCTCTTCTGCAAAGTAACCTGACTTAGAAGGCCTATAACAGCTTTTTCTCTAAAATATTCTTTTACTCTGGTGAGAACAAAGAAAGGAGAGATCACAGAATATGCTGAGTTGGAAGGTACCTTCAAGGATCCAGTCCAAATCTGAAGTGAATGGCCCATACAGAGATCTAACACACAACCTTGGTGTCATTAGCACCATGCTCCTATCAACTGAGCTAGTCTCAGGGTAAGATGATTTAATAAGTAGAAGGAAAGAAAAAAGTGAAAACTTGAGTTATTTTAAAGCATAGAGAATGTGGAAGAGTAAGAAGGACAAGGATATATTTGCTGCTTCGAACATTTATTTACTTAATTATATTCTGACAATCACAGCCAGAGAGTGAATACATCCACACTGTTAATGAAATGTGTGATATTTTAAGTCATAAACCTATGCTGAGGAATGAAGAGATAACTTGCATGTCAGGTTTTGAATTGCTCGCTACCAGCAGCTAACATTTATGAAAGCTCATACCTTTCTCAGAGTGGGATTCACTGCTGCCATCCCACACTGTATTGCTGAAACTTGAAACTTGTGTAACATCCCACATTTTGCCAAATTCTGAATGCTTAAGTCTCTGTGCTACTGACAAAAACCCCACATATTTGCTGGAAGCAAAATGACCAGAAACACTCTAGATTTGGGTCCATTTTTCTCATTTGGGAAGGTTTCTGTGAGCTCTGTGCATGTGAAAAAAAAAAAAAACTGAACAATATTCTAAAATTATACCAGATACCCAAATAACTGACAAACTGTTGTCAAAAATATGAAATCTGGATTTCTCCTGAGGGCAAGTCACATTTTTCAGCCTAATGAAAATAAAAGTCATAATGTGGAGGAGTAAAGCATCTCTCAAAAAACTTAAAGCCATCACTCTCTAAGCAGTCCCTTTTAGCCCTGTTTCTAAGAGAGACAGCTATTTTCAAGGTCTCACTGGAGTATTTTCTTCAGCAGCAACTCACAGAAGACTCCCTAAATGCAAGACACGTGTTCTCATGTAGTCTGCAGCTATTCAAGTCATGGCTCATAACAGATTATGAAAACTATAAGACTCCTGATGGAGATGCTTTCATGCAAAAAACCTTGGGCTATTCACCAGCCTTCTGTTGTGTGACTACTAATGTGACAGATTGGCTGGGCAAGGGTTTGTAGGGGAACTCAGCTGGGACAGTTGAACCCAACTGCCCAAAGGGATAGTCTACAATGTATGATGTCAAGCTCCGGAATAGAGGAAAAAAGGGTGCTCATGGTAATGACATTTGCATTCCCAAGTAAATGTTACAGGTGATGAAGCTCTGTTTTACAGTATGGGACTGGACACCTGCCAAAGGTAAGCAGTGAATTAATTTCCTTGGTTTGCACACACTTGTTTTGCTTTCCCTATTAAAATATAACTATCTTCACCCATGAGTCTTCTTGTCTCCACTCTATTTTCATCCTGGCCCTCAGGAAAGGGGATTGAGCAAGGGGCTGGGTGGGTGCTTGACTGGTAGCTGCAGCCACTTCACAAAATAGAGTGCTATATACAGACTTTTCAGTGAATTACTTGTTCCTTCAGATTTATTTTTACAACACACTGCTTGCCCTATGCCAATATTTTATCTAATCTGGAAAATGAAAAAAAGATAATTCAACTGCTCTAAGATGTAAGCCTTTCTTAAATCCCAATGCTATTCACAAGTATGTCATAAAAGTAAATCAGAGATCCTAATTTGCAATCATATGCTATAAAAATACAACCATAGAATCATAAAATCATAGAATGACTTGGATTGGAAGGGACCTTAAAGATCACCCAGTTCCAGTCTCTCTGCCATGAGCAGGGACACCTTTCACTAGACCAGGTTGTTCAGAGCCCCATCCAACCCGGCTTTGAATCTCCAGGGCATCCACAGCTTCTCTGGGCAACCTGTTTCAGTACCTCACCACCTGCACAATAAAGAATTTCTTCCTAAAACCTAATCTAAACCCACTCTCTTTCACTTTGAAGCCATTTCCCCTTGTCACGTGTCTACATGCCCTTGTATAGTCCCTCTCCAGCTTTCTTGTAGGTTCACTTTAGGTACTGGAATGCCACAATTAGGTCACCTCTAAACCATCTCTTTTCCAGGCTGAACAATAGCAATTCCCTCAGCCTTTCCTCATAGCAGAGGTGCTCCATCCCTCTGACCATCTTGGTGGCCTCCTCTGGACTCAATCCAACAGGTCTATGTCCTTCCTGTGCTGGAAGACCCAGGTTGGATGCAGCACTGTAGGTGGAGTCTCACCAGAAGAGAGCAGAGGGGGAGAAACTTCTCCAGTTTTTTGCACAGCTTTGTTATGCTGTGAGAGATGGTACCATCAACTTTCATCTTTAGCAGACGAAAACAGTCCTGCCCTAGGCTGAGGGTCATTACATGAAATTCAGAGACCTTTTTGCTGATGAGAGGAAAGTTCAATTGTTCATGTGTAACCATGCTGTTCTCAATCCAGATTCTGTATTGTCTATTTATCTTACACCTACTCCAAATTTTCAGCAGTACAGAAGACCCACAAATGAAACATGTATCTGTGTAAGATTACTAGGGGGTTTTAAGCTTGTTCTTGGATTTTTGTATCCTTTATTTGAGTAACAAAAGACTTAGAAAGCTTGCATGTTATAAACTTCTCAGTTTCTTCCACATCATATTTTTGCACTTTACCATAAAGGAGACATATTCCCCAGCGATGATTTATAAGCAGCTAAAATAAGCAAGAAATTCTCAGTTATTATAATATTCATCTGTATCCCACCCCCCCCCACCCCCCCCCCCAATAATTGCATATATGCAGCTTTTACATATTTTACCCCAACAAGCTTTAAAAGACCTATACTTTAGCTTAGGAAATCCATTATATTGTGAGAACTGTGGAAGTAAAACCCCATGTATGCCATTTGTAAGCATATCCCCCCCAAAAAAATTAATTTTAGAAAAGAATAGCTTGGAGATTATCTTAAAGTCCTAGTCATCAGAAACCATGTAATCTATAATAAGTAAATCTCAAAAAGAAGAGAGTGGAAACACCCAAATATAAAATCTGGGTTTTTTATATACGTGGTTTTATTTGAATAACAACACCAAGTGAATGGCATTTAGGCACCTAAAGCTGCCAATGCTTCATGAAAATCCCATCTTCATTGATGGACCTGTAGTGGCCAAACTGCAGTGTCCAGCACTGCCCTCTGGAGACCCCCAAAGCCCTTCACCTGTCACTGTCAGATGACAGGACTGGTTCCCTCAGTACTTAAAAACAAGCACAAAACAATGCTTGCATTAGGTGGGTCAGGTCACACCTACAAATAATATCTTCATATATGTTGATGATTGTTCACACAGCACAGGTATCCAATGCCAAACAGAAAACTGTGAAGTGTTTGTTGAGGACATTCAAAAAGTGCTTGGAAATAAAAAGGTTCATGACTAGCTCATCACAAGTTCATCTGCTACAGGAAACTAACCTTTGAACAAATATTATTAAGAAAGAGCTATTTGACCAGGTGTAGCTTGCAGGTGGATTTCATTTCAGGTAACAGCCTCAAAATGACAATAATTATCCATGACTTATTTGCCTGTCTAAACTTCTGTTTGCAGAAAATAAACAATCTACAAAAGAGTCATTGACACATTTGCAGTATTTCCTGCATTTATCAGAGGTAATTCTTGTTTTAAGCACACTTGTGGTCTAGTTTTACTCAATTTATTCAGTCATTGAAATGTACATTTACCTCCCAGTTATTTGAAGTGACAGGAATACATATAACATGGAAAACTAAAATATGCTGCCTCGTTTCTCTCTACATTTCTCCTTAACCATTTCTTTTTGCCCTTCCTATTTATTGACCTTTTTCCCCCTTTGCCTTCTATTATTCTTTATAGGGCTTGATACTTTCATTATTTTTTTGCTTACAGTTATTTGTCTGTGGAACATTTCCTTGCTTATCTTCCTTCTCATTTCCCAGTAACATGATTCCTTTTTTTCTTTTTAAACTTTCCTTCTGTTTTGCCACAACAAGGATGCCCAATCAGCTCCCTCCTCTTTCAGACTCCCTCTGTAAGTTTTCACTAGCTTTCCTTTTCCCTTTGCTTCTGCTTCAGCCCAGTCCAGCTGTACCAAGATTTCTTGGGGATTTGTGGGTTTGCTTTGGTTGATGTTTTTTTTTGTTTGGGAAGGTATTTGTCTCTGGCATTTGGGTAGAGCAGAAAGTGCATCCCTTTTTTCGTGTTCATATCTCAATGGATTAGAAAGAATAAAATCCTGTGTGTTGGGTAATGGAACACAAACCTGGGAATCATTTGCACAAGAGATTAGCAGACTTTTTATTATCACACAGTCTTGGTTTATCAGAAGGAACATAACTGCTGATCTGATGGGATTTATGTTGGGGTAGCACTTTCACACCATGCGACTTTTCAGAAATATTGTAAGGTTATATAGCCAGGTGGAAGAAAACCCTAAAGTAGGATGAGCTGCTGAATGTTATAGAAATTAGACTGTGAACTGAGCAGTTCCTTGGTGTGACTGGGAGAGTAAGGGCAGTGATTAAGACCGGTTGCCAAATGGGTCCCAGTTGTGCAATTAAACAGCTGAGTTGCTGGAATTCCCTTCTGTCGGTCGTTCTGTTCCAGTCCATGGTATGAACAATTGAAGGTCCTGGCAGTCATCTATTTCATTTCCTGCTCAATTTCGCTTTCAAACTAAAAAGAAGCATGAATTTTGTAGTAGAATTTGGTAGAAACTGAGATACAAAAATGCAATGCAATGATGTGGCACTCAAGTGGACTCTTTGTTGCTTCCTTTATCTACAGATAGAGAAGGCAAATTGGGACTGTCAACCTATCAAGCTCAATATCAGGGTGCTTATGAGCCATTTTTCTGCCCCTCCATTCCACTGCAAAGTGGAGGTTCAGGCAAAGTACTGTATTATCACAAACTGGCTGCTTATAGCTCTGAAGTACAAATCTTCCAAACAAACAAAGCGTATACAAATAGATGGCATATGTTGCCTTCTGTGTATACTTCAGCAGGACACAGAAGGAAAAAATCTTCCCAGCCCCAAAACTGTTTTGTTTGTTTTGAACAAATTTTACATTTTCAATCAATCAAATTTTAATATTCACAACAGAGAATGAGAGTCACTTGATGTATTCTGGAAAAATTACTGTTGAAAACTTGCTGTGTTATGAGGGGCAAGGCCAGAAATGTAAAACCAAATAAAAACCTCACCTACAAAACCAACCAAAGAAAGAAGAAGCAGTTAGAAAAAACATAGAATTATTCTTCCTATTTCACAAACTAATCCTTCACATAAGGAAAAAAACACAGGAAGTTTTCTCAGCCTGTGTGCCAAGAAAAAGGTCTGAATATTATGAGAGAAAAAAAACTAGGATAATTCTTATCCAAATTATAAGTCTGATTGGTTATTTCTACTATAGGTTGAATTCATGTAACTTTGGGTTTCATGTCTGGTGTTTTTACCATTTCTCCATATTATACTGGAATGCCCTCCACCACAACATTTCTGCTCCTTATATAGTAATTCTGAAATGTCTGAGGGAAAGTTATACTGTATCATTGCCTTTAGTAAGCTAACCAAGCCAAAATTTTAAATTCTTTTGCTAGGAGATACATTTTTCAATTCGGTGGTCATACTCATAGCTTTCCTTGGCAGCACCCAGTTTTTAAATCTTATCCAAACAGTTTCTGTATGTTCTGAAACCGATGTATTAGAGAAAGATTCCCTTTACTCAGACACAAGTGGGTTGTTTCAATAATGTGATACATGCTTTTGCAGTACACCTCTGCAAAACTGTGGGAAATTAAGCTGATTAAAAATTGAATATCAAAGTCACTTTGGAATGAAGGAACATGAGTAGACTCCTCAGAATCTTCTTAGAACTGTGTACAAAAAACAACTAAGCAAAACATGCTTATTTGGGAAAGATACAAGAAGCTGTAGCATGATTTGAAGAGAGTTATTAGTTTGAAACATCATTACAATGTATTTGGATAATTGTCTATAAAAGGAGAATGGCAGTTCATGGTTAACTCCATGTGTTGGTGTTCACACCACAGAAAAAACACTGCCCACATATGGAGATAACCAGAAAGTTAAAGACACAACTCTAGTTTAAATGTGGGGCTGTGAGCAGGGCTTTCACACTGCACTTGATAGTGCTAATTAGGAAGCTTTCTCCACCTTGGAGGATAAAGTTGGAGAACCTTACACATCTCTTAAAAAGCCCCAAACAAACAAACAAAACATATGGTAAGAGTCTAATGCAGTGTAAGGATCAGACTGTGGGATTCCTTAAAGAAATTGAGTTGCTAAGAAAGCTTTTAATGGCTTACAACTCAAACAGTTTTAGCATAACAAATCAGAAAGATGGAACTTATTTACTGATTGAATTCTGTGGGAAAATAGTGCGGAAATGTTATCCTTGGATGTGAAAGGTTAGCATTTTTACAGAACATACAGAAAACCCAGAGGGAATTCCAGCACAGGGAATACAAGCTCTCTTACTTATGATTTGGACTGAAGGAAACTCTGTAAAAGCACCCAGTGAATGCTGGAGGCATTCTTGCCTGTGTTCCTACATGGAAGAAAAAAACCCCATCCAAAACTTGCAGATTTAGTGACACTAAATGAATTTATTCAAAGTAGTAACACCTGTTGTCTTTCACTCAAAGCCCACAATTTTTCCAGTCTCAAACACTCATGTCATTACAGTGTGTTGATATGCATGGGGTTTTGAAGAAGTCCCTCTCATGAACAGGGAGCATGAGATGTTGAATAAGGCACTGGTCTGAAATTGGGAATGGCTCAGACTGTGGCTCATTGCTATATCCCAGTGGGGCTCAGACAAGTAGCTGATCGTGTCCGTGTGTAGAGCATCAGATGGAACTTAGCATCTTCTCATGACTCCCAAATCACTGTTTTGCACTGAAGCCTACAGTTAGGCTGCCAAAATACTTTGATTGTGTTGTAAAGTGCATGAGCAGATCTGAGGCAAAGATCAATGTCTGTCTTCCAATGAAAGAGAACTAATGATCAGAGTTAATTATGTTCCTAGGATTCTTTTCTCCACAATGTGTGACTGAAATTATCTATGGACAGGTTGACTTTTCTTGAGACAGTTTAGGTTAAACAAGAGTAATCACACATCAAAACAATGTTCAAGCCACACCAAATCATACACTTGTCTCCAGTGCAATCTATCACTCACTTCAAGCTACATAATCCCATGTGTGTCCAGATGTCAAACAAGAGGCAACACAAACACCCCAGAGTAACTTAGCACTGAAAACAAGCCCTACATCTTGAATAAAATTAATCCTAAGCAACTTTACATGTTTATTCTATAAGAAGATGAACTTCTCTGGAAGTGGTGGCTCTTTTATATTGAATATAAAAGGAGTTTAATATTATTACTTTAGGTTTGGACAATAAACTTTAAATTAATTTAAATTTTAAATTTCTAAGATGGTTAAGATAAATCTCACTCCTGTGTCATAGTCTTTAAAGAAAACTTATCACAGACTGTGTTGCTCTACATCGTTAGAATAATCCCAGCAGAATACAAACATTTAGTTCCAAAAGGTGTTTTTAGGAATTTGATGAAACCCCAAATCTGAAATATCCACAGAGTTGCTAACATCATAACCATCCCATTGCTATGGAAACAAATCCAGTGGGAAATAACTGCATATTTAAGTACCAGTAATTTCTAACAACATAACCTCAAGTCCTCAGTTAGTGAAAACACTATTCACAATGTTTTTAATCTGTTGCCACATTCAGAATGTCTGGTCAGTTTATTTAAGGAAATAGCTATCTTCACACAGATGAACATGCTAAATATCGCATAGGTGAACATATAAATGTGACCAAAGATAAGCCATAAAGATACAAACACAGAGATAGAACTGAACAAGCTCACTAAAATACTGACATAATTGTTCAGAAAAAATGTTCTATCATGCTCTCTCTAAACCCAAGGACACAGAACCAGTTTCAGAAGTGTCTAAAAAAAGGCAAAAGAAATATGTGACCAATCATAACCTGGAAGAGGTAACTGTAAACAAATCCAGACAAGATGTGCCAAGAATTTGCCACTAAAATATATATCACAGGAAAACCAGAACTAAAGCAGCCCTATGTAATTTTTAGAGGTTGTGGCTATAAATTATAGATTCTATAATTAAAATTTTCACATCAGTATTTCCCTTAAAATAGCACAGAAATCAGCTGGTCACAACATTAGAGCCAAATCAGTATTTCCCTGTCAATAAAATGGCCTACTCTTCAACTCTCATCATTTCATTGGCAGTATGGGAGCTACTTTTTTCTTATTATTCTTCCAGCAGGATAGTGTCAGTTATGCTGTAAAGAATTCTTCATATATTCATCTGGGTAAGTACTGAATTATTATAAAATATAAAACAAAGTTGGGTTTAATCACTAATTTTAGTCACAAAGTCAGCAAATAGAAAAATACCTTCCCCAGTAGATTTTAAAAATGAGATGGAGACAGGGAAATAGCAATATTAACAAAAATGTAGATTTGGAATAGAAAAAGCTTGTGCAGTGATGAGAAAAAACCACAGGAGCAATTGAATAAATTAATCATAACACATGGTATAATGGCAAATATTCACCATGTATTTTCAGAGTAAATATTTGTATTCAGGGAATAAACTCCCTTTTTCCGGTGTTTTGGTTTTTTTTTTTTTTAAGCAGAAGAATAAACAGCATAGTAAGTTAATACAAATCCACAGAATTATTCAAAAAAGAATGATATCAAATATACAGAAGTTATAAAAACTTAGCAAAAAAAGGGTAAAGAAAAAGCAATTTGGACAGCTTTTCCAAATAAAATAGAACTGTAAGAAAACAGTCTTACAAAATAGAAGACTATATAGGAAAATATTCTTATATCAAAAATACACCTGGTAACTCATTTTAAAAAGTATTGCAGAACAGTCTATTCTTAACTATGTTCGGAAGTAGCTGCTGAGCATCTGTACCAATGACGTCCATTCCAGTACGTACTTTCCTTGGGGACAGCAGAGCACAGAAAAACAATGAAGTGAGCACTACAATATCTTCCCACTGCTATGGTCTGTTTGTCTGCTTGTTTTTAATAAAGCTGTAGTAATTTCTTCCATTTTCTATGGGATCTCATAGACTCCTGGCAGCAGGTACAGTATTAGCCCAGCAGCAATCTGTCTTGTTTCGGTTATGAGGAAGCATTTCATAAAAACATAAGCATAAAAAATAGATTTGTTTTAAGAGAGATCTATTTAGAAGCTAGTATTTGACTGAACATAAACAATTTCATTTATTTGTTCAGGCATGCATACTTTCACTGTACAGATTTTGGAGTGTTGATTCACAGATGAAATAGACGAGTATTCACCTGAAGGTACTTTCACAAGTTGGCCACTTTGTTTTTAATCAGCTGATGTCACATTCTCCAAAATGAAGCCACCTGGCTTGGCCAGCTGGCTCTGAGAATTGATGGAGAAATACATGGAAGAGGAGGGTACTCAGAGAATTTTCACTCTCCACACTTATCAGAAAGTGTTGATGAGAAACTATTGTTTAAAATAGCCCACCTTCTAAATCAAGTGCACTCATAATACATGCTTAGAAGCATAAGAAGTCTGTTGGATTTTATAACGTAACTGTAAAGTCCTGGACGACCTCCTTACCAGAGAAGAGGGCTGAGTTAGATAAATTCAAATGAAAGTCTTGTTGGCATTTAAACAGAATTATCCTGGCCATCAGAAAATGGTTGACCTCAAATAGAACAGACAATGTCTTGGACATAACTCCTGATAAGGAATGGCATATATTGGCCTGAAAAGCCACCTGCATGATGTCCAAAGCTGCCAGACTAGAAAAACCCTCTCCATAAGCAAGGGTGCAATTCTTCTGATGCTAACTCAAGAATTCTACTTCAATCATAAATCCGAGTCAAAAATGTTGACTTTTAAGAACTGAAAAAAGCTTCAATTAAAAATTAGGTAATTTGTGCATTTAAAATAGAAATTAGTTAATTTAGTGCTCATGTGAGCTGTCTGTGATGGGTTGAACTTGGCTGCCTGGCCAGCTGCTACTCAGCTGCTCTCTCACTCCCTCTCCTCAAAAGGATGAGTGGACAAATAAGATGAAAAAATATGTTGAGATAAAGGTTATGAGATAAGCTACCTTCAACCATCATGGGCAAAAGAGATTTAACTTGAAGAAAACCTCATTTAATTTCTTGTCAATTAAAAAAATGTAGGTCCTGAGGAAAAAAAAAAACCCAACAAAAGATAAAATACCTTCTCTCTCCATCCACCCCTTCTTCCCTGGATCAACTTCAGCTCTTCATTTCCAGCTCCTCTAATTCCTCCCCAGACTCAGTGGTGCAATGTGTGTCCTCCCCACTGTGGCTGCAGTCTTACAGTATAAACCTGCTCCACCACGGGCTCTCCATGGGCTGCAGCTCCTTTAGAAAATATCCACCTGGCCCAGTGTGGGATCCTCCCTGGGCTATTGTTGTAGTTTCAGCCCATCAAGCAACCAACTACCATGCAGCCAGATTCACTCCCCCTGCAACAGTACTAGGGAGAGAATCAGAAGAGTAACATCTAGAAAACTCATGGGTTGAGATAAAGACAGTTTAATAGGGAAAGAAAAAGCCAGGTGTGCAAGCAAAGCAAAACAAGGAATCAATTCACTGCTTCCCATGAGCAGGCTGGTGTTCAGCCATCTCTAGGAGAGCAGGACCTCATCAGGGGCCTCCTCACCAGTGTGGCAGCATGGAAAGCAGAAAAGGCTCTGGCTCTGTGCAAGCCCTGCTCAGCAATAACCAAAACAGCTCTGTGTTTTCAAACTTGTGTTCAGAACAAATCCAAAACACCATACCAGCCACTGGGAATAAAATTAACCCTACCTCAGACAAAACCAACACAACTCTGACATGAACAGTTGCTCCACCATGGTCCTCTCTACAGGCTGCAGGGGAATCTCTGCTCTGGGCCCTGGAGCAGCGCCTCCTTCTCCCTCTGTTCTCACCTTGGTGCTCATGGGGTTGTTTCTCTTATCTATGTTTTCCTCAGAATCTTCTGTGTGGTGTTTTGCCCTTTCTTGAATTTGTTCTCTCTAGGTGTCCCCGCCCCGGCTGTGGCGCAGCCGTGCCCTGCTGTGGGTGGTTGGATCCGGCTGGATCCGGCTGTGTCCGGCTGTGTCCGGCGGTGTCCGGCTGGGGCAGCCCGGCCTCCCCTCACAGAGCCCGGGTGCTGCCAGGGCCTGGGCACCCACACCCTGTACAGTGTAACTGAATAGAGACTGCAGTACTTAGTCCACATGGTGCACGTGCTGTAATGGAAGCATTTCCCCTTAACCACTGTTGTTTGAATTGACCCCAGTGGTCACAAAATATGAGAGCCAGTACCTTTCACCACAGTTTACTTAGCCTTTAGCCTTTCAATTGGTAAGACCAACAGGGATGTCAAATATTAACTGTGGTTATTTCAAAAATGTCATACTGGGACTGGAGCAGCTGCTTCCAGGGAAGCCTGTGGACACCCATAGGGGAGTAACAAGGCTCACTTGCTGCCATCCTGCCCCCAACAGAGAGGCTGCATCCGCCCTCTTCTACGTGCCGATCCATTGAGTCATCCTGTGAACCCAGCCTCACTATTTTAAGACTTCATTGAGCATACCATGTGGCCATAAATAGAAACATGTCTGAAGGCAAATAAATACAAAATAAATTGCTCATTTTAGCTCGCTGAAGAAACTGTAGAAAATAACCGCCCTTTCAACAAGAAAGTCAAGGCAGTTTTTTGCCATTTTTAGCTAACAGTTCATCTGTTTCCTTTGAATTAAAGCATATTTCTGTACTTCGAAAGTTCTGTAATCTGAATAAATTAGAATCTATTTTGTCTCTTTCCAATATCTTAACAATTTTCCTCTTCTTTATTTATTTCAAATAATTTCCGTTTTAATTCTGTACAGATGATAAAATTCAAGTTCTCAATTTCTGGAGAAATTAGCCATCCTGTTTGGCTTCTGATGGCAGGAACTGATGAAGTATGCAGTCATGGATTACACCTGCTGGCTTTGTCTTCCTTAAGGTTTCAGTCTCTGCTTTACCCAGTATCAAATGGGTTTCTAACACCATGTGAGCATGGTTCTAGCTGGAGCTGACTGGGGCATAATGGTGTTCAGGACAGATATCTGATCTGCTGAAAAGTCTGTATTTTGAGGAGACATACATTGGTGCAGTTTAAAGATATCTCTCTTCATATGATGTAAGATCACTTTCAGGACTTTAAAAGCATGGAGAAATTGGTGGTGTATATCTGTCATGGTTTAAACCCAGCAGGCAACTAAGCCCCACACAGCCACTTGCTCAACCCCCACCCCTGGAGAGATGGGGAATAGAATCAGAATGGTAAAACTGAGAAAAAAATCATGAGTTGAGAGAATGACAGTTTAAGTAAAGCAAACAAAAGGTGCACATACAAGCAAAGCAAAGCAAGGAATTCACTTGCTTCTTCCCACTTACAGGCAGGTGCTCAGCCATCCCCAGGAGAGCAGGGTTCCATCATGCATAACAGTGACTTGGGAAGACAAGCACCATCACTCTGAACATCTCCTCCCCCTGCCTTCCTTACTCCTTCTTGCCCCAGCTCCATATGCTGAACATGGCACCGTATGTTGTGGCATATCCCTTGGGATCAGCTGTTCCAGCTGTGTCCCCTCCCAACCTCCTGTGCACTCACATCCTCCCCACTGGTGGTCTGAGGTAAGAAGCGCAAAAGGCCTTGATGCTGTGCAAGCACTGCTTAATGATGACAAAAGCAACTCTATTTTCACCACAAATCCAAAACACAGCCCCATACCAGCTTCTGTGAAAAAATTAACACTATCCATTAGCACAATGGCAAAAACCTGTAAGGTTTGGAAGGGCTAAAGTGTTTGAATATTCAGATACAATGGCAAAAACCTGTAAGGTTTGGAAGGGCTAAAGTGTTTGAATATTCAGATACACAGCTCTCACAGCCCCAGTTTGTCAATGTGACAGTTTATGAAAAGTGAAGCTCTTTTCCTCAAGGAGAAGGACCATATTAAATTGTACAGAAAGGAGTGTTAATTAAGACAGGCAACAACATTACAGGAAATTTGAAAGGCAGTACTAGAAGTCATACAAGCCAATATTGACAGAACAGCAGAAGTGAAAGCTCTAAAGTAATTCTAGCTTTGCTTGGCTCAAAGGAGCACGTTACACAATTCTGTTGGAAATCCAGCAGAAATATCCTTGCCTTGGTATCCCCGTCTGTTTGTTCACTCTGTACCTAACAACCCAAAGCTGTTCAATTATTTTTAGGTGTCATCTTGATGAAGACTCTGCAGGGAAACATGCACATTCTTGCATGCTTGCTCAAGGTCTGACAAACACACTACATGTTTACATGACCCACAGTTTTCAACATACAGGAGATTAGGTGCCCAGGCTTGAGTGTCTTCTTTCCAATCAGAAGAGCTCTTTTCCTTCTAAATCAGTCAATGATTATTCAAAGTTAAATTAAGTACTAAGTATTTTTTGTAATAAGTTTCGGTTTTAGTCCTCCCAGGAGATGATTCACTCTAGCCCAGGGGCAGCAGCAATGTCAACATCAGGTAAGGGCAATCCATAATACCTTTGGAGAAGTACTAGAATTAGAAATGCATGATGAATTTGGGAATTGCAAAAAAACCTCAGGGACGAGATTTGAATCTGAACAAAACAGAAAAAAAAAAGGAAATGGCATGAAGGGAAAATGATTTTATATCATGATTCACTTTTTTGAAAGCGATACCTAGGATGGAGGCTAATCTTTTCATATAAAGCTAAGGACCCACTTAACACAGAAGCACACAAAGAGGCTGTTAAGAAACTAAACTGGATGGTCACATCCATAGAGTAGTGGTCAATGGCTTAGTGTCCGGATGGAGATCAGTTATGAGCAGTGACCCTCAGGGACCTGTAGTGGGACCAGTACTGTTTAATGCCTTCATCAACGACATAGACAGTAGAATCAAGTGTACCCTTAGCAGGTTTTCAGATGACACCAAAATGAGTGGTTTGATTGACACGACTGAGAGACAGGATGCCAGACAGAGGGACCTGGACAAGCTTAAGTGGGCCCATGGGAGTCACATGAGATCCAAGAACTTTAAGTGCAAGATCCTGCACCTGGGTAATTTCATGCACAAATACAGTTTAGACAGAGAATGGATTGAGAGCAGCCCTGACGAGAAGGACTTAAGGTGGATGAAAATCTGGACACGACTTAGCAATGTGCTCTTGCACAGTGAAAGCCAATCATATCCTGGGGTGTATCAAAAGTAGTGTGGCCAGTAGGTCAAGGGAAATGATTCTTGCCCTCTATTACACTTTCATGAGACCCCACCTGGAGTGCTGCATCCAGTTCTGGGGTCCTCAGCACAAGAAAGACATGGACCTGTTGGAGTGAGTCCAGAGGAAGAACACAAAGATGACCAGAGGCCTGGATCACCTCTCCTATGCAGACAGGCTGAAAGAGCTAGGGTGGTTCATCCTGGAGAAGAGAAGATGCCAGGGAGACCTCATTGCAGCCTTTCAATACTTAAAGGGGGCTTATAAGAACGTGGTGAACAGACTTTTTTAATATGTTCTGTAGCAATTGGACAATGGGTAATGGTTTTAAACTAAAAGAGGGTATATTCAGACCAGAAATATGGAAGAATTTTTTTACAGTGAGGGTGGTGAAACACTGGAGCAGGTTGGCCAGAGAGGCTGCACATGACCCATCTTGGAAACATTCAAAGTCAGGTTGGACAGGGCTGTGAGCGACCTGATCTAGTTGAAGATGTTCCTGCCCACTGCAGGGAGATTGAAACCAGCTGATCTTCCAAGGTCCCTTCCAACACAAGCCATTCTATGATTCTGGATGATTAATGAATATTACAGCATAGAGTGTCCATGGAAAATTATGCCAGCTTTCCTCTGACAGTGCTGAAAGTATTTTACAGTTAAACAGCTGAGCTGCTTTTTTACAAAAATTAGTGAAAAATTTGAAGGATTAAATCTGTGACAACCTCTAATGTACCACCAAAAATGAAGAGAATGAATCTGAACAAGAAGCCTGAAAATGTAATTGGAGTGAGATTGTAAATCACCCTTTTAAAATCATATGGGGTTTTAATGGGTAATAATGGTTGTAATATTTCAGCTAAACAGTCAGTATAGGATATCCAACTAATTTATTTGTACTTCAGCAAGCACTTCAAACAACCCACTAAACAGGCATTTATGGCATTTATGAAATTAAGTACACACAGGGTAAGACAGAATGAGCTTCCAAGGTGAGAAACTGGTCAACTTCTAAAATAAAGATATATTAGAACAAAATCTACAGATTTAGGTGCCTTAAACAGTCTTTTCATATACATCAAAATTACTTTTCATCATGCAAGGAAGAAAAAAAAGAAAGGGGAAAACCATATAACCAACAACAACAAACAAAGATTTCCGCAATATTAAAAAAACCCATCCAGAATGTTGCGAATTGTCAAAGAGACTTTTGTTTCTTGGGAAGTTAACCTTGTAAAAAACAGATTCTACTCTTTGTGCAAGCTCTTGAAGACTTCTTAAGCAACTAATTGGGGAAAAAAGATATTAGAACACTGACACGGAAAACTGATTCATGTGAACGACTGTTACAACAATGTCTTAAACAATGCCATGCCTTAACACATCGCACCTAGTCACTTCAAACAAATTAATGAACAGTATTACAGTGGAGTTGTAAGGGAATGTACATGATAAAAATGATAAGAATCATGGAAACCTCTCTATTAAAGAAGAGCCTGGAAGATTTGAAAATATATAAAATAATAGTTAATGAAGTTTTATGATTTTGCTTAACTCAGCATGTGTAATTGCATAGAAAGGAACACAAGAAAGCATTTGTTTACAAACTGTGTAAATAACCTACATAATTGCCATATGGTGTTTAACAGCATAACAGTATTAAAAGCATGTTTATATGGAGTCACCATAAATAAAGTCACTTATAAGGGGAACAGCTCTTATGCTTCAGGGCATAATCAAACCAGAAAACAATGGGGCTAGAAAGAAAGTTGGTGTTGGGGAAATAATACTTATGTCTGCTAAGTATATCTGGGCTTCCTGCTTCACACATTCATAAGTTCTTGTGATAAAATGTTGCATGTTTTCTCACATTGAAAGCCAAAAACACTGGGTCTGGCTAGGTTTATTGCTTGCTCTGTTCCCAAGTGAAACTTTCTTTTTGTAACTCTTTAGTTTCCTACATTATTTTAACAGCTCAACTGGGCCCTGGAGATCTTACATCCTGCATCTCAGAACACCATCAGAGCTGCACAGTATTGGTCACTCTTACAGAAATTATCTGACTTTACAGGATTCCCTTTATTTCCTCATTTCTTTCTTTGAGCCCAATATGTCATTGCTTTTATTTGGTACTATAAATCTGCCAGTCATGTAATCTCTGATTTTAATCCCTGTGCTGTTCTGGGGATTTGAGAGTGTGCTTCCCACATGCATTCTGCCTGTTATACAGCCCCATGCAGCTAAAGATTATCATCCCCACTAGCCAGCATTGTATGTTGCAGTGAAGTTAAAATATGAACACCCCCAGATCCATCTAAAACCATCTAGCTGAGATGCTGAAATTGGACAGATAAGGTTAGTGCCATTATAAACTGAAAATGATGAAGAAGAGACAATCTCTGAATCCTTCTCTATTAGACTATGTTCAAACTGAAGCCTCTTGTTTTCCTTTTCTCTTCAAGTATTAAAGATCTTGACATGTATGTAGACAGTGAAAAAACCTCTCAGTCCTTGTAGTGGGCTGACCTCAGATTGCTTACTCAAGAAAGGGCACCAAAGATGCCTGGAGTCTGGCCATATTTACAAGACTAAAGAAGCTGTTAATCAGCTGTTTTAAAGCTCTTTGATCTTCTCTTGCTGGCAATTAACTGGGCAGTAGCTGTCTTATAACAACTTTTTTTTGTACAATATTTTATTCTGGGAGGTGCTGGATTTTTGAATCCAAATAAGAAAGACACAGATTTCCAAAAAAGATAACTATTTTATTAACATCCCAGAAAATATATACTTAATTACAACATGTTATGCCCACTGTGATTCTGGGAATCCTGTGATGACACAGCATCTGACAGACCTCTGGTCAGGGCATTGCATACAGTACAAAACCTGTCCATGGTGAAGTTCACCAGCATTAAAGCCTTTACTGGGTTTTCCTACAAGCAAACAGCTCTATTCATCATTTCTGCTGTTGAGCAAAAGGATGTCTATATGAAAATATCCTGTTTCACTTTGAGATAAAGACAAGGACATGCTGGTGGCGTCACTATTAGTGATCCCACGTCAAGACATTTGTGCTGCTCAGCACAGCTCTAAAGGCCAAGTACTATTTGGAGTAAAGCACAAACCTGAACCTACTCAGGTCAACTGCTGCGTGGATCAATAAACTCCTCATCCTACAGCAGTCTTTGTTTAGGATCACGACAGAAATCCCAGTATCTGGGATTGAAAAACCAAGCACATTGCTTTCTTGGAAATTCTATTATGGATTATGGTCCTCATAGGACTCGGGCATTTATTTATTAATTCATCTATCTAGGTTCCTTCATTGAAAAGATGCATTTTGTTTTAAGGTCTGAAGAAGAGTTATGCCTTTTGGTTTATTACACTATCCTCAGCTGACACTCTGCTTCCACAGTAAGACATACAGATTTCTAGAAAGTCACACTTTCTGATAAGTTTCATATAGTTTTCAGTACGATATTTGAAACTACAGGTATAGCCAGAGGGAATACTACGTCGGTGAACACTTCTTTAGTGAGATCCTCTGGGCAATGTGTTCCAACACTGCTGAAATGGTGCAGGACATGGAAAAATTCAGTACAAATGTGACTTTCTCCTTGTGAGTCTTAGGCCACAACCTAAGTGATGATCATGGACTTGTGAATGGTTTCACTTTAATCAGAAGATATGAATGCTAACGTTTTGCCTAAGTTATTTATAGGCCTTTAAAATCTCTCTTTAAAGTCAGAGGTTCTTGGGGTTAGTTTTCTGTTGCCTATTACATACAGGACATATGTCATCTTTCTCCTCCAAAGTAAATAACATGAAAAGAGAATGACCCTTCTGCATCCATATACTCTCTCTGCTTTTGTCTGTCATTATATTAACCTAATGATACCTCTTCCTTTGATTCAGAGTGTAGGATCATAGGATGACTAAGGGCGACAGGGACCTCAGGAGGTTTCTAGTTCAACCTCTTGCTTAAAAGCCTGGTCAGCGCTGAGATCAAGCCAGGTTGTTCAGGGTTTTATCCAGTTAGGTCTTGTAAAACTGCAAGGATGGAAGTAGCAAGTGCTAAGTAGACAGGGATGGTCTGTTCCCCCAATGATCTGGCTGTGCTTCTGCTAATACAGCACAGGAGATGCTCTTGGCCACCACTGCTGCTGGAGCTCACTGCTGGCTCAGACTCAGGTCGCTGCCCACCATGACCCCCAGGACATCTTCAGCAAAGCTGCCCTCAGCAGGCAGGCCCCAGCTGGGATCACTGCAAAAAGATTCATTTCATTTGATGTACTGATTTGAAGAGTTGTTCCTATTGTGGAAAAGGGATTTTAACAATTTACTGACTCATCATAATAGCATTTTCCATGACACAGAAGCACACAGAAATTTAACCATCTCTCCACAGTTCACCAGCCTGTGAATGCATATCTTAGTGCTTGCCTCAAAGTACATGGTAGTAAATGGATTCCTATTTCAGTCCTTTTCCAAAGGATTTTGGATCAATTTACTACTGCAGCTGGTACCACTTTTATGTCTAACATTCTTCAGTAACTCCAGTATCTGAGCTACACATCTTTTATCACTCACCAACAGGTAAGACATCTTTGTCCTTTAATATTACACTCCATCACTGAAAAGAATGTAGAAAGTACTTGTTTTCTTGTGGGGTCACTTTTTTGTAATTATTTCTCTTGCTATGGCATCTTCAATCCACCCTTCAGTCAAATTCTTGCACACAGAGTACTGTTGGTGTTACTGATAACCATAAATCTTTTCTACATGTGAATTACTTATATTCTGAAAAATAATTTCTTTATGCATAGCTTTGGCTTGTATCCAGCATTATACCTAAAGACCCTTCCAACCAGGCATTTGCTAATGACATTCTGAATGTTGCCTCAATTAACACAACTTCCTGTTTACCAGTTCTGTTTTATCCTTGCACACTTGATTGCAGCTCTCATTTCATTAGTAATGATTGCCCTTGCACCTAGTATTATTTTAACCATTGTGGATTATTCCCATGCATGTAGCAGAGATCACAGCTGGATTTCCCACTGGCACTTTTTAAAAGAAAATCTATGAACTCCTTAACAATTCTTATATTCTCAATATCACAAAGTTTGGGAAATGAATATAACTATTCCCTGAAGTTACTCTTTCTTCAAGAACAGACCATTTCAATTTATAGTTATCAAATTGCTTCCCTTTTTTTGTTCATCCAAGGAGTGAATTTATTTTGCTTGGGCAATTTATTTTACTTCATAGTGGTAATATCTTGTTTCTTTCTCTTTATAAACAGATTGCCTGTTGTTTACTCAGAGTGGCCTTAAGCATTTTCATTTTTCCTGGTTTTATTTATTTTATTCTTTTTACTATTGCTCCATTTCTATGTCACAGGCAAAGTTCTTTTTTTTTTTTCCCAAAGCAGGATTTTTTTTTTTTTAATTTATTTTTTTAAAGAATGGGTTCAGGTCAGCTCTAATACTCTTATGGCACATATGAGGGAAAAAAAAGAAAAGTGGAAAAGTATAAAAGAAATTGAGAGTGATACTTTGGACCTAAATATGGATTGTGTATGCTGTGATGGAAACCTACCTTTTCAGGGAATCCATTGCATACACTAGAAAATCTGGTTCAGTTATTTTGGTTTCTTGAGCTATTTTTTTTTGGATGGATATAGATAGCTTTATGTTCTAAATAATAAAAACTTAGGATTCTTCTAAATTTAAACAATGAGAGCTCATGTCTCTGCTCAGTTTAGATGCTCAAACTTTGGACTAGTCATATGCAATCACGCGTATTTCTGGATTTCAGCAACCCCAGTTGGCTCTGTTTCCTTTTAGATATCCCAGCCTAATAAAATTTACCTTGCCTTCTTGTGTAGAATTGCCAAACCACCTGTGATTCTTTGATCTTCTAAACAAGGACTTGCCAGGTTTGAAATTTTCTGAGGCTGTTTGTCTAGGGCTTCTATTTTCAGTAGGTTTCATCAATTCAGTTTCCATAATCTTTATAGTGTTTTTCTGTCACTTGTGATCATCCCACGTCTTGTAGTCTGAAAAACAACAAAATTTTTCTTACTAACAAGACTCACACTGCCTTTCCTTATAGCTCTTTACGAGATGTGTATTTTGTGAGAACTGATTCTGTCTATGATAATCCAGACAGAGAAACCTGGGCATTTTTTTAACCTTTGTGGAAACAGACTCAGACTATTCCTGCCACAGATAACAGGAAAAGAAATTTCTACAGCTCACAGTTGCTTGATCACACCTTGTGATGTGCATCACAAGGACACAGTCAGTGCTACGACAGCCTGCTCACATCTCAGACAACAAAATCTCAATCTTCACCATTGTGTGGCTTATTCAGTTGCATTCCTCTGGAACAAATGGCATTACTGGAGCTTTCAGATTTGTTAAACTCAGCTATTTGAGGAGTCCTTTTTTCATACTGGGATGGGAATCTGTTGGATTTTGATTTATTTTTAACAAGCTTCTCATGGATTGTGACTGCCATGGTCCATAGCTAGAAGCCAGCACCCATCTAGCTGTCACTGACATTAATCTCTGACTTCATTCTTTCCTTAAAGGAACTGTTCCCACTCCTGATGTTACTTTGTACATAGCATTATTAAAAGAGGAAGTCTTTATACTGATTGCTTCACTAAAAATTAACAACAATAAATTCTTTGCAATGACCTTCTGGGATTGGCTTGCTGATCTCTTTTACCTTGAAACTCCTTTCAGCTGGAGATATATTTGTGGGGCTTTTAAGAACAATTACCTGTGTAAGGGTTAGCCTCAATTTATGTGCACCAAACTGAACTAATCTCAATTTATATTATTGCTGATAAAGGAATAGTTGCATCTGTATATGGGCATTTCTTCATGTAACAAAGACACAATGAAATTTCACTCTGGTGAGGCCAAGGGCAGACCCATATTTGTTTTACTAGCATGCAAATTTCAATCAAAACACCTCTCACAGTGCAAAACGAAGAGCATTCTTGCATTTACCAGGACAGAAAAAGTAGAAGAATATCCTTTCAGTATGGTATGTTTATTGTTATGTAACAAAATTGTCTCTGTAAAATGTCCTCATAACAGAGGACCATTTGCTGACAAACCTCCTCTAGCAGAGAGCTGATCTGTCACTTATAAAAAGTTTCCAACTTTCTGAACTGTACACTGAGGCAGAGTCATATTAGCTGTATACAATAGGCCCAAGTGTGGACAACCAAAATATCTACTAAGAACCATCTCTACCCTGTTATGTCCTTACCTGAAGTGTGGGATGTAATTGCTGCCAACATAAATATGAGATACCTTTAGAGACTGTACCACCACTGCTAGAAGTTTCAGAGAGAAATCTTGATGTATTGCCTGTACAAAGCAATGGTGTGTGATGTCCACCTATCTGTGAATAGTTAGATCAGGTCTGTTTTGAGAATATGGTTGATACTCATTTGTGAAGTGTTTGCACATCCGTCTTCCCATGTAGACACCGGACTTTTTTCCCAGACACTTCATGGACTGAGAAGACAGAGAAATGAAAGATTCCCTGATAGCCTGAAAGGAAAAAATTATCACAGGTACCTGAAATCCTCTGAGACTGCCTTGCATGCTAATCATTCCAGACAAAAAATATATGCAATATAGAAAAACACCTGGTATAGTCATGGATGTCAGTGAGGTTTTGAGTTTCTCAAATATTCCTGCCTTCTGTCATAATTCTTGTATATTTACTGCAACTTTGATTTGCATTTTTATCATCCTCCAAAGCATGACTACAAATGAATATATTCAATAAAATTATAGTCCTTCCTCTAAAAATATGCCCACCTCTTCCTTTTGTGTTCTTGGTTTTAATTTCCTTTTAGCTCTAATCTCTCTGTCCCAATTACTTGATTCTGGTCTCTGCTATTTTCTCTTCACTTTTCCTGTTTCTTTTCACCACTGAGTTATCCTTATGTCAAATTGCTTTGCTTTGCTTTTTGCCTAAGGAAAAACATGTTCTGGATCCTATGTAGTAAGCACAGAGTTATATCCTTGCATTGTTTGGCAGTAGTGCTGGATTGGTTCCTGCCACTTTTCAGATATAATTTTGAGGTGGAACTGAGAGAGAAAGAGCTCAGGGTCAAAGATACAAAAAAATATTTTTGTTTGTTTTCTCTGTTCCCCTTCATAAATACAATAGGAAGACTCAAAAGGTGGAAATGCATTTCCTAAGTTTGAGGTCAGCAATACAGTATAAAAGATATGCACGTGGTATTCAGAATATGCTTACATTTTGACACTTTTTTGACAATAACTACCTGTAAAAATGAAGCAGGGAAAAAGACAAGTGTTATTACCATCAATTACTAATTTACCATGGGATAAAAATACCAAAAATATAAGCATGTAGAAGCTGTAAAAATGTATCCACAATAGAGCTCAATTTGCGAAGGCGTACATGGTGGAAAAAAGACTGCAGGTCTAAATGCAAGGCTGAAAGGAACGTACTAGTGCCACACAAAGGAGTATAGGCTCTTCTCAAACCAGAAGTAGAGGCAGACCAATGCAAAGGGATGTCAAAAGCCCCCTTACGTGACACTAACCACCAAGAGTTCAAGTCGATGTGCTGTTTAACACCAATCTGGAAAGAGAAGATGCATGGCTGATGAATTTTTCTTCTTGAAAATACTCGTGGTAGTCTGTGAAGAAAAGAAGTTAAACCTTTCTCAGCCTTCAAGTCCTGCAGTAACCCATGGGCTGTCCTAACCCCAGAGCAGCCATTCACTCCTGCTTTCTTCTGTCCCCTGCAATCTCCCTTGTTGAGATGACTCCTGACCTTTCTGAGGACATTTAATCTGCTGAGATGACTTCTACTCCTCCCTTTTCACTCTGCCCACTGGACCTCACAGTCTGAAGCTACCCTCCCTTGAAGCATTTCCTCTTACTATCAGGAGAGAAGATGTCTCCCTTCTTGCAGGCAGCACCAAGTGCAAACCAGTATGCAGCAGGCAGAACAAAATAACCCCCCAGCCTTCCTCCCTACAGCCCGGCCTACTCTTTTTGAAGAAACATAATGTACAGTAACTGTGAGTAAAACCATCAAATAGTTGCAAAATCTACCACAAATATCAAAGACAATTTTGTGATTTTCGAACTTTATGTCACAGAAGTTTGATATGCACAGTCATCCTTGCAGGACTAATCTGTACTACAGGCATCACTGAATCTCTCTGGAGAATATTGCTACTGTGTTTCTAAGGAGTGATCCATCACCCTGTAATTTTGATGAGAGTTGCATCACACCCTTAGTCCTTTACACTTTTATGTACTATTGTGACTGTATTTCCAGGAAATCTGAGGTGGATAATTTTCACAAAAGCTTTCTATCAGGCATGTTCCTTGTGGACTCCTAAGGCCTTCATAAGCAATCAGCAGTACGTCATACCTATCTATGAGAGCAGCCTTGTAGATACAAATAAAGTGGGATTTTCAAAATACCTAAGAGAATCTGACTTCTACTGGATTAGAGAAACTCATCCTAAACTACAAGATAAAGGAGTTTTGTTGTATACTGCTTTTCCAGTTCTGATTTTTTTCTCACTTATGATCCCTGATCCCATTCCCACCCTACCTTGATGCACTTAATAGTTCTTTCAGCTTCCATTTCCTGATTTAAAGGAGATAAAGGCAAAGAAAAGAATAATTAGAAAATACAAACACCAGCCATATTATAAATATCATACATACACTAGTTAAAAGCATCTTGTGAATGAGCGTACAGGTATAAATGATCTCAGTCAGCCAGCATTAACCTAAGTGGAAAGGCTGGTAATGTCTTCAGTGGAAAAGGTTAGGAACTGTGTGTGCTTGTAAGCCACATGTATATGTGACACGTAGGGACATGGTTTAGTGCTGCCCTTGGCAGTGCCAGGTTTACAGTTGGATACTATATGACAAACAAACGCGGCTCACCTTTTTAAGTTTTGGAAGGTTGAATTTCCATACACAGTGTGTCAGGATACCCAGAGCATTCCACTTCTTTCACATTTTGCTGTCCAGGAAGGAGATGCATCTTAACCCCTTCAGGCATTCAAAATACAGATCTGTGCCTAAAAAATGCGGCAGCATGGACCACTGTGCTTAATGGAACAGAAACGGTGAATTACCATACCCATACCCAGAATGTATAAGTTTATAGTTTTCTGAAGCTTACAAACCTCCTTTAAATAACCAAATTGAGAATTCATCCTTCATTCAGATGATATTCAAGACCTGATTCTTTTTTCCTGGTGTTTATTAAAGTGACGCACCTCTGCAATGACACCATCCCCCGGGCATGCGGAACACTCCGCAGTGGAAGTGCTAGGAGTCATAAGGTAGCCTCTTGATAGTAATAAGTTTATTATAACAATCAGTGTTCTTCTAGCTTATACACTAGCATTGTAAAATGGTTGTCCAAAGTGTTTTAGAGTAAATTGCTAATGAGAAATAATGAAATTATGAAAATTCATCCTTCCGCAATTTCTTATTTAAGGCACCAAACTCCCAACATTAACTTATTCCCTTCAGAGTCATAGGACAGACTCTGGCTTACTAACTTCCTGCCTAATGGGTCTTTCTACACAAATTGGGCTTATATGGGTTTATTTTTCCCTGCAGAGAAGATAGCTGGATTATGCTTTTTTTGTTGTTCTTTATCTATTATTTACACAGAAAAACATTCTTTTTTTTTTCCCCTTGCTGAAATATGCAGTTATTCCTGGCACAAATAAAAGTGGGTTGGCTGGTGTAATAAATGATCAGTTACTGTATTTTCTCTAAACTGCTGTACTACTGAAATACATGGTGAATATTCAGCAAATTAAATTTCAACTCACAATTGATAGAGGAGTTCAGACACTGCGTATTTTATGGGTGTGTCCCAGGTCTGGAGATACCCATGAATATTTCCTCTGACACACAACAACTATTTTTCCATGGTACTTCTTTCTATACTTGTACAACATTAGGCTGAGCTTTAAAACACAGATAAGATGTAACATTTATTAACCACAGCTAATACATACTCACAAAACACAAAACATTTTTGTTTAGCTAAAAGAAGGCTAAAAATGACTATGTTTAAGAATTAAAGGATAGGATTTTTTACTGACAGAGAAAATCCATAACATTGGGAATCAGAAGGGTTTTTTAGATATTACTGTTCTAAATGCGAGTTCCATTAGGCCCATGGAATTTTCTTTGCTGACATTTAGCTGTTAGCAAGGTTGACCTCAGTGTCTGACTAATGTGAGTATCATGATTAATGGAGGCATTCAGTCATGGGCCCAAGGAGATGACGTGCTTCAGGTGAGACTGCATCACAAGAAATGACTAGACACAAATTGACAGAAATCTGTCAATATGATGTTTAACCAGAAACAGGATCTACCAAATGACTCCTCAGTCCTGCTTGGAGTTTAGTTTCAGGTAGTCCTGTGTGAAGCAGGGAGCTGGACTCAATGATCCCTATGGGTCACTTCCAACTCAACTGGAATACTCTATGAGTCTGTGAGTCCAAGAGACCTACTTTAAAGATAGCAGCTTCCTCTAAAGGAAATCCAAATTTTATTGTGTGTGCATCACACATGTAAAAGAAGTAAGAATACAGCAGGCAATTTAAATGTGAACAAAGTAAGGCATTGTTGATTCAATAAGGATTATACAACAAACAGGAGATATATCCTGGGAAAAGGCTGGTCCCACTAAAATAGAATAAAATATTAAAGTATTGCCCCTAATACTTGAAAATCAGGAGTTCATTCTTCCTGTACAACATCAGTACATTCAATATCAACAGCGCACCTGACTAGGCAGACACAGAAACATTTGAATCTCTAAAAGCACTCTGAAGTGGTCTGAAGTTATGCACAAATGTAATACTCGACCCAAGAAAATACATGTTCAGCATGGTCTTTTTAAGCTTAGGCTAAATATTCTGAGCAAACTGTACAAAAATGCTCAATGGAATTATTTCCATGTTTGTTGGTCTATTTTCCAGCATGGAATGCATGTGCATTTGTGTTAAGGATATAAAATCAAAGTCAATTTCAGCCTAAGATTAGTGACCACCTAGTAAAATTGTGCTGGTTTCTGTAGCTGGTAGGGAAACTCATCCTTTGGAACAAGGTGTAGTGTAAACGTGGCAGCCATTTAGAGACAGTTCATGTTTAATAAGCATGTGTGAAAACACCTCTTCTCTGTTATCCCCTTTGGCACTTGTATATCTTAGCCAAAACCATAGCAGCACACATCTATAGTATGGCAGCACTGCTGATGACTGCTTGGCCATTATGAGAGACAGAAAATTAATGGCTTAAGCATTGTTCAGAAGGACTTCAGCCCATTACAGCAAAACTGTATAAAGGAACTGTGACCACTGAAGCCCACCCTTCCGTGAATATGTCTTTTGACTGGAACTGGACTGTGAGTTAAGCCACCTAACAGTGACTCTATTTTCCAATTATGTCAAGTTGGGGAAAAGTAAACAAGGCTGAGGGAGAAGACTGTATCCAGAAGGAAAGCCAAACGCAGCAGCTGTCCTGAAAACCAGCTCTGGCTCGGTTTGGGGTGGGGGAGGCCACAGCCCACAGACTCATTTGCTGAGGCCAGGTTTGCACACATTCTTCCCAAACCAAGGGGAGAGGAGGAGAGTTTTTGGGGGTGTGGTATGAGAAATACCCATTCTCCCTTGCACAAACTGGCTTGTCTTACTGGTTGTGAAATCTCCACACTCTGGGAAGGCCACACACACATGGGACATTCATGTGAGAAGCAGCTGAGGAGGGATCATAAACCATCAAAGACCCCCAAAACACCCCCAGACTGGTTCCTGAGGCCTTGAACCAGAGGACTGCACATAATGCGAAGTGATGCAACCGATCCAGGGTCTATGGCAAGAGATGGTGTAAAACTTCCCCCCCAGGGGTGTTACCTGGGTGTTCCCAACTAGCCTGAACATGTATTAATCCACTGAACTCTGTGTTTTGTGGGACCCTCACCACCGAGAAGACCATATCGAGGATCAAGAGGACACCATTGGGATTCACAAGGCGGTGATATTTTCTAATTAGTCTTTCTGTCACTCTCCACCCTCCCCCCCAGCCTTTGTCTATTTCATTCTCTCTCTCTTTCTCTCCCTCACATTTACTGTTAAATGAAATCCACGCTATTGACTTGGGCATATTGTTTTGTTTGCACCTTAATTCAGGTAGAGGCATCTCTCTAGCAATTTTTGTAACTGGATCTTAACAGCGATAGAGGCTGACATTATAATTTTTACATAATACATAAAGTGCCTTATAGGATATACTGTTTCACCTTTTAAATATCTATTTTCCTATATTCTTAAGAAATTCAATCTTAAGAGCTAATTTTTCACTGCTCCTCAAAAGTACAATTAATAGGTCTTATATGCTTTCACTATTTTAAAAATCTGGTGCGTTTCAGAATTTCTTAGAAAGTTTCCAAGACAAGAGTCTTTCAGAAAAAAATATACTAAATGATCTGGAAAATCATAGTATTTCTTTAAAGTGGCAAAGTCATGTATCAAAGAAGAAGGAGTGCAAAACAGCTTCAGAAGAATGTCACAAAACTAGGTTCTGAAATTATAAAGTGAAGAGCCTGAATACAATTTTCAGTAATACTTGTTGCCATTGTTCTATCCATTTCGTGACAGCACAGAAAAAGGAATGACTGTATTTTGATAAAACCTTTCACAATGGAAAATACCCATAGGTAATACATTATTTCTTATCAATTGAATCTTTTGTAATCATTGACTTTGACGTTGTCAGAACTGCAGTTATTTTGTTAAGATCTACCAAGAAAGTTAGAAAGAGTCCAACTGTAAATCCCCCAACAATGAAAACATTTTGAAAAGTAGCTCATTATTGCACTCTTTCAGATACTTTCTCTGCCCTATTTTTTATTATTGATCACCTGTTTCTGAAGAGTAAACCTACTGTTGTCTTTCATGCGCTGTAAGTTGTTTGCCAAATAAGCAGGTTATAGACTCTTCTGGTAAACTTAATTCTTCCAGAAGCTCTACCATCATTTTCTACAGTGAGCGCTGTTTTAAAACAGAACATGTCTACTATTTAATGCCAGAAATCTCATTAGATAGCAACACACCTTTATTACAGATGGCTAGGATTAAGACTATGTTGCTAAAAAAATTTTTAAAAAATTAAAAAACAAATTTAAAAACAAAAATTGGTTAGACCACATAAAATTTCAGCCAACCATTTCCAAACAGTAAATCCCAACATCCTACATTGGTTACGATGAGGTCAGCAGTTCTTGAACTGTTACAGAAGCAAGCAAGAGAAAGCAAGTTTCCTCTAGTACAGGAGTCCATACCGATGACGTTTATAAAGGGAAGGTTAAAATCACTTTGGGATCAAACTTCAGGGTTGAAAGACCTGAAACTACTACATCAGGTACTTATGGAGCATGTGATTTGGTGAAAAGTTCCCTGACTTTTACATTCCAAAAACAGAGTAATTGGGATAATTCTCACTCACTGAAAGTGAAATGAAATTACTTGAGATCTGTGGCACTGAAGTGGGCAAAATTCTACTGGAGTGCAGTTAGTTGATGCAGGAAAGATCAGTTATTATCAGTGTCAAATAAAACCTGCACAATATTTTCTATCCCAGATCCTCAGAAACCCAGTGAAATGAAAGGTAAATTGAATAAGACTCATAGGAATGATTGCTAGTCTTTTACTTCTTTCCACTATTAAGTTATTTTCATTCTCTGACCAGATATTTTGAGAAGACCTCATATTATTAGATAAAATTATTTTTAATTGAAAAGGAAAAACCCACAAGATAGTTACAAAAATTAAAAGGCTTTATTTTTTTCTAAATAAGAAAGAAAAAAGCAACACCATTAGATTTTCCGGGATCAGTTTCTCAGCTGAGTACAACTATTTTATACAGCTCCAGGCTGATAGCTCCCTGTTCAGCCAAGCTGAGGTCCTCACACATAAAATCATGTTCCTAAGTATCAGGATGGATCGTTCTTTTACTACAACAAGGTTGTCCTTAAGGATGCTAACATAGTGGACAAAGGAAATACCCCCTTTCTTGAAGAAGAAATAGGAAAACATTTACTGATCCAACCAAAATGTTTATTCAGTTCCTTCTACCTGTCATCCAAGGTGAAGCAGGAGCTATGTTCAAGGTATCAACATAAGTCATCATTAAATTAATGCATTTTAAGTAATAGAAATCAGAAATTTTAACTGTGCCATTGGTAATCACCAAGTCCTTTAGCTACTCTGTCTCATTATAAAGAAAGAAATCCACCTACCTGCTAAAAAAGCAATTAAAATTCACAACTGGTATAGAGCTGAATCTGTGAAAATATCTAAAATGACTGAAAACATGTACTCAGAACATGAAGCATATAAGATACATCGGTTTATTTATATGGGAGAAGTTTTTATTATTTACATATGAAATATTATAAATCATATATTGTGCAACATAGATATAAAATATGAACTTCAAAGAACAAATAATTCCAACTAGCTAAGTCATAATTTATTGGGGGGAAAAAAGTTATTATTCAAATACATTTGAGTTCATTTACTCTTACACTTACTTTTGCTTTTGTATTGTGTCAAATACATTCGCCCCAAAAATCAAGGGTTGTATACAAGTAGACCCAGACTAATATGGTCTTTTTCCCATGGCAAAGTAATAAATGAGGATTATTAAAAAACAATTAAAGACCCCAAATATTCTTTACAGTCGATTATGACATTTCAGAATGTCTGTACATTAAATCTTGTTACCCACTCCATTGTGGAAAATAATATCTGACCAAAAAGTTTGCCTGATTTCAAAATAAACAGTAACAAAAAATCCACGTTGGCATTAGCCAACATTAGAAACGTTCATAATTTTAACACTACATTTAATGTCAGGGCACAAAAGTCAGTGAGTTACCATAACAATACGAACAATTAGAAGAAGATAAATCATTTTTCAAAAAATTTGTTTTCATCATTCGTGGAATTTTAATTTACTTTTTCCTTTGGGCATTTTGCCATCTTTTGGTCAATGATATAAAGTAATTCAATATTTACTAGGTCACTCTTAAACAAAATAGTTGGATGACACTGGTATTTTGTGCTAAGTTTCTGTTATAGGAAAGAATATGGAAACTGGATACCTTTGGTACCTTGGCTACCAATTACCTCAGAAAAAAATTGTTTTCTGGTGTCCAGTTCTGTGGAACCCTATTCTCTTCTTCTCTCCCTCCTCACTCACATGAATCCCCACAAAACAGTTTCCAACTTCTTGAATAAAACTGAGGGAATGCATTTATAAATAAATTCTGACATTTTAAATCTCTGCATTTCCTTGCAGGAATATTGTCCTTCCTGCTGAAGTGAAAATGGAGTCTTAAAAATGCTGTTAAAAGTTCTTCATGCTGCGGTTTATTTCGGTTTCACCATTGTTGTTTCTGATAGAAGGTACAGGAGAGAACATTTATTGCAATTTAATGAAGGAGAACATTATAAAAGTCTTGGTCAAAAATATCCTTTCACTTCTCTTAAAACTATTTACTATTCCATTTTTGTTTGAAAAGCTTTTACAATATAACAGAAATCTACGCAGTTCAGACCTTTACTTTTGCTAGTCTGCTTGCAAGTTAGAGCATTACCCAGAAAGCTCATGATCTGAATTTTGTGATCTTTTCTGAATGACATGCTAAAATTATCACCCAGCTTCATTAGATAATGCACATGCTGAGATGCTGATACACCTACTATCCACAGGAGCAGCTGCTCAGTGACAGCATTTTTTACTGGTGGAATGAAGACATTTGGGACAAAGACACTCTCAACTGTGATGTTCCTCACTGTGGTGCCATGGGAAGACCAGGACAAAGTTATTTTGATTGTGAATCTTGCAATAGCAGCTGCAGAAAGGACAGCAGGAACCGCAAGCATGGTACTTATGATTGACATTGAGTGTCGTGATCAGTACATAAAAGGGATTGTGCTTATGCTGCTCCTAAAACATCATGGTTTGTCTGCGGTTTTCTTTGAGGCAAATGTTTTCTTGAGCAACTGAACCTTATTGAAAAGACTTTCAAGATTTAGCCAAGTAACTGAACTCAAATGAATGCTATATTTTTAAGATACCATTACAATTTTGAGAGTACTGATGCTAAGAAAGTTAACAAGAAATAAAAGTAAAGCAATTTTAGCTTATACAAATTAATACCATGTTAAAGCCTATGTTCAACACTAAGGCCACCACGGCAGCGGATGGATCAAATTTTTAGCTGGTTTTAATAAGTAAAATTCTCTGGGTTCCAATAGAGCTCTTCTGATTAAAAGCATTTGAGAATCTGGACCAATTATTTCCAGATAAATTATTCACAAAATAATGGGCAAAATTGCAAATAATTAATTTTATTAATACAGTTTGACCATCTATAGTTAGTTGAGTAGAAGAAAACATTTTTGTGAAAACAGTACTTGATAATTAATCGACAAAAAAAAAAAAGTTGTCACAGGATTTCTTATAGGATAATTAAAAAACATAGAAGTGGAATGCATGTATACAACTTGCTCTGAGATAGAAGACTTATTGCTTAATTGTCTTAGAATTACATGTCTATTAATGAACCTAATATGAAACAGGGATCAGTTTGACTCCAAACATCCAAACAAAGGATTTCAGAAGAGAATGTGGGACAAATCTTGACATATTGCAAGTGATGTAGCTGGATTGGCTGGATATGGCTGGATTTGAACTCATGCCTCTGAAAGACAGCCTGTTTATATCTGAGAATAGCAAGGAACAATAAAGTAGAAAAAAAAAGTATCAGATACGTTAACTATTGCTGGGTTCCAAGAACAACACAGTACATTACTCCTAACATCAGGCCGAGCGTCAACCGAGGAAATAAGCTGCAGGTTTGAAATTAATTAAACTTGCCATGTTTCCACTGCATCCTGGTTATGTCCCAAGTAAGTATAAACAAATTTAAATATATAGAATAAACATCTGGACTGTTAATATTGTCATATATAATCGAATTAGAAAATAGTTGCTTAGATTCAGTCAGCTTTCCCAGGTACTAGAAGCACAAGCAGAAAGTCTTAATTGTGCAAGCCAACACATGGTAGACATTACCGTATCACAGAACTGCTCAACAAAGCAATTAAAGGTTCTCTTAGAGAAAATAGCTACTAAAAGTAAAGGCTTTAGGTTTCATAACTATCTTTGCTTCAGTTCCCAGGCAATTTATTTTGAAATTTCTTTAGCTTCTGTACGCATCAGTAACTCTGCTAGTCTGGAAGACTCACAGAGCATTAGGCCCCGAAATTTTTGTTCAGTTGAATATTCACACATGACTTTAAAATAAAAGTCTCCTGCCTTCTACTAACATATTATAAGGGATGGGGGAGCCCCAGCATCCGCAGAATCCAATATTTTTCTAATCTTCATACCTGAGAGTGATGAAGGTATTGCTCTGCATGTCACTGGGTTCAGCTCTTCCTTTCGTCTCTTATCGTGTTCTGGCTCCAGGTTTAGTACATCTCCTACACAGCCAGCACAGGTCAGGCTGTAATTGTTAGCTTATGCTACACGTTAACAAGGCTCTCATGTTCCTGAGAATCACAGCTGAAGACATAAATCTCAAAATAAGGATTTGTCTCTTCCTTCCACTCCTGGGCCTACACTTATAGTATCCTTTTATCAAACACTCTCTGTTAAATTACTAAGAAAAGGAAACCAGAAACATCTTTCCTAGTCAAGCCACCTTGTAATTTTTTTCCTCCCCTAAAGAGCCTTTAAAGTTCTGCAGTGACACACTGAGACATTAATACAAGTTCAGGACTTGGTCTCCTGGAAAAGTTGGAAAAACAGGAGAGTAATTTTGTTTTAAATTCTTTGTTACTTGCATTTCTTCTGTTTGACTACAAATTTGCTATGGTTTCTCTTTATATCTCAAAAAGCATATTTGGAAATATTTTTGTGGAGAGAAAAACATTTTTCTGCCAGTTCTCTTATTCTCATTTTGTTCTGCTACAATAAGTGCAGCTAATTCTGACTATGGAAATAGTAAAGTATAGCTAGTCTTACTCTTTACTTTTGCTTTGTATCAAGTACTAAATACTAAAACTATGGTTGTCTGGAGGCCATGACACCATTCTTTGTGTTTTACAGCCACCCACGTACCTGAGAATAACTCATCTGATTTCAGCAGAATTACATTTTATCTTCGTTGGTGCAAATAACATTGCAGTCCCGGGTAGGATTAGAAAGGTGCTTATATGCTGAATGCACTTTCTGTCACTTTGGCATTATATAATTCGAAATCTCTTACAAATCGCTTTCAGTTAAATAGGGAAAAAATATGCATTACTGTATTTCTGCCCTTGCTCAAACTGAGATGCATCTCAGTGTTTTGGCTGCAGTTAAAATCAGAGGAACAAACTGCATATTGATTGCACCGAACATAAAAAAACCCACAGCATTTAAGGTTGAATTCAAGCACAACTCAAGGCATTCAAGTTCAAAGATGAGATCCATGAATTTTAAGCTCTGATATCTGAAAGCTCATAGCTCCTGTGTTTTCCCCAGAAAATTTTAAAAGGTTAAACTCCTCTGCAGGTATTGAACCTTAAAATACAATCTGATAAGCATAAACTAATGATGACTATCTCATGCACATACAGTCCATTTTATTTACAGACATATTTAGAAGAGATGATAATGCCAACCTCTGGTATCCAGGTTCGGGGTTAAAACTTTCCTCAGTGGGGTCTGCAGTTTGCTGGGATTGCTGCAGAGAAGTTGGGGACAGAAACTAACACTTCTGCACAGAAGGATGCTAAATTTTCAACATGAGAAGGGAGTGGCAAGAAGAAAACTGTGTATGTGCTTGTCTTCCTAATGTAGTAGTATATAGCTGCACATTCAAGAAAGGGGCACTGCTCTCCACAGACTCGTTCATGCTTTTTGTCACTTTAAAAGTAATTATATAGAATGTTGCCGAAACAAAACATTCCTACTAAAACACATTTTTTTCTAAGTCTGACTTTGCATGTGTGTTTTCTCCACTGCTCAGAATTAAAGGTGGCAGAGTTGGGGCCTCTGTAAAGGAAAAGCATTTTTCTGCCATTTTTCTGTCTGTATATAGCCAGCAGCTCCTGAAACACAACTCTTTGCTTTCAAAGAGCAAATATGACTTGATCAGGGAGACTGTGTTGTGTTTTCTCAGCTGTTTTGATTATTTCACACTTTTTTTGGCAGCTAGTTCTGCCCAACTAGGGCAGCAGGGAGTCTGGCTCACAGCATTTCTTGGTGTGTTTCAGCAAATCAAATTGCTATGACCACTGCTGAAAAAGAGGCCTTAGGTGGTCAAGAATCCATGATGACAGAAAAGGAAACATAAGATTCATGTCTTTAAAGTTTGGACTGGAAGTGACATTAGAGAGCTGTTCCCAGGGCTTGTGAAGAAAGCTGGTCATGTGGAAACATTGTGTTTATGCTTAATGCAGTCAAAATCTTTAAAACTACTAGTTTTATAAATCCAGAGTTGTCTACATAGAAACTAAATCTGTATTCTTTTAGTATGACCTACAGCTCAAAAATATCTATTCTAATATGCTTCTCTTTTTCATGACATGTGATACCATAATACAGTCGATATTGGTGTATTATGATTCTGAGGCTTATAAGAATTCTGATATCAGCATAGGCACATATTTGCATTTTCAATGTAAATATAGTGTTACTTGTTGGAAATTTTCCAATTAACTTGGTTTGTTTTCTAACTCATGTTGTCATGCTCCCATTATATCACCATTTGATATTTCCTCATTTGTGAGCAATTCACACAAATATTCCTCTGGTCCTTTTTTAACAATCCAAATGATTAATTAGAAAGCTCAGACACTCTGTGGGAAGTTGAAAAGACACTCTTAAGGTCATCTGGTCCTAATGACAATCTGCATTTTTTTCTCTCCTAAACTGGTTGCAAATGCCTTGCACATGTTTGTCATAAAGTCAAAGCCGCTATTTGCACAAGAAAGTCGAAGTTGGAGTTGGTGCTGTATCGCACCTGTTGTTATTCTTGTTCAGTAAGAAAAACTATGTGCGAAATACATTACTGTAATTGCCTAACTATTTGCAGAACAATTTTTTCTCCCAAGCAAGACTTCTAACATCATCACAAAGCCTTTGTGGACCTAAATCTTTAAGAACATAAAAACTTTATGAGGAACCAGAACCAGAGAGAGAGAATATATGAATTTTGTGAAAGCAGCAAAAGAAAAAAATTTAAGACATCAGGCTACAGCAAGTACCAGAGGCTGCAGGCTGACTCATGTAGATCCTATATACATATAGCAAGAAATAATACCAAGAGGAAACTGAAAGGACTAATTAAATGAAGGTCATACTTGATGAATATTTCTGATGGCATTGGAATAACGCAGCAGAAGTGATGCAGTACACAGCATAGGTCTTCATTTTAGAAAGGCTTCCTATACTGCACAAACAGTACACACAAATCAGATTTCAAAACCTTTCTGCTGAGGTAATAGTGTGCAGCTGCCAAAAACAGACTGCTAATTATTTTTTTTAATGGCTCTAGTTGGAAAAAAGTAATAATGCAGAAAGGTATATAGGATCATCACTACAATTTATGTGCCTCACTTCTGTAGTTGAAATTCAGGAGGTCAAGAAATGAATCATCTAAGTGACTGGATGTTGGCTGAGGGGTTTACCTTAGTTGGGGTAAAACCCAGCCCCTGGTGATTGAGTGCCACATGAACATTTCCCATTGTTTCAGAATTCCAGATTTGGACTGTAGCTGTTTGATTAATAGAAAAAAAATGTTCTACGTTAATTGAACAAAAAGTAATGTAAAAATTTCCTGTATCAACATTATAAGGTCAGCATGTGAAGAATTTGGGTAGGCCGGTCCATGTCCAAACATTTACATTAATCTGATAAGTTTTCTTTTAGCGAATTCATTAACCTGTTGGCTTATCTAAAACTGTGCTGCAATGTCTGTACATCCCTAGGCACATGAGTTTGAGTAAAATAAACATAATGGCATGGCCTGGACTCCCGGGAACAAAGAAATCAAGATGGCAGCAAAGCCCCTCCCCCAAGATGGCAGCTTCTGTAGATGACTGGGTGGTCCAGGGGACAAAGGGAAAATGGCAGATAAGCCTCCTCCTCCCAGTCCCGTGGTGGAGAGAGACAACAAAGTTAAAAATAGAACACAGCAATCAAACTTCCGCAATCACAAAACTCCCTCTTTCTCCAAACAACAATCAACAGGGAACAAGGAGAAAAGCAAAGGAAACCTGGAGTCCAAAACCAGTAAAGCGCTACCAAGGTATTTGCTCCACAGCACCCGACAGGGCCTCTCCCAGTGGTGCCAGCTCTGAACCCGCAGTGTCAATTTCTCTCTCGGTGTTTGGCCCACTGGACCCAGTTGGTGCTGCGCTGCAGTTCTGGGTCACTACCACGTCGTGGGGCGAGGGGGGGAGAAGGAGCTCCACAGAGCACCAAAACCAGCAGCCCTGACACCGCCGGTCCCAGTTAGCGCCCGCAGACAAGGATTTGTGATCTTTGCCTTGGAACAGTTTAGGATTGTGAAATGCAGTTTCTTGGAGCCCAGCACCAGGCAAGGAGTTTAGAGAGAAACAAAAGGCTTCTGTCTTGTTCTGCTTCTTCTTAGAGAAGCAACTCTCTTAGCAGCCCTGCAAGAGTGAAAAGAAAGCCCTCCTTGAGTGTTTCTGGCTCCAAAAGGAACCCCAAAACCCCCTAGCTCTGCAAAACCAGGACAAGACACTCCAATTCTGGTTTTGGCCCCTGAAGCTTAAAGGGACAGTACCAATCTTGGGCAGATTGGCATATGAAAGATATGGAATACAATATATATTTTTTGGGTTACCAGGTCACAATGTGAGAAGCCTCCTACAAAAGTGACCAAACAAAATAATTTCTAAAGCATTACTCTGCTGAAAGTTAGCCATCAAGAACAACTCTATATATGACAGAATGGTCAATCCCACACTCTAATGAGAAAATTCAGAGATGCATCTCTTGAACTTGTGTGTAATCACAACCTTTGATTGTAAGTCCTCTGGTGTTCTTCAGTACTCCTTTTAAGGTTCCTTGATGCCATAGCAAGCAATCACGCAGTGCATTGGAAAATGTGCTTTTACTTACAGTACTGAAAATCTAAAGAAAAATGTATGAACACCATATGAAGAAATTATCAGCACATTGCATATTGCCATGGTTTAACTCCAGCCAGCAACTAAGCCCCACACAGCTGTTCACTCACTCTGCCCTGGTGGCATAGGAAAGAGGATTGGAAGGGTAAAAGTGAGAAAACTCAAGGGTAGAGACAAAGACATTTTAACAGTTGAAATTAAATAATAATAAACAATAACAACAACAATAACAAAAATAAAAATAAAGACATAAAATCCAAGAAAAACGAGTGATACAAATAAAACAATTTCTCAGTATAAACCAACCTATGCCCATTCAGTCCCTGAGCACCACCTCCCCCACCAACCTTTTCCACTAGTTCTATTGCAGAGCACAATGTTATATGGTGTGAAACACCCCTATGGTCAATTGGGATCAGCTGTCCCCTCCCAACTCCTTGTGCACCACCAGCCCACTCATTGTTGGGGTGGAGTAAGAAGCAGAAAAGGCCTTGATGCTGTGTGAGCATTGCTCAGCAATAACAAAAATATCGCTGGATTATCAACAGGCTGTGCTGTTTTCAGCACAAATCCAAAACACAGCCCCACACCAGCTACTGTGAAAGAAAGCAACTCAATCTCAGCCAAAATCAGGACGTACATACGTGGCTTTTGGCCCCTTTTCTATTGCTCCTGTAGAAGCTATGCTGCCTACTAGAAGTATAGTGGGCAAAGGCTCAGGACCAATGTGTGTTTTTCAGCTCCATTGACTAATTGATTCAGCCAGAAATGAAACACCAGAGCTTGAGGCCTTTCTCTGTCTGTGAGTCAGCTCTCCTCTCCCAGTAGACAGCTGGGATCAGATAGTGGGTCATCAGAAACACCAGAAGAAAACCTGCAGAATTTGGACATCCACACGTTAGCAAACCGAGGTCCTCAGGGATCCCTGAGTGTGATTACTAACAGCAACAAGATGAATGTGAAGCTGTTCCTAGCATCCTCCAGTGCAGAAGGTGCTAGAAACAGCACTTGTCTTTTGCATTAAGGAATACTTGTGCAAAATTTAGTAGCAGTCAGACCTAGTTCCTGGGAATTATGTTTTTTCATTATTTGGCTGCAATGATTTCTGCAGAAATCAATGTCAGCTTCAGCACAGAGGATAGGGAAAGTGCTCAAGAACTACAGTCTGGCCTGGTACAACCAAGACATGGTGGCACATGAGTTTCAGCTTTGGAGGTTTGAACCAAAGGTTGTCTAAAATCCAGATCTCCCAAATTCTGATGGTCTTGGCATGCCAATCATTCCAAAGCCAGTATTATCAGTGTTTTCTAGGAGACTCTGGACATGTGCATCAATAAAGGCCCCTTTGGGGACAGCCCTGGCAATATCTATTTTGTGATTCCTTAATAGCCCTGATGTTCCTTGTCAGACAAAGTGGTCGTGCACAAAAACTATAGACATCAAAATATACTAGGGGAGGTAGGCATGTAGTGTTCATTTTACTGCTTTGTTAAAAGTCAGCATTTCAAACATACCTAAAGTAGTCCTAAGGTATTTATGTTCTTTAGTCTTGCTTCAAAAGATAATAAAAATATAAGACAAATAAATACATACTTAGGACTGAAAAGGCTTTTGGGGAAAGTTAAAATTGTGTTTCTGGTCAGAGTTTTACTCATAACCCTATATCTCTGACATTTCTTTAATTTCTCCTTTCATGATGTATGTTAACAGAACTATGTGGTGATTTTATTCTGTTCTTCATTACTCCAATGCCAAAATCTATGAACTGAGCTAAGTCATTTAGTAATCTTACCCTTTAAACTAGGAGATGTTAGAAGGACCAATGCAGCCAGGGATTTCTTCAATTACTTAATTCATCCACCTGAAAATATGATACAGTCAAGTAACAGGGCCACCATTTGAACACTCATCTAAATTACAGCTGTTTATTTAAAATGTTTTGCCACCAAGTGGTACTAAAAGCAGTATGGTTCTGATTAAAACAACAAGTTTTATCCTGGGAACCGTCCTCCTCTCCTAACATACTTCAATTATTTATTGAAGAGTTTTTCTTATAAGGTAAAAAATATAATACCAAGGTTAGCTGTATTTCTCTTTTCTCTCCCCTATTTTCACCACTGATACTAAATAATGTAATTGCTGCAAGCATCATAAATTGTAAAAATCAATGCTCAGCAGGGACTAAATCTAGCCCTAAAGTTGGAGAGCAGTGCAGCCCCAAAAGCTGTCAAAACACAAGTGAACAGCTTCAGTATTAGGAGAATTTTTGGCTGGTGCACAGCTGTCTATTTTCATTCTGTGATCTTCATATTCCTACTCCCCTTCTCCTAACAGTGGTTGGCACTGTAGACATGTCTTTATTGTGACTTAGTGGTTTTGTGGATGGTTTTGACAAGCACTGCCGGCTTAAGTACTCTTCATATGAATTATGGCAATAAATAAAAGGCTTTAGGTAACCTTTCCCCCTCTCCAGAGCTTATTATACAGTGTTTTGGTACAAACAGTGTTAATACTTTTATTTTTATCATCTTTGTAACATGGTGCTGTTAGTGTTTTAGGAAAGAGTGGTTCATCGAGTTGCAGTATCCACAGACCTTGTATGATAATGTCAGATCCAGTGTACGGTCTCCAGAAGTTGCTGCAGTTAATTTGCACACAGCCGCTTGTCTGCCGGAGCTGAGCACACATCTGGGATTTGGCACCCTCTGTGTGGAGTTTGCAGATGGTTGGTTCCCCTGTGGAATCCTCAAGCCTCTGAAGGAGGGGTCAGCTCATGTCCCACCTACTTCTGCCATGTGAGCCCTCTGCGGGACACAGAGGGCCGGTCTATTCTTGTCTCTGCCTCTCCTGATGAAACTGTCTTCCCTGAAAAGAAAATTGCAAGAGTCATAGACACAGAGGATCAAAGAAAGGAGATTCTGTGGCACAGTCTAATGAAGAATACATCTGGCTAAAGGATAGGGAGCATGGATACTGCTCCCTGCTACAAAAATATTTCAGAAGATCTTTTTTTTTCACCTGAAATGCAACACATTCCTTGAACTAAGACCCAAAACCTGGGCATTCTGGTAGCAGTTTCCAGCCACTAAGCTACAAAATCCTTCTTGTTCATGTTTGCTGTCATTTGATCTCTTGTCTTTAAGAAATGGAAGGAACATCTTTATCATCTGAAAGTTAAAAGATGTAAGCTTTTTCTTCGCCTCTGGTGTTCTTTGATTATTTTTCTGATAAGAACGTGCCAGCTACCAGGCCCTTCTAATGCAAGTGCAAACAGCAATAGTCTCAGCAAGTGGAACAGTCCCAAGCATGTTGAGAAATGTGTTTGCTCCACACCTGTGGGAATCCAAGATACTGGTTACGAAAAAACAAAGTTGAAAATGTTCAGCACTTCAGAGCTGTTCACATTTCATAGAATTCTTTTTCTTTAGTTTAAAAACACTTGTAAATATTTTTATTGAATCTTTTTTCCCTTTAACAGAAGCAACAATAACAAACCTTCAGCAAATAGTAATCAATTTATATTTTTTAAGAAAACAAGGCAATGGTGTGCAGCTCTGTAATGTATCATTTCTATTCATAATATATTTATGGCATATAATAGGTTAATAATTTAACAATGTATTTCAGACCTATGAAGAAGTTTAACTTTTCATTGTCGTTTTCCACAAATCTGTAATATCATACTGAATGATTGTGTACTTCAGTGTAGAAATTTGGCCTATGATAATGTGAATAGAAACATAAAGAAACATAAGAAATCAACAAGTTTAGATTGCCCTTCTATAACATGCTAATATAGACAATCCACAAAATAACTTTTACTTAAAATTACCAATCTGGCATTTAAAATGTGAATTTTTGTATGTGTACAAAAGAAAAACTAAAGTACCAAATGTCTGGCTACTTTATCAGAATAGCACTTTACATCCTTTAAGAAGCTATCAGGCTATTACATATGACTAATATATCAAGTTTCAATGCAGCATTTATTCAAAATTTAATAGAGATAATAGTAACATAAAAGCTACCCTCTGGATCTCATAATTAAAAGGACAAGAGCCTGAGAGTCATAAGAAGGGAACGTAAAGTTAATTACTTGCTTGTGTGCAGAATAAGAAGTCTATAATCTTAAGTAGTAGCCAATTTATAGGTTTGAATTCCTGAACACTAATGTATTAGGAGAATCATTTCTACTTCTGATAATTTCTTCATATAATTATGATTAGACTCTTAGCTGTAGTTTAATTTACTATGCCACTTCCCAACACGCCCCTTTCTCTATGGTTTTGTTTACCAGAGCAAAGATTTCAGGCACTAATATTGTCTGAAAGCTTACAGTAAATCTAAACAGTAAATACGTTTTACAGTCAGTTATAGCAGAAAATAAAAAGTGATAATATTTCTTAGTAGATATAAAATCCATTGGGGGTAAAAGATATTCTGAAATATTAGCTTTACTCTGTTTACTCTGTGGGTAAAATTAAGGTTGAATTTAAAAATAAATACTTGTGTTTTCTCCGGAAATAATTTTCAGCTAGTTTGGTGTCTGTGGCAGTTTTCCAAGTTTTCCAAGTTTTCTTTTCGGTGTCAATTCCTCTGGGAGATTAAGAGAAGTCAAGAGGTATAATGCCATAGATGCTGAACCAGAAGACTTTTCCAAATTGCTCTTGAGGAATTTTTATTTCCTACTGTACATCATGTACAACCCTATTTCTTTCCTATTGCACACGAGAAACAGAGGGATGAAAATTTATTTGAAAAAATATTTCAGGATTAAAGCAACAACACAAACAGATGGTATGATGGCCAAGCTGACAAAGTAAATGAAACTTTTTAATAGTAAAAGGAAGGAAAGGAAGGAAGGAAGGAAGGAAGGAAGGAAGGAAGGAAGGAAGGAAGGAAGGAAGGAAGGAAGGAAGGAAGGAAGGAAGGAAGGAAGGAAGGAAGGAAGGAAGGAAGGAAGGAAGGAAGGAAGGAAGGAAGGAAGGAAGGAAGGAAGGAAGGAAGGAAGGAAGGAAGGAAGGAAGGAAGGAAGGAAGGAAGGAAGCATAGACCTGAAATCTGAGAAGGAAGGAAGGGGGAATGTAGTAAACCACCCATATTTCAGAAGGCATTAAATAAGTTATGAAAAACTGCAAGTTTATCTATTTTCCATAACTAACAGGCAGGAGGCAAGACCTTGCTATATTTTAACTATACCCTTAAAATTAATTCAGACAGAGAAAAGCCACATGCCTTTTACATAATCCTGAATAATGACAAAATAGCGACTTGTTCAGCTGTGTTTATCTCTAATCAGATGTACTGATATTTCAGCATGATTATTGTAACATAGATATGCTTGATATGTCTTCCAGCAAGACTAGATGAACTTGCTTTCTATGACATGTATTACTAAACTTTTTTTCCTGTAAGTAGTTAAAAATCTACAATAAGCATCACCTAATTTGCAGGACAAATTAAATCTAAGATATGTGTCTGTCCATGATGGTTCCATGACTAACACACTTTCAAGATCCTCATGTAAGTCTGAATGTCACCTTAAATTGCTACAAAATAAAAAAGATTAATTAAAAAGTACCATTACGTTGAAGTGCCACAGATCTTCTTGAATTCTGATTCAGTAAATATGCTATTATCTCTTCTATTTTTAATTTTACTTTCCTCATTCTTGCTTTTCTAAAGTCCTACGTATTATCTTATTATGTTTATTCATGTAATAGTTAGATCTACCCAGACACTTCCACTTTCATTGCCATTTATTTTGTATTTGTAATACTAATTAGATTGTTCTCTGTGCTTTCTAAAATAAAGTGTTGCCATAGCATATAGTTCAAGGTAAAATGCTGATACAATTATAACTGCATAATATGTTGGATTAAAGTCAAATTAAATAAAATAATTTCCCAGAAGTGACATAATACCTTGGTGGATCTGTGTGCAATACTAAGTTATTAGGGTATAATTGTAGAGAGTGTGATGTCTAACACAGAAAAAATTCACACGATGGTGTGAAAATACAATTACTGAAATAGCCTTTCCTTTCCCTGAAATACACTAAGACATTAGAAATATATTAACATATAGAGGTTATACTTTTAGAAATCATTTAATAGTTTACTTTCACTCTTCTACAGATGCGTCCACAATTAATGTCATTATATAATAATTGCTGTCATAACCAGTATCAATGGATTACCCAGAATTCGTATATGCAGAAGTTCTTTTGGGATAAGCATCCCTATGCACAATGAAGAGACTGTATTTTGGTTAGTAAGTGATTATAATGGACTAACAAATTGTAAATACCACTTTGACTAATGATCAAAGAGTTAGAGTATGAGTAAGGAGACCTCATCCACTGTCTTGTATGGCTTAACCATACAGAAAGTGAGTATCTGTTCTTCTAATAATGATACTTATTTTTGTGGTTTTATATTTATTACAAATACTGATATACTAAAGACTTACAGCTGTTTCCATAACCTTAATACAGACTGAAGAGAGAAGACTGTAGAGAGGATTGGTTTTATTCTATCAGAAGAATCACTGTATTTGACAGACTTGTAAAAATTAAATTCACATTAGAAGGTATTTTGATGTAGAATTTTAAAAATCATAAATTGAAGACCAGTTCTCACTGGATTTATATCACATTTTGGAATAAAGATGGTGTAATGGCACTTCCTGGTATAAGAGAGGACATAGTAGTTTTTAGAGTAAAAGAAGATACTTCCTCAGAGAAACAAGCACAATGACACAATTGCACTTTTTCTTATCTTCACTGATAAATAATAGCAATAAAAGGAAGCTTCCTTTTTAAAGAGAAAACATACATATGACACTGATTAAAATTCACACCAATTTAGACACTTGCACTATGACATCAGAGTGAGTATAAAATTATCTTGGAATGATTTGCAATAGCATATCCTTGCAGCACTGTGTCATAAGGTCACTCATGCTCATTCTGTTTTCCAAAGGACAGGATGAACATCTGGGTGAGTGCTACAGCCAATGCATCTCCTTACCAGTGCCTGCCTCCAAATCAATCAGTACCTGTCTTAAATCAATGCCTGTCCTAATCATGGCAGCCCACCAGTTTATCACTCCAGAGTAACACACCTGTGGTGTGATATTTTCAGTGGTCCTGTGCCTCTCTTCATTAGGTACAATTCCGCTGCTGCTGCTTACTGCTCATTGCTAAGTATCTCTCCTTCATTTTTTTCTGGCACTCAGTTTTGCAACTCAGCAGGGTTCATTTCTCAGCAATAGCAGTGGAAGGAGGTGTGAATCAGCAAAGGATAATTTCAACTACCCACTGTCCTATCATCACAGGATTAAGCAGGAAACGGTGTAGTAGATAAGGTGTACTGTCTTGGAGCAATTGATTTTGTGGTTCTGTAATGCAAGGACATGTATTTGCTGTACATGTCCAATAATGTACTTTCTGGAAACACTACCACATGATCTTCTGGTTTAGTTTCATTGATTCTAAAATTTTGGATTTGTGTTATTGTCTAGATCGCTGGGTCTGGATCTCAATATGTATTTCTAAGAGCATGTAGCCCACTTTTATTTGGGTATAAGGGTCTGGATGATTCCTTTTTTAAATCTTCTTTTATTCAGGTTAAGATACAGAGCCAAAACACTTTCATAATTAATGTCTTTACATTCTTAAATCTTGTATGTTATGTCAACCAAACCGATAGCCTTCTACAAAGACATGGCTGGCTTCATGAACAAGGGGAGAACAGCAGAGAAATTGCTGCTCCCCACAGCCTGGAGAACTTCTGGAGAACAGGCTCTTTTCAGTAACACCCAATGACAGAACAAGAATCAATGGGCACAAACTGAAACATGGGACATTCTCTATGGACAAAAGGAACGTTTTTACAGTGTGACAGTTTCACAACTTGTCCAGAGGCACTGTGGAGTCTCCCTTCTTGGAAATGTTCAGAAACACACTGGACATGGTTCTGAGCATCCTGTTCTAGGTGACCCTGCTCTGAGCAGAAGGTCAGACTTAATGGTCTCCTGGGGCCCCTTCTAATCTCAGCACTTCTGCAATTCCATGTCCACCCTTCTTTCTTGCTCACTCACATCTTCTGTTGGCTTGTACTAAAAGTCTATCAAAAGCAGAATAATTTCAGGAGACTTTCCTCAGAATCAATTAAATTAAAACATTACTTACTAAACCCAATTCTCCAATTTATATGCTAAATACATACATTGAATAGGAGCACATGTATAACTGAGGGCATAAACCACCCCAGGTAGTGTACATTATTTATGATAGAGTTCAACAGCTTTTTGTATTTCATTTCTCCTTCATCATATAAGCCAGAGTGCTACTACTGAAGGCAAATGAAAGTATTTACAGTAGAAGATCAGGAGAGAGAATTTTTTAGGCTCATGATAAAAAAATAATGCATAGTTTTATGCTTTGGGAATTCATCTCCCATGTCCTGCAAAATATAGTACTGAGACGGGTTATAATGGATCTAGTTTATCTGGTGCAAATACTGTAAGATATGATTTCCCCTTCAGCTAACAAGAATTTGCTAATTATTAGCATGGATGATTAAGTGTTTTGAAAGAACAGTGAGAAGGAAATTGCAGTGAAAAAAATCATATTAGAAACTTGCAGCAACACTTATTATTCCCATTAAATATGAATCATTTATTAAGAAAAGTGACTGTAAGTGATACACATGCATTCACAGATAACCCAGTGTGAGGCTTATGAAATTAATGGGAAATAGAGCAATCTTTGTAATGTCCTGTGTAATGGCTAGATGGCTAGTCCCTGCTAATATAGCATGAAGCACTTTGAAGGGTCATGGCCTTACCTCCTTGCCTCACTTCTGGTCACTGTACAGCAAACTTGGTACTGTGACTTGCTCAGAAGTACCCAGGATGTGTGTCTTTTCCTTGATTAGATACGTTGTATAGAAAAAGCACAGTCAGACCTGGTTAAGACTGAAGGAAGTTAGAATGAGTAAAAATTAAATCAGTTGTCCTGGAAACAAACAGAAATGCTAGTGAGTAAGGTCCATATCACAGCAGACATTTCAGTCCCCTACCTTTTATTTAAAAAAAAAAAACAGGTATAAGGAACTCAAGTTAAAAAAAAAGAAATTATTTATTCAAATCCTATTTTACTAATATTATTAAGAAAGAAGATCATAGAATCATAGAATGGTTTGGGTTGGAAGGGACCTTTAAAGGTCATCTTGTCCAACCCTACTGCAATGAGCAGGGACAGCTTCAACTTGATTAGGTTGCTCAGAGCCCTGTCCAACCCTTGAATGTTTCCCAGGGATGGGGCATGTACATAGGATGTACCATGGACATGGTAAATATAAAGATTTTTCAAAGGATATAGTTTCAAATTACTCTCTCTACATCTAATAGAGGGTGCCCATACATCTGCAATATTGAAGTTGTGTTTAAAAGAATTATGAGTCTTTTAGATGAAATTATGAAGATGTTTTCTCTAGGTTCTCAAGCACCACACTGAGGCTTTCTCCTCCAAAAGACAGGCAAATGTAATGATATTTGGCAATACTGAAGAGGGAAGCTTTTTATATGTTGAAACCACTGGGCTATTTCCTTGCCTTTAATCTCCTATTCTCTGTACAGTTCCTGAGTAGACCCGTAACAGACCTCAGGACTACCTTCCCTACTCATTAAAAATTTATACTTTTCGATGAAAAAAAATATGAAGACTATAAAGAAGAATATAAAGTAAAGCACAAAAAAGAAATAGCAAGACGACCTGACTTGAGCTCATTCTAGTGTTTGTTAGAGCAGTTATATTTGGGTTGTTGAGGGTGTACATCTGTAAGAGGGTGCGGGTGCCCAGGCCCTGGCAGCAGCCGGGCTCTGTGAGGGGAGGCTGGGCTGCCCCAGCCGGTTCCAGCCGGTTCCAGCCGGATCCAGCCGGATCCAGCCGGATCCAACCACCCACTGCAGGGCACGGCTGCACCACGGCCGGGGAAGAGGTGCCTTGAAGATTATTTAACAAGGGGAAAAAAACAGTGCACAGACAGTGAGGAGTGAGAAAAAAAAGCGGAACAACCCTGTGAGCTGGGGAAAAGAGGAGAAAGAGCAGAGATTCTCCTGCAGCCTGTGGAGGGAACATGGGGGGAGCAGACACCTACGCTGCAGCCCGTGGAAGACCCCACATTAGGGCAGGGGGATATTCCCTGGAGAACTGCAGCTCATGGAGACCCCACACCAGAGCAGGCTTAACCTGAGTGTCTGCAGCCCATGAAAAGGACCCATGCCAAAGCAGAAGAAAAGAGTGAAGAGGAAGGAGCAGCAGAGAGGAACCACTGTTTATTGACCATAGACCCCTGCTCTCCATTTTCTCTGTGCTTCTCAGAGAGCAAGAGAGGAGTCAGGAGAGGGGGGAGCAAAAGTGTTGGTTTAATGTATGTTTCTCACTATCTGAATCTATTTTTATTGGCAACAAGTGAAATTATTTTTCCTCAAGTCAAACATCATTTGTCTGTAATGGTCACTGGTAAGTGATCTTGAATTTATCTCAACCCACAAGCTCTCTCATCCTACTTTTTGCCCTGTCCCACTGAGGATGGGAAGCGAGTGAGCAGCTGGATGGGAGTTTGGCTGCTGGCCAAGGCTAATTTGCCATTGTACGTGAGTCTTTTTCATATTAAAATTTAGCTGACAGATGAGCAATCCTCGAATAAAAATATTCCCACAAAGATTTCTCTGTAAAATCCTCATTAGAACATGAATACTTTCCCTTGTGACAATACAAAGGTAGATATTTTATGTCCAACTTAGATCCCTTTCTGCAATCTAATTTGGTTTATATTTCATTACAGCTTTCTCACAAGCTTTAGTTTAAGAAGTAACAGGGTTGAACAGTTAATAATAACAGGGCTATGGTGTCTAAAAAACATTTCTAGCTCAGGAATTTTGTTATTAGTAAAGCTTAACTTTGATTTAATTTGTAAATCCAGATATAAAGCCTGCCCTCATTCCCTCCCTTTCATTTATAATATCCAGATTTGTAAAAAAATCAGGAGTTATTATGCTATATTTTATATTTATTAGTCTATATTTTGTATCTGACTTTTTCCTTCTGCGTAGACTCTGTTTACATTGGTTTTCCTCTTACTGCTGCACATGATTTCTTCAATTTATCAAATTTGTTATGAGCCTCCCAAGGTTCTTGTGATCTCTCCAAAATTGGCCTTGTCAGGATATTTTATCAGGCACTTTCATCTTTAATTCACTATACACTGAGTTTCTATGCAAGAAAAGGTATAAACTAGAGCTTACAGCTGGGAATTCCTCTGTGACAATGTAAGGAAGAGGCTTCTGTTTCCATTAAAACCAAACATTTACTTTTATATTGAATTATAGTCAAAATTTGAATAAAGCTGTAATATAATTTGTTAGAACTAGATGGAAAAGTGGTAAGGTATGCCCAATTTTCGAGTTTTCTTAAGAATTATACCAGCCAGATTAGTGGTCTTGTATATTCCCTCACCTGGTTCTTCAAGACTACATTGACTCCTCTAACAGACTGAATCATAAGCAGAACAAAAATAAACAAAAAAATGCACTTTATTATAAACTTTGATCCTTCAGAAAATGTAAAAAGTCTTCCTTTTTCAGGAATTTGGGCAACAAATTACCTTCCATAGCTTCCATTGATTCCTCATTCATTATCTGAATCTTGAAACAATTATTAAGTGGAAAAAAGGTGGGGATGGAATAAACTCATGAAACCCAGCAATGAATACATGGGCATATCTGTTCCTCAGGGAATCTACCCACTCTGAGAAGTCCCACTTTATGTTTAAATACAACTTCCTTCAGCGTAAGGGCTAGTGCATGCAGATGACATACCCTGTCCTCCCTCCCCTCTTACCATTCCTCCTTCCTACCCTGCACTGTCTCACAAAAAAATCACACAGCTGTTTGTGAGGTTTCATGTTCTATCATCTAGAAATGTGGCACCAATGAAAAAAAAACCTCTAAAGATGACTCATTCAAGAAGCAATTGCTTCTAGCATTCTTTTCTGTCTTTCACTCAATCTACCCACAGTTTAACATTCAGGATTTGCAGAATGCTGGCTTCAAGTCCATCAAAATGTCCATAGAAAAGCTGTTCCAGCTGAAGAAATTATATTCATGTCTACAGCAGCTAGGGATATCTTCTTCAGGGACATTAAAAACAGGTTTCAATTCTCAGCAATAAATCTTTCCTCCATGTGATCAACCACTTCAGAAATCCACAGATCCACTCACCAAAAACTGACATATTCAGTATTCAGCAAAATTAAGTTTTTCCACTACATATACATCAAATTTCTGTGTCTATTCTTTTACAGGCAATTCAGCTGTATTAGAACAGACAATTCAAGGGCACATAAGTGTATCTATCTATCTATATATATTATATATATGGTGAAGAATACTAAGGAGAATAGGAAGTAGGTCATGGTGTGGTTCCAGCTAGCAAAAGATAAAGAAATTTGAGTAATGTAGGAAAACTAGACAGGGAAATGGGAACAAAGGTGGCTGGTATCATCATCAGGATAAAGGAAATTCAAAGACCTTGACAAAAACTAAGAGCAGAAATTGGCAGCAGTGCACCTTACAAATTACTTCCAGGAACTTCTACTAAATATCCTGGGAAGCATTTTTCTATGTTTTGTAGACATGTATGACTATAACCACAGACATCGTGTGACACATATTTAAAATAAAAAAAAATAGTGTGCTCCAATGCAATTACAGTATAATGCAATCATCTAAGGAAGTGGAGAAAGCGTGAAGAGTCAGCCTTATCAGAGATACTTTCAGTAACTGTGATATTGTAGCACAGATTTTAATGCAATGCAAAACACACCTAATTTTGCAATTATTTTTTTGTTTCAAAATCAGCTATAATTTAATCACTTACACTATAGCCTAGTTTTCTACATACATCCATATTTGTACTTCCGAATATATTTACCTGGGGTTTTTTTACTATATGCATAATTTAAACCACCACAAAAAGCATACAAGAAGAAATTAGTGTAAAGAAGAATGTACTCAGAGCTTTTCCACTGAAATTCTGGTTCTGAACTGTGCCTTTAGTTTAATGACTTTTTTTTTTATCATACAGTAATCAATACTCTAATCAATAATATTAGGCACTCAGAATGTTAATGATGGAATTATTAAGGTTTTCTTTGTTTTATACTGCCCAATTTTCACAGATGTTTTTAGGGGGAGAGTTATTACCTGATATTCTCCTGATTATGAGATATTTATTTCCATATCTTCTTCATCTCCCAATATTACATTTTCCATCTGTCTCTGATACTAACCCCATTCCCTGTTTCATTTTGCCTATAAAAGAACAACTTCTTCTCTTGAAATCTATGCTAGTTTTGGATGGGGTAGGGTTAATTTTCTTCCCAGTGGTTGGTATGTGTTTTGGATTTGTGCTGAACACAGGGTTGATAATACAGAGATGTTTTGGTTATTGCTGAGCAGGGCTTGCACAGAGCCAGAGCCTTTTCTGCTTTCCATGCTGCCACACTGGTGAGGGGGCTGCGGGCAAATGGGAGGTTGGGAGGAGACACAGCCAGACACAACACCAACCACAGACAGGTCATCCAAACTGACCAGAAGGATATTCCAGAGCATCATGCTTAGCATATAAAGTGGAGGGAAGGGAGAAGGGGGGCACATTTGGAGTGATGACGCTTGTCTTCCCAAGTCACCATTACATGTGATGGGGCCCTGCTCTCCTGGAGATGGCTGAACAGCTGCCTGCCCTTGGGAAGCAGCGAATTCCTTGCTTTGCTTTGCTTGTGTGTGTGTCTTTTGCTTTCCCTATTAAACTGCCTTTGTCTCAGTCCATGAATTCTCTTTTACCCCTCCAGTTCTCTCCCTAGTCTTGCTGGTGAGGGAGAGAGTGAGTAGCTGCATGGGGCCTAGTTGCTGGCTGGGGCTAAACCATGACAAAATGCCAAATAACCTGCTTAAAATACATCCTTTGCTACAAATGAAATAAAATTACAGAAGCTTCCTCTGTTGATAATGCAAAGCTAGCAGTATAATTTTTGTTGTCCTGTTGGATGCGGGAAGATGGCTGCACTTGCAGTATAATGATTTGCCACTACTTTCATTCAGATAAAAGCAGTCCTGTTTTTCTCTAGATCTATGACAAATCTATATTATGAGTCACTTTCTGTAAGGTCGCTGTAGGTGCATTACATCACAGGGAGAGGTACAACTCAGCACTGCATTTCTGTATTATATCACTGGAACAACTCTGCCAAGTTTTGTCAGCAGGAGAAAGGGTCAGGTTCAAAATCTGTGAGTTCTTTGTAAAATTACAAAACAAAACCAGATGAGTATTCATTCAAGCACCTGGAAAAATGAAACCCTTCCTCTCAAGGCCAATACTTTCCTCTTCTCAAGGAGTATATATTTTCATGTATATAATAAAACAAACAAAAATAAAACAAGCCCAAAGCATTTATATTAACGTGAAAGAGAGCACAACCAGCAAGGAATTAGCAAAATGTAATGTATAAGGTGCATAATCCAAAATTAATTTTGACAAGAAAGCTTTTCCTTTGCTTCTTTTTGTGCTGAACATCCATTGAATAAATGTCCTGTTGACTCACTTATTTCTTGGTTTTATTCTCTTGTGACTTGGATTTATTTCCTTTAGTTACTGAACAGTCAGACTCAGGAATTCACTTGCATGGGTCCATTTCGAGCCCCTCAATGGAAACACTCTGGCTTCTTTGGACATGCATACACAGCTCTTCTGCTCTAATTAGCAGAGCTTTAGTACTAAAGTACCTAATTTATGATCAGGTCAGAGCCGTCTTGTACATGGTCTGCCTAGACAAAGGACAGAGGATCTTTTTAAACCTACTCCAGAAGTGGAGTACACCCATTAAATGACCTCCTGACTACATCTTCAAGCATCTTTGCAATAACCTGGTGAACTACGAGCATCTACTTTCAGATTTGTAAAAGCTGTGCAGAAAATGGTATTTTCTCCCAGGTGAGCTGCTGTAGATAACAACCTGTAACAATCTGGAGTAAAGAAGTGCCCTTTTATTTTTAGTACCAAAACTATGCTGATTTTAGCTCTGTGTTTATTTTGTTTTAAATTCTCATTTAGCTCTTGATACAACCTAGAGCTTCAATAGAATGTGTCTTCCTTGTGATTTCTCTTCTTGATTTAGCTGTAAATTACAGAGTATTGATTTGGTTTTGATCCATGAAAACAAATGGAGCAAAATTGTCCTTAGCCACCACACATTTGTTCTTTCTTATTTCTTTCAGCTGTGTCTAGAAGCTTGAAGACGGCAAATCTTCTTTATTTAGTGTGGGAGAATGACTAGTGAAAGCTGAAACACTGTCAGCCTTTAAGCTCTTTAGACTGGAAATTTAGAATCAGTTCTAAGGTTTAGTGTTTGTATTTGTTGGTTCATATTCCAGTTGAGGATCTGGACTGTAGTCTAAATTAGCCAAATGTGATGCTATCATCTAATAGGCATAGCAGAAGAATAAAAAACTGAAATATTGTTATTCCAAGTTTCCAATATAACCCTCTGATACTAGAAATGTAGTTGACAGCTTTCTATCAAAGAAGGTAGTTTGTCCAAGTTGAAAACAAAGTTAAAAACAGTTGGTTTCAGTGGTAAAGACCAAACCCTAGATGTTTAAATCTCAGAGGTGAATTTCTGTTTCTGTTTGACCTCCTAGATGACCTAAGTTTATAGATGATTTGAAACAGATGATGCAGAAAGAAAAACAATGATACCACCAACAGTTAAAGATTGGAAATTAATTGAGGTTTTTGTCCACATGTTCTTCAGGAGGTAAAGGCAAGGCTCTTGGACTCACTAACCAGCAAATCTGTTCTGCTTGGTGGACAGCTTAATTTTTCAGTCATTACCTGCCTTCATTTGGAGGGTCCTTGTTTCTAGTGTGATAATTCTTTTTCTGTGTAAATAAAATGAAATAGCATGAGACAAAAGAAATAAAGGGAGTTTTAAGAAAATTATTTCCTTAAAAGGTGTCCACTTACACCTTTTGCCATTTTGTAACACTCTTACTCATGCACATTTTCCCCATGATACCTCATGAACTGGTATATAGAAATGAGAAATAAGCCACTTTCAAATCTGGAGAAAGATTTCACTCCTAAAAAGAAAGGGCTCTTCCTGAAAGTAAGAGCAGGAAAAACAAGACTAAAAAATTAAACATTATGCATGATTTTTGGTTAAAATATGTTTAACAAAATAGTGATTTAAAATCAGCAAAGCCAGGAGATGTTCATAACTGCACTAAGTTTCAAAAAGTCAAAGGACAGACATTTTGCTGGAAAGCTGTGCGACACTAGAATAAGACAGGTTCAGCCCAGCATGCCTGCATTTGTCAGTACTCAGTAGAGGGGATAGCAGGCAAATCATATGTCTTAAGGAGTTATTTCTGATTCATTAGAAACATAGCTCTGCATCCATTCTGGCTGAAAACTTCCAATACAGAAGGACAAGGTCCATCAAGACAAGAATTTTGATAAGGATTCTGTTCATTAGGTGATCAAAAGTTGAATATTCTGTTTTGAATTAATAAAAGGCATGTTTCTGCTAACAGCAAACAGTATCTATTCCCTTATTGCTGATGATCACAAAAAAGCCTTCCTTCTATGCTGTTGCTCTTTTCCTGCAGGGTACTACTGTGACACATTTCCTATGATTTTTCTCCTGATTTATTTCCCTCTTTCCTAAATAAGCATGAAAAGCTAACAAGAAGATTAAAGAGGAGACAGTCTACAAAGCATATTTAGCATTGTATCTCTTCTACCAGATCTATCCAGAACTTCTGGGTGACTCAGAATCTGGATGAAACTGGAAATCTATGAAATGAAAAGGGATCATCTGTATAAAACATCAGAAAGGTGAAAGAATTGGCAGAAGCAATTGTTCTTGTCACATGAACCACTTTTCATGTAATTCTGTGAGCATTTTCAAGTGTTCTTAGGCTGCAGCCCATTGGCCCTTCAGCTCCAGGTAGAGATGGTTTACCAACTCTTTTGCATATCTGTAGTGACTGTATCAGAATTAAACTTCTAGGGAAAAAAATAGTGTCAGTAACCTTCCTTCCCCGAAATACACCCTATTCTATTGAAGAGCACAACTCCACAGTAATTCAAATAATTTCGGATAGGGAAGGACCATTAAAGCTATTCAGGTCTCTTGTCTTTTTGCAGTCTTGACATTGTCTTCATTCACAATAGAAGGCTACATTTTTTTTGAAGTGTATACAGCCTGTTGGAGCCAGATTTTAAGAAAACTCTCAAGCATCTAAAAATTTTGAAAAAACTACTAAATTTTGTACAACATTTCAATTATGACTTTAAAGGCAATTTTATTTATTTATTACATAGTTTCTTTATCTCTGTTTTCAGGTAACTCAAGATCTATGCAAATCTTCCTGTTGTTGATTCCCATCTTGGTTATTCAGCTGATGCCACACTTCTCCAAGTCTCACCTCTCTTTGCCAATAAAAAGTTACAGAATTAAAAATGTTGAAGTGTGGTCTAAATTTTCAAGAGTGGATAGTGATTTAAGATTGCTGAAACAGCTGGGAATCAAGCACATGAAATTTTAGAGATGCAAGAGCTAGCTTTCAACCACCGAACTGCTGAATGCTTTGGGGAAAATAAGCTTAAAAACAACACAAGAACTGAATCATTCAAATGATGCACTAGGAAATTCTGAAATACAACTGAGCTAATCTTTTCTGTTCTTTATTCTTGTTCTGAATTGCTGTGCAGTTCAAATTTACCATACTGACAGTAGTGGCAGTATCAGGATATAGACAAAACAGCAATAGACCTCATCTTTATGTTGAAAGTGCCAATAGCAAAAATTAGAGATCAGTATAGTTAGCAGCCCAGTCCAATCCATTTAGGGATACATTAGCTTAAGGATAGAATTTTTTAAAAACAACAAACAAACAAACAAACAAACACTCCCCCCCAAAAAAACCAAAAACCAAACCAAACCAAACCAAAAAATCCCCCCACAAAAACAGAAACCAAAACAACAACAACAACTACCAAAAAAAGGAGAGGTGTACCAGGTAAAGCTAGAAAACAATTAAATAACTTTGTAAGAAAATACTTTTCTCATAATAAATGGTGCATGGTCAAACTATAAGGGTTCACAAGGAAGGCAGTTCTAACTACGTTCTTCTTTGGAATTTTTTTTTCTATGGCTTCGAAATTTCCATAGTTAAAACATAGCTTCTCTGTTAGATATCCCTTATGGGTTGTAAATGCAAGCAAATTAGAGTAGCAGTCTTTTCAAAGCAGAGAACAGTGAATGTTTGCAGAGTTAGTTGTAATTCACAATGGCAATATCTTTTAAAAATATTTTATTTTCACAGCATGGAAAAAAAAATTTCTTGTCTATCTCCAGCATCAGGAAAGAATTGTGGCATTTTGTCAGTGTAGAAAATAAAGAAAGAGTAGAGCTACATCACTCCTTGGGAGCCATGGAGAAAGTACTTCTGGACACCTGAAGGAATGTAAATTGATTTGTAAGGCATCCCCTTCTTTTTTTAAATCAGTTTGGCAGTAGGAAGAGTTGGGTGCTGGGACTCTTCCCCCTTACTAGACCCACTGAGATTGGCATCCCAAAGATGGATGCAGGTAAAAATCCACACAGATGGCATTTGCTTCAGACCCTTCATTGGTAAAACTTGAGGAACAACCTCGGTTCCAGTGAAAATTCACCTCCACAGCTAATCCAAATTTAGGAGCATATTAGATTCCTTACATTTATACACTCAGCTAAGATGACTGTTATCGAATGGCTGAGTTATCTAATCACCCAGGACTTTCACTTTCAGTGATGAAAAGAAATAGGTGTCTACAGTAATTCAGTCTTATCTGAGAACACAGATCAGAGTGAATTGCCTTCTGAAAATATCTGTCATTTCCTCTCTTCATTGAACACCAAAGTTCCTCAGTTAAGCAGCTGAAATTAGGAGAGGTAAATCTGGCTCTGTTAGTCTCAGAGGCACTACACCTTTAAAAGTGCTAAAGGTCTGCTTTAAACTTCTGCTAAAGGAGTACCATGGTTTTGCTATTCTGTTCCTACATGGTTCTATTGTTCTCTAAATGGTCTTCTTTCTGGTTAATAAAATTACAGTTTAAAACTTTATTCCCTCTTCACTTTTGCTAAGTTTATGCTTTATACTGGATACTAACCACATGTGTTACTTTGAAATGCAATACTATGAAAAAGTGATGGTAACACAGGATAGGATCTTCATTTCGTGGGACAAAGTGCTGAATAAAAGCACTCCATTTTACTAGCTGAGATAATCAGTAATTGTAGCAGCTCATTTTAATAGAGAACAAGATTAATAGAGATGATTCCTTGACAGTTAGATGTAACATGTCAAATTGTTTTGGACTCCTTTTTGAAAGTTGACCACTAGTGAAATAAAGTAGCTGATTGAAAAAATTCATAACTTAAATTCAGTTGTCCAGATTTCTCCTTATAATCTCAAATCTCCGTCCAAAGGGCTGTCTACATATGGAAGAAGGAAAACTCACTGTCTTAGAGGAAGTCTAATGAAACCAATGACTTAGCATTGCACATAGGTAAAACCTTATAAAATGAAGGCCTTGTTGCCTTTGTAAAATCATGGCTCAGGCCCGTTACTTTGGCTAAGTAGAAAATGACTGTGGGAAAGAGACACAGCTGAATTAGGGGTAGAAAAACACGCTGCGTGACTGTTGCTTGCTCACATCGTGATGTATGGTGGCTGGTTGAATCATGTTTGTTGTGCCTTAAAACTATGTAAACTGATAACCAGCTAAGTGCTTAAAAAAGGCCGGGTTTTTGCAATAAAGCGGCTCTCCTTTGCACCTGCCTGGGGAATCTGTGTCGCTCCTCATCACAACAACTTAGATTAGATTTTTCACACTCATCTGGTCTATCTTGATTTACAACATCCATTTTTCTATAAGCATAACAGTTTCTGGAAGATGATAATCAACTGGGTAAGCGGTGGGAATACATTTAGGTTTTTCCAATTCATAGCATTGTTGCTGATAAAGAGCCTCATCAAATAACTTGGTTTTCTCCACATGGAAGCAAGTGACATATTTTTGTTTTTCAATCAGGCTGCGTCAAATAATTATTATTTAAAATGAGGATTTTTTCACTCATACATTCTGCAGCCTACTACAAATAATCAATAAAAAGATTTACAGTTCTCAAAGAACTTTGTGGATGATGTATTTGTTTAGGCACTTTTACAATTTTACTTCTGTATTGAAAAAAAGACATCACTGAAATAATACTGCCCTTTGAGTTGACACTCTCCAAAATTATGAGCATAGTCAAAAAAATCACAAAAGTGTTAAGTTTGAAAGGCATCTCTGGAGATAGCCTAGTCCAACTTCCAACTCAGAGTAGGGTCACCTGAGTAGGGTGCCCAGGACTGACTAATCTGGCCTCTATGATGGGAGTGTCTGCATGAGGGGCTAAGGAAGAGCAACCTATGTCATTTATCTAGACCTCTGTAAGGGCTTTGGCAGGGTCTCACACAACATCCTTGTCTCTAATAGGAGAGATTTGATGGATGATATATTTGATGGATAAGGGATAAGCTGGATAGATGCACACACAGAGCTGCAGTCAATGATTCAGCATCCAAAAACAAAACAGTATCAAGTGGTGTATCTCCACATCAGGACCAGTACTGTTCAGTATCTTTATTGATGATATAGACAGTGATCAATAAAATGTCTTCAGTAAGAAACTTGAGAATTAGCACTTATATTCCATTCTTTTTTCAGAAATATCTGGAGAATGAGATTGTAACAATATTCTACTTGCGCTACAAATACTGCAAATCTATGTGCACCTGTGCACTTCCATTTACCTGCATAAACATAAAAGATTAATAAACAGGCTAACTTATGCTAATCTTGAATAGAACTGGTTTTCTGATCCTTACTAATTCTTTGTTTCAGACCATATTACTGAGACTTGCTAACAAAGCACATGCTTCACTCACCTCATGTGCTAGCCTGCATAAAGATGAGTAATCTGCAATTGCCTGGTGTTAATGAAGACAACTGTACTACTTCATTGCTTGTTGTTATTACTTTAGATTTGCATAGTTTCCAAACTGTAGTCTCATCCCTTAATATCAAAGGGATGATTTGTGATTCATCTTATCTTTTTTTTCTACTTAAAATGATAGAAAATTGGAAAATAATCTGTGTTCAGACTCAAGTTGGTAAAAACACATGGTTGTCGATATACTACCATTAAAGTACTTTAAATTTAGGAGACATTTACCTAGGTCCATTCACATATGCTAAGAAATTCCTGCTTAGTGCTTTCTCTCAGTAAATCTGAGTAAATAAAACCTTTGTAGATTTTGAAGTCTCTTCTCATTTGTCCTGTTTCGTGGCTGAATTAGTAAAATCCTCAGACTGTGTAATCTCTATCTGTAATGTCCAAAAACATCTTTACCTAAAAAACACATATCCGAAATTTTTTTCCAACAGTTAGATCTAGTATGCATTGAATTTAACAGACATCATGAGATAAAGAATTACATCTACAGTGCAATGCATCTTTATGGCATTTTTCAGACAAAGTATGCTCATAAACCCTGTCTGCTCAGTCATGAAAAGCTTCCAGTTGAACAGTGAACAAAATAGCAAACAATTTTAAGCTGAATTGCTAGAAATTTCCCCACAAATAATTTCTATTAATGAAGTTTTTCTGTTAGATGAGCAGTGTCACTTGCTACAACAAAGTCAGATAGATTTATGAGGCCATAAAGGCACAGGGCCTCTTCCAGCTGCAACAAGGCTGAAGCGCATGGCCACAAAAAGAGACAAGGATTTCTAATACTCAGGCTCTGAAGAGGTTTTATTTTGTTCCATTTTTGTCAAGACTTGATATAAAAGTAAAGGTAGGTGACAGAATCAGAGTAAATCTAACACAGAGAAGACTTTTCCTGCAAGCAAGCAAGCAAAGAGTCAGATAAGCAGAATGATCCTACATCAAGTTAGAATGAGCTGCTGGAGATACCCAGTGTACCAGAGTCTAACAAGCTCTTAAAATTTTGGCTTTTTCAGCTTTAAACAAAAACTGCTTTTCATCTACAAGAAAACTGATGACAGGACACCACCACTTTAATTTACTACAATAGCAAGTGTGGCAATTATAATTCCCAGAGAGGTTTGCAGAAATACTAAAGGTATATAATTTTATTTTGGATTCCTAACTCTTGTCATTGGGGATAAATTTTTGATCACCAACAAGTCCCACAAAGAAAAAGCCATGTTTGCTACCAGGATCAGCAATGGTCCTGTTCTATTTAAGTCATCAGGCAATTTCTGTATGTCAATAGTCCAAGACTGAGAAGGACACTGTGATCTCTGAAATCTAGCGTATCTGTGACCACCAGGTTTACCTGAACTTTCCTGTTTTCTTTATCTAAACTTTTTCTTGTACCTAATTCACTCATGCCTTATGTCATAATCCAGATTTTCTTACCTCAGGCTCTAATCTTTAAGATTTTTTTATAACCTTACTTACTAGATTTGGAAAGCTTTCAACTAGCAGTTTCCTGTTCCTTATGCAGCTACTCAGAGACAAAAGTCAAGTCTCTCTTTTGCCTCTTCTATGGGCAACTCATCTCAGCATACATCAGAAACATCTGAGCAGACTTCACATTAGTTAGTTTGAGCTCATTCTTACACACTCTGCTGTGCAATCATGACCTGATTTTCCTCTACAAACTCCTGTTTCTAGATTATACATGTGCATTGTCAATGATTTTTCCAGCCTCTTGTTCATAGCACTGTATCAAATGTAGTAAGATTTTAGAAGAAACAAGCATTTTACTTTCTATTCTAGAATTATGAAATTTATGATTCTAAACCCAAACAATTTCTGTACAAATATCTTTTACTTTTTACTAGTGTTTTCTTTTTTGGTGTTTTGTCTTTTTTTTTTTTTTTTGTGGGGGGGAGGTGTTTCATATACGAAAACTTTTTTCCTTTCTCAGAATTACCCCCATCCCCCTAGGTTTTCAGTCTATGATTGATTCAACAGCTATTAAAATCAGCTGGAAAATTAAGCTCATCTTTGGTGGGTTTTAGACCAAAAATAAAAGTCAACACGTTTACATTATGATGCTAAGTTACAGTGTTAGTTTTGAGTACAAAGAAGATTCATTTCACCTAAAATCTGTGTTTAAAAAGTTAGAGGTCTAACTCAGTTAATCCCTTTACATATAATGGTGTATAAGAAGTATCTTCACCAAATGACTCATAGCATCATAAAATAGGTGTCTAAGATGAGTTAGTTACCTGAGTCACCCTCTCTTAGTATATTTTTCTCTTCACTGACTATAGAAAGGATTATTATCTTAAGAGTTAGAAGAACAGCTTTTAGGTATTTCAGGAATGATTCGGGTGCCTATACAGAGATGCTGAAGATTATCTGACCTATCCTCATGAAGCCAACAGAGACAACAGAGCAGTGGATGCCCACATCCATCTGCAGCACTCTGAGCACTCAAAGATGAGTCTCCTGAGGTTTTGGGAGGATAATTTGACCAGAACCACGAAGGCCATGAGCATACTGGATGTATTCAGATGCAGGTTTGTGTGCCAAACCAGCCACTGAGCATAGAAGTGCAAAGGTGAGCAAATTAAAGCAACTCAGTAATAGATAAAAGTGAGGGCATGTTTCCTCAAGATTAGTGGTCCACAAACACAGTTGTCCTCCATCTGAGTGGTGATATTACGCAATGCTGTGCTCTGCAGATCTACTGGTCACTAAGACTATGCACTACATATTAGTTCAACTTGAGGCATATAAAATCAAGCACTAGAACCGCAAAAGCTCTGCCTTATCTAGCTGATTTGTTGAGAAACCTAAATTTCTTTTAATCTACCTTTCTTGAATTAAATCACCAGAACAGCGAAGCAAGGATGAAAAGAATTCCCTCATAGTTCAAATAAATTGTCTGATCACTGGAATAATGATTCATTTTTTAGTTTTCCGCCTTCCTTTCTGCTCAATAAATAGTAATTAAATAATGCAAAGTAGAAGAGTTTTGCATTTCCTTCTGGCAACAAGAAGAATGAGCTTAAATGGACAAGTTTCAGTCTCTTCTCACTCAGGGAGGACCAGTTCTGGTTTAGGCAGTTACATCAGGGACCTAATGAATAAAAATCAGCTCTAACTCAAGATTATTGCTTGAAGCTATGCTAAGGCACATGGAGGACAGGAGGTGATTCGAGACACCCAGCACTGCTTCACTAAGGGCAAGTCCTGCCTGACCAACCCAGTAGCCTTCCTTCAGTGAAGTGACTACATCAATGGACAATATCATTTATCTGAACTTGTGTAAAGACTTTGACATAGTCCAAAAAACATCCTCCTCTGTAAATTAGAGAGAGATGGATTTGATGGGTGGATTGTTAGATGAATAAGAAAGTGGTTGGACAGTCACATCCAGAGGGTAGTGGTCAAAGGCTCAGAATCCAAGTGCACATCAGTAAAAAGTGGTGTCCCTCAGGAGTCCGTATTGGAACCAGTGTAATATCATCATTAATGACATGGATGAAGAGATCAAGTGCACCCTCAGCAAATTTGCAGATGACACAAAGCTGAGTGGTGCAGTGACACACCTGAAGGACAGGATGCCATCCAGAGGGACTTGGACAAGCTCAAGAAGTGGCCCATGGGAATCTCGTGAGGTTTAACAAGATCAGGTGCTGGTGCTGCACCTGGGTCAGGGTAACCCCCAGTATCAACCTAGGCTGGGGATGAACAGATCCCGAGCAGCCCTGCTGAGAAGGACTTGGGGGTGCTGGTGGGTGAGAGGCTGGACATGACCCAGCCATGTGCCCTTGCAGCCCACAAAGCCAAACGTGCCCTGGGCTGCATCCAAGGCAGCGAGGGCAGCAGGGGAGGGAGGGGATTCTGTTCCTCTGCTCTGCCCTGGTGAGACCCCACTCACAGTGCTGCATCCAGCTCTGGGATCCACAGCACACAAAAAACATGGACCTGTTGGAGCAAGTCCAGGGGAGGCCACCAAGATGATCAGAGGGATGGAGCACCTCTGCTATGAGGAAAGGCTGAGGGAATTGCTATTGTTCAGCCTGGAAAAGAGATGGTTTAGAGGTGACCTAATTGTGGCATTCCAGTACCTAAAGTGAACCTACAAGAAAGCTGGAGAGGGACTATACAAGGGCATGTAGAGAGATGACAAGGGGAAATGGCTTCAAAGTGAAAGAGAGTGGGTTTAGATTAGGTATTAGGAAGAAATTCTTTATTGTGTGGGTGGTGAGGTACTGAAACAGGTTGCCCAGAGAAGCTGTGGATGCTCTGGAGATTCAAAGCCAGGTTGGATGGGGCTCTGAACAACCTGGTCTAGTGAAAGGTGTCCCTGCTCATGGCAGAGAGACTGGGATTGGATCTGGATGATCTTTAAGGTCCCTTCCAACTGAAGACATATTTTCATGGATCAGAGTGAATCTATTGCACTGAGGTACCCTACCCTATGTGCATTACTAGCCCATCTCAAATGTGTTTAAAGTGCATTAGATTAAACTTCTTTCATTGAAACTTAAAATAATACATTTCTCTTACACTTAGGATGAATTAAGTGTGTGTAGGTGGCAGCATACAACAGATTGTTGACTGTGGAAGTCTCTGCAGAGATTCTCTACCTGCTACACAACCTTGAAGGAACTCAGTTGAGAATTAAGACACCTAGATGCAGGTGTTTACACATAAATGTCTGTAGGTATGCTGTTTCTTAAATTTATATTCAATGGACTATTATTCAACAGAGTCAACCAAAATTAAAAGAGTTAGTCAGCTAACCATAAAATAGATATTTGGTGGTATAGTCTGAAGTTGAATTTTGAACACTGTCACTAAATACCAACAGTTGACCCACCACTATGAGGTGATTATTTGTCCATTCTGACTGCAGAGAGATCCTAAACCAAGAGATCACCTCAGAAGCCAAATTCTTACATGGCTGGAATTAGATGAGATCAATCTCACTGGTTTTATTGCAAGCTTTTTCCTTTGTCTCACTCTCATATTCATCCTTTGGCCATTATTTCTGCAAATTTCTCTGCTACATGGTGAGTAAGCACCTAACATTGTTAGCAGTGGTTGAAAAAAAAATGGGGACATATCCTGATCATTTAAATTTATTTTCTCAAGTTTCTGTAGACCATTTTCAAAATGAAAGTGGTAAACAGGTCTTGGCTTCTCAATGGAAAAATAATTTGATAAATTCTGCTTTCCTAACATGTATTTTTAGTTGCTCAGGACAGTCAGACTAGGGAAAAAAAATCTTTGAAAGCAAAATGACTTGTAATGATGAATCACAGCTGAGAAAGGGGATATACCAAATAATCTTCTTGGCTGTATTGATTTCAGTGTACAGACAGCTCAATCTCTGATGTAATGGGAAGCACTGTCCATGGCACTTCCCTAAGGACTAAGAGGCTTTGTGCTATTACATGAATGTCTCCTAAATGAGCATGAGGATTAATTTTAAGAACTCTGAAACAAAAACTGTAAGTTTTGCTCTCTCACACTCAGCTGGATCTGTTACATAGTAACTCCCACTACTTTACTCTCCAAATTGCAGCAAATTGGCCCTGACTTTTTGAGAGTTGGCCTTATCTCATGCAACCCACAGATAAACTACATTATTTTGTATTGTTTTTCTAAATTAAAAGAGCAAATTATACAAATTAAAGTCCTCCCAAAGTGTTCTGTTGAAATATGCACCTAGACATGCCGAGTTGGGAATAATATGAACTCTTAATCCTTTTCTCAAATCTGACATAGAGATGAGAAATCAACAAATTTTGTTTTCAAGTGATACAGAGTTTAGGATTGTGTCTTTACTGTTGGATAGTCATTGATTAATATAAATACAGTGCAATTTGAGATCTAGTCAAATCAAGCACAAATCTTTTCCACAAAGAAATTCTAAGAGTCCACTATTTCCTTAATGATGTTAGCGTTCAAATATATACGCACCATGTATAGCACCTTCGTGCTGAAATTCACAATCTCCATTTCCTGTCTTTGTCTTTCTTCTTATCTGTATATAGTTCAGGGAGTGGAATATAGTAATATGATCTGTTGAGAGCACTGAATCTCCAAATAAAATGTTTCAAGCAGCATGATTTTTATTGGCTCAGCACTACTAAACTCTGACTTGGGTACCCATACAAATGTAGGCTGTTAAATTATAGGGTCATGTTTGATATTGTTAATGGAAATATATTTTTATGTATGCACAAATATGGACCAATGGCACACAGAACAAAAGCCACATCCTACTTAGATTAAGCAATTATCTGAGTTAAAATCATTGTGTTAACCTGAAACTTGATCATTTTTCATTTGACTGAAACATGGAATTTTTTCCCTTTGTTGAATGTTTTTGGTAGGTGTCTTGTTAGAGAGACTGACAAAGCAGAGTGACACAGAGTAAATTAAAAACAAAGAGTAGTTTTCATTTTAATAGACACACATCTTGTAAAAATGAGATACCAACAGAGCTATGTTACTCTGAGTCTTTCATTAAGTGTGTGAGTTGTCTTTCACTATTACAGCAAATACAGCTGAAATTCATTCACCATGCAACAACAGCCTGATGCTTCTATTGCTCCACAGAAACCGTGATACAGCTTCAGAATTGCATACAGCTTCATATATTTATATTACTGAATCATTCTTTTAAGACAGAAGTTTAATCTTCATAGCCATCTTCATACCTAAACAGGCTGGCAAATTAAAATGAATGCTCTTTGGAGAACAGCTGAAGAATACACCAGGAAATCCCAGGTGATTTCTGATCATGCATGAGATACTGCATGACTGACAGGCTTGTTCTTCCTTCATGTATGATGCATATAAAAGATCATGTTGGGTGACTGCAAACAGTAGGTAAAATCCATTCAGAAGAGGAGATACAGATCTGTAGGAGTTTCTGTATTTATGGCATTATAATAAGACCACAGTTAGCCATGCTTGGTATTGGCATGGAACTTATATTCTGATTAAAAATCTATCATATCAAAAATATCCAAAAAGAAAATATATCTTAGTGAAGTTATGGACTGGCCAACACCTGACAGTTTCCATTTAAACCTTAAATTGACCCCACAACTATTATTTTGCATACATATCACACAGGATGGAGAAATAGTGACATTCCTATCTGACTGCTGTTTAAAAATTATCTAACACAAACCATCTTGAAATCTGGCATGGAAGACCACAGGTATTTACAGCAGCATGAGACCTTTTCTCCCCACAGTAAAAAGTGCTTGAAAGGAAGTTGCCTCTTACATAAATTTTCTTAGAAAATTTAATATAGTTACAAAAAAAGGAAAGGATTCTTTAGTGATTTTACATTACTTTCACATTTATTTGAATGCCACAGGAATCCAGTGTTACTGTTTTTATTGATAAGTCTCTTAGGAACTTTGTCTTCTGCACCATCACAAAGACTCATACTGAGTAAGAGAACTTTGGGAGAAAAGACATTGCTAAGTATCTTTATCCTGCTACAATTAATAACACAACTACAATATCTTGACCTTGCCTATTCACTTGCTTGGATTCTTCAACATTTTAACTATCTTCTTTGTAACTCAGATCCCTAAAACCTTGATTTCCAGTCCTTGCTGTAAAAAGCAGGTAATAATAATAATACTTTCTCTAAAATTCTGTTAAATATTCAACTTTTCCATTTCAGAAAGCCTCCAGTTTATATAGGAAGAAAACAATGTTTTTAATTTTTCAAGAAATAACTTCCACATGGGCTGTGTTGGACTTTTAAATGTCTGCCATTTATTTCATTAGATTAATGATGGACTTGAAATATTTCAGCTTCCAAAACTGGCTCGACCTGACCATAAGACTTTTTGAGAGGATGAGCTAAGATTGTGGGAGAGAAAGGGGTAAAGAACAAGTGTGGGAAGATGGCTAGCGGTAAATTAGAGGACACTGAGAAGTTATATTTGCATCCTAACAGAAATTATAACAGTATGGGGATTATAGGGTAAAACACAGTTGCCACTCCTTAGCTGGAATGTAGTTGGCATGCTCAAAACCTATTCCACAGTGATTCCCCGTACACACACACCTGCTAAGGGGATGGAATGGAGGGTGGAGCAGACTGGAGACACCGTGGCCAGTCTCTGTTGAAATCCCTGAAGGGAAGGGAACCTGATGGTGCTTTGCAGCTGATAAACCACCTGTCAGCCAGGGCAGATAGGGGAGGAGGTGTCCTGCTGCTGAGCCAACAGCTGTGGCGAAATCTCTCTCCTCAGATGAACTTGGTTCATTGTAGCCTAATTGTAATATTAATGCACACTTCCATCCCAGTGTTACTCATCTCCATGGTATGACCACCCCTCACTGGGCATGCACTCTAAATTCTTTTTGACTGTAAAAGCAAAACAAGAAAATTTTACACCAATCAGTAACAAAGATATGCATGACTAGAGTCACTTATGCTCCACCTAAACATAGAAGAATAGTGTAAAACCAGGTTGAGAATGGGGAAAAGTTAGGGAAGGCTCCCTTGTAACTGCTGGGATCAGTCAATGGGCTGAACCTGTCTTCTTCCCTGTAGGGACACCTGTTGGGTAAGAATTACACTCTGTGCGCACTGAACATTTTACTGGGGATTAGAGCTTGTCCATGTATTGCTTTGAATATATTTCTGCAGTCAGATACTATCACCAGCAATCCTCAAACTTTAAGTTGTCATGGTTTTATAATAATAAAGAGGGATATTCCATAAACTGTTGACATGAGTCTTTCATATGGGCTGGCAGTCCCCAGCAGCAGGGAACATATAGGAGTAAAGAGGAACACCTGCTGAGGGGTCTCTTTTCCTGCTGGTGCATTTCTCTGAACAAGTCAGTCCTGCCCTCCCATCCAGCAGGACGGCTCAGTGAAGGGTGCCCATAAGGGGACACTGACAGACTGACGGGCACAAGGGTCTCAGCTTTCCTGGGGTGTTGACAGACAAATCAAACAGGGTCGAGGAAATCTCCCCTTTTTACGTGACAAACAAGCATGACCAAGCATTTCTTTTTGGAACTCCAGATTTAGGTATGATGCTTTTGGGATAGTAGAAGCTAGAGGAACTAATGAGATACAGCAGTAGCACTCAGAATACCAGATAAAGGTGAGAACACAGCAGTAGCAGTATGAGTGGCCAGGGGGGAGTGGAGTGGTACAGATAATGGAAAGAGAGCCAGATCTGGAAGAGGGACTGGGTGGGTGAGGCCAAGGCAGGCAGGTCCAGGTCAGCAGAGGATAGAGAAAAGTAGCTAAACCATGTTACTATCTTTTTGTCAGGGCACAATGTCTTTGTGCACAGATTTGAGAGTTGACTGAACAGGATAGGATGTGACCATCCCAGCATCAAATCTCACGATTTCTCCAGATGTCTTGGACTCACTAGAAAGGCTCAAAGTTCCAGCTTGTCCCAGGCATCTTTCAAAAGGTACGTGAGCACCCCTATGATAATCAATTGTTTCCTGTTTGTGCATCCCCAGACTGTCTGCTGTCATGACAGCTATAAAGACCAACTCTACATATGGGTGAGTATTCCTGGGTCCAGACATCCAAGCATAATGTACTCTGAGTCCAACTTCAGGCACCTTCTCATTGCAGATAACAAGCTGCCTTATTGGGGTGCACACATAACAGTCTGACCCTCAGACTATGTATCTTTCCCTTTATAAATGGACATCAGGACTGTCATTCTCAAAAGAAACATTATCCATTAATAAGGAGTCAACAAAAAGTCCTGATGTTGATATATCTTGCTGACTGAATATCATCTCATGCATCAGAAGCATTCTCTGGCATCTGGTGACAATTTGGGTAGGGAAATATTGGTCCTAAATTATGACACTGCACTGCTCTAGACTGTGCAGAAATGCCCAGAACATAGCCAGAATGTGTGGCCACCTGTCTAGGGAGATGTTCATTTGCTACTAATGAAAAAGATTTCAGAAAGACCATTAAATATCTCATTAGCTAAAATTAGGGTCTGCCTTCTTAAGAACAAAGCTAAGAAATCATAGGTTCTATTACAGAAGTTCTGCTTGAAAGTGGTATGTTCAAATTTTTCCCACAAGTCATCTGAGATAAATGAATGAAATTACATCTACTGTTTAATCAGACTAAACATCCTTGACAAAACCAGGTGCACTGACAAAAGATACTGTATACATCTACAACACATCTGCATCAATTTCTCTGTATGAAAATAGAAACATGTAGGTAGCATTACATAACTAATTCTGTAGTTGCTTCTCAAATTTCAATAGTAATCTGCAAAGATCTATGAACAATATTTGACCACCTTATGTGTTAACATGTACAATAACATTTTGTGTTTTAGACAGGCTTTTCTCCAAAGCTCATAAACCTATAAAATCCTTATGCATATCATCAGTTTGACAGACTGAGGAAGGGATGGAAAACCATTCTTTCCAGAGAGTCATTGTCTCAAGAACAATGATCTGTCAATCAGCAGTGCATACCATTTGCTTTTAACATTGTAATTTTTGTTTTAATCATGTGCCAAAAAGGATAAAAATACTCAGAGTAGAATTAGAATAAACAAATTACAGAATGGATGACAATGCTAAAGGCCTGTGGAAACTGTGTAGTCCAACATCTAGCTCAAAGTAGTGCAGGTAATTCAGGACTATGTCCACTTTGGCTTTGAATATCTCCAAGGATTAAGACTCCACAACCTCTCTGGGCAACTTGTTGCAGTTTTTGACTCTCACTATAAAAAGGGGTTTTTTTCTTACATTTAAACATCTTTTTCTGTGTTTCAGTTTGTGCCCATTGCCTCTCGTCCTGCCAGCAGGTGCCAGTGAGAACAATGTACTTCCCCTCTTCTCCATTTCCTCACATTGATAAGACCCCCTGAACCTTCTTTTCCCCAGGCTGAGGAGTTCTAGGTCTCTCAGACTCTTCCCTTCATCTGACAGATACTTCAAGCCCTAAATCATCTTTATGGCCTTTTGCTGCACTTTCTCCAGTATGTCTGTGTTCTGTCTTGTACTAGGGATACCATAACTGGACACAGTACTCCAGTATGGCCTCAGCACCACTGACTCTGTCACGACATTCTGCTAGGCCCATTTCTCCAGCCTGCTGAGGTCTGTCTGAAGGGCAGTACAACCAGCTGGTGGAACCAAACACTCTTCTCAGTTTTGTACTGCCTGAGGACTTGCAGAGTGCAGTCTGCTACCCCATTTAAATCATAAAAGTAAATGTCAAATAGAAGTGGGCCCAGTATTAATTTGTGGGGCATACTGCTAGTGACTGGTGTCTGGCCCAACTTTGTGTTGCTGGCCACAAGCCCTTTGAGCCCAGCAATGCAGTTTTCAGTCCTCCTCGCTATTTCTTTAGCCTGTCTCATCAATTTTTCTGTTCGGATGTGATGGATACAGTGTCAACAGCCTCATGAAGTCAATATAGGCAACAGTCACTGCCCTTTCCTTATCTACTGACATAGTCCTTTCACTGTGGAAGACTATGAGGTTGGAAAGGTATTATTTCCCCTTTGAAAATCCATATTGACTACTCCAAATCATATTTCTGTCCATAACCTTCTGAGGCAGTGAAGAGAAACTGGCTGTCCTGTAATTCTGTGGATACTCGCTCTTGCCCTTCTTGAAGATAAGAGTGTTACTTGCTGTCCTTCAGTTGTCATGAGCCTCCCCTAGTTACCATGACCCTTTAAAGATTATTGAAAGTGGCCTACATGGGTATTGGCCAACTCTCCTGGCACTTGTAGGAACATGCCATCAGATCCTGTGGACTTGTGCATTTCCCATTTTTTGGAAAGCTGGGAAGAGACACAGCCTGGACAGGTGACCCCAATTGACCAAAGGGATATCCCAAACTATATGGCATCATGCTCAATATAAAAAGCTGGGGGAACAAGGAGGAAGGGGGTTACATTTGGAGTGATGATGTTTCCCCAGTCACCATTACACGTGATGGAGCCCGCCTTTCCTGGGGATTGCTGAACACTCACTGGCTGATGGGAAGTGATGAATTAATTCTTTGTTTTGCTTAGCCTGTGTGTGCAGCTTTTGCTTTCTCTATTAAACTGTCTTTATCTCAACCTGGGAGTTTTCTAGCTTTTAGTCTTCCAATTCTCAAAGACAGTACTACTGACCATTTGGAGGTAGAATTTCTAATTACTTCTTCCCACAAAGGATATAAATATTATGTCTCAAGCCCCCTGAAGAAAACTGAGAAAGTAAACAACACTGTGTGGTTACTCAGTAATTAATATTTCCCCATTTGAAAAAAAGCTTTCTTGTGTTTGAATGGGAAAAATAACTAATGTCCATATGTAATTGTTAGAATATTTCTGAATTCTATTTTGTAGTCTATGATAGAGAAGTCCAACTGCTGTAAAATTTTATCTCTTGCCCCTGTCATAATGTTACCACTATCATCACCACTTTACTGCTGTACTTACCACCTTAGTCCTCTGCCCATTTTTTCCACCAAATGCAGCAGGGTTTCCTTACAGAGGAACCTGGGGGGCTTGACTAAATTCTTAACCTGACAGGGAAAATAAATTGGGGTCTCCTTCATATTTTCTCAATTTTCGTCTTTTCAAGCTCGATCCTGTCACAGGCTGCAGCATTTATGAACCACAAAAAAAAACTGGCAGAACTTCCAAGATAAGGTAGAAACTAATAAAACCAACTCAGCAACTGTGCTGAAAGCAGCTCCAACTGGATAAAAGGGAATTCTGGCAGGGAGAGATCTGCAACCACTGACTCAGGGGCCACTGACACAAGAAGCCCACTGACCCAAAAGAAGAGAAACACTGAGCATGGGGACTGATTTGCATAAGAGGCGACAGAATCATTAACCAACAGAAGACAGAATACTAATTAATAAGAGAACTATGTAACTTGTAGCCAATGAACACTAATTCCTTTGTTTGCTAAAATGTATAAATAGTAAAAAGTTTTGATAGTTGGTGTGCTTGATTTGAGGAATTCTACAAGCACCTAAGCTTGCACAAGTCTGAAATAAATAATGTCTCTCTTGACTGTTCAATTACTGGCTTGTTGCATACCAGGTAGCATCCGATTTTTGCAGACAACACATGAACTGAGATCTCTTGCCACAAGTTTACAATCTGAATAAAAATTCGACCATGAAAATGTACTGGAATGTTAAAAATGCCTCAAATACTTACATAACTTGCTTGCAAATGGGGATTAGCAGTTACCTTTACTTGCCAGCAGATGCTGGCAGAACACTTTTTCCCTGCGGAGGTTTCTGTTCATCTGCAATTTTAAATAACTTTGGATTCTTCTTTTGATCCATTTATCAACAAAGGTCAAAAGCAAACTTCTTGTTTAATGTTTCAAACCAGCATCCCAGCAGGCAAAAGGGACATTATCACTGGATAGTAGATATGTGTGCTCACTTACCCTTACTGTTTTTCATACTGTTTGTTGCTTTTGTCCAGTCAGTGGCACAACTGCTGCAAGAATGGGTAAGGTTCTTACCTCTACTCAGTCTTATGGCTGGTCAATCAGGGTATTTTAAAGGAAACGGAAGTAAGATGTTAAAAATGCTGGGAAGAACAGAAAGTGAGTTATTAAAATTCTAAAAGTGTGCACATACCTCTAAATCCTTAAGTTGTAACCTTTAGCCAGTGAAATCTTGTGCCAGGCTCATAAGTAACACATGGATGGATTTCTTCCCCTTCTCACTGAGTATCTTCCTGAAGGACAAACACTAGCATTGTGAGATCTGTGTTGGACTCTGGGCTGGGCTTACATGCTAAATGTGTGTTTTTTCCTATTGTGGAGCTAAAGACAGCCAGCCCTAGAGGATGATTCAGTTGTGTCAAGATAGGACAAGCAAGAAAATTACTGAGAAAGTGTTCTTCCTTATACCTTTTACCTGCCCACTACTTCCTCGTTTAGAGGCATTGTGAATTTCAGATAAACATCAAGGTAAATTTACAGCTCTGGCATAGTTATATCATTTACATATATACACTACAATGTCAGCTATGTTGTGCTTGTGGTGATTGATTCTGTGGTTATAACATTCCAGCTGACAGATAATACAGTTGAACAGATTGGAAAGATATTGTGCCCTTAACAGTCTGGCTTCTGTGATAAAACAGTACATTAGATAAATGACATACTATGTTTTGCATTGATGTCTCAGCAGAGTTTTGTATTTGCAGTATTACCATTAGGTAAGCAGCCTTCGCAGGATGCCACTCTTTACACTCGTGCAGTATCTTCGAGGGTAGCATCCAAGATCAGATGTCAGACATTCTAGCCTTGCAACAAAAGCCTCCAGCACATGATAAACATATAAAAGAAAATGTTCTTAAGAAGGCTGTCAGGTCCCTGCCTTTCTGAAGCCTATAAGCCACATGGCACCCAGTGGAGTCAATGGAAATCTTTCCATTAACTTCAGCGAGCTTTGGATTAGTACTTTCAATTTCCATAGTAGTCCTGATCAGCCTCTCTACAAATGTTAATGAGATGAACTGAACAACGCCCTTAGAAGCTGCAAAGGCAGAAGATATTGTTCCATCCATCAATTTCTGACAAGGGTGAAGTGCCATGATGGAGGAATGTAAGGAGATACCACACAGTGTCACAACATGGGAAATGAAAATGCTCATTATACTCTAAAAATCCGAATGGATTTAGATGGATGAGTTTCTATTGGCTCCCTAATAATTCCTCTTAAGGATAAATCCATAGGAGGAATTAGAATGGCGATAATGACTGAGGTTGATATACATTTGCTGAAACTTCTTTCCTGTCAGGAGCATGCCTGTAGGCTTCTCAGCATTTTAGTACCACTCCTGAAGTGGAAAATCACAAATGAATACTTGGAAGTAAGTAAAGTGATCACAGATGATCACTTTGAATTCTAAAAAAACCCCTATTGTCTCACAATGCTAACTAATTGCTACAGCAAATTCTGGATAATAAAGACATTAAAATGAGTTCAAATTTTTGGTGCATTTTTGGAAGAAATATTCTTCAAAAAGTATTAAAAATAATGGTGTGGATACTGACCTTTATGAAGTTTCTATGAGAAATGTTCATGTCAGGACATACGTAGGAATACTATTTCCTAAGAACCCACTCTTGGCCTCTATCACAAAGTGTCTTGATTTTCAGTGCAAACCCAAAACTGTCTGCTACTGGGTCAAACAGCACATCTTAAATGTTGTGATTTTCACGTAGGGAGACAGAAAATAAAGAAGACTGTGGGAACCCAGAGTGCAGGGAATATTTCTCTGCCTGTTTTGGAGAGAAAAATCCCCCTGGACAGCATGGTTTTTGACCTTTATCCATGGAGAAAACTCCCTACCATCTGGGAGGAGCTAAAATCTACACAGATGTGAACTAGGTGATAGAATATGATGTAAGGATGTCACAGGGTGAAGAATTTAGAAGTTTTAGGTTTGTTAATGTAGTAAATAGATAAATAGTAAAAGTTCCAAAATGGAGGAACCCTTGTAGTTTATATTTCTTTCTCTCTTCTTCTAGTCCTCCATATTCTGCAGTAAAAGTACTTTAGGATGATTGGATGAAAAATGCCGCAGTTCCGGCCTGCGTGTCGGAGTGATTTACTGAACATTGGATGAAAAGTAAAAATATCTGTCGTTTCAATTTTTAATTGGATAATTTACCTATAAAAAGGCTTTGGAACCTTGATAAGCAGCCTTTCTCTCGCCATTTTCTCGCCTTCTCTTGTCGTGTTCTGTTCTACTGTGTCTTTCTAAGCTGATAACACTAGAATAAACAACTATCGAAGAAGCAGTTACTGCGAGTTTGCCTCGTCTGTCTATCAAGCTCCTTGCAAGGACTTTAAGAACTTTAAAGGGCCTCTCCCAGCAAGAGAGGCTGATTTATGGCACTAGCAGTGTCAAAGACAGAACAAAGACATTTAAAGACATAAACAGAACAGTTGTGCATTAGGTGGAGGTGTCTCGCTGACACACATAGTTCATGTTACTCTTCTGCAACAGAAAACATCATGAAAACATAGCAAAAAAACAGCTTACTGAAAGCAATAAAACTTGAATTAAGTTTAAGGTAAATAGTCCCATATGTCTAGTCTTGGTAAGCTTTTGTCCATTAGGTTGTCACTTGCCAAGATCATATGTCTTAAAATAGATATATGTTGTATATATCTTGGAAAACTTACAAGTTGCTGTGTCCCTCCTTCAAGCAGGAAAGCCTGGGTGGAAGAGGTTTCTCACTGTTCTCATGTTAAAACTTCCTGTGTAAAAACAGAAAAATGTCATACCTATTAATTTTGTGAACCCTCAAATCATTTCCTAACATGAAAAGAGAGGACACTTCAGAAAACAAAAACCTTTAGACTATTATAACATGAAGTGTTGGTGATACCATGTTTATTTATTATTGATTTCATGTTTGTTTAGCTATACACTTCCAAATTGATTTTATTCCAATATGTAGTATATTTTGCAGTATACAAACAATTAAGCTATTGGAACAATCGCTGTCAAAATTGTGAGAAAGTGAAATCATACATTTCATTTTTGAGCAAGATATGATTAAAAAAACTTTATTTTAACACAAGAATCACTGGATGAAATTCTAATATAATTACACTGAATAGCAGACTAAATTAATTCTGTAATTTTGTTGGAATATGATACATTCCACACAGGAACACTAATTTGGAAATTTTAAACATATGGACGTTGACATGCCCTGTTGAAAGAATTAATAAAGTCACATGAAAAATTTAATAGCACTGTTTGATTTCCAACTAGTCCCTTGATTCCTTGACAACTAGAAAGAAAAGAAATTCCTATTAAATGGAAAACTACTGCTAACCTTGATGTAGCCAGAATCGCACTGTATCTGCTGCATATGATTATGCAACTGTAGGTGTATTTCCTTGTTTATAAAATAGTCATATTTCTATTTTTTCTCCCGTGTCTTCTAATATTTTGCATAACAAAATCAGCTGCATCTTTTACGCTTCTCACATTGCAAGACCAGAACTGAAATATTTTCACAAGAAGTTAGTATCAGCACTGAAATAGATATTTTTCAAAGTAATTTACTTAAGAAACATAATATTTTTCTCCAGAATAATTTATTGCCCATCTTAATATGCTTATGACCATAATTAAAAACATAACAGCTTGATAATGATCTGAGCATTTCATTCAATCTTTTATCTCTTTATGTATTACTTTTTCCTTGTTTTGTGACTTAGCATAAAGGGTTTTGCCACAATTTCAAATGAAATAATTTTCAGAGCTATATAATTTGCTCTTGCTCTTCTAGTGAGCACAGAATAAATCGTCCTTTATGTTATTGATACTGAATCAGACATCTCTTTGGAATGCCCTCTTTACACATCTAATCAGAGTTTCTGGTAGTCATTGTTTTACTTATTTCACTCAGAACAGCAAGAGCAAAAGGATATACTGGACGTACTTTAACACTGCAATGCTGCAACCTGTTGTTCATCTATCCATAGATAATAGTTAAGTCAGCATAATCATATAAAAGGACTGTCTCTTCTCTATTCCACAACTTTCTGCTCCTCTACCTATGACAGATAGCAAAGACTGACAAGAAACCCTGTCTTAATTCAAGACAGAAATTCTTCCTTAGGAATGACCTTCCTATTAAAAATTGGAAATAGCAGCAACACATCAATGCAATCAATGCAGCAGTAACATAAAAATGCTGTTTTGCCCATATAACACATACACTTATTTGGGAATTTTATAGGAAGTTATGTTTTGGAAATAAGTAATTTGTCCTACGTGGGCTTCCCTGCTGTGACTACTATGGGGACAAGTTTGTTTCCATGTTCATCTTACAGAAAGACAAAGGATTTTGGCATTATGACTTTGGCCGGCAGAGACACCCCTACCCAGCTGCTCTCTCATTCTCCTTCCTCAAAAGGGTGAGGGGAGAAAATAAGGTGGAAACCTCATCGATCAAAGTAAGGACATTGAGATAATTTAACAATTAACATCACAGGCAAAAGAGACTCAGCTTAGGTATAATTAATTTGATTTACTGCAAATTCAAAATACAGTGGGATGGCGAGAAACAAAGACCTCACCACACCCTCCTTTTTCCCAGGCTCAATTTCACTACTTCATTCCTTACTCCTTTATGTCTTTCTCCCAACCCCAAGTGGCACAAGGGGATGGGTAATGGGCACTGTGATCAGTCCATATGAGCTCCTCTCTGTTGCTCCTTTTTCTCCCACTTTTCCTCTCTGCCAGTCTTTCAGGGTAAACGTGCTCCAGCACGGTGTCCCCCACTGGCTGCAGCTCCTTTAAGGAGTCTGCTCCAGCATGGAGCAGTATATATCCATGGCTACAGCTTCCTTCAGAGCACATCCACCTGCTCTTTGTGGTGTCCTCCATGGACAGACAGCATGGTCCCCGCCATGGGCTGCAGGGGAACCACCTGTATCACCGCAGGCTCCTCCAGGGGATGGTTGTCTTTTCCTCGACACCTTTTGTGCAGTGTTTTTGCCCTTCCTTACACACACAATCGCTGAGGTGTCCCCGCCCCGGCCGTGGTGCAGCCGCGCCCTGCGGTGGGTGGTTGGATCCGGCTGGATCTGGCTGGAACCGGCTGGAACCTGCTGGGGCAGCCCGGCCTCCCCTCACAGAGCCCGGCTGCTGCCGGGGCCTGGGTATGGGAACTCTGTAGAGCTTCTCTGGAGAGCATCGAACCCGCAGCTCTGAGCACAGACACCCCCTTCAGACTGGCGAAAGCCACTTCCTTGACTAGCAGAGCTTCTTTAAAGTATGCCTGTGAGGGTGACATATCTTTTAGACACCGTAATGATTTTCTGTCACTATGGATACAGCCTGCCTACAACTCAGTGTGGATACAGTGTACCCAGAGAAGTGAGGCTCTGCAGTAAAAACGAGGATGATTTTTTTTTTTTTTTTTGTAACTGCACTGGCCGCTGTATCATGGGGCCTGGAACCCAGGATGTTGTCAGGAGACTGTCATGACTTGTCCAGCCCTCACACTGTTCCCCTGTTTTCTCCAATGGCATGGACATGCTGGTCAGTAATGACATTACTAGGGAAGACCCGGAGTGCACCAAGTAAGGCTCTTGGGACAATGGTCAAGGGCATGGTGGCCCAGGGTTCTTTCTCTGTAATCCTCCTGGGTGAGAGGGAAGAGCTCAAGGAAGATTGGAAGGATCCTGTGGGTAAACAACTGTTTGCAAACCTGGTATCATCATCAGGAATTAAGCTTTCATGACTATTTTTGAGGATTTGAGGACTTCTAGCAAGATAGAGAACTGTCTGAGCCAGTGGGGCAAAAGCATCTTTGCCAACTGGCTGGCCAACCTGCTGAGGAGAGCTTTCAGCTAGGAAAGATGGAGAAAGGAGGTGATGATGAACAGTCAGATGAAGAAATCAGAGATGGGTGGCAAGCAAAGGATGCAGGGTGATGTGATCAGGAGAGATATGGTAATCAAATCAAAATCATCATGGTAATTATAATGGTAATCATTGAAAGAGGGCTGAAGACACTATTTATGATGCCATAAATAAGAGAATTATGAGAGGGCTGCATTATGGGAGAAGATATCACACTTCTGGGAAATCAGCACAGCTATGGGCTGTACACTAATTCAAGTAGCATGGGGAACAAGCAGGAGGAATTAGAGGACTGTGCACAGTCTCTAGGCCTCTACACCACCCATAAAAGAAAGCACTCATTCTGATGATTCAGATGTACTTTATAACTTTGTCTCATCTACAGCACTGTTGTTTTGAAGATACATCAATGAAGTGGTGCTAAACTGAACTGTTGCAACTTCTTAAACTCCGATCTATCTTCTTTTGTTCTCTGATGTTTTGAATGACTTCTCTGTGGCTACAGCTAACGATGAGCTGTACGAGTGTTGTTAAGTTGGGTGGAAAAAAGAGATAGTGGAAAAGAACAGATGTCCTTAGAGACAGCATCTTTTTGAAGTTAGGAGGACTATAACTGACATAATAGAGATTTAAACCACAATCCTTCATCAAAATGACCTCATCCCATTTACACTGTCAAATATAACTAAAGATACACAAAGCTCAGTTTTAAAGACAGAGATCACATCTACTAAAAAATAGGGCTTTTGCAGATTAGTCTAGATTTTGAGGCAGCTCTTTTAAAATGAAATTCATTTTTTGTCAGTGTACTGGATCTGACTGAGCTGGAGCTCATTTTCACCACAGCAGCCCTCATGGTGCTGTCCTTTGTATTGGTATCTAAAAAGGTGTTGATAACACACCAGTGTTTTTGCTACTGCTGAGCAGTGCTGGCACAGAATCAGTACTGTCTCTCCAGGTGGGCAAGATCTTGGGAGGGGAAACAACCAGGACAGCCGACCCAAACGGTCCAAAGGGATATTCCATACCATATGATATCTGCTCAGATGCAAAAGCATTCATCATTACAATGGCTCGTCATCCAGAGCAACTGCTACGCGTACTCAAGCCCTACTTCCCAGGAAGTGGCTGATGGGAAGTAGAGAATAAAGCTTTGGTTTCCTTTGCTTCTGTGCCTAGCCCTTGCTTTTGAGTTTATTAAACTGCCTTTATCTTGATCCATGAGGTTTTTCCATCTTATTGCTTGGCACCACGCATAAGAGCCTGGATCCATCCTCTGACACGTCCTTTCAGATGCTGACAGACATTCACAAGGTCCCCTCTCAGCTGTCTTGTCTCAAGTTTGAACAGGCCCAGCCGTTCTTTGTAAGAGAGATGCTCCAGTCCTTTAATCCTCTTCTCAGGCCTCTGCTGGACCTGCTCCAGGGGCTTCTTGGCATTCTGGTAATGAGGAGCCCAGAACTGGATACTCCAGATGCAGCCTTACTAAGGCTGGGTCGACCACCTCCCTTGAGCTGCTAGAAAAACTATGAGGAAAATGTTTTCATGAACATCTCTATAGCCTAAATTGTCCTGATGTGCTTATTTACATTGCAACAAAGACCTAAGAGGGATTTCATGTCTTATTCTGGAAAAATACTAAGAATGCAATCTTTCTGCCTTTTCCTGATTACTGAAGATGTGCATATACATCCCTTGTGACGTGTGGAAGGACTTGACTTTGTTCCTCAGTCTAGACACACACACACGCACTTTAGAGTGACTCAGGCAGTTTTTTAAGAGTTGTCACTTTTCGAGAGGAAATTATATTCTTCATATCTACTGTAGACTTTTTCTACATGAAGAGTTTAAGAATCATCCATGATTTCAAATTTCTGAAAAAATAAAGATTTCATCCAAGAAGCAAAGACATAACATTGATACTAGGTAGCTAGGACAATCTTCTGGAAATGAGGAGGGTTGTTTATCAAACTGGAACTATCTAATATAAAATGTAGATGGTGAACAAGGAGCAGAATTACAATGGAGTTGCCTTCTCAACAGAGATGCCTGGTCACTAAACTATGAAAGCACAGTCCATCCTCTGGTCTCACTCTCTTAATCTTGAACCATTTCTAGAACAGAAAAACAGCTTCTGTAGGGATGCAAAATGCCTGGTCAACACCACCCAAAGCAGCCTTAAAATAATATTCTCATGGAGGTGTAATCTCCTGGATCACGTGATTTCCCTTGACTAGCACATGGCGTACAATTCAGGTTCTCTGCTTTCTTGATGGAAGCTGTAACTATGTGCCACTATGCAGAGGGGAAGAAGGATTGGACTGAGCTTGGTTAAGCTTGGCACAAAGTTGTGCTCATGTTTGCAAAGACTTCTGTTTGTACAGGGCACCTTGCACCAGCTCAGCATCTACCTAAGCCACACAGTGGAACACAAGTAAAGGTTTCTGCTCAGAGTTCTCTAAATTCATCTAAATGTTTTAAGCAAGTACAAAATGGGAAAATTGTAGGGAAAGGAAGAGTGCATGTTAATTAAGCATTTAAGCTGTTAAATTTTGTCTTCCTAAATGAAGAAATGCATGAAAATGCATGAAAATATTTGAAAAAAAATAAAATTAAAAAAAAAAAGTTTTGGCAGCAGGCTGCTGAATGTGAAACTGGGGACAGCTGTGAATTTAAATACAAAAAAATTGATAGGGTCACTGGGAAGTAAAATTGTCTACATAGGGTTTGGGCAGTTGGTAGAGCTAATACAAGTATTTTAACTAATTATGATAGTTGTTATTGCTGGTAGAGAGCTCTGCACATTTAGACTGTGATGGTTTTAATTACTTTATCTGCATAAAAAAAAAGCACAAGTAGTTATTGAAACAAGTGTGGAGGAAGTATTAAAAATAGGCATTTTTATGCTTATATTTTTAAAGAAAAGCTCTCAAGTCTAGGGGGATTTTGAAGGTAGCAGGGAATATTTTAATAAGCATTGAAAGGAGAAGAGCATTTTTTTCTTTTGAGGGATACATGTCTTACTAAATGCTCTCAAATCCAGAGTTTGTAGGTAAGGGACAATTTAAGAGACCCCAACTATAATTAAACTTCATCATACTCAGAGGCAAAAAGACATACAGAAACACCCACTGTGCTTTAGGAGTCTAAGGTAAATATTAAAACAGAACTCAGATTTCTCCAAGATGAATTCTATTGGTTCTACTTAAACATTCAGAAAGATCTAATACAAATTAATAACTTACTTTCAGATACCTAAAAAGAACTACAGAAAAAAATAACCCTACTTTAGTTTCAAAGTCACACAATCAAAAACTTGGAAATAGCTACATTAAGGTTTCCTGTGCTCTCTCAGTTTAATTCTTTATGTTTACTATATGATCATTTTTTTCCTAAATTTATTCAGTTGTAAGCAAAGCATGCAATGATACATGCAATTATTTTAAAATATGGAATTAACAGATATTTGTAGTAACATTTTTTAATTTGTTTATTGTCACTGAAATTTTGGGTGGAGTAGCAGTCTTGGGAAGACTTTCTTTTCAGCACCAGTTAGTATGCTAGGACTGAGTTCATAAATTAAATAGGTCACTCTTACAATCGTGTTCTGTTGTTCAGGGTAATTTTTAGGGAAGGCAGGTGGAAAAACACTAGAACTGAAATAATTTAAAAAAAAAATGAGGAAAAAAATTAAATGTTAATAAAATCTTGTAATAGTTCATAAGGTCTACAAGCAACTTTGTACTAAGTTCAACCCACCAGTAAGTAATTTTTTTTCTATGTAATGTATATTGATAACATAAATTAACATCTCAGAATCTAAAGCTCTAGTTCTCAGTTATTCAAAAACAATGAGTTTTTGGAACTGTCAGATAATAAATCCAAAGTTGGTTTAGTTACACAGTCTAGAGTAATGAAGCATTTATCATAGCACATAATGTATTTGTATATACTGTACCACAGTGAAGTGCAAGGTAGCACTTCATCTTGACATTTTATCTTGTAAGCATTTTCACGAGTTCATACAGGAAAAAAAAAGAGAAAAAACAAACCTACATCTTTATTTTGTCCAATAATTCTGAGATTAGTGTTACTATTTTTGGTTTTTTTTAATAAGCAAGCAAAAGAATGTAAGTATTCTTAGTGAGCATCAATTTTGTATTCTGAAGTCTCTTGGGCTTGTTATGTTATTTAATAACTCATTCATGAATAGAAAATACAAGGAAGCATCTGTGAAAAGAAAAACTGATACAGAAAACATAACACAATTTTAATTAAGTTTGGCAACTGAGTACTGAATTTTTATTCTAAAGGTGAACAGCAACCTTGTTTAAACAGTGAATTGGGCAGGCAAAGTCTATTATTTAATGCACGTGAGAAGTTTTGACTTCAGACCATGGAATATTTTAAAACAATCATATTGCTAGGAAAAAGAGGTTTGTGTATTTTGTAACAAAGATATATACACATATATGATAAAGATGTATATATAAGATAACCCTTGCTTCATACATTTTTTTCTTAAATAGACTCCGACTGGGTGGGAACCTCATGATGCAGAAGTAAACCTACCACAGGTCACATATCAGGCAAGTCTCCTGTGGCTGAGAACAGAAACACGGCTTAGCACTGCACTCCCTGGAGTAGCACTGGCAAACTCCTGACACTGATGCCAGCTTTGGTAGCAGCAGAGATTTATGCTAGCACCAAAAACACTTAAAGCGCATTTAAAATAAATTTTTCATTAGACATGAAAAATCTTTACTATTACACATTTCCAGGTCCCAGAGAGAAGAATCTGAAAAGCTAATTTATTTGCATTTGCAAGGCCTGTAAAGTTGGTACAACAGTGAAGGCCAACAATAATTCTAGCTGGTTCCTTATCTTTTTCAGATATTTGCCTAAATTTGGAGTTACAGTTATAGTTGGACTGAAGATCTAGTTTTATTTTTGGATTCTGAACACAGATACCAGAGAACATGAGAAAATAGCATGAAATGAGTTAGGGAAGGGAATTCAGCCTCTTAGTATGGTTAAGGCCGGATTAGAAATAGATTTAGTGTCTCAGAAGAGAAGGCTGAAGATCTAGGTTAATTTCTGGATTCTTCAGTGCCTAGAGAGCTAATCCAGGGGTATATAAACAGACAATGGCTTCTGCTTACTTTGGAGGCAGATGTGAACTGCTGGTTTAAGAAGAGCTGTAAAATCACCCCAGGAGGGATGAAGGAGCACAGTGCTATTGGCAGCACTTGAAAAGCATAAAAGGCTGTGAAAGTGCTAGAGCAGCAAATTGTTTTTTGCTAATTGTCTAGATGTTATTGGGTTCTCAGTACAAATTGGGTAAAATTTAGCTCTGAGAATATGATCAGAATTCACCAGCACATGCAGGGTTTACCAGCAATGCTACCTACAACAAGTACAAATTAAGTATATCTGAAGAAAGCTTTTATTTAACCTTGAGAACATGAAAAAGTGAACAAGATTTTTTTTTCACATTCCTGCAGCTCTGCACTCTAGAATGCAAAATAGCAGAGGCTTGAAGTGGGGCACATACACAATATGGTATAGTGCACAGCTGTAGAGTACAAATAAAATTTATATTTTGTGTGGCAGTTTAACTTTGAAAGCAGGAACTGAATTTTTCTGTTATGTGTGATTTACAGGCCTAAGATGATATGTTTAGCAGAGTCAAATAGGTCAGAATGAGATGGACCTGGCCAAAAAGTATATTGTTTGGTTTATATTTCATTTCAGTTCAGAGATTCAGACTGAGACGTACTGAAGATGTGGGGTACATGTAACCCCTAAGGCTCAGAGAGACAGGAACAGAAAGGGTTAAATTGCTAAGGCTATTTTTGGAAGCAGCAAAAAGACAGAAAACAAGATCTGAAAACTGCAGATACATATTTCTTATAGTTGACCTCCTGTCTTTTAAAGTCTTAACTGCAATAAATAACTTCTTTTTAACAACAATCAATGTCTGCATCAATATTAGACAGGCTTTCCAAGACCATCCTGTTTCTTGGTTTAGAATATGCTGAACTATATTGTTACCAGTTTAGCTCTAGAGCACTTGCTTTATGGCACCATGAAACAAGCAGAAATATAGCTTTAAATAAGATAGAAAGTCTAAATATGCTTCAAACCTAAAGAAAACTCACTCCCTGCTATTGCTAAACATTTATTCCAGATCTGTGAGACTTGTAGTTCCAGTATAAACGTAGATTTTGGGTATCATGTCTTCTAGTTCCTGAGACACTCATTCTTACTCTAGTCTTAACCACAGTTTTCCTTTAAACACCAGCTGGTTTAGTCTATACAGACTGGGCCAATTAACTTTTTTCAGCTGCTGCTGAACTGTTATACTCTCTTACAATCACACACCCATCCTAAATTTATGTGAAGCACATTTGAACAAGAAATAAAACCATTTATCCAGGCCAGTTGTGGGATCACCCTAATTCTGCAATAATTAAACCCACAAAATTCCCAAAAGTTTTCAGCATCTCCTATACACAACCTACATGTTGCTTTTAATTGTAGCCCTTGTCTCAGCTGTGCTTTAAGGACCCATAAATGCCTTTACAGAACCTCTTGGTCCTTTGTGCTCTGCTCAGTCTTGCAATAATCTTAATATCTTTCTCTGATCCTCTCACCTACTTCTATTCCTAAACCTCATTAGAACTGTAAATTCTCTAACACAATCATCATAAAGACTCAAAAGAAGTAATTCACAACATTCACCCTCATTCTGCCTCTTCAAATTACATCTTAAAATACTTTAGTCCCTGCTGTTCTTAGTACTACACTATACCATAAAATTAGCCTCAGACTTTACCTTTCACAGAGAACTATGCTGCCTTCCCTTGCAGCACTAAATTTCTCATTCAGACCAAACTGACCTATAATTTGGTCCTACAAATTTCACAGAAAAGACAAATTTTATCCCAACTCTGTAGTCATTATTACTATAATACTTCCTATTTTTAAACTTGTTAACAGCAGTCTCTTCTACAGGAAGGAGTCTTTAAAGGGTACCTCCTAGGAGATAGCTCTATGGCTACCCCAGCCTGCTACTGTGCAGTTAAGACAAAGGAAAAAGATAGTGGTTATGGCAAAATCATTATATTGTGAAGGAATGCTACTTGACAAACTGGGACTTGGGCTGGAACTGGCAAGGTCTTGTATCTTACAGTTAATTCCTAGGTTATTGTAGGCTGATGATAAGTCTAAGAATAAGATTTGACTTTGGTGTTGGTAGTGCTGTTGGGGAGAGGAGATCATAGAAATTTCAGGATATAGCCACAGTGCTTTCACCTGCTCTCCTAGCACCTCTGATGTCCCCCCCCTCCAGTTTAGAGATTATATTTAAGAATAGGAGTGATTGATTTCTTGAGGTTATTTCTGGATCTTGATAAACATGCAAAAATTTGATGAAGGCTAGCCTCTATCCTTTTTCCTTCTTAACCAGATATCAAAGCATTCATCTACCTTTCACCAGAAACAAAAATAAAGTGCTTCAATTCAACTTAGGTCTGCATGGCTTGCAAGATGTCTTCAGTATCAAGTTCTTCAGTATTTCTCCTGTCTGCATTAATTGCATCACTCTTCCTAATCTTTGGTCTCATTTTGCATCTATTAGTCATAACTGCCAGGGAATGAACCATGACTCCCCCACTCCTGTTGGCACCAGCTTTTATCCCAAGAGTGTGAGCCTTTTTTTGAATATTGTATTATTAACTATTTGGTCCCACTTTATAAGACTTCATAATGTGGTGGGCACTATTATCTTACCTAAGGATTTAGGGTGGAATGAAATCTCCTGTCCAAGTGTCTGTGGTTTTGGAAAAGGTGTGAGGTTCCCAAATAAGACACAGTAAAAACTTAACTTTTCCTGAGCTGTCAAGGGCCAAAGAAGCAAAACTTGAAATTACAGAGGTGGATGGGTTCAATTTAGTAATTTCCAGTCTATAATTCCCATCTATTGAATTCTCAATGTTATTGATTTATTGAAAAATCTGTTTATGGTTTTAGTAAAGGTTCTACTTAAAAGCGTAACAGATGTAAATTCAAAATGAGATGAGCTGGATGTGATACACGTGAATGTTTCAGAGCAGGTTTATCTACCTACTAGAAGTATCTTTGATATGGTAAAGATGGGTTTGGGCTGAATGTAGGGGTTTGATAAGGATCGGGGACAAGGACCTGAACTGTAATTCAGCTCCTGAGCCAGCCGAGGCTTCCAACACAGCTTCTTGCTGCTCTTTCACAAATCCTTTTGCAGCAATCTGATCCCAGGTTACACAGCTGCACTATATCAAAGCTGGCCTCAACCACGGGTGGTCAAACATCTCAGAGAGGGGAAAGGAATGAAGGGGCTATTGTTGGCACTCAGGGCCCTGACAACAGGAGTGGGTGGGGAACACCTATCTAGTTTTTTAGCAATAAACTCTTACCACGAGAGCTGAATGAATGGAAAGTATGCTAACGGACAAGAGGCACCCAAGAAAGCAGATCAGCCTCACAACTCGTTCCTCAGTGTTATTCGCTGTCAACATTGTTGCAGTCCACGAAAAAGAGAAACCCCCAGGTTAGGCTGGTGATACTTCATTTGAGATAAAGACATCAAAAAGTTCCAACATACTCAAAAGATAATTGTGGCACAGTCAATACAGTCAGATCTCCTGTCACATTTTTTAACTCTTATGGTTGAGCTAATCTGTTCCAGATCTAACTCTTGAATGTTCTTAACACCCATCTTTTGCTCTTCTTTCACGCTATGCTATAGGCTTCCTACTTAGAAGTTCTGCAACCACTGTACACAAGTGTCCAAAAACATGCATGTCCTTAATCCCAAAACAAATGTCTCTAAAAACTTCTGAGGCAGCTGCTTATCTTTTCTCTTAGGACAAAATCTTCATATCTGTTACTGTGCCTCATTCCTGAAAATCAGGTGCCAGTTAAAGCTTGCTAAAAGTAATAGATCCAAGCCCTGTATATTATAGTCAACCTTCGCAACATGCCACAGAATTCCATGAAGATCAACAACTTAATCTCTCTTAAAGAAGTAAAATACAGTGTTGGTCCATGGATAGCCTAATAGCTCCTGAGAGTGCTTTTCATGTTCAGATCAAGCAACTAGTAAGATCTAGCCTTCACTTTTAGTCAGTACTAGACCATATTTTGACATGTGACCTTACATTCCCTACATGAATTCCTGCAACAGGTCTGGGATTTTCCAAACTATCTTCCACAAACTGGATAGTTTGACAACCCAAGGGTGTCTGGATCACATTAAGCCACTTGAAAGCTCAACAAATGCTTCCAGGTTACCCTCAGGCTGATTTTACTGGGAGACAACCATTCCCTGTGAGTTTCAACATCATTGTACTTACCCTGTGTGCTGGTTTCCTTTTTATTGTGGTCTGCTGATCAGAGCAACAGCTTTTAATCCTTTTCCTTATTCCTGGAGCCTCTTGTTTTTAGTGTTCCTCCTGTAGCAATTGCTCTTACTGTGCCATAAGTTCTTGCAAGTGCTCACAGGTTCTCGAAGCTTCTACTGGGTCTGCTGCTGTCCCCTTTAACTGCACCTATAGGTACATTTGCTGCACCTGTTGCTGGTGGTGTGCTGCTACCTCCTGGTTTTCTTACCACAGAACTCTGAATCTGCATTTTCTACTGGTAACACCCTTGCTGCGGACATTCTCCCTCTCGGGTGGTCTGCCTTTGCCTATGCTCACCACAGGATCACTGCTATCACTCCACTGAACAACTCTTGATCAGTGTTTCAACACAAAGCAAATGCAGGAAGGCTACCCAGGAACCAACAACAACAGAACCCTTCTTCCTTGAGTAGACATCTTTTTTTCACTTATTACAGAAGAATCGACACACACACTGGCAGCCCCACACTGTTAAAATCCACAAATACTTGACAAATTGGTATGCAAGTTCTTCTACTCCTTCACTGAGGTAGGAACTGACAAGCATGTGTGTATCATTTTATTATGGAATACAAACAGTCAATTCAACAGCTAGATTAAAAAGAAAAGACATGAACTCTATTTGAGGGAACTAACAAAATTAGTTCTTGTGAGTCATCACTGTATTGCTGGTAAAGTGAAAGTATTCAGAACAGGAAGAATAAATTAATTAAACTTGAACCCTGCAAAGCTTGCATGGCTAAGAGAAAACCAGGAACCAGTAGGCATATAATGGGCTTTATTTTATTTTATAGCCAGTATTGATAGGTATTATAAGGCTACCAGACCTGAAGAGCAAAGCATAGTTGTCTACAAGATTATAATGAACATCAGAGATCATAATTGTTATGGGTCCTCCATCTACAGTAGAGTTAGTTCTGCATCTAATTAAGGTTTCTCAACAGAAACAGCTGAATTTTTTTTAAGAGGGATTTTCAAGATCTCCAGGGATGCCTGTAGGTCTGGAGCCATGACATTTATTTCTGAACAAAGTATGATCATCATATCATATAAGAAATATATTTGGTTTTCAACAACTCATAATAAATTATAGTGCATGTGATGGCATCCTAGATTACTATTAAGCAAATGGTTTTGTCTGGAATGGGCTTGAGTTCAGGACTGTAAAAATCTGGGACAAATGCTGTACAATTCAAACATTTGGTTGAGTAGGGTGAAAGCTGGATTTAACAAGTATGGGGTTTTGGTCTTTTTGGGTGCCCAGTGTGAGGCAGTGGCCACAGGCATCAGGACTTCCACATGGAAGAACTGCCCTTGCCTATGAGTTGCTCTTGCCTGTGATCAGCTCATGGTGAAAACAGATCTCCATCACTTGTCAAAAGTGACAGAGATCTATTGAATCTCCTTGGAAGATCCTTGGATCCCCCAGGAAAGATAGACACCAGAAGAGAGCAGAGACCAAGGAACTACCTTGCAAAGAACCAGGACTTGAAGAGGAAAGCCACAGACACTCCTGAGGAGTCCCTTTGAAAGAGGAAGAGAGAAGAGAAGGAGAATGATAGAAAATGAAATCAGAAAAAGAATCAGAATCATTAGTCTTCAGCTAACAGACTCCAATAAACTGAAAGCACCAAAAGCTTCATCTGAAACCCAGAAAAAAGATCTGCTGCTCCTGGTGCTGCCACATATGTCTGTTGCACAGTCTGCACCAAAGTCAACCAAGATGGCTCAAAAAGAGACAAGGAACTAAGACTGACAAGCTTCCTCCTATGGATAACACTGCCAGGAGCAAGAGCAACCACAAGGATCCTTTGCTCACCACGCAGAGGAAAGTGAAAAGAAATCACACAGAACTGTCAAAGGGTGTCAAAGGATCTGCAGGAGATATCACAAATCATTTCCCAGTGCTTTCTTTACCAAATGGTACTTTCAAGTCAAGGAGGCCTCTAATCAATTCTGAAAAAACAGCATTCAAAGAAATACCACTTAGAAGAGACCAAGAGGCTGAAGCACAAAGCTGATGCAATGACCGACAAGGCTGGAAAGACATTTCAGCACCAGGCAGAGGCTGCCTTTTTATTCATCAGATATGGGATTGCCTTGAAACTGGATGCACTAGAACCAAAATCAGTTTACAGCATATTCAGCGACACCATAGTTCTCAACAAAATCATTATGACATTGAAATCATTTGCAGACTGCTCAGTATCTTCACATGGAAAAATTTTTTCCATGTTATGAATGTGCTGCAAGTCCATTTTGCATGTGGCCATGTTTGGTTACACTATTCCAGGCTCCTGAATGACCACTTCAAGAGTAATTCCACAGTAAAACAAGCACTTCTCCAGATGTTGCAAGAAGCACAGACTTGCCTTCTCCTTTTTATCCAATACCGTCTCCTGCCGGTTTTGTGAGTTCTCAGCTGGAATCAAATGCCAGCAACAGCATTGGCAAGAACTTTATTGTCTAGAACAGCTTCACTTCTGAATATATTTAAACTCTTTACCATTTGGAGCATCTTGTGTCAGGGTGTTTTGCAGATAACCACAGGTTAAGAAACACTTCCTATCATCTGTTTCGAATCTAAGGCCCCTAACCTTTCATTGCAAGGTACAAGCATTCCCTATTTATTACTCTACCAATAGCACTCTTGACTTAATATTGACTTGATTTTGAGCAACAGGATGATATTTTTAACAGAACAATCTATTTTAATTCAGAGGCAACATTCATAATAATAATAAATTCAATTTCCTTTCTCTGTAAAATCTAGATTATTTTCCCCATTTTGCTGAACATCAGATGTATCTGTACTGAGTTTCACCTGCCATTGCAGTGACCATGCAGTCTTATATGGCTCTTTCCTACTTTTTTTATGGTCAGGCTTTCCTGAATAACTTAGTATCAGTAAACATTGTCACATTTCCCAAGGAATGGCTCATTTATGAATAAGCTGGAAATTATCAGTCTTAGCACAAATTCCTGAAAGTCTTTATTGGTAGTTTTACAGAATCAGCTAGGTTGGAGAAGTCCTTGGAGATCATCAAGTCCAACCTATGACCTAACACTACCTTATCAGCTAAGCCGTAGCACTGAGTGCCACATGGAGTCTCTTTATAAACACCTCCAGGGATGATGACTCCACCACCTTCCTGGGAAGCCCATTCCAATGCCCAGCCTCTCTTTCTATAAAGAATGTTTTTCTAATGTCTAGCCTAAACTTCCCCTGGTGCAGGTTAATACTGTGTCCTCTTGTCCTGTCGCTGGTTGTCTGGGACAAGAGACCAGCCCCCACCTGGCTACAACCTCCTTTCAGGCAGCTGTAGAGAGTGAAAAATTACTGCTTAATCCAGTTTCCATTTTCTGTTTTCTACTCATCTACATGTGTAACAACTTTTGTTCTTACTCAGTGGATGCTTTATTTATGTAGGAGCCTTTTGACTTAGCTTGTTGACAATATCAGTCAGATTTCCCTGATATGTGCTTATTTCTCAAACAAAAGCACAACAAGTATTATGGAATTGTAAGGTATGACTTCCTTCTGCAAATTTTGTGTTAGTAATATTGCAACACAAAACCCACCTGAACTAAAACCACCTGGACTATAGGAAAGCTAACAACAATGGAAAAAAAATCCATCTGCAGCACAGCTAAGAGTGAGGAATTCTAATGCACTGAAAAAGAAATGAATCATAGCAATGAAACGGCCTTTTAACTAGACATGGATTGTTAAATTATTAATAGTGCAGAAAAGGAACATTTATTCAATTAATACTTTTGTTCTGTCTTTAAAAGAAAGCCAGATAAGATCCACGGGTCACGTAGGAATAAAGGAAAGATTCTTAATTCACTAGCAACTGAGAAAGATATTAGACAACATCACAAGCAAAAAAGCATCTTACAGGTGCATAAGATGCTTCCAGTAACACTTAATTGTTTGCTGAGGAAATATCTGGCCTCCTAATTTGAATTTTATTTATTTATTACAGTGACAATAAAACTGTAGAAGACTGAAAACGCTATTTTTTTTTCACCAATCAGGATGAGGAAGTGGAGCATTGATTGATTAGTCTGATTCCAGTCAGAAGTAAATTAATCAAAAATTATTTCAGAATCAATAAATAAAGAATTAATAGACAGAATTCTAGTTAATCTCAGTCAACAAATATTTTTAAAAACCCAAACATTTTTTCAAACTAGATGGAATGGATTTTTGTAGATGATATAGATCTATAGATAATATAGATAATTTAAAGAATATATATTTTAGATAATATTTTACATGGTCTATTTTTGTTTACAAAAGTCTGTTAACCAAACAGATACTGTATCATTAAGGAATTAAATATGTGCTACTACCATCATAACTCAATGCCATCCTGCAGCAAAATGACTGAATTAATTTGCACTTGAGTTTACTATCAAGAGATACACAACCGGAAATCCAGATACAGCAGTGATGAGACTGTTACCGTCATACTATGACCTCTTCATGTTTCCTTTTACAAAATGTAGTAGGGGAAAACATGGAAGTCCCACAAAAGAGGGAACATAAAAATAATTTCAGGGTTGTAGAAAGTGTAAGAAGAAACATTCTACATAAATTGGAACAGGAGTCCGGTGGTCTTGCCTTGAATAAAATGAATATCTGTGAAAATAGGCAAACACAGTACCTTATCTCTGTAATCTTCCATTAACCCATGATTAATCCACTGATGTTTGAATAGTTAATTGAGCTGGCTTCATTAAGACCTTTTCTGGAGTCATAAAGTATATGGATATTTCATCAACTGAGAGAATTAGGATCCAGGTTAATGTGGTTTTACTGAGTTAAATACCACCTGAGTTTGATTTTCTCTATGTATTCCTTTGGGTATGATAAGAAGGAATCATTCAACTTCCCTCTCATGGCAACAAAAATGTACCTGTTTTCCACATTATCTGGAGCAACTAATCAAAGCATCAATTTGTTTCAGGCACAAATATTATTAATATTGGAATATGTTTCTTTTCCAAAGTATGCTATATAAAACTGCTTGCCATTCTTTTGGGATACACTGCTGACAGAGTCATCTCACCTTGAATATAGATTAAGATTAATAAAATGGAAATACTGATTTTTTTTCATGAATATATGACCCCAGAACTTCTTCTGATTTTTCTTCATGCCTTTCTGTTCAATACGTATCTGCTTGCCTACAGGAGTTGCTTGTTCAATACAGTGAGTTTTACCTTGTCTGCAGAACAAAAAAACACCCCAAACAAATAAACAGCAGCAATATTTAGTGTTCTGCTACTAAGAAATACCCTAAATGGATCATACTCATTTAATTTCTGTTCTTTCACCCAGTTTCTCAGACTGAGAACTTCCTACTACAAGAAGAGAGCAAGTAAGGTATTTTCAAACATGGCAGAATTTCATTCGAGGAACACATCTTTGTTAAAGTGCTACAGAAATACTTTGCTTTCTATCAACCTCTGACGAATCACAAATGCTGCTTCCTAGGCTGCACTACACAGATCTCTTCAGAGTCCAGCAGCTGGGCACTTAACGGAACAGCCAATCTCAAGTTTCCTGGCACAGTCAGGAATTACAGAACATCATGGAGCCAAGAACACAGCAGCCTTGGGAAATTTATACTCAAGCTTTAAAGAACCTGGAAACATCTTCAAGACATCCTGTTCCACATGTTCATTGTGCTAGTCCTAATTCTGCAGAATTCCCAAGAATGCTCCCACTTCTGAATGAGATGTGTGCATTGTTTAATTTTGAAAAAATCACAAGATATTCTGATTTCCTGAAATTCTTTTAATATTTATTTTCTACTTTCAATATCTTTGAAGGTTTTTGATTTGTTTGTGAGATTGTCTCATGTCAAATCTAAAATATTTTGAAATGTTGGACTTTTTCAGTGAATGGAAGTTCCGGATTTCATCTAGCTTCTAATCATTATTACTGTGGTCATGACCCTTTTCCTTTGAGTATTGTTCTCTTGCTCCTCTAACCTGTGAGGAATGGACAAAGAAAAGGTGATAAATAGCTCCATCTGAAACAAGGGTTTTTTTCTTTATTGTGAATCTAATGTTTTCAAATAGAATAATTGCAGAGCTCGCAGCTGCATTGGGCAACAATGCCCAAGGAACATTCTCATTCTATGATAGCTTCTAACAGAAACATCGGCCTGCAATTTGTGACTTAACTGACACTACCAAAGTGGTATTTCCACTAAATTAGCACTGCAGAATAAGAAAATGGGCATAAATATTGATATCTATGTGCAGTACCTGATGGCTGTGACAGAAGTCCATCAGCATTCCTTTAATCACAGAGACAAATTCTTCGGTATATCAGAAAAACATTTTATAAAATCTGCATATAAGAGAGTGAATATGTTCACCAGAAATTAACATTTTAAGATAGAAACCCTTCTCTTGTGGTATTTGTCACTAAATCTTTAAAAAAATGGATTAAGACTTCCCCAGATGAGTATGCCAACTGGAAAAGGGGAAAACAATTGCGCTGCTTCTGTTATTCAGGCTGAGCTCAATGTAAAATTTAAATCAACGGTATATAAACAGTGAATCATCAATTCAATTTTTATCTTTTATGTTAACCATATATGTACTAATTCAGCAACACAAGGTCTTCTCATACCTGTATCTGTTGTTGTTGTTCTTTGCTAAATAGAGTGAATATTGTAGAAGAGACTTTTATAATGTGATTTTGACACTGCAACACCAACAATAACAAATCCCACAAAAATTGAAGATTGATCCCATTTTGGGATAAATGTCAAATCCAAGTCAATTTCCAGTTTCAGAACCATTTGGCATTAATATTCTGAGACAAACAGAACACACCTATTTTAGCTTAGAATAAGGCAAAAACAGAAGTGAATACTACCACTACCACCACCACTACTACTACTACTACTATTACTACTACTACTACAACTACTACTACTACTACTACTACTGCTACTATTAGTTCTACTACTAAATGACCCCTTAAATGAATCTAACGTTTTGACTGGTCTCAAAATGGCATTATTCTTTCATGTGTGAAAATTTCTCCATTAAAGAATATGAGTAATGTTGGCAGGGGATGGAGAGGGGATCAGGTCAGGAAAGAGGCTGAAAGAGCAGTCGTAATAGCAAAACATTCAGTAGGTATGTTATAGCTTTTTTAAAATAATATAACGTGAGACAAAGTTATTTTCTGTCTTAGGAGAAAGACCACATTGTAATGGTCATATAAAATTATTTTTTAATCTTTTCTTTTTCTTTGGACTAAAATTAAAGATATTGATAATTTTGGCCCATTGCTATATGAGATCTAAAAGATCTTGCATTTATAAAAACAATGGATTTGAGGAGAAAAGAAAAAAACTTTATTCAGTTGTGTAACTAAGTTGATTTCACCGTGGTTCTGCCCAACTTGCATTGATTCTTTGCTGCCTCCAGTGGAAGCTGTTTACAGCTGCCTAACCATAAAAACATGGAACTATTTTTTAAAGCTGATTTCAAGTCTTGAGGCTGCTTTTAGAAGCTGCTGCAGTTCCCAGATTCTGATGCTTATTTTATTCCCATTTAGGCCATGATGCAAAAAAGGTCATTTCAGTTCTACCAACTGGTAAGAGTCCCCAAAGCTTTTGCTTCTAACCCCTTCCAACACAGGTGGGACCCACAGGTTGTGACTATACCAGAAGACAAATGTGAAAACTGCCAGGGAGGTTTCCTGGCACTGGAACCCAGCCATCAATACTGTGAAATTGTTAGGGCAGTCCCTGGAACGTGGTTAGTCTGTGACAACTCTCCTGATCGATCCCTCTGTACTGTTGGGAAGGCAGGCAGCCCAGGAAGTGTTCCTAATGAGTAGTTTGCGTAAGGCTGTCCTCTTGCTGGCAATAAGAAGGATGGACAGAATGGATGTGGCCTATCTGTGTGCCAGCTGGCTTAAGTGCCACAGACTTTATCAGTGCTCTTGAGCGCATTATATTTATTCCTGCAGATGTATCCTGTGTATTCCAGGTCCTCGGCTTCCCGCAGTTCAGCTGAACCAGAATGTTTCCTCTAAAAGACAGCAAATTTCCGTACAAGAAGAGATAATATTCATTACCCTGGGCTTGTGGATGTATAATACAGTATACTGAAAATATATTCTGCACTTTCATATCTTTGCATCACTTCAAGTGCAGAATCAAGAAAAGCTAGAAGTTGAAATCTAAAGACAGCTCTTAATAGTCCTCTGTTGCTGTTGAATAAACTTTCTGGCTTTACTGTGAAGATAGCTTAATCCCATTATGAAACTGGTCACAAGGAGGCTGCCTGGGTACAGTTTGGGACTGCAGTGCTGGTTTCTGGAAGAAGATAACCTCTGGTCAACAGTGAACACATGTAGGGGGCTCAGTGCTGCACAGTAGTTGTAGAACTGTTTATAGCTGCTTAGAAGGGGATTAATCCCCCTTCCTTCCTCAGCAGCTTTTGTAGGCACATGATCTTCCAAAGGGTGTGCTTGCCTACAAGAGGTCTCTGGAATACAGTCTGGCCAATGGGCCTGCTTTGCATCTATCTGTAAAAACTCATCCAGCTCTCCACTGGATAGTCATGAGGCCTGCTCACTAAACCAGCAGTGTGCCTGCCTACTGATGACCTGCAGAAGGAAACAAGTACCTCTGCTTTTTATAGTTCTTGATGCTTGTACTTAGCATTCATATGCTGTTGGTAAGTCATATGGGATATCCTTATGTTGCCTGAGATGGCATTTGTTTTTCAGCATAAATTTTTTAAGAAATGGCGCAAAGACAATGTGAGATAACATTCTCAGATTTAGAGTACACTATCAAAACATGTCATCATTTATCAGCCATGGCTCTAAAAACCACGTGATCCGCTTGTCTCTTTGAGCTAAGAACCATGGTTGTGATGGAAGACAAAGCTACTCTGCTTCTAAAATTACTAAGTTCTTATGTACACTAAAGCCATCTTCTTTCCTTTGGCACAGAAAGACCAGAGTAGGCCAGAAAATGTAATGCACTCTATCAGCTAATGAGACATCAGCTAGGGCTTTTACTTGTAATCTTAATTTGATGTAGAAAGAGTTTCTGTGGCTGCAGCTATATAACCCTAAGTGAACAGATAGGAGTCCACAGTGAATCCACATGTAGCAGGCTCAGTCCTGAACAGCAGCCATGAAAGGTAGTTTCTTAGAAGGCATTAACCACTACCCTCGCTTACCTGCTTAAAAGTTCAGGGTCTGGTCTGCGTTAGAGTATTCCTGTAGGCAATAGTCTACAGTTGGAGAGGTTTGACTTGCTTCACTGGGGCATTTATCTTTATTGTGTTAAAGAAAGTATCTCTGAAAACCTAAATACAGAATAATTCAGAGGAGTGGTCTCTGGAGATTTCAGGGGGTACCCTGAAGACCATGAAAAGCATCTAAAAAAGTGAGACTATCCTCTCAAGACACAAATTTCCTCCTGCTGGTTCAGCAGGATTTCCAAAGGAGCTTTCTGTGGCTGCAGCACTGTTGCCCTGCTGCAGCACTGCAAAGCTGATTGAACATAATTTTAAAACTGGCTCAATAACTGATGCATTCGCCAACTCAGAGCTGTCTTTAGCCTTGAATTTACAGGCAGAGAAAAGTTCTAGCCAAAAATCTGGTTGAGAATTTTTGTTGTGGTTTCTTTTTTTAACTTACTACCAAACATCAAGCCAGCCCTGGCTGCAGTTCTGATGAAACATTTGGGAACTGTATCAAAGTTCTTCAGTTTTGGTTGCAGTGATGATTAATAGGATTTTAATCTTGTTGGCATTTGCATCAGGTAGGAAGTGGGGAAAGCCCTTAAAATGCTCAATTGGCTTTAATACCCCTAACATCTGTTGAAGTTTTTGTTCTAGTTATATATGTTCTCTGGCTGATTTCAGTGCTATAGGAATTCTTAATGCCTCATCTTTAGTCTCCCCAGCAGCTGTCATTGGACATTGCCTCTGAGAGTTGGAGGCTCACAGAAATGACTGAGCCAGGTGTATAAATATTATTTTATACTTATGTACAATACATTATATTGAAAACATTCTGCATTTTCACTAACTTGGAACAGAGATTTTGGAAAGTATCATCTGTTGGAAGCAGTGTATGTATTTTTCTATACAGATTTTAAAAGTAACTATCATGCATCCAGATTCCATGTGTGTGGTCAACATTTTGTGAGCTGAATTGCCATGTCAACCAATTGATACCCACTCAACCCAACAGAACCATCTCATTCTATAATACTAACTACTGGGACTGGCATGTAACCCTTAGATTAAATACTGTTTTTCTTTTGCGAGGCGTGAAAAGTCTGGGTTTTAAACCAAGTGTTCTGTAAGTTGACGTAATGTTTAAGGGAAAAATGTATTTAAAAAAAAATTTTTTTTAGGTTCTGAGGTCAATAAAGAGCAATGCAAGAAGCATTTCTTTAGCCTAGTCATATGAATGTCCATTGAAATTTTCTTCAAGGTGTACACGCAGTTCATGTATTGGTTATGAGCCTGATTTAGACAATCAGCTCTGCTCTGCAATCACTTTAGAAAACGTTGCACTTGCTTTTATTAAATATAGATAGGAACCCTTATGTCTGTTATAATCAGCTGAAACAAGAGCATGCTTGAAACTTTAGGGCTCTTAGCATGAAAATTTCACCAGTCTTAGACAACAGAACCAAAGAGAACACATTTTCTTGTTCTCATGTACACCATGTAAGTAAAGGAAGTCAAGATATCTTTCCTTTTCTGTTTTAGCATGGCATACTGGAATGGCATACTAGAATGGAATTGGTGAAAACAGTGACTAATGTGTGTTATTTAACAAAGCTAGAAATTCTGCCTGGCATTTGGTCTGAATCCCAAATGTAGTGCCTCTGTTTCATAACCAAGGGAACAGGGAACAGTGGCTAAAACTATCGACCAAATGCTGCATTTGATCTCCTCATTTGTGTATGCTTACTTAATGAGGTTCTTATCCTGAGGATCACAGTGTTTTCTTTAAAGACAGGGCATTTTTAATAACATTGTAGATCAATCTATGCATAGATTTTGATTGTGGAAGAGTTAACTAGCTTGGTGTCCTGTAAAAGTAAGACAAAAAGATCACATCACCTTTAAATGAAAACCACTCCTCCAGGACAAGCCAAAAAGCTAATTGCATAGCATTAAGTCCAGGGATCTGCTCTCTCAGGTACATGTTGCTTTTTGAGACAGAGTTTCATATCTCCCTCTCCACCTTCTTTCAAGGAAAGCAAGCAGGTTTTTGTCCTGGCAGGGAAGGTGTGTTCATCTTTCATCTCTGCCTGAAGGGATTAAAACTTACATCTTGTAATTCCTGGAAGAATGCTTTCTCCACCATCCAGGCTGTTTAGTGTTGACAGGAGTCAGGCGCTTCCCGGTATCCAGGGAAGAAGTCCAAGATCCTGTGAGCAGTCATGGCAAACAGTGCACCTACTCACTTTAGAAGCCTCAGGAGTCCCACTGAGGGTGGGTGGAAGGCTTGGGAATTGTAGTTGTGACAATACATATGCAGAGTAGGAGCTTGGTAGCATATAGGCAGTTATCATCTAGATGGCTAGCTTAGATGGAACACTAAGAAAGTGTACTTAAGAAAACATAACCTGTTAGAATATTAAATTACCATCCTACACCTATCAGTGGGAATTTCAATTTAACACTGCTGAAGTCATGGGAGCTATTATATATCTTTGAATAATTCAATGTAAACAAATCAGAATAGACCCTTGTCTCAGAGTCTGCATGCAGAAAAAGACAACAGTTTATCTACCTCATATCTCAGCTAATACCTTCATTGTACATCAACTCTATGTTTATATTAGTAAATTTAAAAGGAGTATTCCTGAACATTGGAATTCAATTGTTTATGATACTAACTTGTCCTTGGTGTGTCTTAGGGCAGTTCCAGCTACCCCATTCTCAGACTCATGGTGGAGATACCTCAGAAGAGGGATTAATGCAGTTTCTGCTAATGTCCACTGTCTATTCAAAAGGAAGAGAGCTACATAAACCATATTATTCAACAATTTGCTGGTTGGTCCTTGACAGCTGGTCTCCATGCCAGACATAACAGGCATGTCTGGGTACATCTAAGATAGCAGAAATGATGCAGACTAGCATTCCTGACTTGAATTGGTGTGTACTCAAAACACATCCCTATACGATGGTGATCAAAAATGACATAGAAATTGTAGCTGTAAGGAACGGGAGAATCCATCCAGGTGTTTAGCTGAATTCCTTTTTCAGTTCTGCAGTTGTACCTACCTTTTTCCAAAGAGATTACTTCGGGTGAAGGAACACTTGCCATGTAATCTTAGAACAGAACACCAGGCTGTATTCTGCCTGCCTCGTTTTCCATCTTCCCTGTCTCCAATTGGTGACCTCAATGTGTCAATATTTGGAATTACTAACATGTAAATACAGCCATACCAAGTCATGTCATGCAAAGGGACATTCTTTCTCACTGTTCAATGGATTGTTCGCTTTCTTTTTTCCCCTCAGTCTTAAGGTGACTGGAAACAAAGCATGAAGCCAGGAGGAGGAAGGATTCTGGACACCTGACAAAGCAGTCTTGTTCAGTCTTGCCTCTGGGTCTCATTCTTCATCATGTGGTGCGTGTTTTTCTTTTTTAATGTTTTTGTACCTTCACTGTGACAGAATGGGCTGATATTTTTGTAGTAAGAGACACGTGTGCCATTCATATATTGGTTTGGAAGAGAAATCGATTAAAATAATAAAGCAGTTGGGGAACATACAATGGGGAACACTGTAGTGCATACAGCTCAGAGGAACCCAGAAGACGATTCCGGAGCTGAGGAAGCAGCCGCCGTCTCTGGCCCCGGGCGCTCCCCGGCCCCGGCCGGGCCCGGCCCACAGCGCTCGGGGGCGCGGGGCGCTCAGCGCCGCCTGGCGGCGGGCGGGGGCAGCGCCGGGCGCGCGCGCGGCGGCGGCGGCCGCTGGGGGCCGCTGTTCCGGCGGCGCGCGGCCCCCGGCGAGGCAGCCCCGGGCCCGCCGGGTCCCTCAGGGCTCGGGAAGCGCGCCCGGCGCCGCCGCTGCCGAGGGACAGGTTCATCCATCCACACAGGCACAGTGAACACGGAGAGCTCCGCCGGGCCGGGGTTCAGCCTCCCCCTGCCGCGCCCCGAGGGGCTACGCAGGGTGGGCGGCAGCCCGTGTGTGCTCTGGGGAAGGGCTCTCCTAGGAGGGGGCCGGCGCTCCCCGCAGCCCGCCCCGCGCCGCCGGTGCCCTTCGCTCGGGCCGTCACCTCTGCCCAGGGGCCGGCAGCTGCCGGAGCGGACAGGGCGCTCCCGGCAGTGTCACTGCCTTCGTCGTCGTCGTCCTCCTCCTCCTCTCCCGGCCCCGCTGGGAGCGCTTTCAGGCAGCGCCCCGCCGGGAGCCCAGGAAGCCGCCTCGCCACCCGGGACCGCCTGTGCCAAGAATCGGCGAAGAGGCGGCACGTCCGCTCCTTCCCTCTGCCCAGACCCACTGCAGCCGCCTTCTCCGCGGGCTTCCCGGCCGGCGGGAGCAGAAATAGCCTTCCCCTTCCCCGGCAGCTCGCCCCCGCCCCAACACCTCCCCTTCCCCGCCGCAGCCGGGCCCGGAGTTCCCGGTAAACAGGCGGCTTCCCCGCCTGCCCCCCGCGGGGCTGCGGCCACGGGCCGGGGACCCGCCTGACGAGAGCTGTGCCAGGGACATCAATATTTCAGTGACTCCTCAGCACGGTTCTAGTTAAAGGCTCGGGCGATGCGCCCCTCCCGTCCCCATCTTCCCGCCGCCGCCCCCTCCCACTCCAAACACACACACTTGGGACCGTCTCCTTACGTCGGAGAGCAGCGAAGGAGTGACTGAGCCCTGCCCGGGAAAACCGAGCAGGGGGAGGGACGGGGGGACCGGGGCGGGAGGGGAGAGAGGGCGGGAAGGGGGGGGCTTGTGCAAGCAGCCACGCTCCCGAGGTTGCCAAGTGGACTTTTATTGTTTTCCACCCACTTCCAAGTCGATACTATCTGCCGTCTCATGTCCATCCTATAGCCTATATAAGCGGCTGCGCTGGGGCTGACGGCGATGGAGTAGTTTGTGGATACGGCGGGAGCGCAGGGACGGGAGGGGGGCGGGCGGGCCAGTCGCGGAATACTCGGACTCCCTGCCGTTCGCGGGCTGCTGCCGTCCGGGGAGCGGCTGCCGGGGGAAGACACCTCGGCTTCTGGGACGGAGACACAGGTAAAGCGGCCGGCGAGCACCAGCAACCTCCTTCCCCTCCGTCTCCCTCCCCACGCCCCCATCCCTCCCGCCCCGGCGGGCCGAAGCGCTGCGTGCGGCGGGAGCGGTGACAGCCTGCGGGCGGGAGCGGCCGCCGCCGGACCCGCCGGAGTTGGCAGCGCGGAGCCGCCTCACGGGGCGGCCGTGTGCGAGGGCGGTCAGCCGTCCGAAGGCGAGCGGCTCCAGGCACGATGCTGGCCGCCGCTCCGGGCTGCTCCTGCGGGGAAGGGGAGCGGGGAAAGAGACGGGAAAACGGGAGACTGTTCCCTGCCCCGGCCGGTTGCCCCCCAGCCTTGCACCTTCCGTCCCGCCTCTCCTGCCCGCAGCCCGGGCACTGAGCCCCGCAACGAGGGTGGGGATCCGCTCGGTGCGCGGCTGCCGCGGCTCTCCAGCAAAAACTTCGGGGAAAGTTGTTGGCCCTCGCCTGTGCTGCTCCGCTCCGCTCCGTGGCGGGGCGGGGAGAGGCGGGGCGGAACGCCCGTCCCGGCCGGGGATCCGCTCCGCCGGGGCACCCCCAGCCCGGCCCCGCTCCGGGGCTGCGCCGCCGCCCTCCCTCGGGGCCCGGCTGCGGGGAGGCCGTGCGGGTGCTGCGGGGCAGCGGCGGGGTCCCGCGGACCCCCGGCAGCTCGGGCGGGCTGTGCCCCCACCTTGTGTGACCTGCGAAGCGGTCGCCGCTCTTTCCTCCGCCAGTGTTTCCCATTTCACCCCCACGAGTCTCCCCACCTTCGACCCACCCCCAATTTTCTCTTCCAGTGAAACAGGAAGACTTCCCATAGCAGCAGATTCTTCCTCTTATGCACTCTTCAGGTCGGACTGCAATGAGTGGACTGAGGTCTTCTGGGCTGCTGGGGCTGGTACTCTTAATGCTCTCAGCAGGGTACTGCAAAGAGAAAACGGACTCCGCAGATTTGAAGGACAAGCAAAGTCTCTTAAATCTCATCATGGAGATCATTCAGGAACTGAAAAGGTACCACCTGGAGAAGGACAGTGGGATGCAGTACTTCTCCAAGCATGACTATAACTTGGATAGAAGGGAAGTGGCTGATTATGGAGGGTACCAGGACGAGCAGAGAGTTGGTAAGTCACAGTCCATTTTTTTCCCCTATGACGCCTTGGTGACTGAGATAACAGGTTACTAATTTTGTATTAAGAATTCACCACTCAAAATACCTGCAGATTCCCTTTGGTATCAGAAGCAGACACAGATGGCAAATTTGGGAGAGAAAACCTCCATTCACTTCTCAGAGTCTTTTACTCTCTGGATAATGTACTCAACTGAAAGTCTGCTTCCTGTGGTTTTGAACAAAACCTATTAATAAGGGAAAAGACTGAAATGGGCTGAGATCAAAGAAACAAGGGATGAAAACGCTTTTTCCTGGAAGGTTACCACTTATTATCATGTGTTTGGTTTAAGTGTTTCTTGGAAATGACCCTAGTGAGATTCTCCTGCAGGGTTGTAGTGTGTCCTAAAGACCTTACATATAGAAGTCTTCCCTGTAGCTCAGCTTCACTGAACTGTTCACCCTGCTTGTTAGTTCCTTTTGTACTCCAGAGAAGTACACCTTGAAATACTAGGGAACTGAGACAGTACTCCTCTGCGGTCTCTGTGGTCACTGTGACCAGTTTGGGACACTCCTGCAGTCATCCTTCTGCTCATTTGACTGGCTCTTCTCTAACCTCCAGTGAAAGAACAGGTTTGTTCATGAGATGTTCAGGATTGCACAGAGCAGTCCAGAAGTAGACATGGTGATGGATAGTTACTGCTTAGTTTGGTGCTGTAGTTCTGTGCATCCAGTTGAAACTAGATTTTGTTTCTCCTGCTGCCATGTCTAATTTAGTGTTCCCTGTCACTCCCAAGCCCCTACAGCATTACTGCTGCTCATCTGACCCCTCCAACTGAAAATGACTTCCTGAATATTTTCCAGCACATGTCTACTCACCTTTTCCCAAACTGGCTTTCATTTTGATACTATGCTATTTATTTTGTCTTCATTGATCTCATAAAGCTTCATTGTACTTTTTGGTCATTCTCATTCATACTCAAGTATCCTCAAGTTTGCATTTATTGGTGGTTGTCATGAAGATGTTGTTTCTCTGTTTGGATGATTAATGAATGTACAGAAGACAATTTTGTTTTACTTAAGGTCAACACAGGAGAGAACATTTTGTTCTACAAATGTTGAAAAGTCAAAGAGGCCAGACTAAGCAGGGGACTATGATCTGCACAAGTCTAAATCTCATCTTGGAATGTGGGCGTAGTTTTTGGTCACCCTGCTGGTGTCAAACATCTGGCTTGTGTGGAATAGTTATCTATGAAATTAATAATCCTGCTTCAGAGCAGATTATTTGGTAGTGTTGTTATTGATTCTGAAGCAGGATTTTTCATTCTGGTATTATAAAGGAGTTTTTCCCAGCAACTCTGGAAAGGAACTACTAGTTAGACTCTTTCATTTTGGTTTTGGCATCACTTTCCTAGAGAGCCTGTCCCATGGGAAGTTTCTGAGTGAAGCATGTGTGTTTTTAATGCTCTTCATGACATAATTAGGTCAAATAGGATAAGGTCAATTTTACTTACATTGACTAAAGTTAGAAGTAAATGAAGAATGACTTTCGAGAAGTGTCTAAATTCACAAGTGGATCAGATCTGGATGGAAATGCTCTCTGCTTTATATCTGATAAAGAGGTGCCAGGGGAACGAAAAAGGCTGCTCACGCATTTATGGCCAAGTAAATAAAGCACCATATAGTCTATCATACACAATCAGCACTAAGCTATCAGCATAGAGTTTGTAACGGAAAGCAATCAAAGATAGCTGTAAATCAGGAAGTCACAAGCAGGGGTTAGGGCTAAAATGGATTTCAGTAAACCAGTTTCATTTTGCCATCTGCTGAACACAAAACACAAGGCGGTAAACCACAAACATAGGCAGCCAGAAGAGAGCAATTTGCTTGGAATCATTTCCTGTGAATTTTATTTACTGCTAAAGGGGGGAGGTAGGGGGGAAGATTCCTGTAAGTAGATCAATCCAGTTTCATGATTACAGCAGAACAGTGCTTCTGCAAACATACCTGGCACGGAATAGAGGATACATTTGCATAAGAGAATTAGAAGACACAACCCCGAACTTGAATATATCTTTGGGTCTTTACCACTCATGTAATATGAAAGAATTTAAATCTAGGTATACTTGATAGTGTAGTTCATAGAGAACTAAAATCTCACTCTTAGTTAATAACCATCATCATAAATGATCTCTCACCTAACAGGCATTGTTTCATCAGCACTGTGTTTCAACAGAGCATTTTACAGGGTCTCCCTATGTAAAGCAAATTCTTGCAATTTGGCCTACTGTATGCAAAGGGCTTTTGACCTCTGTGCACCTGTCAAGACATAGTGGTGATGTTTGCTGGACAGAGTATTCCCTGTCCTCATACTGTGCTTGGCAGGCATAGTTCCAGTGCAGCAGAGTAACTATTCTTTTTTCTGTCCAACAGAAATAGTTCCCAGAGATCTGAGAATGAAAGACAAGTTTTTGAAGCATTTAACAGGTATGTTGTAATTTTGCATTGGTATCCGTATTTCACATAAATACTGTAAGCTGCTCTACCTGTGAGCTGTGCTGATTCATAACTTAGTTTTTCTTTATATTTCAGGTCCACTCTACTTTAGCCCAAAATGTAGCAAACATTTTCATCGCCTTTATCACAATACAAGGGACTGCACCATCCCAGCATGTAAGTCACAAAAGCACAGACTTCCCTAAAACAAGGGGAAACTCTAAAATTTATTAGCTCTATCGAGTATCAGTAGTGATACAATCTCGGAATGCATTCCCTGCAAGGAAGAATTCAGAGTGCTCTGAAATGTACTAAGTATCCTCTATAGCATTGCTAGAACAGCATCAGCATTACAGAGAGGAAAATGGAAATAAAACTTTCTCACTGCAAATACACTCTGTAGAATGGCTGTAAACACTGCATCCTTAGGTACTGATGTATTTGCCTCATGGGTTCCAAACCAAGTGTTTGCTTCTCACAGGAACATAACTCCCCTCACAAATATCTCATATTTAATTTCTAGTGCTGTAAATTCAAGATAGGATCACAAATCCAGGTGGGGTTATTTAGTTTTCATTGATTATTTATGTAGGACACATTTTATAGACATTTTGTATTTTGACTATTCAGCTACCAATCTACCAGTGATGGTGACAATGAATCTTTGCAGCACTTGTCTTCAGTGAGTTACAAAAGTATAACTTCATAAGGCTTAGAAAAAAAAGAAATGTGATGATGGACACAACTGAGCAAATGCAGCTTATGATACCTCATCACGGTTGGCAGCATTGAGAATTAAATAAAAATCAAACATTGACATTTATTAGTCAGTAGATGTGACTCCAGATTCATACTGAGGAGGACCTGTTGAGTAAGCAGATGCTATTTTAGTATAGCCCTTTCAGAATGGAAGCACACTTTATTTTACTTGTCTGAGGTCAACCAGTTGGGTCAGTAGCAGAGCTGGGAATAGAAACAAGAGTTACAGATTCCAAGTTTCAAGTATTAATAAATATTTCAGCCCAGTGCATTTTAAAGGCATATTTGGTAAGAATTGTGGGCATTTTCTCTATTTGTAAGGCTTCAGATTAGGAATTCCATGGAAAGACAAGGATTTCTAGATGAGAGGTAGCCAGATCACATTCTGTTTACATGGGTGGAGATGTAAGTTGTTCATAATTTGTCTGTTCTGACCAAGCAACGGTCATATTACCTTTTTCATAAGGATCACAACTCAAACATCATTTGGCTCAGCACTAATGAGTACTTCAAGCTGTGAAGCTAAGGACTAGTTGGCCTTAAAGGCTCTAAATTAGCCTCTTCCTCCTGCCAGGTGACTTGCCCACCAACATAATGTCTGGATAATGGAGGATAATTTGTATTGCAGGTATAGCATAACTATGCTGTGAGTTGGGGATCGTTAACATTTCATCTCTAGAAAATATTAAATGTAGTTATTCATTAATGAAATAATGCCTAACAAAATTCAGCATCAGTTACTGGACTGGATTGACTAGCATCTCTTTAAAATAACTTCTAGGAAAATGGGATGAACAGCTTGCTTTAATTCTTCATACACAGAACGACGTTACTTTTTGATAATACCCTGACTTCAAATTATACTGTTCCTTCTGTGTAGAAATCTGAAGGCCAAACAGCAAAGAAACTAAAAGTGTCTGTGATGCTGCAGCATGGTGGTAGCCAGTACAAAAGCACTGTGTTGGCATACTTTCTAGTACTTTGTACAGTGTGGCAGCATTGGCACCTGAAAAATAATTTAATTTTCCATCTGTCCATAACCAACTTTCACAATATTTTCTTTCAGTTTTTCATGTAAATGAAAAAAACCCTTTTGATTAATTTCTTTAGTTTTGCATTGGTTCTGTCTCCTGCTGTGAATGCATCAAAAAGTTGAAGGTACCTAAAATATGAACTAGTGGAGGACTACAGTGGAAAAATCAATTTTACTAGTTTTAAGATAAAACTTCATACTCTTATGAATGTTTATGATGTGGTCATCTACTTGGGCTGGACTTAACATTTGTATGACTAGAAGATGTTATTTGTCTAATTTAGCAGCTTTCCCAGGAAAAAATCTATTGGAGAGTGGCATTACTTAATATTCAGTTGACAGACTAGCTCACTGAGGGCTGGATTTCAAAGGTGGCTGAGCACTATTTATTCCTTCTCTAATATGGAAATACTACAGTCACATGTTTAGATCCCGCACAGAAGCAGAGGCACAGATGTATAAATTTTTATACACACATACATACACTTGGAGAGCCTCCAAGCACATTCATGCTGTTTGTTTACAGATAGGACATGTGCAGAAGTCAGTTGCATAGTTAAACGTGCCATTAGACATGGCTTTCAGTTATTACACAATTTTTACACGCTCCTTTTTTAAGTCAAAGGAGTTGATTTTTATTCTGTTGCAAACTAAGGTATTCATTGGACTTTGCTATGACACTAATTCACACACTCATACAAATTTTGATTTTTAAAGGCAAAGTTGATTACTTTGGTAATCTCGTCATGCTCTTTTTTTTTCATACAGACTATAAAAGATGTGCCAGGCTCCTTACTCGATTGGCAGTAAGCCCTATGTGCATGGAAGGATAAAGGTAAGCTTTTTCTTAGCAGAAATGACATTCCACTGCATAGCAAAGCAGTGGATGTTGTGTTTCATACATGAAAATTCATGGGAGTATAATAACAACTGTCCTGTAGATAAGGTATTCCCCTCCCAGAGGACTTGAAGTAACTGGCTTAATCTGGCAAATTTTGGCAGTAAGGAAAGGGTACCCCCTACTGGAAGTCATTACATAAACGTCCATGTGCATCATCTGTGAATTATTTATAGCAGCATACAGTTAGCAGATAGCGAATTTGTTGCTACAGAACAAAACTCAACAGCTGTGGCTTATTTTTCAAGAGTTTGCTTAGTACACAATTGCCTTTTATGTGTGCAGCTGTAGATGGGTGCTGTACTCAGTAGTATGAGTTAATATATACACAGCTATACACACGAAAGCTTTGTAAATGCAGATAGGTCACAGGTGCTTTTATAGTAATTCAATTAAAATACACTGATAGTAGCATTGATAAACTAACTTCAAGGTATTTGGATTTTTTGGGATTTCCTTGTGTACACCTCCCATGTCTATCAGTTCATTCCCTCCTTTTTTGCCTAGATGTGCCTCCATTTCCCACAAATACTTTGGAAGTTTCATCAGGCACCAAAATAAAAAAAAAAGCCAATCAACCAAACCAAGAAGTACTCCCAAACTATCTGTATTTTTAGAGAACTGTAACATAAGAGTACGGAAGGACTAATTTAAATTCTGTCCTCAGCCTTTACCTGAGACAAAATATGATCTTGGGCAGAGGGAGAACTCATAACCATGTAGATTTGTCAGTAACAAATGCTGTCAAATCAAGATGTTTTTTAACTCTGTGACAAAATACACATCTTGTGGAAGGAATCAGTGACAAAAAGTAATAAATATTAAGCATTTTATTTTATTCTTTTTAAGCATTGACACTGTTTTGCACTTCACTCTCACAAGCAAGCTGGGGAAATAGGATCAAGATAAATGTAAAAATGTCTGGAAAAAGATACATAAGTAAGTTGTTAGTGCTTCATTGTCAAAACTAGAAAAATGTTATTGACCAGTGTCACGCAGCTTCATTATGGGTTTGATATTGTTCAATATTTTCATTAATAACTTGGGTGATAGAATACTGTATTTATGTACTTCAGTATTATAGGAGAAGCAACTGTGATACAGTACAACCTTGAAATTAAAAATAATCTTGGAAAATAGGCCAAATAGTCTAAAACCAGGATAACAGATAAAGAGCAGAATTATGAAGTCACGTAGGATTATTCAGTTGCAGAAATACACAGAATGTGGTGAATAGTTAGATAGTGCTGTCGAAAACAGGGAGGTTGTCATGGACCACAAACTAAGCAAGTCAGCAGTGTTACACTTGAAGAAAGTCAAACAATATTGGAATTTATAAATAGAATCGTTTATGAAACTCCTGACATAATTACTGTTACTGGAATACTATATTTAATTAAGGGCACCACACTTGAAGACATGTGGGTTCTTCTTGTAAGAGTCCAAGGAAGAGCAACATGAATGACCAAAGGCCTAGAAAACTCTGTATACGAGAACAGTTACAGGAATTAGGATTATTTAATCTAAAGAACACACGACTGCAGGAAAACATGATGGAGCTGTTCAATTTCATAAAAGGTTGCTACAAGTCATTCTCTCTATCCAGTCTGGATAAATGGGACACAATTTGTTTAACTTTGCAAATAGGTGAATAATGTTATTACCAATACCAATAAGCAGATACGTCAAGAGTATGAAATTCTTTTCTCCCTTTCTTTAGTAAATTTTATCTGTATCTTAACAACCTGTCATGTAAACATGAACTTGTAATATGAAGGAATAGCAACTAAAGTAGTTCACATCTCAAGCTGGCAGTCTGTTTAAAAATGTCCATCTCTCAAACAACACCTTTGCTCAACGAGCAGGCATGTTTCAATGCCAGCAACAACTCTCCTCTTATTCCCACAGACACAAATCCATAGCAGTAGACTCCCTAAGCAGCCTTGATTAGCAGAAAGGAAGACTATCCTCTACCACATGCATCTGGAGATGCACAAGTGTCTCCATAAGATTAAGCCTCTTTTCTCCTCAAAGCTTTTCCACTGCATCAGTTCAATTTGTATTAAACAAATTAGGTTTCCTGTTTTGTTCAGTATCTGATTCTTGTTTCATTTCAGATTTGTAAGTGGGCTGGGCTATAGATGGATTTTTACTCTGGCAAACTGGTAGTTTTGGTGGATTTTTCAGATCTGTGGACATCTATCCATTTTTACAGATCAATTTGGAGAGAAAAAACTATAAATTTATTTTTATTTGTACTTAAAATGCATTTTGGACTAGCACAGCTTTAAAGCACACAAGACATTGAAACTCAGAGCTAAGATCAAACAAGAAAATAATACGTGGAAACAGAAATTAGACATCTGTTACTGTCACAACACATACCGAAGTGGGCACATGTGCATTTATGGTACAACATGTCTTACGGAGCCTTCACTCCTTCTCATTTATTCTACACATGTGTAACTGAGCTCCATCTTCTCTTTTTTTTTAGAGTGTATGTTCCCTTTCTGCCTGTCCTACAGACATGAGCAATGCAGGGACCCAGTAACAGCCCTTCAACTTGTTGAGATTGCATGAGTGAAGCCAGAGCAGCAGATTTGTATTATCACATCTCTCAGTAGACCATTTTTTTTTCCAGTCAGACACCCAGGCTGTATTCCCTGGCTGCCACCAGCACCATCTCTGATGAATTTTATTCTGTAACCCCTTCTCATGGACAACACAGCTATGCTAGAGTCCTGTCCTTGATGCTCCTTTTTCTTGTTCTGTTCTTCAGCCTCATTCTTCTGCCAGCTTCCTAGTAGTTCCCATATTCCATGCTTGCTTTGCTCCACTCTATGCAGATACATCCCACAACTGTTACATTGTCCATATCTGCAGTAGGTAAGAGCTGCCAGGAACACAATTCCCGAAGTCTTCACCTAAATAAAGTTCACAATTCAGATCATGAGCATTTCTTGTGACAGACGGTATGAATCTGAAAATCCCTTTGACAGCATTTGTCACAGCCACTTTGGCTAAAATCATACATATTTTACTGCTTTTGTTCAAAAACTGTAGGTGCTACTGTTGGTGCCCTCCCTTTTCCATTACCTGTTCTTTATGTGTTTGCTAGACACCAACACTGATCTCATAACTTATGTTGAAAACTCCTTGTACTGTGAGGAGTAGTTCAGGGACTAAGGACAATATCACATATTATTACATACTTCTGTTTTGAAGATTTGCCCTAATTTCTGTACTGACAACTATTAATGGGGTTGTTTGAACTTTTTAAAGCATCTACAGTTATTTCAAATAAACAAAGTAAAAGTAATTACACACTTTTACACTAATAAATACAAGACTGGTGCAAGTAGTTGGAGTCTCAGGCTAAGCAGAGAAAATGAGGCTTATATACCATAAAAAGTGTATTAAAGAAACCTACCAGTTGCTTGTTTCCTTACGATGCAGATACACATACAGGTCAAATATTCTTTGCAAAATTCATAATAAGCTTAAAACTGAAATTTCCTTTGGAACTCAGAAAAATCTGTGTAAACTCCTCAAGATGTATTGACCATACTAGTAATCTATGTGACAAATGCTGAAAGTACAAGATAAAGTTGTAAACTTAAAATACATGAAGAAAAAACTGAAATACGCCACTAAATATGCCTTTCCTTTACACCATATTATATATCCATTTTTTCAAATTATTCTTAAACCATGATATTTGGGCACTTGAATTTTGCATCAAATGTTTTGTAACAATGGAAACAGCCCTTAGTTGCATTCTCCCATAGACTGCTGCTTACTCAGAGTAACATCAAGTGCATTCAAGAAATGTCACACTTAAATTCCATAAAAGTGAAGGTGAAATAAAGATGAGGGGGTTGTGTATTATTCAGTGAAAGCCTTTTTTTTCTAGAAAGTATAGCTTGATCTGTCTTATACAGCTTCTCAGGGAATGTTCAATCACCTCTTCTTGGCGCCAGGAAGTGGTTCCCAAGTTAACTAATTTAAGACTTTTATCAGAACTACTACTTTCAGTTAAAAAGGCAGCCAGTGTACATGGTTACTAGTGTGGCATTGTCCAGGTTTATTATGTCCAGTGTAGTTTTCCTTGCTGTGAGATGTCTGTGGCTAGCAACAGATGGAACATTAAGAGCTTCATTATCTTCAGTGCATGGATCCCTGTCATCGCATTACAGCAGAATTCCACCTGGGTGTGCACACATGGGAAAATATTTTTTTTTATGTAAGCATGGGGAGGTTCTGCTACAAAAATCCTACTGGCACAGTATTTAAAGTTTATATTGGTATTTAAACCACTAAATTCTTCTCATATAGATCAGCTTTTTCCTAGAATCAAATTTGGAAAGCTTGTAATATGCCTTTACAATAGCTTTCATTTGTGCAAAATTGGTTGGGGAGTTGTGTAATTACCTAAGTTCTCAACAGAGGCTGTAGTCAAATTGCATTCAGGATCTCCACTAAAACTATCCATTGTACTTCAGCTAAGTTCCAGCCCAATTTTCTTAGACTGATGCATATAACAGACTATATGAAATAAAAACTTTTTTTGAAAAGTACAACAGATTTATCAATGCTAAAAATCTGGAGTCTATTTAAGGGTTTCTGAAAACACCAGGGGTTTAGAAAACTGTAAGTTTGCTGATACAAAACTGTAAGTTGCCCATACAAAAGCAGGTGTAGATGAGATGACAAATGAGCATCCACTGTTTTTCACCCCAGTGAGCTGCATATTCCCATTAGTAATGAAAAAACTTTTTATTACATTTTCAGTGTTTAACTTGTAAATTGTACCACACACTGATAAAACCAAAAGCATGTTAATTTCTTCTAAACATCACTTTTTAACATCACATCTTAAATAGGGTACCGTAGGAGCATACATACAGAAAATAAGCCAGATGAAAATGCAAGACAAGGAAAATTTACATCAGTTTCCCCTCTGAGGAAGGATATTAAAAAAACATAAAAGTAATTGTCCTATCTGCAAAGCCAGAAAAAAACCCTAGATTACATTAAGCTTTCCTGTAACATTATTACATTTCCTAATAGCTTTCAAAAATTGCAAAACTAAATGTTTAAATACTACTAACAAGTATTTCTGTATGCACCAATAGCTTGATTTTCAGTGGATTATGTCAAGTCCAACTGACTTCGCATACAAATGATTCTATTACAAATTATACTTAAGCAGTAGAAAATGTAGAGAAACTCAGAGTATCAGAGAATTCACACTAATCATGGGAAAGACAGTTATCTATGTTCAGACAGAAAATATGAAAGCTTAACTGTGAAAAATATCATCAGCAGAATTCTAGTATCAGAGTACCACTGGTTTTTACCTCCCCCATGAATTTTTGATGGCTGTAAGACACCAAAGCTTCAGCTGGATCTGTTAGCATGTATGAGTCTTTCAGCTGTGGAGTTCCTGCTGACTTAGAAGACATTGTACAGTTGTTACTTCTAAAAAAGAACAATAACAGGCATAGAAACACATGAAACTGGGTGGACAGACTTGCAGCATTCAGTGCTCACCTGTCTAGAAAATATCTAGAAGAGGTCACCTGTCTAGAAGAGGATAGACTTTTAGATAGGTGTCTGTGCAGTTACGCTACGTTTTCTTGTAAGCTTTAAATGTGTGGGGGAGTAGGGTTTTGAAAACCTTCACTGTTCAACCTTTGAATCAACATTTCTAGAATAGAGACAAAATACATACATATGCAGTGTGGAAACCAGTAACTTTGTGTCTGTGATTTTGATATCTGTGTCATATCCATGGTTGTGATTTCATTCCAAGAAACTGTTCTGGGAAGACTGAATAGAACAGGCAGTGAATTTAACCACTGCAGCACCTGCTTAGTTTGTGGTGGCTCAATGTTGGCATGTTCCAGGGGCTATATTTATACAACCAAATCTAAAAAAGTTACTTCTATTTGTTTCTTGTTTATATGAATCCAAGTTTCTTCACAAATGGGCCCAATGAAACATCAGATCCTTCCAATATTCTTCACACTGGCTACCCCATCAACACCTCGTGACACCACGGCATTTGGACAGCATTTTGCAATTTGTTAATGCTATTCCTGAGGTTTAATCACTTTTTGACTTCACAGATGCAGGCATTGGAACAGGTCAGACTTAACTACGAGCACATTTTGAATAGGTAGAACTGGATTTTCCTAGTTTGTCTACCAAAAATCAAAAAAAGCGATGCCTTCCAGAATTTCAGCCTTGATTAACAGTCAGGCTGATATGAACTAAATCTGAAATTCACTACTGATCTTTCAAAAGTCATTACTGATTTCTCCAGTTTTATTTACTATTTTCACTATGATAAACACATTCTCAAACATATATGTGAGTATAAAAATAATGAAATTTTCTTCTTTCTTTTAATCCACCAGATGTTATTGCTGTGACAAGAAACACCAAGAACCAAGAGAAGTGCCTTGGAAACCAACAGGGAAATAGAACTTACTACCTTTTAGTGAACTCCATTGTGAACAAGAGATTTATTTTTGCAGATTGACAGACTACTTCCCATAATTCTTTTAACATGCATTTTGTATGTCATCAACAGTTTGCAGATTGACATTCTTCACAGTAGCATAACTGCCAGTAGTACTTAATGCTCCATACTTAAAAACACACTACAATTGATGTGTAATGCTGCCAAAAATTATGTAAACACATATTTCACCAAGAAAATTCATGTTCTGTTGCTTAATTCTACAGTTTTAAGGAATGTTTGTTTGTATATCTAGAACTACTAAAGATCTGCTCCACAGTAGTTGTGGTCACTTGATATCCTTCATGCTTATGCAATTTTTAAAAAGTTTGGTTAAAACAGACTTGCATTGGGGTCACATTGTACCCTGGAGTACAAATTGCATGACAAACAGGAACATAATTCCAAGTAGACATACTTTTCGGGACAGTGGAGCATGGATTTTGTACACAAACACAAGCTGCCATTAATTTACTTTATATAATAAATGTATAAAACATTCCAGCAAACGTGCAATATGTAAATACTGTAAATAACAAGCGTAAGTAATAAAGTGTTTGGTATTATGTTGTTCTCAGTTTGCTTTCTGTTCACTGAATCCAGGTAAACAAACTGCCTTCTGGTAGCTACCATCATTTATCCACACGTAAACTCTTTCCACTAAGAGTTCACAAGAAGGAAAGGTGTACTCACTTCAGTAACCTGGACAGCCTGGATTTGTGACGATGGACAGATCTGTGTTTCAGACCCACAAAATGCCCAGACCGCAAGGCTGCTCTAGTTCTCTACAGCATTATAAAATGGAGTATTCTTTAAGACTAATAGTTGTTCTGGGGTTTTTGTTTTTTGGGAGGAGCTTTTTGTTTGTTTTTTTTTTTTTAATAGTCTGCCATCTAATCATGATACTGCAAGTCAGAAATATAGTCAGAAAATGTCCGGTAAATAATTTTAGTATTGTAGAATTTTTAAGGAGTTAGTGAACACACTTACTCCAGAAGCCTTGAGCCGCATTTCCCTTTCTTCCTTAAATCTGATATTAAATCCAATTGTCAGAGTAAAATGACTCAGGAAGAAAATTTTTATGTGCAATCTGTAAATGCATGTATTGGGTTTAGATGGCCAAGTTTTGGTAGCAGGAGGGCTACAGCAGGGGCTTCTGAGAGCAGCTGCCAGAAGCTTCCTCCATGTCCAGCAGAGCCAATGCCAGACAGCTCCAGGATGGACATGCTGGGCCAATCAGAAATGGTGGTAACACCTATGGGATAACAGAAGGGAAAAGCTATTGCACAGCTGTAATTGCAGCCAGAGAAGAGCAGGGTGAGAACATGTGAGAGGAACAACTGCTGACACCGGGATCAGTGCAAAAGGACCACAGGGATACAGGGATCCACCCACAGCCCATGGAGGAGACCCACCCTGAGCAGGGGATGCCTGAGAGGAGGCTGTGACCCCGTGGGAGGCCCATGCTGGAGCAGGCTCCTGGCAGGGACCTGCAGACCTGTGGGGAGAGGAGCCCACGCTGGAGCAGGTTTGCTGGTGGGACTTGTGACCCTGTGGGGGACCCACACTGGAGCAGCCTGTTCCTGAGGGACTGCATCCCATGGCAGAGTGTCCCACACTGCAGCAGGCTGGGGAGGACTGTTGCCTGTGGGATGGACTCATGCTGGAGAAGTTCATTGAGGACTGGCTCCTGTGGGAAGGACCCCACACTGGAGCAGGGGAAGGACTCCTCTCCCTGAGCAGTGGCAGAAACAACCTGTGACCATAACTCCCATTCCCATCTCCCTGCACTGCTGGGGGCCAAGGTAGAGCTGGGAAGGAGGAGTGCAGGGGGGAGAAGTGCTTTTAAGGTCTTACTTTCGTCATCCTGCTCTGAATGTGTTGGTAAAAAATTCGTTTAATATCCCTAAATCCAATCTGTTTTGCCCATGATGGCATTTGATGAATAATCTCTCCCAGTTCTTATCTCAACTCATGAACCCTTCATTTTATTTTCTCTCCCCTGTCTAGTTGCAGAGGGGAGCAAGAGAGGCTTTGGGGGATGCCTGGCACCCAGCCAGGGTCAACCCACTGCAGTGAACCACAGCTACTTTTATGTGAATACTGGCATTTATCGTTTCCATTCTATCCTCAATTTGAACCACAAAATGTAAAACCAAAACCAAACACAACCCTCCCCACCCTGAGAACTACAGGAGCTGAGATTCTGGAAACTGACACTTCAGAGCCTTCAGCATCTAACTGTTTAGAAGAAAAGAGAAAACAGCAGAAGTACAAAATCCCATCCTGGAACATAGCTGTATTTAGCAGGGGAGAAGTACATATTTTTATTTGCTTTCAGTGATGACTGAATGCTGAAGTTCCAAATCTCAATGGATGTAATACATGCCTGCAGAAAACTTGGTTGTTAAAGGAATTCAGGATTCACTAAAACTGCTCATCTACATGAGGGTAAGCATGTGGGTGGAACTCTGCTTCACCGTGGTTCCACTGATCAGATCACAGCCCCGCACTTAACATGGGAGTTTAAAATACTGTAAAGCTTTCTTTTTCTAGTAGGATACCCAAAATCTGGCTGAAGAAAAACCTTCCAGAAAATTTCCTTGTAAAAGGGAAATACCAACTTATTTAATGATTTAAGCAATTAATATAAATAAATTAAACCCAAAGAAGTTTTCTCTAGATTTAACAGAAGTCAGCATGCTCTGACAGAAAACACACCTATACTACAGCAGTTGTTTTTTTTTTAGACTTAACTTTATTACCTAAAATTATAACAAGCTGTGGGGGTGGGGAGGGAGATAGGAGTCGGTTCTTTTTTCATTCAAAATTACATTTTTCATGAGTGGTATTTTGGATGTGTGAGCACTTAGTCATCTGTACGATACATGATTTGTGTCTTAATCATATTCACTGTTTCTCTTTGAACCCAAATAATGGTTCTGAGCAACTGTCCTTCCCAAAGGCAATCCCTGTTCTGTATTCTGGGCTTCAACAAATTTGTATCAAATACCATAGTGCTCCTTCCCCTCTTTCATAAAAAACTACTAATTATAAAAATAAATCAACCAGCTTATTCCTCCCAGTAGAGGTGGTGAATTCTTTAGTCAATAGATTACTTGCTGAAAATCTGTCTCAAGGCTGAGACTTTTAAAATCTGAACTGATTTTAACACAGAGCTTTGACCAAGTATCACTTTACAGGAAGATTCCTAAGCCTAGTGAAGGTAAACAACCATATCCTCTTATTCCTTTGTTACCCCAGCAGCTCAAAGATAAAGATTTAAGACCTTTCAGTCTTAGCTTTAATATGCAGGAAACCATAGGCTGAATTCCTACACAGCCACAAATGGGAAAGCACAAACCATCATGCTGTCTATCTTTTGAGTTATTTTACTTTCACTGGAATATTTGAAATGGTCATTCTGGCAGGGAGTAACATTAGATTATGCCTAAATACTTGCACCTTTGAGATTAGTGCATCACACCACATTTAGGATGTTTTGTCCCTAACTGCCTGTCATCTTCCCCCACTTACTTTGTCAAATCATTCATAAAAGAAATAGAAAATCATTTTTCCAGAGTCAGTACTTAACCGGATCTGAAACAGTGTATTACTCTGTCTCTGAAAAGTGAAACAGCTATTAGTTTGCAATTCCTAGTTTGTTTTTCAGAAGTCAAAACTGATGGTAATGCAATAATGCACAAAGATTCTGATTTCTGTATTTAAGTATTCCCTCTACCATCTGCTTTTTCTAAGCAGGTTCTGAAGTTTTACGTCTGATTGAAATTTTTGCACAAAACAGAAACCTCACTAACACAAACACATCTATTCTACAGCAAAAGTCCCATTGTGAAGTCTGCAACACACACAGAGTGACACCAGGATTCCAAAGTCCCCAAGAATAACACGATCTTCTGTTGAGATCCATCTCTCTCCCAGAAGGTTGAGCAGGTGACAGGTAGACTGCAAGTTTGGAAGGCAGCAAGAAACAAAAACAAGGCTAAATAAGTAAGAAAACAAATTTTATAGATCCAGTTTTACAGACAATGTGGTAATGCTAGTTCATACCAATGCTGAGAATATCCAAAACAGGAAAATCATCACGGTATCACTTACATTACTGATCTCAGTACATTTACATGTCTAAGGCAGACACAAAAGGTGATGTGCAGACAAGCAGGCATAGACTTTTACAAAGCATTCAAATTTCATCCAAGAGCAGAACTCTCTACTTACTGGCCTTCTGCTAACTTAGTATTGTATTACAGATGGACTGTCTTTACACTGGACTGTACTCTCAAAGAACACTTCTGACAGGCTGTACGATCTCCTGAGTAAATCTGGGAATACTGTCTGACCCTCATGTAGGAACTGGGAGTACAACAAATATTCCATTGTATTGCATGGACTTGAGTATTTCACTACTTTGAGATATAAAATGTGATTTCACATTTCAGCTTTTAAGCTGGTGTGTCTTCTCCTCAAGGTAAATGCTGTGTTATGTGTGCTGTGTCAGTGTGCTAGGAACTGACCAGAAGACCAAAGGAAGACTTAGCTGGTTCTACGAGGCAGCAGATCTTTTAGTCTAGCAGGCTCCACAGGAAGCACCTTCCATCTGAAGGCTGCCTAATGATACTGGGATGACACACCTAAGTCACACATCAATTATTATCTCACAGATTACCATTGAAAGTTGACTGAAATTAACTCACTGAGGACACAATGACAAGACCTCAGTTCAGTCAGCATAGCATATAAAGAAACAAGGTGTTACTTTTGCAGTGCTTGTGAGAAAGCACTGGAAGAGTTTACAGATAAAGTATATAATTCAGGATAAATTTATTACTACATTGATGTGTGACAAAATGTTTGATCATGTAATCCAATTAAAACCTTTCTATATTTTTTCATTAGATGACAGAACAGCTAAAATACAAAATTAAACTGAGTAAGTATTGAATGTAGAGGCATAATTTTACAATTTAAATACATCAATCAAGTAAACATTACATATTTCAGGAGAAGCTAATTATTTCTTTTGGAAAGTATATGATGAAGCATTAATGATACTTCTCCAAAAATGCTTTACAGCATCTAAGACACTGCTCATAAACAGTTTCAAAGTCCTTTTCGTTCCCCTAAAAAAGAAGAGAGGAAAAAGACTGTAAGAATAACAATACTGGCTAAAGAGAAAATACAAATTGCAGACTGGTTTCTCTGCTGTCAGTGATGGCAAACAACAGACATTAGGAAAAAATAAAAACAGTGCAAATACTTGGTGACAGCTTTTGTGTAGATCTCTCTACTCCAAACTCAGGAATTTCCACAGACAAACTCTGTGACTTTGTATTTAACAATCCTGCATGACTTTCCTTCACGCATTTCTTCCACTCACTTTTGAGCCCTTTTAAGTATTTTCATTTTTTATGCTCACACTAACTAGTCATGTTGACTTTCACAGTTTAATGAAGCACTCTGTGGAAAAAAAAAACCCAAACCAAACCTCTTTTTGTTTTGAACCTGCTTCCTACTAATACCATTTGATATTCTCTACTTCCAGGGTAATGAACAGCAATTCCTTATTCAGCTTTTCATATCAAGATTTTATAGAACCCTACTGCATCTTCATCCACTTCTGTTTCCTAAACTGAAGAATATTAATTTAATTGTTTGGTCTCGGCTCGTCAACTTTTTTAACCACCTGTGTCCATGTCTTCATCTCTTACCTTTCCTGACCACATCCTCTTTGCAAGGAAGCTGATCTAACAGGGCTCCACCCAATATTGAAAAGACAGGTGCACTGCATTATTTAACTTCAATAACTGTTATAAGCATAATAACATTTTCATTTCCAATCCCAGTAATATATAGTCTTCTAAAGTAATTTAAAAAATGCTAACATTTCACTTTGTATAACACCAGATTATATATCATATGCCAACTGGGGGATCTGGGAAGATTATATACTACACAAACACGATTTTTAATCAAGCCACCCAAAGAATTTCTTACACATACATAGTACGGATCTTCAATGATAAGCTGTTTCTGTGGGTCGTAAGTTCCAAGCAGCTCAATTTTGGCCTTGCAGTCTTTAACTTGGTTGCTTTTCCTGTTCAAATCTCTGTAAAAGAGAAAATAAAAATTTCCCCTGAATTTTCCTTCAGAGTTTTGGCATCAGCACGAGATGTTCATGACCTTTTCTAGACAACACAGGAAAACAACGTGTCTGTCTGGACTCTGTCAATCCTGTGGACTCTATGCTGCTGCTTGTTTTTGTTTTTCTTGTTGTGTGGGGTCTTTTTTAATTGAGTATGGAGGACAAAAACTGAATTCAGAGCATAAACGAGCAGTCAGGCACTTGACCCACAGCTTAAAAAAACTTTGTAACAGTAAGTTCATCAGGTTCTTCCTCAAATCAATCTTTAGTACTTTTAACACCCACTCTTAGCTTGTATTAAAAAAAAAACGATGGAAATTATCCAGGTATTTTCCCAGAAGTACGAGTAAGATTCTCCTATCTGCTCAGAGCCAGTGTTTTAGATTGGTATGCTACAACTTCTCTCAATACTACGTCCAGCTCATGTGAAATCCTACCACATTCAGTTAACAGAAAATGGCAAATCAGTGAGCTACACCTGTTTTCCTTTTGATATACTGTAACATTTCATCAGTCCTCACATCCTCTTCCCTCTACATTGCGTCTCATTGATAAAACATTCTGGTTTTGAGATGGTATATTCCCTATTTGCTTAAAAATGGTCATCTGTTATCCCAAAGGCACTTAAAATGCACCTCTCATCATCCTCAGATTACAGGCAGCTCAGTTCTATCCTTTTCACAATGAACTCCCAGAACATACTAAATTATTTCAACATTACACATCTCCATACCAAATCATTTTACTTACCATTAAAGAAGGCAAAGAAACCCCTTGTGAATACTTAGTCATAACCATATCAGTTCTAAGAAATAAAATTCTAATTATTAATTCTGATTAGGAAATTAATTTCAGATAGTTTAGAAATAGCAGTGAGACCACAGTACTGTTTTTGCTTGAAGAAAAATCAGAGCTCCTCTATCAAGTTATTGCTTGAATTTACAGGTTTTTCAATAAATGCTCTAGACTTTTATTAATAAAAATATGTCAGACTATCTTCTGAAAGGCTTTTGGCATACCACTTAATGAACAGGAAAAGGTCAGATGGCTCTGGTACTAAAGAAAAGACATGTCCCAAATCTTCCTTTTGTGATATGACAGGCATTCCACCAACACCTGGAATCAGCTTGCCCTCCTAGAGCTACAAATAGGCATTCCTAGGCAAAATGGTTGAACTCAGTGCAAGTTAAAGGCAAAACTTCAGCTCAGCAGCAGCAATATCCCTGTTACAGTTCTGACGTTTCTTCTGCCCTAGAGCGCGTATCATATAAATTGTTAATTCAAATTTCTGGTTAAGAATTCAAGTGAAAATAGAAGGAAGCCTTGTCACGTCATTGCCTGAGATGCTGCAATCAAGCCCAGTGTTACATACCCTTCATTCATGAAGACTGTGGAAGAGAGCTTATTCAAGGCATTCTGGAAAATTTGACAAAATCATACTTATTTCAGTTAAGTGGTGATGCATCTGTAAGACTTCATGTGCTACTAATAGGGTCTTTATTTAGGTTTTGTTATTGGTTGTGGTGGTTTGGTTTGGGCCTTCCTAAACTAACTTTACAATAGCCCTTAAAAGCACTTTGACACTTGTAGTTTATTAAAATTCAGCTCCTTAATCCTCAATACGTACGGAATTGAGTAGAAATTTTGCTAGTGATACCCAAATTTTTACACTAGGCAGCTACTTAACCAGATCTTTCTAAAGTATGCTTAACTAGAGCACAGCTAACAATAATGTTTCCCCAAGCTAAAAACCTTGCTTATTTCAGAGTTCCTTCTATTTCTATAAAAAAGTAAAAAAACCTTCACCATATTTAATCCCTTCCCAGTTTGTCTTTTAACTGCCATGCAATTAGAAAAACAGATCACTTCAATCAAGACAGTAAGTACATCCTCATTCTTAATTATACAGGCATCAGCTGTATATAGCACAAAGTAACTAAATTTCCATGTCCTTAATCCTTGAGTGGCATGTATCACACAAATAAACCATTGAGTTCTGACTCATTAAACTTATTAGAAGCGAAGAATCCATCCATTAGCACATCATTCACATACATGTGAAAAAAAAACCCAAACAAAGAAACCCCAACACAAGCTAAGCAGTAAAATGTGACATCTGTCTTCAAAGTAACTTATGAGACATCCCTACAAGTAATCCATATGAATTTGTTCCATTTCTTCATACATTACCTTAGATTGCTCTCATCCATACAAAGTATATGATCAAAGGTCTGGAAATCCTCTTTAGTAATCTAGAAGTAAAAATAGGTGCTTTAGCCTACAAACTGCATTTGATTAATAACAAGGGGAAAAAAACTGTTTTCAAATTCTGTAGCTCTGATTTATTAAAAAAGACACGGGTGGAAAGAATAGAACTGCACCGTCATCAAATTTTACAATAACCTACAACATTTTAAATATACTCTACCATGATTATTTATCCATTTCTGCAAGTATTCCACAAAAAAACAAAACAATCCAAGTCAGCTATTTAACAAGGCTTTTCTATTTTTTTTTTTTTTTCACATTTCATACATCAACCTAGAACATCATTAAATGCAACATTTCTAGTACTTTTCAACTAACAAAACTAAAGCAATTTCCAATCATGGGAACTGTGCAATAAAAATGGTTAGAAATAAAACAGAAAAATTACTTTCTTGATAGGACAACAAAAATGTAGGTAACCTGGAATCAGTTGCAATACTTCCAATCTAGAAATTTGTCACTGCACAGGAAAAGATACCAAGTGAAACTTAAAGCTGAAGTATGAGGGTATGAGTTACAATCTCTTAAAAACAAATGCATCCACAGTATTTCAGACCATGTAAATTCACAAAATTTGTAGTATGATGTGAAAAAATCTGGGGTCTGTTGTACACCTTCCTACCATCGTATTATCCATTCTTTTTCTTTCTTGTAATTTATTGACTCGTAAACATGAATATCGACTAAATGCAGAGATCTGAGTTCAGTCATGTAGGCAAACATAGCAGATGAACCACTGAGTTAAATATTAATGTCATCTTATTGTTATAAGGATGGCTGCAGATATTAGCCAGTTGTCATTTTATTTCACATTACATTTAAGCCAAGCTTAGGGAAAAATCTTCCTGGACCATGCCCACAATGGTGGGATAAGATACCTGAACCAGGTGTCCATAATGAGGATGAAGAAATGGAATAAAATCTCTAATATCAGAGTTCACGTCAAGACCGCCCTTCATGCACAGTCCTGTGTCAAGCATCATAACCAAGAAACTTGGGAGGGTTGTTCAGAACAGGGTTTTCTGGCAGGCATCTCTAAAAAGGATGGGCTAGAGAAGTGAGTAAGCAAGTAAACAGCCAAAAGGCAAAACACATTATCCGGCAAGGCAGAGTTTTAACGTGTAAAAATTATTTATGTATTAAAAAAAAATAAGGTTTAGATGGCAAAGCAGCCACTATTTTTTTTTCATGCAAATAGCAAACAGATACTGATTAAGCTCCCATAAAAGGGCGTAAGAAAAGACAGAAATTATCATCGGAATAAAACCATAAATGAAACATTACACACAAAGAGAACTGAAGGGGTGAGGTGTGTCAGGAGTGAACATGAAAAGAAAGGGTTAATGATGAAAAATAATACAGACTTGTTTATTTTCACTGTAAAAATATTTGCTGTATTCATGCAGTGCCTCTGACCTATGAAAGTATTTTTGCAGTGGAAATAGCTCTGTTTTCCTGGCAAATCTAATGTGGACTTCTACAAGCTGCTTCTGATTGCTCTACACAGCTGAACACTTGCCCCTGTGAAAATCTGAGGGCACACTGATTTCTTTGTTGTACAGACAAATACAAGAATAAACCAGGAACACTTGACAGTGTGGCAGTTATTACCCTATGACCACCACAAATACAGTTGCAAATGCAGCCTTAAAACCAAGGTTACCATTTGGCTTGTGCTTTCAAGCCCTAACACAGTGTCAGATAAAAAAAAGCTTTAATTGAGCAAACTCCAGTAACTGAAGGTACTCCTCAAAACTATGAAAACTAGTACTTTGGGGGATGAAATTGAGGATGTAAAAATTAATGAACATTTTGAGAAGTGTAGTTGAGAGTTCAAGTAGTCAACTTTGGATGAAACTACACAGATAACAGTAAATTCACATTTAAAAAATGTATATAACAATTATCAATTTATTAGTGAAACATTTCCCTTTATTTACAGAAGGGAAATCTCATTTTCTCTGTCTAAAACCCACAGAGAGGCAGTAATCCTCAAATTTATCCAGTTGTGAAACAGTGTTTAATACAACCTTCTTCTAATCTCAATTTCATATTTAAGGCAAATGCATGGTATGAGTCATACTAAAATCAATTTTGGCCTCAGCATGAATAAAAGTGAAACTGATTAGAACCTCTCAGGTTTGTGCATGAAGAATAAGAGCTTAGAGAATTTCATACCGCAACCCACCATTAACTAAAATGTTAACAACTATATTTTATACATAAATATATACATTTATTTTTATACTTCACTTTTACCTTAGAAGATCACTGTATATGATGGTAGGACACAACCAATTTAATATTCTTTTACATAAACCATTCTTGTATTGAATAAAAAAGAAATGCTAAATTCTATGATTATCATAATTACGCAAAAAATTACATGAGAGAACGTGCCTTTCACTGGGTGGGTAACAGTTTTCCACAGGACTGAAGAGGATAATTGTACAAGGTACTTATCTTATGACAATACTTCGAAGGCAACACAAGATAAATCCCTACTCTATTTCTGCAGCTTCTGTATTAAATCTTCCTTAATCTGTTCTGAAACGAGTGTCACACAAAATTCTATCCTTAAGTTTGTCTCTAAGAGTGAAACAAATACACTTCCACTTGTACTAACCTGACCACTCTGAAAAGTCCTATTCTACACTGTCAAGTACCTCTTTCTTCAGAAGTACTACATATTAGGTCTGCAGTTCAGAGAATCAGCAGAGACCATATGACAGAAGTTTGGAAAAAAAAATTGGAGTTACATAGTTAACACCAGTGCAAAATGAACAGTAGTTCAGGGATTTTAAGATTTTCTTTACAAAAGAAACTATGTGTACTGGGATGATTTGGACAAATTTTCATTCTGTTAGTCTTTCATTTTATTACCTCATTTTTTAATCTTCTCTCCCTGTCTGTGTAACATTTTAGAGTCTTCTGATTGAAAAATCTCTCCATTTGCCAGAATGGATAAGCAACATTAAAGTGTTTTCATTCTTTCTCTGCCAAAGGAGGATACAAAGATCAGCTTCAAGACAGAGGATCAACTTGTTTTGGGTCCTTTGCTTTAATTTAACTGCTCATAAACCACTCTAGGAATACCCAAGAACAGTTCTCAAGTTTCCAAGGCATATCTTCCAAGAAGACAAACATGTCACACTACTGTGATGACTGCAACACTGACTGAATAGTTTCAGTACCATTTAGCTTGTATATTGACAAATAATTATGTCTGTAAGCACTGATAAACAGTACCTCCAGACGTTGTAACAGGAAAAGATCACAACAGACTTTTTTAGTAACTATTCTAATAGTAAATTACTGAAAAATGTGAAATCGTGCTGGGCTTAATTCTGTTTATCATATAAACAGAGATTAACATCAGGAGAGGTCAGCAGAGGGCAATTGACTAATTGAGAAAATTTATTTTTGAAAGTCAAAAAACTAAACATGTAGTCTTTGAAAAGTGAAGAAAGTAAATATGACCTCAGTGAGGTCTAGAAAAATTCAGAAGGGAACAGAAATGTAAGATAATAACAAGACTACTTGATCTTTTTGTCAATACAAAAACTAGTGGCGTAAACTCAAACTAAGTAAAGGTCAAGCCCTACAGGGATATCTTATATCCAGAGAATAGTTAACTGAAGTAAATTATGTGCATTTATATGAGTGTCTGAATGATTTAAATAGATGCAGACACATTTACTTCCAATCTTTCTGGAATGCAGTATGGAAATACATGTTCTTTTGTTAATGAGAATAGATATGAGTTTGGTAAAACTTAGAGGATTTCACTAAGTGGCAAACCTGCCTTTGACTTAAGAATGCTTCAAGGACATGTTTTCCTCTGAAGTTACCACCAACTGTGCTACTTATCTTGGGTTTGAGTGCTTTCATTCTAATTTAGCACTCCAGATATTTTTAAAAGATCTATGCAAGTGCAGAAGCTTTTTGTGAAGGATGAACAAGTATTCTACTTCTTTGTATATAAATATACAATTCCTTGCTAAAGGATGCATCACAGATTACTAGAGTAATTTAATTTTTAAAAGTATTTTAAAAATGCTCAAAATACTAAACATTTGGAGGCAGGATTTTTCTATAATGCAGAAACTGGTTCAATGCTTTCCCATTATACTTCCAATGAACCTTAATAAAAAAAAAAACTCCTTAAGCTCAACTAGAAGAATTAGGCCACTTTGGAGTCCTTTGAAACACTGCATAGAGTATTTATTACTTGATGCTTGTACACTGGTCAAATGACTTCTGTGATTGCAATGGTTAGGGCATGGGTATGAATAAGAAAGAAAATATGCTCTCTTCTACCTGTCGTGCTTTATGTGCTGTCTCAATGCCATGATTTCTTAGACAACTTAAAGCCCTTGAATCTGGGGAGCGCCCCACGTTCCAGTCTGAAACAGCAGCACTGTCTGTCCTCCACTGTAACAACAAAACAAATATATACACAGATTTAAAGAAAATTAAGGTACAGTACCTGCCTGGCAATATGATTCATGGTAATGCCATGCTTCTTCATGCAATTCTGTCCTCGATAGTCAGGAGGGCTTCCTATTTCATAGGCAGATGTCGCTGCACTGTCTATCCTCCACTACAGAAAAACAAATTTATATTTTTATGTTTCTCTCCTCACTGCTTGTATTTCTAACTGGCTATGAGACAGTTATTTCTCAGAACAGAAATAAATAGCTTACCTTATGGTCAAGCTTTTCATCAGCTACAAGTTTTCTGAAAACTGCTTCAGCTATTGGAGAGCGACAGATGTTTCCTATGGAAACAAGAGATTCAAGTGAATTTTCAGACTACTGAAAATAAAAACCCAGTAATTGTGTGGATTTTTCAGCCCAGATGAGACTAAAGATTTTTATTTACTTAGATAGAATGTGGACAGTGTGGAAAACCCATCGTCCTGTGCCTGGGTTGGGACAATCTCCAAGATCAGTACAGACTGTGGCATGAAGGGATTGAGAAGAGCCCAGTGGAGCACCTGGGGATGCTGGTGGGTGAGAAGTCAGGTATGAACCAGCAGTGTGCACCTGCAGCCCAGAAAGCCAATCCTAAGCCTGGCTGTATTACAAAGCAGCAAGGTCAGCAGGTCTAGGGAGGGGATTCTGCCCCTCTACTCAGCTCTCATGAGACCCCACCTGGACTAGCGCAGCCAGTGCTGGAGCACCCAGCACGAGCCAAACATGGAGCTGTTGGGGTGGGTCCAAAGGAGGTGACGAAGATCATCAGACAGCTGAGCACCTCTGAGTGAGAACTGAGGTTGTGCAGTCTGAAGAAGGCCTGGGGAGATCAGATCTTACTGCAACCTTTCTATATATAAAGGGGGATGTAGTGATAGGACAAGGGATAATGGTTTTAAACAGAAATGGAGAAAACTTGTACTGGACATAAACAAGAATTTTTTTTTTACAGTGAGGGTGGCGAGACATTGGAACAGGTTTCCCAGAGAAGCTGCAGTGCTCCATCCCTGGAAATGTAAAAGGCCAGGCTTGGATGGGGCTTTGAGCAACCTGGTCTAGTGCAAGGCATCTCTGCTTGTGGTGGGGGGTTGGAACTAGATGAGATGATCTGGCTGATGGCCCCCTCCCACCCAACTCATTCTAGGATTCTATACTATCCACTGGTCTCTTGAAATGAGTATTGTTATAAGAAAAGATATTACTTATTAAAATAAATAGGACAAATGCTGTGTAAGCACATCACTCTCTTCTTCATAAAGGATATTTGATCACAGAAGACAAAACTACAGAATTTAAATGGCAGCAAAATTACAGAATTTAAACAGCAGCATATAACTTAGCTTTGAATCTTCCTACACACTGCCAAATTTCAACTAATACCTTTCAAGAAATGCATGGAGAATCATGAATATTTGCCTGAAGTGTTTACATTACTACCTCCCTGTGAGCAAAACCTTTTGGACAACTCCAAAACACAACCACTACCATTGTGAAAACACAGTGGAATGGCTGAACAACCTGTAGCAAAAATGCTCTTGGTCACTGAAGTCAAGTCACTATAGATTTAAACTGAGCCCTCATCAAGAGCAGCATCTAGAAACCAATTCTAACCTGCTAAAATTGAATTCAATTACACAAGTTCTAAAAATATCACAGAAAAAAAAATCCCAACTTCTTTTGTCCAAAATTCAGAGGATTAGGAACAAAACCAAACATATGTCAAAGCTTAAGTGCTGTCAATCAGCCAATAAACAGTTAAGGTATTTATACAAATACATAATCAGTCTTTCCTTCCAATGGCCTCCAATTGCACGAGCCACTTGATCTGACCTTATTTCAAAAAGAACATATTTCAACAATGCATTACAGCCCCATTAAAAACTAAAAATAATGGATCTACAGCGTATTTTTCTGTAACTGTAACAATCTGTGGCAGACCTTTTAAAAATGCATGCAGAAATTAATATTTGAAAAATAATTAAGTGTCTCAACAAAAAGAAAAGGCCTATTCAACTATTACTTAACTCTTTCTACCTTTTCATCCTTCAGAAATTTTCAGTAACTAGATGGATATTCATAATATTTGATATATCACCCAGATGGCAGTAACTCATACACAAACAAAATGTGTAACTTCACTCATCTCTAACTTTTGAGCCGGTAAGTATAAGATACAAGAACTGGCAAAACTCATTTCTGTACCTTTAAATAAATCACTCTCCTACTACTGATTAAACTATTCCCAAATTTCAAACAGTAAAAAGAAAGAAAGAAATGCCCATGAACAAAGCTAAATTTCTGTCAGCAAAAAGAAATTTCCACATGAAGCAGTTAATCTCATTTTCAAACAAAACACCAAGGCAGATACTTCACTGGTAAAGAAGCTGCTATGACCTGGGCATTTAATAACTTGCTGTCACACTCATGTCACTGTAAAAATCACAAAGAGGGAAGTGAAGGTCTGAAGCAACACAAATTCACTGTCAAAGATTTAGAGAACATCAAATCACTGAACGGCAAATGGAACAGGCTAACCATTGAAAAACTGATCTTGCTGAAACATTGAGTTCTGATGTCAGCACATCTTCTTCCAGGAGAAAACATACTAATTCTATTGTTTGAATTCATTTATTTCATGCACAGAAATGAAATCCGTCTTGGGAGAAAAATAAAGCAGAAAAATTTTGGGGTTCCTTACATGGTTAAATGAGAAAACGGGTTAGTACTATTAACTATGAAAATCTTTAAAATATGGTAATAAAGTAAAAAAAAACCTCACTTCTTGAGTAAGTGAGTTAAGCATTAAACAATACAATTTCAAAACATGGTAACATACAGCACAAGACAGAAAATAACCTTCATATGAACGAACCCAATTCTTTGATGTTGCAAGCATATACAGCATTGCTCCTCTTACACCAAGCTCCATTTTAAAAAGCATCATCTATCTTAAAAGGCTATTTCAGATACTAATTTCATGTGGTAGCATAAGACCTTCCAGTTTACACTTACTGTTTATTCCTGGAAGTCTCTGCTCATCTGATCTTGGTTAACATCAGTCCCTGTCTTTCCTTCAACAGATACAGAAACCTTGCCAAGCATAGCTGTGCTAAACTAAACAAACCAAGCTCTCAATCTCCTCATGAAATTAACTGACCTTATCTAATCACTCCAGTTAAGTCAGATCTGCACTTCTTCTAATTTGAATTTATTTTTCCTGACTACTGACAAGCAAAATGACAGACTACACAACAGGAAAAATTTGTTCCTATTTGTTTTTTAAATAAAAAAATAAGTCTGTAATAGGTACTTAGTTCTTTGAAAATAACCTGAGAACTTCTACAAACACCTCTGACTCATTCATGAGTATTAAATTTACGATTATAACCCCCTACTTCTAATTTGTCCCTTCCTTCTCTTTCTTTGTTGCTTCAAATAGGTGATCTTTAAGTCTTTTTTCTAAACTATTATGTTCTGTTCCCATTACATCAGCTGTTGAGGACACCCATTTCTTCCTGTACAAAGTTTTTTCTCTGTATGAATGATCCCACACAACTGGGTATGAACAGTAACTTTCATTACTACACTCAACATTTCAGTAAAAAAAAATGATTAATACTCTTGATCCTACTCATTCATTAACTAGCTCCCAAAATTTCAAAATTGTGTTTTTTGAAACAAATCCCTCATGGCTCTTCCCATTTGTTTAACCTTCTGCTTTATATGGATTGAACTTGTTCCAAATTTTCACTCTTCTATAGCTTGCCCACTTCTTAAAATAAATGTTATAATCTTTAATTATATAAAATACCATAATGGTTTTATCCATCAGCACCATGATCACCCTTGATTAAATGTATTAACTACCACTTCTAGCAGAAACTAGAAACTACACTTGTGTCATTTTTGAAACAAACACTTAACCCAGTTTGTGACTTGAAAATTAATATCCTCCCTGATGACACTTTCCAGATATTAACAGAGGTATTAACACTGTTAGGGAACTGCAATCAGCATTCATATCTATTTTTGGGAACTGCGGACAGAATCACAGAACTGCCATAACAGAAGCTCTTTTCCCCACATACTGTGCCATATTATTTTCATCCTAACCAACTTTTACCCATGCTACTCCTTGCAACTGCTGTCATTCACCTCAAGATCGATGTAAAGCCCTGTCTTATCCCACTGACAGATGCAAACTTAATCCTTGTTTTCCAGTCACTTTTCCCACTAACTTCTGTCCATTTCAGACCCAGTTTTATATCCTGTATTGGTCTTTTGAGGTTTTGCTGAGCTTCCTCATAGATGTACAGTATTTATTAAGTTATGGATTGACAGACATGTTTGGAGAGTGAAAGGGGAAATTTCACAAAAAGAGTCATAGGGCACTTACTTTCCTTCTTGGACTTTAACCATTATTTTCCTTAAATGTTATCTACACCTTATTTATCTTCACTACCTAATCGCCTCTGGTGTTCCTTTCTTCTTTGTTGTATTTCCAACTGATCTGATCATGCTGGCTTTATGTAGAAGTTAGCAGTATTCAAGTTCTCAAAATCTCCATCTTCTCTCTTCATTTTTTTTGCATTTCAAGTTCTTTAACTTGTAGTGACATTTTCAATCATACAGAACTATTGCCCAAGGTACCTAGAGTCAACCCACTGAAATTAATCCTACAAACATCTCCGAATACAATGATTCAAGGACAAGGGATTTCAATCACAGAATCAGTACTGGAACCATTTTCTCACTCATCTTCTAAACACAAGGCCTTCATTGACAGGGATCTGAGCCAATGATTAGTTTCTTGCATTCTTACTCTGGTCTCTGTACCAATCTTTGACCCAGACAGAAATGGAAGCTCTGCTTCTACTGGCAGGAAAGACAACTTGGATCCATCTCATGCTCAGGTCCATTGCCCATCTCTGGGTATATTGATCCAATCATATATTCTCTCAATTGTTTTTGTATCTTAAATGTTCCTTATTCAGCTCCCTACATCTTTCAGACCTTCCCCAAATGCAAACAAATGCTTCTCTTGTTCCTTTATTTTTCTGTCTGCTTTTTGAAACTAAAGCTTTACTAGTTTTCATCCACTCACATGTAAAAACCTGATTTTTATTCTGCTTATCTTTCCACGAATGGTCACTTATCCAAGTGACTGGAATAATGCTTCCCAGCATCATCTGCATCATTCATCAGGTCCCCTTCAGAAGCGTTTAAAACTGACCAGTCACTTTATTCCATTCTGTACTCAAATTCCTGCCAGAATTTCATCACGAGTCCTAGTTCTTTCCATCTTGTCACACTCAGCATTCAACTACCTTTGTGAGGAACCATTCAAGACACTGATTTTAGTTCAAACTTCCTGGTCTTTGCATTCGTGTGTATGTGTGTGTGCCTCAAAAACTTTCCTTGCAGCAAGAATAATTATCCTGAATTATTCAACTGCTGGTACATAATGCTTTTCTAATCAACCCAAAGGTTCATCAGGAAAACACGAGTTGTCAACATGTAAGCACCTAGTCGCAACAATCAGACCCTTAACATGTTTTAAGCATGTATCTTGTTTTTCAATTCCAAGATTACTTTTACAACTATGCTTTCAACTCTCTAGTACTTCTGCATAATTTCTGAACACAGATTAAATAAGACACTGTATTCTTACAGCTATATTACCAATACTGCACAGAAGAAAGGTAATTTTCATTACATTTATCTAACATTCTCTTCTTTGTAAAAAACGATATTATTTCTTTGTCAGCTTGCCAAGAATCCTCATTACAGCAACTGTTTTTCATGACTTCTTCAATGTCGTACCCAACCTACTGCTGTCCCATTCTGTAGCTATAAACAGCATTTTGTCCCATGAAACCTAACATTTGGCTAGATCTAAACACATATAATGAATCGTGACAACTGAACTGGGAAACTCAAATCTCTCTGTAACTGTCATCCAATGTCCTCATACCCACTAAGTTTGCTGCCATTTCAGAAATGATTCTCTGCAGTCTAGGTCCCCGAGAAGAAGACTCATGCTTAGTGATTCACAACAAGCATTAATCTGCTGAAGAGCCAGCCAAAGCCACTTTGCTCAACAGTACATCTATCTTACAACTGTTCCTCTGACTATGGAGGAGATCAGTAAGCCAGTGCCTGGTCTAAGATGCCCAGTTATAGTGGAGAAGTCATCAGAGAGAAAGAGACTGATTTATATAATGCAGCATCATATTAAGCCCATTTCTGGAGCTCAACTCTTAATTACATGAGCGAGCTACAAAAGTGTAAAATGAGCAAACTGCATTTTGATCCACCTCCACTTTTAATTATTTCTTTGCTTAAATGAAAGAAAATTATTTTCTGGTGCCTTTTCATATGCTGTAATTACATATGTTGCTGAGTATTTCAATTATTTCTCAGTGATGAGGAACCCTTATCGTTAACATATTTATGCACATTAACTAGATTGTATTTTGTTGTGTAATGAGTATATGCTTATTTCATCACAAACAAAGAACACAGTCAATAGATACTTCAGTAATAGGTTTCTTTCAAAACAATGTAGAAAGCAAATATAATTTTTCATGAAGGATTGTCCTTTCTGTGATCCTCACTAGATGAGGAAAATTTTAGAATTTAATGTACTGCATTAACCAGCAAGGAACACTACAGTAAAATGCAGCTCTAGAAATCTGTTTAGTACTATTTTCAGCAGTAATCTCAGCTCTTATTCCTAATAAAATTTAGGAGGAAAAAAGTATCACTCTTGAACAATAACCAAAATAAACTAAGCAAACTTAAAGCAGGAAGAAGAAACAAGTTGCCTCCAAAATTTAACTGAAAAGAGTGTATATGTCACTGGGAAAAAAAAAAGTGCTTATCAAGTCAATTAGCTTTTCGCACCACATGTCACTATGGTTTTTTTTTTCATAACCCAGTAACACAGAAGAGGAAATTTAAAAGCTATTTACAACATTTGATTAAAAAAATCCTTCCTATTAACATTGGTACTGACCTGGCCACCCTTTCCTTAGGCTTAATAATTAATATAAACTATTATATTACTTTACACTAAAAAGAGCTCCTGCATTAAAACCTTGTTATAGTGCAAATCACCATTTTGAGCTTACAAACCCACATGTATGCATTGTTTCACAAAATCATAGTATAGGTTAGGTTGGAAAAGACCCTGAAGATCAAGTCCAACTGTAAACCCAGCACTGCCAAGTCCACCACTAAATCACATCCTTAAGTACCATGTCTACATGTCTGTTAAATACTTAGAGAGCCCCTTTCAATCCTTGACAACCCTTTTCGGACTAAATTTTTCCTCATACTCAATCTAAACTTTCCCTGGTGCAACTTGGGGCCATTTCCTCTCATCTTGTCTCTTTTAACTTATTTCAGGTATTGTAGAGTGGTAAGGTCTCTCCTGAACCCTCCAGGCTAAACAACTCCAGCTCCCATAGCCACCCCTCATCAGACTTGTGCTCCAGACCCTTCACCGCTTTGCTGCCCTTCTCTGGACACACTAAAGCACCTCAGTTTCTTTCTTGTGGGGCTCAGAACTGGACACAGCACTTGAGATGCAGCTTCACCAGTGCCGACTACAAGGGGACAATCACTGGCCTGGTCCCTCTGGCCACACTGTTGCTGATACAGGCCAGGATGCCACTGGCTTTCTTGGCCACCTGGGCACACACTGGCTCATGTTCAGCTGTGGTCAGCCAGCACCCCCAGGGCCTTTTCCACAGGGCAGCTTTCCAGCCACTCTGCTCCCAGCCTGTAGCCCTGCAGGGGGTTGTTGTGACCCAAGGGCAGGACCTGGCATTTGGTCTTGTTTAACCTCCTGTCACTGGATTCGATCCAGCCTGTCCAGACCCCTCTGCAGAGCCTTTCTACCCTCCAGCAGCTCAACACTCCCACCCAGCTTGGTGTTGTCTGTGAACTGACTACAGCAGCCCTCAATCCCCTTGTCCAGATCATTGATAAAGATACTAGACAGGACTGATCCCAATACTGAGCCCTGGGGAACCACTATTCATAACCAGCTGCCAACTGGATGTAAATCTCTTCACCACTACTTTGGGCCCACACATGCAGTTTTTCACCCAGGAAACAGTGCACGTATCCAAGCCCTAAGCAGCCAGTTTCCCCAGGAGAATGCTGTGGGAAATGGTGTTCAAGGTTATAGTGAAGCCCAGGTAGACAACATACATAGCCATTCTCTCATCCACTAGGCAGGTCACCTGGTCATAGAAGATCAGGTCGTTCAAGCAAGACCTGCCTTTCCTAAACCCAGCCTGGCTGGGCCTGATGCCCTGGTTATCCAATGCCACATGATTGCACTCATGATGATCTGCTCCATGACCTTCCCTGGCACCAACATCAGGCTGGCAGGCCTGCAGTTGCCCAGATCATTCCTTCAAACCTTCCTCTAGATGAGTGTCACATTTGCCAACCTCCAGTCAAACAGGACCTCTCCAGCTGACTGGCACTGATGGTAAATCATTGAAAGTGGCTCAGTGAGCGCTTCCAGCAGCTCCCGCAGTGCAGGAAACATGGCTGGAAAGCAGCCTGGCAGAAAAGGACCTGGAGGTGCCGTTTGACAGCCAGCTGACAGCAGTGTGCCCAGGTGACCAAGAAGGCCAGTGACACCCTGGCCTGTATCAGCAATAGCAGCAGCCAGCAGGACCACGGCAGTGATTGTCCCCCCATACTCAGCACTGGTGAGGCCACACCTTGAATCTTACGTTCAGTTCTGGGCCCCTCACTACAAGATATTGAGGGGCTGGAGTGTGTCCAGAGAAGAGCAGCAAGGCTAGAACACAAGTCCTGTGAGTAGCAGCTGAGGGAGCTGGGGTTGTTTAACCTGAAGAACAGGAGGCTCAGGGAGGCCTTACTGCTCTCTACAACTCCCTGAAAGGAGACTGTAGACAGGTGGGAGTTGGTCTCTTCCCAGGCCATTCACAATAGGAGAAGAGTAAATGGACTCAAGCTGCACCAGGGGAGGTTCAGGTAGGACATCAGGAGGAATTTTTGCACTGAAAGGGTGGTTAAGAATTGAAAGGAGCTGCCCAGCAGGGTGACAGAGTCCTTGTCCCTGAAGTGCTCAAGAACTAACTGTGATTTAGTTGACAGATTGGTGCTTGGTCAAAGGTTGATGATCTTGGAAGTCTTTTCCAACCTCAGTGAATCTACTATTCTATTCTATGAATCTGCTCCCCATCCCTGTTTTCCAGCTCCAGGGGCTGGTACCCAGAGACCAACTGGTCTTAGTGTTCAAGACTGAGGCAAAGAAGGCATTAAATACCTCAGCCTTTTCCTCATCCTTTGTCACTGTTTCCCACTGAATCCAATAAAGGATGGAGATTCTACTCAGCCCTCCTTTCACTGCTGATGTATTTACAGAAAAAATTTCTTTTGTCTTTTATGGCAGTAACCGCTTTAAGTTCTAGCTGCGTTTTGGACCCTCTGATTTTTCTCCCTGCATAACCTCATGGCATCCTTTAGTCCTCCTGAGTTGCCTGCCCTTTCTTCCAAAGCTCATAATCTTTCCTTTCTTCCTTCAGTTCCAGCCAGAGCTCCCTGTTCAGCCAGGCCAGTCTTCTTCCACTCTGGCTCACCCTTCAGCACACAGCGACAGTGATCACCCCTGTCTTCAGAACATCATGTCTGAGAAGGAGGATGCACATTAATTAAGATGTTTTTATACAAAAATATTTGTATAGACCACTAGCTTCCAAACACACAGCAACTGACAATCTCTTACTACAGTATATTTTCCCTGAGTTATTACAAGGGGTTGATTTTACTCTAAGGTAAACATCAGAACATATTTCCAAAACTAAACTCTTGGTTTGCTATCCAATTAATCTGCATGTCTCCTATTACAACAACAACAACAAACCCAAACAGCGAAAAGCTCAAAGATTAACTAATGATTTTGCAACAAACACGGCACACTGCCAGGGGTTCATAGCACATAGGTGAGACTAGAGGGGCTAGGAAGCAGATAATGTTAACAGCCCTCCTACATCAGAGCAGAGAGCCATCCAGGTTGTTATTCCCTGAAGAAACCAGAAGTTTAGAGAAAGCATGTACAAAATGGGGTATGGCTCTGTAATCTATGTAGTCAGATTAGCTATTTGCTGGTTGTGATTATCTTGTTTACCAGTAATTAATTGTCCTAAGCTTCAGAAAAGCATTCAAGTGATTTCTGATCCCACTTACACTTCTGTTTTCTATGACTTTGCATGACAAGATTTATCACTTAAACATACTGAATATAAGATATATAAGAAATATATAATATAAGAAAGTTTCCCATTTCTTCACTTTGGTAGCCTGTCAAAAAAGTCTTATTCTTTTCACTTATTTTCATAACAGACTACAAATTTCATTATTGGATCATAACAGATCAGCCCCCAACCAGTTCTTTTTCTTATCTAAAGTCCTAACCTTCTTTCCCTCTCTTTACAGCGCCTGTTACATTAATTTCAGTGGTTCTTGTGATTTTCTCCCCCTTTCCCATGTCAGGTGTTCCCAACAGCAAACCTGCGGGCAGGCTCCCCGTTCCCATCCCGCTCTTCCAGAAGCCAAGTGCTGCAGAACCCACCTCAGAAAGCTGTTCAAAGCCACCTCACCGTGCTGCCCCAAGCAGCAGCCTTAGGTCAGAGCTGGTTTATGCCTGTTTAGGCGTTGCTCTTCCCCACACACAAGCTTCGCGTTTCTCAACGCTGGACTTTACTTCCTTCACTATTTCCCACTGATTTCACAGAATCATAGAACTATTAGGGTTGGAAGGGACCTCTGGACATTATCTAGGCCAATTCCCCTGGACTCTAAGGTCACCTAAAGCAGATTACACAGGAACGCGTCCAGGTGGGTTTGGAATGTCTCCAGAGAGGGAGACTCCACGACCACCCTGGGCAACCTCTTCAAGTGCTCTGCCACTCTCAACGCTAAGCTCTTCCTCGTTATTCTTATCACGAAAAGGGCGCAGGTGGGCTCCGCTTTCCGCCTCCCCTCCTGGCCACCACTCCGGCCCTCGCCATGAGGGAAACCCGCGGAACCGTCCGAGGGCGGGACGCCTACGGCACGGCGGCGAGCCCTCCTCACTTCCCCGGTCCCGGCCCTCGCCTCACCGCGCTCCCACCCAGCCCCGCCGGTGCCCCGGGCCGAGGGCTTAGAGCGGAGCGGGCTTAGAGCGGAGCAGAGCGGAGCGGAGCAGAGCGGAGCGGAGCGGGCGCCCCTCGCCCCCCTCACCCAGGCACACGAACAGCACCGACTTCGCCTCCGCCGCCGCCATCTTCGCTGCAGAGGGCCTCGCGCCTGTCGCACCGCCCGCGCCTCGCTTTACGGCACCGGCTATTAGAGGCGGCTGCGGGATTTGCCTGTTCTGAGGGGGAAAGGAGCGAAGTGCGGAACGCGCCCGGGACAGCGGGAAGGGAGGGACAGGACGGCACGGCACGGCACCGAGCGGCACCGATGCCGCCGTGGAGCCGCTGGCGGGAAGGGGAGCGGGCGCTCCGCAGCCGCCCCGGCCCCGCCCGCCTCACCTGCGGCAGGTGCGCGGCTCGGCGGGGCCGCCCCGGCGCCGCCCAGTGAGGCTGAGGCGGCGGCTGGAGGAGAGGCAGCGAGGGGGAGCGGGGTGCCCCGGCCCGGGCTGGAGTGAGGATCCCGCGGGGGCAGGAGTGAGTACCCAGCGGGGCCAGGAGTGGGGATCCCGCGGGGGCAGGAGTGGGGATCCCGCGGGGCCAGGAGTCAGTGCCCAGCGGGGCCAGGCGGGCTCCTCGGCGGGGCAGCCGCGGCGGGCACGGAGCTGCCCCCGCACCCCGCGGGCGGAGCGAAGGCGCCCGTACGCGACGGGCAGGGCTGCGCTGGAACATCGCATCCCCGTCTCGCCCGGAGCCGCAGCATGTGCTGCGTCCTCCACGTAGAAATCTGAGAAGTGTCAAATGCGGCTTTGGCCTCGCCAGGCGGCTGGTGAAATTGGGCACACGGGCGCTTGGCTTTGCCGGGCAGCCTCGAGTGTCTGTTTTTTGGTTCGTTTTACTTAGTTGTGTTTGATATCTATATAATATAGATAGCCTGTATATACATACTATGTATTGTAAGCTATATATATTTATATGTGCATATATTTTATTTATATTTAATTATATACTTTCTAAAACTTTTATGTGTATTTATTTCTATTTTTTCTGCTGGGCTATCTTGTACACTGTATCTGTGTACCTGGCTGGGTTTTGTATCACCAGCAGACACAGCCCCACCACGGCAGGGTGTGGCCAGGACTGGATTCCTCTGCTGCTTTTTAAAGACTTGTTTGGCCGGTCTTTTGATCAAAACACAGCGCTTTGGAGGTTAAATAAAAAATGTCAAATTCTTAATTTTCTGCCAGATCTGGGACTTTTAAATGAAAGCTGAAGAGCTTATATAAGGTTTGCTATGGAATGGAACAAACGGCACATTTCTTTTTATGCCGCTTGAAATGCTGTCCTGCATATGCTGCTTCTTTTGTAAATACAGTTGTACAACCACATTTGTTAAAATTGTCTAGTTATTTTACTTTGCAGTGGAAGTGATTGGTAATCAGCAACGTGGTTTCTGTCCCCAGCGCCTGCAGCATCCTGCTGTTGCCAGGCCAGCTCACAGGTGTCTGGAGTGCGAGGTGCTGGAGCCAGGCAGGGGCCAGGGCTCTGCTCGCTTGTCAGACATGGCCTTGGCAAAGGAGGGCGAGATGAGTCAGTTGTGGCATTCTCACGTGTGGCTCTGCCATATTACATAAGTGAGCAGTGCAGAGTGCCTTTAGCCCTGCTTTCTGTCAAGTGAAGTCCCTCAAGGTGCCGACATTGGAAGCAGATTCCCCCCTACACCCTTCCTCTGTTTGTGGGTTGGGGAAGGTGAGGCTCTCTGTAGAAGTGAGTGCTTTGAAGGCCATCCTGGAGTTCCTAAAAAACCCGGTGTTTGTGTATGTCACATGTAGGCATACGCCTAGCTCTAATTTTGGGACAAAGTCTTTCATGTTTCCCTGTCTTGGGGAGGGGACTGGGGAGGATCCTTATCTAAAGTGTTGTCCTGCATTCTTCATTGAAGGAGTTGTCAAGCATTTAAACAGGCTGCCCAAGGCGGTGGTGGAGTCACCATCCCTGAAGGTGTTTAAGGAACCACTGGACGTGGCACTTAGGGCCGTGGGCTAGTTGACAAGGTGGTGTTTGGTCAAAGGTTGGGTGATGATCTCAGAGGTGTTTTCCAACCTGAATTATTCTGTCATTTTCAGCCTTCAGCAGTGGAAGAGAGATACAGTTTGTGCCTTCTTCAGCTAATGGCAACTTCATACCTTTGAAATCAACTGTGACAGAGTTCACTGTTGTTCTTTGCATTATGTCATGGTTTCTCACCATTAAGAGCTACTATTTCTTATGTAATAAGCTCTCCATATTTGTGGGCTTTTGAAACAGCAGTTGCATTGTGGTAGAAGAGCCTGTAATGCAGGGCTGCTATGAAGGATAACCTGTATGACTTAGTGGAGAAAAAACGCTCTTGTGAGCAAGATAATCTAAGAATTTAGGCAGAACTAGGTCTCTTCAAATTCTTGATTAATAAATATCAAGCATCTTCACTTTTTAAATGTTTATTCCTTTTAGCTTCAAGAAATGTTTCTTGTGTGATTAATTGTAGGAGTTAATTAGTTGTGGGAATTGGTGACTTCTTAAATTTGATTCATGCACATAGTGAATTGGGACATCTATGAAGTGTGGAAATGAGAGAATCAGAATGATGGTGACAGTTTTCTTGACAGAAGTGTTAAATATTTTCATTGGGAAATAAGCAGAGTCTGTATTTTGTTAAGGCAGTTAATATTTTTTCATGGTAGCATAGAGGGCTATTGTGTAATGCACATCTGGGTTTCATGTGTTACATTTTTGTTCTCTCTGCACTTCTGGCCCTGGTGAGAAGATAAACAAGATGTTTGTTTAGGATTGTTGTATAAAAACAGCCTTGTTTTAGTTAAAGCTTTCATGTGCAAAGGGTAATAATGTACTAGTTAATCCGCTTGGGTTGCCTTGAAGTTTATTCTTGATGATTAAAATAGAGTTGACAAGTCAAAATTGGGGTTCCCTCTAGGATTTTCCCCTTACTCCCCTGTCTAAATTTCACATATCATACCAACCCTTGGATTAAGATGAGACAAGACGGGTAGAACTGAATTTGTAGCTCTGACTTATCTTCATTCATGCTACTTGTTTTGCTTGGTGGGGTAGCACCCTTTTGGTGCCAATTGTTTACATATCTGACATTATAATAAGTATCTATGAAAGACTTACTAAAAGGGTTTCAAGTAGACAGTTTCCTGGGGCATGGGTGTAGGGTGGATAGCTGTGGTGGCATGTTTTGAGCCAAAGCCCGCAGTCCTTGTAGTACAAATTCTTGCTAGAGCCTCACATGTGAGTCTCAGACAACCCCCAGGATAACTCTGCTTTTGGTGCTTGTTTTAGAGCATATCACTGTCTCTATATTCTTGAAAATGCAGTTTTCTAGTTCTTTTTGTACAAATGGAGTGCTTTCATCCCCATGCCACTTGTGTTTATCCTTTCTTCTAGTGCAAAGGCTGCAACTTGGTTGTAGAACTGTGGACTTGGGATTTTAGTATTCTTGTAATTGCTAAAGGTTACAAGAATTTTTGAAGACTTAGCTACAGGTGTTCCACTACTCTGCCTCCTGTGGAGCTGAACAGATGTCTAATGTGCTTTTTGGAACAAATCCTCTGTGCCTCAGGCAGGTATCAACTGTCTTTGCACACCACAGTTCCTTAGAAATAAGGAACATCATTTAGTTCATCACTTAGTTGAAACACCTTGCATTTACAAGGGGAACACATTTTTCTTTAAAGTACATTGTTAGCTTTGTCACTATCGTTTTACCCTCATGTATTCCAGCTGTCATCAGAAAAGGAGATGAGAGGAAATTCAGCATCTCTAATTAGAATTTTCTCCAACCTGATTTCAGTACAAAAACTGCTGGGAGCCCAACTCGTCAAATGCTTTTGATAACGCAGGAGACTCTGTGTTACAGGGCTTTTTTCCTTGACTTTCTTCAAGGAAATAGTTAATTCAAAGTGGGGCTGAGGACTGATACCACATAAAGTTACGAAGTGATCAGCTTTGTGTTTGTATTAGTTAAGTTCTTTTGTCTTTGTGGAGAAAAGTAATATAAATTATGCCACCATGAAAGGGGACATGGGGTTTTTACATGTTGTAGGGTTATTTTAGCATTAACAAAATGGATATTTCACTTGAAAAAAATTACTTACTCCTTTAAAAAAGTCGTAGCAGAAAGCCTTAAACCTACATTCAGTGCTTATCCTCAGCAAGTTTGCTGATGACATGAAGCTGAGCAGTGTCATTGATACAACAGAAGGATGAGATGCCATGGAGAGGGAGGGACCTGGACAAGCTCGAGAAGTGGTACCATGAGAACCTCATGAAGTTCAACAATTCCAAGTACAAGGTGCTGCGCCTGGGTCAAGGCAATCCCGGATACAGGTATGGATTGGGAGAGGAACTGAGAGCAGCACTGCTGAGAAGGACTTGGAGGTTCTCGTGGACAAATGCTGTACATGAGCTGGCAATGTGCACTTGCAGCCCAGAAAACCAACTGCAACCTGGGCTGCATCCAAAGCAGCTTGGGCAGCAGGGCAAGGGATGGGATTCTGCCCCTCTACTCTCATGAGACCCCACCTGGAGTGCTGCATCCAATCTGGAGTTCTTAGCACAAGACAAATGTGGACCTGTTGGAGCAAATTCAGAGGAGGGCAACAGAGATGATCAAAGGGATGAAGCACCTCTCCTATGGAGACAGGCTGAGAAAGCTGTGCTTGTTCAGCATGGAGAAGAGACAACTCCAGGGAGACCTCATTGTGACCTTCTGGTACTTGAAAGGGGGCCTATAAAAAGAGGTAGAGGTGATGACTAGAGGTGACTTTTTACACAGGCAGATAGTGATACAACAAGGGGTAACATTTTAAACTAAAAGAGGGGAGATAGATTTAAATTAGATGTTAGGAATACATTCTTTACTGTGAGGGTGCTGAGGCACTGGGAACAGCTTGCCCAGGGGAGTTGTGGATACCTCATCTGTGGAAGTGTTCACGGCCACATTGGGTGGGACTCTGAGCAACCTGGTCTAGGGGAAGGTGTCCCTGCCCATTACAGGGGGCTGGAATTGGGTGATCTTTCAGGTCCCTGCCAACACAAACCATTCAATGATTCTCTAATAAAGGCAGTGAAGAGTTACTCACCTTAGAGTACCAACTCATGGTAGACACAGCGCACGTGCAGATTGGTGTGAGGCAGTTTGCCTCTCCAGGTTTAGAGTTGCCACATTTACATGCCTCTGATAATTCTGGCTTCCTTTGAGTTATCTTCAGAAGTATTTTGATTTCCATAACTCATGGTAATATATTAAAAAAAACCCTAAACACGCAAACAAAATCCCCAAAACTCAAAACTACAGACTTCTAGAGATGAGAACAAAGGAAGAAATCTGCTCATCAATTTCCGTTACTTGATTTCTATCAATGAAAGGCCTTCTGTGTTTGAAATGGTTCTTTTTTCAATAAAGGCTTGTGATTATTTATTTTGGGTTGATTCCATACTGTATACTTGCATGCCAAAATCCAAATGTAGATGCATGTGTTTCTTCTCATTGTTTGACTTCTTAGCTGTCTTGCAATAACCATACAGATGTGATGCAAGTTTGCGTAAAGGTTTTTGGAAGTATTAATCTTAATGGCTTTTGTTATTCCTCCCTCCACACAAATTGCTGTGATTTAAATGTATATGTAATTGTGGAAATAGAAGCTTCACAAATTCCATAATAATTTCTTATTATAATGCTGACCATTAAAAAATTGTTCAAAATACTGTAAATATCTCAGCTTTCTATACTGATAGAAATGTCTGTGAGATTCTCCTCTTTTAAATATAGAATTGTTGGGCTGTTTTCCTTTTAGAAAAGGTACTATCTTTTGTTATGTGTCATTGCTTTTGCATATTTGACTTCTTACAGGCTGAATTTAGTTGTAGCTTTAGTATGCTCATGAGGTTTTTTCCTGGGCACAGGCTGTCGTCAACAGCTAACTTTAGCAGGTTATTGCAGGTAAACCAAAGAAAAACAGGCTGGTTTTAACATGGATAAGAGTGGGGGTTTTTTTCATTTTCAGCTTCATTTTTAAGCACTTTTTTACTTCCTTCCACTGGAGTGTTTGGACAGAATATATTTCCATCTGTCTTAGGTAAACCTTAAAATACTTCCAACTCCTTGATTACTGTGTGCTCTTAGCTGCATGTTCAGCAGACCTTTCTCGTCTGTTCTGCCTCTCTCACCACTACCAAAGCCAGCATAATGCAATACCATCCAGTAAACAACTTGTTATCCAGGGTGGGGAAGGAGGAAAGTGTAGTTACATTAATTCACAGTATGAAAACCATTAGGGTTGTGAAAGCACACATAAGCATCTTCCAGTGCAGCTCAGCTGACACTCTGCAGGGCCATGTAGTGCCTGCTATAGTACTTGTACCCTGCCATAACTTGTGCTGTCACTCGCATGTCACCAACTTCTCACACCAGTGTTGTTGATGAACAGTGAAGCATGGAAGTTGGTAAAACTTCAGGAATTGAAGTTACGAAGATCATGATAGAAATACATGAGCTTAGTGCAAAACTTCACTGTACAGAGACCCTGTTTTCTACTTTTCAGCTCTGCTTCCATTGCCTTATGTTGATGTATTATCTGTTGTCTCCTGTCTCCCTTGCTGTTCTCGAGGTGCCTATGTCAGGATTGTACAACCTTGCCAGTTGGCATAACCAGTGTGTCAGTAGTGCTTTGTCATTCCCTGCTCCTGCTTCGTAGACTCCTTTCCTATAGCATTAGTCCTTTGTAGCAGGATGATCAAAACATATGTTCTGAGCCTTTCCTTGTTCGTGGTCCTTGGAATTGGGAGGATTGGTTCCAAAACCAGGAATAAGGAGCTCAGGCTCTGACAACAGTAGTCTGCTGGATTTCAACTAAAGTGGGTCGTTATTGCCTTTAACGTCCTTTTCCTGTAGGTTCCTTTTCAACTTTTTCCACTCTTTCCTTGAACTCAACAGATCTTTTCTTGACATTTCATTAACCTGGCTTCTTTGCTTTCAGTCAATGACTTCAAGTGTTGGAAGTCATAAATGGAGAGAGACTCATAGAGACGCTTGTCATCTGCAGCTCTGTGTTGCAACACTTTCTCTTGGGCTGGGCAAAACGCTTACAATGCATGTCTGGCATGCTGTTTGAGGAATTTCAAGTACCAGATGAATCCCAAGGCTGGAGCTGGCTACCACGGTATCATGTTGTTACACATTTGCAAAACCAAAATTGCATTAATCTCTTTAATTGTAACGCCAAATTGCAATCTCTTCTTTAGGCCCTTTTCCAGTGCTGCACAGTCTTGTTTTTCAGGTTTCTCCTTCCCATTAGAATGTTGTTCTTTAACTTTTCTCGACTGCACTAGTTTTCATGTTTATGAATGTTCATAATTTTGAATGTTCTCTGTTCATGTAAGCCTTTTAGCATTGATGTTCCTGATGTAACCACGGGTATTTGCAAATCAGCTATGCCTTAATGTATTCTTGTGCTGCTTCTGAACTTTTTAGTGAGGTGAAAGTAAAGACTGAATAACTATATGAGGCTTATAGAGGTATTTGTCATTGTTTTTTCTTCTTTGTGTAGCCAAAAACCCCCACAAAACCACTTTTCACCAAATGATTCAAAGCTCAAACATGCATGGGAGACATATGTGTGAAATCTGCATGCAAGTCTTTGTCTCCTCTTTGTCATCCATTCTTCGAAACTGTACTTTTGAAGTTTGGGTTCTTGTAATGCCACTATGCTTTATTTCATCTGTTCATATTCAGCATGATTTTGATTGTATCAGAATTAGTTATAGCTTTTAAGTAAAAAGGCTTTATTTATTCTTTAATGCACCTTGCTCAGATAATTTCACCACATATTCAGCCAGCAAATTATTACTGTTAGTCAGAATGTAAATTAGAGGCTGACGCACTTGCCTCATCAGCTTACAAATTAAGCAGTTAATCAATTTTGGTGTGATATTCCCCCATGGGGTTTGTGTTGCTGACTCACATACGCTCAATATCTGCTCCTTTCAACAACAAGCAGGAGTGCAAATGAAGCTCGCTCCCAGCTGAGCATTCGCTGGTCACGGCATTCCAAATCCATCAGTCAGTGTATCCTCCTGATAGATATTATTGTCTTATTGCTCCTGGTTACCTCTTTCCTGAGCAGTGCTTGAATACAAAACAGACAATTAGATATGCATACTTAAAAGCTAATAGTGAAGACAGTGCTACAGGATTATTACGCATGTTATTGATGGGATAAAGTGAACACGGAAATTCTGCTTATGTCTAAATATTTCATACAGTATTTTTGTTAAAAAGCAGATACGTCTAAATTATTTTTTCAATGGACTTCTGAAATTAAATGAGTTTCTAAGGAACTAATTTTACAGTTCAAATTCTAAGGTAAGCTTGATGGAGAGAAAGACAGTTTGATAGATGAACAGAAGTTGAAATAATTTTTGAGGTCACAGAAATCCCACTTACAGTTTGGTCTGTTTATAGAGTGATTAAAATAAATGGAGGCACGAATTTACTCCTCTACCTTCACTATAATATTTATTTATTTTATTTCTATTGTATTTTGAGACAGATGCCACCATTTTGTAATGCAAACCTCCATGTCTTTTTATTTAAAAGTGCATAACTAGTTTTGAATTGTCTGACATATTTGTGCTATTTTTTATTTACTAGGTTTTTTTTTTACTGAAAAACCAATAATTTTCTTTGCTTTAGGACCAAGTTTTATGAAATTGATTGATCTAAAATTTAATTGTAAGAGTCAGGCCTCAGCCATGCTATAGTTACACTATATATCAAACCATTAAACTTTGCCTTTTTAGTGTTGGTTTTTGACTCCGTCCTTGTATAATCCTGAACTCTGTCAACAAAATCTTGAGTGTGGCATAGCCCAAGAGGGAGAGCCAAACTTCCCCCTTTCCTCAGTGATAAAAATACTGTATTTCTTCTGCTGTGGTTCTAACTATCACCAAAGTAGGAGTCCAGCCAGGCCTTATCAGACATCATATTATACAGAATTATGGTCAGGGTGTGGATTTGCTTGGTTTTTTTTTTTAAACAGGTCATTGGTTCCTCAAGGCTCCTGTAGGCATCCTGCCAGTTCCTTAGTGCCTACACATTATGGAAGTAAGTAAAGGAGCTCAAAGTGAGCCACTGGGGAAAGAATCATATGGTTACCACTTTGAGTAACTGCGTTGGTTTTCAGCATGAAAGTGTTTAATCAGGTGACTTATTCATCCTGCCTGTTAAAACCTCTCTGTGCCATCTTTGCTTCCCAATTAATGTCACTTTAATTTTCATGCCTGCTACTGTCTAAATTAAAATCTTACTTGCAGCCCTTCTTTACAAGGTGTAGCTTTCAGCTGGTGTGTTCAACCTCTTTCTTTTTTCCTTTCCTGTTCCGCTTTCTGTACCTCTGTTGTGCTTTAGAAATATCACCCATTTCTTAGCTTCTGAAAGTGCACAACTCTAGCCACACACAAATTACCTGGCAGAATGCTGTTGTCAAATCCACCTGCTGTGTCTTAGTCCAGAAAAATAATCCTGCATTACTTCAGTCAGTGGCAGGAAGGGAAAAAACAAGGGATAATGGAGGAGTGAATTCCTGTAGCTACCCAAGGAATGCAGAAGAAATAATGATGCAGGAAACAAGTGATACAGGGAGAAAGTGAAATTTCTGCTATTAGTTTGAGGATGGGAAGTTAAGCTTTTCTGTATTTGCTGTTGTAGTGTACAACCAGATGAATGTCTCACCAGTTTCTCCATTCCCTGGTAATAAAGTGGTGCCACATACTTTTAGAAGGGTTGAAGTGGAAATACCTAATATTCAGTTTGCTTAAGTAATGCTATTTTTCTGTGGAAAGTTTGTATTTTAGAGTAGTTTTTGGAATCATAGTGCAGGTAAGACATAGAATGGTTTGGATTGGAAGGGAAAAGGACATCTAATCCAACCCCTCCTGCAATAGGCAGGGACACCTTTGATTAGAGCAGGTTGCTCAGAGTAAGCAGTTATGCATTGAGAGGTGAAGGGACAGTGAGGAAGTAACAGCATTACCATTGCTGACTCCTGAAGTTTAGCTTTGAGTTGTCTTCAATTAAATAGTAGCTCCTACATGCACAGTGCCATGCACACAGTGTTTTCTGGTAACCATCAAATCTTTCCAAAGCAATTCTGAATCTGAAAATGCTTACAAAAACTGTAGTAATTTTATTTTCTTCCCCACTCTGTTCTTCCTGTTTGCAGAGTTTTTGGTCTGAAAACACCTCATGTTTTCTCAATGGAAGGGATTTTTTTTTTTCTTTTCTTAGTAGTAGGAAGAATAATTGGAGATTATCATATGAGATTAGCCTAAGAGAAGCGAAGGAGAGGAAGGAATGCATGTGAAGACAAGGAAGAAGAGTTTGAGAAGAGAAAAGAAGTTTATTTTATTTCTCTAATCTGAAAGCTGGATAATTCTTGCTTTTGCTCAGTAATGTTTTTTAACCCCCCGATATTTTCGTGTCCCCAATGTTTTTTTATTTCCACACATCTTATTTTCATTGTGTTGATCACTTTGCTAGAAGTCCTGCATGGTCAGGCACATAACTGTCCATTTAGCACAGTTTAATCTTACTAAGACATAAGAATAATTAAGTACCATGAAATGTGTATTTTGGGTAGAACGGGTAGGTGACCCTTCCCAAACTCGAGACCTCAAGACTTGCTAAGTATCTTTGGTGAAAACCTACATGTAGAAGTGTTCACCTGATTTTGCAAATGGACATGCACTGTGTATTACAATGTTTATTATTAGTTGCAAATTATAATATGCTAGGTTTATTCTTTGTGCGTGCTTGAGAAGAATGGTGTTGCAATATGCTTTTTGGGACTGCCTCGATGTATCTCCATACAAAAGCAGAAATCTTATTTTTCTCTTACAACATTCTGGTCATGTTTGCCCTCTGACCTTGAAAATGCAGAGTGAAGTACAAACAACAGAAGTAATGGAGACATTTGCCCCACCCCCGTTTGTTATTCTACTGAAAGCAATTGTGAGTTTGTTTTATTTGGGCTACGCTGGCCTCTCTTTTTGCCATGTAGCCAGGATCCAGCCTGAGGAAGCCTTCCAATCACAGAAGAAATGCATGTTCAAAACTCCTGCAAGCAGTTGGACAATTTTAGTACCGTAACAGTCATAGAAAATTCATCTGCCAAGAACCCTTCAGAAAAGCCTGAGCTCTTAGAGCTTCATCTTCTCCTATCCTTTCGCACTCAGGGTCTTGCCTATCTTAATTTTCTGAAAAGAGAAGGGATGATTAGGAGATAGAATTAATATTTCTACTCTGATAACTGTGGTGTGGTTTAGAGTCTGTTGCATTCTATACATTTTGTTTTGTTCCCGGAGAGGCTGATATTTCTGCACAGTCTTCTGATGACTGATGGGCCTTCAAACTCTCCAAGGTTATACCTGCTGCATCTTCGCCAAAGCCAAATGTTGCTGCAAGCTGTCTCAGGGACACTAATCCAGACATTCAGCTGTCAAAATGTCTCTTATTCATGGAATCCTCCTTCTTGCCTGGAGAACATGCTAGAGGAATATTCTTCTCACTGAAAAGTGGAGGTGTATCGTATTCTAGTCAATGGAGCCTGGACAGAAACTTGGCTGACTTGCTGCTATGTGCTTCACTTGGCCTGAGCTGAATTGCTCTCTAAGCTTCATTGATGTAATCTCAAAATGTATTTAGTCCTCACCTTCTTGGTTTTGGGTGGAAATGTTGCCCAGAGTGAAGAGATGGATGAATACTCAGGGAATGCCAATTTATAAAATAGTCCACTTTTGACTGGATGTTGTTTCTCTAAGCACAGTTTTTTTATGTGTTTGTGAATTTAGAAACAGTAGAATTTTACAGAAACGCTGTCGCTAGTTTTTTTCAGAGATGTGACATGAGACTAGATGCATCTTTGGTCTGGCAATATATTCATGTGTTAGCTGGACAGTTTGTTGCTGATAAACTTGGAAATAGTGTTCTTCTGTCTAGATGGGAAAACAAGAATAATAATTTAAGTTATAGCTCTGGGGGATTTTAGTAGAAGTAACAATCAAGACTAACTCCTATCTCTTTTAACTGCATTAAGGCTTCTTTTTGCAAATCTACAGGTGAAACATTCATACATAAAATGTATTTATAATGTTGCAGAATACTAATGTTTTATAATACTTGATTCTGTCCAGTCATTGACTAGTGACAGCAGATCTGGTGGATCAAAATGGAATAAACACACTTCTGTAGACTTTATGGCCTCATTGGTTTGGAGGATAGAATTCAAGATTTTGTGTGTTTGCTACTGTACTCTGCAGCTTTATGAAATAAACATAACTTATCTCTAATCTGTGCTTTTTCGTCAGTTGAAATACATGAGGGGCTTATGTTAGATCACATTGGAAAGAAAATATTGATAAGACCTTCAACAGGAATTAGATTTCTAAAGGAAATTTCTTGGTCTGAAACATTTTTTTTTTCACTTTCAGAACATGCCACATGTTTAGCTCTGTAAGAGAAGTGTCCTGAAGAGGTGTGAAACTTTCAGTGTTCATGAGTCACCAGTTGCCAGTTGCTCTGCTGTTTGAAGGACAGCAGAGTTGATGGTGTATGGAGAAGAGCAGTTAGAGGGGTCAGTGATGGAGCAGCTACCTTGAGGAGAGAATAAGAAGGCTGAGACTCCTGAAAGAGTGGTGAAGGCTAGGGGCTTCGGCTATTTATGAAAGCATGAAGGCAGTAGATAAGTTGAATGCATTAGGCATTCACCAGATCTTGTGATAGCAGGCATTTACTGTAACTAGGAGATTAATTTAAAACAGAGCACGTATTTCTTTAAGTAGGAGGTGAACTGCTGGTGCAGGAATTCCGAAGGCAGAGTATCAGCAGGTTTGAAAAGGCATTAGACCAATTCATATGCAATAAACCCATAAATAAATAGTGACAGGAACAACTGAGGATGTGTGTCCAACACCCTTGCTGTTACCAGTGTGGATTCTGAACAAGTACAAGAGAAAGAGATTGCATGAAAGAATCAGACTTGTTTGTTTTCCTAAGTGGTATCTTCAGTTAAAATTGTCTGAAACAAAATGTGGATGCAGAAGATAATTTCTTATATTTGCTTGCCATGTTTGTTTGATTTACTCTTTATTTGTAAAGAACCACTTTTCCCATACAAATGATACTGGTTTTTTCATATGAGAGATCCTAAACTGACCATAATTTCTTTCTTTCTTGTTTTACAGTGAACAACCCTATACCTTCCAACCTGAAGTCAGAAGCTAAAAAGGCAGCTAAAATACTACGAGAATTTACAGAAATAACTTCCAGAAATGGACCAGATAAAATTATACCACGTGAGTAAAGAAAATACTTTGATTCAGCTAAAACCTTCAGCACTCCGATGTGCTGCAGTCATGCTGTCTTTACCAATTCCCTGTTTTCGCTGACCATAACTTAGAGATGAATGAAGATTTTGGGTGCCATAACTTCTTTGAAAATATTTTGGAAGTAAAGGGTTTCAGTTTGCTGTATTCTTGGCAGATGTTACTTACTGGGAAAGATCTTTTGAATGTTTGCTACTACAAGGTACAAGGTACCTGCACTGGAAGGCTTCCCTCTGGGATGGATGGACTGTCTCATGCTCAACCCTGTAAATGTATCTTCTTAAGAGAGAACCTGGAATAGTAGCTCTAGCTCTTGAATATCTGTGTTGATTAGAATTAGCTAGATGAAAATGAGTTGAAGCAAAGAGATCAGGGTGCATTTTCCCTTTGATACTGGTTCAGCACTCTTATTATCTGCTGTTCTCTTTATTTTTGCAGTTGTTTCTCCATGTTTCTTCCAGTGTCTTCCTCCATCTGGTGTTGCTGGTTGTGGTTTTGAATCCATAACTGTTATGTTCTGGAAGGTCTGCAGTAGGATTTGCAGGATGATGACACTGTATTTGCCACAAACTGTCTAATGACACAAACTTCTTAGGCTGCTCTGTGTTGCTGCGATTTATGTTCAGACTCCTCCAAAAATTTGTGGAGACTACATCTCATATTCAAGTCTTAAAAAGTTAATTCATATACACACTGCCTGTTTTCTGTTTATCTTGCCCAGAGTACTCTCACACAATGTGTGTGGCACTACACAAACTAATTCTATGCATGCTGATCAGGACAGGTGAAGCAGTTGTGGCAGTGTATAGATTGCCACAGGCTAATGTGACCTGCAGCTAGGTTTGTGGTTCTCTGTGGTGGAGGTGTCATTATCAGTTCAACTTTTTTTGCAGTTTTCTTAAGCTTTTGCTTCGATTTTTTGACTCTCATGTTCAAATTTGTTAAATGTTGACTTTTCTTCTCCCCTTCTCTTAGAACTTCCCTTACAAGGTCTTGAATTAATGATTTTGCTGTTTCAGCTCACGTAATAGCTAAAGCCAAAGGCCTTGCAGTTTTGTCTGTTATCAAAGCTGGATTTTTGGTGACTGCTCGAGGTGGAAGTGGAATTGTATTAGCTCGTCTTCCTAATGGAAGTAAGTGGATATTTTCCTTTTGTACTTCACGAGAGAATTAAAAGAGATAAAAATATATTTTTTCATTATTCTTTTAACAGCATAAAACAGGAAATGTGTGATGAGTCAGGCAAGTAGGTGACAGGTGACAATATTTGGTGTGAAAGCTGTTTTCAAATCTTTGTATGTTTGTTTGACCAAATGTAAATGCTTTCAGTATCTTTGTGGAAAAGGATGAAATATAAAAGTACATAGTATAAAATTCATTTAAAAATTTTATTATATCTGATTATGAACAATAATTTGTAACAAGGAATTGTTTAGATTGTGAGGGTTTGTATTTCTTAAATCATTTCTTGTAGGATGAAGCATTATAGTTATGACTCTATTGTAGTGGTTTTGAACATAGTTTTAAATAGAGAATTTGTTAGTATTTTTAAAGTGTAATAATAAAATTAGTATTTCTTGTAATATATGGTTAAAATTCTGTGAATTTATCTTGTTTTACATGACAGCCTGGTCTGCTCCTTCTGCTATAGGAATTGCTGGCCTTGGTGGCGGATTTGAAATTGGAATTGAGGTATGATTTTGCATTTAAAATACTTGTTGGTAACTTTTTTTGCAAGAAATTAAAATTCACTGGCAAAGATCTAAATGTTAGTGAGATAGTAGAATCTACTTTTATGTACAAAAAATATTATTATGAAATCCATTTATTCAAGACAAACAAAAGAGGGGTTTTGATCCTATCAGTCAAATTGTTAGGAGACGTTTAGATGAAAAGAAGGGACATGACAATTATTTCCTTGCTTTCTCACCTCTAGCAGACTGAATTTTTCACTTATGGAAACCTTCCTGTCAGTGTTCACATATAAGACAATTGAAGTTAATTGAAACATTATCCTGTACTTGATACTGTGTCAAATGCTTTGCTAAAGAGCACAGGGACTCCATCTGGCAAGAAACAGTGTAAAGAACTGAAGCTGGAGTAAAATGGAGTCCACTTAATGTTACTGTACTTCACACATTTCCTGCTCACACTTGTGGTTACTGACATGACCCTTCAGTTTGAAAGCACCAAAACTGCTGATGCCTCTTCTGAAGGAATACTGTAGAAAAGGAGCCAGTTTCCAGCCAGCAGAAATGCTTAAGTAAAGGACTGCCAACATATTCAAAGAAACTCTGGTGAGCTGAGCCCCGACAGCATTCTGCCTCTGCTTCCCATTTCTTCTTCCTCACAGCTCCTTCACACTTGTGTGTTTTCATCTTTCCTGTGCTTCCCCACCCTGGCCTTCAGACTCATCTTTCTCTTTTTCTCTGCTTAGCTTCTGTTCTGCTGATTCCCAAAGAAAATCAGAGTAACAGTATGCTGCCAACAAGGTCTCTTGCAGTGGGCATTCTGCTCTTCAGAAGAATCCATGTGTAGCTGATCTGGGTGATCCATGTCAGCCCCCAGTACCTCTACAACTAGCCAGCTATCCCTGTCCCTGCAGCCAGTCAGCCAGCACTGCATAATGAGCAACAGATCAATATTTCATTCTCTCCTCATTGTTCACTGTGTGATCTCAGGCATTATTGCATGCACTTTTTCAAGGATGATGTGAATACAAAATCATTAATTTTTGTAAGGGATTTTCTTGGTTGTTGGATTTTCTTTGGTCTACAGGATCTGAATGCATTATAAAGTGTTCGCTTTGAGCCCCAGAGTTTTGTTGTGGGGTTTGTTTGTTTTTTCTTTCCTTTTAAGCCTCTTCATGTGTTTTGATTAATCTATGAAAAATTTCTTTTAATCATACCCATCTGATATTTTAGATAACATAGACATTTCCTATTGATACTTAAATAATTTCAATACAGAAGATATTTGTGAGAGGGCTTTTTCTCTGAGTAATACTGTGCCCTTCATTTGAAATTTTAGTCAGCTTACAAAATGCTGTTTCCTTACTGGCATTATTATAACACAATCTTTTTTATTTCTTGTAGAAAATATAAGTTATTCAGAAATACCTGAGTGACTTAGGAGGCCAGAGTCCAATTTCAGCATTCTTCTAGTCCTGTATAAACTTAGATGCTTTAGAAACTAGGTGAAATTTATTTCTGTAGGAGAGATTATAGTTGACATAGTTGTAGTGATACATATGGATGGTTTTAAATGACAAGAAGGAAATCACAAACTTCACAAACTTCAGAAGTCACAGTGCCTTGGTACCTCAAATTAAAGACCAGTTTTAAAATTCATATAAATGCTTTCCTTGAAGGTTTGCTCACTCTGGATTTGCTTATCTTTAACAATGGATCCATCCTCTTAATGGGTAAGAGGAGGAAGCAGTATCCTGAAAGACATTCCCCCTCCATCCCTGGATCATTCAGAAACTGCTCCTGTAGCCATCTTTTGTTTGGGATGGGGTGGAGGTTACCAGGGGGCTAACAAATACCTCTCTTATGCTGTGTGTAATACTTCTAGGACAGCCTTGTTTTGCAAATAATCTGGTATTTCCTCTTGTATTCCCTGCTGTCACTGTTTGGAATTTGGGGTAAGTTGAAAGTTTTTTTCTGAACCTGGCTTTCAGTCAAGTCCATCAGATGAAAGATCAGGTGCAGTAGTCCTTGGGTGCATTGCTACCTCTTCAGTTATTAGGTTTAATAGGTTCTTGAAGCAACTGACTGCATCTCATATTCAAGTCTTAAAAAGTTAATTCCTACATACACACACCCATCCACAGATATATATATAACTCCTGTCATGAAAATAAAGTTTTATCAATAGGACCTGTACCCTTTTTGCTTTTTATTCTTTGGACAGGAATTTTTGGTTTTTAAGTTCTGTCTTGCCTTTATTAATATAATTATGGAAGAATCAAAATGATTCACATCTGAAAATGCTTTCATAATTGTTTGTATAAGCCATAGAAACTAAGAAATTGTCAATTAGGAGTTTTGAATTAAGATAGAGTTTGTGTTATAGCTGTTGTTTATCACATACTGACCATATCAGCACTTTGAAAAAAATCAGTCAAATTTGATTAAAAAAGTAGTTGAAAGGATTTTTCATTTCAAAATACCTTGCAGAAAAAGAATCAACTTTGTCATGAAAGCTGTTTCAAAATAATCCTTTACAAGAAAGAAAGTTCTTCTGTGCTGTTTTTTCTTCTTAAAAAGCATAGTACTTTTATTTGCTTTTTTATAGGTCTCAGACTTAGTGATAATACTGAATCATGAAAGAGCAGTAGAAGCTTTTGCCAAAGGAGGGAATCTTACACTTGGAGGAAACCTTACTGTGGCAATTGGACCTCTAGGGAGGTGGGTAAAATGCTTTCCTAATAAGGTGTATATGGAAGATAATTTTTAAAAGCCACATTGATGTGGCATTTTTTTTATACGTTACAGGACAACCTGGGCAACCTGTATGCTGACTGGACCATATTGTTCTTACCAATCACTCCTTTTCCTTTTCCTTTTCCTTTTCCTTTTCCTTTTCCTTTTCCTTTTCCTTTTCCTTTTCCTTTTCCTTTCCTTTTCCTTTTCCTTTTCCTTTTCCTTTTCCTTTTCCTTTTCCTTTTCCTTTTCCTTTTCCTTTCCCTTTCCCTTTCCCTTTCCCTTTCCCTTTCCCTTTCCCTTTCCCTTTCCCTTTCCCTTTCCTTCCTTATTAAGTAATTTATTGATAGAAGAAAAATGTTCTGAGATTTGCTCTCTTTTTGCAGGAGACAACTTGGCTAGGCTCAATGAAGAGCACAGGTGCTTCTTTGCCTGATAGAACTATGATTTTTAGTAACATATGGGTCTGTGCTTTCAATCACCACAAATTTGCCCAGCAGTAAATAAAAACTACACCAAATAGTTTCTTTTACATCTTTCAGTGGTTAAGCCTCTTTACTTTGAAGGATGAGGTGAAACAACCACTGAATAATTTAACTTGAAAATTAACCTTGCAAGATTGCTACTCCAACCTCCTGCTCAAAGCAGAAGATCTGTTACAACTTTAGATCAGGTTGCTCAGTTCTTTTTTTGCAGTTGGGTCTTGAAAATCCCCAGTGATGGAGACTGCTTGGTTCTCTGGGCAACCTGCTCTACTGATCAGTTATCCTGCCTTACATCCAGTCAGAACATTTCTTCTTTCTGTTTACGTCAGTGGCATTTTATTCTTCCACCATATGCTGCTCTAAGGAGCCTGGCTTCATTCTCTTGATTACCTCTCCACAGATACTTGAAGCCTGCTGTTAGGTTTGCCTCAAGTCTTCTCTTCTCCAGGCTTACCAAGCCCAGCTACCTCAGACTCTGCTTATGGAATATGTGCCTCCTTATGGCTATTTTTTAAATGATGATGATGTTTTTACTGATGGTTTTTAATCTTTTCTAGCAAAATCAAAGGATGATACTTATTCCGCAGAAGAGAGAGAGATCTGTGGATCAGGGAAGGGCAGCGAATGTCATCTTTCCCTGCAGAGATGTTTAGTACACTGCCCTGCAATATCTCTATGTCCGAGCTGGGACATAGGTGTCAGGATGGGGAGACTAGCAAACAGGTGAAGAACCAGATCATCAGGTTAAAAGAGTAGTGGTAAATGGTTCACGTTGAAGTCTGAAGGCAGATTTCTTTGGAATTCCTCAGGAGACTTTTGTGGGACCTCTCCTGCTTGGTATTTTTATCAGTGACCTAGAGGAGCAGTTGCCAAATACACTCTTCAAGTCTGCGGACGACTCCAAACCAGGGGTTGCAGCCAATGCACTTCAGGGTAGGGCCACCATTCAGAGCAATGGACCTAGAGTGTGTAGAGCAAAGATCCACCATGAAACCCCATGAAATTAAGCAAGGACAAGTGCAAAGTTCTGCACTCCTGGGAGAAGTTCCTTGGATGAACCCCCTGCCTTCTCTACAGGGCTGAGCAGCTGCCCTGTAGAGAAGGTGCTGGCATCCTGGTGGGCAGTGGGGCTAAGCCAGCAGATGATTCCTGACGGAAAAGGCAGTGAACAGTGTAGGGGGTTGCATCAATGGGACTGTAACCAGTAGATACGGGAAGTGATTGTTGCCCTTTGCTTGACATTTCGTAGACTCTGCCTAGAATATTGTGTTGAGTATTAGCCCTGCAGAAAGTCATTTATAAACCTGAGTGTGTGCAGTGAACGACTACCTAGATGGCCAGGGCAATGCAGTGTGTGAACGATGAGGCTGGGGGAGCTCAGCTTACTGAACCTGGATGAGAGGCTGCATTCCCAACAGGGCATCACCGAGAAGACAGATCCCAGTTCATTACAGAGGTGCATGGCAAGACAATGAGAGGTAGTGGTCATATATCGAAACAAGGAAGGTTCTGACTGGATATGAGAAAAAAAATTTGACATGAATAAAACTGAGTGCTGATACAGGTTGCTCAGTGTCTGTAGAATTATATCCTTAGAATTCTTAAAAAACTGGCTGGACAAAGTCCAGAGCAACCTGCTCTGTATTTGATGTTATATCTATTTTGAGATGACTGCCTGATGTGTCTTTAAACCTGAAATATTATGTGATCCTGTGAAGGACAAATACTGTAATCTCCCAAATCTATTGAGGTCCAATAAGGCCTTACTTGAAGGGTTTTGTGCTGACCATAAAGTCTAGGAGGATTTGGAAATATTGAACAGGGTTTCAGTCACCAGTCCAAACATAATCGGATCATTTCAAAATGTGATTAAAGTGTGGCTTAATAGTTTTCAGAGAAGGCTGTTAAGATCCAGTTATTAAAATTATTACAGAGATGCCTCTGCCCAAATAAGGTGCAAATGAGACCATATGCTGAGGTCAATGGTATGGATTTTATTTAACAGTAAATGGGAGCGGGGGAGAGAGAGAGAGAGAAGGAAATAGAGGAAGAAGGGAGAGAAAGAGTGACAGAGAGACAGACTGAGTAGAAAATATCACCACTCTGTGGATCCCAACAGTGTCCTGTTGATCTTCTTCTGGTCTTCTCAGTCGTGAGGGTTCCACGAAGCTTAGATAAGTTCAATGGATTAATACATGTTCAGGCTATTTGGGAACACCCAGGTACCTCCCCTGGTCGGGAAGTTTGACACCATCTCTTGCCACGGGCTCTGGATCTTTTGTATCCCTTTGCATCACCTTCAGTCCTCTGGTGCAAGGCCTCAGGAACCAGTCTGAGGGTGCTTTGGGGGTCTTTGATGGTTTCTGATCCCTTCTCAGACATGACAGCTGCCTCTCTTGTCAGTGCATTGAGTCAGTTATGTCCCATCAGACCTTACCCAGGGGAGGGACTGGGAGTTGTGTAATTACCATGATATAAGGTGCTAACCCACCTTTCAGGATTTGCCTCTTTTCAGCCTGAAAGCCCAGCTTGCAGCCTCCCCCTCTGTCCTGAGTGAATCTCACTGTGCACCAAAACTCACCTACCCTCGAAGGATGCAAACCTGGCCTCAGCAAATCACCCTGAAGCCTCCTTGATTGTTTTGAGTCATAAACCATGAACAGTCCAGTCTCTCAGAGACCTAATGGGGAGCATTCATATGAGACAACGTTGTTCTGTGCTTCTGTCTGAAAACAGGGTTAAAATAAAATGAAGAATTAAAAGAAAAAGACAATTGCTGTTCATGCTACAAAACCATATTGAAGAATATCAACCAAAACTTTTTCCTTCTAGAAATTTAGAAGGGGACGTTGCCCTGAGAAGCTCTGCTGCTGTCTATACATACTGCAAATCTCGAGGACTGTTTGCAGGTGTATCTCTGGAAGGAACCTGTTTAATTGAAAGGAAAGAAACAAATCGCAAGTAAGCTATTAAAATCTAGAAGATTCAGTGAAAGCACAGTGACAGAATTAACTAAGACACATTCACTTTGGAAAAAGATGTTTTTGTGAAAACATACTATACTCATTTTAGAATTTCTTGAAGGACAAGGGTTTCTTCAAATTAGACATCTTGCAACAGGTATTGAGATGATGCTAAATGTTTAGGGATTATTTATCTGTGGCAGGTTGGCCTTAGCTAGCCACTACATGCCAGCCCAGTTGCTTTGTCACTCCCCCTCCTCAACAGGGTGAGAGGAGAAAAAGTATGATTACAAACTCATAAGTTGAGATAAAGGCAGTGAGATCACTTACCAATTGCTATTTCAGTCAAAAAACTCCAACTTCATCAAGGGGAAATTAGTTTAATTTATTTTCAGTTAATAAGAGAATAGGATAATGAGAAATAAGAACAAATCTAGAAAGCAACACCTTTCCTCCCCACACTTTCCATCTTACTGGGCTCAACTTCAATCACAGCTTCTCTACCTCCTCCTCCCAAGTGGTGCAGGAAAAGGGGGACTGTGGTCAGTATTCCAAATTTACAGCTTTGAACTAGTTCTGTCATTTCTCAAAATATGATCAGTAGGAAAAATGCAGGGTCAGGGATGGAGATAGGGAACATTTGCACAAAGTGAATTTATGTAGAACTTGAAATGTAATAGTAGTCAAATACCTGCCATCTTTATTTTTTTGTTTCAGGTTTTATGGGCAGGACATTCGTGCTAGTGCCATCCTGCTTGGTGACGTGCCTTTCCCTGCTCAAGCAAATGATCTTTATGAAACTCTAGCATCCTTCACTGAAGTGTATGAAAATGAAGAGCAAAAAAATAATCCAGGAAAATCTGTAAGGGAACAAAGAAGGGTTTGTGCACTTCTTTCTCATACAGGCTTTCTCTGTTCCTGAGCTGGTCCTAGTCAGTGTTAATGTTGATGTTCATGTGGCATTTTTAACTTCTGTATTGGATGACTGAAGGCATAGCACATGTCAGTTACTGCATGTGGAACATTTGCTCAAGTATTTGCCTGCTAGGCTCTTGTGGACAAGAATGTTGCTGGGTTTGCTTCGCATCTTCCAGAATAACAAAGTATACCCTTGTTTTGTAAATGTGCATTATCAAATCTGAGGAGATGATTAGAAATGTTTGATCAAGTATTTTTAATCAAGTTAATTGCAAATTGGATACTCTTAGTTTTTCTTCTTTTTCTGTCTTTCATTCAAACAATCACATTCATAATGTAATACTGGGGCTGTAGAAGATACTTTCTTACAGATGTTGATCTTATTGATAGACAAAGCATTTAATTTAAGCTTTGGTAAACCCGTGGTGATTTACTTCAGTGTTATGTGTATGTTACCAGTGTTTAGTATTCTCCTTGGGTTCCTACAGGTTCTGTGGAGAAAGACTAATTTAATTTTTTTTCAGTGTAACTTGACATACTTCTAGGCTCCGAAGTCACAATCTAGGTCCAGATGTGATGCAATGTTTTTAAAAAATTTGTGTCTTTTAGGTAAATGACCCACCTGCTAGACCATCATCCAGACCAGAGCCACCTAAACCCACTGTTAGACCTACACCACCAGGTGGAAATTTTTGATTGACTAATTAATTCTCTTCATAAAATCAGAGCATTAAAGCTAATTAATACTATGCAGTTGTTATAGCACCTGCCTCTATAAAATGTTTTTTAAATGCTCTTCCTTGGACAAACAGTGAAAGCCTGTTGATATAGTGCCATGAGTGATAAAGAGTAAAGGATTTGTTTGTTTGTTTTATATTAATAAACCTTTTCTCTCTGACAGATTTGCTATAGAAACAGTGTTTTTATAGTTAGAAAATCATGTAATAATTCAAAGGAAATATTTATTTTACTGGACACATGGAAGCCCCATAGTACAATGAAACTTCTTAGTAAACAGAACAGTTCTACTAGAAACTGCTAGTCCTAGTTCTAGAAACTTTTGGTTTCTAAAAATCATAGTTTCTTTTTAGGTTGTCATTATCTTTTAATCATTAGAGATTTTACAGTAGAGCAGAAGAGGCAGAATTTTGGATCTTTGACAGTTTGTCTTAACAAAGTGCTTTCATGCGAGGTGAGGCTTTACTGTGCAGCTCCTCTTGTTAACTTAATACTCTAGTAAAAGATATGAGGCAAAGTCCATATTTCTTTGTTCTGCACTGCTCCTTAGTTAACTGCAATCATTTAACAGCTATTGAACTTGTATTAGAGGAGCAGTAGACAAAATATAATAATATATGCGAACATGTCATATAAGTTGCTACTTTATTTTGTCTTTCAGCTAAAAAGAATACCAACAAACTTTATCCTGAACTTCCCAATGATTATGCATCTGTGGGTAAGTACTAAGCTTACACTCATTTTATCAATACAGTGTAGAACCTGAGAAGTCCAAAAAGTACTTTGAAAGATATGTAAAAATATCTGGCCACTGATATTTTTCTTTACTGTCCATGTGTTAAAAAGAGATTCATGTCTTGTATGCTCTCTTGAAAATATTTCATAAATATTAATATTATTCCCTGGCTTTACATTCTAACGATGATGTTCTTTTCTGAGCAGCCCAAGTTCTTTTGTTTTATTCTGTGAGCTTGAAAAATGCACTTGAAGTAGTAAAATTTTATGTTACCACCTAATTGAAATGAAAAAGAAAGCTGATACAACAAGCTTCTGTCCAAGTCCTTATGCAATGTACTATAATTCCTGTTTTAATTTTAAAAGTGCTTCCACAGATCATACCTGATTATGCTGGCAGAAACACAGATTTACATTGCTTCTTCAGATTGAAATAACTGCATTATACTAAAGATAATACTTGTTTGTTGTTCAATTGATTCTCTTATGTTTAAAGCACTTCCAGATCTTACAGGAGACTCTTACTATCCAGTGTTTGCATTCCATATTACATATATATATATGAATATGTACTTATATTTTCATGTATTGCATGCTCCACTTGAAAATAAAATTGAACAGACTATCTCTTTTTTACCTCTGCAAATAGAGCTAAAATTGAGCTTGATAATAGATCACAGTGAAAAGTCTATTTCAGGGAAAGAGTAATTACAGCTTTTCACTAAAAATTAAGATAAATTATGTGTCAGTCTTTACATTCTTTTTCATATCTTCTCTTCATACACATTCTTGATATGTGTGTCTGTTGAAGGGGCCAACATAGGAGTATCTTAAGCTGAGCTGTCGATGTGACTTCTGCAGATCAGAGACTTCCTGAGAATCCAAATTTGTTACTGTTGTAGGATTTTTACAAGGAAAAGAAGGATGACTCTCGTGGTCTGTACTCAATAGCTGTCATCCTAGAGAGAAGAATTGGTCTTCTGGCCATTAAAACTAAGCTTTCCCAGACTTATAAAAGCCCTGACCAACTTAGAACAGGTTTATAAAGCTTGCACACATTTGCTATATTGAATGGAGTGCTCTTTTATTCAGGTGAAAGTCACAAGGTAAAAATATTCCAGACCCATCTGTTGAATGGCTTTCAAGATTCCTTGAAATCAAAATATAGACTCAATCAGTCTGCTACGGGGGATTTCTAGCAGTTTCTAGAAATATACAAGTTTATCTTTGAGGAATGCAAGGGACAGTAGGATCTTGTCCAAATGATAGCATGGTATACTTTGCTTGCTGTTGTAGATTATATTTCCATAGGTAACAGTTCAAATGCTTTCTGAATCCACAGAAATACTCTGTTTCTAGGCTAAAGGTTTTTTCTTATCACTGGGAGCAATCAAAGTTGAAGTCAGTTTGCCTGAGTGTTTCAACTGCTGTAGCTTATGTGCATGTTGATGTGAGACTGGAAAAGAGTTGCAGTCCCTTTCACAAGGGGTGTGCTAATGATGGGGAATGAAATAGAAAGAGCCAAAAGGCCAAACCTCCTGTCAATAATCTTGTTTCTGCCTATTTATAGTCCAAATGATTTCAACGGAGATACCTAGCAGCTATAGCGCATACGATCTTTATTGCAGGAGTAGTTGCTGTAACAGATGTTCTTCTACAATGGTCTTGTAAAAAATTCAAAATTTTTTGTGTCTTTCTAGTTTAAAAAATACAAACAGATAACCAATAGAAGAGTGAATGAATCTTACCTTTAGGAAGCTACATGTTAGGTATAATGGCTGGTGTGGAGTTAGGTTTTGATGTCGAACAACAGGCTTGTCTGGGTTGCAAGCAATAAGGACTTGCCTTTGGTTGGTGAAGGGGCACCTTGGCATTGTGTTACCAGCATTTGGTTTTGCAGTAGTTATACAAGTAGTGAAAGGCTGAAATATTAATTCTTCTCATTAGATGAAAGAAGAGCTAGACTTGTAGATGAAACATTTTTAATTATTTTCTGTGTACTTGAATTATGTAGATAAGTAATGTAATATAACCTACTTCAAATGCAAGAAGAACGATAAATGAAAAACATGGTTTTCTAAACTGATAACGTGATACTTGAACTCAGATGCAAGGAGATTGTTTTCATGTAACTGAATAATGCTTAAGGTAATGCATTTAGTTGTAAAATGAGCTTCAGTAGTGTTTTAAATGTTTCCAGAAGCTTGGGAATACTACACGTTTTATTTAGATGCAGTTTAAAAATTGCACAGAACTTTTACAATTCTGGGAAATAAAAACCCCAAAACAACCACAATGAAAAACCGCAACAAACTAACAGCTGATACAGTTATTGTGGTTCAGTGAAGTATGAGGTTTCTACACTAGCAGAGATTTTTCTGAAGACTCATTAAATAAAGAAATTTGATTTGCTTATGAGTATGAAAGTTCATGTGTTCTCCTTTACTAGAATTAGGCATTCGCATCCTCATTTTTCTACTTGTCCCCTCTTTTTTGTAAAATCTACTAAAAGGGCTGACTGGCCTTTCCAAAATTCGTTACCACAACCTAGATTTTCTTTTTCTGGATGGATGATTCTTTGGACTTCTGTACCACATCTGTAATAAAAAACCCTATGATTCTTTAGTGACTACTTGGACATTGTAGACTCAGGAGTTTATTTCATTAGGCCAATTTTTTTAGATACATTAAATTCATAGTTTGTCACGCTGGAATATCTAACCCTAGATATTAGATTTTCATTAGTGTTATGATTTCTATGATTTTTTTTTTTTTTTCTGCTTGGGCTTCTGCCATGGAGCAGCAAGTAACCAAAAATTTAGATAAATAGTTACTTACCTGCTCACCCTCCTAACAGTTTGCTGAATAGTATACAATTCTGAAAATGTTACAGTGATGTGGTTTGCCAGCTGAACTGGTAGCAGGAGGAGTAGTGATCTGCTAGTAAAAGCTGGACCTGGATTGAGGTGAATGTTGGTGAGAACTGAATCAATTACAGCCAGTTTGTTCAAATCAGAAGTCAGATATTTTTTCACTTTTTCTTCAGCTCAGCTAACCAGAAAAGGACTGTTTCATGTTTGGAAAAGAATCACTTGGAGTTGCCAAGATGCTGAAGCAATCAGGGAACAGACTTGAGACAGGAGTGGGGATGAAAATGGAAGAAATTCTTTCCTTCCAAGCAGTGTTCTTTCACTATTCATTCACAATTATCAAAACTCACCATGGGCTTGAATTCTTACAATACTGTAAGACAAAATACTCATATTAAACACAAAAGCAGTTCTTTTGATAACAGTCTAAGTATTTTATGATAATTTGGAGAAAGTAATGATTCTGTCTGCATTGTTTAAGTGGACATGTGATTTGCTCAAGAAACCCATAGGAACTTGTGGCTGTGAAGCCTAAATATTCAAGGATTTTTTTTTTAACATTTCTCTCAGAAACAATGTCTTTCCTACCTTCCACAAGTATTGAACTAAATATTTGTAAATTTTATCTTGAGAAAAATATTTGTCCTCTTCTTTGGATTTTTGAATGCAATAAATTACCTGCAGCCATTGAACTTTTTAACTATTGTGCATAAAATCAACACACCCCATCTTGATTACAGTAAAACTAAAAAAAACCTAAAATATTAATTTTGACTAGGTTTTTTTTCAGCAGCAACCTTTCACTTTGAAAATAAAATAAAATATTAACAGATTGTTATTGTCCCATCAGGCATGTATTTATATTCTTGCATACTGAAAGAAGTGCTATATCAAGCCTACTGATGAAGATATGGAGGCAGATGAGAAAATTGTCACTGCTTTTAAGAAGCTAAAAAAACCCCTTCTTCCTTCAATGATGACTTGAGTGATTTGTCAACCTCATTATTAAAAATTCATGCCTTCCTACATGAATTTGTCTGCAGCTTTTAGACAATATTTGTTGTGGCTTTCTTCACTATATTAAAGAGCCCTTTGCTACCCGGAGGAGCTTTTTTTTTGGTCTCCTCTTTCTCTCTTTGAGACACTTATGCTGTAATCAAGCTACTTTTTGGTCTTCCTTCATCTTTCTTTTGATTTCCAAACAGATTGATGAGCTCTTTGTCAAAAATAATTTTCTCTTTCCTCTCACATTTTAAGTAATATTACAAATAGCAAATTCTGAGTTGTGAGCTCACTGAGATCAGTAAGATTTGGGCTCCTAAAAGCTCTAATGAATTTGCACTAAACTCCAGTCCTTATCTTTTTTATTATTTATTCATTCATTTATTTATCTTAACCTTCTAGAGTGTTACTTATCTATGTTTAAAGCAGCTGAGGCAATATCAACCCTTTTTGATTAGGTGGTACCATGAGGTGGTAAATTCAGTTTGTGTTAACTAAATGCATCAGAGATGCTGCTTTTCATGGTTACAGTTCTCCAGGAATCAGGTCTGGCCCACTTCTCTGTAATTACAGAGATGATCTCAGTGTTTCTTTTGGTAATCTATGAATGCCAGATGGTTCAGTAGATCTGTGAAAATCTGCTTCCCGAGAGAATTCCAAGACAGATTTTCATGCCTCCTGAAGTGTATTTTGTCAAGGAAACTTGAGGGTCTGTATGTCAATTTGCCTTTGTTAGTACATTGTGGATTTTTGTGTGGCCAGTTAAAAATGTGTTAAGTAAGCCAACATAGTTATATGGACTAAGAATTCATAGACCTGTTTTGCTTATTTTACTTTCATACCTGTTCTGCAGTTCAGTTTCCATCTGACTTATTTATCTTGTTATTTTTAAAGGTACTACTCTCTAGGATAATATTGGTCCAACTTGGAAAAGAAAATATAACCTGGAACATGGACACCATTTTAGCAGTCTCTGCATTAATTAGTATTTCTGCTTGTGTGTGGTGCTGAGCATTTTTAGCACAGTATAATGAAAAAATTGAATTTTCAGTTAGAACTGCTGAAAGAGAGCATCACTATGGGCTGGCAACTTTAAAATAGGCTTGCTTTGGTAAATATGTATTGAAGCAATCACTTACATATATATATATATATATATATATATATATATATATATGTATTTTTTTTTTCTCAATTTAGGTTTAACAAAACCAGTACTATTTTGGAACAACTCAGATTTAACTGGAAATCTAACATGCAACTATTTATGTTCTCTGTTCAGGTCAATGTTTAGAAATGCCCACTGACAAAAAAATTCTAACAACTGTGCTACAAGAGAAATGTTAGTGTGCCCAAATCTCCTCTCGATGAGTGACTTTTTTACTTAGGCATTTTTATTTTAATTAAGACTAAGAACCATAGCAGGAAAGTAAAAATATTTAATGAGTTTTGAGACAAAAAAAAATCAGCTATCTCTGTGGTCTCAGACTAACTTTTTCCCAGTGTAATACCTGAATTTTTGCTTTTCCTTTGTTGTTAGAAAGCATAGACAGTAAGTCTGCCTTCCTAGGATATTGTCAATATTTCATTATTTGCATCTTTCTGTCTGTTCTGGGTCAAGATGATTTTAAATGGTTTCATCATTCTGAAGTTTCCTTTGCCATCTTGAATTGTAATAAAACTGAATCAAAAGCTTTTAACTTTTAGTGAAGTAAGATTATAAAATGTTTTTTGTACCTGATATCTGCATAGACCTGGAATGGAGAAGGAATCCAGAACCTCTTGTTTTTAGGGACAGAGGAAAACCCTGTGGTTCACAGTGATGGGAAAAATGCATTTTTCTTTTGAACTGGAAATTAAATCATCATGGAAATGTGATAAAATCAGGTGTGTACATACCCCTTTAGGTGTTGTGGATATGTGCTGTGTATCTGAAACTGGAAAGAAAGCTACTTTTTATTCTTCAGTTTATGAATTACTCATTTTCCAAGAAAGGAAGAGATTTGCTGTAGGATCAAGTAGAACTATGGTAAGGAAGAACCCTCATCAAGCTGTGCAGTAATCTGTTCCTTCAATACTATAATTTGATGAGAAACTCTAGCAGATTATAAACTATAAAATCAATAAGACAGCTCAGTGTGACAAATAGGTATTCATTTCAGAAAATTTTTACAAAGTGAGACATATGATATTTCTGCCATAATCCTTCATGACATTGTCTACTAATTTGATAAACTAAAGTATGGGAGTTTTTTGTTTTGTTTTAAGAGTTTTTGCTGAGCTTGGTCTATTTTTATGTTTTTCGTGGCAAGACTTGTGACATGTTTATATTTAGTTACTAGAAAAATAAAACATCCATCTGGTGGTCCCCCACAGTATTAATTTTCTTGCTATTATGAGCTCTTTCTTAATACTAACCAAACCCAGGAAATCCCAGGAAATTATTTTTGAGACTATTTTTATCCCTGATTCACTTTTACTAGGATCGTACTATTACTATCATGAATGTGATAAGTCAGATAATCAAGCTGCTTATGGCTTATGTTGTGGCAAGATGAGAGGAAAATATACAGCATGCAGGCCTTCACTGGTCATACTGAAACAAATAACTGGATGCACATAATCAGCTAACTCAAAATAACAACAAGGCACAGAAAGATTGAGGTCAGACATGCTAGAATGAAATTGGGGTCTTTCTGATGTATGTATGCATGCGTGGGCAGAGAGCTGTTATGCTAAGCATGAACCAGATACTCTGGCATGAGTAAAAATTTTTTTTTTCTTGGCATTTTTTAATGGTTTGGAATAAAAATTAGGAAATTAGAGGTAAAGCACAGAAAAATTTCAGTGCAATCTATGCTTACTTTTTTAAGTGTAAATCACCACTAAGTTGATAATTCTGATTCACAGAATTAAAACATGAAATTGTTCATGGGAACATAGAAATGTTAAATAGTATAGACTGAAGTCTTGTCTGAAGCCATTGTAACACATACAGATGAATGCTTTAGGTATTTCTGGAATACTGGCTTAAAAATTTGTTTCAAAGCTGTGAACTTCATTAGATAGTATTTTGTTCTGTCTTTTTCAAGCAATAGGACTAAAGCTTAAATTGCTTTCCTGTCTATTATCCAGAAAAGCCTTTGGGAGTATGGGAGCTTCTGCTTCATTTGTATTACTTGAAGACAAACAGAAATTTTGACTACCTCAAAGAAGTGATAGATATACAGGATTTCTCTCCAGAGTGTGGTGAAATGCCCTGTGCTTGACTGACTTGAGACAAAAGCTAACACTATTTTAAGAAATTCAGGTCTTTTTGCAGTAATGGTGGGTTGGTGCTTTACAGATCCATCCTTGTAGCAAGGACGAGAACATCTACCTTATAGTAAATGCTAAGGAAAGACTTTCCTTTCTCTGGGAAATTAATACTTTTCACCTTGATGGAGCACCCACTTTAAATGTATTTTCCCATGAGCAGCAAAATTGGGTACCACGGTTCCCCAAAAAGTGGTGTGTTCTCTGTCATGGTGATGCTTTGAAAGGCCTCCTAGAAACAGAGACTAGACAGCAGTAAGGGAATAAAGATAGGTATTTATTTGAAAGGCCTTCAAAAGCACCCCCTAGGGAGCCAGAGGCTACTGCCAAGATGGACCCCAAGATGGACAACAGGTCACGAGTTCTTCACACTTTTACAAGTTTGTTTCATTTGCATATCACGGTTAATTCTCCAATTAAAGCTTCAGTTTAATAATGTAATTCCCCTCAGCTTGCCCACCCATTTTGGTTTATACTTTTTGGGCCTAGGACAGTCTGGGTGTCCTTGGAGAGCAGGCCTGGAGAGGCTTTGTTATGTCTACTTAGCACGAGAGAGCAGAAATTAACAGGCTACAAGAAACTTCAGGGTTACACCCTAAGCAGTACAGAATTTTAAAAATATAAAAGTTAAAACCTAAGGCCTGAATGGAGGGACCTGGAATCCTGCATCTGCCTTGCCTATGCTGGTTCAGTGTTAACATCACGCAGGTCAGCCAGCTGGATATTGCTGATTGTACCAAAAAGGTCATTCACCTTTTGTAGAAACACTGTCAGTCCCTGAATAAGAAATAGGAGGCCATGGGGAAAGAAATCAGTAAGACAGACACTAATGTAAGCTAAACTAGTATGACAAATAGCTGTTCTAGAAATGGTGTAATAATGCTTCTCACTTCTACAAAAAGACAAGGTTTCAGGAAACTTTCTACCTTTTCATGGGGAGATCTGGCAAGGTTTGCATTGAGACTTCTCTGGTTATAATTCATTTGGTTGTCTTTCTCATTAACAACTTTATTGCCATATTAGGCAACCTTCGGGTATTCTTTTTCCAGTTGTTTGTTTCTTGAAGAAGCTCAGCTAGAAGTGACCTCTACTCTTGTGGAAAGGAAGTGTTAATTTTTTCATACACAGTGAGACTTGCACCCCTCTTCTCCCTTTTCTGTCAGTGGTGCATGTTCGTGTTTTTAGCAGCTCCTTCGCTATTTAGCAAGGAAGGTGTCAAAAGAAGATTAAAAATAGGAAAATAGAAAACTCCTATGTAAAGAAAAGTAGAATGGGAAAACTTGCTCTGGGACACAATTTCAAGTATTGGTCTCTGCCATAAGGTTCAGACTGTCTCTTCTGAGCTCCTGCCATTTCTGCCTTTTGTCAGCAACTACAGAAGGATGAGCCAGAATTTGAGGTTGGGGCAGCAGAGTAAGTTTGGAGATACTTTTGAGGGAAAAATCTGCTTTCACATTTGTTGCACATTGGACAAATCTGAGCCAGTGGCTGAATCCCATCTGCAAGCCTGAATTTCCTGATGCTTGAACTAAGGGATGTGATTGCTGTTAGCATTTTCTTTTGAAAGAGCATCTATAAATCCAATATTTCACTTGACTTAAAAGCTTATGTATGAAGAATACTGTTAATAGCATTCGTAAATTTCAACTGAAAATTGTGGTACTGTTTGCTCTTTCATTTCAAGAACTTTATCATAACTGACCAGGCTGATGTAATGAGTATTCCATGAAGTTTGGTTGTGCTTAGCTGGGAAGTGTAATGTGAACACACTATGGGTGATAATGGCTGTCCAAGATGCTTCATCCATGTGATGGTGGATGTTGCAGGTTGGAGAGTTTGCACTGATCAGATGAGGCTCTAGTTCGTGGTTCTGTGCCATTTCTAGCTCTTGCTGAAGCTGTTCTGTAATGAAAAAGACTATCTCCCTTTCTCCTACTGGTTTAAACTGTGGCCAAATGATTACAGGATTGTGCCATGGGATACTGTAAGTAGAAGTACAATTGCTTGAGTCACCATTTGGCAGATGAAGGGAATATTGATTGAATACCTTTTGAAATTATAAGTTGATGGAGCCTGTGGGATAGGTAGAATTAATAATGGCTGTACTGCTGGTGAAGAAACAAAAGCAATGAGAATTAGTAATTGTGGCAAGAATAAATCCTAGCATAGATTTCAACAACCCTTATGTCCCTTAGTGCAGCTAAAGTTAATGAGAGTTTTCTATATATTGCAGGTGTTCCTATAATATAAATGTTATCATGGAAGTGCTAGACTTTGTATTAAAACAGGAAGTCCCTTTTCTGTCCCTTTTACAGAAAGCAGTTTCTGAATCTTTCACAATGACTTGAAACTCTTCCTCCTTTTCATCTATATTTTTTTATTATCAAGATTAATTATTCTTTTCTCATGCTTTCTAGTTCTCTAGGAAAAATACTTTTCTATCTGATTCCTTTGCCTGGTAGTAGTAACATCTTTCATTTTTTTTATTCTATGAAGTTCATTTTCATTTTGCCTTTAAAACAGGCTTTCTGTTCTTGGTCCACTGTTTTCTCAACCAGTTTTGAACATTGATGATACGGATTGTGAACAGACCTCCAAATGAGGCGTTGTACATTATTATTTAGTATGTTTCCATATGAGGTACTCTTTGTCTCACATAATTTTATTTTAACCATTTTTCTAGCCAGTGCAGAGAGGTATGTCTCCATGCAAGGCTGAAAAAAAAATTCAATCAGTATTTTACAAAGCATTACCTTAAGAAACTGGCAGAAACTGCTACTCTTCGGTTTTTTCCTGAGGCTGTAGATTGTTTCCCAGACTGGCATAAAAGCTAAGACTTCAATCAAGTGAACCAGCTTATGTGCCAATAATACCCCTGGCAGAAATTTTGAAGCTGACCATACAGAGATTTGAGAATCAAAATGCAGAGACAGTGTATTGAGATTGAAATGCTAACTTGGTATGTGTAGAGGAAACATGGAGAAGATTGTCAAAATAAAAGAGCCCCAAATCATCAGTTTGACCTAAATAAAACAGAGCTCAGTTCTTGTCACTGTAGTTTACTTTTCATAATATGAAGGCTGTGCTTAGCATTGCATCTCAGCTTTTGCTGTATGATTTCAGCACAGACATTATTTGCATTAATGTAGTCTTGAGCATGATAAATCCCTTGACATCCATACGGTTTATTTGACCTTTTCACTTTGAATGAAAATCTAATTGTTTTTTGAAAAGGCAGAAAAATACAAAAAGTAATCAGCAAAAGTACTGTTACGGAATTGACTCTTGCAAGCAGGAGGTAGGGTTTTTTTATATCCTAAATATCAAATACATCCACAGATGCTTAACAAAAAAGGCACTTCTTTAATGCAAAAGCTGAGTGTGCTGAAACAAAGATAGAAAGCATTCCATCAGCAGATGAAGATGATGAGCCAGCATGTTCCCTAGTAGGCCAGAAACTCAAAACCAGCGAAATACGTTTCATACTGAATGAGCTAAATTTGCACAGTAACTTAAACTTTAAATACAGTCAAGTCTGTTTCAATCACCAGTTTTGTTTGCTAGACATGACACAGTTCAGTAACGACACAAGTTAGTAATATGGAATCTGCTTTGAAATGATGCATTTCTAGCTTACATAGAAGAGGTCAAAAATACATAAGCCTTTTCCTGGGTTTTGTGAGTCTCTTACAAAAGTATGCATAATATCTTCATTCCGTGCATGCAGATTTGCAGCCGATGATGAACTTTTTATCTCTTGAGGCTTTGTAGAAAAATTGAGGGTCTTGTACCTTGTATGGAACATCTATGGCTCACTTTGCTTTGAATAGTTACTTCCAGCCACCATTTCTTTGTTAATGGAGAAGGTAGTTATAATGTTATTCTGAAAATCAGCTGGAGGGCTTTGTAACACTGGAAACCTGGACAGTGTACCCAGTTAAAGTAATACATAACATCTAGCACTGCCAACTAAATCAGAAAATAGGGTTTGCTGAGACAGTCCTCCTGGGAGGAGGGCTTCACATCTGGTTTTGCTTTCCTTTCAAGAACTTGGGTGTACATTTAATACTGAAACATATTAAAGAGTGTGGTTCATGGAATGATACAGGCCTTCCTTGATATTATCCATGTATCTTGAACACATTTTCCAGGTGATTGGAAAAAGGAAAACATTGTACACCTCTTTTAAAAGCAGGGAAAGGAGGGCCCCAGGAACTACACACCTGTCAGCTTCACCTCTGTGCCTGGGAAAATCATGGAACAGATCCTCATGCAAGCTATGCTAAAGTACAGGGGGACAGGGAGGTCATTTGGGACAGCCAGCACAGCTTCACTAAGGGCAAGTCCTGCCTGACCAACCCACTCAACTACATCAATGGACAAGAGGGCTACAGGTGCCATTTATCTGGATTTCGGGTCCCTTCTAACCCAAGCCATTCTTTGATTCTTTGATTTTGAAATTGCCTTAAATCTACAGCTGCTGTAACACAGCCTTCAGGTGTTCTAGGTGTAGAACAAATCTTTGCCCATAAGTGAATGTAGAACAGAGCAATGCAACTTATGCCTTCTTTCCTCCTCAGAGCAGGTTTGTTTAACTGAACACAAATCGGCATTTGTGGGGCATTTAAAGAGTACTGTTTTACCCTAGTGACAGTGAAGCTCACTTAATGCAAAAAGTCCACCCTCATTTTCTTAGGCATGAAGAACTAATTATTTGCAGATTTCAATATTGAATTTAAATACTTGAGTTTCTTAAGAAGCTTTTATTCAGAAAGTAGAGAAAGATAAGTGATTTTGTTTACTTGCCCCAAACAAGCCGTAATTATTGGCAAAGAAATAGCTAAGGCAAGAGATTATTTGTTCTGAGTGTGATTTGCTGAATACCACATCTTCTGACCTTTGATCAGATGAGCATTATTGGAGATTATTTGGATCAATGGTGGCATATGACATACTTCAAGTATCTGTACAAAATATATCTGATTATAGCAGATTAGTACCTGTAGATATGAAATGTCAAATCTACTGTGCATATTTAGGCCTTCCCAAACATCTGTTCAGTGAGATCTGAGGTTATTTTGTGTATGCTGAGGGTTTTTTGAGGTGAGTCTACATTTAAAAAACAAAATTTAAAAGGCCATTAAGGAAATTAATAGTTTATTGTGAATAGGACATTTGAGATTTCACTTGTAAGGCTGAACAAACACTTGGTTTATTATTTATCCGGAAACAACTAAAATTAAATTTGTAAGTAAGTATACATCTGTTCTGCTTTAGAAGCTGACATAAACCCCTTTTTTCTTAAGCTAAAAGATGAGAGGTAGGAGCTAAGAATATGGAAAATGAGCATACTGGGTAGAGAAAAGAGCTCATCTGTATACTGGTGTGATTCAAGAACTGAAATTATTTTCATTACTTTTAGTATTTAGGATACAGTTAGGCTACTACTTTTCTTTCTAAATGGGAGTTGCTTGAAGACTTTTTCTAAGTAGCCATTAGAGTGTGTAATATTTTGTTTCCGTATAGGAATTGAAGAGTTAATTTCTTCAAAGTCACAGTGTATAATACACTACACTGGTTCTTCTTTACTCCCTTTTCACCAGCCCTCACTGGTTCATGTTTTGTCTTGTCATGAGAAAAAAAGCCATGAAATCTTTTCATTTACTGCCCTCTTATTCTCTGTGTAATAATTCATATGGCACTTTCTTTCATCCTTTCTCTGACTTTCCTTACTTCATTTTCTTCGTAAGTTTTTAAACAGATCATTGTTCACTTTGCCAAGATGCTGCTGTTTTGGGCCTATGTAGGCCTTTAGACATAGTGAATGATAAAGCCTGAGAATAGACATTGCCCAATCAGGGCCCAGTAAGTGAATCTCAACATTATAATGTGTTTTATTTCTGCTCATCATGACATTGTAACTTAGATTACTCAGTAATTTGACTTAACTTTTGTGCATCCTATCTGTGACCATTAATTCAACATCACCTTTGTGGCTCTGAGCCGCAACTTTGAGCCAAAGCTGACATTACCTAAATTTGTTAGAAACTACTTACAAATGGTAAAGCCTCGAAATTCAGATATCATCAGAACATGGACTATTGATTGCATTAAACTTCTGCATCCATAAAATATTAAAAAATATACGTATCCAGTGAACTATGCTTAATGACCTCTTACTCTCCAAGATGCCAATTTTCAAAAAGTCATATGGAATGAGATACTGCATCTGTCATGTTCTTATTATTGTATGAGGTCATAAAGGGGACATTTTAAAGTAGTCTTGTTTCAATATTTCATTACTTTGGAATTTTTCTTTCTTTGTTTACATTCCAGGAAGCAAATGACCCAGTCCTTTTTCATAAAAGAATTACATAATACATGCAAGAGATTTTTAAATTGGAGGAGATATTCAAACTGGTAGTCGCATCCATTGCAAACTATGTATTTTCTATTTCAATAACAGAATACTGTTTTCAGTTGCAGTTTTCATCATTTTGATTGCTTCCTAAAGTCATGAGTAGAAAAATTAGTTGTAAAAAGGATTACTTCTTTTAATACGTGCATGTAGGAATAAATGTACAATTCTGTACATTTGTAACTTTATTTTTTTACATAGGAGAGTATCTTTTTCTGTGTTTCTAGAGGTCTTCTGTGCAAATTTGACTGTTAAAACATAAATGAAATTGTTTCCATTACTTTGTTTCTAAGGAGAGAAGTTTAGTTGCATGCATGTATGGTTTCAAATACTGAAGCAACTTTGCTTTTAGATTGTCAACAGATTTAGATTGGTTTTAGAATATCAACAAAGTATCTTCAATTGTTTCTTTGTTCTAATTCAGACTGCGACTCATTAGACTTATGATGAAGACTACTATTAATTCACATATTTTTAATTTAAAACTGGTATTCTTTCCTGTTTTAAAACTCTTTAAAGCTATTACAAAATATCATAGTGAGATAAGGTGTGAGATCCTTTACTTTAAGGGACTGAACAGCGTTCAGGAAACTGGTATGTTGGAATAATTAGTGCTTTCCTCAAAAACCCAGCACTAAACCTTACATCTTTCTGCCACACCTCCTTCTCAGTTCCCTTCCAATGTTTCTTTGACTATCTCTGATGCAATTCACCTAAGAAATCAAATCTCTTTCTTAGCTGTTCTTCTACATAATAGTTCAGAAATAGACTTAAAATATAATGAAAACCAAGAGGGTACGTTTAAATATAGTAAAAGGTAGATACCCCCTAGTATGACTGATCATACATAACCAAGATGTTGGATTTGTCTCATTCTTGAAAAAAAGTGCTGTATCACTGAGGCTTTAGTAGTTTCAGCTTCATAAATCTTTGGAGAAAAGAGCGACACAGAATTAGCATTGTATCAGACAGTGTGCCATCCAGTTTCTCTCTCTGTATCAGTGGTATGGTACATAACTTATGCTTTGACTTCAACCTGATTACTGCTGTTCCTAATTATTTTCTAAATTAATATCAACAGGTAAGTTTTAGGCTTGTTTACTTAGTCTTTTTGTAGCATCTGCACCGTTTACTTCATGTGATAGTGTTTTTTATGATCAGGGAACAGATCAAGGCTCTAATCACAAAGATGTCTTTATCTTCCCTCTAAACTTTGCATCCCTCTGGTCTTCTGTTTGCTAGCTTCTTTTTTTTCTGTTTGTTTGGGGGTTTTGTTGTTGTTGTTGGTTTTTTTTCGCTTTTTGCTAAAAAAAGTAGGTTCCCTTATTTTACACATAGACTTCTCTCCTTTCCAAACCCACTAGTATTAAGGCATTTTATGGAACCAATGACTTTTTGGTGGATTAATGATTATCAAACTAATGAGTAATATCTGTGTTTAGTACTGTATTATGTTGAATTCTAATTTGGGTCTGGGTTTAGAGTTCTGGGACATGGAATACATCCATTCATTTTCAAAGTCTCTGTCTCTCTGTATTTAAGTTTCTTTAAATTATGTACACATTCCCTTAATTTCTTGATCTTTGTTATTAGTTTCTGTAACTTCATTAAGATTCTTCTAAATGGATTTGACCCCTTACCTCTGTGTTGTATAGCTTTATCACATATTTTGCATTTAGCTCAGCCTTCAGCTACAAGAGTGGCTCTACTACATTGCTAGTACTTCTGTTCTTGTACTTCACCCTCCTGTGGCTTCCAGTTCCTTCAGTGTTCTCTGCTCTCCTTTCCCTCTCATTTTTCATTTGCTGATTTCTTCATTCATGGTTATCAGACCTGTTTATAACCACATATTAGAAACTGTAATCCATCCTTCTGTATGTAACCTGCTAGATTAATATACATCTTCTGTTTTCTTTGGTAATACTTGTGATCCCAGAATTCTATTGCTGGGCTATGTCTGTAATTGCCTTTACATCTATATTTTGAGTGTCTCACTGAGAAGTCTTCCTTATTCCCTCTATTTATCTGCTAAGTTTTCCCATCTAGCTGTCCTTTGTCCCTTTTAATTTGCTAGATAACATTTTCTGCAAAGAACTATTTCTATTTCTCCTTTACTCAGGTATCGTTTTGTCAACTAATTAAGAATTCAAGATGAAAATTGTCAAATAGAATCTGAAACCTCCTCTTGCTGACCTCTGCAGGCCTCACGTGTTCTTTGACTTGAACTTCTTTAGAAGTTATCACTTTCACTATAGGAGCAATGAGGCCTATAGATGTTCTCTGAAAACCATTTTAAAGATGCAGCCTTTTCTTTCTGTCTCCACTTTTGTCCACACTTTTGTCCTATTATGTATTATGCGACATCCTTCTCTCTGACCTTTGCAAATTCAATATTTCTTTACTTTCATTTAGATTCAGTTCTTGCTTCAAAATTAATTTCCTGACCTATCATTTTGCCCATCTTTTACATTCCTCCACTGGCTCTCATGTTAAGCATGTCTTTGAGCTCAGACAGAACCTAAAGCACCCCCTGACAGATCCAGCTTTCATCTCAGTCTTGTTGGTATTACAGGTTTAACTTAGCGGTTCACCTACCTACTTCGAAGTTGGACTTTGACCATTTCTCTGTCTGCCTTTAGGCATCGTCATGGCCCAATGGTACTACATTCCTCAAGTCAGAATTTTAGATCTTTAGTTCCTCCTGTCATGAGCCCTAACACTACTTCAGAAAGCTATCCCTGTCATTAGTAGTTACCCTGATGCCTTCAGAATTTGCTACATGCCATTTCCTTTGCCAGCCCTTGCCTTGTATATTGTACAGTTGTACATATTGTGATGTATAATATGCTGCATCCAGCAGAAAACGTATCTCTTTGGTTTCTGTAGTCCCTACTCAAATCCTACCTGAAATACAGCTCAATAAACCTTGAAGCTTCTTGAGCTCAAACAGAACCAAAAGCACTCCCTGACAGATCCACTCTTCATTGAAGGCATTATAAAGCAGGAAGGGACTGTAAGACCCCTAGTAAGAGTGAGTGCAGCAGCTGAGTAACTGTTACTCTCTGGATTCCATACTATGATTTTAATTCTACCCTAAAAGCTGGCTTTGACTGTAAAGCAGTAACTCACACAGCTGGGAATAAGCCATAAGACAATTTTTTCTCTTATCTGTTTTTCACTTGTCTTACAAAGAGCCAGTGTTACTTTTTAGTTCTTTGGTCTAGCTCTGTCAGCTGAGGAACACAGCAAATGCAGACATCCCTGTAAGATACTTACTCTGGCCATTTACTACCTCATCTCATTTCTGGTATTGCTTGTCCACCAATGAATCCTTCTCTTCAGCCCCTTATTTTACTAAACTCTGATCCAAGTCTTAACATTAACCCCAATCAGTCTGTCAGTCCTAGACTAAACTGATTTGTGTGGCAGTGCAACTCCCTACAACACACTGATCCATATGTTGACAAGAAGGCCCTGCCAGGAAGCATCCTCAGAGAGATGTGGTCCCTACCAGGCATGCTTCATGCTGGCACTCCCCTAGCTGGATACAGGCTAGTAGTCAGTGTCTGAGAGGAAGTCTGCTCTGTCTGCCCGGACCATCAGATGATGCTGACAATGTGAGTTCCATTTATATCAGACTGGGTTTTGATTACAGCTGTACCAGTCCAAACTCCCTATAATTAAAATTTTTTGTGCTGCTTTTATACTTTCTTTGAAAGTCTCTTTGAAGTTTTTCACCAAATTGCAGAATGCCTGAGGTTGAAAAGGGTCTCTAGATATCATCTGGTCCAGCCCCCATACTCAAGCAGGACTGGGTCTAGACAGCTTTTGAATACCTCCAAGGATGAAAACTCCATCACCTCTCTGGGCAACCTATTCAGTCACTCTTAGAGTAAAAAAGTGTCTCCTGATGTTCAGACAGCACCTCCCATGTTTCAGTATGTGCCCATTGCCTCTGTCTCTGGGCATCACTGGCAAGAGCCTGGCTCCACCCTATTTTCACCATCCCTTCAGATATTTATAGATACTGATAAGCCTTTTCTTCCCTAGGCTCTTTCAGCCTTTCTGCATTGGAGAGATGTCCCAGTCCCTTCAGCTTCCACATGGCCCTTTGCTGGATTGTCTCCTGCATGTCCTTGTTTTTCTTGTGCTGAGAAGCTCAGACCTGGACTCTGCATTCCAGGTGTGGCCATACCAGTGCTGAGTAAAGGAGATCACCTCCCTTGACCTGTTGTCAATACTTTGCCTAATGCAACCTGGGATACTGTTTGCCTTCTTTGCATTGGCTCATCTTTAGCTGTTGAATCAAGCTAATGGTTGTCTTCCTCTTTAACGTGTTTGGTTGTGGCCTGGTAATAGTCTTCCTTTTTAATATGATAATTTGGAGCAAACATCCTTCAGGCATTTTAGTGTAACCAATAAATAATAACAGTATTTACACTCACAGTGGTATCTTAGCAGGTGGTATTGTCCAGACCATTTTCTAAGGTTGGCATTAAAATTTCCTATGAAGTCTTCATTGTTAAGTGCACCAACTATGATTTTTTACTGAGACTTGCAATGGGCCCAGAAAGTGACCTAGTTCTTTAACCTACTTTGGATTTTTTCCTGAATTCTGATTATAAAGTCAATACTAACCCGTTCCAAGCAAAAGCCCATAATGGGTAAAGAGCCAGTATTTGTCTGTTCACTGCTGGTTACATCTCTCATACTAAACCTATGAGCAATACCTGATCCTTTCAATGCCTCTGAACAGTGTACTAGTATACTAAACCTTTCTGATACTTGATATGTTTGTTTTCAAAAGCACATATTTTTGCATCTGCCTAATCTGGCTAGTTGTTTTCCATCATTTTGTCTGTTGGTTTTATCTTACTTCTGCACAAACAGGGTCCATGTGGTTGCTTATTTTTCTAGGTCTCCATTTAAACAATGAGACTTGTATTACAGCTTTTCAGTAAGCTGACACTTTTTGGTGGAGCTTTTGGGCTAGCACTATCTAACTTCAGTCTTCTCTGATGCTGGAGACTCATCTGACTTGTATCATTTTTTGGCAGGCCATTTACCAAAGGAGATATTTAGCAAAAAATGCATAATATACGGACAGCAGCAAGAACAGCGTGGCAGTGATCATTCCTCTTGATCAGAAGGCTTGTTGGTGACAACTGAGTCACAGGGCCCTTTTCTGCGAGCTCTTTAATATGTGATGAACCCAAAACCAGCAGTAATAGGTTATGTTAGTTCACTTATAGTTTCTATCATATAGTTTGTCCTGACTTTTTTCTGGGGAAGAGTTAATTTTCCTCTTAGCTGGTAGTGTTAATAGCTAGTAGTGTTGTGTTTTGGATTTAGGATGAGAATAAAGTTGATAACACGCTGCTGTTTTAGTTGCTGCTGAGCAGGGGTTACTCTAAGTCAGGGACTCTATGGCTTCTCAGGCTGCACTGTCAGCAAGTGGCCTGGGGGTGCACAAGAGGTTGGGGGGGACACAGTTTGGACAGCTGACCCCAGCTGGGTTAAGGGATATCCCACAAAGTTATGCTCAGCATATAAACTTGGGGGAAAGCTGCCTGGGGGGCCACTGCTTGGGAGCAGTCTGAGCATCATTTCCTTAGTGCTGAGAAATTGCTCTCCATTTGCATCACCAGCTTTTCTTGGGTTTTATTTCTCTCTCTTTTTTTTTAATTTTACTTTTCATTACATTTTAAAAAATCATTATTATTTTATTTAAATTATTTAACCATTCTTATCTTAACCCATTGGTCCATGAGTTTTCTTACTTTTAGCCCTCCAGATCTCTTTCACATCCCACTGAGGGGGCAGGGAGTGAGGTGTGTGTGGTACTTAGTCACCATTTGGCATTAAACCATGACATCAGTGCACACGTGACCCACAAAATCATGCTAATTCTCAAATTACTGACAATTAGTGAAATTTGCAAAGTGCTTGTTTAGCAATCTCACCACTAACCTCAAGTACATGAAACTTATTTCAGTTTTATTGCTGTGTCCATGGCCAAAAGCAGCACGTCTTCTGCAAGATGTTCAGCATCAGGCATTTGGTGGCTGGGGGATATATGCGTCTATGCCAGTAAAATTAAATTTGGGGCCCACAGCTGAGCTGTGTTCCAACTATTCTGTGTTCCAACTCAGATTTGGGTTTTGAAAGTCTAATAAGCTCAAGCCAAAATGATTACAAATGCCTGTTCTTCTCTAAAAACCAGTCTTAGAAACAGCCTATGGCTTTACTAGTATTTTATAAGCTCACATTAGAATGTGAAACTAGTGGCTACTTTATTTACTAGTAAATGAAACAGTTTGAAGGCATGAGCCCAACCTCTGTAAGTCATTTAGTTACATGATTGTGTTGTTAGAAAATGCCTTGGCATTATTCTCACCTTTCACTTTCCCAAACAATTCCAAGATGTGGTTCAGTTGTTACTCCAGTATAGAAACCAGTAGGCAGTTTGCATGTGGCTTTTCTCTCTGGTCAGTGTTTACTGGTATGTGCGTGGCCAGTCTATGCCAGCTGGCCTTGTAGTCAAAGACTGGCACTCTTAACTGAGTCACAGAACTATAGACAGTGCCTCTGTTCTACAGAGACTTTACAGAAAATGCTTTTATTCTGCGATAAATGTGCTTTAATTAAGAATAGTTTTATTGCTCCTTCATTCACTCTGGGGCTGTATTGCAGCACACCCAAGAGGCCATAAATTCACTCTGGTTTATACCCCTCCAAGTCTTTTATCTGTAGCAGCATTCCTTCACAAAATCTTCACATCATTTTGGTATGTAAAGCTGAATAAAATTAAAGGATATTGTGGTCAGAGAAGTTTGTCGTTAAGCATATGCCATACCTGTGTATGCTGGAGCATTGAATATATATGCTGGCTACTGTACTAATTTGGTCTTCCACCAAAATTTCTGTATTTCTGTTTTGACCACCGTGTTTGTGGAAGTGTGGTGTGTGTATTCAAATACCAATAACAAATAAGGATTTTCCACAATGTAGTTTGTTTTTCTCGCAGTGTGCATACTCACAAATCTCAATGATTTTAGTATCATATGCTGTATGTAGCACTGTAGCACCATCTTGTGTGAGCTGCAAATGTGGTTTCTGTATATGGATTCAGCAATCTTCATGTGGAATATAACAATTTTATTTAAAACCATTTTACATAAAACTGTAGTTGGGAAGGGAGAACATGAAATAGATACTCCTTATAATCAGTGTGATAGGTTTCATAATGGTGCATTCATTTAAGATACCTCATTCTTAGGATGATCCGTATAAGTATGACGCATGGGATGCTGAACTGTGGAGGCAAGCAATGTGCATTCTGTCTCCTTTGTGCTACAAAACTACAGAATTAAAGCACAGAAATTGGAATCTTTATGAGAAATAAAATCAAACAAAACTATAGTATGGGAAAAGGCTGCTAGGGAAAATTAAGTAGAAATGGCTATGAAAGAGCTGACAGGAATAAAGCTGAAAAATGCTTTTAAATGATTGCAGGTAGCAAATGGGACAAGGACACAGAACTGAGTGCTTCTATTCAGCTGTAGTGCTTTGAGGTTTCTGTATGTTTGGAAAGATGCACATGTACAGGGGCAAAAAATGGGAAGAGAAACACATAAAACAATTTTGTCCATATGACAGAGCAAACAATAATTGGAGGCATGGTTGTGGTGGATTGACTATACTCGTACGCTTTGATATCTCACACATGGATCTTTTTTCCCACCTTTTCATGCTTTAATTTGTGCCTAGTTTCCCTTCATTTTTCTTCCTACTTTTACAGAGCCAATTTCAGAATACTCAGCAGTTTGTGTAAGAGGAATTTCAGTATTATTGCAGGTTCAGCCATGGAGGTGGTAACTATTTGTTACTACCATTGCTGTGAGTCCAGCATATCACAGTGGTCTTGACAGCTCTTCTTCTGAATGAAATGAGAAGCTCTCACATCACTTTTAGCACTTTCAGTCTTTTCTTTTGCTCTGTCAAATACCTAATTTTTCCATATATATTTTGGGCAGTTTTAAATATATAGTAACTCCAATTCTCTTTGAGTGATTATTCATTTAGGTGATGGAAATACATAGGTTTAAGAACTCAAAGTGTAGGAATTTGTTGCCTTCACTGTGATGTATAAAAGGAACTTTTACCCATGTGTGCTGCCTGAATGTGGCACAGGGGTAAAACACTCCCCTTCCTCCTTTTTATGTGCAACTGAGGCATAACTATTTTCATGCCATACCACCTAAAATGGTGATATGAAAGAAAATACTGTGGCCCAGTAAGAAAATACTGTGCCACAGTATTTTCTTATTATTCTTCAATTAATACTAGGAGTAAAAAATTGATTTTTTGCTTTTGTGGGTTTTTCTGCAATTTCCTTAATCAAAATCTCTGGCTTCAAACCACACTGTGCATGGGAGCACATTGTATCATCCCAACTGCATCAAATGCTTGAATTCTTGGAGGAAAGTCATGTAATAGATAAATATTCAGTCTGTCAAGGTTTCAGATGTGACAGTAAAGGAGCTATTTAGAAAAGCTGCATTGCTGCCATTTTTGGTAGGAGTAAGTGATCGAGATATGGACCTGATAAGCATGGTTTCATTTTCACATCAAAATAGTGTTGTGTGACTTCAGATCATGACTATCGATAGCAGGAGAGAGAGATTGTGTGATGGAGAAAGACAGTGTTTGACTTCTCTGCAATCAAATCTCTCCCAGCTCCATGGCCAAATAATTTTGTATTAGTCTTTGATGATTGCTAAAAATGCAGATCATTAAGAGAAAGCACTGGCCTGTAGAATGAACATATACAGTGACAGATGCTGGGGGAAAAGCCCCATGCTGTTTATACAGACGTTTGTGGCCCATTGTTCTCTGTCCTCTTTTGGCTACAGTTTGTGTTCATGAGCCTTAGGGAAAAGAAGTTTTCCTCTTTCTTTTGATATTATAAAAGCAACCAGAAGAAAAGACCTGTGGCTGTCAGTTGTTGAAGACAGACTGCAAAAAAAAAGCAAAACATTGTATAAATGCTTCGCTCACCACCCTTTCTAGCTCTGTGCTTGCAGTGTGTAGACTAATGAGAGCTTGGGTTTCCCCTTTTGCAGCAGTTTTGACAGCAGGAAGGTGCAGCTAATGCTAAAAGCCTTTAATCTCGCATGCTTGAGCATTTATGCAGCCATCATGTCTATGTGAGCAATACATCCTGAAATCTCTCTACCTGACTGTGTAAACATTATTTGCTCTTAACTAATCTTCCATTGCATCTTCCATTTTTCACTTTTAGATTCACTTGTGAGAGATTTAACTGTTTTCTAAATCAACATTAATCTAATGCAACTACCTCTCCTGTAGCTTGGACAGTTGAAGGAATTGAGAGAAAATGTAATTATTATTAAATTGAAGATACTCAGATTAAAAGTTCAGTGGTAATAAACATTGAGATGTTGGCCAAAAAATTTCTACAGGAATACATGATGGATAATAGAATCCAAGATTTTCATAATTTTAGAACTGTTTTAGAAGACTCATGGCATGATTCCAACCCCAGCTGAGGACAGGAAGAGTTATGTAAGAGATTGGTGTAAAGAAAATAAAAGCCATTTGTATATGTGGCCAAAAATACCACTATACAAACCAAGTCATTTCCAGTACATCAAACTGTAATCTGTTCCTTCCACTGGCACATTTTGTGTGTTCTGTTTAATGTCTGAGATAAACCAAAATCCCAGGCACTGCAAAACCTATGGAACAAGAAGGGAAGTGCTGTGGATATTTTGTATTTTGTCATCCTCTATCCTGAGTTTTGATTAAAAAATCAGATTTTCTCCTTTGAGTTTTGCAGTTTCTATGAAGAAGCTGTCACAGAGAACACAAACAAAAACTCAAACCTGAGCAGTGGCTCTGATAGCAGCCGTTCAGGAAACACTCGTGCTTTCCTCAACTCACCACTTCTGTTTCCACTGTCTCTGACCGTATGAGGCATACAGAAAAACAGCTTATCTTTATTTTGCATAGAGTATTATTTTATCACATAGACTGTACTGATAGGCTGGAATTCAAATTTCACTTACCTAAGAATGTAGTGGAAATGGGGGGGATTTTTCATTAGTGGTTTATATGCTCTTAGATTATTTTAGTGTCTTTGTCACCCTTTTCTACTGTCATTTAAGGATATTCTATTTAAGAGCTTAGTGTATGTGCTGACACTAGTAATTTCCTTTTAGTAATTTCCCTTTTGTTTAATTTCTTTAATTTCAGATAACTCTCAGAGTGATCCAGTGGAAGTGACTGCACTTTATTCATTTGAAGGACAACAGCCAGGTGACTTGACTTTCAAAGCCGGAGACAAAATCACAGTGACAACAAAAACAAGTTCCCAATTTGATTGGTGGGAAGGAACAATAGGAGGAAAAACTGGCATCTTTCCAGCCAATTATGTTGCCATAAGTAACAACTAAATTTGTACGGAATAAAACGTTGAGGCAGTAATATATTTACATTGAAAAATATATTTTAATTTTTCAGATCTTATTAAAATGAGATTTTTGATCAATACTATTCTAACAAAAAAACTAAATTCTTTGAATGGCCATAACTTTCCCCTAAATTTATTTCTTAAGTAAACAGTAGGTGATAGTCAATTTATAAGAGTTTTATTTTTGAGTAAGTTGCCCTGTAAAAAGTAATCCAATTTGTGTACAGTTTCAATTGTCTTACTATATGGATTAATTTTTTACATGAGGAAAAAATTAGAAACAGTTTAGAATTAGACATGCTGAAAAAAATGTTGATTTCTATTAAATTGTTGTTTATGGTCTCTTTCTTTAATAAATGCTCTTAAATTCCCTTCAAACCATGTCTGAGTCAGAGTTCTTTACTTGGTAAGTACAGGTGTTTTTTCACAGGTATGGCAGATAAAATCGCCTTCATACTTGGTTTTAAAATTCATTCTAAATATTGCAGTTTTTTAGTAACTACTTTAGATCTGGTCTGTAATGTTTGTCGTTGTTAGGCACACAGAGACCTTTTCTAAAACAACTCTGTGACAGTTAAGCAGTCCAGCTTCTCTGACAGGTTGCCTTAACCTCATCTTTGGAGAATTTAAGCACTTCTGAAAGTTTGTTTAGTAAAATGCATGAATAGTCCCTCAGAAAACATATAGGCTTATGCTTGATTCCTGCAGGAATCAACTTGTTCCACAGGTCTCTTTATCCACAAGATGGAGAAATTTCTGCTTCATAAGTGAGCTCGAATTCTTCCTGCTTCTTCCCATTTAAAATTTTTTTAATGTTTAATCTTTAAGGAAAGAGCAACATAAACTACAGAGTAAGTAGGGTACATTTATAACAGTAAGATAGGGAAGATATTTCTGTTGGATAGATGTGATAGTAATGTATAGCACCATCATTCTGAGGTTCCAACTTCATTTTGAGTATATTTGTAAATCAACTTTATTTTAAAGATACAGATACTGCCTTTAAAGGTGACAAATCAGATACTGCCTTTTGATGTGACAAATCAGAGCAGAGGTGAAAATGAGACTTTGAGTTTTTTAGAACCAGTTTTGTTCCCTACTCAATGCTGAATATGCTCAATTTGCCTCTTATATGGAGTTAATGCCAAGATTATAATTATGTTCCATCAGTCTCAGGTTTTCCCCACTTGAAAATGTATTAAGTCCTTGTTTTTTTCTAACTGTGCCATGAGGACCAGAAGATCAGTATGTGTGATCTTTCCAGCAACCAAGTTGTAGTTGATCTGTTATGATCCACTAATCCATCAGGTAATCTTTAGCTTTAAGTTATCCCATCTGAATGGTAAGGCTAAGCCTAGTGCAGATGAAGATTTAGCATTAGGAAGTTATTCAATTCTAATTATTGGCAAAAGTTTCTGGATTTCTTTCAGACTGGGCCAAAATACATTTTGATAAACAAACTTAAAATGAGAAAGAAGAGACTGAAACCATCGTCAAATGTGTTTACAACCTTTCAGTAAAAATCCTTCATATGCTTTGCCTCATAAAAAATCAGGCAGAGAGACCTGTCTTCAAATAGATACCACCACCAAACAGATCCACACTGCTTGCACATGTTTTTTTAGTAAATATTTTCCAGCTAGTGGGAAAGAGTTATACAACCTCAGGTAGCTGCAGTGGAAATGCACACTATGCCTGTAGAAGGACTTCTGTAGCATCTGCCAGTTTGAGGGGAGAAAGCAGGTTCTGTGCTTACCTATCTTTGACAGACTGCATCTGTTGCTTCCTAAGCCAGAAAATACCAAATAAGCCACTGTCAGGACTCAGTGAACAGGATTTCTAATAGTGTGATAGTCCCAGAAGCTAGATATTGTCACATATTCACAAAGAATAACTCCTGCATTTATGATATCCTGTTGCTGCACTTTGGTTACACAGTTTAAGCTGAAGCATCCACTAGCAGAATTCTGCTGTAATACTTCATTAGTCATTTCCAGAATCCTTGCTGCTTTTTCATCCAGTGTACTTGCTTTCATGTAGAGTTGTTAAAGCTTCTTAACTCACGTGAAGTGTCTTCTTCCATGAAACTGTCAGAATTTATGAACTTGCAGCATAAAATCTTTTATTGTTTATGTAAATTCAGTTTCTTGGATTGTCTTAGCTGAGTTTGGGAAAAATGAGGAGTGTCTAATCTCAGTGTTCATGATATCTGTAGACTCTGCAGGATATCACTGATTAATTGCTAAATTCAAGCTGCATTTTGAGGGGCAAATATTAAGTGGAAAGGATATCTTATAACTGGAGTGTGTCTTACTTCATTTAAATGTAATAGAGGAAAGAGAATATTCAGAAAATTAGCCTAATTCAAGAAAAATCATTGGTTGTCAGAAACAAACCTTGAATCACTACAGAACTCTACTGCCTGATTCCAAATGTCATTGACACAGGCTGGATCAGCTCAGATCAGTGGGCTTAGGCTGTTCCCAAAGTGTTTTTACAGTAAAAACACTTTACAGTAAAAGGCAGTCTGCACATTTCAGTAAACTACGAGATCTCTTAGGAAGCTAGTATCTCAGGTTCTCTGCTACAGATCTAGGAACAAAAACCTAGAGATACACAGAGTCACCCATGAAACACATGTTCTGGTAAGAGAGGTTTTCCATCAATGAAAATCCATGTATGTGTTCCTTTGCTACAGGACCAGATCTAGAAGAAAGATACTGAGGAAGATGGTGCTTTGGCATAATTTAATGAGTTATGATGTACCTGGTATCCAGCTGTTAGTGGGGGTTGGGATGATAGATGTCTGCAGCAGCACATCAGTGGGAATCTGTACTGGAAGAGAGAAAATGAATTATGGAGCCATGGGATTCCCTCAATGGGATACTGTCCTGGTTTGAGACAAATTCAGAGGAATGTCCAAAATGAACATCCTCTGATAGAAGGCAGGTTACAGCCACCACTCCTCCACCAGGTTCAGGAAAAAAAAAATTTCCTCAGAGGAAAGTGAAAGGAAAAAAAACCAATTTGTTTAGCAGACACAATGCACAATGGGAAAAGAATAATGCTAAATAATAAAACCTCTCGCTGTGGAGAGAAACCTGGGAAGATTTTAGAGTCCTTTCTGTAGGTGGGGTGTCTCCTCTTCAGAGCTGGGTTTTCGGCGTTGGCCCCTCTGGGCCGGAGATGTAAGGTCTCTCTGTGTGTTCTGGTGTTGTTGAACAGTCTAGAAGAAGAAACCGAAGTCCCAGGAAAATAAAGGAGTTTAACTCCCTGTCTCTCCCTTCCAAGAAAAGAAGCCAAGAGCTGGGAAAAGCAGGAAGGTGCTTGCCTCCGCTCTGCAGCAGCAGCAGCAGCTATCTCTGTGTCCTTGGAGCACAAACTGCTTTGAAAAGTTTGTCTGGCTTTTTTTCCTTCTCTCACACCCGGTTTTAAAGACACAGAAAAGCACAGGAATCATGTCTGGGCATAGAGCAGTGATAAGGGATACACATCATAAAGTCACCCCAAGACAGATACTTAGTAAAACGTACAGAGATCAGAGGTGAAGTACTTCTGTATGTTGAGCAGGTTCAATTAATCATTCTGCTTTTATAAGCAGTTACCTTCAGTGTATAAAACAACTATTTTTGAAGCACAGTTAATCAGACAACAGTCATTTCTATACATCCAGTACAGGTACTTTCCATATTTATTTTGTGATTATATGTGGTGGCTCAGTTTCCTGTCAGTCTTCATGGGCTTTATTTTGAGCAAGGTGATTCCTGAAGGATCATAGTTAGGACTGTGTGCTCTGTGTTCAACACAATGTGTAACTATTGTCAAAAGATCTTTCTTCCACATCTGTTTTAATTAATGCATCCACTTTAATTAACTATTTCAAATAGTATCTATGGTTCCAGAGATTTTAAAAAATTGTTTTTAAAATCTTTTTCAGTTTATTGAGAACTGGGAAAACATAAGATCCCAAAGGGTTGTAGTTAGTGGCATGGGATATAGTTGGAGGTATAGTCACTAGTGGTGTCACCCAAGGTTCAATATTGGGCTCAGTATTTTTTAATTTACCGAAACTTGTTACTGGTTTGGATGAAGGTGCAGATGCCTCCTCAGCAAGTTTGCTGACAACACAAATCTGTGAGGAGTGGCTGGTACCCCAGAGGGCTGTGCAGCCCTTCAGAAGGACCTCGATGGGTTGGAGAGATGAGCAGAGAAGAACTGTAAAATTCAACAAAGGCAAGTGCAGGGTCCTGCCCCTTGGGAGGAATAACCCCATGGACCTGTACAGGCTGGGGGCTGATCTCCTGGGAAGCAGCTCCTCAGAGAAGGACCTGGGGGTCCTGGTGGCCAACCAGCTGTCCATGAGCCAGCAGTGTGTTCTTGTGGCCAAGGAGGCCAAAGGTATCCTGGGGTGCATTGGGAAGAGCTTTGCCAGCAGGTTGCTGGAGGTGATCCTGCCCTTCTACTCAGCCCTGGTGAGGCCTAACCTGGAATGCTGTGTCCAGTTCTGGGCTCCTCAGGACAAGAGAGATGTGGAGCATCTGGAGCAGGTCCGATGAGGGGCTACAAAGATGATTAAGGGACTGGAGCATCTCTTTTAGGAGGAAAGGCTGAGGGAGCTGGGCCTTTCAGCCTCCAGAAGAGATGACTGAGAGGGGGATATGATCAATGTCTGTCAATATCTGGAGGGAGATGTCAGACAACGTTTCCAGGCTCTACTCAGTAGTGCCAAGGACAGGAGGCAGTGGGCAGAAACTGACACACAGGAAGTTCCACCTGAACATGAGGAAGAACTTCTTTCCTGTGCAGGTGACTGAGCATGGGAACAGATTGCCCAGAGAGGCTGTGGAATCCTGTGCAATGTGCTGTAGGATGACCCTGCTTGAGCAGGGAGCTTGGACCTCCCTGCTCACAGAATCACAGAATTACAGAATCACAGAAATCACAGAATCACAGAATCAGCTGAGTTGGAAGGGACCCACAAACATCACTGATTCCAACTCCCAGCCTTGCACAGCACTGTCCCCACCATGTGCCTGTCAACACTGACACCATGTGCCTGAGAGTGTTATCCAAATGCTTCTTGACCTCTATCAGGCTTGGTGCTGTGACCACTTCCCTGGGGGGCCTGTTCCAGTGCCCAGCCACCCTCTGGGGGAAGAACCTTTTTCTAGTATCGAACCTAAACCTCCCCTGACACAGCTTCAGGCCATTCCCTCAGGTCCTGTCACTGGTCACCACAGAGAAGAGATCAGTGCCTGCCCCTCCTCTTCCCCTCATGAGGAAGTTATAACTGCAATGAGGTCTCCACTCAGTCTGCTCTTTTCCAGGCTGAATAGAGGACCCACTGTGATTCCTTCCAACCCTACCCAATCTGTGATTATGGGATTCCTAACATATCTTTGGCAGCTTACATAATTTTTGTCCCTTTATGCTTGTTTGTGATACTTTAAATATATGGCCAAGACCATAACTACACAGTGTTCAGATTCTATTCTTTATGATACATTTAAAAAAAAAAATCTGTTCATTTACTAGTAATTTAGCTTTCACTCATGATTTTAAAAGTTACTTTGGTAAAAGATATAACTGCAAAACTTTTCACCTCCATTCATTTCTTTTTCTTGCAGACCATTGCAGACCAAAAAATATTTCTGCTATGTGCAGGTGTAAAGTTCCATCATGGCTAATATCTCCAGGCAACAAGTAAACATTTAATCCCACTATCCCTTCTCATATCAAACCAAACACTGCTGTTTATTGAGCCTTTCACAGAAACTTCTGAGGCCAGTCTTTCTTGATTAATTGTTCTGTTTCACTCTTTCTGTATGCACGCACACACACACACACACACACACACACACACACACACACACACACACACTGGGTGCTTATTTTGGATCCAAGTTTGGATAAGGACCAGCCCAGTCTAACTGCATGTCTTCCTCAGTGAGGTTTGCCTTAATAAATTGGGAGTAGGATGGCAGGCAGAATTCCTGACTGACTACTGGCATATCCCTGAAAAATGACGACATTTCTCCTTTAAAAACTAAGAAATTTCTACAGTACTTTAATTATGTTTCTATAAATTTTGAAGCCAGATTTTTGTAGATCAAATCAAATTTTAGAGACTCAAATCCATACTACATACATTTCTGTCAATTCTATACATAGCCTATGCTTATAGGATTATAAGAAAAACAAAAAAATGTTGTTCATGTTTGCAATTTATCTTTAAAAGTATTGTCTGATCTAAAGGGAGCTAAACTTCAGCTGTTCATGTTGATTTATTGAGGGTACGTAGATGCACAGAACTTTTGAAATTCTGAAATTCTTCTGTATTACCTGAAAGTATAGACACAGCATCCTATCTATAAGCATCCATTTCTAAAAAACTTGGCCAGAACATTTTGAAATAAAATTATTTTTTATTGGTAATCTAAATTTATTCAACACTTCAGTCTAAAAGTTCATGGGAAACCATTTGACTTTTTAATTGGTTCTTGCTCTTAATTGAATTAGAAATACTACAAAGAAAACCTCTTGGGCTTTTCCCATGCCATAACTAATGTAAGAAAAATAAATAGAAAGCAATGGTAAGCTTCATTCTTTGAAAAATATTTTTAGTTAATTTCATCTAATATTAAATGCAAATAGTTCCTTAAATGTCAGGAGTGTATAAACTAATGAGTGCTAATCCTTGTGCTAGATCGATATCCACATATTCTTTATCTGCTTTCCATTTTGTAATTCTTTACCTACATCTAGTTTTTGACAGTAGAACTAAAAATTATGGTAATTGTAGACTGCAGAGGAATTCTGCCACCTGTGTTGCTAAGATGAGCCATTGCATCTGCCTTTATAAAGCTTATAGGTAGCACCACTTTGGAGTTCTCTTCAACGGTTCTTGAGCTTTTTATCTGGAAAAGTTCACATTCCATTTGACATTCTGGAAGAGGCAAATACTCCTAACATGCTTATATGCCTATTTCTAGCCTTTGGCTTGAGAATTTGTCTTATATGGGAGTGTCTGTTCCAGGCAGAGAACGCAGCCTGGGCAGGGCCTGGAGGAGCTGAGTGTGGCTGTCTGCCACATGGAAGATCTGCCTTGATGAAGAGTGAGGAGCTGCTTTGCTTGTCCAACTTGAGGACATTGTCTGTAGTGATAATATAAGCCTGAAGGGCATTCTAGCTATAGGAAGTTTTTCCATGGACTACTTGAATACAATTAATTCCATTCACAAAAGCAATAATCATAGTTAAAGCAATTTTATGGTCTAAGACATTTTGAAGCAAAAAGTTTCTTCTCCTCCCTTCTTCTTTTCCACCTGTGTATCCTTCTCCAGTCTTGTCCTATTCCTGTGCTATGTGTGGCCAATTAGAATCTGACTTGCTGAATGCCTGAGGACTCTGTTTGACAGTGTCCAAGGCAATTAAACCTAACCTTCCTGTGGCCTCCCTCTAAAGATCTGAGTAATGCTAACTGCTGTATCACACAGTTAGTTTGGTGGGGGGGGAAGACTAGTTACCTGGCTTTAGCAGCATAATTCTCACATCATTCCTGAAAATTAAAGTTGTTGTTCTGTCAAACCAGATATATGGTCTCACAACAAACATAATTAGATTTCTGAGTTTCTGAACATTCTGTATTCACAATATTGCAGTGCCTTTTATGCTTTCAAACATTTTAATTTTATTTTCCAAATGCAAATGCTGGTCAAATCCTTTTCTCCAAGAGTTTAAAAATCTTTTTAGATTCTAATTTCATGACAACTAAATGTGAGTTTATGCCTCACAATAAATTTAGATGATGCTCTTGAGGGAAATAAATAAAGCACCTGGATGCAAACATTGTCACAGACTGACAGTTCCAGCTGCTTGGGAGACATTTTTGATTATTAAAGTATCAAGTCACTTAAATAGGTGCCATTCTGTAATGTTTTATCAACTGCAGAAATCTGGTTCAAAATGAACTACTTTGAAGCAGAGGTGATGTCTGTTAAAACACTGGGTCTAATTTTTCTCAAACATTCTGTGGTGCTCATTTTTTGTAGGAATTAGATCTGCCCAATACCTTTTAAAAACTGTCTCAGGCTATTACTTGCTCTCAGCCTTGTATTCCCTTTAGTGTGCCTTGTATTTTAATTTTCCCAATTTCCTTCTGTCATATCTGATGTCAAAATTAAGGCCACAGTTAAGCCAGAAATTCAAAACATCAGTCTCTTATTCTAATTGGTTTTGTGTCAGCCATCAGATTTCTACAAATGTGAACCAGGACAAGCTGTTTTAAGATTTTGCAGCTGAAGATTTTATTTGATGTGTTTTGGATCACTCCTTCTGCATATCTGATTTCACGCTTTTCAGACTAACCCCTTATTTCCTTCTGGGAATGCTGAAAATATTTGGGCCTGTTCCAGCTGATTTTACTTCGGTGGGATTCTTTTGGTAGCCTGAGGTATACTAAATGTTAAATGGTGCTACATTTACTTAAAATCTACATTACTCTCCTGGCTTTACTAGGCCATACTGCTGATCAAATTACACTGTAAAACAGAGATAATGGATGTATTTATAAGACTCTGAAAACAATCCAATCAGTATTTCTCTGTGGCCATCACGCTCTCAAGCAATGTGTTCTCTTAATGTAGGTTTCCAGTAGCTCACATTCTAACAGAAAGGATACTTGCTTCGCATCAGCCCATGCTAAGAATTTTTTTGCTGTGTACCATCTGTGTGTTCTTCTGGTCAGTTACTTCTGTCCTTTAAAAAACCATCTCACGTATTTAAAGCCTGTTACAACCTAAGCCTGAAGCACCCCTGAGTTTGGCAGATTCCTGTGCAGGGTGGCAGCATCTTTTTCTATAGAGCCCTTAGAGTCTAGTCATGAACATGGCAGCCAAAGGAAACAGAGTTTCTTTTTGAAGATTCCTAGTCACAATTGCTCTTTTGATTACATGAAAAAATAATTTACTATATAAAAAGTAAAATCCTACAGCTACCTCCTCGTTTTGCCTTCTCAAGGTTTGGAACATTACCTTAGCTTAAATTGGAGTATTTCATGGTATGAAGAATTTCCTCTTGTAGCAGGGCTTTATCTTCTGATACAGAGAGGTACCCTTCTATAGAGTAGAATTCATTGCTGCACGGCTGATAAATGCTAAAAAGCAGAAGTGGAATCATAGAATGGCCTAGGTTGGAAGGGACCTTAAATATCATCTAGTTCCAAACCCCTGCCATACCTTCCACTAGACCAGGTTGCCCAAAGCTCCATCCAATCTGTCTTTGAACACTTCCAGGGATGGGGCACCCAAACTCCTCTGGGCAACCTCTTCCAGTGCCTCACCACCCTCACAGTAAAGAATTTATTGCTAATGCCTAATCTAAACCTACCCTCCTTCAGCTTAAGGCCGTTCCCCTTTGTTCTATCACTGCATGCCCTTGTGAAAAAGCTCCTCCCCAGTCCTCTTGCAGACCCCTTTCAGGCACTGGAAGGTGCTTTAAGATCTCCCTGGAGCCTTCTCCAGGCTGAACAACCCCAACTCTCTCAAAGTCTGTCTTTCTAGGAGAGATTCTCCAGCCCTGATCACGTTAGTGGCCCTCCTTTGGACTTTCTCCAGCAAGTCCATGCCTTTCATATGTTGGGGCCCCAGAGCTGGGCACAGTCTTCCAGGTGAGGTCTCACAAGAGCAGAGTAAAGGGACAGAACCAGCTCTCAAAACTTGCTGGCCATGCTGCTTGTGATGCAGCTCAGGATGCCTTTGTTCCCCTGGGCTGCAAGTGACATTGCTTGGTCACATTGAGCTTTTTATCCACCACCACCCCCAAATCCTCTTCCCCACGGCTGCTCTCAAGCCATTCTTTGCCCAACCTGTACTTGTGCTTGGGATTTTCCTGGCCCAGGTGCAGGATCTTCCACTTGGCCTTGAAGTGGAGGGGAAGCATATTCAGCATCAACCAACACATCATTCAAAGAGCACTTTTATTTTTGAAAACATGCCTAGATTTGTGCCATTGACTTCCAGGTACCTGTTCATAAATGTTTGGGAGTCCTTCCGGGCTGGATGTCTGTTTTTCCAAAGCAGTCAGTTAAAAGAGATAAGTTGCATGAAGTGCCTTCTAGGGTGCTCTCTGGAGTCTGCAGCACAGAAGATTAACTTGTTCCGTGAAACTGCCATCCTAATGTCATTTCATAGTGAATCTCTCAGGATGAACTCTGTTTATAAACCCTTTATACTTGCATTTCAAAAATAAGTATGATTTTTTTTTCTCCACAACCTCCTAAATTAAGGAAGGACACAAAATTTCAAATCCTATTAACCAATGTTTGCAAACTGGAATATGAACTGAAGCTATGGATCACTGCCACTGGGAATGAAGAATGAAAAATCTAAGAAAGGGACAGATATCATTAACAGCAATATAAGTTCATATCTATGTTGATAATAGGAATTAATATGGGATATTAATCTTAGTTGCTAATTTTGACACACTCAAGTTATCTGCTTACTTCATCATTGCCTTTTTTGGTACTAAGACAAATGCTGGTTAAAAATATGTATCTATCTAACTTTGTATTCAGAGAACTGGGTTAGATTAATGTAACACCCTTCAAGTAATTCTTCTTTGATCAGTTTTGAAATATTCTTGGCAAAACAAAGAGCTGGAAAGAGAACTTCCTGAACTGAAGAAAATACAGATCTCATGAAAAGTTGTTATTTATTAAAACTTTTTAAATCCTATATTGCTAAGTGAGTTATCTTAATTTAACAATATTGCTTGTTGATGATATCTAACAACAGTGTATATTCCAAGCCTAAGAAGCTCAGATCATCTGGAATGTCTTTCTTTTTACATGTTATAATGTAAGATATTTATATTCTTCTCCTAAGGACGATGTTAGAATAAAAAGACTAATTCATTTACATTTTAAAAATGCCACTTTTCTTAAACATGAAGAGTTTGCTGTTAATAACTGGGGTCCAAAATCCAAATGAACAAATTGTTTAACATGAAATTCAGCAGTTCCACATTAATAGATCCTGGATGACAGTATGAAACGGGGACATTATTGATTACAGTTCCAATGAGATGTGCTAGCTTTAATAAAGCCTACAAGCAACATGTGCAGGCAAACCAGAGTCAAAACTGAAACATTATCTAAACAGAGTTGATTTCAAATGTTTCAAATGTAAATAACCCACCGGGTGGTCCTTGAGACTGTCAGCAGTCATTATTTTCTGTAGTGTAAACAGGGCTGTCAGCTGGGATTTCTGACACAGAGATAAAAAAGTCATTCTTCCCTTGCAAATCCCAGGCTGTTTTTAAAGCAAGTTGTGCACCTCCAAGACAGATGGAGAGTTCCTTTCTGAATTTTAGTGAAAGTATCCTATAAGCTGCCCTGAAAACCAGAAAAGGTGTCTCAACGGTGTAGTCTAAGAGGTAAGTAAAGGTTAATGGAGTCAGCAGAGTAATAAGCCTTAAAATTCTGACATGTCTAAGTCAATGCATAATTTCCATAGATTCTGTAGGTTTGTTTTTCAATGTTTTCTGCAGGTAGCAAAAGCTACACCAACAATCACAGATGTTAATAGATGACGAACATGTAACCTTGGATGAAAAAGTCATTGTACCTTAGAGGCTACACCTTAGAAGCTACTGATACAATTAAACATAGAAACATGATCAGTTTAAGTGATCTAAAGTATTAGTTGATCACAAGGATTTATATAATGGCTTTAAGATTTAAGTCAACTAACCTGATTCAGATATTTCAGAAGAGTGTAGCAGCAGTGTCAGCCTCTACTTAGTTCAATGGCATCTGAGCAATTAAAACATCGTACCACATCTGGTCTGACATCTCTTAGCACAAAATTAATTATGTAGTACTATCTTCTGTTTCAACAGTCACACCTTTATCTGATAGCCACTGAAATCCACAAGAGCATTGCCATCAGCTTCAGTGGAAAGATGATTTTGGACAGTGCAACACATCAGAATTTATTTCCAAAATTGTTGAAGATTTTTGCAACTGATTTTCTGGAAGAAAGTAAAATTTCTGGGTCCTTCTCAAGACCATTTTCCCACTTCATCCTGGAAATGGGTCATCAGGGGTCCATGCCTGCTTTCTGTAATGGTGCTGCGCACTGCTCAAAAACTAGAGAACTTCACTCTTTACTGAACCAGAGAGATCTCTTCTTCTTATGCAATATTTTCTTGTGCCTGGGGAACTGAATATAGATTCTACCTTCCATGACAGAATCATTCTTTGCAATCCATATTTATACTTGCTTACATGGTGTGGTAAGTAGAGTCAACAGAAAGAATGAACAGTGCAGTTAATGCCTCCAGGTGCCTTGGCTTCAGTATTTTTTCAGTATTACTTCAGTATTTTTTGGAAGAAGGAAAGAAAAGGGCATTCTTCCTCCAGAAGGTTACTTGAAACCTAAAAATCTAAGGAAACAATGTATGATAAATGAAAGCTTTTGAAAGCAACTGGGATTACATGGTGAATCTGAACTCTCATCCTTTTCTGGCAAGGAATATCACATTTTAATATGAATTAATGAACTGAATCCCATGGTTGCACTTTGTTGCTGTCAGATGACATGGCAAGATAAACTCAACTGTATTTTACACAGAAAAAAGTATCCTTTCATCTAAGAACCTATGACCAGTCATGCGAAATTGACTTTCTTCAAACAGTCCCTTATCATTCAGAGATACATGCAGAGAAGGGTTAAAATATCAATAAATATTTATTCCTCTCTCCTACCCAAATCTTTATTCTTTGCTTGTATGTCCTGTGAAGTCCATGTGTAGTGTTGCCTGTGTGCTTGTCAGATTGCCTGAGAAAGATTTTCCTTTCTCCCTTCTTTCAGTGCACTCCCCGTGTCCTCTCAAGCAGCCACCAAGTATTCACTTCACACTTCCCCAGGAGATTTTGTACAGTCCTCTTGAGCCTGGTGTTCTTATCTTGCAGAAACACCTGTATAACATGGCTGGCATCCTGAAAGAACATCTTTCCTTTTAAACCTAATACTTGTATTTAACTCTCTAAAGTTGTCTATAGTTGTATTTATCTTTTTCTCACTACAAAACCTTTCAGGTTGCATAACTGTGAAAAATACTGTGAGTCCCACTACTTTCTACTGCTAAAAGGGGCTTGGTGACCAACTCCAACTGAGATCAATGAATTATATAAACATAAAGTATTATGGGAATATTACATATTTTTCTTTTGCATCAGAATTAACTTTATTTGAAATGATGGTATATTTTAAGCAGAGTTTTAGTTCAGCAGGTGAGGCCAGCAGATACTCTGAGCACCTGAGCTAGATGTGTCTTCATCCCACACATGCTTCAGGAGGTGCAAAACTTTCCCCATATTACATTTCACTAAGCAGCACCCCAGACAAACAGCTATACATACCATGGGAAGACCTACATAAATGAAATGATGACAGCAAGGGACTGTCCTTGCCTGACTATTGAGAAGTGTATGGAGGCCAGTGTCCCAGTTTCTGGGTACTGAAAGGGGAATGTGCTCTTCTTGATACATGGTATCCTCTGCTCCTTTAAATCACAGCTGTGGATTTTGTTTTTGCCAAAAGTCATTTTTTCAACAGAATGGAATTTTCCACAAAACACTCCCTTCCACAAGAATTGCTCATTTTTAAAACTCTTTAAAATAGGAAGTATTTAGATTGACAAAAATAATTTTTCCTTCAAGTGTTTTTCAGGTGTTCCAGCTCCCTGAGACTTTTCTTCTGCTGCTCCCCACAGTTTTTTCACCCGACAGTGCTTCAGTAATTTTCATACATATTGCCCTTGGGTTTGTGTTTGTGCATTTCATGGCCTTTCAAAGAAAATAAACTTAACTACTGAAATAAAAAGGGATTGAAATCCCTGCAGTAGAATCGTGCATCAGAGATACTGTAAGCTGTAAATGGGTGCTTTACAATCATAGTACTTCCCTTTTTCCTTCATCCGGCATTATTTTTCTTACGCTAACAATACATCAGTCTAGTAATAGTCTGTAGTCAAGAAAATGCACTGACATGTCAGATTTGAATGTTAAAGGAAAACACATGGAAGCCACCTGAAACTGTGGTTACAGGGGAAGAAGATTCTTTCAAACCCTGTTCTTCAGTATCTCTTTATAAATACTCACTGCATTTTTTTAGATTAATGCCAAAAGGCTTTACTGTATCAGTCAGTAATAAAGTGGAGGGACTGGGTAAGCTAGGGGTAGATTCTGTGTAGAGGTTCAGTGAGTGCCTCTGCACATGTGTGTGTCCATATGTGGTCTTTGGTGAAGAAGTAATGCTGGAGTGAACCTCTTTGATTGGATTATATTGTGTCTTGCCCTTTCCATCATTATTATATTATTAGCTGATGTTTATTTTCATAACTGTGCTTTTACTACATCTGTAAAAAAAAAAAAAAGAGCCTTCTTTGAAGTTCAGGATTATATTGTGCTGGGAATATTACTTAAAAATTGGCTAAAATACAGCAATGGAGGGAGGGGGCTGAGCATGGGAATTTTAAGGCTGAGTGGAGCAAAAGCCATAGAAGTTCTGAAGCCCTGGTCTCGTGACCTTTAATAACATAATTTTGCTACTCTTCCACTCCACAAACAGCACTGCTGATTTATTTGCATGAGTAAGATTTAAAGGATCAAAACGATAACTTTACACTGGTGGACTTATTGGCATAATTTGGTTTAGTCTACTGTAAGATCTAATTTTGCTCTGATTCAGAAGGGAAAAATTTGAAGAGCAAACTCCCTACATAGTCACGGGAGAGAGGTAAGTTCTTGCAGGGGGGCCACTTAGGCAGTGTCAGTAAAATGGCTAAAGCAGACAGCATAGATAACATGCTTCTGAAATATAACCGTACCATGTGGTTCTTGGAAAGCGAGACAGACACTTGGGTGCATGTTAAGATTAGTCAAAGAAAGATAAACTTACGGTGGAGTTCTTGCTACTTTCATTTGGAATGTTAATAGCTCAAATTAAACAGTGTAGAGGACTCCAAATACCAGAGCAATGAAAAAGTTTACAGCAATGATATCAACATTTGGAGGGTCCATATTTTTTCAAGGTCTGTTCACTTCCCATGACTTTCAACATATTTGTACATTGCCAAATATAACTCAGGGTACAGATATGATGTAGGCCTGATTTAACTTGAGTGCCCGGGTGTAATTCCTTCACCAGTGTTACCCCATGAAACCAAAACAGAACCAAACCAAATAATGTTGCTTTCTATTGTAAAAGTATATTTTGTCCCTGAATATGAAACAAACTTCCAGATTTGTGTACTAAGAAGGAGGCCAAGGAGTGAACCAGCAGAGAAAAAAATCTCCTTATGAGTAAGAATAAAGTGATTTTCTAAGGTCAATGTAAAAGTGTAAGTAACCCCTGCTAAAATTATGTCTTCTCTAGGCAAACATAGGTAAGTTTGTTCTCAAAGTCTGAAAACCTTGTCTTTTATACTCCCAAATTCAGACGTTATATGCAGCTTTCACGTTAGAGATGTGGCATTAAATTAAACATCATGTCATTAAAAAGGAAGATGAAGTTTTGGTTTCACCTTTTTGCTAACAGATGTTATCAAGGACCAGGCTGCCAGGCTGAGAAAACGGCAAAGCAGCAGACAAAGAGAAAAGAAGCTGGGCATTTGTGTCCATCCAGCTCCCCAGTCTGCCGCTTGCTGGATGCAATTTCTTGGTTGAGCCAGCCTTGCCGCTTACTTTTCCATGTGCGAGGTGAGGAACACCTGTATTTAAAACACTGCAAGGACTAATAAATGAAAGTTACTGAACATGAGCAGGTTTGAGAGAAGGAAGTCTATTTCTAAACCACTCCACTTAGATTCTCTGGGTTGGTACCTTGGCAGCCTGCTCAATTTACTGCTTATGAACAGTGGTTTAGGACTACTCCTTTACTTAATGGGACAGCACAGTAACAGGCTGAGCTCCCTGTGGTCTCCATGGTGTTAAAGAAAGTAAAAGCAAATTATTTGTAATATTGGTATGTGCCCACACAATAATTGAAGCTTTATCCTAAAGACTTGCTGTCTCGGATGAACCCCAGTTGTCCTGGGCATCCACCACTCCAAAAGCAAACCTTTGACCCCTTTATATTTTCACAATTATACGTATGTTATCAAAAAGAAGTAAGAACGTGGGAAAGGGAAAAAAAAGGTTAAAAATAAGCATCCTTACTGTGGGAACAGGGTGGGGGAAGAGTGGTAAATGCAGCAGCTCTCCCTCAGATCAGAGTGGAATTCTGTGCAAGGTCCTGTTGCTTACTTGCCAATTTTTTTCAGAAAGGCACTGTTGCACCTGCCTGACTTACCCTAAAGAAAACAGATAGCAACTAGGTCTTTCTTAGAGACATTAAAAATGGCCACAGTTTGTGCTTAGTAGGTCCAAAGCCAACAGGAGACCAGGCCATGCAAAGGCACCTTCTTATTTGGCAAGTTTGAGTGCTGGCTGTTTGCTGGTGAGAGTACACAGATGCTACATATCTTATGTAATTTGAAACATCAGGGGAAAGAAATATCACGTGAATGATAAATACAGCATCGAAGGTTCTCGTTGCCAATAAAAGAATATACAAGGAAAAAAGAGTCATTTTTCCTGCTTTTCCGTTGTGGTCCTCTAGTAAATGCTAAAATGAAAACAAAACAAAAAGGAACCTACATTAAAATACCTTGTATGCTAAAAAGGTTTGATCCAATTGCTCTTGAAATCAATAGGAATTAACTTTAGAGAGCTTTATATTGAATGCCTAAGGACATTCTTCTTTTAAGAAATAGCTGCCTCATTGAACGATTTGAAGAGTTCAGAATAAAGTAAAGGGCATTTGAATTACAGAGTTACTGGCTAATGTGTCAACAGCCATAGGGTTACAGCAGCCACAGCCCCAAGGAAATCACAGATAAAAGGAAACTATCAATATCAGCAAGAACAGCAATGGGCTCTGTATCAGCTCAAAAGTATCTGTGTTTACCATCCTCTTATTTTTGTTTTTTCTTTTTCCTAAAATTTTGTACAGTCTAAATGAAATTAATGTCCTTGGGACAGTGTGAGAAGCTGACCAAGGCTTCTCTGTAAGTGTTTGTGAGACATACAAGTCATTACTGTGCACATAGTTTCTCATGCATATAGAGCAGGAAGAGTCAAAGCCCAAGTCTTGTTGGACACAGAGAAAGGAGCAAGGGATAGGTCACTCCTGGAAGAAGATCTTGTGATTCCAGATAAATACAGAGAGTTAATAAATATCTAACTAGTTAACATGGTCTCATCAGTCTGCTTCAGTGAAGAGCAGATGCAGTGGCACTGCCAGACAACACAGGAATGTGTGAGAAAATGAGAGGTTAGACAAGTAAAGGAAGGGAAGGCATGAACTTGGGAAAAAGCTGTAGAATAGAGGGTGAAAAAAGGTTTCTATCAGAAGACTGGTACCACCAATTAATTAATCAAAATGTTTTGTGGCTCATGTGTCAGCCTCATTTTATTTTGGGAGTCAGCTTTAGCAAATTGGGAGGAAGATGGCAGAAGAACTGAACAATCCATTTGCTCCCATAAACTAAGGATTAATGGAAGAGATGTCTGTTGTTCTTTTGAGTTCCAAATTATGTTAAACTTCCTTTTATTTCTCCTTATCCTCTTCCCATAAAGGAAAAAGCCCAAAATTGACACAACACAAACATTAGCAAGGCCCCCCACAAGGGTTGCACAGAAACCTGTGAAGTGTTGTTCTGTGAAGCCAGGAATACAGTTAAAACTTGAAAAATGCTGTCACAGGCCAGGCTGTTTGTAAGTGCTGGTAGCAGAGCTTTCCTTGCTGTGGATTGTTCAGAGCCACCCTGAGCCCCGTGCAGGGTGAGCCTGCAGCAGCAGCAGCAGCAGCAGTAGGAGCATTCAGCAGTGGCAGCAGTGGACTGTGCTCAGTGAAGCAGTTCTCCTTTTGGCCTCTGCACACCTATCCCCAGTGCCTGTGACTTCCGAAATCCACCAAGTGAAAACACCTATTTCTTTGCATTCGCTGTCCTGGGATTTTTGTTTTCCCCCTTGCTTTTGGGCATCAACTCAGCAGAATCAAAGAAAAATACACTTTTTAGCTCAATACAAAATCCAGTACACAGGTAAGAAAGGGACAAAGATGGTCATTGATACTTATCTTCGTAGATATTTGTGTTGCACATCACTGCTATGATGAAGCTGAACCGAGCTTCCCAGATTTTTTTGCAAAGAAGCACAAAGAATATCTTGACATCTCAAGTGATTTTATAAATACAGAAAATGAACATAATTCATTTATTTACATGACCTGGTGGTCCTTTCTGCAAATTCAGGTGAGATTCAAATGCTAACATTAGTTTGAGTTCCACAGATTTTAATATGCTTTTACTTTTTTATGTTTACCTGATCATTAAGAGAGCATCTGTACTTCATATTATGGAATAAAATTTACTGAAGAAATAATATACAGTATGGAGAGTATTAGTGAAAGAATTACATTTTGGGTATAGGTTGGCTGACATTCAAAAGTTCAGAACTCTGATGGCTCAGTCCATTTCAGTGGGAGTCTTGCTCTGAGACAAGCTAAACTTTGTCAGTGGCAGCAACCGAGCAATAGCTAACTTGGCTTTTGATAGATGGAAGTTTTTCTTAGCCAGTTGGGTTAATAAACTGTTTTGAAAGCAATTTTTATCCACTTTTATACTGAAAAAAACTTAAAATCTTTGAAAGTCTGAATTAGAAAAGAATCCAACACAGAGAGACACAACTAAAGCAGTCAAAAGAGCTGGTAATAGAAAAACCTAGAATAAATGTTACTTGATAAGGGGAGCGTCAATCTAAAATTCACAGTCTGATGCTCTATAGGTGAAAGATCTATAGATATATTCCATTTCTATTGAGAAATATATATAAGATGTTGAAGACACACTGGACTTCAATAAAAGTTTACACTTAATGGGGAATTAGGCTTCTGTACTGAACTAGGTGCCAAAGTAAATAGTTTAACACCATCCCCTCGCCCAGATTTTAGTACTGTAGTTTTTTAAGTGCTAATTAATATACTTTAAGGACCATCACATAAAAAATAATTTAAAAAATTTAAAATATATTAATTAAAATTATAAGTGCAACAGATGAAATGTCAATATTAAAAACAATAAATTATTATTTATTTTCCCATATCTCCTTTTATTTTTTTAAATAGCAATCCCCACAGATTTTAAAAAGGAAGGACAAGGACAATTTCGGAGAGTGCATGAGGAGTAAAAGTAAGGAATTTACTAGAAAAAACTGACCTTCAGCCAGATTTTCAGAATGACAGGCTGATAAAATTAAGGGACCAGATGGCCAAGAACATTGAAGATACGTCAGAAAAAGTCCTCAGCCTTTGTTTTAAGCACTTTTAGACATCTCCGTTGCCATTATGTTATTGACCTAAAGAAAATATTGACTTCCCTCGATCATACACAGTTGGTAATTTTTGCAAGGAGAGAAGGTAACTTACCAAATTACTTTTCATAGCATTTTTTCTGCAGATCTAGGAACTACTAGGTTCACTGCTGAAAGACTTGGGGTAAATCGTGGCCAACGGGAATTTTGCCATCAACTTCAAAAGATTCAAATTTCATCCTAGATCTTATTTGTTTAGCAAGAAAGTGCTTGTTTTTCTATTCTTTTTTTGTTCACAAACTGTCAGCATTGCATGAAACAAACCATCCTGATTTCCAGAGTGCCTTTCAAAAGCCGGGTGATTGCCAAAATTGCAAATCCAATTTGTTCACAGACTGACCAGTGTGTGATCATTCCAATTATATTTGGCACATGTCAAGTGGAAGAATCAAACCTCCCTCTTTTTGGATCACTTATAAACACTTCAAAAAATAAACTCCCAATATAATTAGCTGCTGAAATGCTTGGCGAGTTGCCCTTAAAAAATCCCAGTCAGAAAACACACCCCCTTGATTCTTCCCGAGCGTGTTCTTCAATAAGAGACTCAGATCCTGTCCCCTGCACCGGCACTGATTAGTGTAATCCTCCCGACTGCCTGTGGGTACCCCCAAAAGCTAGTTTTCCCACAACTGAGGTCCAGGAACTGTGTTACATGAGAGCTGGATGATGTGGGAAGACCCCCCCCTCCAAGCTCTCCTTAAGCACAAGCTGCTGCTAAGCCCCTGTGCAAGCTGAATGTTTGCAGCAGAGCTCACTATGTCCTTGCCCTTCAAACACTCTGCTACTGATACATGTTGAGGGTTTTTTGCAATGCATCAGTGAGAACGCATTATCCTCTCAAGCTGTCTGAAACCCTGTGCAGGAGCTACCTTTTCCAGCAAGAATCTGCCTTAACTCTTAAAAACAGTCTGCATAATCCTGCCAAAAAGCAAAGGGAAATTCAGTGAGCCAGTTACACATTTTTGCTTCGATCTTGAAACACAGAGCTTTTCCTCTTATTTCTTTATGGGTGTTTTTTTTTTTTTTTTTTTGTCTTCCTTTTCAATGATTGTCACAAGAGTCACTTCAAAACACTCAGAAGCTGAGAAAAAGAAAAATTCAGTGCTGAAGAAGGAAAGCAGAAGAGCAGGTAAATGTATAATGGAACTCAAGCTTATTCAGCAAAACTACATTTTGAGAACAGTTTGGCAAGAAAGAAAACATGCATTTGGACTTTTCAAAGTCATAAACTTTGCCATCAGAACACTGGGGACCTCCCAATGCCTAATCTTTAAAACATGTTACTCCTGAAGGTAATTCTACCTCTACTCCCTGCTGTTTTCAAGTTTGTGAGCACCCATTCTGTATGGGAAGACCATCAACTAAAATATTAAATCAGTCCCATCACAACCAGTCTCTGTAAAATAAAAAAACACTTTTCAGCTCCATAGATACCCACCCGAAGTAACACCTCATTTTTTCCTGATGAAGTATTTCCTGATGATTGCTTTCCATTTTCCCCATCTTCTCAATCTCAGTTCAGTTATTGTAGGACATGACCAAAGCCATGTTTTAGACAAGTCTGGATGGTTTGGCTCTGGTTCATTCCCCTTACCCAGGAATAGCTTAGCACAAAAGTTGCCAGATAAGCCTTGTACAATCCATATTTGGTAAGTATTGTTGCATTTCTTCCACATCTCTACTTATGTTTTTCTTCAAAATTGTTCAGAAATCATGAATGCTGACAAATGGCTCAGTAGATGCCTGCCTTATGTTTTTCTTTCATTAAATATAGTCGGAAGTTTATTATTCTCTAGTCAAAAGCTACCACAGTCAACGTGATGGGTGTATTTATAATGGTTTCTACCAGACTTCTACCTCCATGTGCCAGTTCTGTCAGTGTTCTGGGATCATCTGATCCCTCTGTCTGAACTGTGGTGAACTATTTAAGACTGTCTGCCATCTTGTAGTCAGTAATGTTCCTATCCATAGATCAGTTCTTACTGTTTTCTACCATAACTTCCCATTGGAAGATGATGAGCCTCTTCATTTTAAGAGAAGAATTTATGTTCACATACACCGTCCCATGAAATTGTGTGAGATTGCTGCCAGAAGACTGTGCTTTTGGGAGAAAAATAGTTGTACTTGGAAGGATATGTAAACCCTAACACAAATATTGTGAAAATAGTGTTCAGACAGGTAAACTTGATACCTAGTAAGATATTGGATCTTCCTTACCATTTTTTGTTTAAGGAAAACAATTACTTCTAAGAGAACAGATTAAAAACTTACTATTAACATCTTCTAGATGATTTTGTTTTGTGTTGTGTTTCTACTTTTTAAGGCACTGCAGCAATTCCCACTTTTATGTATGGTGTTGGGACCTTCTGCCTCTTCTTAATAAATGTGCATTTCTGGATGTCTATAAATCGGCCACTCAAGACTGTTCCAGACAGATACTTGGCTTCCAGACTCTCAGTGCAGAGGAGAATGGTTTTCTTTTCTTCCTGTACTGACAAAAGTAGATGTGATAGTGTGTAAGCCACACCACTGGAATGCAGTAAGTAAACAAATATTTTGAGGACATTTTAGCAGCCTCAGCCAGTTTATTTACCTAGCTCTAACTCAAATGACCTCTGTTTAAAGCATAGTTCAGTCAGTCAACTTTACCCCAAGTACTGCATCCTGCCCTCTCAACAAGAACAAGGAATGTGACCAAAGAGCATCCTAACATTTGGGAGTATGCAGGAACAACAGACACAAAGAAGCACCAAAGCACCAGTACTGCATTTGCAATCTTGTATCACATTCTTGGATCCCGCATATTTCTGGTGAGGCTTTGCTAACAGCTCCTGAGGCACAAGGCACTGCCCCCAGAACATGAGATTATGGTCAAGGAGACCCAAACCTTCCCCTACCAGAAGGAAAGCTATGGAAATGCTCTATTGATATTCCATTCTTGGGTAATTTTTACAACTGGGAGGAAATGCAGGCAACAAAGAAAGATAATGGACCCAATATTACAGAAATTCCCCACAGTTTCCTCTTTTCAGAGGCCTGAGGCTCCAACACTACATCGCATGCCATGAAATTCTCTTATTGGTATTCCTCAGCTGCTGGGGAGTATCTTTCCTCCAAGCCCCTGCTGGGGTCAGTGCTATGAATATCGCCTCCAGCACAGCAAGCTGAGGCAGGCAGCAGCCACGGATGGCATTCGTCTTGGAAAATGTTTAGTTATGTGAACATCAGCTTTCGCAATCTGATTCATAGCCTGAATAAAGGTTACAAGTTTTCAGGCTGGTATGCACCACATTCAACATGAGATTGTAGCCCCACCAGCTCTTTTATTTAATCTGAAGGGAGTCAAGTTACAAGGAACGTAACAAGTTTTTAGAATACTGCATCCACTTGAATTTCTCCCCCTTTCTTCCCATTCCATGTTCCTTTCCAGCAGACATGAGAAGTCTGGTTTTTAGAGAGGTAAGGAAGGAAAACAAATATTTATGTGTTGGTTGTTCCTCCAGGGCCACATGACATTGGTTGCTTTAATCAGTGACAGAAGCAAAACACCGTCTGCAATCAATGACTGAGTTAATCAGGAGTCTCAAAGGAAAAGTTTATTGTAGAAGAGCAAAAACATTCAACCCCCATCCCTTCCTCCCTGTACCTTCAACACTGAACCAGAGTCCTCCAGATTTTCTTGGGGCTTGTGTCTGAGTCATCCAAGACCCCTCCATGGCCTCACAAGGAAATTAACATATCTAGAGGACAGTTTTAGTGGTCTCACAGCATCTCAAGCCATTAGGTTCTTAATTCAGTTGATACCCTAAAATTAAGGAGAATTAATCAAGACCACAGCTTAATGAAAGCAAATGTTTGAAAAAGACTGAAAAATCTCTTTAGCACAGGCATGAGTAAATAAAAGGCATCGACTTCTTAAAAATTATGGTGTTTGCACAACAAGGAAGATTTCCTGATGTGATGAACAATCAAGTGGGCAGTGTTTGCATCAGAAGTTCATAGCTGACCCTGAAAAAATGCTACTTAAGTTTGGTTGGGATTTTTACCCTCTGAGAAACTCTTCTTTTTAAAAGATAAAAGTCTGTAATTTTCTTATATATCTTGGTTTCCATTTCTCTCAAATTTTGCACAGATCCCTAGTGCTGTTTAGTGGAAAAAAAAGAAAGATTTGGTTATTTGAACAGGTGCCCAGTCTCTATGGGATGCACAGATTGAGTTTAGCAAATGGGCATGAGGTCATTGTAGATAAAACTGTTGATCAAAAGGGTTACAAATATGCTTTTCCACTAAAAAAAAAAAAAAAAAAATTAAGGGGTTGTCTTAGATCAAGGTTTGTTTTTAATTACTTTAGTTATTTTATTCTCTAACAACAAGCCAAATGTGTAAGGATAGATCCAAGTTCCTTCTGTGTCCTCTTTGCAACACCTCAAAGACATAGTGAGACGCTGATGATCCCGACAACACCTGCCAAAGGCTGCCATCCATTTCTTTTTCTCCAAGGTGCCTAAGGCTACGCTGACCTGGGTGAGGAAAAGGAGGGACTGAATGGCTGGAGATGACACTCACTTGCAGCAAACCCTCCAGGACTGGGGCTGCAGAGACAATGCAGTGTAACATCAGTGGCTGCTACCCAGTGCCACTTTCCCACATGTGCCTGAGCGATTTGTGCACTAAGGGGCAGAGGTAAAGGGAGCACATAAAGCTGGAGCTGCGTTTGTGTGGGGTGAAATATTTAACGACCTCAGTTTAAGATGCAGGGGCTGACTATGAGAGGTATTTCACACAGGCACTCTTCAGACATTGATGCCTATTTTCGGCTTTAGTAGAGATGGTGCACAATGGATTCCACTAGACAAGACTATTAGGTGGATCTAAACAGCAAAAAAAAATTTCAGAAGGTCAGCACAAGGCAAGAAGCAGTTTTTACCCCACTGTATCATACCTGACACATATTTCAGAACTTTAGTGACCACCAGTTCAGTGTAGCAGCCTTTGAGTGCAAGTTTCTCTGTAGAGCTTTCTGCTGATGCTAAGAATGTAAGTTATATATGAGGAGGAGGTCATGTACCCACATTTAAAGCTGTAGAGCAAGCCAGAAAACTCTCCCAGTTTCATGTAACTGTTCCAAAAGATAAAGTCCAATACATAGGAGAAATCACATTTCACTGCGCCTGTGTGAGAGAGAAGGAGCATAAGTTGGTGGCTGTATCTGAAAATATTTGCATTTGGTCTCTTTAGGATAAAACATTAAATATCTTATTCTCATTTGGTTTTTTGGTTGGTCTAGTAGAGGGGTTTTTGGGGTTTTTTCAGTTTTTTTGTGTATTGTTACATCCCTAGCAAACTGGAGACATGGGGAAGACAGTACCTGTAGGAAAATATACTGTATCTTGAGATGTGATGCCTGTTAGGTGCTAAAATCAGTCAGCACCACTCTGCAGCCATCACAGTGGGCGTCCCTTGCCAACAGAACTAAAAAAAAAGTAGAGACTGTCCTCTTCTAGGTCCTCTTCTAAATGCACCGTGCCTCGTCCTGGCATTAAGCAGAGAACATTGCTATCAGGACAAAACTAACCAAGCTGCAGGCAACAAGGTGAACACACCCTCACTAACATACATAAAGATCCAGTTAGCACTGGGAGAATCTTTTTCATAAAATCTGAGCTCTGAGCCCTGTTCCCCTTTAAAAGCTGAGCTTTAAAATTAATAATTCCTCTTCTTTTATAGACAACAGAAAATTTTAAGCTTTCTCTTCCACAAACGTCTTTCTTTTTATTCCACTAGGACTAATGATTTCTCACCTCTTCTAAATCCTTTACCACTCTACTCCTTTTTTTCAAATTGTCTCATTCATTAAAACAATTAAATTGAACTCAGAGCAGTTGTTCTGTTCTCCGTCTTTCTTAGTTTGTTCTTGACCTTCCTTAACTTCACATTTGCTTCTTCTACCTCAGACACAAAGAAGTGTTATTTATCCCTTATGCTGTGTTTGTTTCACCTGTGCAGACACACAGCCAGGATCTTTACATCTTTTTGGAAGAATTTCATTATTTTAATAGTACATGTAAACTGAACCTCTCAAAATACAAGAAAGAAAATGTTTTCACAGAATAACAGAATCACAGAAGACCCCAGGAAAAGACCCTGAAAGTTCATCCGATCCTATCTTTCATGAAAAGGGGAGCCTAGATCTTAGTTCCTATAACACCTGAAGATTATAAAATAGTGAAAATAATGGGAATAATCTCATAAATAGAACTGCCATTGAGTTGGTAAAGCGATATTTGATGTTTAAATCTGTCCTTTAGAAGTCTTCTGTTAATGATGATCAAAGATCTGGTTGCGTAGTACACTAAAAGAACCATCAGTCACCATCACTTTTTAAAGTCTTGTGTTTCTAAACTATTGGCTTCATGCAGCACAAAAACCTTTGGGCAAGTTGTTATCCTGGGCCTGGATATCCTGTACTTGGTATTGCCTGTGCTTCCATGTGAGTTCAGTCAGAAATCCCTAATGCTACTTTTTCTGTTGTTGATCATCAGTATTCTTGAAGAGGACAGAAAGAAGAAGTGTATGTGTTTAAAACTTTATCAGTATTTCTTTCTTTGGGACTATGTTTTTCTGTGATAATCACCTCTTTAGGATATTTGTTTTTACTGATTTTGTTTTCCTAGTAATTTCCTAATAAATCTCTCTTCATTTTGCTTTTTACATTGAACTCTAACTATTTTGCCACTATTTTAGAAATTAGGAATTATGTCTACATGCATAGTTAATAACGTGGTTTAGTGCTGACCTCTAAAATACAGGTTAATGAAACTTTATGGCCGGCTTAATAAAATTACTAATTTTGAGATGGAAATATTTTATTTTTTTTTAAAGAGCACTTTTGATCAAACCAGGCATTAATCCAAATCAAAGCAATTTAATTTGTTTCAAACTAGGTTTTATCACAATGGCATTTTTTTCAGTGGGAATCAAATTTTAATTTATCAAAATGTATCAGCCTGGCCTGGTATTCTAGGTGACACCTTCCTGGAGCAACAAAGGAAGAATAAATTGTGTCTTCCTGAGGGTGCAGATTTGTGCTGCCATCAGAGACGGTTTCCTGAGACCAATGTCTGGAGCTGTGAGGGCAGCCAGGGGCAGGACTGACAGCCAAGTTGTCCTTTTTCTGTTGGGACAACAGAAGTGGAACCTTCTGCCACAAGGCATTTTCCATCTGATTTGAAATGGAAGGATTTGCCTAGGACCCAGGTGGGCTGGATAAAGTTGATAACAAGTTAGGTCACTCACTTCCATGCTCTGAGAATCACCTTAATGATTAGAAGCATATTACAGAACCTAGGAGGAAATAAAGAATCTGTACAAGAGAGACTAGAAATCAAGTCTTTTTCATGGAAAATGTCAGTGGTGTTACATCTGCGGGTTCTCTGGGTCAAACAGAGATCCGTGGTTGTAATAGGGCTTCCCTGTATTTTATCTGTTCCTGCTGTTATGGTGGCAAACATTTTTCTTCTAAAATCAAATAGAAAAGACATTCTTGTCACTGTTAACTTGTTATAAACAGTACAAATTATTGGCAGGATTCTCAAAAGCATTCTCTGTCAGTCTACTCACGACTTTGGAAATAAAAAATGCTTCCATCCCTGCTCCCCATTGACTTCAGTGAAGCTGCTTAAAAGTCCTTTACTATTTTCAGGTCACTGTCATTATTCCATGGATCTGAAGGTAAACTTATCTCCCATTGTCTTACTAGACTGAGACTATTCTAACCACGTCCTGAATCAATAATTTTCCCATCTTTTTCACATACAAAATAGTTCTGTTTTCTCTTTATTTTCTCCGTAAATCTTAAGACACTGTCAAAATGCAATGTGATTTATATTCATTGTGCTTCATGTATGCCTCCCAAAGGTGCCAAAACAATAAACCCAGGATAATAGATAAGTTATTGCTGATAACTCAACCAAGAAATAGATGACAACTGTGACAGTGTGGTTTGTTCTTAGCAATTATTTGTATTCTCTGAGAGATGGAAACTATTGCAGAGCCTGGGAGCACAAAGCCTCTAATCCAGCTGTTAGGAAGGGAAGATGGATTCACTAAACTGCTGGGCCACAGAGATTGCTTATCTCTTTGTCATTATGCTGGGGTAAAGGCAATTATTTCTGTTGAGCCTAGGCACAGGTTTCTCTCTGAAGGAACCAGAGATTGGGAGCATTTGATTTCTCCAGGGAAAAACATAATTTATCCTATTCATAAGCAAATAAGTAGGTTAGTAATTAACACGAGAAAAGCCCACATGAAACAGATGGCAGAAAGGTGAAGAGCCAGAACCTCAAGTGGCCACCAGACAGCAGGACAAGGGCACATGGACTGGTGTCTGCAGCCTCATGCCCTTTCCACCCCCACCCCAGGTCAACCAGGAAAAAGCTGCTTGGCTCAGGAAGGTGCACGAGCCACATCTGTGTGGGGCATGGGCTGGTGTGACACAGCCACTCTCTCGGTGAGACTGTCAGTGGAGCAGCAGGACAACAATGGGGGTGACAAGGCACGGACCCGCGGTGTCAGCACGGCTCAGCTGCGGCTCCAGGGCTGGGCAGCATCACCAGGTCTGAAACAAGGGTATCCCTGGGAAGGTATGCAACACGGAATTCAAAACAGAACAGGGTTATTTAATTAGCAGTATGTTTGTAACAGCCCAAATGGCTTCCTTGCCATAAGCACGTGTGGTAGATGCTTTCCAGCAACCAGCAGAGTAACCACAGATCCAAAAACCTCAAGGAATGAAAGGCGCTGGGACCCCTCCCAGCAGCGTAGTGTTACAGGCAACATTCAAAAAACAGATCTGAGTTTAAAAATAAAGCAAATAAACAAGTAAGCATGTCACACTCCACCACTCCTCAGTACATAATCCCTTACTGAGAAATGAGCTGTCAGCAGAGCTCGTTGAGGTTGCCATGGCAGAAATGTAGGTCAAAGTTCACCACCATTTTTTTTGGAGATCAAGGTACCAGCTTACACATCATCTCAGCTGAGCTCCTTCAACACCCAGAGGAAAGGCTGTCCACAACACATCCAAGTCATGTTCTGGAGGAGACTCTTCCACAGCTGAGATAGCTGAGAACCACTGTAATGCTCTGACATTCCTCAATAAATTGAGAAGGGGAATAGATGGAAGAGGCCCAGTGCTCTTACACAGAGCCTGCTCTGGAGCCTTCGACTACAAGGTCCCTTTGTGCCCTTCTCTCTATCAACAAGTGGACTTCCTAGCTGGAACAGCCTTGGGTACAGTTACATACCCAGCCTTGGGTTTGCAGGTGCTGGCAACACCATTACAGTGACAGTGTGAAGACAGGGCTCATGCTGCTGTTCAGTCCACCAAGCATGGGACTTGTTTGCCTTTACAGCCCAGCTGGCTTCTTAGTGAAGTAATCCTGAGTTTGAGTGAATCCTGTCATGAGAACTAAATCTCCAGAGTATTTAGAGTATTTTTTGTGCAGAACAATGTGACCCCTTTGGTATCTGGTTTTTTCCCATTCATTTCTGTAATCCCAAGCAGGTTTGGTGAAAGAAAGGGAGGAATTTTTAGTAGCGTTGCTTTAGTTTGAACGTACTTTACCCTGTCCCTGTTTTCTCTCTCCCTCAGCAGCCTGTTTCAGGAAGGCACTGACAGCCCCCAGCACCTGTGGTGCCCACGCCCTGCTGCTCCTGCACTCCTATGCCAAGCACAGCTGGCACCCTGTTCCTCCAAGTCAGTTGGACCACGCAGCTGATGCCTAGGAATACCAACAGCAGGGACTTGAAAAGTAAATTGAATTAAAAGTAGCTTTCCTGACTCAAAAGTGGGAGTGAAAGAGGAGAAATGCTGCTTAAGATGTAACTGATGTTTATTCATTTACAGTTGTTGAACAGGGGAGGAAAGAAGATGAATTAATCAATAAGAATCTTGTTTCTTAACTAATAATACTGTAACTTAGTTCATAACTTAGGTGCTCTAAAATGTGACCAAAAACACACTGCTTGCACCCTGCTATATTTACTATGTATTGAGTAAACAAATCTCCCCCTGGCCATGGGGCCTTGTGGAGGGGTGAGCACAAACTTTAAATTCAGATAAAAAAACATGCAACATTTAAGCAGCTCAGAATGTTTCATTGAAAATATAAAGTTGTGCTTCAGCATTTATCTGTTTCCACAGGTCATGACATTCCGTTTCTCAGTCGCTATGAAGATGGAAATGTCCATTCAGCAATGCCCACTGCAGCTGGAAGCAATGGTTTAGGGTTCAAACTCCCGGTTGCTGTTTGAAGGAGACTCATGGAGAGGATGTCGTTTCCAGGCAATGCAATTCTCGAAGGCAGTCCCTAGATGTCACTGAACACCACGGCTGGTTTAAATACAAACCAAGACATTTTACACCAGGCAAGTCCTTCTCGTGCTAGAGACACAGTGTTTTTCTGCTAGCTAGAAAATTATGGCTTTCAAAAAAGAATCTTTATACATTCAGTCCTTCAATTTCAGTGGTGAAATAATTCCACACTGAAAATTATGAAACTTTGAGCATAATGATCTGCTCAGGCAGCAGTGCTGTTTGCTCCGGAGCTCCATCAGACCTGCCAGATGGTTTGTGTCCCCTTTGGAGGTTACTTAGGGCCCATCCAGCTGGGATGGGCCCTAAGAGGAAAAACTCCTGTTCCTTTAGTCCTGCTGAAAATCCCTCCATTTCTCTCTCTTGTATGAAATTACTTTTCCACAGAAACCTGCCTATACCTCATGCCCTTCTTTACTCTATCAGAGGCACTTGGGTAAGAGTCCCTAGGGCTGAGCGCAGTGTGGAGCCGTGGCCCTGCTCAGCAGCTGTGCTCAGTTTTAAGTCTAGTCTGAGTTTTGCCTTAGTTTCTTGGGGTGGGAGCTGGTTTGTTCTTACCTTCTGAAACCAGTTCAGGTGAGATCAACACAGCCTCTTCAGTGCCATGAGTATCACCGTTATGATACAGCATCCCCTATGAAGACTGGCTGGGAGAACTGGGGTTGTTCAGCCAGGAGAAGGGAAGGCTCCAGGCAGACCTTAGAGCACCTTCCAGCACCTAAAGAGGGCTTTAGGTAGAAAAACGAGAAAGCAGAGTACTGCCCCTCATAGCAAGATTTTCAGCTAAGATGCTGCCTTTGCCAAACAGAAGGCCTGTGGGGAAGATTGTCAAAGGTAGATGTGACAGGTGATATTTTTGATCATCTGCCTTTATATTGCAATACTGTAAACTGTGCTATGTAAAAACTGGTATCATCTACACATTGATGTCTAGTATTTCCTTGGACTCCCAAAGCAGCCCTAAGAGGAGTGATCTTTTTTTGGCACGGACTGTGTTAGTCAATTGGCTTTTTCTTTATAAAAATGAAAAATACTTGCAAACATTTAAAACTGTCCCAGGTGGAAAAGACATTCAATTTAAACTGGTAAGTGAGAACAGATTACATTTAAAGTAAGAAAGAAAAGCTACAATAAAAAAGGTCTCATAGGATTTGTGCCAACAGAAGAGAGGCTATAAACCAGAAACACTCTTCACCAGTAAATCCAGGTAGGTCTTGCTGTTGCTGCTACAGGCTTTCTCTTAGTCAAATAGCACTGCCTTCTCTGCCAGAAAGACACCCGAGTCTCAAGATTTATCTTCAAGGTTAGGAAATCTGAAAACTTTCTGCAGAGTACATTAAATCATACCTGAACTGATACTGTCTTGAGTACTTCAGTGGTCTGTTCAGTCTACTGGAATGGCACAAATTTGGCTGCCTTTTAACTTGTCTTCCTTATCCCTCACTGGTAATTCTGCTACCTCTGCTTGCATGTATTTAGCTCTCCTGGAGCAAAGCTTTTAGTTTTTCTCTGACAAGTTTGAGTCTAGATAGACAAAATTAGAGCAATTAAATATAGTTCTTGTATTATTTATGTATCAAATGGAAATAAAACAATACAGTAGATGTCTGGGAGGAATCAGGCATGGGGTGAACCATAGGAAATCAAAGCTGCTCCCTTCTATAGGTGTGGATTTACTGTAGACATCCGTAGTGCAAGAGTATACACAAAGCATGACTCTGCTCTACAGCTCTTGTGCCATCATTACCTCTGGACACTATAATTATTAAAAATAGTGATTTTTTTTGTGCTGTAATAGAACTAAGAACTCAACCACAAAAGTGGACCCAGTTTCACCCAATAACCTTTGAAGCTTTCAAGGTCTCAGCACCACAACTGCATATTCTGCTGCTGGTTACACTGGCAGGTCACCCATTTTTACTGGGTCAACACTCAGGACGTGTCTAATGAGCAACAGGGAAAATCTGAGGGTGTTTCTAGAGAGTCCTGGTATTGTGGGATCTCCCAGCATCACAGGAGAAAGAAAGTATTTAAAATACAAAGACCAGATAATTGAGACTATAATTTTTGGCTGAATGAGGAAGGCTATGGAAATATGTCACTAATGCATTAGAGATTACAATGTTGCAGTTACTGAGAGATAGTGGGAACCCAAATGAAAACTTGTCTGGCTGGATGGACAGAAAATGTCTACTTTAATAGATGCAGACAGTCACAAGAATTCAGGGACAAGCTCCATATGAGTATATGGATCCAAAGTAGTAAAACAAATTAAGTGTTATGGGCCTGAATGATAGGGAAGATGAGTTACCAATCACAAAGGGAGAAGATGGAGGAATGCATGTGCAGGCAAGTGTGTGGGTTGGGCTGTACTGATTTCAACATCTATATATTCCCAGAAGATATGAAAAGACTTGAGGTTTGAATTTGGGCAGGCATGAAAGGCTCCAGAGCCAAAAAGTGAAATTCTCAAGTTTCCAACACACATTTAAATTAATGAGGGAGATTACTGGAAATTATTTTTGTGTACACACTTTAAAAATGGGATTATATGAGAAGCCTGAGAAGCACTCGCCAACTGGTGATTGTTGCCAGCTCCTGGAGAGTGGTTTGAAAATCACCAGGTATTTGCAGTTGTCACTCTGTCATGGTTACATCCAGTTCTCTGACAACAGCTAGTCACCGACACCTGAACACAGGTGGAGGCTTTCTGCTGCTCCCCAGAACTCCTCAGTCTTTTACTTACTGAAAAAAATTGTATTTATTTTGAATCAATGAACGAGTTCAGACCTTGTGACCTTGTTCTTTCATTCCATCTTATTTTGTTGATCTCTTGCCCATAATCCAGGATCCAATGATTCAAGTATTTTGTCCCAAAAGTTTTCCTGTTGTACACTAAAAAAATTGTATTTCGTATTTTAAATAGGCAGTACAATGAAAAAACAGAGCAATGCAGCAGAGTTGTGGCATATAAAACATACATAATATACTGATAAAAAATGTATGCAGTCAATTATTGTATAGCTATTTAATGAAAGAAAGCATAAAAGGAAGAAAAAATTCCACAAAATTAAGAGTTATTTTAATAGGGTGTTATTAGAACAGAAAACTGTGTTTCACTTCGGCAACTTTATGGTTTTTTAGTATCTACAGATAAGTATAATCACATGAGCACAGCTACCAAGTCAGTACTGGACATACTTTTCATTATCTTGAACACCAATATAAAATTATCTTGGTCTATGCAATGTAAGTGAAAACAGTAAAGTCAATGAGTAAAAAATGGGGAAAATCATACCTCTGACTATACAGCAAACAGACTGATTTTCTGGCTGTTTGCTCCCAGAAAGCCCTGTGTCATTTCTGCCTCTGGCTTACAGAGTCCCTGTGGCATCTCATTTCCCATTATCCTAACAAAAGCTGTGGTGGCAGAGGGTGCTTGCAGTGGTTGCCCATGCGAGCCAAAGTACTGCTCAGGTTGCCTTATTTTAGCACACACATTGTTTCCTACATTACCTCACAGTAAACACTTCAGCATGCTCAGAGTGAGGTGAAATACCACATGCCTTGTGCTGTGGTATGTGTGAAAATCCACCAAGGATGAGGAGGTACTGTTAGACCTGAGTAGTATTTCAGGGAGGAATCTTGACATTTCGGCTGAATAAAGGAAGAAGCACAAGTTTGTGTTGTTACACATATTGGCATTGCCTCCTTTCTGCCTTTCACCAACAGATTTAATGAGCATTTTTTCAAAAAGCAATTTCCAAATTTCTGTGGCTTTGGGAATAATGCTGCCTGTGAACTAAGCATCCAACCTTGGGGACCCATACCATCTGAAAAGTGTTTGTGTAAATCCTGACGACAAATTTCAGGTCCTCAGCTGAGGCAGAAATAACCAGCCCTACAAATGGGGCAATGTGTAGCAGTCCAGAAAAAGCAGAACAGGGTCTTCAGCAGCTCACAGGCTGAAACAGTGGTGTCTTGCCATTGCAGGAGAAGCAAACTCCTGTTGGAACAGGAGACTCGCCTCCAAAGAATCCAACGTACATTAAGGCCCCATCTAGAATTTTGACTGTTGCACTTGGAGATATGCCTTCCATGGAGCTGGTTGAGAGAAAAGCAGTGAGAATGATGAAAAGTCTGGAAACTTCTGCCCTGTAGACAAAAAAAATTGAATACTTGAGGTAAGAAGATGCAAAAACTTGTACGGAGGAATCATTAGGTCAAAGGAGGGGATTCTGCCCCTCTATGCTGCTCTTGTGAGACCCCACCTGGAGCACTGCATCCAGCTCTGGGGTCCCCAACATAGCAGATGTAAGAACAATGTGCATCTGTTGGAGAAAGACCAGAGGAGGTTCTCAAAGATGGTCACAGGCCTGGAGCACCTCTCTTACGTAGACAGGCTGAGATGGTGGGGGTTGTTCAGCCTGGAGAAGAGAAGACTCTGGGAAGACCTCAGAGCACCTTCCTGCGCCAAAAGGGTACTGGAGAGGGGGTACAAGAGAGATGGAGAGGGACTTTTCACAAGGGCAGGTAATGAATGGCTTCAAACTGAAAGAGGACAGGTTTAGAATAGATATTGGACAGAATTTTTTTACTGTGAGGGTGGTGAGGCACTGGAACAGGTTACCCAGAGTAGATATGGATGTCCCATGCCTGGACATGTTCAAGGCCAGGTTGGATGGAGCTTTGAGCAAGCTGTTCTAGTGGGAGGTGTCCCTGCCCATGGCAGGGGGATTGGTGTTGGATGGTCTTTAAGGTCCTTCCAAGCCAAACCATTCTATGAGTTTATGATTCTATAATGTGCTCTGTAGTTCTATAAGATGCAGAAAGAAAAAACAACATTTTCCATTAGGAATTTCTTTTTCTAATCATCACAGTAGTGAAACAATGATTATGTGGATGTTTGTGAAGCCTGCATGATTAGAAGTGGCTTGATGGAAATATCCATGAGGAGAGGTGGATAGACTAGATGAGCTCCTCCAGTCCCTTTCAAGTCTAGTAATTATGATTCTGTGATTTAATGATGTCAAATAATTGTAAATTTAAATTGTTTTCACTTTTTACTGCAAATCTCATAATAACTTGACACCACCTCTATATTTAAAGAGAGTATATTTCAATCCAAAGGAAATTGATCTTAACTGCAGTTTGCTTCTATCTATAGTGGCTGCTTTTCTTTTCAATTTGACATCCATGTTACTAAAGCCCTACTAAATCATCACTTTAAAACAGGGTGCAAAAACTAGAGTGATATATATTCCGTCATTTTAAAAAACCAATCAAAACCCAACAAGCCCCCACACCTTATCCCTTACAACTCTTGCCTTTCCTATTTTTCACCACCTGGCCCTGCCAGTGCTGCAGCTTCACTGCACATGAGGCGCTGCATGTAATGCTGGACTGCAAATCCTCAGATCTAAACTGATTTCTCATAGGCAAAATCAGCCATGCCACTTTGAGACTGCAGATGATCTGGGATCAAAGAAACAACAATGTAGTGCCTTTACACCTCATTGCTACACTGACAGATTATATTTGTCTTTCAGTCCCAAATTCACCATGCAAAGGGTAACATAATAATAAAAATTTCATTAAGCAGCTTTGTTTTTTCCATATAACAAGCTTCAAAGGAAAAGAGATTTTGGGGGGGAAAATGTATGATATAAGAAAAAAAAATTACAAGTCCAAATGAAAGGATACTATGGAGAAATGGGGCATTCCTTCGCAGAAGTATTGAATGCCCACAGCTGAAAATCATTCCTGAAAATCAGGCAAATATCGTTTAACCAAAATGAGCCATTTTCCACATATCATTTATCAACACAAATCTGTAACAAACTTACCAAAGAGTAACTAAGTGCAGAGCTTGGCCTTAAATATTTCTGTTGCAGTAATATCTTCTGCCTTTTGTGGAGAGGCTACTTCTCCCTTTGTGATATTAATGTTGACAAGAATCTGTGAGTCCCTAATTCCTAATGAGATTGAAGATGGCACAGATTAATTTGAAAGGAGACCACCTTGGAGCATTGCCAAGAATGATTCAATTTTTCTATTTGGCTTTGGGGAGCTGCTAACACCTTTTAGCTTCCCATTAGCACATTTCATGGGGTGAGGCAATCGAAGTATTGCTCAGTTCCTATCAAAATCTCCAGAGGAAAACAGGTCAAGTCTTTATGACCTTATAGGTAGAACATTCACACCGATTATGTGCAATCCCCTGAATTCATGTAATGGAAGACTGATTGCAGCAAATAATTAGATGACAAAAAATATAAAACTTGCTTAGGACCTGCAACCCTTTTCATTCCATATTGTGCTTCAGCTGGAATGGCTATATGACATACATTGTGCCCTAGAGATTTTATTTTGGGTTTGGTTTTTTTTTCACATGTGCCAGGCAGACAATTCCCACTGACTCTTGATCAGTAACATGTAAAGTAAATGCCAGCTTACAAATTTTGCCTTTCTATTTTTATTAAGAGGTGTATTTTTTTCCTTTGAAAGCAAATGGATTGGTTTCTTCTTCCCCATAATTGCTGGTGTCTTTGTTCCATACCATTTCATGCCTGTTGAACAACAAAGAGTCTGCCTTGCAGACAATGAAAGGAAAGAAGAAAACCAAACTAAGACAAAAAACAAGGTTAGAAGAAAATGAAATAAAGGCAGTATTTTTCCAGAGTATCTTATTAAAATGAGTACTAGCTAGTGAATATAGGTCCACACAGTAACCTCAGTACTGTCTTTCTCATCAGAACTGGCTTCTAGGAAAAAAATTATCTTCCATTTTACTGTTTCATATTTCTACAGTTTCAAATAAGACATATATATAAATATGGAAACAAAGGGGTGTTTTACATTCACACACTAGAATTTTATTGCCTGCATGTGTAGCAAATTCAGAGAGTACCCATCCAAGGTTCATAACTATTGAAATTACACCAAAAGCGGCATTTAGACTTCTAATCTTCCATCTTCTAAAATATACATGTGATACAAAATCCTGGCTAAATTTGAAGTGTAACAAAGGTGGAAAACCCTGTGGCCCTGGGGCCCAACTTCAGCCCATGATTTCATTTTGCAAGGCATGCAAGTACACGTTTTCTTTTCATGTTATTATTGGATAAACACTTGTGGTTACTGTTTGGTCTAAAAACATTTTTGTAAGCCTAGTCAGCAAGGGCTAGTTTCCCCACCCTGAATATATACTATTCAAGACATGTCTGGTTTTATTATTCAGAAGTCCCAACACCAAAAATTGTCAAAGGGAGCTTTCCTGTCACCCAGAAATTGTCTATAGTATATCTGGTCAGTAGACACAAGAGAAGAGGTAGAAATTTAGAGCTAAGAGAGGAGTTGGAGACGTATTTTTGCAGACATTCTTGAGGTATTTTCCATCCTGCACTGGCCTGTGTGAGAGCTTTCCACAGTGAAATCATCTTCTCTTGTTTACATTTAAATCTAGCACTTTGGAGGCAAATTTTCTTTAACACATATCAAATAGGAAGCACATGCTTCATACAATATACCCTGAGCATAGTAATTACATTTTATATCATTTAGTGTTCCTGGTGAGCCAAATCACCTCTACTGTAATTAGTAATAGTACTCCAAGAATTTTGACCAAGGATGAATTGTGTTCATTCACGTGATTTCATACACTGCAGGCAGTAGGTTATGCATTCTAGTACTGTGGAGTATTAATTATACTATTAATGCAGACATGATCTGCTGATACTTAGATTACTTTTGGCCTAACTGTAGTTAGCAAATCTGATGTTCAGTCAGCAGCTTTTCCTAAGCATGTGCAATACATTTTCTGCCATGCAATTCATGTACTCAGGACAAGATAAGAAATTAGTTTTATATAAGTTACTTCTGGTCTGGTGTAAATTTCTACTACTCAGTCAGGTAAGCTTGGTTTTTGTCCAAAAATTTTATTTTTGGACTTTTGCCAGCCCCAAAGTTTCAAAAGTCAAGCCATCCATCAAAAATAACATGTTCAATTTAACTAGTAGACTTTTATTATTCAGGAGGTTGTGGCAGTTGGGGTTCTTTTGCTTTCTGCTGTTTTTGGAGTGTGTTTTAGTCATACTTCCTGTTTTTTCTCTAAAGGTATGAATCTCTTAAAAATTTCTGGGTTTTAATAAATATTGGGTTGGTTTGGGTTTTTTTTCCATAAGCCTATGGCTTCCATAGCTGAGGTTTAAGAAAGCTATCATATATCAAGAAACCTAAGATAAAATTACAAGAGTTGTTACCTCTTTAACTGTATGTACAAATAGGGAGATAGGCTTGCCATTGATACTGACTTCACAGTCCTTCTAAAACCATGTATCAACTTGTCACCATACCTTATTTCAAAATTAATTATTTAGTATGGTCAATCACCTGTAAAAGCCATATCTATTATGGGGGCAATTTGTAGCCCACCCTTGTTTTCCTGAGAGTGAACAGAAGAAAGAGTAATTCAGAAGCTTTTCTTTACTCTTATGTTATTTCACCCACAGAACACATTCTTATATTTTCCTGTGGGCTTCTGGGTTTGAGTTAGCCAACTATGAACATGTCAGTATAAATTTTTCATTTTAGACCATCCAGTTCTGCCTGCACAGTTCATGCTGACATTAAAATTCTGAACTTTAAATATACTTCACGCTTTCTGGTTTTACTTTTTAATGTTCTTAAAAAATATTATGTGGGTTTTATTGATACTTTTCCACATAGGCAGGAATTTACTTGAATAGGAATCACATTGGATAGGTAACTACTAAAACTAAAATTAAAGCTGAAAGATATATACTGTCTCTTTCATGTGGATTGCTTCCATTGCAGGTGTTCTAATGTCAATTACTTACTTAAGACAACTCCTGGATCCATCAGAAACTCTCCTGCTCCTTGGTTTTGATGAGTTTTCTGGGGAGGTGGTGCCTATCTCACATTCAGAGGAGGGAGGAATGTGCTAAGTCTGGCGTGGTGTGAAGAGAAGAGATCCTTCTTCCCTGATAGCACTGTGGCTACCAAGACCTCAGAGCTGCATAGTCCTGCAATGACTTCAGAATTCAGACACTGTTATCACAGTGGCCAGCTTCAAGTCATCTGCCAGCCTGAGAAAAAGAGATTCATGCTTGTATGATAATAAGACTATCTCACTGCTAAACCTATGGTGACCCCAAAGGTAGGAAAGGGAGTGTAACCTGTACCACCTTTAACCAGAGCCAAACACAGGTTGTGGAAGAACTAAACTCAAGGTCATTGCAGCTTTACCTAACCAGCACATCTAAACAAACTGTGCTTTTCACCTGCAGCTTTATCTGCTTCAGACTGTGAGTTTGCCTTAACATGAACATGCCTAAGCCTTGCAGCTAAGAGTCAAGGTGAGGTGGCTCCCTCTTCTCCAACAGAGACACTGATGGAGGAGATAATTTCCTTCTGCACCAGGGAAGCAACAGCCTCCCAAGCATTCGAAAATGTGTTATGTTCAGAACAAAGTAATGGTGAAGGTCATCTAGGAGGTAGATGAGCCTAGTTCTGCCATATTCTTCCTGAGAAGGCATGACAAGGAATGCATAAAGAATTCCAAGTTCAGGAGCGACATGATTAAATTCTCTGATTCATTCTTTTATAATAGTGCCAAATAAACATTGTGTCTTTGCAACCAAAGCTAAGAACTGAGCTGATATCTCAGGAGAACAAGCCGCAACAACTCCAAAACTTCATTTTCTAAGCAGCAGCTCATTTACAATCTATCACCATACATGTACAGTCGTTAATACTTTTTCCCATGTGAACTCCTTCACATTGAATGACATTGAACTTCATCTGTGATTTTGCCATTTAATATTGTGAACACCTTCAGTAGAATTCTGCATTCAGTTTTAATTTTGAACCCACTGAATAATTTCTTATCCACTGCAAACCTTCATCTTACTAACACGGCTGTTATTCCAGGCTGATTCTGAGCATGTTGAACAGTACAAAATCCACAAAATCAGAGACTACTCCTGACAGTTGCAAAAATCATTTCTTCTTATCCTTAGTCCAAAATGTGATTTTTCTTCTAGGCCAGTAAGAGCCTAGTATGTCCAAGAGTCAATCGAGAGGAATATCATCAAAATATCTTGAAAGATGAGGATAAATTCATCCTTTATGCCAAATGTATTTAAGCCTTCAAAAATGTGACTTCTATATGCCAGATACCAAAAAAAGAGGATGGGGGCTAGAGGCAAGGAAGAGAAATGCTTTGGTGATTTATACCTTTGCTTACCATTAGCATTCCTTGTTAGGAGTACCTTGTCTCATAGTGACCCCTTAAAACCTTTCATCCTTTCTCCCTCCACTACTGTGCTAGAAACCTCTAACTTAATGCCAAATCTCAAGCTCCTAGTCCAATAACACCCAACACCTGAATTCCCTTAAACCACAACTTCCCAGGCCGTGCTCACATCTCTTCTTCCCAGGCCCCTCATCCCACCTGCTCTAGTTGTCCAGCCTGGCAGAGTTTCTCCACCTTTTGCTCCCCAAAGACTGTCCCACTGCAGAACCTTTCCCTCCCACTTACAGCGAGACAGGTAACTGCTTGAAAGATAGTTAAGATCACTTTGTGCTGAAAATGAAAGCCCCACAGCCCCTGGCCACCAGCAGCCCCTCCAGGTGCAGTCAGCACCAGAGCTGCAGCCCTCACCACTGGCACCCTCCACTTCAGTGCAGCTGACCTTCAGTGAGGTCTGAATTCTTTTCAGTGCTTCCCCTGGTAGCTAAACATTGCTTTGGAGAACATTTACTCTTCAGTTGTAGCTGTTGTAGTTGCAGCAGTTACGGTGCACATGACTTGAGATGTGTTACCTCACAGCAGTTTCAGTGAGAAGCTGGGAAAACCAATGACACCAGGAGCAACTTTTCCATTTACAGTAAGAGCCTTTATTTTAGTACTTTTAGTGCTTTATTTTTGCAAATTTGTAACAAGTAGACTATTCTGCTTCATAAATATGCAGGTTTAGTGGTTATAATCAAAAAGGTCTATAATTATTCCTTATAAAACCATGATTTTTCTTGTGAGATCCACTTTTGGATGAAGTGTTATTAACAGTAATTGGCATAATTCACCAATTTGCAATTTTGAAAAATTAAAGGTTTAGTCTTCTCCTCTTTTCTCACTGCACATCAATGCAAAGTTTTAGTACATACGTCTCCCTAAACACTCTCCAACTGTACTTTTCTTTAGATTTTGAGGCCAAAAAGGAACCATTATGATGCCCCTGCCTACCATGGACCATTTTCTCAGTGCTAATACTTTTGGTCAGCCTACGGCAACATTTCTCACTTGTTGAGCTCTGATTCAAAATGGCCCACAGAAGATAAGTGAGGGGCTGCACAAAGCATTTCAAGTTGTGTTATCAACCTAATATTACTAATACCAAAGAGATGACATTGACAAAAATCTCACCCAGACTACATGTTGATTTTATAGTCTTTTGATTAGCATCAGTGATCAAACTTTTAATTTCTATAATGAACATAAGAAGATTAGGTCTGTTTTAAATCTGAATAGACAAACAACAGAACCCGCAAAAACACTCTAAAGCTTAACCTGACGATCAAGAAGTGTTTATGCAAACCCCATGTGTTTTAGCAAGGCTTTCAAAGCTTAGATACTCCCTGTGCAAGGTATGCCCATTAATATTAAGCTTTTAGGATGTACAGATTTCACCTTCATTACAGAGTTTGAAAATAGAAAAGGACTAAAATGTGATTTTAAGGAAGTCCTAAGTGAAAAGTTGCATTTAGATGCTCTCAATTAGCTCAATAGCATTCTGCACTGGCTGGGCATGAAGATGCTCTGACCCATTTGTGCTGGTTCCCATTTTAGGTATTTATAGATGCCTCTGCTCAGTTTTTATCTTACTGTAGAAGAGCCTCTTTTGCAACAATACTTCTGTAATTCCTCAGAGTTTCATTTTGTCCTTTCTAAAACACCTTCATAAAAATAGTGTTAAGAAAAAACAATTGTCCTCTGATGGCTAAGTTCAGTATAAAATCTGAACTGATACCATATTTTCACAGCCACATTTTTAAAAACGAGACTCATCTGTGCATAATGGTACTGCTGATAGAACTTTGACTATTACAGTGGTAGAAAAGGCTGTTATGGGATAATACATGTAAAATATTCTTCAGATAAATAAAAGATTAACTTCTCTATGTGGGACTCTGTAGAATACAGATAAATGAAGTAATAAGAATGAACTGAACCTGAAGCACATTTTTGTTCCTCCTTGCCTGATATAGGGAAAATACTACAGATCAAAAGAAAGGGGAATCAATAGGATTAGTTTCAAGAACACTGCAGTGTGTTTCTGATAATCCTCTCAAATAAATTGTTACTTTTTCAACCCTTTTCAACCGGAGTTTGCCTCCCATTTTGTGCCATTAGCCATGCTGATCCAGTGCTACTTGCCTTGCCTGCAGGAGTACTCTACATATCCCTTTTAAATTATGCCTCAATGGATTATCTGAACAATTTCCTATTGAAGGCAGTGAGTAACCACTGAGTGCTGAGGTAATATAATTTCAATGAATCAGTTCCATCTGAAATGTCAGATAATGGTCAAACTAGATAATGGAAATGGAATCCAGCCATATGCCTTTGTGAAATGGCAGTTTAATGTGAAATAAAAGCCATTCATTCTTTCCACTCCCTAAATCACATCAGTTGAAACAAAGCAGAAATTGACAATGCTGAAATTGGGGTGAAGGAGTAGATTTGGGGCAGTAGGTAGGTGACAGCAAGTTGGGGAGTGTGATATCTTACCCCAGAAGGGAATATGGATTGACTCTCTCACTGATGTAGTTTGGGGATTGTTCAGCAGTCTGGAAAGTATTGGTCCCCATATTTATTTAGGAGTTTAATGGTTTTAACCATGACCAATGAATAAAAGTTTCAATCTCTGCCCTCCCTTTTTTTCTAGGATAGGGGAGCAAATGAGCAGGGTCAAACCCACATCTCTGACCTCCAAAGGGAGTTCCCTAAGTGTCTGGCTATGGTGTAAAAAACAGGGTTGAAGATGCTTTCTTCTCTTTCCAGTGAGGAGCACAAATTCCACAGGAGAGATGAGAGAGCCAGCAGAAATCTTCCTAACCTAGGGCTGTGGTTAGGACACAGCTTGAGAAGTGGTGGGTGCTGATGAGAGCCATTTCAGGTGTTGGAAAACATTAATGGTCCCCTCTTTGAGGGAAGTAGCCAGGTCATAAACTGCGACTGAAAGTGAGGTTATGACAGAAAAATTTGTGAGCCACCAAATGATATGAATAAGACATCTCACCTCTACCCTTCATCCAAGTATTTGCCTAGGTGCCTAACCCTCTCAGTGTGGGGCAGGCCAAAGGAATATCTGCACTGGGAGATGGTCCAAAGACAGACGTGCAGCTGCAGCGATGGGACGGTTCAGGGAGCTGGCAGAACTGTAGAAGAGTAAATGAGTCCTCTGCAGGCTGCAGGGTCATCTTGGGTGTCATCAGGAATAGGGGCTTTGGAGTAGAGGGGAAGGATGGGAGAGGAAGGGAGATTTGTGACTCACATCTTGCAATTTAGGTATCTGAAAGCTGCCTAAGTGCTAGTTTGGCTCCCAACCCAAGCTCTGCTCTGAATAGCAATCATGTCTGAAAGCTTAACACTGTGGAGCAAGACCTGAGATGACAAGAAATGAGGTCTGTGGAGTCTGGAAGCCAGACCAACATATCAGGGCAGAAGACAGTGTTGGAGGTGCAGTGAATGAAGGCTTTGATGGTACTCAGATGAGCAGGCATGAACAATGTGGAAGAGGCTACACTGTTGAGGTTGCAGTGTTCACGCTGAGAATTCATTTTGGCAGCAAAGATAACTGGGAAGAAACACATTTTTCAAACTGAGATTGGGAAAACAAGAACAATATTTTGTAAAGTCTTTGCTCTGGTAGGGGAGACAGAAACAGCTTGTAACAGTAGTAACATTATTGTTAGCTAGTACAATCTGTCCACTCTTAACACAGATGTCTGGAGAGAACATAGACAGCAAACCCAGACATCATTTTTTAAGAGCCATTAAAACCTAGTCAGGTAAAACAACGAAAAATGAATTTGACTAGATTAAAAAAGTAAGGTGATGACTACTGTTAAAATGAATATGCATGCAGACATCTTCCTGGGTTGAAGGCAAACGTTCAGTCTTGCCTTGAAAACAACAGGATGATTCAGATAATTCCCTGGCTAGTGAGACAAAGTGGTCAAGGGAGCACTGAGGGGCCCTGTGATCAGGATAAACTCAGACCTGTTAGGATAACCTCCTGCCTTCAACATATTTTTAAGCACAGAAGCCCTATTTTGACAACTCTGTATGATTATCAACCTTGCAATGAGTTCACTTGCATCTTACAGCCCATTGCTTGGGCTGGGATCTACATGCTCACCAGGGCAACAGCACCTTCTGGGGCCCAAGGGGTCCATTCAGTGCCATCAGTGACTGGAGGTGCCTCTGGTACATCATTTTATGAGTCACATGTAAACAAGCGCAGGAAAGATTAAACTGATCAGTCAATAGCCAGGAGTAGGCCTTTGATGGTTCCTTTAGGTTCCTTCCAACTCAGTACATAGGATTCTGTGATTCATTTAGAGTTGTGCTAAAAAGTCATACATGGGTTAGCTTAGGAAAGTAAACCAGGCATTTCAATATGCACCAAATGAAATTGATCCCCCTGAAATAGTTCCTTGAGGAAGATTTCAGTGAGATAGAGGGGGTTTCTGCTTCAGGACTCACTGGTGGCTGGAAGGTTCCTACCAAGCATGCAAAATCCCACTCAGTCACTTTTTGTTTAAAAAACAGCGTTTCAGAGGTTAATGCTGTGTCAGATCCTCCAGATTGAGTCAAAGAGGTGCATGACTGGAGTCAGTCCTGAAATCAGGATAAAAAACGGCTGCAGAGCGAGATGAATGGAGGCAGAACTTGCCTCTATATCAGAGCTTTATGAATTTTACTCTAACACTTGGGTATTCTTAGCAAACTAATTGTCATTCCTCAGAAAGCAGGAAGTTAGAAAATGAGAAGCACTAATCACAATAAATTGATTTTAATGCACCTAAAAATAAAAAGCACAGTACTTCTTTCAGATAAAGCTGCAGAGAAACTGATTCATTGCACTTAATATAAAATTGAAATTCTGAATTAATTCTTGAGGGAAAATGCAGCTAAGGAGCTAAGGCAGGATCACCACCTCTCTACGTCAGTACTCTGAAGTGATGGTATTCCTGTAGCACTGACATTCTGCAGCAAGCTATGTTTTGTTGATGGATTTTGCGTTCATATGTGTTCCTCTAACTGAGTGGAACTCAGCTATTTAAGCTGCCCTCAGTTTGTTACACTTCCCTTTCTGTCAAAGGAGAGGTGTTAAGTCTATTGCATCCCTGTCAAGTGTCATGACGTTCAATTACATACCAATTTTGGGCAAAAGATTCTTAGAAACCTTTTTAGCTCCACCAACTGATGAAACAATGAAAGGTCTTATTGATGTCAGCATTGCCTGATTTTCTTCTCCCTCTGAAATATTCCATACCAGCATTAATTAATTCTCATTACACACTTAGAACAGTTAAGAAACATCTTGTACAAAAAATACATGAAAATTCTCAACATGCCAGGTTAATCACTCTAAAATTAATGGATTACATGTTTAAGATTATCTGAGTAACTTCTTGCAATATGACACAGCTATATGATTATCTCCTTTATCCCCCCTCTCGGGGGGATATTTATTTACCCACATTTGGGATATAATATAGAAAATAGATTTATAGGAAAATCTAGTTTAGAATGGACCTCTGGAAGTCATCTGGACGTGTCCTCTGCTCAAGCAAATCTAACTTCAAAGTTAAATCAGGCTGCTCAGGGTCTTGTCCAGTTGAGTTTTGGAAGCTTATGGAAATCAGTCTACCCCTTTTCTTCTCCCAGCATCTTCAGGGGAATCTCTGAAGACCTGAAGCCCAATTTGAGAAAATTTAAAAACTGAAGGTATTAAAAAAGAATTGAGTACTGCCACTGCAGGTCAAATAATGAAATTTGTCACTTTGTATTCTATCAACAAACAATTAAAACTGAAAAGATAACTCAGGACAACCAACATGGATTCACAGAAGGCAAATCCAGCGAAATGACCTTATCTTTTTTTTGGTACAGCAGATTGATAAAGAGAAAACAACTAATTTTTGCAATATAATTTTCTTCTACAGAATAGTATTTTTACACATTTTTTTACTGCAGCATAGTACTTTAACCAAAATGTTTGCATTACAGAACATACATCATGAAAAAAAACCCATTTTGAATGCAGTGGCAGATCTCAGAAAATTAATTGTTGATGAAGAGGTGTCCAATAGCCAGACAGCTGCTAACAGGTCATCAGTTCTTTATTTAAAGCAGTTCATATGACTGAGATGACATAAAATCACTGCTGGTGTATTTGTAAATTACAAAAAAGATTGGCAAAGTAGTAAATAGTATGAATAAATTTCTGGTGTATAGGAGTTGAATCTACAGAGTCAAGTATTTCTAGTTCCACAAAATGCATTTCAATTCAGTTAGGTGCAAGGTAACATCAAGAATATCTACAGTTTGGAAGATTGTTGCAGAAAGTATGGTTTCAGAGAATGTTTGGGTTGTCATCTCAGACATGAGACGATCAAGGCATGACACAATCTTACCTCACTCTCAGTAAAGCCTCTCAGCATCTGGGCACTATGATCAGCTCCTTGACAGTGCAGGGGCCGCAGGTATCTGTGGGGGCTACTTTTCCTTTTCTTATATGTTTCTTATTTCATTTCCTGTTCCTCAGAGGCTGTGAGACTGGAAATATGCTTTCTTATTCATAGAGCTCTCTCCCTCTCTCTATTTATATATATATATATATATATATATATATATTTATTTATTTACATGCAATTCAATGAGTCATAATAAACAAACGGTCACATTGAATAGTCTGTTCTGGGTTTAAGCTGCATGAAAATAAAAGCTAAAAGGTTGTGTCACCTTACAGACATTACTTCCCTATCCCTGCAGGAAGATGGGACATTTCCTCAATATTACAATTTTGGATTCAGCACAATCCACGGAGTATTCCCCTTGTGTGCATCAGACTGCTCTGCCTGTAGCAGAATTTGACAGCCTCTGCTCATTCTTCACACCCCACTGCCAAATGGGATACGCATTTGACATTGTAGACACAGCTTTCTTTAAAAAAAAGAACAACAACAACTAACAATGTCTTCAGCCATCATAGACAGCCTGTGCTTGCTGGAGACCAAAGTGTCTCCCTCTGTCCTTTCTGCCTCCAGCTTTTCCATAAGAAGCAACCAGGATGCTGTAATCACGGTACTCCCCATAATGCCTCCTTCTCTCCCATTCCTCTCAAATCACTTCCTGTGCTTTGGAAGACCCTGGCACTAAAGCAGGGCCCTCTCGCACCCAGTGGCCTCCCTGCAGAAAGGCAAAGCCCTGGTGCTGTAGCAAAGCAAAGAGAGGTAAAGTCTGATAGAGAGATTTGATAGTAATTCAGCTGAAACAACCTCCATTTATCTTCCTGACAAGGATCCATCCTTTTTGTCCCTATAGGGTAGAAAGTTTTAATTTTTCTTTTACTTCAGGAGTCAGATCCCAAATATTTATTAACCCAAAGCCAAGTGCAAATCAAATGTTTTAGTCTAGGAGTCAAAGAAAAACCGAGAGTTTTCCAATAATACAATAAGCAATCCCAAAGTCTTCAAAACAGCTCTGAACCCCTCTGGGGCTCTGTTCATTCCAGGGTCCTGATACATGCTGGAGTTGTATTTGCCCCTTGTGTACTGCCTGAGATAGCCTGATAAAACTAACCAGGGATTTATGCTGGATTGAAACCAAGATCCCTTCTCTGCTTTACTGAACATTGAAATTGGGCAGAGGACAATACCTGTAAATCTATGTATGCAGAAGTTATATGAGAGGTAGTAATTCAGCAGGATTGCATTTACTGAGAGAGATTAGAAGCCTTAGGATTTCTTTTCTGAATTGACTGCAGCATAATTTTCATGTCCCCAAAGAGAACAAAATTAAAAGAAAAATCTCTCCTTTTTCCTAGCACATACTTTTTGCTTGAAGATTATCCATTAACAAAGTGAAAGAAACTCTGAAAGAAGCATAGTGGAAACGTTCAGAGTGCAGTCTTGGTGAACTAAAGCCAATGCTGACGTTTAATTTTGCATTGTTTTCAAACCAGTCCAATTCAAGACTACATCCTGTGCCTTCAATTGTGTGCTAATTGTGGATGTCCAAATAGAAACACTTGGTTTGGCTATTTTAAGTCTTACTGTGTCCTAAAAAAAACCCAATATGTATATAAAAGTAAAATAAATTAAACCTTGAATGCTGTTGGATGGGCAAAATGGCAAAGATTAGTAAATACCACAAAATTTGTGACTGAATGACCTGATTTGAGGAAATGCTTGAACTTTCATAAACATAAAAGCCTGTGTTTTTTCACACATATCTCTGGTAACAAATAACTTCAGGGTCTGCTTCAAGTTCTTACTATGTTAAACCCCAAACCATATGACAGCAATACATGAAGGTAAGTGTTGCTGCAGAAGTTCTGGTATCAGTAAAGTCCTGCTCACTTTCAAAATCTTGAGAAAAGCAGATCAAATTTCAGTACAAAAATTCTTTTTTTTATGTACAAAAATTCTTTTTTTTTACTAATTTGATAGTTACAAATTGTTAATTGTGATATGCATGAAGTGCCTTCAGCTGTTTCCCTTGGTTTTGATAGGATAGTTCTTCAGCATCTAAGCAAAGAATATTATAGTAAATTACAGTCTGAGCTGAGTTCTTGTAACCACAGTTTCATGATTTTTCTATTAAATTCTGCTCTTTTTCTCCTTGGCTTCACCCTGCTCACTGTTGCTACAAAAGGAATATCAGATCTTCTGAAAATGTGTTTAAATGGGATTTGGATAATTCACTGCCAAAAGTTTGGCTGTGCTATGCTGATGATTATTTCATTCTCTGACCCCTTCATCCAGAACCATTACTCATATTTAAGGAAACATTTCAAGCCAAGCAGCTGTTCATGTTTGCTATGTAGGAAAAGGAAGACCTTCACTTTCTTTGACCAGTCTAGTGGTTATTTTTTTACTAGGGAGAGTAGTCTGAGAAAACACAGGTATATTTTTTTAACTTCAGTTTTATACAAAACAAGTTTAATGTCCTATCCACAAATCAGTTTTGATTTATTCTAAGCATCCATAGAATGAGATGAATGTCTTCCACCTCAGTATCACAAGTTTAAATAAGCCATAAATCACTTCTTGTTGCAGTTTGGATACACAATAGGTCAAACTTTCTTAATGTTTGTGTCAGTCTGTCATAAAAGCACTAAAAAAATCTTGAACCTTTATACCTACTGCCACCATCCAAAAATCTATATTTACTCAATAACCTTTTGTTCTTCTATTAGTTGCTCACCCTTGTGAGAAGAAACATACGCAACATTTATTTTTAGCTTTGCCTTTGACAGTTCATAGTTTAAATTTAAAATGTTTAAATCAAGTGATGATGTCCACAGAAAATCTTAAATGGTGCAATAGTCAATCTACTGGATTTTTGGAACTGAGCAACAAAAGTATAATTTGAATTTTTATAGTATTTGGCAGTGTAAAGTAATATTGATGCTTTTGCCTATTGAAATACAAATATACACTTTCCAGAGTTTTGTTGCCTTATAATTTTTCAGAGATTTACTGAGTTAGGGAGATGTGAAATAAAAACAAATGCCTGAGGTTACTACGGTTTACTTTGTCGGGAAACTGCTTTAGCAGTATACAACATCTCCAAAATAGTCCTGATTAACTGCTAGAGTTTGTGAGCTAATTTTCTTTTTACAAAAAATATTTTCTTTCACACACTATCAATGCAATTAATACAAACATTTACTGCTTTGCTCCAGGGGTCTACCCATCAGGTACCCCTAAACCACAAAACCTCTTTTTGATCTCAGCTGCATTTCTGTTAGATGAGGAATTGTGAACTTGGTCCTTAAGGCAGGTTTTTAGGATCAGGTGGTCTTCAGACAGCACAATAATTCTGGCAATGTCTCTCTTTTGATAAAAAAAAATCATAATTGTTTTGGTAAAAACCAAAAATCTGGATTTATTTCATAAACAGCATATCACAGACCAGCTCCCAACGCACTTTAGGAATTTGAGGTTAGGAAGTCTCTGCCAGCCAAACACGTGGGAGACAGAAGGAGGAAACTAGGTTGATAGGTAATAAACTTCCTCTTATTTCTTCTTCTGGAAGAAAGCTGTGGTTAATTATCTTAAAACTATCAATGGCCCAAGTAATTACGAAACAAGGCCTGAGGTCTTATGCCTATGGAGATTGTGATTTTTTATTTTTTCTGATTGAATAAAGTTCCACCGGAAGAATTTAAAAACAGAGGTTTTGTCTCGCAAAGGCTGCACACTTTTTAAAAATCAAAATGTCATTTCTTCATCTTGTTGGTAAGTTGTCTTCCTGAGGTCATACCCCTCTCCTCCCCCCATTCTGGGACTTCTTGTACCATGATGCTTTCAGATCTTGCCTTCTGTCATTATCAACATCACAATCCAGTCTTACAGTTTACCAGGAAACTGAAATAAGAAGAATTTTATATTAATATAGTTCTAGTTTAAGATAACTCTTTACTGTGAATAATAATTTTATATTTAAAAAGAAGTAGCAGAATACATTTTTTTCACTCTTTGTCAAAATAGAATATTTTATAAGATGTTTTTCTGGATGAAAACTTATTCCACAGTCTGTATTAAAGATGTGCTTGATTCTCTCTGAAGTGATGACATCATGCACACATGGAAAGCTTACCCAGGATACAGTCTATCTTTAATATAAAGATTTCTCTAACATATATCCCTAGAATTAAAGAACAAATAAATAAATTACACAGATAGTACATGTATACAAAAGAGATTAGGCTTTTCTTGTAATAAATGCAATCAATTTGTTAGTATCTGTCACTTATTCATATGTAGGATTTTAAAAAGTAGCAAAATCATTTACTCTATTGTGTCATTTCATTACATAAAACATTGCATTATAAAACATCCTGTGCAAGTTTTGGAATATCAACTAACATTGCATAATACCTTAATTACTTTTCAGAGAACATGGTACATTTCAATTCAATAAAAAAAAATCATTATGGTCCCATGCAAGGCCACAAAAGACCTAAAAAATTGATTTCAGGATAACTCAGACGGATTTTTATTGAATCTGGCCCTCAGTAATATATCTGTCATTGTTAAAGCAATAGCAGGGTCATGGTGTTGCTTGTGTAAGATCCGTGGGTAAAACAATCTCTTCTCAGAGGTACAGCTAGTATTCATCATGCTTCTGGTGGCACTTCAAATGTACCAGGTACTTTCCAAAACCAGAAAGAAATAGCTTCTGTTGCTGGACAACTGCCTGCTGAAGTTCACTAAAATAGGGCAGAGCTAAGGGGAGGGAGGGAAGAGAGGCAGCCTAGCTGAGAGACAGAGTTGAGCAAACCTGTATCTTGTGGGTCCAGCTGGCTTCCAGGAAGAAAAAGTACGCTCCCACGCCTACTGCAAGAAGTTACCCAAGAAGAGCTCAGAGTTGCTTATGTGAGATCCAAGGGCACAAATTAACTCATGGATGATGTCTCATCAGGCATAAACTCCATAAAACCTGTTGAAATCTCTAGTAGGATCTCCATCCTTGGAAATACTAAATACTTGACTACATGTGGCCCTGAGTGAGATGGTCTAATATCAAAGGTAGATCTGAATTTGAGTACTGCAAGGATTGGACCAGATGATCTGAAGTGATACCTTTGCATCTTAAATTGTGTGATTCTGTAAAAAAGAATATATTTATTTATTCAGCTGATCTCAACACAAGCTCATTGGGCAGCTGTTCAGTCCTGGACACTCCATTACCTGGTGCAGGCCTGGTGCCTCCAGCAGCAAAGGCGGGTGCACTGTGCTCACCCCCTCGAGCAGCCATGATGGCACAGGGGTGCAAAGATGCCAGGAGCATTCCAGCTTGTGGGGCCTGTTGGTGAGGAAGAGGTGATGCATGAGAGCCAGGAAGAGCCACTCATCTGAGGACTCCTTGCAGGCATCACCCCAGGGACCGCTTTCCTCTGCTCTGTGCTGACAAAGCACAGACTGAACAGCTCCACTGGTCTCAGCTCAGTCAAGGACTAGATCAGGAACTGTTTAAGGCTCCACAGCTTTAAGCTAATGCCCTGGATTCCACCAGGAAGCTGATCAGAGGGCCCAGCCAGTGTCAGCACAGCGGTGTCTCTGTGCCACCAGCACAGCTCCACACGCAGCCCCAGCCCTCGGTGCCAGCACAAGCGTGGGGCTGTTCCGAGGCACAGGCACCACCCTGAGCACAGAGCAGCAGCCTGGGCTTCAGTGGGGTGAGATGACAATTGTGAGGGACCACAGCAGCAGGGAAAGGGGGATGATCTCACCGGAGGTGGAGAGCAAAGGCTTCCATCTGCTGGATCTTGACCTGACTCTGCCTGGCTCTGAGACTCGAGGGGAGAAGCTGCTGTTCTCTGGACCTGGCTGCCAATAAAAATTCCTCCTGCTGCCTCTGCCCATCCCTCCACAGCTACTGTCCAGACAGAGGTAGGGATACCACTCATATAAGCATGGTTTGTAGCTGGCTTTAAATGAGCAAATTGTCACACCAGCAGCACTGTGGAGGGTGACTCTACAGAAAAGGAGCCTGAGGCAGGTTACTGGTAGTACTGGTTTGAAAAGGGGAAATTAATGGCTGAACCTGGTCTGTTTCCAGGCAAGCCCTAGAGTTACTTGGAAGCACAGATATGCAAAATAAAAATTATAAAGAGAGGGATTATAGGAAAAATACAAAACTTTCTTTTATTTCCACTCCAATTGACAAACATGAATTTTGAACAATTTGTTGGACTTCAGGCTAAGTGATATATCTAGAAAATCTGCACATTACTGATCCTGTGAGATACAGGCAGTCTGAGTTCATCTTTGAATGAGTGCCCAGTTGCATGTATGACTTTGAGGTATAACGGAACAAAGATTAGGCATTTTTTTCAAACCAGTTTCCTCACTGGAAAGATATTCCTTTGGGTCACAAAGTACTTATTTACTCAGTCAATACTATGACAGTGAGATTTACAACTGTGTCATTAATAACACTGATTGACAAAGAACTTCCTCAAAACTCTTTTAACTCTGGACAAACATGATCTACAAACAAAAGTGTACAGTTAGAGATTTACAGCCAAACACGTGTGTTTAGAGCAGGGGTGGGTAGGGAAAGGGGGAGGAGTGCATGAAAAACAACACCTGATCTTTTTTTTCCCCCTATGACCACTATTTGAGGCTGACTCATGTTTGTTTTGAATAATTGCTTACTTGTTTCATTGGTTGCTGAGGGTTCTTTTGATCTCTTAGAGAATGGACTGGAAAGGGACTCCTCTTTTGGAGAACTTGCACAATTCTTTACACTCCAGTGGGCTTATGAGAAACACATTATTTTGCCCATAGTGAATGAGCTAGATGATAGTTCTCCTTGGATTTGGTTAAGGACCATCTTAATAATTTTCCCTGTTGTCTGAATGCATCCGCTCCACATCTATCTTGCAGGAATTGTGGGGGGGCTAAAAGGAGACCTTGGTGCAGATATGTGCGGTTGCTCCAGTGTTCCTTTTATTGAAGCTATTTTGTATTTAATGAGTCTCTTCTGTTTGTGCCTCATAACAGCTGTAGGATTTTTTATTTATTGGTACCAATTACACTCAGTCTTCTTTTGTAATAAAATGACTTTCTATTTTAAAATGACCTTGTGTCCAAGGAGAAAGCTTTGTGGGTCCCAGTTAATTTAGAGAATTTATTCTCAGGTAAAGAAGGCCTAAGAAACACATTTCTTCTCTCATTTCAAATACAAGATTTTTACATTTTTAACTTCATTAATCAGATTTAGTTTTTAATTTTATAACATATTTAGGTGTCTTGTACACTGTACTTCCTGTCACCTAATATTGACACTTAAATTATAAATAAAGAGAATGCAATTTACATTTTCTGGATATCTTTAATATTAGATTCTTTAGCAATTATCTGCAGCTGCTGAATCTACTAGTTTCTTTTACTCTGCAGGTTTATGCTGAATCTTCAAGTATTTCCTTACTAGCCTAATTCCAGCAGATGAACATTAAAAAGAATCCTATTTCCTCTAAAGGCAGCACCTGGATTTTCCACGTAGTCAGTGTAGAGAAGGAGGTACTTAAACCCCCACTGGGAGTTTTTGTATGTCTTTCTTTTGTGCCTCACTCAAAGAAAAGCAAGATTTTGGAGAGGGGTAATATTTTTTATGGGACCAACTGCAGAGGCATTCAGAAGCCCCAGCCCCCATTTTTGATCACCTATACAGGGAGCTTGGCTTTTAACTTTGGAGGAGAATTACCTCATTAAGCAAGTATAGTTTAAATGCAATCTGAATTAAACAGCCAAGTCTTGGCTGGTGGCTGCAGTAAAAACCTTGAAAACCTCTTCTGAACATGCACAGGAATTAAAAAGAAAGGCACTAAGGGCTTTTAAAAAAAAATCCCAGGGTTGTGCAGCCTCATGATTTTGAGGGTCAGTCTCCTGCTGTTTGAACATGTGGATTGGACAATGATACAAAAATTGCTCAGCCAGCTGCTTGTGTCTTGCTGTCTGCCTGGGATCTCTTCCTTCAGCTTCTGTTCTCTGCCCTGACTGCTGAAGGACCCTCAAGAAAGAGGGGCTTCTTCACACCAAGAGCCTGTGCCAACCACCCAAAAAGGCGAAGAGCCTGTGCCAACCACCCAAACAGGCTGCATATCTACTGCAGCTCTGGCAAGCTCTTGGGCCATGCTGATGAACATCTTGGATAGGGCAGTTAGAGTGCTGCAGGACCTGCAGCTCATCCCTGGTTCTGGAATGTTACTGCTGGTGTTTGGGAGAGAAGCTGCTCCAGGGCTGTGGCACGACACCTAGCCAGCAGTGGTGGGGGGCAAGGATGAGGGTCCTCTCCTAAACCATGGAGAGATGGAGTGAAGCCAGTCACATGCATCTGGCTGACATGGAAAGCAGGAGGGTCAGGCAGGGAGCACAGACAGCGGGGAGGGGGCTACAGGAGAAGAAAGTCATTGCACTGCAGTGATGAGCCAGCCTTTGTTGGCACAAGGGCTTTGTGCCCCGTCCCACAGGTCTCTGGTACAGTCAGAGTGGCACCTACTCTGTGTAGTGGCTGTGTAGTGCAGCCTCGAGGAACAACTATCCAAACAGCAATTCACCTCGAGGAACAATTATCTGTCCATGTTTGAAGCCCTCCAGCTATCCATTGGGATGCACCAGCCCCAAAGAGCCATGGAATAAGTAGTTAAGCTACACTGGGGTGGGGTGGAAAGCAGAGATGAGAAGGGGAACAAGAAATGTCCAGAGTGGTGCATCTAAAGGTAGGGTAGAGATGAGGAGTGGGACACAGATCTTCTAATGGTGTCTAATGGTAATATTCTCTGAAAAATAAAATGGAAGAATTAAGCTGAGCTGCACTGCCTCTGACTCCTCCTGTCTTGTCCTCTTTTCTGCTGTGCACATATAAAGGCACTGAGAATATTAACTGCACCACAGAGGTGATACTGAGCTAATAACTGTACCAATACTGATAACATGTAAGAAAACCAGATGTAAGCCACCAGCACAACTGCATAGGCTCAAGTGAACTCCTGTGGTGCTATTCTGCACAGAGATGTACACATCTATTTATTTGAGTTAGAGTTTGTACATGTGAATAGCTGCAGATTTATCAGACTTGGCTGCTGACTGATGGGCTGGAAAAAGGCTGGTGTGGCCAGGGCATTCCCAGGCAGGCATAGCCAGGGCACCTCACTCTCCTGGGCAGAGCTGCACACTCCCAGCACCCACACTGAAGCCAGTAGCAATGTTGTGGGAAAACCACTAGATGTAGACACAGCGTTAGGCTGTCACTGATACAGGAAAACTGGAATCTATCTTCAAGGGGAAATTACCTTTAAGTGCCATGAGAGGGGGCAGGTGATTCTAAACAGAAATTAAAAACCTTTTAAGGATTACACTGATCTTAGGTTTCATAATAACAACAAGTGTGTTGGCTAAGGATTTTTTAATAATGTCTTATTTATTCAATCTGTTTTTTTTAAATGCCTCCTTTGCTCTGTTGCATTATGGCTAAGTGCCACCAAATGCCACATTATCCTCTAAGACTGCCCTCATTTACCCTCCAAAGCCCCCGTCCCCTTTGCAGCAGGGTCGCTGAGATTTGTCAGCTCACCAGGGCAGAGCTGGTGGCAGCTCATGCTGTGGGAAGCATTAATGTGCTCTTGGGAGAGAGCAAAATATTGAGAAATTAATGGTAGGTAAATAATGCTTCTGTCCTAAGCTAATGAGGCTCTTTTTTGGAATGCAGATGAGGAATTCATCAAAAGAAGGCTAATTTAAACTTCTAAATGTTTAAATCATCTAAATGGCGCATGAGAAACACTGCCTGGTTATCCTCTGTCCTGGGCAACAGGGCAGAGCATCAGCTAATGTAAATCCACCAGAGCTACAGCAAGGTATAGCAGTGATAGACCATGCATGGGGCTGGTGTGGTCAAGGAAAATGCCCCCTAGAAAGAGCACCCTGCTTCCAGTGGGAGAGAAAAAGGAATGAAAGGCTCTTGCCAAGGGCTTGTTAGAGACAGGTCTGCTTTCACCCTATCAGAAAGGTACTCACTGTTCATATTCTCCATTCATTTTCCAATGTGGTACAAAGTTAGGGTAGCAAGTTTACCCTGCAGCACTTTCCTAGTGTTGAAGAGCAGCAGAAAAAAATGTCTCGAGAGGAATAAAAAAATAAAATCATTAGCCAACTGATCATCTTCCTAAAGGTAAGAGAGTAGCAAAGAGAAAGGCTGCCTGAGGGCTAACAGTGCTTGCAAAGAATTGAGCATTTGAGAAGGCTCAGAATGAAGAAAATTGGTAATTTTCAAAGAAAAACATCATATTCAATGGATAACAACAGATCAACAAAACAAAATGAAATTAAAAAAAGAATTAGATGAATAACAATTGAAAGACAATTTGAGTTTCCTTACCCATGCCAACACCTGGTGCCAAGGGCAGTCCCATCCTGTTCCTCAACACAGGCATCATGACAGGATCCACACCAACAGCTCACAAGGCCAGGAGGCAGGTTTGAGCAGTGGCCCTCCAATTACCCAGTGTTTGGATGTGAATGGTGAATGGTTAACATGCTTCCAGGTGGGGTTTTGGTATAAGCCAGATAAAATTCTCCCAAATCCTGCTTGAGCAAGGTTTGGGAGAGGCCACATGCGAGGCCCAGTTCCCAGCAGACAGGACGGGTGTGATTGCATCAGGCTGGCTCCCTCTGCTCTGTCCTCCAGCTTAAACTGGGATTTGCACCCATGAATGCCTCCACATGTCAGCACACTGCATTGCAGGCATTGAAAACTAACCACCATCCTCCTACCACAGGAAAAAATGAAGCTCACAAAACCATCACAATTTTTTCAGACACTTTGAGCTGAAAATACCCTAACTTTCCAGAGTATAATAGTGATGGCACAGGGACCCAAGATGAGGTGCTGAGGAGATGCAGGTCAAGCGCTGTGTAAAGTGCCTGAGCTGTTTCCCAACCTCCAGGCCAACGACCAGTTTCCAAACCTGTTTTAATTTGCTGGGCAGAGCCTTAAATCCCAATGAGGAAGTGTATGGTTGCTCTGTAAATTCCCTGCTGGGAATAAAGCGATGCACATGAATAAACTGTGCTCTATGTCATAGACTACACAGCAGGGGAAAAAAAGCCAGGATTTGGGTATAATAGGAAAGGTCTCTCTGCCTTGGGTTGGGGTGGACTTGCCTCACCAACACTGAGCAATGTACAAGCAGCTGCCTGGCAGCAACTCAAGTCACAGTGTGGAAATCAGCCCTCATACCTCAGGGCCAGGCTCTGCATTGCACAGGCTGAAGGCTCTCTGAGAAACATGAGCCCCAAAAGACACCTGCCTTTTTCTCAATAAATGACTTTGACAAGAGGCACTTTTTCACAAAACAGAATTCCTTGCAACACAATAATAGTAATATTTTTCTTATTTTGTGAAAGTGTTGAGCTGCTTAACTGTTTTTCATCCAATATTTTGACATAGTGTTACCAAAATAGTTACTAAAATGTTTACCTGCTAAAATCTCAGTCTCTGATAAATCAATGGAAAAGACATCGAGACATTATGACAACATCTTCACAAGAAAGCACAAAGAATAATAAACATAATAAATGCTAATTTAAGAGAAATCAGAAAATGTAATTTGTTTTTAAATGTTTGGAATTTTAAGACTTTGCTCCTAACAACAATGTTGTTTTTCAGCCAGCTTTTCTCAGACGTGCTTTCAGGAGTTATCCACATGCTCAGTGTTTGCTGTTGCCTTCAAAGATTATAATCTCATTCAAGCAGAGACTCATCTTCTCTCATGTTTGCAAAGCACTTGCACAACTCTGAGTGTCACTGGAGCTAGAAGCAACAGACCCATCAACACAACGATCGACCAGAAGATAAAAAGAAGAAAAATGGCATTTGAGTGAAAACATGCTTCCAGAAAGGAAAAATGGATAGTATAATCCAAGGTTCACTCAGTGGTCCAGTTTAGTGTCTCAGGGACACTAAATTGTATGGGGAGAAGCCCACAAGCACTGAGCCCATGTCTGTGCCTGTGTGGCAGCACTGTGAGTGCACAGCCCTGAGCCAGCCTTCCCCTGCTTAGTGTGGGCACACAGACCCATGCAGGTGGCTGGGCAGGCTCAGCACGACTAACATTACCTAGACCCCCCACTGCTGTGGTTTTTTCCCTCTCTCTGCCTGTGCTAAGCTGTTTAGAGCCTCAGTGTCATGTGTGGTTTGCTCACTGAAAAAAAAAACAAAAGCAAAAAAGAAAGAGATTGCCTGTTATAATGTACTACCTGCAGGAGGGTTTGACCTGTGTGTGAACTGGAGGGGGTGATGGCTAAGGAATACATACACAAAACCTACATCTGGGACATTTGTGAAGCTGTTTGTACCTTTTCTGAAATATTTCAGGGGTTCCGAAGTGAAAAAGGTTAAAACACTGGTAACAAGGAGCATTTATATGGCTCAGTGTTGTGTCATGTATCAAATATTTGCCAAGAAGTCCTAAGCCACATAAATGCCATACTTCACCTGGATTAATGCAACCTCTGCCTCACAGGGGTTAGAAGGCAGTTCAGGTATCTTGGTACACTGCTGCAATATGCTGGGCAGCCATAAACTACTGTGTAAAAGGGGAAGAACTGGATGAAGAAAGCTATGCAACACTTGAGGTCAGAAAAGTACCTGTGGTGGAGACAGTCTCCCTACATCGCCCTGATGAGCCATGCACTCACACACCCCATTTCCCCTGTGTGTCTGTGTAACATGCAGAGGGAGGAGAGAGCTCAGCAAAGCACCCAGCAAATGGGGAGAATACACTGACACCTGCTCTGCAAATTAAACTATGGGCTGGAAAACAATGCTTACAATTTGGTGACAATTTCCACAAGTCTCTGGACTCCTTCACAGACATCATCCCTAGCCTGACCTTTTAAACTTGATGGTAAACAGGCAGGAGAGCTCAGTTCTTTACTTCATGTTTGTTAGTGAGATCCAGCATACAGATCCCGCCTATCCCTCCTGATCATTTGTCAGATATATCGATGTCTTATCCACTACTCACAGCAGAAAGCATCCAAATGTCATTAAAGCCTGCCCTTACTGTCCAGTGACAACTGTTTAATGGAGCAGGTCACAAGGGCAGAGGGAGCTTTTAGACATTCAGGGTGAACAACTGAAACAGCACCAACTGGCAGGACACAAATTTCAGCTTGTGGTGTAAGATGCACAGAATGGGATATAGTTACTGGGCTACCAAGACAGAGAGGACAGACATGAGAGATAAAACTAATGGTTTCAGCAGAAATTATGGAGCAAAAGACCAGAGGTCCTGTGGTTGGGGCCACCAGGGCAGGGGTTTTGCAGCTGGTGGGTACAGTGTTCCCCAACCCCTGACTCATGGCAAGGACCCAGGGTTAAAAAAAGCTTATTGAGGTGAGACTACAAACAATTTCTGTCCTGCTTTCTCCTCCACCATGCCATGGCCTTCTCACCCAAGGAGCTGCATTGCTCCTTGGGTGCTTACTGAACATTCCCAAGTTCAGTAAGCTGACAGAAACAATCTGGTTTTGGCCTGAGGGGTTTTTTCTTTTTTGGAAATTTCACAGTGCTGTTCTGAGTGCGGCTGCCTTTCAAAAGCACAAACTCTTGAGTGCAAAGGACTGGGTTATATCCACTGCAACCTGTCATTGCTAAGTGCAGTTGACCTCTTTCACTCACTCTAATCCCAAAACACACATCCTGTTACGCAGTACTAAATATTTTTTTGGCACACAGTGTGTAACAGATACGGTATAGAGATTAAAAAAACCCAAGATAAACACTCATTCATCTCTTCCTGGAGAGGTTTGGCATGTGATGAGTCTGTCACATGCCAGTTGTTCAAAACAAACCCAATGAATGAGGGCCAAGGTGGAACAAAAATTACTTGATGCAGGGACCTCACCAATTGATGACTGAAATCTGTAGCAGTCACAGTGTGGAGGAGATGCCATTTCAGCCTCCTTTTCAGCATGTCCATGTCCAGATGGAACTTCATGGGCTTCCCGCAAGCACTGGGACTTTCCCTTCCCACCTTCCTACAGTCTGCTTCTTCTTCTTCTTCCCTGACATGTAACCCTCCTCATTATTCTTTACTTTGTCATTATTTTTTTCCCTTCCCTGCCTGACCTCTGCCTCCATGCTGTACTCTCCTGCTGGGCCCCTGCTTCCATGATCCCTGCTGTGTGCAGCAGACGGAAGAACACCGGGTGGGAAAACCCTACAAGCAGAGGGGAATGACTGTGGACTGCTAAGGAAAATGGAAGAGGTCATCAGGTCTTGCAAGCTGCCTCTTTCACTTTAAGGAGAACTTTGGATCGAATAAAGACAGCACCTCCTAGGCGCCTATTTCCAGGTGAGACTCCTCATGCATGTTGAAGATACTGTTTTGTCAAGCTGTACCATATCCTGAATGATGCCAACAGACTTCAGTTGTTGGGAGTAGGGACCAGGGTCCTGAAGGCTGACACTGCTCTCCATTTGTCACTGAGGTGCTGGGAATCACCAGGAATTGCTACCACTGGAAAAACATCATGAGAACAAAGCCCAGCCCCCAAAATTGTGGCTCACCTTGCTCAGAAGTGTAGAGAGCACACTAGTGGATATAAAGAGAAAATAAATAAGATTTTAAATTGGAGTATTCATGCTTCTGCCAAAACCTTGGTCTGATATATGCTGCTTAATGTGTGTGTATTTTCCTTTGGATGAATGTAGCCATGCCTTTCCTAAAATTTTCCTGCATAAAATGAAGGCATAATATGCAATACAGCAGGTTGAAAATATATTGAAGATATTTACTACGTTCTGCTTTTGTAGATGTTGTTTAACCATCTTTACTCACAATAATTAATTGTTGCATTGCAATTGTCTTTAGCACCAAATAAAAGTTGTTCTGTACTTCTTTAACAATGTATTTTTAAGCCACTCAGTGCTTAATACAAGTTTGTAACCTGCAGGCTCAGGTCTTGTGGAGACTCATGCACGTGAATTATTCATAAGCTAAGGAACTGTGGCTATTAACGAAAGTAAAACTACTTGAAAAAGAAAAGTAGCTCACGCTTCAATTTTGTTCAGGAATTGACCTTAATTTGCTCTTCAGATCTAGACTGCCTTATTAGGAAGCTTTCTTGTCTGTTTTTTATTCATTTTATATAGGTAGGAAACAGATAAAAAAGGTTTCCAAACTCCATAAATCTTCTAAGTTAGAATGAACTTTCATGACAGCTGTAATGCTGTGGACAGCATCTTAAACCAAAGGGTTCCCCTGCCTCCCCCACTGGCCCAACATTCAGTACTTTCTGTGTGACTGTGAGGAGGCAGACAAGATGACTCAAATGCCGTTAATGTACAAGATGGGTCTGTGAAGCCTTAAATCAGTGAGGCTCAGCTGTCATCCTGTGCATTTGCATTTGTAGTGAAAAAGCAAATCCCTGATAATTCCTTGATTTTTCTTAAACAGAGAGAAAGCAGAGAATATTTTAAAGAGCAGTGAAACAGAACTCAGTTGTCACATTCACAAAGTGCCATACATTCATCTTGCTGTTAAGAACTGTAAGAAAAAAATCTTATAAGAGCAAAACTTTCCCTGCTTACAAAGTAAACAGTGAAATATAAACTGGATTACCTGTCATATCAGGTATATGTCACTGTTTTTTCAGGGTGTTCAGACATTTTATTCCAGAAAACCTTCTCCAATTTCACTGGATTGTAGAAGTAATGGTAAAGTGATGTAGTCTAAGGTCCCTTTTACTTACTATATGCTAGAAAAATTTAGGAAAAGGACAGCCCTTATAAAGTTAAAAATTTGGCAGTTGCAGTTGTGACTTTCACATTTTAAAGTAAAAAATAAACCAAAATAATTTTGAAGCTTTTTTGCTTCGTTTTGAGTCGTCTACCATCCTCTTACCATGTGAGGTGGCTGTAGCACCGCAGAGCAAGACTCACTGCAGTCACAGGTTGCAGCATGAAGACTCACTCCGTTCTCTCAGAACGGGCAGTTCATTAGCAGCCAGTTTATCGACCTTACCACAGGCTGGGAGCCCTCTGAATTTTTCATTATCTCCTCCCCTTAAGAGCACAAAACCCGTAATTTTTTCCACGCAAGAAACAGACCATGGGATTCAAGGGAAGAGAAGTAAATTTTGGACTTTGATCAATGTCTTTGATGCAGTTCAAGAAATTTCACAGATTGAGACACATTCCTGCACTTCCAATCCAAAACTCACTTAGTTTCAGACAGGGAAGAGTATTCCTCACTATCCTCTCCAGGCTGCCCCTCAGCTGAGGGCACGTTTTCAATGCTGAAGGTGCAGAGAGGCCCAACTCTCCATAGCTCTGGGCATGTGTCATTTTGCATCTTCACCTGGGTTGTGTGGGCGAAGCAGTGACTGCATAATATCCTTCAGATTAAGGAACCCAAATTATTTTTTCTCTCTGTTGTCTCAGGAAGCACTTGTAAACATTGCAGGGCACAGGAATGCAGCCTGGCTTTCTTCTGTACCTTACCAAGATGTCCTGTCCACTAAGCTCTGACAACAGCTCCACTGCCACTGCCTGTCCTGCATCCCTGGCTGTGTGTCTGTCTGGCTCAGCAGGATGGGTGGAGGGGGCAGCTCTCCCCCTGCACACACTGTTTCATGTTTCATCTTCATTTTCTGGAAGCAGCATTTCCTACAGGTATATCAGGCTTTACCAAACACCAACACCCAGAAAACTGCTAAATGTATCTTTCCTTACCTTACTATAAATTTTGATTAAGACTTTAGGAAAACAAGTTTGGAAAGACACTTAAAAGAAAACCTAAACAATTTACACAGAGACAAGTCTCTCTTAGCATATTCCAAGGTAGCTATGCCAAACCACGGCTCCTTAAATGCTGATGGATCTGGATAAACAAGGAAGCAGCTTTCCAGTGTCACCAGGACCTCTCATTGCCTTTTCAGCTCTTCAGAACTTTTTTTCCTCCATAGTACACACCAGGCTTGGTTCAAAGTGAAGGAATCTCTGAGATGTCCACCTCAATACTTAATAATATTTCAGAATCAGAGTTTTTTTCCTTTAATTCACATGGCCTGAAAATAATTATACATCCAAGGCTAATAACAATTTTGTGCTTGTGTTCTGCACAGCCTGTAGTACTGTCTCAGGTTTTAGTACAGATTCACAGTCTTTTTTCAGTACTATTAAGAGGATATAAAAATAAACCTAGCCTTGGTCATTTCTCACTCAAGTTAACCAGTATCATTTTAAGTTTCTCTGGGATCAAACCAAAACCTAGCAAAGGCTAGGAGCCTGGATCCCAAAGGATAGAAGGTGTCCATGGGGAAACCCTGATTCAGGCACCAAATCACTGATGATGACTGTGTACTTTCTACATCAGCTCAAAGGCATTTTATCATGTGCTATAAATGCATCCTCAACCCCCAGTTCAGCTTGTTGGGAACATACTGCTGGAGCCAGATAGGTCTGATGGCTAAGGAAGGGCAGAGCTTGTAGGCAGGAGTTAGGGGTCCCTAGTACCTTGCAATCAGCTTGCTCTCTGCTTTTCTAGTGCAAAGCTGACCTCTTGAAGCTCCCTGCTCCCTTTGTGCTATGCTCCCTTGTCCTTCAATCAGCGCAGCTGCATGACAAGGAACAAGTGGGGCAGCCTTGCAAAGCATGAACCTTGAATAAATAAACTGCAAGGAGAGAAACGAATCCTGACTGACTTCTTGCATCTCCTGATGAAGGCAGTGTTTCCTGGCAGCCTGTGTGTCTCACAGCTCCAGAGAGATTAGCGTGGTGTTTACCTGCTCTTTCCCAGGCTGAGCAAACGTTTGATCTTGCAAATGTGTACACAAGTTTTTGACAGTTGCCATAGCACAACAGGAACCCTCCCTTCTCTCCTCTTGTTTGTAACCTTTGAGGACTAACCAGCCAAGCTTTCTGACAGCATCAAAAATACAGCTCATTTTAAATTAACTTCCAGGGCAAAAAGGGCTGCTTTCAAGGGTTCAGTCACTGACTGAGTTGGATATTCCTCCATCAGCATGCACCAGATGCCTTTTTAGAGAAGGAAAGGGCTTTTCTTGTCCCAGAGAACAGGGAACTGGTTGGCTTTTGGGGATTTTTATGGAGGAAGAATCAGAAAGGTGGTACTGCTGTGCCTACACCTGCACTGGAGAAGCAGGGAAACACTTCCCTCTCCCACGGGAATCCATTTGGGTAGTGTCGACTACTATTTCTTGCATGGTATTTAATACTCGTCTCCTGGTAGAGACTAATGTTCCATTGTGTCCCTGGGCACTTTGTGTGAAGTGATATGTAACCACAATAAAAGCAAGCTGCTGCCAAGAACGTGCAGTGGGGGTTGCAGAACAAAGTTGGGGAAGTTTCCTGGGGTATCACAGGTAAAATAAGGGTGGACCTACAGCACCAAACTATGCACTATGTATGTCACAGCAAGGGCCCATAGAATTGATGGTTGCATAATGCTTCCTTTTCTTCATATTATCTTCACTTTGCCCATTTTCTTTCATAGAGTTGAATAGGCACTTATCTCGATCTTATTTTGTCTTGGCACTGCTGGTGTAACGTCAAACACTAGCATCAGCATTTAAATTTATCAGGTTCTGAGGACTAGCTGTTGAAATAAACAGCCTATCCAAAGTGGCAACATTAAAAGCATTGATGGGACCTCAAATAGAACCAGCGGGCCCTTTGCAGTGCTAAATTAAATAACAGAAAATTCATGCTGTAGATGTCACTTACCATGCTAGCAAACTGAATTCCCACAGCCCTATTTCAGGTCCTAAAAGTCTGGTGAACAGAAAACAGCAAGATAAGTCCCTTTCCTGTCACGTCAAAAAGTTATGTCCTGGTTTAACCCCTTGGTTCTCATTAAAAATCCTGGTATTCGTTTTCTTAATTTGGGAGTGGAAAAAAAAGGAGGCGGGACAGAGACCAGAAGTGTTCTCACCCTTTAATTTACCTACTTACATCATTGCTGCTTCTTCCTTGGTATTGCACAATGAGGTCAAAAGCCTTAACAAGGAGGAAGCCAGATACTTTGTTATTCCATGACTTCTGCAGGGGTGAGAGTGAGACATGAGGTGAGAGGTGAGAAGAGGCTTTGCTGAGTATTGATCAATGTCTTTGGTGAGGTGGAGGGTAAAACCTCTGGTGCACTTTTATTTTTGAGGTTATACTTTTAATCAGCAGCTCTTATATCTGTGTTTTCAGTCACACTAGAAGTGCATTCATAGAAATTTCATGTTACAAATCAAGAAGGAGTCATGCATTATATTCACACAGGTAAAAGGAGAAGTAAGAGTTCTCCTTTCCTCCTGGACTCTTAGAGCTCTACCTTTCTTCAAGGAATTGCCAGTCCTGGCCTACTTTAGCCACAGTGAGCATGGCAATGTGCTGTCCATCTCACCTGGAATAACCATAGGTATCTTTTAAATACTTTACCAAGCAAAAAGCACCTGAACTGCCCAAGCTGCCTTTTCACAAGTTGTCTTATCACTTCTTGGAGCCCTGGTACCTAAAGGACTTAATTAACTATCTAAAAATGCCATAATGGTTTTGCAAAGACAGCTAGCAAGTTGTCACTATGCAAATCTGTACTCATATTCTTACAGCTGGTTCAGTGAGACTGTTCTGGCTTAAAACTGAAACTGATCATACTATCTGTTTTCTAGAGCTCTGGATTAAATTAGTTTCTTTTCTTGTTTGTGAGACATTCACAAAGGACTCCTGTTTCCTTCCAGTCTGACTTTTGTCTAGGTGCCAGATAACTTACCCAGACTAACCTGTTTGTGAACGGCTGATTTCGCTGCCTGGCCTGTCTCCAGAGTGCTGCTTGGAGCCCTCTCACACAGGGCTCCTGTGACAATGAGCAAACAGCACTCCGAGGTTCCTGTGTGTTCTCGCAGACAAGGGTCAGCATCTCATTTCACCACTGCAGAGAGAGCTCGCCACTTGGCCCTTCCAGGGCTACACAGGCTGTGCCAGTGTGGCCATTATGAAAGTACAGCCTGTACTTGCCAAAAGGTTCTTCAGCTCATTCTAAAATTAACTACAAATGCACAATTGGCCTGCCCTTTCCAACTTTGCCTTTTGCCAGCCTAAGGTTTTTTTAAGCTGAGGGATCATATACTCTCAGAGAAAAACAGCAAAGAAACCTTTCTGATATAGACAGGGTTAGAAAACTCATTTACTAACAGACATTTGTAGCTTGGCTGGATTTAATGAAGTGACATGTCAAAACAATAAATATTAAAAGAGCAAAAAGATTGATAGTAGAAGAAAGTTTTTTCATTAGAAAGCATCAGAAAGCTCTTGTAGCGAAAGGACTCCTCTTGAACTCTATCAAAGTCTGTGTCTGAGGTCTGTGAATGACTATGAATTTTAATTTATGGACTAAAGGGGGAAGATTGGTAGAGGATCTTGGAGACCCCAGCTATTGATCAGAAAGAAGAAAAAAAAAGAAGGAAGGGAGAGCAGAGAAGCAGCAGAACTAGGAGAAAGAATGATTCTTGTAAAAGTCATCAGATAGAAGGCATGGTTAATGAGTTTCCATGTAGGAGACTAAGAGATACCAGTGAGAAACAACTGAGAAATTGATGTACAAGAAGTTCAAGAAGTCCAGAAAAGAAAATCTGGGAACTGGAACTACTGTGCAGAATGCAAAAATAAATACTGTAGAGAAAACCAAAACAATCAAATAGCAATCAAGATTTGATCTCTGAGATTGAAATGATAATGAGAAAAGAGAAATAAACAGCAGACTGCTGTAATCGCTTCAGTAGTGGTGATGGCATAGAAAGAGATTTCTTAAGATCTCTAGAGAAGATATTAACAATATAGGAAGATAAATACTACAAAAGACAATGAAAGGTTTTTAGTTCACAGATATTAATTAGGTATTAAAATCAGATATCTAATTTGATAGCTATGAAATTTGTTTGCTATTGAGAAACACATGCCTCAATAAAGAAAAATTTTGTATCTGGTCTTGTTAAAACATAAGGCTGTCATGGAAATGCTGGCCGCAGAAGGTAGTCTTGCCTCATGTGGGGTTAAATTAACCAGAAGGATCAACAAAAAGAGCCCATATTAAAGCCCATGTTGTTTCTCTTTCCAGAAGAGAAATCTGTAGGATACAGGAAGAGCTAATGAGTAAAGGCACAGCTGTTGAGGAGTTCAGAAAATTGAATGAGACTTGGGTGTTGGACATGAAGAATGTGCTACTCAAACCTTCATACCAAGAAAAGGAGGAAATTTTAAAGAAGGGTCTTAAAATTGTTTAGATAAATAGTCAGATAAAAATTGGGAACATGTAAAAAAACCTAAATACCAGGAAAAAAGACCTTTTACAAAATTCAAGGTTACTCACGCACCAATTCTGAAATCTGAATCTATATCTCTACACAGCTACTCTGCAGTGCCTACCCTTGTATTATAAAAAACTTTCACCCTTTCATCCCATAGATGGCAGCTCTTGGGCAGAGTTCACATCCACTTCCAGAGATGATGCTGGGGCATACCTTTGTTCTCAGCTTGCCCCAGCTGTCTTTAACAAAATGTGTTAATGTGTCCTCCTCCACCAGGCAAATGGAAGGAGGGCAACCAGAAAAGGTGTAGAACCCAACCCAGCTATGGGCTCAGGTGGGACTAACTGGAACATTCCCTTTTAAGTCCTTTCTCATCTTTGATCTGTTGCTGCCTTCTGGCTTTGCTATGTAATAAGTATCCTACTGTTTTTAAATATTACAGGTTTCTGCTTCTCTTTCAACACTGCCCTGAAATTACTGAACAGAAGTACCACAGTAGCAATTTACACAAATGGTGGAAGCACAAGTTATAGTCCCCATTTTCTTTCATTTTCACTCATTGTTCAATAATTCATATATACTCAAGATTTCAAATTACTTTCAAGTTCTATGACTAATAGGGTGTGGAGCTGTAATTTACTTACATGAATGTTTCATGATTTCTTTTTCAGTGAATTTGGGGAAGGTACCACAAAACCTCAATTCCTGAGCATTTTAACAGGAATCCAGTGACTGAGCTGAAATTTGACTTGAATTTAACATGTAAATTCTGTCCATCAGCAAAAGGGAAAAGATTACATTGTAGCTTCACTTTATCATTACCTTCCATTTACCAGAGAGTGCTTCAGATGCATTTGGAGAAGGTCCCAGTGCAAAGAAGAGAAAAATAGGGCATGTGAAACATCAATTATTAAAATATAATATTCATTACAATGGATGTAGTCACTAGGAATGGCTAATGTGCTCAGAGACACATGTTGGTCTTGATTTACGGATATTAACTGATGTACTGATATTTAGACAGAATAAGTACTGGGTGTATAAGGAGTAGTATTAGAAAAGCACCCACTTAGATTCAATTAAAAAAAGAAAAAGAAATGTTATGTATTAATATTTTATTCTCTGCCATTAGACCTGCAAGGTTGAAAACTATCCCTTAGGTTTTGTCAAAAAGCCCTATCATTTCTGTATTGTAGCATCTTAAAAATGTAGAAACTTTCAGATATTTTGTTCCCCTTCCACTCCCTGCTCACTCCTCAGACTGCCCTTCCCCTGCTTCCAAAGCTACTGGGGCTCTCTCTCTCTCTCTCTGAAAGTCCCTCTGAAACTCTTTGCTGACTTGTGCCTACCCACAGCAACATCAGCCCAGCTCTCTAGCTGGGCCAGAGCACCTTACAACCTTTGCTAAAGGGCTATGGCTGCCAGAATTTGTGTTATGTCTATCTGCAAACCGCTTCAGGCACACTCAGCTTACACCCACCCTTCACCACCGGTGCAAAAGCTCCCTCGTTGCTCCAGCCCTTACCCACGGACCAAACGCCCTGGATGGCAGCAGCCCACACAATGCCTTATCTCCTGGAGTGCTATGAGGACTAGCCACAACAAGTCAGCATGTGAATGCCAGTTCCCCAGAACTGTTGCAATGAAAGGCGAATCTGGAGACCTGGGATATGCAGCCCAGTTCCCAGGAGAGATTGCCTAACCAAGGGAGGCGATTACCAGTGTCGTTCTTTAGGAACAAGTTGGACAAAAAAGCAACAGAACTGACAGAGCCAGAGACAAATAAACCTGCCTTTGGGCAGGGGCAGGCATTCAAAGACATGGTACATTCTCCTCTGCTTTCTATCATCTGCCTAGGTACACTGATTTTTGGCATCTTTCTTAAGCCTTCTCTTCATGGCCACACTAATTTGGATGATGAACCAGCAGAGAGGTGCTGGAACAGGAATCAGGATGAGCAGGGCATGTTTTCTCCTTCAGTACTGCCTCACTGTTTGACCTTGAGCTTCTCACATGCTGCTGTGTTTGCCAAGACCGTGCATTTACAAATAAAGCTCATGGTAATTCATCTGCGTCACAGTGCTAAGATTTTGGATGAAAATCAATGTGGAAAGAAATTATTTTTTTTCTTCTTTCACTAAAAGATTAATCACATGAAGCAAGAAGAAAATAAATTGTAACTTACGTGAAGAATTACTACAGCAGGATTTGAGGAACAGTCACAGAAATGTATGCTTATACTGCATAAAATCAAACTGGGCTTTGCAGTGCTTCCCATATTTTCTAGTGAACACACCAATACATTGTCCCACAAGTTTTACATGTGTTGAACTAACCTCCAAAAAACATTCCTGAAATTGTGGGAAGACTCATGAGAAGTAGTGAACAATCACCATTTCAACTAGGCTCACCTGCAGTTGCAGCTAAAATGTCTGAAAAGCAAATTTTCTGGATTGGGGTCCTGGCCTCACTCTCCTGCCCCGTGCTGCTGTCTTTCCTGTGTGAGCCTTCATTTTTCCCAAGTGATTCCCAAGTGAGAACAAGTGATTTTAACACCTCCTTAGTCTCAATTCCTGAGTATTCAGAATATGTAGAGCAAGGAACCTTGACAGTTCAGTAGCATTTTAGAGTGGTTGACTTTTCCCCATATTTCTCATTGTAAGGACTAAAATTTCTTTGAATGTAGTATAATTTCTCATGGAAAGAAAAATGTTATATATTTCTGCATTTTTTTGATGAACTGGGAGAAGTAAAGAGAAAAAATCCCATATGTATAAATAATTCCCAGTCAGATGAAAATGCAGCTATTGGCAGTCTTGGTAAAAAGCAAGGCTAGCAGTCAGTAATCAGAAATATAAATTCAGTTAACATGTCCGTGTGTACAAGTTGATAAAGAACTGCTGTACTCTGACTGTAAACAACAAGATTGTGGTCCAGACTGAATTAAGGGCAGAAGTAACTTATTTGGATTACTTTCTTACTGTACAATCAAACATAAGCCTTCCATGTTCACAAAATTCCAGTCTAACAGGCTGAAATATATGTAGGAGACCCACAAGGAGAAAATGTGGCTGTACATAGTACAGAAAACTGGCTTTTCCGCCAGTATTTTACTTCATGAATCCTCTCCGAAACAGATTAATCCATCCTCACACCCCTATCCTCCTTATCTCTCTACTGCCTTCTGGACCACCACTGGCCTCCAGCTCCTCTTTCCCCTGTCCCAGCTTGGTACTGGAAAGTACCTCATTCAGACATTTCAGAAATAGCAAAATAAAGGTGTTTCAGGGTGGAAAGTGAAAAACATGTAACCATCAGCTGCAACAGGAGCTCTGAGCCCCCCTGAGGTCTTCACCCATTTCCATTCATTCACACTAACTGTGAGCCTGCCCCAGGCAATCCACTAGCAAGCTCCTACCACAGTAGGATTAAAAAGTATATTTATACTGTCATGTCATGTTATAAAGTTGGAACTTGGATTGATTATTTTTGCAGAGCCAAATTATTTTGTGTGAACGTATACTAGAATCAACATCCTCTCCCACCCCGTACTGTGTCACTGCTCATTTCCCCAAGCGATATGAAGTGGGACTGAAAATCATGACAAGCAGTGTGACCGCTGTTCACCCCAAAATCCATTATTTAAATAAATCACCTTTTCTGTTGATCAGTCACTCCAGCACCCAATGTTAGGAAGGCTGAAAGTCAGGGACAGAATTCATCTGTTTTATCAGCTGCATTTGGTCAGTCCAATCACATCAGAATTCATGCTACAAAAAGACATGAGATAAAAGAAAAGGATGAATGTGGAGTACAGAACTGACACAGGCCTTCTGCATTTTCAAATGGTATGGAAATATAAAATCCTTAAAATGTTTGTTTTCATCAACATTTCAGCAGTATGAAGCTGTTTATGGGTTATGTTTGGGTTATATTTGGGTTTCGCTCTTCATGAGGCCTACATGATTGTAGATCCTACTTCTTTTTATGCCGCCTTTATTCCAGTAAAATTAAATGATCCTTTAGTTTAATAAAAGAGACTGTCTTCCTTTGAAGTGCACTATCATTTGTGTGTTTCTAAAATGGAGATGCCAAGCTCTGGTGGGCCCAAAATCAGAGTCGATAAAGACGCTAGAGGCCTATGCACAATGTCATAAAGTCTTGTCTGTAACTGAATTTTTTCTGTTGCACATTATACTTCAGACATGCTATTTTTATGTGGAAGGACATAATCTGTGGGAAACCTTGACATTGGAAAATTTACTCATTGTGTCATGGGCCCTCCCAAGGAATAAAGCACACAAAAATGATGAAGTTCCTACAGTTGCACTGAATCATCTGTTTCTCCTTGGTTAAAGGAAAAAAATAACACGAAAACCTGGGAAGTAATGATTATTAAACAATTACTTTCCACCTTACCTTCAGTAAATTGGCAGGTTTAATAAATCAGCTACTATCATTTCAAATTTCTCAGTACACAGTTTCTGAAATACAAAAACATCCAGATTTTGAAATTTTCGTCTTGTTAAATATTTGGATCGGTGTTCTAGGCTCTGTTTTTATCTCTAAGTTCTGGTGATTATTCTAGAGTAATTACTGAACCTTGGTTTTGTTTTGGTATATATAACATGTTTGTTATGTGCAAATGGAAGTCCTCTGGCTCCTTTTGCATCTCTCTTTCCTTAGGTCCCTCATTCCTACATCAGACATGTAGAAAAATTTCCTCCTGAAATAGGAATAGAGATTCAAATCTGATTTAATTCAGGTGTTGAAATTATGGAGTAGAATTACATGCCAGAAGATGTGTGACTTTCAGGTAATTTCTCTTCCCTGGAATGCTTCTGTCTCATTTAAAACATTAATTTAAAGCCTGAGGGGCCAGCCCATCCTGCACACAATATACTGGGCTGAAAATGAAATTCTTAACTAACAAGGTGCAACAAACCCTTGCTGCCAGAAAGCAATATATTGCTGATGTCTGCATGTTTTGTAGTTTTAATCCAACAGCACATTGCTCTGCAGGCAGATACTCCTATTTAAATGAGGCAACTCAGGAGGGAGGGAATGTATTACTATTAAATATACATAGGAACAAAGAAACATCCTGACTGTGTTTTTTCCAAGCACTTTTGTATAGGTATAATACTGTGATTGATGCTTCTATACCCATGCACTAATAGCCAAACAGATTTTCAAATTCACAAGAGCCATTGGAGAACATCCAATTTCCCTCCATTCACCTGGATGTCATAAAAGCAGTTGAGTGATGGTTGATCCTGGGCTAGCTCTTAAGCTAAAGCAAATTTGCTTATTCTTGGTAACGTCATTCTCAGTAATAGCAGGAGGAGTTCCATTAAAAAAATATTAGGCCAAATAGACCAGATTTTCAGCCATGTGTAAATCTCTATTAAAATCCTCTTTTAGAGCATCATCAGCACCTAGTGAAAGGTATAGACCTACTTCTCACAACTGAAGGAAACATATACCTGCTTTGTAGCCACAAAATGTGGGTTTTTCAGTGTCCTCTCATCTTACTGTATTGTCACTCAGCTGAAGAGAGTTTTTTGTGTTTCCTCTGTAAGCAAACTCCCTAGTGAGACTTGAGCCCACTTCTTACACCTTTTGTAACAAAGACTTTTCAGTCTATGCACCCTGTTCTTTTCTTTAGCTTTCAAAGAGCAAAGTCTTTTTGATAGCAGTTTTCTGGGAAAGTAGGTAAGATTCATGGAGTGACCCACAGTGTGAATGTATCTGCAGATAATCACATGAAGGAGAAGAGAGACTTTCTTATGCAAACCACTCTCCTTGATGTACTCCTGACGCACACAGGCACAGCCTTTGCTCCTGCCCTTCTTTTCAATCGTGCATTTTGTGATTCTGCATCTGGAGGAGCTGCCAGGATGCCCTGATCTGCCCCTGCAGCAGCCACACACAAGCGTCTGCAGCTACTGCTGGCTAGAAAATCCTCCAGGTCATGGTATTGTGGGAAAGATCCCCTGCTGTCTGAGTCTACCTATGGCTCACATGTCTCAAAAGATGAGTAAAATAAACCTTCTTTGATGGACAGTTTTATTCAGCTTCCTTCATCAAAGACTAAAGATATAGCATGAATACATAAGAAAGTTATATCAAAGTAACAAGCTGAAAATAAACTTGCTTTAATGAGATGGATGTAGTTTGATTATGCTCAGTCATCATTTTCTAAACTGGATCTTCATTTCCCTTCGTATATCAAGTTCCTATATAAAATCATATTTGCTTTCCTGTGTTCATCCCTGCTGTCAGTTTTCCAGGTTGCATTGTAATTTACTGTAATCCTCCTGTGGGTGAATCACCCTTCATGCTAGTGTCTTCTGCCAGGAATAATTTTTATGTCCTGGTGCACTTTTCTGAACTGTGTTCTTTCATAAAGTGATGACCCCAGTAAAACTCAGAAGTACTTTACGGCCAGTAGAAAGTTTTCTGTGACAGAGAAATATCTTGAAGGTCCATGACAGCTTTAGAGGGCTCTAGCAAATACAGCTTAAGAACCAAACATTTTGGGGAAAAACACATAACACAAATATTGTGTCTCTTCAGTATCACTTATACTCCCAGGGTATTTTTGGGAACAATGCCAGCCAAAGGTGGCACATACACCTGCCGCAGGTGAGAGCAGAGTGCCAAGAGACTCCTGCTGGGACTGGCTCAAGAGCTGTAGCTCCTGTCAAATTCCCTGTGAATAAAAGACCAGCTTGGATCAGTTCAAACACCACTAGAAGACTTTGTGTAGGACTGACATTGCTGAAGAAAACTCTGCTTTTCTGTTTTTACTTTTTGCTGTAAAAGTGTCACCCTTTTGATGACCCTTTGGTGCACAATTCTCACAGGCAAGGAGTTGCTGAGAGGCACAGATCATGTTTGGGTGTTGCTCAGGACCAGGTTAAATTCCCAAAGTAAGACTGCCTGGGCCAGAGTGACCCACAGTGGCTGTGAGATTCATGTCCATCAACCAATTCCCAGTGGGTGGCTCAGTGATGGCAAACTGTGTGAAGACCACTGCTCCTGTGGATGTGTGTTGATGCAGTGCAGTCTGTTCTCTGGAGAAGAGCCTTCAGCCTGGAATGGGTGGAGCAAGGAAGGGTTTTAACTGAGCAGTGGGTCTTTCTCATTCTGATGGGCAGAGATGCTAAAGCACAGGGCAAAGCTTTAGAGGGGATGTGGTGACACTGGCTGCAGGAATCATGAAATTCAGTCCTAGGCCTGCTGGCAAGAAAAAGTAGATTTTCTCTGTAGAATCAGAATTCTTGGATACTGCAGAAAACTGCAGTGAAACTACACAGCCCAGGATCTGGTATTCAGTCCATATCAGTCCACTTTTCTGTTCAATCTCTGGCAGTACTCAGACTCTTGCTGGAAGATTCCTATTATTTTTTTTTTGTGAAATACCCCTGAGACTATAAAGGACATGACAACTCCAGAAGTCTTTGAATATAACCTGGAGAAATATCCTCAGATATGAGATATCACAGGACAGCTCTCTTTTTCTAAAGCTAAGTTTATTTTAGGGCATTTTTTGCACTTCAGTGAGGTACAGATGAAATTTCTACAGATTTTATCTATTGTCTCTGCCACTGGTCACTGAACATGACGCTCTTTGTAGTTACAACTAACTCACATGTGGGAAAAGCCAAGCCCATGGCTCATGTGGATTGATGGAAGTAGGCTGATCCCCACATGCTGAGGAGCTCTTGTGACACTGGGCATCACCATCCTCCAGCTTTCACACCAGCAGGCAAACAGTCAACAGTCACTTCAGAGGCATTTGAAAGTCTTCTTCAAACAACAGCAAATTATTTTTTGCTATTGTGCTTCAAGATCTTAAGGAGCTTCTGCTTTTTTAAATGTCAGAATATAAAGCATAATCAGACAATCTCCATACAGAGAGGTGTGTTATAAATAGAGCTGTACCAAAGTGTTGACTTGTAAGGCTTTTTAATGGCTTTTATTTACAGTCAGAAGATAAACTACAGAATAGACATTATTGTGGGAAGGCATTCCACAGCATTGTAACCAGCCAAATAATTTCAAGGATCGCATGCTCGAATCTCTATTAGCACAGGATGATCTCGTCCCTGAATCAGAAGCCAACAGAGAAAAAAAGAGAAACAACAATGTAAAGCTTTTTGGAAGTGCTGGAATATTGGTACAATGCAGTTATTATGATATACAATGCACAGTGTGCTGTAATGAAAAAGCTGTCTTGCTGTTTATCTCACTTAGAGCCTCCCTACAATAGTGGTTTCTCAGTAAGATACATCTTCATAATCTTTATTATATCTGTTTTCTTATAAAGAATTTGCCCCTTTTCCATTCAGCTGTTCTTGGCAATTCTCCTTAAGGTACATGCATACAATGTCATATAAAAGAGCTCCATGAGATGTTTTTGTAACTTAAAATCACTGTATTGCATCTTGTCCTGCAGCTGCCCAGCTGTGCAGCTGGTTTCACCTCAAACAATGGCTCATTCCACAGCCAAAATTTATTTTCCTTTTTTTTCTGCATTACTGTTCTGTCTCTACATTTTAGGCACTGCATGTCCTTTTTGAGTCCTGCTCTAGGGGAGCATGGCTTTCCAACCGTGAGGCTGCAGAGCAGAAGCGCTTTCTTACCCTGTTTCACTGCTTCCTCTTTTGTTGTGTTCCTTACTAAGTAAACAAAATACTTTCAAAAAATGATGGTAGGAATTCAAATCCATAAAACTGGGAGTCAACAGACTTTTTAATGGAACATTTTTAATGGAACGCTGTGATATCTCTCCTCCCTCCACTCATTAACCTTCCCCTCCTTAGGCAATACATTACCTGTTCTTTTATTTTTTTTCTCCAGTAAGTGATAATCACCTTCTTATCTTATCTAGCATCCCCCATGCTATTCCTGAGGCTCAAGCTGCCCAGCCACTCTCAGTTGTCTTAAATGATTTACACATCTAATTAAACACAAAGTAGCTTAGATTTAGCTCTGGAGCTCAGTGCTTCAATTCTATATCCAAAGAAGGACTTGTGTTCCTGAAAGCTTATCTGCCTCTTTCAAATACAGAAATTGTTCTCATAAAAGATTTCTCCCCAGCCTTGTCATGCTATATGTTTACAGCAGTAACAGGATGTGGAGGACAGAGATGAGAGCCAGAAGAGGGGTTCAGAGGAAGGAAAATGTAAGTGAGGTCTCTGAGGGGATGTTGTCCCACAGCGGCAATGTTTTTACTCACACTTTGTTTGATTATCTGGTTAGAATTAGCACTGATAAAATTACCCATCTAGTCTGTGTGGGATCATAAAATGTCAAAAGTGTAGAATAATAAATAAGCACCTCGGTCCAGGCGTTCTTCACAGGTTTTTGTCTGATGGTAGAAAAGTTTTAAGAACTTCCCAGTTAATGAACTTTCACCAGTAGAAAAATGTATATTTTTACAATAGTGACATCAGAATTCCTTTTGTAAGTGACTCAACTCCCTTGTCTGAAGTTTCAGTGAGATAAAGAAAATGGTTCTTTGTAAATGGCTTTTTGGCATGCGTAAAGGACTTCTGTTTTCTTTTCCCTTTGATAAGAAAATGCCCATAGTAGAATTAGATAAACTTATGAAGATAAACATTATTTATGAATAGGTGAAAAACAATGATAGCAGACAAAGATCCTTCAATTTTTTTTTTAAAAATTAAATATTTAAAAATTAGCTTTTCAGCCAACATGTTCATTGATAAAATTGCACAATTTCCATTTAAAAGGCTGAGCCTCTCTGGCATTCACTTCGTTTGGGGTGTGCTGCAACAAGAATCTGTCTTATATTTGCTGCATAAAGCAAATATTAGCTGCATAAAGCAGTGGACTTAATGACCATAGAGAATTCTACCTAAAACATCCTCCAAAAAAGAAACCACATTAAAACCACGAACCAAAACCACAACAAGCCCTCCCCTCTAAAACACACAAAAAAGAACCAAGATAAAACAAAACAAAAAAAAAACCAAACAAACAAACAAAAAAAAAAACCCACAAAGCTTTAAAAAACACATTTTGGCAAATTAACTACAGAAGCAGCTATTAGAAAATCGTAATTTTGGCATTTTTAAAATTATTGCAAAAGATTACAGGGTCTTTTGACAGGGAAGAAAATAGGGTGGAAGGTACATAAAAGATTAATGATATAACCAGCAAACCTTTGTTCATTAAGAATACAAACTTTTAGGCCCAGTAAAGTCTCAACACTGTCAGAGACTGGCCATGGGCAAAGGGGCAGCAGGGCAGCCAAAATGCCTGCAACCCCACAATAAAAGTATCCCCAGTTAAGAACAGAGGAATTGTGCATTTTGAGCAAGGACTGATGGGTGCATCAGAAAAATATTGTTTACTCCTCTCCTTAGAGCTAATGGCAAAACTGATACCAGCAAATAATAAGTCATTTCTCAGAGTGAATCAGCTCAGTGCTGGCTCTCCTATGAAGCCCTCACTCCTGCTCAGCACTTTGTATTCAGCAGGAATACCATGATGGCTGAGCAAAGCAGAACAGGGTAATTAAGTTGCCCTTTTCTCTGACAGAAAAGAAAGAGCTCCTTGTTGGAGTTTAAAGTTTCCTATTGCTTCCTTCCAGAGGCTGTGATATCTTCTTGAACAGCCTGGTACAGGTAAAATTAAAGCCCCGGAGATGAGAAGTATCTTTGGTTCTGTGTTTACTGTCAGCCTTTCATTCACCATGTCCTGAGGCTGGTTAGTCAGCTCTCGAAAGGAAAGGCTCTGGATGTCTACTTTCCTGCTTCCTCCTTAGGAAATCTCTGTTGCCTCTCGCATCTTTGCAATAACTACTTCAAAGTCTTGTTCCTAGTTTTCAAGGTCAGTAGTTGGTTAAAATTCAAATATACTAAAACGAATAGTTTTGCCAGTGTGATTTCCCAGAGCCTTGTTTCCTACTGCCTGATGTCTCCAAGAGCAGGGTCTTACCTCTCCCTTCCTTCCAGCATAATCCATCCTCAATAGTCCTTCCTTTTATGCCTCTTTCTCAGTGTCACACAACCCATCCTCCACTCCCACCAAAGTCCCCATCTCCCCAAAGGGCGTGGCAAAGGACGGTTTATGCCATGCCCCGCTGCGAGTTTTGCGTGTGCTGGCCAGTTCAGTGATACATGGTGATAGTTAGGGACATCCAGGGGGGCAAACTTCTGCACTGGGTACAGCCCAGAATCCCACCCAGGCTCTCTTCCACGGGCCAGCTGGATGTGCAGAAGAGAGGCTCCTGAGGCTTCTTGCCCTCTGTCAGCTGCCATGGACAGAGAGTGATGGCATTTTCATCTGATTCTTCTCCAGAAATTAACCTAGGAGTGAGTTCTGGTTCTAACAGCCTATACCAGGAATGTGGTAAAATGACTTGTGCAGAAAATGTTGGCAATATTGAAATTAAGATGTTTACCATTAGCTTCTGGGGTTAATAACCTAATGCAATGCATGGGGGAGGCACCAGCTTGCAGAGTGACTAGAGATTCTTGTTTAAGATTTCAGACAAAAAAGCTGGTTTGACTTTTCTTGAAAGTGAAAGAATATTATCATGCTGTCAGACAGAAAAAAAATGTCTAGAATATATATTAAAGCCAGTATAGAATATACATCAAAAGAAGATGCAACAAAAACTGAGAAATGATATGAAATTAAAACAAGGTAGTTTTACTATCATTACAAAAATCAAGGTAATTTTACTATCATTACATAAATTACTTAGTGGGCAACTTTTATTTCATGGTCAGTCTTGGAGCCAGTGATCTATTTGACTCAGACTGTTCTCCAGTCTCCAGCTCCCCTGCTCACTGCTACCTGTTTGTCACACATGACACTTGGTCATTGCCAAAATGCTCAGATAGGTGAGAGATTCCTTTTCCTGATTATGGATCCTTGGCAGCAGTAAAAGGTTCCAGTTTGAGCAGGGCTTGGACACTGAACTTCAAGTTTTGGGAGAAGTAAAATTAGTAAACTGGTGACTATTATTTTAGTTTTGGTAAAAAAATACTTTCACAAATAAATAATTCTTTTGTGCTCATATTTAGATGTAAATACATTTCTGATGTAAAGTTATTTGAAAAACAAGGGTCTGTATGGTACTGGAAATAATTCACATGAATAAATATGCTTTTAAAGGAGTATGTAGAACTTCTAAATCTTCTAAGGCTAGTTAATTCAAAATTCCTTGATTTTTTTAGATAAAATCCATTTTTAAAACAACATTTAAGGATTTCTATCTCTTTCAAGATATTTTGACATGTGCTGCATTTTTTACATTATTCTAATTTCTTTCTCCTGAGACTCCAGAGTTCTGTGTATGAATTAGGCAAACTAAACCTTAGCCTAATTGATAAAAAACCCCTGTTTTTTGCAATATCATTGTATTAAAAAAGCACAAATGTCCAAAGATATGATTATGACTTCTGCTGGAAAGCATCATTTGAAGTATCTGAAGAGGAAAATTAACACGTTTTTGTCCTTGTTAATTATTTCAGTATACAAATTTAAGGAAAAATTGCATGTTATTGAATGTTTATTTCTGTTTTCAAATTAAGCGTTTGAAAGCCTTGCTCGGTTTCAAGTCCCTGTTTTCTATGTACTACACAATCCCAATATAGCTGCTACCTGAAAAAATCCAAAGGGAAAACTGATGATATAAGATGGTGGGAGTGCAAATCCCGTGAATGTCTCTTTCATTTCCCGGATGAAATATCAGGCTTCATGGATCACTAAATTTTTACTAGGTTTTAATCCATCAAAGCAGCGTGAGTTTGAAAGCTGCAGCAGCGTGGGATGGTTGCAGGAGTGGGGATGTTGCAGGGGAGGGGACGTCTTGCTTTGCCCTCCGTGCAGCGACAGCTCCTCCAGGAGCTGGCAAAGTGAGGAAGGCAAGGACAGCTGGGGGCTGCTGGGGGCTCCTGCCCACCCAACCCGGTGGCAGCAGAGCACAAGGGACACTTGTGCTTTTCAGACTCCTTTTCATAGTTAGCTGCACTCATTTCAGCCTTGCCAGCCAGGGGTGAACCCCAAAGCACACACAGATCTCTGCTACTGGTACCCTTGGGCAGAAAACCAAAGAGGCAAAGAAGAGCAGCTCCACCTACCAGATGTCACTTGTGTGTGTGATGCTGAACAGGCACTGCAATGTACCATGGGTACTGTGCAACACTTGGTGTCATTTGGAGTGAATTTCTTCATCTTTCCCATTGTTTACGTCATCTTTCAAACTATAAATTCCTTATCTCACTTACTCTCTGCCATCACGTATCTACACAGAGCCTAAGACAACCAGCTCCAAATATCCTCCTGTTTCATCTCACTCACCAGCACCCCGACCTGCAGGTGCACACACGGCTGGGCAGCCACTCTGCCTTTATCTCTTCTCCCTCCATAACACGGAGATTAAGTACTTGTGACCTGCTGAGGCAGTGAAGGATTCCTATATGGAAGTATTTTAAAATGCAAAGCACACAGAAAACAAACTGCAAAAATACACATTAATTTTGGATCCCTGGACAGTATCTCGATACAAATTATCGCACAACGTGGCTCTGCAACATTTTCTGAGGTGGCTTCTTCAACCACTGTGTACAATCACTTATTAACATTTGGTGGAAGTCTGTAGGGTAACATGAAATTAAAAGTCACTCTGGCTGGTATGCACTGATGAGAAAAGCTCATTTTGAATTTCAAGTAAAGCTTGTAGGACTGCAGAATACTCATATAAGCAATTCCGATATTAGAAGGCATCTTCCAGGAAAGCAATTAACATTCCATCTCCTGTATTTTCACCACTGGAGAATTTGGGTGCTGACAGCCATTGACATTTCCTTACTTACTCCATTTCCCCCTTGCATACCCAGCTTCCAGACATGAGTGCTGTTTCTCAGCTCCAGCCCTCTTATTAGTGATAATGACAATGCTTCAGTGAGAGCAATTACAAAGCAGCCTCTCGAGAGATTGGCAGCCATTTCCCCTCACACTAAATATGTCAGGATCTGTGTCACCTACAATTTGACCAAAAAGTAGTTTAAAAACTTCCCCACTGCAATGTGTAGCTCTGATTCTATAAATTAGCAGACATCAGGACAGCGACAGGAGGCTGCACACAGGCTCAGCAGGGCAGCCATGAACCAAATCTGCCCCGGGCTGGCACCAGCGCTGGATGGGGGCTCTGAGAGTGCCTCTCAGCAGGACAAACACCCAGCCTGTGTGCTGCTGGGAGAAGGCAGAGACACCTTCCACAGCTACTTTCTATACAGCTTATTTCTAAGGATGGTGTCCATGTCCCTCCCACACTGAACTTTTTGTGATCACTATGCTCATAAAATTTAAAAAGCAACATGTTAGTATTGAAAAGTATGAAATAACCCATATCTCTTTTTTAAAGACTCAACCAACTAACCTCAAAGTCCCTTATGTTAAACAATGGAAAGGGGGCAGACATCTTGCATCATATTTCCAAACAGGAGCTTTAATAGACAATACTCTTTTCAGGTCAGTAATGTCTGGTGCTGAATAACGATTTATTGGTGTCCGAAACACCTTTGCAAGTAAATAAATTGAATGAGTGATGAAAAATACAATATTAGTTTGCTGAATAAGTTTATATATACCACTCCCGTTTTTCCTGTGTTAGATTCTTCAAAAGATCTCTGGAAATATTCTCAAAAATTTATTTCAGAAAGCAAAAAAGTTTAGCTCTGTTTACAGATTTATGAGCATACTTGACCACAACACAGTTATTATTTTGAAAGTAAAATTCATCTTCTCCAGTATTTACCCTTCCTGTACTAGCAGGACCTTTCTTTGTCCTTCTCTTCTTTCCCTGCACATACCACCAATCATTTTAATGAAGTTGCCAAGGTTTTTCCCCTTTCTTTCTCTAAACTTTGCTGTGTGAGTGAGCTCACGCAGGATTAGATTAAGCACCAGAATATGTTTTAGTAAACAGGATTTACTCCCGACCTTCAGCTCCCCATCCACTTTTACAAACCAATCTTTCATTCCCTTAAGGCGACATCTGAGGAAGAAGCCTTTGTATAAAAGAGTTACAACTCATTCAGACTCCAAGGGATAAGTTGTCAAAACAATGCATTGAACAGGGTACATCCAATAATACGTCTATTCAAACCACATCAAGGTTTGTATTCTATGCATTGCTCAAATGTCAGTTCTGACTCTTGTTTACTCTTTGAAAATGTAGAAATCAGGTATTTTAACTAATTACCTGATAATGTTATGGCTACGCAGAAAATGCAGAGGTAGAGAAACCCATAAATGTGAATAAGAGGCTTTCTGACATGTGGGACATCCTTTATCAGCCTCAGCAGAACAAGCAGCTTCCACTGCACTCTCTCCTTTTCACTGTAAAGATCATACCAAAAAGTCTACTTGGCCCATGTTTAACAATGAAGTTTTAGCCTTGTCCCTGTATCTTCACAAAGCTTTGCACTCTCTTTTATGCACTACCACAATTAGGACAGATTTTCAAACAAACTGACCTGGAGCAAATAATAACTTTTTTGTAAGCCAGAGTAGCTGCATTTTGCCTGATTGTGTAGAATCCTAGCAATATTTAGGCTGGAAAAGACCCTTGAGATTGAGTCCAACTATTAACCCGGCACTGCCACATCAACCACTCTGTAAAAGCTATACAAGAGCTTCGTAACATCACTCTGTGATGACCCAATTAATTGCTGACACAGACCATGATTTTGGCCCCAAATTTGAATGTATCTGCTATCAATTCATACAAAATAATTGAGAAGGAGGACTCTTCCTTTAATTTTTCTTAAATCTCTGTGCATTGGGGAATGCACAATCCTGAGCTGAGAAATCATCAAAGGAAAGGATGCTACATCTTGTAAGTCAGGACAGAGCTAAATCCCAGGCTTCTGAAACCTCTAGTCAAAAGTAAAGGTGCCAACAAAACAGAAGCCAGCTCCAGGACAGCTGCAGCCCCTGGCTACAAATATCTTGTGCAGGCTGCTTTATCCCTGGGACAGGCAATGCTGCCTGTGCTCACAGAGCTCCACAGAACCCTCTGAAACAGAACCAGAGCAGCAGCTCTGTGCCAGGACTGCAGACCTTGAACCCCTGTAACAGACCTATGCCAGCACTCTTCACACTCCAGCATCTGGCACTCAAGGTGGAAAATCTGTTTCCTGCCACATCACTCTCCCTTCTCCTTCTTTAAAATGTTTTTTTAATCCTGAAGCTTTTATTTATTTATTTATGCAAAAGAAAGCTGATCTCACTGAGCTGTAGAGTTCCTGGGGGCATGTAAAGACATCCTGATGACTACAACCTGTGAAAGTGCCTATACTTGTTTAATTTTAATCTGACGTGATGTTTAATTTTAATCTAAACCTGAACTGCCCTGCTCAAGTAAATGAGACCTTACTCAAGACATAATTTAAGTGCATCTGTTATTTCAGGGACAGCTACTACATCTGGAGCGTGCACACTCATTTAAGTGAGAGTATAATTTTTTGTGTGTGGCAGAGCAATGCATCTGGTGTGCCAATGTGCAAAAAACCCACGTTTTAGCAGCGAGAATTTTCAGTTGACCTTGAAGTCTGATTTTTCAATATAATACCAAAGCCCCAAATGGGTGTCAGAAAGTTGTACCATACTAAGTAGGAAAAAACCCCAGAAACTAGATATAAAGAACAGAAAACAACCATACTCCTTCTACCACAATTCACTTTGGAGACCTCACCAACCAGAGAGGTGTATCTGGAGACAGTTTCCACACTCAGATGAGTGCAGTGTTTATAAATATTCCTGTAGCCTCTAAAAAAATATTCCCATACAATTTAGAATGTTAGTTCAATTCAGTGGATATGAACACCTTTTTCTCCCTGTGTAATGGTACCACTTTTGGAAGAGTAAACAAGTGCTATTGGTGACAAGTACAAGACAGTAGCACAAAGACATTGGATCCTCAACCTTTGCACCATTTGTGTATTGGCACAATTTAGCGCTCTGTATAAGGTCTGAGAAAGGTCTAAGATGAAGTGCTACCTTCTGTTGCCATAGACCTTTTCCCAGATGTACTCTATGTCATATAAATATAGTTTGAGTCATCTAAGCTGGTTTTTTATCTAAGAGGTGTAGAAGGCGATGATTTTAGGCAATTTAAAAATTGAAAGATTAAGATTACTGTATCTTCTAGACACTGTTATTGTTCTATTCACCATCCTCAAAGTTATTTCCAGTTTCATATAATCATTCAGCTATTATGACCCTGATGTCATTGCCGAAGTAACACACTGATATTTTCTAATACGTATCATTTGTAGCTATATGAAATACACAGCAATTACGTTATTTTCCTGTGTTGCTCCTGTTGCTGCTTTCCTTTATGCATTGTTTGTAAACTTTGACAACAACCCCGCTGTCTGTTACTCAGTCACATCCCAAAAACCAGTGCTGGGTTAGTTAAGGGTACTACAGACTCACAAATATTAGCAGTAGAAAACAGCCAATAAACACAGACGTCACTTCTGCCATAGAAATTTCATGCTCTACTAATACATGTTTCACTAAAGCCTCAGGCTAAAACATCTCATTGTAAGTGCCAGATTTTGGTGGAATTCTATCAAATCTCAAAGCCCTGCTGTCCAGCTCTCCCCTGCATGAAGACCTTGCTGCCTGCAATCTTTATGCCCATTCTCCAAGACTTTTCCTAAAACGTGTCTTTGATGTTATCATGTTTTTCTCATCTGCACTTACACTGGGATTTCCCCCACTTTTATTTTATTTTAATTTTGCCCATGAGTGCAGTTCAGGAGAATTTCTGAAAATTTCATTTAAATATATTCCTCCAGGTAGCCTAGAGAAAGATGCTTGATGAGCACGGAATGAGCCAGTTAAGGAGAAGCACAATGCAGACAGTCTATACCCCAATGAAAACAAGTGTGCTTGCACCAGGGGGACACAGGTGCATGGCAGAATTCCTGAGCCAGGTTCATGAGTGTGCAAGCATCCATTATGGGACCCTACCAGTGGGAGAATACCAGGCTACTTGCATTTTGGTCTCACCAAGTATTGTCCTTCATATGATTTTAATACACTCATTTTCATCTGCTGCTAGAACCGATCCTTCTCCTGTATTCACAAAATTAAGCCTCCTGCTTTCACACAGCAGTCACTTATGTGCAACTTACACCACCATTATATATCTTCACTACGATTTTGGCAGAGAAAACACCCTGGTTTCAATCCTACTTAATTATGGGTGATACTATACATCAATTTTTCAGCATATTTGAGGAGAAACTAGAAAATATCCTTAAATATCTGACATCATGATCTGATTTGTATGTGTCTGCACACTAGTTCAAGGTGCATATTGCCCTCATATGTGAGAAGAAGAATAAATGGAGTCTTGGTGGTCTTATAATCTAGTTAGGCTTCAGTTAAAGAAAAGAGCAATTAACTATCCAAAGAATGTCATTAATAACCCTGGCCACGATTAGCAAACTGACATCTCCTGGCACTCTTCACTTTCTTGTATAGACTCACTCAGAATGTCTTTAAAGACATTAATTACCTGTGCTTTTAACCATCTAAAGATCCTCTGTTTTCCACAGGATCATCTCAACCAGCAGACCTAAATTCAAAGAACCATGAAGAGCTGAAAATGGAACAATATGGGGAAAAAACCCCAAAACATCATGCTGACAGCACTTTGGGACTATTAGCACATCATTTTGAAACTCAGCTAAACAAGTAGCCAACCGTAAAGCATCAGCTATTTTTTTGTTTGATTGTGGTTTTGTATTTTTGTTTACTTGTTTGTTGTTACAAAATACAATTTCTCAGGATGAACAAAATACAGAGTGAGAAATTGTAAAGGTGGAAACATAAAATAGTAGCTCAAGGAAGCAAGATGTAATGCATTTTACATAACATATAACATACTGTAGTCTGTGTGATGTGGACTTCTGAAAACGTTTTGGCAATATGAGGAACCACATTAGCCTAGAGAAAAAAGGCTGAGCTTAAGGCCAAATGTAAAATAATAATTTACTGTATGTGCACTTAGTGTAATCAGGCAGCTGCAATCTATCCTTGCATTAGAGCCCATCCCTATTAGACATATGAGCAAACCAAAAAGGGCAAAACATTGCTCACTGCATGAGCAGCCCTGCTGCATCCAAGGTAGCTGCTGCTCTTCAACCTGTCTCATCAAGAAACTGAGTAAGCAGCTGGAAAAGAAGGCCTTTCACCAACAGGCAGAAATTTAAACCTTGACAGTGGAGACATAACAGACGTAAGAGAGAGTCCCATGTGTACTGCCAGGGCAATATTATCTAAATGTATAAGCAGAATAAACAGCAAGATTCGGATTGTAAGCCCTCCACAAGCCAAGGCAAAGGAGCACAAACGCTGCCTTAGATCCACCATCAGGGTCTCACAAAGGAAAAGAAGAAATTTCTCAAGTCCTTTTTCACATCTGCAAAAGAGTTTGCTGGGGAGGAATTAGCGGTGAAGAAAGTTTATATAGGAGCCCTCAAGCCCCTTCATTTTTATGATATAGCCACTGAACAAAGTCTCTTCTTGCTGTTCCTAGGAAGAGTGTGATCCTTTAAAATTTCCAAACCACAGCTGTTAGGGTTTTTTTTTATGCAAGTAGTTCTTTATCTCACTGACAGCTAAGCAGAGTGACAAGAGTCTTTCAGAAACACAAAGTCTGGACATCTTCTCCTAGGACCTCTCTGTATGAGAATATGGTCCAGAATAATACATTGTGCTGATTCTCAGGTCAACAATTTGTTCAAAATGTTCTTTGTCTCATTTAGCTTAGTGAATTTTGGAAATGAATGAAGTCAATGTGCACAAAGTTCACAGGGCATGTCAGCACAGATCAGCACCTCAGTTCGTGCTCAGTGCTGCAGCAATGGGCTTACACGACTTCCAGAGCAGAAATAGTTCCATGTCTGCCCAAACCAAGCATGGGCAGGGAGAACAAGGTACCATTGACCCATCTGTTTAGCTGTGACCAGGATAGGGAACACGACTGTTCAGATGGAGAGACCCGTATGTTGCTATTTGCACTGCAAATTCACATCTTGATTTTCTGTAGAATGCCTTTTCCATGCAGGCATACCCTTAGAGCAAAAAACACCCAAGAGGACTTCCAAGCTGGTCAGCCATAGCTGGAAACACGTGTCAGAGGAAAGTGTAGGTGATTATTTTAATACTGACACAGTCCACAGGCTGCAAGACTGCGATTGTCAGTGCTTCTGTTTTAAACTCAGCATAATCCAGTAAAAAAACCAAAACAAAACAACTAAAACAACAGATATTATACTGTCATTATGGCTGTTTGCTGAAATTTACCTTCTCTGAACATTGTTTTTTTAGAAATTCAGGCAGGAGTGCACTAACCCTGCCCATGCCACACCCTGGGTGAACTTGGCCACAGTATCAGCCAAGGACATATAACAAAACTGCCAGAAGTCCTGACCAAAGGGCAACGTGTAGTCAGATGACAGGAGCAGTGGTGTGGGAACAGGCTGTGACTCAAGAGCCTTTTCCACAAACACCTGGGCTACATCTAGTATCATCCTCCACAAGCTGCTCCCTCCTAGAGCAGACATATTCCCAAGAAAAGCTGCAGCAGTTAACAGAGAAGCCCATGACATGAGCAGTCCTGATGCAGTAAATGAAGTATTACAAGACACACTTCACCTTGATATAAGACAGGTGTCACCAGCAAGCAACAGGGGAACAGAGAGGGAACACAGAAGGACCAGTTCAAATGTAGAAGTCTTATCATGCTGATGTTACATGGAAACTGAGTTCCCTAAGCATAGGCATCTGGTGTCATTTGAGTCACAACAGGATGTATAAAGTGGCATGGAGCCATCAAATATGGCACATTTCCTATAGAGCACCAATTTCCTTCCAGATCAGCAGCTGGAGATCCTGTGGGTTGACCCTCAGCTCAAATCTACATCTAGGCATCTGAACTTAGGTGGGCTTTAGGGTGACCCACACACTTGCCTAGGACTGTGTTGACTAGACCTCCACTGGCCATGGGCACATCATGGCACCGACATGGGGACACTCACAGGGACACCAACTTTTGTCCTTTGCTGAACCCACTGGTACTGTTAGGTGAAAGGAATCCAGCCACAGAGTCAGCATGTATGGATACACAGTAGATAATTAAAAATGTATTGATCACAGGATTTCAAACTCTCCTGGCTGCAAGGCTTACTGCAGCACAATGGGGAGTGGACAAAGATTAAGTGATGGTTCCTCCCCTCAGGTAACATGCCAGGTTTTGAAGATTTAAGGTGAAACACAGCTTCTGATCAGAAAGAGCTAGTTTACAGATCTGCCTTGACAACATAATATTCCTTAAGTGGGCTTTGCAGAAATCAGATACTATTTCTACTGGTTGCATTCCAGCCGAGCACTGCATGGATAATTAGTTCAAAGGAAACGTTCAGGAGTGCTCAGTGCCTTCTAACCTCAGTTTCTTTGATTCAGTTAAGTGATAGTGATTAAAGCCACTTGCAGTGTCCTAAGATTAAAAAAATTCAAATGACATCAGTTTTCTCTCTTTTACCATTATTCTCTTCCAACCCACATGCTCAGGAGAACTGTACTTGACAAAAACTTGTTGTTTCTGCTGGCTCGTAAGAAAGCTGACATCAGGCCCAATTTAAGGTGGAGCTGTCAGGGTCTCAGAGCAAGTGTCCTCAGTGACCACAGACCAAATGGCCACAACCTGCTCTAAAAACAGTGCACTGAAGGCTAAAGACCACCAACTTAGCATTCTTCTGCTTGTAAGCAAAACAAAACCTCAGTGCCTTCTTACAATGAAGTCAAAATTTCCCATAGATTGTTTATAAACTAGATCTGTTCCCAGGAAGGAATGATCTAATCAACAGGAGTGAAGAAACCAACTGGAAGATGAACTGGATTGCAGCTGTAGTGAGTGTGGAGTCCCTGGCAGCGACCTGCTTCCAGCAGAATAATAATGCTGCTGCAGTCTCAGGAAAGGCCCTGCAGACACTCTCCCTCCAGCACAGTGCACACACAGAAACACGTGTCCACAGCCAGGAGAAGGGGGACAAGCCCTGTTGGGCCATCAGAAACAAGAGGCTGGAGGTCAGTTTCTTGTTACCATCTTGGGCAAAACCAGGCCAGAACTGGCTGCTCTGAGGGACACGTGGGTGAGGTCAGCAGACAGCACAGCCCAAGGGAAGCACATCCACCAGCCTGCCACCCTGGCTGGACCAGGTCCCATCGACTGCCTGTCAGTAACTGGGATGCAGAGTGCCCTGGTACTTCTATCAAATAGGATCCTATCCAGGAAATCTGAGATCACACTGAAGTACAACCCAAAGTGCAGCAAAAGGAGATGACCAGGAGACTGGGTAGAAAATCCCACAACTGAACTGAATAAAAACTGATATAGAAACTCTCTGTAACTGAGCTTTATGTGTGTGAGGTCCTGCCTTGCTCTTAGCCATCAGATATGGCTCTCTTAAGGAGCCATGTTAATTACTATTTTTAAAAAGAAAAAAAAAAAAAACCAGCACATTTTCACAGCAATCTTTGCACTTATTGGTGTGCATTTTTCAATAGAGATGCTATCTGTCCTTGGAAGTTCCTGTTTTAAACACTGAGACCAGGACACAACTGTTTTGGTTTTTTACGTGAAAAAAAATTATGATTTTGCAGCATGGGGCTCTTCCTGAGGAGCAGGATGATGGTGGAGGACTCCAAGTGCCCTGGCTGTGTGGCATGATGCACAAGCTGGTTCGTGACACGGCAGAGAGAGCAGCCAGCTGATCTCTGTGGGGGAGCAGGGACCATCTGCTGTCCTCCTGGAACAGCCAAGACACACGGAAAGGGCAGAGCCAGCCAGGGCCCCAGCCTGGGGAGCCATCAGCACAGAGGGGAAAGCAAATGCCTCTCATCAGGCCCCAATTAGCACAAACGTGATGAGGGAGGCCACCTTCCCTGCAGGCTGCTGAATGCTTGGCCAAAGATATGAAGGAGAGACAGTGGGAAGAGAGGGAAAATGATAACAGAGGGGGAGCGCTGAGAGGGAGAAGGGAGTGGAAAAGATGGACAGAGGGGCTTGTGTGCTCTAAGATAAAATACCAACCACATCACGTCAGTAAATGCATTTCAGCCTTTCCCAGCACAAAGCTTTAGTCCAGTGACTTTGCCAGTAATCTAATACTCTTTACCTCACACCACACAGAGCTCAACTGAGCAACTCAGCTGTGTCTTGCTGGCAAAGAAAGCAAACCCTTGCTGCTGTTGTACTAGAGAACACAGTCCCCAACCATTTCCATGTGCTTTGCTATCATTTCTCGTGTTGAGCCACAAAGAACTCCATGCTGTGGGGCTTGGCTTCAAGCTTGTGCAGTGTACACCAGGGCTGTAGGTTAGACCATCAGCACGAAGCAGGACAAATATTTTTCATATAAATGGCAGTCCAGTTCCCAACAGAAGGAAAATTCCTATTCATATGGAGGAAAATGCATTCTTCACTGAAGAGGCCAGTGCTGGCTTTGGAGGGCAGTGAGCCCTGTTAGGAAGGCAAGGGGGGGCAGATGTGGACCACAGCATTCACGTCGTGCCTTCCAGGGGGTGAGCTGCAGTAGTGCTGTATTTATTTATCAGCTAGAAACACAAGACCCTCACTAGGTAATAGCTCTGCTCGAAGAAGGATTTGGAAGTGCCACCATTCAAAATTATGTGTGAAAAGATCTGAGTGTTCATTAGAAACATTGCCTATTATCTCTATTTTTTGTCTAGAAAAAGAAAGATTTTGTGGGGGTTTTTTTCCCTTGCTCTGTGGAGCAGTATGGAGCTGGAAGTTGATTTTTCCAGCTGATATCCCTGCTGATCATCCTTCTTCGATCTCGAAAATCCTTTAAAACATAATAAGACAACTTAGTGACCAAAGCATAATGTCAGCCTTTTCAAAGAATTGTATAGAAGCATAAAAGGCAAAGTTCTGACCTTGAAGCTCAGAGATGCAACCTCACACTTTGACGTTGTATCCATTTACATATTTGGTGTCAGGAATGCCTTGATAGTATTAACATAAATTTCTCAAATAAGACAAGAGCAATCTAATGTGTGCGTATTTTGTCTACAGTACTTTTAAGCTTCTAAAAAGGTTAAATAAATATTAAATTCTATTTTGCTAATTCATTCACTTCAAATTATTTAAAAATAAAGTATAATTAGTTAAGGGATAAGTTAAGCTCTTTCCACTATTTATCTCCTTTCAAAAGCCTTTGTAAAGGTTCATTGAGCATTGACATCTTTGGCTAACTTGACAGGATGCAAGTTATTTTTATTTCTTGAGTGATTGTATCTCTGAGCAAACAAACTTGCCTGATGCTTCATGTCCTTATCTCTGACTGAAACCAGTGAGAACTGGAGCCATTTATAGCTTCACTGATACATAGAAGGCCTTCATTTTTGCATGGAAACCTATGAGGACACAATTATTTTTCACTACTTAGCCTATATCTTCACCTCTGCCATGCTCACATAATTTCAGTTGGCTGAAGCAGCAGTCTCAAGAAGGAAGGGAAGAAAAGCCAGGAACATTGTGGTCTGGCAGATGACTTTGGTTTCTCAACAAGTCTGTGCAAGTGTCAAGTGATTCACAAAGGGTTCAGCAAATGTTGTCTCTGATGAATGCAGATAAAGGGCAGTTCCAGGCGCCACACAAAACACATGAAGCCAGAGCCAGTGCTAGGATTGCAGGGGCTCTGGTGGATGAACACTTCTCAGGGTCCCACTCTTTCTCCTGGAGAGCTGCCCACATTCCACAAAATATCTGCAATGGTTTGACTTTGCTCTTCCAGCCTTGGATGGGCTTAGCTCAGGACAAGAGTGGTGCTAAACCAAGCAGTGCCCCATCTCCCCTCACCATGCACCAGGGCTGACCACGGGAGGTGCTGAGGGCCAGCAGTGCCCAGGGAGGCCCAAGAGGGGACTCACATCTCGCGTGCCCCTGTGTGTCAGTGCCTGGCTGCACACAGCTTTCACCTCCTAGGAAACGGCTTTAGTTCAGTCTGGGCTGAGTGCTCAGTGCTACAAAATTGGATGGATCAAATTTGCTCTGTATTTGGGGTTACTGGGAGAACCACACAAATGGTGCACAAACCCTCAGATTAGAAAACTTAATCTTTATGGTATTCTGGAAATACTTTTTCCCTTGTAATCCAGAATGTTAATCTGAATTACCAGATTATCTGTTCATTTATTATTTAGTCCCAATCTTAAACCAAAGGAACAAGGATTTCAACCAACTTTTAGTCTACAACATACTACATGACTTGAGTTTGTATGTTAATCCTTATTTTCATCCCTTTCACAAAATGTTGGACACAAATCCTGAACAGAACCATAAAATAATCAAATACCTTTCACAGAATCACAGAATATTCTGAGTTGGAGGGGACCCAGAAGGATCACTGAGTCCAACTCTGCCCATGCAGGGACTGAACCCACAGCCTTGGTGTTATTAGCACCATGTTCTAACTGAGCTAATCTCATGTGAAAGAGAAAAAAACTCACAACAGTCTAATCATTAAAATATTTTAGAAGTGTCTTTTTGGGGGGTGAGGGTATTTTTGGTGGGTTTAGCGGATGAGGTAATGGAAGCAATTTTCTAGGAGAAATTTAAAATAATTATGAAGTCACTATGTGCACTCTTTAAGAACAAGAAATGAGTTCTATTACGCCTACATTATAGGCTCCCTCTAAGTTCAGATGGTATTAAAATAATAAAGACATACTAGTCAAAGCCAAAGAATAATAAAATGAAGTTATTTTTCTCTCCAGTGAAGACTCACTTTCAGTGGGGATAAATAATTACTATAGACTGTAAATAAATAGTGTATTGCATTTCTTTGATCATCGGTTGATTTTAATATTGCTAGAATTTCTTTATTTTATGCCTAAAGATGTTATAGGCAATTTACAGACCAGTTAAATAGACAAAACAGAAGCCTAAAATCTATATAGAAAAACTAAATGGATGGGTCACATTAAGAATAGAAATCAAATAGGTGTTCAAAAATATCATATTATCAACTATTAATTTTTTTGCCTTATTCCTCTTGTTCTGCCAAATCTGTTTGGTCTTTATATAATTCTTCCTCACAACACTATTTTCAGGTCTAGGCCATAACCTGCTCTGGTCACACAGCTGTGCCTGCTTCCAGAAAGAGCTTGGACTAGAGAACTGGACTAGAAGACCTGAATTCAACATGAATTTCCCTCTGATCCTATGATCTGTGCTGGTTCCACTTATTCCCAGCTGGAGCCGAAGCCTGCCCATGGCATACCTGCACTCCCAAATCCTTCAGGACTTGGTGGAGAGGGGCACCAGCAAGTGAAAGCAGACCATGCACGGGTACCACGTGTGTACCCACACAACTCCTACAGCCAGTCTACACCCGCCCCACCCCTCTCTGCTCAGACTCCTGTGTTACTTCTGAGACATTATTACCATCTGTGTGAGTGGGTGAGGGGTCATTTTGTCCAAAACATCTGAAAACAAGGATTGTGCTGGTTCCACAGGATGAACTATCTGTGCTGGAGACCACAGGCTGCGTGCCTGAGGGTGTAGGGTGAAGGAGACTGAGGGCAGAAGGAGCTGGACCTGGGGAAGCCCTATCCATGCATCACTTTGGAGTGGATCTGGGGGTGGAATCTCTCTGAGCAGCACCCAGGGGACTTGCCTGTTCTGAAGAAGGGCAACTGGAGGTTCCAAGGCAAAGCCAGTGTGAAAACGAGTTCTCATCTTCCCTCCCTGACACCCTCACACCGATCAGGTCACAACCCATCCCTTCGTGTAGTTCACCACCTTGCAACTCAGGCTCCAGTAAAGCCCAAATGGCCCTGGCATCTACTTCAGAAATCCAGGAAGCTTTTCCTCTTTTACATTTGTCTGTAAAAGTTATCCTAGAAAGACTTAAACATATAGGTTAGTTTATTGAGAGGGTGCCATAAATAAGATGTCTGTACCAGATGTTCTTGAAAAAAGGGAAAATAACAAGAAATAGGTAGAAGAACATTTTCTGACAGGTAAATTCCTGGATGGACACTGAATAGTCATATGGGATGAATAAAATCTCCAACACTTTTCTGCTCACTGAATCTACTTTTTCAGCTGGGGTTTAGCATCGTGCTAGAACCTGACTTAAAGTTTGCAGGGCAGGGGTGCAGCTGTTCATGGAAGAGGTCTGGACTGTTGTTCCCTAGAAAAACCTGCAAATCAGAATAACTGTGTGATCTTGTCCAGAGCAGCTGCTGCATCATCATGATAAGACATTACTGAATCTGTAATTTTGTTTAATGTAGCTGTTGCAACATAAACCTAATGAAGTTTGAATATCGGGGCTTAAGTTTATTTGTTTTGTACAGCTTTGGAATTGATATAATTTTACAGAACAGCAAAGCTATTTTACTCTCTTTGTCCAAGATATTATTTAATCTTTGGAGTCAATCAGATTAGAACAAATCTGTTATAACTTTCAAGATGAATTCATGTACATCAAGAATTTGTACTCAGGTCATCGCAAGAGTATTGTGAATGTTCTGTTGTTATGTGAAGCTCAGGTGGGGTGCATTTAGAAGGACTCTGAAATGCAAAGGGCAAGACAAGGCTTGATTTTACCATGTAAACAACTGTGTCAGAGAACCCACTTGCAACACAGATGTTGCCCAGCTTAGTTAAAACACAACTCTGTAGTGTAACAGAAACTTACTCATCTCCCCAAACCAAAGCTGCAAATTATTGAATAGACTCAGTGGAACTCAGAATGAACCTATACACAGAACTGCTGCATGTCATGGTGAATATCTAGAGAAGGCCAAACAGACAATTAATTAAATTCATAGTGAGGATTCAGCATTGCATCTATGGGCTAAGATTTATTCTCTGGTCTCAAGACTAAACCAGATGTGATTTGACAACATCTACACTATTTAACTCACTTGTTAGCCAAATAAGATAGTTGGGAACAGCCAATAGCCTGTGCTGATTCCCCAAGCCAGGCTAAGGAGACATAGCCTATCTATCTCCTCTGTACATACAGACAGGGCAGGGTGCAGGCTCCCTTTTAAGCTTGGAAGATACTTGCCTTTTATGCCTAAACTGTACAAGAGTCCTTTAGAACATGACAGGACAAACCACCACACCTTCAGACGTAGAGTGACTGATGACTATTCAATGTAAATGTTTGTCCTTGGCAGGGCAACTGTCTTGATAAATTAGTTCATTTTCCCATCTAAACTCTGAAAGGAGCTGTTGCACCAGCAAACTGAAGGAAAGCTGAAACTACTTAGAAGGGGCAAGCAAAAAAGCTGCATTAATACATACAAGCACATTTATCAGTTTTACTATATTTGCATATTTCTTGTGCCAAAACAGTAAAAACCAATCACTCTTTGGAGTCCTTAGACAGCCTGTACTCCAACAGTCTCCTTTAATTATCATATGTCCATCAAGAACTGAACTGCAAACCCACATCCTTAGGGATCTGGGAAAGATTCTAAGCACTGAAAAACCATAGAAAACCACAAGGTATCTCAGCAATGAAAAGCACTGGCTCCTTCTGAGGAAAGGTAACATGCAGACTTTATTTGCTAATGAGTCTGCTAGAGAGACCATGCAAGAGCTCTTCTGGCCCCAAATTAACACATAGCAAGTACAGATAAAACATTGGTCAGTTCTCCATAGATTTCATAAGGATAGAGACTTAAATTTGCAATCACTTGATAAGAAAGGTTGAATGACCGCTAGCTGTAACTTCAGATACAAGAAATCCTTGGGAAAGAAACATCACGATCTCATCCAATTGGCTATTAAAACCCGAAACAGAAGATGACGGACTTCACATGTTATACATATCTGTGCATTCCAAGTTCTGATACTGTGCTCCTTAGGTGATATTTCCAGTGTTTTAGTATTTGACAGATGGGTTTCTTTAAACATTAGGAGCTGTGTCCATCATAGTATTGGACAAATTTATTCAGTTTCTCTTAAAAGGAGCTCTATGATGGGTATTCTCTCAAGGAAAACGTGTCAAAATTACTGCCTTAATAGAAACATTTTGAGTTCAGTGACTCACCACTTGTTATAAAGCATTTCATAAACTCCACAGAAAATGGATAAGACCAGCAGGGAATGGGATTTCCAACAGTCCGTGTCTGAGTGGGGCAACACCTGCATAAGCTGGTAGGACATTCAAAAGCCTGAAGACTGCTCTGAGTGTTGTGCAGTTCCTATGGATTACTGGGATTTTCAAATATGAATATTATCCTGTTGCTTGATTTCTAAGCTCAAGTCTGTATCACTGGAAATGAGACTGGGAGAGCTTATAACAGCATGTCAGCAAGTATGGTAGAAGAGATGAAGTTTTCAGATACCATTTTGTGATTTGAATGCACATCTCCACTGAACACCTTGAACAGCTTTGAAACTGAGACTTTTTCAACCTTCCCTGTGTAAAGGGTTACACTTTGCAAGAGTAACTAAAAATCCATGCACTTTCTAGGTGCATGCACACTATGTTATAGAATTAGTATCTTCTGTTCATTACCTTCAGTAAATTTCTAATTAGACAAAGCAAATACAAATGTTTTCAGCAACAGAATCTGAGTGACAATGAACTACAGACCTGCATTATAACTACTGTGATGTGAAGCAAGAAATCCAATTTTGAAAGTTTGCTCCATATCTGGGAGGGGAAGATTGTTTCTCATACTTGCCAGGTGAGTACCCCAACTACCACGAGATAAACTATATATAACAGACAACAGGCAATTCCCTGTCAGAAGTTCAATAATCAGTGACCTTTCCTATGCTTCCACATGTGCCTGTGTGTGGATGCACAGCAGAATTCACAGGATGTAAGCGTGCACTGTATCTCTCACCTGCTTAGGCCCATGGATAGACACGTACTGTCCTGGCACAGCAACAGCAAATGCACTGATTGTTTTAGGCATCTGCCAGGCAAGCAGACAGCAGAGGGGTGACATACAGATGCTGGACGTTCCCTAAAACAACGGGGATGGCTTTAAACCTTTTATGGGTTTTAGCTTTAGATTAAGTGAAAAGGCTTTTCTATGACCAAAGCTAACTACACATGAGACTAGGCTAGCAGGACCTTTACAGAGGATAACTGTGTGGATAAATATGCTGATGATTGCAGCAATGCTGCCTATAAAATCCATAAAGTATTTAAGCAGTGGCATGACCCCTCCCTCTGTTGCGTGAAGTGACTGGCTTTGAGCTTGGTTGGTAGGTAAAGGGTGTTGCAAACACTGAGAGGCAGTTTTACAACTGCAAGCTATGACTGTGTCCATGGGAACACTGTGGGAACGTTTATCCAACACATACATGACAGAAGCAGCAGTAAGAACTTTTTACCGAGTGCGAAGTTTATTTTAACACACGTAACACTCATTCATTCATAAAGTATCTCAATTCAAAATTCAAGGATCAGACTTGTTCTGGAAGTTAACTTACTTATTTCCTTTGCAGCATCATAGCTGTATTTTATTGTGAAAACTCTGGGTCTTTTCCTCCTTTCCAAATTACTCAGTGAATTTGATCAGACAGCATGATAAACATATCAGTCTTTTCAAATCAAAATATTCAATCTCAATATTTTAACACACACTTGAATATGTTAGGTACCAAACCTGTGTTGGTTATTTTTATTTTTACATTTTAGGCATGTCAGAGGTGTATGAAAACAGGAATTAGTGTTGACTCAGATGTACTGCAGGGACAAGAAGGCATAAAAAGGGAAAGAAGCATGCTGTGATTTGCACTTTCCCCATTGTCACTGCCCGGTATAATGCATGTTGCATTTGTTCTCCCTTTCATCTCTTGCTTTCACGGTGATATTCCATCCCTTTTCTTCTGCTCTTTGCTCTAATAAGGCTCCCCACATGTTGCCATGAATCACTGTGATGTAAATTATACAGTCCCATTGAGATCCATAATGGTTGTTCAACCTGGAAAGTGGTACACCTGGGGTTTCCAGAATTCTACTAAAAAATGAAGCCCACTAATGACAATTGTGAACAAGCTGGATTGATTTTAGGAGAAGATGTTTTCTGATTAATATGCCAAGCTGTTTCATGAAATAAACAATAAAGGGTGGAAAAGGATGCTAAGCAATCCGACAGTGGTGCAAGAGGCTGAAAGAAGACATACAAGTGATGTATGTCCTCTGCCATACAGAGCTTAAGCCCAGAGTCTTAAAATTCTGCCTGAAGATGTACAGGCATGCCTATATCTTCTATTGTGTCAGTCTGAGAGAATTGGGACTGTCACTGATTTCATGTTGAAAGGCTTAAAATTTCCCCACTGGAGACAGCTGTTTGGAAACTGTTCATTTCTGTGTTGTGGCTGCTTTACACCTCCCTTATGCAGCAAACAGGACACTCAGTGGCACCACTCAATGTCACAGTGGAAGTGAACCACCCTCTGATGTGGGCTCCAACACCTGCACCCAGCACTGAGAGCTTCTGGGGTGAGAAACCTCAGTCATGGGACACAGCTGTTCTGGTGGTCTCCAAAATGGGAGCGTCCTGTTCCTGTTAGGGCTTGAGCTCCCCTTTCTCTTTCCTCCTTGCCTTTACCTCCCACTGCCACCACTTCCTTTTTGCCCTTTGACCTCTATAAATCCGAGTGTCACTGACACTGGCAATGGGATGGGAGCAATGACCCAAGCTTTGCACACATTGCACTGTTTGCTTGCAGTGCCATTGTACAAGTCCTGTTTCTGGCTTTCCTCTGGCTCAGACTCTAGCTGTGCTCTGAAAACATGTCCTATTAATAAACACAGAGTGAGAAGTCATTTTTCTTACCCCACATAAAATTTGACTGCTTTGTGTTTCATGATACCTTTAAATGCCAGCTGATTCAAAGGTGTTTTGTAGAACTCCCCTTCCATGGGAAAACTGTGTCAGCTCAGGCTTAGTGTGCACAGGACTTGCCACTCTTACCTTTGTTTAATGTATTGGTGCCAGAGACAGACTGATGGCAGCTGACAGGCTGAGGGACGGGTGCTGCTGCACCCATTTTTATTTCCATTTTATTATCTGCAATTCTGTTCTGGGACAGGGGCAAAGGTGGTTTGCTTGGGGCTCTCATAATACATTATTTTAATCTCCCCGCAAAAATGCAATGACTGCCTCTTCTTTGAATACTGTAAGAGTGTATCCATAAATATAAGAGTTAATTCCAAGAAATACAAACATAACTATTTTAAATCATATAACCATATTTTAAACTGAAATGCATTTAGGTTTTAAAATATGTAACCTAAATATATTTAAAATATCACATAACTGAGCAGCTGCTATATTGATATACCTTATTAGAGGGAGACAGGATTTTAAAAATTTGTTGCTCGCAATGATTTCTGACCCTGAGAAGACTCTTCTTCCCCTTAAATGTTGTTATCACCCAGGATTCTCAAGGAAAAGTATCTCACATATCTGGAAAGTCAGCTGGAAATTGCTTTTGCAATTTTTCATGAGAAATTTCTTGTGACATGCACTTTGTGGAAAATCAAAACTCACATCTTCCTCTGTCAGTGAGACAAGGATGAAACTGGCTGAAAAATGAAAATATTCCATCAAAAGTGTCCAGGTTTGTCTTTCAGGCACACATTTAAAACCAAGAACATTTTAAGAGAAAGGAAAATGTCTCCGATTTTTTTAATGTTTTAAATATTTTTTCATCAAAACCAATGTTTTTAAATTGGTTTTGTATATCAACTCTAAACACAAAGCTATTGTCCACTGAGAAAAACTATATAATATTGCAAGAAGTGAATGAACAGCTTTGATAAAGAAATTAATTGTAGTTATTTAATAAGACCACTCTTACTGATACGTGTGTGCATTCATTTTCCTCATTATTTCAAATGAATGCAAACAAATAATTTTTTTCTAAGTTCTTAAATCTTCTACAAGACGTTAGAATTTCAAACAAACACAAATTAAAATGCACGGAGAAATGTGATTATATGTTATTACATTATGCAGTGCCATAGAACTCCAAGGAAAATGTTGAAAGAAAAAAGTAAGGCAGATTTGTCAATATGGGAATGAAACCCCAGTATCTCATTACTAAGTTCATTACATCTATCAGCTTATTGCTCAGATTAATTGTCAGAAGACATCAGCCTTCTCTTTATGCCCAGCATCCCATGGAGCATTTAAATATGTAATGATATTAACTACATTAACTACGCTCTTACACATCGGTGTATGATCTGCTTTAACAGGAAAGTGTTCCCTCGTAATTAACTGTGCTTAAACTTTTATTATTGTCTCTCAGTTTTCGAGAATATTGACTTTTAGGTGAGTTGTTATGTGAATCACTTCTACTTGTATACCTGTAAAAAAAATTCTTTCTCAAAAACCTGTACCTATGCTACATATCAATAAGAATTTCACTCTAAGTGATCTCAAAGTATATCACAGGTTTCAGTCCTAATTCAGGCAAGCATCACATCTGGGATCCTCTCTTTGAACAGGCAGTCATATGTTATGGGGCTTCTGGAGTTCAGACCTACATGTCTAGAAACAAAGATGATGTAAAATTAAGGGGGAAACCAGCAGTAGAATCATGTTAGCAAGAGAGTATTTCTGTTTTGTGTGTTTCTAAGGTCTTCACTGAAGAGCTAGCCCAAACTCTGACTCCAGGGTTGCTTGTAACCTTTCTCTTGTCACAGAGAGAACATTGCAGGTAGCAAAATGGTGTACCCTGAAACTTTGTAATGAGGACAGGGAGACTCATCTTTTCCTTTCTAAACTTGTTAGCTACCAATTTAGTGATTGTATAGATGAAGTATGAACCAATCCTCACAAAAACACTCTAGTATTCCCCCAGAAGTAACAGACAAACTAAAACCAAACCAAACCAAATTAAAAATATGCATAAAAAACTGTTAAACTGTTAAAAATAAAAGTTATCTATAATTCAGTTATTATTGACCTCAGTGCCTCTGACATGAGATCACGAGTTAAAGTTGGACTGCCCCAGGTGATTACCTATAACTCACAAGTCTAATTTCAGGAGTTTACATTACAGCCAATGGCTCTGTCCTGCCTGTTCAGAATTGCCAGCCCGGATGGGAATTCTGCCCTATGTTTCTGAAGGGCAAAAATTTGCAACACGCAGTTCAGACTAACGCCATTCCTCTGCACTTTACACTTTACACGCGCACAGCTGTGGGCCAAGGGACAAACGTGTCCCTGCTGCTGCCGCTGCCCCGGCAAGGGCAGGATGCCGCCAGCACAGCTGGAACACAGCTGAGGCACAGCTGGGGGCACAGCTGGGGGCACAGCTGGGACACAGCTGGAAGCACAGCTAGAGGCACAGCCGGGGCACAGCTGGAGCACAGGCGGGGGCACAGGCGGGGGCACAGCTGGGGCACAGCTGGAAGCACAGCTAGAGGCACAGCTGGAAGCACAGCTAGAGGCACAGCCAGGGGCACAGCTGGGGCACAGGCGGGGGCACATCGCTGCTGCCCGGCGTGCCCGGACCCTGCTCCGCCGCTGTGCGCTGGAAGCCCGAGTCCCGTCCTTTCCGGGGACTCCAAGGGTGGAGTTTCCCGTTGGAGCGCAGTGAAACCCGCGGCGGGGAAGGCACCGCGCAGGGGCCGCGAAAGGAGCGGGACAAGGCGGTGCCCCCGCAGGCGGAGATGCGCTGCGGTCCGCCGGGTCGGGCCCTGAAGCAGCGCTCCGAACCCAGGGGCGGCCCGGGAGAGGCTGTTCCGAGTGGAGCAGACCTGCCCAGGGGCGGCCCGGGAGAGGCTGTTCCGAGTGGAGCAGACCTGCCCAGGGGCGGCCCGGGAGAGGCTGTTCCGAGGGGAGCAGACCTGCCCAGGGGCGGCCCGGGAGAGGCTGTTCCGAGGGGAGCAGACACGCCAGGTGCCCCGGAGCCCCAGGAGCCCCAGCCCCGCGGGCGGTGCCGGGGCCGGGCCGCTGCTCCCCTCCCTTCCTGCCGGCCGGGATTGGCTCTGCTGCCGGGGCGGGCGGGACACTGCGCCCCGACGGTGCGGGGAGCGGGCCCTAGGAATGCGCTGCCGCCGCCTGTGCGCCCGGGCTGCCCTGCACCGCGATTTGCCTTTTTAGCCTCTTTTTTTTCTTCTTATCTCACTTCCCTCCCGGGACTGGAAGCAGGATCCGCGTCCCTGAAACTGCTATGCCAGCTGAACTCTCCCGGGCCGTGGGAATGCACGCCATCTCCGACCTCCACTCCTCCCTCCCCCTGCGACTCCTCAACAAGGGGCCCGAGTACCTCCGCCGGCAGCTGGAGGCGGGCAAGCCGGGCAGGAAAAGTGCCGTGGAGAGACTGGCCGCCGACAAGGCCAAGTACGTAAAGAGCCAGCAGGTGATTAGCACCCGGCAGGATCCCGTGATCGCGCTCAGCTCAGCCTCGGAGAGCAGCAGCGAGACCTGTTCCGTGGCCAGCAGAGCGGCGAGCAGGGAGCTGGGCAGAGGGACGGGCGCGAAGCCCCTGGAGCTGGGCAAGGCGCTGAACTCCTGCCGAGCCCCCCTGCAGCACGGCCCCCCCATCGCCAGGCGCAGCACCAAGAGGCAGATGCGGCCGGATTCCCTGGTGATCTACCGTCAGAAATGTGAGCTTGGGAGAGGTCAAAGCCAGGACAGCCCACGGGGGAACTTGGTGAGGAGGATCTTCCATGGGTCCATAAAGGAGAAGCAGTTGGCTTCCCCTGAGTTGCCGAGAGTCATGGAGGACATCGCAGGCAGCGAGAGCAGCGAGCCTCTGTCAGCAAAAGATGGTGACCATGAGCCAAGCGACCATGGAGCAGTGCAGACTGTCCCTGTGAGCACGGAAGGGGCAGGGGTATGTACAAAGGAGCACCAGAGACCCTCAAAACTAAGTACACCTCCTGAAGAGGTCAAGGAGGTGAAGAGGAGAGGTCTCCATCGCTCTCAGTCAGACATCAGCTCTCGCTACTCCAAGTCCTTCGCTGAGTTTGAAACATTTTTCAAGTACTGTGGCCTGGAGCAGGAGGTCATTGAGGATCTTGGGAGAGAGAACTTCTCCGTGGTGTCTGACAATGTCTCCTTCAAGATCCGCAGCATCAGCGTGGCAACATCCGACAGTGAGTTCACGAGGCACAGCGGGGATGAGGGGCTGCTGGAGGACGAACTCACGGAGCAGGTCCCCAGCAGCACCTCCGTGATTGAGCGCAACGCTCGGATAATCAAATGGTTGTACACGTGTAAGAAAGCCAAGGAGACTAACAAGGTGATCCAGGAACTGGCATGATGGCTTCATTCAGCATGGGTTGGAGCCTGATGAACTCAAGGTGTGTGCAAAGCCTCACCCTGGCAATTTGTGTTTCTCTTTCCTTTTTAAAGAGCAGTTGACTTCTCATGATTTATATTTGTCTTTTCTGAGCTGAAGGAAAATGTATTTTGTTTACCACAAGTTTCAAGTGAGGCTCTTTTGCAAAGCAGAAATCTGTGTTATTACAAAAACCAAAATACAAACAAGAAAATGCTTGCAAGCTTGCCACGTTTAGATCAGACCCCCCCAGAGGAAATTAAAGAGTCAGTGTCTGTGAAGGATGCCTGCACTTTGCAGATTCCTGCTTTGCAAATAGCTTATTTCCTCTAATTTCTGCTATCTTAAATGCTAGAAAAAAAACCTTAGAAAAGTATTCAACCCTTAGTTACAGTTATTTGGATAACAGGCTGAACAGACTACTATTAATTAGGAGTACACTGTATTTATACTGTACTGCTGAAACTGTTACTCATCAGGAGTGTACTGTATTTATACTACACTGCTACAGTTTACCCCTCTTTACTTTCCTTCACTCTCTCTCCCTTACATATAGGCACCCCCAAGTATCAGGAAGGCAAAACCGAGTCAGTGCCCCTGCTAGCAATCTTATTTCCTCCACAGCTTTCTGTTGGGACCATAAAAGTTTGTTCCAGGTGACCTCATAGCATTTCACAGACTGGATTTTCCTCTGCAGTGGGTTTTGTTGTGTGGTTTGGTGATGGGAGTTGGGAATGGGTTGTGCGGTTTGCCTTGGTCAGAGGGGTACTTCACTGTTTGAAGATAATTAACACAAAAGTGTGGATCTAGGCGTAGAAATCAATTACTTCAGAGACAGAAGCAGAACAAATTTAGCTCTGGTAAAAACTGATGTTCTGGGTTTAATAAAAGCAGTGTTTATTTTGCATATGATCTCCTGAAAAAGAACTGTGTTCATGGAGCCTGTGGTATTGATAATCTATGAGATAACAGCTTTTCTCCTTCCAGTATGTAAAACCCCTAGGATAACTACCACAGCTTACAGTGAGGTATTTAAAAATTTCATGAGTAGGCCTTGATATGAAGGATTACATGTATATTTCCTGACAGCTCGTAATTGGTGCGTGAGAAGAGCATCACTTGGTGTAGATACAGCTGTTGATAGAGCATGTGGGCCTTATGAGTGTGGAGAATGGTAGTGCTTGAGCCTCATTCCTATGTGGATGTGAGGCTGTCACTCTAAATTCCTTTAATCCAAATAAGGCAAAAATCCATTTACTTACTTGAAACTGGTTTTAATGATGTGAAATTTGGTTCACTTTTAGAATTAGAATTTTTCTCAGAAGCCTATTTTCTTCCTGCAAGAGGAGGAAGACAGGAAGAGAGCTGTTTTACACAAACTTTTCAAGGCCTTGCAGATAAGAATGTTCTCAGGTATCCAGCTAACAATTTAAAAGAAGCGTTGTTATGTAACAAATCCTTTCCCAAATAACCTTAGAGAAAAGAAAAGGCTCTCCTGAACTAATCATTTCTCCTTGCTCATCCTTCTGTGATGAAAGGCCAGGGAGATGTGCAAAACAAAACGAGGAAGGTGGTGGCTTTGTGAAGCTCCTTGCCAGCTGTCAGCCTTCCCAAATGAGAGGGTGGGAGGCAGATTCCAGTAAGCATGAACCACACAGGAAAAACAACAAAATGAAAGCCTGTTTGCTCCTGAATGTCCCTGATGGGGGTAGGGTCCAAGGCCAGAGCCGTGCTTGTCACCACAGAGCTGGCTCCAGAGGGAGAAGCTGGCCCTTTCCCCATCCATTTGCAGGGTGCTAAGCATGCCCAGTGCTTCAGCTGAGGCAGGAGATGCTGGTGAGCACCCCGGGCAGCATCCAGTGGGCAGAGGAGGTGCTGCACCAGGGCAAAGGCAAGGGCAGGAGGGTGGAAGTACCAGGGGCTGAACAAGTGTAACCTTACATGGGCTTGGTCAATGGCTTTTTATTTTTACCATATAAGATAAAATGGTAGTACACCGCCAGCCTAACAAGGTGGTGAAAAGATCTCCATGAAGTAAACAGCAAGTTTATTTAAGTGAGTCTATGCTCATTCTGCAATAACTTTAATACTTAGAATAAGGGAGCACTTTACACTCCTAGCAATTTCTGTTGGCACCAAAATTTTTGACAGCCTAGGAAAGACTAATTCAGAGAGTCCTTATTTATAAACCTAATTTTAAGAACACTAGAGCCGACTCTCAGCTGTTGGATCTCAGCTGTAGGGTAATTTCTGAAAAATGAGAACATACTTATCATTTAGGTCACAGAAGCGGGAAGTTCAGAAAGGTCAGCTAAAAATACCTGTACACAGTACCCAGAATAAAGGACAAGGGTCATCAAGAGTTACCATAAGTTAAATACTACATTTATTGGACAGAATTTAAGGAGAGAGTTGTTACCACCACATGATTGCAAGATCTTGTAGTTCTGTTCTAAATTTTCACTCAGTCCTACACTTTCTCTAACAATACAGCATCAAGTCAGGTATCTATATGTTTTCACAATATCCAAGTATTTGGCTCTGTTTAGTTTGCTTATTAAAGGGCAGTGGACTGCTGTCCTGTGCTGCAGAGCAAAATACTCTTCCTAGTGCTCCCAGGCACATCCTTGGAAGTTCCTTGTGTTATACCGAGGCTTGAAAATTGTTGCACCTTCTTTGGACAATGAGGCAGAAACTTCATTCCTGAAATCCCAACATATGTTATGTACAAAATACCTTTCAGGAACTGCAGACCTTTCATGGGCCAGTGATCATTCCATTCATATTTTATGTTCTCTGTTTAATTTTTCATGAGCTCTCTGGGACCTGGTGGAGCACCATGTAAATAAAAGAGCTATTTGAAGGATCAGGTTCTTTAGCACATTTCGTCAGTGTGATGATTGCAGAGTGTGGGTTGTGAGCTTCAGAAAACTGAGGTCCTTGGCAAGTTGGGCATTGCTGTTTCTTGGTGGAAAGCTGCCTGGGCTCACTTCTGCAGTTCAGTTCCTCTCACTGTCAGTTCTGCTTGATTCTAAAAAGAGGGTTCACTCTGCATTCTCCTTCCTGAGTTGAATCAAGATTATTCAGCCCTGAATTTCTCATCATTCTTAAATGGATGGGCATTATTCAAGTGGAAATCTCCTGGGAGGGTAATTTACTATGTTGGCAATAGCCATCGGCAACTGAATAAAAGCTTTGGAGTATCACCTTATGCTTGTCTGATGTGATAAATAACAAATGACATTCTTTTTCTTTTTTCTTCAGAATTGTTGACTTGGAAGTTGAACAAAACCAGACATGGGATGAAACCTTTCCCTCATCTGGCTTATGTCTACTTTGTCTAAGTTTAGTATTTTATTATTGCTTCCTACCTTCACCGCATTCCCTGGAAGCCTCACTCTTGTCAAGCCCAAGGGCGTCCAAGACTGCAGTGAAAAGTGGAGATTGTGAACTGCCCCAGCGAGACAGCAGGAAACAAAAGCCCCTGGAAAAGCGAAGCGTGGCAGCAGCTGCCATCCACAATAATATTCAACATCAGCTCACTGCCTCAGGATGTCATTCCAGGCTGTGACAGAAGGTCTGTGTTGTGCACCCATCTCTTTCCAGCAATGAATTTGTCAACAGGGATAGGGGGAGAAAGTGGGAATGAAGTGGCAATGACCTCAGGGTCAGGTGTTCCCTTGCAGACAGACTCCACCTGGATGTTCAAAGGCTCTGCCTTACCAGGGCTGTCTGATCAGAGATCATCCTGACATCATTCAACATCATTTGCTTGGCTGGTGAGGACTAACTGTGGCAGCCTTACCTGAGATACTTGGCAAACATGTTGTAAGCTAAATCCGTGCCAAACCTCTCTTTCTCCGAGAGTATGCAAGCCAAATTGGTGTGCCTTGTATCCATCTAGTTTGCTCTTGCCAGTTTGTCACACAGCTTGCTCAGCCATTGGGAAAGAATAGCACAAAATACTTCCAGGAGCATGGATCCAAGAAACAGGTATTGAGGGAGGTTTTGCATTGTTTCTGCCTTGCAGAACGGCACAGTTTGTTTGCAGTGTGTGCCTGGCTCTGACATTGCAGGCACTGCAAGGTTTGGCAGCTGTGGTGTCACACCTTCGGCTTGGTGCAGTGAGTGAGCAGGCTCTGACAGAACCACGGGAGGTAGGGGACCACGCCAGGCTGTGCAAAGCCACCTTCCCGGGTGGGGCTCTGCAGTGGGGCTGTGCCCGGCGGCTTCGCTGCGCTGCCAGGCAGGAAGGCCTGTTAGGCACAGCCAGGCCAGGGAATGTCCTGGGGACACCCAGTGTAGACAACACCTTGCTCAGTATCATCCGTAAAATGCTTCAGTCGGGCTCCCCGAGCTAAACATGTTTCAAAAGGTGATACTTTGTATCATAAGTGTAGTGAATGAGGCCTATGCAATATCTCCCCAATCTGCCACTGCTTGCTACAAAATCAAAGCATTTCTATGTGGACATTACAAAACACAAAACAATGCAAAAAAAAACCCCCCAAAAAAAAACCCAAAGCCAAAGCCACTTTCCCTTTCATTTGCACTGATGCCCGTCTGTGGAAGCTGCCTGACTAGCATAATGTTGAATTCACCTGTTGGTCCAGCAGAGGTTAAAAGCTTACTTTGTGTTACCACAGTTGTGGAAGAGTTGCCCTTGAAGAGCTCGTTGACATCAACTAAATACCGTCTGTGTTTCATTTCCATGGAATTTAAATGTGCTTATCAGTCCTTTGATGGTTAGTTCTCAATTACAGCACCAGTTTGGAAATGCAAGGCATTTGTCTTCTGTTTCTAGCGTTAGGTACTAAGGTCTGCATGCCTGAAGTTCTCAAGATAACTAGGTTACAATTCCAGATAAAATAATTGTTGAACCCACTTCTCAGCTGAGAGAAAACTGAATAGTTTGTGTGAGCTCCTTCAAAATTAGAAAGAAGTTAGTGTATGTGGATATTTTCTTACATAATAAAATCTCCATGTATATTTGTTACATTATTATAAAAGGATGATTTTCAGAAAACTTCAAGATGCTGCTAATATGATAAGATTTATATACTTACGGTGCAAGTTTTTAAGGAACACCGTCTGGGTTTATTAGCCAGGGACACAATCTGCTGTATCTCTCTCATGGATCTGCTGTCCATGCTCCCTTTGCAAGATTCTGTACCACATATATATTTATATGTCAGAGCTAAGGATTGCTTTTCTTTGTTTTCAAAATGTCACATGGATGACTGTACACAGCTCAGAGTGCAGGAAAAACCTTTTGAGTTACAATCCAGTTCCCTGCCACAGGAGAAGAGAATTAATTTGTTTGGTTCCAATGAAATTTTTGGTTTCATTTTCAAACTTCTGGGTTTTATTGCTCTTTCAGTTGAGCGGGTTTAAAAAGTTAAGATGAAAGATGTATTGTTCATGAGTTTTCAATGTTAGGAATATGTTTAATTTGCTTGAAAATTGTGAACATTGGCTTTTCTGAAAATGGATGATGGTTTTATGGCAGAGGTTAGTGAAATCAGAACTGGACCCATTCTGAATATTTTTTTAATCCCCCTTTTTGTCTTTGTGGATAGTTCAGTAGAGTACAGGTGACTTTCCACGCTGATGTGACAAAATTTCTCTGGCTTTGTTCAAACTCTGTAGGAATCCCCAGCATTCCCGTTTATTTCAGAGGCAATGTGGACCTGTCTTAAGATCTTTGCCTGATAAGGTATAGATTCCCTTTATTTAATAATACCTTCTGGGGAAGCCAATAATTTACATTTCCTACATGCCAGACCAAAAACAGATGACAGTCTTTCCTTCTCCATACATTTTGGCAATGGGTAATTCAGTGCTTTTTCCAAATGATAAAAGCTCTGGTGTTCATTCTGCTCCTGTTACTGTTACATGTAAAGGGTTTCCCTTTCTTCTGCTGGGTCTCCCCAGTTGTCTGGGGAGCCTAAAACGGCAGATGATGACAAAGGCTAGTCAAAAATTCAATTATTTTGTTTAACTAGAACTATGTAAACAAAAATAGTCAAATGGGGTGCAAGCATGCAGAACAAACTGCTGTTTACACCCAAGTGTTTCATGGTTCTCCAGTGCTGTGGCACGGGGCAATGTTTGCAGCTGTAGCATAACAGGAGAAAGGTACAAAGTCTGGGGTTTGTGGCCTGGAAGCAGGTATTTGCAATGAGATCAGACTGAAATCTTTGCAATATATTGTAAATATTACTGTACAGAAATCTATAAGAAATACAGATTTTTCTATATGTATATTACTTTTCTAAGGGGTATAAGTCTACACGTTTTGTGAAATTGGCCAAGAATTACATCAGTGGGAATTAAGCAGAAACTTTCTTCTGGAGCAGGTTGTCCTGCCGTTGCCTCCTGAGAAGTTTCTTGCATCTGCTTTTGAATCCTTTGGAATGGAATACAGGCCAGATCTGATATGGATGTTTCACCATTGTTATGCTTATATTCCTGTGAAAAAAACCTGTGGTATTGAATGCATACAAATAAAACTACCACTCTGACAGGTAATGTTTGTTTTTTTAAAGTATACTTTTATTTTGCTCTCTCCATTAAAGTACTATTAAGTTGGAATCCCATTAGGGAATTAATTTCTCTGTGAATGAGGCTGATACTCAGCTGTGAACATCTGAAAGTGCCATGCATCCCTGAGCCATGCCCAGACCCCTGGCTGAGAACTTAGGTGGGGAGTCTCACAAGAAGGTGGCACAATAACTGCTAGCTCTTGGTATCAGTAAATTTGAAGTATATGAGGCTAGGGCTCTTCTACAACGTTCTAATATTTTTCATTTCAGAATATGGCTGAAAAGTGTTTATTTCTGAAGGGCACTATTTTTTTTTTTCAAACTTTAGTATTATATTTGGTTTTGCTTGCTGTCAAAAGCTACAATGCACTGCAGGCAATACCACATTCACCTCAGCCAGTGTTCAAAGTGGGAGGGAGTTTGAAGTACTGCTTGGAAAACATATTATCTCCAGAATCTTATAAACAAAGTGTTGTTCGACGGTTCTTTCCATAGAAAGAATTCAGTATGTTATGCTAAATCCCTGTTGATTTATTTTGTGAAGAAAGCAGCAGAAATACTGGTTGCATACTGTAAGCTTCTACCAGAAACCAATGCACTCCCATTTCATAGTTATCATTTTGGTATGGTCTGATCTGCTCAGATACAGGTGTTTCACCAGCCAGCATTTGAAGGCAACTTGAGGAAAAGCTAAAGGATGCTCGCTGTGCAGATTGGGATCTTCCACCTAAGAGCAACTTTATTTAATCACTGACGTGTAACCATCCTCTCACAAGTCCTGGGTGACCGATGTCAGTGCAAGGTACGAAGCAAGTCTGGAAAGGATGACAATATGTGCATCCCCCTTTCTAAGGAGGTTCATCTCCCATAGCAAGCCTTTGCTCATCTTGCTGCCTTAGAGAGGACAGAGCCATCGTAATCTGAGAATGACCTTGGGCTGCAGCCCACCTGAGCATTTAGGAACATCGCTCTTAAGTAATTTTTCAGTTAACACCTTTATCCCATTATTTTGTGAAATCCAGTGGATTTCTCCAAGAAATAAGGTTTGGCAAGCTCCTGCTCTCAGACTGTCTGGTACAAGCAACCTTTAAAAGTCCACAGCTTACTGATCCACTGCTTTGCTTCTGATTTGTCTCTGGGTAGTAAACAGGTGTTGGAAAGAAACCAGAAAAAAGGCCTTTTCAGGTGTATTGTTGGTGTTGAGGCATTCTGAACACACAACTGCAAAAGTACATAGCATCTCCAAGAGTTTTTGCAAAAGAACAGCCTATGTCAACAGCAGGCAAATAAGCAAATAAGGACTTGGCTTTACTCTGTAAAGAGATGCCTTCAAATTTTGAGGAAATTTTGTGATTGGGCTCTATTTATCCCAGCTTTATCCAGTGATACTGAAGGGGACTATGTCAATTCATTTAAGTACAATGTTGTAGAGAGAGGTGGTAGATGCCCTATCCTTGGAAATAAAACGGGCTTAGAAAGGACTACTCAGCTCATTTGCAGGCAATGATGTAACAGCAGTCTGTTGAGGTCTCCATGACAAAAGGTGTTGAGAATTTTGGTCAATTATACTTGCCAATAAAATTTGTGATATACCAGAAAAACAAACAGTATCATAGAAAAAAAACCTCTCCAGATCAAAGTCAGCTACATATATCCATCTCCAGGATTAAATCTAGTTACTGAAAGAACATGAAATCCTGTAAAATTAGCTTGCACATTTGTACTGGATTTGAGTTGCCTCGGCAGTCATGATTCAAAATATCTAAGAGCTGTGATTGTCTGGGTTTTAAAGTTTGCCTCAATCATCGAGAGCTCACAGGAGTACCAATTTTTATGTTCTTTTTCATAGGCAGTAGCAAGAACCAGAGGGTAGCAATCATCAACATTTACCCACAAAACCACATGATTATTGGTTGGTTATTGATTGGCATTAGAGCACTGAAGCAACAAGCACTGAGATTTAGAGTCGCACACAGAGGAGGGCACAGCTGAGCACGCGAAGGGGAATGCTGCTCCTATTCCTTCCTTTTAGCCCAGCCTCTTCTTGCATCACTTTTTCTCTTTGGTGACCAGGAAGTCTTAACCACTTCCGCAGTTACTCATCGGTCTGAGTTGCTCATCTTACGCCCTCTCTGACAGTCCCTTTCCGTGTTTACATTTCCAGTGAACTCATTCATGTGCCAATCGTTACACAAGCCACTCTTCTATTTGTCCTCATTCTTGTAATCTTTTTTTCTGAATAATGCTTTCAGTTAGGTTTTACACCCTTCTGCTCAATCTTTTTGTTTCTATCCTAAGGAAACTAAGAACTAATCATGTAAAAAGTCAAGAAATGAATGTGTTGTGTAGTTAAGCAGAAGCTTACAAGATCAGAGACCAACTCTCTAGTCCTTTTTCATCTTATATAGCTCTTCCTGAATAATTTAGCATGTAATTCTTCATTGTTTTCTTCTTTGATACCTGTTTGTAACATCATCTTTGGCTTGGTTTGTATCTTCTTGACTGTAATTTTTTCAAAGCTGTGGTGACACTGTCTTCAAAGAGCTCTGAGCACATACTGCAAAATCAAATGCCAAATCACAAGTCTTTTCATGGTGTAGTGTAGTTTAAGCCTTCTAAGGAAGTTTGGTGTGGCCAAGTAAGAGCTATAGGATAGTGAAAGCCAATTGAGTAAGCTTTGCAGCATCAGGACGGAAAAAGACTGAAGCAGTTCTGTGGGGAACCCAGGACAGCAAAGTATCTCTTGAGCTTGTTGGAAACATGCAGTTCGCCACTCGTTTCTTGGGAACTCATCTTCACTCAACATTGATTTCCTACAGGAAAGTAAACTTAAGGGTTTTATCACTGGTATCAGCCAACTGGCATCAACTTGATGCTGGCATCAACCAATATCAAACAGTGATGTAGTCTATTGGGTTCACCTGCAAACAAACTGAGCTGACTCTCCAGGCATCTATTGGGTTTAAGAAGAGCTTCTGCAGAGCTGCCTCAATCTGCTCTGGCAGCAGTGAGAACAGTATTCCATTGTTTCTCCATGTCATAAAAAAGGATTCAATTCCTTGATGTGAATTATTATAAAGAGGCTGAAAATTGTATAATTTCTGAGAACAGGCCCCCAATGTAACATTCCAAAACAGACCAATTGTCTGTTGGTCCAATTTTCCCAAATTTTCAGGTTTTTAGATTGTTTAATTTTATTACCCTACAGCTGGCAGAAAAACCATCTTATTCCTCCAGAGCTTGAGACATTCACAGATCATCTTATATTGCCCTAAAACAATTGCAGAAACAAAGTGATGGGATGGTAAGAGGACTTCTCTGCCCACTGATCATAGAATCATAGAATAAGCTGAGTTGGAAGGGACCCACAAGGATCATCAAGTCCAACTCCCAGTCCTGCACAGGACAATCCCAAGAATCACACCATGTGCTTGAGAGTCTTGTCATGCACTGTCCAAGAGAACTATTTTCTTCCCTGGCCGCTTTGTCTAAAATCCCCATTTACCTATGCTTGATCTTAAACTGTCACAAATAAATTCCCCTGATGTTCAAATATTTACAACATAAATCAGTGTGGTTTGTATTATGTAAGCATCTTGCTGTACCTGAGGACAGAGGCAAATATTAACAACAGTCCTCATATGTAAAATGTTTGTACAAAAGCAAGTGTACATTAAAAATCCTAAGTCTGTTGATTAAACCACAGTACATAGGATAATCTGTAAGATTTGTTATGGTAAAAATAAATATGATGCAATAAAAAATCATTTCCTGCAAAATGCAAGGAAACAAGGAAAACTAATTTGGAGGAATGTTTATCTCCCAAAGTTACACAATTTGATGTTTTTTTCTTTCTTCAGAGTACCCTAAGAAATGCTTTTACAGCCTATCTAATGGTTCAGCAGAGCTGGCAAGATCTGAGAAGGTTGCAGTAAATTGCAAAAGAGATGTTTCCTCACAGAACAGAACTCAGATTCTGCCTGCAGTTCGGAGGCACAGGAGACTGTTGTTTTAATTAGAAGTATGGATTTAAATCTATTTCTATTACTTTAATTGTAAAATAAAATTGATTCAGAAGTGTCACAGATGTCCACGTGCTCAATTGTCCTTCAGCAGTCCTCCCCCTGCTTAGTTCAAGTCAGCTTGCCACAGGGCTCAGCTGAACAGAAACAACTGAAAAGGTTTGAAGTTCTGAAACATTCACTTAGCTGAGATGTGGCTGTGGAATGAGATCTGGCTGTGGAACCAGTTAGCCTGCATCATCTGCAAATCCAGTCTGAGGTGTGCTGAGGGACACAAGAGCAGAGCCTGGCCACTGCCAGCCCTGCTTTAGTGCTGCAGCACATCTGGGCATCTTCTCAAGTTTTTGTCCCTGTGGCAGGAGCTGATGGGGGAGTGGGGACTAGATGCCTGCTCAGAAGAAGAGATGGTTGACCTGGACTCTAAAAGTGCTCACCAGGCATCATCCTCTCAACTCTAGTTGTTCCAGCTTCAGGGTCTGTGCCTACTGTTTAAGTAGAATATGTTCTGGTAAGTTAAAGGAAAAGGACAGGGTTTCTTTCCATCTAAATGAATGCTCTACCACTTCAAATTCTATCTTTGTCCCTCTAAATAGATCACAAATACATATTTCCAGTTTGAGCCCAGCTTAAAATTATTTTGCTCATTCCTAAATTAAAACAAACACCGACCAAGCTCTCCTGTACTTCTTCTCTGTTGATTTTACTCAATGCATAGATTTCTTTTCAATGCATATACAGGTATATTTCCTTTGAAATAAAAACTTTTCATAGTTCTATAAGCACAGTTGTGATCCAGATCAAAACCATCCAAACATTTAGGACTGCTCAGGTACTGAATGTGAACAAGAAACAGAAGGATACCAGTTTTACACTTTATGTTTTGCTACAAGCCTGGTTTTAATCCAGATTCACAGTTCAGTGGAGGAGGCAGGAGTGTCATGAGGAACATATGGTATGTAGCGTGTCTGGTCATGGGTAAGTGTTTTGTTGTAGGTGTTTACATGGAGCATGATAATGTCCTAGGAATGACTGCAAAGCATAAACATTGCCCAGTACAAATATTTCCAGTATCAAGAGCCCTCTGATGTCCATTTCCTGCAGCCTTCCCAGCCTTCCCTAGTGCTTCTATTTGTTGTGACAGACCTCAAAGACATAGCTGGAGACACAACGATGTTTTCTACACCATCAGGATCACACCTTTGCCACTATGATCAAGGATGAAATGTAAAGCAAAGACAACAAATTCCATCCAAGCAGGAAGTAAACGTGGGTGGTTCTGAGTGAAATCAAATGGGATGATGCAATGGAAACATGAAGTAGTTGATCATAAACTGATGTGTTTCATAGGAAGAATTGTGCCACATAGCAACAAATCCATCAGAAGTATGAGAAAAGCCAGTGTAGCTGAAAATGGAGGTGAAAATGAAATCACTTCAAGGAAGATTCTTAAAACATGAGGAATAAGGTGAACTAGAAAGCTCCCAGACTGTAGAAAGAAAGTGTAGCTGTAATGATGGAGTTTTCCATTGTGTGGAGGAGGCAAGAAAATTCATCAGGAGCAAAGTGAAAGATATGTCAACTGTTTGAGTTGAGAGTTGAGTTCCTTATTAATAGTTGGGTTGGATCCACTATGTTGTTTGAGTCTGATGAGCTTTTAAGGTAAAAGAAAGCTGATGTGAGAATCATTTTAATTAAGTCATAGATTTTGGCTTTATAAAATGTTTTGCTTTTCACACTTAAAGATTCTCACTGTATTTAATTGAGTAATTGATCAGTTATTGGTAGTAGTTACAGCTAGAAAGAGCCATGTGATGCTGCATTCAAGAAGAGGGAGTGCTAAGATACTGGGTCATAGTCTGAGCTGTTTGAAATGGTGTAATGTTTCGCAAGAACTCACAACCTTTCCAAATCATAATTCTCTTTATCAGAAGTATCTCAGAGCCAGTTTTGCAAACAGATGCCGGTACTAAGGGTTCAGCCACATGACTCAGCCCTGGCAGCCAAACCTGCCAGCACCTGTCCTGTGAGCTGCTGTGACTGTCCAGGTGTGTGCTCCTGGCCCGCTCCAAACGGGAGGTGATGCAGCCTGTAGGTATTTTACAGCAGAGGCTGCTGCCCTGTTCTAAGGGCAGGCCAACACAAACAGTGCCCAGCAGCTCAGTACATCTCACCCAGCTGCCTTCCCCAGCAGGCCTGTCTGCAGCCAGTGAGTCACCCTGTCTTCAGATAGACCTGGAATGAATCACTTCTGCAGCTACCTACAGCTCACTGCTGACTGCTGGGGGACAACGGTGACTGATGTAGGCTAGACCTTTGGCCACTTAAACTTACACAAGAGCAATCCCACCCTCATTTGGTGCTCGTAAGCTGTACCATCTTGAAAGTGTTTGTCTGAAGTCATAAAATCTACTGAGATTTTTAGAGAGGGTCTGTTACTTTTTTTTGTCCTTTATTGAGGTAAAATATTCTGGTCACTGTTCTGGCCTACTCTTTCTGAAAATCCCCGCCCAGGTGTGGCTGGAAGAAGCTTCAGCTTAGTAAAGCCCAAATTTGTCAAAACTGAGGGTCCCTGGAAGAAATGCTGCAGAGCCAACATGGTCATTGGCAGAAGTCCCAAGAGGGCAAAGAATGTCGAGTACCTCCAGGCTAGGTGGGCTCGGGAAATGTGACACCACAGTGGTACCCTAACGTCGAGAGGAAGTGTAAAAGATGTCCTCACTTATCTAGGAATAGGCAAGTTCGTTAAGGATAAACTTAATATCTGGCATATTGATTAACTTCTGTGGAGTGTGTCTAGAACAAGTTCTTCATTGCCGGCTCCCTTCAATCTCTTTTCTGAAGGCTGTTTTAATCCCACAACCAGCAGGTTAAAGTGGTGCTAGCTGAGACAAGGTGTAATTTACTTCATCCTTATGATAGAAAGCAAGACAGAAAGCAAACCTGAAAAATCAAGTGGTGTGCTCCTATTTCAGAAAAGACCTATATCTTTGGCCAAAAAATGAAGCAGTTGCTGGAAAGGCAGGGAAAATAAAGGCAAGGGTTGATACAACTGTCTTTGTTTTATTTTCAGAATGAAAGAGCAAGGAGCAGTTTGTGAAAACAATAGCAAAAGTGGTGAAAATCAGTGGAGGAAGGAGATGTGAGTCATTAGTGTACATAAATCTAGATATCTAAATGGTAAGGCTGGTCAAAAAATTTCCAACAAAAATAATTTTATAATATAACTTAACTTACTTGGAGTTCATGTTTTTCACAGAAGAATTGAATGAATATCCTCCCCTCTCCCCACCCCCCCCTCCAAAAATAATATTATGCACCAACAAAATTAGAAATCTCTGAAAATTAATATATTTTTGCCAGGAAGAACAGTCTGGGTCAAAGCAAAACATTACATACATTGTAGAGGATGCAGTATGCTCAGAGCATCTGGTGTATTCAGAAATAGGCTCATTTTGGGTGTTGGGTTCTTTTTGGTCTTGAGGGGGATCCTGGAAAACTTGAACACAATTAATTAGTAATTGTTCAGCTAAAAAAATTGTTGTTGTTGTTGTTATAGGTAAAGGCCAGAACTACTGGCAAGAGTTTTAGAGAGGTCTCATTAAATCATTAATGCAAAAACTCTGTACTAACTGGTACACTACCAGGTGTGGGCACTGTACCCTCTTCATCTCAAAATTTCAATATATACATGTATTTTCTGAAGTCTATTAATATTAAAGTTTAATATTCATTAGTATTCCAGTCAGACAAATATGTTCCAGGCCATTAGAGTGCAATGTAAAGAGTCATTACTTTTTCCAGAAAAAGTGCAACACACTGAAAAGGAAGTTTTCATTTGAACTCTAAACTTGGATGATATCTTAATATGTGAATGTACAACTACTGAAGCTGTTAATGTGTAACTAACTGAAAGATTCTTTGGAACAATACCTTGAGTCTCTGCCATTTTTTCAGTTGTTACTGTCAGCAACTTTGATTTGTATGTGCTGTGGTAAAGTATTTTGTATATAATAAATATAATTGCGTCAGAGAGGAAATTTGAGGCAATTTCCCCTCTAGCTATCTTTTTGTTTTTTCTAAAGAAAAAGGTCTAAAGGTCTATATACCATCTCTAAATATTGCTTTATCTCTGCTATTGTGGAAAGCAAGTCTGTTGTGAAACACTCTTTAATCATCCAGGAAGTCTTGTAACACCCTTTCAGATTATTTCACAATGGTATTTTTATTTCTGTGTGGAAAACGGAAGCAAAAAGAAATGAAAATTCCATCAAAATTTAGAAAATACATGCTGATGCTAAAGGGAAATTTTTTTATCTCTGAAAGAGAAATATAAAGGAAAAACAGGAAGGAAGGAAGGAAGGAAAGGAAAGGAAAGGAAAGGAAGGAAGGAAGGAAGGAAGGAAGGAAGGAAGGAAGGAAGGAAGGAAGGAAGGAAGGAAGGAAGGAAGGAAGGAAGGAAGGAAGGAAGGAAGGAAGGAAGGAAGGAAGGAAGGAAGGAAGGAAGGAATCACAGGCAATATCAGGCTGAAATTAAAGTGTCTAGGAAATAGAAATCAATAAAACATTTTAAAACAAAGTCTATGACCTGTTGGTAGCTTAGCTATCCTGAAGAAATTACACTCTTCTTAGAATCTTACTTACATACTTTTCATAATCTGTGTAGAAGTAATAAATTTACACTTTGCTCCTTATTTGTCCCCAGAAGTCTTTGCCCTCATATCTGGGCCTTTGATTTTTCCTTCTGCTTATGAAAATAGGGTTGCTTGCAAGGTTACACGACACTCCCCAGGGCATTCACTAGGTGTACCTGAAAGTCATGCCCTGTGTATTGTCTGCTCCTCCCATAAAGGGGCAGAGATTGCATTTGTTTGCAGATGAAATCTATATTATTGATTTCTAGCCATCAAGGTTCAGGAAGCTGCTGTTTTCTGAAACCCTAAGGCAAACTATGAATTGCAGCACCAGAGAGACACCAGACAATTTTTCTTGCTTCTGCCATTTCCTTGCACTAGCATTTATGTCTTTTATCCTGACTTTCTGCTTTGGAGACCTGTCTAAGTCATATTTCATATAAATATGTTTTGTATCCAGATATTTTTCTTGCTCCTCTAAATGCACCAGTCCTCCAGACTCTAGCAGTCTGTCAAAGGTGATCAAAGAAGGAGCTGAGAGGAGACAGTTTAAAAGGGAATTGCTGATCACAGGAATGCAAAAAACATTTTGACCAAAGATCTGTGATATTATGTCATGAGAGAATTGGTATAGAGGGAATAATGGTCTGTTTTATTATTAAAATAAAGGTTTGCAATAATAATAGGTTCTTAAAAAAGACTGTAATATCTCTTATTATTATCTAATAAAAATTAAGCAGGGGCTTTTTGATAGTTTTTCAGCTCCTTTCATCAGCTCTTCAGACCTAAGGGCTCTTTTCTTTTTGATATAGATTTAACTCTTTTGCTGAAGTCCCTTGAACTGGTTAGTTTTGAAGGCACAATACATGACTAAATGGATTGGTATTTATATTTTATTGGCTTGTTCAAACCAAGCATGTTCTGAGGAAGAAAAATTGACAAGCTGGCAAAGATTAAAAGCTGTAAAGGGCAAAACATGGAACTGGGACAACTTTCAGTATTCGTGTGAATCCATCAGGAAGCCACCTACTTCGCACCAGGCTTGTGGTGTGGGAAATGCACCCACACACCTCAGAATCCACTCAAAGCTGTAGGATGCTGCTCTCTGCACCAGCACAGGGTTGCCTTAAAACCCTACATCCCCAAGTGCTTGACAAGGCACAAACACAAACCAATAATATATTTGCAACAAAAGCAGTTCACATTCTAGGAGATGTCAAGAAATGTCTGACAGCTACAGTAAAGACAACAAATGCAAGTCAAAACAAAGCCAACATTTTCAAAATACTGCTAGTATCTTAATCTATACTTGGGCAATTTAATTACTCAATCACAGACCTCATTAAAGGCATTAACAGTTGTGAAAGTTCTGTAATTCTGAAAGAAAAGAGGCCCCATTTTGTTGCCTGAACACAATTGTAGAACCAAGCTTTTCCTAAGAACACAGGGACTGATTCAGGAAGGCCAACTTCAGACATGCCTGACAGTCCAGCTCTGCAGAAATGCCACATGAGAACCCACCCCTTATTGGCAACGTGTCTCCTGCAGTTTGTAATTCAAAATTTTGAGAATTTTGTTTTGGATTCCTAATTATAAATACAATATTTTCAAATACAGACTCAACATGCACTGTATATTTAGATTTCGGAGTAGACTCTCCCTGTTCTTTCAACACTTCAACATCAGCAGTGCTGGAGGGAAAATACCACCAAATGATTGTATGGATTTCAACCTAGCTTTAAAAAAAATCAGTAAGATCACAGTTCACAATGACAAAGCCTTTCAGTCTCCTTTTTTGATAATGATTCATGGTTCTAAAAAGCATAGGTACAGAACAGAATTACAAACTACATCAACATTTCCCTTTTTTTATTGCCTTTTATTTTGGGGGAGTGTGTTGGCAGACCTTTTTGTAAATATGCATCCCTCATCCAATTTCTGATCTATCAACCAATAAAAAGTTAGTAACACTTAAAAATACTCCCAACAACCTGAAATGTAAAACAGAGCTGTAAAATGTAAAACACATGGACTCTTGTCTTCTCCAGAATTAGAAATACTGTTCACTTTTTGGAGAGCAATATGAATGAATAGATGAAAAGAAAAAAGAAGACAGACACATAAATAATTTTAAAACATGACTAATGTTCTAAACCATTAAATGAAGATTTTATCATTTTATCATATCTCTTTCCATTCAGTTGCATGACTCTCCCATTAGGAGCAATTTCTCTTCAGAATTCCTCAGTGTCTTTCCTAAAAGAGTTTCACTGCTATGAAAGAAGAACTGACACACCAGTTTCAAAATAGTGGATTTCCCCTAATATGGTCTGGTTAGCAATGAAATGAAATGAGTATCACAACACAGACATTTCTGGAGTTTGCAGACATTAATGGTTTAATAATCACTGTAACATGTACAGCCATTTTCATGTGTGTTTACATAACAGAAGCACCAAAGCCTGCTGAACTGGATGTTGATCAAAGTCATATTCTCAATTAGGCAGTAAGCCAAGGGAAAGGGCAGATTGATAAACTCTTCCCAGTATTCATATACCCCTTAAATGCTAACTAATCATGGGATTATTGATATGAAATACATCACACTGGCAAAAAAAGAATTGAAGCTTTTATCTTGGAGTAATCAAAAAGTAAAATTTTCATCTTAGAAAAAAAATTTTTACCACAGACATTCATGTAGTCCTGAATTAATGGGTCTTATTTTGTACAAGATCAAAAGGGTGGAACACTGAAAATTTGTTTTCAATTATTTTGAAAGGTTTCAGTGGACAATTTTGAGAGCTTTCTTCTGAAAATAGCAGTACAGTCTATGACTACAGAGGTTTCTAACCTCACTATCTTTTCAGTGAAAGAAGAATTAGGACTGCAATTTCATTTTTTTCAGGAGAAATAGAAACAAATGTAAAGCCTGTTCTCTTTAGGGGACAATGATGACTAGGGCTAGATGCCAGAATATTGGATTTGGCATTGATAGGATTTCCTCAGAGTTTATGAAGAAAAAATGTCTTTACACACATCGCCTAGGATGCTGGAAACAAAATATTGAATGCCTTTCTCTAGTCACGTAAGCCATAGACCTACTCAATAGTGCTTTTCTGAGGACAACTGGTTTTCCCATAATTGAGCTACCATGATCTTAAGAACACACAGCAACACAATTGGGTGCTGCCTCAAGCCCAATTTTTTTCTTTTATAGTTACTAATAAATGCACCTTTTCAGTTAGTTACTCCATTTGCTCCATAATTAGAGCAAATAAACAGTTTATGCAATTCTTAGCCTTTGTTTAAGGCAGGAAATGTGAAATGAGAATATGGCCTTTTAGCTCCACAGTTACACAGCTTCCCTGATAACCAGAAGATGTCTTCATTTTTTTTTTTTTTCTCTTATGGAGGAATGTAGGATTTGATTTGTCTTTATCACAGTAAAAATCATAATTTCCATAGAACAACAGAAAATTCGTATAAATGTCTTTGAGGAGTTTGATTTGATTTTCTCTGGGATATTCAAGAATCTCCCCCAGAATATTGCAAAATGATGCTTTGAACAATCCCTTTACTCCTAGGTACTTTACTTAACAAACTACAGGCCTCACATATATATATATGTGTTCATAGTAAATGAGAAGAACCAGAGCTGTGCCAAACATAGGTGCAAAGCCCTACTGTGCCAGTTTACTATGTTACAAGTACTCTTCTACTCCCTTTCTTTTCTAAAAGGTGATTTATCCTGACCTGACTGGAATTGACACTATTTGTTATATCTTTTTGATGCAGAAAACTTTCCTGAAAACGTGAAACAAGCTGATCCTTCTTGGCGTCAGTGAACATTTAGAATACCCAGCACTTTGCAGGCTGGTCTTCCAATGCAGCTTCTCTACTGGTGGTGCTGCTGCTGCAAGCCAGGGGCTGTTGGAGCTGCTGGGAATTGCTGATGGCACAGCAGGTGAGCTCTGCCTGCATGTACCTGCAGTGCTTTGTAATGGTTGTTGTAAACCCTCCAGCACGAAAGAGTTGAGATAATGTCCATTGGCAGATGGCGAACACAAGTAGCAAGTGTCAGTGAGAAGATGGAGTTCTTGCCCAATCTTCTTAATATTCAGCAAAGCAGCCCTTCAGAAAAGGATTTTTTAAATTCTGTTCCTGTGAGAAACTGCAAATATACAAGTTCACCACACCCCAAAGCAAACTTAGAGCCACTTGTATTTGACTGCGGCCGTTTTTAGCTACACAAGAGAAAACATGATTTCATAATGCCATCCCATCACTTATTCACTCTCTCTTAGCAACCCCAGCTCATGAAGCAATTTAGGTCACACAGATGACTGCACTCAATCCCTACCAGCAAAGCTGGTGTTTAAGAACTCGCCATTAATCATGCTATATAATATTCAGGTATGTGCATGCTACAGTGCAGTCAGTGCCATGCACAAACATGTACATACTAACCATGGCTAATTTAGAGGAGGCATGTAAAATTATTAAGCACTAAACCACAAGGAATTTTAAGGAGATCACTGATGTTTCTTTGAGTTTTGCAAAGTCCGGGAACAATGACAGAGGCTCAAACAACACATGGAGTGCAAAACTATTTACAAATTGTATTATCAATCATCTTTTATATATTGGATAAAGGTGCGTAAATACATATAAAAATTATTACCATGGTTATCCACCAGTTCTGATCTCTCAGCTTAGCTCTCACAAATGGCTCTGGAGTGCCCCACACAGACAACCCACATTGCTAGACTACCAGGTCAGGTGCACGTTACACTTGGGTCCTCATGCAGAAAAACCCCAAAGATATGGTAGATATGGTGGATGAGAGGTTGGACATGACCTGGCAATGTGTCCTTGAAGCCCAGAAATCCAGTTGTATCCTGGGCTGCATCTGAAGCACCGTGGGCAGCAGGGTGAGGGAGGGGATTCTGCCCCTCAACTTTGCCTTGGCAAGACCCCACCTACAGTGCTGCATCCAGCTCTGGGGTCCTCAGCACAGGAAGGACATGGACCTGTTGGAGCAAGTCCAGAGGAGGCCACCAAGATGGTCAGAGCGATGGAGCACCTCTGCTATGAGGAAAGAATAGCAGAGACAGTTGGGATTGTTCAGCCTGGAGAAGATAAGGCTTTGGGGGGACCTAATTGTGGCCTTCCAGTAACTGAAGAAAGAATACAAGTGAGGTGGAGAAGGACTTTCTACAGGAGCATGTAGAGACATGACAAGGGGAATGGCTTCAAACTGCAAAAGAGCAGGCTTAGATTAGATACTAAAAATTTTTTTAAAATCCTTTACTGTGAGGGTGGTGAGGCACTGGCACAACTTGACCAGGAAGGCTGTGGATGCTCCATTCCTAGAAGTCTTCAAGGCCAGGTTGGATGGAGCTCTGAACAGCCTGGTCTAGTGAAAGGCACCCCTTCCCACTGCATGGGGTGTTGAAACTAGATGGTCTTTAATGTCCCCTCCAGCTCAAGCCATTCTGTGATTCTGTGAGTTATGATTTATCTGTGAATCCGCAAGAAGCATGTGTCACCCAGCTCAGCAAGGAATAAAAGCTTTTTCCTTCACATAATTCAAAGCCTGAGGACAGGAAGAACCATCTGCCACTACTGCCTCAGTGACACATCAGTCTGCAGAAAGCCTGCCACCTTGTTGTGATGGCACACAGAGTCAAAGATGAATTCAGCCAGGGCACAGAGGACATCCCCCAGAGAGTGAGTGATTCAGCAGGGCGTGTGAGGCTGCGACCGAGTGCATCTTGAGAAGTGTGAAAAACCAGTGAGAACCAGTGCCCCTGTGAAGCCCTCATTTCAGCAGGATTGCTTCACCAAGCACCAGCTGCTTATGTACAGTTCAGGAACCTAGGTTAGGCAAACCATATGCAATCAGGAATTAATTTCCACATAGGCAGGTGTTTTCAATGAAAAGCATTATTAGGCAAAGACTGAAAAGTATGGCTACTGTGCTGCTACAGCATGAGATGAGAAAAATCAAGTATGAAGAAAAGATAGTAAAGGAGAAAACTTGTTAACAGTTGGCAAAAGTGTCTTGGAAGAAGTGGGAACAGGAAGAAGAAGTGAGTCTCAAGACCAGGCAAAGGTCTAGTGTTAGCAGGTTTTAACATGGCATATTCTATCTTGGACTATGAGGGAAGCATGGTGACTTTCATGATAGATATCCAGATAGGGTTGGTCATACTTGGAACAGATCATTCGGTGTCCACCTCTTACAACATTCAGTCTGGAAAGCCTCTGCAATGTCCTCAGAGAGTTCCTCTCAATAGCACAGCGTGGTGCATTTACTTTGGACTGGGCAGTGAACCTGATGCAAATCTGCACCCTGTTGCTCAGGCAGTCCCAGAACCCAGCATGGCTCTGTTTGTGGAGAGGCACTGCATCTTACAATTCAGCAGCCCTCCACTTTTCCTCCAGCAGGTGCTCATCCAAAGCACACACAAATCTACATGAAATGACTGAACTGATCCCACAAGTGAAAGCCTCCATAGTTTCAAATGTGCTTTCCACTCATTAGTCTTGATGGCTGACATAAGCACTTCAAAGCTCCTGGGTTATCAGGTTTTTCTGTTCTTGTAGCTAAGGCTACTCAAGCAGATGGCTTTGTCTCACCCTTTCTCAGCCTTGCAAGCTCCTGTTACATGGGCCAGTTTGTGAAGCAAGCACCTGGGGCATGAGGCCACTGCCAGAACAGACTTGCTGTGGGTGCCTTTTGGGGAAAGGTTTCATCCTGTGCATTGGAAGCACAAATTATGCAAGATCATTTTGCTTAGCTCTTCTGGATCTGTGAACCAAAAGCTGAGGTAGGGAATGAAGAATGTGGGGGAACCCACCCTACATCTGCCATGCCTCTGTATCTGTGACTGCTGCCTGCAAGGTTTTCCTCATCATTTATCCCTGGGTTTTGCCAGCAGAGACCCTACTGTCTTCAGCTACCGTGGGCTATGCAATTCAGAGACAAGAATCAATGAGAGGAGATGCTCTGATGGACTTCATGCTTACAAAGAAAATGAATTTCACAGGAACACAGAGATCAGGGGGCAGTTGCCTGTGGCAACTGTGAGCTGGTGGAGTTCAGAATTCTGAGAGAAGGAACCAAGGCAAAAAGAAGGATCATAATCCTGGTCTCCAGGACAACAGAGTTTGGCCTGTTCAGATAGTTATATAGCGGATTTGCATGGGATACAATTCTGGAGGACTCAAAAGATTTCTTTTTTAAGGTCATCTTCTCTCAGCTAAAGAATGGTCCATCCTCATGAGTAGGTATAAAGCAAAGCTGGCAGGAGGACTGCCACTCCTCTATAAACTCAAGCATAAAAAGGGACCAAACAGGAGGTGGAAGCTGGGACAGGTAACCCAGGAGAAATACAGGTACAGTGCCTAAACATGCAAGGATGAGGTTAGGAAAGGCAGAGCCCACCTAGAGTTAAATTTCCATGTGAGGGACATGCTGGGCAACAAGGTCTTCAGCAGGTATATCGACAACAAAGGGAAGACTGGAAAAAGTGTCTGCTGCTTGTGGGGCAATGGGGCAGTGACATGCTGACTATGGACAACGTAGTTAATGGGCTGAGAGACTGAATGCTGCCTTCAGCTTGGTCTTTACTGGTCTTGTCCTTCATCAGTCTCAAGGCCTTGAGACCAGTAGGGAAGACTGGAACAAAAAAGACTGCCTTACTGGAGGAGGATCATTTAGGGAACTGTGAATGCACTGGGTGAAGACAAGCTGGATGCACCCATGAGTGCTGAGAGAGCTGATCAGTGTCACTGGAAAGTTACTTTCCATTATCTTTCAGAAGTCATGGCAACTGGGAAAGGTTCATGAGTACTGGTAGAGAGCAAATATCACTGTCTTCAAGGAAGGTGAGAAACAGGTTATGGGGAACTACAGCCTCATTTCAATCACAGGGAAGGTGATGGAGCATATCATCCTTAAAAACCTTTCTATACACAAAAAGAGCAAGAAAGTGGCTGGGAATAATCATCAAGGATTTGCAAAGGTGAAAAAGATGCTTGAGCTGGTAGCCTTCTGCAACGAAACTGAGGAACAGAGGATGTTTATCTTGACTTTAGCAGGGCTTTTCACACTGGATCTCATGACATCATTAATGATCTAGATGTTGGGGCAGAGGGAAGACTCAGTAAGACTGCAGACAATACAAGGCTGGAATGAGTGGTTGACACACAAGGGAGTTGTGTGGACATTCAAAGGGACATGACCTGACCAGGCTGGATAAATGGGCTGGCAGGAATCTCATGAAATTCAATAAGGGGAAGTGCAAAGTCTTGCACCCGGGGAGGGAAAGTTCCATGCACCAAAAGACTCTGGGAGTCAACCAGCTGAAAAGCAGATCTGCAGGGGAGGAGAATGGGGGACCCTGGTGGACAACAAGCTGACCGTGACCCAACAGTGAAAAGTTGCAGTAAAGAAGGTCAAGAACCTCCTGAGCAGTATTAACAGTGGTGTTGTCAGCAGGTCAAAGGATATGACCCAGCCCTCTGCTCTACTTACAACTGTGCATAAACAATCAACAGAGCTGTAAAGAATATGTGCGGGTCAGACAGGAGACCTCTAGAAGTCCCTTGTAACTCATCTATTCTGTTTCTGGCAAAACAAATGAGTAAGACAGCACAATTTTTACTCTCTCCGTATGGAGTAGAAGAAATTGGTGTTCTGGTTCACATGGCAGTGTCTATCCTATTAGCTTATCCATTGATTTTAACATAAAGCTCAGAAAATTGTGCTTGACCCATAGCTCTCAGTGAAGTGACACAGTCACAGATTTCCACTGCTGTAACGGAAATGATACCACTGAAGTGGATGTGACTGTAAAATAACTGATGATGTGCTACTTTGCATAGAGAAAAAAAAAGCACTATTTTCAGAACTAACATCACTGGAAAACTGTGCTGGTAATTTTGAAATTCCTTCTAGTAAGAAACATATTTGAAAAGAATGCCAAAGCATGGCTAAAACTGCTTAATTAGATACATTCTGTCCCACTCTGTGGTATTTATTACCTTTGTCATCCACTGTATTATTATAGACTCTGAAGGTCAGACTTCAAAGTCTTGCTTTAGGTTTTCTCATTTGCTCAAAATGGCCTGGTCTCAATGTCCTTTGCCAAATTTCTTCCTGCAGAGGGTTTATCAAGCATTTATGAAATTTATATTTGGCCTATGATTTTTCTTTTCTAAAACTGGGGGAGATATGAAACTCATCCAATTTTAATTAGTTCCTTAAATGGGTCATTATCATATCTGAAATATCTGAATGAGATTCTTGGAGCTGGCACATCTTCTCAGAGTGCAGCATATTCAGATGCTTTACATAATGTGGTTAAAAGGCAAGAGAGAGCTCTGTAATTTTCCCCAAAGTGGTGGAGTGCAGAAGGATGTACACTAGCTGAGAATTCCCTGGGACGCCCAATGCAAACAAGTGTCTATCATGCCCATGTGTTTCAAGGACATTTTCGTTTCTTTGCTAAGTATAGAGGGTATCAACCAAAGAGGCAGAGGCTTGGACTCATGCCTCACTTTGAAGGCTAAGACAAAGCTTCACTGCCTTTCTCTGCAGTCACTGGGGAAGGAGAAGCAGGGTCTCTCCAGCCTGTCTGTGAGATGCAGCCCAAGTCCCAGCCACCTCTTTGCAGAAATGACTTCTGCTTGCCAGCCAATAACAGCATGGAAAAAAGCCTGAAGGAAACAGGCCTGACAGCCTTTTCATGCTGCTCCTACATCCACACAACTACTTCACTGCTTTTGGTTTTCTCAGGGTGTTCAGCCTTGTGCAGGGCTGGGAGCCCTCTGCACTCCCTCAAAACACAGAGGTGTCAAGCTAAAAAGACTGTCCCCAGAGATAACCGACCTTCCTCAGACCATGGTGACTAAAGTGAACCACCCCCAGCACGCCTTGCTTCTTTACGGTAATAGCCCGTACCCAGTTGGCTGGCTGCTTTCTACCCCACCCCCTGCCTTTCCTATAAAGGCCCGTGTTCCTGCCCCTGAATTAGGCAGTCTTTGTCCCTGGCTTCCCTTCACAGGACTGCTGGACAATAAAGCTGCCTCTGTGGCACTGCCACACACGGCTCCTGTCTCTCTGTCCCCGAGTTTGCCTCGGGTGATCTCACAAAGAGCTGAATCACAAGAGCTGGAGTCACCTGTAGCTGAGCAATTGCTGCACTTGCTGAGATCCCCGCTGTGCAGGGAGGCTTTGCCTTGGCCCCTAGAAGAGTTGTTCTTTGCAGGATGCTCTCTCTAGGAAGGTCACGGCTTAACTGGTGCTGACCAGCATCAGACCCCCTGCGACATGGCCTTTCTTACCTTACTGCTCTGGACACAGAAGTAACCTTCAGTGCCAGCCTCTACTGTGGGTCAGGACTGCTTTTCAAAGTCCCTTTAAATACCACCAGGCTGTAAGCAAGCTACATCAACTATGATGGCTTTGCCACCATACCCTGTGATGTCCTTTGGGGGAGCTGGATCCTGTCAGTCTTATTTTTAACCCATACTGGATTCTCAGCTGTGCTGGCCAAAAAGATTGAAAATAAACAGGGAGAGAGTTTTGGTGCAGACAAGCATCCACATTTTGGCTCCTGCCTGCTCATTTGAGTAAGCAGTGTGTGACCCCCTAATAATCAAAGTATACTCTACAAAGAACAAGTATTTTTTACTCATGACTGTTTATCTCATGTTTAGTTACTGGGTGGCAACCTCCAATATGAAATGCAAGGCTGCATACAGAGGAGAGTAAATAATCTGCCCAGAACAGTCCCCTGCAGCCCTCTGATAAAAGGAAATGTGAGCAGAGGTGCACCTTGACCAGCTAGAGTTTTGAATTGTGTTTGCAGAAGCTCAGGTTGCAGCCTGTGTAAAAGCTTTCCTTGCATAGTGGTAAGATCAAGCATTAGCAGCTGCTGCTCACTGGTGCATGTGGAATTAAAGCCAGTGACAAGTTAAAAAAAAAAAAAACCAGAAAGAAAACACATGGGACAGAGCAAGGAACAAGGGCTGGTTGATGTTATCACTCAGCTGCAAACAGCAGAGCAGGGGAGGGGAGGGAGGGCTGCTTGTCCCAGTTAATCCAGCTTGCTGCAGATTCAGAGGGTCTCTGCTTTCCTTTTAACTCCAGTTCCCAGAACAGTGAAACAAGGAAGAAAACAAGCAGAAGGGACTTGGAGGTGGGCAAGGCAAATAAAATCCAGTAATGGCAGTTTCCTAAAGTGAGCTAGGAGAGGAAACTGTAAAACATGTTCTCATGCAAAACAGATGGTTAGCTTTCCACCTTGAACAGCAATTACCTGTTTCTTCCAAAACAAGTTTAGCAGCATTCATGTTAGGGGTGGTATCACCTTCTGTTTTCTCCACACTTACCTGCATTAGAATACACAAAACTCAGTAACAACTAATATTTCAAACCTGAATCCAGCCAAGCACTTAAACACAGCCTGGAAATGAGGCTCATCATTAGTCCCACCAAAGTCAACAAGCTTTTGGTTTGATTAAATTTTAACAGGTACTTGAATGCTTTGCTAGACTGAGATCTCCCAGATGCTTTTACTTGCTAATTCCCCAAAGTGCTGAACAAACGATGTGCCCAACCCTCCTCCTAGGCAAAGTCTGCCTGCCGGATGTGCTCTGGCTTGGGAGGCTCCGTGCTCACACATCCCTGGTCACGTCATGGCTGCTGCAGGTTCTCTCCTGGGACTGCCTGTGTGGGGCACTGCCCTCTCGCCTCCTGCTCAGCCCAAGTGAGATGAGCCAGGGTCCAAATACCGACTGGGCCTTGCTTTGAGTGATGGAGATTAAGGAGCTTGTGCCGAGCTGAAATGTTTAGGAGGATGGTACCTTCTGTCTTGCCAAGGATGCTGGAGATTGCAGCCTCTCCATCTCCATGCCCGAGCCCCAGGGAGGGGCACATTAGCTGCCAGGATGGAAATGTCATGGTAAAATGGTAATTTTTTTCATGCAATGATCAAGGGAATTAAACACAGACCATTCCTTTCCTTGGGGAGAGAATACATTTACCTGACTTCATATTCATTTCGTGTCACAAATTATCAATGACTTCTAAAACAGAAAGAGTAGATGTGAGTTCCTCCTCTGTGGGTGTAAATTCAGGGCAGAGTCTCTGTTGTCAGAAGTCTCCACTATAAAGTCGAGTCATCAAGTAGAGTCGTTATTTTTGTTACTCTGAGATATTTAATGCTCTCCTGTACTTGAAAAAAGGAACATTTCTCAACCACAGAAGAATGATTGTAGGTGTGGACTAAAGCTGTAAGTTCCTTTCATTCACACAGCTTCCTGTATAAAATGAAGAAGGTTATACAGCTCCCTTAAGCTATACATGTCCTGGGCTCCAAAGCATGTACAGGAAACACACCTACATAAATGCATGGATTTCTGAAGCCTCGGGTTAAAATTGTAATACAAGGCTTATTGACTTGGTGTATTATGCTCAGTCTAGTTATTCTGTACCATGCTATGCAATTAAAAATGTCAAGTTGCTAGGGGAAATTTAAACTATCCTTCTCAAAGAAATACTCACACCATGACTCCGAATTGGCTTTGGGCATAGACAAAGTAGGGAAGAAGACTGCTGGAAGGCAAGTCTGTCAGAGGTAGCAGTGCATATACCACAGCTTTGAAAAATCCTGAAACATGTGATGAATTCTAGATGCTTTTAGTTAGGGCAAATGAATTAAATCTTAGAGTAGATGCCCTAACTGGTTGTCTCCAGTGACTGCACATGGAGTTGGGGCCTGGCAGTCTGGAAAAATTTGTCACCCCACCACTGAACTCAGGCACCTTGAGTTGCACTGCCTACATGCCTTGTAATGGGTGCAAAAAAAACTCTGTCAGGGTGTGAGGGTGTGGTGAGCCAATTTTTGTAACTTTTTTCAAGTGAGCAAACAAACAGAAAAAAATTCCTCATTTTGTTTTGGTTTACTCTAAAACTTCTTAGAAAACCTAGACGGTTTCTGTCTTGGCCTGTTAAACTTGATAATTATGGTGCAAATGCACCAGTAAATGTTTAAAAAGTACTTCTATCCTTCTGTTATTTTCTAAATTACTTTCTTCCTTTCTGACTATGTTACTCATTATACTGTGTTTCAGAGACCACTAATCAGCGTAAGTGCCCATGGCTCGCTGGGAGAGCTGCAGTTTGGGAAGCACCCAGAGTACAAACCCATTTGAGCAGTGAGACGAGGTGGGGCACTCCAGGTGTGAGCGCCTCCAGGACTTCTCAGTGATAAAAATACACACGCTTCTTGAAATGCTGATTGCAGTGCACAAGGCTTTCTGGCGGGGAAAAAAACAGTCTTGGAACTGCTATTCATTTTTCACAGCTGTTGCTTCTCAAATCAGATGCTGTAAGGATTAAGAACGGGATTGAAGAAAGCACAGTGGGGCTTCGGACCTACCTTTGCACATCAACTCCATGATCTCTAACCTCACTGTAGCTGGCTGCTGCTGAGCCATCATTCATCACAGTGCCTCCAGTTCTCCACACCAGCAGGTGCCAGTCCAAGATCAAAAGAAATCACAGCAAGTACAGTTTTTCTGCACTTACTGTGAACATGAAGAGGCATCAGGGCTGTAAAGAAACGTGAATAAAGACAGCTTCTTTACCTCTCTTCCTCTGAATGATATTGTGACTCAAGGTGTTTTAGAGAAACACACAGAAAGAATGACCTTCAGGCAGACACGACTCAGCCCTTTGCTTGCAGAAAAAAATGCAACAAGGGGTTGCTTGATGTTGTTTTCCTATCCAGACACTGTCAAGACCTGTTTGGACTGCCTTGTCCTATTGAAATAGCTGTGTGCTCTGCAGAGCAAAATAATATTAATCTTCAGCACTACTAGAGCACTTAACATTTTACCAGGGCTTCACAAATATAAACTGAACTGCAGTCATAACATTGATACGTGAAGTAGTAAGCTGACAGCAAGGTAAGACAGCAAGCACTCTTCCCCTCCTACAGATTGATAACAGCCTCACTCAGAAATGACAGTGCCAAAACAAGTGTCCATGATCACAAATCTGGACAGTGGTCTGAATTCAGCGTACTGATGGGTTTTTTTGTAAAAGTCCCTCAGGAAAAAGACTAGAAATATCACTTTCCATGGGTAAAATGACCTCGAAAAGCAGAAGCCTGCCAGGTGCAGAGGAATATGCCTCCCAAAGAGCTTGCAGGAACAAATCAGCCACAAATGAAACAGAACTGAAAGGCAGGGAGGATGATAAGGGTAGATTTATACTGAAAGGTTTGATCCTGGAAAGATATATGGACATGGTGACCTCTGTGCACTGGGGCTGGGCTCTGCAAAGCATCCTGCTGCTCCTCCAGGCAGTACCTGACAGCCCAGCTGCTCAGATGCAGTTGTCACAGGGCAGGGGTGCTGTCCACAAAAATTGAATTCATTACCTGGTGTGCAGCAAGCCAGTAATTAAATACTCAAGAGAGACATTGATTATTTATTTCAGAGGTGTGCAAGCCTGAGTGCTCGGTGGAATTCCGCAAATCAAGCACACCAACTATCAAAACTTTTTACTATTTATGCATTTTAGCAAACAAAGGAATTAGTGTTCATTGCATCATTCTCTTATTAATTAGTATTCTGTCTCCTGTTGGTTAATGATTCTGTCGCCTCTCATGCAAATCAGTCCCCATGCTCAGTGTTTCTCTTCTTTTGGGTCAGTGGGTTTCTTGTGTCAGTGGCCCCTGAGTCAGTGGTTGCAGATCTCCCCCTGCCAGAATTTCCTTTTACCCAGTTGGAGCTGCTTTCAGCACAGTTGCTGAATTGGGTTTATTAGTTTCTGCCTTATCTTGGAAGTTCTGCCAGTTGTTTTTGTGGCCCATAAATTCTGCATTCTCTGTGCCCACTATCAGTAGGCATCTTTCTTCCCAAGCTTTGTTAACATCCCCCTAGGTCTGAGATCATGTCCAGCCCTAAACATTAACAAGGCAATTCTACCAACAAGTAATTTGCTTTTCTAACACAAAGACGTCATTTAAACCCTGTTAGCTGCTCTCTGTTTAATGGTTTAAATCTCTCTTCTTATTGATTGGGTTTAAAAGTATACAAAGGTCAAGGATTAAAGAACACCCTTTACTTTTTTTTTTACATATTTCACATTTTGCAACAATCCTGAAGACCAGGATGGGGGTTAGACTGAGTGTACTCCATGTATGATAACGACTGAATCATCTGATGAGGGTAAATACCCTTCTGGAGGGTGTTATTTGGGGCAGACATAATAAGATATATTCTTCAGCCCTCCCTCAGTTGATTCACACAATAAGTAGGATTGACATTGGTAATATTCGTTAGTTAAGTACATTGGGAAAATGTCACTGTATTAAGCTACGTAGTTAAATCTGTAAAGTTGAAAACTGACAGCTGTCTAAGGTGAGATGTTTGTGCTTTCATGGCATAATCCATAGTAGTGATGCTGATGAATAATCTGTCAGAACATGTAAAAAAAGCCTAAATTCTGTGGCTTATTACTGGTTACAATAGAAATTTGATGATTATCTTAAAATTGAATGCTTATTAAAGGCTTCTTCTCTCACTAACTTTTGGGGTCTACAGTTTTTAAAGCTTTGCTGCAAGACCATTTGACTAAGGCATCTGCAGTAGCTGTGAGGAAAGCACTGGACGCAGAACAGGGTGGATGTTAACATTACTGGAGTGTAGAGTTCAAATTGTTTTCCCTGTTTCTGTAAGATTGAACTCTGCTGTAGGAACAGTGTAGCTTTTTGTTGTCAAGCGTAAGACAAGGCATGCTGTTCAGTTAGCAAGCTGCCTGTCCAGCACAAAAAAAGCAGAAGGATAACATCTGCATCTTGCTAGGATCGGAGTTTAATCTGGCACCACTGAGAATGTCTAACTAACCCTTTTTTCATTTGTTTGTTTGCACTGCAAATGGAATATTCTTGTGTTGACCCAGTTAAGATCTCTATAAGTAAATGCAGGATTCCTCAAGCAGTCATCAGGATCTGGTAGACTTTAAGTCCTGTGCCAGGCTCCTCATGAAATTAATCCCCAGTTCCTTAGGAGCTTCCAGACTCTTTTCTCTCATAGCAGGGCTGGACTGATAGGAAGTGAACAAGCAACAGCTCTTTATCTAAATCATTGAGCTGCTGCAGCGGCATGTGAGGGAATAGCCTTTGCTCAAATCAAACAAGCAGGCCAATTAAATTGGTAGATTTTCCTCTTTGGAGAAAAAAGCTGTTACTAAAGCTCTAAGTCACGAGGCTGCACTCCATAAATGAGATAAGGCCATCATCTAGTCAGTGGGTTTGCCTTTCCTCTTGAGATACCACCGTGTTGCTGCTGTAAAAGCATTGGAAACCAGGTCATTTTTTAGCTGATTTCTCTCTTTGTTGGTTAAAACCCTCTCATGTAAGGCCACTTCAATTGACTTGCTGGAGCATGTAATTGCTCCCTGGTAGGTTTTGTGAAGGAAATAGTGTTATCTGATTACACAAGCTATATCATAACATTAAATGCCATGTTTGAAAAGTTAATCCTCAAGTTAAGTGATTATGTGGAAATCTCAGCTCATTGAAATAACAAATATTAGCTTTGTGACACAGGCGTCGCTGCTGTGGAGAAAGGCTTGAAAATAAGTACCCCAAACATCACAAACCATGAAATAAACAAAAAAAATTTAAACTAATTTGTACTTTAAAAAAGAAAAAACAGACAAACAAAAAAACCCCCAAACCAAATCAAGCAAGCAACCAAAAAAAAAAAAAAAAAAAAAAAGACCCAAATTTCCATTAAAATTTCCTATTTTTATGTCTGTGTTCTTTCATTTTTAGAGAAACTTCTCAAAAGGCGTTGGGGCTATGACTAAAAATATTAAACATTTTTTTCTGTTAATTGCCAACTAGTAAGTAAGTGTGTCACATGCTTTTTACATTGGTATTGCTACTGTTTGTAAAGAGATGAGGTGTTGCACTTTGGACAAATATACACCAAAATATTTAAAGTTTCATTTTCTTTTACATTTGTATGCTTAAAAAATCAGTTTCATTTCTGGATTTATTTAGGCTTTGTTCTCAAAACATTAATGTGCACTTTCATTTCAGCCCAAATCCCTTTATTATCCTGCAAAGGCTTTTGCAATTTAAGACTATTTCCACTTTTGAAAAACATTTATTCTTGCTATGCAATTGTACTTTTTTCAGTGAACACATGAATATCTTTATAGCATTGTTTCCTTTTACTGGGAAGCCTGAAGGAGGAGAGAATGACCATAATAAGAGGCAGTAGGGACACATCTGGGCTAAGTACAGGTTTTTTGGCAGCTGTTTACTCCTGCTCCCTTTTGTCAGTTTAGCTGGTAGTCTGTCTTCAGTTTCAAATATCTTATCCACACAGAGAAGTATGACCAGACATTACCTACCTCTTACATAAATTTATTACAAACCTTTTCCTTTTTGCTGCATTTTACTCTAGTCATTACCTGACTTGAATGTGCAAATTTTAACATGTTTTCTCTTTGTTTCTCCAGTCCTCTCCTGCAGCAGTTTTCACACATATAACATCACCCAGCAGTAGCTGTCTACACCCTTCAACAGGCCCATTATGAGGTTTAATTTACTGTGGCCAAACCAGCTTCTCTGTGACTCATACAGTAGCCTTAGGAGCTCTCTTTTTTCTGGTACCTGGCATACAGGGGAAGGGAGGTGCAAATTTTTCACTTGATGTTAAACTGCTGGTTAGTAACTTAGCAGGTTATCTGTGTCTAACAAGTCTGAGATGTATATTGACCGCTGTTTTACACAACTGATACCGTGAGAAAAATACTTCTCATGTCTGCTTTGAGAGCTACCTGTATTTAGAGGAACTCTAAAGGTAAAAACAGTTATTAAATTTGTTCTACATGGGCATCGTACCAAGGAGTTTTGGTTTCCTGCAGCCACCTCCAACAATAGGTAACGAGATCATGAGAGATCAAAAGCATACCACCAAGTGCAAAACAAGATTAATGAATAATGGTGTATGACTGTCTGGGGAGGACCTTCCACTTTCTCATAAAATCCTGTAAAATTTGAACATAAATAACATGACATCAGCATCACTGACCTTCTGAGACAGAGAGTCACACTAGTGATGCTAATCTGTTCTAAGGATTTCTTGTTCTTTTCATCCCTTTCCACTTGGTCTTACATAAGAACATTTATTCCAGGCAGGTCTCAGTTACCTTTAACAGATATCTTCATGATGTTAGTGGCACTCTTATAAAAAATACTTGGGAAATTTAAGAGAGAAATCTGCTTTCATAATGAACCATAGTATATTTGTGAAATATCTGTGCTGAAAATATGTTGTGGTTCATAGTGGAAATTGAAGCAGAAATTCTGCTATCTTCTGCTCAGTTGTGCATATGCTGTCCCTGCAGCAGGCTGGGATGTATCTGCTGTGCTCTATGAAAGCAAAGGATTTTCTATCCCTGAAAATGGCAGACTGTCCAAGTAAATTTGTTCAGGCAATTATCAGGATCAGCTTGAAATAACATGAAAAAAGGCCTCTTCCCCAGAATTTCTTCTTAAAAACTACAGGCAGCCTCTCATGGCATTCCTTTGGATATCTCCTGCCTCTGTCCTCCAGTGATTCTTTCCAAGAGGGCTTCTTTTGCTACACTCACTTCTACAGTTCAGAAGTGTCACCTGGGCAGAACTGGAGGATTTCCTGATTTTGTTTGGGACTTCTGGCTTGCTAAGCATCCAGAAACCACTGAGACGCTCCTTGGGGAGGAAGGTTATTCTTCAGCACCCATTCCCAAGTCTGATTCTTTGGGATTGTTGGGGGGTTGATTTTAGTGTGTGGATTTCATAGATGATCTGTTTTTCTGCTGTACACTTGATATGCTCATGATGTCTGACTTACCACACAGAACCAGCCCACTCACACTGCTCCCCAGATACATTAAGCCCATGAGGTGCACACTGCACTGAAGCCTGCAAAAGTATTGCTGTCAAGAAAATACATCTATCCTAATGGTCCCTGAAGTGACCTTCCAAAGAACCAGTGTCTAAAATGTAGTTAAATTTTCACTACTTTTCTAGGCTATATGAAACCAGAAGTCATACTCTTTACAGAACTCAAATTCATCCTCAATGATCCATCACACTCCTTCTCCCAGTGGGTATTCATTAACATCAAGGGTGTTCTCTTCCCTGTCATACACCCAGCTCTGCTGCACAGTTTCTTCCATGTTGCCACACTTGAAGAAAAGTGAGGGAAGCAATTTTATTTTCTTTTCCAAGAACAGTCCTCCAGGATATAAAATAGCTTTTCTTGCCAGTGTTATCAGAAATGACACAGTTTGCAAAAGTCAGCAAGGACATTTTTTCCAGCAGGTTGCCAATTGTTTCTAATTTGCAAGGCATCCAAAAATATTTCAACTACTGAACCTAGTTCAAATTTTTACACTCAAACCCTGTCACTTCTATAGATTTTAGAGGCAAATATCTGACAGGCTCAGGGCTAAAAACTGATGTTGCCACATCCCACTTTATTCATATTGTGCCCTTGCAGAGGGTGCCAAGGACTAAAATATCAACTGGCTCATTCCTCTTGACACCCTCCCTTTAGATGCTTATATACATTGATAGAGTCCCCTCTGACTCTTTTCTTCTTGAGGCTGAACAGGCTCAGCTTCCTCAGCCTTTTCTCATTAACAGAGATGCTCCAGACCCCTACTTATCTTTGTTGTCCTCCACTGGACCTGCTCCAGGATTTCCATGTCTCCCTTGTGCTGAGGAGCCCAGAACTGGACAGAGCACTCCTGGTGTGGCATCACCAGGGCTGAGCGGAGGGGCAGGATGACCTCCCTCATCCTGCTGGGAGTGCTCTTCCTAATGCACCCCAGGAGATCTTTAGCTTTCCTGGTCGCCAGGACACATTGCTGCCTCATGGACAGCTTGTTGGCCACCAGGACCCCTCCTCCTCTTCTCCACCGAGCTGCTTCCCTGCAGGTTGGCCCTCAGCCTGTGCTGGTGCAGGGGGTTATTCCTCCTCAAGTGCAGGACCCTGCACTTGCCTTTGTTGATTCCCTCACCATTATTTCACAGACACAAGGCTAAAGATCCCCTGGCACTGTGGCACCTCTCCTGCTCTGCAGTCCCGTGTGTTTGACTGAGGAGGCCAGGCTGGCCAGAATGCCATCAGGACAGGAGCATCACAGGGATGCACAGGAACCAGGTGGGTACCATATTTGAGCTATCCCTTCCAGAAAGCATATTCCCAGCCTGCCCCTACAGTCCCTCTATGGTGGCAACTGGGCAAAGACAGAAAGAGGCTTTACACAGATGCTGTCCCACGGAGCTTCACAGGGTGGTCTGAAATGTCATCTTCAGCTACTGCAACAGGCCTGGTTAACCACAGTGAGGTCTCCGCAGAAACAAAATCAGAAAAATGCCCTGGATTCTGGAGAGGTGATTAAATTGCATGCCCTGTAAGCTCTTATTATTATAATCACTTCTGATATGCACTCTATAACATTCACCTGGCTTTCATCCCTACCTCTGTCTACTGTTTGTGGTTGAAGAAAAAGTGACGTTTATTTTGAGCTAAAAGACAGCTTTGTTCCATACCAGATGTCTCATTCACTATGCATATGTCAGCCCTGCAGGTGCTATCTCAGACTCAAGAAACAGCAAGTTTTTCAAATAACAATGCAATGTCAAGATATTACTTGGACAAAATAATAAAACACTTTCTCAGCTTCAGTCATAGCACATTTAGAAGTTTGGTTTTTGAGTTTTTTCCCATACCGTGAGTTATATGTGCTTTCTCTTCTGCCACTATAACTGAGAACAACTCTACTGACTTCAGAGGAAGGCTTCACATCTATGCTATTAGGAGTGAAATATTAACACTAGCACAAGCATATGCTGCATATGTGAGGGACTTGGCTGGTTTAACACTTTAATTCTTCAGAGTCTGTCTTTAGATTTTCCTGTCTCTCATGTATTGAAAGAAAACCCAAGCTTTCAATGAGTCATTTAAGAATCTCAGCTTTTTGGGGAAAACTTTTACTTCAGCGTTTCACATGAGCTTTATGTCACTTAGATGTAAATAGCAGAAGGTGTCCTTCCATGTTTAATCCAGCTGCTACATCACATAATACCAACTGACTTCTCCCTTTCATCCACCACAAAAGAACTGTAGCATCTTCCTTCTTGCTTTTGTAACACCTATTTTGGAAACCTACTGACTTTTTTTGAAATGACAGCTCGCTGTCACTTCAACTATGGGTCCTTCTCAAATATCATTTGCAAGTGATCCATTTCTGTTTCCTTTCAAGTGGGTAAAATTTAGATTTTAAGATATGAAGAGTAGATTGCCCCACTGGCTACTAATCACATGCCTTTGCTTCATCTTAAGATGTGTGACTGTCATAAGAGGTAAATTATCATGGTCCAAATCTATAGAAGTCCCTAAAGAAGAAGCTAGATAGAACCAGGATTTTCATGACCATACCCCAAAAAGCTGCCTTATCCCACGAGGACTATGAAAATTTTTGGTGTGCCATTTAGTTATACTTAAATATACCCCAAGTGCTGAATCTGTCTTTGAAGGAAAACACTGTTCTTCATCCATGGGTGGCCAAATTCACCATCCAAGCTTCCCTCTGACAGATGGGAGCTCTGCACACTGCATCACTACCATGCCTGCTGCTCTTTAAAAGGGTGCAGACTTCCTGCAGAGCCTTTGGAAGAAAAGGCAGCAACCAGTTCTGGCATAAAACTGTACATAGCCTAAGCACTTATGATGAAGGAAATCTCTAAAATCTCAGGCTACAAGAATTCCTGGGCAGTTCTATCATTCAAGTACCAAATATGAAGTATCCTATGGATGGTCTTGCTCCTCAGACTCAGGAAAAAAGATCAGATCTTTGTAATCTCTAGCTTTGTCTATACCACTGAGTAAAATAGTCCAGGAACCATGGACTCTGGGGCTAGCTGGCAGAACACACCTTGCAATCTATGTGTGACTTACCCCCTTGCTTGAGCTGATTTTTTAGGAGCAGACCATGACATACACTGTGATCCAGGCTGTGCCTGACCACTCCTTTGGGAAAAGGTAGTTTCAGAGATCTTCAGAACTCTGTGGGAAGGGAACCAAATATCTATGGATGCTGCAGATCATGTCGCTGTTCAGTGCCAGACAGAGCCTGTGGGTCTGTCTGTCTTAGGGGATGACTTACAGAGTTGTCTCTGCACAAGTGGCCTGGTGGCAGAGCCAGCAGCCCATTGCACAAACAGATTTCACTTGTCAGACAGCTGAGCTGGCACCGGGTTGCAAGATCTGAAAGATCAGAAAAGCAGTACTACTGCTCCAAAAGCAGTAGCTAGAGACAACTTCTTTTGAAAGGCAAAGGATCCCAACTCCCTTGAGAACATTATCCTGGAGCTGGAAAGATACGTGCTTTATCAATTTAAGGTTGCCAGTGACTGACACAGCACATACTTTGTGTTCAGACCCCTGCTCTCAGCCATATACTCCTGTCATCCACCAATGTGTCCAAGACAGCTCCCCACACTTCTTCAGGGCTGTGGGGTGGCCACACAAATGTATCAAATCCAGAGCTCATCTTCTTAGATGAAAATTACCCTCTGTGGTAGCTGAACCCTGCTCTTGTGAGTGCCCACCCACACGCGGTGATACTGCATTGTCAGCCCCAGCCCGTGCTGGAGCCATTTCAGAAAGGTCATTATGTCCATTTGGCTAGTGAAGTACTGCTGTCATATCTTTTCTGGCATGAAACAAGCATTTGGAGCATGCTCTAATAACGGAATAACAATCAGTTTAGAAAATTCCACTGTTAACGTTTCTGTATGCCTGATTTAAGTTGCTGAACCCATATATAGCCAGTAAAATGAAATGGCCTGATTTTCAGAGATGCTCAGCTCTTCCACATAAGTGCCTTTGCAAGACAGATGATTTACTAGGCTGTGCTGTTAAGCTTGTTAGCTGCTGGCTCTGAAGTTTCAAAGGCTAATCTAAACTGACAGAAATAGGTGTTTTGCAGAGGGACCATCATAGTGGAGAAATATTTTATAGGAGTACACACTGAATCTATATATAGAGACTGGGCTATCAGCCAGGGTATGCAGTCCAATAAGTTGTTTCTACCAGAAACAATTGATAAGGACATGGATTAAAGATTTGACAAAGAAGTCATGTATTTTTTATGCGCAATCCCATTTATTCTCAACACCAATGACAAAAATGCAAGGACTCGTGTTTCCTTCATGACATTGATTTAGCACAGAACCGTGTAGACCTGTGGTCCTCTTTGCAGCAGCCCGTTCAGTAAAGCAACACCTCCCTGCAGCTGGGGAGGAGGAACTGCTCCTTTCCCTCCATCAAGACTACATCTGCTTTGGAGTCCCTTATCTGGAATCAAACAATTCAATGAAGTTTCTGTCTCCTTGGCACCAAGCCCCGTTTTTGCTTGCCTGAAAGCCTCAAGTCACTCTCCTTTTTTAGTATCATGTAACATACACCCTCTTGTCTTTTGTCTTTCCTTGACAGTTGCCCCGCTTCTTTCTCACATAATCAAATATGCCCTAGTATGTACCTGTTTTCTGGAGGATGACTGTTGCTACTGTGATCTCCCCTCAAAGTAGAGTTACTTGCCTGAGATGAGCAGTGAGTGTTCTAGTCTCACCTGTGTGTCCATAGGAATCTTAAGGAGTCTCACAGGCTTTGCTGTGCCTTGGATAAAGACCTCTCACCAGATTCTTCCTTTGTGTGAGATGTCCTCCCTCCCATGGACTTCACAGACAACATTCTAAATATTCACTGACAGATGCAATATCGATTCAGGACCCAAAGTCAGTGAAAAAAAAAAAACAAAACCTGCAATGAGGCAATAAATGGGGGGAAAAATCATTCCAAAATCCTAGTTTTGACCTCTAAATCCGAGGGAAAGGAAGCCAAAAATTATGGTTTGAGTAGGGCTGTTATTTCTTCTTAATGACTAGGTGCAGACACTGATGTTCACTTTGCGACAAGGAAAGTTTAGCAAAATTGCAAATGGGTAACTATTCAGTACTGTACTTGCATGCTCTTCAAAATTTTAAATATTCCAGTGAGTAGAGAAAATATAGTTGAGTCTTCTCACGAGACAGAAAATGAGCAAAAGACAGACAGCAAGGTCTGTTCTTTTAATTCATTAATCTAGTAATCTATATTCCACATTTTTGCAAATCAAATTTATCCTGCATAGTAAATGCAGCTTGGCAAGGCTGCACTTGGGTATATGTGATTTTGCTAATCTCCTTTCAGACATTCTTGATCACTCCACTCTTTTGCAAACATCAAAGCAGAGATCACGGTAGCTGTCTTTTTTATTTTGCTAGGAGGGAACTGAAATATCCCATGAGTACCTTCTGTGAAATAAAGATGCTGATTTGACAGATCTTAAGATCCTGTAGTCACTGGAAATCATGGGATTCACATAGAATCTCTATTGCAGATCTCTCCCAAACCTCGCTTCTGGGTATATAATAATTGTAAGCAATCCATACTGATCCTTTTTTAATTTGGTCTTTTTTATGGTTTTTTGCCTCCTTCAAGCCCCTCTACAAATTATGTTATCAATCACTTTCATTTATGTTACCAAACTTCTGTATTTTCTAGTAATGGAAAGTAAATGTTGCATTCATCCCATAGTGTACATATCAAATAGTTCTTTCATACAGTTTCTTTAGGCAGTTTTTATTTTGCAAAAAAAAAAAGTTATTTTTTAAAAATGCCTAAATTCTTGCAGAGTTATTAAAACAGATTGATTCAATTAGCTTCCATGCTGAGAGGGTCTAGGAAATTTTGATTTCTGGGCCTCTTTTCAGAAGCAGGCAAAGACAAGAATTTTATATTACAGCCAGGGTACAAATTTGACATTCTTCCCATTTCTAGAGCCCTCCATACAGGATCTGAACTTGGATTCTTGTCAGCATACACAATGTAAGTGATTACATGCTTAGTACAACTAACATACTGTGGACATTGTTCATAAGCTATATGGCCAAGCTGTAGTAGTAAAGTAAAAGTAAAGTATTAAGTAAAAGAAACAAATTGCAAACTTCAAGATCCATGCACTGACTCATAGCTAAAGGCATCTTCTGGCATAACAACTTTGCACTAGGAATTGTATCAGTCTTCCTCTTTGTTCCTACCAGTCTTTCCTCTATGAACTATTGTATTTTTTTTTTATATAATTATTTGTATGCAGAAGTGTTAATGCTGTTTGTATATTTTATCTCCTGGTCCACATTCAACTTCTTGCCAAATGTTCTAATCACATGTATGTAGGTTAAAAGGCTTAAATGGACTGATTTCTATTCAGACTGTACAGCCAGTGGGCCAAGGCAACAAACTGATGTAAGTAGGTAGAGAATAATTCATATTGTAGCATACTTTGGTTATTCTGCCTAACTTATTCATCAGCATGCAGTCCAGTAGGGAACTTCTTGCCCATGAAAAAGACATGATGTTTGCCCTGTGAAACAATGGGACCCCACAGCAGCAGTATCGTCCTGTAGGTAAAACTGGATAAAAAACTAGGCTAGTTTAGGTTTAAAATATTAAACAAGGATAGGAAGAACGAGAGAAAATATTAAAAAGTGAAAAAAGGAGGCCACAGGAACTAGAGGAAGGCAGGTACTTGAGGTGATGGTCAAAATAATTCTCATTTGATGTATTCTGCCAAACAATAATTTAAAGTTGGCAGAATACTTCAAAACTTAGAGATTAACATCCTAAAGATCCTCCCACCTTTTCTATCATCTTGTCTGTTATTGCCCTTTTGTCATTGACTTTTTTTTCTCTTTCTCTTTCTTTCCCCATCATACTCAGCTTGAAGCATGTCCCATTAGTCCTAATTGTATGAGGATACTTCCCTGATTTGAGTGTGATTTCCTTGTGGAAACAACTATACAGTATAAATCCATGCAAGGAAGGGTTAGCATTAGTGGTGTTGGTATATGCGGTTTTAAATAAGCATGCCAGTCTTCACATGGAGAGAATTATTGTGAGGAAACCTATTGATTTAAATGGTATTGCTTATGTGAATAAGCTGCTAGGTTGGGCAATCTGTTGTGCAAAATGCACCCTCGTCCTCTTGACTATAAAGAGAACACTGACTGTGAGCCACAGGGTCATCACACTCATGAATATTAAACCCTAATGTTACAAAGAACTCGTGCACACCAAGTTTGGGAATATAAAGCATCTTATATAGGTGTTTGTATCTTATATGGACACTTAACTCACAGGGTTTCCATCCTGTTTTTATTAGGCATCTGGTGTTCTGATTTGTCAGAGAAGATCATTCTAAGAAGAATGTAAAATCTTCCTAACATTTTTTCATATAATGTTTGTCCTTCTCATTTTCAAACCCTAGGATCATTATTTATAGATAAAGGAAATCTGGATTATCACACAAGAATGAGAGAGTTCTTCATTTCTTCATAATTTATTCTCATCCCGCTGCTAGTTTTGGCAGTTCAGCCGTTAGACACAGTCAGACAATAAAAGCTCACAGCATGATGCCTATCTGTAGAGTTTTACTCTGTTTTTGCAATCTAGGCAGCAATATTCTCTTGCTAAGTAGGGGCAAAATTCTGTGTACCATGCAAACGTTTTTAGGTCAGCTATGTACATTATCTACTGTTGAAACAAATATAAGCCATATCTAACCAATGACAGAATCTGGCATTTTATCTCAAAATAGTTTATGCTCACTCAGCTTCAGAACCGTGTTTGGATATGAGATAAGAACCAAAACAAAATCCACTTTAGAAAGATTAAGTTTGTAATAACCCATACATATTTTATCCTTGTAGTCACAGTTACGCCCCCAGAGCCAAATGAAAATTAGCTGTGATAACCAACATGCTGACTAGAAGCTGACATAGTTATCAGTCAGTTATCACTCACTTATCACTCAGCTATCCGTCAGCCAGTCGTGGTGTCTGCACACAGGTAACCCTGCACTATTGTCCCGTTGATCAATCTGCTATTTCAGTTCCTTTTCTGGGAAATAATTTATAGAGAAATTTTGACAGGCAGTTTGACACCTCAAGTAAAACCAGGTTATCCTTATTTTACACCTCCAAAAGAGAATATCCCATGGTTTTGATTTTGGCCCCTGGTCCATTTTTAAGGGATGGAGTGTAGTGTGTAGGCAGCTTTCCCAATTTCCTTGCCATGATATTAATCCCCCTTGTTTCCCCTTTTGCAGTCATTAAATGATTCCTGGTACTATCCATCCTGATACGTACAAGAAGATGCTGGAATGTCTGATTCATCCCAGTAAACTGAGCGATAGCGATGCCCAACCTTATTTCAAGCACTGCTACCATAAGACCTTGCATTTGGATGCAGCCCATTATAATGAAAAGATCACAGAATCAGCTGAGTTGGAAGGGACCCACAAGGATCATCAAGTGCAACTCCTGGCCCTGCACAGCACTGACCCCAAGAGTCACACCATGTGCCTGAGAGTGTTGTCCAAATGCTTCTTGAGCTCTGTCAGACTGGTACTGTGACCACTTCCCTGGGGACCCTGTTCCAGTGCCCAAACACCCTCTGGGTGAAAAACCTTTTCCTGATATCCAACCTAAACCTCCCCTGACACAACTTCAGGCCATTCCCTCAGGTCCTGTCACTGGTCACCACAGAGAAGAGGTCAGTGCCTGCCCCTCATGAGGAACTTGTAACTGCAATGAGGTCTCCCCTCAGGCTCCTCTTCTCCAGGCTGAACGGAGCTTTTAGACACTAAATGCAGAAGTACAACTTCTCTTGACTTTTTACATGTACTTTAAAATGTTTTAGAAATGCAGAATGCACAGGCAGGCTTACAACGTGCATTAAAGTTTCATATACAGTGTTTCCCGGGGCAAATAACTAACATTTTTGTTAGGACTTCTACTGAGAAAGTACCTATGATGAACTTAAATGGCAGAGAAAAATCCAGGTTTGGTATTAGGGCAAATTTTTCAATGTCAGGAATAATGAAGCTCTAGGGGGATTGCCCAAGGACATTATTGAGTATCCATCCCCAGAAATCTTTGAAAAAGAGAAAACCTGCAGTTATAGGTGATCCCATCCAGGAATAGCCAGCTGAACTTCATGAATACTTGAGGTCACCTCCAGCTTTATTTCTGTATGCTACTCTTTTCCGTAACTTACTATGAGAAATATCAGCAGAGCAAGCCCCTTGAGCAGGGTGGAAGTGTGTATTGCATCTGACAATGTGCTGTGTGTGGAGTCAGGAAATCCACTGCAGCAGTGGCTGAGATGATCCACGGGCATCTCAAGCAGCCATGCAGGCGTTACAAGCCATGTCAGCCAGGGTCCATTGCCCCTGCTAGTGAGTCATCACCCTGATAAGCATGAGGCACAAGCCAGAAGGACAGACAAAATTAGGGTTTAAAGCAGAATAATTATGTGAGACTCTTCCCTTTCTCAGTATCAAAAGGGGGAAAAAAGGCTGCCAGTAGATTTTGTAAGAAAGCCACTGACATGATAGTAGCAAACACTCTTATTCTGAAGTTTCTGCACAGCTAGAGTGCAAGACAGATCTAGACTTTGGCTTTTTCCATCAGTTTCTTGCAGGCTTTCTTCCAATGTGGTTTAGAAAATTGAAGAGGAACAGCAGGATCATAGACATCTATTAGGACTGAAGAGCAGCGATGATATTTTTCAGAGGAAGTGTGAGAAATGCTTCACAGGAATGAACAGAAAGCCCACATCATCCTGTAAGTTCTTCAAAGCAGTGTCCATAAAGTGCTTACTACATAACTTTTCTTTTACAATTAAATATTAGGATTACAATGGCAAGGAAGTCCTTTATTTTAGCACCATTAGATAAAATGCAGGTGACAAGTCATCACTGTCAGGTTGAGAGTATTTAGTCTACTTTATAAATTGAAACACTATGCATAATTCCTACTGATGATGTATTTGTATCCTGAACAGATGGATTTCCTTGTCATCCTGACTGGTTGTCTCAGCAAGGAGGCCAAGATTTAAGAAAACCCAGATGAATTAAACACCAGGACAAATGAATATCTCTGGGGGAGGTTCGTAATTTCCCTTCAAAGTATAATATAACAAAAAAAATCATCCCCTTACTCCTGCAAAAGGAGAAAGAGAAGAAGAAATATTAGGAAATTTACATTGTCAAGACAAAGATTTTAAGAAAGTCCATAATGCAGGGCCAAAGACTTATATCTTAAAACCAAAGGTGTTCTATATGAATATGTATCTAATGCCTAAATACTAAAGTCTGGTTTGAATACAGTATTTGATTTATGGCAGCTACAGATGGGAATTTTCTGTTTCTTTTTCAAGACAGGATTTCTGATCTGTCCAGTGACTGATCCCAAGATAAAGGACTGGATAGTCAAAGGATGATTAGAGTTATATTTAATGAAAACTGAAGGAATTTCTCAATGCTAGCAGAAGGCATCTTCAATGACCAAGGCAGCAGCAGTACAGCTCTCCCATGAAGGACTCATTAATCCATGAACAGCCACAGAATGTGGCTTCTTCTCTGACTCCCTGCTCTAATTGCCTTGCTATTGGTACCAGTTATTGAGCTTATAAAATGTATCTTAATAAAATGGAAGAAACACACATCTTGCAGTGTCCTATATTCACTTCCAGTGAAGTCATCAAGTTCAGCAGCCTCTTTAACTTTGCAGTGTCTGAGTCTTAGTGAATAAGCCAAGTTCACTCAGCCCTCTACAAATGCAGCTGGTTACAGTACTTCAACACTACAAAGAAAGAATGATAAAAGAGGTTGACCAATAATTACTACTCCTACAGTGTGACAGCCATTAATTATTTTAGTCAAAGTATATTGTTCACAACCTAAGCATTTATTTTTGCTGCATTCCTTTTGAAGCATCTAGAAGTTGTGCTGTTGAAGAGAGTAGTTTTCTTATTTTAGTCTGAACAAATTGCAAGAGTGAAAAAAAAAAGCCAAGGAAGAATAATATATTATTTCTCATAGACTAACTGGTTTAATTTCCCAGTTGGCAAAATAAGGAATAAAGGGATGTAGTTTTGTTTTTAAGATTAAAATATTCTGTATGAACACAGGTGTACATTCGCCACTGTGATATTGACATACTCAGCTATATGCAGACAGTGAATAGAGATATATAACCTTCATTAGAATTTGTGTAAATCTAAATGAGTGGGCATAATCTCCTGTCAGATGATGACATGACAGGGTGCAGTTGTAAGTAAAAACATGAATTAAAATATGGAAGGAGACAGAAATCTGGCCTAATGGAGTAAAATCTGCTTTAGGTCTTGAGCATGTTTTCTGCTGTAATTTCTGCATGTTCTTGTAATCTATATGGGTGCAAACTCCGTCAGCATACATCTATGTATTCTTACTGAATACTCTATTTTTTTCAGGTAGAGTTCGCACCAGAGCTGCCTGTTACCTTTTCTTTTTCAATAAATTCAGTATTTATATCACAAACACCCCAACTTTCCTCTCAAAAGAATTTTCCACATTGGACCTAATTTTTATGTCCCTCCAAATAATAATCAAGCAAATTAAAGTCATCTTTAACATCCTCTTTCTATGTTTTCTCCTATTTCTTCCCCTTATTTAAATCTGCCTCAAACATTCCCTCCCTCTGGCATGAGGCTGAGCCTGTGCTCCAGGTCTGTGACAGTGTGACAGGGGAGGTGATGCCTTTCTCTGCAGAAACGCTGCCCTGGCCATTCTGCTGACTCGGGGGAGATTTCTGCATGGCTAGGTCACAAGAACTGAAATTCAATATTAAGCAACAGTATATATCATTTCACAGCAACAGTTTAATAAGTGTTTTAGAAATAGGCTAATAAACCCAAGTTCTAAAAAAAAGGAGAGAGACCAGAGGACAAAACTATAATATATAGAAGTTGTCTTTACATTTCCTATTTTATTTTATGCTCGGTCCTTCATTAATCTGCTGCAATAATGTATTGAACCTCTTCTGTTAATTTTTCGTGTACTTTATCAATGACAGTGGTTATTGGCTGTTATTATAAGTGTGCATACAAATTAATAATAGAGAGATAGGAATTGTCTCCTTCTTTTTCAGTTTGACATCTTAAGGCTTGTATAGCTGTCAATTTTCCAACAACTGAGCTTTCAGCACTTTCAACATTAAACATTCCTATCAGAAAATGCTCAGAAAATGAGGGACCAAGGTATCTTTTACCATTACACCACTTTCTGTGGGCAAAACAGATTAGTCTAGGGCACAAGAAAGAATTGTGCAAAATTCACAAAGAAGGAATATGCAGGTGCTCCAGCTTAGACTAATAAATGCATTTTCTTGATCAAGTGGTAAAGGAATAATCTCATTGAAGGCAAAGAACCTTTGGACAGGAGACATCTGGGTGTCGTTCACTAGAAGTAAGCTGCATGTCTGGCCATATCCATGGGGCAGCCAGGAAGAAATTTCATTTCTTGTATAATTTCAAATTATTATTTACTGAACTTGGTATTGTATAAACTTCAGTTCCATTTTAAATCCTGTGAAAGAAAACACAGTTGTGTCCCTGAAAGACAGGAATGGAGTATAGCAATCAGGAAGATCCTCCTGGCTGAGCCTCCGGGGTTTTGTGGAAAGAACATATAATAGAGCAAGAGCAGTAGTTCTCAAGGTATCAGATTCACAAGAGCTTCGGCTATGACAGAAGTTTTGCTTCTTTCCATCCTCTACCCTCTGCATATTAGCTCACAGGATGCATGGCACAGAATCCTGATAAAATCCCATTGATTTCTTAAGTATTAAAGTTTGCCAAATGCCAACCCACAAACGGGATAGAATTAATTTCTTCTCCCAAAGCATTTAATCTAAATGCTGCAACCATCTAATGAAGAAAATGTTGATCTGAATGTTGCGTGGAAAAAGGATACACATAAATACTTACTCCATTAATTCAAGAGATAACACTATGACAGAGTTATTCTAATAAAAAACTTGCCGGTTGTGCAAACATTTTTTCCACCAGCGTGGTGAATGAGTAGAAAAATATCTTCCCACCTCATAATAGAACATGATGAAGAAATAAAAATAAGAAAGTAAGCAAGAAAATATGAAATATTTAATTTAAAAATGCCTCCTTCAGCATTTTGCTGAAATTATTAAGGATTTTCTGTGAATTGCAGTTGTTTTCTTTGGCTTACAAGCTGAATCTGGAGGTTTTATATTCCCTGATAGAAGTGGCTGTTGAAAACAGGGCAGAAATGATGAGGACTAAAGCACACAAGTTGTGACAGGCCTTTTATTATCTCACTGAAAACTGAAAGGGGGAGGCAGGGAATATTTTATGATTAATGTGTTTCTTACATTTTGGAGGAAAAGGAATAATAGAAATATGGTGGGAAACGCCATGAAAGTTCACATCAGAACTGTGAAAGACACATAACACTCTATTTTGGGACAAAAAGGAAAAAAATCAGCTAGAAAGAAAAATCCTACAGAATCTGGGTCCAGTGTTCCAGTACAAGAACCCAATCCAGAATGTATGTTTTTCAGTACTGCCTGGTTGCTAACACGAGGATTTCAGATTCTTGCTTTATCTTTGTTGATAACCAAAACCTTCATCACACAGATGGAGGCTACTCCTCCTTGGTCTCCTCTCCTATCTGGCTTCAACTCTCAGTATCATCTCCTCTGAGTTAGAGCACTGCCCTGGGCAGAGGAAACACATTTCTCAGTGCCTGAATACAGTGCAAACCCCACCACCTCTCTCAGCATCTATGTTTGAGTGAGAAAGACCCTCAACCCTGCAGGCATGTCCCTCCTCCAAGAGGCCATCAGCACCCAGCTCTTGCCGTGGCAGCAGCCCCAGGCGCATCCAGTGCCCAGGCTCTCCCTAAAAGCAGAGTAGCAGCATCACTGGGCCCAGCCTTTCTGCTGGCTTTGTGCTGGCCATGGCCCCTGTCTGCAGCTGCTGCCCTGAAAAAGCTCCTCTCTCTACACCAACCTCGCAGCACCTGAGGCATCAAACACTGGGAGCCTGGAGGAGCACTGAGGACTGAGCTTTTCCCAAGCTGGCAAACACTGGGAGCCTGGAGGAGCACTGAGGGCTGGGCTTTTCCCAAGCTGGCAAACACTGGGAGCCTGGAGGAGCACTGAGAACTGGGCTTTCCCTGAGCTGCCACAGATCATGGTAGACGCTCATTAGTAAGTTCTGTGCACAGCAGTGTGTGTGCATTAATGACTGTAGCAATGACGTAGGGTTGTGATCCTCTGTGTTTTGGATTCAAGCACTGCCATGAAGGTTCTTTTGAGAAGCCAGCCACCATTTCATTTAATGTTAGACAGTGTTCTTTAGCAATATCATGATTAAGAAACAATCCAAAATATTTGATGAAGTATTAAATGAATAAATTTAACTAATCACTTTTTAAATATGCATCAATTCAAGAACTAAATGAAAGTAAGAGACCCATTGAGAAACACATTTTTATGCTACAGGTGCTGAATTCACTTGTCCCTTTTTAAAGACAAGGATGACAAAAACTAGGTGCACTTCTGTTCCCTATCTATGTGGCACATAGGCATTTGCTGTTCATGGATTACAGTCTGAAGACCATGAGAGGCCTGTGGGGCAACAGAAGGTGGTCTACAGCTGGCATGCAGTTCTGTATTTCATGATGAAAGTGCTTGGTGGTTTGCAAAAAAAAGATAGTGCCTGAACAGAAATGTTGATGTTGAACATATCCATGATTCAAACAGCTTAGAGATCAGACAGCTTTCTCTACCCAGGAAAATGTTCAGGATCCCACTCATTCATCTCCCCTGACATCCATTTCAACTCCCTGTCTGCTCAGGCAGACCCAGTGAGGTGGTTTTTGTGGTTGCAATTTACATGCTGGTCTTTTTAGACTTCAGGTCTACCTTTGACTGGAGACAACTGACTAAAAATATTAGGGCATGACCTGTAGAATTCCTACAGCAAAAGTGTTTCCTGATAAGATTTTCTACCACTGAAAATGTACACCCCATTCATGTTCCAAAATAGCCTTTTCTAGTGGTTCCTCTATACCTTGCCCATGGTGAGTGGCATTTTTGACTGCTACATCATTCAGGTTTCTAAACCATTTGTACTGCCATTGATGCCATGATGATTTTTTGCCTTTTCTTTTATACCCCTTTTATATACCTTTTAATAGCTTTTTGTATTCTTAGTGTGTTTTAGCCTGCATTTTTTGACTTATTTTGTTAAGCTAGGAGACTAAACATCTTAGAAGCACCAGACCCCAAGGTCCTCTCCAGAGCACATTTTGTAAACTGAGATAGAACCATCCAGGGGAAGGTTCCTCGGGGAGGGGGGCTCTCTTTGGGGAATCTTTGATAGATATGCTAATTAGTAAGACCTATAATGTTATACCCGATCTGTCGGGGGTGTGTATTGTGGTGTGCATTGAGGTGCCTTTGACCTGGATGTAGTACTCCTAAGGATCCTTCAAATAAATACTGAGGTAAAACCCATTTTTCCCTTATAACCATGTTTGATTCTTGATTTTAAGACCAGGAAAAGGCATCACCAAAATCTCCCAACATTTTTACCACCTCTTGCTGAAACTTGATGGAAAAAGCATGAAGATAATGCAGTTCTGAGGATTATCCATAGGCCTCCAACTGCAGTCATGCAGACTTCTTGAGGCGGACTGTTTGGGAAGTCCCTTTTTTCTTTCATTTTTAAAAGGAAATTTGTGTTTTCATTAATCCCCTAAAGTGCAAAGAGCAACATGACTGGGAAGCCTGTAGTGTGACTGGGGAGAATTGAAATCGATCATAGCAGAGAATGAAAAGAGGGATGTAGAAATTGCAGACTGGGTGGACAGAGTCAGTTTCTGAATTATGTCTGCTCTTAGGTCAGCCCCTTTCTTGTGGTCAGAAGTCACCTGATCCAAGCTAGCAGCTCTGCTGCCTGTGAACAATGGTTTTTGTCTGCAGGAAAATGTCTCTGCTAGAAGTTGGGATGGCACAGTGACATCCAGCAGACCGGCTGAGAGCAGCAGCCCTTTGAAGAGCATGTAGCAGAAAATAAGAAGACAGAATTTCAGCTGCTTGGCTCTGTGGGACCTGTCTCCATGGAGAGGAGAGCAGTCACTTGCTAAGATTAGAGCCACCCCTGCCCAGCATTCCCTGCAAACCCTTTAATGAGCCCACGTGAGATGTCAAAATCCACATGCTGAGTCGACTCATCCCTCTTCTGAAGAAAGGATGCCATGACCTGGGTGCACGTGCTGATAGTGCTTGTGGAGAGTAGTTATCACCCAGAGACTACTGGGATGTTCAGCCATGCACCAAGGCACGGCCAGAGGAGAACCTGCATGGGCAAGGCAGGGTTTGGTGCTCTGCACCTCCTGGGGCACTTTGCTTCCCAGGGTTTGGGAAGAGCACACGAGGAAAGGTTAATGGGGCAGAGCAAAGCACCTGTGGGTCCTGGTACTCTGTAAGGACATCTAGTAATTTCAGTCTTCATTTCCCTGGTGCTGGCTGGCACCAGGATCTCTCAGAAACACAGTGCCAGGAGTCTTCATCGAGGCTAAGTGCAACAGCAGGAGATGTGCTGCTCTGTGATCCTTCCATGCTGAGAACCTTCCATGCTGTTAGCTAAACCTTCACAGAGCTTAACTGCCATCTGTACGGAGCCTTGCAGAGTCAGGGGCTATCCACCTTGTGCAGAAAATGTCAGATCTCACCCAAAACACTTCTCTTACTACTTAAACTTAACGACCGCTTTCAGTTTCCCTTTACCGACTGCCCTTTTATTGATGAAACAGAAAACTCATTTTTTGAGTGACAAGAGAACTGTTTTTCTCCCATTTATTGTAGGGTCAACCTGAAAAACTATTGACATCAATAATGCTGAACATCATGAGAGAGGAAAATTAGGCCCACAGTTTCACAGAGGAATTAAAGGGATCACTGGCTCAGAAAAGGTATAACACAATTTTCATTGTCACTGACAATTGTACCATTCCACCTGCAAGGAAAGTTTCTCATTCAAGAGTGTCTTTCAAAGTGTCTTTAGAAGGTCATTATATTCTATACTGAGCCCTCTTCTGGTGAATGCTACTAAGCAGATACTTTAGATACATTAAACAAATGAGACAGGAAGAATTGTTTTGTTTTCTCATCTCCAATATTGAGAAAGTCTGCTTAATGAAAGTCCAGCTTTCGAGGTACTGGGACATCTGTGGACAATCACATTCTGAAGTTTGCTTATTTGTACAAGATCCTGATGATGAATCTCATATGCTTAAGCAAAACCTGTTCACTGGAACATTGCTTAAACTACTGTTCATACACTGAAGTATTCCATGAGAAAAAGAAGATTTTTTCTGGTTCACAGAGTTCATTTGAACTCGGCTCTGATCTGCAGAGTCTATAATACACACTGCTGAGAAGCACTGAAAAAGCCCAAAAGAATCCAGCATGAGTGAGACACTGAAGTGCACTTAGACCTTCAAGAGCTGACATGAGTTATGTATATCAGGAACAGCTGTCACACAAATCATTCCAAATCTTTGGTCTTTAGTTCCACGTTTTGTTCCTTTCAAGTTATTATTTTTGCTCATTATTCAAATTCCCCATCATAAAGTCAAACAAACACTTCTTATCAAATATTTCTTAGCCTCTTGCTTCGTATCTCAACTGCCATGTCACCACTTCATTTCACTTCACTCAGACAATCTATATCATGTAACAAGTCCATTATTTATTGGAAGTTAATTATATATTATCTAATATAATGGTCTATATTAGATATGTTATAGTGATATAGCATAACAACTATGTCATACATTATACAACATATTACATCATTATTATATATTGTATAATACATTATGTAATTACTACACTGTATCATATACAAACATGCACTAAACACCATTACAAAATGTAATAATGGAATGATACCTAATGTGGTATTTTAAGATAAATTCAATATGTGGTAGGGATAATTAATCATACATTTTTGTTAACTTCATTGATTTTTAACAATCTGTTCATTAGTTCATATCAAGCTCAAAGAAATGCTTCCTTTTCACAGCATTTGCCTTTAAAAAGAACAAAAATTAAAAGAACTGATCCACTGGTCATCCACCATCAAGGCACTTTGGCTATTTTTTAGATATTATTTGTATTACAGGACCATTTCCACAACATCATATTCTAATATTAATTGTCTCGCTGATTGGCAAGCCAGAATTCTTTCAAGGGTAATGGTACTAAAGCTTTCAGTTGCATCACATCTCTACAGATAAACAGACTAAAATATGTATAGCATGGGGAAGATGCTCTGGGTCTTTCCTGGAGCTTAGAATATTGTTTCTTGACATATCTTTTGGGGAATATTTTTACAGTTGGTCATAATCAATGATTTGTTTACAGTGCAGAGCTTTAAACCAAATCTTCAGCCCTTTCTAGCAAGGCAAGTAGCAGGACTCATTATGTAAAAGAGGATATTCCAGCAGAATTTCTGTTTTATTTATGCTGAGCTCTACTCAAAGATCCTTTTGGTTTCTCCTTAGTTAAGAACAGAAATGAGCTACTCATGCACAGAGAAAATAAAATAAAAATGTTAAGGAGACATCTTTTATCTTTCAGGACAATTTTTGTCCTGAAGTATACAAAACGTTTGGAGTACTAGATCATTACACCTAAACTATGTCAGTGGGTCTAGCTCTGCTTGCACTGGTGGGGCCTCACCTTGAATATTGTGTGCAGTTTTAGTCACTGCAGTGTCAGAGAGATGTTAAACTCTGAGAGAGAGTCCAAAGGAGGGAAACAAAGATGGTGAAGGGCCTTGAGGGGAAGCTGTATGAGGAGCGGCTGAGGTCACTTGGTCAGTTCAGCCTGGAGGAGACTGAGGGGAGACCTCATTGTAGTTACAGCTTCCCTGTGAGGGGAAGAGGAGGGGCAGGCACTGATCTCTTCTCTGAGGTGACCAGTAACAGAATCCAAAGGAATGGCCTGAAGCTGTGTCAGGTGAGGTTTAGGTTGGATATCAGGAAAAGGTTCTTCACCCAGAGGGTGACTGGGCACTGGAACAGGCTCCCCAGGGAAGTCACAGCACCAAGCCTGACAGAGCTCAAGAAGCATTTGGATAATGCTCTTGGGCACTTGATGTGAGTCTTGGGGTCGGTGCTGTGCAGGGACAGGAATCGGACTCAGTGATCCATGTGGGTCCCTTCCAACTCAGCTGATTTTGGGATTCTGTGATTCACACCCCAGGATATGACATGAGACCCCACCATCCCCTCTGAGAGCTCTAGTTTAGCTGCCCCTCTCCATACATGCCTACATATACTCCCTCCTGCTCAGGTAGACCATGCTTAAGAGTAGCTCTGTTGAGTCATAAAAGTTATTTTTGCTTGGGCAACTAAATTCTTCTTGAACTGGCTTGAGACAAGCCATCCTTCGGCTTTGTATTAATTAGATCTCCTTTGACTATAGTGGAAAATAAATATTCTGTGTTGGTACATAGCTACAAGTAGACATCTGTAATGTGTCTTGACTTCTGATCTGGATCCCAGTGGATATATTTAAATGCAAAACTTTGAGACAAAGCAATTACATCATTAACACAACTTATACTGCTGAGGCCATGGACAAAAGCAGAATTCAACTTTAATTACTTCATTTTTTGTAACATGTTTTGAAGTATTTTGAAGGCAGAATAGTTTTTGCTGCTATTGTTAGGAAACTAGATGCAAAACTAAGAAAAGAAATGCAGAACCAGGCCAAAAGTAAGGGTTTGTAAGGCAGTCATGTAAGGCACCCATGCTAAGAAAATAAACCACAATATTTTGTGGATAAAGAACATCTGGCAGAAAAGGGTCAGATTTCCCAGTCTTCCTGGTAAAAGTTGTAGTAGGTCAGCTGTGAACTTCCAAGCTCCTCCCTTGAAGGGTGCTCTTGTTCCTTGTCTTTCCTGCAGTTGGTTAAGGTACATTCTGAAGGCCAAAATATGAATGACCTGTGATCTCCTCCATCTCTCCCTCCCAAATGCCACCTGGGATTACACAGTCAGACTGAACCTTACCAACTCTCTCCCTTAGTTCTTTCCCGATGAAGCCAATTTAAAGACCAAGCCCCAGCTTGTCAGTGAAACCCAAAATAAAGGATTTGTCTCTCTTTGGGCAGGAGCTGCAGGTGCTGTGGGTGCCCAAGAGGGCCTTTAGCCCTGGTGCCATTTCTGTTTATGTGTGAGGTCCAGAGGGTGACCCCAGTGAAGCCCATCCTTTCCTGCCATGTACTCCGAGGGAAGCAGAGCCCAGACATGTGAGTTCAGACCTGACCAGCCTGGCAGAAAGCTTCTCATGGCAGGACCATTCTCTTCTGGGCAGTTTCATCTCCTCTCCTTACGTAAGTTGATCAGAGGAACCATGATTCACTTAAGATCTGTTCCGCTGTAAGTAAAGCCAAAGCCTTAACCACAAACACTTTACATGTGCTTGTTAGCAGTGTGTAAGTTACGTGCCAGTCCCTCCTGGCTGTTTGCACCTAGTCCAAGATTCATTTATTACCATTCCATGTTGTCTAACACTATCCTGCTGATCTATAGGAAAAAAAATGCATAGTAAGCAACAACTGAGTATTATAAAAGGCTCCCACTTTTGCTGTTTAATGCATTATCTAACTCATATATCTTTACATTACCACAAGGTTTCTGGAAATTAAAGTGTTGGAACGTGACTTGCATGGTACTGAAGATTTTCTGGTAGGTTTACAAGGTATCAAATGAACAGCTCAAATTTTTTCATGATGCCTAATAAGTGGAAAAATGGGTGTGTGATTGTGCCACTGCTGATAGCCAGTGCAGGCGTGCTCTCATTTCACATAGAAGCACTTTTTGTACTGCTGCCTCACATAAGGAAATGTTTCTCCATTGTCATTTGAGGGATTGTTTTAAAGCCAAGTATCCAAACACATACTATACAAATAAAACTTTTATCACTTCATTATTCCATATATGGGACTGATTTTTAAACAGACCTTGAGTTTCAGTCTCAGAAATCTCAGAAGCAGAAAACTGAGGCTTCAGCTCCATAGCACACAGCCACTGTCATCCACTGCTGCCACCTCTGCACATCATGCAGGACCAGAAGGGCAGCATGTGTCAGATGTGCACAGAAAAGTTGCACTAAGTCCTAAGAAACCTCTGTAAATGAGCAGATAAACTAGGTTCCAGTGAGTTGAACTTAATTTTGGAAGCAGCTATTAACCTAAAGAAAACACTGTGGTCAAAGGTAAAAGATTCATTGCACTGAAATTTAAAATGTTTGGAGAACAAGCTCAAAAGAGGCATTTAGCAATACAGTTTCCATCCTCATTTTTCTTTAGATTTTTTAATTACAAATTAATTAGAAATAAGCAATATCAGAATCATTCAATGTACTAATTTATTAAAAAGACACATTTAGGTAAATATTTGCCATATCAATAAGAAATAAGGGATTTGTCCCATTGTGCCTTAAGCAAATACAGGATAGAACAAAAATTTTCATAAGTGTGCAAGTCTGACAGACTGACATAAGAGTGTATTCCAGATGTAACTGGAGTTCCTAAAATCATAAATGCTAATTTCCCATTTCCCAAGGGGTTTCAGAACATCAAATAACTTTGCTGCACATCTCCTTGTGGCAAATAAAAATAATATAGAGATTGGAATTGGGCACTTTGGAGGACCACTCTGACAAGTATATAATTACTGCTTGCCTACAAAATATTATGACCAAATTTGACCTGAAAATCATGTTTTGAAGGAAAATCTTGAGGTTTTTTCAATGACAGGCTTAATGGATGGATTTGGGAAGAAGCAGCATAGTGTACACACCAGGAACTGAAGAACGTTCCCCTCTTTTAGTTATTAAGGGCACCTGTGAGGGACAAGCATTTTTAACTCTTACCTAAAATCCTGGAAGACTTGTGTAAAGACTTGTTAACTTTTTGGGTTGTATACCTCAAGAAATTTTAGACGTCAGGAAAAATTCCAGACAGCTGGATGTCAACAGGAGTCAGGTATGAAAAAGGGCTGATGAAAAAAGATAGTATGTAGACTACTGCTTCGGAGTAACAGATAATTGTCATAGTGGCTTTTAATCGACACATTCATGCACACTGTTGACGTTTTTCAGGTGAATTTGAACACATCTAGAATTTGTTGATCTCCTTTTCCCATTCTGTCGAGCATATCATCATCTTCAGACCTGAAACAAGTTTTTCAAAAAGTTACTAAAACAAAAGCCATATAAACAAAAATTTTTCTCTTGACAATGATGATGACGATATGCCAATTTAAGCAGTGGTTAATTAATTCACTCTGTCAAAGGGGAAAAAATTATGTGTCTGGATTACTTATGTTGTCATGGTATCTCTACTCCCTCAAAACCAAATCTGGGGGAGTGCTCTCATCCCAAACACACCATCAGTCCAAACCTGCTTGGCTGTCATCACTTCCAGACTCTGTCAATAACTGGTAATAAGGTGTTTTCATAATTCTCCTTTCCATGTTTATACAAAATGTACTTCTGATGTATGTGATCTAAAGGATTGTGCACTAAGGTTTATATCACTTAACATTCTGCAATGAACACTTAATTTTCAGCAGCTAAGTGATCTGTTTATTGACAAGTATCAATCTACTAACTAGATGTGGCCTCAAATGAATGTTTTGTTTACTGTCTGGCCAAGTGCTAACTCTGCCCTGAGGACATCAGCATGTCTAAATATTTGGAATGTGGTTTTAAACTTTCTTACTAGAAGACAACCAAGTGAATACATTTGATTTCAAATGGACTTCCTAAGGAAAAGTGTCAAAGGTAGAGGTGTGATCTCAGATGACACTCTGATCCTTCAAATGCATTTGTGATGTTTTAAAACGCCACAAGCTGGCAGACTTGCACAACGATCAATAGCTCTTTGGACAGGGGTCTAGAGACCACCTTGAGCTTACTAAGAAAAGCATCAGGAGCTAGAAACACCTGGGGTTCCTTGTGTACAGTTGCTGCAAATACACTACTTGTATTACTGCAAATACATGTACTTGTCAAGTACATTTTAGAATGATAACCGGTTCATTTTGCTTTTACTTATGGTTTGCCCATTCTTCAAAGCAGTCTCCAGGCCAGAGATTGTATTCACACAGGAGTGGCAGCCCCAAAGAGGGTGACTGGTTCCCCTCTGCATTGTGCAGAATGTCAGGACGAGCTCAGGATGCTCTGGACAAGGCAGAGACATTTTGGAACCATCAAATGGGAAGGACTGTCAGATGGGAAGGACCTTTCCCACAGGACCTTTGCTGACCAATGCACTCTTTGCATTGGTAAGAATTTTAAGATAACCCATATAGATCTCCTTTAAATTTACAGATATTAAATCCTTACTTAGGCTGTTTATCACCAGCTATTCAGCCATAAGAAGCATGATACTGTCTTTGGGTGGGTAGCTTATAATCATGGTATTTTTGGCATAGTACTTTGCTTCTTGCCTTTATTATATGTGCTATCTGAATTTTGACATATACTTGGGAAATACAGTTAAAAGTTTCTCCCTGCAAGATCTTTCTTTGTTGTCGTGTAATCATGTGGTTACAAGTCTTGAGTTGGTACATTTAAGGAAAAACCATTAAAACAGAAATAATGAGGATTTTCTCTTTGTTTTGAAAGCTTTTATCAGATTCTGAGGGATAGATCTTCTCCCTGTTCCAAATCCTATGATTATGAATGAATGACTATCAAAAAATCATTTTGTTGAATGGTGTCATGAAAAATTGTGAGGATGCTGTGGACCCCTAACCCTTCTTTCAGGGAGTCCTTACATACAGTCTAAACCTAAGGAATATTAACACAATTACGTTTCCACCTCCAAATTACTGGTTTTTTTCTTTATGCTTTTTTTTTCTTTCTGTATTATGAACAAAAGACGTATTTTTCCTATACTCTGCCATGGAGTGTTTATTTTCTGTTCTTTCTTGTCACTTTCCTTAATTGAAGTTAAAGAAGCCATAGCCTGCAAGAGCATGATTTGTTCCTCGTGCATGAAAACATAATGTCCTTCTACGTTATCTCAGTGGGGTGCACTGTGACTGCAATGCACCAAAAACCCTCTGAAATTAAAAGCAAATAAACAAACTGTGTTTATGTTAAACAAAACAATGGAAAATTCCTATCAATTTAAGAGAGCAAGGTTGCAGAAATGTTTCCTGTTCTTTGCCAAACTCCCCACTTTCTTTCTGCCCAGTAAGAAAAGCAACACCATCTGCATTTTCCTGATTGGTGACCAGGTTATCATAATGATTCTTTCTTTCCTATCACCATAAAAGGTTATAAACAAGTAACTTAGAAAATTGGTAATATTACAGCTGTTCGTTGATGTTGCCTTCTCATCAAGATGTGTAACTGTCATTAACCAAATAATTCAAATTCAATGTTATAATAGAATTATCATTTCAGCACTAGCCTGAAATCATTGCAAAAATTTTCGGGGTAAAAGGGACATTTTCATCTGCCACAGTTAAAATTGGTGTGATAACTGATTGTGACCAAAAAAATAATTATTTAAACTTCAGCTGTCAGTCTTTGGTGACAATTTCACACAATTCATCACAGCATCAGACATCACAGTCATAAATCAAGGACCTTCTTGTATAATACAGAACAAAAATTATGACCCCTGACTTTTAAGTTCCCCGTTCTAAGGACAGATATTACTCAGTGATGACAAATGTCAGGTTGGCTTTCCTGTGTGTTTTGCATGACACTCTCTAAAACACAAAACTACACACCAGTGATAGCAAACCTGTCTGCAAAAGGAAGTACCTGGCACAGGAAATTACTCACCTCCAGAATTTGAATCCCCACCAGCTCACAGCTCACTTGTGATTACTTCTGTAAGTTGAAAAGGAATGAAGCCAAAACATACCACTTTCATTTCAATAAACCAGGAAAATTTCCCCAAGATAAATTTAGATAACAAGAGGGATTCAGAACTTCCAAGACATTCCTTTGGGAGCTTGCTGGGCCAGAAAAACTTTTTTTTTTTTTCCCTAAAGAAAGTGTGTTACCTGAAGTGGCCTTTATGGAAATTCTTTGCCTTTATGAAAAGATCCAGTGACTTGAAGATATTCCCAAAAGTCTCAGATTTGGAACACATTTAGCAGACTAACCTGGGTCAAATCCTGTTGCATCACTGAAGGAACTGCAATGGTAATGGAGTACATAAGTGAATTCAGCATAAGGGCAGGAATATTTCATGCAACTGCTCACATCAGCACCTGGAACATTGTCCTAGCTATCTGTTCCTGTGCAGCTAATCCAGTGCCTCAGAAAGCTTTAGTGCATGCGGATGTATAAAGGGAAGGTTTCTTATCTCTACAGTTTGCAATTAGCTCTCTCTTTCCTACAGTCTCCTGCCTTAGTAAATTTAAACCCTCACAAAACTGAGTTAAAAATAGGAATAAGATACAGAAATTTTTGCTGAAATGCCAGGAGTTAATCTGTTCTCGCATGAGGATTTATCCCTTTGATCCTCCCTCTGACACCTGGCTGTGGCTGTGGCTAACACTTGAGCTACAGTGCAAAATGCAAAAGGAATGCAGGCTCCAACACTCCCAAGATGCCATAACAACCAAAATGCAGTGCACTAAGACATTTCTGTGTGAGTTCCTTATCAACATGAATACTCATAAATGCAGAGTGGAAGGCAGTTTTTCTACAGGTAAGGACTGCAGTGCACAAGTCACCAAAGCTGAGCACCAGGAAAGCAATAACCAAGTCCTTCTACAAATCTTACTGTGACTGTATGAAATTTTTTCAGGAGTCACATTCCCTCTGGGTGATGTTTTGATGCAGAGCTTGTCTTACTGGAATAATTTCCATTTCTACAAACAGAGAAGTCATTTTTAATTAAACCAGACGTAAAGATAAACCTACTCAAAATGAAGTCATTCCCCAGGTTTGGCAGTCGACTTTCCTGAAGAGTGATTGAGATGTTCTTGAGAGTCAGAAGGCTGATGGATATAGGGAAAGTGAAACAAATATTGTATTAGAATAACTGAACAGGTTTAATGAGCCCACTATTCTAATTCACCATGTTGAAGAACACCTTTAGTGCAGGTAGCTCAGTGTGCAGGCTGCAGATTGAGCTCTGCGTGGTGGGAGCAAGAGGCAAGAGGCCAGGAACTGGCACTGCTCTTTTGCACAAGAAAGGGCACCGGGCCCTGTGGCCCAGCCAGATGACCAGACTCTCAGAGGCACAGCAGGAGCCAAAGACCCCCAGATTTTCACACTCTTAGACTGTGAGGATATGAAAGCCCAGGCTTTCCTTTGTTTGGGTTCCCTCCTCAGAGACACCCAGCTTGCACTTTTGTCTTGTTACTTAGTTATTGCACCAAGATTAAATTACTTTAAGGATCCAGATTCTGGAAACCCAGGCTTAAGCCAGTAAGGAAACCTGGTCTGTCTGTGTGAGAGTGGGGTGTGCAGGGAGTCAAGCAGGGACCCGTCAGTCACTGGAGCCACCCCCTCCAAGGTGCCTCTGTCCCAGCTCAGGTGGTGCATGACTGCCTGAGTGGCTCCTGGATGGTCAGACAGGAGAGCTTCCTTAACACAATCTGAAGTTCAGTGCCAGCTTCTCTTGCATGGTAGCTTAGAGCCTATGTCAGAAATTTAAATATGAATTTGTACACCTGAAACACAAGAAGGCATTTGTGCTAGTGAACAAAATGAGCCCAGAGACAGAACCATACAGCCAGCCTCACACCACATGGAGAACTTCTCTTCCAGTTCAAAATAGTGTCATAGATTCTGGAATGTGATGGGATGGCCTGTGATGTTCCCTGAACTATACCCAAATGCTGTTTGGGAAATGTCACATGGACTGTGTCCAGTCCTTTCAGAATTTACTAGTACATAGTTTATGTATCTACCTTCAGGAAGCCACCTTTTCAATTTATCTATCTGCTGATAGTGTTTGTACAGAGCCACAGTAGAAGTTCAGGGCTTTGCTGTTTTAAGTGTTTTTATGCTGAGAAGCATGTGTCCAAGAGTACTCTATCCATCAGTACCTCCAGCCCATGATACCACATGCTCTGACCCAGCAAAATCCAACATTCCCATACCAATTTCTCATTCAGAATGACCTGTGCCAACTCAGAATGGTGTCCAGGAGTTGCCAAGTGCTACCTGACATGGGTCAAATCTTGCCAAAAAAATTCGAAGAATTTAACTATAGAGAGGACGAGTTCCCATACCCCTCTGATATGGCTTAATTTATGAATGTAGATGTAGCAGGAGAGACTGCTCTAATCCATATGTATCTGCCAGTCGAAGCCACAGGCAAACACTACACAAGGCAGGCCTTCCTTCATCCCTTCCATTGTCCCTATCTTCAATTTCTACAGAACAACTCAATTCAAGAACTAATTACATTAAATTAAATAAAACCAAAGTGAGAACATCATCTTTTTCTGTACACAGAGAATTCTCTACCCAGGACTTTGTATTAGCAACAGCAAAATTACAAGTTTTTTATTTAAAGCTAAATATTTACTTATACATTAAAAAAATAGATAGTGTACATGACAGAAATTACAATAAAATACTTTTAATACACTAACATATAAAAAGAACATCTTTAAGACTTGGAGGTTGCAGATCAAACTCTAATGGAATCCATGGGAGGATTGCTGCATACTTCAGTAAATGCAGGCACTGGCTCACAGTTCCAGCAATGTTAAATTTCCAGTAACTATTAGCTAAGTGGGAATTCCTCCAGAATTGCAGAAATGTATCTGAGAGCCAAATTCAGTCCTAAGTATTTTTTAAAATACTTTTATAATCGTGCTAAAATACTGGCATGACAAAGATCAAGACACAGGAATTCCTACTGTGATTATTGACATTTTTTCAAAATATTATATACTCTGAATAAAGAGCAGTATACATTGTCTCTGGTTTTGACATATCCAATTTTGTCTTGAGTTTCTTAATTTTTTTATTATTAAAAATACACAGTTTTTAGGTCAAACCTTTTATATACACCATATTGTATCAGCCAAGGGGAAAAAATAAACATATAAAACAGTGAGTCTTCTTGATACATTTAGAAATTATGTGTAATAAACATTCCAAACTGAAAATGGGTCCTGAAAGAGCAATTGGATCATCTGACACAGAGAGTAACACAGGTAAGAATTCACAAAATTAAGAGATAAAATTGTATTGCGTAACTGCAGCATTGCAAAGGTCACTCCTTTAATTTACTGTAAAGCAGATTATAATGTAATACATACCCTTCTTTCAAACACTATGTAATCTCTAAGGAGGTGGCAGTTAGTATATCACTTTCAAAATCAGAGGATCTATTGAGTAAAACTTTGAAGCAGGTTTTCCCAGGTCTAGCTCTCTTCAAGGGACAGAGTATGCTTCCTACATCTACATAAAGCTGAAGAATTTTATTACAGTACAGAGCAATAATGCAAAATCAATTTGACAAATGGGAGAAGTAGTCTCAAAACATAGGTATGTAGAATAGTGCAGAATACTATTTTTCAGAGGTAATAATAATCTACCAGAATACAAGCATGGGGATAACTGAGTACAGACTCTATCAAAAAAATGTTTAGCACTGAAGGTAATATTCAGATGAAAAATCACAAGTGCCATGCTAGTGGAGGAAAGCCACAGTGGCACATTTAAAAAGAAGTATGCCTCTAAAGACATAAGGAAGTAATATTTCTGTTCTGCTCTGCTTTGGTAAGGCTTCAGTTGAACCACTGTACCTAACTGGGATGGCAGCGTTTCAGTAAAAGCAAAACAAAAGCATTCAGTATAAAAGCTACCCACTTCAGTTTCTGCACTGGATGCCTCTTTGAGTGTGATATTTAACTATTTTTATGAATTTAATTTCAGTGATGTTTGCATGGAAGATGAAGAGGATATGAAGAACACTCACTACGCCAGTAATATCTTCTGGCCCCTGCTTTTCATGAGTGAGATAAATTGTATAGACATATAAACACTCCCTGTCTTAAATACCTCTCCAGATTTCACTGAGCAGCCAATGTACTGCCTTCAATAGGATAAGGCTGGAGCTAAAAAGGAAGCAAACCTGAAAATTGCTTTCATTAGCCCAGAACCCCCAAATCCTCAAAAAGCTCATTAGAAAAGCCAATATTAACTAGGTTGCAAGATGTTTTCCTCAGCTGAACTCCCTTCTCACCCTAATTTCTTTTTCGTTATTATCTATCTTAAAAATAGCAATAAATAAATAATATCGGTTCCTTCAAATCCTATTTCTGACATGAGATAGATTTATCATTCTGTTTGCCAAGCAAACAGCTTTCTAATGGTTTTTTTCTTTGTTCAGGGCTCTGAAGCACTCCAGATCCATGCAGCAACAGTAAGAAATTCCACATTTTTCCTTTTTGTTAAGCAGACCTTTGGCAGCCTGCAGAGAGAGGCAGCTATAATAGGAGCATCTCTCCTTTGCCCTGTCCCAAACCAGGTGTTTCTGTTCTCCATGCTGCAGTGAACCCATTTGTACAAGGGACAGAACCATACTGTGCTCTTATACAGGCACAATCATTGAGGCTTCAAGCCTGCAGAAATGTCATAAAGTTCACTCAACAACAGCCAAGTACTTCAATAAAGGCCAGCTTAAGTACTGAAAAGGAAACACACATTCACTTTCTGTTTGAGATGTAAATACAGAGAAGTGTTAACTTCTCTTCAGGTGAAGAGGAAGATTATTTCCCTTGGCTGCTGTCTGCCACTTGGGAGTTTATGGATGGTTAGCATTTTTCAAGGTTTTGTCCAGTAATATCATGAAAACTGTAAATACAGTTCAGGCATGCATTTTCTCTGCTTTGCAGCTGAATATTACATACAGGGGAATTGGTGACCTCTGTAATGGAAGGCTACAGCAGAATGAAATACTTTTTCCTGTGTGTTCATTTTCCCTTTCTCTCTTCCATGGTATTTAAATCAGCATTGTAAAGAAACATATTTTCCCTGCACTGTAGCACTTCTGCAAATGGAATCAGAATCACAGAATCAATTAGGTTGGAAAAGATCTTTTAGACTATCGAGCCCAACCTATGACCTAACACCACCTCATCAACAAGCTCATTGCAGAGTGCCCCATTCAGTCTTTTCTTAAACACCTCCAGGGGCAGTGATGCCACCACCTCCCTGGGCAGCCCATTCCAATGCCCAATCATTCCTTCTGTGAAGAGCCTCTTTCTGATGTCCAGACTAAACCTGCCCTAGCTCAGCTTAAGACTGCACTCATTAGCACTCATGGACTGTGCTGATTTTGTCTAGGGTAGTGATAGTTCTAGTCACAGTAGCTGGTATGGGGCCGTGCTTTGGATTTGTGCTGGAAACACTGTTGATAATACTGGGATGGTTTCACTGTTGATGAGCAGGGCTTTCACAGTGTCAGGGTATTTTCTGCTCCTGATCCTGGCCTACAAGAGCAGGGCTGGGATTGCACAAGGAATTTGAAGGGGACACAGCCAGGACAGCTGACCCAGACTGGGCCAAGGGATGCCCCACACCAAATGGTGTTTTGCTCAGCATATATGAAGCTGGGAGAACAAGAAGGAAAAGGTGGACATTTGGAATGATGACGTTTGTCTTCCCAAGTCACTGTTTGGTGTGATAGAGCCCTGCTTTCCTGGGGATCGCTGAACACCTGCCTGCCCATGGGAAGTGGGGAATTAATTCCTTGTTTTCCTTTGCTTGTGGGTGCAGTTTTTGCTTTAGCTATTGAACTGTCTTTATCTCAATCCAAGAGTTATCTCAGTTCTACCTTTCTGACTCTCTCCCATCCCACTGATGGGGGGCTGAGCAAGCAGCTATGTGGGGCTTGATTGCCAGCTGGGGTTAAAACATGACACAGAGACACAACAGTAATTATTTCCTCTCCATACCTCTTTTACAGGTGATCATCTGCAGACAAACATACCCATAACCAAGACAAATTCTGCCTTAAAATTCCCCAAACCACTCCAGACTGTATGCCAAATATGAAGGCTAAAACTCTGGGATATTTTGGACCAAGATTTTCTGTTCACAAGATGCTAACATATTCAGCCTGAATAATGACCTGAATATTTCTGTTGATATTGGCCAGACCCTTTCCACTGTCATATGTAAATTGTTCTCACTGGAGTCAGAGGAAACTGTCAGTGAACCCTTGTTATAAAAAGCCCTAGCCAAGTGTAGGCCTGTTCACAGCAAGATGATAAGCCATCGAGCTTGCAAAGCCCATGGAATGGCCATCATTTGCACATTCTGCAGAATGACCAACATGAAGGGCAGAGTTTCAAAGTAATAAGCAGAGAGGATCACTTATATGCTCCCCATTTTGTGGATTAAAAAAGAAAAGAAAAAAAAAATGGCGGCTGGATGGATATGCTGACAAGCTGCAGTCTTGCCCAGCTATAGATGAGATCTTCTAGCCCTGTTCAGTGCAGTCTCCAGGCTCAGTTAGAATAGGGAAATACTGAGATGTTTTGCAGTACCCTGACCCTACCTGTGGCCACACTCAGACTTCCACTGCGTATATAAATCAAATACAGCCACATACTGAACTGTACAAGCAAAAGTATAGTCAGCAGGTCAAGGGAAGTGGTTATTCTCCTGTTCTCAGCACTTATGTGGCTGTATCTGGAACACTGTGGTTTCACTTTTGGCCCCCAGCACAACAGAGACAAGAACAAATCAGAGAAGGGCCAGCAGCCGATTACTGCAATGTTTAAAGATCTGGAGCAGGTGATGTAAAAAGAGATGCTGAAGGAACTGCATTTGTTTAGCTTTAAGAAGAGAAGGCTGCAGGGGTACCTAGGAACAGTCTAGCATTTCTGAAAGGGAGTTAAGAGAGAAGATGGAGCAAGACTCCTCTCAGCGTGGCACAGTGAAAGGACAAGAGAGGATACAAGTTGCAAGAAGGGAAATTCTTATCAAACATGAGGAAAAAAATTCCACAGTAGGGGTTAATTGAACAGAGTGCTGGATAAACTGTGTAATCTCCATCCTTGGAGACACTCAGAATTCAGCTAAACACAGTCTTGAACAAACCCCACCTGCCTTCAGAGATAGCTCTGCTTTGAGCAGAAGTCTGAACTAGATAGCCTTCAAACATCCCTTCCAAACATTTCTTCCATGATTCCATGATTTTAAGTATTTACCATGAAAATAGGCACAGGTCTAATCATCCTTTGTTTATTTACTTGCAAAGCAACTGCAATGGTACAGGATGAATGTCAATGCACAGAGCAAAACTTCAGAGATAAGACCCTTCATGTGACTCAAGAAAAAAGAGTTAGGCCTTGACAGATACTAAAACTTGGTCATAATTATAACCTAATGTTCACTGATCTACATGAAAAATTTCAGAAGTAAAAGCAGAAGCCCTTAAAATTAACTAGCACAAGAGTGAAGAAAAAGAAACCAGCAAACTTTGCAGAACACTCAGGTTTTACAGGCAGAGAAATTTACAGGTGGACAGCAGAAAGAGATGGGGTCATCCCCTAAGGGAAGGTGAGCTGGGGGCTGAGGGTGACTGCCCATCCAGCAGTGCCTTCACTACCCAGGGCACAGCCCCACAGCACCTGTGCTGCAGATCTGCTAACACACAAGGGCAGCCCCTGGCATGGTGAGGACATGAATCAGGTCCTTGGTCCACCCAGACACCCTCAGGAGATTAAGGACAGAGACAGTACTGGAGACAAAGCTATGGCAATGGTCCAGGATCCATTCAGAAGGCAGGACCAGAGACACAGATGGGCACAAGCCCATTCACAGCACCGCTGGGGCCAGGACTGAATGCCCAGACCTGAACTGAAATGAAGTCCCCAGCACAAAAATAGGGGTGGAGGCTCCAGGTAAGTCTGGTCAGGGCCAATAAAGTCTATTAGTGCCCTGAGAACCCTGCCAAATCCAGGGTTTAAAGGTATATCTTGTCTAAAGCTGTAATTATCAAACCATGTTAAGAAAAAAAAAGCTTGGTGACTCTGAAGACCATTTTCCACAATGTGGCAGAAGGTGAAATATGTTTTATCAACAGAAAAATAGTATCAAAGTGAGATCCCATTAAATAAACTTCCCTATTGCTTAGCAATAAATCAAGCCATTACATCCAATTTTGACAAGATTCCTAAATTCTTTACTATCATGCCTGCTACTTTTATAGTGATATCTCACAGCTTAGACCTATTCACTATAGTATTAGAAACTGATTGACATCTTGACTTCTTTTTCTCCATTCCAGCTTGTGCATTGTGGTCACACTTCAAGAGAAATTGAAAATGCTATCTGGGCCAGATTCATTTCAGTGAAGTACACATAAAATATATTTGACTAGCTGTCACAGATTTCTCAACTTATTTTAGAATAACTTCAACAACGTTAAATAAGCTTCCCCAGAAATTGGAAATGCTCCATCAATCTCTACATTTAATACCAATAGATTAAATGCTGAGCACCAACTCTGCCAATGATTGGAATGTGATTCTTACTGTATCTCCTACACATATCTTAGCAGCACCATTCTTAGAGGTAGGAAGTTTTTCCTGCCCTTCATACTGTTTATAGATTTTCATAATAATCTGGTACCTGAACATGATCTTACAACATGCAAAGCACCTTCGCCTTTTATTGACATCCCTGAATTTGTGCATACTATGAATTTTCATGAAACAACTCCAAATCCCTATCTTTAGAGATTTCCTATATGTTATGAAATCAGTGATAGTTGTGTCCTCCCCAGATGCCCTGAAAAAATGCAGCTTTGTTAGTTTGAGTCTATGCACAACTCTTGCTGTGAAAATAAAGCAATGCTTCTCACAGTGAGTTAAAGTTATCACTGGGAAGGGTGAGCATATGGGCAACGAGCTAAGAACTGCTTGAAGTCTCTGCTGGCAATTTAGGAATAGGTTTTGTATAATTTTCTTTTAGCAAAGCTCAAAAACTGAACCAAGTCTTCTATGTTTTAGAAAATAGGAAAATTAGTGTGTCATTACCTAGCTGTTTAGAGCTCCACTCTCCTGATTACTGTTGTTGTTGTTGTTAGTGCCCCACAGAGCTGTATGGCATACAACCACTTTTCATCTTGAGGGTAGATACAGGATTGATCAGGGGAGGGGAGAAGTTTGTATTCACAGTTCATGTCAGTGATCCTGATGAGCTTCTTCAGGTCCCACTGGCTCAAGTCTCTGCCGGTCACAACTGCTCAAGACCATCCCTCATCTGTCTGAGGTATTTTGCTTTCATGTCAAGCAGGAGTGTGTTGGTAACTTTCTAACTCCACTATGGATCTCAGCAGTCAGCTAAAACTGTGCCAGAAGTCCTCTCTCCACTGGGAACACTGGTGCTGCTGCTGCTTTCCCTTCTGGGCTTTCAATCCATAAAAATGAAAGTCATTCAGTAAAAGAAAGTTTGCAGCAGTGCAATTAAAAGTCAGCTTTTAATTGTTAAGTTTCTTATCAACTTAAATCTACATCTCTTGTATGAAGTACTTTCTCACTCATGTTTTCTTCAGGCCAGTTTTTTCTCAGTGCAGCTTGTTATCAGTCTGTGGTGCTGGTGTGCTGGAATCCTGACACATTTATTTGGAAGAGCACTTGGAGCTTCCTAAGCATACGGCCAGCACCCAGTGAATGACTCACCCTTCACTGTAACCTCCTCGAATTCAGCAATTTCCCCCTCAAAGGGACACATGCCCTTCTCCATGGGGATAGCTGCCTTTCCTGTCTCCAGCTGCTTTCCCCTGCAGCCAAAGGTTGGAACTATTCTCCATTTTCTTTTCCTAGAAAAGAAATGGTGTTACCTCAATGCCCATATCACCCAGCCTTCTGAGTTTCTCTCTGGGCTCCTTAGCAATGACTACATCAAATTTAAGGCGTTGCCAGCACTATAAAAAGCTCTGCTTTCCCCATTGGGGAATCTTGTGCTTTCAGAACCAGGGAGTGTCTGGAAAGAACAAGTGAAGTTTACAAAAATGAAGCAAGTGCATTGTTATTCCTACTAGTTTCAGAGTCACAGCAACTACCAAAGACCTTCATTTTCTGTGTTTGAGCACTGTACAACAAAGCAGGAACATCTATACCTGGATTATTCCTGGTAGACATATCTCTAATCTTTTCTCAGAGTTCTTCAAAGACAGAGATGCCATGACCTTCCCTAGGCAGCTTTTCCATCCCTTTACTACTTGAACTGTTAGAAAACTTCCATGGTGTCTAACCTGAATTTTCTGATGTAATTTCAGCTCTTGCATCCCATGGCATACATATGTCATAGACAAAGAGAACAAATTAATTCCTTGATCTTCACTGAAGACCTTTACTTACTTGAAGTTCGACACTTCTTTCCCTCTCTTTTTCTCCTGATAATCCTTTCTTCTTTCATCTAAATAACCCTTATTTGTTCTGTCTTTATTTGTAGGTCATGTCATCCAGTCCTCTGGTCTTTTTTGTGGATCTCTTCCTGAATTTCTCCTTTTCTTCTCCCATGGACTGGAAGCCTCTGCTTCTGCAGAATCTTCATCAATGCACCTTAGTAAAGACTAAGGATTACTTCTTATGTCTTTCAAGCTATATATATATCTTCATCTGGTCATCTTCATCTAAATGAGATGTATTAAGCATGCATATTATCATCTGTGTGTAAAAGAAGTAGCAAAATAATCAGTTGCTTCCATTGGTTTTCTTTTATTAGATCTTTCTTAGCCTCAGGTTTGTCTAGCATTCCATAATTTGAATTATGAAAGAAAAACAGAAAGTAAAGAATTTCTTACTAAAACTGAATCTAAACCTTCACTCTCAGTTTGAAGCCATCCCCCCTTGTCCTATCACTACAGGCCCCTGTAAAAAGTCCCTCTCCAGCTTTCTTTGTAGCCTGCCCTTTAAGTACTGGAAGACTGCTCTAAAGGAGCCTTCCCTTCTCCAGGCTGAACAGCCCTAACTCCAGCCTATCTTCATAGGAGAGGTGCTCCAGCCCTCTGATCATCTTTGTGGTCCTCCTTTGGATTTGCTCCTGCAGCTCCATGTCCTTCTTCTATTGGGTGCTCCGGAGCTGGATGGGACACTCCAGGTTAGGACACAGGAAAGAGGAGTAGAGGGGGAGAATCACCTTCCACAACCTGCTGGCCACAATCATTACAACTCCAAATGAAAACTTGTGGAATCTACACTTGGTTTAGGACCTTTATTCTAGTTCATAACAAAGACAGTTACCTGAACACATCACTCCCATGTGACTAGAAACATAAACCCTTATGATCTGGTAGACCAAAAGAAATATTGCTCATGGGACTAAATAATTGACAGTGATGACCGAAATTTTGGCAGCAGTCAAATGCAATTTGCAAAATGAATGCTTCAAAAAGGCATGCCCTCTATTATTTTTTGCCAATTTTTAAATTAAAAGAGTGAGTCATCCTTCATGTAAATGTGCTTCCCAATTTTACTGACTCCCTGGATTTAGGGAGCAAAAAAAAAAACGTGATACATGAAAAGTTCACAGACTTTCACACTCCAGTTTAAGGCCCATGGACTAGACCTGTTAAAGGAGGCTGGAAGCTAAACATTTGGTAGCAGGTTCTGAAAATGGGAATGCACATGTTAAAATTTTAATCTCTGTGCTGAGAGGTAAAAATTTATAAAGGGTATTTTAAATTAAATACACTTTCCTATAGCCCATCAGTAGGACTCCATCAAGGTAAATCTTTACAAAAGTATCCCTTTTTCTGGAGCTGGATCCTTGACTGGGGGCCACAAGGATGTAGTATCAGGGATACACAGCACTGTCTCCTAAGCACAAGCATAAACATTTTCCAAATACTACACAGGAGTCACTCTTTTAATTCCAAAAGAGGTCAACGTAAGAATGGTCCAGAAAGTGGGAAACCTGAATTAATTTCCTCTCTCAGGGAGTGCGGTAGGAAGGAGGCTATGATACCTACTATTCCCTGTTGAAGTTGAGCCATTATTTAGCAAAGAAGACACTGAGGAAATTGCAGAATTAAAACCCAAGACACTGGAAGCACAGCTCACTCATGTTCATGCACATGACTAGGCAGAGACATAAGCAGGAATGTATACAATGCATACCATACATAAGGTAATATTTCTTGCAATGTATATAGCCTAATTACTGACTGAAGTAGTAAGGTCTTAAAAGCTCCTCAGAGTCCAAATTTCAAGAGAGCAAGCAGAGTTCACCCAGTAATGTTCCTACATGCAGTAGAGAACCAGTGCTAGCATGAGGGACTGAAATCCAGGACCCACACTAACCTATTCCCAGTGCCTTAATCACTGGATAAAGAATGTGCCCATGATTATACGGCAAAGAAATCAATTCCCAACTCCAGGGACAAAGATACTCTCCATGGTCAAAAAATTAAAAATATTATTTTTCGTTGGTTTCACTCAGATGCATTAATTTAATGCAGGTTGAGCCTATGTTTCTCAAGACAAACCATCCTAAAAGTTAATTCAAGAGATTTCCATGTTATATTGACACTTCATCAAAGGTGGACGAAATCAGTTTCCTATGCTGGAATCATGATGTATATAGCTATATTGGCTTGCAGCTAATTGTCACCCATGTATGTTATTAATGAAAGCATTCAACATACCAAACCTTAAACAGAATTTTGGAACGTTGATGTGGGCCTAAAGCTGAGCATTGGGGAAAGTCCCATATTCTGCTACGCAGGGAAAAGGAACTGCCCTGTGAATGTCATGAGTGAAAAGTGTCTTTGAAAGAAACCTCTGAGTGCCCTTTGCAGAGGGTGTCTCTTTCACTGATTTACTAATGTGTTTTTTTTCCTGGAATATTGAAGTTTGATGATCATTTGATGATATTGTACCTGTTGTTCAGTGTTAGAATATCAATACTGAATATACTTTTTTGTAGAATGATAGGAAGATATTCGGTTTCTCTTAAATTATTTCAACAGGAATGCATAATATTATATACATCTGTCTGCCCCTACATGCTTTAAAGAAAAACCTGTCAGCTAAAAATAACATCTCCATTACAGTATTGTTTTTAATTTTAGTTTTAATTTCTTGTCTTACTTTTTTTTAGATTTTATGATTAAGAGCTAAATTATAAGCTAAAGAGCAACAACTCTTGCTGTTGTAACAAAGAGTTACAACTTCAGTAACTGTCTAAAATACAAAAATTGTGAGAGACGAGTACAGGTTAGAGGAATAAAAGTTGTTTACAGGAAAGGATATTCATTGTTAAAGAACCAGATCGAAGAATTACGAATTTTGAACTTGCTTCTGTTAGTATCTCGATGTGGATTTAAGCAAGTCACTCTATGTTTTCTAGTAACATTTCATTGGTAAAACGGAAATAATAGTATTTCCTTACTTTATAGGTGTATTAATAAGGATATGCATGTTGATAAAAAGCTACCATGACATTGAATGATGTCACAAACTCCAATTAATTAAAAGAGAATTTGCATTCTTTTTCTCCTTTCAACTAATGTTTAATAGCCCAATTGCCAGCAACAGAATATTTGTCAAGTGAGATAACAACCTAGGAACCAGAGACTAAACAGCCTAAACCCCATGTTCTGTCTCTGCATTCACACACTCAGTACTTCACAGAAGCTTGGCCAAGAAAAAGTGACTGATACGAACAAAAGGAGAACTGGTTTAGTGAAGTTCTTTCCTGCCTCTGAGGAAAGCATTACCTTTTCTGAACACTGAATTTGCAGGAAGCACTGACCTGACATAGAATTTATTTGCCTGAGTTAACTTGACACCTGGCAGGCAGTTGAGGGATGTTTCGCTTCCCCCAGAGCCTGAGCTGCTGCATAGGAGTCAAGTGCGACCGAGCTCTACTTGTCAAAGGCTGTAACAGAGCAAGTTGCAGCCCAGGAAGATGACATGCACAGCCACCAACAAGAACCTGGAAAAGGTAACTCCATTGCTGCATCACTAAGGGACACTTATCATCTGGAACTCAGTGACAGCCTTTGGAAACACAAAATACAGAGCACAAAGGTAAAGATGAATGATGGTGTGAAGATGCCTTTATCCTTTGCTAGGTCTGAACTACTGTAATGAATGCAGTTCTTAACATTCATCAGAGCATCCAAAAGATGATGAAACTAATTACACAGCCTTCAGTAGACATGATAACATGTAGCTGTGTACATTGTAAGAATGAGCCTTTTATTCCAGAAATAGCCTCTTCCCCTCCTCTCTGCTCTAACCTGGCTGCCACCAGGTAGAAGTTCTGCATTGTGTATTCCTTCAGAGAATGATAATTGTTATGGTTGGACAGGACCTCTGGAGATCATCCAGTCCAATGCCCCTGCCAAGCAGGGTCACCTAGAGGAGGTTACACAGGAATGCTTCCAGGTGGGTTTGGAATGCCTCCAGAGAGGGAGACTCCATGACCTCCCTGGGCAGCAGTTCCAGTGCTCTGACACCCTCATGTTGAGGTTTTTACTTTATGGCCTTTGCTCTTCATCCTGTCTCTGGGCACCACTGTAAAGAACCTGGCACCATCCTCTTGACACCCATGTTTGAGGTATTTATATGGATTAATGGGATCCCCTTTCTCTTTCCCCCTCTTTTTCTTATTTCCTTAAAATTGTTTGAAAAAAAAAGGTAGGAGGTATTGACCAGAACCAGTTTTTCAGTTCCTGAATTTTTGTACAGGCACATTCAGAAGGAGTCTTTCTCTTGGATTTATGATTTTAGAATTTAAAATTTTGGAAATTAAATGGGTAATGCTTAGTGGTTTGATGGGTAGTGGTGTAAAGTTTGGTTGAAAACATGCTTCACAACTAGATAAAATCTTCATATGGTGCGAATTTACTTCTCATTTTCATTTACCTCTTTCACATAAAAAAGAACACTAAACAAACAAGCAAAATATGTAAATTGTCACTAATAATGTAAGACTTGCACTATCCTGTGTTCAGATGTCTCAGAACTAGGTGAAAAAAATGCAGGTCTTAATCCTCTCATAGACATGCTAACAGAATCAAAAATTTATGTTAATTTGAAATTTCATTTGAAAGTCAAGAAAAATCCTCTGAGTTTATACATGAAAACAGAATGAAGACTGTGAGAGTAGACATTGAAAATTTAAGACTGCTAATTGATATATGTCATAGTCAATGTTATTTTGGTTATCCTACTTTTTGTCTGCATTTGTTTTTAAGGTACAAGCTGATGGATTTTCACTGTCATTTCTGTAAATCCAACTCACTAGAGACTTGGCTCCTGAATCATCACTTATTCTAAGAAATACTGTCTGATTTTTGCTTTCCTCATATTTGTTTGTAGTGATAAGAAGCCTTTAGCAAACAGGTGAGTCTTGAAATCTGCTCCAAGGGGAATCTCACCATTGTTGTGTCTAATCTCTTTTGGATTCTCTGTTTGAATCAAATCACAGGGAGACTTAGAAAAATGCTCTGAAAATAGTCTCCTACATGCTGACAATCATAGTAAGCAATAGTTCAGCATTGCCAACAGCACAAAGTAAACATGTCCCCATGTTTTTGTGACATAACTGAGGCAAGAAAGAGATTACAGGTTCTTTTAAAGGACATCTAGGATATTACTTAAATGAGGGAGTTTGGATGCATGATGATCAAACCATAGCTAAAAATCAGGAGGAATCCTGTTTATCAGAGTTGTACAATAAAAATCCTGCAATAATCAAATTATTTTAGTGTTTGGAGTTCATGGAAAAGAGTGCTAGTCATAGCTAGTATTTCCAAGAGTAAGAAAAACAGTACCAACAGAGTGACATACCTGTTTCCACATCATGTGGAAAATGTTATTAAGCTCTCTTGTATGTCTGCGTTAGTGCAATGTTTAATTACATACCACATACAGCTCTTTCCAACATTTCTGAGGAACAAATTAAGGCAGAATACTGAAGAAGACTTATCTGTAGCAGTCTCATTTCCTGAGGGAATAAGAAAGTCTCTAGTGAATAAGTGGAACAAATAAAGCTGATCTCAAGCTTAAGACAATTGAATCTTTTGCTTATCCTTTTTGCTTCCAGCCTCCCAACAATAGTTTTCTGGTTTGGGCTTTTTTTTTTTTTTCCTGTGTGATGCCAGCCTCCCTCTTAGCTAAGTATTTTGCTATAACATATCACTATGTTATTGTTTTCTCTCTTTCTTCAGTGGTGGAGGCTTGACAAAAATGCTAAGTGCCCCTTTGTCCCATCCCAAGCCAACAAGTTTGGAAGATCTGCCTCAAAGGCATGAGAACTTTATACCTTTTCAGAAAAAAATAAGCCTGTCTGTGTGTTCTGCCCTGAGAAAACAGCTGTATTTTTCTTTCACTTCATTCTTAGTAAAAAGCCAGGAGGAGGCTGACATTTGACACTTAGGCTGTGACTATTTTAGTAAATCAGACACTGCAGAGACAGTTCTGTAGCATGAGTAGCCAAGTGTCACAACCCAGTTTGCAGACATACCACTAAATTATCTTACATCCCAAAACAGAAGGGCCAGAGCCTGGCTGTCTCCCTGGTCTGTGCTATGCCAGCACCCAGGCTAACAAGCAGTACAGCCAGCCAAGGGCTCCGACTCCATTTAGCCTCATGGTGTAAACATGATCTCCAGGTTTCAGCTTGGATGGGTGCAAGTGGTAACACTATGAACAACTGAGATGAGCAAGTAATGATGGTCCTTCCCTAACTTACTTCTTCTTTGAGGCCTTTTTCAAGTGGCATTTCCATACTCTTCTCATGAAATTGCCATAGGAGTTTTATAACTTTTAATTGAAGCACCCTGTGCTAAGGTCGTTCATTATTTCTGTTTCATTATGGGTTTGTTTGGTTGGTTGTTTGTTTATAAAGGAAACACATACATGAACTTAAGTGAAGTAGGCTGAAGTTTGCCTTCCTATGACAATGTTACCTAAAGTGCTGTGCATCATTTATATTGATTCTGCATTTATAGTTCAATACTAGTATGATTTGAATGATTCATTCCATGAAATGACAGTAAAGCTGCCTTTGTATAAGTACTTGATGAAATCTTTTTCTGAAACTTCTGCTGTTTAGACATGGTAATAACATCAAAGCAGATTTAACATTGTTTAAACATTGTCATTTCTGTGTTGTTGTTGTTGTTGTTGTTGCTGTTAATACACAAACTGTACAGACCTACCACAATACAAACACCACGCACCTAAACTCTTCTCTGTGAAGGATGCCTAAACATTTTACAAGCTATGCATCATCCTTCCCTATGGATATATGGGTTTTCTGGAATTGCCTCTGGCATTTGATTAGCAGTAACAGTTCAAGTCAGTCTGAGCCAGAAAATAATATCATACTACTCAAAAAGGGCAACAGTTTACACATCCAGGATAAAATTATCTGAATTAGACTTGTAATGGTTTTGGCTGGGGTAGAGTTAATTTTCTTCACAATGGCTGGTGAGGGCCTAACTTCTAGATTTGTGTTGAAAACAGTGTTGATAATACAGGGATGTTTTTGTTGTTACTGAGCAGCACTTGCACAGCACTTGCACCTTTTCTGCTTTCCATGGTGCCACAGCGGCGAGGGGGCTGTCAGTGTGTGGGGAATCGGGAGGAGACACCCCAGGGACAGGTGACCCAAAGTGACCAAAGGGATCTCTCAGACCATATGGTGGCATGTTCAGTACATAAAGAGCTGGGGGAAGAAGGAGGAGGAGGAGGGGAATGTTTGGAGAAATGGCATTTGTCTTCCCAAGTCACCGTTACATGCAGCTTTCATGGGGATGGCTGAACACCTGCCTGTTCATGGGAAGTGGTGAATTAATTTCTTGTTTTGCTTTATATGCATGTGTGGCACTCTTTTTTTACCTATTAAACTGACTTTTTCTCAACCCATGAGTTTTCTAGCTTTTACTCTTCCAATTCTCTCCCCCATCCCGCCAGTGAGGGAGTGAGTGAGTGGCTGAGTGTTGCTCAGCTGCTGATTGAGGTTAGACCACAACAAGGCTCCAAGGCAGTCTCATGAACCAGTACTTCTGCACTTTCAGAAAAGGCTGTGGATTATTTCACAAGTTTTTATCTGACATTCCTCTTTACTGGTACAATAGCCTTCCTCGCATTTTGGGGTTCTCATTCATTGCTAATTTCTGGGCTACAACATCACTTCTGTGTTGGATAGTGGTCACACCTAAAAACTGAACAAATGGCTGCTGGAGTTGCACTCCTGTCTGCACCTTCTGCACAGCAGCAGGAACAGACTTGCACAATCACCAGCACTATCTACAGTACTCTGGTTTCTTCACAGTGTGCTGGTTAGATGTAAACAATTTGGTTACTGGAAGTTGTTAACAAGTCTGAAGTGACTTGTAGCAGCTACAAAACAAAGTTACTGAAAAAAAACTAGTATTACTTGAGAGAAACCTTTTTTTAATTAAAATTTAAATTTTTTAATGACAGTTCTAAAAGGGTATAACATTCTTGGTGCTTAAATGCCCTATGCTAACCTGTTTATGGACAAATTTCATAATGCATATGGGATTCACTGCTAAGAAAGAACAGATGAAAGTTATTCCAGAAAAAAGGCAGCTTTAAAGCAGAATACCTATGCTAAATCAAGCCATGCAATGATGGCCTGCTGAAGCTTAAGTAACTTAACCAAGGACACTCAGTGAGATAACAGCTAAATGAAGAATGAAATATAAAATTGTATATATTATAAATGCAAATAGTGATAGTTTCAAAGTGGCTAGTTATGCAGGTGGCTAAATACTACTAATTGATTAAAGTAAAACAGTTTTACATATCTCTCTGTTGTGAAAATAGACCTTGAATGCAGCATTTAATTTTAGTTATAAATCTGCCACTGTATTTATGATCTTTAAAAAATCACAATTAATTAAAAGCTATTTTCTGAGGACATCAAGTTAATGAGCTATGATACTTGAACGTATACAAGTATGTACAGATTTTCTTGCTAAGTATCTGCATGAGCTCATGTCTGCAAGTCAAGTGAAAACCCACTAAAGCTCATTTTTGTTTCCAGATGAGAGAGCATGGTGGGATGTTTGAGACGTCAGACACCATACCAGTTAACTGTGTCATTTCAGAGCTCACTGATGACTTCTTTTAGATCCTTTTTATGCTTAATGCCTGCTTGTGAGTGAGGCTGTGTGCAACATGTCATATTGTTTCTCTCCTCAATTTTAGTGCATTTCACACTCAAGTAGGCAAATCTCCCCCATCACCTATAAAGCTTCAGGCCTTGCACCTTTATAGCAATAATTCTCTTCATGACTCAGACAGAGTATCAAATCTCAGAGCCTTTTCTGTGCTGGGCCAGAGACTTAAGATTCCTCCATGCCCTCTGAGCTGTCTGCTTGGACAGCTATGGAGATATGGATTACTTGGGGTTTACCATCATGTCCCATACACATTGGAAAATCTCCTTCTAATCTAGAATTGCCAAGAAGCTTATTATGCTCAGAGGGAGACAGACAACCAAGTAATTAGTAATCAAGTCAGTAACTTTGACTGCCTAGGGAACCTCGCTCATCACACTTCAGTCCTGCTTCCTCCTCACACTCCATTGTGGCACCATTAAGTGGAGTTACTCCTGATTTACTCCAGTAAGCAACCTAAAGAAATGTGGCTTTTGGTTCCAAATTCACCTCGTTTAGGAACTGTCAACCAAGGTGATCCAGCTGATCTTAACTGATGAGAAAGTAACTGAACCAAAAGGAATTTCACTGGTCAAGGGAGGTGATTCTCAACCTATACTCAACCCTAGTGAAGTCACATCTGGAGTATTGTGTTCAATTCTGGTCTACACAGTTCAAGAAAGATAAGGAACTACTGAAGAGGAGACCACAAAGATGATTAGGAATCTGGAGCATCTCTCTCATGAGGACAGACTGCAGGAGCTACCCCTGTTTCTCAGTCTGGAGAAGACTGAGAGGGGATCTCATCAATACATGCAAATATCTCAAAGCCAGGTGCCAAGAGGATGGTGCCAGACTCTTTCTAGTGGTTCCCAGCAAAAGGATGAGGAGCAATGGCCATAAAGTAAAACACAAGAAGTTTCACCTCAACGTGAGGAAGAACTTCTTTACACTGAGGGAACACTGGGAATTGCTGCCCAGGGAGGTTGTGGGGTCTCCCTCTCTGGAGACCCTCCAAACCCACCCGGACACGTGCCTGTGTATCCTGGTCTAGGTGACCCTGCCTTGGCAGGGGGGTTGGACTGGATGATCTCCAGAGGTCCCTTCTAGCTCTAACTATTCTGTGATTCCAAATCCTTAGGTCCCAAAACATACTCTTGGGAAGCCAGTTATATCCTGCAAGGTTTGGGAACTGGAATATTCTCTGCAAGCTGTAGCACCACAGCCTCATATACAGACACTTTATTCACAAGATAGGGATAATAAAGTTTCTCATATCTGAAACAGGACAGAAAATAGTTAGGTGCTATCATTCATAATCAAATGAAAATGTGTCCTGAAATACAAAGGCACACATTTGGATTTTTTTCTCTCTGTGTACAGCTGCCACCAAGGACCTCACAATATCTTATAAATACCTCCTAAGGAAGGAAAATGAAGGCATTTTCAGGAAGTGGACATGATTGCAAAAGTCTAAGGCTTTGGAAATTACATTTTGATAAAACAATAACAATAGCAATAACAATAACAGGATTTTTTTAGTCCTGGGAAGGTAAGGTTGGCACAGAACGTGTTTTGCTGGATTTTGACTGTGAATGGTTTGAATATTTATAAATGCTTATAAGAGTGAGGAATGATTATTGCTGCACATTGATAAAGAAGTCCCTTCTTCCTCAACAGGACTAATAGCATCTGCAGTGCTGAGACTCATAAAGCATTACTGTTGGCTTTTAAGATGATTCATAGGCCAATTTTAACAGAGAGAGGTATCTTAGCATAGCATTGGGAGTCAGCAGTTCCTCCCTTCTGATCTGGGCTCTGATACAAAATTTTCTTTATAGCCTTGAGCTGTTCACTTAATCTTTCTGCCTCATACTCCACATCTGTGAAATATGTACTTACCATATTCACCTAACAGTAAAGAAAGGTCATTGTTTCTCTTCTCCAAAAAACATTTTCCTTAGGCCATACCTCACCTCAAAGTCACATGAGAACTGAAAGTTATCCTGTGGAATTTGAACCTTTGAGACTGGGTTAAAATTTGTCTGTTCTTGATGCCACATAATTTCTCTCCACAGAGATATCTACTGGCAAACTCAGAACCTGAATTCTGGATACACAGGCTATCTGACCATAGCAGAGACCTGAGTGTAGATAATGTGGATGCTTAGTGACCTTCTGCTTGAAGGTGCAAGGAAGAGTCCACTTAAAAGACAGCGTAGAAGGAGCTCTTGCAGTTGGGGGGATAGGTTTGGTGCCTATGTTCCAAATATCAGCTGTATGATTTTATAAACAAAAGAAAAAACCCAAAAATCAAACAAACAAACAAAAAAAAGTAGACAATTCTCACTTTGATCCACAAAGGGATCTCTTTATATTCTTTTATTGAGAAGCCATGAGTACTACTGTATCTGTAGTCCTGCAGAAAACTCTGCAGCATGCTAATTCAGTCAATGTCTAATTTGCTTTACAGGAAACTCATCCAGAGCCCAGAAACATATTGTACAAAAGAAATAAGTTTTTCTTTTCTTTCACAATAGCAGTAATATTAAAAGGATAGCTCCACAGCTCAGCAGAATATTCTACAAAAGAAATTGATTTTTTTTTCTTTCAAAATGGTAGCAATATTAAAAGGATATATTCACGAATAGTCTAGGAACTTTATTCAGTGGTTTTTAACCCTTAAATGGTCCATTCTATGATTTGAAAGTCCAGTGTTCTCATTTACTGTGGAAGTTGTGTTATGGTATCACAGAATATTAGTTCTAGACTCCTCTTGTGGGATATTAAACAACACCAATGGGAACCTGGCAATGACAAAGATATATTAAGAAAAATTATCTAAACCAACAAACAGTGAGGACTGGTTTCCCTAAGCAGCTGGGAAGTCCTATAGAGGACATACTTGAGATACCATGCTATCTCTCAAGCATGGTATCTCAAGTATATCAGGAAAGCAAAAGGAATTGCCAGAAAGTCACATCCTTCTGTTTCTCTTCACTGGCTAATGCTACCAACCAAACCAAAAGATTTAGACCACTGTAAAAGGAGAAATGCAGCTGTGATCTCTCCTCCCAAATTAACACCAAAATTTAAACTCACTGAAGTGTTTCAGTATTTTTTTTCATTAAATTGGTCATGCAGCATAATGTCTCTACTATTCAGTAGAAGAGCTTGATTTTCAAATGAAAACTTGATTCTTATATTCCACAAATGTATTTCATGATAAAAGAAAACTGCTGTCAAACACTGTGCATACACCAATTTGTTGAGGAAATTGAGGAGCAAAGGAGTGGGGCCTGTGGCTGTCAGACTCTATAATCCAGACAGTAAAAGCAACATTTAACCTTTATTTAGATTGATGAATGTCTAATAAATACTCTTTCATGGAGGGGCAGATTCTAACTCACAGTAAATATAAGCTTTTCTGGTAGAAAATTAGTTTCTCTAGGTTTTATATCTTCATAGAAGAAACGTGATACTGTATACATGCTTTATTTTTTTTTTCTAATTTCATTCAAAATCTATTCTAAAAATAATTTCTGGGATTCTCCTTCATTCAGTTCCTTGAGTAAAGTTTACTTTTATTGCTTGACAATCCCGTATTTCTAATGTATACTGTTGCCATCTAGTGTCAAAAACCCAGCAGTGTATTTAAAATTCTAGTTCCCATTTTTAGGAGAATAAGCACATATTTGTATGTCTCTACTAATCTTTAAATTAGTTTGGTTTTCTTCTGTATCTGTGATTTTCACCTTACCAACCATTTGTGATAAAGGCCACCCAACTCCTACCATGTCTACTGTATATCTTTTCCAAGGTCAGCTAGCAAGGATCCGTGCTTTAACTTCAATTCTGTTGGGCCACCTAGGCATGGTACAGTACTTGGGAACTATAGTGTAAACTGAAATTCTTCCCCAAAAGCTGCAAGGAGTATGGGATATCCTCCAGCAGGATACCAGAGGGAATGAATCTCATCTAACTAGACATATTTATAGTATAGACATTTACCTTTAAAGTTCCCTCTGCAGTCATTGGAAAGACACTGGTACTTTCAGGGAACAATTCATCTCATCCTAAAGCAGAGGAGTAAAACAGGTCAAATTACTGATGTGCTTTAAAATTGCCTCCCTCTCCATGCTCCCCCCACCATATAGCCAGCATCAGGTAGCAAACTCAGGTGGACACATCTAAACTAGAGATGGCTAAAGGCAGATGAGATGAATCTTACTCACTCTCATAAGGTCTGGAAAGAATTTACTGACTGTCCAAATTTGGACTTGAGCCTGTCTTTTAAATAGCCCTGTTTGAATATTCCTCACAAGTAGTAATGAGATTTTCAAGTTATGTGCTTGCTGTCGTTGATGGCAGCTAGTATCCTTTAAATCTTTTCTAATCATTTAAAGAGAGGTCAACAGAACACTGGAGGAAGAGGACAATTTGATTACATAATTGATTAAAGTGAAGATACAGCGAAGCTGCCAAGAAAATCCCTTTAGACCTGGAAACTCAAAGCACAATCCAACCCAATAATTCATCATAATGGCAAGTAACTGGAGAATGGGGATCCAGTTGTGGTATTTTACTGTAATGTTTAGAAAGACAGCAGGATGTTTTTTGGTGTTGGTTTTGTTTTAAGGCAACAGTTTTAATAGAATTGAACCTACTTTAAAAGAAATTTTGGCTTGTCCTAGTCCACTGGAGTCTTGCCACTGATTTCATTGAGATCAGGATTGCATTCTCAGTATCGCTGCTGCCTACTCTAGCAAGTAGCTAAGACTCATGGAGCACAGCAACATGTGAAGGAGTATATGAGGTGAAAGCTTAAGTCAAAAGAGAGTCTTGGAAAGAGTAAGATTCAAGAAATGTGCAACTTTTTCCTCTCTTTTCTGTCAAGTGTTCCTGTCTGACTATTAAATGTACATTCCCAGAACTAATAATTCCTGTGACTCTCCCCACATGTGTTTAAATTCCTGTTAATGCAGTTAGCTCTGCTTCCATATGGCACAGCAGTGGCACTTGGTAACTGTGATTAACTCTAAGCATTGGCTGGGAAGGTAAATGAAAAGGCAGTTTTCTGCTGAAGCAATTTGTCAGTGAAGTACTGCAAGCCATATGTTTCTCTAGCTTCTTCCAAATATTTGTGCTGATGTTGCTAGAAGGCGATGCCATCCAAGGAAAAGGAGATGCATGATAGATCGTGCTGTGATAGATTAGTGAAAGCATACAGCACTTGCCTAATGCATTTTTAGCCCCTGAACTCAGCGCTTTACAGCCACTGATACTGCTGCCACTAGAATTCAGCAGATTGTTCCTCCCACCAGCAGGACTGACACTTTGTGGGGTCCATTGCTTTCCTGTAGTGTTGGAAGCTGTGAAGGTGTTGCTCTCTAACTCCTGATGGACATTATGCTCAAAGCATGTACAACGTACATAAAATTGTAAAAAATACTAATAAATAAATCAGATCAGTGGTCAGCACTGCATTAAATTAAATCCATGTCCTCAAGTAAGGTTAAATAATTGCAAATTGGTTTTAATTCAGCATTTTTTCTGACATTAAAATAAAATTAATTCCCCAGACTGGCACAGACTTACTTCAAAAACAACAGCATCTTGGCGCCAGTCTTCACTCTGCCAAATTCTGGCTGGAGTTTCTGAGCCCAGCTCATCTCACAGATGTAACCTCTGCAGCACCACTTTATTACTACCATGGGATTAATACTCCCTAAACCAGGCAGCTTCCATAATAAGCATGGAAGTGACTACCAAAGGAATAAGCATTTGAAGTGGTAGTTACATCCAGATGAAACTTCATCTGTCACTATAGTAACTCAACCTAGTCCAGCTCTAAGGGCTGAAAAACCACCTTTCCCTGATCCTCTTATCTCTACTATGCCAAAAACATTCTGTACAGATCCCAATCTGCAGCTGAAAGATCTAGCATCAAAGTTATAAATTACTCTCATTTTTATTTAATTAAATGAATAAAATGTAACCATGCTATAAAATAGAGACACAAAAATAGTACATGCCATGAATTTACATTTTAGAGCTGTCAGCAAATTCAATCAGGAAATTATCTCCTTAATATAAATGAACACAGGAAAGCGATTAACTGTTTTTAATTTAGCAACAAATTGTAATATCTTTCAGACAGGTAAAGCAGAATTATGTCCTAACTTTAATAATCTATAGGCAGCTGCTCTGTCTTCCCAATGTTGAAGAATTAATGTAAGGGTAGAGGTTAACAGCAGCAATTATTAGTACCATCATAAATATGTTCTCTTAAGCATATTGATTCAAATTAAATAGATGCCATAGAACAGAATTCTACAGGGTGCAATCCTGGTGCCATTACCTAGACAAAACTCCCTTCAGGATCAGCAGTTTTCACAACTGGTGACGTCACAGAACTGAACATTTATAAAAATCATGTAACACAAAGGAAGTGACTGGACCATATTTAAACAAATTAGCTGCATCTTTAAACAGACTGCCTGCATCCTTACTCTACTTTACAGAGTGGCCTAAATTCCAGTTTATCCCAGAGACCTACTGCTAGTGATGAGGAGTGACTGCTAACCTCCCCCATTTCATGGCAGTGTGGAAGCACTCATCAGATACCCATTTGTTTTCTCGAAGGCCTACAGGATGATCTAGATGTTAAACACCATCAAAAGAGCTGAGGATGGCAACAGTGTGAGGAGACAACACCAGTCCATGGCACCCTTTTTGTCAGCTCAGAGCTGTGAAGAACAGAAGCCTCCACAGAAGCCACAAACTAACTGAAGGAGATGGGCCCCCAGCCCAGCTGTCTCTGTGGGAGCACAAGTCCTCTGGTTTTTTGCTGAGGAGCAGAGTGGGACTTACACTGCCTGAGACCTACAAAGTCAAAGTAGAAAGAAAGAAAGAAAGAAGCAGAAGAAATGGAAGGGGGAAAAAGACACACCATGAAATGTGGTTCTTTTTCTATTCTCAGGGTTTTAAAGACATATACTCATCCTTTTGGTATGGACAGGCAATCATTGCTGCAGTAAATGTTATGTTCATTTAACCAGGGTACTTGCAGGAGAAAAACATCTAAGTGATTCTTGAATTTAGCTCATGGGATAACTGTACACCTAGTTATGTAATGTCAGCCTAAATAGCATTTCCAATGCAATCAGCAAGACTATTCACATTGTTTATTGGTATTTGCTAGCATAAATTTCCAACTTGAAAGGCACATTGATCACTTCCTGCTGTTTCTCTAGCCTAATACATGTGTTAATGAGGCAGTTTTATCTTAATAGGTTGTAAAAATGATTTAATTCTTTACATATTGCTTGTGTTCAAATAATATATGAATGAAATCTATGTGTCTTCCATGCCTATGAGTTTCTGAAAATGACTGTTTAGTTTAATGGCAATCCTTCTTTTTCTATCAAATATCCTTTTTCTATCAAAATACTGGAAAAAGAATTTTCCTCTCCACAAGGCCTTTGGCTGTTTTGTAAAAGTTCCTATCCACATCTATAGATTTTATGTTTGAGATATCTATAAAATCATAATAAAAAATTCCAAAAAAACAGAAAAGAAGAAATGTACACTTCGAACTAATAGTTCTAAACCTCTCTGAGAACTGGTTAGATGGACTGCCATGGAGTTCTGCTCTGTGTAATAGAATGGTCCCAAGAACTATGCAGAAATCTATCTGTGAGTGAATAAAATGCTGCTTTTGTTTCTTCCTTACCAGAGAAAAAACAAAACACCAAGAAAACAAACCTGAAATTTGGTCAGCTTTTTTCATGACTGTTTTTAGTATGGGACTGGCACTGAATTTAACTATAAAGTTCAGAATTCTAGTTGCATAATATTCAGTTGCTTTTCTTCCATATAAAAAAGCTTGATTCATTTCCTGTGAAATAAGGGTCAAAATCCTCCTTGACTCCCTTGGGACTTGGATGGCACTTCAAGCTGTCATAAAAAGTGGTGTTCATATTAAAACAGTAAGCAGAGATCAAATGCAGGAATTTCAACCCATAAAGCTTACTGGACAAACTCACCACCTCCCGCCAACCCAACCTCCCCCCCACCCCGCACCCAAAATGCATTCTTTAGTAGGAAATGTGAATTTAGGGATTATAATTACATGGTGAGAAACGCTATGAATAAAAATCATTAAAGTATATTGTGTTCCTATTTCACAAAATATATTACTTTCTAAGGCTTCCTCTGCTTAGAGCTTCCAAAGGGAACTCTTTACTACTGCGGATCACATTGGACTACATATCATGAGGACTACTAATGGTGAGGTGTAGAATTACTGACCATGTACTAATCTCTGATAGACTTTTGAGTGGTTACAATAGTTGTAAATATACAATATATGAAGCATATAATTACAGAGTAACCTCTATGACAGTCAACCTTTTTTTCATTTTGTTCATTAGAATCACCTGTAGCTGCATTTTTCCAGGAAAAGATAAAATTGTTCTGAACCCATCACTCCAATACCTTACCAGCTAAAGGTGTTGAGAGCTTGCTTGCTGTTTCATCTCTGGGTCAGATTGAGAGTCCATTGATGGCACTCTCATTCAGCAGTACTGTAAATTACTCTATTGAAAACAAAGAGCATTATGTTATTTATAACCAAAATTTATTTCTCAAAAGGAGTCTAATAGGCAAGCTTACATGTACACAAAGACTAGATAAAAACACTAATTTCCAGTTGCTGGAGATGGTGCATTTTAAATATGGCAGTAACTCCCTCTGGCCAAAGCCATGGACAGCCTGAGCTCAAGAAAGATCAAGGGCTTTGAAGAGAAAGCCATCATAACTCAGAGCCTCCTGAGAATGGGGAGTGGAGATGTGAGGTTTCAAAGTCCCTACAGGACACCCTCAAGGGATGAAAACAGACAGTGCATGCAGCCATCTGTCTGTCACTACTCACAGCAGCCATAACACGTCCTAAAAAAAGCAGCCATTAAAACTCAGTCTAATACACAAATGTTTCCAATGGCTCAGTGCCCCAAAGCTGCTAAAGCATCACTTCTTGCCACAAAGCCGCACCATGAGGTAATAAACATAACGCATAGTACTAACTACATTTGTCATAAAAGATGAGCATGAGAGTAAAGCCTGCATCCCACAGAGGCAAACACACACACCAGCAGAATTTACAATGCTCCAGTGTTCATCATGTGATTATTCCAAGCCCCTTATTCTACTACCTACCTCTACAGAAGTAATTGTTTTTATTTCAGAATGTCCTCTTCCTCCTTGCACCACTATCACATTCTAGCCTTTTCCCCTCCTTTACACTGTTGAAAATTGCTCAGATGTAAGACATGGAAACTGAAAATTACTAAAACCTCAATAAACTAAAAGTTCAGTTCAACACGCAAAAATCTACCAGAGAAAGACTTCCAGTAAGAGTGGAAGATTTTCCAGTTCTGAAAAAAATCCATAGGTATAGGTAAAGTATAAAAGTAGCTGAAGTAAGAAATTGGTTTGCTTGTTTCAGAAATTTCTCTGGAGTCTGCTATGCCAGTGGAAAGACACTTCGGCTTTAAGGGACTTCAATCAGAATTTTTATCGTACAAGACTTTTCTTTTTCCTTACTATGCATTTGCAGTTCACTTCAAAAAACAAACCTGAACAGGACATTTTGTAAGCCAAAACCACAGTCCTTTGATACCACTGAGCTAAAGTGCAGTAGCTGAGTGTAACTTGAATTACTGAAGTTAGGATTCTGCATCCCATGTAGATGAAACACTGTCGTGATTTCCAGCCCACCTGGAGAAGAAACACCACACAGCTGCTCATTCAACCCCCCCCCTTTCCCTTCCCTTCCCCCCTACCCTAGCTGAAACCAGCACAAGATTAAAATGTGTCTGTTAGCTTCCATTAAAGTTTTGATAAATCAGAAAGCCTGATTCTGTTCTCCCACTTCCATAAACCACAACATAAACTGACTAACACAATTATTTATAGGTGTTTCATTCAATGTAAGCAAAAGCTAAGTAAACTTCAGAGATGTTGGTTTTTGGGTTTTTTTTTTATGTCAACATGCTTTCTTGTTTATTTCCTCATTGGTCAGCTTTATCCCGAAAACATTACTATTATATCAGGTACAGCTTCTGCTGTTAAGATAAAGACAGTTACTGATAGCACTAGTAATTAAGTTTGGTTTTCTGCTATTCCATTAAACCATGTATATCACAGGCATAGCTAAAGGGGAGTGAAGCACTCTATGGACAGATGTTTTAATTATGAGTAGATATACAAAAGAAGGTCTGTAGGGAATTTCATTCTGTTTCAGACCACTTCTCCAAGGTCATTTTTAATTCTTGGCGCATCTTTCCACATTCTTTGAGATCTTGCCAATTTCCTATCATCTACCAATTTAACATGCATACACTTAATTTTGTATTCTGGCTCACTACAGAGATTGTATTAGTATTGGATTTTTCCACCAGAAGTTAAATTTACAAATTATAATTGATAGGTTTTATTTTTCGTTTTTTAAAACTAGACACAGTATTTGCTCTTTTGCAGTTCTGTCACACTTCTCCAATCCTCTATATATTTTCTATATAACTGCTATTATCTTTAAGACTGCTTAGTGGCTATGTAACTCAATTTATTGGGTTCAGCCAAACTGATGAACATCTAATTTCTCTAAATATTCTAGCTACCTTTCTATTTCAAGCCCTATTTTCTGTCTTTGTCTTCCTTTGAAAACTTACCTTTTTCATCTAGCAGTTCTGTTAGCCATCTCCTTCAGCTGAGCATTTTAGCAAACACCAGTGCATATAATTTTTTAGAACAGCAGACTAATACTTTAATTCTTTTCTTACCCTTCTGAATACATCTACTAGTTTGCATTCAGTTCCCTGATTCAACTATATCATATATACTGATTAAGCTTTCCTTCCTGTACTGATTAAACTTCCTGTAAAATTAGATTTCTTTGTTCCAATTCTTCCTATGAGAAAAGCCGAGAGAAAAAGAACCTCTCTCCTTCAACAGTTAGGTAGCTTCTCATTTACAGATTAATTTTATATCTATCTTAATTATTATGACATTGTCTTCAGTTTTGATCCATTTTTTCCTTGAGTTCTATGTCCCCAAATTTCTCTTAGGAACTATTTCTCTTAGGAACTATTCGAAACTAATCCACTAATCCAAACCAATTTACAGGTTCTATGGATGCATGCAAATATAGTGAAAACAGATGGTAACCTACCAATATGGGAAGTCTGCTTCTAAAAATTGGTGGTTTTTCTGATTAAATGTTTCAAGAAGGTTAGAAAACTCTTGCCACCCTTCATTACCATAAAAGTAATGAACCTTATTTTGATGAGTAATTTCTTATCAATTTCTATGTCTTGGACTGCCATGAAATTCCACCCCACACTGCAAATTCCTAAACTAATTAATTTTCTTTCTTAGTTATCTTTCTCTAAAATAGGCAAAGCACATATTTCTTGAAAAATGAACATTTCTTTTCCAAACCTTAATTTTGATCTCACATTTCCTCCATTGCAAACGAGTCAGTTGCAGTCTCCAACCTGTCATTGATCAAATGGTGTAATTTCTGTTCCTGTCCCAGGGCTTTCAATTAAAGATTTGTCTCAAGATACAGTACATGCTGTTTTTCAAACTGTTTCTCTGGAGTTATCTAAGATCATGTTTTTTTATTGCCACACTGAAAGTTCTTCTATTTCTCCCTTAATGTAATTTCCCAGCAAACTGTTACTGATTTTTTCTCTAGAGTAATTATTAGTTTCCAAAATTCTTTTCCCTACGCTATATAGTGTTTTTTCCAACCAAAGTAAATCTGTTTTAACATTCAACAGTGAAATTATTATAAAATACAACATCTTCCATATTAAAATTCTGCAACTAACATTGATTTGCAAATCTGCTGAAGACAATTACTTTTCTGGGTGTGATTGTTAATAACCTACTGTATGTCTCTGAATCCTTTTTTTCCCACAAAGCTCTTCTAAGATGTTTCTGTTAATCAAGTTTTTCCATTCCCCATGCTCTTTGGAGAGCAATTTGTCTGATGACATCACATCTCTGTGGGCTGGGGAGTTGAGAAGGATGCTGGGGTGACAAGGCAGGGGCCTTGCCAGTCAGAGCACCTTTGCATAAGGCAAGTAGATGTTCAGGTTCAACCAGGTTCAACCAAGAGTCCAGGCCATGGGATAAGGCAGGTTCAGGCAGCCCCAAGGTCAAGCTGGGAAGCCACTCTGCATGTCTAGCTAGGAGCCCAGCTCAATAGGCTGCGTGGACAGGCCAGTCTGGTTCCCATGGCACTGTCAGCAGCCTTTCTCCCATGTTCCCAGGAGGAAAGGAGCTTCCAACTGCTGAGCTGGTCCTGGTCCTCAGCATCCAAGCCTTCAGGAAGGGAGATGTTGTCTTGTGCATCTATAGTTTCCCTCACACACTTAATTACTTATCTTCTCACACTGAGGAGAGTAATAAACCTAATGAGGGAGAGCAGTAGCATTACCTTCTGCTTTGGCAGTATTGATGATAAACATTTAGGAAAAAATTATGCCAGCCACAAAAGAAATATCTGAAGGACTGTGTAATGCACTGAAAAATACACATTAAGTAATATCTGGGATAATGAGGCTTTTCTCCAAGTTTTGGAGTTTATTTAACAGGTTGGTATTTTTTTCCTGAAAAATGAAACTATAAGCAACCGACTCCTTGGAAAAAGGCCAACTGCCTGGATAATGTGTTCTTTTCCACTTTTGTTTTACTTACGAGTTTTGTCTTCATTATTGTCCTGAGTGTCCTTCTGCTTTCTAATGATTTTATTGCTCCTGCATCACTTTCCTGTTTCTTTTTGTTAGCATTAAATGTTGCTAAGTAACTGAATCAGGTTGAGGTATTATTTGGCAGAACTATTCTATTTTTTGATATATTTATAGAGATTACTCAGCAAAATGAAAACTACTCTCCCAAAGGAAAGAAGGCATTTGCATCTACCACAATCCTCATTTTCAGGCAATTTCTAAGAAAAAATTGAAAGTGATTCCTATAAACATATTATATATAAACGTAAACACATATAAACATTCCTACAATGCGTGTTTCCAGACTAGGCAGTTAAGGAAATATTAATCTTAATGAAAAGTTGCTTTACATGCTCCATGAGGTTATCCTAAGCCACACCAAATAGCAACATTTGTTTTGCTTTCAGTAATGTGTGTCAGGTATTACAAGCAATTGTAATTTTAAAGTAAAATAGCTTGGCTTTCCTTCAGTGCAAGCTCATTTAAAGAATTCACCTTTGCTGTGGGTTATTAAATGGAAATCATTATTTAAGCAATTTAACAGCAAAAATGGGAAATATGGGATTTACCTTTTTTTTTAGGTCTCCTAATTTCATGTTAATGTGGCAATGATCTAGTGTCTCATCTATGTGGACCTGCAATCAGCAGTAAGGGGAACTATCCCAATTGCAAAACCCATCTGGGTTTCATGAAATTTTCACTTTAAAATCTCTCTGAAACAATCAAAAGCAGTAACAGCCACACTGCAGATCAGTTTGTTCAATTTCCACTGTGAAGGTTTAAACTGCTCTAGTATTAAATAAAACATAATAGGAGACTGTGACACCAGAATAAGAAAATTACCATAGAACTTTATAAAGGATGTCTGAAATGGAATAGTGTCAATCATTACTAAATTATTCAAGAACTGCCTGAACTGCTCCATGTTGATCAGAATAGTCTTAAAAGCTTCCACATTCCATTATGTTATTTTATAGCTCCAAAACCCCCCAAAGTGACAACTTGCTTACTTTTAACATAGACATGCACTACACATAAAAAAATATTTTAAAATAAATTTCTCAGTCTTCAATGAACTTTTTATAGGTCAGAGCATGGCCTCTCAAGATAGCAACTATTCATATAATGGGAAATATCTCTAAATTTGTTCATTTGAAAATTTATCATATTTTGTTAAAAAAAAGGCAGATGGAAAGGTATAATAAACATTCTATAGCAGAATTACTTCATAAACACTATATAGCAAAACTATTATGGCTTTGAAGTACAGAGAGAAAATTACCCTTGCAAGAGAGGACGGCTCAATAGTAACTGGGCAATAACCACTTTGCATCTGCTTGTTGAATAATCACAAGATTTTTTGACACTTGGAATGAAACCACATATACATAAAGTCTTGTAATAAGTGGCTCTGTACTAAAAAAAAGAAAAAAAAATCACATTCTTCCAGCTCCCTCTATTGTATAATTAATATAAATATGCTGAAGCCAGCAGGTGAAATATTATAATAGCTGAGCATGAGTAGCAACAAATATGCAGGAAAGAGAGTTGTCATGGAAAACCCAATTACTTATGTATCTCAGCTATTAATAACTTTATTAAATTTGAAGCACAAGTCAAAGAGTGTGACCGCCTCAGCGGGGAACACACATTTGTCCTTGTCCTTCTAGGACCTATACCAGAAAAAAGAAAAAAGCTGGAAGCATATGACTTCCTCTGTTTCTTCCTTCCCTATATTATCCTCCCTAAAGTGTGATGTATTTCCCCAGGGTAACATCCCCGAAGTGGGCTTGATCATCCCCAACAGGTTGAGGAGGTGACTCTGACCCTCTACTCCGCTCTCATGAAGCCCCTCCTGGAGTGCTGCATCCAGCTCTGGGGACAGAGATTTGCCACAAAGATGCTCAGAGGGCTGGAGCACCTCTCCCACAAAGACTGGCTGAAAGAGCTGGGGCTATTGAGGTGAGAGAAGGTTCCAGGGAGACCTTCCACAGCTTCCACTACATGAAGAAGGCCTACAGAAAAAACAGAGAGAGGCTTTTTACAAGAGCATGATAAGAAAAGGGAGAATGGCTTTAAGCTGAGGGTGAATGGTTTAGATTAAATATTAGGAAGCCATTCTTCCCTCTGAGGGTGGTGAGGCACTGGCACAGGCTGCCCAGAGAAGCTGTGGATCCTCCATTCCTGGAAGTGTTCAAGGCCAGACTGGATGGAGCTTTGAGCAGCCTGGTCTAGTGTAAGGTGTCCCTGCCCATGGCAGGGGGATTGGAAATAGATGACCTTCAAAGATCCTTTCCAACCCAAACCATTCTGTGATATTAGGAAGTGTGGTGCCCACCCCACTGCTCTCTCACTCCCCCTCTTCAGCAGGACAGGGGCAAAAAATGAAATTAAAAACTCATGGTCCAGATAAGGACAGAGACATTATCCACCAATTACCATCATAGGTACACCGGACTCAACTTGGGGAAGATTAATTTGCTGTGAATTAAAAATTGGGTATTTAAAAAATAGCACTGCGAGAAACAGAAACAAAAATAAAAGCACCTATTTGTCAAATTCTTTTTTTTCCCAGCCTCAAGTCCACTCTTTGTTCTTGACTTTTCTGCCACCTCCTCTCCTCCACAAGTGTCACAAGGAGATGGGAAACTGGGGTTGGGGTCAGTTCATAACTTTTTGTCTGTGCCACGCCTTCCTTCTTATGCTGCTCCCCTGCTCCAGCATGGAATCCCTCTCACTGGACAGAGTCCTCCACAAACTACTCTAGTGTGAGTCCCTCCTAAAATACTGCACTTTTTCAAGTAGTAATCTCCTTCTTACTGTCTTTCAGAGTTTTAATGCTGCTTACTCCTTGGGTGAACGCAAGAGAACGGCAGCACATTTTCTGGACTGCATCACTTTTGGATTAGATGTTTCACTCATGAAGCTCTGAGTGATCCAACCTGCCCTAAAGGAACAGCCCCACCAGAGAGATGAGGCAACAGAGCACTTATTGTATGCCCACACACCACAGGATACCTCAAAGACAGAAAATACAGAAGGATTCTAGAGACAAAAGGACTTTTGCCACACTATGAAGGAATTTTGTAGATCCAGATGTCAAAGAGCAAAAAAAAAGAACTCCTTTCATGGGCTGGACAAGGAGATGGACATGTTCCTGGCACAGCAGTGGTGTAGAATTTTTAATATTGACTCACATCCTTTTCCAGTGTGAGGCTGGGAAACTTTTCAATCAGGCAGTAGCAGAGAGAGTGGCCTACAGCCTTTTGCTGTGCAAAGCCAGCACTTTTGCCACGGCTGTATTTGAGTCAGGATAACGGGCTCTTGAAAAAGATTTGGATATTCAACATTTTTTTTTCTGTCTTCAAGAAAAGGAAGGAGTCTTATCTCTAGTTCAATTATTAAAAGTAAGATATTGAGAACACAATGAATCCCAAACCAAAAATAACTACTCATGTAATTTTTTCAAGACCAAAGACAGAAAAGCAGCCCTTCCAGTATGAATCTTTGCTGAATTTTGTGCTCTTAAAACACTGACATTATTTTATAAACTCATAACCTCCATTTTCTTATGGGAACGACTAGCAAAAAGATTAAGGATTTCTCCCAGGTATGGACAAGTTGCAGTAATTGTAGTATTGTCAATCCCAAGCATTCAAACAATTAAAATAATAAAGCCTTCTTCTACAGCACAAAATTTAAGACCAATTACAACGTTTGAAAATACAATTTTAATATTAATGCCTTGACTTTTTTTTTTTTAATAGTTTTCTTCACATTCAAACAGGTGAAAATAAACGATTTTAAGTGAAATCGGAAATGTTTATACAATCATATATTAATGATGTAAAGTTTTGAGAAACAAGGCCCTCCGTAAGCTTGGCTTTCGAGGCACGCTGGCACACCCGGGGCACAGAAGAGCACACGGGGGCACAGAGGGGGAGTCACACTGGGGCACACCGGGGGTGCAGGGGCACACCAGGTCACACCACACTGGGTGGGTGTCACACAGGGGGTGTCACACCAGGGAACATGGGGTACACTGTGGGCACACTGGGAGGCCACACTCAGGGCACACCCGGGCACACCTGGGACAGAGGGTCACAATGGGGCATGCTGGGGAGACATGGGGGAGACTCATCTCAGGCACAGCAGTCATGCCGGGGAGTCACACTGGTCACGGCAGAGAGGGGGTCCCAGCGGAGGGGTTACATGGAGGGCCTGGCACACCGGCTGGGTCACACCGGTCACACCAGGACGGGTCACACTGCGGCCGTGGGGTTTCACCGGGGTCACAGGGGGTCACCCACGTCACACTGGGTGGGTTTCAGCAGGGGTCACACCGGGATGGTCACTCCGCCATGGTCACACCGGGGGGGCGTCACTCCGGTGGGGGGGTCACACCGGAGGGGTTTCCCCAGGGGTTCCCCAGGGGTCACACCGGGGGGGTCACACCGGGATGGTCACTCTGGGACGGTCACACCGGGATGGACACACCGGGAGGGTCACACCGGGATGGTCACTCCGGGGGGGTTCCCGGGATCACACCGGGGGGGGTCACACCGGAGGGGTTTCCCCAGGGTTTCCCCAGGGGTCACTCCGGGATGGTCACACCGGGATGGTCACACCGGGGTCCCACCGGGGGGGTTCCCGGGATCACTCCGGGGGAGTCACACCGGGATGGTCACTCTGGGGGGGTTTCCCCAGGGGCCACACCGGGATGGTCACACCGGGATGGTCACTCCGGAGGGGTTTCCCCAGGGGTTCCCCAGGGGTCACGCCCCGCCCCGCCCCGCGCGCGCCGCCAGCCCCGCCCCCGCCGACCAAAACATTGGCACGTGCGCCCCGCGGGCGCCTGTCACGTGACGCGGGCGGCGCGCGGCGGGCGGGGGCGGTGCCGCGGCGCTGCGCCAATGGCGGCTCGCGCTGCCGGGTAGCAACAAGCGCGGCGCGCGGCGGCCAATCAGCGCGGCGGGGCGTGGCCAGCGCGGCCCATGGTACTTCCGGCAACAGCGCCGGGCCCGCGCCGAGCGCCGGGCGGGCAGCGGCGGGAACGGCGCCCTGAGGTGAGCGCGGCACGGCCCGGCCGCAGCGGGGCCGGGGGATCGCCCCTGGGGCCGGGGGATCGCCCCTGGGGCCGTGTGTGCGAGCCCCGCCGGCCCGGGGGTCGGGGCTGAGCGGGGGCAGTCGGGTCTTGAGGGATTTGGGGTTGGCTCTTAAGGGCGTGTGGAGCTGAAGGAGTGTGGAATGAGGTGTTAAAGTCTGGGTGTGCAGGTGGGCCTGGGGAATAGGCTCGGGCGAGGCATGATGGGCGGCACTGAGGGGTTTGGAGGCAGGTGAGTGGAGCCTCCTTGGAGGAATGGGGTGTTGGGATCTCCTTAGGCTGTGTCAGGATGGGAGCCAGCTTGAGCTGGGCGAGGGAGCAAATCCTCCCTCACAAATCTGGGGGTCTTCTGCAGTGGGGTTTTAAGGTTGGCAGATGAGGTCATACGGGGTCACACTGTCACACAGCAACTGATGTCATTTGCCTGAACTTATGAAAAGCATTTGACAGTGTCCCACACAAATTCCTTGTCTCTAAACTGGAGAGACATGGATTTGACAGATAGACCATTGGGTAGATACGGAGCTGGCTGGATGGTCACCCTCAAAGAGCTGCGGTCCACTGCTCTGTGTCCAAGTGGAGAGGAGTGGCAGGTGACATTCCTGAGGGGTCAGGATTGGGCCAGGCCTGTTTAACAACTTTGTCAGAGACACGGACAATGAGTCCATGCAGAGATTGAGTGCACCCTCTGTGAGTTTGTGGATGGCACCAAATTGCATGGTGCAGCCAACAAGCTGGAGGGAATGGATGCCATCCAGAGGGACCTTGACAGGACAGAAATGAGTGTGTGCAAACCTCGTCAAATGCAACAAGGCCAAGTGCCAGATCCTGCAACTGGGTCCTGGCAGCCCCAAGCACAAGTACAGGATAGGTGGACTGTGGATTGAGAACAGCTTAGAGGAGAAGGACTCAGGTTGTTGGTTGACAAGGAGCTCAGTGTGAGTCAGCAATGTGCTCTTGCAGCCCAGAAAGCCAAACGTGTTCTGGGCTGCACCTAGTGGATCAAGGGAAGTGATTCTGCCCCTCTGCTCTTCTCTCCTCATATCCCACCTGCAGTGTTGCATCCAGTTCTGGGATCCCCACCACAGGAAGGCTGTGAACATGTTGGAGAGACTCCAGAGGAGGGCTGGAACACCTGTTCTATGAACACAGGCTGAGAGAATTGGGATTGTTTAGCCAGGTGAAGAGAAGGCTTTGGGGAGACCATTAGAGCAGTCTTCAGTACTTGAAGGGAGGCTACAGGAGAGCTGGAGAGGGACTTTTTACATGGGCAGGTAGTGACAGAACAAAGCAGAATGGCATCAAACTGAAAGAAGGTGGGTGTAGGTAAGTTCTTATAAAAGGTTCTTTCCTGTGAGAGAGATGAGGCACTGGCACAGGCTGCCCAGAGGAGTGGTGGGTATCCCATCCTTTTTAGCTGTCAAGGCCAGATTGGATGGGGCTCTGAGCAGCCTGCTCTAGTGGACGGTGTCTCTGCCCATGGCTGAGGGGTTGGAACTGGGTGATCTCTAAGGTCCCTTCCAACCCAAACCACGCTGTGATAAAGTCATCAGTATGAGGGGAGTACTGAACAACTTCTTGTGGTTTGTATTATTCCTAGGAACCAGCAAAAGGATTGGAAAAGCAGATAGGCATGAGTAAAGTTTGCAGTGACTGGGGGAATGGACATTGTAAATTTTGGAAAAGATTCTTGTTAGGAGCAGAGGAAAGCTGAATTATGAGTAGGAAGGGGACTTTAGTCAATCCTGAGGCCTAGACAGTACACTTTGTTTTGCATAGTATGCAGATTTTTAATTAAAGAAAAACTCAGCTGGCTCACTCAACCTGTATTTCTTCTGGCTTTTTATCCTGCCTCTGAAGAATATACTGGGCAAATGCTGGTCAAGAGTGCAGATGTTTAAATAAATTCATAGTAATGTTTGCTGATGTGGCCTAATATTTCTTCAAGCTGAAAAAATACTAGAAAATGCATATTTTTTTAGGACCTAAGCTGTTGCTGTGATATATTAACATGTGTTTCAAATGCAATAATGCTATCTTCCCTCTATAGCTTGCATGTGAAATCCCTATTTAAACTAAGGAGCAATATGTTTGTGTCATGAATGGGAAGAAGAGGGCAAATCTGGCAAGGTCATAGTCTTCAAAGTGTAGAAATTGCCTTGTTCAAGTTCTTAATGTGTCAGAAGTGAATCTCACTTTTGAAAAATGGTAGCAGAACACTGTTTGAGTGATATACCTGTGATGATCTGCATCTATTTGTAGGAATTTCTGGAGGCATGTCATAATGGACTTTGTTGCAGTCTTCTTTTGCCCTGGTATCTGCTTAATACCAGGCTGGCATGAGAGGTGACCCTCAACAACAACTGAAAAAATATTTGGGGAAATTAAAATTCCTGTACCAAAACATCACTAGGCATTGTACCATAAATTCAGTATTTGTAAAGATTAGAAAAAATAAAAGGAGCAATAGTGATTTTGTGATCTGTCAATCTCTTAAAAAACCGTTTATTAGTTACATATAAAAATCAGGAATCTGTTTGATCACGGCAGAGCAGATTACAGGTGAGACAATTTTGCTTCTTTTGGTATCATTCCTGTTCTGGACTACCAGGTTTCTTTTCTTTGTTCTCTAAAGAACAAGGAAATCTACCTTCATCTGATAAATGCTGAAAGACAAGAAGAATGTGGTTATAGAATAAAAAATGTACCTAAACCACTGAATACATTTTTTTAAAAGATGCTTTACAGAGGACTTTTCTCAAGGTAGTTTTTGTTTTTTGGGGATTTTTAAGTCTAAAGAGAAAACTGAAATAATGACAGGAAGTTTTGAAACTTTTTTTAATAAATAATAGACCAAGAATCTCTTCTTGCTGCTTTTAGAGAAACCATGCCATTTTTGGGCCAAGACTGGAGATCCCCTGGATGGAGATGGATTAAAACAGAAGATGGATGGAAAAGATGTGAACCCTTTAGTCCTGCCCTTGAGGATGGGAATAATCAGCTGAATGATATCAGCCACACTGTGTAAGTTAAAAAAAAAAAGTGATTCTGCATGAGTTAATAGCAGGAAGGCAAAGATTGACTTAATTTCCATTCAGATTGCACTGGTTTGTGGTAGCTGATGTCATCTGTATACAAATGCAGTCATGTGTTTTGTTAGGCAGACAGGAGACCCCTGTGGAGATTGTCTGTCTTTTGTCACTGCTTTGTGAGTTGCTTATTTGAGGCAGCCAGATCCCTTCTTAGGCTGTATGTCTTTCAAAATAATAAAACAATAAGTATTTTTTTAAAAACCCCAAAAAACCAGAACAAAACAACAAAGCCCCCTCCCCCAATGCCTGTCGAGTGCTATTTAAAGGTAAAAGTGACTCTTGTAAATTACAAGTGCAACAGGTATATTGATCTGTTACCTGGAAGTGAATGAAGGCTTTCTGAGTGGGTGTTGCATTAGTTTGTGGCAGACAGAAAATGCTTTTCCTCCAAATATACAGTCAGTGGTAGCTTAATGCTCATTCTCTAACACAATATATGAATGTATGTGTTCCTGTAGGATAGGTGAGAAAAAGATTAGATAAATAAAGTAATACTTGTGGCAAATGCCCACAGACTGGTGTGATAAAAATAGCTTTGTCAAGACAAATTTCTCCACGAAGAAGTAATTCTCAGGGATAGCATTCTTGGTCATAAATTCCAGCATAATGTGCTCATAATGAGGAAAGGGAACATTCAGTGTTTTGTTGTTAGTCCAGTAAATGATAACTCATCTGATTTAGAGGGAATTTACTGGGAAGCTAGGACTTCCTGTAGTCACACACCTGTGTTTTCAAAATTTCTGAAACAATCCTCAAGGGAGTTATCAAGCAGTGAAGCTTTATTGTTAAGCTTAACCTACTGCTTTCTTCATGCCTTTTTTCCTTTTGTGGTCATCTGTCACTGATCTCATTTGGACTTCGTTATCCACACAGTCTGGCCATTGTGGATACAAAACACTGTGTCTAAAAGAATGCTCAGTAAACCTCCAACATAAAAGTTGCCTTAAATACCTTTGAAAAAAAATCCTCCCTCTTTCATATCTGTAATAATGTACTTGGCAAATTAAGGGAAATCTAATAAGTATTTAGCAACTGTGCAGATTGCTTAAAAAATAAATATCTTGTAGGTTGTTTAATTAATGCTGTTTGACAAGTATGAAAGGAGTTCTCAGTCTTTGTGAATACCATTAAGACTTTTGCTCTTCTACTCGTAACTGTGTGTGTGTATATGTATGTACATATCTTTTCCCCAAAGATCAAGGTGAGGTATTTTTATTGCTTCTTTGAGCAAAAATGCTGGATTGTTTTGGTTTTTTGTTTTGGTTTTTTTTTCCCCTTACTCTTGGAAGACCCTAGAATTTAACTCCCCTGGAGCCACAAGCTGTGGTTTTAATTTTTTCTTCCTAATTCTGCTTCTGTCTATTTAATTACTGATGTGTATTGTCCAAACTCAGACTAGCGAATTCAAGATGGTACTTCTTGGCATAGTAGCACTACTTTGGAGTAATTTCTCTACACTTTGAACTTTGGATCTATGATTGTAACTTGGACTTCTTATATGCCAGTTAAGTTCTGCTGCTAAACAGCAATTAATGTCTATTTGCACAACATTATGGAACAACTTAAGGTGGAAATGACCTCTGGAAATCATCTGGTTGAAACATATACTCAAAGCAAGGCCAGCTGAGGTTGGATTGTACAGGGCCTTGCCCAGTTCGGCTTTGTGCTTTTCCAAGAATGGAAATTCTTCTCTGGGCTCCTGTTCTAAGTTTTGTTACTCTCAATGTTATTTTTTTAGTTTGGTTTTGGCTTGTCCTATATTGTGTCATTTCTCCCTGCCCTCCTCAGTTTCGTAAGAATTTCTCTTTTCACAGATTATGTCCATTACCACTTGATTTACTACTGCCCACCCCCTCCAACCTTACAGTCTCACTCCATCTTATTTATAGCCTCATATTAGAAACTGACAGCAATCAGATTTCCCTCCACCGCCAGCTTTTAACACTGAATGAGGTCAGTTCTCTTACCCTTGCTCACCATGTGCTCCAGTACCTTGGTAAGTCCCCACTGGAGTTGTGCCAGTATGACCATGTTTTCATTGTACTGGGGAGCCCCAGACTAGACACAGTACTCCAGATGAGTACTCAGGCCAAATAAACATGGGTGTTTGCTTCTTTCAGTCTGCAGGATGCACTTTTGTTAGCTCAAATCAGGGTGCAGTTGGCTTAATACAACACAAGGGCACACTGCTGACCTGTTTTCAGCTACTTATCCTCAAGACTCCTGGCTCCTTTTCTGCAAAACTGCCTCCTATCTGGTCTATACCCAGCATATACCCAGGCTTGGGCTTCTTCTGTGCCATCAGCAGGGCTTCACCTTGTGGTACAGCAGTGTAAGATGTGTTGCTGGTTGGTTCTCTGTACCATCTTAAGCTATTTGGAAATAATTATGGTGTATATTGAAGACAACTCAGCCTAGGAGATCTGTTAACATGATGTAGCACTAAAAAAGAATGAGACTTGATAAAGTGCTTCCTTGTAGAAGAAACATACAGTAAACTACAAAAATACCTATTTGTCTCCTTGTAAGCTGCCCTGTGAAATAGGGATGGTGGTGTATGCAGGTCTGGCAGTTATAGCAGGGTTTTATTCATTTACATCTGTTGTAAGGAATAATATTTTTCACCAAAATGTTCTGTAGGAATCTCTTCTGAAGTTAGTACTTTTACAAGTATACAATACAATTGTATTTCAGGGAGCAGTATAGGAGTTTTCTTTTATAAAGAAATAAATTCAGGCTATGTAGTTGATTGAAACCCTCTTTAGTTTTGCTTCTGTTCTCTTCTGTGAGTGAAACTATAGATGCAGTTGCTTGCCAAACTTTGTCCTTTTCCCATTGCAAATACTTTCTCTTCAGAAATTGCAAAGATCTAATCACAAACAGATTCAGAAATAAACCTTAAAGACACATCAGCTACTTAAATTGAAGAATGTGTTCTTATGAAAATAGAACTTCTAACTTTGCTTGATTAGTCACCCAGTGCCTTGGTGAATCCAGTTGCTCAGTTAGTAAAATTGGTGGACCTAATGGTACCATGCTTGAACAAATATAATCACTTGTGCAGGAGCAGTTTTCATTATTTGGCATAATGCTTGAATAGCTGTACTTTAGATCCTTTTATGGAAACTAAGGTGGAAAAAAAATGAGACCATCAGTTCTGTAGGTCTTAGTTATTTGCATAAGAGTGCCTTGTGTTCAAGGTATCCAGTAACTGGAAATGTGGCTGGGGCTGTGTGCATTCAAGCTCTGTGGTGTGAATGCTGGCCATGACTGCCTGTAAATTCAAGCAAAGATAGATACTTCCAGTGCTATGGCATTGTGTCCGTGAAGTTTGGTGTGGGCAGAAGCTTGGGGGAGAGGAGCTGCCTTACAGAATTGTATGCAAGTACCTTTCAGTAGCCTGCAATTAGGAGTAAACCTGTCTTATGTGTTCCTTTTGAGGTAAAAGAAAGAGAATTAGACTAATAAGATTTTCATAATGGTGATATTTATTTTTTGTGTTAAGTTCATATGAACTGCTTGGGCTGGCAGGGTAGTCATTTCAGTCTGCGGTGTCTTTTGTCTAGTTCTGTGAGACAGTGTTCACAAGAGTGATTTTGGCACTCGATGGAAGTCCTTTGATTTGAACCTATTAACAGATAACATTACAATATATTTGTCAAGTGACAAAAATCATTTGGTACATGCACTTAGCTCAGGATTTTCCATGTGTGGTCAAGCTGTAAGAGTCACTTCTAAAATACTTAGTGTCTCTCTAAGTAATTTCATGACTTGAGGGCCACGTGAAAAGAAGCAAGGGGATGAGGGAAAATAGTTGGAGCTCAGATAACCCTGTCACACTTTCCATCATTTTAAGCGTCATAGCCAAGAGGTTATTTAAATACTGCTATGAAATTACTTTTTTTGGAAAAACTGAAATTCTTACATGATTTATCTAAGATATTTTAGTTCTAAGGACACCAGGTACTTTGCTTTTAAAAGCTTTAGAATAATTTTTGATGAAGTGCGTCATCAAGACAAGAGAGTAAGAATAGCTGTAAATTGGCAGTATTATGTATGTATTTAAATCCTTCCAGGTGCACTCACATGTCATGTGCAGTATTATAATAAAAACATTAAATTAAGGCTTCTGTTACACCATATGGCACGTGCAGCGCTTGATGTGGTTTCTTGTATCTCAGCTTGGTGTTTGAGGGGGCAGGGGTTGCTTTTGGAATGACAGAGCAGCTTTATTGCCCGTCAAGCAGCTCTGCAGATTTCTGGAAGGAACACTAGCAGTCACTGGGTAACTCTGTATTTCTATCCCATTCTTCTGATGTCTGTCGGACCCTTGCTTTTATTCATTGCTTTCACACTGAAGGTTTATCAAGAAGACTGGTGTTGTTTACAGATGAGTAGGGAAAGGCTGTCCATGTGGAGTGGGACAGAACGTGAGGAAATAAAGTCTCATATCAGAAGACCCTTAGAGGTAACAGTCCAATTTGTCTTTTCTCTGAAGAGACTTGAGGAATTCCAGGAATGTCACAGGCAGATTGAATGCTAGACAAAGGTGTTTGAAATAACCCTCTTTATCTTCACAATTCCTTATATTTATTGACTCCTTAAGCTGCCTTAGTTATTTATATGATGCTTGAGTGGAGTGGGCTTTAAATCACTTCAGGTATGTTACTGGTCTAAATTACTTTCTAGGGACACTTCCTCTCCAGGAACAAAAGAAGGAATCTTTACAAATTAACCTTCCTCTTCTAAGCAGGCCTTCAGGAATGTGGCCTCCCATCCTCTCCCCATTGCTTGCCCTAGGTCAAGGGGAATGAGAGTTTCTGTGACGCATAGATTATGTTATGGAGTATCAGGACATACCTTCCCTAGTCTTGTGTATGTTGTTAGGTTGATAAAGCTCTGGGAGCTTTGGGCTCAATTTCTGGTTCTGTAGCAACTCCTCAGATTCTGCAAAAACGTCTCACATGGTGTGGTGATGCAGCCAATATGTTAAAACATAATTAAATTACTTCCAGTTAATTTATAGATTTCCTATATGATAGCTTTGGGGAAAGAAACTCCCAAACTGATGGATTGGAATGTTACATAATCAAATAATTTGTTGGTGTTGCTGTTTTGCTTTTGTCAGTTGCTTTGGTTTTGTCTCTTGCTGGTTTCTTCTCTCTGAACTATTTTGCTGTTTGGCCAGATGTGGTATTTGGCACTGTTGCACAGAGTATTTAAGGTGTGGAGTCTTTACCCTCTGCTTTAAAATTACTAAGGCATGAACTAAGGCCTCCACCTTGGAATGAGCACTATCTGAATGCAGAGGTATGTTAGGTTTAAATCCTGTGAAAAAAAAAAGCTAAGATGAAACCAACTTTCTTTTTATCAATCTTCTCGACTTGTGTATCTTTAAGCTGAGCTGACATTTACTGATTAGAACAATTCAAAAACCAAAAATTTTTTCCAGTGTTGTTTAACAGATGAGTGAATCCTGAAAATTTTAACTCTGTAAGCTAGTAGAAATAGACTAAATTAATTTGATTTTTGTCACTTAATGCCCAGATACAAGTTGTTTTTAAAAAAAATCGTGTCCTTCAGTTTACAGTGTTCAGTTGTTTTAATCTGGAGTTCAAACTGGCAATGATTAAAAGCAATTTAGATTAAAAATAGTAATGAATGTGAGGAGTTTTGTATACGACTTTATTGTCAAAGAGCAATAATGTAGAAATAAAAAAGTCTCCCTGTTAAATTTCATTACCATTTATCCTTCATTATTCTTCTTATCTGTGCAAGACTGTGCCCTTCATATGAATTATCTTCCTTCTCAGTGCTAGAAAAGACAACACCCATTCTTATCTTTGTTGCTGGTCCTTACAGTTATCTGTAAAAATGGAAAGCAAATTTTAGGAAGCTGTGTAGATTTCCTGTAGCACAGGCAGTTTTTAAATGTATATAAATTTTAGAAAGGTTAGCTTATTAAAAAAACCCAAACTTTAATAGTTTGTTGTATGTATATTTTTCTCTATATTCACACTATATGTACGATACATGTAAGTATTTGGTGTGGTCCTCAGTGTTGGGTTACACAGTTAACTGTCAGAAGTGACACAGATATTGCCAAGTGTCTCTGGCAGAGACAGAGCACTTGGCTCTTGATGCTGTACAAATCATTGGTAGGACAGTGCCATGACACCTGTATGTGCTGAGTTGTGAATCAAGCATTTCTTAAAAGAAAGACTTTGTTTGTCCTGAAGGTGACAGTGGTAAGAGAGGTGTCGTTCTTTGCTGGCTTTCTGCCTATGCAAGGATGTGCAATAATTCTTCACAGACTTCTACCTGTGTGCAGTTAAGGCTTGGGCCACTTCAAATAATGGATTTTTGTACACCAGAGCTTTGAAGAGTTTTGTCATTGTCCAGTTAGTACTGTCTTCTTAGCAGTCCTTCCTGAATGTCAGTAACGACTTACAAGATGCGTCTTAGGAAGATACTTCTGCGTATTTAATCACTTTGACACAAAATTCAACCCCTTTGAGAAGAAAAGAACAAGACAGCTTCTCTCAAGATACCTGTTGCTAAAGACAATCAGGTAGAAGATCTCAATGAAGAATATGATTTTTTTTTTTTTTCAGTGGGTAGATTTTAATGCAGAAAACTGTAATTGTAATGGTGTATGCATCTTTAATTTTATTTAATTATGGATATTCTAATTAGATATTTTTATTTCAGTATCATAACTGGGGATGATGAGAATGAAGAAGTATACAGTACTGAAGACTGTGAGTTTGCAGCCAAGAAAAGGAAAAAAGATCATTTTAGGAATAACACGGATTCACAATGTAAGGCTGGGTTTTTTCATTTATTTTAGAAGACTCATGTAGGTTCAGAAAAATGTTATAATAGCCATTATTTTATACGCAGCTACAGAGTAGCCTTCCAAATTATGTCTATTTCTGTATTGGCAACAAATTCTGGTGTCAAAAGTGATGTGTCTTAATTGAAACTGTGGACTAGTTTGGGATTAAATTCTTCTGGATGCTTATGGGAGCTTCTGCTTCCCAAAGCAGCTGGTTTATTTTTGCTTAATTCAGATTCTAATTAGTTACACAACTCCAGAATCTGTTCAGAAATAAATATATTTTGTCATAATAATATCTCTTGGTAAAGTCTTTATCTGTATTGAATTTCTTGGAGAGAAATCCCTTTTAAAAAATTAAAATATGAAAGCCATTTTTTTTAGTTCTCATATTTAAAAGATCACCTGTACTTTGGGCTGCAAATACGTATGACAGCAAGTAACATTGAAGCAGAGAACTTGGTAGAGTAGGTAAAAAGGGGCAAGTTGATTAGCAGCTTCTTCGCATTTCTAATGCTTTGGTCTTGAAATGATCTGTTATGTATATCCCCAAAATTGTTAGAGAGATGGTATTGCAGAAAGCTGCAAGCTTCTCTAGGCTTGTCTGAGTCTAAAGTATTTGAGAAGATTCAAGAGACTGGATGTCTCATCTGACAACATGTGAGAGCTGAAGGTCTGCCTGCTTGCCTTTATTAGTCTTGTATCCTTGACTTCCCTGCAGTCTCCTCCAATTAGTTGAACCAAGTCAGTGTAGAGCAGGCAGCGGTACAGAAGAAAATGGATTAGAGGGTAGAGTGGCCAGGAACAAAACCATTGTCCAAATCTGCTGTACTTTCAAATGCTAAGGAGCCTGTTGTATGGAAAAAAAGCTCAGGAATTATGTAGGACCACTGTTATGTCAGCGATTGGTCACAGCTGCCAAAAGTTGTCATTCATCTGCCAATTGTGTGCCAAATCTTCTGATTTTAAAAAAACATTTATATAACTTTTCTGTTACTTTCATGGAGTCCATAACTTGTGAAAATTTTTTATCTTTTCTAGTCTTTATAAACTTCCTTCATTAAATTGTTCTGCTATGTTATTAAGCATTTTATTGAAAATTATATGTTTAGTTCGGTTTCTTTCTGGAAGGCACTAACTAATGAGAAAGCCTAAAATGCTTATATTTTGATTTTATTTTAGGTTTTTATCGTGAAAAGTGGATTTATGTTCATAAAGAAAGCACCAGGGAAGTAAGTCTGCATGGTGTGGGTCAATTCCTGCAATCTTTGTGGTTCTTAACTGACAGACAGTATCTTGAAAAAAGCATTTTTGCCATGTGGTCTTAGGGGTTATACTTTCTTCTCTGGCAACACTGAAGACTTGCACATGGTGAGGCAAAGGCAGCTGGCAAAGTGACTTCTAGGTAGGTCTTTGTGGCAGAGATGTGGAAACTTGCAAGGATAGACATACAGTTCTGCACTACTTATACAAGCCCATCTATCTTTCTACTGTCTCTCTTTGAACTAAAATTGAAAGTATTTGCAAAACCAGAGAAATACCTCCAAAGAAGTTGCTTGTAGGCAGCCACCTGATATTTTGGAATCTTGGTGTAACTTTGAATGGAAGTAAGTAAAACATCAGTTTCAAACTTTACAAAGAGGATCAACAAAGTCCATATGCTTTCAGTTTGGGATATAAACTGTATTGTGTAACTGTAAAGGGGACATGAAAGCTCTTGGAATGACCTATTGGAAAGCCAAGAGTTAAAATATGTCCATTGTATGTAGACATTAAACTCTTGGAGTTTCATTCCTGTGCTGATTGCCATGGCTATCTGGGATGTGTGGAACTTGAACATGCCAGTAAGGAGGTTTTACATCCACGCAGTAATACCAGCCAGGAGAGAGAAAGAGGTGAGTGTGATGTCTGTAGTCATGCAGGCAAAAGTAGCTTTGCATTTTAGAGCTGAGAGAGACAATACAGAGCTTTTTACTCAGGAAGGGCATGCTATTGAGGAGAGCTTACATAAAGGACATACTGCAAGACTTTGCAGACCTTGTAGACCAGTGACCCAGAGACTGCCTGTCCACATCTGAAGGGTACTGTAAAGCCTTTCACCAGATTCACAGCCCTCTTTCTGCTTTGTCTTCTAGATGAGGTTAACTTAGATCGATCTGCAAAAGTCTCAAGCATGCTTTTTCCCTTTGTGCCATCTCAAATTAGGGTGGGAAGGAGCAGTGGGACAACAGGCTGCCACCAGTCATTGTGGTGCTTTCAATGATAAGGTTGTCAAGCTGAGGTTTCAAACTACATTGAGGCCAAAATACAAATAGCTTAAAATCTCTCATTGGTGTCCTTCATAACCCATATATATAGGGATTATTTTTTTCCCCTATTTGGAGAAGTCGGTGTACTAGTGATGTGTGAGTATTTGCTTTTGTTTCTTGTCCATTCACAAAGTGGGCAAAATATTTTGGTTACCTTCTGATATTTGACCATTCACCTTTCAGGTTTATTTGGGTTTTTTAATATAAAAAACAAACCAGGGATGGTTAGAATTAGACACTAATCTTTCAAGTAATTCTTTGCATAAATTTAAAAGCTTAGAGTAGAAGGTTGAAAAAGTAGCAAGGAATAAGCATACATGAACCAAAAAATTCAGAGCAACAATTTAAGGTAATCTAAAACATAATTTAGAGGGTCTAGTTTTTCTTACAGATTCAGATCTTTCTTGATTTTGAAATAGCGGACTCACAACTAGGAAACATTTTTTCCCAAACTGGATACTGTTTTTTAGGGCAAAATTACAAGATAGGAAGGTCTTGATAAGAAACATATGAAACATGCTACAGGAGAGCATTGAAATTAAGGAAAACCAAAACAAGGGCATGTGCGTAGCTGAAATGAAATTGGAGATGCTTTTTGAATTATTTTGTCATGATGGTGCACTGAGAAAGGTAGAGCTATAGTTTCACAGAAATCTGTTCAAGGAAATGTCTCTCATGTTAATGTTTTAAGCATAAACTTATGATAACTGTTTAGCCAGAGAACAGCCACGAATATTTAAATTTCAACAAAAGTTTTGTTAACTCATTCACTGCTGTTAGCTAAGCAAGGTGTGAATATTGTGAAGTGTGCAGTGTGCTTGGGTCTGAGCTATATCAGCTGAATGAGCAAGCAGGACAATCCTGAATTTAGTCATTAACCAATAGGCAGTAATTATCACCACTCTGCAGTGAATTGTTAACTGTCTCGTCCCACTTGGGTACATGCAGGGTAAGCTTGCATTGGGTTGCAAAAAGGAACATTAATTTGCACTGTGAAATTTGTCACCATCACATAATTTACCAAGGAAGTCTGTCTAGGAATGAGCTTCAGATAATTATTTATCCCCCTCCTTCCCATGGCTAATAAAACCATGGTAGCACACTGCTCTGCAAGACTTTCTTTTACCAGTTAGAGTTTTTTCCTGGCCTCAATATATTTGGTCCTGGGCTCCACTGTGGCTTTGTGGCTCTAAATGTGCTGAGTTTACATGATCTCTTGTCATTTTGGGCTGCTACTACCACCTTAAGTCATCCACAACAGCCTCTGAAACTTCATTTTCACATTAAGATGTGGAGAAGTACCAAAGGAAATGGCAGTTGCTTTTGCTCGTGGCGCGTAAGCTTCTAGCACCAAAATAAATTCTATTTGATGTTGCGACCATTTGTTCTTCCAATCCCAGAAACAACTAGCTGTGTTCTTACCCTCAAGTGTGAATCAGATAATTCTCATATTTGTAGGCTAAGGCTGCTATACAGGCAAGCTCTTCCTTGTGCATGGCAAATGGGGACTGCGATAGCCGTGAGGGAGTGCCAGCATTGTGACACTCTGCAAGAGTGGAGCAGATTCCCAGGGAAATCAAATACCAGTGATGCCAGATTACACATTCAGTATAAATTGAAAGGCTTTGCCTATGTACCTGTTAGTTACAAATAGCATATCTGGTTTCATTTAATTTCTTGTAGAACAAATAACTCTTCAGTCCAGAGGCACTATATTTCCAAGGAGCATGGTATCCATTAGCATCAGCTGCCTGTCAGAGTGCTTTTCTGAATGTTTTGCTCAATTTTGTCTTTGTTCCTTCCATTTAAAGTGTATTTTTTCCTCTTCTCAGAGACATGGCTATTGCACCTTGGGAGAAGCCTTTAACCGCTTAGACTTTTCAAGTGCGATTCAGGACATCAGGAGGTTCAATTACGTGGTCAAAGTAAGCTCTTTATTTTATGTGCATATTAGAAAAATGCATTTGCTGATGTGCCTGTGTGTACAAAGGGAATACTTTTGTACTGAACAGATAACGGTTTGTAATTTGTAAATATCCTGTTTATATGTCTTATAATGCAAGAAGCTAAACTGAGTAAATTTTCTTTGGTGAAAACTCAGTATGTGGCTGTCTGAAAGCCTATAGCTAGAGGGGGATGGTGATGGCCAATGTGCTGTGTATTTAGAGGGAAGCATTGATGGTAGTTTCAACTGTTGTTCATCAGTCTGGGTGATGAACCCTCTTTAGAACTAAAACAATTTCTATACAACCAAAAATAGCAAAGTGCTATTCATCTTGAGTATTTGCTACATCTTAAATATGCTTAAAATAACAATTTCCAGAAGAATACTTGATGTGTAAATGTTTTGCTATTTCTGTATCTTCTGCAACTTCTTACTAGTCCTGTAAGAAAAAAAACTGCACAGTTTTTTTATCAAGGACTAGATATCTATGCATTTATCTTTAACATCCCTTAAAACTTGAGACTCCAGCCTTAATTAACACAATGCCTAACCAGCTGCCCATTTGGAAATGCCTGTTCTGGGGGTACTGATCTCTATCTAGCCCCAGGTTTATTTTATTATCTAACGTGATGTAGTAAAGTGCTTGTTCCAACTCCTAGAGGAGCTCAAAATGTGACTCATATCAGGACTACAGTTCAGTTCAGTGGTGAGGCTGTTCATAAGTATTGTATTTCTTGGACTGCATCCAGAACTTGAAAAGACACAAATAAAAATTAAATAAACATACCAGGAGAACACCCTTACCATTAGGTTGTGGAGTATTTGGAGAGAAAACACATTCTATCCATCCCTGTGAAGCTGAAGCAATGTATTGTACTTTGAGAAAAACAAGAGATGTGGAAACAAAGCAAAAAGGATTTGCTTCCAGGCTAGTGGTTAGGGTACTTGCCTGGTTTGTTCCCCTTGCAGGGTTTGGGGTTTTTTTGGCATATTGTATGTGTTGTGGTTTAGAACATTACTTTTTAATGCTGTTTTGGGAGAAGAATCAAGAGCCTTGATCTTTCTCAAGACTTTTCAGCCTTGAGCAGTAGGAATTAAAAAACCAAAGCACCTACAAAAAGTGATTTGTATAAATGGTGTCAACCTTGGGTGCCTCACTTGAACAGCAAGCAGGTAAAAGGAATGCAGATCTAGAGTTTAGCATTTTTTTTGGATGCTGCAGTGCCTAAACTGGGTTGCTCAAAACAGTTGATCAAGTCATAAGTCCAGCATAAGCACGTTGACCAGTTTTTCTTCTGCTCACCAAGGTATATAAAATGCTGGTTTATTCATCCAGGCTTAGAGATCATTGAGGAAGGAGCACTAATTTTAAAATTCAGAAATTTGGCTTTGCAGTCCAAACCATTATTCTGTTAATAGTAGACCTGAAGAAATCTGTGTGAATTTAAAATAGTAGATAGACTTTCAAAATCCTTTAAATGTTTCAGAATTTATTTGGAATTTTTAAAATTTAGAGTTGTTTTACAAATACAAAACTTTAATTTGTCTTTGCAGCAGCTCCCCTGAGATGGTGGCTGCTTGTTGATAGCAAGGTATAAATCAGGAATACTTTTTTTTTTAAAGATCAATCCCTACTCTAGATCTTTGTTCCCAGACCACCAAGATGAGTCTCCAACTAACTAAAAATATGCCATTCATTTATATTAAAAGTTAATACAGATGTCTGTCCAGGACCCTTTTAGGATGGGCAGTGAGGGGGAGAAGGTAGGATCAGTTAGTTTTTTGTGTTTGTTGGTGCTGTAGTATATTGATAACTTCATAGCTATTAAATTCTGATACACTGAATTTGATATGGGTGGGTTTTTACCAAATGTTTCCACCTGACTAAAAAGATGATCCATTCAAAGTTATAATCTCTAGTAGACAACATAAGCCATGGCTCTGCTTGTATCAGTGTGTCAGATCCATGTAGTCCTCCTACTCTGCTTTTGCTAAAATTGTCTTAATCCTTGCATATTAGCTTTCACTGAAATTGGAATCTTCATTGAAATCAGTCACGTGGAATTTGTCTTTTGATTTGGTCTTTAGACTGAGCAAAATAACTGATTTTATTTAAAATTAATCAAGAGAAATGTACCTACTTACTTGAACTGGCAGACTGCCAGAGACCTCTAGGTGTGTTCTAAATTATTAATCAAGTTAATAGGCTTTGAAAAAGCCAACAAAAAGATCCTGATACCTGTTTATACAGTTTTTGAGACTAGATTGCTTGTATTTAAATACATCAGGACAATTATTTCTTTCTTTTGTAGTACATAGTGTTTTGTCAGAGATCGTGCAGAGAAGCCAGAAGGAACATTATTAAATCAGGGACAGAACAGGTGTATTGTTTCTTCCTCCCAAGGAAAATTAATGTTGAGTGAAGTGTCAAATGGGTGTTTTAGAAATTAAGATACAATATAATTTTTGGCAAGCTTAGTCTCTTTCATGCTCTGTGCCAACACTTGATGCTACCCTACACAGGAGACTCTGCAGCTCAGTGGTGGGAGCACTCTGTAGGAAATGCTGTTTTCTGCTCTCTGCTTTCCCTTCCCAGTGTGTTGAGAACACTTGTTCTAACTCATTGTTATAAAGTGTAATTGCAAAACTGAGTGCCACACCTCTAAACGTTGTAATAGTGTCAGAACATCAAAGACTCTCATAATAAGAGACCATTTTTTGTTGAAGAGCTAATGGTTCTTATCAGCTACGAAAGTGAATCTAAAATGTAAAAGCAAATGTGTCCGAATGGATCAAGGGCTGCCTCTAGTAGCTATAGCTTGGCATTCATGTGCAGCAAGAACTTAAGCTGTTTTGGTTATTTTGCCCTAGACCATTCCCACTGTTCTTGCCACTTTTTTTGCTCACAGTGGTTTCAGGGACTGATGTGTGAACAGCTAGGAGTTTGTTACTATAATAGTTGAAGGAAAGTTACTGATATGGTTTGTACACTGCTCATTATTAGATCACTGTGGTTTATTCTGCCAGGGACCTGAATGTAGGAGTAACACAGGGATTTTTTTTCCCTAGTTTAGGCAAAATAGGGTATATCCATGAGTAGAAAGTAGTGCACTAAATCCATCACACTTCAGTTTGACTAGTATGATACTTTCACTCAAAAGTTGTAATTCTGGTAGCTGGTATCAGTTCAGAGTGATGTTCCTGGCCGCCAAATCTGTCAGGGACTTCAGCACCCTGGTACATCCAAGTAGACATTTGTATTTATGAGTCCCCAAAACAGATTCTCTCTGTTTCACTACGGCTTATGAAGTCTGTATGCCATGTGCTTTGTCAGAGATAAGCACCAGTATTTGTACAGTATTTTGAAAATGTACCTCCTTCAGGAATTGTTCATGGGATGCCAGTGGGAATGCCTAAAGCTTTCCACATATCTTACTTTGTCTTCTGAACTCTGTAGTTATATTTTCACAAAATGCCAATGCAGGCTGTTGTAGGTGAGTGTATGCACTAGGTGTGCATTTAAAACCACCCTTTACTTCTGTCATTCTTCTGACTTTTAATTTTTTGTCATAGCTTTTGCAGCTAATTGCAAAATCCCAGTTAACTTCACTGAGTGGTGCAGCACAGAAGAACTACTTTAACATTTTGGACAAAATTGTGCAGAAGGGTAAGACCCAAGGATTTTTAATCTGACTGTTCAGATTTAATTGCTGTAATTAAGCTATCAATTGATTTTTTTTGTTGTTGTTGTATTACCATTTTTGCATTGTAAGACATAGCAATAGCATGCTTAATTAGTACAAGGTTTCATACTTCCCATCCCATGATTGCAGTAAGTTGTTTCCTGTTGGTGAATATTGTCTATTGAAACAGGTTGGTGAAATGAAGTGACATTTAGATTCTATTCAAAAATTATTGGTTACTGTTAAATTATACTCTTCACAAAATGCAAAAGCTTTTAGGTTAATAAAATGTTTGGGTTTAAGTTTGCATGATGTACTGAGGCTCAAAATACGTATCTGTTTTGATTATTTTAAGAAAAAGACACTACATTATATTGATTTTTTTTTTTTTTTTTTCCTGGTAACCACACTAAATGGAGATGTTATTGAACTGGAGAAATTGGATTTATTACTAGCTGTTTAGCATTATGTTTGTAAATGCATAGCTGGAAATGTTGCATCAAATTTGCCTGTGAAACGGTTAATTATTGATCTTGCATGTATGGAACAGTACCAATGAATGTCGTGGTGGGAATTAGGGCAACTATTTGTACACAAACAATTGAGTTGTAATTAGTTCCTCTAAAAAAAGGTGTTGATTAGCTTGAGTTATTAACTTGGTTAACTCTGTCAAGCAAAATTATGTTTGGTTTGTTTTGTTTTCCAGTTATGGAAGACCAATATAATCCACGACTGATCAAAGATCTTCTACAGGATCTGAGTTCTACTCTCTGTATACTGATTAGGGGAGTAGGAAAATCTGTGTTGGTAGGCAACATCAATATTTGGATTTGCCGATTAGAAACTATCCTTCTGTGGCAACAACAATTAAAAAACCTTCAGATGAACAAGGTATATTATTAAATCATATTCAATAATATTTGGGGGAGGGGAATCATGTTGAATGTTGATTGAGGATTTGTAAGTGAACCAGGTTTCAAATATATTTTAAACAGTTTTACTTCTTTTGGTTTTTAAAGGTGTAATGTGAAATTCATTAATTGTCATCAACTTAATTTTCTAATGTTTTAATAGCATTTTGCTAATGAAAGCTGCTGCAGTGTCTGTATTGCTCATTTGTAGTAGAGATAGAATTGATTTTCCCACTCAAATAAGTTTAAAAAAATTGTCTCTAGATTGTCAGATAGAGATAGGGAAAAAACCGCAAATTTTTAATTCCAAAATAAATTTTCTACAAATCAAGAAATAAAAATCTAAAAGGCATTTTGGATGCGTATCAAGAAAACAGAAAGTTATTCAAGTAGCAATTTTACAGATTTATTCATTAGCACAGTTGCTTTTGAAAAAAAAAAGATAATGACTTCAGCATCTGGATTCTCCTCATGTGACCGTGTTCAAAGCATGTGGTATGCACTGTTCCAGGGTTTTATAGTGAAAACTTCTGATGATAAGCAGGCAATTTTTTTTTTTTTTAATCTGACTGGGTTACTCCTGGAAGAAATGCTGTAAGATATCACTCACTGTAAAGTCATACAAGTGTTTTATCTGTTGGCTTTCAGCTATGAAATTTTGAAATTGTCCTTTCTGTGTGAGCTGTTTATCTGAATAAACGAGCTACTTTTGGAATAGAAAGGAGAAGTGAGGAACCTGATCTCAGCAGTTTTGATGTGCCGGGCAAGCACTGCACAGACACTTCTGAGACAGTGCAGTTACTGCTGTGCTTGTTTCCTTCCAGCAGGACACTTCCCTCAGTGTTTTACATTGGCTGAAGTAGCCCATGAGCAACCTTGGATCTGTAGTGCTCCCATCCTCATTCCTCAGCAGAGGTGCAGCCCCAGCAGCAGCAGATGGCAATGGAAAGCCTGGTCTATAAGCGAGGTGAACGGCTGGGAAGGGAGCAGCAGGGCGAGCCCGCGGGGGCAGGGCTGTGCTGCTGCCTTGGGCTGGGCCAGCTCTGCTCCCTGGGGCCGGCACTGCCCTCACTGCCAGCCGGGCACTGCCTCCAGCCTCCGGGGCCTCTGCTGCCTGCCACTGTGGGCTCCAGCTTTAGTCACGGAGGAGCTGTGGTGTAGCTTACCCCAGTACAGCTCTCAGAGGTGTATAGTCTTAACGAAAACTTTCTCAGTGCTCTGATCTGTCACCTCTGCAGATCTTCTCATTCACACATGAGGGGGAGCTGTCTCCAGAGTTCAGAAATTATCCCTCTCTTCTGCCTCTGACTTCCATAATGCTTTCATTTTGTATCTCTGATCTTCAGTCCTGTATTCTGTATTCTGTTCTGTGCTGTAGTTGTCTTAAGGCAAGTCGACGTGTTTTGTTTCTTAATAAAAATTGAGAAACTGTAGTGATCCAACAAGTTAGAAATAATTGGTTTATACCTTTATTATAGGTAAGGGTTTAAGCACACTAAAGATGGAAATGACTATATTATAGTTTTCAAGACTGCAAAATATTGAGAGAACAGAAGTGTTTCAAAAATTATTTGAAATTTAAATAATGAATTTAGGATATGTTTATTTTAACAGTAAGAAAGCTATGAGTTATAAAGTTACAGTCTGTTGCTCCTTCTGTACCGTTAGTCATTCAAATTTTCAACAGCAGTTAGAGAATAATTGTAAGCAAGAATTAACCATAGATTTTACTCAATGATTTGAAAAAACTAAACTAAGACCTAAGATACCTCTGAAGTAAAGAATTTTATTTGTACTTTATATTGTCATGTTTTTGTAGCTAAAAGTCTTCAACTCTTATTTCCAGCAAGTCAACAATGGACTTACGCTTAGCGATCTCCCTGTCCATATGCTGAATAACATCTTATACAGGTTCTCTGATGGCTGGGACATTATTACTCTGGGTCAAGTGACCCCAACTTTGTACATGCTTAGTGAAGACAGACAGTTGTGGAAAAAACTCTGCCAGTACCATTTTGCAGAAAAGCAGGTAAGAAACTCTCTTATTTGTATAAATGTAGCCTTTTTGATACCATATACTAATAATGGAGCATGAACTTGCCCTTTTTGAGATAAAAGTGTATCACTGTGCAGTAATCATGAGTTTTCTCTGTATTTGGGGCTTGATTCCTCCTAAATATTGCATTCAGTATGTCTGTGAGTTTAGGATAACTACTGGGCTGTTTCTTTCTGTTGTTTTTGCAAATGTCTGTTGCAGCATGGGCTTTTTTAAAAACTGCCTAACCAGTGTTGTAGAGGATACCTCTAAAGTGTTCCCCTAAAGCAGAGCTTGCTTTACTAAGGTAGGCAGACAGGTTGCTCAGACTTTTAACCTACATGAAAATTCTGGAGAAGCCAAACTGAATTTTTGCTAAGAAGACTAGAACAAGTGTTTTGAAATTAATAACAAAAAGAGAAACAGTACTTTCCTGTCACTTTCTCATAAAGAGCACTAAAGTAATTTAGGAATGGCTCCAGAACTGTCTTTGTTTTCTGCTGTTGATAAATGCTGGGAAAAAATCAGACTAGGTGATAATAAACCTAAGAAAGTAGAAGTTACCTCATGAGAGCTGGAGGAAGAACTTTTGAAACCTAGTACATTCTGTACTGGAGGAAGCGCAAGTGCCCATTCTTAAATCTGACAGGTTGAAGTTTCTTGGCGACTACCAGATTAAGTATTGTTGTAATGGGTAAGACAGAACTGAAGATCAATTAACTCATGCACAGTTGACCCAAGTAAGTTTTTGGGGGTTTTTTTGTGACATGAGAGGTTTTAGAAGTAACTGTGGAAAAACTAGGCAGACAAAAGCAAACTGAAAACCCATCTTCAGAAGCAGCCCAGAAGAATTCAAGGTGAAGCTACAAGGATAACAAATTTAAGCTCATGTAGCAGTTGAGTGGATTTTGAGGGTAGATGAGGTAAGTTCTATTGAATAGTGACAAAACTGGTTAGAGAGGAACTGCTTATACTAGGGTAATGCAGGGAAAAAGATTCTTGAAGATTTCAGTGAAACTAGCTATCCCTATGCCACATAAAGTACTCTTGTACAGTGTTTCCAGTGTGTTCCTGAATGTTCACATTCAATTTCTTACTAAGTTATTAATGATAGAAATCTAATGATTTTATTTATATTGCCGTATCAAATTCTGCTTCCTCTCTTTAAAAGTGTACTGTCTTAATAAGCCACAGAATCACATTAGGTTGTTTTTTTCTGTCCTCTGCAGTAAATTTGTTGAACTACTGAAACAACCACAAAAGCATAATTGATATCTGAAGAGCACTGTTGGAAAAAATAAGAGTCATTATGAAACAAAGTGAAGTGTAGCTGAAATCAGAAAGGCAGTGCTATTCTCTCCCCATCCAGGAATTGTCTTCTGAATGAGGAAAGCCCTCAATGTATTAGCATTAATCCACACTGAGTGGAACAGAAGTCTTTTATAAATACATACTTAATAAACCTTGGCTGTCTCTCAGGCTGGGGAGAGATAGCTGTTGTGCATCAGCTAATCTTTACATGCAGATTAGGTCCTCAAGAAGTACATCAATCACTAATTATTGCTATCCTTCTAGAAAGATTACAACCAAATGTGAAAAATAATCATGTATATGCTTTTAAAATTAAAGAGCTTTATTTAAATCCATAAGGCTTTATCAGAAAACCACTGTCCATAATGCACAATCATGTTTTTAAATCTCAATCCTGAGTGGTTTGGGTTTTTTTAAAGGATAAAATTAATTGCTTACAGCTCTAAATACTGTTTTGTTAAATGCTTCTTGACTATAATTAGAATAATTTCGAGACAGTAGAATTAGATCAGCTGTGTATGGCCTAGTTTTTCTTGGCAAATATGCACTCTCCTATTTTTAGTCTTTGCCTTCCATCTTTTTTGTGGCCAGATCTCTCTCACTGCTTTGCAGAGATGTATGATGTCAGAATATTGACTTCAAAGAATTCCAGTTACAAAACTTTGGTTTAACTACCTTCCCCCCACCTTACCCTGTCCTTTGCCTGAATTGACTACAACAATTTTAAAGGAAGATATTAATTTTATGTCTAGTTTTGTAGGCATTTGATTCCATCAGAGAAAGGTCACATTGACTGGAAGCTGATGTACTTTGCACTTCAGAAATATTACCCAATAAAGGAACAGTATGGGGACACCTTGCATTTCTGTCGACACTGTAGTATTCTGTTTTGGAAGGTAAGAGCTTTGAAACAGATAATCAGAAATAAATTCAAACAGCTACTGGTGATCATCTGCAAGGAAAAATATTAAGGTCATCTTGTCAGCTTTCTCATGTGAAATGTGATTGGGTAACTAGCATCTACCTTTAAAATAATATATAAAACTTCCAGAAAATCCGTATTAAATTCTAAAGTTGTTCTTAATCTTGCCTTCTTACTTCTTGATATCTGATAACCTCAGTACTTAGAACTGCAATGAAAAGTGCCCTGTGGAAAGAGTTACTCTGTCTAATTTTATTAATTGATCTTATGGAAAGTTGTGAGGGACTAGTCTGAAGTTAGTGTTTTCTAATGATGCCATGGTAATCAGTACATCTCTAATGAGAAATAATTACTACATTTTTCCTACCACATTGGTGTAGAGCTCTGTATTTTTGTATTTTTGCTTCTGTCCCATATGAAGCTTGGAGGAATGTTTGAAATTTCATCTAGAATGTGTTTTACTCTGGTTTTGAGGTTTACCATGAAGCATATGTTGTCTTACAGGATGATTTTAATTTTAGTAGGGCATGATTTTAATTTCAGTAGGGCATCCTCCTCTTTAACATGTGGGATTACATAGTCCTGCTTTTACTGTCTTGCACTATAACAGAGCCTTCTAATTAGTGAAACTTCTTTAATTTTGCAGCTGAAAGATCAGATATGGATAGTGTTAGGTGGACAGCAAAAAGCAAGAAATGTTTGAGAAATCTTGGAAAATAATCATATTATTCATATTCTAATTAACATAAATTAGTTGCTCTTGTGTCACCTTTATATGATTTTTAAGAGAAGTTGTATATCAGTGTGAGGCGTTTTTATTTTCCTTTGAAAAACCTGGGCTATTTAGCAAGATAAGCTAAATCCTGCTAGAGATAGCATGTTCCTTAATGATGTTATCTTGAAGTTGAGTATTTTTGATATCATGGGAGCCCTTCCAGGTAGTAATATTTTGCAAAATTAATAGTAGGAAAGCAGGTAGCCAGAATTGGCTTCTACTGTGAAAAGCCTGGGCATTTGCTGAAGGATCTGTTTCAAGAATGACTAAGAACCTTTATTACAGTGGAATAAGTCTTTAGCATCCAGCTCCATATGTAGGGTAAAGGCTGTCTTAGAAAGGGGAAATTTCAAAGGTAAGTACACAGATGCATTTAGATGGGTATTTGTGGTATCAAATTTCTTTGGATTGTCTGCCTTCACTGTGTAAAGAGTTGATGCTTTCTACACTAGATTTCTCACATTTTGATCTTGGTACAATTGAAAGTACAAGTCTCTAATATTAGGAATGACTTTAAATGTGTTTGGAGGTAAATGTTTAACTTTGGAGATGGTGTGACAGTAAGAGGCAGTGAACCTGTGCAGGCTGCAGTAGTATTCCAGTAGTAGATTGTAGTAGTCAAGGTGACAAGGCACCTGTTCCAGTCTGCTGCTGGAATAATAGGGCTCGTCTTGGACTCTTAAAATCTCTGAAACACAGCACAGGAAGTTCTAAAGGTACTTTGGGTTGATGAGCAGTACCTCCTAGATCACCATTCCAGTGCTGACTGCCTCATCCTAGAGATCTGGGCAGGCCTTAAAGTGACAGTGCAGTTACAGATTAGTTATGTGCTTCTGCACAAAAGTACTGGAGCAGGTGTTTGGGATCAGCTGTTTTAACAAGAGCACAGTCAACACATTGAGGAAAGCCATTATCCCTTCTCATGCAGCACTCATTAGACCATCTGGGATACTGCACCCAGTGAGGCCTCCAGTACAAAGAAGATACTGATAAACTGTATGAAGTTCAGGTGAGGGTCATATAATCAGGGAGGCTGGAGGACTTGCCCTGTGAGGAGTGGCTGGAGAAGACTGCTTCAGAGAGATAGAAGAGCCTGCCATGAGGACAGCCATGCAAGGGAACAGTTTGACCATAGAGCTGATGCAGCTTCCATCCTTGGATGTGATCAGGAACTGACTGAATGAAGCTCAGAGTGCCTGATCTGACCTCACAGCTTACCTGCCTTGAGCAGGAGGCTGCGTTAGAGACCCCCTGAGGTGCTCCTGACCTGATCATTCTGTGACCCTACACTGCAGTGTTCCTTCTCTAGTCTTGGCATCTAAGCCTCGTCTCTGTCTTAAAATAAATGATGATCAGGCTGAAATAGATTGTTAAATGAATTGATTTATGCATAAATGTGACCCTTACTGGCAGGGACAGGTTAACTGTCGATCTGAAATACCGTCCCTCTTTTTACAAGACAATGTAGGTCAAGTAGTGCTGGTCACTCAGTGATTAGAAAGATTGTTAAATTAAAGATGTATGAGTGCTTGAAATACAATTATATCTGTAATGCATAGCAAGAACCCCCCCCCCCCCCAAAAAAAAGCAAAAAGCCAACAAAAACACTTCCACCAAATCCAAATTTTAAAAGATAAATCAGTTATTTTAGGAAGGGAAAGTAGCAAGTGTTTGAATCTTGAAACAAGTGGAAGCACTGTATTCTTCAGATAGCTGATAATACATAAAAATTTTGTTTCTTCTTTTAATAGTATAATTCAGAAGTCAGGCAACTTTTGTTTCCAAGGGCATTCAGAAGAACTTCAGGCATAGCTGAACTTCTTCATATGGCATCTATTTTTATTTTTCTTCACTCATTAAAGAACAAAGCAAACCATTGGAATAGTTGCAGAGAAAAAAGTGCTGAAGTGATCAGGGCATGAAGAAGACTAGGAATTACTAGTTTCTCTTAACTCAGCTGTGTTAAAGCTAACAAGGAATGTGACTGCTCTCCATAAATTGTTTTTGGAGACAGAGAAGCGGTGCCTAAGCATGAGACTACTTAGGGAAATTATTTACACTATGGGACATCCATGATGCAAGTAAATCATAGTTTTGAGTAAGTGTGCTGAGATTTAAGAGTTTGTAAGAACCAAAGCCACAAGGGTCTGAAGTAACCCCAAAGCACAGGCCTAGATAGTGATGAGAAGAATTTTCAGCAGTTTATGAAATTGATAATATAATGTAATTGCTGGCAACATGAGAGGGCAACACACAGGAAATTCTTAGAGCCCTCTGTTTTGTGTTCTTTTCAAAGAAGGCCTTGCAAAAGAAGGGACTGGTGGCTGCTGAATTGAATTAGCTATTGAACTGTTGAAGCAGGGAAATGACTTTTCCCTTTTTTAGTATGCTATAATAATCATAGGGGATTTTTAACAAGTCTCTGAGCTTTTCAGGAAGAGGCATTTGTATTCCTGTACTTGTCTAAGATCTGTGAGCAACATAAATTTATATATAGTACATAGATGTCTCCTAAGTTCTTTGTTGGAAGTACAGTGACTTTTGTACTCTTCTGTGTTAGGAGAGAGTCATAAGAAAATTTTCATTTTGAATGTCTGCTTTCAAAAATGACTTCTTGTTAAAGGATTTGTCCATGATGAAACTGAGAAAAACACATAATTTCAGTAGTGCAGAAGTAATGACTAATTATTGTGTGATGCCTCTGTGAGTGCTTTTGTGTGTACTATTTCTTCTGTTCCACTAGGCACCATTGCAACTGTGGCAGGTTCTTTTTTCTTAAGCTTACTTAGTAGCACTCTTCAGTTACCTCAGACATGGCCACAAAAGCTGAAATACCTTTCCTTCTTTCAGTTTCCAGGGCCTTATGAAAACAGTGTAAGCCCTTTGCATAACACTTGGTTTTAGTCTTCTTGGGACTTGTGCTGATTCTGGTTCTCACAAAGCTGCTTGTGATATGCCACAAGAATAAAAGATTTTTTCTAAATGGCTTATGAACCTTTGCTTAAATAAACCTTAACTCTCCTCTTTTACTTTATGGCTCTCCTTCCTGCTTCCTTCTTCACGATCTCAAAGGACTACCACCTTGCTTTGTTACTCCAGGTATTTCCTGTCTCATCTGTTTTCATTGCTGACTGTTCTGGAATGTCAAAGTGAATAATGTGTTCCTTTCTAATCATCTGATGCTCTTTGTTTTGATTTTTGTTTCTGCATGTCAGTTTAGTGGCAGGAATAGTTCTGTTTCTTACTCCCTTTTAGATAAAGATAGTAATGACTTCCCATCTCAGTTTTTCATCATTTTGTCTTTTATTATTGCCATATCCCCTCTTAAAGCCATGTAAACTAGGAATCATAATTCAATTTCTAATGAGCATAGGTGTCAGTGAGATCAGCCAGATTTTGCTAAGAAATAGGTTCCTCTGCACTCAGTGTTAATATAAACTGTTTTCTGCACTCCCTGATGTATTTAATTCAGTACTGAAATCTGAAAAGAGTAATGTGTATCTCAGGTAACTTTCATATGAAGGTACTAAAATTGATTTTATTGCACTTGGAATGCTGTATTCATATTTACTTTAATGGAAAATCTCTCTGAAAAGAAATTCCCTAAAACAGGCTGCATGTGACTTGGGATAGTCAAGGGAAGCAATTATATTGTTGCCTTCTGAATGAAGAAATGGTGAGAATATTTATACAGTGCTTCTTAATGTCTAGCTATGCTAAATTGGAAGGGAAACAACTACATTTGCCAGTAAACACTCCTCCTGGGAAATTCTCTTCTTACTTTAAAAGAAGTCTGCTTTCGCTTTGATACATTGAGATCAATATGATTTTAACACTTTATTAAATATAAATGCAATGAAAATGTAGTTCTCTTAGAAGGAGGAATACTCATAATCACAGGGAAGTTATGATTCTTCTTTTCTGTCCTCATCACCTTTTTCACTGTAAAATTTCTTGTTTTCAATTACTAAAAACACCAGTAAGTGATCTCTGAGATTTTTACAGTACCTGTAATTACTAACTGGGCAGAGCTTTCAAGAGGGTTTTTATAATGATGTGCAAAGAAAGCAGATAGCATGTTACAAACTCAGTCTGAAATATTCAGGAGTATAAATAAGTACTAAAAGAGGATAAACCCGACCTTGCTTCCCAGAATTATAATTCTGGTGGTGTTTTTTCCTGGAACCTAGGAAAGTAATGACATGCCATTGACATGGCAATGGGTAGAGAATTTGCTAATGGGTAGTCCATTAGCAACTACCTTTAAGAGTGTGTTCTGGTGTGGTGCAGCTCTTCCTTGCAGATGTCATCTCAAGATGAAGGTGTTAACACTTCTGGTTTTGGTCTTGGTCATTTGTTCTTCCTCATCTGCAGATTTCCCCAATAGGCAGTTCTAGCTGGTTCTCTTTTTTCATGTGTGTGTTTGTTTTTCCCTCTGCGTCATGAATCTAACAACTGTTCCTCAGGTGATGTTAAAGCAATTTTTAAAAAGAGTGGGAAGAGGTGATACCACATGGTATATTCATGTAGTCCTCTATAGATTTAATGGAAAACACAGATAATAAATCTGTTGAGTAATAATTTTCACTGGAAAACCAGAGCAGTCTTTAGAATGTGTTTCACCTGGTGCACTTTGGTGCTGCAACGACTTTGGGTGGGAATGTGGCAGTGAGAAAAAAAGCCCTTAGAGATTCTTTCCTTCTACTAACTGAATTGCATGTAATTTCACTTCCTATGGAAACAAAAGCAATGAAAGATCACAGTAGTCTGTGATCAGTTTGCCATGTATTTATCTAGTTTTCTTGCCTCACATGGTGAATTCATCAATATTGGTGGAAAAGGGAGAGAAATTCCTTAAAGCTTAGTGAGGACACTTCGGAGCCTTACAACACTGACTGAGGTGTTTAACTTCTCCATTGAGCTGTCTGGGAACTTCTCATTACACCTCTGCATTTCCCTCGTTTAGGGGGTTCTAATAAAGTGCAAAACCTTTTTGTTCAAAGAGGAATTTGAATCTTTAATAATCAGACAGTTCTGCTGAGGTCAGTTTTCTCTTAAGAGGAAAGATAGCACTGCAGGCTTAGTGAATTTGTAATGAGAAAAAGCCTTTGCACCCTGTCTAACTTCTCGACTCCTAACTTGCCTAGGTGCCAACTTCTGTATTAAGGCAGTGCTTTCATTTCACTTGGGGGATAGGTAGGAGTGAAAGACGAAAGAAAGATATTAGGGGGAAACATAGCAAGGTAGAAAAGCTTTTAAGACTGGGAATTCAAAAATTCAAACATGCTGTTCAGGTTTTTTGAGGAAGTATCATTTTCAAAGCAAGGGGCTCATTTTCCAAAGCAATAGTTGACTTCAGGTTTTGATTAAACAGATAATTTAGTTTCAACAAAGCAGGTGCCTTTTTGCCTTTTTGTTATGCTTATCAAAAAATAATGGATAAGAAAGATGATGTTTTTTCAAGGGCTCCAACTCAGGTTCTGGTTTTGGTAGAAGAAGAGAATTGTTCTTTCTTTCTTTCTGTGTTTTCCCCTAAATTGGGGGTGAGGGGAGACTGAATATGGAAAGAGAACTTACTTATTTTTCTCCATTTTTCAGGATACAGGACACCCCTGCACAGCCAGTGATCCAAACACCTGTCTTATGCCAGTATCTCCTCAGCATTTCATTGATCTCTTCAAATTTTGAGATGTTCAGTAGCTATTCTCCTGTGTTTGTGGCCATTTTTGTGAAGAGTCAGGCAGGATATGTTATGCTTCTTGTGCAATATATTTAAATGTAATGTTTTATTGTAGTTTAAAAAAAAATATATGGGGGAGATTATCAGAGAGGTTTATTTGGTGTATTGCTTTTGTGCAGAATAGAGGGGAGGAGAAGGAGAAACATTAAGAAAATTTCTTTGTCAGGAAATCTCCAGTGGACTTTTTTTCAAGTCCAAAAAAGGCCACTTTAGTCTCAACTTTAAATCCATGCTTTTGACGCCTTAATAGTTTGTTAAAATTATGTAGAGGAGTTTTGAAAATTTCATGGAAGAATTAAACTACTCTTGCAGGGACCAAAGGAGGGTTTTTTTTGTTAATCCTTCTTTCTATAAGCCATGGTTTTCAAAACGCCTCCATATAATTTGCACTATTATAAAGAATAGGCCAATATTCTCTTAAATTCTTACTACATCATTACAAAGGTGGCATTAATTATTGTGAGCTAGTGAATAAAATATGTGTGGTTATATCTGCTGTTGAACCTATATGAATGAAGGAAATCAACCAATTTTTGTACATACATTATGCAAAAATATTTATTTTTCTTAAGGACTTTATTAAACATATAACCTATCTTAGCACATCCTGCAGAACTCATGAGACCAATCTGGGGCTACTGGAAATCTTTCTGATGGTAGCTACAGCCTTCATTTATATGGAATGTCTACAAATGCAACTGCATTAACTCCTCTTCTAAGAAGAAGACATTATTGAAATTTAAGGAGAATGGAGTTGCTTGTTTCTAGACCGGAACAGTGGCAGAACACTACCAACTGAGGTTCTAACCTGACAAGCTATGGGAAACACTGACAGTCAGTCTGAGCTGGAGTACCTTCTGCCAAGTTAATCAGATGATAAATTCTCCAGGAAGCTATTTTGTTCTATCCTGTAGAACAAAATTAATTGCTTGGCTGAAGCAGGTAAAGGAAAAATTATGGAAGTTTTGGGTTTGTCAGTGAAATTTAACAATATGTAATATACAGAAAAAATAAATCATGTACCATATTCTGCACTTTGTTGTTCTGAATCTAGTTTTGTACAGTGTAATAAATCATGTTTTTATCTGTTATTCCTATAAGCCTCTGGTGCATAGAGATGAATCAGTTCAAATTTTACAAGATCCTTCTGTAACATGTTGTCTATACTAACTGGTAATGGAATGAGAAGCATACAAGCAGTCCTAGTGCTATTGCTTTACAGTAGTTGGTTGTATTAGCCCTTTCTATAATGGGATAGCTGGCCTGTTAATAGGCTGCACAAGAAGAGAGAATATTTATTTCCTCAAGAAATAGTTTTATGTTAACTTAAATCTTGGTGATTAAATTGAATTGCTGATAGGTGGATTTTTTTTTCTTTCTTTCAATTTGAGTGTTGGCTATGGCCATAGTAATGGTCAGGTGTGGAGCCAAGGACATCCATTCTTATTCCTGTTCATTCAGAGCATTGCTGCAAGCCTTGCATTCCCAGCCATGCATTGCTGTAGCCACTGGATTTGTTAAGGATCCAGCAGCCCTTCTTTAACAATTTGCACCCCATTTATTTAATTCCTGTAACAGCTCAGGTGCTTTCCTGTCTCTGTAACCTCAGTAGCCTTGACAGTGGCTGCTGACAGCTGACATGCACTAATCACTGCTTTACCATGTTATAGTTTTGCTACCCTTCATAAAACTTCCTGCAAATACATGGATGCTTTCTCTGAGAGCTTCAAAGAAAGGTTTTAAAGCCAGCATTTGGTTTAATGCTGCAGTGAGCTCTTCCCCCTCGTGCTGAAGGCCTCTGCTGAGGGACTGTGCAGAACCATCTCTCGTGCAGACAGAGGGCAAAGCTCTTACACTGTTACCGGAGAGCTGCGCACCACTGAAGAGACAAATTAGGTGACAGTTGGGGAAAGGTGTTAAGAGAGCTGAGAGGAACCTCTCTCTGAGCCACTGAATTGAGGAGGGAGAGAAATTACTTTAAGGTCTTGAAAACCCTTTTAAGACAGGTTTGGAAAAAAAATCAGTACCTGTAAAACTAATTTTCTGTTCTGTCAGGTGACAGCAGTCAGGCTTACTCTCCCTTTCACTACTTGTTGTCTTGCTCTTTCTTCAGTAGCAAGAAAGCCTTTGACAGGCTGAAGGTTAAATTCTGAGATGTGTTCCTTGTGTGTGAATATCCATTTAGGATAACCAGGGTGTCCCGTTGGTCTCAGAGGGCAGGAGCTAAGATGACAAGCAGGACTCTGCCTTGTATTTCAGAGGCTTCATTCTACTCTCACAGGCTTATTGAGGGTGGAAGGGACACAGCTGAAGCAGGGTTGGCTAGAGCTGGTTGTCTAAGACTTTGTCCAGAACTGTGTCCAGATGGCTTTTGAGTCCCTCCAAGGAAAGAGACTCTACAGCCTCTCTGGGCAGCCAGTGCCAGTGCTTGGTTACCCTCACAGTAACAGAGCATTTCCTGATGTTCAGGTAACACCTCCTCTGTTCCAATTTGTGCCTCTTGCCTCTGGTCCTTTCAGTGCCCAGTGCCTTCCACCTTCCCTTCAGGCATTTCTAGATTATGAGATCCCCCTGAGCCTTATCTTCTCCAGGCTGAACAGTTCAGCTCTCTCAGCTTTTTGTCACAGGACAGATGTTCCAGTCATCTCATTTCTTTACACCTTTATCGTCTTTGTGACCCTTCACTTGACTCACTGTGGTAGGTCCGTGTAGCCCACTAACCTTATTTGTGTCAAGGGCACATTGCTTGGCTGATGTTCAACTTGGTGCCTACCAGAACCCCCAGGCCCCAAAGCCAGTAAGGTGGCTTTTTAAACCTTTCTTCTGGTTTAAGAAAAAAAAAGAGGTGGGAGAAGAGATGTGCACAGATGTGCTGAGAAGCATTTCAGTTCAGGACTCTTTAAAAAAAATCTTAAACACTGAGTGCAGAATCCCATTGTCATGAGCAGTGTTACAAGCTTTTAACACTCGGCAAAACTGAGCTTTGGATAGTTCCACGGACTAGTTAAATATTTAGTGAATACATTGCTTAGACTGGGCAAATACGAGCTTGATTAACAGTAACTATGTGATCTGAAGTCATTGGATGCATAACAGGGTAACTTTCAATTGTGTTACTTAAGCAAAAAAGCTGAGGCGGTGATTTTGTTAATAGGGTTGGTGGTGTTTGGGTTTTTGTATTGGTCTGTTGTTTTGGGTTTTTTAAATCACATGAAGAGAGGGGAAAGGATCTCACCTTTAGGATAACAATCTTGTTGATACCTCACCTGAAGCATAGAATGTATTTTGAGAGCCTGAATTCATCTCCTTTTCCTTTACACCAGCACTTAACTTGTGTAACCTAAACCATTGTAACCATGAGAAGGATGGTGCCTTAGTGTGAAACCTCTGCTTTTTGGCCTCCTGAGTGCTGCTGCCCCAAAGAAAGGCAGGTGCTGTCCCCACCCAGCAGAAAGGGTGCCTTGAAATGTGTTCTAAATCTCTACAGCACAGCCCCACAGCTTTTGTCCCCAACCCTGGATCTGCTTAGAGACAGATTTTGCAGTGGCAATGGTAGGAAATCATGTTTTAACTGTGGCCCCTCCATGATCACTTCCCAGTCCTGGGTGATTTGGGTTTTAGTGAATTCTAGTCCTGAGAAACAATATTGATTCAAAGGCAATCAAGACATTCTCTGCCATAGTCTACAAGGAGCTCGAAATTACAGTTTTGGAAAACAGGATCTTCCTTCCCACTCCCCAGTCACTGCCTCCCAAACCTGTCTTTGAGAGACTCCTGGCCTTTTTTATTACATCCTCTCCCAAGTGTTTTGTTCACCTGTTTCTGGGAAAAGATACTCTGCCATGGACCTTTTCCAAGAGCACTCAGTGAACCTTTCTCCTTGGCTGTCAGATAGGACTGAGACTCTTACCTGGAAAAACACAGAGGAGTGGGACCTTGCTCTTTCTTTCCCCCTGTTCCCCATCCCTGGGAAATGGATTAATTTGCTTTAGGAGCAAGAAGAAATAATATCAAGAAAACACCAACCTCAAATCAAGAGGTCTCCACTAGGACTGGCACCGAAAGACCCGTGGCCTTTCTGCAGTCTGGAAGGCAGAAGCAATGAAGGCTAGTAGGAAGGAGAGGGTGGGATGGGGAACAATAGCACAACATTTTGGATTTTGTGGTACTCAACTTAGCATATTTACAGCTCCATCATTGGCAAAGAACTTAAAAGAAGGTTAGACCCTTAATATCCAACTAAGGTTGCTTGAATTGGCAGAGAGATAGATACCTGCATTAAATAAATCAAACAATAGCAAATGTTTGTAAACACTTGGTAAATTACGGTCCAGACTACTGAAGCATTAGCTAATTATGCTATTCACTTGCAGTGTTTTTATACCATCTGCAAGGCTCAGGTCCAACCCCTCAAAGACACTGGAACATAATTCCCAGCAAAATTCCTATGAAGTTCAGTAGGATTAGGGTTACTTTTAAAACTTAAAATGTCTGTATTGAAGGACATGACAGAAAAGTGGATTCAGAACATGAGAGCTGAGAGTAAAAATCTTTCCTTTCGATTCCCATGGGCCATTCTCTGTGCCACACACAGACCTGTCCCTCTACCTGTCAGACATGCTGGTAATGCTTATTTCCTCTGTGTTCATGTGTACGTTCTTCTAAAATATGAATAAAACATACTTTTAGATTTGCTGCACTTTATAGTCATTGTACCTTCAGCTGAAATTTTTTCTAACAATTTTCAAGGCCTACACCAACAGCCGCCACTTAATTCTAAAATTTACTTACTTTATTTTTGTATGCTCTTCCCACTTGAATGCTGTTTTTCTGTAGTATTTATAGCAAAGCAATAATGGAAGAATAATTCATTTGCTAAAGTCAGTTGTCATTCCCACATAATGCTCAGATACAGAACAAAGTTCTGCATGCTGAGAGCACCTCTTCCCAATGTTTTGGTCTCTGTCATTCTCTTCGGCACAGCCATTATTCTTAGCCCTATTCCTACTGGAAACTTTTGAAGCTGTAAACCTGCACTCCCCTTCCGAGCTCAGTGGTATCCCTTTAGAACTTGGTGAATTTATAAAAGCAGTGCTTTGGCAGCATTTCCACTAGAACCAGACCTGCAGCGCCTGCAGTTTCATGTCCCAGGCTGCAGCTCTGCTATTTTTCCTTCCACAGCTCGACAGTGCAGGGCCTGACCCCGTGCTCTCTGTACTCTTCCCCTCCTCTTACACTGAAGCCTGACCATGTTTAAGCAGCCATGGGGCAGATGTGAGACCACCACTAACCAGGATGGCTGCTGCCCCACTGCCTAGTTCAGCCACCTCACTTTAGGAGATTAATCCAACCACCACTTCAGCTCTTGCTGCAAGCTGCCCGTGTGCCTCCTGCTGATCCTATGTTTCTTCTACCACCTGCACTCACCTTCTACATTTCTCATCACCTCAGTCTAATTTATAGACAGAGTAGTATGGAATAGATCTGGAGAAGTGTTTGCTGCAAGTTGCAGAGCACCAACATTACAAACAAACAGAACTTGCTGTTTGTACCTGTACACAGGGGATGTTCTTTTCAATTGCTTATCACAGCCAAAAGTCCTGGTCTTGAATAGGAAAACCACAGAAAAACACCAGGAAAAAGGTACTACATGGGTGTTAGTTCTGATTCTCTAACAGCAAAACTAATTACTATAAATAATTATAAATAATTACTATTTACTAATAGTAAATATTGGTATTAACGGCTGTAGGAACATTCCCAGATGTTCTGGACTTCTTACTTCTCTTTATAGTGGGCTTCATTCCTTGATGCCAGAACATCTGCTCCTTCCCTAGTCTTGAAACCCTCTCCCTGTGCTCAGTGCATCCAGTTCTCACTGCACAGCTCAGGAGCTCAGATCTTGCACCGTGGCCTTGGCTGCTGCTCCCCTTGGCCACAATGATGTGGTCAGGTCACACCTGCTCTCAGGCAGGGAGCACTGAGGAAGCCATGCTGTGCAGATGGGTTACTGCACTTCAGGGTTAGTTTATAAAATTTAAAAAAAAGAGCAAGTATATATTTCATAAAGTCTCTAATTTTCAAAATAACCCTATGTGCAGGTTTACTCTATCTGTAGTATGGCTTCTGGGAATCTTGTGCTTCATCCCATCAAACAATGGTTTACTTCCTAATGGGAAATGATGCTTGACTTGTTTTCCTTTTCTTGTCCTGTCAAATGTTGGTTGCCAAGTTTCTGTCCAAATGTTCAAGAGATAAACTGTTTACAGGCACTAACTAAGCTGAAGGCATTTCAGCCTAAAAGGGGGGTGTTGGTCATGAGAGAAACAGCAAAGAGTAGGTCTTCATGTAATCAGGATGTCTTTGCTTGTGTGGCCCCCCCAAAAGCTAACAGACCACAAGTACAAAAATAAAACACATCAAAGAATAATTAATATTAATCATCTTGCACATTAGAAAGCTTTAGCAGAAAAACATAATATGCCAAATACAGTACTTGGTGTCAGGATTCATTGGTCTCCCTTCCCTTCTCCAGCACAAACACAAACCCCACAGTGTTTCCTCCCTCCCTCAAATACCAGAAGCATTTTGCAGTGTAACCTTGCAGAGAATCTAAGACTCCTGGACAAACAAGATGGTCAAGACAACAGCATTTGGGGGTTTCAAGGAAAAAAAGGTACAAGATAAAGGCCAAAAGACATTGTGTAGTAAAATAGATCAGATTTGGTGAAGAAACTTTCCTATAAGTTAGCAATCTCAAATAATTAAACCAGCCAGTTCTCTGAAAAATTACTTAACTGTTTAATCTCCTTAGTACAAGGGGCTGGAGCAACTAGAAAGCAAAATACCATATTATTATTTTCAGAAGTGGACAAACCAATCTCAGAAAACACAACTGTGTACTTTTCTATGCAAAGAATAATATTTTTTCTTTTCCAATAGCAAACTCACAGTTCAAAATGTGTTACTAAGCTTCCAGTAGTGTTATTTGGGTCTCAAGAGCATAAAATCTAAATGCCAGCCAAGCTTTTACCAAACTGTTATGGACTCAAAAGAATATACTCACTTTCTTGCATCTTTTAGTAATGGCTAAACACAGAATAGGAAAAACTTCTTCCCAAATACAGAGCAGGTATTTCTTTTTTCATTACCAGTGATAGCAGTTGGTAGATACCATATCTCCCTCCACTTTGTTTATTACTATATATTTCATATAAATTTCTATTATTTATATCCCTATTTTTTATTGTTTTCATAATCTTTACTTCTTTGTAACTATAGCAGCAGCATTATTTTCTGCTATGATGCTGGTGGCACTTACAATAAATGTATTTCTCACCTTTTGATTTCTAAACTGCCAATAAGTTAAAAAAAAAAAACAAACCCACAACATTTTAAACCAATAAATTCCGATAAAGCAAAGTATTTTTAGTTTGTTGAAACCAATGAATTCTTGCCACTGCTAAAGCAAACATTGCCATCACTTCCTTGGCCATGCTCTACGATGATGCAAGTAATGTCATAGAATCACAGAATCAGCTGAGCTGGGAGGGACCCACAAGGATCACCGAGTCCAACTCCTGGCCCTGCACAGGACCATCCCCAAGACTCACACCATGTGCCTGAGAGCATTTTCCAAATATTTCTCGAGCTCTGTCAGGCTTGGTGCTGTGACCACTTTCCTGGGGGGCCTGTTCCAGTGCCCAACCACCCTCTGGGTGAAGAACCTTTTCCTGATAACCAACCTAAACCTCACCTGGCAGAACTTCAGGCCATTCCCTCAGGTCCTGTCACTGGTCACCACAGAGAAGAGATCAGTGCCTGCCCCTCCTCTTCCCCTCACAGGGAAGTTGTAACTGCAATGAGGTCTCCTCTCAGTCTCCTCCAGGCTGAACAGCCCAAGTGACCTCAGTTGCTCCTCATACGGCTTCCCCTCAAGGCCCTTCACCATCTTTGTTTCCCTCCTTTGGACACTCGCTAATAGTTTAGTATGTTTCTTATATGGTGGTGGCCAAAACTGTCCAAGTGAATGGAAACATATTCACATGACAAATAAAACTGGACCAAAAAAAGTCAAACAATAAGGCATTTCAGTTCAAACTAGATCTTTATTCATATGGAAAATACTACTTTTCTTTTTTTGCAAATGATGCTAATAAATAAAAATAATCAGAAAGAACTTTGCTCAGAGCTAAGTGACTATTAACAGCCACACAAAGCTTTTAATTCCCGTTAAAACCACGCCAACAGTCATGCAGATTGGCTACGAGAAAGCAATATAAACTATATTTTATTTTGTGCAATCTTATCATACAATCTTAATGCTACCTTCTTCTAAAACATTTCACATAGATTGAAATGAAATTTCAAAAAAATATTAAGGGACATATTCTACACTTATTCCACATATGGAGCTGTGTATAGCTTAAGCTCATAATGTATAATGTAATTAAGCATCTAACAAAGGTAAAAGATGAAAGGACCCCATTCTGAAAATTCAGACACATTTATAAACATGAGAGAAGGAAAGCTCACACCGGTGAGTTCTCAACAGACAAATACATTATTAAAGCATAACAATAAATTATATTAAATTTAATAATGTTGATCCTTAAAATGGTTATTTCTAAGGAAATATCACTTAAAAAGCACATCAAAACTTTCATAACTTCGAGTGAAACTGGAATTTTACATATGTCAATTTCCCACTTTTGTTTTATAATAGGCTTCAGATTTGTGAGCATATTCTTTATCATACATCTACAAACAAATTGAAAAAGGTTGCAGTTAAGCTGTGCATCAAACACATCATCAAGGTGAGAAACAGGCACTTGACAGTATAATGTGCAAGGCAAAACCTTTACTGGTCACAGTATAAATAGTTTCTTCAGGAGTGAAATTAAAAGTTCTCAGTCCATTTTTGAGAGCAAACTATTAAGGGCCACTAACAGATCTTTTTCTGTTCTTTCAGGTCAGCACCAACAACCAAACTAAATACTAGCTCATGCCTTAGAGGGTATTCCATAAACTATAAAATGCAGCATACTTTACCCAAGAATACTAATTCTTTCCTATAATTAACCTCAGCATACGTACTTGCCCAAGGCAAAAACAGAGTTTACTCACAGACTAAACAATGCAATATAAATGCTAACTTTTTCTCCCCTATTAATACTTTTTAATATCTAATGCCAATTTTACAAGTATATTCACCAGTTGCAAGACCCTGTTTTGTAGCACAAAACATCACTGTGAACTTAAGAACAACGACTTTTAGCATCCTATTAATACTAGGAAAAAACCCAACCAACTAAAACCATTTTGCTACAGTTTCCCTCCAGGCACATCTCAGCAGGAATCTCCAAAAAGTACCTACGCAGGAACTGCAAGCCAGAAAACTATACATGGATTGGAGGAGAGAGAAGAAAGAGAGAGCTAAGGGAGGAGTAATGTGGCAGTAACAGAAACAAGCTTAGAAAAAAATTGCATGCATCCCTTTTCATCAGCATAACCTTCTTGCAAAAATATGTTTACAAGCCATCTGTTACATAAAGATCTACACTTTCTTGTAAAAATGCTGATTTTCTCTGACATGCTAGCTTCATCTTCCGACTGCACTGGCCATATTGCTAGACAGTCAAGTTTCAGTTCTGTTATACCAGTTTAACAATCAGGAGAGAAAAGGCCTACTGTTCATTTCTTATGAAACTTTTGGTTCGATTTTTATCCATGAATGTTAAAGAAGTCTTTGTGTGGGTCATAGAAACAAAACAGAAACTAACTTTGGATCTGACATCAGCTGCACCGCTAGTGAGAGACAATATGCTAAAAAGAGGCACTTTTATTAGTCATATATACATTTCAAATCTCAAGTCTAACATTCCACCTTCTTTTACCAAAAAATCAAAGGATCAGTAGCTAATAAGACGGAACTTTTCAACAAAAATGCTTCAGAAGTTGTGTGCATGCACATACTTGCAATGGCTCAGTTACTCAGCTACCCTGAAAGTGCCAGAGTATAATTCAATCATTGCTTATGCAGTGGGAAGAAAGGAAAAACACACTCAAAACCAAAAAAGTTGTTTGTAGAACAAGGATCAGCTATTGTAAAAAAAATGAAAACATTTGCCCTTCCATAAGAAGCAACTTATTACTATATCCAGATTGAATATCCCCCCAGAATATCAAGATCATCTTACACTTTACTCAATGCTGTTTTCCAAATTTTCAATCATTTCTAGTTTTTGGCATAGCATGCATCTTAAAAAAAAGAAACTTTGCTTTGTCAAAAAAAGTTCAATATTAAAAAAAAAACCACAACAAAACCAAAATAACACAAAAAACATCAACCAAAAAAAAATCACAGAGAAAAAAAAACCAAAACAAAACACAAAACCCCCCAAACAAACAGGGAAAAAAAAACCCCAAAACACAAAAAGATCCCAACTCTGGAAGACCCATTTGACCCAGCTGTTGGTGACAATCCTGTAATGGAAGGGATTACATTAGAATAGTATTTTCCCTTGTCACACACAGTACAGCACAATGGGACAGGTAAGTATCTTGTATGCACAAGCTGAAGCAAATGCTGAGGCTGAAGATTTGGAAAACAGTACTAAGTACAAGCATTCTCCCTACAAGCAACAGATTGGTATCCTAAGATAAAAAGGGACAGCATCAAAACTAAAATTCTGAATGGTCCTCAAATACCAGAAAAGAAACAGGACCTCAAGCTAGTGGAAGTTCCTACATAAGGCAGTCAAATTTACAACCAGTGTATACATTCACTAAGGAATTACATATTTTTTTTGGTAAAACCAACAATCTGACATACTGCAGAGTCTGAATGTGAAATATAGGCACAAAATAGATTCTCTACTTTTTTTCAGTGTGGAAAAAATAGCTATTAACAATGTAATAAGAAAATTTACTATCAGGTGAGCAAAAATTTGTAACAATCGGAATGAAACAAAACACTGTATAAAGGTGCAATATTGAGCAGATTTGATTTTGGTTTAAACATATGAGTAAATCATGGAACCTTTCTCTTCTTACCTATTAAGTATTTCACATTACCAGTATCATTCTAGTTCTTCCCAGTTGTCAGTAAGGTTACCTTTGCTTTGACGTCTAATACTAACCAGCTTTCCAGCTGATTTGATACTCCACTTGGAACTGTTTCCTGAGCTGGCCAGGTTTGTGTATTTTGTGGAGCCTTTGGTTTCATCTTCCCAGCCTGACCAGGCTGTATAGTCACTTAAAGGAGTTGCTGCATCACTGGTAGGGTCAGCAGTGGTAATCTGTGGTGGTTCCCATCCCTCAATCTCGTCTGGTTTCCTAGATGGAACATTCTGCTTTATCACCAAACTGTCCCAAAAACCTGGCTTCTTTTCAGACTTCATCTCTTCCTTTAATTTTAGGTTTGTTCTAGAAAATAACAATGATGTAGTGATTAATTTCTTGATTTAACAATGTATGTAGTAGTTATTAATAAACATCCAATTAAATTATGTTTTACAGTAAGGAATGCTAATAATCATTGTTAGCCTGTGGCAGCACATCCATTACTGCCAGCTTCAGGAAAAACACCCTCACATACACATAAAACTAAACACAGCAGAATCTTTCAGTGATAAATCAGAAGAGGACTGAGTATGGTCATTTTCTATTACAAAAGACTTCACATACCACTATCCTCCACCCTGTTCCTGTGGGGTGAATTCCACAGAGCTGCCTTTCGAAATGTACAAAGTATTTTAGGATGTATTAGAAAAATTAAGGGCTTTAACCAAACCAACCAACCAAATAACAATTTTAAAAAACCCCAGGAGTATGATAGTAGAAGGAATATGAAAATATTCTAACACCAGCTTTAACTTTCACTGTTACTCAGTTTCATATACCTGTTACCACCTCGCCAGTAAAATTTTATCTCCTAAACCAGTTGATGTACACAGTATTAGGACTTTAAAGATACCAGGCTTTTTATTAATGTTTTCATAAAGATACACACAATATTGTGAAAACAGCTGTTTTGTATTTCTGGTAAGAACTCTCAAAATCCCCGTCCCAAACCCAAAAAATAACTAACTTCTCTCTCAGACATTTGAAAGGCTACTCATTTTATTACTTTTCTTATCCCATTAAGAATCTTCAATCTGCATAATTTTGCAGTGTGAAATATTTAAATTACAGAATGTCAAATGTTTATGCATAACTTTATATGCAGGATTATGTATATAATCAAATCATGGGCCACAAGGAAAGGTTGAACACCCCGGGTGAAACACACAACCTTCAGCGTTCAATGAGCTAAAAAGCAAATTGAAAACATTATCTGTAGTAGCATATAAATTGCTTAGCCACAACTAAACCCACCACTGAATCTTTTTCAAGCATTTCTGTTAAAAGGGCTTTGTTCCATTAATGAAAGCTTAGCTCTATCATATTTAAACAGAAGAAACTCAACCAATACCTTTGAAAATCACTTTTACTGAATTTTGAATTTATGATTCTTCAGAATTTTCATCTTGCTAAAAGCAGCCATAGATTCCAAACACTTTTCTTGTCAGCACACATAAAACTTGAACTTGTCTTTAAAAGTGAAGTAAAAATCATTACATGTAATTAAAGAAAAATATCCCTAACTTAAAAAACAGACAGTTCTCACAGTAATACCAAAATAGTTTCTACATTGGTGGTAATTCTCTTACCATATTTCTGCTCTCTTCACTGTTTTACTTGATTCGTATATTCACCATCAATTGCAAATCATTATTACAGGAGCCTAGCATCTTAATAACATCCATAAAACTGCACAGGGATAGTAGCTGGGAACTTTTGGTAAGTTTTATGGAATAGGCTCAAGTGGAAATAAAATACATGGATTTATATTCTAAATTGTTTATTTATATACACACACCCCCTTCACGCATATATATACACTTGTATTCAGAAACACATTAATTTAAAAGTAAACTGGAGATAAAGCCTGCTACAGCAAATCTTATCAAAGCTAGTATCTGGCAGGAACAGATCTACTGATGTGTGGCACACTTGGTTTGTAACCAAGGCAGGGAGGTAGCACATGGAAGTAAAGCCTACATGTACTTGCAGCACAAAGATAGTCCTGGAAGAGTGCTCTGTCCAGGGAACTGCTCTCATCACACCAGCAGCACAACTGTGCCAAAAATCCAGCTCAGCACCAACAGATCCTAGTATAGCTACTCCACTTAACCTTTCTAGGTGTAGTAAGATTTCAAAAGAGAGAGTAAGGCATGCAAAAAAGGGAATCTTTAAACTCAACCATAATTAATCCCTAAGAGGAAAGGAAAAGTGTGAGAATGACCCTTTTACTTACAAGCCTTTACTACTTTTCTACAGTAAAAAAATTACTATGCAGCTAAATTCCTTTTTCTTCCTGACAAACCTAAAGATGTTTAAAACATCATCAGTCCTTTCCTAATAGAGCATGCCTTATTCACTGTAAGCTTAACGCATACATAGCTTTGCCCATGAACCTTTCTCTGTCAATTGACTTCCAGCAGTTGAACACTACTGTTTCTCAGTGTCCAGATCCATTACTTTGCACAGCTATTTTCTGTTCCAGTGAGTGTATTTTAAAAGCAGATAGACCAAATGGTTTTACTCACCCTTTGGATTTTGGAGACTTGCATCCTGCTAGCAATTGCTGTTCATCATCTTTATTGAACATAGACGTCACTTCCTTCCAGCCCCGGAAACTTGCACCTTGAACCTACAAGAGAAGTAAATCCCCATCAGCAGGAGTGACAGACAGAGGCACAGAGTGGGACTGCCACTGCCAGCGCTGGGGCTGACAGGCAGCAATTGCTGCATCTGCTGCGTGCTGTGCCGCTGGCAATGAAGTGATCCAACACAGCAGCAGAGGATGGCCGTGCTTGGGAAAAGAGCCCATCCAGTTTCTGCAGCAAGAGCTCTTCCTTGCTGAGCAAACAATACAAATCCTTGGTGGTTTTGTGATGTCACTGAGTGCAGCTGGGCTCCATTTTAATGTATCACAGTAAGAAGGGAATCCAGGCAGGTTTAAAGGCAGTCTAAAGGGCTTCAGTAGACAAGAAATGAAACAAACTCATTTCTAGAAAGAGTCACAACAGACAGGACAGCCACGTGCATGATGAAACTCTTTAGATTTAACCTGCTTTACACATATTGTCCCTCTTTGTAACCCCAAAACTACAACTTCCAGCCCTGCAAGCAAGAAGGGTAAGAGCACTGGCTCACCAGTGGAATGTAAGACGTGGCACTGGTGCACTACAGTGTGTTCTCTAAATTTACTGTGACCATTAAGCATGCATAAATTACTTTTTAAACTTTATTAAAGGTTTGATTCTCCCTCCCTCAAGGCAAAATAACTAGGTATAGGTTATTTTTACTTGGATAGCATGCTTACAAAAATATACATGTGTATGTCGAGCACAGAATGTGAAAGTTGCTGCTCTCCTTTACAGGATCCGGTAAGAATGGCAGACATGGTCTGTCAGTGTTATCTGACTATATTAAAAAAATACATTATGAAGTACAATAATCAAAACAAAACCACAGCTGACAAGACAAGCAGGAGCTTTTGGCAAGGGCATGTAGTAATAGAACAAGGAGGAATGGCCTTAAGCTTAAGGAGGGTAGGTATAGATTAAACATTAGGAAGAAATTCTTTACTGTGAGGGTGGTGAGGCACTGGAACAGGTTGCCCAGAGAAGTCGTGAATGCCTCATCCCTGGAAGTGTTCAAGGCTAGGTTGGATGGGACTTTGAGAAACCAGATCTATTGGAAGGTGTCTCTGCCATGGCAAGAGGGTTGGAACTAGATTTTTAAGGTCTCGCCCAACCCAAACCATTCCATGACTCTATCATCTGTTATCTTACTAAAATTCTATTATTTTGGGCTGCCTTCTTTCAATAATGATGTTTCATCAAGTCATTTCCCCCTAATAAATTTGCTGATCATAAAAAAATAGAACCACCTTGTTACCAGTTTTCATATAGCAATTTAAGACATACAACAGGCTTAATTAAAACTGTAAGTGCCTTTAAATTGATGAAAGAGTGCTTGGAGAGAAGCATTTATACCCACATATTCAATTTAACAAAAAGGATATACCTATACATACACCTTCTTTAATCCAAAGCATCATACATACTTTGCCAGTGCAATCCCAACCTTTGCTGCACTGTTTGGATACCCAAGCAATCGTCCAACCAAAAAAAAATAAAAGCACCTATATCTAGCCAGAAGCTTTCCATACTTTTAAACTTTAGATTTTTTAAATTTAATTTCATTCATCCAATTCTGATCCACAGATACCTTTAAGAACAATTATGAGAAAGTTTCTATTCATTGTCAAGAAGATGGCATGTGCACACCTTTGGATAAAACTTTACAAGCTCTGCACTCTTTCTACCTGTATGTAAATCACTGTCTATGTACACATTGTACCATTCCTTCCAGATTTTCACATCCATGACATTTGGTAGGTACATACAAGGCTAATAACCAGATGGTAACTGATTTATTCTTCTCTCAACTAGTCCTTAGGAGAAATGTGCACTAAACATTTAAGACACATTTCCACCACTTACTTATTTTGGGTATCCAAAGGAAACACTGTCAGGATAATCTGCAGAACACCAATATCCAAGTAAACCATACTTTGCCAATATGTGATACAACTCATTGCACCAAGCCTACTACATATTAGACAGACTAGGCTGAGAGAATCACAGAAGTGCAAGAGTAAAACCAGAACCTCTGCCTACCATGCCTAAGCCTCCTCTTCCACACCTGCCCGTGCTGGCACCCATCTCCTGAAACATCTTTTCACTCCACCAACCAGGAGCAAACAGCTCACTCTTGACTGTCTTCTCAGGGGTAGCATACTCCAGAATTTAAACCTTAGCCAAGGAGGAGGTCAAATACATATTTCACACTTCCAGAAGCTTTTTTGTAACTACTGAACTGTTTTTAAGACAACAATCTTGTTTTTTGACTACTGCTGTCATGTAGCTGACACATAATAAAGAAATTCCTCAGAACAGCCTGCTGCATTTCCATGTTTCTTTTCAGAGTTCTTTAAACACTTTTAACCGACTGACAAATGCAGCTGGAACAGTTACAACTGTATCAGCTGGTAGGTACAGCTCAGGAAGGAGATCCTGAAGTCACCACTCCCTGGAACCATCAGTTTGATATGCAGCAGCCATATAGCCAAAAAATGCTGGGAACCCTCACAAGAAGAATTAGACAAATTCAGACAGGAGATTCATAAATGAATACCCCTTATTTAAAGGGGTATACCCTCTTATACCTCAAAACAATGATTGTTGATGTTAGAGGAAGAGGGCCTACACACCAGCCATGTTAAGCTCTCCCTGAACACCATCTCCTGTTGCCACACTCACAGACAGACTGCCAGAACACATGGGCCAGTCTCTGAATCAGCTGGGAATCACTTACAAATTACAGAGCACCAAGACCCATATCCCAGCACAATTAGCTTCCTTGCTATGGATGTCAAAGGAAGGTCAGTAAGTAAAGAAGACACTTCAGTAAGCTGACTCCTCACCACACTGGAGACTTGTTTTATGTGAAACTATTACAGTTATGCAAAGTATGAAAACACAGTACTGATATGGTCTTAAAACATCAATCCACTGGCAGGAGCTCTGTATTTCATTTTTATGATGTAACTCTCTACACAAAAGTACTACTTACTGCTAAAATTTTCTAGAAGGTTTATAAATGTAACTGACCTGATTATATTCTCAAACATTTAAACTACTTTTCCCTGTGTCATTGGAAGAAGAAAGAATTCAACATCCAGAATTCACAGAATTACACAGCCTTTACAGCTGGAAAGGACCTCTGGAGACCTTCTAGTCCAGCCCTACTGCTCAAAGCAAGGTCACCCTCAGCAGTTTGCCAAGGATCATGGACAGCCAAGTTTTGAGTATCTCCACAGCTGGAGAATCCACAACCTATCTGGAAAACCTGTTCCAGGGCTTGAATGTTCTCATGATGAAAACATTTGTTTTTATTTTTAAATTATATTTCTTCTATTTCAATTTGTGCCCATTGCCTCTTGCCCATTCACTGAATACCCTGAGAGGAGTCAGGCTCCATCTTCTTCACTCTCTGCTGCTGGTGTACATGCAGAAACCTTTCTTGTTGCTCACCACATTTCAGTCCAGGTGGGTTTAATCCTTCCTAACCCCATCCCTGCATGCCCAAAGAGTGTATTTATACTCCCCTCAGGTCACTTGACCCTGCTTCCACCTCTAGTATGCCCCCCTTTAATGCTTGAGGTTTTTCAGGAACATCACGTTCATGCCCCCTGCTACCTTTGCTTCTTTCTGTGCCTGATGGGTTGGGCTTGAGCTTGGAGTAGGTGATCTTTGAAAATCAAAGCTGACTGACACAACCAGGTGTACACTCAAAACCAGGTTAGAAAAAGAATTTCAGTGAAATGCCATGGGACAGCTAAAAAAAAATGAGACCACTATTAAGGAAGAGAGCACTATTACTGACTACAACTGTAACATCAGATGTTAGAATTAGAAGAACAGGCTGGATGCTGCAGTTTACTATTTTTCAAAAATGTCAGTGGGAAGCAAAGCAGAAACTTTTTGAGATGCCATTTCAGTGTTCTCTGAAGCAGAAATACAGACTGGTCTCATAGTAGTTTGACTATGACAGCACAGAATATGCCTATCAGAACAGTAATCAATAAATTTTTTCCTGTATCTTCCACTTTAGGTTGTGAAAACCTGTGCAGCAATGCCCTGTGCAATCACTTAGAAGAATCAGTAAAAGTGAAATTAAACATAAATATTAATCCATCAACTGGGAAACTATTGAAAAGCCATCATGGTCTGTTCCAACTGGTATCTTAAGAGCTCAAGCCCAGAGCACAGATTCTTTTCCTTTAGCTCCTCCTAGCTTATAAACTACTTCTTTCCCACCATGAGAAAGCTGCCATTTAATTAGCGTATCTTCTAAAACTGGGAGTACAAGCAGTCCCCCCTAGAACATCATGCAAAGGATGTGGTCTGTGTCCCTGGTCAAACTGTCTGCTGTTCCTCCTGCTCGCTTCTCTCCTCTGTGCTTTGCCAACGCTGCAGTATCAGTGCCCATCTGTCAGACAGATGCCCAGAGAAGCCTCACAAGGTGGCAGATATGGTTATCAGATACTGCTGCTGAAAAGGGCCAGCCCAGTCCACTGCCTGCTCACTGACACTGCCGTCCTTAGGCTACGGTTTTGTACCTGTGTGATGCTGTGGAAAACTGGTTCAACTACTTATGCCAGCAGAAATCTAACTCCCTCATTTTTTGCATTCTTTTAGGCTAGTGCTAAGTATCAATTCATTAAAGATAAAGCATGTGGAATTTAGGGGCAACAGCACCTTTTTTGTAGCAGCAACTGTTATAACAGCTGGAGCATCCTCTGAAAATTGCAGTCATCTATCACCTTTCTTCCATGATCAGAGCTTTGCACACAGTATGGCTTCCCCAAAACCCCTAAACTTCACTCTAATCTCAACCTCCATAGTAAGACTTCAGCTGTGTTACCTGTATTGATTCAAGTGAGTCAACTGTAAATAAATTGTGTATGTTGACTGCAATTCTTCTTTCTTTAGATAAAACAGGGAACATATGTCTACTGATAGTTAACTTTATAAAATGCTCCAGAATGGGTCAGGACCTCTTACGTTGGAAGTCTCCTACAAAACTGATAGGTATTATTACAAAAAATTACTTTAAGGACACCATTTTTCACCACATCAACAAACACTGATGTTTACAAGACTCCCATCTTCCCCTAATAGGTAAACAGGCAAAGACTAATAAATGAACAATCAAAGAGTCTACTGGGAAACAGTAAAGCATCACTATGAAGACTTTTCAGTTAATTTTACTGTCAAAGGTAAACAACTGATAATTAGAGCTCTGCTAAAGGGCAAGAAGGTTCATGAAAAATTAGGGTAAAAGGCAACAAACCAGGAATACTAACAGCTGAGTCTAAACTAAAGAATAGTGCAGTCCTAAAAGCAAATTTTAGAAGTATATTGTACCCAAAAAAAGTATGAAGATACAGAAGAATATATATACTAAAGAAGAAGATGGTGTAAATTTAACTGAAAACAGGTAAACTTGTGCACCAGATGGATGTGGTTAATATAGATTAACACCTTATAATGGGAAAGATAAAAAAGCACAGAATTCAATCAAGTCAAAGAATTATAACACAATTTGGGACATGGAGTCAAAGGTAGAAGGCAAACAGTTTACAAAGCAAGAAATTCAAATATGTTTGAAGTTTACTCTGACTGCATTAGGAGTGGGTACCAGTACTTTCAGTATATTCTTGTTAGACTCTTCTACTTCCTGACTGCCAGGCCAGCAGGGCCTTGGAGCACAGGAATCACTCTCTGTGGGCTAGAACAAGCCACATGACAGAGTCTTAGCAAACAAAATGAGCAATTACAGGGGATTCTTGCTGTACACCTCCAGTGAGAATCAGCACGTTCAATACCATTGTGTAGTTAAGTAAATAATCCCTAAAAAGTCACTGCTCAGCATGTAAGAAATGAAATTTCCAGAAATTTATATCTGGGCCATGTTTTAGCAGACCTTCACAAGTATTTTCACAGGAGACTGACAACCAGTGAATCAAAATTCTCCAGCTAAGTAGAGGCACTCCACAAAACACTTGCAGAATTTTATTATAAAGATAAACAAAAATAACAGATTTTCCTCTTGACCTTGACTGTGAAGAAATAATTGTTTCACAGTTTTACTCATCACTGGCCTTCACTTGGACATCAATCCACTAACAATAATTTGTTGCGTGTGACCATACAGCCAATTTCTTATCTACTGAGTGATCCATTTTCAAATCCATGTCTCTCCAGTTTAAAGACATGGATATCGTGCACATGCTTTGGGCAAGTCCACATAGATGACATCAGTTGCTCTTCCCTCATTCACCAGTGCTGTGACACTGTCATAGAAGGTCATCAAATTTGTCAGGCATGATTTGCCCTTAGTGAAGCCACGCAGCCTGTCACCAATTCCCCCCTTATTTTACATTAGCCTGAGTACAGCTTCCAAGAGGACTGGCTTCATGACCCTGCCGGGCACAGAGATGAGACTGATTGGCCTGCAGCTCCCTGGTCTTCTTTATTTCCTTTTCTAAAAATGGGGGTTATGTTCTCCATTTCCCAGTCAGTGGGAACTTCACCAGACTGCCGTAACTTCTCAAGTATGCTGGATAGTGGCTTAGCCACTTCCTCCACCAGCTCCCTCAGGACCCACAAATGTATCTCATCAGGTTCCATGGATTTGTGTGCATTAAGGTTTTTGATCTATTGTGTTTCTCAAAACTTTGTCTCTTCAAAATCTGGCCTACAACCAACTGCAGATGAAGTTTCTACCGCACTTTCAATTCAGAATCTGAGCATGGCAGTGAGACCCACAAAGATTATTTTTGCAGAGACCAAATCATAGAATCATTTAGGTTGGAAAAGACCTCTGAGATCATCGAATCCAGTCTGTGACCAAACACCAGGTGGTTAACCAGACCATGGCACTGAGTGCCACATTCAGTCGTTCCTTGAACACCTCCAGGGATGGTAATTCCACAACCTGTCTGGGCAGCCCGTTTCAATGCTTAACCTTGCATTCAGTGAAGAAATTCCTCTTGATGTCCAACCTGAACCTCCCCTGCTGCAGCTTGAGGCCATTTCCTCTTGTTCTGTTGCTGGCTGATTGGGAGAAGAGGCCAACCACCACCTGGCTATGATCTCCGTTCAAGCAGTTGTAAAGGTCTCCCCTGAGCCTCCTTTTCTCCAAGCTAAACACCCTCAGCCCACTCAGTCACTCCTCTAGGACTTACTCTCTAATTCATACGTCCAAGCAGAGTGTAAACATGGGTTCCAGATATCTGCATTTTGCAGAGCACCACTGGAGCATTGACAGTTCCTCACTCTGAGATGCCACGAGGCTTTTTAACCCCCTATATCTGCCTTTCAAGAGAGCTGTGATGAGAGAACTAGAAAAATTCGGCACTGCAATTAGCCTGTCCTCAATTCTCAGTGGGCAGCTTACTGCAAGAGCAGGATCTAAGACCACTTTCCAACCTCCACCTCCAGCCTTCAGGACTAGTTCCCATTTTCAGACCACCAAACCTAGGTCAAAGGCTTTCCTCTGCAAATAGGCATCGTCACTGTCTTAAAACTCAGGCTTTAAGAGACAGGGAAGGCTGTCTCCCTAAAGAACACGCACATTATTCATCCACTACCACCTTCTTCAAGAACCTGGTTGCTCTTCACCATACTGTTTCAACATGGAGACTGTTTTATTCATGACATGTGCATACTGGAAAGGCCACACATGCAATTCATCAGCCTTTTATTAGCATATTAAAGATTTTAGAACTTCTGGAGTATCACTGTACTGACAGCTTCTAAGACAACAGAACAACCCAATAAAATACAGAATTGCTTTTAGAAAGAGAAGATGAAAAAGATAAGGTGCTTTTTTGAGAATGCATTTTTAAGACAAGAGGGTTTTACTTTAAAACACAAAAATACTGCAGCTCAGTGGTTTACCTGGTGACATTTCTGGTTTTTTAACCCAGAACACACACTTAGCAAGCCTTCCTGAATGACTAAGAATGGGGCAAAAAAAGTTTCAATATAAAATAGATTCGTTTGAAGATTCTCTCCCTAAACATTTATCATCTGGTATAAAATATATGGTAATGTATGTTTTCATAAAAAAGAATGTATTTCTTCAAAGGGGTAGAAAAAGGTATAGTACAATGTGACTTCTATTTTCAATGAAAATCATGCTGCATCTGAAGTAGAACAAAAAGAAGTAAGAGACACAGATGTTCAGTTTATACATATTAATGCAAAGTATCCTATTACACTAATGAACCTATTTTAAAATACTTTTCTTTATACCTATGGAATTACAAAACAAGCTGTAGCTTATCATAATAACTTCCAGTTCTTTCATCTTCTACTAATGTATTTTAAGAACATTAAAGAAGATTCTTGGACACATATCAAGGTAAAAAAATTTAACTTGCATGCCTACTTCTCTTTCCTGAAAGAGATACGAAATAAAATCCTTAACCTCTTGTTGTCAGAGAGCCAGTGGAGCTACAGATAACCGAATAAACAACCCAAACTCTTCTACTTTTCGTATTTTTATTGCCAGTTGCAGCTAGGATTTAGGGCTTCTTTAGCCTCCAGTTATTCCTGTGGCTTCTTATTTTCATCTTGTGTTTTAATAGCCATCATTGGGAGGAAAAAGAAAAAAAACCAGGACACCTTCCCAACCCCATTAATGAAAGGAAATAAGGGAGCTTTCCAACTAATCCTGCATTACTAATATTACTTCAGTGAGGACCCCATGACTGAGGATCATACATAATTATAAAATCATCAATGAACTATACAAATTCCTAATCAGCTGTCCATGAAAAAGTGGCAACTTATTAACATACATGGACTGAAATACATATACGCTATTAAGTGTTACATTTTCAAAGAACAGGTATTTACCTTTGTTGCAAGATGTGACACTGAAGATGAAACTTCCTCATGAAGAAACTGGTCTTTATTCTCAAAAAAAAAAGGATAAAGATAAAAAAGGCCCATAGTCAGTTTTGGTTTGACAATTTGCACTGACACATTTTAGACTATTCACAAATGCTTTTATTCCATTCAGCACATCATAAAAGAAAATTGACAAAACATGATTACAACACAAAACTAAGTGAACACCACTATTAAAATACAAATCTACACTTAGAATGATGAAAAATATTGTACCAGATGTAAAAACCAAAATCAAACCCTTACAGAACCAAAAACCCCATACCACAAAGGGAGAAACACCCCCGCAGCATAAAAAGTGTAGTACAATTAATTTGATTTTATCTTAATGATAATGTCTTAATTTTTTGGATCTGCACTGAGTTTCTGAATACTGTACTAGAGTATGGTTTATGCATTGTCTGTGGGCTGGGGGGAGAGGAACGTCACAAGATTTTTTCCTCCTTCACATTAAAAAGCTCTACATTTCCTTAACTCAAAGACAGACTTTCATCCACATTCCTTTCCTCTCCATTCAAAACTGTAGATTTCAGAAGAAAACTAGAGTGCTAATGATGCCTGTGAATGTTATTCAGTAGGGAACCATTTCTGTCCATCTCTGAATTAAACTGTCAGTACTGTCAGGCCATTCTGCTACTATCAATGCTCTCTTCAAGACATGGCAAGTCAGATCATTGTTGGGAATACTCCTGAGACCAAAGATAAAGGAAGTGGGACACAGAATTCAGGAAATACGCAATTTTCAGTCTCTTCACTCTGTGTTTTAATGAGAGAAATGTTACCTTTTTTTTCTTTACATATGACTCCAAATACAAACACTCCCAAGTACAAAACCAGAACAACTACATATGACTGAAAATATTTAGCCCCAGTTTCAGGAAAAAAAACCAGTTAAAACAGAAAAGTGGAAAGTGTCTTTGAAGCAGCTGTTTCACAAAATCTCCAATATTCCCTTTGGTCCATGTTTTGATTACATCAGCCACTTACTGTTTCAAAAATCAAATTTATCAACTCCTTACTTTTCAACTAAAGCAAATGCTAAGGAGTTGATATGCACGTATTCCACATGCACGTATCCCAAGACACCTAAAACACTCATTATCCTGGCTCCTACGCATTGCCAAAGGCCTCCTTCACTTTGCTAACAGCATCAGAAAGAGGTGAGAAAGCCAGTGCAAGAGTGTTATGTATGTTCCTAGTTATGTGAGGACCCAGATGTATCAGCTTCATTTTGAGAGACCAGCCTCAAATCGCATGCTTTTTTTGAAGTTATATTTATTTATATTTCTTTATATATATTTACATACATACTAATGTTTCCACTTACTTTACAGTCAATACTTCATATTACACAAGGGACAAGGACAGAGCATTTCTAGCACAGAGTATGAAGACCATTGCCCTATAGTTCAATATATTTGTGTGCTGGAATAGAGTGAGCTGTAGATAGCCAGATTTACTTGCTGGGGTAGAACACAAAGTCAGGAACTCGTATTATCATCCAAAATGAGACTATTACTTCCTGTACATTGCAACGAATTATTTAACTTCCGAATTCAGTTAGCTGTTAAAATAGGAGGATATTATTGTAGATGGGGTACCAAAAATGAAAACATTAAGATTTGTGTAGTTCTCTCAAATTAAATTCAACTTCTTCCACCCTTTTTGGTTTTTTCATTTCTCTATTTTTAAGAGAAACATTGGCAATGTTTTAATGGAAACAGCTCATGCATACTATTCAAAAGTCTCCCTGTTTCCCTTCAACACCCTCAGCTCTCAAGCTTTTGGATGAGGTTGCAAAGTCCTAAACTTAACACAATGGAGTCTCTGCTAGGACACAGGGTACAAGCTAGAGAATACTTCAGCTGATTTAACCAAACTTTTCCCAAGAACAAAAAACCAAAATCAACAAGAACTAGGAAAGCTCCAAAGGGAAATATGGTAAGAGGAGAAATTCTCAGACATCCAGAGCCTGCAGAACTATCAGTTTCAACAACCAACCATACTGTCTCCAGAACAAACATGAAACTGAGAGTATCTTCCAAAGGAACAAAACCTCTCATTTTCATTCTTCCAGCTCTCCAAGTATCTTAGGAAGGAAAATAAAAATACAAAAGTGCATAGAGACATCATGTTCTAGTAGAGAGAGGAGAAAAGACGGAGTGTGAAGCCATACAGCCTCTAGCAAGACTGAGCACAGGGAAATGAGAGTGCAAGGCATTTTCACAGTGAAAGTTTTTAGGGGAAAACCATGAGATGCAATGAGCACTTTATAGGGCTAGGGAGTCAGGATAATAAAATGTGAATACCACTGCCAACAAAAGATGTAATTAATAATAAATAGTAGACAAAAAAAGGTTATTTATGTGCATCTTTAAAAAAGGGACAACTAAGACAGTGCTGCTGTATTAATAAGAGTGTTACTACTCATGGTTGTACAAAGTGGTACCTCCAAAGGAGTGAGACACAAGTTTGCAGCAGCTATACTCATGCAACCCACGGTGATGGTCAGTGGACAACACATGGTTTAAAGAGATGAAATACAAAGACTGAAGTACATTAAACCCTCAAGAAAGAAACTGGTGAGGATCCAATCCCCAAAATACATTTTTTGGGGTGGAAGACGTATCAAATATTCATAATACCCTTTTAAATACACTGCTGAAGAAAAAGGAGACTTGGACAACAGCAGAGTGCTTGTGATGTCCATCCATACATCCCTTACATTGTTTGAAAACAGCCTCCAGGTTTGAATTCAGCCATCTCCAACAGACTAGATTTGAAAATGTTTTGTGGAAAATCCATCCTTATGAAAAGCAGAGAGAAGCAGACTAATGCCACACAGCAAGAACAGAGTGTGTGAGGAGCAGGTATAAGGGTTCAGAGCCAGTCATGGCCCACGTGGCAGGGAGGGACCTGTGCACCCTGCAGGAAAGATGGGCTGTGTATTAAAAAAATACAGAGGGAAAGAGCAGAGGGAGTGAGGGGAAATGTGCCACCACTGAGAAGAACCCAGGAGAAAAGATGAGAGATCACATACAACCTATTTTCCCTTGTTACCCACAGAATAATTTGTATTTTTAAGTGATACACATTAGTACACCCTTCTCTTGATACATTATCCTCTACTTTTGTTACCATTCCAAGATGAGGGAGCCTATGATTTCGTTTATCGATTTTCTTTAGAGGACAATCTGCTGGGCAGCTATGTGTACAAAAAGCTCATCTTCACTCTTTATCATGCTGCATAACACACAGTGATGCTGAACACTTACAAATTATTTCAGTATGTTTTAGTGTGGTTGGTTTACAGTTATGACAATTTATTGTTTTACTTCAATTTAAAAGAAAAACATGGACTACGTTACAGTATTTAGATACTTCTAGGTGGCTAAATGTAATGCTAGTGGGAAATGCTGATCAGCAGCTTGAATAGCCCTCCAGTTCTGGCAGGGGAAGGTTGGTATGCACAGCGTGTTTTCATAAGGAAACAAGTGCCCTTTTGTTGGACATACTGCAAACCATAAGGTACTCAAGGGACTAATTCAACTAGCACACAAACCTTTTTGTATAGAGATCAAAATTGTAATCTACTTCCCTCAGCTTCCTTTGTGGTAAAGTAATTAATTAGTCTCTTTAGATCATTCACTTTCATAATTCAGGCCAAGATGAAGAATGCTGAACATCAAAGAGTTAAGGCAAATAACAGCATCATTTTGTCCTGCATGCCCTTCTTGTGCTCTAATAAGTAAAATGGTACATTATCGATTTTCTCTACCCAATTGTGGGAGCTTCCTATCACACACACACACACATTAGCTGTGCACACAAGAGTAAACAAGCTATTGTTAGAAGAGTAGGTCCTTTTGGAGCAAATTTTCACCCTTCTACTGACTTATTGCATCCCCTCCACCTATCATCATGTCTCATCAAGGACTGAGTGTAACACAAAGCCTAGGCTGTCATGCCCGTAAATGCAAATTAGATTATGTACCACAAACATATCATTTAAGCGGGAAAAAAATCCCAAAACAAACAGCACCTGAAGAGATACACTCCAGGGAAGAATTGGAAATAATTTCCAGTACTCCTCAAACCCTACTAAATAATTTAGTGATAGGAGAAGGGAAGGTTAAAGAAAAAAGGAAAAAAAAAAAAAAAAAAAATCACTCAGGAAATCACAAACCTGAAAGTCAACCTCTGAAGCTGGAAAGATTCCCAAAACACTGATTACAAACCAAACAGCAGAACAACGATATATACACAGCCTGACCAGAAACAACACAGATCGGGAAGAGGAGATCACACTGCCAGATCATCATCTTAAAATACAGCGAAGAAAAGAAAATATTTCCTTGGGTTTGAGAAGGATCTTAATATAAGGTAAAATGAAATAAACAAGACTGAAGCTGATTATTAATGCAAAAGTCATTCTGCTTATCTAAGTTTAGAACTGAATCCAAAACAATGCAAAATACACTCAAGCATGAGTAAGAAGAAAGTTATCAGTAGAAGATCAGTGGGATTTGGCCTCTTTTTTTTTTTTTTGCTGTACCCGTAATATACACCTGGAAAAATTCAATGCATGGATATATGCTTTCTGAGTCAGGAAACTGATGCAACAGTGATCAAATGTAAACGGGCAATGAAACAACTCTACTACTTTCAATATATTCCTTTAACACAGCTGAGAAACAAAGCTGAACTGTACCTGAACACCCACGCAAAACTGAACATGCCTTTAAGGAAAAACAAGGCTTTCAATTTTAACAAATAAAGGCTGCATTACTCAGTCATACATTGCTTTCTTCTTGGACATGAGGCTCAGCAGAACAACTCCAGTGCTGAACTGTGAATTGCCTCTGCTCATTTCTGGCAGAGATAGCCTAGACTGAGATCAAGATGATGTGATCAGCCTCGTCCATACTTCACCTACGGCTAGATCTCCATCTTCCATTTGTATGCCCCCAAAGCAATGAGTGAATCAAACCAGCCATCTGGGCAGGTGGTGTAAATTGAAAATTTCCTGTTAATGTCACCAATGAAAAGTATTAACCTAGGCATTTCTAAAGTCTTACTTAAGAGTAATTTGGTATTTTAAATCCATTTTTCTCTTCCATAAACAATACTTTTCCACTCCAGATTGCTCACTACACTTAGAAAAACATCTTATGACAATAAACTAACTAAATAGTGACAGTGACTCCTATCCTGCAAGTTTCCTCAGCCAGTCTTCAGCAAAATTGAAAATAGTTTTGTTGATAAAGAAAAGGAAAATGTAAAATCTAAGTGTGTTGAAGAATTATACTTTAATTTTGGCATACATTTCATAGACAACCCTAATTTGGAAACTTGCTTTTGAAATATATTTCATCAGATCATTTCTAAAAGAACTTATTTCACTCTACTAACTTCAAAAGGTCTGGGTGGCTACTCCAGACACCGAGGACAACCCATTCAACATATTTAAAAATGCTTCCATCTTCTAGGCTCCAGTCTCTCATAACTGCCTACTATTCACCAGACCAGCTGAGAGGTGAAAACATAGGAAAACTGCTTTTCATCTTTCAAATACTTTTAATATATTCAGTATTAATAATAAAGATGATGCTCTTTTCTTCAGTATCCACAGCTGTTAAGAACTTGCTTAGCATTTTCAAACTCTGTTTCATTCAACCACTTCAGTTATTGTTTCACATTCCATTACATTTTAAAACAGAATATCTAAATTATTTCCGTATTTTTATTGTCAATTGATATAAATGTCCAAGTGTACCAGAGAAGATTAATTTCAGAATGTAAGTATTTACACAAGAATACTTCTGGAGTTCTGCATTTTATTGGCATTACAAAGAGAAACACTGGAACACAGATTCCTATGCTCTCTGTTTTTATATCAATACACAAGATTACTCTGTTAAGTGCTCGCATTACTGTGCATCTCTGTAGTAAGAGATTATAATACATTTTACTCAGACTTAGCTTCTCTGAAATACTTTTGGAAGAATATTAATCACCTTAAAATATCAAAAAAGCTCATATGTCATTAAGAATTTAGTTTCACCTGATTTATAATATTTCAAATATGCTTCATGAAATGGAAACAGCTGTATTAAGATCAAAAAACCATCAACCATCAAAGCTGAAACAAAGAAGGCCAGACAACCAATTTTAATTCAATTTCTGAAACAATTCAACTATTCAGTGAAGTTTTCAATTTTGATGAAATTTCCATCTGAAAATCTGTCAATTATTTTTAACAACTTAGCCATAGTAGAAGTTCATATTTGGTGTTTCCTTATCCAGAAAACAAACCAACAGACGCTAATTCAAAAGACAGTAGCTGACACACAATTCTTATTCAGTCATGGAGTTTGCCATTAATCCACATGTCTCCAATAAAGGTCTTGGATGAGTAATGGCCATATTTTCCTAGCACAGTTCCTGCAAAACAGGCTGAATGCATCATTTTTTGTTACAGCGTTCAGCAGCACACATACAGCTTCCTTTTGATATGTGCCTTTTATCACACGTGCAGTGATCACACAGACATTTTCCCGGAGCTCCTCACAGAGAACCAGCAGCAAAACTTGTTGGAAATGTGTCTTTGATAATGGCAGAGCTGAAAGACAGTCTACCTAGGAAAGTGTTCAGCAACTTCTAGTAACTCTACTTATGTTATGGATGTCCTCACACAATCTGGCAAACAGCTTTTATAACAGCAAGGAACCCATTATAAACCTACTTAAACAGTAAAGAATTAAAGTGATTCATTCTTTCTCAAAACCCACTATATTTTACTTTGGATATTGATGGTAGGAAGTCCAGTAGGAGAGTATAGCTCCAGAAACCTCACAAAACCCCAAGAAGATGCAACAAGTAACTTAGGGAAAGCAGATCTCAAGCAGTGCTGTAGAGGAGAGGATGATGCTGGCTGTGTGGATCGGGGGAGTGGATAATTCTCTGTTTGGCTGGAGGGGAGGAGGGCAGACTCAGCTGCTGACAGCAAATCCAGGCAATCAGAGCCAGTAAAGCAGAACTGGCTCCAGTAAAGATACAAGTGATCAAAATGACAAATGGGGGAGAGGAAGGGGATGTACTAAGAAAAACCTTGAAAGCAAGGACAGAGATTTAAATGCAAATTTCCTGAAACAAAGGGAGGACAGCTGAAGAAATGGAATCTGAAGGATGAGGAGGACTTAAACTTTATGCCATAAGCAACAACATTAATATCAGCAATGGAATTTGCAGGAACTAGGGGATGGGAAACCACAGCATAGGTATTAGAAGCTGCAGAGGAAGTAATCACCATCAGTATGGGAAGTGAGGGTCTACACAAGAATTTCAGCTGTCTAGACAGCAAGAAAAATAATAATAATACTAAAAAAACCAGACTTGACCTGGAATTCATAGAGGAAACAACAGTAAAGTGTCTAGGACACAAATTCTCTTTCACACAATAGATAAAAACCACCAACAACCTGCAGGTTACAGGCTTGACTGAAAGAAAAAAATATATACTGATGGTGTCTGTAGTAGGAAACTAATCAGACAATACGAGCTTTGTGGACTCTTAAGAGTCAGAATAAGCCAACAGAGAGGGGATGAGAAGTGAGAAACAGATCTGATCCCAGTCAACTGTGTAAAAAATGACAGTATAAATTAAAAAGTGAAGCACCTCAAAAATGAAAAGGATTTAAAACTTAGAAAAAGCCCCAAAATACTGTGTCAGCTCTGCAGAGTTCCAGAAAGACTGTGAGAAAGAACCAGGACCCACTCAAGAAGCTGCTGAAAGATTGTATGTGACAAGAAGGAGGAAAAGCAAGAAAGGCAGGCCAAGGAAGGCTCAGGAAAGTCTTCGTTGACAGTACCACAATCTAATGTTCAAAAATGATGACAGAATACAGGTGATGGATTTTAGCCAGGAAAATGCCATTGAAATGTCACAAGAACAACTCCAATGAAGAGGAAAAAATCAGGCTAGCAGAGAGGAGAAGGTATGATGGGATTATTGGAGTACTGCAGGCAAAGCCTGAGAAACACAGAAATGGCTAGAAAGTGAAGGAATGGCATTAGCTGGATTAACACTGACTACTTTATTTTTTTTAATTAAAAAATACCCTTATTCAACCCATTAGTAAAACATAAGAAATGCTGCTCAGCTCCCACCCATTTCTGCAGGGCTTGTCTGTGTTCAACTCATTCCAAGATGAAAGCCAGCATTAAAATCGTACCAGACACTTAAACATCTTCATTAAAAGAGATAACTAAAATTCCGTATAGCCAACCTTCAAACATCTTGAGCAAGTCTAAACAAAATTCAGCATGAAACATGTTTTTGCACATATTCTCTTTGAACATAACAAAAAATACAACTGGGGAGAACAGATCAAGGCTAGGGTTCTGAAGTATTTTTACATGAAAGACAGTTTCATTAGATAATATAGGTCAGCCTGACACCCATCCCCTCCCCTAACATAGAGATGCATTTCAATGTGGAGTGCCATTTTACGTCAGAGTTACATGTGAAATTGACACAGCATTGACATCTCTGAGCACTGGTTAGATGGCAGGATTGCATCAAGGAGAACGTAGCACAACTGCCAAAACAATGCCTTCCAGAAATCAAAACCCAGCAGTTTTCCCTTTCCAAAAATACAACTACAGTTTGAAACATAATGACTGTATTCCAAACTGAACACAGGTTTGGCATGCACCACTGTACATTTCTAGCATATTTTCAGAGACACACACAAAAAGCACATTAATTTTATCTTATACATGTGTACTATTTATGCATGTCAAGTTACCTCCATGCATTAATTATAACTTAAGTAAATAAAGCACCTTCACTGCATAAATTAAAAATACTTATGCTTCAAAGGATAAATTAAAATTAACTTCTAAGATACAGTCTAAAACTGTCTGGTCTAAAAAAACCTCACAATAATCCACACATTTATTTACACAACTACTGTTTCAAAATTTACTTGTCTTTCTTATCTCAGGAAACACCTTACTATTTTAAATAAGTGTTAACAATTCAAAGTACTTGAATGTATGCAGAAACTTTTGCTAAAAAGTGGTCAGAGGCTGACTGTTCCCTCCCTTGCAATTTTCATGTTCTAAAATTTGTTTTTGTTCTCCCCTGGAACAAAATCAAACCATTCAGTATAACACAAAACCAGAACTGTCAAAACTTCTCTTTTTAGATCAAACTAAGCTTTTCTATTTAAGAACTATGAACTTCTACAAATTCAAATGTCTGCTTAAGCCAGATCAGACTTCCATATCTAAATAGGATGATTAAAATTGCTCTAGAGTAACAAAGGGGTTTTTTGTGTTGGGCTTTTTTTTTTTTAACTTATAGTAGACTAATTCTTTGTTGCTGTCTGCTACTGCAATGTTCTAATTATTAGGTTGCACAGTGAGAACTCCTTCACTCTTTCTCAGCTTTGAAGAAACAATATACAGCACCAACATTTCATTATACTGGAATACTTTCAATGTGGTTTGCTTTAATGACATAGATGTGACTACCAATTTCTTGCCTTTGAAGTAAAAAGTTACAGCCTTATTTATAGCATGAATGTAAGAAGCTTAAGGATTTTCTTCCCACTCGCTTATTAAAAATGAAAATAAAGCCAAGATGGTTGTTGGGAAAACAACATATCACAAATCAAAGTCAAAACACGATGACTCTGGTTCATCTTCTCTTTTACCAAACGATGTATCAGAAAAGGAAATGAAATCTAACAGTCAACTTCTGTTGAGATCTAAAGCTGGGCTTCTTAATTTACTAAAAAGCACTCAAACTAATTATCTGGATTTTGGCTCTAATGATAAAAAATTAGGGAAGTTCTGGATTCTCCTCTTCTTGATGAGGTAACCCTTCATTCACAGCAGGCTGTACTGTAACAACTTATACATGGACTGAAGGTCTTCCTCAGCCAAACTCATGCACAGCTAAGGTACCACGAGAACTTCCCCCAAAACTCCTCCAAGCTCTCATGGTGCTACTGTCCTCCAAAGCCAGGGGGTTGGCTGATGGAGGTCAGGACACAGCAGCAGAGAGTGCAGATCATCACCAAATCCCTCTAACATTACTGGATTTCACTCCCTTACAATCACATTATTGGGAGAAAAAAACAGGATCTGATGAAACATCAGAAAATTCAAATACTAAAAGCAAGGAACATGAACCAGATCAGCTACAAGAAGCTGAACAAGTGCATTTGGTTACCTCATGCTTTTCCCTTGACACCTGTCCCAGCCATGTTTTAGATACACTGTACCTGTGGCTGACCTAAAAGCTGCCCTGAGAATTACAACGTCAATCAAGTGGTCAGATCTTTCTGTATAGCCTTCTTCCTTAAAGTGTACATAAACTCTAAAATATCTACCACTCAATATTTGGGGCAGGGTGTTGCATTTCTTTCAAAAGATTTTGATTTTAACAGGAAAAATAATTAATAGCTTATGATCATCACTCTAGCCTCTGTGCCAAGCTACACTACAGTTGTGCTAACCTTACTGAATCCTTTATCTTCATGAATATTTCCTTTAATGACTTAGAATAATTTATTTTTCCCCTGTCACCCCCAACACCAAAATCAGTGTCCCAGCTCCACTGGGAGCTGAAAAGGAATTTTCTTAAAATTAATGAAAATGCAAACCATTTGAGTAAGAGATCGTCGTCATCACCACTATAACTTGAGATTACAATTTATGGAACAGAGCCTCAGGCCAGTAAAAGACACTGGACTGGACAAAATAAAATAAACAAACTTCAGCCTCTGTTGCTAAGGTAGAGGGCTGGGAGAATTGTCTGGACAGAAGTCTGAAGAATCCTCTCCTGACTGGGAGGCTATGGTCAGGAGCCTCAAAGGGGGCTTGGACCATTAGAGGTAGAGAAGAGAAGCAGTGAGGAGACAGTGCGATTTACTGGAAGCTTTTGGTGACTGCTGGTGTTCAAGGAGGGTTTCAGGAGGTGACCAAGTCTATGAGGGCTATGATAGTACAAGCCAATAGCTCAGCGAAAACAGTGGAAGCTTACAAGCACCTAAGGATAGGAACTGTAGGAGGCAGAGGTTAGATGTTGTGTTAGAGGTTGGGGGAGACACTTCGGGTCACCTCAAACCCCACAATCTCCCTTCCTCCTCTGAAGGGGGTCTCCAAAGTAAGTGTCCATTCTTCTCCCACGAGAGGAGATCCTATTCATCCATATGACTCTCCACAGCGGCTGTCAAAGAAGTAGCAAGGGCTACGGCTCTACTGTTTCACTGTGCAGGAGCAGGGGCAAGGCAGGGCTAAAGTGGTGATTTTGGCTACTGGAAGATGGAGAGAATAACTGCTGTGACTGGGAGAGGCTGCTCTTCAGCAGTTGCCACACGTGTTGACAACCCACAGCACTTGTCAAACAGAAACTCAAGCTGAGAATAGTTTATCCAGACACACTCCAGCTCTCTCAGCAAGACAGGCGAGACAAACATGGGGTAAAAAGTTGGGTAGGCTTTATTACCTTCTTTTGAAAAGAAACCTCACTGTTTTGCAACCAAGGGCAACTGCTTACTTCAGAACCTCTCATTCAGTATCTAAAGTAACACTGTGGCAACAGAAGATCAGCAACGAAGCTGTACTGGGTAGTGTAACAGGCTTCTGAGCTGGATGGACGCCTAATTGCTACCAAGTTTTTGAAAGCAAGTCAAACATCTTTTTTAGATGTTTTCCCTGATACTCAACTGGTATCAGGGTACCCTTCCTTTCAGGTTATATTTGTTGAGAAGGTCACTGTTTACATTCAACTTATCACTTAACAACAAAAGCTTTCAAACAAGATTGCAGCTATTAGAAGATAGTGAACTACCATTAATGAAATCACAGAAAAAAACAATCCTGCCAAAACATCAGTGCTCTACACAAACGCGCAAATAAAGTTACGTTCTAAAACATGCTTGTTTAACGTATTGGGCTTAACAGATGGGTTGCAGTGCCTCTGCCTAGGGCTGGAAGAGAAAGTACCCTGCGGTATGAAGCCACTGGAATGAAGGACAGCAAGTCCCAGCAACGCCGGAGGCCGGCTGCTGGAGGAAACAGGGGTGGATAGGCCAGTCAGCACCCCAAAAAACCGGGTGACAGCCGCACGATCCGCTCAAACGCTCCCAGCTCCGACCAGGGCCAGCCTGCCGGCACATCAGGGTGGCAAAAGTGATTACTCATGCCGCCGGAGAGCAGGGCAGCGGCAGCGGGGCCGAGCTCACGACCCCTCCGAGCCGGGCTCCGCGCTCCTACCTGGGGGGCCGCGAAGGCGGCGGCGGGCGGCGGCCCGCGGGGACGCGTCTCCTCCTCCTCGGGCGAGTCGTCCAGCAGAACTTTGCTGCTCTTGTTGAGCTTCCACATGGCGGGCGCGGGGCGGCCCCGCTGCGTCCCGGCAGCGAGCGGGCCGAGGCGGGAGCGGGCGCTGCTCCGCAGCCCCGGCCGGGGCGGCTGCGCTCGGCAGGGCTGTCACCCCGCCGGGGGCTCCCGGCCGCCAGCGAGGGAGGGAGGGAGGCAGGGAGCGAGGGAGGGAGGAGCTGCCTGGAGGCGCCGGGAGCCCGCCCCCCGCCACCGCCTCGCCCACCGGCCTGCGGATGGAGCCGGGTGCGGACGGTCGGCCCGCGCTGGCGGGCAGGGCAGGGCCGGGCAGGGCCGGGAGCCGCCGCCCCCCGCGCTCCTCACCTGCCGCCGCTCCCCGCCGGAGCCGCCGCCGCCGCTGCCGCTGCTGCCATGTTTGCGGGGCGGGGGCACGGGCACGGGGGGCTGCCCGTCATCACCGCGGCAACAGCGCCGGGCCCGCCGGCAGCACCCCCGCCTCGCCCCGCAGCCTCCCGCCGGCACGGGACGGGGTCCCCACGATAGGCACCCGCCGAGATGCTGTGGAGGGTGCGGATGGCGCTGCCCGGCCAGCGGTGGCAGCAGGGTGTCTGTGAGGGTGACGCGGGGCACTCCGAGGTGAAGCTGGACCTGTCTGGGTGCTGGGAGGAGCGGCACCCGCAGAGCGCCATAGATGGCCCGACAACTCTGCAAATGGTCCTGGCGCACCCGCCCGTGTACCCACCCGTGTGCCTGCCGGTGTCCCTGCTGCTTTACCCACCCGTGTGCCTGCCAGGCTGCTTTACCCACCCGTGTGCCTGCCGGTGTCCCTGCTGCTTTACCCACCCGTGTGCCTGCCGGTGTCCCTGCTGCTTTACCCACCCGTGTGCCTGCCAGGCTGCTTTACCCACCCGTGTGCCTGCCGGTGTCCCTGCTGCTTTACCCACCCGTGTGCCTGCCAGTGTCCCTGCTGCTTTACCCACCCGTGTGCCTGCCGGTGTCCCTGCTGCTTTACCCACCCGTGTGCCTGCCGGTGTCCCTGCTGCTTTACCCACCCGTGTGCCTGCCGGTGTCCCTGCTGCTTTACCCACCCGTGTGCCTGCCAGTGTCCCTGCTGCTTTACCCACCCGTGTGCCTGCCAGTGTACCTGCTGCTTTACCCACCCGTGTGCCTGCCAGTGTACCTGCTGCTTTACCCACCCGTGTGCCTGCCGGTGTCCCTGCTGCTTTACCCACCCGTGTGCCTGCCGGTGTATCTGCTGCTTTACCCACCCGTGTGCCTGCCAGTGTCCCTGCTGCTTTACCCACCCGTGTGCCTGCCAGTGTACCTGCTGCTTTACCCACCCGTGTGCCTGCCAGTGTACCTGCTGCTTTACCCACCCACGGAGCCCCCTGTACCCCCGCGGGTCACCGGAGCCCCTCTGAGGATGGGCAGGCTGCAGAACGAGCCCCCAGCCTGGACCACGGGCGTGCTCCTCTCACCTGCGGAGCCCTGCAGCCCGGTTGGAAAAGTCTGATGCATCCAGCTGGAGTCCAGTGAGTGCCAGGAGCTCCCAGTTTGACGGCTGAATGATCCAGATTTAATGCCCTGTGTACCAGCTGGTATTTTCATCGATTCTTAGTTTTCAGACTGATTTGCTAGGATACTTTTCCATTAAAGTCCCCACCTAAGCACTCCTTTATCCATTATTTTGATCTGTGAGTTACGGTCAGATGTCCAAAGAACTGGGAAACTATTCTAAAACGCCATTTTTGGTTGTTCTCTTGCTCAACGCTGCTATGATTTCACTAGGGACAGGCCGAAACACTCAAGGATCCCTCATGACAGACTTGCAAGTCTTGCTGTGACTGCCCGATCCCTTCGGGGCCGAGGGTGTTTTTGGCTGCAACCTGCACCTACCGGCTCAGCCGGGAAAGGGCTCAGCCCGGGGCAGCAGCACCAGCTCCTGCCGGCCGCTTGCTCCCTGAGCTGCCTGCTGCCTTTAGCTCCCATCGCTGGCGTCAGGACACCCACGGATCCGAGGTCTGCAAATCAATGAGAAAACTACTTTTCTGTCATAAAATGTCCTATGTACTAAGCTAATCTCAGAGGCATCACAGTTTTAACTATAGACTCTCTTTTGTACTGATTCAGGATTTCTGTAATGACTTAGGAATGCTGTGTAGCTAACTATAATTTGTAGCCAACTCCACAAAAGATACATTCACTTCACTTGGACCTGTAACCACAGAATTTACACCAGTGCAGTTTTAACCCTCTGCCTTGAAAATGAACTTCACAAAACTATAGTGATGAGCACAAAGCAAGTGCACGAGTGTTTGAAGGACTCTAAAAGCCTTTAGTTTTACTATGAGTTTTCAAACAAAGTCTTCTTTATCTCATTTTCAATCCCTTCTCTTGCAAGACTAAAAGCTACTAAAAAGTGAAGCACAGAATTTCCTTTCACATCTTGCTTGCATTAATATTAACCAAATCTCAAGAGGGTAGGAGACAAAAACACATTCTCAGTTATTAAAGACAGATCAGGTTTAGCATGGATTTCCTCTAGAAGGCCAAGTCAATTTATAACTAGTTCTATAACCTCTCACTCCTTCAAATTTATAAACAAAAATATTTCTAAGTTATACTGGCACATTTGTGTAACGCTAAGTAGAAAACAACCATTTAATTTTATTTGAGTTCTGTATTTAGACCTTAAAAAGATCAAATAAATTATTAGTCACCACGTGACCCTACTATTTTAATCCAATGCTTTCCTTATGCTATTTTTCTTATGGCTGTCTGAAACACCAGCTCTACCATTAGACTTAAATCCTGCAACTACTTATGATTCTGCTCAGTTTTGGTCTCACTAAGAAATTCACACAGCATTCCCAGTACACACAAAATTAACTACATGCCTTTGGTCTTTTTAATTTTTACTAATTTTGATTTTTTTCCCCTTAGGTTTTCTCCTCAGATCTTGAACTTCAGTGTGAAAACTTGGCTTTACTTTGGTCACTGAAAACCAATCCAGTTGACTTTAGAGAGGGGAGAATTTCAGTTCACATTTTCTATTTATCTTCAAGACCCCAGGGCATGGCTGAGCACTATCTCATATTCTTCTGAGAAGAATATTATTTTCTGCTGATCTGTTCTACAGATTTGGTCTTACAAATTTATTATTTCCTTTTAAAATTAATTATATACAACTAATCAAATTTGTTTTTCCAGAGTGAGAAGCTGACATCTGCCAACTGGATCTGCCTAGGGTGAAAAAGAAAACAAAACACTTAAATATAAAGTTTCTTCCTCTAAGAAACTATATTGTCATGTGTCCCTAAGTTGTATTCAGGGGAAAGCTGGGAAATCCTGTTTGAGAAACTTCTTGCGTACGATTTAAAATGCTGTGAACATCTTTAGAAATATCATTATGAGAAAAAATTGATGATTCGTCTTTTGAACTCTGATCCTGCCTCCCTTAAGGGAGCACAGAGCTGGGGAAAAAAACTGAGAGAAGTAACAGAAAATGCAGCCTTTGTCTCTGACTCCCAAGGAGGACTGCACTGTTTCGAAAGCAAAGCCAGACAACATGGTTTTAGCAGGCACTTCATGACCTGGCAAAACATTATGCTGATGAAAAATGTGTTTCTCCTTTCCTCTTTTACTCCAAGCTTTGACCCAGGAGAGTAAAGGATGGAGTTTTTTGCTGGCCTAAACCAGGCTCTCAGGAGACAGAGCAAGAATGAGAAAAGAGCAGTAAGGAGATGATCCTCTGTATCATATCAAGTAACTCTATGACACTTGGTGGCTTTAGTGCACGTCAGTGACTGCAGGCTGCAGGACCTTTGGATATTGCCAGACTTTCAGGTACGTGCACAATGGTTTCAGGTACTCATTCCACCCCAGCAGCTCTCAGCATTTGCCTTTCAAATCCCAGTTACTATTCGTGGCATCTCTCATTCATCTGTGCAATAATCAGTATCTCATGTGGGGGTCTGTCACCCTTCCTGACAGACTAACCCCACTCTGGCTGCCTGAACACAGCTGCAGTGCTGCTGTTCCAAGCAAGAAGCCAAACCAAACCCCCGTTGTGCTGGAGGTGACACATCCACCAGTGCTGCCAGCACTGCCAACCTTCTCAGCTGCACTGGGTACTCAGAGCTTGTCCAGGCTGTTGGAGACCACCGCTAGCAAGATGAGATTCACCACTTTCCAGCAGTGTTAGGCACACACCACAAGCATTAGAGAGACATCCCTCTCCCCCTGCAGGGAGCCATTGTTAGCCATTTCATGGTGAAAACTGTCTTTATAGCACCGTGCCAGAATACAGCATAGGCACTGGAGTACCTATATATCCTTTCCTGGATTCCTACCCCCATGTGTTTTTCACTTTCTGGACACTGATAGTGCCAGACTCCCAGTCTGGACTTTATCTCATGAAAGTTTAAATGCCTAGATGTCATATCTCAGTTATTCTCCCTTTCTGACTTGTGGAGAGAAACACTGTGTTGTTTTGCCTTTTTCATCTTGGCATTCTGGAGTGTTCACTGTGGACATCTACCTATAACTGTATCAAAGTTCACAAAAATAAACAATGCCAGGGCTATATCTTTTGAACTGCAGAAAGGGAGGAAGGTTCAGCAACTAGTAATACCAGAGTTCAGGGAGGGCAAAACTTTCCTCTTCATGGTTTCCCCCATGCTTCCTAGCAGTTCCCTAGCCAACTTCAAGCTAAGACGTATGTGGTATGTATGAGAAAATACATATCGAGTGATACAATACACAATTTTTGGGAGTATGATTTCTGGATGACTACAGTTCATGAGTTCTGCAAGTCATCACAATGTCCAAGCTCATTCCAATGCAATACTTATATTTCACTTACATATACATAGGTGCATAAGTCACATTTATTACAGAAAAGCTGTTCTAGACAATTTGAAAAAGGCTGCATTCTACTCTTTTGGGATTTTAGTGTAATTCTCATTTAAAACAAAATGTAAATATAGCTGGTTTAGGAGCCAGAAAACACCCCATGATGGTTTAACCTTCTTTTCTAAATTCTTAAGGCTTACCAATAGAAAGGTGAGGTCCAACCCTACAAGGGAAAGGAAATATTCTGTCTCTAGCTAAACTCCATTCTTATTGATAACACAACCACTTTGATTTGAAATACTGACATGTATAGTAAAGCTGTTTGTGGCTTGGCATGTAACTTAGTCAATGTAGACCTTTGTCCAAAGAAAATGTGTAAGAGAGAAAAGCAAAATACTTTTGGAAAATAGACTTATATAAAAAATTAACAGCTGGTTGAATCAACTGTAAGTCAGTTCAAAAAAATACCAAGAATCCTAAAGGAAGCAGATTACTGTGTGCAAATACATGCTAAATTAATTTATACTTTGCCATTATGATTTATTATAGAGATTTTATGTCCCCAGGGATGACACTGCAAAAATAGAAGAAGGCCAGAACTCATGACAAAGACTCTTAGACATGGAAAAATACTGTTATGAAGATAGATTAACACTGTGCTTTAAACCAGAAATAAATACGAGGAAATGGAATAAATGTACACAGAAAAAGACTGGAAAGGTGGATAGAACTAATAGAATTGCCTCTTCTCATCAGATATAAACAAGGAAGCATCGATTTAGACAAAAGATAATGCATTTATAGCTGAAAAAGGAAATAGTTGTTTTTCAACTGTGTAATTGCACACTGTGTAAATTCATTTCCAAAGAATGTCACTGAAGTTGTGTTCAAGAAACAGGAACTTCATGAGGATAACAAGAACATCATGTAGCACAAGTAAGCCCAAAAAAGCTAATAGCATTAGCTTCAGATTTCAAGGGCTATGCTAATTTTCACAAGCTAGATTTTAATAAAATGAAAATATATTCCATTATTTTCCACTGCAGGATTTCTTGCTGTAATGTACATCAAATTGGCAGCAACCTCTACGGGAAATAGAATATTAGATAAAGCATACCACTACCTAACCTCTCTGATCTTACATCACTTTTTTTCACAAGTCTTTTCAAAAATTTTTCCCAGACACAAAAAAGTTAAAATAAAGTGACCTGAAACAGTGCTGTTCTCTGCAATATGTACACTGGATAGAAGTGCACTCAGAAGATTGCAAGTACTAAAATTTCATTGCCTGCATGAAAGAAATGTCGTAATCCAAAGTGGGTGAAATTCTCCATTCTTTGAGGCATGCTATATTTTATATTACATTGATCACAAACTGTTTTTCAAGAAATCTAGTGCATTTACAACTTTTAATTACCAGAATCTAATGAAAATGAAAAATTGGGAGATTAACTTTTGAATATTTAAGCCACAGAGTATGTGGTTCATGAGAATACTCTCATGAGCGTGCCCAGACTCATGTCTAGAGCAAATCTACTCTAGAAGAGTAAATGTAATCAAACATGCATCATCTTCTAGAGTATTTGGTGATCTGTTTTGCAGGAATAGTGAAGAGTTAAACCTAATGAAACCTCCCTAGAATTTTATTTAAGTCATCAGTAAAACTTTGCAGATTGAGGCCTTCTCTGCCTCATGGAATGGTGATCTCAGCCTGAGATATTTTCATGGATATACCAGTGCTCCAAACAGGCAAAGCTATACAGGTGGTGCTTTTTGTTTTGTAGTTCCACAATTATCTGAGGAAAACAAGGTGCACTGTGGGGGAAAAGGGGGACTGATTTTCCCCCACACATCTGTCAGAGCAGCAGCTCTGACCACGAATGATATCTCTGGACCGTGGGAGTCTGCCATAGCCAGGCTATAGCAGACATGTCCTCAGTTTTCTTTGGAGATCCAATTCTTACCTGTAGTTCTGATCCAAATTTACAGCACAAGGACCTTGAAGAGTGCAAGACTCACCTCCAAGTTCTCTTGTTGCTCAGGGCATTGTGAGGCCATTAGACACCAAAAAAATCTCACAAAAGGTGGACAGAAAAAAGGGATTAGCAAAGAAAAATATTAGAGAAACATTCCAGTTCAGTGCTTATTCTGTTGGTTAACATCAGCAGTGGGAAGATAACAAAGAAAACTACTTAATGTGAAGGGGGAATCTCAAGGCACTGGCATATGACTCTCCTGGGACCAATTATTCCTCAAGTATTTCTCAGTGATGCAGTGAGCACATAAGCTCTCACTAGACCCTGCAGGAAGGAGCAAAAAAGTTTTAATTAAGTCCTGTTTAAACCATGTTAGCTGTCTTTTTCCCTTTTAGAGCCAGGTGCTAGCCCAACCATAACCAAACCTTCAAGCCCTTTGAGCAGAAAGGGCTGGAGGAAAAGAAGAAATCCAAGGAGAACAAGAAGTAATTCCAGAGGACAAAAAAAGATTAAAAGGAAAATGTGTGAGTGTGTCAGACTCAAAAGTAGATTGATGGGCACTGGAGGAGGGCAGCCCCCAACAACATCAGTCACTCCTGGAATGTGTCCAGGGAAGCCATGGTTTCTGCCCACCAGAGCTCTCTTTGTCAGCATGAGAAGGTGAGGGCCTAGGAGCAGATGATGCAGTTGGCAGGATACCCTCACTGAGTTTGTGTCTCATGGTGGCGTGAAAGGCCACTTTGGCTGTAACCAGGAGGAGACTGATGAATAGGTCTTGTGTTTACTGCCCATTGTGTTATAAACATCTCAAGTGATCATTAATGAAAATGTGTTGGAAGAATAAATGCTCTTTAATCTAGGCAAGAAGGAAATTCTGTTCTGCAGTGAGCAAGCCTGCTTTTTTATATGTCATGTATGATTTAAGACAGAATTTTGTTTATTTGTAACTTCTATTCTTCCCTGACATTTAAAATGTTCTTTATTTGTTATACTAATAATGGGCTTCGGATGTGAGAAAACAAATTACATACTTCCTTTGTAGTGCAACTTCAGTGCAATGATCTGAAAGTACTCACTTACATATTAGTGAATTAATCCTGACAACATATTAGTCAAAAAACATCTTCATAGCTGGAAACTCCAGCTTACCTTTATTTGCCTCTTTTTCAAAGTTTGCTACTACTGGAATAAAACAACAAATCATGATTAATAATAAAGCACTATGTATGCTGTAAGCCAAAAAGCACAGATTTTCTAGCAAGCTCTGTCAAATCTTTTATTAAACAAGCAGCAACATACTGACTTTATGTTCTTGCTGTTTATCCACTAGCCCACTTTCTATTCCAATTCCACATCTACACTAACAAGTACCTTTGCAGAACTGTCAACAAGTAGTCACGGATTGTGTATCTACAAATACATTTTTTAAGCGACCAAAACCTCAAATTATTCTCATCCAAGTGATACAACCCTCCCAAAGCCACAAAGCTTTTGTCAAGCCTACAGAAGAATAGGAACATAGATGTTGCCCCATTTATATATTTCCTAACAATCTTCCGGTTCCACAATGCCCTGTTCCCTCAAAGCAATTGTCCCATTGTGGTTTTGTTTTCTATTGCTTTGCATTGATCAATGTGATATGAAAACTTCACATTTGAGGAATACTTTTTATTTTCTCCACTGCTAGCCCAAATCGCAGGCAGGCAGTCATTGCCTCACATAAATTGTGAAGACGCCTAAATACCATGCTTTTGTCTGCAGAGAGTGTGAATCTGCTCGTGCTGGAGAGAAGGGAAGGTGTAAGGCTGTTTAATGTGCAGCTGTAGCAACAGCCAGCTTTGTGAGGAATACAGAAGAGATGCAAACCAAGGAATGAGAAGCAATATTGCTAAAAGACAAACATCCTTCTGGAACACTAAAGGGATTCTTGTTTCAGTCTGGCTGAATCAGGCCAAAAGTCCATTTGGCCCAGCATCCTGTCCCTGACAATGATGTCTAAGAAGAGAAACAAGGCATGGAGCAAGTTCAGTGTGCTACTTCCCATGGCATGTCCTGCCAGCATCAGGTTTCTATTCTAGAGATTATGTCAGCATCTTTGGTTTTGAAACATCTGATGGACTTTCACTCCATGAGTTTTCACTATGGATTCAACTTTTCTCCATGAAATGTATTTACTTTTCCTTTTCTCTTTTCAAATGCAATGAAAAAGAAAACCACACAGAGAACTTTGCTTTTATGCAGCAGAAGGTAGGAATGTTAATGGCATGATGGAAAACATTATGTGGGTCACCTGGTCATATTCCTATCAGTGGAACAGTGCCATCCACTGCAAAAAGTCTCCCTGTACATCAGCACAGGATAGCCCTGTGCCCATCTGAGCAGCCCCTTAGATTCCACCCATCTCTGCCCCAGCCAGGGTGCCCAGCACTCAGGTGTGCTTTTGCTCAAGCATAGACCTTCAGGGGATGATGGAATTTACAGTAATTTAACCTTCTCTTGCTGGCAAAGGATAAAGGCCAATTCCAAACAGCCCATTAAGCATCTCAAGTGTTACTGTTATTATATGATACAGACACATAGTCTTCTGCCCTTTGAAACATTTGGCAGTCTATAATCTCTGACTATGAGAATGCCAGTGGAGTTCAGAATCTGGGAAATTTACTTGGTTTCTATTGTAAGGAAATATAGAATTATACATAGTATAGAAGCATACTATGGATAATGCAATCAAAGGCACTGAGAAAATTAAAAGATTGAATGGCATTGGAAAAAGTATAAATACTAGCTAAGCAACAAAACTGTCCCAAATGCATAACAGATGGAGTTAGAGTTATGGCTCATGAAACTGTGACCATCTATTTTCCAGAGAATTCTGTAGAAAAAACCCTTGTTATTAATGAAATTTAAAAATTTAAAATAATTTTAATGCAAGTTATTGTCATCTCAATAAAACTGCATGTGAATCTCTTATTCCGAACAAAGCATTTTGCAATTAAGAATGTTGCTTACTGTACTTTGGAAGTCTTTAAAAAGTGGATTAAATTATATTAACTCCTTACATATATAGTTTTACTGTTGATTTGACCCTGGTTTCAGTTTGTTTGCTTTGCTTCTGAGATATGCAAAATTTAATTAAAAGTGCTTTAATTCTGAAGCAGTGTCCACACAGGATTAAAGGCAGTTTTACTAACACACTTCAAAGTCACACCTGTACGTGGTTCACATCATTTTCCTGAGTGCTTCTGCATAATCAGCGCTGGTGTGACATGCTAATATGGGAGACTGGATAGTCCTGGATAATGAGAGTCAGGAAGAGAGCTATAAATATTGCTACAGAAGTAATAACTCTGTTTTGATTATTAATTAGTTTTCTAGTAAAGTATGCAGGAGTCAGTGGCATTTGCCTAAATTTGCCTAGAGTATTTGCCATTCCAATTAATTTTCTTTAGCATGGGAAAAAGTTCCCATGCACAGGCTAATGATGCAAGATGGAGTTGCGTTTTTCTTCCTATGCTTAGAACAAATTGCTGAAATCTTGGCTTCGTTGATGTCATTGATAAAGTTTTCCCTGACTTTAGCAGAGGTATATTTTCAAAAACCTTCATACAGAAGGAAGAGGAAAAAACCTGTGTATGTGCAGTGTAGAAATAGCAATGTAATCTAAAAAGATATTTTATCAGATTAGTTCTTGGTTTCTCTCTTATGCCTTTGAGATCAGTATTAAAAAAAGAGATTTTGTTATCCAGTTAAATTTCACAAGAGAAAGATTCACTTCAGTTGGTTTAAAACCTAATTAAAGGAGTAATATTTTTTCATCTTTTTTTCCTCTTGATCACAGCAGTACCTAACCTGAAAGGAGACCTTGGGTTGGCCCCATTTCTTTTGACAGACACTTATCTAAAGTGTTCCTGAACAAATATTTGAAATTAAGGGCATAAAAAATCTGGTGGATGTTGGAGCAGGGTCTTAAATTCTGTTTTGGTTATTACTTATGCAATTGTGTAGATGATTTAAATTTAGAAAACCCGTATAACAGTTTACATGGCTGAGTCTTTTCAGTTTCCATAGAATCATAGAATCAATAAGGTTTTCTTGTCTCTAATCTCATCTTCAATGACAATAGTTTTTTCAGCATTTAGCTATTCCAAAAGCAGAACTCAAAAACAAAGTGCTTCCAAAATCACCAAGTTTTCACCAATCACTTGCTGCTTTTTGCTGTTCTCAAGGCACTAGCATGTAAAGCCAGGGTGTATCCCCAAGGACACTGGCAGCTTGCTACTTTACAATTTCCTTCAGCTATCCCCAGTGAGATGTAAATCTACAATAATCTAGATTTTTCCACCTTTTTTACAGCACCTAAAATTTTAGATCCAAATAAATTTTCCCCCAGGTGTTCACTAACAACATGCTCAGTTTTACTTAACAGAAAGGTCTACTGTAAAGCAGATACAGGTGAAAGAGTTACTTTCTGAAAGCTTACATTGCTTTTTGTGTGTTATGCTTAGTGTAGGCCAGGTAACAGAGACTATGTCCCTTATGTTTGGCAGTAAGGGAATATAAAGCTTGCTTTAGCCACAAGGGGTTTATTCCAATACAGGAATTCAGTTTAGGCTAAAGCTGGAGAGATTTATACTGGCTGAGAATTTGCTTATGCTTTAAGAAGCTTACTTTTATTTAGAGAGTTCAGAGATTTCAGGAAAGGCTGCAATTAGAAGAGTTTATCTTCTGTAGATGTATTTGCATACCAGTACTTATTTTTCATAAGAATTTTTTAACTTATATTTGCATAGCTTTTATTCAGATTTAAAATGATGTAATTTCTTTTTTCCGTATCTCTCCCTGCCTTTATTTCATCCACCGTTGATGAGTTTAAATGTTCATGTATTACAGTTATACTGCAAAATCACTAACTTCTTTGAAATTCCACTGTACCTTCCTCCTGACTTTAATAGGCTCAATATATACTTTATGTAAATCCTTTTCCTTTTAATACTATGATAGTTTGCTATAAAGTACAGTTGTCCATTTGGTCAGAAATTTATGTCTATTGCAAAATGCAAAAAGAAAAAAACCAGTTACTTGGAACCAAGAAATTCATATGCTTCAGGAAAGGTGAAGATTGGTATCAAAATGAATAAACTTACATTTCCTATGAAGGAAAATGTTTAGATTCAGAAATGGCAGTGCCTGCTGTGTCTTGTATTGTGTCTGTTGTGCTGTTGTACAGTGCTGTAATCTCATCATTCTGCTTCTGCCAAACTGTTTTTAAAACTTCATATTTGATTTGGCAATTCCACATTTACCCCAATGTTCATCTTGAAGTTAAGCAGCCATTATGTGTGTGTGCAAAGTCAGTCATCCTGCATTTTTCTTAAGAAATACCCAGTAAGTAAAGTTTCCTTTGAATTTCAAAGCAAATAACATCTGCTTTAGCCATCCTGTGCAAGGTTTCTGGATGAGTTCAGCAGCATAGGAGCCTGCAGTTGATCAGTTTGCCACTGCCTTCAAGGGCAAGTATTGAACTGTTTCAGATGGTACATGATAACTTAGATAAGCCACCAAATTAATCTATTTGTACATGATAAATTTTAATGGTCCTCTTTTGCTTTCTTTGCAAAGAAAGGCTTGGCATCTCGTAGTATTGCACCACATCTTTCTTGTGTACACTGATGAAAACCTACCAGTGAGGTCATTTCAGAGGGAAGGCAGCACATCCCATTAACCTGTGCTGGGATCTGGGTACCTGGTGTTCTGCTAAATCCTAGTTTGCAATCCAGAAAGACTGCTTTCATTGCAGTTTAGACTAAACAGCAAGCTCCCTAAGTACAGGGTCTGCAAGTTCCCTGCTCTGCAGCATCCCTGGGTTTCACAGCACCCGGTTGCTGGGAGATGGAAGCTGGCACTTACCTTACCTCCTCATCAGCCCAGTGTTAAGAAGAAAACAATCTCATTTTTGCTAAGCTACTTCAAAGAGCTTTTGGTTGCCTGGCCCTCAATAAATCTTTTCCGTCTGCAGAGATACAGCAAGGGCGATGCCCTCTGATGGGTGATTAAGCACAGAGACCCAACGGTGGCACATCAATTCCCAGTTTTTTCAGTGACCAGTGTGCCCATCTTAACCCACTACAAGTATTCCTCATGAGGAGGGTTCCACAACAGGCAGGACCTGAGCCCACAAAAATGAGGAATTCCTTTCATGATGTTTCTATAAACATCTGGTTTCTGCCTAGCAGAGGTCATGTGCCTCTTCACCACCACTGCAAGAAAGAACAAGAATTTTTTAGGTGGCATGTACTTGAATGTATAAAATGTTACATATTTTTCTTTAATTACTGGATCCTTGTATTCTTTAGAGATCTGGAGGCATAATTTTACTGGGTAATTTTTGAAGACTTGGCCATTACAATATCTCTGACAATAAGTGCAACAACAAGCAAAAAAAAAGGACGTTCTTAACCTAACTACATAAAAGTCCAAAGAAATTCTGCAGGTCCTACATATATGAAGATTTTCTCCATTAAACAAGCCTGGAGGGAAATACCTGAGTAAAGATGTGAATTACACTAGCATAAGCATCAATCGATTTACTCAGTAAAAATACCCATCCTAGTGCTGACCCCCTTCTATGAAAAAAGCCACTGGTTTTTCTCCTGAGGGTCTGTGGAAAAATTAATGTAACATTAATAAAACCTAGTTTTTTTCTTTCAGTACTATCCCAAGCAGGGGTTTTAATGCATGTGAGTCAGAGAATGGCTTACAGAAACCTCATGCCCAAAAGAGATTTGGGGTTTTTTTGTTTTTTTATGGGGGTTTTTAATTGCTTTCTGAAAGCAGGAGAAGTTAATAAAGTGGCATAATCTTAGATGAGAAGCACCATGTCTAAATTGTACAAACACAGCTGGAGGCTGACTTAGATGATGACTATTCCTTATCCACGCATTGGCGGGGCAGCTGCATTTCCCACGGGTAATTCCTAGGTATGCTTACTAGGGAGATGCAGATTATGATCAATTGCACTCCAGAAATCCAGCATAGCCTGAATGAATATGGGTTCCTTGTAGTTCCACAGCCCACATTTTTGTATGGGAGTTCATCCCTATTCCTGTAGAATTTCATCTTTCCAGGTACACTGGCTTTTCTCTGCAGGCACACATTGCTCACAAAGTTAGATCAGCAATAGAAAATATCTTGATTGCAGAGTAAATGGTCATTTTTACCAGTTCATCTGGTAAAAACCTGTGACTTGCCAGTAAATTTGCTTACCTTGACCAAGTGACACATGGCAGGGTAGTCCAGTGCAGTGGCTGACAGCATGAGTACCACCTGCAGCACCAGTGGTAGGTACAGGGGAAGATAATTCAGTTTCACTTCCTAACCCAACTCTGTGAATTCAGGGTAATGAAGGAGGTCCATGATTGCAGCAATCTGGAATTTCAACCACAGAATGAACAAAACTACTGTCCATTGTAAAAGAAAAGAAGTTGCATATTCTATTTAATGGAACATTTATTAGTTTTTTATGCATTTATCAAAATGACAGTATGATATTGAGCCATAAATCTGTATGCTGTTAAGTTTAAAATAATCTGTAAGAAATTTGTCATGCTTATTACTATCACGCTTTTTATCTGGTATTTTACATTTCCCACCTGTGAATAATCAAGATATCTATGAGTAAGCAATGTTACAAAATGCATAAATATACAAAGAAAATAGTTTTGTGCTGTCTTACGGTAATATTTGTCTCCTAGAAAGTGCAGATTTTTAACTTTGACATGGAAGAATGATTTACAGTGCCTGAAAAAATGCAGTTTCTAACAGAATGAAGATGTTCTTCATCAGAGAAAAACACTGGTATTCAAAAGTTTCTTGCTGACTCCCTCAGCCACTTCTCATGAGACATTTCACTGTAAGCTATTGTGCAGAAATCTAAAGCTCATGACTAAGCACTGCCAGTGCCTATGCTGGTGTTACCAGGCTGCTGTAACTCAGCACTTGAGTCCTTTAAGGGGGTTTGCAAGTTGTGGCTTGAAGATATTACATTGTGGATGAAAACTGAATTGAAACTTAGTGAGCTTTTATTGAACTGGCATTGCTGAAAAGATTGTGGCTGATAAGAGTTTAACCTATGACACAGTAAAACAAAAGAAATAAGTGTGTTACTAAGGTTATGACATGACCTGTAGAAAAAAGTGAAAAGGTAAATTTTATATTCAGTCCAAAATTGCTGTGTATGGCATGAAATGTGACATCCAAAGTGCCCAGCTTTACTCAGTGAACCAAAAATTTTGTTATATCCAAGTGCAGTGTAAGAGAGCAAGGTAGAAATGTCAAAATTGTAGACCCTAGAGCTTTGTGGGGCCCCATTTTTCCTTAAAGGTTGATCTGTGTATGGAATGGCACAGGATTATAGGGGGAAAAAACCTCATTAAGAAAACCGCACACAGATGAGCCATTCTTCTGTATGTATTTTTCTGTAGAATCACTCAATTAGTAAAAATACATCTTTTTCTGGTGATACAAACTACTTCATTAGTATTTTTATTTATTTGTTTGGTTGGTTTTTCATCCTTATAAATACTAGAAGGACAGAGAATCTGGCTTTTTTAAAGGTCTGCAGGTCTAGGGTGTGCAAAGCAGAGCTCCAAGATTTTGCAGTGGACCTGAGGTGCTCATTCCAGAGTTGTGCACCAGACATGCCTTCCCTGCACTTCAGTTCCTACAGACAGCACCCCAGTCCTGCAGTCTGTCAGACAGTCCCAGCATGGCCCAGGAAAATCCCCTACATTGTACTCCTTAGGATGGGTGCACCTGGCAGCACAGGGAGACACAGCCTTCCAGAGGCAAAGCACAAGTGCAAGACGTGAGAAGAGCTAAAAAGAAGCTGAAAAAAATGGGTCATTGAAACCAAGGCTAGAGAAAAGCAGTGCAATCAGATCCTCAGTATTATATAGCACCTCATTCTGCTTCCTTACAAAGCTGGAACAAGAGAGAGATCTAAATCTAATCAAACCTAGAAGAATGCTTGCCTTAGTCCTGGGAAGAAAACAAATCAGATAAAAAATCATCAGAGACTGAAAATTTTAGATGACAAAAACAAAATAAAATGTGTTTATTTATTTGTTATTACTCCAATAATTTATCTCCAGTTTAAATTTCAGTTTGGTTATGTGACTCTTACGAGAACTCAGTTCATTCACTTGCAAAACTGGTATACTACTTACCTAGAAGCTTTCCAAATATGAATAGATGTGTTACATTCTTTACTTGGCTCAATGTTTCAGAAATATTTTTTGAGATTCCTGAGTTACAGGCACAGAAGAACTATAAAGTATTGTTGTTACTATCACTCTGAGCTTTGGATTAGAGACCTGACATAATGAAAATCGTGACAGTGACCCGCTTCAATCAAATTCTGTATTTCTTCTGAAAACTTGCTGGGTTTGTCCATAAATGTGAGCAAAAGGGAGGACTGTTTTAGCATATTTAAGGAAGGAAAAAAGTGTGATCAGAGGTAGATACCATTTTTTTTTAATCCATGTTTAGACACCTAAAGGAGATGGAATTAAAAGCTGCTGAACAATTCCAGATGTCACCACCTTGAAAGAGTGCTGGGAATACTTCTGCCCCTCAGCACCATGAAAGAACTGGCCTGATTCTTAACTATGGATTCAAGTAATCCCAGATATTCCATTTTGAAGATGCTGTCTGAAACCTCTGGATATCTGAAACACCCAAATCCTCCATTAGTAGCAGTTAGCCTTTTCCGTACCTTGGAAGATCTACGGGACAGCTTTCAGTAAATAGTAGTAAAACCGTATTTTCTTTTTTTTCTGTGTGGAGAAATAACTCCCTGAATCTCATTCTTTTGGATCAACTGTAGGCAACGCTCTGGCAGAAATACTGACTGCCAATGTAAAAATGTTGAGCTGCAGTCAGCAGACTCATCACACTGTAAATATTGTAGCTTGTGGAAAGAAATGCAGTGTGGGAGTAACCTTTTACTCCCTTCTGCATACTTGTGGGGGCTTTCTGCCCTTTTGCACAGTTGTAAGTGATTGAACGTAAAGCAAAGCACTAGTGGAGCCTGTGGAGCACTGCTGGAAGCAGAGCAGAGCAGGTGACTCCATTTGCCTTCCTGCCAAATAGTTTAAAGGTACCTTCAGCCTCAGTGCGTGGGGTGGGTATTAAATGACGTCTCTGTTTGCACTGCCCAGGGTATGGCTCAGTGAAGATGCTCAGTGACTAATGATGCACAGGGGAGGATTTTCTGCCCTCAAGAGACCCCGTACCACCCTTTAACCCCAGCTGAGACAGCCTGGGCTAGGACACACATCCATGCTGGGTCAGGCAGAGGCGCTCAAATTAGCTTTCAGAAAATCATGTGTATGGGAGACATCCAGCTTGTGCAAACATCTGAACAGGCGCTCCCTGAGATTAATATACCAATAAACAGAAAACACTCTCCTGCCTCACAGGTATGTCTGAGACTTGGTCCTTCCCTTCAAGGCTCAGGAGTCCATGGAGAATAAAAGAGCCAGTGCAATGCTTACTATTTTCTCTCTAGTGCCTGATAGCTGGTGAGTGAAGAGGATGACACCACCTAAGTGAGCCCATTGTACCTCCATTTACAGACTGAATTAACAGCAGTAACAATACATCACACACATTCATTTCCTGCCTACTCAATGAGGAATTGATACGCATTTGTTGTAGGTTAAAATACCACAGAAAGCCAAGCCAAGTGGATCACCAAATTACCCCAACCACCAGTACAATATTTCCGCCTTTTCCTGTCAGATCCCCTTGGGCTTAGCCTTTCCATTTTTGTGGGATTTGTTGGTACAGCTTAATGTCATTTCTCAAACTACAAAAAGGTGGAAAAAAAGTATAATTTTTTGTCAGTATAATTTGTTAATATAACTGTGTTAAGTCATCAAAACAGCACTCCTAGCCAATATTACCAGAGCAGTGCTTTCTAGACTCAGATTTAGCATTTTTTAGGTAACTGAGAAACAACAGCAGCTTTGGTCATCCTGGCATTCCTGCTGCTCCATATCAGGTGTTCCTGCAGGAATAGACAACCATCCTTTTGCAGTGCCAGCCAACTGAGCCATTCTGGTGTCTTTGAACATATGACAAGAGAGGATTGAAACTTCCAAAGTCAGTAAGTTTGATGACACAAAACAACAAGTCAGGTTACTTCTTTGCATAAAGCTAGTAAAAGTTTCAGTGGAGGTACAAAAGTACTTTGTATTTGAATTGCATTAAATTTGAATTTCATTAAAGCCTGAAACCCTACTTCAGTACAAAAGGCATGGTTACACACAGGAACTAAAGAAAATACAAGAGGTTGTTTTTACACAGTAAAATTGTTTTCTTGTTTTGTTTTATTTCCTGGTTGGTTGGCTGGTTTTGGTGGTGGTGGTGGTAGTTTTTGGGTTTGTTGTTTTGGTTTTTCTTTAAAGGTCTACAGGATAACCTCCAGGGAAAACCAAGACAAGAACTATATGAGTGTGTAGAGCACTGAGTGTGGTTTTACAGCAGGAAGAGAAAAAAATACATTCAGAGTATGCTGATAATTAGTGCTGGATAGAAAATAACAACTTTAAAAAAAAAAAAAACAAAAAAACCCCAAAAAACAAATCCAATCTGTTTGCATTCCTGTTCTCTCAGAGCTTATGAAGTCTCATTCTACCACTAAGAAATGTCCTTTTCCCTGATGGACCAAAGAGACCTCTTCCAGCAGGGAGCATTGGTCATAATACCCACATGAGCTGCAGGGCACTGGGGGGACAGCTCTATGCAATGTGACAAAGGCAGTGATGTCTCACCCATCCACGGTGGTGCCTTGACCACCATCCAAGCTGAGTGGCTCTCTGCTCCCAGGCAGCTCCCTGAAGTTTGAATATCCAACGTCATTGAGCTGGACTCCAAACCTCACTGATCAGAGCTCTCCTCCTGATCTAAAAGGAAGTAGTAATCATCCCAACCACTTAACAGGAATCTTTCCTCTCCCACTCTCCTACCATATGTATATATAAAAATGCTCTTGTAACTGGGCACATACCTTTTATTCTTCTGAAAACAGTGATTGAAAAAGCAAACATCCACACAACCTCTCCTGTCCCACATCCCCAAGACGGATTTCATGAAACATAGTGGCTTGTTCTCTTTGCAGTTTCAGGCATATTTCCACACAAACACTGGCTTAGACACACTTTATCAAGGTTTGTATTCTGTCTGTACATTTTTATTGCTGCACTATCACTATACTGCTTTGGTAAGTGTGGTAAGCGCCACCCCTATGATGGTGTTGCAAAACTGTGTTTTTCAAAATTAGCACTAAGTTATGCCCTGTGTGAAATATGGTGTGAAATCCCTCTGTAAAGACAAATACATGCAAGAGCAATGAAGGAGACGAGTGCTACAGTTCATCCATGTAAGAAATGCTTGAGGGTTTAAGTCCTTTTTGTTAGCTCATGTACTATCTCCCCCACTATTTCTAATATTTGCCATCCAAAGGATCAGGTGAAGAGACTTGGAGAATTAGGATATGTAAGTAGAAACTTTGAAGAAGAGTTCTTGTAGTTTCTGTATTAAACTTGAAAATAATAGCTTGTACCATAGGCACAGAGATTCCCTTTCTACTGATAGTAATTTGTGTAATAACAGTAGTAGGGTCATTGCTTCCCATAGATTCATCTGGGGCCACTTTAGATAAACTTACTAAAGAAAAAACATGGGTTATTCCCCACCATCTTTAAAATAGGTGAGCTTTCTGTGGGTGCCTCAAAACTGATTTATTATTTTGAAATTATTCTGAAGCATGTTTCCCTTTTAGTGATCTTTCATTACAGAGTATGGTAGCATCTAGAGATATTTTTCTGCAGCAAAGATTAGTGCAGCCACCAACGAAAAGCAGTTTTTCATCACAAAGGGCAGCTGCAGTGAGTCAGACCAAAGGTCCATTCCTCCTCTGGCTGAAAACGACTGGTAGCTGTTCCTCAGGGAAAAATACTACAATACAGAGCAGTGTTTCTCCAAGTACACCTTCCCTGTAGCTTCCACCAGTCTCCTACATGGTGGAACTGTTACAAAACACAGCCCTTCATATCCTGCAGCAATACATGTTTGCATTTCCATCTTCCAGTGCAACGAAAAAGTGCTTTTTCTTTTTTAATTCAAAACTTTGCCTGATGATTTGAGTAGATGCTCCCTAACTATTGCATCCCTGCTATTGGTGGTTTTAAAGACTTTCTTCAAATATGGCATTGCTCTTGCTTCTTTTGAGATAATGAGCCATAATCCTGTCATATGCCTTGCCTTCCATTCTTGCTTTCTATGGCACCACCATGACCACGTCAGACATCATCTCCTGTACCAGGTTCTGTTTCACTGTATAAGGTGGGGGAAAAAAGAGCACGTGGTATTCAAGATGCCATTATACCATTAATTTCTGTAATGCTGTAATATTTTTGAGTTTGTTCTCTAGTTGTTTCCTAGCAAACTTTAATTTTTCATTTCTGCCTGATATTTCACTACCATTATCTGCAGAGACTCCTGGGGCTCTGTTACCTCCTTTTACTGCTTGACCTTTGGTGTGTCTGTGCTGAGATGTGGATCAAGGGACTCACCTACTTAAAGAACAACAGGAGAACCACTTCTGTTGGCTCACTGGTATAAGCACACTCAAGCATCATCATGTGCCATCGGCCATTTCCTTGGGTCAGTTCTGCCTGCCTGCATTCAGGGATGCAAAGAGGCTACTAGACTCCTACTAAAGCAAGAGAGGTATAATTTCTAGAGGAAAACATGTAGAATTGAAAGAAATCCCAGAAATATCTTCCTGAATATTGGAAATATGGAAACATTAGATATATCTGAAGTGCAGCCCATGGTGAGGCAGCTGTGCCCCTGCAGCCCATGGAGGACCACAGGGATACAGGGATCCACCCACAGCCCATGGAGGAGACCCACCCTGAGCACGGGATGCCTGAGAGGAGGCTGTGACCCCGTGGGAGGCCTGTGCTGGAGCAGGCTCCTGGCAGGGACCTGCAGACCTGTGGGGAGAGGAGCCCACGCTGGAGCAGGTTTGCTGGTGGGACTTGTGACCCTGTGGGGGACCCACACTGGAGCAGCCTGTTCCTGAGGGACTGCATCCCGTGGCAGAGTGTCCCACACTGCAGCAGGCTGGGGAGGACTGTTGCCTGTGGGATGGACTCATGCTGGAGAAGTTCATTGAGAACTGTCTCCTGTGGGAAGGACCCCACACTGGAGCAGGGGAAGGACTCCTCTCCCTGAGCAGTGGCAGAAACAACCTGTGACCATAACCCCCATTCCCATCTCCCTGCACTGCTGGGGGACAAGATAGAGCTGGGAAGGAGGAGTGAGGGGAACGTGTTTTTAAGATCTTATTTTACTTCTCATTATCCTGTTCTGATTTTTCTAGTAATAAATTCAATTAATATCCCCAGTTTGAGTCCGTTTTGCCTGTGAGTGATCTCTCTCTGTCCTTAAATCAACTCATGAACTCTTTGCTATATTATTCTCTCCCCCCTTTCCAGCAGCAGAAGGGAGAATGGCTTTGGGGGGTGCCTGGCATCCACCCAGGGTCAACCTGCTGTCAACTTTAAAAAATAAGCTCTGTTTTGTTTTGGGTTATGCAAATACACTTTGTGTTGCATTCATAGCTATGAGGAACATAAAGTTACATATATACCTACTTGTTAATATTTGTCTGCAATAATAGGAAAATAATAGGAACAGTTAGAACAAGGCATGGCTGTTGACTCATTATAATTGTATATGTAAATAGGCTGCAATGCAATAGACAGGGGAAATTATACTTCTATAAAGGAAACTAGGGAAAAGAATAGGCACATTTTATAGTCTCATTTATACATTAATTATATGGCAAATAAAACTTAAAGAATTATCTCACTTTTCAGTGATGAAAGTTTTCTTTCAATCTTTCTTGATTATTGAGGAGAAGTTCCCAAACTGAATTTTTGCGTTAAAAAAAGGGATACAGAAGAGCTCTTTATATGTAAGACATTATAGGGCAAATGTGAAGCAGAAATTGAAATACATATTTTCAGTATATTCAGAATGTATTTGGGCTAACTCTATAAAAGTAACTGCAGGTCTGCCAAAACACGAGAGAGAGAGACACAGAGAGAAAGAGAGACAGAGACAGAGAGAGACAGAGACAGAGAGAGGGAGACAGAGGAGGTCAGACTAAAATATCCTGGCAGGACCAATGGACATAGGCCTGTTTGGCATCATGTGTACTCAGATCTGTGAGCTGGGGGTGTGTTCAAGGACAGGATCTGTTTCTCTGCCAGAAACCCTGCACACCGAACTTCTCCAGGAGCTCCACAAAGGGCTGGTAGTGGCAGCTTTCCCTTGCTCCACCCAACATTTCACAGCAATGCAAAACTTGGCCACCCTGATGCTGCTGGAAGACCTCAGATTGCCTGCCCTCAGGGCTCCTCAGTGCTTGGAAAGTTTTTGAAATAGCTACTCCAGAACACCATTTGGGCGTACATCTTCTCTGGATGCTCCTATTTCATAGCAGGAATGCTTTTTTCGTCTGACTCTAATCCTTATTCAGAGCTAATTCAGAAACTGGGTGGCTGCATAGAAAATAGGTATTAAAAAAATTACTCTGGAATAGTAATAAACAGCTCTCAGTTCTGCATCAGTTATTGGGGAATGCCTCTTCCAGTGTATTTCCACATGGAGTGAGCTCTGAGTGTTCCACCACCTGTGTTTTCCCCAATCAGATAAAGAGAAATCCATATGCCACAGTCCTGAGAAATAAATGAAAACCCTTTGAAATGAAATGCTGCTCTAAACTGAAGTTATTTTGACAATAGATCAATCAAAGATATCACGCTTTACTCACGGTGCCTGAAGAGTTGAATTCTGAGCTGTAGTTTCTGTTCCATCACTGAGTTACTCATTGTCTTAACTAAAGATGATTCATGGGCAATCAAAAAATGGCAAGCAACAGAAATACCACCCTGGTGTGATCCAGCAGGTTTGTCAGGTGGAGAAACTCAGGCAGCAGGTAGGCATTGTCTCAAACCCCGTCTCACCAGCAAGGCAGCATGGGTGCAACCAGTTTAAACCACACTGCACAGCTCTTGACCCCATGCTTGGGAACAATGTACCGATTTCTGTTACAGTCTCCAGGCAGTGCAAAGCAGATGGAGTCAGCTCTCTACCCTCGTGCCTGAAGGACACTGCCCGGGAGGCCCTTTACAGCCTTTGTTTACCATGTTTGTCCCATGCAGCTCCACAGTGAGATGCCAACTGGAACAGAAATGCTGATGGACTGAAGGAGTCAACCAGTTTTTTGTTGTATATCTTACAGTAAAAAACACTATCAATTTAATACCTTTTCTAGTAACAAAACAGGTTTAGATTGGATATTAGGAGAAATTTCTTCACTGAAAGGGTGGTCAAGCATTGGAATGGGCTTCCCAGGGAATAGTGGAGTCACCATCCCTAGAAGTGTTCAAAAAACATGTAGATGCGGTGCTTAGGGACATGTTTTTGTGGTGGACTTGGCAGTGCAAGGTTAGTGGTTGGACTTAACGACCTTAGAGGTCTTTCCCAACCTCAATCATTCTATGATTCCAGGTGCCAAAAAGCATGGAAGGAAGGCATTGGTGCTGCGAACTTGGGCAGCTACACTTCCTCCACAGTCAGCAGTCTCTTGAAGGACAAGTGAGATCAAGACCTGAGCTGAGGTGGTCTGAAGTGCTCTCTAGAAGAGACCTTCCCTCCACTACCCTCACAGGGAGACATCACTGGCTCTCAAATAGGTGCTCTAACAGCATGTGATGTTAGCAACTCTATAAACACTTAGGTCTCTAGTAAAATGATAGCATAGGGCAACAGTGGGAAGGCTGAGCTTTCTCTAAATCTGAGCTCAAGATAAAAAAGGCAACATCTACACCTGTCAAAAGACAGATTTCAGGCTGTTGGGGCTCTCACAATTACTGCTAGAAAGCCAAAAAGTAATAAATAACCACAAAGTCAGTCTATTAATTACTTTACTAGGGCTGGCCAAAAATAGGCCACTGCTATTAGTAGCAGAGAGAGAAATACTGGATGGCTACAGATGAATAAATTGTTGTTATGAATTATGAGTTAATGGGGATTGAAAATGCTAAATTATAGATATTAAGTAATTATGCAAATTATATTACTTCATCTAATCATTTATTTAGAGGAAGTACTTATATAGTATTTTTACAGAGTGACTGCAGTGGCAGAAACAGTCCAACTAATGTACAACCTGAAGCCTTAGAAGTAAACAAACTTCTGCAATAAATGGTATTGCCTTCTTTTTAGGAACTTCAAAGCTTTTCATAGTGTTAAACAATGTCTTAAGGTGGTTCTCAGAAATATAGGGATGGGCAATCTGAGGCACAAAACTGGCAAGGGAATAAGATCCAGGGTTTTCCTCTTAAGTTTCATGTACCCATTTCACTGCAGATGGCAATGCTTGGTTAACGTGCTCCCATGCTCCTGGATAGCCCAGGCCTAGGCTATCCAGTACCCCTGGCCTGGCTATGCTCCTCAGGTATATCTGCATGATTTCTCATTGGACTCCTTCCACACAGAAGATTAGCCCATTTTTTTAAAAAATAAGAGCTTTAAACAGTGTTTAAAAAATTGTTTTACTTTTGAAAAGTTTTTCATTTTAATTCCTTTTTTTTAATTACATGGTTGCCTTGGCAGGAATACATGGTGGTGGGAGCAAGTAGCAGCAGCAGCAGAGCTGGGGACAATGTCAGCCCCCAGGTGGGGCAGGGGATCTGTGCTCTCAACCCGAGAGCCTCACCGAGCCTTCCCCTCAGCCTCTGTGAAGATGGCAGTTCTCCTCTTCATGCACTGCTGAAGTACTGTTTTGCAGGAGGTTGGGTGAAATCCAGCAAATATATCTTTGTTTTTCAATCTGGTCACATACAATTCTCTCTGGGTTTTATGGTTATGCTGGCTGCTCTCTCTTCAGACTAAATGAGCAAACAATTAAGTGTCCCACTGCTCAGCCAGACCTAAAGCAATGGTAGTGACTGCCAAGGACTAGACTGACTATAAACACTAACACTGGGAATTAATTAATTCAGGGTTTATATGTGTGTGTGACTTATAGAACAGGCAGAATTTCAGCAGAAAGCAATGCAGACAGGAAAAGTCATGTTTGTAAATCAGAAAGAAAACCAGAAAACCACTTCTTGGACAGAATGCTAGCTGAAGGCCGGGGCTGAAATATGAAAAGGGAAATTGGCTCTGTATGATTTTCGTGCTTAGGAGAACGTTATTTGCCAATAAACATAGTCATATCCAAGAAATAGCTGGCTGTCATCATTTTCTCCTATAGAGTAGGGTGCACAGATCACTGCATACAAGGCAAATTCTTGTGATGGAAAGAATGAAAATATGAGATCTGATGCATTTGAGGCCTCTATTTGGGGATTTAAAAGTTGCCCAGGAATTTGAAATCAAAAAACTTTGTTATCCGAACTACGAGTTCTGTGAAACTGCCTGTAGCCTTGCCAAATCCTGGCATGGTGACACAGCCCTCAGTGCAGCCCAGGCCAAGGCACAGACTTACTCATCACGTGTCCAGCAGAAACTCTTAAACTCTTCTTTTGCTGGGAGATGCAGTGTGAAGAATCTGTGGCTGCTACATGGGATTTTTAGGTGTATTTCTTGTTTGTTGAAATGAAACCATAGCTCATACCAAAAGCTTTCATTAGGAACTGGGATGAGACAATTAGAAAATAAGATGATTTCACTGCCTTACCACATACCCTGCCAACACCTGTGAGCCACTAGCCATGCACAAGCCATGTCGAAGTTAATGGGAATGGACATGTGAGCAACATAGGAAGGACTTTGCCAGCTGTAAGGGACAGGAGCACCCCCCACAACCTGAAGGACAAGTGAAGAACCATCTGCCCAGGTCTTATCACCAGAAGAATGATACCCAACTCTTGGATTTTTTTATCCATTTAAAATCTTAAATGTGGTAAATAAGCAGTAAATCATACAGTAATCCCCGGAAAAAGTATTGCCATGCAGAGGCTTTCCTTTTCTCTTTCATACTCCCAAATCTAATTATTTTTCTAATTTCCATCCCTTCTTTTTCCCAATTCCTGGTCTGTTTCCTCTCTATCATTCTCATTCCTGCTTAAAACTTTCTAGTTCTTTACACTGTTACTTCCAACAAAGGGGAAACAAATCATGTGGTCCTTCATTTTACTGCCCCTTTGTAACAAAATCAGAAGGAGAAAATACAGCACAGAAGGGAAGAAAAGCACATTTACATTTCTGCTAACTACTGTTGTTGGTGACATTTATATTTGTTTGATTTACACACATTCTAATTAATACAAGTAGTAAAGGGGAGAGCTGAGCGGTGAAGCTACAAAAGTTTACAAGTTGCTTTCACATGTTTATTGCTTTGCTAAACCCCAGATCCCTAATCATCTTAACAGATTATTCCCTGCATTCATAATGCTCTGCTGACAATGAAATGTAAACAATCTCCTGCAATGGGAGAGGTAAGATCTATACGGAAGATCTCAGTGTTAACTTATGTCTCTGTTCCTGGTGTCAGGGGAAAAAAAAAAAAAAAAAAAAAAAGCCAGTAATACAAGCCTCAAGTGAGTAGTTTTACTGCAAGTGAAAACAGTCTCACTGATCAAAAATTGTATGAGTATATATCCAAAGAACATGTTGTCCCACAGTTATTAATTGTTGAATACAGTAGCCAGCAGTATCAATCACTCAAGTGAATGGAAACAATTTCTCCAAAAAGAAAAAAAGTGTAGTTAGTTACAAAAAAACTACCCAAAAGCAAACACTGTAGTTTGAGGAAAAATAAATATCAAAGCATTAGAAAGTATAAAAATATATTAGCATAAGGAATAGGAGTCCAGAAGAGCTCTCTGACTGCCCTTTGTTATGGCCTGGGAGCTGTAAGGGAAGTATACCCACACTATAAGGAAGAAGGAACTTCACTACATGACACTTCCTTTCTGTGGTTAGAAATAGGGATTCTTTTTCCTTTTACTCCAAGAAAGATGGGATTCAGAAAAGCTGGCTATTTTTGCAGCTTTTAATCTAAATTACTTCTTTTTCCCCTATCTGCTACTGACGACAAGCTCAAAGTATTTTTGTGTCTCTGCACAACACACTGGATCTTCAGAGAGTGCTGAGCACCACAGGGAAGACAATCCTACTTTCACCTGGACAGTGTGCAGGTTAAAGGTAGATTTTACCTCAAATTACATCCCAGAGTCCTGTGAGTGGGTCCCACTATGAGCTGGGTTTGGGTGGCATTCACCCACAGAAACTTGATTTTCTAGGCTAGAGTTGACCTCTCTTCAGTCAGCATCTGTAGGAATCAAACCAAACCTGTCAGATAGACTGCAGGGCCTCCAAGCAAATGAGCCCACATGAGTTGGCCAGGCTGCACCCACATGTGCTCTGCTGTGTATTCAATTAAACATGCAAAAAGAACATATGCATTTTGTCTGTTCCTTGCAAGTCATTAGGCTTTTCTCTGCCCTTACCAGTTCATACCACAATCACAAATGTTTAAGTAAGTAGGCACTCCTCAATAACTTCCATCTGTAAGAAATGAGTCTCAGAAGGACAGGATCATCTATTCCGAGTTCTTGAGCCCTGAGCAACAAGTTTAATTTGTTACACATCACATTAGATTGCAAGGCAGTCTAGGCTGCTATAGGGAATTCCATAACAGGAAGAATTGATATGTATTCAAATAAAAACATCTTTAGTCTAATGTGCAGTCAAAGAAGGCAAAGCCTATTCATAGTCTCCTGACAGTAGTTAAAAAAACCATCACTTTACAGACAGAAATATATAGCCTGTTTTCTCATCACCACCCATCAACAGCAATGACAGCCCGACTGACAGACAATTTCAGTGTTGTCCTAAGCCCTCCATCCTCAAACTAATATTTCACAGGTTCAGCATATCTGTTGCAGCAGGAAATATCCAGCTTATTCAAGGGCATTTGCAATGTTGACCGTTTTGTTCAAAAACTGGTCCCAGCACGGGATGTTTCACAGCAGCTTTCCCATCTCGTGGGACCAGTAGGTGAAGCCTGTGGCTTTTCACTGACCTTTTTCTCCAAAGGCATGAGAGCAATCAGGGAGATGCAGCCCATCTGATCTCTGTAGCTCCTTGTCAGAGGAGGTGACAGTGGTTAACAGCTCTTCTACCTGTCTTAGGTAACCTGTGATTAGATTCAATTGATCTAATGGGATTGGTAAGATTAGGTAAGATTAGATCATGCCTGCACTCTCACGGAACTGTGCTGCAGGGGAGAGCCAGAGTCTTCATCAGGATCTGATGATCTTCCAGTAGACAGCACAGTGCTGGCTCAGGGAAGCACTCCTACAGGAATCTTACCCAAAAAGACATCTATTGCAAGGTGGGAACGGTGACTTAGTGCTCCAACTGGAAGAGAATTTCAGCCTTGGCCACTCAGTGGAAGGTTTCATGTGTCAAATATCCTGTGTTATGTTCTGATCGTAGAATTTTCTTGGAGTGTATGGAGGCCTATAGTTGCAGATATTTTCTGAAATTATCCTCCAGTGTGACACTTCTTTATGGAATACAACAACTAAATACCAGAGTGCAGGCCAAACCACTGGGCCACATAGGAGGTCTTAAGCAGGAATTAATTTAGAGTACTATTTGGATCTAATCCCAAATGCAGGAGTTCAGGTATTTAATTGCAGTGCAGCTGTTCACATCTGTGCCAGAAGCAGAAAAGCATCAAGGAGGCTGGAAAAGCAAGGGCAGTATGACCCCATGGGGTAGCACAAGGAAGAGAGAGGTGTATCTGGAAATCAATTGTATAGTCCTTCCATAATCAGAAAAATAAGAATTTGTAATGGTCACTCTTGCACGAAGTCACTTTTTCTTTCTTTGCTGCAAAAGTCAAGGAAAGGGACTCCTCATGCAGCTAGTGCACATCCCTCCTCTTGTGCCTGCTTGCTGGAAACAAGGACAGCACAGAAGCAGCTCCCAGTTCACATCCTGGCAACAGCAAGGCTTGCCTGAATACTTCAGCCCAAGGCAAACACAACAGGATGCTTTAAGGCAGCAAGATACAAGTGCTTCTCTTGAGAACACTGCTCTTGAGATTCCACCTCATCCTCAGGGGAACCAGTCCTGAATCACACCAATGTAGCTGAGCACATCACCACACCAGGGACTGACAAGCTACTTCCATTCAGCTGCTTAACAGTAATTGCCCAAATACACATCTCTTACCAGTGGGAAACACAGGGTAGCTGCTGATGTGTTGCTGCTGTCTGCTGAGAGTTAGACAGTTTCCCATGGAGTAAAACTTTTCAGGTTATCTGTTGCTGGGCTGTAGCTAACACATATTAATTTCAGAGGATATTGTGCCTACAGGTCCATAATCCTGAGAGCAGCATCAAGCTCAAAGGCCTGAGAAAACAATAGGAATATCTTATTCAATAATTAATTTTAATCAGTATTCCAAGATGAGTGGACAAAGGAAATAAACAACTAACAATCTTATCCTAAAGAATCAGGATAATTACATTTCCATTTGTTTGTATTTGTTTAGAAAACTTCTGCAGCTGTGTCAGGTGAGCATGTTCTCTCACATGAACTCATTAATTTAAGAAAAGCCATACCCTGAAATAATTTTTCACCAGATAGATGTAGAAATTGCTGATGGACCCAGACTGTTCTGTGATGCAACTGTTTTCCTGCTGAAAGCAGGAATAACAGACAAGACAGCAAAGGTTCCCAGCTTCCTTCCCTGCTGGGCTGTGCCTGAAAGCTCCTTTTATTTCTTCCTCTTGAGTCTTACTTTAGTTCCTGTTTTGACTTTGGTTTCTCTAGGCTCTGTGTACTGGTGTTTTTTCCTGTTTCCCTTTGGAAAGGAGCAGTTCACTGAGTCCCTCCACAAGTGACAGCCCAGCCTGTGCCTTGGTGTTGTGGGCTCCACCATGGATGCTTTCATTTCTGCCACACCAGCCCATGAAATACTCTTGCTGTGTCTCATGACTATTTTAAGCACAGGAGAGCTGCAGCTCTAGCACATCTGGGGTGTTGGGCAGCTTCATCGCGTTTTTTGGGAGTTGCTCCTCTGTTTTTATTGGTAGCTCTAAATCCCCGTCACATGGCATCTCACTTGCATTTCTGGTGAGAGTCTTAGCAAGAAACTAGGCTTGCATTTTAAGGTTTTATATATAGGTATACAGATAAAAAACCAAATAATGATCTGTTCATATAGGGATGTGTGTGCATGTGTATACATTTTCCAGGAGCTCTCTATCAGAGCTGTCATTGATATCCTGAGGTTCTGGATAAGTAGCACACGGATAGTGCCCAGGAAGGGCATCCATAAACCCTCAGCCTTGGAGCACTTGAGCTCACTGTCATTTAATCTTTCTGGCTCAGCTCAGTGGCTCCATCCTCACAGTGCCCTGAGAAAGGATGTGTTATTCCTGAGGCCCTGAGTAAAATTAAGTTGCAAGTTGCTCTCAGCTCTTCAGCTTTTTACAGAAGTGCTATCAGGTGAAGAAGAGGCTCTGTAAGGTGAAGCAACCGTGCTATAAGAAGCTCTGTGAGCTCTGTAATTGTATATTACATTTATAAGTTATACAGAAGTGCTGTAAGGTGAATTAACTGGCAAGGAAGTTGCACTTGAACGGATTTTGATTTCATATTGGTCAGAAGTAAAAAATTCCAACTGGTTTTATGACCCTAAATTGTGCCAACTGCATTGCTGTTTTTTGTAGTAGGTATTAAGTGTCCAAAATCAAAAGTTAACCTGAGGTGAACAGTATGAAACATAGTGAGTGTCCCTTGTGAAAGACTATTTCCAAAGCCTTAAGCATAGGCGATTCAGATTCCTCCAACATGATGATCTGTGCTTGAAGACCATGACTTTGAAGTAGACCACTTTGGCAAAATCTGTTGCAAATCCTTGAAAAATGTTTGTTGTTTTGGGGGCTTTTTTAAACACAATAATACATAAAAATAAAAAAGCGAGCTTTTTGCCTCAAAATGCCGACCCTGTGGCTCTGGGCGTCTCCGAGCAAAGCCGGGGCTGTGCCGCCGGGCCTCTCTCCAGAGCCAGGAGCTGTTGTGTGTCCAGAGCCGCGGCGCTGCAGGGCCTGGCTCTGGCCTGGGCCAGGCGGGATCAAACCAGGCCTTGCGGGGATCCAGGTGTGTGCTAAGAGAAGCTGCAGGAGAGCTCCCTGCAGGAGGCAGCGCGGCAAGGAGAGCAGGGCTGGAGCCCCGTGTGCGCCCTCCCTGCGGCCACAGGCCGGGGCCGCCCCGCCACACGCTGCGGCTGCGCTCCCCGAGATCGGCCCGGCTCTGCGGAGCTGGCTCGCTTTCCTCCTGCCTTCCTCCTGCTTTCCACCTCCCTTGGTGCTGCTGGTGGGGGCTGCAGGGACAAGGGACGCGCCCAAGCTGCTCCTGCCGCCGCCTGGGCGGGATGTGGGAGCACACGAGGCCCGGGAGCTGCCCCCGGCCCTCCTCCCGCCGCCCCGGCCTGCAGGACACGCAGGAACGCAGAAATACACAGCGGTAACAACAATCATAACAGTTTAGCTAACTATTTGGTAATACTTACTATTTGTTAATAATAACAAATAGTAAATGCAGTTAAATAATTCTACGTTTGTAAATCGTGTAAGTACATTGATTTCTAATGCAAAACACATAAAATCACATATAATAAATGCACAAACACATTTTTATATTAATTATATGAAGCATAAATGTATGTATCTATTTTATCGTGTAAATAATACATTTATATAACAACAGGTACATAATGACATATAAAGATATGCCATAGTATATATTATACAGTATATATGCAATATACGTTTGTATAAGTAGCATACATAATATTTTATATAGTATATATGTAATATAATAGACCTGTATGTGTATATTTTATATTACCATATTTTTTATTTATACATTTTACATAATAACATATGCATGTAATATGCAGTATCCGCATTATATGCATTGTATGTACATAATACAATATTTGTATTGTTATTGTTAGACTTAATGTTATATGTATACATAAACCCCTCAGCTGAAATACATGAGTGGATCTGTCAGATTTGGCTTGTGCCTTTGCAATGCTAAGCAGTTTTGTTGCTGTCTGGAAAGCCTGCAGGAGTGACTCCTCAAGAGGAGGCACAAAGAGAGCAGAAGTGCCCTAATGTGCCTTCTTATAGACTTCAAAATGAGAATTAACACTGGTGTCCAACTCTTGCTTCTCTTCATTTTAGTTCTGGTTTTCCATCAATTGCATTTTCAACCTAAATATATAGGTGGCAATGACAGTGCTATGTAGCATCTTTTTTAATGTTATCCCACTGCTGCAAGACATCCCTGCCTGACATATTCTGCCCCGATGTTTTTTTTTTTTTTTTTTTTCATTTTATGGACTGTTTCATTCCTAGGAAATAATTCAGACAAAAATGAAGTATTGAGAAAAAGTTTTCTGTGTATGGCTCCTTCCCTGTCAGTGTTGGCTGCTAGGAGACTTCCCAGAGAGTGGTGAGATTTATGTCCTGGCATAAAGACGATGGACATTATCTTCAGAGCTGTGAGACTGCCTCAACACAAACATCTGAAACACTGATTGTCTGAAGTGCTCAGAAAGTATTTCTTGCGCAAATGCACTCTTTCATACTTTCAAGATAACACCTACCACTGCAGTCACCTCTTACAGGAAGACATTATTGAGGATTCTCTAGAAAAAAGAGAGTGATAGTTATTATGCAAAGGATGGTGTAGCGATGGCAAAGACTTCAGATGGGAATTTGAGAAATAGCTTTGAGCAACTGGGCACAGGAAGAAATGTGTAGAGACAGCCAAGAGCAGTGATTGATTTCCCAGTCTCCAACTGCACCAACATTCATCTGATCACTCTGGTCTTTTTTTATTATGATTTATTTATTTATTTAGGGTGTGTATTTTCCTCTGTGCTGTTCCACAGAGCTGCTTTTAGATTAATATTATGACAGAATGCTCAGTTTTTTCATTTAAATTCACAGGAGTCCTTTCTTTCTTTCTTTCTTTCTTTCTTTCTTTCTTTCTTTCTTGGTAATATTGCTGAAGTTCTTACTCTTAGAAGGGTCAGGCAATAATGGCACATGAAATATGGATTGCTAAATAACATCTCCAATTTTTTCATTATTGTTACTCAGAAAAAGCTCTACAACATAAGAAGAAATCCATCTGGAGAATACAACAGTTAAACACAAAATTATGGGATTTGTAATGTTGATTTGATGGCAGATCTGCATGAATTTAGACCCTAATGCAAACTGAATAAGGTCAACACCAGGACAGTCATGGTCATCTGACCTTCTCTGCTGCCTGTGGAGTGCTGATGTGCAAGTGAGGAAAAGTTTTTTATCAGTTTTGACGCTGAAGGACTGCCTTGTCTAATCATTCCCTCAGGTACCTCTGCAGGGTGCTGCCAAATTCAGTGGGATTGAATCAATGTTGAGTAACGAATATTTCAAATCCGATAGAGCAATACTGGAGCTATTTAGGTTTGGGATATTTTGAGATGCCTTGTAGTGTTCATCCCACAAACTGAACAGCCTCCTGCTTTGTATTCAGTGACGTCAGTCAGCTATTCCTTTGAAGGGATCTTATTAAGAGACACCCCACCCCCAAATTGGGATGTCTCATAGAGTCACACTTCATTTTAGCTTCTCTCTGCCAATCTGCCACTAAAGAGAGTTATCACCTGTTTATAGATTAAGTACAGTGTATTCCTAAAGATTCCCCTGCCCTGCCCCAGAGTGTTTACCAATAAGTGTAACAAAAGCCCTTCTTAATGGGTCATATATACAGTTATATACATAGTGTAGCACTAAGTATATAGAAAAACTTGATGATGGGATTTTGTTACCTTGAATCCTTCCTGTAATAACCACCCACCCATATGTTGCCAGTAGGTTTGACAGCATGAGGATATGTTTATTAAACAGGCATGGATCTTAGCTCACGGTGCTGCTCTGGGACCACCTCAGTGAAGGGGGTTGTTGTTACAGCTGTGGGGTGGTGCGGGTGCCATGCTGGCTCTTGCCCCTGAACACACACCAAACCCTTCCAGTGATGTTGTGGAGTGCCTGTGAAAGGAGGACACTTCTCTGGCAGCAGGACTGGCCCAAGTGAGCATGTGGTCAACCCCGTGGTGGGGCTGCAGCCCCCAGGACACTCAGGGAGGGTATGTGTGCATTTGCAGGCAGCCCCAGCCGTAATACAGCAGGAAACATCTCTCACCTGGTGTTTTAACAGCATGAGTTTGGCACACATTGGTGCCAGAGAGTCTTACTGAGGACCGTCATTCTTACGGAGGGTGCAAAATGTGGTTCTGACAGAAGATTCCTTGTAGGGAAAACTTTACTGGAGATATGGTGTCTCACTGCAGGACCTGAGACTTTTTGTGTTGTCCCAACTAATCTCTTTTTAGTTCATGGGTTGTTTTAACATGGAGGGATTTCATAAGACTTGTGTTTCCATGAGGGTCATTACAGAGGAAGATATCTGAACTGTTAGAAATATTAAAGCAGTTAAAGAAACATATTGGTGATGTGAGAATATGGCTTAAATCAGAACTTAGCTAGATATACTAAATCCAAATGTCCAAAATTGGAATGAAGGCCCAGAGTGAAACAAAAAACCAACACACGCTCTCTCCTTTTGTACACAGAAGTACTTCAAGCACAAATCTGCCACAGAAATCCCCTATCCTACCCACTGTATGGAGCAAGCTTTGGTCTATGGCACTTATGGATGGATGGGATTTGCAGAGCTGCTCCCCACACTTCTAGCCTTGGTGCAACTTCTGCTTCTGTGTATTGTAAAGAAGCAAACTGGAGCACCACAAAATGCCTGGCCCTCACATTTGTGCCCTATGCAGCATTTCCTATGGCTGCAGTAACCCCACGTGTTCCACCGTACGCTCTCCACAGGCACGGTAGCAAGCAGGGTGTGTCATGTGCGGAATCGGAGTGGGAGACCACAGAACACCAGAAGGAGCCTCACCCAGGAGCTTTTGCATCAATTTGATAGCCTCTGCCTTCTTTAAAGATATTTAGAGTTGTTTCAAAGTGACAAATATTACCTTATTCCCCATAAGGTGTTCCATGGATGAGGCAGTTTTTTGGCATTGATAGAAAGATGATTCAGTTGTCTAAACCACTCAGCCTCGTTGTGTGCTCAGCTGGTAAATGGCAGTCATATCCAGGCAGGCTCCCAAAGAAGAAAATACCTCATGCCTTGTCAAAATGAGGAAAACTTAAATTTGCTAACACTACAATTTTTTTAGGACTTAAAAGGATAAGCAGCTGGGGTAAGAGGTGATTTATTATCATTTTCAGGACTCTACTCTCTTCCACTCCTTCATTTATCTTATAAGAACAGATGCAAGGGGTTGACCAAATCCTCACTTTTTCTTGCCTTGGGAAAATTTCCTGATTTGGCAAAAATAATTGTGCATTAAAAATAAAATAGTTTTTTTTTTTTTAATTCAGGAATTTGCACAGGTGGATTTGTGAACACATGCATGTTACAGGGACAGTTTAGGATCTTGTCTGGAAATCTGCCCTCAAATACCTTTCAGTGGTAGATATTCAGATTGAGTTGTTTCAAAGAACAAGGTTATGAGGCACCAGAGATTCCTTAAAATGAACCGTGAACATCATTTTTCAGAAGAGCCTCACTGGAGCAACATGGAAAAATGATGTACAGGGAATCAAAATAGATCCTAAGGACATGCTGAGCTCCAGACCTGCTTTCTCTCCTCGTGTGCTGCTGGCTGCAGGATGGCTGTGCTCACTCAGAGAGATCATTTATACTGACTTTATGTTTTGGGGAGGGCTTGCACAGAGGAAATTACCTTCACCAGGGCAAGGGCATTGCCTGGATTTTGCAGATAGGATAAAATGATGCCAGTTCTGACAGCAACTGCTTAAATTTAAACTCCTCTGCATGTCCCAACTGCAAAAGCTCGCCAATATTTTCAGAACACTATCAAAAATAGTTTTGGTCTGGTGTTTGTCCAATTCACTGAGTTCTTCTAGAGCTGGTCGAAAGAAGAGTTGTATTTCAACAGGATATTAACAGAAAAATGGAACTTCTCACTAAGTATTATTATCTTTTTTTTACTTGCATGCAAATTTCTGAAAGAAATATAATTTCTCTTCTATATTCATCTTTATGCTTCCCCCACACTCGTGTTATAGGAACAGTTCAGAGGAAACCTGCAACAACATTTTGTCTCTTGATGATCAATAGAATATGAAATAAAAGCTCCACTCCTAAAAAGAAACCAGGGGTTTATGCTATCAAATTAACTTTACCTTAGGCATATAAACTGTTATGTGGGTTGCATGATATTGAATAGTTGATAAAGAAAAATAAATCAGCCTAGTGAATTGGACCATGTGCAACAATGAGAATAACAAAAGAAATCACATGTATTTCTAATCAAACACTAGAACTGGGCATAAGATGGACAGGTGATAAGAGTGAAACCTTCAGAATGGGAAGAAAAACAGTACTGAAAAGAACAGATATTTGCATAAAAATACTAGGCTTTTACTTAAAAAATGACACCTGGGTGCACGGTTTATGAAGTTTCATAGCACAGTGGTTATGCTATGAATCACAGACAGCTTTCCTCCTCCCACTTGGTGTTTAATTGTCAGAAGAATGAATATCCTGTGTACCTGAAGCTGGGCTCCTGCACCAAAACTAGGCCATCTTCACCTTCTGGTCTATGGGCAAAGTGGGGCTCATACCATTGAGATCCACCTGAAGGGCCTCAGGGGAGGCCTTGCCATGTGGATGTGCAGCTGTGACTGCTGAGACCAGATGTCCAACTCTAAAGACTTGGCATGGGTCCAGCAGCCCCCATCTTTGAGAGAGGGAGGTGAGCGTGGGCATGGGACCTCTGCCCCGTCCGGCTGCACGTGCAAGGGCAGTGCTGCCGAGCCCAGCATCCCTGCTGTGAGAGACTGGCTTGGGTATCTGACAGGGTGTGGCACTGCAGATCATGGAGGCTGTTTGCCACTTGCAAACGATCTCCTACAGACAAGATCACGGCTCTGTCTCAGAAATTATAATGGGAAGGAGAATTGATGGAGAATTTGATACAATATTTATGCTGAAGTTCAGTCAGTCTGTTCTCAGTGGTTAATTACATTTGGCTGGGGAGCCATGGGAAGAGCAGGGTAGATGCTAAGGGGTCTGTGGTTTAAAGGTTTTGTCCTCCTTTCCCATGCTAGCTGTTCACCTACAGCCGTGCTCCAGTCCTGCTCCTGCTCCCTTGGTGTTCTCATGCCCAGCTGTCCTGCAGCAGGGACCTGCCTCATCCCCAGGCCTACTTCTGGGGGCACCGCTTGGGGCTGGGAGGTGTCCAGGGCTGGGGATGCAGTGCTCCTGGTGATGAGTTTGGTGCCACATCCAAGAGACACACCTGAGACAGGTGCTTTGACTACTGTACTCTTGGGGATGAACAAATGACATCATCTGTTCTCCTCCAGCTGTGCAGTCAGAGGCCCCAGCTGTTGTTGGGAAGGCGCTTCCACTGGCTGATGGGTCCCGAGTGACCAGGAGTGTCCAAGTGCTGCTGGAAGCTCAGACATTTTGGAATACCTGCCTCAGTAGGAGGTAGTATCCTGCAGACCCACTGGGCTCCTCTGCAGTCTCTCTTCTTCCCCCTGGCACTGTGGGCAGCAGAGATTACCCTCCTGGCAGGGTACAGCTCATTTCCATGAGGTCAAGCTTTGTAGCACCTAAAGAAAGGCACCTCAAGCAGTAAGTAATGACTTTGGCATCAGTGCCTTTACAAATCTAAGCCAAGCTTTGTTTTTTCCCCCTCCCAATATTATGGACCCTTTCCTAGTCAGAGAGGGCAGAACAACAAGAGATCAACTTTCCTGAAACATCTTTTACTAAATAAAACTGCAAACAAAATACCCATTTCCAGGCAACCCTTGAACGCACTTGGCAGTGCAGCCATGCACATCGATGTTCCTGTGCCAACCTGTGGGGCTCAAAAGTTCTGGGATGTGTCGCGGGTTGAATTTGGTTCCCTGGGCGGAACACCAATTTGTGGAGTGGTTTAAGGGTTAACTGTGGGCACTAGCCCTCCCCCCGATGTCCTTGCAGTGAGATAAACTGTAGGAGGAAAGCAAAAGCAGGCACACAACTTGAAAGAAGGAAAAAAAAAAGTTTAATTAACACCCAGATGTTAAAACAACAGAACTTTTCAGAGCCATCCCCACTTTCTCCCCTTTCCCAAAATCAGGGTCACAGTCCTAGGAAAAGGGGGAGAAAAATGGGTTTCCCTCTAGCCTGATGTGGCTATACAAACTGCTACCCTTTACCTGTTTTCCATGAGCCCTTTCACAGCTCTCACGACTGCTAAAAAACCAGGCTTTTCACATGGGGCTAATTCCTAATTTAAGGATGAACTAGTTTCTTTTTGGACTTGAACATTTAGGCTTTCTCTCGCCACCAGGCTATAGAAATAAGCCTCTCCCTGCTTTTACATATATAGCCTGGCATAGGCACTCTAGCCATTTTACAAGCCACTCGGGGAAAAGAAAATGCCCATTCCCCCACGTTCTTAACATGGATTAAGGAGACAAACAGTCTGCGATATCCCAGTTTATACCACGCAAGGCAGGAGGATGTTTAAGTTCCCCGCGCCGAGTCCACGCAGCGCAGCCTCGCAGCTCCGTCCCACGTGACCCCGCCTTCTCCTTCTCCCTGGCTCTGAAGCCGCCATGTCGCCGGGTGTTTTTCTCCGTTGCTGCGTTGTAGTCTGGAGAGGGGTGTCCTTTCCTCTATTTCGCTGCGAAGTTCACTGGCTGCTCTGCAGGCTCTGGTTCAGACGACCTCAGCCCTGGAGCCGGCAGCCACCCCTGCGCGGCTGAGGGGAACAGCTCCCCCCACCCCGTAAATCTGAGTCCATGCTGCAGCAAAAGTCCCCAAGGGGCAGAGGGCAGGAGCCCTGTCCCCAGCCGTGCAGGCCAGGGAAGGGGGGCCACCCCTCCGTCTCTGCCGTCCCCGCACCGAGCCGGAACGGAAGGCCGGGGGCCCCCAAACTTTGCCCCGCTCCTCACCGGGAGAAGGAGGGGAGGAGGCAGGAGGCAGGGGTGCCCCATCCCCGGGCCCACAGGCTTCAGGAACGGGGCCGACCCCTCTCCATTTCACTCCCGGCCCTGCACCCACCTGAGCTGGGAAACTGCGTCTCTTAAAACTCCTCCCCCGTCCCCGTGGGGCTTAAATATGTAAAATTTCGAGAAGCGCATTGGCCCAGAGGGCTGTCTGTCAAGTTTTGACTAACCCACGCCAGGATGGTTCATCCCTACTTGTGTGTTTGGTGGCATGCTCCCTCTGGTGATCCTGCAGAATCAAGTGTTGATTGCTGTGTTGGCTGGTTCCAGGATAACTGAGCACCCCTGAGCTTCCTGTGCAAAGCAGCTGTCTCCAGCATAACCGTGGCACAGAGCGTGGCCTATGCATCCACGAAGGCATTGCCAAGCAGGGTTGCCTTGGCTTTGTGAAGTGCTGGGACACAGAATGTTACAAGAAGGTCAGCAAGAAAGAGCACCTGCTTTTTGTGGGTCAGCAGAGGTGCCTTCTACAGGCACCGTGTCCTCCATCAGGGCTGCTGGGCAGATGGTTGGGTCCATGGCATTTATCAGTCTTCCCCTTTCCAAGCTGCCAGTTTGTTCAGTCTTTCTGTGCAGGCCACATTTTCTGCATTCTTACTTTTGTGACTTTCTTCTGAGCTCTCTTCACTTGGTGCACATGTTCCTTGAAGGGTCGTGTCCAGAATGAGAAACAGCAGTTTTGCTGGCCTTCACCAGCAGTGGACAAAGCAAGAGGACTCCTTCACATATCTTCCAGCCTGCACCCCTTCTCCTGACATCTCCACAGGGTTGCTTCCCACCCCTGCAAGAGTTTGATGCTGCTGCCTCGTGCTGTGATTCACTCCATCGTTCTTGCCTTGCTCCTCATCCTGTGTTCACACAGCTGATGCTTCTGCCAAAGCATCAAGTTTTGGTGCTTGTCTCTCCCGAATCCCTCTGCTGATCTTAGAGCACTTGTCAGATTCTAGATCATTCTGAATTCTGCTCCTGTCCTTCGGCACCCGCAGACCTTCCGAGGTTGATGTTTTATGCATTCCCACTCACACACCATGAGTCATTAGTAAAATATCAGGCAGCCCCCGTTCACAGCAGTGTGCAGCAGCCCATTCTATACTTTTTTCCCAGACACTCAAAGAATGCTCTTCATTCTTTGTAAGTTTTTGAACAAGGCCTGTAATCTCATTACTGAGGTTCATTTAAGAGTGTTTTCCCCCAGCTTGCGTGTGAGAATGCTGTTTGCCACCTATGTTATGATGCTTGCTCACCTTGTAATGGTGTCTAAGAAGGAAACTGGGCTGTTGCACATGATTTATTCCTGGTAAACATGTTTGCTGCTTTTTATCCTCTTGTTTTCTTGTGGGTTTGCAGATAACTCTGATTATTTGTCAAGTACTGTTGAGTGGTTTTGGAGCACTACTGAGTGGTAATCCCAGGCTTTGCCATCTGAAAGATTTTTGCACTTTTTTCAGTCTTCTGGGACCTCCCTCATACTTCAAGAACCTCAGCTATAACCACTAATGACTCTGAGACTCCGTCAGCCAAATCCAGAGAGGGCTGTGGTCCATCAGAGTCTGCCATCCGGAGAACACATTGCCTCCAGGGGGACCCTGCCTCCGTGGGGACACTGCCTGCATAGAGAGGGCAGCCACTAGCCCCTCTCCTGCTGCCATGGGCAGAAAAGTGAGAAAAAGGAAATATTGTTACCTGCCTGTTGCAGGTGAGGAACTGAAACAACTGCTGGAATCCCTGATTGGATTCTTAATGTAAAACTTGAGCCATGTTGTTCATATACCCTCTCCTTTTCTCATCGTCTTTCAGTAAAGTGGTTGATTTCAAGTCCTTGGCACCAGTTCAGATCAGAGAGTGCAAAGCACACACAGTACTTTATTTACAGTGCAACAGAGATCTGCAGATAATTCAGCCTCAGCAATATTACACAATTACTTATAGATGCCTGTGTTGAGAATAAATGAAAATTATTATTTATTGAGAAATTCTCAGCAGTCACTGGGATTAAAGAATGTAATAACCAGTAACATTCTATGTTAAACATTGTGTTAGGGGAAATAATACTTTAGTACAGGTATTGGCAAAAGAATGTTTCATTTAAAGGGCTGTTAGACTACAATGAGTACAGGAAGTCCAGCTTTAAAAGAACCATGGCAATTGAGGTACAGCACAACTCACTTTTTAATCAAATCTCAGGGATGACAGTGAAGCTCTAACTTTGAAGGCCCCTTCCCACCCAAACCATTCTGTGATTCTGTGATTCTGTGATGCTGTTCATGACTGACTGTGGCTTTGTTGCTTGGGAAAACCAAGTGTTAAGAGCCATGGATTTCATTTGCTGTAAGAGCAAGTTGTTTGACCTTTGGCAGTGGGAGACTTGACACTTAAGTGGATTGATTTTGGCTTGGATTCATCCTAGCTAGCTATGGAAACATAAATGAGACGCCTGAATTAGGAGCACAGACACAGTAGGCTCCCTCCATAATCAGTGGGAGGAAATGTGTGCCTCTGGAGGGTGGACTGGCTCGCCCAAGAACTGAGTAGCATTTATTTCTCTCCAGTGACAATGGGAAGAACCTAAAGTAATTGCACTCCTGGTTTAAATACCTCAGATATTTTATGTCAGTTAATATACAAGTTGCTCAGGTAGCAAAATTATGATGGACTAAATAAGACTCAAGACAATATTTGAAGCATATTTTACATAAAGCTGCACAGTTTTGAGCTGCACTTTCCTTTTTGTTTGTTTGAGATTTGTTGGGGTTTTTTGTTTACAGGATACAGTTCTCACCCAGAAATAATTAAATTTCTGCTGTCCCCTCCTAGCTTACATAAAAGACTGGGGAGCTTGTTAAATTGCATTTGTATGCCAATCAAATGGCCTCCCATGGGGTCACTGCAGCACATGGGCATCTCCTGATTTGGCCACAACTCATGTGCCGGGCCAGCAGATGGCTCTGGTGGCCTCCAGGCTTCACCCTGGCCTTCAGTCCACCTCCAGCCTGTAGCCTGCAGGCAGTGGCCATCCCTTTTTTTCAGGGGGAGCAGAAAGTGAGCCATCTTTCATGAACTCAGTACAAATGAGGGTCATTTCCCTGAAACACCCACCAAGGCAGGTGGTGCTGGAAGGGACAAGAGTGACCAGACTGGGGTCCCTGTTCCTGTAATGGGGAGATGGAGGGCAGGAGCTGGTGGGTGTGTGAGTGGGCCTCATGGTGGATCCTTCAGTGATGCTGCAGTTTTCTGGGTGCCTGGAAGGTGTTCTCTCTGCAGAGGGCATCCTGCCATTTTCAGGGAGGATGGTCAGTAGATATGTACCAAACTCCTGTCTAGCAGCTGCTGCTGTAGCCCAATGACAGTGCACACTTGGTGGCAAGGGCTTCATCTCCAAAGGAAATACAGAATGCCCTTTGTGACCTTTTACTTCCCATGGGGATGTTCGGGCCTGACATCGTCACTGCCCCTTTCATAAATGCTGGTCAGCCCTGGTATCTGGCAGGCTGCAGTACATCCACCTCTCCAGTGCAAGCTTACTCCTACTGAGTGCTGCTTCAGCTCTCTGAGCTTCCAGGTGCCTCCACACGAGAGGTGAGCCACGGTGGGGCTGGTCAGTGCCCAGCCTCTGCTTTTCTGGTCCCAGAGACAGCATCCTGCAGCTCAGTGACTCCCTCTGAAAGCTGCCCAGAGCTTGGAAATGCCTCTGAATTCACTATCTGTCTCAGTGTCTGTCTTCAGTGGGAAACTGCTATTATTGGAACAGAATGTTTTTGTAGAGATAGGGATGATTTGTCTCCGCTGCCTTGAGGTTTCTGACACTGAGATGTCCAGTCCCTTGTCAGCACAGAGAGAAGCCCTCATTAGATGGGGAGTTGGCGCACCTCTACTAGGCGCCTCCTGAAGGGGATGAATGTTTTCTGGAGGTGTTAATTTTTTTTACTCACTATGGACAGAACCTATGGAAATAACTCAGGCTGAATATTTAATATGGAGTGACTAAAGTTTACTGAAATAAAGGTGCAGAATCATATTCCAGGGTTGATATCATCAAGTAAACTCTGGACTTTTCAGTGCACTGCGCAGCAAGGAACGTGGGAGAGAAACTATGAAGTGGAATTCAGACTGTATGATTTAAAAAGAACCAAAAAGTCTGCTAGTGACCTACGGGAAGTGGGTTTCTTTACATTCATCCTCCTGTCATTTTGACACAAATCTGAACTGAGACAGTTGCACAGCTAAGCCACAGCTACCCAGAGCCTGAGTGAGTTGCCAGGTTTGCTCAATGATTGTGGGAGCACTGGCTCATTATAGCCCCCCTGGGCTCAGCACCCAGCTCACTGCTTGGCCCATGGTTGAGATTTACAGCCCCTCTCACCCAGTGGGAGGGATGCTGGTTCTGCTTCTCTTATTCTTTGCTGAGTGATGCGTCACCTCCCATCCCATGCTGTTCTGCAAGATGGGGTCAGCTGAGGCTTTGGGGCCTTTCTGCTTGGCAAGGAAAAGCAGGAAGATGCAGGGACACACATGCAACAGCAGAATTGTTATGGGAAAATTGAAAATAAGATGGAAAGTGGCAAAAAAACCATTGCAGGTACCTTCTCAGGGCAAACACTCACAGTGTTTATTTAGTTTCTCCTCTTGCTTCTATGTTATCAAATTAACAGCTGAATTCAGCTGGGGATGAAGCATGACAAATAATCCCTCGGGTGAACTCTGGGGCTAATGAACAGGATGTAACTGGCAAGTGACTGAAAAGGGCACTCTGAGTTACCTGACAAAAGAGCTTCTTGCCAGCACTGTGCTGCAGATGAACGCTAAGGCCCAGTGGGAGGTTGCAGGTTACTCAGGACAGAGGCAGGGATTTGCAGAAAGCACTGATGCTGAGAGGCATCCCTCCTCACAACGCTCTGGGCTTCACCACCTCTGGCATCCAAGCACAGGAACCTGCTCCTGCCCTCTCCCCCTTATGTGCACAGACAGACAGGCAAACTGGGTCAGTCACAGCTCCACAAGCTCTAGAGGGGTCACAAAGCAGCTCTGGGAGCAGGAGACAGCAGTTGGGACAGAGGTGTGGACCCTCACTGAAGGCTCAGCCATGCTCTAGTTGTCTTGGCCCAAAGCAGCAGCCAAGGGGCTCTTCTGCCATTGGAGGGTCATAGAGAAGCAAAGTTTTGGGTTCCATTCCTCTGCCTTTCCTCTCCTTGGGAATCTATCACAGTGCAGCCGAAGAACACCTGGTGGAGCAGAGCACAGCCTCATGTCCTTCCTTTTCCCATGGGACAGAGGTCACTTTTTAAAAGGAGCTATGGCTCAGCTATGACATGGAAGGCACACGGTGTTGGAACTATGCCTAGCCAGTGATGATTCTGTTCAAGCTTTCAGCAATTTTGGCTTTATGTGCCACCATTCCCGTTGGGCCAAGAGTTCTAAGTTCCTGTAATCCATTACTGAAGAACAGAGAGTGAAGGACAAACCAATTTGTCATTTGTTTTTCTAAAAAAGGTTAAAAATATTGCTCAGCAGCAGGGTAACTCTGCCTTGGCATTTCTTCCTTATTCTGGTTTAAATAACAGCAATGAGATATAGCCCCATCCCCTAGTCAGGAAAATTACAGAAAAATTATAGAACCCCCAAACACTAAGTACTTTGGCATGTAAGAAAACCATCCCCATTCCTTCAGCTCATCACAAAGCACCTTCAGGCTGCTGCCAGGTGTCAGGGTGGCAGTGGCTTCCCTAGGATCCATCTCTGCTGTCAGTATTGAGAGGTAAGGGTGTGGGCAGATTTGGCCAAACCTTCCATTGCTCATGTCAGCTGAGCTGGATCTCACCTGTCATTTCTTAATGGAAACACATGGAAGCACCCACTGAGAGTGAATTCAAGCCCTCACCCTGCTTGGTATCCGATACCTCCTTTGACTACTCTGACTCCAGTGTCCCACTTGTAGGATGGACTTAATAAGTGGGGTGTTGTGGATTACATAAGTTCCTAAAACCTTTCTAAAAGGTGTGGATTAATGGTTTTTATGCTCTTAGAAAGGTCACTTGCAAGAACGCTGCTAAGAAGGGGAAGAAATAGCTCTTTCTGGGTGCTTTGGGGCTGTTTTATGCTTACAAACACACCCACTGCAGAGACAGGGGCACTCTGATTAAAAGTCAGTGACACTCCACAGCTCATGATTACACACCAAGTTGAAAGCTGAAGTGAACGTAGCCTTAGGAACCTTATTAATCTACTGTTTGATTAAACTACCTTTCAGTCTCCTTATTAAACTGCGATAGTTCCCGAAGAATAACAACAAAGTCATATGAAAGGCAGGACTGCTTGAGGGTGTTTTGTGTTGTCATTGACTACTCATAACTAAGAGGGGAAAAGGCATTTTATCCAAGGTAAGAAAAGATGTGACAAGCATAAATATCTCTTTTTGTTTGTTTTATCTCTAATACATCCATAGGGAAGCTCCATTGCACTGCACAGGTAAAGCCATTTCTCAGTTAAGTCTCAGTGGCCACGTTTGACTGAAGCCAGGGAAGTGAATGAACACTCACACAGCTTTTCCACTGATAAACCCACTGCACAACTTCCCATTGAAAAGGCAATGCAGACACAGAATGTTTCAGGAAGGAAGCTCCCCCACAGCCTCAATTCCCCGGTTTTATTTGTTACTATATTGATTTGTTAATTACCATTACAGCAGCATCTGAAACCTCAGCTGAGGCCAGACTTCCATGAATCTGGCACTAGCAAAAATGCATGGTCTAAAATGAAGGGTTTCTGAGCTTGTTTGCATTCTGTTCTCAGTCAGATACACAGATTAGGGGCTCAGCCCCATGATGACATTACCACTGCCTCTTTAGAGACGGAGCACCCACTGATTGGTTAGGCAAACTCAGCTTCATCCTCTTGGTCTGTGGTATACTGGGAGATGCACAGTCTGAAACCCTGACTGTAGAGATAAATAATGGTCTAGAGCAGTAGTTTTGATGTAGAAGCATAATTTCCAGAAGGTGCATGAAAATATGCCAGACATTCCCCTTATTTTATACTTTCCTTACTAGTAGATGAGTGTTACCTTGAGTGACTGCCCTTAGTTGCCTGTCCTGATGAAAGGAGACAGAAATCCTGCTTTAGATAACTGAGGTCATATATGTGAAAGAGCTTGAATGCTCGGTGATATTCACTAGCAATGCCACTTATCACAAACAAGTCTCCAGACTGTGCTCCATCTATTTGAAGAGAGTAACAACCATGTTTGAGTTTCTGATTATTTAATAGTTTCATTTCTATTGCCTTTAGGAAGTGGACTCAGGCATACAAATCAAACAGCTACAAAATCTCCCGTGATTCCTCCTCAAAGAATAAAATAATTAACTTGATATATCAAGACATAATTCAGACTAGAAAAGCTACTGCTGTTAGAAGTGGATTAGTTGGGTTACAATTGTTCAGCATCAGGCAATATTAACCTATATTTGCCTGATATTAGAAGTAAAACCAATCCAATAAATTTTATGAAATGGCTTTCAAAGTGTATTTGTAAAGAAGGTCTAATATTTACTAGCTTAAATAGTAATTCTATTTAAATATTTTTACAAGCTAGGGAAGGTACAAAGTAATTCCTGGAGGGTAAGTCCTCAAACATAACAATTTATATGCCAAGTGAAATCCATTGCTGGTGTTTCTTAAAACTAAGTAATGCAGCATTAACCTCCCCAAGCTCACCAGGCTCCCGACTTTCATCGGCATTCAATTGTTGATGAATTGCCAACATTTTTGAAGTAAAACCATATAAACAAAAGTACAAATATATTTAAAATGTAAATGCTTCTTTGGTGGAGATCAAGGAAAAGATTAAATACCTCAGTCTGGCAAAGGATGTAAGGATGTTCCTTAAACCCCTTTGACTTCAATAGGACATAAACATATGCTTGAAGTTTGGCATGCTCAGAGCTTTGAAGAGGAAATTCACAGGCAGGTTTGGGAATTGCAGTATGGAGCAGTATCCTACACAGGTTTTGGGAGCCCAGCCACATACTGAGCCTGCAGGCTTGAGTTAGATGTCTATAAACATGGCAGACAGAGGTAAGGTCCAAATCCACGGCACACTGTGTGCAGGGAGTGGGCAAACTTAGCTAATAGGCACTTAGGAGGAAAAGGTTTTAGCTTGTCCTAATTGCCATTTCGTGCCCCTTGGTGCAGCAGGTGCAGAGCAGGGACAGGCTCCTGCAGCCAGGCTCCTTTGGGAGTCAGGACCCCCTGGGACCCTGCCAGTCCCTCAGGAGAACGGGGGAGGGAAGGTACCGTGCCATGGGCTCCTCCATGGGAGCACCTGTGCAGGTGCCTTTCTTTCCTCTGCCAAAGAGTGTTTGCTCTAACAAACAGCAGGACAAAAGGGGATACAGGATTTTAGCTCCCAGTCATATTCTGGGCAATCTCCAGTCCCCTGCTGGGCTTCCAGACACAGGAAGGATGAGAAGATGGGCATGTTGTTGCCACCTCTACAAGGTTTTGATGTCTTGATGCTCAACACACCCCAGCCTCGCCTGGCTGAGGGGAAACCTGAAAGATCTTCCAAGGAGCTACAGGAGTGAAAGGGAAGGGCACAGGGCTGGCTGTTGTGCCTGTCATGCGCTGGCAGATGCACTTCAGAAAACTGGCATTTTGGGTGTCGGTTTCTACAGGAACAGATAGGTTAGGCACCAATGCCTACATCTTCTGCTGGATGCAGTCCCAACTTTTCACCTAAAGGTGATTTTCTGCCCAGGCCCAATTCATCAGCAGCAAGTTGAAACATGTCTGTTTTTTAAATAATTTCAATTACAGTTCCCTGGTGCTTCATTGTATGTTCCTGAGGCTCCTACGGCCCCTACCTTTATAAAGTCTCTCCACACGCAGTGTGCCTATTGCCTGTGTTGTCCTCCTGTCATTTTTACTGGTACTAAATAATTAATACTAAATAAATTTCAAAACTATTCAAAACAATTCTCATGGGAAAAGTACACATTCCTCATGAACGTCATTTCCAATGGGAACACCTCAGTGGCCAAGTACTTTATTTTCTTCCAGTCTGTCTTGTTAAAATGGTGTTACTGAACATGTTAAAGGTCTTACATTCATGTTGAATGGAAGCAGGAAATCAGTTAACAAAAATTCAGCAGCCAAAAATCCTATAATAGATTAAAAGGCCATATTTATGGCATACTGAGGGGGGTGGTGGGGGTCACGCTATATAACATCAGTGTCTGTGACTGAATGCTTTCCAGAGGTGTCATTCTTGCTTTTGTCAAGGAGTATTTTGTTTCATTTCTTGTAGGTGAAGGCAAAAGATGGAATATTTCATTATATGATTATTTTAAAAAAAATATTTTAAAAAGTCCATATAAGATGGAGGTAATATGTGACCTGGCACATTGAAAAAAAATGACCTTGTAAATACTGATTTTCTCATCATCTTCAGTTTAACAAGAGTTGTGGGGTGAGGAGAGACATTTCTTAGAGAGGGTGAGAAAAAGGCAAACAGGAACAACAACAATTCAAAAATAAAAAAGTAAAAATTTCAGCCTTGTTCAATTTGTGGTTTGTCATGTTGGAATGAGCAAGTTGAAGGGTTCAAAATATTCAGCTGTGTAGGATGCCCCTTAGTGGTTGAATATAAACACTGTTGACAGACAAAATAATTTTAAACACTGAAAAAGACCCCAAAATATTATTTGTATTTAGTAACCAAGAACAAAGGATTTTAAATGCTAACATATGCACAGAAGAGCCTACAAAGCCATGTTTACATAAAACATAAGAAACAATTGGAAAAATGCAAACCAATAGTAAGAGAACATTCCTGAATAAGCTATTGCACCAAATGAGAAGAAAAAAAGGGAGAAGTAGGGAGGAAAGGTCAAAAGCTATGTCTATTTTAATCAGACTGTGTATTATGGGATGAGTTGACTTTGCAGAAGAATACAGCCACATACTGAACTCTGCAATGGAACCCAACCCAGTATTTTTACCAATACTTTCTAGAACAGAGAGTTTCTGCACAGCTATGAAGTTTTCTGGTCTGGAGCCATGGGCCCTTCCCAACACTATATGGCTGGGGCAGCCCGTGGCCATCTCTGCTGTGACAGAAGGCTACCAGCTTGTGTTACCATACACAAACATTGCTACTCAAAAGGCATCAAGAAATGTTTAAGATTCAATAGAAAAAGCTAGAGTGCACAGATTCTGTAATACCCAAATGTACACTGCAAAGAGTCTATGGGAGATTAATTTCATTTGTTCTAAGCCTTGTCATGAGGAATATATTGCTTCTAACTTCCTCTTTGCAAAACCAGTCTTTGCATTGGAGTAATTTGCAAAAGCTGCAACACAGTGACACTCCCGGAGCCCAGCACCCACACTGGTCTGTTTACAGCTACTCTGAATGTAACTGAATTTTATACCTTTACATCTCTATGTATACACTGGATAACAAAAGAAGTCCATAATATTTACAGAAAGTTTGTCTCATTTGGAAATCCGATGTTTCTGAGAGCAGTTATTCTTTTCTTTCTTGAAGAAGTCTGCAATTCTTCCATCTATTTAACTTTGCCTGTAGAAATCACGGCTGCAGTGTTTCATTACCTCCACACCGGTAACTGAAGCAGAAAAGCCACTCATCAGCAGTATTGACATAAGCCTGGACTTCTTGGGTCACATCCTAACACAGCTTAAGTGGTCAAGGGGAATCTCTTAGTCTGAGTTAGCTGGTGTGTGCTGTAGCTGGAGATGCTGATGCCGAACACTCCCAGGAGCAGTGCCGCCCGCTGCAGCGCTGCGTCTGACGGGTTGATAACGATCTTTGCTGCAGCTTGAGTCTAAGGGAGAAACAGGGCAAGTTACCAGCTGATTCAGCTCAGCGCAACACAAAAGAAGGTCTTTGGAACCTACAAAGCACCTTTGTCTTCTCCATGCCATTTATCAGGGTATGGCTCTCTGCTGAAGAGCATCTTTTGCACGTTTTGGAAGGCCGCCCTTTTTATCAGTTTGTAAAAGATAGAACACATTTCTGATATGACTTTCCTTTCAATTGCTACTCATAGATTTTGGTGACTTTAATGGGGGTCCCTCTGGCTACCTGAGAGGAAGAGCTGAATCAAGTGTGGAGGCTTAGGTATAAAGGAGGAAGAACTTTCTTATTCTGTAAAGAACTAAGATCTCTTCCTTCCCACAGATTGCCTACTAACACAGGATGCTCCCTTGAATGTTAGATATTAATTCAGGAAAGCAAGGCTAGAAGGGATCACTAACATCCTTTATGATGTCCACAGGAAGTACTAGACCAAGCAGACAAGTTTTAACACAGTCACTTTGTCAAGTCCAATGAAGAAGCAGGAAATGCCAAGCAAAGTAAAGATAAGAATTACTTATTTACTATCTGAACAACAATCAGAAAAGAAATCAGGTTACTGTTGATTCCCTTGTCCATATGATACACAAGAGGCAGAGATGCTGTTGCATGGAGTCCCTAGAGAGCAAAACAAAAATTCTTACACATTTTGGCACTTTGAGTTAAAACATAACATGTGCCTTTCTAGTTGCTGCAATTGGTTTCTTTAATTAAAATAATTACTAGGCCTCAAAGAAAGATATTTTTTTTTTTATGCTTTCCCTTGCAATCCATGGATGAAAAGCATGGCATCACTGACAGGAGCAGCAGATTCCAAGGAGCCTCTTTTTCACTTCCAAATTCTAGGGGTTTTTTTGAGCTTAAAGAATTGGAGCTGAGTGTTCTGACCTTGATAAATGTGTCTGACTGTGGCTACTTCAGCTGCAAAATAAATAAAGACAAAAGAAATTCCAAACGGAATTACTATGTAAGGTGATATCAAAAGATATGCAGGGAGGTGTGAAAGAAATTCATGGTTAGGACTGAAACCCAGCATGTTCAGCTCAGCCTCTCAACTGCTCAACTATCCCCTCTCAGCTACTTCAGTCTATGATTCTGGATGCAGATCACAGTGCTAAGTGCTGTGACATTTTCCAGAGAAAGGATGGATACTCTGTCAATATCAAAATATGGAATACAATAAGGAAGATGTTTTACTTTGGTGTATATGTATGTATATGTATTTATAGCTGCTTTAGTCTCAATTATTCAGCTGATTTAAAACGCTTTCTATACATGTTTTTATTTGTTTTCTTCATATAATGATTGATAGTCTGATTTTCCAATGTTCCAGAGGTCAATACTGATTGAGGTTTCCTTATCATGGCCACAGAAGCTGGCTGAAGTGTTTTACTGATGGGTCAGCTGAGTTGTATCCTTCTTTCCATTAGCATTTTCCCACTGCCCCAAACACACAAAGCCATTGCAAGGGAAAGTGATGGAGAAGCAGTTTCTGTTTAAGCACTGCAGAAGAATTAACTCCTTCCAAATATTCTGCATTTGGTATTCCAGCATGATACCAATTATCAAGAAATGTCATAATTCATTTGCTTTTCAACAGAGGATTAATTATTTGAGTTGCTATGTGAGTTAACCCACAAGAAACCAGCGTTCCCTTGGGTTTGTCATGTAATAATCTGAAATTAAATCAATGTGATCAAGAGAAATACAGGTATTTTAAAGATTAATTAAAAGCAGAAAAAAAAAAATTCATACCTGCAGCAACCTTATATACCCAGGTGTCATTCTCCGGAGAGGAATAACCATGATTTCTGAGTCTTCGTGGAATTTCAGCCCCTACAATTCTAAAACACACAAAACATTACTAAATCCCAGGGGTGTTTTACAAGTTGACCTCTTAATGAAACATAAGATTAAGCCTAATGTAGTTTGCTACAGTGCCAAAAGCATCCCAAGAAACACAGTATGCACACATTTCTTGCTCACCTGATGCTCTTTTCCCTCGAGCCCTTTCCATGCTCTAGGTCCCAGGGTATATAAAGCCCCGCTCTGTTGCATAACCTGTCACATGGGATCTGTCTGCACCACTTAGGTGTTGGCAGGGCCGGGACCATCCTGCCTGGGGCCAGGTATGTCTTGCAATATTGGAAAACTCTCTGGGAATGCCTAAAGCTCATTAACAGAGCTGACCTCCTTAATAAGAAAAGGACCTAAGCCTGCTTTATAGATAGTACTGGACATAGGAAAAGGAGGTCATTATAGCATTTTGTGTCGCAGAGTGACAATGCAAATAGGATTGGGTGGTGTTTATATAACTTAAAGTGTATATTTATACCCACACGCTGACCTGACTGGGTAGGAAGCTTAATGCAACCATGACCCAAGTTGAAAGGATGTGCTAATATAACAGGGCTATTTAGAGGCACATTTAAAAGTAAGTGCTTTCTTTTCTTACAGCATTCCCTTTTACTCAGCACTATGCGTGGTCTTTTGTGTTTTTCTACTGCTAGTTCTTTAAAACTAAAAACACCTAATCTGATACCTACTGTTATTACTACTTTCTGTTAACTGTGATCTCTTTTCACTGTAGTAAGCTTGAATTCAGTTCTATTCCTGCAGTCATATAGCACACCATGTGAGAAATGGTGGCAAAATAGAATCTACAAAATTAATTTCTCTTTTAGTTGTGTCCATTGATAGACTGTACTAAGAGAGCTCTTTTTTTTCCATTTTCAATATCTGCAACCTTACACGTAGATAGCAAAGCAGAATTTGACTCCAATTGCAGTCCTACTTCTAAACATGCAGGGTAAGAATCTTCAGGTGTTGTAAGTCAGGATAGCACCACTGTGCACATTGAGCCCACACCAGTTTTCATGACAAGTGTTCCAGAGATCAGTGCTGACTTGCATCCCTATAGTCTCTGCTATGGCAGCTTAAAGATCTCTGAGAAACATTCCTGCTGTAAAAGAGCAGAAACATGATTCTACTTGGAGAAATACTCTATTCCAGGAATTCCACAGGTATCTCACAGATATTCCACAATGATACCACTTGTCAAGGATTCTCATAATTCATCTTCCTTTCAGCAGATGCCTAATTAATGTTGCACAAAGGAATGCTTCTGTTTTATTCCAAGGCTCTGGCTTACATAGCACACAGTGGGCAGTTCTCATTTGCCTTTCACTGCACCGTATTTTAGCACACCAACCCCGCTGGCACCAACAGAGCTATGTCTCATTCAAAAAAAAAAAGATAACTTGAGTTGAACTCATCCTATAGCATCAATCTAAATCATCATCATCAAATTATCACAGATGGTTTATGTTGGAAAGGACCTTTGAAGGTCATCTAGTTCCTGCCACAGGCAGGGACACCTTCCACTAGACCAGGTTGCTCCAAGCCCCATCCTACTTGGCTTTGAGTATTTCCACAGCTTCTCTGGGCACTAAAAGCAAGAGACTGAGAACCTGCCAATCCGTTCATTCTTTTTTTTTATATTATGCAATTTTCACAGTGACCCCATGCTAAATCTTTTGTGCTGTGTCCCTTAGCTATAGGAAATACTGTATTAACAGGAAGCTATCAACATAAAATTGGGAGCTGACTGAAGTTAACAGTAAGCCTATCAGTATCTGCCCAAATGCATTTGGGATGAAAACCTATAGTATGAAAAGTCAAAGGCTTGTTTCTCACTGTATGCCCCATGCCAGCTTTCCCAAACAATCAGGAGGGGCCCTGTGCTTGCTGCCCAGAGCAGGACAAGGATAATGCTGCAGAGTCTGCCTTTTTCTGGAAATACACAGAGCACTGAGATTTTCCTTTAAATTTCCAGCCTTGCCTACATTCAAAGAAAAACCTCCTTACTGAAGGATCAGGAGCTGCAAAATTTCTGCCATTTTATGTGTAACTCTTCCCATTTGGAGAAGGGCAGTGAGATTCCAGTGCCACGGTATTCAGAAAGCGAGAGCTTTCCAAACAAGTTTCTTTGTGTGGAAAATAAAAGGGAAAGGAAAGAATATGCTTTGGCTGACACAGCTGTCTTTAAAAAGGATCTCTTGGCCATGAGCAACACAGCTGAATTCTAGAATATTTTCTGTAATTGCAGGTGTTACCAAAATCTGAATTATATGCCCAAGGACTCTGAAAGAATAACCATCCCAGGCTGTTTTGGGAGAACTTTGATCAAACAAGGGGTTGCCTCCATTTCTTTTGAAGTCCAAGCCTCTGAGAATTGAGTCCTGACTGCCAGGATGCAGACATAAACGTGCCCCTCCTGGGCTGGGGACCGGACAACAAACCACAAAGGCCTCTCTTGCCACAAACACAGGGATTCCACATGCTGTGCAGACTGCTCACTTCATTCATCTACTAATGCCTTCACTGCTTGAGGGAGGCATCAGGCAGCTAAGAATGCAAGTGATATGCTGACATCCTCCCCAATATTAAAGACAAGGGATACTTCGAACTCAGCTGTCAATATTCACCACCTTGTGCTCTATTTCCATTAGGAAGAGAAATCAATAATGAAATTACAACTTCCTTTGCTGTAATCCAGTGCCTTTGGGACCAGCAAGGGCTGCTTCTCCAAAAGGAGCAGGAATCAACCAACAGAAATAAATTATTTTCACATTCTTAAAAGGCCCTTCTTGGCACTCCCCAAAAAGCTTTCTGTGCTGCCAGTGATCATGTCCTTGCCTCTCCAGAGTGTGGAGCAGGGACTGTCATGACAGCATCAGTCAGCTCAGTGCAGGGAAAGCACAACACACGGGGCTCTGGCCCCTGCTCTTCTGGCAGATTTTGAAGCCTGTGCTGTTGACCACCCTCAGACAAATGCCTCAAATATTTAGACAGTAATCATTCACGGACTTGTCACTTTCTCTATGTGCCCTAGACTTCATTAAGTTCTCTTTCACAGGCAGCTGCTTCTCTTGACAGCTGGACTTCATGATCTTAGAGGTCTTTCCCAGCTTTAATGATTACATGATTCCCCCATCATAAGAATCCTCTTTCAGATCCTTAAAAATGTTTTATCTTAAAATCAGGCTCAACTTCCCAGTTTTCCTTTTTTCCTGTGTTCCATACAATGATTCTTATTTACCATCCCATTTTCCCAGCTCATTTCCCCACATACATCCTAGCATATTTGTTTTTATCCTGACAAAAGGGCCACTACATCAACGTTTCCCTCTATCCCAGCTTTAGCACCAGAAACTTCTCTTCAGGAGAGGATCCCATACTGCTTTCTTCTGCTCCTCAGCTCTTGCCATCGGAGACCCTTGTGGAATCTGGAATAGCAATGGCCTATGGCACTTGAGATGCTAGCAGGCCCTGAGTCCCTCACACACAGGGGCCCATTGCCTATGTCTGCTTCTGCTTTGTTTTCCCCTCATTGCTTTCTTTCTTTTTTTTTTTTACATCTATTTCTGAAAAAAATTTTAGCCATCCTGCAGCAGAGGGAGGGAGGAGCGGGGCAAGCTCGGGTGCACGAGTTACACCACGGGAGGAGGTGGTAGCGGTGCCCAGGGGAGCAGCCTCCTCAGGCCTGCCCTCAGGCAGCAGGGAGGACACGGCCTCGCTGGGAGCTGCTCCAAGGGCTGCGGGTGGCTGCTGCTGGTGACGCTGGGATTGCTGGGCTGGGGCTGCCGTGAGCACCGACTGCCGCACCCCACGCGGGTATGGCCTGGGCCCCAAAAACGCTGCGAAAAGCGGGGGCAAGGCAGGAGGTTCTGCTGCCGCACTCGATTCCTAAGGGAACCCGCCCCAGCCACATTACTGGGACCAGAGACTGACGAGGGGAGAGCAAGAATGTGACAGCAAGGAGGGGACAGCGCTGCCCCTCGGGCGGCCGGGGTGAGCAGCCCTTACTGCCAGGGGAAGGCGGCTGCACGCCCGCGGACAGGAGACTCTCGGCAGCCCCAGGGCACCTCAGGCAGGTGGCACATGTGCATGTTGATGGGCATCAGCTCCTTGTGCCCCACCACACGCTCAAGGGGTTGGGGCTGATGTCTCACAGTTCTTGCTCCTACCTGACGGGTACAGATTGCAGGCACAACACTGCAGGGCACTGCCTACGTACAGTCACATTTCTGAACAATAAACTGGTTTAAAGCAAGACTCTCTGCTGGCTTTGAGGGCCATTAAGCTTGATTTACTCAAGGTTCTTTACACTGATACAGGGACAGGATTTTAAAAGAGGATTTCCCATAAGGCATATTCCATTTTCATTCTATACCTGGTGAACAGTATGACATTTGGAAGTCATGATTTGAAAACAATCCAGATATTTAACTAAAGAAGTACTTTCCAAAATTCATCATCCCTAAAGAGTCCAGGCTGAAGAAATATGGGGCAGAATTCTGAACCTACCCACATCTTCCACTATGCCCCTTTGTGCAGGATAGGAGTAAACATAAAAGTGCTGTCACTGCAGGCAAATCAATAAAATAAACCATATAAAGGAAACTCAACACGCAACTGTATGACTAATCCTGGGCTTTTTGACTTTAATAGTTATTAGATCTGAGAGCGTGTCCTTTCAAGTCATTTTGTGCATTACTCAAAAATTAGAGCTAAGCTAAAAGTAATTTTGCTTAAACAAAGGTAACTAAACTATCAGCTCTGCTGGGGTAACAGCACTGGGCACTGTCAGCTTATAAAAGGAAGAGACAATCCTGCCCCAAAGAGCCTACAATCTGTGGGGAGGCAGATGGCTGCCACTAGTTGAAGGAGCACAGGGAAGCAAAGAGAATGTATACGTTGGCATGTGAGGCGATGTTCTCAGCTCACTTACAGTCAGACTGTTTCCAAATTTTTGTAGGCATCGCAGCAAAACACAATGTGAAAGAGAGATGTGAAGGTGGTAAATGAATTTAGGATGCTAAGGGAGGCAAGGAACAGGAACAATGTTAGTGGTGTCTTTTCATTACACAGTAGTATCTTCGCAAAACACAAAGTTAAGGAGATGTATTGGAATACGCTGATGACAGAAGTAGGAAATGCCATCAATAAAAGAAAACTGCAATGCTGTGTAGATGAGCTAAGGCATAGACTGCAGAGTTCAGTCCTCAGAGTCATCTAAGGCTACAGATACACAGCAGCAAGAGATTTGTGTTGCTGAGGCTTATGGAGTTACCATTGAAGTAGCTTAAACTATTCATTTATTTCCTGCTGAGCATTGACTCCTGCACTTCCCACAGCTCCACTGCCAAGCAGTTACTCCTGTGTTTGCAGTCTGCCTGCCCACAGTGCTTTGACACCACTGAGGGACAAAAGAATAGAAACTGACAAAAATGTAACAGCAAAATAATAATAAAAAATCAAGTTCATCATGGCTATGGAGAAAGGAGAAATTCTATCATTAAAGCAAATTTTGTCAGAAAATGCTGCAATTTGTATGTTAGAAACTACAGGGGGAAGAAACATGGAAGTATTTTCTAAGCAAAGAGTTACTCTTGCTGGCAAAGCACAAAGTTACTTCTTCAGAGCTTACCTGGAACCCAGTTCTGTCAAGCAGGGCTGGATCTCTCTCACCTAACTCCAGATAAAGCTCACACAGATGTCTGCCTTGGAACTAGTTGCTCTACATTCCCATTCTAATTTACCTATTTCAAATGTTTACGTTAAGATCAGGGCAAGAAGTGACAACAGTACAGTGAGCTGGTACAAACTGCACCCCACTGAATACAGCGAGACAATTCAAAATGAAGTTGTCGTGAAGAATGGCTTTAAGATGACCAAAGCAAATTAAAAGCACATATTACAAGAAGATGTGTTTAACCTCACAAGTGGAGCATCATGAAACCCTTCCTCTCAGATATTGATAATTAGTGAGGATGTCCTTGAACACTGATTTTTGCCTCACTCCCCAACATCTGGATGTGGTCAATAGCCATGCTTCATCCCCCCTCACTACCTAGAGGTCTTCATACAGGGAAAGCAACGCTAGTAGCATTAAGTGGCCATAGAAAAGTCAACACATGAGAAAGACTGAATTCAAGGCTTTGCATAAACAGTTACTATCTGACCTGATATACAACTACAGCATCTTTGGGGGGATGATCTCCAATGTCCCAGCACAGTCATTGCTCTACAGAACTCACAGCTACTGATCCATGAGCTATCAGCTGGATAAGCAAACTTGCTGTCATCTTTTCTCTAGCTCAGATGTGTACTAGTATAGATGTATTTATTTCTTTCACAACTGAAAACAAAAATGAAAAAACCCCAAACTCAAAACAACCCAATCCAAACCTAGGAATAGAAACAATGGGCATTAACAGAGAGATATGGGATCTTGAAGGTGTGAAGACCTCAATGGAAGCTAGCACTTTTTGAAAGTCAACGCCAACTACTGGCTACTCTGATGTTTCGGTCCATCTTAATGCATTGTACAATTTTGCAGAATCTGTAGGCTGGACTGCAACAGAAAACTGTTCTAGCAGATATGGGCAGGGAGAAGCTTGCCAGCCTCTGCTGTGCAAGACACTGAATCACAGGCACCTCCCTGTTACCTCACTTAACACACAGTCCTGGAGAGTTGGTCCAGTTTAAAATGCACAGCAGAATTACAACTGTCTTTTTGGAGCAACAACTTTATGCCTTGCTGCTTCTGAGGTGGGTTTAGAGGTCAACCAGCAAAACATGCCATGAAAGAAGCTGGAACACTTGGCTGTGCTCACTGACCTGAGAATCACTGGGTGCACACTGCTGGACAGACTTATCTATAGCCATTATTGTGGTAAGGCTCATATCTGGCAGGCAGTGGACAGACTTCCAGCAGAGGTCCAGAGTCCCAGGTAGCCCTGGAAACAGCTGTAAACAGAGTTTCCTTTTTCTCACAAGCGCAATGCCCTGTCCTGCCGTGTCCCAGTATTCAGAGCATGCACTCTGCAAGCAAGGCAGTGCACTGAAGGACATGCAATGCAGTCCTGACAGCTTGTGAAGAAGCCTTTACACAAAGCCATTTTTCAGCTACCGAGGCACTGCCGATCTGACGTGGGAAGCCTATGGCACCCCTGTGGATGTACCTGGATACTTGAGTTACAAGACACATCGTTCCTTAAGAGCACATGCACTCCTCTGTGTGTACCATTTAGCTGTTACTAATCCATGACAGTAGATTATTTGTTGCTCTAAAGGACTGACACACAATGGCAGCTATTTTGCACAGAAACAAGGCATTAGGCTCTTTCCTGTGAACAGCCTGCAATTTCCTGTCTGTTGAGGAGCAAAGAGGGGCGAGCTTGTTAAGGAGCAAGGCATGTTCTTCCATTCCGCTCTACTCCCCAAGGTCTACCACCAGATACTGGCTCCCATGCCAGGCTGAACATGTGTTCCTGGCTGGCCATCCTCTGTGGGTGTTTTTCACTGTGAGAGCTGGTATGAGAAATTTTATTACAATCTGTACTGAGAACTCTTCATGTTATGTCCTTTGCTGCTTCTGTGGCTGACAAGACTAAAAGCTGGACTGTCATACTCCATGTCCTCATGGGCATCCCTCATTCCATCTGCAGGAGGTTCCAAATCATGCAAGGTTTCATCACAGCACCCCAGATACCTTCTGCATCTTGATACACATCATATAGATACTGACCTGTGTAACCATTGTAACCTGCCCACTGCACATACACACAGCTCAGAGCCTTTGGAATTTGAATTTGTTTGTAAAGATCATTCCCTAAAGTGCTCTATTGCTCTGAGAAATTTTCTCATGAGTACAACTGTGCCCATGAGCAGATGCACATGCAACCAACTATTGGACAGGGTTCTTTCTCCTCATGTATCTCCCACATTGCAACCCCATTACACACGTGCCAAGTCCCCAAGGGTCACACAAGTGAGAGAGCTTAGGAAGCAGCCTTCTGACATGTAATTCCAGAAATGCAGGAATTTGGGTATGGCAGGTGAGGGTAGGAGGCTGTGAGATCTACAATGCCTCTGCATGACTGTAATGCCATGATGATTTTTTTGCCTTTTCTTTTATACCCCTTTTTTAAAACTTGTGTATTCTTAGTGCTTTTTGCCTGCATTCTTGGACTTGTTTGTCAAGCTAGGAGACTAAACATCTTAGAAGCTCAGTAGCTAGGGATCAGTGTGCCCCAGACCCCAAGGTCCTCTCCAGAACACATCACATCACATTTTGTAAACTGAGATAGAACCATCCAGGGGAAGGTTCCTCAGGGAGAGTGGCTCACTCGAGCCTTTCATTGGGGAATTTTTGATAGATGTTCTAATTAGTAAGACCTATAATGTTATACCAGATCATCTGGGGGGAGGAATTGCAGTGTGCATTGAGGTGTATTCGACCTGGATATGGTGCACCTAAGGATCCTTAAAATAAATACAAATGTAGAATCCCTTTTCCCCTTCTAACAGTGTTTGACTCTTGATTTTAAGACCAGGAAAAGGCATCAACCGGATGGCTTGCAAAGAACTGCCATATTTTGTGTGTGAACCACCCTAACATACAGCATGCTGTGCTTTTCTGTAACTTAGGGACATGTTTCATTTGTTTCAGAGTACAGCCACAGAGTGAAATTAGAGCTGCAGTGGGGATATCTAGGGTACCAGGACTCTGGAATAGAAAAGGATTCATTGTAAGAAGACACAGATACATTCAAAGCATGACCACAATTTTGGTTCTGATTGATTCCGAAGCACTGATATACAACAGAAGTACACCACTTCAGCCAGTCATTTCATTGGTCCCTCTCTGTTCCTTTCAAACAAAATTTTCAGTCAAAATGTCTAAGTTACTATATTCCATATGGCTTTATAAATTGTGAGTCATGGATTCTACAAAAGCACCTGTTCCACCTTCTTAACAATCCTGTACAATCTTCTTTTTGGAGGGGCTGGAACTTGTTCTACACATGATCACAGTTAAAATGAATGTAGAGTGTCTTGGGGCGACTTTATGATGTGTATCCCCTATCTCTGCTCCATGCCCAGACATGAATTTTGAGCCTTTCTGTGTCTTTAAAACCGGGTGCGAGAAAAAAAAAAAAAAGCCAGGTGAACTTTTCAAAGCCGTTTTGTGCTCCAAGGTCACTGCTCTCTCTCTCTGTGTGCTTCTGTGGTAGCAAGAGCAGAGGAAGCACCCTCTGCTGCTTTTCAGGCAGCTTTCTGCTCTGTTTTCTCTGGAGAGAGATGGAGAGTTAAACTCCTTTGTTCCTCTGGGACTTTGGCTTCTTCTTCTTCTCTTCTGGAACTGTTTAGAACACCAAAACATCAGACCCTCACTGGGAGACCTTACACCTGCCTGGAAGGGGGGACCCCACGGCAAACTCCAGCTCCAAAGAGGGAAGAGAGAGAGAGGATTACACTCACAAGGACTCTGAAATTTACCAGGTTTCTCTCCACAGGGAGATTTTATTATTTAGCATTATTCTGTTCCAATATGTTTGTTAAATAAACAGCAGTTTTTTTTCTTCACTTTCCTCCAAGGAAATTTTTTTTTCCCCAAACCTGGTGGAGGAGAGGGGGTTGTAACCTGCCTTCAATCAGAGGGTATTTTCCACCAAATTTGTCTCAAACTGGCACATAGAGCTATTATGAAAATGCAGAATTCTATGACATTTACCATTCCTGAACTAGAAAATGTGTCTAAACATCCAGAGGTTCTGAAATCTTCCACAGTGGTCTCCTAGGAAATTTTCTTACATTTAGTGGCAATGGATATGTAGGTCTGTAACATCCAAAAATGGTTTCTGATTTAGAAACTGTAAACTCTTTGATTCATCCTGAATGTATTTTACAGAATGCTGTGTGCCTCCAATGCAACAGGCTAGTGAATTAGCCCACCAAAACCACAAAAGGTCTGTAAATTTCCTTGTAAGACTTTAAACTGAAATATAAGAAGATACAAATTACTTGAGCTTTCCAAGTATGACAGAAAACCTTTCAAAGCTTTTAATTAAATTACATAGCTTTATTTAATTTATGTAATTTAAATTACATAGCTTTAGTGGGAACCTTGCTAGCTGAATTTTTGTTCTTGCATGCTTTCTGGTATGTTCCCTTGTTTTAGTTCCTTGCAATTTCCTTCATATTGCTGATTGCACATGGTTCCCATTCCTTACTGTCTGTCTTCCAATTTAAATGTTCTAATCCCTTAAACAGACATCTATTACTTCTGTCATGGCATTGTATCAGCATAGCTGTGGCTATTTAACACTACTGGTAGTCTATTTTTAGGCATAATCCTAGTAAAGGTACATGTCTTACGTTGTGAACTCTCTAGCTGAATACTGCAAGATTCTTCCATGAACTTAAGAAGAGGGTAAAAAAATCTATGCAATAAATATGAAATAAAGCATGGCAAATACATTAATCCAAAGAGCACAATTTCTGTAACATTTATTTTTTCATTAGGTGGTCTTTATTCTGATGTTGTGGATGTCTGACTGTGAGGCCAGAACAGAATTCAAATTACCTAGGAGTGGAAAACAAAATGAGGGTCAGAGCAGTGAGCATTTGCACTTAGGTATGATCCACTGGACTTAGCATGGAGTTCTCTCTTCAGAGATCACATTTCCCAGGGCACAACCCTAACAGCTCACTAGGACCAGATGGAATTCACCTAAGAGCTCTAAACCAACTGAAGGATGAAATAACACCACTGCAAGCCGCAGTGTGTAGCCTCTCCCTGGGAATAGTCTGTGTCAGGGGATGGGAAGGTGGCAAAATGACTAATTTTTACAAAGGATTCCAGGGGTGATCTGAGGAACTACAGATGAGTGAACATGATGTCCTTGTTCAGCAAATCAGTAGAAGCTACTGCAAGGAACAGAATGAGCAGACACATGGAAAAATATATTGGGAAGCACTCCATTAAGCATCTGTAAAAGGAAGACACACTTCACAAGCCTACTGGCATTTTTGGAGGAACCGACAAATAAGCAAACAAGGTGTAGTAAAGTGCATTTTTACAATTAAATGGAGAAAAAGAAAGCCCTTAAAAAGGAAGTCTCATGGGCCAAGAAGATTGAATTCATTTGAATGAATAAGCAACTTAAAAATATGAAAAAAAGAAGGAATGCAGTTTTCCCACTGGAAGGAAATCACCAACACAATCCTTTGGGACTTTTTGCCAGGATCTGTGCTGCTCAGCAAAGTCTTAAATGACCTGGAAAAGGTGATGAATAATGGGAGAACAGAGACTGCTGATTCCATTACAGTTATCACAGGGATTAAAATCAAAAGCTGACTGTGCAAAGCCGCAGAAATGCACTGTGATCATGGACAACTTGAGATAAAATGGCAGATGAAATTCCATGTAGGGTATCTCAAAATGGTGGACATAATTATGTAGACCAATAAGGTCTGTTTATGAATTAAAAAACAAACCATGAAAATGTCAGCTCTATATCCAGTAAGGGGTCAAAAAAAGCAACCAAATTATTTGAAAAGCCCTAGAAAACAAACCAGAGCACACTTCAAAAAATGTGTGGTGAACCAGGATTTTTAATAACATGGGCAGTTTTTGTTCTCTCATCTTTGAAAGGATGAAGTAGACTTAGAAAAATTGCAGGAAAGGGCAAAAAGGGTACAAAGAAAAGTAAGAAAATTTTCTTTATGAAGAATCTGCAAACAGGCCTCTTCAAGTTCTATACGTCCTTCTACTCTTCTTCCCTGCTTCCCTCCTTCCTCTGTATGGAGTCCTGTGTTTTTACCAAGACTTCCATAGTCTTCCCAGACAAATCAAGGGGTCAAAACACAAGCTATTGGGATTTTCTCCTCTAACTCACTTAGATGGAGTGCTTCTTCCATCTTCCCATATTCCTTCTCCAAGGCAGAAATGAATTTGGATTCACTGCACTAATATACAAAGGTAAAAACCTTTGAGGTTTTTACTTCTTTCCTGCATCACAGCATTGTCAACAGGATTTTTACTGATTATCAGACATTGACTTCTCCAGTTTGAATGCAGAGACTGCTTTCAGTGCAGAGCTTCTCCAAGAGTTAAGAACTGCAGTGGCGGACTCCCCCACCTGGAAGTTGCTTCTAGAGCTGACTGTAAACCCCTCCCACTTCACAGCTGATAGAAATCTCAGCCCTCTGCTTTTCCCTGATGGAGAGGTGGTACTACTCTTTAAGGATGTTTCACTCTTACCTCTCACATATAGGAAGCTGGACTTTATTTGAAAACTGGAGCACAGGTACTACAACTGCCAAGGGGTGCCCATGCCCTGATTGCTTCATCTTAAAATTTATCTCTTGTCGCAGGGGGTCTGATGCTGGTCAAGCACCAGAAAGCCAGGACCTTCCTAGACAGAGTGTCCCGCAAAGAACAGCTCTTCTAGGGGCCAAGGCAGCCTCCCTGCACAGCGGGGATCTCAGCAAGTGCAGCGATTGCTCAGTTACAAGTGATTCCAGCCCTTGTGATTCAGCTCTGTGTGAGATCACCCGAGGCAAACTCGGGGACAGAGAGACAGGAGCCGTGTGTGGCAGTGCCACAGAGGAGCTTTATTGTCCAGCAGCCCTGTGAAGGGGTGGCCAGGGACAGCAACTCCCTGATTCAGGGCAGATCCAGGGCCTTTTTATGGGAAAGGCAGGGGGGTGGGGTAGAAACCAATTTACCAACTGGATATAAGGTATTACCATACAGAAACAAGGCATGCTGGGGGTGGTTACTTTGTCACCATAACCTAGAGAGAGGTTTCTTATCTCTGAGTCCTTTTGCCCTCTGGCTACTTTCCTCCAAGAGAGTCCAGAGGACTCCTGAGTCAAGGGCTGACCAGTTTTGAATCTGATGGAAAATCACTCCAACTTAAGAGCTGTGTTAATGGATTCCCACTCATTTGAGTGGGACAGACAGTTACTGAGAAACCCACTGCTTTAGTCTTTGGAGCATACCTATCCAAACACCTATGCAATTCAGTTCAGCAGGAATGAGACTGATGGGCTGTGGGTGGGAAGCTGCCCTTTGTACAGCCTCTACAAAGACTTTCCACAAGCTGCAGATCAATACATTCCTCTGAACTTGTACACAAAAGGCTTTCCCTGCTAGAGATGATTTGTTTTTTACACTGTCTATAGAAGTGTCCAATTACACAGATTTCTCCTTTACTTGGTTCCTTACAGCCTGAAGCACTCATCTTCATTAACTTAGTGTCACATATTTTTGTGAGCATCAGAAACCCAATGGAAGGCTGAGTGTAGCACTGTAGAAAGAAGATTGCTAGTCACTATAAAAATGCAAAGCACAACCAAGAGAGGGTGCTTTAATTTCAGATAGACAGCTGTAAAATTGCTTAGCAAAGACAGTTGGAAATTTGCTTGTACTTCTTCCCAATTGCAATGCAGAGGTGAATGGCTGTGTACTGATAAAGCCATCTGTCTTGTGGGTGCCTGGAGGAAGCCTCTGCACCAAAGCAATATTGCCAGTTTTACAGTTAATATCCTGGTGCACAATACTCTTGAGCTGAGAGCTGGATTGCAGACATTTCTGCTGCCTTAGGGCATCCCAGAGCACAGCATGCCCAGTTGTAATGACTCTTGTTCAAAAGCACAGGCTGCTGGATTGGGAAGGGGGATGAATAATGCTGCAGGGCATAATGCACTGCCAGCACACCATTCCATGCACTGAGATAATATTCGGGTCCATGGACTCAGATTTGAACCCAAAGAAGGGAAAGAAAACTGCCAGTAGAATGCTTTGGTCGGGTAGGTTTTTCAGGTGTCATGCATATCCTGGAGTGCTGGTTTTGACTGGGGTAGGGTCAATTCCCAGTAGCTCCTGTGGGGCTGTTTTGGACTTGTGCTGAAAACAGGGTTGATAATTGTATTGGGTTTGTGTGGCCAGGTTTCAGTAGTACAGGGGCTACAGCAGGGGCTTCTGTGAGCAGCTGCCAGAAGCTTCCTCCATGTCCAGCAGAGCCAATGCCAGACAGCTCCAAGATGGACCCACTGCTGGACAAGGCAGAGCCAATCAGGAATGACAGTAACACCTCTGTGATAACATAGTTAGGAAAAAAAAGTTACATCTGTAGCACATCTGTAATTACAACCAAAGAAGAGCAGAGTGAAAATATGTGAGAGGGACAGCCCTGCAGACACCGGGGTCAGTGCAGAAGGAGGGGAGGAGGTGCTGCAGGCACCAGAGCCCAGATTCCCCTGCAGCCCATGGTGCAGCCCATGGTGAGGCAGCTGTGCCCCTGCAGCCCATGGAGGACCACAGGGATACAGGGATCCACCCACAGCCCATGGAGGAGACCCACCCTGAGCAGGGGATGCCTGAGAGGACGCTGTGACCCCGTGGGAGGCCCGTGCTGGAGCAGGCTCCTGGCAGGGACCTGCAGACCTGTGGGGAGAGGAGCCCACGCTGGAGCAGGTTTGCTGGTGGGACTTGTGACCCTGTGGGGGACCCACACTGGAGCAGCCTGTTCCTGAGGGACTGCATCCCGAGGCAGAGTGTCCCACACTGCAGCAGGCTGGGGAGGACTGTTGCCTGTGGGATGGACTCATGCTGGAGAAGTTCATTGAGGACTGGCTCCTGTGGGAAGGACCCCACACTAGAGCAGGGGAAGGACTCCTCTCCCTGACCAGTGGCAGAAACAACCTGTGACCATAACCCCCATTCCCATCTCCCTGCACTGCTGGGGGATGAGATTGAGCTGGGAATAAGAGAGGGCTAGGGGAAAGTGTTTTTAAGATTTATTTTACTTCTCATTATCCTGCTGATTTGTTTAGTAATAAATTCATTTAATATCCCCAAGTTGAGTCTCTTTTGCCTGTGATGATATTCAATAAACGATCTCTCCTGGTCCTTAACTCAACTCACAAACCCTTTGTTGTATTTTCTCTCCCCTGTCCAGCTGTGGAGGGGACCAAGAGAGAGGCTTTGGTGGGTCTCTGGAATCCAGCTGGGGTCAACCCACTACAGTATTATGGGGACATTTTCATTGTTGCTGAGCATTGCTCCAACAATCAAGGCCTTTTGTGTTCCTCACCTCATCCCACCAGTGAGGTGGTTAGAGGTGCACAGAGAGGGGGGAAGGGACAGCTGATCCCGACTGATCCAGGGGATATCCAATACCGTATGGAGTCATGCTCAGTGTGTAAAGCTGGGGGAAGAAGGAGGGGATGTCTGGAGTGATGGCATTTGTCAGTGTTACATGTGAGGGAGCCCTGCTTCCCTGGGGATGGCTGAGCACGTGTTTGCCTGTGGTAAGTGATGAATTTATTCTTTTGTTTTCCTTGTGCTAAGTGATGAATTTGTTCTTTTGTTTTCCCTGTGCACTTGGCTTTTGCTTTACCTATTAAACTGTCTTTAAACTGTCACTTTTGCTCTTTTGATTCTCTCCCCTGTCCTGATATCGGGGAGAGTGAGTGGCTGTGTGGTGAGTAGGAGCTGAATATGGTTAAACCACATCTGGCTATTCACAAAGAATGACAACAATTTATGGGCTCAGCAAATAAAAAAAGTGGCAAAGACTGGCCTAGTTTGGATTTCTGAAAGATAGTTTTGTGGTTTTTATATGATTTTAGACTTTTTTCTTTGGTTAGCTTCAAGCTAAATACCATTCAAGAGACTGCTGTACAAAGCAACTATTTCAGGACACCACTGATTCCTATGATCAGCCTTGGACAAATGGAGCTGCACCAAGGTTGACAGAGAGGTCCCATAGTTGCTATTCAAAAGACTAATGATCCTCTTGGAAATACTTGCTCAATGTCATCTCATCTTTGTGACTTACCTCCCAAGTTTTCCACTGCTCTCATTTGAAAATGCAAGTCTCAGGTTACCCACAAGAACGTTGTCGAGCACAGAGCAGAACGGGTCTGTGGGTCACCACTGCAACCTACAAGGGAAAAGCTACACTTGTGTCTCCTTCCCTCCTGTTCACACCACCTCAGTAAGCCACTATTGCCAGCTGCTTCCCAGGATCTGCCCATGTTCAAATTCTCACTCTGTGGTACCTGCAAGGTTGATCAAGACCACTTTTCACTTTGCAAGGTCTTGCAAATTATGGAAAAAGTAGATGGAGAGTGGAGTTTTAGAAGCACAACAGTCAGCAAAGTCTTTGTGCCTCAGGTAGCCTGACAAGGACACCTGAGCTGTTTCTGGCTTGATATTGAACTTTGGTGTTTTTTGCTTATGCATAAAGGAATCAGACTGAAAGAAAGGATAGCACCAGAACATTTTGACAGAAACACTATTTTTTTTCCCCCAAGACTTCCAGTGCAGGGGAGAATTAAGGAAACTTCTGGAATCCTGCAAAACGTTCTGTATTAGCAGTGAGCCAGATCCTTGGAGTTGAAGGCTCTATGTTGTTTGTCTGAAGGGGCTTATACAGCCACAGTTCAATTGATATTTCTGATGAATCCTTAGATTGATCTTATCTTAGGGTTTAGATACCTCACGCTGATGCTGACAGTTAATGTGCCTGTGCCTAGAAATCTGCTCAGAGAACTGGTTCTGTTACAAACTGAAAATTTACATATCCCACTATAAAACTGTGAATGTGACTTTGCAAGCAAACTTCTACATCTCGAACCTGTTTTATTCATCACCAGTTAATGAACTTGTTGCAGGGATCTTTCTTCAACTATCAGACGGAAGAAACGCAACATAACAGGTAATACAAACAACAGACACCTTTGTAACTAAAACTATCGATTGCATCTTGCAGGAAAAGAAAGAAAATATGAATTTTCCCTTGATGTTTAAAAATAAAGAATCTTACACAACAGTCATTCTTAACTAATGCAAATCATTCCCTGCTGAGCAACAAATTGAAAACACCTAAGATAAATTTGAGAGGCTATTTACTTTGAATACTTTTCAATTGTTCTGCTTCCCCCTAAACATATTTTAAAACACAATTTTAGAGGGTCTTTTGTACAGTGTCTTTAGTTTGGATTCTTATCCTCATCTGAAAAATATTTAAGCTTGTTTTTGTAGAAAACTGAAGAAATACTTGTTGACAACTATTATACCCAGTGCCACATGACTTTCTGATCAAAACAAAAAGAGCATATAATACAATAAATACATGTCAAATACATTAGAAATCCACTAGATTATTTCAGTTTTTTGTTTTCAAAAAGAAGGTACAAACAGGGAATCATGACTGAATAATGTTATTTCTCTTTGAATCCCATAAAGATTAACACTAGAACTTGATATGTTCAGCATTTTTACTGATAATCTGGAAGAAAACATAATCATTGCTGGTAAAATTTGCAGATGTCACCAAGATTAGCAGATAGTCAATACTAATGAAAGCAGTACAGGCACACAAAATGATCCATAATTTACTAATCTAGACATAGTAAAAAATATTGAAGTTAATAGAGCCAAACAGAAAAACAAATATTTACGAACAGTAAGTATGGAACCAATGAACAAATCCTGGAAAGCAATAAATTTCAAGAGTACTTGTCTACTATTAAAAATAATTCAACATGGACTCACTATACCATCCTATGGCAAGAAGTTGATCCAAAACCAATGAAACAGTGAGTACAAAAGTTGGCACTGCTGAGATTTTAAATGAATGCTAAGTTTCTATGTTCAATTCCAGCAGACTTGTTTCCTAAATGGTGGGAAAAAAATGGAGAGAATGTATGAGAGAGCCACAAAACCAAGTTGGAGGCTATAGGAATGCCTTAAATCAAATAAAGAGGTAATACTTAGGGTGTCAAAAAGAAGGTTGCCTTGTAGCTCGATTACAGTGTTCAAAAACTTTCACAGACAGAAAACAGTGGCTAGTGAGGGACTACTTAATGTAGTGAAGAAAAGCACACCAAGAACTAATGGATGAAAGTTAAATCTAGACAAATTCAAATTTAAAATAAGGCACATGATTCTAAGCATGGAAGTGATTGAGTACTGGAATAAATTACTAAAGAAGGGGCTAAGTCTTCATTCCTTGATGTCTTTAAATCAAGTTGGCCTGTCTCTGAACATGACTTGCTTTAGGAAAAACCACAAATTGTGCTTTTGTCAGGCTAGTCTTCATCCTGAAGTAAAGGGAAAAATTATGACCAGGGATCTAGATGGGGTCAGAGAAGATAATCTCATGTCCTTTTCAGTCTTACCTTCCATGAATCTATCAATTTACTGAATGAGTATAGAGAAAAAATGTTCTGATTTTTGCCATCTGGATAACAACGTGATCCATAGCAGATTGTAAATCATACAGTAATAAATATATGTCAGAACCCATGGAGATGAATATATTCTTGCAATGCCTTCTAATTTAGAAATTTAGAGTTATTTAATATTTTACACATTAATTTTATTCTGCGTAATTGAATTAAGGTGAAAGGGTTAAGCAGACAGGCTAAATGAAACACTGTGCCATGTACTTAGTTTAATGTGGTTGGAAAAATCAATGAACTTTGGTCTGTCAGTGTGCAATCACAGATTTAATTGAATAACATGTCAAGTATTTTAAACTGTTTACCAATGTAAATAGAACCCAGCACTATAGTCATGGTAATAAGCCAAGCAGCTTTCCCTGAATTCCAATCAGATTGGAACATGACCTTCATTTTAAGCTCCCACATGCCAGACAGAGATCAAACAGCTATCATTATGTCTACCCAGTTCAGTGATTACACCAATGATTCTGAAAAAAAACATATTTGGTATTGATTCCTTCTGCAGAATCCAGGTAATGGCTGATCAGTTTGGTATTCCTAGCAATGGTTACTCTTTCTTTGCACATTTATAGTCACTTTCACTTGATTATTGTCACTGGGAGGAGGAATGAATCACATAGCAAGCTTTTACTGAGTCCACCCGAGAAATGGTGGAGGCTGCTTTGTGTACGATCACATGAAGGGAACAAGAACAGGAGAAGCATCTCCTCAGTTTGTGCAGGGTGAATTCCAGGCACAGCTTACAACAGCTTCTTACTCTTCTTCTCCTTTTCCTTTTTACCACTCCCAAGCAGTAGCTTCACAAAAGAAGCCATGGAAGCATCAAGGAGAGGGGGTCACAGCCCTGTCCAAGCTGAAAGAGCTTGCCACTGCCAGAGCAGCATCAGGAGCAAGTTATGTTTTGGTCATGCAACACGCACATTCCTGTCCTTTTCTCAGATGCAGTAAACGATCTTTTTTCATTCCTTTTTTCTTTTTTTTTTTTTTTTACAACATCCAGATGTGTGCAATGCAGATGTTTTCATGACTTAGCTATTTATGCTTCCATACCAATCAACATAAAGCCCTAAATTATCCCACTGGTACCATTGTTCCAATTCTAAAATAGATGTCTAGCTGCAGTCAGTTGTATCAGGCTATTTAATCCCAGGGATTAGAAAGTTCTTTAGGATAGGCAGCTCAGATGGTAAAAGCTACACTGCAGACATATGAAGTCAGGAGAAACGAATCCCACCCTGCATGCCTCCCAGCTCTCCTTAGCCAGCTGCAGAAGAACATTGCCTCCAAACTGATCACGTGTGCAATGTAAAATTATGAAGCCACTTTAAACTATCAGCAGCCTTGTCCACATATTCAAGCATGTTCTCCATTGTGGACAGGTCTATTACATTTCCCGAGCACACTGTCATCTCACATGTGATAGCAACTGGCTGTGCTGGTGCTGTGCAGCAAGGCAAATCCTGCATCCATCTGCTACTCATTTAGGAAAGGAGAAAATGGGTGTAAACAGAGAGACTGATGTGGGAGGACACAGACAGTAAGGCAACATTAGTCACCACAGTAGGCAGCTGTCCTAGCACCATACTGACCAGGCTGTGGCCAAGGCTTTGGGCAGGATCACAGCAAAAGAGAGCTTTAAAGAAGGAAAGTAAGACAATGGAAAGGTTGCACTGTAGAGTTGTGGAAAGCACTGTGGGGAAAACCACAAGGATGTAAATCTGCAAGTATGGCAAATGGGTGACAGAAGTTAATACCAGAGGCTGACAGGGATGGAGGAATCATCTGTGCACTGAATGAGGGATGGAGAAGACTGGCAAAGATCTTGAAAGTGAAGAAAGCAGCCCCTACTTGATGCAATCTATAGCAGCCTGGAGTTGATGCAAAAGAAAAGTAAGCATTGAACCAAAGATTCATTCCTTCTGTTTTTGTGTACTCCTCTTCAATCTTAGATTACACTTCTTTTTTGTCCATTATGTATCCTAAAACAGGATGTAGCCTTGCAGTAAGAATGTAAAAGAGAACTACAGCTTGCTTATACACTTTACCAGAGTATGGAGTTCATTAAAATGACTACAGACTATTAATTCTATAAAGTTAAGCATTCAACTTGGAGAACATCCTTATTAAAGCTATATATTTGACCTTCACTGACTATGGTGCATATGCAGTTTCAAATAATCATAGAATATATAGTTTTTTCCTAGATTCTTAGAGATAGTAAACACATACAGCATCTAAATTTCTGCTTTTAATACATATGTCCCGCCCTCCCCTTAGTCCTGCATACATCTAAAAGTTTAAAACAAACAAAATTTACTGAGATGCACTGCAGAGAATAAAGCAGTAAAGAGTGAAGCTCAATTAGCTGCATAAACGTGCAATACAGCCCTCCTTAGGAGCAATCTAGGGCTGAAGCAACTAACTACAAAACCTGCATAGCTATAACCTGAGGTTTCCCTAAATATTAAATATAAGACATTTTCCCAATCCTAAAAATTGCCATCTTTTGCACTACCTCTCTCTGTTATTATGCCCAATGTGTAGCATATTGTACATGCATAACACACACCTCTTTCCACTCTACGTCTGTGGAATAGTTTTTTGATATACATGGTATTACTGGGTGAAAGAAGTTTTCCTTGGTGAAAGACAGCTTAAAAATCTTCTGCCTTCATGCTGCCATTCACCACTTTTCCCCTTCCTTGTTTTTGATTGTGTTTTTGGTTTGTTTTGTTGTTGTTTTTCTTTTTTGGGTTTTTTTAAGTTTTTTTTCCCCCAGATGTCATTTCAGACATTCAGCCTATTGAGTAGTAACTCCCTGCACTGGTGCAGGAGAGAAAAGCCAGCTGTCATAGAAAACACATTAAAGAATTTATAACTCTACATGATTGTAAAGCACTACATAAAATATTGCACCAATTACAAAGCAGTAAAAATCTGTAACATTAGAGATTGATTCCCATATTACATTTCCACAAAAGAGAAAAATTAAGGTCTTACAGGCAATTTTAAGAATAAAACATGTACCTATATATAGAGATAATGGCTTTGAACTCATACCCTTGCATACAAGTGCAGTGACCAGCTTATTCACTACTACAGATGCCTCAAATGACTTCAGCCTCTGTGGCCTTCCCTGTACATGCTGGTAATGGACCACTGCCTCTCAGAGCCCGATTTCTCTCCCACTGTGCTGCTGCTCCTTACTTACTGTGCATTGTTCAATTATGTAAACTAGAAAGTTAACCTGTGAAGACACATCCATGCTACGTTCCAGCTGATCCTTAAATTCTTCCTACTCTTGGAGTCCATGTAGGTTTTTAACCCAAAATTTTCAAGTTCTGTCTTCCAGAAGTTTGAAATATGCTGTTTCAAACTTGTGTACAGTTTAGCCAGAAGTATTCTGATGCAAAATCCACTTTAAAAACACTTCCATGTTTCAGAAATTCCACATGATGCAGCACATTCATTAAACTGAATGATGCTGAAGAAGTAAAATTCAAGGCCATCTCCTTTGCCATTTATAAGTTTAGCATGAAAATCTAAAGAGATAAATGTTTCATTGCTATGTTGAAGGAGCCATGTATAGTGAAATGAAAAACAGTGTTCACTGGTGGACATTAATTTAAATTTTTCAGTTTTTGTCTCTCAGCCACATTGTTATACCACTGCTCAAATAAACCTGAAAAGGTGCAAGGAGATCGAGCACAATTTCTTCTAGAGAAGCAGTGCAGAAAAGTGACCAGGTATTAAAATTGTGATGTATGAAATCTTTTTGAGTGTAAAGAGGATGTCAAATATGGAACCCCTGCCATTTTTAGCACACTGTCTAATTTAAATTATGAGTAATGTCCATTTCTTTTGCTTTTAAACTAGATCTTTCTGCTGTGTCCTTTTGTGCATTGCTTTTAAGTGTCCTCAGGCATGTTGCAGTTCAGCACACCATTGTCTGGCACATTTGTTTCAGAAACAAATACACTCTTATGCAATTGCATTTATCTACAGTGACAATCTACAATTTATCTGCTTGAATTTGGTCCAATTATCTGAACTCTTTAGCATACTTTGTCCTCTTCATAATCCCTATTAGTGCAACAGTGGCAGGTTTGGTAAGTGTAAGATTCAGCTCCTATCGCAGGTCATTTGCAAAGACATCAGATATCACTGACTGGCTGTGCTCAGAAACTCCCGGACTTGCTTAGCTGGGGCCAGCTGACTTCTGCACAGAATATAAGGCTCTTACAGTGCTAAAGGCAAAGAGAAAAAAGAAAGACCGAAAGTAATCTTTTCTCCATCATTAGCTGATTCAAGTAAAGTACATTTCTGACTGGCAAACTTTTACTCACTGGAATAGCACAAAATTTTACCCTGCTTGAGCAGTGAGGCTGGACCAGATAATGCCACTGTGGTCCTTTCCAATCTTACCCATTCTGTGATTCTGTGAAAGTATTTCTGTTTGGCAAAGGTATCAAAATTGGCTCACCTATATGCAACGATTCAAAATTCAGTTGAATTTTAAAAATCGCTTTAATATTTAGCAACCTGGTCTAGTGGAAGGTGTCCCTGACCATGACAGGGGGGCTGGAACTTGATGATCTTTATGTCACTTCCAACTCAAGTCACTCTATGAGAAATGGCCAAGCACTGAAATAAAAATAGTAAGTAAGAGAAATTAAAGCAATAAACAAAGCTGTGACACAAGTGCATGGGTGCTTGTGAGATGAGTGTGTGAACGTGTGGTAGTGTGTTCCAGGCTGGACTAGCTGGTGTGCAGGAGAGCCATAGAGTGGACATGAGGGCCCAGAGTGCGGGCAGGGACAGGAGAGGGGCTGTCCTGCTGTTCAAGGGAGCAAAGGGCTGCATAGTCAGCCATGTGAGCACTGTGTCTGTGTCCCTGAGCTATGTGCAAAGCATTACTACTGTTTGGACCTAGAAATGGAAACTGGAGTTACCTACAGTGACATCCAGATCTCTGGGTACACCAACCTGGGATCCAGAGGACAAGGAGGGGGAATCACCACGTCCTGGGATCTACCCAGGGCAGCAGGCTCATAACAGCTCTCAGCACAGTCAGTCAAGTATCAGGAAATGCAGACAGTACAGTTATTTTTGTAGTCCTAATTTGATCTCTTTTGTACTTGTGTTTCAAAAGTCTGTCTTTAATTACATGACCTCATTTATTTTTTTCAAATTCAGTGTTTAGGACAGATGACGTTTACCTAATGAGTTGCTGTGCATCCTTTTTTGCAGTTCCTAGGCCTCATTTACTGTATGACATTCAAACCTTTAAGTGAGGATGAAGTGATTCATTTCCCATGAGTCAGTTAAGAGAGTATCTAGGTGCTTCACATTCAAGTCATGTTTTCTTCTTTCTCCAGATGTGGAACTGAGGCACGGAGGATCTCAGTGAAAAGTCACAGCTACAGTTCAATGCCTGTGCGTTAGCAATTCAGGGGCATTAAAACAGGGAACACACTACTAGTTTCCCCTATGCAAAGGCTGGTTTATACACCTTTCCTAGCAGATACAGACCAAACTCAAGTTCTTCAGAGCTGCACAAAGCTCTCTTAGCAATAAGACTGGTTTTTCTGCACCTGCAATCATTTGGTGTATTACCAAACCCCTTTTAATTTCTTCAATTAATGAGAAAGAGATATGACTGTATTTTTATTGCAAATTTTGAGCATCACTAAACGAATGCCTTGCAACAGCATGTATCAGGCAATATAATAAAACAGAAGAAACAAAGCAAAAAATCCCACACAATGTCTATATAGCCTCATCAGTAGTGTATCTCCAAGCACATCTTGGGGGAATTAAATATGTTGCCCCTGTCTTACTAATGACAAAACTAACATACCTACACATAAAACATGGTTTGCTCTATATCACTTATCTGATCAATGATACAGCTGAGAGAAGAGCCTCTCACAAAGCACTTTTTTCTTCACGATTCCAAAACATTTTACAACCATGGATATTGCTTACTGTAGTATCTACACTTGGATAAATTAAATAGCAGAAATATTACACAGCAGTAGACAGATTACACAGTAATCAGTGAGAGAGAACCCAGTCCCATAACTCTGCAGTCAGTGAAACCTGCTGGATTGTAACAGGCTGAGCCATGGAGTAGTTCTGAAAATGCCATCCAAGTTTCAGCATAACTCCAAACAGGACCTATATGACCCACACGTAGAAACATATCTATTTCCACAATTTAGCAATTTATTCAGCAAAAATACATTTCTCAGACATTTTGTTGTTTAGGTTTAAATATAAAAAAATATAGTTCTGTTTTCCAGGCAAGCAGACATACAAAAAAAGTCAAGAAATATAACTTTCAGAAAGGAATGATAAATTTACAAACAAAAAAAGATAACACTATACTTCTTAAACAAAATACCTGATAGAGACTTTATCATTCCAGTTAAGTCCCTTATCCTAAAGTGAAATGTACATATTAATACAGCTGAAGACTCAGGCCACACTCTTGACCAACCAGTCACAAAAGTCACACTGTAGTTACATCTTTATTGTCTTCTGGAGTTTGTAACACAGGAAAGTAATTAATTTACCTGAAGGTGTAGAATGTGTATTGACACTGCTCTTCCTGAACAATTCTACTTGGTTACGAGTTTGTATATTAAAATTTAATCCTGTGCATATGGGCACAGGGGCAAGGCTTTAGTTCCTGTTCTTCACAGGAAGGATATCTGTAATCCAGTAGTGAAACAGAGATGCGGCTACCTTGGCATGATCTGAAAACAAAGAAAACACATTCCTCCTGAAACACCTCCATGACATTTTTGAACACTAAGAAAAAGACTTGTGCATACATCTGTTTCCATTCAATATTAACATCTCAGTAAGACCAATGCAGATATTGGAGCTTGAAGACTAATACATATGAATTTCTACATAAGCAGGTGCATTTTATTTTAGGAGGTCAGTCATTTGTATGAGAAACAATTTTGTTCAAAAACATTGAAATTTCCTATTTGTTATGATTCAATAATTCAGAAAAAAATGCGATTGACATGACATGATCATATGGGCAAGGCTTCTTTCTGTCTGGAGAGTAATTTCACACATCATTATTTAACTTACAGTAGTACCTAGAAGCCCCAGTTGAGAATGAGTCATATTGTACAGATAGTTGCATTTAAGCCCCAAAATGCTACGGATTCTGTCTTAATTCAGAGATTACCTATGTGACTTCATTGATTTTTAATGATAGGACTTTGTGCAGTACTTATCACATAATAATCATATTTAAGATGATTCTATAACATTATACTAATACAGTTTTCAAATTTCTTTTCCTTTTCTTTGAATGCTGATTCATTAAAAAAAAAGAAGCGTGAATTTCATCATTTTAAGTCTTCTGTATATCCAGCCTCTGCATTGTTGGCACACAGTAAGTATATTAATTCTGGTCTGCAAAATGTACCTCCCCCTGCAAAGAAGACTTATATAAATGACAATTCTCCAAAAAAAGGCAGTTATAAGAAGCTTCTAGCTCTGCCATGAGTGATAATTTCCTAGGCAACAAGGGAAGAGTATGTTTGAGATTTGAAACTACCCCACAAAGGGAAAATGTTAATAGATAATAGAATGAAACTGATGAGTAGAAGTTCATAAATGAGTTCATAAATTAGGAGATAATGACTTTTTTTTTAATTAGGCGATCACCTATGCTTTAATAATTAATGTGAAATGGGAATTAAGTAGCTCTCATTTCAAAAGCTAGTTTCCAACCACCAAAGGGAGCATTACTTCCAGTCACAGCTCTTCTCCTTTGCCCACTGCATTGTGGGGGATCATGAAGGTCTCTGGCTTCCTTTTGCTAACAGCCACGGACTTTTAAACAGAGATCAGCAAAGCCCCCATCATGAGAAATTCATGTCTATGTGACTTCTGAGCATTCTTTTCCCTGCACTTACAGAAGATTCTAGGTAGTGGTAAGTACTTTTTGTTAAAGACTACAAAATAGATGGAAATAGTAATAGGGCATTTTGTTCTCTTTTACAGTCTGAGAACAATGACACTCTAAATAACCATGTTCTCATGAACACTGTTGACCAACCTCAATTTGATCACTCATGTACAAGGTCAAAGGTAACTTGATGGAGTAATCTGAAGCACAAAGTACAAGGTAAGTTGATGGAGGATGACAACTAAACAGTACAACCAGTACCTCTGAACCACAGAGCTTTTCTGAAGTATTTTTTCTCACTTAAATGAAGTGTTAAAATTAACAACTACTGTTGATAATTTTTGTGTCTGAATCTCATTGGTATTTCATTTTCCTGCAAAATTTATCAGACCCCTACCATCCCCCTTGTTAGGCCTTTCTTTGATATGACTTCAAATAGCAGGATCTAAGAGCTTAAGATAAAACAGAAATTTATTTCTTGTTTCTTTTTTCTTTTGTATGCACTGTGATTTCCAATCTGGCTAACATGCTAAGAGATGAAAAGGAGATACCAAATCATGGTATTGAACCAGTGGTTTTCCATTTGTAATCTGCTGACCTTGAGCAGCCCATGGCTTTATTCTAAAGCACATTTATCATCAGTAGGCATAAGCTTGCCAAGTGGGACTTGGTAACCTCAGTGGAAAGCTGGATGAAACCATAAACATATATGAGGAAATAAAAGACATAATGGTATGTATAATTTGTAAATTTTTCTAATGGAGAATGGGCACTTATATGAAGAGATACATCACTTCTCATTTTTTTCTTACACATCCCTTCTGGAATTAAAGATAAAACTGAACAAAACATAGCACCCATCTTTACTTCTTTGAGGATGGCACCTTAAGTAGAATCATAACCATGGGAAAAACAGTTAACAAACTGCTTCTTGAAATTCAGGGAGTAAAATGTTTATTTTGTATAAATAATACATCTTCCTAAAATCAACTTTTTATCATGTTAATATGGAGTGACCTTTCCTTCCAGTACATTGGACCCCAGTAAAAATAAAGAGAAAAAAGACAAGATAATAAGACAAAGTAATAAAAAAATTAGAGATTACTGTTATGTACTGGGCATTTTTACCTTCATAAACAGCCCTACCTTGTCTTTCTATAATAAGAATTTGAATTTGTTAAGACAACAGGTTTTTGTAATAACTCTTATCACCTGTTCACTGGGAGTGAAAAGTAAAATGTAAAATCCCACACTGGACAAGATGACCTGATTTTGAGCCAAATGTAGGGAAAAAGAAGTATAATTAAAGGCATAATTCAAAGTAAAATTTCAGAGCATTATGTTTCCATTCACTCAATTTCCTGAATTACAAATTGAATGTATTTGTTAAAGTCTGCTGAGGAAAATTAATGACTAGCAGGTGCTTAATTATCCTTTAATAATTTATAAGAATCTATTTTCCTCTTTCTTATGTTGTTGTACCTCATGAATATCGAATCAACTACTATGGTTACACCACTGTGAACTTGGAATGAGATTAGAATTGAGCCCAGAGTGACAGCAGTTACCAGGGAAAAAATTCAACTGGAAGAGTAAACAATTCCAGGCTGTACCAGCAGAAACATTAATGAATTTTAAAATTCACTCAGAAAACTGTCTTTTGCTTTTTCAAGTGATGAATACATACATTGGAAAATTAGGGGTTTTAATTTGCTTCTGTTTTCTCTCTTCAGTCTGACATTTCTGCTATACAAAAGTAAACAGAGCAACTTGTCTCAAGGCTGCAAATCCCAACCAAACTCCAACTGTATTTTATAAAAGTTAGATAAGGTCTGTAAAGAATATAATGAATGTTGTCACTTCAATTCCATTTGGATTTAATCAAGAGAAGCTGAATTGGTTCATTCATAAAGGGCCAATACCATTTTCATTATTCCTGTTGAGCTCTACTTGGTTTGCATACATGTATCACATCCAATGAGACAATGTGATTATAAGTAAGATTAGAGATTGTAGGCTTGAAATGCACAGAAGGATTTCACTCCATGTATATGTGGATACTTCACATCCACCAGAACCTTAAGGGTTGTAATACTGCATATCTACCCTTAAAAGAATACATATGTACTTCTCTAAGAGCATCCCAAAATGTACCAGCTCTGAACTCCATAGGCAGGAATTCTCTTTTCTCTGTCCAACACATGGCATTCAGGAGGCTCCAGACTTGATGAGGATCTTTAGCCACTATCACGCTGTAAATTATTTAATGAAGTTACAAGCAGATGCCTCTTCTTTGAATGCTGTTGCTAAGCCTCTGGTGGCTATGATCTTAATTACACTGTTACCACAGTACTATCATCTCTGCTGTTACTCTTTAAAAGACTTGGAGCACAATCTAAAATGGCTGAGTTTCTCCTATGCCATAGACAAGTGCTCTCAACTCTGATTAAATTCTTTGGGAGGCAATAAAATGCAGCACATCTTGTAGATTTCTGTCTGATGCTGAAACACAAGTTCTAATGACTAGTAGCAACCACTGTTTAAATGAAGACTACATGGAAAATGAATCATTATACCTTATGTGGACTACATGCTGATCCCACATTCACTTGAAGAATATTAACTGTACAAGAAGAGATTCTACTAAAATTATAGGGGTTATAATAAAGAACAGAAGGAGCCTGTGCCTCAGGCATGAAAAGATTTAGTAACACAGTAATTTTTCTTCTTATGAATGACTTCAGAATATTGTTTGTTATAAAGAATAACTTTAAATTTTTACATTATCAACAGTATTTTTTACAAATTTAAACCAGATGTTTATATTTAAACAAAACCAAAACTGTAAATCAAAATTTAGATTGCAAAGTCTGTGTATTAAAGAAGCTACGTGGTGACTAGGAAGAAATAAAATAATGGGTTTTATTGATTCTTATGCATGTAAAATGAATCCTTAACTGGAGGAATGAAATCTCTAAGATCAACAAGTTGATTCCTTCAATTTAAAAGGTCTAGCACGAGAATGTATGAAAAAAATGCTTTAAATGTGATTACATCTTAAAACATTTCAGATTTTAAAAATATTAGTTTAAACCACTGAATCATCTTGTATTCTGTAGTTGCTGCAAAGTGAGAAAAGCTTCCATACTGATTGTAAACAAATGGAAAATAGGGATATCACTGTATTTTGGGGGGAATTATGCTTTCATATCTTGTATAAGCATATATTTACTACTATATAATTATTTACAGTTACCTAACTAAAAAAAATAAAGTGATGTGAATTTTAATTTACACAAAAAATATCACTGTATGAACATGAGTGAATAGTACCTACCAGGAGACATCATGGATTGTTCTTGGAATTGTTTCAAAGCATCTTTCAGTCGCTCAATATCCTGTAGCAATACAAGGGATTTCAGCCGATGCAGATGAGTCACATCTGAGGAAGAGATGGTGTGAGATTCAAGACGTTGTAAGAGCTCTTGGGCAGTTGCTGAATTTACAGCAGCATCTCTGCATTCTGATTTCTCTGGAAAAAGTTATAGAACTATGTTAAAAATATTCAGTGAGCTCAGAGAATTTTCCAAATTATACTTTCTTTTCTAAAACAGCATCTTCGTTTTTAGTACAACAGACAACCAAATATCAGGTACTAAAGAGCAGCTTGTTAAAATTTTTTTGTTAAATATTAAAACAATGATAAGGCGAAAATCACAAAATTCAGTAAGTAAAAAAGACAATAGGATTCATAATGAGAGGAATGCAAAAGGAATCAAATTTTCAAAGTTAGCAGAGGAAGAAGATGTGATGAAGAAACTGTACTGTGGCCAATGCAGTGTGTTTTTTGCTTCCTACACACTACGTATTATGAATTGCACACACATTTGGAGAATGGAACAACTCTGTGGAACTACTGCAAAGCATTTCTGGAAGCAAACAATTACCCTGGTATTGCACCTTTATGTTTTTATTTAAAAAGCAAGTATTACAGCATGCAAGACAACAGAGAAGGACATACATTGTCCTTGGCTGGATGCCAGGCGCCCATCAAGACATTCTATCACTCCCCTTCCCTTCTCTGCACAGGGCAGAGAAAATGAGATGTAAAACAACTCATAGATTGAGATAAGGCAGTTTGCTAAAAAAGCCAACCAAAACTAGCGAATGTTTGCACACACATAATTAAAGAGGAAAAAGGTTTATTCTCCATTTCCCACCAGTGAGTGATGTTCAGCCACTTCCTGGGAAGCAGAGCTTCAGCCCATGTAGCGGCTGCTCTGGAAGGCAAACACTGTAAAATAACAAATGCCCCCAGATCTTCCTCCCTCCCTTAACTTTTACATCTGAGCTGATGTAATCTGGTATGGAATATCCCTTTGGCTAATTTGGGTCAGCTGGCCTGGTTGCGTCCTCTCCCAGGATCTTGCCCTCTCCCAGCCCCTTCATGGAGGGAATGTTGGAGAGACACAGCTGATATGATGCCAGTGCTGGCCAGCAGTAGCCAAAACTCTGGTGTGTTATCAATGTCTTTCCAAAGCACTGTGGGGGCTGCTGTGCACAAATGAACTCCAGCTCAGCCACACCCAACACAATTGTTTATACAGTACTAAACTATAAATTCATTCTTCCATTCCAGTAACAATGTGCTGTCTGTCCCTATAAACAAACTCCCTTTAATTCTGTTTCTTACCAGCAAGACACCCGAGAAGTACAGAATTTTCCTGATTCAGATTTTTAATATATGTACTAGAAGTACAGTCCAATGTGACCATTTGAAAATGCTGCTAAAAGCAGTGGCTTCCAATTTTGTAAAAAAAAAAAATAGGGAGTGTTAAAGTCATTCAACTAGAAAAGGCAAACAGCATAATGTCAGATCTATATATAAACTGGGATTTGCCTAAAAAGAAAGTTAGTCACACTCTGATTTATAGATGTCATATCTCATCTACAGATGAACTTCCTTTCACCTAAGAATTCCTCTCTGTGGCTTCCAAGGTCCTCACTGGTTCAACACTCTGATTTGCTGGTTTGAAACTAGGGCCAGTCAGTCTGTCAAAAACTGCCAAAACCTGAACCTGACTTGCAGGAAAGCTGGCAGTTCAACAACACTCTTTCTTAAAACTCAACATGCAACACAGCTGTGGACAATTGATCAGGTTTCTGTTCTGGGTCATGTGTTAACAGCAGAACTTGAAGAATTTCAATCTTTCTCCGTCACTCTGGAGTTCCACTACAGCAAATGCACGTAGTTTAGCTTGCATTTACTTAGCCATATGGTGAAGTAGTAAAATTCTTAATTTTGGTGATGGAAATACCTTAGCCAGAAAGTAGGACAGATTTCAAATGCTAGGCTTAGTATGAAGACCTGATGCAGCAGAAAAATTTAACATTACCCAAAGAAAATTCTATGTATAGATCTTGAAAACAAAAATTAACATGAAATCCCTGATGTCATCTTAACAAGGCTTTTACAGTAATTCTGTAACCAAAAGATGAACTTTATGGTACTAGAAGCCAACAGCTCTGACTTAAGATGGGACTGATACAGGCAGGTAAGCTGTTTAATATTCTCCATTCAGCTCCACAGTGACCAGTGAACATTCAATAAGCCATTAGGATGAATCATGCAATTCTTTTAAAAGTACTACGGCATGTGCATTGAGCATCAGTTCCCATTCATCTTGTTCACAGGAATTTTATGCCAGTATACTTTCCCAGTGCCAATAGTATCTCTCCCCATTCCTCTACATGCTGTCTGTCTAGATTTCCTTATGGAATACAAATGTATCTCCTCCTGGGAAGTAGAACGTTCTGAAAAGTAGATTGGTTCAGAGATAGTAAGCATAAAAGTAGTTAAGGGTAACAACTGGCCTCATTTGAAGTTTTCTGAAAGCAAGTAATCCTTCTGGGTGTTTGCTTGCAAAGGGAAGACTTTTAACCACTTGTCCCAAGGGCACTGGAATGTTTAAGAGAAGAGCAAGGAACACCATGTATATTTTTAAAGACAGAGGACCACAGGTTTTTTCTATTGATGTGAATTCTTACATAGTCATGTACACACCATAAAGTGGGACAAATACTAGGTACTCACATGTCTTACTGAGTTCAAGAGAGACACTTCTTTAGTAGATTTGTCTCATTTTACAGCAGTAGTAAATGCATAACCATTTTCCCCTGTGTGGTAATACTCATAAAAAGAAAGGAGAAAGAGTGGTACATACTGTCAGCAAAATAGATTTGTTGTGTTGCCTGCAGGAAGTCCAGAATGCTATCTGCCTTTTCATCTATGTCTTTTAAGCCTGCTGCTTCTTCTTTGTTGTTTTTGTCAGGCTGATATGTAAAATCCACACCAGTAGTTTTTGTTACAAAGCCAGCTGCTCTCTTTTTTTCTTTCTGTCGCTTCTTTTTCATTTTCCTCTTTTTGTTTTTGCTTATTCTGGGACCGTCTGTTTGCTGCAGCTGTAAATTATCTTGAACAACAGTTTCTTGCATTCCCAAATCTGTTTGTTCTCCATGTAAATTACTAGAGATTTGTAAACTGCTCTTTTGTTTCTTCCTTCGAATGCGCTTTCTCTTGGTTTGCCCTTGATATTCCTCTTCTGCGGATTCAAAAGAGACATGAGAGCTGTAAATAAGAAGATCTGTAATAAACATTTTAGAACTGCATACAATGAAATATGACACCCTTCAAATTCTGGGATACCTGAGTGGCTCTAACCTTACTTTTATGCTTACAATGTCTTTCAGTACTACAATGTCAAAGTCAACTTTTCTGAATGCATTAAAAAGACAAGCTTTTTTCCCTTCTGCTTCAATAAAGACTGTATTCTCCTTCATGCTACATACTTTACATTTCATTTACCTTCTTAATGCAGATAATATGGTTCTACACAGAGTGAGGTCAAAAGAATCCCCAGAGCAAAAAACAGCATGGGCAAACTGTGGACACAGCATGACAGAGCTCCCCAAAGAGTCCCACACCATCAGCTGGTAGACTTGACCAAGAACACAAGAATGTACATAATTTACAATGAAAGATGATAGTGTTTATATTGATGATATCCATTCATGACAGTGCTGTGCTTTAAAAACACCAGGCATCTCTTTCTGACTCATCTATTTCCTCCTCCTTAAACATTCTCCTCCTTTGGGATATCTTACTGCTAGCTCAGTTTTGGACATCAACTTTATAGGAAAAACATGCAAGGCAACAGTGACCTTGGTAAGTAATCTCCAATCTCTTTAACAGCCTGCCCTGCTTCTGTTGTTCCCTTGCTACATTATAATTTCCTTACTACCTAATTCTTCAAAAGCCTCAAATGTCACAGGAAATAAGTCCCTCTTGCTCTTCAAGACAGCTTTTGTGCTTCTTTACTCAGATCTTATCCCTGTACACAAAACCTGAGTTTTAGTCTCTGATCCTGAATAGACTGCTCCTCCCACACACTCACTTGTGAGTGTTAACCCCTCTAGCGCTTGCCAAGGAAGATTTGGCCAGAAGCCAACACTCATCTTCCTTCTAAGTGCACTGCTGCTGAAGTCCACATTCCTGTCTATAATAATTCCTCTCAACTAATAATTCCCTCATTCATGGTCTAACAAAATCCTCACACATTTAAACATCATGGATTGCAGAATGCCACTTTTCTTCTATATACCGAGTTTGCATGAGTAGATTTTGGTCATGGGGGCTACAGGGGTGACTTCAGTGAAAAGTTGCCAGAAGCTTCCCTTATGTCCAGCAGAGCCAGTGTCAGCCAGATCCAAGATGGACCTGCTGCTGGCCAAGGCTGATTCATCAGTGATGGTAGTAACGCCTCTGGGATAACAGTTATAAGGGGAAAAAAGTTATTGTGCAGAAGTAATTGCAGCCAGAGAAGAGGAGAGTGAGAATATGTGAGACAAACAACTCTGCAGACACCAAGGTCAGTGCAGAAGGAAGTGCTCCAGGTGCCAGAGCAGATTCCCCTGCAGCCTGTGGTGCAGAGCACGGTGAAGCAGCAGTGTCCCTGCAGCCCAGGGAGGTCCATGGTGCAGCGAAGATCCACCTGTGGAGGACCCTCCACTTGAGCAAGCGCAAGCCCGATGGAGGCTGTGACCTCATAGGAAGCCCATGCTGGAGCAGGCTCCTGGCAGGATCTGTGGTCCTGTGGAGACAGGAGCCCACACTGGGGCAGGCTGTGGACCCACAGAGGACGCACACTGGAAGAATCTGTTCCTGAAGGACTGCACACTGGGGGAAAGGACTAACGCTGGAGCAGTTCATGAAGAGCCACAGTCTGTGGGAAGGACTCATAGTGGATGACTGTCTCCCATGGGACGGACCCCATGCTGGAGAAGGGGAAGGACTCCTTTCCCTGAGGAGGTGAAGTGCTTGTAAACCTCACTCCCCATCCCCTTGTGCTGCTGGTGGGGAGGAGGTAGAGAACTGGGAATAAAGTTAAGCCTGGGAAAATGGGAGAAGTGTGTGCGTGGGGGAGCGGTGGCACACAGGAAGGTGCTTTTAAGATTTGATTTTACTTTTCACTATCCCAGTCTAATTTTGATTGGTAATAAATTCAGTTAGTTTCCCCAAGCTGAGTCTGTTTTGCTCATGACAGTAGTCGGTGAGTGATCTCTCCCTGCCCTTATCTGGTGAACCTTTCGTAGTATTTTCTGTCTCCCGTCCAGCTGAGGAGGACAGTAATAGAATGGATTTGGTGAGTGCCTGATGTTCAGCCAAAGTGAAAACACCACGTTCTAATGTTTTGCTCTAGAAAGTTAAGACATTAATCCTTCCCTCAACCCCTACCTGCATGTTTCTAAATTCTTAACAGTGCCCTGAGCCTAGCACTCTTATTTATCTGGATTTACACCATTCTCTTAGGGTCAAAGCAACCTTGCTTAGCTAAGGCTGGTATAATATAAGAGAGACATCTGAAGCTTAATGCTTGTTTCAGAATGATATGCATAATCTCCTGAACTGTCTCTGACATTCTCAGCTTGTTTGGCTTTCTCATCACTCCTCCTCCGAACCAGTCTTTGTCGCTATTTTCTCCATGGTTGGAGGCCCTCTCTTTAATTTCTGTTTCTTTTTCTGTCTTGAACTCTGTCAGCTCTGAGCCACTTTCTCTTTAAATATCACTACAGACTTTTAGTTCTTTAGCTGTCAGATGACTCACTGCAAAGCAATTTTCCATACTTTCAATGAAGAACACTGCATAAAAATAAATTTGCTGTATTGTAATTGAACACCACAGCATGTTAAAGACACGCCAAACATCACCCTGGACCCACAGTGTGGAATGTTTCACACCCATGGTATTTGAGCTAAATATCTTTATATGTGATTTGGACATATGGGATGTGGGAAAAATAACGTCTGTGTCATCCTGAAGGAATAAAATATCAGAACTGAAGGCAGATATGAATGGTGAAAGATGCTATAAACAAAACATCAGTGTTTCATCTTGAGATCTAATTTGGATTTTCATGGGAGTATTTGTGTTATAATAGGTGAATTTCACTGCAAATATATATACATTGTTTAGCAAAATTTCTCAGCCCTCTGTTAACCTGAACAGCACTGTTTGATAATAACACTACTTTAATCTACGCTCTCAGCAAAGCGGCCTAACTTGCTCTTTAAGCATCTGAGATCCCCAAATCTCAGTGAAATGACAGCATGTTGTGCCAAACACCCTTCTTTGCTTAGAAATCACTTGAAAAAAACCAGGGCAGAAGCCAGATAGGGCTTAAGATAACCAATGTTTTGAGTCAAACGCAAAAGTTCCCTTATCCAAAGTACCTCAGGACAGCAGAAGGTCTGAAGAGACCATGGTGAAGCTGTCAAAAGGCAGAATGAATGTAGTCTTCCCATGTGTAGGTATTAAGATAAATGCCTGATTGAAAGGAAACCAAAACTATGCTGACTTTCCTCCAACACAGGAAAGAAACACAAGACTCTACCTAGTTCTCTTGAGGAGCTAGAGTGGAAGTCCTTTAGCAGTTTTTGTCATTCTTTGCCCTGTACTCTAGTATCTGTGTAGTATCTACTGTTCCATGTGTGGGAGCAACCGGTGATTCAGCATCAGGAACAAATGAAATTAGATGCTTACGAATGCAAAGCAATGCACACAAAAGGGATTAATTTGAACAGCTCGCTGGTAGGGGTGAAGTGAGCTGTTATCAGCTCAAGAAAAACAAAAGCCATACCTGTGCATCAGCATGGAAAGCTCAACGAAAACATTTGCTCAGTTGGTATCAGTGATCATAACAGCTAACACCTTGTTTGCATACATAAGAAAATAGATGGAAAATAAGAGGAAAAATATTCCAAAGCTATTATATAAACCTATTGTACTGTTCAAGCTTGTAATGCTGTGTTTCTTAGCATAATTCCAGAATAGAAGGATTTTGGCAGGCAAAAGGAGGACTCTCACAGAAGTTAGCAGAGAAAGAAACTCCAAAATATTTGTATGACTTTTGAAAGAGTAAGAAAATTGACTTAATTTCTGCCTCCTCATGTGAAAACAAGGTGGCATGCAATTAATCTGACCTGTTTCACAAGCTAATAGAAGAAAGTAAAACCTTTTTTCACTAATGGTACGGTTTGCTATGGACTTCCCACGCGTGTGGTATGCAGAGGAGCCAAGAGAACTGCTTGTTCATATAGCCAGCAAGGCTACCTGATTTCTAAAGACATACTGTAAAATATAAATGAAAGTTATACAAGAAACATACACCATAAAGTTTATATCACAGCCCACACAATGACCTTAACAAATGACATGTTCAGTGGGATTCGCCTCCCACAGCTTTAGCTGCCTGAAAATACTTAGTGCATACTTAGACCTATGCTCCCTCTCATAAACCCAAAAGACACTTGCATCTTCAGAAAGCAGTGTATCTCATCCTAAACCAGCAGGGATGGAAATACAACCTGAAGGATTTAATCTCTTTCTCTCCCCTTCCATTAACCACAAATGAAATTGAGATGACAAGTTCTGATAGATGCTTGCAACAACTGTGAAGAATCAGTCTCTTTTACAAAAATTATTGGTACACAAGAAGGTGTTTCTTAACATGAGTCTGCACATCAGATGATTTTTACTAGTTAACAAAATCCACTGTTTTATAAAACAATCCAAACAAGACCCAACTTTTGAATAATTCTCCACATTTCAAGCCAGTAGGGAGGCCTGATAAATTTCAATGGATACAAATTTAGTTCTTATAATTTTTCCCACTGACAGAAAACGTTTGTTATGTCAATGCTGCATAATTATAACAAATGCAGGGAATATACACCATGCAAGCAATCTCAGTATGTTGAGTAAGTACTTAAGCAGCAATGATAGGAATAGCTTTTGAACTGCACTAACCCTAGCCACAACAATAGCTACAGCTTGCTCTAATTCCACAAGAGCTGATGATTCTTCTCCTGTTCCATAATGGTCTGTCACCTCTCCCCTTCCTATCTCTGCTCCACAAGTTGCTTAATTGATCACATAATCCAATTATCCAGGAGCAACTGACTCTAACCTGTTTAGTCTGCACTTGGTGCTCTTTCAGACTGAGCAAAGTGTCTTCCAGATGGAACGCCGAAATACATTTTCCAGTCACAGTCATAATTTCATAGGCATTTCTTTCAGCCTTAATAAGAACCCTTACCTCAAGAACTGTTCAGAGTTCTTTTTTTTTTGCATAGATTGCTTTTTGGATGCAGTTTACCATGCAGGTGCACAGTCACACTACCCTGACTGACAGTATGATATGGAAGTGGGAATGAGCAGCCTCAGAACCTAAGTCAGCACTAAAAGAAAAAGTCATTTTCTAACAGCCTATCTTACCTTTTCTGAAAGATTTAATGTTTTCTCCATTCAAACTGCATGTTTCTTTAACAGAACAGAAGCAGAAATACGTAAAAAAAAGGACTTTAAATGAAGTAAGAGGACTCAGCTTATACATACAGTTACCTGAACTGGGATAATGAAAAGTCAGTGCATCCAGTTTCTATCTTCAAGGAAAAAAAAAATTATTGACATGAAGATTCCCAATAAGCTAACTTTTACTGAGTTCTATTATATTAGCAAGGTACTTTGTATTCATCATCACAGCAGCTGGAAACACAAAGAGATTAAATACAAAGCTTAACATAGGCTAAGGGCAACAGCTGACTTCCTCCTGTCCAGACTAACCACCAGCATGAACACACTGCTGGCAACTCCATGATGGAAAATACAAGCTTCCTCGAGTTTATCTTTACTATTTCAGTTCCTTCAGACAATGCCAGATGAAAACATTGTGAGACAGCATCCTATAAGACAATGAAAAATGGGAGGCTGATTACTTAGGTGTCTGCAAGTCTGAGGGATATGAAGTTCCACAGTATGCCAAAGTTTGGCTCTGAGAATAAGTTGGGATTTTTGAATGCTAGGGAGTTTTAAAAATCAGGTCCTTGAATATTGTCAGAATAAACTTCTAGAAAAGGTGAAAAAAAACAGAGAGAAAAAAATATGTAAAGCAGACTGAGGAAAACAGAGTCAAAGAATATCCTCTCAGCTTTAGGAATCCATATAATGTGCTCATCTGACTCAAGTATGGCAGCTGGCTCTCCTGTTCCCTGTTGGCTGTCTGGATGTCGCTCATGGTAATTCTGGTTTTTGGTTTTTTGGCTGGGGGTTGATTTTTTGTGGGGTTTTTTTTTTTTTTTCAGATGAAACAGGACGTATGCCTCTCCTGATTTTTCAGCCAGTTTAAGCTCTTTTGTTCTCCTTGATACTGCATGAATCTTCCGTGGTGTACCATGCAGTCAATGCAGAGGAGTTTAATTTTGGTTTAGGATCTTGTAAGGGAAAAACCTAATGTTATTTTTAGTGCCAATTAAGATATCTGTAGCTGCAATTTGACCATGAGTGAAAAGCTGTGGCTAGTGAATGCAACACAATGGAATGGTCCATTAGAATAAAAGCAATATGGGAAAGATCTCACATACACAAAATGAAGTTACTATTTTTTCACTCTTTTTGGGAGAAACTGCTTCAAATCATCATTTGAAATCAGAGAAAGAAAACCAATTTAAAAACTTTAAAACTTTTAGTAATGTGCAACACTTGTAATGTTGTAGAAAACTGCAAAAGACTGGAAGCTGTTTAGGATAGGGACTGTCTTTTATTTTTTCTTTCACACTATGTTTGTGTGCTGACAAATGAAGAATTTACATAAATCTGGCAAATGTTGTGTAAGTGCTGCCTACCACAAAGGAGTATTACCTCCTAGATTTTAAGCAAATCCAATTAACACTAATGACAATAATCAGATACCACTTTCTGCATAAGTCTTCAATTGTAAATGTTCACCTGACTGTATATACAAGTGAATTTCTCTTACTCATAAGTTAAGTCAAATTCCTGCCATAGGAGGAACTGTACTTGGTCACAACAAACAACTACCTACTTCTATGTCCTGTATCAAACAGTAGCCATACACTGCAGTCAAGAAAACGTCAACTTTGAACTTACACCGAGGTATAATGATGGCCGTTCTTTTGCACTTTTTACTCTAATAATTGTCATAATTTTATTTGCTTTTTGATTGCTGCTGAGTGCTAAAATGTTGTTTTCACAGTTATTCATCATACTGTAAAATCTTAACCTGCTTGGTAACAGTCAGTTCTGAGCTCACCATTTTGCAGGTGAATTTTGACTGGTTATTTTTTCCTAAGTACGTCACTTGGCAACTATCTAAGATGTGTTTCATCTGTCATTTTTGACAAATCATTCAATCTGGGATTACAATGCACCAACCTCTTGCCTTTAGTGGAGTCACTATCAATGTAGCCTTCAGGAAACCTGATATCACTGTTCACTCTTCTTACCAGACCATCTATTGAACACAAGCCTCCAGTTGTGACCTCTGTGTTTTGAGAACTGCTGCATTCTCTTCATCTACTTATCTACTCTGGTGCTTCATCTTTCATGCTATGTCTACATGCCCATCAGCTGTAGCATCCTTATCCATCTATTTCCTACATCTTCAAAGATTCCAAGCTGTTTGTATACTTCCTCTTTGCAAACCTTCTGTTGATCTGTCCCACTCAGGCAACAGGTTATGAAGCATTCACAAATATTATTTTGCACCATAATTTGTGCTGAACTGCCTAAAACAAACAACAGGATTGCAGGCTTGCAGTTCCTTGGATGATTTAAGAACTGTTTTAAAAAACTGACTTCACAGTATCTAACCTCAAAGTCTCTGACAAGGCAATTTGAAAATCGAGTATCTATGCATCATTGTCAGTAATGTGGGCAATTTTTTTCCCTTAAATTCTTTTAGAAAGTTTGTGTGAATAAAATCTGGTACTTCTGATTTTATTTTATGAATTTATTTTGTTGCATGACCATTAAATCACTTCAATTTCACATATCCTTTCAGAAAAGCCAGGAAGAAGTGCTGCATCATGGGATTCTCCATAGTATTTTTTCCACAGTTAACATCAATGCAAAGGAGTTATTTAACGTCTCTGAAACAGGCCTCTCTAAATACTCATTCTACACCATGATTATTGGCTCAAAAGAGTGGCAGACACATTGCTCCTGGTGCATCAGAACTAAGCCCTATTGCCAGTTTTAATTCTATGTAACATTTGCTCAAACACTCCTTCGCCTGTCTTACCACGTTCTTACATTTAAATATGTTTAATACATCATTTGGGTGTGAATTCAGTTTTTTAAAAGACACCTACTTCTTTCTAACAACTTCCTTTACTCTGTTGTCTGGCTCTGCTGTCTCTTGCTTTTTCTCAAGCCTTTCATGACAGGTGGTGGGCGCTGGCCTTGAATATCACATATGGTGTCCTTAAGTAGCTTCCATACCACCTGGTACAACTTCCTTCTCTTAGCTGACCTTTTTTAGGTTCTTTTTAGTAAGTAGCTTTATTTTTGTGTAGTGTGCCTTCCTGAACTGTTGTGCATTGTTGTTTGTTTCCTGTTGTTGTTTCAGCACATTGAACCCAGTGGTTGCTGTTGTGATGTGCCTCTTGTGAACCAAACTCTACATAGGATAAAGTGAAGGGTCTCATTTCCTCTCACAGCTCCACTAACCAATGTGTTGGTTATTGACTGTGTCTAAAATCTGACACTTTTCACAACATCCTGATGAGACACTAACGGAGAAACTGAAGATCCCATTACTGCTCTCTCTGCTGCTTCTCTGATCTTTCAGCAGTGAGTATTCCCAATCCCAGCTGGATACATGATGAAACAGACTCTAAGCTTGCTTTGCTTTTTGATATGTACACTCAGTCCAAACACAAACACTGATCTAAGGCATCCAGGAGATGTCTGAAACTATATTAATGTATAAATTAATTTTAGCAGTAATGTTTTGGGCCTCCTGTCATCATATACAGAAAGCTATACTTCATGAAGCCCCCAATCTTTCTTAGATAGCAACATTTCTGATACAAATTCTGTACCATTCAATGACTTAAGTTTTAACTGAAAGCAAATATTTTGACCTTTTAGTGATCTTTGTTTTGACTTTCAAACTGATCGTCTTCATTCATTTTGGCATTTTGGGGTGATGTGCAAACAATCAGACTCAGTCACCATTATTTACAGGCATCATACAGCACTTCCTAAATGGGCTCAGTTGTGGTCTCCAAAACCACTGAGAATTATGTTTACTCAGTGAGGAAAACAAAGTAAAATCACAAAGCTGAGCATAGTCACACACAAGAAAAAAGAGAGATTCAATGACAACCAGTAACTGTTTCGAAGGCTATTAAATCAGAAATGCTCAAGAATCTTAATTAGCCACAAAGACTAATTGCTACTAAATAGAGAAATCTTCTTAGTCTTTGGCTAAATGAGATTACATCTCTGTATTGGAACAGATGAATGGAAGGCGGAGATTTGTAGCATTTACATTAAAAGACTGGAAATATTTTAAACATCTGATGTCACATTTCCACTTTAAATGTTTGCTCTTTCTTTTAATTTTCAGGACGCAAACACACATTCAGAATTTTCTTCAAAGCTTTTTTTCCCAGAGATGGCTTTCAACCAATGGTTAAAGAATCCAAAGCTCTCCCTTTGCTCAGAAATGATAAGAAATGTTGCAATCTTAAAATTCTGCGCAGCATTTAAAATGTTCTTTCCAAATATACCAGCTAAAATAGCACAGAATGTTTAGATGTTATTAAGAGTATAGTAACACAGACCAGAAAATGGGAAATACTGGAAAAACAGGTTATCTACTGGAAAACAGATATATAATTTTCCCCTGCGATAAAACAGCATATAAGAGTAGATCTAAACTAAAGTACAATCTTTAGCACAGAAGAGCTACATAAAAGCACAGACACTGACACAGCAAAATGAAGATATCCGGCAGCAACCCCCCAACCCCAACTTATGGCATTTATCACCTCAACATTTCAGTTTACACCTCAATTCTATTTTTTGCAATATTTTGCAATATTTCTTAACTTTTTACAAAGCATCTAATAAACAAGTATTTAACCCCATATAGGAAAGAGCTGCCACAACTGCTATTTATTACACAGTTCTTTCAGTAAATCCTATTTCAAAACACTCCAGAAAAGTTAAGTCTGAAAGAATGCAGAACTTCCACATGTTTTATTTTAACTTATTTCCTTCATCCATTTATCTTTGGATCTTAAACTAGATTTGAATTACATTTACTTACACAGTTTCCAAGCAGCTTTGTAAAAACAAGGATGTTTTAGGACATGGATTAAGCTTACTTGTATTAATCCCATTCTAAATTAATTGTGTATTGAATCAATAAGTAATTTCTTAATGACCAAATGCTCTGTGTTGAACTAATCATACATACGACCATGCAGGCAGGTATACTGGAAAAACGAGAAACATCCCAGGACGATCCAGAACAACTGTAATTTGGTAATTTGTCAGTTTGTAATAGCTGTGACCCTGGTGCCGCAGTCTTCCCTGGGCTGCAGGTTTGTTCTTGACTGCATGTGGGGCTGCAGCAGGCCCTGCCCTGCCCAGAGCTGGGCAGTCACACTGCTCAAACTTTTTTTCCATAGTGAACATTACAAACCAGCTTTTTAATAGGAAAGCTAGATTTTATTAGAACAGATACTAGAACAGCTGATTTCTTTTTTGGGGGTGGGGAAAACTCAAAATGAAGAAAATTGAAACAGAACTATACATACATAACTTTATCTCCACCTTGCCCACTGCATCCTCATAAATCAATCCTCTTTTTTTAGCCTTGTTCTCAGTTCAGCACTGAGATACTTCCAGAGTTGCAGAACAGTCTGCACAGTGCTCTCTGGGTCTCTAGGGAATGTCCCTCTGAAACCTGGGTTCCCATTGCTCTCAGCACACTTCTGGTCTCTGCTGTACAGAGGGTTTATTCCTTGGCCATCATTCCTCTACAACCTGTGTGTCCCTCACATTCTATAAAGTTATTCCCTCTCAGTGTGTGTCTCCTCATCTCCTAAGGGCTCCATCCTGGCTTCTGCACTAAGCAGCCATAGATTTTCAAAGAATATGATATATGACATCAACATGTAATTATTCATAATAATAAATTAAAAAAAAAAAGTAACCACAAAACCCAGCTGACAGCATCTGTTACAAAAATAAATGTTTGGAAAGTGACTGAAATAATTTTGTCACATGTTCTCAACAAGAGATCACATAGCATGTACATTCTACTCTCCCAGGTGTTGAATTCATTGTACATCATCTTTACACTATCAGACCACCTATTTCTGGGCGCAGTAAAATGTTACTGGGATAACATGGACCACTCTCTATCATTTCCAGGATTTCTTGTGCTGCTTCCCAAAAGTAAAGCATTTAAAATGGCAACAGGAGCATAACAACTTATCTATTCATCTTAGTAAAGTGTCAAGTGTTTTTAGCTCCCATTTAAGTTCTTGAAAAGTAAGAGTTGCTCTGCATCTCATTGAAGAATAGTATCATCCCTTGAAAATAAGAGAGACATTGTTACTCTTCTTCAGTTATATGACATGATCTGTGAAACGACCCTGCATGATAAAGGGAAATATATTTATCTATCTACACTTGACTTTGTATTTCATACAAATTTTAAAATCTGTCATCTGCTTGCAGGATGCAGTTTCTTCCATCACACAGTGTACCCCCAATCCAGATTAATGTGATACTAATGCTTTTCATCTTTACTTGGTGCACTGCCTAACACGTCTACAAAGTTGGTTAAATTTTTCTTTTCAACATCACAGAACCTTAGGCATCAACAGCTGTCAATCACAGACTGCCCATAATATGCTGTGGATATGCAGACTTTTGTCTTTGATGCACTTAGATGTTCATTACTAAATGAATCTCTCACCTGCTTTCATGAGCTGGCTGATGTATACTACTATTAATCCGGTGGGGATGCAAGTAAACTTCCTTGTTGGTGTAAAATGCCATTCCTTTGGGGAAGGAATAAAGAGAGTTGATCCTACCACAAGCATCTAACTTTAACCATATATGTTGACTTTTAGGCAGGATGTTCTTCCTGAATGAAATACCAAGCAGCAGGTAAGAAGTATGTGAGAAGAGGAATAAATCTGGGTCTAGGAAAGCCCTCTCTAGGCTAAATGACATCACTGAATCACAGAATCCCCTGAGTTGGAAGGGACCCACAAGGATCATCAAATCCAACTCTTAAGTGACTGTCATATTTCACTTTTCCCCAAAATAACTACTACACCAGAAAAATTTTTTGACACTAGGGGAATATATTCAGAGCCTGATGATATGCACCATGCATAATTCTTTTTAAACAAGAAAATGTAAAAAAAAGTTTCTTCATTTTACTTGTATAGAACAAATAAGAGCCTTCTTGTGGGTTCCAGGCACAAGCTCGTCCCCAATATTATAAGTCAGCCACATAAAGTAAAGATGCTGGATTTAGATTCAAGTAACATAGGCTCGAGAATAATTTTTCAATTTGCTAAAGCAGTAACAGTTTCCTTAATTTAAATTAATTAACAAACACAAGGCTGGTGGAAAAAAAATATCATTGCAAATGCAGATGTTCTGCTGGAGTCACAGACTATAGCTTCATTTGGCCTTTTCTTTGCCACCTTGAGAACACACAAATTTTTACAGCTGACTAGACAGTACAGGCTAGTTAAGCAGGTAACATAAAGAGATCTGTGTGCTTCTGTAAGAAATATATATATTACATGATTGCTGCTGTTCCTATCTGTACAAACTATCCAACTGTTTTTACACTATACCATTATTACTCTCATGGCTGTATCACATGCTATACATGAAGCACATGAAAAGTTACTGCATATGTATCAACGTGAGTATCCTCTGTGGAGTACAGGTCACCAAAACTGCCTCCTTGAAAAGTCACATTTATGTTTTATAAAGACTCCTGGATGGCTGTTTACTATATGAAAAAGCATTTTTTAAAAATCAAAACCAAACCAAACCAAACCACCAAAACCAATGCACTATGTTCTATACCAGTCCTAAAAATCAAGGGGTTTATGCACTGCCCAGCTCTGTTTTGATTTTTTCCAAAGGATATGCAAAATAAATGATGAGAAAGTGGGGCGTTTTCTTATACACCAGTGAAGAGCAAAATCCACTTATTTAAACTAAAAATAAAGTCCAAGAAGTCCGTACTAAGGTTACAAGCTACCTGCACATCTTATTAGCAAATGCAAGATTCTTAAGTTTTCACTGGAATGCTGGGTTTGAAAACACAAGCAATAGTTGTGCAGTTCTGCTCCTGATTCCTTCATAAAAATCATCTGTTGCCAAGTTGCCCTTCACTGACCTCTGTGAAAGCAAGACTGGCAATGGGGACCCTCTGGATGGACACAGCAGATGCCAGGCTCTGCGGTGTTGGCTACTTCTCTGGCTGGGCAGCACTAAAGGAAACTGTAGCTGATACTTTATTACTCACTCACCCCCACAAGGAGATACATGCTCATCAGGATTTTACATACGATTCATTTCTGCCATTATCTTACACTGTAGCAGGTAGAGAGAACTTCCACTGTACTAACAAATACGGTGACACAAAAAGTTGGCAGAAGATCACCAGAGACTAGGCTGCAAGCAGCCCAAAATAATTCAGTGCTTCCCATTTACTTGGCTTTTAACATAAGCATTTCACTGCAAGCAAGTTTAAGTGTACAAAATTACTGCCATTAAAAGAAAAGGTATAAAAAAAGGGAAGCATAAAAACCTTTTAAATGCATCTGAACTAACAGATATATAATATACAATGGAAGTTTATACAGCTTGTAATGTAACTACTAGAGGCACTTTAATTTAATAGAATTTATGTGTTACTATAAGAATGTATTTAATAGAAGAAAAATGCCAGAGTTAGAGTGAAAAGGAAAAGCATTGTAGGTCACTACAGAACACATTCAGATAATGTAATCATTGTACTTTTACTTACATATTTTTCTGCATATGTACAAGTTCTTTTGACAGAAGAACATGTAACACTATCTCTAAAGCTTTTGCTGAAGTTCTCTGTGAAAGTACATATGGTTTTATACTAAACAAAGTGTGAAGATTAATTTCAAATGCTAACATTTCTGATTATTAGTGAATGTTGTATACCATTATGATTTCTAGATATATGTCAAACAAAATACTGCGACAGATTTTTTCCTTGAGATTACTGAATTATGCCATCTAAATTACATGCAATCAGGAAACTATTTTATAACTTGAAATTAGAAACACACACACATAAGTAACATATAAAATAAGGAAACACTGCATATTGTATTTGATAATCTTTCATTTTTCCTTGATATATTCTTCTTCCCTTTCAGAGGGAAAAAAAGAATCTCCATCCAAAGCTGTATATTTAGCACTAAAGGCTCCACCCATCAATAACATATTCAAGATTATGGTACCAACATTTAGTTGAGAAGCATTTCAGAACTGCCTATGAGTACTTATTTTACTGTGCACCTGTACACCCTAAAACAATCATGGGCAATGGTAGTAAAAGAATCACTGAAGAGCAGAGAAAAATAAAAAAGGGCGTATCAGAAAACATGGAGGGGGAGAAGCTCCCAAAATTAAACCCCAAAAGCCCGAGAGACAGTAATGGAGAGTATTGGGTTTGCATGGCCAGGTTTTGGTAATGCAGGGGCTACAGGGGTGGCTTCTGTGAGCAGCTGCCAGAACCTTCCTCCATGTCCAGCACAGCCAATGCCAGCCAGCTCCAGGATGGATGTGCCCCTGACCAAGGCTGGGCCAGTTAGAAATGATGGTAACACCTCTGTGATAACACACTTAAGAAGAATAAAAAAAAGCTATTGCACAGCTGTAATTGCAGCCAGAGAAGAGCTGGGTGAGAACATGTGAGAGGAACAGCTCTGCAGACACCAGGGTCAGTGCAGAAGGAGGGGAGGAGGTGCTGCAGGCACCAGAGCCCAGATTCCCCTGCAGCCCATGGTGCAGCCCATGGTGAGGCAGCTGTGCCCCTGCAGCCCATGGAGGACCACGGGGATACAGGGATCCACCCACAGCCCATGGAGGAGACCCACCCTGAGCAGGGGATGCCTGAGAGGACGCTGTGACCCTGTGGGAGGCCCGTGCTGGAGCAGGCTCCTGGCAGGGACCTGCAGACCTGTGGGGAGAGGAGCCCACGCTGGAGCAGGTTTGCTGGTGGGACTTGTGACCCTGTGGGGGACCCACACTGGAGCAGCCTGTTCCTGAGGGACTGAGGCTGTAGTGGAGGACTGTTACCTGTGGGAGGGACTCATACTGGAGAAGTTCATGGTGAAGTATCTTCTGTGGGGGGAACCCCAGGCTGGAGCAGGGGAAAGACTCCTCTCCCTGAGCAGCAGGAGAAACAACCTGTGATGAACTGACCATAAACCCCATTCCCTGTCTCCCTATCTCCCTCTGGGGAGGAGGTAGAGTTGAGAAGGAGGGAGAGGTGGGGGGAAGGTCTTTTAAGGTCTTACTTCTCATTATCCTGCTCTGATTTTTTTAATAATAAATTCAAATACTATCCTCTAATTTTGAGAATGTTTTGCCTGTTGACAGTATTTGATGAGTGATCACTCCTGGTACTTATCTCAACCTATGAACTCTTCACTGTATTTTTTCTCCCCTGTCCAGGTGCAGAGGGGAGTGAAAGAGAGGCTTTGGTGGGTGTCTGGAATCCAGCCAGGGTCAGCCCACTATATAGAGGTAAATGCAAGATTTTCACTGGCAAGTGCCACAAAGGAGAAGGATGCCAAGAAAATGTGGCATTTTTTCTCAGGAGAAGAAAAGCTGGCAAAAAAAAGACAAAATTAAATATATATTCTGAGATGGAAGCGGAAGAGCTCTATCACTGGTTTATTACATTAAGTCTTCCCACTTTAGCCTAAGGCTATGTATTTTTATTTCTTAAGGAGCTGTAACAGATTAGTATTTCTCTCCTCTCCAGTGTTCACCTATATACTAAATAAAGTACTGAACAAAGAATCAATAATTTCTTTTCTCTGGTAGAAGAACAAGAAGGATAGACATTATGTTCTTTTCAGTAAAAATGCCAGAGTTCAGCGAAGGTATTTAACTGCCATGTCAAAGCTATCATAATATTCACTCCCCTTTCTGGGCTCACATAAGAGACAGGCTCCTCCAAACAGAAATTTTGATCCTAGACAGACTTTATTATCATCACTTACTGTAATATCACTAGGTGCCTCACTCTTCTAGTTATTCAAGCAGTTTAGTAGAGTATTCTCATATGCTTCAGTGAAGAGGTGGAAAAAACCCCTCATATCCATGCACAAATGTGTTGTACTGCAGCAGTTGAGGGTATGAAGTGTTACAGACCTGCAGAGCAGCCCTGGAGCCTGCAGCAGTTGCTGCCTCTCTGTGCTGATCTATCAGCACTGGCTCAATATCAACCACATTACTATATGCATGTTTTTACTCATGTCTTTATATGTCTGGGCTTCCACAGCAGAATCTTTACTATTTTACATAGTTTTTGATACGAGAAGTGCCTTGATCTGAGCTTTCAATAAAGTCAGATTCTCTGAGGAATGACTCTCAATAAAGGTGCACACTTAATTCTGTTACCTTGTCTAAAAGTTAATGGAGAACTGATCTAAATTTGTCAGTTACAAACTAAGGTTTTTAGTATACTGAATGAAGGCTGGAAAAGAATATGTGCCATAACTGAGCACTAAGGACTCCTTAAGATGTCTTCAGTGTATTTGCTGCTTCCTCTGGAAAGCTAGCTGACTAACTAGATACACAGTTCCTATCCTTATTAATAGCCACTTCCCATAAAGTTTCACAGCAAATCAGTTTTTATCAATTGAATGTTGTAAGCCTTTGTTATTTTTGGAAATTTATCTTACATGTTGTTTCATAATGGGAACAACAAAGCATTCTATATGTGAGAAGACACGCAGTAGACAGTATTAGCTTTTAACTTTTCACCTTCAGACAGACAGCGACTAAAAAATTGGACAGAGGTCTTTATTTGTCCAGACTGACAAAAGATGTGTCCATTTCTAAGTACTCAAGAAATGCTGATATACTATTCCAATAGAGTGCATATCTAAATGTAAAAAGACTGGAATGGTTTGTGAACCATTCATACACTGCAAACCTAAGCCATGCAGATAAGAAAGTACCTAAATTGAATTTAAGACAGAACCATGAAAGGAATTAAGCTCATCGTGCATTAAAGATGCACATTTTTTATTAAATGTGTTAGGCTCTCCTTAAGGTGTAGCAACCATTACAGTTCCATTATATTTCAGAGTTTTGCATCTAGCTAACCTATCATTCAAACTACCAAAACAAATGTTTTATCTAATACTATATCTGGCATCGTGATAGTGCAATGGCTATTTGCCAGTGAAAAGAAAATTAACAAAATAAATTTAGTTTTGTGGTTAGCTGTGCAAGGATGCTGATATCCAGTTCAGTGTTACACTCACACCGTGAATCTGCTCCAAAACCACCACCACCACAACATCCACTGAGAGTAATGTACTAAAAAGATCTAAATGGCAGAACTTGTTTCTAGCAGTCAGGACTTTAGGGCACATGGTATTTTTCATCCTGTTCTACACACCTTAAAGCTAGACTTATCAGAAAATTAGCTTATGTTACATTCTCTCAGTGTTCCTAACATTTACGAATTCAGCTTTTAAATATTTTTTTTTTTTAAAAAAGCAACTGAAGAAACCTTTCATTCATGTTCATTCATTTAGATTGGTGAAAAACTGGTATCATCATCCTAACAAAGCAAAAATAGTTGCATAAAACCGTTTCTGCATTCTGTCCCACTCTCTTCACAGAAAGATGCAGAGAGAGTTTGTTGGGTGAGATACAAGTAAGTCCTTTCCAAATATCATGCACGCACCCAGAAACAAAGAGCTTTGAGGTCACCCAGTTCTTACAGTACAGTACTCGAGCAGGCAGAACAGGTATGAATTCACACAAAACTTCACCTGTCATTAGACCAGCTACACCAAGACCAGACATTCAAAGCTATTGTTTAAAGTATCTGCATCAAAGAAAGAAGTGTCAGATGCTGGCAGTGTTGCCCATGCTTCCCACTACACCCCTATGGAGCTGAGCCCACAGCTAACTGCAGACCAACAGAATCAGCCATGTCAGTACAGCTGTGCTGGTTGTACCAGCCCTGAGCACGAGCACATTCAGATTTCAGGAGAGGAGTCCATGAGATGCAGCACTATCACTTCACAGAGCCAGAGGTGCAGCTGCTGGAAGGAATTTGCTTTCTGTGAGGAGAGACTGCCTACTGGCCCTAATGCCTCCTCTACACCTGCGATGGCTGGGTAATAGAACTGGGAGGCAGCTGGGAAATAGAACTATTGGTACAGAGATGCAGCAGCTTTGTTCAATCATAAGCTGCTCAGAGCAACTGGGGAGCCTTGGAATGCACTTCAGATTGCCTGTAGTGCATTTTGGCTAGATTACAGCAATACATTTGTGTACACTAGTATTTCTGTCTCTTGCTATAGCAATGCCCATTTTTCTCAGCCCTCCACAGATCGCTGGAAAGAAAGCAGGTGAGTGAGGCTGATGCATGGCATGGGCAACACACAGCCCATAATACTGAACCATCCTGAGCCTACAGTGAAGGCAGGAGCTTCCTTTCTCTCCAACAGCCTGCAATACAGAAGGCTCTGATGGAATATGCCCTGTTTGTGATTTGAACTCTACTATTATCAAGTTTCCACTTGCAGGAATAAAATGGAAGGAAAATAGAACAAAACTATCAAAATTATTTAGCAAAAGTACCACGAACGGGAGACTGATGGAAGATGATTTTCATAGCTTCCTTGGCACAGGTTACAGTTGTACTGGGGGTTGCTCAGTACTTCCAAAATGCTACCTGTAAACTTTGCAGAGGGCAGTAACCAAAGGCAAAGGATAGGAGATGAAGAAATTTCCCCGGTGGAGACTGAATTGAGACAATCTACTGGAAGCTATATCAATGTGTGGCTGTTAAGCCTACAAATTGCCATAAACTACAACTGCTATAAAAAAAAGTAACAATAAAATGCAATCATGAGGTAGGCCTGATTCTGACTTTCAACATGAGACAGCAGCATTTTCTGTATGTCATACAGAATACTTGCAGAAAACCATTTAAGAAAAAAAGACATGGTTAATGCTACACACATTTTTTTTACCATCTTCATTTTCCTTGTCCACTCAGCCACACTAAGTCCCCTCATGTTAGAAACAAGCTTTCTACTCTATTTTTACAGTGTCCAGAGTATTTAAACACCAAGTTAATATGAATGCAGAAAAGGATTTTATTCTTACAAAAGGCTCTTCCCCTGCTCCCTATTTTATTTTCAATTTGAAAATTGAAAACAGTGCATTGAAACAAGTCTTAGAAAGAGTAACATGGGCCCTCATAGCAAGAGGATGAGCCAGGGTCACACCTAATATTCAACAAATGTGTTGTCTATGAGTGGATATTTGGGTCTTAACATGTAGGACAACAATGTTTTGCTGTGGCTTAATACCAACAGGTTCACAGGCAATAGCAGTGCAGTGGAGGTTAGAATTTTGCATGCAATCAACTATACAGCTAATAACCAAAATGAAAATACCACGTGATCAGAACTATCCCAGGACCTAAAAACCAATTAAATTTCATTCATGTGATGAACTACGATTCAAAACCACAAAGCACTTGCAGACAGAGACCCAGCTGTCTACTGCCTTTCCCCTTCACCCCACCCCACACTGACTTTACCCTGCCACTCCATGAAGATTTAACCACAAAAGCTTAGGTCTTGATTATGTTTTCATTATGAAACAAGAAGGTGAAAGTAGTCAAGCAGTGTCGTATTTCCAAAGTGTTGGGCGTCTGCTCAAATGAGGCAGCAATTCTAACAGTGCTGGCTTTTTTGCTGGGATCTAAAGAGGTTGTTGGTGCTGTTCTCCATTTCTTTTCCTTTCCCATCAGGTCCTTACTGTCACTATGACAACAGGAAGCCGGTAAGACAGCTGCAAGGAGGAGAAAGCGGGAGCATACTCCAGCTGAAAGGGGTGAAGTGACTCAGCTGGTAGGGAGCAAGAAGGGAAAAATGATGTGCAGTAGGGAAAGAGGAGAAAATAGAAAGCCACGGTGCCTCTTCTTTCTCTGAGACACCTCTATTATAGAACAAGATGCTCAACAAAAATGTTTTCGTTTTAATTTGAAATAAAACAAAAAACCAAGGAAAAAAAAATCAGAGATAATGGCCCTAGCTCCCTCTCCTCTTACTACACGTACTGTCACTTGACTACAGAAGCTACTTTAATCAAATTACTTTCAGACTTATGGACAAGTAACAAGAAGAGATTCAGTTTGAGACACCAATTGTAACACACAGGAGTAACAAAAGCTGAAGGTCAAAAAACTACCACATAAAGTGAAGGTAATGACGAGAGTCAACATGTCTCATTAAACATGCACTTGCTGGGGAATTCTTACTCTTACTCTGCTTAAGCACACATCTCTCCTCTGGGATCCAGCCCAGCATTCTCTTTACTTTGTTAAAATGTAAAGGCAAAAACTAGGTGTACTGGGTTTGCATGGGCAGGTTTTTGGTGGTGGGGCTGGGCCACAGGGGAGGCTTCTGTGAGAAGCTGCCAGAAGCCTTCTTGGTGTCCAGCAGAGCCAATACCCTGCAGCCCATAGTGAAGACCATGGTGAGGCAGCTGTGCCCCTGCAGCCCACGCACCTACAGCCCATGGAGGAGCCCCATGCCAGAGCAGGTGGATGCCTGAGAGGAGGTTGTGAGCCCAGAGTAGACCCATGGAGAGAGGGGACCTGTTCCCAGGCTGAACCAGCCTGTCCTTGGAGGATTGCACCCCGTGGAAGAGTGACCCAGACTGAAGCTGTCTGGGGGGAGCTGCTGCCCATGGGATGGACTCATGTAGCAGCAGTTCACAGAGAGCTGTTCCTTGTGAGATGGACTCATGTTAGAGAAGTCTTATTTCAAGCCCATTCTGCCCGTGACAGTATTTGGTGAGTGATCTCTCCCAGACCTTATCTCAACCCATGAACCCTTTATTAAATTTTCTCTCCCCTGTCCAGCTGCAGAGGGGAGAGAGTGAGTGGCTTCAGTGGGTGTCTGGGATCCAGCCAGCATCAACCTGCTACACTAGGATTAGGGGTATGATGTTTTCTACCCTACAGAAACTAATAGGAATGAGAGCTTATTTCAAAGGTAAATTTTTGTTATTGAAATACTTGAGGCTTTTTCAGAAGCATGCAGAAACTAATACAGCATCTAAACACCTACTTTATTTACAGTTATAAAAATATAAACCAAGGATCTTTAATAAACCATAAACATGCAACCACGGCTAAAGTAAAGCATTACCAGTGAACCACATTACCATGTATTCTTTTTTCCTTAATACATTTCCAGCATTTACACCCTTTCCTAACACCACACACCAATTTGAGCTAAATATCTGGGGCAGAATTCTTTGCCATCTGGCTTCCAAAGCCATTTTCCAGAGGGTTTTTTGGGAGTTTGGGTGGGGGGAGGAGGGTGGTTTGTTTGTTTTCACTGTTTGTTTGTTTTGATGGGATCTACCAACATCTTAATGTTAGAAACTATCACAAAAAATACTGAAGACTTCAGCAACATTAAAAATTCATGATTTGTACCATGTGTTCTGCAGTAGACCCATATGATTGTGAATATATTGGCTTTAGAAGATGTAAATAGTTACAGATAGTGGTAGTTAGAAATGACTGGTTTCTACATCGTGCATAAACCTAAATTAGTGATTCCTCCTTACAGCTTCAATTGATAGCCCAGTCCTGTGTTTAAAACCCTCAGTGGACAGCAGTGAGTTTCTTGGTAAATTCCACACTCATCTTCAGGAGTTTCAGACTTGTTTGCTATGAAATCAAGAGAAGTGATTACTCTATCCTAGCTGGCTGCTTGACAGAGCACGGAATGTGCCTGTAACACTGCTCCAGGACACTGGTAGTCTGGACATGTTTTCCTCTAAGTGCTTGCCCAAGCTACCCCTTAAATGCTTATTATTTGTATCACATTCAGTACACTAGAAATATTTTCAAGAAGATGGGATCACACTGGTAAGCTTTTACAATGGCAAAGTATATCAGCAAGCATCTTCTTTAAAGAATACAGTTAATTCCCTAAAATTCAGTATAATAAAAGTTAAACACATAACTAGAATTCTTGACAACTCTTAAATCAGGTGTCGCTTTAAAAAGGAAATCTCCTGTTCAGATAGAAAAGAAATTAAAAAATTTTCAAAGCAGTATTAGAGAAGTTGATTTAGGTCTTCCTTAACTTTTAATATAATTTCAGTGATGTAATCAATCCATAACAATATCAGTGTAAATACAAACATCACTGAATCTAGATTTTTGGTTCGGTAAAATTTAAGCCAGATTTAACAAATCAATAAATACCTTATCTGAACTCTGAAAATAAAAATGATCATTTAATCTTATTCAATTTCAGAAAGAAAACTGTGGTGGTTTTATCTGTTAAGGAATGTCATTGCATCTATCGACAAATACAAGGACTGCCAAGAGGATATTGAAGGAAAAGACATCTGAAGTACAGAATTCTTCAGCATAGCTGTCCTAAATCTATTTGTTTGTGGCATCTGTCACTGTAACTGATTCCAAAATGTCAAGTGCACTTAAGCTGAAGAAGAAACAGGCTGTAGAGAAGAAGGTTCCTTAACCTCACAGACATCTCTCCTTCTAAGCCACTGGTTAATCTATAAACACCACAACATTTTGAAAAAGCTTATAGTAACAGCCTCAACACAGGTGTCATTGTTGCTACAGTTTGCTTTCTGATGATGGCATACATATGAGAATTCCTGAAGCTGTTGATGGCTCAGAAAAATCTGCCATTCACAAACTGGAAGCGATACATTAATTTCTGCAAGGACAAAGCTAAACTACAGAATGTTATCACCTGTAATTTTATCACGCAAAAATATACTGTTTTAATACTAAATAGTGCCATCCAAACTGGCAGAGAATTAAAAAAGAACACCCAAAATTAACTAGGGGAATTCATCAATAAAAATTAAAAAAAAACCAAAACAAACAAAAAATAACAACTTAGCCAAACTATTGGAAATACAAAAAGAGCTCAAACTATCATATAATCACTGCTCCTTCCTTGCTGAATTATTGAAACCAACTTTTTAAAGTAATAACTCTTTCACAAGTAAGTTTTCAACCTGCAAGTCTATGCCACTCTTACTAGAAAAGGAAAGATCCATGCTAACAAAGCTAAGAAAAGAAGCAAAGAGAAGAGAACCTCAAAGTTAAGAGTTATAGAAGAATCTGAAAGCAGAATAGTAAAATGGTTTTTTTTCAGCAAACTGTAAAAAAAATCTACACATCTGTATATCAATCCCATTCACTTATTTATGCTAAAATTTTAAATAAGATTTGGTGCATCTGTGTTGCAAAACACTAAGTTAAGAGCTGTACTGTAGCATCTTTCGTTATTCAGGCATACTTAATGAAGTAATAAATTAGACAGGACTTTTGTTCATAAGAATCCTCTAATAGGTTTGTTATTCTATTTAAAAAAATGAACAAAACTGGAAAGAAATTTATTATTTTTAGTTTGCAAATGCAGAATCCTTACTCTGAAACTGCCACAATTCCTTCAATTTGTCTTGTTATAAGCCTTGGATATTCTCACAGAACTTGCCACAAGACTCTGGACAGTCAATGCAGGAGCAGCTGACAGAAGGCACTGCAACACAACCTGATTTTTCTCTCAGACATAAGATTCAGAAAAGCAATTGTTAGTGTTCTTAAGATCCTTTGTTTTCAAGTGAAGTTGAGTTTATTTCATGTTGAGTTTCTTCCTGAACTCTTTTATTTAAAATAAATAATAGCAGTCATTGAATACTGTTAAACATTGTAATATACAGTTAAGAAGCCCTACACAAAAAATATTTATTGTAATATCACTGACATAACTGTACACGTGAATGAAATTATGTGGAATTAGAAGCAGATGAATTTTTTAATGAACTATTTCTTGAAAGTTTTGTCTACTGTCACACCCCCTGATTAATTTGAAAACATATCTGAAACATTGATACATTATTAGTTTCTTCAAGGGTAAAGAAACACAAATACTACATGCAGTGGTAGAGTTTATATCTTAAAAATATGCTGTGAAAAGGGTGATACCTAAAAGAGCTACAAATGTGACTTGAGGGTTGAAGTAAATATCTTAGAGCAATACACAAGTGAACCTGTTTAATCAAAAAGATTAATGGTGACTTGATTACTGTGCTTCTCTGTGGGAAGAAAAGACTGCTTAATGAAGGCCCTTCATTTCGATGGAGGGAGGAAGAAAAAAGCAATTTTCAAATTTATTTTTTTAATGAAATAGAGTGAGACCAATCAACTGTTAGCACTAGAAAGTAGTGGAACCTCTGTGACATCTTTGAAACGTGGATAGCTTTTTTTTGTTTGGTCTGATTTCCTTTAAATGCAAAGTGCTGAGCTCAACATGGGGTAAGACCTCTCTAACGGGTACAGAGGATTAAATTACACGGTCTAATGACTCCTCTGGTTCCAAGGCTACAAAAAGATTCATAATGTTGGAGCTTCATGACTGGTGCTACCTACCAGCAAAAAAAGTTTGCTGCTGACCTTAGCTGCTTAAAACACACTGTTCCCTTGGTGTGCTGAGTGTATCAGATCTGTAATGTATCACATTCCCAACAATTGCCAACGATATTAGTCAACATATAATTCATAGCAGCATCTCCTTAAAAACAAATATAAGCTTAAGCACCATTAAGTCTTCCTGAAATGGCTGCCTTTAAATGAATCAAGACACTACAGACAGGTAAGAGGCTACCTGAATTTTTTCTCCCCTTTTGTTCAGAAGCTATTCTGGACAACGTTGATTTCATCCTGACAGTATCAACCATAATGGAACTAAATAGCAGTTTAAACAAAAATAATAATGGACAAACCCAAATGTGTTTCAGAGCTGACAAGAAATTATTTTATAATTTTAATTAACATCAACTTGTAAACAAATTCTCAAAAACAGTTGATGTTGAAATACATATTTTAGTGACTGAATATTTAATTCTTCCAGACCAATTTAACATAATGAAATGTCAGCCATGGCACATCTATTCCTCTTGACGATCTTGTTATACTAATTCAGATAGACTCATATTTGGTTTTCTTAATTTATTGAGAGGACATAGCAAATCACAGTCACATATAACCGAAAAATTTAAATCCTAAAATAGAGTCATATTATTTTCATTAGACAAGTTCAATAAACAATGAAATTATTTTTTGAGTCAGACTTCTTTTCGTTGAATTTCCACATCATTAATTTCCCTTAGTTCTGGGTCAAAAGGCTAGGAAAGGATAGAACAGGAACCCTTTCTTACCCAGTACATAAACAACATGCTCAGTTTTTTAGGGAATACAGTGGAAGATTACCTGTTGCCATACAAAATATATCATGTAGATAGCATCAGGATTAAAACAATGCATGCACCATATCTCAACTTCACCTTATGGAGCTGGTCCTTTGGGAATACCTGGGACAATTCTAAACATAATAGATTTACTTTATATATATAAAATATTCATACATACAGTCATGCATGCGCCCTCTTTTTCCTTCAGTGTCAAAGATTCTCATTAGAGCTTTCCTTTATCCCTTCCAAAAATATCTAAATAAGGGATATACAACTAAATCTATGTGAGAAAACTAAGTAATCCATGGTGTGATTGCTTAAGATGTTCCTTTTGTATTTTATTAACATTGCCTGAAATCAGACTTCATCCTGCAACAGATTTTATGTGTATGCTCAAATGACATACATGAGTAAAATTAACCACATCCCTCAACCTTGCAAGATTAGCACAGATCTCCAATTCTGCAACTGTTATTTAGACAAAACAAATATTAAGGGTCTAAACTGCAGCAAGAAAGATCTAGCATTAAAGGATAGTGAAACACTAGAGCAAGTGAAAAAGGGCATGTAAGAAAAATCTCCCTATAAGAAGGTTTAAAAAAATAATTAGGCAAATACTTGGCAAGAATGACATCGATAGTCAAACCTACCTTGCAAGGAGAATCACAAGATTAAAAACCTTCACTTAAACTTATTTTTTCTTGGTTCTGAGACAAAGTACAAAGCCAAATAAAAAACCAATCCAAAAATAAGCCTCCCAAAATTCCAGATCCTATGTTAACTGTTGAAAAAGTGGCTAAAACCCCAAAGTTACTCTTCCTGAACAGTGATGAAACTGGGATCAGCTAACAGCGTTCCCCTTCCAACAGTCAATACTGTCACTAAGCAACATCGAAACTCTACTTACTGCTATCATGGTTGAGTACATTTGTTCTGAAATACAAAAGGAAAATATTAAATCTACAAAATGAGCAAGTAAAGGTATTGTTCAATATTCTATCCACTGTAAAACCAGGCAGTATGACTCTAAAAAGAGACAACATAACTCAGTCCTAAATTCTGCTCTGCTTAACTGCTTTGCAATGTATCAACATCTAATATGCACCACACATAATCTGATTTATTCATAGATTTTAAACAGCAGCTGAGTACATTTGCCACAAAAGTTCCATGCTAATGCCTTAATAAGGATGTATCTCAGCTGCAGCAGTGTTCAGCCTGTATGCTAGTGTTTTATTTAAAAGCAACTTAAGTCTCTGTATAAAACTGAATTTACCTACAAAGTATTATGAGACTTCATTTAGTCTTATCAGCAAAACACAGAAGAAGAAGAAGCATCCCTCTAATATCCGAAAGAAAAGTACATGAAATAAGAAACAGAAATTACATGGCATGGAAGGAGAGAAAAGGTGCTTTAAGATCAGAATAAGCATCTTGAATCTGACATGCTGGGGAAGAGAAACCCAGTGAACTGTCCAAAGACAGCTCTGCTACTGAAAAAAGTTAAGGGTAGCCTAGAAACAGCTTCTGGATTCCAAACACAAATCCTATCTAACTGAGAAGAACACAGCCTAGAAGTTCTAAATTAGAACATCTTTCCATTTATAATCCAAAAACTGTCAAGATCTACTCTTATGTTACTCTGATAAAGGTACTTCTTTGTCATTCAAAAATGGTCTTTAAACCATTGCACAGCAAGGACGAACATTCTTTATGTGCCATCAGTCACGCCTTCTTTTGCTTCAGCTCCGTGAGCTACTTTGATAGCTTTACTTGTACTCAGACTCTGGCTGGAGCTCACAGCAGACTGCAGACCCAATTTCCACACTGAAAATCCCCTGCTGTGGGTACTGTTTGCAAAGGCAAGCAAAATTTGCCTTTCTATATCAACAAGTTATATCTCAGGTTTTCCTTGCATTTAAGGCAATCTCCAGGCTGAAACTGATACTGTAGTTTAAAAACTGCTGCTTATCAGGTATTTTACTTCAGCTGCCTTACCTGGGTATCTTCTTTGCTGTAGAATGTCTCTAGCAGCCAGTGACAGCGATACACAATTTTGGACAAACATACATCCATAGGAACATAGCAACTGAAAAAACTAAATTCATTCGTCTTCTCTAAGCTTGGGACTGCTTTCTAAAGACAGACAGAACCAACTGAATTCTGGCAACGCCATTCAGAAAACCATGTATTTAACTGAGGTCAATTTAGAACTCACTTTACAGATTCTGGGCTTCTTTTCTTGTATCCTTTGACAATATCAAGTGTTGTTTCTGAAGTTATATGGTCACAGTTTCTCATCAGAAAGTCTCTCAATACTAAAGGATTGATATCTGCCCTCTACCAACTCCAGTGATGAATATCTGTTCTGAGAGAGGCAAATTTGAAAGGTTTTTAAGCCTTTACCCAATTCATCAGAACACCAAGAACAGACATAGTAAACCAGTTTTAACTAACATTTATTCTTAAAAATAATATGACTGTTAGCAGGCATAATAGGAATATACATGTCATTTGAGTGGGAGGAGCTAAAGACTTTCTCCTCAGCTAGATTCTATGTAACTTCAGTAACATCTGTGGCACTGCATGGCTATCACCAAATGTTGGACCTAGTCTAGAAACCCCTAATGACGGAAACGAACCCACAGGGATGTACATCCTCGTTTTGCTTACGTTGCAAAACAGTGACACCCACTGGCAGCAACAGTTTAAATACCTCATTGTTGCAGTCTGGATCCACTTGATGAGAGCTAAGAAGTTTCCCTAGAGAAAAATTCATCACAGTAACAACCATACAAACTTACCTGTTGAGTCAGCACTACTGCCTGAGTTTTCAGAAACTTCATTACCAAGAGCATCTGGAGTAACTGCAACATAACCCTCTGGAGGAAGATCCACTGTGTAAATTCTTCTTGGAGACATAACTGCATCATCACTACCTACAAAACAAAATCCAAAGCATCTGGCTCAATATTGGTCTCACTACAGATTTTCTCAAATGTTTTCCCAACTATAGCAAAAAGTGATCTTGAAAATCCTTACAGAGGGTCAGGTGTGGAACACTGAAATTATCCTATGACCAACAGAACTGCACCAAATTTCGTAGCATCTACAAGTACACAAATACTCCATGGATTAGTTCTTTACACCAGAAGCATTTTTTCTATTGTATCAGGAAAATCTTGTCCCCTGTCTTCAGAAGAAGCTTCCACTTACATTGATATTTTAAGAGAGGCTCTAAACATTCTTCCCCATTCAGCATAAGCAGACAGTATTTCTTTAAGAACTGCTTCACAAAAGATGGATGGATGGATGGATACAAGCTTATTATGAAGCGACAGAAGCAACAGAAAAAGAACCACAAAACTGTGGTTTGCCCATCTGCAGACTTTTTAAATCACAGTCTACGCTTCCCTGAAGGGTGCAAAGATAAAGGGAGTTTGAAAGTCATACTTGACTAAGCCTCAGCAGCGCCCGCCCAAGAGGACTCACCTCCTCATCCCGCTCTACTTCTTTCTGGGGCAAGAGGGGCAGTGCCAAGGGCCAGCTTTGCAACTATTTCATTGCATAGGAAACTATTTGTGGTGATGGCAGCAGTGTGTTTTTGTATTTCTTTCCCCTTTGAAAGGTATTTAAAAACACATGCAAGAGCAGCAGTAGAAACTTCTCATTTGTTCACCAGACAAGAAGTGACAGAGACACATCTCTGCTCCACTTACATGAAACCAGACCAAATTTCTGCGCAGAGTAGTGACAACAACAGAGATCAACCACAGTGAGTGAAAAGCCTTTCCAGAAGACCAGGATGTCAGGGTGCCTCCAGACGTTGCAATGTAGTTTCAGATGGCTCAGTGTGTTGTTTTCTTTTAATTTTGGATTGTTGGAGTTTTTTGGTTGTGTTTATAGTTGTTTTGTTGGGTTTTTTAACACTCAGCTCCAGAAGTCAGCAGAGACACAGCACTAGCCCTCCCTTCTTGGGGGCAAAGTGTCCCTTTAAAACACAGACAGAGCTGTTAAAATGATATAAAAACATTTTTGGCAGGTGGATACAATCAACCTCCTTACACCACAGTTAGAAGATCCCAGATGATCCAAGTCTATCACTGAAATGCAGCTATGCGTAACTACATTTGGACTAATTCCTAAATATTTAAGATGCAGTTGTGTCTGATAGATTCCCAACAAGAATTACTACTATATTTCTAAAATGCAATTTAACTACGTACTGACATTTCTCAGACAGCTTACTTCAAAGACAATACAGTACATTTCTGAACGTTCAAAGTACTTCTGAAAACACCATAGCTGTTGTCATCATGAGGGAATAAATTTCTTTTGAAAACACATTAGACTATTATTGTTTTTTTCTTGAACAAGTCAGAAAACTTTCCAGTAAGTATTGATGATACTTACTTTAAAGGATAATAAAGGGAAAGAAATAAATAATCCAGAAAGATGAAGACCAAATATGCAATTTGGAAAAAAATCAATTAGAAATGGACATGGAATACTTCTTCAGGAGGTCCTTTCCATGTAGATGATTCCAAATCTTTGAACTGGCAGTACTTGCATTGACTTTTTTTTTCCCCCATCCAGGTTGTTTAAAGATGGAAGTGCTAATTAATGACAGTTTTAAATTAAAAGGATGTATAAATGTTTGAGCTCCCTTCTGAAGGACTTCAGGTTTCCCCTTTTTTCCATTTTTATTTAGGTTTTGTAAAACAAAGATGATCAGGGAAACATTAAACAATTTACAACAGTCTTGAAAAACTCAAATCCTTTAATCATAAAAGCAGTAACTATATTGGGACAAAAAACTCCCAGACAAAATAGTTACACATAATAGAATGTGAGGGACCATCTGTAACACACATCCTACAAAGAAGAACAGTAACAACTCTTACTATGGAAATGAATGATGACTCAAAATTTTTTAGTTTTACCTCTTTAAATGGGAGTCTCTAAATTACATATTTATCCACACCAGATGCATCTTTACGAAGTTTGCAAACTCATAAATCAAGCATAAGTCTTTGCTAATCCTGTGCAAGTGTGTCAAACCAAACTATTACCATATCTACATCTGGATTTTTGCGGCCTGGGGCCAGAGTCTCCTTGGGCCAAGAAGAGACGGGTTGGTAATAAAGTCAAACATTGCTGCAAAGTGAATGGCTGAGCTTATAAAACTGTGAAGGGTTTTTTGATTAAAAAAAGTAATCAGATACCAGAGATATTAAAGAATGCTCCCCTTTTACTAGTTAAAAGTCATGAATCCCACTTCTGAAGTTTTATTTTATGGGAAAAAAACCCCCCTAACAGTTAAAGGTCATCTATGATGCCCAAAAACCAGCACACATTACTCTTTAAGGCAAACCAAGAATACAGAGTACATGTTTTGAAACTATTTGTCTTCTATTCATGATCCCCACACAGAGACCCATAGCATGCAACCCGGCTTTGCGCACTGAGTACGGAAAAGCAGCTACACCATGCCATTACCAACATTACACCTCCAAGCATGTCAGTTGCTTGGCCAGCCACGTTATCTCTTGCTATCCTACCACAAACAAGTATCAGATCTTTTTAGAAAGAGCTGAAGGCAAAAGCTTACAGCCATATAAAATTGTCAACTGCCCAGTCAGTCATCATCTCAGGTAGGCACTGTATTTTGTTTTAAGTTTATTCTTCAGCATCTTTAAACTATCCCCTACTTGTAGCTCAGAATGGTGGTACATAACACCAGCATGGTTTCCAGACTGCCTGAACACAAAGCACACTTAGGCACACTCAGACAGACACATGGCCAGAGCACGTGTTCGTATAGCCTTGGTCCTTTGCCTGCTGTAAGACTAAACCCTGGACAGAGAGACTGAATCACTCCTAGGTGCTGTGGTGGGCTGGCCCTGGCTAGCAGCCAAACACCCAACCAGATACTCACTCACTCTCCCCTCAGAAGGCTGAGGGTGGGACAGCTTACAGTGGTGCAAACAAGACTGAGAGAGCTCATGGGTTAACAGCAAGGAGATCACAACTACCAGAGCTTTTCCTTGCTGGCTCTTTTCACTCCCAGCTTTGCTCCTTCCTATTTCTTCTCACTGCAGGTTACACCCAATTTCTTCAGAAAGATGGAGCAGTGCAAGGTGGTGGTGGAGGGGGGGTGGGTGGGTGGGCAATGTTTAAAAGTCTCTGCTGTTCCTTCCTTTTCCCCCACAGGGGTTTTCTGTGGACTGCCGTCCGTCAGGAACATTTATTCAACAATAGAGCACCTTCTCCTCCTCTGACCCTAAGGTTTCCACTGTTGGCACTCCTTTTAGTTCCCTCCTGGGATTTTCTCCTTTCTTAAAGAAGCTTCCCCCAGGGTGCCCCTGCCTCAGCTGTGGGCTCAGCTGTGCCCTGCGGTGGGTGGGCTGGAACCGGCTGTGTCCAGTACAGGGCATCCGCAGCCTCCCCTCACAGAAGTCCCTCTGCCAGTGACTGGACACCAGCACCCTGTACAGTTTTGCAATCAGACAAAAACTTTCTTACCCATTAAGTGCTTCTCTGCAACTCAGAAAGCTTTGATAACGCACCCAAGTTAAGTTCCCATAGGGCAGAACTCATAAGAGCAAACAGAGGACCCAAGTCAAGCTAGAAAATTCTGCATCTCCCCCCTGCCAAACAACTCTAAGTTAGCCCAGTCTTATCAAGATTGTGATCTTTTCCACAAAATTACGCCTTGGAAACACCCAGTTACCACTTCTCCAAATAGATGGAAAGAGTTTGTCCCCGAAAACAGGTCTTCATAGAAAAGCAGAGTGTCCTAGTTCTGGCCAGGGCAGTTAATTATCTGTCACAGCAGCCAGGTGCAGTGGCACATGCCAGCAGTCACAGCTGCTGGGGAGGCTGAGCCCACCGGAGCGCTTGATCCGGGAGTTCTGGGCTGCCCTGCGCTGTGCCCAGAGGACATGGCCAAGACACCAGTGCTACTCAGGACCTGCGCCACTGCCAGGGGCTGGGGAAAAGGGACTCTCGATTCCAAGAAGAAAGGTGCTCCTTTCCAGTCACAGGGAATTCGTGTCAGGCAGAGGAGCTGTCTGCCATTGTTTTTCAGTGTCCTGGGCTGGGGTGAGCATTTCGCATGTAAATCATCCTCTCATTGTACATTATTGTTATTAGCATTGTTGCTGTTAATGTTTGTTTTCTTATCTCATTGCTGTTTCTAGTAAACTATTCTCATCTTGACCTATGATCTCTGCCTTTTGTCTCCCACTGGAGAAGGGGAGGGGAGCAGCTGGTGGTTTTCTTTATAGTGAGAGTACTAAATTTGAGAGTACCATTCCTAAACTATCATACACAGAAAAGGAGGAATTGATGCTGGATCAAATACAAGGTCTGAGTAGTTCAGTGTCATACCGTCTACAAAAGTCATTACTTGTAGTAGGCATTTTCTGTGTGGTGTTACAGTAGATATGACCTGGACAAAAATAAAGCTTGAATGAGGTCTGTTATTTCCCTTAAAAAATTTGGCATTAAAGTATGATTTTTACTTATTATGTAAGCTAGAATATGACCTTGTTATAGCTATTCCTCATTTTTATTGCATAAAAGTGAGACTATGACCCCAAAACTCTGACAATTCCCAAGGCACATATGTACCTCGTTACCTGTACACAGTAACTTTCCCCTTCACTGACTAGCAAGACAAGCATCTATAGACACAGAACACACAAATCCTGGGCAAGAGTCATCTCCTCAAAAACCTTCATAAACTGAAGTGTACCAAAGGTGATACCAGTGACTAACTGTACACACCTCGAGTGTCCTCCTGAACTGCAGTACTGAAAAATAAATACTTTTCCAGTTGATCAACGTGAAGACATCAAAATGTCCTTCAAGAGCATGAACAAATCCAGTGAACCCAAACACCCACCCATTCCCCAATGCATACTCTTTCTTGTTCAGAAAATATCCAAGTTCCTGAACATCAAGCTATTTCAGCCTGCCATGATAAGGTACATTAAAGTAACTGCAGGGACACGAGGTGTTACATTATGTACAAACAACCCCAGTTCCCAGGTTGATTTAACATAGGCTTGTTTTCCAGTCCCACATCAACACACACTAGAGTGATTTCCACAAAGTCAGACGCTTTTAGCTCAAGTAGTCTTCTGTGCAATTGGAAAGTACAGTCCTTTTCTTTGGAGGACAGAATTCCTACTGCTTGACAGCAGTCTTCAGCAGGATTCTCTCCCTCAATACTAGAGAAGTCACATTGGACGGAAAAAAAAGAACAGACTCTACCAGTCACTATAGACCCTACCAGTCGCTACTGGTCATCTACTTTACTCAAATGATAACCATTGCACAACAACACACAACACTGGAAATGCTGTGCTTCTTTTCTGGGTGACTGGAATAGTTGATGAATTATTTCTGTAGAAATTCACCACTGCAGGTAGAAACCTGCCTTTCAAAATTATGGAGAGCTACTATAGTTTACTATTACAGTCTAATTCCTTTAGCTTGTTTTAAGACCTCATTATCCTTACTTTATTGGAACAAACAAGGGGAGTCACTCAAGCCACTTCTTGGCAGAAAATGAGACATATATTCCTTCCAAAGATTCTTCATCTTTTTCTAAACAAAAACAAAAAAGTTTTTTGAATGACTTTCGGATATCAAATTATCTCAAATACATTGTTATTATTGTCATATATTTTATTAGCACCAATGCATGTAACAGAATGCTGAAAAGGTCTTTTCTTCTCCAAAGTTCAGAATTTTTAAATTTTATAATTCTGAAGATGCCTGCTATTCTTTATGGAAGAAGAAATTTCTCTCTTTGCCAAGTTAAATCTCAAAGTTTATAGTTCTATTTTAAATTCCACAATTACATACATTCAAACAATAAAGTGATAAAAGAAAAAATTCTTATAATTAAAGATACATGTTGTCCTCTTGCTCAGAAAATCCTTAAGCAGCAGCTGCTGGAGAACATTGTGGGGAAGCAGTACAATTCACTTATTTAATTCCAATCCTCTTTTTCATAATACTAATGGTCACAACATATTAGTGCAGACAGCAGTACTGAATTTTCTGATTGACCTTAATTTCTGATACTTTATTCAGTTATGTTTACACAAAAATGAGTCCACTATCCTTTGATATCCAAGCAAACCATGTTTTCACTTCATTTCTAGGGTATTATTTTTTAGAATCCTAGCCGTATTACAGAAGACTGCTCCCAGTTCTTAGGGTGTATACTCTTGGTGCCTGGTAGCACGTTGAAACTCAAGCCAGTTCATTACAACTTCCCTTCTGAGACTTTATATTCCCAGAAGTCCTTCATTTCATTGAAAGAAAGTCTAGATTACAGAAGATACTATACTAGAGCACTGAAAGAAGAAAACAAAATGAGAAAATCCTCAGAAGTACTTCCTCATAATGGTGTTTTCCTTCAGCCTGATGAAAAACAAAAACTTCAAAAGGAAATGGAGGTCAATAAAGACATACCCATTTCACAAGGCCCAAAGTCAGGATGGAAAAAAAACCCAAGGAACAAGAGAGCTCAAATTTATTTCCCTCACTACTTCCCACATGTACACTAACTCTTAGATTTATTTTTTAGACACGTAGAAAGGCTGCATTATAGCTCATTTTATTGGAGACAGCATTTACCATTATAACTCAGCTTCAGTTTTACTACATTAGGAGTGGCAGACACTCTATGTCAAAGAGAAAAAACTTACAAAAAAATTGCAATTCCTTCTTACTCTTGTTCTCACTCATTATCTGGGGAAGATGTTTTTGCTTTTTACCTATGAAGCATTGAAATACCTACATTCTCTTGGAAAAAGTAAAGGAAACTAAGCACGATACAAAGTGAGAGTGAAGCATGGAAACACCACTGATTGAGGAAACCAAGACACTGAACACTTCTCAGAGGTAGATCTGACTACTGGCAGATGGCGGAATTAGAATTTCACTGTTTTTTGTTTTCTGAAAGTTGAATACAGGAAATAATGATGAAACAAGCTATACAGCTAAATGGTATATGTGTCCCATGTATGCCCTGGTATATGACTATATGCAATATTCTAATTACATGTCTAAGAATTCTAGCTGTATAAAAAGGAACATAAAGCTATCCTAATGTTATGCTAGTACCTAGCTCAATTATTTCTCCTGCTGCAGATCTCATTTGTTCACCACACTCACTTCTCAAAAGCCAAATGTATCCCTGCCCGTTAATCCTTAAAAAAAAAAAAAAAAAAGCAACAACATTGACTCTAAAAGGCCACATCTAAGTTGCAATTATTAAATTATCCTCATTGATGAAGTGATTATGTCATCACTGGAACTCACCTGAAACAAGAGCAGAAAATAAATATACGTGCTCATAAGAGTAAAAGCAAACAAAATTTAAGATTTTAAAGCCTTTGCCCCTCTAAACTCACTCTATTACATAACTAGAAGTTATTTGTAACAGTCCATTCTTACTTGCATAAAAAATAACACAAAGCACAAAAAAATTATGGAAAATTATTTGCTCAGAACATACTTCAGTACCAAGCTTACACTAAACACATTTCCACTTTTCAAATAATTGTTAGAGGGTAGAGTTGATAGGAAACCCAAGCAGAAAGTAAGCTTCTGTAACAGCAGAAAACATGAGATTTTACTCTGAATAACTATGATTTTAACAATGGCAGATTAAATAATAAACTCCCCAGTGTAAATTGGAGCAGTAGTGGTGTCTCACACAACCTTTTTGTCATCAATGCACCGAAAATTATTTCAAACAGGGAGTCAAGGCGGACAGTGGGAATGCTACACACAATTATTATGCTGCAGATTGATTCAATTTAGTACTATCAGCCATTCTCAAGGTGAACAAGGCTATTTTATCAAGTTCTTAAAAAAGTCATTTTTCCATTTACTTTACCAAGATAGCTAGTTTTCCTGCAGTTGACTAGTTTAGGTTTAGTAACACTTAGAGCTAAAGCTGGCACTGCCTACTCTACTTAAGCAACCCTTACATCCCGTTAGATGAGCTCCTTGTGAAATTGCTTTGCGGTCTCACAGAAGCCAGCAGCTCTCCCTATGACAGCTAAGCTGTTTGAAATGAGCACACAGAAGAGAAGAATGAGTTAACATACATATGTAAGTTCTTACGTAAGTTCTTACTGGATAAGGAAGGAATCTGCAAAGCAGCAGCAGTCAACTCCAAAACCCACAAAAACATTGCTAGAGGAACTGAACAACAGAACTGTTTCTGTTACAAACAGAAGTTACAGATATTATACATGCAGCCCACTCAGTCTGAACAGAGAAAGGAGAGTTTTTTGTTTGTTTGTGGTGTTTGGGTTGGTTGAGTTTTGGAATTTTTTTCCCTTCTCCCTGAAATCCCAGGTTTCTACATTCCCCTAAAGCATGTAGCTGTATTGGCTTGTAAAATGGGCTGGGCACCATTTTTACCACAGCCACCAGGGGCTGGTATCTTCAGCCAAATACTCTACTCCTGGATACATCTGTCCCATTTGCTCAGCATAATGGCACTGTAATATACCATGTAATAAGAGAATTTTTAAACCCTTGAGAGAAGACTCTATGAGTGTGTGACAACACTTTATTGTATAATAATTATAATCTCCATTGCTCTTTAGCTTATTCACAATAGACAGCTTTTCAAAGTAATTAACTAAAGCGAAGCCGAATTGTTTAACAACTCTCTAAAGTTGTTTATTGCATTGAGTACTGCTAGAATTTAATTTCTCAACCATAAGCACTTCATCAACTTGATTAACTAAAAGATGTATTTTTTAGACAAGTTTTGTCTTCTAGGCATTTCTGTCACTAGCTTAAGTTTTCTACAGTAGAATGGCTGCAGGAAGACAGGATTAGTATGAGGAAGAACAGAGTCCTGGTGTCCTAGTGATGATTTAAATGCAGTACACTGTCAGCATCAATAACTTGAGTGGAACAAATAAGAAGGAGAACACAATCACACAGCTGCACTGAATTTTGACATTAATTCCTCACAGAGGATAGCAGTGTTGGGATATGTCACATTTGGAAAGACATTCACATTTTTATTTGATGAATAAGGAGTAAATTGTGTTTTGTCCATTTATATAGCATAACATGGATGCCAGCTTTTTTAGAAAACTGAAATCTACTAGCAGAAACAGCTTAGTAACATTCCTCAATACTTCTTACTTAAAAAAATGAAGGAGAAGAAAAGATAAGTTGTCTTCATGAGATACAAAACTCTGGCTAGGCTCTCTGCATTTCAAATTCCTTTCTCAGAATTAGGGAAAAAGCAAAAATCAAAAGTGGCACAGCACGCTTTATATTGACAAAGTGAACACTATCTACTTCACTTGAACACAGTTATCCTTCAGCAACTCTAAAATTTTTATTTTTATAAGGAAGATGATAAATACTGATCAGCAATCTCAAGTCTTGTAAAAAGTAGTTATAATTCTGACCAAGAAAAAGGTCAGAGACTAAGGAGGCCATTTCCTCTTACTAGAAAAGGCTGAGGGAGCTGGGCCTGTTCAGCCCCAAGAAGAGACGACTGAGAAGGGACCTCATCAATGTGTGTAAGTATCTAAAACATGGAGTGTCAAGAGAACATTTCTAGGCTCTTCTTGCTGGTGCCAAGCAGTGGGACAAGAGGCAATGGGCAGAAACTGATGCACAGGAAGTTCCACCTGATGGTGAGGAAGAACTTCTTTCCTGTGGGGGTTACTGAGCACTGGAACAGATTGCTCAGAGAGGTTGTGAAACCCATGCAGTGTGCTCTAGGATGACCCTGCTTGAGCAGGGAGGTTGGACCAGATGACCCACTGTGGTCCCTTCCAACCTGGCCCATCCTGTGACTCAGTGAAAAAGCCAATTCTACAATTAGCAAATCACTAGTTAGAAGCATGCATGTCTCTTCTGAATATATACTATAAAGTTATTAAAAATAATTAATAAGGTTTTAAAATATCAACAAAAAGTAAAGAAATCACAGAACTGCAGACCTCATGAGAAACAGCTCTCATTAAATTAATCCTTGTTGCAAGTAGATCTAGCCCTAACAGAGGTCAAAACCAAACGAAACCAATTCTTGGGACAAATCCAAGTGAGCAATTTGTATTTTGAAATGCTCAGTCTTTTGCCAGACACTTTTTTTTTGTGATACAGCAAGTTTTAAAGCATTTTTAATAGAGCGTTTGGAAGCATATTCACAAAATATGCTTCATTTAGGGAAAGCGTTCTCTTATTTTAGGAGCTTTCAACTTTCCATTTGTTCCCTTTTAATGCTTTGCCTGCCATAAGATTCAGGTTCATTACATGTGTGCGTAACTTTTAAGTGGTTTAAGGTAATAAAGATGGTAATCTAGACCCTCTTTAATTTTATGCTGAAGTAAGAAAAAAATCTTTTATTGCATCTTTTGAAATTAAGAACTATAGCTCTTGCAATGGATGGATCAAGTTTCTCAAGGGGAGAAATGTTTAGATAGTGTTATCTAATTGTCCTGGGGGATAGGAATCCCTGCTTTGGTTACATTCATTTCATCACTGAGTATTTTGGTACAAAGGCGGAAAAAAGTCTGATTTAGGACAACTATAATCCAAAGAGAAAGTACATCTTAATATCTATGCCCTAGGATGGAGATTCTGAGCACAGGCAAGTGCTTCATTTTGGTTTGGGTTTGTCATTTGTTTTTTGGGGTTTTTTTTTGTGTAGGGGTGTGTGCGTGTGCTTTTTTTTTTTTGTTTGGTTTGTTTTGTTTGCTTTTAAAAAAATAAAATTTCTCTTTTCAATTAAAAAGATATAACTACTCTCCTTCTTTGGAGCCCAGAAGAAGCATGACACCTCCACATGTTTTCTCCATCCCTAACAGATCTACCACCTTCCGGAAGAAAATGCAAATAACCATTCAGAAGGCCTCTCTACAGTCACAAAGGACAACTTCCCTCAGAATTTGCCTTCCATCTCCAGTTATTCTGGGTCTTACTGTAAGCTTTGGTTCCAGAACTATGTGAGGAGCTTTATGGGATAACCCTTTCTGATACTAAATAATTAATTATCCAAAATTAAATGAGAACCAATCATTAACATAGGCCCTAATGTTCCACCTTCTTAATCATCTTAACTTCAACTTGGTTTCAAAAAAAGGAATGTTAATGCAAATATTTACAGGATATAAAAGTATAGTCTTAAAAGCCTGCATCTGGAAGTACAACAGAGACATGTCCATAAAATTTAAAAGCAAAGCTGCAAACTGCATTCCAATAAAGATCAGAATCTCACAGGGGGAAGGTGGTGGTGGTGGTTTAGCTCAGACAAATTTGTAATGGTATTTGCACAATCTGAGAATAACTGCTAAAGGCAAATAGGACATTGTGATGAGTTTTATAGTAAAATCTGTTATTTAACTCTAGAAAATACTTAAGACTAAGTCAGCTTATTTTTAAAAAAGTCCTCAACTTTTTATTGACACTAGATCATTTTTAGTAGTATTTTGTAGGCGTCAGATAATCACTTTCAATCTAGAAAAGAGTTAGTATCTACAAAAAATCGCTCATTTTCCATTGTTGCTTTCAATTACCTATCTTTGACTATTGCTACTCAAATCACCAGCTACCTTGTAGTTATACCCATAATCTTTGGTCTGTAAGTAAGAAGTACCTTAAAACAGTTTATGATCAAAAAATTCCATCAATGCTTTTATGTCTTTCCTTCACCAAGGCCATAGAGTTTATAGCTCAAACCTTCTAGCCTATCTCTAAATGTGTTCTTTCAGTGTCCGATGCTATAAAATCACCACATGTAAATGCAAGAACTCCTTAAATTTAAATAAAATCATAACCAGAAAAGAATGGCTGCCTGTTGGTTTCTCAGATGGGTAATTGATTTATCTTTTTTTCCTATGAGTTTATCACTTCAAGGCTTTTTTTTTTTTAAGTACTTATATGTTGAACTTGAATCAAGGCTGAACCCCTTCTGTACTACTGTGGCATTTGCATGCCTCCAACAGAAAGCAAACTCAGTTATAGTTTGCTGTAAATTTCAAAAACACCCTTGTTGCTCTGCTGTGAAAATCCTAAATATAAACCTATTCTTTTTACTCCATGTTTCCTATCCCATAAGCTGTATTTCCCCTGTATTAGGATTCTGAATAAAAAGCTTTTCTTTCATTATCTTGAAAAACATTGCATTAGGAATCAGGTATAAACAAATCAGAGGAGTTATAAATCACAACATCAAGTAAATTCTCCCTCTCACCTCCCATTTCAGTAGGAGTTTTGCCAGGCCCTAATTTATAAGGAATAGTATAGATTCAGTACAAATGAAGACAGTTTTAGCTTAAGAAATTACTCCATAGTTGTGCATATTCAGCCCACCTTTATCATAGAGCAAATAAATAGCCTGTTACCTATTTTGAAAGGACAACTAGTTCCCAATGCTACCACATATGCTTGTACAGAATAAGTTTAATGCTTTATCAACCTTTCGAAAATATGCCTTTCAATATTGACTACACAAAAGTATGAGAAGTACTAATCTAGAAAACCAAACTGAGTATAAAACAAATAGAACTACAGAAGTTGAAATTTCCAAGCAATCTTATTACAGAAATGGTGTGCTGGTTTTGGCTGCAGTAGAGTTAATTTTTTTTCCAGTGGCTATGGGGCTGTGTTTCGGATTTGTGCTGAACACAGGGTTGATAATATAGGGATGTTTTGGTTATTGCTGAGCAGGGCTTACACAGAGCCAGAGCCTTTTCTGATTTTTGTACTGCCACAATGATGAGGAAGTTAGGGGTGAGAGGGAGGTTGGAAGGAGACACAGCTGGGACAGGTGACCCAAACTTACCAGAGGGACATTCCACACCAATTGATGCACACACTGATTCACAGACTTGACATACTAGCTTGACCTCAGACCTGCCTTGTCACTATTAACTTTCCTGGTGTCACTGGACTGTTGGTTGAACCTTGTTACTATTAACAGGCATGTTCTGCTCTTCTTTGCCAGGCACTGAGGGACTGCTGCCACAGTGATGACACAGCTCCTGTGCCTGTCTTGTCCCAGCCAGCCTTCCCACCCCTTCCCTTTGCTGCTCTCCCAGACACATCTGAGCTCAGTCAAGCATCCTGTCACATTTGCTTAGTTTTCTGCACGTCAAAATAAGCCATTCTTATGCTTTGAGAGGTTATTCTTGAACCAGCTCTTCAGAGCTCCTTTGCAATTCAGACCAACCCTCTAATTAATCCTACCAAGCAGATCCCTGAACAAGACAAACACCTGTCAATATGTAGCACATGGTTCTAACCCTACTAATTATTCTGCTCACTTCTTTCTGGACTTTACTCTCCTGCCCCAGACCACATCCATTATCAATTCTTGCCTGTGAGCAAGTAAGAAGAAGAGCTGAGCATCTCCCCTGGAGAAAGCTTTTTATACTCTTGGGAAACACACCTTTCTATTTCAAGTCAGTTTAACAACCTTCTAGTTATGGCAAAATTTGGTTTAGATGAATACAAAGCAATTCACATTCATTCTATACTTGTGCACAGAGCCTTTTACCCACAAGTAATACCACAGCTACCTCATTTTCCATCTCCATCTTCTGGCACGCCATTCACATTCTACAACTTATTTGAAAAAGAAGGACTTCTACTTACCTGTTCAAATATTCATGTGCCATGTTCATTGCATAAACACACACAAAATAATGCTCTTTCACAAGAGACTAACATAGTCTCTGAATTAATATTTGCCTTGTGTTGGATTTGCACTCCCCAGGGGGTTTCTGTTCCAACATAAGGGCAGGATTGTGTATTCCCACCAATCTTTGTGTGTACCTCTAACAGCTGAGCAGAGCTATACCAGAACTCATTTAATCACCATTTAACAGACATTATATCAAAGATATATCAAAAATAGCTTACACTGAATTTTCATATTTGCTACTGCTAAATGCTGCACCCATGCATACACACCAAGACTATTTCTTGGTTTTCTCAGGACTTATGCACTGACCTCAAGTGTTCCAGGTATTAAGTACCACTAGAACTAGTATTCAAATTCATCTGTTGGTATCAACAGATGAGAAAAACTATATACTACACTGTTCTGAAATCAAGCAGCTATATTTAAAAGTGTATTATCAGAAAAAGGACAATGCAGTCTCACCTTGAAATGATTTGCAGGGTGTATTAGTTGATGTGCTAGCATCTGCTGATGAAGTCTGAACATTATCCAGATTCTGTTCTTTAGATTTTGATCCAAGATTTTCAAGAACCACTGCCTCTTCTCTACTTGAAGTATGAACAAGAGAAGATGATGAAGTTTCACCATAGAGTCGTTTCAGTAATTTCGCCAAGAACACTGCAGGGTAAGAAAACTTTTTTTAAAAGGAAAAAATGCAGTGTTTTAAAAATACTTTAAGACCTCAAAACCCCCAACAACAACAACTTATTGATACAAGACAGTTTCCTTCACAGTCCATGGAAGTCTGTTTTGAGTAGTCCCTACCTCTCACAGGTGAAACTGAAAATGATGTATTTAAGTTGAAAACTTGAGTCAGAAAAGCAGCTTCGAAACAACAGAGTTCACTAGCAAGGTTATATTTAAAGTCTTCTCTTTGACTACATTTTGGCAATAAAAAATAGAGTACATTTACAGACTAAACAACATTAATTTTTAAAACAAGTATCTTCCTATACAAGTGTTACAAGGCTGCTCAAAATGCAGGTCTCTTCTGGCACAGAGGCACCGCAACTGAATTACTCATTAAAATCAGTAAGCTACAATGATTTAATCACACAGAAAAACTAGAAGTAGACAGCAGCAGAAACACATGGTAACCAGTTATTTCTACAGAATTATCAGTATTCTTATACGCCTCTTCTTCTTATGGGCCCATTTCTGACGACACTGACAATCTGCTACAAGTTAGTCAAATGCAAGTATCATTTGATTAAAGAAATATATGCAAATAATATACTCATTAACAAAACCATTATCTTTTATATGTATATTTCAATCACTTAAAAAGGCATATTATACTAAAGTATTACTAAAAGTTTTCATCTACTGCAAAGCAACATCCCTAGTTTCATGAATTCTATGCAGTCAAGGAGATATTGTGGGATGTTGGGGTGGAGGGAAAGAGATTTGGAGAAAAACATTATCTAAACTGCAACTTCAAATTTAATATACATTCTGTGGACGCTACACAAGCAACCTGCTGCAGATTCATAATAAAATAATTCTGCCAAGAGAAAAGAACTTAAATTGTTGTAAGAAGAATGCGTCCTACTGCAGCTTAGCAGAAAAACATTTAAGCATCACATAATTTGTCAATAAATTACTTCACAACTGAAAAAATACCTTCATCCTTGAACCACCAGCCCTTGATAGACAAACTGTACCTCCAAGGTACCTTGGCAACTATGCTTTCTCATGTAAATGCCTATGTGTGAGAATGCTTTGTTATGGGCTACCACTACAGTTCCCAGATAGACACAAACAAGGGACTGTGTGTTTTCTTTTTATAAGGTTCCCTAGTCTACAGCTGGAACGACAAAAATCCACTATTACTCTCCTCAGCTAAAGAAAGTAGACAGAAATAACCAGTGTAATGAGACAAAGTTAACTGCCTTTTGCAGATCTCTGACTCTAAAGCAAGTTATCCAAGAGGTTTATCCTGAATCCTTTCCCCAAGTGATGCTACTAACACTACAACATTTTAATAAACTCCAGTACAGCCATTACTAACTGCCATGGTTTAATGCCAATAGGCAGCCAAGTCCCACCCAGCTGCTCACTCACTTTCCCCCATGTGAAATGGGGGAAAGAATCGGAAAGACAGAATTGAGACCATTGATGGGTTGAGGTAAAGACAGTTTAATCCATAAAGCAAAAGTCATGCACACAAGCAAAGCAAGGAATTCATTCATCACTTCCCATGGGCAGGCACTGTTCAGTCATCCCCAGGAAAGCAGGGCTCCATCACATACAATGTTGACTTGGGAAGACAAGCACGCTCCCCACCTTCTTCCTTCTTCTCCCGGCTCTATATGCTGCGTATGACACCATATGGTGTGGGATATCCCTTGGGTCAGCCGGGGTGAGTTGTCCCAGCTATGTCCCCTCCCAATTCCTTGTGCACTCCCAGCCTCCTTGCCTGTGGGGTGGGGTGAGGAGCAGAAAAGACCTCGACTCCATGTAAGCACTGCTCAACAGTAACAAATACATCCCTGAGTCATCAACACAACTTTCACCACAAATACAGAAAACACACGGGAGCTGTTAGGAGGAAAATTAACTCCAGCACATCCACAACCACTACACAGACTAGCATTCAAGCATTTGTACTGAGGGAACTGTTCTTCCAAAGCAAATGATCACTGACGCACTGATGAATGTAGGTATGCAAATACATCTCCAGATCTGTGGAGGAAAGCAGCATCCTCATAACTACAGTGAATTTTATGCTCCCCATCTTGAAATCTGATTTCCCTAGTCATCTCGCCCCCCAAATTACATCACTTTTTCCTTTCTAAAATAGAGGGACTATACTCATACACACAACAGCATTACTTCAGAAAGCAAGACGAGACCTGCTCTGATGCATTCATTCCTTCTAGCTCCCATGGGGAGCTCTTCCCAACTTTAATACCTTTACTTGAGAAAGCAAGCTGATACAATGCCTGCCTTGGAGGGTATGAATACTGAGGAGATTATTCTTTGATAAAAATCTCTTTTGCTCAGAAAGAAATATCTAGATCAGGAACAGTGATAGATTCACCAAAGCAACATCCACTTAGCTGGAGTTTTCAGCAGACATTGGAAGAAGCAGCAAGGTGTGGAGCGAGCGAGTTCTTTACTGCCTACAAAGTTTTCACATCTGTGTCAGAGTATCTCAGCACTGACACAAGTCATCTCTTAACCAGTAATTTCCAATAACCATAACAAAATGGAATAGAGCAGTATCAACACTTAGACATTACAAGGTCCTCATTTGAAACCTGATATATTTCAAGCCTTCTGAAGACAGCAGGAAGCAATGAATCCCAGCAGTACACCTTCCTCAGGTGAATGAAGAATCACAGAATCAGCTGAGCTGGGAGGGACCCACAAGGATCACCGAGTCCAACTCCTGGCCCTGCACAGGACCATCCCCAAGACTCACACCATGTGCCTGAGAGCATTGTCCAAACACTTCTTGAGCTCTGTCAGGCTTGGTGCTGTGACCACTTCCCTGGGGAGCCTGTTCCAGTGCCCAAACACCCTCTGGGTGACGAACCTTTTCCTGATATTCAGCCTAAACCTCACCTGGCAGGCCATTCCCTCAGGTCCTGTCACTGGTCACCACAGAGAAGAGATCAGTGCCTGCCCCACCTCTTCCCCTCACAGGGAAGCTGTAACTGCAATGAGGTCTCCCCTCAGTCTCCTCCAGGTTGAACTGACCAAGTGACCTCAGCCGCTCCTCATACAGCTTCTCAATGCCCTTCACCATCTTTGTAGGTCTCTTTTGGATGCTCTCTAATAGTTTATTATCTTTCTTACAGTGTGGTGTCCAAAACTGCCCCCCAGGACTCGAGGTGAGGCCACCCCAGTGCAGAGCAGAGGGGACAATCCCCTCTCTTGCCCAGCTGGAGATGCTGTGCCTGATACCCCCCAGGACAGGGTTGGCCCTCCTGGCTCCCCAGCACTGCTTTCCAGCATCTCATTCCCCAGTCTGTCCATACAGCCCGGGCTGGCCCATGCCAGGTGCAGAATCCAGCACTTGTTGAACTTCCTGCCGTTGGGGATTGCCCAGCCCTCTAATCCTTTGAGGTCTCTCTGCAGGGCTCCCCTGCCCTAGAGGGAGTCAACAGCTCCTCCCAGTTCTGTATTGCCTGCCAATTTGCATAGTATCGCTAGAATCGCTAGAGAGTGTTGAAAAAACTGACTTACTTTGAACTACTTGGGATCCTAAGTATATCTGAAAATACTTATATTCAGACTAAGTATAATCTGAATAAAAAAGAAAATAAAAATCTGCCTGCAGCCCAAAACCTTTTGAACAAAGTGGTCCTCTGTATCAGTGCACAAAGAAATTAGGCTCTGAGGGATACCCATTCTGCCATCCTCAGCAGCTTAACATGCTCCAAAGCAGCACTCTGCTTTGCAGTTAGGAGTCTCAGAACTGAGCTACCAAAACATTTTTCAGATTACAAAGGAAGTTCTTTCCACAGGGTTTTATCACTGCATTTACTTGGAAAAAAGCTATTGTGTGATATCCATAAGCACTGGCTCAGCCACAGGAGGTCGGTCTTGCCTGATGCTATAGAGCAGTTCTTGCCTATTCAAAACCTCTCCTTAACCTGATGTCTCTGGTACTATTCAGCATCAGAGATTAGTCCATTTGGTAAGAACTGCTCAGACCCTTAAAAATAACTACCACTTAACAGAACATGAGCAATAAAGGAAATTCAAACAAAAATATCTACTACCAGAATTGTATCTTACCTATCAGAGTTTCAAAACGGAGTAAGACCACAGCCACAGCATAGTCAAGTTAATAACCATATGGCTATTTCTTGATGATGTTTTCCAGTCAGCATAACTGATGGAGGAACTGTATAGGTTCATGGGGTCCTTTGACTCTGATTAAGCTTTTCATTTAACTTTAAAAGAAAAAAAAAGAAAAAAGAAAAAAAAAATCACTTTCCAGCTGAAAACATGCAGCACTATTAAAATACTCCTACTGTGTGATGAGCTGAAGAAACACCGTAACACTTATCTTTTCAGTAATTCCTCAGCGACAAAAAGAAGCCAGTTCTTTCAGACATGAGAACAAGCTGCAATAGGTACCGAACTACTTCCATGGCTAATTCTTGACAACTCATGTCTGGAAATAGTGAAGTACAAGTATATCCGAAAACTGAAAAAGCACCAGGTCTCTAGAGTTTGACATCACATAAAGAAAGCAAAGTGTAACTCCAAGAAATACAATGAAGAACACATGCTAGCTACTGATACAAATTGTGAACATCCATGATCTTTCTTCTACTACTAATTTTGCAAGAAGAGCAAGGAGCCATCTTCAAATAAATGCATTTTTGGCACCTATGTATTTGACACCTTGACTGAGTTCATATTACGTACATAAGCAGACTATCCACAAACACACACTGAAATAGCACTGCAGATTTACAAACATTCTGGGGTTGGCAACATAACTTAGCATGACTTAAAACTCAGTTAGGACTACAGACTGTAACAAAAGCATGCTGAATAACCAAACAAATTAAGTTCCAAACAACATCAGAAACATTCCTGTCCAGCGACAGCTTCCTCAAAAATGTTTCTGTGGAGAATGCTTGCTGCATACTTTTGGCTACTTGCCATACATACTGTAAGTACCCCCACCACGTTTCTCATCTGGTTGCCTCCTGCCTACTTCAGCCGAAGTTGGGCAGCAAGAACAAAGTGAAGTGGCATCAGGAGCACTGAACCTATGAAGCGTGCAAGTTGTCCTACTTGGTCTCTTTGTCTTTCCTACAAACACAAGCTTTCCAAAAAGGGAAGAATCAGGAACTGCTTCTAAAACCATCCCATGTGCAAGATGAGCTAATATGCTATTTCTGCTAAAACAGAAGAAAAGATAGTACAGCAGAATGGAAAAGGACGGAAAGAGCAGAGAAAATTATAATCCTCATGCAGAACATATGGACAAAGCTTCATTAAAATGTTCAGTTCATCTCTGTTAGTGCAGAATTACTCTCCAATACTCAAATGGATTTAAATCCTTGAAGTTTCTTTCATCATGCAAGTACCACATCTGCTATGAGGGTCACACAGGACAGCTACTTTATAACACAGTCATAAAAATCACAGAACTGTTAAGGCTGGAAGGGACCTCCAGACATCACCTAGTCTAATGCCAAAGGTCAGAGCAGGATCAACTAGAGCAAATTGCATAGAGCCTTGCCTAGTTGGGCATAACAATCCCATTGCCTGGATCATCTTTTCCCTAATTGTGGCTGGACACTCTTGACCAGAGATCCTCAAGGGAACCACTTGAAAAAGAGTGACTCTTGAAAAAGAGATGACTGTTTATCAGGACCCAGGGCAACACAGTGTAAAAGCATTTTAAAAGACTGCTACAGACAGAAAATGTTAGCTAGACTGCTATTCTTACCAGCTAGCATGTGGAAGATGGATGGTAACTTCAGGCTAGGAGCTGTTCATTCTTTTAAACCATTCCCCACAAAGCTTACTTACCCATACAGGATAGTTTCACAGAATCCAGAAGACTGGAACTTTCTGAAGGAGTTGCTCAGCTGGCCAAACTGATGAACAAAGGTCTTTGCTCTGTGTTTATCTGGCCTAACAAAGTGATTCTTGGGCCATGGCTCTGCAAGCTTCACAAAGGCATTCAGTTTGTATTTCAGCCACCGGGGCAAAATTCAATGTGAAGTTATGATGCCTAATGGCATGCAAGGTACCCTGTTTTGCCTGCAGATTAGACACTGCTCCAGAGACCTCACGTACACAAGACACTGATTCTGCCAGCGAGCCTCTGGGTGCCCATGATGTACTCAGCAGAGACGATGGTGCACTGAGTACAGGCCCCTGTTATAGCAAATGGAAATCAATACACAGAACCTCCAAGGGTAATTAATTTTATTAACATTGACCTGAACTTCCCAATACAAGAAAAAGCCACACACACACACACTGACCTCAGAAAAAACCAAAACCTCCAATCATCAAGCCCCACAGCCAAAACAGCACAAGCAAAACAAAGAGGAAGCAGCTGAAAGCTCAAAGACCCCTTTGAAATGGCAAAGACCAGAGGCTTGAATTAAGTCAAGAGAGCTTGTGAGTGTCCACAAGCACAAAACACATTCTAGTCCTGAGGGAAACGAATAGCTATTTAGTCATTAACTTCAAAATCGCCTGAATAGGGATCACTTAGCTGCAAAGGACATTCTCAGATTTGAATACCAGTTCAGCAACTACCAACAGATTAAAATCAAGGAAGAAATAGAATAATTAACCACTACAAAACATTCCATGGCACCTGAACAGGCTATCATTTTCCCACTCCCCTTCATTTTTACCAAAAACATTCAAGCTACACAGGGATATGAGGAAAACAATGATGCAATGACATACAATTACATCCTGTGTAGCTTGACAGTTCAGATAATCTAAAAGGTGTATCTAACATCTAAGATAGGATGCTCTTGTTCAAGTCAGGAGAAAGATACAGAAAATGTGATTTTCTTGCTATCAGCAAGGTCAGTTTTGCCAAGAGTGACGTATTTCCATTTCACCATGGATAGCGCATGCAAACCAAAGCAAAGCACTGATGCAGTGTCATGGGAATAACAGAACTGATCTTTTCAGCTGGGGGAAATGATAGTGAAATATGTGGAATCCTAGCTGTGATTAAAGTACAGTTTTATGTACACAAGAATGAGTACAGTATTTTGCTTTGTGTTGCTAGTCTGCAAGCAGTCCTTATCCTGCAGGCGAAGCTATGGTAACAGGCTCCTACAACAGCAGCTAAAGGACAAAAAAAGGATAAAAGCAAGGACTGCAAGATCTGCAGCAGAAAATTCAGGCTGAAGCAGACTGTCTCTTGAAAGAGGCCCTTGTAGACAAACACAGAAGCTAACAGCTTACAAGATCTTGTGTTTAGTCAAAGACAAGGCCATTCTGCAGATCATCGACTACATCTTCAGTCTTCATACTTCCGACTAAATAGCATCTATCTATGAATTTATAGTCCTTGCTTCAAACAGCACTGCTATTCTATGACATCCTTTCTTGAGAAAGACACCAAGTAATTTTTCAGCTTCAGGTTCCAGTGTAGAATTCACTTGCATCTTAAAGCCAGAAAGCACACTACTCCATCTTGTCTGAATGACTGGGAGAGGTAATTTTACACACCTACGTACACGGAGATCCAAAAACTTGTATCTCGTGCGAGGGTCAGGCGGACGGAAGAATACGCGATGTGACGGGAAGCAGGGGCAGCATGGAATCTTCCTCCCCTCCATTCCTCTGATAAGCATCAGCCTAGGAATGTGACCCCCCTAATCCCAGTAGTTTTCCACTCCTTACTAACCCTGGCTATCCCACAATTCCCCTTTCCTGACTAGAGAAGCCCCTAGACTATATAACCTCATGAGATAAGATAATAAAGGCCATTTGACCATCCACCACATTGGTGTGTGTGTGTCTATGGCCCGAGTAGCATCGGGGTAAGCCGGGCTGCCGTGCTGACATCTTTGAACCAGGTCGCCATGCCTTCATAGCAGAGGGCAACATTTGTGGTGCCGAAACCCGGGAAAAAAAGAGGAAAAAGGAAGAAGAAGAAAAAGCTCGGGCAGCGGGGATCACCTGGACAAAATCAGCGGCCGGAGCAGCGAAGCTGACTTCAGGCGGGGAAGACGTTCCCAAGAGGACCCACGGTCACCATGGAAGCGGTGGCAAAGGTCGTGAGTTCACTCTATAAACAATGGGGAATTAAGTGTAAGCTCAAGGATTTTTATCTTGCTATTGCAAAACTCCTGGAGCTTGGGGCGATCGAACGCCCCGTAGAAATTTTGCACCCGGAGATGTGGGAGAAATATACTAACGTTCTAGCGGAATATACTAAGTCCTCAGGCAGCAGTAGAAGTCTCAAAGCGTGGGGGAAAGTAGAAACGGCTTTACGCCAAGCGATGGAGGAACAAGAGACTTGGAGAGCCGCGCGTGCATGTTTATTAGCCACTCCTAAGCTAGGGGTAGGGGCGATAACACAAACAGACCCCGAGAACGGTCTATCAGAAAACGGGGATTTGCGGGGACCGGGTGCGCTTCCCTCCTCCCCGAACCCGAATCCAAACGCCCCGGGGCCCCCAGAGAACCTCCCGACCCTCCCGCCGAGCCCGCCGGGTCCACCCCCCCCGCGGAACCTTCCCAAACGCCCGCGGTTTCCTCATCCGTCTCTCCGCCGCCGGCCAGCGAATCCATGCTGGAGGCGCAGCAATATGCGAGATCTTTTTGGGAAGAATTAACAAACGAAGCGAGGGAAAACGAGAAAAGAGATAGGGAAGGGGTGAGGGCGGCCGCCCCCCCGCCCTATGCGGCTCAAAATGGCGCGGGCGAGCAAAGGGATGGGCGGAGCCAGGGTCTGACCGGCGGGACCAAACAAAGAGTGGGGGTGTTCGCTGCTGCGCAGGCGTGGGAAGGGGGAGCTGCAAACGCGCTTGCGCGGGAGAGCAGCAGAGGGCGCATGCCCAGCCAAGAGCCGTGCTCAATGCTGTTTCCATCTAAGGGAGAGACCTCCCCTTGCAGGGGCCAGGGCCAGCCCGGGGGGCGGGATCGGCGCCACCCCCGGGGGAGGAGCGGGGCCGGGGCCGCAAGAAAATGCACGGGATCCCGGAAGTGCTCTGGCACTCAACTTCCGGCTTTGAGTCCGACAGCAGCTCCTCCAGCTCTGAGCTATCGGAGACTGACGGAGATGCGGATTCGGAAGAAGTAGTGCTGACGCAATTTAAAGCGAAAACAAATAAAGCTATAATTTGCGCCAGAAAGCAGCCGCAATACAAATTTACTGACTGGGGAAAAATAAAAATAACATGCACAGAATGGGTCCCCTCGCCCACAGTTCATGCCTTCCCTGTGAGAGTCACTGGGCAAGACGGAAACCAGCAACAGGTTTACAATCCCATAAATCCTAAAGACATACAGACAATAGTCAAAGCGATTTCAGAAAAAGGGATGGATTCTGCCATTGTCTCCACCCTCATAAATGGTCTCTTTTGCAATGATAACCTGCTCCCCTTTGACATTATACAAATAGGTCGCATGATTTTTGATGGGGCAGGTATGATAGTTTTTAAACAGGAATGGAGAGACCAATGCACTAACCTATTGGCTCAGTCTTCTGGGGCGGGGCAACCACTGCATGGCTCGAGCTTGTCTAGGCTGACAGGAAGGCATGATGAGATGATTACACCTCAGCAGCAAGCCCCACAATTACGGGCTGAGGAAGTCAGGGCCACAACCTGAGCTGCAAGGGAAGCAATAGGAGCGGCTTCCCGTGTGGTTGCCAGGCCTTCTCCGTGGTCCACCATAAAGCAAACAGAGAGTGAAAGCTTCACGCAGTTTGTAGACCGCCTACAGGCGGCGGTAGATGCCTCTACCCTGCCTGCGGCAGCAAAAGGGCCGGTCCTGATGGACTGTTTAAGACAACAGAGCAATACCAGGACCAAGGAAATTCTGTGTTCCGTTCCAGTTGGAGCCAGCCTGGCTGATATGATTAAACACGTAGTTCGGGAGGAACAGCTGACTCCCTTTCAGGCGGTCGTACGTGATCTAACCAATGCAATGGCATGCTTTAAATGTGGTCAGGCAGGCCATATCGCAACGGGCTGTCCCCAGAAATCACAGCCTCCCCCGGCGCTGCCTCCATCTCAAGCGCGCACGAGAGGGCCCTGTTGGGGCTGCGGGAAGAAGGGACACTTTGCTAGGGAATGCAGGTCCCGATCCCGGGGAAACGGAAGAGGGAGGGGGCGTGCGGGCCGCACTCAGCCTCCTCCCACTGCAAATGCAACGCGGCCCATCTATGCCAACCCCCAGTGGGGTGGGGGGCCCCTATTCCCCATGCCCCCGCAGGAGACAGCCAGTCTTGCACCCACACAAACGGTGCAATTGCAGAATTTCGCAACACCGCCAGCAGCACACTCGCTTCCACCGCAGCCACAAGCCGCGATTGTGCCGCAGGGCCAGCAAGGGGCGCCCCAGGGCAGAGTCCCTGGGTGGCCCTGGCCATGGAAATAGGGAAGGAGCCCCTGATAGTGTGGGGGACAGGCCGCCTCTATGGCAGTCAGGATCCCCACACCATAGGGCTTCAGTTTTGGGCAGACACGGGTTCGGACTGTACAGTCATTCCCCAAGCACATTGGACACAGCACTGGCAATTTAAAGAAGTCCCCCCAGTGAATGGTGTGGGAGGACCGTCCCGGGTGTGGAAAAGCACCCAGCTAATAGCTATAACACTTCACACAAAAAAGGGACCAGAACAGACAGTGGCAATCTACCCTTACATTCTACAGAACTCTCCACCTTTGATAGGAAGGGACGTCCTCGCCCTGCTGGGAGTTAGCATGACAAATTTATCATGAGGGCCACTGCAATTCATCCACCGCTGCCAATTAAATTGACTTGGAAATCATCAGAAATCGTATACGTGGAGCAGTGGCCTTTGTCAGAGCCTCGAATGGCAGCTTTGCTAGAACTAGTTGACCGCGAGCTACAAAAGGGTCACATAGAACCCTCTGTCAGCCCGTGGAACACCCCTGTATTTGTAATCCCAAAAAAGTCTGGAGAAAGTTACCGCCTCATCCATGACCTGAGGGAAGTAAACAAGACAGTACGACCCATGGGTCCAGTCCAGACACTGCTGCCCATGAACTCAGCCATCCCAGAAGGGCAGCCATGCGCAGTGCTGGACATCAAAGACTGTTTCTTTTCGATACCCTTGCACCCTGAGGACAAGGAACGTTTTGCTTTTTCTGTTGTGTCCCCAAATGGCAATAGACCCAATCTTCGCTTTCAGTGGAAGGTGTTACCACAAGGTTTCGTAGATAGCCCAACCATATGCCAGATCACCGTGGACAAGGCACTGACGCCAGTCCGACATTCCTATCCTGCTGCAACCATCATCCAATACATGGACGACATCCTCGTCGCTGCACCATCGGCAAGCCAAGTGGATCATTTAGTGTCCACAATCACAGAAACTCTCCAGGCCAACGGCTTCGAGATCGCGAGCGCGAAGATCAAGAAAGGACCCTGCGTGACTTTCCTGGGAGTGGGAATCACAAGCTCCTATGTGACACCCCCCAAGGTGAAGGTCCGCCGAGACATCAAGACACTTCATGACGTGCGGCGCCTCGTGGGATCTCTGCAGTGGCTCCGCAACATCGTCCTGATCCCTCCCGAGGTCATGGACCCCTTATATGACCTCCTGAAAGGAAAACACCCCTGGGAACCCAAACAACTAACGTCGCAAGCAGCAAGCTCCCTTGATTTCATCGAACATCAGATGTCCACTGGCACTCTGGCCAGGTGGAACCCAAGCATGTCGCTTGATTTATACATCCACTTCACACCGAAGGGAGGAGTGGGTGCACTGGCCCAAGGACTTTCAGAAAAGTCCCGGCCGATCCAGTGGATAGTCCTTGGAAAACCAGCTCGTGCTTTCTCCCCAGGAATCGAATGCATCGCCAACCTCATCATGAAGGGCAGAAAACTTGCCTTGAGACACCTGGGAACTGAGCCGACAAGAATCCACCTTCCCTTCCGCAAGCAGCCAATCAGAGAATCAACCACGATACCTGAGTACCTAGCCCTTGCTCTCACAGGCTTTGGAGGAGACATCTCCTACGCCGCCAGACCACCTTGGACTCAGCTACTGGACATTGTGGACATAGACATGCCACCAAAAGTCACAGACCGCCCACTGCCAGGACCGACAGTCTTCACAGACGCTTCTTCCACAACTTCTACAGCAGCGGCGGTGTGGCAGGCAGGAGAACAGTGGCATTGCATCAAGGCATGTGATCCCACATTGTCAGTGCAACAGCTGGAAGCAGCAGCAGTGGTCTTGGCGTGTGGACTCTTCCAGGAGGAACACCTCAACATCGTAACAGACTCTATATTCGTGGCAAGGCTCTGCCTAGCCATGTCAGGACCAGGTGTGTCAGCATCTGCAGCAGCCCTAATGCTGGAAGAAGCACTCTCCTCGCGACAGGGCACCGTGTCTGTCATTCACATCAACAGCCACAATCCAATTAAAGGTTACTTCCAGACCGGTAACGACAAGGCAGACGCCGCAGCAAAGGGAGTGTGGACGTTGCAAAAAGCTCGTCAATTGCATGAATCACTCCACATCGGAGCCAAAGCGCTGGCGAAGAGATGCGGAATCTCGACAGCGGACGCAAAACATGTAGTGGCCACCTGCCCTCATTGCCAGAAGTCACCCCTATGGTCCAGTGGGGTCAACCCGAGAGGTCTCAAGCCCTCAGAGATCTGGCAGTCAGACTTCACTTTATGCCAACTGCTGAAGCCTCGAGCGTGGCTTGCAGTGACAGTAGACACTTATAGGGGGATAATTGTGGCCACACAACACCCCAAAACTAACTCTAAAGCCACAATTCAGCACTGGCTGATGGCCATGGCCTGGCTTGGCATCCCCAAACAGATTAAAACTGACAACGGTTCCAATTTTACCTCCAAACCAGTGCAAGAATTCGCCTCAAAATGGGGCATAACTTTGGTGCAAGGTATCCCGTATAATAGCACCGGGCAGGCCATTGTTGAGAGAGCAAATCAGACCCTGAAAGCCAAGTTAGAAGTACTAGCAAAAGCAGAAGGCTTCGAAAATTCCATTCCCTCAGGGGACCAGGCGCGTATACTGGCAACCGCTTTGCTAGCACTGAATCAATTCTGTAGGGGGGATGAAACGAACAGTCCCGCTCAAAAACATTGGGCCACGCGAGCACTAGAGGAGGGCCCGAAGGTTATAATTAAAAATGAGCTAGGTGAATGGGAACGGGGTTGGAGGTTGGTGCTCACAGGGCGAGGGTACGCAGCTGTTAAAAAGGAAGGCAGAATCAAGTGGTGTCCACTGAAATCAATAAAGCCAGACCTTCAGAACGAGCAGAATGAGACTAATGAAAACTGTGAGTTTCTGTTTGCAGGACATGCTCGTGGGACGCCCCCGTAATGCGTATACCCCTGTTCCAGAAGAAAGTGACAGACCTCCAAACCATCAAGCAGCACCTAAGAGTTCTGCACCGGCGAGACCCAGACGTCAACAGTGTTTTTGTGTGATTTTGCTATTAGGGCTTGTTGCCAGAGGACAAGCCAGCTCAAACCATTACTCTCATCAGCCATTCAGGTGTACCAAACCCCTTTTCCCTTGTTAGGTTACTACCTCGTACCTCACTTCAGTGCCTATACCTATGATTACCTCATTCATTTATGATAAGAGGGGGGGAAGTACGAGGGTCAGGCGGACGGAAAAATACGCGATGTGACGGGAAGCAGGGGCAGCATGGAATCTTCCTCCCCTCCATTCCTCTGATAAGCATCAGCCTAGGAATGCGACCCCCCTAATCCCAGTAGTTTTCCACTCCTTACTAACCCTGGCTATCCCACAATTCCCCTTTCCTGACTAGAGAAGCCCCTAGACTATATAACCTCATGAGATAAGATAATAAAGGCCATTTGACCATCCACCACATTGGTGTCTGTGTGTCCTGGCCCGAGTGGCAACGGGGTAAGCCGGGCTGCCGTGCTGACATCTTTGAACCAGGTCGCCATGCCTTCATAGCAGAGGGCAACATCTCAGTACTTTTACTATACTTCAAAAGACTGTAGAGGAACTCCACAGTTCATATTAGAGTTTTTTCCACTGCCTGATTGTTTTTGGCATGAGACCCATGCCCAGACCATGTTTGCTATTCAGAGTGAAAAACTTGACTGTTTTCAGCCTTGGGCCTTTTTCTTCCTCTCCTTACTACGTTAAAGAATTCTACATTATACAGGGATATGTTTCCTGTGCAGATCTCCCTACAGGGTAGAAACCTTGCTTCTGAAGTCTCTTTTGGTCTGGAAAGCAGTCTCCCGGCCTCCTAATACCTCACTTTTAACTATCTGCCTTCATCAAGAGAGCACTTTTTTAGAACAAAGGCTGTTCATCCCATTTCTCCCACAAACTATTATCACCTGGGTCAGCAGATGCCAAGAAGGGTGAGTTGCTTGGTTGTTGTGAGGTTTTATTGGCTTTGCTTTTTGAACTACAAAACTAAAACTGAGACGTAGTAGAAACACCATGGTGAAAAGCTGGTATCACAAACTGATTATTTTTAACTTGATTAGCTTCTTAGACAATCTTTTAGTTCTGCTAGACTCACAAAACTTTAGTGACATCTTAAAGGGAAAAATTTGTGCAGTTCTTCACAGGATGTTTACACAAGGTGGGAACGGTCCCCTTTTCAAGTTTTACAATTGGTCTCATTGACATTACACATAACAGATGGCTGTAACTGCTAAAGCTATTATTACATATTTAATAGTGAAAAGAACCCACATATACTATTTGGGAATGAAATAATGGACGGATTTAGTTGTATTCAAGGTCATGTGAATTCTGTGCTTGAACTACTAGGTATTAATTGTCTGCATCTCAGTATGGCTGTTAACCAAAATGTCACAGGGAGCTGCATAAGAAACAGGGATGCTATCATTTTATATCTAGTGTGTAGTATTAACTTCACAATATTGAGGTTTGTCTCAAGACCACTGATATTATTCTCACCGAAATAGCATCTATTAGTCTTCAACATCGCATTAGACACAAAAATCAGATGGTAATTGTCTTAATTTTACTCCTGTCTTATTCTTTACTACAGAATTGAGAACCACAGTGGAAAAAAAACCTCCAGTTTTGTGCTCTAAGGTAGTAGTTGATACAACACGTCTCCATTTATCTTTTTACCTGGCATTAACTTTTATAGCACATGGAAACCCACTTTGTTATCTAAAATTCAGCAACGTAGAACTCTCCTGTCTGTGAGGCAACTTTTAAACAGCTGCAGCTTATTTAAGTATATGGCACATATCAGTAGGATTAAAAGGCAGGAAAGGAAAAGAATATAGTGATTACACACTCCATATCTATGTATTCACCTAAACTAAACAGTTATTACAAAGGGAGAGTGATTGCAAAGAGAGATTGACCTGTGTGCCTCCAGACCTATGCTTCATAGTAACTGCAGATACAAAAGAGTAACTTATTGCTAGAAAAAGCCAACATTTATTATCTCTTCTTAGCTTAAAAAACTGATTCAGCTAGACCAAGCACAGTCTCTGTCATATTGCATTTCAAATCAGTACGACTGGTGTTACATCTGTCAGCAAATTCTACATGACTGTGTAGTTCAATAAGAATCTGACTAATAGATTGTGCCATCCTGTCTCAACAAAGGTTTTAGAGCTCTGTCAGTAGGCCACCTTAATTGCAGCCACAAGCTCCTAGACGTCTAATAAACTTGATATGACAAAGATAAGAAACTACATAACCACAATGAGACAATGAGAACAAGAGGATTTTGTTCCACTGTTCCTAAGGTCCCCGTCTGCCCTGTAGCGAAATGTGTATTGCTGCTGCAGTCCTGGGAAAACAGAGCATCTTCACTACAGTTTCAATTCGTGCAGGCTCTTCATCCTTTGTAAAACTTAAAAATATGCATCTCATACTGCACCATTGTTCTTACCTAGCACAATCAAACAGACCTCACTCAAAACACCTAAATATATCTTATACACCCTTACTAAAGCTCAACGTTGGTGAATACTATTATTATTGCTAATAATCATAATTCTGGCCACTCAGAGTTGAGCCAACTGCAAACAACAATTGCAAAAGACTGTCAGCAGTGCCCTGATAGCCAGGAGGGCCAACCCTGTCCTGGAGGGCATCAGGCACAGCATCTCCAGCTGGGCAAGAGAGGGGATTGTCCCCTCTGCTCTGCACTGGGGCAGCCTCACCTCGAGTCCTGGGGGGCAGATTTGGACACCACACTGTAAGAAAGATAATAAACTATTAGAGAGCATCCAAAAGAGACCTACAAAGATGGTGAAGGGCATTGAGGAGAAGCTGTGTCAGGAGTGGCTGAGGTCACTTGGTCAGTTCAGCCTAGAGAAGAGGAGACTGAGGGGAGACCTCATTGTAGTTACAGCTTCCCTGTGAGGGGAAGAGGAGGGGCAGGCACTGATCTCTTCTCTGTGGTGACCAGTGACAGGACCTGAGGGAATGGCCTGAAGTTCTGCCAGGTGAGGTTTAGGTTGGTTATCAGGAAAAGGTTCGTCACCCAGAGGGTGTTTGGGCACTGGAACAGGCTCCCCAGGAAAGTGGTCACAGCACCAAGTCTTACAGAGCTCAAAAAGTGTTTGGACAATGCTCTCAGGCACATGGAGTGACTCCTGGAGATGGTCCTGTGCAGGGACAGGAATTGGACTCCAATGATTCTTGTGCTCCCTTCCAACTCAGTGTATTTTATAATTCTGAGACATTTTTTCCTCTCTCTTCCGGACAGATTTGGGTGAGGGAAGGGGGAAGGCTGTGCCCTTACAACATCACTGCTCACTGAGACCAATCTGCTACCAACACAGGTGTAAAGGTTCAGAAAGTTTAACTCTTACTTCAACATAAATCTGGATGGAAAGAGCATATGGCTTAAAGTGAAGATCCAACTATGCCACACATGGACTACAGTTAAATGTTATTGTAACTGATAGTAGTAATATGGTAAATAGACATAAGAATAGCTGAAAACAGTAAAAAAACAAAAACCAAAACACAGAAAAGCTGCAAATTATTCAGTTATAATTACTGAAGAAAAAAAAATTTGCAAGTTTTAAAGACAGTTTCATATGAGGCAAAGATGCAAGCTAAACTGAAGGTCAGTGTACCAGTACTTAAAAACCGAACCATGAAACCGGCAGGTGTAGTATCATTGAGCACAGACAAAAGTCCAACAAGATTGTGCATTAAGTGCTATTCCAAAGGAATCTTCATAAGCTCGTATTATATAAAATATAAATATAACAGAATTTCTAGCCTTCTTCAAAGAGTAAATATAGCACCCTTTGCAGTGATTTCAATATTTGACTGTAACATAATATCAAGCAACTTCAGCAAGCATCCCTACACAAACATACAACAGAAATCAATATAACACCAAGCATCCCATCATGAAAATTTCTGGAGGTTCCAATGCATCTGAACTTTTCTTTCTAGACACATATGGAGTTTTAATTTAAGTCATTAGGCAACCAATAGAAATCCAAGCTTCTTGAGAACAGTTTTCAATTTTTGCACTAAACACAACTGAAAACATAAGAAACAGCATATTGCCATAACATTCTGTGCTAGTTTTGGCCAGGATGGAGTTAATTTTCTTCATAGTAGCTGGTATGGGGCTGTGTTTGGATTTGTGCTGAAAACAGGGTTGATTTTGTTATTGCTAAGCAGTCTTAAGGCCCTTTCTGCTACTCACCCCACCTGTGAAGAATGCTGGAAGTACACAAGGAATTGGGAGGGGACACAGCTGGGGCAGCTGACCCAAGGGATATATATCCCAGACATATGTTGACATACTCAGCATATAAAGCTTGGGGAGAGAAGGAAGGGGGCATGCTCAGAGTGATGGTGTCTGCCTTCCCAAGTCACCATTACATGTAATGGAGCGCTGCTTTTCTGGGGAAGGCTAAACATCTGCTAGCCCCTGGGAAGTGGGCAATGAATTCCTTCTTTTGCTTTGCTTGTGTGAATTCTGGTTTACATCTTAAACTGACTTTGACTCAACTAAGTGAGTTTTCCCTCTTTTACTTTTCTGATTCTTTCCCCCATGCCAGTAGCAGGTGAGTATGTGAGCGGCTTTGCTCTGAGGTAACCCATAGATTCCAGAAATCTATTTTATAACAAGAGCAAAGCTAGTGTTGAGTGAAGGGCATTACACACTGATTGTTTAAAAAGGCCAAATAACTACAAAACGATACACCTTAATGGCACACACCACCACCTCCACTAAATAACACAGGTTCATACACCTGCTCCTAAATACATCCTAGCATGTTTAAACAGTCCCACCTACCACTTGTGGACCACCCCATCTCAATGCAAAGTATGCAAGAATTGCTCCAACTTCTAAGAACAGACCAAACCTGCACCAACACACTCCATCTCCTGAAAAAACCCCAAAACCCCAAACAGCCACCCACACAAAACACAGAACCCTAAATACCACATTATGTCAGGCTCTGCTCTCCATGAGCATAAGCTCCCCTTGCAGACTTTCTAAATAGAAAGCCATTGGATGTATCATTTCTGCTTCTTTCATTACCTTGTTGGCCTTTCTCCTTGACTACATTTCTTATCCAGGCACAGAACCAAGATCAGCAAAAGAACTGTTTTTTCCCCCTTCCATAAAAGGTTTCAATGGCAGAATCAAGTACACTTATTCTAGTGTAACTTCCACATTTAATCACAAAAACCCCAGCTATTTTGTATTTTAGCCAACTACAATCCAAGTAAAATTTACATCTTGGTAAGCTGTAATAAATTTTTGGTCACGTTGTGGTGGGGGGAGAAAGATACCTCTCACAGAAGTAAAAAAAATAGTGTCAGGCATCAAACTCCATTTGCAATTAATATTTCCCTTACTGAGAAACATATATGATAAAAGAAAACCCATCCATTTAAAAAACGAAGTTGTTTATCTTCTTTTCCAGTAAAATATCAAAGTATTTGCCCAAAAATTACGTTGAGATTAAAAAACAAAAATAAATTAAGGATTCAAATAACCTCAAGGTCTCTAACAATCAGTGCTTCTCTAAAACAATTAGAAAAAGGAAAGAAATGGTGTGCTTTTCAGAATTAAGATGTTTAATATCTGATAAGGCCATTTAAAAAAACCCAGGAAAACAACAAAATCCCAAAACTAAGGAACTGCAATCTCATTTCAACCCCCATTATACTCCTGCCCAAAGTCACCTGACTCCTCACAAAGAGATGAAAATAGCACTCCTTGAAGCAATATTCTTTATTTAAAACCATTTGTCACTGATGTCTATGAAGTGTCCACATTTGCTTTCCAGTTTAACCTCTCCAATAGGGAGTCTCCTGTAGTCCCATTAGATCATCCCTTGTACAGCACAACTTTTCTATCACTCCTTATTACCAATTATAGTCAATAATGTACACTACACCTACATCAATACCTTAACTCTACCCTTCAGCAGCTGGAACATCACTCTCTATATAACCCTTTATGACACTGTTATTTTGGGGTGGCACAAACTTTCAAGAACTATGACTAAAGCATTCAAGATACAACTGTCAATGTTTAACAGCAACAAGTTATGAGCTCAGCTGTCCCAGACAGGATAAATACCTTGCTTATAATACACAGAATGACAGTGGTAGTACCTCTAGCCCTGTCACGAATCACTGACACATGAGCAAGTAAAAAACTAAAAGCCCCGCAAAATTCAAAAAACCCGCACTTTCAGCTACATGTCACACCCTTTCCTGGCAGAGTGAAGTGCATTTCACTTACCTGCTCTACTGGCTTTTCACTATTTAGATTCTCTTCACTGACAATTAGACTCCATGACCCACAAGCTGTTGACCATCCCATTTTTTCTGTATTACGGCCCAGTTCCAGACAAAATAAAAAGCTTCACTGCTAACTTGTAATGCAGACAAAACTCTGTCTTCAGTTTCTTCAACATACTCTTACAAAAAAAGAGCAAAACTAACCTTAAAGAGAAGCAGCCAAACCTTCTTTCTCAGCTCTTTTCTAGGACACCTGTCTTTTCAAAAAAATATATAGTTTCACAACAGAAAGTCAAAAGTTTTCGTATATGCTATGGGCTGCAGAGGCTGATCAGATGAGGTTCTAAACTCTTCCAGTTTTGTTATTTCCTCCTGGATGAGCATGTGATACCCTTTTATTTCTCACTGTATTTTCTTCCCAATCTTAAGTCATCGGTCCTTAGAGTAGCTGAATAAAACATGATTTCCAACTTTACACAGTAAAGTCAGACACTCTGCATGATCATTTTAGCTTTCTCTGACACACTATCGAAACAAATGGTTCTTTATCTGACCTTCAGTTTTAAACAATTTAAGAGCTTTAGAATTCAGTTCCCCCCTCTCAGCTCTAGAGACATACATTCACTCACAAGTACACGAACTCACTTTCCCTATTCACTAACTTTCTTCCAGAAAGCATCAATCTGTAATTCACATCCACAAAGTCTAGAAGCAAAACAGTTACTCCTCCTCCCTTTCTCACAACGAATCGGCATCTAAACCACAGAGAACACTACTGTGCATTTATACGTCTTTCAAACTATCTCTACTTGCAGTCCGTCAGCAAATAGCTTAAACATTAACTCTTGCTGATCAGTCTCACTCTCAAACTGTTATCTCCCATGAAGTATTCCAGTTTCAGGATGCTGGAATTGTCTGAATACACAAAAGCCAGGCACAGGAGGCACATTCAGCTCTCTCACAGCTCAGCCCTACTCGACACCACTTAAGAACGAGATATCACTTATAGAACACCTGTATTTTGATTATTGCGTTCTTCCTATGCCGTGTCTTATAAAACATTAAGATAAACGGAATTGACTGAAGCTGAGCTTGGACAGCAGAAGGCTTTTATTTTATTCTTTGTAAGCACGGCACCACAGTTATTTCAGAAGTGAGCTAACTCACTTTAAATAAGCCAAAACAGATGGTCACTAACAACAAGAAAGCACGCGTGTATGTGCATACTGAGGAAACAACGTGTTATCTTAAAATGCTTTGAGATGAGAGAAGTAATTTTTATTTACTCTCTCCGCACCCCCAGGCAGGCATACGCGGCAATAGGAGCCGCCCGGTCACCCCCGAGCGAGCCACAGGGGCTGGGCCGGAGGTCGGGAGGGCTCAGCCCGGTGGCTCCGCGGCCCCGCGCCCCCAGAGCCCCGCCCATGCCCCGGGCAGGCTCCGCCGAGGCCACTTCTGTGCACCCGCCTCCGCCGGTGCCGAGCTCGCCCAGCTCCTCACCGGCCTCCCCGCGGGAAGGGGGCCGGGGAGCGGAACAAGCGAGTCCCGCGGCAGCGCGGCGCGCCCGGGCCGGAAAGGCCCTCGGCTGAGGGCAGCCGCGCCCCGGGGCCGTTACCGCCGCCCGCCGACTCCTTCCGCCACCAGCCCCTGGAGCAGCGCGGCGGGACCGACCACCCCCGCCCCTCACGGCGCGGCCTCACCGTTCCTCCTGCTCCCGGCCATGGCCCCGCACGCTCCGAGCCGCCCCTGGCGGCCCCGCGCCCGCTCTCCTTCCCGTTGGCCGCCGCGCCTGTCCGTCAGAGCGCCGGGCGCCACCATTGGCCGGGCTGCGCCGGGGCGTGTCCACGCCGCGGCTGGCCCCGCCCCCTCCGCCCGGCCGAGCAGGCGCGGTGCCCGCGGGCTCCGGCAGGGGGCGCGCGGCTGCGCAGAGTCGGCGGGGGCGCCCTGCCGCGCGCGCGGGAGCGAGGGCGGGGGTGCGCGCGGGACGCGAGGGGCGGGGGGAGCGGCGCGCGGCGGCTCCGGCGGGGAGCGGCGCCGGGGGGACGCTGGGCGCGCGCCGCTGCTGCCGCCGCCGGCGTCGCCTCAGCCCCGACCCGCCGCAGCCCGCACCCGCCGCGTCAATAATGCACTAGAATGTCAGCGCTGAAAAAGGTACGGAGCGAGCGACGCGAGCCGAGGGAAGGGGAGCAGAGGGAAGGGGCCGCCGTCGGGGCGGCCGGCGCGCCGGGCTGCTCGCGGGGCGCCTCCGCGCAAGCCGCGGAGGGAACGGGCGGGAGCCGGTGCCGCGGGTCCGCGCGGGGACCGCACCGTCGGGGACGGGCGCCGGGGCAGCGCGGGGAGGGCGCGCCAGCCGCGCCGTCGGTTGTGGTGTCATCCCCCGTGGCCGGTGCGTCCCGGCTCCGCGCTGGCCGTGTCGCCGTGGCGGGGGTCTCGCCTCGGTAGAGCCCGGGCAGGACGGCTGCGCGGCGGGGTGCCGGTGCCTGAGCGGGGCGGCCGCGGGCTGGCACCCTCCGAGCGGCCGGTCTGGCCGGAGGGAGCGGCGGGGCAGGGGATGCTGCGCGCGGAGCCGCAGTGCCGGGGCGATTTAAATTTTGGCAGCGCGTGATCCTGGGGCTACCCCGCGAGGAGGGGCCGGGGAGCCGGGGCTGGCGGTGCACCGCCGCCTGCAGCGCTACCCCCTTTCCTTTCCCGGCCGCCGTGCCGTGCCGTGCCGTGCCGTGCCGTGCCGTGCCGTGCCGTGCCGTGCCGTGCCGCGGAGAGTGCGGGTACGTCGGAGGGGCCGCGCTGCTCCCCCAGGCTTCTCCCAGTCCCCCGGAGGGACGGCCCGGTCCCCGGGGGCGGTGGGGCGGCAGCCCGGCAGCCGAGGAGGGGCGGGCGGCAGGTGCGTTCTGCCCCGCCGCGGGTGCGCAGGGCTCGGTGCGGCTGGAGCGTCCGCGGGCGCGCACCCGGAGCGCGGGGATGAGCGCCGGGCGCGTCTGCTGCGCTGCCCTCGGTCACCGGGGCCATCACGCGTGGCTCTCGCCGCGCAGAGGGCGGCGTTCGCGGGCGGGTTGGCTGAGCTCCTCCGCGGTCGTTTGAAACACCGTCTGCCGGAGAAATAAAATAATTACCCAGCGTCATAATGAGAGCGCAGCGCGCCCCAGCCCGCCTCGCCTCCCGGAGCGGAGCCGGCAAACCGCCCGGCGGCCGCCACCGTCGAGGCGGGCGGTCCCCGCCGGCCCTGCCCGGCCCGGCCCGGTGCTATGGGACCGGTGCGGGTCGGTCCGGGGCAGGGGAGCGGGGAGAGCCCTCTAGCCGGCGGGATGTGCAGAAACGGGGCTTTCTTTTGCGTCCCCGCTTTCTGTCGCCTTCGTAACCTAATTCCTGCCGCTGCTGGTGTCCCAGTTCTAACAGCGGTGTCGGTGCCGTACGGCTTGGCGTTTAGCCATATATCCATATATAAGCGCTTCGGCCTCAACTTACCTCAAACTTAAAGGTTTCTAATTTACGCCGACAACCTATTGTTGTTTGTTTCCAATTGTGCTTCGTTACGGCACATTCTTACACGAGCTTAATGTGCCTTAGGAGCAGGTGATGCTTGAATCTCTTCCGAATTAAAGCCCTGAGAAGGGGGCCAAGTGCTCCCGTCACCTTAGGTGGTGTGAGCCCAAGATCAGGGCTGTGAAACTCAAGTGCCCTTCTTAGCGCTAGAGTGCTTTGTAACTATTTCTCTGCTTCAGAGTAGCATCATAAGAGGAGCACCAACAAAATTTGAAACACTGGATACCTCTAGCCATTTATGTAGTAGATGACTGTAAGCAGGCATCCTGCGAGGAGCAATGGTCACCTCAATGTGACCGAGTGCAGATCCAAGTGCAGATGATGGAGAAATCTCATGTGGGGTCTTAGTAACTGAGTGGTTTTTACTGTGGGATGTGTCAAGAGAGCATACTGATGGTGCTGGACGTTTTAAAAAGTAGCTTGGGGGTAGAGCAGAGGATGGATGGTAATATTTTATAATACAAATGTATTTGAGGTATCAGCCTTTCCCATCCCTGATTAGTTGTATTTCCATCTTTGTGTTTTATCTGAGAAACAGGTAAAATAGGAAGAGTAGAAGTTTTATATTTCTGTGCTTTCAGCAATATAGCAATACTTTCAAGTCATTTCCAGATGGTTTGCACAAAACACTTTCTTTTGGAACTGCAAGTTTTAATTTTACTGTGTGTAGCTATTTTTACAGTGCTAAGCAGATCATATAATTTATGTTTTAAAGGTTCTTCCCCCCCATCATTTTGCATGCTTTTCAAACTGTGTGCTATGTGGTTAAAATGGACTCAGACAATGTTTAGTAGTTTTATGAATTACAATGTTATGCATTGGAGATTTAATTCTGAGTGCTCGAGGCAGACCCTGTGTGATCCGACATAATATTCCTAAATTAAAGAATGTATTTATTATGCCATTGTTCAGTAACACATGAACTAAAATCTAGGATTGTCAAATAAATTTGTTGATTTTATTTTAGATTTTTTTTAGCTTTTCATTTTAGTACTATAAAGTGCTATTTGAATTTAGTTAGTCATATATCTAGTTTGCACTAGAATGGTATAGGGCATACCTCTGATAACTTTTTAGAATTTCCAGTCCCTCTGAAATGAGTTTAAATTGCTGGTGCAAGTTGAAATTACACTTAGAGTGAAGTCATAAATGCTTTAAACAAGCATTTAACAATCAGCGAACATAGACTGCTCTTGACACAGGTGTTGGGGAGAATGTGTTTTGTCTATGTAATGGGTAAAACCACAGTCAAATCCAAGACTTGGTGAATCAATGGTAATATCCATAATAACAATGGGATTGGGATTTCACATTTGTGTATGGCAAAATCCCACAAATATTAATAGTGATATTGTTGGCAATGCCAAGCTGTTGAAACAAAAAGTTACCAGAGCGAGAACAAAAAATTTCAAGGTCCATTATGGCAAACTAAAAGTTATATTTATTCTAAATGAATTCCAATATATGAAACAAGTTATTTCAACAGTAATTGGTACATTTGATAGAAGAAATGTATCCTTGAAGAGCAGGATTAATACCTGATCCTGAGGAAGGCTTGGGAGTTCAGTTTCCACTGTGTCTGAACATCAAGCAGCATCCTGCCCAGAGGGTACCCTCTGCAAGCTCCCCTGAACATTGCCTGCCCTGGTCCACTTATCATGTCACAGGTATGAAAGGGTTTTTTGACAGCAGATGTTCTAATAGGAAATATTTGTAGACGCAGCCTGGATGACTGAATTTCAGCTTGATTGTGAGCTTTGCCTGGCTAAATTGTGGACTTCAGAGTAATTACTGGGATGGTTTTTGTGTGCCTTAACAAGGATGGTCAAATGTTACTTTACACCTACCTTTGGCAGGAACTTTTTTTCCTTGTTTGTAATTACACAGTCAAAGCAATTTCCTTGCGTAACTATGATAATCCTATGAGAAGTTTCAGTAATAAAAAGAACATAACCCCTCAAATAATCTGCTGGTTTTTTATGAGGGATACCATTGGGGGCCCTTTGAATCTGCATCAGTCAAACAAAAACAGCTGTTTTGGTTCTAATCCATGAACAAGACAAGTCTTATTTGCTGCTTCACTTAATCAGTGCAGTGAATTTGTTTATATCTAACCATGCATGGTGAATGAGAGGACCACTAATGCAGAAAGTTAGTGTTAGCCCATCAATTATGATTGTATTTAAGAGAGAATTTCAGTTCTTAGAAATGTATTACATGGGCCAAAATATCCCATTGAATTGAAAATGTTCTGTTTGCTAAAAGGGTAGTTTTGTTTGAATAGCTACAGGAAAAAAAAAAAATTATACACATATTAGTTCAGTTTGCCTTGCAAAAATTCATAGTCATCCACGAACCATATGGCTTTCTTACCTCTAGTAGAGAAATAGCTCTCAGCATGGCAGATACAGTATGTCAACAGCTATGAGCAAATATAAGTAGAAGTGGGCATGGATGAATCAGAATCTCTTTTAAAGTACTTGCTGGAGAACACAGCTTCTCATATTTCAGTCCTTATATATCTCCATTATAGAATTATATTTCCCGGAACAGATTATAGTTCATCACAACTACTTTCTGTTGGAGAGGCCAAAATGATTCATTAAAGTAAAATAAGTACTCTTCCCATGATATTTATTTAGAAAATGTCAAGTAGCAGTTTATTCATTTAGTACACGCTCAGTTGTGATGAGAGGATGGAAATCACTGCAGTTAGATTTCTCAATCAGTGTTTCCACGCATGCATATATATTTGGTCTCACTTTGCTTTTATCTGTTTCTCACTGTACTCTCTTAAATACTTCTTTTGTGCATAAAATATACTTATCTTCCATGCATTTTCATTCCATATTTGTCACATTTTTTTGTCCTTGCCAGTTTTGAAAATGAACAGCAAATAGCTTTCAATATGGCATTGGCCTTAAGCCCTCTAAATTTTTTTGTGGCTTTATAAGCATATATTCTTATGAAGTAAAAAGACTTTCTTTCTACTTTAGATAGTAAATGTAGTATACACCAGCAGTTACCAGAAATGCAGAAGGTATACCATAGACGAAGGTTTTTATCTCACAAGGGGAATCACTGTCTGTTATCTGCAGTAGTTGCTGCAATCACTGTGTAGATAAATTGGCAGTAATGGAACATGTCAAAAATATGACCAAATGCATAAATCCAACAAGACAAAAATCAGTAATTTAGAGATTCAGACTGCACAAATAGCAGAAAGCGCTAAAGTATACCCCAGAGCTTTCTGTCTATCTATAGCTCCCTATCTTGGGTCCTTCGTAGCTTCTCCTTCTCCAAGCAAAATTCTTCCACCACTCTCAATTTGGCATTTTCCATCTTAAATACTCTCTTTAAAAAGTAAATTTGTTACATCAGAAGAAAGAAGAGCATCTCAGAGTTGTTAGATTGACCTGAGCTCATTCTGAATACAAAAGGTTGTTGCATTTCAAAGTTTATTCTAGAAAATGTAAAGGTTAAATCTTGATAATGACATGGAAAGCAGTTAGGAAAGCATAAAACTAAGACAGAGATTTAGGGATAAATTGAACACCACTCTAGTGTAGTGGTCAATTAAGGTGTCTCTGATATGAATTTTATCTTGGAAGCTGAGAGGCTGCTTGAGCAGTGTTCAGCCTCTGGCATGATGCCTTTCAGAGGAAACAACTGCTCTGTGTTGTCCTGGAGAGGCAGTAGGTCTTGAGAAAAACAATTGAGAAAAACAATTCAAAGTGATTTTTATTATCTTTCTCCTTTAGTTTAGGTGATACTGTATTTTCAGTAATCCCTAAGGTGTTGCAAGAATGCAAATTGATTGTTGAAGCTTGTTTGGAATCTAATTTCCCTTAGCATGCTAGTTTTTTAAAAAACGTTGATTTCCTTCATGAAATTTATTTTTGTGCGTTGGAGGTCAACTGAATTAATTTCCTGTGATTCTTTGCTTCTTGATGGCATGGCTTGTATTGTGAAACTTTTAAATGCCTTAATAATATTATGCAAATTACATGTCATAAAATTTCACCAATGTCACCAGCAATTCTAGTTTTGCAACGGGATAGGCTGGTGACTTTTCATAGAAAACAGACACACCATTATTAATGATGCAGATAACCAAGTTACCCTTAAAGGAAACTTTGTCCAAGCCATTTCGTTCTCATGTGGTGGGTTTTAGAGCTGATGCAGCTGCAGGAATACAGAAGTATGCTATTGTATTATTCTGTGCTTTTCTGGCAATGAGGAGTAGGACGAACTTCTCAGCTTTCACACCTGCCTTCTAGTTTCACAAGTAGCCTATAAAAATAACACTGAACAAATAGCTTCAATCTCCACAAATGGGAGATTACTTTTTAACCTCTTTTTTTTCCACTGAATAGCAGGCAGTAGTGAAAGAATCTCAAGTAGTCACTACAACTTTTATTTCTTATAATCTAAAAATAGGGGAGCAAGGAAAAAACCCCAGCGGATCTTCCACATTCGTATTGATTTATGGCTTAATAAGTCATTGGGATATAAAGCTGCAGAGCATAAACACTCTTATTCTCTCAAATTTGTCTAAGCAGCGTCCAAGTGAGATAAAAGACAAGAGTTTTGCTTCATTCATGCAGAGTGAAATTCTTTCCAAAGAGCATCAGTATAAAGGCCACCTTTATCCGCTGAGCAACAGAAGATTTCACTTAAATAAACAAATATATTCTTTAGTTTAAGAGTTTGATCACAATTATCTTCCCTGATGAGCAGAAAGGAGGACAAAGCTTGCTTTTATTCCTTTGATTTACTTCCCTTGATCTTGCAGCATTTCAAATCCTGCGTAGTTGAAGCTACAAGAAGAATCTGGGCCTTTTTTAATGCTAGAAAAGGAAATGGAAAAGTACAACCAAATGTCTTGAAAAAACTATGTATCTGTGTCAATTCTTTATCACACCCTTTATCATGATAACACAATGTAGAAGAAATAGTATGCAGACTTAAGAATGTTTGGGGTTTTCTTAACTGGGCTCTGAAGACCATCACAGCAAGAAGATGCTGTGTATCAGTGAGAAGCATTAACATTCCCCAGCTGGGAGGACGATGGGCTCCCATTGGTAAGAATGACACGAGCTTCACCTTCCCTCTGGAGGAGAGCTCAAGCCCCTCTGATGTTTCCAGCCCTTTCTGGCTGCAGGACATGCAACTGATCTTTGATGGCAACTTGTGGCTTTGTTATCTAGCATCTGGCCTGGTTTTTGACTATTTTGGGATCATCTTTGACATAATGTTTTACTTAAAGGTAAGAAATTGAACAAATATGATTGTTAAATGCTGCTGTTATGCATTATCTACATGATAATTTTATTTTTATTTGAGTCTGAGATTTTGATCTCACTCGAGGGTCTGTTTACAAATACTGTCATTTAGGAATAGCTACTATAGCTCATATTCATACCATAAATGTCCAAAACTAGTTTTCAGAGCTAGATAAATTATTGGATTTAAGAGAATATCTTCAATATTTAATAGGTTAATTTTTAAATAACTAGTGTAAATGTTTTTTTTTTTTCCTTAGTAACTTATCAGAAATTTAAATTTACTCTTTTACTTTCTGGAATTCAAATGAATAAAAAGGAATGCTCTTTTCTTCCCCACAGTTTTAGTAGACTGAGAAATCAAAATGTTACACATAGCTTAGGCATGGGTCCTTCATTGACACCATTTATTGAAACTCCAATTTACTACAATTTGTAGATCAGAGTAATTTTGTCACAAGGTCCTGCAGTTTATAGCATTATATGCAGAAAAGGCTGCAGTACATATAAAAATGCAGCATTACTTTTGTTGCCTGTCCTGAAGTGCACTGGATTCTTAGTCTCTCCCATCTCCATATGTGTCAGCTCTTACTCATTATGCAAGAAGTGAGTATAGCAAGTGAGGCATTTCAGAAGAAATTTCTTTTTATGAAGTTGAAAAGGGATGCAATTAGTTATGATAGTGTGTACTTTTATAAGAATATAGATGGTAAGTAATTTGATAACACTTTTCTTAAATGATAGTTTACAATGTACTATTCATAAATCTTAACATGACACTTTTAAGGGAGAATGTTTCTGTGATATTTTTCAGTCTCATTCTCCTTTAGTAAAATGATGCATTCTTATATTGCACTGACCTTCCTCACAAAAATTTGAGCTATCTACACTGCAAGGTTTCAGTTGCAAAGAGATTTAAAAAGTTTTATATTACTTTTATGAATTAGAAGGCACATAGTGACCTTTGAAAGTAAGGAAATAGAGGACCAAAATATTACAATAGAGCTAAATAGTTAAATTAAATATTTTGAAGTTGTTATTTTTCTTTTCAAATTAAGAACTAGTTGATAGATTAATTTTGGATGCTTCCTAAAGTTTTTCTCTTTTCCCTTCCATTAATGTTTCTCTACAGCTAAAATAACTTCTTAAAGGTGACAGTAATCAGTGGAAATATTCTTATTTCCAGCAATAAAATACCTCATATAGTAATGTGTGTTCGGTCTTGAGGTAATTTATAATGCAGTTAATGTTCTTTTATATTGTTTCATTTTGAATTACCTTTTTTTACATGTATTTCTTTTTTTTCCCCCTTAACTATTTTATTTCAAAATACCTTTCATTTGATGATGCTTTTTGATATTGTGCATACCTGAGTAAATACCTCATCTGACATATTAATATTTTTAACATGTACTGTACTTATGACTTAGAGCTGTGTGGAAGTCTCTCTGATGCTCTTAGTTGTGGATAAGTTACTCAGCACGCTTACTTTGCTGACCAGTGTCAGGTCTCTGATCAGTTCCCTGCGATTTTTCTATTTCTTTTTACATTCCAAAATTCTCATGAATTGCTGTTCTAAAAATTACGCAGAAAAAGGAAAATACAAAGCTGAGAAGCTCAGTGTATGCCAGGCTATAGAATAATGCTTTGATCAATAAAATAGAAAAGTTCCTCGTCTATATGTGTATTACATTCAGATGGCATTCTCTTTCAGGAGCTTTCCTGGCATGTTTGTGAGTAATTTTCTATTTAGTTGCACTCCTGAGTAATGTAAAACATTTTATTTTTCTTTTCATTTTTTTTTAGAAAGATACAAATGTCTTTTCCAAACTTCCTTTAATAGAATATTTTCTCAGCATTTTTAAATTTCTTTAAATTGCACTCCATTATTTTAAACACTTTGTGGTATGCTTCCTAATTGGATAGAATTTTGTTTAAAATGCACTGACAAATGTCCATTTTTTACTCCAACATGAACACTGAAACTTAGCGAAGTAGTGTGATACCTGAGAATCACAAGAATGTGTAAAGCCTTCTGGAAATTAAATCTAACATTTTGCTTCACTGCTAGAATAATCAGTACTCTGGATGCAGCTTGTTAACGTTTGTGTTTTCCTGCACTTCATGTTGCAGTCTGTGAGCTGGAAGGTGAACAGACACAGGAGCAAGGAGTTAATGCTGGAAAAAAGGGAGAGTATTATGGAGGGGTTTAGGGAAGCCTGTGGTACTGCTTGGCACCAGAAGAAAAGAAGACAAATGATCAAGAATATAGATGAAAGTGTCAGAATGTAACACTGGAGAGATCCTAATAGAGCAGTACACTGGATGACTGTTTTGGGTGCCTTGTTCTGGTTACATGTAAGGAACAAGCTGCATATCACCTTCCTGAGGTATCACACACATTTTAGGAACTGCACCATGCAAGATTGACAGACTTAAATGTTTTCATGTGTGCAAGATAAAATTGCACAGACTATAGGTAAACAGACATCAGTATTGCATAATGCATCTTGATATATAAAAATTTATAGAAAGTGCTCAGCTGTTAAGAGGTAGCTGCCAGGCTACATTTGGATTGTTCTTTACTTGGAAAACAGATTGCCCATGAAATAGGGTAACTTAAATTAAAAAAAAAACAAAAAAACCCCCACAAAAACCAAGGAGAAGTTTACTGCAAGAAAATATTACTCTGCTATTAACTTCAGTTGCATAATTCTACATAATTATGAATAAAATTTGTCTCTCTTTTTCAACATCTTTCATGGGTCTGAGCCAAGTTACCCTAAAGAAATATCTTACTCGTTATTATCACTGAAATTTGCCATGAAAGCTGTGCTTCTCTTGACCAATGGAATAAACTTCTCCTATGTTTCTGGTTTTAGAGCACAAGGAACAAAGTATTCTTGGCAGCCAGGCTGTTCCCGTGTGAATTCTCTTCTGAAAGACATCAATGTGATCATTAGTCGTCTTTATTTTTTCAGAGTAAAACATAAAATCCTCCAGTCTTGTCCTCCCTTCATAAATATGTCCAGCTCTTGTAATCACTACCACTGGTGAAACCTCATCTGAAAGATCTGTAAGAAGTACCACAATAAACAGCAATGTGTGTGCATGCAAGATGTCCCCATTATGAAGGAATGATAGATACACTGAAATACTGTTCCATAAAAATTTACTGATGCGTTTTCTTAAAAACTGTATCCATGAAAATTTATTCTAGCTGTCCAGTACTACTATTTCTTTGGCTGTAGCTATTAATCCTGTGTAGTTTGACCTAGGAGATTTTCTGATATTCTTTAGATTTTTTCATGTATTGTTTTAACACAAATGTGTTTCAACCTATATGCCATAAACCTTTTAGAAAAATTGACTGTATATATAAGCAACAAATTGTGATTATACCCAAGTATTTATATATATTCCACAAAGGCGAGTGGAGAAAGAGGGAAGATCACAGACCAAACAGTAAGTTTTCAACATCTTTAGATTTCACAGAAATTTTAAGAGTAATTTAAATATTCCCACTGAAATAAAAAAGTCATTAAAGTATAATAAACCAAATAAAAATGGAAAGTCAGAAGACAATATAGAATTAATGATATTGAGCAATAGCAAAGTAGTATTCATATAGTCATTATGAAAATGAAATTAGTAGTAATTTCACTATTTTCTATATGCAGGTAGTTAATTGTTCGTAAGTACATGGAAAAACTCATGAACTGAAAGATGAAAACAGATTTGGACTGATTCCTGTAAAAATTGAAATATGATATAATGTCATTCAGTGGTTATGTATAATTTTTTTTTTTTTTCCTCACGTGTGACTTGAAATTTTTATTTAGAAATCAACAAAAATAATTTCCTGGAATGTTGCCTGTTGTCACCAGGAAATGACATCTTTCAGAATTTCCTTGATATTAACATTTTCTTTTTTTTTTTTTCACAGCAGGCAACTTGGAAATTTCAGCTGGTGTTGAAGTGATATATATTTGTGAATTCATGTAAAAATACCTTCCATGTGTGTTTGTGGCACAGTCTGGGCCTTCATTTAGTTTCTTGGTGCAGTAAAAAGGGCTGGCTGAAACCTCTTTTCCCAGTTGTGTGTTGGTCACTGTGGATATTGCAGGCTTTCTCGTGCACAGTGGCAGTTTATTTGCTGTACCTGTGCTTGATTCCATGGTGTTTCAGTGTGTCGGGGGTGTGGAGAACGCAGCATCCTCATTTTGGCAGGAGGCAGCGTTTTGATAGCTCTGCCTTACACTTGGGACTCAATGCAGCTGGGCTCCCTTTAGGGCCCAGCATCACTTTAGGTGCCATAGCATCTCCAAGATGCCCACGCAGACCTGGCTGGCACAAGGACTGGCTGCATCAGGTTGGGGCACCTAGCACTGCCCAGGAAGCACCAGCTCCCCAGGGTGGCCCTTCCCTGCCACTGGTGAAGAGCTCAGGGCCATGTTAGGGACTACAGATAGTCACACTTCTGCCCTTCAGCCATTGCTCCAGCAGGGTCCCGTGTAATCCATGTGCTGTATCTGCCCACCTCAGGTATCTCGAACTTTCCATAATAATACCAGGTACCTGTTTGCAAGTAACTAAATCTTGCCCAAAAGTTGTGTTGCCATTGCACCAAGGGGAGCTCTTTAAGAGGCAGTACCTGGCTGTAACCATTGACTTTGATGAAAACAGCTTCAGTGGGAAAGCATATTTAAAACTAGTGGATCCTAGAGATTTAAATGCATTTGTGTTTTTTATTTGATACAATAAATGGGTACATATAAAGTGCTCTTCAGATACACTTGGAGAGCATTTCAGCTGTCAGTTGCTTAAGACTTCAGCTTATTTGTATTTAATTTTCACAAATTAGCCTACTTCCCAGCGAAAACCAGCCATCTGAAATACCTGAAATGTTCTAGTTCAGCCATTTGAGTTATGGGTGAGCAAGGAAGGTTTTGCCTTTGAACTCAGGCCCAGTTTTTACCTGCCAGTTGGCAAAGGCATCCCTAAGCACACACCTTGCTGTGAGCAGGGTTTTTGTTTTTAGCATCGTATTTGGGCTATACTTCATATTTCAGTTGTTTTCACTGTAGCCTTCCATGGAAAAAGTGACTTTTATGTATTAACTCTCTGAGCAAAATTTTGACGAGCATGGGCATTTTCAAGCCATAAAGATCAAAAACTGCCTACAAGAAAAGCTGTATTTGTTGCTTTTCTATGTTGTTTATGAATGAATTTTCCTATTTTTTCTTCTAATGTGAAACTGGGAAAAAGCATTTTCTTACTGTTCTTCCTTCTGTCAGAAAAGTAGCCAAATACCCCAAAACACTGAGCAGGGATATGTGCTTTACTAATGGCTGAAGAGAGAGCATCACCAAGTTATTCTCCCCAAACTTTGTAGTGTCCTGTTTGACAGCTTCTCCTTCCATCGATGACCACTGAAGGCGTGAGGTGTCTGAGACCAGAACAGCACTGCCTGGAATGCCACAGTGGCTCTTGCCCTGCCACTGCACTGTTGATGAATATGCCATCTTTGGGGCTTGTGGCCAACTGTAAATTTCTTGTAGATGGGGAAGTCCATTTTTCTATATGGTGTTAGTGAGTTGTTTATCTCTGAACTTGCTGCAAGCTGCCCCAGTCACTGGCATGATGAGAATTACTGGAGTATTTTGGGCCAGTATCTGCTGGCATCAGAGAAATCTGAAGGAGGGGCCTGGAAGGGGAGTGGCACCTGAAGATCTCTTCTCCATCCAAGATGACATCTTCAGGCCATACTGAAGCTTGGCAGCATTTTGCTGCCAAACCACAATTACCAGCTCCAAAGCTCGCCCCACCACTGGAACATTGACCTTTCTTCCGGGTGTAGTGTTTGGGAAGAGCACAGTCAGCAATCCTCCCTGCTGATCTCCAGTAAACACCAAGAAGGGGGACAGATTTAGTGTTTATCCTGAGCAGGGCTGCATGTGCTTCTCCATCATTTTTAGAAATTTCCTTTGGAAGAGCTGACAACGCGTGATCTATTTTAAATAGTGCTTCAGAAGATGAAATTATTTTTGGTCTAAGTGAAATCAATAAGCAGTTTTAAATATAAGATACAGTTTAAATAAGCACAAATATATCCAGTGACCCTCAGTATTTATTGCATGTCTTAGGCCTGCTATGACAATCTTTATTAGCTAATTAATAGCTCCTTTCTGTAGAGCAGCTTACTGAAACCACCAAAACCTCACTCTGAAGCGTTTCAAAGGCATGAGTAGTAGCAGGTGCAGGTGTGGTGTTACCTCCTTTATTTCAGGCTTCCCTTTCTCCTAGGATACCTGTTCCTCAAAGTGCTGGACCTTGTTCACCCTGGCTTCCTTGCGTGTATCAGGAAGTCTTCCGAGTCCTGATCTGTGTAGTCCATCACTGAGTCAGGTGCTGGTAAAACCCAAGTTTTTGTCTTCCTTGCCTGCGCTGTTACAAACTCCCCTGACCTGGCACTGCATGGTTGAGCTCTGCACATGCTGGGCTGTGTAAAGAGATGCTCCTGCCCTGCTTATGGAGATCATAATTCCTCTGCCCTTGCTCTCACAGTCAAAGGTCTCAGAGTGCATTGGATTTCCTGAACAGAGAAGCATTTTTAAGTTTTTTATGAAAATTAATGTAGCTCTCCCATGCTAGCTTTTCCCCCCTAATGCTCTCTTTTTGCTGTTTCCTTGTCTACCACTGTAATTCTGATGTTGGTACTTTAATTTGTTATGTTGAATGTTTTCTGAAATGAATAACATTGCTTGTATTTGTGGATAATGCTGGTCCCTTATGTATAGTACTGGGAAGTGTTGCCTAGCAAATTCTGTGACTCAATGAAATATGTTAGCTTCTTCTCATAATTTACATCCGTTATTTCTCACGGTGTTGGATATATTTTACATGCTTTTGTGATGCTGACTTTAAAGGAAAGTGAAATGGTGGTCAAGTGGACTTATGGACTCAGTTCTTTCTTTGAGACTTTGTTGTTGGGTACAAGGTTAATCTGATTAAATGTGCACGTTGTAGCTGCTCCATTGGGACAGTAACTAGTGGTTACTGGAATTTCTTGGTTCCCTTGGTCTGGAGAGTGGAGTGGAATGGGCAGCCCTAAGGGGAGATGCACTCTTGCTCTGAGGCAGGTTAGCTGCATCACGCCTGGGAAGTGCTGCATGTGTCAACAATGGAGCATGGGATGATTGGTTCAGAGGTGGATTTCTCTCATAAAGGATATATATATAAGTATGGTGAGTTTTTTCAGGGAAATCTTTTTTTTCATACATTTCAGGAGGATTTTGCCATACTGTTAAACAGGTCTTGAAAGAATCTTTTGATTGTAGTTTGTCACCGTTGCTAAAGATGCTTTTAAAATAAGTATCTGTGCATAAATACATCAGAAATAATTGATTTCTCATTAATATGAGGTTGCAATTGAATCAACTGTTCTCATGCCCTGAATTCTGCAGAAAGTTAAAAATTGTGTCCTAACACTGCATGAACTTCGAGTTGTATGCCCCGTCTCGTGAACACTTTTTTTTTTTTCTTCATATTAGAAGTCTGGTTTAGTGTAGTTCCACACAGGAGCAGGTCTGGGGTCCCTGCCTTCTCTCTCTCTTCTTATCAGTAAGTAAATTTTTGTCAGATCTCCTGAGATGCTTGCTGATTCTATTCCTTGCTCAGCAACAGGAGGTTAACACATAGGAAAAGGCTTTTTTGGAGCCTGTTTGAAACATGCCAATAATAGCAATTGTTGGTAGTGAATCTCTTCCTTATGAGTACATTACATGCTCCTTCTCTCTTGTGATAGAAGCTTTAAATGTTAGTAGCCAGGAAGTGCCAGCATTTTTATTGCTGCCTGTAGTTAAATACGTAAAAATATCAGAGGCATAAAATATTTTGGCATAAAAAAAGCAAATGGGTTGAGAGATAGGGAATATAAGGCAGAGGGAGAAGTCTGCTTGGAATACTTGATATTGCCTTTCCTTCAACTATTGCTAAGAGAAGTTTATCAGTCACATAAGAAATGTGTTTGTGTTCCCTTACCAGCTACTTTGGAACTGGGGAGTTTGATCTCTACGTTGGTCCTTGTAACAAGATTTTTCATGTCTAGATAGTCATGATGCTGGTTTTAAAATGCTAAAAAGTGGAAAGTTCTATAGTGATGTGCAAATGCTGGCTCCATCCATGGTATTCTTGGAATGGGTGTGTCCTGCATTTTCTTGGCTCGTCTACTGTCAGTTTCTGAAGTGGCAACACTGTACTGTGCTGCCTTTAACTTATCCTGGAGTTAAAATAACACAACAAATAAAAACTAACAAAAGAATCTTTTAAAAGAACAGTTCTTGTGTATTTTATTCCAGCTGAACTTATTTTGGCATTTTTATGAACTGAGTCTGCTGCTGACCATTAGAATGTTAAACAGAAGATTGCCATTGAAACGGGATGTTCAGTCCAAAGTTATACTCCGTAACTCTGCTAGTGTAAAAGGGATAAATTGTCAGTGTACATTATGCACATCATTATTTTTCAGCAGCAGATATATTTGATAAATTTCAGTGTTTAAAAAAATTATTTCAATTAAATGAAGCTGTTATTGTTGGGATTTAAAAGCATGTAAAGGTCTCTTCTACCATGCTGCACACAGAGCTATTTTTAGAAGGAGTAACAGAGTTTCTCTCATACTGAGTCAGTGTTAGAAGATTTCAGCTGAGAAAGCTGGTAATGATTCAGGGTAAGGCTTCAATTTCTTTATACGTAAGAGTAAAAAATATGCAAAACATTCTATAATTGAGTACTTGTAATATCTAAAAAAGCCTTAATAGATATTGGCATTGCTCCATATGAAACTTCCATAAGTCATCATAGTCCTAGTGTGTTCAACATCCTAAATAGACACATGTTCATGATTCAAAGAAGCAGCCCCTCTGTTGCCATGTAAGCATGAAATCAAATAAGTTTCTTGTGGTTCTTTATTCCAAAGACTTTACAATGGATCCCTAAATACTTTTTTTATTAGAAATTCAGCCTTTTTTGTTCCTCCAAAGAACCTGTATGCTTTGTGCTTGAGCTGCATAGGTAGGTTACCCTTTTTGTGTCCAACTGACTTCTAAATTGTTTTCTGTTGCTTTTGATTATTGAATAGTTAGCTTACACTAGCTCTGCAGGAAAAGGAAGATAACTGTTCAAGACAGATATGGGTATTCTCCTTCCAATCCTCATCAACACTCTTGTTATCAGTTGTATTTTAATGCTGTATAGACATGTTATACATTCACAATTTTCTATCCATAAAATAAGACAAATAATTAGTTTCTGAATTACCTAAACATAGATGTGGTGCATAATTGACATATCAATATCGAAATCATATTTAAGCATAGATAAATAATACTTTGTAGGGAAAATGACTATAAACTTTTTTCTTCTGTACAATGGTAGCCTGTGTGCACTGTCACCATTCAGGCAGCAAATTCTTTCATTAAAATGTTTCACTGCATTTTTATGAAGTTCGTGTGCAATGCGTGTTGCTGTTTTCAACCAAGCTATAAAACACCACTGCCAGCTGGGGTTGTGAGCACCACTCTCTGCTTCCAGCAGACTTCTTTTCACTTACCTGTAAGCTTAAGGGGTTACTTTTAAAAATTACATTCTTTATGACCTATTGCTCTAATCAGCTCTACAATCTAGCTACAAATTCTTAGGGTAGCATTTATGTCAGAATCTAAAGATGACACACAGTTTAGGATTAGGATACCTGAATGTAGTTTTCTGCCTCAATCAGACATCTAATGCCTTTTCAGAAACCTGAAGTTATTCCATGTCACTCTCAGCTACAGTACTTAAAGACTTCAGTCCTTCTTAGGTCCTGTGTGATTATCCCAATGTCAGCAGAGCTCTGAGTAAATACGCAGCCCCAGAAGTTGGAGGGAGGCATAGTAACAATAATAATAATAATAATAATAATAGTAATAATAAACACAGTCACCTGTATTTATGGACTGACTCAATTCCTCCATGCCTAAGATCCCACTATAGTGCATGAAGATTAATCAGTACAGTGACAGCAACTGAGAAATTCAGCTGAACAGCCTCTGTGTGTGTGGTAAACTGTGGTATTTCAAATGCTTGAGGTTATTTGAGACATCTGCATGGGGTAGAACGTGTGTTGTAGGATGTACAGGGGGTGTATGTTCTTTAGAAATGGCAGTCAGAGGTCAAGCATTGTATCTGAGAGCAGTGACACCAGGAACTGGTGTAGGAGCCTCAGAGTATTTATTATCAGAGACACCACTGACTGTACTAGAGGTGTAGGCACTTTTGGAACTGTAGACATCAGAATTTGTGCCTCACAGATCTGTGAGCTGTATTCTGCCTTGTTGAGGATCTGGATATTAATTTAGCATAATTTTGTTGCTTGGCTATTTGCCTGTGGTACCTCAATGCTTCATTGACATGTATGTACAAGAAATTACTAGTATATCAACTAAAGAGACCTATTCCCAAAAACTAGCATTCTCTGCTCTTTGGCCTCTAAGTCTTGTTCAAGACTTTTACTTGAAATCCAAACAATACCCTGTTTGCTACATCTTCTATGCATAATTAAACCTTTGAACACTCATCACTAATTTTCATGAGCCAACATCTGTGTACCTAGGACTAAGATTGGAAAGTCATGTCTACAGGCTCTTTATTAAGTGCTTTGTTGACCTTCTATTATCAGAACATCACTTGAGTTTTATGAAGTTCAAATGTTTGAAGTGTGGGAATCTGAAGTGTGCAGAAATCTTCCCACCAGACTATATCTATGCATCCTGAACAGAAGTTGGGGCTGAAGTCAAATTATGTAATAATCACAATAATAAGACCTCACAATTCTGTCTCATCAGAGGCTTTAAATGTGTTTTGCAAATATTAACATCACAACAGAATGAAGTACATATTGTTAGCTTGTGCCCATGTCCGTGAAGATAAGTATGGAATTAAAAAGAAGCTATGAACTCTTCCTGAAGCCTTGGGTAAGTCATTCATATTGTCAACTTCTATCTTAGGTAGATAGTAGTGCTTCTGCATTCAGTGGGGAGCTGGGAGATGATGCTAGCTGCGGAGGGTATTGCTATCTGAAATGGCAAGTGTAGGGGTGTTTTTACAGCCAAAAATAACGTGAATAGGGATTCAGTGTACAATTCTTATTTGCATTTATGAAAATATGTGGAATTCATATAGTGCAGGTGTCTCCATCTGAGCTTGTTGCCCTTGCAGTTCTTTACAGTCAGTGGAGGTCTAGCAGTGTAAAGTGTAATTAATCTCATTCTAAAGTAGGTGTCTGGATAGATCAGACTAACTGCAAAGGGTGCATGGAGGTGACTAGTTCAGATGTAGGAAAACTGAATCTCATCCTACCTGTTCCGTGGGCAAAACTGCTATGATTTTGCCTTTAAAAATATACATTTAACTTTACTGAGCCACAGTTAGCATACCAGATGTAGAAGTGTTTCAGAATAAGTCTGTTCTAAGCATTTACCACAGATTGTCATACCAGAATTTTAATTAAATTAAAAATACCAAATAATTGTTTTATCATCTTACACAAACACAAGGCCAATACCCGTTATATCTGTGTAGGTCATCTGGAGCACCAAGCAAGGCAATGAATAACATTTCACAGCGGGGGACTGAGAAAATTTTCTAGGACTGCATAATTTCTATGACTTCTACATTCTTCCTTAATGTGATCTCTTGGAACCTTGTTCAGATTTCCACACATCTAATGCAATACTTGGTAACCTAGTGTAACCATCCCTATCTGCAGCCAGTTCTTAAGGAAGGTGCAGTCCTCTATAGCTTCTGTGTCTTACCTGCCACTGTGCAGGTGACTCAGGTATCTGCCACCCAAGTGTCTCGGAATGGCACTGGATATCATATATGGGTATCTTGCCTCAAGGTTAATTTATTTGTCATCTCTTTACTTGGATCTCTTAAAGTTACTCTCATCTAAAAGAAAATCATGTTATAGACAGAAATTTGCCTCATTGTGAATTTCAGAGCAGGCACAGATCATCCACGCTGGAACTGCTCACAGTTACTGACCTGAGTTCTCATTTCATCCTAATTATATGTAGTTTTCTTCTGCCCTGTTTCTTTCACAGTAATGGCTGATTTCCCTACTGTGAAAATATATTAATCTTCTATAATAGAATATTTATTCTACAGCAATAAGTGGATATTGACATTCACAAATTAATTCAAGAATTATCTTAGTTGATTTTGACAACTTTCAAAAGACTTGGAAACAGCTTCATATTGGAAGAGAGCAGATCTATATGAGATTCTATAAGCGATGGGAATTCTCTGCCAGCTTTTACTGGTAAGCAAAGTCTCAGTAATCAGCAATGCAGCAAAAATCACCCACTACCAAACAAACAGACAAAGGAAAATACATTCCAAGGCCTGTTAAAAAAAAAAAAAAAAAAAAAAAAGGTGAAACAACTTGAAGCAAAGACAACTAAGACAATCTCTATAATATTTTAATAAATATGTATGGGACCTGCATCATTGTTACTGAAGCAAATAGGTAGTTTGATGCTTTATTTCTTACAGATTTTTTTTAAAAAAATGCTATTCACATGCTGATCACACAATTTACTAGGAAATTCTTTGAAATTCCATTCTGTACTCAATGCTAGAGGATTTAAATATGAAGAAGAAACAATATGTTGCTAATTCACATTAAAATCAATGAATATTTAAGCCCTGTGTTTGCTCTGAAGCTCCAAGTTGGGCATGGTGGGTTAGCCATAGCAGTTGCAAAAGAATATTAAGGGATTCATGTGGTGGTTTTCCTAAGGAATAAATATTCTGAGTCAGTGTGGCCAGTAAGGCCACAGATCTCAGGTATCCTGAAACCTGCTCAAGTGCTACAAGGCACGTGTTTAATATCTTAATTTTAAAATCAATCATAAAATTTTAATGCCTAAATTTAGGAAAGTTCAATTGTAAGCTATGTTATTTGGGAAGGGCAAGTTCATTAGTATCAATTTAGTATCAATGGATTTAGTACTGACTTGACTGCCCTTACTCTTGCTAGTGAAAATGCCATGCAAGAAAAAAGGCCAGGAGTGTTAGCAATCTGCCAGTCAGGAACTCTGCAGGAACGTGAAATTACAAATGGTGGGAATTACAGAAATAATGTGAGTCATTCTAAGAACTGTGTGTATCTAAGAGGAGCAGTGGACAAGAGTGTATTTGCTTTACCTGTACCTACTGCACAGCAGCCTCACATTCACCATCCCCAACAGGCGCAAATGTAAATAGCATAACTCAATAAAGGGGTGGGAAAACAAACTGTAAGGGAATATCTCCTCTCCTCCAAAAGCTGTGAAGCTGCATGAGGGTGATGCTCTGCACAGTCTAATAAGTCCTTGCTGTTTCTGTGAACAAATGTGCAGTTTTAAATTATTTTTCTTGCTCCATTTGCTGATGAGTATAAGGGCTTGGCCAGGGTGTATCTTAGAAAATGGTAACTCATCATGCATATTAAGAACTGACATGACTGGCATTTAAGAGATAACTATAAGAAATTAACTTATGTTTCAAATTGAGCATGCACATGTAGCACCACTCTGAAATATACTGTAAAACTTCAGTGTCTGTAACATCATTGAGGTTTATAAAAACATAATATACAAATACTTTCTTTGATTAACCTATCTTCTCAATTCAGGCACTTTGATTTTTGCAGGGGAAGGTTTTTTTGTTTTATATTTGTGAAGAAGTTTTTACTTGGTAAGGGGATAACACATTGGAATGATAGTATATTATAGTCACTTTAGCCTCTATTGGAAAAGGTGTAAGTAAATAACTAAACAGAGGGTAAGCGGAGTTGTCTGTTGTGTGCAATCTGTAGCAGTTCAGTAGGTTCTCATGCCATTACTGTGGTAGCATAATGCTGTGATGATAGTATTCAAATATACATGGAGGAGCTGTGTTCAAAGCCATAATCCTGATATTAGTTTCAGTGAGAGTCTTATTATTGTCCATATATGAATGTGGTTTGTTATTTCATCTCTTAAAATTTGTCAAGTAGTGCTGTCTCTCTTCAATAAACATTTTTACATCAGTCTTCTTAAATGTTTTAGTTGCTTTTATGTAATTGCTTTTAAATCAAGGCATTCCTGTCCTAAATGGAGAATGAAAAGTAGCCTAACAGTGAAATCTTTTCACTTGCTACTCAGATTTTCTCTCTAAATTTACATTAGTATAATAAGAATATAGAATGCAGATTTCTAAATCCAGAATGGATAAGACTGTGGTAAAAAATAATTAGAAGCATGAAAAGCTATTTTAAAAATCAAGAGTTGACAAAAGAACCTACATTACACGGAGGATAGAGAAGCAGTTCAAAAAATGATCAGATTATTAAAAGAGCTTAATGCAGAACTAAGCTTCATCAAATGAGATCTTCCACTGTCTACAAAACCTTTCATTGTATGGCTTGTGGCTCTGTTCCTCTTTTTGCTCTTTTCCATTTTTGCTTGTTTTATTTTGTCATGATCTGGTCATGCTCTTAATCCTCCATTTGTATTTCCCTGCTCCCATGTCCCCTCATTGCTTCTCAACCCTGATGGCTGAATCGTGCCACCGCTCCTGGGAACTTCTCTGTGCTTCTCAAAGAGCCTGTGTATCCTTCCAGAGTCCTGGCTGCTGGAAACAGAGCTCACTACAGGGCTAGGATTTCAGTTGTTTGTGACCAGCTGTTGTCATCTCAAATTTAAAAGTGAGAAGTTGACTAGAGAAGGGAGTGAGAAGCCAGGAAAGTGGTGGACATGGCTGCATTCAGAAAGCCTCACTGTCCTGGCTTAGGCTTTAAACGTGCAAGTAATTTCACACTTCTATTGCTTTCTATGTGTTAGCTGATCAAAAAGAATTACTTTTCTGAACATAACATAGAAAACTGAGCTCTAAGCAGCTATTTCACAGAGTGATCAGATGCAGCTTCTAGTCAGGAGGATCTGAAACCATTGATTGCTAAACGCCAGGAGTGTGCATCCAGAGAAGGGGCATTTATTTAGTTTGTTCACTTTTCTAAAAGGTCTCCTACTGACTGTGGGTCAAAGCAGGGCACTACTATTACATGTTACATGGGCTGTGGGTCTGAGCTTGTGTGACTGTTCTTAGGTTAATCTCCTAAGGATGTGCACATTTGACCAAATCTCGAGTTAGTAAAATTCTTTATATTTGCATTAGAGAAATTAAAACACTTCACATAAATTGAGTTTCTGCAGTACTGTCTTGGATTTCTTTGAAAGTATAATTATGTATAGGGGCTTAAAGAATTTAATTCTAGTCTTTATGAATGATTTATGTAAAATAGTATCAGCTTCCCAGTCAATAGCTTTGAAAACTACTCATCAGCAAGACAGGTAAATTATCAGAACTACTTTAATTAATGTATCCCATGTAAACCTTTGGCTATCAGACTTTTGCTGTCTGATATTGCTATCCCTTTAAAAGGTTATCCCTGCTTTTAACTTTTCAGGTGGTTTTGTTGGAGCATAGATTTGAATTCCCTGTTAAATTTTAGAGACTGAAATAATGTCTTTTTCTTCCCCCCAAGAAACACTGAAAAGTTTTTTGCTTGCAGTTTCAACCCCCTCTTCCACTTTGCACTAAGGACTTGGTGAATCTCTTCTGAACAATTTTGGATGGATCCTAGATGTTGGATGTGCATGTGTTGTTTCATGTATCTTGTTCTCCGAAGTAATTTAATGTCCTCTTGTGTGTATGTGCAGAAGTATGGCTTGTATTACTCTTAGCAACACTGGAGTTTCCTTATTCATTAACATTACTTTATGTAAAGGTGGTGATTTTTTTTTTTTTTTTGCACTGAATGCCTGAAATGGGAGTCCTTCTGGTCATCAGTCAGTCACTGTGTAATTTAAGTTTGCATCCTAATGCATATTCAGAAGTGCCAAATAAAGACATTTCATGCTTCCTGACTTCCAACTGCCTGACTTGACAACCTCAATTATTTTATTTTCATTTAAATTTTCTTAGATTTAAAAATGGTTTTATTTTTAAGAAACTTCGCATAAGTAGCGCACTTACTAGCTACCATACACCTCTGTCACTCATGCTTAAGAATGACATTTATCCAACCAGTCTAGTTAGACCAGTCATGGGAAGAAGATGGTTAATAATTGGGAATGGTGAAAAGGACCTTCAGCAGTAGCTGTACACAGATACTTGAGTGACTTTGAGAGACAATGTACCTACATGACATAATTTTGCTGTATTTCTCTTATCCTTATTTATTTCTATTTCAGTAGTGCCTAAGTGCATATGGCAAAAGGTCCTGACTGCTTTTGTTTCTCACAATCTGTGTAACACTGTCTAAAAGAAAATCACTCGCAGAGAAGTGTGGTGTCTTGTCTGAGGTTGCAGAACAAGTGTCTCCTCCACGAGACAGCCCCACGGCAGACGCGGCTGTGCAGCTCTGCAGTGGCGCAGGGCAGGGCCAGAGCACCTGCAGCTGCCGCTGGGAGGGCGCCTCTGCTGCCCACAGCCACACAGCTGCCTCACGGCCGGGGGCAGCCGTGGCTGCTGTAGTGACGTGCTGGAACAGACCTGCTCAATGAACAAGAATGTAATGAAAAATTGCTCTTAGGAATAAAGCACTGAGGACTGAAAAGGTTCACTTGGATCAGTGAGATAATGTGATCATACGTATCTCGTTGGGCTGTTTTAATATTTATTGGTAGTTATTTTTATTTTGTGTCCTTCTTTTGTATTTTGGGAAAGCTTTCTAAATCTTTGCAACTCCAAGGGTTTAAAGCAAACTAAATCTACGTTTTACTATATCAGACAGCACTGCCCTTCCTCACCTAGCTCAGTATTCTCAGGATGTTTAAGGTATTTGTCTAGGAAGTAGAAGACCAATATTCAATTCTTACTGTGCACAGATTTAATGCCTTAACTTAATTTGTCTTTTCCACATCGCCGATCAGTGCACAAGATAAAAGACTATTAGCTCTTTTCCATACTCTTAGAAGAATATCACTCTTAACTTGAGAAGTGTTTTCAGGAACTGAGAATTGTTCCACATAAAATATCTATGTTATCAAGCTCTTCCTAGCCAATATTAATTCTAAAGCAATGTATACAGAGTAGAAAAAATATTGAAGAGTGTTACCAGGCTGACAACAGTGCCCTGTGCTGTCTGATACATGAATAAGAAATGCTGTCATTCAGTGATCTTCTCCAAATATAACTTTATTTTTTTTTAGGGCAAGGCAAAAAGTACCTCCATGATTTATATATCTGCTAAAGTTTGAATTCTGCAGAAAACTGTGAAAAGAACATTTCAAAGAAAATGGCAAGCATTTTATGGTGGAAATTAATACATAATACAATAAGGTCTGTCACTTTTTCCAGTGTATCTCAGAATCCACAGAAAGACAGCATTCCATATAGCCAGTACTTCTAGTTGTGAAATTGCCCACATAAATGAATTGAGTTACCTCTCATGGTTAAAGTTAGTTGCATGTTTGTGATCACACACTCTCAATGCTGCTTCAGCTTCCTCAACTTCACAGTGCACCTTTTTCTTAACTCCCTCTAGGTTTTTCTTGCATCAGAATTCCTCTCCTGGACATCATGACTGATACCTCAGACTCCTCCACCCCTTTTTATCTTTTTAAGCAGTTTTTCTGGTAATTTGACAGGTCTAATTCACACTCTTATTCCTTTTGGGGAGGATGTATCACTATCAAGAAATTCTTATTCCTCACATACTCAGTGTAGTGTCTTGGGAAGTGTAGTCTTGTAGTTCTGTCATGGGAACTTACAGCCTTTCCATAATCTTTTGGTTTACCTCCTCTTCCTCTTGTAGAAATATCCTCTCCTATCTGAAATACCCTCTCCTATCTATAAATACTCCATGTGGGATGGTGTTTGTGCTGCATATTACATTGCACCCACCACCTGTAAAAGCGTGGGGATGGCACAGATAGCGGCTCGAGGCGCTGCAGTGGAGCAGGTGTAGTGACCTCTTGTGTTTATGGTACAGGACATGGTCTAGGAACAAGACAACACTGTGGCCGATAGAGTAGAACTTCACTGATTCACGGAATTTCAGGCTGCAAGTGGTACTGTGAGTATCTGAACTTGATTCCTGAGTGTTGCTGGTGAGGGACCAATACTCCTCGCCCCATACTCCTCTCAGCTGCCTATTGTTGCTCGTGGAAGCTTGACTTTAAGAAATCTACAGTTGTGGCTGACAGAGCAAAATAAGGTGTTTTCCAGAACTGGTTACCAGTGATTGCTGCCCGTTGGTCAGCAAAGACAAGCAGCTTCCTACCCTGAAATTTCATCCAGGAATCCCTGCCTCAAATCATCAACTTCTTGAAAAAAAAAAAACACTTACTATTGTATAGACAGAAAAGGAATACAAGTAGAGATAAACCAGGGGTAAATAAAGAAGGGAAATAAAAGAGATGTTTTGCTTATTCTAACAAAAGAAATTAAGACAATAGCAATGAAAAAGTCATACAGAGAAGACAATACTGTTACGAGCAGAATAGTCAGATGAATTTCCAAGCTCCATGTGGCCCATGCTGATTAGGCAGATTTGATAACTGACCAGTCGGCACTTTTCCATCACCTGTTCTACATCCTCCTCTCCATGCATAAACTACTATTACAGGCGATGCAACAAGTCCAGCTGTGTTCCACTTATCTTTTTTATATGTTACACACATTAAATAGTGCCAGAGGACAGCTCATGAATATAACATTTTCCACTGCTTTTAGCTTGTCCTTGTACTGCAGCCTAAGAAAAGAGGAGTTTTACAGTACACTTGGAAGATTAACAAACCTGAGCTTTCACAGACCCTGAGGGTACTCCGAAACTCAGCCCCCCATCAAAAAAAGCCATCTCACTTATACCATAAAACCACAATTGAACATCCCTGCAGATCTTGACTGCAGTAAGATTTCACAGGGACAGAAGCAATTTCTCAGGTAATATGGTCTCAAATCACACAAGGCATTGGAGGTTGCAGCCAGCATTTGGCTCCCACCTAGAAACCTATTGTATTTTCATTATGGTACAGAGGAGATTCAGAAAGGTGCTTCCTTTCATTTTACTTGAAGTTTTGAATTTAGGGCACAGGGCTCCTGCTATAAACTCCAAAATGTGTCTATTTCCTTGTGGCAGGCTGTGCTTGTGTAAGAGTTTCTTCCAGTGGGGAAGCAGTAAAGCAGGGTATTGGGATAGCATAAAACATGGCCAGGTATTTATCAGCCTTTTCATTCTGAGCTGCCATTTCAAGTGATGTTTTATAGTCCTACCTTCTCTCCTGTGCCTCTCCTATTTTATCCTGCTGCTTTGGCTGTGGATCCTGGGGAGGGACAGATGTTGAACTTCTCCTACAGGGGTGTTTGTTCAGACCAGGAGGTCTCAGTTGAAAGCAATATCCTCAGCTTGGTGGCCAAGACACTGAATAACGAGTTTTCTGCTGAACCTGAAGTCTCAAGTGTACCATACTTTGGAACCCACCTTAGGCTTTCTGAGGCCAGTGGACAATCTTCCACTGATTAGGATGACCTTTGAATGTGGCCCAGACCCATCAACCTGATCTAGTGATGTCCCTGCTCATTGCAGGGAGCTGGCACAGAGGATCTTTCAAGGTCCCTTCTAACCCAGACTGTTCTGTGATTCTATTAGGTAGTTATGTTTTCATAAGCAGATAATTACAGGTTAAGTATTCACAATTAAAGGAGAACCTAATAGGCCAAATTATTCTCTGGGGTAATTCTGTTGTTTTTCAGTTGAGTTATATCAATAAATGATTTGACCCAATATTTTGCTTATAGGAGGGCTTATGAAATGCTAATTATGTTGGTCAAATTAGGGAAAACCAAACAGACTTCAGCTTTGTTTGTATGGTTATGAATGCTGGAACTGACATCTAGGCTTAATGTGGAATACTGAGCTCTGACTAAAAATGTGTAAGTGAAACACTTTGTTGGGAGTACATACTGTACGGAAACTGGAACATGTTTTTGGACAGCATCCCTGGCTTTGCAAATCAGATGCTAAGATTCAGCAAAGATGAGTCTTGAAGGTAAGGAACACTTTAGCAGAAGAAAATCACAATATGGTTGTTAGTCATGAGTTACATTGCCCTGTGAATGAAGGTTCAGCTGAAATAATTTAAAAATAACAATTTTATTTAAACCATCTCTAATTCACTATAGTAAAGCAATGTTAATTTGCTAGATGAATACCTCTAATCTGAATAAAATTGCCCATCATAAAGGGGGAGCTGTAACTGATTGATTTTCTTTGTATTGTCCAGTCTGGTCAAAGCCAAATCCTGACACCACATCCTAAGATGTACCTGTAGAAGAGGAGATCCCACACAGAAACAGCATTTAACAGCATCTTACTAGATCACATTAAGTTCCTATCCCTTTTATAGCTCTTTTGTCAACACACAGTGGAGAGCATGGTATATAATGCAGTATATATGCTAACATTATGTGGTTATTTAGCAAAATATTTTAAAATAAATCACTATATGCATTTCAAAGGAATTCAATAAGGGAAAGCATAATTTTCAGACTGTCAGTGCTTGATTGCAGGTTTACTTTGAGATGGTTTTGAAATTACTAGAAATACCAAGAAGGCAATAATAGCTAGCTACATGAAGATCTAGACAGGAAATCTGAAGTGGAATGCCAAAAGTGAAAATGTTTACTGTCTTTTGGTTCTTCTGTACTTACAAAAATGGGAATAAGAGCATTTAACAGAAGCAGAGGTGCTGCACTAGATTTTCCCGTCCAACTGAATAATTGTGGTTTATGCTGATGTATGGCTCTGCTGTAAAAATCCCTACAACACTCACCAGAATTGCTAGTGAGGATGAATTGTGTGACTGCTCTTCTGGCTAATATCCATTAAACAGAGTAACCACATTTCTCCTTACAGATTCTGATATACCCCTCACAGGTAAGCAGTTATTATATTCACTCACTGAGCCTCCTACTCACTCATAATACACCTTTAGCTCACTGTCAAAAATATCTCTGGAGTGCAAGTGATTTATTTTTGCTCAGAAGGTATTAAGAAACAATTGGGAATCCTTTGTTTTTATTACACAATTTTTGTTAGAAACCAGTGTGGGAGAGAAAGATTAAAATACTAACCTTTGTTTCTTTTGTGAACAATTTAAAGTTTTAGAGCATCTTTCTCTCATGGCATTATTACAATAATAATAGCAACGATAGTAATGGTTAATTTTGAATTATTTCATTTGAACCTTCACTGGCAAGGCAATGTAATCTATGACTAACAGCATAATAACAATTATTAATATTGTTAGTATTATTATTGTTCCTATGGAGAGTATTTCAAGGACTGTATTACCATACCAGAAAAAGGTTGGTGGTGTTTTTGTTTCAACATGCATCATGCAATCATATATATATATATATAATACAGACAGAGGAGTAGCAATAAGAAACAGGCTTTTATAGTCCTGTGAAGTTTCTGGCCATGAGTCCTTGCTTAAGACTGGTGACACAGTTACGGAATTAATAGTATCTCTGTCCCATTTCTGGTCCCCCTGGAATGAGTCCTCCAGGTGTCAAGTCTGATGCCTAGTCCTGTGTCTGGGTGTAAGCTCAGCCTTTAACCTACATTGTGACCAGAATCTAGGTGCCATTCCAGCTCTTACTTCAAGTTACTCAGCTTTTAATCAAGTTGTCTGTATGAAGGCTCCAGCTTCTCCATTTTGCTGTTCTCTAGCTACTATGTAGGCAGCATTTATCCAGTGAAACAGATCATTAGAGGAAAGTATTTTAAAGCCCCAGCCAATTTACATGTTTATCTGGTTGTCCATTGTCTTATACTGCCCTGTGCAGATAAGTCAGTGACTTCTTTTTTCAAGGGATCAAGGCAAATAATTTTAAGAAATTTAATTATTTTTAGTGAACAGTTCCAAACATTTTATGGCATGTCTCAGTGATTTCGCTTTGTCCTCCTCTCTCAGTACCCTCACTGCTTCTTACCTCTGGGCTTGGGTTCCTTTGGAGCTAGTCCAGCCCTGCTCCTTCCTGACACCTTCCTCCTCTCAAGACCTCTCCCACTGCCTCCACAGTGCCTGTCCCTCCTGAGACCCAGCCAGGGAAACTCCACTTCTCACTTTTATTCCTGGCACAGCTGGGACTGAACTTAGTTCAGACAGTGATTGTCCATTCAAAAGTTTGTATTTTGTACCAAATGTCTCTGTTCCAAACCAGCTGGCCCAAGAGTGGTGCACTGATAAGTTGATGGCCCAGCAGTCTGCCTACTACACCCATTTGATATGAAAAGCTTTTGGCTGCTGCTTGGTGTCTGTGGGGCAATTAACTGGAAGTGTTAATTATGTTAAGTGTTAATTATTAAGTGATAGTCCAACTTATCAAAGCTATAGTTTGGGCAGGAGTCAACATCCCCCTTGGACTATGCCTTGCATTTACCACCGATGAGTCTGCTATCACAGCACAGATTTGGACTGTTTGGTTGGGGAAATTCAATATTATTTCATTACTGCAACTATCTGACTCAAAGAAAAGTAATAACTCATTGCTGTACTTCTGAAAGAGTCCATTTTCAATTTTTTTGACTCATAAATGCATCAATTTTACAAGTTCACTATGGACTGCAGTTTCTTTACTCCAGTCCAGGAAGGATTGGTGCCATTTTTTTGTAGGTTGTTTAAGGCTGTTTCTCAAAGTCAGCAAGAAACTGGTGCAAGTGGCATCTTTCAGTTGCCACTTAAGTCACAGGCTAAGGTACAGGAGGACAGGCTTCAACTGATCTAGATGTTACAAGGCAATTTCCCAGCAAACTGGCACTGCAGTGCAGTGCTTAAAATCCCTTTCAGCAATGATATGAAAGTCTCAGGGGTGCCATCGCATTGCAAAAATGCGGGTAAAATGATAAAGTTCCTCGGTGTTTTGTTCTCTCTTCTTTGTTCTTGCGGCTCCTGATAGCTTGTGGAAATTAATAGGCTGGAATTGAGAGTATTGCTCCTTATTCTGTTGATAGAGAGATTTGTGTCCTTTCTTTCCCAAATCTCTTTGAAGAAATAAGAAAGACAGAAAAAACCCACACTTTAGTGGGCTGGCTAGATTCAAATACCAGCCACTGTTGGCCTTTCATTGGTGTTCAGCAGCCTTTGCAAGATTGTTTTGGGAGCCCCTCCAATACACAAATTTGCAATCTGCTGATACATATGCCATGGAGTTGAAAGTGTTTTTCGTTTATCAAGAACCTCTCAGAGCATCCTTATGCTTCCTGCACTGATTCAGGCTTTTGTCAGAGTAACCCCTTACATTTCATCAGTCTTCAGCAGCCAAGATGAGGCATTGCTACTGCTAGATAACAAATTCATTTTACAGACGAGCTTGCTGCATGGAGATGTAAAATATTTTACTACTTTCATACTTACAGTGTCAAAAAATTACTGTAAAAAAACTTGTCATTATATCCAACCCAGAAATGTAAATACAAGGTTATGCTAATACTCATCTACTTGCACTTCAGTGTTACTAAAACATTGTCTTACATGAAGCATTTCCAAACCATACCAGGGGCATGGCCTCCTTATGGTCCTGAAGACAAAACCTCTGTGGTGGTTATTAAAACCCCAGCTGCTTTAAAAGTTGGTCTCATTTTTTTTCTCTGACGAGAAAAATAAGATGGTGTAAAGAAGTTTCTATTTCAAAACCTCCTTCCTAATCTTCACTTCTCTTTTATTGCAAATGGGAACCTTCTTTGTATTTTTTCACAGAGTGTGTTAGAATTGTGGTTGTTTTGTGGTGGAGACCATATCCATTGCAGGTGAAAAAGGTTGCTCTTTCTTCATTTCTCTCTTTTTTTTTTTAGAAGACTTGCATTCATTTGCTTTCCTGAATAAATGGTCTCAGATATGACTTAGCAATTGTACTGTATCAGTAATATGTAATTAAAGTTTTCCATTGAACGTTTTACATATGAATAAAACAATACTAAATAATCCCTACAAAGTACCATCAAATGCATTAATACTGAACCCTAAACTAAAGAGACATTTTAAAGTTTTGTTCCACACCTGAAACGTGCTGAGACAACAAATACAAGTTTATAGCTACAAGGATGAGCATCTTCCCTGATGCAAAGGGATCTTTCACAATGAAAGAAAATAGTTGCCAAAAATATATTGAACATTTGTGAAATTCAAATAAGCAAGGAAAGCCTAAGCTTGTAAATTCTTATATTCTCTAAGTATCTCATCTACAGAAAATGTGTATGAAAAGACTAATTCTATTAATGGAAAGGCAAGATTGCAATGACCTGACATTGTAAAAATACATTGTACTTGCTTAATATTATTAATTTTTACATTGTGATACAAGTATCCTCTGCAGTAAATTTGTTGTAAAAAACATTTTCAGACAAAAAATGGTGGCTGTCCAGCATTCCCATCTGCAACAGTGTTGCAAGCTCAAGGGATCTCAACTGGGAGCAATAAAAATGAGCCTCAAAGTTTCCAAGATGCTTACTAGCTCTTTTTCTAAGCTTTTCATCAATAAATCAATTGAAGTGTAAGATGGTTACTTGAGCAAATGAGAAGGTAATGACTCAGTTTCACTGTATTCCTAAGAAAAAGATTATTTTTTCAACAATTAGCAGTTTATAGCCAATTTGTTTCTCACACCAGCATACTACTTCTTTCCAGTTTGGATAACTGCTGCCTGATACCTCTTTAGCCCTTGGTAGATACATATGCATAAAACAGACATAGTGCTCTGGAAACAGGATTGGAAAATATCTTCTGCCTTCTCTTTTAACAGTGAGGGCATATATTTTCAGCCCTTTGTTACCACAAATTATCAAATGGACAGAAAACTTTAGTTCACAAAGGCAAACATCACTGTTCCCTATCTATACTTGTCTTTTCTGACACATTACCAAAAACACACAGAAAGAACCTTTGATTTGTAGTTACACTTCTGCTTGAGCTAAAGTCCAAAATAATGCCTGAATTACTCTCTAGTCTGAAAACAAGGCCCCAGACAGCCGTGTAAAAAAATGAGCTTAAAAATGTCAGTAATCTTTACATTAAATCTGATAGTTGTAAAACCCCGTTTAAGGATGAGATGTTTTGCATTCTCTTTTATCTCCTATATTTTCAACTTCAAAATTTCTCATGCTTTGTGTTTCAAAGAATAGTAAGCAATTAAGTAATGTATTAGCTTAAAGTAACATAAAACCATCAAATTGGTGCATGTTTTTAGTGTTAGATGCACTGGTTGTATTTGTCTGAGTTACTACATATTCTTCGTCTTCAAACAAAACTTTAAACACATGACCCTCTAAATTTACATCTATATTTTCCTGAATCAGCAGGGAGTTTAGCATCAAGCAAAGAATATACACAGGACTGAGTGCTCTCTTTGATCCATAGGTTTGTGCAAAAGCTTTGATACAACAACTGTGTGGAGGAATTCCACAAGTGAATCTTGGCAGTTTGAAGGAGTAAGGAAGTTCAGGATGAAGAACTGGCCATGCATATGTCTATGAGAATCCTATTGAATTTTCCTAGTTTTTGACCCAAATATTAATAAGTTAATAGTCAAGGTAAAACTGGCCGGATTCTCCATTAGACGAAGGAACTGTGAGCTATTCAGATAATGTAAATTAGCACACTCACTTTAAAGCACCTTTACCAACGAAGCACTTCGAGAGGCTTCCGGGAAGCATCTGTGAAAGACGTGCGCACTCCCATCCCCAGTGCTCCAGTGCCTCTTTCTTGGTCCTGTCTCCCAAAAGTAAAGTCTCCAGTCCTGAGAAGCCCATAAAAACTTTATACATCACCTGGGGTGACAGAATAGCATTTCAGAATTGGATGCTAAGTAGCATGGTGAACCAAACAGCTCTTCAAGTACCTCAGTGTGAATCCATGTAGAACTAGCCAAAGGGGATGCTCAGTGTCCTAAATAGATGTGACCTACATTTTAGACCTTTGCAAGATTTAGATACATATGGCAGGGACCTCCCTTTGCTCTGGATTTTAAAATATTAACTTCTCATATGGTATGATTACACCTCTTCTCTCTTTATTTTATTCTGAAGTTTTATTTTGAAGCAAAACCATCGTCCTGCTGTGTTATTCGATCCTGTTCTGAATACTGAAGCATTCACAAAACGCATAATCTTGTCTTTATTTTCCCCTTATGCCTGGAATTGGTGACTGGTCTCAACTACTTTCTGTGCTGAGGGTCAGGAGGAGTTGGGAAGCCCCACTAAATAAATCCAGTTTACGTAAACTAACCCAGCTAATTCAATACTATCAAAATAAATCCAATTTATCATTCAAAACAATAAATAATGATATAAACAATAATATAAGAGCATTTGAAAATTTAGTGAGGAATTACTAGTCTTGCTAACATTGCTCCTCTTGCTCCAAGCATGTCTCCAGCAGTGGTGGGACAGACGTAAAAGAAAAGGCTTCCCCAGGTGGGAGACATTCCTGCCAGTACATGGGGAGCAGGAAAAAGCTGTTGTAGTCCTGCACCGCTCTTTATGTGTGAGGCTGCAGAAAAAGCAGGGTCGGCTGTGGTTTGGAACTGCAGCCGCCTGGGGCTGGGTTTTCTCATTCCCTTGCACAGAAACAGCCTGAAGAGAGTGTGAAATGCTGCCTATGAGACCAGAGGAGGTATGAGATGTTGCAACCCAAGGGCAGCCAGGTGCTAAATGAGCCTCTGACCTCATCTCCATCACCTTTTCAGCCTGTCAGCCCCACTTTCTCTACACTTAGGTGCATTTTCTGCAGTGATTTGACCTAAAACGCAGTATTTCAGCCCAGCAAAGTCATGCAGGACCTGGAGGGGGTTCAGGTGAGGGGCTGGTTGCTGCCCCCTGGGCAGCACCTTCCCTGTTCTCAAGTCCGCAGGTCTCTGCACTCGGTGTTTCAAGGGTAGGGCAGGCTGTGCTCACCCCACTTCTGGATTGTCCTCCAATTTCAAAGCGGTTCTGTATTTCTGAGCTCGCCTTGGGCTTCCTTCCCCACTGCTGGTAGACATCGGTCTGTGGGCAGCACAGCTGGTTAATGCTGCTTTTATGATTTTCTACCCTTTGGGGTAGAACATTGCTATTAGGCATCAAATCCTTTGATATGTGTGTTTGATTTTTGTCACTTTGAGGCAAAATTCTGAGCAAGCTGAATTGTCAGTTTATCCTTTAATCCTGGTAGCTCAGGTAAGCTGGTGCCTTTTCTCTGTGAACCAACAGAGCAAAGCAGTGAGGAAATAAACATTAATCAATAATGTAGACCACCCTGGATAGACCGAAAGGGGTGGGAAGCATGGATGAATTCTCCAACATCATACAAACTGAGCTGGTATCTACAAGCAGTGTCTATTAGGCTGGGAGAAGATGAGCTGCAATTCAGTGTTGAGTGCTGACAGGCAAGTCAGACTAACATTTAATTTCAAAAGGGTATGGAAAAGAGTATTTTAGTGGTTTCTGAATGGGAATTAACTTGTTTTGATTTAATTTCATTTCATTTTGCTGCAGTAAAAATGCCCTACTTCTACTGTATATCAAACAAAAGAGCTTGGCTAGAATTTAAATGCCTACATATGTAACGAGTGTTTTCAGCTGTATCTACACTGTTGTGTGCTGCTCTTAGGAGTAGATCAAGACTATCATTGTTGCATATCCACAGTTCTTGCCTGTAGGAGCCTGAAACCTGCTCTGGTGCAGTATTTTGGAAGGAAAGAACACAAATGGAGATGTATTGTAAGTTATATAATAGACCCCCATCCCTCAGGGTGCCCTTACCTCAAGAGTGACTGGTTCCCGATCTTCAGCGGTTATATTTGCCTTTGGGAGGGTGTGGTTGAGAAGATAACCCAAGTCGACTTTCTTGCATGAGTTCCCAAGTTTTCCTGTATGTTCTTAAAGGGTGTTCACCTACTACTTCAGCATCATCCAGACCCCACTGTACCAATCCTCCTGCCAGTACTGTGAGCTGAGGGAATGCTACCCCAGCAAAATCAAGGCAGAAAAGGCTGAGGTGGGCTTCAGGTTTGCTAAGATGCTGATGACAATTCAGTACTGGTGCACCCTGAGTTTAGCACTGCACTGCATTTGGAGCCTTTTGAGGTGCTCCCAGTAAATGGAAGTACAGATTTACAAGACAGCTCTGTCCTTTGGGTAGCTCTGTCAACAAAGGATATATGTAAAGACCTAAATCTTCCAAGAACTGTAGGCAGGAGACAGATGTACAAATCCCCAAACGTTTTAAAATATGAACAGTTCCTGTTGGTAGGGCTCCACCTGTTCCTCTATTGAAGTGGCCCTATTTACAGGGAGAATTAATTCTCTAGAACCCACATCTTGCCACTACCAAGTGGAATTTCTCTGGACATTTTTTGAAATAGACATTTGCAGTTTTTGAAGGAAAGAGAAGTATTTCCTGATGCAACTCTGAGTTTCATGGATTAGTGCTTCGATTCCAAATTAAAATAAGTTCATTCACACTGTTTTCTCAAAAATTCTTGAATTACAGAGAAAAAATAATAATAAAAAAAGAATAAAATTCAGCCATCTCCATGATCTTCAGTTGTTTGCTCTAATGTGCTGGCTTTTGTGGCACCTACCCTTAGGTATCTCAAATTTCTTTGGACATGGTTTAGGAAGCCTAACTGATGGATCTTGGATGTTGTTGATTTGGACTGTCTGGACCATGACTTGGAGCAGAAGTACTGCATTGCTTAACACTGTGGAATGAAGCCAAAGTGTGAATTCCTTGAATGCTGTACAAATAATGGCAGCGTATTTCCCAGCTGTCTGTGTGATGTAAGGCCTTGCCATGTCCACGGGTCAGCTCTGTGGGGCGCACACATATGGGGTCGGCTCTATGGGTCTGATGCATTTCAGATGTCTCAGATTCACTGTGAATGTACCATAGATATAGTTTTGTCATGTGGGTTTCTGTTTAAGGATTTCCAAACAGAAGTTAAACATCCTTCCCAAAAGATGCACCTTTATCCTTTTTTTTTTTTATTTCTTGGGTTGTGTAGAGGATTCAGCACAGTAACACGTTGCATTTTCTACTCGACTTCTGATTTCCTATATTGCCATGCTGATTATCCTATATTGCTATGCTGATTTTCCTAAACAAAATCAGATCTTTCTGTCTTTCCAGTAAATAATGTCCATCCTACCTGGTGAATGAATGACTAGATGATTCAGTTATATTGTCTCTTTTCCCTGTATCTTGCATGTAAAGAGAAAAGGGATTGTTAATAAACATTTGAAGCCTATGTTGGCAAAGTCAAATATATGAGAAAGCTTTTCCGTAATATGGTTACCATGCTGCATGTGCCCCCGTGTTCCTTTCATGCAACATTGCTATGCTTAATTAAATTAAAAGCTTCTTAGAGGCATGGTTTTATTTTTGCCTTATGTGCACACTGCAAGAACTTAAAACCTGTTCCCTTCTCTTTCTTTTTCTATTTTTTTCTTTTGGGGGTGGTCTTTCGCATTTTTAGCATACTTCCCCCATTTCTGTTCATTCCTCACCTTAGGGTTTCTCCTACCTCTGCATGAGGAGTGCCCCAAGTTCGCCCACTGCTGCTCCTGCAGGGCTGTGCAAGGCTCAGACGGGCACAGCTCGGGTGTGCTCTCGGCTCAGGGACAGCAGCCTGTGTTTGTGAAGAAGACAAAGGGCTGACAGCACAGAATGACATCCAGGACTCAGCGCAGTGCTGTGATATATGTGCGATACACTTCTGGGGCGAGGAGAGCATCCCGTGCTTGCAGCTCTCGGGCAGTGGCACAGCCCCAACCTCCCTCAACTCTCCTTCGCCCTCTGCCATGCAGCGACAGCCAGGACAGCCCCAGGCCTGTGACCCGCGTCCATCGCTGCCGTGGGCCGTGACTGCGGCGGGGAGAGCGCCCGGCTGGGCGGAGGTGGCAGGACGCGGCCATCGGGGGCTGCTTTGTGCCCGGGCACCGAACCCCGCAGCCGGGCCGGGCCCAGAGAGCCCCGGGCCGGGCCCAGAGAGCCCCGGGCCCAGAGAGCCCCGGGCCCAGAGAGCCCCGGGCCCAGAGAGCCCCGGGCCCAGAGAGCCCCGGGCCCAGAGAGCCCCGGGCCGGGCCCAGAGAGCCCTGGGCCGCGCGCCTGCAGCGCCCCCCTGCGGCGGCCGCGCGCCTGGCGGCGGGGGCGGGCGGGGCCGCGGCGCGGCGTGGTGCTGCCCCCTGGCGGCGGAGCCGGCCTGGTACCGCAGCCCCGGCCCGGCCCCTCACCTTCCCCTGATCCCGGTGTAACCCCCGCCCCTCACCTTCCCCTGATCCCGGTGTAACCCCCGCCCCTCACCTTCCCCTGATCCCGGTGTAACCCCGGCCCGGCCCCTCACCTTCCCCTGATCCCGGTGTAACCCCGGCCCCTCACCTTCCCCTGATCCCGGTGTAACCCCGGCCCGGCCCCTCACCTTCCCCTGATCCCGGTGTAACCCCGGCCCCTCACCTTCCCCTGATCCCGGTGTAACCCCCCCCCCCCCTCCCGCACCTCCCCTATCCCAACCCCGGCCCCTCACCTTCCCCTGATCCCGGTGTAACCCCCGCCCCTCACCTTCCCCTGATCCCGGTGTAACCCCGGCCCGGCCCCTCACCTTCCCCTGATCCCGGTGTAACCCCGGCCCCTCACCTTCCCCTGATCCCGCTGTAATCCCGGCCCCTCACCTTCCCCTGATCCCGGTGTAACCCCGGCCCGGCCCCTCACCTTCCCCTGATCCCGGTGTAACCCCGGCCCCCGCCTTGCCCCGGGTGGACGAGAATCAGTAAGGGAAAAGGCAAACCCTGGAATCTGAGATAAGAACAGTTTAATATTTGAAGCAAAATAAAGTATAATAGCTATGGGGATCATACTAATGATAATAATAACAAAAAGGGTAATAAAAATAAAAATTATAATAATCGTAATGAAAAGGAGAAAGAGGAGTAAAGCCCAAGAGAAGTAAGTGATTCCCAATACAGTTCCTCATCACCCACTGACCAATGCCCACCCCGTCCCTGAGCAGGCGTCGGCAGCTCCCAGCTAGCTCCCTCCCAGTTTCTATACTGGGATTATGTTCCCTGCTCTGGAATATCGCCTTGGCCAGTTCGGGTCAGCTCACCTGGCTATGCTCCCTCCTGGCTTCTTGTGCACCTGCTCACTGGCAAAGCATGGGACACTGGAAAGTCCTTAACTTAGGTAAGCACTGTTAGCAAGGACTAAAACACCAGTGTTGTATCAACATTATTCTCAAAACACAGCACCGTATCAGCAACTAGGAAGAAAATTAATTTTATCCCACCCAAACCGAGGATGTCCTACTAGGAAAATTTTTGCCAGGGGATGGGGAGGTAGGGGGGAAGGGAAGGTGTGTGTTTAGTTATCTATATTTCTTTAAGCCTTTGCGTTTTTTTTTTTAATGAATTGAACAATTTTACAAAATTATAATAATTTTCTACTGTAAGGGGTTTTTTTAGTCTGAACTCAAAATTCAATAAATGAAATGAGCTATTCTGAGCCTTAAGTCCATTTTAGGTGTTCATCGGCTGTTGGGATTTGATTTAGTTTTATTACATTGAAAGAATCAATATGTTACTGTAATTCAGAAAATACTTCGACTGAACTAGGTGTAAGGCTTTTTTTTTTTTTTTTTTTTTGGTTAGTAATTAATTAACAGTGCTGTAAGTGGGAAAGCAGTACCTGAAGAACAATTTCGGATTATGGTATCTGATGATGAAGTGGATTATAAACTACATTAGCTGTAAATAAATTTAAATATCATACATGGTGCATACAGTAGATCTTGTGCAGCTCTATATTTGCCATTATCTTTGTGTGTCATTTTTTGTTGGTCAATATTTCTGTAGTGTCTGTTTATGAATATATGAATATATATGTCTAAAAATGTACAAGAGAAGTTAACTCATCACAGCATCATTTTCAAAGCCTATTTAAGCCATCTTCTTTCTAGGTGTTGACTGTTTTCTGTTTACACATAATAATCATACAGTGGTGAAAAATTAATAGCAAAAGTGAAAATGTGATGCATGCAGTAAAAAATTCAGTTTAAATTACTTAGCACATATACTTTCAGAATACATTTTGGTATCAGAAGTGGTCTTGGAGGAATTAAGGTGGCAAAACAGGAATTTCATGGAAAGAAACTTGACTATACCAAAGGAAATTAATCCAAGCCCTTATTTTCCAGATACATGCTTCAGATTGGGTGAAGTTTGTTTTCTTTATATTGTAGATTCACTAACTTAGAAATACTGTATTAGTTTTAGTATCATTTTTAATGGCTCTCAGTTCCTGGTCTGCTTTATAAGTAAACTATTGCCATTAGCATGAGTGGGCTGCTTCCTTTTGCAGTGATTTAAGGAATTAAATTACCAGGGAGCCTTGCATTCACAGGCTGAGCCCGAGATGTACATACATGTCCTTATAAGGAGGAAGATACACGTCATCCCATGCAAAGTAATCCAGTAAGAAATACATCATGAATGATTCATAAAGACCATGAACTTTTCCAAGACCAGCCATTTAAATATATTTATTTGAATATAAGGTAGCTCTAATCTTGAAAGCCATATTCTTTATTCCATTGGGTTTTTTTCTAATATTTCTTTTGTAGCCACTCTTGCTAACCTGGATGAAAATACTATTTTCAGTGCTCTTTTCTTAGATGCCTACACACATAACTGCCAGATGCTGTGGTTTCTCTGGAGTAGACCAACTGCAAACATACAATGACCTTAAAAGTCATGCTTTCAGTTCACTGTGAATATGTTGCCCCAGTGCACGGAAGCCTTTGAAACTGTATTTTGTACTGTTTTATCTTTCAGCTTGTAATTATTTTCAGCATCAGATACTTTACAGCTATCGATCAAGTAAATTGCTTGACAAAATATCTAGCATGTGGTATCAATGTATGCAGTTATCCTGATGCCCAGAACTCACTGCTAACTACAAGAGCCAAGCACAGTAAGAAGCCTGCGTGTTTTTAGAGACACTCTCTTTTTGAGAGCTTAAGCGGAACTCCAGGAATTTACAGGTCTTCCATCCTCACCGTGCCCCAAAACAACTTAGCACCAAAGCCAGCAGTCCTGAATTGTGATGATCACTTAGACTGTGGTACAGGAAACTGAGAAAATTGTTGGGTAAGACAGTCCCTAGTACCAGAGACTTCTATAGGTCAGGGTGAGAAGAGAAGCCTCTCCCAGAACGCTTTGTTCTGTTCTGGTAATGTACCCCAGTTCTGCTTCCCTGGTTGGCTGTGGGCCGCTCTGCCCCCTTGCTACCTTTTATGTTTCATATCCCAGAAAGTTCTCCACCCCAGGTTCCCCCCATTGGCCTCTGCCCCTCACCACTCCCCCAGAGCTACCCCACTGGCTCCCATTCCCTAGTCCTGCCTGTGTACTGCCCTTGTGCCCTCAGATCATTGGTGCCTGGTGCTTGCACCCTTCCCCTACTTAAACCTGGACCCTACATTGTTCTCTGTCTTCATCCTTGGAACTGTTTGTGATGTGGCTGCAGTAAACCTCTGTCCGTGGAACCCCAAACAGAGACCCTTCCTGCCTCTTTGCTGCTGGCCCATATTACTGAAGCTCTCCTTGTGTTTGTGTGTGCACATGTGTGAGTGTGGCTGATGAGATCTCAGCACCTCATGCTCCAGCACAGAAGCCGTGGAGCTCGGCATAGCGATCCTGAATCTTCTCTGTGTGTCACTGTATGGCATGGCAGAGCAAGCTCTGGGGACTCTCCCCATAGCTATTATCACGTTTGCTAGGATACTCCTAAGTTAGGTCAAGGAAGGGAGATTGAGGTGGGGGAAGGTGGGGTGTAAACTGCTGCAGGAATAACTCCAGCCTCAGAAAAAATAAGAAAAAAAAAAGAAACTCAGAAAAATTTTGTAACGTTGTGTTTCTTTAGAAAGAAAAGCACCAAGTAAAACTGGGGACCGGGCCAGTGCATTGTGTTTGCTTTTGGCAAACGTGGTATGGAACCTTCGTATTGCGATCAGATAAATTTACTTTGCAAGAGTAAATTTTTGCTGCAGGGAAAGGGTATGCACGTAACAGATTGAGTAGAATATGTGTTTTCTATTTAAATATATAAATTAGAACTGAGTGCAAAGTGTTCTTTGCATGTCAATAATTACCTTGTGTCCGACTCCCAGCCAGGCTTGACTGCTCAGCAAACACCAAAGAGGGGCTGATTGCTATCTTCATATCTACTCTTTGTCCTTGACTACAGCATGCAGTTTTGGCTTGAAAAACGTGTTTTTGCTGCAGAGAAACTGATTGACACAAACCATCCAGAGGTAAAGTCACTGTAAGGATAAACCACTATGGGTTTTTCTCAAAAGTTGAAGTATCTTGAGGATAAATGACACCTCTGGTGTAGTTGATCTCACCTAGTTTATGACATGATGCAGCTAAAGTGCTTTTTCTTCATCATAGCTTCATATTATACAGCTTATATGCTAGGTACTTTCCAGGGTCATATTATAATTTTTCTGACCAGAGGAGCAAAAGCTTACAGCAAAGCTCCACAAGAGTTGACAACTCCACTGTCGTTTGAAGTGGAGCATGGATATGTGTCTCATTTTGATTAGGCAGTTGGACTGTGACAGTCTAAATTCAGGCAGAAGCTAGTTGTTTCCAGGACTATGGACGTGGTTGTTATTTATCCTCATGGCCAAATACAAAGAACTTTTTCTTTTTGGTGTGCATGCCATAAACTTCAACAACAGATCCCTATATTTACTTCTCCTGTTGTATTCTAATTCAGTCACACAGAAATTCACCACAGATCCAAATTATAGAGAGGACTTAGCCCATTAGTCACCCATTTCTTTTAAAAATAATTGCAAGCAAGCTTGGAGTTACTCAAATAACAGCTGCAGCTAATATATCACTGATAAAAACCAGACATTTTTATTTTCCTTAAGCTGGTTTGAAAAAAAAATAGCAGAAGTGGGCAAACCACAGCAAAGAGAAAGAAGGATAGAGAAAGATCTGGAATAACTTCTGAAACGTTACATAGCCTGGGAGAGATCTAAAAGTCACAAGGGATAGGAAAAAGGCGAGAGGGGAAACTTCTTTCTTCTCACACAGAAACGAGGAAGCATCAGCTTGAACTTGCAGATGGCAGGTTGGAGCGTGGAATGTGAGGGCTCTGCCTCGGGTGAATGGATTAGTTGCAATACCCCTTGCTTTAGGATCCTTCAGGTGCCAGGAGTTTTGAAGTATTCCAGTGGGTGAATTCAGGGTGGGGTCAGGTTAGCACAAAGGCTGTTAAACACAAATGGCTCCCCCAAGCTGCCGAGGTCTTCTGGCTGCTCTAAAGATGCTTGAGGGTGTCCACAGCATCTCCCCAGGGCTGATGCAGGATCTGTGGTGGAGCTGTACATGTCAGACAAGGGAGCTGGGGTCCTGGTGGGGTGTCTTTGGGCACCTGGCATTGGGAACCTGAGGGTCGTGGATACCACCAGCAAGGTGTGAGCCAAGTGCCAGGGCTTGGGCAGCCCTGATGGGATGTGACAGGTGACCTTAGCTGTTGTCTTGCTCAGTGGACAGGTGAAATGCTTGTGTTGCTGTAGCACGGGAGGCGGGTAGAGGAGGAGAACATAAACAGCTTTAAAATTAGATGAGAGCTGCCTTATGATACGTACCAAGAAAAGTTACTCGGTTTTGTGTCTGAGCAGTGAAACTAGGAGAAACTGCAGGTTTTGATTTCCAAAATATTTGTTGGGTTGCCAGGTTGTGTCAAATCTCTGAAATGTTTTACTTAGGATTCACTAACTTTGTAGGCTTGAGGCAGATTGTTTCCATTTTTCATGGTAATTTCAGTGCAATTCTGGGCCTGTTCTAGGGGCTGTAGGACACACAGTGAGGGGGTGGGAATGACTTGGGCAAGGCAAGAGACAGTGGCTCTGGTTCTCTGCAGCCCACCGAAAGCCTTGGATATGTTTCGTGTTCAGCAGCTGAGGTAGTCAAGTCCCTGTGAACTGATCCTGGGGCTGGTCCTTCCATCACAGACAGAACCCAAACTTGCTCTCTAAACACCAGCCCTTCTTCGTGCTCAGGAAATGGGCCCTGATTCACTTCCTGGATCTTAACATGCAGCACTTTGGCTTGCACAAGTGTTCCCAGAGCTGCACAAGGGCTTTGCTGTGCTCTTTGCTATTCACTCTGCTGGGTGTGTGGAGGAGAGCATGGATACATTCCATGCTATTGCCCTGCATCAGCCATTGCCCTGTGCCCTGGAAGAGTCGATGTTACGGATGGATGGCACGGAAGAGAAGAGAGGTAATGCTGCTTCTGTTGCTAACTTGCTTTGCTGTTACTTACCTATTGCAGTCAGCACGGTTTCTCTTTATGGTGTCCAAATCAGAACTTTCCATTGCAAAACCAGGAATGCATCTGTCTTTGAAGGTTGGCTACAGCCAGTCTTTCTCCTTCTGAGTCTCAAATCTTCTCTTACAGTTGTTGCTCCATATTTCCTCTGGATTTTGTGAACTGCTGTCTGAGGGCTGCACAGGCTGGGAACTCCCATGCATTTTGATTGTGGCAACACTTCCTGAAATAAAGAACGGCACAGGCTGTAACTAGAGCCCATGGATACTGGTACTGTTTTAATGCAGTTGAAATAGATTTAAATGAGCAACTCCAGTGATAGGAGTTTAACTGACTCTGAATGATGCTTTATAAAGCAGTACATTACTTGGATAATGACCTTGCTTTGCAATCTGTGTTGTGCTCCAAAGTTTAGATAAACTGTCTTTTTAAAATGTTACACTTGTTTTACAAGTAACCACTCCCATATACTGTGCCAAACCACTGTGATACACACTTTTGTGTAAATGGGAGACAGAATCTTAAACAAATACTAAAGACAAAATGCCTGAAAGATTAGAGATTTGAAATGATGGTTTCCTTTTTAAACACTTTAAATAAGCATAGCCTTTTTTTAAAATCTATATATGTGTCCATCAATTTTTAATAGAAAAGTGATTTGCTGATTTTGTCATAAATGGTCAAGCTGTACCCCGTACTCAAATAATATAATCTAACTCAAATCTTGTGGTTCCTGGTTGCTTACTTAACAGAATTAGATGGCATGTGTGCAGAGATACAATCATAGAATCATTTAAAGACCTTTAAGGCCATTGAGTCCAACCATTAACCTAACATTGCCAAGTCCATCACTAAACTGTGTCCCTAGAGTCTCTCTTAGCCTCATTAAGTTCTACCTGGGTAGTCTGAAGCTTTTAGGATTTAGGGTAATTTAGTTAGTCCAAATAGCTATTGCTACTAGGCTTTGTAAATGTATATGTATATATGTATAAATGTATATATCCTCTTGCTAAGGTACCTGTCGCAGAATTCACTGCTATTTCTCATCTATTTTTATGCAAGCTGTCTTCCCCCCGGCTATTATCCAGTCAGTGAATGTATGATATCATGTGGATTGTGTGCTATTTTCTTAAGCTTCAAATAAGGAAATTAGTTCTGAGTGGGATTTTCCATTGTAGATTTAAACTAGAGTACGCATAAATATACCTCATAGCCTCTTTTTTTCTGACTTATGTTTGCTATATATGCTGAAAGATTTGTAAAATGCAGTTGGATTGCTGTTGGTTCCACTCAGTCGGAGTACTGTGTTATACCACACTAGAAATGCTAACTAGCTTGTGTGTAGACCAAGGCACAGCAGATGATGAGACTAGGCTATTTCATCAGAGCCTGGATGAAATCAAGCAAGGAGTGTAATTATTCTGAGCCCTGACTTAGCAAAAACTCTTGTGGGCGTTTAAAAACCCTCCAATACTGATACAAAAACCCCAACTCACTTAACAAGTCTCATGGGAATAAGAAGGCCCTGGTTCCTTCATTCATTTGCTGAAGGGACACTCAGCCTTGTGATAATAGAGATGTCTCTGAGGGAAAAGGAGAAAAACTGCTATGTCATTTTGATTTCTGGGGTTGTTGGGTTTCATGTCTGTGCTACCCTCTTCCTCCTCCTGTTTGTATTGTGAGCAGCAAACCCCACAAAACGTGCTCCAGCTGTGCTCTTCAAAAACTTTAATAGAAAGTTCCTTTCTATTAAAGCCCAAATTGCTCTGTACCTCAAGGAAATGTGATAGAAATAGGAAGTCATTTTGCAGCAGCTGTGATCTCCTGCGTAATTCCTAGAATTTACAAGATATACAATTACTTATTTGTGGGGTTCATTCTGTGAAACTGCTTTCCCACTAGTACTGTGCACAAAGCAAGCATGCTGGAGAGCATCCCCAGTTTCTAGCAATAAAACAACAGCAGTATTACCAGCTAAATGTAAAGGTGTTCACTTCCCTCTCCTGTCTAAAGGGGCCCAGTCTCCTTCTCTCTTCTAGTTTACCAGAAACTGGTCTGAGTGTCTTAATACTTTCTTTTTGGGGAAGTCCTTTGGAGTTTCTCCTTTTGCAAAAATAATTAAATCTTAATGGGGCAGGATAAAAATAAAAAAAAAGCTAAAGCTGGTTGTTGGGGGTATTTCTCTTAGGAAGGGACTGCCTATGTTCTGAATGCTCCATGTAATAGTGCTCCATACTCACTGAAATAGTTACATATGCACTACATGAAGAATTAATTTTTAACTCTCGCATTCTGTGTATTTGTCCTTCTCTGGTAAAAAAAAAAAAGCCAAACAATAGATAACCCAAGGAAAAAACCTCAACAATTGCCCACTGAAGATGGAAGAGCTGTAGTAAGAGGGATCAAGAAGTTAATGAGTGTCCACCTCAGTGGCAGATGCTGGTTGCTCAGCTCTAGTCAGCTATGGAAACAAAACCCATTTCCTTACCTCCTGTCAGTCTCTGAAATGTTCCAGTGTATTTTGTGAGAAAGAGCATAGGCAACCATGTATGGAAGAAAATTCCATCTGGGGAAGTCCAGGAGATTGAAAGTGAGTGCTTAAGGGAGCTGGGCTTCAGGTCACATGGCTCACTCAATTATTTCTGTAGCCAAGGCTATGCCCCTGTACGCTGCAACAATCTCGTGATTCTCAATTTATGCAACTGTTTTCATGAGAAGATGCATTCCTAGTTCCCTAGTGGAGTTTTTCCGTTTGCAGTAGGTAATAGAGGAGTGTTGAATCTAACAGCACTTGGGCCCATAAATATCTCCCATTTTGCCTCCTTATCTGTCAGTGAAACATACAGCTCTCCGTGGACAGTAACTATAAAATATCACAGTTATTCAAAATATAGAGTTGCTTATTAGGGAAATTATTCTAAACATCTGCTTGATCCATTTTTGGTGAGGGACACTAGAGCAGAGAGGGAGCAAGTGTGACACCAGCATCGTGGTGGCTCTGACAAAGAATCTGGAAGCCAGACCAGGGAAGAGACGAGAGGGAACATTTCTTGTTATCCACAGGGCTGGCAGCAAGTGGCTGGGCTTGAGCACATTGACCTTAAGGTGGTGCTTTTCTATAATGTCCATGATCAAAGCTCTGTGCAATAATAATACATTATAATACAATAATCTGGCTCTTCGACTTGGACCATGGCATTTTGGTGCAGACTTCATGAGAAGCTGTGTGGTTGTTAAGCATATCAGTCTCTGCCAGATTCTTTTGCATAAATAATCTATTTTGCATCTCGCAGGGGTTGCTGGGAACGTCTCCTCATCAGATACTCCCACATCAAGTAGACTTGAGAGTACCATCATTCTGTACTGTTCATTACAATTAATGCTCTTTGATCTTTTGATCATTGCTTATGTGCTACACTTTACTTTGTACATATTTTTCCTGTAAAATACCATCACTGAGGATCCTCTGGAAAACATTTGATTGTTTAGGAATTCATGTTTATTGTTAAGAAAGCACAGTTCACATAGGTGATTTAACATGTCTCTCATTCCTGCCTAAGATTCCACGTTTAATCTGTGTATACACCACTCAGCTGTTCTGTCAATAGACTGAGTGATTATGGTGGTTGATTTTTTTTCTGATAACAGCTCCTTTTAAGAGTAAAACCCGAGACACACGGAATGAAAGGTGCTAACTATACCTTTCATTGTCCATGGTCTCAAAGTAAAGTTTTGTCCAGGTTAGGAACTTATCTCTTAGTGCTTCACATGTTGTCTTCTGCCCTGCTGCATGGAAGTTTACTGTCCCACTGGCTTGCAGACGTCCTTCCATTCCTGTTTCCTCTGAGAGATGTCAAGAGAATGGCTAAATGGGAATTGATCTGTCCAGAGGGAATGAATGAAATATTTTATAGGCTGGCTACTGTCTTGTTAGTGAGAACACTCTTGAAACACAATGTGATGATAGCTCTGATAGTCAAGAAGAAGCTCAAAGTCAACTGCCTGAAATGCCTCATGCTAAAAAAAAAAAAAAAAATAGCATGGAGTTTCTGGAAGAATCTTTTTGGAAATGGAAATGAACTTTTCCCTTTGAAAATGAGCTAAGCATTGTAAACTCTGCAAAATTTCCAGCAAATTCTGGTGTACCTTAGTGAGTTCTGCCAAACTTGGCAAATGAAGATAATCTGAAATGTGATATATTATTTTTAGCTTTTACAAAAATAGATTGCTTGAAATTTGGAATGCCATGATAACAAAATAGTCTTTAACTTTACAGAAACACTTCAATGGAATACAGAAACAAGAGTTATTTCCTTATTTTATTTCATAATGGAGATACATTAAGAAACTAATTAAAATGTGGCTAACTTTGCCACAGTTTGGGAGTTTATGGGGAACAAAGCCTTTTTTCACTTACTTAAAAAACTGGCATAAAATATAGGAGGGTATTTTAAGCAGAAGTGCTCTGAGGTAATGAATTAAATCAAACGAGTCTTAATTTGCTCCTTTATTTTAATTATATTTCAAAATTCATATTCTAATTCAAGCAGAGATAGTCCTTACAATTTTATACTCTCCGAGAATGCAGGAAAAGCCCTAAAATTGGAATTTGTACAGTGAACTGTCAGTAAAACTTAGCTTTGTTCAGAGATCTGGAATAAGAATTATGCTATATGGAAGTCATATTAAGGCCTCTGTGGAGAATGAGATTGTACAACTCTAAGATAATACATAATTGATTTTATCTTGGAAGTGTATGCTATTGCTCTTCTTTGTGTCAGATGAATGGATCTGACAGACAAAATCCTGAATTTAAAACACAAAAGACAAATCATTATCCTTTGATTTCCTCCCTGTCCTTATGATACAATCTCAGTTCTTTCTCCTTATTTTCTCCTACTGGAGCTCAAGTTAGGTTGCCTCATTTTCTCCCATCGAATTTATGGTTATTTAGGAGGTGTAGTAGCAATTGTATTACCATCAGTAGTTCACCTTGAGAAACCCGTCTGGAAGTGTGCATGTTCTGCAGCAATTTCTTGGATCTCTTTGCATAATAATTGCACTAATTATGATTGTATTCAGAAGAAAACGGCAAAATGGTAATAAAGGTGTGCATTTCCTGTTGAGGAGATGTGCACAGGAGTAGCAACAATGAGCAAAGCAGCCTTGACTCTTCAGGGCACTCTCTGTTTCTCCAGCCCAGCTCTCCCTTTTTGTGAAGTGGCTGAGCACTGCTTGTTGTCTTGGCAAAAGGCAGGCAGCTCTCTGTGAAAGCTGTGAGCCTGCCTTGGATAATGGAAGTCTTCCAAGCTTTTCCAGGTTGTCAGTTCTGAGTAATTCCCCCCCAAAAAAGTTACAGAGGAAGTAGCTGAGGCGTCTTCTGAACCACTAGTGTGAATCCTGGAGAGCTTAGAAGACTTCAGAAACTTGAAATGGTGCTATAATGTAGTTCAAATGTCAAGGGTAGAAAATGGGACCTAGAACACATACACACCCCCCCATACATGAATCTGGATTCCCTTGTGATACTGGAACAGTTACCCTGGAAGACTCAACAGCAACAATAGGCTAACAAACATAAATAATGCCTGTCGATATGGTTTGATGGCAAGGAAGACTGTCAAATAAATCCATTATGTTTCTTTGACAGGTCTATAGATTGGTTGATGGAAACAACTGTGTGGATACAGAAGCAATTTCATTTCTCTGAAGTATTTGGCTTGGTATCGCAGGGTATTTTGATTAAAACCTACAACTGTGTTAGGAGGAATAAACAACAGTCTCATTTTCAGGTTTGACTGTCTTTTCCTGGGGGGGATCTGCAGAGACTGGGTATTGACTGAAAGCTGCTCAGTACTTTTAGCAGTGGTCTAAATGAAAACATGGCTGGTAATGTGTGCAGAAGGCACATAGATGCTACAAAATTATGTGGATTCTTCTCTAAATAGTTTCTGTTCGTGTTTTTGTTTTGTTAATTTAAGTTCAATATAATGAATTGAGAATGAAGAATGAAGGCATATGGGCAAGGAGTATGGGGCAGAAGCTGAGATGAAGCTTTGTCCCCGATGGGAGGGTGGCAGTCAGAGTGCTGCAGGCTGCTGGTGGCATTCCCAGCAGACACGGAGGTGCTGGGGGTGGGTCCCGGGGGGGGTCACCCACAGCAGCAGAGGCACAGAGCTCTGTGAGGGGCATGCCAGCAGGGATGTCTGTTCCTGTGCAAAGGGAGGTGGGGAGGTCCCCAGACCACTGAACACTAATCTAGAGAAAAGGGATCTGACAGGAGCATCCTTTCCTACCTTGCAGGCAAAAGAACAGCAAGAACCTGTGGCTGGAAATTAAGTTAAATTAACATCAGTTTTGGTGAGGAACTTGGGGATTTAGCCTCCACTCTCTCTATGTAGAGCTTGAAATATGAACATCAGCCTAGGTAGAAGTGGATGATACAGCAGGATGAAGCAGATAATAAGCCTGGGGTCAACCACCACATTTGCTACTCTTCGCTTCCAACCTCACAGTACCTGTGACTTTTACAGCAATTACAAGGTTTTCTTTCCAAATGTGTGTGTTACATCTCCAAACCTCAGGTGAGGTGTATGGCATTTCTCAGAGTAACAGTGCTATTACTGTGCCTTCCAACCTAGGGAGAATTTTAAAACAGAAGTAAGCCTCACCGCTCCTCTTAATATGTTAATACAAAGTCCAGTCCAAAGCCCCTTGAAGTCACTGCTAATTGATTGCTGTTCCAAAGGTTTCAGAAGAACCCAGCAAAATATAAAACAGACTATGCTCAAGTCTACTGACTAAAACAAGATGCATACCATTATATGTATTTGAGATGCAACATGTGAAAGCATACTGTAAATCTCTAGTAGCACACTTCCAAATGTGAATATTCGTATGAATGCTTTTTAAAACAGCAATGATACTTGACAGCAAAGGCTGAGAACAAAATTTTTTAAAAATCCACAATCACATGTTTATGTGTAGGCTAGATAAATGTGTGTAAATATACTTATAAATATTATAATGAGAATCTTTCATGCCTATTATCATGTAATATAAAAGAAGCAAAATGAGAAACTGACTGGTGGGTAACTGTAGTATTTAAACCAGAAGAAATAAACAATTTGTTTTAAAAATTCTGAATATATAGAAGTCCTAGATGAGGTATATATTTGAAAAATAGAGTCAAGCTAACTTGGATGAATTAATTTTCAATTATTTTGAGCCACAGAGTACACTGCTGTGGATCCTGCGTAGTCAGCCTTTGCAGTCAATGGAGAGAACAGGATTTCAGATATGGCTCATCTGTCTGCCATAGAAACCCATCTGGATGTCTCTCTCAGGGTGCCTGCTTCTCTCTGTTGCCTACGGAGAGCATGAATATGAGTCATGTGAATCCCATCCACTGTATGTGCAGCACCTTCCCTGCTGTGGTGGTTTGGCTTTTTGGTACTCCCAGCCTCTCTGGCAGCTCTCTGTGGCATTGGGGGTCCTTGCTGTGGGCTCCTGCCCACAGCCCTCTCTCATCCCCAGACCCACTGCTGCTGTGTGATGAGCTTGCTATCGCAGTCCTGGGCCCAGAGCTGCTGCACTGCAGCAATGCTGGTTGTCTGCTTTCAGGTTTTCCTTGGGGCCACAGTCACTCGCTTCTAAGCTGTCTGTTAGTTGTCCATCGGGGATCTAACAGCATCATCATCAGTGGGGGAGTTGTGGGTTGTATCCTGGCAGTTCCCAGAGATCAAATGTACCCAAGCAGTACTGTGTGACTACTGCCTGCTTTTCCTTTCTCTACCAAAAATCACAGATCTGTTGAAGGCTAACAGGTCTTCAGCAAAGGACTCTACTTATGGAGGCTTCAGTGATCATCTGAGAGGCTGCATAGCAAGCAAAGATATGAGCATCGAGAATGAAATAAAGCGGAGGTGCTGGTGGATAGGAGGCAGCTTTTTGTTGGGTGTCATGCAGGCTGAAATGCAAGAATTAATGTTCATGCATAAAGCACTGCCAGTTTTTGGATTTTGTTGTCATTATGCATCCACATTTTACAGGTTTTCAGGAAAGAAATAAATTGTTCAGATAGAGATACACAGCTGCAATGAGCTAATGATTGTAAGAGCAGAGCAGTTCCCTGAGATAAAGGAGTTTCTGGTAGGGTTTCAGTGCACTGCTGGGAGCCTCTTCTCTGCAAGATGTCTCCAGAGCTTGCTGCATCAGGCATTGCTGTTGGACTGCAGTTACTCTAGTGAAGGCATCCTGCTGTCCTGATCTCTTCTCATAACCATACCTTTAGCACTGAGATGATCTTGGTCTTCCAGAACTCCCTGACTTAGGTCCAAACCCTTGGGTGCTCTGGCCTGACCCTCAGCAGCAGTCAAAGACTCCGGTGGATATGGAGGCCAAGGCTGAGGTCTCTCTGGAGGTGCTGTTCTTTTTCCCTCCAGTGCTGTGTTGAGAATTTGTCTCATGACAGCTTGTGCACAATCCCTTTGCTTTTCCCCCATGCTGCCATTTCATTCTGCATAGGCTGGGACAGTTTCAGTCAGGGACAGGCAGGCTTCTGGCAAAGCCTTTAGTACATTAACCAGGCTTTATTCTTAGGGGAAATAGAAGATAGAAGCACATGTGACCCGCCCCTCATATATCAATATCTCCTTTCCTTGAAGCAAGACAAACAATGCAAGGTTGCAATAAAAATCATAAACAAGGGTACAAGTTTGCAAAGCGTTCATGAAATAAAATAGAAATGTTTGAGTTCCCCTAGGCAGATCCCCAGACTGTCATATTTAATGTCTATTGTAGATCAGTATGTTAGTTTACAAGCACCTAGGGAGAGGTGAGATGGGTGGAACAATATCATATCTTGTAGACACAGATCAAATGGAATGAATAGTAAGAACACATAGAATAAATATACAGGATGTGCTCTACAAAGTCTATATGTGCAGGCAGAATAATCAAGACTTATTTCTCTTTAATTTTTGTTTTGCATGAATATTATGATTTTTTTTCAGTAAAATAAATGCATTGAAATACTCTGGATATTAAAAACACCCCTTGAAAAGACACAGGGTTCTTTTTTCAGAACACTGGCAGTATTTTGCATGGTGAGTTGCTCTTTACGAACCTTTATAGCAACTTATGTCCGCTTAATATACTTTTCATAAAATCAAGAATCATAGAATATGCTGGGTTGGAAGGGACCCATCAAGAACATTGAGTCTAAATCTGAGCCCTGCACAGGACACCCCAAGAGTTGCACCTTGTGCCTGAGTGTTGTCCAAAGACTTCTCGAACTCTGTGAGGCTTGGGGCTGTCACCACTTTTCTGGGGTTCCAGTGCCCAACCACCCTCTGGGTGCAAAAATTGCCCCTGATATTCAGCCTAAACCTCCCAACTCAGCTTCATGCCATGTCCTTGGGTCCTGTGACTTGTCACCACAGAGAAGAGATCAGTGCCTGCCCCTTACGAGGAAGTTGTAACTGCAATGAGGTCTCTCCTCAGTCTCCTCCGGGCTGAACAACCCAAGTGATCTCAGCTGCTTCTCATATGGCTTCCCCGCAAGGCCCTTCACCATTCTTGTGGCCCTCCTTTAGCTTAATATCTTTCTTGTATTGTGGCACCCAAAACTGCACACAATTTTCGAGGTGAGGCTGCCCTGGTACAGAGCAGAGTGGGACAATCCCCCCCCTTGCCTGGCTGGTGATGCTCCACCTGATGCACCCCAGGTATAGTTCTCCTTTTTTTTCATGACGCATTGTTAGGACTTTTTGTTACTGACATTTCCGTCACCCTCCCCAATACATTTATGTAAATAATTTTTCCTTTATGTGCTTTCATGCCTTTCTATAAAAATATTTATATTACTGAGTAAATCTTACACTTACAGTTAATTAAGAAATTATGTCAACAGAGGCAGAAAGTTGTCACCAGAGAAGGGTCCCCTGCAGTTAGAGTGCCATAGTTAATGTTAAGGCATTTATTAAAAATAAATATAAAAGCAAAACAGACATGCTCTGAATGTGAGACATGTATGCTGCAACAGTGCTCCCTTCAGTGACCCCTATGCTTCCTACATGAGGGGATTAATTATGCTGATGCCCCCCCTGCCTTTCCCTGTACATTACTGCAACATGTTCAAAAGACCTGTATTGTACATGCAGCTCATGAATGAATCCCTGCATTTCAGTCACCCCCTCACTCCTTGCGTCAAAATGTGAGCTGCTCTCCATCTGGAGTAAGGAATAGAATATCTTTTCTATCTGGGTGACAGCTGTGAAATACGTCCCTCTGTCTTTCCCATTTAGTCTGCAATCTTCCCTTGAATTTTGGGATCCACTCCAATTTTGCAGCACCTTAGAAATTACAATGGTGGCTGATCAGTGATAGCTGCTATAGGAAGCCCTAATACAAGATGGATCATTCTTCTCCATTCACTCCAATTTCTTGGGTTTGCTTGCTTTTATTGAACCTTCATTTTCAAACAGTGTGTGCTGTCTTTTCCTTTTCCCAGGGATATATGAGCTTCCATGCAGGATCAGATTAGAGATCCTACTAATGTAATAACCTGCCTGAAACAGGTTCTTCAAAAGAAAATGGAACTCCCATTTGGCAGACTTGTAATTAAATAGGCCTTTGCGGGTGAATTTTCTGAAACTACTAACAGCTCTATTGAATTTTAGATAAAGAGAATATAAATTTTATATAAAGAAGACATAAATTTTATATAGAGAGGATACAAATTTGTGGGCCAATGCTACACTAATTCTTTATATTTTCCACTGAAGTAGCAACAAAAATATGAATTCAGAGAAATGTGTAGTGTTTCTTTTCAAAATGGTTTTGTTTTCTGCCTTTGTAAGTCAGTAAATTAAATTCTGCCATATTAGCTATATTTCTTCAGTTCCTCTTTAACTCCTGAAAATTAGAAATCATCCTTCCTTGTAATTTTTATTTTGAGGGAACTAGGCTGATTGAGCAGCTTCAATACATGTAGTTGCTTTAGCTTCTGCCAACATCACTTTGCTATGAGCAGAAAAAAATCCATGTTCTTGTTAAGAAATACAACTGGTGCCAAGCACGTGCTACATATACTGCCTTCTGCTGTCTGCTTACCATCAGATAAGATAAAAGACTGGAAAGAGCCCAGCTGAGAAATACTGTGCACAAACAATCAATCTAATCAGAAAACCCACCAAGAAACCAGGAGTCACCCCTATTGCCTCCACCTGCCTTCAAATTATGTTTCCTCTTCTGCTTTCATTCTCTCTATTCTTCCCCATAACCATCCTCAATGGACTATATTTTGAACCCAGATTTAACTTTTTATTGCCAGAAGATCACTTCTCTCCTGACTTGCTTTTGTGCTGGCCTTCTTCCTTCCCCCAGGTATGTTCTCATCTGGTGTGCAGTGTAAATGCAGCCTTACTTCAGACAGTTTTTACTCTTGCATTTTGCTTGCTGAATTCCATCCACACTCCCCTGTTCCCTGTGAATGCAGTGCTGAAGTGCTACCCTCCTATTCTCTCCATTTCATGCTCTTCCCTCTTCACGCTCAGTACTGCAGCTGGTAGCATTATGTGATACAAATAAAATAACTGATTAACTGATTAGCTCTTTTCTCTCTTTGTGAAGCAGTTATATAAACTGATTCTATTTGTTGTCAATTTATACATAAGCCTGTGCTGAGTAGTTGAGATACATATTTTCTAGTCTGTGGGTACTTCACAAACTGCTTACTTTGATTATTAGCTTTTCAGTCTGTGATTAGTCATCTAAATCACAGGGAATCAGTATTGCCAACTTTAAACATTACAGAATCATGAGTCAGCCTCAAAAAATCATAGAATTGTTTAAAAATTATGTGGGTTTTTTCCTATTAAAATACTTCTGCAGTTTTGATTTCACTTGGCTTTTGAGCCTTTAAATTTCATTTGCTTTAAATGTTCAATCTTTTCTTTGCAAGTTTGGCTAAGAACACTTTTTAGTAAAGGAAGTTTATTTTGCAGTCTCCTGATTTAATGATCTGGATCCTCAAGAAGAAATTAGGGAAAATAAAATAAAATTTAAAAAGAGTTGACAGTACTATACCATACTTTCTGCTATCTTATTGAATGACTGAAAATTTTTACATGGACATTAAAGAATACCAAATAAAGTTGAATAGAGATATCAATTTTCCACTTTTATTGAAATTCAAACAATTTAATGCCTTCACACTAAGAAGTGTTAGGCTCCAGTTTTATTAATGATATCCCTGCAGACTTTGGAAGAAAAGCAAAGGTGCATATAGGAGGCTAACTAACGCATAAGCCACAGAAGAATCTGTGCCACTCTTAAAAAAAAACCATGAGCTTTTAATATGAATGCAGGTATTTATGTGCAAATATAATCTTTGCAGTGACGAGGTGACATCCTTGAACTGTTAAATCACTCAAGCATCATTGTGCTTTAATGTAGGCAAAGAATTCTCCTAGATCAGGTGTGATCAGCCCATGATCTGCTTAGCTGGGCAGCTCACACCATCCTTTCCCCATGGGCTCCTTCCAATGGTGGTTTGAGATTCAGCTGTGCACCAGATATCCACCTTGCTCCCAGCCATGTCTCTCACACCTATGGTCCTTGTGGAAAAAATTACTTTTGCTATCACCAGAACTGGCTGTCTTGCTTGTGGGCCCCCTTGGTTTGAAGGCACCCAGACAGAGGGTTTCTGGGTTTCTTGGCTTGAGGGCATCAGACAGACGATATCTGGGTTTCAAGTGTGGAAAGCACCAGACAGAAGGCTACTGGATAAGTAGCTAGTTTTTATCTTGCTTTGCTTCTCACCACTTCTCCAAGCTGCTAACTGCCTGCACCCCACTTGGGTATTAGTGGAGGAGCACAAAAAGGCAAAGTCTGCAAACCCTTTAAATGTGACTGTGAGGCAGCTGTCAGTTCTAAACTTTGTTACATTTTGCTGTTGCTCATTACAAATTGTAAGTGTCTCTTGTCTAGGAGGAAGTGTCTATACAAAGCCACCGCTACAGCAAGTAATCTAAGTAAAAGTAATAGGAAGTTGCATGAAAGCATGGTAAATGTCGTGTCTGATTTATCTTATATTCCTTATAAGCAATACCAGGTGCAGCTTGGTTAAAGGCACAAAACCCGAGATGAACAGTTTAAATCTAATAGAAGACTTCATCTTCCTCGTTGCTGGCTACCCTGCACTAGATCCTTTGACTCACACAGATATCTTTCTTAGCAAATTTCCCTAATCCCAAGATGGTGATTGCTTTCAAAACTAGTTTTCTCTTCTTATTATCAATGCAGGTTTCTTTAGAAGACAGACCACTGGAGAATTTTAGAGAATGATTAATAGCTACCTTTGAAACACCTAATTGCTGTACTTCCTTGAATGTACCTTGGAAACAAACTGAATCCAGGTTTTGAGTCAGACCTTTTGCTTCATCCCCCTAAGGTTTCCCTCCCACCCCTTCCCTGCCCCTCACCCTATATTTTTTTTAGAAACAGAAACTATGAGCAGTTCCTCATATATTTTGAAGGTATTGCAGCATAGTAGATCCACTCAGCAAAGAAACTCAAGGCAGTCTATCTTAGTAAGGAGCAAGCCCTCACTATACCTATATCTAGAATTGTTCCAGTCCAGACAGGCCAATATAAGTCATATTGTGGTAGATATAAGAAAACATGACAGCAATATATTTTGAAAACCATTTGGCATACCTATGTCACAGATAATGACAATTTCAACTTTTTTTTTGGTCAAAACTGAAAATTCTGAAGATTTGTTCCTATCCTGAATGGTAGCCCGTGGAGTATTAATCAACTTCTGAATATTCTCTCTCTTCTGTTCTCCAACAGTTTTTTCTCTCCATGCCTTTGGCTTTGCTTTAGCAGAGACATCAATAGTCCCTGTAGGTAATTCTAGCTAGACCTCACCTCCCAAGACCTTCTGTTTGATGCCTACTACTGCAAGGCTCAACAATAGCAACCTTTTGGAAGAGTTGTATATCCCACTATTTCTATCATTTGTGTTTGAGCAAACTGGTCATCTCTGTGTCCATTGCCACAAAGAGAGGCAGCTGGACATTTCCACCACAAGTTAAGCACTCATTAAGGTTGCAGCAGTCATAAACAAGCTATTCTGAAGCTTGAGCAACTTTGAAGCTACATTGTACAAAAGCTACTGATTCAAGCGTTACAGGCAGGGAGACGCCTCCATCTGTCCCAGCTCTTGGTAGTGGTTTTTAGAGGGCAGCAGATGCTATCCCTGTATCATCTTTTCTCCCTTTACTTGTAAGACATCAGACTAAGGAAAGACAAACCCCACTCAGGACTTGGTGCTGTGCTTATATGGCAAAGCCAGCACTCTTTTGGGACTGTGGTCTCCTGACAGGCTCCAGAATTTTTTTCCCAGCCCTGTCCACACACACCGTGTCTATCCTCAGTTCTTGGTTTGTTGCTTGATCTGCTCATCCTCCTGCAACCACTGCCTGTTTTAGAGTTCTGTGGGCAGACCCCTGCTGTGTTTTCACCCAGCTCTGAGGCACTCTTGCTGGCTCTGGCAGAGTGCTGTGCCTCCTGGCACACCTTGCCTGGTTGTTGCTTGGTATGAAAGTCAGGGATTGCCCATGCTGCCCCAGGAGAAGAGGCAGACTGGCTTCTGCTGTGCTCCTCCAAAGTACCATCAGTGTGGTGGCACCTGAGGTAGCTTGAAGTGAGAGTCAGAAACTTGCACTAGGAACACCTCCCCAGTGGTTTCTCTCCCTCTGTCTTGCATGTCAGCTTTGTATTTTACTTTGCAGCACAGTTTATTCCCATTACTTGCCTAGACCAGGTAACTCCTCCAGGCTCCCTGATGGCATTTGCAAATGCTGTTGTACTATAGCCTCCTATCCATCCCATTCATTTCTTCTCAGTGTTTTATCTCAGCAGCCTTTCCACATGACTTGCATGAGTAACTTATCCTGTTGAGTTCATGCAGAAGCCACTATCAAAAAGAAGTAACCCAACTGCTTATTTCCAGCCAATATGCAGGAATGGAAGGGCTAAAGGTGCTGCACTTATAAAAGCATTAGGTCAGTGTGTTCAAAATGTCAGTGTTGAAAGTGTCCCTGTTGAAAGTGTCAGAATGGATTAATAAAATTTCTCTTTGAAATCAGTGTGAGGTGTGTGTCAGTAGGGACTGCAAAGGATGCTAAAAGTAAATATAGCCGAGAGAGCTTCTTTGGGCACATCTGAACTGGGGAATTTTGGAGCATTTCCCAATCCTTTCAATGGAGTACTCAGGCCAGACCATCAGTGTTTGTTGGACAGAAACACAAACATATAAGTAGCAAGTGAGCCATCATGTGTTCTTCTGTGCTCGCCCATCTGGAGCACGAGATCAGAACTTCCATAATAGTTTCAGTGCATTTTTGAGAGAAAAGAAGAAAGAAAGAAAGAAAGAAAGAAAGAAAGAAAGAAAGAAAGAAAGAAAGAAAGAAAGAAAGAAAGAAAGAAAGAAAGAAAGAAAGAAAGAAAGAGAGAAAGAGAGAAAGAGAGAAAGAGAGAAAGAAAGAAAGAAAGAAAGAAAGAAAGAAAGAAAGGAAGGAAGGAAGGAAGGAAGGGAGAGTCTGCTCAGCTCTCTCTGGATAACGCACATTAATAGTGCACCTGCCAGCAGTGCTTTGGATCAGACTGGATCTGAACCACAAAGAATTGCTAAAGATGCTTTAAACAACTGTTCCTCATTTCCTCTTCCAAACAGCTATCTGACTAATAAAGAAAAAAAAAAAAGTAGCTCTTGTGGGTCACTCCTAGCACAGAATATTCTATGTGTTATTGCTGTCCGCTGCCATTTTACACAGGATTTTCTAAAGAAATAGGCATGAGGTACCTTAGATTTTTGTAAGTCCCTTGTCAGGTTCCAGAAAACAAAGCAGCCTCAGGAAAGAACAGAGGCAAAGCAATAAACGATTAGACTGCAAATGGTTGTGTATGTAAAGGCTTTTTTCAAAGCATGAGGGAGTCCTGTAAATCCCTGGACATGTGGAAAATGGCACATTAGTGCAAGGCCATAATGGTAATCTATAATGACAGAATGAGAGAACAAGTATATTTATTTCAACTTTATTATACTTAACTTAGTGAACAATAACATTTTGAGGCCAAAGTACAAAGAGCAGAATGTTATTCCATTGCCAGAATTTCATAAGATACTGTGAATTTATCTGCAAATGAGTCCATATACTACAACATCTAACATTAAATTCAAGAACAAGCTGCCTAAAGAAGAATGATCTTTGTGTGTGGTACAAGAACAAGACCAGCTTTGGAGCAGCTGACTTAGGAAAGATGTTAGGTAAGTGCAGCCAGGGAAATGCACTTAGGTGATGTTAAGACCCAAATTGTGGTCTCTGGGAGCTGAAGTCACAGGGTATATCTAAGCCCCAGCTTAGTTCAAGGTTGCCAGGTCCCTGGCAGCTGAAGAAGTCTGATTTTCAGCCCTTGGAGGGATAAACATGAGTCATAATAAATCTTGTAACTTTTATGGGTCATTTTAGAGAAGAAAAACTCTGCACTATGTTTCTTTTGAAATCCGGCTACTCTCCAGGAGAAGATAAGGAGATTTTGCTGTCTGTTCAGGGCTCTCCTCTGGGAGCAAAGGCATGTAGTTCTGATCCCTGCTTCCAGCACTGCCTTGGTTATTTTTATTTAGATAGTCACCAACCAAAGTCTGGAAGACATCCAGGGAAATTTCTCTGCCTCAGATGTTTGCTCTAAATTAAAAAGCAGGGAACTGCTTTAACAAGTCATGCCTGGTCCTTATCTTGTCCTGTGGTTCTCAACCTCACCTACTGGGTATGTCTTCTCCATATAACAATTTGCTTGCCATCTCTGAACTGGGAGCTAAATGACACAAACACTACCAGAAATAGCAGATTTCACATACATAAAGGCTTTCAGTGGCATGACAGTTTTATAACATCACCCACATTTCATAAACTGCACATAAATTCCTTTGGCAGTCTCATGAGGGACATCTTCTTTGTCAGACATAACTTCCGAACTACAATTATGCTTACAAAGCATAGGAGAATTTTCACATGAAGGAATCATTCATGCAGAGTAGTTTCACTGTCCTGGGGGGCTGAAAAAATTCAGGTATGTTTTAAGGAGAAATGACAGCCTTAGTACGGGGCAAAGGTGATTCACTGGAAACTTGATTTTTAGTTAGAAATTTTTGAAAATACATTGTTATTGGCTATATCAGTGGTTTCAGAAATGACCTTTGTACCCATCAAAGTGTAGCTGACTGTGTGAGGACTCGGACATGGGTTCCTCCTAGGAGTGTTTGATGTCACCTCATCCAGTTTATGCTTTTCATGGCACTGAGCAAAAAGTTTCAGCTGAAAATTCTCCTGACTCTTGTCTTCCAATTCTCACAAAGTATCTATTTACCTTTCCTGCTACATTTTGATGCTTGAAGTTAATGCTCCCTTAACTTCCTCTCAAGAGAAGAGGTGCTACTGAGAATCAACTCAGACAGGCAAGAGGGTCCCTACCCTGGCCTGCTTCTGCCTGCCTGCTGTCCTCACCCTCCCACTGAGATTGTTGTCCTTTCATTTCTGGACCTGTCCTCTCTAAAGGGCTTGGTTTAACTTTTAAACATCTAAGAAAACTGTTTACTGTTGAAATCAGCAGTTGATTAACTCGGGGTGAGCAGAGAAGAGAGCACTGACCTCCTCTCTCTCAAGCCACTGGTCCTGCCGGCATAAGATGAGGGGGGTTCTGCTCTGCCTCATATGCCCCTCATCCTTGGATGTGCAGCCCTGCTCTCTCTCTGAGGCCAGCAGAAATTAACTTTTTCTCAATTCATGAATTCCTAGATTTGTTTTCTGCCAGCTCAGTGAACTGAACGGGCTTGGCATTGGGCAGGATAAGCAGCCAGATGAGCATGTGAGAGGGTGCCTTGGCAGCGGGCAGGAGGGACAGCCTCTTCTGCTGGCAGCAGCATGGCATCATCTCATGGCTTTTAGTCACCTCCCAGCTCTCTGTGCTGCCCATAGGGATGGCTCAGCAGCTGCTGTGTGATCTGATAGCTGAGCTACCTCCCATGCCGGTGTGACTCCTGCAACAAGGACAGTGTGGGTAGCAAGGAGCAGGAGCCACAGCAGCCTCCCCAAGGCAGTCCATCCCCAAGGCTGCATGTGAGCACCTCTTTGTTTTCTTTTATCCTGTACATTCAATTCACAGGGATGAACAGGTTTGTAGTGGACTTTCTAAAAAGAGTATTCACAATAAGCCACAAATTACAATTATACATTCCAGATGCTATTTTGGATTAATTGGGCTACAGAAAGATAATTCTGGAGAAGGAGGAAGAGCAGGTGAAAATAGTGAAGTTGTAATGAAATTGATAGACTTAATTATAGTATTTGCTTCTGTGAAAGCTATAATGTCTAATCAGTTAAAAAATGTGGGAAGATGAAGGAGTTGCTGTTTTGTCTATTTACATTACTATTTTTAGGGTTTATTGAATAATATATCTAGGATACTGTGTAAATGTAAAGGTGTATATGGAAATATATAAGCTAATTACATGTTTGGAAAAAACACGTGAAATATCAGAAAGCATGAAAAATTCTGGTGTTTTAGGTTGTGCATTTGCATTTTATGCGCTCCTCTGGTTTACTTAATCACCTCCCTTTGAAAAAAACCCACCACTAGTCTGTTGTAGTATCCTTCCCCATAGTAAATCTAAAATGTCCTGTGTAAACTCAAAGAACAAAAGGTTATTATTAGTAGCTGTTGCTGTAACAAATGTCGACTACTGGGTTACTTTGAATCCATTTAGATTAATTTTTGTGCTCTGGTTGGTTTTGGCAAAGAGTGTTTTGCATCACTTGATAGAGCCAAGTTTGACCACAGAATTATTTGGTCTTTACAGTTGTTTTTTTTTTTTTGTTTTTGTTTTTTTTTTTTTTTGCTTTTTTTTGTGCTTGTGGTGCTGGGCAAAGCAGCAGGGAGCAAAGCATTTTTTCTCAGATCCCAAGAATGGTGCTGCAGGTTTTATTTTCTGTTCTGCATTTTCTATGTTGTTGTAGCTCTTCAGAGTAGGGCCAAATTACCATTTCATTTGCATTATTTATATTATTCAGTATAACTAGCATTAGTCTAAAAATGATAAATAAGTTAATTACAACTTCTTGGCCCTCGTTTTTTACTTTAGTAAAAAAGTTCAGAGTAAAAGCTATAAAAATATATTTGGGAATGTACACTATATATTCCTGTTTTCCTTTATACTCTTGGCAAACCTATACTCTTATTCCAAACCCACCTGCTCCAGTGTAGCTGAGTCAGCAGAAGCAGTCTTGCTGTTGGTGCAGTTTGGAGTTGTGGAGCATCCTCGTGGGACTGCTTCTGCTTTAGTGACTTTTCCTCATTCTTTTCTCAAAGCAGTGCCTGAAGGATGAGTTTTACCCTGAGGCACTAAAACATAAAGATATTGACCAAGCCAACCAGGAGACAATTAGCTGTAATCTTCTGGTGTCCAGTCTGGTATTTCTCTTTCTCAGCAAAAGGCTCCAAAAATATCACAGGACTAATAAGCCATGTTCAGGGCTACAGCAGGACAGTCTGGGATGTACAGTGTGATGCAGGGAATGCCAAACACATAAACTGCATGGGAGCTGATGGCAGCATCGCAACTATTGATGCATATGCAATGGTAGCAAATGGGGACATTGTTTACATTGTTTACCTTTTGTGTTATGTACTTCTGTGTTAAATTTTTCAGCTGAAATACTCACACATGTTGGTTTTGAAGTTAAGACCCAAATGTGTAAGTAGCAAATATTATTCACTAATTTAAATCTTTATTAATTTAATAATAGATTTAATAGTAATTAGGTCTATGCTGCAACAAAATACTAAAGTATATATTTTGCAGTTCAATATGTGATTAAATGTGAACATACCACTGAATCAGGGCTTGACTTGTGAATGGATATTAATCACAACAAAATACTGAACTGTGTGCCAAGTCAAAGAGCAAACACACGATCCCTGGAGTATTTATTTTATTGTTCTGAGGCCAATTAATGCTATTTTGTTCTGTTTCATCAAGTTGTATGTAAATTTTTGTGACTCTTACACTGTTCTGACCTTATTCTGCTGATACCTCAAACAAAGGCTTATTACGTTTTTTCACCCTGATGGTTGTAGTTAAATCTATAATCAAATTCAGACTTTCAGTTTTCCATGTTTTTAAATGTCTGATTTCCAGCAAAGAATGCTGAGTGTCTATTTCCCACTTCCAGTTGTTTGAATTCATATTTACGAAGAATGACAAGCACACAGTACATGTCAGTGAGGAACCCAGCACTGCAGAGTGGACCAGCATTCATGCTATTTTCTTTGTGATCAAGAGTACACCATGTCATATCCATGCATTTGAATAGGCTTCAGCATAAATTAATTATTTGTTTAAACAAGTGAATACAAAGAAGGTCTTCAAACATATTTTCATCAGTAACACAGTGTAGAAAATACTGCCTTCTATGATCATGTACATAATTTTTCTGTTCTTCCTGGTCTCGTTATTTTAAATATGAAAAAATATGGACAGCAAATAGCAGGTCACTTTTGAAAGGTAGAAAGCATTTACTTATCTGCCACAAAAATAAGTATGGAATTTAAAGGAGCATCCTTTTCTGAAGATGGGTCAAAGGAAACTACCCACAGATATTGAAGTAGTAGTTTATTTTATTTAACACTTTTCCCCCCACATTTGCATTGATATGAATTTCCACACTATGTCACATAATAATAATGTTTCTGTTCTAGTTCACAGATCACAATATCTTCTCTTGGTTTTAAATGAGAGCCACAAAATGAATTGTCACTTTCTCCAAGCACTCCAAACATCAAATTAGCTGCAGTTACCTGATGGCTTCTTGCATGTTTGAATAACAAAAACTCATCAATCTAAGGCAGTCTGAAATTCAGTGGGATATTGCATTAGTTGTACAGAACATTTGTGTAAATAAACAGGCCACTTATACTTTGGAATCTTGTCTGTGTCAAAACATTTTTGGTAGCTTTTTCAATAGCATTTTGGCTAGAATAAGCAATACAAATGCTGAGTGACAAAGCTCTTTAGCCTTTCATCACACCAGTGCAACTGGGACAGACTCAGGAAATTTCATTACAAATTCTAGATTCTGGTTTGGAAAATAAATTGCTGGTGTTTGCCAGTCACGAGGTAATATCAATGCTGATGTGTATGAAGATGGGATAACCCATGAGAATAATTAAAACACTGGAAAAGGAAATTATGTCAGTGGGCATGACTTGTCTACTAGTCGGGCGCTCATTCTTTAATATTTTCAGCAGCCTAGGCTTGTCAAGCAGACTGATTATATAGTTCAGTATTGCGTGACTTAACCTTTTGTTCTTGAGAGGTGACATTTCCTTGAAAGCAACATGAAATGAAGAATTAAAAACAAACAAGCTGAAAACAATCTATTTTCAACTGGATAGTCAAGACAGAAAGAAGAAACAGCCCCTAAAACTACATTTATTTTAGCTTGTACTTAAGAAAATGGATACATCAAAGGTCATTCCATGTATACATTTACCAACAAAACAATGTCCCCTTACCCTTCCACCACTTCTAGTGCTTGTTTCTCTGATGGTAAATGAAAACTCCAGAAGCATCATTAAAAAAAAGTAAAAAATTTGTTTTGGTCAGAGAACTAGGTAGCTGTACAGCCTCACTGCCCCTTGCAAGCCTTACAAAACCCCCAAAACATGAAGAGCTGAAGAAAAGTGTAGTTGTTAATAATTTATTTATAGGGGAGTACTTAGCATATTGTCCTGGGATGTAGTTAGCACAGATCCAAATATTTCTCTGATTAATTTCAAAGTTCTTTCCCACTCCAGTGCTCTAAAATTGGGGACATTTTTCTATGAAAGTAATTCTGCTTTGTAAAAAATAGTTAAATGAGTGTTACCACAGAGGCAGGAACTTTTTTTTCCTCCCAAGACCTCTGATAGATAAATTGTAGAGCTCTTTGTGGTCTGAGTAACATTAGTAACATCTTTCTGAATGTGCAAAATGAAGAAAACCTTCATCAGAGAAGATGGATGCTATCTCACAATAACTGCTCATGGCAGCTTTTTAAAAGATAAGATTCTCCCATCTCTATTGGGCAGATATTTGACTTGCAGCTCAATCTCCCATATTGTAGATAAGCTGTGCCTCTGTTGCCTGTCTCTCAAGAGATGAGACAGCACTGTCTTCTCCAGTGCTCAGTTTAAGACTATCCCCAAGAACGTATCAGGTATTTTATGACTGCCAGCTTTATAATACTCCTGGGGATTCCCCAGGCTCCCCTGACTCCTCGCACTGCACTGGAGGAGCATCAGCTGCAGAGACATAGGCATATCTGTGCATGTTTTACATCACCTTTCCACCTTAACAGGCATCAAAAATACCCCTTGTCTGTGTGCATCTTTGGGTCACCCAGTGGTATGTACATACTAAACTGACCAAGGATTACAGCAATGTATTGAAGCTACATAGTTTTAACAGTGTGGTATCATCAGCTCACAGATTACAACTGCCCTACCACTCTTCCAGTTTTGGATTCTTAAAAACTGCACAAATGATGATCTCGTTCCTTAAAAATCCCCACCAGAAGCAAAACTGTTTAACTGGTACTGAAAAAATTATAACCTGCTCACTGAGAACTATCTTTGTTTTATCCCACCTTCAGCAAAATCTCTCGAGATGACTGGGGCTTGCAATAAACTATCCTGTTGTTCAACATTGAATGAAACATGGGTAATATTTCTGTCTTAAAGAGAAAGCTATTATTTCGATAAGAATGCCTGCTCATTGGGGAAGGAGGTGTGGGTAATCGCTTTGTGTTCTGAAATCTATATCCCCCTGTGCTATCAGACATCGCCAAGGGCATGAATGAGGCACAGGCATCCTCCTCTGTTATCTTTGCATGAAAAAATTGTATGGCCTAAATCTGTGAAATAAGGATTCTTAAAAATAATCCATCCTTCTCTGGTTTTCTGCTGTCACTTGCAGTTGTCCATCAGAAATGAAATGTCTCAGTTCTGTGTATGCATGGATTCTGTAATGTGCTGCTGCTTCACTTTGCGTGTTGGGCCAAAAGGTGACTAAATGGACTTGACTTACATAGAACGACAAAGCAGCTGTTGGAAAAGTTATGCCTGGTTCCCAGTTTTCAGGGCAACTTTCACCTGGGCAGGGAAAATGACTAGGTGAAATAGCAGATATCTGATTCATCTCAGTGGTTCTCCCATCAGTGATAGAGCACTACTTATGTCTAGAGTCTCAGCTTCTCCAAAGTGACAGATGTATAAAAGCCTTGTTTGACATGTAATACCAAATAATATTAACAGACTCTGGTTCTTACAGTGGAGACTACAGTTTCCTCCACTTATATAGGTGATGTCTATTTTTAGCTATTAATAAATTTGAAATATGATTTATCAAATAATTTCTAAAAGCAACCATATGTCATAGCTAAACTATTAATAAATTGTAAACCATTAGGTAACTTCCTAGATAGTTGAAGTAATGGTTCACAACTTCTGGTGTGAGTTCGCTTCACAGTAGGAAAGATCAGTGATACCAGCACCATAAATGCAGCTAAACAGTTAGGATGTTTCCTTTTTTATTTTTGTTGTGGTAACTTTTATACTTAAAACATCCTCTCTCACCTTGTTAATAACTTTTGAACAGAATGTCTTTGTATCTATGTGACTCCTACACAGCAGAATAAAGCAGGCCATTGGGAGAGTTTTGCTGCCAAGTCCTAGCACAAAACCATAAACTTTAATTTTTAATGAAGATTAGTTTCTTTCTAACAAAGATGCACGGAAGGACTATTACTATATTTTACATGTTTAATGGATTTGCTTCTATGCAAGTACAGGCATCAAAATATTTAAAATCCACATGCTTCACAAGTAAATCTTAAATACAATTCCAGAGCAGCAAGGAGAAATACCACTTGTTATTCCCTGGCATTTACCCTACATACATTATTATTACCCCAATAATCTGTGCTCTTGAATCACATAATTTTTTGACACTGTGCATTAAAAAGATTTCTTGCAACAAGCCACAATAAAAATATATTCCACAATACCCTCCCAGACTAAAACCTGAGAGGGCCCAAGCTGTGGCTGGCTTTGTTAATGGTGTGTGGGTGAGACGGAAGCAAGGAAGCATCCCACATCACTAACAAAACCTTTGGGGAGTCAAGTGCTGCCCAGTGAGGTACCAGGGGCATGGTGCAGGTTGGTGCCACCAGGTCCATCCCTCTCCCTGATGGTGGGGCACTTCCACTTCTCCAGAACTGATTTTGGTGTACTCACTGGAGACTGTTCCTGAGAGAGGAGGGGTCTTTTTCCTCCATGTAGGCGTGCTGCAGGCTGTTTCAGCCCAGCTCAGGTCTGCCTGGCATGGAGTCAGCCCTGTGGAAAGAGCAGGTGGGCATGTAGGATCCAAGCTGACCCATAAGGAGGCCTACGACTTCTACTCAGGAGAAATAAAAGAAATCCCTGTCAGGGACAGTGGCACTGGTATCTGCAGTGCATAGTGTGTGTGCGTGCTGACAGTCTGTCAGATGAGTGACAAGTGCGGAGAGGTAGCCAGGACCTATCTTCTAAAGGGCTTAAAATTCCCCAACCTGAAAGCATTTGCTGTGATTTCCTGTAGCCTTGCTCTATACTGACTTTTACCTGCACCTTTTTGGTGCATTCCCGCAGGGTATCACAGTAACAAGAGTAATACCAAGGTGTCCTTTTCCCTGAGGAGCGTTTATTCCCACCACTGTAGTACCATCCTCTCCAACTAGGAGACTTTGCAGTCTAGGCATTGCAAAGCCCACCCATACATCCTTTGTATTTTAACAGACTAGTGCAGGGGGGAAAAAAGGAGCTGTTTTTACTTTGTTTTGTATTTTAGAGAGTGAAAATGAAGATGTTTGTTCTGCTCCAATATATATAGCAAGCTCTAGAATTTGTGTTTCCTCAAAATTCAATGAGATGCTGTAGCAGGTTGATTTTGGCTGGATGCTAGGTGCCCACTAAGCTGCTCTATCACTCCCTTTCCCAATGGGACAGCGGAGAGAATGAGATGGGGAACAACCAGAAGGTGAGATAAGGCAATTTTATTACAGTGAAAGAAAGAAATGAGCAAGAGTCTGCACCCACATAAGCAAAGGGAAAAGTCAATCTCTATTTGCCATCAGTGAGCGATGTTCAGACACTTCCTGGGAAGCAGGGCTTCAGCACACGTAATGGTTCCTCTGGGAGGCAAACTTTGAAGAATCACAAACTTCCCCTGCTGCAGATTAAGACTGTGTCCTCTTGTCCTGTCACTGTTTGCATGGGAGAAGAGACTGACCCCCACCTGGCTACAACCTCCTTTCAGGCAGCTGTGGAGAATTGTAAGGTCTCCCCTGAGCCTCCTCTTCTCCAGGCTGAACAACCCCATCTCCCTCATCCACTCCTCATAGTGCTTGTGCTCCAGACTTTTCACCAGCTTTTTTGCCCTTCTCTGGACATGCTTCAGCACCTCAACGTCCTTACTAAACTAGGGGCCTAGAACTGGACACAGTACTCAAAGCATGGCCTAACCAGTGCTGACAACAGGGTCAGAGTGGTGAGTCCTGCTGGCCATACCATTCCTGATCCACGATGCCATTGGCCCTCTTGGCCATGTGGGCATGCCGCTGGTTCGTGGTCAGTGTGCTGTCAATCAGATGATGAGATACTTAGGAATGCTTCACCTGAAAGAAAGTTGAAAATGCACTTGGTTTTGTCCTGAAGTTTATCCTCCTATTCATTTGCTTTTGGAAAAAGGAATTAAAACATCAACTGAAAACTCTTGGCCTCTTCCTCCCAGCAGTGTTAGTCTGGGAAGGACAACATCATCGTCTCTCAGATTCAGAGCACTTTGAGAGCATTATCATTTCAGCTTCAGAGAACTTTGACATTCCTTGTGCCGTATTTTTGAAGGCATAGTTTTGGACAGTGGTGCAATGATGCAATTAAAGTGAAGAGTTCCAAATGGACCTGTATTTGTTGTGCTGTGTTTAGTCTGAGGCATCCTAAATAATTTGTGGACTCTCTTGTAAGTGCTGCCAATTACTGTAATTGGACCCAGAGGTCACAAGTATATGTATCACTACAGCAAAGCCTTGTTCTGTCAGTCAAGAGTGTAAATTTCTGACAAATGAGAGATACAAAAGAGTTTTTTGCTCTTGCTGATGTATTATTCTCTAAGTGTATAAATACTGAAGAGGAAGTTAGAAATAAATAGGATTTGTGGCTGTTGCCAGTACTATCACTTATTTTCCTACTATTAAGTAAGTATTAAGTATGAAAAGACTGTCTTAAGGTATTATTTTGAATCACTTCAGAGCTAATTCCAATCTACATAGGTTTTTTTCCCCTCAGGCTTGGCTACTTGCTCCATTTAGTCTGTATATTATATCCTTATGAAAGTGGAATGGGTTATACTTTAGATGATAACTTTTAAAAGTTTCATGTTTACAAGTATGTGTTAATCATAAGGCAGTTGTAATTAGTTCATGCTAATGCAGATTCATGCTAATGTTACTCTGAAAAGTGTCATAATGGTTATCAGGTTTTCTTTCCTGGGCCATCAAAAAATTATCAAGCCTGTGTTTCCGCTTAACTTGTCATGATGGCTGGGTAAAAGGAGTAATGAAGCCAATCGCAGTGCAAGGAGATCAGCTATGTTATCCGGGGTTATTGTAGCACTATACCCTCTCTTCTGGAGTTATTTTCTCTTACTTAGTTTTGATTGAGATATAAAAAGTAGATAATGCAGTCAATGATTTCCTCATTACTTAAATGTCTGTCACCTTTTGTTGAAAACTCTGCTAAGGAAATGTTGCTTCTCTTGTTGCTGTCAGTACTTCCTTTAATCACTGAAAGAGTTGTGGCGAAGTTGCATTTTTTGAGATGTAATACAATCTGAAAGAACACGTATTAGTATGGACATTGTAATATTTTCAGGATATTTTTGAAATTCATCTTCTTTAACATTTTCTTTTATTCAAAATAAAAAGGACACAATATACGTATTTAAATGTGATATGGTGTGCAATGATAAATACATTGATACAATGACAAAGTGTTTGATATATGGCAAACATGATTTATTTATTTTCATTGTAACTTCTCCTTTCCACAAAATCATCATGTTTTATTTATGTTCTTGGTAACTAATTGGGAATGGTGGCTAAGGCAGAGGATGATAAAGAAAATACTTTTACTAAAAAGCCCACAAAGCAGATGAATCATTAGCAAGTTCTGTTTTGACATTAAATTACCTTTGGACAAAGGAATTAAAACATCAGTATATATGTGATATTGGATATTGGATGTTCGTCAGCATGTATGTGGAATTGGAAATTGGACAATAGCAATCTAGTAAAATCTTGAGAAAACATAACTGGACAAGTTGGGGCCACCTCATCAGAATACAATGAAAAAAACTGACAAGACAGGCTTCTCGTTTGCGCCGCTGTGTGTGGGAGACATTTTGGCACAGGCTGCCTTTGCAGCAGGGTGCGTCTCATCAGGAGCTAAGAGGAAAGGTTGTTTCCTTGGGAGGGCAGAGGAACTGACAGCTCACAGGGAATGATTGAAAGGTCTTGCAAAATGTCTACTATTTCCAGCAGTACCAGACAGACAAAAAAAATATCAAGTCTTAGTACGTTCTACTTGGGCCAGCTTTGCCATTGCAAGCAGGGTCTGTGTTGCTCTGACAGAGAGCACACATGGTTTTGGCGTGAGCCCTGGGAGGACGGGTGCTGCTGGTCCTGATGCTCTCTTCTGCTAGAGCTAGATATTTCAAGGACTGATTTTAGGAGTAACTTGGAACTGTTGCTGATGCTGGTGTAGGTTGTATCAATAATAGCTTCAAGCGAGACACAGAAGAGACACACTGGTAATGAGGTTATCTTTTTAGTTCTTCCAGGAACGGAAATGATAACTGGTATTTGATACACTCCCTAAATACCCCTTAAAAAGCTTAACCAAATATAATTATGCATGTGGGAGTGGCATGAAGTTCAGATTTGGCTTTGGTAAGTTGAACCAACTGCATATTGTTAGAAAACTAAAGGCAAGCAGCCTTGATGCAGCACTTCACCACCTGGTTGCATAGAATCATCATAGAATTATAGAATAACTTGGGTTAGAAGGGACCTTAAAGATAATCTAGTTCCAACCCCCTTGCCATAGGCAGGGACAGCTTCCAGAGTAGGTTGGTGGTCAAAGCCCCATCCAACCTGACCTTGCACACTTTCAGGGAAGGAGCATCCACAACTTGTCTGGGCAACCTGTTCCAGTGCCTCGTCACACTCTGAGTTAAGAATTTCTTCCTAATATCTGATCTAAATCTCTCCACTTTTAGTTTAAAACCATTCCCCCTTGTCCTGCATGTGTCCGTCTGCTCTGAAAGAATTATGGTAATGCTGTAATGATAAGCCTTTGATTTGTGATAGTTTATATCCCCCAACAGCTTGTGAACAGGAAACCTTGCCTGCTTTTAACACCCTGTCTGAAGTCAGATACCTTTACAGACCTGCCAAATAAGTGGCTGCTGTGAGCAGCCAAATCCCAAATGCTTCTTTTCTGCTTAAGAAGCATCACTGAATAGATTCCAGAGAGGTTCCTTCTCCTTCAGCAGTGTCAGTGGGACAGAGACATCTAAAATCCTCAGGTATGAAGCCCAAAATAGACAAAAACAATAATACAAATGAAAACAAAAATATACTATAGCCCCTTTAATGACAGGAGGCAACAAAAGACATTCAGAGGAGCATGAGCACAGAATTTCCAGTGGTTTAAGATCTAGTTACAAACATCATTCCAAAACCTCTCTATAGCAGCTGACAAAGAAATTTTTCCTAAAACAAAAGCCCTGAGACAAATACAAGGAAAATAGAGAGAGAGAATAGATACGATCCTTAGAATGAAAACAGGCAAAATTCATTCCATGAGGCTTATGGGGATGGTAGGAACGCAGCAGTGCTTAGCATGGAGCAGTACAGGTAGTAAGGTCTAGGAGGTGCCCATCTTTTCCAAAGAAGTGACACAACATTTGAAAGACAAAAAGATAGGAACTCACTGGACCACACCCAAATGTGTAACCTGAATTGTCTCCAGTACTGTGCTGCTTCCATAGAAGATGCAAGGTGCCCTTGGTGGCTGGCTCTGCCCATGGACCATTTCTTTGCAACCATCAGTGTATGAGTAAAGCTTAAATTCTGGAATCACTTTTCTCTGAAATTTTATAAATTGATGTGGATTTTCCCAGTATGTTTTTGACACATTTTATTCCTGAATGTTACCATATTCTTGCAATCAAAATGCCTCACATGCTAATTGTAATAGTTTTCTGGGGAGGGAGGTTTGGAGCATAGGGGGCTCTCCCAGAGGCAGTCCTTGGAAATGGCTGAACATGACCACAAGGGCCACAAACAGGACCTGTGTGGATGGCATCCCTAAAAGGGTATGTTCTGACTTTCTAGTCTTTGGGTTCACTGGATTTCTAGGATGTAAAAAGCAGAAAAATATTGTCTCATCTTGGACCTGAAAGTCAGGTTGAGCTTCTTTCCTTCTGGCAAGTTGCAAATCACAGTATAAATCCTTGTTAACTTCTGCCTTAAATTTCACTTATAAAGCACTTGGACTCCTTAGTTGGGTGTTCTGTAAATCTGGACCTGTGAAACATTCATTTTCATTTGACTTACTTTTTAGAAGAAAAAAAATGTAAATGGAGAAGGAAAAAATAGTATCTAGCTCAGTTTTCTATGGCTATTTTAGCAGTCCAATTATAAGTGGAGTAGAAAGCAAAACATTTTTATCATTCAGTACCATAGAGAGGCCTGAGCATCTTTGTGCAGCAGATCCTTTTAAGTGAGTAGATACTCATTTCACAGAGGCCTTTTTGCACACGAGAATAATTTTGCTTCACATTTCTGCTTCTCTGTAAAGTGGGGATTTTTTTAGAGGTTTTGAAGTTAGTATTTTCCAAACTTAAATTGTTTTTTTAGGAACTAATTCTGCTTCTTGTTATATCACTCTTAAAAAAAAAAACAAAACTGTATACTGAACACTCAAAGGACTTATCTGTCTTATTTTAAAGAAATTGAAGGAAAGTTTCCGTGCAAACTTATAAAAATATGATCTTTATTAAACTAAAACCAGCTATGTAACTACCCTGTGCTGCTCTGAGGAGCTTTCTGAACACCTATATTACGTATAGCTACAGGTTAAAATCTGAACTCTGATTATGACAGCTATACATTTAGGTGTCTCTAAGCACAGAAACCTATAATGAAAACAGATGCAAATAGGTCCAAATCAATATTCAACCACAACAATTAGTATTTTTCACCTAATTTGAGGATGCTTTCAGCTTGGCATCATAAGCAAAGACTCTGTTCCTGCTACATGTGACTGTCTAGCTGTATACTGTTGACCAAAGTTAATTTGCCTACTGCTAGGGAAACACCTTGATGTTAAGGACATACCACCTGCTGTATTATTTATTCTGTTTCTGCATCTATGAGTCCATTTTTAATTTAGTATTGCATTGCCTTAACTCCCAGCTGAGAGCTTATAAAACAACTCAAGGTTAAATCATCAGTTAATATCATTGAAACCTGTTTCTCTTTTGCCTTTTTTTTTTTTTCTCCCCTGGTGTAAATCCCTCCGGTTGCTCACCTAGTTTGATTTCTACAGCAGAAACCACTCCAAGTCTGCTTAGGGTAAAGATTCTCCCTTGAATTGCCTGTGTAGGTAAATTTCAAACAACCAAAAGGAAAAAAAAAATCTAACGATTTCCTGTAAAATTAGATAAAAATCTCTGAGACTGATAAGGCATTTTAGGCATTTTAAGCAATAAACTGAGTATTACAGCATGCAAATGAATGAAAGGAAAGCAGCAGGGGAAAGGAGAGGCTTGTGGAGGGAAAGGTGACAGTTTTGCTGAGGAATTCTCCTGTCAGTTTCCCTAGGGAGGAGAGAAACAAAGTGGGGAGAAAGTGGGAGGAGAGCAGTGTGAAAAGGCTCTTGGATACCATGGAGATGGGTACAGTGTAAAAATCTGTATACTGTAGATAAGTAAGTGGGAGGTTGATATCAAACTCCTACCAGCCAGAAACTGGCTTTGTGCAGGGTAAACATGTTAAAGGGCAGGGGAGCAGGAAGCATTGTTTAAGACTTTGCCATACTGTTTGCCTACTTAACACTTAAGAGAGTGAAGGAAAGGGACAAACAAATGTTTTTTGTGTGTTTTTTCATATGTCTGTTCTCTTATCTATATCCAGGAAGGGTAAACTTACTTTTTTTTTTCCATTGAAGTTGTCTTACTACTTCAGACCTGCTTTTTTTTGGTCTCTTCTTTTAATTTGTTTTAATTTGATTAACTGTGAGCTCATAATAAATTCATAATGCTTCTTCATTGTTTGTGAATGGGGGGAAGAAAATGTGACAGATTCCTGAGGAACTAAATGTTACTTTATGTCTGAGAAGACAGTATGCTTTTAAAATTCAGTCTTTGTGTTACACTGCTTTGAAAGACTGTCTCTGCTCATTTTAGGATTTCTTTGTTCTCTGCTTCTAATTTTTATGCTTTCGATGCCTGTAAGACTGCTGTTATTTATATCCATGGCCATAAGGAAAATGCTATCGTTTGTACATATGACATTGTACTTCCAAGAATTATTGGATTTTTTAAAATTCTAAACTGTGAGAAACACTGTAGAATGGTGAGTGTGGTTTTTCAGAAAATTGTTATTTGTGCTATTGATTCTTCCCAAAATACAAGCTGCCTACTGCCTATGAAGTGGAGTAAGGCAAGCTGATTTTTTTTTTACTTTTTATCCACAAGCTTCGCTTTAGAATAATGCTAAAACAAGTGAATTAATTTTGTAAGAGCTTACATTTAAGTGCTGTGCCTTGTGTAAAATTTAGACGAGTTGGATGGGGAGACAGTTCTCATCCCTGTCTGTTGTACCCATTGCTTTTTTTTCAAGGAGGCTTTCTGGCCACAGACTGACTCATGAAGTAATAATGGCAATAAAAGCAGCGTTTTGCAATGGCCCTGCCTCTGCATGTGTGCATTCAGGAGGAAGCATGGTGCAGCAAGGTTCTTAAGATTTTAATTTGTCATGCTGGAGGACACACAAGCTGAGGTGTTCCTCCTCCTGGGCATACTGAAAGCAAGTATTGGAAAAGCCCTGCGGGGAGGAGTGGGGATGTGCGGCGCTGCCATAGGGGCTGTGCGTGTCTGGGTCTGAGCAGTCTCAGCCCTGGCTATTAATCTCGGCTAAACAGCAATAGCAGTCTTTGGGAAAAATAAAAATGTCTCTATTCCCTAAAATACCTTACTTCCTGGGTTTTCAGAACTTAATGCCAGCTCTGATGGTGCTTGGGGTCTTCTTAGAGGTTGGAATCCCAGGATTTCCTGACAGTGGTGGTGCTGGCCTGCTGTTTGTATAAACTAACTGGGTTTTTCTTTTAAGTTTCAGACTTTAAAGGGTGCATGTTGACCTTCAAGGGTAAATTTGAGCCATCTTAAAATACGATTTTTAATTGATTTTTCTCAGAAACAGCAAAAGAAAAGCCTTTTTTTTGGCTTTTTTTTTTTTTACAACTCAAAAACTTTAAGCTGCAGTTTCACTGATGCCGATATCCAGGGTGCAAATTCTAGATTTAAAAGTCAGCTTAAAATGAAGTATTGGGGGCTTTAAGTACAGTTGTTGCTAGTAGGAGTACCAAAGCTGGTTGTCTGCACCAAAATCAGTGAATTCAATATGTAAATCTGTGAAGAAGGATGAGGTTCTGCCTGTAAGCAAGGGCCAGTGGTGGTGGTGAGCTTCTGCAGCATTTCTCACTGGCTGCCAGAAGCATTGCATCATGGTGGGTGTGGTGAACCACAAAATTGGGGTCTTCTCTGTCCCCATTCCCTTGAGTTTCCCACTCAAGCTCCTGGAGTTTTGTGTTGTCCACTGGAACTTGCTGTGTGGAGGCGAAAATGCTGTGCTTCAGAACTGGAACCTGAGTGATTTACAAGTTGGATGCCATAACCCCAGGGCCACATGTGAAACCAGGGACAGCAGCCTCACCGAATGATAACATGCTATCTTTCTAAGCTGAGCATGTTTGATTATGGTCTTAGGTCCTTTTATTCAACTTTTGATATTGTAATCAATGGGAGAAGGTGAAACTTACTTTACAGGCAGGTAGTAAGCAGCTAATTTTGTAAGATTCTTCTCTGTTTGCAGTTCCTAATGATCAAGATTCACATTTAAATCACATGATAGTTAATTTGGATTCAGTCTGAGAGCACAAAGCTTGATCAGATGCAGCAAGTGCAACATTCCAGCAATCTCTGGCTCTTCTTCATATGATAAAATATTTATATCCATTAACACCTGTTTCTTTGTTGGCACAGGTTCTGCCTGGCATACTGCAGAAGCATTGCTGTATTTTACCTGACAGGAACACAGGTAAAATTTTTTCTTAATGAGTTAACATTGTAATATGATTTGAAGAAACACAAACACAAATTGGATTATATAGGGAAGTCTTGTTTGCTATTTATGGTCATTGAAAATATCTTTTAGGGAGTGTTAACTTGATGTTTTGTTTAAATTACCTGCTTTCATGTGAAGATTTTATGTATTCTGTTAACATTCTGGAGGTGTCACAGTTGTAGAGGCTGCTCTCAGGTCTCGTTTATAAAGTTATTTGTATGAACTTATGAAGCATTGCTATGTTGTTAATTATAAAGTTACAACTTTGTCAGGAAAAGGGGTGTAATACTGAAGTCTGCAGTCTGGTCCTGTTGATTCACCAAAGTACTAAGCATTAAGTCACACATAGCTCTGATTGCAGATAAATGCTTGCCCTACACTTATTTGTCAGAGTAAAGGAGTAGACAAAAAGACTAGACAGAAGAAGTATCACTAACAATACCTTATTGTTGTGCAGGAGGAAACTTTGAGTAATGTGTTTGTGAAAGAACAAATACGTTGATGAGAATGATATTAGAAGAGAAGAAAGACATGATTTAATTTTACATTCTTTTATTACAGGAAAAAACAATTTCTCTTAAAATAAGTTTTAAAATCCTCACAAAAATACTATAAATTGAGTGAAAGTGACTGCATATGCAACTCTGGGTATGATTTGACAGACTAATTTCAGAGAAGTAGGAGGAAAAATACAGCTTTTTTTCTATAGCTTCTTGATAGAATATATGTGATTGCTTGCATCTCTTAAATCTGCATCCTCCTTTCCCCCAGTAGGTACCATTAAAATAAACCAGTTTGTTCCTTGGCATGCTATTACCTGTATTTCAGGCACAGTTTGCACTAAGGGTAATTACAGAGAGAACTTGACAACTGTGTTGAACTGTAGTTGGATTTGTGGTTACCTGCCAATGTTCAAATGAAATTTAAAATCTGATTTCCATTTTGGACTGTGAACATGATAGAAGTGCTCTAGTAAGATAGTTAATAACACGCCCCTTGCAGCAAGAATTTGAAAGTTTGTAATTATTGAACGAATTGCAGCCAGACTTTGGCCTTAGTAATAATTTCAAGATTTACTGAAAACTGGACTTGGTATACTGACCTTAGCCCAGTCTGTGTGCTCCTTTGCTAACATCCTGTGACAGTTATTTTTTTTTCTTTTATTTTTAATATAAGAACTTGATCCAGATTCCATTGACAGCCAAACTCTTCTTAACTTACATGGACGTGTATCATGTAGATATCAAAGCCAGAGTTACATGAAGTGATGGCCTGGAGCTGAGCCATGAGACTGACCATTTATCTGGAGAGGGTATAATATGCCTTTACTACCAGTCTCAAGAAAACAGTTTATCTAAAATCTCAGTCACCTTCAATAGTGCCTTCATTTGGACAAGGGAGGAGCTTGCTAATGTAAAATTTGACTTTGAAAACTTTGAGCTAAGCTCTTTGAAGAGGAAACCTATCCGGTTTTGTTATGTAACAGCTGCTGTACAACTCAAGCACACTTATGTGTGAAAATATCAGTAAGTTCTATTGCTTCTGTGTGACTGTTGCAGTATTTTTTTATGCTTCTTTTTATGCTTACCTATGTTTAGTGGGGAGTTGCCAGTAGGTGCAAAGTAAATGATATCTGTATTCCATTTTCCCCCACTTCCCCCATTTACAGTGTTTAAACACTTGGCAGAGACAAGGAGAAGAAGAGTTCAGACAGAACATGGGGGATTTTTCACCTCCTTTCTGGAGGAAAAGAATGACTGAATTACAGTTTGATTAATTGCATCTGTTAAAATTAAATGAAACTTTGTCTTGTCAGATCTTAGGTCTAAATCAACTAGTCCAAACTAAACAGAAGAAATTCAGTACATTTGTGTAAATGTGGAATGTGCCATTTGCATTCAAATGTATACATCATACATAATCTTGTCCAGCTTCATTCTCAGTAAATGAGCCCAGAAGAATTTTCTGATTGTGAGCTATTGCATTCAGCTGTTGACATTTGGAGGAACTGAGCAATGTACAGGCTTGGATGTTGTTCCTAATAAATACAGAAGGATAGGGAGAAAAGGGCTAGGTGGAGGGATGGGGGAAGAGAGAGGGGAAGAACTGTATAATGAGGCTGACAAAACCATTAGGGAAAAACAAGATGCTGTTGGGGGTAAGGATGAGTGAAACAGAGAGAGGCAGTAGCACTTTCTTAACTTACAGCCATTCAACAGTTCAAGCATAGGCAGCTTGGTGTTCTTGGGCTCCCGGTTCTAGAGTGCCCCCATGACCAGCCTCTTCCACTCTATCAGCACTGCAGCTGCCCCCCAGGCAAAGAAATGAGCCTTTGGGAATGGTGGGGCCAGTGCTGCCAGGCCATCCTTTTGTCTGGCTGCCCTTCAGACGTGAGTTTGATTCTTGGGGAATATGTGCAAGTAGCCTGAGAAGTAGTATGTCCCTGGATTGCCTGTACTCTAGAGAACTGCATGTCTCACTGCCCCTTCCTACACTGTGTAGGAGTTTGAAGTGACCACACTTTGTCAGTATTGGTATTCTGTATTTTTAAACTGGAGAAGAGAGCTGTGCATGAAAAGATAGATACCTGGGAGCAATGATCTCCTTTCGGTGGTGATGGTGTGTTAGTACTTCTACCATGAACTGTTATTCTCAGTGCTTATGACTTAACTATAAAAATATATCTTGCAAAGACTTTCAAAAGGGAGCATAAAAAATGTAATTCAGCCATTCCATAGCAATGGAATTTTGGAAGAAGATACATATTTAATGAGATTAGGTGTTTCAAAGGTTAAAGAATGATTAATCTTCAAACATATAAAGACTTTAAAAAATCTAATTCTGTAAATAAAACACCGAATACAGCTAGTAGGTTGCTGGCATTAAGCTTTGCTAACACACAGTGATGCTTCATTTCTTAATTTATTTTTGTCTTTCCATTAATGTTACTTTCATTACTTAGTTAAAAGTTCATATAGCATGCAGTGGCACAATATGTGCTTCTTATCATGTTAGCTGGTATCCAGAACCTGTATTTGTCACATACTCTATGCCTCAAGAAGCAGAAGATCCCAGACCAGACACCTTTATTCTACACTTCCATCTTATATGCCATAATCATACTGTAAGAACTGTATTGATGGCCCTGCTCAGTTTCTTTCCATCTCCTAACCAGACAGCAACAACTGGGATGCATTAGCAGTTATAAAGTTAATTGGAAGAAAAGCAGCTGCGTGCTCTGTACAGGAGTTAGTAACGTGATCATAAGGGGAAACAGTTTGAACGTACTAATGATCTGTGGGGAGCAGCTTGCTTATTTTCTTGAATTATAACCCTCTCTCTCTCCAGCTCCAGCTGGGAGAAATAACCCACCCATTCTGATGGCCATCCACCACCCTCATATTCCCTTTATAAATATTTCCCAGCAATGATCCATCTCATTACTGGGAAATCTTGAGCCAATTCAGAAGTCCTTCCTGTTACTGGAGGATCACTTCTGTAAACCTTAGGCAAATGCTAAGGCTGTCCTTCCTCCTTCCCTTATTAAGGTTCTTGGTTATGGTAATGGATAAGAGAGCTGTTCATGCAGTATGAGCAGTGCCCATGGTTTCTCCCCTCAAAATGAGGATAGCCATTAAATGCAGTGTGTTTTGGCATTCCTAAACAAAACAAAAAAATTGAGGGGTAGGAATGCAGATTTGAAACAGAGAAGTCAATGTACCCTGCTCTGTGTTGCTTTTTATTTAAATGTATGTATTTTTAAAATTTATTTTTATTTCCAGTCCTGCTTGAAGTAGAACTCTACATGTGGGTTGTTTAGCAATAGAAAATTTCATACAAATGAAAAGAGGAAATGTGCCTGAAAGCTTATGCTTTTGTGTATGCTGTGTTTAAGAAGTCTTAGAGCAGATAAGTGAATTATTTGGAGTTTGATTTTTGCTTATCCCAGGGCTCCCTGTATTGTGATCTGGCACAATAAATGATCCTCAAGGTGAGCACAAATATACTTGGTGTGGTAAAACATAATGGGACTCATTAATAGAAGGCGCTCGGTGTGATTTTTACATTGCTGCAGCTGTTAAATGGACATCCTTGCACTGCGGAGGTGCTGATAGCTGTGTGTTTTGTCTGTCTCTGTTGAGCTCTTGATACACAATTATTAGTTTTCTGTCATGTGAGGAAATTGCACAAACAGCTTCTATGCTATTCTTTTCCATCGTAGCCGTGAGTTTGATATGTGGTGGACTGCAAATTTGGACTCATTTTTTGCACTGAAGATCCCAAAGGAAGGAATGAATCAATAGTCACTAGCAGCTTCTTGGGCTGATTCATTCTTTGACACTTTAATCTTGAATTTCTCCTCTCATTGAGAGGGAGAACATAGGTACAATAAAGAGCATCTGCAGCTATCTTGCTGACTTGATTCTGATAAATAGCTGTCTTACACTTTGAGCAACACTCTTAAAAAAAAAGTAAAAAGGATTGATGCTGTCTCAAGTTTCTTCAGAACCCATTTTTGGGTCATCTCTCGTGTGCTGGTATTGAACTTGAGCAAGATGTTAAATCCTTCATTATAATCATCCTCTTTTGTCCACTGCATTGCCTAAAATTACACTGAAAAGAAGTGTGACCGATGTTCTGCTTTCTGCAAAGAATGACTAATATTTTCTTGAGAGAGTGGTAATTGCTTTATATACAAAAGCAGGAATTTAATAATAACCAATCTCTTCATTGGGTAAAGTACAGCCCAAGACAGAAATGTTTCATCCTTTGCTTGTTTGCTTTTCTTCCTGTTTCTTGAAGAGCAAATATTGAACAGTAGAAAAATCTAAGATGGTATTAAATAGTATTCCTACACTAAACTTTACTAAATTGGATAAAGAAGTTAACATAGCTCTTTTTTTTCTTTAACTACAACTGTGTTGCCTCATTAGCTTTTAAAATACAAGGAGTGTGAATTGGTGCTCAAAACCAATGTGTTTTATAACTGGCAAATACGTCACTACCTGCTACTTTAATTTTTATAAATATGTGTATATGTATTTATTGAAATGCAATGGATGTTTGTAAGAAGAGCCATCCAGATGACTGGGCTGACAATGTGTATGTATGAACTGTACAGCAGCCAGTTTGATTTCACAGAAGGAGTTATAGCATACTGTTCAGAAGCCAAAGTCCTGTTACAGAAATATCTTTACCATATTCACTAGCATATTATCTTCCATCTGAACATTTTGAAGTATTAAATTATTGTGATGAATTTTTGTCTTGTGCCATTGTTATAAAGAAATTTTTTACTATCATATCCTCTTTTATCAAAGAGGAAGTCAGATTATCAACTACTGCCACACAAGAATATTCACTAGGGCGATATATCATCCTCTTTAGAAGTTCTTTGCTGAAACTGAGGCTGTCCTTTTGCTTTCAAGATGTAGCTATAGATTTTAGACAGTTCCTGCAGATTTCACCTGCTGTCTGCTTGCTGAGTTAAACATGAGCATTCTCATTCAGATGTTCAGCTGCAGGCTGCCTGCTGGTGCTTTCCAGCCCAGTTTCCATGGAAATGGGAATTAGAGGGGTGAAAATAAAGGAAGAATAAGTATTTTCTTAATCTTCTAGTTAATCCGGAAGTTCTCTTACCTTGGCATCAAGGTTGTTTTGCTTTTAGTTGGATAGGCATATGATGCCAATTTCTGCAAATTCAAAAATAAATAAAACTTGTTATTGGAGCTGTTACAAGCAATACCTGTTACCATGACTCTGTAGAGGTGTTGGGGATCACCAGAAGAGGACGAAGAAGGAAGAACTGAACTGGACTGTGAAAGAATAAACTGCTGAAAGGATGTGTGGCAATACCCAGTGGCCATTTTAGACTTAGTACTGCTAGATGTCTATCTAGAATAAGGAACTATACTCTTTCAATCTCAAACTAGCCAGAAGACTGCCTTGTCTTACTGGATCTGCATGTAACTATGATTGTTCATCTTGATCCACTAAAATCTGGTCTCTGTGTGTGCAAAAATATAGGCAGTTTGGGGTAAACTCATGCTTCGCAGTGGTCCAGTCTATTATCTCAAGACTGATAGGACCTCAGACTTCAGTATCTAGACTTTTAGCTATAAAACTAATCAACACATATTAGTCCACTTAAAATAATTGGACAGGCCAGAAGACTGGATATGTGTGAGCATAAAAATGTTTTAAGGCTCCAGCTGGCCCAGATCTCTGTGCCATTCTGCTTGCAGTGTAAGAAGCATGATCACAGCACACAGTGCTGGTACTTCAGTCTTTGCATGGTGTCCTAGTTGGTTGCGAGCATAGTACAAAGACCTTTTTGGAGTTCCAGGTCCTCTACTACAACTAGCTCATCCAGGGAGGTGTTTTTCCCCTTTTATTACTGTTATGAGAAGTCACAGTTGTACTTCACCCAGAACTACGTAGTATTAAAACCAAAACACTGAACAAAAGACTTCACTAATGTTTAGATGTCACGTTAAATGTTTCAAGATTGATAAAATACGCTCCCCTGAAAGGCAAGTGTTGCTTGACCCCTGTGCTCTCGGGACTGGATGTAAACCATTAGCTGTAAAATAACACTCTCAAAAGTCTCACTCTCATATGTGTGGGGAGAACAGGGACTGAAGAAAGAATTCTGACTTGGTGAAGCTTAATTCTAGAAGCAGATGTGAGCATGTGTTTGCAGTCTCTTTGCCTAACCTCCTAAGAGTCCTGGTAGCTAAAGGTGTGTAGGAAGGAAATTCTCTCCAGAAAACAGCATCCCTTTCAAGAAAGCTTACTTGACCTTTATTTCTGAAATGTTTTGTAAAGCATTCCAATGTGTACAGCTCAGCTGCTGAAGGAAGAGAGAACTGTGCATCATCATCCACAGAAACTGCCGGCAGCTCTGATTACTGGCCATGTTAATAATGTGAGTAAGTCTTGATAAATGAAAGCTGTAAGTAGAATGACTGATTTCTGTATGCTGCACTTTGGGATTTTTATTTTTTCGTGCTTTCATCTATTTGTGAAATGGTTGCCCAGGCAGTTGGTAAATCACGTGGGCTGAGGGGCTCTGTGTCTGAGTGTACTGTACACGGGCACTCTCTTGCGGAGGAACGTGGTTTTGAAGTTCACTGCCAAAAGGTATGTCTTGGCCAACACAGTGCAGTGTGTGGGTAGAGGTAAAGAGCGTGTAATTGAGCAGAGAAATCAAAAGAGAGACATTTCTACTCATACAGTGAGTAAGATAAAATGTTAGTATGTTTTTCTAGAACAACTATAAGCCAATGGCGAGGAGCACAGGGAATTCTCATAGGTCACAGAGGAATATAGCTATAGTGCTGGAGGAGTCTTGAATTAATTAGTTTTACGAGGGTTCAGTAGACCACACTGATATTTCATTACCCTTAGAGAAATTTGACTGTGGGCCAAAATAAATTACTCCCTTACCTTTTAAAGCTCTCAGGGGTACCTACACAAAAGTATCTGCATTCCCCTCTTCAGAAACATCCTGCCTCTCCTGATATGTTGAGGCACCTCTAAAGCAAGATCAGACCTCTTGGCTGGTATGACTGACGTATCATACATAAGTCAGTTGTGCAAAGTATAGAAGTAATAGATATGGGTTTTTTGCTACCATTTTTTAAACATTTAATTATATTCCTTTTTCCCTTAAATTGCAATTTAACAGTGTAAATAGATTGTTATCCTAGAGAGATATCTGCTCATGACCTTTGAAGACACCCAGAGGAGTAAGCAATTAAAACAGCATTGGAAGTGACCACCAGTCTTTATTCTAGATTCACATCATTTGTATAGCAATCCTCCAATTTGATGGAAGCTCTTCAAGGTTTTGAAGAGTAAAACATTTTTTTCAAATTTATGGGAATAATGAAATTTGTCGTAAAAGTTTTCTTGAAAAAAGAATGTAAGTTAGAAAAAATAAGGACTAGAGTTCACATTGCTACTTTTTAAAAGAAATCTATTTTATGAAACCCTTGTTTGCTTTATTTTGTCCTTCTTCACCCACCCCCTACTCCTCCACCACCCCTTTTTACTAGAAGAGTGGGAGAATATGGGGAATTGGGTTCTGTATCTAAGATGCCCACAGTGTTAGATAACTTTTATTTTCATAAGATGCCTGAACAATCTTTGCCTGCTCTAAGGCATGCTTCTTAATTTGGAATAGTCTGCCTCATGTTTTGAACTAGTACTTAACTCCCTAGGATAGAATAACAGTTTAAAAAAGATGTAGCATGCAAGCATCTCCATGATTAAAACCATCACAGTTCTCTTTCATTCTAGTTGTGCATTTTCCAGAAAAGGACATCCCACTTCCACTGATGTACTGGTGGAGACTTTTTACAGATGTACCTTTTTTCTTTCAGCTGACTTTATTAATGTACAGTTTTCCTGTCCTTCCTGTATCTTTTTGTATTAGCTGGTTGGAAGGACGTACTAAAACATATACTTTGTTATCAAAGCATCTGAGCTGTTCATGCTTTCCATTCTACAGCCATATTATCTATGTTTAAAATTGTTTACTTTGCTAGAATGATTTTACTTGTACTAATGCTGTATGATGTGGTTCTCCTGCCTTTTGGGATACTATAGGAGCTATAAATAACAGCTGCTAATGTCTACCGTCATGCACAACAGGAAGCAATTTAACCACTTGTCTCCTTTCTGTCACAATGGGAAATATCAAACATTTCTGCATCAATTATGCATATGATCCCCAAAGCCGTTAGTGGTGCTTATTGTAGAAGTGTATTACCAGAGGCAGTGCTGCACCCTCTGCACTTGAGATTACACGGTAGCAAATGTTTCTGTGCATGTGGTTTAGTTTTCTCATTGTGACTGTGCATTGGGTAAGACACCAGCTGTATCTCCAGAGAATCTCTCCCAACCTGCCAGCCAAGGGGAGTGATGCTGTTAAGCAGGGAAAAGCAGGGGAAGAGCCTGGAAACGGCAAAACCTGACACATTAACTTATCCTTCTTGACACATAGATCATTGGGGCAGGGAAGGAGCAGAGAAAGTGATGGTGTTTCACCATAAAAGAGGCTGATACTTCAGTATATCTCTGTGGATGTCATTGTACAAAATTAGATGCATGTTTTCACTTGTAGGTTGTATTAATTTTATTAAAATATGTTGGTTTGCTAGACTTAGGTAGTTAAATGCTTGAGTGAAGGAGTTTGAATATGTAGTTGGCAAAATCCGCTGTCCCAGAGATCCCCAGGTCTTATCTGGACCCAGCTTAAAATCAGGGAAGAAGTGAGGGTAAGAGTACAGTACTAGGGAAACTATGAGAAGCATAACTCACAACTGTGCTCATTTGACAGCAAACCCTGGGGATGAATCATCTGCAGATTTTCAGTGGTATATATAGGAAACCTAAACTTACCAAAGAATAGTGATGGGATGACAAAAAGCCATGGGGGCACTTGCAGTTTTTCTTACCTTATGTAATGGCTTCTTGAATGTCCTTTATAAACCAAGGACTGATCCTCTGTACTGTACCATTAAACCTTGTGAGCCTTGAGCCTCCATACTGAACATGGGCAGAACAATGCTGGAGGCTTCAGCTGACAGAAGTTTAATTCATGAACCACCTTCTAAAATATATTTGGAAATTGTGAGTCACAGAAATCAGCCCACAAGGCATAAGAAATTACATCATGGTTAAGCTGCAGGTGATTATAAATGTAAGGGATAAGATAAGCTTCAGGGAAAAACATGTATATATTGAAAATCTTCAGTACTTTTTGCTCCCCTTCTAATTTGGAGGGCAGTTGGAGGAAGCAATACAAAATTGAAAATCATCAGGATGGCGTGGACTGTTAATACTATGTGTTAAAGGATGTGTCCTTTCTTTCCTTACCATAAAGATTTGGAAATCATCTACAGCCATGAGCATCTGTCCATTAGGACTAGTGATCAATGCTTCATAAATCTGAGTACAAATCTTTCCAGTGTATTGTATTTGCACTAGATATATATAATGATTCTTTACCAAAGATCATTAGAATTTGTTGCCCAGCGCTAAAATTTTCTCTCTTCCGTTTCTATGGAAACTGTAATACTGATAAGACACAGTAAACAAATGCACTGTATTATAAGCCTTCCCTTTAGCAGGACATTTATTTTATTAATATCTGTCCAAATTTGTCTGGTGACAGATATTGTTCATTTAAGCATTCAAACAGTAAAGTATCTATTTAATTTTCACTGAAGACTTATCTTCTAGCTTTGAGGGCTTTTACTTGCTCTTAAATAATTTTTCTAACCCAGTGGTGAGTTGGTATGTGCCAGTGCTTGCTGCTGGTAATATTTGCTTAGCTCAGAGGAGAGTAGTGAGTGCTTTTATGAAGTGCTTCAGAACTAGGAAAATCGTAAAGTGTAGAAGTATACTTGTTGCTAGCTAATGCAGAAAATAATAGCTTTTTTTCCTGTGATTCTTTTGAATGTGCTTATGTCGCACAGTCTTTTGGGGCATAGCTGGAAAGGTACAGCCTGCTGTCTAAGAATTAGACAGCCTTTTGTGGAACAAATGACACCTCAAAAAGTGGAGTATCCTCTTCCTGAGCCATGCACAATTGCGGTCTTGAAGTATTTTGCTCAGCAACACGTGTTCGGTGCATTCTAGAGTGCCAAACACTGACCTCTTCCACCCCTACTCTGGCTGGGAGGACTGGCAGTTGTAGGCAGAAGCAGGCAGTGCATCCCCTGCAGCGCTGAGGACCGTGTGTCTTGCAGGCATGTGTCAACCCAGGGAGCTTGAGTTGAGGTGGCAGACTTCATACTCACTGACAATACAACAAAATTCGTGCATGATTGCTGATCTTGCCTTCTGTTTTAGAACCTTTCTTCTGTGAAACCAGTTTCAAGGTGACTAACTATGCTGAAAAGGGTAAGGAGGTTTTCAAATATTAAAACTGAATAAATTGTTCAAATGAGTCAATAAATGCTATGGATATGCTGTACTTCTTGAGTGGTTTATGGGGAGTGAAAAGTCAAAGCTCAAATAGCCAAGGTTAGGAATGGAGAAGCCTGTTTGATTTTCATGTGCTGAAAAGATTGCTGTCACTCAGGTTACTAGAAATTTACTCTGAATTCTTCCCCTAGGTTGCAGGATAGCCATGAGGTATTCACCTTTGATCAGGTTTGTAACATTAAATACACTTTAGCAACTTAAAGAACTGCCATAGCATAAGAAAAATACTTTTCCTTTGCTATGAAAAGTTTATGATGTTTATTTCATTGAAGACCTGCTGTGTTAAATATCTAACTAAATCAGTTGATAACTTTACTTCATGGTGGTCAATTTAAAAAGGCTTTAGAGAAGCTGGGGGGAATGGGTGTGCTAATGAAGGAAAGCTGCTGATCTAGAGAAAGACAGATCATCACTCAAAGCCTTTATGTACTCATGGTAATGGTAGACAGCAAACCCCCAATTTGTAGGTTTTTCGTTTCAGATTCTTTAGCTGTGTTATGAATATTGTTACTGCAATAGGGACTGAGATAATCAATCTGGATTTTGGATGTTGGATACGATGGTGACAAATGGTATTCCTCAAAGACTTTGAGGTTCAATAAGAAGTAGGCTGTTGGATGGTGCTTAAGGTATCTGTTTTTTTGCGTGCAAACACAAGTGTCTTGGTATCATCCAAAAGAAAGCCTCTTTAGGTAGGGCATCAGGTTTGACAGGGGCCCTTGAGACACTTTTTACTGCTTCAGTGAGACAGGCTCCCTGAGGGAGCCTCTCATGCTTTCTCATAACTATAAATGCAAGATGCAAATGAAGGCACATCAGCCTGCATAGGCAGAGATGTTTTTGAAGGTGTAATAGTATTTTATTTTGCCTTTTTTTTTTCCATGGGAAGCAGACCATAAGCCTTCATTATGATTGTCTTTCCATTTCTTGTATTTGCTTGAAAAGAGATAGATTGTATCATACATCATTGAACATATAAAGGGGGCTTATATAAAAAGACTGGTTACCAAGGCCTGTAGTGAGCATTGTTTTAAACTGAAAGAGGGTAGTTTTGGATTGGACATAAGGAAGAATTTGTTTACAATGAAAGTGATGAGGCACTGGAAGAAGATAAGTGGTAGATGACTCATCATCGGAAGCGTTCAAAATTAGGCTGGATAGGACTTTGAACAATCTGATCTAGTGAAAGATATTCCTGCCCATGGCAGGGGGGTTTGGACTAGATGATTTTTGAAGATCCCTTCCAACCCAAACCATTTTATGAATCTGTGTTTTTTTTTAAATTTTGGTTGTATTTGTTATTTGAATTAAAATTCAAGAAGGGGTAAACTCTAAGATAGATTTGTTTGCTTGTCCTTTCAATTGTCATGAGATTCACCTTCATATTGGAAGACAGATTTTGGCCTTAAGGTTGACATCTTCAAAATATCAACGTTATAGGCATGAAGATATTACTCTGTTGGAAATCATTGCAAGTTATAGTTGCTGGGCTTCATTCACTGTTTTCTGCTAGATCTCGTCTCCAACTTCTTTACTCCAGTAATTTATGTGGGGAGCCTGTGGTTATCTTTCTTCTTTTAAAACTCCATTGTTTAAGCCCTTGTGGAAGACATGCTATGCCATTTCATCATTTTGGTTTTTTTGAGTTGTCGTTCAAGAGCATCACTGATCACAGATATATTCACCGATGTTCTGGGCTTTCCTCTTTCTTAGGACCTTTCATAACTCTGCATAGCCAATAACTCAAATCTTCTTCATTGCTGGTAGTTATTTTCATCCTTTTTTAAAAATTTGACAGCTTTATCACTTGATTAGATATTTTGCCGATTGTCATGCCTAATGTTTTGTAGTTCCCCATAGGATTTTTAAATTATTTTCTCTCTAGTTTTGCTGCATTTCTTTTGGATCTTTTAATTTTTTTCTTTGTAACTTATCTGATTTTTTTCTGCCTTTTTTTTTTAATTATATAAGAAATACTTCCTAGGTTGCTATTCACTATACTTCCTCTTGATTAAAGTAATCTTTAGGGCTAGCAGATTCTTAGCTTTTTGATGTTGTGTAATGCTTGGCTGTAAAATTCAGAGCATCTTTAACTGTTACTGGCATCTTTGTTTGGCATTATAGAAGACATATGGCTTCCAACAAAACTGTGTCGTTATTTAACTTGAATTTCATTGCCTTCCTGTTGGAGCTCTTGACTGAGGTATAAATACTGCACCATAAATATTTCTTTCCCCATTCAAGAAATCTGATGTTGGCTTAACACTGAGCATTCTAGGAGAACCTGGGAAGTTTCGTTTGCAGTAAAAATATTTTGGTGTTTCATTCCCCTCTTCTTCCTCCTGATATTGGACATGTGTGCACAGCACATTGATTTTTGAATTTTGTCACAAGCCATGTGAATAGGATGGTACGGAAGTGCCACGAGTGAGCTAATTTTTCAACAGAAATGAAGATATGAGTTCTCCTTTCTTGTTGTCATTGTTGTTGTATATTGTTTTGAGGGGTCTTTTTCTTTTCATTTCTGGATAGGCAATAAAGATGGAATTTGCTTTCTGTTCTTTTAACTTCACTGTGTTTTCTACTTCCACTGTGGCCAGCCAAGGTGAAGGCAGGGCAGTCATAGCATAGTGTTGCTCTTTAGACTGAGTTTCCAGACCCCCACAAACAGCATGTCTTCTCTAACACGATTGCTGTTGCCAGGGATCTGTTTTTTAGAACCATTTTTCCTTTCCAGGTATACTGAATTGGTATTACCTAAATTTTTAGATGATGATAAGGGTTGTACATAATTTAGGGTCTCTGGTACAGTTGAGTAGTGTCTCTGTCTCTTCACAAGCTTATTTTATATTGTCACATTTAATATCTTCCTAATGGATGGTAACTTTTAAATAATAATACAATCTGCCTATACACACAACTTCTTACGGAATTAATAACTAATTTTGCATGTAGTTTAATGAAATAATTTTACAATAATTTTGACTTTTTGGAGAATGTGGCATATACAAAAATTCTGGCTGAAGGCATATTATTTAATCTAATTTAATTTTAAAAAACTGCATTTTTCATTTGAATTGTATCTATTTGATGTGATGGCCACAGGTTTTTTTAATCATTCAGATAATCGGAGAAGACCTCTAGGTCTGGAAGACTATTTGAAATTTGGACAGTCTCTTCCCCTTGTCCAGTGCAAGCTCTATTTGTGCCCTCCTGGAGGTAGATCCTCATGGTTGTGCAACCCGTGACAGGTTCCACAACTTTCTGAAGCAAAGAAAGTCTGTATTTGATTAGTCTTACTATTAGATATTGTGCAAAATATTTCAAGCTGAATATACCCTGTTGCAACTTTAAACTTATTATTGTTCTGTCCACCATGGACAAAGAGAATACTGGATTTTTACCTGTTTCTGCAATAGTATTCTATGTACCTGGAAACTAGTGCCCTTGATTTGAGCCTTCTCTTTTCCAAGAGACGATGTTAAAATAGTTTCTTGGCCTTTTAACCATTTTTTTTCTAAACCTCTTGTGGAAGAAGTGAATCTGGCATTGTAGTCTTTGTTTCTTAAAGTGTGATGTGATTGCATTGAAATTTCTTCTTACAGAGGTAAGAAAATATAATCACTGTTCCTACATAACAAGAATGTTTGTCCTGTAGCTTTTTTTTAAACCCAAATTAAAAATTTAAAAAAAAAAAAATTAACATTTGCCTCCATTTCTGATATTAGTTGAAAAGCAAATGATGTAGGCCAACACAGCCACCACGGTGAAATAATCTTGCTCTATCTATGTGAATTGGAAGCATAAGAGGAAAGTCATAGTTTAAAAGCTCAGTTTTAGGAAGTCAATTAATATATCCAGCTGCAGATTGTCTTCCAGTTAAACAGGAATTAAGGCATGATAACTTTTTAATTCTCAAATATATTTTTGTCCTCCTTTCTTTCCTTCCCCCATCCCTCCATCTGTGGTAAAATGAGCACTTTAAAAATATTCTCATTTCTGTATATTTCCTTAACTGTAGTACCTAGTTCATTCTATTGATTAATTTAGAAGTGATCTTTCAGAAAGTCAAGAAAAACATTTAGCCTATTTTCATTAATTTCAGCCTTGAAATTATTAACAGGATAGCTTCACTTATGTTATAGATATTGACTTTGGGATGCTCTTACAATATTTAAAGTTCAACAGTCAATAAGTAAATCATACTAACATATGAGTTAACTGTCACGGGTGACCCTTGACCATTTCTGCATTTTTTATTGGCATATATTTATGAAACATCTGCCATCCCAGTGACAATCCTTATTTTCAATCCTTAAGTGCTTTTCACTTAATACACTCACATTCTACACACTGGGAAGTAAATCTGTAGGAATTAAGTGCCTATTTTCTTATGTTATGCAAAATAAAGAAATCCAGTTAGACATATTGCTGCAATGATTTTCAACATCAAGTATTTTATTCAAATGAATTAAAGGATATGTATGCGTCTAGCAAAGGCTGCATACTTGCATTCTATCGACGTATTTTTTCTCTTTCAGATTTCTTAATATTAAAACATAACTTTTTTTTCAACCTGTGTGTGCTAGTTAGGTTTTTTGAAGTGAAGCTGTCTGGAGAAACTATAACTGAACTCTACCTTCTTGAGGCCTTTGGAAGCATTTGCTCTCTTTTTTTTTCTTTTCCTTTTATTTTATGACTGACTGTTTGCAATTCCAAAGTACCTTTATCTTCTGCCTGGGATGTTCACTACTGGTTCCGCGGAATCTATTAATGTAACATTTTAGAGTTCAATGAGTTTGTCTTTGTTACAGATCACCTCAAGTTGGCTAACAAATGCAAAGATGATTTCCAAATATGGCTGTGTACATTAAAATGATGCAAAACTGGCTCCTGGGCTTGCTGTCATGAGAGATAGGAAAGTTTCTATGGGTCTGACTCCTTCCTTTGTGAGGACCTCATACAGCAAAACACTTAAAAGTGTCTTTCCTCAAAGACAGTAGTGAAAAATGAAGTGAAAATTGGCATAACAAAGTTTATTGGATGGTTTTAGACAATTTAGAAACAAAAAAATTATAGCAGAGGAGTAAGCCTATTGTGGTTGAGAAAAGTTAGAGTACTGATGATAAAAGAAATTAGAGGATTTCAAGAAATATTTCTGTTCCATATTCTAAGTTTCAGGTGTAAGGCCTTGTATTATGCAACTCAGTAGTTTTTCTGTGACAGTGGTATCTACAAATAACATCAGTATCTGTAGAGTCAGGTCATTTACAGTGTGTGTGGTCATTACAAGTGTGTGAAAGAGCTGGTTTAGAAAGTTTTCTGGTTCATTGTTAATACTAGAATAATTCAAGGACAGCTGAGAAAACTTTGCTATGCATGGCAGGGCAGAGGAACTAGATGATCTTTAAGGCTCCTCCCAACCCAAATCATTCTATGATTCTATTAAAACTCTAAGTGTGTCAGTATTATACAAATATTCAAAGTAACAATTAGGATTGCTCCAGTAGCAAATTAGATTAATTTGATATAAAACCTGAATTCTGTCTAGTGTTTTTGGTTAGTATGGAGTTACAGGTTTAGACTCTGTAATGTGTTTTCACATTTTTAATGACAGTCGGTCTTGTCATAGAATCACAGAATGGTTTGGGTTGGAAGGGACCTTAAAGGTCCTGTAGTTCCAACCTCCCTGCCGTGGGCAGCGACACCTTTCACTAGACTGGGTTGCTCCGAGCTCCATCCAGCCTGGCCTTGAACATTTCCATGGATGAAGAAGTTTTCTTCAAGGTTTCAGTTAATTTCAGCCACATGTATATAGAGTGCTGCAAGCTGCCTGACTTGATGCAGATGATTTTAAAAACATCATTATAGCAGAGTTATGGGCTAAATACTGGTTGAAAGACAGATCTCAAAAGGTTGTTGGGATGACAGAGAAAAGGGGTTGTTTTCAGAATGGCTGTGCAACAACTGGAACCAGGTTCAGCCTAATTCAGCACTCAACTGGAAGTAAATATAAAAAAAAAATCTTCTAAAACTTGTATCTGAAACAAACAATTAGAACACTATGACTAGTATGTACATATAAATTAATCTCGTGTCCATGAGGCTGGACACCTGGTTTAGGGAAAAAATAAATGGCCAATTGAGACCAAGAAAAGGAGGTCACAAAACTAGAATAGAAAATAATATCTTCTTGGAAATTTCCCATGTCGCTAGACATGGTATGCAACACTGTTTTAGGCTTATGCTGGGAATTGAAGGGCTCAGTTACCGATTTTGTATTTAAACTCAGGACTAGGGAACAGGGAGAGGGCTTCAGCATTACAGTGGTGTTCTTGGTATTAGTACATGACAGTTTTCTTGCTTATCTTTATTAAGTGACCTTGGAAGAACACATAGGCATGCAAAAAAGAAGAAAAAAACCCTTAAGATCTGGGTAAAATACCTTACAGTCAGACTTAGTTTGATTCTTGGCTTTTTAGAAACAGAGGTGTATTTCAGCTGAACCAGATAAGCATCAGTCCAAAGAGAAAGCATCATCAAATATACAGTTCTTCAAGTTGTCAGAGAAAAGTAGAAGACAACTACAAATATGGCAATTTTTTGCTATGCTGAAAATGGAGATAGAAATGGCTGGTGAAACCTATTTCCCGTGGCAGATTCTTCATCTCTGAGCAGCTCACACTCATATCTGTTTTGTCTCATACCTGTCATACCTGAGGAATTTTGGGTTGACCCTTCCAGCTCAAGAGGCCAGGCCTGCTGAGTCAGAGGTGTATTTCTAGAATATGCATGAGACATGCACTACGATACCTAGCCAAATGATAACCCTTTGGAACACCAGGCTTCTCAGACTTTCTGACTTTGGTTTATGGGAATTTGCAGGGCACTCGTCATTAGAATACCTTGCTAATGCACTTCAGATAGATGTAGAAGCCTTCATCTGGGCCACTTTGCTTATTTACTTGCATAGCAGGGGGCATGTACTGATGACCTTTAAGACTGTAATTGCTGTTTGCCAATTTTGCTAAATGTATAACTAGATATTAGCTGTAGCAGTAAATTTAAAAAAAAAAATCCAAATTCCCTTTCCCCTCTCTTTTTTTTGTCTACAGAGTTTTTTGTTTTCATTCTTATTGTGTAAATTTTTTTCTGGGCATTGGTGTTTCAGTGGCCAAGGTGCAGAGGCCGCTGCCAATACGACCACAACATACACCAATGTGTGCCTCTTTGAAAGGTCATGATTGAGACAACCAAGTTGACTGGAGTTTTTGTGTAAAATGTAGATGACTAAACTAGAAGATTTCATGATCTTTTCTAGGTCTTTGGGAAACAATGAACTGTATGTAAGTTGCTTTTCTGGTAATTAAGGGCTTCAGGAGCAGGCTGAAATGGTTTCTTCATCACATCCTGTTACCTGTACAATGTAGCTTGCATATTTTCCTGAAAATTACACTTAAATTACTATCTTATTCCCAGCTGTCTGTAACATCAGAGCTTTTAACTTTTGTTTTGATGTTATCATGGATGGATCTTTCTGGCTCTGAAGTGATCAGAGATCACTTGTTATGCAGATGAACAAGCTGAAGAGCAATTTCATAGCAGCAATTCTGAATGAATCAGAAGTGCAATGAGGATTAATAGGATTGTCAAGCTGTGCCTTGCTGAGAAGTACACCCATACACTGGATACATCTTTGCCTACTTCCAGTGATCCTGTATCACAAAATATTCAAAACATTTTCTAATCTAGCTTTGTGCACAAGTAAATGCATGTACTGTGTCCTAACTGCATAATTCAGTCAATTTTAAAATTATGCAAATATTACATGCTTATGATATATGTATGATGAATGTGATTTGCATGGGATTAAATGCTGAGACATTTCTCAAAAGCAGTGAAAAGTGTTTCCTGAGCAGAGTGCAGTATTTTTCCTGTTACAGATGAAAATTCTGTCATTGTTACAGTGGGTCTTGCACACATATTTAAATAATGTTTGTAGAAAAAGGGCTCAGGTTGTTGCAAAGCTATTGATAGATTCAGGTCCAAAGGTATTTGAAAAAGGCAAGTGCTCATTTCTTAAAAGTATTACAGTATCTTTGCATTTAGTTCTATTTCTAGGAAAACATCCATCCTGGTAAATCAGTAACATGTAAATTAATTTAATGTGATGTGATAAAAAGATATCTCTGGTAACTTAAAAACTAAATCATTGGAATTTAAATCAACACTTCTGCAAACACTTCTCATGGACAAGTCATGCAACCAAATAAAGGTGTACTGGTTTTAAGTGGGTTCCTGAGAGATTACAGGATTTCTGTGCAGGAAAACATTTCGGGATTGATTTTTAGATCTTATTTACTTAATTTCTTTGGACATGTATGCATGATCGGTGGATATACACTTAATCTCACATTTGAGAGAAATAATTGGGAAATTAGGAGAATGTCTTCTTATTTTCTGTCAGAGGTGGATTATTTTATTACACTTCACTGAAGTGATTATGTTTTGTAAGCCTAATAGTCATTCTGTCACAAAAGTTCAGAGTCTTGTCAAAAAAATTGTAGTTTCACGAATCACACCCAGAGTAGAAAACCAGTAATTCCCACAGTTGGATGGATTGGAGAATAACTTTGTAATGTTCCTAGGCCTCAAGGATTTTGTAAAACATTTCTCTTCCACGCAAATATGAAGACCAGTTTTCCTATGAGTTCTAATATTCTGATGAGCCAGTTGCTTAAAAGTGAATCTACCTTTGCAGGCTGGAGGCATTGGCAATGTAGGATTGTTTTATCATGCATGGCAAAAATATCAATCCAAGTCTCATGCAAACCAAGACTATTGACAACCTTTTAACTGAATTTTATAATGGGAATAATAACGTGTGCTTCGGAGAGTGAAAATTTTAAACATTATTAAAAACTAAAAGCAATTACAGTGACTCAGAAAAAAATAAATACAATAATTGAAACTGGAAAAGGCTATAATGAGATTATAATGGTACAATAATAATAAAAACAAATAGTAAGCAAAGGAAGATTATGCTCTCAAATATGTAAAGCTCCTGACAATAGCTGGTGGAAAGAATGGGTAAGATGGATAGGGAACATTTTGGAAAACTGATGATGCAGTAATTAGCTGTGAGCTGTGCTGCAGAAGCACTACAAGCTGTAAGAAACTGCCCTTTTGAAGAATAGGGCCAAACCATGCCAAAACTGAGCTATCTCTGTATGTACGCTGTGAGTGGGGCAAGAGGAAGGCAATTTGGGGCTGCAATCCCCTTTTTGGGGAGGGAATCTGAAAGGATGTGTCTTGAATTACTCGTGTTCAGTCATAACCTAATCCCCCATAGCACTAATTCTGGCCTCTGATAATGTCCTATTTCATCAGTGATATTAGAATCCAAAAGTGAGCAATTAGGCAAGAGAGAGATCGAAGTATTGTTTTTCTCTGTACTGCGGCATCTCCCAAAGGTCTTCTGGAACTTCTGGTTGCGCTTATTAATGTTGTTACAAATGTACTGGTGACAGCACCACAAGCATGGGCTAACACTGCCAGAGCTGTGTCCACAAGGGCACTGTTGAGAGGGGATTGGCTGCCTGTCCATGCTCTCCCAAAGTGATTTATGTCGATGCCAACATGGGAAAAGACATTCCTGAGCTGGGCTGATGATCCTGTATTCCTGCATGGAAACATCTCTGCAAGCACATAGAAGAGGGGAGCAAAGAACCAATCCAGAATAAAACTCATTTCTAATGTGTATTAATCCCAGTTGTGCAGCTACAAGTCCCACTGTAATGCCACAAGAACCAAGTGGTCAAATGTTGGGGTGCAGAGCTGCCTCTCAGCAATACTGCGTGAGGTTCCAGCTTCCAGCACTCGGAGATCTGCAGTGTTAGGTATTGAGAGAGATCTATTCAAAGAATTAACTTTTTTTTTCAGTAATTACTCACTAGATCCAAAGCTGGTTTATCTCTTCATGTCATGTCTCTCAGATTTAAGTCCAAATAACAATGTGGTTTACATTGAAAGAAGTATTTTTTTTGACCCAGAATTGCAAAACTTACGGATTTTCATTTTTACAAGGTCCGTAGCCAGATATTTTTCTCCCTCATAGTAGTTTAAGATGAGCTCTTCTTCATCTGAAAATACGCACACATTCCATTGCCTAGTGCAGATTTTGTGTTGATTTGTTTTTCAGGTTGCTTCTCTGAGCCCTTCTTTTCACCTTCCTTTTTGTTACTTTCCTGTTTCCTTTTCCATTCTCCTTTCCTTTTTTTTCCCTTTTAAATTAGAAATTACAGATGTGTTTTCAATCAGGCTGTAGGACTTAGGCTACTTCTGTACTAGCAAACAAAAACATGCAGTGCAAACTTCATAATATTATCCACAGATCCAGAGATATTGTTATTTTCCAGTTCACAGATTTTAATATTTTCCATGTTGTTGAAATGTTAACATAGAGGGTTTTTTCCACTGCAGTTTTTGCCTGGGGCCAAAACTATCGGTGTCTCAGGCAATTCCTAGGCAAGGACAAGTGGTAGCTGAGGCTAAGGACAGAACCCACCAACAACTTCTTGGATGCAGCCACTCTTATTTTAGAGGAAAGAGGGTTGTCCAAGAATTGCGTGAACAGGTTGCGCATGTTGCCCTCACAGTAAGTGAACGTTCCCTGGGGAATTTTGTTTACTGGTGTTGATGTGGCACAGGCCTTTGTGTACAGCAAAGGGATATTGGGGAAGGTTGTGAATGGCCTGTGGCCCTGGGCTGAATAACAACAGGCCTGTCTATGAGCTGGACTCAGAGGTTCTTGCTGTGAAAGTACAAGAATAATGCTGAGTATCCTAAATCCTGATGATGATCAGGTTTATCCCTTCTGTCTCATTTCCAACCTGTCACAGCTCTGGTTCTCCATTTCGGTGCTATTTCCTTCCTCCTCTGCCCCTCCTCCTCAGGCTCCCCACTCCTGGTTCACTTCTTGCTGAGGAAGTTTGAGTCTCTACCTCTGAACTTCCCATTGCAGTCAATATTGCTGTTCCCTGGAAACAAGACTTACTTTGAACCCAGTTTCCTAGCTTGACTAGTCTTACTGAGAGGACACTTTTTTTTTTTTGAGAAACACTTCTAAGTAGCGATCTGAGCCAACCAAAGCAAGGTAACGCTTCAAATGTTTGGGTCAAGGCAGTAAATTATATATATATTCTTTCCTTCATTCTCACTTTGCATTAGAAAGGCTGTTTGAGAAGTTATGTATCTGTGTAGAAAACTTAGTGCCTGGAAGAATAGATCACAACCTCTTGGTAATCTTTTACACATAATAATAATAATAATAATAATAATAATAATAATAATAATAATAATAATAATAGGCATTGCTTATATATGGGCATTCAGGTCTCTCAACAAAATTCTTAATATACAGCCAAGAAGCTCATATGCCCTGGATTCTTTTTCCTTCTCAGTGGTCTCACACACATCTGATGTGTTCATGTTTACAAAGCACTCTTTGTACTTCATGTTTAAAAAGGCAAACAAAGCTGACAGTGACCTACTCTTCAGGAAAGTAGAGGCTGTAAAAGATTTTTTTCAACTGGTAACTTTTTTTAAACCATATTTTTTGTACTGATCTTTGGCCATTTTCTTCAGTCAACCACTTTTTGTGTTCTTTACATCTTGGCACAATGATAGTGCCTCTACTGGGACTGGTGGGAACTTGGGATTTGAAAAGGGCACGGGTACTGAATCATGCACATCTTGTATTCTGATGAAAAATATGTACAGTGTCTTAAAAGTTGCTCCCAGGAGAATTTTACTTAAATGTTAATAAGGCACAGTAGTAATGCACTGGCAGCATCCATGAGAATAGCTGAGGATGAACTAGCAGTACTGGGAACAGGCCAGGTTAGATCCTGCCACTGTCCTGCCAAGGCAGGGATGTCCCATGCCTGAGGAGTTGCTGTTGGGTGTGCTCCAGAGAGGCCAAATTCTGCCAGCTTGTTCTCAGCTTCTGCCAAATGAACCTAACTAAAACAGGAACACACATTTTATAGTGGGGCTATATGTAGCTACCTCTGTGCTTTAACAAAAATGGCAAAATTGCATATAAACAGAAAGTTTGGAGGAACTGGTAAGGCATTTTTCCACTCATAGGTTTGTTGCTGTGGGAGGGAAGATTATAACCATGTCACCTAGACCAGTGACATTTGAGTTAGGTGAACTGGTTTTGTGTGCTCATTGAGCAGCTCAGTGCAGATTTTTTTTGACATGAGGACAGTGTAGAATACCACCAAGATCACCTGTGACCAGTATTTTTGACCTCAAATACAAAACCATAGAGTTACAGTAAGATACTTTTGTGTGTAGAAAGGATTTGCATACAGTGTTTTAGTTTTTTAGTGTATGAACTGTTTCCTCTTGATTGCAATTTACATAAATGTAGATTACAATTCAGAGAAATTAAACTAGGTTATTATTTTGAATTAAGATGCAAACAGAAAATAAGTTTCTCAGATTTCTGTCAAATGTATAAAATCTTCCAATTATATGTTAGTAAGAAACTTTTTCTTGTCTGTAGTATTAATTTTCTGCTACTTAGGAATAGAAGAAAAAGATTTTTTTATTATCTTATTACTGTTATTTCACTTAAGATTCCATACACATTCTTCATGACAGCACCTTAATTTTGAACATTGCAAGAGGAATGGAAATAATTACATTTTAATCTGTCCTGTTGGATATATGACTAAAAGCCCAATCCATGTAAAGAAAATAGCAAATGCAATTTCTTTCAGTGAAAACTTGAAGACTGAGGAAAAAGGCATTTTAATATTCTTACTTTAATATTTTCAATTAATGTAAGTATCTATCATTATCTGATTTTTGTGGAGACTTCTGGAGAAGTCTCAATTTTATTACAGCATGGTTTTATAAAAAAGGAAAAAAGCAGAGGCAGCAAACATCATTAATTCCATTGTTCACAATGCTCTGAAAGTCGAAGTAAAAAAAAGGGGGCAGCCTGTGAGCAAGAGAGGCTGAAGTTTTACTTTCAGTCGTATTAGATCTGTAGCTACTTTACCCCTTTGCACCCATTTGTACATAGCTGGACTGGAGGAAACCTCTGCAAGGAGATCTGGATGAGTATCAGTGGTGCAGAAGAAAACATTCTCCTTAATTAAAGTGTGGCCTATTGCAAAGTAGGAGCCCCATGGAGAGCAAAGGTACAGTGATGTTATAATTAGCATAGCTATACTCAGTTAAAGTGAACATCCAGCATCAGAAAATTATATATAACTGACTGAACTCAGCACCTTGAAAATCAAGTTGTTAAATGAACTTTAGTGACTGGGAATTTGATGTTTACCTGTAGTTCAGTTTCTCCCACCACTCCTACCAGAGGCCAGTAATGTAGACATTTTGCCTAAAAACATCTATTATGACTCTTTTTCCTGAAAGCAAAAAAGTGTCCTTTAATGATATTTGATGAGCATGTTTGGAAACCTTAGTTTTAAAATAAGGAGAAATAGTTTTCATGCCTACTAGTTCAAGCAGTGATTCCGTTATAAAAAGAATCACATTTCAACAATCACTTTTCCAACATTTCAGTTGGAAAAGACCTCTAAGTTCATTAAGACCCATCATTAGCCCAGAGCTGCTAGGTCCACCACTAAACCACGACCCTATGCACCATATCTACACATCTTTTAAATATCTTCAGGGATGGTGACTCCACCACTTCTCTGAGTAGCCTGTTTCAATGTTTGACAACCCTTTTGGTGAAGAAATTTTTCCTAATCTCCAATATAAACCTTCCCTGGTGCAACTTGAAGCCATTTTCTCTCACCCTACTGCTTGTTACTTGGGAGAAGAGACTGACCCCCACCTCTCTACGCCCTCCTTTCAGGCAGTTGTAGAGAGTGATGAGGTCTCCTTTGAACCTCCTGTTCACCAGATGAAATGATCCCAGCTCCCCCAGCTGCTCCTCACGGGACTTGTGCTCCAGACCTTCACCCCTCACAGCTCCATTGCCCTTCTGTGGACACACTCCAGCACCACAATGTCTTTCTTGTAGTGAGGGGCCCAGAACTGGACACAGGATTTGGGAGGAGACCTCAGCAGTGCTGAGTACATGGGGACAATCACTGGCCTGGTCCCTCTGGCCACACTGTTGCTGATACAGGCCAGGATGCCATTGGCCTTCTTGGCCACCTGGGCACACATTGGCTCATGTTCAGCTGTGGTCAGCCAGCACCCCCAGGGCCTTTTCCACAGGGCAGCTTTCCAGCCACTCTGTCCCCAGCCTGTAGCACTGCCCAGGGTTGTTGTGACCCAAGGGCAGGACCCAGCACTTGGTCTTGTTGAACCTCATAGAGTTGGCCTCAGCCCATCGATCCAGACTGTCCAGATCCCTCAGCAGAGCCTTCTTACTCTCCAGCAGATCTACAAGCCTTCTGAACTTGGTGTGATTTGCAAACTGTCTGAGGAAGCATCAATCCCCCCATCCAGTTCATTGATAAAGATATTAAAAAGGGCTGGCCCCAACACTGAGCCCTGGGAAATACCAGTATGTGGGAAGTCTGTGTGGCGAAATCCACAGCTTCCTTTTAGGAGTAGTTCTCATTTGAGGTTTTCCACTTGTCTGTGCAATTGTCAAGATGAACAAGTATCTCCAACAGGCTCTTCTTTCTTGCATTCCATGCAACGTTATCTGTTTCCTGGCTAACAACAGAGCACACTGTTCCATTTATGCCCAGTCCATGGGAAACATGTTGACTCTTTTCTTTAAAAAATACATGACAGGTTCCCTCTACCCTGTTCTTTTCTCATCTCTGCCTCTTCCCTCTGCCATATGTTAAAGTCAGGTGCAAGCCCCAACCTGACCTACATTCTGTGTCATCTTGGACAGTGCTTGCCAGGAGGGCTTGACTGCTGTCTGCATTGAATGGAGAAGTCTGGGTCATTGTGAACCCCTTGCTGAAGTACGAGGAGTTTGTTGTAGTGGTCCAAAGGGAAGTTACTCAATTCTGCCACTGCTCAATGATGCGAGGGCTTTAGCAATCACTGTACTGCTTTCACCTACCTTTTTCTTGAAGGAAAGCTTTGGGACCAAATATTTTTTAAAATCAAAAATTGGAAAATCCTATTTGTTTTCTTTAGTTCTGTACAAACAAATGATGATTATCTTGTATCTAAAGTTCCAGTTCAATGCCATTTCATTCAGGGGTGTTAGCCACAGCTCCACTGTCCTTCAGTAAGGAAATGGCTCTGCAGCTTCCTGAGGAAGCTGATTTAAAGTTAGTAAGTACTATGTAAGCAGTATGTACTCAGGACCCTGCGTAACAAACAGGCAAATAAGCAAAGAGAAGGCCCAGGGCACAATCTAAAGGAAGCTGTTGATCACCAAGAATACTTTATTAGTAAAAATGGATCAGACCTGTGAGAATACCACTTGGTCATCATGTATTGACTTCCTCTAGTATGAAAGAAAACTGGTGCCCATTCTACATGCCTGGTCATTGCATGTGCTTTCAGCCAGGAGGCTCTTCAGTACACTAAGCAGTTGCAGTTTGCGCTGTATGAAAAACCTGTCCTGAAATAAATCATCCCAGAACCACCCATTGTAGCACTCAAATAACCCTGATTTGGTGGATGCCATCTTGTGGAAATTCCCTACAGGCTGAAATGGATGAAGACATTAACATGAGCTTGTGAGCTTAAATTTAGGACATTGAGACAAGAGATACATCACCATCATGTAAGTTTTCTCCGTAACAGAACTATCAGAAGCTTTGCATTTCAGACCATGTCTTTGCACATAGCAAGATACTACATGCTTTATTTGGTGCACCAACTACCAACAAGATAGATGTTTTTAGATATTGTTCTTAGCTTATATATCTATTTGGAGATTTAGTATTCCTATTTGGACTGAAAGTGCACTTCTCAATGTGTCTCTGCTCTGGCTGTATTCATGAATAGTTGATTAATAACAGGTTTGTATGTCTATCCATAATGCATACTTTCCTAGTCAGACCTCTTCTCTTGCTTCTATATATTTCACCAATAGATGGAGTAGAAAGTGCCAATAATTTTTAAAAGACTCATTCAGATGATAGCTTAATTGTAAAATAATTCTGGCCTGGAAGAAGTTATGTAATATGATACCAGCTTTTAAATTTGTAAATAAAATAAAAATACATGCAAATGTCTTTACTAAACAAGGCATTTGACAAAAAGACTTCCTTTTACCTCAGCTATGCTTTGGTGTTCTAGCATTAAAGAAAATTTTTTGGAATATACTATTGTACACAGCTGTTTGGTAGGAGGAAGTGGGGGTGTCTTCAGTGAAACACATAAGTTTTGCATGCAAAGACTACTATTTTTGTTGTGCATTAATATTCAGTTTTGTTAAAGTGGATCAAGAAGAAACGAGTTCTGTGATGAGCAGATTCTTGACAGTAATCAATTAACTGACAGTGATTTCCATGACTAAGTGTTCATGTTTAGTATATGGCCTGCACAATTAATTGCAATGTGTACCTCTCAGAGAATAAAATGAAACCCAACATGATGCAGGGATTTTTTTTTTTCCTTTCTACTATTATATTGTCATGCTTTATTATTCTTGAATCTCTCTATCATTAAATGTGAAATTAGGTTTGTTTGGATTTATCTACTTTGCATTCTTAAGCCATGTGACTTAGGAACTGTGAGTTGAATGTAAATGTTATTTATATTCATTTTGTACCTTAGTAATGCAGTCTTCAGTGTATAAAAGAACCAGGCTTGCAGAACAGAGTTTAGACAGAGTGAATAATAAAATATGCTTTCTCTTTAGAGATGAAATGAATAACCACTGTCCAGTTTAGTAATTTTAACTGTCTTGCTCTTCCCTGCTTCTCCTCTCTTTCTATTCTGTCCAGGATTGTCTTTCTTCAAGACAGTGATTTGCAGACTTGATTACTAAATGGTGATCTTATAATGTCACTGGAATCTGGGTAATGGAAACAGTCCTAGAAATATTATGACTCAAGCATTTAAGCTAGCTTTTACAATCTCTCTTCTTTCTCTCTTTTTAGTTATCCTTTCTTTTTTTTTCCTTCTCTTCTCCTCCCAGAACTGAAAACCATCTGGTAAACATAGGGTTGAAAATTCAATTACAGAAGAAACATCGGTAGATCCTTATTTTTCCTCAAAGTCTGTAAAATGAGGAGAGACTTAAAGACAAAAAGCTGCCTCAGCCATGGGTGCTTCTCACCGTCCCATGCTTAAGGGAGAGGGAGGAGGCACCTCTCCAAACTTCCTCTACCTCAAAATAGAGTTCAGTCATAATTACATAACCACCTTCAAACAGGTCCAAAACCCCCCACCTGGCAGGAGCATATGGTGAGGTAAAGGGATATTTAGGATATCGTGCTTCCTTTTTGTTGGAGTGAGGCCAAGCATCAGCAGAAGCCCCCAGCTGGTGCCATCTCACTACCTTGCCTCCAGGCATGACCAGGAAGCAGGTGCTACGTGACCCTTCCTGAAGGTAGAAGAGCTGAAGGGTTGACTTGAATTATTGATGGATGCAGTTCCCATGCAGGTTATGCCTCTGTGAACCTCTCACCTGTGCAGATCTTGTTCTTCTTTGTCTGTTGTACCTATCACAGAACGTGAGCTGGTGTGAGGGTAGCCTTTCTGCATGAAGTTTCTCAGTCTGAGGGTAGAGCAGATCTCTTATCAGGGACTGGGGTAACTATCTAAGCCTGTGGAGATAGGCTAGAGAAAGGTAATTTTGTTTCATGGCAAAAGGACTTCAGTCTCTTCAGGGAAAGGTAAGTCAGAAGATTTTCAAAATAATAATAATAATGTACTTTCTAACCTGAACTCCTTCTGTGATAACTTAAAATGCAATAGCACTAATAAGCCATAATTAGCAATGAAGTCCCTTCTTACTGCACCCAAGAATGTGCTGTGAAGAGTTACGCCTCTTCTCTTCTGAAAGTTGTTGGAGCTCTCCTCCTCTCCCTATTATCCTTGAGCTAGAGCCAAGAGTGATGTCTGCCTCCATTGTAAATAATAATAGACCTGGTGGGAATTGCCTGAACCAACAGTTGCTTTCTCTTAAAAAGGGAAAAAACTTTTTACTGAAGTTCATTTCTCCTGGCAGCTTGGGAAGAGGCCAGGTTGCTCATGCTGGTGGTTGCTCATGCTTCAATCTCTTCTACTGCTTATACCTGGAGTTTGCTGTTTTGTACATTTTGCCACTCTCCCAAGTACCTTGTCAGGCATTTTATACCAAGTAGTTGATGTCTGTCCTTTTCACCCAGCCAGATATGGTTCTAAATAAAATACCTGCTCTGAAAGCAAGGAAAATTGGGAACTAGAAAACAAGTCAACCTTTCAGCTGAGCAACAAACTGCAGTCATATGCTTGAGGACAGATTTTAACCCCAGCCTTGAACCACAATTCATCTGTATTTTGACATGCTCCTGACACAGAATGGACAAGGAACATCAAATATGGCTTCTGAAAGAGCTTTTATGCTGGAGCACTTGTGCAATCCTCCCATCTGGGACCGGAGGATCCCAGACTTGTCATTGTCATAGCTCCTGGCAGCTGGACTAGTCATTTCACAGAACTCAAACAGAGTTAAAAGATTTTTCTTGTTATTTTTTCCCTTTAACTCAGAACCACTGAATAACCACTTTTCAATGATATTTTAAAACAGTGGCTTAAGTGCTTCCTTTTTTTTTTTTAAATATATATATAAATTTAAACATTGCTTTCATGGCACATTTTAACTTCAAAAAAGTCAGTTTGGAATTCTGATATGCATTTTGCAGTCAGAGTAAAATAGAAGTAGAATTGCAGGCTTAAAGACATAAAAATATCAGTAATTCTGTTGATTATGAACCCAGAATATCTATTGCAATTGCCTTGCTTGATCTTTTACGTAACATAGTTCATGTGAGTTCCGTTAAATAATACTTATTTGAAATGGACCCTATCTTTTAGGCAGAAAAAGAGCTGATTATGATTTTAAAAATAGAGTCATTTTTCTAAGAACTGCCCCTTTATCACTGTGTTCCTGATGAGCATCTGAGTGACATATTTAACAGCAGTTTACTTGAGTGCCATTTCAAACCCCCAGTAGAACATTTTGATAATCTTACTGCAAGAGTACAAAGAATATTTAGTGTCTTTAAGGGAATTTATATTAATTAAGATTAATATTAAATTAAAATATTCCTTATTTTCTAACATAGTAGTTCTGTAATTTTCAGTCAGATAGTTGTTATTGTCTTTGTCTTTATATCTTTCTGTATACTTGGATTTCCTAACAATGGCTTTGTGTGGCATAAAAAACTTGTAAGAAAAACAGAAAAGAAACAAGTCACTTAGAGAGTTCCTGAAAATAACGGCAAGTTTTATACTAAAAAATTTGGAAACATTAAATTTACCATGCAGTATGCAATTGTAGGCAGAAGAGAAACTGCAGGATTATTGGTTGTTGGATTTTTTTGGTCATTTTTTTCTACCACATGTTAGAAAATTGGTAGTGTATCCAGGACTTCAATGAAACAACACAAATAAAAATTCAATGTTTTCCAAATAAAATAGTCTTCAATTGTTTTTCTCAGAAAGGACTTCTTCCACCTCCACATTAATAAGCATTCTTCTGTGCTACAGCTAACTACCCACTCACTTTCTCTCTTTAAAGGATCGTCTATCCCAATTACCACTGAGACTTTTCAGTCTCTCATTAAATTTGGAGCAGTAGGCAATTTAATCAGGTGGTGATCAGTGTGATATTACAGAACATGACCTTTAGAATGTGTATCTAACAAATTTGGATATTCTGTTTTACCAAACATATACTTAGTGTTTAGTAAGTTTACAGTTCTCTTTGGGGGAAAAAAAGTGACTCATAGCACTGGTATACATTTAAAAAAAAAAAAAAAAAAAAGAAAGAAGTTTTTATATATGTTATTTATCTTTAAATTGAAGTGTTTTCTCTTGCATGTCAAGAAAATAAGAATTTCCACACCCCATTTGGACAAGTTTAAATCAACCATTGAGTTGGCTGAGGATGTGGGACATTGGTACAGCATCATTCTTCAGATGAATGCCACATTCTGTCTTTTTTTTCCCCTAGTCAGAGTATCATCTCCCATTGCTTGCAGAGAAGGAACCCTCTTGCAGATGGAGCTTTTACGTTGTGAGCTGTGACTCAGAGCGTCCCCGTGGGCTGTGGAGCGGAGCTGAGGCGCCTGTGGGAGCTGCAGGAAGCGGAGGGGGTGCTGCAGCCTCTCCCGGCCTTCTGGGGGCTCCATGGGCTCTGCCGCACTGCCGGGGACACAGCAGCTTGATCAGCTAACAGAGAGTCCTTTTCTGGAAATCCTGGAGACTTAGGGTACTGCTCTGCCAAAAAGTGGGCTAAAACTAGGGCCGGTACATAGAGTAGGAAATCTATGAGGCCAAAAGGAGTTTCATGCTGGCATAGCAGGGTTTGGCTTGGCAGTATTGAAGCACACGAGCCATTCAGTATGATTGCTGCCTGTGGTCACCAGGAGTTGGGAAATCAGAACTGCCCTCATACCAATGAGATGCTGAAAATTTAGTTTGAGTTTAGCAAATTTAGTTGTGCAGTACAACACAAGATCTAAATCAACTATCTTTCCCTTGTATTCAGATCACAAATCTGGTTGATTTTTTTCCTCCCTACTCATAAGACTGCAAATACATATAGTCCTTAAAAATTCTGTAATTTGAAGCCTTAGATTCAAAATCCCAAACCAACTCAGAAGCTCAGATATGGGTCTTTTTATGGATAATCCTGAGCAGCTAAAGCTGTCAACCCATGTGCCATTTGGAAGCTCTAGATCTAGATTCTTCATCAGACAAGGTGAATTGCAAGTTAGATGGGTAGGATTTGACTCCTGAGAGGGTGCATATATTGCTTCTTCTCCTCTAGTACTAAAAAAATTAAATGGATGCTCTGAGATATAATATCCAATGTATTGTGTATCTGTTTTTTCAGACATTAGCATGCTCTGAGTATCTAAATATCCTTTTCATACTATCTTACATTACACAGTGCAACATAATTTAGTGCTGCCTGCCAGAGAAGAAGAGATGACATCCTCTTCTCTGCAGGCAGAACTCTGAATTTCTTTGACATAATCCTCATGTATTTCTTCAGCTAGGCCCATCTCATATATCAGAAGTACGGAAGTATTCTTGTCAAGGAGTCAGGACTACAGGTACATTTGTGAGGGACAGCTTAAAGGAGTTATTATCATTGCCTTGAGTGCTGAATCAGTTCCTTGTAGAAAAAGGCCAGTTTTATGAGATCAGAATTAACAAAGGTGAACCAATTTCTTCCCTCTGTGGACTAAAGGAATTAACAATAAAAACACTGTGGCAAAATTTAGCATCTCAGTTCTACCCCTTTGTATTTCCCAAGTACACATCTAGGAAGAAAATTTGTCAGTTGTCTCTAAGCAACATGTTAGGCAGTGTTGCAATTTTTCATCTGACTAAAATAAATGATTTATTTCACGTAAATAGTGAGGACACCTGTGTTGAATGGTGGATTAGTTCATAAAAGGCAGAAAAGATTGATACCTGATTATTTTGATTCCTTACTATGAGTCTCATCTGGGAATGCTACTTGTCAAAAACTCACATTGAAATGGGAAGAAAACGTAAGATTAAGAAACAGAATGCTTTTAATATCTTATAGCACGTAAAATTACCAATTTAAAAAAAGATACTGCGTTCAGTAGAGTGTGTTTTTTGGGATGTACCTTTATCCTTATACAGATATGTCAAGTACCGACTGCTTAAAACAAGATGAATTGAAGAAAGGTCTGGAGGGAATTTTACAGATGTCCTAGTCATGAGAAACTTTACAAAAAGCTTGTGAAGCTGCCCACAGATTTGAAGCTGTGCGAAATCTGAAATGCCATGGATGACTACGAAGCTACTTAAAATTTCTGAGGTTAATGGACTGCATGGTAGGGATTATGAGCATCACTTAACTGCTCTGCTTTTACAGAACAGACTTTTCCTCTTCTAATAATGTTAATTATGAAGCATAATTCTGAGACAACATAATGGATGCTATTGTTCCATTTATAAAAACATTTGATGTTTACCAGTGTTGGTGAGGGGCAGCATATTGCATAATCCTGCTATACTTAATTTTGTGTTGTACACAATACAGTGCTATTTCAGATACACTTTCTTTGCATGCCAGTAGAACATCACTGTTTTCTTCTTCACATTACATACAGTAAAAAACTATTCCCACTTTTATTATAAACAGGAAATCAAAGTACACCTCATCCCATGCCTTCGTTATTTTAGAAAATGAGTGGTGACCTTCTTCAGCCTAGAGAGTATTCTTTCTGAAGAAAATCAGTCTGATTTTCAATATCTGAAAGTTTCAAATTATTACTTTTTCTCCAAAGGATCTCCTGTCTTTTTTTCCCCTGCAGAACTAATTTGGACTAAACAAAGACATAAGCTACTTTATCAAATGCCTGGCATGAACATAGGAGCTGGTGGATGGCAACAGCTACAGACAATAGAGTTCTACATTCAAAACAGTCTTAACACTTACATCTTCCCATTTTTTTCCTCTGGAAAATGTAGATGAGAGCCTTTCAGTTTGGCCCTGGATGTGCAAATACAGCTATCTTAATAAAGACCACTGAAATTAGTATTTTTCTGTTTTGATGTTTTGTTCTTGTTGGCATGAGCAAATGGAACCAGCAGACAAAGACCTCTTTCACTGACATATGTCAAAAAGCTTTTTCTACAGAATGATAAAATTACATCAAATATTTGTTGCATCCATGCAGAGAGATATTAGTCTAAAATTTGAATCATTCCTAGAATTTTACTGTTGTCTCCTCACCCCCAAATTATTGGTGCAGATTTTGTGGGATGTGCCTTGCTTCCACCCCACTTTGAACTGATGGAAATGTTTGGAATTGAGAAGGATTTTTCAATTACTATAATGAGAGCAAAATTTAGAATACAGTAGAGATTGACTACATCTCACTACTTAAGAAGCTGAAGATCCCTTTATTTCTGATGTGTAAATCTTAACAGATTCTATCAGGTTCAAAGCTTAAGTAAAGTAAGTTTTGTCATTTGAGCTGCATTTAGCCATTTCTGAAATCTTGTGAATAAAAAATTTCCTGCCTCTGCCTTACATGCAAGGAAGCATTGATTTGGAGACAAGTGCTTGAAGATGTGCTCTATTGTTCATCACTCTGAGGTACTAAATTAAAGAAAGCCCTATCATGTTTCGCTCCCTCATGCCCATCCCTAACAAACTGTTTTATAGAAGGTTTAAATTATTAATATTGCAACAATAAAGTTCACAGCTACTACTCAGCTCCTCATTTGGCTGCTGGATAAAATCCTCTCCCCACAGTGGTGGGCACACTAATTACACGTGTTAGCAAATTGGGTTAAAGACAAAACTCACAAAAATGGTGGATATAGAAGAAGTGAAAATAATTGCTCAGAAAAAAACCTGGAAACTGTTGATGTTAAATATGCCTAAAGCACTGCAATTGAGGAAGGACCCCACTGGGTGTTCCTTATGTTCTCAGTGAATGTTTAGTTGTAGCTTGCATTGAATGATCTCTCTGCAAAGGAAAAAAGCAACCAGAATGCAAGCTTTGTTTCCTGAACTGAGATGTATCTTTGAGCCTTTAGATTTTTGAAAATATCTTTTTAATCCACAGTTCTATTTTGGCTTGGACTCAGTCTTCTGTGACACATCTTTAAAGTTGTTTTGAGTTAGGAACACATATATATTTAGCTTAGTATGGGCTGAAGATTATCCTGTTTCTGGTGGTCTATGCAAGATGGATCCAGTCCATGAAAAATACCTTTCTAAAAGAGAGAAATCTATCCAGTTTTATTATTTTCAGGAAAAGATTGTTTTCTGAGTCCAGTAAGGCTTGTCTCGCCACCTCATTTAGAAGGGTGACCCCATTAACCCTCATGATTTGGGAAGCATGAACAAAGGCTACTGTTGCTGCGAGTGCTTTTTTTGATAATGGAGTGCTAAGAGTCTGCAAAGTGCAGGCTTACTATCCCTTTCATTTTTGTTTCAAGTGGATGTACTCTCTAGTGGGGCTCTGTAGGGGAAAAAAGTTTCCTTTTTCCAATGCCATTAGTCCCCAGCTGCTGCAGATGTCCAGCCCACAGCTGGACTGGGCACCACCCTGCCTGCCCTGGGGTGTGTGGCTGCTGTGACCAACACTGTGGAATGGAATGGAACAGAAGAATAGATTATTTGAATTGAAAGGGCCCTACAATGATCACCTAGTCCAACTGTGTGACCAATACAGAGCTGACCAAAAGTTAAAGGAGTTACTAAACACAAGCTTGTAACTAAGAACCTGTATACTTTGCACATAACCTGTGTACTTTGCACATTACCTGTGTACTTTTCCTCCTTGAAGCTAAACAGATTATGCCTGCAATTCTTCTTTGGAGGCATGAAAGGGCAATTATGAAAATGGGGGAATAACAAAGCATTTGTTAGAACCCTGTTCTATAAAAGGTGTGACCATGAAGATGGTAATATACAGCCTTTCTTTTTCCTCCCTGTTGGCTGTATTGCACATGTCACTGCAGCTCACGTTCAGAGACTGTGTTGTGTATCTAATGTTTCACAGTCACACTGGAATCATCACTAAGAGTTGGACCCAGAAAGTTTTATGAGTTTGTGCAAATGAATTCAAGAAGGCTATGCTAGGCCCAGATGTGTTTGGTTTTCAGACTGATGTTTAGGGAAAATCCTGTCAAAAAAGGTCATTGTGTTGTCCTGAGCTAAGAAAAAGAAAATATTAATGTTCAACATGAGGATCCAGACATGAGCTATGTGTTAAGAAATGTAGAAGCACACCTATTCATTTTTGAGTTTTTGAATGCTAGGAAGTTATATGGTAGAAAAAGATTAAATTCTTACTGTTATCAGCACACAAGTATAATGTAATATGCTAATAATTTACCTAATTTGATGGGCTTTTAAAATTTCTATCTTAGAAGCCAGTGATGTGAGACTTGTTTTCTGTGCTACCTTCTGTTAAATCCTTAGCTGATATACTGTAGGACTCTGGGTCCTAAGGAAATCACTGAGCTCTTTCTAGAAGCTAGAAAGTCTGTAGTTTTCTTCTGTATTTATCTCACAAAGTCACCCAGGAGGCAAGAACAGGGTCTCCCAGTTGGCAGCTGGTTCCCTGGCGTCTGTTCTGGTTCGAGACACCACAGAATGTGAACTGGGATTAGCTCAGTTGGTTAGAGCCTGGTGCTAATAACTCCAAAGTTATGGGTTCAATCCCTGTATGGGCCTTTCACTTAAGAGTTGGACTTGATGATCTTTGTGGGTCCCTTCCAAATCAAAATAGTCCATGATTCTGAACTAAAAATGCTTTCTGGAGTGGGACTTGTCACAGCTGTCCTTACCTAGGGTTTCCAGCAAGGTCTATACGTGGAAGGATTTGACTGTAGTTCTTGGAAATATATTGCCTCTCCAAACATCCATCTCCCCTCCTATGAAATAGCAATAAAAGCCATATATTCACAATGATATTTCAGGGGTTAAGTAATTAATGTGTTGAGTAGCTTAATGCAGAAGCACTTTGTATGATTAAGTACTGTTGTGCTTAATTAGTTTAGGAATTTGATAACGTTCTTTGTGGTCTTCTGCTGTGGTTCATTCAGAACAATTCTGCTTGGCCTTCTCATGGAAGTATAAAGGATGTTGTGCCCAGAACACAACTACTGCCCTTGTTTCAGTCCCACCAAAAGAGACAGGACACATTAGCTATTAGGGAGTTTCAGTTTCTTTGTAAAAATATTGGAACCTAGAGGAAATATTAATGCTATTGGGCAAGACCGTGCACATGACTGTTCATAATTCAAAAGTAAGTACCTCTTTTCCTAGCACTCCTCTTGATCTTTGAGGCTAATAGTCTAGAAGCCTGTCTTAAGGTATGCCTGCTATAATTCCTGGTATATAGTATCCTGAAGTAAAGTTTGGGAGGATTTTACCAGGTCTCCCCATCTAGTTCTTTGCTCCATTTGGGCTACTTTGGAAATGCCAAAGAGACAGAGAAAGTCAGGGCCAATACCTGAATCTAACTGCAGAAATAAAAATAATTGTATGTGGTTGTGCAAGTTTGTACACCTACACAATCATGGCTTCGTTTTCCAAGCAGCTCTTCTCGATGAACAGTGCAGATATGGCACTACCTAGAAATGCAGTGCTGACTGCAAAATGGCTGGTAATCACACCAAGAGCAAGGAGGGACCACTGCCTTGTACATCTCAGGAGTAAAGACAGCTCTTTGGTAAACATACCTGCACTTCAACAAAGGAAAGATAGAGTTGCAGTCCTTGTGTGATAGACTCAAGTAGTTCTTGTTAATGCCAAACTCAGATTTTGAAGACAGCAGCCTTCAATGACAGGGGCAAATATACGTTTCAATATGAAGTGCAGACAGTGAACTGTAACATTTGGTGAGAAAATACTGCCTGCCCTGTTTTTTCTACAACTTAAAGAGAATGAGAAAGAGAGAGTATTTCTTGATACAATGCAGATGGATCTCTTTCAAACTGATAAACTTTTGAAAACTGGTAATGCTTGCAAAGCTGAGGCCACCACACTTGCAAAAGCCTCAAGTATTTTAGCCACAGTGATAGTTCCCTAATGTCGGAGAAGCATGACTAGCTGCAGGTGGGTAGTCACCTCTGAGCTTTAGACTTAGCTTATTCTTCTTTGGAAACACTGAAACTCATCTCTGCTTTTAACTTTTGTCCACTTTCTATCGGTCCACTTGCTCTCATCTTCAGCTGTTAGCTCTCTTCCTGGTGGCTAACACGATGGAGCCTGATTTCAGATTGTGGCTTCTAGATGCTATGGAAACAGAAATAAATATTTTTACCCTTTTTTTTTTTTTTTTTTGGCATTTTCTATTATATAAGTGCATTAGTAACAATGCATGGCACAGGGAATGCAGTAAGAGAATGTGCTGTGCAGAGCTTACCCTTTGTTGCTTAGCAATTAAATGTATTCATGTAGCAGCAGCACTGACAAAAATGCTAATAAAAAGTGACAAGTTATATCTCCAGAAAAAATTACACAATTAAGAAAAAAATACGCGTCAAGATACAGGAGCAACAGCAAATGGTACATACGGATAGATCGTGTCCCTCATGAAGGCAAGATCTTCAGGTACTGACCACTAGAGGGGCTGAGTTGATGGAAATAGAAGGTATCCACATTTATAGCATGGGCTACAGACACACAGTTGTGCAAACATCATGGTAAGGCTTTCTGTTGTTGTTGTTGTTGTTCCTTTATTATTTGTACTTATTTTTATCCATAAAATGTCTAGAAACATGTTCTGTTTCCTTTGTTTCATTTTTCTCCTCGGTGTTCAGGTTTGCAGGTTTTTCACAGCATTTCTGTCTATCGAATTTCTGACTTTCCTAGCAGACCCTTGTGTCACAGCATAAGGTTTTATTTATATAACGTGATGCAATCTATCATGTTAATGTAAATAGAATTCTCTATAAAACTGGTTCTTTAAGAATATTAAACTGCTGTCTTTATTTATTTATTTCTAATTCAGAGCAAACATGAAGCAGAAGAACTGCACTGTAGGCTGCAATTCTCATAAAAGCCCAGCATTTAAAGACTCCTTTCTTTGTGGGATTTTTATGTTTAACCTTTTGCTCCTTCTCTCTCATTTTTAATCTCCTTCCAAAATCTGTGGCACTTGTGTTGTGCTCAGGACTGGTTAATACTGATTATACACTTGCTCTGCTGTGGATAAACACAGTCATCAAGGTTTTTTTAGCGCTTTTCCAAACCGGCTTGACACATTGTTGCATGAAATTCTTTTCACTATATTTCAAGAATCATTTACAGGTTCAGAGTAATTGATCTTAACTAGTTTCTTAATATCTGTGGTATTTAGCAAGTGTTTCTAGTTAAGTGGAGGATTTAAATAGTTTTTCTTCTAATAATTCTTTCCGGCATTTTAGAGCTTTTCCTCATTAGATTTCTGCTCACCAAAGTGCTGATTCTGCACTTGACAGTCTGCCTGCACAGTGAATTGCAGGATCTGGGCCCAATTTTGATCTATTTATATTATAGTCCATTTCATTTTAACTGAATGCAAGTACTAATTTGGCTGTACTTGCTTTCAGCACTATCTCAAGTTGTGCCAAATCATCAGACAGTCCATTTGGAGTTTGGCGGGCTTTGCTGAAGCTCCTGCATTTTTGGTCAAGTGCTATTGAAAAAATGCTATTTATTAAACAAAAGTAGCCTAACTCTTGGCTTGGTTCAACAATTCCGGGTCTCTATCCCCGGCTTCAGCAAATAAGATGGACCCTGAATCTGTGCAGATTGGGTTGGATTCTGAGTTAACAAAATGAATCAGGCTTCTTTTAATTCATGCACTATACCTCTTAAGAAATAAAAATGAAAACATACAGTAAAAATAATATTTAAAAATTGGAACATTTACTTGACTTTTCCCCGCCTTCTTTTTGACTGTATTCATAGAACAGTAAGTGAGATAACTCTGCACACAGAGCAATCCTGTCATATGATGCAAACAGCAAAAGGCTATTCAGTAAGATTTTTTTTTAGCTAGTCCACCTTATGATCACTTCATTTGTTCTGTATTTTTCCAAAAAGGAGTCTTTTAGCATTAGTTAAGCAGGCAGAAATTATCTCATACAGATGAAACTATATTGCAACCCCAGCCAATGAGGGTAAGGAAATGAGAGTGTAAGATAGAAAGGAAGGAGAAGAGCAGCAGATCATTGTGCTGAAATATCTTGTGTGCATTGTACTTTTTAACAAGATATTTTACAACTAGTTCAGGACACTGAATCAAATATCCGGAAAAGGGAAGATTTGAATCCATGGAATGATATGAAGCAAAAATTTTCCTCTTCCTCCTACTCCAGTAAATGCTATCATGGCAAAACAAGCTTTGAGAGAATCACTTTGATTTGTGAAATACTTTTCTCCAAAGGCTGCATTTCGAAAGCTATTTCCAAATAAGCCTGTGCTATCCAGAAGTAGCAGAAGTTTTTCATGCTCTAGAAAAAATTTTAAAACATATTTATGTATGCCTTCCTTCCCACATTACCTGCAATGACATGAAAACATGGTGTATGCATGTGTGTATACAGGTATGTATGTATGTGTGCATATATAATGCAAAGGGAAAAAGCAAATGCTTTATAGAAATGTCTAGTTAAATGTCTGCCTGAAAATGTATGCGGTAGATTCTTTTTTAAGTAGCCTCCTCCTGGTAGTACCTTCACTCATATTCTCACCATTCCCATGTAGTGTTCTGTAAATACCCTGTGAGAATGACTAGCAGGGAGGATGATCTTGCATAACAGGCAGCTGACTAATTTAGACCAGGAACATTGATCTACAATGACTGAAATAGTCTCAGTCTTGTTCCGATTTCGACATTTGAAGTTTTGGCATCGCACTCATGGATACTTGCATAGTTCAGTCTCCGGAAGTCACTGTTCATATATTTTACCATTTTCAGGTAGAGCAAGAGAGGGTTAAGCCGTTCCAAATAAAAAAAATTGTTAGGATTCTGTGTGTCATATGTGTTCCTGACACACAGAGAGGGCTATGTTAAACTTTTGTGAACGATCTCTGCCCTATCCACTTCTTTAACATATACCATAACAGGCCCTCTTCTCCATCTTTCTCAGCATGCTACTGTGCCCTCCATATTTTATTCACCCTTCTGAGCACTGTATCTTGACCTAAGCTGTTCTTCTCTTTTGTCCATTTAGATTAATTAATGTTTTCATAAAAAGACTGCCTCCAAAAGCTTATTGCAATAATGGAAGTCTGAGGTCTACCTCTCACCTGTATTTTCTTCAGTTTTGGAGCACCCAGGTAAAGCCTGGGGCTGTGGCATATGTTTCAGAGGTACACTAATTGTGCAGTTTTTGTGACCACCTAGGACACTGTTTTTTGAGACATTGATTTAAATCAGTGCTGGACACTGCAAAGCCAAACACTGCAAAGAGGCAGGACTCACTCGAGGACTGGTCTGTTCTGGGTCTGAAGCCAAGGGATGAAGCTGAGCTTGCAAGGTGGGAATGTCTTTGAGCATAAGTGATTGCTAATCACTAGAGCCTCTTGGAGGTTAGCTCTGATGTTTTCATGTGATTGATATTCAGCTCTTCCCATAGGTGCTTGCACATACTCAGTGTCATTGTACATGTATGTATTTGCAAACACATGTGAGAGTCCACTGAGGTCTTCCTTTGACACCAGTGAGCTTTTTCTCCATCTGTGCTCTTGCACTTCTCTTAGAAGCGACCTTAAAAAACTTCCAATGTGCTATTATGCATATGCTACATAAATAGACATACATCTTATATTCTTTCCTACCACAAAAATATGAGTCATTGCTGCAAGTAATTTTGTTTTGAGTAACAGCAAACTGGATCTGAATTCCTGAAGTGGGAAGAAGTCAGGGAAGAAATGACTGTGTAGTTTGCTAGTTTTGTTTTCAGCAATGAATCCTGTAAAATAAACAATGCTTCATGAAATATATACCCTTAAAAGAAACCCAAACCCTAACCTAGACCTGTAAAATACATTTCCTATGTATTTGTTCATTTAGATTTGTATTCTTATTGCAAAAATACACCTAAAATGAGTAAAACACAGAAAAAGAATAGGTTAAGAAATGAGCAGACATTTGTGCAATTAATTTTTATAGGAAAAGGAGCATTATTTTTTTCTCTCCCCTCACTCCCCCATGTGTCTTGCTTACAATAATCAGCTCACCAGTTTTAATCTTAACTACTTATACCTAACTTGCATTATTCTGGAAAAGGTAAACTAGTTTGAATCCAAATTTTCTTCCTCACTAACACCAGAATAAAGTGATGGGTAAAATTTAGGACACTATTGTATAATAAATGAGTAATCTGAGAAAATGTAATGCATAGACAGCAGTCGCTCCTTGCTGTGCTGTTGCTCAGATACGCAGCTTGTCTGAATCTAAACATACTGCTTTATAAAAAGTGCATATTTGGTGATACATACCCCACAAGCCTGAAAACAGTGAACAGGAAAAGTTATATTCATATAATTGGTTGCTGCCTGTTTGAAAAAGCCCTTTTAGGAGTACAGTAAGCTACAGTGAAGTTAAGCTTTCAAAACTACATTGCAATACATGCTTTGGCTTGTGACTGGGAGAAAAGGGTCTTCAGAGATATCTACTCAAGGGCTTTTTTTTTTTTTTCTTGATTAGTGCAGAAGAGGAACTCTTCAGTGAGAATAGCTTGGCACAGACTCCATACCCCAGCCATGGAGAGGATGAAGTTAGACTTGCTTATATTTTTTAAGTGTGTGATTTGGTGCTCCTGGGCTCCTTATCAGTGTGTGGTTGGAGATATTTTTTAATTGATGGACAGAATAGTTTGATATTTGTTCAGTAGAGAAGGCTATGGCAACACAAAGGGTTATAAACATTCTCTTTGATAATCTCATTATTTTTTAAGACATTTTTTAAACTTCATATTAACTGCTGGTGCTGTTTTATACTGAATATAGATGTGCTTATCAAGATATTAGTGGGAAACACTGTATTTCTTATGAGACACAAGCAGTAAAGGAGTGCAGGAACCCTTTGCCTGTGGGACCCATTCTTGCCCTCAGAATGAGAGTAAGCCTTCAATCTGTGTCATTTGATGGATGCCACAGAATCGATCTGGCAATCTTGGTGTGGGAGACCATTCAAACTGAGAGGTGGATTTCAGGGAAAGCTTGGCTTTATTTTCAGCTGCTCAGCCTTTGCAGAAGGTGAGGTGGATGGAGCTTGCTCCCTCCTGCTGGACATCCCTGCCAGAGGACAGCAGCTCAGAGCGCTATTTTGAGTAGGTTCTGACTTGTGGAGAAAGAGAGATTTCAGTGGCAATGATGCCATTTCAGCAGCTCAGGGGATATTTGCCTCTAGATGGAGCCGTCCACTTGCATTACACTGGCGCTGGCTAAAGCAGAGTGTCAGAGGTGCAGCGCTGCTCCTGGAAGGCTGCTCGGCAGAGCCCTACAGCCAAGCAGGTGCCCGGCTCTCGCTTGGCTGTGGGTGGCAATGACAAACTCTCCTCTGCCTGTCCTGCAGACATGGGGATGGCAGAATAGGCTGCAGGGCAGACCTCCCTATTTACAGCAAAGAATTTTATCCCTGCTCCCATCCCTGGCTATTTTCTTGCAGGCTTTCTCTGGTCCCTCTTCTTGTTCACCCCTTGCAGCTCACTTTGTGTCTTGCCATCTTCCAGGCCTACAGAAGTCACTTGTTCCTCAGCATCTTCATTTTCTCCTTAAACCTATCTGCCAGCTGAGTTCTGTTAAATAGTGACTTTTTTATAGCTGTGTTTTCTTTATACTGTGTACTCAGTCACTGTGTTTGTGAATCTGCACTGTATTTGTTTGTGCTTTAGGTAAAGTCAAGGCATGTCTTCAATGTGTTTGCAGCTTGGAATGATTTCTAAAGAATAATTTGTAGCTTTACAGGACATTTGATCCCCAACTTGGATTAATTTAATCTGAGCAAGATCTATGCTTGTTTTAAATATTGTCCCATTATCAATTATCTTGTTTGTGGGTTAAGATACTCTGCCATAGCTTGTAATGCTGCAGCTGAACCCCTATATAAAGCCATATTTAGAACTGACTTCTTTGTTCCCAAGAAGCTGGGGCTGTGAAATTTCATTGTACTGGGTATATGTGTTCCCAAACAGAACAAAATGTGTTTCTGTGCCAACCAGGTTGTAACATATTTTAAGTAGCATGATGTGACATACTTAATAGTTAGTATACAGAGGTCACTTAATTTTTTTGGCATTTCTCCCAGGAAATAAAACAGGAGCACAAGTAAGTAGGCAAGCATAACAGAAAACAGCTTAAAATTCAGAGCAGCATTCTACCAATAAATATCAGCCTTTTGGTGTACTCTCCTTCCACAGTTGCACAAGTTTTATAAACTCCCACTAAACTGTTTCTATTTTTGTCAAAACCTGGATGCATGTGCATTTACTAAGACATCATCAGAAGGAAAACCTTCATAACATTATCATTTACACTGAAAAATTTTGAGCAGAGAATTGTTCAATATTTTCTATGACTTATATAGAAATTACTGACTATTTTAAGCCAACAGCTGAATCCTTTGAACTTCTAGGAAGTACTTTTCTCCTCCTTTAATGTATCTAGGTGCCATACATGGGAATGAGACATGAAAAAGTGGCCACTGCTGATTTGTTGTTTTGTGTGACATTTAATACATTATCAAGAGTTTGTTATTATGAAAGTCAGGGAAAAGCTTTTACAGGGGAAAGCTTTATTTTTCATTCTGGTTTAAGAAACTAATGTTGTGATAGGCAGTGTTCAGAGTTCTTACAGGTTGGACCTCTGGTCTGAAGTGTCAAGGGCAATTTGCATATCTGTCTTTCAAGAAAGTGTTTATGATTTTGGGAAAGCTCCGTCTGTGAGTACTGGGGGTGTTGTTTGAGTCCTTGGGGCTGGCAGTGCTAGAAGAGATTATGTAGATTTGGGTGTTGAGGGGACAATATACGCTACCTCACCAGCAGGAATGAGCCTCTGATGGTGCTGCTTCTCTACAAACCACAGCTCAGTTTGGTGTAATCCCTGCTGAAGGTGTCAAGTATTTTACCTGCATGTCCTGTATGCAGTGAGCACTCTGCTCTTCCTGGAAAAGGAAAAAAAGGGTTCTCAGTGAAAGGACCTCATTGAGTGTATTGAAGAGAAATATTAAGAACTTTCACCTAAAGGGAACATCAGAAAAATCACATATAGGAAAAATAAAGGGAAGTAACTGAACTGTTAAAGAATATATTGATCTGTCAAATATGTCACACTTAAAGCAACTACCTATAAGGAAGCATAGAGGTGAAAAGACAAAAGAAAGTCTACTTATATGTAGGAGAACTGACAGTGGTGGTTCAGGCAGGTTTTCAAAATAATAGGCAATAGCAGGGCGCAAAATCTCATTCGCAAAATCTCCAGTGTGCTGGAAGGAAATGAAGTAAAAAAGCTACCTGAAGTAAAAGGACAAAACTAAGAAATGTTTTAAATGACTGTTGAGGACACAGCCACTGGATACAATTTTAAAGAACTTGGTATACCAAGTGACAGTGAGATCAGGAAATATTACAGGCTCAAGCCAGATTGACATTTATGTAAGAATTCTGAAAGAAAGAATCATGCTGATTGCTGTAAGATAAACAAAAAGAAAAATAGTTATACATAGAGCTGTTTCTTATTACAATAGGTAGGGAATCTAACCACAGAAGATGAACTTATAATTTTCTTAGTATTGAAAAGATTTACAATAATACTAAGCATAATCATCTGAATTTGGCTTGCTAGATGTCCAGCTAGTGCCTTTTGTCTGGCATCCTGTACAGCGTTTTCTGGGTTTTGGCTTTGCACTGGCCAACAGCAGACAGCTGTTCAACATACACTGCTGAAGCTGGGGGTCTGCAGAGCACTCCCACCACAAGGTTTCTCCTGCAATACTTTTTTCTTATATTCAGATGTGGAATAATATGCCTCAGATCAGAGTCTATACTAAGAAAGATAAAAGCAACAGAGCTAAAAGGCTTATAAACCAAAGATTTTTTTTTTTTTTTTTGTCTGAATAATTTTGGTGCATTTGGTGAATTTTAATGCTTATGGAAATGAAAGATCTTATTGGAGGCAAAGAAAGTGTAGGCAGTAACCATAGTGACTTCTACACATATCAGCTTTTCCAGTGTGCTTCAGTTCCAGACTGCAAAATCCTGGATATCAAACATTTGTGGGTGCGTACTGGGCAATCATGATGAAGGGTTGATGCAGGGGTGTTACTGTCCTTTCATAAAAGACTAGAAACATGGGAACAAAAGTCATTTGCCAAGTTTCTCACAGAGGTCAAATTTAAATTATGAAAGCATCAAAGGGTGCCACTGTGAATATTCATGTTATTGCTGATGTTTTTCCTTTGCACACTGCCAGGGTTAAGTAATCTATTGGGGATATGTGCATCTTTGTCATGTCATTTTCTGGCCTCAGTCACCCAGAGAAAACTGGGTTTACAGATGTACTGTAATATGCTTTCTCGAACTATTGCTAGAGGATTTTACTTCTTCCTGCATTCCACTGTTAATGAGTAGTCTTGCTCACATTGTCTTTCTTCAAGAAACATAAAACTTAATAGACATAATCTACTGAAAGAATATTTCTACTATGTTGTTTGCTATGGCTGAAATAACTATTTTTAGTAGTCAGGCTAACCAGTAATTTCACTGCACATTTTCACTGCCATAGCTTATGCTAGAATCCTCTGGATCTATTCAAGCTAAAAAAAAATTAAAATTAGAATTTGTAGTATATGTCAGCTTGGGAACTTTCCTTTGGGATGTGAGCAAGGTTCTCTGAAATGAAAATGTAGGCTGATAGAGGAGGGAGAAGATCTAACTCCTATTATACGAAATTATTATATATTTGAGTATTGCATATTGCAATATTGGGTATTGTATATAATTTCATTAAAGTATTCAGGGTTTTTTTATTATTACAAAGATGCAGTTTCCCTGTCCCATGTTGTGAATATTTTTTCTTCAAAAGGAAGCATTAAATAAAATTTATTTAGTTTCTAAAATAAAAGACAGATTCAATTAGTTTCTAAAATAGGCCTCATAAAGATTGTGGTAAGTCAATATATGTTACTGTTTATTTGGAAGTGTGTAAATACATGCATCTGTTTACCTTTATTATTTTAAGTTAGCATGTAAGATTGAAGAGAATGTGTGTCAAAATGTGTTTTTAATGCATATTGTGGCATTCAGTGTATCCCATTTCCTTCCATTGTCTCTATATGACATTTTTCTGTCTAGCTCAGATTTGTCACTGGGGAAAAGTAATTTAAGTGCTGTAGGTTTTTCTGCCTTTGAAAAACTTGCCAGTCCTACATTGATACTTTAAAGTTTGACTTTTCAAACTGTTGTAAGGGACAAATGCAGATTCTTGTCGAGCTGTTACACATACTCAGTATGAAGTAGGGTCTCAGAAAAAAGCCCTTCAAGAAGCTGTTGTAAAACAGAAAGAAGCAGTCCTTGCTTTGAAGTCCTTTCAATTTAAACAAAACAAAAAGACTTCGTTTTCCTGATTGTATTTCAAGTGAATGTGCCAAGACAGGTGTGTCTGTCTGAATGGTTTTCTTGGGACTCATTATTCCAGGATTCTCAAAACCAGCATTGAATAACACTGAGCCCTATATTTTTTTTCCCTAAGAGCTAAATCATTCCATCTCACTTAACTAATGTATTGATTTGCTTTATCGAGTCCATAATAGTTCTGAGTTTATGAGCTGTGATGCCTGGAAATGGATTAGTGCCAGTGCCTCTGATGAGATACATCCAGAAGACGACTGGTCCGTCTCTTGTCAACATGTGAGGTTACAGAATCTGACTTTGTTTCACCTTCAGAAAAAAGCTTGTCCTCTCAGATCACTGTGTATCAGCCACAACAAGAACCTGGACATGGTGTCAAACCCACGTTTCAACTTGAAAAGGTCCAAACTCTGGTACTTTAGTTGTTGCAGCATAAGACACAGTTAATATTAGGGCTGCATAGTAGCTATATTTGCATATGGAGGAACAAAGCACAGAATATGTGAAGCAGAATTTTATTTATGCACCAGAGGATCTAGACTGTGTTGCTATATTTAGCAAATAATCAAGAAATATTACTGAGACCTTGTAGGCTCTTTCTCGTGGCTGTGACTTGGAAACAGTGCTTCAACTTGGAGCCTCACTGTGTGAGGTGCCTCCTTTGGGCTCACCAAACCCCTTGAAAGCCTTTAAACTATCTGCAGCTGATGTCACATGTCTCTCTCCCTCTTTCCCAAAAGTCTGTCAAGGGAGAACAGATGATTTGATGTGAGATTTAACCTGATTATACTCTGGTCATCTTCAAGTCCTTCCTCTTTGTTTTATTTTTTCCCTAGTTTCTAGAACAATTTTTTAGAACAGCATTTTCAGTTTTGTCATAAAGTCTACTTGTCATCTCTCAAAGACATCAGATGTGTGTAAAATAAAAAAACAGATAGGAAAAGATCACTTCTTTTGTCTATTTGCACATCACTTTTTTGTCTATTTGAACTTAGAAAATTGTGAAGGAGGAAAAGGGGAAGTGAAGGCAAGGAACACAGGACTGCAAGTGAAGGAATTGTGTTTGATACAGGACATAGACCAAAAAACAAAAAGATAGAAAAATTAAAGCCTGTCATTTATCACAGATCACTGGTAACTATTTTTGCTTAAAAAAAAAGGTCAGAAAGCCTACACTAACATTCTCAGATCAGTGATTTCTAAAGCAGTGTTACTTGAGAAAAACTGGTAAAAATAATGGCCCTTTTTTAAAGTTTGTTAAAATGAAACAGTGCAAAGTTGAGAAACTTCTTAACTGCTCTAAGCTTACACACATCTAAAGGGAGACCAGGTGTTTACTTTCATTTCCAATAATGATTTTGAAATACCAAGTTGAGTACATTCTGAAAATGCTACTGCAAAGCAGAAATGGCTGGAAGCTCTGAAAATAAAGAAAGAAAAAGAAAGAGAGGAAGGGGAGGATATTAAAAGCCGTTAACTTAAGCTCTCTGGAGATGTTGTTAAGAAGAAAAAAGTGCAATTTTTGAAGCAAACTCATTGTCTTTAAAAGAAGGCACTAGTGCTATATTTTTTGGTGTTACTATTTGTATATGGTCTTTCAGGATTATCATCCTCTTTGTTGTTGTTACAGCTGTTCTTCAACACTTACCTTAAAAGGCACCCAGATGTTTTTGCAGTCTTGCCTCCAAATGAGTGAGGGATCATGGTTCACAAAGCTGTCCTGCTCACAAGTACATCTTACACTTTGATATTATCAAAATATGAAGAATTTCTGACATCCTAACCTGCAAGAACCCTCTTCTTTTCATGTCAAAGTTTTATGACCATACCGTAGCTTTGCGGGTCAATGTTAGTACTGTTTTATAGCTTTGATCTTCAATGAAGAAAACTCTCTCTATAGATGTCCTGTCTGCCCAATCTGAAATGCTCCTAGAATTAGGTTTTTAGACTACGAGGATGAACCCTACCAACCATCTGACCTCTGGAAAATCTACCAGGCATCCTACAGTATCAAGGTCTATGGTAGAAGAGAGTATTTAGTTCCTGCTTATATTAGACAATATTTTGTACAGACTTTAGGGTCATAAATGTTTCAATGCTGTCTTTCAAAGAAGTGGGGAGTTCCATTGAAAAGGAAATGACTTAGTAAAATGCAGTTTCACAGACAGAAAGAAATCAGGCAGAACTTTTTATCCTTTTATTCCAATTTCCCAAACAATTCTGTTTTATTTAGAAGAGTCACTGGATGCAAACCACGGTTGACCCTTATCAATCAACAATTGTGCTAACCAGGTTTTGAAAAGCAAAGCAAAGCCCTCCTTTTTTTTTTTTTTTAATTTCTGCTCTCAGTTATTTTTATATTCATATGGAAATGAAAATTATGTGGTTTTCTATCAGAACATGTCAATTTCTATTTGGTAGATTTTTTTTTTACTCCTGTATTGCTAATGAAGTGTGAAATTCAAATGAGCACTCGTATTTTCTTTGGGACACCAGCATTCAGTATAAAACTGAGCTTGTGAACAGGGCTTTTTTCTGCTTGTTTAGGCATTAAGTAATAATTTATTGTGATTATTATTCTTAAGAATTTATTTAGGTGTGATACCTGCACTTGATATTTCTAGCTTTTTGTTGGGAAATAAGATTTTGACAAGTAATTAAAAACGGCCCATTATTCTTCATCAACATTGCTCTATTATGACAAATTACATTTGGCCTTATGAGGCTGAACCCCCTCTTTGAGTTTTCCATAGTGGTGTTGAAAAGCAACAGTGGTGAATCTCAGAGGGATTTAAGGAAGAATCTTTTCTTAGGTACAGAAATGTGATGCCTACTGTAGTCATGTCTGTCCAATGGATCCCATCAGTTCAGTTGTGCTCCTCATGAGATTTACACACAAGTAGATCTGGCTAAAAGAATTGAGGATACACCTTTTAGCCCTTAGCATTTCTGATCTCGGCTGCAAACATTACAAAGGATAGCAGACTAGACTTTCCTTGTCCAAGACTCTTGCTTAATTTTCCTGTTTGTTTTCTGAAGAAACAAGTGGAAGTGCAAGTTCTTAGAAGGCTTTTCCTTGTCTTAGTGAGTGTGATCTTGTTAATCAATAAGCACATGGGGTGGCCTAAGTAACACAATTAAAGGAAGCATCAGACAATGTGCAGTAGCTGTTTTCCTACTCTACTTCTAGGAGAAGATGGCATGTAAGAATGCACTTTTTTTTGTACTGATGGTTAGCTGTTTGCAATTTAAAAGGACAGCATTGTACAATTTTTTTAGCATAATTTTTTGTTGGTTTGGTATTTCCCCACTAATTAATGTAAGTTACAATGATACTCACTGGAGATGGCAGGGTTTCTTGCTACTCAGACCAGCAGACAAACTCATTTAACTGAAGCAATTTGTTTCATCTCTACTTTAGAGACTCTATTAAAATATCAGTATGTGTTTTAGAAGGTAGCATGCTTCTGTTTCCTGTCTTTCAGAAGGGAGTTTCAATAATCCACTGGTATTCTATAACTTAAGTTTCAATTCTAATTAGTGGAAAGCCCAGGCATTTTACAGAAGATCCAGTATGCTTATTCTCTGCCCAGAAATGTGCAATTAATCAGCTTTCTGTAATGTCTGGAGAGATTTAGTTTCCAGTTATGCTAGAAAGAACAAGCCAAACAAAAGGAAGGCCACTAAGAATTTCAAGGGTGGTTTAAGGACATTTAGATTTATTTGTTAGGATATAGGGTATTTCAGAGATACCAAATGTAAAGGAAAGACCTTAAGATGGGTAGAATATTCTGTTGTGTGGTCTGCAGTTTTATCAGATGTCCACTGTACTTGCTTAGCATTAGATGTTGTGGTTTATGACAATCTCCCCATGACCAAGTACAATGGCTTTGCTTTCCCTGGAGTGACTCATCCTTTCAGTATAATCCTTCAGGCCCTTCCTCAGACAGCAATATGCTTGGAGTATTTTCTCACACTATCTCCCTAAACAAATAGGAAGTGTTGGAAATGAGTCCATTCTCTTTAGCACTGTTTTATAAAGCTTTGAAGCCTTTAAGCATGGATCAGAACCATCGAGGCATCTTCCATGTTTAATTCTTAACCATGTTTAACATTCTCCTCTGCATGGGAATGAGCTCTAAGCTCATCACTGTGCATGGTAAACTTAAAACTAGGTTAAGGAAGAGTGGCGATATCCTTTGGCTCTGATGCTGGAAAAGATACTGTTTCAAGAAAGCACACACTTTCCTACTACATCCTGGGAACAGCCTTGAAAGCCTTTGTACATTAACAAGGAAATCTGACATTTGGTGTTTCCCAAGGCAGGACTGAATTTGATGAGGCAGTGATTAATTTTTTTAACTATTTTCTGTCTTTTTTTTCTTCCCCTCCTTTCCATTTCATCAGCTTTTATCTAGCCAAGAGAGAAACTTCTGGACCATCAATCTCAGTCACACTCACACACACTTCTACTTTCTAACTGTTTCTTGTGTTATCTTTATCTTTTGTCATGGAAACACATGGAAAATATTTATGCCATCTGGACACACAGAGTATATGCTTTTCTATTTCCACCCAGTACCGAAATGAAGGGGTTATGATATCCAGAGTTAAAGCTGTGCTGTTGTCTTTTCCTAAACAGCATATTTAGGGAGATCAGCTAGTGTTATCTTGAAGACAAGCACAGGAGGGAGAAGGAAAGCACCTCCTTGTATCTAAATGGCTATTCAGTGCTCTGAAGTTGTTTTCTCCAATGTTTTCAATCTCTGAGGAAGGAGTTCTTCTCTTTAGGGTGCCTGTAAAAAACCAATTGACTTCTCTGCTTTGACAGCATACTGTGTCTTGTAGCTATGGATGCTGTGTTCAGATTTTGCTTTCAACCTATCTAGACCTGAAGTGAGTCACTTTGGTAGCAGTCAACTCTGAAAGAGTTGCTATTATTATTAAAACTTGCACTGCCTTGCCTTTGAGACCCTCTCTATGTGTAATACAGAAATTTAGTAGAGGGTGGTCCCTGGTCCAAAGAAAGTATTAAATAAAGGCAAAGTATTAAAAGGGAATGTACAGTAGAGGGGCTGGATTTTGAGAAGTAGACTCTGTTTTGCTGGAACTACATCAGTAGAAATGTATATGAAGTCCTCTCGGGATTTTTGCTTTTAAGCTTTAGAGTTTTCCACTCTGAAACTCCAGCTTGACTGGTGTTCTGGGAAGCATTCTCCAAACATTAATGCAGATGGATCCTAATGTTATGTGTTTCTTCCCGTGTATTAAGACATTGCTTAGATGCAGCTCAGTCTGTTCAAAGCAGGAGTAAGTAAACGAAGATTTGTGGAGATTCTATTGAAAAATGCCCTCAGGTAATTTTTTTTTTTAATCAGGGGACCTTCTTCTGAAGTTCTTACCAACTTCTGCCAGGAAAAATATTAAATACAAGTTCTTAAGCAATTTGCTTTAGCCTCTAGGCACAACTGAGTCCCTTGGGGAAAGGGTGGGTAGGCAAGTGAACACTGCATCACCTTTAACTCTCCTCACATCTCTATGTGTTAAAGCAGGCAGATGGAAACTAATTTCAGCTATCTGTGAGTATCATAAATTTTCCCAAATACATATATTTAATGGAATTATTTTTCTTATGAAAACACTGATGTCAGAAATTAAATCCATGTAGCTAGTGCATGAAGCAAGCCTGTCTAGCAGCCTGGATTTCAAACAGTCTAAGGGTAATTTGATACAGTGTTCATATTCCAAGCTCCTGTGACAAGCAGCTGCTAATTCTAAAACATATTCACTAAGAGTGGGCTAATTTGTGTATCACTGAAGCACTGGTCCTTTTTGCTGTCAATGCATATTTTACATTTGTAAGGAAAGCAGATATTCAGTCTTTTATTGTTTGTTAAAAAGAAACTGACAGCTACACTTCTTAACTGAGAGTGATTTTGTTCATATCTACCAGTATCCTTGAGATAGCCGAAGGCATTTGAAAAGGTGGCACTGCTCTGTCATTATGTTTTATCTGCCTTTACTATCTCTCTAGGTTTTTTTTTCCCCCCCAGTTTTAGGTGTAGGGTTTTTGTTTGGTTTTTTTTTAATGAGCTCCACTAGACAGGTTTAATGCTTCTCTTCATTTACAGTCTTTTAGGTGATTATGCAGGATTCATGGTATCACATCAGAAGAAGCTGCTGTAGATTGATGGGCCCCCATCAACCACCCTGCCCACTCAATATTATAAAAATTTGTGTCGTCAGTAGTCATGACGTTTTGTAGGAAGTTGCCCATTTATGGATACTAGAGCAAATGATATCATCACAATAGGTGGCTCCTGTCTAAATAGGATCATTTGTGAAATGAGATTACAGGCATTTATCTGGGAAACAGGAGACAGAGGCACCTGCTTTATGTAATTGATATCCTGGGGAATTATTGTGTACAATAATCAAGAAAAATCTTCATTTCTAATTTTATTATGTGGGAAAAGAACCTTTCTTTTTTCTGCCTGCATAAAACAAACCCCACTTCCACATGGAATAAGCTCCAGACCATGTTTTCTATTATGCTTGAATATATGGGACATGCATTGCAATCCTATGCTTGCCACACTGCTGCAGTATACTTGTTTTGCAGAGCTCTGTAGCAGGCTAGTCAAAGCTGTGACTAACCAGACCCTTGGATACATACTCTAATCTCTGGCCTTTATTTTTACAATGAATTTGATTTGTTCATTGATTGTATATTTTTTCTGATTTGTGAGAAGCTTCATGCTCTGTGTTTGGATGCTGACTGCAATACAGCAATAGTCTTTGATACGGTAAGTCAAAGATGACTCATTTCTTACTCTTGTGCCTTCAATTTATACTTTCTACAACACCATCTCATCAGGTAGAAAATTATGTGTTAATTAATGTTGAAGTAGTTAATTTTCAACAGATGCTAGTGCCTTCCCTCTCCCCAGCACTTTGCACCATGTTTTTTCTCCTACTCATGAAAGCAATAGGTTTAAACTGTCTTTAAGTAAAATGCTTTTGCTGTGATATTTTTCATAATATTGCCATCATTTTATCTATTCTCTAATTTCAACAATAAAAAAGAAAATAGATCACATGCAGAGATTTGGAACTTAACATGTGATGCTAGAATACGATAAGTTCAGTTCAATATTAACCTTTATTTCAGTGAACACAATTGGAAAGGCAAGAATCTTTTCAGGGATGTATAATTCAGATAAAGTAGAAGGGTTTCAGTTTTTATTTGACTATTAATACAGTCAGATACATTCAGCTACAAGAGCCCTTATTTCATGTGAAAGCAGTGGAGAGAAAATGCCTTACAGAAAGACAGTTTTCTTTGTAATGCAGCGTGCAGAAGATTCAGTAGTACTCCTTGTCAAGTGCACTACATGAGATAAGAGCAAAAAACCCCACAAATTTGCTGCACAGTGGTGGGAGCCTTTACATTATAAAAATATTGCTAGCAAAAAATGCTATTGAACAGAAATATTCTATAATGAGCTTTAAAAAAGTGATGTGAACACACAGAGAGTATGCACCCTTTTGGATACCTAACACTGACTGTTCAGTAAGGGTTAAGATTTGAAATAATCTTAAAAAATAATTTTTTGAGAAACCTACCTTTAAGCAGAGGTCTGGAGGATCACTGGGTTACTGGGTCTTCAGTAGAATTCATTCAATCCTGGTTTTATAATTGGCAACTCTGCAGCAAGTGAATAGTGTTCAAATGCCTTGAAATGTTTCGATATGGGAAGTATTCTCTGTATGTATTTTTCTCCCTCTCGTGTTCTAAACTTTTCAACAGTAGGGGTTTGGGGTGTTCTTTTTTTCCATGAGTATTAGCCCTTCTGGTTTTGGATATGCCTATCCAAAAAACCAATGAATTTCTATTTGCCAGTATAGATTTCTGATGTGCAGGTAAAACAGCTTGCTCTTTAAAAGTTTATGCAGGAACAAAGCCACAAAGGAAAAAAAAGTGAGGTCTGTATAAAATAAGAACAAAGGTTCAGGCTGTTTCTCATCAATTCACAAGTTGTAATTTCTGTTGCTTTTTCACTGCTGTGGAGAACTTTGAAGGTTTTATTTCTGTAGCATCAACGCGATTATTTTATAGGCATGCATTAATATCAGTACTTGCATTTGATCATATTAGCTCATGGATCCATATCTGTCATGTTTCCCTGTCATTTGAGACAGATTACATCCTTTCTATTTAGCAACAAGTGACCAACATGATTGTGTAGTGCCCAGTACAGTACACTTTAAGAGGTTCTCTTCTGAAATATGAAAACAGTCGAACAATATTTTTGCTAGGTATGCAACATCTGGGTGTTTAGCAAAGTTGGTGACTACTGGCATCATTTTTTGAACAAAATACGTTATTTTGAAATACTAGCAGGCAGGTGAAGGTACTTCAACACAAGGAGATTAAACAGCAGTACTGTGCCTGGTGTTATTGTTTGCTTTTCCAAGAAAAAACACAGAATAAAGGCTATTTTGCTCAAATAGTTACATAATGAGATTTACTTAATATGTTTCATGGAGGCTTTTTTACTGTAGAGGCTTCTTAAAGTGATCTAGAAAAATGAAAACATTTTCGTAGATTTCCTTTATGCATATTAAGCGAAAGCTAAAGGAAAGTGGTAGATACTGAGTAGAGGCCAAATTGAATGCTCTGTAGTTCAGACATACAACTGTTACGTAGCTTGGCTGATCAAATCTCAAATATTGAGTGGTTTTTAGAGTGCATCTTTTGGGGAACAATAATAAAACAGTAATTGTGTAGTCACTGCTTTCACTAGCCCATCTGCTATTTTGAAATTTTATTTTCCATAAAAAAAAATTGCATTAATAATTTTCTACCAGTTTTGCATCTATTATAATTTCCCACTAAAGGAAAGCAGATTAGGCAACTGCTTGTCATAAATAATTTATAATAAAATAATTTTAAAATAATAGAAAAGATAATCAACATAGTTGAGCAATAAGCACACTGAAGGGCACATAAATAAAAGCAAACCGTCCATTATGTTTAAAACAGTATATACAGTTCTTAAAATAAAAAAAATACTGAAGGAGAAATGACCATAGCACAGAGTATACAATGTTTCACTTGTGCTTTATCTAATAAGTTTTTAAATTATATATAATCATATATACACATAACTCTGTAGCATAGATTACGTCATATTAGTTATGCTCCATAAATTTTGCTTATTATTTCTGGCATTCTGTTATTGCCAACATGTTAGAAATCCCAGCCATATTTTTCTGACAACTTTTTGATCTATATACTTGGTATTTTTCATCTTAGATATTTAATTTTTTGCTTTTGTCATTGCAATGAAGTTATGTAGTTAATAATTTGGTTCTAGTTTCAAGGAGAAAATCTTGAATTTGTGCTGGAATTCATCAAGGAAAATCACAAATAACTGGACTTCTGTACATTGAAGTTTCATGAGTGTAGTACAAATGAGACCAGATAGATGTCTCTGATGTGAATATAAAGGGAGCTAAGTCTGAGCACAAAGGAAGGACTATGGGATCCACATTGCTTATTTTATGAAAAATAAAATCCTAATAAATTATTCTCGAGTAGTAAGGAAAATTAGCTGGGTTTTGCACTCATTTGAAAGAAAAAAGTTCTGTTCACTGATAAGCGTTTACTACAGCACAGGGTCCATAAGTGCCAGCTTCATTTTCTTTGAATACAACAGGCATTTCATTTTTTCTTTTTATATATACTTTAAGAATTCTGCTCAAGAACAGTGAAAAGGGCTGGAGTACATACAAAACCACACATCCTTGACTGGAGACCCCATGGCTAAATTAAATTGAATTCCTTTTAGTTTCTCATTGCGTAATATAAAATATTCATACCTGCAACAATGAAAGATTTGCATAGATTGGTGCAATACAAATTACATCTGTTGTAGAATTTAATTGTTTTTGACAGATACACTTGCAAAATTGGTATTAAAGCCTGAAAATTGTACAGGACAGTATGAATGCCAGCAAAGCATACAGAAAGCAGCAAAGTAGTTCTGCTCAGCAAGCTTTTAATTCCTCTTAGCAGTACATTACCAAGGTACAAAGAGGGTAACAAGTCTGTTACTGTCAGACAACCCGCACAGTAGAGCATTCAGTGATATACAGAGAAAACCACATCGTAATTCATAGATTTCTTTTACTGAAGGAAAGTGAAACTGCATCTTAGTTGCCATTAACATCTTCAGAGAAATGGCAGGCAAATAATAAATGCTACTGCAGCTTTTGTGGAAGCAATAATTATTTGCAGTATAAGAGTCAAAGATTTAAAGGTGACCATTGCCCATCAAACGAAAGAGAGAAAGAGATCCAAAGCAGAAAAATGTTAGGGATGATACGTTTCCATGATCTCTGAGAAAATGCATTCTTTGTCACTAGGTTCAAGTTTTAGCTGATCTGTATAGTAATCTGTTGTCTGTCCTCTCAGTTCTAAGCACTCTATCTGACATTTGATATAAGAGCAACAACAGCCTTTAAAATTTTCAGTTCATTTTCTAGGTGACCTACCATCATCAAATCCTTGGTTTCTAGGGCTTGAACATACTTCTGCTGAAGCTGATGGCAAAACACTTACTGGCTTAACTAGGATCATGATGAGGGCAACGCACCATTTAATAACAGAGGCCAGAAAATATCAGGCTGCTTTTTGCTTGTCAGATCCAGGTGCTATTCCTGCAGGCAGAAATCTCACAGCAGTTCACGAAGAGGAAGAGGACTTCTAGACCTTGTGTACTTTACCCACAGAGAGAAGAGGGGCAAGGGCAGGCCAGGCATGTCAAGATAAAATATTCCAGCAGCACGGCAGAGATGATAGCAGCATGGCTGGTGAGCGTGTGGCTTAGGGCAGCCGGGTGCTGTGCTCCCCAGGCTGTGCTGCCAGGGAGTAGCCTGCCTGCATGTTGCACCATGTAGCACCCGCTGCCAGGACCCCACTGGGTCCTGCACTTCAAATGCCAGGATCTGAAAGGAAAGCAGGTGTTGGTGATCAGATGTTACTTCAGCACACAGTCACAGTCACACTCCCTCACTGTGGCTGCTCCTCTCTATGTGATGACAAGGAAACCCAAACGGAGGTAGTTCATCTCCTACAGAAATTTTGCTGCGGGGTTGGAGGGGGAAGTGAGTTCGGCATTGCTTTGAGGAGTGGGCCCAGTTCAGATGTTCTTGTTTTTAACAGAATCAGGCACCCAGGAGGTATTTATTCTTAGAAAGCTTGTCTTTGTGCTGGCTTTCCTAGAGAAAAGGCCTGCGTTAAACTCCCCCAAAGCCTCACATCCCTCACCATTCATATCACCAGCATGGCTAGGAGAGGGCACAGAACTCAGGAGCTATTTTACACACTTCTGCAGAAATGAATTTTTAATCCCATTTTTTTCATGCATTTTTGGCTCTATAAATTTTATCAGTGGTTCTTTAAGGGGGGTATTGTCATCTGGACAATTATTCTTGCATCTGATTTATTTCCCTTCCCTCTGTCCAACTGCTGATAGAAGTAACAGGCAAGAACTAAAAGAAATTAAAAACATTTTTTCTGTTCACCCTGTGTGTTTGACAGAATTTTGTATCTATTCAGCCTTGTTGTTTCCTCAGTGCAGTCATTTGGCTTCTTCCCATTTGTGCAGCCATAATAGAAGCTGAAAGGAGAAAACATCTTAAACCAAGAGGAATAATACTGTAGTGTCATAAAGAGTGGCAGGCTAAATAGCTGAATCTCATAGGGAATCTTGATTTTATTGATTATATGAAGTCAATGGAATCTTTCTCATAAATATGTAGTCTGCATACATTTTCATAGACTTAGTTAAAGCTTAAATTATACCTTACAATTAGACAATTAATTGGGGCTATTGCTCTGAACTGCCATCTAAGCATTTATCTCCCCATATTTTAACCATACTGCAACATATTGAAGTTGTGGTATCATTTCATTATTCCTTTAGCCGATTCATCTGAAGAGGTTCACATCCTGCCACAGACACTTGTTTCTTCCCACTCTGTGCCCAAAGTACGCCTGTTTGTGCTGACTTGGCTTTTTCTGTGGCCACACTCCAAACCATGGCTTTGACAAGACATTCTTTTTTCAAAAACATGCAGAGACAAGCTGAACAGGCCTTTTTATAAATTATATTCTATTTTTCTCTGTGTGTGTAGTTCCATTTTATTTGCATGTTCCATTTCACAGTTCCATTTTAAAGCACACCAGATGTTAGCCAGGTTGATCTAGGAAAAAAAATCTGGAACTAGGAGTAAGACTAACTTCCAGTAAGAACCTCTTAAATCAGATCTACATCCAAAGAAATATTAACAAGCTTGGTAAGTTTTTCTGATCTAAATTTTGGGTTCATTCTAGATGAAAACATGTATGAACTTGAACTCCTTTCTAACCTGGGACTTTCCTGGGACTGTGCATGGCAGCACAGCCTTTGGTGTTTGGTGTCCCTTGAAGCTGGCTGTGGTACTACTTTGATGGATCCCTTATGTGCCTGTTGTGCAGTGAGTGCCTGCTTCTTATCATTCCCATGCATCCCAGACAGAATTCCCTTGATTTCCTATCTATCTAGATAATTACTGCTTTGAATTAAACCCCTTGTGTCTGATCTGAGCATGGGGCTTTATGGATGCATCTATGTTTCAGTAAACAAGAACAGGTATATATTTATAACAACGTAATCTTGAGATTCGCTTCTGATTTCTCTTCTCCTCCTAGGATCTCCTGTCTCCTGTACCTGTTCTCACCCAGGAATGCTGTAATGTGTGAGCAGGAGCAGGCATTGTCCATATATGCACACAGACATATGCACACAGAGACACACACGCTCTTTCAGAAGAGAGTCAGCAAGAACAGTGTGTGCCCCCCAAGATGCTCCCAGATAGCAGAGGCCACAAAAGCCTGGGAGCACCCTAAAGACCTCCTGGTGCCTTTCCTCACTCAGCTCATTGTCCTGCTCCATGGCCACACACGCAGAACAATCAGTGCCCAAGCCTGGGGCTCTAGTAACAGACCTATTCTGGTCCAAATTCTGGTTCTAATGTATTTAAGTGTGGGTACACAATTCTCAGTTAAGGATTTTCAATGACTGATTACATTTTAAATGAAAAAATCAGTGAAAGATTGATTTTTGACTAATAATGATTGTATAGTGATGGGATTCTGAAGTGAATAAAACTGTTGACTAGTAATTCTAAAATTTCAACTCTCAATTTATAGATGAATAGTTAACAGCATCTCCCAAACTCTCACACAGGGCTGCAATTTAGTTGGCTCATAAATACTTCAGTCTTCACTGTTTCATGCAATGCCACTGCTTTGCAAGCCAGCCCCTGTGGGACCAATAGATGTTTTTTTCAGAAAAGTAGCAAAATAGTAATTTTAGCTTTTTGCCAGATGAATCCCTTTGATTCAGATATTTTTATTTCACTTATGTGATTGTGCTATTAGCAGCGATAATAAAATGATAAATTACGCAGGTATTTGGGGAAAAAAAGAGCAGGATAAGTGTTTCAGGCACCTCAGTGAAAGGTGAAGATGTGACTATGCTGAAAACCTTTTTGGTTGTTAATAGGTCAGTCTCCTTATAAGTTATTCCTCTGTATAATATGGATGGCAATCCTTTTCCAGGTAGCAGAAGGCTGTGTTCTTTGAGATAAAAGTGCAGAAGTTGTCCCTTTGTTATATTTGGAAAGCACTACTGACATTAATTGGTAGAAATTACATCTGATGGTGTTCATACATGTTTCTTTCTATGCTGAGGAAGGGGAAGTCATCCTCACTGAAGGGCAGACATTTCCATTGATTCTCCTCTGTCAATTTGCTGAGACTCTGAAGAAGTCCAGTGAAAATGACTGCATGCAGAAATCAGGGAAGGCACTTAGGGAACCTGGCCACTAATATGCTCACTTTCAAATCTCTTATTCAAGTGTATTTTCCATTTCTTTAGATTTAAAACATAAAATTACAGCAGTAGTCAAGTGTGGGCAGACTCAAAGACCTAATAAAGAATGCAGATTTGCAATAACTTCCAAAAATTAAGGTTTTGAAACTGAAAATATATTGAAGACACTGCAGCTGGTGGGATTTGGCTTAAGACAATTGTATGGGAGTCCTTGAAAGTGCAACTCTTTAACACGTTCTACACTTAATTTCATTTTAGTTTTGAAGTATTGAGAAAGTCAAGTAGCCTGAAAGGTGCTGCATGTGCCCTACTACATTTGCATCAGAAGAAAAGAGGAGACATCGTATGCACAGGTAGCACACAGGCCTGGAAATTAACTCAAATATCTAAAACTGTATTTCAAAAGACTATTATTTTAAAGCTAATTTAATGGCACAATTTCTATTTTACTGATTTCAGTTCTGAATTCTGTTAACAGTTAGATATGAGGCGATCAGCTGCTATGTTTTTTTTTCCTTTAGCAGTGCCAATTTTCTGAATACAATATGAATCTTTTTCTCCCTATCCCCTAAGGGTGAAGTAATATAATTTTTTTGCTTTTTAGAGTATTCACTCATGTTAAATGGTCGTTACAAGTCAGTTTAACTGTCTGTGTTCAAACGGGTTACTCTGAAATCAAAAGAGGCCATATTTGAATTTCCAGGTAGTGTGCCATTAAGAATCCAATTAGGGGCAGGCAGTTGGTTATGAAAAGATGAGATCTTCATGGAATTTCAGGCTGGAGGACTGCACAGTTTCTGGTCACATGTGTATGGCACCTGCAGCCCTGCTCCATGGGAATTCAGACAGGGCTGATGTGGTTGAAATTTTTTCAGAGACATTGAAATCTGTGAACAGATCAAGACCATATTGGATATTGAGTAATAGAGATTCCTCCAAAAAAAAAAATTTAAATTAATGTTTTTATCCTTAAATTTAAGTGGTCTTATTCACACAGCTGTGATGTGTCCTGAACAGAAACGTAAGAACTGAGAACAGGATTCTGAGCTACAGTTTCCAACTCAGAAGGGGACACCGTGATTACTGTGCTAGCAGCTGTTCCCTTTAAATGAAGGACAGTTTTACAGGGAAGTTGTATATGATAAGAGAGGAATAAAATAAAAATGTGCCCAAGTAAAGGAAAGAAGAGTTCTATCAAACCATTCCTAAACCTGCAAAATCAATAGACTCAGACATCCAACTGAGTATTGTATGGGTTAGTTTCAAAATTAAGTTTGTGTGATTTTCATTTGTTTTTAGCAAAACTATATAGGTCCTCTTAGTCAAATCAATGGGATACTTACTAGTAGACAAAACTGGATGTAAAATTACCCAGATGTCCACCTAGAAGACATAAACATGGTTCTTTCTGCTCAACCCATTGCCATTTAATACTAAAGCCTTGGCTCCTACTGACTTGTGAGAAGTGTCTATTAAAAATTCTGTGGGGTTATGGGGTAAACTAAGATGCCAAGAAAACCTATTAGCTTTTTTTCCAAAGTTCAAAACCAGGCTACACACAACATTAATGAGAATGCTCAATGAAAGTTTTAAAATACGTGCTCCAAAATTGAATTGGTTTTCCTCACATATTTTATGCATCATAAGAGACCTGGACAAATACAGAATTATAGCAATCTTGCATCAGTTGGAGACTTTTTCTGAGGACTTTTTTATAGCTTTATTTTCTCTCTGTTAAAACAAGAATAAACCAAAAAGTGGTCTTTCACTGGTACTAGCAACATTAAACGAAGAGCCTAGTATATGAAAAGAATAAAAGATATTAGACAGGTCTATTGTGGTAGTAAAATATAAGCAGCATAAGCTTTTGAGGAAGGAAAGAAAAGTAAGCTCCTTGCCCAAGAACTTAGCATAAATCTGAACTGAGAGTTGCAAGATCCCTATTTTCATTCGTGTAGATTAATAAGAACATGTTTATATATCATCTTCTCGTAAAATATGAGATCTGGTCTGTTGAAGGAGTTAGTGATTTAGCATTTATACAAAGCAGATTATCTTTTGAACTGCTAAGGCAGTTTAAAATTATTAGTTTAAATTATTCCAAGTTTACATCTCTGTAACTAAACCTTAGTCTGGAGAGTTGATTTGATTTCCCTAAGTTAGCCTGGACTAGATTGCTTATTCACTTAAAATGGTCTGTTTGCCACGTACTCTGCTCGTGGAGCTCTTTGACTTGCCACTGATTTACTGCAGGGATTAAATGTGCCTCTTCCAATACTGAAATAAGTTGTCTAGGCAAAACGTTAGAATCAATTTCTCTATGTGGTATCAAAATTTTTCTAGATAACCTCAAGCAGATGAAGGCTTTCCCTGTTTTCAGCCTGCAGAAACAAAAAGGAGCAGCGCTGAACTATTTAATAATTTTTTTGAATATTGTTGTTATAAAGACCTGCTAAACATTCATCTGCTAACCTCTAATGTTAGCCATAAATACAAACCTTTACAACTGTGATTTATTTCTGTATTGACTTCAGCAGAGCTTTTTATGTCATTAACAAAATATCTGATGTGATGATTTAATTTCTGGAAGAGTGTGAATTTCTGATTCCAGTCTTTGTGCTGGGTTGACTGACCTTGGTCAGTTGCCAGACCCCCACCCAGCCACTCCCTCATTCCCTTGCTTCAGCAGGATGGGTAGGAAATAAGGTGAAACGTTTATGGAATGAGATGAAAACAGGGAGGTCACTTATCAATTGCCATCATGGGAAAAACAGACTCAGCCTGGGGAAATTAACTTAATTTATTGCCTATTTAAAATAGGTTTGAGAAACAAAGAAAATGAAAGCAACTCCTTTCCTCTGCACTCTTCTTTTTCCCAGGCTCAGTTTTACTCCTTTATACCTGACTCCTTGGCCTCTGCCACCCCAGGCGATGGGGAATAGGGGTTGGGGCCCATCCATAAATGCTCCTCTCTGCCGCTCCTCAACACACATCTTCCCTGATGTGTCCTTCCGTGGGCTGTATAACCCTTCATGACCAACTTGTCTGTGTGTCACAGGCTGCAATGTGGCTGCTCCACCGTGGTCCTCTCCATGAGCTGCTGGGGAATTTCTGTTTGCTGCCTGGAGCACCTCCTCCTCTCTGCTCTCACCTTCATTCCCACAGCATTGGTTTGGGGGTTGTTTGATGGTTTATCTCACCAATTTTCTCCTCACCACCGTCTGTGCAGCGTTTGTGTCCTTCCTTACACACGCTGTCCCTGAGGTGTGCCCTGCGGTGGGTGGTTGGATCTGGTTGGATCCGGCTGTGTCCGGCTGGAACCGGCTGGGGCAGCCCGGCTTCCCCTCACAGAGCCCGGCTGCTGCCGGGGCCTGGGCACCCGCACCCTGTACAGTGCTTTTTTCCTTAGAACGTTTAAAACAGAAAGTTCATAATTTATCTGATTATGTATGGAGCAGCAGTTTATAAAGCCCCGGGTCACATGGATGGGATGCAGGTATGATGTCTAGGGGAACCACAAGAAAATTAAATCATGTAAGCTTTCAGACAGTGGCATCCTGCCTTTTCTCATGAGAGGGATGGAGTGTAGGGCAGACCTGCCTAAAAAATGACACCTTGATCTGAAATTTCAAAGTTGCACCAAATTATCTTTTGTTTAAAACCTAATCTCTTTTATTCTGTGCCTTTTGGAGACCGTGTGACACTGACTTTAAAAAGTTTCAATGAAAACTTCCAGGGGAAGAAACTCAGTTTCTTGTGAAGTATTCAAAAATATCTATATTTTGATAAATTTCATAGTGTTTCAGTTAATGGAAATGCTTTTTAAAGTATTACTGTAGAGAAAAGTCGTCAAGTTTGACAGTGTGGATCAACTATTTCAAAAACATTTAAATGTGGGGAAAAATATGTTTGTAGAAGCAATAAGATTCATGCCTTCTTTTTGTCCATCTTTGATATGGTCCAGCCCATGAGAGGTTGTACAGCACCCAGCACAGCAGAATCAGAGCAAATGGGCAGCAGAGCAGGCTGTGTGTCGCTGTGCCCTCATCTCAGCCCACCAAGAGGGAATCTTCCCTAAGTGCTAAGTGAGGGAACCAGGCCCTGTTGCTTATGGAGAGCACCTTTCAGGCTGAGGAGAAATGCCTCACTGGCAGACAGCTGGTGCAACTGCTTGCATGGCACTGCATGGTATCTTGTCCTCCAGGAGGTCCCCTTGGAAGGGAGCACCAGGCAGCATGGCTCCTTTGCAAGTGGAGGTTTGACCATGTCCTTGAATGTGGATTGCTTCTCTACATATTGGTGTAGATTACATTCCTTTCACGTTACTTTGACTTCAGCTTGATAGCAATGCCAAATTCCTTCCTGTTCAGTGCATATGCAGAGAACATATTGGCTCACATCTTCAAAGAGGTCCCACGGCAATGGTAGAACTGTGCAGTTGTGGGTTTTTCAGATGTCTTCTGGCAGTAACACCAGTTTAAGTCCACAAACTTTACATGTGGCTTCGTGTAGCCTCATAGATATGTGAGAATGAACAGTGTGCTTATTTTAATGATGATTTTTAGGAAACTAAGCCCGAAGTAAATACCCAAGAAAATTGTATAATATCAAAAGGAAGTTAGACACCAATAAAAAATGCAATTCTGTTATCTTGGGACAATCCTGATGACAATGATGTAGACAGTACATACAAGCGATATGTATAGTCTGTGCAGTTTGTAATACAGTTAAATTATCTGCATAGATTCACACAGGACACAGTATGGAATGCTCATCCTTTTTAGCAGACATACAGATATGCCTTCTAAAGAAACCATCACCATGCTATTCACAGTGATTCCTTATGCTATGGCACTGAAATGCAAGGTGAAAATGTAAAATACATTGTGCCTATTTTCAGTAAATGCCTTTCCTTTGTAGGTATCTTGATTTATCTATATAAGACTCTTTTGATTATTGCTACTCACTAGGTAAGCAACATGCCAGTTCTTTAAGAAATCTTGGATTTTGCTGCAGATCTGTTCTGCAGTTTCAGTGGGACTGACCACTGTTTTTTAGTGCAACTTTTTAGTAGATTCTTTTAAATATCCCTTTTTCATCAAGCATAGCTCCAATATTTACTAGTGTGAAGAGATTGCAATGAGGAATACAAGTGAAGGAGGTCTGCACTATGGTGCAGTGATGGCAGGAGATCAAGATGTTGGAGAGCTGTAGTGCACGCTAAAGGAACCTCTGCCTTAAGCAATTCTGCCTGTGGAATACCAACATGGTTTAGAACCAAACACTTATTGATTGATTGATTGATCTTATTCATTAGCTCTGGCTTCAGGCTTGGTTGAAAGCCCCAAATTACCATGGATTGCCTTTTATGTATTTGACTTAATAATATCCATTTAGCCATAACACTGCAAGTGAAGGAGGAAGATGTTAAGAAAGGTAACTCCTGAAGGTAGACTAATAGCTTGTATTCAGACAATTAAACTTACAAGGAGATGCATATGGTGCAGACTTATTCTTGCCAAAGTTTCACAAGCAGGCATTTCCAGATTTTGGACAAAAATGTTGCACCACGCTGTGTCAATCTGTCTGTGCCTAAGGCTGACTGTCTCTTGGATGCATGGTTATTCTTTAATATCAGGAGCTTTACTCAGGCAGAATTACTGTGCAACATATTGTGCATTGCTGTGCCTCGCTCAAAGTGCTTAGGGATAAATGCAACTCTGGCAGGAAAATTAATGTGTTCCTTTTCTGCTTTACTTTATTTTAATTATGGAAAGTAGTAAAGTTGTTCAAAGGAACTTGCATTACATATATGTAATGCTCAAAACCCCAAACAAACTCATTTAAATATGCTCACAATCAACATTGTATATGCCAAAGTGTAAAATAACTAGGGGAAGGATATTACACTAGGTTGAATACTGGATGGATTCAAGAAATACATTGTATAACTTTTATATTTACAAAATAATCTCTCCTTCTAAGTAAGATGTGTTGCCTGCAAATTTTGGGAAAGTGAGAGAACTTGCAATGATTATCTAAATTCACTGTGTCTTTGATGTTATCCATTGAAGAAAATATATGCACATATATGTTTATACGTATACATACATATAGAAGTAACGTGAACCTGTTGCACACTACAGCAACCTGCCTCAGTCACCTTAGCACATCTCTGAAGTGAGGGAAGATCATTATCCTCATTCTGAGAATTAAGCAGGGGCTCTGTCAGTTCCTGCATGTCCCTGAAGAGGCCTTTGGCAAAGTATGAAATTAAACACATTACTCACCAGTCTTGCACTACAGCCATAACCACTGACCTGAATGATGGACACACTGCAGTAGTCTTCAGTCTTTCATAACACTTATTCATGACTTTTTCTCCACATCTGATAACTGCGTGTGACAAAATTCTATGACAGCCAGCATGGCCAATGTGTTTTCTCTATAATTGTCCTAAAACTTCATATATCCTGTGCTGACTCAGACAGCCTTGGCTACCCAGATAAATTGAATCTCTGGAAAATTTGGGTCTGTGTGCACATGTGGGGACAGAAGATCTGGCAGAGATCTTTGATCTCACTGTTCCTGGAACTGCAGTTAGGATCATTCATCTGTGACCCCACTGCAATACGTCTAACATACTCCTGGGACCAAACAACTTGTAAGAGCCATTACTGCAAACTCAGTATGTATTACTAATGTCAAAATCGTGCTGAAGTTTCATCACTGCATGAAGCAGGTGTGTGCTTTAGATCTAATACCACCTATAAACAATGACAAAATAAAGCATATAGTCAGTGTTTGCATAGCCTCCTGTAAAGTATTATAATATGTAAAACTAAGTGTCAAGCATGCTTGACATATAATAAAGACTTTATTGTGTAAGGTATAGCTAATTTTCTCCTGAGATATGTTGATGCCATTCCATCTAATTTAATCTGGACTTGCAGTAATATATGATCATGGTGTATACATCAGCACCTGTGTATCAGGTGTCTTTTCCTTATAGATTCAACATAGAGGAGTTTAAGAAATTCCCTAAAGGAGCAGCCTACTATTACATCCTTCAGAAAAACATGCTTTTGTTGGTATCTCTTATTCCTAGAGTAGATTTTACTTGTGTGAGGAAAGGCCTTAAGATCACCTAAGACTGATGATGTGGACAAGAATGGCACATATAAGCAAAGGTATAAGATGGTACTACTGTTTATCCAAAGTCCAAAAGTCAATTACAGGTCCATTACAGTCCTCAGAAGACCAAAAACAATTCTATATTTTTAATTCTTATCCTCCTTAGAAAAACAGTCGAAGTGTTAGCTATTTTTCATCATCTTCTGTATCTCTTTTAAAATAATTTTCCATGTGTACCCATCAATTTTAACTTTCTGTGTAAGCAGCACTTTGCGTTTGTGAAAGATAAGTGCAAGTTCACTGCTTTCAGCTCTGGTGCACAGATTGGAGAACCTGTAGTGTAAATGGGTGCATATCAGTTCACACTTCTCTGAGTTTCCATCTTTTCACATATGCTAAAAGGCACGGCTGGACATAAACGTCATAATCACTCATAGTGCCATTCTTCTATTTTGTGTCAATTTTGACAATTGACTGGAAGATGCCATGCTTTGTTAATTGAAGGATTGACTCTGATCTTAGATGCATCTTGATGCAAGTGTATAGAGGGCTAGAGAATGAGTCTGCATCCTCTGGCAGAGCTCTAATGCCTGGATATTTAGTATGAAGATCATACCTGATGAAAATATGCATAATACTTAGTCTTCAGTGAGTCCTCTGAAATTTTTACTAACATGCGTGCTCTGTACAGAACTTGGTTATGTGTGATGTGCACACTAAAAAGCCCCAAAATAACTCTTTCCACTTTAACTTAAACCTTCTCGTTCCTTCCCACCCATTGATACATCTTTTAAGAACCCTTAAGTCTTGTTTGCAGCTGGGAAGTCTCATAGTTTTCATCCATTTCCTTAATCTTCGTCTTCCTTAAAGTGGTTAGTTGTTGTGGAAGGGTTGGACCGTCACCATGATATCATGCCATATGATGTCACCAGGAAAAGGTCTGGTTATTCTTACAGGATCTTTTCTCTTTTGATGTCTAACATGCATGATCTTAATATAGCCCCAAGAGAGGCTCCTAAAACTGCAGGGACCTCCAGCCAAAAGTTAATGGCAGTTCTCAACTTCCGTTCCCTCGTGTAGCACAAGTACCTCATCTGTACCCCAGGCCATGGAGGCAGCATTGCAGGATTCCTGCTCTTTTGAGGAAATGGAGCAGAAATGACTTGATGAGGAAACTGATAATTTCCACAGCACTTTTGTTTCAGTAGAAAATGAGGTAAGAGGTACCTTCAGTATTGGGGAGCTCCATGGATAAGGAATCTTTAGGAAAGGAGCTAAGGGGGCTTGGGGTTGGTTTTTATGTAGGAAATCTGTCCCTGAGGATTCAGTAACCAGTTCAGGGCATAAAATCAGGGAACAGTAGCCCAGCCTATGAAGCTACGAGCTGGCATAGGTCTCTTGGTCACATAGGAAAAAATCTCTGCCTATAGCTTTAGGTTTAGCATATGGAGATGAGCCTTTTTTAATCCATCCTGTGTGTGGGTTCAATTTCTTAAAAATAGTTGCTGCAGCTGCACACTTTGAGTCTCTGTTCATCTGAAGTAGGAGGGATGCTGAGCAGGTTTACAGCATAGTGTCTTGAAGCAATGTCTCCCCAGTGCCTTTAATTCTCCTGGGGACACCTTTTGCACAGGCCAAAAAGGGGTTCTGCTTATGAGCCAATATTCATATGAATGCATAAGCACTGTCTAAAGCAAGTGTGAAAATGGTACCAAGAATTAACAGCACATTGAATAGAGCTTTCAATTATTCATTGAGAGCCTACTTATATTCCTCTTTGGCATTATACTTAAAAGTGTAACGATGCATTTTCTACAGATTTATGGATTAGAAAATCACAGGATTAACCACTCCATAAATTAATATGTTAAGTATGTATAATATATGTTAAGTAACTCATCGAAAAATGGATACTTCCCATATAGGAAATGAATAATTAATTTTGTTTTCCTGGATAAAAAAAAAAAGTCCCTCAGGTGCTTTTCTGTTTTCTGCTGAAGCTGAAATTTTTTAGTCCTCTGACAATGTCTTACACCCTCCAATATGTCTTGTTTCTATGGAGACACCAATGAACTGCAGCTTGCATTCTTCTGCATATCACAATACCAGGTTGCTTCAGAATTTTCCCAGTGTTTCACTCTCTTCTCTTTTAATTAGAAATTAATCAGTAGGTTCAGTACTCTTGTCTCATGCACTCACATATACATGCACAGGCACATATGATCCCTGTGACAGTGAGCCAGCCTATAAACACAATGTATGCTCTCGAAGTTTAGTTTAGAGAACAGCACATTTTATATTGAGGCTTATAAGACCACAGTTCTGAGCTGTATTGGATGACAGTGTGGGAAGATAGATATCTTGTATGCAGTAGATGAGACGGAAGGATTTTGTGATACCTCATGCTTTTTAAAGATAGGAAGGATGTGCGGAGCCCTGGAATGGACATAAAATATGTTTGGTTCTTTGAATTCTATTAATATTATCTGATATTAATGTATTCTATTATATTTTTGTTTGGTCCCCCTCATAATTTTTATGTGAAATTTCACCCCTTATCCCTCCCACCCTGAATGATCAGTTACTGCAGGATGGTTCTGTAGATTTGATTGTCTGAGCCATATTGTTCCTCCCCTGTGAACACAGGGATTCCTCTTCAGGGCAGCAGGAAGTAAACAGTTGTGTGGCAGAACACGTGCTAGCAAACAGCCAAAGAAAGGAGCTATGTAAATCATTTTGTTTATTAATTAAAAATTTCCTATGAAGTAAACAGTATTTTTAATTATCAAGAACCAGTGAGACTGAAATGATGCCAGAAGTTGTATGCTGCTGTTACTGAGCCCTTTGAAGTCAATAATAAGCCTGTTTTTTGTTCAAGGTAGTCTGAATTATTTTCCTCTGGTTAAATTGAACAAGTAAAATAGAACCAGGTAAAATAGAACCAGGTAAAATAGAACCAGTAGGCTGGTGCTGCTGCCCTGAGATTTTTTTAAAATTATTATTAGCTCATGTTATGCTGAAATAAATTTCCAGTAACAATTCAAAATAGCATTTGCAGAGGCCTCATAACAGATAAATGTTTATGTAAACCACCTGGTGATGACAACAGATTACATCTGATGCTCAGTTTGTGCGCTAAGATGTATCCTGAGCAACTTTTTTTTCATTTTTTCTTTGTGCTATTCAGCAGACTGTATCCTCCTTCTGTGTCCTATATTCATTGTGGTCTCCTCTAGATAAAGAGTATTTTTTTCTTCCATTTTTTTAACTACTTACGGACTTCTGAAGTTAATAGTAGTCCTTAATTCTTCTTAAGTAGCCAGTAATCCAGTGAAAAACAAAGGGTTTTGACAACACACTTCTGTCTAATTTTTCTTGCCAATATGTTTGTGTTTATGCTAACACATGCAAATAGATATATGTATGTTTGCCTTTTATCACCATTTTTGTTATCAAACTGAAAAGGTGAAAATACAATTAAGCCTTTTATAGGCATGATTTCAGAAAGAATGCTTTTTTGAAGTCTATGAACCTTTATTGCACTCTCAATTTATTTCAAATATTCAGTATTTTTGTTAACTGACAGAAAGTAAGGTTTAACCTCTGAAAGGGCCAAAGCATTACTGCTTTCTCAAGGATAATAATTGTAGCTATGCAAGCTAGCACATAACGGTTAAATATATCCTTGCTTTTGACAGAAGCTAGTGGAGTTGGAACAGGGATGAACATAGCTTATTAAATATAGCTCTTATGAAGACTGCTCTATAATTACTGTGATTTTTCTTTGTATCATTATGATCATAGGCTGATGAAAACAATGAATCGTGTGCTTTCAAAAGGCCAAGAACTATTCAGCCAAATAAAAAAGATTGTACCTAGAGTAACAGCCCTGTTAGTTTTCTTTGAGTATTCTACATAAATAATACACCATAAAGGTTAAATAACTTTCACCAAAGCTCCTTCTTCCACTTATAAGAGTTAAAAACTTAGAGGAGAATGCTCTATGCAGGATCAAGAATGCTTTATTCCATGAAATCACATGCATATCCTTGAGCAAATAATTTGATAACCTTTTTAATTGAAACTGGCTTTTTTGTATAAAAAGATATGCTGAAATTTTTGAATGTCCAGAAGTGTTTTCTGAGATGAAAACCTCAGAATGAAATGACCTATATACTCAAAATATTATGAGTACAAAAATGCCCAGTTGTCCTTTTCTATCAGCTCTGTCCCTTCTCAGATTCAAAATAGTTCTGGGGACCTGAATTCAAATATTTTCCATCTTTTCTAAGCCATTAGAGATTTCCATGCTTTTTGGCCCCAAAAGGAGAACAAGGGTATGTTCTTTTGGTCTAGATTATATCCATTTTTGCCAGGTCTGTCTTAATGGGACTGGGGAGGCAGCAGACCCTGATGTAGTTGCTGTGTGTCAGGAGTAGTGAACTTGGGCTTTTCAACAAAAACCTTGGTCAGTGCCAGAATCCACTGTCTTCAAGAGTGCCCTTGCTTGTGAAGCTTTCCCCCATGTGTTCTTACTGATAACTAATTTTTTAGAGGCCAGAACTTTGACACTAAAAATTCAGCAGCTCGTGTCTTCTTAGTAATGAAGATTAATAATTCCATTTTTTTATTTTTAGATTTCATGAGGCAAATGAAGCTCATCAAAACTGAGCAGTATTTATTCCTGACATTCAATACGAAGAAAATGTGAATCAGTAATTTCAAAGACAAAGTTAGGGGTGAAGAATTGTTGGTATTTGCTGTCGTGCCTGCAGAGCTGGAAGGCAGATAGGGCCACCATGTCTGAGATCAGGGATGGGTACGCTGCCTTTTCAAGGAACCCTTGACAGCTCCTTCTGCAAACCAAGCCAGCTTTGTATTAAAGGCATAAGGCTCGTTGCCTTGGCTACGTGTACTGGAAGATATATCTGAAGGCTCACATTCCTGATGGTTGTTATTTACCTTCTCATTTCTAGCCTAATTTATTCTCAGTTAGTGTGTTTGCAGGTCACCAGTAACTATGCAGGTAAAATAGGTCTTTTCCTCCTGTGTTTATGTTTTTTGATGTTTAACAGCAACCTCTCTTGCTTCCCTTAGTTATGCTGGAAATGTATTTGGAATTGGTTGTGTCTGTGGTGCATTCATATATATTCTCACTATGTGTCTATTTAAGTAAATAATATTATCTTCTATTTAATATTATTTGTTTGTTATCACATACCCTTCTGCACAGCCTTAAAGGAACGTAACTGTTTTCTCAGTTGCATGGAGTTAATTCAAGGATCTCAAATCTGTGAGGGTAAACTCTGGTATGAAATAGTCAGTATGAAGAGGTAAATAGAAAGGAGAACTGTACAAAGTAGTTCAAAACCCATTCTGAAGCAAATCTGAACTTTCCAGTAGGTTTGGTTTAGACAAGAGCAAATACATAAGCAGATTTTCTATGCCAAAGTTTCACAAATGACTTTCTGGTAATGCCACAATTAAACATCAGTCAATTGAAAAAAGAATTACTTAGTGAAACCAATTAAAAGGAATGATTTTTACAAATGGGCTTTTAGACCTTGCTGCAGAAACCTTGGCTGATGACACATTCCAGTTGTCTGATGTGCTGCTATAATGATTGGTTTCTGTTTCAGCCTTATTTAACAGTTTCATTAATAGTATTAAAGAAAGCAAGTGAACAGCATGTTAATGAAGTCAGCAGATGATGTAAACAGCAGGAAACAGAAAATAAACGATACTTAGGGATGAAAAACATGAGCAAGAGGAGTTATCAATGTATCATATTTTGATTGAGAAAAATGAGAAGCTAATGCATCTGCGATAAACTAGTTTGGAATTGATTTTATATGCCTAATACATGTTAATTAAATACACAGAAATATACACATTCAATTACACTAAAACATTTTATTTTCTGGTTGCAAAGGGTCCAGTTTGTAGTCAGTATAAGATCTAAAAGGGAAATACTGTCTTTGAAAGAATATGCTGATAGATTGTGTAAAAAAGTAGAGATGTAATTGCCGAGTTTTCACAAATAAGTGGATTGTAGGAGCAATTTGCTATTGTTCAAGCAGCAGTAATGTAAGAGGAAAGACTGAAATGTTACGAATTACCAAAAAAGGAATGGTGAGAAAGACTACTGTTACCCACATATATGAAATGTGTAAGCATTTAGAGAAGATAGGACTTATTTAGCATTACCACAAATTTTATATCATATCAGAAAAATGTTCTTTATTAGATGAAAGCAACCTCTAGCCATACTAAATCAAGATTAAAAAAAATATATACATACAGGCTGTAAGCACAATATAGTGCCAATTAATGGAAACCTAAAACAGGCTGTGGGCTTCCACTGACTTGCATGTAGAAATGCCAAGTCTCTCCAACACCCCTCAGTGTGAATGCATATTGCAGAGTTCCTAAAGGTTATATCAAACCTATACTTTCTTTCCTCCCTTCCCCAACAATATCCAAATTATAGGAGAGGAGACTTCCCAAGTGCTCCATTCAGCAAGCCCAATCCCACACAAGTGCTAAAATATTTCCCCTTCCCCGGTGTGGTGACATGCACACTGCAGGCAGACTGACAACTACCTCCTCCAGTTGGAACATATAATCATCAATACCCTTCTGAGCTCATTTAAAATGTGCCTAACTTAAGCCTCAGCTCATACATTGTCAAATCCCACTTGGTGAGTCTTGTTCCTGTTCCAGCTGGAGATGGGCCCACGCTGGAATTTGGGAATCTAGTTTTCACGTTCCAAAATTGAACAAAGGGACTCGGACTTCTAGTTTCCTAAACTGCAGTCATGTCTGTAAGTAAAATGCTGAAACATTAGTTGTCTGGGAAAAATAAATGAGTGATGATTTTAAGAGATATGCTGTGGCTACTCAGTGCAGTAGCTTCCAGCTTTTTGGTGCTGTTCCCAGAAATGCTTCAACCATGGTGAGGAGCTCAATTCTCTAATTAAAAAAAAAAATTGTATCAAATATTTTTCAGCTTTACACTCTCAAATTAAAGCTTAAAAACCTCCAAGGAAGGAAAGGAGGCCAGATTGGAGGGGGAGGAGGTGAGAGGAAGGAAACGGGTGGAGAAAACCACTATATTCCCAAGATGCAAGGAAAGTTGAAAAGTAGAAGAAAAAATATATTAAATCAGTGTAAACTAAGAGGTAAGTTTAAGGCATTTTTTTACATTGAATGTATGTTTTGTTGGGGTATTTTTAGCAGTAAAATTCTGTATACTTTACAAACATTTGAAATACATTTAAATGAGGTAATTGCTTTTTTTTTAATTTCTTCTGCTATAAACTTGATCTATATTTTTATTAAGCCTATCAAAGGATGTGTTGTGCTGGGATTTTGCTACTCTTCTGCTGTTGCTGGGTAAAACTGTCTATTACCTCACCAATGACCTACATGAAGTGAAACAACATCCCATGGCAGCAGACAGGTTGTTTTGTTGTAGAGCTCAGCGGCAAAAGTTAATTGTTTATGGAGATTTAATGGGCATTGTGCTCCTACTTACCTACCTTGCTGCAATTCAGTAGTGTTAGTGTAGCTTAGGAAAAGAGCTCCTGAAGTAATAGATTTTGGTATAGTTAGGAAGATGTGTTCTTAACTTGAGGTCAGAGCAGTGTCTTACATTGTTTATTAGTGTTGCTGTTATTGCTATTTGGTGTTGCCTATGCAGGGGTTGTATAAGTTAAGTTTTGATCAGAGACCACAAGCCAGCTGCTGAATAGTAAAGCTTGCTGCATTTAAAAACTCATTTATTACTGGGATGTTTGTTGCTATATTGCCAAAAGCCTGCCAGAGATGCAACAGAATAAAAATATTGGTGATTAATATGACTGTGCTTGTACTGCAGCATCAAAGACTTTGCACAGTTAAGGTTAGAAAGGAAGGAAGCGGAAATCGGGAAAAAGTAGAGGCAGGTGTAAGGAGGTTCTGCATAGCTCTACCACAGCTATGCAGGGTGTGGAGGCAGAGATGTTCCTGTAGCCCTCGGCACCTACTGCATACATAGACCAGGTTACATGCAGCATTTTTATTTGTGAAGGTTGGGAACAGTGTAGGGCAAGTGCATGACAGCTGCCGAAATGGGAGAGACAAAAGTTCTCAGTAGGTGATGGTGAAAAGAATGCTGCCACGTTCCTGTCTGATCGATATCCAGCTTCTGTTGTGTCTGGTCCTCTCAGGCTGGAGGTCATACTGTGTTTAAGAGCTTCTGATGTCTCAACTGTTCATGACTTTATCCACTCTTGTTTTTTAACATGTCTACACTATTGATTTCAAAAACGTTATGGAAATAGGTTCTATAAATTAATTACATTGTCTTTGTTTTAAGCCTTGTGTTTGGAGATTTTATGGATTGCCTCAAGTGTTTCGACTGTGAAAAGTGAATGCTTATCATTGCCACCTTAAGCTTTCTACTTATTAACTGAAAAGTTTGGGTCTGCTTAGATTCCTCACTTCTCCATATGTCTGGCCATCCTTGTTCCTCTCTGTACACTTTCTAGCTATGTTAAACATCTTCAGTGATTCAGGTGAAAATGTTAGTGATTTGCTGCCTTCTGAAGACATGTGTGTCTAATGACTATCCCTCTTGCTTGTGCTCACCATTTAGCCTTCCTTAACTTTCTAACTATTTTTTTTCAGAGTTGAACTGAATGCCTAAATATTTCTACAGATAGTAGTTACATAAATATATGCATGGCAGCTGTGCACTTCAAGATGAATATATTATGGATGAAGAGCTTGAATGCCACAGTATTTGTACTATTTTTATTCAGACACATCCTGAGAATTTAGTATCAAATGGCCTAATTCTGCTCTGACTCTAAAGCCAGTGAATTAAACCAGAAGCTCCTACCAGACTTCATAGGATGAGACTCTGCTTTGCCTATTAGAGAACAGACCTTGATTCAGAATTGTTCTGAATTGTGCATGAAACTAGATATTGAGAAGGGCAGTCTTTTGTAGGAAAGTAAACTCGGGAAAGAAGAAACCCCAGTTGTTTAGTGGATGTGATGGTCGGATTGAGGCAAACAAGAATATGAAGATGGCTGAGCAACAAGAGCTGTGAGGGGTAGGCTGGGAGAGCTGGCTGGCAGCTGAAGAGCGAGGGGAATGAAAGCACAGCCCAGCAGGCAGGGAGCCAGCAGCTGCAGTTGCAGACCCCCAAAAGTGGCAGGGGTGCTTTTAAATTAGTCACACTCTGATAGCAGAATTTCTTCAAACATCCAAAAGGCCTTGGACACCTATGAGGGTAAATGGGAATTTGGCATTCCAAGGCACCTGTGCAATTTTCAGCCTTGAGGTGTCTCAACAGAAAGAAAGGGCAAGATAGAAATTATGCTTTAGAACAAACTGGAAAGCTGATGATTCTAGCAGTCTTTATTTTGTTCTGTATAGATTAATGGAAAGTATTTTCCTCAGACATTTGGAAACCATGATCTATATTTTAAACAAATTCTTAAGTAAATAATTAATATGTCTATTTAATCATAACTCCATCACCAGAAAAAATTATCTAACCAAGGAATCAATCATAATTATATTCTTCCCAGTACCTGGCATGTGTTCTTGTTCTTTATCTTCTGTGGATGCTTTGATCAGTAAGGGAACCCTTTAAAGCTGATAGAGTTTAGTTTAGTATGAGACTAGAAGGAAAATATATGTTTAGAGTAGATTCTACATAGAAATAGAGGAAATAGTTTGGGTATTTTCTCAAGGTCAGATGCCTTTGCTCATTGCTAATGCAACCGAAGAGAAGTAGGGGAACAATCCAGATTGCTAAAAATGCCATATGTAAAAATTAGCTATTTACTTAGAAACTAGCAGCAATCCATAGGATTTGATGTGTTGGCATTCGTACATAATTTACCAGGTGTGTTCCATCAACTTCACAACAGATGTAAGACATAGAGTGTTGTGAAGAAATTCAGGCTGGCATTAATAAAGCTATGCATGGCAGCACTACACTAAGAAAAGCTGCCTTTGATGCTGCTGATTTGGGGATTTATTCAAGTGTGCAAAGAGGTTGAATCTAGCCAACTAATAGCAAGATGGGGTAATAAACAACAAAGGCAGCCTTCTATCATGTGCTACCATGAGCTTTGCTATATTCTTGGACTGACTTCTCTAGGCAGGCAGTACCTCTCTGACTTAAATGGAAAAAGTCTTGATAATGCCTCAACAACTTGCTCACTGCAATATTCACCCAGCTGCAGCTGGATCAGATTGAATGGAAACAAAATGGTGTCAGCTATTTAAGGACTCTGACTTGAGTTTTGCCAACAGTTCTGCTGGAAACCGGAAATACTAAAGGCTTTATCATGGCACAGTACCTCTTTTGGCCAAATGCTGTGCTTTTCCCTTCTCTCAGGCTGTGCCCCCAGAAGAGTGTCCCTTGCATTAAGCATCCCATGTCTAAGTTTCGCTCTTTCTGCAAAGTGTGTATTCTTCCACTGTCACTAGGTTTAGAAAACAGATGATAGATAATAGAAAATAGATAATAGAAAATAGAAAATAGATGCATGAGAGTGGGTGAAAGAACTGAAGGCAAATGCTTTTCCTCTTAGAAAGTGATCCAAGCTGGCAAAGGACAGCCCCAGTAGCTGCTCCCCATGTCTGCCATGCAGAAGGCACAGCAGATGACACTTCACCTAAAGTAGAAATGCTTAAATGCTGAGTAGATTGGAGAAAGAAAGGCATCATTTTTTTAGTATTTTCCTACATCTGAGGTACTCCATGCAAAAAAACCCCAAAACCTAAAAAACCAGCCTCTGTCTTCCACAATTACATATACCCCTCCAGGGAATGCCTTCCTCTCTTGAGGTGGGCCTTCCTCTTTCCCCAGTAGTACCTTTTTCATCAAGGACAACTCTGTGTGTAGTCCCAGCAACTGTTACAAATGCACAAAGTTCCAATATGAACTTCATCGTCTTACTTCTTATCACTGCTATGAACACAGACAAAAAGGGTATCAGAATCATTTAGGTTGTAAATGACCTTTAAGTTCATTGAGACCAACTATTAAGCTAACACAGCCAGGTCTACCTCTAAACCATGTCCCTAAGTGCCACATGTACATGTAAATAAGATCAGGTCCCTTTAATACATTCATTTTCATTTCCAGATATATTATTTAAATATTACTGCATAACAAAGTATATTAGAAGTGTCCAATCCACACTAGATTTTTCTTCTCATTCTTGCACATTCAGATTGTGTTCTTCTGCAATGTTCAAAACGAATCTCACCCGTGGTTTCCTGTCTGGAAGTTCTGGGGCCTTTTGGGTTCCACTGTTGGGACTTCTTTGCTTCCTGGTTATAGGACTTTTTCCTTGAAATAATTTAAAGTAGAAGGGGAAGCAAGAAATACTAAAACTGTTTATTACCTCTTAAAATTTTATTAATAATTTTTATTTTTACAGAATAATTGTTTCTGAAGTCAAGGAAGAAGCTGTTTTAGCACAACATTTGAGACAAGTTTAGCCAAATTTCTCAGCAAATAAAATAGTAAGTCTTTTAAATAAGAACTTTGATGTATCCAATAGTGTTTATGTGTAGATAGCCAATGACTTCCAGATTTGGGGAAAAGTATGGATATTTTATGTGTTTTGGACAGTCAGACTTACCTATCAGTATTAAATGACTAATGACAAACATCTATCCTGACTTTTATGGCCATTCAAGATTTAAGGAAAGGGAATTTTCCTCACATCTGGTGCTCTCATGAGCTCTTGTAAGCCATACATGGTCAGAAAAGTAATTGGCACTGTAAACTGAACTAATGGGCAAGGGAGGGATGGATCTGAAAGAAGCTCTGCTTCTTGTTTCTCTTACAACACAGGTGATCAAGTATGGTGAAGGAATCTGCTCTTGGTTTAAATCAGTGAAACAGTATTGGTTGCCTGGAATTAGGAAGGAGTTGACTTTTGGGACAGTTTCCTTCCCCTTCAGTGTGTCTAGTCATGCCCAGGTAGGCTAGATAGAACCACAAACTGCATCTGCACAGGTAAACTGTGTAATGAAGCATCAGAAAAATAATCTGATGGAGAAACATCTTATTCACTATAAGTTTAGCATTCTATAAATCGAATAATAAATAAGTACTGAAACACTCTTCTGACCATGCAGTGGCCTCTGAACTCTATGTACCAAACTGGGCTGTTTGAAACGCTGGCCATTTACCTGACTCCAGCTGACATTCAGTAAGTAAAGGATTAGCCAAGAGAAGAGGGAAACTGAATCTTCAGTTAATAACCATCTTACAAAGAAAATAGGCACTGGATATCAGGTTGCTGTATTATTACTATATTTATTTAAAGACATTGCCTAAATGGGAATTTTTTTCATGCCAACATTTCCTCTGGGAATGCAACGGTAACACCAGCTTTGGCCTAGAATAAAGTACTGACCTCCAGTGTCAAAGGTGTCTTTGAGCTCTTAGTTGCTCAGTTCTCTTCTGGGAAGGCAGTCATGATTTGAGCTTTTATGCTGAAAGTGCACGTTCAGCAGATGCCTTAAGGTGGAATTAGAATAGAATAACAGAATTAAATAGAATAACAGAAATAGCTGAGTTTGGAAGATATCCCTGGAAATTTTCCAGTCAGAGCCCACCAGCTGAAAGCTGGTTGCCCATGACACTTTCCCTGTCAGTTGGGTTTTGTGTGTCAGCAAGAATGGGGACTGCACAAACTCTTTGTGAATTTAATCCAATGTTTTATCAGTTTCACAATGAAAAAAGTTTTTTCTAAATTTTGAGTGGAATTTCCTCTATTTCAGTTTGTGCCCACTGCCTCTTATCCTGTCAGTTGATATTCTGAGGAGAGTATAACAGAGGGACAGTAATTAATTTGTAAACTGCAGAACACTGTATTATTTACAAAACAAAGAGAGGAATAGCTAAGAAATAAAATCTTTTTTGTAGTTACTCTATTCTTTCAATCTGGATCAATACTGTCTTAAAAAAAACCCACACCAGACTGGAATTAGTAGAGAGTAGGTAGGAGGAAAAATCTGAACTTGATGTTTTGCTTACCTCTCTGTGCCTTTGAAAAGAGAGGTCAAATTCTTCCCTTTCAAAGTGGTCTCTGAACAGGTTCAATGGGTCCAGCATACTCAGCTGAATTCAATGCCATTCTAAAACAACGAACTAACAAGACTGAAATTAAGCACTGTGTAATTTTGTATTTTGGCAGTGTTTCTCCTTTGTTTCAGAATAATTTAGAAGTGAGATAGTGGCAGCAGCTTTGTTAGAAATTGACGATATCACCATTCTTTAATCAGTAATACATCTTGCTGCAAGGGGGTGGAGTGCTCATTCTCTCTTGGAAGTACATATGGAAGTATGTATATCTGAATATCTGGGGCAAAAGCCTTTGGGTGTGGCTCATGACCCAGGAAATTATCCCCATCATGATCCAGGATGATAACTAGAGAAAAGCATTAAGGCAGCCACAGTACATAATTTACACAATTTTAATATCTATAAATGAGTGAAAACTTTGATTGTCCTCTGGTGCCCACTTGTAATACGTTTTGCTGTGGAAATCTATTCAGAATCACAGCTATTACCATGACAATAACCTCTTTCTCCACCATCTATTTTTTCTCCACCATCTACAAAAAACAGCCAACAGGTTTTGTTACTGTAATTCACAGGTTCACATCATTCTACAGGTCTATATATAGTTCAAAGGATAAATATCCAGCATGATTTCTTTTATTTCTGTGAGCATTTTAGCAGTTGCCAACGTTTTCATCAGAGTAGTGCTGAATATTACTTCACATATGTGGATGGCTTTCAGCCGTTATATCATAATGCGGGGATCTGTGAGTATGAAACTTTACGAGTGGGTTTGATTGCTGTCTGTAAACTACTTTATTCAACAGATAAATATTTTTTTATTATTATTTGAATAAGAATTTAAGATAATCCTATTTACACAATGGGGTGAAGATAGAGATTGGCCAATATTTATTGCAGGTAACTTGCAGAGTTTTCCTTAAGGTGGCAGAGGTAACAGCTACTTTTACTGGCTCTGAGAGAGATTTACCTCTGTCTCTCTCCAGTGGCTGTAAAGAGAGGGAATATTTTCAGCTTCCATTTTATGGAAATATTCAAAGTTAGGTGTAAAGAACTGAAACTTTTTAAGAGATGAATATTCTTGATAGCTGCACTCAATACTCATGGCACTCTACAAAACTTTCTGAATGGAGAGGTAAGGTGTGAGTTAATTAAAAAAAAAGAAGAAAAAATCAATTGAATGTTAGTCACCTCCTGATCTCAGGTATAAGGAAAATGAGTGTTGTTCTCTGACAGCAATTTAGAGTGGCAAAGATATGTAAGGCTATTACTAGACAGAAAACTCTGGAAACTAGAATGGTTTAAGATTTAAAGTTGAGGCACTCTGTTCCACTACAAGTGTTGTTTTAGCTTGAATTTTAGTGACATGAGTATATTTTTACGTTGAATTTATCTCTTTCACTTTACTGCACAAGTTATCCTTCATAGTTGTGTTCTTCCTGTTTTCCTGAATGCAATTTTTCTGTCATGGTGCTACTGCCAGGGATTATAATCGAAGTTCTTTTCATGTATGTCTTGTCTGACTGATTAATTACTTGGATAATATAAATGAGATCACAAGGAAGTTTTTGATATTTTTGTGTGTTTATCTTTGGAGGTGTACATATATTAGTGTCAGATGTATTCTGACTCATTCACAAACATTCTGAAAAGCTTATTTCCTGATTGAAATAAAGAATGGCAGCAAAATAAATTTTGAGCTGTTTTACAAAGCCAAGCAGCTAAAATGTTTGAATTAGATGAAATTATCAGAAATTAATTCTGTGAATAAATCTAGTAAAATATAACTTTGAATATAAGGTTTTTGTATGAGAACGCATTTGTTTTGAGTTTGTCATATGGAATCACTGAGCAAAAGTTTGTGATGGCTGTGTCCTATAAGCTATGGCATGCCAATGGGGAAGCACTGACTCTAACTGGGATTGCAATTAGGTACTAAAGGCCTGAAGTTTAAATATTATTCTTGGGTCTAAGTAAATGCGAAACTTCATGGTGAAGCTGCAAGGGCAGGATGGCAAGGGCTGCCATATCACAACAAGGTTCATTTCCCTAGACTGTAATTTCTCTTGGTCATATTGGGGTAACTTGCATCTTACTGAAACTTCTGAACTTTACCAAAGTAGGTGAGGTGAGTAGTTGAGATGATAGACTAACAAACAAGACCATATTGTCTTGTGGTTTTTCTGAGGAGTATCTTTATATGACCTTTTAGTTATGATTGCCACAACCAGACATGGGTTTTTTAGTTGTTATACAATATGTTTGAAGTCTGTAATAGAAAAAAATTTGCTTCTCCACACCCTCGGTAGCTTTCATTTTTTTCCTAAACTGCAAAGCTAATTTTCTTCAGGTGAACATTTTCCATTGGTTCCTTTATAAATGGACTTTTTAAGATAAAGATGTGCATAGAAACACACACACAAAAAAAGAGCTCATTCCAGCCACGAAAAAATAGGAATTATCTCTAAAGAGTGGGAAGCTTGAACATGGAGGAGGTTTTCCAATGCTTTTTAGCATATTTTGCTAAAAAGCAGATGCTTCAAATGCTTCAAAAACAGTCATATGGTAGAAACTTGAAAGAACAGTAAAAGCTGTCAAGGCTATCAAGACTGTATGAAGTATACTTACAAGCATAAAATGAAGAGTTCATTCTTTTCATGTTCTCCCAGCTGTTTAAATATGTCCTTGCTGGTCTACTCTTTAGAATTTTTCTACTATATTGGTGCAAAAATGGAAGTAAAAGACCCCTGGAACACAATGGTTAGTAAATGACTTTTAATCTGGAGATTGTCGTGTGTCATTCCAACCTTATCAGCATTTGACTACAGCAATTAGTATAACCAGGGCATAGCTTTAAAATTACATAATTGTAAAATATTCTTTAAAACAACTCCAAATAAAGGTGATGTCCATGACAGACATAAACCAAGTGTATCCGAGAGAGATTGCTAGCATGTAGTTAAAGGCTGATTAATGTGATCAGTAGATAAACTAAGCACATAGATTTAATGCTTCCAGATTTCTTGTAAAAATACAGACACATGGAAAGTAGGCAAAAGAATTCAGAATAAGGTTTTAAATAAAATCAAACCAAAGATGTATGCATATGCTGTATAAGCATAGATGCTTCTGGGAATACAATTGCTTCATCATCATGGGTTCAGTCAGTCAATGGCTATTCTAGACAGTAAATCAGTGGAGTCTGTCATTATTGAGAGCTTATTATGAAACAATTTCAGAGGTTATATATAAAAACTTTTCATATGAGTTTAACTGAAGAATAACTACTAACTTTTCAATATTCATCAAAAGCACAAAGGCTATGTTTAGGTTTTCTAATGTTTATGAATAAATGACATTTTTATTAGTTATCATTCCTAAATAGCAGTGTAATAATTACCAAATGTTGATGACACTTTCTGAATACTGAACTGACCCTGCATGTTTGCATATATTTGCTCTGAAAGAATGATAAGACTCATCAGCTTTAGAGGAAGTGTATGCTGAGAATATGAAGATATGAACCAGCTGGTGCTAGATCTTCAGATATTAGGAGTACTTGATTTCAAAGGAGATAGACCCGCTCTGAATATCGTAAGTCATAGCTCAGAGAATATGCAAAGCATCTAATCTCTCTCACTACACTGCAGGAATTGTCACTCTGGTATGTTTTCATAATCCTTTATACAATTTACTCAAAGGCATTTAAAAATGTCTCTGATTTTCTTTAGAGATTATTCTAAAATCAAATAAATCTCAGTTCTAGGTAGGGCTGCCTAATTATCTTTACTCAGCTTCTCCAAAAGGGGGAAAGCAAACAAAAAAGCAAATAAAAAATATCAAGCAGACAAGTGATCTCTTATTTCCAATTTAAAAAAATACAGACACAACTTCATAATTAATACCTCCACGTACACTATTTTTCGTAGAAACACTGGCATAAAGTTGAAAAGATTGATTCCTTTCTATTTATAGTAATGGTCCAGAAAAGGATGCATTTCTTGACTAAAATTTTAGGATAGAAATATATGCACCCTTATTTTTCGATGTAGCAGAATTTCACTGTACTAAATTGCATGGATTGATGCTTTTGTGTTCTCATATGTCCAGTGTGGTGTCCATGCTACTAACAGACTTATGTTTGCCTTATAGTCTGCAGTTATCAAGACAAAAATTTTTGTGTCTTCATGGAACTCTGCACTTTCCAGTTCTCTAAAATATGTTCTAGTCTGTGTAAGATTTCCTTACAATAACCAATTATCTTTGATGTGTAGCCTTATCAAATGCTTCTTGAAAAATGCTTACTGTCCTCTGCATATGTCACTCTCTTATCTATCACAGCAGCATTATCTTCAAAGAGTTCTATCAACTTAGTTATGCAAGAAATTCCTATTATACGGTCATAGTGGCTGGCTTTAATGGAATTAAGCTTAACTTAGTGGTCTCTTGCCAGTTGCAACAAAATTGTTTTCAGTCTGTATTAAAATGTTAAGCTAGCTGGTGATTATATATTTTACCCTTTCTCATGAGTTATTTGAATAGTGGTAGTCTCAGCTTTTTAAATCTTCAGAAGCTGGTTCTGCCATCACAGAGTATTGACTGTGAAAGCTCAGTAAATGCTTTACTGATTGGAAAGCATTAGGAAGCAAAGCACACTTATGTACTTAAACAACAGAAGCATAGAATGAAAACAGAAAACCTTAGAGAGTGAAAGAGAGGAGTCTAAAATTCAGAAGAAAATTTTCAATGCTAATAATCAGAAAATAACAAGAATGATAAAGAAACTTAACTTTATGATGCTGTAAATATCACACCTTCAAAAACAAGGTCTCAGAGGCTTGGAGAACTTAAGTTTAATTTTTTTTCCCCAAATTGCAGCGGGGGGTGGGGTGGTATGTTAGTTGTAGTCATGATTTTATGCCATAGGAATAATTGCATTTTAATAATTGAATTGCATTTTTCAGTAGATTTTCAACTTAACGACACATTTTGGAATGAAAAGCAATATATAGAAATAAAGTTATATATACTAACTGTCTATTAATTGTGTATCATCAAGGCAGTTACCAGACTAAGAAATATATAATAGCAAATTGTAGAGCATAAGAAAAAATAATACAAAATCGAAAGTGAAAAGAAGCTTAAAGCCACAGTAATGATAGAGATACTCTTTCATACACCTCTATGAAGGCAGTTTGCACCAATACAGACACCGTATGGCAGAGTGAAAAGCAGTCAGTGGTAGTCATATATCATGCAGCTTGGAAATGGAACCAGACTTCTGCATTCATGTTCATCTTGAAAGGAAGAAACAGGCCATGAAAAAAAAGGCATAGTTTGTTAGTAGACACAGTATTAGACTGAAGACTTCTCCCAAAGAATCTGAACAATCTGAGAAAAAGGCATGTTTGTAGAGATAGAATTTTTTTTTTTTTTCAAATATGGGAGAAATGTTCTGATTCCCAATGGCAACTGGATCTACCATTATATGGGTGAGTTTAATCTCAGAGAAAAGTAAGCAAGTCTTTAGAGGGCTGTAGATCTTGATACGCTATTACCTGCTTGAAGCATACTATGAAGCATTGGGAAATAATCCATTGATTAAGTTGTAGGACTACAGTTAGACACTAGAAGCCTAATTAATATTTTGGTGAAAAGTGGATATTGTTGTCTTGTAGAATTTTCTCAGTAGACAAACAGACATTCTGTCTCCTAAACTGAAAACAAAATCATTATTGGTAAACAGAGTGGTGCAGCTTAAGCAAATTATAGATGTTTTTCCCTTCCCACTTAAATCAATGGGAATTCTGATCTGATGAAGTACAGTTAGTCTTGTGCACAGAAACAAGGTATACTTAGATTATATAGGAAGCACAATTAAGACAAGCCTAAATTAGCCACATATCCTCTTTACTTGTTAGTTTAGAATTGTAGACTTATTCCGACATTAAAGCATAGGCACTGATTCCAGATGAAAGGCTCCATAAAATAATGCAACATGACTGTTAGCCTTTTTCTTTGTTAAAGAAGGTATCATTATCTATAAATAACAAGCAATAGAACAAGAGGAAATGGCCTCAGTTGCACCATAGGAGGTTTTGGTTTTAGGAAAAATTTCTTCATGGAAAGGGTTGTCCAGTATTGGAACAGGCTGCTCAGGAAAGTGGTTGAGTAAACATCCCTGGAGGTATTTAAAAGATGTCTAGAAGTAGCACTTGAGGATCACAGCTAGTGACTTAGGCTCCATGGTTTAGTGGCGGACTTGCAGTGTCAGGTTTATGGTTGGACTTAATGGTCTTAAAGGTCTATTCCAACCTAAATGATTCTGTGATTCTATGTATTGATTATTTCAGGACATAAATAATTCCAGTAGAAATCTATCAGTTGCTAAGAAGTGGCATGCCACCTGAGGAATTCTTCTCAGAGATTATTTTTCTTGCATTGAGTTGACATCTTACTGTGCTTGAGAGATGCCGCAGAAGTAGAGGAAAGGAAAGATAAAACAACTCTTCATCTTATGCTTAAAAGTATACTTCATACAGTCTTACTCAACATTTATCAAATTTGAGCATATACAATCATGAATTCTGTTTGAGTCAGCTATATGCTTTTAGACCCATATCATGTATCCCCCAGACAGTGGAAAACTGTTGGAACTGGATCAGTTTTTTTCTAGAATATATTGAGAAACAGCTTCATAGACTTGTATAGTCTTTAGGGGTGGTATTTTTTTTCTATTAAAGATCCATGCTGTGTAGGTACCTCAACAGTTATGTTGGTGATGACATAAAAGCAATTCATTAAGCTTCTTACAAGTTTGGCTTACGTAAAGAAATATATATGTTAATGCATTTTCAAAATACTTTTTAGTGAAATATTTTATTTACTGTAAAATCCACTTTGTGCTTGCCTTTGCAATCTGTAAAATGAATGTAGATTAGTTGATAATAATACTACATCAAATCTTCCACTGGCGGGGAAAAAATTTATTCATGTTAGCACATTATGCAGCCTCAGGAGTTATCTTCTGTGTAAATGAATGTCGTGCCCCTGGAGGAAGCCAGACTGACAGGGCTCTTTGCTCGAGTCTTCTATTCAGGGTATATACAGCACACAGACCACTTTCCCAACTACCCTTCCCTTTGTCCTGCACTGAAACAATGAAAGGCAAATCCCTGCATCCATGTTGATTTTCTTCTCCTCCATGGATTTTTTCCAGGGTATCATTAGAATTCAGTTGTCAAATAATAGTTCTTTGAAACAGGAGGAAACCTAACCTGATCTTTCTCTTCTGAAAGCCTATTCCTTGCTGGTTTATAGTGTTTTGTTTTATTAAAGTTAAGCTGTCACGTAGCTGGAACTTTCATTGTTCTAACTAGAAAAAGGACTCCAAACACGGATGTGTTTGACCAGCTACTAGGGAAATTCATACTGCACAGATTTGCTTTGTTCTGGGTATGGATTTTCCAGTACCTGAAAATTTTCAAAAAGGGAGATTCCAGTTTTGGTCTATGTGCATACCATACATTCAGATTTCGAATTCACAATAATTTATTAAGGAAACTTTAGGCACTTATTTTAAAATATTCTTTCCCTAACCTAATACCTTTATAGAGCTCCTTTCTGCATTGCTATGATCATTACACATACCTTTATGCAGACAGAGTGATTTTGCCCATCAACTGCATTAGTTTTGGAAACAGAACGAACCTCCAGCACCATGCTGGATAGGAACAATAATTATAATGCATTACAGCCATGAAAAACATTTATTTCTGGAGCCTAATAAAACACGAGTTTTAAATTATCTAAAAATTGGAGTGGTGATATAGCCTTCTTCCATATTTTAATTCAGAAAATTTGTTTTGTTCTTACAGAAGTCTGTGCTTTTCTGCCAGAATTTATTTAGATAATGAGTTTCAAAATATTGTTTTGTTTAATCAGTAAAAAGAAAAAAAAATCAGTATTTGTGTTATTAGAATTTATTATTTTTACTAGGATTTCATTAATTGTTTTTTGGGAAGGCGTGAGTTCATCAAATCCATCAAGGAGATTGTAAAATAAAAGGATACAAGACAGTGAAAACATTTGTTTGGATATTTCCATTTATTACTCACTCTTTGGGTAGCCAACAATACCTGTAGCTGTTGATGAACTGGAAGAGTCCATTTAACTCTTCCAATAACTATTCTTTAGACCTAGATAGGCCAAAATTCTTTACTACATAACCAGCTCTATAGCTTTTAACATAGGGAAGCCTTTCAGTTAAAATCCTAATCTTTACAGTGATTTAGGTTGTTTTGAGTTTATCCATGAGTGACATAAAAAACCAGCTTTAAAAGCAGTCTGCACACTTCTTGTTCAGTTAGAATTCTCCCTTTACGCCCTTATTTTTTATAGCAAGTATACAGTAAAACAAGCTCTTCACTCAGCTTGCATTGTTCATCTGTAAACTTTGGTTATACTGGCTCTTCTTTCCTGGCTCTTTTGTCTCTTTCTACCTCTATTTCCAGGGATGAAAATTACTTATTTTTTTGTCTTGTTCTAGCTGTGACTTCCACCAAGTTCTTCAAGAACGTTATAAAAGTCTGTATAATTAACATAAATAGTAAGAAAAGCTCAAAAGTTTCATTAAGTGGGTGTTGACTCTGGGGAGGAAAAAAAAGCCAAACTAAAGTGAAAGCTAATACATTGAAGACATAATCAATTATTTTGAGTTTTGCCTGTGTGGAGGCTGAAGATTCTACACATAGATTTAATGTAATTTTTTTGGTGACTGGAAATGCCATTGTATGGATGTCATCATAACAAGCAGGAAAGAAAATTCCACCTCTGGAATTTTTTTCTTTGCTACAGTAGTGATGAAGAACATATCATTGCATTAGAAACTAGAGAAGCTTTTAAGATTACATTGATAATTTTAGAAGTAAGAAAAAGGTAAAAAAAGCTTCAAATGCTGTTAGATCAGTATTCACACCTTTCCATTAATTTTAATGGAATTGAATTTACTTGCTATCACCTTCAGTGCCAGAGAACATTTAAAACCATTAGGTACCATTAGAAATATTTTTTGCATAATTTATTTAATATTTAAAAACATAATGTCAGAAAATGGTATGGTAAGCACAACTAACAGATACACAGAATATTTTTTGCTAGCAAGACTTTAGTAGATATGCTGACATGGATTTGCATAGCATTTTAAGTTACAGTGTAAACTACAGCCTACTGTGAGGATGCAGTTTCAAAAATATTGCATATGCAGTTTAGAAGATTTGAAGCAAAAGCCCCTCAATATGAGACTGTTTATTATCCCCTCTTGCCTTCAAAGTTTTCTTGCGATTTCTGTTCACACTGTGTCTATTAATCTTTTAAGTTATCCTTATGAGAAAAAGCCACACACTTCAGGCACATAACATAAGCAGTAGCACTTAGCACACAGCACTGTCCATTCTATCTAGAAGACATAACCACCCATAACACATTTTTGGATACCTTTGTATTTGCACTCTAAACATGATTCTCCAAAAGGCTTCAGCCAGTATCTACAGCTCTATGCCAAAACATGGGTTTGCCATCTGTTGTTTGCAGGATTCAGACCAGTAAATGGAGCTGATTTGAACTAAACACAAGGGCCCTTGTGAGAATCAGGAACTTGAGTATCAAGGTGCTGGTGCTTTTGAATACAAGGTCCTGAGTTTGCTGCTAAGTGCCATGCTCTGTATGATACTGGACTTAGCCTCAATTTTCTTCTACCTGTAAATGGGGCTGAAAAGAACCCAGATAATACAGTTGCAGGTGCTTGGTATATGCAAAATAGAAAGTAAGTACCACCTGTAATTTCTTGCTGCTGTCAAGGACTGTATTATTTTTGAACCTGCAATTCTGCATCAAAGATTTTCACTGAAGAGTTGAAGAATTCAATACCGATCAAAAACTAATCTTCCTTTAGTATAATATCATTTAATTTCTTTCTTGCTTGGTATGCTTCAAGGTTTTGTAATTGTTTTAAATTATTTTATACATTACTTTGACATATTAACCTGCTAAAGGGGCTTTGTAAAAACTGTATGGTATTAGAATATAGTTTTCTTATGGTCGTGATCAATATCTATACATCTGCTTAGGGCTTTGCATTTTTCAATATGACACTCTTGAATTATAGAGAAATACCTAAAGTTTTCCATTCAGAAGTTTGCTAAACAAGTGCACCCATATCTTCTGAAGAGCCATCCATCCCCCATTCTTTATACGTGATGTACATCATTGGTCTCAATACATAGAGAATTTGTAATGAACAAGCAGAATATGTTCTCTATTTATAACATTTTGGAGATAGAATCAAAATCTTAAAGCTTTATGGTGTCTATTGTATTGATAGCTTATAAATTCAGAGAAAAGAGGGCATTCCGCCTTATGGTTTCTCTGCCTAGTAAAATGTGATATTTTTCAAGATTTGCAAATTGAAAGATGTGTAGGGGCAAAACATTTATTGTTGTTGATGTAGTGTGGGTAGATTGGCATGAGGAAATCTATACAGATTATTACATAAAAGTGAGAAGAAATGTCCACAAATCTTTCATTAATTTAGCTTTATGCTTTAACAGACAAATTGCTTTGCACAACCACTGTCAACTCAGGAAAACAGCTTGCCATCCATTTTGCAAATCTACCAATTCAGATCACATTCACAGCCAGCAAAACCACAAACAGTAAATGAAAACTCTGCCATATTTTCTGTCATCTGTTGAAGCAATATTTAGTCTTTAAGGAAAAAAGTAGAAAAGTAAAAAAAAAAAAAAAAAAAAAAACCACACAAAAGAAAAACTAGTCACAAGAGCTTTCTGCCTCTTTATGATCCTGTGACAGTAAAGAATACTGGTCATTCATGAAAATGAGCTGAGTTTTGACATATGGTTGGGGATGTCATAGCTGCCACCACTGCTCCTGTTGTTGACCAGTAGCACCAAGAGCTGTGAAGAATCTGTCTTTTTGTAGGTGAACAAAATTGAATGCCGCTGTGTTCCTTACTCTAAATGACTCTGTACAATTAACTGCAGAGTAAATTCATGTTCATCCCCAGTAAAAAAATTTTAAATACCTGTTCCATTTCTGGAGAAAATCCCAGAAATCTGTAAAAGTTAATTTTCATCAATATCATTCCCAAATTGCACAGCTACCATAGAAGAATAAACCATTAATATTTTTGGAAAAGACTCTTCAAAGGTTTGAACTTAAATGAGAAGTTTCTTATTAGTAAAGTCAGAAAACTATTGATCCAGTCTAATATTTTATTTGTTCTACTAATATGTCAGTTACCAATTCATAGTATTATACAGTTTGAATGTTTTTAATATTCATTTATACAAATTTCCTGTTTAGTTTTCATAGAGAACCTTTCTTTAGTCAAATAATTTGCTTTCTTTTAAGTTTGGGCAGGGGGACTTGTCTGCACATATTCCTTTATAGAATAAGTATAGCTATATCTGCTTTGAAAATCTCAAACCCCAGTACTAGGAAATTGCTTTATTTGTCTTTTTTCAAATAAACAATCTTTAAAACAGTGGACCAAATCTTCTGTTTTCTACAGCATTAATCCGACAGGAAATTTTCTTTACTGAGATCAAGAGAATTTGTCTCTGAAAGGATATATTTCTTCTCTATTTTCTGTTATCCTTGCCAGTAGGTTAGTGTTAAATCGACAGCTTCCAAAAGCATAGAATTGCACATGTGCAGCATTCTTAGTGCTTAATATTTGCAGGACATTTTGCACTGGCAGTTAGTAAGAGTCGTCAAATAAGCATCACCGTAATACAATTCACTTAGGATTTATGGTGATAATCCATACCATCTAAAGTTGATGAGGAACCTGAACTCTTTGATCATAGTAATATTCTTTAGAATTTTTTTTTTTTTTAAGTATATGTTTGGAGATTAATGCTGGCTATGGCAGCCTTTATTTGGTACACTTCAAATGGTTTCAGCTTGACTTGCCTCCAAATGAAAAGTGTGAGGGTAAAGGCCAAATACTACAAATGAAAATTCATATCAAAAAGATGCATCTAAGGCAGTAAAGTACAGTTCTAGCTGTGCAACTTCACAGATTGCTGGCACAGTTACAGGCATCTATATTTAAAGGTAACATGTTATTAGTTATCCCGGCTTGGACTCTAGCTTCAGTGCTTCACAGTTGGTTTACTGCTGACACACTTGCTATGCTTTCTTTGCCTGGACTTTTTGTATCATCAATACTACTGCACCTTTTTCCTTTTTGAGAGTAGCTACATGAATGGAGAATCACATGGCTAGGTAAATCAAATCTGTAGGAAATACAGTACATACTCAAGTGAGCCCTTTATGTTGTACTTGCCAATGGTTCTATTCTACAGTTTGTAAAAGACATTATCTTCCTTGTGGAAAAGTGTACTTTCTATTAAGCTTTCATTGAGAACTGAGAGCTGTGAGAGAGCCCACAACTGCCAGAGCTTTGAGGCAGTGGGACCTGAAACTCTTCCTTATAAAGAGCTTTCCAAAGAGGATCCAAATGGCTTTGAAGTTCAAAAAGCCAGATTCTCTTAGGCTATGAACTGGAATAATTAATAAAAGCACTAGAAAACTCCAAGTGGCCAGATGAAGCAGAATGGAAATGCAAGGTTTATAAATCAGTGACCTTATTCTCCCTGTGACCTTGCAGGATGATCTTTGCTTTCAGTCATCTCCTCACTGCTGCGCTTACTGGTTCTTGGCAGTATCTCCTGTTGCTCTGCTCACAGCCCTTTGCTGCTCTTAGCAATCATTCAGGCTCTCTTTGAGCTGAAGGATGAGGGTGCATTTCCCTATCTTTGGCATGCAGTAACTGAGGCTGCTACACTTCCCAAAGAAATGTGCAGTTTCTGCGACCTCCTAGGAGATGACTGTCACTCCTTTTAAAGGAATGAGCACAAATCTCACAGGCTGATCAAAGAGAAAGAAGCAGTATTTCCTATCTGCACATGTACATTGTCAGCGATGATGAAGAGTCCCCTTTTGTGTGATCATACCACATAACAAGTCTGTTAGTTGCATATATGCATAAATAGTGTATGAAGTTCACCATGTATGACTGTATGTATCCAAGTGGGATCTAATTCATTGATGGATACATTTGTGTATTGATGTTGTTATTGTTCCAGGCTGCCCATTTAAAACTAGGCATGTCTAATAAAGGTAGAATAGGTATAAAATTGCTAGAGATGTTTTTTTCAGACTGCTGTAGGTGATATTAGTGTTCTTTTCCGTAGGCATAGTTTGGGGCCTGTCTCTCTTGTAATTAGTCTTTCAGGCCATTTACCTACTGCCCCTGTGTGCCCGTATGCTGTCCCAAGTGATACTGCTGTCTTTGTTTCTCCTATGTGAATTGCACAATCCATGTATTCAAATCAATAAGCTAAGCTATGTTGCAGAAACATAACAGGATGTTTTGTCTCAGTATACTAATAGAGTCATATATCCACCCATTGGCCAGGTTTTCTATTTGTGTGACTCAACAGAACTGTACTGAAATTTATGAACTAAATGAATAATAATAGCTCAGAATTGCCACAATTGTTTAATCAATGTAAGTGATTTTTAAATCCTTACTACTATATTTTATTTTGTCAGTTAAAAAAGCAAAGGAGCAGGCATTGCTTTATCCAAGGAACAGCCTTACATTTTCAGAACAGGAACCAGTTGTCCTAGTGCTTTATAGTCAAATGCTGTTTAGTTGTAGGCCTCATATTGATATAGGTAAACCTCTTCTTTGACAGGTTTCTTACTTCTAGCATGATAATTTCACTTAGGAATCCTTATTTGCTGAATTAGACCCAAATCCTTAGGTGCATACGAGTTGTCCCATTAAATCCAATTAAACTGCTTTAGGCAGGTCCAAATGCTTGTTGTTAATTTGTATGCGTGAGCTCAGTCATGGCAAAGGCAATGCAGTTCCTCAGGGGCTGAGAGCCTCCTGTTCATGTGTAAGTCCATGGAAGTGTGAAATGACTTACCACATTTGGAGAGGGAGTCTGGAGATGTTATCCAGGTGCACACATACATTTAAAAGTTTTCCAGCTTCTTGACAAGCCTTACACTGGATAAGTCATTTAAGGCATTTCCTGGCTGTACTTTCTACTGTAAATGAGACATGATGAGTCTCTCCTGTATCCTTCACCATTTGGTAATACTTACCACAGCAACAGTTCTGGCTGTTGCACATTTTGTCACTGTGGTATTATATTTATACTGTGCCACACACTGTAAACACTTTAGCATTATAAAATACTAAATTTTTTTTTTATGTTGCCTGTAATTGTCACTACTAGTAGGTTGGCTATTCACACTTCAGATCTTATGTTCAGTGGTAGTACATTTTTAGGTAGTTTCTTTAATATTTTTTTATTTTTATTATTAGTGATTATATAAATTATAAACCCTGGGCTTAATCTTTATGTATTGCAAGTGCTGCAAAAAACAAGTCTCAAGATCACATTTGAGGTCTTTTATCCTTAGCTGTGCTTAGTAATATCTGTACAAAGACTTTATAGATGTATATATTAATTTAAATTAGAAATAATACCCAAACAAAAGAAAACCAACATATCTTTCCAACGTGCGCTTCTAACCTGAGTGATTACTTCTGCAATGTTCATTTCTGTGCTCTCCAACCACCCTATGCACTGGCTACCGCCATCTGTTGTGTGTGGCAGACATTGTGTCAGGAATCTTTTTGCATGGCACTTGACTTTTCCCAGTCTTTTGTGGAGCAAATCTACATTTCCAATAAAATACTGTAAAATAAATTTGATGCATTGGTCATTTATTTCAAACAGCAGCAAACTAGTATTCTTACACTGCAAAGATGAGATTCAAACTGATTAGTTCTGAAAATGTGAGTATTCTCTCTAAAACAGAAAGATATATAAGAAATGACTTAATAATTGGGAAATATGCAGCAGAGATGGCAGATCATTTAGAAGAAGTGAAGTTGAATAAAAAAGTGGCTAGTAAGACTGGATACACTAGTAGAGGGAAAGCACACCAAAAAAATCCAGCTTGAATAATAAAATATTTACCAAAATCTGACGGTGCTTACTTTGGGCATGTTGCACTCTTACCAGCTGTAACTCTTGGGAACAATTTAATGCATGTTTCAAAATGTTCATATGTGCTGCTTATTACTCTCCCATGTGTGAAGTGTAGGAACTGTCACTGGAGATCAAGGTTCAGCTTCTTAGTTCCATTCTTAAACAATATAAAATAATCTGGTTTAAGTTCACCCTCATTTTAAAACTTTTGTGGTGCCAGGATGGTACAGTGGATGTCGATGGATCTGGGAAATCAGGAACACACTGAGCCATTCTAAGCGGGAGACTGAATCTGGAAGCACACAAACTGAAAGAAAGGTCTTGTTCTTTCACTGTCAACAAAGGCAAATATTTTCGTTGCTTTCTAGGCCACTGTATATTCCCCATCTATTGTGTAGAGATGCACTAGGAGTCCACAAAGTGTCTGCTTTCAGCTGAAGTACAAATCAGATTTTAAAGTTTTTTCCTGATACCACCTTTCTTTTTTCTTTATTTTGAAGAATGAATTTATGCGACATAAAAGGAAAAAAAAATTAGTGTAAACTTGATATTTTGAAGCACAGAAAACAGACATTAAAAGAGGTGTCATTTGAGAGAAGTGTCCTCAGGAGAAAACATACTAAGTGTTCCAATAAGAGAGGAAAGTTGGCCAGCCATGAGAGAGATCATAAATGACATCTCTATTTTTTTGTTTTCCTCACAACCTTCTGCTATATTGCTTCAATATCTATCATGCAAATCCAAAACATATTTTCTAAGTCAGTTGTTCATGATCAGCTAAGAGAAGTTTGTTACAAGAGAACATAAATATCACAATCTCATCAAGGCTAAAGGTGCAGGCAAGTGTTTTATGATTTCATCTAACCCAGTTGGGATGAGATTGCATTCTTGCAAATAGCCAATACAACAGAGACTAATAATTGTACTCTTCATTTAATTATCATTTCCCTGTGGTCTTTAAGCTTGTATTCCATGTTATAAACATGAAAAAGACAATTAATTAGTTGTGCAAAATGCTTTAAACTATAAATTGTGAAGTGCCTGCCAGGAACATGTGGACATCTGTTAAAACCTTAGTTCTAATTAACAAGAGGAATTTGATTGATTAGGGAGCAGTGTATCTTTCAAAATGGTTTGTTTCAATGGAAGAATGGTGGCAGCATATTCTGAAAATGTTTAGTCGCAATCTCACGTGGTAAAGTATTTAGCTATTAATATGGTGGTTAAAATTTTGCCTCTGATGTTTTAAGGTAGGAAGCTAGTAATTAGTTTGGAAGCAAACATCTCAAAATGCTTAAGCTCTAGTTGCTCTCTCTTTGACAAGTGTTCTGTAACTACTTACAAGGAAGTCAGAAAGAAAAGATGGTTTAGATTTATATGGCTCATATAAAACAATATGCATATGTACAGTATGAGTATTTTCAACCATTTGGAAATTTTCATTTCTGTTGTGAACTGATATTCCATGATGCCACAAAAACCCAAAGCTACACCATTCTGACAGAACTCCTTAATATGATCTCAAAGAAGGCTGTAAGTTTTGCCACAGCATTATTCTAAAAAGATTATATTCTAGATCTGAAATACCTGTGCTATTCTTTGTTGAAGAAAGTTAGCCTTAGATAAAAATATTCATAAAAATATGAATATATCTTGATTTGAACTGAGTTCTATATAGGGGGAAGTGGTCGACTCTGAGGTAATAAAAGTTGTTCCGTGTTCTTTAAAGTGTTCTTATTATTCTGATCATTTACTCCATAATATAGCTGTATGAACAAATTAATAGCTTGAAATCACATCGTTTGTGTTTTTAAAAGGCATGCACAGGTATAACTGTGTGGCACTTAACTGAGCAGTCCACAGAGTATATCTGAGGAAGAATAATCCAGTTTCTGTTTGCACACTCCAAATATATATCTGTAAGTAAAAGCACACTATTTTGATACAGCTTCTCTTCAAAATAGGACAGGTCATCTTTTAGTTGGTTGGCTGGTTGGTTGTTTTGGTTTTTGTTTGGTTTTTTTGTTTTTGAAAAGGGTTGTCCTATGTCTTGTATTTCAAATATTAACCATTCCAGATGTTTGTGATGAGTAAGAAGAAAATCACCTTGTGCAACATCTGTTTTTACTGGTTGTAACAAAGAACTACGAAGTCTGTCCTGACTGTTATCTGCAGTATAACTCTTGAAAGTAAATTCTAGCAAAGAAAGCAAAAGTATTCTGTAGTAGAAACTGTAATGGTAATTTTCAATTCAATTCAAGACATTTCGGAAATTGTGACACTAAAAGCACTCCCCAAAGGAAAATATTTGTTTCTTCCAGTCTGTTACTTGGAAGTGTGTTTTACACACCTTTTTAGTGTTTTATATGTAATGTTAAGCAAGGTTTACACAGATCAGAGCAGACACTGCCACGGTTACTCCCCACACATCATGAGAAAACCTGATGTGTGAGGTAATTCTGGTCAGATTTTAGTGAGTGTGTACTGCCTGATAATCCACATTGAATGGAAGAATGTATTTATTGGGTTGTAGCATCACATCTTACTCCAGTAGGCATGTCTATTTGTCACTGTTACTTCAGGATAATGTGACAGTCTTTCCTGGATTGCAAATACTTATAGAGAATCATGCTGTAAATAGAAGTGCCAATAGCATGAACTTCAGAAATACTAGCAAAGTTTACAGACTGGAAAGAGACAACAGATAACATATCCAGTATTGATGGAAGGCCTTATACTCTGAATCTTTTTTGTTACGAGGTTTCTCATTGTAGCCTCAGATATCAAAACAGACAGGCTAGCTAATATAAAACTAAAGCACACTGCAATTCTAAAGTGTAATATGGGAAAAAAATTGTGACAATGGCATGAGATTATATGTTTTTTATATGAACATCTTAACAAAGTAGAGATGATCCAGAGCTGATAAAGATATAAAGGGGAGTTAAACCCTCTCTGCTGAGTTGCATACTTCCAGTGTTCTGAGGGGGAAGTCAGTTCAAAGTTTACTGGCTTATTTCAACTCAGAATGTAGAACAGGTGGAATAATGGAAACGTAAACACCTTTGTAAAATTGACATATGAAGGTGGTTAAGAAAATGAGTTGATCTGATCCAATCAGCAATGTCTCGTAATATACTAGAATCCATCATAAATTAACTAGCACCAGGAATGCATGAGCTGAAGCCTTGCCTCTCCTGAGATTAGCAGGCTAAATGAGTCACAAGCAAAGCTGAGCTAGATCACGTGAGAGGCAGCACAGTGAAGTGCCAAACACTTTTGAAACAGCCTGCTCCTGGGCTGCATGGGCTCCTGAGTCACAGCAGGTGTTGAGGCACTTGTAGCAAAAAGACAGTGCAAATTCTGCTGTTGCTCAGAGATAAGTATGAGATAAATCTCATCCGCTGCAGGTACCAGACAGTCAGCCATCCTCCTGTTCCACTACACATCCCAAGTCATCTCTGTCGTGACTGGTTGCCTGGTAAACAATTTTTATGCAGTGAACCATTCCAGCTCTTACATTCCTGCTTCTGAGTGATAGGAGTCAACTTCTGACGAGTTGCACTCTACCTGTCCTTGGCAGGCACTGTTAATGAGGGTGCCTTAATGATATCTTGCTTTGATATAGTCATGCTGTGCAATAGCAGCTAGCAGTGAATTTGTCTTCAGAGTACATTTATATTGATAATCCAGTTGCCTTGAATTATGTTCTTCAGCTCTATGTGTTCTGTTTGTCCTCACCTGTTTTGTTTTGTAGCCTTGTTTTTGTGGCCTTATTTCCAAAGCAGGCTGGGTTTATGTGATCACTCTGTGTAACAATCTGTTCCCTAATCATTAATCCCACAGCTAAAGTTAACAGAAGAGTACCTCACTCATAATAGCAGGAGAAGGTGGAGAGAATGCAAGATGGGCTGAGGCCAATTTTATGAAGTCCAACAATGCAAAGTGTTGGATCTTCCATTTTGGTCACAACAAATCTCTACAGTGCTACAGGCTGGGGACAAAATGGCTGGAGAGCTGTCCCATGGGAAAGGACCTAGGGGTGCTGGTTGGCAGCAGCTGAACATGAGCCAGAGTGTGCCCAGGTGGCCAAGAAGGCTGATGGCATTCAGCAACAGTGTGGCCAGCAGTTCTGGGATAGTACTCGGCACTGCTGAGGCTAAACCTGGAATCCTGTGTTCAATTTTGGGCCCCTCACTACAAGAAAGACATTGAGGGGCTGGAGCGTGTCCAGAGAAGGGCAACGGAGAAGGTGAAGGGTCTGGAACACAAGTCTGATGAGGCTGTTTAGCCTGGAGAAAAGAAGGCTCAGGGAGAACCTTATCACTCTCTATAACTGACTGAAGGGAGTTGTTACCCTGATGGGGGTCTGTCTCTTCTTCCAAGTAGCAAGTGATAGGACAAGAGGAATTTGCCTCAAGTTGCACCAAGGGAGGTTTAGATTGGATATTAGGGAAAATTTTTTCACCTAAATGATCTTCAAGCATTGGAAGAGGCTTCCCAGGGAAGCGGTTGCGTCACCATCTCTGGAGGTGTTTAAAAGATGTGTGTATGTGGCACTTAGGGAAATGGCTAGGGAGTTGCAGTGTTAGGTTTGTGGTTGAAGTCAATTGTCTTCAGGGTCTTTTCCAACATAAATGATTCTAGGATTCTGTTTTAGAAGGCAAGGGTATCTCAGTTAGAATCATTTCTATGTGGAAACACCAAACTTGATAACCAGCATCTGTGTACTGGCAAATACAGTGTGTTGAACCTTAAGACTGAGGGACAAATATTGTAGGTAGGTAATTGTTAAGGCTTCAGATTTAAAAAGAAACAACACTTGGATATAGTTTCTGAACTTGTAATAAGATGACCTTTCTTCAGGTAGCTAATACTCAAAGCAAATAAAAAAATTCTAGAGATTAGTAAATAAATTGCAGAAAATATTTGAGTTTCGTGTGGTAATACATGGAATGATAGAATAATATCTGGTTTTAGATTTGTCGGTCTTCATTTCTCAGTATTCAACACAGAACTGTTTCTGATAAACAAATACAGAATTTTAATAAGGTTAGTATTGTGATCTAAGTCAATTTTTAAATAAACAGGATGATTACTACTTCTTCCATGAAATTTTATTTTTAGTTTAGAGTAAGAGATATATTATTGTATGTGTCATGTGCATGTACATTTTGAATACAGACACATATTGTTCTGATTTCTGTTTTGATTGTATATTCATACAACCTTATAGGTTTTTTAAGTTTTTCATATAGGTTATGGTTGGTTTTTACAAAATTCCCTTTACTGTTCCCTGTAATAATTTTTGAAACTCAAGCACTTAACTTCATGATTTACTCTGTGATGACGGGGTGCTTGACAACCCATGTTGTTTCCTACTTTTCATTGTCATCAGTGTGAGACCTGACATGGAAGTTTTCAGTCAGCATTTTCAGCGATCAAGATGACTTTCGCCTTTCCTGTCCCTGACAAAGAAGAGTTTTATCTCAGATAATCTCCAAAATTCCTTTATTCTTTCCTCAACCCCTATCCTACTTCAGCAGTTTGTGGAAAAGGGAGAGGGAGGAATCGATATCTATTGAATGTGACTGACATGAATGCTGCAACATCAGAATTTGAGTTCATTTCTGTCAATTCAGCCTGCTTTGAGCGAGAGAAGTTACACTGGAAAGCAACAGTGCAGGAAAGTGATTGGATTAACAGCACAGAATAGCTGAGTCAGGCTGCAAGGGTCGGGGTAGTGGTGGTGGTGGTGGTTGTTTGTATTGGGGTTTTTTGGTGCTTTTTGTTTGGTGGGTTTTGTTTGGGTGTTTTTTTTTTTTTTTCCCAGGAATAGTCTTTTTGCTGGAAAGAGCAGTTTCACAGCATTCCAGACAAGGTACTAATTTGAGTAGAATGTATTTCCTGGCAGATCTCTTTGCTTTGCTTCATCCCTAGTATCACTGGGGAAGGTGAGGATGATGGTGCCAGCAATCTGATTTACCCACTTGTCCTTCTTTCAGGACAGCAAATTTCCTCCTCAGCCTGAAAGGGTCTGGTCACTTTTCATGTGTCTTAATGTACCTGCCATTGAGCCATGCAGATTCCTCAGTCCTGTGATGTCAGCAATGGTGATTTCCTTGGGAACAAGCAAATACTGACCTAGCATCTTTTCTTCTGCACGGTTGTCTGAAGAGGCATTCTTCATATCTGTGTAGCTCAGAGTCTTGAGGTGCAACAGGGAGAATCAGTTTACCCACAACTTATATTGGCTCCTCACTGCTTTACTAACAGGAGTACCACAGTATTTGAACTTTGCCCCTCTGAACTTTGCCTCCAGGTAGGACAGTTAACTAGAATTTAGAACATTGCTTCACTGTGTGACTTATGTGTACGAAGAATGACAATGAGGTCATTATACTTTAAAGAAATGCTTTGCATTATTGATTATGAGCTACCATGGGGGCATAAAATAGAAAAAAACCACACCATTTTCTTCCTTTTTTTCTCTTTTTTTTCACCTGAGCTAAAAGGAAAGTTACAAAAATTTGTCTTGTTCATAGTAAAGTGAAGGTTTATTAGGAAATACTTCTCAGAGCCCTATTAAAATCCTCAGATTAAAGGCTCCAAATACTGCAATTATAAAACATTCTTATTTATTATTCAGTTATTTTCATCTGCTTCAGGACATATGGAAAACTCATTCCTAAGTTATAAAACAATCAATTATAATTGGTACCAAAGTTTTTCATCTGGCTTTTTTTTGAGGGGGGGGTGGGGGGGGCAGGTCATCTTTGCTGTGAAAAACCATCCACAAAAATTGCAGTGGATATTAATGAGCAGAGTTTTAATTATGTTCAGGGCCTTTACAGAAACAAAGTGTAAACATTCAAACCAATGCACTCTTACACAGTCTAAATTTTAAAAAAATGCAGCCTTGTATTTTCTTCCTATTTTAAGGTTATCCTCTTTATCTGGCCCCTGTTGTCTTTTCTCTGGTTGAGTTGATCAAAGCGGGATACTGAAGAGTGATGCAATGCATGGTGCTTGCTTAATCTGCAGCTCTGAAGAGCTGTAGGAGTATTTCTGATGGTTGCCCGGTCTGAGCCATGCAGTGGCCTATTCCAGTGAGGACCTGGACACTTTCCTTAGGCAGTGCCCCTGCAGAAACCCAGAGTTAAACTCTTTGTCTTGGGTGACAGCTTTCTATTGAGAAATAGCAGTAGGGGAAAAGTTCTGGGCTGTGTAATTTTGTGTTAGCAAGGTTATGAAGTGCTGTTTATTGTCGCAGTTTCGGACACGAACACGCGGAGTGAATCAGCAGGCTAGGAGCAGGTCAGCCACCCGGTAGAGCCAAAAGGGGCAAAAAAGGGGGCCGCCTGCCTTTATTATCCACTTTTATACTTTTTTAAAGACAATCATACATTGGTGGATGAGGTTAACACCTCTAGCATTTTACAGGATAGGAACACTGTCTATCACCTTTCTCCGCCTTGGAGGAAGGTATGAACAACAATGTAAAAGTTCAGTAAACATCCTTAGCCGGTTAGGAAAACAAGAGCTATGTTTATAGAAAGTGCATGAGAACTTCTACTACAATAGTAAAAACATGGAGCACTGTGAAAACTAGGGCGACAGTTTATGACCCTGATATTTATTTTATTAAAGTTTTACAGATCATCTTTAAACATCATTATAGAGCATCAGTGTTTATTAGAGAGCTGTGTGTGTGTTTCCAGAGTGCTCATTGCTATGGTCTCTGAGTACTGGAGGTCCTGAAGTTATCAATTTGACTGTGAAGCTAAATTAGGCAGTAATGCCCTTGACTATGTTTTCTCCAGATCAGGCAATAATCTCCATGATTATGGGCTCCGTTGTGTATTAATTGACCATGACTTGTTATGCATCCTACACTGAAGATGCATAACCTATTCCAAGGTCACTTACGTACTAGTCAAATGTCTTAAAAGGGTGAATATTGATGAATTCCAGTTTTAAAGGCAGCTTTCCCTTTAATAATGTAACACTACTCTCACATGCTTTTACATAACACATCCAACACTTGTCTTCCTTAGATCTTCCTAAGACAGACATTTGTAGCAAAACTTTAGCTTTTTATAATTAATGGAGACAGTAAATTATTAACTTTAGAACTATGACTAAATGCCTTTGCAAATGGTTGTTTGCAGGGAATGTGCAATTTAATTGTGCTCTGGTTATCTGTGAAGCTGTAGAATTTTAGTTGTGGTGCCTTCATGGAGAAGAAATTGTACAGTATGAGGAAAACAAAAATTTGGAATGCTTAAGAGGATTTTAATTAGTGGGCACTGGAAATCAAGCAAGTTGTTTCCTTTATAGTCTATTGTTTAATAACCATAGTTTAATAACATGGTTTAATCCATATTAAGGACCCAGAGGCTGTAGATTTCCCTGTGCTAAACCCACTGACTGAATTGGTGTTATCTGTAACAAAAGGCTGGACAGCTGGACCCAGGTTCATGTGTAGCACTAGTGAATCTCAAAAAAACCAAAAAAAAAGGCAAGGAAAAAAAAGCAGAAGAACAAGGAGAAGCATAAGGAGAATTTGCTTTTGTTAATTGCTTTGAAGTGAATAAAGCCATTGAAGACATTTTCAGAATGGCCTCTGAGCTGGTGATCTTATAATAGCAAATGCCTTACTTTTCATATTTCAGTGAAATTTATTACAGAAATTTCACCTTTCTATCATTATAGGTTTTTAGCAGATATGATAAATAAGAAACTTATTCTAGATACGTGCATCTCTTTCTGTTTCATTAAAATGACCTGCATTTCCTTAATTTGCTTTCTGTATATCTCAGTGGTCTTTATGAAGATGACCCAATGACCTCATCATTATTATCTCAACACTTCAAAATTGAAAAGTCAGAAGAAAATATTAACTTGATGGAGACTGAAGAGGAAACTGGCAAGGATGCTGGCACAGGGACTCAGTAGTCTTGTCCTCAGCCTACTCTGTTTTCATACCACTGTGTCTTGGCAAAGACTTGAAGCTTGTGTTGCATTTTGTCACTAGTTCTCAGCAGACTCAGACATTTCATAGCCATTTTAGTGCTGGTATATTGAGTAGCATAACAGTCCTTGGAATGAAATTAATATTTTTAAAAAAGCATATAAATAATAATACATATTTCTTGGAAAAGACAGGAGCCAATAAGCTTAATTAAAATAACTATGACCAGGACATAAAGTAGTATGCCAAAATTATTCTTTTTCTTCTTCATTTGCATAAAGGTACTTTTGATTCAAATTATTCAGAGGTTTTTTTCTTTTGTTGCAGCTGAACTACAGCAAATACTGCATTATGCCTTATACTTTGTGGGTCGCATGACACTTTCTTTGAAGGAAAGAATGGATATGAAGCTGCTTCTATGCTTTTGACAGATGAATAATATCTTAGATTCTGAAAGCTTCATCTTTCATAGTTTCAGAGCTTTTTTAATATTTGCTGTTTAAAAACTATGCCTCATGCATTTTACATCATTTTGTAGCAACAACACAACCCCACAACACAGGGTCCCAGCTGATCACCTGTGTTTACTAACACTGTATTCAGCTACTTCAGGTCTTGCTGATTTCTAAAATATAAACCAAAGTGAGCACTGCTAGAAAACTATGGGTCTGTATGGAGAGATGCTGTGCAATTCCAAAGCAGTGCAGGCCTGATGCTATTACTGTGTTTACTTCCCTAGACACCCTTTTTGCTGCCAGCCAAGTAAATTTAGCCAGATGCTAAATAAGACTGAAGTTGAGAATAATGCCCTGAGAGAAAGTGAAGAAAGTAGTATCCCCTAATATTTTTCTAGTATTTTCTTAAAAGAAAAAAATTGCAACATTGTATAGAGTCACAGGTTTTCCTTGAATTCTATTGAGGAAGATTTTGCAAGATGGATAAAAGTGTTCTTTGTGATTGAAAAGAACCCAAAATGAAGAAATTCCTTAGAAAAGCTATTTACCTTAAATGATTCAGTAGTCGACTCATTTTGAGGTATATTGCAAATGGGAGACAAACTGTGTATTTTTAGAGAAAGAGGTAGGAGGTAAGCCTTGTTATTTTATCTGGTATGTTCCTCATCCCCCAGTTCTAAAATTAAATCCCTGATGAGGTTTAAACTGGATGCTTGAAGCTGACTATAAAGACCAGAATTTCTTAGTCCTTCTGTATGAAATTAATTTCATCCAATACTGGTATAATAGAGATGTCTGCATATTGAACTGATCATCTCTTTCTTCTTTTATAATGAATGCTGAGAAATAGGTGGGTTTAGGTCTGCCTTCTTTCAGGTATGTGAATCAATTGTGCCCTTAAAGTGGCTGTTTTTCTCTCTTCACTGTGAGACAGCTATCTTACATGTAATTTAATGCAGTCATCTGCATTTGATTATATGAATTCCCCTCTATAGTGTTTATTGCATTATAAAAAGGGACCTCTTCACAAAGTAAATTCAAAATTCAGTACATTAGCTCAGAAAAGGTGCTCAGTCCAAGGTCATTGCTGCATGATTTAACTTCTCATTCTGTACACTGCCCGTCTCACCTAATGAATTATGTTTAGCTGTCCATTAGTCTTGCAGAATACATTGCTCCTCTCCTTTTTTCATTTTTACATTAAATATCACATTCACAGATAATAAAAATGTCCACAAAAATATATAGCCATAGAAAAATGTCGTATTCATAATGGGGCCAGATATTTTGAGCCCAAATTATCACAGCAGGATTTTAAAAATGGATGTGATTTCTCTTCATCAAAAGTCAGATAAACACAGCCTTAGCACAGTTATATGCTATAGGTGGGCCCTATTAGAAGGTCAGTACTTTCAGACAGTTACTATTTCCTTGAACAAAGGTAAGTTTGATGTTTCATGTTATGACTTTAGGAATACACTGGGATATTTTAGAGATCATTGAAATAGCTTAGCAAGTACCACTGTTTCTACAGTGACTGATGCAAGTCACAAGTGCTCAGACTGTATGTATGATCTTGGACAGTGGACTCCTGTGATATTGTCCCTCCTTTTTTCCTTTAATGTACTGCGGTAAGATGAAGTATCGAAATCTCACAGCAGTGTTTGCATTTTCATCAGAGGATAATATACATAAACAAGGCACTACAGGGGCAGAAAATTGATATATTTATATTCCCCAAATTCCCAACTGAATTTCCGGCTAACAGAGATGCAGAATTATATTTCCTCCTGTGTTTTAGATATGTACCCCTGTGACTTTTTTCATTCTTTACACTCCAGCCTTTGCTCTAAACAAATAACTGGATCACATTCATGGGAAAGGAGAGGAGTGATAGCAAAATATCTTTTGCTGAAGAAGACTTTGGAAGAGACCTGTTTTCCTGCTTCTTGGATAAAGGCAACCCTAGGCTGGTACAGAAATGATAAAAATAGTTCCCTTACTTCTTACCCATCAAGCTCGTGCTATCAGTGGCAGTTGCCATTGATGCTGAGATTGCATTGCTGAGTTAAGGGATTTTACTGTCTGAGGTGGATTCTGATCATGTCTTCCTGGGCATGTGTACTTCTGCTTCAGATCCTTTGAAGGGAACGTGGCTTATGAGACACTTTTAGAAACTCAAAAGGGCAGCAGTTTGAAGCATGTGCACGAAAAAGGCTTTTAATGAAAAGAGCTGAATCTTTCCGTAATAGTTTTATAACAGTGCTAATTTAATGGTTACCAATATAAACAGTAGGATTTTTCAATTTTTGTCTACCAATTTTATTTCCTCCTGTGTGCTTATTCCATTTTTCTAAAAGAAAATATGGTAAAGTAAGATCACTCTTATTTTCTGATTTATAGTAGGAAAATTCTTTACACATGCAAATCTAGGCTCAAAACAAAATAAACTTCTTTTTAACTATAGGGTGTTTATTGTTAAAAGCCAAACCAATCTTGTTCCCAAGTAGTTAATACTAATGCACCTTTCTTTTATTTCTGATAATAAAATACATGGATACATCAGTGATGTTAATCACATTTAGATGATGAATATCAATATTCAGCACTGGCCCTGTGGTTGGAACACATGACTCCAGAGCCATCTAAATTATGATAGTCTATAACTACTACAGAATACTTCATCAAAACTAAATCTTTGTGCTTTTCTGGATTTTTGTGTCTTTCTGGTTTTATTGAACACATGCTTCCCATCCCTTTCCCATAAAGTAGCTCTTTCAACTTGGTAGATGATTGCTTTTATTTCCAAGGCAAATTGCTGGCAGCTGTTGCAGAGTGATTCATGGTTGTCTACATTTAAACAGTGATGCCTAATCATTATAAAATGATCCATCTGGGTTTTTATTCCACAGAGGGGACTTTCTGTGCTATGAAAAGACACAAGACATGTGACACAGATATTTTAGTATGAGAACATAGCAAGTGCTCTGTCTCATAGCTTCCTAGGTTCTTGTTCTTCCCCTAAGCCTTAAACATCAGCATATAAAGCTTACTTTTGGAAACTGTAAGGTGCTGATACAACTGTCCTGTTCTTTATTTAGGGTGAGATTGTGCCTATTGGCATAGCCTTCAGCAAGAGGTGGTTTGTGAACTGCATCATTGTAATGCCAGCCTGGGGAAGTATGGTGACTCAGATTTTCCTCTGAATCACATTTTCTCTTCTGCTTCTTCCTTGCTCTGGGGGAATAGTAATTTACTTCTGGAAATTAGTGTCTCTGTGCACTGGCGCAGCTGTTCTAGCCAACAAGGCTGGAAAAAGACTTCAATCTTGCCCCCATTCCTCCCTAGGTTCCCTCTGCTTACCTGTTTCAAAGGAGATACAGCTAGGTAAATAGTCTACACTCAGGCCTAAAATTTGGCTGGTTTGCGTAGGGCTCTAATTGCAGGGTTCTTCCATTCTCTCCTGCGTGGGTGCATTCTTACAGACTAAACCTTACAGAGAAAACTCCAGATGTGATATGTAGCCTTAGAGAAAATAAATAGCATTTTATTTTGGCTCAGTCATTCAAGTAAAAGAGGACTGATTATTTGGAAAATTTCTACCAGTCTATGAATTTAACTTTTCTTTATCAAATAGCTTATAGTTTTTTATAGCAAACAAATTTAGTCCTCATGCAATCTGAAAGAGAATCTGTCACCCTGTAGAACTGTATCCTCTTGACTCTTGCTGCTTTGAGTGAAAGTTTCTTGACATTTGGTGACATCAGTCCATGAAGGCTTGTTCTGCCATTGCTGCATGTGACCATTTTAGTACATCATATGTGGAACTGAATGGGCATCTTGCAACTTCTAAAATTGTAGGAAGGATGGCAGGATAGCTGAATACCTGTTATCAGCACTAATTATGCTAGAGAGGAATTTTTTAAAAATCATTTTGTATTTTAACGTATCTATGCTAAAGTTGCTCAGGTCTAAGTATGATCTACTGTTGCATCGGGCTTTATTCTGATTTGGTACTGCAGTATCGATCATGCTACTTTGTAGGAGGGTGTTGCTAAATAAAACACATACACATGCCACTCTTTAAAACTGCCATTGTAAGTATATAGTAACAGATAACACTTCATAAATGATTTCTAAATTGCAGAAGCAAAATATGATGAACATCAAACCAGATAGCACTTCTTTTCTTCTGCTGAAGGAGTGTGGGACATTAATCAGGTGCAGTATCCTTAACCAGGGGAGACAGTGCTGGAGCAATGCTCTCCCTTCTTTTCCTTCGTGCTCATTCTTGTAGGGGCTGTGATCTTACATTCTTTCTTGTTTTCTCCTTTGAATTTTCATTATATTTATCCAGATTTATGTGTTTGGTGTGTGTTTTTTATTTTCTTTATTGTGCTATAAAAGCAATTCTGCTGAGCTCTCCAAGTTGCATTCTTTTAGTGGCCAGGAACAGACCATTTGCAGTATGTGCTTCATTCCCTGGGGCCTCACTGTTACACTGAGTCTGTTTTTTCAATATAACTATTATTGTTCTGCACTTTTCCTCCCAAGGACAAGGAGCGTAGACTTTATTCTGACCGTACTGACCATATTCTGAGTAGCTACTCTAACAAAACTCTGTACAGCTGCTGCTGACCACAGCTTGTGTCATCATTGCCAAGATCCAACTTGTACCCCTGTTACAACAGGGAAGTCCATCACTTTTGTAAATACCTCAGTCTAGACCTCAATACTTTATCATATGGTCAGTAGTGATCATTAATATTTTTACATTTTGTTCTGATGAGGAAGCATGATATTTGTTTTACTATAGAAAGAGGAGGAAGCATATGAGCATTTAGAATGAGCTTTTTTTTAAGAGCTCCAGGAGGCCTGGAGAGATGAAAAGCCCCTACAATACACATGCCCTGCTTAGTATCTCCAGTAACTATAGATGTTGATAACCCTTCAAAGGATAAACAGAATGATACAATAAATTATAATGTATTTTCTAGTTTGTTTGCCAAAGTTGTACCTTATTTCAGTGGTGCTATATTTTCTACTAGGGCAGCTTTTTTTCAGTTTGAGGTCATTACCCTAATGGGGTATCAGAAAGAAAAGAGAATGTATTGTATTAAGGGAGTCGCTATGAAAATCTGTGTGCTGATTACACATACTTTTTACAGGGTATGCCATGGTGCAGTTACCCATAAGAGGTTTACATGAAACACCATGCCATATAATATGAGTGCACTGCTAGTAAGACAACTCTTTCAATCTTGCATCCTGGTTAAAACACATAGAATGCGCTGGGTTTGGTTATTGGTCTTTTTTTCCCCTTTCTCTAGTTTATAGCTTTCTGAAAGGGAACTGCTTTTGAAAGTATAATAATCTCTGGAGTGCTCTACCAGCTCAGGAAGTTAAATGATTGACACCCTGTCACAAGGCATCTCCTACTAACATAACCCAGAAAGAAGTATGCCCTTTTTCTGAAATGCCATTGGCCTTGCTGATTGCTATGTGATTACTGTTAACACCTAGCTTCCTATCAGCCAGTTCTTCCCTGATTGTATAGTCACTTTTTGTATTAGTACACATGATCTCTCCTTTCTAATATCAGTACTTTGCCTGGTCTCTGTTGAATTTTATCCTCTCAATTTTGAACACACTGAACTTTGTCAAAATTACTTCTAATTCCGATTTTACCCCTAGAGCGATATGAATGCAGTTCCACTGAGGCCTTTTCCTGGTCTTAAAATCAAGAATCAAACATGGTTAGAAGGGAAAAAGGGGTTTTACCTCTGTATTTATTTTAAGAATCTTTAGGTGCACCATGTCCAGGTCAAATGCGCTGAAATGCACACCGCAATGCACACTCACAATAGATCTGGTATAACATTATAGGTTTTACTAGTTAGCATATCTATCAAAAATTCCCCAATGAGAGGTTCGAGTGAGCCCCCCTCCCCGAGGAACCTTCCCCTGGATGGTTCTATCATCTCAGTTTACAAAATGTGTTCTGGAGAGGACCTTGGGGTCTGGGCATATTGATCCCTGACTACAAACCCTCTAAAATGTTTCGTCTCCTAGCTTGACAAACAAGTCCAAGAATGCAGGCTAAAAAACACTAAAAATACAAAGGCTATAAAAAGGTATATAAAGGGTATAACAGAAAAAGCGAAAAATCATCATGGCATCACCACTGCAGTTGTGTAAATTATTGTTGAAAATACATTGTAGTCCCAGATTTGGGCCAGCTCTAAAGGTGTTCTCCAAGTTTGGTGACTCCAGAATTGATGACTGACAATTGCTAATGGCAGGAATGGTTGTGATTTTTTTTCCCCAGGTTATGGTTCTCTGTAGTAGTAATTACATTCAGGTTCTCGTTAACAAGATTGTTTATTAAATTTGCAGCAGTATCACTAACTGTATTAAAGTAATTCTTACATTTGCAAGTGGTAGGCAATTACATTGGCTTGACTATGCTTGGCGAACTCTTGTTGTCTGCTTATATATTGTCTTATATTCTTTTTATAGCTTTCTTTTTTTGATATTTTGCAATATTTTGACTTTCCAAGCTAGATTAATATGTTTCTATTTCCTCAGCCTTTCCTTATCCCAGTAGATGGAGGAGGTGTGTTTGGTATTCTGCTACTTCCTTCTTGTATACTTGCAGAGGATCTCTCTGTTGAGACTGCCTTGGCTAGTTAGAAAAGTTCTCTAGAGTAATTCACTCTCTGAAGCTTTGTATGTTTGCCTTTTCTGCATATTCTTCAGCTTCTTTTCTTTTCCTGGACTACTGTTTAAAATGCATTTTATTTGGTATCTGCTTGTAATTAATTCTTCCATGTATGAAACCTGAGGTAGTGTGGAACACTAACCATCTCTGTGTATCATCCATATTTATGTCTCCCATCCAATTAAATAATGATCTCTTCCTTTCTTTTGTCTTCCCATGACTGCTTACTGTATTTATGGACTTTCTCCTCATTGCCTTTTTTCTCTAGCTAATTGAAAGATGTTTTGCACCGCAGTCTTTTGATTTTATCCATATGGGGCATGTGAGTACTCCATTATGCTTATCATTAATTATCTACTTTTGTTTCCACTTTTATAATGATTCTTTTTCCATTTTCAGATCATTTCAAAAAACTACTGATGCAGTTAGAATTGTCTCTTCTTATTTTTCCTACCTACACTTCAAAAGGGGTTTGCTTTTGTGTATTCAATGTAGTTTCTCTCAGTAGGTGGTAGCTCTCATGTGCTCATTTATCCTTTAGATAATCTTATTGAGAGATTTTACTGTGGGTTTTTTTTATTCCTCTTTTAGTCTGCTTTTTAAGTCAGAGCAAGGACTTCAAATCTTTTTTTCATATAGTAAACCTCATCATTTCACAATGACCCTATATTAGCTTTGCTCCACCAGTTAATTTCATTTTAAGTTAAAAACAAACGTACAGTAGCTTCTCCCCAGTAGCTTTTTTTCATGTCTTGAAACTTACTGAACTTTTGCATTAAAGGTTTAATTAATGATGTGTCCTAAAAAAAAATTTAAAAAAAAAAATCCCCAACCCCCCTGCTACTCCTTGGCAATGACTCTGTTTTCTCTTGCTAAATCCACCCTAAGATACCCAGTAAGTTAGCAGATCTTTCTGAATTTCAGAGTAAGCCTTCTAGATAATATATGCAAGTCCACACCTTCTTGTATATGTTTGTTAAAAAGCACTTTCACTGTGTCTCTGATATCTATGATGTGTATAGATGCTTTTGTTTTCCTTACTAGTATTCTAATATCTGACATTTACCGAAAGATTCAGATAAAAGTCTATTATTCTCACCATTTTTCACATAGCCTTGCTGCAATGTCTAATTTTTAGATTTGTATTTAATAAGTAAATCTGTGTTTTCAATGTAGCAGTGGGCATCTTGTAACCACTAACTTTACTGTAGTAGAAAAACCTCATTCATCTACTCATATCCCAAGTAAAATCTCCTTCTGCTTCCCATCAGGTACTATCACTTATCTCTCTTATGGAGATTCTTGAAATTCCGTTTCCGTTGGGACTGAGATGGATTTTGCATGGCTGTTTGCTTTTCCCAGGGCAACGTGCCTTTCTTCCTAGGTTTTGAGCTTTATGTGCATGTACAGCCAGTTTGCATCTGCAAATCCTCCCCTTCAAAGGTTAAGCTATGTGTGTGTAGATCCTGAGCTGTTGCACATCAGACAGGATAATGACATGCGGAGCTGCAGAGGGCTCACAGCAAAAGGGTCCAGTGCACATGACCTATCCTGTCCTTTGGTGACATTCATAAGATGGCCATGTGAGAGACAGCAGGACACCATGGATAAAGGAAGGGAACCCACAGTTGCACAGAACCGAGAGCCAAGGCAGGAAGTACTGGGACAACTGTATCAGAGCCACCAAGTAAGGGTATAAAGTCAGCAAAACCTGAGCCAGGGAGGTAAGGGTAAATTAGAGTGGGCAGTTTATTTAGGAGGGGTTAAGGATGGTAAACACATCCTTATGTGATTACTGTTAACACCTAGCTTCCTATCAGCCAGTTCTTCCCTGATTGTATAGTCACTTTTTGTATTAGTACACATGATCTCTCCTTTCTAATATCAGTACTTTGCCTGGTCTCTGTTGAATTTTATCCTCTCAATTTTGAACACACTGAACTTTGTCAAAATTACTTCTAATTCCGATTTTACCCCTAGAGCAATATGAATGCAGTTCCACTGAGGCCTTTTCCTGGTCTTAAAATCAAGAATCAAACATGGTTAGAAGGGAAAAAGGGGTTTATTTAGGAGGGGTTAAGGATGGTAAACACAAATAGCTTGGGAAGAGGGGGAAATTGAAGTATAAGGTGAAGCAAGTCATCTGCTTGGGGCTTTTGGGAATGACTGTTGAGTAGCTTGTTCACGATCAGTGCAGTCTGGCAGGACAGCATATCTGTTGTCGATGTGTCTGTGATGGTGTCTGACTGGCTTCAGTTCTTGGGGGAACTGGGATGTTCTCCCTAACACCAGTGATGGAGCTCCCAGAAGAATGGACTGAACTTCTTGATAAAATTCTTGTAAACTCACTGATCTCAAAGATCTGAAGATTTTTATAAATACAGGGAGAGAGACACAAATTCAATCAAATTGACAGAAAAACTTCAGTCTTGGCTCCAAAGTCAGCTGCATAAGCAATGGGTGTGTGCCCATGGGCCAGTCGGTGCACTGCACTGGCACACGGCTGGGCAGAAGCTACTAAGAAGCTTGTGTGGAAGACTGGGATGAGTTTAGGGAAATATAGGTAAGAGAGGAACGGAAGAAAACCGAATTTACTACATGAGGGACTGTGTGCACCCAGAGAACCTAGAATACAGAAAAAGGTATGTAAGGAGTCAGAACATAACTGAAAACAAACAACAAAAAAACCCCAACCAACCCACCAACCAACCAACCAACCAACCAACCAACCAACCAACCAACCAACCAACCAAAAACCGAAAAGAAAAATGCATTTGTAGCCCCTGCTTATGAAACAATGTATTTCAAATCCCCATGGATTTCCTCTGACACATTTTTGGGTGAAGACAAATTATTTATTTAGCTTCCTTTTTCTGCAGTGAATCATCCTAATCTTTCAGGAGAGTAGTCATCACAAACTTTAGACTTTATCTGTGATAAAAATACCGTTTTCCCCCTTGCTTTTCTTTCAAACTTTATCTGCAAATTATTTCTATTGTTCTGACTCTGCACTGATAAAATAACACTCTTATTCTCACAGAACTAACATCATCTGCAAATTATCTCCTTTGTTCTGATGTCTTTTCCACATAATGTTCACTGACTTCACTTATGACAGGCAATCTTTGTGTCATTCATTTGGGCAAAGAATGTAGTATGTGTATATCACAGCTCTAGAGCTGTTATTGTGCAGATCCCAGAGGAAACTTTCTACTGTCCTCTAGTGTGCTGTGTTCACAAAAGTAAAAAAAATTAGCTAAATAAAATTTTCTTGTCTAATCAAACGTTCAACTTAACATTCAAATCATCTTATAAATGTAGGTAATTTGGTTAAAATTCAAATGTTTCTTGTCATGGAAATCTCAGTTTTTGTCTTCTCGATTACTTGCCACCATAAGATGAAGTACTGGTGACCCCATCTGCACCAGACAAATAAAGAGTTAGGAGACAGAGGCTTTAATTTGCAAGGTGGGGTGCATAACTGCTGTGGTTATGAATGATACCTCGGCCAATCCTGCTTTGGTAGCCTTTTCCACCTGCATCTCTTTTCTCTTGTGACCTTAGGTACTGCAAAAGCCTGTTTGTTTTCAGTTTGTGTCCCTCAGTTCAGAAAGACTAGGATTAGGAGACTGAAGAAGTTCAAAGCCTTAATGTACCATCCAAGCAACTTGACACAGTAGGTGACATTAAATTGACTTCAAATCATTCTCTTTTAGCTCTTAAAAAAATACACTCAACATCCCTTCTCATACACAACTATAGTTGCTTTTCTCTTAACCCTTTAAGGACTGCTTTATCAGTTTGTCTCTAAACAATGATCAGCATGGATAAATCACTGATAATATTCCAAGTAACTGTAGGTATTCAAGTGTTTGATAAAGCAAATTCTGCTGTTACAGGTATAAATTACTGAAATTTATAGTGGGGTAGAAAAATAAAATATAGGACATAATAAAATAAAATTAGGACAGTTTATCTTAAACAAAGTTGCCTTTTAAATACACAGTAACAATTTTTTACTTTTTCTTTGCCATCTCAGAGTGCACTACAGTTAAGCACAACAGCTCCATATACCATTGCCTTTTCAGTGTACAAAAATGGATTTGTTATCTCTACATGTGCGGCTTCTCCTGTCTCTATTCACATCTCCTTTTTGCCTGTTAACTTCCTATGATATATGGTAAAATCTATGAGAAAAATTAGGTGTTATATTACAAATAAAATATCTGAATATTCATGTCAGCCTTTATATGGAAAGGTTAGTACAGATTTGCTTGGAACACTTGTACCGTAAACATTATGTTACATTTCTTTGTAGACTATATATGCAAAAAAAAAGGCCCTGCTTTAAAATTACTTGCAACATATTGATTAAGGTTATTAGGATTTTTTTTTAATACTCCTTTGACCTTATAACTGAAATTACTGAGATCTGATTTAAAATTATGTAAGCTGAAATTCTGTATAGCAGCAGAAAAAATCTCAATTTCAAGTGTGGTTTGTGAGACATATGCTTGGATCCTCTGAGGAATGTTCACTTCCCAGTAACATGAAGTACCATTTACTATCTCAGTGGGAATTGCCAGATATTGAATGTCAGGCCTGCCACTGGTTCATTTGTACATTTTGGACCTTAGGATTTTGTCATATGAGGGAGGAATGAAAGTGAGACAGTGGCAGAAAAATGCACTTGCAGGAAGGAAAATATATTTCTCTGGAGGCACTGGTGTATTTTTAATTGCAGCTGTTAAAAGCACTTGTCTGGCATGATCGGTTTGGCATGATGCCTTATTCAAAGAAGGCTGGTTGTACTATATCCTCTGCGACCTGAGAGAGACAGTGGTGGCTGCTATCAAAGTCTTTCCTGTCTTCATGCCCTCCAAGCTTCTGTGACTCAATTGCTTTGTGTAGCTCCTTGCCACCCCTTAGATACATCAGCAACAAAAGGAAGGCTGAGGAGGATTTCCATCCTTTACTTCATGCAGGGAGAAACAGTGACAAAGGATGAGGAAAAGGCTGAGGAACTTAATGCTTTCTTTGCCTCAGTCTTGAACAGTAAGACCAATTGGTGTCTAGGTACCACCCCCCTGAGCTGGAAGACAGGGACAGGGAGCAGAATGAAGACACCATATTCCAAGGGGTAATGGCTGGTGAGCTGCTGTATCACCTTGACACACACAAGTCTTTGGAGCTGGATGGGATTCACCCCAGAGTACTGAGGGACCTGGCAGAACAACTCACAACAAAGCAACTTTCTACCAGGAGCTCTGGCTAACCAGGAAGCTTCCAGTTAATTGGAAGTTTGCAAATATGACACCCATCTATAAGAAGGGTTGGAAGGAGAATCTGGGGACCTACAGGCCTGTCAGTCTTAACTTGGTTTTGGGTAAGGTCATGGAGCTTGAGACGGGACTTTAGTAAAGCCTTTGATACCACTTCCCACAGTGTTCTGGAGAAACTGGCTGCTCATGCCTTGAACAGGTGCACTGGTAAAAGAAAATGAGTAGATGACCAAGATGACCAAGCCCAGAGAGTAGTGGTGGAGCTACATCCAGCTGGTGATGGTCATGAGTGGTGTTCCTCAGGGCTCAGTATTGGGGGCACTCCTGTTTAATGTCTTTACCTGTGATCCAGACAAGGGGATCAAATGCATCCTCAGTCAGTTTGCAGATCACACCAAGTTGGGTGGAAGTTGACCTGCTGGAGAGTAGGGAGGCCCTGCCGAGGGATCTGGTCAGGCTGGATTGGTGAGCCGAGGCCAGTTGTATGAGCTCCAACAAGGCAAAGGGCTGAGTCTGGCCCCTGGGTCACAACAACCAGGCTGGAGGCAGAGTGGCTGGAAAGCTGCCCAGAGGAAAAGGACCTGGGGATGCTGGTGACAGTGGCTGAACATGAGCCAGCAGTGAGCCCAGGTGGCCAAGAAGGGCAATGGCATCCTGGCCTGTGTCAGCAATAGTGTGGCCAGCAGGACCAGGGCAGTGATTTTCCCCCTGTACGCGGCACTGGCGAGGCTGCACCTGGAATCCTGTGTTCAGTTTTGGGCCCCTCACTACAAGAAAGACATTGAGGGAGTGGAGTGTGTCCAGAGAAGGGAAACAGAGCTGGTGAAGGGTCTGGAGCACAAGTTTGGTGGGAGCTGGGATTGTTTAGCCCAGAAAAATGAGGCTCAGGGAGAACATTACTTCTCTCTGCAACTACCTGAAAGGAAATTGGAGTGAGGCGGGGGTCAGTTTCTTCTTCCAAGTAACAAGCAATAGGACAAGAAGAAACGGCCTCACGTTGCACCAGGGGAGGTTTATACTAGATATTAGGAAAAATCTTTTTGCCTAACTGGTCTTCAAGCATTGGAAGAGGCTTCCTGGGGAAGTGGTTGCATCACCATCCCTGGAGGTGTTTAAAAGATGTGTATATGTGGCACTTAGGAAAATGGCTAGGGAGTTGGAAGTGTTACTTTAACTGTTGGAATCCATTATCTTAAAGGTCATTTCCAACCTAAATGATTCTAGGCTTCTGTGATGGGAGGCAAGCGTATCTCTGAATAATTCCTATATGGAAGCACCAAACTCAATTACTGGCATGTGTGTACTGGCAAACACAGTGTTGAGCCTTAGCACGAGAGACAGATTGTGTAGTGCTGGGTTAATGGTTGGACTCGATAATCCGAGAGATGTTCTCCAACATAAGTGATACCATGATTATGTGATTTTGTGTGCACAGTGCAAGCACTGGAAAGCAGAAATTTGTCTTGCCTATGCTGTCATCTCTAGGTATTTCAACAACTACCATCTTACTCTAGATAGCATGAACTGTGAATTGAAGATCATTGCATGAATACTTTACTTCAGATGAAGGGAAAGTGAGTAAGTTATATTACAGTTGAAATATTTTGCATGGATAGATGTTTTTTCCAATGTTGCTCTGGTAACTAGAGGGAATCAAAGGTTATGAAACTTATACAACAGCACCTATTACTTTTCCTAGAAAGTGTAATATAATTTGATGACCATTCCGTATGCCATTTAAACAAAACTTAAATATCATGATCCCTGTTTTATAAAAGCCTTCTTTATTCCTTAGCTACTGAAATCTAATATATTAAAATAGTCTCAGATGATTTGTACCAGTATCGTTTTAACTTTTATAATGATAGATTAAACAAATAAATTTAGTAAGATTACTCTTGTAGGAGGATGTGATTGTTTAGCAAATAGGACTGTGAAGCTAATTTTTTGGAACTAGCACTCCTGACCACAGCACATCAGCTTTCTTCATGCCTCTTCAGAAAAGCAAACATGGCACTAAAGACAGAGGCAAGATAGGTAGAGTGAGACCTAGCCTATATTCAAGCAGCAAGAACCCCTTATGCAACTTTAATAATAATCATTAATATAACTATTAATCATTATTACTTTGCTTCCCTGGTCAAAGTTACAGGTTGGAAGAGCATTTGTTTCTTATACCTGGACTGTAGTTTTGACCTTATTCAGTCTATACATTTAGAAACAAGTAGCCACCACTGATAACAGGAAGCTAAGGGAGGAATTTTGCTTTCCAGTATTCCCCTTAAGATGTTGTCATGCCCTACCTAGCCCATCTATAGGTTTTCAGTATCACTTACTGAAAGATTCTATTTTTTCAGTCCTCCATGAAAATGTATGTTAGGGCATTCTGACCCATAAGTACATGAACATAACATTTGTATCCCCCAATGGCTACTTGTACACATTCAGAAAAATCACAGTCCTTTCTCTAACTACTTGTTGAACAGTAAACTGTCAACATACAAAAATAAAAACTCTTGATGGTACCCACTGGAGACAAAACAGTGGAAGCACTTATATGAACCTTTGAGCACAAGTCATTGTTTTATGATTAGATTTTAAATGCACCAGGGTTTTGTAAACCATACCTAATTCTTCACACACAGTGCTCTTTTCTCCAGCTTCTGGGAGAAAGGAAAATGCAGCCACTTTTTTATGTGAACCTTTTATATTAAGCCAGACAGGCTGGACGCTGGTTTGTGAGGGAAAGAGTTATAGCTTAGAATGACTAGCAGAAAAATAGCCAGCACTGATTATCCAGACGAAAGGCCAAAGGGGGAGACACAACAGGTTGCAGAAACATTTTGCAGTTTATTTTTTTTTATTGAAGTGTCACAAGTCCATTTTCTGCTTCTCATTTTCTACCTGAGAAAATTCTTTGCAAAGGTAACAGGACAAGCTTTCGACAGAAATAGTAATAAAATTATCATGAATATTTAGGAACATTCTTGTTGGATGGTAAAAACATGCATTTGCTTTAATAATATTTAACATATTGCAGGTTTCATTATGCCTGTGACAGACACTTTTAGTAAAAGTTGATTTCTGTGAATGTTTATTACATATTCCATGACTTGGAAAAGAATTTCCTGCAAAAAAAGACTACCAGATTTTGAATTTGTTGACTATTACATAATGAAAAGGAATATGACTTCTGCATCAGGCTGGATCAGCCATGTTTCAGAGTTGTGCTGTGCTGGAATGCTTTGCTTTGTAGATACTGAACTGCACCACTGGTATGGTTTGAATAACTTCAGAGACTCCTTCCTTGTATCCACGCTTCTTTTACGGAACAGGTTTCCTGAATGGGGCTTTTTCCCTTATTATGATATGTTCTTATCAAAGAATCATAGAATGGTTTGCATTGGAAGGGACCTTAAAGATCATCTAGTTCCACCTCCCCTGCCATGGGCTGAGACACCTTCCATGAGACCAGGTTGCCTAGAGCCCCATCTAACCTGGCCTTGAACACTTCCAGGAACAGGACACCCACAGCTTCTCTGGGCAACCTGTTCCAGTGCCTCACCAATCTCATAGTGAAAAATTTATTTCTAATATCTAATCTAAACCTACTCTCTTTCAAGGGTAGATTTTTCAAGCTGTCTCTTTTCCAAGCTGAACAATCCCAACTCTCTCAGCCTATCTTAACAGGAGAGGTGCTCGAGACCTCTGATCATCTTTGTGGGCTCCTCTTGCTCCCCAGGTCCCTGTCTTTCCTATGCTGGGGGCCCCCAAGCCGGACAGAGTACTTCAGGTAGGGTCTCATGAGAGGGGAGTAGAGGAAGAGAAACACCTCCTCTGACCTACTGGCCATGATTCTTTTGATGCAGCCCAGGATACAGTTTGCTTTTGGGCCTGCAAGTGGACATTGCTAAGTCATGTTGAGTTTCTTGTCTACCAACAGGCCTAAGTCCTTTTCCTCAAGGCTAGTTTCAATCCATTTGTGGAAACCCCACCTGCATTTGTGCTTGGGATTGCCCTGACCCAGCTGCGGGACCTTGTACTTGGCCTTGTCGGATCTTCATGAGGTTCACATGGGCCCAACTCTCAAGTCTGTGAAGGTCCCTCTGGATGACATTCCTTCCCTCCAGTGTGTCAATTGCACCACACCCCATGTGTTTAGTGTCATCCACAAACTTCACAGATTTCACAGAATATTCCGGATTGGAAGGGATCTGCAAGGATCACTGACTCCAACTCTTAAGTGAATGGTTTGCACAGGGATCAAACCTGCGACATTGGTGTTAGCCCCATGCTCAAACCAACTGAGCTAATCTCAGGGTCCAGACTTGCTCAGGGTGCACTCAATTTCACTGTCCACATCCCAAGAAAGATATTAAACATCACCAGTCCCAATACCAACTCTTGAAGAACATCACTTGTCACTGGTTTACAATTGAACATCAAGCCATTGACCATAGCTCTTTGATTGTAACCATCCAGCCAATTCCTTATGGGTCCTAAATGAAGCCGATTTACTGGACAAAATGGCTGGATTATGTTTTCTCAGGAACTATGAACTACCATTGGTAAGTAGTTATGATTTGTGTTAACTAACCTTGTGGCTCTAAGTACAAAGCATATCAGCAAATTAGAATGTTACTTTAAAAGTAGTCTTAATTTGTACAGTATACATGCTATTTTTTCTCAAAGATAAATGACAATATGATTCTATGTGAGTGTATGAATCCAGAAGCATCCTGGGGATGAAATCTGTGTCAGAGGCAGTTTCATTCCCACTGCTCCACTGGAGTACTAATCAGATGACTGACAATAACAGAAGCAAAGTCCCACTTTACTTAGTACAGGTAAATTTATGGTTATATTGTTATATGAAGATAAAACGGCATGTTTCCCACCTACCAGGTAGAAAAGAGGAAGCAGGTAAAAGAACAAGAAAGAAATAGTTTGCATACAAAAATGTGCAGCAAAATTCTTATTCTTTCATGTACATAAGGGTTGAAAGTACTCCAGAGGACAGGCAAGCTTTAGGGAAATGTTTAAAGAACAGTAATTTAGAGATTCTTTGTTCAGTTAAAAAAATTTACTATGCTTTTTCAATACTGGTTAAAAAGTACTTTGAGATCACTAATTCTCTGCAAACGTAAGGGACACAATCAAAGAAAACATTTATGTGTTCTATTCTTTGATCAAACTGTAATTCATACCTGGTATAGATCAGCCATTATTGTCTTTGGTGATTTGTAATTTACTAGTTCAAAATTAGATTTATGCTGAACATTTCAATGGCACATTGTATTTCAAAAGCAACCAAGTTGTTTGATTAATGGTGGAACTACTGAAACTATCTTACAGATTCATGACCTGTGTTCCTATGTTGCAGTAGCCTGGTCCTCTCCTCTTGTTCCTTATAAATAACCTTCCTCCTACCCCAAGTAATATTGTTACTTCCTTGATAACATCTGCTAGGCTTTCCTATTCACAGTATGCTTGGCTCTCTCCCATATTCCCTAAATCCCAGCTGCTGGTGAAGGAGCAGCTTGTATAATAGCTGATTTCAACATAATACGTGTGCTGATTGAGAGATTGAACAAATCTAATTGTTGCTGAGCTTGTATGGCTGCCTTTCCAATGGGGGTCTTATGCTGGGTTTCTGTATCCTCTTTCCCAATGCCAATATTCTCCTATCTCTTTGCAACTTGTCTTCTAGGTGCCAAGCTTCCTGAAATGCAGAAGAGTGGGCAAAGGTGGTGGCAATAGTGCATAGGAGACTAAGAGAACTGTGAAAGGGATGGACAGTCAGATATATTTAACCTCCTTATCAAAGCAAAATTTAAAAGGAGAATCGAGTGGCAGCAAGGGAGCAGCTTACATGTGTGTCCTGGTCCACAAATGGAGTCCAAATTAGTGGCACCGACAGTGGCCTAAGAGACTTCCCAGTATTTCTTAATTTTCTATAAAGTAGCACCATTCCTTCCAGACCATCTGGAGCTACGTACAATACACCCCTTACTGACTGCTCCAGTGTCTTCCCCTACCCATGACCCATAGTCAACGTATCTTCTCTCCCATAGTGACCACACTCGCGTATTTGTTCCAAGCCTTGCCCCCAGCCTTGGTCCTACTTTCTACCCCAGAATCCCTTTTCTCAATCCTCTGGTCCCAACCCTTTCCACCTCCACTTATTCTGTGGGTCACACCTAAGCTCAGTGCCCCGTACACATCCACCTATTTTCTCAGCCAGGTCCAGGTACTTTGATTTACATGGATAGCTCTGAGCTGATGGATTCTGCCCCTACCTAATAGTGACTTGGACCAACTTGTTGGTTACTCTGACAGCTAAGCATGGCTTGGGCTAAGCCTTCGCTTGGGCTCGTTGCTTGCTAACATAGATATTGATGTCAGAAGTGATTTTTGCAAGCACAGAGACCACACAGCAGAAAGTTGGGCTGGAACAGAAGGGAGCAATTGAGGTGATAGGGCTTCTGTGGTGATCAAGAAAGAGGAGTGCTTACTTTACAATGAAAATATTATGGGTTGACAAGTTTTACACACCAAAGGGAAGGCCAAGAAGAGGTATGATTGCGCTCTATAAATATTTCAAGAAGGTAAACAGCAGGAATAAAGATAAGTGTTATTGCCTAAATTATATTGCCAGCAGAAGGATAAACTGGCCATGAATTAATGTCAGTTCCAATTTAGTAGGATGGTTTTAATCCTCCAAGATTGAGGCTCCTGAAACAGTGTTATAAGAGCAACAAAAATATCCTACCTAGGTCTGGGTGAAATTTGTCACATCATGAATGAGACTGGGAGAGGCTCAGTCTCAACAGCACTGGGAGTCTGGTGCTTGGGGAGTGCCACTAGCACACCAAATTTTTGTCAGCAATGCAGTGCCTTGCTGCATGCTCCCATGCCTACCAGGGCTGGATGGAATATTCTAGATGGTTTTTAATAAATGCCTGGAACACTAATAATACCACTTTACTTTGTGGTATATCTATTTATTAATGTAACCTGCTATCATCTTTGCCTTCTTTTTCAGCAGCTGTGAAATGATTTTATGGTCTTAATTATTTTTCATAATAACCCCCAAATTCCTCTCTTGATTAGCTTCCTAGATGAGATTTCTATTTAGCATATATTCTCTAACTTGGTGTTTGGTTTCCCTGCTAATTATCTCACATTTTTTTCTGTGTTAAGCTGCATTTGCCATCTGCTCATCCAGTCAAAAAATAATGGAAAACCTTTTGAATCCGATTGCATTCTCCTAATTACTGGTTCTGTCTCCAGTTGTGTTATTACCCACAGATTGAAAGATCTTGGGCCAAATAATTAATAAAAAACCCTGAGATTCCTTTGATTTTGGCTGAGCCATGCTGATACATACCAAGATCCTGATCTTTCACTTCCTAATGTTCTGTATTTTAAGTTCCCCATCTTTCAAAATATAAACATCTGAATCCCTCTTCTCTGTTTTCACATACAGTATAGATGCTGCATATCCCACACTTAGACCAATCTCCCACTGTGAATGAGTATTTCATTTAGCCATACACAGCAAGTACTCCAGATAATTCACGTGAAGTTAGCAGCACTTCCAACGAGCTTCAATGTTTCAATAAACATGAACCGAACACTCATTTGTGGCTACATATATGTGAATATTTGCAGATGTTTCGCAATATCAATGCTTAGAGCATTAGAAAACCCCAAACCCCCAAAAAATATTTTAAGTTCTCATATGTATATTTTCTTCTTTCTCTGTATTTACTGATTTTTTTCAGTTTCTCAGTGTTTCTGTATGTCATTTTGGTGTAGGTACTTTTTAAGCCTTGCACTTGGATTCTGTGATGCTGTTACCTCCTGATACTTGTTATCTTACTGGGTTGGCCCTGGCTGGATTCCAGGCAGCCACCAAAGCCTGTCTGTCACTTCCCTCTGCAGCTGGACTGGGGAGAGAAAATATAATGAAGGGTTCATGAGTTGAGATAAGGACACAAAGAGATCACTCACTAAATACTGTCATGGGCAAAACAAGCTAGAATTAGAGATATTAATTAAATTTATTACTAACAAAAACAGAGCAGGATAATGAGAAGTAAAATAAAACCTTAAAAACATCTTCCTCCCCGCATCCCTCCTTCCCAGCTCAATCTCATCCCCCAGCAGTGCAGGGAGATGGGAATGGGGGTTATGGTCAGTTCATCACAGGTTTTCTGTCACTGCTCAGGGAGAGGAGTCCTTCCCCTGCTCCAGTGTGGGGTCCCTCCCACAGGAGACAGTTCTCAAAGAACTTCTCCAACTTGAGTCCATCCCACAGGCAACAGTCCTCCCCAGCCTGCTGCAGTGTGGGACACTCTGCCACGGGATGCAGTCCCTCAGGAACAGGCTGCTCCAGTGTGTACTACTCTCTCCACAGGCCTCCCATGGGGTTACAATCTCCTCTCATGCATCCACCTGCTCCAGAGTGGGTCTCCTCCATGGACTGTGGGTGGATCTCTGCATCCCCACAGATCTCCATGGGCTGCAGGGGCACAGCTGCCTCACCGTGGTCTTCACCATGGGCTGAAGAGGAATCTCAGCTCTGGTGCCTGGAGCACCTCCTCCCCCTCCCTCTGCACTGACCTTGGTGTCTACAGAGCTGTTCCTCTGACCTGTTCTCACCCAGCTCTTGTCTGGCCACAATTACATTTGCAAAATCAATTTTTTTCTTCTTCTTCTTCTTCTTAACTATGTTATCCCATAGGTGTTACCACCTTGGCCAGGGGCACATCCCTCCTGGAGCTGTCTGGCATGGGCTCTGCTGGACATGGAGGAAGGTTCTGGCAGCGGCTCACAGAAGCCACCCCTGTAGCCCCTCCCACTACCAAAACCTGGCCATGCAAACCCAATACACTTACTTGGTGAAAAGTATGCTATTTTGTGGGTTGATCTCTTTAGTTCCAGATTCTTCTTACCTAGTTCTTTCTCACGAAGACCATTCCTGTCCTTTTTTCCTGTCTGTATGTTTGTGTATCTTTCCCTAGAATCTATACAGGAATTTATTTTTTTTTCATGATAGACTCTTATTTCCAAATCAGCCGAATAGGATTTTGGAGCTATTAAGCTATTACAGTAAGGAGATCTACCATGCCAACTATACAGAACTGTTTATTTCTGCTGTGGAAAAAAATGTTTCAAATAAGCAGAACCCTTGTAAGTTGTTAGTCTGAGCAGTGTGACTAAACTATTGTGGCAAGGACATGAAGCCATATGACAGGTTTATCGCAACATTTGATCTTGTCCATTAGTAGTACTAGTATTATTTTCAAATGCCTTTTTAAAAGCAGAGTTTGGGCTTATAGTTAGTTAGCTGGACAAACAAGCTGAAGAACAAATGTTTCAAAACCACCTGAATTTCCTCAGGGCTACCAGTTCTTTTATATCCCTAATTATTTTTTCAATGGTAAGGTGCTATTGATCTCCATTTTTCTGTGTACCTAAAATAAATATCAGTTGAATGGGAATTGTAAGCATTGCATTCAGTTCCCGCAACTTGAAGCAATGCTAGCTTGGGCATTTACCTGAGGCTTTGTTTGAGATATTTCTTCTCCCCTCTCAAATATAATTTAACTTTTTCCCCTAAATACCAGTCTTTTACAATTTTATTAATTTATTCATGCTGCGACTTATTATTGCATTACCATAATCAAAAAATCATAAGAGAGAGAGGAATTCCTCATAATTAACAGAAAATTGAGTAAAGAGGAGGACAGAATAGATATTGTTACATTTCCTTTTCTTTACCTAAGAGTATCTAAGGGCCTCCTAATCTGGGCGAACTTCAAAGTGGGCACATTTTAGTAAAATGTATAAAAGATTACTTTTTCTGCTGAAATCCGTGTAAATACTTAGCTGTTTGCTTTTGTAAGTTTTGCATCACATGTAATTATGTGAAAGCATATAATTTCCCATCCAGAATTGTATTTTATTGTTGTGAAAAATCATTTGATTTATTATTTTAATCCTATAGAACGAGATGGAACTAAAATTACAACCCTAGAGAAAATCATGTATGCCTTCGGAATATGAAAAAATAAAAATGTGTATAGAAAAGTTTTATGAATATTCTCAAAGCATTTCAATTCCTTTGGGTAGTTTAGATATTAGATGAAATTTTGCTGTATTATTATGGAAATAGTAAAGATAGTCTAGACAATTTATACTGTAAAACCTCATGTAAGACAAAGCATTTGTAAGTCTAATAGATAGAATTATGTCATTACTAGTACATCATACAATTAGTTCATGAAGTCTGTATAGTTGTTCAAAGGGCCTGAAATATTAATGGAAAATTATATATATTAGGAAACTTGTTTATGTTTAAACTCCATGTTAGCCAATATTACGTTTACTGCTTTTAAACCACACCTGTGGTACAATAGTTTTTGAAGTCAAACAGCAATTGTCTAATTATATCACCCAATAACCAAAATGTTTTAAATAAGAAAACTTAGATAAATAGTTCTAAAAAATTGCTGTGATAAATCATGTTGTTCTTTTTTTTTTTTAAGGATGAACTATTACATCTGAATGACAACTAATTTCACACATGTGTATATCTGTTTTCTGTTGATTAGTAATTCAGGGGTGTTTCTGTGATTAAGAGAATTTATAATGCTAAATTTGTATAGCATTATAAACTATTCATTTGTGACATCTGTTTATGAGTAACTTGTGTGTTATTTATAGTTTGACTATTGAAAGATGGATCATAACTTTTTCATAATTCGTCTCCTGCCAGTAATTCAATATTATCTTCATGTTAAAAATAATCTCCTTAGTTTTAAATTTTCAGGAATTTTCCCCCTAGTTACATCTTGCAAATAGTTTGATGGAGGCCAGTAAAATTGTGGTAATCACATGTGTGTTTATAATTTCTAAACTCATGGTAGTTCTGCAGATAACCTCACTTAGGTGACTGTTTAGGGGTCAGTCAGCAATGTTTAGTATGGTTATCTAACAGAAATGGCTGCATTAACAACAAATTTCTCAAGATTGAAACAAATTTTTTCCCTTTAAATATTCTGTCAGAAAAAGACTGAGGATGGCAGTTTCTTGACATGACTTTGAACACTGGATCATAAACTATTTGATCAATCTGATTTTTCATTTTTTTATGTAAACTTACTTCCAGTGTCTTGTAAGAAAGTAGAGAACAGTGACTATGATTATCCTAAAATTGAAAGAGGCAGTTTCAGTAGATATTTTATTTAATGCATTTGGAAAGAAAAAAAGGTAGTTCTAAAGAATAGGGAGAAACTGGTATGGTTTTAAACGCAGCTGACTAATCTGAGAAGTTATGAGCTTTTAATATGGACTACTGTATTTTCTGAACTTCTCTCAAAAGTGAAGTGTAATTATACAACTCCATTTTATGTTCGACGCAACAAGATGTTTATTTTCCAAAAGGCAGTAACATTCAGATGGGACTATTAGTAGTATCCTGTGCTTAGGCTAGATTGGTCAGTGGAATGATGATAATGCCAGTGATTTGTACTTAATTAGCTGAGTATATTATGCATTAATTTAATCTTGAGGGTTTCATGAGGGTTTCAATATATCAATAACAATGTCTAAAATACTTGCAAGGCTTCTGCTGGGATTCTAATTTTGGTGCTGTTTTAAAATCAGACAAAAGCATCCCATACGAGTTTTGTGTTTACACTTCAGGTTCCCTGAAGTTTCTAAAGGACATGGAGAGATCTGTGATCCTTAGCAGTTACAACTATGGTACAGTGCATGTTAACAATCTGTATTTTGACCTTTCAATGATTGTGCTCTGTACATAGACTCCTAATACTGAAGATTTGGACTTCCTTGTAGCTAGCTATTAAAGCAATCACCAGACCATTGCAAAAGCATAAAGGAAGTGAAGGTCAAACCACGGGCAGTGAATTCTAGCTTGCTGCAGTAATCTAAAAGGTAATGCTAGCTGGAAGAGGTACCACTTGATGTGTACATGATGCACTGAAGAAAGCAAGGGACTCATGCAGCTGGAAAGATATAGTGATTTTTAAATCTGCTGTTGTAACTTCGCTTTTGCCCATTTAAAGTTGAATTAATTAGTGTTTCTGCAAAAAGATCACACTATTTTTCAGTCATCGAATTCCATATCTCAGTTTAGTGTAAAATATCTTTCGCACTCTCAGCTCCTATTTCTTTATGGCAATTCTACATCTTTTTGTCAGAGGATTTATCTATTATGATTGATGTTAGTTTAGTTGTAACTGGAATTTTGGGTTGGTTTTGTTTATGAATGTTTGTAAGGAATGTTCACTATACAAAACCATGCATAAAAAGTTTCCAGATGTGTTCAGTTTTACACTTTGTTCCAGCACAGGGGCTTTGTACAAGTGTGGGTGAATACTTCACCAAAAAAAAGTTGGGGGCTTGAAACTAATGCTTTTTACAGAAAACAGCAAACATTTTTTTCCTGTTTAACTCACTGCAAGGTTTCTATACCCCAAATAAATCCTTAATTTCTGTTGTAAAAGCTAAAATTAAGCACTCATTATTTTTGAGCTCAGGTCTGAGTCCTGCAGTGAGCTCTTTGTGACTTTTTAATGGTTAAGTAAAGGTCACATTTATGTATCCAGTGAGATGGAAGTGTTTTAAATCATCATCACAATAAACTTTTTTCTCCTGAGAAGGTTTAAAATGGAAAAGTAAGGATATTTCCTGTAAGCCCACTTTCAAACTTTTCCAGATTAGTTTTATTAACACTCATTCCTTTGGCAGCAAATACTATGTAGCATAAACAGATTTTGGTTTAATTTCTCAAAATCAGTTTTAGCGCTTCACACTACATGTGTGCTTCGTCTGTATTTGCTCTCCAGAAGACAATGTTTCTGATGGAGAGTAGACACTATATGGAAGCTCTCCTCCTGAGATAAGCAGATATTTAGAAATATCATCAGATCTCAAAGACCGGTCAATGCAGACATCCTCACAGTTTCAGCTCAGTGCTCTTGTAAACTCTGTTCCCCTCAGCCTGTACTTTAGAAGGAACCCGTAGTGGATTCTTTCTCAGGACAGTGGAAAAGTCTTACACAACCGATCATACCTTGAGCTATGGTCTCTAGCTGTTGGTAGACACTGCCTGGCACGTCAGAATTTGCTGCTGTAAATGTCCTTGAGTAGTCATTTAGCATGTGAGGTTACTGCATGTTTGGGACTGGATCAGGTCAAAGCTTTAAAGTTGGATATGACAGTCATTTTGTGTTTGAATTTGGACCTAGAATTAGCACTTTTATAAAGACTTCACAAGTGTATCTGTAGCAATGAAGGCTGACTGCACACTGGACAGCATCAGTACAGCTAGCAGCTTAAACTGAGTGATTGTTCCCTTCTTTTTGGCACTTGAGATACTGCAGTTGGAGAAGGGCCCAGTTCTAGCCCTTGCCCCACCCCCACCCCAGTATAAGAAACAGACAATTTGGACTATGTCCAGAAGATGGCCACTAAGATGGGCAGGGTACTGTAGTATATGATGCACAAGAAGACACTGAAGAGACCTGAATTTGTTCATCCTGAGGCTGAGGAAGCTAAGAGGAGAACAGAGCTAATTGCTGTCCTCAGCTGCTTAATGGGTCATTACAGCCAGATGGAGCCAGACTGTTAATGGACATGCACAGTGTAAGGACAGGAGGGAACAGATAGATGTTTCAGCAAGGGAAATTTCAATTAGATGTGAGGTATAAACTCTTCATTGTGAGGGCAGTCAAACACTGGAACAGTTGGCCACAACGACTGTTAATTCTCCTTCCTGGTGGATTTTCAAAACTTGAGCAGGCAATGCCTTGGGAAACGTAATGTTACGTTGAAGTTGACAGTGCCCTGCTTTGAGGGATAAACTCTGACCTCAGAGTGTCTCTTCCAATCCATACTGAGTTGGTCTACATTACTGACTTTATATGAAGGACATCATTCAAGTCTTGCCCAGAAATGGACACATTCCCTTCAAATGCTTACATATCTTTGTAGACCCTTTGTATTTCAAGTTACCTCCTTAAATTTGTTTATAAAGTCAAATCCGCACTGCATTTAGATGCTTTGGAAATCTGATTCCTATATGAAAGCAAAAAAGGAGAAAGGAGTGAAAAAATCAATTTAACCTTCAGTATACCAGAATAAGAGTACGTGATCTACCCTATATCTGTGCCATCCTATCCTATATTTTTAGCCATCTATCTATTTGGTTCTTTGTTATATCGTTCTCAGCTTCGATTTGTATAAATTTTATTTGCTCTTATGAGGCTTTGAGATTATTGGTGAAATCTCTTAAAATTAGCAAACTGAAAAAAGATAGAGAAAAAACAGAAAAAGACAGAAAATAGAGGGATGATGATATATAGCCTGGGTAATTTTGCATTATTTTACTATCGACCCTGAGTTGAGCTCCAGTGACACTTACATTGACTCCAGAGGGCTTTTGGAGCATGCAAGATGCAGACTGTCTTCAGTTTTGTATTTCTCAGCATTCTTACGGGTCATCACTCCTACAATTCTTGATCATCACCCTTATCCTCCTTGGTATTTTTCAAAAATATGCTACAATGTAATTAGGGGGTGGTGAGTTCCTTAGCCTTGTCTGTGCTCACTTTAACCTTCACTACAAGCATCACTAGAAAATGAGGGAAAATGAGAAGAAATACATGTGGATTTGCTCTTTATGAACCTATCACCTGGTCTCTTTTGGACTCGTTTGGGATATTTAGACTCTCCACTTGGATACTGTGCATTTGAAATGTGTATCAGAAGTGTGCTAAAGCACATCCTTTTTATTACTATGTTTATGACTGCTCCTCTGAAAAGAAAGCATTTGTGTCCAGATCACCCAGAGAAACATTACCTCCTTTTTTATTTCTTGAGTGGCTAATACTTTGCTTTCTATTGCTTCAGTTATTTTTATTTTCCTATGAAAATATTTGATTGTCTGATCCCATTACTTTTTTTTTTTTTTCTGAAATCTCTTTTGGCTCAGTTAATGCACATGTAATGTGTAAACTCCATATGGAGAAGGATCTGATTTGCAAGTACTGTGAATAGGTTCTGGCATTGCTTTGAGCATGAACCTTATATTTTTATCTGGGGAAAACAATGGTCTCTTAGTTGTTGCTTTTTGTATTTTGTTACATGTCAGTTCATTTGCTCAAAAATATACCAAGTTTGCTGCCAGGTTGGTTGATTTTCTTCAGCTTTAGGCTCACTCTATTTTAATAATGGCTATTCTGTATTCTATTTTTATTTGAAGTTCTTTCAGTATCTTCACTTCTCAGGACTACTCATTTCCTTTGCTCTCTTTCCCCAGTATAGCCCAGCTGCTAGTCTCTCACAGGCAGCTGGGTTTTTTCCTGTTGTATTTTTCCTGTTCTTCAAAACTTTAGTAGCTATTTGATTTTCCTAACCTCAAGGCCCAGTCCAAGGCAGTAAAAGGGCTTTAGTTATAAATACCACAGTTGAAAGGAAGTATTCAAGAAAGCTGAAATTGCAAGTGCAGGGGAATCTCATCTTTAGAATGGTCATACAATGATCAGCAGTGAGAGGCAGGCAGGAAAGTAGGCTCTTACACTCAGCAAGAAGTGCTTGTAGAAATAGTTTCAAAGGAATTAAATACATTTATTTCCTATATCCACAACAACTCTAAACAATTGTTGTGATTGTATTTTTCATCATGTTCTGCATGATGAAGTGACTTATTTTTCTGAGGTAGAAAAGAACCACAGAAAAACAAAACAAGTTTCAAGACAGGCAGATATGTTTACATATAGATACCCAAATGTAAATGTGTGGTTTTCTTTTGCTTGAAGTTATTTTTATTTCCTCTATGACTGTTCATGGAAATGGGCCCAAACAATATCTGAGTGCAAAAATACTTGCTTTCTCTTCCTATTGTGCTGTTTATCAGTGCTCAAGATACTATAAGAAATACAGTGTTTTGGTGTAGCATAATTTTGATTATTTTTACCACTTCATATTTTCAAACAAGAAGTTGTAAAAAGCATCTCATATGCTTTGTGGATTTGGTTTACATGGATTATGTGAATAGGGCTCATACTGCAAAAGTGCATAAACAAAGTATCCTTGACTTAATTTCATTCTTATGATGGCAACTGATCCAGGTACCTCTAGTCAAACTTCTGTCCAAAACAGAACAAACATATGGGTGACATACCATTTGAGCAGAGAAAATAGTGCTGCCTTAAATCAGGCCAATAGCATTCTTAGAAATATAAGAGATTGTCAGAGGGTAAATATTTTGCTGTACCAAGAAGTTGAAGGGTTTTGGTCATGAACTGTATTCAGTGTGGGGCACTTACACTTTAGGATATGGCTAAGTTGAAAAACAGCAAAGATGAGTATTACACACCATGACTAAGAGAAAAACTGAAGAATTAGAATAGAGAAAAAAAAGAACCTTCAGGAAATGAGTATTAATTAGATATTATTTTTTCCCTGAGTGCATTAAAAATTTATTCTCCTTCTGAATATGGAAGGTTTTATTCCCTGTCATTGGAGGCTTTAGACCACCTTTTAGAAAAAAATCTGCAGATAAAATCTGTAGGGCTTTGTAGAAGAAAAGCCTAGTTGGTTTTTCTCTCAATACCTTACCTAAATGGGTGGCTGAACACGGAGCAGGAGACCTCCAAATGATTTGCTCTAGCACCAGTGTGGAACAAAGAGGATATTGTGAATGGATAATCTTGGTGGACATGATAAAATCTTGGAGTTTATCCTACAGGTCTGTCACATTGATGTTTCAGCAGATAATACTGTGCAGTGGTGAGATATCAACAGGAGGAAAAAACTGCAGATAAAGCAAAAGGTGTAGGAGAAAAAATACATGTGAGGAGCGAGAATGGAAAACAGTTCATAATACTGTAAGTTTTTGTTGGTGCTGTTATAGCCATGTTTATATGCAAATATTGGATTAAACTCCTTAAAGTTTTAGTTTCACAGTTGAGCCGTAAATTATGCTTTGCTTTTAAGCTGCACTAAATCTCAATATAATGCATGGCTACTCTGTCTCTTTGAGTGTCACAGAGTTCTGTTTCATTAACACCAGTAAAATGATGTAAAGAGACTGATGACATAGTGTGCTGATGGAAATAATGAAACACTTGTTTCTTGCTGTTAGAACCAAAATCTAAAGAACTATCTGCTAAATTTCCTCTTGGAAATTGATCTATCTTTTCTTTGTTGTTGTTGTTATCATTATTATTATTATTAATATTGTTATTATTTTTTTATTAGCTTGCATAAATGAAGGGAGGAAGGCAAACTGAGTATTGTTTTCTGTGAGGCAAAACATATTTCCATATTTCTATGTGAAACAAAAATAATTTCCAGTTTTCCTCTGATGCATTGATCTCTGGATTCAAATAGTGATATTCAGTAATTGTATGGTGCTATCTGCTTTTTTTGGCCAATCAGTAAATGGATTTAGTGGGGGGAAAAAAGGAAAAGCAATAGAGAAATACAAGTGATAGAGAACATACACGTTTCTAATTTAAATTTAAAATAATATAGGCAGCACAGAAGAGCTCTGAAGGGTATCTGGAAATATCAGATGAAAAGAGAGACAGGCATATTACACAAATGAAGGGGAGATACAAAACTGGATATGTGGTATATTATTCAAAGGCTAGTCAAAAGTGCTGACCTCATGCATTTTCTGAATGCAGTGCTGAGGTGACAAGTTATCCCCAGCACTGCTTCTCACCTTTGCATGTTATTTCTCACCATATTGTCACTACCATAAAACCTGATCAAAACTCATCCAGATTGGACTCCATAATCTGGATAAATCCCTGTTGAGTGCACATTGTACAATAAAGTGTAGTGTTAAATACCTTCCAGTATTTTCTTTAACTAAAAATATTACTGATAGGTGATGTCTTAATCCTATTACATTATATAACTTGCATGGATATTTTGATTTGTAATTTTTGAATGGCAATTTTGTGTATTTCACCTGGCCCTTATATTGCTTTCCTTACTGTACCTCTTTATAGTAGATTTGATTGTACTTGCACCAGCCATACAAGAAAAACATATACAAAGAATAAAAGGTTAACATGTTTAGCAGAATAATTTATTTTCCCTCTGATTTAAAATTGAATGTTGAACTCAGCTTTTTTTTTTGAGAAATAATGTTGGCAATTATATGTCTGGGTTTATTATTTTTAGTTGTTCTTATCATTTAGGTTAGACAAGAAAAACTATAAAAATGAAATACGTTTCGTAATATTTAGAGGGAAAAAGATATTGTGTCTTGATGATAAGTTTGTTTTTTCAAAAGATCTTTCTTATTACTTATTTTGTCAGCAAGTTCTTGTATCTAGGAAGATTATTTCTGTTGGCTAGACAGTTTCAAAATGACAGAGTGAGATTAATAATATAAATACAGGTTTTCCTTGTTCTATTGATTTATTGGGTCCTAAATCTCTGAACACTCACCTATATTAGTCATTTTACTATTGAGAGCTATGAAAAAGAGTTACTCAGGTGTATGAGTGTTTGCAAGAAGGAGTATCTTTGTTAAGTGCAATTGATTAGCAACATACTACAAAGAAAGAATACCTCCTGTGAAAGTATCACTGTAATCCTTTGGGTGGATCAAATATGTACAGACATAATCCATTCCTAGGAATTGTGCATGGGAGAGGCTTAAGAAATATCTGTCTGAAATGTGGTCATGTCCCTGCTTCTATTCCATCCACTTCCACATTTTATCCATTATGGGTGTCGAAAAGTTACTTGTCTGAGGCCATAATTTCATGTACATTAGCACTGCTGTAATGGGTGGGAGACTTGGATCAGGGGACTCATCTTATTAAGCCTTGATATACTATTATTTTTTTCTGAATGAACATGAATACCAACCTACATATGAGTGAATAGACAGTATTCTCATTGAAAACAGGTAAAGTGTGTGCTGGGCTATGTCAGGATGAGTATGATTAGCAAATTGAGGAGGTTATTACTTTCTTCTGGTTCTGGATGGAGCAAAAGTCACTTTGGCAATGCTGAGTGATATAATAAGGAAGAATGGCCACAAACTGCAGACCAAGAGATTCAAAGGCAGCTTAATGATGCTGATGCAGCACTGGAACAGGCTGCTCATTGAGGTCGTGGAATCTCCATCCTTGGTGACTTTTAGGACTTTATTATTCAGCCCCAGCAGAGTTGAACTTGTGTTAGCAAAAACCCTTCTCTGCTCTCAGTGGAAGGCTGAACTAGTTCCCTGTAATAACATTTCTCTTTTGCACCAAATGTTATTATGAAGTCTAAGACCTTTTACAACATAAAAAAATAAAGTAATAGGTAATTTTAAAAAAAGTGACTTCATTTTGATTTCATGCTACATCAGTTTCTAAGATGGATTAGGTGGCTATTTCTGCTCATTGGTAAATTTTTTGAGACTAGTTTAGATTTTGAACACTAATGCTGATACACTCAACTTTGGGTGAGATGGATCTAAGCCTAAACAATGTAATTTCACCTGATGGAGTGGTAGCTTTTTACACTGTTGTCATGTCCTCCATTGTTGTCATCTGCCCTCAGAACTGACATTAAAGTTAGAAAAAATGTAAATTAGTACAGGTGTTTAGTACTGAGCCATCTTCCGGAAAGATCTTTTCTACTAAGATACAGCAACTTCATTACAGAGAAAAGAAATTAAAATAAGTGTCAGAGCATTGACATGACAAGTGTCAATAAGCTTCTTAACAGAATTTAACATTTCTGTAGTTCCATGTAATGCAAATCTACCAGTAATTGATTGCCATGTCTATGTTTTATGTGTTGTGGATTTGGAAACTGAGGGCATGCAGTCTCTCAACAATAGCCATAGAATGTACAGATTTAACAGACTATATAGAGAAATAATTATTTCTGTCTCTCTCACACACAGGCCCTGTGGAAAACAGGGCTCTGTACAACCTCCTTGTCATGTTTACATGCCTACTAGAAGTGGTTGTGTTTTTATTTGTCACTCAATCTGTATGTGTCAAGCACAATGACAAGGGTATCTAGTCTACCCACCCCAGTGGCAAACTACAGCAGAGAAAGTCATAAACAGAAGCTTACTGGTGGATTATCCACATCCACAAATCTTACTACTTATCCACTCCACACATCTTGCTAGTGTAGAGAGAGACATGCTTCTGTCAGTTTGAAATTATTCCCAGACTCTGGAAGGCATAAAAAGAAAATTCCCCCATGGAATCCCCCCAGGCAGGCTGAGATAGTGGGGCACCTGGGTTGCCCAAAGATATGGGACCTTAAAGAAACATCTGAAAAAGGTCCAAAAAAACAGTAGTCTGGCAGGATAGTGCTGACACCTCTCTAGCTTTTGACAACTTTCTGGCACTAATCATAGCTGCAAGCCTTATTTTTCGGGTAGACTATCTAGCCTGCTGCAGACTTGTAATATTGGCACTAATTTATGTTTATGAGGAAAAAAGAGGAAAGCTAGTAATTTGTGTTGTTTAGTGGGGACCTTTGGAAGATGGTGTTTGGAGGTGCAAAATATGTCAGGCAGACTCTTTGGATTGTAAAAAACGGGTGAAGAAGTTGTTAGCAGAGCACAGAGGATCAAAAAAAAAGTCACAAGTTCAGAAACCAAGTCTCAGCTTGTTCTTCCTTATCAATCAGGATAACAAACTGCACACAGGCAGACAGCCCATCTCAGTAAAACCTCAGAAATTCTTTGAATTAAACGTGAAAAAAAGATCTTCTGAGCTGCTTCCTCTGCTTCACTTCGTCTTGTGGCAAGTGCATTTTTCATCCAGCAGTGAAAGAAACTGGCTTGACTTACCTGTGACCAGGCTTTTTGTGCTCTTCACTGGAGGTTTTCTCAAGCCTGCTGTTGGGGTGTTGTTTCTAGTTTGTCAGCTCTGCTGGGGACACTAATGAGTCTGTCAATAAAAGCTTTGGCTACATGTTTCATGATGCTGAACTGCATCAAATTTCATTCCTCTATCACACAACTTTATGGTGTTCTGAAAGTTGTGATCCACCTGTCAGCAGCAGAGCTGCCTGGTAAAACTTTTTTTTCCTTCCTTTCCCACATGCATGCCACAGACTCTAACAGTAGAAAAATCCCAAAGATTAACGTGTTTAAAATATATAAAAGATGTAGGGTCAAGTGCCATTACAAGGGTGGGTTACTGTGAGACAGCTTCCTGTGTGTATGGAGAAAGTCCCACTAAATAACTGGCAGTGTCACAGCAGCGCTATAGGGGTCAAACTGCTTAGTGCACATTTGTGTTTCATATAGTATTTTTATGTCATTTTCTGCCTTTGAGTGAAGATCACAGCTAGAGTGCAATCTTCTATTCGCTTTTCAAGGTGGACATAATTTCAGCAAGCTTTTGTAGTGGACTTTTATTTGCCAGGCATGTTAACTGCTTTTGGTACTGATTTTATACTAAAATGTATACACACACGTGTGTGTGTGCCTGCATATATATTTGCTTCAGCATATTTGTTGCTGTTGGAGATGTCATTTTTCACCTGAGGGTTAAAATGAAGATTTCAGAGATTTGTGATATAAAATATACTGTATTTTCTTGTTCTAGTAAGACTTCTACCAGTATGTCAGAATTATCTGCCAACATGATTACATTCTCTGGAATTTCAATTGGTATTCAATTTTGGTACTTGGATACTGAACAGTAGCTTTGTTCTACAGCTTGATACTGACTCCTGAAGCAGCTTGGTCTCAAGAGATACTTCAAAATATTTCCTCCATGTGTTCATATATTTGTACATTGTGCAAAATAGATTTTCAGACAACCAACTTCCAAATAGTGGTGTGTAGATAAAACAGTAACCGCACATTTAGAGATTGTATGTGTATTATGATGGAGTTTTATTTCCTTCATTTCTATACTTGAATATTTTGCAGAGTATAGCTGTACATTTGAATGACTGTTTGACTTCTCTTGCCTGGGAGGACTTGGGAGTCTTTTATGAGAAAGGAAAATAACTCTGTCTCTATTACTGTTTGCTACCTCCAAAAGTAAAATATTAGCAGGCTTAAACTTTTTATTTGAGTGACTGTTGTCACTACAGTATTGAACATATAAAAATACCAAAAAGTTATGTGGAAGCAAAAAGTCCTGCTACATGAATGCAATCAGCTGGTCCCTGAAGGTGATAGTTATATAAATGTAACTAAACATTTATATAGTTCTATTTTAAAATTCTTCCTGCAAAAATCCTGTTTTAAAAAAATTATTTATTTTGCAGCTGTTTAGAAATGTGTGCCGAAAATAGAATTGCATTTTTTGTGCTAACTTCGAGTTCTCCAAGTTTTGTTATATTTGGATATAATTATGACATCTTAAAATAAAGAAATTATAATTTTCTCTTTTTCTTTGCAGAGTCACAGTGTACACTCTGTGGGGAGCCTGAAGGTGAGTGTGTTTTCCTACTAATATTTTTCAAAGCAGCTAGAGGCGAACACTTGAATTTAATGATACTTGTGTACAATAGATTGGAAATAGTACATAAATGATGGAAACTAATGAAAGACATTCTACCCTATGTTAGATACAAAAAACTATTTGAATTAAGCTGAGTAAAGCACAGCACATGATCCAGGCAGAAAATATCTTAAGGGAAGAATATTCCATTAGAACAAATTGAAATACTTACTTCTTATTCTTTTGTGTGTTTGTCAAACTAATTTGGCAGTAAGCAAGAGTGTAAAGAGGCATTTAAGGACATAGATTTGAGCATGGAAAACGAAGAGATTGGACGTAAAAGAGAAATGAAAAATGTTTTTAGATTTGATACTACATTTACAGAGAGGCTAACACATTTTAGCAGGTGAAGTGAATAAATACTCCTTCTGAAACACAGATTATTAAGCAGTAACTTATGCAGCTCAAATACGTGTCCACATGACAGTGTTTGTTGGTTTGTTTTGTAAAGGTTTTTTCCAAGTGACTAATTAAATGCCAAGATGAGACCCACATTTTACTTAAATGAATGCTGAAGCAATGACATTATGATTTTCAAAGTAGGCTATTATTGAGGAAAAAATCTCTAATTTATTTATTTATTAACATAGGTGCTGTTTAAAAAAATTAAAAGGCTGACCTTAGTTTGAAATCAGCCACCTGGAGTCTTTCTAAGAAACAGTTCAAAATAGTCAATGTAAATCCTGGAATGAAGTATATGAACTAAAAAATAAAACTATAGATTCTAGGCTGTTTCCAAAGACATTTGGCTTTATATCTTGAATAGTTAGTGAAAAAAGTTTGAGCTTCTAATGTTTTATAAATTTAGGAGGGAGAAGTCATTAAGATATGGAACCTGGAACTGGAAGGCCTTGAGACCTTGCATCTAGGGAAATAACTCAGTAAATTAAATAATCATTATCTCCTTCTCCTTTGTAACCTACTGACAAATAATTATTTTAGAAATTTATTTTGACTGTATTCCTTTAGTAAATAGTCAATTGTAGATTTTAAAATTTTCTTTGTCCTTTATTTGATAAATTTATAATAGTACGGATATATGTATGAAAAGGAAAAATGAGATTGGTGTTTGTTTGCCTTTCATGAGATATTTCCCTCCTGATAAGGTTGGCCACCTTTAAAGTTATGCATTGGATTAGTTCTGTTTTATTATATGCTGTGCCTGCTTTGTAACAATAGTTCTCCTTTCTTTTCATTACTGCTCTTTCATACCTCTTCAGCTTTGCAAATACTAATAAATATATATGGACTTTGTAAAAAGACAATTTAAAAAAGAAGGGTAGTATTTTTTTAACATTTATATGACTAAAAACCCACAATCAAAAGATAACTATATGTAATCCTGTAGGAGCAGGCCTGAAGAACATAGTGTTCAGTTTTTAGCTATACAGAAGTGAACTTTCCCGGGAGTGAATGTCTCCTGGATCACCAGTCTCTCCTCTAAAACACAGTATTAGTGGAATGCTAATAAATAATTCTCTGCCTCAGTTTTGAAAATATTGTCATCATTTAAAAATAAGCGTCATCTTAGATTAGTGACAAGAATTAGAATGTGAACTTTTTTCCTTGCTGCATTAGCACAAATTCTTATCTAACACTGAACATTTACAGAAGTTTGATATGTGATTTTGTGATGAAGAAGCGGTTGCTCTGTAGATATGACTTCAGTTTTTAGAAGGCCGTTCTAAGAGAAACTTCATGTATCTGTTGTATAAATCAAAACAAAACCGAAAAACCCCTCAAAAAATATCCTTTTCCTATGCAATGTTCTATAAATTTTGCTATGGTTTCATCATAGATTAAGAGAAGGAAAGAACTGAAAAATCAAGTTTTTATAGTGTTCGAAGTATAATTTATGGCTTTTCTCTGTAGCCTTCTTCAGAAATTTGAGATACTTTGTGGCTTGAAGTTTGGATTTTTGGAATTTGAGGAAAATTCAGAGAATATCACTTAAAGTTAGATAGTTTGCCTCCAAGTTCCTTTTTTTCCTCCTCCTTATCCGATAAAAAACCCAAAGTTCATTACGTGCCTTAAAGTACTTCAGTATATCAAGGTGAATTTGCAGAGTTATGGGACAGACATGCCACAGTGTAGTCCTCCTATACTAGCTTCCAATGTGTTAAGCAGAGATTCATTTGAGAAATAGTAGATGTGGGGAAATGGCCCCGGCTTGGCTGAGAGGAAGACAGTGTTTCACATCTTATGTCTTCCAAGTTCCTCTGAAGCTGTTTATGCCATTTCTTGAAAGACCTGCAGGCAGCTAGGTGTGAGTTTCTGATCATGTTCTGCTTTCTGTAACAGAGGTGACAGAGTGGAAGCATTTTGCAAGCCTCAAATTCTGCTTGTCAAATTGGTCAACTGCAGTCTCACTGTTCTTGTTAGGGTTCACCCCTTCTCTAACCATCACTCCCCTTTCAAGACCAGTGGTTTTGTCCTGGATTATCTAAGTGTCATGAAAATGACTGTGTAAAACAGAGCTCTTTGCTGGGGGCACTTCGCCAAGTTTTTAGCAGTTAGTGCTGCGCTGCAGGAAGCAAGTGCATTTATCTGCATACACGTTGTTGTGTGTGTTGGTGGGGAGCAATGTGGGTGAATATTTTGTAGAGTGAAAGTGTATCAGGTATGGAAGGAAGATATAAATTACGAGAGTAAAGATTTTTCATTTCAGTGTTTTCCTGGGAACTTGTGGTTCTGCGGTTAAATGTGTCGTGTCCTTTTCATCTATCTAAAGAGAGTGAGTTGGACAAAACTGAGATCTCTATTTGAGAGTAAGTCTTTTGTATGAGCTGCAAAGACTTGTGTTTTGTGTTTCAAAAATCATGGATTTGCTGTGTTATTGATAGTGTGCCAGCTACCATTCCTCCCAGTGTGGGATATTTGAAGCCCATCAGGTGTTTTTTTACTCTGGGAGGAACCTAAAGTTGCCACATCCCATTAGTGTGGATACTTCAAGTTGATCCATCTTCTGGAAACACAAGAGCAGCAATGACATGTTTTCAGAGAGGTGACAACAGCTACCTTTGGTGAAGTGGTCTGCAGTTGACAGATTATGTTGTCGTGGTAAACATTGTTGGGTTGTTCTTTGCTTAATTCCTGCTCAGATTTTAAGTGAGGACGGCATGTTACAGGCACGTGTCTAGCTCCGTCTTTGTGGCAGCTGAAGCGCTCTGTTAGGCACACCGGTGTAGCCATGAGAAGTTTCAGGAACAGGTATCCCCATTAATCCTCTAGCAGATGGTTCTGTTCTTTCTAAACCTTTGTGCTTATTCACAGAAGGTTTTGGAAGGACTATATGATCAAATGCAATTTTCTATATTATCAAAGGAGAAAACAAGAAAACTTTTGGTGGCAGCCAAGGTTTCAGTAGACCACTTTGTCTTCTCAAAGCCTATGCAAATGAAAGCTTTTCTTCCAGGCATTTTTAATATCCTTCATAACTCCAGTAGCATCTTATTCTTTCTATAATTTGTCCAGGTAATTCAGATTCTTCCTCAGTGTCTCAGATCTCTTTTGAGCTGTGGTATACACCCACAGTTTGAATTAAGTTTACCCATTATTTTTTGCGAGCAACTGGCACAAGAACTGGTTGGTGTTTGCCGTGTTTGGGGTAGCAAACTTTAAATAGTAAGCCTTTTAATTAGTAAGAGAAATATTCTATGCAAAAGGAGATCTTAGAGGAGACCTATTTCTTAATGTATCTCACATTGCACATTGGGGTTTTTTCCTAAACTTGCTCTTCTGTTAATTTAACAGTTAAGAGTTCATGCAGCCAATACATAGATACTGCATGACTCCAAGTATCAAGAGATTCAGAAATTTCTCACAATCATATTTGATCTGATAATAAATCCAGTTGTTAGAAGATTTTTTTACTGTTGATTTAAATTTTTGAGCTAAGATAAATAGTTTTGTCTTTCTCTCAGAAAAAATAAGTTTGTGTGAAATTTTTAGCAGTTACAAGAATGCTAGCATATGTCTCAGATTTACCCTTACAGAAGTTGGTGTTAATTAATCGTAGAAGGATTTTTAATATGATTAATAGTGGAGGATGAATTTAATTTATTTTTATTCTAATTTTATTTGGTAAAAAAAGTTTTGAATGTTCTGAAATAAAAACAAATTGTACTGTTTAATTATATTTGCTCACAAGATGCATAAAATATTCAGTAGAATTTGGGAAATACAAGAAACATTAATAAATAGTTGACAGTAACAACAAAAAACTCTATAGTCTTTGATGAAAAAATATCTTTTTCAGAAATGTCAGTGTTAGATGTATTTATTTCAGGTGCTATCAGCTTTGGTGCCTTCTGTGCTCTGGTTAGTGCTAGTGTGTTGGAGTTTGGGGGGGAAATAAGTGGTTTTTTGCTTTGTTTTGTTGGTCTGTTTTATTTTGTTTGGTGGGGGGGGGTTTGTTTGGTTTTGTTTTGTTTTTCTTTTAAAGGATCTGGAGAGTAGGTAGTTGAAAAAAAAATACCCTAAACTTGGCAATGTGTCTTAATATTGATGATGTTCTATCTGTGTAGTTCTGGCTGTGAAGATAAACACTTCCTCTGCTATCTCGTGGAAAACTATTGAAGGCATATTAATAACTCCAGAGAATTTCCTTAATCTTCATTTTGCTAATCTTAACATTTAGTAATCCACACTGAGAACTGACAGTTTTGCCACTGCTAGCAATGACTTTCAAGAATCCTGTAGTCTAAAGTTTTTTATACTTCTGCTGTATTTACTAGATGAACAATTGCCAGTAATAAAAGTTGTCTGAGGAAGCAAAGTACATTTCACAACACATAATGCTGACATTTTAAGGAAACAATAATAGATAATAAAATATACTTGGCCTAATTTTAATATTTCTTCTTTTCCTGCTACTTATAAAAAAATCACAATTTCTTCACATGAGAAGGTCTCTTATTTTGTATATGTACCATGAAATACTTAAATAGATTATGGTTCCTGCTATCAATGTAATTATAATTCTTAATTATTACCTGAAGTGATTGAGATAATGCTGAGTTTATTCAGTCATGTATGGAAAATTTTATGTAAATATAGGGTCAAGGTCTTGAATCTTTCTGTTTTGATCTATTTGTACACCAACACCATGGTTTTCATGAACAGACACATTTGTGTGCCTGTGTGACCTTCCTTGCTAGCATTTAAATAATAATAAATAAAATTACTGGTAGTATGAAACTTCCTCCTGATCCAAGTATTGTTAATAAACATTTTTAACACTTTAGTTACTACTCTCAAAGTGATTTGACTTGTCATTTTTATAGAAACTTTTTCAAGTTTCACAGAATTGTATTGCTGTCATACTCCATTGGGTAGTCTGTAAACGCTGAACTTTCTTTTTACAAAAACATGCGAGTTAGTAGTTACGCTACTTGTTTTTAAAAAACCTGCAAAATTTGGAGATTGTATGAACCTAAATTGTTTTTTTTTTTTGAATCTCTTTCTCACTGGGCTAATGTGTGAGATTCTACTAATTAATTTCTTTAAGATACCAAATTAGAGTATATTCACAATGGGCATTATTCTTGGACTATAAGGTGAAGAGATGTGATGTGTGTCATGATTTTTAGCAGATAGTTTTTTTTCTCAAGTATTTTTTCTTGAAACAATGTTGAACCACATGTTGCTACTGTTTCATGTTGCCTGCGTTTAGGCAGACAGCAAGACTTGTCTGCAGTATGTCTGCTAAAGATTTAGTTGCTCAAAAAGTTCTCAGTGTCTGGCTATACTCGAAAAATTTGAAGGTTCAGTTTCGAGCTGATCATTCATATTTAAATAGTTTGAAAAGTTATTTATGACATTAAAATGAATACTTTTGTCTGTAACTAGTAATAAAGCATCCCGCTTTATCTAGTAGAATTTAAATAGAGAATGGTATGTTCAAAAGCTTAGGTCCTATGTAAACCGAGTGTGAGATATGGTGATACTAATTTTGGTTCTTTTACGGGCTATCTTGTAGTTACTTAAGATAAAAATGTTTGAAGAAACAAATCTCATTTTGTTTTAAGAAAATAAATTATTTTCTTTAATAAAGTGCGTTCCGGGCCTTCCCTTAATTTATATTTGGAATAAATTAAATTAATCCTTCAGGTCTTTTTACTTTTCATATGTACAGGAAACAGCTGTACTCAAAGGTGCATTGTTATTTTTGGTTTTTTCATCTACTGATCCACTCCCCTGCATTTTGCAAACCAAAAAAAGAAAAAAAAAAGATTTAATTTAGATAAATCGGATGTAATCCCAAATGCACATTCATTTCACATTGTTGTGATTAAACAAACAAACAAAACCAAAGACAAGGACCATCTTATCTCTTTTGTTCCAATATGAATGAGTAAGTGAAAAGCTGATTTGATTTCTAGGGGTGAGGGGAGAAAAGTTGGCCTCAAAGGCTATAGTCAGCACACCCTTAAGGCTTCATGCAGCATTAGAAATGTGAATATTTCCTCTGTCAATAGTGAATGAAGTTGCCAATGTAATTTGTTCCTGAAGGGGAATAAATAGTCTCAGGACTGCAGTGCTTGCTGGAGTGGAGGCCAGTGCAAGTAAGGTCGGTGCTGCCTAGAAGGTGCTGGTATTTTAAATTAACTGCTTCATAGAAGTAGATGTGTATATACACACACTTCTTTCTTCCATTTTGCTTCTTTTGCTAACTGTTTAGCACATTTTCATATTACATGAAATGCCCTGTTTTGAGTAGTTGTTCTTATATTTCAGATTGGTCTGTTGTATGTTAATTTCTGCAGGAGGATCTTCCTCTTAAAGATGTTGTTTTAGAAGTATGTCTCATAAATGAAAACATTTCTTTTATAGTGTGAACTGTCTTTGCTTTCACTTAGCTTCTAATTTTCATGCTCTTCAATTCAACTGTAATACTGCTTTGTATGTGTATGTAGCAGATCTCTTTATGTTGAACAGTTTTGTCTACAGAATATTGCCTACAACTTCAAGCATACTTTATGTTTTAGGAACATACTTCTGCATCTTTGAAGGATAAGAAACATAGTGGATTTCTACCTAAACATAGAGATTTATTATTTTTTTAAAGGTGGTACATTTCAACATTCAATCCTTATTTAATTTACTATGGATTTGACCCAATAAAGCAGAAATAGCTGATATTATGGGTCAGATTTTTTTATTTTGCAGTGTATAGATTGGGGTGGACAGTTTTCCAATTTTATTTGGCTTTCACCATTTCACTTCTTGGATCTGTCCTTTAGTCCCAGGCTCAGGGCAGGCTCAGATGGTCAGCCTGGCCTCTGCAGACACCTGCTTATAAGGAAATCTAGGCCTGCCTTAGCTTGCAGTTTTGTATCTAACAGGAGCTTTATGCTACTGGGGAATTGTCAGTATCTTTATCCTTTTCTAGGAAAAGGTGAAGCTAATTCTATATATAAAGTTGAACATGAGTGAGATGCAAAATGCTCTAAGTGCCACTGGATCTTCTATATGCAAGATTAAATTACTGTTTCTCAATCAGTGTATAATTCTTCTGGGTGGATGGAGAGCCTTAAAAACATCTGTGATTGTAAAGTTTGATAAGCAGAGCAGTAACAGAAAGCAAAAACTTCCACTCCTATCATCACGCACTGCAACCTTCAAGACTGAATATTTCCAATCCATCTCTGAAACCAATGCACAAATAAATTACATTATTATTATTGCATACGTACATATTTCATTCTGACTGAGCAGATCATGAATGATTTTTACTTCGATTCTAGATCATCAATCTGAAAAGGTTAAGAAACAGTGTGCTAGCAAAGGAATACAGTTTTGAAGCCAAAACCTGAATTAATTTAAAAGAGATTTCCATGCAGAAAAAATGCTAGTTTCTCCTAGAGTGTACATTTGCATAAATCTTAGATAACTTCTGGTAACATTCATCTCAACAATGTATGAAAATCCTGAGCTCTTACTTAGTGCAGAGCTACAACTGATATTAGTGGAAATATTATGTAGAAAAAGAACTAGGACTTTCACAGCAAAGAACTTCAAGCAGATTGATTTAGTCTTCTGTACCTGCTGATTATTTTCCATAAGCTTTCATCACAATTTTAGTCACTGGAATCTTCTCACTCCTTATAAAATATTAAAGGCAGCATTTTTCTATAATAATATGTGACAAAGAAATAGCTTTGACTATGTGGTTGGAAATATTTTTTTTTGTATCTGCTGACTGACTGTTCATGAAAATTAAAAATATTATGGCAGCAACTGTGTTTATAACAATTAGCTTGTGCAAATGAACATTAAACAAGCTTTTCAGTGCTGGTCTCTAAAAAATATTTCAGAAAAATCTTGACATAGTATTGTTCCCCTAACTGGAAAAATGCATTTCCAGGTGCATCGAGAGGCAGCATGTCCTTCACAGTGCAGTTCCTACCCCAGAGCTGGTTTTACAAATTTTAACCCCACACAATATAGCAGAAACTTGGGTCAGTGTGTTCTTTCCCCACAGCTTATTTTTCTTGGTGGTGCAAATGGACTACCACTGAATGCCTCAGCATGCTTAGCAAAAGGAATAAATTCTTATATTAATGCTGCACAAAGGTCAGGGTTCACTCTTTGTTTGTTTTACCTAATGTAGCCCATGAAAAGATAATGGGACAAATGTATTCTGTGAGATACAGGGCTTTGTACATGGTCCAACAAATTACATGGAAGAAAAAGATAATAATTTTGTTCACTGTTTGGAATGGACTCATTGTTTAATTAGAAACTTCGAATGTTGAATTTGGTTACACTAATGTCCATTATCAGCATTCCTTATGAGACAGACTAATTATTAAAACATGGAAATAATTTATCTTTCAGCATATGTGGAGACAGTAATCTCTTGGGGGGTTTTAGCTTGTGTTGAATTTTCATTATGCCATTACAGTTTTTGTTTGTCAAGTATATAATAGCAGTGTCCTTTTTAAGAACTGAATGTCTGTGTTTGCAAATCAGACTCCATTCTGAAAAGAAACTTCTAAGACTGTTGAGATAATTCCATCTCAACAGTCACTGTTCCTTACCAAGAGCATCCAAAACTAGTGATGGAACAATATTCCTCTTGAAGATTATTGTAAGTTATGGATTTTGTGAACTGAAATAAGACTTTAAGTTAATGCCGTGAATGGCACCATGGATATTTTATTTTTGCCTTTTCCTCAATAACCTTCAGTTCATCATATTGATATAGAAGAAAATTAATTCCCTTACTGATGAAGAACATGTGGGTGTTTTCTGTCTTCCTTTGTGTACTTTGTATTTACTGTGTATAAACTATGTTAAAAATAGTTTTGTGCTAGACATAGTGATTTTCACATTTCTGGTGGTGAAGCACCTGATTAAGCGAGTGTTTAACCACTGCAATATTTGCCTTGTACTGCAGAAACAACAGGGAGGATCTGGAGGATATTCCTGAAGACAAGCCAAAAATAGCTTTTTTCTTTATTTGGTCTGTGCTGGCAGACTAGACACTTTATCATCAAGAAAAGTCCATGCAGTTCAAATTCTGGCCTTTTCTTCTGTAAACCAAATCTGATTCTTGATACCATAAGGTTTATGTATGTGTTATGTTTTCTAGCTAGCCAGTTGCTGAGAGTTTAAACCCAGTTTGGGAGAGGGTTTTTTGGAATGATTTACTTCATATTGTAAAAGTGTTCTCATAAAAAGACATGTTATTACTGTCTCTGCCATGAGAAACTCTTTGCAGCAATCAATATATAATTTAGGAATCCTACTTGATACCAAAGGTTCTCTGCCTGCAGAGGTTGGGTCGGAGTACACTCTAAGTATGGGGCTTTTTTATAGTCCGTGTATGAATGTCTTCATATTGATCTTAATCCTGTAAAAGGAAAAATTCTTGCTTTAGGCAAAAGACCAGCAGTGAAGGGTTTCTAAACTTCAACAGCCATAGATATAAATGCAGTTCCCACAAGACTTATGACAAGGAGAAATTCAGCTTGCAAGGTTGAATTCCAGATATTTGGTAAATAAGCAACAGATTCACTGACTGATTGAGGACTTCAGGTAGAAAAAAAATCAAATTCCTCTTAACAAGGAGAAGCTGGAATTGGGAAAGAGAGGTAAAGCTTTATATGGTGGGACAAGAGCAGAACTGAGGAAACATAAAGAACTTCCAAATTATCACCAACAGATAGTGATATTCGAGAGCAGCGAGGAACAAAGGAAGGGAGATCCCTCTCTGTGTTCTATTTGTATGACACAGTATAAGCTGCTTTTCTTGTGCTGGATCATGGCTTAAGTCACAATAAGAAAAATGTGATTTATTTACAGAATCTTTATAAATCTAATTTGTTTGATAGTGTTCAATGTCTTTGACCTTGAAAAGGTGAACTCAGATTACCCATAACCTGAGGGGAGACAGACACATTTATGATCCCCCAAACCAATATAGCTGAGCTTCAAATTCTCATTCTGTGACATGAGAGTAGAGAGACCATGGAAGAAGATTAAACACACCCATTTCTCTTACTGGGAAAACCAAATACAGAAGCATCATCTAGCACAAAAGATCAGGTCTGGATGTGATAGAGCGTGTAACAGAAGAGGGACAAAGACCAACTTTGTAACTGGAATTCCTGCTCTGTTCCATTGAGGCAGGGGTTTTTCCCAGTCTCATAGCCTCTAAAGGATGGTGGGTGTAACACCTGCAATGAATTTGGTCCCATTTTAGCATTTTAATATGTCCGTGGAAAACATTTGTACTCTGCTAATGCACATAGTACCTTTCTGTCACTGTTGTACTGCAGCCTGAGAGAAATCACGACGCCAAAGTTCAAGTCCAGGAACAAAATGAAATGGCATGGGCCCTTTATTATTATACAGACTCGTTTATATACCTTAGTCCGCATGAATGACATAAGATCATTGGTAATTGATCATCCACCTCCCGTACTGCTTGGCTAAAACCCACAACACCCATTTCAAAATATTTTTCCAGTCTATCATAACAATACTACATAACAACTTGCAGGTGCAGATAGAGAAAATTTGTTTACAAAACCGTAGCACTGTTTTTCATAGCCTGCGTGAGAAAAGCGTAGCTCTCAGAATGCTGCAGAAAGCTGGAAAATTTCTCTACTAAAAGCTTTTCAGCATCCACACCTTTGTGCCATAATTATTTCAATGTAGCAAACTCAGGACTTGATGTATCTGACTGAGTAGGCAACACAAACTGAAATGATTAATGTGTTTGAAATGGGACAGTTAAGGAAATTTTGCACTAAGTTTTTTCTACAAGACAGATGGGGTTGAATCCTTTGTGCCTGCATCTGTTCTCTATTCCTATCATCTTTTAGAAAGACCAGCCTCTGAATATGAAGACATATAAAGACTTGTACAATATATTTTAACTAGACATTGACAAATCAATCATTCCAACTCACAGCAGAAAGCAATAGGCAATTTGTTACTGTCTCCAAGAATGATGGAGATAACAGGAGGAAAAGTTGGAGGAGAATCCAAAGTGTAACATTGACAGAAGCAGAACTAAAATACAGCCCTAGCTGACTGTGTAGTCACAATCCCTGCTGACTGATTGCAAGATCTTGCAGTAAAAGTACAATTACTGCTTGATTCTAAACAACCAGCATTCTGCAGCAAACCTGTGTTACCCTCACAACTGAAAATGAGATAACTCATTAACATGTGATGAGTTACATTTACAGTTGAAACTTCAGGAACAGCCAGTTCTGGACATGTAAATTCACTACTTGGAATTAATAAGAATAATGTCCCATATTGTATTCTGGGATACTGCTACAAAATAAATTTTTAAATACTAGGTCATATTAAATAATATGTTATTGTAGCTAAATTTAAAAAAAAATACGGTCACTCTACATGGTTTTCAGTATATCTTTTTTTTTTTGTCAGAGGCTATTTCTTCCAGAAAAATCTGCTACCAGAAAATTAAGTGCTTTCAACTGAGAATTAGAAAAAAATGAATCATCATCAATTTTGATGTTTTTAAGGTTTAAAAGCTGTAGTAGTGGACAGTACAATGATGTAGTAAGAGAACAATGTCCCATTGTGTTCTGTTGTGAATCAGCTGTGATCACATCACAAAATGCTGTGCCATTCAATAGGTATCCAAGTGACCACAGGAACAGAAGGCTCTGAGGCAGAACCTAACACAGCTAGTTTTAAATAGAATCACAGAATGGTTTGGGTTGGAAGAGGACTTTAGATCCTCTCGTTCCAACCCCCCTGCCATGGGCAGGGACACCTTACACTAGACCAGGTTGCTCAAAGCCCCATCTAACCTGGTCTTGAACACTTTCAGGGAAGGATGATCCGCAACTGCTCTGGGCAACCTGTTCCAGTGCCTCACTACCCTCATTATTGAGAATTTTTTCCTGGTATCTAACCTAAACCTCTCTGTTTTCAGTATAGTAAGGCGTAAACTCTGGTCAGAATGTTTATGCTTGTTTTGTAGTGATTGGTTGTTTACTAAATTTTAAATTTCAAATACCATCGAGTATGTTTTGGTTGAGTCAACAGAGACGTTCCTAATAAGCTGTATAATCTAAAAAGTGATCAAATGTACAGTGAAGACAAAGGGAATTTATGAAGCAAAAGTGACACTATTTAACAGAAGCAACATTTTAATATAATTGGTAGTAGTGAATGATAATTGTTTTCAAACTAAAATGTGGGAACACAGCAGGGCAATTCCAAAAAATGTCAGGATCTTTCTCTCTGACTGGCTTAGAAAGAGATAAATGCATTGTAAATATTCACAGCTTTGATGTTCTCTTCAATTCACCAATTCCTTATGGAACATTTTTCACTCTGTGGTAAACATCTCTCCTGTCTCACCCTGAATTTAGTGCCCTAACTCTCTCCATTCTTCTTTCTGTTTCCTTCCAGCATAATGTATCATACTCCATCTACTGCTAAAATATGCAGAGTAGAGGATTTTGTGTCTTGTTTGAACAGGTAATACACTGATTAATAAATGCTGCATAATTTATCAAAGAAGTAATTGCACACACAGAGGTAAATTAGGCTTCCTAGCTATACTCAACTTCTGGAAAGCTTTTTTCTGGCTCTAATTCCTGGAAGAATAACATTGATACAGTGTTTCTCCTCAGGAGAAGTGACTGTAATGAATATTAATTTTAAAGGAGTGATCTAAAAGTTTAGATTGAGGTTAATTTTTGAGGAAAAGGTCAGACCTGTTGAAAAGGACACATATCTTGGAAATGTAGGGATTCAGATGACAATGTGCTTACTAATGTTTCATAAAATAAATATACTCCATAGCTGATTGACAAGCTCTCCTTCATATGTGAGAGATCCTTCAGTCCCTGTTCCACTTAGTTCAGAACAGGAACACTGAAGCTCGGTCTGTTTTCCAGAGTAATGCTCTGGTCTGGAGTAATGTCTAATGTAGAACAGGTCCCCAGTGGTCTATGTAATAATTCTTTCTTTGAAAGAGTAGATGGTTGTTTATCCATAGTGGTACAAGAGAAATTGACAAACACATTAACCAAAAGCAAAATCCAGTCACCTATTCTGGTTCTGTTTTTAAGGGATAAAAATGAAACAAAGGAAGAGCATGGAGACAACAGCTCTGTTCAGTGAATAATTCCATTTACATAACTTCAATTTGTTTAGTATTTCCTGTGGTTTACATTTCTGCAGTTTGAGGAATATTAACGTGGATAACCAGATCTAAAGCATGGCCTCTTGGTATATATCCTACATGTTTAAGAGACATTTGTAGTAACACCACATTTTGGAGAGACCATGCCCTGGATTACTAGGCTTAAAATCTCGCTTTTAGCAACTTTACTTTTACTGAAAATTATTTGAAACACTAAAAGAAGAAGTTTAGTATGCTAGTGGCCAGTAGGTTTCTTGATGATGTTTAGGATGCTGACATCAGCCTGATTGTTTTGGACTCATTGAAGTGCTTGAGCTTACAGCCCTGGCTAAAGCAATGGTATTGCTGGTTCCTGGACAGCAGCTGCACTGACCTTGCTTGGTCCCACCTTCATCAGTTCCCAAGGATTGATTTCAAACTGAGTGTAAAGCAAGTACCTTCTTCAATGACTCAATAATCCAAGCCTGGCCACTTAATGTGTGATTTTTGTGTTTTTATTGTATTTGAGAAACAAAAAGACAAAGTAATATTCTGTTTATCAATATGTTTTGTTTACCCTCGAGTCAGTTTGTGTCTTGCCATTTTACTGCACTGAGCAGGGAAACAGCCTTGATCCTCAAAAGACATCTGGATGTTTACATCAAGTAACAAAGGCAAGCTCAAGGGCTGCTCTCTGAGTACATATCAAAGCGTCAATGAGCGGGTTGTTTTCCAGTTCAGCTTTTTAATGAGAAAAAGAAGAGGTGTTAAAGCAAAGAAAAAAGGTTTGTAATTAAGCATATAGTAGGAATTAAACGTGATCCTGAAACAGAATATCTCGGTTTCTTAGGTAAGCTTGATATCCAAATGCATTCTGTCCTTTGTCTCGTTTCTCAAACTGATGCACAAGGTAAGATCAGCTAATCTGATCTACAGATTATTTCCCTCTCTTCCCACTGTGCTTTCTTTTCTTTTGTCTTACTTCAGACAAGTAGGATATGTAAAAGTCTAAATCAAACAATTTAATGCTACCACTTATGACTGTTTTGATTACTAACTTTTTTTTCCAGAGCAGCATATTAAAGGTGTAAAATAGCTGAATGGGTGGCCAGAGAGGCAGCTTGCAACCTGAGTTCTAATAAATTAAGACCAATACATAGATCCTATTTTTTGTATAGAAAAGTATTAAATATTTTGAAAAGTCCTTCAAATAATTCTCTGCTTCCACTGCCAACTGTCCCTGAATGTCCATGGACCGCACTTACAGCACAAGTGTATGCTAGTAAGAATGATGCTTGACAGAATTGCCTTGGAGGCGTGTGATGGTGAGTGAAAACCACTGCAACTCTCAGATCTGCAACAGAATGGCAATTGTTTAATCAGCTGTGGCATCCCTGTGAAAGCTCTGGTGAGACTGGAGCCTTTCAGTCTTACAGAATTCAGGCATGTCAGAGCTTTTGCTGTTCCCAAAGCACAGTAATGCTGTGAAGATGGAAAGAAAGTCACTTGCAGAATTGTAGCTGCTGTGCTCTGGGTCTGGAATGCATATAACTCTCAGACCCTTGGATACATATTTCAGTAGATAAGGATGAGCAAGTTACCTATTGACACCTTTACTAGAATAAGGTGAAATAATCTATTCTTGGAGGAATTTCAGAACTGGAGAGGTTATTAAAAACAAAAACAAACAACAACAACAACAAAAAACCAAACCAACACAAACCAAGCAAAAATAGAAAACCACAAAGGAAACAGGGTAGAAGAAGGAGGTGCCATGGGAGCAGCAAAAATATTGCTGATGCAACATTATATAGAAGTTAACCTATGAGTTAGTCAAAGGGTCATTATCACAAGACACTTGTACATTTTACTATTGACCTACTGGGCCATGAGGATAATGACAGAAACCTTCCACGGGATCCCAGGAGACATTCTGAAGTACACAGCTGCCAGGCCTTGGTCTAAGAACAATGTATGCACTTTTAAATATAAAATTCAGCTGTGAAATTGCCGGTCAGCCAACAACCTAAGAAAGGCTAATACATTATTTGTTTAGTTGTCTGCTTAGCTGCTCAATTGAGCACACGCTTTGTCTTAAACAGTCAAGTCAGTAATAATCAGCTTAAGCTGACATTTTATGTTAAATAATGCTGACATTTTTTGTTAAATTAGGTATATTTGTTTGACAGCTGTGGAAAAGAGAAGTTATTTTTCTCGTAGATCAATAGGGCTGCCCCACCTACCATTGAATTCCCGTTGAAAACTAAGCATCAGCTGGCTCATAATTATCAAGTCAGCCTTAATTGTCAAGAATGTAAAACTGAATACTACAGTGAAGCAATGTTGAATGGCATGGCAAAAAAAATGGGATTTAAGGGCTATATATTAAGAATTTCAGATATTAATGTAAGCATTTCTGTTGTGCTGCACTTGCATAATCATGTTACCAAAAATACAAAGCTGAAATAAAGAACAGATTAAAATTATAAAACCCTGAAATATCTGAAATGGGACCTGTTTATGAATATTTTTTGAATGCAAACCCATATTTTAAAAGCCTGCTTTCTATGAGAACATTGCTGCTGTTGTTAACTGACAGTCAGGATGCTTATGTCTATTTTATCAAACTAGAGCATTTTTGATATACAGATATCCTATAATACCTCCAGCAGTTAACTCATCCCTTGTAAACACAGAATGAAGTTCAATTTGCTGTTGAACAAAGTCTCCTGTCAGGAGTCTTTGCTGACACAGAAACAGCACAAGGCTGTTTTTCTTGCAAAAGACATTCAGGCAAAAGTATGTATGTATTCAAAATGAAGTCTCTTATCACTTTAATCAATTTTGAGCTTAATATGTTTAATATAATTTATTTACTATTTAGTGTAGCTCCCCTTTGGTGAGAAACATAAGCAGTTAATGACCTGCAAAATGCTTCTATGTAACTAAATCTAAAAGCATTTGACAATTAATTGAATTAACTATGTCTTGAAACCTGCCATTCTGGGAATATTCTAGTGATTGATAAAAAGCCTTCTTTTTACACATAAAGCAAATTTTTCTCTGCCTACAGCTGTGTCCATAAATTTTGTTGTGAATCAGTGTGTATATATGTAAGCAGTCGTAAGATAAATGGCCTTATATAAATATGTCTTTATATAAAGACTTATATTCTGATTTTCGATTAAAAACACATTATAATTGTACCTACTAGATCACTTGAACATTTGAGGTGTGTATTTACTTTTTTCCTGTAAAAAGAGGGTGAAATATCTGGGGAAAAGTATTTTGATGAGCTGTCCTACCTCTTGCTCACAAGTGCTAATTTAGCCCAGATTTTTTAGCAAGATTTTTATTTATGTATTGGTCAATCTAAGGAAAAAATGTGGGAAAACGAGTGCACTGGAAGTGGCACAGTCCAGGATGATCACTTCTGTAATGTTCATTATGGATGAAGATTTTTAATTTGTTTTCCATTTTGCATATGTTTTGTGAACCCTTCCATAATATTGTCCTCTGCACTGCAAGTCCCAACCTGCAGAATTGCTGGGGAACAAGGCTGAAGAACTTTTTTTGTTACTCTACAGATATAAAATTAATCCTAAACTTGTTTCCAAAAATAATAAGAGTATCTGTTGATTACTCAGCTGCTCCACAATTTACCGGTTACAGGATTAAAAAATAGATGGACCAACTTGCTTTAAAATGTAAAATGTGGCCAGTGACCCATAAATGTATCTTCAAAATTCAGAAGAGTATTTTGTTGTGCGTATCTGGGGTAAAAATAAGGATTAGAAAAACACGCAAAGTGTGAGCACCATTCCTAAGTCCTGGGTGAGTTATGTATGTCAGCCACACACTGACAAGTAATACCATCTCTGCTCTAGCCTGCACACCCTCCATCTCTCACTGCTGTAGGCTATTCATCATCTTGCAGATGCAGTTACTGTCCTTCTTTCTTCCCCAAGCATATTACCCTGCGCTCCTCTCTTTGTTATCTTTTCTCCTTCTTCAGCAACTTCAGACTTCCTCAGACTCACCTTCAAATTTCGTATGTCAAGCTTGCCTACAGCTTGACTCACACTTGGCCCTGCTTGTGCCTGCTTGGCACTTGTTTACTTTTATTTAATTAAAATGCACCCATCCAGAACTCTGGGTGCGTTACTGACTGCCCGCCTTGCAGAACCTTAAATTTCTGCAGCATTTTCACATCGCTTTTTCTATATGCCTGGAAAACCCTCTTTCTTCAGTTACGACAAGCAATGTAAAATTTTTCCCTCAAAACTGTCCTTTGAATCCTTGCTTAACTATCAAACCCCTATTTTTACCTTGTTTAGCCAGTCAGGAATTTAATTTATTTCAGTTACTGAAGAAATAAACTACTGTGGTTAGGAAGGTCAACCTTAAAGTCATTGTTTATTTCTGTGTTCTTTTTTTCCTGGTGCTCTTAAGATTTTTATGTTAGTGTCAGGAGAGTAGCTTCATCATATGAACACTAATTCCTTTACTGTGGCTCAACAAAACTCAGTGTATTTTCCTGTGCTTCCCAAGCACATTTGGATGGGAAGAATTAGCAAATGGAGAAGTGTGTCTTCCTAAGTTAGCCAGTAATTTAAAAAATAAGAAAGAAAAAATAAGGAAAGAAAAACAAAAATTGTGAGTTTCTCATATATGGAGCTTCATCTTTGTTCTTAAGTGCTGAGAACATCAATAGCACTGTAAAAAGTATGAATAATTCAAGCAATTGGGAAGCTGAATAAATATAATTTATTAACCTTTTGGATGATACATGTTTTGGTTTTTTTTCCAAGCAAGGGAATTTTCTTATTCATCTCTTCTTTTTCTTTCCTTATTCCTCTCTCTGTTTCCAGTTCTGTCCCGCAAGGCTCATTCTCATCCTTTCTTCCTGCTGCATTCTCTTACTGCTCCTTCTCTCGGTATATCTCTCTTGAGTTCAGTTTTTGGGTGGCAATAGCTCTTTTCACTCCCTTTAGCTGTATTCTAACATCCTGCACCCGGCCCCCCAATACAAGCAACAAAGGGAAATAACAGCGTGTGTGTGTCAGGATAGAGAGGACACAGGAGCAAACACAAAGCCAAGGGTGAAATACAAATTCATTTGAATTTGTATTTGTTAACCTCACCAGCTGGGGCATCCCCCAAGCAGCATCTGGGCAGTGGCAGCCAGGCTGGGACACAGGTACCACGGAGCTTGCTCCGTGCTGGAGGGTGGCTGGACCTACTGTTTCCTCATGGCTTCCAGGGGTTCCCACAAGCAGTGTGTGAATTCACTTAACCACTGGGCTTTGATCTTTCCCACAGCAGGGCAGGAGTCTCAGGCAAGTTCGACAGGGTGCCTCCAAGTATCACAGGCCAACATTAGCTAAACATAGGTGTTCTGCTTGTTAAGCACACAAGATTAAAGTGTTATTGATAAGGCATATATGTTTTGCTACCCCCATCTGCAAGTCACTTGAACATGTTTGCTATAATCCTCACCATTCTTCCACTGTTTTCCCACACCGTGCCTCAAGTCTGCTCGTCTGACTTATTTTTAAGACCTCTATAATGTCAGATGAATCTTTGCTGACTGTGAGATCGGTGACAGAAGCAGATGTCACAGAATACTGCACGTATCAGCTCTTGGTCAGATGAATCCCACCCTCACTGGCTGCTCCAGTTTTCTTTGAAATGCATTCTTGGAAGGCCTGAACTATTTGATCAGAAATCAGTCAAGATAGATGATACTGTCTGGATTGCCTGCTTCTGCCTCCAGAGCAGCCACAGGGACTCCTAAAACTAATTTTTGTGCTTAGAGAGGGGAAAACGTTTCTTGCTTATACATTGCTGGTGAAGAGAGTCGTTGCTTGGTATTGGAAGCAGAATTAGGTATTATTAGTACTTGCAGACATACTTGGGCTTTAAATCAGCAATTTGGGTAAAATAAAATGTGCATGGGAGGAGTGCAGAAGAACAGCAGAGGAACTGCATTTGGTGCTCTGCTGCTCCTGGAGCATGATTGTTTGCTAGACACATTACAGAGCTGCTCAGTTTTCTTCTTGAAACACTTGGTTGGTGCACTTCTAAAACTGTATATTTCTAAAACTTTTCTGTTCCTGCAAAGCCACTTTTGAGAAATTCCCTCTTTGCTTTGCCATTGTGAGACAAAAACATAGACGTTACGGTATTTAGAACAAGATATTTATCAGAAATCATTACACAGGTAACAAAGATCTTGTGAGATCTGAAGTCCTTATTTGCATTTTTAAATCAAAAGTGTTTTCTGGATAAGTATTTTTTATTTCTTTTGTTTGTCTAACTTTAATTTTGGTTTCCATTTTTTTTAACTTTCTTTTTCCCAATGTTAGCTGTAAAAGGTATGTCAATATATCAATGCAACTCTAAAATGCTTTTTTCTTTAATCAGCATTTCACTCTAATATTTTATTGGTTTTTGTATGCAAAGTATTCTTTTGTCAGCTTCAAATTACAAATCTGTGTTTTTCTCTCTGTTTTTATGGCAACTTCATCCTCAGAAAATCAAAATTACTGAAATTTCTTCTGACTCTAAGTGTGGTTAAAACTGGTATAATACACTGTTGAGAAAAAAAGGCTCTGCTACACAAATACACATTTCTATTAATATTTCTTTTGCCATGGAAGTATGCTTCTAGGGTCTCTAATAAGAAATGCTAAAAGTGTCTAATGGTGTTAGTTTTAATTTCTTAATTTAGGAAGACTTTCATTCATGACCAAAGTATTTGGTTATCCTTGACAAGCTTGGTTCAATTTTTTTTCCAGTGGTGTTAGATTTCTTCTATTTATTAAAGTATGACCTTATTTTTTATGGTTTAAGAATGTTTCTATGTTCTTTTATTTAGTAATGTTTTTATTATATTCATGGACTCTTAGAATGGTTTGGGTTGGAAGGGACCCTAAAGATCATATAGTTCCAACCCCCCTGCCACAGGTAGGGACAGCTTCCACTAGACCAGGTCGCTCAAAGTCCCATCCAGCCTGGTCTTCAACACTTTCAAGGAAGGAGCATCTGTAACTGCTCTGGGCAACTGTTCCATTGCCTCATCACCCCCATAGTGAAGAATGTTTTTCCTAATATCTAATCTAAACCTGCACTATTTCAGTGTTAAGCCATTCCCCCTTGTCCTCTATCTCCGTGCCCTTGTAAAAGTTCCCTCTCCAGCTCCCTTGTAGGCCCCTTCAGGTAGTGGAAGGCTGCATTTAGATCAGCCAGAAGCCTTTTCTCCAGGCTGAACAACCCCAACTCGCCTCATAGGAGACCTGCTCCAGCCCTCTAAATGGCCCTCTAAAATGTCGTCATGGCCCGCTCTGGACTCACCCCAACAGGTCCTTCTTCTTTAGGGGCCCCAGAGATAGCAGCAGTTGTCCAGCTGGGCTGTCACGAGAGCAGAATAGAGGCATAGGATCCCCTTGAAACGAGTGACTGATGAATTCTGCTTTCCTATAGGTTAGAGTATGTCATATATTCCTGGTGATATATGGCCTGTAGAAATACAGCTACTGTCATAGATTGAACAAGGGAGTCTTGGTTATAGTATAAGACGTGGTGGTATCATGAAAGGTCAAATTTGCATCAATTCTGCTCTATTTGCACTCTGTGTTTTCCTGTGTTGTAAATGAGCACAATTTCATTAAAAGTATTTCTGACCTTTTCAGTGCACATACTTTCCTTTTGAGATTCTAAAAGTTTGTTTTGATTTGTTCTTAACCTGCAAGAAAATAACAACTTTTTATTCAAATGTTTTCTAATTATTTTGGTATTTGTGCTCAAGGGCTGATGAAAATTATTATAGAGATGTTGAAAGAATTTATTTCAAAAGCAAGAGCTGCACTGCCCATTTCAGACTTAAACAACCTGCTCCCCTGTATAAATGGTAGCTGCTCCAGTTCCACTATACCAGTAGATTCTGACATTCAAAACTACAGGAGCAAATCCAGAGAACAAAAAATATTTGAGTTATTGAAATCACAAAGTATTTCATACGCTTCTATGTTTGCTCTATCAGCCTAGATTATATTTACCTTCACAAAGGCTTTTTCACATGAGCACAGCAATTCATTTCAGTAAGTTGCTCATGTCCATTCTCTGTTCATTTGCAAATTCGGTTGAAAGTTTGTTCAAAGTAACAAAGAAAAAATCTATACTAGCTTTACAAGAAGCATAAGTAGCAGCCATTTAAGTTTTTTAGATCTTAAAAAAATATATTGATCTAAGTAAATAGAATATCTTCTGAAATAATTTCTCCGTATGCAATTTAGAATTTACATTAATATGTGCCATCATAAATATAGTTGGTTTTAACTCCATGAGATCAGTCAAGGTTATTTCATTTTAATGTCTTCTTTCTGGATGTGACTTTGAAGATGAGTAAGACTCAAAATCTACCAGGCAGGATCTGCAGTGTGGTTTGGATTAACTGTGTCAGTTGGTATAGATGAATTTCTCTGTTAAGTAATAACTCTTGCTGCACTAGCAGTGCGAGTGACAGTGAAAGCCCTCTGACTCTACAGCCTGGACATGTGATTGAACTGCTTTGCTCTATACCATCGTGAAGACCTTTTATGTTTCTCAGTCTACCTGAGTAGTCTAGAAAATATGTTTGTACCAAAAGTACATTCAGGATCATAATCCTTTATTTGTCTCACAAATCTCAACGTAATATCCAGCCTAGTGTGAGACATTGGTAATTAAACTCTACACTGAAGGCTATGTGCTTCATGGATCATTGGATATGCTAATTACCTTTTACTAGGACTGTCTCCTGTATTTATGGTGTGGTAAGCAATGGAATAATTTCATGTACTTGGCAAAATTAGTAGTTATGAAGGTATTTTAACTGTGGTGGATTTTTTTACATAAAACACAGAAATATGATGCTTTTTTTTTTCTCTGTACTCTGGCTAAATGAAACTGAACATCTTAATCTAAGCAGGTCTGTTGAGGTTTTTTTTTCACTTCATAAAGCATATTTGCAGTGTATTTTGTGTTTTCTATTGCACTTGGGTTTACATGTCCTTTTACCTTTCTCTAAATTGGAACAAATTGTTCAAAGCTTGAATTGGATAAACAGATCTATTCTGTGTAATTCAGTAACTGCTTAATATTGCATAAATGGTTCCTTTTGCACGATATGGGAGGTTATCAACATCATTTTCTCCTCTTTGCCTTGATACAAGAGCACTAGCACAGTGTCAGGAAAAAGTAGAGTAGTTTTCTCATTTACAACAGTGATGTTCAGTTATTCTTTAATTTTATGTCAAATATTACTTATTGTTTTTATTTAGCTATTAGATCTGATCAGGGAAGACAAACAATGGAGTAAATATATATGAACATCCACTTCAGATGTAGCCAAATTCTTGTTTATATTTTATCTGAAAATAGTATAATAACAAATAGGACTTCCTTAATTAGAAACTAGAGGTAGAGTTAAGATTTTTGCAATATTAGTACAGGAAAACCACAGGAAAATGTGTAATGTCTTGTAAAGCAAAAGACTACACCTGTCTGACCTCTTTATGAAAATAAGCTGAAGAATATAATCAACAAAAATATTAGATCAGACAGAAACTAGTACTATTATGTTTTCCCCCTGAAAGACTTTGGCATTTCAAGATAAAGAATCAAATTTCCAAGTAAAAAATGTTGTTTGTTTTAAGTGACATTTTGACATTTTATAGCACATTCATGTGACAAATACTTGCTTCTGTAGAAGTTCCTGGTGATGTGCAAGCTGTACCCAAATGGTTGGGGTTTTTGGTTCTCTGTTGGATTACCAAAGAGTCAACTCCAAAAGCTGTCTAACAAAATCTGCTTCCAAATTTTGAGTGAGCTCACTGAGGATGCAAATAATGGAAAGTAAAAAAGAGTAAACTAATGCTTTTCAGTAGAAAATAATAAGACAATAAAGGTATGTCTAACAACATTCTGATTACCTGTGTCTATTTCAAAATGTCAGTTTAGAAATCAAAAAGCTCCCTTTTCAGCATAGCACAGTAATAACTTAACTGCTCTGCCTCTGAAAGATACAGGTGTCCTCATGGTCTTGGGAACTTAGAGGTGAGTGGTTTGTTTATCTCCACAAACACAGGTACCAATGCAAAGTTTGGACCAGAGTAAAACTCTATGTATCACTCCCCTAAGAGTAGAAATATCTTCTTCAGAAGGACATAATTTAAAAATTAAATCCCACTTTACTTATATTAAAAGAAATATGAGGGTGAGTCTCCTGGGTGCAATAATGAACTTTTGGTTGTAGCTGCACTAAATCCACTGCTACATAAATTTGAGCACTTTGAGTATCTTTCAGATTTTTTATCTTTTTATGATATTTTAGAGGATTTTTTTCCTCAGATTTCTTGTTTCATCCTGTATTTGCCAGTATGCTCCATTTTGCTTAAGCCTCATTGTTTTCTGATAATTAAACTATATTTGTTCGTGCAGAAAGGTTATATCTGTAGTGAAACTCACAGGAGTTCAATTTTTTTTGCATGAGATAGTTGCTTTAAATCTGGTTCCAGATCAACAGGAATTTTCCCCCTACTAAGTGTTGCTGTGGGCTTATAGGAAAAAAATTAAAACTGTGATTCTTGTACTGGATATCCACATACTACTTAAGAGTAATCAGTGTCATGCTGAACATTTCAGCTTGTCCACACTGTCTAAACACCAAATGAGAACTTACATTATTCAGAATTGGTGTGGAAGCATATGGGGCAACCTGATTTGCACATACATCCTTTGTGATAAAATTGTCTTTCCAATTATCTGAGAAATTCAGGTAATGCAAAAAATTAAATCTGCATCTCCTTCATAGTTTAATATAATGGGTTTCGCAGTCCATTCTATATTATAATGGTTCCTTTAATATCAGCCTTGTCAACCCAGTTTTTCAAAGACAAATTTACCATTATCTTTCTCACAGTCATTAATTGTCCATTTGTTTAAATGTATATTTTTACTTATACTTTTGAAAGTCTACAGGTACTAAGTTTGCATCTCCTGCTACAATGAATTCATCCCAATGACTCAAATAAATTAAAAGCCTGAGGTGGCTTCATCAGCAATTATTAGTTTAGAAATCTCTGATATTAGAAGTGGCATATATTACTTGCTTATACTTGATTCATCTATAGCGGTCATCATCAAATGGCAGATTCAAATAGATGACATCAAAGAAGAAAAGTCAAGTAATTGAGTTCCTTCTCTGAGCTCTGTCAGTACCAACTACACCTAAACAAACTGGACCAGCAATATATCTGTACTTAAAAGCTTTCAAATAAATGGTTCAGTAATATTCCTAATTTCTTTCTTTCTTTTTCTTTTTCTCTTTCTTTTTCTCTTTCTTTCTTTCTTTCTTTCTTTCTTTCTTTCTTTCTTTCTTTCTTTCTTTCTTTCTTTCTTTCTTTCTTTCTTTCTTTCTTTCTTTCTTTCTTTCTTTCTTTCTTTCTTTCTTTCTTTCCTTCCTTCCTTCCTTCCTTCCTTCCTTCCTTCCTTCCTTCCTTCCTTCCTTCCTTCCTTCCTTCCTTCCTTCCTTCCTTCCTTCCTTCCTTCCTCCTTCTTCCTTCCTTCTCCTTCCTTCCTTCCTTCCTTCCTTCCTTCCTTCCTTCCTTCCTTCCTTCCTTCCTTCCTTCCTTCCTTCCTTCCTTCCTTCCTTCCTTTCTTTCTTTCTTTCTTTCTTCCTTTCTTTCTTTCTTTCTTTCTTTCTTTCTTTCTTTCTTTCTTTCTTTCTTTCTTTCTTTCTTTCTTTCTTTCTTTCTTTCTTTCTTTCTTTCTTTCTTTCTTTCTTTCTTTCTTTCTTTCTTTCTTTCTTTCTTTCTTTCTTTCTTTCTTTCTTTCTTTCTTGTGTTGATAGTACTTTTTTTGCAAATTACACTGGTTCTTTCTCTACCCTATAGTGGCCATTGATCACCCTTTTGTTTATAATACATTTGTGCATGTTGGAAGACTATTTCTGAGCCATACTCAGTCTTCTCACCTTCAAATTAATTATTACTTGAAATAGAGATTATTTGAACCTTTGCTTGCAAGTTATATAATCTATTTTTTTCTAACCCCCTTTACTGTTCCCTGCATTTTTCTTGTTATCTTCATCTTCCTTAAAGTGTTGCTGTCTAAAGAGGAGCTCACTTGGAGCTCGCTGGTGCTGAATTGTGCACAATTATTTCATCTTTATCTGCTGAGCTGCTGCTCACCTTTTTACTTCCTGTATTATGACTGTGTTTGATTGCTGTTTTCCAGGTACAACACTTTGTGCTTCCCTCCAGGAATTCCAACCAGTGGCTGAAATTTTAAAACCATAGTCTAAAAATAATTTTTATTACGGCTTCCAATATGCTTAGAACCTCTCTTCCCTTAGTCTAACAGTCAAATTTGGTCGTTTTTGCCGTTATAAGTGGTGAAAACTCTTGGTAGATCTCAGCCCTTCCAATCCCTGATCCAGTCCTACTTGAAATCCTCTCCCACTCTGACAGCAAATCATTGGTAGTTGTTTGCTGAGAGAATTTTCTCAACTGATTGTCCACCCATCTGATGGTGATTACATCTCCTGCCTTAGCTCTTTTATGAGAATATTATATGGAATAGTGTCAGAAGCTTTAATTAAAAGTCAGGATATATCACATCTGCAACTTCCCTTTTATCCAGCTGACTTGTCGTAGAAGGAAAGTAGACTGGCTTGACATGAGTTCTTTCTGACTGGTGTACATAGGTTCTTTTACTATCTTATCTTCTAGGAGCTTACAGATACCATGGTTAATACTTATCTTTAAAGTTATTAATTTAACTAGATGTTTCTCTGGGCATGAGAAGTTTTCATCAGTTGTTTTGGGGGTTTTTTTTCCTTCTCCTACAGGTCCTTGATAAATACTTAGATAAATACTTAGTACTATTCTGAATTCCAGTAGCTAATTTCTGAAAACTTAAAAGTGAATGTTTTCAATCTCTGCCCTATTGCTCACATTTTACCTATCTACATCTTCTTTTATCATATTTTCTTTATCAGTGCATTTAATTATGCTTGTTAAATTAATTCTGTTCAATGGGTCTTCGTTATTTGTCATTCATGTAAAGATTTAAGGATAAAGGCAATGGAATAGATTACTCTTCTTTTTCATAATTTGGTCTCTGTTCTCTTTTACATTCTTTTGTTTTTGTTTTTCAAGTATAGTTATGGACCCTCTCTGTTGCCTTCTCTTCCTTGTTCCAACAAGAACTTTTTTGGTTTTTTTCACACTAATCTTTTTGATTTATTTTCATATGAACATAAAGTACTCCCATGTGTTTCTGTGATTCCTTTTCTGCTTTCAGATCATTAAAGAGCTCCTAGCTCAGCCAGAAATATCTCCAGCTTTCCTTCCTCTATTTTCTTCACATATGTACCATTTGTCTTTGTACATTTGGTAACACAAAGTAGAGTCTTGCTAATGGGAGTATTTTTGAACTACATGCTCAGATTAGTTGAAATGTGTCTTACTGCGTTTCTGTACTTACTAGGATGTATGTTTTGAATAAGCTACTAAATATGCTACTTCGTGTTTTCAGACTGAAAAAAGACAAGACAGAATTTGAAGTGCACACACAAAGATGAAAAGCATCTCATGGCATTGATGATATCAGAAACAATAAAAGATTCTGTTTTCAGCAAACCAATGCACTTAGATTAGCAAGTTCTTAGTTGTTTGAGATTTTCTGTAGCTGTTTACAAAACCAATCAGCTCTTGTGCCCTCATTGTTTTGATCAGGACAGTATCAAGAGTATGTAGCCAGTTGATTGCAATTTTTTCCCCTCAAGGCTAAGTCTCAGGAGGAAGATACTGTCTCTTAAGGAAACAGATGCTGTTAATCCCATTATTATATTGCAATTTTTTATGCAAGATAGCAGCTCTTGGCAATTGCAGAGCTCCAGTAGGAACCAGCTGCTGGGAGATGTCTTCATCGATGCCTTTGATGATGCTGTCACTCCTAGGTTTTGGTCCTATATTAGCCCTGCTTCCTAGAACTACCTATCTCCAGCATCTCTACCTTAGCTTGCTTACTCCAACTTAGATTTACTTTTCAAGAGAGACGAAGTTTTTGAAGTCCCTTCTCGCTATTTATTTTACTCAGCTTTCCAATTAATTAAAATATTAACTATAATAGCTGTTTTTCCAATTAATTTTCTCCCTCTAGAGTCTCACTGAATTCCTCACAAATAATTAGACTAAATCTGACATAGCTGCTCACTGGATTAATAAAAGGAAAGTCTTGTATATTTTCTCTTTCTTCTCAGACCTCCTATTATGACATTGAATAAACTGGACTCTTCCTTCTTCCAGAATTCAGAGGAAAATTACTTCTTAGGGAAGTATGCCTGCCCTTAAAAAATTAATTGTACCATTCAGGTCATAATTGCAGTTCTGTGATTTGACTCACAAAGAAATGTTGGAAACAATCTTCTGTAACTTCAGTTGTTTAGTAGGACAGATAAAATGTCCTGTCTCAATAGAAAATGACTTTATGAAGAATTTCAGAGTAGAATTATTTATATATCAGAGTCTAGCAGAGCTTTAAAATACAAGAAGCAACTTGCTTGACTCAGAAAATAATTTGAAAGCTGCAGAGTGTGAGAACCAGTAATTTTTTAACCAGCTGAACCAGTTTCTTGTCTCTAGGAAAAATGTTATCATTCAGCAGCAGACACCAATCCACCTCACTTGAGAATTTTTCCCAGATAGTGTCACATGGATTTCCAAAGATTGTATATTATCTCCCAATTTATCATTATGCTGTTTGAAAATGCAGTAAAGTCATAAAGCAACACTATTGTATTTTGTGTGAATTAATTCTTATTCTTTCATACTCTTTTTTGAGATCTAATCAAGAAGTGTGACTATCCCTAGTCTGATTGCATAGCCAACCTACTCTTGTTCTCACAAGTGAAAATGTTTACACTGGTCATGACAAATAACATGCAGATGTTTCTTCATAAGAAATTATCAAAAGGTTTTCATTCTGCTAGCCTTTATCCTGTACATTTACATATACTAGGAACCTCTTTGTCTCTATTCATGTAAGTGAGGTATATATGGAGATACATGTATGTATATATATATATACACGCACAGAGTAGTTGATGTAACCTTACCGAAGAAAAGGAGATGTTTAATCTAATTAAGTTTCAAAAGCATGAGACAATAATGTTAGTGATTTCAATGCTTGAAGAAGGAAAATTGTTTTAACCACTAAGGGTTTGCAGAATCACTGGGGGGAAAAAAAAAGAAGAGAAAATAGAGACTCTCACAGTTCCTAGATGATTTCTTTTTGCCATCCTTCCTGCAAAGGGTTTCAAATGCAGTGTTTTGTCTTTATTGATATGTAAATTGATGCAGTGGGTTCTTCTATGGAGAAATTCTGATCTTCCTCAGCTAGGACAGAGGCTGCTTTGAGTATTAGAGGGGATATATAAAACAAAATTCTCTGAAAGACTGAATCTTGGGCAGTTCAGAATTGACACTGAATATTAGTTGTCTGACATATTTTTTGAATATTCCTCAATTATCCATACATCATATGGGGCATAAAGAAAATAAATCAGTTTGTGAAATGCTCCTAATCTCTGGAGCTGAATAATCTGTGAGGGTAATAATAACTACAGGTGTTGTTTGACTGCTCATTGAGACAAAAGAATATTGTAGAGATGCACGTTAAGTGAGCACTCACCGTCATGAGTTGAGTGAAGCCAGAACCCTGTGCAAAATAGAATCAGACCATGTAGTTAAGGCCAGTCAAGCTAGGGTGGCAAATTGAAGTACCCCAGTTAACTAATTCTTGCACTTCCTAACTATTTGAAAGGCTCACTTTTGAAAATAATGTTCTTTAATGCATTTTTTTGTTTATGTGTATAATACATATTGGTAGGTGTTGGCTGGTTGTGACTGAAAGTCTAATTAATTGTAATGTTGCCTACTGTTTTTCAGTGGTTTGTTTTTTTTTTTTAACTTCTTATGAGGAGTTGTATCTTTTAGTACCTTTCCAGAATATCAAGCAACTTGTCCTAATTTTCACTGCAAGCAATAGCTGCTGTCCAAAGGAAAAAAAGAAACACAGCTGATATTTCAGTAGGAGCTGCAAGCAGCAGCTACAGTCTGTGGACACATACCTCAGCCTGAACACTACGATTTATTAGCCTGGGAATACATATAAACTTTCTTCCAAATGCTGGATAGAGAGAGGCTTATGTCTTCCCTTATTGCCCTCTCCAAAGAGAGCTGTTGGGGTGCATGTGCCAGCTTAGGAAGTTTGGCTGGCAGTGTACAGCTGTCTGGCTCACAGGACTCTGTAGAGAAAGATGAGAATCTCTCTACCACTTCAGTTAGGAGCATGGGCCATTTCCTTGGCATCTCTTTACCGTGTGGGGAGTCCTGCACACCATTACCAAAAAGAAAGCTAGGAAGAGAGCACTACAGAAAACCTGCCAAAATGAAATAGGGAAACCAACAAACATTCTTACAGCAACCTCACCATGACGTGTTGTACAAACCTAAACCCAAGTAGTGCATAAAATAACAAAAGAACTCAGAACAGAGCTTCAGAGAGCAGAGTTCATTGTGTCTGTTGCCTCTGACAGACTGAATAGCTCTCTCTTCATAGCCAAGTTGGAAATAATCTGCAAGACTGAAACAGAGATCAGGAGTTAGGTCCAGTGAGACCAACTGCTCCCTCCCACAAAGCACTGAAGAGCCGTCAACAAGTTCTTATGAAACTTCGTGCTAGAAATGCATTTCTTACTGGACTGTGTGGGAAGGATGAGTAATAGGCTCTTATTGTGTTTCACTTTTATACCCTTTTCCCTCAGAATAGATACACAGTAATTTTCTGGAATCTCAACAGTCGACCACTTGCTTTGCAATTCATCAGAATTGGTTATTCTTTATTTAAATAAGCGTTAACATTTCTTTATGGTACTTCAGATCTGACGTGCTGGCATATCTGTGTTTAAATATTTACAAGAATTGTCATATATGTTTTAAAATATTTAGAAAATGTCAAATTCAAATAGGCTAGAAGCTGTGGCTTCAGAACCTAGAAATAGTATGTACTTTTTTGGAAAAGCATAGTTTATCAAAAACTTGGGTGCAAAGTAGTTCAGGTGCTAAGATAGTCTGTCTTTATGACTCTGATGATTTGATACACAAAGTGAAGAATTGTGGAAAACCCCATGTAGTTATATACTCTGAAATTAGCTATGAAAGTCATGTTCCTTGAGGGAATCCCATTTCTCCCTCATGATTGATGGTTTTCCTTTTCAGATATTTTTTACTTCCTCCTATCTCATCACAGTAGATAATTCCACACTGTCCTCATCATGCCTGATTATTTCCACCTTTTCATTGGCCTTTCTAGATAGGTACGGTGTTATCTCTCCCACATATCAAATGTGTTGCATCTAGTCTTCCATTTCTGTTTCCCCAGATATTTCACAAACCTCTTCATCAGTTATAGTCTTCTCATTCTTTATTTTTCTCTTCATCAATCCTTGCACAGTTCTGCTTCTGTCTGAATCTTTTTGCCTTTTTGACCTCTATCATTTTATGTCAGTCCCACATAAACACTGTCTAGTTTGCTCCTTTTATTGCTTTCCAATTTTGGTTTTCTCACCCCACATGTGACCTCTCCAGCTACAAAAAGATCCCTTTTTCAAAGCCATTTATTATTTCTATATATTTATCTTTTCCAACTCAAACACTGAACACACGTATGTTAGTGTTTGTGAATGCCAGCGTTTTAGGTTTACAACCATTGATTAATTGTTTTCAATGCTGCCTGAGGTTGCAGGTTCCGGTAGCCCACTGCAGTGTGGTGCTTATGGCTCTGTATCCCCAGGCTCAGAAAGGCTGAGCGCCTATTTCTGAGAGGTAAATATATATATGTTCCTATATATACACACAAACACATTTATCACTATTCGTGTGCATGTATTTATATGTATCCATATATATATGTGTGTGTGTATATACATGCCTAGGAACTTCAGAATACTCTAGAAGCTGGCCATTCAATCCCAAGTCTCCCGAGTTGCTGGCACATAGACACAGGAGCCTTGGAGGCCTGCAGCCCAGCTCTGGTTGCTGGTGTTGAGAGCTTTCATCCTATTTGCCATGCAGTCCAGCTTGATGCTCACTAGCATTCACCTGTGCCCACTCAGAACAGAAGTGCATCCACACAGAAGGTATATATGACAGGATTAAATATGTGTGTAGAATACACAAGTGGCAATCAAGCCCAGGACATACATAGTCAGACAGGTATAATGTATATTGCCTGTTTCCACTTGATTAACCCCATTTATCAGATCTACCTCTATGTTCCCACTCCTCTTCCTTTCTGAGCCACCTAGGTACCTCTCTTTCTTCACCTTTACTCCTTCCACTAAACACCCCATAATAAATTACACACATTCCCAAAATTTCTTTAAAATATCCCTTCTTAAAGTTTTACACAGTCTCCAAAAATGTTCTTTCCCTTCATCCCACAAGGAGTCTCAAACCTTTAAGGACAACTACCCCCTCTAGTATGGAATGTGGCCATGCAGGAGTGTTTCTTTCACTGCATCACCTTGGAGTGTTTCACCCTGGAACCATGGTGAACAGGTCCCCTTTCTGGTCTTAGGGAGCAGCTGATTTAGTGAGCCACTTTTCACTGATTAGATTACTAGGGTTCCTTTGCCTGTCATTGCTCCTCCAGTCCTCACCGGGCTTTTTGTGTTGGTAGTGATTAGCCTTTAATAAAATAAAATAATCTAACACACTGGAAAAACCTCCACCCCAGCCATAACACATAAATAATCCTGCTTTGTGGAAACATTCTGGGTTTTTTTCCTCCTTTGAAAGGTGTTATCAGTATGCTTCTGGGCTGGGATTTTTACTACAATCTAGTACTGAAGATTAACTTTTTAGCACAGACAGGATTTTGCAGAAGTCTTTTAGCTATTGAGCACTGATTAGAAGTATCAAGAGTCAGAGACTTCTCATTTGGTTTGAAGTCTTCTGTAGTGGTCTAGTATTTCATTCAGGTGCAAATCCATTGTGTTCTGCCTAATTTCTGATTGCTTAGCACTCATAAAGTCCATGGTACAGAATCACTCAATGTCCATGATTAACCCTGGATATCTAAGTTGTATTTAAGCTGTGTCACCTTATCATGCAAGGACATTTCAAGGTGCTTTTCCCAAGGCACTTGTTCACTGAATTCTGTGGTGTCTACTGCCTGAGAGCACAATGGGGAAATAAGTGAGCTTTCAGGTCTGACTTAGGGCAAGGGAGAGTTAGCATCCTTGGTAGAGTTGGGCATAGGGCACTAGAAAGGCTGGGATACCTGGAGAAGAAATGGCTGTAAATCTGTCCACATGTATTCTTGAAGAATGCAGACTACAGTCAGGTCTATTCAAACTTCACTGGAGTGTTGAAAGTGGGCCTTGTGAAAAAATCTATTTGGATTAATCCTGAAAACCTGGGAAAGCAAACAGTGCCTGTAACACATTAAAGATAAAAAGACGTCTGAGCACCTATTCTAACCATAGAAACACTAGTCATATATAAAAAATGGCGAAAGCTTGAAAATTTGTGTGAAGTTCTGATAATCTGAAATTGTCTTTCTAGATTCTGAAGAAGCTAAAAATTTGTATAATTTCATTTGAAATGCGTGTTTAGAAAGTATTTTGATCTTGTTCTGTTCTTAAAAAAATACACCTCTCCTGGGATGAAAGGGTGCACAGAAAGTGTAGACACTTGCATACACAAAAACTAACTACTTCTTATGTGTATTCTGATGCTAATTAAGACATTTTCAGTATGCATCCAATGATGGGTTTTATTTCATAACAGGAACACTTAACAAGAACAGGGTTAGAACAAAGGGCTCCAGGTTTGAGAATATGACATCTGGAGGTTTTTTATACTTTAAATATTCAAATTCTGTGATATTGAAATATTTGTATTTTCCAAAATATGTTATTAACCTGAAACTATTGTATCACTAAAATATTCGAGTATGAAAGTATGAAGTGTTGCAAAGCTTTTCTTAACATATTCAAGCTATTAAAGGCAGTTCCTGAGGCAATGAGATAAATATGGTTAGAGTAACACCAGCATAGAATGGGAGCAGTATAATTATTAGTTACACATATATGTTAGTACATATTTGTGCTACACTGTCTCAAATCCCTGTAGAATTGAGTTCTTTGTGTCTGCTGTGATAGAAATACAAAACTTATACATCTATGAGAAACAGGAAGGTTTTGTTTACTAGTTATTTAGGTGGGGTTTATTTGTGCATTTCATGGACAAACTTCTGTCAAAATCTTTAATGTTTACTCTAAAATATTCCTGTGTATCTAGCACTCACACCTGATTCATGAACTAATTCAGAAAGTCATAGTTTCTCTCAAACATTTCTTTACTTCGTAGGAGAGGAATATCTGTTCTATAAAGTAATACCATTACTTTACAAACCATCCTTCACAGGAAACTTTATCATAAGATACTCAACACAGAGATCCATAAACTGAAGCAGATGAAGATGAATTTTACTCTGGCTTACAGAAAAACGTGAACCTATATAAATTTTATGGGATGGAGAAAACATAAATCTGCAGCAAAGAAAGGGTAGTAAAAAGACCAAGTGTAGTAAATAGATAGGATTTATCTTTAGATGTGATTATGAAGTAGGCAACAAGTCAGTAAAGTCAGAAGTGAGAAGCTTTTGGTTTTAGGAAGGTGCATTTTCTGAACATTCAGGAAAGGAGGCTGGGAGGGATAGAGTCTGGAAAACTATGGTAGATGATGGATTAAAGAGCTGAAGACTGAATTTTTAAGGATGAATTCTGCAATGCTTTAGAGCCATTTAGTAGGTTTATGTATTAAACAAATGAAAGGAAAAAAAATTAAAAAATCAAAATAACTAAAAATTCTGATCTGAGTCAAAGGGTAGGTATGTGTGCTGGCATTCAGTGGGGAAGCAGGTGGAAGGAATTAATCTCATTTAACATGAGATTTTGCAATTTGGTTTTCTGAATGAAAACAAGGTGTACAAGGCAGTCTTCATAATCCCGGGGGAGAAGCAGGAGTGTAACTCATCTGACATCAGCTTTAAGATGAAGTGAAATTGTGCCTTATTTGTCATCACTGACTTTAAAGGGAACCTAGATGATGAAGGCAGATGCAATGTCTGCATTAGACATCTATTTGATCAGTGAAACACTCTATTCCTCTCCAGCCTTTTCTTTTATGCAGCTCACCTATGTAACCTCAGGCAAAAAAGCATAGGTAGCTAGGAGAATGGGTGCTGAAATTTTCTTGTCATTTCAGCTCTTTGATGAGGACTGCATCCAAACTGAATCATATGTTACAGTGGCCAATATTGGTATCTTCAGGGAAAAAAAATGGGCAAGAAGAAAAGCAAACCATAATCTACTCATAAATACATGGCTCAAATCCCATATGAAAAGAGAACTATTGGTGAGACATCTGCAACACAACCATTTCCCATTTTCCTTTTCATTTCTCAAGCAGAGAGCACAGAGACCGGTGAATAACTAGGGCTTCTGTCAGATGCTTTGCGTTTCTCTGGTGTGTTAGAGCTAACAGCAAAATTAGGAAACTTTTCGGATTGTCAGTCCCCCTCCAATGTACTAAACAGAAGTTCTATCTGTATCTTTACCTAACATTTATAGATGAATACAAATACGTCTCCCACAACATGTACAGCTTGCTGAAGACCTATACATATAATATTGTTCATATGTAATTACACAAGAAGGTTAAGACAGACTGGAATTTGTAATGGACTGTTAAAAAGTTTTGTAGTAGTGACACTAGTTTTCATTGCCTTTCCTTCTAAAACAGATGTCTGAGCTTTTTTAGCAGAACACTTCCAGTTCTCTTTCCAAGTTTTGTTTTCACTACATCACATCTGCCTCCTGCTGGTTTTTCCTATCCTTTCTTTCCTCACACATCAATTTAAGAGTATGTGACACCAGTGCCAGTGAAATGTGTGGAGAATTAAGAGTGGCTGTTCTTGATAAACCCAGATGTTAGAAATATTACCCACTTATGCACCTACACTGCTACTTTTTCTTCTTATTAGCATATGTGGCTTTGCTGTCATTGTGATACAGTACAATGTAGACAAAAGCTGGTCCTCTTGCCTCAGTTCAACCAAAGGTTTTCACAGATTGTCACTCTATGGTGTTGTTACTGGAGTGGGTAGCTTGGGGTTCAGCAGAGATGTTGGGAAATGAGAGGGTGGAAATGGCTTTGCTTGCCAGAGCTCTCCCTTCTCTCTTGCACTGTGAGCTGCACTGCACCATGTGGGGACAAGGACTGGAAAGGACTGTGGAGCCCCATGCCCTGCTGTCTCAGACAACTGTGTCACATAAAGCAATAAATGTGTGGAGTTACAGTGCCTGACTGTGGCAGTGTCTGTCTTAAACCTGTTTAGTGAGATATTTCATGTTTTTCAGGTGCTGAAGGGAATGATGAATAAGAGGCTAGTAAGGTGATAAATTTATCTCTAGAGTAAATAAGAACAAGAAAGTAAGAGGCTGGGCTGGGTGAACATTGTGAAAAGCAAAGCTCAAGAGCAATTTAATGTAAAAGGCTGTCTTGACAAAGAGATCGCAGGGTGAATTTACATGCAAACCTTAAATGCTCTGAACAGATTAATCTTTGATCACTGTGACAAACTGAAAGTTTGTAAATATATTCAATTTTATAGTTCATATAGACAGTTTATATCTGATTGTTCACCACTTTCAGTGAACTGTGAAATAGCAGCATATTTATGATTTATGTTTATGGAATCTATGATTTTATGACTTACTAAATACTTTTTCACACGAAGCCATTATGATAGTTCAGTATTTACTGGGAAGCTTTTCGCAATGTAAAATCCAAGGACAGAAATAAGAATTCATAGAGTCATGGAAAAGTCTTATTTCTGATTTGGAGATAAGAAAAGATGTTGTGAGAGACTGTGTCAAATGCCTTGCATAAGTTTAGGTAGACATCTGTCTCTCTTCCCTTGTCAGCCCTTGCAGTCAGGGTCTTTTCTATCATAGAAGGCTGCCAGATTGGTCAGGCAGGATCTGCCCTAATAAAACCTCCTTGTCTTGTATGGGTCTTAAAATTGCTTCCATGAGGATCTTCCCTGTGGTATTCCCAGGCACAGAGGTGAGTCTTACTAGTTCCCTGGATCTTCCTTTCGTCCCTTTTTAAAAACAGGAGTGATGTTTCCATTTTTCTGCCTCTGGGGACTTCACTTGACCGCCATGACTTTTCAAATATGAGGGAGAGTGGCTTGGCAGCAGCATCAGGCAGCTCTCCCAGAACCCTGGGATGAGTGTTGTCAGGCCCCACAGACTTGTGCCATCTCAGTTTCATCAAACGATCACAAACCTGCTCTTCACTTACAGTGGGAGGGACTTCATTACCTCCACCCCCACCTGGAGGTTTAGGAGCTTGAGAGATGTGGGAAGCCTGGCTGCAAGTGACAACTAAGGCAAAGAAGTCATTGAGTATCTCAGCTTTCCTCATATATGTTGTCACCAGTTCTCCCTTTTCATTTCTCAGGGAGGTAGATTCTCCTTGGCCTTTCTTTTCTAACCCATGTACTTGGAGAATGCTTTCTTTTTATTCTTCACAGAAGAATAACCTTTCAAACACAGCAATAATTTGTTCCTCTTCATTATTTAGCTCAGATGCACCAGCCTGCCCCATCTAAAGATCATCAGTATAGATAAAAAGAAGATTTATATTATTCTGGCATTTCACTTGGTTAAATTATCTTTACTTTGAATGAGGTGTTTGTCATCAACCTCACCATTTAATTGCATATTTTCAAGTGCAGTGTTATTGATTTGTCATCCGTCTTTTAAAGTTGCTTAGTGAGATGTTAAATATTTTTCTGTGCCTCAAACTCTTACTTGTTCACAAATTTTAAAAAAATGTATTTTGCAACTTCATCAATCAGCTGCTTAGTTTTCAGAGGGTTAAGGCAAATAGACCCTCTTAAGTATGAAGAAAATGTCTTAGTAATAGGACTGGTCTTTGTGTTTGACAAATGCTGACTAATGTAAGCCTTTTTATTTTTAGTGACCTTTCTTAGTCTTATAATGTTGGGTCTGTACAATTTGATTCTCATTAGTCATGAACCTAGTGAGAATATGAAGACGTTATGCAAAAAAAGCAAAAACTGGGTTTCCAAATCATTCAGTGTTAATGTTGTTATAACACAACCTTCTGCCCATGTTCTGTTTAGTTCACAAATGTTCACTTGTTACCATCCTTGAATCATCTGTTCAGTCTTCCAGCGGTAAGACCAACGCAAAGTTATATTTTATCATTTGCGTGGGTCCTTCTCTTTAAAGTGGCAACACATGCATCTCCTTAGAACATGGATTTTCATTTAAAAATTATACATTTAATTGATTTTTCCTTTTTTTCTCCTTCTTTGAAAAGACTTTTGAAATATAGCACTTCTTCTGTAACTGGATTTTTAAACATGCCAGTATGAGTCTATCAGGAATAGCTAGGTATGAGTACCACTAATAAGTAAACAAGTGTTTAATCCAGGTTAAGGCATAGAATTGTAGAAAATATTTAAATCCTAAAAAAATTCCCCAAATATGAAGTGTGATACTACAAGTATTATTTTTTTTCCATGTGAGCTATTTATTTCCAAGTTGCTTGTAATTAATCTTGTTATGAAATTGTGTTTTTTAAAATGCTGTAATGTTGAAAGGTGAGGGAGTAAGAGAAAGTACTTGAGGTGACAGAAGTAGTAATGTTCATAGTAGCTCTTTTATTTACAGTATGAACAGATTAATTTGAACTCAATTTTTCAATTTGCATGTCTGCTACTTACACCTACATAGGAAAAAATCAATACTGTTCGTTGGTATAACAAGCCTGCCAAAATAGAAAATAGTGCTTATGGGTGATCTCACCCAGGTTTTTCACGTATGCTACTTAGTCTCTTTCTCTTTCCATTAACGGCAGTTGTCCATAGCCATGTATGTTGTGAACCATTAATCAGTACTCCTTGTGTTTTGCAAATCCCATGCCTGGCAGTTGTATCAGATATTCTAAATTTGATCCCTCCCTGTTCAATTTATACCTCTCCTCTCTGCAGTGCTTCCAGTTGTTGCCATGTTTGAAGACAGGTGACAGCCAGAAACAATACCATGATTTTTGTACCCTGACTTCTAATAATTCTCTATTTTCTTTCCCATAGAGTTGTATGATTGATTCCTAGAAGGCCCCATAGCCCATATAAACAACACAAAGTAAAATTCTAGGTCAACATATTATAGCAATAGGAAAAAAATGTAAATGTACAGTTCAGCTTTAAACTTACACAAACATTTCCATTAAAAAATTATTTGAAATTTGTCAAAAGTATTGTAGAAAATAAATGAGCTGCAGAAGCAGCAAAAAAGCCTGTGGACTGTGAAATAAGTATGCTGTGCTTGAATGACTATTTACCTTTCTTAAGAAAATGACCCCATTGCTGTCATAGGTAAATACCTCCTAATAACTCCAAGAGAAATTTTCCTCACTTTCCAAAGGAGGAAAGTGTAGGAACAATAAGAAAAAAGTCTCCCATAGCTAATTCTAAGCTTTTACACTCAATTTGGTTATAATCATGCCTTTTTTCTCTTATTTTTCTATCCTTCTGGGTGCCCTGGTTTCCCGGGCAAGAACAGCCAGGTTTGTGACATGGTAATAAGCCAAAGGATGCTTTTGGCCAAATCTCTGTTCTGTATGACTTGAGAGATCAGGAGCTCAGAGCGTATTATGTAGTGTGTGTGGTCACAATCCACTTAACATACGGCCAATGTCACTTTCCTTAATGTTTATTAATTAATCTTTAAAAAGTCTTAAAATTTATTCAGATTTGCAAACTCTGAAGAGTCTGGATTTCAGACTATTATCCTGTCTCCTGGTATATAACCTTAAATGCAAGATATTAATAAATTATGCTAACTCTCTCTTGGCTACTTAGCTGAAAAATTTGTGTTACTTTTATTTATTTATTTTTAAACTAAAGTAAGGCAGGCTAATATTTCAGATAATGTAAAATGTATGAGGCTTTAGAGAGGTTAAGTTTTTAAGCAGCTTTCAAAGCCTTAGATCATTTTAATTCTGCCTCATTTAAAGACAGAAAGAAATCCTGGAAAGAGTTTGAACCAATAGCTAAAAGACTAAAGGTTAGATCGTAAAAGAAAAATATTGTGGAGACAAGTACCTGCTTTGCTTAATGTGCTCTGCCTGAGGCACACTTACCTTTTTTTTCAAGCATATATTTTAGCTGCCCAATACAGCACTCAGACACTCCCAGTTTTTGCTGGAATAAGCCCTTGTACTGCAAACTCTAGGAGGGAAGACCTTGTCTCTAAAGGTCACCCGTATATCACTCCTAAGGTTCAAAGTCTGAGTGAAGTGCCAGTCCTGCTGAAGGCAACAGGGCTTTTGCCATTGGCTCAACTGCCTGTTTTGAAAGATTCTTTACAGTTTGCACAAGGGATCAAAGTTGTGCAGCAGGGAGGCTGATAAGGCCACAGCATAGCTGGGACATTTGTACTTGGTAGAAGAAAGACTTAAAATTGTTTCTTTTGGAATTGAAAACAGTAGAAAATATGTTTGCAAATATGTATTATTAACAAATATGTTTTTCACCAAAGTAAATGTCAAGCCTAGAGGGTTAATGATTTTAAAACCACAATGCAAAAATGGGAAGTAGATTGAAAACTACTTTACAACCTCAGTTATAGCAGATTCTGACATTGCAAACCGTATAATATTTTGCAGATATTTGATTCTGCTACTTTCTGCTTTGGAGAGGCATCAAGAACAGTCTGGCTGGTTTGTTGGGGCTTTTTTTCCTCTTGTGGTACAGGAGTGCTGCACTAGACAAGGCTCTTATCACTGAACTGGCCACTCATCCACACTTTGACTTAACTGCATGGCATTCCACAAGTGTCTGTGTAGTTTATGGTGCATTATAGATTGCTCTTGCAGTTGGCTGTTGTTTGCTTGTCATGACGGACTGAAAAAGTAGTGAAATGGGGTAAAAAGAAGCAAAAAAAAAAAAAAAAAAGGTAACATTATTATGTAATCAGTGGGCCATTAATAAATTGTTAAAAGACTCTGCTTACAGCCTGGGATAACTTTTTCACGTATCCTACCTAAAACAGAATTTGCAGGCTCAAAATTAAATTAGGTAATCACTCTTGTGATCACCTTTCTCTCATCTTTGTTCATTGTTTTACAATCGCAATTGCAATCCAACCAACAGGAGATAATTCCAAAGGATAAGTTGTCTTGTAATTTCTGCTTGTGCAGTGCCCAGCACAGAAAGGCATCAAATAAAAATCAAACAATTGCTGCTAATAAAGACTGATAAAACAACCCAGTATTCCATCAGCAGCATCCTGCGCTGGCATATATTTTCAAAGTTTTCTCTTTGTGTTCCCATTTCCAATTATAAAGCAGAAGATAAAAGGCAAGATGGTGAAATATAGTAGGACATAGAAAATTGCTGGGAAAAAAAAAAATACTGCTCACTTCTAAAATGAAATATGAACTCTTTAATAAACCAGAAGGGTATTGTGGGGTACATTCCAAGAACTGTAGAGTTGCAGAAAAAATCTGGATATTTCAGAGAGAGGCTGAAAAAAATCAAATGCAGCTGGATACAGTTTTGCAATATGTTTATACACTATGTGTATACAGGATAGCTAAGAACTCTTGCTTGTTAAGGACTGCTTCACCAAGGTCACCTTTCTGTGTTCTTTGCATACCAGTCAGATGTTGGTGTTAGGGGAATATACTATATTATAGTACCTGATTCATAAACCTTTGCTTTTTGCCTCATTTATCATTCCACTGGTGGTATCAACAAAGTGAAACTCTGGTTGGCCACCTTTGTAAGGAAATTTAAAAGTAAGTCTGGAAATCTACACTGATTTCAGAATGATGAGAAGAGCTAAGATGTGAAATTGCAGCTGGAGTGCAGTCATTACATGTTTTGTCAGGGACTTAAGTGAATGAAGGACTTCCTATCGTTGGTTTTGAGGGCAGAGAGAAGAAGGGGCTTAACTGATGTATCCAAACTGATGCTAGGTGCTTTCCTGCTAAAACAGATGGCTCTGATTCATATAGGTGGGAAGTATATGTGATATGACAGGTAATTTTAAGTATAGTTATATTTAAACAAAATTTAAAGGTTGTTTGAAATTCAAGATTATTTAAACAAAATCCTATGAGTCAGATAAAATCTAAATTTTTTTCCTTGCGGAATCTTTTCATCCAGGATGCAGGGAATAATTTCCAAGTTTTACTGCTTGCTTTTTTAATTAGATGTATGTTTTGGTATTATATAATTAAACAGAATTAAAAGATAATTAACATTACTGGATTAAATTTGTATATATTCATTAAACAACAATTTTCAGCGAAGTATTCCATAAAGCTCTGAAGTCTGATCTTAGTTCTCATACCAGCTCTTTCTAGTTTACTATTATTAGGCTACTCTCAGAATTGGAGTCCAGTTCAGATACGTACTGATTCATGAATTGTCTTGCAATTATAAATACTAATATTGCTGTAGGGACCACATCTAGTGGCAATTCCCTGGTTCATTGTTCTGATTTTTCTAGACATGGTATTACTTTGTACACCTGTACCAAGTCCCTAGTGAGTTTATGAACTGCACAGCTGCTCTTGTATGCTGTTAACAAATCTCTTACAGCGTTGTCTGTTGCGTGGAAGTTTGCTACATTTTGATCAGTTCATTTATCTCCCCTCAGTGTTGGGGTCTAATTGGTTATCTTGTTTTTAGCTGTATGCAGCCCTTATCTCAAATGACAGCATTGTTTCTTAGTTTAGTTGGGTTTTTTTAAATTAATTTTAAGAGTCCGTACTTATTATTATTCCAAAGAATTATCTTTACTGGGGGTACCTTTTCATTGGTGAGTTTTTCCTGCTCTGGGATTAGGTTTCTTGCTCATCATGTAAATGGGTGAGCATGCACAGCCTGTTCTTCCGGACCTTTCTGGAAATGTGTTGGGGGTTTTGAGGGTCTCTGTGATCTCAATCCCCCACTATTGCATTGACTCTCAGTAGACTGTTCATGACCCCTTTTTGACCCCATTCTTTTGCTTGCACTGTTCTTTATGTTGTGCAGTCACCATGGACCAGAACAGGGAAGTTGGGCCTACCACTTTACAGCCCCTCTTCCCAGCCACGTCCTGTTCTAACTTGCCCACTTGAGTGGCCATTGGTGTTTGAGGCCTAGAAGTACATTAACTCCTTACTATCCAGGTTTTTACAGTGGCTAGTAACATTATTTTCAGTAAATATGATTCTTCATCATCATTGCTCAGTCTGTATTTTGGGGTAGATGATGTCCCAATCACAGCATGTGCCCTGTGTCCTGTGTACCTGCCAGCTGCAGTTAAAATTTTTCTGCTTTTATTTAAAAAATTTTGTTCTTCCCTGGTGATTAGTTTTGCAGCAAATGTATGGCATTATGTCACTTTGGCATAGCCCAGGGTATCTCATAATTCATGATTAGAGCAGAGAGCGTTGTGCTGAGTAAGCAGTACAACTCTTCTGTGCAGTTTCACCATGTGAACTTTGTTACTACCCTATATATGTATCCAAAACTCTTCACTGTTATATTTAAGATCTTGCAAAAGGAGACAAGGTATCAAGAGAATTGGAAAAAAGCAATCACACTGCTTGACTTTAAACAGAACAAAGAGAACAGTCTGGCAATTGTTGACAGTTAACATCAATCCTCAGAAAAATTCCAGAGCAAAAAGTCATATAAAGTAGAGGAGCAAAGCACTAGCTGTCATATATCTTTCATTTGATGCAGTACACTCTCTAAGATACTTTTATTAACAACCTAGATGATGGAATAGAGTATGTTTATTGTATCTTGCAATGATCCAAAACTTGGGAGAGGGCTGGATGATGGGATCGGAATTCAAAATGATAATGACAAAGCAGCAGTGCATGTGAAAACATAAAGCAGGAATTATTTACTGCAGTGATAGGAAATGAGGACAGCTGCTTTGGTAGCAGTTTTTCAGAAAAAGCTGAGCATGAGCCCACTGTGCTGTAAAAAAAAGCAAGCACAAAGCTAAAGTGCAGCCAGAAAGATGCGTAAAGTAATCAGAAACGTGGCCTCTGGTGAACTAGCCATCTAGAAAACTGCTATTTGGGGCATTGTACTTCAAGAACTATGTGGTCCAGTGGAGATAGTCTGGAATAAATGAATGAGATGAATTACAGTTCTTTAAAGTTTGACCTGTTTCATTATTGAAAAACACTTTAAAATGGCAAAGACAATGAAGAACTGTCATATCTCTGTTTGTAAGTGATGGAACCTCCACCACTGGAGGTTTTGAGAACTGGTCAAACAGCTCTTGGAAACAATGTAGCTATAATTTATCTTACCGGGACTAGATGACCTCCCAAGGTTTCTTCAAGCCCCATTTCTCTATTTTCCCATGATTATTAAAGCAGAAGTTCAAAGTTTTGATCACAACTGAATTATACACCAAATAACTGGTTAATATTTCTTAATTTCTTAATAATAGATCCCTCTGGGTGGATTAGAGTGAAATGACAGTGAATGAACCATGTTTATATGTGCAGATATGTGTATGTTGAGAACTTTTATTTCAGCTGGACAGTTTTGAAAAGCTTGGTGTAGTTATCCAGATGGAGTTGTCAGTGTTGCTGATGTTGAGGTATCTGTGATAGCCAGTGGTGGAAAAATTTGAATTCCTCCTTTAGCATGTCACAGACATGCTCCCATCTGACCTTATTACTTACTTTAAAGAAAGGTTCTACCGTTTTTGCCATATTAAGAAATGTTTGGGGAATAAAGAAAAAACTAATTTAAGAGCAGCAGAATCAGGATCTTGGAATGATTTAACTGACAGAATCTCACATCAACAAGAGTTGAATATTTTCTTCAGTATACTAATGGGTTTGTACCCTTAAAAATAGGATATTGTCTTATTTTTCCCCTTATTATTGAACACATGCCTTCCATATAGCTCAGTCGTGGCCTTTGAATTTTCTTCCTCTAAACTAAAAAATAAATATTTAAGCAGAATGTAAGCATTTTCTGTTGGATGCTTTGTATTCAGTTTGAACTGCTTGGTGTCACCTTAACGATAAAACTGGGATAGCGTAACAGGTGCTTATTGTCTTTTTCTTCCTCATTGTCTTTCAGATGTTATGTTTTGGCATATGTTAGTGGCTGTCAAGGGGATATTATTGATCTGCTGAGACATCTGCTCCACTCACATTAATTTGACTGTTCTTTCATGAAGGATGAGTGCCTTATGACTTCTCATTCCTAGCACAGTAATACTGACCATGTCTTTGCAGTTGGAAATCAACATTATTTAAGATGTACTTCTAAATTATACAGTTTTTGTTTCCTTCTAATTGAATGCCATTCTTTTTGTTGGAATTACCATGTCATGAACTATCTAAGGAATAAAAATCCAAGTATTTAAATAAGTACTTTTATTTTTAAAATGTGTACTAACTCATTATTTTTGATGTAGCAATAAAAAGGCAGAACTCTTTCATAGAATCATAGCAAGGTTTACGCCATGGGCGTAAACTTCTACTAGACCAGTTGCTTGGGTTCCCATCCAGCCTGGCCTTGAACACTTCCCGGGATGGGGCATCCACAAATTTCTGGACACTCACCACCCTTACAGCAAAGAATTAATTCCTAATATGTATCTAAATCTGTCCTCTGACTGTTTCAAGCCATTTCTCCTGGTCCTCTCACTACCTGCCCTTGTGAAAAGTCCCTCTCCATCCTTCTTGAAGGTCCCCTTCAGATACTGGAAGGTGCTCTAAGGTCTCTCTGAAGCCTTCTCTTGTCCAGGATGAACAATCCCAACCGTCTCAGCCTGGCTTCACAGGAGAGGCGCTGCATCACTCTCAGCATCTTCTTGGCCCTTCTCTGGACTCACTCCAGGAGGTCCATGTTCTTTTTGGGGGGTCCCTGGAGCTGGATACAGCACTCCAGGTGGGGTATCATGAGAAAATCAGTGCTCTCACTCTGTTGGCCGCACTGCTTTGGATGCAGCCCAGGACACAACTGGCTTTCTGGACTGCCAGCACACCCTTCTGGCTCATGTCAAGTTTCTGGTCAACCAACACTCCCAAGTCTTTCTCCTCAGGGTTGCTGTCAATCCGGCCTCCACCCAACCTGTATTTGTGCTTGGAATTGCCCCAACCCATGTGCAGGACAGTCATAAAAGAGGCTTTAGAATATCTTAGGGAATAACCATAAGCCAGGAAGTAATCAATTGACCTTTTTAAAAGAGGAAATTAATTAGTGGGTCCAGGCAATACTACACTTTCAGTGATATTTCTGAAAGAAAAATATTATTATTTTATTAAATTTAAAAAGAAAAGGAGTGAAATTCAACATGCTAAATGCAAAAATGGAAAACTGGCAGGCGCCAGCTAAACCAGCATCCAGAAATGTACCTTCTTCCCCTAATTTAACCCATGACTCAAATGGAAACCCCTTTCAAACTATCCAACTTGAAAAGTGTACTTTTATCTTGAATTAATTTGACTGAAGATAGTACAGGTTTAAAAACTCTTGAGGACACAGCAGTCATTTAGTCCAAGTAACCTAACTTTCCTCTTGCTTGAGCTACCATCTACTGTGGTTTTTTTAACAAAGGTATATTGTAAAAGTGTTTTGATTTGTGTCTACATATACATTTTATTGCAAAAAGTGAATGAAGTTCTGCTTTGAATATCAGTTTTGCATTTCCCTGTAGTTCTTCTTATTCATACTAGCTTTCATCTTTGAAGTCGTAAGCAGATTAGTGAATAAACTGGTTTGCTATCTGTGCTGTCATCTACGTGGGACTCAAAAAGAGGAAACAAAACTTGTTGGAATTTTCTGCTCACTCCTCTTATTTCAGCAACCTTATGAGATGGCTTATGTCTGCCTTGCTATCATGATATTTTATCTGTTGTGGAGAAAGGCATTTCTCCTAGAAACATGTAGTCCTCTTTGGTGATTACTTAACAACAGCTGGCTACTATACTGACCCATATGTAGGACCTAGAACATATCAAGTAACTGTGGTGTCTTAGAGATTCACAGAAACAACTGAGTGTGAAGCAGGAATGAAGAGGAAGAAAATAAAGGTAAAAGTGGATGAACAAAAGAGGGAGAGAGGTTAGCAATGGTAACATTTGGATGATATTACATCGTTGTGACCATTAGGAAATTCCTATGCATATTGCACGTGCCATGGTTTTTACAAGGTCTGTGCCTTGGAATGCCAGGGAGCCAATTTTTATCTCTAATTTTAATACTTAAGAGAAACTAAGACAGACCTTGTAAAGAAATAGCACTGAATTCTGGAACAGAAAAAGCATTTTCTATCTCAGGGTAGACATATCCTTTCTCTAGGAAAGTGTAGGTTTTCGTAGACTTAGAATATTAAAAGCTAAAATTTCAGATGCTGATAAATACAATCCAGTATATAGTATATAATCTAGTGTTACACCCTTGTGTTACACCTCAGGTGATACCATTCTGAAAAAAATATTTTGAATGCTATGGAATATAACATATAAATTTGCTTTTTTTATATAGCCATAGTTATATAGATAGGTACAGACATACTTCATTAGCAGAAGTTCTAGGAGCCCAAGAGAAGGAATATCACATTTCTATTACACTAAACCAATTCGACTGAGATATTTTCTTTGCTATCACTGAAATTTCAAATTATATTAGATTAACTATCAGTGCACTGCATAGGATCTGGCCTTGTTTCCACTGAACTCAATGGCAAAACTCCCATTAATTTAAATGGCAGCAAGAACAATCTCCAAATGTTCCTCGTATTAAACTGTTCACAAGCTGTGCCTTCTTCATGTTAATCGGCAATGAATTTTGTTTGTCAGTACAGCTGATAATTTTGCATTAAAATAATAATAAAGAGATGTGATGACAGCCTGCCATTTTTTGTTCCTTAAGTGAAACACTTGATGTGATGGACTATGTGATTTCTTCATTTAATGAACTGCCAGCTGAAGATGCAAACGCTATAACTGACAAAAATCAGAAATGTTGACAAAAAATCTTTAATATAATTTAAGAAATGTTTTTAGTGAAAATTTGTTCACTTGTTTTCTTTTTCAGACAAATAGCTTTTAGAATTCTGTATGCTTAAATTTACCCCTAGACCTTTGAGAAAAAGAAATAGAAGAAAGAGAAACAATGCATTCAGTTGTTGATATTTTGGCTACTACATGTGCTATATAAATAAATAAGTACAAAAATTCAAATTAGTAGAATGGCAGCAGGCTTCCTGTAATATGGATTAATCAAAAATTCACAGGCCGCATTCTACTTTTCTGCCTGATTTTAATGTATACAAAAGATCTTTTTACTTCTACAGTGTATGAATTCCATTAAGTCCAAATTAATGGCTTCTCACATGCATGACTAACCCAAGGAGCCCTTTATATATTTTGGGCAGGGAAAAGAGCAAATCTTCCTTATCTTCCTTTTTGTTCATGGTGAACACTGCCTAAGGCTGTTTCCTCCTCTTTTGACCTCGTTACAAACCTTGTTGCTTTTGAGGAAACTTAGCAAGCTGTATTAATTTCCATTAACCAACTGTTCAGAAGGAAAGGTGCAAGCAAAATATATTAACATGACATGACACAAAAATTGTTAAAATGGCGCTAGTGGCAACTAATACTTGTTTTTCAGATGGCCAGCAATTAAAATTCATTGTAATTTCATTTTACTTTTTTTCACCATAAAACTCTGGTTGCTTGGTATATTTCTATCTACGTAATATTCTTCATTACTGACTGTAATGTCATCACTTAGAGTAAAACTTTCCCTGTTACAGAAAGTGGGCTAAGAACCTGTGTTACATATAAAAAAATACTTTGAAAGCAGCCATTTAGTTGAAAATAATCCCTGGAAGCATCCTTCTATGTGCCATTTACCACTCTAGCCAATGCACAGTTTTAGACACTATGGAATTTGATGCATCGGGAAGACAAAAAATCACTGTGTTTTTGCAAAAGAGAGGTTCACTGGTATAGAATCATAGAATCATTTAGGCGGGAAAAGAACTTTAAGGTCATCAAGGTCAACCATTAATCCAGCATTGCCAAGTCCAACAATAAACCATATCTCTGAATGCCACATCTACATCTTACCATGGGGAAAGTTTTCCTAATACGCAATTTAAACCTCTCCAGGCACATTACACTGTCTCCTCTTGCCATCTCACTTGTTACTTGGGAGATGAAACTGATCCCTACCTTGCTTCAATCTCCTTTTGGGTACTTGTAGAGACATGAGTTCACCCTCAGCCTCCTTTTCTCCAGCCCCAGCTCTTCAGCTGCACCTCATCAGCCTTGTACTCCAGACCCTTCACCAGCTCTCTTGCCCTTTTCTGGTCACACTCCAGAACCTCAATGTCTTCTTTGTACTGAGGGGCCCAAAACTGGACACAGCACTCGAGGTGTGGCCTCACCAGTGCTGAGTACAGGGAGGTGATCATTGTCCGGGTCCTGTTGGCCACACTTGCTGCTACAGGCCAGGGTGTCTTTGGCCTTCTTGGCCACCTGGGCACACATTGTCTCACGTTCAGCTGCTATCAACCCAGCACCCTCAGATTCTTATCCACTGGGCTGCATTCCAGCCACTCTGTCCTCAGGCTGTAGCACTGAAGGGGATTGTTGTGACCCAAGGGCACTGTCTAGCACTTGGTCTTGTAGAACCTCACACTATTTGCCTCAGCCCATCAATTCAGCTATTCCAGATCCCTCTGTAGGGTCTTTCTACCCTCCAGCTCACTCAACTTGATGTGATCTGCGGACTTTGGGAGGGTGCATTCGATCCCCTCATCCAGACTGTTGATCGAGATATCAAACAGAACTGTTCTCAGTGCTAAGCCCCAGTAAACACCACTCATGACCGGTTGCCGGCTGGATATGACTGCATTCATCACCATTCTCTGGGCCCAGCCATTCAGCCAGTTTTTACTCATTGAACAGTGCACTGTCCAAGCTATAAGCAGCCAGTTTCTCCCAGAGAATGCTGTGGGAAATGGTGCCAAAGGCTTTACTGAAGCCCAGGTAGGCAACATCCACAGCCTTTCCCTCATCAAATAAGTGGGTCCCTCTGTCATAAAAGAATATCAGGTTGGTCAAGCAGCACCTGCCTTTCATAAAACTGTCTTTCCTGTTGATGGGTGTCATATTTGCTAACTTCCAGATCTCCCCAGGTAACTAGGACTGCTGGTAAATGATGGGAAATGTCTCAGTGAACCCCTCCACAAGCTCTTCCACCAGCTCTCTCAGTACCTTTGGGTCAATCCCAAGGTGCAGTGGTGTAGGTGCACCTCACCTGGGCTGTTGATCCTGACACCTTTTTTGGGGGCAGAAGCTCTAATTCCTACGACCATTCTCAGGCACTTCCATGGTTACTAATACTTTAGTAAGCCTTGTGTCTTTGTTCCTGCATGGATCTCCATCCCCCACAACCCTGAAGTGGCAGACTAAATGACTTTGCTAGCTCAATGTCCCTCAAGCACTGGCATGCTGTCCCCAGACTTTTCTCTAGCGATTCTGGTTTTATTCCTTTGCCCCTTCTAATCTACTTTAAAGCTCTTTCAGTGAGCCCTGACAATTCCTGTGCAAAAATCCTTCTCCTCCTTTGAGACAGGTATACCCTCTCTGTTGCCAGTAGGCTCATTGTTGTGTAAACACATGATCAAAAACCTCTAAAATCTGCTGGTAATAGCAGGCTCAGAGCCAGGTATTGATCTGCTGACTCTTCCTGTTTCTTCCTTTATCATTCCCTACAACTGGAAGGATAGAGGAGACATTGCTTGTGCTCCTGATGCCTTAACAAGCCATCCCAGGGCCCTAAGGTCGCTCAAATGCCCTCAGACTTCTTATTGCAACTTCATTGCTGCCCACCTGAAAAATCAATATTAGATAATAATCTGAGGCCCATATCAGGGTAGGAAGCTTTCTCTTCACATCTTTAACCTGGTGTCACTCTGGAGCAGATCTCTAAATCCTCACAGCTTTGTCTAAGGCCCTCAAGTCTTGAAAAAGAGGCCTACATAAAAAACATGGAAGAGGAGTCTGTTCTGCACCAGTGATCTGGACAAGGCCAGAGGGAACTCAAATATGAACACTGAGGGTCGTTCCTTTACTTGCCATAACAGCTGTTTCTCAGAGAGATAAATGGCTACTGATGCCTGATAAAGTAGCTTAGAGGAATTATATTGTACTGCTTTAAAAAGGGGCAATATAACAGAATTTGTTTATGTGTGATCAGGTTAATCACTTGTGTTTTTCTGTACAGTACTGGTGAAGCGTGCTTACTGAAAGCAAAAAACCTAATAATTTGTTCATAATAATTTGAAGGTAAATGTTACAAAGATCACCTGGCAAGGTTATTTGTCCCTGTCATGTCTCATAACTGTAGTTTGTTTTTTCTCTAAATTTAGGTATTTTTGTGATAGCTTTTAATTATTCGAAAAATATTGGAAGACCAAATTTGGAATACAAATATTATGCATGTAGACTTTTGGAGGAACATTTATAGCTGAACTGTAGCTTATAGTGATGTACTTTTAAAGAGATGTGTAGTGCCACTTTCCAACATGACATTCTTCATTTTTCAGACACCCATCCTTTTAGAAAAGAGATTTCAGTACAAGTTTTTACTTGTAAGTAGAAATTTTTGCTAGTTCTTGAAATGTTCTCTATGTAAATTAGGATTAAAAACTTATGAAGGAAGACTTTTAAAACTTAGATCCTTAAAAGTCTTCCTAAGTTCTATTTGGTTTTTTAGGTTTTTTTTTCTTTTTTTTTCCCATATATCTCAGCCCTCAGCTAGATGGTCCAGAAAACTGCATTTGTTTGTGTAACAAAAAAATTACCCTGAAACTGTATGTTTTGATAGAAAGTAGAATGACAGCCTCTTGTTTGCTCTTTGTTACAGACAGATTTATTTGTTATAGATTTATTGTCTTGACCTGATTCTGTTTTAAAGGATGGGGGAGAAATCTGCTCATTAAATTTACTTTTCATTTGCTACTCACGTTTTCCTTAAGAGTGTTTTCAGAAAAGCTGGAAACATTGAAAGCTATTTGACAATACAGACAAGCACCAAAGAAAATTGCTAATATACTATAACAAATGCTGCTATATTGTATACATTGAATTTACAACAACTCTAGCCTGAAAACATACAGAAGTATTCCCATGACATTAACCTTCTAAGTGCCTAAACTGGATGGCTTGTTTAACTGGCTTGGATACCATCAGGAAATAGAGATGGTGTTCCCAAAGCTACAAATAGGGGTTTAATTTAGGTACCCTTTCTTTCTGTTGATCAGTTTAAGGAGTGTGAATACCTAAAGACAAACGTTGTGAATAATCCACAAAGACCTAGTTACAAACTTAACATTTGACAAAACCAAGTAAATTAGTTGTGTTACTTGCAGAGTGAAATAATATCCTTTTAGCCCTTGATTGGACATTTGCAAAGCTTTAAAAAAATTGTTCTGGCTCAGGAATTGTCCTAATCCTCAATTACAGTTACTGACATCTCCATAGCTTTTCATTGAGGATATTGGTGTCACTCAGGTATGATTTAATAATTATGATGCAGATATAATGATTTGGAAGGCCATTTATAAATAGTCTCCACAAGTAACATGCTAGCATGATTGCTCAATCAGGAGGCGACCCACAATACGTATACTTCTATTGTAAAACTACAGTTTTGTATTTTTCTCTTTCTCTGACACAAACAAGAAAAAATATACTAGAGCTAACATTAATTGTTGATGAAGAGAAAGTACCAAAACCAGCCTCCAAACATCAATGGATGCTTTTGCCTGACAATTTCCTAAATTCCTTGTGTTACTTATATATAAACAGACTGTCATCAAACTTAAGAAATGTTATCACACCATGAACAGGGCATTATCTTTGATTATAACATAAAACCATTCTGATTTTCCGCATTTAAAATTGGTAGTAGACATCAATAATCCTTGGATAGCTAGAATCAATAGTTACACGCAGAGGTATAACAGGCTTTATCGTTTACTTAAAAATGTGGCCGTGTTACTCTAGTCATTGTAGTAACAACTAGTACTATATTGACTGTATTTTTAATATTATATTACCTTCAGAGAACTCTATTTTCTAGATATGATATATAAGATACCATATAGACTTTAAAAACCTCAATGTTCTCGCATTTTTTTATATTCTTACTCCAAGTGTTGTTCAACTAAGAAGTACTTTTTAGGTGAAATGAAGTTATTTTTGGAGGATAGGGCAAAGTAACATTAGACACAGCTCTGCCTTCCTTTCCTCTGATACAGTATTTACAGGATTAGCCATATCCAGATTTTTAAATGATACCTTTGTCGTTAGTATGTTTTCAGTGTCCATCTTTTGAAAGGTCTGTTATGTGAGACATAACATAAATCTGTACTTTCTACTTCTTTGACAGATAAAGCATTCATAAATGTTGGGTGTTTTAACTTAAATTTTTTTCAGTTCGACAAAAACTGATGGTATATATTGGCAGGACAGGACTTGTGAAATTAGTCAAGCAAAATGTTAGTTGTTGATAAAAAACAGTATGCTGTTTTATACCTTTCAGTGTTCATTTACCTAGCCAATTGTGACTGGCTGTTATATTCTGGAAGCTGCCTTCTTTATGGTACTATTGCATGGTTTTATTTTCATAATTTCCTAATCCTCAGAAGAACAGTGCCACTTGGGTTTTAGTTTGGTTTTTTGTTTTGAAAGCTGTGTGAGATATTATTTAAGATATTTAGTTCCAGTTGACTGACTATGATCACGAGACTTATTTTCCTACCCTAACAAAGAAAAAAGGTTCTCATCAACCAAAAACAAGCTCACTAGATATAAATGACTAAGATTTTGTTGTCTACCCGTTTTCATGGACCATTTTGTTGAACAATGGCTTATAACTCACCAGTGGCTTGATACAAAATACATTGGATTTCAGAGACTTTAATGGGGGCAGGAAAATGTTTTACCACAATGAAAAAAGTTATGATGTTATGAAATTCTTAAGAAAACCTCTAAGAACAATTCAGCCTGTTGGTTAATAAATACACTGTGCCAAAGCTAAAATGTCTTAGTTTTGTTTTCTACTGTAACAAGAGCTGAAATTTTTAAAATGATACAGTTCATTGTATTAGTAAATAAATACAGTGCTAAAGCTAAAATACCTAGGGTTTGGTTTTCCACTTTTTTTTTTTTTTAGGAGACAGGATTTTGTTTTTTGGCAATAATACATCCCTCAATTAATAAAATACTGCAAAATATTTAATTAGTAGTTATTATTGCTCCTCAGTGTTTAGCCTCAGAAATATTAAATTCCCACAAATACAGATTCATATCAGATTAAAATGTTAATACTCTAGTACCAGGGAAGAGAGTGCACTAAAACAAGCAAGAATACCTAGAATATGTTTAGGTTTTGTCTTTTATCTATTAAAAATTCCAGAAAACCAAACTGTTACCAGTAGTAGCTATCCTAGAATAGTTATTCAGCTGTTTTGTTAGCCTAATTCATCTTTCTGCAAAGTTTATTTAGAGAGCATACTGGGGAGTTAAACAGGACCACTGTATGCTAACCTTGTTTATAAGATGTGAAACTCCCACATCAGTTTGATTTTCTGCTTCTTCAGGCTTTCAAGATGATGGGAGTAGGGGGAGAAATAAAAAGAAAAACCCAGAAAATATTTTTCAGGATTTATAAACCAAAAGGTGAGAAATCAGAAAAGAGTACCTTACACAAACACATTTCTAGGTAGGATAAAAGAGCAAGAAAAAGATTTTATTACCTTATAACTTCTGTGATCAAATGCATGTGAATGCAGTAGCTCTACATCTTCAGCACAAATGAATGCATACCCACAGTTCCAGTAACCTTTATTCTATTGAATTACTTCTCAAAGCTTCCACCTCTCTCTTTTTACAGTCTTGCTTATTTTTTTTCCAAGAGAAAATAAACAGAATTTGTCATGACCTTTCTTCTTTCTTTGGCTTGCTTTTTCTTCTCTTTTTCCCCTTTTCATCATGTTCAGAGAAGTTTCTCCTCTTTTCTTTTCTCACCTTGCCAGTTGCTTGAATTCCTGCATCATTCATCTCTCCTCCATGAGCTGGTACCCATTTTACATTGAACTTTTCATTACCTTAGCGGAGGTTGTAAGAGATGAGGTTTCCACTAGATAATGGAAACTTCTAACTCATTGATAATTCTTCTTGATTTCTCTAATGTTTTCCCTCTGATGTCTTACAAAGAGTAATGCTGTTTGTAAGAGTGACTTTTCCTTACACTACACCTGCACAACACTGCTTGCAAAAAGCTTTAACTTCTCATAAAGCGGAAAGTTATTTTTTCAATAAGAACAGCAGTCCTAATTCAATAAATCAAAGGTTTATCTAACACTTGGAATCTGCTCTTTGCTCTTACCTATAGATCCCTCAGGTGGGAAGCTATTTAGTTACAGACAGTTAATAGGAAAAACAAATGCTGGAGCATAGACTGACTTCAGGCTGTGTGTAGCTGGAGCAATGTGTGCAAATAGGATATATTTATTGCTGTCCTCTGCTGATATTTTAAGACTAATACATCGCTTCTTCTACAAAAATACAATCCTTTTTAGAAATCTGATGAGCTTTTTCTCCTGCAGTGTGTGATTCACATATAAACTGTGTTTTTCATGTGGGCGTTTAAATATGGAAGTCTGCACACAAAACCTCCCTGAGCCACAAGACATCTCTAAAAGCATATAAAAGACACTGCTGTAGTCTGAACATTTAATTTCTTCTGAAGAGTTACTACTGCAACAATTTATGAAGAAAACACCCATGCATACATCCATTTAATGTGTAAAGAGAGCACTGTCATAGAAAAGCATCATGCTAGTTTTTGAGTGAAGAGTAAAGAGCATCCTAAGTGACCATGATGTGTGGGTTAACTGACTTAACCAAGGGAAATATGGCTGTGGTAATTGGGTTCACACCCTCATAACCTGCCTAAAGTGCTCACGCTGTCAGACTGATGTTAGATTTATTCTGAGCTAAACCAGAAAACACCACAGCTCTTTTTCACTGTTTGAAGATCAAGCTGTGTTGAACAGAATGCCAAATGAAGTCTTTTCTACTGCACCATGTTTCAACACTGTAGATATCTGAAGATGTAGTGCTGAACACGGATTTTAATCAAACATCTTAGCTTACTTTATCAGTGTGACATTTCCCACACAGTTTTGCAAAGAATTTTAAGGACTTCTCTTCAGTTGTGTTAAACTTAGGATAAATAAGACATAAATATATTCTAAAAATTCTTGTTGTTAGCAACAGCAGTTTCATTCAACAAACTTGATTTTCATTTCTGTGTTTTAAGAACAGGAAATTTTCTGATGGGTTTCACAGGTACAAAATTGATTTTTCAGCTTACAGAATACTAGACAACTACAAAAACTAACAATAATCAGGCCCCAGAATTAATTATTTTATTCCAGAAATTTAGCAAAAATATTTCTCTTTTTTCCTACCTTTTCTATGAATTTTTATTGACAGTAAGAAGACTATATAAGAAATAAATCATAATAGATAAAATTATCACTGGAATAAAAACAATATTTGCAATCCCACGGGAGGAAATGAAACCCGGCTTAAAAATGGATGTCTGAAAAAAATCTGGGGAAAAAAATACATTGTGGCTTCATTAAGGGTAGAATCTTCTTTCTTTTTTTCTCTTCCTTCCTTCTTGACATGAAAAACATGTGCTGGACACTGCTATCATCCTATTTATTTATACATTTTAGTTGTCTCCCTTATGTAGACATTTTGTTGCAGCTTGATAGTGTGGTTATATTTGGTCTTGTGTTATCCAGAGCTTCTCCAGTTGCTTTAATCTTTGCCATTGACTAAGTTTCTATAGGTAGCAAAACAAGACTGGTGAACTTGTAGTACTGATTTTGTGACCTGGACCTGTTCATTTTCCCTTTCTTGCAAGTGCTAGCTGTAGTTCTTTCCTTAGTGAGTGGGAAAAACTGCCAGAAGATCAGTGACTGGGAAGGGCTTACTGAGGCAGCTGCAGGCAAATGTTTGTAGGTTTACCCTTTCTTGATTTCATATCTAATACAAGACAGTTAGCATAAGGACAGTAGTTTATGTATAACAGAAGAATCTGATCCAAATCAAGCCCAAAATGTTTTTTGAGAGCAAAACTGTTGCATTAAAATTTTTACAAAATACACTTCTTTAAAAAAAATTTTTTAAACACATCTTGCAACAAGGGAATCTATGTAGTGGCAACAAGGCTGATACAGATTAAAGAAGCTTTCAGTTTTTCCATTTGTTATCTCTAGCTACATGAACTAATCTTTTTCTAAGAAATCAATGCTGAAATGTTACGAACCTCATATGCTGTGGTGCAGGATGCAAACTAGGGCAGAATGAGTAGAAAACATTTTGTTCTGGGGTTGATGAGTCTGTCTTACCCCCTCTGGGTACTGATTATGTTTCAGGACATTCGAATAGCAGCATAAAAAATCAGTTCCTTTTGTAGCTAAATGAACTATGAATTAAATTTGTTATCAGATGACCAGTAGCTGTTAAGCATTTTCCAGCTGAGTAAGCTAATAAACCTATTTACTCTTTCTGCACGAGCAAGCACAGGCCCATTAGCTGCAGATGCCTTCAGCAATATTCTTTGACATATAGAAGGTCATTGTCCTTTCATTGTCTTCATATCTTTATAGTTTAATGGTTAGCAAAAAGAACAGCTGCAATAGTTCTAATTAGTAATTTAAAATTGCAGTTGTAGGATTTTTATCCTCTTTAACCTCATTCTGACAGATTAGTGCTTTATATGCATTTACTTGGAAGACTCTTGATTTAAACTGAAATCACCTGTAGTAATTTAAATTGTCAGAGGCTTTATTAAAACTTGGTAAGAAAAATATTGTGCACATCAAAAGACCTCGCTCTTGTTCTTTGCTTTGTTATTCAACATTTGAGTGTTTGCTTGCAAAATCTTTGCAAGTGATGGATCAGGCAGAAGCTAATGTATGACTTAATTTACCATGTTTTTTGACAGGTACTGTGCACTTTTTCATTTTGTGACAAGGTGGCAGGACATGTCAGATTTCTGATACATTTCTCAGAACCTGTAGCAGTCCTGTAAGTTTCTGCAGTAGGGTAACAAAAATGAAAATACATTACTGTTTTTATTGCCTGTATGGCCATGCCTTCTTCATCAGTGTCAGGTACAGCTGCTGCATTGGTTTTCTGTGCTCTCTTGCAAGTATTTTTTTAGGACAGAGCCAGTTCACAGTGCAAGTTCATGACACACAAACATCAGCAGGAGACAAAAAAACAGATTCCATTTTTGCTCTGTAAGAGTGATAATGCTGTTTTTTGGTGAATCTGTGGAATGTTGCTTCTGGACCTTTGAGTTTTTCTGCTTGATCAGAGCAACAGTTGTTTTAGATTTGTATCTTACTGCACTGAATAAAATACCTGGTGGACAAGAGTATACTTTCCCCCACTGAAGCTATAAAAAGCTCTATTCTGTGCTCTTTTCCCTCCTAGGGAGCTTATATCATGTCTAGTAATATCACTAGTTGCTCCTATAATTTCTTCAGTTTTCTATTTTTTTTTTTACCTTTATTACTACGATACATAAGCTTCTCAAGTGTATAAGAGGGATTTAAATATCTGCTTACATTTCTTTGCATTTCTCGGTTTTCATTTCACACCTCAATTCGCTTAGAATTATTTCCAAATTTCTACAGTTCCACCACAAACTGGTAGAAACCTTTTGTAATTCCTGGTACCAATAAGAGGCTAAATATTCATAAAATTGTATTTTTACTTTTTTTAATAGGCTAAAAATATGAATTCCGTTAACAAATATTGATATTTTAGTGCGATTATTGGTAAAGGGTACCAGAAATAAAATCAAGTTAAAATACGATAAATATGCTTTAACTCAGTCATTTTTCTGTGCTCTTCAAATATACCCAACTGTTCAGATTCAGTTTTCAGCCAGGGGGAAAGAAGTGTAAAGTTACTTAAGTGCTAAATAAAAATTAATATTGGCAGTAAACCTTGAAACTGGCTGTGAGAAACTTCATGTCATCAGATGAACCTTCCTGCCTTAGTGTGATTTATTCTGGAAGAAATATGGCTGGTTCTATTCTGTCTTACTGCTCATTCAGTACTGGGACTTCTGTATGTTAGAAATCTTTATCTGGCTTAGCCTCCACTTCTATGTGTTATTTGAGCTCTGCTGACACTGACATTTTTGATTGGAAAGGCTTTTCTTTCTTTTGGTTGCCCCACAGCTTTCCTCATACTTGCTTTGGTTGCAGTAGAAGGAAATACAGACTTTGCTTCTGCTTTTCCTCTCATTCCCTTCCTGGTGCTAGAGGATTCAAGTGTTTGGTCCTCAGGCTGGTCTTTCTTAATTCTGCAGTTATTGCGTGTGTGAGGAAATTGAAGTTCTTGTTATGTGAGAAGTTTGTGTGACATGGAAAAGTGTTTTTCAATGCATTTGAAATTCTTGTCTCAAAATTTCTGAAGTATCATTTCCCTTCCACAAGTGTTTGAGAGTTTAAAGTGCTCTTATATGTGAACAGTTTAGGTATAAATGCTTAGGACCAGGTTACCATAAGAGTTCTAATGACTTCCAAATCTCTGACAATGTGCATTGTCTGCAAATCTGGCCTCTAAACACAGTATGTGCAAGCTTATATTGCCAGAGTTGTTACCACACTTTATTTTGTAAACCACCTAAGAAGGAATATTATTTTATTTTCTGAGTGTGGTGGTCAAGATGCCAATATATAATTCTTGAATCTGTGCATCTAGGGTGAGTAGCCAATCCCAGAACTTCCGTAAAGAATACACCACATGACTAATAACATAAAATCTTTGTGTTTGTGCTGAGGGAGCATAGTTATAGTAGGAAAAAAATTGTAAAACCAAGAATATCTATAAATCACAAAACCTGAAACAAAATGTAGTTTTAAAATAAGAACAGAGTTTTAAATAGAGAGACATGGACTACAGCAATATTTTGTAGACCAAATTTCTTTTGCTGTATACTATCCTGTAGAGAAAATTACTGGTACGAAACAGTTGTTTTACCTAGGTATGCATGGTCTTGTCATTCTTCAAGCAATTTTTCATAAGAAAGTTATGCCAAAATCTGGCAGAAATGGGGGAAGTTCTGAGTCTTTCTGTCTACCTCATGACCTGCACTGCACCTTTAATAGCACCTCAGAAGTGCTGTGAAGGGCCTTCACGTCCTAAAGCCAGCTTTCTTCAAGCAGACAACATTTGAAAATAGAAAAATGTCAAAATGGCTGGACTAAAACAAATGGTGTTTGTCCACTGATTTCCTCCTGGTCTCCATGTCCTTGCATGTGGTAGGGATCCTTTCTTGACATCTTGGTCCCAGCTCAGGAATCTCTCCATTGACTTCCGCAAATTGCATTCAAAGCCTTCTTTAGCAGTATGAAGCAGGCACGCTGACCTGTGCCATTGGCTCTGTTTGCAGCCCTCACCCCACCTGTCCCTCAGCCTCTGGCCCCATGCTGGAGACCGACCTCTCATGGAGCACATTCCTACACTCCCCTGGGGAGGATCAGCCCTGCCTTTTCTCCACACGCTTCACCCAGTAGAAGGTGCAGCCACTAGGAGAAGGCAAACAAGGGCTTTCTGGGGCTTTCTGGACTGTCCAACCACAGACTATTGAAAGATGTAGCACAAATAAAATAAATAAATGAAATACATGTTGTCTGTCACTGCTGAACAAATTATTTTTTTAGGATAGTTCAGAAGATGGTTTGGGAACCAGATGTTGGAATTTGAAATCATATTATGTTGCTTTTTCTATAATCCCTACACTGACATTTCTAGGACGATCCTAGGTTGTCTTATTATGAGTATATTATAATATTGCCAACTTCTGGTTCAAATTTAGCTTTTCAAAGTTTCTGAGTGCCATATATAGGCAAAAGAGAGCAGCCTGTGTCACTGAAGACAGAAGGATTTTTTCTCCCTGTTGACACAACGGTGCTTGCTTTCAGAGCAGTGATTCATTAGGTGCAAAGTAGAGAATGCTTCAGTGTTTGGTTTTCTCTGAGGACCAATTTGAATTACAGTACGTGAATGCTTATTCTTGTCATAGTAGTGCCATTCACTTCAGTCTCTTGCTCCTGCAGTTCTTAATCTGTGATCTGAAAGCCGAAGTTAAACTGATTACCACAATGATCTCTACCCAAGTGATTTGTTTTTTAACTTTGAATATTTCTATGTCATGATTTGCACTCCCACAAATTTCTGTACACCCAATGTTTCATCCCTTGTAGTTAAGAATGATAAATCTAGCATGTTTACTCACTGCTCCTGCCAGCCCTATTCTAGGTTTCAAAACAAAGCTAAAGCCTCACAAGCTTAAAAATAGTGTCCTACTAATGTTCTGGTTTAGCTACAAAAAAAAAATTAATTTCTGTACTTTTTACACACTTGAGCACCGGTTTTGTATGAGCTGTTCACATTTCTATTGTTGCTAGAGGCTGTTTCAAAGTCCTTTCCAGCCAGAAGTATCATCACAATTTTCATATGCTTTCATAGTAGCAGTAAGACACTGGTGAAATATGGCTAACTGGACACGTAAACTTCATGAGCAATGTTTGAATTCGTAGCTCAGTGGCATTAACTGAGAGAAGAAGGGAAGTAGGATTCTTGCATTTACAGAAAATAGTCCTCAGGATTGTGTCCTTCATTCTCCTTACTTTTGTACTACTTATATGAATTTTAAGAAAATAAAAAGTAATTAAGTGTTACGCTAGTATTTCCTGTGGGTTTGCATCTGTGAATGCAATGCTAGGGGATGTTCTCACCCTCTGCTGTGCCAGAATTCTGGGGGAAAGGGGAAATATACACTCCTGATTTCTTAAAATCCTCCCCTCTCCCATCAGTTCTGCTAACATTCTTTGCACTTTTGTTTGGGTTTTTTAAAATATTTCAGATTAAGGGTCCGAAGAGTAGTACCCAGGCACAACTCCCATGCAGACAAGAAAAAAACTAATATTGTATCTAATTTCTTATTACAGCATTTGTCCTCCTGATCTTTGCCCTTCCTTTGTTTCTGGTACACCAAACAAAGGACTACTTAATAAGTACTTTTCTGTTGACCCTTGTGAAGGCTTCTACCTGGCGATTTCTAATAAGTCAGTTACATTACTTGAGAAGAGCGAAACTTTTCAAATGAAAAATAACAACAGTGGTGTGTTTAGAAACAAAATTATTGTGTTAGTATATGTTTATCACAATACCAAATGAAAGAGCAAATCAGGGCTTTATTTCTACAGCCTGTCTATAAGCAAGGGATACATTGAATTTCTATTGTATAGCAAGTTATAAACGTGTGAAAGAAAATGCAAAACAGCATCTATGTAGAGCCTTTTTTGTGTCCATTGCTTTTGTGATGGTAGTAGGGTTTCTGTCCAGCACTGCTTTTGGTCTCAATTGCTTTGACTTTAATGGGGAGTTTCAAGAAGGCATCACACAGCACTCTGTACAAGAAGATTTTATGGGGGGTTTTTATAACTATGTAAGTTCTTAATTTAGGTTTTATTATTTGTTGTCATGCTTACCACAATTCTTTATTGCTCTTAGTTGTAATATTCAGTTTTCTTTTGCCATTCATTTCTTTCAATTTGGTCTACCCTGAATTGGCCCAGGAACTGAGTGAGTATGTATTCTATTAAGTATCATGAAATATTCCTTCATGTGAGCTTTAAGAAACCTTTTGAACTTACTTTTCTTTTTAATCTATTTGTATTGCATTAAGATCCCTCTGATGTTGACAGTGCAGAAAATGTATAGATCTTCTGTTCTCTGGCTGATAAGGACTGATCTAATATTAATTCACAATATTACCAGTAGATCCCTGTAATAAACAGAACGTAAGCTTTCAGAAAAATAGGGCAAGGAAAGAACTGCACAGAACAGCCAGTCTATCTCCTGCCCTTTCAGGATTGGTGATGCTGAACAGATGTTTGATCTAACTGGTTTTTCAATGCTTCCAGTAATGGAAAGACCATAATATCACCATCAGCTCTGCTCCTCTGCCTCACTATCCTTGCTGTTACAAATTCCACCTAATGTTTGACCCAAGTCTTCCCTGTTTCAGAATAAGCTCCTTATTTTTTTTTTTTTTTGCATATGAAAATAGAAATAGATTATTCCTTCCCTTTGGCAACAACCTTTCCCACATTTGAAGACCGGTATTGTAGCCTGTTGGTCATGTATCTGTTAGACTTAAAAGCAAATTCTCATTCAGTCTTTTCTCACAGGTCATGTATTCCAGAGTTCTGATCAGTCTCTCTGCACACTCTATCCTGTCAAATCTGCAGACAGCTGAGGCCCTAACCTGTACTGCAAGTGAGAACAGAACAACTTTCCATGCCTTCCAGCTTCTGCCCTTGCTTATATGTCCCACTATGATCCTTATTTCTTTCCACAAATAGCATGGTATTGTCTACTTAAAGTGTGCTAAACTCTAACAGAGGTTACTTTTTTGCGTAGAACAGACACACGACAATTTGTCCTCCAGCTGTGTCTCCCAAGTAATTTTTCCCTGCTGAGTTTAGTATCTTGTACTTGTCCTTACTAAATCCAATCCCATTTTATTTCTTCTTTAAGACATTTGTTTAGTTTTACAAGATAATTGTAAGCCTGCCCTCATGCTGTCCCAGTGACATACCCAGTTAGTCAGTCAGTCAGTCAGTCCCATCTGATCCAAAAAAACCCCCAAATTAATACCCCCAGTATTAATTGGGGACACCCCATTTAACATAACATAAATAAATAGCCTCAACTTGTACCAGAGTAGGTTCAGATTAAATACTAGAAAAAAAATTCACTTGAAGAGTGGTCAGACATTTGAATAAATTGCCCAGGGAGGTGGTGGAGTCACTGTCTCAGGATGGTTCAAGAGGTGTCTGGATGTGGCACCTGTGGATATGGTCTAGGGATGATTATGGTGGTGCTGGATTGACAGTTGAACTGGCTGATCTTGAAGCTCTCTTCTAGTCTTGATGATTCTGCAATTTCAGCTGTGAATGACTGGTTAGGATACAAGTGCTTGACTTTCCATCAGTTCAATTTAAAGTAATTTCATCTGGAATGTGTACTTCACATTGTCTGTGACATCGCTGACTTCGTCATGTGGGCCAGTGTCAGAAGACATAAGAAATTCAATTAACAGACACCTAAGGCTCGTCCTCATATATAAGACTTTCTATTGTAACACAAAAAGAAGTCATTCAGCTCTAGACAGACAAAATGTCGCCTGCCACTCCTTTGTTTGTGTTCTTCCAAGTGTTTATATTCTGCTACTTGTTTTAAAATTTTTCCTTTCACCAGAATTTCTAATTTCTACAGCTTTATGACTAATCAGCCTCTGTTTCCTACCCTTTCCCTTTAAAGATTTAAACTCTGTTTTCCCCTTTTGTAATCTTAATACCTTGTCCATTCTCTACAAGACTGAGATAATTTAGTAGAATTTGTGGAATAAATATTCCTACATGTCCTACAAGCCACAGCTACCAAAGAGCAGTATTTTTCTGCCATAGCAGAAATGTGGGAGCCTGCTGCTCCAGGTACCTGTCTGTAGTTACCTTGGGTTCTGCTCAGCTAGGCCAGAATAAACACACTCAATGCAGAGACAAATATAGAAAGTCATCAGAAAAATCTTGAACTAAAAGGAAAAATGATCTATAACTAATAACTCTTTTTGTCCTCCCTCTGCTTATAAATATGCTATAAGTATTTGTTCCACAAGTTTTCCAGAGTTGTGCACTAGCATTAGTCTGTTTTCATACCTGTCTTCAGGTAGCATAAATCACCCCCTGGAAATGTGTTTTTCTCTGTTGGTTATAGAAGGAGACTAAACAAACAGCATATACTAAATAGCTAATTTTTCATAGGCTACGTGCAGACATGGTTATTAAGGAAATTTCCTGAAGTTACTCGGCAGAGCAGTAATAGAGCTGGGAATGGGCCAATGCTTCTGAACTTCTTTCCTTGGCTGTTCTGCATCTCTAATTGTTGCCTTTGTACATTTTATTGCAAAAGAGAACTTTAATGTGCAGTAAAAATATAGAAAGGCCAACTTTTGCTATGTCTTTGTACAGAAAATTATTTCTTTTTCACTTGAGACTCTGAGAACTCTTTCAATATGGGCATCGGTGAATGTAATGCAACATTTCAATTTTATTTTTTAAAGCTATTTTAAATTCCAGCACCTACTTTAAGTACTATGCACCAAATTACCAGGTATCATTGTGAAAACTGCCCTCACAGTTAGGGTTTGATGTAATATATGTTAATGATACTAATGGCAATTGATGTGATACCAGCTTTTTGAAGAATTTTATGTTATTTATCATACAGTTTTACCTTTGGTCAATGTGATATAAGTTTATTAGTGAGAAAATTTAAAGCAAAGATGAAGCATATTATTCCCCACTTTTTTTCTTTTTTTTTTTTTTTAAGCATCTGGTTTATGGGTCAGGGATAAAGTTTGGCAGAATGTTTGCACAACCTCTCCACATTTACAAGTTTTTCATATTAATTTTTCAGATCTTGTGTCTAAGGAAAACTGTAATAAAATAATTAGTTAAATGAAGTTAATTCCTTGGCACATAATCAGAAGAGTTGAGGACTCTCTGTTTTGTAATGCCTGATTATTTTTTCTCTTCTTTGAGGAGACAGCACATCAGATGTCAAATATGCATCAACCCAGATGCAAAGATCCATTTAAATACTTGACCTCTGTATATAATGAGTGGCAGTGGTGCTTTCATTGCTGGCAGCTGGTCCTTTTAGGTTAGAATCCGAGGTTTAACTGGGAACTCAAACTCATTCAGCTGGCCCTTAGGCAGAAGAGTGGTGTGAGTCTCCTTTAACAATAAAATAATATTGATAATGGAGTCTCTTCTGCCCAAAAGTACATGTGCAGTACTCAAGACATTGTTAAACATTAGGAAACCTTATGATGAAGAGGATTAGGACACATGCATATCCTGTAGTTGCACCTTGGGACAGAAGAGAGCTAGCTCAGATCTTGGAGTAAATTTCTGGCACAGCACGCAGCACTGGCCATCAGAAGCCATTGCTCCATTGGTTTAACTCACCTGCCACTCACACTGCCGTAACATCCTGCTGCTCTCTCAGGATGGCTGCCCACAGAGCAAAGGCTGGAAGAAGAGAGATGATGGGCTGTCAAGGTCCAACATCTCTTTGATGAGAAAAGAAGTGTGTTTTATAGATATGTGTAAGGAAAAGTTGAAGAGGCCAAGGCCTCACAGAGAAGAGAAGCAGTAGAACTGCAACATGAAGAGAAATGTGAGGACAGACAGTTCATGTCTTTGGGACCTCTAGGGATGGGAGCAAAGAATACTTCACTTTTGCTGCTTTAATGGCTTAGAACCTATTGGGTTTGTTTGTCTCAGTACAGAGCTGAACATACTGAAGAAACTTAGGGTGGATTTAATAGGGACACCTTCAATCATATTCAGAAACTTCTCAATGTTAGCAAATTCTTGACACGATGCAATAAATTTAGTTGAAATGCTGCTTGAATTTATTTAAAATCTGCTCAGGATTTAGAAAGCTGTAAATTTTTCCTAAGAATACAGATGGACTTCAAAAAACATGTTTTGTAGTGCTGTCTCAGAGAAGAAAGGAAAAGGTAAAAAATCCAAATTAATTTAATGGTATTTCTTCTGAGATTATAAAGCTAGTTCTAAGAAACTGTTTTGCCTGAGGCTGCTGACTTCAGTTTTCTCTCATAATTAGACTTTCTTACACTGTGTGTCACATTCAGTCGCAGTAAGGCAATTAAACTAAGAAATATGAAAGATAGATATTATCCTCTCCACTTTATGTCAGTAAAATAGTTCTTCTAACAACTAAATCACTGCAAGATCTGTAGGACACAGAAAACAGCTCCCTTTTCTCATTGATAGTAAGTGCCTGAAAACAATTGTATCTTACTTTTTGAGCAACAGTATTAAAAATTATGTATCTTATTATTTTTATAACACATCCTCTCACAATATTCAACTGGCTCAGGATAAATGCTAAGGAGAACAAAAGTTGTTTGGACTTCTTTTCTTGCCTTATTTTTTTCCCTTTTTTTTTTTTTTTTTTTAATTTCATAACCAAAGTCAGACATACCATAAAATAGACTGACAAAGCAATGCTACCAAGGCAAATGAAGATTGCAATTAGAAACATATATTACTGGAGGGGATTTTGAGTTTTCTAAGTTGCATGATTTATTTTATTTTATTTATGGGTGAGCTCCAGAGTTGTGGGGTTTGGGAGGTTTTGGAGGTTTTTTTTATGGCTCTCATTATATAAATATTACTGTTGCATCGAGGTTCATATTCATAATATACCCAGATGGGAAAATGTTGTTTCTACAAAGGTCAACCAGTTAATTTTGGAGGCAGATCTAATTCCATATGAAAGCTGGTTTAAAAAAAAAAAAAGTAAATTAATGCAGTCTTCCTTTTGTTACAGTAAACTCCAGAACACATAATATGAAGAAATGCTACAATATGAAAGGAGGTCTTTGTCATTTACGAATTGCACATTGCAGACCAGATTTGGCTTCAAATACAGTTATTTTTTAAATGATCTGATAATTTTTTCTTCCATTTGAAAATGCTGATTTTTCAAAACTGGGTTTATCCCAGAGAAAAAAGCAGTTTCTTTAGAAAAGTTTTTCAAAGCCAAAGTTGGTCAAAGTGAAAGAGACCCAGAACAATTTGGCTGCTTGCCTATTTGCATGCCAGAGTCCAGAATTAACTTGTAGTTGAGTTATGTATCCTGGATTTAGGGGTGGTAGTTGACCTGTTCACTTTGTTTTAACTGTACATTCATGTATTTTACAATACTGTTCAGAAGAATCATACCTAAGATTTAGATTATGAATAAATAGTTGCTATCTAATAGTTGAGTATTTAAAATCTAAAAAATCAAATACTTTTGATGATGAGCCATAGTCTGTACTGGAATAATTCCATGGACTCCAGTGAGTTATAACAAGAAATAACTTTTCTCCTCTGGTTATATTCCACTTGAACAATGTTGAAAGCACAAAACTGTGTTGAAAGAATGCTAAACCAACCAAGTGAAGCAATCAAATCTGAAAATGCCTGTGGGCAAAAGCCAATTCCACCTTTACTTCGTTCCCTTGTGGATAGAGATTTTAATTACATTATCACAAACCTTCCCTCATGAAATTCCTTCTCCTGTTTCATGGTCTTTTCCTTCTGAATTCAGTGCAATTCTTACCTCTATGAAATTAAAGGGTGTCTTGCAGGCATTTCTGATAGAAGTTCCTAAGTTACCACTTCAGAGATTGGCCCTGGTTCAGCGAATGAGACACATCGTGGATGAGCAGTGTCTCTGGGCCCGTCACCCAGGGGTGCTGTTGCCGCTTGTTCCCAGGAGGGCTTATCTCAGCCTCCAGTAGAGTTAGCTCCTGTCACTCCAGAAATATACATGGGTTCTGCCTATCGTTTGATGGCATTAGGGTACATACACTATGCACTGGTAACTAATAGAGCTTTATATTCCTGATCCAATGGAAATGAGTTCTAATACATTTTTTAGAAAAACTGGAGAATCCTACGACCAGTAGTAGAGGAGCTCTGCCTCCAAACAGGTGGAGTAGAGGGAAAACTGGCTGGATCCAGTATGCAACAATCCGACACTATACTCTATTTTTCCTACCCTGATGAAACACTTTAACAACAGATGAAATGCAAAGGCATGGACTAAATTAATTCGATGGACTTTTTTAGGGATGGTCCATAAACTAAGTAAATGGGGTGTGTGTGTGTGGGTGTGGGTGTGGGTGTGTATAAATATATATATCAAGGGATGGGAAGAGTGATAATGGTTAACTGGGATGTACTGGAAACTGTAGTACCTGGTCATGGCATAAATGATAGGGAATAAAGGTGGATACTGTGCTGGTTTCAACAGGGATAGAGGTAATTTTATTCTTATTAGCTGGTACAGGGAAAGGCAACAGTAAAGTTCTGTGTTTTGCATTTAGTTTGAGAATTATATTGATAACATGCTGATTTTTAATCATTGCTAGTAGTGTTTCCCCTAAATCAAGGACTTTCCAGTTTCCCATATACTGTCAGTGAGCAAGTGCACAAAAGGCTGGGAGGGAGCGTGGCCAGGATGGGTGACCCAAACTGGCCAAAGGCATAAAGGGATATTCCAGACCATAGAATGTCATGCTCGGTGTATAAACTGGGGGGAACTGTATGGGCGGGACCAATCACTGCACTGGTCAGCAGGTGCAATTGCATTGTACATCACTCGTCTTTCTTGGATTTTATTCCTCTCCCTTCCTTTATTTCAGTCATTAAATTGATCTTATCTCAGTCTGTGGGTTTTACCTTCTTCTGGTTCTCCATCCTATCCCACCAGAGTGAAGGGCTGTGAGCAACTGGCTACAGTTGCTGGTTTGGATCAAGCCCCAGCTACTTAAGAAGATGCTGCTTTTTTTGGTTGGTATTTTTTCCCCCCTCCCCCTTAGCTTTTGCATAACTAGAGTCCTTAGAAGACTCAGCTGGTTTAGTATAACGGGAGTTGTCCTAATATTTAGTAAATCACTGAGTCAGCTTTGTCATATAAAGTGCGACTTGGTACTTTATATGTCAATGTATAAACATAGTTATTTAGTCTTTCTGAAACCAGGCAAGGCATCAAAGACTTGAAAAATGGCTTGGTTTTATCTGATAAAAGGAAAAAAAGACAGGAGAATGAATATGAAAAAATACTGTCTCTTGGTTAGCAGAACATAATGAATGATATATGAAAGAGCAGATCAAGCTGAATACAAATGTGAAAGCAATCTCACATGAGTTAGAGCAAGAGAAGCTGTTGCTGAGTTGAGAATGAGAGAAAGTAATCTTTTGTTTAGAAAAGCCTTCTGATTCAAGAGCTTATATTTCTGTAATTTTCAAGGAAAAAACGAAGTCACTGGAAATCAGGGAAAGTGGGAAAGAAGAGGCATTTCCAGAAGAGAAAGAATGAGATAAACTGTAAGAATTTGAAATGAAGAAGCAGCTTCTGAAAGATGCCATAGTATTTGACATGATTAGTGGCATAAAGTAAAACATTTGGATTTCACAGGATTTCTTGCCTCTCATGGAGAAAGCAGATTTAGAAAGGAACGGCAATAAAACTGAGCAGGTGTATTATCTTGAAGTTCACTTTTCAGGAAACGGATTTTTTTTCTCTTTTTTTCTTTTTTGGTGTAATATTATGGAACCTCTGTTTGAGACTCCTCTTTTGCCCAGAGCCCACCTTCAGAGTTTCATCAGACTTTTTCACAAATATCTCAACATAACATATACAGTTTGAATTTCATTTAGCATATTTTTAATATTTACTCTTGAAAATTTGATAGCTTGATATTTCCAGGAGTCATGACATCACCATACCATGATGTGTATTATGTCATTACTTCTTGAGTCATGGAATGCATATGCTCCATAATAATGTATGATAAATTGAAGTTTTAACATTTCATATGGAAAGATAATGTGATTGAATGTATAGATCAGATTCAAGTAGACTCTCAAATTTCTACCATCTATTTGCTGTCAGATACGGAAACTCTATGTACAAACAATGTTCTTTAGATTTTGAGTAAGTATAAATGGCCTATGGCTGCCTGTGTTAGCCATCTCCTGAATTTGGAAACTGTTTTTTCTCTGGGGTGTTATTCAGACAAACAGGAAAATGTTACACTTGCCATTTGAGAACAGAAATCAGCTCTGGCCCAAAGTTAATGCTTTAGGTTGTTAGCTCAAGAACAGTACAGTACTGACCACAGCTCCACAGATCCTGGATATGAGCAGGCTACAGTTCTGGCTGGACTGGAATAAATTTACAAGTGTCCTTTAAAAAATGAGTTAGAAATACAGCTACGTAGAAAGTTGTAAGTGTCAGGCTGCCCCCATGTGTTGTAAGATAGGCTGATGGGGAAGAAGACTGGCCTGGATGAACAGAGAACCTTTCCTGGAACTCAGGAAAAGGACCTGTGGATGCTGGCTGACAGCATCTGAAGATGAACCAGCATGTGCCCAGGTGGCCAAGAAGGCCAGTGGCATCCTGGCCTGAGGCCAGAAGGGCCAGGGCAGTGATTGTCCCCCTGTACTTGGCAGTGGCAAGGCCACACCTCAAGTGCTGTGTCCAGTTCAGGGCCCTCACTGCAAGAAAGATATTGAGGGGCTGTAGAATGTCCAGAGAAGGGCAGCGGAGCTAGGGAAAGGTCTGGAGCGCAGGTACTGTGAGAAGCATCTGAGGGAACTGGGGTTTTTTTGCCTCGGGAAACATAGGCTCAGGCAGAACCTTGTTGCTCTCTACAACTGCCTGAAAGGAGCTGGTAGTGAGGGGAAGTTGGTCTCATCTCCCAAGCAACAAGTGATAGGGCATGAGCAAACAGGTTGTGTCAGGGGAGGTTTATACCTCCAGGATATTAGGAAAACTTTCTTCACCAAAAGAGATGTCAAGCATTTGCACATGCTTCCCAGGAAAGTGGTGGAATCACCATCCCTGGAGGTGTTTTAAAGATGTGTAGATGTGGCACTTAGAGACATACTTTAGTGGTGGATTTAGCAGTGCTGCATTAATGGTTGAAGTTGATGATATTGCAAGTCTTTTTCAATCTAAATGGTTCTATGTTTTTAAGGTGCTTATTCAGTGAGCAGGCATACACAATTTTAAAAGTGCCTTTGAGCTTAAAAAGGTTTGTTGATATGCTAAGACATTAAAGTGCGTTAGGTAAAAGAGGTGCTTTCACCTCCTCCGTGGCTAAGCCAGTTTCACAAGTGGAAGTCACTTCGGAAGCATGCATAATGTTTGCGCTGATCTTTCTGAAAAACTTTTTCATTTTTATGCTTGTTTTACAGAAATGCATGTATGTACATAACAGCGTGCCTATAGATGATACAGCATGCCTTCCTGAAAGTGTTTGGGTTATTAGATGTGGTGAGAATGGCAGGCCTGTGGTAGTCCACTGGGAAATCCTGGCTCAGTACAAGGCAGTAAAACTGTGGTGGACTCCACAGGGTCCAAATGACAGTATACAGCAGATGATAGGTGTCCTCCATGACAGCTCTCAAAGAGCTGGGGAATGCTGCCTCAATAAAGTCTCTGTACTCAAGCAGAGTGGATGCTGCTGCTGCTGTCAGTACAGCATCCATAACTGCAGGAAACCAGGGCTGGGATTTCATCCATAATGTACTTTTAGTTTCCTGATGAGAGCTACTTTGGAAAGCATTAATGTTCTGCTCTTGAGATGTCTGTGTGCAGCTGTAGGTTCTACAATATATTTTAAGATGCTCTTTAAAACCCCTGCATTGAGTTTGGATAAACCAGTCCTGAGGCCATGATTATACTAGGAAGCATGAAGCAGGCGGATTGCTTGAGATCAGCAGCAGAAGAAAATGGATTAATGATGGCTTTCAAAATGTAGGGAAACTGTTTCTGGAGTTTTTATATTTTGTTAGTAGTTGTTTTTCTTCCGTTTCTTAAAGTGAGACAGAGCAAAGAAATGAGGGAAATGTGTTTTGCGAGAGGAGAAGCAAATAATGATCCAGTTTAGTTGGCCAGGGTAGGTGCTGCTGTCACATGTGGCCAGGCTGCAGGATACATGTGATGAAGTGAAGAACCCTTTGAGGGACTTCCTGGATAACCACCTGGGAGTCCCTGTTATGATCCTGTGCCTCTGTGCAGATAAATGGTGTTGGCCCCCCAGTCGTGCACTGTGGAAAACTGTGAGTGAGTGTGCAAGAGTGAGCTGTGTGAACAGACTTCAATGGCCAGTGTGAATGGTTACCAGTTATCAATAATAACAGATGTTCTGTTACAGAAACCAGACTTATTAATAAAGCTCCCCTAATCAATATGGTTTTTTGTGGTATATCTCCCTCAATTCAGTTGACTAATCAGGAATATTCACTTCTTTTTCCTACTCTGTCAACGCTGCAGCCATATGTGGCCCATAATCTCCCTGGGCAACCAATGCCAGTGCTCAGTCACTCTCATGACTGAAAAAAAAAGGTGTTTCCTGGTATTCAAATGGATCCTTTTGTGTTTCAGTTTGTAGCCAATTATTCAAGTTCTTGCTGGAATAACATAAATCAGAAGGCAAAATGTAAAGCAGCAAGTATCATCCTTTATAATTATCATATGATTTTAAGAGGGGGAAAAAAAGATCAGTGAATTTTTGCACTAGAGGCTGACAGGACTAAGTTTATTTTTGTCCAGGACTTATTTTAATGAGCCATTTTAGAGATCTGAGGCCATCAAATTTACCAGTAGGTAAGCAGCTATTATTCCGTGTCTAAACCATTCCCATTTTATTCTTGTGGCTGCCTCAGCTCCACACACATATATGTAGATAATTTTCCTGAAAGATTCTTGTGATGAGATCAATCTCCAATTACCTACACTATAGGTTATGTAGATATGTAGCTGTCTAAGCTGACACTGTAGTTACTAGAGCTCTTGTCAATGGAAAAAGCTGTTCTAACTATGCATCTGTACAAGTTTAATTCCTACTTTTCAATGTAATTAATTGACTGAATTTCAACTACTTCTTCGTTGGAGCTAATGGAAGCTCAGAGACATAGCTCACAAGAAAACACCTCTACTGAAGAATACTAAGTTTGAATCTGACTCTTACTGTTATCACAGGTAGGAATGCTAGTTAACTGAAACCCTGGTCAGCAGTGTAAATGTAATCTACCTGTCTCAATATGATGTAATTTTTTAATCAAAAAAGTAATACTTTGAAGTTGAATCAGAGCAATAAATAGGCTTTGAAATGTCATATTGGTAAGTCTTCATAACTAACTGTTCAGCTGGATTTTTTATTTTCATTATCTCCAAAAGTAAAAATGAATTCCAAACACCAGCACAAGTGAACAGTGGGTTTGTAACATAGTGACTTAACTCTTATGAATTCTTGCATGCAATCTTTATGCTAACTCTTTTTTTTTGTATTGTCAGGGAAATTCTCACAGAAAAAGGCTTACATTTCCATTAAAATTTTAACTGTGCTTTTTAAAGAACTGGTGGCCAGTGAATGCAAATAATCCATTAATGAAAAAAAGAGAGATTCTGAAAACAGATTTATTGCAGTAGGTTAGGAGTGTAGTGACAGGTAATGAATGGAGCAGACCCAAGTTGAGAACCAGTTTTTCAGTGAATAATTCACATAATTTCCAAAGCTGAAGGAAGCTCTTCCCCTCTAGAGGTAAATGCAAAATATTGTTCACCTATTTCTCTTTTAGCCTCTGGCTTTGTGTTTGGGTAGTACCAAATTAACTCTCAAATCTTGGTGCAGCCAAACTCACAATCCTAATCCAATCCTGAGTTACATGCCAGTAATTTTCACTGTTTGATTGACTGATTGACTGATTGTCAAAGCTACAGTTGTAACTTCTAGTTAATGCAAGTCATCTTCCATCTTCAGTCACTGCAGCTCTGTGTCACTCTTCATTCTCTTCTTTGTGACCAGCCCTTTGTATTCCAAATATTTTGAGCAGCTGGACTTCACTCACCTTGTTTAAAGAAGGCTTGAGCTTTGTAGAATTCGTGGTCCAGGTGTTGTGCACATCTGCAAGGGTTTCTGACTTCTGCTGCCAAGTTAGGGGCTTACAGTAAAATAAGATGGAGTCTAACTGAAAATTTAGCAAAGCATAGACACTCATTTCTTGCCAACAATCACTGTTAAAACACTTAGAAGCAGGATAAAATCTTGTATTTTCAAGGGAGCATGATTTAGCATTCATTTAGCTTCTTCTAACCTTTCTAAGCAGGTACCAGCTCCCAGAGATGGTTTGGTATTACATCATCTTGCTGCCAATTCCATGGAGAACTTTTAATGTTAAATGACTTAAATGTGTTTTCCCGTGCACTGTAAAAGTCATCCCTTCCACTCATTTTGCATTGGCATTCTGCCAGCACAAGTCAGTGGCAGCTGTACAGTGCTTTGATATTTTACTGTAAGCACAGCACGAGGAGCACCATGAGAGGGGAAGTCAAAGGCTGGCACTGCATTGTGCAGTGAACACTGTTTGTACAATAGGAAGAACGGGGCGTTGGAGGCAAGATACAGACAGGAATACATCTTTGTTAATCAACTCTGGGAAGAAATAATTAGTTTATTGGCATGAAAATCTTGTACCATCTCCAACGTCTGTTTTGCATTGAGCTAATAAGTTGACTGTGGCATACCAGAGATACTGCCTGCTAAAAAGTGCACACTCATTCCCTTTTAAAAAAATCCTGCTTTGCATTATAACTCACAGTCAGCTTTATTGTCAAATCACCAGTTTTATTACCTAAATCAATGACTTATAGTATGAATCAGGTCTGGATTTCATGAATGTAATTCCTTGCTAACTGCTGCTGTGGACATGCTAGCTATGTTGCCTTAAAAAGGGATTGAAAGTGTATGTCACTTTTATGTATTCCACTTTCATCTCAGATTCCCGCTGCTTAGAAAGTCTTATGTATGAAAATAAAAGTGAATAGCAACAAATCTGTGCAATTCGCTAAATAGATGGAAGGGAGGAAAATTGGATTCCACCTGTTCAGGCTTACTTAATTGAAAATAAGTCAAGAAAACTGAGAAATGCTCTCAAGAATAGCAGGAAATGATGATGGCCCTTGGAGTCCATAGAAGAGTAGAAGAACTCTTATGGCAGAGACTAAATTCTCCAGTTGTTTCAGTCACAGCAAAGGTTTCATTCCATTATAACTGCAGTAATTTCATGTATTGAGCTCTAGCAGGGAAAAGTTGCACACTGTATTTATCTTTATATGGGAAACTTTACCTTTCCTGCCTATGCAGTGTCAGCTCATATCATTCTTTGTGAAATGTAATGATGGAACTGGGGCATGTGGATCATGATTTGTGGGTTCAATAAACCATAAACTCTTCTGGTTTCAGCTAGCAAAGTAGGTCTGATTTTATTTAACAGTCCACATAGGGCACATGCTTGGGTGATAAACTACCTTGTTTTCAGTTAGTGTAGGTTGACTTGTAGGAAAATAAACACATCCACAATTTATATCAACTGCTTAACACAAAGTATTACACAGTAGTGTTGTTTTATGCCGGGACGAGAGCCTAATTAATTTGCATTAACTTATCTGCATTTCTTTCAGAATAGCATTTTTAATAGTGATTTCCGCTGCAAGTTACAATATGTACATGAACTTTTCAGATAAAAGTCCCACTTTACTGGTTTGGTTGGTGATTTTTGGTTTAGTTTGGGGTTTTTTTTTAATTTGGGTTTTTTGGTTGGTTGGTTTTTGTTTATTAGTTTGTTTTTCTTTTTTAAAATCCCAGTGTCTGAGTAGATATTTTTTCACTGCTATAGGAAGAAGAGATATTTTTCATCTTGTTCTTTTTTTTGGATCTTCAGGTTTTACATCAGGATATTTTCATTAATAAAATGACATACAACAGATGTTTTCAAGCACCTTAAAGCCATGTCAGGATGTGCCACAGTATGTGCACAGTGACAGCAGTTTGGGCAATTCAAGTATTAGAAACATTTTTTGGGTTGATTCTGATTTGCAAGGTAGCTGCTTGCAGCCTCTGCTTTCAGGCAGCAGTCACTGCCTAGCTAGCTGCTTCACTTAAGCATAATCTGGTTTTGGTGTGGTTTTTATGGGCTCCTAGGGGGCAACAACATTGTTCTGTCTCTCAGGCTCTGAAAGAAAAAATCCTGAGGTTGGTTTTTTTTCTCTGTATTTTATGATAAACCTTGACACCCCACATAGTGGAATTGTTAGTTAATTCATTGTGTTCAGCAATTTGGATTTCAGAAAACAATTATCTCTAGTGCATGTGTCACATCTTTGGTTGGTTTTCTCCTGTGTTCACTTACAAAATTAAGCATGTTCACAATCCTCAGGAAATGTCTCATTTGAACTGTTATCAGTTAGTAGAGCCAAGCACGCTTTTCCTCTTGTCTAGAGTTCCTACTGCAGTTCCAGGAGTTAATTTGGGTAAATATTTACCCAAAAACTTTTAAAATTAATTATATTGACTGTATTATAAGAAGTTCAGAATTTCTGTAGCCTATACCATTAACTTAGAATCTTGTGTCTGTTGACTGTTACAGTAAGAACTTTTTTTTTTTTTTAAGATGTAGTTCATAAACAGTACTGAAAGGTTTTTACCAGGCAGTGGTTATTAAACACATTCAATTCCTAAAAATGACAAGAAAGCTCATGTATGAACACCTATTAGGGCAGGTTAGTCAGCCACAATCTGTCTGTCGTGCTTTTCCAAGACAGTGTAGCTGCTGCACCCCTCTGTGATCCCACTTGTGCTACGAAGGGAGGAAGGACAGTCTGAAGGTCTCATGGTGAGCTAACCAGGACATGGTGGACTGCCCCTAGGGCAGGGCTTGTTCTCCAAATGGGCTCACATCACTGTCTTGTGTGACAGAACTGTCTAAGAAGGGGTTTCTTTTGGCCATGTGTGTCTGAGAATCAGCCTTTTCCCGGGGCAATGCAAGAGCATCCCAGCTGGCACTGACTGTGCTTTACCAGCCTCCACTGCTCTTCTGGCTATAGTGTAACTCCTCGAAGTTATGAAATATGTCTTTGTTAAGAGCATGGAATTTCCAAAGGTGCAAAGCACTTCAAAGATGGGATTCTGTATTCTGGTCCCAGTGCACATTTAGAAGGGGCCATTTGATGCCTCCAGCATCACTGATGTGCCTTCCTGCTGTCTCTTCAGGTGAGAGTCACCAGTGAAGCCCTCATTTATGCTTTATGGAGTCAGCAGGAATAATTCCAGCTCTTTTCTCTTTTTTTAAAACAGATAGGTTAGGGGGAAAAAAATGAAGCATAAAGAGTAGAACAGAAAAAAATTGCTGTTATTTGTTATGATCAAGGAAAAAATCTTTTTAAAATGGTACAATCTAAAAAGCATTCTGCGCTTTTCTAATTACTATTCTTATGTATAAAGGCAGAACAAAAGTTTATACTCAAGATATGGTTTTCTGAAATCAGAGGTTCATTGACAAAATATTGTAAAATTCGTATTTAATTCGTGGTATATCTGTCTTAAACAGTAAAATAAATTACCCTCTCATAGTGTTCAAAGCTTTCATCTTTAGATAGTATTTTACATCTTTACAAAACTATGGAGAGGAAAACCTTCATAATGTAATGTTAAGTGTTCTGGTTTTGCTTTTATATATATATGATTAAAATTTGAAATTGGTGATAATGTTATATTTGGTGCCAGGTTTGATTTTGATTTTTTGTGCCTTTTAATATTAAATTAGTGTTAAAGATCATTTTTTCACTGTTTTAATTTCAGATTTGGATTCTCTAACAGGGCATGCATTTCCAGGTAAAGTGGAAAGTTAGATTAGATTATGTTATTTGTTTGTTTTATACTGAGTTTATTGAGTTTTCTTGGAGGGTGGGGGGAAAGGGGTATTGTAAAATTTATTTGGTGGGCTTCTGACAGCATTTTGTTATGTGTCAAAATTGTACCATTAGTTGGGGTTTTTTTTAGATTTCAGATAAATGAAGAAAAGGTAGCTATTACATGCACTAGCTTAAAGAATAGAATTGAAAATTTGCTTTCAATGTTAACTATTATATAATTAATGTAAACAAACCAAGGGGAGAGAAGCCTTATTTCAAAACAGTAAGTCCTAATGGAAAAAATTTAAAGTTATTCAAACTCGCATGTCATTCTGTAAAGCAGGTAAAAAAAACCCACTTGTCAGTATTTAAGGAAAGCAAAGATTCAAGAAATACAAGACTTAGTTTCCATTTTCATTACCAGAAGTGTATAGGAAAGTGGTTTTGCATAGTAAGAATGTCATTTTCAGTGGAGAATTGAGAAAGAATGATAACATAATTATGTTAATTCTTTGGATTCTACTGTATACACACATTTTTTATGCTGTGTGGAACTGAATTTTAAAAACAGTACATTCAAATAAAAATTTTAGAATTTTACTAATATAATTACTTTACAATTCAAACATTTTGATTTGGGAAATTTTTAGCAGAAATGCAAAAGCAGAGAATTTGATGCTAAGTAATCATGTGAACTTCTGTGTTACTTGGGCAAAGATTTTGGCACAGAAGGAATATAAATGAGTACTTTTTGAAATAAACTAAGTCTCTGCTGCAAATATGTGGACTCTTGCTGTACTCAAAATTTTCTTGAATATACTTCAGTTGAACAGGCTGTGGAAACTGAGGCGTAATATTTGTATCCCAAAGAGATTTAGTCAATATTTGTGATGATAGATAGATAGATAGATATCTTTCTAATATCATTAGAAAGATATTACTCTTTATTATGTATTTGGCTCCTAATGTCTACTGCATAGTATAATATTCCTCCTTCAGTTTTTCCTTTAAGACCATTCTTAAAAAATTGTGGGACAGTAGATTCATTTGAGGTTTTCCAAGCATTCCTGACCTGTAGGCATTAGGTATGCTGTAAGATATAGACCAAAAAAGAACAATAGAACAAAAAAGTTTAGGAGTTCATTATAATGAAATTTGTGTCCAGTGTGGAGCAGATCTGGGTACAGATTCTGTCAGAGTTATTTGTACTCAAATAAAGCAGCACAACAAGTGATGTGTGTTTGAGAAGTCCGAAGACTATAAGTGCAGATTTTGTCATTTTCATCCCAGATGAGGAAACTCTTATTCTGAGTATTTTGGTTTGGCTTGAGAAAGGACACCAAGGGAGTAACATACTGCTTAATTAGGGCCATGTTTTAAATTTGATCTTCATAACTGCTGTCAAATATATGCATGTGTCACCAAAATAGAATTGAGACAAGCAGGATCAGTGTATGTTTTTTTTTTCTCTGCTTTTTAAAGGTTGAGTCTGCTTTTGTTTTTGCATGAATACTTTTTGTTACTAGATGGTGCTGTCATGGTGTGTCCCATTCTTACTTTGTAATATGACAACATAATCATAATGACCGATACTGACAACAGAGCCTTATATTGATGTGTATGCTTCAGAATTGTGGCAAAGAGAAATCATCCCTATTCTGCATGGAAAATGTCCTGAATTGCAGGACAGGTGATTTACACGCCCGCATTGCATTACATTCCAGGTATAGCTGTGCACAAACCCATCAAATGGCCATTATTTAGTACAGACAGAAATGTCTTTGAATCTAACAAACTGTCAAGGGGATGTAGGAGAATAGTATAGGTAGCCAATAAGCATAAAAGCCTAGTGTGGACTTCACTTAAATATATATTTATTTGGACACTCACAATATGAACATGCTACTGTGCAGCTCAAAGAAATCACTAGAAGAACCATTTCTCATTTTATGCTTTATTTGACAGGTAAGGCATACTCCTTTCACATAAAAGGGTAAAAGTAGCAGAGTGTTCTCTCTTGCTTTCATCTTTACTTACATTTGATAATCAAGTCACTAGTATTCTGCTAAAATAGTGCAGATTGTATACTTACAGATGTAGCTAAACTAAAAATCAAAATGGATGCTTATGTATCTAGTTATTCTGGAAAACACAGAACAGTAAATCCTGACACCTGCGTGTTTACATGATTACTCTAGTTAGGCTGAAGTATATTAACTTTCAAAAGACAGAAGAGATCAAGGTGTTAATCATGCATTTTCAATAACAATTAGTTAATTAGATGAGATATGTCCAAATGATCTTAGTGTGTTAACAGGTGATTTGCATCTCACACTGAGCAAACATAAACCAAACTCATTGGAGATTTCTGTTTAGCTTACCTTGGAAAAAAGCCCACCCTTTGAGCTAATCCAGCGAGATTCAGTAACAAGGCCTCTAAGGGTATGGTGATCCAATCGTTTTTCACTTGACCCTTGGCCAGTGCTCTACAGGAGCAGAGTGTGAAATGACTCCTTTCTGTAAGTCACGTAGGAGTGTCAGTAAAATGCTGAGTGGGTGCTACTGCCAGACCCTCAGCAGGGCAGACAGATCAAACCTGCTTCTGCACTGACCTAACCCCACAGGTTCCAGGGCAGAAGTGGTTTGCATCCATCTAGATGACTTCAAATTCATGTGAGTTCCCAGTTGGATACAACTGCTATGTGAATTTCAGGCTAAGAGGAAGTACTTTCCCTATCACTACTGGCAACTGCATCAGCTGACCCATGTTTTCTGTAGATTTGGGCAATCTCTGCTATTTCAGAGACAGATCAGAATATAAACCACACAAAAGTATCTGTCTGGTTTTTATGTAAAGGGAAAAAGAAATTCTTTATAACCCTTGCAGTTGATCAGCTGAAACCCTAAACCTCTAAAATATGAGATTTGATTATAGTCATTGTCTTAATGCAGAGCTGCAAGTGTTATGGGCATGTTGAGAACTTCCAGAAGCTGGATTAAAGCATCTCTTTTACAATGATATCTAATCTCGTCCTAAAGCTCCAAGCAATGGCGAGTCCACCAGCTCCCCTGGTAAGCCGTTCCAATATTTAATTACCCTTAGTGCTAGGAAATTGAAATGTTGTGGAAAGGTTGAATTTGTCTAATTTCAGCTGCCAGTCTTCCTTTTGCTATGCCTTTGTCAGCAACACGGAAAATTACCCCTTTTTCAGGTATGTTTTCTGAACAAGTGTCTGTGACAAACTGCAGTGACCTGTTGAAAGGTCTCTGTGCACAGAAGCTGTGCCACCTGGCCTGATGAACTTATTGCCTTGATCTGCAAACCTGGCCTCTTTCACAGACTATCACAATTTTATCACCCCTATCACTACTAAAAATTTGTATACAGCAGTCAAGGCACCTTTCAACTTTCGTTCTGGCAAATTTGATACGTTGTACTCTTTAAGGCTCACACTGTAAGACTGGTTTTCTGACAGCTGTCCTAGGAACTCTCGCCCCTGTTTTTCAAAAAACTATGAGAATATATTCATGCAGAATTTTGTAAATGCTGTATATAGAAGTAAAGTACTTTCTTATTTGTACATAACACTTCCTTCTTCATTCTCCCTTTTTAAGGATTTAGCTGCAGTTCAGGTCACAGTGATTGTGTTAAGCAAACCGAGTGGAAATCCCAAAAGGTAATTGATAGAATAGGAATGAGCATTTTTTCCCTAGTTTGATGTGGCTAACATGAGATTTGAGGTGGAAGGGAATACTCTTATGACAGCACATGAAATCTAGCTGTTTCAATCTGGTAAAACCTGGGTGGGCACTAAGTTTTGGGTGAGCATTAGTCCAAAGAAGAATGAGAATTAGCCAGGATGTGTCTCTAAGGAGTGGGATGAAAAAAAGGTTAGAGACTTTAAAGCCCCATTCAAATGCATTCCTCAGACTGCATCCCTATTACTAATATCTTCTATTAACTCACTTAGAAGATTTAGAATGTACCTTTAACACAGAGGAGCTCCATGGTGAAGGCAGTTAATAGCAGTTGTCTGCTTTGATTTCCGCGGGCTGTGAAGCACACCTATGAATTCCTGTTCTGGATCACATAAAAATTAGTTAGGTGCCACCTGAGTTAGGAATCTACAGTAGTCAATCCAAATGCACCATCTGCATCTCTGTTAATTTTTCTTTAAATTCTACTTTAGCGTGTAGTGTTTTCTCTTTTCCCTACTACCACCCCAAAGCACCCAACTCATCAGTAAGATCCACAGACTTTGTTTTTCATTGTGTTAATGATGAATGCTGTTTTGTTGCAGTTCATCTAAATAGGCTTGAGGTTTTCTGAAATACCTCAGGGACAAAGTTACTATTTTTTCAAAGACTTCTTCACTGTTGGCAACGTAATGCTAGATTTCAACTTCTTTTTTTTTTTTTTTTCATTTCTGAAAGTCACTTAATAGTCTAGGGAAAAGACTGTTGTTTTCAGCACTGTCAGTAAAACTAAGATAGTGCTAAGTGGAATGAGTGTTCTCAGGTCTTTGAATAATGATAGGAATTTGGCATGTGCAGTCCTGTGGGAAGTGTTTAGAGAAAGAGCGTCTCAAATGCTAATCAAATATGAACTCAAAATATCTATTCTAATTCCTGGGTGTGTCTGATCAAGGTTTGTTCAGATAGCTGCTCATTTTGCGGAAGAAATAACACTTTGTCCATATAATGAGCATCATTCCATGAGTTACTTAATGGCCTGTTGAACTGTGCACTTTCCTATTCACAGATCTGCTAGGTCAAAAACTTAAATGGGCATTTTAATCTGTACACCAGTACTGGGTATTGTGGTTGAAATAAAAGTTTATCTGTGAGTGTCTGCTCAGCCGTATCATTTGCCGTTTCTGTAGCATTGAGTCAGAAGCACAGAGTCTCGTCTTTATCCTTTTCCTCAGCCTTTGCCCAAAGCATGCGTAAGGTTGGGTAGAATATTAATGAAGATTGGATGGCTTAGGACAAATAACATTGAGTGGAATTTAGCTCAAGAGTATCAACAACAGAATATCAAAGTTCAGTGTTATTTGATTAGAGCTGACAGATTTTTAAAGAACAAATATGGAGAAAATACAAATTCCCAGCTGGTTTTGGCTAACTATCATCTTGATTTTATCTGGGGAAATGCTTGCCTAGTGAATTGAGTCTGGCTAAGAGTTGGAGGGGTTTTTTAACCTTTCTACTGAATTTCAGTAACATTATTTTTAATGTTCAAAAAAAGTAAGGTCTGTCAGCTTAGGCTGAAGACAAGCTTGATTTAAAAAAAAATAAAGTAAAACAAAGCATAAAATTAAAGTCATCAAATCATAAGAGGGTGGAGTATGATGAGCTAGTAAACAAAACAAAACTAAAAGGTCACTCACAGCTGAATTCCTTTGGAGCTTCCATAAAATTGAACTGACAGAATCACAAACTAAAAATAAATTATCTTTCATTAAAAGTACTCATCCAGTATTTAAAATTCATAACCTTTTCAGTTCTGTTAGTTTCGTCCAGTTCTGAGTTTGCCCTTTGACTTTTTTGTCTCAAGTAAAAACCATGAGGAAAAAGTTCGTGTGTACCCTATTTTGCCTTTAGAGTCTTGATTGGGATGTAACAGTGCATAGTTCTGCTGTTCAAAATATCAGTTTTCCAGATGAACCTGCAGGTAGGAAAAAAAGGGTTATGTACCAACATGGAAAGTCTGCTCTGGGAGTTTGAGCTTGAGGGGATATTAAAACATTATTTCAAATTGATTGGATTTTTTTAATTTGGTTTTTTTCTGAGCTCCTTCAGGCTCCTGGTCCAAAATAGCTCATATGTTTACAGTCTGGGTTGCTCTGGAGCCTGCCTCTTCTGGGTGATTGAGCAATGAGGATTGCACATCACTGAGCAAACCTTTCCTGAGATGGGGATAGAGATGGGTTTTGGGGAGGCTGAGCTGGGGCATGCACAGCTTGGTGGGGTGTCCTTGCTCTAGGGTGCAACTCAGTCATGGAGTTACAAAGATGGAAAAACAAATTACAATGCCTAATCATGCAGGAACTTGACAGTTTTGTGATTCATTGCAGTATTCAAATGTTTATTTCTGTATCCTCAATTTCACCTGTTGCATTTCCGCCTAAATATATGCAAAAAGGAAAAATGAAAGGGATATACACTTTTCTTCAAAATATGGCAATTTCAGAAATGAAGGAACTATATACTCTTTCTTTGAAATAAGGAGTCTCACAGAGACATTTGGTACTCATGCTTTGCCACATGAGTTTATTTTACTCTTTAAGATTACTTGGTCTCATTTCTTTGGTTCTTTGCTATGATTCATAGTTGTTTAACAAGAACTGTATAAAGAGCTGTTGATATAGAGGTACAGCCAGGTACTACCAGTAATTTCTTAGCCATTTATATAACATGAGTTCTACAAAGTCTCAATGAGTTTTCCACAATTCTTGATCCTGTTTAATGTGAAGTTAATTAATTATTTTTGATATTTATTAATTATTATTTTTAAGTGCTCTGGGGTATTTCATGTTAAGGGTACAGGATGAATCAGAGTAATTATACGCATCATTCATACGCACCAAACAGAATTTAAAGGCACTAAAATAAATAAAAAAGTATTTGGACTCTACTAGATACTGCAGAGCTACATGATGTTTCTCTGATTTGCAAATACATGAAGTCATGGCTTGATTCTTCCTTAATTAAGCATGTCTTTTTAGAAATATCTGAAATATAATTATTTGAGAGCAGGAAGGGCTACAGTATTTATGATATTGGGTTTGTCAAATTATCCCCAATGTTCAATTAAGGCAGCAGTTTTTCCAAACTGCCATTCAACTATTCCTAGTCTTAGCTCTGTGTTTAGATGCTGCAGTAGATTGTTGCAGCACTTCATAATGTTAAGAGAAACAGGTCAAAGGAAGACTCTGAAATGTTAAGGTTTCCTAAAAGAAGTATATTCAGATGTTTTAAACTAATTCTATAGTCCACAAGACTTCATGTGAAGAAAGATATCAAATAGGAATTGGAGCCAAAGGCAAATCCTTAAGGAGAGTAATTTAATTTTTGAATTGAAAAGAGGACACAACCATGTTGGCAGTCAAAGCTCAGCTTCTTGCAAGCTTTGACTCCTCATTAAAAACCTGCCTCCTTTAATTTCCTCATTTTGGTGGCATGGATTAAATGTAGATTGTTTTCACAGCTAAATATAGAAAAAGCTTTTAATTCATAAGGTAGTCACTCCTTAAATAGACCAATATGAAATATACTGCATTGATGAGGTTTGTATTTACTGTGGTTATGTACAGTCCAGTGTTACTCCTTAGATACATGTTTAAACCAGGTTGTAGCAGCTGAAGGTTGTACTTGGAATATTTTTCAGAATAAGTAGTCCATATTACTACATATTCTTCTAATATATATATATAAAAATATATATATATTTTACAGGACACAATATAAATCATGAACATTATCATCCTCAATGGCCAATTAGGGGGTCCAGCAGCACTTCTTAATGAATTTTAGTTGTTTGCTGTATGCAAAAAAGGAGGGTATATTAAAAAGTGTTTATATTTTAGTTCTAATTTTTATAGCTATTACTTTATCAAATATTATTTTCCCTAAAATTATATCACCTCAGAATGTTTTTTAAATTTATAGTTTTGGAATATATATTTATTTCAGACCCTAAAACTTCTGCTTTTCTTGAAATGACCAGTTGGAGCTGTGAATTACAAAAACTATCCAAGGAGAATAGAAGTCCAGATTATTTGCTATAAACCAACAGATTCTGTCCAGAAGTTTTATGTATGGCATAGATCATGAGTCATGTATTTCTTTGCTGTTACAAGATTTTTAACAAGAATAAATCATACTGCTATACAAACACATTCTTATGAAAATATTAAATTACACTCTTAAAGCTAAAATATCATAAGCAGTCTTTACTGCTTCGAAGTAAACTTGATGATAGAAGTCAAATTTTATTTTTGACATAGCTCTAGAACTGTTTCCTGATTCAGATTTCAGTCAAGGAAGTGATCATAACGATCAGAGATTATAGGAGCTGGTGTTTTCCTTGGTTGTCTCTACCTCTGAATAAATATGGCTGTGACTCCTGTAATCATGAATTTTGGAGGTGGTAGTGTAAGACTTATCTCTCAAGATCAGTGACTTGTGTATGTGTGTTTGATTTAAATGCAAGACTAGGCACCATTAATTAATATGGAGATGGCTTTCTACAGTTGTGGTGGTTAAAACACAATCAGTTTTTCAGAAACAGAATAGTTACAATTTTGTTTGGCAGAGATACTCAACCTGCCTCACAGGTCAAAAACTGCTGTGATTATGAGTCTGTCAGAGGGGATTACAGAATTTGTCCTGTAGGATAATAAAGGCTCATGCACTATTTCAGTAGCATAATCTAATGTTCATTTATTGCGTATGTTCAACTGCGGGATAAAAATACCCTTGTAATAATTACTCTGGTAGGTGTAATACTTTTTTCTTTTTATATCAGCTGAACACTTAAGCCTGCATCAAAGTGCTAGAGCGTATGTACTTAGTTTGTATGAATGGAATGATAGTCAGGTTGTGCATATTTGTTTCGAGGGATGTAGAAGTAGGGGATTATTCCTTTGTGTCAGGAACTTTGGCTGTAAGGGTTCATGTACTGCACTGTAGCTGGAAAAAAAAAGCTAACTGCCTTGTTTGCATTTTATACATTTTTTAGGTGAAGTCCATAAGTCGCATAAATTGCACATCAGTCTTGATCCCTGAATTGCTCCTGACAAATAATCATGTAACCTGCCCACAAGACAAGTGATTGTGCTCCAGCATCACAGCTCCTTTTCCAGCTACCTGTGCCAGTGTCTGTCTTTGGTGCACTGTTCAACTTGCCAAAATGAGAAAATAACTTAGAACTCAGATAAGTTATCTGTAACATAATATCATATGTAATTAATTCTCAGTGGTGAAGTTCAAAACTTAGTGTTTTTACCTTCTGCATATCTTTATAGTATGGAAAATCTGTGAGGAGGAGTGCCTTAGGGTCCCTGTGAGAGGCTCAGCTCAGGAGAACTTCAGAGGCAGAGCCATCACTTCATTACAGAGTCTATCAAATGCAGTGTCCAATACAGCTTGCTTTCAAAAGCATCCATTTCCCATGGACAGGTGGTGATTCACTTGATGACATCAATCAGATTTCTCCTTCAAAAGGAATTCTTCCAGCCTCACTGAGAAAATAGTGTAAGACATTATTCCTTGCAAGGCTGCAATCCTCTACTTCCAGTAGGTAGAAATTGATGGTGCTCCCCCTGATCTTTCCATTTAGACCACAGCTACTCAAGTGTGAAATTTCAGACTACCTACCTTTAGTGAGAATAGTAGTTCTGATGTCTTTTTAAGTTCCTATTTTAAATTTTTTAACAGAGGTTTTTTTTTTTTTTAATTTAAAAATATGGAGCCAGATGTTTTTAAAAGCACTTTAAAGTGATTCAGATTAATAACAAGATTCACGGAACCACTGGGGAAGCAAAAGACTTAAGACTATGGGAGTGTGTCAGCAGTGTGTTAAATTAGTAAATGTGTGTAGGCTCAATATGAGATTTAGCAGGTGCCCCAGATATGTTGTGCTGACTCTCTGCATTGAAGTGAATTTTATTTTGGTAGCTGAGAGGAGGAAGGAGAGAAAGAAGGAATTGGCCAGTGAAGAAGCTGCTTCTGCACATTCCAGAAAGAATCAGACTAACATAAGAGACAGGCCAGCTTCAGATGCCTTTCACTGGATCTGCTGCGCCTCAAGGAGAACTAGATTAGTGTGTGGTGAGTTGAGGATGGTAGAGAATCCCATGATATACAGGTGAGAAGAGAAAGAAGTGTTTTATTGTCCTGCATCTGTAATAAAGCCTGTGCCTTCCTCAGCATTTGCAACATTTTGTCTGTTCACTGCATTGGAGTCTTAGAAGACATATTTTTGTATTTTGTAAACTGCAATGACAATGAAGCTGCTAGAATGGAAAGCAGCTATCTTAGCTAAATTATGTTGCTTGTTGCTATGGAAATGGTAGCTCACGAATTTTTATGTAAGCGCTTGAGCTACAATACTTATGACATCTTACTCTAAAAAGCAATGTTTATACTTCATTCACCATCAGGTTTTTGCTTTCCTTTAATGACAATATTAGGCAGTAATCCCCAAGAGCAAATGCTGAAATAACACATCATTCCATAGAAATATCTTTCATCATAATTAACTGGGCAGTTTTTGAATTGCAACATAATCAGGAAGTTATCAGCCTTCAAATCTGATTTATATATCTATTGCCAGTGCTTTAAATACATATAGTTACAGGAAAATGCAAATCATTCTAAGCAAACATTGTTTATTCTGCATGTTGCAATTAAGACTCTACCTGCCTTCTTTCAGTATCATCTTTATATCATTTTTTGTTCTAAGTTGAGATGCAGCAATAAAACTACAGACCTGCCTATATACACAATATTAGGATAGGCTTCAGAAATGAAGCCCAAGCCCTCATGAGATTTATCCAAAACCTCATTTCCTGTTACATCATATAAAACATTCTCACTGAATCTAGCCAAAAATTTGCTTTCTTCTTGCAGAGAATTACTTGCATTCTCGTAACACTTTCCACATCATATAAGATGCACCTACTGTCACTGTTTATTTCTAACTTAGTAGAAAAGTGTTATATTTGTCTTGAAATCACAGACTGGAATTTGAAACTCATATTTTCCCCATTATTTTATCAAGTTGTATAGTTGCTAAATAAACAGAGAACTACTTATCTGCAAGAGACCAGAAGTAATCCAAACAAAAGATATTTTCCCTGGAAAATTTTCTATTTATGTTAAGCATGGGATTCTAGTAAGGTAGTTGAATATTATGAGATGAAATCAATTCTTTAGGAATATGGAGATGCTGTAGTATCTTCAGAGCAAGTACATTCCTTGGGCAAGCAAGGCATCAGCTAACACAACATTGGTACAGTGTGCCTTCAAGCATCTGGTGGGTCATTGCTGGGACCTCTGTCACAGTAACAGAGGGAAATATAGGTAATAATAAAAACTGGTTTTCCTCTTGCTTTTCTTTGATCAAACCTCCCTTTCCTCCATGTCTTTAATTATACAGCCTCGTCTATTGTAGGAGCAGGTCATGCCTTTATTTTTACGTCTGGTCTGAGTCCCAGCTGTACCAATTCAGTGAACCATACTGCCAGTGCCTGTGACTGCATCTGCTGCAGTAAACTGATGTGGGCTGCGGTCTGAGTCCCCTCGCTGGCACGTGGCCATCCACATAGTTAAGTGCCAGGGCACTCCTTGTGTGTATGCCTGCGTGTGTTTCACAGACTTAGGTTGGCAATGCATCTTTCCCAAAAAACAGTTTGGATGCAAGCATCTTATTTGTGGAAGTGGAAGAGGGGATGAAGGACTTCAGTGGTACCAACAAGAGCTGTGTAGTTTCAGCTAGCCTCCAGGCCCATGCCATGGCCCAGGCCCATTTAATTAACACAATGTCATGGTTTAACCCCAGCTTGCACAGCTACTCGTTCACTCCCCTCCAAGGGGAGAGAATCGAAAGGGTGAAAGTGAGAAAACTCATGGGTTGAGATAAAGACAGGTTAACAGGTAAAGCAAAAGCTGCACATGCAAGCAAAGTAAAGAATTCATTCACCACTTCATTCAGCTGTCCCCCTGAAAGTAGGTCTCCATCCCGTGTAATGGTGACCTGTGAAGACAAAAGGCATCACTGTGAATAGCCCCACCTTCCTTCTTCTACCCCCAGCTTTATGTGCTGTGCATGACACCATGTGGTGTAGGACATCTCTTGGGTCGTTTGGGATCAGCTGTCCCAGCTGTGTTCCCTCCAGACCCCTTGTGCACCCACCCCCTCCTTGCTGGTGGCATGGGGTGAGGTGAGGAGCAGAAAAGGCCTTGGCTGTGTGAGCACTGCTCAGCAATAACAAAAACACCCCTGTATTATCAGCTCTGTTTACAGCACAAATCCAAAACACAGCCCTATACCAGTTGCTGTGAAAAAAATTAACTCTACCTCTGCCAAAACCATCACAGCATGTAAATAGAGCCCATACAGATATAATCCTGAGCAACAGTCTGCGCTGGTACAGAGATATTATCTCAGTCTGACTCTCGCACTTGTTACTTCTGTAGCCATCAGGTAGCCAAGTTTTCCCTGTTAGGGCCTGCACAGAGCTGTATTGTAATGTTATTGTAATGCCTTTGAAGATAAGTGAGCTACGACACTCTACATTGAGTGAGAAAAGGGTCCACTGCTCTGCCATTTCCCTCCCCTGTGTGCCCTGAGGGTGACCCTATTCACCCTCACTCTCTAATATCTATGGAGCTTTCTAGAGATGGTAAAGTCCTAGCTCAAAATATTCTGACTTATTTTTAAAACAAAAGCTTTACAGCCCTTCCTGCCTGGTCTCACAAACAACTTTCCTTGTGTGATCTGACTCCTTTCAGTTAAATAAGTTTTGTCACCAGGAACTTGTCTTCAACTGCATTTATTTTCCAGTCATTTCTGCAATCTTTCTGCTCTGTCTGATTTTTCTGTTACCTGTTGGTATAATTTAAAATGAGGAATACATTTCACTCTTTCAAACAAACCCAGTTACTCTTCCAATTAAGAAAGTGACAGGACTCCCAAGTCAGGATTTGCTTTATGCACTGACTTCTGTCAAGGTGGATTATAGCTGTTTGTTGATGGTCACGCATTTTAATGATATTAGTGAACTTCATGGTCTGAATAAATGTTACACTATTCAGTCCTCATAAACTCAAAAAAGTTATGTAGTGTGTTCTTATTTTGCTATTTAAGATCATAGCTTTCTGTTTTCTTGACCTCTTTCTCTCTATTTTAGTGCTTAGTGTTTAAAATATTGCCTACAGTTTGCATGACCTTTTACAAACCTCTCCAACACATTTGTTATGCAATAGGAGACATGTCTGCAATAAAAATTAGGGATATGATGATATAAATGTTTCAAGCTTTTTATGTCTTTGAAGGCATCTTTTTTATTTATTGAGACAAAGGCACATTTTGTGAACAAGATCTTTCTCAAGTGGATAACAAAATCTTAGTCAATTTGCACAATATAGCAAAATTTTTTTTTCTTGAAGTAGAGGTGTTTTGGGTGTTCGAAATATTTTTCATACTTACACAGCTGAAGTCTAACCTATTTTCCCATCAGTGCTAGATATGCAGAGAATGCTAGATAAGGTTTCAGCCATGTTAAGACAAGATAAAATTATAAGCTATCACTGTCATAAACTGTTTTCAAAGTAGCCTTTATATTCTTAATATTTCTAAAAAGTATAAAAAATTAAAGTATTATAAATCTATAAACACTCTGGACTAGATTTAGTACACCTTTCTTCTGGATTGTTAATGCAACTCATACTGTTCTCAAACCCTGATACTAAGTTCAAAATCCCTAAAAACTGTATGGCTGATTTGCCTGAGTTTTTATTATCAGACTTTGGCATGAAAGTAAGTAGGACCACAGCTGGGGCTCTGACTTCCCAGGGCCTCCCTTAGGCAGAACAGCCTGCGGCAGGACAGTGGATGCTGGAAGCTCTCGCTTCTGAGTTTGCAGTTCTGGACTTGAGCCTCTTCCCAATCTGCACCCATGTGGGTGTGAGAAAGGGGAGGGCAGTGCCCTTCACCCTCTGTGCCCTGCCCTGCACGCTTCCAGTTACTCGGCAATATGGGCAGCTCAGCCCACGCTGAGCACCTCCTGCTCTGGGTGAGCTGAAGGCCAGGTCTCAGGGGGGTGCAGGGGCATGTGTCAGATGGGCAATCAATGCTGGGTTCACAGACTCATTAGGCATTGTGGTATAAGGCTTCCCTGTGTGTTGGTGTCCCTACACGTGTGAGTCATTTTCTGGAGGGGTTTGGGGTAAGAAATAGTCTACACAGGTAGTAAAGAATCCTGTTAGTAACTACCTTCTAGAATTTGGTTGTCTTATTTGTTTTGCTTTGCAGTTTCACTGCTTTTTTTTCCTAAAAGACAATTTTAAATCTTGCTAAATCATCCTAGACAGCTATTCATCTTCAGCTGGGGCAAAATAAACAGTTAAAACTGACAAGGTTCTGTTGCAGGAAATGCAAAGGACTGGGGATGGCAGGGATTATGGGGATTTCTTTGCAGTATGCCGCAGACCAGTGTGGGAGGTTATGCCATCAGCTACCAAATTTGGGCCTCACAGAAAAGCTTTTTTGGAAGAGGAGACAGCAGGAGAGACCCCTGCTTCCAAGCAGTGACTAGTGTGTCTGTCTCTCATGTTAGCCTCACTGTTCAGGCCAACTGTTTTTTCTGTATTGGAGATACAGAACAAGAACTTTCGAAATGAAAAAGATTTATTCTTTGGGTTTTACTCAAGAGGAAAAAAATCAGCTGGGGTTTAATGAGACTTGCCTGGTTCATTTTGTTTTTCCTTTTAAGGAAATTCACTGTGGAATCCTGGACATGATTTATTTGTACATTAAGTATCTGACTTTATATTTGAATTTCAGAGGTGACATTCATTCCACCTGACTATAAGTGTTTACACTCTAGGTGTCTCTGTTAAAGCTAGTTACCTCAGACTCTACAGTAAATGGAGAGAAGCAAGTACTTTCAGGATAAGATTCCTCTATTCATCACCTATTTAAGATGTCTGTTTTAAGATTAGATGAATAGCAACCTATTCACCCAATAGTACTTTATCTCCACATTGACTGTATATGGACTCAACAGTGTTTGCCAAGATTCATTTAGGCAGTTGAGTTTTGCTCCTGTTGAGTCAAATAAACACTCAAGATATGTTCAGACTTCTAGAGTACTTGGAAGTATTGTGGTAGAATTCTAGCTGAGTAATATAAATCTCCTTTTGGGGTTTTAGCGAATGATAAGTGAAATGTTTTTTTCAATCAGCTACTCTTCATAAGAATTGATAAGGTATCAAGTACACAGGCAAGACTTAATTAATCAGGATAACTGATGGACATGATAACACGCACAAAATGAGTTCCTACTTAGGCAAGTGGAAGTACTGAATCCAATTCCCCATGAATTGCATTCATTGTCTGACTTTTCATCCCCCGTAACAGCCCATACAGTGGCAATATTGTTGCTACCCTGCAACTGTGTGAGCATTACTCAGCTAATACCCGTGTGCCATCTGGGCACTTGGCTTCTGCCAGCTCCAGTGTCATGGCTGGCTTCTGCCAAAGTGGAGTCACTGTTGTGCATTTCCCTACTCATTTTCTGATTTTCTCAAATTATCTCTAGTAATTCTTATTCCCTTTTAAATCGGGCCTTGAGTTCAGAGTAGGGTGCAAACTGCTGAACCAATAGACAGCCCGATTGCACAAGTCAGGTCTTCTTGAAATTCTATGCCAAAAGTACAAAAAAGACATATATAAAAAAGGATATATAGTGAAATGGCAGTTGCAGACAACTAATATTAATGACACTGTGGGAAATGGAGATGAGACATCCCTAAATTAATATTTGAGTGGTGAATCTTTGTAACACAGTGCCATGGGTAGGCAACTAAACATGTAAAGAAAGGGGTCAGCTTGTACAGGACTTCCTTGGGTAGGTCTGCAGCATAACAAACCTTCAGGTGGAAAAATGCAGGATTTAGTAAGTGCGAATCCAGTGTTTGAAGTGTTGTTATGGGCACTGATTGCCAGTAAAGGAGGCTGAATTGAACATGGTGTTGATGGCAGGCATGGGGGACTCAGCTGAAAGGGGACTCGGGGGGAGCGGCTGTGTTTGTGAGCAGCTCCAAGCTGCCGACAGCAGGTGAGCAGGAGCTGAGCAGACACAGACCTGCCTGGGCCAGAGCCAGGGCCAGGGCCAGGGGCCTCCACTTGGGAACACTCCCCATGTTGCTCCTGCCCGTCTCTACACTGGGATTAGTCTGTTCAGCAGGCAGCGGAACTTCTGTCAGCTGAACCCAGCTTGGTGCTGCTGTTCTTTGCTTTTTATATCTTTTTGCACTATAAATTTTAGCTGGTCCTTTTTAACACAAAACGTTTGGCAGCTCCTCAGGTGGATAAGCAGGCTTAATAATATAAAAATCAAGTAAGTTAGATCAATTTGAGGCGTCTGAGTCTGGCTCCCACACTTTAATTCATGATTCTTCTGGATGTCTGTATTTATAGTCATTTTGCTCAGGCTCTGAGCTGGTCATTTGTGAGCAGGTTTCAAGCCAAAAAACCTTGCAGCCATATTTAATGTGATACAGTTCAGAGCTAAAAAAGCCCTGCTGGGAGCTGAGCTGAAGCCCAGTGCTGTGCTAATGACAACTTACACGGTTATCACGTGGAAGTTGGCTCAGGCATAATCATCAAAGCCTGGCAAAAATCTTTACAGAAACCCTCAGTACTGATAATCTCATGTTGTATTTTACCTGCAGCTTGTGAGAAGGAAGAGCTGACTGAGACATTAAGCTAACTAATAAGGCTTGCAGAAGCACATGATTCAGAAAACACCATTAAGGCAGATGATAATTGTGAACAACACCTCCTCAAATATGATCTTTAAGACTGACTAGAGTGCCACTTAAAATGCTCTTTTAAAAATGGGCTCTGTATCCAACTGCCTGAAAGAAGTCTCACGAGTACTTCTACAGCTCTAATCATGATGCTGTGCTTTTCAGGCCTTTTTTTGCTGATCCTGGCTTAAAAGGTCAGACATGTAACATTCATTACTTTGACCTAGCAGCATCAGGCATCTGTAGCAGTTAGCTCTATAGCTATTATTCTCTAAACACTTGGAGAGAAGGCTGGAAGCCTCAAAGTCCTGACTTTTGTGTTTTCTCATGTTTCAACAAAAAGATTTTTCTATTAAAAATGACACAAACTATATATTGAGTCTGTCAATAAGGCTGTAATGTAGGATGGGAATACGAAAACAGGAACTGGCTGCCAGCAGCAATCCTTACACAACTAGAATACACAAGTGCATATTAAGATCACAGGATTTGGGATTTTGGGTGGTTCTCTTTTATTATTTTATGTATTTATTTATGGAATAATATCTGTCTCTAAGGCTTAATGAAGTGTTTCTAACCTGTAAGGCACCAGGCTGAATATAAACTCACATTAGACATTCTACTTTTATTTGTCTCCATAGAAACTAAATGTTCAAATGTGTTAAGTTATTTTTGTCTTTGGAGTATTTATGTGCCTCAGAATTTGGACATGTGCTCAGAGGGAAAAGCTATGATCTCAATAAAATTGTGTTGTCTTATGGACTATCAGCAGGTGAATGAGAGGCATTTGAATGGCTGGTGTGGCAACAGTAATTTCTGCAAAGAGATTACTGTATTGCAAATAAACTAACCCTAATGTTCCATCAACTTGCAAAACCTGTACAGTGAAATATATCCTATTTAGAATGTCCAGAACCATCACTTTCTTGCTGTTGTGCCTTTGAAATCTAATTGAAGTAATGAAGTCCATTGAAGGATGGTTATCAATACAGTTGTGTGAAATGTAATCTCAGTTGATACTTTGTTTCTCAGCAGAGATACTATATTTTCTCAGATCAAGGAAAAGCACCACTGCAGCTGAATTAAAGCTCTCATTATTTGACTTTTTAATATAGAGTTTTACCAAAGAAAAACTGTCATCCAAAGTAGGAGAGTTCAGAGAACTAAGAGCTTCAGCTGCATCACTTCAGAGAGGCTGTTTTCAATCCTGTGACTTAGAAGAAGAGTTGGTGTTTTTTGTACTGGTTTTATCTGGATACAGGTAATGCCTGGAATTCAATTGCTGGGTGGTGTTACTGTACTGAATCAGTACATACTGGTATTTTAAAGGTCATCACCTCCTAGAAGGTACTGACACTCCATCTCTTTTAAAATAAATATTATTTTATTGCATGAGGGACAATTAGAACGAGTTATGGTAAAAATACAGGAATATCAATAAAACCAAAGACAAGATGAAGCCACATTCTTTGTGTCGTATAATAGCTTACATTCATTTGTTGTTTTCTACTGTAAGTCAAAAAGACAGAAGGAGGCAAAGTAAAGGGAAACCACAGGAAGTGCAGGAAAGATGATACCGAGAACATAGTGACAGACAGGAGGAAACCCATGCAGAGGCAGAAAATTTCAACATTCAACAGAGAACAGGCTTGGTATTTATACAGCTGCTGTGACACAAACACAAGCACACATTACATCTTCATAGCAAAGAACTTTACTGCCTCCAAGAAACAACACAGTAGAGTCTAATTTCTCTTCAAAGGCTTCAGGTTAACTAAAACATAGCAACACATTTAGTCTGGCAGTAATAAAAATCCCTGGGATAATAGAAAGGGACTTTAAGAAAACATGGTAAGCAGACTGTCATGGACAGGTACACTGGAGAAGAGGTCAATTAGCAGTGGAAAGGAGTACAGTAAACTTTTGTGTTCTAAGTAGCTGTGTGCACTCAGGGATGTGCCCCTTAATTGCATGGTAATGTCAAAAAATGCCATTTTATATGCTAAGTCCAATTCTATGAGGTTATATTTTCTTAGGGCATACAAAGTCATTTTTAAAGCAAGTAAATTGGTGTTATCGAATGAACAGAAGGCAATCTATTTATTAAACATACTGAGCAAAGAGCATATGCTACAAATGGTGTGCTATGTCTATGCAGAAGGTAGTCGCTAAATCATATAAAACAGATGCTAGCATTCTTTCTTTTTAGCTAGAAAATATCTGCCTTATGAGTATGCTGTACTTTCATTGTTGCAGTGTCAGACTTGCAAAATTATTTTGTGCTTTAAGGATGACAAATATGCTGTCTTAATTTTATGAAGTGAAAATTGAACAGGATATGATGCTACACAAGAATACTCAAGTATGATTCTATTCACTCATAAAAGATGGAGACAGGTTGATGTAGTATGCAAGAGAGCTAATACTTTTCCAATCAGTGTAAATGCATAGTATTCCATATTTTTATGAGCAGGTTGTTAAAATCTAGAATCACAAAATAATACAAATTGTAAGGGAGCTCTGCATAACATCTGGTCCAGGTTGCACTCAGAGCAATGCCAACCTGGACATTCTCAGGGCCTTGTAGAGTCAAGCTTGGACATCTCCAAGGATGGAGATATCTGCAGCCTTTCTAGAGAACCTGGTCCAATATTTGAAAGCCTTCAAGGGTGCCCTATTAAGTCATATTCAACTCTATCCACCAGGAATTCCAAGTCCTTTTCTGCAAAGCTGCCTTGAAATCAGTTGACCACCAGCCTCAGCTGAGGCAAGGGGCTATTACACACCAGATGCAGGACTTGGCATTATCTTTGCGCACCACTGTCAGGTTCTTGTGAATAGCAGTAATAATAGGCATTATACTGACCTTTCCCCTAAACTGATGCTGCTGACAGGGGACTGTCACCTCCTCCAGAAAGTGATAAAGATGTTAAATAACTGACCTCAGCTTTAAGGTGTGGAGATGCCACTAGTATCCAGCCACTGGCCAAATTTTTTATCAGTGGTCACAACACTGCAAACCTGGCTGTCCAGCTGATTTTGCAGTCACCATAAGAATGGGTAGTCCACCTATCGAAACCCACGCCCATGGATTTATGAATGAACATTAATTATACTAATTATACATGTGATAATCATGAATATTAATGCATTGTATTCGTATTACTCTTGCTGCAAACAGTATGCTTCCAGTACATGATTAGTATTTAGTCAGTGCATTAGGATGTTTCTGGCCATGCAGCTGTTTCCACTTCAGTTCAAAGAGTCTTTGGAATTGAATATTTCAGATACAGATGCTATCTTATTCTGCATTTGAGTTCTGTTGATTCTTTCTAGAAGCAGCAGTATTATGTGGCTATATTCCTACAGGTCTGATTCCAAGAAAGCTGAAATGAATGAAAACAGTCCCATCAATGTTTCTAGGTTTTATATGAGACTCAGGTTGATATTAAACAAAGGCACTTGTGTTATGGAGGCACTAGTGAGAACACCAGCAAAGAGTGTTAAGGAAACATCATAAGTACGAATAACTGTAGTTTAAACCTTAACCTGTAACATTTTATTAAATTTACGAGAGATCCCTACAAATGTTTATAATACTAATCACATGGAGAATTCAGATGGGAGTGAGGCAGTAAAGTTTTAGGCCAGGATTCCAAGCAAGATCCTCAAAAGAATTTTGGAAGCACATGGAATATTTAAAATATGCATTATAGAAAGTATCACAGTAGATTTAGGTCCTTATTATGAAACATGCACTCTCTTAGTGCAGACAGAGTAGATGTTTTATTAGTATTGAGATACTATAGTGCAAAATGCCAAAGAAATATAAATGCATGCACACGACAATGGTGTGTGGTGAAAAATATTCAACAGCAACAATTTTCTGATTAATTTAACTGTTTTGGGAAATTATTTTTCCTTTTCCCATCAAACTGGAAACTTGCTCACAGCAAATTTCAGTCTTCTGTGACAGTGTCTCATAAAGAATCTTTAAAAATCTTGTTACCTGCATTATAAAAAAATTGTGTTCTTGAATGCATTCACCTAGAAATTTGAAGCTTTTCAAGTAATATGGGATTAGAGATGCTTCTGGAAATTTTGAGTCACATATTTAAAATATTTTAAAAGTCCTGGTACTAAAATGATTTAACCACCTTTTTGTAAAACAGATGCACATTATTTAAATAAAAGCACCTGGAAGTTTTCATCAGGTCTAGTATTTGCTTGGGCTTTTTTTCTTACTTTTTTACTTTTCATTGTCTTTCATAAAGCTTTCCATTAGCAATGAGACTCCTAGTCCTCTTTGTACAGGAAGGTGAAGCACCCAAATGCAAAGTCAGAAGAGTAATTTCTTAACTATGCTGTTTGATGTTGAGGGAATTTAGGATCATGTACATGCAGCAGCGTCTAACAGTGAGGACTGTCATGAGCTGATGACGAGGGCACTCTGTGGCCGTGAGAAGGAGCTGCCTCTATCCTTTCTCCCAGCTGCCAGTCAGAAAAAGCATGCTGAACCACAGTAGTGCAGAACACCCAAGGAATAGAATTGGTACCACTACCTGCCCAAGGCTGCCAGTTTTACTATGGGAGAGTTGTTGCAGCTATTCCTTTTGTTTTTGACCGGAAAAAGCATTTCTGTTGCTGCTGATAATATGTTTAGATTGCAGTAACTCCCCCTGACACTGGTAGACAACCATTCCGTATTCCATGGGTGAAAGGGAGGGGGGAAAAATCACATTTTTCTTAGTCTAATGGCTTCTGTATATTGAATTAGGCCCAGTTTGAAGATTTCTGTATCATGAACATGAAATATACAAATTTCATGTCCCATGTCTTTTCTGTCATACAGAGATCTATTAAAAAATTACATTGTACATGGGTCTTTTAGGATATTGATTAAACTTTTATGTTTAAGTAATACCTCTGTAAACCTATCATCTTGAGATTAAAGCTCTTTGTATTGCTGAGGTAGTGGGAAGTGTATTCTCACAAGCTTTTGAAGTTGTTATTCATGAGCCATCAGTGACTTTGAATACTGCAGTAGAGAAAGAAATGTGACTTATTTGTGTTTTGTAGTTCTTAATATGCTTTATATATGTATTATTAATAATAAGGTAGGGAAAAATGAATATTTGTTTTAGGCAGTGCAATTCTTTGCTTTAGACTATCACAAATGCTTTAATCTTTTTAAGTTTCCCATTTTCTTGAAGTCTGAATGTAAATTGAAGATATGTTATTAAAAAACTGACAGGTCATACAAGATTTGATCCTGAATTATGAACATCTCTTAAAACTGAAAAGTTGCAATTGCACAGAGTTAAATGGAGAATCATGTACAAAGAGAGAGAAATGAAAGAAATTTTGCAGAATCATCTCGCTTAGTTAGAATCTCAACAGAGTCTCATTCTTCTTTTCTTAATTTCTTTCTGTTTCAAGCTGGAACAAACCCCAAGTTTGTCCTCAATTTTTGTTATTTTCTTTTGTGTTGCACTTTGAATTTCAGCTGTTTCTCCAGAAATTCCAGAGGCTTCCCACTACCTAGGCATTAGTTTGGCATTCCTTTGAGTAGGGACCCAGAATAAGATCTGTGTGTTTTATTAAGATCAATGTGTGGGTTTTCGATTGACTTCTGTGAAGGAGAGTTTATTGTTTGGCCTTCTGAATGTTTTGTGCAGCATATAGAGCATGGCCCTGATCTCAAGTCATAAAAATAATTTTCAATAACCTGCTTTTTATTTTTTGCTGACGTTTTCTATTCATTTTGTAAGGAAGTATAATGATATTAAATTAAAATCCATGGAGAAATAAATACATATGTGGAATCTAGATATTTTCTGAATTGCAGTAGCAGTCATAAGAGGCATAAGTCCTCCTCCTCCTTCATCTATTTTATTTTATTCATTTGAAATAAATCCTAAGAAATCATGCATAAAATATAGTAAAAGAATCTCAGGATGAACCCAGATGCTGGGACATGCCAATGTCATGACCTCTGCCTCTTCAGCTTTTAACTAGTTACTTAGTAACTTAACATTTTCTGGTTAGGGATGACAGACAGCTTTTAATTGATGTCAAAGTAGTACTTGTTCCTGTCTTATCATTTCCCCACCAGTTTTTGATCTGACAGTTTATCAAATGCCTGGGTGAGATACAGACAGATTGCTTTCATCACCTTTCTATCATCTATTTCCTTGGTCATCCTTTCAAAGAACTCACTCGGGTTTGTTTGGCAAATATATATTAGTTGAAGTTTGGGATTTTTTCCCTTCTGTCATGCTCTAAGAAGCAGACCCTGTTTTCCTTAGTGACTGATATGAGTGTTTTGCCCAGAGGATAGGCTGATCTCTAAGGAGTTGCATTTTTCACTCCTGTTCATTTCTGGAATAGAATGGCTGATGTATTTAACCCTTTTAAAGTAGCTGGTCTGTAACAGCACAGATTTCAGCAAGGCTATTTCTGAAGGTCCGGGAGGATGCCACTCTCTTATCATGGATAAAATCTGTTCAAGTGTATGAAGATTTTTTAAGCTGATATGTCACCTACTGTGTCAACTTGTACAGGGGAAGCCTAGAAATCTCCTGTTTGCAATTTCAACCACTTAACTGCGTTTTGCAGCTGGTTGCACACACTGCTGGGCTCTGTAGGCATAGCAGGCGGAAATCAAATGTTAGGATCTGCTCCTGAAAAGTTAAAGTAAATAATGAAAACTGAAGCCAGGGCTGTTTCATGGGGTGGTGGTTTTTACCATCAATATGCTGCATGCCACTAAGTGTAGGGACAGGCTCTCCAATGCCAGTCCCTGGCAGGAGATCTGCAAGTCTGCTCCATGCTTGGTTGGTGCCACTTTCCCATTCTCTGTGCCTGCCTCTGGAGCTGAAGGCATGTGTTGGGGAATTCAGAGTGGGAATGGGAAGAGCGTGTGGTGCAGCTCCCAGCTGCTGAGAGATAGGATTCTGCACCCCATGCTGTCAATGTGTTATCATGAGTGTCACTGAAAGATCAAGCCCTTGTGGAAATTCAAACAGAAATCAGCTCCCTGGTCTATGATTTTTAGATTGTGGTAGAGCTCAGGAAGGATTCAGAAGCCAAGTTTAGCAGTGGTAGCATTTCAAAACCTTGCCATGTTACCATAAGGGGAATTTTCTGACCAACAGAGAAACTACCAGTGAAAAGTAGATGCTGCATTCTGGACCTCTCTTTGCAGCTGATTTTACCAATGTCCATATTTAAGGTTGCCTGAATGCCATATCTGGTTTCTAAAATCTAGGTCACACCAAGTGACACACTGTATGACAAATTATTTATATGGATTAAGTGTGTTTCTTTCCCTTTGCAATCTCAAATATCATTGCAACTGACATTTTGTTGACTAACTCTTTCAGGGACTTTTCTCTGATATATGCTTACTTCAGTCCTGTGAGACTCCCGTGCAAATTTTTGAAAAGTTCAGGGTTAACTTTTCTAGTGCTGAATTGTTGGCCTGCTCTCCCATGCAAGGACAACAGGCCATATGACCTTCTTAGGTGAGAGTGAAGGCCTGATATTCTTTGACATAATGAAAGTACATACATTGTGCTAATGAAAGATATTACTTTGAAATTAGTTCTGTAATACAGTTCAAGTGTGTGGACCATAAAATAACTCTCATAGTGCAGAATCACCCATCTATTAATTTCCATCCCTTTATAACTATGGATCTTTTCATCCTTGTTTTAATCTTATTTTTTATCTGTTTATCCTTATTTTATCCTTTGATTATCCCTCTATTTCATCTTGTGGAGAAGAACAAAATTTAATATTGCTCCTTCAATTTGAATTTAAAAATGGATATGAACTGGCTTAATTAATCATCCATGCATATGGCTAACTATATAATAACTACCAAACCAATTAAGAGATAGCTAGCACTGTCGAAGCAACTGACAGTATCTAATGGGAGGTGAGCAAGAAGAAAGAGGCAGTGCTCATCCTGCAGAGCCTCTATGGCTGGTTGGCATGTCTGTTTCCCCAGGCAGCAGGGAATGCACAGAACACTAGATAAGGTACAGCCCTTGAGTCTGTCAAATGACAGAAGCAGAATTTTAAGAGCTCTAATTACACCAAGTATACTATATTTCTATTAAAAATGTAACTTACTTTTATGAGGGAATAGATATCGAAAAGCTGTGTTTGTTTTCTATATAAGATAAAAATTATACTATCCAGGCAGAGCAAGTCTTGCCTCCCATGTCCATGTCCTAAGCTCACTCAAAATTAACAGAATTTTTAAAAAATTACTTTATCTTTCTACACTTTTTGTTTAATGACAGTGGCACAAATACAAACTGGATCTTCCTGTAATTTTAGTTCCAAGCAATGACTATTGTAAAACCTTCAAAACTTGAAGGTAGGGAGTGAATGAAAGACAAAAAGATTCTTTATCCGGGGCATGATTTGCACCTAACTATTTCACACTGCTTTGGAATCACTAGATATAGTGAATGTAAAAAGAATGTGACATTTCTTCTGTGTCACTTTAGCGTGGCAAGATTTACTGTAATGCTGAAGGATAAATTTCAGTGGCTAATTAATTGTAAATATTATTCTCCAAATTAAGTCCTTTTTATGGAAGAAGAAAGGATTCTGCATGATTCTAGTTGCTATATAAATAAAAAGACCATGTTACACTCACTCTTGAATGTCTTACTGAAATTGCATATTTTACAGCACTGGCATCAAGTGTCTTTGTATCAGGTAAAAAAAAAAGTCATTTAATTCAGGTAGGTGTTAATTCTGCTTCAGTGGACAATTCAGACATGAGTTTCCAGGGAAATCCAAACCCAAATAAGAAATAAAATCAGCTGCAAATGAGGCTCAGCTTTTTACTGTGCTTTTCCAAAGACAGATTATATTTGAACACAGCCCCTGGTTTGTGGTATCCTGTGTGCTAGCAAGCCGTGCAGATTTTACATACTGCAGCATGCTGCCATTCAGAAATAAATAAAATAAATAAAGTGTGAACTCAAGCCTCTCTCCATGGCAACCGCTGCATTGTTTGAGCCTCGTGCCACTTCCTGAACAACTGCGCATAGGAAAATAAGCCAGCAGCCAGCACGGGGAAAAATAATAGGGACAGGTACATAAAATCTGCCCAGGGTTTCAGGCATGGTCTTTGTATAGGCTGTTTAGGGATGCCTTTTTAACTTTGTTTCATTATGTTCTGTGGTAAGTTCTGGTTTATCCTCACTCTGGCACGGGGGCCAGAAGATGGGTGCCTGATAGGAGAACTAAAGCTGGGATGATGCAAACTCCTCTTCCCAGCATGGGCCTCGTGCAACAGCCTTGCCCCTCAGCAGGTCTGGTGGGCAGGAGGCAGGAAAGGAGGAAGGGCAGGCTGCCCCTGGGCAGAGCCACCAGCATCAGGTCACTGCAGTGATTCTTCCCAAACAGGTACGGAGCTGCACTTGAAACCAAGCCACAACAGCCGGCAGTAAAGCGGGTTGTGGCAGCAAGTAACTCTAGTCCCTGAACTGTGTCCAGCCCTGCAACAGCTGTCCATTTGACCTACTTAGCCTCTTCCACTGAATCCACTTTAGTACGTAAAATGGGCCACAGTAAGTGGCTAAACTGTCGTCTCTCAGGGCAGTCTTCTCTCTTTCAAAACGTCCTGGATAAAGAGCCCTAGAACATGGCCATGTGCTTGCCTGGAGGGAGCCCAGGTGGGAAGGCTTCAGACCATCCCAACAGGTATGCTACCTGTCAAATCCTGTGGAGGAAATTGGAGCAGTATTTACATGCCTGCCCCAATACGCTTTATGAATTTCCAGATAAAAATGTTGGAAACAGATAGACATCAGGATGGCATAAATGGACTGTGGGTTTTTTTACAGTTTTGCACTTTGAGCAGAGACCTTCAAGCGGAGCTGGCAGACTGAGCTGCTGGAAGGGCCGGACTTGCTTTACATTCAAGACACTGATTTGGCTAGGAAGAGCTTGGCAGTACTCTGGCAAACTTCTTGTGTCACTGCAGGGATTCTTGCAGTGTTTCTGATATTCTTGCTGCTTAATAAAGTTCATAATGGAATTAAATACAGTTGTGCCTAATGCAGGATCAAAGAACAAAGTTCATGACCCTCTACTGTGTGGAAGCACTCCACATCTAATGGGTTTCTCTGCTACAGCTGTCTACATAGTCCTTAATATTACTTCTTTGGTATTCGGTACCATACGAGAGATGGAAAGTCAATATTCAGACTTTATAAGTGTACATCCAGCAAGTATACATAAGTGTATCAAGTGTGCATTTTACATCTATCTATATATGCACTCTTCTTTAGACATTTTTCAAACCTAATAATAGCAACATTTTCAGAAGTAATTGCTTAAAATCCATTTTTTATTATTTAAGCCCATTTTATGTTATACAAACGTTTTGTTACACTTTGCAAATGTGCTGCATAGAGAATGGCTCAGTTACCAGCACTGAAAAATGGCAACCAGTGCTGAATCAAGAGATAGGTGACTATTGAGAGAATTAATGCAGGGATGAGTAAAAAACCCCAAATCTCTCCTTTTTAGATAGGAATAAATTGACTAGAAATGTCTATGCAGAATACTTTCTTAGATCAACAGGTCAATTTGCCAAGCAAATGTCCTAGTCACTCTTCAGGGGTCACTGAATGCTTAATTATTTAAACAAGATGGAGCAGCTCCAACTGGAGAAAAAAAACCCAAAAACATTAGCCTTGTGGTTAGGGTACTTAGCTGTCATTGAGAGATGTAGAGTCAAGTCCCTGCATCAAGGCAAGCAGTGTATAGGCACCACACAGGACAGCTGACCATTTGTCTTTTGGCTGCTCTTCAGTAGCAGTGTTTACATCTCTAATCGTAGTGTTTACGTGTCAATTTCCTCACGACAATTTTTTAATTTGAATTTTGCCCCAGCGAAGATTAAGACCCAAGCCTCATTTAAAAGATATGATTTATGAAGAAAAAGAGGCTGGCTAGCTAGACATCCTGATTAATTTTCAGAAACCATTTTAGGGGGTTTTTTTCCTACTGAATATGCAAAATTTTGTGGATTTAGTCAATTGAATTTATTATCAGAGTGTAAATATGTGTATGTATCATTGAGACAATGGGAGGTCAAAAGGAAAAAAAAAGATGTCATGAGGAGAGTAGAGAGAAATATCAGTTTACTGATGCCATTGTCCGGCAGCTGCTTTGGAATTTTTCTTTTTCCAATTTAAAGGAAGATTCTCATAGCTGCAAATTCTCTATGGCCATTTTCTCTTGGCAAATATTGAACAGCATTGTTTCTCTACCACGCCTTGTGTGGGAGATGCTCTCTGCTGGATGATCTGCTGCACTTAGGGTCAGTCAGGGTCTCTTCTTCCTTTGTTGGACTCCTGCAGACTCAGGTAAAGTGGCAGCCTGCTTGGAAAAACAGAGGAAACAGCTGAAGGCAGCATTTGTCTTCCCATTACCACTGAGAGCTATTCAGACATGTATCTTCCTTGTTTCAGGTCATAGCTGTATGGTGCTTTTGTACATGTAATGGAGTACGTATGTCATCCTTAATGCAGACATTTTAGAAAGCTGTGCCATTTCAGACTATTTAGGCTCTACATTTTACAGACTGGCTGTGGCAAGTCTGTGCTATAACATAATTCTTGAAAGTTTTTCTAACATAATTTCCTGGGAGAGACAAATTAGGTAACACATAATTAGGGTGGAGCTTTTGAGCTGCATGTAATAGCAGGCTCAAGGTGTGGAAAATTTTCCTTTTATTAGTTTGAGGATGATATGAAGCTCAGTGACTTCAGAAAAAGCTGTATTTTTATGCCCAAAGGTAGATTTGAGCCTTCAAGACATAGTTTATATGTGTAGTCCTCATATGGTTCCTGGAAATGGCTGTAATGGATGTTTTACAGAAATGTGTGCAAAAGCTCAAAATCACTTCAAAGCACAGTTACTCTTTGAAGTAGTCAGCCAAGAATGGTCATCTTATCAAAATTTGAAATGGCATGTTGAAGTAGCCATTTGGATGCTGTATCCAGATGATAAATGTTCAGAATGAGGCTTCCTTTGTATGTCTGTACCAATCTAATATCTCTGCAAATCACATACACATCCTAAGCCACCTTTAAAGTAGTTTTGTAAGTACTGGTTACAGACCAGGCATTGTAGACTACATCTTTGTGTGGTTTACTCAGTCCACCTGTTTATTTGTACCTTGTGCTCAGTGTTTTGCAGCAGCAGCAAAATGTCTGGAAATACCAACTTGGAGGAGCCGTTGCTGACTGCAAAATACTGAGAAGCTTTGTGTGAAGCTGAGGGAGTCAGCTGTTGGTTCGGGGTCTAAACCATTCTTTCCTAGATAGACACGAGATTGCTCTGTCCTGCTTCAGGGCAAATGAAAGCTCCTTGGATGTGGCTACCAGAGTGCTGACCCTAAGCTAATACATCCTCCCTCGCCAGAACTTACTGGCTCAGACTCATCACCATGTTAATTGCTTTTCATCTCCTACAAACATAAGCTATGCAGAATGGACAAGTGAACACATGTCTGCTTATAAATAACTATTCAGACATTGAATAAGCCAAATTGTCTGGTGGAAATAAAAGTGAGACACAGACAGTCCTTGAGCCCAACTGTTTACTCTGGTTTTCCTATAAAAGCCTGAACACTGCGTGTCTCAGATGGGATGCAAAAGGAATACCAAATTACATTAGCTTAGTTTTCCTCTGGTTCTTTTTCATCTCAATGGAAAGCATCCCAAATCTCAGGTTTCCACTTGGCATAAAAGAGCAAGAGTAAATCCTTTTGTGTGATTTGTCTGTTGAAACAGAGGAATAATTAGAGACTGTTTATTAGTCTGTGAAGACCAACTGACTCATTGCTTCTGTCTTTAATGGTTCTTTTGTGTTCATAGCTTATCTGAATAGTGCATTAACCAGGGATTCAGGAGATCTACTTATTAATGTAGCCTGTGACATAACTTCTAGCAACAAAACCTTACTTCCTTGTTTCCCAATTCATAAATTATGAATAGTGACATCAACTACCAACTATTCCATCAAAAAATCTGAGACATACTGATGAGGAGAAGTACATATTAGAGAGAGGTATTATTATAATCATTGTTTACTTCTTGGTTAATTGAACAATAATTTATGGTTAATATTTAATGCATTTAATTATTAATATAGGAAATTTTATAGATGTCTTGAGAGAGCTGCTCAGTGTAGAAAATTAAAAATAGAGTTTGAGGGAATAGATTAAATAGGTGAAAAAATGCCTACCTTTCATTGCCTGTAGGAATTTAGGTGCTTTCTTCTACCTACCTAATACAGTATGTTTCAGATGAACAAAAGTAGTGAAAAATGTTAGATTCTGAGGGAAAATTTGAGTTAGCAACATAGTGCAGATCTGAGATCTAAACCTTCGGACTCTTACTTAGGTAGATATGTGATTAGATCCTGGCTCAGATAGATAGGTGGCATTTATATTAATTATGTATGTGGTCAGAGCAGACTTGAGAATCTAGATCCCTTTGAAAATCTAGCCCTGAAAGTGAGTTCTGTAAGTTTGAAATAAGAATTTTTTGTCAAAAGGATTGCTTAAATTCTGGTGTGTCACATATGTCACATCTATACTAGTGCCAGAATGAGGATTTGAACCCTATTTCTTTTCAGAATGTATTAAATTTTGAGCAAACATGTGAACTTCACAAGTCATTCAAGTGTACAGTTGTGCACAGAGATGTAGCAGATAGTAATTAATAGCTACAGAAAAGGAGACTATCACACAGAAATTTTCTGAGACCCTTTTCATCTTAGGAACTTTCAATCTTATATTTCTATTAGAGATGAAAAGGCAAGAAGGAAAACCAAAAGAAAGAATTAAATGATGCATTTTTTAACATTATGTGATGTAGTACAGATTGCCTTTACCTCTATGTTAATGGTTTTCACAAGTCAACATATTTTTTTGCTGAAAAGTAGAAAAGAAAATCTCATAAATGAAGGTTGGGAGGAGAGAGAGAAAACTACTTCATTTCTTTAGCAGTAGTTGGCAACAGCTGTAGCACAGCTGAGTTCTTACAAGTGTAGTGGGGAAAAGCTACACCATTAATGGTAATTTATCTTGTGTTGTTCTCCAGGCTCTGACTATTATCTAAGTGCTTTGTGCCAAATGTAATAAAATGGTCAGATTTCTCATTATAGAAAGCATAAATTGCTGAAGGCAAATATATTATGAGGGAAACTGTCAATATGATAATTGCGCACTCCTGTCACTAAATTGAGTAAAATATATATATTTATGAATATGCTAACCCTCTAGACCATTTAGTGGTAGAATAACTGGAACAGTGTTCACTGAGGATGTTTTATTCTTTTTGTCATTTTTATTGCTACATAGCCTATAGAAATTACACATTACAATATATTTGAAAAGCATTATAAATAGGTCAGGATGCCACTATTTGCCCAGTTGCAGTCAGGCATTTGTAATAATATCATTTTAGAAATTACAAAATTATTTGAGCAATAAATTAGCTAGAAATTCAAGGGAAATGAAAATCAGTGCATGTAAGTTGGGCCTTTGTTAAAAATATGAAGTCAGCTGGTTTTACTGATGAAATACATGCTTCTCATATATAAATCTTTTGAATGTTTCTGGTGATAGTCATGAAAGAAATACTGGCTAAGGTCATTTTAGCACTTTAATAGTGCAAGTAGCTAGTTTTCACACACTGAATTTAAAGTATTATTTGTTATGAAAATAATTACATTTTGATATTTTTAAAACATTTGTATGCTATTAATTACTCCAGTTTTGGTATCTTCAACAGGAATAGTTCGCAACTATGAGACTTAAAACATAGTAACCAGTCTAACTTTTCCCCATTTTAGGGGTTGTTTACAAAAACTATGATACAATTTTCATGTATTAGATAAAATGATGCATCAGAAATAAAATTTTCCCAAATGGGAAGTCTTGAGATGTGGACAGGATGGAAAGGAGGAAGGTGGAAACAGAGAAGAGGAAAGGAAAGAACTCCAAGTTCTTCTTGGCCACTGGCAGTGAATGAGTTCTGTGTTACTCAAGTTACCTCCCAGTGACCAGGAAGGAATTTGAGATTAAAGGGGTGAAAAAGATGAACCACGGTTACCATCCTCAACAGAGAAGAAGGAATAAGATTTCAGGTACAAATTAAAACCATACTTTCTTGATTTATCATTTGATTCTTTAGCTTCACTTACAGTTTTGAAATCAAAAAAAATACTCTGTTTTTCTCATGTCCATATGTTTAGAATGATCTTAAGTAATGCTGGTAAGCACAAATGTGTCGGACAGAACTCAGTTCAGAATTAAAGCATCAAATATATGTGTCTACAAAGATGTCTAGATGTCTTAGTTCCCATCTCACCAGTGGGACTTCAGCTCACCATATAGAGTCCATTGACTATATTAAATAAATCTTTGAGTATGTGGCAGCTCAGATGCTTAGCAAATATGTATACACCTTCATTAATGTGTAGCTATTATGGGTGAATTAAATCTCACCTGTAATATCTTAATAAAAGCATAGTAAATTATAGCCAGACATTTAGAATTTTTTGTCCTTGATACAACACGGCGAGATTGCTGTAAAAGCTGTTCCTGCCACTAACATTCCCATATGGGGTAGGTATTTTGTCTACCTCTATGGAGAAACACACCCTGGAATAGTGCCAGGCAATGGAACTATGGGGCATGATCTGAACTACCTTTTGTTATTAAATCTGTCAGCCTCCAAAACATGCTTGTACACATGGATGTGAGCATGAAAAGCTCTGTTGGAAGTGGCAGAGCACCTCTGGCATCTCCCTGCAACATTCTGATCTCACACCACTGCTGAAATCCCTTCAGGACATGGGGTTTTAGGCTAGGTGCCACCAACAAAAAACGTGCAGCAGACCAATCTAACAATTTATCCACATCTGACTACAAACCAGAGCCTGGGGATGTTCCTGGGCATTGCCTAATTTATAAGCGTACTTATAACTTGTAAGTAGTACTTCTCATCTATATAACTTGTAGGCTTTTCCTTTGAACCCAGCATGGTCCAGCTGGGCTGGAAGAGTGTTACAGTGCTGTGAATAAAATATAGCAGTTTGGTTACAGATGAAGAAAAATTCCACAAACACCAATCCAAGAAATCAAGAAAAAAGGTACATATTGCTTTGTTTCCGGCTTCCTTCCACAGCTTATGAGAACTCAGTTATTGATACAGCAATGCAACGTTTCTTGGGATTTTCTAGTAATGCACGTAGAAAAAGTGGCACGGGAAGGTAAATGGTGCCATGGAAACAGAATTTAGATACTGCCTTGAGCAGGATAGTAGTGTAGAACTAACAAAAGGATATATAATAATTATGTTAAGTATGGTCTAAGTGTGAGTGTATCTTACATGGAAATAGAAGGTAACTCAATACATTTATGTATTGCTGTTTTCCACCCCCCCAAAAAAATCTACCTCACAGGACAGTGAAATATGAAGCTCTTACTCTATAGTGCCATGCCTACTGACTTTTAGAGGTAACAGATGTATTTTTGTGCTGTGTTTGAATGCATTCTCAGGTCACATTTTGGTTCATTGTTTTTACTGTAGAAATAATACAGTTTGCTCTAAGCATGTCGGAAACCTCTCTCATCATTGACTTCAAAACTTAAATTATGACAGCAAAAAAAAAGAAAAAACGAAACTCAAATGGTCCTATGCAGATAGCCTAGTCCAAGGAAAACCTCTAGCTTTTGTAGTGAAACATGGATTAGGTAAATAGCAACATTTTTCTTTAATACTTGTCTTAAACATTCTCTTGAAATTATTTCAATTTAAATGAAAATAAGATTGTTTCCCTTATTTCATTCTTTCTTTTGCCTTGCTCATTGCCTTTTTCTTCAAGAATTGCTGAAGTGTTGTACCTACCACCAGATTTTGGCATCTGTGTGCTGAATCTAGTCTTCATATGGTGCAATATCTATTATCTCTTTCTGCTTGTTTGAAATTATCCATCCAGCTATTCTGATCTATAAATAGCAACATACTGGTGAAATAAAATTCTGTATCAGAAGTAATTTAACAGGATTTATGTTTCTGTCCCTACTTGTTTTGAATGAGCTGTCACAGTGTGCTGGGATGCCTAGAATGTGTGCTTTAGGAGCTGGGACATGAAAATTAAGCCACTTTGTAACTAGTAGTTGCTTGGTATTATATTTTATAACCATCATATTTTTAATCATTACATTTATGAGGCTGCAAGCTGGAGAGGGGCAAACGGAGACCAGGGGAGGTGTAAAGGCATGAAATGTCTCCGTTTGTGGGAGCAGCTGCTGCCATGGTCCCGCATAGGCAACAAGCAGCTGTAGCAAGCAGGTGGACGGACACACAGCCCTTCCATGAGCACTGCCCATTCCACTCCATCTCAGCACTGCTTTCAGTGGGCCCATTGCAGACACTTTGGCAAGAAAGACCTGAATAAACTCAGAAATAGAAGCTCATGAGCTGTCTTTGAAGAGTACAGCTGTATTTCACATTATGGAGATTGAATAGCTGAGGCAGAAAGATTGCCACTTGTCCAAGGTTTCAAATCAAACCAGCAGCAAAACCAATAATTAGGACCCACAAGTTCCTATTCACAGCTTTCTCCCAGATGCTGGCACTTCACCATTCTTTTATCTTTTTCTCTGTTTTTCAGAAAGTTAGCTGTAATTTGAAAGGCCCTTTGAAAGGCCAGGGCATGAGAGCCTCAACATGCACTGGAAAGCATGGCCAACAGTACTAACTTGTCTCTTGAAAATTGAAAATAGGATATCGAACTCTGTTTTGTGTATTAAATGAAATATTTATCACAAAAAATTTAGGGAAAAGGATTTGAAAGGTCAAATTTTCCATTATGGTCTAGCAGCAGAAAGGACAGCACAGATCTTCAGAGAAAAGCTAAGGTAAAAATATCACTTTATTCTTAACCTTGACATGCATACTCTTCATTTAATTCAGCAAACTGCATCCTGTTGCTACTCAAGCCCTTGTCCCCTTGACATTCACCTACAAGAGCAATGCTTCGCAATTTCTATGTATTGTTTTTCCTTTCATTAATTCCTCTACACTTCAGTTGTGCTCTTTCTGCATGCTCAAAAGCAGATCTGTGAAAGTAAAATATTTGAAAAGGGAATTGTGTAGCTTCTTCCACTCTCTGATTAATTGTAAACAGGTGATTTCCTTTTAATAATGTGTGAATCTCCTCCTTATTTCTACCTGGTAAAAGTTAAAACTTCTTCTGCAACTCTCAGGTGCCCAATTTGAAGCCTATGGGCTGGGAAAAAGTCTGAAAAATACCTTTTGCATCTTTCCCATTGCTCAGCCACTCATAACTTGAGCATTCATGTTGTCTAGCATTTCAGACTCAGTCTTTCCTGTGTTTGACTCCTATCCATCCTTTCCATGCATTTTGGTCACTGTCATCAACTCATATTTGTTTTTAGGAATGAAGGAAGTACTCATCATGCATGAAGACGTTTTCATCATGAGGATTTTTCATTGTTATTATTTTTCTTTACTTTGTAGTTTGACATGCTCACAATGCTGTTATCCATAGAGAGCTAACATCCCAAGTATGGCATCTGGTCGTTTTTGCACAGAACAGAGATGGTATGTGCTGCAAACATACCATGGTCAGAAAAGGAAAAAAGGAGATGATCAAAAGAGGATCAGAAAGCAAAAGACAAGTTCTGGGTTTTTTAGTACAATGCAGTCTGTATGAATCATGAAGAGTTAGCAATAGAAATGCCAGACTAGTAGGGGAAAGAGAAAAAGGGAAATTAATAAAAAAGGTTTGCAAACTAGGCATATTTAATCTCATTTAGATTTTAATTTTGATGCATGGTAACAAAAAGTTGGATATAAACATTTTATTGTAGAAGAAATAGGCTCCAAGAAAGCAGTGCCTCAGATTAAGGGATACTCTGAAAAGTACTCTGAAATCTAGGAAAGGAACAAGAGTAAAGAACTATTATTTGTCTGGTGAGTCATTTCTAATGCAGAATATTTTTGCCGAAATATGTATTTCCATGGACTTAGTTAATTGGAAAACAATTTAAGCAAATTTTTAAATTTTGAAAAGCTGTCTTCAGGGCTTTATTTTGTTTTGTTTTTTTCACAAAGTTGGCTTTGCCTAGACAAAGCAAGACATTTGCCATATCTGAAAACAGAAGCCTCAGGACTTCAGCCATGTAGTAAACTGAATTCCATTTTCATTGCTAATGATTAAAAGCAGAAAAACAGACTGTTAGCACCTTGGAACCCACACAGACCACCAAAATTCACATTAATTCAACAGGCAGAAGCTCCTGCAAATTATAAAAATGACAGGTTCATTTTGACAAAAAGTGGGGTTTTATGTACATGTATGGGGTTTTGTGATACTAAAAGATATTTGAAACTTAAAAATGATAGAGAAAAAATTATTTAGAGTAAAGAGGTAAACTGATGTCTCATGCAAGCATTGAGTTACCAGTCCTCAGAGTCTGTGGATGAAGAGCTCGGGAATTAGCTAGACTTATATTAGTTCCTTTGAAAAGACATCCTTACTTGTATTCAGCATTATTCTCTAATTTCTTTTTCTACTAATACACCTTTCTGTTTCCTTTCAGACAAAATCTGGTTGTTTTCACTTTTTCTCAGGAGGTGCTTTTTCTTCCTTTTTTCTTTTCCAACAGAATACATTTTTTGGACATGTAAAAGCTGTAACTGCACCTAGGAATAAAAGTTCACTTCATGAAGGATATTGTAATTCTTTTTAATTCTAATTCAATATAAAACCCTCTCAGTTTTAAATTCTTCACCTAGAAAGATGCTACCAGATTGGGTACTTCTTATGACAAGCCTGTCTCAGAGCTGAAAACACTGCTTAGCCGAGTCTCTGGGCTGCAGCCACACTCCTGGAGAACAGAGGAAGGGATACAAGGGAAAATGAATTTACTTCCCTTGCTGAGATATGGTGAAGCCTTGTTGTGATCAAAATATCTTCATAAAATGTCTTGACCCCAGGGAACAGGAGGCAGAAAATGCTGGATGTTTTCTGAGCAGAACTTACGTTAACAAGATTTCTTTCGGTTTTCCCACGAAGTCTTGGCTTTTTGAAAGTGCTTGATTGGTATGAACTATTTCTTTCTCATCTGCTCATTAACTGTCTTTTACCTCACATGCTAACTTTTCAAACAAATGTTGACTTTCACCCACTTCAACATATCAGAAGTAGTAACATTTTTCTCAACAGTGGTATATGCATAGTCACCTTTTGTAATAAACATAGTGAAGTTTAGTGGATATTGATACATCGTGTTCTAGGAAACTCCAAATGATGAAATAAATAGCTGTAAAATTAATGGGAAGAAAAAAAGTAACATTGATAGCTAATGAGGAAGCCTTGAACATGTTTAGATAAATAATCTCTGATATAAAAAATGGAGTTTAAATGCCAGAGTATGTTAATTACTTGCAATTTAATAAGAAAATTAATTAAGGAACAGCACAAGTACAAAGTAAAAACGCCTGTTGCTTTTCTCAGTAGGTAATTGACAGCTTTGATATACTAATAGAAGCCAAACTTGAGACATACAAGGATATTATAGGGCCTATTGTTTCATGTAGAGGTGAGTTTTGGACACATATTGAAAAGAAAATCAACTTCATAAAGAAAGCATCAAGAGTAATCTGGAGCCGTAAGAAAAAAAATTGATGTTGAAAAAATTATCAAGGAAGGAAATCAGGAAGGTGGTACATGAAGTGAAATCCCAGCAATAAAAGCAGTCTGGACATGTAGTTAGGATCCTGAAGGATTTCTACAATTATCTTCTGCCTCTACTTTTTGACTTTGTGTCCGTGGAAAATGGAGAAGATTGAACAAAATATATAATTTATTAATATGATTTACAAACAATAGAAGAAATACATTGTTGGCTAAAAATGTTTGGACTAGTAGTGGGAAAAACAGAAAAAAAATGCTAGGTGTGAGAAAGGCTCTTCGGATCAAGGAATCATCTATATCCTACAGTGTGATGTCTTAAGCATTTCAGACAGGAAGGATTCTAGGAATCCCTTATAAACTCCTGCTTAGTATGCTGGGTTAAGATTTTTCCAGTTTGCACTTGGCAAGCAGGCAGTAGGTTTCTACCACTATCCCTATAAAATTTATGTCTGATTATCTGATGAAACATGATAAAGGGAAGTTCTATTTTTCAGCCTGATATTTTCCTTTCTACAGACATATCATATTCCTCCTAGTTATGTTCAAATGGATAGAAACAAGGCAAGAAGAGTAGAAACAACCAACGGAAGCATCAATGTCTACTTTTAAAACTTTCACAGAGTTTATAACACATAACATAATTGAAAGAGCAGAATAAAAAAAACCCACAGAATTCTTATAAACTACAGACTGAAACACTGAAATTACTTTTACTCATGCTTTCATATGTTCTGTATGGTCTTAGATTCATCTCCAGGGGGAATCTGATTCCTTAAAATTGAAATAGATATGTATGCCAATTAATGATGGCTTTTTAATTCAATATATACAGACAGTGCAGTCCTAAGTTGTCACTCCATTTGCATATCTATTTGTTTATTATGAGTTGTAGGTTAGAGAGTCTATTTCTGCACTGCACATCTTATGTGTATATTGTTGCAATATTTATTTGCCAGTTATATGAAACATGACCTATGCAAGAGACATCTGTATCTTCCTACTTCAGGCACCCGAATACTTGTTTCTGTGTTGTTTTTATTAACTTTTCTAACTCCATTTTTCATCCTTGAAGCCATTAGAGTTCTTAAAAAAAAAAAAAAAGACCAGGATGAAAAATTCTATGGCTGCAGTATCCAGGTGTCCTAACATCCATTTGAGGGCCTTTCTGTCCCAGATGGTGGACTTTCTTCATGAATTTTTTTCAGTAAAACAATTCTTCTAATGAGTTTTAGAAACACTAATACTATTGTACTACTAGGAAAAACCATAATAATCTAGTATCAATTACTTATTTCATTACGTATATATTAAATCTAGCATTGTAGCATTAGGAATCCATGAGCTGAGAAATGCAGCAATGAGATTTTGTAAATTTAAGAGAATAGTATTTATAATCTTCAATTTTGAGATGAATAAGAGGAGAAATTACTACAACAGATTGAGCAGTGATTTACAGATATCATGCTAGTTCTCTGTCTGGGAGTTTTTCAATGGAGTTTTTCTTGTTATTTACAACTTTTGATTGGAGTTTTGAGAAGAAGAAAGCTGTCGCCAACTGAGAAACCAGCGGGAACAGCTGGGGATATTTTAGGGGCCCCTGGGTCTACCCGGGGCTGGGTCTGTGCGTCCAGAACACCAAGAGTATAACTTAATGAATTGTGAAGGAAGCTCTGTCATGCTGTCCTGGACAACATTATCCATGGACACATTTATCCTGCCGTCAAGTGTGATTTCTGTTAATTAGTTCAGCAGATTGGCTGATGTATTTAGCTCCAGTACTGATGGCAACGAAGCTGCCGTTGCTCAGGCTTCAGTGAAGTTTTTACCAGGACCCAGTGTCTATTCTTGGTGGCGAAGGCCTAAGTTGCTATTGCTTAGCAACTGGTGATTTCTAGCCAGATTAAAGTTTCGTGTGCTGTAATTGTTCCTAATAAGAAGGCATATGATCTGAGCAAGTGTGTTTATGGGTGTGAGAACAGAGGGCCAAAGATGGGTAAGCACACATCAGCATGTAGGAGATGGAAAACTACTGGAGTGAGCACAGGATAGCACAGGAGGCCCTGCTCTCACTGCCTCAATGATGTAATAAATTCAGGGTGGGGGAGAGGGTATTTGAGCATAACATCATGGGGTTTTGTATCAGTGAAAGCATTTCACCAAATTATGTCATGTTCTATGTCTTTCAAATGTAGTAAGTTTTAGTCACTGATAATTTCCCTTTTGTCTATAAATCCAAAAACTTTAGATGAAATTCTGTGGGGAAAAAACCCCTTTTCCCTCCCTTTTAGGGAATGAGGGGCAAAATATAATCATTAAGGCTGGAAAAGACTTCTAAGATCATCGAGTCCAACTGTCCAAGCTGACCATTTGGGTGGTACAAATGATAGTAATTTCAAATTAAGTGTGGAGGTTATTCAAACAGGTCTTATTTGGAGTTTTAAACAGTTGAACAGAAAATAGTTTTTCACTATCACAGGACTTGTCAGGATTGCAAGTTTTCAGAACTGCAGCAAAACTAGCTGGTGGGCTGACCCTAGCCAACAGCCAAATGCCCACACAACTGCTTCCACATTCCCTCTGCCACAGGATGGGGAGAAAATAGAAGGAAGGTGAAAAGTCTCATGCACCAAGATAATGACAGTTAATAAAGAAATTAAGAGCTGCGCATGGAGCCAAACAAAGGAATTCATTCACTACTTCCCATCAGCAGGTAAGTGTGCAGGCATCCCTGGAAACAAGGACTCAGCGCCCATAGTGATGACTTGGAAGACAAATGCCAATAACCACAACCATCCTTCCTCTTCCTCCTTCATTTGGGCTGACATGAAGAAAGCAAGCTTCATCCCAGACAGACCCAGCAGAAACTGAAACCTTTATGTTTGCTTTTTACTTTCTCTTTTTTTTTTTTTTTAATGAGTGGCTGAAGAGGTGTATGACCACTAGTGGCAATATGAGAAACCCAAACATGTTTTTCTGCTTTTTCTATTGTACTTGACATTACTTGACTTTTGGCCTGATGAATCATCCTCCCTCTGTCTTAACAAACATTTAACTATTTAAATTAATTTAAATGGGTCCAATGAAAAAAACCTAGAAAATATCAAGTCCAGAACATCAAGATACTTTGAGTTCTCGATCAAAGTGAGGGACTTGTTTTCTAACACCAAACCTGACCCAGATAAAGTAACAGCTGACAGCTGCTTCATCTATGCTGAATCAATGTCAAAATTAGCAAGTTCTTGTAAGGCATATTTCCTTCTCCTTTTGACTGGAAGAGGAAACATTCATCAAAATTGATACATTCCTGCAAATAAATGTAGGTCTCAAGGAGTTGATATTTTCTAAGAACAGGAATAATAAGCAAAAAAAAGAAAGAGAAAAACAACAAGAACAGCAAAACTCCCAACAACCCTCTCCCCCACAAATTTACTTATCCATCAAGGAGTAAGTCAAGAAAAAATTCCTCAGGAACTTCAAAAGGAAGGGATGCATAAATAAGGCATGCTCAGAGTTACATTTTAAATAAAAGACTGCATAGACCACAGCCATCAGTGCTGCCATAGGTGATTGTCTGCACAGATGTGATGGGAGATGATTCTACATATAAGAACTGATAGGGTGACAGTGAAATTTAACCCATTAAATGCTTGCAGTGCTGGAACTGATGGCTAAAAAGTCATTGATATATGTTTCTTGTTAGGATGGCATCTTTTTGTGTATTTATTTTTAGCTGCCACTTTCACACAGTTATAGTCTTTCTGCCACCTGTAAATACATGGTGTGCTTTCAGTGCCTTTGCCATTTTCCTTTGGACTGACTCCAAATAAAGTTTAACCAATGGAAGGTCTTGTATGAAGAGACTACATAATTTGACTCAAATTAGCTTTTTGCTCAGAGGCCGGAGAATGAATACAAAAAGTAATATTACTTTCAAAATAAAGTCATTAGTAATCATTAAAGCAGCAGCCAAATGCAGACGGCATTACAGCTGCATTAAAAAAATGGAAGTGGAAGTCAAACATTACTACTAATCACTGCCATTGTCCTGAAAGAGCAGAAATTAAGCACTGATTTAAACTCATTTTAAATCCCATTACTGAGAGACCAAATTACTAAAATTGTGGAGGCCTTACTCATGGATTTCCATAGAACAAAACCATCTTTGCATTCTTAAGCACTCTCAAGTGTCCTTAAGAGCTGCCAGAATGAAAGCATAGGAACTACATCCAGTTGTGTGGGTGAATAATGGGTACATGGAAGCAAGATTCCTAGTACTGTCTTGCTGATGTGACTGGATTCTGATGGGTTAAGAAGCTGACAGGTTATTTTATTCCCCTTGCCCTTTCATTATCAGACAACAGAGAAGAGATGAAAGTTTGTCATGATGGCATGCCTCTCATGTGGAAATTCACAGAATTTGCTAATTCATTTTCAGCCAAGGAGTTTGTCACTACCAGCCTGGGCTTGATTTGAGCATTGCATCGGAAATTAAAATCTCAATATTCCATTTGCAGCTTCTGGCCTTTCTGGTGCCCCTATTTATGGCCTTGAATAAACAAAGATATGGTGAAGCAGAATGAGCCTAACAGTAATTTTGTTTCCGTTTGCAATGTGAGCTTGAAGACCCTCATACAAGCCTTTCTCCTCCTTCCCTTGAAAATGCAGCCGTGGCTGAAATACTGCATGGCTATATGTAACATCCCAGCAAATGTTTACAGATATCCTGAACAGTTATCAAAGTAAGATGGTGGTAAAAATAGATTGCAATTGAAAGATACTGTGTTCAAGGTACTGAAACTGCCCAAATGTAGCTGTAAATGGAATGATGTGTTAGTTTCCTATATATTTTGTGTCTCTGATGGACATATTAAAGTGAGGGCCCTTCCACACCAGTGTGTTGCACTAATTTATTAAGTCATTATGTATCTGCTGAGCCTTGGTAACTGAACTTTGCACTGTACTATTGGCAGATATGATCTAATTCCAGGTATTTTTACCTTACAGGCTATGGTTTAACTGATTTGACTTACCTTACAGGCAGATGGATGCTTGCTCCAGCAGAGCTGATATTCTTAAGCATATTAAACCAACCAAATCTGATCAAATATATTAGTAGATATTATTAAACCTTTTTTTAAGTTAAATTTTTCAGTGGTGTGAGTATTTCCAAAGAACAAGTTGGATGTATTCCTGACTATGTGTTGTTGCCAGGGCAGGAAAAGGCTGAGTGAACATCTGTCCAAAGTGTGTGTTGCAGGTACAGGAGTAGAAAGAGTCCATGCATATAATGTCAGTGACCTTGGCTCTGCGTGAGCATTTGCCCACACACAGACCTCAAAGAGAAATTCTTGTAGTGAATAAGGTCTGGAAACTATTTTACTTTGTGGCTCAAGTAGGATTAGCAGCACTTAAATGTGGAAGAAACTTAGGTTGTACTTCTGCCAGCGTGGCAGCTACAAACATAACTGCGGCTAGAGAGGTGACCTGAACAAACAGCACCTTTGCTGAGAGAGCAAATATTTGTGTTCAGTTTCTCGGTTCCTTTTTAAGTAATCACGACAAGTCTGGCTTAATGTCATTTTGCTTTAGGCCCTCTTTTGAGGACTGGAGGTGATGAGCCTGGCAGCCCAGCACTTTCCTTAGTCCCTGGAGAAACGGGCTGGACAGGGGTCAGTCTAGAGCTGCCCACTCCTCCCCACTAAAGGGAAGAAGGCAAGAGTGCCCAGGCTCCGCAGGTGATTCAATGAGAATCCTATCCTTGAGAAATTAAATGAAAAATTCATCTCTTTTGATAAGATCAGTACAGTGAACTTTAAGATTAGGAACTGGCCAAGCACTTGTACACCTTTTGTAACATCCTAAATATTGATTCTGCCCATCCAGCAATACACAGCTTATTTTTTTCATTTTCTGTTTTCACTGGCCACACAGAGAATTAATTCTTCTTCAACTTAATTCCTGTTTGTGTCATAGGGAAAATCCAAATAACCCAGCAGCTGCTCAGGTTGTAATTGAATGTCACTACCAACAAACAGAAAGGTTCTCCTCAGCCCCGCTGTAACTGGTTTTAAAATGTAATGACTCAGTGTGTCTATGTATCTTAAGCAGTCACAGAAATATCTGCTATATATTACACAGTTTCTTGAGCACTTAGAGAGGACCCAAGGAGGGTTGCACCTGCTGTGCAGAGTGTTAAACAAATGCATTAGTGAGAAAGCTCTCTGTGGTGAGGTAGTTGGCAAAAACCTTTTCTTTGTAAAGCACAACCTTCCTGAAAATGAAATTGTTTATGAGTCAGTTCCAAAAAAATTCCTTCTTAAAATAAAAATTCAGAGGGAAAAAAGAGATTTTTAATTGTTGAAGCACCCTGATATTTTTAGAAGTTTCATTTTTCTACCTTGAACATGTGCTGCCTGCAATCTCTTTTAACTTGTGAAAAAGGATAAAACTGTATAAAATTAATATGAAAACATAGATGTTTCTTTCATTTTAGATTATCACTTAACAATTTTATTAATTTTAATTTATTTCTAAGCTGTGATTTTATAATTTGTGGCAGAAAATTGCTATGGGAAGGGGGAAAAGTTTATTTGTTTTTTCTAAATATTTGCAGTACTTCATTAAAGACCTGGTGGTACAAGTAACTCAGTAAAGCACGTGGTTGGGACTACACATGCATGCACAAAATCTTCAGGTGACCTTGAACCTGTACCATATTACTTGTACCTCAGTAATATTAGGACTGAGGATGGAAGAAGATTAAAAAAAATGAAAAGACTAATGGGGAGAATTAAAAGGAAAAATAAGAAAAAATAAATCAGATCTATGAAGGAGATGGAAAAGAGAGGGATATGAGACAAGGGAAAGATAAGAGATGGAAAGAAGTAGATGAAAGAGCAAGTCTCACATTGCAATTGTATAGGGGTGGTGGGGGAGGAACTAATAACCAATTTCTGGAAAATGGATTAAATCTGAGCTGCTGAGCATAACTTCAGCAGCATCCCCAGGATGATGAAAACATAGGGCAAAGAAATGAGGCATCCTGATCCATCAGTCTTTGCCTGCTACAGCTGCTCCAGACCCATGATTCTTTCTAGGAAGAAAACTTGTCCTGGTTATTGCTAGTTTTGAGAGAGAAAAAGGACTCATTTATAGGTACTGCATTTCATATCTGCTTAAATTGCCAAAAGGAAGCTGCATATTATATATTATGTAATCATATTTGCTAAATAAAAAACCCCACCAGCTGTCAATCTTACCACCCCAGCATTTAAGTGTTCACAGAAATCCTCACCAAAATTGTCTTGTGTAGGAATGAATACATTTGAGCCCTCCCTCCGCTCTCTTTTCACCTTGCACATAGGGACAAACACATGCACATCCTGTCTCCAGTTATATAGAGCTTCATCATTGAATGTCAAAGGCCTCATTGAGGGGTTTCACAACTGCAGATACTAATAGCTAATTTCAGTTTTCAGTGGAACTGCTGACTTTGCTCTCACGTACCATCAGGGTCAAAGGTTTTCCATGCTAAATGTCTCCTACCATGGTAGATCAGTGTAACAAATGCAGTTGTTCTCTAATGTTAAAATATCTTATTTATTGAACATTTGAAAGACAGGGACATTGCTCGGACCTTTTGCCCCACCATAAAATGAATCTGTAAAATCGGAATACCATGATCTGCTAGTAATAATTGTTGTATATCTAGTTGTGGTTTTTACCAAAGAGTAAAGCAAAATATAGTGTGAGCACATCTAGTTTTAACCTGAAAATGGAAAAGTTACAAAACCTGTGTTCTGTCAAACATAGTTTGATATTAGAGATCTCAGTCATTTTTAAGGAAAGTCTTAAAGAAATGCTTGTTCTCAAAGTGATTTTGAAATATATTGAAAAGGCTAATTTCATCTACAGTTTATTTTTCTAAATGCCTTTTCATTTCCGTGCATATGTAGAAGATAGAAAGATCACTAAATAACTACGCTCATCCAGTAAGAGAAAGATCCTGTTTCCTCTTCACAAACCAGTGCAATTCAGGGACAATTTTTATGTGTTTTTAGGAGACGTGTAAGACAAGTTGTCTGACTTGTATACTTCTCTCTCACTACTGGACTTTACGCTACACTGTGCTCTGTCATTGTTCCTCACTTTGGACTCTCTTAAGTATGTTTTCATATAATTTCTGCAGGTATTTTAATAGACTTGGTGAGCATTTTACTTCTCCGACAGGACAGTTTAGCCTTTGCAGCTGTGCAAAATCCTTCTGTTTTCTATTTCCTCTTTGCTAGGTCCAAGATAAACTTCTTGGACCTTCTCAGTTGTCCACTGTAAGGTATCTGTGAGTCCTTCCAAGAGCTGGCACAGTAGGTGGAAGATGAAAGTGTACCAGAGGCAATGTTGCAGTTTACCTGCATAAAGAAATATAATGGATTCTGAAGAGCTGTAGGGAGAACTACAGCTGGGGTATCCAGAACTACTGGGTTCACAGGATATGGGTTATAAATCACAGTAATGAAATAATATGTTTTTTAATATTCTCACTTTTTATCATAGAATATATGGGATTCCTCTCACAGATCCTGAAAAACAATAAAGGGTAAATAGCTTGTTCAGGGGCTTGACGTAGTCATTCAGCCATGAAAAATCCAGGAAGAAAGAACTTTTAGGAATTTCACAGACTGTTTAAAGTACGTCACACAGAGCTGAGTCTGAACACAATGTCTTGTCACTGACTTAATCTTTTTTTACTCACAGTCACTTGTTAATTTTGATATGAAAAGATAGAGTTATTTAACTGAATTATTCATGTAAATTTTAGAATTACTGAAAAATTACTCTGCTTTAAGATTTCACAGCATCATCCAACACATTTTTGCATTTATTGCTATAAGTGGGGAAGGGAAGAGGAACTTGAAGTTCTCTGGGGGAAAAGGGATAAGGCAGCTCAGAAAGACTTCCAAGTAGCAAAATGACCCTGGCTGGCTCAGGAGAGGCTGCTGTGGGGAACCAAAGCCTTTCAGGGTGATCACTGCAATATTGCTAAGGCAACCTGTGTTTTTTGGATGATTTTCAGCTGCCAAAAGCTGGGAGGTAGGAGTTAGTGTGCCAAGACCAAGATGATCCCTGACAGCTTCTGTGGTCCCCTGCAATATATTTTATTTTATTCTTTTTCTAAGATAGGACCTGAGGGACACAGCCAGCTTCCTGTCCCTGATTTATTAGGCTGCGTGCCTGGCTACTCTCTCTGAAAACTGATGCCTGATTTCATAGTTCTACTGTCTGGAACTATGCTGTATAAAAATGGAAAGGCTGGATGAAAGCAAGAGAACAGGAATTCCTCCATCCTGATTTTCAGGGGTGATTTGGTTTAAGGGTGGTTTGAAGAGTTTTGATAGTAACCTGAGCTAAGTAAAAGGCTGGAATTCTTCAATATTTGTTAGTGTAATATATAAGAGAAGTATGTTTGTGTTTGGAAAGCCAAACAAATTGTCTCTCTTGGGCACAACTTAATATGACTAATGAATTCTCTAAGTTATGAAAAGGGCAGATGAAGATATTAAAAAATAAAACAGAAGAAAAAAAGCAGAGAACCATACCATACCAGGGTTAAAAAACTGCCATACTCTAAAGCCATTTTAATTTCTGGCTGCTATGTCTGAAAATGGCATAGCAGAGCAACAAAAATGTACGGAGAAGAGTGAAAAGGATAATGAAACTTTTAGAATAGATTGCCATAATAAAATATGAAACAGATTGATTCCTTGGTTTGGAAAAGGGAGGACTAAGGGAGGGATATGATCTACACAATTATAAATGATATGGACATAGTGAGTACGGCTCAATGATCCATTATTTTTCACAACCAAAGAACTAGAGGCACCTAATTTAATTATCAGGCATCCTGATAAACAAACAAAAAGGAAATTCTTTTTCAAATAAAGCATAATTAAATTGTGAGGTGCATTGGCACAGGATGCAGTAGAGGCTATCGGTATAAATGGGCTCAGAGAAGATTAGATAAATCCATAGAGGATAGATCCATTGGTGACTATTAAAAATTATGGTCTAGATTAAACTTCTATCTCAGGAAGTCCCTTAAGTGCTGGTTGCAGGAGTTTGGAAAGGTATTTTAGGCAATCTATGTATTTGCCCTGTTTCTAGCAATATCTTTTTGGGGCAGTGCTGAAGCCATCATACTGGGATGAAAAGATCAATTCATCAGGAACACTCCTATGTGTGTGTGTTTGTGAGAAAAATTAGAACAAGGAAAAAGGAGGCTGTGATGAGAAGAGCAGAAACAACTTAATTAAACAATGACTTCCTCTTACTGTTAATACTTTTCACACAGGCCTCTTGCAAAGGAAAACCTCAATAACCCTAAATCTGCTACTATCAGCTTTAATTTTTCTTTCAGTCAGAGTTTTCCCAGCCCTGCTGTCCTTCTGTGTATTTGTTCCCTATCAGCATGCTATGAGAACAATGCATGAGAATATTGTATTTGACAATACTGCCACCTGGGCTACATCTGTAGCAAATTAAACAGTGCCAGGACAATGCCCAACAAATACGAATTTGAATGTTTGTAATGCTGCTCAGACAGGTCCCTGTCTTCGTTTTAAACTTGGCCAACTAATTTTCTCTGTCCCAAATATTTCCCAGGCTTTACTAGGGAATTAGCATGGGCAAGGGACCATTCCCCATCACAGTTTGGATGGATCCAACCTGTTTTTGAAGACATGGCTAGAGCATGCCAGTTGGCCTCCTGGCTGGAGGAGGAGCCTTTGCCATGCCTAGTTTACTTTATAGATGTAATAAAGATTGGATGTAACCTCTTGAGGATTGGGTGAGGAAAGGAATAGGTTTGCCAGAAGTATTTTTAACCTCTTGGGGAAGGTCCAAACCAATCCAATTAGCTGTCTCCCAGGAGGGGTGAGGAGTCCATAACATCTCCCAGGCATGCAGACATTTGGTTGTTTCCTCGAGGTCAGGACCAGTTCTTAGTTCTCTGTTCTCATGACATGCACTGAGCATTCTGGGGATGTCTTTGGCCAGGGTCAAAGGCCCCCTGCCAGAAATGCTTTGGTTGCATAGCAGGACTTGAGGTACAGGAGATTTCTCTTCTAGATTTCTAAGTTTCCCTAGTCTGGGAGAGGTGATTTTGTTTTCTCAGATCATGGAGTGATGTGGTGAGTGCCCCATATTCATCATCTGGACACATTCTATGATCTGTCATTATGTGATTGAATGAAATTCCAGCTGCAGTTCAATTCGGACATTTTTAGGCCTGTGTTTTCTCTCATTTGTTGTCACACTTATAATACCAGGCACTATATAAAAACTAAAAAACAACAGCTGCCATAGGGAGCTTGCAGGCTGAAAGGAAAGCACACAGTGAAAAAAAACTGGTGTGAGGTCCAGAGCAGGTCAATGACAAATAAATCAAAACCCTATGAACTAAGAAGTTCAATATTGGTTCTAGTTCAGCCTTACTCTTATATTCTGATGGAGAAGGCAGTTAATTGATTATAAGTCTTGCTGATGTGAACCTTTTAAAGTATGTGAGCAACAAGTCCACTGACACTGGGGCCTATTTAGTGGATGAATAGTTTATAAAAGAAGCACAATTAGGAGATGGAAACAGCATGCCTTGTTATTTAAGGGTAGAATGAATGCATAAAAAACGAGGGCCAACAAAGAGGCAAGACTTCTCAGGTGAAGAAAGAGAATTTAAACTGATAGATGAGGTTCAGAGGGTATACTGAGAGGTTAAAGCTGAGATGAAAAAATTTGAGGGATGGGCAGAGTGGTTATTCATCCCTGCCACAGCACATACCCTTGACCAGATTTGGCCCATGCCAACCAGTGCTTCCCTAGCAAACGTCTCCTTAGCAGGGTATGAAACAGCACAAGCCAGGACACACTCCTGCACAGAATCCTGCACAGAATCCAGCCTGTTCTGAGGACAAAAGCTGTGCCATGCCAGCTTCATCTTGGGCACTGATCTGTGTCATTTCCCAATGTACATGTAGTAGCTTCAGGGTTGAACAAGCTGTCTGGATCTGTCAAGCTGATTCCAACTCAGCAATATCTCCTGACGTTTCCAAGCTTAAGTCTGGAGAACTTCAGCTGTGAAAGGTTCCTATCACAGTTTTGAGTGTCATCTGTGCAGTGTTGCACTGGAATGAATGACAGATCCATCGCATATCTAAAAAAGAAAATGAGATACTACATGTAAATGATAGTTTGTGCTCTCCTACTTATGCAGATCACAGCATCATTTTACTATACATTGAGCTTTCACAGAAGCAAATATCTCTGCACTTTTAGAGCCTTTCATTTCTGTCAATATTTTGAGCCCTGTTGAGAGTGGACTTTTCCTGCTGTATTTTAGTTTCAGTTTCAGAGCAAGAGTTTTGCTTTCTATTTAGACCTGTCTGTGGTGCAGTAGTTGTATATTGATAAGTGTCCCTTGTGTGAGAACTGTGTTCCACACATTGTTTAAAACCTTATATTGTAAATCATCCTATTTTCATAATCTCTTTGTTTGCAGTCCATTGCCCATTGAAGCATTCCATGTTAAGAACACCATTTTCTTCTATATCCACTGGTGTAGAATGTTTTACCAGTAGGTAGCAAAGGGCAAGCTGAGATCCCACAGATCTATGTGATAGAGAAGGTGACTGACATGAAATGAATGCACTCATCCTCTGACACTTGCATTTCAGCATGAGCGAAAATTCTGTGATCATCTGCCCAACTCCATTACTATGAGATATGAAGTGTTCACAAATGCTGTGTGCTCATGAATGAAGGCCATGCTTTTCATTTCTGTGGTTAATAATAAAAATGGTAATTTCTAGGAAAAATTTAAACTGAAGAAACAAAGGCTGTGTATGTCTCTTGCTAAAGGAATAATATGAGTTTGGAGTAGATTTCAACCTCATACAAAGGTTATCTGTGTAATCCTGAAAGAGCCACCAAAACTCTAGATTAATTTATGCTTCATAAGTGCAGAACACAAAAATTGAATCTTTTCAAGGGCTGAAATGACAAAAGCTTTTTTAAAAGACAATATAAACAGTGAAATAGTGATGTGAATAGGTATAGTGATAAAATATAAAGAAATAAGAAGTCCTCATAATTAGAAAGTAAACTAATCATTAAGACCTACTCATACCCCTCATACAGATTCATAAATCTAAGGGAATAACAAAGGAATTCTAAGTTTCTTTGAAATATCTGCAATTGACCCCATTCATAACAGAATACAGCATTCTGCAGGAAGGACATTTTATCTCTTTGTGCTCTCTATAGGCTCTTCTAGACAACAGGCTCACTGACACTAACAAATGTAGTATAGCTACAAGAAAGAAATTAATTCTAATCTTAATTCTAATGGGAAATTGAGACAGAAAGAGATTAAGTGGATTGTCCAAATTTGCACAGGAATGCTTACAGCAAAGTCAGAATGTGACTTATGGATCTCATTGCATGACCTTTCCCTTCATTTTTGAAAAAGAAATTTCTTTTTTTTTTTTTTCTCAAACACTTCAGACCCACAAATATTTAATCTTGATTAGCCTACTCCTAACATCTTAGACTAGTTTTGGGCAGACTTGTTTTATGATGGTGATTTCTTGCAAGGGAAAATAATGTTATGCATTCATTCCGTAAGTGTTTGTGAATATATGTGTATGATAGACCTTTGGAATAAATTAGTAGCTTTTTCAAAAATATAAAACGATCTTCTTTATTTTAAAGTTAGTAGTGAGATCTCCTAGTTACTCACAAGAATGTAAAGGATCCTTCTGAATATTTTTGTTATAACTTTCATTTGATTCCTTACTCCTGTGCAGCCACATTAGAGGACAAGCGTATGAGTTATACAATATAGGCAGATCATGTGAGCAAAGTCTCCATGGAAACTGCCTAATTTGTGCTTTTATTTAATTAGAGTTGTCCATTACCTCTCCAAATGAAGTTTAATTTAAATTCATATGCCAGTCATTTTTTAAATTGTGTATGACTTTTCATCCGTCACTTGCTGAAATCTCTTGTAGGCTGTATTTAGCAGACTGAGTTTATTTAACAATTGAGTTTATAAACAAGATGTTTATTTGACAGCTTGGCTTATCCAATATTCTTAACATCCTTGGAACTAATTTTCTATGCAGTATCTGTGCTATACAACTCGTTGTTATCAATTAGATATTCTTAACCTCAGAAATTGTCAAAACCTCGGAACAATTGCTTGAGAGATCCACATGAGAATATTCACTCATTTTGCTTGCTGTGAGATAATTGGGAAAAAATCGGAATACAAATTAAAGTGTAACCAAGACCAAGAAATATGCAAAATGCATGTGTTTGTTAAATGGAGCATTGAAACAGGCAAAACTGTGTGTCTATTGTAAGCTGCACCACAAAAACCATCTGGTCTCATTGAGGTACTCTTAAGAAAAGTCTGAGTTGGCTCAACCTTACAGAAATGTCTGCCTGAGGGTATGATAGCATGAACTGATGTGACTTATTTGGAAGTCATCAGTCCTCGGTAGAGCACCAGAAAAACGTGGTCTGCAATACCTGATTTTATCTTTCTTTTGAGAGCTGCTGGGTGAATGTACAGTGAGAGGATATGGAGTACTCCATTATTTCCCTGTTCTTCTGGGGTGTCTGTGCTTGTAACATACACAGACAGTAAGAAAGAGGACAGTGGAAGGCTGTGTGTACTTGATAATTTCCACCTACCTGAGACACCATCAAATATGGAGGATAGGGGAGAAACATAAAAAACATTAAAAAGGTAGCATTGACTAAATACATGAAACATATCAATGAGATATTTTGTATCTTAATCCACGTATTCTGATGCCAATCTTGCATCTCATGGAATTGTTACTGACTCAGTTTTCCATTTGCAGCTCCATTACAGAAATATCTAGACTAAGTGCCTGGGCCAAAATCAGTTTATATGCCAGCATGACAAGAGGGCAATGCAGAGGCAACAAATTGCAACTCTGAAAGGGATGTAAGCAGGGTAGCTCAAGCCATTCAGGTGGTTTCTGCATTCATACAGCATACACATATCACCCAAGTTTAAATACTTTTTCATGATTACACGAGTTATCTCTGGCAAAAAAGTAAATGTTATTGATAATAAAAAGTCATCATCACAGCATTATCATAGTTCATAATGGCAGAATAGAAATGTTTGTGTATACAAGGTAATAAAAGTGGCCTAAGAATTATGTGTGGGAGGTGTGTGTGGAGGACCAACAATAAGGATTCTTCTGGAATAATTACATGAAGGCTAAAAGGCAATACAATTCAACATCACTAAGAAAAGTTGGAAAAAACAATGTAAAAGATGTTGCAAAAATGGCATTTATGAATATTACGACACTAGCGATTTGAAAAAGTCTAGCAAAATTAAAATAATAGTAATAACAATACTGTTACTAATAGAAGAATACTTGAAAAACTGGCAAAGGGATAGATACTGCAGATAATAGCAGCTCAGCAACTTCACCTTAGCAGAGGTCTTGAATGGTAATAGGTATCACTGAGTGGATTTAAAAACTGGCGGAGAGTTATGTCTGGATACAGAAAAATATCAGCATTATTAAATAGCTACTTTGTTTCTGTCTTTTCAGAAGAAGAGGGTGGCGAGCTGCTCAAGTCGGGCTTCAGTTTTCCAGGGACGCCAGAGGAGGAGCTAGGTACAGACCCCATCTCTCAGATACCTGGTACCGCTCGCGCACCCCCGCAAGGCTGGGCGCAGCCCGGGGCTGGGGCGCAGGAGGCTGCTCTGGGGCACAGCCCCCGCCACGGAGCCCGCAGAGGCACGGCACCACGTGGTGTCAGTGACAGTGCCCAAAAAACTCTCAGTCATATCCTTCTGGGCATATTCCACCTGCTCTATAAGGTTAGAGAATGCAAAGTAAAAAACATCAGATTTGGGTAACACTCAGGCAACTGAGAATTCAAAAGAAGGTGCTCAAGGAAATTACCAACCTTCCTTCTTTTGTCTTTTTCTCTTTGTCTTACCCCTTAGAGAACATCCTAAATGCAGGCAGAGTTTTCAATCTTACCTTTTCCATTTGAAAAAATAACAGAAGCAAGAAGAAATCAGAAACTCTTAAAGCCCATGAGTGAAATCTTGATACTTCTGTTTTTCAAAGCTAGTACTAAAATGTCCCACTGGCTTCAGTTTTATACATTTAGATTGTGAAAAATTGAGTTTCTGTTCCTGGAATTTCATACTCAGATCGTCACTGGTTTATGTGAAATCCATCAAAATTTTGATTTACATGCAATTACTTCATGTGGTTATTTTTAGAAAAGCAATATGGGAAGTGGTTTCTATGTGTTTGCTACTTAAAGCTGCCTTTATTCAACATGAGCTTACTTATGCTTCAGAAGTCAGTGTAAAGTAATTTTTCTCTTTTTGTGCATATGCTCATGTTAATATATTGCAACAGTTTATTTTTTTATTTTAGGATATTGTTCTAGTCGACAAGAATATTATAAAATCTTACCCTGACTGTATTATTGCACACTGCTAGGAGGATAAATCATAGTTGCTATGTTAAGGAAAACTACCCAAGCAGTTTGAACAAGGAGCATGAATTCAGACAGGTTGTGTCCTTAACATTTAGATAATCTCTTAGAAGAGGATTTTCTAAAACAAGTAGTGCTGCCACTCAGTTGCACTCAGGTCAGGGAGTTTCATAAATGTTCAGTGTAAAAATATCTGTACTGGACTTGTTTATTCACTTAATATTCCAAAACAAGTGAAAAAAAGCTACAGGATACCTTCCAAAGATTGGACAGAAGAATGTGTTAAGGAAGAGACTGAAGAAGCCTCAGGCAGTTTCTGCCTTAATTGAAGTGCTGTAAAAGGGAAGATATGGTTAAACATGAGGCTTCCTAGGAATTTCGCAAGTGGATCCAATGGAAGAGTCATGAAATGAGCAAGTATCTCAGCCTTCTTGGACATTGGGAGTTTTTTCATCCTGCTGTCCCATTTCACAGCACACAGGAAGGAGTTCAGATGTCCTGGGTTAGAATTCATCTCATCTGAGAGCTGGAAAGTATTTCAGATGTAGATGTCTAAAACGTAGATCTCTGGACTTCTTTTAGAGTCAATGAAGAGTGATAGACTTTTCTAGGACATAGCAGGTTTGGCCTACTTTAGAAGCTTAATGAAGAGTGAGATAAGTCATGCTTTAGAAGTATGTCAAAATTGTTCTCCTTCCCATTTGTTTGAGAAAGAACTGCAGGATTTCTGGAGCCACAGTAAATGGTATATAAGTCAATAATATTAAATGTCAGGTATCTTTAAGAGCAAGGACTCTCTTATGAAATAGGTAATCAAAGATTAACACAAAGATATATTCTAACTGACCAATCATCCAGAACCCTGACTAGGAAGAAGATGGGGAATTAGTCAGAAATGAGAAACAGAAAAGTAAAACAACAGCAATACCAACAACAAATCACAACTAGACTACAAAGAAATTAAGCTGCTTTCAAAAATTGCAACTATTTATGGCCAAATGACTGAAAAAAGATAGGCCAAAAGCAAGGAAAAATCTGTCCTTGCTCCTAAATCACATGTCCTTATGAGAGTCCTCTGAAAGTATGTATCAAAGGTTGCTAGATAATACTTGGGAAGAGGTGAATGGCTTTAATATTTTCAGAAGAAAATCCTGTCCTCCTGACAGGACCTAACTACCAAGTGGGAGGTCATCAAAGTAAGTGGACTGGGTACCATCAGTAATGTAAAAACATATGATGTCCCCTTCTCCCCTAGAGAGAATCACTGAAATTGGGAAGACTTTTATAAAAGTTGTGGGATAGTTAAGTTCACAGTTAAGTTCTGTGTAGACAAGCTCTGTAGTTACAGCTGTGCTGACATGCTACACCTCTACAGGTGGATAGGACATATCTGTCTTTCTGTCTTTGCCCTGGGGTTGTGTTCTGTAACTTGAAGATTTGTGTTCAAATCAGTGAACTGTATATATATATATATAACATAAGAGAAAAAGCTGCAAACTATTAGATCTTTCTCAGTCTTCACTTTCTTGCTGTTGCACATGTGTAAAGGTAAATATTCATTGGAAAGAAATATGATTCTGGGGGATACTCTAATTACTGGACTATGGAAATGGGCTCACTTTTTTCTGTAAATACATAACCCGATGACTATGTCATTGTTTTGTATGAACAGCCTCAATCTGACAGACTGCTAGGGACCTTCATCCCTTAAGAAAACACAGAAAGGGCTTTCCTTGAGAAATAAAATAATTTCCCCAAGTCAAGACAGAGTCCAGATTATGTTCTTTGAGGAAGCTCTAACTGCAGGACTGTTCATTATTCTAGACTCCCATTGTCCTGAGGAGCTTCAAGTTATGATCTCTGTGGTACTGAAAGATCTCTGGCTCCAGGCCCTTGTTTGTAAAATGGGTTTAGTATTTCCTAGTGAGGTTTGGGGGTTTGGTGGGGATTAATTAATGTTTGCACAGTATCTCACTAGAGTGAAAATGCTGAATAGTCATTAAATAATATTTTTAATAAAATGATCCACTGCCTTAATTGGAAAAAGGTATCAAGGGATACGACTGATCTCAACTCTTTCCCACTATTGATTCTATGAAAGACCTCATTAGTTAAAATAGGCAGAAATGCAATGGATTCCTTCAAAAAAAAGCTTATCCAAGCATTAACAGTCAGTTTGTGAGAACAATACTTCATAGCTTTTCCACTAACATTTATTTGTTACCAGAGTTCAGGGTGGTAAGTATTATTGTTACAAGATTCACACTCACAGGAAAAATTCCTATTCTTTTCACTGGGAATATCTCAAAAAAGTAACTTGGTTAACCAAATAAGCAAATAAAGGTAGCAGGGCATGGTGATGCGAGAAGAGATCTGACACATGTGATCTCAAGCAGCTCACTGTAAGTCTCATGCAAACTGGAGTTCTTTCAATTCCAAGCCTTCTTTTAGCTGGTGTTTATATTATCTAAACAATGTTAATGTATTAGAAAATAAACATTTAATGAAACTACTGTTTTCTATGCTGAAAATTTCTCAGTCTTGTTTACTTTAGGCATGCAAAGAGTAAGGCAACATTTTGCTTCAGGTGTCAGAAGGAAATAGTAAAATCTTAACAAGAGACATAGAAAAATGCCATGTTTGAAAGGCATTCAAATAGTTAAAGAAATGTGAACAGGGAAGATGGGATGAACTTCTCTTTAAATATATATTTTAATAGATAGTGCATGCACAGAGTGAAGAGGGAAAAATAGGTTATTGAAAAATCATTTTAACTCCTTTTTATAGGTAAGGAAAACATTTACTTTACACAAGTTTTATGGTTAGCAGCATCTTATGTCAAGCAAGGGAAGAGAACTTGCACTAAAGGCTTTTTGCTAAACTAAATTGCTGTTTTCAGGAATGGATATTGAGTTGATGTTAAGGAAAAGGTTGAAACCTGTAAAACAGGTTGCAGTTACTAATAAGGCTCTTAACATGCCCCAATTACAAAGTAAACTGTAAGGGAGTTTAAGGGCAGGTTACGAAAATGTATTTTTATTTCACAGTTGATGCATTTGTGCTTTTGATTAATTGGTAAAGTTCAAGTGTTAGACAGTAACTCATGGTTATTCAATCACTGTTGATTGCATGATCATGCCTTTATGACCTTATGTGTTAGAAGGAAGAAAGGACATGGCCGTTCTTGAAATGAAAACATGAAAAAAGTCCTGACTTTTCAGTCTATCTGTCCTTCTACCATATTATCCCTCCTTACTCAGTGCAGTCAGTGTCTGAATACTCCGTACTTTTCAAGGGTTTTAGCTTCCTGTACCGGGCATGACAGGGAATTTTCTCAAGGACAGAGATGGGGTTGTCAGTGAGCTCTTGACTCTCCTCCGTGCCACATCCATGCCTTGGTGCACCTTCCCCCAGAGCATCCAGGAATAGTTAAACATGTGTAGACTGACTGGAGCTGGTGGGACTTCAGTCAGACCCCTGGCTTGTCCACAGAGTAACCACTATCGTGACACTCATCCCAGTAATCAGCAGGCACAGTAACACTCTGGTTTAAATTCTTAGATGGGCCACAGACTGAATGTTTCCCTGGTTTCTGACACTAACACTCAGAGGTACACAAGTTTTATTCTAGTCCTATGGGGAATAGAAGTAGGGAGTCTACAAGAGATATGCACAAAGGTTCACTGCAGCCCAGTGAGGTAAGGTCAAACCTCTCCATGGCAACTGACACCCCTGCCCATGGCCTTGTCCTGAACCATACAAATAATTAGTGGCTGACAGAAAACTTGACTGCAGACTTCCCAAGCTGATCCTCTAACCACAGGGCTATCTTTCTGCCATGTAATAAAAATATGTAGCCAGGTGGTTTGGTAAGATAATATACAAGTCTTTTAAATTTACAAGTGATTTTAGATATGATGTACCCTGATATGATTGTGTCACCCTATTACTTGCTTATTGTGACTAGATGAACATATACTGCAAAAAACAGCCTTTCTTATTAGTCTTATTCCATCATATCTTGAAGTATTTCCACTTTATAGACTTCATTTTTCTGTACCCAGAAACTGTAGTGTAGAAGCTTATTGATGTGATGATCAAGACTGTAGAAAATGTTAATGAAATAAAATTATTTTCAGAAAATAAATTTTGAACTTTAAATTCCTTTTAGTTATGCTTGAGAACTTACTCTGTAAATTACTTTCAGTCATAGAAGAAAATCATATTATATGGCCTGAACATCATATAAAAACATGCTAACTGTCCAGCATTTTAATTATAGGTTGTTGGCAACAAATGCTTACTAACAATCTATAGATCAGAAGCTATTTCTAAAAATTAAATACCTCGTAATGTCAAATAACTCTGCAAAAATCCCATTAGGCCCAAGGTCAATTCACAAACAGGAGGAGACATTTGTAAGGATGTAAGATTAATCAAATAGGATATTTGTAATGAATTATTCATCCATTTCTACTATAGAATACAAAGGGGGTTATGCATTCATAAACAAATATTTCTGTTCTAAATGATTTCACATGTGGGATGTTAGCAAAGAAGGGACATTTTTCTCTCCCTCATGCCTTTCTGACCTCTGTAACACCTGGGTGCCTACCTGACACGCAACATTTACCTTCCCATAGTGTGACAGCTGCAACAGAGATGAGATGATGAGATGAGATGAGATGAGATGAGATATGAGATGAGAGACTGACTGCTTAGCCACATGTGCCTTCCTCAATGAGTGTCTTCACTGGATTGTCCCTTTTCAAAAGGATAAAATGTGTAGCCTTTAAAATATATTCCTATGATGAGCAGTTTAAATTATGTGCTCTCAATTTCCTCAGAAAAAAGTTACCATGCTCTGCCTCCACACTCATCATTGCCTGCTTAGGTTCTGTCGGGAGTGGGACAACTTCTGGCACAACCAGGGTGGTGGAGATGCTTCCAGTGTGGAGGTAAATGACCACAGTCTTTTGTCGCAGTGCTGGGCACATAGGCCGCTGTCTTCCCAAGAGAATTTGCACTGGCAGGAGCAGTGCAGCAGGATAAACACCAGCAAAGATTGCTAATGCAATCCCAGCTTTCACTGCTGAGTTCAGTTGTCACCTTTCATTGTGCAACTTCACTTGTTTTTTCCATCTTTTTATAATGTCATTTCTCTTCATCAGAGAACAGACAGCAGCATAGTGAGATGCCTTGTCTCAAACTTGCCTACAGTGGGGGTACTTAAACCACCACCTTGTTCCAGGAACAGAAGTCACAGTTTGGCCCTTCACTGCCACATGGAAAATCTGGGTGCCAGTGATGGTGGAGAAAGGCAATTAATGTTTGCAGTGTTCGTCACAGATCCAAAACAGAGCTCAGCCAGGCAGACAAGAGACAGCACCCTGATTTGAAAAATTCCCAATCTGGAGGTTATGTAAAGAGGAAGATTGTCTGCCTGTTACTATGGCAACAGGTTTAAAAGGGATCTTGTCACCAGGCTGCTATTTCTTCCTGTACCCCATAGGAAAATCAGGATGAGTCCTCCTCCATCTCGGTGGGTTGAACTGAACAGAAAAGTTCGCCATACAATGGCAAAGCAGCAAGAGACTGTGCCAAGGGTGTACACCTGAGCAGATAATGATGAACTCCAAAAAGTAAAATAGTTCTTTTGGGTCAGACCATGGCTAAAACTAAAATTTCTGGTGAATCAAAATTCTGCAAAGAACTGATGCTGAAACAAAGAGAAAATCAAATAATTTGCTTCAGTTCTGATAATTTAAATGCTGAATTAGTGTTTAAAAAATATATATAAAGGTAATTTTGAAATAGACTGGTATTTTAAATTGAGCAGTCATTGTTCTGTGGCAATAATCAATGCTTTTGATAATTAATTATTACATAATTTCTTTCCCAGAAGAGCACTCTGTAAAATAAGAGAAATCTTTAGAATATATCCATGTTTTAAGGAAATAATAAAAGGCAATTTATAGGGAATATATGAGAAATAGTTTTGCTTGGATACATAAGCATTTATTCTTGCAGTCTCCTTAGTATTGGATGGGGTGGAAAACTTCCTCTGTGATAGCTCATGACAAAAAATGGAAAAATTCAGAAGAATCCCAGAAACAGTAAGAAAAAAATCAGGGAAGAAGATCATAAATATCAGCATTATTTCTTTTGTTTGATTTTAATTTAAGAATCAGTGATAGGTATTTCTTGGTAGAAAAGAAACCCTGGAGATTTGGTGGTTCCATTCAGTTGAATAGTTGGTCCAACTGGTTTGGATCCTTGGGATTAAATTTTGGCAATTATGTTCTCACAGGCAGTATTTCATTTTCACCCTTCCATGCCATCATCTTTCTGACTGGGAACCCTTGCAGGTTTCTAACATGTTTATTCCAGACCAGCACAAACTGTGCATCTGCAAAATACAGCCCTGATAGAGACGATCTACCTCAAGTAACACAGGTGTCGTAGGCAAAATGACCGAGAACTTTTCTCAGCAAATGTTTACAACTAATCCCGGCCCCATGAAGTTAGTGGGAGATTTGTCACTGCTATCAATGTGACAAGGATTTTCCTTGTACTTCCAGAGTGGTGCATAGATTTCTGTGTATACCTTTGGGCTGTACCATGCAATTACTCTGGCTTTCTTTAATTGCTGAGAAAATAGTGGCAGTTTTATGACCCTGAGGGAAATGGATTGTGTCATGACCTAACAACTGCAAGTAGCAAAATTTTATCCTTTAGGAAAGGAACTCCATAAAGCCAGGTGCAACAAGGAACAAAAGAAGTTTAATGGTGTTGGGCTAGCATTTCTGCTGTGAATTTGGAAGCATTATAACCAACTGTTCAATGATATTCACATAGTGAAGCCCCAGTTGACTCCATACAGCTGTATTTCTCCAGAAAATAAGCTTACGTGTTAGTTATTTTAGGTCAGTCTAGTCCTGATACATAATAATTTTTTCAAAACTTTGCTCATCATACAGATTCTGCGAAAAAATATTAGTCGTAAATCATTTTGTGGACTTACCCATGTCATAGCACTGTTGAAAGATGAATAATGGCAACGTACTTCAAACTTGAAAAGCACTGTGAAGGCCTGTGTGCTGCATACTAGTCGGTACCAAGATACCACACACTTCAAACCAATGGAAATTAGTTTTGCACCATCCTGAGGACTCCCTGCATTGCTCCTGGAGTTTTATGCAAATCCCATATTGCCTCTCATGGATTTCTGTCCTGTCCTTTGTCATGGCATGGGCACAATATTGTGACTCTCATACTCTCCATTCAGTCCAAGGGCCGATTTTTCCACCCAGAAGGTGTAAGATGTGTTCATTCCTCAAACACTGTTTCCACATTTCTCCATTTTCACATATAGCATGCCCTGCTCTCCATGCCAGGCAGTCAGTGTTTTAACATGGCTTTAGCTTGTCCCTGGACACAGCTTTCCCCAGTTATCTGAACTCTGTAATTTTCTTCCTCCCAGTATATTGTGCTTTGTGTCCCCCACCAGCCTCTCCACCACCTCTAAGATTCTGTTCTTGCTCATCGACAGTTATTCTGCACTCCTTTTATTATATACCCCTTTATCTTATTATGCTTATTTATCTCATAAATAAATCCCTTGAGATGTTGGACTGTCAAATCTTTCAAATCTTTATTTGAAAGAGGATAGACATGGAGAACTGTTGGGCTGAACAATAGGATTCAGTGCTATCAAATATTTGTTCCACATGCAGGCACCTGCATAACAGTGCTCAAAACTGACTGTACTGAATAAATTGCAGCATTCCACATGCTCCTTACTTCTCACTTTGGGTTTTATGGCTGCTCCAATTTGGTATGTTCTGGACTTTGGTGCTGTTTTAATAGAATTTGAATGTCCATTTTTATCTAACATGAGAATTATAAAAACCATCTTACCCTTGATCTCTATTTGTCATGTTGTTCCACTGAATTAGCTTGGGCTGTCAAAACATTTTTCCATGGTTTAGCAGTATCCATGTGCCTCAGATCACCTAAATTTATGCATTTATGATGTAGTTTATGCATTGGAGCTTGTCAGCCACAGTTTTTGCCATAGTCAGCAGAGGCAAATATGTACATGAAGGGTAGTATTCATCTGGTGGTTTTTGGACATGTAGTTCAGGCTTCAGAAGAGGCATGCCAGTTTCTCAGTCAAAAATAAAACCACATCCAGACTGCATATTTGTAACAATCTTTGGCTCGTGTTGTTCTTTAAATCATACTTGTGTGTCAGTTGGAAGAGTCCTTTTACATAGTATGAAATTATGATGGCAGCAGTTTAACTGTATGGGCTGGACGTGTCCTCTAGCTCTGTTTACACTGCTGGTGGGAACAGAGCAGCCCAAGCCTGCCACACAGTGCCCAGGATTCTGAATGGAGAAGTTTTCAGGTTTATGTGTCAAAACAAACTAAGCATCCACATGCAGACCATGTGCTGTTTGACAGCTTTGGGCATTTTGGTGTTTGGCTTTTGCTCCTCAGAACCACCTGCTTCTTCCCTTTGACTGCACAGGGAGACTGGGTGCATAAAGTACCTTCTTGCAACAGTCCTACGAGAACCAATATAAGTTGTCTTTGAGGGGATGCTCTTCAATGTTCAATATTTTCAGGTAAGCAGCCTGAGCAGGTATGTAGGAATTCATGGAAAGGTCAGTGCACTGCATGAAGTGCACACACATCACAGAAAATACAAGTCATCTTCTAAAACTGTAAGGTGGTGACTCAATCTTTGTGATTTTATATCCATTTTATACCAGGTGTTGTGCTACATAAATAGGTTGGAAATCTCATGAGACCCTAACAGAAGCATAAGGCATTTGCATTTCCAGAACTTCTTCCTTGAATTTGGCTGATCAGTCACTCTTCTCAGTCCCTGTAAATATTAATTTTCAAGGCTAGAATGGAACTGAGAAAAATGCTATAACAAGTTAATGAGGAAACAGTGCTCATCTAACACTACTTAGTGCAGACTTTGGACAGACATTTTTCCAGCTAAAACATTTTAATTTTCCATTTTCATGTTTAATGTCTACTTATTTATCAATAAGCCCAGTTTCCCAATATTTTGGTTTTTTGTTAGCTATAGGTTAAGCTGTGAGTATATATTTTTCATAATGCATTGCAACACTGATTCAACTGTGTGAAACAGCAACATGCAGCAGTCTGGTTTTGTCTACCACCTCTTTTTGAAAGCTAGATTAGGTATCTCTTTTCAGCAGGGCATTTTCCTGGTTATACTAGGCAGAAGAACAGTTCCTTCTCAAATGAAAACAGCACAGATGTTTCAGATGGGAAAGCAGTTTACTGAGGGGCTTATAAGGTTAAAGCAATTCAAATTAATTTCTCAATAGAAAGAAAAGTAAGAAAAAAATCAGGCATCGTTTAGTAGTTCCAGAGAGTATTATCGTGCTCTGAAAGCTTGCTTCTAGTATGCAACACACAAAAAGATTTGTGGAGACATGCCCTTCTTTTGAATGTCAGAGCAGTTTCAGTGTCTTTCTGTTGATGCTTTTTAGCCAAGAGCAGTGTTCCAGGAACTCTGGAAATGCACAGCTCTTATGTTTTATTACTTAGAAGGTTTTAGTCTTCTGACCTAGAACATTAATAGCAATTCTAATTCATTATTTCAAACATTATTCTTGGTCCTTGAGCCTATCTTTCTTTCCTGCCTAGCACAAGGAAAAAGCTTGGATGATCTAAAAATTGTGGCCAGACCTCAAACACAGGCAAAACAACCTCTGCTTGGAGCAAGAGAACAACCCTCAAAAAGTCCAGAACTGAAAACAGAAGGAAAAAAAAGCAAGACAGGACATGACATAACAGGGAAAGAGTTGAAAGAGATAGGAAGGGATGCAAGTATCCTTCCATCTGCCGAGGTTAAAGGTTGATATATCTGTGCAGTAGTCTCTGAAAAAGAAGAGCTTTAAGGGATTTTCAGGGTTTTGGAATTACTAGATTCTGTGACATAACAGCCTATGCCTTGTTCTAGTTCCACCCCCAACCGCAGTCTTTAAGTATTATCTGACTATCCTTTGAAGTTAATTGGAAGATTCCATTTTGCTCGGATGAAATCTAAAAAAAGCCATTCCTGTGCTCTCATATAATATATTTTTCTCTGTTCCTATTCCTTTATCTCTTTGTCTGCTTTGGGTTATGCTTATTTTTTCTTCAGCCTCCTTTTAGTTCTTTAGTTCTGATGGCAGCATTTTATGTTTTTAGAGTGATTACCCAGAGCAAACATAGGACCTGCTGTAAAAAAAAAACAAACTTCAAGATATGGACTAAAACTTCAGTCTAATCTGTCATTATTGAATCTATCAGATCTGAAACTATTTTATTATACCAAAATATTAAATTTCTTTTGAAAGGATTGAGAAAAAAAATTGCTATAGCTTTATGAATTCTTATGAATCAGCTGAGCTGTGGTCATTGACCATAGACACACTTTTAGCCCCTTGCAAATGCTAGAAAAGCATGTTAGCTTAATTGAATTTTAAGCTAGTACATTTTTCTTGGCAGGCTAAGAGCTAGCACATGGGCAATTACACTGCTCTGGTACCACACAGTAATTCATTCAGCCACAGCTCAACTGTTTCTTTGAGCCCTTCAGTCTCCTGAACAAAGCTGACTGGATAGTACAAAGCACAAATGACTTGATAAATTTATATAGTGTATTTCAAAATACTGAAGATTTTTCAAAATATTTGTATGAAGAAGTAGTTGTGTCTGGGATAAAGAACAGGTTTGATGTCCTAGATAGACAAACCTAATTGGAGTAATAAATTTAAATGATGCACATGTAAGTAATTTGGAGGTTTATCTAGTTTTAGTTACTCTCTATGACAGAGTTAAGAGGGGGCAATTACTTCTGGAAAAGATCTACTTCTTAATTCATGTTTTAATTATTTTGATTAATCTTAATAAATGCCTATAGCAGTTTCTAGCTACTGTATTTCAAACAAAAATAATTCAGACATTCCATGTAGCACATGAAATGCTATATGAAAGCCTGTTATGTGAAAGCAGCATATAGAAAATTGTATTTTTCTATAGTTGCATTGAGCTAGAATCACATGAGGGACAGAAAAGCTGTTGTTAGAGTATCCATTGCAGTGCAGTCAAATCATCACGTCTCATATTCCTAGGGATATAACAGGATGAAAATGTTTGAAGCCTTCTGGGCTATGTTTGATGTTGCATGAGGCCTAAAGAAATTACCACGGACTAGCAATTCTGTGCTCAAGAGGTAATTTAAAATTAGTTTCTTATTCTCATTTTTTTTTAATCTGGATCTCTGCCATGCCTTTACTTTTTTTGTCTAAATGCACTGGTGAGGCATAGTGCAAGTTATATTCATTCGTAGATGTGCAAGATTGTGATGAAAAGGCTTGGGGTTGACTCTCATTGTGCTGTCAGAGTGACAGAAGAGCTTCCTTCCACCTCCCTCTGGCTCTCACCTCTGTGAACATTAAAATCAGAAAATCCATAAGCACTTCGGAAAATGTTCCCTGTATTGCAGCTTTCTATTTCTGTAAGAGGAGAACAGTACCTTCCACATAGAATCATAGAATAGTTTGGATTGGAAGGGACCTTTAAAGGTCATCTAATCCAACCTCCCTGTAATAGGCAGGGACATCTTCAACTAGATCAACCTCTTCCAGTGTCTTACCACCCTCACTGTAAAAAAAAACTTCTTCCCTCCATCTAATCTCATGGGTTTGTAAGAACTACTGCAGTAGTCTCTGTCCAGTGTTTTGTGAACCCTTTATGGGAAGTACAGGCTAAGTAAATCCAGCTCATGGTCCATTATTATTCCCCTCATAATGTTTGGTAATATCCTGGGTAAAGTACCACTAATTACAGGACTACTTATGTGGCTGACTTCCAAAGCACTGCTATAATTTACTGCCATGTCTGTATATAATCAAAATTACGTCATTTCAGAGAAACAGTTACATTTCCTTTCTGTAACTACATTTATGCAAGGTATTATAACCTAAATAGGAAAACAGACTAAGTAATAAGCAGTAACAAGATTTTATTTTGATGTGATAATATCCAAGAATTAAGTAAAAGAAACAGACAGGAAAAAAAAGTAAAAGGAGAAAAGGATATATGCACAGACCCATCAGTTTCATGCCATGATAAAGTACGGAGGTGGCATTTGAACCCTTAAATCCATCTTTGACTGCAGTGTGGCAGGATTGTGCCTAGGCTGAAGAATACTCCACTGTTTATTAGTTTAATGCTGCATTCATTTTAAAACGTTGTGTGGAACTCTGTTGAAATTAGGGTGTAATAAAATTATCACAAAGCATCTCCCACAACAGGAAATATGGAGCATTTAGGTTATGAGATGGCTGATGCTGAAGACTTGCTACCAATTGCCTTCTGTACTGAAGGTATCATGATGTAACGCATATTAGCTGAATAAAACTAGACAGATATGAGTATTGATCTGTTTCGTGACCATATCCAGGCATTGAGTTTTCATCAGCAATGGAAATATTTAGGAGAGCTTTGTCATTTGTTTAGAAACCCTTCAAAGTGCTGTCAATTACTGTGTTATCTCTACAGCCTGGTTTCCAGTGTCCAGTTAATAGGTATTCTCTGGCTTCCATTCTGGTTGAGACCTGCAACTTCCTTGTATCAAGCACCTGTGTGAGATTATTTAGATTCTTAAAGCAAATTTGCAGAAAGGCTGTGCTAAGTGGGTTGTATAAACACTTACACATCTGTCTTATCCTCTAAAGGATTATCTTGCATCCTATCTCTTTGTCTGCTTTTGAAATGTTTCTTAAAGAAGCTGAAATTGAAGAGGGAAAGTGAATGAGAAAATCAAATAAAAGTATTTCTGGGGTTGTTTTTAATTTTCTGTTTGTAGCATTTGACAGCTGCAAGAAATTACATGAGAGAAAAAAATCAAAGGCTTAAGTATCAAAATCTTTGCTTACAAGCTACTCTTATTTAGCAATCATGCTTGCATAATAACCACAACTTGGAGCACATGATTCATAGGAACAAGTAAACAAGTCTATAAAACCCCATAGCATGTACCTAAATATATTTGGTTTTTTCAGGAATAACTTAGAGTCATTAAGTAAATATTTTGTAGTTTGGTCATAAAAAGGGGAAAACTGCCTAATAGAGAATACTCTACATGTATGGTAATAGCAATAATACTTGTGGACTAAGGATAACAGATGTTCAAATAGTATGAAATGCTTATTCATGAACTGTTTAGCAATATAAAAATTGAGCTTCATTTCAACACGTTCATATTTTTTTTTCTCTTTGCTGTTTATTATTTATACTTCTGAAGAGTGAACTTAGGATCATGAAGCTGAGATTCATTGAAGAAAATGAAGTTCAATTTATGGTACAAAAATGGCTCCATGGAGAAAGGATACATTTAATATATCCAACTGTGAAACCACCAAAATAGAAACTAGACCCATGTAACTTAAATGACTAGCCACAAAGCTTGACATATGAGCTATAATTATTAAATAATAAACTGAATACTTGAATGTATCCATTAAATTTGAGTAAATTTACAGAATGAATAGCTTCATAACATCTAGAACTACTAGCAGACAATTTTGCAAACAGAAAGGAGGCTGTATTCACCCCATAATTTACTCATAGTGAACAATTTTAATCAGTTTTAAAATGGTGGAGGAAATTTCATGAATGGTGAGACTTTCCACCAAGCTCATTGAGAAAAAATGTTTAGTTTTTCAATATACTTGGAATTTTCAAGTTAATCTTTTAATCAGACACATAACACAGGTTTTATGTGTTCTCATGACAGACCAGCAGTACTCATGGTCGCCTTCTCAGCACTTCAATGAAGAAAGATACTCTCCCGCTCCGAGGAATATGAAAGGATTATCTGGTAGTCGCAATCAACCACAGTTATGTTCAGCTCATACTTGTGGCTTAGCATCCCCTGAAGATTGTGAACATACCCACGACCATATCCACCATGGGCAGGAGCCAAGGCAGTCGTATCTTCTCAGCCCCACGGAGAGTTGCCCGCTGGACCACCATCGTTGCTCCCCACGCAGCTCCATTCATTCTGAGTGCATGATGATGCCCATGGTAATGGGCGATCACATGTCAAGTAGCACTTTCCCCAGAATGCACTACAGCTCACATTACGACTCAAGAGACGACTGCGCCATGTCTCACGGTAACCCTAAGATTAACCGTATTCCTGCAAATCTTTTGGACCAATTTGAGAAACAACTTCCTCTTCACCGGGATGGGTTTCATACTTTACAGTACCAGCGGACCTCAACAGCTGCGGAACAACGCAGTGAGAGCCCGGGAAGGATACGCCATCTCGTTCATTCTGTCCAGAAACTTTTTACTAAATCTCATTCTCTGGAAGGATCATCCAAGGGCAATGTTAATGGAACCAAGGGAGACAGTCGAGGGGACGATCATCATCATGGGCACCATTCCAAGCATAGCAAAAGGAGTAAAAGTAAGGAGCGAAAACCAGAAGGCAAGCATAAATCTGGAATGAGTAGCTGGTGGAGCTCTGATGATAATTTGGACAGCGATAGCACTTACCGAACCCCCAGTGTGGTAAATAGGCACCATGCAGATCATATATCCCATTGCTATCCTGAGGCACTCCAGGGGCATTTTGGGGATCTCTCATTGAAGACTTCCAAAAGTAACAATGATGTGAAGTGTTCGGCTTGTGAAGGGCTACCAATGACCCCTGATAGTAAATATATGAAAAGGAGTTCTTGGTCCACGCTTACAGTAAGTCAGGCTAAAGAAGCTTATCGCAAATCATCACTGAACTTAGATAAGCCTCTGGTTCATCAGGAAATCAAACCTTCCTTGAGGCCGTGCCATTACCTTCAGGTAAGAGGAAGATTTTCTTGAGATTTTTAATGAAAAGAGCAGCACACTATATGCCGTAGTCATCATAAAAAATATACAAGGGTATCTCTCAAAGAATTTCTGTATGGCTATCCTAGTGCAGGTATTCCATTAAAGTGAGAAATCTCTAGCTTTTGTCTTTGTTTATAGACCACAAATTGAAAACTATAAAACAGGTGTGATATAAATTAGTTTCAGGTCAGTGGATGTGTTTTCATCTTTGGAATTCACACTGAACACCTTGATGAAATACATATATCACACTAAAAAAGGAGCAGTTCTTTCAGCAATCTGGGGGCTAAAAAAGTGTTTCAAACACATCTATGAATGAGTGATTTTAAAAACAGTCTGTGGGGAATCCTACTTTTGTGTTCTTTTATTCCTTTTCTCCATGTTTTTGTAAGTAACAGAAGAATGGATTTACTGGGATACCAAATTGCTTTGTTGTGGTGACGATCGCCCATATATTTCTTTTTAATGGTTGGATCACCCAGGATAATATTGAACTGAGCCTCCTTTGAGACCAAACTATAACAACATCTGTATTAAAAGATACATGGGTACCTCAGAGAGGGAGATATTTCAGGCCTGGACTTCAGACTGGTTTTGATGGTGTTCTGCACATGTTTTCTCTTTCAGCAACAAAGAAGCTCCCACTTTCTCCTACATTTAAATTTTTATACCTTCTGCTTGATGCCATTTGCCACCCCAAAGTCACGCTAATGCAACTATTTATCATGCTGCGCAATGGTCTGAATCGTGAAGTGACATGAGTTTAAAAAATACTTTCCAAAATACTATTTTTAGACATTTACATCATTTGCCTGGCCTACGTACAGCACAGTCCCATCACAAGTGACATGAGCACATCAGATTATACAGAGAACTGTAGTGGGTGCAGAGCAGAAAGGAGGGAGTACCTTGGAGGATAACTTCATCAGTTAGCTTTGTCACTGGAAAAAATGTAGAATACCAATATTCCTTTAGCAATTTATACTAAGAATAGCCTGCAAAGCCTACATTGTTCTGAGTATGTTCTTTTCTATTTCTTTTTAAGGAACTCCTCTTTCTCCAGAACATAACTGATTCTCACATTAACATGGGGAAATCTCTGGTCCAGATTTATGTATTTGGAGATTTTCAGTTTCTCTGGGCCCTAAAGAAACTGGCAAACACAGACTAGCAACATGACTGCACTTCTGTGCAGAGCTCTCTCCCCTCAGAGCTATAGGTGTCCAATAGCAATGAGTCACACTTGAAGAGCCAGATCTTTTCAAATGCATATGCAGACATCCAGGATCAATCTTCCCTACTGAAACAGGGAAAGTTTCTTATTGCAGAGAAAGGAAAATAAATTGCAGCCCTCATAGCATTACCATGCAAATTGATTCCAATCTAGACTGACAGCTGTGGTATTTTATCATATCCAAGTACATTCTCATGTATGTAAAATAGACTGCACTTCCCTGGAAGTTTTTGATCTAACTCAACGAGCCAGAACTGGAAGCGCATCGTGTACAGAGATTTCCACTCTATGGAGCTCTGTGGAACATATGTCTATGTTCTAAAAACCATGCATACAGCTGTGATGGTACAGAGAAGTTTAGATATGACTAGTTTTTTCCTTCCTATTACAACCTGACAACTCTGGTTCCTCTACACCTCTTTTAGGTTTAGTGCTTTCGTTATCAATCATGTTTCATTGTTTCTTCTTCCTCATCCCCCCACTGCTACATCTCATTTCTCTTTGCAGAAGCCATCAATTTTTAGTTTTCATTGCCCTTCTCCTTACTCCCAATTTATATCAGCATCTTCAAGTGTATGTGAAAGACTGAGTTCAAAAACTACCTTGGCTATCGCTAAGCTTTCGATCAAGCCCACTGACAAGCCTAGGGGTCAGAAAAGCACACTTCTTTACAATCATTTTTTTATGCTTCTTGTGAATTGGGATTACTACAGAAAGGAATTTTCATTCAGTAATTAGAAGGTTCATGCTCTAGTAGTTTTATCCAGCTTAAAATCTAGGAGATGTGAATTCGAATTTTTGCTGCACAGAGACTTTGTGATCTTTGTTTTTAAGACCCTTTAAAAATGGGATAGTACCCATTCCCTATTCACAGAGATCCTGTAATGGAAATCTGTTAAGACAAGTGCTCAGTTACAAGGAATCTATACTTGTGTCCAAAGCAATAACACAAGGAATTCTATAACAGAAATATTCTCATTATAAAATATTAAAATAAAACATATGTTTCATCATATCAGAACATGCCATTCAGAGCACAGATATCCTTCAGACTGAGTGGCTGTCTTATTCACTAGCCCAAGGTCAGCAAACAGATTGAAGGGACCCCATTCTGTCAATGTCATAACTAAATGCCTGGTTTTGAAACTTTGAGGGATGTTGGGCTGTCACAATGTAATCATAAAGATCAGAGATATGTCCCATTATTAGCTCTGCCAGGAACTCTCTCTCTGACCCAGGAAATGTAATTTATTAATCACTGCACACTTCAACTGCTCTATCTGCAAAACTGAGGAGGGATATTTAACTTTTCTTATGGCAGTGTAAGCAGCATCACTGACTAATGATTGGATAAAAATAATCATTAGGTTGAGAAACTGAAAAAGGTAGAGAAACATGTGAGAACCCCTACCCAGGAGAGATTACTGCCTTGCTCAAAAGTAGATGGCAATGAGAATTCAAGGGATTATGACGTTGATGTGCAGCAGCTGATTTCCCTGAGGTGCACAAGTGAACAGATTAGCTTAAAATCCCAAGGCCCCTCACAGGGTCTCTGTATTTAAAGTGATATTAAATACATTTGTTCTGACTGATGTCAGCTATATATTTTTAATTCTCTTTAAAATAAAGCTGTGAATTTATAGTCCTTCAATGAATACACAAATACATAAGCATGCCTCAGAATAATAAAAATTAATTTTCTGTATATGTATTAATATTATCAGTTGGTATATATGGCTTTTGTTCTACTGCCTAGTTATATAAGGATTCTCAGTAGCCAACTTACTTTTCTATCTACTGGTTTTCTTCCAACTGTTTTTTTCAGTATCTGCATGAAATACTTCTAATTCTGTTTTCCACTGAGACTTTAGATATGCAGAATCTCAAACTGAAAGACCATGGCAGTGTCTTAGGCCTGTGCTTGAGACTTTGCTTTCTGAATTATGTTTCTGGGCTTCCACTTCGTCTTCCACCATAATTAATGAGCTTCTTTTCCTTCAAACTGAAACGCTGAAGAGTGAATATAGGATTTTTCTTTCTAAGAAGGAAGCTGCTAGCAAATTAACAAATTCCTGGAAACAGGAGATGAGACGAGATTTTGAAAGTGTCTGCTTATTATATTCTTCATTCATGTCCTAGAGTTGAAAGCAAGCATTTCTTTAACCTGGTAAATCTCCAAGCTTAATCTCTGGCTCCTCTTTTAGGGTTTCACATTCCCTTCTCCACACACAGTCCTTGCAGCTGGGGCATCTCCTTGGACTGGGAGTGTGGTGCTGTAAGTCAGAGGTGATTCAGTCAACATGCCTTTTTCAAGCATGGGCGGCCATCTAGTCCTAAAGTGGATGGTTTAAGAGAACTAAATTAGTTGAAATAAAGCTGTATAAAATAGTGATTATTTTTCTCATTTAAAACCCAGATTAGATTTGCATCACTCCTTCAAAATTGGAGGTGGTGGGAACGTACAGAGACAAGGGAGAGGGGAAGAGTGAGAAGCCCATTTGAGAGGGCTGTAATGTCAACCAGATGGTCAACTATCACCTCAAGAGCAGAGGGCAACCATTTGTAGCTGTACACTCACAGCATTTATCAAACCATATATTGTGAATGATTGGCTGCAGTTATTGTGTATGGGCCTTTAATTTCTATTTCAAATGCAGACAAATTGAGCATTTCAGTACGTTTCTGGGCACCAAAAACTTTGCCACCTCACTCAGCAGGCAAAACAGCCCAAGTAGATCACACATGCAATAATGCACACTTCTGTATAGTTTTAGCCATAGTGGCTGCTACTGTTTTCTAAGACATTTTCATTTTAAGATAAAATATGAAAAGAAAAAGATAAATGAGCTGTGAGATCTCCTCTGTCTTCATCAGCTGTTTTGGCTAATTAGGTTTCACATGTGTACAGTGCAATGACTTTGATTAATTCCACTCAGATATGAGTACTAGCAAGGAGCAAAGATTTTTAACAGAAAAAAAAAAAGGATATGAACTAGATAACTGTGCTGAAAGGATGTGCACAAAAGAGTTGCTTACAGTTTCCAGAACTGAAATAACTTTTAATGCTTGTTAAAGAAAAATAATTCCTACAATAAAGCCAAAAGATAGGCAAGAGCATCACACTCACCGTGACTGTAGTTCCGGAGCACAGTGCGATGTGTCACTGATTAATATTCCTTCCTCACCCATTCAACAGCCTCCAAAGCAGCAAGCAATTGGGGTAAACATACCACAAGGTACAGTGAATGAGTCAGCACTAAAAAAGGAAATAGCATGTTGTTCTAAAAATGGCTTCAACCCACTCCTGTCTTCCTAGTGCATTTAAGTACGAGCGTCATCAGTTACAGCAGAGGCACTGCTAAGCATGTGGGTAATATTGTCAGCTCTGTACTCTGCAGAATGAAAGAAGAGCACAGAGTTGGTCTCTTTAAAAGAGAAAAAGAAAAAAGCAGCAGTTTCAACAAGGCTCTTTGCTGGTTTAAGTTAAGCCTACGTGGAGAAAATCATTGAGGACAAGCTGGTGGACAAATAGGCCTTAAGCCCTCAGTTACATTTTCCCAGGAACTCTACCGGGAATAGGACAGATTGCCACAAATGAAACCACTGCCCATGTGAGGCACACAACTGCTTTGCACTCTCTCTCTGGTTTGCAAGGATGGATGGATTTGAACTCAATACACTTTTCTCAGCACTTCATCTTTGTGAAACTAGATTGTGTCTGTTTGCTTGACATAAAACCCTTGCATGAACTACAGAAACTACATCCAGTCCTCTCCTAATGAGTACACACTGTGGAGCTAGCTGGAGCTAGCCATAGCTAGCAGAGTTTTGATACTCACATCCAAATCACTATCACCCACGCTGCCTTCACAATGATTTATGACCAGCCACCACTCAAGAATTAACTGGGTTGTTTCCACAGCAGGAAAAGCTAGTGTAGACAGTAGGGTAGCAGGGCAGTCTGCATCCTAAATCAGCATGCACAAATGCTGTACCATTTGGTTTTCTACAGCCCATTACAGTCCCACAAGGATGTCTCAGCTACCCCTATGCCCTCCCAGTCAGCAGTGGAGATCTGCAGAACAGACAGGTAGTGCCCAGTCAATCAGGGAAATGATGGGACAGTTTTTGCCCCACAGTCCATTCACAGTGTTAATGTCAGCCTGCAACATCTTGTGGAGCATTACATAAAAAGGAGTAATAAAGCTTACTCTTCGCTGTATTTACAGAATGCTGATGGTTTTTTGTATCACAAATCCCAGAATACTTAAATCCCCTTCTAAAAGAAGAAAGAAAACCAAACCAAACCAAACCAAACAAAAAAAGAGTAAATAAAAGGAAAATGAAATAAATACGTTCAATCAATGATCCAGTAAAGCTCTGACCAAACAGCTGTCTCAAATCACTGGTATCTTGAATTACTGTGTTAATCAGTGATACAGTGCACTGCTTCCGTGCCCATATACTAGGATACTCATATTGGATGAAATGAATTGCTGAAAACTTTTTTCCAAACAAGAGTAGAAAGATTTCAGAGTTAGCATTTTCTTAAAGCTGCCAGAATGTGTCCCTTTTACTGTGGAAATGTCAAAGCTATGAGTAGAAAAGGGAGGCCGTGATCCCACTGCCTTTTAATCAGGGGGAATTGTCCTCCTTTATAATGTTAGAAGTGTATTTCCAAATTGTTTTTCAATGTTCACTTCACTGAAGCTGAAGGCTGACCTTTGCAGTTGTTACTCAAAGGTGTCACTGGTTCTGAAGAAGTTTTCATACTTTCATACTACTATATACTCTCAGGCCACCTGTCGAAGGAGACTGCCAGGAACACATGCACTTCGGGCTGTAGTGCCTACACATTCTCCTATGCCACAGGCTTGCTGCCTGGGGCACACCCAGCTCCTCTCTTGAGCAGTCCATGCCATTTTTCCTGCAAAGAGGTGACTGTAAAAATGGTGAAGTATTCACAAATGTTGCTTTGTTTTTGGTTTTTTCTGGGTTTGGCCATCTTACAATGCTGTGCTTAAAGGTTGTATTTTAAAGTGGAATTGCAAATTTATTTAAATAGCTCATTGTCCATATGGACAAGTTTCCTGGTACTTCGGTAGGGAAACACTTTTTGAAAAGTATGGAAGTAGTTAAGCATTACATAGTAGATAGACAGGAAAAAAAATACTCATTTTGCTCTGGAAGCTAATTAATTGCAGTCATCTGGATTTAACTGTTCAAAACATTATGTCAATCATTAGTTAAAATCAGAAAAAATTGATGGAAGGCAAAAACATCTAATAAGTAGCCTTTAAAATTATTTGTGTTTTAAAGACGTGTACTGTTTTTTCAGTAGTAGACCTACAACAAATAGAAAAAAAGAAAAAAAAAAGGTGATATCATTTCCTGCTTCAATTAAATAAGATGCTGTTTACTACAGGCCACTTTCTGGATCAGCCCTGCATATGCTGCCTTTTAGGTTCATCCCTCTCTAGTGTTATAATAGCTCTGCAACACTGGAGTCCTTGCTCCTTAGTCTCTGTGGTTTCAGAGGTGCTGTGCATTGTACGTATGTTGGGAGCACCTCTCCTTTTCTTCCTTTTACAGACATTTTTTTTCTCTTACTTTATACTTCTGTAACCTTGAATGGTCTGCTGGGTCTTGCCCGGCTCAGAAAAACTTGTAGTCAGCTTCAGCTGCTGATGCTGTGGTCCCCTGGGCCTCGTCTGCTGCCCTTCAGTCAGGCAGCCCAGCTGGCAGGTGTATTCCTGGCTCCCCTTCACCTGTAGTATGAGACAGGCTGCAATCCTGTTTAGGTCTGTAGCCTTTTGATGCTTAGTTTTAGCAGAATTTGCATTTAATTCAATTTATAGAGAAAGATTTAAAGGAAAATGCATCTTTAAGCTGGCCCAAAAAGGCAAAAACATAAGAAAACAAACTCTGGGTGCAAACTCTCTTTCTTGGCAGAAAAGCTGCTTGTTGTGGCATGCATGCAGAGTTCCAAGTTTTGATCTTTGATGTTTCTGTGAACTTCCATTAGTAAAATAATTGCTACCTTGTGCTACATCTGTTCTGTCAAACTGCATCGTGTCAGGATGGTTTCCCTGGCACTGCATCATGATCCTTAATACCGTTACGTGACTCAGCCGATCTCAGGCATTGTTTTCATCCAAGCTAACCAATATTTTCCTAAACTCCTTTTAGCACACTGTTGGTTCAGTACTTAGCACAGGCCAGGGAGTGTTCCTGGTAGCCACACTGTTCCAGAAGTAGAGGTTGCTCCACAGCATGGCAGTGAAGTGCTGCAGGGCAGTGACCTCCAGGCAAGACAGTGGCTCTTTGCTGACCTGTGTTTGCCCAGCCCTAAGACAGTCACCACACCATTTGCATGCTTCTCTCTCCCAAGTTCTTAAATTGTGCAGCCGCACAGTGAATTGGAGCAACTCACCAGCTCAGCTGAACCCTTACTGCTGTTGTTGGGGTAATTTTTCAGGTAGCACTCTAGGTCACTTGACCATTACTAGCATTGCTTGAAAAGTTGAATATTGCTTAAGGAAAACCTGCCCCACTGAAGTTAATGGTAATATAATTTTAAGGTGGCTTGCGCTGACCAGAAAGCAATATCCTTGATCACATACCAAAGGAAATATGCAGGCGACTGAAACAGGGCTTTCTTGGTTTTGTGGTCTTTTTTTCTGCTGGTTTTGTGTCTTAGACTGAGACTATAAACTGGTTCCCATGTTAAGTACAGGCCAAGCCCTCCCTTCAGCCCAAGCTCACCTCATATCAAAGCTCTGGCACATGATCTTAGCCAGGCTTAACAGGCTAAAATCACCTACAATGTGGACAAGCCCATGACTGCTGTCTGACTGCACCTTGCTCCACCATGTAAAAACAGCACGGAGTCCTGAGGGTCCCAGAGAGACCCAACAACATAGCAGAGGATTTGCAGGTGGCCGAACTGCAAGGATCTGTGCCATCAATATGAGCACAGATGGTAATGGGGCAGGAATTTGGCCCACTTTCATCCAAACAGTGTAAACAAAGCCACAGAGTCCTCACAACACCAATTACAGTATTTAGCCATCCTTGAATTATAATTCACATTGTTGCTGGAGAACCAGTTAGGAAACATAGTGCTGGTTCTTTCTCTTTTTTTGTTTTTAATTCATCACTTGTGAGATATGAGTTATAAAACATTATTTAAGTCAAAAGAGCACAGTTCTTTAGAAAACACAGAAGTGTTGACTAAGCAATTTTAGTACATTGAACAGAAGTTTTCTTTCCTTCAAGGATTGCTTAGTGCAGTTTGCTTGGAGCTCCACGTGAGAGAATAAAATCAGGCAATAAATAACACTGGCAATGATTTGCCTATTTGAACATCTCCCAGCTGGAATAGTAGGTTTGTGTTCTATGATCTGCATGGGTGTCCAGATTATTACCAAATCCCAAATTCCTGAAGTTGTTTTCAACCCAGTGTAAAGTACATGTTGTTTGGGATCTGTGTGATTTCCTTCCCCTTTCTGTAATACTATGGCTGTTCATAGCAAAGCCTGGAGAGAATGGCTGGCAAGGTAAAGATGACTCTTGTTTTCTCAAATTAGCTCCTGCCTTGACGGACAATGACAACACACCTTCAGGAATGCTGCAAGAACTCTCTGTGCTTCTGAGCTGTCAAGGAGTTCAAGGAGTAGAGGGTGGCATGTGAAAATTAAAGCTAATTATGAAGAATGACATTGTTAGTGGTGAGGAGGAGTCCCTGGCATGTTTTGTAGAGATTTTTCAATGACTTCATTGCATAATTCATGTTCTTTACACAATGAATCAGCACATTAAAAAAAAAATAAGAAAAAGCCATACAGAAGAAACTAGTCCAAAATGTGCACTGATAATTGTGGTGAGGTGTAGACACAAGATTAGCTACTGAGGAAACAAACTTCTATTTTCAGATACTGCACTCTTCCCTCCTGCAAAAATCCTGAGCAACAGGGTCGAGTCCACAGCCAGTAAGCAGGGGAATGTCTTAGTGCCATTAACTTCAGAAAAATATTATTGTAATTGTATGGTGTTCCTTCTTCAGTGAAATTTTTGAAAACACAGGAGGTCCAGCTCCCATCTCCTGCTGTAGTATCAAGGAAACTTTCTACCATTGCAAAAAATCATCTCTGCCTGCGTTCCAAGATTGTCATTTACTTTCATCTACTTGCAGCTGTGCACAAAGGCTGTTTTTCTGAGGCTCCTTGAAGAAGACTTGATTTAAGAGAAAACCTCTCACCTGCATTTCACATTGTGGCATCTTCTTGAGCAGGCTGAGAAAGCATAAAATTACAAAAATTATGTGTCTCCAACACGGTGTTTCATATCCTTCTTCACATCATCTCTAGTCTAGTTCCATGTGCAGACAGCTTCTGCTTCTAGTAAAATGTGAAATTTGTATTACTAAAATAAGATTTAGGTCAAAATTAATATTTCAGTGCATTTTATATCTGCATGCTAATTAAATTTCACAGAACTCCTATGAGGAGGTAATCCTCCCCTTAACCTTTGGGAATGAGAAATATGAAGAAGTGATAGCCATCTCCCTCAGCTGAAGCCATTTATTTAGAAGAGTTTCATTTTCAATAGCAAACTGATAAGCGGGTTTTAAGCAGATCAGCAGTTTAGTTTTGGAACATCTTTAAAATTCTGGGACCTGTGAGCAAATGCTGTAGAGGTAGATGGAACAACCAGAACGGATCTGTTTTGAAATGTTGGTGGCTGTTGCCATTTTGACTGTTTTAGCTAAATCTTAAACTGAAAGCAAAAAAATCAAATCAACAGTGGTCAAAGTGCAGAAAAATTATTTCATTGTTTCTTCCAGTTTTGTTGTCAGTATTGCTTAGATACAAGATTAGATATTCACATTCCTAGAATTAGCTTTAGGGAGCCTAGATTATCTAATTCTCATCAGGTATAAGGAAAAACTTTTTCCCCCTGAGTGTAATCAAACATTGGAACAGGCTGCCTGGAGAGGTTGTGGCATCTTCATCTTTGGAAGCCAGCTGGACACAGTCAAATTACCACTGAATATCCTGAGTCGGAAGGGACCCACAAGGATCACTGAGTCCAACTCCTGTCCCTGCACAGGACCATCCCCAAGAGTCACACCACGTGCCTGAGAGCATTTTCCAAATATTTCTCGAACTCTGCCAGGCTTGGTGCTGTGACCACTTCCCTGGGGACCCTGTTCCAGTGCCCAAACACCCTCTGGGTGAAGAACCTTTTCCTGATACCCAACCTAAACCTCACCTGGCAGAACTTCAGGCCATTCCCTCAGGTCCTGTCACTGGTCACCACAGAGAAGAGATCAGTGCCTGCCCCTCCTCTTCCCCTCACAGGGAAGCTGTAACTGCAATGAGGTCTCCCCTCAGTCTCCTCCAGGCTGAACAACCCAAGTGATCTCAGCTGCTCCTCAAACAGCTTCCCCTCAAGGCCCTTCACCATCTTTGTAGCAGTCCTGGGCAATCTGCTGTATCTGACCATACTTTGAGCAGAAGGCTGGACTAGAGACCTCCAGAGTCCCTTCCAACCTCAGGAATTCCATCATTTCTAGTTTGTTCTGTAGTTTTGTTAAATCTATCCCTGTTTTCTCTGGCAACATGCTGTTGTTTACACACAGAATCTATGAATCAAATTTTCTTTTTGAGGATCAGGGATCCAAATTCTTCTTCTGACTGGTCTGTTCTGAACACAGTCAGTACACCAACAGGAAGAATAGAAACACAAAATCATTTGGATTGGAAATTACTTTTAAGGTCATTGAGTCCAACTGCTAACCCAGCACTGCCAAGTCTATCACTAAACCATGTCTCTAAGCACGACATCTTTTAAATACTTGCAGGCATGGTGATTCAACCACTTACCTGGGCAGTCTGGCCCATTTTAATCAAATTAAAACACAGTGTAAAATATATGAAATATTAAAAGAAGAAAATTAAGAGCTACATTCACACAAATATGTGCTAACTGTTTCTATAAAAGGGAGATAGAAATACGATTTAGATTAAAATTCAGAAATAATCAACTTCATGACCATTAACTAGTCATGTGACACTCTAGGTATTTAGCCAAAAAATTAGTAGTAAGGGGTATTTTAAGAGATTAACTTCTAACAAAGAACAACGATAGTGACATTTAATCTAAAGCAAGGAAATTTGGTTTTATAGTAACAAAGTTTTTAGAATACCCACTGTGAAGATGGCAGTTCAGTTTCTTCCTTAGTCTATAGAAGGTCAAACTTCATCTTCTAAGTTCCCTGAATTGCATTCTGAGCAGCAGGGTGTACATCAGTTTGGATCAAAGGTAGTTCTTTCTTTGTTAAGAAGCTCCACAAGTTTTATCCAAACACTCTTTTACATAAAATTCATGTGAGTTCTTGGCCTAGGGGCTATAACTAAGCTTCCTCCTTTCAGGTAAATGCCTGATCACAAAGCTGCATCACACCTTTTGATGTACATGGAGTCCCTCTCTCCTAACCAGCCCTCCCCAGGCAATCTGTGAGTGCTTCATGAAAAGGCTGTGAGTGACAAAAAAAAGGAGGAGAGCGTAACAGTTTATTTATGAGCCATTGGTCTTCTTCTTCCTGAGCTCTCCAAACAATATGGATTAGAAGATGAGCAAGGTCTTCCACAGCTATTTCATAATAGAAGGAAAGGATAAGGCTACTGCTCTTTGGAAAAAAAAAGAAAAAAAAAAGAAAAAAAAGAGAACATTTTTCTTCAGAAGATGATTTTAAGATCTGACTGGAAAATAACAGAAGGCGTTTCTGCTGCCTGTAATCAGATACAGTAAGTCCAAGAAAGGAGAACTAGGAGAACTATTTGAGATTTTTCTTCACACTTTACATTTTGATTGCTAACTAGATGAACTTTTTGGATGCTACTTTGAAGGAACTAACTCTCTAAAATGCCTTTATGGGGAATTTAGCATCCCTCCTAAGGTTCTGGAGTTCACTATCACTTCAGCTTCATGACGTAGTAAGTGTTAGGTAGTTATTATAATTGACTCTAGGTGATTAATGTAAGATATCAAAATGAATCAGTGGCTGGACAATTGAGAGATGTCAAATTTTCTGATCCTGGTGCTCCTTACAGAAACAGTGAATGATACTTATGAGGGACACTCATCATTCTCTGTAATAGCTGTAGCCATATCAGCAGCCAGACCTTGTCAGCCATTTGTTCTTGCAGAAGGGAATTCATGTGGTAATATGCAGTCTAACTCCTCTGTGGATAGAAACTACACATGCAGGGATTCACGTTAATATCTAGAACAGAAGGAAGGCCTTTTTAGACATTATAAATATCAGCATTCAACACTATATGCAAGTAGATAATTAGGGTAATTATTCCAAATTAGCAGCTGCAAGCCCTGCAGATGGGAATTTCAGGGGCTGGAAACTATTGTAGGATAGAATTTCTGCGAGTTGTAAAGCCCTTTCCATGTTTTGGAAGATGTACATTTAACGACCCTCATATATGATGTTAAATATTTTTGTTATTATCTCAAAATAAAAATCTTTCCTGAACTTGTATAATGCTTTTGGTTTTTTTTAAAGCTGGGTTGGGGTCTGAGATGGCCTGGATATGGAAATATTTTTCCAAGTATTTGGATTTGGAAATATTTTTCCAAGTATTTAACCTATCAGCTCAAGTAAACAAAGAGCCAGGCTGAACTGGGACTCAAATTTTGCTTCTGCTCTCAGTCCATGAGGAAAAACAACGTCAAGGGCACTTTTTTTTTTTAAATTTTGAAGATGGCAAAAAGACTCCAGCTGTTCTCCAAAGCTCTGGATCAAACCTTCTGAGAGACCACATGGTCAAACTTCTTCACCAGGTTCCAGAAGCATTTTCACTGTGTTCATTGCATTGCCCTCCTTTGAATGGCTTAAGGGCAAAAACACCCCGGCCAAACCATGACATTTTAATTGTGAATAATGTTGTAAGAACCATAAATGCTTCTCTGATAGCCAGTGGCTTGGTCTGATTAGAAAGGGATTCTTGTTGCCTTGGTGTGTACCACGAGCACATCACAAACGCAAATGGAGCAGCACTTCTTTGGTTTTTAGCTTTGGTCTTTAGCTGTTATGTGAATTCATATAACTTATGAATACAGAAAGCAAAAGAAATGCAATCAACAGAAACAGTAAAGCACATAACTGTAAGATTTTTCCTTATCACAGTGAAGAAGTTTAATTTTTTAGATACTTTAATGTACAAAATCAGTCATTCCTATCTTTTAAAATAAGATTGCAACTTCAATCAACAAATAAGCCTGTGTGTACCCATTTAAATCCAGTCTTTATCTAGCTATTTGAACATGGAATTTCAGACAAAATAAAGTTGAGAAAGTAATAATGTTCTGCATTTGAGTAAGTAAAAGGTTATTGATCAATGTCTTTTTAAACTTTCTATTTAATTATCTTTGAACTAAAATGAAGGGAAGACGTTTCAAGCCAAAATAATTATTCTATGAAAAAGTTGTGAGGTTTATTTTAAGAAAATAATATTAAGACATGATAATTCAGCTTTAGTACTGAGAATTGAAGAGTATCTCTTTTAGTGGGCCTGTGTAGATGCTAGTAACTTCTTTTTCAGCATTTGGATTTTGGTTTTAGCCATGCTGACATACATTTAATAAAGAATATTTAAGAGTATGTTTGTATGATATCAACTTACAAAATAGCTCTCTAATTCAGATTTGTATAGCTGTTAGTGTTGTCAGCTGTAGATTAAAAAATGCTTAATTAAATGTATTTATTTTTAGTATTTTAAGATACTGGCTGTGACTACCATGACTGCATGTAAATACCTTTTAGGTCACATAGAATCATAAAAAAACATTCCTGGATCATTAATCTTATACATACTATGTCTTAGAAAAGAAACAAGCATCACATTTACAGGCTTCAAATTTGGGAATATTTTCAATGGTTCCTTTCCAGTCCCCATCTAAAGCTGAATAATGTGAAAAGTTTGTTTCTTTGCATGATGTAACACATATTTCACTCAGATTCATGCTCTGTCCTATTACTTTGTGTAAGAATATGACTCTTTTATTCTCTGATAGTTATTTCTAACATTTTTCTGATATGTGCAATCTCTTTCACCTCTTCTTATCTGACTTCATTTTTCAGTCTTTTTTTTTTTTTCTGTCTTAAGATTGGGTTTTTTAGTTTAATATCTCTATTTTTAATTGTTCACCCCCTTTGAAAACTTCATTTCTCCCTTAATCCTCTTTTAGGACTCAAAACACCAGGTCTGTTCACCTAATGGTGGTGAATTCATCTGTCTTGAAAGGGCCATAAAGATGGCAAGCAGTTCATGTTAGTTTTTTAAACCCAATCTGCAAGACTGCTGAAACCAGTGGGAGCATTTGCTTCAGCTCCACAGTGAACTCTGTCTATAGAAGGTCTCAAATATGTTTGACTTGAAAATCTTTATTAGACATCCTACTTTGCAGAAACTACTAATACATGTTTAACTGAAATTTAAGACTTATAGTATATTGGTAAATAAAGGCATTAAACTGCTTAATATAGATGGAGTCATTATGATGATAAAGGGTTTGATGCTGCCAAGGGCATCAGCCTTGGTCCACTGATGAACTGTCACATCCTTCTTTTTAACCATGAGTCCTTATAATGCATTTCAGAGAGTTCCCTGTATCCTTTAAACTAAGCAAATGCATAAGTGTGATTCTGGATTAGAGCCAGACGACTCAGCACCTTGTAAGAGTAAATAAATTTTTTTTAAAAATAAAAAAAAATTAAAAAAAAATATAGAAAAAGCAATACTGGCAGAGACAGGCTTGCTGATTTTAATCATAAGCATTAAAACAGGCTGATTTCACTTTGGATTGAAGAATCCACTCCTGCTCAGTTCTTTGGTAATTTGTGGTGCAGAGAGATGTCCATCCACAAGCTGTTGATTATCTGACTAATGATCTTACTATTTGGAAAACCACCTCAACTGCATAAAAGCAACTGCAATCCTGCAACCACATAGATTATTTAAATGGTTGCATTCCTGATATATCACAGTCTCTATCAACTATTTTGCAGTTTCTAAATAGAAAAAAGACAAATTACCACTTTTTCTTTTTTCCCCTCAGATGTTTGCCCTAAATCATAATCCTATCAATTTATGCCAAGATCATGGCTTTGTTTATCTTAAATACGTCATTTATATGTCATTAGTAATAAACCCTGAAGTGCTCAGCTTTCAAGGAGTTTTAGGTCTGAGATACCTGATTAACTTACTGTTATCAGTAAAATCTATGTGCAACCTTTAAGATGCTTCCTGCAATTTAGAGCATGTCTACAAATAGATATTGCAGCTCAGCTCACAATCCATGACTTCATCGTTCCTTGGGTTCTAACATTTATAAACTGTAAATTTCCAACTCTGAAGTTAAATGGCCAAATCATTTAGGGTTCTTAGAAATCTTTTCATAAACGATTTGTTTCTGAAGAAAAAAATAATTCATTATTTGTCTTTGTACAAGGAAAAATGGAAGGAAGTATTTAAATACATGAAAAGAATAAAGCACATTGTGTGTGTGTGTGTTTTATGGTCTCCGTTAGGTACCTCAGGATGAGTGGGGAGGATACCCAGCTGGTGGGAAGGATGAAGAGATCCCGTGCAGAAGAATGAGAAGTGGGAGCTATATTAAGGCCATGGGAGATGAAGAAAGTGGAGATTCTGATACTAGCCCCAAGACATCGCCAAAATTAACAGTTCGACCAGAGTCATTATTAAAATCCATTGGGCAAAGACCACTCGGAGATCATCAAAAGTAAGCTTCACTACACCATGTTATGCACCTTTCTGGAAGTTGTTGTGACTTGGATAACTTTTCTTTGTGTCTAACGGGCAATGGTCAGCATCCATAGGAAAAAATTATCTGTGGTTTAAAAGGTAATTTTGTGGCTTCATTTTAAATTAGGTACAGTTTCTTGTGATTAGTGGATGAAAACCTGCCATCTTCTTCCATCCATGAAATAAACTTTCTACTTCTGAAGGTGCTTGTTATGTTTACTGAAGGAAATATATGATTTTTTTTTGTCAAAAGTTCAAAGTTCTGATTTTTTTCTCTAGCAGGATTGGTTTATATTATCTTTTTTTCATTGCTTTCTCTGAAATAGAAAATATACTCTATTCTACACTAGATATAATAGTAAATATATAATCGTACCATATATTGGGAATTTTACACCTTTTTATCAGTATAATGCTTTCTGTATCTGCTATACTCTATCATACTCATTTAAACACATTGTGGAGGATTTTGTTTGACTGGGTTATTTTCATGGAAACTACCTACAATATGGCCTATTAAATAACTAAAGCAAATCTTAAAACTCTAGGGAAATATGTAACTATATATCTTTTCCAATAGATCTTTATTTACTCTCCTTTTTATCTTTTCAATATATTGTTTTATAAATAAAATGTAAATATACTTATGAGGAGAGTTTCAAAGTGATAGCCTGATTTAAAATCTACAGATTCTGTTAATGTGACTGGGTATTTCTCATGGCTTAACGAATTCATCTTTTCACCTGGGACATAAACTAAAGAAATTAAGAGTGAAACCTTTGACCAAGTGTTGTTTATTTTTCTGTAGGTAATACCGTATGGTTTACCATAGCGACTCACCTTTTCATAAAATAAAACAAAAACCCTAGGCAGAAATCCTTTTGGCTTAATTAATTTGAATTATTTACCTTGCAATCTGCAAGAGAACCACCAACTTCGACTATTATCAAAGAGAAGAGTTTCCAGCTTTCCTGTTTCATATCGTACTGTCCCAGCCACTGCCTGACTGTGTTCTGGGCACTGTTGTAGGCCAGGGATCATTCTCAGGACAGTTTGGTTGCAGTAATCCCAGTTTGGGAGGGTATGTCTAATCTTACTCGTACCACAAACTAAAATCTTCTCTCTAACTTTCCAAACACTTACTCCAAATAAAATATATTCTATGTTGTTCTTTGTTTCCAGCTAAGATTGGGCCTTCCACAAGGGAATCTGGGTAGCAGCACAAATTTTCCAGTGGGTGGCAGGTCTTGGTGCCTGCCCTAGACCACTACAACTTATAAACAGATTCAGACAGCAACTAAACATATATATTCAAATAAGGAATATATTTCAAGAAAGAAAGTACTCCTAGTTTGTTAAATCCTGAAGGCAGGTGGTTATTAGTAGGTCAATACCAAACGTTGTGTCTTCTGTCAGTTTTCCATGTATTGCAAATACACCACTCAAAATTTAATTGATTAAAGCACGGGTGCACGGCTGATGCATGTACTGGGGTTGACAGCTGTGCTTGTTCATGGCCCCAGAGGATTTCACGGCATACTTACCACTAACCAGTCAGAAAAGGAGAAAGCTTTTTGTAATACTGTAAGATATTATTAGGGGCTCTGTTGAGAATTTGTCACTAACACTGGACTAGGAATAACTGAGCAGCCAGGCTGCTGCTGACAGATATCTTTTAAGTCCTCAGTTTTTTCCTTAAACTGAAGGGCAACACCTTGAATCTGCCAGCCTAACATACATGGGTTTTCCCAGGGAACTTCAAGCAGAAATGTGACAACTATTCTGGTTCTTTAAGTCTTTCTTGCAAAAATCTACAGATTTCAGCAATCCTAAAGCAGACAGAAAGTTTCTTGTTGCACAGAAATACAAGGTGCTGATGCTAAACTTGGGTTTTCATCACAAGCTACTTCCTCCCAGTATATCCGTCTCCAGTCACTGTGGTTGCCTTTTCTGTCTGGAGGATTTCTTTGAAGGATATAGCAATGGATAATGGTTATGGAGCCTTCCTGCCTCCTCCAGCATGGCTCAGTAATCCCTACTGCATGCCGAGCACCATTTGTACCACTGATAATGCTGCTGAACCAGAAGCCAGGGCTTTGAACAGCATTCCTGTGTGTATAGCAGGGCTGAATAGCATTTCTGGCATGTGTCATGAGAAATTATGTAATTCAAGATGTCAGCTGCATTAGCTGGCTTTTTAGCTTGTTAACCCAGATGGAGGGAGCTAGTGCACAGAAATAAAATGGGGGTTTTATTCTCTTAGTCCTCTGCTTGGGTGACAGGGTAGCTCAGAACTGAGGTCTGCCAGAGCACCAGTAGACTTGTAATAAAAGCTGAATATTGATCATTTTGGCAGTATAAAAACATTTATTGGCTGTAAAGCAAAGGTAGATGGATTTCATAAGAAAAAGCCTAGTTTTCTATCACTATCATGACTATGATAAAATGAAAATTAGAACAGCCTTCACTTAACCTTCAACAGATGTTTGACGTGTGCATGTTACTCCTCTGAGTACTATTAGGCATCTTTGCAAGGCTTTTTTTTTCCATTTAAATTCTGTTTATGCTTTGACAAAAGTAAGCCCTATTTTACTGGTTTGTGTTGCTCAAAGATTCAGCAAATTGAACATTTAAAGTTTCTAAACAATAAAAATGCATATTTGCACCTGAATAAATAAATGCAAAAGGTAAATGTAAATTATATAATAGAAGCATCAAAATTCTGAAACAATCTCTTTAAGTTGCTTTTGGAAAGGAGTATATTTTACTCCAAACTGGGAAAAAAATAAAAGGAAGTGCATAGTCTGCCACTGCTGGTTTATGCAGCTGTCCAAAGCAGGTCATACACCAAACCACAGCCATCTGATCACCACCTCTGTCACAGAGATAGCACAGCCAGCAGCATGCCCAGCCCACCTCCAGCCTAGGCCATCTGTCACCTCTGCAAAGTGCCAAGACATGGTTCAGGCACCAGCTCTGTTAGATGTAGCCACTCTCACTGTAGGATAAGAAAGCTTGGCCAAAGGGTCAGGTAATGGACCTGGCTTATTTGTGAGTATAGCTGTAGCATAAGGGGCTCAATTTTTTCTGGACTTTCAGAAATGAAATGCACCTAAATATCGAGATCACTCACTGGAGAAAAATGAATTTCAATTCTTTCTTTGTGAATGCTGTTTCAAAAAACTGAATAGTAGGTTGCACTACTTAGTCCTATAACATCAAGTTGAATGCCAGTGTAATGCATTAATATTATTAGGAAATTGCATTTGAGCAAAATATAATGCAATCAGACTTGCTGTTGTGGAGACAGGACACATACCTGAATCTGCTTCCTTTCAAATTTTTGTTTTCTTGGAATGGTGCCAGAAGTCCTACTTAATGTGGAAATTATGTTGACTCTCAGTAGCCCCGGAAGAAAAAAATGTTAATTTTTAATTTTTTTCTTTATTTTGCACTATTGATTATATAAAACTGTTCAGATGTCAGTTTTGGTATACTAGAAGTGAAATGCAAGCCCTTCTATTCAGTCCATTGTTTTCTGCTGTGCTGTGATGCTACTGAAGTTAAACTGTGTTGGAAGGCAGTAGTTTGTAGAAGGTATGCCATATACTGCTAGGCATTTTCATTACAGTAAAGGTCAAAACAACCAAACAGTTTATGGAATGGATAGCTGAAAAAAAGGGAGTGTCAGCCCCTGTCCTAAAAAAGTTTTGTGCAATCCTGGAAGAGAGACTGACCCACATGATTTTTAAGGGTATCCTTCCATAGTAAATGTCATTTTTCTGTATTTATAACAAAACAAAGCAAAGCTGAGATGGAAGCATCAGAGACACTGGGATCCAGAAAGCAAAGATGAAAATAAAACAAGAACTTGGTACTCTGGAATAGGAAAGCAATTCTGAAAAACTAAAGAGAATACAGGTATTTGATGCTTTTCATTTTCAGGAAAAAAGTACTTAATATACTGGTTATGTAAATGAACAGAATAACACTGTAGAAGTAGCAAATTCCATTTTCAGTATCTCCTTTTTGAAGTGTTGTGAAAGACTCTGAAAACCATCTCACCATTGAGTCAAAAGGGATAACAATAGCATTTAGCCCAAAGTAAATACACTCTATTTGAAGATCATACTGGTATCACTCACACAAATGAATAGTCATGCTGTGCTGAAGTTTTCCATTATGCTCTGAAGTGACTCACAGGAAACTATGAAGATTAAATAGGTTAAGCTACAATAAAACAAATTCGGTGACAGCAATGTGTACTTTTGTTTTGTGAACCTCTAATGGCAGATTTTCTGTTTCTGATAGTCCAGACACCTTAAGCTGATGGGCGGGCAGACAGAAAGATGTGTGAGCACAGAGACAGTACAAAAATGTAGTGTTTTAATGAGGAAGGAAATCTGCCATTGTACGAATTATTTGGCAGACTGACACAGTACAAAACCGGTGATAGTTTGAGTTGTCTTGACAACCCAAGATTAAGTTTTTCACTTAATCCTCTGCCAGATTTTGGCCACTGTATGGAATGAGTATCTTAAATTATGCATCACGCTCACAGAGAGAGCATCTGTGCCTCCCTCAGATGTTTAACATCTTTGTGTTGTAGGTTGTTTACACCCATAGCACATCTGAAGAGCATGATGCATGCCCATATTTCAGCCACTCTTATTCACAGTCTGGTATCCCAATACAAAACACTTTATTCAGTATTTTAAGATAATATGTCTAAAACGTGAAATGGTTGACATGTTTTCTGGGCTTACAGTAAACCAGAGCAAAAGAATGACCTTTCACTGCTCTCCCTCTTTACAGAGTCAGAGATTGCATCTATCCATGGCCACACTAACTTAATGCTTATCTGGACTATTATCCAAGGCATGTCCTCATGTTCTGTTCTGCAGAATTTATTGTGGCAACAAAAATGTTGCTAAAGCACACAGCAAGGGGATTAAACCACAACCAGATCTGACAGACCCCTTGGCTCAGCAGGAATCATGGAACAGCACAGGCTCCTCTAAGCCATATGGAAATCTCCATTAAATTTTTTTTTTTCCATTTCCAACCATTTGTGCTAACCGTAACATGCTTAAACATGAGAAAGTGAAAGCCAAGAGGAAAGTTTGGAAGCAGTGCATGAGACCAGTCCTGTGGGTTTTCGTCCATCTTTGCCCGTGACAGTGCAGACTCCATTATTGTTTAGTGCCAAACAAATTTGTGGGTATTTCTCCTAAGACACACCCCTTGGCAAGTGCACACGGAAAAGGCTGTGGGTAACTGTGCACATGTGGGGGAGTGGGTGTGCTGCAAAAATGTCACAGATTGATAGTTAAAGCACACCTTCCTTGCTAGAGAAATTAATGTCCTCTTTCAACATTATTCATTGCTGTGCACCAGTGATGCATTTTTTAATTTTTAAGGTAAACTTCAATTTGCCATTAACTCTTCTACATTTTAAATTAGGAATGGTTTTGAAGCCACTCCTGAGAAATATTTTTAATAGAAGAGATGAGGAAAATCACTAGAAAAGGAACCCTCATCTTTTATATGCTTTTTATTTATCTTTGGGTTTTTTTCCCCTCAATCTTCTGACTCTAAAAAGCCTCATTACACACTTCATTAGTAGCTTTCTGAGGCCCTGTAGTGTAGTAGCATCTACTCAGAGTCTCTGAGGGGTGAAATTGGAGATTTACTGAGGAGAGTTTGAGGGCTAATTACAAAGCCTTATCAACAAATAACGCAATCAGAGGGCCACAGGCATGGCGATAGTGTTCTCTGCTGCAGTCAGTGAGATCTGGGTTAGATTAGTCTGCAGGGTTAAGAGAGAATGCTGATGAAGGGCAGTCATCTGGCTACCTAGGAAACATCTTTTGTGGGGTCAGAAGACATCCCCATCTTTTCTTCCTTTGCAGAATAATAGCAAATGGTCTTAAGCAGTGTTAGGCATCTTGTTCTCTGAGAAGTAGCAGAGTGTTAAATGCAGGGAGTCACTGAACCCAGATCTCCTGCCTCATTTTAGTAAATAGCAGCTTTATGTTGTAGGGCTGAAATGTATTACCCTGGATTAGGGATGGAAGGGAGATCCTAAGGCTCTAAACAAAGTCCAGAGTCTTTTCAGGAATAAAGCAGGCTTTTCTCAGAAAAATGCAATTACATGATGGATTGTGGTGAAAATGCAGTAAGATTCAGGTCAATATCACAAGCAGAAAGAGTGACATCCAAGGGAAACTATGCTTCTGGTTTATGGTGCCTATTTGTTCCTGCTTCCAACAAATATATTAGTTTTACTTTTCATTTGAAAAGGATCAAAAGCTGATTTTCTCATTTGTTTAGTTTTTAACAAAACCTAAATAAGACTACAAAGGATGTGTACAGAAACACTTCTTCAGGCAAGGGTTTGAAAATTGAGATGCTTTGGGTTAAAAAGGCAGAAATTATATATATATTCACTTTTCCCAATTCTACCCAATTGCTTCTCAAGAAATTACATAGTCTCATTAATACCTTCAACTTCAGCATGAAGGTCACTTATTTTATTTAGATCTACTGGTTTTAATGGACTTGCATGTGTGTTTAAGTTAAGCTTATGCTCAGATGCTTTAATGAGTCCTGATAGTCTGTAGTCTACACTTGTTCTACCCAGTTAGGACATGTTGCATGCGAACATGTATATGCACCAAAAGCAAAAAAAAAAAAAAGTGAGATAGCTTCCTGAAGAAATTAATGACTATTTCAATTCCAAAAACGGATTTGAGAACATACATCCAATAGTTGAGTTCTGCTTAGACCCACAGACCCATTTCCTGAACTGCTACATGATTCTTTAAATGCCCTTTAAGTTTTTGCCATAACATCCGCCTGAATTTTGTTGATGCTGACCAGCTTGTTGCCTGCTTGCCAGGGCAAGCTCAAAATATGATATTGGAACAGACGTTTAGGATTAGCTACAGATTAACTGTATGTGTAGATCTGTCACCTTTTAGACAGTTTAGAGTTTAGATTTCTTATAGCCTACTCTTTTTGTTACAATCACATTTTGAGTGACTTGCAATACAGGCTTGGTTGAGCCTACATCCTCTCTGTCTTTGCAAGGAGTGATCAAACCACCAGACTGTTTAATGATTCTGATGATTTCCTCTCATTCTCTTCTGGTTTATGTTGTACCAAATCCCTAAACACTTACTGACGGTAAGAGTTCTCTCCCACCAGTGATTAGTAGGCATTTCATAAGCATGGAAAGAGCAGTCTCCATTTCTTTCCTGGCATATTTCTGTAATAAATCAAATGTTCAATATCTTTCGTGCGTATTTTTTAAAAAGGTATGGGTCAGTGATGAAGTATCTAGGCATCTAAATAATTTCATTTGGCCCAAATTCTCATTTCTACCTAGTGATCAAAGAGAAGCTTTGGACTGGCAAATATTAAAAAAGAAATTCTTTACTACAGATAAATTTATGAGATTTATGTGCACTTTCAGTTTTCCAAAGAGCCAGACTAAATGTGCTGTTTGAAAGGGAGAATCAGACTTAATGTCTACGCTCTGAGTTCTGCAATGGGCTGCATGCAGGCACATCTGGGCCCCTTTGCAGAGCTCTATTGACTGCAGCAGGGATCCATGGAGATACAGTGTGACTCGCAGCTGCTACACAATGGCACTTCTAGCTAAGGTTAATCATTAGATGCTGGTCGATGAGTTATTTCACGTACCTAAAAAGACATAGTTAAGATAGATCCAGATAGAGAAATGAATATCCATTGAAATGCAAATCTCTCAATAAAATAGGTTTTGATAACCAGAGCTACTTTGATAATCCTAATGTACCTCCCTTTTAGGCACCCAAGGTGAATTATTTTACAAATTATATCTTTTTGTCCCAGAAAGACACTTCTGAATTGCATATACTGATTTGAACGGGAGTGATTGTACTTTCTTTAGTGTTCCTATTCATTCTCAGATTTTTGCACAAATGCAGGCATGATCAAGGAAATAAAAAGGTATGATTTTAGAATATGGCAATTCTGAAAATTAATTTGATGGAACATGGACTTACTTTATGTTGGATGCTCCCTGAATAAACCTGATAAACCCATTCAGAGTCTGAAGGTGACCTTCGTGCTGCAACTTTTAGAGGCTTCAGAAGATGTTAATTCACTTTCAGTACCTTCTTGACCCAGGGTGCACTGATGGCTGAACATTTGACAGAGAAGAGGTACTCCGGGGAGTGATCACTATTTTGAATGCGAGTAGATCAAGGAATGACCTTGGCAAGTGTATGACATTTGCAGCATTTTTGGCATCACAATCATACTTTTTTAAGCAATGGTATTAGGTGTATGACAAAGTATGTGATGTCAGTCACTTACTAGAAAATAAAATGCAGACCGTAAAAAAAAAAAAAAAAAAACCAACCCAAAACCAGTGTGACTGAGAGATCCCTTTCTCAGGAGTAATATACTCCAAGCTTCCCCTGGGATTGTTTTGGCTGTTAAGTATTGCTGCTCAGGAATGAGAATTTGTGGAAAGAAGTTAGGGTGCTTCTGGCTTCTGCCCTGTACTTGGCACTGGTGATGCCACACTTCAATTCCTGTGTCCAGTTTTGGGCCCCTCTGTCTTGGTTTGAAAGACAGGTGTCAGACAAGAAAGGCAGGAGCCTCCCTTGGAATGGAAAATGCAACGCCCTTCCCTCCGAATTATTATAATTTTGAAATAAGGAGCTTTCAGGCAGAGATATGAGGGGTAGAAATAACAGTTCTTTACTAATATATATATATGTATAACAACACAAACAAACAGCAACAGCTGTGGCAGTCACAGCAAACAGCAGCCCAAACCCAGTGCGGCCACACTCGGCCTCGGGCCCTTTCCCCTGGGTGCAGTTCCTGCGGGGCGGCTCCCGGGGAGCAGGGCAGGTGCGATGGTTCCCCCGCGGCTGCAGGGGGCGCTCCGCAGCGAGCTCGGGCAGCGCCGGGAATGGCGGCGCGGGGTCCCAGGAAGGGATGGACAAAAAGCCTCACAAACCCCTGGGCAGCTGATCCCAGTGCCCCAAGCAGGACCCTCGGGAACAGCAGGGACGAACACAAAGTCCTGGGTGATAGACGTGATGTATCAAACTCTGCAGCTGCAGCAGAAACCCCGGGAGGTCTCGGCAGGCAGGGGGTGTGGGGCTGCAGTGTAGCGAAACTCCCAGCGGCAGCAAAGGAACGGCAGGGGCAGGGCAGCCACGGCCCAGCTCCCGGCGGGGCAGGGAAAGATGGGCTTGGGATCCCAGGATTTTCCCTGAGGCACTCCAGCAGTGGTGGAAAGGTCCCTCATTTAGTGAGGTGGGGTGTTAGGGTCCCAGTGCAACAGCCGCTCCAGCAAGCAAGCTCCACTCACGGTAGGAGGAAGGCAGCAGAGGGCAGAAACCTGCAGTGGCGACGAATTCTCTCCACAACCACAGCAGCCTTTCTCCCCCTCTGAACGCTGAGGGAGCAAGACCCCTAGGGGCTGTACCCAACCCCTTTTTCCCAGTTCAAATCTCACGGCATCTCTGACCTACACAAGAAGACCCCAGGTGAGAGAGAGTAGCCAGCTGGACCCCTCCCCCTGTGGCCAGGTCTTTTTGTCTCTCTTAAGTACTCAGTAATTTGTCCCCTGGCAACATGTATGGGGAAAATTATTTTAAGAGAAAAAAAAACAAAAGGAGAACTCCTAAAACCCCAACACCCTCACTTCAAGAAGGACATTGAGATGCTGGAGAGTGTCCAGACAAGGGCAGCAAAGCTGGTGGAGGGCCTGGAACACAAGTCCTGTGAGGAGCAGCTGGGGGAGCTGGGGTTGTTTAGCCTGGAGAAGAGGATGCTCAGGGGTGACCTTACAATTCTCTACAGCTGAGGAGAGGAGGTTGTAGCCGAGTGGGGGTCAGTCTCTTCTCCCATGCAAGTAGCGACAGGACAAGAGGACACAGTCTTACTCTGCACCCGGGGAGGTTTAGGCTGGGCATTAGGAAGAAGTTCTTCACAGAAAGGGTGACTGGGCATTGGAATGGGCTGCCCAGGGAGGTGGTGAAGTCACTGTCCCTGGAGATGTTTAATGAAAGACTGGACATGGCTCAGTGCTGTGGTCTAGTTGACAACATCTACTTAGGTCATAGGTTTAACTCGATGATCTCAGAGATCTTTTCCAACCTACTTGATTTTGTGATTTTGTGATTTTTTTTGTTGTTGTTTTGACCCTGGATTAACTGTAAGATGTAAAACCATGCCATTTTCTAATTCTGGCATTTCAAGCTATCCTAAAAGTGAAACAATATTGTTTCCCATACATGCCTTTTCACCAAATAAATAAAAGATTTGCCTTCTGCAAAACACACAATGCTTGCATAAGTCCTGGTGCAGTACTGTGTGTTGCAAATCTAGCTCACAGCAATACTTATCATGCAGCAATGACAAGAGACTTCAGGAAACATGCCACAAACCATCCTGGGTGTTCATCAACATCTGATCTTGGTGACAGCAAAGGATGGGCTGAGTGCTACACAAAGTGATAGATTTCGACTGAGTGGTGCCAGGTGCTGTGGTACCCATCGCAGTGGGGATGCCTCAAATCCCCCAGCACCGTATGTGAAGTCATCAAGCTACTTCAGACACTATCCATGGTGCCATAAACTTTCCAGAAGTTATATAAAGCAATGGAATGCAGCAAAAAAACCCAAACAATGTTAGCTATCTTTTATTTACAGTGTCTTACTCCTTTTCCAAATACACCATTAATATAAAAGGAAATAGATGGTTAAATGTTAGATTGCTAAAGATGAGGAAATAAGGGTCTTGCGGTTTTCATTAGTTAATGCCCTTCCCTTATCATTAGTTAATGTGTTATTGCAGCCATTGAATTAGCTTGCATTATTCTTCCTTTCATTAAAACATATTCTAAATAGATTTCTGGTTTTCCAAGTCTTCTGCTAGAAAGGCCTAAGCTGGGAATAGATAAGGAGATGCAGACATCTTTTTCCATCACCTGAAATATCTTCACAAACTTTACGTAGTGCTTTTCGATTGCAATACAAGGAAACTTAAGTTTCTTCCTACATTTTTGATGTATGGAATCCTATTAAGCATGACTAAAAGACAAGGAATAACAGAAATTTAAATCGGGGGTTTAGAGTGAAAAGAATTTTTTTAAATCATCCTTTTTGTTTCTTTGTGTTTGAGATTTTTTTTTAGCACATTTCATTGCTTCTTGTAGGGTTAAAATAACAGGAGTTTTCCTGCAAATATTTTCCCCCATTCTGCTCTTAAATTTTACTCTTGATGAGGTGTGGGCAAGAACAGCTAGTTTGCACAAGAAGTTGAAAAGGTTTTGGGTTTGTGGTAGCCTCCTAAATGAGCGGGTAGGATTAGGTGGCTGTTACTGTTTGAGCAGGTCTGTGATGACAAATAGAGGTGTTAGGGGTACTTTTGAAATTTGGAGAGGACAGAAGCATAAGTGGCCAAATGCTGACTTCTGGGGGGTGTTTTAGAAGATCTTGAACAGGAAACTGTGAGCTGGGACTTAAAGAAGGGGAAGTAAGGATCTGGGTGGGTCAAGAATGAAAAAGAGCTGTCCTTGGGGGTTCTGGTAAATGTGAGTTCTGGAGCTAGAGGAAGTGGTAGCTTTCAAGTAGGAGCATCAGGACACATGAGGTTTGGATACAGAAGCCTGAGTTTTTGCAGTTTAGAGAAATGCAAGAAAAGGGAGACTGTAAATGCAAGACTCTTAGAAACTGCTCAGGACTGCTTTTGGAATACTATCTCTTTCCTTATTCTTGATCTTCTTTCTGTGGGAATATGCAGCCTATCCTAGGTGCCGTTCACTCTGTACCAGGGTGACAGGCTATCCCAGCTGTGCTAACAGACATGCTACCAGTTATACTGTCCCAGATAGGCATGTCATGCTATAGCTCACTTTATGTGGTTGTAACACAGTATTTTGTCCTCCCTGAACACACTCAGGCAATTCTCTGAGTGCTGAAAGTGCTGTTGCAAATTCAGCTACCTTCACTGGGAGTCCTTCACTTTTAGAGTAAAGATTCTCAACAGCTGCAAGGTCATTACATGGAAGTGCTTTTTCCCCCAAAATTTCTTTAGGCTTTGAGCCTTTCTTTCAGCTAAGATATTTCTCATTAAATTTAAGACCTCTGCCTGGCTGCCATGAACTTCTTCTGAAGCCAATGGAAAATGGAAAGCAACCCTTGGGGGCAGAAATGCTTTTAAAGGACATCTCTTCCTAAAATCTTGTCTATTCAGAATACCAAGTGGGAAGAGAGCAGTCTAATTTAATTTCTCCTATTACTCTCACCCTATTCCTCCTTTTCCATAGCACTGATTTTTAGAGCCACCTCTTTGATGTTACTGTGTATATTTGTTTAGTGGTCCTGGAGATGATCTGTTAAAACATCTCGTTTGCACATGATTGTCTGGCCCTTCTGCAGTGATCAGCTGAGATATAAGATCATCTCTGCTGCTACAGAATATAAAAGAAAATTGTTTTCTCTTTTCAAAGCAAAAGAACCTTGATGTTTTTGGAAATGAAGGTCAAGAATTTTGTTCCTAAGCTTATAGATAGAGTGGATGTCATTAAAAAGTCAGCATTTACCAAGGCCAGATGTTGATTGTGTTTTCTAGTATTGTTGACAAGCATGAGACTTCCTTGAGCAACAGATCATGACATTTGAGAGCAACTGCCCCATGTAATTCTGGTATTTTGCTTCTGGATCATATTTATAGCAAGGTCATAATTTTCACCATGCATCGACACATTTATCCTAGAGGATAACTTTGAGATTATATCTTAGAAATAAAAACTAATAATTTCTTTGTATCAGGAAAATTTCAAAGGGTTAATCAAATGAGTGTAAAATTGCTTTTAAAGCCTAATATATGTAACATTTCTTTTGCTTTGCTACAGTTCCATGAATCAATTAATCTCCTCTGATAAATGAAAAATTATTTAACTATCAGGTAATATCCAAACTCATTCATCAAAACTCAGCTGCTTAGAAGTACTGTGGAATACTGGGCTTCTTTCCATAAGAAATTTTTGCTGTAAAAAATTGTTGATAGTATTTAATGATAGCAATACCTAACACGGAACCAGAATGTGATTAATTAAATAGTAGATTGTTAAGCATTACTTAGCTAAGGGGACAGTAATTAGGATCAAGTTTAAATTAATTAAAGTAGTTCATACAGTAATTTATAATCTAATTCTTTTCCTACTATCTTTTCTTAATGTGGCTCATGTTTTAATGAAATCTCAAAACATCTCATTCACAAAGTGCTTATGAACTCAGAATCTAGATTTTGCCACCTGATGATGACAAGCAGGAGGTCCAGGAGGGACTTACTTGTTTTGAAAAATACTAATGTAACAACATCAAAGAGATTATAGACAGTACCAAACAGATTAAAGTCTCTCTGTCCTCGTGAGACTCCACCTGGAGTAGTATGTCCAGGTCAAGAGTCCTCAGCACAAGAAAGATGTGGACCCCTTAGATCAGGTCTGCAGGAGGCCACAAGATGATCAGAGGGCTGGAGCACCTCTCCTATGAAGACAGGCTGAGAGAGCTGGGGTTGTTCAGCCTGGAGAAGAGAAGGCACCCTTGCAACCTTCCCATACCTAAAGGGGGCTTTTAAAGAAGAGGGAGAGTGACTTTTTACCTGGACAGGTAGTGATCAGTTTTCAACTTAAATCTCAGGAAGAAATTCTTGACTGTGAGAGTGGTTAGGCACTGGCACAGGTTGCCCAGAGAAGATGTGGATGCCCCATCCCTGGATGTGTTCAGGGCCAGGTTGGACAGGGCTTTGAGCAACACAGTCTAGTGGGAGATGTCCTTGCCCTTGGCAGGGGGTTGGAATTACGTGATCTTTAAGGTCCCTTCCAACACAAGCCATTCTCTGATTCCATGATGAAGTAAAACATATACAAAACTCAGAATGACACAGAGCAGGTGTCAGTCATCAGCCTTCCTACAGAGGAAAGGAAGTTTAGTTACATCCAGCAACTAAATGCAGATAGTGAGGCTTTACACCACTCCACCTAATCTATTCTATTTGTCTTCATACCTACGGGAACAAAAAAATGTTGCTACAGCTCTTGTTTTTATCATCTAGAACCAAATTAGACCCACTATCAGACTGTTATCTTAATCATAGAATCACTTTGACTGTAATGACTTAATTAACCTCTGAGCACATACCTGCAATAATCTCATACATTTTCATTTTGGTTTTAGCAGTTATAGCATAGTTTCTACATAGTTTATCTCTGGCATGAGGTTACAGAGACATTCCACAGAAGGAACTGAATAGACAGGAAGAAATGAATTGGTTTTTTCTCCAGGGAAATTTCTTAGGATTTTGAAAGAATGCCTGCCTTGAACAAAGATGAAAGCAAAACCCATCCTTTTTTTTTGCTTCACCAGCTCTGTTGCTCTTCTTTGGACATGCTCCAGCAAATTTATTAGGAAAATTTCTTTGCTGAAAGTATTATCAGGCATTGGAACAGGCTGCCCAGGGAAATGGCTGAGTCACCATCCCTGGGGTATTTAAAGGACATGTAGATGTGGTACTTAGGGACATGGTTTAGCGTTGGGCTTGGCAGCATTCGGTTAACAATTGGATTCAATGATCTTAGAGGCCTTTTCCAAAGTAAATGATTCTGTGAATCTAAAGCAGATGCATCAACGAAGCAAGGCTATGTCTGTGTTGACCCTGAGACGGGAGAACACATGGAAATTCTTGAGAACAGATCTCCCAGGCATAAGGGTCGCTATATCCCATCTGCTCTTGCAGCTGGTGGTGTGAGGGAATACTAGATCATCACATGTCAGACATCAAAGGACATGGCCACACAGGGAGATGAATCTCAGTACCCTTTGCTTTTCTGGGCAAAGCCATGATAAAATGTTGGAGATTCCTCCCTGAGTGCTCCTCAGGGACTGCATCCAAACTCAGGTTGTGTCCACTCCATGAGGAAGGCTGAGTTCCCTCAAGCACCAGCCTGTGGTCATGCTCAATGTTTGATAAATATGGTCTGAGAAACAAGATCCTGGTTTGTGCTTCATCTTGTGGCAGGAGTTGAACCTGTGGCTTTCTCACTCACTGAGTGGTCTGGTTCTTCCAGAGAGGAAACTTCACCCTTCTCAGGGAAGTGTCCAACAGCCCAGGCACATGTCACAGACACTGCTGGACTGACCAGCTCTGCCAGCTGAGCATTCAGTAACCGTATGGCCAGTATTAGGCATTCAACTGGCACAAATCTATTTTCTGTTTTTGTTAAAGCTACCTTTAAGGAATAAATATAAAAACTACCTATTTACCACATGAAACCAAATATTGTCTGGGGCATTAATTAATTTCTGCACTGATCTGCAAGGGAAAGTTCTAAAATATGATTTACAGAGGTTCTGAGAACTCTGGTGTACCATGTTTGAGACTTTAATTTTTTGTATTCAAGGCAAAGTACTGAGCTTTTGTTAGGTTTATTTATTTACCTGGAATGTTAATCAATACATTTAAAACAAAACATGAAGACTAGCATGACCTTGGTGTGAAAGCATACTGAAGAGGGCTCAGTGTGGTGTTATGGTCCCAGTCCTCCAAGATGGGAAATGTGTTGTAATAAAACAATTTTTAGAGCTTCATGTAACTGCTCTGAGCACCTTATTAATTTATAATTTTTTTAGCTGAACATGGGATATTTTAGTCTTTTGTAAAACGGTATCAATCCTTTGATGATAAAAGGTCTCTTGATGCCTAACACCCTGATGAAAACCAGATTACAAGGAGCAGATTTTATCTATGAAGAAAGATTTTTAGTTACTTTGGTTTGTGCTTTAGCTCTGTTTTTTGTTCCTGTTGACCTAGACATTGTCTTTTAGTAAAGTTCAACATTAATAGCCAGGAGGATTGATGATGTTTAAATACAGCAGACTTAAAACTTCATACCACCTAGGCAGCAGAGCCACATATTCTCTGCTTGTGCTAAGACATTTGACTACAACAGATCTATGATGCTTTACATGGAGTAAGATTTGGACCTGGGGGAGTGGGTTTGTGAGTGTCATACAAATTACTGTCTTCAGTGTCCTAATTGATTCCATCTGTAGTTTTACACCCTTTCCTTTTTTCTTCCTCTTTCCTTTGTAGTCAGAGCTACCTTCAAACTGCAAGTGACGTGCCTGGGGGTCACAACCTGGATCCCTCTGCAAACTACAATTCCCCAAAGTTTCGCTCAAGGAATCAGAGCTATATGAGAGCAGTGAGCACGCTCAGTCAGGCCAGCTGTGTTAGTCAGGTGGGAAATTCTTGTTATAACTTTTCTTGTAGGTTAACTGCAGATATGAGAGTTGTTACTAGTGGATGGTTTTAGTTTTTGGGGGTTTTTAAAATTAATATCAAACTGAGTATATGAATTGTCGAAGTCATTCAGTTCTAAGGAATGTTACTCAAAATTTTAAGAAAAATACTGAATGCTAGAGGTGAAGAGATGCTATTGCACATAATATTTTCCATTTATTTTTCATTAAAAATATAAATACAGGTGTTTTGATTTTCAGTCCATATTAAATATTTAAATGTTAAGAAGATTCAGACTGAACATGAGGAGTACACTCCTACAATACTCATCCTCTGAAAACACCTGCTCTGATTTCAGTAAATGTCAGATAAAGATACAGATTGAAAAAAATTATGCTCCAAAGGAGCAGTGATTCATCCTAAACCAAATCCCTCACTCTTCTTGGGTGAAAGAATAAGTCCCATAAAAAATTCTATGTATGGGGTCTTCTGAAAAGGTACAGGTTTCCTTCCTACTGGTTTTATGTCTGTTAGTTAGTGCTAACTCGTGGTAAAGTGAGGTTTGAATCAGACCTGAAGTGCAAGCAGCCATGAGAAGTATGTGCATGTTCTGTTTAGCAGAGGACTTTACATAAAATTCCCAATGTTTCTGATGTTTATAGGTTCTGAATTTCCTTTCCTGTGTGGTTTAATGACAGATGGGCCCTGCCCTCTCCTCAGACACGTTACTTAGTATTTCTTTGACCATTTAGTGAGCCACCTAAGGGTATACTTACACAATGGTTATGTTAAAAGAGAAATCTTTTTAAAGCAATTTTATATTAATTCATATTTGATTTGTAGTGCATGGCTATTCAGGCCTGGATTCATGGCATCTAATTTGAGGCTTTTAACTGAGGCAACAGCTAAAGCTCCCTCTGTAGTTAATGGAGCGAAAGAGTTTCTTCCAGGACAGTGCACATCCCGAGTGGGCTGAGAGCCCTCTGGAAATGCTTGTCAGTCTTCACTGACTGTAAAGAGCTGGGAGGGGCAAGTCACCTGACTAATGCCCTTCAGTCAAATTCCTTAATTTATGTGAAGTAATCCTAAGTATAATCTTATGTAGCATACATTGGAATTAGAAACAGTCAGTCATTTTCCAACCTTTCACTATTTTTTTTCACAGCTCCCTCGTGAAAACTGTTCCCATCATACTCATGCCTTGGTTTTTATTATGCTGGTTTGGTTATTTTCTGTTTTTATTATATTCTGCTTTTGGGAAAGTTTCACATGGATTAGATCCTGCATTCAAAGCAAATGCTGTTGGCTGCCACCTAACAGTATTATCACATAGAACTATTCTAATGTCTTCTGCCTCTGTGACCATGTCCATGCACAGAGATGTTCACTGAGCTGTCCATAATGACTAATTGGTTTCAGTAGTGGTTAAAATTCTTCATTTCAGTGTGCATTACCTGGAAGGCTTCCACAATAGATTTCATTTGCAGGTAGATTGCTCAATTGGCCAGATTAACTAAACCTGCTGGATATAGTTCCTTACTTTTTCAGTGTTCACTAACCTGTGGGACTTTATGTTAGCGCACACTTCCTACCTCACAGTCCAGCTGTTTCCAGACCATTAATAAATGCATTTAATAGATGTTACCCGAAGCAAATGTATTAAAATATCAAGTTATGAATGTTTACTGCTTCCTGTTCTTTTTCTATGACACCATCCTCTTCTTGTTCCATCTACATAACAGCAGTTTGTATAATTTGTGGTATTTTTTGTGCCTTTTTGTTGTGAGATCCTTCCTTTTTCACACCTGACAAAGGGTAGGCTCAAGAAAAATGCTGACTTCCATGGTTTATATTTTTAATTTATGTTTGAAAACTTTTATTTTTCTATTGTCAATAACCTTAGTTTGAAAGAAGTGGTTAAGACTTACAGAGTTTATGGACTAAATTACCATATATTTCCTAATCAAAAATATTGCAAAATAATTCAGAATAAGATTTTTTTAATCTCTTTGAGATTGCATTAGTCTACTTAACTTCATTAAAAGCAAATTTTATGAAGGGTAATGTAATTCCTTTCAGAAGAGTTTTAGTAGCCAAAATGTCTTACACAAAATTAAAATACCAGTTATTCATAATCATCAGAACTTCTGTATAAAATTTCCATTTACTTAACCAAAATCCTAAAACATTTGACATATTTGCAGGGACTCTCTTTCCATAATAATAAAGCACTAGGAGCACTTAGCAGCTGTATGGGAAAATTAATATCAACTGGATGTGCCATTTAGTGATGCTATAAATTTAACTTGTAAAATTATTCATACTGATTCTGACTTCTAGCACTCACTTTTTAGAAAAAAATTATTTTCAGAAAGTCGTGCAATTATCTGTTCATCGTTAATTTCCTATCTGATTTCGGATAAACACAATATTAATTTATTCAGGTACATTTACAGGTAGTTAAGGCTGACTTCAGTGAACCTTTAAAAAATGCTGTAGGTAGAATTAAGGCACTAATCTTCAAAACAGCAACATACAGTTACCTACCGAGAGGCTCCCCAAGCCTGGCCACTCTGCCTAAGCCCTGTTTATCATGGAAATTGCCTCTGAAAAAGGCACAGTGTTGTGTCATGCCCAGCCTGCAAAGCAGGGTTAGCAGGTAGATGCTGGGTACTGCCCAAGCCCTGCAGGGAGCTGGAGGGTGCTGCTGAAATACCCCAAGGGGACACCCTGGTAGAGGGTACAGGAGGCACAGCTGGGCTGCTCTGCCAGACAGGGACACACAGCTGGGAGAAGTATCAGGTTTTGTATAAGGCTGCTGAAGAAAAGGTTCTTCCATGGTAGTGAATGGCTAACCCAGTTAACCAGGGAGTGAGGTTGGCTTGGGTCCCTTCTCAGCTATGCCAAAATATATTAAATGTGACATTGATGTATGGCATGCATGATGCACTTAATATATACATGTAAACAGCTGATGTCAGTTAAACAATGTGAATGTGATCAGAAGGGATTACTACATTTTAACTATTTGCTAAAACAGTTCTTCATCAATGTACAGGTGTCCATTTGAGATGTTGAGGCCGTGATGATCACAAAAAAGCAAGTCAAAAATCAAATGCATTGTTGTTGTTTATTCAGATGAGTGAAGCAGAGGTTAATGGGCAATTTGAATCGGTGTGTGAATCAGTGTTTAGTGAAGTTGAAGCTCAGGCAATGGATGCCCTTGACCTCCCTGGATGTTTCCGAACAAGAAGCCACAGTTACTTGCGTGCCATTCAGGCAGGCTATTCCCAAGATGATGAATGTATACCTGCGCTGTCATCTTCCAACATCACCTCAACCATCAGGTCAACCACAGGTAAGCAAATCTCCACTGACCCTTCCACTGCTCTGCATGTGAAAATATATCAGCTTGTTTTCTAAAAGGATGTTTGACACTGGGAGCATTTTCCCTGTGTAGAGATAATGTTTGATACCAACATTCTTAAGTTTGTGATACTGTACCATTGTGGCTACATCTTGGAATAAGCTCCTTCTGGGAAGAATCCTGCATGCGTAATATAATGGACCTGGATTTTTGACCTTCATTTCACGTACATAGAGTTATCTAGGTGCAAATATAAAAATGCAAGTGCAAATGGTATAATTTCAATATTATTAGACATTAATGTGCTTTATCCATCAAGTAATTTATCTTCTAAATGAGATTAGTTGTGCTAATTTTAATTTAGATTGTTAAAGCACCAAAAAAAAAAGAGAAGCAAGATTAAAAATATTTGGTCTAAATACTCTAAGGCAGTTAATTTAAAAGGTGATCAATTACTTTTAGGGCAGGTGTAACCAATTGTATCAATGCACTGAATTGTAAACGTTTTGGCAAGCTTCACACATCTGATATTACTCATCAGTAGCCATTAGCATTCATTGTTATAACACTCACTGTTAAGGTCTTTTAACATCCTTCTGGCAACTTTCTTTTCTCTTGTTAGTTGCTTAGCAAAGACGATAGCTTTCTTCAATTTAGAATATTAGCATGTATTGGTAGAGAAAAGATTACACAGAGAGCAGTTAAATAATTAAAATGAAATCTATAGGAAATATGTATTCTTTGTAAACTGATCCCAATTCACTTCTGTGTTTCCAGACATGTTAATGTTGGTTCCTAATTATAAACTGTCCTTGCCAGATACTATTAAATTGTAGTGCAGGCTACCCATATACAAAAGGTAAAAGTGAGCTCAAAGTGTATCATATAAAAATACTTTTTAAATTATTTGCTTGACATATCTGTTGTATAACAGAACAGTGGGAGCTTAGAAAGGAAGCTGTGGTTGAATAACATACATTTGCATTCCAGAAGTAGCACAAAATGTTATTTTATCTTAAGCATAGTATTTTAATTGTTATATAAAACTTTGTGTAAAACTAGAAATTGTTGCTCACAGTGCCTCCTCTAGGGATGTTTCAGTCCTTTGATTAATAGAGATGCTATCATGATATAAAATGAGATCTTATTGCTACCCCAGAGACTAATTTTCATCTTTATCATATATTACTGTGTGATCATTATGAAGACACCTTCCATGGCAAAAGACACAAATAGATACTTATTTTGGAGTCTGACTCCAAGTACTGAATTTGAATATTTTCAGAATTACCTTGGTTACCAAGTGGACTGATTTCAACCTAAGCTGTCTTGAGTTTATATGCTAGATAAGCCCAAAATTCTCACTGAAAAGAATTTATTTTATTTTCCCTTGCGTGACAAAGCTGAATAATAGAATATTTTTGGGAAAATAAAAGATTAGGTAATAAGTATGTCTGCATCACAGTGTTTTCATACTTACGAAAAAGGTTTTGCATTGATTAGTAGCCTGCTGGTTAAATACTGTGGTTTTGAAAACTTTAACCTTCATTTCACACATACTTTCTTCCTCATATCAGAAATGATTTATCAGATAGATTTTTCTGAACACAGATGTAATTCTTCTTTTTTGCGGTGAGGTGATATTGACAATCTGAAGAAATAAGATTATTTGAGGTGTTTTCCTGATCCAAAACTATTTCCAAGCCTATGGACTGTATACAGTTCTGAGTGTGGTCCTATATTTAAAATATCATCTCTGTGCCACTGAGAAAGTTTGTCCTCAGCTTCTATATAAGTTAAATATACAAATCAGAAACAATTATCTGAAATACAAGAAGAGTAAGGATTATGTAATTCACTTTTAATGGGAAATTTCAATTGCCAAATAAGTTCTTGTTTTTAAAACCCTAGGGGTGACTCTTCCATTTTTCTCTCTTCAGTCTCTGTCACTTTGGAGGGAGACGCTTTATTTCTTATCATTACTATAATTCAAAAAAAATCTTACTTCTCCATCCCTCTCTGAAAACCTGCTTCTTGTAAAAGAAGCAGTTGCCTGAAATATGAAAATGGTGTTGGCAGATATTTGACATTTATATGGGGTTCATTCAAATAAATGTCAAAAAGGTCAGTGTTTCACATCAGCTTTTAGATCCAATTCAGTCTTTTGAATTCTTAGGAAAATTACATTAATTTCTTTTTTGCTTCTGTTGTAACAAATTCTTCTTGCCAAAGAAACTAAATTAATTCTTTAGAAAATTAAAACTAATTTCAATTTAATTATCCCATTCGATTTTAGTGATATAGGTCATGACTACCTCTTATCATTGTTGTAAAGCAATTAATTAATAACACATAGGCTTAGCTAAACATTAATTCATGTAAATAAAAATGTAAACCTAAAATAAAATAAATGTGAAACCTAAAATAAATTTGATGTATGTTTACATACATCAAATTTACAATTTGATCTATGAATTCAATTACAAAAGTATAGAATATATATTTACAGCATGCAGTTTGCTAAAATATTCCTAGATGCATTAACAGCTTTCAGAAGGTAGAAAGGTTGCACTATAATGAATATTATGTGGGACATTATTAATGGACTCTGCTAATGGGGCTTTCTAATAGATGGAAAAAGAACTACCAATGTCGGGCTCTTCTTAACTGCATACAACTTCACAGAGAAAGCCCCATGAAACATTGGTACGAAAGAACACAACTTCTGCACGGATCCATGTAGTTTAATTATTTGTGGAATCAGTCTTCTCCGCCTCTGAAGGAGATTGTGACAAGGCATAGGGCACTCCCTGTGGCCCCAGGTGTAAATGAATGAGACAAGTGAGAGTGCAAAGGGGGCAGCCAGCATTGCTGGCCCACGGTAAGCTGGACCTGGGCTCTGTGTGACCCCTGCTGAGACTCTTGCTTCACTGAGGTTAGGGCACTTCTAGCCATCACGTTTCATTTTGTGAAGAGATAATGAACCCAGTAAAAGACACTTGATGTTAAAAGCCCTGAATGACAGCATATGCTTTCTGTCTCTGAACCGTATCCAGTCACAGCTGTCAGATGCACAGCTGAGAAAATACAGCTCCAGCTGCTGCTGCCTCCCACCTCGTTCCTCCATCACAGACAACATGTAATTTCCTGAATGGGAAGTCACTGAGTGCAGTAGTCATCCTAAGTGCTACTGACTTACAGCTATGCTACTCTTGCGAGCAATGCTTCACTTTTCAGGAAGAGTTCATAAAAACTGGGTTACTTTCCCAGGCAGTACCAGCCCGCTTCCCTGTTGTCTAAGCACATCATCCCGCTGTCAGCTCAGCAGGCTCCTTCCCGGTGACACCTGGGGGTGTGGCACAGTGCTGTGGGAAGCAAAGGCTGCCGGAGGTGTTGGGGCTGTGTCACCACCAGCTGAGCCCGCAGGGAGCCCTGAGTGAGGAGTCCTGCTGGGAAATGGAGAGCAGTAGGTCGGGAGCAGTGCAGCACTAACACCTTATCCCACCTGCAACACCTGGCTTCTCTTGCTGAAAAGTAGTTCAGATATCGTGGTACAACATTTGACTGTGCTATGAAAACATAACCAACAAGGACATCTGGAAGATATTAATCACTCCCTCCCTTGTTTCCCCTTAGTCTGAGGTCAACTTATTTATGTTACAAGTTCTGTATGTAGAGAGAGTCCTTTATATTACTCACTCCATATGTTAGAGACTATTTCAGGGTGTTTCCTCACAGGTTTTTTAGTTTGGTTTTACTGTGAATGCAGAAATACTGAGCTGCAATGCTAATGGAGGTAGCAGTTAGGATGGCCTCTTGTGAAGCAGAAGAACAAGCTAAAATCCCTTCCCCGAGAGAGAGAGAGAAACTTGCTATTTGCACTTCTGGTCAACTTGAACACCAGCTTATCATCTGCTCAGATGTGCGGGCTCACATATTTTCTTCTGATGACATTATTATACATTGTATAAAACACTTTCATTTTTATTGAGAGAAACACTGCCTCTCTGGGCCACTGCTCGGGATGTTCACTCATCAGGTGTAATACTTTCTCAGTGTATATTGCATTTATAGTCAAATTGAAACAGCTAAGCCAGAAATACTAAATATGTGACTCAGTCAGGTGTATGAAATCCTTCTCCAGCAACAAGCATGGACTAAGTGGTCTCAATTAAGTTCTTTGGTTTTTAGTCTGATGAATAAAAGAGAGGATCATTTTCGGTTTCTTAAGACTACTCCATGTTTTCCTCTAACCCAAGTTTTTGGCTATGACAGTGTTTTTTGACTGGATTAATGATGAAAAAATCCACCTAGCTATGGACCTCAGCACAATGGAGAGTTGGCCAGGGTACATAAAGGCCTCCTGGATTCCTCTCCTATGTTAAATGTCAGTCTAAAGTTATTTCTCCCTCTTGAGAGATTGCCTGCTAATTTTAGAGAGAACCTTAGCATGAAGCATTGCTGGATTTAGGGATTATATTTACTAGCCTTAAGTTGCCAGTATACTTCATAAATTTTTTTAATTCTTCTAGAAAATGTAGCATAATGCAAATCTGTCAGATTCTTCCAACCTTAATGATTCTCTCAGTTGTGCATGCACCTCCTTTTATCTGGTTCATAGTAGGTAGCTCAACTAATATCATGCTTGCTAAAGACTTCACTGAAGAAGATGAAAAGTAGAGAACTATCTTTTGGCCATTTTAGTTTTCTCAGTCAGCTGGATTCTGCTTGGCAATGAATAAATTCAGAGAATTCCACATAGTTCCACTGAACTATTGAGCACTAATACCAAAACCAATTAATTCAAACAAGGTCACATTGGATGAGGGAGGTTTCAATTAGAGCTCCTACAATTACTCAGGATGCCTGAGGAACTGCAGGTTTCCCTTGTCCTGACTTCAAGCTATTTTCAGCTTTTCATTTTCAAGTAAAAGACTACTAGGGTGATTTTTTACAGCCCATGTTTGATATTTAGCTACAAAAATCTCATGGTCAGTGAACTGATTGCACAGTCATGTACTTACAAAAATAAATGGATGAGAATATGATGTTTCACAGAGAAATTGTACTGTTCATAGCACAGCTACCCGTTCATACCCTGAAAGGACTGATTCACTGGTTGCTATCTGAACACTAATAACATTAGTTATTATGTTTAGGTTTTGCTGGTTTGTTGGGTTTTTTCAATATATGAGGATACCAAAGGTGGGCAAAAACGATGGTATGACACCCCTCCCATGAGAAAAACATAAGAGAATTGGGACTCCTCAGCCTGGGGAAGAGAAAGCTCAGAGGGATTTTATAAATTTGTATAAATATAAAAATTGAGAAAAAAAATGCTCTTCAGTTCTTAAAAGAAAAATGGTTTATGAGCAACAGATGTATGATTTTATTTCCTCAAGTATGAGATACTTCATCCAGGTGGCTGTTTGGATCTTCTTAATCTGATGCACTATGGCTAGGAAAACGCAGCCAAATGGGGGAAAACATCTGCATGAAGTTACAACTCCACATTTTCTGTTCTGTCTATAGAAAAAATGCTCTGAGAGGATTTTATTGGTGTCCATTGCTAAGTAATAGCTAGCAGTGGAATCCACAACAGGTATGTTTAAAAACACAAAGCAGAGTCCAAATAAGATCTAGAAGGCTGTGTTCTCAATCATAATTTTTTATGTTGACTTTCCTTAATTACTGCTGGGGCTCCGTGGAATTATCTGACACTCCAGCTCTCTGCAGGAAACACACCATCTATCTCTGGGAGCACTTGGGCATCCTGAGTTAATCCTTTGAAGCTATGCCAACTTGTGTTCCTATACTGTGAGAATAAATCTTATCCTAACAAATGATGAGCCCAGTTCTACACTTGGATATGCACACATAATTTTCATCGCTCTGGGTGTATCTGGAGGGTGTAATTAGTCTTTAATTTTTTTAAACGTATTGAAGTTCTGCTGCTATGCTGACACTGCTGTTCACTAGCAGCTCTATATGGTGGAAATGGCCCAGGGAGTCACTGGGATGAAGGTGACACAAATACTTAGGTTCAAGGAGTTCAACAGAGGATGGCCAAGGGGCTGTCACAACTGTTCACAACTCTGGGATTCCTGGAGATGGAGTAAGGCTGTGCTAATCAGGGCTGCCTGGCCTCTTCAGGCTGATGAGGCATGAAAGCAGTTGGAGCAGTAGCCAGGAGCTTTTCGTAATTTTCATTCTCCCTGGTACAGGGAGGTACAGATTATCTTCAGAGTCAAAGATAAAAAATGAAGTCACTGCCTTTCATCTATGGTTAGTTTAAAAAATGTGTAATGAGTGTTTCTCTCTTGCTCCTGCTGTTCTGTGCTTGACAAAATTCCTCCATAACCCACTGGATTTGCCAGACAGCTGGTTCTTTTTTTATTAAAAGGATACCTATGCTCCCTCCCCTGGCAGAATTTGGCTTCAAAGCTAGTCTGTTCACAGAGCTTTCTCAGCTATGTTTTCTTTATGGCATTATCTGTTTTAAAAAAAAAAAAAAAAAAAAAAGAGAAGAATTTATCAGAAAAATATAACATGCAGAGAAGGTGATTCACTGCTAAGTGTTTGAACCCTTCCTGACATGGTAGAAGCTGACAGTGGCAGATGTAAGTCTCAGCCCAGATATTTACTCTGAGATTTCCAGAGGGCTTTGTCTGTGCAGCTCGGGGAAGCACACAGGGTGGGTGACCATGGAAGCACCTGTTCACCGTGCTTCTTTGCAGTGAAAAAGAAGGAAGGACACTGCCCGTGCTTCTCCTTCTGGGTTCCTCTGTGAAAGAAAATAACCTCTAAGAGTCTTCTCAGAAGCTCTGCATGTATTCAGGTTTTTGTTGAAGGTATATATGTCAGGAGCCATAATGATGATATGTGCACTGGAACTACATGCCTTGCCATGCTAGATATACAAGCATCATTTGATCCGTTTCTGCATCAGGAAACTTATTCAGACTCACATCTACCCTGGAAAGATAATTGATAAACCTGGTACTTAAAATGTACTTGAAAGTGTTTTTTCCAGAGCATCAGAGAAAATGAAGATACTAAAATTGGTGACATTCCTAGGGCATAACCTGACAGAATTAGCCTTTGACCAGACAGGTTAGTTGAACTGTGTTGGGTTAGCCTCCAGGTCAAGTCTACTAAACATAGATGCTTCTGTGCAATCTACTAGTCTAAGTTCCCATGACAACAAACTCTGATTAGTTCAAAGACAATTGGCTGGTACCATTTGAGACATTTGAGACATCTACACAGGACCTAGAAGAGAATTGCATCATTCTGGACAAGAAGCTGTTGTCTAGGCAGCCTTTGACTCAGACTGAATAGAATGTATGGATCCTATTGTGCACTGACAGAGAATCAACAAACCCCATCCTACTGAGGTGTTTCTTGTCACCTAATAGCACTGCGATAGTTCCCAGCAAAGTCTTACTTGCTGTAAGGTCAAGGTTCAGTCTCAGTATATAGTCCATTAAAATACACACACTAGAAACCACAAATGCCAGAGCAATCCCAGCAGCACACTACTCCTCCTCTAGGGCAACTAGAGGACATCCAGGGTTTGGGGAGATACTGAGTTTGAAGTGAGTAACCTATCATTTGGCCTTCTGAGAATGAAAACAGCATATCAAGGACACATCAAGTCATGATTTTTATATACATTTCTTTACCTTTTGGGACATTCCTGTGTCCAGAACAATACATATTTCCATTCTCTGTCTCCTTCCCTCCATCCAAGAAATTATACAAATTTCAGTCATAAAAGTTCATCTCACGTGATACATATATCTAAAATGTAGGTGTCAAAGGCAATCACATTAATATGCAATTATAGACAATAGATAGATATGTCCTTTTTGACTTGTACCCGTTATTAAAGAAGTGGTCATCTGGACATCCCTGTTTCTTTCTGTCATCTATTAAAATAGTCTACAATGGCAACATTGTGTAGCTAGCTAACTTTCATAAATCTAGGGCAAGAGTTAAACCTGTTCAAATGCTGGTCCCACTGATAACAAGGATAACTGAGAGAGCCATGCTCCGACTTACAAAGCTGAGACATCAAAACACAGCAGCATCACTTTCTACACCTAAATACAGGGCTGGGAGCCCTGGGCTGGGAGCCTGCAAGTAGCTTTCTTAGTCCTGGTTTTGACACTCATACTGACTCCATCTGCTTCTCGGGTAAAATTATTATTTGAATTGACAAAAAAGAGCACTCTGAGTTTGTGTCCAGACTTGTAGCTCTCTGTGGATTAAATTAATTATTTAGAGGTATTAAATTACATTCGTTTAAAATATTTAGTAGTCACTTAAGTTCTTTAATGTCAGATTATTATCATAATGTAGTGATAAAACTATGCAACATTTTCTTAAGGGTGAATAAGCAAATTGTTTTCCTCATCCTATTCATCTTAGAATTCCTTACTGTAAGTCAAATAAAATTACAAGCTACATAAAGTTATTGGAGAAAGAAAATAGAAAATATAAAAACAAAACCATTATAAGCCTACATATTCATGAGGCGGTTTTGGAGGCTGATGGAAATTAATTTAACTGAATGAGAAGGGTATGTGGGAGTTCATGAAGAAATTCTACTGAAAAACATTTCCAATTTTTTATTTCAATGTGAGAAGAGTAGCACAAGAAGTGCGATTCTTGGTGTTTGGAACTCTTTTTTTCTCTTTGTCTCTTACTGTGTTGATGGTGTGGCAAATGCAATCTGTATTCCTGAAAAGCCGCACATACATTTTGTAAATGAAATATAGTTAAAGGAATATTTTTCCTTCCTGTAACTGAAAAACCGAGATGGTGTTTTTTAATGCAGCTTCAGTATTTTAGAGGCACATAGGAACTGTTTAGAAGAGCAGTACAGCTGTCAGCACTTTGCCGTGCCATCTACAGGATACTGGTTAGGCTATAATTTCTTGCTAATTAACTGATCTAAAATAGAACCCTTTGTAACCAGTCCATCAGCAATCTATGAGGTTTGTGTTGCCCCCATCTCTTTTAATTTTAGCAAAGGCCTACAGTTTCTGATCTTGATGTCTTGTTTGATTTGCATTTCTGTTTTGAGACTAACATTAATTACACTGTCAAAACAGATTTTATCATTTATGTAACATGGAGCTGCCTACAGACCTAAGTTTGCTCAATATGGAGGTAACATCTTGCACACTGAATTGATTATAGTAATTCCTTTTATACTTTTTTCTCCAGGGAGACTGTAGTGGCTCCAGCTTTTTCCAAATTTAGTGATCACAATTCCATTTAATTGTTTATTTCCTGTGCAAAATCAGATAGATGTACAGAACTGAAGCCTAAAAGGATCTACTCTGAATATTGAGACTAACCTGTTGCAGACCAGATTTTTTTTTAAAAAAAACCTCATCCAGTAATTTTGCCTTACCCCAGTAAATTTTAATTGAGGTTTTTTGTCATACTAATGATTTCAGTAGTTTTTAAAAAGTGCTGTACAGATTCTGTTTAGCAGAGAGATGTCAAAGACAGATGCTGCTTAAAAAAATAAGGTTTTTATATGTAATTTGTTTGGAAGCCGTGTCTCTCAGTGATGTGCTATTTTGAAAAACTTTTTTAAAAGGTTGTATATAGAAAGCACAATTCTTGTCTTTGTCAATAATATGTTAATATAATGGTCCAGATCCTGAGCTGGTATGAATTGGTCAGAATCCACTGACTTCAATATTAACATTTTCAGTGGGATTAACAGCATGATCTGGTGTCTCCAACTGTGCATTAAATTTAAAAAATTACAAAAATACAGAAGGTCTGCTTTTCGTACCTGTCTGGAGTTACAAAGATACCTTGGGCCAAGCTGGTACTGGCTGCTATGTAGTAGCTTTAGCAGAAGGGATCAAGATGCAGGAAATTAGGTTTCAGTCATTACTGCAGGCAAATTCCATTCAAATTTGTTTTACCATCCAGCTCACAGGGGATGTGGAGTGGGGGAGATGGAGCTCCCGCCTTTCCCATCAACACTGGTAACAAAAATGAGAGGTTATGTCCCAGTGCAAACCAGTGTGTCACAGGGACAGAGCTTTTGGCTGGACTTTATCTCATCCCTTTAGGCATTTCATAGCACCTTAGAGTCACTGAGGTTGGATAAAACCTCCAAGGTCACCGAGTCCAACCTTTGACTGAACACCACCATCTAAATCAACTGCGAGGCCCACTTGTTTCTTGAACAGTTCCAGTGATGTTAACTGTCAAAATTAGGTGTCCTGATTTGAGCTGGTTGTCCTTGATTGTCTTTATGGTTGACAGAAAAAACTATAGGATTATTAATTTCCTGGTAAAATAAACATCTAAGATGAGTGAGAATTGCCCCCAGAATTGCTTTTTTTTCTCACAGTAATTCTAAAAGAGATTGGACAACTAACTCAGACCTGGATGATTGGGTTTTTTCCAATGACTGATGTGAGATGAGATGGATTCCCATGTGTAGTTCTCAAAAACTGTCTTGAAGGTATGATGTAATTCACTGTTACTAAAAGACCCAACTTAAGATATCGGTGCAGGATAAATACAACATTTTGCCTCCATGGACTATGTCAACATGAGACTACCAGTTAACATCTGGTATACAAATATCAGGGTATAACAAATATCCAGGTCTACTTAATCCTAAGACATGTAAAATGATCCAACAGGAGAAACGTTTACAAAGTTATAGATGCATACTACCCAGACAATGTTTTTGGTTATGTAGTTTAAATAAAATGTAACCCATCATATAAACTGTGCTGATAAAAATCATCTGGATGTAAGCAGTCTTTCAAAACAAAATCTCATAAAAATATCACTGTGATATTTTTATATCATATGTATATATCACAGTGAGATAGATATATATATATATCTCACCATTTCTTACTGTTTAATCTCAACAGGAAGAAACAGGGTCTTTCCACAGATATCCAAACTCAAGACTCTCTCTCTGCTGAAAAACTTTCTGATCCCTTTGCTGGCTAGGATTCATCATGGAGGGCTGAATGAGAAAAGGGAAGAAGCAGGAAGATAGGTTAACAGCTGAAGAATCTCTCTGATTTAGTCTGAGAAAAATTTATTCAAAATTTAATTAAAAGAATTAACCTAATTAAAACCAAAATTATCTCTTGAATTTCAATTACAGTATGACACTGATAAGTTTTAATGACTACTTTTGCAAGGTTTGAATATCCTTACATTTAAAAAAAACCACTCTCAACTACCTTAAAAATGGAGAAACTCTTGAACATGGAAAGCCCTCAGAAATTACAGGATCTTTCACTACCAGAGCAGCAAGCAAAGGTGTGGACCTTTCTAGGGAGCAGCAAAGGAACAGGCTGGAGAACCCTGGACTGTGTGTGACATGCTTCTCTCTCCTGCCCTACACTCACATACAGACAATGTTTCAATTTAAGTGCAAGTGGGTGTACTAGAGAAGCACTCTGAAGGATTTGCATTTACATTTGGGTACTTGTCTAGGCACTAATTTGCTCTAATGGAGCAAACCACTCTTTTCTGTGCAGCCTGAGCATGCACTGCTCCAGCATTGAAAGGAGAAAGTAGGGACCCCAATCATTAGCCCAAATCAAAATCATTAGGTTTTGAGGTAGCCACTGAGGGCACACGTTGAAAATGGCAGATTTAACCTTTTCCTCTTCATTCTAACAAATCCATTTTTCTTAATTAAATACCGGAAGCTACATATGTCAAAATTAAGCATTTTTAAATCATTTTGTTATGACTGAACTTTAAAGGTATTTCTGGTTCAAGAAGGGAACCCTTCACTAACATTTCAGAATTTGACTAAGAAAAGCAGATTATTTTGTACAATTAAACTGGCCTGTTTGACCCTACAGTCTCCTTTTAATGATGTTTGGCATCAGAGACCCGTGTAGATGGAAGTTGAAAAGAGGCATATATAAAAAGATGTGTCCCAACACCTTCTCTTTTAAACAGGGACTTGTGTTCTTATTTTTGGCATCCATGGCTTGTTAGAAAAATCATCAAAGAGTTAATTCTTTTTGTGAGAAATAAACTCTTAGTGTCTGAGATTTTTTTTCGCAAAAGTCCCCTTTCATTGCTTAATGTTCTTTTAATGATCATCATTCTGTGTTTTGAGAAGTAACTGTTAGGCATCCATATGTACATTTTTATTTTAGGAGTAACTCAGAAGTTCTAATGACTATGATGGAGAGCAGTGAAGAGATTTCAGGGCATTTCAGGGACAGTCACGTTAGCTGGGACTTTCAAAGCCTGTGGCTAGAACAGTATACACCACGGTCAAAAGACTTCCAAAAACTGAGTACTCTTTTGATACAGGATTAGATTTGATCATGGCCTTTCATTATGAGAAGGTCTCTTTTTCCTCTTCTAGAATAATTTCAAGGTTGGTGTACACCTTTCCTGTGCAAAGCAGATCTGGTGCCAGCCTGGGTATCTGCATTGTGTTTCTCCTGGTGCTGTGGTTCCTCAGAGGAGCCCTGTGTGCCTTCAGCAACATGCCCCTGGGACCTCTGCCTCCAGGGCAGCTCCAAGCTCCCTGCAGAGTAATTATCCTTCTTCTGAGTAAACCTCCTTACAAAACAGAAAATCCAGTTTATTCCTGCACTGTGTCATAAGGGACAACCATTTCCTTTAATTGATGGTGCTTTCATGTAAATTCATCATCCAGCTAACTTTGTGATCTCAGCCTAAATAATGGTGTTTTGACTAAGTGCTTAATGGTTATATTGATTTGTAAAAACCCCTCAGGTGATTCTGTCTTGCAAATGGACCAAAAGTGGTGATTTATTAAAAGGCTGCCTTTTGAAAGGTGTTCTGAATATCACCCACGGTCATTGCTATTTCATCAAATAGATCACGTCTCTCCTTCTTCCTTGTCTATGTCTATGGTCTATGGCTAACCTGAAGTTATATCTCAACTGACTTATTTTAGTAATTTTATTTCTAGTATGAACTGTTGGCACTGAAATATAGGCAGAATAACTGACTTCTATGGCTGTATCAACAGTAACTTTTAGCAAGTTTAGACAAATGCAGTGTCGCTAAGAGGGATATTCTGCTTCCAGCTATATCAGTTCAATTTTCAAGTATCCTTTCGCTTATGAATTATCAGGAAATATTCCTTGCATTTCTATTGTGTGTATCCAAACTACCAAATTTCCAGTTCTCCAGTGTTGGAATTGTCTTCCTGGCTACTCTGCAGTATTGCCATAATGCCTGATATCCTGGTTGTGACCGGTGCTGCCTGGGTGGCATCACACGGCACATAAAACAATTAATGCATTTTACAGAACAGGTCATTTGTAGCCACCTCTGTGCCAAATTTGGCACTGATAGGCAATCTTGTGTATGTGAAGGTCTGAGGGTCTGGCAGTTAAGGTATCAATTTTTACAAAACTAATTTGACATTTTACACTTTTTCCTGACTGGGTGACAAATTAGTGTGTGTTATGCTGCATTGCTACCTGCTCCTTTCTTCTGAATGATTTATACCTGGCTTGCATCATTGTTTAATCTGGCCCACTATGAACCAGCACAGAACCATTTTGTTTTCTCTCCATTTCTCTAACGAAGTCCTTCCTTAAAGGAAAATCCAGTGGAGCTAATTGCACATGTTTATATTTACGTGGGGCGAGCACCTAAGCAGTTAATACTTTGATTCAAATTAGGTCTGAATACCCATATGGTTTAGAATTAGAACAGTTTTTTACAATTTTTATAATTTTTGATTGATCATTATAAGCTAATAGATGGAGACAGAATGTATGTTAGGAACTTTAAAAATTATTTTTCCCACTTTATTAAATTAGGCAAAAAATAAATTCTGCTTTCTATATCAAGATAGCCTTTGAATACAAGTGGAAAGAAAATTTTAGTTTCTTTTTCTAGTTTATCTATACAAAAGACATATTTATGTCTTGTGCCGTCTACTTTCTTTTTCTTTGCATTTCAGAGCAGCTTTAGATTTTACAAACTGATTAACAGCGTGCCAGAGGGCATTGCTTGAGCCTCATTGCTCAGCAGCAGGACTGGTGAGAGAAATATCAGGAATTTTCAGGATATGCACACTAAAACCACTAAAAAACTAAAGAAATCAGAAAAGTAAAGAAATCAGAAAAGTGAAGAAATCAGAAGTCATTGGTCAGCACCAGAGACAACAGGAGGTTATCCTGGATTGATGTTTTATGTGTCCAAACATGGAGCAGATCTCTGGCATCTGCTCAAGTCCACAGTTTAAATCAGTGTGAAGCCATCCCGCAACAGCTCTGCCCTCCTGGTGCTGTGCTCTTTCACACCCTCTCATCCCCTGCTGCTCTGCTGCCTCTCACACCCAGCTTGTCCCCACTGAAGACAAGAATTCTCCATCCCAGTCTTCTTGTTCCCAGTTCAGTTTTCGTCACCAGTGCCCTGTGGAGCTATGGGGCACTGTCCTCAGCCTGTGCTCAGCACCCCAGGACTGCATTGCCCAGCACCAGCACTCTCTGTGGGGCCAGCAAAAACCTCCACAGCTCTGGAGTTTGCAGAATGATGGATTAAAAAATGGACAAGACATAAAGCAGTGCTGAGGAGGTTTTATATGCTTGCTTTGGGCTAATAACTACTAAGGCAAATAAAATTTACAGGGTAGAGAATGATGTAAAGCTGACAGGAGCCCCTGTCCATCAGCATAAGCAGATGATAAATAAAAAGTTCATTTTATATTAGGAGAAGGAAATGTTTCTTCCCATATATAATGTGTTGTATTTACGACTGCCAGGACCAAGAATTGGACATGGTAGAAAAACGTGTTATTGTTGATAACAGGAATATTCCCAGATGCCATTATTAATGGAAACTATTTGCAAGTGACATAAAATTTCATGCTTCAGACCTTAAAGCAATACATATTTATTAGAGATCAAAACCCAAGCATGAACAGTAAACTATGGATTACTGTGTTATTTTCTCCTTTAACAAGACCCTAATCTGTTATATAGTCATCTCTTAAGTCAGCAGCACATGCCAAGTTATCCCATTTACTTCACTAGGACCACTTGAGTGATTAAAGCAAATAGAATTTGGTAGCAAGATTTGACTCTCAAATGCATGTCCCTATCCTCTTACTTGATTTTGTTAGTCTCCAATCAGTCCCAGATTTCTGTCTCTGAAACTGTTATTCCAGATATGAGCTCATTAACAGTCTAGAGATGGGTTTTTTTTATTCCCTGCTCAATATTTTATCTCTGTGGCTGCATAGGAATTAACTGGATTTCTTCCTGCCATATTTGCCTGTAAATATGTAGCCAGTTTCTCACAAACTTCCAGTCCTTCTCCTGGTTTCTTCTACTTGTTGAACATCTGTGGGACTTTTTCCTGTTTAGTGTTCACAATCAAATGCTTCCCAGAATACTGCAGTTACTCTAATACTTCATGGCTTTAAAACATGTCACTTTACTGAAATAATCAGACTTTTTAGAATAAAATATTCAATCCCAGGGGGAGAAAAAGGTGGTGGGGGGGGGAGGGAAAAAAAGGCAGGAAACTGTTTTGGTTTTGCCACAAGGAGAATTTTTCTTTTTCAGAAATGTAAATGAAGATTAAGTCAGCTATGAAGGGTTGCAACAGCAGTTTAACATTTATATTCATTAGACAGAGAAGTGATTTCCTGCTCAAGTAGTAGGGATATACCTGCTTGTGAAGTTTCATTATCACATTAACCATATGTTTCATCATTCGCTGCTATGCTTTTACATGAAGACAGATGTAAAAAACAGTAAAGTAGGTATCACAGTGAGAACCTGTCTAATGTTACAGGTAAAACTGGCTTCCTGTGCTGGATATTGTTCACCCTATTTCACCCCATGGTCTCTATTTCTAATGTTTCCCAGCACTTTGATCACTTTCATCTGCGTTTGCAGGGGGAGGGTGGGGGAGCAGCATTATGGCAACTTTCTTAGTGGACACATCCTCAGACCCACTGCTTGAGCTCACTGTCTTAATTTCCAAGCTTTACAACCTCCCCATTCTGTGAGCTTTCTGTACTCCCTAAAGCATCTGAAAAATATTGAGTTTTTCTTTCTTCTCAACTGCTGGTTACAAAACTGACAGGAGATAAGATTGGTGATAGGACAACAAAACGGCACTTCAAAAAAAGTAGAGTCTCAGAATCTGAAGAGCATGTTTCACGTGTTTCACTCTGTTAGAGCAATTTAGCTCAGAGCAAGGCTCTAAATCTCTACCAGAATTGAGTGGCATCAGTAGAAATTTAAAATGTTCTTTAAATGAAGATTTTAACTTCCTAGCTCTGCCTTGCTCTCTTTTATGTATAATAACACTTTTATTTATGATTACCAAAAGTCAACATTTAAGAGTCATTTTCTCTAGACTCACTGTTCACATAGGCTAGCCTGCTGATACAGACTCAGCAGTTCAGGGTGTTAATTCCTAAGCTGATGTCTTCACTTCAGACAGCTGCAACATAGCCTCATGTCAAAAAATACAACTGGAGAAGTCAGCTGACTTCATTGCTCATCAGCCCATATGGGTGTAATGGGAAGAGGAACTCTTGTAGAATCCTTTTTGGATTCAAGTAACCCCAATTCCAAGGTTACCTGAGTTACTGTTGCAATGTCAATCCATTTAGTTACACTAGACAAAGGCAAACTTATTCCTGTAACTATACAAGAAGTGAACTGGACTTGGTTTCCCCATATAGGAATAAAGAAATGCATATCACAATGCATTTTTTTGATCAGCTGCTAATTTTTTAATTATGATTATATGTGCTTTGGGGAAAATACTCTTCCACAACAGAAATACTCTTATTAATACCAAAAAAGTGTATGGTGGGCTTAGACAACTAGAAAATTCAGCTATGTGATATTAGTGACTAAATATTAATGTCTATGAAATTTTTAAAATTTTAGAAGGAAGCGGTATTGGCACAGTTCTGCATCTGTAGAGTTTTCTTGGACGTTTTAGTGAGCCTTATGCTGGAAGACAGAATCTATGTTAAACCAGCCTCAGAACTGCTCTGCTCATCAAAGTCTTAATAGCTTTGCATATATTATAATATTTTTAACATGCCTTGAATTTCCGTTTGTTAACTGTATTGTGGATATTTTTAAAATATATGCTTCCTACACAAGTAAGTAGCCAACCTTCCCTAATTCCAACCAGTGCACCTGGAAGGATTTTAAAATGTTACCGTGTGGTGTACCATAGAGCAAAAGTTGCTGAATAATATTTTGTTCCAGTATATTGATGTTATTTTCTTAATATACTGTATCCATACAAAGCTCACAGTTCAGATGATGAGAACAGGTTAAAAAAAATCTTCCTTTATTTCTCTTATGAGCTTTATCCCGTGATCTCAGAAGCCCCAGTGTGTACCTACCCATCACAAGTCTTAACACATATAGCCTCCCTAACTCTCTTTCATCTTCACTGTAATTTGGGACTTCCATTTCCACCCCTTCCTTCTTCCTTGTTGAAATAAAATGTTTCTGTGGATACCCATCTGACTCTGATAAACACTTTCAAATAATAGTGAGGTTCATGAAGAACACAATGTTACACCATCTTAATTTTTAAGTAGCACAATCTTAAGGTGATTTCTGTTGTCAAGTTTCCATCAGATTAATCTTGATTCCTCTCTTTCTTTTTCTCTTTTCTTTTTGTTTGTTTTTTCTTCTTTCTTTTATTTCTTTCCATAGCTGTAACTTATACAAGTTACAAAAAAACACCACCACCAGTACCCCCTCGCACCACTTCCAAGCCACTGATCTCCGTCACGGCACAGAGCAGCACAGAATCCACCCAGGATGCCTATCACGACAGCCGGACGCAGAGGATGTCCCCGTGGCCCCAGGACGGGCGAGGGATGTACAACTCCACCGACAGCTTGGACAGTAACAAGGCCATGAACCTGGCCCTGGAGACGGCGGCTGCCCAGCGCCACGCGGCCGAGAGCCAGAGCACCTCCATACGGACCAGTGACAAGGCCATTCTAGTGACAAAAGCTGAGGAGTTTCTTAAGAGTCGACGTTCCTCTATAGGGATCCAGGTAGTCTATCATTAACATCTGTCTGTGATGAATTGCTTGCCTTCTTTCTGTAAATAGCATAGAATGAGTCATTCAGCTTCACTTGCTCTAATAATCTAACAAACAGCCCCTGGCTGCTTAGCGTTAATTGCAATTCACATCATGGCTGTGCAGAAAATTCTTCGGCTAATACACTGTACCTGGGAGAAAATGAATGAATAAATCTCTAGGGAGGTTACCTGTCATTAACACTTGATATGAAAATTATACTGCAGAGCTACAGGTGAACAGCATGTTCATCTCCTTCCCTCCATGAATTCACAGTCCTTTATATAGAATTTCATCAGCTTTAAAAGGCTTTACTATACTTTTTCCATTATATTTCTCTTTTGACCTTGAAAAATATGTAAAGGCACTCAATCTTCAAGAATTCTACCTAAAAAGAGACCCTTGCCCTTTTAGTTGTGCCGGGAAGAAGGTACCAAAAAGAGAAAGGAATGTTCTGGTGTAGATTCAGCATAATTAGAGATGGCAAGTAATGAAATAACATTAATAAATGCAGCCTTTGAGCATTCTTCCATTTGTCCATCAAAACCCACAAATTTATTTCACCCGACAAAATGTGTGTAAAACTGTGGAAAGCTTAGACAAGTTCTGTTGTTTCAGGCAAATGAGATTAGACAATTCCAAATGCAAATTTTGATTGCTATTCTTTCTACTAAATGGAAAGTACTAGATAGCTAGAAATGGTCATTTGTTCAAATCTTTAGGAAATACCAAGTAATAATAAAAATAGGAAAGTTGGACTTGCAAAGAATGTGAAGTCCTTTGAGACAGGAGCAGAGGAAAATTTACGCTTCCGTTCTGCTGAATATTCCCTTTTACATCACTGGGTTCACTTCTGTGCTCACTGGGTTCACTTCTGTGCTTACTTTTGCTAGATCAGCTATAGAGAAACTGACATTTATTTTGACGTAGGTTTTGTGGAGGCAGCACAGTCTCATAGATCTTGAGAAGGAACATAGATCAACATAGATCTTGAGAAGGTAATTGTCCGTGTAAAAAGCCTAGTGAGTGACTGTATATCAGAAATATACAAGAATATAAAAGAAAGTATATTATTTTCTTTAAAAAGTAGAATTCAATTTCCATTAATTTCATAATATAGTCATAGAAAAGTGCTTGGGTTAAGCATGTCACAGCTGCTGATTGAACTTAACAGGTTAACATTTTAGTGTACTGTAATTTTGCTGTTCCATAATGCATTAGACTAATGGGAAGGAATCAGCTTTGCCAGAAAGCTGTTTGTCCATTTCTTGTCATAAAAGTATTTGCTTCTGATTCTTCAGATGCAGAAGAGTAGAATTAATATTTAATAACCATGGCAAAATATTCAGATGCTACTTTTCAAATGTTTTACAAAGTAATTAGTGCATTCTAAATTGCTCAGGGAACGGGCTTGGCAGATAACACTGAAAAGTTCAAAGGAGCAGCAAAGAAATCTTTAGTACCTTTTAGCCCCTTACCTGAAGCTTACTCTTCAGAAAGGAATAGTATTTAATGTTGTTCTTATCTCTCCTTTACAGCAACTGTGCACAGTGGTATTTATCAATGTTGGTGTCTTGATTTGGTCAGTCCTGATATTCCAGCAATTAATTCTGGAACTTTGATTACATTGCTTGATGCTGTTTATTACTACAGGTGATGACCAGTACTTGTCACTGGGCTCTGACCTTTCTGCATGTGTGCTGTGTTTAATAATATGTGCTTATAATCCACAAAACACCTGTGCAGTAATTTCCATGGGGGCAGCAGATCTTCCATAGCAACTTGTCATCTGACACTTGGCCTGCAGCATTGGTCCTCAGATGCACACATGGAGAAAGGCAAACATTGGTTGCAGCAGCAGGTCTTAGAAGGGTGAACTGTTTGTCATCTTTCAAGAAACACAACCTGCTTGGCTGTACCATTTCGCATTAGATAAGGTTGAATTTTCAACAATATCCTGAGCACATTTAGTTGTTTGGGATTTTTTTCAGCACTAAGCTTCAAATGTCACATTAATGCAAAAAATACATTTCTGCAGTATTTTTAAGTAGAAAATGCATTTTGTTATGTTGCTGTTGCCAAGCTGTACAGAATAAAAACACAAGGTAGAATGTTCTTATTGCAAGCTACACAAATAGTAATTTATGCACACAAAGTACAGTTGCAGTATTTAATTTCTTTTAGACTTCTGTGTCAAAGTACTTTGGAAAAGGATGTTTTTTATTTGCATATTTCCTTGATTGACTAAATGACTTGTTTTCTCATTAGCATTCCATGCCAGGGTAATGCATTGAATTTGCATTTATTTGCATTAGTTAATTTGCTATCAGGATAGCTAATTTGTGCATTTTTTTAATGTTCCACTCCTTTAACACATTGCTGGGAGAATGCTTGCCAAGAGAGCTTCATACAGGAGCAGAGAGGAACAAAGGTACAGAGAAACCATTGGTGCCGCTGCAAGTGGAAATGCAGTGGACCCACCCCAGAGCTCCATTGTCTTTCAGATACATGATTTGTGTAGTGTATATGAAGTGAATAGAAGTCCTTTTAAAAAGCCTGGCATGCTAGCCATGTGCCCATAGGGTCGGTATCCACATGCACAGAGAAGCCAAGCTCCTAGGGAAGCACTGGAGTTACTATGAATGTCAGGAGCACACGTCTGCAGAGACAGAGAACAGCACAGATACACTAATCCATCTCACGGTATGTTAGTCCTATCCCAGATGGAATTCTGAACAAAAAAAAATAAAAGCTTTGGAGATTAATCTTTTCCAGAAAATAGCTGGGGGCCTTTGGGATTTTTTTGTTTTATTTTTTCCATTGACATACTTAAATCAAGACAAATATTGTCAGGCATGTCAATAGGCACTGGGAAAAAAAATATTGATTTATAAATTCAAATGAGTTTCAAAATACTGATTTTGAGGTTAAAAATTTAGTCAGCAATTGTAACAATATATGGATATAAAAAGAACAAAACTATTGTAATACTAGTAGCTATAAACTTCATATCTGTCTTCTTTCATGACAGCAAAAGACTAATCAAAGTATTTGAATTAAAATGGAGAGTAGAGATTGTCAAGAGTAAAATAAGCACTAAATCAGAACGAGGTTGTTGCTAAGATATTTTCCGGGATTTTCCTCGCTCCTTTGCGCACCCTGGTATATATGCTAATAATTAATATTCAAAATCTGCTCTAGTTATAAGCCATTTCATATTAAAAGCATTGGGAATGTGAAATATATGAGAAAACATGTCAAGAAATTCCTCCTTATTAATTTCAAGTACTTCAAAACATGCAGTCCTTTGTTTCTTCACCATTTAAAAGACATGAAGGCTTCTCAAAATGAACAGAAACCCCGGAAACGAATGAGATGGAAACAAATGTTTTAAGTGTGAAGGCTGATTCATGGTGGTATTTTTGGAGACAAGAACTAATTGTAGTGTAGAGAATGGACTCAGTCATCTTCATTTATCTTCAGAAGATCACGCTTTGAAATACCTAGTGAGGTTTTTATAATCTCCAGAATCTGTGTTAAACAAATCCTTCTTATAAATTAAAGGCCGTACCCAGGGAGATTAGCGCAATAGCTGACCTGCCTAATTTTTTTGTGACAAAAGGGGATCTGCTGCATAATTTCATTATATATTTATGTTTATTTAATGGAATTATTCATCTCACAATGTAAAAATGTTGTTCATGATATTGTGCACTCTCAAACTAGAATTCCCCTTTAACACAAAGCATTTTGTACCCATATGGCAAATGTACCCAGATAGGCACCTACATTTTCTTTGTACAGTTTAGGTTACACCATCTTTGTCAGTGCTCTACTTCAATGTGTACAAAGCAATCAAAAGAAATATTTGCATTGATTACACTGGTCTTTGGATCATAAATGATCCAAAGTTATAAAAGTAAGTATTGTTTATTCTCCTCCTTAAAATGACTGTTAGACTGTGCTTTTGTGAGAGGAGTGTATGAAGTCCTTTGCCTGGAGAAGTCAGTGAATATTTATTGGTTCAGAGCAATTTGCCACTTAGCATTAAATGCACCAGAAAAGTTATCAGTAGCCTCAACTGTGTACATTATTTTCTTGCTACAATCTCATACTAGCTTGACATAAATCCTATTTCTAAACTCTGGCTTGTCTTTTTAGTAAAAAATCCTTTCTTAAAAGATCAGAGGAAGTTTTCAAGGTGCTCCTTTTGGTAATTAGCACTTACTGTGCCATGCCACGTATTTGAGTAGTCCAGATGTTCAGCTGGGAAGTAGCAGAGTGGCAAAATGGAGCTCACATTTTGGGTGAGACACAAAAAAGTGAGACACAAAAAATCTCACAAGTGTGAAAGTATAGGTTTATTTTGCTGGGTTTCTAAAAAATATTTTGAAAGAGTATATGTTTTTGGCTGGTTAAGGTATCCCATCAGTTAAGGAAAGCAATAGCAGTTAGTACTGCAGTTTTATTTGAAGTGGTTTTCCTAGTTTCAAGTTGCTGCATACAAATCAGATCTCCCCATACCTAGGAATGGTTATCTGAATTCACAATTGCATGTATTTGATCTAGTGTCAAAAGTAGTGTTTTCTACTCTCTTTTAGTCTTGTTATCGCTGAGAAGCCTAAGCAAGAGAGGAAGGGTGAATTATTCCCCTTCCTGTACATCATCAGAGAGATTGTTTATTAAATTCTAATTATAGAATAAATTGGTTACAGCAGTGAAAACCCATTGAGGGCAGTGAAGTCGCATGGGGAGAGATAATGTGGCCTGAAGGACTCTTACTACTAATGTTTATGAGAGAGAAGCAAAAGTCAACAGGTTAAAATCTGTTTTCTTATGCATTGAATATATTAACTTCAAGTCTACCTTTGAGACGGTATGTATAGAAGCTTGGACTGGAATTTTTAGGATGCTGCAATGTTATGTTGCAGTGCTCATGTTTAACAGCAGAGTAGGGCTTTAATACAGAAATAAAAATTGTTTTTAAGTAGTTTAAATTATTATCTTAAAAAGCATAGTAAATACTTTGAAGGAATAATTTAGTTCATACATTCTTTGCTAGAATGAGTGCCTATAAGCATACTGAGATTGATGATAACAAGAGAGTTACTTGCAGTAGTGATTTGCATTTATGCAAATAATTTTGTGTTCGTATAATTTACTTGTGGACCCTTTATTACCAAGGCAGTGTTGGTATCTGATACTTAGTTTTCAAATTTAGAGCTGTATCAGTCAGCAGTGACTGATCTGTCAGCAGTGATTGATCTCTGGGGATTAATAGTATTGTCTGCTCCCTGTATCGACAGCAAGGAATGTGAAGGGATGAAATAATTTCATTAAAGGAATGTGAAGGGGATGATTATGTCTTTGTGAAAGGTAAGACATAGAGTCATAGAATCATGGGATATCCTGAGTTGGAAGGGACTCACAAGGATCTTTGATACGATAGAAATAATCTCAAAGTGCTCCATTACATTTGCTGTAAATATTATAAACCTAGTGGACATAAGCACATAAGACAACATTTTTCATGGCGTAAAATGCCAATTTTTAAGGAACTTTTAGCTCTTTTTTTGCAATGAGAGAGGAAGATGATGTACTATATTAGATCTACTCTCTTCTGCTTTTGGTATGACTGGCTATTTTTTCTTTCCTCTTTTGTGTCGCACTCCATCATAAACATAGAAAAATAAAATTTTTCACGTTAATTTGCTTTACTGAGAATGCAGGCCAATATGAAAATATTAAGGCTTTTAGAACCCATGTAAATATTAAAATAATAATGAATCAAGGAGAATAACAACAGATTTAGTAAGACTTATTTGAGTTTCAAGAGTCACACAGTCAAACCAAATGTATTACTTTTTATCCTCTGCTCATTTGAGTTTAGCCTGGGCAATCTGATTAAAGAGTTTCCTGCTGTTTTTTTAGCAGGAGTCTTTATAATATCTGTCATAGAACAACGTAATTTATTTGTTCATTTTTTCTTTATGATTGCAAATTATTGTCTTATTTTCCACTTTTATTTGTGTTGTTATTTGCCTCCATTTTACATTTTGTTGGTTGATACAATATTTGCAATCCTAGATTTTGCCTGCACACACAGACACACAAAATTGGCATTCTCCTGCTGTTACAAGGCATAGTGAGAAAATGAAAGCATTAAAATATCAAGGCAATCATCAGGTCTTTTAGTTAGTGTCAGTCTTGGCAAGCTGGAGGGAAGGATAATTTGGCAAGAGTTTATATTTAGAGAGAAGTAATATCATTTTATTTTGATACCTGGATCATCATTTTTCTGATAATTTTTTTTGAATAAAATTTTAGAGCATATTACTTCATTTGTGCCTGTGAATTCTAGGTGTCAATTGCATACTGGGTAAATTACTCAGAATTATATCTCCAGGTGAAATGCCAGTAAGAAAGCACTTGAAAACAGATAGATGAAAAAGACTTTTTCTTGATGTGTTGCATCAATAGAAAGATACCAACCCATTCCAAATATAAAAGGTAAATTTGCCTCCACACATCAGAAGCAGAGTTCAAAAGAAGACCTGCTATTTCTTACTAAACCAAACAATGTAGCTGGCAAAACCAGGTATGTTTTTGATATGCAGTAAGGAAGAAGTGTTGCAAGTCTTGCTGCTTTGTTCCAGAAAAAATTGATGGTCCAATTGATGTTCTCCGTAGGGACCTTTCCATGTTCATATCTTTGGACCACCATGTTTCCAACTACACTATGTCTGAGCTGCCGAGACATCTCTGTGGAAAGCAAAAGCCTATTCTCTGTCCATTTGCCACTGCTCACCTCCATTGTTACTAGCCATATGTTACCCCCATGAGTATGATACCACTGACCCTCCTTACCCTATCTCTGTGTTCAGGAACCTGGCCTACACCTCATACCCCGGGACTCACTCCCTAGGTACCAAGGAGCACATTACATAAAAATGGTTATCCTAAGGATATCACTCTGTGAAGGAAGTGCAGTGCTTTGGAAAGGGCTGCAAAGGAAGCCCTTTGGAAGGCAAAGACTGACATGTGGAGATATCAGCTTGGCTTCATCTCTCTGGCTTTGTCTCAGGTCTGAACTGGCACACAATGTCCTGTCCTTCCATACTGAGCCTTATGAGTGAGCAGAAGGCCTTGATAAATCCTTTGTTCCCATCTGATGAACTTCTTCAGTATGGCCACCCACAAACCTCTTTTCCCTTGTCAAACCTTAAGGCTTGTAATCCTGTGGAGCCTGTGCCTACATCACTGACACCATCATCTGGAGTTGCAGTTCAGTTGAACTTGATCAACAAGTGGAAGTAACACAAAATTTTGTTGGTCTTTTCCTTTGGACTCAGTCCAATAGAATAATAAAATACAATAGATTTATAGAATAGTTTGGGTTGGAAGGGACTTTAAAAATCATCTAGTTACAATCCCCTTCCATAGGCAAGAACACCTTTCACTAGGTCAGGGCCCCATCCAATTTGGCCTCAAAAACACTTCCAGGGATGAGGTATCCACAACTTCTCTGGGCAATTTGCTCCGAAATTATGTGACTTAACTCAGACTGACTGGTTGCTTTGGGATGAACCCCAGTACCATAGCTCTTTGCAACAGTTTAGACTTCCTGATTATTCCAGATGTTCATCAAACAACCTCTTTCAGGAATTGTTTACCCACCTCAGATATCATCTTCCTGCTAGCACTCCTACAGGTGACACCAGGAGCCACAGTCTAAGCATTTTGTGTTATCTGCTCTTACTCACTACACAGGCACAGAATGGGTCGAGTTGGAAGAGACCACAGTGGGTCATCTGGTCCAACCTTCCTGCTACGGCAGGGTCATCCCAGAGCACATTGCATCCAGGTGGTTCTTGAATACCTCCAGTGAGGAAGACTCCACAACCTCTCTGGGCAAAGTCACTCACCAGTGCTTAGTCACTCATTCAGTAAAAGAGTTCTTCTTTGTATTAAATTTCTGCCCGTTGACTCTTGTTTTATTGCTTGGCACCACTGAAAAGAGCCTGGAAATATCCTCTTGATACCCTCCCTTCAGATGCTTGTAGATATTTATAAGGTCCATAAGGTGTCCTCTCAATCATGTCCTCTACATCTGAGAATAAGTTGAGCTCACTCTTCAAAACATGTCCATGCACATTTGACCGAGGTCTCATTGCAGTAGTCAAAGCTGCAAGTGTAACTTGCCTCTCTGCTCCCCCCCAACAGCCTACATGATTATCTCATTCTTTGCCCAGTTAATTCAGGAAATAAGTATGTTTTATATACAACTTTCCTCAAATCACTGAAAGGACTAGGTGAATTCCTAGTCTGTCGCTTAGACTAGAATTTGTTATTTAAGGCTCTTTTGGACTCTGTTCTGTAAATAACTCTGTCTTTCCTGATAGATAGATATCTCTTTGTGTTAAAAACTGGACCTCATGGCTGCTTTGCTTAGAGCAATGTTCTTTCAGAGACTGTGGCTCCCCAAGCAGCTGAATCTTCTCACTCATGTTGCAGCCAAAGACCCACCTTAACTAGGAAACCAATTTGCCTGTCATTTCAGTTGGTTGTTCCAGCTTTTTTTCCTCCAAGCTGCTACCTCTGTGGTTGAGGCTTTTTTTTACTACTAACGTCAAGAGGACTCTTTCTTTTTATACTGACAACACCGCATTCTGGAGAGTGTTACCAAGTCTGATACTTCAGTTCTCTCAGTGCACTGCCCATCAGGGTGAATATAGCCAGCTTCCATGCAGCTGCCAGGGTGGAGACAGATGGCAGCATGCACTGTCCCATAGCCCTTATGCAGAATAAAGGGAATTGCTGGGAAACGTGTCTTTCTCAGACTGTTGTCACACTCATAGCCAGAGGTTTTAGCACACCTGTGCCTGGTGCTACACTGTACAGTTCAAGCATGCCATTAACATTTACTAAATGGTTCCTGCACTAACTGTTCTTGTGAGCATCTCCAAGACTCACACACAGGTAAATATGAACATGTACTAATTGCTGGCTGGAATTCCTTTCCATGTGAATGTACACTGAGCTATGGCTTAAAGATGGAAGGAGAAGTTACCATCAACTGCTTTCTTCAAGAAGTACAGTCCACATATGCACTCATTTCCCACCCTCCTCCCACCTTGTCTCGGCATCCTTTCAGAAACCAGGTGGGGTTGGGACTGTGCAGCTGAGGCACAGCTGCAAAGACCATCAGGCTCTTTCCAGAGATGCCTGTGTCTGCTGTAAGCGTAAAACTTTTCTTATCTTTATAATCAGATATATTCTTTGAATTCACAAATGGAGTGTGCATATTGAAAAACTGGTTGCTACTACTATTATTTTTTATTGAGAAGTGAAAATATCATTCAGAAGGAAAAGTCAGTTCTACTCTTTTTCTTTTTTTCCTGCCTCTCTCTTGATTCAGTATAATTTGCATACTGCAGCACTTGCTCTGTCTGTGTCAGAGACTTGGGGGCGGTGTGGTGGTGGGGAGTGCTATATAAAATCCCACAGAAACTTGCAAACGCAAGTCTCAGTCATGAAGGAAACTACTGTGAATATATTTTGGTAAGTGTATTTCAGATGGGAATACTATAAAAAGCACATAAATTGCCTGCTTGATATAGCATTTTCAGGACTATGTTATTAAAAAAGGTGAGATAGGGCATTCTGCTGTATCCCTCACATCATTTAATGGTTTTATATTTGTCAACACAGTTGTCGATAAAATTTCATTGCTCCATTTCTTTTTATCACTCACAAGCTTATGGGGCTACTTGAGATTTTATTTTATTTTGTAAATCAAGGACTATAATGAGACTGGTTTATAAGAGTATAAAAAGGGGTTACCCTGTGGATTCCTCATTCTAAGAACAGCCCTTCCAGACCAAGCTTACTCCCTGCTTCCACCAAACTGAGTAATTACTTCTGGGATTGAAATACAGAATTACATAGCAGAAGTAATTGTGCAAAACTTTAATAAGACACAGCACCAAAACAATGATACTAGGGTAAATACCTATTGCACTTATTTTATTGTGCAAGGTGTTTCTTAGCAGTAAGAGATGATATATATAATTAATTCTGAATGTGTGTGTGTAAAAATAGTGCTGAGTTGTCGATGCTCACTCTGCAGATGTATCTTTTGTGTTGAATTAGGTGGAAACAGCAACTGATTCAGACACTGAAAGCAGAGGCCTACGGGAATACCACTCTGTTGGAATACAAGTGGAAGATGAAAAACGGTAATTTAAGCATGTTCAAAAATCTGTAGTCTTTCATAACACAACACACATTTGTAAACAGAGTTAAGAACAAACACCTGGCAAGTGCTGCTGCTAAATAATTCACAAAGCAAAATTTCTTATATGCGTGCTTGTCATTTGGTAAAATTTGTGGAGATTACTTAGGAGTTGCTTCACATTTACCTAACTTTCCAGTTTTCAGTTGGAGGGAAGGAAGTGAAAGTATTAAGTTGAAGTAGTGGCTTAATCAAATTTCATTGTTGACAGAACAATTACTAAGAGCTGTGTATTGGAGCAGTCTGCCTTCTGTAGGACTCCCCATGCTTATCCAGGCTTTTCCTGTCCCCACAAGGAAACACAATCTTAGGATGGTACTTTTATTCTAAAGTTGAATCAGCTTTTTGATTTGTTCAGTCCTTCTCTAGTTTTGTAGAACTGCTGGCCCATGTGCTGACCCACTGGTTATCCCTGGCGGGTACTGTTTGTCAAGTACTGGACCAGGACCATTATCTCATTTCACAGCAGCTGTCTGAGAGTATCTGGCTGTTAATTGCCTTTTGCCATCATTGACTGGAAGTAATTTGAGACAATAGGCACCAATGTGAAAAGATTTCACAAATAATCTTTGCTTCTGTATCTCACTTCTTAACACAAAGCTTTTCTAAGTCTATGGTTTCATATAACAGTGGAAAATCAACCTTTAATGGGCATCCTGTTAGACAAAAAAAACTTCAGCCCACAATCTTAAACCTGTTGATACTATCTTTCTTTTACTACAGGATTCCCAAAAGTCCTAACTGAGCAGATTTTCAGACTTTTCTGCTTACAATTCTGAACATTTGAAAATTTTATATATAGGTACTTTATAGACTTCTATCAGGAAGTTCTATTTCTGCTAGTTATTTCCAGTTGATTTAGTAATGATACATGTTATTTTGTAGTACGAGAATAAATCAATATTTGCTTCCAGAGATAATTTAAATTATTTTCTTTTGTGCCCTTGCTTAGATCAATGATTCCACTATGCATTTTGTTTTTCCTCTCTGTTGATACTCATAATCTAATTTTAGTGAGAGATACACAAAGAAAAAATGTGTAACATAAAGTCCAATGAGAAGAACAGAATCCACTCACTGAAACATTATTCTGTGTCTCTGTACAATCACATACGTTATTTTTATGTCTTAATATCTTTTCTTTCTTCCTTCTTCACCAAGGCATGGACGATTCAAGCGTTCAAACAGCGTAACAGCAGCTGTCCAGGCTGACCTGGAACTGGAGGGTTTTCCAGGACACATCACCATGGAGGATAAGGGCCTTCAGTTTGGCTCGTCATTCCAGCAGCACTCAGAGCCCAGCACACCCACCCAGTATAGTGCAGTGAGAACTGTACGGACACAGGGACTGTTCAGCTACAGAGAAGATTATAGGACCCCAGTTGACACCTCAAACCTTCCACCACCAGAACCCTGGCTAGAGCCAGCCATTGAGACAGTAGAAACTGGTCGAATGTCTCCTTGTCGACGGGACGGATCTTGGTTTATGAAGTTACTACACACTGAAACTAAGAGAATGGAAGGGTGGTGCAAGGAAATGGAAAGAGAAGCAGAAGAAAATGATCTTTCTGAGGAAAGTAAGAACATTTCAGTATCTTTTCCTATAAACCATTGCTAAAATAAGAAATCTGCCAGGATAAAGCTGTGAGCTGTGGATTCACCTCACTCATTGTGTAGGAGCAAAGAACCATAAGATACAAGGACACTGTCCTACAGCTGACTACACAAGATGGTGTTTCCCAGAGTAAGGTTCTGTGGAAGTAGTTAAAGACCCAGCTCTAGAGTCCAGTCCAGGATCAAAGTCTGGTATTACACAGAGCTCAGATGGTGCAATAGCCCCATCCGCAGCTCCAACTCTGACACATCCTTCCCACTTACTTCTATTGCTCCAGTGCCCTTTGCCAGGGCACACAGGGTGGTCCTACATGAACACTGTTTTGTCCTTTTCCTGAAACCTATGATTTTGCCTCTTACTTGTGAGCAGCCATTTTTAAAATGTTTCCATGCTTTTACAGGCACTTCAGCCTGTTGGAAGAACAGAAAGCAGTAGTAGGCAAGAACAATAGTTAAAGCACTTCTGCAGTTAGACAGGCATATGCATTATTAGAAAATTCAGCTGCATTTTCTTATTACAATTTTGTCAAGAATCATTATTATTCTCTCATGTCCTGTGGACACCTTGAAAGGAGTGATGGGATAAAGTGAAAAATAATGTAGACTATTTTGGAACAGGATCCAAGACAGCGCTAATGATAGTAATATATCAAAGTGGTCCTAGGACTCAGTAGCCAGCTCCCTGTGATTCCCTTTGAGGTCAATTATCCATGTTCTTCAGGCTCAGTTTTATAAATATTTCAATCCCTGACAATCTGAATTATTGTCTTAGCTGAGATTTTCTCAGATCACAAATGAATTCATATTAAGTTTTCTTACTAGCATCTTTCCCTGCACTTTTACAAATTCCACCGTCACCTCTGTGTGCTGTTTCCTGATCGTCTTCTTTCCCGCTCAATGAGATCCTGCTATGATATACCCTCAGGTCTTGAGTCAGGCCAGCATGGTGACTAAAAGGCCAATTTCTATTTCTTGCACTGACCTTTTCAAAACAAAGAATGTCTATGTTTTTACGTCATCATTTTTTTTATTTTACAGTCATATTTCTCTGCTGTGTTGTGCACAAGCCTGCCAAGTAACAACAGAAGATTTGGGGTGGGGCAGTGTGTAAGGCTGGTTTTCCTTCCTTCTGCCTCTGGTGCTTTCTGGACCATAGGTTTTGTTCTTTTTTTCATCATGGCAGAGCAGACCTCAGAATTTTCCCCTTCAAATAAAGTCTGTGAAGACTTTAATACCCTCCTAGGGACTGTTAAATAATAGCATATTTTGCTTTGATTAGCCTGTGGAAGAATTTCCAAGCCTTCTTTCATAATGGTTATTCCTCAGTACTTCTTTTTATCACATATGTCTTATTTTTCAATTCTTCATGTCTTTGCACTGCCGAATACTGATGTTTCAATGCCATCATTAAGATTTCCAAAGCACCTGCTTCCCAGATCACCTGTTACTGATGTAAGAACATCAGTTTTTCAGTCTGAAGCAGAAGTTCAAAGAGGATGACTTTGATCTCCTTTGAAAGAGTAAGACTATCAGGGAGCAAAGGGGAGAAACACACAGGCTGTTAGCCCCTCTCTTCCCTAGCGAGGAGTCTGCAGGCAAGGGCTGGACTTCTCCTACCTCCTCTCTCTGCAAGCTCTTCCTTTTGCACAGCCCTAGTCAAACCATGGGAAATGAGCAATGGAAACATGCTTGCATCATCACTTCCTCACTCAGACACATGGAGAGGCACTTAGAGCTGTTATTCATTGGAATATGAAACTGGGTGCTACATGAGGAAAACTTGGATGACCTGACTTTAGCTGGCTACCTGTTCTCAGGTGCAGAACCATTCTCCTTCCCATCATGTGAACCTATACTCTTGCACTCCAGAAATACTCTGGAACACCTTGCTGCACGGTGAAATAGCAATCAAGAAGGTAGTTTTTTGTAAATTGTGCACAGGACATGAAGACAATATGGACTTCAGTAATTTTTATTAATATTTGGAATTAGTGACACCTTTTTAACTTGGAATATTTCAGTCAAAAAAACAAAACAGAGTATTGGGATTTTGTTTCCCTGTTTGTAGAGGGAGTCTAATTTGGAAGGGAAAAAGAAAGAACAATTCCCTGATAAAAGAATTGATAAAATACAACTGAAACCCTTGAAACCTCTTTTTTTAAACTAACAAAAAGAGGTCAATTAGTTGTGCTTGGGGGAACATCCTGACCTCCCCAATAGGTTAAAGAAGTTATAAAATAGGTCTGCTGTTGGGTTCTGGAGTGTAGGGTTTCGGACGGTCGGGACAAACGGAAGACTGGAGATCTCTGGAGCTGGTCTTAGAGCATGAGATTTATTGATGAGGGCGTGGGTGTAAGGGACCTGCTAGGAGCTGCCAGATGCAGCTTGAAGCAGGTCAGAGAAGCAGTGAAGAGATGCAGGGGTGCAGAAGTGGTGTAGGAAGAAAAGGGGCAAGGGCAAAAGCAAGAGAGTAAGAGAGTAAAAGCAAGAGCGAGGGGCAAGAGGGCAGGGCAAGAGAGCAAGAGCAAGAGGGCAAGAGAGCGAGTTCCCGTTTGCAGCACAATAAATCATCTTTTGTGCTGAATATTCTAATTTCCATTAACCAATCTAGAACAAGCTACAAATCTTATAACATCTACATACAGCCTATAGGAATCATTGTATTACCATATGGGGTTACATTTTAAACTCTAAAAGCTACATTTTGGACCCTCTGCCAGGCTAGGAGGGTCTGCTCGGACCCTTGGACCTTTCTGCAAGCAGAGGGCATTGTTTAATCAAAGGGGATTATCTTCAGCCGGCCACACCATTGTTTTCCAGTTGTTCTGTAACTGGGGTTGGGTAATTCAAAGTTTGTCTTCATTTCAATCTCGCTTATAGTTTTCATATTCTCAGCATCTTTAGCCAGGCAGTCACATTTATGAGTCTGTTCTCCCACAGTCTACATAGTATTTGCAAAGTCAGAAGCTTGTGTTCAGCTGACTGTCAAAAGTGAACCCCAAATATCCAATTTTCCATTTTATGTGACTCATTTCAAGATATCTTCCTGAAATAATTTCCAAATTGCATTATTTTTTAAATGGCATCCCTTCATCTAATAACACTTACATCAAGTAAAAGGAAGTTTTCAAATAATTAATTTCACCAGGGGAATGAGCTTCACAGCATTCTAAAAATTCTGTGTGAATAATTTTTTTCCTGTTGAGTCTTCAGAACATTTTTGTATCCCCAGTCTGAGCTATGGAGGTTTTAAGGTGTGTATCCTCAAGAACTCTAGTTTAATGATATCCCAGCTTGAAATGCATCTTGCTGTATTTAAGCATTTGGTGGTTCCTTGAAGAAAATACACGCAAATGGCAGAGCCGAAAGCAAATAAATATGGTTTTCCACCTTCAGCAAGACTACTATTCCCAAAACACTTCAGAGCAAAGTTTGCACATTCAAACTGTCATCCTTAATGCTGAATAATTTCTTTTTGGCCTGAGTATACTAATTGTACCTGAAGAACAAATATAGCTTTGCATCTCATAGGAGAAGGCTGTCCTTATGATATAACTTCTATTTTGTTTTAAACATGGGAACAGTTAAAATAGAACTGCATTTTAGAAAACAATTTCATTTTTGGCATTAACACAACAGCCCTGAGATCACCAAAAGCTGTCTGATTGCTATATTGATTTTTTCTTTCACTGTAGCTTTTCTCTTATAATGTTATTTTAAGAACTTCACTCATCAGGTCTTAGAAAAAGAGAAGATAATCATTGCAGCAAAAATAACCTCTCTCTCCTTCTTTTCAAAGAATTTGTTAATTTTCTCAGTTGTTGTGAATTTTACTTTGAAGTTTCTGCGAAGTTCTTATGTTGTTTGTGGGGGCAGTTATTTGTGTTCTAACTGTTTATTATATATATGTGTGTGTGTGTGTGTGTGTGTGTGTGCATGTGGGTTCATATATATGTAAAAAATACAGATATGTGGCTGTGACAGTTCCCAGGGTTAGACATCTGGTCATTTGCACTCACAGGGTGCCTCCAGGCAAAGATATGTGTTTCTCATGGGTGCTGACTGTAGTTTCAGTTTTACACACTGAAAATGTGTTTGGCTGTTACTGGTGTGTAGGTGATGACAAGAAAAACAATTTCAAGTGTCACGAAGCTATTGAAGACCAAGAGGGTCAGGACTCTGCCTCCCATGAGCATGGTGAAGGGAGCAGGGAGAGTGGAGCAGGGAGAGGGAGCCACAGTCCCTGCCCACAGCTTGCAGGCAGGGTCTGGCAGAGGAAAGAAGACAATGCCCGGGGCTTCTGAGTGCCACATGCTTGGCCACCAGCATACTTCATTATGGAGAACAGCTCCACAGAGTTTACTCTCACATAAAAATCCTTAGATAGGTGCAAAAATTAACTGTAGGGTAAACTATGCCAGCAGAAAGGTTGTTCTGCTGGTATCTTCTGCATCGTGGTTAGGAGCTCTGCTGGCATGGCAGTAAAGTGTTCTCTAGTGGGAGAAAAAAATAAAGGTGTTAGAGTGGGAGGTCACCTTTCTCTTCCATTCCCTTTAATGCCATGGATACTGGACCATTCCTTGCTAATCCTCTAGCTGATATTTCCACAGTACTTAGTAAAGCAAAGGCTTTACTAATAGGGCTGAATAGTAATAGAAAACACAGAGTAAAATCTCCCATAATTTTCGGGGAATAAAAATCAACACAAAACCCTCACAACCAATTGATTTTAGTATATTCATGAATTAATTACCCATAAAAGCTCTATTAGGTGTTTGACCAAATACAGGTTATCCTTTAACCAAAGAGCAATTACTGACATCATTTTCTAATGCTTTTCACAAACCTATCCTTCAGGAACTAGAACTATTGAAATTTCCAGTTGGAGTGTTGTGAATGACTGAAGAATGTTTGTACTGTACTGAATCAGTCTGTAAAGTCCTACAGTGTGGCATCCAAGAACTCCTCCCAGCATTTGTATTGTTCTGCTGAAATGTCCTCTTTTTTGAACTTAGCTTTGTTGAGGTAAAAAGCAAATTTGCAGCCAGTCCCAGTTGGTGAACAAGGGTCCCATTACCCTCCAGAGCACTGCCAGCTGGGGGCCATGTTGTCCTAAAATGCCATCTGAACATTATATATTTATTTTTGTGTCATCACATCAACATGCTCTGTTGATAGTGAAAAAGATTTCTAAAGAGTAGTAATTTAGGCATAGAGATGAGACAAATATCATGCCATACTTTGAGTTAGGAGGGTGAACTAAATGCCAATTTCAATATTTTTTTTCAGGCATATTTTCTCAGATTGTTTGTGGAGTAATTTACTTACAAGTATAAGGGGAAAATGGAATGATCAAATGGAATGAAAATTTAAATTAAAACATGCCATTTAAATAAACAGTAATGAATGCCAGAAGCAGATTGATTGTTAGTAGTTTCTCACTGCTGGTGCAGCAGTAGCACAATTGAGCAAAGCTTTTAACCTGTCAAGATCAGAATTACAGCACCAGATTATAATCGATTTCATCAATATAGATCTAACTTTTCCCCCTCTCCCTTTGTGATACGAAATCATTTTTGATTACAAGGTTTAGTAGAATTTCTCAAGCAATTCCACACATGGAAGGGAAAAGACATCATTGTGTTAATTGTGCAATTTACACAATCTCTAACCAGGGTGTAAATCCTGAGTCTGCTTTTACTGAAGTCATGGTCAGGCTTTTGTATATCTTCAGAGCTATAGCCATACAGGATCACACAACAAAAATTGAGTGCTTCATATGCTTCAGGAAGCAGAATTAAGGTTGTATAACTCTTTCCTGACATTTGGGCAAATACAACATTATCTTAATTAAATGAGGTATATGGGTTATATGAAGATTATGTCTATTTATGTGTATTGGTAGATTTTATCATCATTTATTTACAAGAAAAATCTAGTCATTGCCAAACATCTCAATCTCTCCAGTCTTTAACATTCATCATTCTTTCATGGAGATAATCAATCTGCACTCATCAGAATAATTCCCCAATGCATGAAATTAATAACAAGACTTTGGATGTCTATTAATATTGTGCTAAAGATTATGAGTTGAAGTGTTTTAATACTTTAATTTAATTACAGCAAGGCAGAGTAGCATGAATATGAGGGATTCTAACCTCTGTGTTTTATTACGTCTGATTTACTTATTAAAATGGAAATAGAGTTAGATCTTTAGTGAATGCTAGGGCTGTAATTATACATGTGTATTCAGCACTGTGACTCAGTGGCACTTGCAACCATCACAGTCTTATATCCCTGGCAAATGTGTATCCCACCAAAATGTTACGTTGTCAGTGCCTAAGTCTTGACCAGTCTGATTGGGCTTTAAATCACTAATGCTTGTTGACATGGTGCTTCATGATAATGAAGATAAAATTAATATTTATTTAATATGTGGGTTTGGGTAACTGAGATTCACTAGAAAATGTCAGACATTTAGAGATTCTGTCAGGATCTACATTTCTGCAGAAGAGCTAAAACCAATGCCCCTTACTCAGACTATGTATTTGAGCTATGAACTGTAAAATTTAGTAGAGGAAACTAAAACTGAACTTTACTCACTGGAGACAAGCAATACAGCCATCAGCGCGTGGAACCATCCTCACTCTTCTTTTGCCCAGTGAATCCTTGAACATAGTATGGAATAGGTGATGTCAGGGACCTGCTACAGCACAATTCCTCATCCCAGAAGAGGAGGACCTCTGACCCCACACTGGGAGTCTGTCTAATGTCCTGTGCTACAGATCACCGAGAGAAAAAAGGAGGATACAAGGCTATTTGTCACTAAAGTCATTGCCTTTATTAAAAATACTGAAAACCAAATTAAAGAAATTTATGTTAGATCAAATGAAACATTTCTTTTTTATTTAGGTTTTTGTATGTTTGTTCAGGTTTTAACACTTAAAATATTCCTTTCTGTATGCCAATAACACTGTAGAGGAATGTGAGGGGTTTGGTGATCAAAAACCCCAATCCAATTAAAATGCTTTATTTCATTTGGCCAACAGAACAAAAACAAACCCCAGTGAATTACTCATGCAGCCCTGAACCACTTAACCCTTTCACAATGGATGTTACACAGGACTGATGAATTATGTATATTGCTGTTTAATTTAGTGTTGTGGCACAGCTGTACTGTTTGTCTAACAGAAAATGGAATGGAGTTTGAAAACCACAGCTCTACATATTAACACGTGCCTTGAAAGTTACTGAGATTTTAACTGGAGCCCAAAACTTTCAAATTATCTTACTGATACTTGTAGGTGAGATGTTTCACTGGTCTAGAGAAAGCAGAATTAAAATGTAAAAACTACTACCAAAGTACTGTTTTCACATGCCCTCCTGTACTTATTCTAAATAACAACAAGATGTTAAGCCCTGCCAGAGTTTAATGTTTCCTATATCATGGGCTGAAAATCAGTTGTGCTGTACTACTGTAGCTTTATTCTACACTCACCATCCTGCTTGAATTATCAAACTTGGTTTCTCCAAACTGAAGTAAAATATATCAGAGTAATTCCTGTCTACCCTTACCCCACTTCTCTATATCTTTAACATTATTTAAAGATCTGGAAATTCTTCAGGTAAAATAAAGTTTTCATTGAGACCACAGCTTATAATGCTTGTTAAAATGTTGCTTTTTCACCTTAGAGATGGATGTGGAGGAAAGGAAGTGTGGGAAAAGATATGTAGGAAGGTATAGAAAAGCATGGTGCTACCTACTAAAGTGTGGTATTTATCCCAGCAAATGTGGGAGTCAGGATGAGTTAGTTTCCTAGGGATAAGCCAATCCCCTTAGGCACTACTGTCAGTAGAAACACAGAGGCATCTCCAGGAGGAAATTCAGCTCATCCAAAAATAAGTGCCTAACACGGCCGAGCTGCTGAGCTCAGATCACTGATTATAAAGCATTCAAAAATTTTAATTTTGACAGATGACTCTTGGAAACAAAGTCAAGTAAAGTGAGTTTGGTCCCTTCCCCCAGTGCATCCTGTAAGGGCATGTACACAGACAGTGAGGAAATATCAACACATCCATGGGGCTGATCCTGGTTCAGCAAAGTCCTGGAGCACCTGCCTGTGTCCTACTTTGTCCTGTGCTGAGGACTTTGGATATTTTCCTGGGCAGACAACCTGTAATTACTAGTGGGTGTACCAAAACAGGTCTCAGAGATGTAATTCTTGTGAGGATCTAATCCTTATGGTAGAAATATGTTATATTACAGTTGAATGTAGTAACTTTGCCCTCAGAACTGATAAAGAGAGCTCACCCAGGGATCCTCCACACAAGTGTCGTGAGTGAAGTAATTTGCAATTGCAGAACCAGATGATATAATCTAAGGTGCATGTGCCTTTGATATCAGAAGGAACAGGAATCTAACTGGTTCTGGAGGCAAGACAGTTTCAACAGCTATCAATTTATGTGAGCGAATGTAAACGGGAGAGGTGTCATTTACTTTGAAGTTTGAGAGTGTTTTGAAAAACATGAATGGATGTTTGCCCACTTCAGGAAGCTGAATATAGTCCCGTAGTTTTTACTGCTTCCTTAAGCAAGTAAAGTCTAAACTGTTTTGCCACTGAGCTTTTCTATACCTCAGTCTTTTAAAAAAATATTTTATGTGTATAATCACAAGCAACAAAACCAAATATTTACTTCCCTTTTAAAATAAATAGGATTTTCAGCTGCATATTTTTGAGCTGGGTATTATTACTGCCAAAAAACATTTATTGGTAATTATCTGTCTGTATGTTTAGTCCTAGGTAAGATCCGAAGTGCTGTTGGAAGTGCTCAGCTCCTCATGTCTCAGAAATTCCAGCAATTTTATTGGCTTTGTCAGCAAAATCTGGTAAGTCACTTTGCCTGGCTATTCATGAAGAGTTTAAGGTTAGTCATCCATAATAGTCCACAAAATGTCGCTTTAAATTTTAGAATTTAATATTTTTAAAAACAACAAAAACAAGTGTGGTGTACCCAAGCAGTAACATTCTGAAATGTTATTTTCATGTCCTGTACTTACTTCTCCTTTTTTTTTTTTAACTTAGTCCTTAAGTATGATGTTAGTGGATTTTTTTTAAACAAATATGTAATTTCAGTAATTTCAGTCTGATTATGTTTTGCTTTTCTCTTTTTGCTGTCCTTATTAAAGAAAAGAAGGGAACAAATGCGAGTTTTCTGAGACATAATATTATGGCTTAATTTTGCAATACCCTAATATAGTAACTGTATTTCAGGTAAGAAAGGGGGAAATTTTCACATTTCAATCAGAGGAAAATAGTAAAATAGAACAGTGGAGAATACATGATCCAGGTTTCTACCTACCTGAAAATAGGACTGATCATGGAAATGAGACATTTATAATGTTCATAAAATTGAGTTGGATAATTTGGACTGCCAATTATATGTAAGATGTCCTGGGGCTAAAGGAACAGATGCATTATATTACTTATGAGAGTTACTGCTATTGTTCTGGAAGTTCATTAGAGACTAATTCAATTCTAAATGGTATCTTCATTAATATGACAGCAGCCATCAGTGATACAAACTGATTGTGGCAAGATGATACTAATCAATAGAAGAACGTAATTCTTCTAGCTACAGCTGGTGGTAGAACACCTTTCTTTGTCTCTCTCAAATATCAAGTGTTCCTTTTCCTTCTGACTGTCCCTACACCTCATATACTGAAAGTACTGAATTCTGTTGTGTGCATGACAGCAGACATAACCTATACATCTGCTTAGATACTTTTCTTTGCTCACTGGCATTTGTCACATAACTTCAAGGCAGATCATCCATTCTGCAAAGACCCACTTGCTACTTTCCATCCATAAAGTTAAACATTCAGAATACCTGAAATTGCAATGAAATAATACTGAGAAAATAATGCCAAAAATGTCATACTTTCTCATAGAAAATAATAAGATATATGGTCCTCATTAGAAAGAATCCGATTATCCACTTCAAAAGTCCTGTCAGAACAAGAATTTTAATGGCAGTTACAGAATAACAGAGGAAACATACAAAGGCAGACAAGCAAGAATTGACCATAACTTTATTATCAATTACATCATGTGTGCTCCCTATCTAGTAATTTGTTTCATAACAAAAGGAGAAAATTTTCATCATTGTCTGAAAGTTTCTCACTGCAAATTTAAAAATGCCCTCCACTTACCTGATTGATTAAGCTATGCAAACTAAGATTTGGAGAGCATAACCTCCACTCCATTTATCTTCAAGTGGGCCTAGCACTTGTGCTTGAGAGCATTACTGTAATAGCCAGTGCAGCTCCTGCTCAGCACAGCCATCAGCTGTTTGGGAGTGAGAACAATTCATTACTGCAAAACCAACAGGAATACAAGGAGAAATCTACAGCTTTCTAGACAACACAACCAAAAAGCTGGCAAGATTTTACTTCTCTTTTTCTCTTTTGGAAAATAAACCTCTGAACTCCATAAGAGCAGCTTTACCCCACTCTCAAGATTTAGGCTCTTCACTTCCATTAAATCAGTAATGGGCTCTGCAGAAAGCAATAACTGCAAAACTGACTAGGTCATTCATGTTTGGAGGCTTTTCTTCCTGTACATAATGATAGAATTTGTTGCTAAATAGTCACTTAGAGCACACCTACAAGCAGGCTTTCCATAGGCTCCTAAGGCAGCACCTCGGTGCCCCACAGGAATGCTGCCAGCTGTGCATTCCCTCTCCCGAAAACATCCAGCACATACAGGGCTGCCACACGGCAGTTTCTCTGACAGTGTTCAGCATCTGTAAGCATAAATGTAGGACACAGGAAAACAGCATCTACTTTTGCCACTTCAAAATGCAACAGGGGTTTAAAAGGAATATACTTACTCAAACTGAAATTTAACCAGGAAGCTCACCTATGGACTTTTCTAAAGGGTCATGGGAACTTCAAACAACACATTTGATTATGCTCTGTGTTAGGAGCTCTTATCAAAGACTCTCACTTAGGGTAAATTCACAGAAATGTAAGCTTCAATGAAGTCTTTTTTTATGAATCTGGCTGGCTATCTCTTACAAGTATACTGTTTCCACTGACTACTTAGAAAAAACATCATTACTGATTAATAACAAGTCCCTTCTGCATTATTCACATTTGTTTTTGTAACACCTTTTTTTTTTTATTTTAAGTGTCCTCCTCCATGCTCTCTAGTCAGTAGAGTTCCTGCTCAGCTTGTGTGTCATGGTTGCAGGCTAAAACAGAGCAGCTAGAGTGCCAGCAAGGAACTTTTTTCTTGCTTTAGGCCTCCTTCAAAAGGAGGGCTGCAAAGCTGAATTCCGAGTAAGATACAAATAAATGAGCAGTTTCCAAGAAGAAGCAGGTTTAAGTCGGTCTTTTCAAAACTTAGTTAGCTGTGATAGTACTCACTTGTGCCAGCATTTATTAATGAACTGTGGATGTGTAAGAAGCAGGAGGCAGCCCTCTTGTGTCTGGACCACACACAGCACAGCCCTCTGCAGGAGTCATGCTGAAGGCCATGGTCTTCACAAACACCGTGAGCAGAGTGGGGCACACAAAGGTACAGAACAGCAATTAGCCATGATTCAGAACACAAGGGCCTTGCAATGAGTGGCATAATTTTCTGGCTGTTTAGAGGAAACTGGGGAGAGTAACTGAGGAGACCAGGCAGGAGAGAACAAATTGCAAGATAAGACAGACTGCTGTGGGACTGCCCTCATGAATTTCACACAGGGAGTCAGTTCCTAAAGCCTGAAATGTTGACCTCTCTAGAGTAACACAACTGACATAAATTTTAAATCGTTTTGTTAAAAATTGGGATCCACCCAATGAAGTAGTTTTCAGTAAACACTAATCTGGAGTTGTAATGTTTCCCAGAAGTCTCTTACAGTCTATATGGCCAGTTCTCTTAAATCCCTGATGGTACCTATTAAAAGGAGTCTTTCTTCTAGTGAAGAAGACTTCTAAATTGTTCTTGGCCCAGATTCCAACAGGGGTCTAGGTATGGGTGACACTACATGTTATCATGCCCAGTTCCAGTCACTCATCTCCCACAGTGGCATCTGTAAACCCAAGTTCGAGTAGCAATTATTAGTTTAAAACCCTTAGAAATGTGTGATTCAAGGAAGAAATTCAATAGCAATACTGACTTATCTACCACTTTATAGACTACTGTAGGGTTGTGTTTAAATATAAAATGCCTTCGACCACTAGTTTGTAAAAGGTGGGGAACAGAGCCTGCCGTAACAGGAGTGTTACTAACATAGTAAACTAGTCTTTACAGCTTTTGCCCACTTTTGACTTCCTCTCTCCCAGCTCCATTCTTTAGACCATCATAATGGCTTCCTCCTGTCCTGGATGGAAAAAGGCATTTCTTCATTACCTTCAGACATGTTTACCAATTGAGCCCTATTTCAATAAAGTGACAAAGCTCTCTTCTTGAATTAGTACCAGTGCTCAGAGAGCGTAAGGTTAAGAGTCTGCATACCACCTTATAATACAATTTTTATCCAGCACTGGCATCAGGTTAATTATCAAATAGAGGATCATCTTGCTAATTGTTACCACCAATGTTTGCTCCATTAAGTCTTATGCACACAGAGCCTCTTAATTGCAGTACCTGGTGGTAGTGCCTTCCCAGTCCCTGAGTGTGATTCAAATCTCTGGAGAACAAAATCCAAGAATCCCATCAAAATTCCATACTTTATGTATACATTTGAAAATGCAAGACAATGTAAACATCAAGTTCAGCATAAGCTGACAATGTCTTTGTGACATTGTTTTGTCTTAATCAGCTATCTTGAATGTAATTTTTAACCAGAAAGACTTCAGGCTGGCTGCAACACAAACCGTGTTCCCCTTGCCTTTAATAATCAGCAGACAGAGGCTGTCAGCTTGTTCCTTTTTAGAAATGCAGGTCAGCACAGCATATGGTGCTAAGGAACTTCCCATGCCGCAAATTCAAGAAGGCTCTCGTGTGACATCCAACTCATTCATGTTTGGGCTGTGTAGGAGGCACAGCTTTCCAGTCACAGCTCCCAGCTGCAGAGCATGCAGAGCCTTAGCACTGAGCAGTGCTGCAGCAATGAAATCTGGCAGGATGCCCTTCCTGCCTCAGTGCACACCACTGAAAGCCTCCTGGAGTACTCACGTTCTCTCCTTTGTGTGTTACAGGACCCGAGTGCCATGCCCAGGCCAACTTCCCAGGACCTTGCGGGTTTCTGGGACTTATTGCAGCTCTCAATTGAAGACGTCAGCATGAAGTTTGATGAACTGCACCAGTTGAAACTCAATGAATGGAAAATAATAGAATCACCTGAAAGGAAGGTAAGCAGACCATGGACAATACCATTTACACCCCATTTGTAGTTCTGCAGTCTCCTTGTGTTAAATACAATAGTGAAACACGATAGGTTTCTAACCCTGGGAAGTATTGAATTGGCACGGCCCAATTTTACATGGAAACATTCATCAGATATGAGGAGTTTTTTTCTTTTTTTAACTATGTTGAGCTGAATTATATAATAAATAAAATGGATTTTGCTAAGCTAGTTTACTCCATTACACTTTTGTTCAAATAATTTGACTCACATTCTAAAGGCTTGAACAGAAATATGTTCTTATTAATTCAGACTGAAGACAATAGCCCAAGAATTTAAACAAGGTAAATTCAGCTCTCTGCTAAATTTGGGGTGGCTCAAACCTGAGCACTGCAGTGTTTAACCCTGCCTGCATGACACAAATGATAATACACCAGGAATGAAATAAAAGCATGTGACAGAACATAGTGCAGGTCATACTAACCTCAGCCCACAAACTTTTGGGGGACAAAGTGCTACTGAGTTTTCCAGTGCACTGGAAACTGCCTGCACCTCTGCCCTGCAACTCCACCTTTTGGGAGATGCCCCACACTATGCTTACAAACCAAAGGTGGCAAATTGCCCATAAAAGCAGTGTAATTCTGAAACTGCCTTTCCCCTCCCTAGAACTTCATCCCTTACCTTGATTATCCCACTATCCTTGCTGATTATTGTATCAGTCAGATGAAAACAGCATTTGGTTTGAGTCAGTACTGTTGGCCTCAGGTGAATACTTGTTTGGTTTGGGAGGAATTAGGAGGCATTTTGACAACTTTTTCATTTCTTCATGCTCCTCTTGGATTTTAATTTTCAGCCAACGGGTTGGTGGATGGTGAGTTTGCAACTCTTGCTTACTAGTGACAACTGGAAGTAAGAAATTATTATAGTGACAGCAACAGTGATATTCCTAAGAGGGAAAAAAATGAAAGTGGAAAAAAAAATTAAGATCAGATGGCAGGAATGGAGCCTTTAAGTTCATGTCTGAAAACAGGAAATAGAGAAAATAAAGACAGGCAGAACTGGTTATCACAGGGAATAGCATCTTAGGCTGGTGCACTGTTCCTGTTTAATGTAGAACTATGTTTTTGAATAACCTAAGTTATTTAGTCTTGGCTATTACATTTTGGTAGTAGACTCAGAATTAGTTTAAAAGAAAAAAATCAAAAAACCAAAAAAAAACAATGAAGAGTCTGTAAACCATAGGTGTATCAGTTCAATTTTTTGTATTATTTGAATCCTGCTGTGCATCAAATTAACTGTGTTCTCCATAAGGAACAGCCCATACTCTGCACTATTACCATTACTTTAAGAAATCATAAAGCAAAAAGATCTATCATAATACCCAGATCTATCATAACAACCATACCTATACAAATGAAGTTGTAGAGTCTTCATCTTCAGGGCTATGCAGTCCAGTATTAAACATGAAATTTTAAAAAACTGATTTAACTTCAAAGTTGCATCTAATTTCAAGAGCACTTTGAATGGGGATTGTATGAAATCACCTCCAGAGGTCCATCTCTTCTAAGCTAAATTGGTGTACAATGCCTTGATTATAGGCCCTCATATGGTATTTCACAGTCTCTAAATGGAGTACAATATCAATTTCATACTTCAAAACAATTCTTGATTTAACACCTGCAGAGAAATTTACATCTACTTTGGTAACAAAATCTACTGACTTTCACTTTATAATCTGATAATTCTTCAGAATGATTTTCTGTAAAATGGCCCAGGCTTGCAAGCAGAACAATTAGCCCTATGTTTTCTCTCTTGTTGGTGCTTGAATGTTTCCATATAGCAACTCCTGGAGGAGACTAAACTAATAGACATGTATACACAGCTGCTGTCTCATATCCAGCTGAGGCTATACTCAGTATGATTAATTTAATCAAACATCCTGTCCTGGTAATCTTAGAGAGTCTTTTCACTTGATCAGACCACACAGATGCGCTGAATTCTTATTGGAGAGACAGTGTGTGTTTCTGTTTATAATGAGTGTAATAATGTGTCAGCTAAAATTAAACAAATCCATATGAAAGTGAGGTGTGCAGATTGCATGTGCCAATACCTGCGAGGACAGTGGAAGGAAGCCCAGTCTTTTTTCAGGCACAGGACCGCAGAATGCATAATGGTTGTCAAATAAAAGGGTTTTGTCAGTGTTCCTAGTGTGGATAGCTGTTCATGTAATCCATTAGTCAGCTGATGGGCAAGCACAAATTGAGCATGCTTGATGTATGTAATCAGTATTTTGCATTTCATGTCTTTGACGTGCATGCTCTGCTGACAAGTACCTTTTGCATGCAGCTCACACTTAGTTTTAATGCCCTGTTGCAGGAAGAAAGAAAGATTCCTCCTCCTGTACCAAAGAAGCCCCCAAAAGGAAAATTCCCCATCACAAGAGAAAAATCTCTGGACCTACCTGACAGACAACGACAAGAAGCTAGAAGACGGCTGATGGCTGCCAAGCGAGCAGCCTCTTTCCGGCAGAATTCAGCCACAGAGCGTGCAGACAGCATTGAGATCTATATCCCAGAGGCTCAAACCCGGCTTTAAAGACAGAATGCTGCAGAGTTCCTTTTTTAAACAAAATGCTTGTACAGTTTGTCACTTACCTGGTAATTTTTGTCTCATTCTCTCCACTAAATATGCCCTTGCTGTTGTGTTCTTTGTGCCATAAGCACAGTGGAATGCTTTTGATTTCCTCAGAATTTGCTGAGCTCACCGCAAGAATGACTTCTTTTTGTATTTATTGTCTGACTTACAATCAGCTACAATGGATAGGGCTTGTCAAGACCTGACTTATCCAATATATTCTCAGAGGACAACAAGAAACACCTCTTGAGATGGAACCCAGCTTACTTTTTGTTATTTATATTTTTATAAAATGTGTGATAATTAGGGATAAGAATAACAAACTATAAATGGGTGCATCTCACCATTCACTAGAGGCATTAGCTAATCCAAGTAGAAGGTGCTACAAATGTAAAGAGCAGGAAAGAAAGAACCCATTTATCTCCTTGACCTCCAGTTTCTTTTCCTAGAATCCAGCTAACATATTTACCCATGCACTCTGCCACTCTTCTCATCTTTGTTACTGCAAAATAACATTAGGCCTCTCATCTCATTCGAGTTTCTGGAGATGAACAGGGATATCCAGCCACTAAAACTCCAAAGTTCATCAGAAACCAAGAAGCATACAAGTCTGGTGATGGTGGGAATGTCCACTAAGAAACGTTTGCTGTTAGCAGTATAATGACACTCTGAAACCTAAGCAAAATTGTAATGCAAGAGGACTTGAGTGATGGGTGAAAAGAAAACGGAAGCCTTAAAAAGTTAGATCTTCTGTAGTAAGATGAGTAAAGAAAAAGTTATACTTGCTCCTTTGGACCACTCATTGCATTTTTAACAGTTCTTTTACATGTTAATATTTATTTTATAAACCTTCTCTCTTTCATTTCAAGAGCTGTGCTACATGTTCTATTTCAAACTCTCAAATTGTTACAACAATTGAGTTTCCAGGGTATCCTTGAGAACAAAAAAATCTTGCTTGTTTAAAATGCCAGTTGTGATGTTGTAAACAGTTTAAGAAATATGAATGTGAGTGGTAAGTATATATAAGTTTAAATGGTTATGTTAAGGTAAAGGTGAACTGTGGTTTACAGTTGTATTTTTTTTTAGATCTATTTTTCTATGCAGTATCATTTATGGCAAGAGTAAGGTTCTTGCTTGCTTCAGACATAGAAAAAAAAAAAAAACATGACTCAAGAGATAAGTGATTTCCAGCCATGGAATATGAGGAAAATAATGTATTTTCAAGCCTCACATTTTCAGAAGAGAGAAGTGGTAGCTACCACTGTTAAGAGGCTTTCATTTAAAACAAATTAAGACAGAATAATTCCACTTCACTTACCTTCCAGAGCCAACCAAGCAATCCAGCACTTAGAAGTCTTCAGGTGAAGACGCAATAAAATGAGTAACCTGCAGCCCCCAATTCCGAGGTTTGAATCCTACTGAACACAAGTTTAGGTCAAAACAGTGAGAATCACATGAGACAGACAGCCCCAGTCACTGCATTCCCTGTTTACCTGCTTTAACAAATGCAATGTATTTAGCCATAGGCAGAACAACTATTTAATTATACTCGAGCACTTTGGTTCTTCACCTGTTGAGCACTTTAAATCCAAATCCCACACACCCTGCAGCCTGATGGATGACTGAAAACATGAAGTACCTTGGGTTATGCAGATCTGACATTGCTTCAAATCTGTTTTCTTTTGTTTGTTTGTTTGTTTTTTCCTTCTCTTTTTCCTACAGCGTGTGGTATTAAGCATGAGTTCTGTCTTTGGACAGCTGATAAGGCATGCTTGGCTTCAAGGTATGAATCTTTAGAGATGAAGTTTTGAGAAGTTTCTGTGAGAAGACACCCCTGTAAATTGAGCCTGGTATCTGGTATATACTTTACCAAATAGCCTTAAACTATATTTGAAGCAAAAACCAAGACGAATGTATATCCTTGAAGAATGCAAAAAAAAAAAAAAAAAAAAAAAAGAAAAAAATGGAATAAAAAAAGAATAAATCCCTGAAATATTCTTCTATAGATGAAAACATATTTCCCATCCCTTGTGTTTTCAAGGCATTTTCTGTTAAGGAAAGAGTTAATCCTAGGCAGTGTACAATATTGATGCTACTTCCTATATTTGTTGTACTATTTTAAATACAGAAGTACATGCAGACACTGGCACCTTTAGTCTTGAAAACTGGTATCTTAAAGTGGAGCTGCTAATTAGAATATCCACACAAAACCAAAGCCAGTACTTTTCCTAGATTGAAGAAATTTGAACTAGAGACACACACACACACCTGTACACATATATACATGTGGCAGCTGATACATTTTATCTAATTTCCTGTACACTTCCAGGAGGAATCACACTTGCCTTACTCGCTTGAACGCTGCCACCTGCAGCAACAGGTCATGCGATTAAGGCAAGCTGTACCTGATCCTGCCAGTAATCAGACTTTATGGAGAGATTGCAGTAATAAATTGCAATAATAAACTGAGATCCCAGCTGGCCTAACAATGCTGACTTGGAGGAGTCTGTGTTCTACATTTCCTATGCCGTCATAAGAAAATGCTCAATATAAGATTTATAAATCTATGATTTCTGTTCTTTCCACCTTGTTCAAACAAACAAAAAACCCTACAAAAAACAATCATAAAAATCAAAAGTAAGCTAGATGCCTACCAACAAATCTGACAATATGCTATCAGTGCACATTACATTTTGAAGTGCAAAATATCAAATTATTGTACAGGTAACATTATATCTTTCAAGGCAAATAAGCCATTTAAATTTACATATTGTACATCTGGTTAGTTTAGAAAGATAACATTATGCTTACCATATTTGTATTGCAAATAAATCCAAGTCAGATTGCCTCAGTCTCTGACATGAGAAATACTGTATCTTAATAAACATATAACCAAATCAATTGTAATCTGACCCCACATCACAAAAATAAAAGTCAGTTACAAAATCAACATAGGAGGAACATAAATAAACAGAAAGATAGGAACTAGAATGCTTTCTCCTTTGAGAGTTCATGGTATAGACCCACTCAGAACAGCTGAATATAGCAAAATAGTCTAGTGTTTAATTAAATATTAACTGGACTAATATGTATTTTAACACAATAAAATTATAGAAACTCTCTGTTCATTTAGTCATTGCCTGTAAAACACAAGTATAATAAACAGAATTCAGAAAATTTAAATAAGGAAAAAGGCCTGAATGGTAAAATGGTTGATATTTGCCACACTTATTTTTGCTTTGTATGTTTTTTTAGATTTGGAATTCTTTGTAATTTGGTGAAGTACATTATGAAGTGTTTTATTATTTCTTGTCCACCTGATTAGGATGGCCTTTGGCAGAATGCAAAGATGAACAACATTGTACAGTTTAATACCAAAAAATGATATTTTAATTCATGCTTAAACCTTGACACTATATTAGATTTGACATCAATCAGGAAGGAATTAAAGCGTGCATAGGAAAGTGTGTGAATTTCATATATATAGATAGATATAACATATATTTCATATAATGGAAATTATTTGTTTTAAAATAAGCCCATGTCCTGCTGTATCAGTAAATTAGTACTCTACTTCCTCAGCACTGCATCTAGTATATAGTCAAGGTATGTTTGGTCATTGGGTGATTTTGCAAGTAACTGCTACGTGATGGAGTGTCACACAGGGCCCGGTGTGTCACACGGGCCCGCAGCCTCCTCGTGGCCTGCAGAGGCAGTGCCCTTGAGAGGTTCCTGGCCCCGTGGCACCTCAGGCAGTGCCACCATTCTGTCCCAGGCCCTCTCCATGCAGGCCCCCCTGGACCCTTGCCCGGAGCAGCGGGCCTTCACATCAGCCCAGCTCAGCCTTTTGCACTCAATGCCTTGAGCCTGCCCTGCCCCGTTGGTGGGTTTGATGTCCTCCTCAGCATTTCAGTGTTGGCTCCAGTGGCAGGGGCACACCAGAGGCTGACCCATCAAGTGCTGGTTTGTGCATGCTGGTTTGAGGTCTGAAGCTGGTTTGGTAGCTCCAGGTGTCAAACTGTGTGCACTGAAAACCTGTGAAACCAGAGCCTCAGTGTAAGAGAGTTTAAATGAATCATGAAGCAACCTTACTCCCATTACTGTTCCTAGAGCATCTTATGATGCAGGGATACCACCCGCCCACTGCGCTCGAGGTGAGGAATATCAGCAAACCCCTTAATGTCTAGAGAGGTGCTTCCTGGTGTATGACAGGTTGACGCCCACACTTACACAGTGCCTTTCATCCAGAAGGATCTCCAAGCACTTTATTAGCCAACACACAAACTCCAGGCTGGGCTGCAGCTGGGACAGGTAACCCAGCATGGCGGGATATGGGGAGTTCTCCCACCTGTCCCCATGCTGCTGGGGAGTTTCCTTCCACAGCACCCTTCCAGCATCTGGGACCTCACAGTCTGAGCCTGTGCTGAAGGAGAAGCAAAGACTCGCTGAACCAGGAGGAAGACCTGAGCAAAGCAGAGATGAGGGCAATCAGTGCTCATACCATCCCTCCAGGGAGTAGGCAAGGGAGTGATGAGCATCAAATTAATCTTCCAGAACAATCTCTGCCTTCTCTGCTCCTGACGATGGCAGTGAGGTCCCTGCAGTGGAGGAGCTCCCTGGGAGGGTGCCAGAGGAGACTCCTGGCTGGTGCCAGGCACAGGAGCTGATGGCACCTGCAGCTGAGCCCTCTTGGTCAGGAATCTTGGCAAGTCTCCCCTTCGCAAGTGCATTTTCCCCCGCTTCCTTAGTGGGAGAGATCCATCCGGGGTACTTGCTGCACGAGCAGCCTTCCCAAGCGCCCTGTTCTCTCCCCGAGTCTGCCCTCCAGCCCAGCGAACACGAGGGGGGATGTGGGGCACAGGACTTAGGCATGATGATTGTGCTTTGGTTTGGGCAGCTGCTCTTTAGTGAGACTCGGCCCTAACCTGAGGGTTCTTTTATGGCAGAGCAATGGGGACGCCTCTCTCTGCATGGACAGGACCAGCAGACGGGAGGCCACCATTTCACACTGCACAGAACAGAAGGAGGATATATACATATATCTATATATACACATAATGATTTTTCACTGTCATGGTTCTGGACAACCGGACCCAGGAACCACAGGCAACGCTCACATTCCTGTAGATTGTGCCACTTTCTTGCAGCTCATCCTCAACCCTGACAGCTGTGGCAGGTTCACTGCCTACTGCAGCCCCATGGCCCATCAGCAACTATTCACCATGTTCACCTCTAGGGACCATCTTTCAGGAACAGATGTTTTATGGCATACTCATATGCATACGCAGTCCTGTCAGGAATTAAGCCCTCTGTATCCACAGAAATTGCTTAATTTATCTCTGAAATGCAGATACCTCTATGGCATAATGCTGTAGCTGTTTAACTACATAATAGGCTGTTCAGAACAGCAAATATAAAACCAAAATTGAAATGGAACATTGCCCAAAAGAAAATTTGACCAGCAAATGTAGGCTGATTCAGCTCCTCTTAATGAAATGAAATTCCAATAGCTGAAAGAGGCCATGGCATTCATTAATGAATGTCTTTTCCAGCACAAACAATTCTATGATTCTGTATCTAAAAACAGTATTCCAGATCTTTTCTCATTAAATGCATATTGCATTTCATAAAAGACGATCACAGAAGAAGACTGCAAGTTCACTGCCCCACCTTTCCACATCAGTTTTTCACCCATTACTCTTCATTGCCAGAAGAGAACTGGGCTTGTGAAGTCTGATCGTAGTGAAGGTAAATTAGTCTGTCTACACACCTTGCTCTTTGACTGAGGAAACACCGAACAGTTTTCATCAGCTGGCAATTTAATTCTATATTTTATTAAGGCCAAAATGTTATTTTTCTAAATTGGTTTTGTTGGACAGGATTTTTTACTTCTCTAGGTACAAAACCATGAGTATTTTCACCTAAGCATAAATGAGGGGGAGGCTTATTTGAATATATAGTCATCAGTCAGAAACACAGCCCATTAGTGAGGAATTTTCTTCTCCTTACCTTGCACCTCTTTTATTCAACACACTGTTTCCCCTTCCTAAAGCTTCACTGTCATACAAGTTTCTTATTTGTGAGATGGATTAGTGCAGAGCTCTGGGCAAAGTTCTTATCCCAATTGTATTAGAATCAATGCTCAGAAACTGAAACCAGAGAGAAGTATCAGATCTGAATCAATATAATTCAGATCAATATCTGACTCAGCAAGTCTGAGGTAGGAAGGACTCTCTGTTCAAGGCAGCAAGTGTGCCATTACTTTGTAGGAGCTCATTTTTCCTTTCAGGTAGGTCACAAGTCATGCAGAGGGCTCGATAGTAGGTTCAAGTCTCTGAAGAGAGTCCTCACAAAGAAATGCCAGTTTTATTTATAATTACCATGGAATCCACATGCTCATATCCATGCTTTGATTTACCCTTTGGAGGTTTAATAGTATGGCCATCTCATTTTAAAAGGGCTCAGCATGTATGTATTATTTAGTTCAATTTATATATTAATTTCCTGACTGAAATAAAATTCCCTTTCAAGTAGCCTGGCTTATATGCTCTAGAACTGTTCTTTCCTGAAGAAAAGCCACTATGACTGTGCAGGATTTTCTGTACAGAGACAAAACTCATACTTTCATTTACCATAGACATGCCAAAATAATAAAGTGTGGCCTAAGGACTAAATTAAATGCCTCCTATAGAACTCCAAGGAATGTTAGAACCAGGAAACTAGCTGTTTAGTTATCATTAAAAGTATATATAAATATATATAAATATATATATACATAAGAAATCATATCAACAATGAGGATGAACTGAGTGCCAAATATTCACCATCTGTATAAAGCTACACTTCATTAGAATTAAACTATTTTATGTAATTCTCTTTCTCATGCTTTTATGGTTCTTTTGATAAATTCTATTTAGTAGCATGCAGGATACCTAAATTGAATGTACAGTATGTTGTTTCATTGCTACAATAATTTCTTGCTTCTCAGTAATATCTTCTTTACCAGAATGTTATTTGTTACTTTGAAGACATATTTGAAAATTGTTTTATTATTGAGTTATTCTTTTTTCATGGTTCTCTACTCACCTCCAGCTGATTGTAAGAAAATGTGCTTCACTATTTTGCCCCATGGCTCTTTTATGAAGCTGCCTCTTTCAATTGGTTTATGTATTGTTTATGTTCATCTCCTGTAAATAATTCTGCAATTAAATTTTTTGAGAAAAAATAGAGTACACTCTTTATTACATTTTAAATTTTGTATTAGTTAAAATCTGGCATTTCCAACTAGACAGACTGTAGACAACACTTAATTATTACTTTAGACTTTTAGCCTTTGGAGTGTTAGGAAATCAGTTATAAAAACAATTTTGATAGGATTTTAGCTGAAATCAAAGGAAGACACATATAAAATCTGATGGAAAATAGCAAATAATGGAATAAGCTATGCCATTCCATCGATGTGTTTTGATTTATAGTCATTAATACTATAGGTATATAATGTCATCTACTGATTTTGAGTGAGAACATTGTGTATCATTAACAGAAAGAATACTAGTCTCTTTTGCTTGTAAAAAAACCCAAAACTGAATTATTTGTAAGCAGTCGTTAGTGGGCAGAAATAACTGAATGGATTTGTTTTGACAAGGTGAATCCTGAAGCACCTCTCTGTGTGTTTTTACTGTTTGCAACAGAATAACCAAAAAGAGCTTCTAGCCTGCTTCATGGTTTTCAGCTACTTTCAGGGCAGACAAGTCTCCTTCTGGGAATGGCTTTAGCAACTCAGCAGAAAATTTGATCAATACTTTGCCACGTTTCTTGATTAGACAAAAGCCATGATAGGCATGAAACAAGGATGAGGTTAAACAAAGGAGGTATCAGAAATAATATGAAAAGTATGAAATTATTTGGCATAGAAAAGTGCCAGTTGCTTGAATCATTAGATTTTTATTGGTCATTTATTATATTTACTATTGTAACACTTAGGAGCTCTTGCCACGGACCACTTGTACATTTGAACAGTGTACATTTACAAACAGAAAATTTTCCCTTACCACAAAGAGTTTACAGCCCAACCAATAGATAAGAAACAACAGATAGGCAAACACAGGAGAGCAACTGATGGGAAAAAGCGAGATGCTATTAATTAAAATGAAGAGCAGCATCCCAGCATCCCATCAGTTGCCATTTGTTTTGCAGCCATCAGGAAAAGAGGGGATAATGAACTGGAAGTCTCAGGGATGTCTTCCGAAAAAGGGATTGAGTTCAAGAAAGATGTTTGCTTGAAAATTTAACACAGTGATGATGAATTTTGGTGTCCTGAGCCAGCTGAAGGTGGAGGATGACATCTCCTGATATAATGACTGGTGCTAGGTACACCATGGACACATGGTGTACAAAGAAGCTGTGAAAGGTCTTGGCAGTAAGACCAATAAAATTCAACATCAATACTCTGATGGCTCCTTGCTTCTATGAAGGAATTTTCATCTTTAATACCTGTTGTGGAAAGCTCAAAATTTTCCAGCTATATGTCAGCAGTTTTAATGAGAATGAAATTTAGGGAGAGGTCATTAGAGCAGCTTAGTGGTTGTTTTTGTCTATCTCCTAACACCGGCTGTTATGACATGGAGCATCACTCGCAGCAGTTCTGTACTGCTATATCAGAGCTAAGGCCTTGATCACTTCTAGCGAAATTCCAGTAACCTCTTAACTTCCCTTAGCCTTCATGATTTCCCTAAAATAGGCTGATCCTTCCTGCAATCTGGAAGGGATCTCAGGACTAAGGAGCGAGCTGTTTCTTGTACAACAGCTTTGCAGATGGGTGGCTGTCAGCCGTCGTATTACAGGCATAGCTGTGTAAATGAGGACAGGCATCGCTGATGAACTAGTAAGGTCAAGTAAAGCTGGGCATAGATGTGACATATTTTATTTCAATTGCTGAACCAAATAATCAGGTGCAGAGTACATGCTCTGGAATTAACATATTTATTCCAGTTGAACTGCACTGACACTGACAGTGGGTTTGTGGAAGGCTGTTATTGTTTTAACTGTAGCAGCACAGCTGAAGTGTGAAAATTTTGAAATGTAGACAAGTACCTTACATAACCTATTGCAGCCCTAACACAATCCCTGCACAGATTCTGCCACGACTTCTTAAACAAGCAATTTATAAGTAGCTAGAGGATAACACAGTGATAAAAACTAGGCAACACTAGTTTGCCACCATCCTGTCATGTCAGCCAATTTAATTTTCCTCTTTAACAGGATGAATGGCCTAAGGAATTAGGTAAAAACAGTAGGCTGTGATAGATCTTCACTCCACTGAGGCTTTTGACTCAGTTCCAGTGTACCATTTTCATACAAAACTAGGAAAATATTGTCTAAATGAATTTTTTGTAAAATTAAAACTGATGCAGATAAAAATATTATTTTAAATATACATATATTTTAGACCTTTTGTGAAATCTGAAGGCCTTTTGAAGTGTGAGAGGGAGAAAAATCTAACCTGCTCTCAGTACTATTCAGCAATTTCATTTAAACTTTGATGATTTACAAAAAAAATCATCATTGACTTGGGAGTATTATATTTATTGACTTGGGAATGGTTACAGGTTCTGTAGAAGATATGATCAAAATTCACAGTGAGACCAAGAAAACAGCCATGCTTTCTAAATTCAGTGTGATGTAATTCAGTGAAGAAAAAATGAAAAATGCTATACTGTATGCTATAATAAATGTTGTACTCAAATGTGACAGAATATTCTTTTGAGAAAAAGTAGAGCAAAGAAAATGTGATCACAAGCTAAAGGAGAGTCAACCTGATGTTAAATCAACACACGCTAAATCATATGCTCTTAAGGAAAGAGGAAATCTAATAGTGAATGTATTAGCATATCATTAAATTAGTGTGGCTTAACAAATTATTGTGCTGTGTAACCATCCATGTATACACAGTCTTAAATTGTGGCATGCACACATTATTGGACTTGACATGGCAAACCAAGCTAAAACAAATTACCCATAGAAGGGAGAATATTCAGATCGATAAAAATCAAACTCATCCTAAAAAAATTAATAAAAATCAAGCTCATCCTCCCCCATCCAGGCTGCTCAGTAGAAATCTCCATGGGCACTGCATTTTGCTCTGTGTCAAGTGCCTGAGGACTTCTAACAGACTTGGGTGGAGATGTGTTTTTCTCTGTCCTAGGTATGACCCCCAGCAGGTCTGGGGCACAGGGCAGGATGTTTTTTGTGTGCTTGTCTGCCTGTGTTAGGAACCAGACTGTCATATTTGGGCAGTGGTGGGATACAGACTCTCTGAATCTTGCTGTCTTCAACTTAGCCACTTCCACCCACATTCTGTCTGAGAAGGCAGAAATTACCCTCTGAATCTCAGGCAAACACTCAAACACTAAATGTTAACAAGTGAGCTAGGCAGAAAGGTTTCATAATGACACTTAAAGTGTCACTGACTAGCTGAGTACTCAGTGATGTCACTGAGAAAGTGGCAAGGCAGATGCTGGGGATGGAGGGACATGTCCTGTATGCTACAGAGGTTCTTGTTTCACTTGGTTCAATACTGTTGAGTTTTGGTTAGAGTATTAAATCCTGTTTTGGAGGAATTGAGAAGCACTGGAGAAAATTTGAAAGAAAGTAACAGGGATTACAAAATATTTACAAAGCATGACATAAGTTCAGAAGATGGATGAAAAAAAGACTGATTTGTTTCAATACAAATGAGTTGTTATGAGCTGTTAATGAAATTGCTTCCCCATTCCCTGGGAGGAGGTTATTAGCATCATTAGCAGAAAAGTTTAGCTTTTGTTTCATTGAATAAGGGTAGTGAACCCCTGTTTTACCATTTAACTCAAGGACAAGGTAACAAACATACCCTATGCAGCTTTGCAGCTGTGATCCACATGTCAGAACTCCCTAAAGAGCCACAGGAACCACCATCCAGCATCCTGGCTGCACACATGCTCTGGAAGGGATGTGCCTAGACCACTGGTACCCTCATCTCACTTCACAGATGATCCTATTTATAAGCAACTGACCATTTGCAAGTGTAAAAGAGGCATTTGCCTGCCAAAGCCACCAGTGCTGCTCAGTGAGCTGCTCCCCAGCTCTTCCCAGAAGGAGAAGCTGGCCAGGCAGGTGGATACGAGAGGCTAGTGCCTCTGCTGGCCTCAGCACTTGGGGAGGTGAGTGCTCAGGGCTGTGGCTGTGTCTCTGCTTCTTCTCCTGTGTGTTACGGGGTTTTCAGCTCACAAAGATGGGCTGTTCTTGAAAAAAATGCCTTAATGGTCAATAAGGGAGTTGCAGAAAATTGGTGATAGCAGCTGAGTCAGCAATGTTCTTTTCTCAGTATCTCAGTAACTCAGAGGTTCATATCCCTTTTTATTAGTAATAGGCACTAGGTTGCTTGCAGTGTTGCAATTAAGAGCAAAATCTAAAGAAAATTTCTGCTCTACATGAGGAGTAACATCACCTCAGCCTTTACCCCTGAATGGGAGCCCAGATCCTGACCAGGAGTAGATAACTTAACCAAGTATTAACTTGCTCAGCTAGAATCCCTTTGAAAGTCTTTGTGGTTGTCACATATCCTTTGTGACCCACAGTAACTCACCTGCATAGGTGAGAGCTGTCAGAAACACAGAGGAAGCTGCTTGTCAGAAGGGCTGTGCACCTGTCATTGCCATACTTGGCTTCCTCCTTGCAACTGAGCATCATCACGCCCGCTGCAGAGCTTGGCACTAAGATATTTGAGGAGGACAGGGCTTAGGTCAATGGAATAGAAAATAATGACAAATCAATTTAAATGCAGATCCTAGAGGAGTACATTATAATAGACTGCTTCAGACAAATCTTAAAAGGAAATTAGATTTGGTAAAAAACAAGGTATTAGTGTATTAAAAAGTGACATAATCCCAATCATAATAGAGGTGATAAATCAGTTTTGCCAGATAGGAAATAAATCACGACTGAACAGTATGAGAAGCAGATGAATGTTATGCTTTGTGGTTTGAATATGTCAAAGTGAATTTTGTAAAATATTTATAAATTTATGAAACATTGACAACATCTTAAAAAAAAATCTGGTATTTAGAATTTTATGAATGTTTATAGTTATATATTTGTATGAGGTTATGTGGCTTTATATGTGTGTATGTATATATATATACACACATACGTATATGTATATATATAATATGTATATATATATTTATCCATACAGAAATAAGAGGAGCAACTGTAAATTTTCTATATATTTGCTTATTTTAAATGGCCAGAATTCATGTTCTCTTTAGTTTGTGCATGTCTGTATCTCAGGATAAAACCACTTAGTTGTCTGAATCACAGAAAGAGGAAGCTGAAAAGAAATATGAGGAGAATAGGGCTGAGGAAAGGGAAAACCTGTAGAGCAAAACCAATGTCAATGCTATATTCTATGCGTATTAGAAATACATGATTGCTTTAACTAATTTGTAATAGGACTTTACCATAATTCTGCTTGCAGTGAAAAAGCATTTTTGGGCTAATTTACACTACGTATCAGTTTCTACATCCAGATCTCAAATCAAATACATACACGCATATTGTGCCAGAAAGTAAACAGATTCTGCATGAGATTAGCTGATTTATTTTAACACTTTTCAGCCTCAATTAGGAGGTGGTTGTATTATTTTGAGACAAATTGGTCTATAAAAAATTGAAGATCTTTTATTCCTGCACTCAGATTCACTCCATTCTCCCAAATCTTTCCAAAATACATTTTAATGTTGACTTAATTAATGAGACACAGAATAAACAAATTTTACAAGAACATCCTCATTTGAAATAAGTAAGAAGCTGTAACCCTCCATCAGATTTTATATTCTTAATTAGTAACTGGAGAAGGAAAAAAGCCTAATACCTGGAGATAAATGTTAATTTCTCTCTATTCAGTTAGAAGGGTTACTTAAGACCACATGTGAACCAGCTGTGATAGCAGCTGTGGAGAGGAGGTTCCCTCTGTGTGTCAGTTCCCACCTTGCTTGTCTCCAAATATCAAAGTAAGGTAAGTGTAAAAAAAATGCTGTTGTAAGTCAAAGGCTACAAAGTTTTCCCTAGAATTTACTGTGTTGCAGGAGCACCAGGTGATACAAGGAGAGGAGGGGTTTTGTGCACAAGAGGACCTGAGGAGCAGACGGCAGCATTTCATGGCCGCGTGAAAGACTTGCAGGCGGCCCCTGGGGCACATTTACCATCTGTGATGTGTTTCACTTTGATGGCATTTACCTTGTGAGACGTAACAGATTGTGACCCTTCCTTGGCTTCTTTCTGAGATCAACTTTTCTTTTCTGGAAAACAGAGAGAATCGCTGGTCTATGAGCAACTAAGTATTCACCTTTATTGTCACAAATGAAATATCTGTAAATATCTTCTGTGATGATCTGTTGTGTTATCTGGTGTCGGATACTGTACGGGTACTACTAACTTTTTTGGATAAAGATTAATGACTTCCGGTGAAGCTAGTATTGTGTTTTCACCTGTGAAGAAAAAGGTTAGGTGAGTTCAGGAACAAGATGAGCGATAACTCTCAGTCGATTCATGAACGGGGGTATTTTTTAAGGTAAACTATATGAGGGAAATTGTTCCTGGGGACGTGGGTGAGAGATGTCAGAGCTGGATAGGAATGAACAATAGATACTTTTTAGTCACACGTTCATTTCCAGTAGCTAAAAATGAAAGATTATTATGATCAAAATAGTATCTAACTTGCTGTAATTCTCGTTGCTTTAACTTACATTACCCAAGGGAGATCCAGATTTCAGAAAGCATACGAGGAGCTGACGGCCCTTTCAACGTCCATCACATCACCGCGCTCTCTCTGCTGATGTGCCCCCCTTTCTGAATATCTCCAAAGTTACAATGTTATTTGCTTTTTTTCTAAACAGACAGACATTTACCAGGGTCCCGGGAGTTCCCTCCTTGTACAGTGCTGGTTAAAGGCAAACCCCCTTTGAACCTTCTTACTTCATTGTACCTTACTCTGGAAGGAACCTCACTGCTTCTTACATTTAACTAAATAAACCAGTAAAACCTGTATAATAAACTGGTATAAATGTAATTCTCCCACACTTCTTCATCAAGAACGGAACAAAGAAACAAATACATTAGAGGCTGCCTTTGAATACTGTCTGGAGGGACACTCTGGGGAGGCACTAAATTATTCAGTTCATTTTGGCTGTGTCGAACAGCACAAAAGAAGGTCTTTGCAGTACCATTTTCCTAGTCTGGAAAGTGTGAGGAATGAGAGGCACACGTCACGTCTCCTTCCCAGCCTGCCCTCCCGGATGTCTTTCCAAAGGCAGGCAGCGTGCGGCAGGACTGCCGCACCCTCTGGTTGCGTCCTGCCGCGCAGCTGGGCTGGGGGCTGCTGGCACAGGCACAGCGCAGCTGCCGTGTCCAGCAGGCTCGGCCAGCACTTCTGAGCACGGCTCTCCTTGTTTCAGAAGTTTATACTGCCACCCATTGCTCTATCTGAGCACATTTTCCCCGAAAGTGATAGCAAACTCCTGAACAGATTTCATTTGCAATAACACATTTCTCTTTCTGGAATCACATCTCTCCATCACAGCAAACAGATATATTCTGGAATAATGGTTTCTGAAGTGTGTCTGCGTAGGTTAGAGTGGAAATGCTTTCTCAAAGGCAAAGTGTGATCACACTGTGGAGTCATTGGATCTATTTTCGGTGCCTGCTTCTTCTCAGCCAAGAATACTTTGGCCCCAGCTTTGTCCCTCTGCCACAGGGGTTTTGTTCCAGATGTCAGCATGTTGCAGTGATGCAGGGGAAAAAAATCAGGTCTTCATAACCTCTGAGGCTGAGCATCCATTGCCGGACAAGATATATTACACCACATGATTGGAAACAGCTGCATCTGCAGGGCAGGTGCAATGGGAACTATGGCTCCTATAAAATGAGATGAGAAGGAAACTACTTTTGGGACTGTGCTGGTACATCTAGACCATCAATGTATGCTGCTGAAACAATGGGATCTATGTTTTTCTGTAGAAAGAGCTTACAAAAATAAAAGGCATTAAACCAATATATCAGCAGTTGGTGTAAACATCAAATTCAAGAACTTTCTTCAATGGCAGTGATTCACTCTTTTTCAAAGAGTTTGGGGGATTTCATGTTGTCATATAGTTTTACAAATGTTTCCTAGCACCATGCTTGTGCTATTCAAAGAACTCTAATTTTAATTTCATTTCTTCCCTTTGGCTTCGTTTGCTGTAACTATACACATACAGCTTGCATCTGTGTTCCCAACACATGCACACATGTGCATAGACAATAAATTCCTTTACACCAGTACTTGTCATTGATGAAATTCAATCTCAAATTTTCCATGCCATTGGTCAGCATCTCCTGAAATTATCTGGCAGGACACTTGTAGGCATAAGAATGAATTTCTGTAAGTGGGACTAGGGACTAGGGACTAGGAAGGAAATTAATTTTGTTTGTATTGAAAAAAATTGTGATACTTGTTTCATCAGCATCATAGCACTGAGGGACTCCATGGTATATCCAGAGTGAAGCTCAGCTGTGCCTGAGTCATGTGGAAAACAAAACAGAAGATGTGTGCATGGCAGCTCAAGATGGAGGGATTTGGGGAGCTTCAGGGCACAGCAATCATGCAGAGCCCAGCAAGGGACAGGATAGGAAAGAAGGATTTTCCCTCTACTTGTTTCTTCCAGCTTTGAAGAGACTGGGAAGGAATTGAGATTTTGCTAACTAGAAGCTAGGGCGTATCTCCAGGGATGTTTGTTTTTTTCCTGTCTAGTGCTCAGGAAGCAGAAGGTTATTGAGGAAGAAATCCAGCTCATACTGGGAAGGCGGGCAGCAAGCTTGGAGAGGAGGAACAGGAGATAAGCCACGGGTAGGAAGGGTATGTTTAAGGAAACAGGATGAAATACATGCGAAAAAGGTTGGTTGCTGGGGTGGAGTAGGACCTTATCCTCCCTGGCCCAGACTGAATTCAGGGCTACTCAACAGTAAGTGTTCAGCTACTCCCAGTCAATGCCTCTGAAAAAATAATAGATCATTACTCAGCTATGTTTCAGCCCTCTTAAGAGACCAGTGCACATGGAGGTGAGTAAAAATGATGGAAGGGTCTAGTCCTTTCAAATACCAAACTGGATTTTACTTTGGGGTTGAGGAGTTGGGAGATTGTAAAAGCCTCTTGAAGAGTGCAAGAGTGCAAGAAAACCCCAAGCTGTCCCTCATCATATAAAGAATAGATTGAATACAGCTTGTATTAGGCCAAAAGAGCTGTTGGGAAGCAGGATGAGCAAGCTCCCACATGGGGCATGGAGGGTTTCTCAGCACCTCTCTCCATTTTCCCACTGCCAGTGCTGCCATGTAATATACAAGTGTGAGAAATTACAAGTAAACACAGGGATTTATGACACAGCAAGAAGAAAACTATATAATGAAATTAAACAAGGTTCCTATTTGAATATAAAGAACTTCAATAATTCTAATTAATGGCCAGGAGACACATTACAAGACACAAGACAAGCAACGAGGAATAAATGAATTATTAAAAACATCAAGAATGCTGAATCACAGAATACATTTTGCTCATTTTATTTGTTGTTTTTTCATTCAAATTGCCAAAAAACCCCAAACAAACAAACAAAAACAAAATGAAAAACAAACAAACAAACAAACCCCACAAAACCAAAAAACCCCACAAAAAACCCAAAAAAAACCCCAAAAAACCCCCTCACACCAAAACCATAAAACTATCTGGAGTTGTAGGTAATATTCAGATCTTTTTAATGCTTTAAAAATAAATCAACAAATCAAACTCACTACAAAATATTGCAGATGCAATTTCATTTCAATAATGCATAATCAGCCCCAGTATGCCGGAGAGGATCAGCAGTACTTTCATTGAACATTAAGACAGGTATATCAGATCTCATAAAAGTACCTGCAGTGGGCTTTCTGTACTCATGCTTGAGTAACCTTGCCCTTCACTTTAGTGGCCTGGGCTCATCCCTGTGGATTCATGAAGAGCACCTGAACTTTAAATCTACAATTTGAATTTTCTGTTTGTCCTCTGATTGCCTATATTCAGACCATTGAATCAAGCAAATAGAATACCTCCTTTTATACCTCTAAGTAAAATAATTTAAGCCATAGCTTACTTGCAAGCTAATTTTGATACCACCTAGGTTTTTCAGTTTCAAAACATCAATGTAAGACTTGGTTCATAAGGCTGACGTTGCTATTTTAAGATACACATTTTTTTTATTCCAAAGATAATAAAATTATTATAGTGTTATGTGAAAGTAATAAATAATTCAATTTCTTCTAAATTAAAAATCCTTTGACAGACAGTTGTTGCCTGACTGAGCATTTGTTCAAGTAATGATTTTAAAGAGAGTAGTCTAAGTGACAGTTCCATCCAGCCCATATGGGTTTACCTTTAAATTACCCTGAAATTCAGCAATTAAGGGAACTTTTAATAGCTGCAGCAATCTACACCCCAGTGCTGTCTGATACCATTGGTAAAAAAAGCTGAGTTAATGAGAGGTCATGGGATAGAAATGCCTTGCTTTGCTCTAGCGAACAAATTGTCCTTTATTTGCAAGGACTGCATGAGGATTTGTGGCATAAGCATTTGGAACATATTTCTGTATGCTGGAGGCAGGGAGGAACCCTATTATTTTCAGATGGAAAGAGAAAACTACAATTTGAAAATGAAAATTTGTCATAAAAATCAGGATGAACGGTCACAACATGAAAACTGACATGACAAAATACCTTCTCCAAAACTGTGATTTTCCCTTCTCCCTGCTCTGGTCCACAACCATAGGCAATGGCCAAGCAGAAAACTCATTGAAGGCAACTTTGCACCTGTCTGGGCTCAGTCTATGCTCAGCAACTTTTCTCTAATGAGAAAAACAATATCATTTAGTATATTTGGGAATGGAAAAATCTGCTGTTCCTATTCTTGAAACATTAAGTATCTCTTGGGTTTATCCACCTAGACAAAAGACAGAGGTCAGTTCAAAACTTACTTTTATGAACTTCAAAGCACTAATAAAGGATCATTTACCAGAGTCTGATGCCAGCTGGTGGGGGCATAGCTAGTCAGAGTCAAAATGGAGTAGCCAGGCTACTAGTCACATCCTAGGTGAGAGCAGAGAGGACAAAGTATATTCCTCTCCATCTGTAAATGTTCTCTTCCACAACATTTTGATGGCAGTTTCCTTCTAGTAGACTTCTCTTGCACCATATTGGATTAATGTTGCTCTGCTGCTATTAATAGTACTACTGCTTTTTCTGGATAAATGCTGTTAGCACCAGAAAGAATGAAAAAATTAAGCAACCATTTTTTTAAAAAAAAGACATTCCACACTGAATTTTCCAATCCCTTAGTAATTTCTACCTAAAATAGTCCAGTTTTGCAAATCATATCAACAAATCAGAACATTCTGATGGAATGAAAAAAATTATGAACAGAAAAAGCAACTTCAAATAAGCTGTTGTTACATTTACATGTGAAACAGCTAAGAAAGTAAGTTCAGCTCTAATTAGGCTTAAAACCCCCTTATTTGATATTTTTGACAGAACTTATAGTTCATATATAGTCTTTCAAAGACACCCCCAAACTTAAAGAGTCATGAAAGTTATATTAAACTTCAGAAAATATCTGACAGGTGAGCACAAAAATAATCTGTTAAGTTTATAAAAAAATCCCAACCCACCCTATTCCAAGCTCAAAAATCTAAAATGTCATCTAATTTCAATATATCAGTATTTTCCAGGGTGGAAGTACTAGAAATTAATAGGCTTCTTAGTCTAGCAAGGAAAAGTACAGACAGCACATAAGAGGAAGCTAGACTGCTTCAAACTCCCAAGAAGGCCTGCATTTTAAGACGGAGATTAGTCACTGGAACAAGCTGCTAATAAAAGCAGCAAATTCATTTCTTTGGCCTTCAAAAGCACAATAACTGGATTTCTGAAAATAAGCATTAGTCAAACTCAAGTGATGAAGCCTGATAAAGGAATGACTGCGTGAATGTTAATGGCTTGTGATGTGCAGGAGGCTGGATTACATGCTCTGGTGATACCATCTCTCCTTAAAAGCTCTGAGTAAATACAGCATTGTACTTGCTTCAAGAATAATGATCAGGATTCAGCAATTCCACCTTTTTCTTCTCCTCAATTTTATGTTTCTTTTCAGAAATCAGGCAGACAATCACCATGTTTCTGTCTATGCCTGCTTTGCTATTTTTTATGCTCCTAAACCTTGAAAAGAAGCAGAATTCATTTTATGACCCCCTTCACACTAATACGGTATTAATATAACTGAGAGCTGGGGCTATTATATTTATCACCGCTAAATCCACAGAAATGACAGGCACTCACTGGGCATGCTGTAGCCTCAGGCGTGTGGGATAAATGGCAAGATTTTAGGGACTCCTTGGGAGCTTCAGATCTCATTTCAGTTCTATGAACAAATAAACACTAAAGATGTTTAAGTAACTATTTGCTTTAAAAAGTTATTTATTTAATTAAAACAGTAATTTCAGTTCTGCAGATCTCTGTCATGCCTGTCCCATACCACCCTTCTGGCTGTTGTATCTTCTCTGTCTCTCTGCAAGGGAAGCTCCCACTGCATCTTCTGTCCCCAAATGATTTCTCGCACTGGGTTAAGTTTAAATGGGGGAAAAAAGGATTTGTTAATAGTAATGTTCTTGAAAAGTGTGGAAGTGATGCGAAGAAGCAGTACCACTGCTACCACTTGCTCTGAGGAGTCGTTTTGCAGGTGAGGAGCTGTACCCCTTTTTGACATGATTTTTCTAAATATCCGTGTGCTTGACACCGTGTTTTCAGAATAAGTTCTTATTTCATGACAGCAGCACTGCTCTCTATTTCCCTGTAATTAACATCTATGCATCCTTCCCAGCAATGGGTTCTTTCTGACCCGGTGGAGGAGAGCATCCCCAGCTGTTTAGGGCGCTGGCAGAGCGCAGGACACGGGCAGCAGAGGTCTGTCCCCAGGGGGCTCATGGGTCCCGCAGGGAGCGTGCTGGGAGGAGATGTGTGACACGGGCGGAGAGACGGCCAGGATGTGCCGGAGCTGGGAATACCGTGGTCTGGAGCTTTGACTTGGGCATCCAACCGTGAGCCAGCAGGGCCGTGAGAGGTGATAGCGAGCCTCGTCAGGAGCCCGTGTACCAGTAAGGAATAGTGTCCCTGCTGCCCCATCTGGGGTTGCTCTCATTTTTGGAAGAGGTAACCAACAGCCTGCCGTTTGTCCCTGCTCCGGGGGCGAGTGCTCCATTCTCTGCCACGGTAACCAGGATTACGGCTCAGACCCGCAGGGGGAGGGTCACCTCCGCGCTCCGCCGAGCCGCAGCCCTCCGCGTACGCAGCGGCACCGCTGCGCAAATCCGGCGGAGGCTTCGGGACTCCCGAGCTTCAAACCGAGCGGTTTCTGGCCGTCTGGAAACACCGCCGCGACCCGCTGCCGGATTGGAAAAAGCGCTGAGACAGGGAGGAGACCGAGCGAGACGGATCCTGCCCGGTTCCGGCACCGTGTGCCCGCGTTCCCCGGCACAAGCCGGACTCTCCCGGTGCTGTGCCGGTCCCGGTGCCGGTGCCGGTCCCAGTCCCGGTACCGGTCCCAGTCCCGGTGCCGGTGCCGGTGCCGGTGCCGGTCCCGGTGCCGGTGCCGGTCCCCGCGCCAGGTGGCAGCAGAGCCGCAGGGACGGGCGGGGCCGGGCAGGGGCGGCTCGGAGCCAGCGCCGCACCCGCCGGACAGAGGCACCGGAAAGTTGCAGCATTTGGGCTTTCTTCTTTTATCGCAGGAAATGTGAGTGTGTGGGGGAGGAGAGGTTAGATTTATTTGCGTGATTTCAAATCAATAATAAATAAAAAGGAAAACAGGGAGCTGGGAGCGCAGGTGAGTCCTTCAGAAAGTGACCTGGGCTCCGCGGTGCCAGGGCTGGTGGATGCACCACAAGCTCTCCGCAGGCTCTCTCGGCTGGGGACCTGCGGCTGTGGAGTCACGGCCACACGCTGTTTCTGCAGTGAGAATTTAGGGCAAGGAGAATTTGCCAGAGTGGCAAATCCCATGAAGGGTTGTTCAAAATGTGTCGGATCTTTGTGCACAGAAAGCTGTGGCCAAGTCCCCGTCCAGAAGACAAAATCTCATTCATAATCCCCTTTCTGTGATGTATTGTAATGCCACTCTGATGTTTTAATCGTTAGCAAGTCAGACACAGCAAGACATGTCCTTTTAGTAAAAATTATTGTTGGAACCAGCACCCAAACCCTTTCTGAGCAGTAAATTTCTGAGCACTGAAACTCAGGTGAGTTTCCTCAGTAATTCAGTCCTCAGGAGAGTTTCAATCTTAACTACTGACTTTTTCAGGGTTGACACTAGACTTCTACTATGAAGCTACTGAAATTTTTTATCATGAAGCTTCTATTATAGAGGTCAGTCCTACCCTGTGCTTGACCTTATTTGTAATAATTATAAATCAGACATTTAACCTCTCAGTGGATAAGAATAGTAGGGTGACTATAATTTTGGGGATTTGTTGTAGTATTTCTTATAGGCTGGTGTTAGACCATATAAAGTTGTAAATCTGAAGATTAGGAACTAAAGCAAGAAATTGTAAAATCCTTTTTACAGGCCAGCCTTTCTCAGGTAACATTACATCAGCCTTTAAGTGACACAAGGCTGCTTGTCCCCAGAGCCATCCAGGGCTCGACAGACCCTGTGCCACTGACTGGAGTTGTGTCTCACAACCAGCTACCAGGCAAAACTGCATCTCCTGCACCTGCCTCAAACCAGACATGGACTCGGACATTGAAGTTGAGGACGACACCCCAAACACATTCCCTGTCCTATCCCTGTGCCCACCTCCTGCCCCAGATGGAGGGGCAGCTACAGCCCTACAATACAGTTGTCTCTACTGCCCTGGAAAAGGCATGTGAATACCCTGCCACCGGTCCCTGGCTGCTCAGGAAGAGTCTGTAAAGCCAAATACAACCACAGGGTGGAGAAAGAACTGTGTAACTAAAACTGCACCCAGGGGCCCAGCCTAATCATACGTTCCCCTGGAAGCACAGCCCGTGTGATCCCCCAGGAACATTACTTCCAGGAGCTGGGTGCTAGCCCCACTTTGCTTTGTTAAAGAAGCCCTTGGAGGAGTTGCAAATATATCTGTGTATGAGTTCAGGCTGTGAATGTGCAATGAATTAGACTGTTGCCTTTCTGCAGGGCTTAATTTCTGAAAGAGTTTAACTTGCTTTATTTGGGGCTGCTGCAATAGTTTTTGTAACCTCCTATTTTAACTAAAGAAAGTAAACAGATGTGTGGAAAAAGAAATATTAACTGGATCTGTTTCCTTCCCAGTTAAGACTGAATTCCAAAGCTTTAGCAGTGAGTCTGCCTCTGTACATTGCCTTGGTGCACACAGACAGGGGCTAAGGGACAATAAAATCCCCTGACATTACAAAAGGCTGATCAGAAGCCTGTGGTTTAGGCAGACATTGCTGATGTTGGACCCTGTTCCACAGTGGGGCACAAATGCTGGGCACTATGAAGGCATCTGTGTGCGCTGTGACCGTCTGCACCTCCCATGAAGCTAAGCAGGGCTAAGGTGTCCTGGGGCCCTGATGGCCACAAGGCTGAAGCCTGGCAGGATGGAGCTGTGGTGGGTATCCATTTCCACTGCTCCCTTCTCCATGGAAGTACTCTTTACTGAAGGCAGAAAGGAGTGTGGATAGAGAGAGAATGAGTTAATTTTTACCTCCTAGATCAGAGGGATAATGCTATGCTGCTTCCTTGTTCTGTCTCTAATGGTCTGATCTGAGCAGATTAAGAACCAGCTGCTGCTTCAAGCTGTCTTTGACAAGAGCATGGAGAATTCTAGGCAGCTGATGAAGTGCCAACTCCATTAGCTCTGCAGCTGATGTGTTTTCATATGCTCCCAGCCAGTCTGAGCAAAAAAGGTGGGCTGCCGGGGTTGCTCAGTGGCCGTGGGCTGCCACTATGAGTCAACAGCTATCTGAAGTGCTGAATGCAGGAGATATTTGTCTTCATTTTGTCTCTCAATTGGTCTTAGTAAAGCAGTTGATCGATGAACTGTTTCAGAAAAGGACTGAAATTCCAAAGTCCTGAGACAGGGTTGTAAGACGGACCTCTCTACTCCTCAAACTTGTTCAGATGTTCTGCTCCTGTGCTGCCTTGAATGATATTCTTATGTTTTCATCTTTACACAGAGGTTGCTCTGTCCCCTACAACACCCATGTGAAGTGTCATTTTTTCCCCCTAATGTGATGCCAGATTATTTGTGGAGAGCAGAGGAAAAAAAAAAAATAAGAAATGCATAATATTCTGCACTTTGGGTCAGAAATGCACCCTCAGACCTAAAGTGGTCATTCATGCAGATGGGTTGACAGGGTGCAATGGCAGATGTAGTGAATCATTGTCTGGTGTGGCTCTTGGAGATCATGAAAACACGTGAGGGAAAAGCAGAGACCACATGTGCCATGGTAGATAGGAGTCTATGCAGAGGTTTCTCCTCTCTGCAAATACTATTGCTCTCCTTCTGTCATGGCCTGGCTGACAGAGCTCACTGAAGTAGTAGCCAGCACATTTTCAGTGCAAACTGATGTGCCTGCTATGCTGTGACCTGTGTTGAACCTTCCGGCCAGTACCACATTTATTCTGTGCTAGCAATCCTTCTTGGGCCACTTCTGAAGACATGGGGATGCATGGGGCCGATAACCCCGACAGAAACAGCCCTAGCTGGCTGCCTCCCAGGCTCTGGCAGGCACACGTGGATTCCTGGCCCTGTCATCAAAGCCTCACTGGTACTGCCTTGCCTCAGATCTTGTGCAGCAAACTGTGCAATTGCCAAGGAGCCCAACTGCTTCCAGAAGCACACTTGTTCTTTTCAGGGCTGTACGACCTACAGCCAGCATTGCTCCCTGCCCTGCATGAAGCTGACCTACACTGACTGCAGCAGTGTCTTCCTACTGCTGAGCCCCCATTCCCAACAGCCAAGCCATCAGGACACGGTCCTAGATGATGGTGACAAAGTCATTGATGTCCTTTGGGTCCCAGATCACACAGAGCTCAGCTGTCAAGAAATAATCCTTAAAAAATATGTTTATTTTCCATTGACTAGAGGGAAACTAGGATACAGTATAAGGCTGAGCTAGGCAACATGAACACCCTTTCTGAAGACCTCTAGGATTTCTTTTCTCCTTTTCTCCTCCACTCACCAGCTGCCTAAAGGCAGATCCAGCCTCTGAATACTTGTGACTTTTTTCTCCAAGAGAATATTCCTAAATATGGTAAACATTCAAAGTGTACTTTGTTCTATTTTATAGAGAAGTTGCCTGAAGAATGTATTCAAATGGAGAAATCACAAGCACGTCTACCTGTTCTTCCACATACTAGGTGTACACCCACAGCTCAGCTTAAGGAAAACTCTATAATGTCAATTGATAAATGCATACGTACATGCAACAAAAATTCTGCAGTTTTTCATTTATGTGGGATAAATCATGCCTTTGTATCAAAGGAACCCTCTAACACATAGCTGATGCCTAAACTAAAATATACTTATTAAAATTAACTAACACATAGGGTAAAGAAAGCAGCTATGAAGTATTAGGGAAACCTATGGTAGAAAAATAAGAGGCTGGCAAATAGTGCTTTCACAGAACCTAAGCATACCTCCAACCTTCACATGCAAATATTTTGTAATATTATCTTATTTTGCACAATTACTGAATCAAAACAAAGAAATTTAAAATCGAGGCTCCTTTAAGACATATCAATGAACATAATCTCATTTTCTAACTAGAATATGAAAGCATGATTCAGTAAGAAGGCATCAAAGTGCAACACTGACCAGGGTGTGATATTTCTGTTCTAAAATAATTTTGCACTTGTTTTCTCCCAAGTGGAAAGTTTAATATGGCCAAACAAGTTTTCTATACAGAAACTGTTCCTAAACTCAACAGGGAGACCTCTGCTCTTCCTTTTTGTTCTTTCTGACACTTTTCTAGAATTTCTTCTCCATTAGAAACAGAAACATTAAATACTGCAAATCTCTGCAATGAGGCTGTCCCTAATAAATATTGTTCACATATTTTAAATTGACCTTTATTACACACAAAATATTAGGGCTTTTTTTTTCCAGCATCAGTTTTGTCGACACTATCTTTTCTTCCCCATGTTTTTCCTCTGCAGTGTCTTGTAATGTACTGAACAGAAATATTTGCCTGACAGTCTGATGGCTCTGTCACATTCTCTGGGCTCTGCTCACTACCTCTGTCCTCTCAGAATACTCTCCTCAAATACTGACATTGGTTTTCATACACAGAAATACTTGTATTGTAAATAGTCTCCAATTCAAAATGTCCTTGGATTTTAGCGAGTGTATTTTCTGTCCTCTATGTCAGGCAGTTGTGAAAAGTGTGATTTAGACAGTGATTTACACCATCTGTGGCACAGCCTTCACAGTACTCAGATGGTGTTTAATGACACCATTGCGGAGTAGCTCATAAAACTGGGCACATAAATGTTTTTATGATTATGGACTTGCATGGGCACAATTCCATATATCTTCCTGAATTTAGGCATTTCTGCTGAATTAGCTTTTGATCGTTTTTTGCCATTCTGCTGTGCACCTGGTAAGAGGTCTGGGCTAAAAGCAGCTAAGGCATCAAGCCATTTTCTTCAGGGCTGCCAGTCCCTGGAGAAACATCACTTAACGGTTGAGAACATTAAGAAAGAAATAAGTAAGACCTCTCTTGTTGTCTAGCTTAAATTTTATTCATTGTGTGAAGGGATCTTTTATGCATTAATTTTAGAACACACATGATTTAACTGAAAAGGATTCCTTTCAAACCATCTCAAGCTGTTATCCTGTCAGCAGAAAAACAAACATGCTACTAACTGAGCTGTCATGGTCTCTGAGAAGTCAATCTCTAAGCCAGTTTCTCTCCATTTTTTAAAGTAGTCTTACAGAAACATGACCTGTCAAGTGTGAACAAACCAAACCATAGGAAAGGAATATCAGCTAGAAGGATTAAAATACTGAGGCATGAAGTTGCTGAGAGATGGATCCCATTAATTTGGCCTTGTAAGAGAAAAGTTTGGTAGTTTGGCAGAAGAGAGATTTGGGAATGGGGAAGAGAAAGAGGTACAGACTGGAGGATCGTCTTGGTAGGGAGAAGAAAAGAGGCTGAGGATGTCTTACTTTGTGATAGTAGGAGAGAGGGGAGATGGGCACTGAAGTGAGATGAGAGGGATTTGAGAATTGAGCCTGAGGGTATTGCAAAATGGAAGACGGGAGTAGACATGACAGGAGCATTTATTAGACAAGCCTGATGACACTGATCGTTGTCAGTGCCCTCCCCATGCACACACAAGCACACTCCCAACGCCTTCTTCCCGAGCAAACAGCTGCTGACAGTGCAAAGGGGCACATTAAGATGTGTTTGCAGTAGCAGATTAGCTGTCCTTTCTGTTGAGAAACCACTTTTCAGCCACAGCTAAAACCGGTTTATTCCAGGATGAATGTTTTCTATGGAGTGGCTGCTGCACTGTAGAAGGTTGACATCCATGTGAGTCTATGGAAGCCTGATGTTGGTCAGCTGAGGACCCTCATGACCCACCTGATCGTCTTACTGTCAATTTAGTTGTGATTTCTGTCTAAATGTCCCTCCATTCCTTCCTAGAGCCTTCTGAACAAGATTCATACTGAACTTGGACCAGCATTCTGCCTCACATTTTTTCAGCCCTCCCCTGCTGCTCATAGATCATCCCTGCTCAGATGTTTTGGAATGGATCTGGCAACATCACATCACACTTATTTTTGTTGTTCCTTCAGCTTCATTAATCTTACATCTTTCTATGAGCTGCTTTTCTGAAAAAAAAAACCCCAAACACTTTCAGTTAATATGTTACAAGAGAAAGTTTTTTAAAACAACGCTCATTTTTCATAGAATAGCTATGACATGTTTTCTTGGCCAGAAGTGTTGACAGTACAAAAGTATTAACAACTGTAGTTGAATAACTTTATTTAAAAGTATGTGCATGTATAAAAACTCTTTTTAAAACAATGCTTACATTCTACAGCCTATATGCATGTAGATAAGTAAGACCAAAGGTCCTTCAATGTTTTAAGTTCACTGTCTTGTCCTTCAGAAACAGACGGAGCAGAACTAACAAAGCAAATTACAGTTGGAGAAGTGTTTAAAAATCTATTACTTCTCAGCTACAGCATCTCAGTTTAAAACTGTGTTTATGTGAAGAGGCTTAACACCTACCTATGAGTCCAATGGAAATGCCAGCTGGATACAGGAGCAGTCACACAGTGAGCTAGTGGGAGATCAACAGTTTGATCACAGGAAAGGGTACACACCTACCCTAGTCATCAGTAAGACTATGACTTCAGGCACCACCTCCACAACAGTGTTCAGGAAAAAGAAATGTAGAAAGAAATTTGGAGATCATTCTGGTAATCTTCATGTACAAACACAAGGTTAGAAAAGAGATGCAATATTTTTATAGTTTTTTTCCTATAGGTTGCTGGTAAAACAGCTACTAGAAGACTGCATCCGAACAGATAAAGATTCAAAAAAGTTATAGATTAAAACAACAAAACTTTTTATAGCTTGCTTAATCATTCTAAAAGCTTGTTCTATTTAAATGATTAAAGATTAAAGGCCCCTTGATCACAATTTATAAATGCCAAATCTAGCTGTTGAAGGCATAATGAGATTCAGTGGCTGGAAGATGAAGCTAAACAAATTCAGACCATAAATAATGCTCTCATTACTTTTTCTGTGTATATATTAACTCTTGACATAATCTATCAATGATTGTCCATCATTAATTCCAAAAAGAATTAAATCAACATTGTTTTTTTTATTTGGTAAACATGCTTTAATTCAGCAACATCTATTGGACTTGAAGCAAATTAAATAATGGATGTCCAGTGACCTGTGTTACTCAGAGGACTGAAGTAAATAATTTTAAAGCCTATATTAATCACTGAGTTCTTCAATTTATCCAATGAAAATTACAATATCATAGCTTGGTTAGGTGGGTTAATCCTTATGTCTTGATTCGTTTCTTCTAATCACAGTATTAGAATATCCCTTGCCAGAGATACTTCCTTCCCCCCACAGCCAGCAACAGCTCTCGAATAGACCAGTGGGACACATCCTGGCCTCTAGGTCATGTTGCCACCTTTGTCAGCAAGCCTTTACAGAGGCCACACTAGATCAGATGGGGACATTTTCACCAGCACTGTTGTCCAAAGGGATTACAGAGAAGTTGACATTATTTGAGGTTGAAACTATACCCTGCTGAGAGATGTCCCATGACAGTTGCATATTTTAAAATGCAATGCAGTGCAGCCTGGGAACAATGTGGTCATTTTTCAAGGAAATAGACATCTAAGTGTGCTTCTCATTAAGATACCAGTCAGGCAATTAGAAAGCCTAATCATCGCTCTGCCTTTTTATTTGGCTGGCAGTGATTCATTCACCTCCCTGGGACGATGTGTCAAATGACAATAATCTGCTCTCTGGGGGCTTGCGAGCACTAGGTACTGTCATGTAGTGTGCTGTAACTTGAAGGTGCATTTCAGCATGTCATCCAGTGACTGGTCTTTCACCTGGATTGATGATGATGATGGAAAAAGCAGCATAAAAGCTGAAGAAGAGAAGATGGGGGAAGGGGTTGTGACCTAACTGCAGCCTTCCAGTACTCAAAAGGATCTTGAAAGAAAGCTGGACAGGGACTTTTTACCAAGGGCGTGTAGTGATAGGACAAGGGGCAATGGGCTTGAGCTGAAGTAGGATAGGTTTAGATTAGCTACTAGGAAAAAATTCTTTGTTGAGATGGTGGTGAGGCACTGGAACACGCTGTTCTGAGAAGTCATGGATGTCCTATTGCTGAAAGTGTTCCAAGGCCAGGCTGGATGTGACTCTGAACAGCTTGGATTAGCAAAGGGTGTCCCTGCCCACGGCAGGGAGGCTGGAACTAGATGATCTTTAATGTTGCTTCCAATATGATTTGATTCTATGATTTCACCTAACCCTTTTATTACAGTTTGTCATTTCTCTTTCATTAGATATTTGCTAACACCTACTGGGCTTGCATCTGACACATATAGGCAATAAGAACTGTATGTTCAGGGAGAAGGCTGTTACAACTTGCTGTTAGTTTCAGACAAATTATACACTATTTTGAATTTGTGTAATGTTAATTTTTTATTTCTTTTGCCAGTTATAGCCATATAACACTTTGGCCTAACCTAAAGTCTGTGGTATACAGATTTGGTCACGGATTTCTCTTTTGTAAAGCCCTTACATCACTTTTTCTACCGTTAAGGGTTGGTGCTTTATAAATCTTTTGCGTATGAAATTGTGCCAAATGGCAGTCATGGAAGTCACCACCACCTTTGAAGAACCAGACGATGGATACACTTTCTCCAGCTCCAGGCTGTGTCAGCTAAAAGGACATTACAGATCTCCTGCCAGACATTCTTGTTCCACCCCAGCTGTTAGCTAAGCTATTTGCAGAATTTTTCCTTACCTACCTGGAGCTTACTGTGACAGGTCAGAAAAGGGTTACTGTTCAAGGCAACCCAGCTTGCCTTGACAGGAGTATAAGCAGCTCAGGAGCAGATTAGAAGGGACAGTAAGCTGCAATGTGAAGGGTGAGGGAGAGATGGTCAACTGAAGACAACAACTTCTGCTAGCACAGCCAGATCTTGCAATGAGCATGTGAAGCAGCCTTAGTTTTGCTTGATTTCTCATCTGTCTAAAATAAGTAGCCCAATAGAAAGTAGGATTTTCCTCTGGCACCTTCTACTTATCCCAATCTCATATGCAAACCTCCCCCTTAATGCTGGATTTTAATTTGCCCACTGAGCCCTTTAAAAGCTCCCTACTTTGTTCTTATTCACTTCCCACTCACTTCTAAAGACAGTGGTGATTATATTATGAATTTTGTTATGCAGCAGTACCAATTAGTATTTGAACTTATTCCTGACTGCTACTTTGGAAGAAGTTGGAGGTATTTTCTCATTTTCATTCTTCGGGTCACTTCTGGAAAAAGTTGCCTTCTGCAATAGGTAATTTGTAAGTCACAATAACTCAAGTCACAAAAACTTAATTTAACAGATTGAATTTATGCAATTTGTTGCTATTGCCAATGTATTCACTTCTTTCATGCTGCTTCCAACTACCAGTTCCAGCTCTGTATTGAATACAAAATGGACACTGGCGAATACATAACTAATCAAATGGGGTAGAATAAGTGTGTATCTGGATCCTTATGTTTGGGCTTCAGGCAAAGTCGGTATTTTATTACTTATTGCTGTTGCAATATGGTTTTGATGATCAGATTTCCTCAGAAACCTGTCATTCTGAAGTACTCAGGTTTTTTTGGTTTTTTTTTTGTTTATGCTCTTCAGCAGTGGTAATGATTAATCTGATTCTTTTGGCATGCAGTTTTAAATCCAGTCACTTCGGCAGAATGAAACTTTAACCTCAGCAAATGGAAATCTACTGCCTTGTCAGTGTAGAGTTCTTTTCTATGTGCTGAAGGGCTAAATGTTCAGTAAACTCTCCTACAATGATTTCATGAGTACACCTGCACTCTGCTTGGTTGTCAGTTTGATTTCTGGTAGTGTAGGTAAATTTAGATTTAATTTTATAAAGAAAAGTGAGCTACTTCTGATAAAAGACTTTAAGGGAAGTTTCATTCTGCGCAGCTATTTCACCCCTTTCTGTGCAAAACATTCCCTGAGGGAAATTTTATTTCACAGAATATTCTGAGTTGGACAGGACTCACAAGTATCATCGAGTCCAACTCTCAAGTGAATGGCTCATACAGGGATTGAAGCCATGACCTTGGTGTTATTAGCATCATGTTCTAATCAACTGAGCTAATAAGGAAACCTTTAATTACCTTAAGACCAAATCAGAAATAGAATTACTTGGCAGCTTAAATCTAGTTTCTGTTAATAGCTTATCCCGTGGAGGTTCTGGAACAGCAGAGATCCTGCACCTTTGACACTGTAAAAACTGTCTCCTTTTACCAAAGGTGTTGACTCATTAACTGGCTCCTTTTGCCTTCAGTTTGTTATCTTTTTTTCATTAATTTCATTTGGAATGCTTATGTATAAGATGTGCCTGATGCATGGGAATTTTGGTCTTCTCTTCCAAATACCTGGCAAAAAACTAGGGCCATTGTTTTCAATAGCTTGTGTAAGTCGACTTTTCTGTCGACTCACAAATACAGCAACTTTAGTACAAAGTTCAGTCCAGACTATCACCTTTATAGAAAAAAATGCACTCTGATTACAGTGAAGACCTTTACTATAACTCTCAATGCGGCTTTTCCTTTATTAACATAATTGATTGTAAAATGATGTATTGGAAGACATAAGAAGGCTAAGGATCAGTTAAATATTCATAGAATGAGGATTCTTTTTTCAAGAACAAGAAAACCAGCTGACTTCACACTTAGGGAAGTTGTCAAGTTCTGTGCAAGTGAGAAGATAGTATCTAGTAAGAAGTTAATCATTACACCGAGGGCTGCTTTATTTAGGAGTCTATCAGCGTGAAGCTGTAAACTTCTGCAGAATATATTCTAATTTTCCTTGTGCTGTATTTTCAAATGCCTAAGCCTTCTGAAATGAAAGGATGGAACAGTAACGAACACTCATCTCCAACACACTGTACACACGCAGTGAATAGATAAAGCATTGCACTGTAGCATCATCATTTCCAAAGGAAGGAGGGTGGGTGTATAACTGGAGCCCAGCTTAGCCTTCAGACCACTAAGAGCTGGCTCCTTCCATAGCCCACTGGTCACCAGCGGGGCCATGCCACAGCATTATCCTTTGAACTTGACAAAATATTTACACATAGATTTAATAGATTACAACCCGTGTCCACAAAGATTTACTTGTGCTTTTCACTGTGAGGAATCCAACTGAAATATTGATAAAGTTGGGTGTCAACTTTTCTGAGAAAAAAGATTGAAAAGCTTGTTCATGCTCCTGAGTGGCCATTACGAATCGCAGAATCAAATTGTTTTGAGAGAAGCAAGGCAAAAGGAACTTGTTTCCTGTGATTTTTCCATCAGAAATGTCTCTCATAACGTGTTATTCCCACTGGTCTTCTGCTGTCCTTAGCAATTTGCAGAATGAGCTGTCCCTGTGCATGAATCTGGTGATGTGATGTTGAGTTTGGGCTATGTCTGGTTGATGGTCCGTCTCTATTGATGGACCTGTAGCCAAACAGGACAGAGAACTCTTGGTTTTAGGTGCAGCCTTTCTTTTCATGAGGTACTAACTGAGAGTTCCTTTCTACTGATTTCTATGAAACTCTTCAGATCATATTTACTTTGGATGAAACCAGCCAATTGATTCAAAAATTACTATAAAAATCTCCCGTGAGCTGATGTGCAAAGGGTTTAAGGATTTAAGGATTACATAAAACCTTATTTTTTTAAAATTCTATGATTTGTTAATTGTGTGTTTTCCTTTAAATCTCCTTAAAATACTCTAAAGGCTACTATAATGGGTTATATCCATAATCTGCTATGGTTTATTTCAGTAGGGTTTTGATTAAGCTTGCAAGAAATAGGAGAGAGTAACTTGGCAGAGAATTCTCTGACACATTTGCCTTCTCATCCTTGAAATATATTCTTTTCCCTCTACAGATATGACTTGTGAATGAAAGGCCTTAAGTCTTACCTTTGACACTGAACTATGTGATGAACCTATTGTAGTATGCAAGAGTCTAGCAAAATAGCAAAAAGGCCAGTTTACTTTTTACTGAAAGTGAAAATTCAGGAAGAATGGAATACAAAGAAATGGGAAAAGCCCACACAGGGCCTGACCACGAAATGGTATAAATCAATTCAGTGGTCATGTGCTGGATGATGCCTTCTGTTTCAGCAGACCACACCAATGCAGTGAACAGCAGACTGATGAAAGCTCTAGGCTCATTCAACACTGACAGATTTGCGGCAGACATCAAATACTTGACCCCGATCATTGCATATAAAGCTAGCTTTGAGGAGAAAGGAGGTATTAGGAAGATTTTGCAGCACCACAGACTTAGTCAAATGAAAATCTGTATTAAGGATTAGAAGAGACAATATAACTCCTGCCTACTAACATTAATATGTGTAGAATTTATTTTTAGAAATTCATGAAGTAAATGGTAAGAATCTTCTTATTTTAAACAAATTTAACTAGACTAAATTTAAAAAAAAATCCATCTTTTGCAGGTCTAGAGTAACCTGCCATAAGAGCAGCTTGTTCACAGCTGTTGTTTGAACCATACATTTCTTCCAACTGCTCCTAGCAAAATGTTGTAGCAAAAATAGTTTTCCTTTTCATTTCTAATATTAATTGTTGCTTAATACTCTTGTAATTGTGGCACAGTGCTGCAATTTGTGAAATAACTGAATGGTTCCACTTGGATCAGGCTGAAAACAAGAAAATAATTCATCACCTTCCATCTTCTTTACTTCTTACGGGTTGTTTATTCCAAGAAGCCATTTAAGCTGTTGAGAATTTTCTTACTATGATGCATTTACTGTAATTTTGCTGAAATCCCCCAAAGTAAACTTATCAGATTACTGACTGAGGCCACAGAAATGCTCCTCATTTCTGCCCACTGTTGCCACACAGTAATTGTATGGTCCTTAACTTCACCTTGGATAATTTTCACAGTAACTGTTTGTAGCTGCCTACAGATACGACTGAAAGATGGTCTGAAGTGACACCTGGGATCAAACCCTTGCTAGAGATCCATTGGTAAGCCAGCCACTGGCTGCTCTAATTTGACAAACTTCATTTTACCTGCTGGTAAAGCCCCTAGTTTCTATTCAGGTGAGACTACCAGAAGCTAAATAAAACCCCAGAATGATAAGCATATATTCCAGGAGACAGACACAGTATTTTCCTTTGATTCCTGAAGAGGCACTGGAGGTAACTGTGTGAGAAATGGGAAAGAGGGACTAGACATTCTGGGTCAACCTGCAACACCAGTTAACACTAACCTTCATGACTACAGCTGTGAGGCAAGAGCTTAAATACTAAGGCAGAATAACTTGTTCCAGCAAACATTGTTAAGACATGTTGTTTGGTGAGGGAGGAATAAAAAGGTTCTACTGCAAACCCAAGATCTTATCATCACCTCATGCTACTTACCTGAAGCCAGCCAGAAGCAACTGAGGAACTTATGTCCAGGACTGGATACAGTTGGTATTATTCTTACTTATTATTCCTATGGGGTAAAAGAAGGTGTTAGTGCCACCAGTGATACTGGGCAGTAGAAGGTGAAGATCCTCAGAGAGGACCATAAAAAGCCATTGACTAGACAGAGGTAGTGAAAAGAGAGAGAGGAAAAAAAAGATTAAATACATTCAAGCAATGATGCCACAGACATATTTATGGTGCACGGAATATAAAGAGAAGCTCGCAAAATGGAAAGAGACTAAGAAGACTGGAGTGAGGTGTGAATATAAGGAGACAAAGAAGAGGTGAAGCTGCAATGACTTAGTAGTTGCAGATTAACTGTAAAGCCAGCAGAAGAGAGAATTCGAGATTTAGAAACATTCAGGAGGCAAATGTTTGGACCAAGCAGGGGAGACCTTGAGAGTGTCATGTATCAAAATAGAAATAAATTAGGATTAGAAAAAAAATGATAGGGTATCTTTCCTTAAATGGAATTAAAAGAATGAGAAGAGAAGAAATAGTTAAGGAATAATTGCCCAAAGGCTGTACTTGGTGAGGTCCAATTAAGCAGTGGACAAGGAATGGCCAGATATCACAGGGTCAGCATAGGAATGAGTAATATCCTGAACTATGTTGACATGTAACAGAGCTTTTTTGAGTGAAACTGAGATATCCAACACTACTCAGTGTTATTACTCAAGAGTGGTTGTATACCTCCAGCATTTTTATGGAATGTTCACAAACAGAAACGGGGAGTAACCTTGAGAGGGATCAAGTAAAGAATCTCCAGTTTTCCTATATTACTTCCATTATCTGGAAAGATTCAAGCAGGCAGAAACAGAGAGTTCCATTGCTGTGATCTTCCCCACAACTGGTAGCTCAAAGTGTGGATGCTCAGCAAATCTGAATTGCTTAAAATTTTGAGAATATCAAGTGTTTCAAGGCAACTATTTTCACTATCGGTTCTGAAGCATAAGGAGTTGATTAATTCATTTAAAACTGACTACAAGTGAAATACAAAAAGAGTTTGTAGAAACTAGTGCTGATCTCCCAGTAACGAGGAAAGCATAGCTGTCTGGGTAGATGAATATGTTATGCCATGTAAAGAAATTCTGATCCCATGGCACACATGAAAGCCTTGTAATACAGGTTATCTAAAAGAAGTCAAGTATACTTCCTACTAGCTGAGAGGAAAAAAGGCCTTAAACAAGCATGTTCAAAGTGCTCATTTTAACAGTTGTGGTTTGCATCTAGGAATACTGCATAAGTACTTGTTGGACAAGAATCAGAAGAACTTTGAGAGTATGTGTAAAGCATTGAAAAAAATCAAGATTACACATTTGGTATTGCCACAGCGTTCCTTGAGGCGGGCATGCAGTAAGCCTCCCACAGACTTGAACCAAAGTTCTTGCAATTAATAGTAAAGCTCTCATAGATTTGAACACAGACTGTAGATTAGTAGGTGGAGAAGGTGTAAATTTCAGTTTAAAAAGAGAATTCAAGAAGCATGTCACTGAAAATACAGGATTACGTGACAGGTCAACACAAGTTGTGCATATATGTATGAATCAATGTCTGTAAATGTGCAAGCTTTTCTAAAACTTTGGGAGCAGGGGGCTAAAACTTTTTGAGAAGTCAGCGAGGTCTTGGGTTTTAAATTAGCAGTAGATTTTTTATCCTCTATTAGGAAGGTTACCAGTTCATGTTTTATTTATGATCATATGACTTAGTGCAACATACACTGACTACAAGTGTTTGGTACTCTGGAATTAAAAAATGAATGAAAATAACCTTAGGCAGTAACTTGATGTCCTTCATATGCTACACAGAGGATGACAAATAGCTATAAAATGATCAGAGGATAGCCTCATCAGGCAGGATTTCTTCCAATCTCCATCCCTTTTCTTCTGCCACAGGTAACTTCTGGCCTTATGACGCCACATCTCCTGCAGGGCGACAAATCCCCTCTGTTACCACTGCAAAAGGCAGGATTCAGGGTGGCTTATTGTGGACTTTTCTACCACTACATGTCCAAGGCAAATATTTACAGGACAAACAGTTGTCTGCAATGGACGGATGAATTTGATAACAGGTTTGAAACTCTTTTTCTCAACTTGGTCCTAAGACACATTACTCAACTTACTGTCAATGGCAATGGAAGCACATGTTGGTCATATTCTGTATTCCTCCCACATACACATAAAATCCTGTTTACCCAAGTCATCCTGCAGTCTCTGCACAATCAGCAGGCTCCCCTCTCACTGAAGGTGTCACTGGTTGGCCTTGTGTCCTCCAAACTCATCTCCTAAGCCTACCTTTTGTGTGCTCTTACGCCACTGAGAGGGGGCTAGTCTGCCTCTGGAAGCACACGGAGCAGGAAAAGGACTTGGGATCATGGCACTTCTATTTGGGAAATAATGAAAACAAAAGTGTTAAAACTAAAGACATTTTTAACTATCATCAGGTATCTGTGTACTTGTAAATAAAACAGAGGAGCTACTGATTTGTTATTACATTTAATTATTACTATGATACCTGGGAGAAGTTTCACCTGAACTAACTAGTACGTGTCTAAAGGGCTCCTGGGAATTGGGCATGGGTGCATTTGAAGCAGGAGTATGGACAAAATTACCTTCTGAAGCCAACATTTATACACATGTTTTGGGAGTAGTGTGCACCAAAATAACTATCAATTTGCAGCAGGGATGCAACCACTTGTTTCAAAATAAAAGACAGTCCCCACATGGTGGTGGATGTATAAATGTAGACATGGAGGCAAAAAACCACAGATATTGTAAAGTGAAAAAAGATTCACTTCTTGACTTCAGACAAGCACTATCAAATCAGTATGGAGAGGCTTTTAGCTACAAGGAGCAAGTGGATCATCCACACTGCAGGCAGGAATCCCTGTCAGGATGTGCTCTTTGTTCTTCCAGCCATGACATTCTGAAGATGCTGAGAAAGTCTTCCAAAATTGAGACAGTGTAGATAGGAAATTTAGCTTTGGACAGGGCATGCTGTAGCACCCAGACAGAATGTCTGGAAAAGGGAGAACTCAATATGACATAATGTGGAAGATGAGCCTCACTGCAGGAGGAACTACTTTGAAAAACCTGAAGTGATCATAATGAAGAGCCTACAAAAAAGTTGTTATTAAGTATGGTTGTAGTATCAGTAGTAGATTCAGAAAGTAACACTGAACTATTTCAACATGGCTATGGCTGCCAGAAACTGAAAAATGCGATATTGCTTTGAGAAGGCAAGAAAGGCAGCAAAGACAAAGAAAGTCCACAAGAAAGATGACAGCCTGTGATCTTGCTTTTGACATCACTGTCACAGTTCTTCATATGTAGGTAAAAAAATCTCCTTCCTCGAGATGTGACAACCTAAAGGAATTATTTAAAGATAGTTATGGGAAAGAATAAATTTGGGGAAAGCTAAAACACATGCCCTTGGTACATAAGCCCCATCACGCTGCTTGAGAGAGCAACGTCTTCCAACTTCTGCCCAGCTTTTGCTTGATCAGCTTTATCATCCTTTACAGGTTTCCCAGAACAGCTCCAGCACCTGCTAGGGAACAGGGTCTGATAAATGAATATAAATCCACCATCAGCTAGGAAGTACTTTCCAAGTGAGAAGTCCTCCAGATTTTTTACTTCACTTTTCTCAGGCCCTGTGGTCCTTTTCCCCTCTTCAGTACTAGTAAATGGCTCTAACCATATCCCAAAGCTTTGCAACAAATTTACTCTTCCTTTTCTGCAAAAATGAACCCTCCTGTCTACAAGACCAATTTGCCAGGGCATGTCCTTAGGACATCTGTCACTCGATCGTGCCTGCTGTATGAAATCAGGATTTCGGCTGAAATGTCTTGCCCTGCATTTCCAGCTGAACCTGGTCCTCCTGGTTCTCCTGAGGTTGCTGGCAGGGAAGGGGCTGGTGTGCTCTGCTTGTGCCTCACCTCAGTGGCACGCAGGGAGTGTTTAGGCACCGAGCCCTGCTGTCCCTTTGGGCTGTCTGCAGAGGAGCTCAAGAGAGAAGGTGCCTCTCACCCAGCACATTAAAAGAAGGCACAACAGGTAGGTTTTGTCTCCAGACTTTCCCAACAAACAGGTGTTGCTGGCTGCCTGTACACAAACTACTGAGGTGGCATACGAACAGATATTCCTGTTCACAGAAATCACGGGTCTGCTGCACACACTGGTGTGACATTAGCAATTAAAAACAAATGCACAAAACCCCTGCTGCCCAGTTATCCTGCTATGGTGTCAGGACCCAATTTTCCACAGGGAATGGCAGCACTTCTCTCCCCACATTTGGAAACCAAGAACGTGTCAGACTGCCGATAAATATTTTCCAGCTCTGGTCTCTCATCATAAGGAGACTCAGTTTAAGATTTCAACTGTTCTAAGACGATCTTCCACTCGAGAGAAGTTGTGTCTTTATTTTGTTTTTCTGTTTTGGTCGCTTTTTTGAGGAATCACCGGGTCTGTTGTGGGACTGAGCTTTTCCCTGGCAAAACTGAGAGTCTCTGCCAGTCACTCCTGTTGAAGACAAAGTACGCCGCGGGTGCGGGACAGTCACACAGCCGAGGAAGCCTCCCGGGGTAGTTTCAGCGACCTCGGGAAATTCAGCCTGAGTCACTGGGATGACAGCACCAGCTGTCACACGTACGAGGAGAATCATGTAGCAGAACACCGTGACATCCATGTAATAATTTGCTGTCTTTAATGACACTGGACAATTATAGGTAAATGTACAGGCTATGGCACCCCCGATATTTCTCTTTTACTATCATTCCTGCTGAGCAGGGGTCTGTCAGAGTTAATCCCTCAGCGGCGGCAACGCTCAGCGCTGCTCTGAGGCAGACCAAGGCCCTTTGTGAACAAGGCTCCCCCTGCCCGAGTGGCACGGCCGCGCCTCCCCCCCCCATCCCGCAGCGCCCGGTGGTTGGTGCCGCGGGTGGCGCATGCGCGGGGGGCGCCCGGCGCTGCGGGCGGTGCTGTGGCAGCGGTGGGCCGGGCCGGGCCGGGCCGGGCCGGGGCTTCCCGAGGCGGGTTGGGCCGGGCCGGGCCGGTTCGGGCCGGGCGCTCCCGGGGCACCGGGCACGGCCGTCCCGGTATTGCGGGCAGCGCTGTGGGTGAGGAGCGGGGTTTGTGCGTCGGGGCGGTCCCCAGGTCTGCGTGAGGGGCTCGGCGGCCGCGGGGGCGGGGGAGGGTTGTGGGGGTGTCGGTGCCTGTCTGTCCGGGGCCGGAGGAGCTGCCGCGGCCCTGCTGGAGCCAGGGCTTGCCATAGTGGGTCGCGCTGTTCAGAGCCTGGTGGTGCCGTGCGGTTGGTGTGTTTTGCCCTGTTTTTCCCCGGGGAGATGAGGGCGGGGGTGCTGCTGGGACTTGGAGTCGGTCTCGCCGAGCGTGAGGCTGTGGGGTGGGCGAAGGGCCTTCAGAGCTCCCGGCCCAGCCCCGTCCTTGGAGCGGGGCACCTGCGAGCAAAGGGCAGGAGGAGTCGGTGCTCCACAGGATGCACCGCGGGGAGCCAGGGTGGCATTTGCTACCTGCTGGAGCAAGGCGAGAGCTTCTCACCGGGCGCTCAGCCCTCGGTGGTCTTCGTGGTTTTTTCACTCGCATTCACCGGACTCCCAAACACACTGGTGTTAAGCACTTACAGGCTGCGGCGGGTGTGGTGGTCATGCTCATATCACCTATATGGTTCATAAAACGAGCTGTAGTTCGAATATTTCAGTATTATCTGACTTTTCCCTCTCCACAAGACTTTGTTTTTGAACTACAATGTGTTCAGGAAGTTTCATACAACTTGAGGCACTTAATGTTGGGCTGTTCAGCTAATTACACTCATGTTGCTAATAATATGTAATAATGTTGCTTGTTTGCATTCCATACTCTTTTTTCCATTTTTTGATATGGTTTTTCTTGGAAAGTAGCTTGATGTTCAGAAACTGATTTCAGAGTCTTGTTTTGAGCCACGATCATTACAGCCCTGTTTTGGTCTTAGTGGTCCCGCTTACTGCATTAGTTTTCTGTAGTTTATGTCCTGGATCTGTATTTGAGATTCTGAATTACACCCAAAGCTGTAGCAAATGGTGGAAAATCAGTGCGGGAAAAGCAGGGGAGTAGGACAATAACTGCGCGATGCTGTTGAAATAAAAGTTTCATAAGTAACAAAACAGGATTTGCTTCTTGTATTCTCTTCCTCTTTCTTGCCTTCCTACTTGACTCTCTTCTGCTTTTGCTTCAGTGCATTTCTTTGTACTAGTAGGGACTTCACAGGCCAGTTGTTAATCTTAAACGTGTTGCTTAAGGTTTTTTTTTGTCTGTCTATCTGTCTTTGGGATGACTGTGCCTAATGGCAACAGGACCAAAGTCATAGCTGCAGTGGATGTGAGCACTCTATGGTTTAGAAGCTATATATATATGGATGTACTTAAAAATTCACTAAACTTTTTTTCTCCTTGTTCCAGATGGAAAAGAAGAGTTCATGCTTACTGGTTTGCATAATAGCAGAGGCTAAATAGGCGTGAAGGAGGCTATAATGGGGATGAGAAGTGTCAAAAGAGAAGAAATGAATCCTATAAATGATGATCCAGTGTTTGGGACCATTTTTGACTGGGACTATCTCTTATGGGAAGTTCGTTTGACAATTTTAGCTGCTGGTTTTTTAATCTACTTGGGAGTATTTCTTCTGTCTCACTGGTTGTCTTCTTGGAGAAGTACCACTTACCGTGCCTTATATGCAAAGGAGAAGGTGTTTTGGAATATGGCAGTCACACGTGGTGTGTTTGGACTTCAGAGTTGTGTTGCTGGGTTATGGGCTTTGCTCATAGATCCTGTTTTTCATGCTGACAAAGTCTATTCACAGCAAAAGTGGAGTTGGTTTAACTGTTTAATAGCAGCAGGATTTTTCTTGCTTGAAAATGTAGCAGTTCATGTGTCAAATGTTATTTTTAGAACATTTGATGTTTTCTTGGTAGTTCATCATTTGCTTGCTTTTGGTGGCTTGGCTGGTTTAGTAATCAATGTGAAATCTGGACATTATCTGCCTTTGATGGGAATGTTGCTGGAGATGAGTACTCCCTCAACATGCATTTCCTGGATGCTTCTGAAGGTAAGAATATGTTAGTTTTCAGATTATGTTTGTTACAGTTTTCATGCATTTCACTTGTCTGTAAATAATCTGTGTGGTTTGTTTGGTAGTTTTTTATCAAAACTGCATTTATCCAACTGATATCTATGTTATTGCCATACCTGCTTTTGTCGTGATGGCACTTCTGCAGGCCTCCATGTAGGTTTCTGTGTGGTGCTGTGTGCATGTCCACAGTGGGGTGGTATAGATCCATACCAAGTTTGGGGTGCCATATACATGTGGAATGATATTGCACTATGAGGAAAAAATGCCTGAGAGTGTGTGTATATGAAAGTTGCATATTTGCATTAGTTCTACAGATTCCTCAGTTCCTTATCTTGAAGTAACAATCTCACTTCTGCATACTTTGTGTTCTTGTTTTTCTAGGCTGGCCGTGCTAACACCTTTTTCTGGAAGGCAAACCAGTGGGTGATGATCCATCTGTTTCACTGCCGCATGATTCTTACCTACCACATGTGGTGGGTGTGTATTTTCAATTGGAATTCTGTCGTAGAAAATCTGGGACTTCTTCACTTTATTGTTTTATTCTCGGGATTATTTGCTGTTACACTAATACTTAACCCATACTGGACATACAAAAAAACTCACCAACTCCTCAGCCCAACTGACTGGAACTTTGAAAATAAAGCAATGGAAAATGGAAAATTAAATGGTGAGACACATCAAAAGAAGGGGATCTAGCACTGAAACAGCAATGTCCCAGCAGGGTAACGGAAGAATACAATGCAAAGTCATTCTTTGCATATGAACTAGAAGATTTTGCAAGAAGCTCATTGACACAGTGACTCCTTGCTGGTAGCATTCTGTATGCATCACGAGTGTTGAAAAGCATTGTTGGTGTTTCTTATGTGTGTACATATAAGAACTTCAACCCTCATTACAAATTACGCCAACAATTTGTCAGGTTGGACAGTATTTCATAATTTAGTAGTGATGTGCTCCCTAATGGCATCTTTTTTCCTAATGCTTCAAAGTGGCTTTACAGTCAAGTCATCTGTTAAGCTCAGCTTGAATCAAGTTTAGCTGGAATCCTATTTCACATATGGTAGAGATGCTGATACTGAAAATTATGTTAAATTGTTTGTTAAGATCAGTTATGATCCAAGTTAGGTATGCATGGGTACCTAATTCCTGTGTGCCAGTGAATCATTCCAAGTGGCAGAACCAGTCAGTGGTAAAATGCAGTCATGGCCAGGGTTTGGGTTTTGTTGTTGGTTAGTTTGTGGGTTTGGGGTTTTTTGGGTATTTGTTCTTGTTCTTTTTTTCTTTTAAGTGCACTTAAGGAACAGGAAAATAATTGTTTGAGTGTTTGGTGTCAAAGTTGTAGTTTTCAGGTTGCCCTCAGTATGGGAGGAGTTCATATCCATCAAAACCATACATGTGGAGATCCATGCACTTGTGAAATGAGTGGTCTAGTAGGTAATCATAGTGGCCCCTTTTGGACTTGAAATCAATGAAATACAAGTGGCAACACCAGAAGGTGACTCTGTATCGTCCTTGAAAAAAATGCTGCTTGATTAGTAAAATTATTTTGTTTGTAGGTCCCACATGAGGGGTCATGCAATTAGTTCCACTAGTGCTTCTGTTATGGTTCCTCTTATTTTTTGGAATGCACTTAGTTTTAGATGGTTTCAGAATCTGACATGACTCCTCTGTGAAGGAAAGCCCATATCACCTCCGGTAGGAGTTCGGTTGTTTTAATATTTTTATTCAACTTCAAAGAACATACCAAGCGACACTAACAATGCTTTGCACTTTATCTGCCACATCACAAAAATCTTTCCTTGACCTGAGAAACTGGGTTGCTCTTTAGATAGGGACTTCCTGGCCGATGGTTCCTGGGTGAAATGTTGGGAAGTGGATGGACAGATACAGATAACGATAGAAGAGGGTGACGCCTAGTGGCAGGAGATGACAGAGGTGCAGGAACTAATGAGATTTAAAAAAACTGGTAAATTGGAACTCTGTGTGACATGACTGCTGCACAGATTTATTTCCCAAAGCATCAAGACTGGGTGAATCCAGGCTGTGAAGAATTCATGGTCAAGCCATGAATTAGAGACTTTGTGGACTGATCTGTGGTGGAGCACATTGTTTTAAATGTGTGAGGGAGGCGCTCTTTGGTGTAAACAGCCCCATTTTATTAATTCTTGATGGGAATGTCTTTGATTTGTTCAGAGTGATGGGAGTGGTCAGGTTGCTGTGTTCCCTAATTTACTCTGTGTGAGCACAGAGTTGAATTGCTGTTCTATGAGGGAGAGGAAGCTTCTTACTTTAGATCACAAGTATAGAGCCAGATCTTGTTGATGATGATGAAGTGGTGAATATCTGAAACTGCCTATTCAAAACCAGGGTGAGAGGGTTACAGTAATTTTACACAGCAACCTTGTCTGTTATTGTGCTGATAATTTAATAGATTTAATAATTTAATAGATAAAATCTAAATCTACCTTCTTATTTCTAAGCTGGGCAGAATGAAGTTGCAATGTTGCCTGTCTGGGCACCATCCTATAATAAAAAGGATTCTTAAAAGCTTGAAATGATGTACCTGTCCTGAGGAGTTGTGTGTGGGAGAGTACTGTTAAAAGTACTTTGGAAGAAACCAGAGGGTTGAACTCCTTGGCAATGGAACCAAAAAATATGATCTGAATGCATATCTTATAGAATCCAAACCTCACTTGCAGGAGTTCCAGGGAGAAAGACAGAGAGTAAGTCATCAGGTATCAGAACGATGGTGTACTCTATGAAGCTTAAAACTTGAGGGTTTGGATTCAATAAAACAAGGTAATAATTCTTAAAATCTTAGCTACAGAATTCTGAAGAATCCTAACAGAAAACGGAAGCATCAGAAAAAGTTTGGGTTGAGTGTGTAATTCTTACAGTGGCTGGCTAAAGAACGTGAAGTTCCTATGTGCTAAAATAAAATAATATGGAGGGTGGGGGTTAGTAGTGAATTGAGACTGAAAAAACAGGTGGAAATTTATGTCATAGCACCAGATGTCTAAAGTTTAATATTTTATACTATTAATTTGTAAAACTTTATTAATGACTTTTAAATCTTTCATTAAAGTTATGTTTTTAGCATCATAATGCTGTCGTCTTAGTTTGCATCCTAGTGTGAGTTTCTTCACAAAAAGACTGTTAGGCTTTGCATGTCTTAACTACCTAATGAATAATACTTCAGACCCCTGTTAACCTAAACATGGGTAGACTTGCTAGAACAAGAAAGCTATGCAATAAAGCAAATAACACCACTTATTTTATTTCTGTTGGTTTGAGAGTACTTTACAGTCCAGCTAGAAATACAACAAAAAATACAGACAACCATTCTTCTTCATTTAGATGGCTTAATGTTGGAGTTACCAGTTCTGTTACACAGAGCCTCTTTTTTTATACCTGAGTATAAAAGAACCTTTTATAAGGGCATGTAGTGATAGGACAAGGGCTTTAGTTTAGGCTTTAAATGAAAAGAGAGGAGAGTTAGATTATATTAGGAAGAAATTGTTCCATATGAGGGTGGTGAGGCATTGGAACAGCTTGCCCAGAGAAGTTGTGGATGCCCCATCCCATCCCTGGAAGTGTTCAAGGCGAGGTTGGATGGGGCTTTGAACAACCTGATGTAGTGAAAGGTGTCCCTGCCTACAGCAGGAGGGTTGGAATTAAATGATCTGTAAGGTCTTTTCCAATCCAGAACTTCTGTGATTGATTCTTCACTGTCTGTTGACTGCTCCCTTTGGGAGGATTTTGTAGTTTATTATTGTAGATGACTGTCATACTGCTCTGAAACAAGTCTGAAAACATTCTTGAACTGACGGTTTTGGTGTCTATTTATATATAAACTTATATATATATTTATATATAAACTTATAACTAAGTGCTGCTTTTCAGCCCAAAGGTAGAGTAGCCATAGCTTGTTTGTAAATTTTGTTGAAGTGAAACTAATCCCAGTCCTCTGGGCCTTCTTATATGTATGCAGCCTCATCCACAATTCCGTTTAGAAAAATTCAGTCAGCTTCAGTAGTGGCTGGATTGGGTCACAGGGTGTGCTGCTGGGGATTTGGAAAACTCTTGCATAACGTGATATTGAGTGAATTATTTGTTTGCCAATGTGACTGCTAGGGACTTGGCTCTGCTTTCTTGTTGAACAAGCTTATTTGAAGGAATGGTGTTTGTGTCATCTTTCTGGCTGAAGCTTTAAAAAAACCCCCAAAAAACAACAAAACTACAAACCAGCAAACTGTGGTGGGGGTGATGGTGTTCAGTTTTGTTTTGTTTTGGCTTTTTTTTTAAAGAAAAATGTTTGATCTGAGACACCTTGCCCAGTCATCTGGTTCTGTTTTCATACAACATTCTTGAATCACGGTTTGTGTTTTCCTCCATTTCTGTCCTATGTTTTTTTTCCAAAACTTGTCATCGTTTTCCCCCCTGAACCCACCAATTTTTCTATTAATGTTTATTCTTACTTGCAGTATTGGTCATGATCTTGGAGGAGTCACATTACCACTGCAATATTTTTGTCTAGTAATTTTCAGTACATTCTGTCAGGCCCATCTTCCACTAAATACCCATGTCCAAATCTTTCAGAGTTTTTTTGTGTTTTCCTGATAACATGTATTAAATATAGATGTGATGTACAGTTATAAGAAACCTTCTTTAACCTCAGGGAGACTCCCCCTTAAAGTGATTTTAAAAGTGTTAAGCAAACTCAAGTCTGCTCTTGTACAATAGAACGCTTGTTGAAAAGCATCTTTAGATTGTACATAAATAAAAGTATTTTATTGAATAGCTGTCTATTGTGAGTTTCATTTACTGATGAAAATAATGTCTGTTGTTTTTTTATTTGCTATTTGTAGCTTAAACAGTTTTTGTAGTGTATGCACTAAAAAAATTATTTATTTTGAAATGTTAAACTTGACAAAGACAATGTCAAATTCATGGAAATAGCTGTAAAAATCTTGTAAAGCAATGTCCCTTCACCAGCATTTAATGTATTTTTCCCACAAGCACGTTTAGAATACTAGAAGCTGTGCTATATGTAAGTATGTATTAAAAACAGTCAAAAAAACATCTATTGGGAATGACCCTTCTGGCTTGTGTATTTGAAGTGTGTGGTCCATTTTTGCATTAGGCTGTGTGAAGACACTTCATTTCTTCATTTGGTACCACGTGATGCTTCATGGTTTAGTATGAGCTGCCTTAAATAAACAACAAAAACTTGTCCCACTGCAAAATAGTAAAATACAGTTCTAAGCATTTCTTTCATGATGCTTTGCAGGAATTAATTCCTGATGCTTTTTAGATTAGTGAGTTAAAGGAACACAGCATCATTACTGGCATTTTAATTATTCTTATAGGAATGCACAGTGCAAGCAACTCGTTGGCTGCCTCTGCAGTGAAGTCCCTGAGGTTAATTGAAGCAGAAGCAAGACATATTCATGTGTACTAACTGAAATGTGTGTGGGTACAGACTGGGATGAGAAGAACAATGTCTAATAGTGTTTGTATGAGTAAAGTTTTTGGGGGTTTTTTTGTAAATGATCTGTGAAATGAATGTTATTAAATGTTACTGTTTCCTATTCAGGTGTTTTCAATGAGTAGGTAAATATATTTACTATAGTTTTAAACATATTCTCATAAATATATTGTAGCACACTTGTGCCGGCAATGTTACACAGTAATTACAATCTTTTGGTCTTGTGTCATTGCATTGGTACCTAAATTGGAACAAAAAATGCAAGCAGTGGTCATTAATGAAGTAAGCTATGGCTTTGCTGTAGTTGTCAGCCCCCAGATGGGTTTCCAGTGTTGGAAGAGACATTTCAGGCTCTGGATCTGATTGACTAATTAGCATGTTCTGCCTAGCGGTGGCCTCACAGAGCAGGAACAAGTATTTTGCAGCACATTGTGCCTTCCTGTTTTCTGTAAGTTGAATGCTGGTGAGTGGGGTGGAATGATGATACAGCAAACCTGCAAGGCCACAGCAGTCCTTGTTCATAGTTCAAGGTGACAGGCCAAGCTTGAAAGGAGTGGGGCCTGCTCACCTGTCCACAAATGAGGAAGCAAGGAAATTCGCTATGCCATTGCTTGCTGCTACTGTGTGTATGTTCTGAGAGCCAGCTAGGGTCACTTCTGAGTCATCAGGAATATGACCCTAGCAGAGAGAGTGGAAATTTAATACTACCTTTGTCAGATGCATTATTTCTGGTCTGAAATTTTTATTTCCTTTTTTGATGGTAACTGCCTCTGCTCCTTTGACTGCTTGGCTCACATTAGTGTGCTGTATAAGGTGACAGTGTTTTTACCACTATGTCCTCTGACACTGTAAAGAACTGTGAGGTTTTAGTACTGGCAATTGATTTTGGCAGCTCCGGGTACTTGCTCGGATTTATATATTGTTATATAGATCTGAAACTTCCTTCTCTTGCCTTGCTGCTTCTGCTGCTAGAAGCAGTTTACTGCTTTTGTTACTGTTTTGTTTGCATTTTGTTACTGAAGCTGTGTTCAGTCAAGTTTAAGCATAGGGCTTGCACCAAGCAGGGGACAAAATATACCTGAGAAAGGACTAACTTTGTAGAGGGTAGAGAGTTGACTTTCCTACGTTTCTGGACCTTGCAGTTCTGCTGTCAGGATCTTTTAAGTGTAAATCAAGGTGAAAGCTATGATACCTTGAAAAACAAAGCCATGCAGACAAACTACAGAAGTATATAGAGAGAGTACTTTTACATGGAGGTTTGCATAGAGTAGGCATAGAGTATCTAACGAGCTTGTTCATCCTGTTTTGTGGGTTGTATTTACAGGAAGAAAGTGTATCTGGAAAGCAGCCTTCCTAAGGATTCATTAAGAATTAAATATGAAAGAAACTAGGAGGCTTTGGGATGAGGTAGAACTGGTTGTTACATTGTATACTGCTGAACAGGTTGTGTTTGAATATTGAATATGTAGTTTTTCTGGTGCTTTAGCTCTTCCGTTTTTCTCAGCATCATATTGAGTATTACTGTGACCCTCATTGAGGCTAAGTTTGAGAAACTTTTTTTAGGACATCAAAATTACTAAGCAATATATTGCCCAAGGCTGAAAGAGCCTAATGTCTGTTCTAATTTAAAGTAATTTATTCTTGTATCATCATTGCCTTTTTATCTTACATAATTATTTTTTACCCCGGAGACTCTTTTGCATATTCATGAGTACAAATCAATCTAATCTTTTGTTTTTCTAGCCATCCTAATACTCTTTGTCACTTTTCCCACTTGAATTCCTTTTTATTACATGTTGGCAGCTTAGAGTTGTACACGGTATTTGATATAAAGTCTTCTCAGTATCTTGTATTACAGTAGTACCTCCTTTCGTCCCCTGGGAACAGTTCTGCTTCGGCCAAAGGCTGCATTTGTCTTTCAGGGTTGCATGGCCTCAGCCGCTTTGTGGTGCTCCTGAGAAGAAATTCTCTCAAGTTTTTCCCTTTATCAGCTTCAGGATGAAGAAGAGCCATCAGAGAACAGCGAAATAGCTAAAAGTAGGAATTTTGTGTGATAGAAACAACTTGCGCATGTTATTGTCTGGGGTGTGGGCCACGTGTGAGCTGCGGGGGCTCTGTGAGGGGAGGCCGGGCTGCCCCAGCCGGTTCCAGCCGGATCCAGCCACCCACCGCAGGGCGCGGCTGAGCCACGGCCGGGGAGGGAGCACCGCGGGGGAAATGTATCTAAGGGCAAAAAACGCTGCACACAAGTGAGGAGTGAAGAGAACAAAGTGAAAGAAATAGCTCTGCGAGCACCAAGGTCAGTGAAGAAGGAGGGGGAGAAGCTGTTCCAGCACACCAGAGCAGAGATTCACCTGCAGCCCATGGAGGAGCCCTAAAGGAGCAGGTTTATCCGGAAGGCCTGCAGCCTGTGGGAAGCACCCACTACAGCAGAGGAGAAATGAGGGGAGGAAGAAGTACCGGGAGGAGCTGTTATTGACTGACCACAACCCCGGTTCCCATCCCACTGTGCCCCTCGGGGTGTGGAAGGCCAAGGAGTTAGGAATGAAGGAGTGATGTTGAGTTTGGAGAAAGGACAACAGAGTGGGGAGATTTTTTTTTTTTACTTTTGTTTTTGTTTCTTACCATCCCGTTTTTAATTTTAATTGGCAATAAATGAAATTTCCCCAAGCTGAGTCTGTTTGGCCCATGGCAGTAGTTGCTAAGGGGTCTTCTTGCCTTCATTTTGACCTACAAGGTTCCCTTGTTACTTTCTCCCCCAATCCTGTTTACGAGGGGGAGTGAGAGAGCAACTGGGCGAGGGTCTGGTTGCTGGCCAAGGTCTACCCACCATAAGAAGTTATGGCATTGGCTGTATTATCATTCATATGTCACCCATCACAACAAGATGATGTAACACAAGGGCTCCACTCCTGAGGAATATTGAAATTTAGGAAAATTTGGTACCTAGTCTGTCTGAATTGGCAGTCTGAGTATTTGACTTGCAAATACTTCTCATAAAAGAAGGAAAGAAGTGAAATGAAATGCATTCATGAAAGCAGTTCTAGTGCTGGTAAAATATCACAATATTATAAAATTAAATTGTCAGGTTAGCCTGTACTGGTGTGCTGAGAGCTGACAAACTGTTTCCCAGTAGTGCTGCTGGTGCTTCAGGAAAACCTGGAAGACAAGTCAGCAGTAGGCATCAAAGCAGAATGTGAATAAGCAGTGTTTTTATAAACTCAAAAGTTATTTTTGATGTAATAGTATGAATTTAGGAAAACTGTGTGGTTTGCTTTTATTTTTTAAAATATATATTAGATATATATAAAAATAAAAAAATATTGTCATTCAGTCAACATATTGTCAATAGTCTGGATTGGTAAGGGAAGTAGAGGGGACCTGTAACTTTATGAGGCTCCAGCATGTGTTTCTGCAGATGCTCAAGTTAAGGAAGGCCATTGGATGTCCTGGCTTGGAGTGGTTTCTGAGGGATTATAGTAAGCAGGTGACATACTGTCTTCATGGGGGACACAGATGGGAGCAACAGAATTTCCAGTGGATGAATACTCCCTAGGAAAAAGTGCCACCTACATCAGCTGTTAAACAGAAGGAAGAATTTGAGAAAACTGGGGTTTGCTGGGGAACTTGATAACCTAAGTTTTAGTTGTTTTTTTCAGATGTCATGCAGTGTTTTGAAAAGCAACCCATTGGAATGATGTCTTAGGTGTCATAAATTTAGGTGTACATTCAACCATGCCAATTTCCATGGAGAGAGGAAAAAGGGATCCCATCTTCATGGCATGGTGTCACAGAGGGTCAGGGCACTGCCCAGGGTTGATGGTGTCCTTAAGATGCCCAGTACATGTGCTGGAGTAGGTGGATGAAGCATGGTAAAGATGTGTGGAGGAGGTGACCTGTCTGTAGTAGCTTGGAGGCGAAGTGTCTTTGCTGAAGCCCCAGTAACCAGAAATGAGAGTAAGTAAATTTTGGTGAGGTCTCATGCAAGTATCACCAGTAAAACCAATTTAAACATCAACTTCTTATAATCTATTTATAAAAAGCATCATGTTAACAGTGGAGATGGCCATTATCTATACTCTAATTATCAACAACTAATTATGGGTGGATAAATAATGAGTTTGTGATTGCAATGATTAGGGTGCTAATTATTACTGCTAATAGGTTGTTGTCTTACAAATCAGTAGAAAAGTGCAAGTTATTTTGGAAACTACTATTTCTTGAGTTGATCTGCTATTGTGGGATTTGTCCAACAAGGTTTCCACAGCAACCTTTTATTGGAATGTATGTATGGTCACTTGAATCAAAAGAAGGAACTATCAATGATCAAAAGGGTTCACAAAAAGTCTTCAGGAAGGATTTCAATTTTGTCTAAGGTAATTGTGAAAGATAAGATGATCTGTGAAACGTAATTATGAAAGGGAGAATTTAGTGCACATAAGATTGTGAGCTGGCTGCCAAAAGGAGAAGGATATTGCTAGTAAATGGTATTTTAAATTACAGAATCGAGCTAGTTGTACTTGGTCTAGATATGTCTGTTCTTTAAAGGGACCTCTAATGACAAGCACTTATTAAACAGTTTGCCGAAGATTGATTTCCTACCATTTCAGCTCCTGGAATGATAGCTTGGTGTGAGTGAAATGCAACATATTTTAAAAATTACAGAAACAACAGGATAAAATGGTCTCCGATGGAACTGAGTGGTCTCTGATATGAACTGAATGCCATAATGGTATTCCTGGCTTAACTTTTACATACGGCCCAATTTTCTTGTTTTCTTTCTTACATAGAACCTATAGAGCTATGTGAAAGCTAATTTGGGTTAATACCATGATGAATTGCATTAAAAAGAAATTTGCGGAAATGGAAATATATTTTGAAAGGAATAGTTTAAAATACTTACTTTGTGATTCAGATTGAATGAACCCACACAAAGACGTGGATAATCGTGAATCTGTGTTGTTCAACTACAGACAAAGGGAAAATATAGGGAAAAGGTGGATTAATCAAATGTCAAATGCCACCATTTTCCAGTGATGTTTTTCTGTAATGATAATAAATTTACTATTTACTGAGTGTATTTTATTACTCACTGTAGAATGAGTTTACTTAAATAGGCAAGGATCACTGCTGGATGATGCATGGATCTTTAAACAGTATTTATCTTGGAGATTACATTCTTAAAAGTCGTCCAAAGATTTCAGATAATATTTAACAACATTAAATAGTTGCAATTTCTTATAATTTATTTAAGAACTTACAATGTACTTAAGAGCCTTTATTTTCATTGAAGTGTGACAGATGTTTACATGGATGTATCGTAAGGTACACATTTCCAAAATAATTACATTTTGTAAATGTTTTCTATTTTATTTTAACTAAGGGGCATCGTCAGGCCTGAATGTGGAAGTGGTTGGTGTTACTCTCAGGACAAGCGTGCTTGAGTGGCACGGGCTTTGGGTTGGCTGCGTGGTTGGCTTGGTCAGCGGTGGTCTGCTCGCTGTAAGGACTGTCACGCAAGAAGGATGCAAAAAGCAAAAACGTTCCGCATGAGGTGCCAGCGTCTCCAGGTAGCATTTAATTTGAAAACTGTTACTGGATTTCAAGTTATAAATGAGATTAAAATCCAAAATAGAGCCGTGGCCCAGTGTGTACCCTGGCGTGTGCAGGGGCTATTCGTGAGCACGAGGCTGAGTGTGCCCAGCTGTGCACCCCGGGGCCGGCTGCCTCCCGGTCCCTGCAACCGGGCAGCTCCGCTCTCCGCCCATCACACCGACGCCTCGCGGGGCTGCCCCAGCCAGCAGGGCCGCGGGGCGGGCGCGGGCTGTGCTCCCGCCCCGGGGCGGTGTCCGTGCGGCGGCAGCAATGCGGCGGGGGCCGGGGCACACGCGCTGCCCGCCCCGCCTCGCCCGGCCCGACCCGACCGGCTGGGCCAGCTGGGATCCGACGGGGCCCCGCGGGGGCGGGCACCGGGAGCGGCGGCCGCAGCGAGGCGGGGCCGGGCCGGGCGGGTCCCGCCGGGGCTCAGGAGCTCCGCCCGGCGGCCAGCGCGGTTCCCCGGCGGGCTGAGTGACGTGTCGGGGCAGCCGCGGGGCTGCGGAGCGGGGAGGAGCGGAGCGGAGCGGGCCGTGCCGGGCGGCGGCCGCCTCGGAGCATTTGGCGGCGGCTCCGGCCGCGGCGGAGGAGGTGGGTGTTCGCTTCTCGCCGGGGTCTTGCTCCGGCGTTGTCACGGAAAGTTCGGTCCTCGGAGGGTGGGCTCGATGTTTGGTGCGGAGACGCCCTTCAGGGGCCGGGGCTGCCTCGCTGGGGCTGCGGGGGCCCGGGGCGGCAGCCTCTGGACACTGCCGCGGGGGAGGAGGGGGACTCGTGGTGTGAGATTGTCATTCAATCGGTTTTGCCTGTGCGAGGCGGGTTACTGAACCGAGGGTGCGAAGGGTCCCTAGAACGCCTTGGCCAAACTTCTCCCTCTTGAACTGTGGTGAAATTTCTTCCGCGAGGTTTTCGCGGGGGGTTTCTCGCTTGTGCGCTGCTTCGCGTTCCGCCGTATGGGGAGCCGCCGGCTCCAGCTTCCCTCCCCTCTCCATCAGGTACGGACACGGCTATGGAAAACAGAACTCTCATGGGGACTGGAGTTTCTTTACTTCCCCGTTCTTCGAAGCTGGTATCCACCAGTTTTTTACTTGGCATCTGCAACTTAAATTGGTTGTCTTGAAAGAGCGGAAAAATACTACTTCACAATAACACTGTCTTTTTATGTATTTTTTTTTTCCCAAGGAGGTTTTAAAATTGTCTTTGGTTTCTTTGTAATTAACGGTGCAACTATTGGACAAGTTACATAGTTGTTTGTGGTGATCCCAGACCATGTAGTTGCTTTTGCAAGATGCCCTGAGCTTACAGGGTAAGGTAAGAAGAGCTTTAAAAGATTGCTCAGTCATGCACTGGACGAGTGAGCTAGCAAACTGTCAGTAGGAAGTACCAAGTGCTTGGAAAGGCACCTATTAATAATTTGTCCACAGCAAAGGCTTATTTGAAAGACAATGTAAAATGTGAAATGCAATGTAAAAAACATCTTTTTTTTCAGTCTTGCAGTTTAACTGTTAGCATAAAAAGGTGTAGGGTTGGGGTTTTTTTCATGAGTCAGTAAATAAAGAATATTGTTTAAAAACTGTTTCATGCTAAATAAATACAGTGAGGTTATACCAATGTGTGTTAGTTTGTGGCTATTTTTATTGTAAATAAAATATTTTTTTTCCTAAAGCCTTCAGGCTGCTTGCTGAACCCCAGTGAGCAATCTGTTCTGCTGTAGAAATAAGTATAACATTTTTAAAAATTTCTGTTGGCACTCAGGAGACACAGGTGCCTGAACATGGGATGTGTTGGGTGCCTACAGCTTCAAGCCCATTATTCAGGCAGAGGTTCTGGCTGTTCAGCTGTTTTCTTCACTGGGCCCTTCATTCTTTTCACTTGGGTGATCTGTTTGATCTTGATAATCTGACTTGCTTTGTTTAATCCATCTTGTCTTTTTTATTTTTTCCTTCTCACCCTCGGGCTCAGTGCTCCATGAACTAGTTACATGTGTTTATCTGGTTATGAACAGTAGTTCTTTAGATACTACCTTGAAATCTGATATTCCTGAAGGCTTTAAAGTGAGATTTAAAGATTTTTTTTTTAATATATTCTGTGTATTCCTTAGATTACCTGTGGCATTGTACATGAGATGTGATTTACTGTGTGAGTGACAGCAAGTGTCTTGTGATGGCACTGGGTTTCCAGTGCGTGAGGCTTCTGTGGCTGATACCCACAGATGGATGTGGTAGGGGAAAGGACCATGGAAGCAGACAGACGCTTGAGTAATGGGCTGTCCATCATCTCCTGTTGAGTGTCAGGACCTGGCAGCATCCCGTGGGTTTGGGCTTCAGGAGCTGGTACGCCACAGGGTGTGGAGAGGAGCCCCAGTGCTGCGTGATGGCTGTGTGCAGTCTGGCATTGCAGCTCTGAGGCGCAGAAGCCAAATGTGCAAGTCTCGTGCTGTTGGCTCGGACAGGCTGAGCACACCGAGGTGCTGAAACGGGGGTTGCCTCCTTCCCTCCATGCTGAGGTGCTCTCTTTGACCCGGAGCTATGCTAATGCTTAGCAGATAGGCTATGTTTTCATTCATCAGTAGACAGCAAAAATCCTTTCCCATAGTAGAGTACTGTAAAACAAGCTTTATCTTGCCAGGCCAGGCTGGATGGGGCTCTGAGCAACCTGGTCTGGTGGAAAACGTCCCTGCCTCATGCATGGCAAGGGGGTTGGAACCTAGATGATTTTTAAGGTCCTTTCAAATCCAAACCATGCTATGATTCTATGAAGAAATCTCAACAACAGAGGAGTTCTTCAGTTGCTTCTGAGCTGTTTACAAATCACTGCATAGTTTATAAACACTTGGACGAAGACAACAAACCTCAAGGGCTATTGTTAAACTTACTGTTAATGGAATTTAGTGCCATTGGAAATAGTACATATTTGTAAAACAGGAAGTCTATTAACTGCTTCTAAATGAATTAGAAATTATTTTTAGAATCTGATGTTGAAAATTTATAACCTTCAGTCTATTTCTGAAGCAGCCAGGAAGCAAAAACTGCAGTCCAGGAGAAGGAGGACCAGTTTTGATTCAGACTTTCAGATTGAACATTATACATTGTGCAAAGCTGCAGTCAGTGTATTTGTGCATCTGTAGTACACTGTTCTCAATTTTGTAGATGATGGAGAAATGAAATATGTGTAGTACTTATTTTCTTCATTTTACATATGTGGGACAGTAATTTTGTTTCCGCTTATGTACAGTGACTTCTATTTCACTTTTTTCTTTCTTTAGTTATGTATTTCCATTTTACAGTTTTACTCTAGAATGTTAGAAGGGGTCTTGTGGAGTTGTCATATAACCTCTAAATTTAAAGGTATTTTTACAACTATCTTTCTGTAAGTTCAGCTTCCTGATGGTTTTTTGAGCTGTAAGTGCATTTCTGGACTATCCTTGGATGTTTCTTGTGGAATATCTATTGAAGCAGTTGTACCTAAGAGAAACTTCCTTTGGAGTTACAGTGTTATACACTGAATGCAATGGTTCCTACTTTTTGAACATTTTGTATGTTATAATGGAATAATAAATGAGGTTTCATGGATAGTGGTATGAATTAGTCTTTCATTTTGTATGTATTTGACAACATGTGAGGGAGGCATTTTTCATATCTAAGATCATATTTTGTTAAAATCAGCATTTATAACAGATACATTTTCCCCGCTCCCATTCCTTTTAATGCATTCTTGTTACTACATCTGTTACTAGAAAATTAATATTTGTAAATTCATTTCTGAATCTAGAAGTTGTTTAGCAAGTAGAAAAGCTGTAGGCCTGGATGCTTGGAAATTTTCAGGGATTGGATCATAAACTGAAGCCTGAGAATTACTTAGGGGAGACTGCAGGCATAGAGGCTCTTTATTATAAGGAGGTAGGAGACACGTGAGCAAGGTAAACCAGAATTCTCATAATGGACCTATACAACTGTGTCTTAGTATTCTTTCTGTTCAAATCTGAATAATGTCATTGTATGTGTGAGTGTGTGGTTTGCAGAGAGCAGAATATTGTGACTCAAGTTCTGTCACATACCTGTGGAAGAAAACTGCTGCATTAGCCTCTTTTGAGATTATCTGTTGGTCATTTTCTTATAGTAAAGAATCTTGAATTTTACTTGCACCAAAATACTGTAGGTTGTTTAGAAACCAGGAACATGTAAAAGTGGAACTTATTTTTAAGGGAGTGATGACAAGTAATGCAAAACAAGAGTTGAAAAATATGTTTTCAAACTTGAGTTTTTAGATCAAAAACTCGATTCATGTTTATTTTGAAATGCCTGAATCAGCAAGACTGTGGGAAGTGATGCATAACTGCACAACATTGATTATGTCCTACATGTTCACTGCTCAGTCAGGAAGCCTGAAGCTTAATGTCAAATGCGTGGGTGAAGCAGTTAAGCAGAGCAAAATAAATTGTTCTACTTACGTGCTGCTGAATAGGGGCATTATCTTGGGAAAATCTGTTTCAGTGACTTACTGTACTGTACAATACTTGTTACTTGGGACTGAACCATGAATGTGAACTATTAGGATCCAAGCTCAAGGTCAAACATTCACTCTTGTTTCTCTTCTGTAATCTCTTTTTTCTTGAAATGCGTTAAAAAAAAAATCAGAAATCAGAAAATTCAGAATATTTTTTTCTTTAGAGATAGAGACTATACATCTCAAAAACTTCAAGAAAGAAAGTAAACATTATTTCCTCATCTGTAAAATGGGATAAAAACTTACCGGGAAGGAGATGGCAATATTTAGATTTCCTGGTAGGATCACAATGAGTCTTGGGCTTGTGTGTCTTGTTTTTATATTTTTCACTTTTCTAAAGCATTCACGGTCCAATCTTCAGAGTTCTTTTGGAATTTCATATTAATGTTTAATATTTTTGCAAGCCATGGACTAATTTGAGTTTTAAAAACTTCACTTTCAAATTGTAGAAGGTTGAGAAGAAAGGTGTCTACTAGATCATTTCCAAATCGAGGAAAGAGTGAAGACTGCTGATGTTTGGACTAGATGCAGAACTTACACTTCTGTGGGAAACTAGCTTCCATTATACAATTTTTGAAGACAAGGGCTGTTCTTTGCAGGTGCTATTACTGTTTTTCTTGCTTCCTGTAATTAATGATTGAACAGCTGCATTACCTGATTTCTGATTTATTTGAATAAAATTTTGGTGTTAGAAAATCAATGAAAATAGTGTTATTTTTCTAGAGCATGCATCATAACTTTGTTATTAGAAATGTATTTCTATATTTTACTCCATATATTTTTGAAACTCAGGAATAAGACTCTATTTATATTCTTAATAACTTCATTCATCAGGTGAAATAAATTTGTTCAACTTGATGCTTTTCTAATGATCAGATAGAACGAGTTGTCCTCTATGAGAAACAGCATGGTTACTTTTCCAAGGACAGTAGTACCCAAAGAGCTAAAAATGTTTAGGAAAAGTGTCTCTGTCAGGACTTGGTTTGCAGGCGGCGGTAGTAACTGTATATTCATTTCAGTGTATCCTTTCACTCGTATCATTGGAAACAGTTTCTAGTGGAAATTTTCATCAGTTGTCATCAGTATCTTGAAAGACAACCCGTACCTTGTAAAACTAGGATACACAGATTTAGCGCAAGTTCAAACAAGACTTTCTGCTTTTGTAATGAATGTCTGACTAATGTACAGTTGAACGGGGGAAAATGCTTTATTGACTGTATCCATAAATAACATTCCTCCAGCTTTTTTTTTTTTTTTTTTTTTTTAAATAAAGTTAAGACCTTGATTTCTTGGAGAATGAAACCATGTTTCAGGAGGGGATATACTCCCTGTAACAAAATTGCTGTATTTTACATGTAAGGGTGATCAGAATTACTAGACTAAATGATATTTTGGTGCATTTTTAATAAAAAAGCATTTCTAAAGTCTTTGCATAATAATTCTAATTACATAAGTATTATAATAATATGTATGCAACTAAACCCTGTGTAGGTTTACATCACAACTGAAGTATGCTGCAGTGTGTGAGGATCTTCTCCGATTAAAAAATTGAAACCTTGCTGAGGATATTTCTAATTAAAGTAGTTCTTGATATCCAGCATTGAAAGGGACTAATCTGAATTAAGTTTAAAAAAGGAAATTGCAGAAATAACATTGCTTTTCTAGATGAAGTTACTTGATTGCTATCACATTATAGCACAAATTAAGGGAAGTGCTCTTAATATTCATAGATTTTTATTTTGCTTGCATGTGTGACATGAAAGATCTTTGTCTTGACCCAGTGATGTAGTTTTCTAGTTTGTGTGGCACAGAACAAAACAGATCATTTTTGACTTAAAGCATATGATGCCAGAGTTCCCTTTTAATTCTTCAGATGCTTGCAGTTTTTTATGGTACTCTTGACCTGCAGGATGGTCTGTGAATCCTGGGATGATGCCTGTCTTCTTACTTTGGGTGTTTAAATAGTTGCCAGGACAAAAGACTGGAGCAAAGCTCATTCACTAAAACAGGTGCATGTTTGGGAACCTCTTCCTTTCCCTGGTTTTAATAACTTCTTATCCATATTCTTCTCATTCCTTAAATATTTGTAGGTCATGGCTTTCCTATTTGTAAAGTAAATATATTGCTACTGAGCTTAATGAAACTGTATGCTTGTGTTGGATTCAGCAAGGTCTTTTGCAGAATATGATTGTGATCTAGGTGGGTGTGCTGCTAGATGGGCGGAAGCCTGGTGGGATGGTTGGTTTTGGAGGTGGTTCGTAACGTGAGGCTGGTAACCAGCTGTCCATCACAGGATGTGTCCAGTTTAATATTATCCATGAAGTGGAAGTCCACCAGCCCTTGCTCATGGAGTTTGCAAGTGACACCAAACTGGGGGAAAGGGGGACAGTGGATGTGCTTGCGATTCAGGCTGCCATTCAGAAGGACCTGGGCGGGTTGGAGGAACTGGCTGGCAAGAACTCTGTGGAATTCAGCAATGAGGAGGGTAGGGTTGCACATGTGGAAAGGAATGTCTCCTCTGAGGGGAAGGGTTCGTCTCAGTACTTGTCAGACCACACCTGCAGCATTGCGTCCAGTTTTGTGTCCACACCTCTCCCAGTACAATAGAGGTGTGGATAAAACTGAGCAAGTTCAGCACAAGGCTGCTACAATGTCAGGGAGTGGCAGCAGTGCCCTGGAGGAGGAAGAAGATTCATGGGGGCCTGGCAGTGGGCTCCCACCAGCTGGCAGACTATGAGGAAGGGGGCAGGACCACAGGCTATGGTCATAACTGAAGTTAGGGTGGTTCTAACTAAATATAAGGACAATGTATTTTTCTAGGAGGACAACAAAACAAGGCAGCAGGATGCCTGACATGGTCATGCAGTCTGTCTTTAGAGATTTTTCAGTATCTCAGTAGATAAAGCAGCCTGGTCTCACCTGGTAGTGGAGTTGGCTTGGAGCAGCAGGTTGGACTGCATGACCTCCTGCCAACCTGAGTGAATCTATCAAGCAGTGATTCTGTAATTTGCCTCGCAATAATAATCTGTAGATAGGAAGAACATAAATATTAAAAATTAACAGTGCTGATTTCACTGTGGTCAGGATCCCTTGGACAAATCTATGAATGCAATCTTTGCTTCCTTCCTCTTTTCCCTTCCTTTAGGTGATGTACTGAGCAGGAATCTAAGTGAAGAAATGTTGTAAGTAATACCCTTTAAAAAGAAAGATTAGAAAACCAATCTTCAGCCATGTTTTTGGGGTGTCTCTCTAGATTGCTTCTTTTTCAGGGCTTGCTGCTGCTGTGTTTTCTCTGGCCTTGATCAGGATGCTGCTTGGTGTGAGAAAGGAAAGCAGAAAAAGAAGCAAAGTAGCTTTTGTCAAAGTGGATTCTCCATTCATTCTGAGAAAAGGGCATCCCTGCAGATCTGGCCTTGTTTGAATTGCTGCAAGAAATAGGATTTCCCCCAACTTTAACTGAGCCAGGAATTTGGCTTCCTATTAATTTTCTACCTGAACCTATGTACTTCCTTTTCTATTCCATTGCTTGTGATTTCAGTAATTTTCTTCGCTAAATTTAAGAATAAAATTTGTGTAGAACAGGCCTCTTAGCATGGGAAGCTGTCATAATATGAACAGCTGCTTCATTCATACTTGCTGTAGACACCTCTTAAAAAATTTACTGTCTATGTTTCTTAGGAATAACTTGTATGAAGAACAAACTGTACAATCAGGTTTTATTTTTTCTGTCTTTAAGAGAGCCTTCTCGAGTTACAGGAGGAGAAAAATAGGAAATTAACCTTCTACCTTCTGTCTTTTTCTATCTTATCATTTTTCTGCACTGCTGGAAGAGTCTTCATATCAAATTTCAGCAAGATCTACTTTCCAATAGGAGTTCTGTAGTTCTAGGTGAAAGAAGACTCAGTTGGGCATTATACAGCAATATTCACTAAGTGATGTCGACAGCAGCAGGGTTTTAGACATTCATGGGCTTTGCCTTTGCAACTTTTCTTGTTTTGATGTTTTTTTGGTTTAATTTTTAGACTTTCAGGCTTTCTCAGAGACATAGCATTTTTGCTTGGATTAGGCTTTCTCCAAAAGTCACAGTTTCTTGGAAATCTGTCTCCTTGATTCAGCTTCTGTTTCCTATTATAAAATGTTCGTTCTCTCTGCAGTGTTAAGAATGAAGAATCCTGATGTTGCTGCAGTTACTGTGCACACGCCCTAAAGAGAAGGTATGTGAGTCACCTTTACAGTTCTTAGGGTGATAGAGCTGAAAAAGCTTGGCAGAATGTGCCCTTTGGGAGCTCAGTGGGTTCACACCCCCGGGTCTGCGTGCTGCGCTGCCTCGTAGTTTTGGCAGAGTTTGTGTCGGTCCCATTTTTGTTGCATTCTGACTTCTGCACGAGTAATGACTGTTGGAAAATAGTTTTGTTGAAGTGGAAATGCAGATGTTGATCAGTATTTGTAGTCCTTTAGCTGAGAACTGATGGTCTGTTGTTTGTCCCACAATTAGAGGAAATCATTGAACAAAATGAGATATGCAGACATAGCTGAGAAGCTGAGTCCTGGAGGCAAAAGGAGTTACCAAAGCTTAGGAGAAAGGAAAACTGAGTCTCAGAGAGGAATGTTGACATTTTTCTATAGTCTTTGGATGAGTATAAGGTGCCTTTGCCTTTTTTTCCTTTGTTGAAACTGCCCTTTGTTGTGGAATCAGAATTTCAGTCTCACAGATTTTGCAGGTGTTAGCAGTCTGAGGTTGTGAGGTCTGCTGTGGACCATCACAGACTCCCACTTCCTTCAGTACCAGCTTCCATGGTCAAAGGTGAGTGTAGCTGGTGGAAAATTTGAAGTGTTGGGAGCTGTCCTTAGGGACCATTTCACACTTGGATGGTTCTAGTTTCTGGTGAGTGCCATTGGGCATTGGGGATCTGACTGCTTTAGCTGTGGGGGACTTCTCTGCATAAGAAACATTGCCCATGAACATCTGGTTTTAATGTGCTATTTTAATTTTTTTTTCTTACATATCAGCTTAAAATTTAGAAAGCATTGCAAACTTGGTCAGGAACTGAGTATATTGAAATATAATAAGGGACCTGTTGTGTTTTTTTTTCTTTCAAAATCCATGCATTTAATATGATTATTCCTGATTTTTAGTGCCAAACCTAGGAAGTTACTAGCTAAACATCTGGAATAAAAGCATGCTACTGTGCTACAAGTAGGGGTTTTTTTTAACAGCAGTAGTTCCTTAGGCTTGGAATAGTTGGGGTTTGCCTAGATAGATTGGTTCAGATATAAGTGGGCAGATAAACTGGGAACTTAAAAAATTGGAATACTATCCTTTCTCTTTCAGTCTTTAAATATGAGTAAGAATTACCTGTTCCTCCTAACAGTTTGGCAGGAAAGGATCAGATGAAAACATCAGGAAGTAGGCATGGGAAGTGAGGGCCAATGTTTTGACCAGAGCGGGTCAGCTGCCTTTGATGAAAGTGTCCAGGAGCTCCTTGGCCTCTCTGCCTGCATCTGCTGTATGTTAGGCACAGAGGGGAAATATGGGGGAAGAGAGGGAAAGGAGACAATCTGTAGACCACCTCTGTGGCCCGTAGCAGTCACTGCTATCTCTGCCCACATCTGAAGCAAAGAAGGTGATGAGCACCGAGTCAGGTGAGCTCATTTCACATCTGGATGCCAGTGGGAAATAAAGTTTCAGCTGGGTAACTCTGAGAACTCCTTTCTGTCCCTGTGTTCCTGTGATTGCTGTGCAGTCTTGAAGGCTGCAGTTAAGGTCATTAAACAGCGGTTATACTGCATTTGAGAAAACAGTGTTATATGGGGGGAAAAAAGTGCCATATTTTTATTACCTCTGTCATGTTGAGTAGGTCAGGGCAGTTGTTCAGTTATTCATATTTGTAATTTTAAGATGGAACTCATGTGAATATAATAACATACGTGTTTCATGTTTAATAGGGATTCTTTTCTTTGCAGTTTTTTAAATACCTTTGGAACAAGATCCTAATATTCTGTGTCTTAAAAGCTGTTAATTTTTTAAAATATAATTTTATATTAAACCAAGTAACATCTACTTAGTGGTCTTGATGTTGCATCTGGAATTCGGTGTTCATTGTGAGTCCTCAATACAAGTGAGGGACTGGCAAACTGGAGCAAGTCCAGTAAAGGCCACTGCTATGGTTGGGGGTGGGAAGAGTTCAGGAGAGGCTGAGGGAAACCTTTGGGTTTGTGTCATTTTGAGAAAAAAGGACTGAGGGGGATTGAATTGCAGTCTTCTGCTTCCCAAGGCAGGGCTGGAAAGAAGGTGGAGCCAGGCTTTTTTCAGGGGTGCGCAGCAGGTGAATGAGGGGCAATGGCTGCAAGCTGCTGCATGGCTAACTCCAGTCGGGCTTATGGGAAAAATCCTTCCTGGAGTTTCTGGTTAAGCTCAGCAGCAGGATGTTCTGGGGGATGGTGAAATCTCCGCTTCCATAGGGTTTCATAACTTGGAGGGACAAAGGCCCTGAGCAACCTGATTTAATTTTGAAGACACCTGTCTTGAGTGTATGAGACAACATTCGTAAGTTCCTTTCAGCTTAATTTGAGTTTTGATTTTCACAATTATTGTCTAAATGCACCTGTAAGCTGTGCTGTGTAACTCTGTTAGCGGGAGAATCAATGGGAAAAGCACTTGAGCTACAAATGCAAATGTACCATACAGTGCTAGTCAAATTAAATCATCTACCTTAGTCTTGATTTAAACATCTTTAACTTGAGTTAGTTCCTGTGCCTCTCAAAAGAAGAGTGGAAAACTTTTCTTTGAAATATGGTGCTATTAGAGAGTGTTCGTAAATGTGCTGTCTGCTACATAAAATGGCAATTATTTTCTTTTGTGGAGGGTATTAACGGAATCTGTAATACACAAGCTCTCCTGCTGCAGGGTTTTTCTCAGCATCTAAAAAGTGGAGGAAAATATGTGCAACTTCAAGATGAATTAATGTAATGTATAAATCAACCCCTAAGGCATTCTTAAGTGAGAAAGTGTATCTTTCTTCTTGTGAATAACTGCACTGTTCAGATGGGAGCAAGCAGGTCAGTGGGTAGGACTCTTAACACTGGGTCTGTGTCCTCCCTTGACACAATTCTTGTGTAATTTGAAGCATGTCACTGTAAGCTAGATCAAAATGGAAATCAAGCAGCATAGCTCAGCTCTGTGTCTTGTAAGTATTTGCTCGGGAGGAAGGAATTGATTTATAAAATCATTGTTGAAGTTAACTTTGATAGATGTTTAAAAGCTTGCATCATATTTTTAAAGAAAAAAAATCATTCTGAAAGCCTTTTAGCTACTCTCATAAAGATGCATTTGGGAGATGTGCTGAGACTCACTTCAGAGGTTTGCTGGCTATTATGTTTCATGCTTGAAAACCTATGCTCCAGTCATGAGCAGCTTTAAAAAAATAAAGAAAAATGGCCTTTTCTTCAAACCATAACTATCGCTTGTTTTGGCTGACAGTTTTGGTGTGGCAGGATGCATTCCAGACATCTGTAAGCTGGAACACGCCTTGGAGCTCTGCAGATGTAAATTGTAGAGAAGCTTTAGAAGGCACATAATGGATTTTTTTTGTGATAAAGACAGATGTTGTATACGTGGGTGAATTCTTTCTGAGCCTTGGCTCAAGACAAACTTGAGTTTGTCTAGGACTGGATTAAGAATTACCAAAGTTTAAGACAGTTTAAAAGGGAATTTTGTGTGCTTAGTAAATGGAGTTGTTATGAATTGTCTCATCATAATAGGATCTTGCACTACCAGAGTTGTTATCCTTCCTGGCACATCTGATAATTTGCCCTTGCAAACCTGGTGTTAGGGAGGTACATTGCCTGGTGCCTCCTAGGGTTGGATCCTTTTTTGAAGCTTTTTGTTTTCATTCACTGCCACTTTTTCTGTAAGTGGCAATTGATTTGAGCTCTGTATTCAGATCCATTTAGTTTAATATTTTGCCACTGTACCTTGAATTTCACTGTCTCCTTCAATTTAATCTTTTCATATTTGGGCTGTGGAGGCTTTCCAAGGTCTTGAGCTATTCTGTTGCCAGCAGACGAGGTAACTTCTTCAGATTGACTACAGGCTACTCAAGAGTAGGGCAGAAAATTCAGCATTGGCTCTTCCACTATCTTTTGTAGCTTTTGGAAACTTACTTTTCCTCCTAAGCCTTGTTCTGAAATCTGTCTTTTTGACATGCTGTCTCTTGGGTTAGAGTGAAAGTGGGCTGGGTGCAGAGCATGTGCATTGCTTAGCACAATAGGTTTTTCTTCTGGATGATACTGGAATGTCACTGTTAAGTAGCATTATGCAGAAGGAGGGATGATGTCTCTCATGGTTTTGGGGCTTTGCTCTCTCCAGTTGTATATTCAGTACCAAAGTATGGGAATGCTTTGTAGAGTTATTCTTTTCCTTAAAACCTGAGATCAATGGCATTTGAGAAAAGACAATGAAAGAAAAGATGCTCAGAAACCTGCTCGCTAGTACTTCACTCCTTAGGAAAGGTGGAAGTCAAGGACTCAAGCAGAATTTTTAAGATTGGCAAAATACAACAATGGAAAGAAGCTGTGTACAAAGTGTATAGTTAAAACTTGTTGTTTCTGATTGCTGAATAGAGAAAAACATCATGGAAACTGCTAAGCTTCCTAGAATTTTTATCCTTCACCCCTTCATGAAGATTTTGGAATGGAATATATACTCCAACAGACATTGAAGTAACATGTTTTAGCAATCTCCTTGTGATTGTCACAGTGGGAACTGCAGAGCACAAAATAGTTTAAAAACTTAAACTTTCTTCAGCTGGCTTACTGAGATCATTAAAAGAATTGGCTCCAATGTTGAGGGCTGTGTACATAAAAGTTTGGACTGTATTCATATGGAAGCAAGAAGCCAGGCACATTTCCTCTCTTCCATAATGGTATTAGCTAATAGGTATGAGCTTGGCCAAATTGAAAAGGAGTGTCTCAATACTTGGAAATTGTGTTCATCTACAAAACATGTTCCCTTCATTTTTGCAGAGTTTTCCAGTCTGCTGAAGGTGCGGTGGATACACTAGAATGGACACAGAGGATTTCCCTCCCCCACCACCAGAAGGTAATTGAAATAGTTTGGAGTTTAAAGCCAATTTTTCTGTAAGAATTTAATTATCTTCCTAGCAGTGATTTTACCTCTGCAACATTCCCTTTCCCCATATCACCCTAAGGCTTGGTCCCAGTGGTATTCTGTTGAAATATGAGCTCCTGTTATCTACCCCGTCTTGTTCTTGGACTTCACTCACTGGTGTAGTTAGAGCATGATGGGAAGAAACCTGTAAGCAATTGGTCCTTGTAGTCCAAATCTGAAAATATGTGTTTTCTACAGCGACTCTGTGTAATCGGAGCACAGACACTTCTGGAAGGGTATTATGGACGCTGGACTAAGGGGTTCACTTTGTAGAGTTAACACTCAGTGTCCCTTGCCTGCTGTGTGCTGGTAGCTGGATGGCCTCTGGTGTATCCCGGGTTTCTGAGGGCACAAACGTAGAATCTACAGAGACACTGTGTCACTGCCTTTTGCATTTATGCTCTAAGAGAACATTGCATATGGTCATTTTTTTATCCTGTTTGATTTCCTGTAAGCACATCATTGTGTAGTGCTTGCTATTACATATTTTAATACCTAACAGGATTTGGCTTTTGGTAGTTGGATGCTGGGAGACTTCATAGAAGTGCTTGTTCTGGTCATCCCCAAACATAAATTTATGGAGACCTGTGGTTGAACTCAGTACCGCTGCTCTTATTTCAGTTAAGTTGCTATTATAGTTTGTATAGATAGTGATATTTCTGTAAAATATTATCTGTTCCTTATATAGGACAATATTGCTTATGACTTGCACTTTATTACGTACATTGATATGTGTATATATTAATATAAATCAATAATATACATTATTGCCTATAGGACATTTCACTTATTGTTTACACAGAACTCACATGAAGCCATTTGAATATAAAAGGATTTTTAAGCTTATTTTTGTGCAGCTGTAACTCTTTAGGAATTTGGGAATTGTCATTCTAGATCAGGACTGCTTTCTCTTTAGGCACTGCCACAGAGGTCTGTTACTGGATACTATCTAGAGATGGGAGTATGAAAGAAGGAGAAACTTGTGTAATCACCTTTTAATGGGTTAGATTTCTGGCCAACGTTATTGGCATTTTCATTTATGCTCTGAGATATCACTGAGGTTATTGTTGGCAACAATTCCTGGGCTGTCCATGTCCTAATCCATGTGGTCAGGACCCTGAATTTAGTTCAGTTTTGTTTAGTCACAGTTACTGTGAAACTGTCTCTACTGGATAATCCATCTCCAAAGCAATGTAGTGCTGTAGGGGAAGAGTCATCCCTAAGGAATCAATATTTCCACTTGAGTAGAGGCTGCTGTTTTTCAAAGACAGCCAATAATTGCAGCAACAGCTCCAACTCTGTGCAGCATTTCAGCTTGTGGGATACTCTGACAAGATTTCAGGGTGATACAGTTCAGTATGATTCCAGAATTCGTGTTCTTTCTCTGCAAAGGTCTTTGTGATGTGTAGAACTATGTGTATCATGTCCTTGTTTTCAGACATGTCAGTTCTTAATAGGCTGGCATTAGATTTATTTAACATAAATTGAGATTCTGCTCTACCCAATCTTGTGTCAGTGTCAATTGATACTTTTTTGGGGGGTGGGATTTGGAACAGGCCCCCCAGAGACCAGGACCAAGCCTGACAAAATTCAAAAGATGCTTGGTTAATGCTTTCAGGCACATGGTATGATTCTGGAGTGGTCACGTGCAGAATCAGGAGTGGGACTTTGATGAGCATTGTGGGTGCCTTCCAGCTCGGAATATTCTGTGATTTCTCGCTCATCTCAAAAAGCTTTGTCTGAAACTAGTGAAACTTGTATATTTTTTTAGTTTACCGTTGCTAACTCTCTTAAAAACATAATAAAGGGATTATCAGTGAAGATAAATTTTAATAATTACACTAAAAGACATTTTTAGTTCACTTTATAGATAATTCTCATGACCTATTTTGCAGGTGGAAAAGAAGTGAGGATTTTAGGGCCAAGTATGACAGCAAATACACATCATAACTAATAATTGAAGGTTTATTTTGCATGCATATACACTGGCCATCCATGGGTCTGTTCAGGAGAGGTGAGCAGCAGCCTTTAGACAGTGGACATGAGTGGGTTATGCTAGCTCAGAGTGAGGGTGAGATTCCAGAAACCTTTGCTATACCATTAATTTTTTTTTTTTTTACTTTTTGCGTAATGATTTTAAAATCCCACACTGGGCCCACAGATGAAATCAATTGCTTTTTCTAAAAGAAAGTTCTTACGATGTTATGGGAATCTTTTTGCTTACTTATTTTTTGTCCCAACAAAGATAGCTGTAGTGCTAAAAGTCATGTGGGCTCCTTCCTATCTGTAAGAGTATACCTTGCACTATAAATCTCAGCTTTAGTCTTGTTGGGTAAGTTTTCTATGGTTTTGCCAGGTAAATTCTCCAAACTTATTTGTATCAATCCTAATAAATACAAAGGGGAAGAATAGCAATAAACCTTCATCTTTGTCAAGGGGATGTTGTAAGAAAATAGATGAAAGCTACAGGGTTAAATAATGTGTTTTCATCAGCCATAGCCATCTGAATCTATACCTTGTTTAAGTCAAGGTAAAGGTCAATAGTGTAGCTGCTTCTGCCACTACTTGATAAGAAAAAATGACATGTGATAAAAGAATGGAACGTAACAGATTTTATTTGTTTTAATTTATTAAGCTTATGCAACTTATCTGTTCATAGGTGTTTGGACATTCCATTCATGCATTGCTAATCAGGTAGTGGCAAGTCTGTGCTAGTTACCTTTTTGTACCTCAGAGCAAATTCAAGTAGTGAGTAACTTGGAAAAAGTATTGCCTGTATTGTTCTGTCCTCTAGATTGCTTTAAAAAGAGTTGCTTCTTCTAGCCATGGATAAGCCAGGATTAAAAATTTTCTGTATTTTTATCTGTCTATGTTGATGGAATGTATGTTTTAGCAACCAGGGAGCAGTTGGAGTAGGGTAGATGCAAAGGCTTCCTTGACTAAGAGCAAAATCAAAAGAAGTACTTCCAAAATGGATACTTGAGATGATAGTACTAGCTCATGTTCCCTGCTTTAGTGTGTCTGTACATATGAATTTAGGCATGAAGTGCAGGCCTTTAAGATTTCTTACATAAAAGAATTCCATGGTTATCTTGTGAAATAAAATAGAGGATGATTCTTGTTCTGTCAACAAAAAAAATATTTTTTTTTAAAAGCTGAATGAAAATGGCACCTTTTATTGTGGCTGTAAGTTATAATTATGCTTTTAATTGGTTGCTGTAAGGGAGTGTCCTTAACCAAATCCATTTAGACAAGAAGAGGATGTACTGTGAACTGCAGACTATGGAGGGAGGAATTACAAAGCGGGTAGTTCTGAGAATCTGGAATCACATTCAATCTCTCCTGTAGAGGGCTTACCTGCACACTGAACAGCTGGGACTGGATGTTAATGTTAGGATGGTGTTTATGTGTGATGGCCTGTACTTGTGCTATTACTGCTTTATTAGGAGATGTCATGTCGGGCAGTTTTTCATTCCTCTACTTGGAAAACATCTGGTGATCTTGCAAAGTGGAAGTCCTTTTCTTTAAGTGAGGACTTGAGAGGTGTTTATCAGGGCCTGTTTCCAAAGGAAAGCTATGTTTGTTTGCCTGGCAGGACGGATACCTGAGAAACAGCTTCTTGCACAAGGGAGACTGGGGGGAAGGGAGTGGGGTGTACTTTCTATGCCAAGGCTTAGTTTTGCATTTTCATCATCTCTGAATATGTCTCTCTCACTTTTTCTGGTACATGGCACTATGCCTCATATGATTTCTCTGTGAAAACTATTAGAAAGCATTTGGGTGTATTTCATCATACTGAGTATACTTTTATTTTGTTTCTCAATTTTGGAAAATCAACGTAAATGATATGCTAAAATTTTAAAGTGAAATACTGAAATTTCAGTGTTTGTACTAGGACATTGTAAGAATTGATTTGAATGCATAGTCTTCATATTACTGGCAAATACTCTCTTTACCTGAGAGAGAATCAATTGTAACTCTTCATTTGAGGAGCATGAGAGGTGCCCTTTAGGACCACGTGTAGTGGAGAGCTGGATGTTCGCTCAACTACACCACTGTCACCAGTGCCTTGGGTAAAGCTAGATGAGAAACCTTGTCATGCTGAAGTTTGGGATTTAAAATGTTCCTCATTGGAATGAAGTTGTTTTTTTCTAAAACTGGAAATAGACTAAAAATATCTCCTAGTCACCAATTGTAAAAGCATTTTGTACACCTTTTTATATAAAAAATCAGCTCTCTAGAGCTATGAGTGGGATATTTCTTTGTTCCTGATACAGAGACATGTAGAACAAGGAATCCAAGGGCTTAAATCTGGATATCCTGTATGCAATTGAGTGCTGTGATTGTGTCTTTCCGCAGTTATTTTTTGTTGTTTCCCTGTCAGGGCCAGAGCACTAAAATAGTCCTTGCTCCTCTGTCCCTGAGAAGGAAGTCTGGCCTGAGTCCTTGGGTAAGAGTGAAGTAGAAACAACTGTGCTCTCGTAAAAGTTTCCACTGGGATGACCTTACATATTATAACCAAAAAATCCCTAACCAAACAAAAAACCCTATCAACAAACAAAAAAACCCACCAACCCTAAAAACTGAAACCAAACAAAAAACCCACCAACAAATAAAAGAATTTTTATTGACTCTAGAAAGGAGCTGCTGGACAGCTGCTGTGTTTTGCTTTAGAGATGACTGTATTTCTCTGCTAGGGGAGCTGCTTTTTATTCTGTGTCCGATATGTATTTCTTTCAGATTATTTAGTTACCTTTTCCACTGTTTAGTGAAAAATTTCATAGTTTATTTATGTTTTAACAGTTTTAAAAAACTAATTTTGAGACTGAGACAAGAGGTGGTTAAATTGGGCTTTTTTAATACCGACAAGGGAAACACTTGCATGTTTTATGATTTAGTTTCTGAAAATAAAGAATGTAGAATACCTTATGATTGTATTTATTTACTGTGATTGGGAAAATAAGACATTGTTTAAATTAAACTGCACATATAAAGGGAGTTGGTCTTGGACTAAACAATATTGTTAGGTATCTATTTTCAGCATACAGACAGTTACAAATGATTGTAAAAAGGGAGCCAAGATTTCAGAAGAATGAGAACAGAATATGAATTGTAGTTATGAATGGCTCCTTGTTTTTGAAACTGGCAATAGCTTGCTGGTGTCTGACATCCCATCTGTAACAGAACAATTTATTTATTTCTAAAGGTCACATTTCTTTCAGTAAATGAAGGGAAATGCATTGTTTAAGGTAAGGATCAATTATTTTATGTGACAATTCAAACAAGCTGTGTAATGAAGAGAAACAAGAAAATTCTCTTTGCAAAAACCATTTATGAAGGATGTATTTTTTCTTCTTGCCAAGTATATTTAAGTGTTGGGAAAAACAAAAAATAGAAAGGAAATAAATAGATGAATAAATAGCTTACTTGTGGTTTTAGCAGCCACAAAGAAAACACAATGTACATAGATATATTTATATCTTATTTTATTTAGAAGAAAAATGGTAAAAACTTTGCTAGTTGTTTAAAACATGTTAAATGATATTACTGTTACTGATTTCTTGGTGCGTGACTTCATTCTTTTGACAGTATTTGGTGTTTTCCTTCTGAATAATAAGATGTAGTTGTTTTGTTGGTTTTTTTCTGTTTACTCAGCTGCTCTTTGAGGTGACTTGACTTTACTTGCTAGCTCTGTGCAGGGACAAGGCCCAGACTTGTTAATCAGAAAGAGTAGATGATGAGAAAAAGGACTTTCAGGGGATTGGAGCAAAACTTGATCATTGGTTGGTGGTAACTTGTGTTGATTGCTTAAAAAACCCCCAACGATTGTAAAGGAATTTTTACTGATTTTTGGATATTCTTCCAATGAACAGTTGAAACTAATCTCTGAAATTTTAATTTCAGTGAGCCAACTTGTAAGAAGAGGGTGAGTTATTTTTTTTTTCTACGCTTCTTCTGCCTCTTTAGAACTTGTATCTGTCATTAACTGGCTGGGGTAAATTGCTGGCAAAAACAGGGATTTTTTTATTTTTGGAGTTTTTTACTTCTGTTTCACTGAACACAGTAAATATTCACTAACCATGCCTAAAGCCTCTATAATGAGTCTACTCTAGAGTTTACAGAAAGATTCACTTTTTTAATAAATTGTTATAATTCTTTTATCTTGTGCATGAGCACAGATAAAAACTTGTCTGCATTGTAATAACTTAAATAAAGTGTATGAATTTTTGAACGACACATTTGTCAGGTGTTGCTTGCTTTTCCTGCATGGAGGAACTGAAACTATGCCTAGCAATCTGAGGAAAACATACCTGTTAAACATTTTTGGGAGAAGACTCTCCAACCTTCTGTATAGATTTCCTTTTTTCCTCCTCATTGAAATCATCTTCCCAGCCTTGACATATTTTCATTAAAATGAATACAGAAGATGATTTAGTAGGTCAAAGAAAGGTTGTTGCAAGAGTATATCTTACTGTTAAATAGTCTGTTGTTGAGTTCAATAACTTTGTTTAGGTAAAAGCATGATAGTTTCTGGATAACCTTATGCTGGTAGAAGTTTCTTTAGGGACTGGAAGGGGAGATGTCTGTGCTCCTGTGCCCATGGGGATGTCAACACTGATGGGTGACTTCCCAGTCTCTGTATTTCCTCATTCAGTATGTTGGCTGGGAGGGACAGAGGGAAATGCAGGTGCTGCCCTGGGAGCAGTGAATTGGTTAAGTGCAGTTTGTCCAGAGGATCCTAGCAGTCTCCTGTATTGCAAAGGGAAGTAGAAGTAAAATTAACTTAGGCTGGAAATGCTGTTTCCAATGCATATCAGGTGGTGACTCACTTGTATTTGCATGAGAAGAACACTCGCCAGCTGTATTGGGTCTTGCTGAGGTGGAGCTCATTTTTCCACAGCAGCTCTCTCAGATCTGGCTGGCATTGGCTCTGCTGGACATGGGGGAAGCTTCTGGCCGCTTTTCACAGTAGCCACCACTGTAGCCCATGCACTACCAAAACCTGGCCATGCAAACCAAATACTCAACACAAATCCTTAACAAGGTGCTTTATATTGGAAGAAATTCCTTCCTGACTTCCATGTGGACTGGAAGAAGGTCTGAATGGTGGTTTTCTTCGACCAGTCTTGGGGCCAAGGCAGAGCTTTCTTCCCTCTCCATGGGTAATGAAAGGAGGCAGTGAAAAGGTCTCTGAGGCTGTTGGACTGAAAGGTCCCAAGGAAACACAATTGTTGCCCAGTATCCACTAAGGTGATAGAATTTCTGGTAGAAGGTGTGTTAAAAGGGTACTGTAAAATAGGATTTTTGAGAGTTCAGTGGTGTAAGAACTACTGTTTTCATGAATTTGTTTGAATTCCACAGGGGTTTTTTTGAGCTAAAACAGGACCTTACTGTGATAGGGCAAATAAGATCAAGATATGTTCAAACAATAATTAAAAGAAATACTCAGAAAGGGGATGCTTTAAAACTCCCTCCTTATTAGTTGGTGGGATAATGGATTTGTCGTATTTTGGATATATTATGCTTAGTTTACAAATCATTCTATCTGAATAGTGCTCTTTAGGCTGGGCGAAGGGGTAACCATAGAAATGAGGAGGTGAGAAGCCAGCTGAAATCCAAAATATTTCCAGAATTGTCCTGGATTTACAGGGCATAACCATCCTGTTTCTAGTTTATACTTTTTTCTTTTTTTTTTTTTTAGTGAAAGATACAGTAAATTGCTGTAAAATTTAATACCTAGTTTGTTTCTTTGTCCAGAATTCATCAAGGGGAAAACATAAATAATTAAATCTTAGTTATTTTTAAATGTGTGAACAGGTTGCACTCAGTTCTTGGAGTGTTAGATGGAGTTACAATTGTTGGGAAAAAGGAACCTTTGCCAGCCTGTTGAAAAGGACAACTGGATTCCTGGAGTTGCATGCATCTTCTGATCCCTGCCTGGGCTGTTGCCGTGGAGGTGGGCTGAGTGTATGAACGGCTCTGTGTCAGCATCTGTTGGAAGTCAGATGCTTTTAGGTGTTCTGAGTGGTGCTTTTGGGGGGTGCCAGCAAGTGCTTAAGTTTTGACATTGCTAGACAAAGGGTTGTTCAGCCTGGACAGACAGAACAACAATGATCCAGGATTGAGGCATCCCTTTGCCGAGTCATCTGAAGGTTCAGTCTAGGAAGTATGTACAATTGCTGGCAAGGGGGAGGAAGAAACATGGTCCAAAAATGAAGTCAAATCCTTTGCTAGCTTCTTAACCAGAATGTGTCAGCCTGGTAGAAAGATGTTGCTAGAATGACCCAAGACCTAAAAACTCAAGCTTTTGCTCTGGTTAGCTTTCAGCTTTTCTTTAGTATGGTAGTCAGTTTATGCACCCAAGCTGTATATTTTCTTTCTGTAGAAGTGGGATCTCATGCTCCCTATTTTAGGTCTCCAGGGTGTGTCTGGCTGCCTTCTGCTTCATAGGGTTCCCAATTACTTTTAAAGAGCTTTTGGTCCAAGGCATTGCCAGATGATACAGCAACTTTATATTGCTAATTAGAATTAAACAGACTGTATTAAATAAATGCATATACCTCAAACCATTAAACAGCAATTGCTCCAAAGTAAAAGTAATTATTTGGAAAACTAAATATTAATAGTTGATAACTGATAGAAAAAAGAAGTGTAGAAGTAAATAACAAGCCAGACTGCTCTCACTGGTTCAAATTTCCTTAAAAATGGTTATTTTTTCATAAATATGTTGACTACATGGTCAAAACTACATTTTCTAGATTTTTTTTTTTGTTTTTCCTTAGTGTGTCATTTGTAACCTATGGTTAGCCAACGTTCTCTGTCCTTGCACTGCCAGAGCTGGGTATTTCATTTTCTCAATGACATTGTAGTCTTCTGCTGTTTGATTTCTGTTTTATTAGAGCTCTCTGGTTTTCCTGTTGCCTGTGTGGATTGTCCATTTGGCAGCATGTTGCAGGTGAGTTCAGTGGTTCATGTGCGCAGCAGCTGAGGCTGAGCCCAGCTGCACAGCCGCCCTCAGCCCTGAGCTCACCAGTGGACGCCTTGTACCCCAGCTCCGGGGCCTGCTGGCATTTATGGCAATGCAGACAGGGCACCTCGGGGGTACTAAGGTGTTGCAGAGAGGTTTGGTGCTGGTTAGGCACCAGAAAGCCCGGGCCTTCCTAGACAGAGTGTCCAGCAAAGAACAACTCTTCTAGGGGCCAAGGCAGCCTCCCTGCACAGCGGGGATCTCAGCAAGTGCAGCGATTGCTCAGCTACGAGTGATTGCAGCTCTTGTGATTCAGCTCTTTGTGAGATCACCCGAGGCAAACTCGGGGACACAGAGGCAGCTTTATTGTCCAGCAGCCCTGTGAAGGGGTGGCCAGGGATAGCAACTCCCTGATTCAGGGCAGACCCAGGGCCTTTTTATGGGAAAGGCAGGGGGTGGGGTAGAAACCAATTTACCAACTGGAGACAAGCTATTACCATAGAGAAACAAGGCATGCTGGGGGTGGTTCAGTCTCTCACTGTAACCTCGAGAGAAGTTTCTTATCTCTGAGTCCTTTTGCCCCCAGGCTTCTCACCTCCAAAGGAGGTCAGAGGACTCCTGAGTCAAAGGCTCACAAGCCCCCCACACTAAGGGCCAAGTGTATTCATATTCCTTAAATACTGATGGAAAGCTAGTAGCCTTCACTATGGGTAGGTGCTTTTCAGCATAGAGAGGGATCTCTCATGTATTTCTGCAGAATTCCAAATAACATCTTTATAGGCTTTCCTTACAGCCCCAGCAGAATTTCTTGGTGAAATTCAAAAGTCAGATTGTGCTAATATGGTTCTGAGGTGAAAAAGACATCATTGAGACCAGGCTTGGTCTGTGTTTCTGGTGGTGGCAGACAATACCAATGCCACCAGTGTGCTGAGTTATTTAGGTAAATGGCCACAAAACACTGATTTTATTTAGCTGCCTTTCTGGCTGTAGGGTAACCAGTACTGAAAAGCACCTTGAGGCATTACAAAAAAGTGCAAGTCTGCTGGTGTTGCTCCTGTTTTTCTCTGGACAGCCTGGTTCATGTCTTAATGCTTTTATTTTAGACTTTTGATTTTTTGCAGCTCAGTTCTTTTAAATTCTAGTGAATTAAGACCTAAATTTTTAGTGCTGTGAATAGTTTTTAAAGTTCAGGATCTTTTGCTATTTGTAAATCTTTCCTATCATCCGCTTGGGCTTTATTTCAAGGAATGCAATTTTTTTTGTATTAAGGCATGCTATTGTTAGCAGTCTCTCTGAAACTTGAGCAGGCAGATTCATTACTCCTCTGACTCTGGTTTCGAGTTTGTTTTTTCATCCAGAAGAATAATATCTGTTGTGCATGCTTGACAACATAATTAGTATGTAATGTGTGTATTTGCAAAATACTAAAGAGGCATTTGTACTTATTTCTTTGTTATTTATTTGCAGGGAAAGCCTGTTAATTCATGGGGTTTTGCTTTTGTTTCCATCACTGGAAACACTTTTTGCATGAATGTATGCTGTTTAGTTTGGTTGGAGGTTTTTTGTAACTGTTTTCTACAGAGCCTGGTGATGCTGACATTGTGGTCACGCTTTGGATGTGTGTGTGAGCTGTGTGTAATTAGCGGTGTGCCTGTACCACAGGGACCTGGATTCCCTGCAGTGCCAGCTTAGCACAACTGTGAGTGCAAGGGGAATGGCAGTCCTTGGCTCTGGTCTGCTTCCCATGGGAAGGAGTGCTCACTCGTGTGTTTCTGCATACACAGTTTTGTCCTAGGTGTTTATTTTCCCGCAGCAACATAGATGCTTTCCACCTGTTTGACTGTGTGAAAAGGTGATTTATGGATGCCAGGGGTGTGCTGGTGGATGTCAGGCATGACTGGGAGGTGTCAGTGAAAGCAGTTTGCAGAAGCACTTGCTCGTGAAGGTCAGCCTTTCTCCTGCAGGGTCCCTCCTGCCCTGCCCCTCGCTGCTCTCCCTGCGCAGGTGCTGGTGCAGGTCTCCTTTGAGGAAGGGCAGAAGAGTGATGTGTCAGCTCAGTACCAGAGCAAAAGAATATTTAACTGCAGTTTTCTCTCCTGGAACTGAAGAACTAGTGGTCACAAGTGGGAGATGAGAGTGGGTTGAAAATACCGTGTTGCTTTCTACCTATGGGAATTCAACCTAAGCAATGCTTTCAAGCTGGGAGAAACAAGAGGCTGTCCAGTGGCAACCAAGTTTGTGGAAACCTGTCTGCAAGTTCTACTAAGCAGCTATTATTTTACAAAGGTTTGCAAGTTGGCCAAATCGGGAAACTTCTGTAGGCATGAGTGTTTCCTAGTACAAGGTTCACCATCCTGACAAACACCAAGCCCCTGCTAATTTCAGAAATTTCATCTGAAATGAAAAGTGAACAACTTGAGAGCCCATTTATCCCAGAGCACAAGCCCATTTATCCCAGAGCACAGTCAGCAGGGTGTGTTTAGCCCCACATGGGTGGTTAGTTTAACAAAGATAATGGTAACTTTATATTCAGTCATTTCCTGGGGTCCACATACTTTCAATACTTATTTCTATTGTACACTTCCATAAGGAGCTTGGCAGATTATAATTGCTTAGAAATACAGGTCTGTAAAGGAAATCTCATCAGAGAAGTCTCTGGAATTTATCAAGGATAAATAATAAGCTTTTAGATTGCTATGTCTGGCAGTTTGTTTTGACTTATAAGCTAACTTGTAAGATAGCAAATTTTATAATACCTAAAAATATTCAGGGATAGTAAAATTTTAAATTTTTTTTTTTACTAAAGGGTTTTGTGTATTTCAAGACACTCAAGTATTTGTAGAAAGCTGAAATATTTGGGGAATTCGTTTGAAAAGAAGGTAGATCTTTGCAGTCCTAAGTGTCTTCTACAATCCAAAATACATGAGTAAAAAAGATAAATGTTTTAAAACTGCATGTTGGATTAAGAGCAGGCAACTCCTGCCAGTCTGTTTTAGGTTCAATTGTATCCATATTTTTTCACTAAATAATAATTAGATATATGTTGTTTGAAGCATTGTACACTTATTTCCTTCATCAGTCATATGGTAGAAGTGACTAAAAATGTTTATTGCGTCTTCTAAATATAATTGGATGCATTTCCACTTTTTGTTCCATAATGGCCTGTGAACTTAAAAAACAAAAAAAGAGTACAGCTGATTGCAAAGATGACATTCGTAATTATACAGGAGCCTTCCAGTTCTAAAAATATTTTTCAAACCTTAGAACACAAAGTATTCATATTTCTTGGTGGCAGCATGCCTGTTTATGTCCAGGGCTTCCAAGTTTATTGTTATTGTGCCCCAGAGTGCTGAACTCTTTGTGCTTGGGGTTCTATTTCACTCTTCCTTTATCATGGTCTTTCATGGAAGAAACTCAGTTGACTTCTTTTGGATCATCATGGATTTATGAGATTGCAGGGGGAGGACAGACTTTGGGGGTGCTTTTATTATTTCCGGTGTGTTCATGTTGTATTCAAAGTACACTTGATAGAAGTGCAGAGCTATTTTATCTTATTTCTGTGCCACTAAAATAAACTGTTTAAGAAAACTATTAATGAAGCTTCACTGACTTAATCTGGGCTTTAAAATGAATGTCACTCTTTTAACTCCTTAGCTGTATTACATTGAGCTATAAATAATTTAAGGATAATGGATGGGAAAGCAGATGGTGCCAAGAATGCTTTGCAATTGGCAGAGCAACCAAACATTTTTAAAATTTGCTTATGCCCCAGCAGGTCTCTGTAAACACAGCCTAAGTGAGCTTGTTTTTGAAGGAGACTTAAGAAATGTCATTTCACTGGCTAACAAAGCACAGAAAAAAGTCATAAATCTGTGTGCTGTGCACAGTTATGAGAATATGTATTCCTTTTTCTGATTCTAAATTAGCACTTTCATACTTAATTTAACTTGAAGACAAAGTTTCCATTATATCAGACTTGTTTTCAGTCTTGAAAACTCCAAATAGAAATTTTTAGAAATGTGAGAATTTCCCTGAAGCATTTACAGAGCTTTCAGAGTGGTATTGCCGTAAGATGAAAAAGTTTAATCAATTACTGTATTCTCATTGCTCTGGCTGGCACACATAAAGCTAAGGATGTGAGTAGTGGTGAAAGGGCAAATTGGATTTTTAGTAACTAATTTAATTATTTGAAGTAATTCCAGACAGATTCTGTCATGCTAAGCATTGTGTGATTATTACTTCAGAAAAAAAAGTAGCGCATTTTAAAATAAAGTAAAAAAAAAAAACAAAAACCCCTGTCCTTTGTGTGTTTTTTGCAAGGGAGGATGCCTTGAAAATCCCCTCCTCACACACCCACCATGCTCCCCCTCTCCCTCCACTTTTTTTTTTCTGCAAGAACAGTTGCCTCATGCACGTTTTGGCTTGGTCCTTTTGATTTGCAGATAGAGGGTAGGAGGAACTCTGGCTTTCTTCATGAGCATGAAATTTTGCAAGATCAGTGGTGGTATTTGGTAGCCAGATTCAGCCTGGGTCTAACTGCTGTCTGTCTTCCTAATTGTAGCACTTAAAAAGAGCTTTTGTCTGTGTGTTGTTGTGACATAACACAAAGAACTGTGGAAAAAGTAGGTATTTTCAAAACAGGAATTTTTCTTTTTTTGTATGACATAATCTGTATTTATCTGCAGTTCTGATCAGCTCTTAAATTGAAGCAAAAAGCCCCCATCCTCCTTTTGTTTTATTTTTGTTGTTAAAATACTTTTTCCATCAACTGAAATAGTATGCCCTTGATATTAAAAGCTTAAAAGGAGAATATTTTTATTAAATATGGGATGGAAGTTGTCTGTAAATTTAAAAGGCTAAAGTTTATGCCTGCAGAATGAAACAAATGTAGAAGTGATGTAAAGCTGAAATATAGTTTTAAAACTTTCTGAACTGAGGGTATTTGTTTGTGTTCTGTCTGCCTTTTCTAACAGACATGTAATCTTTCTTTTTTTGTCTTTTTGTAATCTTAACCTGCTGTCCCATCAGTGATATGACTATGAGATCTTTCCAAGCTGTAGTGCCCATTTATCAGGTTCTGTTCCTTGTTTATCTATGATGCAAAGTAAATGTTTTGAAATGAATGATGTAGGGCAGTGTTAACAGCCACAACAGAAAAAAAAATTAGGTGGCATGTCCAATTTTTTTTTTTCTCAAGTTGAAAAGACATCTTTCCCCCCTTTGTTTCTTTTCCCCATTACAAAGTCAAGCAACAAGTATTGCAATTTAGTCAGATGGATGCTAAATCAGGAAGAATGCCATGTTTGTCTTTAATCACTTGGAAGAGCTCTGAAGAATTTCTTGCATCTTTCAGGAAAAAAAGAATTGCTAATGGTCAAAGCAAAAATGAGAAGCCCGACTTCATACAGAAGAATTTTTAAAAGGAATTAATAAAAATGAAATTAAATGTCCTGCTGCCTCAGCCATACCCCATGACAATAAATGCAAGATAACCTGTTTTTTTTTGTTCCTTACTATTTTTGCAATTAGTTCACTTTTTCTCCTGCAGAGAGGCTGCATGAAAGATCTTGTTATTTGTGGCTGTGGTAAAATATGCTGGCTCAGCCTGCCTGAAGAAACAGAAGCCTTGGCAGGAATGCTGATTACCATGACAATCTAAGCAGTCTAGAGCTTCGGGGTGTTGTGGGTTTTATCATAAAAATAAAAATGTGTCCTGGATGGTAGGATAGCTGATAATATCATCATGATGCTGCATATCCAATCATCATTGCAAGACTTTATTTTTCATTTTGTGTTACCTGAGGAGGGGGAGGGGAGAACCTTATTATATTCAGGTAAATTTTTATAACATACTTGTGTGTTTACATCTTTATCTATTTTAGGATATAGTTTTGTGCAGTACGTACATGAGGGGATTTAAATATTCATGGGTTTTCCCCAATAGCATGGAGGGAAACTGCCATGTACTTTTCCCTGCTCTCTCTCCCCAGCCCCATGTACAATGCCAAATCTGTGCTACAGCATCTTCACAAGCATAGACAAAAAAATCCCAAACCCACCCTTCCTGTCCGTATTAGGGCGTCGTTATTTCAGCCATTACTTCCTCAAAGGTACCCCATCCTACCTCCACCAGAATGCACTTGTGTGTGGTAATAGGGCTGATGGCATGTTTAAAACTGTCTCAGATCGGAGTAGGAAAACCAATCTGCTGGTCTCTAATGGAGTGTGTGAACTAAGTTATTGTCACTGATATTTGGACACTGTTAGGAAAGAATAGAAAGGAAAAATGACTTGAAGTTACAAATTTGCTAAGTCCCTGTGCAAATAAATCAATCTGTGAAGTTTTCTCATTTAAAAATTGGCTGTTTTTCTAAAAATCTTTTGGCTCCTTGTGACAAAAGCAAGGGTATTTGCATTATCCCTTGTTAATTTCTTTCCAAGTAATTTCCTTGTTTACACTAAAGGGTATATTGAAAACTGCATGAGGTTATGAACACATCAATGAACTTTTGTTCTGTGCCAGTAACCTACAAATCTAAGGGTTCGTTGTATAAGCTTCATTTGTAGTGTGGAGCATTTACTGGTCCCATGAAATCATTATTAAGAGCAAACAACCAAAGGTGTGTCTTTCTGCACAGTTCTAGAGCATGAACCAAAAGTCACCGGTCCGAATGATGAAGAGGAGGACGAGGGAGAACAGTTTGACTTTGATAGTGGAGATGAGATACCAGAAGCAGACAGGCAAGCCCTTGTGCCACCTATTCCTGGTCCAGGAAATAACATAGAGCACCAAGAGGCTGGTGCTGCAGGTAAGTCAGCCTGTTGGTCTGCACCTCCACTGGGCTAAATAGTCAAGACTGGTCATAGGATGCCTTTTCTTGACCATGTAATAAAAGTACTTTAACAAGAGTTTTCCGTGACTGAATGATTGGTGTTTGTAGATATACACACGTTGGGTTTATTTTGGAACAGTTTGGTTGCAATGGAAAGCAGATAAGTAGCGGTTATCGTTATTATTATCTATAGTAATAAGGCAATATGAAAGCATAAAAGTACTGCTCAAGAAAGTGTAAAAGAGAAAAAAGAAAGAAAGACTGTAAGCTCCCTGCTTATGAGAAAGAAAGGGTAAGAGTAGGGATATATATAATCACCATCCATGGATCTGTGATGAGACTTGATTGAAGATCTTGATCTGTCTGGAGGTGGGGGAAAAAGCTCACAAAATACAAAGTCTGGTGGTTAATACATTCTCAGGTTCAGGTGGGAGTGCCCAAGCACGTCCTCTGTGAGGGAGAAGTTTTACACTGTCTTTTGATCACGTGCAGTTCTCTGGTGGAAGGCCTCAGGAATGAGTCTGGGGGCAATTCAGGAGTCACTGATAGTTTATGACCTCTTCTAAGGCAGCTGCCTCTTGTGTCAGTAAGCCTGTGTGTGAATGGGACCTTCCCTGGGAGGAGGGCGTGTGTGTAAGGGAGGGCAGTTTGGTGTGACAAAAGGCACAGTCCTGTCTCCACAAGATCTGCCTCTTACTGGCCTCAGAGCCCAGTTTGTAGCCTCTGGTGGTGATAAGTTCACCCCCTCCATCTTATGCAGACCAGAGGTTTGTCGTTACACACCCAAAAACTCACCGCCTTCTCTTTGCAGGCTTGCAAACCTGGCCTTAGCAAAGCACCCAGGAACCTCCAAAAATGGTCAATTTGTTTTGAGTCATAGTTCAGTCTCTCACATATGGAAATACTATGCAAGTGTTTTGAATATTCCTGCCAGTTACAGTCATGGTAGATCTGACAGGGCAAGTGACCATTCCTGTGAGGTTTCCCATTCAAGTGTGACATCCAAACCAATGGATTGGACATAGTCTGAGTGTCTTGCTACAGGAAAACTTTATACCCTTGCTGGTCTTAAGGCACATTGATGGCTTGAGATAAGCTGTTCCACAGCTAAACTTGCTGGTTGCTGAGCTTGAGATGTGCATAACACTAAGTGCAGTTTGAATGTATGAATTTTGTTCATGAACAGAAGTGCTGCTAAATATTGAAACATTTTTTATGATGTATGCAGATGTTCCCAGTGCTGAGGTGTAGACCGGGAATTGCTGTATTCTGCTCAGATTGCTAACAGCTGATTTTGCTTACTTTGATCCAATTTCATTTTGTAAGCAGACTCACTGTGCTTATGGCAATTAAAGATGGATAACTCTTCAGGTACTGTGCAGTTTGACAACCTGGAACTTAAACACCATCTTTCCCTGAGCATCTGTTGCTCGCTCACCCTTTTGTGGAGTTGTGCTTACAGCTCAAAATCATTTGATCACTTGGGATGCAGTTCTGCAGTTCATTTCATAGGGGACTGTGGTTCTGCTGTACCTCAGCTTGTCTCAAAAAATACTGGGAACTTTGCATAACAGAAAACAATACATTTTCAAAGAGGAAAACTTGTCAAGTTATTTTCTTCCCCCCTTTCTTAACAGAGCATTTTCAGGACTGCTCTTTGAGGAATGTCCCTCCAGTGAACCCAGACACAAACACAAGAAGTATTTTAGGGATAGTCATGAGAAGAAGAATTTTGAGTCATAGGTTATAAGCAACTTGTATAGTAAAGGTTAGGTCAGTGTTTAGCATACTTGCAAAGAGCTATTAGAGCAGCTTGAACAGGTATGAAAAATAAAACTGTATATTTTTGTTTAATTTTTCAACTAAAGGAGCTGGTAATTTAGAAAACAATGAGAAGCTGCAAACATCAGAACCTGCTGCAGAAGGCACTCCAGCCAAAGTAAATCCCTACTCAGTCATAAATATTTCCCTGATCCAAGATAAGGATCCAGCCTCATCACCAGAACCAAGTCCTCAAGATGAATGTGCAAGTCCAAACTTGTCTGGTGGATATTCTGTTCCTGTCCCTTGTGGATATGCTGTGCCATCCAATTTACCTTTGATACTGCCAGCATACTCCAGTCCTGTCATCATACGCAGTGTTTCTGTAGATGAAGAAGGTACTGTATTTACACACCGTACTTTATTTGAAGGGGAGTCCTTATTTAACCTCAGACACCTTTCCTGTATAGCACTCACCCTGGATGAGTGTGGGAATGATTAATGCTAATTCCTTTTTTAACATTATGAAATAATTTCCAGATCCAGAGTTCAGTGTTCAAGCCAAATGGTTTTTTCTCATATCTTTTATTGGTTTTTCTAGGTCCTGGCAAAGTTCCTCTCCCTTTTGCCTTTTCTATATGCATTTCTGTTTGTTTATTTTCCAATTCTTGTGGATTTAGAGTTGCTGTGGGATTTTTCCCTTGATGATTTGATGAATTCTCTTGGTCTTTTAGTGTAATTTTAAGACAGAAAAGGAAACTAGAAAGGGAAATAACTATGGATTATTACAGAAACAGGAGATCCATTTTGTACCCAGAGTTTACAAAGCTGACAGCTTAATGTCAAGAGAATAGGGAAAGAAAGCTCCCCATATCCTGCCTTTTCGTTTTTGTATTTTGAGTATACTTTTATTTATCTAGGCAGAAATTCTTCTATAATTCCAGCCCTTATTCCAGCCTTTGCTTTTTACCACTATTAAGAATACTGTCAAGTAAAAGTAAATACTTGTGTGGTCCTTATTACCTGTAGAGGAATGTATGCTTGAGAGATAGAATTAAATGCATCAGACATTGTAATTTCCTCTTAACAGCTCTTCTGACAAATGGCTGTGTCTTTGAATTACTTAATTTTCAAAAATGCATGGTATGAAGTAACTTCTAAATTTTTTTAGACGTGTAAGAATAAAACTATTGCAAAGAAGGAGATTATTCTTTAGCAATGAAGTAGTAAAATCAGTTTCTTATGCTAAAACATGGCATTTGAACCAAACCGATAAGTTATTTCAGGCATTTTCTTTTTTTTTTTTTTCTATTTGGCAGGTACACAGTCAGCAACAGAAGAATGTCCTTATAATTCTGTAAACTTGGAGGACCCTCAAAATAGGTGATTGCCAGCTCAGCACGTTTTAATGATTTGTAAAACCTTAATTCCTAAGAAAGCTTGCATTTAATAAGTATTTTATTCTCCTTGTGTAATGCTTCTGTGTTTGTTGGTTTGGTTTTTTTCACTTTCTTAGCCCTGTAATTCTGGTTGTGTACTAAAATCAGCACTGGTTGGGGCTCTTGTGTGTATAACTGTGCATGGCATTTTTGAAGACCCTGGGCTGAATTTTTATAGAATGAAGGCAATGTAAGCTGCAACAGATTGCTGGAGATCTTGTCTAGCCTACTGCTTTCAGCATGACCACTGCTCCATCAGATCAACCATGGCCTTGCTGGCTGAGCCTTGAAACCCTCCAAGGATGGAGATGCTGCAGCTTCCCCAGGCAGTCTTCCCTGCTGTACTACCTTCCTTCCCCCCTTCCCCTCCCTACACCCCCCAAAATTCCAACCCAAATCTTCCAGTGGGTAGTCTGTTGACCATTCCCCCTTTGTCTGGTATTTTAAAGAAAAAAGAGTGCCAAACCCCCCCAGACAAACCCAAACAAACAAATAACCCTGATTCCATCACCTCTGTAGCTGTCTTTCGGATAGTTGTAGCTGCTCTTGGATCACCCCATAACATCATTTTCACCAGACTAAACAATCTCCATGTCTTTTATCGCCTTCCTTGTGAACCACGTGCTTTAGTCCCTGACTTCAGTTTCTCTACATCTCTCTAGAGGTTGCTTCAACTTCTCCACAGCTCTCTAGCAGGGGAGTGTTGGGAAGCCAAAACTGGACATGCTGCTACAGGTTCAGCCTCACTGGCACCAGGTGGAGGAGGATAACGTCTTTGCCTGATGGCTCCTGATGTAACCCAGAATGTCTTTAGTCCTATTTACCATGAAAAAGAAGCTCTCAGGTCACTGTTTTCTAAGAGAATTTCCTGTGTTCTGGTAGATGAACTCAAAGCAAAGTATTTTTTAAGATTGTAAATAAAGTGTTTTCAATTTTCTGACTAAAACTTTCAAACTATTAAATAGAATAGGTTATTCATCACCCAACTACATACTGAAGCAACATTCTTGAGTAATCAGCAGTCTTGGAGTGGAAACTAGAAGAAAAGAAAGATATTTATTGTCTTGTCTTCATGGATGTTTAAAAACATTGTGGTGTAACTTTTATTCTTTTATTTTATGACCTTTTTTTCAAGTGAAGATAACCAGACCAAGAGAGAGGATGATGCCCTGGCCAAATGGGTTGCAGATCCTGCAAATACAGCATGGATGGAAAGTAAGTATCAGTGAGCACTGAAGTACAAATGTAGGAGGTGGTCAGTTTTAAGTTGTGATCAGCAGTATGTGTGTATCTATGTGCACAAGCAGATTTTATAGGAATGTCCATGTTCACTTTTACTGTATGTTTTCAGATAGGTTCCAGAACCAAGCTGTACCAGTTAGAACATTCAACATTGTCATAAAGTTGTATTTTAGAGTAAAGGTAACGTTCACTTTTCCACCTTTTGGAGTCTGTGGAATCATTTGTAACTGTTTTTGGAAGTTGTTTGGCTCCATCAATGCGTGTACAGTGGAAATAAGCTCCAGGTCAGAGTCTGATCTGCAATTGTATTTGAAATTGCTCTTCTTGTGCAGTAGTTGGCAAATAAGTACTTGGAGGAGGTGGAAAGGAAGGATTTGCCACTTTGTCTTGTTGTGTGCTGTTGATTCTTGGCTGGCAGCTGCATTTTAAAGCAGAACAGAGACTGTGTGGTTTGAGGACAGGTTACGTCCTTCACTGGGCTGGAGGTTCATCTTACATATTTTGTGAAGTGACTGAAGAATTTGTGTCGTCATTCTGCCTCTTAATATACTATGATGAGCATTACATTATTTAGTTTTGGTTCTTTTTAAAAAGGCAATTGCAGCTTTCCTACAGCCATTTAGTAAGGCAATGAGCAGCCTTCGATAGGCACAGAACATTCCATACTTCTGTAAAAAGGAGGGAGAAATACTGGCTGTTGAAGTGGATTTTTCTTCTCAGGCTACCAAAGATCATCATAAGCAATGCAGATAAAACTCTGAAATTTCACAAATACCATATCCTGCTTTGTGCATTATTGCATTATTGGAAAGATTAGATGTGGAAGCAAAATGCTAGTGAAGGGTGAGTCATATCTCTGTTGTATTCATATATGCCAATAGAACCAAAATTCTTTAAAATAGAACAGAATATTTCAGTTGGAGAAGACCTACAGCATTTCAGCTGCCTGACTGTTTCAGGGCTGACCAAAAGCTAAAGGCATGTTAAGGGCTTTGTCCAAATGCCTCTTAATCACTCGGTCCCATTCAAATTTTAGGAAGTTTCTCATTTGGTTTTTTTTCTGTCTTGTTTTTAGACCCAGATGAGGTAATTTATGATGACGTGCCAAGAGAAGATTCAGACTCTGAACCAGGTTTGAGGATTTTGTAATGTTGAAAGCAATGTAAAATGGGATTTTATGCATGTATATTGAACAGATATGTTCATTAAGTACCTAAAATATATGTAAATGGAATTGTATCAATAATTGGTATGTCTTAGAAAGTTCAGAATTAAAGTAACACTTAAAAGACTTCATCTCAGCAGGTGTCCTATACTGCTCTTCTCAGAAGTTGAATTCTGCTTTGTTTTATAGCTACTGTTCCAAATGCTTGAGTATTCTGCATATTAGAGAATTACAGTGTTGGGTGTTGTAGCTGTAGTGCCCTGAACAAGGCAAGGTAGTTAAGAAAAAGGTGTTTTAAATAGTTAGGTGATGTATGATAATATATCGTTGTCATGGTTGTAGAGAGAAACTCCTTCCTTTAAAGTCCCCTTCAATATATAAATGCTCGGTAGATGGAAGAGATGGTCCAGGGTGGCTGTTTACCATCCTGATTATGACTCTACAGAAATGTTTTATTTCAGCTTTGAAGTAGTCCACTCCTCATGGTTGTGACCGTGTTTGGAGGGGGCAGAATAGATCTCAAACTTGACTTGCTGGAGTCAAGATTTTACCTTTACTGGGAATGATGGAGGTAGGGCTCAAGAAGCTTATTTCATTGAGTTTTGCTCAGATTTGTTTTGCAGTTTTTGGGTATAGTGAAGTCTGCTTAAAGATCAGTTGCTACTGATTGATTTTGTGTTTGAGTGGATTGGCTTATTGGGAACTCAGCATCTTACTTATGGTTCTCAGAGGGTGTAGGTGTTTGATACTGAAATTGTTAATGAATCAAGGAAACACTTAAGCTTTCTTGTGTGGAAACCACATTAATCTTTAAAGCTGTAACAGTTTCATTTCTTGTCCTTGATAGTGTTCATGCAAGGTGTTTTACAAATTATTACTGATTTTTTTTCATTTATTTTTGGAAAGTACTGTCTTACATTCATGACTTGAATGCTTATATTACTGGAAGTTCCCTCAGTGGACTGTGCTACTCTGAGCAGGGACATCTTTGTGCTGTTGCTGATCAGTCAGGAAACACGTACACCAGGCCCAGGTGTCTGAACTGGGTGGGATATGGGATATGGAGCAAAGCTCTGCTGAGCATATTGGTCAGAATCTTTAGCTTAACTCATAAGACATTGATTAAAATTTTGACTTTCATTTTGTCCCCAAAGACATTGAAAAATTATGAGGAGATAGGTAGCAAGGGAAGTTTCATCTTTGTACATTCATGATCTTAGTGTTTATTATTTGTATATTTTTTCAGGGAGACACAGCTATTCCCAAAAAAGTTTCAGTCAGACAATCTACATTAGGACATGGACAATAAAAATTCACCCAGTCATGGCATAAATCCTGCCACAATACTGACAGCACAGGAGTTAGACTTGCATAAGTCTTGATTTATTTTGACTTACTATGATGGTTCTTTTAAATTATTCACTGTGCTAGATTACCACTAAGATGTCTTCTTCAGTAACAATATTTTAAGGACAGTCTTGATATGCATGGGGATTTAAAATTTTTTTTACAAATCTGAATCTCCAGATTAAACTAGAATCTGTTAATTCTGTGTTAATTATGAAGAATTTAATTGACGTTAATATTAAAATCCAGGGTTTAGATGGATTTGTTACACATCAGCTTTTCTTTTGAGTACATATTTTGTCTCTGTTTAAATGAAATTTCAATCTTAAAAGCACGGCTTCTGTTTCCTGACTTTAATAGGAGACAGTTGTAAATGCTGCATCCTAACCTCTGACAATAGTGTTTCCTGGCAGAAATGTCCACCCTTTTCTACTTGTAATGACAAATGATGTTGCATGTGGAGTGCATTCCTATTTCCTGAGAAGCAATTGGCTCTAAATTTTCCATTTTGTTTTGAGTCAGTTTTATGTTCTTGACATCTGTGCCAATGGAAAAACCTGTGTCTTTAACAGGAGGTACTTTGGCCAGCCTTTGCAATATAGACTTGAAAAGGTTAGGTTTTGAAAAGTTCAGCACTTGAAATACTTCAAGTTTTTAGAGCAAGTTATGACCAAGGTAACTGCCAGATGTGGGAGACTTCCAGTGACTGGTGGTGATGAGTTATAAAATACCATTGTGGAACACCTTTCTTGCTGCTTTGGTCTGATCTGTTCTGCTTGAGGTAGTGACATTTTCGTTTGATTCTTGCAATGTTTTAGCATTTATCATTTGAGCTGATGTCCCTAGGGACAAATGGCAAGCTTACAAATGGAAGGATGATACTTCTCAGTGCAGATGAGTGTTCATAGCTACAGTTCAAACTTCCTTTGAAGTTCTAAAACATGTTGTGGGATTTGGACAACACAACAGGGTCATTTGAGTAGCGCATGTTTTTAAAAGGATTGTGGTGTGTACCCATAACACTGTCCTTTTTTATTGCTCTATTTCAGCAAAGACAACCCACTTTGGCTATTTGAATATTGTATTTAATTCAGAATTTTTAATGTGCATACAAAAGTCTGTACAATTCTTTATAGCATATACTGAACAAGTTTTTTGGTGTTCAAACAAACACAAATTTCAGTGTAGCTTTATTTATTTTGGTTTAACTCTTGCAGAGGAAATGATTTATGATGATGTTGAAAATGGTGATGATGGTGGAAACAGCTCACTGGAATATGGGTGGAGTTCAAGTGAGTTTGAAAGCTATGAAGAACAGAGTGATTCTGAGTGTAAAAATGGAATTCCCAGCTCCTTTTTGCGAGGCAACCACAAGAGACATGTATGTATCCTGCAGTGCTGCTCAGTCATTGAGGTTATCCTGGTTTCCAACACTTGCCTTTCTCACCCGTATTTCTTTTTTTCCTCAATTCAGTTTCAAATGCCAACAGCATCTTTTTAAAGGAGATGTGAATCAGTGTGGAAGTGTCAGTACACAACAAAATGTAACGGGGAAAAGAAGAGGTTAAAATATTAAACAGAAGCTTATTACAAAAAAGAAAAAACTCAAATTGGATAAAAATGAAATTCAAAATGAGATTATTTTTGCTTGTGGGCAGTTCCTCACCTTCTCTTCTTTTGCAGTTGCTGGATTAGTGTAAGTGGTAAATAAGTGTGGAAAATAATGTGAAGAATAAATGGGGACAAGCCTGACAAGTATTGAAGGTTTGGGATCTTTAGGTGCTCAAAAGTCACAAAACTCTTCACCAGTGTTCCCTAGATTTTTGTCTTAGATCTGCATCATTTTGGTTGTTTGAAAGTGACTGAGCTTAAAAATCTTCTGAAAGTAAACGATTTTTGTGATCAAAGAGAATTCTACCTGTTAGGAGACAAGAGAGGTGGCATGATTAAAATGATCCATCTGTGACACTTCTCAGGTCTTGTACTCTTGGCTCCATCTGTTCTGCAGGAGGCTGGAAGACACAGGTGACACAGGTGCCTGTCCTCACTGCATCTCTCCCACTGCACAGGGAGAGAAGCCCTGGGCTCTTGCATTCTTGTTGCCGTGGCTTCTCTCCTTCTGCCATCGTGTACTCTCTTTGTGAGAGGCTCCCCAGTGTGTGCTGACTTGGGACAGACCCCCCAGAGCCACTTGGCAGCTGTGTGTTGTGAACTGCCTCAGCACCCCATGGCTGGAATGTGCAGGGGTTGCAGACAGGGTGTTATTTCATAGGACCCTTATTTTCCTTTTGCACGTTTCTTATCTTGATGAGAATAAAAGCCTTGCTGTCTGTGTTTCCCTCCATTACATGTTATCTGCTCTCCCCCCACCTCCATCCTTGCTGCCTGTCCTTTGGATATCAGGGAGTGAGCAATTAACTGCAAGACTTGAGCCCACCCAAATCTGTAGTTTTTTCTCTGTTTTTTCTTGGTTTTGTTCTGACTAGAATGATCTTAAGCTGTTGCAGCTGTTTGTTTGGGCTTTTTTTTTTAACAAGACTGAAGAAACTGTGTTTCTCTTTTTGTTTTACATACCTTGAAAGAGACTAGGAAATTACTTTGCATTTGAGTGTGTAAGCCTTAACATGGCTGCTGGCTTATTCTTTTGTTTTTTTATCCCTAGTGGCCATAGTCATAAGAATCTATTTACATATGTGCACAAAGCAAGGTTTAAAGCCATTTTTTGGAAACTCTCTTTGATCTGTCATGGAAAACTGTTGGCAGTAGTTGAATGTGATTGTACCAGGATCAGGCACAGAGTGTCTGAGCAAGCAACTGAGGAGTGATGACAGGACAGGTGTGTGCCCTTGGGTACTGCCCTGCAGATGGTTTTTTCAGGCCTGTGACAAAAGGTTTTGGGGATTGCCTTGTGAGGGTTGGCATTAGGAGGTGAGGAACGCTTAAGCTGGTGGATGGAAAAGTCAGAGAGGCTCCTGCACCTGGATGGGTTGCTGGGAGATAGAGAAATGGGGAAATTAGGGAGGGGTTTTGACAGAGAATGAGGAAAGACAAACTTTAGGACTGCTGAAAAAACCCCTGCAACAAACAACCAAGAAAACAACAAAAAAAACCAACACAAAAAACCAACCCCAGCCCTCCCTGTACTGGCACTTCAGCATGGGCAGGCACTACTCTTCTTTATATACGTTTTCTCTGTATCCATTTCTTGCACTCTCAATTCTCCTCAGGTCTTGTGATGGATATTACAGTATATTCCCAGCACATCACCTTCTGTAGCCTTTCAGAGCCTGTGAGGGACTTGCCCTACTTATAATTTTAGTGTTCGTTGAAAAGTATGGCAAGGTCAGAGGTGGGATTTTTAATTTTAAGTGCTGGTATGACTTCCCTCAAAGTCACTTTTTCATTATGATTCTTGTTATTCAATTTATTTACTAATTTATTTTAAGAAGGGAAGGTTTTTGTGCTGTTAAATATTTCTAGTCTGTGAACCAGATGCTATTCTTCATTATACTGCTGTAATGCCAGAATCATAATGTTAGAGGTAATTGCATCCTGACCCAGCCTAGTGGAGCTACGTGCTGGGCCTGTCACTTTGTTTTCAACTCAGTAGGCCTTCTCTTCCCTGAGGCTTTGATCTCTTGCCAAATAACTCTGTTGATATCAAGCTGAGGGGTTTTCCACTGGACTTCTATTATAGGGCACACCAAATATTTTCCTTTTTTTTCCTTTCCTGGTAGCATTTTAACCTCTTTTATCTATCTTTGTCAAAATGTTTAACAAATGATAATTAGTATTCCAGAGCATTCCTTTCTCTGTGATAGTTTCCTTACCTTGCAAATGAATATATTCATGTAGGAGATGGTTACACCCAAGTTCATACAATGAGGCTATGATGCATGTGGAAATTACAAAACCATGAATACTGTTAGTGTCTCCTTACCTGACTCACTGCCCTGTCAATTTCCATATTCTCAGGTGCCAGCAATCTCTGCAGGTTCTTCAGTCTCTGAGTTTTCTTCTGATTCATTGTTTTGAAGGATAGTCTGAAATACAGACTAGGGTTTGTGCTCCGGTGAATAATGCTTATGGTTAAAGCTGATGTATTTTTTCTATGTGGATTTTAAGAGATAGGCACAATATAATTAAGATATATATAACAATGTAGTTACCTTAGTCTAAGTGGCTTTGCCCCTGTCTTCACAGAAAAGCACCTGGCTGAGTTCAGCAGTGCCCAGGAGTGATGGTCCCTTCCTCGGACTGGAGCTTGCCTCAATGACAGCTTTACCTTAGTCATAGTTTTCCCTTAGTGATAGTTTTCCCTTAGTGATAGCTTTCCCTCAGTTGTCTTTGTATCAGTAGATAGATGGGGCAATGTGCATGATTTATGTGAGTGCTTTAGCTTGAAGTTTTCACTACAGCTTTTTGAAAAGATTGTGTCTTTTTATACACTGTAGCTTTCTCATGACCTAACGCGTTTAAAGGAGCATTATGAAAAAAAGATGAAAGATTTGATGTCAAACACTGTGGGAGCAGTAGAGTTTCAGCAACTAAAGCAAAAACATGAGCTGAAGGTAGTGTAGTTGATTTTTGTAACTAGCTGCATTTAAATAATTGCTTTTCCAACACAGACAATGTTGTCTTTTAATAACAGCTTGAAAAAGTAGGCAATCATTTGTATGAAATGAATTCCAAATGTGCTGAATTTTTATTATGCAGTCTTAAATTAAAGACTATAATATTGCTATAGTCTTAAAAACACTTGGTCAAGGTCCCTTTCTCATGCTTACTTTTAATGTTAACAGTGTCAGAAAATGAGATAGGGCATTGTCTTTCCCTGTTGACTGGTGCCCTTATCCCAGAGCATGAGCCAGGTGTGCAACCCTAGTGCCTCTCTGAGACCTTGGCGCCATGGGGCTAGCCTGGCCCTGGCCCTCCAGACACACAGGATCAAATTGGGAATCTCCCTGCTCTCCATTCTGAATGGAGCCAGTATGAAAAGACTGGATTTTTGCTAAAAGCTTCAGTCTCAAACCCAGAAATTGCCTGATTGCAGCAAGACAGCTTTGTTTGTGTTCTGATGGTAGTGGGGATTTTTTGTTGTGGTGACATTTTGGGAAAGAAAAAGTACAAAGCAGGGTTTTTAATAAGCATTTTCCAGCAAAACAGCACTTCTTTGTCGGGTTTTTTTTTGTTGTTGTTTTGTTTTGTTTTTTTTTGTTCCATGTAATTTCATTTGTCTGTAGTAGTGTAGGATTATGGAATTCTTAATAAAATCAATGCATTTCTTCAGTGAATGAAGTTATTAGTTGTACTTTTTCCTTCATAACCGTGTTTAAGAATACAATTAATATATAACTGAGTCTAGGGGATTATCTTTAGATCAGAAATACTTTAGAAGAATTATTGGGACACTGAAAGATGGATAAGACCTCTGGCCATTAATGACCTGTGAGTAGTAGGTATTTGTTGCGTAAGGTAACATTTGAGACTATTTAAAATTTATGTTTGATGCAGAAGGGTTCTTAAGCATTTCTGCTCTTGTACACTTGTATATGGTACTGCCATGAGTTAAGTCCTTGTCTCCAGTTTTTATTTTGAAATAAATACATATAACTCAGAGCCTGGCTCTGAGTTTTCATGGTTCTCTCTACTTATTATATGTTCATTTGACTTTGGACTATATTGATAGCCTAAAGTTTGCAGGCTCAAACGTTTTCCTGTTATTCACTGAACATGTAGACTGTATTTTTTATCTTACAGATGCAAAAGCTTATGAGAGCTGCTAGAGAAGGTACCAAAGATGGACTTGAAAAGACAAAAGCAGCTGTGAAAAAGGGTCGTTCCTTCATTCGGACAAAATCTTTCGTTTCTCAAGGTATATGCTATTTACAGTGTTTCTCTGTTACATTCTCTAGTAATTTCTGAGAAAGAAGATGAATGGTGTAGCAAATTTTTGTACTGGGAGCTGAGAGCTAGATGCAAGAAATCAGATATCTATCAAAAATATATGGTATAATACTCAGTTCAGATGACAGTATGGTCATTGCATCTTAAGCAGTTTTTTATGTTTGGGGCAAGAAAAACACCTGAGGACCACAGAGAAGAGTCAACTTTAAAACAACAAAAAATCCCACCAAACAGGGCAATCTAGGTATTGGTAGATGGGAGTATGCAAATGATATTAAGTTTCTGTCATGGTGTAACCCCAGGCAGCAGCCAAGCCCCACACAGCCACTTACTCGCTTCCCCACCACCACCACTGGGGAGAGAATTACAAGGGTAAGAGTGAGAACTTGTGGTTGAGATAAAGACAGTTCAGTAGTGAACATAAATGCCACAACAAGCAAAGAAAGACAAGGAACAAGTTCACTGCTTCCCAGGGGCAGGCAGGTGCTTATCTATCTCCAGGAGAGCAGGGCCCCATCACACACAGCAGTTACTTGGGACACAAATGCCATCACTCCAAATGTCCCCTGCCCTTACTCCTTCCTCCCACTTTATATACTGAGCATGATGTCATATGGTTTGGAATATCCTTTTGATCAGTTTGGGTCACCTGTCCTGGCTGTGTCTCCTCCCAGCCTCCCATGCACCTCCAGCTCCCTCACCAGTGTGGCAGTACAAAAATCAGAAAAGGCCTTGGCTCTGTGTAAGCCCTGCTCAGCAATAACAAAAACATCTCTATATTATCAACCCTGTGTTCAGCACAAATCTGAAACATAGCTCCATACTAGCCTCTGTGAAGAAAATTAATTCCACCCCAGCCAAAATCAGCACAGCTATTAAGTCTGTCCAGGTCTCTTCATCAAATAACTCTCAAATGTCAGGAGAATGTGCTGTTAAGACATGGTTTTCAATGGAGGAGTGGTTGACTATTTAAAAAAGTTAATAATTGGCAAGGAATAATACTTTCCATGCTTAAGAGCGGAAGTAGGGGAAAAGACTGTTCTGCTTAATCAGTTTGATGATTTTTGATGAAAGCTGATTTCGGATTGGGGAAAAAAGAAAGTGATGTATAATCAAAAAGCCACAGAAGTATTTGTGTTCTTTCTGTAGTTGAGAACAAGTGACAGTCCTTTGTCTGAGCCTTGGCAGCAGCTGTCCACAGGTAATTTTTTCAAGAGACAGGTGGTAGTAAATTAAACTAGTTTCTTTTTCAGGATAAGTCTGAGAGATAGTATATATTTCTGCTCAAGTTTCTGTCCAACTGATTACATTGTAGTAACTTCAGAAATTATAAAACTACAATTTTAGGAAGATAAAACCACAAGGGTAGAACAAGATATTTTTATTGAGAGAGGTAACATGAAGTTGCATCTTACCTGTTATGGGCCAGGGCACATCTTACATCCCTGTCATTACCTCTGTCTGCTTCTCAATTTACTTAATTTACAGATTGAATATAGAAAGCTACTTATACAAAATGAAGTGATCAAAAAATGTATCCTCAACTTCTTGCAGTTGCACAGATGAAAATGATCTGTAGGACAGTGTTACAGTGGGCCTGGCATTCCTTCTGGCATTTCTGGTGGTTAGGTTGCAGACACTGTGTATCTGTGAATCGCTGAATCTCATAATCTCTTTCCAAATCAGCGGGGAGCTAGTGACAAATTTGATAACTAAACTCATGAGTTTCTCCCAGCCATTAGATCTGCTTCCCTTATTTCTCTTTTTGTTCTAAGACAGTTTCTCATACTGTTCTTTCTTCATGCCTCCTTTCTCGTGTCTGCTTGTTTGGCTGGCTATGTGCTGCCACCTATCAGTGCACTTTGGTGGTGCTTTTTCAGTAAAATTATCCACAGAGCAGTGCAGAATCCTTCACTCCTTGCTGATGAAAGCAAACATTTTGGTGAATTTGGCTACTTCAGTTCAGTCATGGAAGAGTGTATGGAGTTTTTTTAGCTGGATCATATTATGGATGTGTACAGTTTTTTCCCAGGGATCATTTATTTTAAAACTGCTGGCCCTGGAGCTGCAGTGCTTTAACCTGTGTTGTCATGTCCTGCCCTCTGGACAGCCCCATTCTCCTGGCTGAGAGAAGGGAGCAGAGGTCAAGCAAAAGATGCTTAGGCTGTCTCCAGCTGTGGGATATTAGGATGCCTTTGAAGGATGTTCTGTATTAGAGTGCCTATTGGTGGTGGTATTTATGTGATTTCACAGATGATACATAAGTGCTGGGAATTTTCTTTTGTTTGGTAAGTGAAAATTTGTAATTGCTGTGCTTGGATGATAGGGTCTTTAATTTTCTGGGGTTTTTTTGCTTTTTTCTTCTTTCAATCCACATGTAGAAGCTGACATTTTGGGTATTCATTTTTAGATCACAGATCATCATGTCTGGAAGAAGAAGAGCTAAATTTATTTATTGATGTGGACTGTATGCATACTGAAGCAATTATGACTCCTATGCCTGAAGGATTATCACAGCAGCAGGTAGTAAGCTTTGGGAAATATGGTCTTCTGCTTCTTTATTCTCCCCTTCTGCTCTACACCAATGGCTCTTAGGTGCCTTTGGTCTTCAAACATATTGGCATTTTACTTAAATGAACATCAAATTCAGAACTGAGTAAGTAGTTTTTTGAAAATTGGTGTGTGGGCATACAGTTGCATCAATTCTGAGTTCACCCAGAGATGCAAAATGCTGGTGTGCATTATAAAATTATCTATAAGAACTGTATTGTTTCACTATCTGAACACTTAAGCTGAATGTGATGATTTTGCGTTAAAAAAAGAAGACAGTTAAAGCATTTTTATTGAATCAGAAGATGTTGCTCCAGGTGCTCTGAGATTTCCATTTTAAGTGTAGAGAATGTCCTGTATGCTCTTTGAATCTAAAGGTTTTTCTTGGTTAAAAAAAATAATCCCCAGTAAAATCAAGTCTGCAGAAGAATACATTTTGCTGTTCTCCACCTCAAACTGTATTGTCACTGTGGAAATAATTTAAAAAATACTGAAATCACCATCAGTTAAGAAATTTTGGCTGAAAATAAATCCTGTGAGTTCATGTTACTATATTGTTATGACAACTAATAACTGTATGAGAGTTTTTAGCTTCTTGTGGTGTCAAGTCATGAGTTAGTTGGTCAGTGCCTTCAGAAAATGAGCAAAAAAACAAACGAAGGGGCAGCTGAGGAGAAGGCTGTATATTTTCAGGAGGGTTTTTTTTGTTTGTTTTAACCTTTTACTTGGGCGAGGTTTACTTTTCTCTTGTGTTTAACACAGTGAAGTGCTAATCTTTTGACAATGCAACTACCAAACCATTTTCCATTACTGTAAGATTTTATTGTAATGTGAGATTTCGGCATCAGTCTGGATGCTCTTTCCTTCTTTCCAAATAGGAATTTGAGTTTCACTGGGGTAGTTTTGTATAAATAAGTTTACCCTTTTGCAAAAAAACCCGGAGTGCTTATAGTTTGGAACAAACTAGTAATAGTTGTTTAAGTCATTACATATATTGCTCATCTGCCCAGCTGCCCAGGAGAAGCTGTCCAAGTGGGCAGAAATGGAGTTAGGAAAGCCAAAGCTCAGCTGGAGCTAGTGAGGTGTGAGGGGCAATGGTGAGGTGTTTCTTACATGTACATTGGCAACAAACAGAAGCGATAAAAACACGACACGCTGCTTGGTGGGGCACGGACCTAGTGAGAAAGAGCCAAAGACTGTGCTACCTTTGCCTCAGGTTTTACTGGTGAGGCTTGTCCTCAGGACTCAGCCCATGAGCCCAGAGGCAGGTCTGCTGGAGTGAAGCCTAATCTGCAGCTGGGGGAACTGAGGCCATTGGGCATACAGGTGTCTGTGGGACCCAATCGGATGGATTTAAGGATGCTGCAGGTAAGGGCATTCTCAGTCATCTAAAATCACAGTGATCAGAAGACTGGGAAAAAGTGTCACACTCTTACCCACAAGAAGGAGGATTGAGTCTGGCCTGACCTCACTCCCAACAGAAGTGATGGAGCACGTGCTATTGGGAGCTATGTCTGGGTTCACTAGAACAGGAGGGAAAAATCAGCATAGATGGACCAGAGTCCGTTTGTGCTTGACCAGCTTGAGCCCCTTTGAGGTGACTGGCTTGTGGGCAGAGGGGAGCAAAGTGTGTCACTTACCTCTGCCTTAACAGGACTTCCAGCTGTCTCCTGTAGTATTCCTGTACTCTTGTGGGTAAGATACAGTCTGTATGGGTGGGCTAAAATGGTGGGTGGAAAACTGATGAGGATGTCACGCTCAGTGCAGTCTGTGGTACAGGGTGCAGCGGGTGGTCAGTGGTAGTGCTGTCCCTCAGGAGTAGGCACAGGCCTGTGACATTTAAAGCCTGCATGAATAATCTGGGTGCCAGCTGCAGTGCCCATCTGGAGGTGATGCTGAACTGGAGGGTGCAGCAGCCCATGTGGGAGGTTGGCTGCTGGTCAGCAGGGCTCTGGTGGGCTGGGGTGCACAGGAACACTGGAGCAGCTCGAGGGGACCAGCACAGTCCTGGCTGTGGGGTGGAGTCACAGCCTTGGTGCACTGGGCCAGGACCCCTTCCATCCCAGCTGCCCTCTCACAGCAGAGCTGCTCTGTGGACATGCTGGCTTCAAACAGCAGGTGGCATGATGGCTTCTGTAAATCCTGCTGCCTGCAATACTGGGGCTGGGACTCATATCTATTGCAATAAGCTGAAGCCACTATTAAGTATTCGTTTTGTGTATTATATAGCCTGAAATTTTTATTTCTACAGATGTTTATTATTTTCAGAAGAATAAACTGTGACTAAAAGTAGGATTAGTATTCTTCACCAGAGAAGCTGATCCACTGTACCAAATAAGACACTGCTAAATCCATTCTAAACACAGATTAGACACAACTAATTTTACTGTATATATCTTTAAGCAAAGGCTCAGATAATTTTGAGGTCCTTCTTTGAAATGCCAGTACTTGAAAGAAAATTCTCACATAACCTGCATTTAATAATGCAAAATACAAGTGTGGAGAATTTAAAAGCAGTCATGGTGAAGGAGGCAGGAGGCTGGAGTGTTCTGGAGCAGAAAGAAGCAGGCCTGAGATTTGAGGTTCATGGTCATTTAGGCTATCTTAAAATAGCAAAATGAGCAGTTTTGCCTTCTCTTGTAGTTATGGAAAGTGGTGTGATCCTACTCCTGTGCTGCCTTCTCCCTCATAGTTCCCCTTTTGAAAACTCTGGGATGAGCTGGATTAGGAAATGGATTTGGGTGGAAACAAATCCTTATAACCACCAAGAAATCTAATTGATGGCAAGAAGCTTAAATTCTAAACCAGATCAGTTCTCCAGTCCTTCTTGTCCTGCCACCCGCATGTTCATTTCAGCTGAATTACAGAAGCAGAAGGTGGAGAAGGAGGTGTGATAAATAGCCTGTAGTTTATTAACATGAAATATGGTAGCATTTCCTGAAGCTCTTACAACTCTGTCAATGCATATAAATGTAGATGAGACCAGGGTTTTCACTTATGCATGGTAATGCCCAAAAGAGAATGCTGACTTGGATAGTTTCACAGTGGGACAGTTTATATGGCCGTAACTTTAAAAGGCAATTAGTATTTGCTTGTTTGCCCTTCATGTTGCTCCTAATAGATTTATAAAACCTATGAAAAAATAAAATTTAGGAGTGGTTTTTGAAAACTTGTTACCTATTTTTGTTGTAGCAAATCACTGAAGTAGTCAACATCATCTTATATCTATGATTGTTTCCATTAATGCCTACATATATACATTTAAGGTGCATAGGATTATAGAATATCGTAATTTGGAAGACCAATAGGATCATTGAAGTCCAACTGCTGGCCCTGCACAGGACAGCCCTAAAAATTGCACCAGGTGCCTGAGAGCATTGTTAAATGCCAAAGTCAAAACACAAGTTTCAAAAGTAAAGCTTGGAATTACAAGAGTCAGAAAAAAATTACAGATATCGATACAATAATTGTTGTGTTCTTTAAAGTAATTTGTTTTAGAGTAATAGTAAATTTAATTACTTTTGAAGAGGTATTTTATTACAGTTCCAGTACTGAAATAGCTTTGTATTTCTTTTGTTTTATTGTGAGAATTTTATCATCACCATTTCCAACTATGATGAATGTGTTACCTGATTAGAACTTTGGACAAAACTTTGTGTTTCAACAGGTTGTGAGAAGGTATATCTTGGGCTCTGTAGTTGATAGCGAGAAGAATTATGTGGATGCTCTCAAAAGAATCCTGGAGGTACCTTAATATCTTTTGCATTTTAAAATTTTGAATATTTGAAAAAGAATCATTAAAGATCATTAAAGAATCTGTCATATGACTGACACAGATTTTGCTACAGGTGCTTCATGCTGAATGTTCAGTGACTTTGTGTGTATATACTGTTGCATAAGTTGGTTTTTCTGCTTATAGAAGTCCATTTTTTTGTTTGTTTAAATTATTTTGCTTTTTTTTTTCCCCCACAGCAATATGAGAAGCCCCTTTCAGACATGGAACCAAAATTACTGAGTGAAAGAAAACTTAAAATGGTCTTTTATCGAATAAAGGAAATTCTTCAGTGCCATTCAATGTTTCAGATTGCGCTGGCGAGTCGTGTATCTGAGTGGGACTCTGTTGAAATGATCGGTGATGTCTTCGTTGCTTCAGTAAGCAAATGTGTCAGAACAGATAATCTGTTTTTATTTTAGTCTTGTTTTTCCATCTCTGTATGTTTCTAATTTAGCTGCTTTATTCCTATATTCTCCAATGCCTGTGGCAACTGTCAAGATTATGCATGTACTGTCCTGATAAAGTAACTGACACCAACACACGTTTTCAGCTTGGCTGGCAGATGTGAAAGGATTGTGAGCAAAGTTTTCAGGCTTTAATTAATCTTTCAGACATTTAAGTAAACAGTTTATTTTTATGAGAAATTAGAGATTCACAAGCCCACCAAAATTAAGGTGAGACTGAGGCTCAGCATCTCTTAAAAAATGTGTAGTCATACCTAATAGTGTGCAAATAGAAAGAAACCAGAGTAGGTAATGTCCTGAATTCCTGAGTTTGAACTGAGATGGGGCACTGATAAAGAATATTGGTAAAACACTATCCCATCATTAATGGAAATCCATTCAGTAAAGGACAGAATTAGCTACTGTTTTAAATTAGAGAAAACAAGAAGTGGCCTTGGTTGATAGAAAGACATTGTTCACTGTGAAAATGTGGCTGGAAAAGGCTGCCTGCCTTCTGATTTGAGTGCTTTGCTTTGTTGCCACCCAGGTGCTGGAAATCACCACCTTTTCATGCCTGCTGTAAGAGAGCTGGGATCTGATCACAGTTCACCCAAAATGAAATAGTTACTAAAGATTTGTTATTTAAAGCAAACCTGTCGTGTTGTGACTGAAGCAAGTTAGGTAGTCTTAGTGAGACCAGCTCTGCAAAAGAGAGGGTTAAAATTACCAAGAAGGCAATGGGCAGTGATCTTACCGTTCCCATGACTGTTTGCAGGCCACTCAATCTGCTTTTTTGGTAAGTCCTTGATAGCTGAAGTCAGGGTGTGAAGGTCCTGGGACTTTGCTGATTCATTTAATACGGAAGACAGTGAGATGATCAGGGGATCTCAGCTGCCTCTTTGAATCGCAGTGGCTGCCCTTTGATTGCCCATACTCCTCAGGTTCTGCCCTACTGTTCTAGCCAAGATGAAGCAATTTCTGTAAATACATTTCTTGTAACTCACAGCTGTTACATCTTTCTGTTTCCAACCTATCTTCTGCAGAAAGATTATTTTGGGTATTACCAATATTTCTGTATATTCAGCACTAGGCCAAGCAAAGCCCTTAGCTCTGAGCAAGGCAAGACCCTAATAGCCAGAAGTCTATATGGCTGTGCTGGCAGAAGTCTTTTGTATATATAGTTAAGATTTGCTCTTCTTTCTTTTCAGTTTTCTAAATCTATGGTATTGGATGCATACAGTGAATATGTAAACAACTTCAGTACAGCAGTTGGGATTCTCAAGAAATCTTGTGCCACCAAACCTGCCTTTTTAGACTTCTTAAAGGTTAGTTCATTCAGTCTTAAAACAGTTGTGCATATGGTATAAATAAGAAAATATAAGTTGGGAGGAAATTGGGGTCCTGATACTGTATATGGTCTCACTGTTTTTGTGGACTTAAGGTCTGTTTTATGGGTTTGGCACAGAAAGACCCCAGAGGATTCCCTTCCAGTACTGTATTTTTGGTGTAGTAATGTGTTGTTAGATCTAGGATGTATTTTGAAGTGCACAGTAGTTTTATTGTTGTTCAATAACTCTCAGAGCTCTCGCCCTGTCAGGTCTGATACAGTGGTCCACAAAGCACTAAAATTGGGTGCCTAGGGCAAATCTTAGGTTGCCTAGAGAAGGGTGGCAGGGGTTTGTCTTCAGACCTTAAAATTAACTAACAACTTTATGGAGGGTGGACAACTCTGTCCAGGATGATACTCTGGCAGCCTTAAGCACCATGAAGATCAGACTCTCCAGTGAGCATGCAGTCACATCATACTTCTACTGTTAAAAGAATGTTTTTCCAATGGAGACGTAATCCACACCTCTCATCACTGCTTGTCAGTGCCACACTGGTTCTGCTTGCAGAGCCACAACCAAACTCTAATGACAGATGATACTTCTTTACCTTTCCTTTTTTTTTTGCCCACCAGCAATGAAGATCAGAATTTTCACTACTGCTGTTTGGAAAAAAACAGATGTTTGTGGCGATAACTACGGAAATAAATTATTGTGAAGCTGGTAGTTGTAGCAATAAATAGAAATTTAAGCACAACACCAGTTTAATATGATTTTGATTTGCTTTGTTTTTAATATTGAATATTTCCTCTAACCTTCCTATTTCTGGCCATTTCTGGCTTTTTTGCACATGCAAAAGAAATTAATCTGGTTTTATCTGCCATTCCTGGTAATTGAAATAATGGCATCTAACATTTTCCTTTCCAAACAGAAATCAACATTTTTTTCCTTAGTTTTTTCTAATAAAGAAGATCAAAAACTCTGTTTGCATAGCCCTGAGATTGTGATGTTTTTCTTAGATTTCCTCTTAAAAACCTATAGGTAGGTTTTTAGATTTATAGGTGCTGCATTGCTGGTGTGGCTTTAGCCCAGCAGTATTTATTTAAGGAGGAGATTTCAGTTCCGAAACAGGCCATCATTTTAATAGTGATGGATTTTTAAAAAAGATTTAGTATTTTTTAATTAAATCTTGCTAGTAAATGGAATCTTTACAGTCTTCCTATTATAATTAATGTAAGCAATATAGAAGAACTTTTAGGAAGTGTTTTCCTTTCATTCTGTAACTGGTGGAAATGTGCTCATGGTAGTAAATGTGTCTTTCCTGCATTGCAGCAGTGTCAGGAGTCAAGCCCTGATCGCATTACACTGTATGGTTTAATGATGAAACCTATCCAACGTTTTCCACAGTTCATCCTACTATTGCAGGTAAATAATGTTTACTAAAGGGAGGCTCCCATTACATTCTTGCATGGTTTACCTTTGAGATTACATGGTAGCTCTCTTCTGCTAGAGGAGCATGCTGCAGTGGAAGTGACCACTAGATCATGGGGAAATAAAAAAAAAATTCAGTGCATTAAACATGCTGATCTCATAGTCTGAGTGCAGGGATGGGCAGTTAGGGCACTGCAGGAAAATCTTAGTAAACTAGATTTACTATAGATTACTTGCTAAGTAAGATACAGCTTATAAATAATTTTTTAGTAAAGGTGTAGTTCAAATATGCTACTTGTTCGTATCAGTTTGTTAGCTAATAAGATTTCAAAACATGACTAGGAACTTAGTGGCATTACTTTCCACTTAAGAAAAAAACAAGAGGATTAAATTTGTGCCTTGGATAATTTAGGATATATGTGAGATGCAGAACAACAGTACTCTCTCTGACTACTTGGCTCACAGGACCTGCTAGAGTATGTTGCAGCTTCCTTTGGACCTGCAGCATCTTGTCTCTCTTCCCATGGAAATTGTGGATTTGACAGGGAATCCCTGGGTCTCATCTCAGCAGGTAGTTAAGCTGCAGGAGTTCCCCTGTGTAGACCTGCTCCAGACAAATTTACTCTGTGACTCCTTCCAGACCACAGCACATTTAGCCCAGTAAGCACCATGTGTTAGCTGTGTTTGCAGATGTGCAGAGGAGGACAGCTTTGGGATGCAGCTCTGGGAATTACTGTGGGTAAAGGAGCAGAGCTAGTTGTGGGGGAAGCATGTGGTGAGAGCTTTTGAGGGAGTAGGAATGAATGATGAAGTTTACTGTGGCAGGAAGACAGTGATTATATAGGGATTTTTAAGTGCTCTGAGAATGGAGACAAACTATAATTCAAATTGTTCCTACTGTATGCCTACAAAAGAGAAAGACTTGGAGGAGCTGTTGTGACCTTAATGAAGTAATGTCTCCTACTTTAGGATGAGTATGCTGTCCATATTTTAACAAGGAATAATAACACTAATAAAGATAATACAATATTATTATGACAGTAAATATCAGAAAAGTCTCATTTTAAATCATTGTTCACAGACACATACATATTATAGTATAATACTTACTGCCAGATGGTTTGATATTATGTCTCTTCTCTGTAATTTTGTTCTTTAAATAAGCTGTATGTGATCCCATTTAGTATATTTTTAAAGAATTACTAAGATGTTCAGGAAGGTAAGCAATGTGCTGTCTGAATATTCATTAGGTGTTTATTGGTCTTATCCTTTAGTAGTACTTGAGTAAAGAATGTAGTTGTAACTGTACATCCTGTAAGTTTTGGAACCTGACTTTGAAACTAAATCTAATTTTTGTTTTGTTTTGTAATTACCCCTCAGGATATGTTGAAGAACACTAATAAAGGACATCCTGACAGATTACCTCTACAGATGGCTCTTACAGAACTCGAGACACTGGCAGAGAAGTTAAATGAAAGGAAAAGGGATGCAGATCAGCGCTGTGAAATAAAACAAATAGCAAAAGCAATGAATGAACGTTACCTGAACAAGGTAAGGAAAGTAGGAAAGTATAATGGAAATGGAAGAGTCTGTTTCTGGGCCTTGAGCAATCTCTACCACAGAGACCAAAGAGACACCTATGTTGGGTTTCTTTCTGTAGATCTCAACCACATGGGGTCATTGTAGTGGTAAATGTGAGATGTCACCCACCTCTGGGACTGAACAGGCTCATCAGTTAAACCACTGTGTGCTGGAATGGGCAACACACTGAACTAGCCTCAGCAGTGTTGATGTTCTGTGGCGTTCAGTGAAAAGAACTGTAGAAGACATTCAGTAAGAAGGAAGGAACAATCTTTTTTATTTGAGTTTATTAGTAGCTATCTGTACTGTGGATATATGTGTGCTTGTTTTATATGTACCATAAACGATTCCTTCTTTTCCATGAAGTAGGGTATAAATGCTTCAATTACTGCTTTTGTGAAGTTACAGGTTATTATCCTGTGAACTCTTTCTGAGATAAAGTAATGGGGATGTGCTGAAGGAATGGGTTATTTTTGTTGATGCATAAAAGCATAGCTTTTAGGAAAGCAATAATCAACCAGAACATGCTTGTTTTAAGCTATTTACCAAGAATGGAATACTGAATTTATTGTTGTACTGAAACAGTATTTCCATTCTAAGTGCATTAGAAGATGGATTCAGACATTTTACTTTCTTTTCTAGTTGTCATAGTCCTGCTTCTTGAAGCAGCTGCTAATCTTCTGCAAATAGTTCCAAGACACAGAATGCACTTTTGAAGAGGTGACCCAAGTTACCTTTTGTCAGTTGATATTGACTGTAAGATTTTGTGTGTTATGCAGTGGGGCATTTATTGATATATGTGGGTAGTCGCTCCAAATCTCACAGGGTCCTGCAGTCCTTGTGTGTTAATATCACAGAATCAGCTGAGTTGGAAAGGACCCATCAGGGTCACTGAGTCCGACTCCTGTCTCTGCACAAGACCACCCCCAAGAGTCACACCAAGTGCCCGGGAATATTTTCCAAATGCTTCTTGAGCTCTGTCAGACTTGGGGCTTTGGCCACTACTCTGGGGGGCCTGTTCCAGTGCCCGACCACCCTCTGGGTGAAGAACCCTCTCCTCACAAGGAAGTTGTAGCTGCAGTGAGGTCTCCCCTCAGTCTCCTCTTCTCCAGACTGAACAGACCAAGTGACCTCAGCCGCTCCTCATATGGCTTCTCCTCAAGGCCCTTCACCATCCTTGAGGACTTCCTTTGGATACTCTCTAATAGCTTAATATCTTTCTTACCTGGTGGCAACCGAAACTGCACACAGTATTCAGGTGAGGCCAGTGCAGAGCAGAGTGGGACAATCCCCTCCCTTGCCTGGGTGATGATGCTGTGCCTGATGCCCCCCAGGACATGGCTGGCCCTCCTGGGCCTGTGTATTTGCATATACAGTTTTGGAGCAATGCCAGCCAGGATGAAATAGGTGGTGAAGGAGGTGTGTTTGACATGTAAGGGATTAGTTCACGCTTGCACATGGTGCTGATCCTCAGCCCTTGAAGGCAAATGTCAGGAGCAATCTACATGCCATGAATCTCTTGTCCTCTTCTCCACAGTCTGTGGCACCCTGCCAGCTGTGCTCCTCAGCTGTGTGAGCTGGGGGGGACAGAGTGGGCTGAGCACACTTCCTCATGACACTCTGGCCTCCCACTTTGGGCAGCTGGAATCATGTGTAGGTCTTCAGTGGACTATGAAAGAAGGGACAAGAGAAGGAAGTCACAGAAATTGTGGGAGGTATCCTTTTTTTCACCAAGAAACCTTTATCAGTGTGGAAGACTCCCAGAGCAACCATGGTCTGCATTAAGATGCAAAGCCCCTTCAGTTCTCATTGATGACATCAGAAGTTACTGTTTCTCTAAATGAAAAGCAGACTAATAAAGAGACCTAATTCCCTTGGCAAATCCACCTGCAATCACTTGTGCTAGGATGGCAAGTAATAACCCTCTGCTTTTGTTTTTTGTGTGCTGGATGTTGGATGTATGGTGCATAATATACAGTGCTGATTGTTTTCAAAATCCAGCTACTCAGCAGCGGAAACAGGTGCCTCATACGGACTGATGATATGGTTGAGACAGTTTATAATGACAAAGGAGAAATTATCAAAACCAAAGAACGGCGACTTTTCATGTTAAATGATGTGCTGATGTGCGCAACAGTAAATATTCGGTAAGATTTAATTTATATTTTTTAGATGATCATTTGAACTTCAGCTGGAAAAAAATGACACTTTTTGAATTGCCTTCGTATTTACTGTGGCTAATGATTTCTAGGAGTAGTCATAATAAATGGATAACTAGCTTTGTTATAGTCCTCTAAATTGCTGGCTGATATTTGGAAGACCTAGAGTAAATTTGTAAGAAAATTATAGCAGTTGGAGAGTACAGATAGAAATGCTCTGTAGTGTCTAGTTATTGCTGTGTATTAGTGCTTAGTGGAATGCAGGCATGCCAGGGTAAGACTTTTTTCTCTTCCTTAAATTCAGACTGTAACACACAGAGATTTTTAACTTGACACAATTTGTAAATTCAATTCCACCCTCTGCAAAACAAACAACCCCCAAAAAATATACAAAACAAAATGCATAAAGTTAATGCAGGTTGCCAGAACAAACCTGGAAGTGGCTAAAAAAGTTCCAGATGGGGAAGGGTTATTATCTCTGAGACCGAGCATTGAAGGATTAAAGGTGAACTGCTTTGAGAAAAGCATTTTTTCATAGTTCCTTCTGTGCTTGTCTTGGCTGTAATTATTAATGTTACTAAATGTCTGTGTATGCCAAGGTTCTGTTCACATTCCTATGTTGCTTGTGTCATAAATTGCTTTATGTGATGGTACATGCTGACAAAGAAAATTTGAATCATTAAAATCTTCCAAGAACAGCTTTTCTTAAGCGTGAGTTGGTATCTTAATTCATTGCTGAAGTATGAATCCTGTACGTATATTTCTAAGTGTGTGATTGCTTGGTCTCATGTTAGTGACTGAGAAGTACCATGTAATGTTCAGATGAACAAGCTCACATCAATTATCCTGTGATCCTTGCCTTTACAAATTCTTTAGTTTCTTAGCAACACTTGGATATTGTTTTTAACTACTCATATTTAATCTTCTTTCATACCAGTAAGTCTTGGATTTTCTGTATTTGAACTTGAAGCAGCAAAGTGCAGTCTGCTTTTGTTTTCCATGTGAAGAATTTATGATCATGCCAAGTGTCTGACCCTCTGAGGGTCATGTCCTCTGTAAAAGTACATATCTTTGTAAGCCATAGAAAATTCGTCTGTAGCCAATGGTCCCTAGGCACCTGGGATGTTTGAGTGTTCCTGGTTTGCAAAAGATAGATATTTTTACAGATGACATGACCTGCAGGTCTTTCTTCACATACAGCGTAGATGACCAACATGAGCTGGTTGCCTAACTCTGAAGTCACGAAAGTCAGCCCGGTGCACGTATTTCTTTCAAGTTGTGCACTGTACTCAAGCTGATGAAAAGCATATTTTAGAAGCTAAAATAATAAATAGCATGCCATGAAACACAGTTGCTTGTTGCAGTAATAATTTGTGCATCTTCCAGCTCTTCCTATGAAAGCAGTGGCACCATGACAACTGGCCAGAGGTATTTATTGAAGTGGAGCGTACCGCTGGGCCAAGTGGATGTCATAGAGTATGGCAGCAGTGAGGGCCAAGGAGAGAACTGCAGGTTCCCACCCCAGCACTCTGCTGAAAATGTCCTCATTAATTCTAAGCCAAGTAAGTGACAGGAGTTACTGACTTTTCCAGACTACTTTGTTAAAATCCATATTTGAAATTCAATGGACTACTGAAAACAAAGGAAAGCATTTTGTCCATGAAGATTTCTGCAACATGAAGAGTAGCAGAGCCTCTTTCTTTGGAAACTGAGAATGCAAGAAGTGACAGCCAGGCTTCTGCCTTGTGACATGAATTACTTGTATCTGTCGTAGTTTAGAATTTTATGCCTGAATGAGTAAAGAGTTCTAAAGCATGAGAGGGTGCAGACGTGCAAAAAGGTGGGTTTGGTGTGGTGTGCCAGCGGTCCCGTGGTAGCTGGTGCTGCCTATGTTCTTTATCCCATAGTTAAAGCAAGTTTCTCTCAGTAAAGATGACCAAGCCACCCTGTTGCTGTGATTGAGTCTGGACGCAAGTGATTATTGCAGGGTAGAATTTACTCACTTCTCTCAAGCCCATGGTATCTTGCCCTTCAAACTAGTGCGTCAGAAAAAAACCTTAATGAAAGTTTTCAAAACATTATGTTAATAGGTAGTTTCCTCCTAAACTCTCTCCAAAAATGACCTCAAACTCTGAAGTTCGCAAATTCTTCTGTGCTAGTTAATCCCCCCTACAAGTCTGCCATATGCCCTCAAGAGATATATGAAGTTTAAGACTTTACTTGTTAGCTAGACTTTCACACATAAGGAGTTATTTTTATATCCTGGTTTTTGCCTAAATATTGTAATATTAAATGCACTTAATATCTCTAGATTGTAATTTGATTCCTGTTCATGGATTATAATTCACATGGATTTCAGTGCTAGCTCTAGACATTATTTCACACTACATTTATTTAATATTGCACCCTTGGCTTCATGAATTTTCCCACAGTTGTGTTGTAAGGAGGCATAAATGTTACACCATCATAGTGCAGCATTTACTACCCCCTGTAGTCTCCAGCATGGTTCTTGTCAGGTCTTCTTGCTCCTCCCTTTGTAAATAGCTACAGAAAATTTTACAGGCAGTTACATCTTTATTTCAAGGATGACTTAATTTTTGTAACTCCTTTTAAGGAGTCCTAATGGACTACTTAGAGAATGAGATTAAAGCCTTTATATTATAACTTACCAGCTGCTGTATGCATAACCCTGAGACGACTATATAAAGAAGTGTATTTCGTAGAATTGGGGGTCCCTTTTGTAGGTAAATGTGGGAGGAAGAGATTGTTGAATATTCCTACAATGATTTTGTGCAGCGGTTTCACAGCTGATGAGACCAAATCCTTGCATGTCAGCAAGATGGGGAAGAAAAGCATGAGGGGAGAAACAAAAACTCCTGACCAAACAGTCCTGTAGAACTTACTTGAACCTCCTGGCTTTTGAGGTTTTTCAGCTTCATCATGTTTGGTGGCAATATCACACACACAAAAAAAAAGAAATTACTTTGCACATCATTTGTAAATCAACCTTCAGGTTAAATGGTACTCAGTAGGTAAAATGTGAGTTGAACTAATTTTTCTGTTGGTAAGCTCTGTTACATTAATTCAGTCTTTTAATAAAAAGGATCAAAAGATAAATTAAAAGGACTGGAAGGATACTGGGTATACTGAAAAAAACTCCCTCAGGTTTAATCAAACTTTTCTGCCAAATGATCCAACTAAATTAAATATAAGTGATCATGAAAGAGGAACAGCATAGCCTTGCTTTTTGCATATACTACTGTGTTTGCTCTAGCTGTTTCTCTGAATGCAGAATTGTTTGACTGGCCTATATAGACAAGTTTGCATACACACCTAATTGTGTTAGCTGTTCTGTAGACTTGTCCCCTTAGTTCCAGTTTAAGTTGACTGCTAAAGATTACAGAAGCTCAGAAAGTACAGCCTTCCTGCAGAAGGAAAGTCTGGTAAGACTGTGTACTGGTTCAGTGCTGCTTTTTATTTTTTGCATTTTATAGTTGGTTACATGGTCTTTAATATGGTAGTATCCCTTCATTGGTGAAACTACTGGGTGTTTACTACACATTGCAAAGTGCTAACAGAGAAATACTGTCTACTCTCCTTGAAACTTTGTATCTTTGCAGTCATTATAAAATTATGTCTCCCTGTTTTCAAAGTATACCATGAAATCCAAATGACCTCATAATATGTGGTTTTAATAAAATCTAGTGATCAAGAACAGTTTGGGCAAAATCCTGAAACATAAAACCATTTCTCAGACCTGATTTTCAGCTTACATATCCAGTTTGTGGGTACTGAAAAGATACAGAGTAATGGTGATTCTGTGTAAAATTATGAAGTAGTAGAGGGATTGCCTCTTGCATTTCTGGAAGACTGAGAAAAGTTGGTTTGTGTCTGCCATTTGCCAGGTTGAATACATCACTCCTGTGAGGCTGGTATTCTGACATTATTGCTGTGATTAGCAAGGATTCTTGATGGATTCAGGTTGTGTTCTTGTGAGGGTTATGGGTTATTAGTTACATTTCCCTTATCATGGCACTTTTTTCTCTACCAAAACCTTTTCTGTGAGGAGGTAGCTGTCACAATTGTATCTTGCTGATTATTATTGATAAATGCAATTGGTGCTTCCAGTTTTCTGTGATGTTGCAAGAAAAGGCAGTATAGTTTAAAGATGCAAACTTTACTTTGGGTGCTGAATTAATAGCTGAATTTGATCTTGTGCAGTCTGTAATATGCAGCTGAAAGTTTGAAAGGTTTTATGAGTATGTATAAATCAAAAGCATGCTTTAGTGCTGTTCTAAGATGAAAAGCGAGGGCTTTGTGAACTTGGTTTTCACTTGGCAAAATCATCAGTGGGCAGTTTTCTACCCCATTGAACTTTGTATAGCAGTCTTTTGTCTCTGAATTCTAGAGAACACGTTTAGGGGCTATTAAGTTTGTGTCTTTTTTGTTTGTTTGTTTTAAGCCCTTTGTATTTTGATCAGAGAAACTGTGTGGCCTGAAGGGTGTATGGGAGAAAGCAGGAAAATTTTCCTAGAGTACATTCTGCTATACTGCCCCATCTTTGATGTGCTCCTGTCTTGTTCTGTTGTTGTCCCCTAGCACCAACAGTAGACTGAATTCTTTTCGTTGTGAACATGAAGAAGGATTGAAGTCTCAGCTGTTTGGCAGAGTCCTTTATTTCTATGATTCTAATATTGTTTCCTAGTGGAGTGCAGTTACCACTTGTGTTTGCTTCCTGCAATAATAACCACTAAATGTTTCACATTCTCAGCCTTCAGGAAAAACCAGCATGTTTATCAGATCTCTTTTCTCTCAGCAAATTAGTCCAAGTTCTGTTTCATGTATTAGAGTTAGTCCTGCTTGAAAGTCTGTATGACTCTCTGGCATCCCAAATGGACAGTTTTTGTGGAAGCAGTTTTTTACTTATGTGTGCCAAAAGCGTGATGTGTTAATTTTCTTCTGTAGAACTGTTGGCAGAAAGATGTGAGATAGAGTTTTTTCCCTAGTAAATCCATGTATTGTTTCTGGTAGGCTATTGCTGTTCTCTTCACCCCAGTTAGTCCCTATGCAGAAGCATAGATGCATTCATAATATAGAAAAGTTGAATTAATATAGGAACAGGGAATATTTTCAGTGTGAACAGAAAATTGTATATTCTTGGTTTTGATTTACTTGTGTAAGAAACCTGTGTACTTGTGTAAGAAACTCACCTCCCTGTCCTGGCTGGTGATGCTGTGCCTGATGCCCCCCAGGACACAGTTGGGCCTCATGGCTGCTGGGGTAGTGCTGACCCATACTAAACTTGCTGTTGACCAGGATCCCCAGATCTCTTTCTGTGTGGCTGCTCTCCAGTGTCTCTGCTCAGTCTGTCTGTACACTCAGGGACGCCCTGAGAAGCAGAATCCAGCACTTGCCCTTGTTAAACTTCCTGTGGGTGGTGATTGCCCAGCCCTGTAATTTGTCAAGATTTCTCTGCAGAGTCTCTCTGCCTTCAAGGGAGTTGACAGCTCCTCCAAATTTAGTGTCATTAGCAAAGTTACTTAGTATTCTTTGGAGTCATTTTTGAAGACACTGAAGAGAACTGAGCCTAAAATGGAGCCCTGGGAAATCCCACTAGTGACAGGTCAGCAGTCTGATGTCACCACTCTATTCACTATAAATAACCCTTTGTGCCTGAGCTGTGAGCCAGTTTACCTGAGTTTATCCAGCTGTGTGCTGGACATTTTGTCTAGAAGGATCCTGTGAGAGGCCTCAGATCAATAGCTTTACTGAAATCCACAGTTTACATCAACTGGCTTCCCCTGATCAACTCCCTGGGTTACTTTGTTGTAAAAGGAAATTAAATTCTTAAACAGGACTTCATGAACTTGTTCTGTCTAGCACCAATGACTGTGTTGTCTTTCCAGTGTTTATCACTAGCTCCAGAATAACCCTTGTAACTTTACCAGACACTGAAGTGAGACTGACAGGCATGTAGCTACCGCAGTCATCCTTCTTGCCCTGGGACAATGTTTGCCAGCTTCCAGTTGACTGGGACCTCCTCAGATTCCCAGTTGGATTGAATATGTGGAAAGACGGCATCAAAAAATTTAAATGCTACCTGTACTTTTATAATAAAAAAGATGATGGGTGAAAGCACAGTGAATACATCTTGCTTCTAATATGTCATATTGATGAAATATTATAAATACACTTTCCAAAAATATAAAAAGTATAGTCAAAGGCAAATTTGTAACTTTTTACCAAAAATGTTCAGTACTCCCCTCTAGAAGAATCAGAAGTCGACATGGATGACTTGCCTTGCGAGTCATCCATGTGTACATAAAATCACTGTGAATATGTGTGTTTCACTGCCTTTTAAATGGAAATATAGAAACAAAAGTCAAATACACTGGCCAGAGTTTCAGTTTCTCATACTTCTGGCACATGTTATGAGCTTGCAGCACTTTAAGCAAACTGTTGGTGGGTTGTGAGTTGTGGTTTGTGCTGAGGCAAATGCCAGTTTGGTGCCGCAGCAACAGCAACCACCCCCAGTTGCTTGTTCTTGGGTCCCCAAGAATGAAAAGGGTGAGTGAGATGTTTTTCACAGTGCTTTTGTTTAACAAGACCATACTAGAGAGACTCTAGAACCAAGGGGAGAGGGCTAAGCATTCTGCCATGTCTGGGTGGGAAACCAGTGCCTGTCAGCAGTGCCTTGCTCCGATCAGGTTGGTTTGGAGACACAGACAGCATAGACAGTTACTTAAGCAAAGAAACATCAGTTTGAGCCATATGTCTAAGGGCTGAAAGCGAAAATGAGCCAGGCCCATCTGTACTGTATATCCATGCTGTGATGAGCATCAAATAAAACAGTGACGTCAAAAATCACATTAGTGTTCTTATGGCTGCATTTTGGTGTTATTTCTTTCTTTCACAGTTTTACAGTTTGTTACTGAGAGCAAAGCTTAGCACTGCTGAGCCATGGCTGCTCCCCATGCCCATTCAGATTTCTGAGGGTACATTTGTACTCTATTTCCACTCGATTGTGTTCTTGATCTCTGTGGGATTTGTTTACTGTCAAATATAGTAGTGACACGATACTGAAGTGTGGAAATCATTCCTCTCTTCCAAGTTTTCTTCTGCTTGATGCAGTCATTTTGTGTAGGCCTCTGAGTGTTGCCAGGGAAACAGGGAGGGATGTTTGATGGGCTGCAGTGTGCACTTGTTTCTGTCAATATCTTGCTCCTTGAAACAGCAGCTCTTCTCAAAATCAGAGATAGTGCTGTGAGAGCCATTGCAATTAGAGCTGTTTTTTTTCCTGGTTTGTCTAATGACAAATACAGAGTTGGGGAAGAAAAAAAGTCATGTTTATGATCCCTCTAATGCTCAGCAATTGTATAATACAATGTCCATAGTAACCAAAAACTAATGTTAAGTGGCAAATCAACTCCAGCACTGGTGATAAGTTTTTTAGAAAGTGATGTGGCACGACTTGCTAATTGAACTAGCTTTCATCTCTGTGGAATATATGAAGATTAATAATGTAAGTCTTTATTTTAAAGTTATTGAAGACAATACTGTGCACTAAAGGAGATGCAGTATGTTCATAAATGTAAGCTGTCACTGATATATGCAAACAAAAGACCAAAGATTTTAAATAAATCCGATGCCAAAAAGCCTGTTCATCTGAGCAAATGGGGTGACATTAAATAGTTCACTTTGTTAAGCGGATATAAGTTTCTATCTAGTGGATTAGGCAAGGATAAATTTAGGTGTTACATGTTTGTCTCACCCACGCAGGATGAGATTCTTCTCTTTGCCATTTGTATTTTTTATAGTGGTTATAGGATTTGTCATCCACTTCCTATAAACCTTGTTCTGTGTTGCCAAGGGTCTCATCCACATCATGACGCAGAGTCGTAAAATTAATAGAAGCCAAGCTGTTGTGTATGAAAGAGGGAGGTGAGCTCCTCACAGTGCCATTTCCACCTGAATTGTTATAGTCTGGTGGGAGCTCGTGTGTAAACCCCTGGCAGCTTGGCCAGTTTACAACTGCTGCAGACCTATCTTGGAATCCCTGCAGTACTCTCATTGTTTAAATGCCTTCACACATGTACTTTCATTGGCTGTTTCTCTTTGTGCACCCAGTTCCTCTTTTGCCCTTTGTGCCTGTGTAGGTGCATTCCAGATGTCCTGTGTGATCCCTCTCCTGCCTTAAGAGGGCAGGGGCTTCCAGATCCATGCTGACCTCAGCCTTCCCCTTTGGGCCTTGTGAGAGAAAGGGCCGTGGCACTTCTTTTCTTTCACTCTGAAGTCTTTGTTTACAGCTTTTTCTTCCTCGTGGGAACAGAGCCAGGAACAGCAGTCAGTAGATAGTCCAGGAAGACCCCTGGCCATTGTCCCAGCTAGTGTGACACTGGTGAGCCAGGTTGTGGGATCTACTCTGAGTGTATCAGGGCTCTGGGGTTTCTCCCTCATGTTCCCTACTGCTTTAGTCTCTGACACAGTACAGCTGCTTTTGTCAGCAGGAAAAATATTTATGGCCTTTTATATCTGAAATGCCCTATGCAGTCAGGATTAGCTGGAGCTTAATATAATCTTGAAGCCATGCTCTCAATGTATGAACTAGTTCTCACTGTCTCAGAGGCTTTACATTTCCTTGGTGGTTTTGCATAATTTTGCATAATTTTATTCACAAATAGTATAGCACTATGAATTCAATACCTTACTCACTACTTGGACTTGCCAGCTGTTGATTTTATCTTCCTATTCCTCAAGACGTGTGAATAAGCAGTTTTGTGGTTAGATGGTAGTTTTTGTGCAACCTGTTCAGATCTGGTACAATGAGCAAGACAGGTATCAGCATTTAATAAACTGAGAGATTCATTAAGTTGAGAGAAAGGTATTAGCAACTGACAGGGTTAGGTAAAGCATGCTCAAAATACTTTGTCAGAGTTGAGACTTGTGAGGTTTGTTTCCCAGCTCTACTCTGTGTACTGGATGTCATGTGGTATTTGGTTCTTCTGTGATTAGGACCTGAAGAACTCCCCTGTCTTGCATGGCAGTGAGAATAGTTAATTTAATATATCAGTTTCAGAGACTCAGATTATCAGTTTCAATAATTAAAAACATAAATTATGTTTAGGTGCTTACATGATTAAAGTATGATTAGACCGAACCTTGTCATTTCATGTTTATGATAATGCTCTTCATGGTGATTGGCGATGGTGGGTCCTGACTGTATTGGTAATCAGCCATGTCTGAATTGAACAGTTTGCATTCTAGTAATCTCAAGGGGTTTATTGCTTACCAGGTAATATGATGTGTATGCTTGTGCTACTTCTTTCTGCACTAGGTTACCAAGCCTAAATTAGGGTTATACAGCAAAGATGTGTGAGCAGCTGCTCAGCTTTTCATTGATGGCTGCCACCTAAACTCTTGTTCTCTGACATCATTCCTGACTTCCCATTTGCATAAAATTCCAAACCTGGAGACTGATACCACTAAAAAACTCGTGTGGTTTGGACCTGAGAGTGTGGTGTAATCTCAGGAGACCTACAGTTGAGTTACAGTGGCTCAGATTTTTTGGGTGCATGCAGCTGTGGAGATCATGAGTTGGATTTAGTGTGAAAGAGCAAACCGGGGGAGGGCAGAAAGTCTGCCTTTCTGTGAGGAGCTTTAAATTGACCCGTGGACTTGTTTAGGTTATAAGCCAGGATTTTGGATTCATAGGACAACTTTTTTTTTTTATTAGTATTTTAGTCAAATTCCAATTGGCTGTTCAAATGCTCTCATAAAGGAGAAACAAGAAAACCAAACCTGCCCACATATTTCTCTGATGTGTCTATGGAAACAGGAGCAGCATGAGTGAGTAAGTGAAAAGATACAAATATGAGGAGGGTGGTGCTGTGGGGGCTGTCAGGGACTTTGCTTATATAACAAAACGTGCAGGAAGTTGGTAGTTCAGTGTCTAAAAACAAAACCTCATCTGCTTTGTTTCTGGCTTAAATAATCATACAAAATTTCTAGGAAGGATGTATATCAGAGGTATGGATGTGCCTCTTGTGTATAACTGATGCTTGAATGTATCAATTTCTGTGCAAGAGAAGGTTTTAGTACAGAAGGAGACCCTCATCACCAGCCTTCTAGCAAAAGCTAGGTGTTCTGGGACAAGGGAGTTTGCAAACGGAAAGGAAATGCTACTTAAATATGTAACATCAGTATCAACTGCTAAATTAATTACAGTGTTTCTGGTATTTCCAGTATTCATAATATTTTTGCCAACTCTTTTTATTAGTTATTTAAATAGGTAGCTTGAGTATAATAATGGTGCATAAAGATTTCCTTTTCTGTTTGTAGTGAGAAAAGTAGTACCACTAGACCTGTCAAAAGAAAATGTTTGTTCTCTATTTGATAAGTTCTCTTCCACTGAGCATCTGTGAAGCATTGGTGTGTTTTGTGTACCAGCATATCTATAGGAGCAGGATTCAGTATCAAGTACAGGGGAAGAATTCCTCAGCTGCAGTAATTGAATCTTGGGCCTTATTAATGGCTTCTGGTTTTCCTTCTTTGTATTAATTATCAAGGTCTGCAGTGAACTGGAAACTATTTTACTTCAGATAAAACATTGTGTCTCACAGTCTCCATTCTTGCCCTTTCTAAAGGTGGGCATTATAAATTAAGCACTGGGATGCTGTCTGCCTGCTATTACTTGACAAAAAAATCAGTGAAACTTTTCTAGGATAATCAAAGCCAAATTTAAAGAATTGAACTATACCTAATTGTCTATACCTAAATGGTTTTAAATATTTACTGCTGTGTCATCATAATAATGGGTTATTATAAAATAGGTTAGCAATCTCATTATATCTGTCCAGTTTATTATGAACTGATCAAGAATTCATGATGCTTTGCTTTCCAGAACACTGTACGAGCTACTCAAGTTTAAATGTAGTTGAAATTTTGTTTAAAGGCCTGGTTTTTTATTATTTGTTTCAAGTGTGTAATCCTGTACAAGTACCAATTTTTTATGCCTTCCTCAGGCACAGCAGCTTTTAAAGTTACCTCCCACATATGTAACTTCTTCCCCCATCCCAGGTGATCTTTATGCTCTAGATGCAGATTGAAACTTTTCCAAATCACTTCCTTTCATAACACTTGACGTTTCAGCGTGCTGCCTGGTTGCACACAGATGGCTCAGTGGGAGGAAGCAATACAAATGTGCTCAGCCTGAAAGACCAGATTGCAAATGGCATATCAAATTTGGGGTATACCAACCTTTCAGAGTGGTCTGCAAATCTGGCATGTTCTTGGAGTGTATCATTAATTTCGTGTTACCCCTGCATAGCACTGGAGCTGTAGTCAGGAAAGGAGCCTTTCTCAATTCAGTTGTGGTTTTTGCATGAGTGTTCATGTTCTTCCAATTTGTGTAACACTAGTCTGACTTCAGGGCTCTGTGTCCCTCAGAAGCAAAGTAATCTTTATAAGGACCTTGAATTTTCATGATGCATCAGTTTTCACTTCATTTCAATATAGCTTTTCTGAAAGCAATTTATACTGATGTATTGTGGTTTTGAGCTATGTGGAGAAAAGGTCATTACTATGATTATACTCGAGGCAGATGTTGTCAATATTAGTTACTTTGCAGTAAAAGAGACACCCAGCAGTTTGTCTATTAACAGTATTTTGTTTCAACGTGATGGACAATACAGAAATGTTTGCAAAAATAGTTGCAATATTAAGAGTATATTGACTGAGGATTTTATTTCATTTGTGTGACATTTGGATTTATGTAGTAGTATTACTTGAAGAAAATCCTTCTAATTGGTAATAAACAGGAGTTTAGTATGGGAAGGGACCAGCTGAGCCATCATGTTTGCTTGTCCAGCAATAGATTTTTAAATTAAGGGTGATTGCATCTACTCTGTCTTGTTGAGTAGCATAAATCTGTGATAAAATAGTAATTCACAAATGGGAATCAGAACACACAGGAAGAGCTCGTAGAAATGTCTACAGCTAACAAATCACCATGGAAAATAAATGTGTCCCTTTGTAATTCGTAGAAAGGATGAATAGGGTGTGATCAGTTCAGGATTATAATAACTAATATGCTTGAAATGCCCATGAAAATGGAAAATTTAGGGGACCCAGATGGACAACAATCCCAAAGGTGCAGCTGCTGTGCCGGCACCTATTAAAGCAGCTGCTGCAGTGCAGGGAGAGAGCTGTGGTTGCTGGCTGTGCTCCCCAGCAATTCAGCCTTCTGCCAGAGGTGGGAATCCTCCCCCTCTGCCCAGGCACAAGCACACAAACACTTCTCTTGCATATGTATATTTATTCACAACCTTCCAAATTCTACTTTTGCCAGAACCTAGTTAAACTGACTTAAACCACACCCAGGGAGTTTCCTGCAGGCTTTGAAAATGCCTGGGTATTAATCGGCTAAAATTGCTTCTGTTTCAGTTATAAAAATTTCATCAAACCAGGCAAAACTGATGAATTTGAAGCTGTGGTGCTGAGAGTAACACTGGGAACAAGTAGGCAAAATAAATGTTTAATATTATACTCGAATGTATCTTGGCCTAAGAAGAAGCTGTTATAGGAAGCAGAACCTTGTCCACAATTTTACATAGCAGCAAAATCAATGTAAACTTTAACCTCCTTTCTTCCCAAGTTGTGGTTTTGTTTTCTTTTCTAACCTTGAGTGTATTTCATTTTAATGCTGAGCAAGGAATTGGGTATTTTGCATGAATTACTGGTTGTTGGCAGTAAACCTGCCTGTTGCAGGGAGGCACGAATTCCTCTGGTAAAATCTTAGCAACAAAGGAGTTGATGAAAAAAATTCTTGCTAGCTTACATGTGGCCAAGATTTCACCCTTGATCTGTAGGTGGAATGCAAAAAAGTTGCCTTTGAAGCCGCATATGTGGTTATTGGTTACAGCATGCTGCCTTCTGTCCTGCCCAGGCACACTCTGTAGCACGTAGGATGTGTAGATGGGGAGAGCCTTCTGTAAAACCATGGTTTTTTTCCCATAGGAAAAATAAGTTGGTTTAGAGCTTGATAATTAGCAAGAGTGGCTTAGAAATGAGAAGGGAATGGCTTTATCATTTGTGAAACATTTCACAGTACAGAAGAAGCCGACCATGTATCTGCTTTGGAGTGAAGCCAAGAGTTTTTCAGTGCACTCTCTACAGATAAAAGAAAGAGTGAACACCCACCCCAAAGCAGCCAGCAATTGAATGGTCAGGGAACATGTGTGGGCTGAAGCAGCCAGTCTGTGGGTGTGAGCTGGGAAACATCTGATGAACAGAGTAGTGTTCTCCTGCACCTCCTCCACTCAAGAAAAACCATCCAACAGACAATTCTCAGGATCAACTGGTAGTCAATGTTTGGTTAACCACTGAGAAACCAATTCTATTTTAAATGACATTGTGAGTAACCCTTGCAGGACCCAGTTCAGAGATGAAGTTGCTGTAACTTGTAACTCATTATCCAGACACAATTCAAGTGATCAGATTTTGGAGAACTCTCTTTTGGTGAATCTACATCATTGTTGATCTCTGAAGCCTTATTTTTCTGTGTCAGTTTGTGCCCACTAAGGACCTCCATGAAAGACTGATATTAGTCATGCCTATTGATCTAGGCCTTCACTATTTAAATTTCTTCTTAAATTGGCCATTTCTCTTTTCTAGAATGTCAGAGGATGGAAGCAGGCTCTCATTAATTATTTACTGTTTTGATTTTGTGCTTCCTTTCCTGTACTAAGAATGTGGTCTTTTAATGAATGAGCCTAAAATTATTTTTGTTTGGTTTTTCTGTGTGACAGCCTTTCAGTTGCCAAGTTAGTTTATTTGCTTTGATGTTCATATTGCATCCTTTTTATCTTTACTTATTAATAGCTTATAAAATATGCATGATGCAGACAAAAGAGACTCAGGTGACAATCTCTGAATGAAATTCAAGATTTATGCCTTATTACCAAGGCTGGAACAAAGATATTAGTAAGATTATTTGAAGCTTCAAGGAGAGGATTATCAGGCATGGTGGATATATATGTACTGCTCAGGGCAAGTAAGCAGTTAAAGCTTGCTTTATGGCCTCAGTTGAAGACTATGGCATAAAGTCCTGCAGCATCTAGGAGTTGCCTGGATGCTGATTGTTATATGTTGCATTAATGTCTCTTCTTCAAACAATAACAAAAAAAATGTCTGGTAACTGTCTTTACCAAGTGACAAAGAGTGACCCTGGCTTTTATAATTTAAGAATAATGTAGTTCACTTGGGTGAAAATATCCATCCTGTACAAGGGAAGCCTCACAGACTTTCAGCTTTTCACAGCCTGATTGTTGTAAATTTTTTCTTGGTTCAAACCCACAAAAATATTTGTAATTTTTTCAGGGCAGCTGTTTGGTTTGCTTAGTAATGGAGTTTATAAATTACAGGTGACTGGACTTCTGCCAAAAACTCAACTAATCAAGCAATTATTTCTGTTCAGTCTAAATTTTTTTTTTTTTTTTTTTGCAGAAGCTATCTTTTTGTTAGAGAAATTTGGAGCAAGAATGATATCATTTGTGTTCTTTACAGTGCCAGACACATTATCATGACTTTTAGCTAGATTTCACCAGATTTCATGTTAACACTGACCTGCTCCTTTATTTGCAAGTAGCCCCATCAAAATCAACAATTTGATATGTCTAGGAACTAGTGATTTGGGTACTTAAATTACAATTATTGTGGATGTTAGCAGGACAAAAGGTGTAAACTAGCAGAAGACAGATACAAGGAGAGAAGTGTTTGCATCTTTTCAGATACAGATTTTTCAAGTATTTGGGTTGAAGAAAGTGAAAATACAGCTTAATGAAAGTATGGAGTTTGCAGTTCAAGAAAAGTGTTAATTTTTTTTTTTTTTTTAAAACAAAACTGCAAGCATAGTCAATTGACCATAATTTCAAAATTCTTTCTCTTATATCTACTTTGCAGCAATTTCTTTTCATGGTGTACAATAAATGTAATTATCTTTTCTTATGGACTAAGTTGGTTTTAAGGGTAAAAGGCTAGATTGTTCTTCTAATTAACATTCAGAGCAGGCAAAGATGAGGATGATAGTTGCATTTATTATCTGGATGGGTAAACAGTAGTAAAGTGCAGTCATTACCCTGTTTGGTGCTCAAGTGCAATGCACAGAAATAATTTCATTGATCCAATACGCCAGAAGATTTAAAGGCTAGATAATAATTTTAAATTTTATGGGAATGTGTAATGTTTGAGGTTTATGTTGCGTTTCCCTGCAGTGAAGTGGAGAATTCAGAAGTAAAGTAGCCTTTAATATTTTTTTTGAGCTTTGAAATTTTATGCTTTTCAGGGTTTAAGTCAAACTTCCATCTTAATATAATGAATTGCATTAAAGAGAAACATTGTGATGGCCTCTATCTCTATGATGCCTCCAAAGAGGAAAATGTCTTTAGAAAATAGTTATTTTGATACCTAACTGAAAATACACTAATGATTAAAGTAGCATTGTTTCATATGAGTTTATTTTTCATGTTTATTCTGACTTAGGCTATTTGGACAGCTTTGTGTTTGGTTTGATGAGTTTTGTTTTGTACCCGGGCCCTGCAGCAGACTGGAGGGACTGGAGGTGCCCGTGGTGTGTGTGGCACCTCTGCCCTGCAGCCAGAGGAGGTGGCACAGCTCGTGTGCGTGCTCCTGATCTGTCTGCAGGGCCAGTGGCCAGCACTCTGTTTAGATCTTGTTCTTGCCAACACACCGTGGAAACCCTTCTGATCCAGGGGCGTTTGCTGCCCACAGACTGGCTTCCAAAGCTGTGGTAAGGATGAAGGATCCATGGTTTGGATACTACACTGCATGAGCTAAAGAATCTGCAGGAGTTTCCTGGAAAGATAATCCAGTCCTGTTCCTGTCATTCAGCCAAAGGGAAACATGCTGACTCTGTATGAGTCAGGGTGGGTTTTTTATGGGAGAGTGAGTGTTGTTTCCAAAGGAATTACACAGCCATTTCACTCCCAGCATCATGGTAGTCAGAGTATATCAGCAGGGGTTTGCAAGCTTTGTGCATTTAAATGGACACCTTATCCTAATAATCAGTGTGTTTTTCTGAGTTACTATTCCCTTATAAACCTTTGTACTTACTGATGGTTAGCATAAAATATTTCTGCTGCTGTTCAGATTTTCTGCTGATTTTAGAACAGATCCTTTTTTGATGCAGTATGATCCTTTTGCATGATTGCAGTAAAATTTCAAGTGGTTCAGTGAAATTGCAGGCTTGTGTTGTAGTTAGGATATGGATGTATGATCCAGAACTGTCTCATGATCAATAAAGAAAATTTTGAATTTTAAACCATCATAGCAAAAGCTACAGATAAACTTTTTGCTTGTAGCCAAAAACAACCTCCAGGAAAGATGTTTAAATTAATGTGTTCCAGCAAGTCTGTGTTTGGTGCTAAACAAAACTTCCATGGCAGCAAGAGATTTTGGGGCCAGTGAAGCTTTGATACTTGTTACAATTCTAGTGTGGGGTATTAAAACTGCAGATAGTGCTCTCCATCATACAAACTGAACAAGCCTGAATCTTGTTTGTAGCTTAAAAGGCAATGATAAGATGATCTAAAAGGAAATGCTGATGGTACTGCCTGTATGTGCAAAGGTTTTATGTGATATATGCTACTTCCTATTATTTCCTGGCGTGCATTTCACAATTATCTGTCTGCAGGGACATTAGAAGTAGCTGGAGCAACAAAGTGAAATAGTGAGGATATATGTAGAAATGAACCACTCTGATTTTCAGATTTAATATATGTTTATATTATCTTTGTGATACTTTCCTTGTTCAACTGAGAATTGCATCTTTTTATTATGTGTAACCCTATGGTTTTATTCATTTTAGACAAGCTCTATATGGGACCAGGGCAACTGTACCATGATCTGCAGAACCTTTTACATGACTTAAATGTACTTGGTCAAATTAGTCAATTAATAAGCAGCCTTAAAGGAAACTATCAGGTAATGTACAAAGCTGGATTTATTTTTCAAGTTTGTTCTTGTTGTAAACTAGCATAGTTGCCTCTCCCTAGGGTCTGTGCAAGACATTCTTTAGTACTCTCTGCAAAAAGTGGAATAATTTTTACCTCTAGTAATGCATTTCCTGTTAAGTGTTATAAATAGATTACAGCTGTCCTTCTCATCTTGTTTTTCTTTGTTGTTTTTAAGTGTAGGTGGATACTACAAGTGTCTGCATTTGTTCAGTAGCTGATAAGCTTATATGGAAACAGAATTACTTTTTGATGTTAAGAAATTGGATTCTTGCAGTTAGACATGGTAGTAGGAGGATGGTTGTTTGGAGGAAGCTCTTGATCCCCATCCAAGCTCATAATCCTGGCTTTTGGGGGGAAAACTGTACTTAAAACTGAGTATAAACCAAAAAAATACAAAAGGATTTTCAGAAGAATTTTTCAAGTATTTTGCTTTAGCTTTGTTCACATCCCTTTGATTTAGCTTATGTTCTGGCAAACAAATATAGTACTTAACACCAAATGAAGTCTTGAGACTTCGAACAATTACTTTTTTGCTTGGTTTTTTATAAATTTTATATAGGGTTACATGTAATTTTTAACTCCTACCTGCCACCACATGTAGGAAATATGTGTGTATATGTATGAATTTACGAAAGCTGAGTTTCTCTTGACATATCTTGGCTTCAGAGTCAAGGCATTAAATAAAACGTAACGTTGTGTGAAAATATGTAGTCTGAAAGAAGTTTTTGGAAACAGTGCTTTTGGACAAAGCTTCATGAGTGTTAGAAGGTGAATTTCATCTGCATAATTGGGAATATGTATAACATAGATACACCCTAAGACATTCCCCCATTACCATATACAAAACCTTTCTGCCTGCACTGGCAGTCAGAGCCAACTATGCTTTGAAAACTTAAAATTCAGTCATTGTTTCCAGGTAGATGTGTGTAATAGAATTGCAAGAATTTAGTTGAGGAATGAGGTCAGCTTCTTTGTTTTTGAAAAACACTTAAGTTGTCTTAGAATCCTGATGGTGGAAAGTGTGTGTACTTCTGTCGACTTGTTAGTCCTGATGCTGTGTATCATCCAGGTGTGCTTTTGCTCTCTGCAACAGAACACTCACCTTGCAGTGAGTTATTGTTTCAGCATCTTAAACAGGTTTAGACCACACATCTTTCATGATGGCTCTGTAAACATTTTGACTCAAAGATTTGAACAAAAGCATATTTTCAGTATGATTTGTAGATGTTTTCACAAGATCTTCTTTAGAAGCAGAATTTGTGGATGCTGGAATAAAGTAATAGGTTTGTGCATACACCCGATACAAATTTACATTTTTTAATTTGACAGATGCTTGGGAATGTAATTTGTGTTTCATGAAAATAAGCAATGTGAGATTAAATCTTTGGATAAAATACATTAGCAAATATTTTACGGATTTTTCTGAAATGTCTTTATAAAAATGGTAAATTTTCCATTATTAAAATATGGTATAATTGAAGCCCATGTGTCATTGCTTGTTATATGCAGGTCACCCTATTATCCTCTTTGCAACAGGCTGGTAGGCTGGTGTTGAATCTTTGTTTTTTTTAATTTTTCAGAACTTAAACCAATCTGTAGCCCATGACTGGACCTCAGGTTTACAAAAACTGATTTTGAAAAAAGAAGATGAAATCAGAGCAGCAGATCGCTGTAGAATTCAGCTGCAACTCCCAGGAAAACAGGACAAGTCAGTAGAAATCTTGATTACAAAACTTTCTAGACTGGTTTATATATTAGGTATAGATGTACAAGGGAGGATTTGGGAATCTGTAGCTCTTCCCTCCCTTCTTTCTCCATGGTAAGCCCTTGAATTTTGCTCTTATGCCATAATGCCGGGAGCTTTAATATTCTAGAGCAGCACTGTAGCTTTTCTCCTGTTCCTCAGCCCAGTGTTCTGGGTGCTAGAAGCAAGAGAGGAACCATGGCAGTGACAGCTAATAGGGAGCAGTCACTATTGTATTCCTTCACCAGTGAGGGTGTTCCTCTCATAACATTTCATGTGAACTCTAGGAAGATGGACATATGGTCTGTCGTAGCCTGCACACTGAAATCAGAGCTGAGTCTTTGTCTTAGTATTAGAAAATAATGAAATTTCATCTCACTCAACATTTATAGCCATGGCTGTATTCATACTCAATGCATTTATAGTGGCTTTTTTTTTTTTTTTCTGTTTTGCAGGTCTGGGCGGCCAACTTTCTTTACAGCTGTGTTCAATACATTTACCCCTGCCATCAAACAGTCTTGGATCAACAATTTACAAATGGCTAAACTAGCCCTTGGTAATTCCTATGTACTCAAATTTCCAAACAAGTTAAAATAGCTCTCAGTGTACAGTTTAATTTTTTTATTTTTAGTTTTTGGAGAATGATTTTTCTTTTTTGGTGAAAAATTGTCTGCAGATGTTTAAAATTGCAATACAGTAAATAGTAATGATTGTGTATCACTACAAAGTAATAACATTGTAGATAAAACAGGGTTTTCTTTATGAAGGAATATATTTTCTTCAGTATTTTAATGAAGTCTGGTGTTCATTACTAATTGTTGCATCTACATCAACACAAACCTGATCTAAGTTAGAGCAATAAAAATTTTGCTGTCCTGGGATGTTATTAGTCGCCTGTGCTTGCACAGGGGTTTCCAAAGACACAGACTTTTCAGTGCCTAAGTTGAGAAACTTTAACTTGCTCAAAAGCAAGTTTCACCAGCACATGGTCAAAATAGAGTGCTTTTGTGATATCTCACTGAAGACAAGCAAATTAACAAAAAGAAGAGGGAATGGATGTTTCCATCATTCCAGGAGGAGGATCCTTATAACTATGATAACTAGCAGTAGGTAGTGATGTTATTTAAATAGTCAGAGAAGTGCTGTTCAACAAACAGATTTCCTAGAGTCTGAGGAGAGGTTTGTTGTGTCTTTTCCTCTTTCAATATTCAATTTACAAGATCATTAAGAGACTACCCTTAACATTTTGCTATTGCAAGTTGTTCTTTTTTGCATCATTGGTATGTATGTAATCTACTCAATTGAATTTTGGCTCACAGTTTTATGTTGTCATTTATGCACCTGTGGCATAAGAACAGCCTGATCTGTATCTACTAGTCCTAACAGAATTCTTTTCTGTTCCTGTGGAGAGAGGTGTAAGTGATTATTCAGTGAAAGGATTCTGGAGTGTTTATTGTTTGTTCTTTCCATTGCAGCGGAGGATAACCTGTTAGGTTGGTTCTGCATAGAAGATGATGGGAATCAAATCAAAAAGGAGAAACATCCTCTGCTTGTTAGACACATGCCAGTGATGATGGCCAAGCAACAAGAGTTTAAGGTGAATGGAATTTTGATATGAGATTACAATTAGTTTTTTTGGTGATATAATTTCTAAAGAATACCATATTGTAAATACATCTATTAGTTCACATCTGTTAGTTCTCTTGCATTGCTATCTTGGTTTTAGAGCATTAGCAATTAAAGGCCCAGAAGCGTCACTGGAATGCAAAATGCTGCAATCTTTGAGGCACTAAGCATAATGTTTATTTTTACATAGTATGACATTCACTTTCATATGTAAGTGAATCACTCAATGTAAACAGAACTGAGATTTCCAAGTGTGTATTTGGGGCTTAGAAATAACCTAAAGCTTTCAAAGGGTAGGAATCTAGTCTCCATGAAAGCTGTCTTTCCCTGCTGTAACTATGTTAAATCCTCCTCAAATTTCTGATTTTTATTAGTGCACAGAGAACAATATTTTTAAATTTTTTTAAAAAAATATGTTTTATGGAATCGTGTGTAAAATGTCATATTCTGAACAATGATATAGAAATTGTCTTAATGGTTCATTTCCTAAAGTAATGTGTCAGTTTGAAGTCCTGTTGACCACTGATTTTAATGATGAAAGTAAGTACACCACCAAACCAATAGATGGAAGGGAAGAGTGCTGGATGCTATTTCTTCTGTGTATCAACAGGATTTCTTATTGGCCATCAGTCAGTAAGTCTTGTGCAAAAACAGTAATGGAAATAAAATTGTGTGTGTGCAGATAGAATCCCAGTGCTAAGTTAATGTCATTGCATGGGTGCTGCTTAAAGAGGTGAGTCTGCAGGCTGTCATTGCTGGAACAGCCTACACAGGAGGGAAGCTCAGCTTCACTCCACATGTGAAGCCTGGATGCTGGGGGAAAATAACTGGTGATTCAAAATGCAGTAGAAATGTGTAATGGTGCTAAGACAATCTATTCCTGTGATACTGATTTTCAGAGCAGCCAAAGTCTGCCGAAACTCTCTGATTTCCCATACAGCCATAGTCATGCTTGACTTATTAAGCAGCTTTTTCTGTACTGACTACTTTCTAAAGTCACCACTGGTGAAATAACCAGCTAATTTAAATTTTTTCACGAACTTAAATTATATATGTGTTTCCTTAGAGCCTAGGCATTTGTAAGTCCTGAAAATGCATGCCAGGATCCGTGAAGGCCCAGGCTCAACTCTTGTAATCAAGTTAGAACAGAGTCTTCTTATTTTGAAAGGAAAGGGAAGTCTGTCACCTGTACAGCTGGGTGATGATCTTTGCCTTGGTCACCTCAGGAAAGCACAGTGTGTGACAGTATTTGCCTCAGCCCTGGGTAACTTTGCCAGTTTTGCAGCTCTATGCAGTAATGTGGGTGTGAGCCCAGGTGTCATGCTTGGTTCTCCCAAGTCCTTGATATTACTAGAAAACATTACTTACGTGTTACTGGTGGTTTTCTGCAGCGTCAGCTGCAGTTTGGGTCTCAAGCCACAGCTCAGGGTGGGAAGAGAACCTTTGCTTGGCTAATCCTGTTTGTTGGCTCGCTGGGTGCTGCTCCAGCTGCCCAGTGGTGTAGGAAGCCATCAGAGCAAGTTTACATCCTGGGCTTCTGTCAGGATTGAGAGCTAAAATACTAGGGTTTAACTATGGAAAAAATCCTCATTTTTGACTAAGATGCAAAGTGACACAGAGGTGTAGCAAGGAGCCGGGGAAATATCCAGCATGCAGACTCTTATTTTTCACTAATGATATATTTCATTGTCACAGCTACTGTGAATCACCGCAAGTAATTGTGATTTGTATTGTGTAATCATGTGTTAAATGAAACATGCTAAGACTGGCATAGATAGCTCTTTTTTTTTTTCTCTATTTCTCATCTATTGATTTCAAATTTTTATCTGTATACAGTGAATTGCTTTGCTGAATAAATAATGTTTTTTCTACTAAGGCAAATCACTTGATAATGCCTGTTGGCTTCAAGGAGATTTGTAAAAATTTTGCACTTTGGAAAACTAAGTAAACTTGGAATTTAGAACTCTAACTTTTGCCTACTTGTTTCTTTTTGGTGTGGTTTTTATTTCCTTAATTGTTCACTGTTGGGAGGAATTGTTCACTGATGTTGCCAGGCTATGGGGAAGTTGTCTAAGTTAATACTAACAGAGTTGTCTCTAGTACTACAGTATAATCACAAGGACATTGATGTCCAAGATGAGAACATTAGTTTGAATTATAGAGAACCTTGTGTAAAAATGTAGTATCACACCTCATTAGAAGCCTTTTTATTCTCTACACAGTTATGATTGCTTTTCAATATTTCGAAGTGTTTACATAAGCTTTAGGAAACTGCTGTGGATATTAGGGAAATTAGAAATCCATGACTGGTCATAAAAATGTTTTTTTCAGATCCTTGATGCTTGAATGATCTTCAGAGTTGGGATGGACTTAAATATAGACCTTGAGTCTGTTGCTGCTTTCAGGTTTTTTTTTAAATGACCTGCATGACAGAATCATGAGTATTGTTATTGATTTACTGACAGTACCATGATGACATGAGTTTGGGAGGGAGTCAAGGTCTGAGAGATTATAGTATTAGCATTCAAAATGACTAAGGCACCTGGAGAAATAATTTGGTTGGCGGGAGGGGAAGAAAAATAAAAAGAATGACAGTCAGCAGGACGGACACATGGTATGCTTGGGGAGAAATTAGGAGTTTTGTAAATACAGATTGAAGAAGTGGTTTAGTAGTCTGTTAAAGTAATTTTTAATAGACCAGCAAGGTAAGGATTGGTTAGGAATGTAATATTATGACAAAGAGCAGTAATAAATGAGATGTGTAGAAACAGGATTCTGAAGAGGTAACCATGGTGTAGTACTGCTACCAGCTCTGCTAGTGTGCTCAGGTGAGAAAACTGCACTCTCAAATACACATATGAGGCTGATACATCTGCTGGAGAGATGTCAGTTGAAAAAGTGACAATAATAAGTTTAAAAACAAAATTTTGAAAAAGCAATTGTTTTAAAAAAATTATATGTAATTAAGTGATAATGTTAGTTTAGCCTAATGAAGAAGAGTCCCAGGCAGGGTCATGATATATATCAGCCTTACATGTAAAAGGACACTGCAGAGAAAGAGAAGTACCTGGTGTCTGAGATGAGAGATAACAGGCTAATGATTACATCAAGGATGGCATCAGGTTGGGGACTTGGAAGAACTTAATAAAAGTCATGAAGCATTTGAGAAGATCAGCAAAAGAGAATTTGTAGTCTTTGGCCTTGAACATCTGTAGGGGTAGATGAGGAATGTCTCGGGAACAATACCTGGGCAGCTGACCCTGCCCATGGGAAGCTGGATGAACTAAACTGACTCCTTGCCTTACGAGATTCTTTGATATCCTTAAGTGCTTTAGTTAATTCCAAACTACAATAGACAGAAACAGGCATATTTTTTAATGGACTAACAGCTCTCTTTTCCTCTCTTTGAAGATTGAATGTGCTGCTTATAATCCTGAGCCGTACCTTGCTGGAGAAACAGAGTCAGATTCCTGTGCTGCAGAACATGGTTTTCTTTGGGTAAGTGTAATCTTTAAAATATGAAAGTGGTTGTCTCCTGTTTCTTTCCACTGCTTTTTGTGACTCTCAGCAATGTGTAGACATTAAATAAATGTGGGGTTGTTTTTTTCTCTTTGTTTGTTTAAGGATAAAAAGTTAGCTAGTAATTTGTCCATGTGATCTTGCTGGTCTCCGTAGGGTGTCAGTTGAGTGTGTGTGATTTGTGCAGCACAGAACGAATTCCAAAGTGCTGAGCACATTCAGAAGGGAGTTATGTGCTAATTTGTAACAATTGCTGCTAAAACACATATGAGTTTACACTGTCCTACTGTCTGTTTTCATACTTAAGGAATGTTTTGGCCACAAATAATCTGTTTAAATCTGTGTATAAAAAAACCTACTCTGCATATTGCTACGACCCCAGGTATGTTGATATTCAAGCAAAAAAAAAAAAGAGATGGATAGTTGTTGTTCTTAAAAAAACAAAAGGGAAGCTAATGATTTCAGGAGCTTTTCTAGTTACTACAATCCTGAAATTTTAAGGCAACGCTTGTGAATTAAAAGTTAGAAATAGCTTTTCTTAGTGGTCTTTTTCAAGGAGACCCATATAATTTCCTTTTGTCTTTGCCATTTGTAAACAGTCATTGCAAAAACATGCAAATTAAATCTGTGTACTGCTACAAAATATTCTTTCTTTCTCTTTCCTGTTTTATTTCATATAAACAGAAAGAGTTACTATACAAAAAACATGTACTGTGCTTGGGTAGGTTTTTTGTTTTTTTTTTAACTTCTCCCTGATTCCTTAATTTTCATGTTTGTGGACATGATGATACTTCATCTTGGATCAGGGAGAAATTTGGGATACTGTATCAGCAAGCTTACAAGACTTTCTTTTGGGACAGAGCATTTCTTTATAGGCCTGTTACTGTGCAAAGGACAGGCCTCACCTGTATTACCTTTATTACCTTTTTAAAAAGAACCTGAGACAATTTAGAACACCGGTTATTAAAATAGCAGGTTGCACAGATACTTAGGGTAATTGCATTATGTAATGTGTATACATTTGAGTCAGATATCAGAATAGGACATAATATTATTCCTGCTTTAAAAAAATAATTTATTCTGTGAGTGTACTAGGCAAGTTTGTATATATAATGTTTTGACATCTCCTGTATTTGTGCTGGATTATTCTCTTATGTCTTAATGCATGAAAATTCATAATTGCACATATAACTTGAGATGCACTCTTCAGTTAAAATTCCAGTCATTCCTTCTTGTACATCCTGATCTTCCTGGAGACAGGTATCAGTCGTGGTCTGTTTTTTTTTTTTTACTATTTTTTTATTTTTATTTTCCTTTTTCCAATTCAGATTGGCAGTTGTACTAATCAGATGGGCCAGATTGCAATAGTTTCATTTCAAAGCTCCAGCCCCAAGGTTATTGAATGCTTCAATGTGGAATCACGGATTCTCTGCATGGTCTACATACCAGAGGAGGAGAAGCTGAAAGAGAAAAACAAAGCTCCAGACTCTGAAACTGTTCTTGCAAAAACTTCTAATGTGCCTACTATTTGCCTTGGCATGGAAGAAGGAAGGTGATTCTTGTTTTTGGTGTAATATGTACAATTTGTTGATTAAGTTGGCTATAGCAAAATTCCAGGAAAATGTTTACATTTTTAAAAAAGTATCCAAGTGTTATCCCAGTGACCTCAATGTATCCTTTCCACTTAAATCAAGGAAAAAATGCACTCTACATTTTTTAAAATTACACCATGTGGTAATTGAAATTAAAGCAGTGCGTCTTTTTGATTAAAAAGGCTTAGTTCATCATACCTGAAAAATACAAATATTACTTTTGTAACATTACAATATAATCTTCAGGATTTGTGACGTGAATAATTAATATTGCTGTTTACTATTGACATGAATTACTTTCCTTTCTTTGAACTGATAGCCTACTGAGCCATCACTTGATTTATATCAGAGAACAAGGCTACTTGTTCTAAACGTAGAGGCCAGTAACCAAACAGATCTTATTATAGTTAGTTAGGCCATAAATGTGTAACTGCGTGTGATTTTTGAAAGTGTTTCTAACCAGTATAAATGAAGGAGAACAAAATTCTCCAATGAGAATGCCATTTCTAGAAATCTTTAGTTTAATTTAATTCCAGACTTAACAATATTATTAACACACCCATGGTAACAATCAATAGTAATTTTGGAAATTTTAAGTGTAAGTGACATCTGGTAGTGAGTTTTTCTTTGTTTTTTCCTAGTTCTCCAGGTAACATAATTTTTTTTTTAAACTAATAAAAGTTTTATATAGACTTATAAAAAGGACTTCAAGCAGAATTTTTATTATGTCTCTTTTTTGAATAACTGTTTCTGCAGACAAGATAATATGAATGTGTTGTCATATGTGAGTGTTAAATAATTGCACGTCGTCTACGCAGACATTCTGGAGTGTCAAGAATTGAAGGAGAAAATCCTCTTCCCCCCAATATTTTATTCTAAACTTGTCTTTTGCATATTCTGATAAGAACTGTGTAAAGGATTTCACAGGTCTGTTTTTTCTTGCTTCTTTCTATAGCATTTCTATTTACAAAAGTTGCCAAGGCTCAAAGAAAATTCGACTTCAACACTTCTTCACTCCTGAAAAATCAACGGTTATGAGTTTAACATATAGGTCTCAATACTTGTTTGCTGGCTTGGTAAATGGAAATATCTCAATCTACACAAAAGCAGAAGGTAACATAGCGATATGATTTGATGGCATCCTGAGGAACTCACATGTCATTGTATTTTGGCAGAAGTAATTTTCCACTATTATATTTTCCAAAAATTCTTTGTAAAACTGCTGAACTAGGGTTAGTACTCTTTCCAGTATGTCTGAAGAGACTTGCTGTCTCTTTTTGAAGGGTGGTTGGAACTTTGATAGTATTCCCACTTTCACCATATGTGCATATGAAAACTGATTTTTCCCCTTTAGCTTAAACCCAGAAGTCTTCAGTGTTGCAAGAGTCCAGAAATTTATGTGCTAACAGGAGTACACAGTATTTTACACAGCAGCGTGCTAATTCCTCTCAACTACCCAGTCCTGGTGTTTATGAAACACAGAAATCCCCTATTGGTAGAGATTTCTGTATATCTCATTTTAAATGACAGCCCCATTTTTACTGTACAGATAGGATAAGTCTTTCCTATGTGGGCAGTTCATGTATTCCATGGTAGGCCTCCTTTTTCTGTTAGCATTACAGATGGTTGTTTTGTATCTAGCTAAATAATTGGCTAAAATAATTTGAATAAAGGAGAATCCCAGGCAATTCTTCTGACCCTCACTAACTCTCTTTTCCAGAGCTGGTTCAGGTCCTTGTTTGTGTATTTCAGTACATGTCACTAACTTCCCTGCAGTATTGCATACATATTTAGTGATTCAGTTCAAGATCAGTGAGGCTTTGCTCAAGGTTTAAAACCTTAATGTTTTAAGTGAAATGTTAGCACAGAGACTCCTAACCTTGCAAAGTACATAGCCAGCAGAGATCTGCCCTATTTGTGTGAGCTGCAGTAATGATGGTGGTCACGCTTCTCTAATGAGGTGTGCCCTGTGAAAAGTTCAGCTGCATTTGTGTGGCACTGGACCTTGGATTCTAAATCGTACCAGTCTCTAACTGAGGAACCAAACTCAGTATCTGTAATCTTGGAACAAATTATATGTCCACTGTTAGATCATATAAAGACTTTGTTTGGGAAAGGTACAGGATGCTTTTTTTTTTCCCCCAAGCAACAAAGGACCTAGGAAAATGTGTTGGGAAAGAGACTTCCTTTGTCCAGTTGTCATCTTCAACCAAGTAGGTTTCCTGTTGAGCTGTCGTCTCTGATCCGAAGCCAGACATTAGATTTCAGTTTCCTTTAATTTTTTTTTTTTTTTTTAACCACTGAATAGCATTTTTTTTTGCTTTGCTTTAGAGGCACAGGAGTGAGGTCTTAATCTTAGATTCATAACATTTTTGGCATATCAGTTTCTCTGTGTACCTGGGAGGGGTGTTAAAGTGAATTTGTCATCTTCTCTGAATGGTGTTGGTGTATTTAAGCTGTTTTAAGACTGCAGTTACCGTCACTCGGCTTCTTCCAGAAAAGACCACTTCAAAAACACAGCTGACATCCTTGGCAGTATAACTAAGAAAGGATTCATGGGTTGCATATCTACAGAGAATGTTAAAGATGGGGCAGAGCTGTTAACCAGACTGCAATACAGTCTGGTTATGAGATGGAGGTTGTGGCATTGACCAGGATCGTAGCATCCCCTGTTTATCTTCTCCTGAAGACACTGGTTTTGGGCAGTGAGATGTTCATAGAACTTGTCAAAGTCTGGGTCATGATCACTGGAGCTTTGAGATGGGAGATAATGGTATTTTTCTGACTCTTGTCAGTCAGTCTTGTAGTCCCTCTCCTTACTGCTTGGTCAGTGTGGCTTATTTCAGTTCTCCATGCACCATGGAAGTTGTGTGATTCAGCTGCTCCCATGTTAGTGTCCATCTTCCTTATAGTTGGCTGCTGTGGTTATGTGAGGCAGTCAGCCCTGGAGGGGTGTTTTTATGAGCACTGACCTATTTACCAAACAAAGGAATCCAAGCAGTGAAATGGGAGGGAGGGGGAATGCAACCTCCGAGGAGCTTTGTGCAATTCGTCAGGGTTGCCTTCTGTTCTGCAGAGAGGGTTACTTTTCAGTCAGGCACTTCATCTTGGGTTTTGGTCTGTCATCATAAAGGAGATTAAGTAAAGATTTAAAAGTGAATGTGAAATATATCACTGAATTAGATCTTGATTTGGAGCCTGAGAAGGACAAATGCTGTGAGATACACAGGAAAAATGGTTGTGCAGCCTGTTACAGGATTCCATGAATTAAAAAGGATAATCCTTCTTCTAGGATGAAAATCTATCTCACAGTCTCTGATAGAGTTGGGGTCCTTTTGTCTTCCTCCCTGCGCAGAAACTGTGAATCAGTTCAGTCACTGAAGCCCAATGTCTTACTCTGTGTAGTCGAAGACCCACGACTTGTGTCATTTGGTGTGCAGGACCCAAGTAGCTCTAATTTCTCCAGTTGTTTTCAGATGGGTCAGTGCATATAAATATCCATGATGTTTGTTTACAAACAGCAAGTACTCTCTCCTGAGTTTCTTCACTAGAGAGCTTTGCCAGATTAGCAGCATCCAGAGTGCTCTCTGGCTGCAGAAAATCTTGTCTTGAAGTAGTATAAAATGGAAACTGAAAAGTCTGTACAGTAAACCAAGGACCAAGTGCCATGTTAGTGGGAGAATAGGAGGTGCTCAACTTCCTTTCTGGAAGGTAGTAGTGTTTTGCTGAGACACCTCTATATCCATGTATTTTCACATATGACATAAAAAGCACTTGAGCTTTAATGTATTTGAACATAAACTAAAAGCAAAGTCATGAGTTGCTGATACCATAAAATCTACTTGGCTCTTAAATGTGAGCTAACATCATGATTTGTGAAAATATCACAGATGCAGGTCTGCTAATATTGTTATTAATTAATTAATTGTAAATTAGTACCCCTGATTGTTATTGTAAAAATAGTACCCCTGATAATTATCCTCACTAATCCTTAATTCTATTTGCGTGAGAAGAGTTGTGTGGGGAACTGTGAAGCAGCTAATGAATTAAATGCTGTTCTACATAGGAATGGGAGTGATGCAGATGCAAAATTTCTGACACCTTGTTTGTTGGGAACTTACTTTACAGGTCTGTGAACTTTTGCACAGTTATCAGTCTGAAAAATCCTGCATTTAGTGTTTGCCTCAGGCTGAGTTAATATTTCCATGCAGAACATGCTTAGAAGAGGTTAAGGAAAAAGTGTGTTGTCTGTGTTTAAAAAACATAACAAAACCCCTTTGTGATGATTGCAGACAGCAGAGCAGATGTGTTTTCTGAGTGATGTAATAGCAAAAAAGGTCAGCGTGTGTTTGACTTCCATTCACAAAAGTATCTTAGGAAAGGGAATTGTTCCTGATATACTGTAGTCAGTTCCAGCTACTTCCTTCCTTCTAGACATTGATATACATTTCCTTTCCATTAAGTCCTGTAAAGAGTACGGAGAGAAACAGGAAAAAGAAAATAAAACTCAGAATTATTGTGGCAGAAAGTAGAAGAATTCATACTTTAGTAGTTTCAGTAATAGTTTGGTCAGGTAAAATGATTAACAGCTGAGGCAATTTTGACCATGCACAGAACAGAAGAGACTTCACTGGTAAGAACTTAGGGAGTTCTGAAGTTGGTCAGAAGTTTTGATGACTTACCTGTCCAGAGAGGCCTTGTGACACTAATCAAGTGAGCATTTTCGGAAGATTAATATCAAGGAAAATGACCAAAACTGAAAGGGAATACAAGAGTAAGAGGAAATAGTTATAACAGTGAAGGAGTAGCAAGTCAGTTCAATTGGTGAGGTACCTTGATGGATTTGGTAAGACACTTGTGTCCTCTGAAAAACTGAGGAAAGGAAGAATATGTGGAATGTAAAACACTGATGTCAAAGTCAGAGCTTGAGTGGATCCATGTACTGCTCCTGCTTGTCTGAAGAGTGGATTTCTGGCATGTGATTGCCACTTCAAGTAGACATTGTGAGAGGTATTGCTGTGAAAGATACGGAGTGGTATTAAGCTGTTAGGCAGAGGACTAGAGCAGTGATACTGAAACAGAGATAAAATACTGTTGTCTTTGCAGTGTCACATAATACTCATTACCAGAAATATGCTGACATTGCTTTCAGTCTTGTTTGTGTATCTCATGCCAGGACCTCCAGCACCATCCCCTGTATAACTTTAGGAAGAGCTCTGTCAGCTGTTTAGCTTGAAGAATTTGATCCATATGTGAGAAAAAATTAGTATGCATTCATAGTATAGGACATTCCTAGTTACACATTGTTTAGAAGAGCAGACCTGAGTGTCTCATCTTATTTTCAAGTGATAAGGAATGTGCTAAACTTTTGACTTCTGTAGGTACCATTTTACTCCTCCACAGCACTGGTTTATGTACCATGTGATGGAAAAAATGTTTGTGCTCCACTGCACTAATTAACCAAGAACTGCTGTTCTCAGGGCTGTGTTGGCAGCTCTGTTGAAACCATCAATAGTGCTGCTAAGCAAGAGAGGAAGCTGTCAACAAAAAAGCTTGCTCGGTTCAGCTCGACTGAAAGCATAAAGGAAGGGAAAAGTACTACAAACTTCATAAAGACTTTTGAAGGAAATAAACTATGTGTTAAAAGGTTATCTCATATGAAGACCTGAGTGCACCGACTACTTATAATTATTAAAAGTACTAAATATTTAAAAATATTTATAAATTAAATAATAGGAAGCTTATTCTTATAGCTTATTGTAAAGTAATACTGCTTTCCTGCATTGGAAGGGTTTTGTGGAAACAAACCACAGAAAGATAAAACAGCCAACATTGTGTCCTATAAAATGAACATTGTTTTAAAACTTTTCCTTTTGGATTAAATTTGAGTGAATAGAAGGATAACTAATTTTCCAAAATTCATAAAAATCACAAGACTAGTAACGAAATGCACTAATGGAAATAATGTCCTTATACATTAAAGTCTTAGAAATATTTTATGAGCATGAGAGACCTTACTTTGATGCAGCTTGGTATATGCATTGCAAGATACTGTTCAACACTGGTGTACAAACTATGGCATGTAACTTCTGGAGAAATATAATTTACAAAGAGTATTAAAAATAGTGGCATAACACGGTGTCATAACACAGATCTATTAGTATAAAATCTGTCTTCTATTTTTTAAAATACTCATCTAATATGCAAATCAGACATCTTACATACAACATAAATACACAACATCTAATTTCCAGAAGCCCCTTGATTCATTTCTATATTTGACCCTGTTCTCAGATTTTGTAAATACATCTCTTTCCTGCAAACAGCTGTACCTACAATTCATATAGTATGCCTTGAGATTCTATTGGCAAAAGTTTTATTTTGGCTTCTATTTCTTGCTTCTTTTCTCTTTTGCCAGGAAGAAATAAATTTATTTAGTCAGTAACTAGCAAAAGATTTTATAGCATCAAACAAGGCTGTTCCTTATCTTTTTGCAAGTGCTGTGACTACTTTTAAATACCTGGATAGTGCCATTTGTTGGAACTACTTACATAAGTATGTCTTGAATCTGCAGGTGTTTACACAAGTAGAATAGAGATAATGCTCCTTTTCCCTTAGACTGTAGAAGCATTGGACATTGGATCAGACAGATAACGTGAAATAGCCAGTGTCAAACATGAAGTCTGTGCAGGCAGGTATTGAACTGGGTCTGCTGAGATGGAGAGAGAGGCAGGGAGAGTATTATGTTTTCTTTGAGGTATGATTTTGATAGTCTAAGCCACTTGTGAACTAGACACAGACTTGCTAAGTAATTTTGGAGATGGGTGATAAAATTCTTGGTCAGCAAAATGAAGTCGTGATCTCACTTGTAGCCAGCAGCCTGTGGTTAAAGCATTTACAGAAGTATGTCGGATTATCAGACTTAATCCCTTGCCTTGCTTGAGAGGATTTTTACCCATGCTTTCCACTCTCAAGAGATTTCCCTGGCTGTCACAGAATTAAAGGAGAGAGATGCACAGGGCTTAATTTGTCCTCCTGGTGCCATTCTACTTTGTATAATTAATTAATCATTCACTGAGGCAGGGTCCAGAACACAGCTGACACGTCCTTTGAATACTGCTCTAATTACTAGACCAGAGAGTGTCCCCCTACCGTTTTTTCCCCGCATCTGTCTCAGATGCTGTCTGATCTGGAAGACAGCAATGTTTGCAGGAAGAAATAAAAAAGCACCAATGAATAGCCTTATCACATGACTAGGGTCATAGGGTAGAGTGATAGCTTTGGATTTTTTGTGGGTTGATACATCAAGTGGGATTTCAGGGTTTTTTTTTTCATGAAATCATGGTAACATGAAAGACATCAGTCTCTATCTCACCTTCTTTGTATGTCCAGTTCTACAGAACTCTTAAACTGGATTGCCAAGTACTGTGTTAGAACACACACCAACAGGGAATGGCTTTGTGAGAACTGAGTTTTGTTAGGTATATATGTTGAATCAAATATTCATGACACAGATGGTATTTATAACATTGATAGTGTTGAACTCACCTTCTTACATTGATCAAAATTATTAATAAGGCGTAGTACTGAGTCATCTGAGGAGTTACATGGAACTTCATGGCACAAAGGTCCAGATTTAAAAAAAAAATTAAAAAACATTAGATGTTTGAAATTGAATTTAAGCAAAATATAAATCTGAGACCACAGTTGAGGTCGTTATTCTTCTGTCATTTCAGTGTCAGCTATGCTTTATATATGAATTAATGTGTAGCTTGAATGTATTTAAGAGAAAGAATTGTCAAGTTCCATGAACTTTTGTTCTACATTAATGTAAAATATATTTTCAGTGTGAAAATATAACTAGAAAAGGTAGCTTTTTGCTCAGCATATCTGCTCCTTGCCCAAACTCACAGTCCTTATCCTTCAGAAAAAAACAGGAAGAATGTACCAGAATTATGCTGGGTTTATTCCAAAGAGTGCTGCTACCTACAGGTTGTTGTTTAACTTCTGCAGTCAGCATCCCTTACACAATGAAAGTTGTGACACACACGCGTGCAGCTTCGCTCTCTGAAGGCTTTGCACTGCCTACAGTGGTTACAGCAATCATAGGGTATGGGCAGCTTCCAGTTTAGAATTTAATTTGTGGATAATGTGGTTTCTAGAGAATGGAAACTTTTCCAGAACTTTGTTTATAACTAATAACATGTATGAGTCATAGAGAGCACAGCATGACTTCGACATTGCTGGGAGAATTTGCAGGCTAATAACTGGAGGCACTCTTCTCAATGCAAGCTAAAATAATGAAAATTATTTTGACAGCCTGAAACTAAATGTCACTTTTACAAAGATGCTTTCAGAAGAGAGCCACATCCTGAGAATGACTCAGCAAACTTTGTTTCACAGAGATGACAGCAATGTTGAGAAGTACTCCAAAACTGAGGCTTCTCATTATTCTTGTTGCTACTGTTATTGGTGAAGCAGGAAATTTTGTACCCCCTTTCCCTAAGCAAATAATAGGAGATGCACTTGTTTTGAGGAGAGAAAAGAAAAACTTGTACTTAAGTGCTTGCCTAAAGATGTGTTTACTTTGGTCTTATCAATCAAAATTTAAGTGGTTACTGAGTTGAAACCAGTGTCAGAAAAGTAGGTAACTTTTTTGCAGCTTGTGCAGGAAGAAGGCTTTTCAGTGGAGAAATGGTGCTTTTGAAATATTTTATCTCAGTGTAAAACCCAGTTACTTTTAACAGATTTTTATATTATTAATAAATCATAGTGTATAGAAATGTTATCTTTGAGACTATATTCAATGAGTACTTAAAATATATAAACTAACATGAAAACATTAAAATTATTATCGACGTACTTAGTATGACAATTTGTATGTATAAAAGATAAAGCTACAACTGTTTCAAGAAACTCATGTTGCTGGCTCTTAAATTTGGGGATAAATAATCTGCTAGTCCTTGTTTCAAAGAGATGGCAATTGAGAGTGTCCAGAGCAGTAGGTTGAAACATGCAGTTCTTACCAGAACCACTCTGAATAACTGATTGTGCCACATACACATGCATAATTTAATTTAAATCTGCTAAATGCAGTCCAAAGAAAACACTGTGGGTTTTATAATTAGTGGAAAAAGTAAGAAAAGTGAAGATGTGGCACAAGACCAAGTTTTAATTTCTTCTTTTTTTTTTTAATTTCCTTCTTAAATGAAACATCTAGTAGCAGGAAGGTGCATTCCGTCAATATGCTCTTAGAGAGTGACCTGCACTCATTAGAGCCTACAGTAAAAATCTTCCTGACTACTTTGCACATGAAAGATGATTCTGTCCTAGTTAGAAATGGATTCATCTTGAAATAAGCTGATTGTGAGCTCTTTCTGAGTTGGAGACAATTGTGTCAGCCATGGGTTTCTGCCTGTATTTCCTCTGGAAAGGAAAGCAGTTGAATCAGAACAGCAACTTGGTATTCCTGGATTATCATTTAATCTAGATAAAATTAGCGCTGTTGACAGATATATGAGTACTTAGGTTTGGGTTTTCCCCTTAATGTTGTTTTATCCTTACAAATGTACCCTGGAAGCTAAAAGTAACCATACATAAATCACAGTGTAGCATGAAGTGGCAACTTGCAGAAACTCAAGCAGTGGGCTTTTCAGAACTGTTTTAAAGCAAAGATCACCATTTGGTTGTGTATAACCTTTCTTCTTTTTTTTGTTGAAGATGGGACATGGAACACGGAACCTCAGAAGATAGTTAAATTGGGGGTTCTGCCTGTTAGAAGTCTGCTTGTGATGGAGGAGACCATTTGGGCTGCATGTGGTGGACAAATTTTTATAATCAGCACTGTGACGCATTCCATAGAGGTAAACACTTTTAAAAGCATTGCTCACCTATTATGCTACAGGATTTGGTGAAATTTTAAAGATTAAAAGCTGTTTAAGAAGCATCATGATTCAGGAAGCTTTTTATTGAATATGGTCTCAGTTCTGTTAAATCCCACTCCCTTCATTTTTAATTCTGCTATTGTGTTCTCTGCTGATGTCTCATTAGACCTTGCTTCCATTTACCCACTGGTTTCCATAAGGTGCTTGGAAATGATAGAGTATTTGGGGCAAGAGATTTTCTTAAAATTGAAATCTGAGGTATGGCAGCAGAGAAGTGGGTGCCTATAGGAATTTATGTTAATTACAGGAGAAGGTTTAATTAAGAGACTACCTCTATATAGTTAGATGTTAGTTGTACCTTGTGATAATTTCATAATGTATTTTTTCAGAGTTTTCCTTCTTGGTGGCCTACAAAAACTTTATTTGCATAAGAGCAGTTTCTGATGAATAGTACACAAAAGCCGTCTTTTCTGGAATGAGAGAAGAGTGTTAAAGATTCAAATTCACATTTGTGACCACATTTTGCAGAAAATGCTAAGCCCTTATTTCTGCCAAAATTACAGCTTTCACCAAAAGAACATCTTAGCCATCCAAAGTTAAGAGGTGATGAAACATTAGGAGTTCAACCTCTCCTTCAACCTACAGAGTGTCACTGAATTGCATGTTTACAGCCATGAAGTTCTTCCAAACAGGAGTCATGATGAGCTCACAGCCTCCTTCTTTGTGTGCTTTGTTGCTGCTTTTTTTTTTCATTGATGATCGTGTTTTCTCCCAACAATTGTCTGTTTGGTACAATTGATTCTGTGAGTCACTGTCATGGGTTTGCAGGGAAATAGCTAACATCCTAATTTCCTGTCTTTTTCTTTGTTTTCTGAGTGATTTGTTTCATCTAATAAGATGCTTGGATCATATATTTCCCTTCTTTGCTTTTCTTTAAGGTTTGTTTCGTTGGTAGTTTGAATGGTCTGATTAGGGAACGCTTTTGGAAGAGTGATTTGGATAGATGCTTAAAATGGACTTTCATTAGTTTCACAGCCTCTAGGACACATGGTTACTGTTCTACAGTGTTTGGTGACAAATATCTCAGATTCTTACCAGGGAAACAGTAAGAAATCACAGCCAGATTGTTCCTGTGTGAGGCTGGATATATACAGACAGATCTCTGTAAATAAATTTGGCAGTTCTGGCCTAATTCTCTAACAAAGCTCTCCCTAAACCAGGTGGTGTGGCTGCAGTTTGGGTTATGCTGGGCTGTCTTGGCAGAGGAGAACAAATCCAGAGTTAAACAAGCTTTGAGAATTAAAGAATGTTTAAAGCTTACTCTGTCATAATACAGTACAATATCATGGACTGCAGTCTTGAAAACAGAAGTTTGGAGAAATAAAATAACAAGCACTCTACCAGCATCTCTCAGACATGGCAGTTTCATTTCTCAGCTGTTACTACAGATTTTCTTACAAAAACATCACAGGAGGTTTCTTCTCATTTCTCAACTAAGCCATCTGTTGTATTCAGAGGTCAGGTTGTTATAGGTCCATTATACACACAATGAGTGTTGCAGCAAACAACATATAAGGTATGATGCATATGGGTTGAGTAGTATTTTTTCAGTATAAATAGTTTTCCTCAAGAACGTGATGGTTTTCTGTATGTCTGGCTGAGGGTCATCTTTTTTATTTCATACAAATACCCATGGCATAGCATGTCATCCTCCTTACAGAACTGTGAACAAGTGATGATTTTGTGTTGCCTCTTTATGGCTCTTAAGACATACTGATCTTTTTCTCATCATCTCGCCAGAATAAACAGGTCACTAATGTTTTCAGTATTCCTGCCTACGTAGTGACCTGACTTGTTTTGATAATTTCCTAGGTTTCTGTTTCCAAAAGTGATCTGCTATGTCCTTAACATGTTTGCTGGCAATATTGTTTCAATATTATATGATGCATGAGATAATTTGAACTCTGTGTATACCAAATATTTTAACATCTGAATTGCCTCTTCCTTATTGTGAAGAGCAGAAGCTTTGCTGTAGGAGGGGAAGCAGCAGCAAGGAAATGTTTCTTCTCCCTCTGTGCTCTCTCTTGTTGAGAGTTAGTAGTAATGATTTGACTCAAGATCTTTTACACAAACTTAATCTTCGCTCTATCAGCAGGAATCCAGGTGTTGCACAGGGCTCAGCTGTTACTTTTCCCTCTTTACTTTACCTTTATATTTCCATATACTTAATGTGGACATAGTCCATATATACTGCAATGCAGCTGCTTGCTAGCTCATTGCTACTGTCGTGCATATGTACTGTGCTCTGCATCAGGTACTTTATCAGTAAAGGCACCTGAAAACATTTTAAGGCCATGTTTTTGCAAGTCCATGAGAATATTCAAGACTATTTTGTGAACTTGTCCTTGTGAGGCACTCTTTGCCTCACAAGTATCTCATATTTAACTGTCTGTGATGCCGTGATGATTTTTTGCCTTTTCTTTTATACCCCTTTTACATACCTTTTTATAGATTTTTGTATTCTTAGTGTTTTTTAGCCTGCATTCTTAGACTTATTTGTCAAGCTAGGAGACTAAACATCTTAGAAGTCTCATAGTTAGGCATCAGTGTGCCCCAGACACCAAGGTCCTCTCCAGAACACATTTTGTAAACTGAGATAGGAACATCCAGGGGAAGGTTCCTTGGGGAGGGGCGCTCACTCAAGCCTCTCATTGGGGAATCTTTGATAGATATGCTAATTAGTAAGATCTATAATGTTATACCAGATCTATTGTGGGTGTGCATTGCAGTGTGCATTTCAGCGCATTCCACCTGGACATGGTGCATCTAAGGATCCTTAAAATAAATACTGAGGTAAAATCCCTTTGCCCTTCTAACCGTATTTGATTCTTGATTTTAAGACCAGGAAAAGGCATCATCCGTGCATTTTCTAAGTGCAAAATACATTATCCTTGAAGACAATCTCATTCCATGCCTCCTTGCTTTGCTAAGATTTTTAAGATTTTTTCTTTATTTAGTAATTTTTAGTAAATGAGCAAGTTTGGCACTGTGTATTGGATTTGGATATTACTCACTTCTCCTGCTTTTTCCCCCCCCCTCTGTTATGGGTAAGACTCTCAATTCACTTGTTCTAATGATATGTTGCTGTAAGAGAATGTTTTAGGTAATGTCTTTTATTGGCACAGTGCCCCAAATTGGCAAAATGCCTCAAGATCCTTGGCAGGGCACACATGAGAAATGCATCAATTGCTGTTATATATTAATTACATACTCTGATCCTCTTTCTGTTGAGAAGAAATTTGTCACTTAGTTTTGACCCTAGATCTGGCAAATGTATTGCTGTTGGATACAGACCTACATCCAGTTATTGGTCTGTGCCCGTAGCTCCTTGTACTCTGCAAAAGTAGTTTGTGTTTGTTAAAAAACTTCAAAAAGTGCCAGAATATTTAATAGAATAAAGTCACCAGTTGGGTGTCATTCTATCCTAGTCTGTTTTTTTCTTGTTTTTAAAACTTTGCTAACTGTACAGGAGTTACACTAAAATGTTCAGCTGAGTAAACAAAACCAAATAGAAATCCCTATACATGAGTGTGGGTTCACAAGTACTGCAACTGCTTTAGAGTAGTGAAGGACATCTGTTTGACATTGAGGGTAATGACCCCCATTATCCTGTTCGCCTGAAGCTGGAGAAATCGTGGTTCATCTCTTGGTGCAGCTGTTTGATGTAAGTGAGCACCCCCTCAAAAGAAGGGCTCTGCTGTGTCCCACACTGCTGGAACACTGGTGAGCTGCACGGGGCTGTGGCATCCACAGTGCCTTCTGCAGCTCCCGTGCTGCTGTAGTTAGAATGGGAGAGCCTGAGGGGGAAAAGCCAGGCTTTGAATAGAGAGGAATGTAGGTATGAAAACTAAAAGAGAAAAAGAAAATGAAGTTCAATTCTTTTGATAACAAAAGGAGTAGGACGTTTTTGTTCGAGTCTGTATTTCTTGTTATAAAAATAAAAGAAAAATAGAAGTAAAAGGCCAGCTCGTTGTTTTTCAGATAGACATATAATTGAAACAGATGTCAAAACTATCCTTTATGCAAAAATCTCTGCATAAGAAGGTGCAGTTTTGGGGTATGTTCCTGCTCCATGTTAGAGGACCCTTTCAATGAGAAGAATAGTTCTTTCTACAGTTTTCTTGTTGTGTTTGCAGTATACAGTTGTAGTGGGTTGAACCCACTTCCAACCATGACAACAGTTTTACTTCAGATGGGTCTGTGTGTTCCAGCAGACAGCTGTACGAATGGCAGGACAGACTTAAGTGGGAGTATAATGAGTTGGCTGGTAAAACTGGAATGTGACAAAAATGCATGTGCAAGTTGTTTTTAGTGGCACCAACGGAATTATCAGCTGTGGTCACATTATTCCAGAGAAAATTCTTTTCTTACACTCTTCTTCATTTTTCTTCTCATTTCAAACAGTGCAAGTTGCTGGTCATGTTCTCTTCAGCAGCCTTGGGTCTACCCCCTAGAAGTTCTCAAAAGCCAATTAGTCATCAGTGTAGGGATGTGTGAGTCTATAAACAAAGTAAATATTTTAGAATCTTTTTGCAGTGGAACATGCATGATGAGAATATCAGGAAATCTAGTCATAAGGGCTGGTTCTGACTTGGAAAGATGTTTTTTATGGATAAATTCTTCTGTTGAATAAATTTTATGATTTTCAAATTGTGTATAGCATTTGGTAACGAATGAATGGTGGTTACTTGAGGAAAACAGTGAATATAAATGTGCCTACCAAAGTTGCTTACCTCACATTCTGCAGTGTTATAATTCAAAGAATCAAAACGTAATACAGTAACACTCAAGAACTGAATTACTCCCTGACAGCTGAAGAGAAACTTCTCTGTTCATTTACTAAAAACAGAACATTTGAAGAATAGTGTTAACAAATGAAAAACACAACAGATAATTCCCATTCTCTTTAAACAGCAAATTCCTCAGTGAAAATAATAATTTATGAAGTAAGAAAGTATGAAAAGAATATTAAGTGCTTACTAAACATAATACCAAATGTTATGCTTTGTGGAAATCCTAAAATTTTATTCTTTGTTTCTGATCTTAGCCTGTTAGTTGAATTTTGATGGAATATTCGGACAATATGCCTATAACCCTATTATATTTAGATTTTAATGAAAAAAATACCAAAATGTAACTCTTAATTGAAATGCCTGGAAAATTTAAGGTTATTTCATAAGCAAGAAGGAGGTACTTCTGAATTTCATCTGCAAATATAATAAAGAGTATATAATATGTTAAGTGAATATTGGAGCACTTACTACTTCCATACCCCTCAGAGGGAGACTTTTATCCAAGAAACAGTTTGTCATTTATTTAGCTAAGTGAGTTTTATGTTTACCAGACTGGCACAACAATAAAAGTCAGTGTTAAACATCAGAGACAGTCTTCTTACAAGAGAAAACTGTGGGGAAAAAAAAATCCCTCTTTCTTGTTAATGATTAAGAAACTTTACTACAACTTTATCTCACATGTTAATAGAGACATGTAGAGAGGTTTCTGCCTTCCTGGACCCAGGTTGTAACTGTGAAGGCACTAGATGAAGGAAAAAGGTCTATATTCAAAGTGTTGTGTAACTTATATTTAGAAAGAGGATTTTGGCTTTTATAATGACAAGCATCAATTATTTTAAAGGTAGGAAAATAAAATAGCTAATACTTGTGAAATTCAGAAGCATTGAAAACCAAGCCGCAATATTAAGGCTCACATTGTTACGTGTGTAACTGAGCCAAGAATTGTGTGTTTATATTCTTAAGCACTCTACTTTCTAAATATGACTTTTTATTACATTCTGTTATTCTTGTTATGAAAAGACCCCATGGCAGAACAAAAGGAAAGTGGTTTTTATTGTAGAAAGAGAAGGTCTGCTGTAGATAAAAGTACAGCTGTGGTAGTTTTCCCAAAGGAGCATCAATAAGGAAATAGAAAATCGTTTTAAGTCTGAGTTGTTGTGGGCTTTCCAGCCTCTGTCATGCAATATTTTTAAAAAACAGAAAATCTGAGTTCCTCTGTCATTAGGTGGAACTTTGGCTCAAGAACTGAGAATCCTTCCATACTAATGATGATGCATTTCCAAAAAAAGTCCCAAGGAAATTAACACATCAAATGCGGCTATCAGAACATCCTGAGCAAAGCAGAGGAAGTTTTGTCCTTGTCAAAGAGGAGGAAGATACACTGCCTACACTGAAAAGCTGGTAAGAAAGGTTGAGTGACATCCTTGACTTGCATCTCCCCATAGAGCCCTTGTTTTTCTTGCAGAACCATTTTGAAGCCCATCAAGAGGAAGGGATGGTAATCTCCCACATGGCTGTGGCTGGAGTGGGAGTCTGGATTGCCTTCACATCTGGATCTACTCTGCGACTGTTCCACACGGAGACACTGAAACACCTCCAGGATGTTAACATTGCCACGCCTGTTCACAATATGTTGCCAGGTAGCTGAATTGCATCCTGTGGTAACATTTTTGTTTTATCCCTCTTGTTCTCCAGTGCTGTAGATTAGGCCAGAATCAGAAGGTTCATCTCAGACTTTGAGTCTGATGTCTCCTGACTATTTGCTTTGGAAAGTCATAGTCCATCTCCTGCCCAGGCGAACAATATGTGCAGTGAGCTGCTTGAGTAACAGTTCTTCTCCTTAGAGGTTGCCAGTGTAATTCAATAGATAAGCAGGCGGATTCTTCTGTTTGGTCGTATTTTTTGTGTGACTGTGAAACAGTTGGACAATGTAATCTGTCATGAAAATGTATTTAGTTTGCAGAGATTAGCATTTGCTTCTGGAACCTTAGAATCATGTGCATGATGGAATCATTTTTCCTAAGATCTGGACCAAAAAACCACTTGCTTAATTTCAGTTACATCAGTAGACCCAGAGAGCTCAGCTGAACCACTCACACCCTGCCCATTTTGAAGTGTGTTCAGTGTTTTGCTGATCGGAGCTCTAATTTTTTGAATTAAATGGTTAGTCTTAAATGAAACTTGTGATTGTTAGAAGAAAGTTTTACAGCTCTTTTATGTATTTTAAGACAGAAGCTGTTCAACAGGCAGTTGCAATGGCTTGTATCAGTTTAGCAAGTGAGTGACAAGGACCTCAGCACCAGCAAGCACATCAGGTGGGAGCTGTGGCAGTGCTGGGAGGAGAGAGGAGAAAAGTGGTACTGGCATGGCTGAGCATGAGGTATCCATGAGTGGATAACCATTCTTTCTGTCTCTCCCTGTTTGTAGACTGGAATAGACCAAGCTTCTGCAGTTTTTATGGGTAATGTGTATGCCAGCTTTATTGCTTAGTTTATCTAGCAGAAGCCAGTTCTTCCCACATAGAGATTATATTTATATTCTCACAGGAGTTAGGTATGAATCTTAAATCAAAAATGTTTCACTTCTTCAGTCTCTGTCTTCTTACCATGTTTTCTTTCAGATGACATTAGCTTTGCAATAAAACTCTATTATAAATTGTGTCTGTTTGTCATGTTCTAGACAGGGTGTTTTTTACATGTGGTGTTTGACCGTAGCTCCAGCACTGAACAGCAGCAAATCCCCTGCCTTTCAATAGATTATTTGATTGAATTCATCACAATTATGCAAAGAAATCAAGATTAGTTGTAAAAAAATTAACTTTTAGTATGTTCTACTGTTCATAGTGGAGGGGAAAAAGGGAAGTAGGGCCTCCCTTTTACAAATTTTCTGCACATCAAAATCTTCAAAATCTAGCTTTGTGTTCATTGCCATGGCAATAAAACTGCTGATATAACATACCATTATTTTTGTAAAAGGGTTTTAGCTAATTATAGATCCTTGGTGTCATCCTTACCCATTTTAGCTCCTTTTTTTTTTTTTTTTTCCTCAATGTCTTCACAGAAAGCACACCAGTGAATGGAAATGGAAGTTTATTTTGGGAGTAGGACATTATTACAGCAAATGTTCAAAAGGAGACTCCTTTCTAAAAATGAAATGAATTTCAATTATTTAGCAGCAGCTCTCTGGCCTGTTTATATGATCTCAAAAATGCTGCAACAACAAAAGCTAAAAGACAGAGTAGTAGGAGGTTTACATAATAAAGCAGCAGTAAGAACTAAAGTTTTGGAATTAAAAGGAGCTAAAGAATAAATCAAGTTCTGTATAGTATATACTGGGATAAAAAAGGATAAAAAACCAACAAAGTGAAACTGAATTGCAACACAGAGAAATAGCTGCATATTTACAATATACGTATTTCCCTTCTTGGGAGATTTTTACAACATTTAGTTTTAAAGGAAAAAGCTCTGTTAGTTTTCTGAAATTCAAAAGAAGTTCCTTAATATGTAAAAATAATAGATAAATAAAAATTCAAGTGGTATTGAAATGAGAGAAGAAATTGGTGTAAAAATATTGCTAAGAGCCTTAAGAGGAGAGATTAAAAAGGCAAGATCTCTGTAAAACTTTGAAGATGGACTTCTTTTCCCAGGATTGTAGTAGTAACATTATGTAATACTGGCCCGATTGGCTACCTAGAGATGTCATCTCTGTCTTTACGTAAAGTAATGTAAATTAGAGGAGTGTTGCTTCATTAAGTTAATGAAATTTTTTTGTTGTTATACTCTAAAAGAAAAACTTACTGTCACTGTCAGGAATGGTTACTGTGAGTTACAGTACTGTATTTAAAAGATAGCTATAGTAACTAAGCAGAGTAGGAAGGTCTCCTAACCTTACTAATGAGTTCTCATAGCATTAAATTTCCCCAGTTTTGTCCTTAGGAGAAGACAGTTTTAAATATCACTGCTCTCTGTCTTGTAAAGGATGTGCCTCCTGTGCTTTGGGGAAGACAGCCCGGCAGCACAGTGGGCAGGACAGAATCACAGGGGAGTGAAGTGGCACAGAAGGTGATTGTCCTTATGATTTGGTGAAGTTTAGTAATACAAAAAAGCAGACGGTTTCTGGCAGATTCTTCTATCTGCTGGAGGCAATTTTAAATTTGTGGCACTCCACTAATGAGTATTGGAGCTGGGAAGGCTCTCACTTTCTGGAGTTATTGAAAGTTTGTGCTTAGGAATGCAGGACTGGAAATTAAACCAGGGTCACAGAGGTGATTGTGGGATAGGCATTTAGTCTAGACTGGTCTGTACTACCTTTACTTCATATGTCATCAGAAATATTTCTTAATAATGTATATCAAGATTGGGTTCTGTAACGAAAGACCAAATGCTTTGTGAGAAAGGAAGAGAATGGTTGAGAGGAAGAACATCATTATTGTTGTAGGTCCAGCTAGCTATTTATTTCACTGTCTAGTTCACTGTGGATTCACAGTACAGCTGGATTGCTTTTAAGGAGCCCAAGCACAGCTCTGTTATCTTAACAGAGGGCATATACTGAGCAGCAGAGAAATCTATTAACATTTGAAGACAAATACACACATTTCGCTAGTGCCACATACTTCATTTGTAGAGCAAGTTTATGCTTAAATGTTTGTGATCTGTAGTTGAAGGTTCAACAAAGGCAGTTTTTCACCAGCCTTTGTCACAGCTCACACCAAAAACAATCATACTATATATGAACAGACCACTTGTTTTTTCATAGTCACAGTCAGTATTATATTAAAGAACATCCTTAAACATGTTTTTGCTCTCAGCTGTAAAAGAATTTGCCCTTTTAAAGAGGTTACTATGATTACTGTGACCTTGATACTTCATTCTCATATAGGTGATGACAGGTAACGTGTTTAACAAAGAGATGATTTCTGCTTAAGTTGCTATATTCTGTTTATATCCATATATCCTCCAATGGCTTGTGGGTTTCCTGGAAACAGATGACAAAAGCAAAGAAAAAAAAAAAAGTATCATTTCCTCTTTATGGAAAACAAACTCTGCTATGAGGCTTTACAGCTTGCTTTTTTCCCACCCCTCCAGGTGCCAGACCATGAAATGCAGTTGCTTTATGATCATACTGCAGGGAAATGATAAAGATGAGAAAATGTTAGGTCAGCCCAGCAGATCTGTATTGTGGGCTGGTTTTTTACATTGTCAGAGCAGCATAGCCACGTTAGAGGATATGCAGCAATGTCCTTGCACCTGTTTGGGGTTGAATTCAGTTCTATAAGGATTTATCCACCTCTGGTGGTGGTTGTAATGGAGGCCTGAGAAGGGTGAACACAGAGCAGACCATACACAGTAAAACCATTTGTCCATGTATAAGCTTAAATATTGGCTTCAGTTCTTGTAAAGTCAAGGTCTTGGTCAGATTATTTTACAGGTTTTAACAGTTTTTTCTTCAATGTGACAGTGTGATCTAAAAGTTGTTACTTGGTTTTGGCATATATGTTTATCATTTTCTCTTCGTAACTTGTTGATTTCTCTGCTTATGGCATAATACCTTCTGGAGAATTGGATTGACTATTTTTCTCTGAATTTGAAATAAAACAAAAACTCAGAAAATAACAAAGATAAGTATGATTTCAAACTTTGGCTAGCAGATAAATTAATATTTTAAAATAGTAATTTTTAAAAATCTATTTATATTTTTTTTTAGTTGTTTAATGTTATTCCAAAGTATCTTCTCAGATGCAGATGTTTCCTGCTTTTCCATGATTTCACGGCAAGCAATTAATGTTTTGACCTCTCTATAGCTGTTTTGTGCTTTAGGCTGTGCTCAGTGTTTAAGATTCTAAGTTGCTGGCTGATAATTTGCTGGTTTTGCCTGTGGAAACAGTAATGCATATTTGCCAGTTTTCCCAGGTAAAAATTACTGACTAAAAGTTGCTTTAGGTTTGAAGTATGAAATCATGAATATTATCTTTTAAATGCTTTAAAAAGCATTAAAGATCAGTTGTTTAAAAATGGGAGCATCTTGCTTCTTCAGGGGGTTGAGAGGCAACAGTGTACTTGGAGGCTTTGGTAATTTGTAAAAGTTAAAAAATTGTACTTAAGTATTTGTGTAGTTTGTAAAACAAGCTCTAAGTTAAGCTAATTAGCTTGCACTTGCTGTGGCACAGGTGGTAGGAGAGGACTCACATGTCATATATAACTTGGTAAGCCTGAGTTCTGAATCACAGAATTCAAATACTGATTTTTGAAAACTCCAGAACACAGAGGTGTTTGGGCATTACTGTTGGAATTTCTTTTGTGCTAAGGGAGTGCCTTTGTGTGCTTTGTTTTGGAAACTAAGTTAATCCCATTAATATCTCAAGAAAGCCAAAACAAAACGAAAAAAACCCTAACACCAAAACCCAACTAAACAAAAAAACTCATCGAAAAGGCAAACACCACCCTTCAAAAGGTTTGTAATTTGTGTACAGCATAGAGCATCCTTACTTATTTAGCTGAGGAGGGATGATGCATCCTACCAGCATAAACCCCTATAGTTCATGAAAGTCAACTGAGGAATCTCTAAAGGTCTGCACGAGTAGATGGAGCCTTTTAAACTTACTTGTCCTTGTTACACCTGCCAAGGATAACCTGATCATTTTGCCTGTAGGGTGTTCTAGGATGTGCTTTTAGGTAGACCGCACTTGGATTCCAGATCTGACCGTATGTGAGCCTCTTAAAACACATCATTGCTGGGTTAATATTTTGGTTTTATAAAGTTCTGTGAGGAAAGACTTGGACTGTGGTCTGCCTCCTGTTTTCCAGTCAAATGCTTTGGGATACAGTCAAGCTGCTCCTTCCCTGCTTTCCCAGTGAGTCTGTAATTTATGTATTCTTGGATGGAAATTAGCTCAGCTTCAAGGGACAAGGGACAATGCATTCATTTGTGAAACACCATAATTAAGATCCTTCTCCAAAGTGTAGACTATGAGGGTTCACTCAAGTTAAATCAAACATGGAATCCAAATTCTCAACCTACCGATGAAGTGATTCACAACTGGAGAGCTATGATGAAGATGGAATGACCACTCTCTCACATGTAGAGTTAATAATAAATCTAAGAATGTGTGTGTTTTGAACCTGAAACTCTTTTAGAGCTTTGAGCAGAGTTTAAATACTCCTCCCCATAAACTTGGGAAAAAGTTTGGGCAGGACCATAGTTTCCATTCCTGAAACTTGTCAAGGCCATTTTGAAAATCCATCTAAACTGAATCAAACATACTTTTACTAAGCATTGCAAGCAAAAATTATTTTGTTTTCGTTAGAAAAATACCAGTCCTGTAAACAATGTTGTAGAAAATCATAGAATCATAGAGTAATTTTGATTGGAAGTTACTCTGGGGGCTGTCTCGTTCAACTTTTGTGAAGAAGGCCTGATTAGACCTGGCTGTTCAAAGTCTCGTCCAGCCAAATTTTTAATATTTTTAGATAGGATGGAGATTCCACAACCTTTCTGAGCAATCCATTGCAGTTTTTGACCGCCTTTATGGTGAAGCAGCTTTTCCCTACATAGAATACAATTTTCCCATGCTCTAAATTTGATCTGTTGTGCCTTACCATGTTGCTGTGCACATGTGAATAGAGTCTTACTGTCTTCTGTGTATCCTTCCATCAGGTAGGTGCAGACAGCATTTCCTCTAATGTTTCCAGTTTCCTGATCATCTTGGTTGCTTTCCATTGGACTTCTTCCAATATGCCAATGCCATTCTTGTATGCGGGGACCCAAACTTAGACAGGTGGACACAGCACTTCTGATAGAGTTTCACAGATTAAAAACTAGGACAAAAAAGCAATCATGAACAGGCTTGAGTCTTGAGTATAGTGTGTTACTGAGTATTGTGAAGTGAAATGCTTTTCAGTTTTACTATTGGAAATATACAAACATAGCCTATTCTTTAAAGCATGTTTGTAGAGATATTCTGGGTCTACCTTTAGATGCTGTGTTTTAGAGATTTAGGGCAGAATGTTTCAGAAGTTCAATAGTATTTAAATTGCCATGTATGTAAAATGTAATACCATAATCCAGCAAAATATTTGCCTTTGCTGAATTGAGATGGTACAGCTGATTGTGTTTGCCTGAAGTTACTTTGATGTAGGCAAAGATCATCACTCTTCAGTAACAGAGCACTTGCTAAACTCCACAGGGCAGCAGCGTGTCTCTGTGACCAGCCTCCTGGTGTGCCATGGTTTATTGCTGGTTGGAACAAACCTGGGCATCATAGTAGCGTTACCGGTGCCGCGCTTGCAGGGGATTCCCAAAGTAACTGGTGAGTGAAATTTCTCAAACAGATCGAGCCAGTTCTCTTCTGCCAGCAACTTAAGTGAACCTGCCAAATTATGTATGTATTGCTTAGATAAAAGTTCGAGCTGTGTGATGAAATTATACTTGTTCTTTCCAAGCTTTACAGTGTTATCCAGATATTTGTCTAGTTCTGTCTCAGTTGTTTGAAAGGGGACAACTGTTTTTCTTAGACATTAATAGACATTAATGCTGTTGGAGTACAGCCAAATATATGGGCATGAGAAGAGAATGCAGTCTTTTTTCTAGATTTGGGGAAAATAGATGTATTAGAGACACAGATACTGAAAACTAGCATGCTGTCTAACTGGTTATTGAATAAACTGGTTTTGTTCCCTTTTCCCCCAAACTGGAGACTTTGAATATATGAGAGTATATATTCAATTTTTTTAACAGTGATCAAGGTGTTTGCATTCTGGAGAGATGTATTTATTGAGTTACTTTCATATTACCCCATTTGAAATATGAACACACGAATGCTGCTGTATCACTTAACAAATGTTTAAACTACTAGCAGAAGCAAGGTTTTAAAAGTGTGTTTAATAGGGGCTTTCCCCCAATGTTTTGGATTCAGAATTCTGCTCAAGCTTCTGTGTTGCAGAGGGAAGCTGGCAGATTTTATGAGGCAAGCTGTTTGCAGCTTCCTCCAGGGGGAAAAAAAAAGCTTATGTAACTTTGCAAAATGAAAATGAAATCCTCTGTGTTCAGCAAAATACGCAGCAATAATCTGGTATGACACAGGATAAATGCTTTGTAAAACTCTGGAACCTATCTTAGGTGAAAATAAATGCAATACAAGAATATGCATAGTTGCAGAATCAATCTCTCTTCCATTTTCTGTTTTTATTGTTGTGGTTTATGTCATATATTCTTACATTTATCTGGGATCAAGATTTGTCAGATTTCACAGATCTAGCAACATTACATTTAGAAATCCGTTTTTATAGTCTTTGGTAACTGTATTTTGAACTCAAAAATTGTGGCTTTTCCCCATTATGTTTCAAGTAGTGATAATTCATCTTTATATGATTGTACTTTCTGTAAAAGCAGAATGTGTTTTCTTATAACATGGAATGCATTAGGGAGTTAGGGATGGATGTAGTAATTTATAAGGTTCTGGGCTTTTCCCCTTGCTAGCCTAGCTCTTTGCCATATTGTAGCTTACTTTGTAGAATTCAATATTTTTTACTTCCTTTTTTAGCTGTAAAGGGCACATCTACTGATACTGTTACACCTTCTCAATTTGGCCATGTGCAATTTGTTTTTCATACATTCTGATGATTTGCACTGTGTAAATCTTCCTTGTACCACCAATATCCCACTGATTAAATACTTAAAAAAAAAAAATTAGAAAAATTATTGTTCAGTCAATTCCTTATGAATCTGTCATGGTAACCAGACAACCAGAAGGATGAGTTTTAGTTCCTGTTGATTAGTGTGGATAGGTCTGTTGCAATGAAACAGATGTTCTTATGCTACTCAGGAGAGGTACAGAGGCAGAACAGGATTGATTTGGGGTTCACAAAATATGTGGGGATCACTGGACAAAACTCAGTGTTTGTGTCGATGCCGGCTAAAAAGTCAGCAGTATTTCTGTGTTCATGCTGTAATGAGAACAGAACACAAAAGTACATCAATTAAAATTCATATGCCATGTTTCAGCTGATTTATTAGTATAGTCCTAAAACACTTGTGGTAGAACACTATTTTTGTACTTATTTTTTTTCTGTAAACAGTGTACACACAAAGCAAAAGACTGGATGCATATAATAGGGCTTTAAGAGTTACGCTATTCTGAGCAAATTTCATGAACTAATTATGGTAGAACACTGTGGTCTGAGAAATAATGTTCTTTAATTGTGTCTTTTCTTTGGCTCCAGGAAGAGGAATGGTGTCATACCATGCACACAATAGCCCAGTCAAGTTTCTTGTAACAGCTACATCTATAAACAAGAAGAACAGAAACAAATTGAGGAACAGCCTCCCTGCTGGCTCAGAACCTAAGGACGACGACCAAAAGAACATTCTGCACAGTGAAAGACCAGGCTCTTCCCTTAGTAACACCCAGGACACTGCAGTTTGGCTGGGGGATTCAGTAGGGTCCATTGCACAAAGAAGTGACTTGTCATCATCTTCTGGATCCCTTACTTTGTCTCATGGATCAAGTTCCCTAGAACACAGACCAGAGGACAGTAACATTTATGAGCTTTTGAAGGATCAAAATATCTCATTTAAAAGTAAAAGACAGAAATCTAAGAAAACAAAATCAAGTTCAGTATTAGTAATTTCTGGTGGCCAGGGACACAGAAGATTAAACAAGAAGACCAAGCAACAGCGACAAGATGAACTAGTGTCTTCAGTGATGGTCTGGCAAATCCCACTATTAAATATCTAACTGAACTAAATCCAAGATTGTTTTTGCTGTTAAAAAGTGTGATATCCTTTTGTGGCTAATACCAGCTTAGGACCCAAGTGGATAGATGTTATACACCTGGGAGCAATTCCAGTAGGCTTGGATCACAGGATTAAGGGTGCAAGTCTTCACATACTTAGAACATTCTGCAGTGTTGGAGTGTTGGAAAATGTTTAGCTATTGGTGCTGTCTTTGATACTTAGGAAAAAAGGAACTGCTAGGGACTTTTAAATGACTTTAGAATCTCTTACCTTATTTATACTCACATTTATAAATATCATAATTATGTTCTATAGCACTTAGGGAAGGCAGGGAAGACATTCCATGTCTCGTGCTGGTTTCTGCTTACTTAAATCAGTTGTTCCTACTTTTTCCAAAGTGACATATTGCATGGAACAGTAGGTTTTAACAAATTAGCAAATATTTTTAAATAATAAGTAGTCTAATGTGAGCTAATATTAATTTGGCAAGAACTGTAATATTTTAAAGCTTCATTCCACAAACCAGAGTTGGACTGGAAGAAAACTGGTTATATGAATTAATCAGTATTTGTTTATTTCAACATAGAACATAGATTTTTTTAACTACTAGTTTCTAATTCTCAATATTATTAGAAATGTTGCAGTACAAAAAGCACATTAATTTTATTGGTAGCTGCCATGTGTCTGTGACTTGTTTTTGTTACACAGAAAGTTGCAAGGATGCGATGGCTTTGGGCAAATAGAAAATACAGATACAGTACAGCTGTGCATTATAGTGCTGCTAACACATCCTCCCTCTGCATCTGAACATCAAAGCTAAACATGGACTGTAACATTTTTAGGGAGGAATGCACATCCAGTAAATTAATAATGAAGTTATTAATTAAGTCATTAATTGGGAAGATATATACTAATATAGGAATATGTATAGGAAGTGCAGGTAATCACTAGAGGTCAGCTGAGTTGTGCTGTGTCCCTAGACAAGCATCTATCAAATAATGTCACAGTGCAACATCAGAGGTATGGTGGGCACCTCTTTTCATCCAGTTTCAGCAAAGCACGGTCTGTAAATGGGTGTTGGGAAAGTGGGGTGGGTGCAGAGCTTCATTCCTTCAGATGGGCAAGTTGTCACTTTGGTACTGTTAGAGGGATGAAATCTAAATAGGGGCCTAAACAATGTTTTATTCATGAATTGATGTATTTCTAAAGGAAACTTTGAATTTGGGATTCCTACTGAAATTGCCTGCTGCACTAATCTCTGCACATGTGAAATACAAGACAAAAGCTTCAGCTCATAAAGACATTGCCAGAAATGGTGATGAGACACATCCTTCAGTCAAAATCTATTTACTACAGGTAACTTGTGGAAGAGAGTCACTGGGAAAATTCTTTTCCTTTGTCAGTAGACTGAAATACAGAGAAATTAGTATAATTAAGTTTCAGTAACTAATACTGTCCATCAGTTCAGTAAAATGCCAGTTAAGTATATCTGAAGTAGAACATTTGGCAGATGTATGTATTGACTAGAATCAAATAAAACTTCTGGCTACTTTGGTACCATTATTATCTTAGTAAGAGGGTGATTTGCCCTGAAATTGTTTCTGCTACTTCTAATTCAAAGCCTTAATTCCACCATATTTTGTTTCAATCTGTCTGGTTTAAATCACTATCAACTATAATGGCAGTGTTTCCCAGCATGTGCCATTTCAAGGCAAACAGTGCTAGACAGTGATGTATTTTGTTGGATATAGCAGTAGGGTTGGGGTTTTTAAAATGTTGCTGAAATTTATTTTCTTAATTTTGCAGCAGATTTGTGTGTGTCTTAAATTTTCAGTCTTGTCTGCTTTAAAAAGCAAACCTCTATCAAGGTGACCCCAAAATCAGTGTGTAGGCTGACTGAGCAAGTTTGACAGAGCACTGGACTAAAGTCAGGTCTTCCCTGATGCCTGACACCAGTGAGTGGGACAGAGGGAATGCTGGTGAAGGCAGTCTTTGCCTGCTAAGTAGCACCAAAACAGGCATTTCAAAATCAGGTATGTATCCTGATTTCAGAGGCTTTGCCTACATGCTACATTCCTGATTAGAACAAGATACTTGATCCGTAATAGCCTGGATTTCAATGAATCCCAAAGGATACTTGTTACAGATGGGATTGTAGGCTTAGGATCTTCATTACTGTTTTTTGCTTCTATTCCATGTCTTTTGCTGTGTGTCTTGCAACTTCAATTGGGTATTGTCAGTGTTGGCATAGGCTTATTGTTGGCTTGAGTCCTGGTAGGGAAAAAAAAGAAAAAAAGCAGAGTGCCTCTAAGCCAGGCAGCTGGCAACATTTTCCCAAACTTTTTTTCTTCTCCCTGACCTACTGCCTAGGCTCCCCTGGCTAGAGAGATCAAGGCCAGTTTCATTGTCTATACTCTTCCATAGCTATGGCCCTGGGAGCTGCTCTTTGCCCACTGTGTGGAAGTACTACATTGTACAGTTTAATGTATGTATATTGAAAAACAAGTAAAAAGATACTTCTGTGTATAAAGCATATATAATCTAGTATCCCTTTGCTACACTGCAGCAGAAAAGACCACAGATTTTATTTTTTTGCATGCTCCTTGGCCATGGTATTCCACATCCCTGCCTTCAGGACTGGAGAATCACATCTACTCCCTCATGGATCTTGATCACAAGGAGCAGAAAGCAGAGTCCACCATACACTCAACTGGAAATCATGCATGGTGTTATTACAGGATCCAGTAGCAGTAATTCATGAGAGTTGTAAAGAGACATTTATCCTGTCTTTCAGCTGAAATGTGATTTTCTTCAGTTCTGTCAATAAAACAGTAGAGACAGAGTACAAATCTGCTCTTCTGAAAGTACATTGGAGTTTTTCCAGTGACTTCCGTAAGAACAGAATGGGTTCCTCATTAAATTCCTCTATTTTGAAAATACCTATCTATTTATCTTGCTAAGCTGTAAAGCAAAAGAGAAGCTGTATGTCTGACTTTAAAAATACATATTGTCACAAACTAGATTTTAGTAACCAACTGAGCACAAGGTGCAATGTTTCTTTCTGACATGCAACTTACTGGTATTACCTTACTATGAAAACAGGCAGGAACCAAAGTTTCTCTTAGAGCTGGCATATAGTCCTTATAGCTGTTGTAGACTGTGCTGCTAGGAGGTTGGATTTTGCTTTCTGATACTGCTTTTCTAGATTAATAGATGTTATGAAAATAATAGGAAAAAAGGGGAGCAAATGTAACCACTACGATATAGTCTATATATGTTTTCTAACACATAGTAGTGTCTTTTGTAACATGAGCCATAAAACTTGTGTATTTATGTTCGAAGTATAAATTGAGAAAAATGTTTAATAAAAAATATGATAAAAATTAACTTCAGAAGAACATCTCGGGTTGTCATTTTAACTAGAAGGCTAGAATCTGGGTCATGCATTAATGAATAATATATATATTAATGGACTCATGAAAATAGGATATGTTGCTAGGATGACAATAATGAATTTTTTTTAGTTTTATATTTCTACCATTTAAACACCAGCAAATGCAGTTTCTGAAAATTATGCAGTAATTTATTATAAGGTTGATTACTGTATCAATGGACCCCAATAGTGTCTAGGCAGTAGGATTTCTACTATGCTATGTGGAGTATGCATCAGCACTTGGGCAGCATGCGTGCTGCATAAAAATGAGAAGCATTAATTTTGAAAATGAGTGTTGCAGAGCAAAGGCTTTAAGAGAGGAAATTAATTTTCAGTTGCTAACAGGCAATTCTTTCTAACTAATCTGCCCTAAAGGATATATACATAATCCCATGATTGTGTTTAAATACAGAGACTTGTATTTATCAGACTTGGCAACAGCCTTTTCGATTGTACCTGTGCTAGTATAAACAAACAAGAAGAGTTACTGAGAATTCTTTGGTTGCTAGGAAAGCCTGCCTTTTTGCTCCTGGCTTTATACCACATCTCTTTAATACATAGTTCTGAAAAACATCAAACCATACGAGTGCAGGATACCTGCACACACCTGGAGACAGATTCTGTCCCAATGGGAATTTGCAGTTCATTATTTATGGTGGCAATCTGAGGGCTAAAATTGCTTACTGCCTCTTTGAGAGAGGCCTGAATATTGGGAAGGGTTTCCTGAACTGTGGTTCAGTGCTTAAACTTCACTGTTCCTCTCTCTTCTGTCCTATTTAATTTTCTAACTGCATATAGACAAATTGTTTTTTGTAAAATGCATTTGGAGGTGAGAAGTATCAGTCACTTGGAAGGTGCAGCTGTAATGGAGGGTTCTGTATGAGTTGGTCTGTATTGCAATGAGTGATACCATGGTGCTGATAACAGTATTTTTAGATTGCTTTACATAGCATCCTAGTAATAATACTTCACATAATAATAGTCCTGTTAAGAAGGCAGATTAATATCTTTAGCTAGGAAGAAAATAAGTTGAAAAGCATTTGCCTGACTTGAAGCTATATGATGAGCCTGTAAAAGCACACAGATTAAAGCCATTGATGCTCTCTAAGCCCATGATTAGTCCTTTAAACAGTCTCCTCCTTGTAGGCGTCCTGTACATGTGGTGATGGAAAATGTCTGTGTGAGTAAACTGGCCAGGACTAGGGCAACAACCAGAGCACGGAACTGTGATCACAGGTAGTAGTAGATGGCTGGCTGGGGTTGAGCCTGGCCTGGGCTGCTCCCATCAGACAGCATTGGCAAAGCCACTTACCTGCTGTATTTCAGGGACTGATTAACTACATGGATGTAAATTGTGTGGTGCCATTTGCAGAATAGGCTTTCTGCCTCTAGTTTCCTGATACTGACACAGCTTTGCATGTATCCATACAACCTTCTTTCTGTGGGATGGTTGCCTAGCAGTCTGGAACTCGAGACCAGTCAGGAGATAGAAATACCCACTAGCATAGACTTGACACGTACCATACAGGTACCAAGTTGGTATGAAGAGTGCCACTGTTAATCTGGGACGGTTCATCAGCTGCTTGCACCACACCACAGCTCAAAATTCTGATCTGCTTCCTAAACCTTCTAAGATTTAGGGGCTTTATAGCTGTATGTAGAATCTATGTTCAGTTTTCTCACAAATGCAGCATGCACACAGCCAGATCTATCTGCTATTCATTTTCAGAAATCTAGCTCTAGATTTTTCGGAATTAGTTGCTGCTGCCTTGTAATTGTACTTACTTAATTAATAGCATTTTCTTTCAAGACATGCCCAGCTACCAAACTGCCAGAAACACTCTTTTCCTCCTAAAACAAAGAGTCAACAAAGCAACACTGGAACAGCTTCAGATGAAAGAATCTGAAAATTTCCTAGCAAATGAAGGTTTACTGTGTGACTCCATTTGAAATGCAACAATGCTGATACATGACCAAAAGTACTTCAAGTGCTTTGGCCAGGCTCCATAAACCACACTATAAAGTGGTTAGTCTTTCCCAGCATGACCTTCAAAGGTGTTCAAAGGGATTTTTTCCTCGAGCAAAACAGGCCTTGACAGCAGAACTGCAAGTTCTGCTGTTGTACATATTGTTATACTCCAGTGATAATCACAGTTATCATTAGTGTGTGTCCCAACCTACAAGATGAGCCAGAACACCTAGGATTAAAATGACACACCTTGGGGGAGATGAAATCATTGTACAAATTCACTGGAAATACAATTTCAGGAGTATTTTGACATCAAAAGATTCAGCTGAGCCTCCAGCAGAGTCTTCTCAAAGCACTGAACACCTGATTTCCACTGAAACCTATGTATCTTAAATGCCCAAATGCAAATAACAAGTAATTCAAAAAACTTAGCTACAGAGTTACAGAAGTTTCATTTTTCCTTTCTCTTATTCCACATTGGAGAGAAACTCTGTGGGTTTCAACTTGACCATCAGGATCACCATTAACGTAGGCACAAAAACTGCATTTTTCCAAATCAAGTTGTTTAAATTGTTTCCTATGGGCTTTTCTGGTTTGCTCTGTGTGCATTTCAAGCTGCAGAACATGCCTGCCAGACTATACTAACGAAATGCTTTTTAGTGTTCCCTTCTAAGGAGATTTTTCTTTCTGTAGACTTGGGTACCACAGACTGCCTGCAGTAATGAGGATTACCCCCAAGATTTGTTACAGCAACCACTCTTCTGCAATGTTGCTCAGAGCAGCCTGTGACGCTTTTAATCCTGATCAAAAGCAACTGACACCGTCAGTTAACTTAAGCTGCATCTGCACTGCTGAACTCAAGAGCACTTCAGAGGTTACAGACACTCACCATGAGTATCAGCCGGGATCCATGTGCCAGTCCTTTCCTTGCCTTTCAGGTGAGCAAAGCTGGTTACAACCTACTGATACATGATAACGTTTCATATGGCATTTGGGGAGAAATGTACAGATAATGAGGTATTTTGCTCACAGGCCATAATCATAGACACATGTAGATGAGAGAGTCGATGGGACAATCCATGGCTGATTACGGCTGGGAAGAAATGACTGGAAAATGTCAGCAATGTAAAGAGCAAGGGTAGGCTTTTGGGTTTTTTTTCCAAATTCTTTTGGGTTTTATTTTTAGTAAATAAGGGGGTGATGTGCATACATTTTCTCAATTGTTCATCTCAGTAAATGCTGTGTATTCCCTATCTTTTAATCTTATCAGATGCTTTCAACCTCATTAAAAGCTGCTCCACCTATTCAGAACACTCTTTTGGGTGGCAAAGGTTTGTGGTAATAAGATCTTTTTTTTTACGCTGCTTGCTTTTTCTTAAATTAAAACCAATATTGATTTGTCTCTGGTGCACAGAAGTATGCAACCCTACACTGAAGAAATCTTCATGATTTGTTTTTCCTTACAACAACAAAGGCTGTATCTGCTACAAGCTGATAACCCTCATGGTGCAACGAGCACATTTCTTCCAATTCTGCTATCTGGATGTATTACAGGGATGTGTGAAAAATAATACACACAGGCAGATCAGCTTGGCCCAGCATCAGATGCATACAGCATGTATAGGTTTTGTATTCCAAATATGAAAAATGTATTTTAGGCATCTTTGCTCAGCAGAAATAAAGTATTTTGTCTGTTCCAGCAATAGCATCAAACCAATCCTTAAGGCTGTTGTATTACAACACCAAGAAGCATTTCACACAGGATTGTTCAGCTGTTAAACAGAGGATGAACAAAATAAGTCAGGTTTTCTTTTCTTTTTGGTTTTTTTTTTGGCTTTACATCTTGGCTTCTAGCCATGAATCGGATCTCTGGGCACTGTAAGGACCACTGACATCAGGTACTACCACTATGTATCTGGTACTCCAGTATCTATTCACAGAATGAATACCAGCAAGTTTCAACTGTTCCAGATCTGTTCCAGAATTTTGATGCTGTAACATTTATTTTTTCAATACATCCTTGTGCCAATCTAAATCACAAAAAAACCCCCAACAAAACAACCAACCCAGAAAACTAAAAATAGCCTGCCAACAGCTTTGCATGTGCAAAGACACTGGTGGCAAGTCTGTGCAGACACACCAGTCCTGCCTAGTGTGCTGGACATGTGCCCACAACGTGATGGACTCAGTGAGTGAAGACTGCAATGCCCACCTAATTAGCTGGGTAACTAATTGAGTATGGACCCATAGGCAGCTCCATGCTGCCATGGGTACACTACCTGCAGGATTCTACTTTGCTTACTTACAGAAGCTAGGCTGCATCTGCTGTGAGCTACACTCTGAGCCTCTTATCTAGGAAGGCTTAAGGCTTCTTGCTTCATAGGATGTGGAGTGAATATTTCATCTGGATAAAGTAATTATTTGGTTAAATTATTCCTAACCTCCTTAAATGAGAAGTTCTGCCAAGAATCAACCACCTGAGACTGGGATGAATAATTTTTGATGTGACCTACTGGCTAATTTTGGCTGAGGAACTGCGCATTTGCTTCAGCTACCAGGACAGCCCAATCCTGCATGATAGCCTCCAAGCTGGGAATGGCAGCAATGCAGCTGCTGGTGCAGTCAGTGAGAGGAAGAAAAGAAATATATTACCTTGCCCTGGAAAAGCAAGGCCCTGATAAGCTCTGAGGAGATGTGCTCTGGATCAGGATGCTGTTTGGTGACCCTATCATGAGAAAGGCATTCAGCATGACTGCCTATTTCTGCACTGGAGGCATCACAGTATTATGCCTTCTAGAAGGAATACTTTGTTCTGCCTGATGTGGATTAAACAGAAAGGTGTGTCAGATGAAAAAACCTTCCCACTACTAGTTCTTCATTTGGATTTTTTATTCTTTTTAACCAGAGAAACACTTGATAAAAATTCTTTTGTTCCAGACTGTATTCCCTTTTCATTACTGAGCGCCACTGCTGGTACGTGAGAGACACAGAGTGTGGGCTGCATGTCCAGAAGGGACTCTGCTGGTTGTCACTGGGCAGGGGCCACTTAAGGTTTCTGGGACAGAGCACAGCAAACGCTTCCCTTCCTGCCCCTACTCAGCATTCTACTCTTGTTGCCCCAGGCTAATTGCCCCTTGCAGAAGACAGCATCTCAGCAAGTCCTGGTGGCCAGTAGCAGTACAATAATCTATCAGTCCCCCTGAATATTTGTCACATCAGCTGGACTACAGAAATGCATGTCAGGCACCAAATTATGTACCATGTAAACTGTGTGATACCTGATTTCTTTACTACAACTGTGATACCTGATCTTTTCTACACTGGGACAATGATTCATCTCATTTAATTTAGGCATTAAAAAATTGTCTACAGCTGTACCAGTCTGACTTTACAGCTAATGGAGAGAAATAAGAAATACTAAAGGATGATTCACCTCATCCTAAGGTAAGATGTCAAAGATAGGTGAGAAAAATTGCCCTTCAGACATGGTTATTCCTGTACATTAATTATAAATGGAGCCTCAGGAACTCAGGTTAAGTAGGGAAATCGAGCAACTAAAACTGAGATGATTCCTACAATGGGTGTCCCAGTTTTTTCATCACATCCAGTTCTACCAGAAACTGGGAGGCTGATTGATGAGCAGCCTTATTCTCCATGGCAAGTGTCCTAGCCTATGGGCCATAGAGCAGCATAAATTCCAAAAATTATGCTAAGAGGTCAGCAACTCCTTTATATTTGTTTTCACTAATGGGTATAATGACGAAAGTGCATGGGGAACTGTAAAGAAACTTGGTGGGGAAAAAAGTAGACTGAGTTACGAAGTTAGGTAATTGCTGTCCAAAGCTGAACTTTCATAAAGCAGAACTGAGGTCATTTTACCTGATCTGCTTCTGGCAATGTTCAGTGAGGGCAGAGGATGAAGTCTGCAACAGCCAAGGGCTACCTGAGTTCTCAGGCTAGGATCTCCATGGGGATTGGATTTTGTATAGGCCCGTCCAGCCACAGGGGCAAGCATGGCCCATAAAAACACAATATGCTACTTCCTACCCACCACTGGTTTTCAAATTGTCTCCAGAAACAGTAATTCAGACACCTCTGTGTACACTCATACTGGAATGTAATGTGGCAGTTAAACCTGAAGAGGAGTTAAGAAAATCCAGTAGTGGTTAAAATTGTCATGTATTCAGAAAGCATGAGTCAGAATGATTTCAAATGATCTCAGATATTACACTGCTGCCACGGTCACATAACTCTCATCAGTATGAAAAGAAGTCAGGCACCTTAAGAAGAGGCAATACTCCACAGAGGAACAGAATAACAGAGATTTTAAAAGTGAAAATGATTTCCCATAGATGTATCAGTTGTCTAATTTCAGTGTCATCTTGAATTATATAGTATTTAAAGTAACATGAAACAGCAAGACTATTAATTCCTGATGTCAGAGAGACGCGTTATTTCTGGCAGGCTTTAATGGACCTGCTGTATCACATGGAAATTTCTTCCAGCCAGCCAGGAATAAAACCACATACAAAACTTAGATTCTAACCTTGTAATGGACCCAAACCAGGGGACAGTGTCACATTTGCAATTATGCTAAAGCCACATGTTGTGGTTACTGTCTCTTCTAAGACCCCCGTGACACTGTATGAGTGTTGGTTATCTATTTTATAGCACTCAGAAGAGTGCTGGCCTCTCTCACTCGAGATGAGACACGACCTCTGCTTGAAAACCAGGCTTCTGGTTAAGAGCTGCTCTGAAGTCAGTGCACAACACGAGTGGAGCCAAGGGTTTCAAGTGGTCTCAGTTACCCAGCACTGCATGCAACCACTTTAGTTTATTAAGTGCTAAGTCAACACATAAAGAGTTTTTACCACAACTGATGTCAAAAAGTAGAAGCGATGGGACAAAATGGAGGAGAAGACACCCAGCCATGCTTAGCCATCACAACCATGACGCTGGAGGAACATACAGCTACAGTGGCCACACTGCCAGCACAGAAGCAATTAATTGTCAGGTTGAGACAGGAGATGGTAGAAGCATTTCAAGTCTGCTCAGGAGTGTCTCCCAAGGCCAGGAGCCACTCACTGGCCACTGCAGGGGAAACCAGTCTGACAGGACCCTGGAGTCAGTGGAGAGGCGAAAAGAGAAAACCTGCAGATGAATAGTGTTTGGAGGCACCAGTATCACAGGAAAAATATGTTACAAAGAGAATATGATATATACCAGCACCAGGAATGGGACAGAAAGACCGGGATAGGACGGCACGTCTGCTGTCTTGGCAGAAATCAGACTGCAGCCTGCGGTGCCACTTGAGCTGGGTCAGGTACCACTGCCTGTGTCGGGAGCAGACAGAGTACAAATAACATAAAGTGAAGGGTTTTCCAAGAAACTAAGAGCGGGTCTATTTCTGGGAATCCTGATGAGAGTCTCAGCTTTGAAGCGCAGGAGAAAATGGGACCCTGGTGCAAACTGCACCCCGAGAGAAGCCACCTGGCCTCCACGGCGTTGTTCCTCCGCCGGCAGACCCTGAGTAACCCAGGGGCTCCGTCTGGGCAGCCTCCCGCAGCCAGAGGCCGGTGCCGGCGGGCGGGCAGTGCCAGGGGACCAGGCACAGCCCCCGGTCCTGCCGCCCGCAGGGGAGCGCCGCCGCCGCCGCCGCCGCCGCCGCCCCGCTCAGCCCCGCCACGGCTCCCCGGCCCCGCCCGGAGGTGAGGGAGGACCCGGCGCTCCCCGCCCGGCACCGCACGGGGGGAGTTTCTCCTCAGCGCGGGCAGGTGGGGCCGCTCCGCCGCCCGCCCCGCCTCAGCCCCGCGGGGCAGCGCGGGCACCCCGCCGCTCTGCCGGCTCGGCCGCTGCCCCTCGCCGGGAGCCGCCGCCAGCAGCAACAGGTCCGTGCCCGCTCCTCCCTCCGCCTACCGGGCGAACAAAGGGGCTGAGCGCGGCCCCGCGCCCGCCCGGCCCCGCCGCCAGCCCGGCCCCTGCGCTTCAGCCATTTGCCTCGGCTGGCATCGCACCGCCGCTCCCACCGCCTTCCCGGCCTCCCGCCGGCTCCCGCTGCCTGCGCCAGGCGCCGGGGCCGCTGCTGCGCTGCTGGGGCTGCCCGGAGCGGCGCGGGGCTCGTCGGCCGCCGCCGAAAGGTGAGCGGGGGCAGCGGGACGGGAGCGGGGCCGGGGCCGGGAGCCGCCGGGGAGGGCTGGTGCCGCTATCTGCCGATATCTGCGGTAAGAACCGCGGCGTGGAGCCGCGGTAGCCGTGTGTGTGTGAGGGGGGTTGCTGGAGCACTGTCAGGTTTAATCGTGCTTTTTTCCTCTTTCTTCTGGCCCCTAAGCCTTAATCCACCTCCCCTGGGCAGCGGGGAGGCCGGGCATATCCCCATACCCCTTCTCCATATGTCGCAGAGGAGCCAACCCTGATGCCTGCGTTTTGGTTTGTTGTTTTTTTGGTGGGTTTTTTTTGTTTGATTTTTTTTTTTAAATCCTCCTGACCTATTAAAAATCTAAATGACTCTTTACACTGATGTTTAGGGCTATGTAATAGCAGGAGATTGCTTCCCGCTATAAATTCTTCATGGCGTGCTACCCCATCCTGCTAAAAGCACACGCAAGCCCTGGGTGTATGTACGCGTACAGGATTTTGCAGGCTGGAAGATGCCTCAAAAAAACTTGTACTTAATTTCATTTGGTAGATTTTTATGTCTGGTGCTTTAAAACAGCAAAAAGCAGCCTCCTGAACCCAAACTTACACGTAGCACAGAAAATGACAGTATTAAATCCTACAGCCAACTTTTTTCACCCATCTAGAAAAAATAAAACTCTCTAGAAATAATATTCTGTAAAGCTTTTCCACAGCAATTAAACCGAACAATAGAAAACTAGAGCAAAAAGCTAGGAGTAAAAGTAGGGCAATAAAAAATAGAATAGCAATAAAATAGAACAATCCTTCTGTACGATCTGAGAAGCAAAAGGGCTCCTCTGTTTTTCAGGGACTTAACCATCTGTCTCCCAAAAAGGAATTAAGTGGAATGTTTGTGGAAAATAATAATTAAATTGTCACTAGTATTGACAAAGCAATATTTCCTCCCCTGTTTAACTGTCTGGCCCATCCTACTTGTTCTGCATTCTCCTCTTCCCAGGGCCCATCACAGAGCATTTATTCACTCTTTAATTAGGACATCCAGTGCATGCCAATGGGATCCTCTGGTCATCCACTGCTAATGGCACTGTCTGATGAGAACCCGCCAAGAGCCGAGGACTGGTCCCTTGCCTGCTCCAGCTCCTCTCTGCTCTGCAGGACTCCTGGCAGTGGTGCCACTGAAGTCACTGGTGCCACTTAGAAGCTGGAATTTGCAGGACTGCACCTTGATAATATCAAAAGACTGAAATCTGTAATAGCTTCCTTTCTTCTACAAATGCTGTGCTCACATCACTTTTCAATACAACAAATAGTCCAAAGAGATAACAGATGTGAAATATCAATAAATATTAGAGCACCATTATTTGGCAGGAACATTCAATGAAAGCCATTAACTGGGTTTACTGTAGTAAAGCAGGATTATAGTATTTAGGGCTGGCCTAGGTTACTGTAGAGATGATGATGTGGTTAGATGACTGCATCCAGATCCTACTTACCAGGGGTTTCAGCATCCTGTAGTATCCTGTTGCAAGAGGATACTAGGGGCAGCTGACTGCTAAAGAAGGGTATAATAAAACATGAAAGGAAATCCTGCAATTTCTTTTAAAGTAGAATTAAACTTTTTTATGTACTTTTATTTTCTTGGTGAGATCCTTTGTGGATTTTGCAGGGATTTTTCTCTTTATCCCTACTGACATTGTACAGCATTGCAGTTGGGAGCCTGTTTCTTTCCTCTGAACAGAAGCAGAGAAGTAATTTTATACCACTTCACATCCTTGAAAATACCCATTTAAAAAATGAGCTCATTTTCATTGTGTTTTATATCATTAGCCTTCTCAGGACATGACATTTTTATGTCTGGTGTTTTATTTTTCAGTGATATTGTCATCATCTATTGTTTCTGCTTCGTGTTTGGTCTCAGTGTCATTTTGTCAGTGAGCAGGCATGATTAGTTCCTTTCATTGAGGAAGAATTACTTTATAGCAGTTCAGAATTTGACAACCAGTTTAACCTGATGTGTGACTGAGCTGTCATTGGGCAGAAGGGCACCCTGCTCTTTCCCTAGCTGCGGCCATACATTCCTGCCCAAATCACTGTGCCAAAACTCTTCACCATGTGACAACACAGTGAATGGATAGAGATTTTGCCTTCCTCCTGCAGTTAATTAAGCAAGCACTCAGTTTACACTGCAGATGTTGGCATTACGAGTGGGGCTAGTCCTGTGAACAGTGTTTAAATCTGTGCGTGAGTCTCTGCAGGATCAGGACCAATTGATTGGCAATGCTGCACCCTTTTCTTCATCCTAAAATGCTCCTTGGATGCTAACTGGCAGTTTTGGCTTCGGAAGGATTACAAGACTGGGTCAGTATTGTATATGGGGCATTGAGTGTTAATGCAAAAAAGAGTTGGCTGGATTTTTTGTTCTGCACTACACATTTGGTGTTTCCCAGTTTCTTTCTTATACCTCATCAGCTAGGATGGCAGGAATTAATGATTGGTTAAGTCAGTTTATTTAATGCAAAACAAGCTGGAGAAAAAATCCAGAGGTTCTACAGATTTTGCACCATGTGTCAGAAGGAGAAGAAAGATGTGTCACATAAATGCTTTTCAGGTGTGATGTTTCACAAGCTGCCATTGCTGTGCCTCTGGCTGAAACAGACAGGTTGACAGCCTTTTTTAACTCATTTGGAAACATGCCAGAAACCACAATCTTTCTATACAAATCAACATAAGTTGGTCAGGCAGTTTCCATGCTGTTATGTTGTCTGTCACAACATGATTTGCATTAATTGAAGTTACTTTACATTTACGCATTCATTGATTAGCACAAGCTGTTGTTGTTTTTCTGGACACCGATTCCTCCAGGAGTACTTAAGGAGCTAGGTAAGTTTTGCATCTCAGCTTTGGATCTCTAACTGCTGGAAGGCTCCTGGATTTCTGAATCATTTCAAACTATCAACCTGTCAGAGTTATACAATAGTGTGGTTATTTTTTCTTGGAAGCAGTTCTGCTTTTTTCTCTTACCCCCTCTCATAAGTAGATTGAAAAAACAGGCCCTAAGCTCTGGAGGTGAACTATTATTTCTGCAACCTGTACTTTAGGTGTTAGACAGTAAGAGCTAAAAGCCAACCCTTTGCTATGGTAGTGGCATGTGAACAACAAATGCTCTGATTCCTTCAGTCAAAGACAAATCTGTTCATGGGAGAGTTTTTCTCTTATCCTGTAGCTTTCTTTCATCTCTCCTTTTACGGCAACTCCCTGCATTGCTTTAGTTCAACAAAAAGCTACCGTAGACATTTGTCTGTACAGTTGTGATGGATTAACCCTGGCTGGATGCCTTGTCCCCACCAAAGCTGCTCTATTACTCCTCTCCTCAGCTGGACAGGGGAGAGGAAATAAAATGTAAGCCTTGTGGGTCAAGATAAGGACAGTGAGCTATCACTCACCAGTTACTGTTATGAGCAAAACAGAGTAGACTTAGGGAAATCAGAGTAGGATAATGAGAAATAAACCCAAATCTTAAAAACATCTTCCCACCGTGCTTCTCTTTTTCCAAGGCTTAACTTTACACCTGAATTCTTTACCTTTCCCCCTCCCCCAGTGTTACAGGGGGACAGGGAGCAGCCATTGCGGTCAGTTCATCCCATGTTGTCTCTGTTGCCCCTTCTTCCTCACAGTCTTCTCCTGCTCCAGCAAGGGGTCTCTCCCATGGGAGAAGGTTCTCCACAAAATTCTCCAGCATAAGTCCTTCCTGTGGGCTGCTGTTCATCACAAACTGCTTCAGCATGAGTCCCTCCCATTGGGTACAATCCTTCAGGAACAGACTGCTCCAGCAGGGGTCCTCTGTGGGGTCACAAGTTCTGCCAGCAAATCTGCTCCAGTGTGGGCTTCCCACAGGTTCATGGCATCCACAGCATCCACCTGTTCCAGTGTGGGATCCTCCACAGGCTGCAGGTGGATCTCTGCTCCATCACTAAACCTCCATGGGCTGCAGGGGCACAGCTGCCTCACCATGGGCTGCACCATGGGCTGCAGAGGAATCTGCTCCAGCTCATGGTGCACCTCCTCCCTCTCCTGCACTGACCTTGGTGCCTGGGGAGTTGTTTCTTCCACGTATCCTCACTCCTGTCTTCTCTGGCTGCAGTTTGCTCCTGCGCAGTAACTTTTTTCCTGTTCTTAACTCCACCATCCCAGAGACACTATCAGCATCACTGATGGGCTCGGCCTTGGCCAGTAGAGGGTCTGTCCTGGAGCCTGAGATTTAAAGTGATGTCTGGCTTTATCAAAATTCTCTGTGAAACTTAGGTGGCAGTTTCTAGTTGCAGGCTACTAGCACGAGCCTGACTCTTCAAAGTCACGGAAGTGAGCAGTACACAAACATACTCTTTCAATATCAATTGATAACAGAGTTTTGAAGTTTGCTTTCCACAGTAGATGCAGAAACAGTAAAAGTAAATGTCATTTGAGTGTATTGTAGTGTGAGCTTTGGAGTTAGTCAGTGCCATGTGTCCCAAGAAATTCTACATTTTGATATAGAAGAATGAGGGCAAAGGCTGTTGATGTGCATTCATGTGGTAAATTCACTGCTGCTTCTTGTTTTCAGGATGAAGTCTATACCACTCATTCTCTGTGATAGAAGGGCTTTAAGACAGGCAATAGAGTTGGAAGAATCTGTTAGTCTAACACTTGGACAGTACTTCTGCCAAGACATTGCAGTCTTACAGGAAATAAATACTTGGATTGTACCCCCAAAATCAGGCAGCTTTTCACATGACAATGGCCTCAGTATCTGCTTTGAGGTCAGAAAACTGGGACCCCTGAATCTGAGCTTCTTCTCACACCTCCCAAATCATAACCATAAAACCAAACATCTCTGCCTTGCATTCTGATGTAAAAGTCTTACTTCTTACTCTGAGTCCTGACTGTACAGCTTTGTCCAGATTGGAAACTAATAAATGCAAAGATATCACTGTGACTGTTGAACGTGATGCATATTTAACTGCATGCATTAACAACCCTTTATTGTGTAGCACTTGAAAATGACAAGTTTGAATCATAGATTAGTCAGACATACTACAGTCTTTACTTCTATTCTGTGTCAGAAAGTCCAAAAGCAGATGGGACAGTCCTGTGATCATCATCACACCTCCATGGTTGTGTTGCCAGTCTGTATGTCTCTTCAGAAAAGAGCATGGATCATTTTGAGGAAAGAGAATTCCAAAATAAAAAGCAGCATGTACATTTCTTCAGGGTATTCAGGATGATCTATTTGACACCTGCTTTTCAACCAAAGCCATTCCAAAACAGAGAAACTGAATAGATGTGGGATGAATGATCTGAGCAGAGCAACGTTTTGACCTAATTCATCCAGAAGTTATTGGCTTGATACAGGAGTAAAATTCTTTGGCCTGTTCTTGCAGGAATAAGATTTGATAACCAGGCAATCTTTTCTGTCCCTTAAATTTAGACACCTGTCTGCCTTGTTCAATGGAAAAAACATTATAGTGGGAGATATTGAATTGTGGGAGATATTGAATTGCCCTAAATTCTTGATGTAGAAGTTGAGCTTAGTCAGAGAAACCAGTGCAGCCAGAAAACCTTTGCCTGAACACCCAGGCTCAGCATATGAAATTCACATTATAGTAAAAAATGCTATGCATCCAAGGCAGAAAGTGTCAGGCCATGAAAATAAAAGTATTTTAATAGAAATCTATTTTATTTCTGTCTCAGAATGGTCAGCAAGTGTTGGCTTCTACTAATGTAAACAGCATGCATTACACTCAATTTTCTCTTCTTTCCCTGTTCAGTTCCAATGATTACATAAAGTAGTTTCATATTTTGTTAAGCCCTCAGTTGCATCATTGCTACTAAAAGCATTCCCATTGTTTGGTGAAATCTGGGCTGACAGCCTACAGGTACTCCTGATAGTAAAGGCTTGCCACAAAAGTACCTATGACTGCGGCATGCATTTCTGCTTTGAGATCAGCAAAAGTGTTTTTCAATCCTAGCCCAAGTCAGAATGGCTTAGATCTCCAGGCAATATAGCTGAGCCCTGACCCACTAAAGGCAATGGGAAGAAGTACAGAAACTTCCCTTTTATGAGGGATCAGAACCCAGGATTCTTCTTTCTCATCCTCAGAAACATTTTTTTATTGTTTCTGTGCAAAGTAATACTGGTTTAGTCTGAAGGAGAATAATCCTTCTTTCATGAACTTGATGGTTTGGGCACTTGGGGTTTTAGTCTTGTCAGGCAAAGGGGCAGTGACAAGTTTCCCATGGGGCTTGGTCAGAGCTGTAGTTATTGTACAGAAAGGCAAAGTAGCAGCAAGAGTCAGTACTGTTATATTTTAAAGAAATTTAGGTTTATTTTGAAGAGGATTCTGGGTTAAGGCACCCAAAGCAAGAACTAAAGTCCTCTGATTGCACAAGCTAAGCACTTCATCATCATGGTCTTTGATATTTTTCTACTGGCTAGCTCGTGGTAGCTCTCGTGCTGATTTTTGAGGATCCAAATCAGTTGGCATCTACTTGTACCCACCCATTGCATATGTGTACAGAACCTGTGTGTATGTTCCAGATTCCATTCCAGGAGCTGGTTACAGGTAGATCAGCAGTGCTGTGCAGCTCAGACACACAGCATCGGTCTCTGCCCTTGCAGGAGAACTGGGAGGTGCATCCCACCCACTGATCAGTTCTGTGTGGGAATATGGTCCTGTGTGTATCCACCTTGGCCTGATTTTCATGAAGTAAATAAAAGAAGTCAGACTCCTGTGAGTCACCTAGCAGGTCACAGTCATAGGCCCAACAGCAAAGTGTACCAGCAGCATTTCTGCCATGGCAGAGAGAAGTCTGTGCAAGCTGATTCCTTTCCTTCTTTCAGATTAGGGCTGTCATGCTGGAGGTTTTGCTCTGCTATCTGATCTGGCTGTCGTAGGTCTTACATCTTTGCTGCATTGCCAGCTGCCAGATAAACCTGCCCTCAAAGTCAGCCTTTGCCATGTTCAGCACTGTGGCGGATCTCTCCATGCCTGAATCCCATCCAAAGTCTGTGTAGAGACAATGTCTGCAAGAACCTGGAATTATTCTTGGAATCAAACTACCTGTAGTGTAATTTTTATTTGCAGCTACAATGACTGCAAACCTGAAGTTAGATGTATGTGGGCAAAGAAACCATATATGATCTCCAGAAATGAGAAGGATGCCATTTACCATGTATCTAAAGGACCTCTGCCTTTCTAAGCATCACTTAATTTGTCAATAAAGCTGTGAAACTGTTCAGTTTCTAAAAGTGGGGCTTTTTTTTCTCTTAAGTACCAGATCCAGAGTTTGTCTGGGAAAGAAAGTTTTCATTATTGCCTTCTCTAGAAGTTTTTCTTTTACTTTTTTTTTTCCCTAGGCATAAGTCTCAGAAAAATGGGACTGTTTGCTTCCCTTTGAAGTCTATTGTTACCTCTCACATTCCATCTTTCTCAAGCACAATGGTGACGTATTTTGGCAGATTTCTGATGCTTTGGGCTCCTTAATCTGTATGTCGTTTCCATAATGATGTAAAAAGCAAAATCCAGTTTTGTCTTAAAGCAGGAATTTAATTTCCTACAAACAAGTTGCCCCATCTTCTGTATTAAATGCACTACAGAGCAGGTGTGTTGGAAGAGTGCAGTACATTTATGGAGATCAAGTGCTCTTCTGGAATGCAAAACCAATCCTGACTCTACTTTGATTTTCAAAAATCTATCCCCAAACTAATTTGCTGGTTTGCTTGACTTGGCTTCTCAGTGGATATTCTCCTTCTTTATTAGTACCAACATAGCCAAAGTGTTCATAGGGACTTTGAATATATTGACAATGCAGTTTAATAGTGAAAAGCATTTCTGCAGTCAACATTACCACATTACAGTACATTACACACTAATGCTTAAATGAGGCTTTTAATCATCACAAGCTGATGCTTTGCTTCAATTCAGTGCTCCTGGTGTATGGCAACTTCCAGAATTTAAGGTCAGAAAGGATTTCTAGATCAACTAGTCTCCTGTCAAATTTTATTTACCCTTGCTTCCCAAGTGCCTTCCAGCAAGGCACATACTCAAGATCCCCTTCATCACATAAGGATCTTCCCATGTCAGATGAAATGTCCACATAGACCAGCATCCTGCCTCCTACATGAACCATAATCCAGTATTGTGTGGCAGGATAAAAATGTGTATTTCTCCATGCGATACTTTGTCTTTGAATATTAATACCCTGACAATGTTCTCACTCAGGATCCTCCTAAGCTGAATGCACTTTTTGGGTTTTATGTGTATTTGGTCACCTTCTCTATATTTCCTTGAGCCCATCCTTCACTCTCCCCATCAATTAATGTAAACTTTAATTATCCACAATATGCTCTAGCAGTCTTTTCCCCACCCCCCTCAATAGCATAAATCTGTTGCTTTGTTTACACTTTCACTTGGCTTGCTTAGGGTTTCTTCACCAGCCTAAGAAAGCCTTCAGCATGCAGAATTTTCATGTACCTACACTTGTGCACAGTCATCAAGTCACAGAGCAAACATATGAAGCCCTGAAGAAGTGTCAGCTCTGCATTTCTCAGGCTGACGAAGGTTTGCTGTACTACTTCTCCAGCAACTAGCTAGTTGCTACTAGCACAAGCCACCTTTTCTCCAAAGCCATGAACTGTGGCTGTTAGAGGGTGCCAATGCTAGGTGACAATGACCTTTTTTCTTGGGAGCTGGCTCAAGACTGGATAAACTTCAGTTTATCACAGACATGACCACATGCTCTCGTATCTAGAAGTGTAGCTGTGAGCCCATGTCTAGAATTAGCAGCAACTCTGCTTAAAAAGTTTTGTTACATTCAGCATGTTGTTGCCATGCCATACTTATCTCCTGATCTGGACTGCACTAGTGATAAAGACACCACATCAGCCCTGGAGTTTTTCTCAAAGGTAATCACTCAAAACTTCTTTCTGACTGTTCTTTTTTTTTTTTTTTTTTTTTGTTAGGCTTTCTTTACTCTAAGGGATATTGGAGAGAACTTGCACTTAGTCTTTGCTAGAGTTTGCTTTTGTAGGAGTGTTACTTCCTTTTTGCTGTGAGTACTCCTGAGAGACACTACTCCTCCCTAACTATTTCTGAAGTCTCTAAACTGGAAGGAACTCAAAAAGATAGTTTCCTTTTTAGATAATGTTTGTCTCTATGGATATCACTGTTAGGAAACCTTTTCTCTGGTCATAATGACTGTTTAGAACTTGCATATTTTTAGTTTGGATTTGTTAGCTATAATATCAATTTAATCAGGCTTTTGATAATATTTTTATTATGACTTACTTCCTCTCTCTCTTCCTCCCTGCCCAGACACACACAGACTTTTCTTCCTCTGAGTTTCTGATGAGGAACTGCTGTCCACATATTTCTTGTGTGGTCTGTAGTCATAAGCTGCAATTTTTAAATGTTTATTTTTCTTTGTGGTTGTATGAAAATGTTGTGGTAATGAGATTAAAAACATTCATACCTCTATTACATGTTGTGAGAAAATTACAGCACCTTGAGAGGTCAAAATTTGCATCCACACTTGAGTGTGAAGGCAATACTATAAAAGCCATATATCCAGCAGTCAGGGCAAGACACTAGGATTGTATTGTACCTAACTTTAAAAAAGGGAGAGAAAAATAATTATTCTTCCTGCTGTTTTTCTTGAGGTGGCACATTGAAAGACAATTCTACTTTTTTCTTACAAACAGGAGGTTAGAGTTTAAATCTGTAGTAGGATCCAACCAGTGCAGGCCCTTTCAGAGAAATGGCATCTTTATGCTCCAGATGTTTTCCCTATCTACAAAGAGAACATTTTTTCCCTCCGAATTTCACCAATCTCCTCAATGAGCAGAAGTATAACAGACCATTTTTATAAGTATGCAAACCACTCTAACTTGACTACCTACATTTCAGCCTAGCCAGTTCTCCTTTTAAGTCATTGTTTAGTTTTTAAAATAAATATACAGGATGTTTTTTCTCTTTTGATGATCCTGCCTCTTTGGACGCCTTAATCATCTCAATCAGATGACACCCCTATCCCAAGGGACTTCTCTACTGAAGTACCTTTTGGCAGTCCAAGTTTTTACAAGAGCATTTTTTTCTGGACTAAAGTGGAGCAGAATGGCATTCTGTCATTTCTGAACTGGTAAGTCTCCTGGGGAGGATAGCCTGCTTGTGTAAATTAGAGTTGCTTATGATAGGGAGAGCACTGCTTTTATTTACGAGACGAGTCAGAGCTGTTTCCATTTGTGAACTGGAGAGCAGTAACCCAATTCCTCCCACATGCACATATTCCCTGGAGAAAGTGGGTCTTGCTAGAGGAGGTGGTTTGGATCAAAGGCTATTGGCACTGCACAAAAAAAATAAAGAGAGAACAATTCAATACAAGCATTTAATTGGATTTTATCAGAAGGACTGCCAGATGAATGCAATGCCAGGAAACTTTACCTGCAGCTCTTCATTACAGTTTCTCTGTCAGAAAAACTGTGCCTTCTTATCTGCTGTTACTTGAGCAATGTCTCACAGCATTTGAGGTTGGGGCCACACATTCAGGATATTGTGTGTCATTGCCAAGTCTGTAAATACAGTTCATGTTTGTTGGCAGCTCCTCTGTCCATTAACATTACATCATCCCTAGACCAAGCCCATGATAATGAAAACATTTTCAGACCAAGTAATTCAGCTTCTGACTTAAAAGTCCCCAGTATAAAAGGTGACCTGAGTCCATAGGTAACCATGTACTCTCAAAAGCTTGTTTCCTTTTTTAGTACCTATCCTGTTTGTGAGTTTTGAAAAAAAAATGCTAAACCCAAGTTTGTTTTAAGCCAAATGAGATCATCGGGTGGTCAGATTCTTCTGAATCATCACAGCTATCAAGTATCTTCTGCAATTCTGTAGTTCTTTAATATTCTGTGTTGCCAGAACTGCAGTACAACTCTTTGATCACTGTAGATAAGAACAGAGAAGGAGTTCAGTATTGTATTTCCATCAGCCCCTTTCTTCCTGTTTCATACTAAATCCATGACCTTTTAATTCAGATCAGTCATGTTGCTCAATAATGGAAGGGTTCCACAACTCCTCTGAATTGTTTTTTCAGCTTCATCTTTGTATAATTCTTGTATTTTGTTTTCAGCTAGAGAGAGGTGCTGAGATTGCTGTCGTCATTGCTGTTACTGACAAAATTCTCCAAACCTGCTTTCAGTTTTTCTAAGTCTTCTGCTGGAAGTGCCCACTTTTAAAATGCTGTTGTTACAGTCTGAAAGTCTCCAATACCCAGAAATCAAACCTCAGCATTGATTTAGTCTAACTGAATGTGATCAAATGTAGTAGAAAGCCCTTCACTGGGCAAATGCACAAAATAAAAAGCCATGAGGGAAGACTGATACTAACATTTAAATAAAGTTTGCATTGCAGGTGTGGGCTTCTGTCTGTGTCAGGGATTTCCAGACAATGTCACTTGGCAATTATGCTTTCAGTAAAAAAAAAAAAATTAAAAAGTTAGATCTCCCTAATGCTAATTTAACAGGGTAAATGAATCACGTCTGCTGAAGGAAGCCACAATGCATATTTTACATAGAAATGAGTGTTCCTTGAGGACTGTGAAAAAACTGACAAAGGGGATTTTAATGGAAATTAATAACCTCCTTAAAAATAGAATCAGGGCTGCAGATACTTATTAAATTATATTAAGTACATTTGGACAATTTTTATGCGTCACTCATCAAAACTTTAACCAAGTCTGGAAAATTCATAAACAAACATGAGGCAAACAAATGGCACTTCATTAAATTCTAAAAACTGTATTCATGAAATGAAGGTACAACTGGGTGGTGATTGTGCTGACAGGGACTAACCTACTTACAGCCATGCCCTCCCTGTAGCCTGTCTTTTCCCACAAGAGACTAAATGTTCTAATTATCTATTGTGAGTTTTTTCCCCTTGCTTCTACTTTTTATTAACAGAAGCTGTAAATCTTTGAATAAAGACATGAAGCAATCTTTATGAAGTCTGATTCACACCTTGCTAATGCATTACAGCTACATATGCTGTTACACAAATGTGAGATTGCTCTTGTCCCAAGAAGAGAAAAAATACTTCCATGTGTTTTGTAAACAATTAGGATTATTAGCATACTTATGGTGTCAAGATATTCTAGATATATTATTAAAAGAAACATAACTTTATTACTCCTAAACTTCTGACTAAACAGAAAATATATAAATTTCTAAAATAATCATCTTTTTATACTTTCTTTTAAACAGGGGGAATGCATTTGAGGAGCACTGGTATGAAGAAAACTTCCCGAAGGTAAACTTGGCTAGTGGGGAATCGCCTTCCAGAATAGACTGCAGCCTCAGCCTTCCACTGAAGTAGTTGCACAAGGTGAATGCATTGACAGTACTCCTAAGTATCCGTCCTTAAAGGAGATTTTTGCTCATCACCCAGCGCAGTGTAGGGACCAGTTGTCATTAAAAGGAATGAGTGCCTGCAAACTGCTTAAAATTTTTGCAGAGCAACGGGAAAACCAGAATTGCTTTTCAGGCTGTTTCCCCGGTCCCAGCAGAAGAGCTCAGGTTTTCGGGGTCTGAGCTAGCGCAGTTAGCCGCGGGCAGCGGAGGGCGGCCGAGCCGCAGGGTGGACCCCCAGGGAAAGGAGCAGCGGAGGTTTAGCCCCGGAAACCAGAGACGGCCCCGCCTGCGGGAGCGGCGGCCCCGAACAGGAATCCTGAGAAGCGGGGGGAGAGCAGCCGCGGGGAGCGGAGGGAGGCGCGGATGCTGAGCGCTGTCGCTCTGTCCCGCAGGTGATGGCCGCGCCGCGGCGGCCGGCAGCGCTCCGCACGGACCAGGCGCGGCGCCGGCGCAGGTAGCGCGGCTCCATGGAGGGCAGCGGCGCGGCCCCGGAGGAGGAGGAGAGCGGGGCCGCCAACGGGGCTCCCCCGCCGCCGCCGCCGCCCACGCCCGCCGCCCCCTGCGGCTTCAGCTCCTCCCTCTGCTTCAGCGCCGCCGCTGCCGAGCCGCAGCAGCCCGCGGCCGGCGGCCGGGTGGTGCAGAGCCAGTGGGAGATCAACAACGCCGCCTGCCAGCCGGAGGAGGAGGATGAGGAGGTGGTGGGGCCGCGGGACCGGCCGCCGGAGGAGCCCGACCTGGTGATCGAGGTGTCGGGCCGCCGCATTCGGGCGCACAAGTCGGTGCTGGCGGCCAAGAGTGACTATTTTCGTGCCCGCGCCTCTCGGGACGTCCTGCGGGTGAAGGGGGTGAGCTACGGGGCGCTGCGGCTGCTCATCGACTACGTGTACACGGCCCGCATGGGCGAGGTGCGGCACGACAACCTGGCGGAGGTGGTGAGCGGCGCCCGCGTCCTCCAGATGCCCTGTGCCCTGCACTGTGCCGCCGAGGCCATGCGCGCCCAGCTCTGCCTCGGCAACTGCTACCAGCTCCTCTGCCTGGCCAAGAAGCAGCGGCTGGCGGAGCTGCGGGAGGCTGCCTATCGCTTCATGAGCGACCATTACCTGGAGGTGCTGCGGGAGCCCAGCGTTTACGGCCGCCTCAGTGGCACCGAGCGGGACCTCATCCTGCAGCGGCGCATGGATGCCGGCCGGCCCTGCTTGCTGGTGGCCGAGGTCAGCGACGCCTTCGAGCGGCCGGGTGGTGGCAGCCGGCCACAGAGCCGCGAGAGCAGTCGGCCACAGAGTCCCTCCTCCGTGGTGTCGCTGGAGGAGAGTGGCTCTCTCATTCACTGCTACCAGGAGACCAGTGGCGAGTGGAGGGTGCTGACGCGCCTGCCCGAGGAGGCCAATGCCAAGGGCTGCGCCATGTGCGTCCTCCACAACTACCTCTTCCTAGCAGGGGGCATTGTGACGGGGCCGGTGGGCAGCGAACCCAGGGCCCGCCTTTCCGACAAGGTCTTCTGCTACAACCCCCTGACCGACACCTGGAGCCAGGTGCGGCCGCTGGCTCAGCCCCGCTCGCAGCTCAAGCTGCTGGCCCTGGATGGTTACCTCTATGCTGTGGGGGGCGAGTGCCTCTTCACCGTGGAAAGGTACGACCCGCGGGCTGACCGCTGGAGCCCTGTGGCACCTCTGCCCAAGGGTGCCTTCGCTGTGGCTCATGAGGCCACCACTTGCAATGGGGAGATCTATGTGTCAGGAGGCTCCCTCTTCTACCGCCTGCTCAAGTATGACCCTAAGCGTGACGAGTGGCAGGAGTGCCCTTACAACAGCAGCCGTCGGCGCTCTGCTGACATGGTGGCTTTCAAGAACTTCATCTACCGCTTTGATGTGAGCAGCGGCCGTGGTGGGGAGCAGGGCCCCGGTGGTGGGACTGGCGGTGGTGTTGAAGTTTTCCGGTACAACACGGTGGCCAAGTGCTGGAGCCAGTGTGCCAGCCTGCGGCCCAGCGGTGGCCCCATCCAGCCCTTCCGCTGTGCCCCCTTGGGCAGCACCATCTACTGCGTCAACCGGACCGGCACCCTTCGCTTCAGCCTGGCCCAGGACGGCGAGGTGGAAGCAGATGGTGGGCTCAAGGGCACCTTTGACGGGGAGCTTCTTAAAGCTCCCTTGGACGTCAAGGGAGTCCTCCTACCCTTCGTGCTTACCCTGCCCGAGAGGCTGGACAAAACGGGGGACCAGGAGGGCTCGCTCCCACTGTAAGGTGGCCAGCCTGGCTCTGGCTTGCTGAGAGGGGAGCTGGGTTGCAGATCCACAAACTCCCTTCTACAGAGGGGACCCATTCTGTTGTATCTGCTGCGAAAAGGGACTTCCCCTTTTGTCCTCTCTGCTCTCAAGATGTTGAGCTGGTTGTAGCCCAGTTGTAACTCTTCTCATATTTGCTGTGCTTTGTGTGAAAAGCCAAGCACACAAAAGTAAAAGCTGCTATAAAGGATAATCTCTGGATGATGTTTGTGCCAATCCCCAATCTGAGAAAAACATTTTTACACCTGGGTTTCTAAAATATTCTTGACAACAGTGTCATAATGGGACGTTAGTGTTGGTTGTGTGTTTACACGTAGTTGCAATCTGGGCTGGAGCCTTTTCTGTTACTTGTGGTTTTTTCTCTCTGGGATGATACTGAGAGATAAACACTTCTGGCAACATAGTTTAACTGCATTTGTTTTTATGTTAAACCAACTATTTCCTGTGTTTAAAAAATACAGGAAGAACATCTCCATCACAGCCTTTCATTTCTGGTGCAATAGATGGTTTAAGGAAGCTGTGGCACTGTATTGGTCCCAGGAATTTCAACCACAGATGATTTAACAGATACCAAACTTAATGTTTTAAGTAACACAAATGTGTGCCACATGTTTCACTTGGAATGCAAAGAAAAAGAAAAAAAAGAAGAAAAAGTCAAGTTACCTTTTTAAAATGTGGCATTTTATAGTAGGTATGAAATGTTGATGTGTTCTTTATTTGAAAAAGGCAATGGTTTCTGTATGAAAAGGCATTGTTTTATTACTTTTTTTTGATCAGAGATTTTAAATTATAACAGAAATGAACTGATGCTGTTCAGGCTGCAACCGATTGATATGACTATGTATGCCACTAGACTTGGGGAAAAACTTTGTATTTCATATGCTCTTTAACTGCAGGTCAAGGAAGGTTAATGTAAACCAACCTGTGGCAAAAGGCCTTTCCCACTTATTTCAAGACCATCAGAAGGGGACATGGAAAATAGGAATGTGTTACACATGTCGATTATATTGTGCACTAGCATGATGTTACTTCCCTATCTTTTGATTGAGAGACTGCTTTATTTATTTTGAACTAATGATTGCGTTAATCAGTAAGTCCTTGTTAATTGCAGTACGTGCTGATGGCGTACACTGTCATCGTGATTCTAAACTGCCCAAGAGGGCTGTTTGTGGGGCAGCATCCAAATGAGGCAAAACCATACAAAACTTCTTCCTACCTGTGGAAAGCTGGAGCATCCTTTTTGTTATGTTACTCAGAACTGGAAAAAACCAGACAGACTATATTGAAAAGGGCACATACATTTATTTTATACATTTTATATTTAAAAAAAAATCAATAGGCAAGGCAAATGTTTTAGCTTTATGGTAAATCACTGAGAAACCTTTTCTGAAAAAAGAACCTGTGTTTTTGCTGGTACATTGCTGTATATTCAGCATGGAACTGGCATGGACTGTGGAAGAGAATTGTTTATACTCAAAGCTCTAGTATAGATTCATATTTTAGAAAGACATAGGGCCCTTGCATCAAAAAAATCAGATCTTTTTCTGTTGTATTAAGATGTTTTTGTTAAACAGGACTTTAGCATTCTTACACATAATTGCTAGTTCCAAAGGAAGGCAGCAGGCTCTGTCCTAAGAGACACCATCTTTACAAAAGAGAATAGTGAACTTAATAGATAGTTCTTTCCTTCACTTTAATGTTTGGGGTTTTTTTTCTCTTCTCATTGTTGTTGCACAGGGTTTTAATGCAGCTGATCTCAGTAGCCATTCTATAGAAAACAGTGGTCCAGTCCTAGAAGTTCTTAGCCAGGTGAGCAGCCTGTTCCCTAGTGAGCTAATTAAAGCATCAGCCAGGCAGGAGCTGTAGGCCTGCAGAGTGTGACATTTATCTTAGCCTCAGTACAGGTTGGTGCAGTGGAATTTAACATCCTTCACAGAATATTTGATTTAATTCTCAGATGAGAATCCTTGGAAATGTTGACTCTAAATTAAATTACAGTGTTGTAGCTTGAGCAGGAAAGAAAAATTACATGTTTGCTTTCAGCATAATTTTTATGTTAACTGCAGAAAGTATTTCAAGCTGTGTAGTGCAACACTTAGGTGCATACTTAAACTAGAGACGTAAGTGTTAGGCCAGATTTTGAAAGTAGAGTCACCAGGAACACACACACAAGGAAACGTCTGTTTTATCTTTCAATAATACAACACGATTTCATAGTTCAAAGACTTAAGTAGTATAGTTCTTACACTACAGTTCTTAGACTTGATACGGTGAGGTGTCAAGCCAGCTTTTACATTCCTATTAATTAAGCATTAATTAAGCACTTTCATTCCTGCTAATGCATGAAAATGCTTTTAAATTAGTTTTGGGAACTTTCCATGATTTAAGATCTGAAAATAATCCACAAACCTTTGGGATAGAATGAATGATATCCTTTCTTCTAATATTTATTGCTGTACACGATGAAGAAATACATTTGGAAGTAAGTTCTACAGTAATAAGCATTCGACAAACCTGCAGTGGTTGGAATTTTTGCTAGATCCTATTTTTAAAAATGGTTGAATCAAGTGCTTACCTGCTTTCACTGTTTACACAGTGTCAGTGGGGCTGAGTCTGGGCTTCATTAGTAGCTGTCTATCAAACCTGTTTCCTTTGTACACTCTGTGTAGTCCCAGCCTGATGATTAACAACAGAGGCGTGTTTCTAGCCAGATTTCCTACTCTGTGTCCTCTGTTTCCTTCCTGGGGTAGGCCTGAGGCAGGTTTGCTGAGAATTGTTTTCTCCCCGAATTACATATTCACAAAAAAACCCCCTGCCAAACTTGGGTACTAGAACCAGAATTTATATAGTCTTCAGGCATTTAAAGACTGAAATTGTCATTCCAGAACCCTACAGTTTTACTAAACCTAGCATCAACTGTCTCTGACATGTGGAGCTGCTGAGCACTTGCCCTCCACCCATTTGGAACTGCTCAGAGCAGTTCCACACCTACCTACCAAGTGGGATATCCAGAAGCCACTGATGTAATAGGGTTTAATTTAGGTACAAACTAAAGGGCTAGGCCACCCTCAAGTTGTGTTTGCATATGTTTTGATTTTAAAACAGCCATTTTATCTAGAGTAGCCTGAAGTCTGCCATATTTGCATGGGAACATGGAGATCTGTGTGTGCTTTTTTCAGTCCACATCTCCCACCGTCTGATTGTCAATGGACTAAAGGACCTATTGGAGCTAGTCCCTAATCTCTAAATATGTGTGCTTTTTGCATTGTATGTTAATTGGGTAAAAGTCTCACAAGTCATCAAGGTAGTCATCCTCACTGAGTGACCTGAGACTGGCTAGAGAGACGTAGTCTGCTCTGCTGTCTTTTTTCCCCCTGAATCTTACAATCCTCCCATTTTAATGGGACATGCAGGAGATAGTTGCCCTCATTTGTGTGTATGCATGTGTCTGTGTGTGTGTGTGTGTGTGTTCTCAAATCTCGATGGCTGTTCAGGAGAAGTACATTGGGACCACCTCCTGCGGCTCTTTCTCAGGGGTGAGCTTCATGCAAATCCTCCAAAAGCACACATAGGCTCCTGTACATTGAGTTCTGAGTAGATTCCAGGCCCCACCTCCTGGATGGGTAATTCAGTGTAGGTTTAGTACAAGTTGTTACAATCGAGCAAGTTTTCTTTGCAAAGTTTTTGCAGACAGGCTCTGTATTTTGGGTTACCAGTCTGGGGTCAGGTGCTCCATGCACTGTACTGGGAGGCCAAACAGGTAATTTGGATTCTTCTCAGCGGTGCCACCTTAGTAAAGAGGCATTGCAGTACCTAACAATGAAACGCTTAACGCCTTTATTGAATCTAAAACTAAATCCTGACTTCAATAAAGAAGTGCTAACAGATGAAACTTTACCGTTTCTATCTATTAACTGGTTCCATAAAATAGAAATTAATTGCAGCAAAAGCATGTCTACAAATTGTGTTTACACTTGAAACTAAGTCAAAAAAATAATTTGCAAAAGAATAACCCTGTTTGATCAAAACTGGCACTGTTATGCAACATGGGGAGGATGTTAGTCATACCCTAGTGATGACTAAAATTCTGCAATCGCTGATGTAAATTCTGTCCACAAAACCTTCTTTGTAAATAAATGTCTGGTAAAATTTAAAGTGATAAAAGAATAAATTATTCACATGAAAGCCATACCTCTCCTGTGCTATTTGATTGGCTCTCAGAGTGCTGTATCCCAATTACCACTATTCATGAGTGGCTATTGCTTTTCCTGATTTACAGCATGTATTCCATTGACTGCTCCATAGATGTGTTAACCGTCATTATCACAAAGCTTAACAGTGGTGCTGGTGCTTTGTGTCTGGACTGATATGTAGTGTTTTCTGCTTGAATGAATTCAGCTCCAGACAGAAAAATATCTTTGGGTTTTTTTTTTTCCCAGTAGCACTGCTCATGGGAAACTTAAGAAAACACAAGAAGGGGAAATGGTGGTAGTGTTGAGCAGTTGTAGTAAAAAGCATTTTATTAATTTATCTTTTTTTTCTGCTGTTATTTCACACACCAGAGTGGTGATAGTTTAACAGAACAGCTCTCTTTGGCTATTACCAATATGAGTCTGAGTACTATTGTAGCAAAGTATGTTTTTGCCTGTTTGCTGCTTCAGCTCCTACTCTGAGATAGTGTAGTGCAAGTTTATAGTAGTTCCATGCATTTACTAGGTTACTGGAACTATTCTGGCTTTATATTACTGCTACTAAAAGCAGAGATTGACACACAAACGTAAAATTCTGTGCTCAGAATGTGTAATCACACACTTATCATTTGTTTTGGCCCACTGCATGCTGAGAGCTGCTGGAATGAGCCCACTGGTATCAGGAATCAGCAGGAATGCTGGTTTTGGCTGGGGGTCAAGTTAATTTTCTTCACAGTAGCTGGTATGGGGCTGTGTTCTGGATTTTTGCTGAAAACAGTGCTGATAATAGAGGTTGTTTCATTGTTGCTGAACAGGGTTTACACAGAGCCAAAGCCTTTTCTGCTCCTCACCCCACCCCACCAGCGTGGAGGCTGATGGTGCACAAGGGCTTTGGAGGGGACGAATCTGGGACAGCTGACCCCAGCTGATCACAGGGATAATGCAGACCAGCATATAAAGCTGGGGGAAGAAAAAGGAAGCGTGGACATTTGGAGTGATGGTGTTTGTCTTCCTAAGTCATCTCTATGTGTGCTGGAGCACTGCTTTCTTGAGGATGACTGAGCACCTGCCTGCCCGTGGGAAGCAGTGTAAAAATTCCTTGTTCTGCCTTGCTTGCAGGTGCAGCTTTTGCTTTGGTTATTAAACTGTCTTTTTTTCAACCCATGAGTTTTCTCACTTTCCCCCTTCTGATTCTCTCCCCCGAATCACAGGGAGGAGTGAGTGGGGCTGAGCTGCTGGCCGGGGTTAAACTGCAGCAACAGGCTGTTTTGGAGATCTAACTTTGATAAATTACTCAAGGGAAAGAAATGGGAGTTAGGGATAGCAGGGAAGAAATAAATTTGGAGTCAGAAGTACCTACTTTATATCCGATTGAAACAAATAGCAGGGGAGGGAAACCAGAGTTGGTACTTGAGACAGTGATGATTATAGGGACAGGTTTTTTTCAAGTATTTCTTAAACAGGCTAATTTTTTACCAATTATGTTGTTAGTCTTACTGTTTAGCACTTGCAATCCTTCTCAAACCACGACAGTGTTTAATAAGCTACCTTTTGCAGGAGTCTCTTGCTTTGCTTTTAAGTCTTAGTGGATAAAACCTGGACAAATTTGTGAAATCATGAAATAACATTGTCAATGCTGCCACTTTCAACAGATTAACTAATGCAAATTCTTTAGACACTGTTCACAGTTCAGGTGAATTATATGTGTAACTGATGTATTAGTAGTTTCATTTTTGAAGCATATATAGGTAAAGCTTTTTATGTACTCCAACTTACATTGTAATGAAATAAATACTTTAAAAAAAGCTTATGCTCACCCTTAGGGATTTCTGGGTAATTGTTGTTTTTTCTTTGTTATCCATCCAATCAGTAAATGGTATTATATTTTTTCTTATAAAGCAAAGACAAAATTATATAAATCATCATGCAGGTAAATATTTAGGAAATGTTTCTAAGGCTAAGCAAAAAAATGGAATATTTTCATTTCACAGTGCCCTGGGTGTTTGGAACTTGAAATACTTTGCAGTGAAAGCATTTTCCTAAGTGCAGATTAGCTTATACTCCAGTTAACTTTTATTTCCTTTTTTTTTTGTTCTTGTCAGTATGTTAAAGTGCATTATTCATTTATTAAAGTTGCACGTAGGTTTTTTCAGGATACTCTCCTGTATTATGTCACACATGTCAGATTTTTGGCTGGAGTAAATTTACAGCAGCGTAAGTAAAAGCAGAATCAAACACGATTTAAATTCCCTACTTTGTCTCCTACTTATTTTCTCATCAGATGTTTTGCTTGACATGAGGTCAAAACTCCCAAGCTGAGATGTTTGAAAACGCCAAGATTCATAGACTACATGGGGTTGGACTTGCTGTCATTTCTGTTATTTCCTTATCTGTTGCAACATGCAAGCTTTCTTACCTTTTCTTAAGAAGGGCCAAATTCTGCTGCTGTTTGAACCAGGGTGAATCTGGAATAGCTCAACCAAACATAGATTACCAGAACTTTTTTTTCCATTCAACCCCAGAGTTTTGCATCTGTTATAAAATCACTGGGGACCTCAGCTAGAAAAACGAAAGGCTCTGCTTGAATAAGACTGGAGCAGTCAGTCACTTGGATGTGTTTTGGCGGTTTTTGCTTTGCTAGAATGTAAATTCTTTAACTCTGTAATTTTCCTCTGTGTTGTGAACTACACATTGAGAAGTTTAGTGGCAATGAAGTTTTATCTCAAGTACATACTCCTGCTTGATTCACTGAACATTTTGCACTTACATCGTTCAGGATGTTTAGGCCCCAGGCTCAAGCTTCAGGTGTAGTCTGGTAAATTATGTGGCTGGGTCAAATAACCTGTGCCATGATTAATTTACCAGTTCTGAAATGCTAAACCCAACAATTGTAGCACAAAAGATTTGGATTTCAAAGGCCCTCTCAGTTTGGGCACACAAAATCCCCTGCTGTTATCTGTTTCTAGGTATAATGCATCACTTGTGTCCATGTATTCAAAACTCAGAATAAGTTTTCATATAGAAACATCTGCAGGCAGATGGTGTTGACCTGTATTCCCCTGAAGGCAGAGAAGACTTGCTGGAAAGAAAATCTTCAGTTGCTACACTGTGCAAACAGGGAAGTCATGTACAGCTGTGAACTCCCATGTCATACTGAGTAATTATCAAGTGAACAACAGTGTCATCAAACATGAGTTTACAGCCTGTGGACAAATGTACCCATCATGGGTGGAGACAAAGGGAACTCAAATCAGTAGCTGTTAGTTCTGGGACCATGCCTCGAAACAAACCCCATTCCTGTTTCAGGATTGCATTATCTAGGCAGCTGTCAAGATAAAGAAATCCTGGGCTAAATAACAGCATGTGGCTAAAAGTAGGTCAGGAGAGCAATAAATGTGGCAGTACCTGCAGGCTTCTTAAAATGAATGTGAAGAGGATCTGTGTCTCATAAATCCCAGCCGGAGCAGCTGCTGGTGAGCAAGCTCAGGCAGACTGTGCCTGACAGCAGTGACACCTGCCTGGCAGGTCACTGTGGCACTGAGCAGTGACAAGAAGGAGCTGAATGAGCATCCTTTGAATGACAGCTCTCCTGGTGTGGAGTCCTTGGGAAGGAGAGAGGAAACAATACACCTAATGGTCTTGTGCCATACCCTTCATTGCTGTGCTCTCTCGCTGTGCTGGCAGTGCCAGTTCTTGAATTCCCTGCTGAGCAGCTTATACATGGAGAGTCTTGAAGGTGATGACTTTTTCTCCTCTTTTTTTTCTTTTTTTTCTTTTTTTACTTTCTATTTTTCATTTTTTCCCTGGTTCTTTTTCCTTTGTCTTTTTTTCTTATTCAGTCTTTTTTTTTTACCTCATAATATTTTTTTTCCTTTGGAGGTTTTATGTATTTGTCTCTCTACTCAAACATTTCAATAGGTAACACAGGGAGTCTGTGAATTTGGAAAAATTACCTACTGGAAATCATTGAAACTTCTTTCCTCAGGAGGCAAACTTTCCTTCCATAGCCTGATAATTTTTCCCCTTAATACCGCCCTAAATTTTTAGATGAAGTGTGGAAGACTTAATTTATCCACGTTTTGGCAGAATGGAACCATGACCTGTTCACTTCCTAAGGAAATAGAGAAAGTTGTGAGCAATTAAATTAGTCATAGTGCAGACTTAAGGCAAGAGTTCTGCACCCTTTGTTAAGCTTGCCTGAGCTTTTCGTTGCTGAACTGCAGCTACAGAAAAAAGTAACTGCAAGATTAAAGTATCGACCAGGTAGGAGGTCCTTGAGGAATAAAGTAAGAACACAAACTGCTGCAGAATAAAGTTAATTCCCACACCATTTAGAAACCATTATCTCAGTGATCAGGGACTGATTTACTGACAACTTGTTGGTGCATTACAGATGAAGGTGGTTCTTTTCTCTTGTGTCATGATGATCCCCATCTCCATGTCTCATCCCATTGTGTTCCCTGGCCTGCTGCTTTGCAGTTCTTTGCACATTTGAAAAATCATTGCCGAGTTTGACAGTAGAAAATTTGTAGGAATTTTTACCCATTCTGCACAGGTAAATGGATCTGTCATCTGCAACGATGGATCATTTGTCTCCCATATTTTTCTTATTAAAGGAAAATATAGAATCTTTATTAGAACTAGAGAAATAAAAGCTGAGATTAGTAATAACATCAGGGAACACAAATAAGGAAAATAAAGTTTTTCCGTCATTGCCCGTCTCTTTTTAGATCATAATGAAGTCCTAGACAGGCAGAGTCTTCTTAAAAGTACATTTCAAACTATTGGGAAAATACAAAATCATGCAGGTTCATGAGAGAATTCCTGGATTGGGAGCAGCATGGCGCAGGAATTTCCATGGGCTAATTAAGACATGAACCTCTCTCCTTTGCATTCTTACTGTAGTTCTGTGCTCCTGTGTATCTACTGAAAGCAAATACTGATTCTGACTCTGTGATTCAGTAACATACCTTGGAGGTGCAGTACTCTATCACCCTATCCTAAAATAAATGAAGTATTTCAAAATACTTACTAAAAGAAAAATTGAAAGAAACCTCTTAATTAATCATCATATCTTCTTCTTAAGTGCTTCTTCAATTAATACAGTATTATTTAGATGTAGATTCTGTCTGTGTCCAAGTCTGGTTTGCCTCTGACAGAGTTGGAGTATAAAGCTATGATGGTAGTGCATACGTAATGTTTGTTTTACAAGCCTGGTCCATAAGAAGTCGGTGCTGTCACTTACTCAGCTGGCTGACACAGTGATGGGAAGGAGCCCAGCCTGTCACTTTTCATACCTGCTGTCATTGCTCCATCAGACTTCCTGAGCAGGTTGTCAGTGTGCAGGTGTATGTCAGAATACCTATCACTAATTATGCTTGTAACACATTTCTATCCCAGTCTAGCAAGGGCCATTGTGCCTCCAGGCAAGAAGGAAGGAGCAGTCTCTGCTCACCTCATACTCCCTTGTTAGCAACAACTGGAAGGCCATGGGGAACAGAATTTGTCCTGGCTCCCACTGCTTTCCTGGGCAGACTGCCTGGCTCAGTGCCTGCAGAAAGGAGCAAAGCTGTATATTCCCTCTCCCAAAAGCAAGAGAGGCACAGCGGCTCATTTGTTACTCCTTTGTGGGTCTCCAGGGAGAGCACACTTCCAGGCTTCCTCTTACTCAAATTACAAGGTTGCCCTTCATTCCCAAGAGCCAACAAAAAAGCTCAGCTTACATGTGGTAAAAAAGAACTTGTAAAAGTTATTTTTGAAGGGGCAGTGAAAAAATCAGTATTTGCTCTGGCTGCCCTTGATGTTGCTACTGTATTTGAAACAGCTGGAGTGTGGGTCCCCTCATCAGACCCAGGGCTTCTTCATGTGCAGTTTAAATGTGAAGGGATTCAGGCAAAAGGTTGACTTTTCTTTGAACTCTCTGGGGGCACTAAAAAAGGCAAAGGAGCCAGTTGAGTGATTGCAGCACTTCATCTTCCACAGTGCTGCACAGGAACTCTGCACTGCTGTGCCATGGCGGGTGGCATCAAGTGGGGAGAGAACATGGGAGCAAAAAGGGGCTTGAGTGAAGCATTCTTAGCGAGAAGAAATCGTACATGCAGATTACCTGGGAAACAGTTCCCTGCCAATATTTTTTTTGACTCTTACATATATTTGCACATAGTCTAAAAAAGAAAAAGATAATTCTGTGGGCAATGATTGAACAGTGGAATTATGATTAGTTCCTGCTGCTCTTGCATTAGGAAGTAGAGACATTAAGAAAAGCTAGTTTTATTTCTGGTTCTGCCATAAAATTTCATTTATTACTGGGAAAAAGCTGTTAAAGCTTCAGTTTTCTCCAAAGACAAAAGTCGGAATGGGGAGGGAGAGAAAGGTGATTCAACTATTAGGTTTTGGAAATAAATTCTTTTTTTCAGTAAAGGACTTTGGGAATATTGGCTAATACAGTGGAGTGCATTTTACTGTTACAACTTTTTACTGTATTTGCTCCATGTGAACAGAATATTTTCTTCCTGTGAATCTGACCAGAATAAAAAAGGAGTGAAACTGTTCCTACTTTTGTCCCTGTTTGTGGCCTTCTGCAGCATCATTCCTGGTCTCTGAAAAGGCAGTGGGATGCCTGCCTTTCTGTAGATGCACAGATGTCTGCAGCGGAGGAACCAGGTGAGTAAATACATGGACAGTTTGGAAATGGTAATACTTCTGCTGTGCCTATTCCTCCACCTTCATCTCTTGCCCTTGTATTTTATATCAGGGAGGACATGTAGTCTGGAGAGAAGTGTGATGAAAGAGAGGTGTTCTTCCTCTTAGTCTCTTCTGAGAGACTTTATCTGAAATGTTCAGTGCCTTGCCATCTGCACATAATTAATGTTGCAAATCTTCAATTTTTAACTTTTTCACTTTAAATTTTTATGATTTTTGGTGTGATTATGTTTTTATTTTAACTCTGAAAGGTTACATCAAAAGTACTGAACAGGTCATTAGAGTCCTTTGTGTGAATTAAAAGAGGTAGGACCTCCCTTTTTTTTCTCTTCCAAATGAAATCCTAAAAGAGTAAAATCTCATTATAGTGTTGAAGTGTTTCTTTTTGTAAACTTCAGAGAATTTCGAATTCTTTCAGAAAATAAAAAAAAAAAAAAAAAAAAGGAAGAAATGTAATAAAGTTAAATCCCTAATACAGAGAGAAAAGAGCCAACCCAGCACATTCCCTGGAAAGGGTTGCATTTCCATTAGAATTCATAGGTCTTGTCAAAGGCTGCACTGCAAGTTTGGATACGTGAAGTCAAGAGAACAATGCTGATCTGTGCTTCCTGAAAAACTGCTTCTGGGACACCTCTGCCGGTGTCTTTCCATGTACAGTTGTAAGGACCTAAGGTCGTAAGGATATCTAAAATGCACTAGCCATCCCTGTGTAAAGACACTAAATATTTTTGGTGGTGTAGTTCACTGAACAGTCAAGCCTTGCCTCTGCCAGCTGCTGGTGATTGCCACAGCACCTCTGGTTTAAAATTTCAAAACAAAGTGTTGAGAAACACTCACCAGTTCCTTTTGCCAGTGTGGTAACTCTGTCTTCATCCAAACTAGATAGCAGGAGAGCTCTGCTCCGTTTCAAGGGCACAACCTGCTTATGGAAAGAGTGGCTTCCAGCAGTCCTTCTGTGTATTCCTGTTCCTTTCAGAACTGCAGACTTGGAGGTCTCTATGCTCAAAATCCTTTACAGATACTGGAGTTTAGCAAACAGCAAATTGTTTGTTCTGGGTGCTCAAGCATCCTATGTAGCCTGTTGCATTCACTGCTGCAAGCTGTTTGAGTAGGGGGAAAACTCACAAAAAGGTGCTACAGAAAGAATACTTGTTAACAGTTTCCCCTCATATCTGCGGGCCAAGTTTCTCCTGAGTAGCTGGCTTACATCTGAATTAAAGCCAAATGTGTCTAAGTTTAGCTGGGTTCCTGTGCTAGTAAAGACAGTGTTTTCCTGTAGGCAGGATGGGGCTGCTGGGGGCCTGTTGATCCAAGCTGCCAGTTGTGGGTATTGCTTACTTTAGACTGATTACAGTTTCAGCAGAAACCCGACTTGGGAAGCCACACAGTGTGCAGGTAATTGGAAACAGAACCTGGCACAAGCATCTTTTAAAATTTAGCACTGGCCTTTGAATTTGTAAATAGAAAAGGCCTGTGACTCTGCAGTAAAAACAGTGGCTGCCCTAGTAAATTTCAAGAAGGAAACAGAGATGTTATTGTTTTCTCTCTCCCCATATAGTTTGCTTTTTGTTTCTCTCTTTGATCTAAGAAAGCTCTAGGGTAGCTCATTTAATCAAGGGGCAGGAGACAAAGCTTTGTCTGTTGGGTGATGTTTGTGTTGATGCACACAGCTAAGCTTATAGGCTCTGTTTTTTCCTTCACCTTTTAATTCTATTTAGAAAAGCAAGACACTTTTCATATGACCTTTTTTCATCTTATGATATCCCTTGTTTTAAAGGATGTCTCCCCCCACTTCCAAGAGTTTGTATCTAGGCAGATTACTTTCTTTCTGGTTTTGGCACTTTTCTTTCTGTTTTATTCACTGGTGGTTTTATGAGCACAACACTCATGGTAATAGCTACATAATTATATATAGGAAACATAAATTTTACTTCTTAGTTAAGTAACTGGGATTTCAGTAATTTCCTTAGCCTTTGTGTTACTTCTCCATTTTTTACTGTTCTTCTCTTTCCTGTTCATACACAACTCCTTTTACTACTCCTTAAAATGCCAGATGTGATCACAGTTGTGATGAACTATATTTTCAGAAGAGATTATATCAAATGTTTTATTTTTCACTAGTCCAATGGATACCTTTCAGCTAAAGCAAGGATCATCTGATTCACTCTGGAAAGTACGACTTTTCAAAATCATCTGTGCCTAAACTCCTACTCATTCAGCATCTCCTAGGTGACAGTTACTGCGCGTACTCCATGGTAATTTAAAATAAAATATCCCATGGTTACAATCACTAGTTGAATTATGATGATGATAGCAGGGTTTGGTATCTAGCCCAAAAATCTGCAAGAGACCATTGGGATTGTGAACACTGTGTTTTTTAACGCAGTTCAAAGATCTATGTAAGACAGAATTTGAAGTTCTAGGGGCAATATTTTAAGTTAGGTTGTCTATCTGACCACTGCAGGCGTCAGTGAAACAGGACAGGCAAAAAGAGGGGAAAGATCAGTAAAAAACATCTCAGGATAAAGAAACAGTATTTTGACTCTTTTGATGAATGTTTATTGGTTAAAAAAATCGAATATTTCCAGAAGTAAGTGACTAACTGTGGAATGTTAAGATCTGGCTATTGTTACAGAGATGCCTCTGCCCAAATTAAGGTGCAAAAGAGACTATATACTGAAAGTCAGTAGTATGGGTTTTATTTTACAGTTAGTGTGAGGGCGGGAGAAAGAGAGAGAGAGAGAAATAGGAAAGAGGTAGGGGGAGAGAGCGACAGAGAGACAGGTTAAGTAGAAAATGTCACCACTCTGTGGATCCTGACAGCATCCTGTTGATCCTCTTCTCAGTGGTGAGGGTCTCACAAAACACAGTTCAGTGGATTAATACATGTTCAGGCTAGTTGGGAACACCCAGGTAGCTCCCCTGGGGGGGAAGTTTTACACCATCTCTTTCCATAGACTCTGGATTGGTTGCATCACTTCGCATTATGTGCAGTCCTCTGGTGCAGGGTCTCAGGAATCAGTTTGGGGATGTTTTGGGGGTCTTTGATGGTTTATGATCCCTTCTCAGCTGCTTCTCACATGAATGTCCCATGGACGTGGCCATCCCAGGGTCGGGGTTCAACAGCTGAGCCAGTTTGTGTAAGGGAGCGTGGGTGTTCCCTCTAACCAGGGTTACACCACACACCCAGAAATCCTCCTCCTCCCACCCTGGCCTAGGGGGAGTGTGTGCAAACCTGGCCCCAGAAAATGAGTCTGTGGGCTGTGGCCTTCCCCACCCCAAACCCAGCCAGAGCTGATTTTCAAGACAGCTGCTGGGTTTGGCTTTCCTTGTGGATGTATTCTTCTCCTTAGACCTGAGATAATTGGACAGTAGTACCAACCTTATCTCACGTTCCTGTTAGGTGGCTTAACTCACAGTCCAGTTCCAGTCAGGAGGAATATTCAGGCAGGGAGTGGGCTTCGGTGGTCACAGCTTGTTCATACAATTTTGCCATAATGGGCAAAATCCTTTTAAAATATTTTTAAGCCGTTACCCATAACATTTGAGTCTCTCATGTGGGAGGAAACAGAGCTATTGCATTATTGCTTCTATGTGGCATATAAATCTAAATGGAGCAGGTCATAGTAAAGCAAAAGACAGGTGAAATTTGCATAAACATGCAAACTGGTGGGTTGGATGACAAATAATAAAGTGATAGTGGCAGTGCAGAGGTGCTAGGACAGGCAGGGAGGTAATGATCTCTCACAGCAGATGAGACGTGACTGGAGCATAAGCATCGAGGCAAGATAAGCACTGTGCTCTGACAGAAGGCCTGTTCCCACACCCAGCCTGCAGTTTCCTTCACCCTCATTACTAACTGCTACTCTACTAAATTCTGCTTGGCATAAACAAAGTAGAGGCCTGAGAGTGAGGGTTGAAAGGTTTATAGTCTGAGAGCTGTGCTCAGCTCCTGTTCAAACACCTCCCGTGGGTCACATATTTGGCTTGCTGTTACATATTGCACCTCCTTGAAACAAGAAAACACACTGTATTTTGTAATTTCAGATCAGAATATGGTGGAAAACCTGAAATGCTTTAAAAAGTGAAAATGCTTTGGTTTTAAACTTTTGAAGATTTGAAAGAGCTTGTAATTTTGGATGTCTGGGCAAAATAGCATTGAGCATTATCTATTGCAGGGTTAATACAAATTTAAAAACACTGATGGAATAACATTCTGTCAGTTAGAAATTAAGTGGGAGGAGGGCGTCAAACCTGTCCTGTCTCTACCTCCAGTCTATCCAATGTCCTTAAATCCAGAGCAGAAGTGAGTTGTCAGATAGCCCTGCTTGATCTCTCCAGCAGCCTGTGATGAGCAGGGAGATGGGCTGGGAGCTGTGGTCTGCTCTTTCCCTCTCTGCTTCCTCATGGATACATTTAACTGCCTAGAGGGCTGCTCCCAGCTGTCCCCAGCAGAGCAGCAGCAGTGGGCAGGGGAGGCTGAGGGGAGCAGGCAGGGAGAGGGAGGAGGTTCTAGAAGCAGAGGCATTGCCTGTGTGGGCTTGTTCACCTGCACAGGGAAAGAGGGACTCATGGCCCTTGCTACAGCTCTACATCCTATTTACAGGATGGAGGACATCTCTGGTGCCAGGCCCACTGGGTCCACACTGCTTTCACTCTCTGGGCTATATCTGAAGCAGATCAGCTTTTATAATCATGCCTAGAGCACCCAGTTCTGCAGAAGGCTGCAGCTCCCTGCTGCATGGGGAGCCCCTGATAGCCTCAATCCCTCCCCATGACCTCCACCTCTCCCACATTTCTTCATGGCAAATCCATGACCCTTATTTAAGCCCATACTAGATGGTGGTGCTCTTCCTAAGAGAACTCTGATATGGCTGGCTAACTTGTCCAGACTCATGATTTATGTAGAGGTAACATGGACATCTGTGAAGCATTAGAGCCTTCACACATAACTCAGCTGGTTGTGGGAATGGCCTGGCATAGATGGAGTGAGTTAGACTGGCATCAGTTTTTTCTGTTTGTGTGATTGACTGTGATCAGGGGAAAAAAGTAACACTGTAATTAAAGAGACAATTTTTCTGTCAGGGTAAGGTGCAGTTCACTTAGGGAGGCTTTATGGCACAGATAACTAGGAAAGATGTTATGAGCAAAACCTTACAGTTTAAATCACCAATATGCTTGGATATGCCAGTACTGCAGATTATTTTTAAACAATCCTGAAGGAGTCACTGACATCTAGCTCCAATGTCCGCTCTCCAACATAGGCTATAGTTATTTTCCTCATACAGGCCATCAGACATTTTGTTATTTCATGCCATATGCAGCAGTTTGCTGAGAAAAGACTGAAAGGCATTTAGAAACACTTCTAGACTGCTGGTTGCAGCAACATTATGTGATGATAAGAGTTCACATTTCCCTGGGCAGAGAAAAGGGAAGAAACTGTTCTTCCCTCATGTACATTAAAGCCCTGACAATTGCCTCTGATACACAGGATTAGTCTATCTCCCTGCATTTTGTGCAGTTCCTGACCCCAAAAGGAGGTTCTGAGAGATCTGTCTGAATGAGAGCTTGTTAGTGTGATAGGCCTAGTTGGTGATACACTTGCAGATAGTGTAAATGTGGAGCTGTATGACAGTGTTGTACATTTTCTGTTGTGCCCAAGGAGGCATTTAGGTTCCCAGGGCATGTGGACTCATTCTGTGATGCAGCAGAGATGAGTAAGTTTTGTGTGCCTGGAAAAAAGTCTGATGTTGATGAATTAGTTTCATAGAATCATTTAGATTGGAAAAGACCTTGGAGATCATCACACTGGTTGATATATTTATGGGGGGGGCAGTGAGCACAAAACTGGGTTTGTCAAAAATCTTGTCTCTATTTGGAACAGAAATACTCTGGTTCACTGGGAATTACCGTGCACATTCATACCTCATATTTGCTGCCTAAAAAGACTATTTTCAGTGTGATACTGCCTCTGTTTCTTTAAAAATTGTGGCAGTTATTCTGCTATACGGTTGCTTAATAGTGTTGTCACTAACACATCACCTAGTGCCTTTTGTACTTTAAGAAGTTTAAAACCGCATTGTCCTAGACCCTTCAAACTGAAGAGAGTCTCATCTTCCCTTCTTATGACAGGGAGATGATGCTGAGAGATTTAGGGTGTGAGAGATGGGATATAAAAATGTGCTGGACACTGCTGTTTGCTGCAGACAGATTCAGACTCTGATCCCTCTCTCAGCTGTTTATGCAGCAGAGTTTTAATGCAAAAGGCTCAAGAGCCGCAGGATCAGGAATAAAAACCAACATGATTGATTCTTGCTCAGCTGTGGGCCACAATCACTGCAGGCAATAATGTCTCTTGTCACCCCTCTGATCTAGAGTTTGCATTCCTCTCAGCAGAGAAGCCCAGTTGCTGCAGTGCATGTCTTGCTTAACAAGTGAAGTCAAAATGTAGCAGCAGCACAGTGTGGTGTGCAGGATAAAACTCATATTGAGCTTTACTACACTAGTTTTCCTTCAGCTGTAATTCTTACCAGCTTCTCCATTGACTGCTATGAGTTCCTCTGGCATCCCACATTGGGTCAGCGGTGTGGGGAATTGAGGTCATCACTAGAAACTTGGTGCAATGATTAGAGTGGCAGCTGTGTCTGTTACTGCCTTACCCAGCTCTCAGAGCTCTCCTCTGCTGCGTCCTTTCACAGCAGCTTCTCTTGCTGCGTCAGTTTTGCGGTGAGCGCTACTGCTAATCTGCCAGGCTGGGCCCCTGCATGCAGGATGCTTCCTCCTTGCTGACAGCTTGCCTACGAGGGATTTTGTGCTGCAGACCTTGGAGAAAAATTAGAAAAACCCAGAAGAGATAAATGTTGCCCTTCCTCCTTTGTCCATGTGTGAAAATGAGCATTTGGGATTCTGCCTCTGCTGCCACACAAAAGAGCCTTTCTCTCTGCCTATCCCCAGGCTGAGATTCCTCACTGGTCCCACTGTTCTTCCCTCTGGATACTATTCAAGGGACAAGTTGGAGTAACTAAAAATGTCCTCTGCTGTTCAGAGGGGTCATTGCACCTTACATAAAATACACTAGCTCTTTAAAACCTTAACCAATCTGTCAAAGTAATTATTCTGTGTAACACTGAGGGTTTTTTCTGCATTTGAACAGCTTTAACAAAGCTTAGAGGGTATTGTATACTACTGTACACATGCATTATCTTTCTTCCTAAATACGTATAAAATATCCTTGAACCTTAAGTAGAATAGCTGCTGTGTCAGCAGATGCTTGTGCTTAGCTTAACAGTTTGTGCTGGCATAGTCTTACTGCTGAAATGCTGTACCCAGGTGAGACAATTGAGAACAGGCCTTTTTTTTTCTGTAATTAGATCAAATTTCACCTGTGGGGTTCGGTGAGATTATTCTGTGTGGAAACAAAGCATATGTCAGTGCCACACTGGTGCTGTATTTGCAGACAAGCACAGAAAGAGAAATACCTCAGGGAGAAAATCTCATTTAATGACTGGTAGATATATTAAAAATGTGTGTTTTCTTGAGGACTTTGCTCTAACAGGTTAGAACTGAATTAAATGCTTTTGTTTTACCTTTTTTCTCTTTCAGAAGAAAAGAAGCTTTGAAAATGTGTAGGAAATTGCAGGACGGTGTTGGAGAAACTGACTGCAATGCTGTCAAAGGGAGGTAGCACAAAGATGGCAAATACTGAAATGCAAAAGTGAAATGCAGGAGAACTGGAAGGTGCAGCAACATGAGGACATGGAGTCTCTTAACTAGGGAGTGTAGTATGTCCAAAACTGTAACAAAAGGTGTGAATATTTTGGTAGATGCAGGCCTTGCTTTTCCTACCTCAGGCTGTGACTGAGTTATGCAGTTTTCCAGGAGACACATCTGAGATTGCTTTATGTCATACACGATGTTGCAGGTGGGCAGCAAGTAACTCATATGCCCCATTTGGCTTTTCAGGTGCCCAAAGTGAGCTCAGACTGTTGGTCTGAACATGTTATTGCTCTGAGTGACTTTATTCTGGCGGTCTCAGGGAAGAAAATTCAAAATTCAAAGTTATTAATCTCCTGGATTTAATGAAAGGCTGGTTTTCTTTCCATCCCATTCCCAGACTGTTTAGACACTGTGATGCTTGAAATAAGCTTTATGGGTTTTGTTTGCTTTTGTTTTGTTCTGGGTTTGTTTTGTTTTTTGATTTTTTAATGCCATGTAGTCTATTTCATCTTTTCTTTCTGGACAAGGCCCTGGACACTCTGTATTCCTGATTTAACCATTTGGTCTGTGTCATGTTGCTCCCTGCCTTGTAGTAACAAATGTAGGGGTTTCCTCCTGCTTTCTCCACGGATTTTACCTTCTGTGTCACCCACATGGAGGCTGAGTGTGTCTTTTCTCCCATATGCCATGGCTGGCAATAAAACTGAGCTTCATGACAACAAAGAGGAGTTTGATCTTCAGTAGTGCTTTATCACACAAAGTGTCTCAGAATGCCTCTTTTTCTGGGGATGAAGTCATGCAGATGTTGCAAAAAGCAAGGGGCCTGCAGCACAGCAAGAAAACTGTGGGCTATTCCTAAGTGGAGTAAACAAGCAAGGCATTCCCCCCACACCCTGAGCAAAAGTAATGAATGACCCTAAATGCTTCTCTTGTGGATGTGAAATTAAGTGTGAAATGGAGGTAGGGTGCATCTGACCAGGTGGCAGAATCCCATCAAGTCCCTCAGGATAGTACTGGAAAGCAAAGGATATTGGGTTACTGTGTGAGTCTGTTATGTACCAAAGAGAAAATCTGCCATTTAGGTAAAAGTCTGAACAGAAGCATTATTTGTAAAATGAGGATTAATTGCATGGGTGAGACTAGCTGAAATATTGCACTTACTTTCAGGCATTGTCCTTGACTGGAAATGGGGACTCAGTGGAAAGAGTTCGGAGGGCAGGAACGTGAGTTTTGGGAAATTAAGAAAGTTTCAGAGCACTGGTTATGTTTGATTTAGAAAATGAAACTCTGAGTGGGGAACATGAAAAGTCTTTCATTCTGTAGAAGGGCACTATTAATGCCTGGTTGATCTCTTTGTTTGTTTAGGAAGTGCATAAAGAAATCAGATTAATTTTTACTCTCCAGCTAGAAATATTCAGGCTGGATACTATGAAAAAATGGTTAAGGCACTAATATTGCTATTAATCTACCTAAAGTTGCACATCATCTTATTTTTATATTAGTTTATTACTAAAAGTCTCAATGCCTGGAATGCCTTACTCTGTATTTTGTAAGTTCTTTAAGTGTCTTTTGGCCATACAGTACTATTGAGTAATTTCAGGATAAATTGAACAAAGATGCCATGTTTCTAACAATATATGGTTCTAATTATCTTGAGAGCACTGAGAGCTTATGGGCTCATCCTCTCACATGTAATCTCATGTTGAGCTTTGGAGAGAGCTCAGCAAGATGTAGTCTAATAAAGCACAGGAGAAAAGTAACTTGGAGAATGAAAAACCATCAAAGAGATAACATAAACATGGAAAAAGGTTGATTGATTGATTAAATGATTCATGAAACGGATGTGAGGAGAAAGAACAATTGATGATGGCATGTGAGAAAGTGACCTTGGCAAAACGAGGCATGCAGGTGACAAAGGAATATCTGACACAGAGCTGTAGAAGAGCCGTGTGAAAGGGGGAGAGTGGGCAGATTTAAAGCAGTGGCAGATGAAGCGTAGGAGGCAGCAAAGAAAAGCTTCCACATACACGAGGATGAAGTAATAGATCTCCTTCCCCCTTCCTTATATTACTGGATGGGAGGAGAGTCTGTTTTGAAAGCACTGTAAAGCAGAGAGATGGCATTCTTCAGTGTGGACCTACTCTGCACAGCTCCTGAAGAAGACTTAGCAGTCATCAGAAGTGAATGGCTCTTCCATGCCTGCCTGTTCAGAAGCACTTTCCTATTTTGGTCACCACAAATATTCAGTGTTATCTGTACCTCATGTTCCTTCTCCTGTGCCAGCCTGTGTGAACACAAACAGATCTTGTCTGTTTTAGTTTCTTTGCTTCAGTTAAACCCTGAATTTACACTTTAATGATTCCTTTCCTTCATTTGAATTTTATCAGTTCTCTTATGGTATGCTGTTCTCCCCTGCTGCAATTACAGGCTTCCAAGATTGTTGGTGACCCTGCCATAATATGCACAAGCAGCTTCACCTCCATACTGCTCCTGTGGTACTTTTCTCTGCCCTGCCCTCACTCCAATACTGCTTAGCAGTTTTCATTATCAGCAACTGCTCTATTTTTAAGTTTACCAGAGTCTGGTATTATTAGATAGATAGATAGATAGATAGATAGATAGATAGATAGATAGATAGATAGATAGATAGATAGATAAACACATACACATGTACATACATACATACATACATACATACATATGTGTATATACTATTAAAATGAACAGGTTATGGCTGTCATGGTTGATCCCTAGAACTACTGGCATCCCTAGGGCTACTTTATACTGCACTATAAAGCTATCTTACCTAGCAGAACAGAAGGACTGCGTCCACACTGCCATAGGCAGTGATGCCTTGCTCAGGCTGAATCCTGCCTGTACTCAGGAATTGTCTGGGAAAGTTCCATGTCTTATAGTCCAAAAGAGGGGAATTTAAATACCGTTACAGTAGTGATGACTGAATTGCCATGCCTGGGAATCTCCTGTTAGGTGAGGAGTAGCCAGTGAGTTCTGCCTTCCAAAGCTGCCTTTAGCAAAGGCTGCCACTCCAAGGTCTGATCCAGGCAGACATAAACAGGATAACAACTCAGCCAGCCTCAGCTTGGCTGTTATCCATTTTGGCATGAACGAGTCTAGGCTGTCTTCACCCAGCTGAAGGCTGGTGCCCATCACTGCAGTTGCTGCTGTGCAGAGATGGTATACAAAAATAAAATTCCTTTACAAATCTGATGAATCTGAGAGAAAAGCTCATGTTCTTACTCAGAAGGCTACCGGGTGTGCTGTTAAACACAGAGCTAAGAATAATGTCTCCTCTGAGAAGCAGATGCAGGGGCTGTTTTTGCACACCTGTAAGACCTCTGCCACTTTGGCACCTATGTCTGAACTACTTACCCTAGGAGGACAGATTTTACTTTGGAATGGGATGAATTGCATTTGTGGAGAGGCTTTCTGCACTGACAGTAAAGGCGGTCCATGATAATGAGTTCAGGTACAACTATAGGTGGGGATAAGCTATATAATAGCAGTCTGCATTCACATTATGGGACAGTTGCATACAAGGTCATCAGCTGAGAATCAACTTTGAATGGGTTAAATGAGAACTGGTTGTGTATCAAGTGAATAAAGATCACAATAATATCTTGGATCAGTGGTTATGTCTCTGATTGTGAAGTGCAGATACTTTTGTTTCTTGACCCCTTTATGCAAAGATCAACGTTTTCTGGAGATGTGTATCTACAAAGCAGAATCTGGGCAGGGAAGCTGATGCATTTCTGTGGGATGCTGAGTTCCCAGCAGACCAAGATAGAGCTGAAATATCTTTGAGGACTGTAGCTGGTTGGAAACATGTTTTCCTAAGGGATGGTGGCATTGCTGTTGTCTGGACCAACAGGGAGGAAACAAATTGCACTACTTGTTACACATGATTTTGTGCTTGTCCTCCCCTGTGAGCAGGTGTAGCTGTAGCTCTATGTAGTCAGATCCAGTTATGTGAAAAATCTTCTAAATTTTATTGGTGAAATACAGGGAGGTTTCTTTCTTTCTTTTTTTTTTTTTTTTTCTTTTAAGAATGTTGGGTTTAAGGATTAGGTTGCCAAGAATTTGTGTTGGTAGAGGGCCTGTGCTTTCCTTCTGGTGTAGGCGCTAGTAGAATTTAAGTACCCTTCTGAACTAAATTACAAATTCAGCTCGAGCTCTTAAACACGCTTGGGGTTCTGATATTTCTGACCACTTTTTGCCCTTATTATAATAAATCTCCTCTGGATATGCAGTTTCTCAGAGTGAACCTGGCGTTGTGAGCTGAGAACTTCTTGCCTTGGGGCCCCATCTAGTGGGTAGTGGCTTCTACTGAGCAGTAACAAGGGCAGCTTTATTTGTGTTGCTGAGAAATGAAGGGCAGGAAAAGGAGATAATATGAAAGTTCCCTACAGAGCTTAATAATCACAAATGAAATAACTGTTTTTTCATTCTTACCCTGCTGTCATTTTTTTCACTTTCTCTCTACAAAGACAATGTTACTTTGTATTTTGTGCTGAAAGATTTTCATGACATGGCAGAAGCATACCCTAATCGTGGGGAAAAAAAAAGAAAAAAAAGTTAAGAGGAGAGAAGAGAAGAAAAATTATCAATTTCTTCTCTGTACCCCTGCATTTATTTTATTAGTGGAATGGCTACATTATTTCACTGAGTGTGCTGCAGTCATTGGTAAGTGACACAAGGATATGAGTATTATTCTGTGAAGTTATTCATAAGTTAAGAGGCTTCTTAGGTAAACTTGAAAACAGGAAACATTCCAGCCACACTAAAAGGTCTGTCAGACCTTTAAAATCTGTAAAACATTTAAAACCTGTATTTTGTCTTGACAGAAATGCTTATATGCCAGATGCTACAAAGGTAAACCTGTTCAGACAGGAAGTGTTTGTTATATGTATGTATTAGGAAAAAAAAAAAAGTCTTCATAAAGGAAAAAAAGTTTTATGGCTATACCCAAGTTACTTTTACAAGTGACATTTTTCTAGTTCATCTGTCAAATTAATTTAGTGAGCAAAATTTGGATTTCAGTTGCACTTAAGTCATTCAGAGTAACCCAAGGGAGAAAGATGAATAGCTAGACAAAACATATGGCCAGAACTGTCTAATATTTTGACTTTTCAAAGTAAAAATAAAAAGAAAGAAGGAAATAGCTAAACAATCTGGTAAGGATAAAGCTGTTTCTCTCTGGCAAATGTATTTTACAGAATTAGCTGTTTTTAAGACAGTGTCTGTAATATAGCTGGTAGTCTTTCAGTTTAAGATGAACCCTGATGAAAACACTTTCTGAAGTGTTTCTGTGCTATCTGTATCTTCAGAGAGCATCATAAGGGTTGGAGATTGGGTACTCCTGCATTTGTGTAATAGAGTTACTTCGCAAAAAAAAAATGTTTTATAAAGGATTAGTTGATTATTTTTATTAAGCTGCTTAATGGGGTTATTTAAAAACTATACATGAAATTCCCAAGGCAGAGATATTGAAAGATAAAGGAGAGCCTGGCTAAAATAAAAAGACCATGGTTGAGAAAGAAGCCTTTTCATACTTTGACTGTTGACCTTGAACATCTCTTTGTCTTAGTTACGTTTTCTTGTCCTATTTTTTCTTTTTAAATTTAGCATATGTGTGGGGAAAAGACAGATGAAGTAGCTTTCCATTCCTTCAAAATCTGGCTCTTCGATTTGCTATTTATAAAGGAGGAAGAGTTTTAAAAGACAATATGTGAGTTTTAGTTCGAAAGAGTGATTGACAAATAATTTCTCCTTTTATTCTTACTGACATAATATTTTTTGGTACTATTTTCTATCTGTTTTAAGCCTCTTTCTTTTGTTCTTTAGCTTCTATAACCAAAATCCTTTTAACAACACACTTTCATTTCCCTATTTTGATAGCCTAGGTGTCTTGGGAGAGTCATGTGTCTCCCTCCTGTCTTGGGAGTCATGTGGCTAGTGGGCAAGATCTTTAGCTGTGCAAATCCTGGAGTAGCTCTAAATTACTTTTTTTTTCCTTCACTGTGTTTCTCAGCCTGTAGGGACTAAAATAGTTTCCAAAATAAGTGATCCTGGAAAAAGTTGCTTTCAGAATAAATGATCTGAAGCACAGTGCTGGAGTTACAGCAGCTGGAATGGTCCCATAAGTCCCATTACACTGACCAACAATTGACCTAGCTCAGCTCCCCGGAAAGGCATGAAGGTCTGACAGAGGTGAATGCTGATCAGATTTTTAGGAAATAGATCTTATTGTGAGAGAGACTTTCATGGGTGTCACTAAAAAGAGCCTGGCTCTGTCTTCTTTGTACCCTCCTTTTAGGTATCTATATATATTCATGCAATCCCCTTTTCTCCAGGATGAAGAGCCAAGTTTCCTCATCCTCTCCCTGTATATCAGTTGCTCCGTAATCCCTTAATCATCATCATGGCATTTTGGTGTAAATGCTTATGTATGCAAATTTTAATAAAGCACGTAATAATTATTCCAAGTATGGTAAATGGAATACTAGTTGTTAGTCTTGTAAATGGTGTCCAGAATTATCAAGTCATGAAACTTCCTTGAATGTTTTAAAGAAATATGAGGTGATTCTGGATATTATTAATTTTAAATGACTTTTAGGGGGCAGCTGTCTATGGATAGCTGCTATTTAAATTATTTCCTGGAGGAAGTTGTTGATCTTTGGTGTTGATCTTTAGCTGTAATATATCTACCTAGAAAGATATCATCATACTTGGTTCCTCTTCAGATCTCTTTCATACACAGCAATTTATCTTTGCTCCTTACTTCGTTGCTGTTCTCTATTCTTTTCTTTCAACAGATTACATTCACCAAGCAAATGTTCATTAGCTTCTGGAATGCAGATCAATTCTTTGAACTTTTCCTCCTTAAGATCCCTGGTGCATATTTCATAAGTGTTGTCTTAACAAAATAATTGCTTTATTAGACCAGGCCTAGAAGTACCTTTGGTGTCTTTGCCCTGTCTACAGCAAATAGCAGGTGCCTAGGAAAGATTTAAAGACCCAGGCAAATATAGGTGTTGTGCTGCTCCCCAGAGTAGTTTGCATCCTCTTACCCAATTTCAGGTCAAGTCCTCTATGGAAGGAATATAGCACCTCTGCAGCTGTGAATTCAGAAAAGCTGGATGTGGGGGGCTGCTTTCAGGACCAGAATTAACCCACCGTGTTCCAAGTGCTTGTGAGTTCCATCATTGGGAGGTTTGACTGGTTGTAGAGAGACCCATCAGAAGACTGATGAATGTCATGATTAGTTATGTTGGTAAGTTACCCTGCTTATTATGTGTCTGAGTGGGGAGAGATGGTGGCATTGTCATCCTGGTCATCATCTCATCCCCTGGGCAGGCACTAATAATGGGACATCTGGACATCTCCCTTTTCTTTCTTCTTGAGGATTATTAAGGGAGGTATGGGGAGGAGGTGGAATAGCAAAAAATGATAATGAATAAGGCACAGAGAAAATCAGAAGTCAAACTATTGAGAGAGCTGCTCTGTATTACCTGAGAATGGAGCTTTAGAGGACTATTTCTATGTGGTTGTCATGAGGAACAATTGTTTCCCAGGGTATGTGACGCATGAGGAAATTCCTGTCACACTGCCATTAGAAAGGGAGTAACACTGCACGAATGTTCCTTTCTGCTATTAGAAAGATTACATCTGTAGTGGTCTGTTCTCTTTTTAGTGCCATTTTTTTGGTCTGAAAATGGAGGCAGGACTTCTGTTCCAGATGTATCATATATGAGTTTAAAGTGTGTGATTGATCAAAAGTGCACAGAAAACCAGCTACCATTTTTTGTTGCCTATCTAAACTCACCAAGTCCAGAACAGAGCAATTACGGTCCCTTATACAGGCCTCTGTTTTCTGGCTTCTTTCATGATTCCTGCAAAGACAATCTTTCAAGCTGTCAGGCAGTCCCTTCACCAGCAGCTATCACAATCAGTTTTATACTCTTTACATCTTTATCTTAATTCTACCTAGGATTAAGCAGGAACGAACATCTACAAAGGATATTTGTCTTTTTATAGGCACAAAGCTGATGTTCAAGTCAAAGCTTTTGTATTACAGTATAGGAATGCAATGCAGGTTGCTCAATTATCATTTCCCAGAAAACTTCTGAAAAGATCATAATCCTAAGGTGTCCTTTTGGTAAGGTTCCTTTTTCTACACACTTCCTTTTTCTGGAATATTAATTTTTTTTGTAACAGAATCATGGAATCAGAGAATGGGTCAGGTTGGAAGGGACTGCAGTGGGTCATCTGGTCCAACCTCTCTGCACCTCAAGCAGGGTCATCCCAGAGCACATGGCACAGGATTGTGTCCAGATGGTTCTTGAATATCCCCAGTGAGGGAGACTCCACGACCTCTCTGGGCAATCTGTTCCAGCGCTTGGTCCCCCCCAGGGACCCCCCCCAGGAAAGAAGTTCTTCCTCATGTTCAGGTGGAACTTCCTGTGCATCGGTTTCTGTCTGTTGCCTCTTGTCCTACTGCTTGGCACCACTGAGAAGAGCCTGGGAACATCCTCTGACAGCCTCCCTTCGGATACCTGTAGTCATCTCAGTCGTCTCTTCTCGAGGCTGAACAGGCACAACTCCCTCAGCCTTTTCTTGTACAAGATGTTCCGGACACTTAATCATTTTCACGGCCCTCTGCTGGACCTGCTCCAGGGGCTGCATGGCTCCCTTGTCCTGAGGAGCCCAGAACTGGACACAGCATTCCTGACGTGGCCTGACCAGTGCTGAGCACAGGGGCAGGGTCACCTGCCTCGACCTGCTGGCAATGCTCTTCCTAATACACCCCAGGATATTATTGGCCTTCTTGGCCAGAAAGACACACTGCTGGCAAGTTCATACTGCTTCTCTGAAATGAAATACTGCATGGAAGGTAATGATAGACAAATTTCAAGTCTAGAAAAAGCAGCACAATTTTTTAACACTAAATATAATAAAAAGTTGGAGAAAAGTACAAAGGCACACTGCTGGTAAGGTATCACCACAAACTATGTCTTCCACTGCTTAATGTTTATCATGATCTGTCTCTCATCTCTGGCTGACTATCCACTATTATGTCAACACATAGTTCCAATTTCCTTGTTACTTCATTGCCTGCTTGCTATATCTTCAAAGAATCATTATATTTTTTCCCACATCCGGAAAATTACAATTATATAAATATTAAAACCCAAACTTGTTTTAATTCTTTGATTACAGAAGTCCTGACTGCTTTGTGCTAATAGGCTGCACTGCCAGCATACAGTCAGAAACCAATATTCTGTCTAGCAATTGCATTGCAATAGCAGTGGGAAGGTGAAGTTTGAAGGTTAGTATGTAAGCACTTCAGAGGAAGAAAACACAGTGTTTTTTTAAATCTGAGAAGACAGCAAAAACTAGTGCATGGAAGGTAATACTAGGCAAATTTCAACTCTAGAAGGAAAGGCACATTTTTTTACACTAAACAAAATCAAGAGTTGGAGAAAAGTGTGATCAATAAGTAAGGCTTAACCCCTGGATATATCCAAATTAAGACATATTTCCTTTTATAGTACAAGTACTTCAGCCAGCTGGTGTTTTAACCATATGTTTTATCAATTGCATGGCGTCACTGCACAAAAGCAGCCAACACAACTGAATAGATGTTGAGGTATAAATAAGGCAATGATGATTATGATACTCTGGCCTCAAACTGTGTGTTTCCAGTCAGGAGTTCCCACGCATTGGAAATTCCAGGCAGCTGATTTGGGTCCCTTTGTCAGGCAAAGAACGGCGATCTATCACTCACTGAGATGTCCTAGGCAACCCCAATGGTTTCTGTGATGTGATGTTGCTCATGTTGTCCTGTCATAAATACCCAGACATCTTGACAACCACACTCAGCTCAAGATCTTTTCGTCTCCTGCACTGCTGCAGTGTTTGTGTCACTTGGGAAACACTGCCAGTGGATAGGATTGGGTACAAGTGTAATCAGAAAGGCCACCGAGGCAGGGAAGGAGGACAGCTGTCCTAAGCATTCAAGGCTTTACATTCTGTGCCGTTCTGATGTGACGTGAGCCTCGAGATATTTATTAAGCTGGACGAAAGCCTGCTTTGGTCTTGCAGCTCTCTGAATCTGCCTACCTTTTATTTAGGATATGTTACAGTAGATACCAGAGTGGTACCTAATGCTGCCTAATTGCAGTAGTAAATCAGAATAAAAGAAACAGGTGGTGCAAAAATTTTACTGCCATCTCGAGTTATCTGTATCTGGAACACAACTATCTCAGATTAAAGTAAAGAATAATAGAAAAATTGATTGATTCAGATATCAGTAAGACAAATCAAAACATATATACTTATATCTGTAAGTTTTTCAATCAGTAATGTAAACATTACCTTGTGATTAAAATAGAGTTGCAGAGGAATACTTAGGCCAGTATGTGAAACAAGACATAGGCTAGATGAATTATGAAAAAAAATCCCCCAAAACTAATTAAGAATAACTTTTCTAAGTTGTGTTTTAATGTGAACAGTGTTTGTGTGGAGAATCCTGCAGTTTTTATTTGGGTAAAAGCACCCTTCAAAATGAAATGAGTTTTGATGCTATGTCAAATGAGTCAAGGACACTAGTGGATGACTGATTTAGTGACAACTGAATGGCAAAGAGTGAGAAGATTAAATAATCAGTTAAGGACATCTTTGTCAGCACAGACAAAGATTTCAGCAAAATCTCCCCATTAGGAATACTCACAGCTGTACAGGAGGGAGAGTAGCAGGAATGGAGAGGACTGGTGACCTCCAAATGTAGCTTGATCTGAAGCACCATAATATAGACCATGAACAGAAACAGTAGCTGGAGATTGGGATGGAATAATCAAATAGATCTCTTCAGTATGTCATCTGTAATGAAATACTGCTTTGTTCTATATGCATTATGGCATTGCTCTTGAAGACCTTGACAAGAAACTACTGAGCAGTTGGAGAAGAATCAGCATGGTTCATTAACACTTCTGCTAAACAGTGGTTTCTTCCTTTGTTCTTACTAAAAATATGAAAATCTATCAAAAGAGTGTAAATTTGGGGCCTGCCCGAGACCACGAGTCTTAGCACACTTCTTGTTGTATCTACCTATGGTAAACTCATTCCTTTTGCTTATAGCAACTACGGAATCAAATACATGCAGCAGTAGTGAGGATCAGGAATTAAGGGGTCCAGCTGATATAGCTCCTTAAGAAAATTGAGTCTGATCTGCATTTGCAATAATTCTCACCCATTTACACTGAAATCTTGTCAGATCTTCATTCCATGGAGCTGTAAGTCATCACGTGGATGTAAGTAATTTGGTTCTGAAATAAAAAAATACAATTTTACTACCTGCTTCCAGGGGTATACTAAAAGCTCATTAGAGTACAGTAATGATCATGTATGTCAGGCAGTATATCGTGTGGCATGGGATATACACACCAGAGCTGTGTGCTTTCAGTGACATGAACTGTTGGATATGCCATAAAAAGTTCAATGACCTTGAATAGAGGGATATGCCTGAACTTGATACCGTTTGAGGTTTTCACGTCAGCTCTCACATTGGACTCATCATGCAGGCGCTGCCGTGTGATCTGTTATGTATTCCTTTCCTTCTCCTTCTCCTCTGTGAAACAGGAGCAGATAATTTCCACATTATCAGTGTGAGGATGTGTGGAGCGTGAGACAATTTTACCTGGAGGTGTTGGGATGGGGTGAGTGAAGATCCTGAGCGCTGGACCAGGGGTGTGAGAATTGGTAGATCTGCATAAAGAGATGAAGAAACGTTTAGGGGAAGGAATCGGACAAACAAAGAGAGGATCACCTAGAAAGGGCTATAAAATGGGATGACTGTATATAAAGTACCCTTATCTGAGTGAGCCCTGTGCCTGATCACCACAGTCTGTCCTGTCTTTGTTTGAACCTCTCTTAACTATGTATCTGTGTAATCTCACTCTTAATCCATATGTGTGAGTACTGCATGGACTGACTGCCAGGTACTGGGGGGACTGGGTGCCAGCTATTGGTGTCAGACTGGGGGTTTTAGGTGCCTTTACACTCTACACATAGCCATCTAGGGGGACCCATGGGTGTGGGGTGCCTGCGAGGTCACCCATCATGGGAGTGTTCATCTGTTTGCAGCAAGCACTGACACAGACAGAGAGAGAGAGTAGGCAACTAGACAGAAAATATGTGTGTGCTTGTGAACCTGGAGGGTGTCATGTATGTGCCTTCACCAGTGACCTTCAGCTTCTGCCAGCCCAAGAGGAGAAGGGGACAGAACTGGAGTCAGTTCCAGTCAGACACACAAACTCAAACACAGAGGTTATGAACACAAGAAAACTTTTTTTCCCCACTGTGAGAGTACCTAAGAGCTGGCCCAGGTTGCCCACAGATGTTGTGTATTCTTGTCATGGTTTAACCCCAGCCAGCAGTCAAACCCCACACAGCAGCTCGTTCACTCCCACCAGCGGGATCAGGGAGAGAATCGGAAGGGTAAAATTTAGACAATGCCTGGATTGAGATAAAGACAGTTTAACAGGAAAAGCAAAAGCTGCACACAGAAGCACAGCAAACCAAGGAATTGATTCCCTGCTTCCCATGGGCAGGCAGGTGTTCAGCCATCTCCAGGAGAGCAGGACCCCATCACATAAATGGTTACTTTGTAAGAGAAGCATCATTACTCCAAATGTCCCCCTCTTCCTCCTTCCCCCAATTTTATATACTGAGCATGATGTCATAGGGTCTGGAAAATCCCTTTGGTCAATTTAGGTCACCTGTCCCAGCTGTGTCTCCTCCCAGCCTCCCATGCACCCCCAGTTCCCTTGCCAGCATGGCAGCATGGAAAGCAGGAAAGGCTCTGGCTCTGTGTAAGCCCTGCTCAGCAATAACAAAAACATCTCTCTATTATCATCCCTGTGTTCAGAAAAGAATCCAAATCAGAGGTCCATATTAGCCACGATGAAAAAAATTAACTCTACCACATCCAAAACCAGCACAAGTCTTCATTTTTGGAAATACTCAAAATCTGAACACGGTCCTGGACAACCAGCTCTAAGTGGCCTTGTTTGAGAAATGGGCTGGATAAGATGACCTTCGGAGGTCCCTTCCAAACTCAAACATTCTGTGATTCTGTGCCTCAGTTGTCTGTGCTTCTCTGATGCAAATCCTGTATGTAAATGCTGTTACAAGATGTAACCCCCACAGCTGAGAGCTACTGAAGCCTGAAGACATTAAAATAGGCTTTGAATGGTGCTGCTCAATAGTGGATTCAGGACTGCAGCTGTCTTGCCTTCATTTACAAGAGTTGTGAAACCTCTGGACCATATCATTGCAGTGTTAGTTCCTGTCTCTGCCTTCTTACAGCCTGTGGTCCTCTCCAGATTTAATGTGCTGTTGATGATACTGGGGTTAGTTGATAAAGATAACTGTTGCTGAAGCAGGTATCTGCCAAGTATGTTGTGTGACACTGGAAAAAAGATACAAAAATATGACAAGCATCTTTATGGTCCTTGTCTTTGCACAGGTCTCATTGTAAAGGTAAATGAAGGGATGCCACTGAGCTGATATTAAATCAAGAAGGGTATGAATCTGAGCTTTTCTGAATCAGCAAAACCTTAGCACTACTCTGATGTGCTCTGCAGTGGCTTCTCAGACAGCAGGGGGACACATTACTGTTTAGGTATCTTAAAAAATAATTGACTTGCTGTAACTCAGTGATGTGTTTGTCTTCTTGGATACAAATGAGGATACTTACTAAGAGATTTACTTTATCTTCTGTTGCAGGAAAAAAATCCAACATTTTGTACACTCAGGTATTTTAATGTTTGTTCAAGGACTTATGCTAAAATTGTTTGATGTTCTGGATGCAGTTCAGTCTACCTCTGAAGAATTGCTGATTGAAAATCCTTGCCTGGCTGTTTAAAATATCTTCCAGCAAATGTGGGAGGGTTGTTGTTGTTGGGATTTTTGTTTTGTTTTGTTTTGTTTTGTTTTTCCATCAGCTGCCATTGTCCTCTCTCCTGGGACTTGTACAGCCTTCCCTTAGTTGGAAGTGTATTTTTCTCTTCCTACAAATTACTTGATTGGTCTCATCTCCACACAGCCTAGTCTCATTCCTGGGAAGGGTAGTTTTAGCTTTTGGCAGTTTTTGGCTGCATGTAGCCAGTCTTAAAATACTTGCAAGTCGGGCACTGAACAAGAAAATCAGGAAGTTCTAGTAGAAGAAGGGAAAATGCACCAAGAAAAAAAAAAAAAGAAAATAAGCAGAAAAGAGGAGGCAGAGAGAGAAGTGCTCAGGCTTCTTAGAAGTCAGTATGGGTTTGTTCTCTCCCCACCTGAAAGAGGCAGCAAAGTGTATTTCCCTTGGGGATTTGTGCTCAACTGCACATTTACAGTGCTGTCAGCAGTCAAATGCATTTGTTACTGCTCTCTTGCTACCTAATCTTCATGAGCAGGTGCACTCCCTCTGAAACTGTTTTGAGTTGTCCTTCAGGTGGTGGTATTCTCTTCTGAATGACACACGTTCTGTTGGGTTCATAGGTGGAGCCCATACCTGTAATCCTGAACTTCTGACCAAAAGCACTAACAGAGGAGAGAACATGATTTATTTTTTACGTGGTTGAATTTGCATGCACTGCTTTGTCGTTCATTTGTAATGCTAAGGGAGAAGCTGGGACCTGGGTAACTGTGAAGAGAGACTGCTCTAAGATCACCAGTGCACAGTATCCATTGTTCTAGCATGGCTTTGGAAACCTCACCACAGGGCTGTTTGAATGGTTAGGATTGCTGCAGAGATGAGGAACCTCGTTGCTAGTTACCAACATTTAAATTTAAATGGAGCTGTAAATATGCAACAAACATTTGAAGAAATCAAGAGTTAACATTAACAAAGCTGGGCTTCAGAAGCTGCCATACAAAGATGCATTAGGCTTTCTTGGAACTGGAGAAAGATAAAAGCACAAGGCCGCTATTAAGGTGCCCTTATAGGCTAAAAACATAGTTCTTCTAACACCAGTACATTTCATTTCATTACCGTTTTGATGTTTAATCCAATGGCTACAAAGCTAGCACATCTTTTTCTTGAGCTCCGTTTCAGTTCTTTGTGCTCCCCTTGGACAAAGGAGTAGTTGAGCCATTACTTAGGCCTGTATCTATTAAGCAACCCACTTCAAGGGACTGGCATAAGATAAGGAAGTAATTCTAAAATACCAAATTCACAAAAGGATTTTAGCACATGCTCAGTTTTAAGCGCTTGAATAATCCTTTTGATACCTTGTTAAATCTCTGCTTTATAAAAGTTCTTAGGGAAGATCTTCTATTTTGGAAGTAGAGGGATAAGGAGAAGGCACCTTCTGTGTTAGGGGGGAAGTAGGAATATATTGTAAATTATTTAATAGTTAAAATGCTGGATAATTTTTGGCGGTCTGCTGTCAAAATTCCACCATCAGTGAATAACACAATATTGCAGTTTCCCTTTCTATCCTATTTTGTAGTATCTATGAAATGAAGAATTTATTTATTATCTTTCTTGGACACAACCTGGGACTGGCCCCCCCTAAATGGCTTGGTCTTGCCTTTGGCATTTTTCCCACAGTCCTTAGGATGCACTTCCATATTTTTGTCATTCGGCCACACCCTGAAGAAAACTTAAAATAGAAGAGTGCTCAAGTGTAAAGGCAGACAGAGCAGGCTATAAATGCCTCCATTTCTGCAGAGATAATAAATATAGAACAAGAAATGAAAAGCAGAGTGTAGTGAGAACTTTAAAGTTTTCCTGAAAAATGACCTTTTCCCTCCCACAGGAAAATTCAATAGGAGAGAAGAGATGGAAGGGGGTAAGTAAAGTGGGTTTGCTCTGGATTATTACATGCTAATTACTTTGACAGCTGCTTCTGAAGCAACATCTACATTCAGGGCATATGAACTCATTCTACTGTGTCTGTCTCTGTAGATCTAATTCTGTCAGACTGAGTTATAATTCAAGATCAATGAGAGGAAGGGAGAAGTCTGTTTCAAGCAAATGGTAGCCCTAGATGATACAAAAGTAGGAAAGATCCTTACCAGAGCTATTTAGGAAACTTGGATGAACACTGCAGATGGGATAAGAATCAGTTATTTAAAGGTTTTTCCACCTCTTGCTCTGCTTCCTATGCATGTATACATAAGAAGAATACAAGACTTAAAAAGAACATTGTTCGTGTATCAGTGTCGCATACCAAGCAATGGAAGAGATTGTCATTTAGTGACTTTGGCAATTACAGGATTTCTATACAAGTAAATTGAAACCAGATCTTTTTATTTTCAAATTATTTTAAGATCAATGAATTCCCTACCTTTTGTGTGTTGCTGACTCACTGATTATTTGAGTCATTATGGGCTAAGTCATGACGTGTGATTAGGTCTGCCATGTAGCCAGGTTTTCCCAGGCATGTTGTCCTATTTCCAGACAAAGTAAGAGGAATGTGATTCATTATTCATGCCTGTCACAAAGCCTTGTCAGAGCTCCTATCCTTCCTTCCCTTCCCCCATACAGGTACAATCCCTGGGGGTCTGTCTACCACCAGAATGGGGCAGAGTGACTGATCCCAAGCCTACCAGCTCTGCAGAGCCAGTGCTGCTACCCCATGATATCTGGACATGTCAGAGCCACCACAGTGGTGCCTTGTATCTTCTGGACTGAAACCCAGGAGCCCTACATGCAGCAAACATCCATTTTAGTTGGTAATAATCAGGAACCACCAGGGACCATCAAGGTCTCACAGAGTTGACTGCTTTGGCTCTGCATGTTTATGCCTCTGTGCATATTAAATTCTTCCTACTTTACCTACAAGACATAGAAAAATCTCTCTCAGTTTGACTGGTGGCGTAGTAGAGATGGAAATAATAGGGGTTTTATACAAATGTTACACCTTCATATGTTGCAGACATTCTCACATCCAGAGAGCTCTTAAGGAAGCAGTGGGGAGGCTCATTTTACAGCCTGAAGCACCAACAGGGTCTCATGTCTCTACTAGTAATATTCTGGAGTTTGTCTCCTCACTCGTCTTCTAAGTTACTGATTATTTTAAAACTTCTTTAAGACTCTAAATAAAAAATTTAAACTGTTTTCTGACATTTAATTACTTCCCATGTGCTTGCTGTTGCTGGGAAAAGAAACCCTGCTTTTAACATAAACAACTGCTTTTTTAAGGAATGAGGTTTTTCTTTTATTAAAATACAGTATTAAACTGCATATAGGCTAATGCATTTCTTTTACCTTTCTATCTCTCCCTTATTGTGTATTAGGATGACCCCAGTTTTGGGAGAATCACTTGGTTAGTTCTAAATATAGCACTGCATCTGCCCTTAAATAGGAGTGAAGGGGCAGTAGCCTTTAGAGAGGGGAATTATTTGTTTTCCTCAGGCAGTGTTCGCTAAGCTGGGAAAGGCTGGTCTTCCTCTCTGCTTTGCAGTTTCTCTATATCCCTTGGTAAGTCCTTTTTCCATCCATGTTTTTCTTCTACAGAGCAAATGAGAGTGCTTGTAGGAGGGTGTTGGGTGTTTTCTTGTAAAAAAAAATTACTTTCCTCAGGGAAAACAAGCAATAAGCAGGACACAAATTGATTCATGAAAAGAAAAACAAAAAAACAACATAATATTTTTTGTCCTGTACACAGTCACCTTGATTTTATTGTGTATTACATTCCCTCTGTTTCTTTCTGCATATTAAGAACTACATTACAGAAATCCATAGCTCTACTCGTAAATGTATTTTTCCAATTGCACAAATAGTGGCAATGACACTTTCTTTTGTGCTTTTACTGTATGATTCCTCTGAAGTCTGTGTCTAAATAATTAAGCATAAAATACTATAGTAGCTGGAAAAATATTTGGTCTGCTGAAGAATGGGATGTAGCTAGGCTAAAAAAAAATCTACTTTTATTTTCTGTCTGCCATGCTTTCAAGTACATGTTTCCAGAATATGTTTCTGGTGTCCATATTGCTCTAAGCTCTGTAATGTGTTCTGTGCCACACGAAAATTCCAGCTAAATACTGGTGATAGAGCCTTGGGAAATCAAGTTCATGCTCTCGAAATTATGCCTGTGTGTTGATAATGCCTATGTGCCAGTAAAAATACCATAAGGAAGGATAACAAACGTTGGGATGATGAGAAATGATTTTTATCATCTCACTGTCCAACATTCTTAGCTGTCCAGTTGAAGGGATATAATATACTTACCAAGTGAAGGGAAATCTTCAGACTTTGTCAGAACATGTTGGAACTCTGTGCATTTGGAATGTTATGGTGGCAAGGTTTCAAGTCAATGTGGACAAATTTAGCCTTGTTTAATTCCCAGTCTTGTATGATCATGAATTCACAAGGTAACATCCACATCAGTACACTTTCTGGGATATATACTGTTCATCTTCTATTAGAGATATGGAAAGAAAGTAATTTGGAAGTTTCCACTCCTTTCCTTCATGAGAGTCACAGAAAATCCAAAATTGCATTCTTTTTTAGATTCACTAACGTACAGGAACTGGAGCTCCCCTCCACAACGATTACTTTGCTGGAGGGAAGGGTACCCATGACTCTGCCCACTCCTCACCTCCACAGAGCAAAGCTCCTCATCAAAGGTTGTGGATATGACTGTGACCACTCATGATATATTTCAAATTACCTCCACACTAACTGATCTGGCTAGAGGGCAAGGCAAGCCATTCAGGGACTATTGCAAAGTCAAGGTGTTCATTCTAACTAATCATAGATGTGCTGTAGCTAAATGATTGCATTAAATTGCTGAATCTACCTGTATATCATTGAAAACAGTATCATTTGATGTTGAGAGATGTTGAAAGCCTACTCATTCAAAACATATGAAATTAGTAAAAACGGTAGACAACTGTGATGGCCGGTACTGTCTGCTGCTTGAAAATGTTGCTTTGCTGAATATTCAGAGAAGTAGAAATAGAGGAGACAACTCCGTCTTTATGTTTAATAACACAAGTAATGCATTGCTTTTCTGGGGATGATTAGAATCTGTTTAAAACCAATTGGAGAAACTAGGAAAATACTATTCCCATGAAAAGGAGGTGTGATCAGTAAAACATAAGACCAACTACGATGTAGCTAAAGACATCAGAAAGGAACACAGGAAGTCTTCAAGCTTGCTGAATGATGTCTGGAATTCAGCAGAGTAAGCAAATGAGAATTCCATATGCTGTTTTTTTTTTAAAAGATGAGAATTTCTGTTCTATTGTCAAAAAACATAAAATTGAATTCTTATGCAGACTGAACAAGATCTTCAATGAGAAGGACTGAAACATCTTAAAATGACATATTTGAGTAGGTTTTAAAGTTCATCCTTTTTCATGCACAAAACATACATTTCTGTGAAAGATCTAAATATACACATGCACAGAAATAAGAGACTGGAGAGACATATTAGAAATTTTGTCAAATCAGTTTTTATCAAATTAGTTTATTATCAAAATGGAGAAGATTTAACCAGATCCTCTACATCCCATTCTGTTTAGACTGCAGTGTCTATGAGCTGCATAATGATTTATGATGGTTTTACAAGATTTCCACCAAAGTTAGCTTCTGGAGGAAAATGCTAATATGTTATTAAGTCCACATTCTCTATAGCATGGCTATAACCATCTGGACAGGATCACATATTTTTTGAGGCAATAAGTTAATTTTTTATACTGGTCAATGAATAGAAGGATTTTTTTTTTCTTTTTTTTCCCCTGTATTTCATTGTGGTATGTAGGTGATATGGATTTAAATATATTTTATCAGTTAAATATCAGGGGCTTTTATGCACCATAAAAGTATAAGTTAGCAGCTTCCTGAAAACACTTAACTTTGAAAAGTGTGGAGAGTAGCTAGCAGAACAAGAGACAAGTAGAGGAAAAAATGTCTAAGTTGTGGAAAAAACAGGACAAGCCCTCAAATCAGTGCAAATGGTCAAAGAAATCTCTGTCTATGTGAGGGCAGGCAAGAACTCGTGAATAATTTCTGGCACTTCTGCAGATGGCCAGGAACAGAGATGAGCACAGAAAGTGCATGTTGCATGGTATAGCACTGGCAGGTCAGGCTGAGAAAATACATGCTGTACAGTGCATTGCTCATAACACGAGCCTTCTGAATCTGGGAATGCAAGTTGTCTATCTATGGTGAGTGCAGCCATGCTCTTCTTCCCATGGCATTTGTCAAGACATCCATCAGTTTAGTTGGTTGTGTGCCTGCTCTCTCAGGCAACGTAAATGATCAAGCTAGAATTTACTGCTTGTCCTTTAAATCTTAAATTAACTCACTTATCAGACTAGCAATATTTATATCAGACCCTTGGCTCCTCTGCTCAAGAATGCGGCCCCTTGTCACGTGGTCCTAGATTATGGCTTTCTATTCAGATCAGTATTACTGTGTCACAAAACTATGCATATCCTGACCTGGGAATTCTGCCCTTTACTCATGGTCAAGTAAAAATTGTTACATACATGCTTGTTATATACGTGCTACAAAGCATGAGGAAATGTATGTTTATGTAAACTGACTGTCTACATAAATTACACAGTCTAATTCACCTGTGGTTTATGTCATTAATCCTTGAGGACATTTTGGCTGATATAATATTTTTCTTTGGATTTAATAGTCTTCTGAGTGGTTTATACAGCATATAATTAGTGCACTTTAGGTCCTTTTGATGTCCCCAGAATTTACAGTCATAGAAATAAATAGGAGTTATTATAATAAAAAGAAAGGATTACAATGTTGCTACATTGCACTAACAAGGTCAGATGAGACACCAAATGTTTTAGGCTCATCTTTTTCCTGTAATTCTAGGTCTCTTTCTTGAAATCCAGGATCATAAATAGGATTTGCATGGATGTAACTCAAGGATTGTTTATGACACACAGACCATGTATTTCATCAAGGCCTCCAAAATTCTTGCAATAAAACTTGGTGAATAAAACTTGAGATTTGCTTTTTAATTTGTTATAATCATTCAGATAATTAATTTGTCTTTCTCTGGACTTATGCTTTGTTGTTGTTGTTGTTATTGAACTCTCAATTTTCCACTGGGAATTTTTCTGCCAGACTACTGGCTGCAACACACTTTTGAGTCAGTTCTACCAATTCACTTGCCCGTATAACTAGGTCTCCAGACACTGTCATTAATAAAATTTTGGTTCACCTAAACCAATAAATTCAGTGGGGTTAAGCTGTCATCAGCATAGCATGTTATCTAACTCTGTTAGTGGTAGGTTGTCTAAATATTAGAATATATTTCAAACGTCTCATATAAATGTGTATCAGTGGAAAACTCATAAAACAGTCAACATATTGTTCCTAGGAATACAATATAAACTTCTTTCTTCAGGACCTCAATGTCTTATGCACTGCTTTTACACTGGGACTTTGATTTTGCTCTTCTGATATTTGTCTTTGCAGCACTATTAAGTATTAAATGCAACATTGTTGTTATTAACTGATGATTATTATTACATTTGAAATTGTTGCCAGGCAGCTCCCCTCTGTGTTAGCAGAAGGCAAAGTGAGCCTGGCTGCTCACAAGTGAGACTGGCAGCTCAGTTAATTGCTTGTATGGAGGCTGTGAGTGGACGGCTACCCTTGTTTCTATACTAAAGGTGTTTGGGTAAATAGGAAAAATATTTGAACACAAATTTTGAGAAGTCCTGGGTGCTGACAAATAGAAGAAGATATGCTAACTAAAACATAAGTTTTACATTTAGTGAAAAAGTCTGGACTGCAAATGACAATGGTGTTTTCTCCTCCCTCAAAAATGAAAATGACTCAGACTGTGATCTATCCAGATAAATGGGCATTACTCCGCAACTGTTATAAAGTGGATCTCAGTGTGGGTTATATGCATACCAATATGTACATTTCATGTTGATAAACTCACAGAATTATTTAACTTGGCTACATGTAAATATGAATAGCACTTAACAGTGGAGTGAGCTTAATCTGTGTTTGTCCTTTGCACCTTCATTTAGGGAAAAAGGTAATTAAAAACAGAGAAAAGGGAACATTATACCATTAATTATCCAGTTAACATATGAACTAATGTGGAAATCCAATGTCATATACACAATAGTCACAGTTAGCAGGAAGAAAACCAGTATTTGATGTCTGCAGATGTAGCATCACATGATGAACAGATATCGAAACTAGGAGAAGCCAAGGCTGCTTGTAAAATCTGCAAATCTGCTCATGTAACCAAAACATTATGTCGTATGATGAGTTGATAGGTCCATGAGGACTCCATGTCAGTTCAGCATTATATGAGGGCATCTTACTAAACCAGCATCTCTGTGAGGTGCTGAACTAACTTGGGTCATGATAACTTTCTTATTTCTCTACAAATGTGGCAATATATTTCTTTAATGCCACATAGTAATGTGGTAAACGTTTCATTTTTGTTTTGCAGGGTTTGGTGCTCTGCCTAAAGCTCTCATTCCTGAACGTGTGACTCATCATTCTCATATCTCTTGAAAAAGGGCTGAAAAGGTAACTAAGTTATGCAGAAGATGCAGTTATGAGGTGATAAAATGTAAAAACCTCTTTAGATCTCAGAACCTTTTAAAATAAGATGTGACTTCTATTTAATATACCTACTGCTTGCTCCTACTTTTTCTTGGACAAGTAAAAGTAGCTGATATGAGAGCATCATGATTTGAGAGCACCTGACTCTGCTCCTGACTATCTCCAAGTAACAATCACACACTGCTGCGGTTTTTTACTCTACTTAATCAATGACTAGCATTTCCCTTATTTGATGAATACTATATGCTGGAAATATGGTATATACTGTCATTTTACCTTGTTAAATGTTTTATCTAAATGAGTTTATAAGATTTCTATTCAAATCCCTTTGAGCTGTCATTTTATATACATCATGAAGCTGCCTATTTATGTGACTTTTGTTACAAATTTGGACTTTTTGTGTGGGTCTGAGGCAGTTTCTTCTTGGCATGGTCCATGTCCAGGCAGGGCCAGGCTGTGGGGACCTGGAGACTGGTTCTGCTGTGTCATTTCTGGGGAGAAACTGATGGCCCTGGGGGCTGACAGGGTCCTGGGCTGTGGGCAGGGTAGAAGGAACTCTGGAGGAGGCTGGGCTGGGACAGTCAGGTCCATTGCTGTTCTCAGGACCCTGACACAATCTTAATGTGGACCCTGGATAAGCTGGTGTTGATTCACTTGCCATGGGTGCCCTGAGGAGTATCCCAGGCCATGCCTCAGCCTGTGCCCTGGGTGCTGGCATGGAGCTGGCAGCCTGCATCCTACAGGAGAGCATAACAACAGGGATGCTCGCCTCACCACTTTGTAGGGTATTGGAAGTTACTGCAGTAAATTACCTGGCTAAATCTTCATCTGCTTTATAGGCTTGTACTGGGAACTTGCTACTGAAGTGTAGATGCCTTGTGGGGGAGGTATTGGCTGTTCAGTTGGGATCCCTCACCACAGTTTGGGCCAAATGGCCCAGAAGTAGAGAACCCCATATCCAACCCAGCTGCAGTTACACAAGCTGGCACCTACTCACAGCATGGCTGGTGATGTTCCCCACTTCTGCAAGAAGTTATCATCATATTTCTAATGAGCATAAAGGCATGTAGGCACCTCCATGCTCTTTTAATGATGTGGCTGGGAATCTGCTTAATTCTAACTCAGTGGGAAACATGCTTTTGTCCCCCACACTGCTTGTGGGAGCACCTGGAATGCTTCTTAGGACCTTCTATCCAAATATTGATCAAAAACTATGCTATGCTTTGTAGAAAGTCCACAAGAAGGAAACCGAAATGATTGATAGGAACCCATGAGCAAAGATTGCATGAGCCAGTTTTGTAGAGTTTAAACAAGAGAGCAGGAAAGAAAAGTAAAGAAAATCTTCAACAGGCTGCTATAAAAGTGGGCGAATACTGTCTATCTGTTGTCATGGTGAATTGGACAAAAAATAGTACTCATAAATTGCCAGAATGGAAAAAGTGAAAGGTTTGAAGAGCAAAGAGCTGAAATATCTAACAATGGCCAAAAACCTGTCAAATTTCCATCCCTGGAAATTTCTGTGGAGGCATTAAATGACGTCTGCAAAGAAGGGGAAAAATGATCTAGTGAAACATCTTTTACACTATCATCTATGATTCTATAGCTCACACTGTATGAGTGATAAAATACAGCCTGAAGTACCCGTGTGTACCTGATGGCTGTATTTGTCACAAATTGGTGCAATTTTATACATTTGTACATGTTTACACACATGTCTACATATCAAAAAGTATCAAACCAAAGTGTCTGAAATATATGGCTAAATGCGTGCATGGCTAAATCTGTGGCTAACTTCACTCTCTGCAGGAATTACTGGTTGTAACAAGTGGAAGCATGTCTTCAGTAGCAGTGCCGTTTTACCAGAGGAGGCACAAGCACTTTGATCAGTCCTATCGCAACATTCAGACAAGATATGTACTTGAGGAATATGCAGCAAGAAAGTAAGTGCATGTATTTGAGCATAGACAGGTCTCTTTTTTGGGTAGTCACTTCTTAGAATCAAGATACTTACCTTTCCGCTCCACCCAAAAAAAAAGTTATTTATTCAGAATGATAGTTTCCCACTTCCTTCCATTGGCATGGCCCTTGTCTGTAGTCTCCCACCCACATAGTACACTCCCTAGCAACATTGCAAGATACCTGCGCAGATCTTTAAGCTTAGGATCTGTCCTGTTTGCTGCCTCTAAACTGAAAATCTTTCCTTGTAGTCTAAAATTGAAACTCTGACTTAATAAAAATTGCCATTAAATTTATTGTAAGTCATAGAAACAGCTTTTTACCCATTCTTCCGTATGACAAGATGATATTCCTGTTCATGAAGCTGGCTATAACTAATTATAGTTTTTGCGATTCAATTTCCTTTTTTAAACTTAAATGAAGGCTTAATGCTTCTCATCTGAAATCTCAGAGTTTTAGCCAGAAAATACACATTCTTTTTTTCTCAAAGCCTGAAACTTTGTATTGTGGTTGCTTCAGAATCACTGTTCTCCCTCCTTAATAATTTACATGCCTACCTAGCTGTCTAGCTGGTCCAGATTCCCTTATGAAAGAGGAGAGTTTATGCAGAAGGTTCTGTGAATTATAGAAAGGCAGGAATACTTAGAAACAGACAATGCTTTGGGGAACCTTTGTGATTTGTGTGTTGGACAGGCTGGTATCCTTCTGGGTCACTGAAATGCTCTCATTGCACCTGAATGATTGAAGACTGAAATAAATACAAATTTAATAGAATGAAATAAAACACCTATTGATCCCCAGTGACAGATGATGGGCATTAAGCCCTTGAAGGACAAGTGACAATCGCCACCTAGTGCAGTCAGTGAAGATGCAAAAGTTTCTCACTGAACAGTGCTCAGTCATGGCATTCAGCTCAAAGTAATTTCTTTGGTGTTTGTGAGTTCAAGTTTTACCTGAATTGCTGGGTTATAACAATGTCTTTTATATTTGAAGGGCTGCTTCCAGGCAGGCTGCTTATTATGAATCATCTGGCTTGGGCAAAACAACATGTAGGCTCTGTGCCAGGAGGGCACGCACCTTGGCACATGAAGCAATGCAGGAATCCAGGAAAAGGTAAAGCTCTGTCGGTCCAGTCTGACCTGTGTAGTGGCTCTGATCCCAACTCTTTTGCCAGGGCTCTATTCAGAGTTGACAAGACTAGAGGCTTCTCTGTCACTGTTCTTCACTAATCTATTTTGGCTGGAACACTAAATGACTGAGTGTCACTTTCAGTCTCATATTTCATCCAAGAGTTTTTTCCCTGATCCCCACTCTGACCGTTGAAAATAGCTTTAAAACAAAAATAAATTAGACTCCACCTGGTATCCAGAACTCATTTTGAACAGACCTACTCCACTATTCCTAATTTCTAGTTTGGATTAATTTAAAAGTTTTAAATTCTTTCTGGAATAGCAAAAGGGTTTATTGTCTTGTCTCAGTTACAGCCTTGATAAGAAGTCCCATAGTAACTATGCTGATGACAATATTCCCCTTAGTGAATTTCACTGTTTCTGCTCTGCTTTGCTCTACAGTTACTGCACCAAAGATATGGAGAATTTATATTACAAGAATGAATTCTGCTGTGTTTGTCAAAAATATGCTGTGAAAATCATATACATGCATATGGTTGTGGTACTTTGATTGGTTTGAAATATATAACCACAGAACAGAAATCTTTAGGAAAATCAAATTATTTGCATACTTTAATTTAGTTTTTAAAAACTGTTTTTAATTTCATCAATATAAAAGACACGGCAGAACACAGCTGGTATTTAAAGTACACTGAAATGGTACAAAGATTTTTTTAAAAATATCAGACAAATAATATCTTGATCTACTATTCACTGAATTTCATGGAAGTTTTCTTATTTGAGTTATGCTTTCAGAGTCTTGCCATATGTTGACTATATTGACAGACAAGTTAGAAATATCTGATATTCAGTACCTTCTTTCGTCCTCTTGGGAAGGAAAAGAGTGGCATAGGCTGTTTATTGAATCAGCATGAATGAAGGAAACAGAGCTAGCTCCTCCTAAAAATGTTTCTGAGTTGGGATTTTTTTTTAAGAATTCTGGAAAATCTGTAGAGTTAGATTTTCAGGGAACAGCTCAAAAATTTTTCAAAACTATAATTTCCTGGTAGTTTCTGTAATAGTTTCTGCTCATCCTTGTCAAAGGACAAATTTTTTTTTGCATGTAATTGTTCATCAAATCCGTGTGAACTCCTTGGTGTGCTTCTTTCAGATGAGGTTAGCTGATAACAGCCCATGGAGCTCCCAGGTTCTAAAGCTAAGGTTGCTATGTAGGCAAGGCACAACTTTTAACAGGTTGTGAACAGCCACAGAATTTACTTTCATTCCTCTGCCTTCTTGTGTCCATGGTAAGGAAAATCAGGGTCCAGAAGGAGGCCAGGCTGGTTCTTGATATCAGCTACCTGAGGACTGAGGGGAACCAGTCAATGTGACCACAATAGAATTCAAGACCTAGAGCTATGGCCCCACAAATACAGGGGGAAAGAATATGAAGAAAATTCACATGATTTCACATATTCATTATTAGGATGTACAGATAGATGCTAAGAATGATTCCTAACCTAAATTTTACATCCTGCTGATACGGTTTCAGAGTCTTTGGTTGCCAAATGTGTATGAGTGACAAATTTAAAGCTTCATATTGGTTACCTGATTTTTTTTTTGTCCCACAGGAGTCATGAGCAAAAATCTCATTCAAGTGATGAGAAAAGAATCCGTTTTGCCAGTGAGTTGTCTGCTTTGGAAAAAGAGATTCACACAGCCAGGCACCGTGCTAGAGAGCATCTGGATAGACTTGCTGTGCAAAGAATGGTACCTGTTGAATCTTTTTGCTTCTATGCAAAAATAATTACAAGATATACTGAAATTTAGGCCTGTGCTTCAAATATGAGTAGTGATTAAGCATCTTTTTGTGGATTTAAGTTTAGATCTTCTACCCTATTTAAGTCTAGTGCCAGATGCTTCTTTTCTTTTCCCATGTTTAATAGGTAGAAGAAAACATGGCTCTGGAAAGACATATCATTGAAGAAACTATAAGTCGAGCCCCTGAAATTCTGGTGCGCTTGAGGTCTCACACTGTCTGGGAAAAGATGTCTGTGAGCCTTTGCTTTACTGTACAAGGATTTCCAACCCCTGTTGTACAATGGTAAGAGGCTGGCCTTTCCTAGCCCTCTAAAAATGTTGTTAAGCTTTTTTCATTTGAAAGTTATGCCATAACTGCTAAGTGTCACGTATATAATGGCTTTGTTAAATCCCCTTTATAATCCTCGTAGATGTGCTGGATCGCAGCAGTTGATATTGAAGTGGAAGGAGTGGGAGGAGAGCTTGCTGAGTGGCCCTGTGCAATGTGAGAAGCAAACTCAAGTATTTCAGAAGGCAGACAGTAGAAGGCATTCCAGTCTTTCTGGCCATTGAGTTTCCTGAACACAAACTAGCAGATGACAACATACATAGAGCTCATAGGCTACTTTCTAAGCCTGGATAAATGTGCACAGCACTGCTGTTGTCATAGGCTGTATCCGTGGTCACATTGTGTTAGCTTCTGTTGAGGAGAACATAAGGGTCCTTGCAGTTGCCCTCCTCTCTGGGCAGGTGCTGTCCTGTATATGTGAAAGCCTCAGGCTGGACTGTGAAGACCTAACACAAGGCACAATTCTGTTGCTGCTCCCCTTTTTAGTGCTGAAGTGTTTTACTGTGGAGCAAAATAAAGCTTGCTTCCCATCTTGTGTCAGGGCTAGTGGACTTGAAAGTTCAAACCCCATGCCATCCTCTCTGTACTTCTCTTCCTCCTCCTCTTCTAGATTGGGTGTACATCTTCTCTTTCTACTTCCTTGCTACTATGATGGTCCTGCTTTGCCTTCATGGCCCAATATGTATTTATCCATACAGACTGGAAAATACTCCATGTGAGTGGAGAGAGTTCAGATGATAGTAAATGATATCTTGCTCCAAAGGTCTACCAGAAGGATGAATAGTTGCTGATATTTATGAGTTTTGTTTTTTTCTTGATTGTCAGGTACAAAAATGAGGAACTGATTTTCCCTGCAAGTGATCCAACAAAGTACAGAATTGAAAGCAAATACGGAGTACATGTGTTACACATAAACAGGTAAATCTTTCCAGGGAATACAACAGTTTTAATACTCTATACAAATTATTTTATACCAACTACAATTAAAAATTCACACAAAGGCTGCAAGAGAATTGTTAAATTCAGCATACTTTTCTGTTGGTACTCTTAGGCTGGAGAAGGTTCACTGAGTACCTGCATATTAGATTATGAAAATGAAATGAAAAATTAGATATTTGTATTCAATAACTCCAGCAATCTACAAGATATAAAAGAAGAGGCAAGTAGCTGAAAAATGGTAGTTCCTTTTTTTATTAGAATTATATTTTCTCCATATTTGAAGTGGAAAATTATATATTCTTGTCATGATGATGCTCTTTTAAGTAAACAAAATTATAGCTGGGCAGGGCAGGGATTCTCTGCTCTATTTGTTTTTCTATGTCAGGTGCTGTGTACATTTTCATCTCCTTCTTTTCTTTTTTCTTTTTTTTTTTGTCTTCCGGAAAGTAAGGAAGTCTAAATTACTTTTTCTAACGGTCCTAATTTAATTAATTTTATTTGTTCAAAATGTTAACCTTGTGGTATAGAACATGCCTGGGTAGAACAGCTTCCCATAAACTAATCCCATGCTTTCCTAAACAATTGAAATATTATGTGTAACTTGGCGGAAGCTTTTTAAAAGATATAAAAAACCCAAATAAAAATTAAGACATGACTGCAATATTTAAAAAGAAAATTGATATCTAGAGCAGAGACACAAACCCCTTCTTTTAATTTTTCCAGAACATGAGAATCAGCTGTGCTGAAACAGCTGGAATATTTGTGGCTAACCCTTCGTTGGCCAAACATTTAACCTTCTACCCTGTCTCCATATGTCAGCAGTGGAAGCAGTGCTGAGCACAGCCTTGTGGCATTGGTGCAGAAAATAAATGCATTATTCCTTCTGCTTTTGGGAAAGACTACTTGCCTTTGCCATCCTGCAGCCAAGTCCAGCCCAACTGTCAACATTTTCATAGCTCAGGGTGGGAGAAACATATCCCTGTACAGAACCTGGCAGCAAGAATCACCAGGTTATTTCTTCCTAAGATGCTTTGAAGGCACTCAGTCTTCTACCCCCAGGCCATGGATAACTTGCTAACTGCTCTCTGTATCCATGAAATCTGTCAACATCACTGTTTCTTCCCACCAACATTACTTTTGAACAGAAGAACAGGTTAAAAGATAAAAAATAGGTTGTCCTTTTTCCATCCTCTCCGTTTTAGTAGGGAAATGGAAAACACTCTCCTTTGTCTGGGTATGTGTGAGAGCCAGTCAGGAGATGAAACTTTGGTCACTTCCTGATGGTGAGTGACTTTGACTGTTTATTTCCTTTGGTTAGCACTCCTGAAGAACTTCTTGGTGAGTCCAGATGCCAGTTATGGAGCATGTAGATTCCTTTGTGACATTTTGAGAGTAAATAGCTTTTGGAAGAAATGAGAATCAGTGCTGATACTGCTTTCTGAGCACCCGTAACCATCAGGCTGCAGGGTAATAATGGCTTCCATCTGCTTGGTGCTTTTTATCTCTTTTCTCTGCTGGTTATCAGTCATGTAGGCACAACAAGCTTTGGGAGTGTTCAGACCCAGCCATATTTCAGACAATACCACAGAGTCATTTATTGGCACCCACTCAGGTTTGCCCACCCCCTGTTCACTAGTCCCAGACCTCTATGTACTCATGCAGACTCTCTCACCTTCAGCCAAGCTGCCATCTTCAGACACTGTTGCTCCATTTCTTTTTCATTCTGTCTGGCAGTGTGGTCTTTTTGACACTTAAAGATTCCTGCCTGCTCTCACACAGATTTCCCTTCTACACTTAAAATAGTACTGGGGGATGGTTATGATTTATACAGTTTATTAAATTAAAATTTTTAATTTAAAATTTCTTTCTTTATTGCTAATCCATTTTATTTCAAAACTTGATCATCAGCTGTATTTTCTGTCCAACACCACAAAAAATGAACATGCAGGAAATGGAAGAACATGTTGTTAGCTCATAATTAAGTGTATCTTGTGCTGAAAACAATGGATGTATAGATAATGGTTAAAATATATAAATTATTAATGTTTTTACACAAACATGTATCAATTAATTCTGTATCTTCCATGCATATCTTTGTGCACTTATGTGTTGTATTTTATGAATAATTTGTTTTTCTGAGAGGTGGAGCCATTGGGACTTTCTTCCTATCCATTTCTGTGCTCTTCTCAGCTGTTCATACTAAAGTGCTGAGCTGAATGTAATCTTATCCACAGCCGCTCAGAACGGCCTTGGAATTTCTTGGCTACTTTTCTAGCACTTCAGCGAAGCCCAGGGAGTGAACTTTTTCCTTCTGATGCAAGTGTGTTATTTATTCCTGTGAGTATTCCCTGATCCCAGTGGAAACATTCTTGAGGCACCGAAACCTTACCATCACCTTGTTGTCTTAAAGTAGTTACTGGACACAATTTCATCCTCCACTGTCTGCTGTTATCCAGAACCCGTAAGCCTACAATAACCAGATAATTTTAATTTCTCTGTCTCATATTTTTTATGATGCTACATTCTCAGTTTACCACATTTTCTGCATGCATTCAGTGCTATCATGATCATATAGTGTCTCTTTCTTGCTCCTTTTAAACTTCTTCCAGCGGGAGTTTGAGATCAAGATTGCCCTTGAACAGTAAAGAAAAGGAGTTTGGAGTTTAATTCTATTTTTTGCACATCTCATAATTATAGCAGAAGTGGGGTAGTGGTTCATCCCATCTTTCAACTCACATCTGATAGGTTATTAGGAGGAGACTGTGAGGAATCCTTGGAGGAAGAGCTCCTGGTAGTTGAAATGGATCATACATGTCTGCGAATGTGAGGGTTTGAGTAAAATGTCTTTTTTATGCCACCTAATTTAACTATGGATAGGCACACAGTACAAGAAAAGACTTCTGTATCAGAGGTACTTAAGCTGAGGGTGGCCATTGCTTTATGGCATAGCTGAAAAATATTTTCTGTCTTAGTGAATATCTTAGTAATTAACAATTGTAACATTTTTTAGTCCTTATTTGCTAATACTTGTTTAGCAATAGAGTTGGGCTTTTTTTTTCTCTGTTTACCGTGATGACTTATTAAATGGACCACTTGGCTTTATTCAGCTGTGCGTGCCTACGTTATATTCCCAGCTACGTTGGCTGGTCTGTGGAGGCGACAGCAGTGTACTCCTCCCTGGGGGTCTTCTTGACTCCCACCCCTCAGTGAGCAGGAGGGTGAGCTGAGCTGGATGGGGGGAGCAGGGAAGGACATTTGACTTTCCAGAATGCTGTCAGTGTGGCGCGGCCCCACAGTTTCATACCTAAGGGGCTCAAGGTTTGGCAGTATTTTGTCTTTTATTAGGGCCCTCTCCCTTTCCTGTTTAATAGAGTCACAGCCTGAGAAGTGGATCTCATGGCAGAGGAAAAGGTTTGCAGCTGCATCAGCAGAGCTGCGGCAGAGCCAGCAGAGTGCAGTGTAGCACCTGCTGGCAGCAGCCTCTGCTCCGGCACTCCGGTCCTCAGCATCACCTGCACCGCTTCAAACCGGAAAGCCTAAAAATTGAATGGAACTTCTCTTCCAGCTATTCTCATTTAACAAATGACCCTGTGCGGTCAGTACAGTGCTATTTTAGTTTGATTAGGCACAAAAGGCTTGAGATGATTTAATCTGGAGAGGTGGACAGCGAGGCGTGCCCCTTCTCCGCTGGAGGTGGAAGGAGAGCAGAGGCAGAGGTGTTGAGACAAAGGCGATCCTCCGGCGTAGCCCGCAGAGCCTTTGAGCTGTGCAGGGTTGGTGGGTGATAGACTGCAGCTCCCTGGGTTTTGCAGGTAGGCAGTACCAGGGGCTGCATAGGCAGCAAAATGGTTTATTGCTCTCCTCTCCTTGCTGAAAGGCAAACAACAGCCCCCAAATACGGGATCTTCTGGCTTGTCAGTCACTGTCCCCTACAAGCTGCACTAGCTGAGGGCTTGAGGAAGTGGCCACCTCGTAACAGAGGTCCCTATTCCCTAAACACAGAATCCAACCGAACTAAAAGGATCAGTCAGATTCAGTGTGACTGGAGAATCAGCGCAGGAAATGACAATTCTGCAGAGTATTTCTACATGTTGATGTCATATAGCCATAACACTGAAAATTTTGTCATTTGGATTCAAAGGAGTAGTTTTTAACTCTGTAATTTACTACGTACTGCCTCCTGTTCTTAAAATGCACTGAATTGTGTTCTAATTCAGGAAAAGATGCTATTTCACTCTTAACTCCTGTGTTTAAATCTACACTAGGCAGTTGGATGAATATATGCATTTTAAATAGATATATCTGCCTGGGGAATATTCCCCACACAAGTATTAGCACTTCAGAACCTCATGTGGATTCAGAGCAATTTAATTTTCACAAAAAGTATTAGTACCTTGGGACAGATACAGTTCTGCACTCACATTTTATGCTATCTAAATGTACTCTATGCATATTTTATCTGACCTTTGTAAAGGCTGAAAAACACATTCTCCATCATAAAACAAGAATAACTGTGAGACCACACCTTGCCTCCTGGGTACTTCAAGTGTAGTTTCTAACTGGTCTTGACTTGGTGCACTTTACAGTGCAATTTAGGAAATCTAAGATTTTTTTAGCATACAGGGAAATAGATAATTTCAAGCATAATCCTCCATCTGAGCATAATCTGGCACAAAAGGAAAGTCAGAACCTCATGTAACTTGCCATCCTGTCCAACTTTCTTTATAGTGGATATGAAACAAAAGTGCTGCCTAGCTCCTAGACACTAAAACCCTACATTTCCAGTAAGATTTAAAGACATTTCAGTGAGTACTAGGCTGAATAAGATGGTTTATTTGTCTCCTGGAGAGTCAGATGAGTGATCATAGCAAAGAATTTTAAGTTGCTTTCAAAGCAGTAAGCTACAGAAAATGGATAGAGTTGTTATGACCTCTTAAATAGTAAAAAGTTCCTGGCCTGGGGAATTGTGTGTTCATCGTAACCATGAATACCTCATTTCTCTTCATAAAAAACAAAGGATGTTGTAAGAATGTGGTCAGCTATTTGGTCAGTTACTTCTTATATTCACCTTGGGAAAATTAATTATAACTCTATCACTAACTTCTGTCAAATATTTACTTTCAGATTTTGAGCTTCTTTTGGCTAAAGATATGGCCCTTTTGTGACTCTTTTGTCTGTTCTAGAGACATTTAGGATCATACTCTATTTTCTCTACCTTGGACACCATCACAAACAGAAAGATCTCATCAAAAGGTGTATTTTACTATTTCTTAGGAGAGCAAAACTGTGGTGAGGGGATTGAGAAGAGCACAGATATATATCCATTTGAAAAACTAATCTGCTATCTGCCATTCTGCTTCTTCATTTTAGGAAGGCAACTTTGAAGTACTTACACCTTTAAATTTCTGACACTTTGAGTGGTTTAGCACAGTTTGGGACCCCAAGTTAGTCCACAACACATGTTTCTCTATTTTCAGGAATATTTTTAGGCCACCTGTTTTTTAGCAATAAATCTCTCTTTAGATCCTAAATCCTGTGTAATTCTTGCAGGTATTGGTTCCTGTTTAATTATTTTATCTGTTGTTCTGCTAGAAAATGAAGCCAACACTGAGAGCAGATGATGACTGGTTTAAAGTGAGATTTAATCAGAGTTAGCCTCAGTCAAGCAATGCTGATTTTTCACATTTTTGTTAACCCTCTATAGCAACAAAAAAATGTTAAAGAGCAGTTAAGTTGGATTTGAGAGGAGGGAAGTAGCCTGAAGTAGTGCTTTGCTTATGTGAGGAAATGGCCTAGTGCAGCAGTGCTGGTGTAATGTTCATCGGTCATTTATGACATGGGTGCTGGGTGCTGTCAAATCATGTCCAGGCCAGGGGGGGATTAGGCCTGATCAGCAAACACAGCATGGTTCCCCCAGCAATGTCCTGCCAGGCCTAAGTGTGCACCATCTTCTGGGAGAGTCTAGCTCATCCAGGAGAAACCTGGACATGTAGGTGGTAGGAGACACTGTGCACCTCTGTAGGTCTTTGTCAGGATGGTGAGTGGCCTGGGTTGTGGCCTGAAGGGCAGGAAAACTTTATAGGGCAGGTATCTGGGGACAAGGACTGCAGGGCATGCTGTGGCCTGTACCTGCCACCACTGCCTAGGAAATGCGCTCCTGGGCTCTGCCTGACATGGCAAATTGAAGACATCCTCTGCCACAGTGACCTCCTGGTGTGAGATAGACTAATTTTCTCACCCTTCAGGACAGAGCTGTCAGACATCCAGCCTGCTTTCTGGAAAAAGTCCCTTACTATCTCCTGAGCTGTATGTGGGAACCCTTTTGGTGAGCTAGAGCACACCAAGGCATGGCAAGGGCTGTTCTAAAACATCAATACTAGGGCAATCAAGATCCAGTTTCTGGGGATGAATGCTGTTTAATTTGCTAATATGTAATACATGTTATTAAATATACTATGTACTATATTTACACTATTTACTGTGTATTCTATATATAGATTCTTAAATTAGGGATATTGCAGAGTGATGAAAATGCCTTACATCTCCAAAACAGTTAATTCTGCAATGCCCCCTGTAAGAAATTTTTAAGCTTCTTCATTTGTTGTTAACTTGTTTTATTATAGTAAGATACTGTATCAGACTGTGATAAACACATGAACTATGTACATTTCAGTATAGAAAAAACATGCCTTAAGAAATTGTCCTGTGCTGCAGTTATATATTGCTTTTTGACATTTTATTACGCAAGTGTTAAATAGTTTGGAACTGGGATAGTACAAAAAATGTTCTGCTTTTAAAATTCATTGCAAAGAAATGCCATCAAGTCTGACATCTCTCAAGTCCAGAATCAGTTAAGCTTTATAGAGCTTTATAGCTCTGGGAACAGGTATTGTAATTTAAAATCCTTCATGAAAACAAACTGCTAAATAGCATCCAGCCCAGAGAGTGGTGCTGAATGAGGTTACATCCAGCTAGTGGCTGGTCACAAGTGGTGATCCCCAGCACTCAGTGTTGGAGTAAGAACTGTTTGACATCATCAGTGACCTGGATGAGGGGAACAAGTGCAGCCTCAGTCAGTTTGCAGATGTCACCAAGTTGGATGGGATAGTTAATCTACTGGATGGTGGGAAGGGTCTGCAGAGGAATCTGGACAGGCTGGATCAAGGGGGTGAGGCCAGTTGTGTGAGGTTCAAGAAGGCAAAACGACAGTCCTGCCCTTGGGTCACAACAACCCTGGGCAGTGCTACAGGCTGGGAGCAGAGTGGCTGGAAAGCTGCCCTGTGGAAAAGGCCCTGGGGGTGCTGGCTGACCACAGCTGAACATGAGCCAATGTGTGCCCAGGTGGCCAAGAAGGCCAATGGCATCCTGGCCTATATCAGCAATAGTGAGATCTGTAAGACAGGATTGTCCCCCTGTACTCAGCACTGGTAAGGCTGCTCCTCAAGTGCTGTGTCTAGTTCTGGGCCCCTCACTACAAGAAAAACATTGAGGGGTTGGAGTGAGTCCAGAGAAGGGGAATGGAGCTGGTGAAGGGTCTGGAGCACAAGTCCTGTGAGGAGCAGCTGAGGGAGCTGGGGGTGTTCAGCCTGGAGAAAAGGATGCTCAGGGGAGACCTTATTGCTCCTACAACAGCCTCAAAGGAGGTTGTAGCCAGGTGGGGCCAGGCTCTTCTCCCAAATAACAAGTGATAGGACAAGAACAAATGGCATCAACTGCACCAGGGGAGGATTTGTTTAGATATTAGGAAAAATTTCTTCACTGGAAGGGTTGTCAAGCATTGGACCAAGCTGCCCAGGGAAGTGGTTGAGTCACCATCCCTGGAAGTTTTCAAAAATCATGTAGCTATGGCCCATGATGTCATGGTTTAATGGTTTAACATGGTGGTAGTGCTGGTTGACGGATGGACTTGATGATCTTAGAGGTCTTTTCCAACCTTAATAATTCTGTGGTTCTATGATTTCAATTCTTTTCAATTGTATTTCAGCCTCATTGGTGCCTATCCAGACTGTACTAGGGTTTTCTACCCAGCTGCAGTCCTTTAAGTTATGTAGCCTAGTCTTAGCACTTACCCTTATGATGTCGATAATTAATTGTATGATAAACTTTGTAACTGATTTATTGATTTTGTGAAATATATGGCTAAAAGATTGCCTCCAGGAGGAGCTGTTAGACGTGTAAATTTAGAGAGATAAATCTCAATTTAATGGAACTTTCATCAAGTTTTGCTTTAGCCATCACAGTACAGATAGTATCATTTTTGTGATATGACACTGTCCAGAACATATGCAAGAAGTGAAAAATAGGTATCTGATGTGTCTGTGACAGCTGTTACATACTCCAAATTTGGCATCCTGTTATGCAATTTCCATAAAACACCCTTACATATTCCTTCTCCCACATCTGGGCTATATGACCTCTTAGAAGACAAGTGCAATCAGAATTTCATCACTTGGCAGTTGCCAAGAAGACAAAAATTTGTTCTTCTGAGAGGAAACTAAATGCATGCATGCATTTAGTATTGTATCTCATAACTGAAAATTTTTGAGTGGCCTCCATTAAATATAATACTAAATAAACTATTCCTGATGGACTCAATTTTAAATAAGAAAAGAATTGAAGCATCAAGGTTTGCACCAATATTTTAACAGCTGGTCATATATGTGCTCATGTAACTTCAGGGAAGGATGAATTAAGTGAGACAATATATCAGTGTTTTGCACCAAGTAACTATTTTTTGCTTTACATTTGTTTATACTTTCCTTGCATAATGAATTTTTTTTCCTCACTAAAAATATGACAAACCAAGCCATGTATGAACATAAACAATTTTGATCAGTGTTCCTCATTTTTTATCATTTTTCTGGATTGAGATATGAGAGAGGCAAAAAATACCAGTGTCTGCCAGCTGGGAATAGCCACAGAAGGCAGAATTTTAGCAAGAATCACATGTATTTTTACTCCATGTCTCTCTCCTAAAATAAGGCAGAAGGGCAAGACGGATTAAGGAAGGTTACATAGAGAAAGGAAATAGCCAGACTGGCATTCTCCAGCTATCTCCTTTTGATCATTCTCTAAAGGTCATTTCCAGTTTGCTCAAGTTAATGCAGCTTGAACACTAAGCTGTCATGGAACTGCAGTTAAAAACAGTTTTAATTTTTCTGATTGTCTTTCTTTGATGTCTTGCACTGTGTGACACTAGTGAAGAGCTTTATACACTTTCCTAGTGGTTGACGTAGTTTAGCTTGTAATATAAATCATTAAGAGAATTTTTATTTGCATAAAGAGACATCTGTTTTTCTCCTTCCCATTTTTAGAGCTGACTTTGATGATTCTGCTACCTATTCAGCAGTTGCAACAAATGTCCACGGTCAGGCATCAACAAATTGTGCTGTGATTGTGCGAAGTAAGTCCTACTTTATATTTAAACTATTAAATAAATATAATGCTCAGTGTCATTGATTATTTTTGTATGTTTTCTTATAGGGTTCAGAGAGGAGGGAGAACCTCACCCAGCTGCGATAATGCCCTTCCACTGTAAGCCTTTTTTTCTATTTACTTAGATAATTTATGTCCTCTTGTCAGAGTCATGTTTTGCAGATGAGAATACTGAATAAAACTTGCTTCTTCTGACTTTGCTTTCTAAGCATTCAGTTACAATAGGAGCTGTCCAGATGCTCTTGCTTTCCCATCTGAATTTCTAGATCAGCATACAGTATAACAGAAAGCTCCATCTCCTGTTCAGATCAGACACTAATTTGTGCCAAGTACAATTTACTTGTACTGAAGAATGCTTTCATTTTCTCATGCATAGTGCCGCTGTCATATGATGTTTGCTTCACCCACATTGATGTCCAGTTTCTGGAGAAGTTCGGAGTCACTTTTGCAACTGAAGGTGAAACACTGACCTTGAAGTGTTCTATGTTGATCACACCAGAGCTGAAACGACTACGACCTCGTGCTGAATGGTATAGAGATGGTAAGTTATTACACTGAATTGAAGTTACCTGGAAAATGCTGGAGGAGGCACTGAGGGCACAGGTCAGGTTTAGAGCATCATATTCTCAGAATTAAATATGGAATAGAGCAAAAAAATATCTCTTGTTAGAATTTTTAGTCCTGTACTCTCATTTAAGTGACTTGGTCAACATCTTCTTGAGCACACGTTAATAGCAACAGGAGGTATTTTATTATCTGGTAGCACAATAGTTAGAACATTTACTTGGTGGAGATCCAAAGTCAGATTTCACAATGATTCGTAGTTGAATACTGTGACCACTGAGCTGAAGGGTACTCACAGGCAGTAAATTAAAGTTTGAAGAACTGAGGTATGGGTGTGGGTCTCCACTTTAATCGTGCTCCAGTATTTATTGTGAATTTTGTATTAAAATCACACAAATGTATAGTTAGAAAATATTTATACAAGCCAGGCCTGATAAACGTCTGCTCTGCTGTTTATGTACCATGTTGGTAGGTTTCTTACCTTGGCTCTTTTGTCAGTGAAAACCTATGTTATGCCAGTCTTACCATGAAGCAGTCTTACCATGAAGTGCTCAAAATAATATCACTAAGCTTATAATATACTGGGGTGGATGGTACACAAACCCTGTATGAGTAGTGTTTGTTTACTGCACCAAAAAAGGGTTTTGAAACATAAAACTAGCTACTTAGAGATAATGCATAGCAGCCTGTTGTAGATATTTAGCCCACCACTTTTCACCAACCACAATCTCTGTGTAGGATTCTAAAGTAATTATTCCACCTGAGGATTTAAGGAAAGCCTGGGCTATTTGTGAAGAGTTAGACCTTTCCCCAAAGGGACCACATTTGAGAATGGTGGACTTCTAAGACTGATGTTTGGACTCGTCCCGAAAAATTTGGCAGAAATTTCCATAGTAGACAAAATGTGATGAATAAGCTAAGAAATTATAGTAGGATTAATAAGGTAGTCCAGAAAATTCAAGAATAGGAAAACCAGAAAAAGGATGCTTTTGTTACTGCTTGTTACGCCTTTTGTTTCATGTACATCATAGTTTTACATAGATTCACATCTGATCCTTCAGGGAACAAACTACTACTTTTTCATTCTATCATTGTGGATGCTTCCTTGTAATGAACTATTAGATATCAATAAAGTAAAAAATATGAAATGATAAAAATGGCTTTTTCTGTTTGGTGAATAACTTAAAATCTAAGGCTGATCCTTGAATTCAGATTCTATTCCCACTGAAGCGTACAGGAATTTTACGATACACTTCAGGATATTTAATAACTAAAAATAATTGCTCACTTCACTCTTGGATGAACCATCATTTTCGAGGGTACCTTTACTTTGTCTCCTAGTGGGTGCAGTCCTTCAAAATGTCAAATCTCTCAAATTCTGAGTTTGAAACTGCAACTAAGAAGAACATCTAATTTTCAAGGGATTCCCAATATTTTTCCACTTTTCATCAAACATGAATTTTTCTTGCACTATGAACAAAACTTCATGACCCTTTCTCTTGGTGCCTTCATAATGACAAGATAATTCCTTCTTGATATGTAACAATAGTACGTTCTTTGTTTTCCCCTTTACTGAACTTAATAAGTCCTTACCTGTGAAAAGCTGAGATGAAAACTTGGTCTGTTTAAAGCCAATAGGTTTTTGCTAGGGAGTCAGGTAGGTGTTCATCCCATTATTCTACTTATGTTACATGAAATAGAATGTTACAAACAAGTTTAGATTTGTCCTTTATTAGAAGTACATGGATCACAATATTTCCAAGAGGTGTACAGGTGCATTAACTGGCAGAACATGTTCACAAACACAGCAGGAATTCATGCACTATGAACCTTTGCTATGCACTACAGTTCCCTGAGTTGAGTCTCTTGAGAGCTGGAGGCAATGCATAAATATAAGCAATGAGAAGTTAATAATTTGTTCAACATCATGTGCTTTAGATGTTCTGGTTCTTTAGAGAGGTAGTAATTCTGCTCTTGCATTAAGACACACTGTACTCTTTCCAAAATTTTTCAGTTTGTGTTAATCAAATAATAGCAACTAAAGCCCCAAGATGGATGTGTATGATTTACTTCTAATAACTATACACAGGAAAAGTCTGTGTTTATCTAGCATAAATAAGCTTCATAGTAGTGAGCCTTATTGAGAGTACCTAGTTGACTCCTAGGGGCACATAAGTCAGCTTAATCAAATCCTCTGAACTGATCTGGGATTTCACAAACATGAATATGATGTCTATTATTCATGGCCCAATTAAAACAGTTTCGGATACTGAAAGAAGCATTTAAGATACTGAAGGAACTAAATCAAAATAATACTTTTGGAACGTATCTCTAACCTGGACATGAGTTCAGCTGATTGCAGGAACTATCTGTTATTAATATCTAATGTTATATAAACACTGTAAAGCTATATGTACCAGCATTCTGCAGCCATTTATACTGTAATCTAGAATAAAATAATTGACTTCAGAAGGAAAAGTCATGGAGTCAGGAATCTAGCTAAAATTTCAGCAGAACAAAAATAGATGATGAAAAGAAGTTTCAGTATATAGTAGTTCCCCACTCTTTGTCTGAATTTTCATCAGGATAATGTATTAGGAAAATTATCTTATGTATTGAATACAGCATGTGAGGCTTGAGACACACTGCCTCTGAAGGTTAGTCTTCTGCAGGTTTGTCCTTTGTTAAATTCTGGGACAAATAACAGAGCACAACACATGAATAGACTGTGAATAATCTTGTAATTGTAATTTTACTGTGATGGCAGGTATATTAATAGTTGTTCTATTAGAACTTCTAAGTATGTTTGAAGCCTCCAAACTTTAATTATTTTGCCTACAAAGTCATTCATCCAGACTGCATTAAAAAAAGAGGGCTTCTGTTGATTTCCAGTGGATCTTTGGCCTTGTGTGAGGTAGAGAAGCTTTTCTCCTCTTACCAAACACAACTACCTCCTCAATTTCTTCTGTCAGGTACATATAAAGAATGGAAAAAGGGTGATTCTGGCCTTAGCAACATTACAGGCTTGCCTATAATTTCTGTGTATTCAAACTAAGATGGCTACCAATCCACTGAATCTTGGACTCTAAATACGAGCTTTTCAGAGATGCTGGTTAATCAACATCGTTTTTTTGCTTAGGATTTTTCACAGGGCTCATGCATTGGTTAAAGTTTCTAGGTGAAGATATTTTCGGATTTAATTTAAAGTACTTCATGTCTCTCTACACAAAGTCCGAGTACCATTGTGACAGGCATGACAGAAAGGGGACACTCAGGTTTTCTAGGTATGGATCTCATGACTACGGATCTCCTGGGAAGGAATGTGATTAAAGTTAGTTTGTGTGCTTGCCGTAAAACTACAGCATGCTTAGCTAATTAAGCAAGTTACTGCTGTAAGTTTTAGTAGCGTGTCTTCCACATGCTTTACTATCTGAATGTGTGTCATGTTTTATATCTTCTTATGCAATTCAGCTGGTATGTGAGAACACTTATTCCTTTGCAATTGTTTGAGTGTCGGCTCCAAAATCTATTTAAGCAATAGAATGATAAACATTCATAGATATTCAGATCTTTTAAATACACTTCTACTGCATTGATTACAATAAATCCATACGTGATAGGTCTTTGGGAGTTAAAAATCAAAAATAATCCAATCAGCTATTTAAAAGGGTGACATGAGAAAGTCCCTTGGCTAGCATAAAATATCCTGTTCATTCTTTTCCTCTGGTTTCACTAAGCAATGAGACTAATGTGCATTAATCATGGGTCGCCACCTCTCACCTTTGAGAGGTTTAAATTTAATTTTATTCAATGCTCAACAGGCATGCCTTGAAGATTTAAATTTGGTGTGTGTTTATAGCAGTTTACAGATTAAACTGAAATCTATTTTTTAAATTTGGAAGAAAAAATTTAGTAAACTGACATTTGACCTGAACAGGAAGCAAAGCTTATTCAAAAATGAAACAAGGTTCCACTTTGCATTTATTACAGGGTATGGCAGGTTTTCATGTCAATATTTCTAAATGTGGGTAACATTTTTGTCTCTCAGTGTATTAAAAATTACAGTGACAAAAATTTCGTTGTTGGCACTGCATGGGGTAGTATTAGACCTCACGTTCTCTAAAATTCACTGCTCAAATAATTTTAGAGAGATGCAACTTACTCTCTGTAAAGTTTTCACAGCATCAAATCACTATCATTCTGAACAAAAATGCATAAATATTAGTTTGTGTCCCTGGTTAGCAGAGAACTGCTCTAGGATGCAAGTTGTTCAAGCAGCACAGTAACGTGCCTGATGGGTCTTCTCTTCCAGATGTGCTGATAAAGGACTCCAAGTGGACAAAGCTGTATTTTGGAGAAGGCCAGGCAGCTCTTTCCTTTACTCATCTGAACAAAGATGATGAAGGTTTATACACCCTGCGCATGGTTTCAAGAGGTGGAATCAGTGAATGCAGTGCATACCTGTTTGTAAGAGGTAAACTTTTAATATTTCTTGAGGAGAAATTAAAAATCATTATAAAGTTTAGTTTTATTAAACAGTCCCATGTAATAACTGAAGTACAAAAGAAATTTAGCCCTGTGGTATTTCATAGGCATTTGATTGGTATATAGTAGTCTGTACTAAGAAACAGTCACCTTACGTGAATGGGGAGCTTCAAGAGGAGCATGTTCCTGAGGACATTTTGTTTCCTGAAGAACCAGAGAAACCATTCTTGTGAAGAAACAACTTGTTTCTTTGTAATCTCCTTTCCTGGTAGAAAATAAACATCTTTGTATATAATCAGTTCTCACTGTGATGGTTTTAGCTTTAGAGATTGGAAACTGGGAATGAGCCTCGTTGGGCATTCTCATATCTTGTGCCTGGCCTTAGGGATATGTGCAGGAGAAAGCAAAAGAAATATTCAGACCAGTATACCAGTCATAGTCATGTCATTAACCAGAGAAAGAAGAAAAGTAAGAAATTAGCTGACTGAAGAAATAGTTTTCACAAGAGACATAGGTAAAAGGAGATAAATGTATTAGAATAGAATAAAGGTCAAAACTTTTCATCACATTTCCATGCACAGCTCTCAGTGAAGTGAAAATGAGCTTCCACATGCACCTGTGAGCAGAACTTAGTATTCAGTTTTATATTCTTTTTCATTGAAAGATTAAAATATTTCTGTTTGAGCAGTTCTTTCACTCTTTATAATACATTAGACAACATCCTTGATGGGGACAATTTGGAACAGCCCCACTGAAGCCACTCAAGCTGTATTAATTTTAGAACTTGTTCTTCTTGGAAACATACTGGAACATATGTACCTTGTGGGAGTGTCATCCAGACAGTTTGTGTCGGGTAGAGGAAGTGAATGTCTTTTTCAGGGGCTTGAAATCCAACTTCCTTACAGGACTAGGGCAAGGGCTTCATCGGCTTTGCAGTATGTCTCGAACAAGCCCCTCTGGCACCCTGGTCTCATTAGAAACAATTTGCTAAAACTTTTTATGTCCAGGTTGCCTTCCAAGAAAGACTACTCAGGTGAAAACCACCCACTAATATACAAAAACTTTGTTAGAATTTTTTTTGTAGTGATGGATGAATTTTATGTACTTCTCTTGTCCATTTTATACTATGTTTGATCCCTTTGCATGCCCAGGACCCTGGCCTTGAGCTATGTCCTCTGGAGTCTCTAGTGTTGTCTGTTGCCCATTCTCTTGCCTTTTATCATGTAGGCTGTGAGATGATACTGAGCGCAAACTACTTCACAACTGATTGGGACTAGACTATAAATTTCAACTCTACACAGCGTGTTTTTTTTGTTATAGAAATCTTCTTTTGATTGAGAGAACTTTACCTGTTACAAGATTTCATCTGAGGGTCCAGATTAGTCAATTAGTCAATATTAAAATGAAGCCACAAAAGGATATCTTAAAGGTGTCATTGTAAGACTATAAATAAAACATAGCATTAAAAATGTTCCAGGAGCTTGCAAATTTTTTATTCTTTAACAGTTTTGTTTTCCTGGGCTACATGTTCTTTACTAAGTACTTACTAGTAACCCACTGAGTCACTGCTTTCAGTGACAGAGCATCAAAAACACATGGGTGGGCTAGGCTTTTAATTCTAATGAAAAATAATAGGTGTTTGATTCCTAAAAAGCTTTTCTGTCCTCAAAAATATCCTTGAACATTTTATCTGTATAAAAATATAGACATTAAGGTCCTGAATCATTATTGTAGTGAATTAGTATGTAATGAAATGTTTGGGCTTCCGTTCATATAAACAAGTATTACAATGAACTAGAAGTCTTCCCTTTGCCTTTTTGATGTATTTCAGAGGAGCTGGGGTCAAAACCAATTTATTTTTATTTGTGGTCCAGATGCCGATGCATTGATCGCAGGAGCACCAGGGGCACCAATGGATGTTAAATGCCATGATGCTAACAGAGACTATGTTATTGTTACCTGGAAACCACCAAACACAACCAGTGAGAGCCCAGTTATTGGGTATTTTGTTGACAAGTATGTAAACATTAGCATTTATTTAATTTTTTTTAATTGCCAGAAATATGTATATACTGAAGAGAAAAAAATTACCATTATATCCTTTCAATGTGTTTGTTCTTTAGATATATTTTTACAGACACTTGGTACTGGAACTCAGTTACACACTGTGTTAAATTACTAGATTGTTCCCTGGCCAACTTTTAGCCCAGATGATTTAGTATTTTCACAGGCAATTCTGGGCACAGTCTGGGAATTAGCAGGGGCTGGAGGCCATTCCAAGTAATATTTGCAGGCAGACACATTTTATCATACGCTTAAAATGTTCAATAGTATGGATGTGGGCACATCAGAGATGAGCCCTGACAGTATTTAATTTATAAAAGCTAGAATCCATGGGCATCTCGAATTAGATTTAGTCTCTTTAATCTCTATACTGCAAAAGCTGAAACCTGGGAGTTATTACGTTATCTTTTTATTTCTTTCTTAAATGTAGTACATCAGGAGCTCAAGGCCTGGACTCCTGGGAGCTGGTAGTTTAAATCAGACTGGCAGGCCTCTGTCCTTCAGTCAGCTTTCCACTTTGCTGGGGTTTCAGCTCAGTGCAGGCAGCTGGCGAGCAGGGGATTCAAGCACTGTTTTGCATTTCTCTTCCACTGAAGTGAATGCTTGCTTCTTGTAACCAGAGCAGAACATCTGATCCTTAGTGTCTGAAACTGTCAGTCAGCAAATCATTACTAAAATGATTTCATAATGTATACGGCTCTGCACTTAAAAGCAACATTTGCAGCTCATTGCCATTTGCTACCCTGTCATTTGGTCTAATTCAATGATAACTGTCTGGGAATAGCCGGAAAAATAGTGGTTTATGAATGGCAGTCAGTATGAGGAAATTAACTTGAGACCTGGGGACTCTACCATCTATATCCAATTTATGCAGTGCATAGATCATAGGAGTATTTCACCTATATTGTGTATAATCTAGTCAGATGTGCCATTTGACATGTTGCTTGTTTCACTGCAGTGCCAAGGAGCCCTTGATCATAACACGACTTTTTCTGGTACCATCAGGGCAAAAGAGACTCTTCTACACAAAAGGTTATAGTAGTAGGACACAAACTATATATGTACACACAAAGCAGTCAGTATGAGGACATCCCTCTGCGTCCTGATGGCTCCTATACTCTGTGGCCCAGCCATTTTGGGAGGGAAAGGCACAAAGAAGTTTACTTGAAAATATGACAAGGAAGAGATGGAAAAGATTAGGTGAATCTTGCAAATTCATCGTGTTCTGTGGAGATGAATATTAGAAATAAAAGTGAATAATTTATTCTTTATATGGCAAGGAAGAGAACCAAACAGAAGGGAAGCAGAGAGATTTGAAAAGGCCAAAAACCGTGGAAGAAAAATGACATTTGCATTATGGAAAAAATATGAACAGAGTGGGAACTGGTTCTCTAATGAAAGAAGAGTGTATGAAGTGTGCTACTTTCATTAATGAGATGTGTGGTTCAGCTCCTCAGCTTAGTGAAGGTGACTTCTGTGGTTCTGACCTGGTGTGTGTAGCATGGGCGTATTTATTGTGAGATGATACTGACAAATGCTCTCTTCTGCTATTCCAAGATGTGAAGTAGGTTTGGAAAACTGGGTCCAGTGCAATGATGCTCCTGTAAAAGTCTGCAAGTATCCTGTGACTGGTCTTTATGAGGGACGGTCTTACATATTCCGTGTGAGAGCAGTGAACAGTGCTGGCATTAGCAGGCCTTCTCGACCCTCGGAACCAGTTGCAGCACTTGATCCTGTTGACCTGGAGAGAACACAAAGTAGGTTATTCAAGGCTTCTTTTTTTAAAAGCAAAATATTTTATTTAAGATTCTGTTTGCCCAGTTAACCTAAGGAGTAGAGTTACTTCTTTCTTTGATTGAATATCTCACTACAGACTGCAAAGTAGCACTATGGAAGCTTCTCCATGAATAGAGTAAGCCAGCTTGCTCTGGGGAGTAGTTTTATTGATTTAGCCTTGTCCTAAACCCCTGCGCAGATTCTGTATATCATGTACTTGCACACCTTCTGTTTTGTGTGCTCCTTTTGGTCAGAGGAGAACTAAAGTAATTATGAATGCTCCAGAGTACTTCCCCAATGTCGCCTGTGGAATCTGAGCTGAATATGCAGTTTTCTGTTACATATGTTTTATGTATTTGTGTATGCTTTATGATTAATTCCTATAATAAAAGCACAGTTAATGATACAATTGTTTGCTAATCTGCCTCAAAATCAAATCCATCTACTGTGACTATGACTCTTGCTTTTTAGCACATCTTTAAATAGTACTGTCTTATCATACCCCGTTTTCCTATGAAAGTGAGTAAACCAGTATATGACTTTGAGTTGACTCTATCAGGGAAAAGATTTAATAACAACATTATGGAAGCAGAAGTATACAGGCTCTTGAACAGGTGAAAAACAATAATTGCAAAATTTGTAAATATATTGAACTAGTTTGAGAGACTAATTGAGTATTTTGATTAACAGCTATTCATGTGGATGAAGGGCGAAAGATCGTGATCAGTAAGGATGACCTTGAAGGTATGTAGCATTTCTACAATTTCAGTCCATCTGCTTATGCTCCAGGAATTTTACATTATAATTAGAAACATGACTTGAAAAGAAATCCATCTAGTGACAAAGTCTCTATATTAATAAATAAAGACATATTACGGCATGCAAGGTTGAGAAAACACAAGTGAAAGGTGAGTCTAAAAGGATGGAGAACATCACACTCTCAACAGCAAAACCTTTATGATGTGTCAACAGAATGTTCTCATCTTTTTACTTTGACTAGTGCTAAGCTGAGTTTAAATGGTTGAGCATTTAACTGCCCATTTGATTGGGCATTTGATTGCCCATATTTCCCCTCTTTCTAGCCTACTGGGAGCTAAGTATAGGTTTTTTTGACTGATTTTAATGATCTGAGCAAGCTATTGCCATTCTCATAAAAACTTACATGATCCATCTCAATTATTTAATTAATAGATCTACCTGAATACAGAGGTTATTCTTAAGGTTAAGGTTATAGACTTAATAATGTTTATCCTCAGGAAAATTGGAGACATAACTGATAACTTTTGAGATAAAGTTTGCATTTCTTCTGGTTTTTGGTTGTTTCTCTGTGGGATGATTTTGATGATTTAGACTTGAATAATGACCTTCTTTACGCTTAAACTGTTAACATTGTTAACTATAATGGCTCAAAATTTAAAAAAGTGTGTCTGCTCTCTTCCACAAAGGTTATAAAGCTGTAACTCCAATAATAACACAGTAAAAGAGAAATCACCTGAGAACAGATGTACTTTGAAGGAGAATCAGCCATTAAATGGTTTTCCCAGTGCATGGACAGGACAGATGAAATTTCTCTATTTTTACAATAGTACCCTAAATGAATTGATATGGGTATTATAGGATCAGAGGCACATAATAACATCAGATTATAATTGTCATTTGGCTTCACGGAACATTCTCTTGACCTCAGAATTCCCTTAGAGTGATCAGGTGCAGTATATGGCCAATCTGGAATAGGCATAAATAATGATATTTGGATTTCTGTCACATGAATGTGCTTATTTAATAGGGTGTGAATATTCAAATGTTACTCTTTATGTAGATCATTACTTTTGTCTGCAAGATCGGAGACTATTTCTCATATCTCACGGATTGGAAATGGTTTTCCTTTTTAGTGCAGGATGATGTTCCATTCTGGGAACCATACTGTACCACCATGTTATATCATTACAAAGTATGGGAGCTTTGTTTTTTTCAAGAATGTAAGAAAACATGTTGAGATTTCATTACCTGAAATCAATTGGAACCCTTTTGTCTTAATGCTGCGAAGGATTATTGTTATTTTCTTGACTATATATCAGCTATTTCATCTTAAATTCAGCTGATTCATGTGCCTTTCTGAAAGAAAAAATACAGTTGTAGGAAATCAAATATAGAAAGCATTGTGAGAAATAAATTTTCATTGGATACATCAGCTTGCTTTAAAAAAGGTTTGGTTTTGATTTGGGAAATATATATGATGAAATACTATCAGTGTACATTTCGAGCCTGGTTCATTCTACAGATGATATGTAACCGGTTGAAACATCATTGCCATGATTTAGATATTACAGGACATATTGAAATATTTTTCTCTTTTTTAAAGGCAAATCTTAAACATTTAGAGGTTATATGCTCTTTTCCAGCCCGAGAAGTAGAAAAATTTACCTTCAAAGAAAGAAGCTTCTTTTTTTCTATCACAAACCATAAAGATATAATTTTTAGGTGTCTGCTGAGTTGCTGTTTCTGACCTACTACCAAGTCGAAGCTTCTTCAGGGCTATGTAACTGTGCCTGCATAGAGCTCCATCACAGGTCGATCATGGGTCACTCTCCTATCTAATGCAGTTTTACCCCACCGTAATTCCTTGGATAGCAGAACTGGCTTTTTCTCATATTCTGGTCAGTGAGCAGGACCATGAAAGGTTGAACTGAGTTCTTCCAACCTGGCCCAGGGTAGGGAGGTTGTCTCTAATGCTCCTGGTAACTCTGTAGAGTGAGTGGGGAGAGGAGTTTGATGCACAGCATGGATCACAGCATGGTGGAGCTATCAGTGGGCTGGTGACATATTTTTATGTCTCTGATTCATAGATTTTAGAAGTGCTTTAGACTATACAGCTGATAATATCAATGTCATAGGATATATTTCTGATAGGTTCTGCTCCTTTTTCTGCTTTCCTCTTTGTTTTAAAGGTGCTTTTCTCATTGTACAGATGTTTTTTTTAAATTCTAATTTCTCATAACTCTTTAGAGTTCTGTCTTTGATCAAAAAATGTTTGCACATAGTGAGTAGGCTTTTCAATAGCAGATTGAAGTAATTCAAATGTGATCAAAGAAAAAAGTGTCACAAATTCAGAGTTTTGGGGAGCATATTAAACTTTTGCTGAAAAAGTAAGTAACTAGCTATCAATACTGAGATTTTATTTATCAAAATTTAATTGAAGTGATCAGGTGAACTGCACAGATGATATTACAGCTCCTAATAGCTCAGCATTGCAGTGCAGGGTGGGAAAGTTGAAACAGAAAGATGAGCCATAGCATGAATGCTGAACCAGGAGTTAATCTGCTGTTTAACACTTGCTACATTTATTAATCTTACAGGGGATGTTCAGATTCCGGGCCCTCCCACCAATGTACACGCTTCAGAAATCAGCAAAACATATGTTGTACTCAGCTGGGATCCACCTGTTCCCCGTGGCAGGGAGCCACCGACGTATTTCATTGAGAAGGTACTGTACTGTATAGTGGTGTTCTGTTGTGAGGTGTGTTGTTGCTGTGTGCAATTACAGTCAACCCATTTTCAGAACTGCGGAATGAACAATAAAACTAGCACTTTCTGTGGTCTTGCAGGATTTAGAAGTGGGATATTAGAGAAGCATGGATAATCAAATGTCTTACTGCAAGATTTAATGAGCATTGAAATTCAAGGTCCAGCGAAAAAGATTCCCCTATGTTATTTGCTTATTACTGTCTTAATGGGAACGAATTATTTAGGTAAAGTAGCAGTTAAAAAAAAACAAAAAACAGAAAAGAAACATCTATAGTTTTCACAGTCCTACAGGCATGGTTGTAAGTTTTCAATTTTTCTATATTAAAGGGAAGTTTCTGTTAGTCCTGTGGTAAAGCAAGGAACAAATAGTAACTCATAATTTGATCCTCACTTTTGCAGGCTTACAGCACCCTCTACTATACACTGACATTTCCAATTTATCCCCTGTAAGGTCAGCGAAGAGGCAGATGCCTGTCTCAGGTTCACTCCCCCCTGGTACTCTTCATGACTGCCTTCCTCTTCTCTTTGCACTGAAAGGGGACTTCAGTGTTCACAGTAGGAGAGGTTTGTTCTTCACCCACCTAAGTGAATGAAATTCAGATAAATCTGTCCCTGAGCCATGTTTCTAAATTATATTGGATTACAGCAATTTATTACAAAGTTTTCCCAGCAGGTAAAATGGGCCTTACACCTGACCTCTAAAACACTTACATGTCAAGCTATACTTAGTTTTTATGAATTATGCCTCTAGCATATGCCCCCTCTTAACAATCCACAAACACTAAACCTGTCCATAAAACTGCCTCACATTCAATTTGCATCGTGAATATTGTAACAGCCTTCTCTCAGGCCCTTACTATGCAAGTTCTTTTCTTCTCACATGTCAAATTCTGCACATTGCTCCACAGTTCATTTCCCGACCATCCTGTTAATGTCACTCCACTTTTTGCAGCCCCTAGATTGTCTTTTCCCTCTCAGACACACAAAAAAACTTCACTTCAAAAAAACTCCATAGGCCATTTCTACATTCTTCATCATCCATTACCTGCTGGATGTTGAACATATCAGTGTAAAGTGAAGACTGCTCACTAGTTAAATTTTCCAGCAAGCATGTCCTTCTCTCACTCTGCCTTTTACACTAAAAAAAAAAAAAGAAAATTTTCATAGAAATAAGTATCTATTTTTTCTTTCTATGCGATAAAATATAATGCCTCCCTCACATTTAGTCCCAGTTACGTATGCGTTCTCTTATCTATAAATTTCAAGAATACTGATGCAAGGATTTTGAACCAGCTCTTGTCATGGAAATACCTTGTTAGTTCCAGAATATGCAGAAATAACCCAGATAAAAAGCTCAGAGGTAGATTTCCATTGAGTGGACACCTACACTTTGTTAGTTGAATTTCATTCTAAGAACAAATTGGAAAATAAATGTTATCTGCTTATTTTACACAAATAAATTTATACAGCTCCAGAAGTAGTACATAGCAGTGAAAAGGGTGAAAAAAAAGTCTCAATTAAGCTCCAAACTTAATGAAGGAAAGTGAGAATGAGGACTAAAAGGCTATTATTAGAAAAAAGAATTTTGTTACACTAATTAATACCTGAATCTAAAATCTTTTTACATAAATAACCAATATATATGAACATCTTAGTCAGTTCACAGGTGAATGTTTGTTTTTTTGCTTTCTACTGTCATCTGTTAATTTAGAAGTGTTTCTAATTATTTTATTTCAAATGAAGAAGATTCAGTCCTGAAGAATAAAAGTATATTTGTAAAGCTTTCAAGAAGCACAAAATGGAAATGAGTTTTCTATGTTCTCTTGAAATACTTTTTTAACAGATAAATCAAATCAACTGCAGAACAAAATGTAATGCTGATTCTTAGCGAAAAGAAGAAATTAATTTTTTTCATGGCAGGAAGTAAAATATATGGCAATATAATATTTATTTCATGTTTTCCAGCTTTTTATTATGGAGAAAATGGATGTTACATTTCTTTTTTCTGTTGAGAACACTAGGTGGGTTCAGTACCTATGAAAAATATTTTGATCTATGAACTTGAGCTGTTTATATTTTTGTTATTTAGCTATTGTAGGTGTCATTATATACAGGGTAGTTTCTAAGCACCCATGAAGCACTCTTCTTCCTCTAAGAAGTTCACAGTCTATCAGGTTTTGTTCCCAGACTCACTGTTCCAAAATTTTATGAACATATAATTTGTATGCACCTATCTATGTGCCAAGGAAATTTTCTTCAATCTGTTTATTAGGCACTTGGGTTTTACTAAAATTTCTGAAAGATTCCATGACTAATTTTTGGTTAGAGTAAACAGTTTGTGTGGGAAATCTAATGGACAGCAGACTTCTCTCAGAGTACTGATTTGCTGGCTCTCCTCCATGTGCAGTTGTGGTGATGATAAGCTCAGCTGCTGCACTGAGAATGTTCAAAAGTAATTACTTCATTTGATGAATGCTTTTAGGGGGATATGACCTTACTCAACAGACTAAATAAAGATGAAGTAGTGAGTAAAGTAACATTTCCCTGCCTACTTTTCTGCAGATTTTGGATTAGGGCTTGTTTGCTTAATTCCAAACCTTTGGGTGTTCAAGTGAGTTTTGCAGGACATGAGAGTAATTCCTTTGGGACCAATCACAGTTGACAGTCATGGCCCTAAAAGAAAGCTGACTGTATGTTCACATGTGCATACATAGAAGTCAAGGCAAGGAGACAGTGAGCTATTCAGACCATTTTGTAGAGCAATAGAATGCATGAGCTATGATAATTTGCATATGTTTAAGTCAGGCATCTTAGAGTGATCCTTCTCTCACGTCTTAAATGAATTAATGACAAGATGCAATACCACAATATGTTCATTTTTTGACAGTTCGCTGAAATGATTCATGACTTTTTTTGTTGTTTTTTGTAGTCCATGGTTGGCAGTGGAAGTTGGCAACGAGTCAATGCACAGGTTGCAGTAAAATCTCCTCGCTATGCAGTGTTTGACCTTGCAGAAGGAAAACCATATGTTTTCCGAGTGTTGTCAGCAAACAAACATGGCATCAGTGATCCATCTGAAATCACAGAACCTATACAACCACAAGATACTATTGGTAAGGTATTAATTGTAAGACATTGATATTAAAAACAATAGACATTTTACAAACTGGAAATAGACAAGTCTCATTAAATTAGTATAACTATGATAATAGTAGTCGACTTTATTTGTGTTCAGTTCTGTGAAGGATTTAAAAAAGACCAAGCTAAATTTTAGAGATTTTCCTAGTGATCACAAGCCTCCCTACTGAAAACAATAATCAGTATAAAGTTAAATTATTTTTAGTTATTCACTCTTCAGTGTTCTATTAATGTGACATGAAAGCAATAGGTTAATCACTAACTTTGATAACTACATTTTCTGGCTTAGGTAATTATATACTACCTAATTCCCTGCAGTTTCAGCTTGATAAGGTAGCCTTTCATTTCTTTCTTAGCATTCTGAGTTGCAAATAACTGCTGGTGCACTGTTCCTGTGGCATGCAGATGAGTAGATTTCAGGAAAAGGGGAAGATACAACTACCTAATCAGTGGTGATTTTCCAAATGAAAATGAAGTATTTATCTTGGGGCTGCATTCAAAAACACAAATGAAAATTTAGGGAGCAGTTACTCATCTTGTTTCTTGAATATTTGTTTTGGTTTTGCAGTTTTGCTGATGCCACACATGTGGCACATGCTTGATGTGTTGATAACTGTCATTTTAAGTGCACGTATCTTACTAGTATACTTTCTAGTAATATAAAAAATATTTACAGTATTTGATATGGCATAGTTAAACATGTAATACATACTTTCAGCTCAATCTGTAGCTACATGATAAAGAAAAGCATCTTTTGCTTTTGTATATTCTTGATTAGATGTCTCATTAATGCATATAAATTATTTAAACCATTCAACCTTCCCCAAGGTAGGGAAGAAAAACACTGTATTTATTTCACTTAGTACAGAAAATAAGCTATCCCTTAGGGGTTAATGCAACACCTTCTGCATAACTCTCAGCTTTAACTAAAGCACAAAGCAGAAGATTCTATTTTAAAGAGAAACTTCAGGAGTATTTTCAGAGACAGTGTGCCACCTGAGCTAAAATATATCAGAAACACATGGCTCATTTTAGTTGCCTGCACTTAGTGTCTGTCATTTGATATTCTTAAGGGTGGCTGAGACACCTTCTTGGGGATGGCAATCATTGCACAGCAATTATGGGTAGCTTATGAGCAGAAACTAAAGAATGGATGGGGTATCCTAGGCCATTCTAAATGACCCTTAAAATTATGCAATTTAATTGAGTGGTAAAAGTGTATTCAGTTAGAGATTAAAATCTAAATTTAGGTGTTTCCATGTAGGTATCTACAGGTGCAGTAGATGTCTCTGCTCTCACTGTGGCAATTGGAGCCTGGAAGTTAAGTTGGCTGATGTCGCCATGAGTTGCCCCATGCCACCCAGCTATAGAGTGTCTATTTTGGGGTGAGATGAATAATTTTCAAGACACTGCCAACCACTGATGGAAGGCTCAGTGTAACCAACCAAAGAGACATCCTTTTCAAATGCTTTCGGTTTGCCATGTCAGAGGACTGTAGGTATTGTCTCCCAAGTCACATCTGACAACTCTACGAAGTGACAAAATGGCCCTAAATTACTTTATTTGTGTAACTGAATTAGCCCTAGCTCTTTGACTATAGTGGCAGCTTAAGAATATGTGCTTGTACACACACATAAAGGTGTAAATGTAGGTACATTTTTCTCAGACTGAATCAATTTGATCTTACAAATTTATTGCATAAAGTGCAGTAGCGTGTAAGTATTAATTTTCATTTTATATTGAAAGACTAAGTGGAAAACATGCTGCCTTTCTTTTGTTTCATGCTGCTTGCAGTTCTCTGCAATATCAATCTGAGGAAACTAAAATATCTTCAAAAGGCGAGTACTGGATGCCTTTCTTAACCTGTCATGTTAGGCTGAGACATTGCCTCAGTTTCTTACATTATGAAACCTCAGAAAGATATTTTATAATGTACAGACTGTGTACTGGATCTTACTAAGATTGTTTTTTGCATTTAGAGCTCAATATTTCTGGTTATATTTATGCACATTGATCTGTTTAGATCAATGTAGACCAACAATGAACTTTCACTGCTCGTTAAGTAAACTGCATACTATGGTATATTGAGAGAACAGTAGTCAACAGGTTGAAGGAAGATTTATCCTCTTTTTCTTGATGGTGTTGAGGTTGGTCCTGGAGTATTGGTTCCCAGCTCTGGCTTCATTAGTCTAGAGGGATGATTGTAAATTGGAGAGGTCCTCTGGATGGCAGCCAAGATGACCAGAGGATTAGAGATTGTGACCTGTGAAGGGGGGTGGATGTACCTGGGCTTGTTTAGTTTGAAGACTTACAAAGATGATGGTGTCAAACTTCTCAGCATTGTCAAATGACAAAGAGAGGCAAGAGCCAAAAATCGTAGCTTAGTAAGTTCATGCTGGACGTACTCTCAATTAGAAAGGTGCAAGAGGGCAGCGCTGGAAGAGGTTGTGCAGGTAAGCTGTGAAATCTCCATTGTCAGAAGGTTTCAAGACTTGGACAAACCTGTAACTGACATTCTAATTTAGTGTTGGTGATGATGCCACTCTCAGGGATAGGGTGAACTAGATGATCTCCAGAGATCCCTTCCAACCAATGTTCCTATGCTTCTATGACATTTATCTAGCTACTTTTAGATAAACCATTTGCACTCAAATATGTGCTTAAAGTAGTCCTGAAAAGTTCGTATTTTCTGAATTTGGGTTAACATTAGTTAACTGTAAGACAGTATTTCTTAATCCTCATGATATCACATCTCTGTAGTTTATATGCATTTCTTACTGACATGGTAATGCTACAGGGACATAAGCTATACATCAATCTCTTATTTGAGAGAGAACTTTTGACAGCGAACATTTTCATATCTGTATGCTTTTATCCACACTCATATTTGAAAAGATGTACTCCTATAACTGACTATCATAAAACCTATATAAAATCATATACGTAGGGAGCCTCACAGTTTAGAGCATTCTGAGAAAAAAATAGAAAAATAAATATATTTTTATATACACATATAAATAGGTATCCAGACTTAAAGTGAAAGAAATATATTAAAATATGTGTCATATAACAATATTAACATGGTAGAAGTAGTCATAGCTGTAGTGATTAAATATGACCAAATTATACAGTGTTTTATCTAGTTCAAATTACTTTTATTTTTATGTATTCTCTAATAGTATATGTTTTATCTCTTTTTCTTAGTTTTGCCATCTGCACCTGGACAGGTGGTGGCCACAAGGAATACAAAAACATCAGTTGTAGTTCAGTGGGATAAACCAAAACATGAAGAGGATTTGTATGGCTACTATGTTGACTATTCTGTGGTGGGATCAAATCGCTGGGAACAGAGTAACCATAAACCTATTAAATATAACAGGTATTGATAATATTTCTGTATTTTTGGGAAGTTTGAAAACCATAGGATATTCTTAAGACATTTTATGTGCTAAGCCATAGGATTATAATGGAAGGAGAATATTGAATGAATGCGAAGTCTGCAGGGTCTCAAAGCTAAGTTTTCCAAATTGCAAGGCAATCCTCACTTTTTTTTTCTCCAAGGAGAAGCATCTTTTTTTTCTATTCCATGGCTTTGAGTTTTAAAAGCAGATTCTAGAGACAGGATTCTGAGTGTCTTGGACATGAGTAAGTGTAAAATATGTCTTTTTAAGTACGAATTATGCTATGTGGTAAACAGACCCGATTCACATGAGGAAGAGTATGAGAAAGGAGAGGGAGTTCTAAAGCTTTATCATAGTACATGAATAACAGGGCAAAAGGTCAGGCTATTTCTGCCAGAAGTATGATGGCGAACGTGCTTTGGCAGCTGACACTATTATGCAGGAAATCCAAGTGTCCCGTTCCAGAAACATCAGAGCTCCCTCATCTGCTACATCTCTTGATAAAAGACAGTAGGTCTGTTTCTAATTCCCTTGCCATGACACTAGCCCTGTTTGAATTTCTGATGATTTCTTACTCCCTCTTGAAAATATCAAACTTCTTTATGGGATACTTCAAGCAATTTCCTCTGAAAATCATACTTATTTGTATTGGAATCACTCACCAAATGCAAAGTTTAGATGTGTATTTTGTACTTTCTATAACAAGCACATCATTTTGTTTGGTGTATTAGGTCAGTTATTGACTGAGTGACTGTATTCTGATGCGTCTTTTTTCAAGAAGTCAAGGAATTTAATCGAAGAAAAAGTAGAGACTAATTCTTGGTCAAAGTGGGTCGGGAAAGCACAAAAATAATGAAAAAAAATTCATTTCTTCATATATGAACATATCTTAAAATAGGATAGCTCTGAGCATTTTACTTAGTACAGTAATACCTAGAACCTCAGATCAAAACTGAAAACTATTTTTGACAATGACTATAAAATTATAGTGAAAAATAGAGTTCCTTCCCAGAAAAGATTAGGATTTAGCAAGCCAAAGTTCAGAGGAAATATATAATATTTTACCTGACTTAACCTGCTGGATCAGTACTAGCAATCTAATGAGAACTGCAATTTTTGCTCTGTATCCCATCCAATTGTATTGTACTACATCATGTTATTGTATTGTGGTTTCCCTCTTGGAAATATTTTCCTTTGTGAAGCACTCATGAATTTGAGCTTTTTAGTGGACACAACAATTTCATGTTGCAGCATAGAATGGTTCCTTTAAAATATGTACTAATATGTGATGCTATCTTTTTAACCCAGGTTTGTTGTTCATGGTTTGGAGACTGGAGAGCAGTATGTCTTCCGAGTGAAAGCTGCAAATGCTGTAGGATTGAGTGAAAACTCGCAGGAGTCAGAGGCTGTAACAGTGCAGGCAGCCCTTAGTAAGTGTGGCTCTGTGCAACTCAGCTTCTTGTTTCTCGAATGGGTCACATATTTTCAGTAATCATCTCCTTTGGTCTGATTTGCTGTAATAGTATAGCTTGCAGCCATCATGCACATCTGCTTAATGATGTCTATTCTCTGGCATGTGGCTATTCTAGTGAAAAGACATGGTTTTATAAAAAAAAAGTTATTGTAATGACTGTTAGAAATACTGGGTAAGATGCACTATAATGGCCAGACTGCCTTTTGCTCCTAGGCTGTATCAAAGAAACTTAAATACTCATTAAGCTGGACAATTAATTTCTGAGTAACTTGGAGTTGTGCAAAACAGTTTAGCATGGAATATACTCCATTTAGAAGGGTTTCAGTAAGTTTTATTACTGTACAGTTGAACCGAACAGAAAATCCCCTTTGTCTGCTCCAGATTTGAGCACAATCTACCTCCTCAGGTATCCTACAAAAAAAACTCCTGTGTAAGATCAGTTGTTCAACCTTCGATGGGAATCATTCATGTTGAGTGAAAGGTTGAATAACTATTTACAACAAACAGTACACAGATCTGGGCTATCATGGTTCAGTTTGAATTTCTGGACAGTTTCAATTCCATAGTGAAAAATTTTAAATAGGACACCTTTTCCCCAGAAGAGTGGCCTCTACCTCTTGAAGAAAACCAGTAGACATATTTGTCAGAAATAATCCTCTAAAAGGTTTATAATTCAGGATGGTTAATAGAAAGTAAATTTGGATGTTACTGACAAAGTTACTCTATTTGATTTTTTTAGAAGGAAGTGTGTCTCATATGGGTAGGTGGTGCATTGACACTTGCACATCTATCACCACGATGTTGTAAATGCACTTGCACCTGTTTGTCACTGTGTGTTTTGAAGATGAGGGTTGCATGGGTTATATCACCAAACACAGAGCACGTGGATCTTACACATACTTATGGGATGTGGATGGCTTTTATCCATTTTTGTAGCCCTAACAGGAATTTAGTAGGACTATTTATAGGTGATTTACCATTAGCATGGCCAGAACCTTTCTGTAATGTTATTTTAAGACCATTTTCAGGAGTTTGCCATCGTCATTCTTATTTTTCAACAAGTGGCAATAAAAGCAAAGGCCTCATTTTATGACCTCTGAGTACAGCATCATATTTGGAAAAAAAAGAACAAAAGAGCAGTTCTGCTGATTACTATCTCTTTTCACAGCAATCATTAGTACAGCTACAAGATCAGGGAGTGTACTGAGGCCTTTGCTAATGTATTCTCGGCTCAATGAGATTACATTCAGATATACAAGATATACTGGTAATTCACCTGAAAGTATCAGATCAGCTTTAGGGCCAGATGTTTAGCTGTACTGACTGAAGCACCCCAGTGTCAAGAAAGGGGTATGTGTGGGCAGATTTTCAAGTGTGTATGAAAAATGCAAAACTGCTTGCTAGAAGGGGTGCTTGCCAATAGGAGGGGATTAAAAACCTCAGGAAAAGGGTTTTCTTCATCCCTAGGAAGGTGCCCCGGTGACATTTCTGCTTCTGCTACAGAAGGGAGTAAACTTGTGAAGGACATTACTTTATGCCTCAATACAGGTTAAGTTACTGACAGCCTAAAGGTCTTCTATTCTTTCTAGGGCAAAAAGCAGTCACAGTCTGACTAAGGCATAAAATATCAGGATAGGACAGGAAGACTGTGGTGGCCATAGATCAGTCAGCCATATGACTTAATTTCATTCAAGTTCATCGTATCTTCTTTTTTTTTTTTTTTGATTGAATGATTGTTACTGTATTCCAGAAGTATTTGAGCAGCTTATTGTGTTTCTTAGTAAGAAGAGATCTTCTGACCCATTTCAATTTTTTAGCATAATATTTGGTCTGGAGACTCTTGCTGACATTACTGTTTCCATACCAAAGGTCATCTATTCCTCCTTGCTACATTCTGAGAGGGCAAAATGCTAGGCAAATGTTTTAAAACCTTCCGTGTTTATATCCGGTGATAAAATGAATGTTGGTTAGCAACTTTACAACTATTTTGCTATCATTATACAGCTGAGAGCAGTATGCTGCAGAAAACAAAAGCAATATCAAAAATGCCAAGCAACTTCTACACTGCAGTGTTTTAGACTCTGTCCTAACTCTCGGGTTGATAATTTCCTTGTAGCTTGTCCTTCACATCCTCATGGTATCACACTTCTGAACTGTGATGGGCATTCAATGACCCTTGGCTGGAAAGCACCAACATACAGTGGAGGTTCACCAATCCTTGGTTATTACATAGATAAACGGGAAGCCAACCATCAAAACTGGCATGAAGTCAATTCTTCCCTTATTACCCGGACGATTTACACGGTTAGTATTTTTTGATCATTATATTTTTGGAGTTGACTTGAATTATTTCTTTGGATTTTTTTTAACAGAAAAATTCTTTAAATACTTCAACAAAACTAGGCACTTCCATTTGAATGCAACAATGTTAAACCTGGGGTAGAGAATCAGTGACATCCACTACTACGAAATTCTAATGTGAATAAGGCCATTCAGATAAGAAAATTTTTGAGGGAAAAGTGTGAAGCAGATTTTTCACTAGGAACAAGATAGCTATAAAATGCTCCACAAACTATTTTCATTAATGATCACTGTATGTATCACCACTGTAACAACATACAGAGAAAGGGTGGAAGTGTTTAGCAGGACAGATAACTGCTCTCTGTGGAACTGGAGACTTGTAAACAAAATGGAGATGGATTGAGAAAAAATATAACTGTCCCTGTTCTTACTCTCAAAATTTGCCTTCAGCTGAGAAAGCATGTATATTAATGAACTTAGCCTTATGTCTTGTCACCTCCTTTACAGAGTACCAGTTTTGAAATAAATTACTTCTGGTTGCACTTGCAACATATTAAATGTTTCTTAAAAGAGGAAAATTTGGATGCCATCTTCCATGAAGAACAGTTAGGGAGATATAGCAAGTAATCAATCAATCTGATGCTTTTTAAATTAAGTAAAACAATCAGATTTTATTCACAAATAATTTAAGTTTTATTTCTGCAAGTCAGCAAATTTCCTGTACACCTTAGGGCAGAAGTAAGTCTTGCAGGTATTTGACACTAAAGTGGAAGATAATGGTGCAGATGAGCTGAGGAAGAATGTTTCAGTCACAGAAGGCAGGCAGCAATACTCAGGTGCAGTCGTGCTTGTGACTGATTTTGTGACTGGCATCTCTGACATAGCAGATGGAGCATGGATGTTGAGAAATAAAAAAGGGCAGGTAGGATAGGCATGAAAGGGCAAATTGCTTACAATGCTTTCCACATATTTTTATTTTTAATGCATTTGTAAACAAACAACTAATGCAAATTAGTGGCCACCATTCAATTAAACTGGATATTTAAGTGTCAGTCCTGCCAGTATCTGTATTTGTGCCTGAAGGTGCATCTTTGTGCATTAGTTTGAGTGACTAGAATCTGAAATACTGATGGGAAATAAAACCAAGACAGCTTTTAGTAGCACAGAATAGTTTATGACATACTGCAAACAGAGAATGCCCCGAGATATTCATTGCAGCACTGGGAAATCACTGAAGGTTTAACCTTCTCTGATTAAATAATTCTATGGGAACCCCACAAATATTCTTTCCCTTAATAACCTGGGATTTCAAAATCATTTTTACAGGCTGAGCTGTTATTGTGTCTTGTGGGTCACACTATATAGTTCCTTATCTTCAGGAAATTATGTCTAAATTATTTTAGTGCCAGACTTTTCTGTGTTACCTTGTTTGCTTTGGACTTGTATTTGATGCTACCCCATATGTTTGTTACCATCATATGTTTTTATCATTAAAAAAATTACATCAAAATACTTTTTTAATCTCACATTTTTGAGGACAACTATTTATTCAGGAAAATCTAAAACTGTTTGGTATCTGCACTAGAAATTCTACTCTCATCTGTGTCTTTCTCTTGAGACATGATTAAATATAATTGTGGGAAAGATTCATATAAGCCATGAAATACTACTGAGATGCTCTTTCCTGGAGTTATATCAGCACATTTTGGAACTAATTGGATTGTTTTTTCTTTTAGTTTTCTATTGTTTCATTTTCTTCCTTGGTCAGTCCACTGTGACCTTTTAAACCAAAGCACTATTTGAACTCTTGCTGAAGTGAATGGCTTATGAACAGTCATTCACAAGCAATGCAAGAAGGTATTTCATTTCAGAGCACTCACCCATAAGTATCTGCTAGTGGTCATTCATTGGTTGGGCTCCTTGAAACTTTGCTCTAAACTTTTACAACTTTTCATGCCAATATATGAGTGCTGTTACTCCTAGGACGATGTGACTGAAACGTGGAGAATATATATTATGTTCTATAATATAGAACTCTGCAGTGTGTTTGGTTTAAGGATAAAATCTTCAAATTACATCCTTCAGCACAGTAGCAATGCCTGATAATTAATTAACCAATGTTTATATTCAAGTATTTATTAAATGAATATAAATCATGGCTTTTGATATATTGAATTGTTTTATCAAATGAAAAAAGGTAGAGGATTTGACTGAAGATGCCTTCTATGAATTCAAAGTTGCTGCTGCAAATCTGGTTGGAATAGGTCAACCTTCAGATCCCAGTGAGCATTTTAAGTGTAAAGCCTGGACTATGCCAGAGCCTGGTAAGTCTATTAGTTCTTCATGAATCTCAATTCAGTATAAAGTCCTTGAAACACAGCCATAGAGTTCCAGCCAAAGCCTGCAGGTTATCTTTTTCTCCATTTCTTCCATAGTACCTGTTGAGATTGCTCTTGCTTCTGAGATCTGTTTAGTTACCTCCACACCTCCAGTGATGACACTGAGCCTCCTGGGAAACAGATGACCCTTTCTTAACTTGTTGAGTGTCCCTTTCTTTCACTGCCCTCACCAGCCCAGAACAGTGTTGAGCTTTTAGTCTATGTTTGTATCTCTACCACCTCTTCAAGCCCTCCAAGCTGCACCTCGCACTCACCACCTGTACAATACCTCTGCACCATAAATGCAGTCTACTAAGAATATTCCTGGAGTTTCAGACTCCAAAACTAGGTTAGCTTTTGGTCATAAATAACACAAAAGAGGGGCCTGTCTCTTGACATAGAGACAAGCAGCACAGCAGTCTCCTAGACTCAAATAACGTGTCCATGTATGTGTGCTTCCCCTAGACTGTACCTAGGTGTTACCTGAGAGATTATTATTAGCCAAGTGTTAAAACAAATGTGCTAACAAACATACAGTAGGAATGTATCTGTGCTAGTACCGAAACCCTGTGCTTGGGTTGTCCGTAGTTTAGCAGTGTAGATGTAGCTGAAGACTATTAATTGTAATTAGAAGTACTATGAATTTGGGACCCTCACCAAAAAGAAGTTAAACTGTAATCTACCTCATGTAAGCATATAAATTTGTTGTGTAATACATAATATGATACATAATATGCTATGTATATATATGTTATATTGCATTTATACATAATATATTATATAATATGTTTAACTTTAAAATGTTAAACATCTAAAGAATTAGTCATGCCCAGCAGTGCTCAAGACCTGTAAATAAGCTGTAAAAGGTTTTCTGAAGGTCCATTCTGCATATTTTATAACACTGTAACACTGCTACTCATACCAAGCAACACATTTTCTAAAGCTATTTCTGATGTCTGGACTGATTTGCTTAAACAAAGTGTGTCACAAGTACAGCCCATAGGGAAAACACAGGGACCAATCACGTTAAAATATTTCTACCTTTTTTTCCACAAACTCTGTAAAATACTGCTGCATGATGTTGAATTCTACATAGGACTTTGAATTTTGGATACCTAAAAATCCACTCTAATAGTTGTTTATATCATCAGGAGCTGTCTGACACCTAAAGCATCTTTCCATGCCTAAATATTCACAGTTATTTTCTCAGTAAAGAAAAAACCCACAAAACTCCTAAATTTGGATTTGTAAAACTATCAAAATTACTAGTGAGGTGGCATGAGGTGGCAGGGAAATTTCAGTTTTCTTTTCTATGCTGTAAGTAAAAGATAGTTCTTACCTGGAACAAGAAAAAAATCAGTAAGATCATGGAATTGTTTATGAGGAGAGACTCTCAAATGTCATCTAGTCCAGCTGCTAGATGGATACCTATCTCTTTGACAGAGGCTTGTCTAATTAATCTTTAAAGTGTTTTCCTCATGAAAAGTCCAGGTACTTTGGACAAGATCCATTCCTAATCTTGCTATGCTTGCGGTTTAAAAGTTTCTCTTATATTTCTGAATTTTTCTTCCTGCAACCTTCCATTTAGATCGTGTGTTCCTTATTGCTAAATATACAAAAAAATTTTTGTTCTTCTTCTAACTTTTTCTAATTGGTTCATTTCCTTCTTGAATGGCAGTGCACAGACTGGAGACACTACTCCAAATAAAGATTTTTCAATGCTGAGTAGAGAAACTATAACTCCACCTCCTGCAAGTCATTTGCCTGCTTACAAATCTCCTTCTATTTGCCCTCTAAAACAAAAATTACACAGTTAAATTCCAAGTTTAGTTCTTTTTACTGCCCATATTCTTTTTCTGAAAAGCTGTTTGTCTTTATGTTTCCTAGCTAAATTCTTCAAAGTTCATGAATCTTACCTTACGGATTTAATGACAAAGCTGTCAATAACAAAATTTTTGATCTCCTGACCTTAACTCACTTCATGTTAACTACATTTTCTTATAATCTGTAATATTTAGTGTAAGTGCATCATCATTTGAACAATTATTTTTCTTAAAGAAGTGATCTATGATTTATGCTCTCTACAGTGTTTTCAAAACGTCATTGGAATTATGTAGTGTGTAAAAAAGTGAAGATTATCCTTCATTTTAAATAATAGCTAAAATAAAAAAAACACTACAAGCTAAGAACATTGCCCTCTCCCCAAAAAGCCCCAGATCTCCAAACCTGTTAAATATTTCACAAGCCTTGTTTAAAATACATTTTTAAACAATAGCTTGACAATAATAAAAAGAAAGAATTGAGATTTAAAAGAGCTTGACCCTCTTCCCTGACTTACTAAAGACACTGAGGACTAATGTAATGTGACTGCAATATACTCCCAGTGTCAACAAAATATTCTTCCACCTTTTGATCTAGAAAGAACTTTTCCTTAGAAAGGCCAAAACCTTTTGCAGGATTTCCAGCATAAGTGATGGATTCCTCACCCAGAGTCCATAATTATTTCATCCTTCCGCAGAACTTTAGTCTTAGGTGTCTCTCTGAGTTTCTGTGAGTTAGCAATGATAGTTAATGGATTGTCTTACATTGCTTTAAATAAAAAGAAATGTATGGGGTCTCAGAATCCTCAGAATAGAACATGCTTTATTCCCTTTTCCTTCTACTGTCTAGATTTCTATCGGCTCCATTTGACCATGGAATTTTAATTATCTGTGGATATATAGACATTTAGATTGGGATTTTTAAAGAGCCCTGAGGGAAGGCTTTAGGTTCCTTGAAAATGGCAGTCTTTCCATGAGAAATCTAGTATTTATCCTTATAAGGTCTGTAACAGGTATTTAATATACTTTTCTGAAATGTGTTTATCCACTTTGGAGAAAAATTTTTCTAAAGGTTTGGGTTTTTCCCCCTCTGTATATTTGCTGAATATCATCCTTTACAGATCTTATGTTCTTTCATCATTGGTTAACATCATGTAGGCTGGAATGGTAATCAGAGTTATTTGTAAGGATTTCCACACTTTTATTATTATTATTATTTTAAATGATAAGATGTGTTGTAGGGAAAATCAGTATCTTGAAAACTGAGAAAATCCTTAAGTCTCAAGTTAATCCTTAAGTCTTCAGTTTTCCTTGCTCTGCATCTAAAGGAAGCTACATAATTTGATTGAACAAGAGTATTTTGTCATGAGTATTTTAACCATGGTAGGAAATGTATATGATTATTCCTTTACATTGGTATTTATTTACTAGTGTAAATAAATATCAGAAGTACAGTAAAAAATAATTGCTGTAAGTTAGACTGAATGACACTTGAACAGTTAGGCGAAGGAGAAAGAAAGTATAGTAGAGAGAACATAACCTGGATGCAAACATATACAGTCTCACTTATTTGTAGAGTATCAGGATATTTTTGGCTTAAATTTTTATTCTGAAAAGTATAATTTATCCTGAGAAGCTCCTCTTGGCTGCAGCTACCCAGTTCACAATAAACATTCTTCTGTCTTCTGTCAGGAAACAAGAAGCCTGATCCAAAGTCCCTTGGTGCCACTGGATTTTGAATTGTTTTAAAAGATCATGGCTCATGTATAGTAATGAAAAAATAAAAATCCTAATGTTAAATTATGAACCTGAATCAGGCTCAGTGAAGCAACTTTGATGTGGTGCTGGTGAGTCAAATAATAGACAAGAAGCCTCTCTTGCTTGCTGGAAAATCTTAAACTGCATGGATTTTCCACATGATTAACTTTCCCTTAAAAGAGAGCTACTGAGATCTAGCTAAGCAAGTATGCTTCAGAATACTAATGTCACTCACTGTGTAAGGCAGGTATTGATGTATACAGCCATGAGGGGAAAATGACCTAAACACCACATACACTAGCTGTATTGTAAAGGATGAAATTTTTGAAAGCAAATACCGTCAAAATTATAGGGGTACAATTCAGCCTCTACAGGGACAGCTTGAAAAACTCCATTATATTGAAGTGAATTTCCAATATTTGAAATATTTTAGGTCCTGCCTATGATCTCAGGATATGTGAAGTTAGAAATACATCACTGGTTCTTCTGTGGAAAGCTCCTGTGTATGAAGGCAAAAGCCCTATTACTGGGTATTTAGTGGACTATAAAGAAGTAGATGCAGAAGACTGGATCACTGCTAATGAGAAACCTACTTCAAAGCGCTATCTCAAGGTAACATTTTCATTAATTAATATTAATATTAATATAAAACTGACTACTAAAAGTTCTTACTGAGTACAAAAAAAAATATGTATTTGAACAAAAAAGATATGCATTTGAACTTCAGCTTCTGCTAACATCATCATCTAAGTAAACAAAACATCTCAGATTGTTTTTTAAATTGGCTTTGCCCTTTTTCTTGTTTAAGGTCACTGATTTACATGAAGGTCATACCTATGTTTTCAAAGTTCGTGCAGTGAATGATGCTGGGGTAGGCAAGTCATCTGAGATATCTGAACCAGTGCTTGTTGAGGAACGGCCAGGTAAAATGAACCATTTAATCTCCTCTACTTCTAAAATACTAAAATATTGGAACTGAGTTTAATCAAACTAATTTGATATTGTATCACATATAAGTATTTCAAGAATCAAGAAGCTCTTAGCCTTAAAACTTAAGAAAAAATCATGTGGATACAGAGATAGTGATAAGAATTTTTTCCTTACTGTAGGAGTTATTTGATAGTCAGATATTTTGGCTTTTATTCGAACAAGGTGCTACTTGGTGTGACAAAAGATTTTTTAAAGCTTTGGGAATGATAATAAAATTGTTTTATTTAAACTTTTCGAGTCTTCTCATATTCAGTTATATCTTATTGATTTGTTTCTCAATAAGCATTTATTAGTATTAGCATTCCATTCTTGCATGTAGAATAAAAAACTTCCTAGCATGTGATGCCGAGTCAGCATATGACATAAACCTGCTCTAAGATCTGTGAATAAAATCAGTATCTTTTAGGACAAAATAGGTGTGGGCTTTATTAATTTATGATTTGCACCTCGAAAGAAAAATGCAGCCTTGACATTTGAGTTGACTCCTATTTTGCAGGAACGAAAGAAATCTATTCAGGTGTGGATGATGAGGGTAATATTTACCTGGCTTTTGAGTGCAAAGAAGCTACAGATGCATCTCATTTTGCATGGGGTAAATCTTATGAGGAGATTGATGATTCTCATAAGTTTAAGATCGAAACAGAAGGAAATCAGTAAGTCATGCCAGTCTACCCCAGTATTAGAAATTTGTCATGTTAAAAATCTTAACATGGGATACTGAGCTAATTATATTCTTCTTTATTGATGATTTTAGTTCTAAGCTGTACTTCAAAAATCCTGATAAATCAGACTTGGGAACTTACTCCATCTCAGTTAGTGACACAGATGGAGTTTCGTCCAGCTTTGTTATGGATGATGAAGGTAAGGTCCTTATAATTTCAAGTGTTTCTTCATTGTATTGCCTCAAGTACACTAAAAATTGCCCAAGAAGAAAAGAACCCTACAACTCTCACATTATTTCCTATGCATTTAGAAAAAACCAAAAAAGAACACACTACAGGCTTCATGTGGTTACTTATTTTTCTGATTATCATAATAATCAAAGCTGGTGTAACTTCAGGCAGTATTTTCTAGATAAAGATAAAAAACATGGAAAATTAGAATTGTTTTCTTTATGCTGGGATTATAATGATGTTTGCGAATATCCCTTACACTTTCAGTTGTGCTTGAGGCTCTAGATGCAGTTCCTCATAACCGAGATGCAGGAAATTAGTGAGCAAAAGGATGATGCTTTAACAAGATCTAAATACATTGTGTCAAATTGTCATTTGGCGTACATTTATATTATTTTTGCTTTATTTCATTGTAGTTATTTTGTTTCCTTGGAGTTGCAATTAATTTGCTTTAGTCTGACTTTTCTCTATCATTGAGAAATGCTGACATAAAAAGCAACAAGGACAGTTCGTTATTTTAAGTAAAATAAAAATTACTTTGGTGCTTTCCCAGTCCTCAGCTATAATTGCTATGCCCAGTTCCTTAAATATTAAAATCCCTCTGCTTCTCTGCCTACTAAGTAATTTAAGGAGAGGAGATGAGACTAAATGTGAGTCTGATAGAAGGTGGGACTTTTATCACAGTGAGAAAATGTCAAACAACCCTTTCGAAGTAGGCATTGAGAAGAAATCCATGTTCAGACAAAAAAAAAAAAAAAAAAAAAAAGGTTCCCCAGGACCTGGAAGGCTTATGAGGACTCTTAGTCATTAGTTAGTATCAATATGTGCTTTTTAATTTTCCAATGTGTTTTATTATGAGAACAGCCATTTGACTAAGTTTTGAAGCATCACTCTGAAATCTCTCTGTAGGTCTTGCCACCATCAGCTCTACCTTTGAAGTTTTTTGTTGTGTAAGAGCACTGAAGGTGTTTCCCACCCCATACTTGGCCTATGTCTTTCCTGACCATATGTCACTCAAAATTACAGTTTTATTTGTAATGGATCCCTGCACAAGTATCAGATTTTGCATATTAGCACTGAAAACCATTATTTCACTGCCCATTTACTCTCTCAGCAGCCATAAATTCTCCTGTAATTTTGCAAAATCATCTATCATGTCATAAATCCATGCTAATTTTCTCTGATCTTTGCATTATCTGTAAATTTGGAGTTGGCGGTAATGTTCGTTTTCCAAGTCTTTGTTTGTAATGACTATGATAAATAGGATTAATATGAAAATCTAAAAATCTGAATTCTAGACTCTTGCACAGCCCTCATGAGGATCTAATGCATTCACTAGAACTTTTGGTATTGTTTTCAGACTAACCTGCACTTGTTTCCTGCCACAGTAAAATAGGATTTTTAGGAATAGTGTGAGAAAGGAAGTCAGCAGATAAAGAAACATTGTATACTTCTTAGAAGTTATTGTTTCCCATTTTTCTTTTGTATTGCTGTTTTTAAATTTTAAAATAGATTTTGGCCTTTGTTTAGATTCCCTTGCATAAGAGAGTATACATTAAAGCGGGTGCAATAAGAGCGTTTGCCAAATCCATGTATCACAGTTTAAATATTTTTCAGTCATCGTTTTCTGAAGAGTTGTGTATTCATATACAACCTTTAAGGAAATAACTTTGCTGATGCTGATATTTACTTTGGTTGACACTCATTTGCTGTCTGTATTTTTCAAAATAAATTAAAACATGGACATTTTTCTTATTTTCAGAGTTTGAACGTTTGATGGCATTAAGCTATGAAATAAAGAATCCAAGTAAGTTGAAGATCTAAATTTATTGGATACTTATTGGATACTGGAAGGAGTATAATTGTATACTAATGACTGGAGTCCCAAAAAGATTCTTCCTGAGACTATAGCAGCTTCATTTCTCATGGCAGGTTCATTTACCATGGAACACCTTGCTTCCTTATCTTGTAGTTTGTTTAGAAGAATATTAGTTGACATCGAAGAAAGTCATTGTTCCTAAATGTCTTTGAACTTTAACTGTGACAATAGATTATAGATTGTTAGTAAGATTACCAAATCCTTACACAATGTACAAACAGTAAGCTTCAAAATCTCTTCTCCCTTTGAGAAATTTGTTAAAAAATCAGCCAAAGTCTGCATTAGAGGAGTTTTCCCTGCTTAAAATTTATTCTATATCCAGAAATCCATAAATAATAGGGAACTGCTAATATTTTGCTATGGTATTCCTATTTCTCACAAGCTTTCATGCATTATTGACTTGTGATTCTTCTCTTTTTGTAGCAATACCACTGAAATCAGAATTAGCTTATGAGGTTCTTGATAAAGGAGAAGTTCGTTTCTGGATTCAGGCTGAAACCTTGTCTCCAGATTCTACTTTCCGATTTGTTATTAATGATAAAGAAGTCGAAAACAGTGATGTAAGTACCTATTGAGTACTGTACATAAGTGATTTTGTTTAATAAACCTGCAGGTTTCTATTGTTATCATAGAATCATAGAGTCATTTAAGTTGGATAAGACCTTTAAAATCATGGATTCTAACAGTTAACATAACACTGCCAAGTCCACCACTAAACCATGTCCCTAAGTGCCTTATCTACTTGTCTTTTAAATACCTCCAGTCGTGGTGACTCAACCACTTCCCTGGGCAGCCTGGTCCAATACTTGAAAACCCTTTCAGTGAAGAAATTTTTCCTAATATCCAGCCTTCCTTTGTGCAACTTGAGGCCATTTCTTCTTGTCCTATTGCTTGTTAATTGGGAAAAGATACTGATCCCCACCTGGCTGCAACCTCCTTCAGGCAGTTGTAGGGAGCACTATGGTCCCCCCTGTGCCTCTGTTCCTCCAGGCTAAACCACCCCACCTCCTTCAGCTGCTTCTCATCAGACTTGTGCTCCCATCCCTTCCCCAGCTCCGTTGCCCTTCACACTCCAGCACCTCAATGTCTTTCTTGCAGTGAGGGCCCCAGAACTGGACACAGGATTTGAGATGTGGCCTCACCAGAGCCAAGTACAATCACTGCCCTGGTCCTGCTGGCCACACTATTGCTGATACAGGCCAGGATGCCCAATGGCCTTCTTGACCTCCTGGGCACATGCTGATGGCTCATGCTCAACCTGCTGTCAACCAGCAACTCCAGGTCCTTTCCCACTGGGCCACTTTCCAGCAACTCCTCCCCAAACCTGTTGTGCTGCCTGCACTTGTTTTGACCCAGGGGCAGGACTTGGCATTTGGCCTTGTAGAACCTCATACAGTTGGACTTGAGCCATATATTCAACTGGTCGAGATCCCTCTGCAGAATCTTCCTACCCTCCAGCAGATCCACACTCCCATCCAACTTGATCCTTTCCTCTACATCATTGATAAAGATATTAAACAGGATTGGCCCCACTGCTGAGCCCCGGAGAACACCACTTGTGATATCCACCATCTGGATTTAACTCCATTCACCACCACTCTGGCCCTGGCCATCTGGCCAGGAAACACTGCACTTATCCAAGCTACGAGCAGCCAGTTTGTCCAAGAGAATGCTGTGGGAAACAGTGGCACAGTCTTTACTTAATTCCAGGTAGAAAACATCCACAGCCCTTCCTTCATCCACTAAGTGGGTCACCTTGTCACTGAAGGTTAGCAGGTCAGTAAAGCAGGACCTGCCTGTCACAAGCTCATGCTCACTGTGCCTGACTCCCTGGTTGTCCTGTGCATGGTGCTTGGTGTCTGTCAAGATGTATTCGCTTCTTAATATCCCCTGGCACTGAGGTCAGGCCTGTAGTTCTCCGGATCCTATACTGTCTTAATATCATGTTATTAAGGTGTGATAATACCAGAAAGGCCAATCTTTAACTCAAATCTTTTTTGCAGTATAGAATTCCTGTTTCAGAGTGAGCCTATTCATACTGGAAAAAGAGTTGGACTCTATTAATTTTCAGTAACTACATGATCAACAGCCAAGCAGAAGGAGAATTTACACACAGACCGGACCAGTGTTAAGCATAAATATTTTAGAAAAATAGCCCAAGAAAAAGGCTGCTTCAAGTACAGTTTTGGATTCCAAACGAACAAGACGTGTTGTTCTCTGAGGCTCATTTTACTAGTTTTACAAATAATGTGGGAGACACTTGACAATGCAGCAATGTTCACAGACTTAAAATTTTTATACAGTATCGCTATTTTGTTTTTAAAATTTTGGCTTAGAAACTGGACATTGAACAGGTACACACAGATGAAAGGGTAGGCCACAAGCTTCCTTCATTTTTATAACTCTAGGAAGATCTCTCATGTAAAGGGGCATAAAAAAGCTCTCAGACTGGGCTGAGAAGAAAGCAAGGTCACGCTTTTGCAGGGCAAGAATATGGTTCATCTACAGGCCATAAGCACAGCACTAGAAATACATTTGCCTGTGAAGAATTAATGTCCAGTGCAGCTGTTTGAAAGAGTCAGTTTTTTCCTGAGGATGCAAATCTTGGTTTGGGTCAGAGAAGCTTTATCAGCATTTTTATACCATAGAAAAGCAAAGAGTATTTACTTTAATTACATATTGACAAGTGGAAGAAGAAGTATTTCTGAGTAAAATACTTCTCTGTTTTTCTTGCTTTAAGATGTAATAAACCATAGAACTGAAAACCTTAATATTTGTGCCTAAGATGTATTGAAATGACAATACTCTGTCTTGGCAATATTCATGGAACAGAATGAGCTATTTTTAGTTCGCATATGTTTTGGAAGTGTTGACATCAGAGAGAGTCTTGAAATGAAGCTGCATTATTTCACCTCTTTAATTAGTAACCCACAGGTGACATTTATGTTTGGAGACAGATGATATTTTTGTGGAAAGTCACATAAAAGCCTAATATTTATGATGCCCATAAAATCATTGAACTTTATCTTGCTGCATAATGGCAATAGTTAGAAGCCTAATTGCACTCTAAAACCTGTCTGGAGACTGGGCTACAGTCACTGAACATGTTCAATAGACCATTATGCTGGTGAATTGTGGCCTGATTCTTGACATTGGCTGAAGTGACGATTTTTTCCTGCTAGGTCCTAACAGGGAGTGTTTTTGGTAAGATTTCAAATAAGCTAAAAATGGAATGAACTGAACTCCATTTATTCAGTTTTTATCTTAACATTTTAATATTTCATTTAAAAAAAGTAGGAAATTTTTTAAAAATGTCATAAAGAATCAGATTAAAACATACCTCTTGCTTTATTTTTTTTAACTTTTCTGCTTCTGGCAAAATTTAATTAACGTTCTCCCTGGGAACTCATGAAGTAAACGCCAGTGTGGTCCTTCACCTCTGTGGGCAAGAGACTGTAAGCAAGAATTTGACTTTTGCACATTGAAATTTGCACTTTTTCATAGTTTGTGTAGGTTTATTAATACTCATTTTAACCTTCCTCACCTATCATCTTAACTATTACAGATGAACTCTTACATAACTAGATTTTCTACTTAATTTACCAGTTGATTTAATCTTGTGTTATTCTTTGACATTGTATCTTTCTTTTCACTATGTATGGTAAATCGCGTATCCAAATTAACATGCATATCCCTTAAAAAATTATTATCCTGGTCAATCTGTTCGCTGACTGCTTTGTTAATTACATATCTTTTCTTTTTCTTGATTCTTCTGTTACCCCACTAAGATTTAAAAGATTTATAGATTTGAAAATGCCAGTACTGAATGGTAAATTTCTTCACTGTGTCTACACTGTTCTTCCAGATGTGTTATCCATAAAACAGTGAGTCTGTTTTTGAGGCTGGCCAAGATGTGTCCCTCAAAGATAAAGCAAATATATCTGTGGGGCTGTTCCTACTACTTTTGGATCTTAGGGGACTTAGAGGTTCTTCCATTTCAGTAAGATCCTAGAGAATTTAATGAGTGGCATTTTTACTAGCTTCTTTTTTATGTTTCTTCTTTCTTCTCCTTCCCTAAACTTTATCTAATCTGTTACTTTAGAACCATTTTTTACTTTTGGACACCAATAAACAGGTTTATCAAAACATTCTATTTATATGACAGTGTCTCCTTTTAACAGTATGTATAATAGACTTAACAGGATCTATAGTAATTCACTGCATATAACTCTTCCTAGATGGTGACATTTACTGTTCTGAGCAATTGTGACTGGAAGCTAGTGTGTAATATCCTTGGCCACAATGTTTACCTAAAAGTATTCACCAAGTGACTTCTGTGGGTTATTTTTATTTAGCTTTAGGAATTTGTTAGTTGAGATACAAAAAACATCACTGTTAGCTGGGGACACAGTCCTCATGGTTGGAACTCACTGAATAAAAGAGGATATTAGTAAAACATGGTTGTATTTAAAATAGGACCTGCAAATTCAAAAGACATATTTTACAAAGATTGTCCAATATTTGCTTGCAATTTTCTGTTTCCATTATGATGCTTGCCAATAATTTATCTTACTGGAATATTTAATAGAAAGCAAACACATAAAGGACACAAATAGTGAAAAGCATATTTAACTTTGAATTCAAGTCAATATTTGGTGTTTTGTGTATTCTGCAAACACTTAAGTGGGTAACTATATTTTCTGACAGTTATACCTCTCTTTTGCTGGAGTTGGTAGATCCTTTTTGGTTCCCAGAGGCTCTGTTGGGTTTGCACAAGTTACTTTTCTCATCGTCTTTTGCTTTAAGCGTTCTTTGAAAATTACACCAAGCATTAAATGAGAAAATCATTATACCCTTCCTAGATAAATTATTTTTAATGACAAAATGAGATCCACTACTGATTACTACATATGTCTCAGATATTTAGTAGGGGTGACTTTATGGATTTGGTGTGATGGATTTATGTGAAGATCTATGTTTGTGTCGGGAAACATAATATTTCCAGTTGTTTCTGGGCTCTGTTAGGAGTTGTGCTTCTGCCTAGCAAACCTCCTTGTTGAACTGGAAGCTGTAATGCAGCTAAAGGTGGGCTGGTAGGCTCTTCTTCAAATACGCACAGTGCCATAAACTACTGTTTTCAAATAAAAACCATGTGTATTATGATGATTCGAGGATTCCAAATGCAGCTGCACACAGCAGTTTCTAACACCACTGGAATCTTGTTGTACAACAGTAAATAAAATCACAGTCCTCTTTCCTTAGTTTACAATTAAAAGGACATGAAAAACGCTGACTGTGGAGGCAGGAATATAAATAATAATTTATTCAATAGGAATCATAAGTAATTTACACTATACTAAAGTACTTATTTATTTATTTCAGAGGCATAAAATAAATTGTGACCGTTCAAATGGCATTATAGAAATGGTGATGGAAAAATTTACAATTGACAATGAAGGAACCTACACAGTACAGATTCAGGATGGAAAGGCCAAAAACCAATCTTCATTAGTTCTCATTGGAGATGGTATGTTCATCGAAACATTGAGACACTGAAACATTGAGACTTTGATGAAGAACAGAACTCCAAATATTCTTTGAGTAATTTTGTGACTAACTCATTTTTCATTCACTTCTTCTAAAATTTAGCTTTCAAGGGAGTATTGGCTGAGTCTGAACTCCAACGGAAGGAATTTCTCAGAAAACAAGGTAAGACAGAGCAGACTGGTGACTTTAGGCCCAGTTCACAGCTAACGATTTATGCCTGGTGAATACAAAAGCTTCTGTTCTTTATGAGACGATGAGTATATTGTACAATTTTAGAAGACACCCAAGCCCTTGGTGGTTCTTATTTTCCAACATTGTCAATTTGTGACAAAACCTTCACTAAGTAGAGAAAAAAGCGGGAGTTCTCACAAGAGGTTATCTTTGCTCAATATTCATGAGACGTGTGCCTACTGTAGGCTCTGATCCAACAGAACATTTAATTGCATTTAATTTTAAGCATACAAGTTGTCTGTTCAATATAATTGACAGAAGAATAGACAGCCAAGACAAGTGGTGCCAGAAAAGAAAGATTAAAAGCTTGACCCTAAAGTTTCTATCCAGGCAAAATTCCAGAAACTAAATGTTTATTTGTTGCATAGTTGCTATACAGTTGTAGAGTTTGTTATACACTCGTTATCAATATTGCTTGCAGCTGAACAAGGAAATTACTATTGGATACCTAATTCAGTATTCTATCCCTGTGAAATCTTTAAAAAATTGAGCTTGAGCTCTAGTTTGTAATTTTCACTTGTAAGCATATGGCTTTCAGGATGAAACTAACAATAATAATTAAAAACTTTTTTCCTAAATAGCTTAGGTAAGATTCTGTACAGAAGCAATGTAATTCTATTTTTTTTGTTTAAGGTTGTTTAAAACAGATTTAGGAAAAAACTATACCACTTACATCATAAACTGACAAAATCTTTCAATTCTCAATGATTTAAGTGAAAGTCTTGGACTTTGCTGCTTCCCAGATTTGGGTATTGGAATTAAGGGCCCTGATCCTGCTGACACAGACATATACATTTATTGAGATAAGTAAACACAATAATTTTAAAAAGCAAGTTTTCTTGAGGATATGTTTCTTTGCAGAATTGGAACCTTAGTGGGGAAACAGAGTATTTTCTGTTCTGCTTGTAATATTTAATAGATTTTTAAAATATACGTTATGTGGGCAAACAATGTCTGTCATGGGTTTGTTGATTTTACATTAAATACATTATTTGTACATTTGTTTGCTGCTACTTTGTTTCTTTCCTCTGCTTAATCAGCAATTTGGCACAAAGGTATTCAGTAAATTAATTTATCTCACTCACTATTTTACATTTTGGAATACTATCTGATTCATACAGACATGAGACTCAGGTTTCTAAGTTGTAATGTAGACACTGGGTCAGTATGATACAAACTTGCTGGATTTTCCTTCTAGTGCATGGGTAGTCCAGGAGTTCCCTCTTGTTCTGGTGTAAGGATGTTGTAATTGTCATCCTTTTTTTTCTTTCAGTGGATCTTTCTGATGCTCTTCATTCTACAACATTGCTTAAAGATTTTTTTCTTCCTTAGGCCCTCACTTCTCAGAGTTTTTGCATTGGAAGGTTACAGAGGAATGTGAGGTTTTACTTTTTTGTAAGGTAAGGAAATATACTTTTAGAATGTGTTGGTGAAAAATTGAGGTAGGAAAATGTGAAGAAGGATTTAGATACCTTTAAAATCAGAAGTTTCATATGAAAACTCTTTTTTATTATTTAGAAAATTTTAATATGAACATTTCTGACTTAGTATTCTTCAGCAGTAGGGTTAATGAAAGCAAAAAATATAGGACATTTTTAAATGTACTATTGGGTGGTCCAATTATGTATAAAAATTGTGAGCCATAAGAATAATTTACACAAAATATACATCCTTTAAGGGTCCTTCTTCTTCCTCAAAAAGTAGCTACAAAAAGCCAGAGCTTCTTCTTTACCGTTTTCTGGTTTCTCTAACAAAGCGTCTGTTATTTAATCAGCTGTAATCAAACGTGAAACAAAGACTTCTAGAATTAAAGCTATAAAAAACAATTTTAAAATTATTTTTGGCTAATGACTTTTGAATTTTAAGTAAAGATAATGTGTATTGATTTCAGTGTAACTTCTGCTATTAACATCTTTATATGCCTTTCTGAACAGATACATTTTCATTTGTTTTGCTCTTCTAGAGTGACTAATTAGAGGTCTGAATAACTGAGTAAATTGAATTCAAAAGGCATCAAACTCTTCTTTCTCTTTTCCTGTAATGTGGACTCCTTTGTATTAATTTTCTCCTCTTCTTTTGAATAATTTTTGACTTATAATTAGACTATCTTGAATCATTCATTATGAGCAATTTACATGCACATTTGTGGGATTTTTTTTTTTTTTTTTTTTTTTTTTCCTGCTCATTAACTAGGAGACCCTTAACCTCAAGTTATTCCCAGCAGAACTGACCTGGTGCTGAAACTGCCATTCCATGCACTCCCATGTTAGGGCTCAACACTTATTAGCTAACACGGTACCTTTGTTGGGTACCTTTGCTGGTACTGAGCTGCATTGCTGAGTACTTTATAATCTCTACATGCACGTGCCTCAGGCATGAACCCTGCTTATTCTTTCATTCACATGGGGAATTAAATGTTGCTGAACCAGTTATGCTACTGTTAATTCTCTACAAATTAATCTGAAATTATTCCTCTTTCATTGACTGTTGAGCCCGTTTATAGCACTGAAGATGTGAAAGGCTGAGCATCTGATTATTTGCTTTTCACCAGTGTGCTTTTTATTCACAAGGTCAGAACATTTTATGTAAATGAAATCTAGGATGTGGGCTGCTTGCACACTCGTCATTTTAACTATGCTATTGACCTTATAATGTTTGTTACTGTTAGTATGTGACTGGCCATTAGGTTCACAGGGTACTGTTGTTTATGGCTGTTTAACTTGTATTTGTACATAGGAAGAGTTTGAAAAACAAAGCCTGGATTTGTCCTTCAAACTCCAGACACCTGACAAACAAGTTAGACATGTGGCCCCTCTGATCTATTTCTGTGGTAATAAAAACAATCAAGGAATCATCTCTGCCATTCCAGGCCATCTCATAACACTTGACTGAGGTCTCTTACAGGCTCTTTTTAGTGCTCAGAGGAGCAAGGGAGTTTTAACCTCTTCTAAGAGCCTGGGATAGTCTGAAGGAAGAATCTGTAAGAGAGGGCATTTTACCTTGACTTTCTTAAAGGCCACAGCATGACATAGGGAAGCTAGGAAACCATGTCAACTGGAAGTTTGTGTAGGGCAGAGGACTGACTGTATGGTCCAGGCCCATAACACTAATGATGGACAAACATGGATTGTGTTATGAAAGAGTATATCAAATGTTGCCTCACATATACTTTATTTTCTATGTGATTGGACCTGACTGACTTTTGATTGACTTAGTATTTAATTCTGAATTAGCTGGGATTGATGACCATGTTCTTAGTATTGCAGCCCCTCAATGCCAGTGGAACATGGTTGTCTGCCTGAAAGATAGTTTGATGGTGTTTGCTTTTTGCTTTTTGTTTTGTGTTTATTTTTCTTCATATATCAGCAAATACTGTCATTTTTCTTTGAGTAATTCTAAATTTCAGAACATTCAGAAGCTACTTGCTCTTGCATAACTTCGGCCCTTATTTGTACTGTGTCTATTGAAAGCAAGATTTTTGGTGTGTGGATAAACAGTGAAAAAAGTAACATTTCATAGTAAATGTCAACATGAAATAACTTCAGCACTGCAAATTGCATGTGTCTGAAACTCAGTCTATTTATTGTCAGATTGAGTGCTAACAGTCTTTGATGAAAAATTGTTGAAAAGCATTAAAGGCTTGTTCCTTCGGGCTTTGCTCAAATAAGATTGCCACTCATGTCACAGGACTACAGGAACAGCCACTTTGTAGTTACTGGTAAATGTAAAATGCTGCACACTTTTCTCTAGCAAGTCATTGCTTTGGGCCAGGCGGTGATCTCAAATACTGTCAGAGATCCATGGCAACCACACTGGTTATTAAGCAACAATAGATGTGATTAATTTGAGCATGTTTCATAGAGACGTCTAGGAATCAGTATAGAAGACCCTCCTATTTGTCACCTCTACAGAGAGCTTTCATAGAGCTGTTCATCTATGGAATGACTTCTCTAATGTAAAAGGGTTAGAAATTGGCTCTTGCTTTTTCCTCCAAGCAAGCCACTTGAAAACTACTGCAGATCTGTATTAAGTTCCAGGCTGCCCTCTAGCCATTTGTTCATTTTTTTGCTTTTTCTTCAAGGAGCCTTTTTAAAGCAACTGCCTGGGGACTAAGAAATATCTTGCTGGCTCTGTCCTTCTACCAAAGTCACACTGACTGAAATTCAGGCTACACATGAAAATACCATTGCATTTTTATGACTTTTAGAAGGGTGTGGGGATAGTGATATCAAATAAACCATAATATTTTTGAAAGTGAGTGGAAAAAATATATATATTGCCAGGGTTGCTAAAAAGAGCTGCACTTTTAGCTTCTTTGAATTCAGTTTGGGGTAATTTATCCAGCAATATTTTAAGTGTATCCAAAACACAATTTTTATATCAAAATTAGAACAGTATTTCAGGTACAGATGTATTCTATTTATGCATTGTTTCCATGAGCTGCTGCTACTACAGCAAAACTCATGCTTTTGCAAAACTTGTTAAGCCCTACGTTGTTAAGCCCCTTTTTGTTGGGAGTGACTGCAATTTCTAGGATTCCTCAGGTCTTTTTATGCCCCATAGGACTCAATGTAGAAGGTTAAATAAAAAAGGATTTTTGGTGCAGCTCACAATTTTGAAGTCTTGGATAGTTTCAGAATAGTAATTTCAGTTGCTTTCTGCAGCTTAGCCATGAGAGACATTGCTTAGGTAGCTGGGATAAATCTCCAAATTGGCCAAAGAGTAAGATGGGGCCTAAATTCTGTGTTACAACTCTCTGGAGTCACAAGGCCAACACAAAAAGATAAAGGAGAGTTCAGAAGCTCTAATTTCAAAGATACTTCTCACAGCTATCTCTAGACAAACTACAAGCACAGAGCTAGGGTGCAAAACCATTTAAGGGAAGAGATTGCCAGGATTTTCTTTAAGGATTTTACAGTGCTCTGAAGCTGAAACCTGTATACTGTGCTGCAAAGAAATACTGTAGGACTAAGATTTGCTTCGTAGGACTTGGTTGAAATTGGTTTTTACTTAGCTTTTTTTGACATGTGTTACAAAAAAAATGGTTTCATGTGTTGAAAGTGTGACTTCCCAGAGTGCAATGCCTTTGACATAGCCTTATAAAAGGCTTATGTGCCTTTTCTGTTGTACAGGTTGCGAACACAAAGAAGGAGACTGATTTCAAGTGGTATAAGGATGGTTCTGGGGTTGAGGTTGAGGAGCTGCCTGATCTGCAGAAGGGAGAGTGTCACCTCAGTATTCCCAAGGTACTGTATCACCTGCCAATTACAAATTACAGCTTCTGCTTGACACATTATAGATTTGCCAGACAAAGTCATAAACCAGCTGTCATGATTTCTTTGATCAGTTTTAAGAAAAAACATATTTTCTACCCTTCAATTAGCTGGGGAATAACCATTGCTAGCAAAAGGTATCTGGTTTTGTTATCAGCTCAGAGTTCATGCTTAAGTTGCTTCAGAGCACTTTGGTGAACTCCATTTCATTCTTTCTTATTACTCGTCAATTTTTCAATTTGTTCAAGCACCTCATTTTTGACAGTGTTTTTGTTTTATTGCCTAAAATGAATAAGTTTTAAGTTTATGGCTCCTTAAGATTTATCTTTATGCAAACAGGATAACCCAACTTCTATCTGAAACCTTAACTTATATAGTTGCTGCCTTTGTGAAGTGACAAAACCTCCCAGATTGAGATTTTCTGCTTTCAGTAATGTGCATTCCTTCTAATTTGTTTATTTATTGGCTTCATATTCTTCTAATTTCCTTCCTCCATTTCCCTTGAAAGAGGATACTGACTTACTAGTGGCTTCATTTTCTTGAGGGGACTTCTTTTGGGAGGGTGGTTTCTGCTTGTCTCGGATTGCTCTTGTTACTTGTTGCTCAATTCTATGATACTTGTGCTATGGTTTACGTGCTTGTTGATTTGTGTAAGTCTAAGTATTAAGTCATCTCCAATCTATATATAACTATATATTTTCCTTCAGATTTTAAAAGAAATAAATAAAACCACAAAAAACCCCTACTGACTTTAATGCAATATCACTGTGATAGATTTCAGAATGTAAACTCTCCAAGGATAATGAATTAATTATTTACTTAGCATTGATATAATTTGACTACAGTTGCTGCTTGAATGAAAGCAGAATGAAGGAGCTGATATTGCAGGATATAGATTTGCTGTTATGCTTTACATAATTAAAAAAAAATCATTTTGTTTGAAGAAAAATTGCATTTCTAAAGTTTCTATAGGATGAAGTTATGCCTTGTTGCATCTTACTACAGTGCTTGTAATTTCTACTGACCAAGATCAATCCTGTCTTTTTGGAACAAGACAAAAAACCTCATGGTGTCTAGACAAAATTGAATTGAAATCAGAATAGGTTTTAGGCTTAAGAACTAAATGCATCTCCATAAAAATAACATGAACAAGACATTCATAGTTTCCATCTCCACTCTGGTAAAATTATTTATCCAGAAGACAGTACAATGTATATTGTTTTATTTAGAAAATCATGCTGGAGTTGAGCAAATCCAGTAGTATCTAGTACTATCAAATTTGTCAGTAAACATCTTGTGTTTTTCTTGTAGCTGTCTCGCAAAGATGAAGGAGTTTATAAGGCAACACTATCAGATGATAGAGGTCATGATGTATCTTCTCTTGAATTATCAGGAAAAGGTAACATTGAATTTTACTGTAATGGAATAATGATCTCTGCATGTTGTCCAGAAGTGTCAAAGATCTATCCTTGTAAATGGTAAATTAGCATACATTTTGGAGTTCTTTGCATTTAATTTCTCTTATGTTATAGAAACCTGAACTGCAGATCAGCAGTTTAGGAGGGGTGACACTGGGCATTGTTGTGATTAATCTCTAGCACTTTGACAGGCAAGAGATCAAGTATGTTTCTAATGAGACAGACACTCCATTTTATGTGAGATCACTCTCTCTCAGGTTTGTTAAACTTTAATATCTACAAAAAACTCTAAAGCAATAAAGTGCTATGTTGATGTGGGATCCTCAGTGGGGACTGAGATTTTGATTCTAAATCATAAAACTGTTTTGTGGCTTAGTGTCAGCTGGCATCTCTGCCCCACACAGCCATTTGCTCACTCTCTTACCGTGAGATGGTGGAGAGAATTGAACGGAGAAAAGTGAGAAAACTCCTGGGTTGAGCTAAAGACTGTTTAATAAGTAGACCAAAAGCTGTGTATACAGGCAAAGCAAAACAAGGAATTCATTCACTGTTTCCCATGGGTCAACTCTCTTGGCTGAGTTGCCTCCTGACTTCTTGTGCACCCCCAGCCTCCTCTTGGTGAGACAGTCTGAGGAGAAGAAATAAGACTTCCACATTGTACAAGCAGTGCTCAGCAATAGCTAAAACACCCCTGTGTTATCAACACTAACTTAGTCACAAATCCAAAGCACAGCACCATAAAGCTGCTATGAAAAAAATTAACTCTATCCCAGCCAAAACCAGAGCAATTTCTGTCCCGTATTCCATACTATTTATGTCATGCTCAGGTCTCACACTTTGCAATATGTTCTCATTAATCACCTCCTCCCTTCCTGTCCTTTGATATATACACAGATATTATTCCCTTAGTCTGTGGATTTGTGTATGTGTATCCTGACCACTGGAATAAGCAAAAGGTACAGTAGGTCTCCACCACATGGTCAGGGGCCCAGCTTCCAATGACTGTTCTTCAGGTATGGCAAACTGTTGTGCTTGAAATGTTCAGTGAAATGCCTAGTTAGAGAATTCACTGTATCTAATTCTGTGGGTCCAGGAGGCTTTGAAAATATCATCCAGCAAACGCACAAAAACTGCACTATAATACCAAACAATGGGTTCTTAAATGGTGGAGTTAGCCTTGAAACATAAAAGATAAAAAGAGAAGTTTAGCAGGAGCAGGGAAGACCACATATTCTATGGGGCAGGTTACTTTAAGTTCAGTATGCATAGGCATTCAAAAGAATTTAAATGCAAATGAGAGAATATTGTCTAAAATACACCCATGATAGACAGAATAGGTTGCATATGATATCAGACATCATAGTGAGATACTGTAATTATATTTCTATTTATTTTTTTCAGTAAAAAATGTCAGTTTATTTTGACCCTGAGACTAGCTCAGCTGGTTAAAGTGTAGTGCTAATAATGCCAAGGTGGTGGGTTTGATCCCTCTAAGGGCCATTCACTAAAGACTTGGACTTGATGATTCGTGTAGGTTCCTGACAACTCAGAATATTCTGAGTCCATAACAAACACTGATCTGTTGCCAACATGAGTGAATTTTACTTAACTTTGGTGAAGAGAGCTTCCCTAGGCTTATTTGCTTAGGTCTCACCAGCTAGGCCAAAGTGAATCTGGATTAATCCCACCCACATGTAGATATTTGATCCAAATAAATGAGTATTTTTGTCAGGCTTCTAATAGAAGGAGAAAGACATGTTAAAATATTAACCCATTTTACCAAAGATCTTAACTTTCCTTTTCAGCAGATGAAGTACCTGTAATAAGAGGAAAAATGAATATCTGGGTGTTCTTAAGCTGTGGTTTACTGTAGAAGGCTGTATTATCAATTGATAATCTCCCAGGCATTTTTATTTTGCATAAATTCTGCCCATTGCTCTCAGAAAAAAACCCCACCCTCATTTAGACAGTATGGTCAACATAACCCTACTGTCTCAGATGTCTGTAATGTAAGGTATATATAATATGCAGTTCATGTCCTATGTCAAGATGTCAGCAGAAGCATAGTGGAGATTGCAGAGTTATGGAATCATGTTTTATTTTAGCAGAGACAAAAATGTGCATATATAGATCAATACAGAACAAATATATAAGTTGTATTTTCTGAACTTCACTCATTTATCTGTCTTCCATATTCACAAAAATTCATCAGCAGTGAATAAGCATCCTTCAGTCTTGACTATGCATTATTTAGACTATGATGCTTCTTTTTCTTTCTACCTTACATCTTGTCACTGAATATGATTCTTCTGCTATGAAATGGTTCCTCATTCTTGTGCCCTTTTCTCTGGGTTCTCTCCTTCTACAAACCCATCAACCCATCAGCTCTGTGGTATTTCAAAAGCTTGATATGATACCTGCTTTATTTCACTTATTGTTAAAGGACTTTACTTTTGTCAAATGCCATCCTACAGGGAGAAGGTGAAACTGTTCTCACCAAGAATTAGATAATTTCTTTTTCACCTGCACTTTCCTTTGAATGTGAACTGTTCAGTTTTAATGACTTTTTTCTTTTTGCTCTCCTAAGGGAGAGAGACAAAGATTTGGCAGCAGACAGCTGTCTCCGCAAAATGCTGAGATACTGAGTGACACAGCACAGAATTCATATGCTGTACACAGACAGTTTCCAATTTGTCCTGTACGCCTGTTGCCATTTTAATGGTTTTCTTTGCTTAAGGATATGAAGATTTCCCATATTGCTTTAATTAAACTGAACATAACAAATCTATATTCTGATTGAATTTTGATGGTACATTTTCTTCCTTTTTCTTCTTTCTCTCTGCAGTTTATGATGATATGATTTTGGCATTGAGTGGAGTGAGTGGTAAGTAAATGCTGTCTTGAATATTCATGTAGTTTTTTTACTTTGAATCATGTGAGGGTAAGACAGAATTTTTATTTTAAATGGGAAATCTGAGAGTCCTGATGCTTACATTATTACAGACATTATTAAGTTTCTGAACAGGCAGTTGACCTTGCTAATTAACACTATTAAAAAGGAACAAAGTATTATTCCACCTGGCTTGTTTGGCTTAGATACTGTGAAAATGCTCCAGCAATAATTTTCTTCCTACTTCCCATTAGTAAGTGAATCTTGATATAGAGAATGAGGTTCTGAATCTGTTGCCAGTGAGAAGCTGTTCTTTCCACTGAAAGAACAGGGTTTGCACAAGAATAAATTTTTTATGCAACTAGAATCATTACACTACTCTTTCATGGCAACTATATGCCTAGATCATTATTTCACAATGGATCTTTCCACTCATAATGCTTGTATATGACAATAAAGTCATAAACTGATTCTAAACTTTCATCTGATATAAATCAGCAGATGTTCATGAGAAGTATGACCATTGTCTCTATGATGCTTGTGAATCATGACCCAGGTCTTGAGTTTTTTGTCCAGACAGTACAAATAATCCATTCCTCTATTTCCTGTTCATTCCACTATGTCTCCTATTTGATCCACATATACTCTATTGTATGTAGGTAAGTCAGCTTCTCCACTGAAGATTCTATGCACTGAGGAAGGAATAAGGCTCCAGTGTTTCTTGAAATACTACAATGAAGAAATGAAAGTCAGCTGGTGCCACAGGTAGATGAGAACATTTTTTTCAATTTTACTTGAGAAAAAAATGCTGTCTTTACAATTTAATATTTACTATTCTGTGGCATTCATTTATCAACTGGACCACATTAATGAATTTCTCTTCGCAGAAGATATATTCTCTCTTAACATAGAAAGTACATAAGGTAAAAGAAATATTATAAGGCTAGTCCAAAATCCTTCAGGAGGTCTGTAACAGACAGAAAAAAGGAATCTACAATATTGTGTTCTTTTATTCCACACAAGACTGTTTGTCTTCCATTGTATTATCTGGTTGGTTAAAAGATAGCAAATATTTGAGCACAGTTTCCTATTCAGGGCTGCCTTTTTCTAAAGTGAATGAAACTCCCCTCCAGTTCTGGGGGAATATCAAGGATCTGCTCTCACAGTTTAATAAAAGCCTGCATTTAGAACAGAATTCTTTTTTTTTCCAAACTGATACAGTCTTAAATAACCCAAAATATTTTAATTTTGATACTTCTCTTTGAAAAGATATTCAATGGGGCACAGAATACCTTGAGAATAACCCTCAGAGCTGAGAATATGGCCGAAAATGAGCTTTAAAGTTCCTAATAGTTTTCCACTCTTATGTCACGTTAACCTTTGACTTTGGAGACAGCCAAATCATCTGTGTATCTACAGCTAAATATTTGTACAAATGCTTTGTTATGTCAAGCCCTCGCTTGTTTGAAATTGCAGGTAATATTTGAAAGGATTTTAAAATTCTTCAGTGGTTTCAATTTCAACATTTCTCGATGGCCTGCAAAGATGACACACAGTGAACTGGTCTGACTTAGACAGGAATATCAAAATGTTGTCCAAAATTTGCAATGCTTTTTGTGAAGACAGGAGTAAAAACTAAGTGTTAATTATCATCATATTCAGGGAGCTCGAGAACACTTCTGCAAGGCTGTGTAACTGTATTTATATCTCAAGCTTTGTGTTTACAAAGTTCTTCTTTCATGATAGTGATACTAGTATGATGGCAAGGAAAAGAAAAAAAAAATTTGCCTCTGCCTTTTATGCTTGAGTTTTAAAAGTGGCAGTCTATTCCACTGTCCATTTCATAGAAGTATAAAGAATGCTACATGGCTAATATGGAAATATCAGTGTGCATAGTTATATATTTATATTTATATTTATATTTATATTTATATTTATATTTATATTTATATTTATATTTATATTTATATTTATATTTATATTTATATTTATATTTATATTTATATTTATATTTATATTTATATTTATATACAGGACCCCCTCAATATTTCAGATTTTATAATGTCTTACACTTTGATTGTCTTGAAGATCATTGAACACAGATTCTGAATGAATAGGAATTCAATTCTTATATGAATACAGTGACAATAATCAGAGCTTTAAAGTTAAAACAGAGACCAAAACCAACCAACCAACCAACCCCTCTGAACTTCCCTGATCCTTTAAATGGGGTTATAGCAAATTTTTTTCCTGGAAAAATTGAAAGGCTACACAACCAAACTTTTTTTTTTTTTTTCAACCAGGTAAATTTCTAGTTAGCATTGAATTATTCACTGTCTTGCATAGCATGGAGTACAAAGCAAGTCCTAGAGCTAGTATTCATCATCCACTCAGGGCACAGTGGGACACATTATATGTTATATCTTCTATTTTATAGCAGTTTCTATTCAGAAATCTAATTTGGTAGGCTGAACTCAATGAAGTTGCCTTAAAGAAAGGGAAATGGTAAAAATACCTTTTCCCCATCAAAATAACTCTAGCTATGGAGTCAGATCAGCTCTGTCTGGGCAAATAAAATGAGTGATCAAAGGAAAGGTAAAACTGACTTCATATATTAAAATTTCCAGCTAAAGATGCTTGGGGAGGAAGAACAAAAAGAAATATTTCTTTAGCTAATGAGTGAAAGAGGAAAGTTCTCTTTGAGCCATTGAAAGTGATCTGGTTTACATACTCTCATTAAATAGCTTCTTCTATTTCCTTTCTTTCTGATAGATGAAATCACTCAATCTGAATCCTCAGAGCATTTTTTTGTTCTTAACCAGGAAGTGATGATAAGTCAAGCTAATGCCATTGTTTTTTAAAGAGTTTTTATTGTTTATCTGCAGTTAAGAAGTGTTGTTTTATTGTTTTTTAAAAAACAAAAATGTATTTTAACTTGATGCAAGAATAATTTTATACAAATCTTTTGTTACTTGTTTTTTGAAGTTAATGAAAAACAAAATACATCCTTCCTTAATCAAAAAAGATGATTTACCTATAATTTACAATCCTTAGGTGTTCTATTTTAGTGTGTATGAAGCATACAGAATTCTAAACACTTTCACACAGAGTCGTGTATGTGCATAAAGATGTAAGCATAGCTCTATGTGAGGAGAGAAGGAGAACGAGAAAAGAGTGAACAAATGGAGCTTTGAAATGAAAACTCAAGCTAATATATTCAAAGTGTTTTCAAAGTGTTTCATCCCTCCATCAGGAAGCAAAGAATATTCAGAGAAAATTACCCCATTAGTTGCAATCTATTTATAGCTTAGGAATAGTATGTTATCATTTGTGACTTTTTATAGATAATTTCCTATGGACAACATACAGGATAAGAATGTTCAAATTCACCTCTATTCATCATTTTTTTTTTTTTTCAGGGAATCTAAGATTTCTTCTGGTGAAAAGATGAAGATTGGAGGTGGAGAGGATGTTGCCTGGTTGCAGATAAGAGAACCCACTGAAAAGGATAAGGGGAACTATACCTTTGAAATCTTTGGTGGCAAGGAATCCTACAAACGTACCCTTGATCTGTCTGGGCAAGGTATATTTCTAAGATCAGATTTATATTGTGCCTTTTCATAGATTATGCAGATTTTACTGGAAATAGAGGAACTACAGTGAAAACAGATAGTCTGTGATCAGAACCAGTTGTAGCTCAGTTTTGTAACTGTTTATAACTGTTTATAACTGTTATCATCTTTTTAGTCTTGTATCTGTTTTCAGCACGGGTTTCAGGGGTCTGGTTTCTCATTGTGCTACTGTGTGACCCTGTATGGGTTTTAAAAGAGCTGTAACACGGGTATGTGTTTAAACGTTTGCACTGAGCCCCAAGTGCAAGTCACGTTCATGGAAAGTAACCCTCTCAATTGTTTTGTTACAGCTTTTGATGATGCATATGAAGAGTTCCAGCGACTCAAGTAAGTGCTGCATCTTTTGTGTTTCAATGCCATAATAAGTGTCTTCGCTTACAAAAAATATTTTATTATTAATTTCATCAATAACATTATATGCTTCTCTTTCTTTTTCAACAACTTTAGGGCAGCTGCTTTTGCTGAGAAAAGTAAGTTTATTTCACATTTTATCATAGGTGTTTTATAATGTAATCTAGTGTTCTTTTTAAAGCATCCATCATGATATGCTGCCGTAATTTACTGAGTTCTGTGGCTGCAGAAATCCTCTCTTAGCACAAAATATCACGATAAAAATAGTGATTTGTGGATTTAGTTGTCTTTAATTGCTATGGAAACCCACTAAACACTTTATATATTTTGCAAGCCTCCGCTGTATCTTGTGTCTGCAGAGATTTGGTGAAGTGTGAATTGTGTGTCGTACAAGGAGGTGTTGAGTCTGAAAGCTGCTGAGGATACTGAATCTATATATTAAGTAAAAAATTGCCTGCTGCTGCCTGTTGTGCACTGCTTGCTGAGACCCAGACTATGGGGAAGCTCATTACTGTTAGGGACTGTAGGAGTACTGGAAATGATATCTCTTCCCTGGTGATGACACGATGTGTCTGCCCACAAGGACAGTGGCAGAACAAATTTTCCTTAGATTTTAGATACCACCAAGATGCTAAAAGTGCCCTCCTTACTTTGCTCTGGGCCCAAAGCACAAACTGTCAATCTCAGCAGTAGCTTCAGGGCTGTTATGTGTACCAGTTCAGAATGCTGTGGCACTATCTCTCCCAAAAATATCTAAGGGGACTATATAACACATTAAAACCCTACCAAAATATAATAAAAATTATATTGTTTTTTTAAAGTTAAAAAAAAAAGCTGTGAGTCATGACACTAATTTGGTAAATCATTAAGAAATGAGTAATTTTGAGGTCTAAACCTCACACAGTCACCATATTTTTTTAACTCCTAGATCGTGGTAAAGTCATTGGTGGTTTGCCTGATGTTGTTACTATAATGGATGGGAAGGTAAGGACAGCTTTTTGTCATGCTGAGCAGTTTACTTTGATGTCTAAAGGCGAGAGGATGTAGATGATTTCATAGAAACTGAAAGAAGAAGGAGAATAATTTGATTTTTAGTTCAAATCTATAATTTGATAAATTGGAACAGACCCAAATTATCTAAAATGACTGTAGAATGTATCTGTTCTCTGCTAAGTTTTTAATATTAACTTGTTAAGACTTGATTAATTATTATGATTTAATTATTAATTGCTCTTAAATGAGGTCACTTTTGAAAGCAATAGTAATTAAATGTTGCTCATCTTACAAAAAGGACAGAAAGGATAAAACTCGCATCATTAGATGGAAGGTTATTTTCACAAAATTTTATTTTTGTGTTTGCATAATTACTCCTTTAAATATTTTGTAGTATGTCAAGTTTCTATGTGCTATTAGTCAACTTTGCCTCCTACACAATATCACTTCTTCAAGAATACTCAAAGACTTAGCTTGCCGCAAGATTGTACCCAGTGTGTAAATCTTCCTTCAGCATTCTGACTTTGGATGCATGAATTGTGCAAGACCACTTCTATTTGTGAACATATGGTGATTTTGATCACTGAAAATTTCTTCCTGTTTTTTTTAACTCTGATGTATATCACATCTATTCATTCATTGTCAATCAAGAAAAACATTGCTCAAAAACGTGCATGAGTGAACACAGATGGACTTTCTCAGCTCCCTCTGGATCAGGATTTGGTGAAACCTGAAGGGGAATATGGAGGGAATATAAGGAAGAATTCTGATAGAAATTGTCACTTTGGGGTGGTTAACAGTAGGGTTTTTAATTTGTTTTCCTTTTCCTTGTTTTTTTTTTTCCTTTTTTTTTTCTTAACACAATGCTGCATATGTTAAATTCTTAAGGTGACTTAGTTATCTAGGGCCAAATTTTGTGCAGAATGAGTTTTCAGCAAAGGTGAAAAAAGTGGGTACTAATCAATGCAACTTCTCAGATGTTTCTTTCATTTTTTCTGTGATCACTGTACCTAAATACATGAAGTTTACATATACACACATAGAGGGTGGTCAAAATGGGGTTCAGCAGTACATCTATAAAGATTTGGAAGAATGCTCATGAAAATTTTATGAGCTCCTTAAATCTCAGTTCAGTGGTTGAAAAATACCTAAGCTGCCAGAGTGGTCCATTATGTAATGTCAGCTATTTTTTGAGTATGCTGCACATGCATGTAACACATGGCCAGGGTGGATAGGACTGTCAGCAACCCTGTCTAGTGGGAGGTGTCCCTACCTGTGGAAGATGTCCCTCCCCATGGCAGGGGGATGGGAAATAGATGATCTTTAAGGTCCCTTCTAACCCAAATCATTCTATGATTCTAGGAGCATTTTATGTATTTATGTATTATTTATTCTTCATAAAATATTTCCCCTTTACCAGTAAGCAGCACCTGGAGTCGATGTTCAGTGATTCATGTTGTGTATTCTATTTTTAAGTGATTTTTTTTTTAATCATCTCAAGCAATAACCTCAGGAGGCCTTGGTCAGAAAAGATTTGCTCAGTTCTCTACCCTGCTGTGTACAGGGAAGCTTCAAGGATGTTTTTAAAACTATCATTGCCTGAACCTCATGTCAGACTAATGGGTTGTCAGGAGTCTCCTGCAGGCAGGACTGCAATGACAGTCCAACTTACCATCTTCAGACACTGTAACCCTGAGGCTATTACTGTATCACAGTCACTGGTGAGATGGTGGAAATTCTGAATCAAGGGAAAAAGAAATATTAGGGACTCTACTTTTCAGTCTTCAAGAACATGGCACCATATCTTAGTTTAATTACCTAAGAATAAAAAATCCCTGAAAGCAATACTGAGAATATTCTAGTTAAAGAAATCTTACTGATCTCAAAATTACTTATGTTTTCCTCCCTCAGACTCTGAATCTGACCTGTACTGTGTTTGGAAATCCTGACCCTGAAGTGGTTTGGTTCAAGAACGACAAGGCCTTTGAAATTGATGAGCACTATGCATTTTCACTGGAACAAGGCAAATATGCCAGTTTAACAATCAAGGGAGTGACTTCAGAAGATTCAGGCAAATATAGCATCCATGTCAAGAACAAGTATGGAGGGGAAACAGTGGATGTCACTGTAAGTGTGTACAGACATGGTGAAAAAATGCCTGAAATTAAGCCTGGCCAACTTGCTAAACCCAGGCCAATACCACCATCAGAAGAAGTCCTCAAACCTGAGGCGAAGTGAAGATCCAGTAACAAGTGAAGCTTCACACTATGTTTGACAAACGGAATAGAATATGTAAACTATATTTGAGCTATTTCCACACAAAATTCATTGGTAATGTCCAAAGGGAAACTGAACTTTTAAATTTGCTGTAGGGAGGTAGCTGTGCTGTGGTGCTGTACACACCTGCAACGATCTCATTTTGAATGCATCTAACAGAGTAGGACTTGCAAACAGTGAAAAGCCGAATTCCTGCCAGAGGTTCCCATATGCAATGGCAAATCTCAAAAGCCTACAAGCCAACAGTAAACTTTCATTTTCACACTTCTCAATCCTCTGCAAAAAACCCCAAAACTCCAAGCAACCCAACAAACCTCTGAGAACAAATGTCCCATCAGTAGACGTAGTGAACTGCAGTTAGATAGATATTCAGAGATGGTCCTTATGGTTTTGAAACCTTTGGTCCTCTAAGTTCAGTGAATAGTCTTGCTTTAGTAGAGATACTCTCGTTCTATCAATAGTGTGATTTTAGTAGACTTTTACAAATGTTCACTGTTTACTCACTGAACCACAGGTCACATCGTTGTACTTTGCTTTTCCTGCTTTGTGCTAATAAAACTTTAAAAGTCACCTTTGCTACTCACTGCTCCAGATCACACCTAACTAGTTCTATTTACTCTTCTTCATTGTTTAATTATTGCTTATTGCAAAATTTCACAGCTGGTACCATGCAGACTATCGACTTTCAATAAAGAATGCAAATTATGGTTAATCACAGTCACTGGGTGGCACTTGCAACATTAATTTTACTTTTTACAATACAGGTCAAGCTTAAACTGGCACCAGAAGATATGTATACAATTCAGCCACTTAAGATAATTATGTCTTTGATTCTCCTCTCACTGAAAAGAACAAGAGAATTCTTCCATGGGTGAAGGGATGTTCTTCTAGGCAAAAATTTCAGTATATTCTTATTGTGAAACATTCAAATAGAATGGGCATCAGTTGCTCACATATCTCTCATACGACGCATAATTGAGTGTTTGCAGTGATAGCTTTTTTGGATGAGGTTCCCTGTTCAATAAAAAAAACACCTATATATGTAGAAAAACCTTTGTTCTTTGCTAAGCAGCTCCCAGCAAAGAGTTCTAATGGTGAGTAACACTAGTGGTACACACTGAATGCAGCCCTCCTCTCTTGTGACTTCTTCCAGTCTCCAGGGTAAATGAGATGAAAAGGGAGCATTGTGGGAGAGGGGAGCTTGGATGAGGGGTCATGTGAACAAATGGCACTGCAGAATCTTCACAGGAGAAACTGAATGAAAGAGTTCGGCACAAGTATACAAATTATAAATTTGTGTTTGGGGTCACTGCTGAAAGCTGACTCTGATTCTTTCACTCTGAGTTTCAACTTCTAAACTTAAGTGTAGGAAATATGAAACAATTTTTCTGACTTCTCTCCTCCCCTCTGCAGCAGACAAACTGAAAAAATGTCCAGGAAAATGGACAGTTTTAGAACAAATTTAATTTCATGGCTTATTTATTTATTTATTTTTTAAATTTAATTTAAGTGACATAGACCTTTCATTGTTTTGTCTGGGAACCAATTAACTTGAACCAAAATATTTTTTTGTTTTGGAGAAAGATGAAAAGCACACAAAATGAGAAACCAATTTACAAGCTATCAGATGCAGTAGGTTGGAGCACACATCTGGGAGACAGAAGAGCAGAAATCCCCTCCCTCCTCCTTCCCATCCATGGAGATTGGAACCAGTATCTCTAACTATCAAGGGTAGCGCACTAATTCTGAGTTCGGTTTGTATTTGGAAGTGCTGCTTCTCTTTATCTTTATTTCCTTAACCTGGCTGGGTAAACAGGCAGAAAAAAGAGACTAGACCTAGATGCTGTGATTTTAAATAAAAATAGTTTTGAAAGATTTTTGTACCCAGAGCAAATGAACAGTGAGTTTATGTTTAAGTACATATAAACATCCAGGAATTATATAGAATGGTAATGAAAAATACTTTTTTTGATTGAAAACTTGTGGCTAGGTATTCACATTCTGCATCTGGTCATTGAATTGAAGTGTTCAAGAGGGTTAAAGATTGAAGAACTTGGTATTACTATGAAGTAGTTTAGTTAGGAGATTTTAGGACATAAAGAAAAGTAAGAATTTACCATCTGAGTATCTGTCAAAATAAGAAAATATATGTTTATAGGAATCCGTCATCACAAGAACTTCAGCAAGTCTGTCAATGAAATAAACCAAATTTTCTTCTTTTCTATTCTAATTTCTTATTAAAGATATTTAAGGTTTTCAAAATCTTACTATGGCAGGCTCACAAAACATCAGAGCCAGTCTCCATAGCATACAAAGTGAGTATCAGCAGGAATTTAATATTATTCTTATCCCCTTCTACAGTACACAGGTTAATTTTAGCTGACACTATCAAATTATTGCATGTTATGGCAGCTTTTCAGAGGTATCCTTGGGCACAGGAGACAAGGTTAGTCTCATCTCTGCTGTACCTTTTGCTGGCCTTCTTAGTTAAGCAAGTTTCACTTATTTCCTTCCAGGCAAACAGAAATAATTTATTATGACAGTTAATCCTCCGCTGAAGCACAGAAATTATCATTCACAGGAACATTGTATTCAAAAGGCTAAGGACTTCCTAGAAACTCCTTCACATATTGCAGTGTTCAGTGTACCTTTGGTTCCTTTGTGCACATTTTAAAATCTTGTTATCGGTTCTGGGAAATGAATTGGTTCAGCTCTGTTTAAAAGGGACTATCTTTTCAGAGTCAATGTGCACCTAGTTGCCCGGAGAGGCAATAAAATAGAACGGATATTAGAGGGTCAGAAACGGTGCTCTGGTAATCTATTCAGAAGGAATGCATGGTGAGGCGTATTAGCATTTGCACATGCTCTCCACAGACCTGGCGTTAGCATTAGTTTAATTAATAAACATTTGAAGGGGCAAAACAAGAAGTTAAGATTTGCTTGAGAAGGTCAGATGCCAAATTAACCTATTCACACTAAGGTCAAGGGAGATGGACTCATTTATACTGCATGTGAATCTATTATTTTTACAAAACCAGGAGCCCATTACAGTGAATTAGCTGTTTCTGTTGTCTTTAAGAAGAAATGTTTCTATTAGAATGATTTTCTGTCACACTGCTGAGTTTTGTGTTGTCTGAGTTTCGTGTTGCGCTTTTCTGGGCAATGCCAGCGTGAAATGGAGCATCGCGGACTTGTCACGGGAGGCAGATAAGATGTCAGCCAGTCGTGCTGATGGGCCAGAGTCGTAGCTGTGCCTGTCATGTTGGCATTCTGCTGCAAGGCTGGCAAGGCTGCCTTTTCTCCAAGCACCTGCTTACTTTGAGGCTGCTTTGATATCTTGCTGTTTATTTTCCGGAAAACAAGTTCTATGAAAATTCCTCCTAAGGCCAATTTACAGGTGCTTTTTATGAGGAAAAGATTTTTTTTATGACAGTGTTTGTCTCTAGCATAAATCTCACTCCAGCCCATAAGGCTTACCTGCAACCTACAGCTCAAAAACTTGTACACACTTCATTAATCTGCTCTTGTGTGGAGACAGAGGTTCAGTGATAATGGCACCCTAAGTGATGTTAAGGTGCAGACAATTTTTAAAAGCAACTTTGAAATATAATAAAGCACTTATTTTCTTTTTTTTGTAAATCTAATAAAACCTCTAGATGGCAGCAGAAGAACAAGATAGAAATAAATAGATCCTTAAAAGTTCTGCCAGATATAGGATATCTATCATTTTGATGCAAACACATCACTTAGGCAATGGGAGATTATTAAAAGCATTATACTTATGCCAGTGACAAGGACAGGTCCAGCAAATGACTGTTTCCTGGAAATAGCAGGTGATTTTGCAAGCAATAGCACTGCCTCTTAATCTTTGCATGACATACATTAAGAGGTTAAGCATGCCTTGTAAAATATTGCAAGACTCATTTTAGATCAAGTTTCTCCTTAGGATATGAAACCCCCAGTGTATCAACTATATTTATGAAGGAAGATTTGAGTTTGAGCTCTGAATGCAAGCCTCTCAGATTTAGCATCTTCCACAGATTTCCAAAACACTGTTTCCAATACTGTAAGACCCATGCCCTACAATTTTTATTCAGTTTTTACAGAGGGATGATTCCATTTAAAATTAACATGAGGTGTGTGAGCAAAGAGAACAGGTCTGGCTCTCAGCACTGCCACTGCAAGATTCAGTGATGTCAAGACCTGTAAGAAACTACCACTAGCCTTCTAGATTAATATTTAATTCCTCATTTTTATGTGTATGTATCTCAGTACTAGCTTTGTCCTCAGGTAGCTCAAGGTTTATCAGACTTGTATTTTAAAAATAGAGCACTTGTCTTCACGCCATTTCGTTTGTGAACATTTGAACTTTGTGTGGGTGCAATAAAGAACTGTTAACTTGTAATAAATATGTGCCATTTTTTAGGTTAATGTAACCTCATTTTATGTTATTGTTTCTCCTCTGCTACATTCATATTGTACAGCTGACCTCTGATAGGCAAAAGAGACTTAAGTGCCCTACTGGAGAAGTGATATGGTTAATAGCTGCAGCTGAAGCCTTTCCCATGGTATCCTAAACTATCCAGCAAGGTTATCCAATGCAGATTTCACCAGGCACCATCACATCCCAAGGGTGAATTTGCCCTCCACCTTGCTGAGGGCCTCTGTGGGAAGCCATTATCCATCCAATGACATTGGCGCACACAGCATGGAGAAGAGAGGCAGATGGAAAAACTACAACTTCTGTTCCAGAGAGAACCAGTGCAGCTCTTTACCATTTTAAATCACAGTACAAACGATGATCAAAATTTTAGTCTGCTGGCTTAGTGACCTCCACTGGACCATTTTGAATGAAGAAGTGCACTAAAAGCCAATCCAACAATTTTAAATCAACCCAAAGCCAGCCCTCCTGATTGCGAGATAGTATGTGAAAAAGAACCCCATATAGTCATGTGCCACTTTAGCTGCCTGGGAAAAAAATTCCTTCCACATATGAAAATGGCAATCAACCTCCTGCATGGTGCTTAATGGGAGGTAAAACACAAGACGACTCCCTGGCTGGGAGTTATGAGGCCACATGCAGATGTCTCCATCTGAGCTAATCACTGAAACTCCCTTCTTGGAAATGGAGAGAAACAAGTACCAGTAGGGCACAAGTCATGTCATGCTAAAGCAGGTGTCTCAAATAAGTGAGATGAATCATGTATTTTTTCCACCAGCTGTAAAGGGAATTTAGTATGAACTGGTTGGATGGGAGACATCTGCATGGCTGATGTTTGAAGTCAGGTGTGATAAATTCTGCACCATCTTTCTCTAATTTAGCTCTTTAGTTGAAGAATCTATTTACAGAGTTCCTTCTTAACACCTGAAATTTCTGCTGTGTTTTTACAAGTTGTCTTCCTCTACTGAACTCTTGTAATTTGCTGCCTTCTTTGTGATATCTGTCTTATTTCAAAGTCTCTGTGCAAGCATTTGTTGGCTTCCATCAGTCACTTGGTCCCAACTTGTAGCTGACTCTCATCATTTGGCCTTTATGAAGACATTGTGTTAGGCCTTCAAGTCTTTCAAATATGTAGGTCTTCATCCCAATTTTTGGTTGTCTGTGATGCTGCTGTAAGTGTAGGAATTGTTTCTGCCTTTGCTCTCCTCAGTGCCATCTCTCTGTGGCAACATCTCAACCAATGGATGCCATAAGCCTTCCCTGGTCTGTTTCTGTCCTTTAGCTAAGCCCGTAAGAGGTGCCTTGTGCAGCTTCTCTGTTGTGCTGGCAAAGCACACCCTCTGGCTGGAGAAGCACTGTTCTGTGGTCCTCATAAGTCCAAGTTCTTCTGCCCAAGGCAGCTCAGAAACTGGCAAAAGCTCTGAATACTCCTGCTTCTGGCTGGAATCTGTCTGCTTTAGTCTTCTGTTTGACTAGTTCCAGTTGTCTTTCTGTTCAGCTCTGTTACTCTCAAGGTTTTGTGATTTCTTGGTATGATCTGTCTTCCTCTATTATTCCATCTGCTGTCATTTGATCCTGCTTTAATGGCAGAATTTGTCCCAAGAAATAAAAGAGCACAAGGCTTACCTTTCTAGTCCCCAGATCAACAACCTGTACCTATCACACTAAACTCTTCTAGTGCCCCCCACAAGGTGCAGTGTCATCTGAACTGCTACTGGAGACAGTACTTACCCACTCTAACTTCAGATCAAGAGGTGCTTAGGAGTGTGTGAGCTGACCTACACCAAAACCTTGCTAAGGTCAGTCCAAACAAATAAAAGTATTAGCTCATTAAGCCCAGTGCTGATGCCTTAGCGCTGTTTAATTTTCTCAGAGGTTGTAACTGAAATGTCCAAGCACCAGTAGCCGTATGAAATGTGTGAAAGTGATAGCGTCAAGACTTAGTGACTTATTAGTAAGTAAATAATTGGGGCTACATGGCCTACTGTTCTAATAACCACTTTTCAGTGAGCAAGCCTGTCCTAATGAAAATGAAATATTTGGTTCAGCAGCCTGTGAATCTTGTACTGTTGGTAGCTGAACCCAGCATTTCTGATGTTAACCCTTTCCTGTTCATGATGCCTTTTTATTATCATTCACCACTGATTGTTTTCCCACTATATTTTGGGTAACTTGGGGAAAAATGTATTACGATTAACAAGCACATTTGTACTTGAACTCATCTGCAAGATATGCAGAATTCTGCAGGCTTAAACTGTGAACTTCATGATTTTCTTGGCTTTTGGACAGACCTCCAGGTCACGTACAGTAAACACCTGTGCCAGCTTTGGCTGTTAAAGGTTATGTTCTGACCTTTCAGGAACAGGTTGGGCTTTTGTGTGATCTTTTTCCTTATCTTGGTGCATACCCTCTGCTGTTGCAGTCTGGCATTTATGACTCATCAACAGGATTCCAATTTTTCTCAGCTGTGTCTTTTCCTCTAAGCATGCCATGCAAACCTGTTTGACTTTGTCATAAGGTCTTAATCTGCTTTTGTGTTCTCTTTAAATGCAATCATGTTTTAAATGCACAGCTCTCCTATTGGAAAGGCAGCCAAATTCCTATGAATCTTATTTGTTCAGGCTTACTCACATGAATTAAGTCTGCGTCCCATCCCTTCGTGACTGCCTGAAGTGTCCTGCCACAAATCAGAGAATATCTCTTGCAGACCTCTCTGTCTTCTGCATCATTAAATGTTGTGGTTTAGCACCAGCTGGCAGCTAAGCACCATGTAGCTTCTTGCTCACTTTCCCTAGCTCCTCACCCTGGTGGGGAGGAGAATGGGAAAGAAAAGGCAAACTTTTTGGGTTGAGATCATTACAGTTTAATAATCAAAATAAATAAATACCACCACTACTACTACTAATTATAATGAAAAGGGGGAGAGAGGGGGGAATAAAATCCAGGAGAAACAAGTGGTGCCCAGTACAATTACTCACCACATGCTGACCAATGTCTAGACCATTCCTGGGCAACAACGAGCAACCCCCAGCCAACTGCCCCCAGTTTATATGCTGAGCATGACATTCTCTGGTGTGGAATATCCCTTTGTCCGGTTCAGGTTACCTTTCCTGGCTACACTCCCTTCCAGTTTCTTGTGCACCTGCTCACTGGCAGAGCATGGGACACTGAAAAGTCCTTTATTTAGAGTAAGTACTATTAGCAACTAAAACATCAGTGTGTTATCAACATTATTCTCATAATAAATCTGAAACACAAAACTTTGGAAGCTATTAAGAAGAAGATTAACTTTATCCCAGCTGAAATAGGGACATCAAATCACCTGTATTGTAACCCATTTAATCAACCATGATTTCCCTTCTCAGAAACTTATCCTTACCTCATAGCAGCGAAGATTCAGAAACATAATTTTCATCACTTTCCAGGCTCTGCTCAATACATTCTGATGGGCTCTGATCAGGCCTTATGTCCATCCTGTGCCAAATGTAGGACTATTTCACTCCAAAAAACATAGCTAGTAATTCCCCTTCCATCAGAGCACATCTCGTTGGGCCTGACAGGCTTTAATTGAAAATGCCATGGGCTAATGACTTTGCAGTAACTGTGCTCTCAGGTCTCCTCCTGAGGCCTCAGACTGTAATTAAAGATGCTCCACAGGCATTTCAGGATTGGCAGCTTGCTTATATTTGTCTTTATTCTTTCAGATGATCTTGTATTTTGATGTTAAAGAGACAGAACAGGGATATTCTGAGTGGCCAAAGGGACTTTTGTCTTTAGTCCGAGCAGTTAAACAAGTTGAGCCTCTAAGGGGTAACCCATTCAGAAAAACACAGCCAAGACTGTAGTGTTTTTCCCTTTCAGGAATGATACTGGGAATAATACCAGCACAGTTTCCCTAGAGATTGGGCTAGCCTTTGAAGGATTGCTTATCCTTCTTGTGGGAGCAATCATTTGCAGCATAAACTGAATCTGGTTCACGTGTCAACAAGCTTGACCCACAGTGTGGAGACCCTCACATAATATTGACAGCCTAAATGAGCCTTCTTTGACCTCTCCCTGCTTAGCAGCATGGCTGCATGATGGTGATCTCCCCTGCAGTTAGGATACCTCTCAAGGTTTCTACTTGTGACAGGGACAGCTTTTATGAGTGACTGATCTTTGGTAGCAAACAATATTGTGCATAAACTTGCAGTATGGTAACTTTGACTTGAGTTGCTAACTTTGATTTTAGCCTTGATGTGTTTTGAATCAGAACTCAAATGATTGTACTCAACAGTAAAAAAGTGAACTTTGTCATGGAACTTTTTTACACCACAGTTTTACAGCATCATATTAAAATTGCTTTTGCTAATAACTTTGAAAGCAGTTTTTTAAGAGATCTAAATTCATGACAGATTGAATGGAGAGGAGCAGGAAACGGGATCGGCAGATGAAAGTTGTCTCTTGCTGTCCTCTTCAAAACCCGTGTAAATATGGTCAAGTTGGTAAATTTTAGTTTCCACATGAGTAGATATTTCCTAGCGGTAAAAGTGTCTGATGTTTCTATGCACACAGGTCAAAGTCTAGCCAAGAGCATCTTGCCTTTTCTCTGAGATGACCCCTCTGGGATGCCAGAGGCAGTACCTTCTTTCTTGCTATCTGCTGCAGTAAAGAGCATCTCTTACCTCCACTTCCCTCTGGGATTCAGGGTAGGAAGAGGGAGATATCTCATACTGTTGCAGAGCAGATGAGGATAGATGGTTATGGAAAGCCTGGGTCTGGAGGGAGCCCAGGGAGGAGAGGGAAAGGGGGACTGTGGATCTGCTGGAAGGCAGCTGATAGAGCAAGTGACAGCTCCAGAGAGCAACTGTTCCTGGGGATACTGGTCGCGAAAGTGGGCAATAGCAAGGAGTGAGGAGAGTTTTAAAAGTACAAGAGGGAGCATGAGGTAGAGAGGAAAAAGACTGCAGTAAAGGGGATGGGCAGTGAGGCTCAGATGAGCACCCAGATACACAAGTGGACAAGGCAATAGTGAAGCAGAATACATCTGGCTATGAAGCCCCAAAAGCAGTAAAAACAAAAACACGAGCTCATGGGCTGGATGACATGTATTTCTCTCCAGAGCCTGAGATCACAGGCACTTCTGTGTATCTGAGAACAGTATTTTATGATATCTGCTGTTGATTAGCCCAAATTATTGTTGGTGGCAACTTCTAAGAGAGCAGACTATGGCAGGTGAGTCTGGTAACCAGGGCTGAAACTCAGATGAATCAAAAGATCTAAGCAGTAGGATAGAGTGACAAGAAGAGAAAGACACTCAGTGAAGCTTGCAAGCTGGGAAAGAGATTGATAGTGGTTATGTTCATGGCCATATGAGGATATATTCAGTGGTAGTGTTAGAATTTCAGTTAGGTGGCAGAATACACTGCCATCAGAAGCAGAGATGTGTGATTGAGCTGCACAATAAGGTTCAATCTAGTCAGATGACCATAACAATTTTTCCTTTAGATACAACAGATATATCCCCGCATGGCACTGTTCTTCTAAATGTGAGCACTACCAAACTCACTAAGGGTCTCAGCTACATGGTTCTAAATAAACAAATGAAAGTCTGTGACAAGATCCTCAAGAAAAACTTGCCAAATCTCTACCTACAAACTTCTGGTAGCTGTCCCCTTCTCAGGATCTCTGTGCAGGACTGGACCTGCAAACTTAATATATAGGGTGACCTGAATATGTTATTCAAGATGAGTAGTGGGACACTCTCTTCTATTTGAGGAGGTGGTAGCTGGGAATTCTTTAGTTTGAAGAGCTTCTTCTCTATACCAACTGTTCAGATACCAGTAACAGATCTGCCACAAAATAAAGATTGTGTTCGGGCTACATAACCTGATTAAATGTTCTTTTCTGGTTGACTGGCAGTGGGATGGATCACATATAGCGTGCAGCAGGAGCTGCACAGCTATCAATATCTCTGATTTCATCTGTCAAGCTGCATACAGCTTTTTGCTTTGGTTTTACAGAGCCAAAATCTTTAATAGCAAAAACAATAAGGGATCCCGTGACCTGCCAGTTTCACTGATGTGTCCCTGGTTCTCTGTACTGAGCTCCAGTGACTCATTGTGGCCATAACCTCAGTGTTTATGTGTCTCTTGCTTTTCTGGCATGATACAAAACAAACCTCAAGAATCTAGCATATATTTTTCTCGCCTCTAGAAGTACATTGCTTTCAAAGTTCTCTTTTGTTTTCATTACCTTGCCATTGGGGCCATAAGCTATTTTGTGAAGAATTGCAGTTCTGTCTTTGCAAAAAAACAAAGCACATATTTTAACTGCCGTCTTCTGATTATTAAACTCTGCTCTGTTTTCTTTACTTTTCTGAATTATAAGTTATTCAATGATGAACCCACACCGAATTTAAAAGACAAGGAGAAGCTGTTTCTTATTTTCCTTTTCATAAATTTAATTTTATTTTGATGGCTAATTCCAGATGGAGTATGATTACCCCATCCTTTTTTTTTTTTTTTAATAAAGATTTGATTGAGTGCATAAACTCTTTTGAAGTATGAAACATATTGGAGAAGCTTGATAACAACTGCTGCAGTATTCCTATTCAATCCAGAATGGCAACACCTTAGCTACCATCTACTGGAAGTACATTTTATCGTGAAAAACTTTAATAGATCAGTGTTCAAACTCTTCACAGAAAAATAAAATTATAAGGCTAGGATAGGATAGGATAGGATAGGATAGGATAGGATAGGACAGGACAGGATAGGATAGGATAGGATAGCAGAGAAAAGGTATTGAACTTCAGGCATAAGAAATATCGTGAAAGAAATGTCATGGGCAACTGAGGTTCTTGAAAAATTGAGGTTGTAACCTGGAGTAAGTTTAGCAAGTTGAAATGTAGGAAACTCTGACAACACAACTTGGAAAAAGCTACTTTTGTAGCTTGTCCCACCTGTTGCTCTCTACAACTACCTGAAAAAGAGGTTGTAGCAAGGTCATCCTTTTCTTCCAGAGAACACGGCCTCAAGTGGAACCAGGGGAGGCTTAGGTTGGATGTCAGGTAGAATATCTTCATGGTAAGGGTTATTAAGCATTGGAATGGGCTGTCCAGGGAGATGGTGGAGTCACCATCCCTGGAAGAGTTCAAGAAATAGCTGGATGTGGCACTCAGTGCCATGATCTAGTCAAAAAAGTGGTGATTGATCAAAGATTGGACTTGATGATCTTTAAGGTCCTCTCCAATCTAATTGATCCTGTGCTTCTGTCAAAATTTAAATAAATTAAAAGGAAAAAATTAAGAGAAGTTGAACACTTCTACATAGTAACTTTCAGTAATCCCACAAGGGCATGGACTCTGCACACACCAGGTGTCCAAGTGCAAAGCTGTTTATTGCGCAGTCAGAATTCCCTAAATACCAGCGCACAACAGGATATCACATCATATAAACAGGAAAGATGTTCACCACAGTGTCCCCCAATCACCTGGGGTATTGCACAGATATTACCTATTATCGTAACAGGCAAACAATACCCTATAAGGCCACAAAGTACAATTATCACTTCCCATAGGTCCAACACTGTCCACAAACCCACAACCCTCTCTCAGCCCATCCCCGGTGACCTGGATGCACTCCCAGGGTCACCTCTGGGCCCAGGAAAGAGGGCCTCTCTCCGGTCCTCAGGGCCTATCTCTTTACCACCACATAGTGTACTACAACAGTGACTGATCCACCATAAAAATCTCAATTTCTCTCAGGGGTATCCTTCCCTAGAGGGATAAGTTTTTCATAGGGGCTACAGCACATATACCTCTAGAGAAAAAACAGATGATTCTGTGTCTTATCTGATGCACCATGCATGAATGCATGCAAAAAAAGCAATGTGTGAAAATATCCACAGTGCTATAGTCCAGCCATCCTTCTGTTGCTTGAAAAATGACTAATGGATAAGCATTCAACACCAGGTATTAGGAGGAAGTAACCTTCCTTGAGGGCAACAGAATACAAATTGGAAGCAATTTGCTAATTTTCAACAGATTCAATTAACATGTGGGACATAGCTTCAGTAGCAATTGAGGGAGAGAGGGTCTTTCTGAATAGATACAGATTAGTTAAATTACAAATTATTTAATACTTGCTAGTCAGCTTCATTTTTGTTTGCTTGTTTGTTTTGTTTTTGTCTAGGAGGGGAGGGGGAGGCTGGCAGTTTTTTTGTCCAGGCTGGTCACTGATTTTCTTCCTGCTGTAAAATCTACAAAGCTATTGCAGTAGTCCCATGTAATCGTGCCATATTAAGTGAAACCTTAATTCTTTTTTCAGATCATGGATTTAGGGACAAGGTCTTGAATAAAAGAATGAGACCCTGTTATTATGAAGGGTGTACAACTCAACAGCAATGAGGCATCATTTTGCCTCCCTTACTGGGGAGGCAAAATGAAGTTTTCATCACTGTAAAAGGTATGTGACAAGTACAGCTGTATTTGCATTCAGAAATGGGGATCATTAAAGACCTTGAGCTGGATGCAACACTTTGTCTATCATCAGACTGAAATGTTGAGGCTCAGGCTTGTCATATTATTGAAACAAATGGGGTCATACTGAGTGACATGTTCTTGGACACTGGGAAGGTTTGGTCCCCAAGGACTTTATTCGCCTGTGCTAATTCTGCTTATCAATCAACTGGGCATTCACATTTAATCCTGGTGCTGAAATATTCTTGCAGGTGAATCTTAATTTGTGAGCTCTTTGCATTCTCTTGTGAGTCAAGAAGTTAAACTAATTTGATATTGCACTTGCTTGATAATGAAAAAGGCTGACGAGAACAAGACAGAGTTTACAATATTGTGTCTCATTAAACCATTTTGCATTTCAGTAGCAGGATGGTTTATCTTTCAAGTGGTGTTTTTGATAAAGGACAGATAAAACCTGTCCAAAACTCAAATTAAAAATGCAAATGATCATTATTTTTTATTACAATAAAATTCAAATTCCTGCTAAAAACCATGGCTGAATGGTGCTATAAGATGTAAAAAAGCCTCAGATCCATCAATGAGATGTATCACTGCCAATGGCTGGAATTTCTACTGTATCACCTCATAATTTAGACTCAAAGTCCTAGACTGAAGCGAGTATCTCAGTTTTAATTTAAAACAGAAGAATTCATTTCTAATCTGGAGGTTGTTGTGCAGAAAAGCTAGAGAACCCGAACTAGAAAAGGCAGCAAGTAGAAAAGTTTGCCCTTCAGGGCCAGGGGAAAGTCAAGCGCATTTAACACTTCTCAGGAGAACTGGGCTTATTCTTAAGCCCACTTTAACCACATCATTCACAAGTGTGGTCTCCCCAGACGCACCCCAAAAAATCATCCTGGAGTTGGCTGCTGCTACTGCAGCAAGTCGGCAAACCATGTGCTATGGAGCCCCTTCCTTTGGAGGAGTCATGGAGTCAGGAAAGACTGGCTACTCAAATTGTCCTCGTTACAACTGCAACCTGATCCTCACCACCATTTCCCCTTGTGATCCTTCTCTCATGACATGACAGATGCAAATCAGTTTACTAGAATTAACCCCTACTCCTTGTTTGGCTGAAGAGAAAGGGGTGTTGAAAGCAGCTGTACACTGGATTCTTTTTTTCTGATGGGCTGCAGAAAGTCCCACTGGGTGTGAGGTGAGCATCCCTAGGTTGTAATTTTATCATAAACCTGAAGACTGATAGTTAATAACGTATGAACACAATGAGATTATTTTCATGTCACCTGAAATTAAAACTGTGAGGATCAAGATTTATCAGAAAAGAAACTGCTTAAAACCAACCCCAAAACAATCTTTCATATGGGAGTTTGATTTCCAGGTACAGCAATGTGCTTATCTGTGCTGGAAGCCTTCCTGGTCATATTCATGTAATAGTCTACTTACCGCAATATACAATAATGTAGTGTAAGATTCACATGACAGAACTGTTATCTTTAGCAATAAACTCATAAATAAATTCTTTATACAACCAAATATGCTGTTCTTTTCATTGTTGCAGCTTTCTACTCTAAAGAAAATTTTTATATGCTTATTAACATAATTGTCACATAATATTGCTGCTCTTGACAAGAGCAATACAATCCATTCTTCATCAAAGTTTTTGAATAAAAAGCAATGTTCTTGAAGTACTTTTATAAAAATGAAGATTATCCGGAATTCAATTCACATTGATCTTTAGTATTTACTGTTTAGAGGGGGAAACTAAGGTCTAGGAAGTACCTAGTTCTGGATGTGCTCATTAAAAAGATGCAGAAATCAAGCAGTTTAACACATACACACAGGTAAAAACCTCAACTCATCAACATCTAAAATGATCATTTACACCTTCATGAAACAAATGTTGTTTTAGCTTAAGGGTGAAGACAAAAAGGAGAAAAAGGAGCTGATTTCTTATCAGAATATGGATAGAAACACTCTCATGATGCCAAAGAGATGTGCTAAATGTTACCAATAATGAAAAAATGCGGATCATGTTCACAGGTGCCTAAATCCAAGATAATGAATATTTGGCCATGTGTATCCTCTGTGCAGTGCTGCAGTGTTCATGAATCAAAGAATGGCTGCGTCTTTGGAAAATGCTGAGTCCTAGAAATGCTAACGAGGCAGTATGCAGAAGTCATAACTGTTGCCACTGTCAAGTGGCCATGAAAATGATTATCTGTTAAGATATTGGAGGCAGAGCTACTAGCCTCTAAATTCTCATGGAACTCATCTGATTTACTAACTTGTCGTTGCATCAAAATTTTTAGTTTGTCATGGCAACCTGAGAACAGAGAGGAGTAGGATGCCATCAGGCAGCAGTCATAATGCAAGCGTAAGTTAAATGCTGCTAAAGTTAATGATCCAAACCCTTCATTGCAGCTGCGGGGCACACAGTGTAACTTGGGGGAGGTGCACAGATGCTGTAAATTACTTTGGATGCCAGTGCCATGACCCTGGGCCAGGTCTGTATCAGACCAGACTGGTGGCATAAGTTACAGTCATATAACTGCTGCTGTGAGTGATTCTGAGTGGCTGGTGTGGCACATGTAATATCAGTGACATGCTGAAGCATAGACCCCTTTTTCTTTCTTTTCCTTCCTTACTCTGGCTGTAGGGTTGAAGGCAACCTGGTAGCTGCTGCATTTTTTTCTGCCCCACCAGAAAATTATCCTACCCTGAATAGTCTTTCCATTGCTGCTGGCCCTTATAATTCAGTAAAATGCTGTAAGTCATCTTGAATGCATGAGACAAGCCAAGGTGATATACTTTCCCCTGTTTTGCATATATTTCTGGTTTACATTCTACTTTATCATAATAGCATGGACACTAATTTTGCTTTAATTGTATCTTGGATCCAAGAAAATGCTTTTAACAGTATCAAATGACTATTCACCTGGGTAAAAATGGTAACTGAAAAGCAATGTTATTGACAAAATTATCTGTCAGGGCAACAGCATACTCTCTACAGCTTTCACAGTGTGATGTTATTAGTGCATGTGAAAGCTGCCTGCCTGCTCTGCTGCCTGCTTTTTACTGATAAGTATTATCTATTATATTGCAGGGAATTTTGGTCAAAGCCTTGCATATTTTGTGGTTTTCTGAATATATTCCAAGATCTTCAGGTTTTATCATCTGCAGATAATTGTTAATAGACAAACAGATATTATTCTAGTGGAAGAACAGGAAGAAACACCTGCAGCCAGGAACACCGGCAAACAGAAGTTTGGAAGTGGCAAATGAATCATGTGAAACTAGGACAGACCTAGCAAGCAACAGACACTGCTCATCTGTGCAGTAAAACCCACTTACTTTAAGCCACAGCTGTAAAGTTAATGGAGTTTTGGTAAGCTGCCACTCCCTGGGGATGACAATAAATTTGTACGTCTAGATTTCTTACATTCTCCTCTCCTTATCCTGGTAAACTAGGTTGCTGAAGTACTTTTAACACTGTGCCCCTCTCTTTTTTTTTTTTTTCTCCCCATGGAATATGCCAAGACCTCTCATAAAGCAGTCACTATATTAGGAGACAGAAACTCACAAAGCCTGGGTAAATGTCAGTGCTGTGGAACAACTTTCACCCCTGAAAGGTCACAGACTGCAGTTCCAGCATATTGTGGTCCAGTCAGCAAGCAACCAGTCAAGCATATCAGTTCAGCATAATACCACATTATTACATTTATCTGGCCAGCATTAAATGTGCTGCAGCCTCATGCTTTGTTTTGCTTGACTGAATGAATGAAGCAGCTTTTGTAGGGCATCCTAAAGCTGTTCATTCAAAGATTAGGAAAAGGCCATGGTGTCTGATGGGGGATTTAGACTGAGTGGAAACGCCTAACGCCAAACCCATGATCCTCAAACCCTCATCCAGCTTCTCTCTAATCTTCACCATTTACATTTGCTAAATACCTAGAATAGAACATTACAGTTACCTGGCAGCACTAGAGTTGTGATGGGAACAGGGAGCTCCTGGGACAAGCTTGCATCTGTTGAACTCTGCCTTTTCCTCCTGTGTCCTTAGAAAGTACTTGCAGAGAGCTGATTCTTATCTTAGACAATTCCTCCTACAAAAAGCTGTACCTTGAGAGAACTTGTTTGATTGGTTTGTTTTGAGTGTAGAAGGAAAAGTGTCTAAGAGCTCTCCAGGTTGCAAATCCCAAATGGAAGACTGTGCTGCCTGGTAGTGCTGGGGCACTAACCCAGTGTAAACCCTTTCTTCAGGACCTCTTCCCCTAAGGCTGCTCTGTGCTTGGTATGCTCTCTCTTGTGGGTCCGGCTGTCTTGCACTGGGATGCCTAAAGCCTAGGTACAACATTGCTTTACAGTTTGATCCCTAAATTCTTGTGGGACTGGTTGCTGTTGACAGGAAATATTTTGGAAGTCTTAATTTTCTTATCTGTTTTACAAATTTGTCAATTTGAAAAAAATATGCCAGCTACAGGTGTTTACTTTGCTAGAATTTACATACATATCCACATACATATTTTTTTAACCAAACAGCAGCACCAGGAAGACAGTGGGGGTGTATGTTACTAGACCCTCCCCACTCTTACTGATTACACATTACATTACAGTAGAGATTATATATTGATTCCATACGAGTTTTGATGGCATTTTCCCAACCAGTATGACCGATTATTTAGAAGACTAGTGATAAATCACTCATCTGATGATTGCTCAGTGCTAATGACTTCTTTTCCTTGGATGATTATTCTGTCGGACATAATGGTACAACCTACAAAAGTTTCTAAAGCTGTGTTTTGTGTGGGTGAGCCAGCACTTTATTGAAGGGCTCTGAATGTTACAACTTTGCTGTTCCCTAGAGCAGGCTGCCGATCTCTGCCTTCATTTTTCTGAACATTATCAGAACATCTAATTTCTATTCTGCTTTAGGGTCATGCTAAGTTACCAATTTTAAACAGTTTCTGTGATGTTGACAGTTTTAATTTGTTCCACTTGGTATGTTAGTAGGCCTATTGTTTTTTCAAAGTAGATTTTTGTGTTTCTGAGAGAGACAGTTTCTGTATTTTCTCAATGCAATGCGATTTGTGACCCATATTGCAGCTCCAGACATCTCCTTAAGGGCAAGTCTAATTGAAGTTGCTTGATTTCTGCTACCAATCAGAGTTTTTTCAAACTAGGGTTCTTTTCATCTGTAATGCTTTAAGCTTCTCCTGTATTAGCAGGCTCACTCAGGTATAACATTTTCTCTGAATCTCTCTGCTTGACCACAGCCCTCTGGTTCACTTTAGTCAGTCTCCCAGCTAATATCTAAAAAGCACCTGATGAGTTCTGAGACTGATTAATACTTATGAGAATTTACTTGTCCTTTCTTAAAATGATTGCATCTAAATTAAGCCATAAATCTAGCTCTGACTCACGTTTCAGCAAGCGATGCCTTAGCTGGACTCCCAGCAGAGCAGGACAGGATTTGGGGTGGATGCAAGGACCACAGTTTGGCTCGCTGTTGTTCAGTAGTCATTTAAGGCTCATTTAAGTAGCCTTTTAAGTTAATATTTCAACAGTTACTAAGCAAAGCACTTTATTGGATCTATGTCCCCTTTTTCTTGGGAGAAGAAGAATTTGCTGTTAGTTTCAACTGTGCAGTGCGTTATGCAGAGGGAAATGTAAGTTTGTATGTGCTTGCATGGGAATGAATAGTAATAGTAATAGTAATAGTAGTAATAGTAAACAAGAGGAGGAAGGTGGAAATTTTCATGGTATGTATTATTTGAGGCTTTTACTTACCTTTTTGATTTCAGCAAACTGGCAGTTGCTTGACATTCATGTATCTCTTCTATATCCAAGCATAAACAAAACTTTGATAAATTTGATTATTTCATCATTAATAATATAATAATCTGTAGCCTTTTGGACCTTAATGTAATGTACATTTTAAATATTTTGTTTGTGATAAATTTATGTTAGCCTTTGATTGTAGATATATATCAAAATGACTTTTTTTTCTAAGTAAATCACTAATCATTCAAAGCTTTTTTTCTCAGCAATCAATAAGCTGTTTTTTCCATTTGGTTTTCCAAGTACACACAAGACTTATGGTCCTCCATTTCCTCTTTCAACATTTTGATTTTTTGCATTTTAGTTGAATTTGGATGTGCCTTCACTGAACAGCTGTCAGGAAGAGAGACAATGAAAGTGAAGAGAGGCAAGAGAGACTGATGGTTGGACCAGGAAATGTGCACCAGTGTCTTCAGCTTCCCTACCATGAGCAGTTTTTGCAGTTGGGAAACCTCTGCCCTTGGCTTCCCTTTCCTTCCCCCCAAATGTCATTTTTTTCCCTATTAGGAAAAGCACTTAAGGAAGAATGCAAGCAGGTCCCACAGAGGAAGGGGGAGGATGGAAGCAGTGACAGAGATGATCAGGGTGGTTGGTAGGAGAGTTGTTGTTTGCAATCTCAGTGTGGTGGTATGTTCTAGCTGCAAAATGCTACCACAGCAAACCAATATGTACTTCTTACTACAGACTTCCAGTCCAATAGGTGGAGGATTTATAGGTCCTCACTGTAATGCAGTTTCCATACCCTGAAACATTGTCCTGGGTACTGCGTGTGTAAGGTAAATTGCAAGTTTCCTGCAAGTTGTACAAGGTCTATGTCATCATCTTTGATTTGGAGATAGGGAAATCAAACAGAAAAAATTATTTACTTGTGGGGACCAACATGAATGAAATAGCAACAGCAGAAAAATTAAAGCACACCCACTGCCCAATTTTATCTCTAGTTCATTTATGCTTTGTTGTCTCACTACATACAGAGACATAAAAATTAATTTCTTTTGTGAAAAAAACTTAGGATACTAATCCAGACCTTTACTAGGTAAGTATAGATATTGTGAAGGCAACGCCTTCACAAATATGTTAGGGTGGCTCAGCAGCAGCTAGATCACTGATGAGGAATTAGCTGATACTTAGACATTGTGGAAACAGTCTAGACTCAGGTGCAGAGCTAACACAGGCCCACACAACTCCATTGAAACCACACTCCCTGAGAAAGCTCAGCATTGCAGTTATTTCTCTAAGCCGTAAAATATACTAGGTAGAGTATTTCAGAAATTACAGTATAGATATTATGAACAAAACTGCAATTCATAAATCAATATTTTTAGTTCTTAATAAAACATTATATGCATAAGGGTCCAGTTTTACACCATAAAGAATATTCTATTTTGAAAGTATTGTTTAGTGTGCAGTATTTTCATCCCATATGTAACATTATAAATTTTTCCAATTAAATAAAATTATGAGTATTAAAACATAATTTTTATATAAGATCTAAACTGAAAACAGTAAAAAAGGCAAAGATTGAGAAATGCTGTTACTTTTGCTCCTTGTAAATATAAAGTTATGTAAGGAAAGCTTTGTCCCACAGGGTTGATGAACTTTAAATGTATTATTATGGGAAAGACAATTCCTCAATAGAAAATGAGCACTCAAGGTAAGTTCCTGAGGATGCATTTGGATCCTGGTAAATTTTTGCTGATAAAATTCTATCTATCATGTTTTTATCCAAAATAATGATGCCTTGTTTAATTTTTAAGTTGTTCACTAAATCATTGTGTGCTAGAAATGCATGGAACTGTTGCAGTTTATTAATTCCTGCTATGAAAGATTAGAATTGTTCTGCATAAGCCTCAGGAGACCTGGGGTAGTTCATGAAGCTTTCATTAAGCATTTTCTATTGAATTTTTCATCCATTAACTGATGAAATAGATGTACCAACAGACTGCTAACTGTGTTAGAACCTCTCAAATCCACTAAGATGTGAGGGAAAACTGTTGTATACTTATTTTCTTGACAGAAAAGTTTTCAGGAGGTTCAGCTTTCTCATTTATATTAACTCCTAGCAAAGAGGAATACTTTCATAATGAGTATTTTATACTTTCAATACATGGTAGCTATGCTACAACTGCCCGTGTCATGAACAGTGAGAATAAAGAGTAGCATTCCTCAAATGACACTGAAAAAGATAGATATTTTTTCTTTCATTCAGCAGAACTGAGTAGATTTTTTCCAGAAAGGCTCTTTGCCATTAATATATAGTTTACATATAGTACAGCTGTTTTAAGCCACCAAAACTATTTATGACACATTTATTCATTACTGTGTGGTAATCAGCATGGTTTTATTGGGTCACCACACCAAATTGCCATGTATATTAGTTTGTTTACTTTTAAGAGAGTTTGGAATGGAGATTTTATAGTCAGAGATACTAATGATAATACAATTTATTAGCGTTTACATCAGATGTTGACATTTTTAATCCATAGTCCAAATTTATTAATTAAGCCCAGCAGCAGAGCATTATATTCAACTTACTGTTGACTCCTACAATTTATTGAAAAATGATCTTGCTTCACCTTATGTATCAGAAACAGTTTGCAGAGAGCTTTGCTGCTGCAGAGGTATCTCTATCAAATTTGTACCACAGATTAAAAGAGAAGGAAATGTTTAAAATGCCATTAAAATTGAACAGTAAATCTTTCACTTTAAAAAAGAGAGAAGGAGGAGAACTCATTTCTCATTTCTCATCAAAGGTTGGCAACTAATTAGTCTCACTCCAATTAATACTTGGGTTATATAAAAGATGATTGATTCTGTCTAGATTTTTATCCTTTGAACATATGGCAACAAGGAACATGGAAAGTTTTCACCTGTCATATTTGTGCTTGTACCTTAAAGTGTGAATATATGGGCTATGCACAGGCAGTGGTCTAGTATTTTGGCTGCAGAGATAAGTGCACGCTATTCAATCACTTTTATTTCCGCTGTTTACAGCTGATAAAGAACAGATCTTGGCCATGCAGAAAGCATGTTGATCACCTATATTGGGTACAGATGGCTTCTGAAAGTGTATCCAGGCTGGTGATTCCAGAGCAGAGCTGAGACTATAACAATAATGGTGACATGTAAAATTTAGGCTCACAGTAAGATGTAGAGTCTGGACACAAAATGGCCTTCCAAAAAAACCAGCTAGCTTGTCTCAATTTCCTACAGGTAGTCCCATAATGCTGACCACTCACTGCACCCTCCCTCCCCCATTGCCCAGATCCTGCTTGCTTCCCTTTTAAGTCTGTTGTTTGAATTTCCACTCCCATGCACAAGCAGACCTTGACACAATTTCAGCCAGGGAAGGCTTTGGTGCTCTAACCTTTCTCACATAAAACAGGTTCCATGTGCTCTGCAGAAATTGCTTGCCCAAGACAAGCTTGTCTGGAGTTATACAAAAGCAGACCCAAGGGAAATGGGTGGAACAAAAGCACTTGCTGAAAATGACATCTGGGATGATGGAGGAGAAGGGTAATGGTCAAGCTCAGCAGCCCAGGAACATGGACTTTTGCACAATGCCTGCTCGTTCATAAAGCCCAGCCTGCTACTGGTAGGAGGGGTGCCGGAGAAAGTTACAAAATAAAGTTGTTACTTGTGCTGATTCTAACAGACTAGTTACTAGTCCCTCCATTTTGGGGAAAATTTTACTCTTCTCATCCTCAGCCCCTCGTTTGAGAGGTGGTGATTTAGAAAAGGAATTTGCTAACCTGAGTGTTAATTTACTTTAGGAAAAGTTAAATATGAGTAGCTTGAACAGCTGGATATTTTAAGCTCTGTCATATTTATTATAGGTTAGAATTTCTCCTGCTTGTAGAGAAGCTTTTGCAGGAATAGAGGGAAGATCTCTGACAAGAAGGATGCACAACCAAGTTCACTAATTAAATGAATGTTGATCTTAGCATACTGTCTTCTCTCACTTTCAGTTGCTTTTTATGAGCTCTCTGCCTTGGTCTCTCTCTGTATCTTTTATGCATTTACCTTTCTTTCTTCCCCCCTTTTTTTTTGTTTTATTTTTTGTTCGTTTGTTTTGTTTCTTTCCTTTTTTTTTGTTTTCCCTACCAAAACAAGGAGAGATTATGAGACTATTTTCCAAGGAACTGAGTAGATCGAGTGCAAATTCTTATATACAGAAGGGCTGGAAGGTGAGGAAGTGCAGACAAATGCAAGTTTCTCAGTGTCACGAGCACTGGTCCACTGCAGACTGCTACAAGCACCGTGTCAACCACCTCAGTGATTTTCTGCATTTCTGCTGTTCAGAAATATTTGCTGGCACAGGTAACAGCAGCACATACTGCAGCTCTTCACTGACTGCCTCTGTACTGGCCTGCCACAAAGGGAAAGTATTGCTGAAACGTGGGCTAACCTCAGCTAGATTTCTTTCCTCTTCCCTATTTTTCTCTTCCACATGTATGTGCCATGCAGAGGTAATGTAAGGGCAGGCTGTTACTTAAATACAGCTGCTCCTCGAGCCAGCAAAACTGCTGTTAGTCACTATTACTAGTTAGTCACCCCCTGTTCAATGCCATCTTTCCAAAATCTAACCAGTCTCAAAATATCCTTTCTAGCATGATGATGTTAAGAATGCACAGAAGACGAGACAAAAGTTACCACCATCCCTGCCTGGCTCCATGGGGTCCCGCGTGCCCCCACAGACACACAGGCAGGTTCAGTATTACGGTCGGCAGCAAACAAGTCGGGAAGGGATATCTGCTTGCATGCCAGCAGGAGCATTTATTGCATCCTCACTGCTGAAGGTACCAGGGGCAAACACACCAACAATGGCTGGCTCAGGGTTTTTCCCAGGGCCGGGAAAAGGCAGGATCAGGGAGCGGGGACCAATGGGAGAGCCCCGGGGGAGTGACAGGGGGCCAAGGCCAGGAGCCAACCGGGGAATTCAAACCTGGACAGACCAACACAGCAGAATAATGCATCCTGGGCGAAGCCCCTCTGGTCACCCCAACACAATCTGTGTTTCACTGGCCACCACAAAGAGTAATTAACTCATCCTGAAAAAATTATACACTGCATAATTTGAGCAGTATATAATTGATCAATGTTACTTCTGTAAGCATTTTGTGGCCCTAGCTTGTAAATTAAATAAATTCCTGATAAAGAAGTATGTAGAAATCCAATATAATTACTTCACTTGTTCATATACTTTACTAGAGAATTATTCTTTCTGTAACAAAGCATATTTTCTGCACTGTTGAACTACATCCCTCTTAATGGGATCTGCCTCTTTCAGGTTTTTATGTTTACTTGACTGGCTGGGTTGCCTGTTTGAGAAAGGGAACTTTTTTGAATTATGAAAACAAGAAAATCTCATATCCACAAACTGCTCTCTATGATATTTATAATACAATATAAATGTTAACAGAAGAATTACTAATTTTCAAACATAATTATCAGTAACTATTCATGTTTTTGTCTTCTCAGTAGTTCATCAACTAGCAGTAAATCTTATATTGTTCTGGTCATTCACCTGAATACGGGAAGAGAGTATTTCAGTGAACTGGGTATGAAACCACTGTCCTTTCTATTTTTCCAGTATTTCCAAAGTACTTCTGCTTTTGCAAACTGCACCTTGAATGGCACCAACTGTGAGCAGTTTGTTGCCCTGTGATGAGGCACTTTGTTTCCTTGGACTGTTAGGGAGCGTCAGGAGCCAGATCCTCAGCTGGTGTGAACTTATGAATATATGAATAGTGTAGAAGTAAATACACTGCCATTTAGGCTGCCTGCTGATGTTCCCTTTCATTCCCTTAGAGTGATGTGTGTCATCCCACTCACATAAACCTAGCATGGCTGATGTTATTCAAGATGTTATTTGCAAAGCAGAAGGGCTTTGCTCTCTGTAAGGGAAAAGGAGCAGTGGCCCTCCATCCAATTCATTCTCTCCTCCACTAAAAAGGTGTTCACAGGCTATTGGTTCAAGAAAATCATCAGTACTTGCTTCCAAAGTAGAAAGCAATAAGCTGCTATTCAAGGGCAGATAAGTAAATTGAAAACAATGGAATTATGTTCCTTTACTCTGCTTTTAAGGTTATATTTTTAAGTCTTGACCAAGATTTTATTTTTCTTACACTGTTTCTGCTGAAAATAACTTGTGCTCCTGGTGCCCACCAATTAAGTTCAGGCTTCATTATGTACCATACATAGCAGTGTACTGGCCCTAGATACAGAACTCCAAGGTACATGAAGTAGGTTTGCTGATCATACTGAATTGGGAGGAGCTGTTGACTCCCTTGAAGACAGAGAGGTCCTGGGCAACAAGGTCTAGGTGACCCTGCCTGCACACTAGGTGACCTTCTAAAGCCTCTTCCAACCTCAAATATTCTGTGTTTGTACATAACACATTCAATAATAGGGAATTAACAAATACATGACGCTATTTTACTGAACAAAACACCATCACCTAAATATCTTCTTGTTGCTAGGGTTATAGAAATGTTCAAAACACTAAAGTGACAGCAATCATGACATTTATTTATATCACAGGTGTAGAAACAAGTGTCTACAATTAATTGTATTTTCCTATCTGAAGGACAAATTAAAAGAATATCCTATATTATAAAAAAGCCTTGGGTTACATCTAGTGATTGTACATAAATGTGGTAAAAATAAAACCAGATTTTTCACATTTTTTTTTCTTTTTGGTCTTTGATTCCTGTAGCTAATAACATATTCAAAAGGTATCAGAAATTTAATGGATCTTTTTTCTGACCTTTTATTCCTAAAGGATAATTTAAATTATTTTAATTCTTCTCTTCACTAAACATGTCTAAAATGAAATTAAAGAAAGCATATGAACATTCTTTCAAGGCTCCATTAAGATATAATATTTGTTCAATGAAACAGAACCCTTGCTTTTAAAAAAAACCCTCTAATTCCTCTGTTCTTTATTGGATTATGAATTTTTGGACTATGCAATATCTGTATTGGTATGGTTAGGGGAATAATTGTTTAATTTTTTTAACCGATTGGTAGATATTCTGCATCTATGTCAACTGCTCAGAGAATACCCCCTGGAGCTAATTAAAAAAGGCAAAGCAACAAGCAGCCTAGTTTCATCTCAATTGTTATAAAAGGGTTTGGACTCTGGTAAAAAGCCACAGTAAAATTTACCACGTAAACCTACTACATAAATCTACCACAGAAAAAGCAGGTGTTGGTAAACCAGAACTTGCAACAGTATCAAAAGTAAATTTGTAGATTTGTAGAGGTATAGAAAATATAGTCATAAGTTAACAAAAAAACCCATATCAATGTCTACCTCCTATGAATCTCTTGAAAGGAAAAAAATCTTTTCAATATGCTGTATTATGAAAAGACTAGTTTTCTACTGTAAGACATTAATATTGTAATAAAGAGGAATCAAATGCACGAAATGGACACTATGTGCAAATAGGGCACAGAACAGAAGACCTTAAGCTGCAGAATTGAAAATTCGGAGTCAGCAGAGAGACAGGAAAAGCTGAGTGTGCAGAAGACTATGAAAGAATCCCAGCTAGCCCTGCACATCTATAGGTGTCATGTGCTCTAGGTTCTTGTTGCCATTGTGGCAAAGAAAACCTTTAAAGAATATTTGAAGAAAGATAATACAGGTATGAGGATGACTTTTGAGCCATTTTCTATGCTGGTGTCAATCAGTCATGGCAAGCTAAATTCTCAGTCCTGTGCTTTCCACTCTCCTAGGATTGTGAGCTGATATCACAGCTAAATGCTGTTCATGCTCCTCAGTATTTCATGCCATTGTACCAAAATAGTGTGATTGTCAGGTATTCCCACAGATCACTGATTTTCCTGAGGGTGGAATAATATACTTAAATATGAATTCAGAAATATAGTTGTTCCTGTGTATTTGTATATCTGTACACAAAAATGTATACTGCACATTCTTGCCCCTGCAGCTTATCCTTCGCACAACCAGGCAGATTTGTTTAAAATTGCAAGCCCCCAGTTTCCAACATGTACAAGTCAGCTGTGATTCTGTGGAGGACTGCTATGGTTCCTGTGGTCCCAGTGGGTTCCATAACTTTACCTTTCTTTGGTCTCACTGTCATGCTCTGTAGGGTCCAAATCTGGTCTTCTCAGCACTCTAGTTTGTGATCCAGCTACCCTACTGCCTGGTTCCAGTGCTCACCTTGGCTGCTCTGTGGTTATCTGTCATCAAGCAAACCTTTTCACGGTCAATTTGTAGTACAGCAGCAAAAAAGAAGGACTGCCAAAAGGTTTATAGGACAATTACTCTTTAATTTTGATGGCACAAATGGTGTGTAGGTCTGTACAAAAGAAATAAACCACTTATATATATTGCTTGTTATACCCAACTCTTAGATATATCTCTGGCATATGGTCTAAGACTTCTGGAGTGTCTTTTCCTAAATGTGCCCTATTTTTCTGTTATAAACTCACAGAGTGCCTCCTCCTCCCCACTCTTTTTTTTTTTTTTCCTATTTGTCCCCTTGTGTTTATTCATTCCTAGCTGAATGAATAATAGAAAGAAACTCTCTGCCAAAAGAGCGGGCTCTTACCATTCCTTTCCCAGGTCTGTGGTTTCAAAGTCTGCACTCATATTTAGTTTTTATGGGATGTCTAAAGTGTGGGATTACTTAGAGATAAAACAAACTGCTTGGAAGTGGCTTGGCAGCACAACACATCACTAAATGAGGGCTAATTTACTCAAATGAGAAATAGAATATGTTAGTACACAGATGCAATATGTGTTGTGGATTATCTGTGAGTTTAATTTTACCACAGCTCATCTGCTTTTAATCTCTTAGTCAAATTACACAAGAACAGTAGAATTGGCTTTACTTTTTTTGTATATACTAGTTTTACACAGGCATATTGAAAAATGTGCAGGTCCTCACAACCTTCTCAGCCTGAACAGACATGATGATATGGTGTACAAACCTGGGCATGCTGTTTGCCACTTGCAGGTGGTGTCTGTTGAAATAATTTACCTAGATTAACTCGTCCCATGGCATCAAATTAAACAGGCAAACGCAGTCACCATACCTCATAGCTGCAATACAGGACTACATAGTATTTCCACAATGCTTTTAAATATATGATGATCTTTCATGGTTTATCGTTTGCTCTAAGCAACATCTGAGATTTAGTGTAATTTTGTGGTGGAATGCATCGTTTTTATAGGAATCTTTTGGATAAATATATGCCTGTGTTTTTAGCTTTACTAAGAATGTTGGACAAGTCTGGTTATAAAATATTTATTCTCTAGCACTTTTAGTTTATAGTCATTATTTCAGTTATATATTATTCTCTTCATGCACTTAACTGCTTTTGTGTTTTTGCCTTGTGATAAAACCCTGTGAAATACTTTTGTTGACATTAATTAGAGAAAGCTGAGTAAGTTTGGATGTTTATGATAAAATATTCAGAAGACAATGGGAACTTGGCCTTGCGTGCTGCACATCTCTGCACATCACATTTTACTCCACATCTTAGGATGACCAGATGTTCTCAATCCTAATGGAGTGTTCATTATTTGTTATTGCCACTTTTTTGAGTTTTATTGAATGTATTTCTGAATCAGCAGCTGTCAATAAGCCTTAAAAGAGTTATTTCTGTGGAAGGAATCTTAACATTTTTGAAGACAGTAAATCTTGGGACCTTTGAGACCTCACTAGTTTTCAGCAATATTTCTGTCTCTTTGAATACTGTGTAAATTTTAGGACCAGATTACTATGCTTCTTCTGGAAGCCAATGAAATACAAGCAACAAAAAATAACAACAGCAACTTCCCTGAAAATACACTGCAAAACAAAGAAGACTAACTTTTCCATTCACAGTATATTAAAAAAAAAAAAAAATCTGCAGAAAGTTCTTGAGCATTACCAAGGCTTCAATGCACACTAATTTTTGCAAACAAAAGGTCACCTTTAAGCCCAGACCCACAGGCAATCTCCAAGAGCTTCTGAGCTTACCCCATGCCTGCAGTTCAAGGAGATGATGCAAAGATCATGGCTGAGAGCAAGGCTTTGCCCCCAAGCTGTCCAGCCCCACTCTCTAAACTCTAAGCACTACAACACTAAGTGACAAAGAGCAGATCTCTTGTTCCTGGTTTCCTGCCCTTTATGGACCATGATTGATTGGTTAAAAGTAGAAGGCTGATCCTTAGAGTGGTATTATGGGAAGAAAAGGAGCCAATGTTTATAGAGAAAATATATACATAAATTAAGGTATAATTAGAGAAGCTTCATTGAACCTTCCTCTACTGCTTCTGTTCGTCAGGGTAAGCTAGACATCTACCATGCCAGGTCTTTCCAGTTGGCTGTGTGTGCTAACATGCACTGCGCTGTCAAAACGCAACATCAACTGCAATTTTTTTACAATCTTTGGAACAAATTTCCTGTACTGAGAAAGAACCCAAATATAGCTCTGCATAAAATAGGAGCACCTCCTAACAATGCTACTGTTACTATTTCCAACAAACTGTAGTGAACACACAGATCAGTGATCAAGTGTGCCCTTGTTGCATATGTGGGAGATATGAGGTTTCAAGGATCTAGATCCATATCAGAAGCCTCTGGTCTGTGGCAGATTGGCTTCCACTGGCAGCTAAGGCCCTGTGTGGCCTTTCCCCTCCCTCCCTCCCTTCCCTCAGTGGGGCAGAGGAGAAAATGAGTAAAAGAAGAGTGAGAAAATCCATGGGTTGAGATAACAACAGGGACATAATTTACCAATTACCCTTGTGGGAAAAACAAACTCGACTTGGGAAAACTAATTTAATTTGTTGGCAGTTGATATGAATATTTAATATTAATCTGGGTACTGGAAATTAGCAACAAAACCAAGAAATGAACATTAAAGCAGTTAGGGAAAGCACTACTCCTCCTTCCCCAGTTTCAAAAGACAGCTCCTCTTATCCCCCTTGTTATTGCAACAGGCACCCTCTGTCCCTTCCATGACAGACTAGGTGTTGCAGGATGGTCTGTGGTCTGGATATTTTGGGGTTTTTTTTGCCATTTCATACTTCTCACCCTTTTTTTTTGGTGTTTTTGCCTTGTGACAAAACCCTGTGAAATACCTTTGCTGACATAATTACAGAAAGAGGTAAGGAAGTTTGGATGTTTATGATAAATCTGTGCTGCTGTGCAGGTCTTCCATGGCTGCAGTCCCTTTGGGAATGCCTGCTCCTTCTCTCTTTTTCCTCCTGTCCCCACTGCACAGGGCTGTTTCTCTGACTTTTCCCCCTTAATCCTCACTACCTCTGCATCATTTTTGCCCTTTTTTATACACACTTTGCCGGAAGCGCTCCCACTTCATCTGTGGGGCTCAGCAGTGTCTTGTAGTGGGTTGGCTGGAGCTGTCTGGAATGGGCTCTGTCTGGCACAAGGCAGTCCTGGCCTCCTCTCACAGAGCTCCCCTGCACCCTCTGCTGCTTCTGGACCCCAGGCATGCAACATACATACGTATATACATGCACACAAAGTTATCCTAAAAGTTAGCGCGAGAGTCTCCTGTGTGCATTTCGGTTGAGGACACTGAGACATTGAGTACTGTATGAATGAACTTCTAGTCTGGTTTTAAAAATAGAAATGCATAGAAGTTGAATGCTTTGCTGTTTACCAGTCATCTCGAAATCACTATACTGCAGCTGCAGGTGAAGGTGTGTCTCGATGCACTGAGATCAGAGCTGAACTTCAGAGGGGATGTATCAAATGGCATTGGTATGTTCCAAGCTCGAAATGAGTGTTTTAAAAGTGTATTATCACTGCAACAAGATAAATTTTAAACACGGGGAAATTCAGATATGTGGGGCGACCCTGATTAGAGAGCTTGAAAACTTGTCTCCTACTTGTTGTTTCTTGGCAGAATCCTTCCTCTAGTCTTTTCAATCTAGCTTTTATCAGTAGCTTTCTTGAAAAAATACCAAGAAGTATCCTGCGGATTTTTAAGAAAATATTCTTTCCAGTACCTCAGAGCCTTGGATGTTAACCCCTGCTGCTGGCAGTATTCAGTCAGTCAATATGTCGTCTTCTCCAAAAACAGCAGGTAGTAATTTAGGTAAGTTATATGTAATTGTTCTTATTGGCTAAAAAGAGAAAGATCCAAGGCAATATTAGACACTGATAAACTAAAGACTACTAAAACAGTACAACATATTTATGGAGCACAGAAACACAGAACAATCGAGGTTGAAAAGGACTGCTGGAGACAATCTTCTCCAAGCTCAAGCAAGGCCAAAGCAGGGTGTCCAGGACCACGTCCAGTTGGGTTTAAGAACAGAGACTCTACAACTTCCTTGGCCAATATGTTCTGCTGTTTGACCATCCTTGCAGTAAAAAGGAGGTATTTTTGTGCCTGGGTGTAATCTCAGGTGTTTCAGTTTGTGCCCATTGCCTCTCTTTCTGCCAGTGGAAATTATTGAAAAGAATCTTTACTCCTTTTCATCAGGTATTTATGCACAGTGATAAGATCCCTCCTGAGATTTCTCTTGGCGTTCCCAGACCTCTAAACCTCTCCCTATGTGTCAGGTGCTCCTTACATGTCAGATGCTTCAATTATTTAATCACCTTCGTGACTCTGAGGTGTACTTAGCCTATCATGTCCATACCTTTCTTGTTTGTTTCCCAACCCTGCTCAACTGGATAACATCTCAATGTTTCATGCAGACCTGCTGTCTTTTGTTGATTTCCTGTTTGAGATTTAGAACTTAGTGAAGAATTTTAGTGCTTAAAAATATTATTAAAACCCTATAGTAAGAACTGCTTTTGGATGGATTATTCTTATTTATATTAATAATTGTGTGGTATAATTTGGTATCTAATGTCAAAATAATTAAAAATTTTGACCCTAAAAATAACAGGAGTTCTATCAGATTAATTAAAGGCTTGTCTACTGCAAAACTCTAAATTTACTTTTTATTTGTTACAAATAACAGAAATCTACCCTTGGACTATCACTTCAGTATTTATTTATATAGCATTTTCTTTATGATGATAAAGAAATTTACCAGGCAAGTCCAGCCATGACATGACTATTGGTGAAAAAATAAGCAATGAGGACTGCACATTCTCATGCAGAAATAGAACTGCAAAGGTAAGTGTTCAGATGCCCCAAAAATGCTCTTAAATGCTGAAAAATAAGTTAGTCTAGGTAAGTGTAGTGGTTTTAGGTCAAATTATGCATTAGTCACTGACAAACAAATGAAGACAATCTGCAGGGGAAGAATGTAACTCTTGGAAAATAAAGCTTTAAGATACCCAGAATAGACATCTCCTCATGTCTTCCACAGTGTAATGCTGGGGGCAAGGAGAGGTAATGGGATCCTTGTATAGGTAAAGAGTAGAAATAGGGTCATGAGCTTGCCTCTAGCTGCACCACTGTAAAGGCTGAAATGATAATCCATTGCATCTGCCTCTGTAATTTAAGGGGGATGTATTGAGACAGCTTGAAGGAAGGCACTCAAAGTGATCTATGAATTGCAAAACAATGTGAGGCTTATAGAGCTCAACCCTTTGAGCTTGCTGAAAAGCAGGCTGAAAGATCATTTCACACATAAGTGAATCTGATGGGTGGAAACTTTCTAACATCCCTAGAAGAAGCCAAATTCAGTGATGGGATTCAGGATTCAGCGATGGGCGGTTAATGTTAGAAAAAATCAGCCTTAAGGTAAGAAGAATTTTACTTGCAGTGCAGGTAATTAAAAGTTGGGGAGATGCTGGACTCATCATAGTTCAGAGAAATATAAATGAGTTGGGAGAGTAAAAAAAGCAAAAAAAGAGAAAAAAAAAGCTTAACTTCACCTTTTGAGAGCATTCATATTGCCCAAAGAAGGGCAGCTCAGCGTTGGCACACGTGGAACTAGAAAACACCATTTCTAATATTTTCTCAAGGGTTTGCAGGAAAGTTTTCCTCTAGGGGCAATCAAGGATTTTTTTTTGTTTGTTTTGTGTGTTTTAGTTTTCTTTTTTTTTTTTGTGGGTTTTTTGTGTGTTGAGATTGGGGTTTTCTGTTTCTGTTTTTGTGTGGTTTTTAGTTGTTTTTGTGGGTTTTTGTTGTTGCTTGTGTTTTTTTCTAACTTTAGTTTTATTTTGTTTTCCCCACTCTTACCTCAGAGATGACCAAGACAGTGTAAGGCAGTGCCCTGAGGCCAACCACGTCACCTGTCTGGGGAATAAAACAATCATTTGTGTTAAGAAAAAGACAGGCTGAACAACTGTCAAAGCTAGAGGTGGAAAGAAATATTTTTGCCATTCATATTCACGGGGCTGCAGAGGTCCTTCTTTTTTTCCTCCTTGGCAACCTGAAGCAGAGAGTATCTGCAGGATTATTGAAGTGTATATCCTCTATTTTGTTCTGTGCTACTCCTGGGCCCTGAAGTGATACTGAGCTTCCCTGCTTCATTGCAGTGCTATGCAACAGTCTCAGCCTCTATGAAATGAAATGTTTTAACATAAAACATTTGGGATTCTTTTTTTGTACTAATAAAAGGGTTGCTGGGTGAAAACAAATGGTCTGTGTTATGCAGGAAATCAGTATAGATGAAGATCCCTGAAGCCTCAAACTCCATGAAGCGATGGAAGGTTAATCAAAGCACTACATAAAAGCACAATAAGACCCATTCCTTTAAAATGGTTATGACCCATGGGATCCAAATATAAATTCTGGGTAGCTCTTGTTCCTCCTCTCCCATTAGAGGGCAATGTTTATGTAGGCAAAACTCCCATTAAAGTCATCATCCTTCATTTGCATATATATTCACGGGATTAAAAAACTAGTGTTGAGTTTATCTTTTGAAACCATCAATCCATGTCTGCTTAATGTTTCCTCAAATGACATTGGAATAAAGGAGCTCATATAAGAACAGGCATCAGTGATAATAATAACGCCTTCTCCCACACCAATAGATACAAGTGTAGAGAAAGTTGTGTTGTTTGGGTGTTTGTAAGTGAGCTGGGAGTTCACTGTAAGTCAAAAACACCAATAAGTTTAGAAACTGATGTTTCTAATTAAATGTTTACTTTGTTTGCCGTGGGCTTGGAAAAGAGATAAGAAGCTGCTTCATGCCGATAAACAAATACGCATACAACACAATGAGATCACTAACTGCTTTGCAATATGTGGAATTATTACTTTTTCACTTCATTTAAATAAGAATTATAATACTTAACAGAATGCCTGTTTATACAGGTCTAGGGCATGCTCAAGGTTACACTGATGAAAATGGAAAACAAAGTTGATAAGATGGTCTGTTTGTTGCTTGGCAAGTTGTGACAGATAATCACTACCATATTTTCAGATGTGTGACCTGTAATTTATTGGTAAATACTTCTGTTTCACGGGTGCTACAGGCGATGTATGTGTACAGGTTTCATAAAGACCTCAGCTGAGAAGTCCCTTGTCTTAAAAATTTGCTCCCTCCTCATTAGTACTACCCTGGCATCTGAATTTCCTCATTTTACTTCTTCCTTATTTTTGTAGTCTTGTATGGGTTGTCTCAAAGATTTATTTACAAGGGCGTAGACTTTATGTCTATATGCTGAAGTTTGTATTTCCTTTACAAAAAAATAAAAATTTTGAAACATTCTAGTGCTTCTTGGTGCTTGATCTTTCTGTTTGTGTTTTTGACTGTATTTGGTGTACACTTTGGAGAACGAAAGCGTACATTTCCCAAGTGAAATTATGTAAGACTTCCAAAAACCCAGGGTCTTTTTTGTTGAGAAGTGTGGTTCAGCAATGGGAAAGAAAACAAGAACAAAAGTCAAACACTGAATAAAAACCATAACTTTGTTCTTTTATTTATGTTGCTTTGGGCAATCACTAATGTTTTTTTCAGCTCAGTTTGATCCAAGAAACTATTTCTCTTGAACAGTTTGCACATTATAAAGCTACACAGAAAATAGAATATGTAAGTGGAGCATATTATTTTGTTTCCTATCCTTCTTCATGCCTACAGATGACCTGTTTGGGGAGGGAAATTTTAAAGCAGGTGAACTTATCTATAAGGCTGGTAATTGAATGCCAGAAAAAAGAATGAATTCTTTTCATTTGTTTCCTTTCCTTCTCTAGTGAAAGGTTATGGTATCAAAGTGTGATGAAAGAATATATCAAAGAAAAAAATAAAAGAAGTGGAATTTGATGCTACCCTTCTACTCTGCTCTCATGACACCCCACTTGAAGTGGCATGTCCAGCTCTGGGGCCCCCAGCATAAAAAAGTGGGTCCAGAGGAGGCCACAAAGATGATCAGAGGGGCTGGTGCATCTCTTCTAGGAGAACAGAATGAGAGAGTTGGGGCTGCTTAACCTGGGGAAGAGAAGGATCTAGGTAGACCTTAGAGCAGCCTTTAGTGCCTAGTAAGTACCGAAAGGGGCTTACAAGAGAGCTGGAGAGGGCCTTTTTACAAACACATGTAGTGACAGGACAATGGGGAATGGCTTCAAGCTGAAAGAGGGTAGGTTTAGATTAGATACTTGGATGAAATTCTTTACTGTGAGAGTGATGAGGCACTGGCACAGGTTGTCCAGAGAAGCTGTACATGTCTCATCCCTGGAAGTATTCAAAGCCATCTTGGAGGGGTTATCAGCAACCTGTTCTAGGGGAAGGCGCCCCTGCCTATGGGAGGGGGTTTGGATCTAGATTTTTTAGGTCCCTTCCAACAAAAACAGGGTTCAGGCTGAATTTTCAGAGCATATTTTAACTCACACCAATAGCATCTTGTACCTCACACAATACACCTGTGCTTACTAGTTTCTTTTGAAGTTCTTCCCAATCAATGTAATTCCCTTCTCAGCCTCTGTGTTCCTGCCCATGCTCTATGCGACAGTATTTGAACTATGAGAAAATGGCATTTTCTAGGTAGAAAAAAATTGCTGTCTTTCCACTGAATTACATTTTCTGCAATGCTGTGAAAATGTGGTAACAAGATTTTCCAGATAATAAGACCATACAAGAACAAGCATGACTTGTTCCTTAAGGAAGGAAATTCCTGTTGGATGGATGGTGTGTCTTCTTTTCCCTGCTCACAGCATTATTCCTGGATTGTATGCTAACATGATATAGCATCAAACACAGCTTCAGAAATGAGAGACAGAGCAAGAAACTTGGACCTGTCTGAGGTTCAGGCTTACATTACTGACATTGTAGTCGAGCCTAGCTCTTTCTGGTGACACACTTAAACAAACTCTGCCATATATCTCACTGGATATTGACCATGTGTCCTTACAGTCAGATACCTCCTGAGATGCTTAATCCTTCCCTGAGTCCATTAGAAAATAACTTCTGACTAACCAAACATGAATCCTGCTGAAAGGCATAAAATTTATACACTGTAATTGCACCATTTTGCTGTAGTAAAAAAGTACTACATTACCATGTAGTAAAGATGATAATGCCAGTGAATATTTCTGTATGCTGGAACTTCATCATGTGAGTTGCCAGAGCAGCTCATGACATGCTTTTTGACCTCACACGTTCTCAAAAATTTCTTGGCATAGTTCAGGGTTAGAGTGGGCCATGGACCACCCTCACTTGATAACTTGCAGTCAGCTGTCTTATATATTGCAGGATAATTTAATAGAATAGATGAAAGCTGTTTTGCTTAGGTCTTTAAGATTGCTGCTTGGCACATTTTGTGTACTAGTAAAGTCATGGCTTTAAATGGTCTCTGGGTTAAGCCCTGCTGTCTACAAAGACCACTTACAGCCAGGAGCTCTAATATTCTTCTTCCAAGATAAATTCTGATTCAGTGAAAAAGAAGCCAAAGAGACAATCACTAGGTATTTGGAAGCTCCAAACACAAAATCAGACTCCCCTAAGCAGGGTAAATCTGACTGCTAGTCTTTATACTGCCTTCCTCTAGAAGAGAGGCAAAGCCCTCCATTACCTCTCTGTTGGTCTTCTAGTTGCTCAAATCAGATGAATGGAATGAATTCCTGTTTTATCCTATAAACATAATCACTGAGAATTTTTTAATGGCTTCCTCCTTATTTCAGTTCCTTTGTTATAGATGGACATCTGGTACCAAGAAAACTTGGGAATATCTGGATTTAAAAATAATTTTGCTTAGTTTACACACTGATGTGGGCTTTCCTTTATTGTTCCAAGACTTTTCTTGTCAAATATCAAGGGTTTATTGCAAACCACAGGTATTAAATTTATTCTAAAATGTTTAAACAATGGCAACAGAGTATTTGTTTTACTCGCTGTATGTAAAAGTTGTTGAAGTGTTTTCACCCATGACACACAAAAATGCCTTGGGCAGAAATCAGAGTCAGAAAAATGCCTTTATGAAAGTTTGAAATTTCGTAAGTTTGAGTGTAAGTATAAACAAATAACTTTCTAATATAAACCCATGTAGCCTTAGGTAATGAGGCTGCTACATAATGCAGTTTCGGAAATAGGTGAAATTATCAAAGAGATTGTATTTTGCTAACTTTTAAGCTAATCTTAGCCCAGATGGGTCCTAAGCAATAGAGGCTCATTTGTGTTTTAAGACACTGCAAACAGAAGAAGGTGCATTCATTGTTAGTAGAATGACTAGAAGCAATCATCATAGTCTAATTGTGAAAAATAAATGTGACCATGGGCATTGCCATTGTGATGCTTTTCCCAGGAAAGATAAAGAAGTATTAATAATATAAAAGGCACTGTTAAAATGCACTTAGTAAAGATGATTCTAGAATTCTGAGATGGTAAAAAAAAAGATGAAAAATATGTTTTATGAAAGGAAGGTAATAAAGAAAAATCACTCAAGTTTTGACAATATTGAAACTTGAAAGTGTTGTTTAACATCTCTGATTTTTCCCTCGAGGGCCTAGAAAGGAGGTAGTGATTTAGCTCAGTATCCTCTGGGTTCATCATCTGTGAAGAAGGATTAAAGGAATCATGAGTAGAATCTTCTTGAACAACTCTTCTTACACAAGCTACATACTAAGTGCAGGCTTTCTAACATGAGAAAGAATATTAAGGTGGCAGTGAATGTCAAAAGAGAAGTCACAACTTATAAACAAAATTTATATATATATACAAAATTTATATATATATACATTAAAAAAACCACAAGAAAGGCATGGACCTGATGGAACAATTCCAGAGGAGAGCTTCTAAATTGATCAGAGGGGTAGAGTGCCTCTCCCATGAAGACAGGCTGAGGAGAGAGTTAGGGCTGTTCAGCCTGGAGAAGGAAAGGCTTTGTGCAGACCTTAGAGCACCTTCCAGTACCTAAAGGGGGCCTGCACGAGAGCTGCAGATGAAATTTTTCCCAAGGTCATGTAGTGACAGGACAATGGGGGAATGGCCTTAAGCTGAAGGAGGGTAGGTTTAGATTAAATACTAGGAAGAAATTCTTTACTGTGCAGGTGGTGAGGAACTGGAAAAGGTTTCCCACACAGGTCATAGACTCCCCATCCCTGGACATGTTAAGACTAGGCTGGATAAGGGTCTGAGTAGCCTGGTCACATGGAAGGTTCCCATCTATGGTAGGGTGATTAGAACTAGATGATTTTTAATGTACTTTCCAACCCAAACCATTCTATGATTCTGTAAACTACAGGAAACTGGAAAATGACAAATATTCAGAACTGAGGCATGCCCTTGGTAATTTTTTCTCTTCAGAGTGAGAGATGATCCTGCCCTGTGCTCCAAAATGCTGTTAAGCCAAAAACACTTCCCTTAGAACTTGCAGTCTCTCTCCATATCACCAGCATTGCTGGTGAAGGCTGGGGAAGGTCTGAAAAAAAAATCTAATTTGGATTTGTGGACTCTGAGTGTACAGCACAGATAGGCAGAGCACAAAAGGCAGAGCACGTGGCTACTCCTCTGTGGTGTGGAGGGAAAAGAAATGTGCATAGGAGATGCTAGATATCCTGTGTGGTGTGAATCAAATTGGACTCTAGGATGTATATGGCAATGTCTAGCTGCACACATTTTTTTCTACCTGTGGTATCAAAGAGTTGCCATGCTAGAAAAAAAAATTTTATTCAGAAAACTAAAAGTAGACATTAAATCTGCAACATCAAGCAGGCTTTCTGGATGCTTGGCTGGGGTGTCAATCTGCCTGGAGCCCTTCCCACTCCTAACAATGAAGGTGAGACTTCCTTTAGTGATATTATTTGGAATCCTGTGAAGTTTAAGGAGCTTTTAAATTTTTTCTCAGCTGAGTGCCTTTCCCTTTGACAAGACCTCAGTGTTTTTGGTTGTAATCTGATGTTCCAGGTAAGTGAGACTCCTAGTCATCTTATTAGGTGAAGGCAAGCAAATGCTGGTGTGTGATCTACAGACACAGAATATCTTTGGGTTTTAATGACTGTGGTCCTTTTCCTGCTTAAGAATATGCTGGGAGGCCAGTTTAAAGTTGGGTATTGCTGAGTTTGGCTTTTCTGCAGCATAAACACTATTGTGCTGATCTTGAGAACAGGCAAGAACCATGGCAGTCAGGAATTAAAGTCCTGAAGCCCAGCCAAAACTGTTCTTACGAGTCCAGGTGCACCCTACAAGGCTGATAAACACTTTTGCAAAGCTGCAGAGTTTGCCAGCAAGAGTCTACATCTCCTCACTGCACCAGAGCCTTTCCTCAGCTAAGGTCAAATCTCAGAATCTAAAGCATGAAGTTTTTTTTTTAAACCTGCCATTTTCATTTCTCCAAAAAAATAAATGAAAAAACGCCTCTGAATGAAATAACGATCATAAGCAAAACAAAGAAATTAATCTAGTCTGCAAGAAAATCTGTTTCATGTTGTTTTCAGGGTATTTTAAAATTTTATTAAATGTATGGGAAATTTTTCCTTAAGTTTTAGGTTTCAAACAAAAAAATGGAAGCCTATAATATTTTTACCAAAATAAAAGGTTGAATTTGCTGCTTTTCTCAAAATTATATGTATTTGTTAAAAGTTCTACTTCCTAATTGTGGTATAACTTTATAGTTGTTAGCAACCAATTTCTGATTTTTATTCTAACCTTTAGTAAGTATAATATCTTTTGTAAAGATAATCTCTGCAGACACCAAGAATGTAAACCATTTGCTTTTGTCTTGCTTCTGAAATCCTTCTCCTCACTTCATCTTTTCATTAATTACAGGAGACTACTCAGTTCCAGTCCCAAACTGCAAGAACTATTTAGTATTTCAGTACAGTAAGAACTAGCTGTGCAAATTCTATGTGCTGTTTACAGCTAGGTACGCACATTTAGAATCAGAAATAGCAGTAATAGCTCAAGGTACAACTGTAAATTAACTGCAGATACATATTTATTTTAATTATGTTTACTGAAATTACTGTAATGACAGGAAATTAACATATGTGTTTACATCATACAGGAATTAAAATTGATCACAAGGTGCTGAATGTTGACATTTGTCACTCTCTGAAAATAGTTTGGAGTTTTTGTTTTTTTTCTTCTTTGTGCAAAAAGCATAAATTAAAGACTGAGCTGGAATGCTCCATATGATGGAATAGCATATGACCATTTCATCAATAATGTCTGTATCACTTGTTCATTAAGGGGAGAAGAGAAAAAAATTAATCATCTGCAGGTTTGATAAATTGGAATGTTACTAATTCAATGGCATTTCACTTCTAAACTCCCTGTCAGAGCTGCCTGAGAGAAGTGGAAATTTGCTCCAAGTCAGTGCATAGATGGCAGTCCATGGGCCCATTGGCAGGATTCTGCTGGAGATTATTTGGAAGCATACTGCAGTAGTCTAGAAAATAACTAAAGCTCATTAAATTACATTTGTGAATCAGATAGATTTATTTTTATTTGTTTATTTATTTTTATTTTGGAAAGAATCTCTAATGCTCACCTATTACTAGGATTACAAAACCATCAAAACCCACAACAAAACCAACCTCTGAACAATGCAACCACCACTACTAAAAATGTTTAAACCAAAAATTGCTTGCTGTGTAATTCAGTTAATGTTGTGGCACTTTATTGTGCACTTGGGAGAGATTTTTATTAGTGCATGTGACTGGACACAATGGTGATTACTGATTATCATGTAATTAGAACATAAAAGTTGAATGTCGATTAGGTTTCCCTTCTTTTAAAATCTTTAATGAACCTATTTTCAAATTTTAATGTTTTTTGTAACCAGATCATTCCCTTATGCTTTGACAATCTCTATTAATATGATCAAAAATAGATTAATGTATATGAGAAAATATAATATTATTTTTCATAATTGCATCCATTTTCCCTAAAAAGGCTCCTATTAGGAAATGATAAAGACTGTCTTTAAGTAAAAAGTACTTTGCATATTAAAACAACCATGAGATACTTTAACTGTCAGATTATTGTATAATGTGTGCATTATTTTTTTTCCCAGGATTTGAGGAAGTTTAGAGGGAAAATAAATGGTTTTATATTGTGGCTATTGGTCTAATATTTTATTGATAAATATTGTTTCTCTTGTGTTTTTACTCAGGCATCAGACAAGACATTTCTGGATAACAGAATCATGGAATGGGTCAGGTTGGAAAGGACCTTAAAGATCATCCAGTTCCGAGCCCCCTGCAATGGACAGGGACACCTTCCACTAGACCAGGCTGCTCAGAGCCTCATCCAACCTGGCCTTGAAGAGAAGAGCTTGAACACATTGGAGCAACAGTAGGTGATGATTATACTGTTGCTCTGAATTTACTTATATCACCTGTATCTATGACCAGAGCACCTTTTTTTATCCTTAACAAGAAGGTCCTTTAATATGTGGCCTATGAAGTAACAAAAGGAAGTTTTTCAAAACTTTTCTTCATCATGTAGTCCTTGTAGTCCCTCAGAGATTGCTTTCTCCTGGCTAGGGCCCAGAAACTCAGAAAAGTGTATCACAGCTCACTTCTCTCAAAAGAAAAGCATAATTTTATATAATTTTAGTTTGGGTTTATTAATTGCCTACATTGAGCCACACCATCAAAACCAGCATCCAACACATGTGGGGATGGAGGTTTACAGCAGTAGATCACCTCCACCCTCTGGGAGGTTGTCTAACAATGCAAAGGATAAGATACAGCAGACATCCTGCCCACCACTGAGAAGCAGGGATCTGTGGGTCACAGAATCAGGCAACTATTTGGGTTGTAAATCCACAATACTGGACACAACTTATATGTTTTAGATTAATGTTAAAACATACGGTAATAACATGACATCTAATTATTTTAGAGTGAAAAAAAAAAGCCTCAGTGTCAGCAATATTTATTTGAAATAAAATGAAAATATATAAAACATTTTATATCTTATAGTTCATATTTATAAAAAAATTCTTCTACAGCATATAACTGGCATGCTATTATTCAAGGTCTGATATTTAAGATACTGGAAAATATATTCTTGTTCAATATTTAAATTTAAGCACTTGGATTTTTTTTAGCTCCAGCTGTTCAACTGAATGAACATGTTTGTAGTTATTATCGGATTATAGTATCAGTTTATAGTTGGGAGCTTTCTTTCTAGCTCAGATGCCTGTTCATCTGAATAATTTTTTGATAAAGGTTAGATTTCCTTATGTTCAATTCCACTTTGATCTCTGTAGCAGAAAATACTGTCTCATTGTGTGACTTTATTGTCTTTGCTTACATAGTATCAAAGACTTCATTCACATTAACATAAAGACCCTAGGTTGTTTTGACAAGCATTTTAGAATATTTATGTTTATATTTATATTTCTTTGAATTAATGGTAAAGGTTATTTAAATGTGCCTTTCAATGTTTTTCTCCTTTGAGATATTACATAGGATATAAAACAATATAAGAATTTCTGCCTGGCCTCTTAATAGGTAGAATAAATAATAATAACGATAATAAAAAAAAATTCCACAAATTAAAAATCTCTATCTTAAAATATCCAGCAATGATCAATTTAATCTAATGCCGTGTGCCATAGCCAGAAAAAATTAAAAATAAATAGAGGGCCTAAACATTTAGTAAGAAATTTATTTTAGAATAAGTATACCAACTTGTGTCAGTACTAATGATAGGAACAGAAAAGTAATCAGATATAGCAAATGCTGCAAAAATCCTGAAGTCAGACATTTTTGCATCTTCTTCAAGACTTTTTTAAAAATTGGCCCTAATTCTTCACCTGCTTAACACTTGAGATCTCAGCAGACAACTATATTAATTGCCAGTCGGGAATTTTGGCTGCTAAATGGTAAAGAACAGGAGTGAGAAGTGATGTACTGACATGCTATGTTTAACTAGTATTGCTGCTCAGATAAAATTATATGCCCTTATCTGCAAGATTTTATAATTCAATCTTAGATCTTGCTGCTACATTGAAATGCTCCACAAAGCATAATGTGGATAAATTTGCTGTAATTGACGATGTGCAAATGTACTGGTCAGTGACCTGATTTAAAAGCCATTGGACTAAAATTAAAAATAGATCCAAATCAAATAGCATACCCAAGTTTTGAGTAACAGCATAGTCACATTAAACTGAAATTAATAGTGCAAGGTATTATTTACAAGAATTATATCTTATTTCCCCCATAAGTATAGCCAAAGTATTTAACACTGAATAAAAGCAAAGTTAAAAACATAACATGGAGCAGTGCACTGTTTGCAAGGAATGCACCTGGGTTGTGTTTAAAGCTTTGCACTGACACTAGAAATTGATGCTCCTCTGTTTATTAATCTTTTACATCAGAATATTCCTGCACTCTCAGAGGTTCTGAGGCAGCTAACAGCTATTGACTGAGAAGTATTTAAATATCTTTGATCCTAGCACTGATTTGAGGAATGCCCTGTCTATATAACACAGGCATGTTGTGTGATCAGAGGATGGATACAATCAAAGGCCTGGTGCTGAGAACCTGACATCCACACTGCTCTTCTGAGAGTTTTCCTCTGGAGCAGCTCAAGAGTGCTCCTGTGGACTGCAGGCACATTAGCAACTGGAAAATGTTATGCGCTCATGAAGTTTAGTTTCATCCAAAAGTAATTGAGTTTATATGCTCCAGGACTTTTCAGAGCATGAAACGAAGTGTAGCAAGTGGAGGAAATGGAGAAATTGGGTTTGAAAGCTTGCTCAGTCTTTTAGATAAAAATATATATTACATTCTAGAGATGATGATTATTAATAAATGGTGATAGTCTCTTAGAGATATAATGAGGTGAGTTTTTCAGGGATCATAAGGCTTGTTCTCTCTCAATCAATTTTATTTTTCTTTAGTCTCTGTTTTACATGTAGCTGACTGGAAAGAGAAAATCATTACTCAGAAAAATACTTACGAAACTTCTTCCTGTTAACCACATTTTTACTGAAAATATGAAACAAAATGTTACAACTGGAATAACCTCAAATATCTAGATGCTGTCTTCCTTACTTGGTTTTGGATTCTTACTGCCGTGAGGTATCATTACAAAATAATTGGGAATTATGAAAATCAAAATTTTAACTTCTAAAATGTTTGATTTTCATCCTCTGCATCCTGTGGGCTAATATTTGAACCTATTTATCATTCAGCCCCTTGCAGTGGTCAGTGCACATACAGGAGGATAGTCTGGATAGCTCTGGTGATTGTTTTTGTCTTCAGAATTAATTCAGCAGCAAATCATTTTAGTTTTTCCTTCCTTAATTGGGAGAATATGAGCCACTACACCAACATCAATAGACATCTTTTGCTCTGTCATAGTATACCTTAGTATATATTTTTAACTTCAGGTCTGAATTTTTCACAGACTTTCAGGCTACAGGTGTTGAGTGAAATGCCACAGGTGGGGCTGATGCCATGATGATTTTTTGCCTTTTCTTTTATACCCCTTTTATATCCCTTTTATACCCCTTTTATACCTTTTTACAACTTCTGTATTCTCAATGCTTTTTGCCTGCATTCTTGGACTTGTTTGTTAAGCTAGGAGATGAAACATTTTAGAGGGTTTGTAGTCAGGGATCAATATGCCCAGACCCCAAGGTCCTCTCCAGAACACATTTTGTAAACTAAGATAGAGCCATCCAGGGGAAGGTTCCTCGGGGAGGGGGGCCCACTCAAACCTCTCATTGGGGAATTTTTGATAGATATGCTAATTAGTAAAACATATAATGTTGTACCAGATCTTTTGGGGTTGTGCATTGCGGTGTGCATTGAGGTGCATTTGACCTGGACATGGTGCACCTAAGGATCCTTAGAATATATACCAAGGTAAAATCCCTTTTTTCCTTCTAGTTGTGTTTGACTCTTGATTTTAAGAGCAGGAAAAGGCATCAGGGCCACCTGCCTTCTGTGCCATGCCCAGTTGTTGTCAAAGGCCCTGGGGAAAGGAATCTTCCCCAGGCCATGGAGCTGATGGGTATTCCTTGGCTCTAGCCTGAGCAGTTGATGGACCTGGAGCTGAGAAGGAAGTCTGGGGGGACTGGATAGGAGTTAAGTACCTGCATGTTTGTGGAGGGCTTCTGTTCTTTTGGTTTCTCACCAAAGTGTTCTTCTACACCATAAGTACTAGCTTGATCTCATTGTGCTGCATATGAGTTCCCAGTGACAGAAAAGTTTTTGCCTTAATAAACTAAATTTAGTTTAATCACGAAAATTAAAGGTCTGAGATAAACAAGTAGATTAAATATTATCTTTCTGAATCAAATTTCTTGAAAGCAGAAGTAGTTCAGCCACTTACACAGGCTTATTTAGCACTTATATTAGACTGTTATTTATATTTATGTTTAATTTTGATTTCTTATTTATTTGGGTTTCCCTTCAATGGCTAAAGCTTTCCTGACCATTTTTTGAATGTCTGAATAGGTCTTGGCAAAATTGCTTCTCTTCAGTTCTAAATACCAGTTTACCATATGAGTAAATTTACTGAGCCAAAATTCAATTATGCTTTTGATAGCCTGTTTAAAATTTAATTCTAAGTCTGCCCATAAATAACTGACATATTTCAAGAAGGAGTTATCTGGGATTTTTAAAAGTCCTCTCTGTTCTATTCTTTAAGATTTTTCACCCTTTTTGATTCGACCTGAATCTTTGATTAATGAGATATATATATTAAAATAATCAATGAGTTAGCCAAGTTCCCACTGGAATGCACAGACTGACAAAATAATTTTACTGAAGGATATGAATCTTCAGTATTAGATAATATGCTGAAAGTATTTTATAAGTTGATGTGAACCATTTTGTACCTTTATGTCAAATTTCTGCCTTCCACTAGAAGTGTACTGTGGAAGGAGTAGTGCTTTTTCTTTGCAAAAAGTTGAGTCAGTGAAGCTGTCTTCCCATCATAAAAGTGGAAGTGCAGCCAAATTTTGTTTTTTATCTGCCCCTACTTCATGTTTGTTTATGTGTTCTGTTTATATATTTCTTTAAAATCATTCCACAGGATAATAGTTTTTCCCCTGTCATTCTTGAAATAAGACAGAAATATCTCCTGAATATATTGATGAAAAGGTGATCATGATTTTGGAATGCTGCATTGTGTGCTCTCTTGTAACTCATGCACAAGTGCATTGACATCTGCTTAATCCTCATTCAGAAACAAGGATGTTTAGCCTGACCCTAGAGGGGAGGAGATAATGTAAATTTGTTCCTACTTATTCTGTAGAGGTGTCATTAATAGTATTTTTGATTAAAAGCATTTCTTTGATCATTCATAAACAAAAGTCAAAGGAAGAGAAGAGAATGGGCATAACACAGACCTTCTGTCATGGCTAAGTCAGGTCAAACAGAGCCCCCAGACCAGGAAAATGAAATGGTAGGAGTGGGGAACTCGAAAGAAAAGGCTTGTATATAGGTTGTATAAGGGTGTTTGTGAGGAGAAGCGATGCCTCCAAAAAAAGGAAAATATGGAACTCCAGAATAAGATCCATTCAGGGACAAGAAATTCAATAGAAAGGAGTGAAGACTTGCAAACTAGATTGCTAATGTAATGGGCCAGAGACCATCCTTTGCTTCTGAGGAAGAAAATGATATTGCCTTGCTTCCATTCATGTGCTCCAAATCTTTTCCTCCAGATGAATTAATTTCAGACTGTCTCCCAAGAACAGTGTCTAAGAAACTTATCAGCCCAAACATTTTACAAACTTACTAAACTTCACCATAAAACTGCTATTTACATTTCTGTAGCTAAAGAAAATATGTTCCACAATCTTGCACTTTAATCTTATAGCTTAAAAAAAAAAAATCTATTGAGTTTCAGCATTCATTCATTCATGGTTCATATCAGACTAATTTGCTTTAATCTTCAAAGTTAGAATTTATTTGCTTCCTTTGTTCCTTGCTTCCCCTATCATATTCCAACACAGTAGCCATATTCCAGTCTAAATTTCCTGAATTAAACCATTTTAAGTTCTTAAAAAAAAAGTGTTAAAGTGTGAATTCTTAAAAGAACCTAAAAGAACCCTCTTTCTTTTAGTTTTTAAGCAATGTAAAACTCCAGTGAAATCCTGCTATATGTCTGCAATCTCTTGCCATAATGAGTACAAATAAGTAATAGTTGCAGCAGGAATAGTTTCTGTGTTTATGGCACGTTTTAAATTTTCATCATTTTGATTCTGAGCAGTGTTATGAAAACTGTGAACCAACCTCATTTTATTGTGTGAGGGGTGTTGAAAATTCCTCTGAAACACATGCAAAGCCACAGATATGTTCAAAGGCCCAAAGTCTTGAATCACAGACAAATGAAGGCATCTAAATACTTTTTATTATTGTCAAGGAGATATGCATCAGCTTTGAAAGAAACACATCAAATTTAGAGAGATGGAAAAGGAGCATAAATATGTAGTTGAAATAGACTGGGAAAAGGCATAAGGTATATATGCTCAGGTCATGTGTGAAAAGATCATTGTGAATTCTCCTTTTCCCCTTGGAAAGCAAGTGGCTTAAATACTTGATGCTGAATTGTTGCTAACTGGCTGCTGTCAAATGTTTTCTTAAATTCTTCATTAACCCTTTCCAAAGGGAGGGATATTCTAGTAGATTAACTGTATGTTCCAGCCTTCTTTTGAATTTTTGTGAATCTTGCAAGCCTCTGGGCACTTGGAAAGCAAACCAAATGTACTGATAGCCCTGACCAATATCTAAGGTTTTTTATCCTTAATGATCAGAAGAGATAACTTCAATTGGGAATGACAATTAAGGAATATTAGTGTATGGGTCTGAGCAGAAATTAAACAAAGGAAAAGGAAAAGAAAAAAAAAAAGTCAGGATTAAATCACAGCCTCTGGGATTTTGGACACAGGGGATAAAATTTTATGGAGAAATGTCCAGCTGCAGCTAACTATTTAGTTGGAATAACATTCCCTCCTCTACCTATACAAACAATAGTATATATAAAATATGATAGCACAAGTTGTCCCCTAGCTGACATAAGCACTTCAGTTAATTCCACTCCATCTTAAAATGTTCAAAATCTGGCCTGTAAGCCTGTGATTACCTAAGGAGTCCATGTTTTTCCTCTCTGAATACAGCCCGCATAGCAATTGTTCAGCTGCATCACTTCTAAAATTGCACAACAGATATATTAGCAAAATCATCCTCCTACCTATATATTATAGTTATAATTCTCCCTTTCTGTCTTAATTGCTCAAGCATCATTACACTGTCTGTCTATGCTAAAGACAATTTATATCCCATGATATTAATATACTTTTATTGTTATCTTCTAAAAGAATTCTACCTAGGCTCATTGTACCACATATTTATTTGTATGCAGATAACTGGATGAGCTTTAATAATCTTCTATTAATGAGCTTATGTCCATTTTTATTAGTCTCCATAAATTCAAATTTAACCTCTTATTTAGCTCATTTCTGTCTTGAGTGCACACTTGAGTTTTATCTTCATTTCTATCAACCTCTTTACACTGTTCCTCCTTTGCTTCATCCTGCTGTTTGCCATTTTTGTCTCTGTCTGACTTTGAAAATGTTTTTCCTTTTTTTAAAACCAGTTGACTAAAAAAGAGTCATCCTCTGTTCAAATTCTTTCAGTATATGACCCATTCAATTCCAAGTAAGACCTTGTGTCTTATATAAAATTTATTCTTTCTGTCATTGTATCAAGATTTATAAATCAAATGCCTACTGGATGATTTCTCTTACCACCTTTGCTTATGTTCTCTTTATTTGACACTAGCATTTTCATCTTCTCTACTTTCATGATACTAAAAACACCCTCTCCTCTGAGGGATCCATCTACCCAGGTCCTCAGTTTCCTTTTTCATTCTAGAAGAAAGAATGGACCAAGTTCCCTGTAGGTTGATGTCAGGAAGAACAGCATGGCATGGCATGGATTGATATGGTTAGACTTCCCTGGCCTCACAGATGGCAAAAAACATCATGGCCTTGTCTTTACTGCTTGCTGAGAAGTGCCTATTCTGCCTGAACTATGCTTGGGCATTTTAAAGTGGGAAATCTTGGCTTGAGTGGAAATTCTTTCAAGAAATGTGCTGGTAAATAATATGGATATGCTAGCCTGGCTTGTTGTCTAAAAAAGTTTGCTGCTTGCCACTGACTGTGTTATGGAATGTTGTGGAGAGCCTGCTGAGCCTTGTCCAAACCTCTGACTAAAACCTCTTGGTTTTCTGTGTGGGCACCAGTGGGAGTGCTAGTGGCACCTTGGTGAGTACAGAAAGTGACTACAGCAGTCTGAGGGTGATGGTTTAGGCTATTGAAGACTGATAGTGTTCTCCAGAATTCTGCTGATGAGGGCAAAGGGTATAAGGAGGAGGGCAGTGATTCAATATGTTAACAGTTGATTGCAGAGCTGGTGCTGTGAGCAGGATTTTGTTTTCTATCACTGTGGAACACTATTTGAAGACCAACATCTGCTTAGGAGAGATGAGATCCACCTAACTAAGCATGGCAAAAGTATCTTTGCCAGCAGGATGGCTGATCTGGTAAAGAGGGGTTTAAGTTAGGAATTTCGAGGGAAGTTAAGTTACCAGAAGCTTTGGTGGGGGTAGTGAAGGACACCTTTAATGCCCAAAGACCCTGGAGCAATGTGAAAAAAAGGGAAAGGAAATACAACAACGCACGGCTGAAGCAGGGTTACCTCAAGAATTTGCATGTAAGCAAGGGGATGACTACAAGGTACAAGACATCAGCATGAGTTCAAGGAGGGGAAGCAATGCCTGAGCAAGCTGATAACCTTCCATGATGAAATGAGTATCTTGGTATTTGAGGGGTGGGCAGTGAATATTGTCTACTTTGGTTTCAGTAAAGTTCTCAACCCGTCTCCCGTAAGAAAGATTCTCACAGAGAAACTGATAAGTATGAGCTGGATGAGCATACAATGAGGTAGAATTAGAACTGGCTGAATGACAGGGCCCTAGTTGGAGGCCATAAGCAGTGGGATACCCTAGTGGTCAATACTGGGTCCAATTCTCTGCGATATCTTTGTTAATGACATGGAAAACGGAACTGAGTGTACACTGATCGAGTCCACAGATGGTACAAAATTGAGAGGAGTGGCCAATAAGTTGTGCTGCCCTTCACGTGGGCAGGCTGAAGAATTGGGCAGATAGGAACCTCCTGAAACTAGACAAAAGGAAATATCAATTCTTACTCCTGAGGAGGAATAACTTTGCAATATCTATAAATACCTGAAGGGAGAATGCAAAGAGGACAGAGCCAGGCTCTTTTCAGGGATGTCCAAATACAGGATGAGAGGCAATGAGCACTAACTAAAACTCAGGAGGTTCCATCTGAGCACATGGCAAAACATTTTCACTCCGAAAGTGACTGAACACTGGCATAAATTTCCGAGAAATACGATGTGGATTCTTTGTCCTTGGAAACATTAAAACTTGGTGGTACACAGTCCCAAGGAAACTGCTTTGGCTGACCCTGATTTGAACAAGGGCATTGGAGTAAAAGTCCTCCAAACTGTATTTTACCTGCACACTAAATTGAAGAAAAAGGGATATTTTTAAATCAGAACCTACAAGATTAAAGATGATCTTTTTGTCAAGTCCAATAACAGTTTTCCTTGTTTATTAAGCTCCTTGTATTACCTTTGTTGGCAACAATATTTAAAATAAAGAGAAAAAAGCAAACAAAATAAAACTAGTTCTCTTCAAGTAAACAATTTCCATAACAGCTCTGTACCAAGCTCCATTTCTAGAAAGATAAATTGTGTCTTAAGTAATTGCATATTACCAAAACAGTCAGAAGTGCTGAATTAGAACAATTTCTCTCATTGTCAAAATAGGTTTGATTCTCAATTCTCCCAAGCTTAACAAAAATCATAAAATCATGCGAGTAGTCTCTCTTCCAAGTGGCAGGAAATTTAAAAAGGGGTGCCTGTGTTACAAGAGTATCACCTCTGGTCAAGGGCCGTGTACAAACACTAGGCTGGGCTCTGGCCTGCTCTCCAGGGTAATTGCATCAGGAATGATACAACCTAAACTTTTATCTCTAATGATCAGCTCAAAACTATGTCAGGATAACAAATCAGAATTCACCTGGTAACTTAACTGATTTAGAAGACGTGGTTAAAATTAGTCCTTTCGTATTGAACTATTTTACATTCATGTTTTTTTGGCTCTTTTATCTCAGAATAATCAGAAAGCCAGTGTAAAAGCCAAATCTGCTAACTGCACATGCCATTCATTTTTGGAAGTCCACTTGTGTCTGTGTTTGAGGTAAACCAGTTTATATTCTTTCTTAGGGAAGATATCTCTGAGTATACTTATAGCTGTAAAGCACGCCAATTTTTTTACTTTATTGAATTAGTTATCGTTTTACAGTGTTGGAGGAGAAAAGCACTTTGGGATTGCTGTCTTCCTTTTGCAACCTATCTCCCTGAGGTTTGGCGGATTTTGAGTAGACTGGATAGCCTTGGCACTGTTTACTAGAGTCGGCTGGACCCTGGGCTGCTCACAAATGCAGTGAAGATAGATGGAGTTTGGCTTTGCTAACCTTCAGGCAGCATCTCTGACCTCAGCAAAATTACAGTGTAGATGTAGCCATAGCATCTGGAGAGTGGAATGTTTTATCCCACTTATTTCTTTCAGATGAATATGATATTATCTTTGCACCACTGAAAACTGAGTTCAGAGATCTGAGCACAAATCAGAACAGCAAAACACCAGATGTGACCAAGCCAGAAGGAACACTCTCTCAGAACTCAGAAACATTTCTCCCCCTTATATTTTTATGAGAAACAAATCTGCCTACTGGACAGGCAGACAGCAGGGAGACTCCTCAATGGTTTGGCTCATCAAATCAATGTTGTAACTACATTCAGAGAATACAGAAGTGGTTCAGGACAGTTCATATGAAGGAAAGCCTTTCCTCTGTAACGAAGGCAGAGAAAGCCAGAAGGCCAAACAAGCAGATATATTGGGGAGAGTAGCTCTCTCTAAGTGGCCCAATTGGTGGTCTTGAGGTCTCTGGACCTTCCCTCTCAAAAGAAATGGACAGAATGGCAGAAGAGAGAATGGAAGACACACTGTTTGTTTTGTGCTTGCTAGAATGATTGTAACTAAAACCAACAGAGGTCTGTAGGAAGAAAGGACAACCAAGGATGTAAAAAACAGGGATCATGTGGAGTTAATATAAAAATATTTTTATATCTTGAAACAAGAAATTAATATGGATTTGTGAACTTGTAACAGTGCTGATTTTCATTAGAAAGGTAGATCTAATTATCAGGCCTTGTTTGCTGAGTCAGCAGGGCATAATTTCTAAATAATAACCCAAATAAGGTTGCTCACTACTCATGAAATCAGTATAAAAACCATGGAACCTGATGTGAAGGAAAGTGAAGAGTACCGACAGAGTGCAGTGTTCTCGCAAATCATATGTGGTGTTTTTTTCAAAAAGAATACAGAGATTAGAGTGATGAATTTGAAATTTTATCATTTCTATTTCTTTTCTTGTCAAAACATCTTTGACAGAGGTTTTTGATAAGTTTTGCTTATCAAACTGCATCCTTGTTGCAGAATATGAGTCTTAATGTGAACTCAATTATATTCTCTATGTTACGTAATTTCATTTTCTATAACAGGTTAAATGTTCATTTAATTGAATAAAATTATTTCATATGGGGCATCTGTGCATACACATACAGATTTCGTGCATTAATATGCCTCTGATTTCTATTAAAAATTAATCAAATATTTTTAAGGATGTGGAAATTTAAAGTAGAGAGGGCTTAAATCTGTGAGTAATGTTTTCTTGCTGTCTTCGGAGTTAACTTTATGTATAGTATATATAGGCATATAAAGAACATTGTTGGGGTGCTCTATGTGGTGATAGAGAGATAGGCCCTGAGGACTGGAGACAGAGCCTCTTTCCTGGGCCCAGAGGTGACCCTGGGAGTGCATCCAGGTCTCCGGGGATGGGCTGAGAGAGGGTTGTGGGTTTGTGGACAGTGTTGGACCTATGGGAAGTGATAATTGTAGTTTGTGGCCTCATAGGGTACTGTTTGCCTGTTACCATAATAGGTAATATCTATGTAATACCCCGGATGTATGGGGGACACTGTGGTGAACATCTTTCCTGTTTATATGATGTTATGTCCTGTTGTGTGCAGTATTTTAGGGAATTCTGACTGTGCAATAAAGGGCTTTGCACTTCTCCACCTTGTGTGTGAAATCCATGCCCTTGCCTGATTACTACAAACATGCTTAATTTTTCAGTTTATTATGTGATGATGCAACAATCCTAGAAACATATATCAAAATGAACCCCTTATACATATCAATAATTTTCAGGATTGGGGATTTCATATTTTTAGTAATAAACTTTTTACAATACCTCTAGCTCCTCCTCCAATAACAAAACATTAACATGATTTTATTTCATTATTATCTTAGGAAGACTTTAATAAATGCATCTTAAACTGTTTGCAGTTGAAATATATATGTGCTGTGATTAATAATTTTTCATGGTACTTTGGTCACATTTTACTGCTTGATGAAAATTATGATTTAATTATGATAACTTGATGAGGCATGCATTTAAAAAACTCTCCAGAGTTGTTTTTTTTTTTCCTAAATTCTTGATTGGGACCAAGGTCACTGTTGAAATGAAAGGTTATGTGTGGGTAATTTATAGCATAGCTAGTCTGGTTTGAATATTCAGATTTCCTCTAGTATTGGGTGTTTCAAACATTTAAATCTTATATGTATTGTGGCTTTTTTAGTGCTCAGTTTTACAGCATAGGGAAACCATCTTTAGAAACCACAAAGCTTTTTAAAAATGAATTATATTAGAGCAATGGGAATTGTTCTGTTGCTTGCCATTGTGAAAACATATGCTGCCCCGATGGACCTGACCAAGTCTTGGTCCTTTACAGAGGTAAAGATTCTGTTAAGTCAATATGAGGTCGGGGTGAAAGGTTAGGCAAAAAGGCAATATTTACTGATGTTACAGCTTTGCGTTTCCTCAGGGGGAAAAATGGCAGCAGAGCTGGTAATAATTTTTGCCCATGGATGTTCTAAATATTTCTGTGACTCAAAAAATAATGTGAGACTTATAGCTTCCTATTTTACAAAGACAGTAAGAGAAAATTATTTGTGCTTTTCAGAGCTAGTTTGAATAAAGAAAATACAGAGTTATGGCAGGACCTTTTTTGGGAATAGCTAATAAATTGATCAAGAAGTTTAAATAGATGAAAGGAAAGCTAAACATGGCAAAAATAACTTGGGGGATTCAGCTACACATATCTGCACAGAAAAGCCTTCAGCAGTGAGGAGCTGAGAGAAAGCATCTAGACAGTCATCTTACTCATATATTGTCTTTTTTCATAAGATTGAAAATTTAAGTGGAAAAAACTCGCCTTTGGAATAATGTCATACAGATTTTCATACTTTTTTTAGGGATCTATATAATTTCTCTGGAAATTTTGAAAAATAAAACACATAAAACCCCATGATCCACATGCATTTAATGTAGAAGTTGAATAGATTTCTGTAGAAGAGTAATTGTATTAAAAAGGATAAAATTTCCAGATATGAGCCACAAATCCTGTTCTAAAATTCCAAAAATGCCCAGTCTCATTACACTACCAGACCACTGGCTTGTAGCTGTCACTGAGAAATGTTTTTTTCATTAAAAAAGGGGTTTTTTTACTCTCATGGGATACCCTTCTCTCTCTGCCCTCAGTCTCTGCTGAGCTTTCAGATTGCATTTGAGTTTAGCATCTCTCTAATTTATTTTCTCTTCTGTCCTCACACTGGTTCCTGATCAGTGCGTTCCTGGCTCTCCACCACTTCATTTAACCACTAGTATTTGATCATGTCATTGAATCTGCATATTTCACACTTTCCCCAACACAGTGGAATATTTTCTTAAGTACTTGTGAAGGCTGTCTCTTTTCACTACAAATCTGCTTCTTCTGTTCAGTTTTACCATCTGTTTACCTAAATAACTCTTTCCCAGCTACTTTAAAGCTTCTTAGTTCCATCTGTTTTTTCCCACCATTGACTTCAAACCCTCCTCTGTTTTCTCCTTCCCTCCCTATCCCTCTCTCTCTGTCTTTCCCTTCATCCCTTTCTTTTCCCTCTTCCCCATATAGGACCTTGCCAGTTTCTTGCAAGATGGTATTATTGAAATGCAGCACAACTTTCTTCTCATCTTCTTTTGCCCCCTTGTTTTCTTCCTGACATTCACTTCTCCTTTCTCCCTGCTGATCTGCATATTTTCTAGCAGTTCTCCCCTCAAGTCTGCTCTTGTTATTGTGACCTCTCTTTAACTCTGAAACTCTTCCACACCACTCTTACCTTTGCATTTTCTTTCCACATAACTTCCCACTACTTTCTGGTTCTTTTATTTAACAATATAAAAAGGGCAGTCTATGCTCTTTGAAAGATATCCCATCTTTATCTTAAATTTTATCCTCATTTGTTGTCCTATCTTGTTCATCCCTTTTACTTCAAGCTCATTAAATGCAGACTGGTTTTCCCCATTTATTTATGCTCCATTTATCCCTTACACTGAAGGACACTATTTTTGTTAATATCTTTAGTGACATTTTAGCAAAACCTTAGACTTTTACAATATTTCTTCATCGTCTTTGACCTCTACACTGCCTTTTATTTTGTTTGAAATAATTTTCTGTCTTTGCTTCCGCAACTGCTCTCACCGTGTCTCTCTTTCTACCTATCTAATCATTCTGTTGATACATCTTTTAGAAACCCTTCCATATCTCTGCTTCCTGTAGGTTTCCCATAGGTCATGTCCTCCATTCTTTAAATTTATGTTCCTACACTGGTCAGGTTTTCCTTCAGTGCAAACTAAAGCTAAGTAAAACTACAGCCTCAGCCAAAAGGCTAGGAGTTTTTTGTGTTTAGATGCATTGATTCTGGGAAAAAAAAGTACAGCAGTACTTTTGGTCAGACAAAGTCTAATGCTAATATTAAATTAACTAATTTAACATCAGGCCCTTGCTAATGATGTCCTCAGTTTGTATTCCAATCACAGTGAATTGAGGACTATACAGAATAGGGTAAAATACAGAGATATTTAATAATTTTTTGTCAAACAATAGAGGAAAGAAATAGTATTAATGTAAACTATTAACTACAAGTGTGTGTTTGCTTATGTATTTAAACTATCTTGCAGTATTATTATGTCAAAATTTATTTCTGGCATCAGACATTTATGTTGTGGCCCCCAAACTTTTTTCTACCATAGGTTTCAGTCTGCCTTCTGAATAAACTGTAAGTTAAGATGGTCACGAAACAGTACCATTAACTTCTGCCTATAAACAGCACTAGAATATTTATGATCAACTTTAGTGGAAACCATAAAATCTAGACATATCTTAATGTAACCTAAGTTATATTTTTATTGAATCTATGTTTTTGAGTATTGTCCCTTTTTAGCAATCTTAGAACTCTTGACAAACATGTAATGGAGTGACACTTTCTGCTTGTCTGTAACAGAAGTTGATCAAAGAATCTGCAACAAAGCAAATTTGTTGCTCTTTTACAATATGTTTGAATACAGCATGTGCATATGATGGTATTTCTGAATACTTAGATGCATGTCTCAAACACACAAATAGTGAAACCAGATGCCAGATGGTGTATCATCCCTTCCCATATAATTTCTTTACCACCTGATGTCTGAGAGCTACCTGAGGATGCTGGTTGAAAAAGAAATCCAAGTGAAAAATCAAATTTCTTCTTTTGGAGAAAAGAATACAGAGTGGGAGGGAATCTGTTTCAGCTTTCTTTATGCATCCCAGAATTTTTTATTGAGCACAGATCTTGAAAATCAATGTGTACTGTCTTTTATAATTTTTAAACCAATGTAATTATTCAAATGATGTAATTTATAGTTTTACGAGTTCTCAAAATTATTACCATATTAACTGTCACACTATTTTCCTTGTATTTAAATATGATAAAGAGATAGTGGAAACCTCTTAATTCTGTCTCTTTTGTATTCTAGTACTTATACCAAGGTACTTTACAAGTGATCATCTCCAAACAAGTCAGTGTTTCAGTTCCTGGGTTTATTCCTATTACTTGTAGTCTATCAGCTTGGTGTCCTGTCCCAGTGCACAGAGAGAAGCAATCACTGGTCAGGCAAACAGAGCAGAGGACAAGCAGAGAACATCCGCCTAGTCCTAGGGCTGAAGCTTGGGTCCTGGACAAACTTTCTGGAGAGAAAATGGGAATCTCCTGGAATATTTCTGAATTTGGATACACAGGTTGAGTTTAAAATAAATTTCTAGGACAGAAAACAATGCACACTTCAGTGAGTAGACCCTCTTCCAAGTTCTCTGTTTTTACCTAATTTTCCTACAGATTCTTATATTTTCTGACTTTAAGAACTGGTCTTTTAGTATTTGTTTATAGTTATAATGAATCACTGCCCTTAAAGCAAAAATATTTAACTTTTCATTCTTTATTCACCCAAAAATTATATGAGGAAGTTGGCTTTGGACCAATTTTAGTCCTGTTACATCACTTCTAACCAAACCTGTTCAGATACACATTTATTCTTAAGTGTACCTGAAGTCTGTCTGCCCCATTGTACCAGCAATGTGAGATCCTCTCCATTCTCGTGAGATCCCGGTGTTTTCTCATGTTTAACAAGACTCAGGAATACCTACTTTGTGCCAGGATGGAATCATTCACCCTGGAAAGTATTGTGTGCCTATAATAGTTTCTTTTACGAGTGATGTTCAATTCAGGTCATAGAAAGGATTATTTACAATTGCAAAGAAGAGGCAAATAAAATGCACAAAATAATTTAGTGAACAGATAACCTTTCCCATCCCTTAACTCAAGGGTTTTAAGCAAGATTCTTAGGAGTACCAACTGAAAGAATGGAAAAGTAATAAATAAGCCTACTGTATTCTTTGCTGCTTGTCACACAGACAACTCATAAAACTCATATATACCCTGTGTGTCAGGAACAAATTTCCACAGGATTTCTAGGAATCTAGGAAGAGCCTGATACTTTTTCCTGCCAAAGAAAATATCTATCTCATAGGTTTTTGGTTTTTTCACTTTTGAGCTGTTTTTATTTTAAGATTTTCCTTAAAGATTAGCATATGGTTTTGTTTGATTCTTTGGGGTTAAAAAGAGATTTCCATACTGTGGCTGTCATTCTCGCTGTTATTTATGAAATTTCTTTGCTGCTGCAACAGAATCTCTCCGTGCTCTGAGAAGGAATTGTTTTACAGATGGAGTTGCAGACAGACTAATTATAATTCCAGTAGCAAAGCCCTGGATCCAGACAATTTGCTATGTGTGCTACATGGCTTTAGAGCCTAAATATCTGCCTTTATAGAGTGGGATCTATTCATTAAAAATCAGCCATTTATCTTACCATACGTTTTCTATTAAATACCATGACAACCGCAGGGGCTTTTTTCATGTTCTGTTGATAGGTTTTATTAAAAAGTGACTCACTGCCATTAATGAATCCTTAATTCGTTGGCCAAATGAATTGAGATTTAAAGTGTTTACTTTGCTTTTATCATTTATGATATATTGTGATCCACATTTGATGCTTACTTACTCATCTAAATGGAACTGAATGTGACAAATTTGATCTCTGATTTAATGCTTATGCTACCTAGCTTTCATCACACGAAATGATCTGGGATTCTAGAATGACCTGAGCAGTTAAAAAAAAGTCATAACTCAGAATCAATGGACATATTCACTCCTGCCTCAGCAGATGTCCTGGCTGGCACCACAGGCACAGGGTTCCTGCCAGCTCAAGAGGTCTTATCCCATCGATCTGGCTTCCTTCCATATTTGCCAAGCTTTGTGGATAAAGGCTGCCAAAAAGAACAGGGCTGAAAGTAGTTACATATATTTATACCTTATAGTGTACTTAGGAGGGGAAAACAAGTTGTCCACAAGTATAAGGTAGCTTTACACGTTGCTGTTGTATTGGGAGAAGCAAAGACTGCTGTCCAGTCTTTCTTTTTGCTGCTTGTGTGTGGCAGAATAGGTCTGGAGAGAACAGGTTGCTGCTGGAGGTGTATAATGTGGACACTCCCATCCTTGGGAGAACAGGATCAAAGTTATACAGTCAGGAAAGGTGGGAAAGCTGGGAGAGGAACTTAAACTGCTGAAATGATAAATGCTGTTGACCACTCAGAATTTGTAATCAGAATGATGAAAGAAGGATGGAAAGAGACGCGTTTTGGAAATGGGGCAAGAGCGCTTTTGTCACGGAGCAGAGCACACAGGAATTGTAGAAAATGGAGGAGTTTGGTGGGAAGGATGATGAATTTACTGTTCAATATGTGGGTGAATGTGAGTCATTGTCACACACCTTGCAGATTAGCAGAATAGTTTCAAATACTACACATGTCCCAGTTATGAGCTCTTTCACCCTGTATGCAAGAGCCAATCAACATATGGAGTCAAGATACTTATTTTTATTACAATTTTGCAGAATAAGGTGCCAGGCATCTAACACAGCTAACATATCTTTTAGGAAGCTAGCACAGTTTTTTATACAAAGAGATAAAAAAGAAAGAATAATGCAGAAACAGGTGATTAGTCACTCACACTTACATAACAAAACTCTTAATGCGCATGTGGTGGTCTTGGTTTAGTTCATTATACTGTCATTTACATATACAAATTTCTGTGGGAGTGTGTTTTTTAGCAATATAATCACCTAAGGTAACTTGAGGTTTTATTTCCATCCTATCAGGTACCACCAAGTTGTTATTTAACCTTTTTCTCTATTACAGTTTCTGCTTCAATCTAAACAGAACAATTATTTGTCAAAAAAATAAGGATTTATAGTATTCTGTTTGTGGGCACTCTTCATTGCTTTCTGTTTCTGGGCACTCTTCACTATTCCTCTGGCATGCTGTTGTCATGGTTTCAAGACCAACCTATAGTTGCTGTGAAATTTTGTGGATTTTTAACCTCATCTGCCATGACAGATACATGGCTATAACAGAATGATCTTTTAAAGAAGGTCTTATTTGTATTAACAGTTCGGTGATTTGTACTTATCTGGTTGAAAATTTTGGACCTTTTAAATTGACTACTCACCAATCATGGAGACTTTCAGAGACCTGAAAATATTTCTATTCTTAGGATGGAAAAAAATCATAATTTTCATTTTCATATTCATATTTTATGCATAAAATAGAAACTTTGCAATTCATTGATCAAAACTTAAAAATCACAGCTAAAATAAAATTCATTAATAGTGTTAAATTACAAAAATCAACCTTATGAAACAATTACTGGGCCCTAAGTGAGACTACAAAATTAATTTGGGGGGGGAGGGTTGTTGTTTCTTTTTCATTTTTGAACAATAGTGTCTGCGTTAATGAGTGAAATTCAGTGAATTATGGATGTGAAATATGTATAGTCAAAGACAAGAAGCATTCTGTTCAGTACCTTTTTTTAGGAGAGAGATAGTTAGAATATAAGTTTTTCTAGTGCATTATTCCATCATGACCATGATTCCCTAGTGTTTCTCAAGAAACCATGTAAAACCAATATCTTAGTAGATTAGTGTTAAAATGAAACATTCAGCATAACTATAAATATACTATCACAGTAAATCTATAGAGTTCATTTAATACAGTTCACAGAAGGAGAACAAGCTGTATTCACAGTATCTCAAAAAATAGCTCAGAGAGATGAATAGAAGTGGTAAGACTCAAAGAAGGTATTTTCTCACACACTTCAAAGCCTGAAGTCTGATATGACTTCAGTCTTAAATCACTACCTGCTCTTGCTGCCCATAGGAATAGACTGACTTGGATTACAGTGAGAAAAATGTTCCCCTTCACTACCATTTTCATTCCACTGCACTGAACAACACTGTTAGTAGAAAAGCTGCTTATATGGGAACTCTTTTAAAAGATCACTTCAATAGAAAACAAATTCTTCCCACCTAATCAGTGGCATAACATTTAAAGAAAACATATCACAGCCATCTGGAAAAGATGCATGTAGATTTTTGATTTTGGCAGCCCACCATTTCCTGCATATCAGTATTTATTTTGGGCTGAACTGAGCTTTGTAAAACCCCTTTGCGAATGTGCACAGCTGACTGTATAGGAGATACAACTATGCTTGTATAGGTAGACCTGGCAAACTGCTGTCCTACATTATTCAAGATTGGGAAGCTGATTCACGCTGGTGGCTGGCTGAACAAAAGCTCCATTTAATTTCTTCTTCAAGGCTGTTAGCCTTCGGTAGGAGACAGGGATAGTGTGTAAGTGCTGCACACCATTTGGGGAAGCATTTACCTTGAAATCACAGAATGTGTTAGATTGGAAGGGACTACAGTGGGTCATCTGGTCCAACCTCCTGCTCAAGCAGGGTTGTCCTAGAGCACAGGGCACAGGACTGCATCCAGACAGTTCTTGAATGTCTCCAGTGAGGGAGACTATACTCTGTCTGTGCAGTCTGTTCCAGTGCTCTGTCAACCACACAGTAAAGTTCTTCCTTATGGTCAGGTGGAACTTACTGTGCATAAGTTTCTGCCCGTTGCCTCTTGTCCTGTTGTCCTGCTGCTTGGCATCATGCCTCTGGTCCTGTTTCTTGGCCTCCATTCGATCCAGGACTTGTTTCATAGAGAAGAGAAGCCACTCTTCTCAGGCATTGTTCTTTTTCAAGGAAAATAGTCTCTCTTTTTAGCTCTGTGTTCTTGTTTTTGACTTTCACCAAATATTGTCCCTCTTAGACACTCTCATATCTTCATACATTTCTGGGACATGAAGGCTCTGTCTCAAAGCATCATTATCATTTAAATTAAATCAAGGATTTTTTTCTTTCAAATTGTGAAGTTGAGAATCAAAAACTGTTTTCTGTCTGAAATAATTGAAAAATTATTCTGAGGTCTCTTCTAACAGGCTGAGGTATACCCTACTTGCTCAAGGATGTTCTGAAAACCTGAAATATTTTAATTTAAAAAATATGTAAAAGTGTAATTAAAAGGCTGCAAATTACTTAAGCGATATTATTTAGAGGTGTGTTTTATTTCTGTATAAATCAGTAATGACAATTAGTGAGACTCTAGAGAATAACAAGAATCCAGTGATTTAAGAGATAAGGACTTGGATGAAGCACCATAACCACCCTGAGCATCACCATTAGTATCCTTGAACCAACCTTTATCCCAATCCAGAAATGTAGGAACACTGGATACTTCCCTGCCTGATCATCTAACAAGCATCTAGCCATCTAAAAGATCCTGTGGGGCATAGTTTCTTACCCCATAAATCATCCAGTAAGCACTAGGTAATGCTGATTTGCCGGCATGGGTCAAACTTAAAACCAAAGTACCTCTTATCTAACCTACCTGCTTCCTACTGTGGCTCTCAGCAGTATAGTCAGCTGCAGGAAAAAAAAAAAAATTACCTAATGGTGGTCATTTGAAGAAATCTATGTATCAGTTCTCATCCACTTCTAAATTTCTTTTGATATAAAACAGGTTTGATTTTTTAAATTATTATAATACACTATTACTGTGTGTATAATTCGAGGAAAATAGACCTTAATGTATGATGGTGTGATATAAAGGAGACAATTTTAAATTGTGTATTTAAAATCTAAGAAAAAATCCTGTATACACTATTTTGATGTGACATTTCTACTTACTGTGTTCCCTTACCAAAGCCTGCCATTTCGTGTATTTTAACATTTCATTAAGTAGTATTTCTAAAAGATTCTGAAATTATAAAAGAATTTAATCACATGAGTTATTACATTACTTCACAATTTTAATGAAGAAGAACAGTCTTTCTGAGATGTGGAAATTAAGAATTCTCCTATTGTTGTACCACCTCACCACAGACATCCAGGTGATATCCCCCTATAGTCTGTTATCTCTCTTGGCCCTTAACAATTGGACAAAGATTATTTTGGTGTAATAAGTTTATAAAACCAGCAAAAAATACTTTAGGCATTGCCTATTGAAAACTATCTATATTACAAATATGGACAAGGGCTAAGAACTGGTAGACTTTAACAGCTCACTTTGAACTCAAGCAAAGAAAATTCTGTACTGCATTTGAGTATCATGGCTACATACAGTCAGCATCAACAAACACTGTAGGCTTAAGAAATTTGAATAATCTTCAGAGTTGCATAACCTGCAATATTTTCTGCTAGATTTGACAATGAGTTTTCCATTTGGAACATGGACCAAGAATTATGCAACTGCTAGGGCTGTCCAAAATATTTGAATGCAATGTAAATAAAGCCTTCTGAATGTTTGTTGAGGGAACAGTAAAACTATATGGATGGATAAAAATGTGAATAGGAAAAAGCTCAAATAATAATTTGAAATTTGAAAAGCCCTCTAGAAACCTAGTTACTTCAGTATATTCTTCAATATTTACAGAATAATGGTCTTTACCATATGCCTGCCCAGTCACATATGTAATACTGCCACTACTATACCACACAATACTCCTACTGCACTACAAAATACTACTAAAAAATGTAGAGCAACAGCTACTACCACTCCCGCTTCTGCTGCTTCTATATGAAGGGAATACTAATACTACTCCTCTGCCATCAGGAATTTTTGAAGGTTAAATACTTTGTAGATTATGAAGGGTGAAGATATTGTGGTAATAACATAAATACAGATGACAAGCATGCCTACAATATAAATGATGGAGGTTTGCGTATCTGCTTCAAACATTTAGGGGTGTGTGTCACAAAATGCTTAACAAATAATTACAGTAATTTTCCCCTTAGGATTCTCACAATATTTAAGAAATTAATTTTAAAAAAATCAGAGAAAAAGAATGCATATTTGTAAAACTTTCAAGAGGCAGATGGCAAAAATCTCTGTATCATATGAGATTTGTCATCACTATATTTTTGCCCTGATTCCTAGTTTTCTTTATTTAAAATGTTGGTATGTGCATCTATAAGTCAGTTTTGTCTGTACAGAAAGTACGTTTTGTGCTGGAAAAGTAACACATGCAACTGAGGAGAAAAGACCTTGACTTTGTTTTGTCTGGGAAGATTTTTTTGTTGTATAATCTGTGGCTCAGATAAGCTCCCACCTCACTTCATCTTGTCTTTGATGAGGACTCAGAGATAATGAAACATACTATAACCAATAAGCTACAAAGAAAGGTCCCATTATCAATAAATCTCATTAATAAAAGCAAAACATTGCTTTTCAGATTGTTGCATTGTAGAACCTGCCTGCAGTAAGAGACCCTCAAAGACCCTTAACCTCAAGGCATATGAGAAGGTCAGATTTTGTTGAAATTCAGGAACTGATAAAATTATGTCTGGAATCTGTCACCCTAGTCTGTCCCCATACTGTACAACAGAAGAAAAAATGTTTCCAGCTCTGTAAGACACTGACACAACCACTCCCTGACCTCTGGATCTCTAAGGGAACCACAAGAGAAGTTACTACACAGTTTGAAAACTGAGACATTTCCTAAAGACCTTCCAACTAGCATTCAGCTGGGTTCATTTCAGCAACTCTAGAGAATCTTCTTAAAACCAAAAGGTAGAAAGAGTGATGCAGAAAGAGGAAGACATGGCAGGAGTTCTCCAAGGAGGGATACTCTCACATGCTTCCCCACTGCCAGTGGATAATAATCCTTCTCATCTCTTTGTGGCAGCAGCTGTGGAACGGACAAGCCATAGAAAGAACATAGGTGCTGTGAAGAAGAAGGAAGATGTTTAGAGGAGAGCAAAAGCAAAAGATGGAAATCAGGACAGAAAGGCAATCTTTGGGTCTCACGCCTTGTCTTCAAAACTGGAGTACATCTAACCCCCAGAATTCCTGATCTTCAGCAGCAGAATGAACATTTCTCTCTACTTCCAGAAAGGCACTTCTTAATATCTTCTTCTCTGAAAGAAAAAATTTAATTGTGTGAATAAGGAATTAAGGACAGTGAGTGAATGAAAGTATAGTAAAAGGCAAATCCATTGTTACAATTGTCCTGTAGAGAAGCAGTCTGTTCAAATTCAAACAAGTGCATCTATGATATATAGAAGAGTAATTTATATGTACAAATTAACAATCAAGTTGTCAGAGATGAGTATACATTGGACATTATCCTTGAATAGGAATATAATTAATACAGAAAATTTTCTTTGAAGTATTTACTGAGCAGCTACACCAAAAATTTGTCTTTACACTCTCAATTCAAATAATCAAAGAAAATTTTGCATTTTGGAATTTATGATATAGTCAATATGTGATGGAATAAATAATCTTGTCTACAATACCGAATTCTGCAGTGAATTGTAGTAACATATACCCTAAGTGAAAATGAAACATGCCATCAAATAAAGTGTGCAAATGTGCTGGTTTTGGCCAAAATCTAGCAATATATCCTCTGGGAGGAAGTCAGGTTACAACCACCCTTCCCCCCACCAGGTTCGGGAAAGAAATTCCTTGGAGGAAAGTGAAAGAGATAAAACCTATTTATTAACAAACACACAAGAAAAGGATAATAATGCTGAATAGTAAAACCCCTCACTATAACAAGAAAACCTGGGAAGAAATTAGAGTCCTCTCATAGATGTGGTCCCTCCTTCTTGGAGCTGGCGTGGGGGGTGGCCTTAGGCCCCCTCCGGGCCTGAAGAGAAGTTCTCCTGATGTGTTCTGATGTTGTTGAAACAGTCCAGAAGAGGAAAAAAAGAAAAAAACCCAAAGTCCCAGGAAACACGCTGGAGAAAAAGGGAAGGAAAAAAAATTAATAAAACTGGCTGAAGAGACAGGCAAGGGTGCTCCCTCCATGCTACCGCTGCCTGGGACAATGCAGGGGAGTCTCTATCTCTGTATCCTAGGGAACTTGCTTTGAAAAGTTTGTTTGTTTTTTTGTTTTTTTTTTTTTTCCCCTCTCAAGCCCAGTTTAAAGGCACAAAATTAATCTTTTGGCATAGAGCCGTGATAGGGGATACATATCATAGAGCATCCCAAGACAGCAAAGAATCTGTTTAATGATGTACAGACTTTTAATGTGCTGACCCATTGATATATCAGGCTATTTTACTTGGTAAAAGTTGTTCTTGAATCACCTCTTCATCAGCTGAAGCAGAAAATGATGCAGAGAGGAATTGATATGGTTATATATTTGTGACTTGGTTTAAGCAGGTGATTCTAGAATAAGTCTTGCTCAGTTTGGCATACTGTTAGCATTGAAATTTAAAAATCAGTAAACACATATTTTTTTCTTGCAGTAGTGACAAAAATGTCTCCTGCATATGCTGCTTGGCATTTCAGTAGATGATTAGAATTTAGTTTCTATTACAAATGACACATCATTAATCTCAGAATTTGTTTCTAACACATATATTCAGGTTTTACAGGCCTCCAGTGCCCTGACTGTGTGGTAAAATAGGACTCTTAGCTTTTCCTTTGCACTTCAGTTATCTGTATTGTGTTACTGTATTGCGTTTTGTGCTCCTATTTAATATTTGCAGTGCATAATAAAAAGTAAGTCAGGGAAAATATTTCTGAGCAAAAGTCCACTGATGTATTTACTTCCTCAAAGAGGAAACAAACTGAACTGTATAGCAGCATCTTTGTTCTCAGCAATTAAAGATTGCTTTGGGTCATTGGTTCATTTTTCTCAAAGCTAAGAATTTCAAGAGTTTAAATATCGGTTTTTAGCCCTTAGCTACATTTTAATTACGGTACCCTGCCTTTCCACCTATTATCTCTTCACTGTGAAGACATTTCCCATACCCATAACACTTTCCAGCTTCCTGATTGTGTCCTGCAGTGCTCCCAGGGTGATTGCACTGTAGGGCTTGGAGCTGGAGTAGGCTGGGACATAGTTTAGGTAATTGTAGAGCAGTCAGCCCAGAAGCAACATGTCTTCTAAAATTTCTTCTTCGTGTGAATAGAGAGCATATCATTTTGGCATTTGTACCTCTTTAGCAACTTCCCAAGTTATCAGCATGCTTTGTTATTTGTTAGCATATTTTGAGAAATACATGAATTGTGTTTAATTCTTCTGTAGAGAAATTGCTAAATGATTTGCTGTCATTCACAATTTCATTTTTAATAGAGTTTAGAGATCTATTAAGAGCATTCTGTTTTCAAGTATTGTCTTGGAATGTGAAGCAAAGTTCAAGGACCCATTGTAGCGGAGCATAGGGAGTACATGTAACAGAAAGATAATGCCTACTGTGAAAAATTCATAATTTGAATTTCAGTCAGTAAAATAAACAGTGCAGGAAGCAAGGGGTAACAGATAGAATAATGAGGAAACAGCCTGTAGCGGGTTGAGTTTGGTAACCGGGCAGAAACACCAATGTGTGTAGTGGTTTAAGGGTCAACTCGGGCAGTAGCCCCCTGATGTCCCTTCTGTGAGATAAGCATCAGGAGGTAAAAGCAAAACAGGCACAAAACTTAAAGAATATAAACAAGTTTATTAACAGAGTTAAAAGAAGGAAAAGAGAGTCAGACTAAACCTTCAGAACACCTCTCTCCCCCCCACCTCTGCTCCCTTCTACCACCAACGTAAAAGAAAACACAACCCTTGAAGATTCTAGTCAGTTCACCACCCATATAATAATTTCTGGTTTTCAGTTCACTTAGGGAGAGGAGTCTCTCTTGGTCAAAACCATGGAAACATCTCCACACGAAACAATCTCGTGCAGCTTCAGTGTCACAGCAAAAGCAGCCACCTGGAATGGTTTTCTGCTTGCATGTGAAAGTCCCATCCCCCGACTACAGCTTTCCCCACAGCTGTTTCGAGGGTTTCTTTAGCTAAGGGGGTACTATTTTTAAGGATGAGCAGTTCAGAAACAGAAGTTTTCTTCACTTATCGAAGTGCCTGAAAGGCGTAAGGACCCTCTCTGGGAGTATCCTCATGGTCTGGGAATAGAGATCTTTCTCCCTTGTGCGATCTCTGCTCAAGTTTCTCATCAAATCACAGCTACTTCAGTATTGCAGCACAAGTACAGTTGCTAACAGCAAGTTACAGCTACTTCAGCGTTTGCTTGTTCTAGTGCAAGCACTTTTGCTCACAGTTGCAGTTTGAACGCTTCAACCCCCCCCAATGCTTTCAAGAAATTACAATGGGTAGTCTAATATATCATAGTCCATCACCATGGTTTTTTCCAACAGAATTTCAGCTTCTAGGATTACAGCATCTCCTCAATCTCTTTCCTCGAGGTCTCAGGTTTTTCTTCCTCACTGACTTGGGCATCTTTATAGTGTTTCCTTCACAAGCCTTTACTTTCCTCTCTCCATCTGATCAGGGAGATGATTAGTCTCTGCAGGCTTCATCTGGTCTGGAAAAAATCTTAACAGCACTAAAAGAGTTAATCTCCCCTGGGCTTTGCAGCTGGAATTTGGAATTTCTTATCTCTTGGCCACGTGATCCTGCCGGACGGCAGTCTCAGGGGAATTTTCAGCTGCTCCGGGGGTGAGGTGAGGGCCATCCTGGCCTCTGGGGGGTGTCTGGCGAGCTGAAGTGACTGCAATCTCAGCCAAGCCACCCCCCGGCCGACCCGGGCCAGGCCCGGCCGGCAGAGCCCGGCCTGGCCCGGCCCGGCCCCACCAGTTACCTGTTTGGCTGCTGGAAGCAAGAGAGGGCTTCCCACACTTTGCTCTTTCTTAAAAATGTGGCTCACAGAGGCGTGTCAAGCTCTCTAAGTGGTTTAGAAAGTTGTCAATATTCAACCTGGCCAGTTGATTGGGTCTAGAGGAAGCTGGAAGCACCTTTTTGCAAGGAGTCACTTCCTGGCCGATGCAGCCTTCTTCAACTACAATTCCCAGCTACCCTAAACCACAACAAGCCTCAAGCTGTGCCAAGGGAGCTGCAAGTTGGTCATTAGGAAAAATTTTTTCACTGAAAGAGTTGCCAAGCATAGGAATGGGCTGTCTAGGGAAGTGTTGGATTCACCATTCCTGGAGGTCTTCAAGAAAAGTCTGGATATAGTACTTATTGTGGTGGTTTATCTGTCGTGGTGGTGTTCTGTCAAAGGCTGGACTCAATGATCTTGTGTGAGCGCCTGGAAGGGTTGCTGGGTCAAAACATTTCAGGCGCATGTGTGGAGCAAGGAGCAGGTCAGGTTTTGCTCTGATGAGGTGATGAACTGCTCCTTACACCCCACCCCTCCCCCAGCCTGTTCCCCAGCCCTGCAGTGGCTGCCAACCCCTGGCACACAGAGGCAATGCTCCACACCTGCCCCTGGAGCCCCTAACCCAGCTCCTAAGTGGCCAAATGAATGCAAGCCCCACCTGGGGTAAGGGCCCAGGAAGGCCAAGGGGTATTTAAAGCAGAACAGGAGAAAGCATATGTCTTGGCCCTACCTTATCTTGGAATTTCTATCAGCTAAACACTGCTGGAACCAGATGTGGTAACTATGTTTGGGTTTTTTTCCATATCTTTTCTGTCTTTCTTCTTCTAATTCCCTCTTCTTAGAATTTTCTAGAACTTAAAATTGAATGGGCTTAGAATTTGATAAGTTGATGTTTATGTTTTGTGAAGAGTTTCATGTTGATTAAATGCTGTTCTAAACCTTTTGCTGAAGTTCTCTGATTTTCTGAGGTTGCCAGTAAAGTCTTTTTTGTTGTTTTGACCCCTTGAGAATATCTTGTTAGTATTTCTCCTGTGAGTGTAACTCAGAGTACATGAACAACTGTAAGTCCTTTTAAAAGCCTTTTTGAGTGAGATTTTTGGAGCCTTATGTCTTGGAAGTCTTTTCCAACCTTAATGATTCTATGTTCAACGATGTTGTAAACCAAAGAGGAATTCATGTCTGTAGAGTAGGCTGAGCCTGACTGGATGAGAGAGACTCACCAAAGCCCTTTTGTTACTCTCCCGCTCAACTGGGCAGGGTAGAGAAAATATAACAGAAGGTCTGTGGGACCTCCCTGTAAGGACAGGGAGATCACTCAGCAATTATAATCATGGAGAAAACAGACTTGACCCAGGGGAAAGTAACGGAATTTACAATCTAAATCAGAGGATAATGAGAAGTTAAACCTAACCTTAAAACACCTCCAACTCAACCATCCCTCCCTCCCTATTTCCATTTCTCTACCTTCTCCCCTTCCAGCCATTCAGGGGGATGGGGAATGGGTGTCACACGCAGTTTCTGCCACTGCTTCCTCCTAAGGAATTCTTCCCCTGCTCTAATGTGACATCCCACCCACGGGAGATAGCAGTCCACACACTTCTCAATATGAACCCTTTCCAAGAGGTGCAGGCCTTCAGAAACAGGTTGCTCCAGCGTGGGTCCCTTGTGGGGCCACCATTCCTTCCAGCAAACCTGCTCCAGCATGGATTCCACTGTCCACACGGCCACAGATCCTGACAGGAACCTGCTTCCCACGGAGTCATAGCTTTCTATTGGGCATCCACCTGCTCTAGGATGGGGTCCTCCAGGGTCTGTAGGTGGGTGTCTGCTCCACCATGGACCTCCATGGGCTGCAGGGGCACAGCTGCCTCACCATGGTCTTCACCATGGACTGCTGGGCTGGCACCTGGTACCTCCTCCCTGTTCTACTTCACTGACCTTGGTGTTCTTCTCATACATACTCATTTCTCTCTTCTCTTGCTGCATTTTCCTTCTGCTCAGTAACTTCTTCCCCTTCTTAAATATATTATCCCTGAAGCACTACCACTGTCACTGATGGGCTCAGCTTTGGCCAGTGAGATGTCTGTCTTGGAGCTATCTGGCATTGGCTCTATTCATAGGGGAAGCTTCTGGCAGTTTCTCACAGAAACCACTGCTGAAATGCTCCCCTCTGTCCCCCACCCTGCTGCTTCTGAGTTTGCCACACACCCAATACACCTGGAGGAAAAGCAAGACAAATAGTGTCAAGATATGCTTCTGTCACGTAAATGTGTACACACACAAGTAAGAATGCCTTGAATCCAAGATTTGCACTGTATACATTCTCATCTTGACTTTCAAACCAAATTGTTTTCTTGTGTTTTGGCCCCAAAGGAGCATTTTGAAAAGAGCAGACAGTAAACTGCTTCATTTATAATTCTGGACTCTAACAGAAGTGTCAATTGAACGTGATGAGAACATATTACACTCTCGTAGTACAAGCCACAAGAAGCATTTTGTAGCAAATCATCAGTCAGATAGGAGAGAAGGCAGTGGAGATATTCTAGTTTTCCTTCACTTACTGTCATCATCCTAACACACATAGCATGCCTTCATAGAACATAATTATGCACATTAATAAGCATTAATATATGGTAATTGTATGTGTCCACCTAGGATTCCAGCACTGCTTCTGGAGCTGTGACGACGTGGACCTTCAAGGTTAGGGAAAGGCAATGATATCAACAGTTCTAAAAATTCCCCCAAAACAGAATGGTTTCTTGAGGGTGGGCAGTTGCTGGCATATTAATTTAGCAGGAACAAATAGAAAATATGCCTGACTCTATCACTGATATTCATCCCAGCAACTGAGAGCTACTTAAACATGACGGTTGGTACCTGTAGGAGGGAGAGGCACTTTCAGAAAGAGGTTAATCCCATTTTAAGATAGCTTATTATTCTCCTGAATGAATCACCCCTAAAAAAGGTTAAAAATAAGAGAAAGAGAGAAATTATTCAATTCAAACCATGTGCATTACCTAGTAAAAAACAGAGTAGGATTTGATACTGTATGTGAAAAAAGCAGAAGTAATAGATTGCTTATGTTTAGAAAGATTTCAAACATTTGTGACTTAATATCCAAACATTTCGTCTTCCAAATATTTATTTTCTTTTCATTTAGGCTAGTTTCTTGTACTTCACTGTAGTGGGGGAAAAAAAAAACCAACTAAACATTCATCAGTAGAGTATAAGCAAAATATGCTTATTTTATATTCAGTGGGGCCCAGTGCATCAGTGTGCTGTATACTTGAAGTGCTTGTTCACACAACAGTTGTCAGACATCAGTGGGACCACTTCTGTCACTAAATGTTGATGGATTTGGTTTGAATTTCTTTGAAATATGTTTATTTCATTTATCACCACTTGTTCAGGCCGCTATAAAATTATCTAAGGAAAACCAAAATAAAGGAGTAATTTACTTAGAATGTTTCCTCAATGGTAAATCCCTTGTCTTAGTAGAACTCATTTCAGCATTTTTCTCATCTGTCCAAAATATTTTAATGCAAAAAGATTTCCCAAAATCCACTAGAACTTTGTCTTTTCAAACATTGTTGTCAAAGTGGAAAAAGTATTCTCTTTGAAGTGCGTGATGCAGCAAAAGAGAGCTGCTGATTCATCTCTCTCCTTGAAAACTCTATTATTGGCAGCTGTTTTAGAAAGGCCATCTCAGTCCTGTTGTACCACCAATGTAGTTTTCATTCCTGACCAAATTGAGACAGTAGTATTTTCTTTTTAACCCAGGGTGAATCCTGCATTTGGCCTATCAGCTTCACTGCATGCTTATGAAAAATCATTAACTTTTTTCTTCCAACTTTTTAATTTTAATTAAGTTCTTTTCCACCTGGCTTATCTGGCTCTTTTGTTTCATTTCAAGTAATGTGTTCATTTTGTGTGTCCTGAAAATAATCTTTCTTATTTTAATAACTAATCATTCTAGTTTTTCTTTATTTGTGCTATTTGAATAAACATTTCCAGTCTGGAGAGGATGATAAATGTTGCTATAAAGGGGGAGCAAATTGCATCCCCATCCAGCAAATAATAGTGCTAATCATCTCAGCAGCAATTCACATGATTTAAAGATCCAAAAAGCCAATAGAAGCACTTATTTACATCTAGGAGGTGCTAAATCAAGAGTTACCCTTAGCATTTTTCATGAAAGAAACCACATGGGAGGAACTGATTGCAACACTTGGCATAAAAATTCAGTTTCTTGATGAACATGCAGCTAGTGAACGTTCTGGAGGATTGCAGAGACCACTCTATAACATAACTATGTTATGAAATAGTTACAATGGTGAGGCAAGATACACATTATGACCAGGGATAATGGCAGAAGCTGAGCAAGCAAAGCTGAATTTTGCCTCTGTTGTCTCAGTGCTATCTTCCTTGTGGGTAATGTACAGGCTCAAGCTGTTTCCTTTAGATCTGACCATGTGCTGTGGCTCCCTGAGCTCTTATTCAGAAGAATATATATGCTAGATCACCTGTAAAAGGGAGATAGAATGCATATGGTCACCAGGGAAGATAAGAGAAGACAGCACATGGTCAAAATTTTTCTCTGCCTCTTTTTCTAAAGGTTGAGGGCATCTATCCCCTCAGAAGAGTCCAGGGTTTCAGAACATGTTTGAGATCTTTAACCCATGTTTCATCATGATGTTGCCTAGAATTGAAAGACAAACTTTCCAAACGATATTAAAGTGGTAACATAAAGAGCAGTTCTTTAATAAAAGCTTTCAGGTGCACAAATTATAGCTATGCCCACATCTGGCATTGGATTTTCACAAATTTTGTAAGTTTAATTCATTAGCAAATCTAGCAAGTGCATCCAACAGGAGAATGGTTGCTCTGGTAACCCACCTGTGGGCCTGTCCCTTAGAGTCTCTCTAAGGGTTCTTACCACTGTATTTTGTTATGTCTCCTGGGTGCTGGTACAAAACAGGGTGTCCTTGTTAGAAATTCTTTTCTTGAAAATAAGACTAAACAAAATTTCAAGAAGGTGGCATCATGTGTGAGGAAGGGTAATCTACTATTCTAAAGTGTAAGAAAATGCTAGAAACTATACAGGTATATATTAAAAATTTACAAAGCCACAAATATACAAAAAAATACATAAAAAGCTAAAAATCTTTAGGCATCATTACAGATAAATAAATGTCTCACTTAGGAAGGTGGATGGTGAAAGAAGAAACCATTTCATTTTATCTCACAAAAACAGACTACCTCATAGCTTGTCCAGATAAATTTTCTCTTCGATTGTGACTTAAACAACCAAACTAAGGCAAACTTTCCTGATAATGAAAATAGGAATGAATCTCAGTGATTTGCCTACCTTGGAACTCTGTCTGTAAAAGAAAACCAACTTATGTTTTGATCAGCAAGAATTCTGTAACCTTTACATTTCTGAACAGTAAATATAGGATATTCTGAGGTACTATTATTTCACTCACGCAGGATCCTATTTAAATTAGTTTCCACAAGCCACCTAATTTAAATTTCTTTTTCACCCTCTTGGGTTGAAACAAATTCAAGGATGTCTCTTTTTCCATTAATATATCAAGTATCTGTCCTTCAAATTACCACCAATTCTTTTCTCCTAATCTTCCCTTCTGTTTTAAAAATGCATAACTTTGAAACTTTTTAATTTTAAATTTTGTTAATGGTCTATCTTAATTTAAATATTTAGTTTAAAATCATGCTCAGATAGAAAAGTTGGCTAAAGCCAAAGAAATTATCTGAATGGTAGAGATTGCATTTTCTAAATCAATCAGAAATAAAAATTGCACTTCATACCATGAATAAGCAATTTTTAATATAAAGTTTTAAAAATTATGTTTGCATACTCCTTGAAGAATTTACCTTTATACCAAGGAGTCTATGATAATGTGATGTTGCAAAGACAGTAATACCTGCAGAAATACTTTTTGGAATGAAATTGAGCAAAATTAGAAATCTAATGCCATCTTGTTTGAATCCTCATGTTTTCCAAAGGATGACACACACCCAATTTTATATTCAAGCAATAAGATTAAAAAAGGAAAAAAATAAATAAAAGAAAAAAAAAGTAAAAAAGAAAAAAAAGTTTTTATGGGGAAGAACATAATTTTATTTCACCATATTGTGATGATGGTGTGTAGGGTATCTATAATTAATATTCCTGAAAGCAAAGCTTTTGATATACATGCACATGAAATACAGAGTACCAACAGCCACACTGACAACACTGTGGGATCTTGTTAAGCAGATTTTCACTGAGTCCTCAAAGACTTTACAGTGAGCAGAAGGAAGTTGTGCATATCTACAAAACTATGTCTTTGCTTGCATATGAGAATTGATGAAGCCATCCTACATTTTGCTAGTGAGTAACACAAGAGCTATGGTCCAAACAGTCTACTTTATAAAGATCTATTAATTAAAATAGGGGGATAGATGACTGCACAGGATCCCTTATTTAAAGAAAGCAATGCTCTAGTTTGGTGAAACTTTAAAGCATCTTGTTAGGAAGTGAACCAGACATTTATAACAACCAATATTTTGACCTCTAAGAGTCTATTACTTTTGTTCAGCTGGTAGATTTAGCTGGAAGTGATTGATGAACTATTTTATTTCAGGGTCATACATGAAGGAAATAGCTCATATTAGTATCTTTCCATTAAGAGGTCAGTTCTAGTAATCTGAATTGAAAACACTATGCATGTTTTATGTGCACTTTATACTGTTGAATTTTATAAACCAAAATGTATATAAGCAGTAATGAAAAGTACATGCCATACCATGAGATGAATATAAAAGCCATTCTAATTTCTTTTTATTTTTTTTTCCTATATACACTCTTTCCTGCTCCCTGCTGAGTAGCTCATTTTGCCTATCAGCACAGAATAGTCCACAGATTGCAGTATATTTCTAATGGTGCCTAAATTAAACCTTTGAATTTTTCAGTGCTTTTCTCCTTGAACACAATATGTAAGGACAGAGTTTTCAATAATCCTATTACTTGGTACAGAAATAGGCTAAGGCTACTGGAGTGTCTGATGCTTTCAGCTTCCAATTAGTGACTGCAGTTCCTGCATATAAATTTGCAGAGTAATTTAGCTGCAGTTACATTTATCAAACAAGAAGTAGAAATATTGCACACCTTCAAAGAAATCAGATTTTAAAGCTATTATCACCTGTAAATGATATTATTTACTAAAATCTGCTTCTCATCGCAAGTTGTGAATATAGAATACCTTGTTCTGCTTTAAGATTATTTTCTAAGGAAAAAAATGAGAATACCTCAGATGAAGCATAAGCTGTTATTCATTACTTTATTTGAATTTACATGGCTGCATATACCAATTAGATTGTGCTAATATTTTTATTCCAATGGTATTTAAGTGACTTTTTTTTTAAATTACAGTTGAATTTATACCTCGAATTTGACAAGTATCAAGCACTTTAAAACACTCTCATCCTATCTCTCAGATACTCACAGACCTAATTTCTTAGCAAGGGGATGTAAAGTAAGAGATCTCAATTATAGGTAAGCGTATGTGTGAGTTGGGGAATGAGAAAACTGAATCTAATCCTCCTATTTATAGAGTTAAGCATCCAAGAACGGAACAACTTGCACATTTGGAAGTGATGCTGCTAACTTGGGAGGAAGCAATGTAACTTGATAAAACCTTCTGGGGGGATTTATTTGATCCCTTTATTAAGATAAAAACTGCAACAATTATTTCTACTAGGGTAAAGCATAGAAGGGAAAAAAGCTTCACACATAATGAACACCTTGCTGAAGAATTTTTTAGAATTTGTGCCTGTATGTGGGTTTTGCTAAAGCAGTATTCAAAGTGTACGTCATGGGGCTCTTAGAGTGTACTCCATAGGGCTTATGACCAACAACTGGTCTGTTCCCAAAGGAGTGGGCTGAGTGGGGCACAAGATGCACAGATCTGGCAGAGGGGAAAATGGAGAGCAGGTTGGTAAGTGTGGGGGTACCCTGTGTCCCTGAGATAGATAAGAGGCAAGGACATTACTTTCAGAATGTACCAAAAGTTCAGAATGTCTTGAGAAACAGGAAAAAACTCTTTGGGAAGTGTTTTAATTACTGTGACTTGTTCCCACCTCTGTACAAAAAAGGGAGTCAGAACCAAGTAAACTTTGTATTGACCTACAGGATACAGTTCTGTGCCAATGCCCTGCACAGGTTTGTGTGCATATGGTAACATCTTTTGAAGTGTGTCTGGACTATGTGTTGAAAAATAACCCGAGTCTCTGCCATTTGTGGCAGACTAGCCTTGGTCAGCAGCCAAAATACCACCCATGTGCTCTCTCACACACCCTCAGTGGGACACAAGGGAGAAAGCAGAGAGATGGGAATGAGAAAGGTCCATGTGGAGAGAAAGACAGGAAGATCTCCTATGACTAACACCACTGGCAAAACAGATTCTACTTGGGGAAAAAGAACTTAATCTAACAGAAATAAAAAATAAATGTTTAATTAGTGATTTGAGTAGAGTGAAACAAAAAGACAAATATTAAAGCAACATCTTTCCTTTTCCCTTTTCCAGACTCACTTAAACTCCTCTACCCACTGCTGGGTGGTCCTCACACTTTACTCCTGCTTCACTCTGAGTATCTGCTTGGCCACGGAGCTCTCTCTCTTCCTCCTCCTCCTCCGACCCTGGCATCCGCAGAGCTGTTTCTTTTACTTTTCCCTCATTCCTTTCTTACATGAATTTTCCCTGAAGTACCCCCACCTCGGCTGTGGGCTCAGCTGTGCCCCGCAGTGGGTGGGTTGGCTCCAGCTGCATCCAGCATGGAGAAGTCCTGGCCTTTCCTCCCAGAGACCCCCTTCAGCCCCCGCTGCCAACATCTGGCCACCTGCACCCCGTACAACACTGACACAGGTGTGTGAAACGAGCAGCTTCAGTCTTTCCTAGCTGTGATGCAACCACAGGCACTTCATGGACTTTTGAATGCTCATATTTAAAAAATTCAACTAGAAACACTAGCAGAAATCCCTAGCAAATGTTGCAGATATCTCAGCAGATATGTGTGTCCGAAGAACATTTTTTTCTCACATTCACTTACAGAGTAACAGGACACACCTATTCCTGTGCAGTTTTTCAACCTGGGTAACAATTACTGGTCTTGCAATGCTGAGGAGTCAGACAAAGTAAGGGCCTGGTGTAGCTAGTGATTTTCTTCAGCTCTGCAAGCTGTGGCACTATTAAGTCCCTCTTTTGCTTCTTTCCAGGGGAGTACAGGATTGTTCACATCCCCTTTAACAGGATCATGATAACTGTTGTTCTCTCCTGATCACAGCATTTCAAACTTGTATTAGTCTCTGAATTACTTTGAGTTCTGCAGAATTTGGGAAATATTGGATTGAAACCTCTGCCTAGAGAGATAACAGGGAGGGAGTAGGTAACAGACCTGTACTACTCCCTTCTTTGCTTCTAGCACAGGAAATACTGGGGCCTTTCATTGCTTTTGACACAGGAAATATTGGGGTCGTTCATCAAAGCTTTTCAATTTTCGGATATGGATAAACTGAAGTTTCATCCATCTGTCCAGAATCCCTGACAATGTCCCCACTTCTCACTGTTTCTCTGCTACTCACAAACTACTTTTAAACTCAATCTGAGTTGCAAGAAACAGAAATTATTTTAATAAATATGTCTCCTGCACCCTACAACATCTATCATTTCACCAGTCTGAGGAGTTTTTAAGTGAGGTACTGTTGTACTTTGAATCAATTACCTAGTCTCAGTTTAGTTTCAGGCAGGAATGCAAAAGATCCCTTTCTATGGACACAGAGATTCTTTTGATGCAGGATAATCATCCAGTAAATGGGTGCCGGCCACTCTTCTTTTTTTTCAAAACATAGTTCTGAAAGCCTAGAACCTTTTATAAGTTAGGTAGATAAATCTGATAGCTTCAGACTGGTTGATTAATGTAGGAGGTTTGGATGGTCTTTGGGATGAAAAGCAAAGTATCTGCTTGTCTTATTAAAATTGGGAACCTAGACACAAAGAAATTCTTTATTACTCAAAAAAGTAACTCATAGACTGATTTCCTGTTGATTGTCAGCCTATAAAAGTACCACCCTAACTAGCAGACTGAAACAAAATCTTTCTAATAAGACTGACCTTCATATGGTATTGGAAAGTGACATTAGCATCAGAATGAACAAATCCTTGGGGAAAAAGTCTCAAGGGACAAGTTATTCTGCAGCTAAACAACAGTGAATTTTTGTCAGTGAATAACCAGCAAATTACCTGATTTGAAAAGACTGTATTTAACATCATGTAGGGGAAATTATCTGAGGGTTTTATTGCAAACTATAGATCACCCACTAGGATTTGCATTGACGTATCAATGCATATTTTCAAATTTTCAAATGTTTTGGGGGCGTGGAGGACATCTGTGTGTGTTTTACAATAGAAAAACTGCAAACATTTAATGATTTTGAAGAACTAAATTTCTCAAACTTAACTGGAGCCACATATCTATATGAAGAATGTTAAAGACTGGGATAATCCATTAAAACTCTGAATATGACGCAGCTGAAACGGCAATAATCAAAGGGATTCCTGCTTTAACATTGACATCTTTTACCATTTCCCTGACTGCCTCTGGTAGAATAGGCATGTTATGCAACCAGCAGGCATATGTGCATGTAGAAACTCTGAATAGGGAACAAGAAGCCCAAAACCAGGACACAATTTCCTGCTCAGGTTCCCAAAGGATATTCTAAACTAGATCAACCTACAGGTCATCTATTTAAACTCTGGCTGTAATAAGTAACAATAGCACACACAAAAAAGGAGGTCTGACATATAAACCACTACCCCAGACTGCTTTTATACGGTGTACTAGAATTAATTTATTCCTCATTGAATGTCTGTTTAGCTGGATTCATTGCTGTCACAGCCCTTCAGTCATTTTTAATCACAGGGTCCTCAGAGTGGTGCCACCTGTAGGGAATCTTCTGTCTTCATGATTTCAATGTGCTAATTCTCTTATGTGGAAGGAACTGAAGTACGTGCACGCACACACACACACACACTCTCCAAAACTGCCTGTGGTCTGAACAGAAAGTTTGCAATTAGTTGGGAAGCATATAGGCATGGTAAATCATTGAAAATGCACAGCATTTTAACTTCAGTCTGTTGAACTCCTGAGCAAGTAGGTGAGTTAATTAATACTTTTTCAAGAGAGTAGAAGCAGCATAAGTATGACTTAGGGAAGTTGTTCTATCCTGCACCTTTTGTATCTAGTTCAGTGAAGTCTGAGTCACGTCACTAAGGTCCATAAGTTATCATTATTCAGTTACATAAATTAATCTTATGTTCTAATTTTCATTCCTGGTGGGCAGAGTTGCAGAAGTTTGTAATAACTATTGCTGATGAAACAGTTCAGTCTTTTGAGGATGTCAGTTTCCATTTTGTTCCCGGAGGCCACCTTCCTCAAAAATTAATGTGAGTTAAAAATTAAGGTAAAAATAAGGTTTTTCTAGAGAGTTTCTGGACAGAAGATATAAAAAGCATATTAAAAGGTTATGTGAGGGAGAATTCTGACAGATTTATCCTGTACACCCAGAATTATCTGATAGGAATAAAAATCTCATTTGTAAAACCATCAAAATAGTGTCAGTGTCTAGCAATGATTAGAAGTTAAGCAGGTGATTCCCAGACATCTAAAAGCTAAGTAACAGTGACCAGCTATAACTTGAAAAGAATAACCTTGCCTCAAAAAGGTAAATACAGTTCTTTCTTTAAGTTTTGCTCTTTCTTATGACTCTGACAGCATATGTAACACCATGCTAATATATTTAACAAAAGCTAAAGGTAAGATTGAAGAAATAGGGTTTGCAGATAGAAAATCATCTGAACATGTATATTCAGAGATGCCAGCACCCCCTGGAAAAGTTTAACTGTTCAGTATCACAAAAATGGCTGCCAAAATCTTTACACAGAAGATACAATTGGCAAACCCTGGTTATCCAAAAGCATTTATGGTGAATATAGCTCAGATAAGGAAGATGATATCTGGTGGTCTATTGACCTGAACTGGAAAAAGTAGTATTGGACCCCTGGGTTGGAGAGACAAAAGGCAGTGATGTTAATTATCCTTAAGAATAACAAAATTACCAAAAAGATGGGATAAGAGGGGGGTAATGAACAGACACCTGGAAAATATCAGCTAATAAAAGATCAGGCAGATACTGGAGTCTGAGTAACTATCACACACAGGATTATTATCACCCCTAGTGTTTGGTAATGCACATGAAGCAGATGACAATTAGGAGAAACACTAGCAAAATCAGAGGGTTATATCTAAAAGCCCTGCATCATCCTGACAGTGATTGGTAGGTAACATTTTATTTTAAAACCTGAAACAAAGGCATAGTGTTAATCAAATAAAGACAGAACGTGACTGAAATGAGATGAAAAAATTAAGTTGTGAGTACTGCTAAGCAAAATAATATGGTTAGGTGGAAAAATTGCAGTGTCACACGAAATAAGTCAAGGAACAAGATCCCCACATCATTCAGAGAGGTGGTGTCTCAGTATGTATGCATAAGGATGAGGTGCCAAGTACGCATTGAGACTGGAACTTGCACAGTCTTGTAACTAAATACATTCTGCAAAAACATCACTGATTTTTCACACTGATTTTTCAATCCATTGAAATCCATCTGTGCCAGAGATCTTAGCTGCAGAATAGTTGTAACCATGCAGTTTACTTAGCAGGCATTTCTCATCTAGATTGATAAATGAATGATTCTATGATTCTTGGGGAAGCCAGTTACTGTAAAGCTGGGCTGCTATGTCATTAAGCAGAATGATCCATGTATTTAGGGAGCCTTTAATGGGCTCGAGTTGCTAAAGCAGAGTTGTGGAAGACAGTAACTGTTTAAGAACAGTATAGCAATGCCTTTAACTTCAGAACAAATAAAGCCTAGTGCAGCAGAGCACCATCAGTCACCGTGGTGTGTCACACAGGAATGCAGGTGCTACAAGGGGTGGTCTGCTTGCTGAACAGCAGGATCTCAGTTTTGTCACCACAGGATGCAGACACACACTAAGTACTTCACGGCATTATGAGATGATGTTGTGTCTTTCCCAGAGGGAGGAAACTGTGTGATAAAATGAATGACTGTGAAGGATCCTTCTGTGACAAAGGATGCTGTTGCTTTTCAGCTCAGATTTAGCCTAACTTAGGCATGACTTCAACCCTCAAAAAATTTTACCCCCCAATACAAGGAAAATTTCCCAGTGGCCTTACTCTTCCAAAAACAGCAATATTCACTTCTGAGATGTTACTGCTTACCTCCAGGTTCCTTTATGAGATGCATTCCAATACTACAGCCCTTTAAATGTGAACTTTCTTTCATTAGAAATATCCAGCCAAGGACTCTAATTAGGCCTACATGCATCTGTGAAGGAAAATCTTTGAAACGGAGAAAAATCTTAGCCTCTGACACTAATGTAGGAGAAGACAAAAATATTTTGAAGATTGTTATAAAAGTTATTTCTTTTTGAAGCGGCACAGTAAGAATTGAAATGGAAAGTGATTTTCTATGAAAGGGTTAGAGCAGGAAAGACATTTATATCTAAGAAAAGGTTACTGAGAACATATTTCTAAGCAGCCCCAAGAAATTTTAAAGAGAGAAGTTAAATCCCAACAAAATTGGCAACCAATTTAGCCCTTGCTGAGTGTTTTGACTAGAGGATAGACAAAAACTTATTTTTTTTCAGGCAGACTCCACTGGGCTCTATGTAAGTAAGAAAACAGAATTCCCCGTGTGGTGCTTTAGTCACAGCCCCTGATCAAGAGCCTCTGGCAAACAAGCTGCTCCACAGACTCAAACATGACACAAAGAACGGGGAATAAAAGAACAGCACCCTGTGGAGAAGGCCATGGCAATACTTCTTTTGGGTGCTTTTAAGGCTCATCACTCAGCATTCCGCACCCATTAGGCCCAACCAATCTTGTTCTGAAATCTTCTACAGTCACTTCTTTAAACTATCAGAAAATCTTTGTGTTAGGAAGATGTCTGTTCCAGAAATAAGAATGGTATGAACTAGCTCGTTTATAGTCAAGAAAAGGTCCACGTATACCTTTTTGTTTCTGCAATTTTTACAGAAGCCTCATTGTTGTGCCATTCTGTGGGGGAGGGACCGTCTTTCAGCTTTTTTCAAGGATGTAATCAGTCCAGTGTTTTCTCAGTAATAGTAGCTGCACTGTGATCAAAAGAAAGGAGGGACGTAGGTGTATGTAGTGCTTCTGGTCTGTTATATGAACAGCATGAAGACTGCCCTAATGTGATTCTACATACTCGCCTTTCCTGCAAGACAGACAAACAGCCAAAACCTGTCTGCTTAAATTGGCAATGGAGTAGAAACATAAAGATTTATCTTCCTTTGATACCTGAGTATCTGCCCCCAGCATGCAGAAGCAATTGTTTCCAGTACTAAGTTCTATGTACAGTCAAGACATAGCTGTGTGTACAGACAGTTACTGGAGTGAGGTGAATTCTCAGGTCTCCTAGTGTAAGCATACCCAGAATATATTACTGTTTTAACCTGTTCTTTTTCTCTTTTCTATTGTCCAGGTCTTTTATTTGCTAGAGCCCTTGGGGTCAGCTGTCCTAGCTGTGATCCTTCCCGACTTCTTGTGCATCTCCAGGCTCGTCACTGTTTGGGTGGTGTGAGGAGCAGAAAAGGTCAGAAAAGACTCTGTGTAATGCTCAGCAATAACAAAACCATCCCTGCTGGCTTTGGCACAAATCCAAAACATAGCCCCCTCCCTACTAGATACTATGAGGAAAATTAACTCTACCTCAGCCAAAACCGACATGGGAGGAAATGTGGGAGGAATAATATAATACCAACAAAATATATTTTTCTAGAAATAACGAAGAGGAGCAATAGGAGATTCTACACAGACACTAACAGACAGAATACATATGCTTTTTCATTACTGGCAGGTAGCAACATGTGAAAATCTTCAGATATGAGCAATAGTTTGAACGTTTGATCTGAATGTTTGGATTTAGTTTCATTGAGAAGACAATGATCTTTTTAGCAAAAGATATGCCAAAGTGAAGAAGAGTTTTTTAACGTATTTAAACTATCAGCTGTTTACACATTCCAGGATGGGCATTCTCATCTATGAATGCTATGTAATTTTGAACTTGTATTTTCTGAGAGGACAACATAATCTCACCTGTGTTCCGAGGTAACTTACCCATGTAAGTTTTAGATGATGTGTTGCTACTTATGGGTTGTAAAGTATTGCATTGTACCATTACAAACCTGTCACCCTGATAATCCATCTAGATATGGGGCCCATGTAGTGTGCTGTATATACCAAATATGTCTGACTGACATTCAGAGCACGTGGTAAAAGGTGAAGACATGAATCTTACCTGGATTTTATCATATAGAGGAGTAAAGTCATAATGAACTCTTGAACCTGAGATACCAGAAGTATTTCTAGAGCGAGTCATGTAGATGTTGCCATGTGGTTTTAGTCTCATTCCGGCTGGCTTATACCTCTTAAATGGCATCTTGGTACTTTATGTCTACAGCTGACTTCAGAAATCCTTCCACATAACGGCGATCTTCATGTAAGATGGTGATTTTAGTCCAACCACTGCTGACCTTTAATTTCTAGAACTGCGATAAGAAGAAAGAAATTCTCAACCTGTGTGAAGCTTTATGTCACGATGAAGCAGAGCAGTCTTCTCATTATCAAGTGTGAATATATGACAGCTGAATGGGAGAAAAAAATCAATGGTCGTTGGATAATCAGGAAGATTACATGACCAGTATTTAAACAGAGAAGAAATGCAGTATACAAGGACAACCTCAATGGCAAGAAGTAGAAGACTAAAACAAGGGGGTGCATGCAGTGTTGACTAGAATGAGATACTGAGAGTGAATGGAATTAAACATCATAAACATTATAAAGTGCAGGCATATCTCGACAATAGAAATGTCTCAGGCAAAGACATCTTGAACTGGGGAAGAGAGGTATCGCAGAGAATTACAGCTGCAATCCCTGGACAATCTACAGTTTGGCTTTAATATATGTTTTAGGATTGTGTTATTCTTTCTATGTGGCTGAAATACAAAAGATAATTTTCTGCTCTAGGTGGAATTAGTTGGAAGAGGTCTTGAACAATAAGGTTTTTGAATTAAAAAGGAAAGCCATCTAGTAGTTTGATGAATTAGAAAGTGTAATTATTTCAAAGCATATTTGTTGATTCGCCATATTCAAAGAAACTCTGTAGCAGGAGTTTCTTTGAACTCTAATTTCAGGGAAAAGGTAGACTGGAGAACTTAGTCATCTCAGTCTTAAGGTCAATTCTTAGGCTTCAGCAAATAGAGGCAGATGTAAGCCACACAGGAGGGCGACTCTGTATTGGAGTGTACATTTTCTTCCTGCACCAGTGAACCTTGAAACATTCCAAGTTAAAAATTCAAGCAAGTAGGAATAAATGACCCTGGAGTTGTTTAAACATCCTTTGATAATACATATTATTTTTGCTGAAATGGAGTAGGGAATGCTGGTACAAGAGAATTGCATGGCGGAATTGAGCAAATTGGTAGCATGTAGAAGAGGAGCAAGGCATCTGTCTGAGAAAAGGTATGATGGGGACAACAAACCCAATTTTCTGTGACTTCTGTTGAAGAAAGAGCTCTCACCTCTGTCAAAAGATAATTAGACAGGACCTGATTAGAGACTTAGTATTTTCCACAGCAGCTCCAGTTTTCTGGCCATGAGTTTGCTTGCAAGCTTTTGTATACTGGAGGCTGAAAATACCAGAGGACGTGTATAAACACCTAGAAAAGTGGTTATGACCTGAGAATGAACAGAAGATCTCAACTCCTATGGTGTTGGAAGCACTGTGAAGTCATGCTTGATAACTTAAAACCCCCCCATAATTGTTAATGTTTTCTTTAGACTTCAGGCAAACAAATCACATTTGTCTTCTGTTTCTCCTTTAGACAGGCAGAAACAGGCTTGCTCCTGACTACTGACTGGTGGATGTTGCAAGCCATGCACTGTGAGAAAGTGCAGCAAGTCACTAGATACCATTATACACATCAAATACTCAGATTTTGAGAAACTTAATGGTTTTCATGCTGCCTCTACTCTGATTAAGAAAAGGAATGAGGCTGTGCCCTATTAATTTCTTTTTTTTCTTTTCTGTTTCTGTTTGCTTTCATAAGGCTTGGAAAATCTTCACTATGCCTCACTAGAGTTTTGACTTTAAGAAGTAAAAGAATTTATTACAATTCATTATGGGGTGAGAGTATAAAAAGCAGAGATTAGAAAAAAGCACATCATCCTTTCTTTAGATATCATTTTATTGAAGAAAATTTGAACAGCTGGCATATTTGAATCGAAAATATTACATTTCTTATAAAAATAAATTTTACCCCAGGCAAACACTGTACTGTTTGATAATCACCATTTTGATTAGCATTACAGAAAGAATATTTTAATGTGGAATTTAAATGCAATAGATTCATTTAGTAAAATTTAAAAATGTCTTTATTCATTTAAAATATTAAAAGAGGATTAAGACATTTATACTTTCTCTTTTATTTTAGCAGAAAATGATCCATTTAGACTTTTTTATTTCTCTGGAGTCCTATTTCAAGCAGATGATTAGGTGCAGTATTTTTGGCATTTAACCTGTGATAAATACAGTAAAACCAACAGTCTTTGATTAGTAAACCACTGCCAGGCAAAGTTTCATTTGAATAAAGTAAAATAAGACACAGAAACATACAAAAGAGAGACCAGATATTGGCTGAGAACAGGTAGAAGATGTTCAGAAGCAGTCATACTCTCATGGCCCTCATACTCTTTGTTTAGAACAGGATAACTGATCAAAAGAACTGTGGTAATAGAAATTTTTTGCCAAAGGCAATCAAAAAGAAAAAGTAATAAGCTTATAATAATGAACATAAAGACAAACAATCCAAAGTGCTTTTAACCTAGTATTCTTTCTCCCAATTACCCAATACAGGTGCCTAGAAAAGGATGTAAGGACAACAATTTTCACTCTAATCTCAAACTTTCAGTCTGTAGTAATTTTTCACATAGAGTTTGTGTCCAACTTTTTTATTGCCCAAGAAAGTGGTGCATTTTGCCCCACTAAGATGGGTAGAGAAATAGAGCATACAGTATTAATGGTCATGTTGGAGAGGTTGGTTTTGTTCTGTGGTTGAAGGAGGTCACTAAAGGGTGATCTGATTGTTGTACTTAATGGGGAATTAGAAAAAGACATCCGTTTTCGCAGAGGTGCATCGTGCATAGGCAATAAGTAATGGACAATGATCACAACTTGAGAGAAATTTCAAGTAGATGCATGGAAAATATCATCACTGTAAAGAGTTGTTGAGTACAGAACAGCTTGCTCAGAGGGGTTTTGGGATCTTCATGCTTGGACCCAAGTAACTGGTATGCATTTTGAAGTTAGCTCTACTTTTAGCAGGAAGTTGGACTACATGATCCCCATGATCATTTCCAACCTAAACTGTTCAATGATTCTGTGGATTTGTGACTGTCTTGAGTTGAATTTGGTTTCCACATAGACCTACAATGGATTTTTGTACTGAATTTGTGCAGTTTCCTTTGAATCTGTGTGAACCTTCAGCTTCCAAAAAACATCTTGGCAAGCACTTCCACTTCCTTGGAGAATCACCCCTTTGGCTGTTTTTTTACTTTTCTAATGGCTTAATTTGGTTTCCTGTGTTCTTAATCTAAAAGGAGAATATCACACAGTATTCACTCTTTCCATTATATTTGTGATTGTAATCATCATTTTTTTCAGACTTGAAGACTCAGTGTATCCTAATACAGTTATCAGATGCCTGTCTCTAGGTAAATATCTTTATAATGGTACTAACAGATGGTGTTGTATACTTATTTTAAATCAAAAATACTTTGCTGGATTCTCAACAACAACAGTACTGCACTGCACCTTAGTATTGGCTGCTTTTTACATTAATCTTGGAATTAAATTCCAGCTCTTTATTTTCACACTGTAATGCCAAAATGTGAAAAGTACTGAGTTTTATGTTAGCTTCTGGTCAGCCTTTATTGGATTGCATGTTATGCAGTACCTCAATCTGTCGGTAGTTGCAGCAAGGTTAGTACTAAAATAAATAAAGTGGTAGAATATAGATACAAGGAAGAGATCTAAATCAGTTCTAAATCTTTCCAAATGTGAAAGAGAAGCTGCTGAATAATGAGAAGGGAACTTAATTAATGTAATACTATGATCTTTACTACATAGACAAAATATTTTTCTGCCTTTGCAAGAGGTCCTGGTTCAGTACCATTGATTCCAGCAGCAAGACACACAGCCTGTCTTCTCTGCCTATCAAAAAATTCATGGCAAGGCTACTTAAGTTTATGGATTTTCTGCAGTAACACTGAATTGAATTTTCAATTAATTTCAGAAGGAAATTTTATTTGTATTTTTATCTCTCAGGCTGATACACAATTTCCAGTCATTGGTCATTGAAACTGACTGCATCTTTTTTCATTGGTTTATTTTATTCCTTTACAGACTATTGGATCAGTGCTGATTCATTCAAATGTACCTTTATTGCTGTCTTTTCTTTGAATTTCTAGAGTTTACTCTTGCAAGATTAGTGCAATGTACCTGCAAGGAAAACAGCATTGCTATTACATTTTCCCAATAGACGTTTAATATCCTACTGAATTTCCAAGACTCATTTCTTCGTATTACAAACTTCCATGTAAACAGTTCACCAATCTCTACAAAGACACAAAAGCCCAGATTTCTTCCTCCTAAGTTAAGCCATTTAAGTGAAATAAATACATTTAAGGACTTAATCACCCAAAATTCTTGTAGACAATAGAAAGTGTTAGTGTCTCCTCTCTCCAAAAGATGTTGTAGCTCTTCCAAGATCTGCATTTAATTCCAGAAGTGACATGAGATGAGTCTGGGCTGGAGTCATCTTGCCTGTGTTTTTCTCTTCTGTGCAAGAAAATGAACAGCCACTGCACTGTGACTGGGGGTCTGAGTTCATTCCAGAATCTTCTATAAAAAAAATAACAAGGTGTTATGATGAAGAAATCCACTCTTGAAATTTGAAATAAACCAGAACATTATTTGCATTATTTTGGCTCATTTTCCCGAACTTCTACAGCCATGGTAGGTAGACTTTATCCACCTACAAAATATACTTATCTACAACTGGGCCTGTCACCTTAGCTTCCTTTATGTTTAATGGGAAGAAATAGTAATTTTTAAGATGTGACACCTCATGAAGATGAGTTTTTATGATGCATAATTAGCTAGATTGATGTCATTTGTTTTATCTAGTGTGTTCTGTCTGAATCAGTGGAGACTGGGCACAGGTGGGGATCTGACACTAGTTAAAAAGGATTATTGCCCTCAGCTGTTGCAGGAGTTCTTTGTTTAAAAATCTATATGTTTCTTACTTATTGAAGATTATGGATTTGTCCAAATTTAGGGATAGAAAACAGTTCCTGCTGGATCAGAATGGCTTGCTTCTTACAAATTTCCCTCTTACGCAGCATGGAGAAAATGAAATCTGCAGCTATTGTCTTACTTTTTTTGCAGAGGAGTCAGTTTATGAGCCTTGGAATCAGATACTGGAACATTGTTCTCTTGAAATTGGGATATGGGTATCCTCCAGTCTCTACACGATATACTAATTAGGTTGTATGTTGAATTAAACATTCAACTAATAAAAACATTTATTTGGAAAAATAAATATCATCTTCCTGTGATATACCAGTATATGAATCTCCATTTTGATAGATTAATGAAAGAAAATTCTTAGAAAGTTTTTACAAGACAAAGTTTTAAATATTTTAGAAAGTTTTAAAGAGATAGGCCGAAAAGTACTGAATTTAATTTGCATTAATATATGCTTTCTATAATTCCAGTTACAAAATATAAGACGTGATTTAGACACATGACAACTTTCCTCTCTGTCTCAATATTTAGCACAATCATTTATATTTCCCTAAGATGACCATCTCTTTCCAAGAACACTTTATAAGAGGAAGACTTATATGATGGGTTTTCCCATTTTGCTTGGAACAGAGAACATTCTAGAGTTAAATACTCAGTAGGTCCTTAACACAGAACTGAAAAGAGTGGTCATTCTCAGGCATTTCTTTATGCCTATCCCTGAACTAAAATCATGTTATAAAATGTCAGTATGTTGGGCTTTAGATATTTTCTGCAGTCATATATTATACAGTGCAGTAATCTGCAACATATATATATGTGGACTATTGAAAATGAACAGAATCTGTCTATGATAAAATTATAATTATTTACTGTTAAATACAACAAAAACTTCTCAGTCATGCTGCAAAAATATCTACTCTCTTTGAGTGGCTGACCATAAAAATGAAGAGTCATAAGATTAGAGCAGAGAAGAAATTAGAAGCAGTTGTTTGCATATGAAACATTTCCAGTTTCCATTGAGTTACTGTTTGGTTTTATACTGGTGTCCTCAAAAATATTGTCACAACACTGAAAATCAAAATAAAATCTAGTCCGAATTATCCATTGCTTAATAGGGGAACTTTTTTGGGGTCCCATATTTTGAGGCAAAGATGCAGAAAGTATTTGTGTTTAAGAAGATTATGTATTTTCACATTTGATGCCTACGGAATATGATTACTGGTCAATGAGGGGGAGAATCACTTCTATGGCACCCCTTCATGTTAATAGTAGTAGCTAATATAAGATCCCTTTGCCTTACTGGCTTAAAAGACTAATTAATGCTCCCATCATAATTAACTTAATTTGTACCACCCACATATTTCACAGCCACTGACACAACCGAATTCTCCATACGGGCTGGCTATTTCTTTTCACCTTACTTGGATCATGTCAAGCAAGTAGATGATTTATCCCTAGTGGACTTAAGAAAGCACCTAAAATATACATTGCTAAAATGATCTGAGAAAATAAAACAATCGAAATTTCAATCAAAAAGCAGCATTCTGTGCATGTTCATTACCTAATGCTCAAACAGACCAAGGATGTAATCTCTTGGCTTGATTGCTTTCCTGTCAGTGTAGCTTGCCTGACTTCAACAGTGTGGACCCTTTTACACATCAGTACAAATCAGAGTAGAAACATGTTGGTAGCTTTTTACATCTTTAATTTTATCTTGTGCTTGGCCATGTTGCAGGTGCCGTAAAATGTTAATTTCCAGTTTCTCTCAAAGGTAACTACCAATTTCAAGTCATTAACTCCTGATGCAGGAAAACTGAAAAGCAGAATAGAAAAAGACACATGATAGAAATCTATTTTTATGTTGTAAACAACATGATTACTCTTCCCTTTTCCATGACAGATTCAATAAATGTTGATTGAATTATCTAGTATTAGCTGAAGTGGACGTGAACAAAATAAGCAATAAGAATCCACAGTAAGAATCAATGGAAATGATTTATTTCCTGGAGATCAAATCAAATAACAGGGAGGATCAAATTAGCTAGTGATCACATTAAGTGGAAATCTTTGTACTAGTATGCTCTTTCCTCTGAGCTGCTGTCAATAGTCACATAAATACACAGTGGCAAAAAATCTTTTCCCTTTGTTTATTTCCACTGAATCTGAAGCACTGCATACCCCTGCAGACAGTAACACACTCAACTACCAAACCAGAATCACCAAATATGGATGACTTCTGAACTACTTATACAAGTCCCCCCAATCAGTCTTTTAGAAATAGAAAATCCTCTTATTCCCTACTTCACATTTACAAATCCACTATTTCCCAGGTCCAGAGAGGAAGTAATAAGCATTTGAGAATACTCTGAAATCTAACACATCTGAGATCTCTTTAGGAGTGCCCAAATCTGAAATTCAAGAACAAAATTATTACAAAAACTGTGACTATACCACTGTAACAAACTGATTTTATATTCCCTCAGAACAAATTGTAGATATCCATTTGGATCCCCGTAGTGTTATCCAGCCAAGTCTCAGTTATCCGTGCGAAGCCAGAGTTCTGATTGTAATTCAGAATCAGCTTGTGGTTAATTCTAGCTTTGAAAGATATTCAGTTATACAAAGAGAAGAACCAGGCTGCAAAAGCTTGTGATATTTGATATTCATAAGGCTTAACTAATGAAATAAACCACAGAGTCTTAATATTGCTGTCAGTCTGATAGTTCCTTCTCCTCCATCTTTAGTCTTGACATCATAAGCTTTGAGTAAATCCTGAATTACTTTTAATTTGTCTTGACATCTAACACCTGGTTAGTTTAGAATTATGCAAAGAAGTGAGATAAGCCTCACAGTCTGCTCAGATAAATTTCTAGAGTAGAATGCAGATACAGACAAGCATCCAGGCACACATTAACTCCACAGACCAAACAGCACTGATAGTCTTCCCTTAAGGAAGTTTCACAAAACAGTCATATAACCAAACCTGTAGTCTTCTCTCCAGTCATTCAAAAATAGCAGAGTTGGGTGTGAACATAGCAAGACTGGGCTGATTGCAGAAAAAGTAATTTGAAGCAGGCTGTTTGGGAAGAGACATGGGCAGAGAAATGCTGGATCTGGAGGGAACAAACAGGAAAAGAGAGAGAGAATAAAGGGGGCAGGCACATGTAAGCAGTTAGCTTGTACATTCAGTAGACATTTTGCTGCGGGAATGGGATCTCTGCTCTGTGTGTATTTCTGCACAAGAAGCTTGCAGGCTTCAAGACAGATGAACTGGCAAGTAGTTCAGGCAGTCTGGGAGATATGGAGGAGAGCACAGCCCTGTGGGCCAGCTGCCAGAGATTGCTGTGTTTCTGTGAGACAGCAGCACATGTCAAGCTAGACCAGCCAGTAGGTATGACCTGAGATCTGGGGACTGGCTACGGAGAAGCCTAGGCCTGCTAGAGTGCCCTGTGTGGAGGACATGAGATCTACCAGCAATCTTTGAGTCTGGTTAGGGGGAAAATAAGAACAAAATGGGACCATTTGATCCTCTTTAATTTAGTTCCAATCCTGATTAGGCTAGTTTAAATTTATGTAATTGCTCTTTGTGGTGTCAGCTCCAAAGGCATTATTTTCATTTTGGGATTGATCTGCTGCTTTGGTCCAGAGTGTGTATATAGCACACAGAGAGTATGTGTGCTCAGTCTCATTGCAGGCTGGACCTGGGCACCAGGAACTGCAGCATCTCCATGCCTAGCACACCAGGGATGAGCACTCTCGGTCTTAAGTCTGGTAAATTTGTTTCAATGGACCGAGAGGAGAAATCACGCTGGTCTCACTAGGCACATCCTATTGGTACACTAGGTTTGGCTACTATTTGGCATCCTACACAATTTAATTATATAGAAAATTCCTTAGGGGAAAGAGGTAATGTAGTGGGTTGGTCTCTGTAGTAAGTAGAATGCTGGTGAAAATGTCACTCGTTTTCTTGTAGATATACCACTGTTTTAAATAAAGTTACTCTCCAGGTCATATGTTGTACTCATCATTTATGAGGAGGGTGATAAAAGCTTTAGAAACAGCCTTAAAGCATTTTGGTGTGGTAGGAAAATTTGTGTCCTATTATGGAGATAAGAGACTGGGATTTAATTTTCAGACAGGAAAAATTTTGTGGTAAAAGAACTAACCTAGTCTTTTAAGAAACTCATTCATAAAAACTGATTCAAAATAACTGATCTCCTGAACTGCAGTCTAACCACTTAGGTATAAAACCTGTTTTTCCTCTGCCATTCTTTGCTACCCTTAACAAAGAGAAACCAAATACTGTTGTGGTAAATATGCTATTGCAACATTTCCTTCTCTTTAAACATTCAGAGTCAAACATACCACTGTGTACATCATCAAAAGCTGATTTACACAGCTGAGTTTCCAGCTCCTAAGGAGAAAAGCAGTAGGAAGGATATTCTAATTAGCATTCAAAAGTTGATCAAAATAGCAAATACGTTTCTGGAACAGCTGATTTAAATAACTTGTAATTGAAGATACCCATTTCCAGAGCCTGAGGGGTTGTAATAAAAGTGAGAACAAATTAAAGAAAAAGAAAACAAAGCAAGCCTTACTCAGGCAACTAACTATTCAGGTTCAGAATATCAGTAAATTGTTCTCTCTTCTGAACTGTCATTTATTGTTAACTTTCTGGAAAAGTAATTTTTTAGAAAGGATTTTTTACAGCAGTTGTCTGTACAGTGAAGGTGATAAGGTAAAAGCTTACATTTTGCCCTTACACTGGTCTGATATGCAAGATTTCCTTCTGTTCTCTCATCACTCCTCTTCTTTCCATTTGATGCTGTGGCCATTTGCTGAGTATTTAACAGTCTTTAATCACAGGTCCTGAGGCCACGTTTTTCCAAGCAAGACTCATTGCATAGAGAGCGAGAAAACCTTGAAGCGAATAAAACTGTCTCACAGTATTCTTTTGCTTTTACTGTTTAATTCCTTCAATGCACTGTAAGTGTGATGAAATAGTCACCTCACTTTCCGGAGCAAGCAAATCATATGAAGATTCACCTGGGTAGGTTAGGTTCACATGTTCCAAATTCTAGCTATTTCAGCTGTTAAAGTGGATTTTCTACACACACACATTGTAACAGGAAATTGGAATTTTCCATTATTCTGTGTGGAGACAGAACAAGAAATGACCTGAACCTTCATTCTAGACTTGAAGATGGTGTAGAGTCACAAAAGGATTATTGTGAATCTTTGTTCAAATGAACCTGTTTTACTATGTGTGTCTCCTTTTCACAATCTCTTTCAAATGAACACTTCAGGGCAGGATGGCTTTCTAGCATGAATATACAAAGGGAGGCAATCTGAGATTTATTCAATCTGAGAGGGAAAATATCTCTCACTTTCACCAATGAGCAGAAAGTAGGAAATATGGGAGATTGTGATGCAAGGGCAGGGTCCACTTTTCCCTTGTAATGTGCTTGATACAGAGGAAATTAAATGAGCCAGAGAAAGATCTAACATAAAAGCAGGAACTTCATGTGCAAATGTATGAACTACAAGTAAACTGATGCAGTTCTATGAAGTAATTTGCAAGGGCTTACACTAAGGTCTTCAATTTCTACTCTGCAGCTGGCTGCTAAATACCGTGGTAGCAAATTTATTTTAGGGATGATAACTTAAACAGTGTTTATAGGACACAGAACCAATATTTAAAACACATTTAAAATACCGCCTTTCTGATAACTCTCCCAGATATAGCCAAACCCCAGCTCTTTTCTTAAACTATTCTTTTAAGAACAGTTACACTGAGAAAATAAATAATGTATATTTGTAATGCAAATAATACCATAATACAAAAGTGCATAATACAAAAGGAGGCTTGATTAATCACACAACGTATTTGCTAGGAATTATTAATTTAGATACCGTTTAAATTAAGACTTTATACGTGAGAAAAATTAGGCAGTTTCTTTTTGCTTTCTTCCTTTAGTTTTCCTTCCAGAAGAGCTCTATTGCCTCAGAAGGATGCAGGAAGTATTTGTACAACAAACCTAGAAGGAGTAGCAATAAGCCAGAAGTTTTGAGGAAAGTTTCATTTTTGCTTGTTATGAAATATTGTGGTGAGTTGTAATTCAGGTAGCTTCAGAAATACGTGCTTCAAAGAGGCATCCAGATGTTAGGTACTGATGAGAAAAGAAATTATTCATTTTGTTTGCTGGTGGCCATTCACTGTGGTCACACATTTCTTAAACATTGACCATACCACACATATTTTACTGTAACCTCTTTTATATCCTACCATTGCCACTGAAGACTTTACAAGGGAAACTGTGAAACTGAAATCATGCCCAGGCATTGCTTGGAAAACTGACAGTTTTCTGTCCCAGAACAGTGCGAGAAAATCTTCTGGCAATCTACCCCTATAAATAATAGAGTTCCATGTCTGGGAATGTTCCCTAGAACTCTCAAATCTACCAACAGAGATGCAACTAAGGGAGACTGTAGAAAAGACTGTAACATCTGCTGCCTTCCTTGAGGAGAAGAAGAAAGAACAAAGAAAGAACCAAGCTGTGATAGACTCAAATATACATCTGCAAATTAACTATGTGAAGGAGGAGGCAACAGACAAGTCAGGCTCCTCTGACCTGAGATGTTAGGCAACAGCCATTATTTTTTAATCCTAATCGGTCTGAGGTCCTTCTGGTGACCTGAGCAGAATCAATGCGCTCTTGCTGCTAAAATCTATATAGTCAAATAAATCAATACGTGTTTTACCTTGAATGCTGTATCACCTAAACAGGCAGAGCTGAATAAAAGGGAGTAGAAAGAAATTACTTTCTCCATTTTACAGGTGGAGAACTGAAGTCACAAGGAAGTTCTGTTTAGACTCAGTCTAAACAGAAATCAAAAACCTAATCACAAAATTCTCAATTCTACACAAGGAACTTAATTAGATGACCAAATTTTCCTTGAAAAAGAAGAGGAAACTCTTGCTACATCCATTGAGTAAATTCATTGCTATAAAATGAATTACAGATATAACACACTAATAAAGCCACAAATCTTTTACCACCACATGTATACATCCTTGCACTCTCCCCTCCACATGCCTGCATGATGTAAATCATAGAAACCTCAATGTATCACCCATTCTTTTAGAATTGTTGAAAGCTGTCCTCCTGACCTAGTGTACCAAAAGCATTCAAGAGCATTTCACAAAGTAAGATTTAGATTAGACTGCATTTTTGGTAAAATAAAAAAGAGCATTTCTCAGGAATCTGCATGCATCCTCAACCAAGTGGCCAGCATATTAAGACTCTTATCTAGCAGCTTGTGCTGGTTTTGGCTGGAATAGAGGTAATTTTTTTCACAGGAGCTGGTATGGGGCTATGTGTTGGATTTGTTCTGAACACAATGCTGAAAGTACAGGGATGATTTTGTTATTGCTGGGCAGTACTCGCCAAGAGCCAAGGCCTTTTCTACATCTCACCCCAACCCACCAGCAAGGAGGCTGGGGATGCACAGAGTTGGGAGGGGACACAGTTGGGACAATGGATCCCAAATAACCCAAGGCATATCCCACAACATGTGATGTCATGCTCAGTATACAAATCTGGGGGAAGAAGGGGGAACTGTAGGAGCCTTGCTCTTGTGGAGATGGCTGAACACCTGCCTGCCCATGAGAAGTGGTGAATCAAGTCCTTGTTTCACTTTGCTTGTAAGTGTGACTTTTGCTTTACCTATTAAATTGTGTTTATCTCAACCCAGGAGTTTTCTCTCATTTTCCCTCCCAATTCTCTCCCTCCACAGGGGCAGTAGGTGAGTGGCTGTGTGGTGCTTGGTCACTGTCTGGGGTTATACCATGACCCAGCCCATCATGCTTTCTACGTAAAGCAAATCTTTCATGTTTGTATTGTAGGAAAGCTCATAGCACTTCTCAAGCCTGACTCCCAAGGATAAGCTTATGAAAAGCAGAGTACATTTTATCTGTCTAGATTTAAACCAGGTATTTTCTTAGGTCTTGTCACTATAATGTAGCATGGCATGTAAATAAATATAACCAATATTAGATATGGATTTTCACTACTACTTGAAAGTAAAGTGAAGGACTGTAGCAGATTTGCTTTCTCTGTTCAGCTTGAGGTCAGTGACCGTGACAATGTTTAAATTCATTGCACTGTTTTCTCTAGAGGTGTGTAATTAGAACTTTGAAAGAAGCAGTGCCTTTTTATTACTAGTGGTCCAGAAATAGATTCAGAATCAGAAAAATATGCAGTAGAATATCATTACATCTTCATATAAATTAACATTAAAATGTTCTGATTCATATCTATGCAGGCTTTTGTCAATCAACAATATTCATGTTTTTTTGGGGAGAGCACAGGGTAGAATATTTCAGGGAGCAATAAAAGCATTACTGCTTATTTAAGACACATGATTTTGGAAAACCAGTCTTTTCCTCTCTGCTTGTTTATGGATAACCTTTTTTATAAGATTCTACATTTGTTATTTTCAGGTAAATATTAAGAAAGAGACATGACATTGCTATTTTTAAATTAAACTGAGCATTACAAAGCATTTATGTCAGGAATAGCTTTAAAACATAACAGATGAAAATTTATTTTAATTTTGCCTGGGAATTTTCTTTCAATACATTCATCTACATAACAGTGCTAGCTCCATTTTCAGTTTCTCCACAAATCCACCTTTCAGCCTTTTTCAAAGCTCTGGAAGACACCTCTTCAATCAAAGTTCAGAAATATTTTCTTCTCTTTTTAATGTGTCTTCTCCTAAGAATTCTCCAAAGAAAATTGATAGCTAATGAAAGCAAATCTGGGGGGGTCAGTTGATAAAAAATGACCATTTACTCAATCAAAAAGAAGTTAAGTCAAAAAAATATATACACTTGCTACTGCACATCAGCATTCTGCAGCTGTCATACATGAGGAATATAAATGCAGCAAAGTTAGGGCATCTCTCCTTTACCTGGTGTTTATAGATTATCTCATGAAATTACAAGCTGAGTCAGGGACAACACGGGGGTGAAGAACACTTATTTCAGAAGACTTAAAAGTAAAATCAACTATAAGACTGAGAAAACATACGTTTTTGTGTATATATGTGACCTTACATTGCAAATGAAGAGAAACAAGAAACCCCCCTGATGGAAAGACTATGGACACTAGGTGTCATTCTTGTTCCATGTTTCCCGTTGGACATATTTCAAACAGCTAGTCAATAGGGAGTTTCTAAAAAATTTAAGTTTTTATACCCCTAACATTTTATATCTGGTAGTTTTATTATGTGTGCTACTGTCCACTAGGGATTATACTGCAATGCATTTTTTCTTTCAGCCCACAGGTTATTATTGTTCTGGTCAAAAGTCATCACCTTACTTAGCACTGATGCTTTCGTGAGTTCTCTAAAGCAAAAAATGCTGTAATAAACAGTAGTCATGCTTGGCCTGACTGTGAGTGTCATTATTTGTATATGAAATGTTAAGTGCCTGTGGGTTTAACACTTATTTAAAAAAAAAAGCATTATATACTTCCAAATAGTGTTTGGGCAATTTGATAAAATAATCTGTAATTCAAGATGCTTAGTCACAATTTCTACATGTTATTTCCTAAGTAAATGATTAAAGATTTTTTAGAGGCTTTAGCATATTATACCATAATATTTAAACCTTTATCTAGTAATTTTAAACCCAAGGGTTTGCCCCTTCATTTTCTTTAATTTTAGGGTTTTCTGCTCTTCCATTCAGCCTATTTTGAGACAGTCTCTAGGCATCTGTTTTTCCATTAGTTTCAATTGCCCTTGTTGGTTTTCGTCTAAGGTTCATCAACATTCAGTGCTTAAGCAGGACAGAATGGTTGCTGTGGAATTAGACAAATATGACAGAGCATTAAAATGACATCGCAAGGATAACAAACATATCCTGGTATTATACAAAAGCTGAAAACTATTTAGGGTGGCTTCTCTCCCTATGTATCCAAGCACAGCTGACAAAATGACTTAAGATACCTTTTAGACCTTTAGAAGTTTCTAGGAGTTTAAAAATGTATTTCTGGCACATCAATGATTTATTTTCTAAGGGAAATCATATCGGTATTTTATCCAGGTGAAACAATCTGCTTACATATGTTCTGTTTACAGACTGTCATGACATCCTTCTAGGTTTAAATTATTTACTTGATATTCTTAAAGTAATGGCATAAACATACATTTGATAACATCCAGCAAATTGAAGAACATGCACTTTAGTTCACTAGTTCCCTTATCATTTTTGTACCTTTAGATGTGTGAATGATAAGTTACTATAGATATTCACATTGCAGAATGTTTTTGTATATATTCTGAGCTCTTTGCTACTGCACAAAAGGAGAGCTGTTAGCACTGGAATAAGAGGGGGTTTAGCAGGGAGCAGAGAAATGTAGAGAGTAAGCAAAACTCAAAACCTGCTCCTTCAAAGTTAATTCATTTAGATCTACTGTCTCTCTTTCAAAACTGTAGTGATATAAAGGTAGTTGGAAAACAAAATTCTGAATAATACCAGGTAAAGGTATTAGGTATCTTGAATTGCAATTCTATTGGTTTACTGGAAACAACTACCACAGAGAGAAATTAAGTTTTGTTTGTTGTTGTTAGGAAAATTAAGATTGTTATTAGAATAAGCACAAGAAGAACAAGTTGTACACTAAGACTGACCATTGTTATCAGGATTAAAGCTCTTCATTAGACCACTGAAGGGAATTCAAATTGTGATCACCTAGCCTCATCTATTCTCTGTCATATCTTTATTAGTTTATTTTAATTGAAATCTACAAAACTCCACAAGAAAACAAACCCATTCATATTCTAAGTGAACGTCAACATGCATTTTAAGGTATTGTTTTTAAACATGTTAAAAAAAGGAGTCCAGAATAGACCTTAGGTCCCTCTTTGTGAACAGCTCCCTGGTCATGAGACTTCTTCATGAACAAAACTTTTCCCTTTAGAGACCTGTTTATGGGTTTCCATTTTGTGGGTGCACGTTTAAATGCAGGGTGTACTTCAGACTTAAAAGATATGATTTTCATAATTTGCTATCTTTTCTTAATGACAGAGACACTATTCCAAAACAAGGAACTGAAAACTGAAACACAGGCACTATTAAATTGTGCCACATATGTATGAAATCTTGACACAGACCATACATCTGTGATGGTGTCTTATTTGTACCTCTTCTCACTTAGATCACCTTTGCAATTTGCCTTCAGGGCACCCATATCAAGTAAGGGCTTTTTGTGGAAGGTGTATACATCATATGTATGGGTGGGCTACTGCTTAATGCAAATGTTTCTGTAGCTGCTATTCCATGTCTGTCATACATTCTGACACAAGGTACACTAACCTTTCTGTTTACCCCAATAAGATTAGAAAAGATTTTATTCTGTCATGTTGATGCAATGTGATTCCAAGAAAACAGTGCATGGCAAATGGAGAGCCATATTTTCGTCTGTTTCTCTTGCCATACAGCTGCAGTATTTTAAGTTGGAGTGTGAGGTGCCCCATTAATTAATCTGCCTGCTTTTTGTACATATGAAGTGTCCTGATTCTATAGACCTCCATGTTCTCTTAATGTGGGTGAGCAACCTTCAATACAGACTTCTAAGAAAGTGGTAAAACTTGAGTGTATTATATGTTACTGGGTCATTTTGAGATAATTTCTTACACAATTAGTCAAAGGAAGCATAAATTCAGATATCATCTGATATCATGTCTGACCTGGTGGAGAAAAGTTACATCAACTACAGAACTACCTGTATAATTCTGAGATTTTTATGTGATGGCTAGGGTTAAGTTTTTGGTTTGTGGTGGTGTGTTTGAAGGTATGCTGTCAGCTCACATTTGCTCTTTAAAGATACATATATCCAGAAGGTTTTTCCAATGGGTACTTATCTGTATAAGCCACATTCATCTCTGTGATACTTGACATTTTCTCAGCATTAAATAATTAAAATTTTGTGCCACATTTAGTCTAGCTAAGCAGAGCATACCATGGACAGCTGTTTGGCTGAAATGTTTGTTTCATAGTGTCCAAAGCAGTTACCTACAACTTGCAAACAAGTGGAAGGTTATGAACTTCCTATTTCTGTAATAAATTTACTTTTGACTTTCAAAGGAGTTGAAATTAAATTTTAGTAAGATACAAACCTACTGTCTTTCTTAAATAAGTTGTACAGACTGGCATGTAAACCTACTTTTGGAAGGTGTGTAAGACTAGCAAAAAATAATTATTGGGACTTTTTTTGAAGCTTTTTTTTTTTGATAAACTAGAATCTTTTGAGTATTTGAGATGAGATTTCCTGGAGGCAGATGTAGAAAAAGCAACAGAAGGTTACAGAAGTGTTGATGATGTGTCATGGATGGAGACAGAAGGCAATTGCCTGTCAGGAAGAAACTCAAGCATGCGTAATTATGTCTTCACACCACTCCTAAAAGTTGAAACATTGCTGGAAACCAGATGACTCTGGAAACGTATCCTTATACTGACTGTATGTCACGTTAGGTAAAGAGGGACTGCTTTATATACTTCTAACTTTATGGACTCTGAACAGTCTGTGTTGTCATCTGTAGGGCAATATATAAAGTTAGAAATGGAAGAATGGAGTCCCCTGATGAATATCAAGTGCTTATGTCCTTTTAGTAAAATAAGGTAAAAGTTTAATAGCATTTAATAGCATTTAGTAATATGTCTAGAAAATAGATTTTGAAGATAAAAAAATAGGAATGTTTGGTTTCTGACATTTAGAGATGATAACAATACATATATGCTCTCCTAAACTTTGTCATTTTTTATGTCCCTCTTACAGCTTTGGTTTAACTTCAAGCTCCATCTCTTCAAATTCCTTTGCTGACTCCCTGCCTTTGCTGTGTCTAGAATTTAATTGCTGTAGTCTGGTCTTCATTTCTCATTGAGAGTGAGATGATAGTTGAGAAAGACCAACTACCAGCTATTCCTGCCAGAGATTTTCTGTTTCTGCCTCCAGTTATTCTTGCTATATGGCTTTGCATTAGGCTGTGGATAGTGGTTCAGCAACTGTCATATCATTGCAATCGTGTTCAGATCTCTGGAGCTGCAGCAAAGTAGAAAGAGCTGTGGGAAAATATAGACTGCTTATATGATGTTTTCCTAAATTAAAATGCATTTTATAAGATGCAGTTTTTGCATGAAGACAGAAGTTGAAAAGAGGAAAAATATTGTTCAGTTCACTTCTGTTTTGAATGCAAAAAAGTAGTAGCTCATCGGGGCTGTATGAAGAAATATAATACAAAACAAAAGCAAAACATAGAGCATACAATGTCTATTAATACTGAAGAGATCTACATTGGTCCTATAGTCTGTAATTAGAAAACACTGTACTGAAATATTAAATAATCAATTAAACATTAAAACATTTAGTTTTTCAGTTACTTGAAGCCAATTTTCCACTGTTAGCTGAATCCAAACCACAGTCTCAAAAGCAGTCTTTACCTTGATTTCCACTGAAATTAGAATGACAAATTTTGGTGTGCTGAACCATGTATTAAGTAAGGCAATTAAGCCCAAATTACAGAACTAACTGCTGCTAATCGCTATCAAGACTGGCGGTGTGATCATTGATATGATAGATTCACACAACACCTTCCATAATCACAGCTGTAGCTGAACAAATAGGCCTTTAGTCCAGGGAAAGATTTAGTCCAGGTTTGGATCTGCTGTATTTCTTCTATGAGGAAAAGTTGAGACACCTGTGATTGTTCAGCCTAGGGAAGAGAAGTCTCAGAGGGATCTTATCAACATACATAGCCCCTTGAAGGGAGAATGATGAGAAAAATTAAGCTAGGCTGTTTTCAGTGGTGCCCAGTGGCAGACCTAGTGGCAATGGGCACAAACTGAAAGACAGGAGGTTCCATCTGAATGTCAGGACACACTTTTTCACTGTGAGGGTAACTGAGCAGACCCACAGATTTCCCCAGAGTGATTGTGTCTTCTCCCACCTTGGAGATACTCGCAAGTCATCTGGACAGGGGCTTGGGCAATGGGATCTAGGTGGCTGAGCTTGAGCAGTGGGGTTGATCCAGATGACCTCCGGAGGTCCCATCCAATGATTGCATGATTCCGTAGTTTACCTATCAATTTAATTCTCATCAATAATTTCTGTTAGTGATGGAACCAAGGGAAGGTTAAGGTGAAAGCTTAGAAAACCCATCCTCCCTCACTAATCATGATACAACTTTAGTGATATTCATATTGACATGTAAGAGCTGACTGATTCTAGTTTGAGTTTTGACCAATGAGTCAGTAGCCAAAGGTCTTTTTATTTGAAAGCTCTGTCTCGCTTTATGCAAAATATAAGGGATAGTTAGTTACAAAGTGACCAGCCCAGACCTGTATCTAATCTGCTCCTATACATTCTAAACCACACAGATTGTGTGGTTAGTGGAAATATTGCTGTCAGGGTAAACAGATGTACTGAAAGGGATGTGGTCATGGAAACAACTTAGTTTCCTTTATCTTTGGGGCAGGAGTATGGTGGAGGTATAGACAGAATTCTGACCATGCTCTCTCTAATTTGTGAGTAGATGGACCAAGAAGGTCAACCTACCTTCTGTGTGCATTAAATTATATAAAAATAAGTACTTGCCAATCAAAACCTACCAGACATCTTATCTCCTACCTGTCACATTAAAGAAAATGCATGTCCAGAAAGCACAGTTTCTTGCAATTTAAAAGACATGCTAAGTTTGTGGTTATTATGGTCATAATTAAAGGATTGAGATTAAGACAGAAATACTGCTTTATTTCAGCCTCCTGATGGAAACTGCTGTACTGGCTCATTCCTAGATACATAAGTTACTTAAGATGAACCCTTGGGTATGCATTAACTAACAATTCTAAGAACAAAATCCATTAGGAAGAGGCATCCTCCAACATGACTGATAAATGTCTCCTGTAGCATCTCCATTAACTAGGCCTTGTGTTTACTGCCTGTTTTAATCCCAGAACAAATCATATTTGTTTGATTCGGGGAAAGTTAGAAGAAAAATTAAGTTCTTCCTGTATATTTATATGTTATACAGCCTTTTTATTTCCTTGGAAATATTCTTTATAAACACTGAAGGCTAATAATGAAAATTTAGAATTTTACCTGCATTTCACTGCTGCAGGAAGTTCTGGTTCACTGTACTCCATGATGGCAACATAGAGTAAGTCATTGCTCATTTTAGATCAGTAAAAGTTATTGTAGAATCTTAGTGAATTAACAGTTCTACACAATTCAGCTTACTTAATCTAATAGTTACTGTATTTAGTGGAATGCTCATGAAAAAATTACTTTTCAATATTTTCTTTCCCTCTTTAAAGAAACATTGATATAGAGATGGTACATAATTTTCAGAATTTTTATCATGTACATCCTGCAGTAATGCATAAGCAGAACTTCTAAAAATTATTAATTAGATAGATTTTTACAGGCTTTATAATGCATTAGAGGCTCGCTTTTGTTGTCAACCAGGCCTAACATAGTATTTCCTTTTACAAAATTTCAATCATATTTTGAGAAACCTGACAAATAAAAGCTATGACAAAAAAAAAGGTATGATTTTATATTAACATAATCTCTTGTACAGTGCATCTGTAGGCCACAATTAGCAGATAAGAGTATCTGAAGAGAAAATAAAGAATGACAATATATTTTAAATACCCAAAGATTTTGTGATAAAGTGAGAAACACAGTGACTTTTCATTTGAACTCACTACTCTTCATGTATCCTAAAAAAGTGCAATTACACAGACCCTAAAATGTTCAGCTGTAGGCACTGAATAGATTAACATTACTAAATTACAGGTTGCTTAATTTCTCAGACAACAGAATTACAGACTGCTTGAGGTTGGAAGTGAGACCTCTGGAGATTGTCTAGTCCAATGCACCTGCTCAAAACAGGGTTGCCCAGTGCAGGTTTTAATACTTCCAATACAGAAGATTCCAATACCTCTTTGGGTAACCTGCTTCTGTGTTCAACCACTCACTCTCACATTAAAAAACATATTTTCTTATGTTCAAATGGCATCTCCTGTGTGTTGCGTATTTGTATTGATGAGATCCTTCTGTTCTCCAGGCTGGACAGTCCCAGCTCTTTCCACCTCTCCTTGAATACCAGATGCTTCAAAATCCCGCTGGTCCTTTGCTGCACTTGCTCCTGTTTGCCATGACTTTTATACTGGGGAACTCTGAGGTAGGCCAGCACTCCAAAATGTAAAGTACAAATCAGAAAATGCATTAACATCCTCTGCTGTTAGACTGTAACTGCATTAGGCCTTTTAAATCAACTTACTTATTGTCTTGGGGTGACTTTGTGCTGTGTATCCCCCCATATCGATGCCCTATGCCCAGAAATCAATTCTGTGCCTTTCTGTGACTTTAAACTGAGCCTGAGAGGGGGGAGAGAAAAAAACCGAGTGAACTTTTCAAAACATTTGTTCAAGGATAAGGTACAGGTCCACACTGCTCTGCGTTCTGCTGCTACAGGGAGAAGAGCGGAGGAAACACCCTTCTTGCTTTTCAAGCAGCTTTTGGCTCCTTTTCTCCAGAGGGAGATGGAGAGTTAAACTCTTTTGTTCCTCTGGGACTTTGGCTTCTTCTTCTTCTTTTCTGGAACTATTTAGAACACCAAAATATCAGAACCTCACTGGGAGACCTTACACCTGCCCAGAAGGGGGGCCCCCCACAGCAAACTCCAGCTCCAAAGAGGGAAGAGAGAGGAACCAAACCAACTGAAGGACTCTGAAATTTACCAGGTTTCTCTCCACAGCGAGATGTTTTATTATTTAGCATTATTATCCTTTTCCTGTTTGTTGTTAAATAAATAGTTTTTTTATCTCTTTCACTTTCCTCCAAGGAAATTTTTTTTCCCTGAACCTGGTGGGGGAGGGGTGGTTGAAACCTGCCTTCTATCAGAGGGTATTTTCCCCCAAATTTATCCAAACTGGTACACTTATGAATAGCCTTTTGTTGCTGTTTGGAAAGTTTGGAAATGGGAAAGCTGAAGAACTCTTGTTGGTCCAAAGTATCCTGATGGGCTCTTTTTTTGTTGCTTGTTTCCTTGGTTTGCTTTTTTACTTTTTTTTTTTTTTTTCTTTTTTTTTCTTTTTTTTTTTTTCTTAATTTCAGAGAAAACAAATGTATGACCCAATAAAAACTATTTAACATGGAATTTCCCAGAACATCAGGACTCACATACATGGTATAAAAATAAAGCAAGGAGATACTGGTAACCAGTTTCTTAGAAAAACCTCAGCTAGGAACAATTTATCGTCCCACATAAGGCTACACCTACATGACTAACAGAGTTAACAAGCAAGTATGGATGTGCAGAGCAAAACAAGGGGTGGTCTTGGCACATTTTCAGGGGTTTTCTACATTGAACTAATTCTAGGCTCACCCTCATTAACTGAAGGATGATTTGCTTCAGAACAGCATTAAGTTTGTGACTGAAGTGAATTTCAAGTTTAGTTTAGTCCTAAAAGAATCCATTTCATGTGTCCCAAGACATTTGCAACCAAAAGTAAAGTAGGTGAAGATGTCTGGGATGCTCACTTCAAAGACGTAAATCACCCCCAAGGTCCAGACTTGATTCAGCTACAAAGGCCCAAGGACAAGAAGTCTAGGTCACTTGATCTTTTATTTTTGAAATTTAGCTTGTAAGACAGTTTGAGAGGAAATTAACTTCTGATGCATCATCTACTGTTTGTTGGACCAATAATAATGGTAAGATAGCTTAGTAGGAAATGAAGAACTTTTGTTTTGATGGGAATCATTCCTTCTGGCATAGTGTCGAATTATTGGTGTTTCAGACAGAAAGTTTATTTGAAATGGATGAATGACCACATCAACTTCCATTAGCAATTAACTGACTAGAAATTCGCATAAAGGAATTGCACATTCAGTGACTTTTCCAAGCCAGTAATGTAACTTATATTCTCTAAGTATTTTTTTTTCTTAAATCTGCGACCTTATTGAAAAGCCATTTGGGTAACTCTAGTAACTTCAGTACCATTTGCATCAGACCTAACTTGTGAGATTTGCTCTGCAGAGACATTATATAGGAGCAGAAATACAGCAAATATCAGCATGAATTTATAGATGCAAGGAATAAGCAAGGTTGCAGAAGTCCATAAATATCATCACAATAAGTACACTTTTTGTTTATTTTTAAACTTGTGAATAGTTTGGTATGTTAGGACACACAGCTACATACTGAGAGCAGTAGTAAAGCCAGGACTGTACATATCAGAACAGACATTTATTTACTGCCTTACTCTTGATACCATGAGCCTCATTTCTAGCAAAAAGTATTAGATATTTTAGTTAGCTTTTTAGTTAGAAGACTTCCAGTAAGTTGTGCTTCTACAGTCAAGGTGTATCAACAGTATTGTAACAAATAATTAACAGTTTTCAATTATAAAGTCCCATATAAATCTGATATTTATATTTCCATTTAATCAGAGCATTCTGTGGGTTATGAGATGAGCCAGGATACAAACAATTAAAAAAGTGCAAATATTCAGGTATTTGTTTAAGCCTAACATAAATTTATAGTCAATTTCTATCATTGAATATTATTTGAAACTAGATAACCTTTAACATCTAATATTTTATAGTATCTGCATTTCGCATAATATTCAGCAATTTCCTCACAGAACACAATCTGGAAAGGATGAGCTATGTTAGAGGTGAAAATGAAGGGACATGGCAAAAGTAGGCCATTTTTCAGGTTGTTATGGTATTACTTAAGCTCCTATAATTATATAGCATTTCAATATGTCATAAAAATATATAATGCAAAAAAAAAAAAAAAAAAACTAAGAGAAAAGCGAAAAGGTAACAAAGACCTTGCCTGTGGTCAGCCAACATGAACTCTATGTGAATATAAGGTTCAGAATGTCATCTGTCTTTCCCACATTATTATTCTTAGAAACTGACCAGAACGGTATGACTGTGAATGAAAATACTACTGCAGGTAAAATCTCTTCTACCTATAGAAACAGCTAAAATAGTTCCAATTTTCCAAGGTAGTTAAATTTTTTTAAGAAGATGATTTTGTAGATGTATGTGCATTAACTCACCTATACTATCTGGACTCATCTTGCATTTTATTAGAATATCAACACATGCTCCATGAACATCAAAGTTTGAAATTCTTTTTCTTATCACTTCATGAAGCCACTTGAGGTGCTCTGCTTATCTGCCATCTGAAGGAGGTTTCTCAAGGTTTCTTCTTCTCCAGAGTGTCATGACTCCTGGCATCGATATCAGATACTAATTTTGACTATATCACAGAATGTTTCCTTCTTTTCTTTCTTTTAAATCTGTTTTTGTTTTTTCTCCCAGAAGCAGAATACCATGGACACAGACATCTAATAACTGCAATGGGCGGCCACAGTACTCTGAGGCTAAGCAGCATCCCTATTGAGTGACTCATGGTTTCTAGTAGGTGGGTGCTATTGAATCTACAGCTCCCTGACCTGGTTGAAAACAGCAGATTACTTTTTTTGCTGCATTCCTTCAAGCCTTTCATTTCCTATCTGACCCCTCTGACACTCCTTGCACAAAATTTTCAGTGAGAGCTAACTTACCCTTCAACTCATCAAAATTACTGCATCTGGAAAAGGTTGCTGGAGTCACCAACCTGTTACATAATGATACTGTGAGAATTAGAGTATTATAAACATAAAAATATAATATTTTTACTTTCTATTTTCATTTCCACTAGAATAGTGGTTTAATTTGTGAATATACCAGTTTTAAACCCACAAATTTGAAAAAAAACATACATAGTTCTTTCACAGCCACAGCACTAAAATTTAATAGAATACCTACTTTTCAAATGTGCTTACCCATGAAGGCAGTTATTTTATATGTTTACTCTTTTATTACAAGAACTTAATTGGAAGTTTTCTCATCAGGCTATGGAGAGTTTAATTAAACTCAATGAAGAAAACACTGAGGAAAAAAAAGCAAGCTCTTAAATGTGCTATTTTTGTTCTAATTTTGCAATGACATTTTTCTCCCTGATTATCCTACCTCATATTAATAAACAAAACAATAAAAACACACCTCTGGATTCTGCTAATTTAATATTGGTAGCTTTCAGGCTTATTTTGTATTCCCTAGCATCTCCAGGAGAGTGTGGAGGGGCTTTTTTCATTGGAATTCATGTGTCGGGCACATGGAAAATATCATTTATTTGTTGCTGTTATTCTGTGATTGGGGAGAGGGACTGCTTGCTCACTGCAGCATTAATATGCTCTTCACCCAAATTAATGTGATTGTGCTTGTGCATCAACAAAAACACAGGAGAATGTGCCCAAATTTTAAGGAGAAGAGAGGAAAATTTGTAAGATGATGTTACACTTATTAATAGAATGCTGCCCTATAAATGGAATCTGGAAATGGAAGGAATAACCTAATAGTGCAAGACCTAGGCACTTACTTGGTGGCACTCTGTCCTATGGAATCCCACTACTCTTGGTGAGTGTTTCTTCACCTCAATGTTAATCTTCCACTCAGAGTGAGCACATGCAGGGCTTAAATGATAAAATTTTAGTCAACACACTGAGAGAACTGTTTAACTGTTTCTAGTGTTAATAAAGTTTCTGTACCAGTGCTTTTCCACCAACAGTACCTAAGAGATTACTCACTCGCTTTGTCTGTCTTTTAACTTGGGGTGCATTTAACCACTTCTGTGTCATCTGTAGACATCTTTGAAACAACATTTAGATCAGTGTTAGGCATACAAAATCTTTTCATTGTATGGATTGGATGTAACAGTTTTTCCTTTTGCAAGTAAACAATTTCTCCTATTAGGCTTTTTTAATACTGAAAATTTTCTTTGTCAGTTGCATACTTAAATCTAGCCTAAAAACCTAAATGCCTGTAGAATATCCATACTAAGAAGAAATAAAGGAAAATATTCTGATCTCAGTTTAGGCCAGTAATAGGGTTGGATTTACACTGTCATGAGACTAGAACTTGAGTAATCATTCACAAATAAAAGAGAACACTATCTTAAATTTTTGTTAGCATATAATTCTGAGATATCTACAGCCTGCAGTTTATAAGCTCTCTTCTCCACATACCTTGTAGGAGCTTGTAAAAGCCTGGAGAGAAGCTGCAGGTTCATTTGAAAGCCAGAACTGCAGGAAGAAGGGCAAGCAAGATGAGATAGATAGAAACAACAAATAACTATGTCACGTTGATTCTTCAAGACTGGTTGCCTAGAAGGCAAAAAACAAACCCTCCAGAGAAGTGAAGAAAACTAAAGGCAAAAAAAAATTACAAACTGGAATAGAAATGGCTTCAGAACACAGGGTTACACTGGCAGAGAACAAAACACAAGGAGATGATTTTCCAGAAGAGCATATTTACATTAATTTCAGTATTCACACTCTTAACATTCAGCTACATTGAAGCAGCAGAAAACATGATGAAGAGTAGAGATTCTTGACATGAAATTTTGCTTTGTTTATACAGGTCTAAATTGATTTCAGAGAAAAATAAAAGAGTTTCATGATGATGCAATAAGTGAGCTGTCAGTCATATTTTTCAAAAATATATCTCTCTAATGTTTTCAAAGAGGCAATTTTTTATACAAGTAGAAAATACAAAAATACTGCTATCATACCCAGTATGAGATGCAGTGAAGACTTTTGTGTAGGGAAAAAATGACAACCTAAACCATGGCTAGAATTTGCAATAAAGAGGTTTGTGATGGAGGAAAACCATGAAACCTACAGCAAAAAATACAAAGATTTTATATGTTCACTTTAGCATGGAACTGGATCTGATTAGCTTTTAGTCTTTGAAATGGGAAAAAGAGGGTGAAAAGGGAAAAGGTCTCTGGAGAAGTCACGTGAATGTATGAGAGAGGAACTGGAATGCCAAGGATGCTCACTCTGGAAGCATGCTTTCCTCTGCTTACAAAAGATACTGCAGATCTTTGTGTCACACTGTGGATTGGAGACTGACTATATATTTGCAAAAAAGGCCAAAAAGCTTTGAAAGGAATTTGCTTTACTTATTTTCAGTCTTTCTGGAGAATTCAAGACCAAGAAGAAATGAAAATGTGCTTTTCCAAATCAGCATAGATTTTTGTTGTAAGGAAGAATAAGATTAATTTTAAAAACTTTTTTGTATCCCAAATTTTTCTTGAGCTTCCATGATTTGATAATTCAAAATATCTAAGAAACACATATACAGGAGAAAAGCAACTTAGCCTGGACTGCAAGCATCTCTGTTTTTTAAGCAGGCTTTCCTACAGTGTCTAAGCAGAGAAATGCTAATGTTAGTCCTGCTTTGGATACTCGTGTGTTGAGGCCCTGAGAGGAACATTTTTGTAATAGCACTCAAATAAAGTAGCTTTCTCATGTTGCTATCATAACGCCACAACAGGATAATTTGTAATCTAAGTGAATCTCCCTAAGCATTTTCATCCTGATGCATCTCCATAGAAGACCACAAGAGGTTTTAACCTCAAAAAGGCATCTTTTAACAAAATGTAAATAAAAATAATTTGCTTTTCACTGAAAAAAAAAAAAAAGAGTGGGTAAGATGATTTACACAAAAGTCTGTTTTTTTCTTCCATGTCTCTGCAAGGAAGGTGTTCTAGTACTTTCAATAACATTCAGCAACCCCTAGTCTCCACTCTAAGAAATATTTATTTCTGTCATCTTGAAGGCCTGGCCCTGTCTTCCCCCTGTTCCACTCACTGGACTTTCCCGAGTTCCTCAAGGAACAAGGACTGCTGGAAAAGGACAGGAATCAGATAACAAAGCAGAGGAAGAGCATATCTGCTATAATCACCCACCACAATCTGCCAACAGCCTTCCTAATTTAGCCAGGAGGACCTTAAACTTTTTTGGAGAGGGATTGGAGATCAAAGCAAAAGGGAGGAACAGGGGACTGTAATTTGAATGGGAGTCGGTAATACACCCTTGCAATATCCTGAGGTGCATTAGGGCACTGCCAGCAGGTTGAGAGAGGTGATCCTGGCCTTCTACTCAGCCCTGGTGAGGCCAAATCAGGATTCCTGGGCACAGTTTGGGCTCCTTTGGATAAGAGAGATATGGAGCTTCTGGAGAGGGTCCTGTGGAGGACGAAAAGGATGATAAAGGGACTGGAGCATCTCTCTTATGAGGAAAGACTGAAGGAGCTGGGCCTGTTCAGGCCAAGAAGAAATGACTGAGAAGGGACCTTGACAATGTCTACCAGCATCTGAAGGGAGATGCCAGAGGATGGAGCCAGGCTCTGTTCGATGGTGCCAAGTAATAAATGATGACACAATGAACAGGAACTGAGGCACAGAAAGTTCCACTTGAATATGAGGAAGAACATCTTTACTGTGCGTGTGACTGAGCACTGGGACAGATTGCCCAGAGGGGTTGTGGAATGTGCTGTAGGTTGTGCTTCTTGAGCAGGGAGGTTGGACCAAATGACCGACTATGTTTCCCTTCAAGCTTACCAATTCTGTGAATCTGTGATACTGGGCCAAATCAACAAAGTGAAGCCAGTTCATCAAAGATTACTCCTGTCTACTTGGCTTTGCTGAGACTACTTGAGAAGAAATATATCCAGTTTTGCATTTCTCTATACAAGAAAGACAAGAATACCAAGAGGATTAAAGAGCATGTATGAGAAGAGGCCAAGGAAGTTGACTGTTCAACTTGAAGAGAAGGCTAAGGAATTATTTAATGCTGTCTTTAACTACACAACAGGTGTTTAAGGAAAGGACAGAGACAGACTCTTCTTGAACATTATGAAAGAACAGAAGGTTGTGGACATTACAGTAGGATAAATTCCAGGAAACTAGAAGAAGAAGTATTACACCACAAGGGTGAGAAAACACTGGAAGAGGTTGCCTGGTGAAGCTGCCAAAGTAACCTTGGTGATACATCAAACTGGTGAAGATTCCATAAAACCTGATCTGAATTTAAAGTCATTCTTGGTTTGAGTACAGATTTGAACACCCAGTGTTCATTCCAACATTTTATTTTGTATTAACTATCATTGAACTGATATCAGACAAGCTGAGGCTGTTGGGGGAAAGAAGATAATTCCCTTCTTTGTATTTATAATCATAGTCCCTGTTTGCAGTTTTCCATTGCCTTGTGCTCAAACTTGAAACAAAATATTTTAAAAAATGAACAATTTAATTCAATCTTAATTAAAATTGTTGGAGGGGAGAACAGAACAGGGAAAAGGTAGGAGTTGAAGTAGTATCCTGATGCTTTTATACTTTCACACCTGAACGCAGATAAAACTGTCTTCGAAGTATCTTTCATTCATTATTGCATTCATGATTAGTCTTTTGAAAAAATCTACATCTATTTCCTTCTTAGCTGCAGCAATGAAGGGGCTGATTTCATTGCTGCAAAGACCACACCTCATAATAAGTAGAAATGGTATAATATTTTAAAGGTGCTTCTAACATTACATCACTTTGATTCTTCCTTTTATTATTTTCCATATTACTTTTCTCAGTCAGGGTTCATTCTAAGTTCTTCTAAGTTCTTGCTGGATACTTTATAACTTTGATAGGCTATTTTCCTGCTTCAATTATTTTTAGACTTCCATGTACATCCCTACTGACCTTTTTTATTCTTTCGGTATTTATTACTACATGACATGCATAACCTTTGGTTATACATTAATTTAGCCTTAAACACTCTCTATTCCCTTCCCTGCATTTTCATCATGTTATTATTCCTCTCAACTTGCCCTGAGAATTTCAGCTTTTTCGGGATGTGAATTCAGTTATACATTCTTGCAACTTCTTTAGTTTCAGTGTGATATATTTAACCTAATTCTATTCATTTCAGTAATCCTTAATAATATATATATTTAAATAATCTGTCTTTTATAAAAAACAGTTTTCAAACTGTAGGCAAGGGTTGCTACTTTAGTTTCTGTAGATGTTAATCCACTGAAACATGAAATCGGATTTTACTCTGTAAGGTACAAATGATAGTGTCCGTATCTCGGCTGCAAGACCAAGATGTATTATAAGACAATTAATTATATCAATAATACTAGCTATATGGTTTGAGTTTTAATTATGTATCCCTGAAATAAAGTGGTGCTGGTAACTGGGCATAATCTCTGTGCTGAGTTTACAGGGTTTCAGGACTGAGACAAGAACTTCAGCTTTTCCTGACCTGCCTGCAGCTTTCTTTCCCTTGATTTAGCAGTGTTAACAATCTCTCTGAGAGAACAGGTGGAGTTATCCTGATGGGAAGATCACTGCCCACTGCCCACACAGCAGCTAACCCCGGTGGTGTGGGCATGCGCTGTGCCATCAGTGTGCCCTTGCTGCTCCCCTTTCTGTGGGCAACAGATGTCGATTATTCCCTTTGCGACATTGTCCACAAGGACACAAAGAAACCAACAGCAGCTCTGAGGAGAGGAGACACAGCAACATAGACTGAAAAATGGTGAATGGGCTTACGTTCATATATTGTTTTCCCTGATCCGTGTAGCTGAGCAATACTTCGTGTGCAGCTTTGGCTCCAGTCCTCTTTGTTCTCCTAAACCCCTCATATTTTTTTATATACTTAATGTTTGGTCCTCTGTGTCAAATTTGTGCTATCACTTAATTTCTTACTCATTCTCTGAAAAGAAGTCATCTCCCTTGCCTTCATTACCTTCTGGGTATATATAAAGTGCAAATATGTCATATGTGTGTTTGAATAGGTTTGTACATATAAGTATATTCTTACACAAAGTAAAAATAGGGAAGAGACCAGATATTCAAAAGTTATATGCTTATAAATAGACATATATGTAAAATATATATATATATATGCGTGTTTATATACATACATGTGTATATCTATATACAATATATCCAACTGTCCATATACAAACAACTGTTTATATAATGAAATACAGTCCTACAGAATAAATTTCGTAATTTAACATGTAATGCAAAAATTAGGAAAAAATCTTATGTTTGTGATCAAGTCCTTATGAACAGTCAGCAGCAAAACCAGAATTTCTCAGCCAGTTATTCTGTTTCCAAATATCTGTCTCCCAGTCTCATGTCTTTTTTTCATGTGCTACCCATATATCTACTAACTCATTCAACTTCAATTAAATCAATTACAAATCCCCAGAGCACCCTAATTAGTGAAATATACTTAACCAAATCTATCAATTATTATTTTGAACATCTCATAATATCACAGCTAGAAAAATACTCATGTGAAAACTAATTAATTACTATCAACCAAATAAAGAGATCTTTACATCTTAAATACCATCACACACATATAATTAGCTAATATATTTTAAATGGGTAAATTACATGGTAGAAAAAAGTATCAAGCAAAAGGTAAGTGTTAAATCTCTCTTGCAGTTAAATAACCATTATAAAAAAGCAGACAGTAATATAGAAAAAAACCCCAATAGACAAAACAGTAATAATTGCAACCGATGCAGTTGTGTAGGCATTGGATATGATGTCTTTGCAGAAAAGATTTGGGCATGTGAATCAGAAATTCACTGTCAGTGGCAATGTGAAAGAAGGTTTGACCACTCGAAAGACTTGTTACTGGTGATTTCTATCTCTTTGCAATTTCAGGGTTAAGATTAATGAGAAATAGAATTTAATGTGTTTAGAAATGTTCACCCTAATTATGGGTAGTCAGAGGGATTCCACTCACATTAATACAGTCTCCTTGACAGATCTGAACAGTAAAATCAAACTTGAAATTGTTATTTTTGTGTTCACATCTCCAATAGTTCCTTACTAATATTTCTGTTTCCATTCCACTGACCAAAGATAAATCATGGATCAATATTCTCTGGTCCTAGTGATTTAACAGTGGAGGAAAGCAGAGGGAGGTGGGGAGAGAACATGACTTTCAGAGGCAGAAGAAAGCCATCTTCAGTTAAAGAAATGTTTCTGTCTCAAAGCCCTGAAAACTCCAGTGGCTTCCATTTCCAGTGTATCCTTCCTTATCTGCTACCACATCTGCCTGATGGAAAATCCTTTTTTCCATCAAACCTCTTCCAGCTAAGACAACAGGCTACAGCCATACCATGCTAATACAGATGCTGTATAGGGAGATTCTGAAATATTGGTCAAAGGAAACTTTAGTCCAATAATGGCATTTTCTAGCTTAATTCACACTCACTTCTCTTCCTTCACCCTTATATCCTGTTTTTCTATTTTAATTTTACATTACATAAATACATTTACATAATTATGGTTTTTTAATCTCAATTAAACTTTCAACCTTTTCTCACCTGCACACCTAGCAGATGAAGTATGCCACTGAACATCAATTTAGTTACTAATCTGGAAACAAATTCTGCCACTGAGCTGTGCAAAAGAACCATGTGATGTGACATTTGTATGCAAATTTAATAAAAAAATTGACCATAACTCACTCACAGGCAGAGTACTCGGACAAAGATAATTGCCTAATTAAAAAAAAACTGGTGGAGGAAGATAACATTTAAAAAGTACAGTATTGTATATGAATATAGACTGATTGGACCTAGGCTCAGTCATACTTCAGATTTCTTTTAACAACTTCCTGTTTGTCAGTAGTATTTATACAAGGGGAGTTAATATTAGAACTAAATATATGAGCATGAAGTTGACTCTGAATATGTTACTCATTAGAAATTTTCACCCTTAGTTTGAAGAACTGCGCAATAATTTGATTTTATATTTAACAATCTGCAATAATTGAGTTGCTTGATAATTTTAAAATGAGACTACATAGCAGATCTGATTTTGTTTCCATTTGCATTAATTTTGCATTGAAGTGATATAGCAGATGAACATTGTATAGGTTATTTGCTGTTTTACATTACACAAGTGTCTTCACCATCTTCACATGAATGTAATAATACCATGTCATAGAGTCTGTCTTATAAAAATCAACAAAATAAAATTATGGTTAGAAGATGTACATCTAATTGATAAAACTAAATTTATAATTTTCATTAAGAAAATCCCAGAAAAAAATGACTTTTTTCCTTTTGAACTTTGAGAAGTGACAGTCTGAGACAAAATTTGAGACAAAATGTAAAGCAGAGACCATACCTTGCTAAAAGAAAATCAGATGACACATGAAACACTTTTGATGAGATAAGCATTGATTCATCATGGGGTTTTTTATTTAGGGAAACAATTAAACAGTCATACATTATTTTGGTCCCTACAAAACCAGAGAATATTTTATTAAATTTATTTCAGATGTTTTCTGAGCATAGAACCTCACTCCACTTAATCATGTAGTTAAGTTTAGCTTTTATTTTTGTAGGAATGGGAACATACTCTGGAGAAAAAGATAAAAAATAAAAGAAAATAAATGGGGTTTTTTTCTGCCTGAACAATGGTAAGATACTCCCAATTTTTCCCCACGGGAAGACTTTTTTCATATCTGTCAGTTTCAAACAGCATTCTTGTGCACCATTATAGACTGTAGTTTCCCTGCATTGAATCTGTTATATTTCATACAGCATGTCATAGTACTATCAAAATTGATCAAGAGTATAGGAGAATCTAAAATCTCCTGCCATTTTCAACTGCTAATCTGAATCCAACATTTGTAAATGTGAAGAAAACACCGGTATCAGGATACCAAAGGGGGAACCTTACTCTGTTAGCTTCTGTGGGAACTGAACATTTTCTAGTGATATGCCACCTGTATATATTATAGATGATCATGTGAAGAAATTGTTATTCTTTACACAGGAACTCACTTGAAAAAAATTTTGATGGAGGAAAAAAATGTAATTTTTTTACACAGTTCTATATAGATGTTATACTAAAAGCAAAGAGATTGAAATCCTGTTATTTTTCTGTTGTCATGTCTATTACAGTATGCACAGTATGCATTATGCATTATGTAGCTGTCTTAATGCAAATTGGATCGGTGGCCAATCCTACTAGTTCTGTTAATTATTCACTTTAAAATCAGTCCAATTATTTTTCCATTCAGTTCTCCCAATCTCAAAAAAATAAAAAAAAATAGAATAGAAAAAGACAATAAGAAAAACATAGAAATAAGAGCAAAAGTATGTGTCAGTAGCAGAATGCATATAAGTCTAGGACAAAGGTTATTCCATTATTCTTGACTCTTGGTAAAGCTGAGTTATTCTTATTGACTTTATGACCAACAGAAATCAGGATTTCATAGTATGGAGGTTCCGAGTTGACTATGAAATTATGTATAATAGAGAAAACAGTGAAAATATTGAGTTTGCTGTTTAAAAGGAAATAATCGATAGAGAAGGAAGGGAAGGCTAATAAGGAAACTAAGGTGGCATGCAAAAGAGTTGTAAAGTCTCTGAGAAAAATTATTATTATGTGGTTTCTCCAGTTTATCAACATAAAGGCATGTTTGTTAATATAATCAATAAGGAATTATATAAAATCAGCAGTAAGATTAAAAATTTTGCACATTTCACAATTTTAAGGAGATCAAGAGCCAAAAGGAGTGGAAGACATTTTAAGGAATCAAAGAAAATGTGGGGAAAAAAAATAAAAACATGGTGTTGACAGATGCACAATTACAAGAAAAATCTGAAGTACTCATGCAGATTATGTACAGCATTAAAATAAAGAGAGGGGCACGTAATCAAATAATCAAAATAATTTTTTCGATCTTAACAGTTGAATTCCAGTTGTTTCCAGAATTTCAAATGCTGGGTGAACTTTTATGGAGAATGTAGAAAAATAAAAAATGTGTAGAAAGCAGGAATTAACCACAGAGATTGCCCAGGGTAATGCTGCAAGAAAGGGAAAAAAAAGCCCATCCAAAGAGTTTTGCAGTCAAATGAAAGTCATGATTAAACTGTGTGGATGAGTTAAAGACAATTTTATTTTAAATAAGTTGTAGGCCAGACAATAATCCACAACCGAATAATCAGAGCATACAATCAGAAGTTTGAGAATTTCAATATTTCACCTAGTCCACCCATCTGTTCAAGGCCAGATTAACTATGTGTTATGTCACCCTGATAGATGCTTTGCTAACCTGTTAATAAAGATATCCATTTCTGGAAATACCAGGCAATCCATCCCAGTGCTTCACTATAATTCTTACTATAATATTTTCCTTCATATCTAACCTAAATCTTTCTTGCTGAAATATGCACCCATGAGTTTTTGTTCTATTCATCATGATCATGAAGAAGAGATTATTCTTTTCTCTCTGCAGTAATTTTTTTTGTTTGTTTTTACATACTTGAAATCTATTGCCCTATTTCCTATCCTCTTCCCTTCTTGATGCTAAACAAAAGAAATCCATTCCATTTTCTATCATAGATCACATTTTCAAGACATCTTGATTATTGTCATTTCTCATGACCTCAGAAAATCTACATCTTTCCTGGAATAATCTTTTCCTTTTGCTTTAACCAGTAAAAGCATTGTCCTGCATCATATATTTTGAAGGCTAAACTAGTAGGCCATACAGCCTAGAAGGGTATTACAGAAATTGTCCACTTAGTATGCTTTTTTGCACAATGTATCTAGTTCAGACCTATCTTATCCTCCACTAGACCTAGAACTAACTTTCTGCATGAATCCTGCTAACAGAATCATATAATATTCTGTGTTGGAAGGGATCCAGAAAAATCACTGAAATCCGGCTCCTTGCCCTGCACAGGACAGCCCCAAGAATCACACCGTGTGCCTGAGAGCATTGTCCAAATTCTTCTTGAGCTCTGTCAGGCTTGGTGCTGTGACCACTTCCCTGGGGAGCATATTCCAGTGCTCAACTCCCCCCGGGTGAAAAAACTTTTCCTGATATCTAACCTAAACATCCCCTGACAGAACTTCAGGCCATTCCCTTGGGTCCTGTCACTGTTCACTACAGAGAAGAGATCAGTGTCTGACCCTTCTCTCCCATCACGAGGAAGTTGTAACTGCAGTGAGGTCTCCCCTCAGTCTCCTCTTCCCCAGGCTGAACTGACCAAGTGACCTCAGCCATTCCTCATGTCTTCCCCTTGATCACCTTCATAGCCCTCTTTTGGACACTCTCTAATAGTTTAATATCTTTCTTACATTGTGGAATCCAAAACTGGTCCCAGGTGAGGCCGCTCCAGTGCAGAGCAGAGCGGGACAATCCCCCCCGTTGCCCAGCTGGTGATACTGTGCCTGATGCCCCCCAGGACAGGGCTGACCCTCCTGCCAGGGCACTGCTGGCTCATATTCAGCTGGCCATCGACCAGGACCTCCAGGTCCCTTTCTACAGTGCTGCTCTCCAGCATCTTGCCTCCAGTCTGCATGAACAACTGGTCAGTTGTTCCTGTTTGCATGTTTGTTTAACTGCTTCTGACTAGGATCCTTGCACATAACCATCACCAATAGCACCATGATTTTACACAGAACAGCCTTCTAATTTGTTAGAACAACATTGAATTCTGTGGAAATTTACTGGTATCATAATAAATAAGGTGTGTCTCTATTACACTGATTATTTGTTTAGTCCCAAAAGCCAGAGCAGATCTTTAGGATCTCACACAGTAGATCCTACAGGGTACAGTTCTCCAAACAGTTTGTATACACCTTCTAATCCTTTCACTTAGTTATTTATAAGAATGTCACCTGAAAAAATATCAAAAAACTTTATTATATTCGAGACATAGCTTGCCTACTTCTTCCTTTATCCATAAGGGCTGGAAGCCTGTCACAGGAGGACATCTGACTGGGTTGACATATTTGGTTCATAACAAATCCCCACTGGCCATTACTCATCTCCTTACTCTGCCTTAAGTATTTCAAAACAGTTTGATTGCTTTGCTCTCCAGCTGATATATACAGAGTTTGATTATATAAGTGTACCAGGAAACTCAGATAAGCATTTGGTTCACTTTAATACTACGGCTACCTAAAAATGGATTGGCCAAGACAGACAACCTCATCTCTGCAGAATTTTGGTTTTAGATCCTTGACTTCTTTTGCATTGTTCTCATGGTTAAACTGAGCATCATTAAATTGTATGTTTATTAATTTTTCAACTTCCTTTAAGATCTCTCATGCTTAAGGCAAAACATGCAAAATTATTTCATAACAGAAGTAGCTGCATCATAGATATATATGCTATATGATGGAAATCCCATTTTATTTTTTCCTTTATTAAGAAAATGCTTAGAATTGTACCAGAGCTGTGTTAGATTTCAGTGTTACTTAATCAATGCAGCCATTTCCAAAAACAGACTTGCATTCAGTCCTGACATTCACTTTCAAAAGGACTCAGGAAAAATGAAAACATTGCACCTTAACAATACAGAAATGCTAAGTTTAAAGTCTATCTATTTCAGAGACTTGTCTTTTTCATGGATCTCAACACTGTAACCATAATGGCTGGGCTCTTGTAGAGGAAGGCTTTGTCATAATTCTGTGCTCAAGCAAGGTCTTCAGCATTAGATCTGTGTATTTATTGCTGTGGAAGAACTAAGATGAGAATAATTTACCTCACACTTAGGCATAGAAGTTGATCCATTTTTTTAAATAACATTTATAATCCCATTCATATATGCATAACATATTTCCAGGTCAACCTGATTTTGTTCTGATATTAGTTTTGAAATATTTATAAGTACATACAGTACTGAAGAGATAGCTGAATGGATTTGGGATTTAAAATTTTAATTTACTGAAATCCTATGTAAAAGGTCATCATGCCTTTAAGAGCCATTATTTGCATGTGTTCATTTCAGCAATACACCTTCACGAACCCATTGGTCACAGGCCAGACAGAATACACTCTGGAAAATTTTCAGTGCAGCTCGAAAGCCACTGTTTAAAAAAACAGTAGTATATAGTGGAAGTTGTTCTGTGTAAGAGGTCAGTAATAAAGCACAGTTAAATGGAAGTCTGTCAGGTTGTCTGCAATAAAAAATACTTCCTAATTATAAGCCTTTAGATAGCAACCTCCAAATTAAAATGCCCAGAATATAAATTTTGATCCAGCAATCTACAAGATGCTAGTGTCACTGAAATACTAAATTAAAGCATTTTTAAAATTTCACTTCCAAATTATTTCCTTATGAATTACAGTGTACATAATTCCATAAGCCATCGACAAAAGAAAATACTAGAATCTTTCAAATCTGTTACCACCACCCCATTGCAATATTCTCAAGGGTTTTACACTTTTTTTCCTATCCATTGCCTAACATTTTTGAGAAAAAGAAACAAATTATGATCAATTAACCTGATTCTCAAGACAGCTCTGTTAAAATTTTGTACTGGTATAACTCCCTGTAGAAATTTATAAATGCAACTTCCACTTAGGAGTTTCCTTGAGAATGGAGATAATGTTCTACTCTGCAAGTATGGTCTGAGGTTAAACGCATTAGAGATTATGAAGCACTTCACTACCATGATCATGAAGAAGCTGATACATCATATGAATATGATGGACAAACAATATATAGAAAAAATTGAAAAAACTGAACCCTGCACCTTTTAACTAGTTGGCAGTAACCCAGAAAAATAAGAATTATACCTCCAGTTGAATCTCTCAGTCTTACAAGCAGTAGGGCTTGGGCAATCAACATTTGCAGGCAATTTCAGACTGTATCCATTAGAGCAATGTAGTCTAAGCTGTGATTTGGGGTCAGACCTTTTAGGGCCATGTGACTGTAGTGTCAACTTGCAGCTCTGTGCGGGTGTCTTGCATGGTAGAAGTCATTCATGTCCACTCTGCTCTAGATGCTCTACAACACAGCAACATGCCACCTGCAATTTAAATGAGCATATTCAGGTACCTAGTTTAATTCAGTTAGAAATTAACAACAGAAGAACAGGTTAATCAGCACTTGACCTCTCTGCATCATAAGGATCAGCGCTAACATTTCCATCCAGGCCATCAAAAATACGTCAGACTAATTTTTCCAAATTACTGTGCAAACCTGTACGAATACACAGGGTATTTAGTCTCGTAATATTTTTTTAAGGCCATGTATTTATTTCAGGGCATATTTTTAACATGTAAAGAACTGATATCAGAAGAGGTTATTTACAATCCTCTCTGTAAGGTAAATTGGAAGTAACTGGAGCCTCTTTGGAGCCCTGTCATGAATGCTTCTCAGCCAGTGTGATATATTAATATAAATAATTACAAAAAGATTACTAAATGCTCTTAAAGGCCTACCAACTCAGAGAAAAACAACTTATTCATCACTTAAAAGGAGTTAAGATTTTAAGGGCAAGGCAGGGATCTGTTTTTGTCCCCCAAACAACTACTTGCATCCATAATACAATCCACACTACTTTCCACATCATTCTTTTAAACACGGTGAGTTGGCTTCCATCGTGTGATACGCCACTGTTGGCTGCTGCACACTTACCTCCCTTTGCTCTCACTCAGCTTTTTCCCTTTCTATTGCATCAGCTGTGGAGGTCATCCCAACATGGCTAGTGAGCTGAAATAGCAGGACTCAGCAGGCACAGATGACAGAGCAGTAAAGAGCCATTTCATTTTGCCCATTAACCTGTCTCTTCCATTCCAGCGGGGTTCCCTCTGCAACAAATAGCTGCTAAAAAAGACAGCAGATGGACTCAATAGTAATAATTTTGGTTAACCCACATAAAGGAGAGATTGTGGCCTAGTCTGGGCCCCAGAACATCTTTGCTTCAGCAGCACTGCATGAAAAGAAATATTTAACACTGGAAGCTATGTACAAGGGATATGAAATGAAATTATCTAATTCATTACACCATGATAAGGAATCCTCTGCGTCACTGATATTTTCATCAGCTCCCTCTTACATGCAAATTGCTCCATTAAATGTTCAAGTCACCATCATTCACAATTTGTGTCCAGACCATCTATAAATGTAATTCTCTAACTATTAAAATGGTAAAAAACAACTTTTATTATACTGAGTAACTTTATCTCTTATTACATAAAGGTGCAACAAAAAAAATCTGTTTTCCTATCCCTAATAAAAGTGTAAGATACTCAATAACAATCAAGAAGACAGAAATCAGAATCAGTTACAAATCTGTAACTGAACATTACAGCCTGAAGCTTTGCTAATCAGATATTACAAGTTAAATAAACTTTCTCCTTTACTTTTAGTTGGTACTTTTTGTTTTCTTTGTAATTAATTAGATAAAAAATGTGAAAAGAAGTTTTTGTTATGGGTAATAACATTACAAAACTTACTATACACTAACAAAGAGACCCTGACATGCACAAGGAAGAAATTCTGTGCAGCAATAGCAACATAGTTTATAGCATAGAATCTACTGGAAAAGGAATTTAAGTTTCCTCAGTCTCTCTGTATTTTGTCCTCTCTCCTGAGGTAAACTGCTAGTGAGAGGATTTTAACTTCAGAGTCTTTAGTTGTGCCAGAGTATGTGAGACACACAAATGGTGGGGGCAAAACACCTCTATCATGTTGGCTTGTTGCAAGACATCCAATAGTAATCAGGCTGGGGCACATAGGAGAGGTTACGAGATCTGGGTTTGCTCAGTCTGAAGAAAAAAATCATACTATATTGCCTGGAACTCCCCAGTGCAAGGAGGGAGGTAGTGAAAACAGACTCTTTCCAGCGTCACATGGTGACAGGAGAAGAGGCAGCAAGCAAAGCTTAGACATAGAGTAGGAAAGGCTTTTTCATTATGAGATTGGCCAAACCCTGTCACAGGCTGCCCAGAGAGGCAGTGAATTCTCCATCTCTGAAGATATCTGAAACGGGACAGGACATGTCTCTGAGCTGAGCAACGTGACTTCCCTCAGCTGTGCTTTGAGAAGCTACAGACTTCCAGACTTCTCTTATAGCATACCCATTCCCTCCATTCCAGGGAAAGATGACCCGGACTGCAAAGCTGAAGGCAGCATGATTTTACCCTTTGTCATAGTTGAATTCTTACGTTGCCTATCTCTGTACAAGCAAAAGCAAAGGTAATGCTCAGGTTTAGGTTCTTGTTGGGTGCTGCAAGAAAGGGAACACATGCCAGCAGCCCATGGGAAGGTCCAGGAGCAAAGCATGACTTTTATCAGCTACTGAGTTGTCCTACAACAGCATTTTTGCACTTCTACAAAGTTGATGTTTTCTTTGAAAAACATCTACTCTACTGAAGAGACACCTGCTCAATTAATCTTGTAAAGAGGAGATGGCTTTTCTAATTTTTTAAATCTATAGTGGTAGCTATGACCCTAGCCAAATATCCCTTTTATTCTGCTGTCTTTTCCTTTCTAATTTGGGACTTTAAATAATGCCACACTTGCAGAGATTTTTTTAAAGCCTTCATAAAAAACTATTACTATTGGGTAACAATATTGGGCAAAAAATACATACATACATACAACTGAATTCAGATTATTTTCTTAGTAGTTGTAGCAGAAAATGAGACTATAATAAGGAAGAAAATAATTCATTGCCTAACATACAGTCTGATGAGAAGTGTAAATTTGAAGGATGAAGTCAGGAAGGGTGGACTGAAATTGTAGGAATTCACATATTGACATTGTTTATTTGTAAGAATGTGTATACATTTATATATGTGTGTATGTTTATATTATTTAGAGAGATGAAAATATTTCCCCTTTAGAAACTGCACTCAGAAAAGATAGGAACAGAGGAAGATTGTAAAAGAGGGCAAAGTGGGCAAAAAAGGGAAAATGTGAAAACTAAAAACACTGTTACAAATGACAATGATGAACCCTAATTCCCAATTTAATATAGTTTCCTTTATCCTATTCCTTCTACAAAAAACCATAAAGAACTATATAAGAATTTTTTGTAAGGTTAAGTTACCAGCTAAAATTAATGAGATGATAATCAGGTTTTAAATTAGAAACTGTCCTCTCAAGAGAAGAGAATCTTGTTTGCAATGAATTTTGATGGTAAGTGGGGAAAAAAGTTCTCTTGCTGGTGTGTGTGCCCAGTCCTTGGAGGTCTCATGAGCCTCAATTCTGATTTGCTTTAATTACAGTGGGAGATGTTAAATGCTTTGTGGGACTGGATTCTCTCAGTGTGATATTTATAAAACAGTAGCTTTGAGATTAAAAAAAAAAAAACAACTAAACTATCTAAATAATCAGGAAGTCCAAATAGACTTAAAGTAACCTACAAATATTTTAGTGTTAACTGATAATATCTAAGCATATGGATGGCATTGATATATGGTAGTATATTTAGGCTCTGGAAAGGCAGTGTTTTTTGCCAGAAGGACAGCTTACAAATTCATTGAGTCATTGACTTCTGAGAAAGATGATCAGTTCTCATTAATTATGTACCCTGAGGGTTAATTTTATCAAACAACTCCTCTTGACCCAATGGTACCTATCTCCTATTTAGTAATGTCTCCTCCAATGTTAAGAATTTAAACCAGCATTAATTGCTTTGGGACATCATTGATATAAACACTTTGAAATTAGGAGGGGTTTATTTTCTCTAAATAAATAAATAAATAAATAGGCATACATATGCACATGTTTTTTGCTATGATTTCAAGGGTTGGAAAGCTGCCCTCATAATTTCTATGCATTTTAGTTTGAAGTGATTCTTTAAATATGATGAGCTGAAGAATGTCTCCCATAATCTTTGAGAAGATAGTACCAGAAATCCCCATCAACAAAGTTCTATCCATCCATTTCTGTCTGCAGGCATAGAAACAATATGGAAAGTGAGCAACTGAGTCAATTAACCCAATCATCCAGACTGCCCCACCTACCCTGCTTTCTCCAGTTTACATTACAGTAACTCCTGCTCCTTCTAATGCTCATGTAGCACTCCCCGTGTCCATCTTTAGCCCTTGAATTTGGATTCAAAACTACTTATTTCTACAAAGTTCTGCACTTCATGCTGTTTTTTTCTCTGGGCATATTTCTGTTATCAGGGAGGAGAAAGATGACATGCTAACAAAAAAAAAGATGTCGTTTATTTCTGTGTGCTTTCTGATTTTACTTTCAATGTCTGTTACAGCTAGCCAAGGATTCATAAAAGGGAAGACTTTAGAAGTTTGCTGTCTCTTTGTTTCAAAATTTTCCCAGAATGAACCAACTTTCATAGCAGCGCTGTTACACAGGTGATGGTGACAATGGTATCCATACAACAGGTAGCCATAGGGATAATATTCAGAAAGGTCAAAAGTTTATGTTGAAACATCACTGTGATACTGGTTGATGGTTTTGGCAGAACATGTGTTCTTTTATTCTCCCAAACATGACTTACAAAAAATTACTAAGCTGAGTTATCCAGAACAGTGTCCCTAAGAATGCAGATCATAGGATATTGTAGTATGAGCAGAGGAGAACATGTTTTATTTGCAGTGGGATGATTATCAACACATCATCATATGCTCTTAAGTTGTGTTGATGTGATACTTGAGAAGAAACACAGAGGTAATAGTATTTGAAAATGCATTAAGGAATATTATGTACATACAAAAAGCAACTTAAAACCATAGGAAGTTCAAGAACTGTGAATGTTGTAGTTCCATTGCCGCTGCTCTCTCCACTAGGATTCATCACAAAGTTGAGTCTTGTTTCAGATCATGATAGAACAACTTTAGAAAAAAGTAGAAAAAAGAGAAACAAAAAGGGTTTCATAAGTAGGAAAAAGGTTGATCATGCACTTCAGACAGGAGCTGAACATGAATAATTAAATGCAGGTGCTTTGTCATCAGCATCTACTTATGAAACCTGGGGATATCTGAATAAGTTCATGGTTTTATAAAGACTGAATAAAATTAATGTTTTAAGTTATATCCTTTCTTTGAAATGTGATAAGACAGTATCTTACAGAAAGATAAAATTCATCATTGAATGCTCTGAGTTCTACCCTGATCAAAACTAGCTGTCCACAACTGAGCCACAGGATTAATTTACATTAGCTAAAACAATAAGTGCATTCCAGTGTTTTTGAAAATGTCAAATGTCATTTCCCTGCCTGATACTCTATATTTATATAAAGTCTCTGAAAGGCTATTCAAAGGATCTTAGTTTTATCCCTATTAAGGGGGATGCAATTTATATTCATAAACAAAAATTTATAAAACCTAACAAATATTTATAAAAAGATATGTTTAAATATTTTGAATGTTAAGAGTGGTAATTCAGGGTCAAAACTGTTATTTCATCACTATTCAACTGTGCATACCACAGTATAAATTTATATTATTTCAAAGTGAAGCTAATTTTGTGCTTTATTTGCACTTTTAAAGTTTGAGTTCCATTGAATTATAGTTCTTTTTCCAAAATGATTTTGTTAAGGGTGTTTTCACATGGCGAGGATTCTAGGGACCATTCATCTTTTGATTTCTATTCTTCATTTTCTTAAAAGACTGGTTAGAAGATAGAACCATGAAAAAAATAAAGCTATTTCTGAAGTGTGTCCCCTGCTCTATCATAATGAAGGATGTTCTCTATTTGAACTAGTGAACACTAATAATACCCATATATCTCTGCACAGAATGATATACAGCTGCTGTGTGATTATTGTAAATTAAATTTTAACCTATTACAAGAATTTGCAAGGAAAACTGTAAAGCCCACATCATCTACTGTAGGGACTGCCATCTAATGTAGAACTCAGGAGCCACTGGACCACCGTGCAGATTTATCCACATGAAATTCATAACAGTCTTTAAAGTAACTTTCTTCAAAGTGCTTTGTTAAATATGAATGCAGCGTACTATTTATTAGAATGATAAGTATACTCTCCCCAGAGAGACAGAACAATAGCTTCCCAGACTGAGTTTAATTTTTATAAGATGGAATCACTTGTTATCTATATAAGGAATATCAATGAAGAGGTACCAAAAAAAAAAAACAAAACTGAAAAACAGTTTAAGAAAAGATTACCTGAATCAATTCATGTGAGTCATCTTTTGCTGGAGTGGGTTTTGGTGCTTATAACTCTCCTGGTTCGTGAATCATGCCAGTAATTGACAGCTTAATTCTCACAGGTGAGAATGTTTCTTTGACTCTGAGTTCCTTGATGACTGTTCCCCTTCAGTAGTACTGCGAAGGGGAATCTTAACTGCTTTCAGTCCCTGTGCTATCCGAAAACCATGGATGAGGGCTGGAAACTATACTTGTTGCCTTTTATAGACTGTTCTTCAAAATTAGGCTGACCCAGGAAATCAATGCTTTAACAGTACTTTATGAAGTTCTCAAGTTCTTTCAAAAAATTATTTCTATATTTAGTAGATACTCCTGTTCCTACTATTAATTTGTATAATCATAGAATTATCGATCATGTGTCTGAGAGACTGAGCAGTGCCCAGCTTTGTGACATGGTGTGAACACAGAATAAAAGGTAGTCTCTCCATGAAATACCAGTAAGAGTTGCTTTGAACTGGCACTGCAGTCTATGTGGCACATGGGAAACAAAATAAGTAAAATTTGTTCACGGAGTCCTCCTGCTTTTAAGACAGGTAAAGTGATTGTTTTTGGCCTGCTTGTGCTACTTTTTATTTCACTGAAATGGAACACATAATTGCAATAGTATGTCTAAGAGCGCTGATGAAAAGAATGATCATCTGAGCCTTGGTGCTTTTGCTTTGGGCATAACATGGATCTTCCTTGTTCTGCTTTCTTACATGCTCCTTAGAAACATGGAGTGGAAGAGTCTAAATACTAGTTAAAAACTCAAGTGGAAAATTTAGAATTTGTATGCTTAAATCAAGATAAACAAAGCAGAAAATGTTTGTGATAAGTTGTAAAACAGAGTGCCTAAATTTTGGAAGTATGATTGCAAATTTGGTTTAGGGCAACCAAATTGTCTTGCCATGTGCAGTAAAAAAGGACCCTGTCTGCACTTAAGTCCTTGAAACACCCCAGTTCAGCAGGCACTCCCAAATTCCATGGGCAGTGCAAAACATGGCAGGAATTGTTTCATTTGAAACCACAGCTAATGGTGAATATCTCCCATATAACAGTATTATATGAATATTTTAAATTTTCTACTGTTTCATTAGCCAATGTGCTATTGCACAGAGGCTTACATGTTGCCTAAACTATTTAGGTTTTACAGTTGAGGGAAAAGAGTTGATTGATGAGAGAGACCAACCAAGAGCCATGTAGTGGGCAGATTTTCATGGAGGGACGTGAAAATACAGTATATTTCTACTTAGTGTAATTCTACTGTTTTTCTGAGTAAGAGCAAAATATGTTAAATTGCGTCACTGAATATCAGTGGAAATCTTGAAAGCCTTGGTAGTGATATTTGACTGTCTACAGCAGCACTTTGCCCTAATGTTTGCCTGAGTGTCACTAGGACTATGATGAGATGTAAAGTAATATTTATTTGAGTAAGAATTAATTTGTGGTGAATGAAGCTTAGTTAGTTCATGGCAAATAGTCACTGCTGAAAGTCTTTTAAACTTTTAAAAAGGACAGTAAAGAGTTGTACATGTGCACTCCAGAGTAAGGTATTCATTCTAACATTTAAAATCCCTTCCTTGCTTTTCCTTTAAGAGAGAATAAAATAAATCCCAGCTTTTTAGGAACTCTTTGCATCATAAAGATGGTGAAAGATTTCCAGTAGACTAGAAAAAGGAAAAAAAAAAACTAGTTGATCTGGCGTAGTATTCCACAAAATTTAATTTGCCACAAGAATACTATCATGCTTCCTAGAACACCAAACAATAGGACCATGCAGCATGAAGACAGAACAGATAGCAAACAGATTACAGAAGGTATATTTTTTAAATCTCTACACTAAGGACAAGCAGGCAAACCACATAGTATTATTGGCCAAATAAAGATCTAGAAATATTGTTCCAATTTGGGGCTGTTTCTAATAGCTGCTTTTTTAGTAAAAATTCACAGTCACAGGCACTTTTGCTTGGCTAAGGAAAATTTCTTAAACAGAAGGAAGAATCCCTTTCTCTGGTCAACTATTTTTCTTTTTGGGCTGAAGAAAAAATAGTTGACCAGAGAAAGGGACATCAGATGAGGGACAGAAAAAGGATACTGAATCTTACATTATCACATGCCATGTGATGCTGTCTGCACATGTCATCAGGAACTCCCTAATTCTTGTATTGTAAAAAATAGAAATCAGGATATAAATTTCTCTAGGACACTTAGATATCCTTATTTTCCTCATTCTTTTCTTTCTCAATATCATCTTTTGGCATAAATTCTAATTGTGCTACACTGTCTCAGAGAATCTCAGAAAATATTTGCTTTATTACACCCATCTGTTCTCCTGGAGGTACTGCCAGAAAAAAAATTCATCCCCACCCTCCCAAGATTCTTATAATGGCTCATTGTCCTACAGTGTTGTTCATCAGATAAACCTAATTTCATTTCTGGCCTGTATCACAGTTAGTAGCTTGATTTTGACATGCTGCTTTGGTGGTATAATAGATTGTTTCCTTTTGATCAATGCTATTTCCCACTCCCACCAAACTGGTGTTTGTTGACTTCTAAGGAGTTCTGCATAGTGGCATGAGTGAGCCTTTTGCTACCTGGCACAACCCAGAGCTTCCCTAGAGCACCTGCCTGTGTAATTGCTGCTTGTCAGCAGGGCAGGAAAAAGAAATACTGTGAATCATGGGGATGAGCACTTTGAATAGACTGGAGAGCAGTGAGGAAAGTTTCAAGATTTATGCAAGTGTGTATTTTTGGGGGGGAGGGTGTTGATTATTTTTGTTTTGGTTTTACTCTTTGATCTTTTCAAATAACACATAGAGAAGGTTGTAGGGGGAGAAAAAATAAGAGGGAGCACCTTGATTTTGGAAAAGTAGCAAGGTTCTCTTTGGAAGAGAAAGAGAGAAACACTAGTGGATGAGTGGTTGTCTTTTCACTTCTTTGCCATGTTCTTTCACTGCTTTTCCCTGTCCTTTCACTTCTTTTCCATGTTCCTTCTTCTGTTTGGCAGGTTCAGAGAAAAATAAATGTAAGAACCAGATTTCTCCCTGCGTGCATTTGCTTCAAGCAGTGTGCCAGTTTGTTTCAAACTAAAAACTATCCTTACAAGTCTGCTATATTGTTCTTTGAATGCCTCACCACTGTTTAAATTGCATTTTTCCTCCCAGTTTGCTCACATTTTCCATTTGTTTGAATCATCTTTTATGACTTTTTTAAAATGCTTGTATCCTCTAGATGCACTATCACCTAAGCTTTGGCTTTTTTGTCTTCTTTAAATAGATGTTTAGGAGTTTATTTTTTACATCTTTTGTTTTTCATTCATCCCTTCATTAAGGCTATTTAAATTCAAAGTTCTTCAGTACATTTCAAATTTTCTTTCATATGGCATACAAGCCATATTCCCTGCTGCATTTTCCCTAAAAGTTTCTTGACCTTTGAAGCTGCAGTTCAGAATAAGATTATCAGGCATTTCCTGCTTTGGGATGCAGAAGTTATATTCTATCCATACTTATGACATCTAGGTAGTCTGCTTCTTCATGTCCACTGAATCAGATGGTGCAGTTGCTGAATATTAATAGTGTACCTTAATTATTTAGAGTTGTTGGTGCTCAGCCCATTGTGCTGTATCCAGCCAAGTGGATGAACTTTGTCATGGTAATTAGGGTACTGTGCCTTGTCCAAATTACTCATAGATAGGTCAAAGCACCTTAAGAGCTGCCTCAATTTGTACTAACTGATAAATACTTTCCAAGGGAACATATCTGAATTCACTTAAGAGTGTTCATCCAGTCATCTACCCTTCACTATCACCATAGCTACTTCTGCTCAGTAGCAGAGGGTGTGCTGGAATGTGGCTGTGTCAGCATTACAGCTGCATCAGAACTGCCTTTTTCAGGTTAGGGAGGCAGAATGGAAGAAAGAGTCTAAGGATATTATAGACGTTCCCTGTTTGCTTTGCACATCAGCTGTTTCAAAGGGCTGTGTTTGGCATGGCTATAGATAATAGGGGGAAAAAAGTGTTGATTTGTGATATATTTTGAGGTGCTTTTATATACTTCCCCTAAGGTGGTGCATTCATAGACATAAAGCAAATGCACAAATAATCCAGTTCAGATATGTAATTCTGTTCAGATGACATGACTGCCCAAGAAAGCAAGGACTGAAATGAATATTTTATTTTTGCCTCTGCCAAATTTTTTTGTGGTAATGGGAAAAACTCACGTAATCTCAGTCTCTTTTGCCTTTCTGTAGAGCAATATTAGAAAATCAACTGCAGAACAGAAATTATTTTATTGTCATTACTTATTTATTGGCTGCATACGTGGAAACCATGCTGTGAATATCAGTCCTGTACTGACAGCCTTTTAATGAGCTTGTTTGTATATTTAGCACTAAGAGCCTCTGGCCAGGCTTTTAAAAGTGATTTTGACAGTGGAACGAGCAAATAGCCACCAAAGTGTACCAGGTAGTCACCAGTAACATACCCAGAGCTGGCACTGATCTCCCTGCACGCCTAAGCTCCCTAAGACATCTATGCTTCTGAAGCTGGCATTTTCATAGAAAACTGTTGCTGCCAACAAATGAGCTGTTGAGAGCCTTAGCACAAGTAGAGACCCTCGGGGCCTTGGGAAAAAGATTTGTAATGTAGGCAGGAGAATTTCTATCTTGCCATTAATGTCTGATTTCCTAAGTGTCCTCTGAGGCTGCTGAAGAGAGGTTACTTGTCATGAGTGGAACAGACAAATAAGATTGACTGTCCAGAAACCTTCTACGGTCTTTTCACATAAAATGTGTGCCTGAAGTCTTACATGTCCTCACAAAACACATGCTGCATGTACATGAGAAAGAGCAGATTACATGATGGGTCATGTGCCAGGGCTAAGCTGCTATTGTGGAAAACATCAGTGATACAACATCCTTCTGTGTCCTGCCAGCTCCTGTCTTCTTCTCTGGCAGCTTGTGCACATCGGAGCCTGCCAGGGCGCTGTTGCTAGAGTCAGGCATCGTGGAAGAACTGGATTCTCTGATAAGAGAGTGCCAGATGGAAGCCTGAAGTGAGGACTGTGCTCAGCTTCTGAAGGTCAATGAGACCCATGATTTTTAGAATTAGTAGCAGAAATCTTATGTAATCTTTTTTTCTTCCACAGATATGTTATTTGAATTGTGGAAAGTAGTGGTATCTCGTCTTGCTAGATTTTTTTGGTCGGTTGTTGTTATAGCAGCATTTAGCTACTGCCTCATGGAAATAACCATTTTGGGGCACTGTGTGCTGTTACACCACAGGAACTGGAAGCAGCACCCATGTGAGGATGCAGTGGTTCCTATTTGGTACTTGGGAATCACTGCCTTGAATGTAGCAATATTGCTGCCCTTACCCTAACGCGTGTGTCTTTGCTTCCTTTTTCGTTTTGAGGATGTCCCTTGCAATTTTCAAGGATTATTTTATATTATTCAATAAGTTCTAGCAGTCAGCCAGACGCAACAAGCGCCATTTATTATCTTATTTTCCCTCCACGAAGAGAATTTCTCCATCTATTTCTGAATTTTTTCAGAGACTTTCTAGTTCTTCAAAGTGGCATTGGGCAGCATTTTAGCTGATGGTCCTGTAGCAGCAGTGGAACGGGTATTCTTGTACTGAGGCCTTCTATCCAAGGTATAAAATGTTAATTCAGTGAGTCTGCAAAAATAATTCATAATGTTATTTAAGTGGAATTTTCAGTCCATGAATAAAATATTACATCTCATCATGCAAATATAAATATCTTAGTATTTTTTAAAAAGTAGATTTTGACCCAAGAGCAACAATTCCTACAAATATGTACATTTTAAAATTCTTAAATTATTGACTTAAAGTTTCATTTTAAGAGATACTGTAGATGTAAAAAAAAAAAAAGAAGAAAAAAAAAGAGCCTAAGTGAATATGTTCACCATTACTCATCTGATTTAAAAACAAGAACAATTTTTCTCATGTTTGTGTTTAGAACAATCAAACAAACATACCCTGATTCAAACCTAGGAACTGGAATTCCAACTTGTAGCCGGCAGCACATTTTTATAATTGATTTATGAACCTCTGAATTTCACCTGTAAAAGGACTTTGTGGTCTGACATATTCTTCCCCTCCCTTTTTTTTCCCCTCATTTCCTCTGAATTATTTTATATCCAATTTAGACTCTTTTCAGCAGGAGATTTTGCATATGAATTTTGCACAGCTTTAAAACCTTCTTTTCTCTGATGCATATTTCATGATTTTCTTGTTCTCAAACCCCATCCTTCTTCACAAGAAGGCCTGAGGACAAACGACAAGCCCCTGTGGTATACCAATCAAACATAAAATAGTGACTTTCCAAAAGAACTGCCCATGTTTTTTATGTGTGATCTAAAAAACAAAACAAAAAAATTTAAATAATTTTGAAGACAAAAAAGAGTACGTAATAAGGCAGTAATTCTTAGAGCTACACTCTTACGAGAACTGCAGTTGGAGAAATTTAGGACTTTTATATGTTCTTGACAAGGTCACTTCTATTCCTAAACTGTCATGTGGAATCCGTCTAAAGAATTCAGCAACCCCCAAATCACACAACAAGGCTGAATATTGATAATATTTAATGGCAGCTCAAGTTCTGACCTTGGGTTTTAAAAACCTGAGTTCAGTGCTGGTTCTATCCCAATCTTCCAACTGAACAAAACCAAGTCACTCCAATGAATATGTGCCTGTCCTTAGGTATCTAAGTTCTGCTAAAATTAGGTCTTGGGTATCTCTGCATCAACAGATAATCAGTCACTGGGAATTACTACATTTATCTTCCTCAAAAAGTGTTAGAGGATTAATGAATGAAAATTGTGATAACAGTAACTATTAAATTCTTAAAACCAAACCTTTTTTTTTTTTTTTAATTAGAATAAATAGGAGCCTTGTAGTTGGTTTTAAAATAGAACAGCATCTAACTCTGGAAATGTACTATTACTAGGCCACTAAATTAATATCTGTCTGACTTTATAAACATTTATGAGTATAAACATTTATGGCATAAGCATTTATGAGTTCACAAATCTAAGACTTATGCCTTGGTATCCAGTCATTGCCTACTGATTTCTGAAAATTGCTTCAGAGTTTGAAAGCCTTTGCTCAGAAACATCCTGGAGTTAAAAAGACTGGCTGACTTGTCAGCTTGATTTAAGTCAAAGCCAAACCAAAGGAGTGCTATCCCTCTCCCTCACAGGCTGTCCTACCTTGCAGTTTCATGACCTTTCATATGGCAGAATTTGTAATTAGAGAAGGGAGCAAAAAGTCTGTTGTGAGTCAGGGCTTAAGGCATTCCTGATTTGAACAATGACACTGTTCCATATTCATTGTGTCACAACAACTTCCATATCAAATTTAAACAGTTTGCACATAGAGCTTGCATGACCCCCAAAAGCAGGCCCTGCACAGTTATTCAAGGATACAGAATTCAATCTGCTCTTTCTTTTTTGTCTATTGCCAGTAATTTATAATATAGCAAAAATATGTAACAAATGTTTCTTTCCTTCATACAAGTTTATTTTCCTGAGTGATCCTTCTCAGATATCACTGAGGAAAGAACTTGGACATATTGGAGATTAATTTTATATCTTTGTTCAGCCCAGATATGGATCAGGACCTTGAGCTGGTTAATCTTCTGGGTTTGTTTTTTTTTTGGTCTAAATCATTCTGAGTAACACATCACATGTCAAAAAAGCTGAGGGCTAAATAGCTGAGCAACAATTTCTGCTCGCTGACAGCCAGTTGTACAGTTATGAAGCTGTGTAAGTTTAAGCCACGAGTTCTCTGAACTAGGACAGAGCGTTATACAGAGAATGAGGGTGCAGCTGACACTGCCAGCAGATAAATTAATCTGTTGAGCTTCTTGAGCTTCACCCTGGATGGGAAGAACCCTCTGAGTCAGGTATAGCCATTACCAGCCTGAGCTCCTATTTGTCATTTTGTCACTGATGAGATTGCCTCAGTGCTCATCTCTTCTGCTGCTGTACAAAATCAAACAGACTTGTTTAAACTGCTGTGGCTTAATCTGACTAGTCTGACTTGTTCCCCTGCTAGCTAGAAGCATCCACAGAAGTAAATGACTGAGAAATATAGCCAATAAATGCTACATCCTTAAACTGTCTCACATTTATATTGACAAGGTGATTCCAGCTGCAGTATCAAACAGATTAAACAGCTGCTGGAAGTGGTCTAAGATCACTTGCTTGGCTTTGAACCAAGATGAATTAGAAGGGATCACGGGATCTCAGGGTCATATGTGCACTCAGAAGTCTTCCGCTTAATTTTGTTTCCTCCCCTGAATCCAATATATGTTCACTTTCTTCCAGCATATCTGAATTACATCTAGTTTGAGATGCGCAGTTTTGGAATTCTCTAATATTGCAGAGTGCAAAGGGCGGTTAAGGTCTGGCAACTACTCCTGCTGGCTCCAGCCTGCGGCGACGCTCCAATCCTCCTCTAGCAGAGGCAGGCAGCGTGGTGGACAGACGGTCAGTTGGCCAGCCCCACATTGGGTGCCAACTTGCCATGGTGCTATTGCCGGCCAGCGCGCTGTCCCGAGCACTGGGCAATGCTCCACCTGCCCTGGGTGGGGGTCGGAAGCCGATCGCGGCACAGGAGGGCAGGCAAAACTCTGGCCCTGGCTCTTATTTCAGCACAAGTTCACCTTGCCCACCGATGGCAGGGTGTGTGAAGGAGGCAGGAACAAAGTGGAGGGACTCCCTTGTGGGGGCAGGGAAAGGTTTATTGGAGAACAAAAACCCACGGGGAAAGCCACAAGGAAAGCCGAGGAAAGGAGGCGGGTGTGGGGTCTTACACCCTTACATAATAGGCGTGGAGAACACAGAATCATCAATAAAATATCAGTTAGGGGGTGTTACAAGGCGGGGGAGAAGGGATCAGAATGAATGGGAGAAGGAGTGGGGAAAGAGGAGTAACATGGGCCAATTAGCTACCGAGTAACACAGAACTTTCTGGAGAAATAACCAAATATGAACCATAAGGGGAGGGGGGGGGGACAGCAGCCAATGGTGCTTTACACAGCCCTTTGGGTGCTCACTGTGCCTTCAAGCCCTTGAGTTGTGGAGTCATCAAACCAATGGACCTTTTGTTCTGCTTGGTCCAGCTGACCACGGCTCTGGCCATCGCTCACCGCAACAGTAGAGAAAGATGGATTCACTCCTAGTTTCTCCCAGATTAGACAGAAGCCCTTATCCTAACTACAAAGGGCATGAAAGGGTCTGTGCCTCAGAGGATGTAGATAAAGCAGAAATCTTAGCCAAGCAGCACAGACAGAAAAATCTGTCTGTCCAGTGAGCCCTCTGTATTTCAGACAGAAGTTTCTCCTCTATTTGTCGCCCTATCCGCCCTTTCTGATGCATAGGCTTGCACAAAAGCATCTTTGCCTTTTATATTTTGTCAAGGCATTTTCAACAGCATCTGCAACAACAGGGCTCAGTCTTCTTCATAAATTCTCTTTCTGTATTGATGCATGTTGAATGGATATGGTTTCTCTCTTTTATGTTGCTGTAAATTTGGAATGTAGTGGTTTGGTTCAAATTATCCATTACTTACTTATTTTCCTTCTGTGAGATAAGAATTAGGAGAAAACAAAGCAGGCACAAAACTTAACAGAATATAAAGACATTTATTAACAGACCTAAAAGAGGGAAAAAAAAAATCAGACTAAATATTCAGAACACTTCTCTTACTCCCACCTCTCTTCCCTTCTACTGACAACATAAAAAAACCCACAACCCTTGAGGTTTTTTAGTCAGTTCACCACCTATATAATAATTTCTTTTTTTCAGTTCACTTAGGGAGAGGAGTCTCTCTTGCTCATGCTATGGAGACATCTCCACAAGAAACAATCGTAGCTTCAATGTCACAGCAAGGCAGCCACCCGGGATGGTTCTCTGCTGGCATGTGAAAGTCCCTTCCGACTTACAGCTTTCCCCACAACTGCTTTCGAGGAGTTTCTTTAGCTAATGGGGTACCATTTTTAAGGATGAGCTGTTTAGAAACAAAAGTTCTCTTCACTTATCAAAGTGCCTGAGAGGCGTAAGAACACTGGGAGTATCTTCATTTCTAGGAACAGAGGTCTTCTTCTTTCGTGGGATCTCTGTTCAAGCTTCTCACCAAATCACTGCTACGTCAACATTTGCTTATTTCAGCACAAGTACTTTTGCTCATGGTTGCGTTTTGAATTCTCCACCCCCCCATGCTTTCATGAAATTACAGTGGGTATTCTGATATATCACAGTCCATCACCATAGCTTTACAACAGAATTTCAGCTTCTAGGATTGAAGCATCTCCTCATTCTCCTCTCCCGGGGTTTCAGCTCTTTCTTCCTCACTGACTTTAGCATCTTTATAGTGTTTTCTTCACGTGCCTTCACCTTTCTCTGTCCTCTGACCGGGGAGAGGATTGATGTCTGCAGGCTTCATCTGGTCTGGAAGAATCTTAACAGCACTAAGAGAGTTAACACCCGGGCCTTGCAGCTGGAGTTTGGAATTTGCTTATCTCTTGGCCACATGATCCTGCCAGAGCAGTCTCAGGGAAATTTCGGCCGCTCTAGGTGTGAAGTGAGGGCCATCCTGGCCTCTGGGGGGTGTCCAGCGAGCAGGAGCGGCTGCGATCTCAGCCAAGCCACCCCCAGCTGACCTGGGCCAGGCCCGGCCCGGCCCCACCAGTTACCTGTTCGGCCACCGGAAGCAAGAGAGGCTTCCTGGGCTTTGTTCCTTCTTAAAATGTGGCTCACAGAGGCGTGTCAAGCTCTCTAAGTGGTTTAAAAAAGTTGCCAATATTCAACCTAGCCAGCTGATTGGTTCTGTTGGGTCTAGAGGAAGCTGTAAGCACCTTTTTGCAAAGAATCACTTCTGTGGCTGATGGAGCCTTCTTTAACTACAACTCCCAGCTATGCTGAACCATGACATGCATTCCTACCAGTTAAAAAACTGTAGTAGTATAAATTGGGTTTAGAAGTGGGTAAGAGCTCTTGAGTTCAGAAAAGATTTGTAAAATTGCTATGACAAGGCATAATCAAGGATACCAATATCACAAAAATACAATGTCACATGCTTTTGTCTGAATTAGGAATTCCCTTATGATGTAAAGGGAATGAGCATTCCTTAGTGACTGCTCTTCAGTGTGGTTCCTCCTTCAGTTGCTTTAAAAGTCCTGTGGAAAAGACCTCTCTCCACACTATTCTCACCATTTTTACAGGCTGTTCTGAAGACTTTTCATACAGGAAGGAAGCTTTCTACTCATTCCTTGTATAATGTTGAAGGCACAGTAATTTCCTACTGTTTTGCACTCAGGTGACAATTCTTTTGGGCACACAGTGAGAAAGACAACAACATTCAAAGCTTCTTAATTATTGTAGTGAGTAAAAGATAGAAAATATAGAAAAGTGACAGTAACCTCACATTCTTCCTGATGATGGGAATCCTAGCTATTGCACCGGTAGATGAACACCTCCTCATGGATCATGGCAAGCTGCACAGAGTTCCCAGCTGTGGTGAGGTTCACAAGCTCTAAATTAACCAGCATTTCTATAGGGTCTTGCTCACATTCATAGGTCACTGAGAGCAGCCAAGTTTGGAGTGTGAACTGAGCCTTGAAGAGACCCTTGGACAATATATGCCAATGCCTGTATCTCAATAAAGTTACTCAAATAGGTACAAGTAACATTTTGGGTGCAAGTCCTAGGGATGAGTACAGACTGGGAGAATTCATTGACAGCAGCCCTGCAGAGAAGAACTTGCAGTTTCTCATGGATGAGAGGCTGGACATGAGCTAAGAATGTGCACTCACAGCACAGAAAGTCAGTTGTATCCTGGGTTGCATCAAAATCATTATGGCCAGCAGAGCAAGGGAGATGATTCTGCCCCACAACTCTGTGTGACCCCATCTGGAGTGCTGTACCCAGCTCTGGGGTTCTCAGAACAAGAAAGATGTGGATCTGTTAGAAGAGGTCCAGAGGAAGGCCATGAATATGATTTAAGAGATGGAGCACCTCTCTTACAAAGACAGGCTGAGGTGGGATTGTTCAGCCTGGAGAAGATAAGGCTCTGGAGTAACCTCATTTTAGTCTTCCAGTACCTTAAAGGGACTTATAAAAAGGAGGGAGAAGGACTTTTTATATGGGCAGATGGTGACAGGACAAGAGAAAATGGTTTTCAACAGAAAGGGGGCAGATTTAGATTAGATGTTAAGAAGAAATTCTTTATCGTGAGGGCACTGGAATAGGTTGCCCAGAGAAGCTCTGGGTGCTGTATCCCTGGAAGTGCTCAAGGCCAGGTTGCATGGGTCTCTGACCAACCTGACCCAGTGAATGGCATCCCTGCCTGTGGCAGGGCAGTTGGAACTAGATGATCTTTAAGGTCCCTTTTAACCCTAACTGTTCTATGATTCTGTGATTAGAAGAAAATATTTCATTTTGAGGAGACAATGCACTGCACTTACGCTTGAATACACATTCAGTACATGGATATTGATTAACTATGCATTTGTTATGCATACATTGAGTAACTGTACTATTCTACAGAGCATTCATATAGTATCCATGAAACTGAGGCATACACCTGACAAGTCATGGATTCTCTGACACAGATGGTTGGTAAGTGGCCACACGCTATTCAGATTACACCTGTATGCATGAGAAGAAAGCAAGCACTTGGATCACTACCTCCTTGTACAATAGGCTTCTGGCTGCATCTCTACACCTTAGCAGACAACATAAAAATGCAAATGCAAAAAGGTTTTGAAAAGAACAACAAAAATTATGGAGGTGGAATATCTGCATCAATGGGAATTATTTTATTTATCTAGTAAAACTCACTGAAGTTGTGAGAAAAGCCAATATGCTCTTCAGTGGTACTGACTGAGAAAATATATAGTCACCTAAGCTGATGAAACGTGCAGATTTTAGAGGCATTTACTTTAAGCATATATACCCAACCAGGAAGGAATAAAAGAAATAAGTAATTTTTTTTAGCAATTAATTCATCTTTGATGAACAGATGAATTAAGAAAGAATATGAAGCTGTATGGCCAAGAAGGAGGAAAGACAGTGTCAAAATAAATAATAAAGCCTCATGGTGTGAGGACAAGTAGAGGTCAGCTGCAGACATTCAGAGGGGAGGCAGACTGATGAAAAGCCTCTTTCTGAGTATTAATGATAAAAAAGAAAATGCAGTAGTTCAGTTCAGACACATTGTTGGTTAATCACTAAAGTCATTTTGAAGATGACTGGGAAGTACAAACACATTTTTCAACAATCTCTACTGTGTATGCATTCAAATACCCTGTTTTATAAGATATACTGTATTGAAACTGACTGATACTAGAATATATGACCACTGGGTCCCATGTCTAGTAAAAGTAAAAACCAGAAACTCACACATTCAAAGAATACAGAATTAGATGAACCTGACTTCCTCAATGTACTCTGCTAAATATTACTGAGAATCTTCCTTTGAGGACTTTAGTGTAGAGCACAGGCTTCACTCCTACTTGTGATAAATACCCATATTCAAGGAAGGGGATCTCTCTCTCTAAGAAAGATGAAACTTTCTCTAAGATATGAAGATGTCATCTTGGGACTAGGAGCAGAAGTCTCTGTGTGTTTTCTGCACTACTGATTATTTGGGCAACTAATGTTGCAAAGACACTTTATCTCTGAGGGTATCTGATCACTTCAGAAATTGGTATTGTAAAAATGACAATATTTTGTCTTCATTTTGTCCAAATAAGCTTATTTACACCAAGCTTTTACTTCTGTCAGTTATTTTCCATCCTGATGTTACTTTCAGGTAGTTGCAGAGGTAAGGAGATCCTGGTTTTTGCTTCTTATAAATATTCAGTTATCACCGTGTTTCTAGTGTTTAAGCTTGTTTGCCCCAAAATACATTCAAGTACTAATAGAACGCTGTTAAGTAGGATAATAGTAAATCTTACAGGGCTCCATAGTTGAAAAGGTGGATGGGAGAACTGTTACTATAATAATACTTTAAACTAAGTTAGAGAAAAAGCTGTGATATTACCCTTTCATTGCTTTCCTGCAGCTTTAGAAGTGGGACCAAAATATCTGTCAATCAATATTACTGAGCACAAGGGAAGAATGAGAACTACAGCATTTAATCATTAGCTCCTGCAATGGAAGAATTGATCTGACCTGCTGTTAAGTTCGGATTATAAATCTGCCTCACCAAGCCTGGAATTAGCATGTTCCTGTTGTTCCTGTCTGTGCTTATCTCAAGTACCCACAGCAGGAATTCTTTGTTCAGTGGTTTATCTTATGGGAAGTTCCTTCTGTGGCTTTGACAGTGTTTTGAGATGGGAAACTGCATTCTTTAAGTCCTTATACCTACACCCTCATAAAGCTTTAGAGATTTGCAATTGTTGCAATTGCTATCCTGTATTTATTTCATACTGTGTGAAATCCCATGTAAATTTCTTAAATTCTTGTATGAATTGTAGGAGAATCATTAGACATTAACTGAGCTATGGAACTTGGAAAGTACACATAAGTGAACATGCATGCCTATTTGATTTCTGTGAAAATAAAAGAAATGTCTGTATCTGAATGAAGTGTGAAATGTTTATTCTGCATTTATATCAGCTAGAAAGGATAATTTTTATCTCAGGTAGAACGCATACATTCACTTCAAAATAATCCTATACCATATGGCAACCTTTTTACTAAATATTAATCTTTGAAAGAAACCATGAATATTAACTTAAAAATATAGAAAACAAGGAAAGCTATTACAGCAATAATGATTACTTGTTTTCTTTGTATCTGAATAGAGGATCAAATAATTTAATCTTCAAGAGATACACATGTAAATGAGTTGCTCTTGCTACATCTGGGATCTGGACCAGTAGATGGCACTGCGGGAATTATGATGGCTTTTGGAAGGCGATGGGTGTTAAGTACCTCATATTCTACCACACAGACTACTAAAGAATTTTTGTCTCCCACTGATTTCACCAGTTTAATCCTGTGAGTCAGATTTTCGAGGCTTACTTACTGCTGCCAGTGAAGGATATACTGAAACTGCTGACACCAAGTACTTAATGTAGTTTATGTTATAGAAATAGTAATCTCCTATATTAAATTACTTGCTCATAGAAGATACCTTTTCCTAGCAAGTTTTCTGTCATAATATTTACCTTCAGATCATCAGCTCACATGTTTGTTTGGATGAGTTGTCAGACTGACACAGAGACAGCTAGGGTTGTCAGTGTGGTGAAATTTGAGTCAGCCCTTCATCTGTTGGACTACCAGTGAAACTAGCCCATTTTATGAAGTGAAGATCTTCTGTTCAGGCATCACACTCATTTTCACAGCCCAGGAGCTTGCCTAAAGAGAGATATGAGCTTTTCCTGAGTTGTAGTTTTTGAAACTCAGTCCAGGCTCCAAGAGGCAGGCAGGCTTCTTTCCACATCACAAATCATCAACAGTAACAAAGTTTCCAAGGGCTAAATTATGCACTTAGTGGTACCTATGTGATTGTTTTGCCTGTGAGGTTTTTGAACAGGTGTAACTGTTGGGATTTAGTGAGCAATTCTGCCAATGATGCTCAAGATGGAATAGTATCCAGCTGTCTCAAATAGTTATATTACTTCTGCAGGGCTAAGAGAAATAAACAAACAAAAAGGTGTTTATTTTTGTCACTAAAGTAAGTAGATATGCATCTAAAAACAAATGCGACTTTGTCTATTCAGGAAAATGGTCCCAACCATTAATGTAATCCTTTTCTACAGGAAAATTGTTCTTTTTCTTCCTTTTTTTTTTGTCTGAGAATCAGACTTTATGAAGTACTAGATGCATCCTCTGATGGCCTTTGACAGACTTGGATGATCACATGTCTGCTTACAGAAGACTTTTTAATTCAAAGATTGAAAGTATTACATATATTACCCACTGGAAGGGTAGCCCAGAGATCTGGAAAGCCTGATGGGTAAATAATTACAAGAAATACCATATCAGAGAAAAGAGAAGTTAAAGATCTGAGATGTTCTGCAATGAGTACATATACTGAAAAGTAAATATTTTTTTCTTTACCACACAACAAACTTTTGGTACAAGGTACTGTGTCCAAGGCTGTACCAAAAGAAGGGTGTTTGGAGGCTGAAATCTGTCAATGTGAAAAGCAAACTAGCCATGGTATCTGTACTATATTAGCAATCTAAATGGCAGAACGAAGCCTAATTGGGCCCTACTGCACTTTTACCGATGGATGTCAGGACTAAAATTCCTTCACAGGAAGAGGTCAAAGAACCCAAATGGTTCACTGGCTTAATTGGTTCACGCATACCAGCTTTTCTAGCCAGCAAAACACAAGTGTGTGATAAGGACAGCATCAAAATTGACTGCCTTTGGCTCTGCAAAATAAACAATCGGGCACCCATTTATGGTTGGGTCAAATGATGACAGATTTCAGGAAGAATTCAGAATTTTCAGTGGACAAGACTGTGTGCAGAAGAATGCTGTAATGACTGTCACAGAGCTGCTGTATCCCTTGGAGTATCAATCACAGCTTCGGTCCTGCAGTCACAGCTTTTACCACCTACTGCGGCCAAGTCATAGTATCATTTGTTGATCCCTGATTTGGGGACCAGATTTATACCAGGCTCCATCTGATAACAGATCCCAGAAGAGCAATAACACTATGAGGAAGATTAGAAAACAGCCAGTGCCAGCCACTGTCTCAGTGCTGTGGTATGTCTCATTTGCAACAGAAATGGTGGGTTTTGTCCTGTTTTGCTGCTGAAGACCTTTTCCATCTGGAAGATGGCCTGTGAGCTTGGGCATAAAAAGGAATTTACTTTTTTTTTTCCTGAATCAGGAAAGTCAGCCAAATTAATATGCATAATAAGTTTTGGATTAAGTGTATTTTTATAAATTTAATTTTATTTCACTTGATAAAACCCAAGAAATTAATCTCCTATTGAAAGAAAGTGAATCACATATACATTTGAATGTTTGTCTCCTTAGTTGTTTTAGAAACTCTATCTAACATTATGCAGCCTTTTATTAACTACTCAAAAATTAAGTAGGAGAGTCTTCCTATTGTCTGTTGAATGTAATCAGAACATATTGAAATTTCTGAATAAAACATATGTAGAAAAATTATAAAATAGGAGATGTTGTATTTCAAAGCAATAACTCTCACTTGTTACTTTGTATCTCTCTGTAAAATATCCTCATGAAATGCTCTATTCTTTGTAATTTTTTTTTTTTCACAATTACATTTACAATTCCTTAATGTATAATTTATTTACCATATATAGTATTTAGAAGGAGGTGGAAGACAGTTCCTGTAGCTTGGTACAAGCTGTGTGTTAGGAATGCAGTTGTACTCCTGGTGATCACTGAGCAGTGACATAATGACTGACATCAGCACAAACTGGAGAGGCCTTGTCCCAGTTTGAGACAAGTTTAGCAGGAAAATGCTCTGGAATGAATGTCTCCCCCAAACACAGATTTTCACTCCTCCACTGATGCAAAAGGAATTTCTTGGATGAAAGTGAAAGTGAAAAAAACCTTTTTATTTAACAAGCAGAGTGTCAGCAGGGCACAGAAAAAATGAATAATTTCAGATGATAAACCTCCTCTCTGGAGAAAGCTGGTGGATTTAGAGTTCCCTCTGTAGCTGACTTGGCCCCTCCCGAGGCCTGGGGCTGGGATGCGGCATCACCCCAGCCTCCCTGCTGGTCCATGGGGTCCAATGATCTGGTTCTCGGATCACAGCTAGGCCAAACAGCTCCAGAAGAAAAGAGGTTCCGCAGGATTTCGGTATGCTGGTATGGGAAAATTCCTTGCCTCAGCTAACAAGCTGGCTAAAAGCAGGAAGGTGCTCCCTCGGCTCTGCAGCAGTGAGAACGTGGAGGAGTGTGTGTGAGTCCTTGAACACAAACCGTGCTGAAGAATTCACCTGGCTTCTCTCCCCCTCTCCTGGACCCAGCTTAAAGCTGCAGGACCCATTTCTCGGCAATAAGCAGATGATCAGTAAATACAGTATTATCATAAAATCACCTCAAGACAGGCTTTTTGCTTCCCTCTACCTCAGTGATGTCCTTCTTTATAAAGGATGTTGCTTCTTTCTAGCTAGAATCTGCTCCTTCAGTTTTGAGTCCCTGATATGTCCAGTGTTTGGTATCAAATGATTGGTATAATAGTGATGTTTTTCCCATTGTGCTTTCAAGTTATCATTTTGATTCAGTTAATTCTGCAAAACATCTGGTCTCCTTCAGCTTAAGAACCACACTGCCCAAAACAGTCAGGTGTATCTTATTTCAGAGGGTATCAACAGCTTCAGAATTGGTAATTCCACCTCTGACCTTTCTATTTGAAAAGATATTCACAAATGAACTAAAGAGTTATCAAGCTCAACTAACTAAATCTTATTTGTAGTAAAGTAAGAAACCTCACAGCACTTTGAAAGCCCTTACAAGACAATTTCTGGACACACTCATTAAGGATCCTTGTCTACTTGGAGCATGACTTCGTATTGAACCAGACCCAAGGTTTATCTAGCTCAGCATCCATAGCAATCACCCAGTTGTTATGCTACCCTAACATTTTTGGGTTTTCTAACTGCAGATCTACATAAATCATCTCCAAATATTTTTAATTTTTATAGTAATGGATATATATTTCTCTAAGTGCTTTTAAAGATCTGATAATTAATTCTGAATCCTGTTGAGCCTCTGTGCAGGGTTTCTTTTCCTCCTTCCTTCAAGGATAACTTCTGTTTAACTTCCGTTTACCAATATTTAAGGAAAAAACCCAAAAAAACCACTTTTACTTTTTTACTTCGCCTTTTACTATCATCACATTGCCCATCCTTTTGGCTTCTCTAGGCCCCTGTGAAGAAGCTAACAGTACATGGTGGGCTTGACCCTCCTAAGCATCTTTGTGTCATCTGCCAAAGCTGCTTCTCACTACTCATCCCCTTCTCAGATCATTACCCATTGTGACACCTACTCTTGAGCCTTGAGGCCCCCACCATTAACCTTTTGCTAGGACTGAAAATTGATCATTTAATCCTACGCTCTACTTTCTGTCTCCAAGCTAGGTTTTGATCCATGCTACAAATCTGGGCTATGACACATCCCAGTGAAGTCAATGGGTGTACAGTAAAGCTAAAATCTTGGTACTTGCTCAAGCTTGCTGTTGAACTACAGCAGACACAAGACCTAACTTCTAAACTAAGGAGGAGCCCCAGGTTATGGAAAAAGGTACATCTGAAGTAGAGTTTCCAAAGCAGTTTGAAAAACTTTTTGGGGTATTTTTTTCTTGTTGTTGGGTTTTTTTCATGATAAAACTACCTGCATTTAACTATAGTAGTAAAGTGACTATTGTTTCAACAGGCTAATATTCTGGTAGTGAAAAATGAATTGCTTTCACAATAAACAAATTTTCCTAAGGCTCACTATTTTTATTACTTAAGGAAAAAGAAGAAGAAAATGTGTTCAATTTTTGATAGTTTATATGGTAATTGCAGTATGTCAATGGTAAATGGCTTTTAGGTAACTTCTAACTCAACAGTGACCACCCCTATTCTTCTCCTAAACTACCCTGCCTCCACCCTTGTCCCTCATCTCTTTCCCATAATAACTTCAGAGACAATTTCCACATTGCAATATTTTTCCTTTGTGCAGTTAATTTCTTATGTTGGCAAAACACCTATGACTTGTCTTTATCATATGAGACTTGAAAACAAGTTTTGTTGGGATCTTTTTGTTAGAGAACATTTTCTTTCTGGAAAAGTAAATACATCTGGGACAGCCTAACACTTCTGAACTGTAGTGTCATTCTTGTACCAAGAAAGGCTCCTTGGTACATTAACAGGACTGACTATTAAGTAGAATAGCTTGACCCTGGGTCTGAACCTCTCTGTTAAGAGTCCAATTACAGTGAATCAGGGGATGCAGAATCCTCTTTTGTGTCTGAATTTTCAGTACCAATACCCAAACAGAGGCATTGTCTCTATCTCCAGTTCATTTTTTTTAATGCAAAATTTTTGTTCTTTCATTTTCTAATTTTAATTTCATTGTTTCCTGGAGAAGAGTATTTGCTTTCTATCTCCTTTGTATTTTCCCTTTGCTTCCCCATAGCTAGGCTTTTCCATTCCTTACAGTAAGACAACTTGTTTAACTCAGTACAATAGTGTCTTTATAAAAAAAGCTAAGTCTATTATAGTTGAGTTGCTATATTTCATATGTGTCTTTTGACTGAATTGTATGGTTTGAGAACCCAGAAGAACAGTCATTCTTCACTCATGCCACTTATCTCTTGGAAACTAAGAAAGTGTAACAGCTTCAGTAAATTTTACAAATCTGGTAGCTTGAAAGATAACAGCTCTCCTATACTACTCAGCTCAGTTAGCTTGATGTTTGGTAAACCAAAAAATTCCCTTCTATAATACCTTGTATTTTCACTGTATTTATTAGTAAGAACATATATTTTGAGACTGTATTTAAGATAGTTCTGTTTTTCCTAGAAATAAAAAGCTTTACATAAGACCGATAAATGACAATGATTTCTTATTGACAGGAGACATCAAACCCTCAGAAGTTCCAAGCTCACAAGAAGAATATTATAGGTCTAGCTTTCCAAGCCACTGAGTAAATATTATGTGATGGTCTCTTGGATAAACCTCTACTGTATGGATTTTTCATCCAAGGAAAAAAAAAAGCAAACCAACAATTTCAAGCCCCAGAGACTTCATACTTGGGGGCTGAAGTGAAGAAGCTGTTGATCTTTATGATGATTAAGCCCAGAAACTCTTGTCAAGTCCAGAGGGATTCTTGGAAGCAGATATATACAGTTTAAGGAAGGCAGAGGCCACTAGGGCAAGCAGTCTGTCATGGAATTGGTTTGATTTGGTTGCATTTCCATAACTCAAGAGCAATCTAACTTAACCTGCTTATCTAACCTTGCTTGAAGGAAGGCATAAGGTGAGACTGGGTATGTCTGTGGCCTGATTGTTTAAAGAAAGAGCCCTTTGCCTGCCATTTTCTTCCAGTTGCTGAACACACAAGCAAACAACAAACAACTTTGCTTTAATAGCTACTGATCAGCACTGTGGCAGTGGAATTTGAGAATGTGAGTGTCAGAGGCAATCACAGGAGTAAAGATGTACATGAATGAGGAAAAAAAAATGTAGAAAAAGTCCTGTATCTATTTTGAGACATGGATAAAATGTTGAAGATTCAGCCTCTAATTTAGAGAGACTGTTAAGCTGACAGACTGCTAAAGCCAGAGTGGGATTGTGTCACTCATTTGCAAGCCCCATTTCTTATAATCTTATTTCTCTTGAACAGTTCTGGGCATGGAATACTAGTTGAAGCACCTTGATACGACTAGATGTGTCAGTGCTTTATGCTTATTCTGACTGAAGAAGATTTACATTCTATCCAGAGACAATTAAAGATACCTAACACTTCAGGAATGTAATCAGACATACTTAAAAACAAAGGTAGGTGCAGTTAGATCTGTAGCAGTGGTAAAACCCCAAAATACTGTTTTGACATGTTCTGTTGAGGCATGCTGGTACATACATTTCTACTTCACAACACACTGCCTCTGCTGTTTGAGTTACAAAACTCAAATTACCCCATCAACCATAGCCATTCCCTTAATAACTTTATAATCCTATATTTCACACACATTTTTTCTCTGTGCTCTACATTATATTCTAGTAAAGGCTAATCTCTTTCGCGCATTGTTTCTCAAACAGAAGTGGAAAAAGTATTAATGCCAGTTCAAGAAAAAGTCACACTGTTGGAGAGTGGAAATGAAAAACTGCCCATCTTCCTCCTCACCAGTACGCCATTTCTTCAAACAGCTGTGTGGAGCAGACTATCTAGCAACAATGAAGCTAAGCACAGGGAGATTAAAAAGTAGTTTTATCACATCTCCAGCTACGTGCACTCAGAATCTGCATCCTACTCATAATTTATAAACTATAGTTGACTTCTATCTTTTTCATCTAGAGGTGCTGTACTTAAAGCCGATGGTGGAGAAGAAATATATTACTGAAATTCCTAAAAATGGAAATATAAATAAATATGGACTCAACTGAAATTTTTCTCAAAGTCAATACTTCTCTTTAGATTACTCAAATAAATGTGAAGGAAGCTGCTTTCTATTTTCAAAGTAAGGGAATGAGGCATCCATTTTAATTTAGATGGACTCAGCTGTAATATAAAGGCACTTCCTCTATGTTAAAAGCTTTTTATTCATAGAAAGTCTGTAGTGGCTGGAGAAGATAATGATATGTGCTTCAGAAGCATCAGAACTGACCAAAATGATGAATAAAGAACAAGGAAAGAAAAAAATTTCTTACAACAGGATAAAGGAGCATAGAATAGCTAAAACATGCAAAGAACTATTTCTGCAAATGTGAACCTATACAGTTCACTGGAATGAAAAAAAATTGTTAAGTTTGAATACCAAAAAAATGTAATTTTGATGCTTTTCTTTTGCACAGTTCACCATCACATGCAGTACTCAGTGGTATTGCTTATACACTGTTGCTTTCAATAGAATTTCTATCTGAATTCCACTGCATAAACCCCACCATTTTAAACAAATAAAGAATTTGTAGTAAATAAATAAATAAAAAGTCTCTAGCGGGGGTGAGGTGTGTGTGGTGGAGTGTGTGCTACAGGGGCAGCTTCTGCGAGAAGCTGACAGAAACCTGCCCTCCAAGACAAACCCACTGCTGGCTGAGGCTGAGCCCATCAGCAACAGCGGTAGCACCTCTTGATGGAAAACATAATTAAGAAGGGGAAAGAAACTGCAACAGCAATTGCAGCCAGACAGAGGAGTGAGAATATGTGAGAGGAACAGCTCTGCAGACACCAAGGTCAGTGCAGAAGGAGGGGAGGAGGTGCTGCAGGCACCAGAGCCCAGATTCCCCTGCAGCCCATGGTGCAGCCCATGGTGAGGCAGCTGTGCCCCTGCAGCCCACGGAGGACCACAGGGATCCACCTGCAGCCTGTGGAGGATCTGACACCAGAGCAGGTGAAAGCCTGATGGAGGCTGTGATGCCATGGGACCTGTGCTAGACCAGGGTCATGTCAGGACCAGCAGCCCTGCCAAAAGAGAAGCCCAAGCAAATTTGCTAGCAGGACTTTTGGCTCTGCAGGAGACCCACACTGGAGCAGTTTGTGAACAACTGCAGCCTGTGGGAAGAAGAACTTGCCCTGGAGAAGTTTGTGGAGGGCTCTCTCCCATGGAGGAGCTGACCACAACCCCCATTTTCCATCCCCAGTATTTAGGCAGGTGGAGGCAGAGAAAATCAGGAGTGAAGTTCACAATTTCTTTGGGTTTCTATGTTCCACTATTACTCCAGTGAATTTCAGTTTTTGTTGTAAAGTTGCAGTTTCAGTAGGAGGGGATACTTTCCTAGTCACATGCAGAGAAATGTCTGCAGTCTAATATTTAGGACACTCACATAGGAGGTAAAAGATGTGAGGTTAAATCTGCTCATGCTGAGCAGAAAAATGACCTTGGGTCTTTTGTTTGCAGTGAGTGCTTTGATCAGGGAACTATAATACCAAAGGTCAGCAGGAGAACCACAGTTTCTTCATTTTGAAGAAGGCAGAAGCTTCACCTGCATTTTTTTTTTTTTTTTAACAGCCTCTATGTGCTACAAAAACACTGTGTATGCATAGTAAGATTAGGGGCTTCATGGGATATTGGTATATGGGAACCCAGCTTCCATATCCTGACATGATTGGTTCCACTGCTGGGGTGTTGTACACATGTGCTAATGCAGATGTTGAGGTGTTTTCAGGAGCTTTCTTGTCAAACAGGGACATGCCTGTAGACTTGAAGTGCTTCCAGAACACAGATCACCAGCTATGTACTTTCTTGTTCCCAATATTTAAAATTTTTTGTCTACAATACAGAATCCCTGTTTAGTTTTCTTTTTTTCCTGACCTGTGGAGTTCCTGCCCCTCACTGCTTGTAGTTGTATATTCTGAAATTGAAGATGGAGCAGAACTGGGGCCAAGTTCTTCTCATGTGTAAAAACACTTGACTAGAGAGTTTGTTATGTCTCTTTTTTCTCCTTCTCTTTTGCCCAAGTTCCCACTTTCCTCCTTTGGCTGTTTGGGTAGTACTGATATGAAAAGCAATTTACGGTCATTTAGAGCAGGGTCCTAGAAAAAAGGACAAAGATAGCAGTAATTGCTACTTTTTTTTCAGTTTGCTGAATTGTTTTTTGACACTGTTTTGTAGAGTGCAAGTTTTCAGTAAAGCAACTAAAAAGTGATTTTGATCTTTTCATCTGCAGAATAACCTCTGCAATCAAAAATCAATACTCATGCAATGGGCAAATCAGACTGTTCCTGCCCACAAGTATCTGCAGCATTATGTTTTAAGCAGATGTTGATTTACTTTCATTTGGAAAAATGGCTTGTCTGCAGAACTGTGTATGCATTTATGCACGTGGTAGTTTAAGTTGTAGTGCAGAATGTCAGAGCTTTAAAACCATAATCTAAAATCAGGGATGGGAGAGATTTCTAGTTTCCAAATGACATTTCCACTTATACTCTCAGAACAGAGTAGTTCTAGCTTGTCTCACAGTGGAGACGTTTTAATGGAGACTGCTTTAAGAACTTTTATGAAACCATCTCTGTCTTAAGCGGCTGAACACTTGGTAAACATTGCACCTGGCTTTACAGACAAATAGCTATTAAGGACAGTATTGCCACCACCATCAATAAAAATAAGTATAAAAAAATAGACCCCTAATTTATACTTCTGTGACACTTCAGAATGAGTAAACCCATAAGCATGATGTTTGCCATAAAGTTCATACTGACTTTCACTTGGGATAGCCAAGAATAGATCTTCTATTAATATATGTAATGATAATATCAAATTTGTGTAGCCTTCAGCACAAAACTGTCACCTGTATTTGACCTCTCTTCACATCTTAAACCAGAGACAAATCCAGTAATGTGGATAAATGGGTGCATTCATGATTCACACCTGAAAAGGCATGCCTGATGCAGACTTGGATCAGCATCTTATTAGGATTAAGAGTGTACATAAATAGCTTCTTATATGGAAACAATCTGCAGTAAAGAACAAGAGAAACAGACATTCATCTATCTTTAAAAATCCAGCAGCTATTTATGCATGTCATTATTTGCAACTTGATTTATTAGACTATATATCCATACACATACATATATATATATATCTAGAAGAGGCAGTGGCTTTCTTGGAAACTTCAGATATGCATTTTGACTCTTTGAGAAAAGATTTTCAGATGTTTTATACAGTGATCTTTGGATTCCCAAACAGAACATTTGCATATATCCTTTCCACCTCTGGGTCTGCATGCAAAAAAGTGCATATAAACCCTATAATGAATATTTAAAAATTACAAAGGTTTACATAGAATAATACCTTGAAAAAAAATCTAGTGTAACTGATACTGGTTCTGTGAGCATCAGGCAAGCTGCTTATTTCGATGTTATTCAGAGTTATCGAGTCATATGTTGGATTTCTATGTCCCAGCACTGATGCTAGACCCTAGGTGCCAGTGTCTGGCTGCCACCAGTGCTGGAACCACTCAGTAACATTTGGTGTAATGAGCTCCTTTTATTCATTTTCTTTTTTTTATGGTTATTGGGTTCCTCTGCAATAGTGTGAACTGGAGAGAGACAATGTTGTAGCAATAGTGTCCACTTACTGGCACAGCTGCCATCATCAGGACCAGGGGAAGGCAAAGACAGATGGAGGTTTAAAGGACAAGCCAGTCACTGCCAATCAATAGCAGAGTACCAGCAATTGTAGCAAAGTATGTCTAGCATCTAAGGCAATGAAATGAAAAATGACAGATACACCTACACTCAAGTAGGAGACTGAAATCTCAGTCTGGAAGGAAGCAGGCAGAGCAATATAATGCTATAGAAATCTGTGACAGATTTCCTGCTATAAATTACAGGCATAACAATGTAGCTGGAGGCTAAATTCAGGCTGAGGTGCTGCTGAGTACAGGACAAAACGTTCAGAAAGAAAAATCTGCATCATTAACAGGAATGCTTGACATTGCATAATTTTGTTGTGTTTTTAATCAGCCATGCAAGGGCTTTGGTAGAGAAAAAGATGAACATTTTTAGAAGGTTGTTTTCTGTCTGTATTTTATTTACAGTTCAAGATATGCGTGATTTTGCCAGTTCCAGGCATTTCAGTGGGGGGCTGAGTGTGGCAAGCCTCTGTGCTTTGTGTGTCAGTTAAGCACACTCTCTACCTTGGGAGAGAGCTCTGCACCTTGGCAGACCAAGCCCTGGGGCCCCATTTTTGTGAAGCAAGCTTCAGCTGGAAGCACAGAGCAAGATCTGTCTGCAGCAGTTCAAAGTGTCATTAATATTATCACATAGTTGCAGTTCTGCTGTCACTTAATACCAGTCCTCAATTAGCAATGTATTCACCTTTTTCTATCCCTGTGAGAGTAGGTCTTTTACTACAGCCCCCTTAATGAAGATTGGTTGCCTGAAGTGATGCATCTTACAGCCTGCAGGCAAATAGCTGCTGCTGTTTCTGTTTTCTTTACCCGTGGAAGCTGCCTGTGAAGCAAGCCACTGTGCAAGGGAGGAGGTCTGCCAGGCTCTTCGGCCACAAATTGTGAGCTAGGAGCAGGAGTTCAGCCCTTCTCCAGGGGCAGCTGCTCCATAGCCTGTCACACGGGGATGGAGCTTTTGATCCCGCAGCCGGCTTGAATACCAAAGTCTATGTTTTGCTTTCGATATACCAGAAGCAAGCATACATTATTATTTTAGATTAAAGCTAACAGACAAACAAGGAAGAATAAAAGACATCTCCTAGAGAGAGGAATTCTTTATGCCTGGAAATGACCTAGCACGCTTCTGAGTGTTGTGTATGAACAAAGTGAAATACGCTTTTACAACATCCTGCAGTTGTGGTACAGTGAAGCAAGTCCATGGGCAACAGTGTTAGCCATTTATGTATGCAAATATTTAAAACTTTGTTTAGCTACTGATTTAATTAAATCTATTTGAACTGTTTTGCTAAATGAAACTCTTCCTTGTCAGTTTAATATACCTAGATAAACAGCACATAAAATATATAAAGCAATCAGAATTCAGGAAAAAAAATCCAGTTTTCATTTACTTTAAATTCCCCATATGGAAGAAAACTTTGTCTGTAAATATTAGCAGAAAATCATAAGTGTTTGACTCATGTAATATAATTTCATAAGACTTATTTCTAATATACATCTGAAGAATGCATTGATATGTTCATCATATCAATATATCATATCAAGAATGCATCATATGTTCATTGATATGCAGCTTTTATTTCTGAAAAGAATACACAATTACATCAAGGGAAGAAAATTAAGTGGATATAACAGTTGTGATTTTTATTGATTACGTTTTGCTTCTATACACGGGCATGAATTTTGCCCTAAGTTCAGTTTATTAACTTTGCAGATATGATGCTAAAATATTGCATATGACCCATAAGGACTGCTACAAATCACCACCATTTGACAGAATTTGTTAGAATTGACAAAATTTATTAGAAGAATTTGGAACAGTTTATTTAAATCCAAGGATACATGGATTCTGAACTTTATTTGCCATGAACTTTTCCACTACATTTCCTCTGAAATTACCTATGCCTTAGCACACCATTATTTACAAATGCTTTTGACTGTGTATTTGGTCTTGACAACTGAGATTTATACAAACAGTTTTATTTTCACTTGTGTATCCTTGCCTTTGCTCTCACTCATATTCCTATAATCTTTAAGTATGTGTATGAAGATATGCAGAGTTCTGTGATGGCAGTCAGTATGAGACAGGTAAATGTTTCCTGTCATCTAAAATCCAATTGATGTAATTTTGGAACTGGAGCTTTTCATTATTGTGTAGTTAATCATGTGCTAACTTATAGCAGGCACTTTTTTCCCTAATTTGATGAAACTTTTACAATATAATTCCATACTTTAAAATAAATATATTTTATTTTTCCAATTAATTTGCTGAAAACTCATTTTCATTCTTAAATTTTAATTTTCCAAGGGAAAAACCATAACTGCCTTTCTGACTTTGTGCATTCCATTTTGTCCAGAATAGCTACAGGCTTGATAAAACAGGTTGATATAATCCTGTATTTTCTTAATTCAGGAATATTTCCTCCTCTGCCTTTTTCTTACTCTTTATTTTAAACATTCTCAATATGCAGCACTATTCATCTGCTCTGCAAATGGGTGAGTTATGTTAAAAATTCTCTGCATTTTTCTTAGGTTTTTCTTTAAAGAAAAAACACACTTTTGCTTGTCAGGGTCTGCTGAATTGGTCTATATTATTCCAAGAGTAATCAATGCAAACTTCAGAAACACTATTTCTATTAATCAGCGATTTCTCCCTGATTCTTTTTTGGTGTGCTCTGAGAGCACTAACTAGCTCAAGATAAGGAATGACATCTCTCTTTGTCACAGCAGAAAGTTTTGAACATTTTTTTCATAATGATAGGTGCCCATACAACAAGCACGTGTGCTTTTAGGGACTTAAAATGCTAAACAGTTCTATTGAGAGCAGCCCTGCAAAGAAAGACAAGTGCTGGTTGATGAAAAACTCAACATGAGCTGGCAGTGTGTGCTCACAGCCCAGAAGGCCAACCAAATCCTGCCCTGCTTCAAAAGGAACATGGGCAGCAGTTGAGGGAGGTGATTCTGCCATCCTACTCTGCCCTCGTGAGACCCCACTGGAAGTGCTGTGTACAGTTCTGGTGTCCCCAACATAAGAAGGACATGGAACCTTTGGACCAAGCTCAGAGGAGGGCCACAAAGTTGATGGAGAGAGCTGGAGCCCCTTGCCTCCAATGACAGGCTGAGGAAGTTGGGGCTGTTCAGCCTGGAGAAGGGAACCACAACAACCTTCCAGTGTCTGAAGGGGCCTACAGGGAAGTTGGAGAGGGACTCCTTGTCAGGAGCTGTGGTGATAGGAGAAGGAGTAATGGGTACAAATTGAAAGAGGGGAAATTTAGATTGGATATTAGGAAGAAATTCTTTGCTGTGAGGGCAGTGAGAAACTGGAACAGGTTGCCCAAGGAGATTGTGGATGCCCCAACCCTAGCAGTGTTCAAAGCCAGGTTGGATAAGACTTTGAGCAGCCTGAGTGGGAGATGTCCCTGTCCATGGCAAGATAGGTTGGGACTAGATGATCTTTAAGGTCTATTCCAACCATTAACATTCTATGATTCTATGATTCTACAAAACAGGGTGAATTTCTGTGTGGAGGTTAGGCAGCCTCTTCTGGGCAGGCAGAACAGCATGTCAAATAAACTGACACAGCCGTCATGGTACACAGCAGAATGTTCACCCCAGTTGTTAAGACTATAGACTTTCAAATACCTTGACATTTTCTCTAGTTTGACTTTTTCTTTTTTTTTTTTTTTTTAAGCCTTAGTCTTTGAAAATAAGATTAGGGGAAGAAGAAAGCACTGAAAATACCAATCTCTTTGGGATATTTTGCATGTTTGCCTAATATCTCTTAGGTTTATTATTTGAGTAGAGTTGGGCTGAAATCCAGAAGTCTCGCATTTCATCCTGCATTTTATGCAAGGTCTTAACTCAAAAGTCTAAATATTTTTTTATGCTTCTGCCTCATTTGCTTCAACTGAAAACTTCACTTGGAGCTTAAAAGGCATTTTGTTTGTAGCAGAAGTCATAAGATTCATGTCAGTATCAAACTGAGAAAATTCATTCCTTAGCAGCAGAAGTACTTTCCATTGCTGAACTAAAAAATGCTGCCCTTTAGAAGTGTTACAAGTCCTATAACATTTATATTTGTAACTTAGACCAGAACAGAAAGAATAATTTAATCAACCAACTTCTGTCCACACTGCATGTGAGTTATGGGACCCAATACTAACCACTTTGTTACAGAATAGAACTCCATTTTATATCTTTTATTTCCCAAGTTTCTATTGCAGTCTTTTATTCTTTTTTTTCTAGATGTGATCTCTAAAATGACAAATGGTTATATCCCGCTGTTTTCAGCTAGGCTCTACCAGTTGCTGGAGCAGAAATCTTTTGATGATTACTAAATATTACGTGATTGTGAGGATCTATCTACAACTTTTTAGTATAGCATGTCAAAACTTTCCTCACCATCTTTTCAGGCCCACAATTGTCACATACTATAGTTCTTGTTTTCTTAACCAATTTTCTTACTACGTCTTACTCTCATACTTTTATATTTCTGTTAGACATAACCTGGGATTCATTTCATCCAGTTTTAGATGTCTGTATCCATAGAGGCCTAGTTAAACTCTCCTAGTTATTGAAAAGCTCTTAAACACCAAACTGAAATAATATGTTATGAATAACTCAGCTAAAGCTGATCTGACTTTGAGTCAGGGAATGCAGTAGGTAACCTCTATAATTTCTCTCTGCTTCCATCTGTTGTGATTCAATACCAGTGCAAGATGACCAAACTTGTCAGGTTTTGAATCTATACAGCATCAGAATTTGGGATAGTGCAGGAGAAAAATTTAACAGAAGTTTGCAGGTAAGGCAAGGATTTAATGGATTATTTTTTATTAAATTACTTAAATATTGAATAGTGTAGGCATCTGTCTCTCAGGATATGGTTCAGTGAATTTACTTTATATCATGGACAATGATAGGAATTCACACTAATAGTAGTTGTAAGTGTATTTTCAAAAGATTGAACAAGTGCCTAACTTGTGCAGATTCTTGCCTTAGGAAAATTTCAGACAAATATTTATTGTAAACACAATGATAAGCTGATGTTGGATGCAGGTTTTTTACAAGTCTGTGGCCAGTTCTCTCTAAACTAGAATATTCTCCTGTGCAGAATAACATACTATGTCATTAAAGCTGGTTTATGTACTCAAATAGAAACTGGTCTTTTACAGATAAATAATTTGTAATTCATTTATGCTGCCCAAAAGTAAGTTTAAAAAGTATTACCAAGAAACTTGAGCAGGAAAAAATACTTCATATTTTAAAAGTAATTATGCTAGTCTTCCATTTTTTTCTCCTGTTTTATTATTTCAATTTGGTATAAGCTTGCCTTCCTGCCTTGTTATTTGCATCTGTGGTTTTGCTTTCAGGTGTAACCCACCGAGCAGTGGAAAGCTTAATTATTCTACAAGTGGACAACACAGGTCTTCTCCAAGAAATATTATATCTCATAATGGGTGTCATGGAACTCAACAGAAAAAGTAATTGTATGTTCTAGGAAATACTTCCTCATGTTAGCAAATATATGTAATATGTTCGGTGACCCATTTCTTTCTTATATTTTATTAAAGGTCTGTGGTGCTGTGGTTTTGTTTTGTCTTGTTTGTGTTTTGTGGGTTTTTTTTGGTTTTTTTTGTTTGTTTTGTTTTTGGGGGTTTTTTTTTAATATTGTCTATCATGCTTTGTGTTTCCTGGGAGGTTTTGACTGATATGAAATCATTATATCTTTTTCTCTCCTGCCATTATTTTTCATATTGAATGTGGGAGAAGTGTCCTCTTAGATCATAACTTCAAGCATATTTTTATTCAAACAGTAAGACAATAACTCAAAGGTCTAGTGCAGAGCAGTGTTGGTTATCATTTTGTTCTGTACTGTAAATAACAAGAATTCAGTTTGTGAAATTATTCCATGTCTGTATAAAAATATTAACCCTGTGTGTTGTTTGGGGGACTTACATACAGTAGAGAAGAAAGGAGAGATGTAAAATGATGTTAATAATTGTTAATATAATTGAGAATAATGTGGGGCAATTAAGAAAAAGAAGATTTTATATGTAGGGATAACAGTATAACCTGGAGAAAACATGAGTCACAAAAGTAACGAGTGAGTAATCAAGTGTTTATGGTACTGTGGAACTCATATTGCAACAGCATAATGAGAACCAGAATATAATACCGATGCCTGAGATGGCCACCTAAAAACAAAGACTGGACAAGAAAAAGGGAATAAAGGTAGGTATTTATTTGAAGGGCCTTCAAGGTACACCCTGGGGAGTTAAAAGGCTACACCCAAGATGGACCCTGGGTCACAAGTTCTTCACACTTTTATAAGTTTGGTTCATTTGCATATCAGGGTTAATTCTTCAATTATAACTTAGTTAATGATGTAATTTCCCCAAGTTTACCCTCCTCTTCAGAGGCCTTAGTTTGCATATTTTGGTGCCTGGGACAATCTAGGTGTCCTTGGAGAGCAAACCTAGAGTGTCTTGTTCTGTCTAACCAACATGTGAGAGCAGTAGCTAACAGGCCACAAGAAACTTCAGTTACACACTAGGCACTAGTACAGGATTTGAAAAATATAAAATTTAAAACCTACCATAAAATACCATTATAAGAGCAGACATCATTAAAACAATATTAATCAAACTGACTAATACAGTGGGGAAAATCTCACTCACATTACTTAAATAAGTCTCAAACCTTCTTAGAGCAAAAATAGACATTTAAATGCATCAAGGAAAGAGTTACAAAATCATACTCAAAAAAGTAAACAATAATTAGAAAATACATTTCATATTATTAGATGTAGGCATATATATTCTATAGCTGCAGAGCCAAAGGTAATTAAGCTAGGTTATATGATTTAAATGTAATAGAAAAATAACAAAAGAGCAACTAGTAATCCTTCCCCCTGTATCACTCCTACATTTCACCAATCTGTAGTTTGAAAAAAAATGGAGTCAAACTCAAAAAGTTTTTGATCAAGAGATATATATATATATGCATTTCTCATATAAAAAATTAGTTTGATGATAAAACCAGTAAGTTAATATGAAACCCAGCATCTAAAATGTATAATTCCTTGTATAATTCTTGTCTCAGACTGCCATTAGGAAGAAGACAGTATTATTTACTTCTTTATTTTGATAATATCTTAAATCAAATAACTGTTTTTACTGGTTCTAACTTAATTTGCTAAATTCAGATACTTTAAAAAATTTCTTTTCAACAAAAACGTGCTCCTGAGTGTTATAGTAAGATTTTTATTAGGACTTCAGTTAATTAAGTACATACTATACTTAAGAACTGTCAATTCAAGTATAAATGTGAAAAAGATGCATTTTCTTCAAGCTATTCCTCAATTCTGCTCCTCTTTTTCAAGTAAACATGAAATCCCAGCCCCTTGCTTCTCAAGATACTGTTAGAAAATAGGGGAAAGGACAAGAACCTGTTAGAATAAACAGAAGAGGAGAAATTACATATATGATAGCTTTTAGTAGCATTGCCTAATGCATTACTGGAACCTGTTCAGAAATGTTGATAGGAATTTTTAAGTATATGACATAATCAAACCTACTTAGAACACTAAAGAAGATCAAGGAAAATGATTACATACAGCAAAATTGTACATTGCTGTGGTATATTTTCAATCCATGAAACAGCTAAGAACTTGTAAGATGTTTCAGTAAATGGAGGTAGATGCTTCTAAGGAACTGTGGCACATAATTTCTCCAGGGGAAGGGCATAGTTAGGACTATGTGCATGATCCAGCTAGATAGGTTACTGTCCCATTTTCTGCTGCAATGAGACAGAAAGGATCATCAGTCCATGGACACCGCTAAGCTCAATTTCTGAAGTTGACAAAGCAAGAGAGGAGGTGTGTCAGGAAGAGCTTGGTGTCTGTCCATCCACACACACATACACACGTGCAGAGTTGGGGTTAGCCAAGACCTGCTCACCACAACCACTGTGATTGGCTGGCACAATCCAGCCTGGGCAAACACGGTGCTCATCACAATCAGGATCTGGTCAGTGACTTGATCCTGACAGAGGCTCTCTGTTCATAGACAATGCCAGAGGTCCATGTAGTGTATTTCCTTCAGCTTCTTTTCTTGGAGGGGTGTTTGTAAGCAGATAATGGCACAGGTGACCAGTCAAGCTGGTCCATAGTGATTTTGCACTGCACCTTTTCACCTGTCTCAGGTGTTGTTCTCCTGTCACTTGCTATTTCAACACCTCTACTAAGGTCCTATCTAGCTAGTTCTTCTCTGAGTTACTCTGTCATCCATGGCTGACAATGCTCAGTCCTCAGTTCTTGGTCAAGGCAAGGTCATGATGCTCCCCTGACATCACCATGTACTAGTTTGGGAATTAATTACCCACCTGCTCCCTTCTACTTCAGAGTGTGAAAAAAAAGCCCATTTGACTAATCAGGCATAAAACCCCTGAATCTAGGAAACCCATAATGATAGTTGATTGACTCCCAAATGCTGATTCTTAGATTGCTGTTACTTGGAAGGGTATGTCATCCCAACAGGATCAGAGCTCAGTTTAAATCTTTTAGTCTTATTATTAAATCAGTAATTAAATGAACACATTTGTATGGATATCAGCTAACAGCTAGTACAAACTAGGCAATTTATATTCAACTTCCTAGGCAACTGCAGACTCAGCCATTATCACTCACCAGACATGCGTTGACTGAGGATTGAATCACAAGTGAGTACCAGAGTACACAAACACTTTTGATTTTCCTCTCACTTCTCTGCTGCAGATAGAAGAAGGCTTTTGCTTTGTTCAGGTAAACTTCTGTATTTTCTTTATAACCAACTTTTTTATCTTTCTTATTTTGTTGCAGTCTGGCCCAAAGGCCTTTTTGGTTTTGGAAAATGTGCTTTCTAAAGTGAAACCTTTGTGAAAATACCTTATTCTCCCCAGATAAAATATTAAGGGTCATTTCCCATTGCTCTGACAGGTAATAAATCCTTGTTTCCCTCCTGCAATATGTAAAACAATGATGAACAGATTCAGTGTGTCTAAAGCAACAATTACCTTTCTAAGGAAGAAATTATTGTCTCAGCATCTGTTGCACAGAATAACTGCACACAGCATGTAAAGAATTCAACTCAGCCATAGTAAAGTTAAAAATGCTTTTACGATAAATTATGAAAGCCAGAAGTCTCACTATCGTGAATTTATAGAGCAGTTATTTTAATTTAATATTCATTATGGATCATAGAAATAGAGTGACTATCAGGAATAACAAAATAAAACCAGAGAAACTTCAAACTCATAGTCTGAATTTCTAGAAGGGCTTTATCGATTTTCTTTGTTATAGTACTTCTGGTAGAACTGAATTAATTACTGATGCATCCTAAGAGAGAAATCTTTTGTCTGAAATTCTGTTTTTATTTTCTTTTGGAAATTTATTTTCTAAAAAGCCCCTCAAATTTGAAAACTGCTGAGACTATCACAGTTAAATGAATACATTATCCTCACATGGATGTGAAGTTCTGCTCTGCTTGGGGAAATAAAAAGAGGCTTATCTTGTTAAATATAGAGCATGACATTATCCAGTGGGCTGTTAGTTTAGCATTTCCCAGTGCCTTATGAGACTTTCAAATCTAGATGTTTTTATGATAGTGAAATCAACACTTTAATATGGGATGAAATTCATGCTATTATGTCACAGGGGGCTAAACAGCTTAGTTAGACGTCCTGATAAACGGCAAAAAAGCTTGGATGCTCTGGAGTAGGATTCTTCCCTACTGCCTTTGCTGCCAGTTGCTATTAATCTCCAGTTAAAACTGCATGGGCAAAACTGGATGCTGTGACCAGCTTGAGTCTGAATCACAAAAGCCTCCACAGAAGAGAAATGAGAATAACTGGAACACTATGAAGCCTGAAGTGTAAGCAGAGATTGAAACATCTAGGGTTTAATATTTGAGGCAAGAGAATGGTGATTGATGGACAGGTGATAGCAAACCTATAAGTATGTAAAAGGCTGCTGCAGAGAAGAAGAAAAAAATCTAGTATCCAGTTGAAAAAAAAAAAAAGAAGTGAAAGGATTTATTCCAATAATGAAAATGTATGTTCCATTTTAGGAAAAAAACAAAAAAACCAAAAAAACAAACAAACAAACAAAAAAAAAAAGAAAAAAAAGATCCAAGTAAAAGTGATGATGAAGCACTGAAACATCCTGCCCAGAAGTTCTGGAGTCTGTAAGCACAAAACTCCAGCACTGGATTAGGCAAGTATCCCTGAAAGACAAGTAGTAATCTATAGGAATCTCTTTTAAAGCTGGAGCATAGGTTTAGGTTATCTTTTGAACCTTTTAAAAGGTTTGTTTTAGTTATTTTATTTTAAGTCATTCTTTTCGAAAGCACCTGCTTCAGAATAGATGAAGGACTGCAGAAGGGTTTTCTACGATCAAATGGATGGGATAGATAATGGATTCCTGCTTGGGAAAGAATGGCCTACCACAACACTACATTTCCCCTTCCATCCCATTGGTTTACGTATACATGATATTAAAAACGTTATTTTGGACTTAGGCTCTGGACTTCTGAGAGTTTTTAGGTCTGAGCTATTTCAATGTATTCCAGGTGCAGTCTAGGACATTTACTGATGAAAACTAATTTTTTAAGTTTTGTCTTCAGGGTTAGGCAGCAACACTTCAGAGCATTAAGCAAAAAGCTTTTCTAATTGACTGCTGAAATTATGGTCATGTGTTTAAGCTAAAAAGATATTTAGAGAATTTAATAATTTCTTTCATATATAATAATTTTTCCCCCTCTAAAGCAGATATTGAGTCACTTAAAAGTACTTGACATTATTGAATCTGTGGGCTGTTGATTTTTGCATACCTAATGAAGAGCCCCCTGGCTTGGTTTCAGTGGGATTTTGCCTAGAGAAAGCAAATTCAGGATCTCAGAGTCTCATGGAGCTGCTCAGGGTACTCTGACTGACACAAGTCAGAGTCACAACTCACACGTCTTCTTCCTGGCATGACGTGCTTGGTAACTGCCAGTTCTCAGCTCCTCAGTCTCCGTGCTTTATAAGACAGTCTCGTTTGTCAGACATCAACTGCAAAGAAAACCTCATTAGAAAATTCTAGGGTGTATAAAGTATTCTGCAGTAATTTCATATCTGTGTTTGTGCACATGTTTCTTGGGTGGCAGCTGTGGGTGTAACTTCTGAGTCTGAGGCAAGAAAAATTGACTATGGTTACATGCAGAAGATGCATAGTGGGGAAAAATAGTTTTTCTGAAAATGGAAATCCTGTTTGAGAAACTTTTTAGTGTTAACTGCTATCTTTCTTCCATTTGAAAATGTGACTGTATTCTTGATATCTCCACGGAAGCAGGAAGGTGGGAAAGAACTTTAAAGAGGTGGAAAATGCTCTTTAAAAATAAAGTCTAAAATTTATCAACTAAATATCCTCTTAACAACAGACAGGAAGTCTGATGACAGTGGAAGATGCAGCTATGCCAGATAAGATAAAAAACTAGCCTCCTCAGGTCCTTCAGTGCATAAAGGTAACTAGTACTTTTCATGTTAGCTATGTTCCTCAGTTTAAAGAAATATTTACATTAAAAAGAGACTCTACTCCTTCTGAAGTACTATTGAGCTGTAACAGCCTGGAGACAGGAGACACTTCAAGTAATCGATATTTTCCTTTAGAGTTTGGCATATTTGTTAGCAATGTTTATTACTCAAAAGTATGCTTAATGCATTGTAGAAATAATATGCTGTGTAAGAAACACTGTGAAACATATATATTGTGATAGCACATCCTTGGAGAACTTTTGTCATTGTTTCTGATGATGTTTAAAAGAGGATGTTTTGCAGCAAATTGGAGCTTGTCTCACACACAAGTCTAACTGCAATTTCCATTCTCATTTGGTGGCTATAAAGACCTCCCTGACTATTTGAAAGAATAATACTGCAGATGTTTCAGATGTCACCACTTTTCTCATAAATCACATCTTAATGTGAAGCTATTGCAACTGCAAAATGATAAATTTAAGTCAATCTAAACAGTATCTTCAAATTTAAATGCAATTATTCTGAAATAAAATGAGATAATTGAAATAAACCACATTTTCAATCAAAATTAACATGGTGAACAAATAAATATAAAAGAAATAATTCTTAATATACATAGTTTATGAAAGTAACATGCACTGTCATTGACAGCCCATTTTAACAGTCCTACAGTTTCAAAAATACATTGTTAAATATTTGGATTTTAAATCTGATTCTAGAGGTATATACATCAAGCATTCAAAATGATTGTACTTTTCTCATCACTAATTATAAATGTATCAGTTTGGTAAACCAAATGGCTTTACTTTTACACCCCCTTTCACTCACATTTCAGAAAAAGAAGCACTTAATAGTTTAAAGGGGACAGTAAGTAAAAGGAATTTATCTCATTTCATGGTGGAATCAGTAGGTTCCAGTTCTTTTCAGATACCAGCTACAAAGACCCACTTTCAAGATAGATAATTATTTATTAATACAGTGATGGAAAAGGTGATAGGAAGTTATAAAATCTTACAACCCTTCTGATTCAGGGAAGCCTGAGTTATTGCAGCATTGGGGAGACCTCCAGTAAGGGCACCTAGAGCAGGTTACACAGGAGTGTGTCCAGGTGGGTTTTGAATGTGTCTGGAGAGGGAGACTCCACAACCTCCCTGAGCAGCCTGTTGCAGTGCTCTGCCACCCTCAGTGTAAAGAATTTCTTCCTCATGCTGAGGTGGAACTTCTTGTGTTTCAGTTTATGGCTGTTCTCCTCATCCTGTCACTGGGCATCACTGAAAACAATCTGGCACCATCCTTTTGACACCCAGCTTTGAGATATTTGTGTGTATTGATGAGATCCCCTCTCAGTTTACTCTTCTGTGAATTAAATAAGCCTAGCTCATAGGAGAGAGTTTCCAGACCCATAATCATCTTTGTGGTCCTCTGCTGGACTCTTGTATTTCTTGAGATGTGGAGACCAGAACTGAACACAATACTCCGGACGTGGCCTCAGAAAGAGGATCATCTCCCTTGTCATTATTACTTAGATAATAAGAAATGAAAACTAAATTTTAAAATACTTTCCCCCTGCCCCTGCCTTCTTCAGAAACATCTCTGAGAAAGTCAGTACTCAGACCAATGACATAGATGAGAAACAAAAGATCTTCATCAGCGTGGACTTTTTGTCTTGTTTTTGAGTAGGGCCAGCTATTCAAGGTAGAGTCAGATGGAGCTGTACCTCCTTCACAGTCTTGGGACTGCTGCTTTTTTGGAAATGAATCATAGAGTGGTTTGGGTTGAAAGGGGACCTTGAAGATCACCTAGTTCCAACCCGCCCGCTGTGAGCAGAAACACCTTCCAATAGGGCAGATTGTTCAGAGTCCCACCCAACCTCACCTTGAACACCTCCAGGCATGGGGCATCCACAGCTTCCCTGAGCATTGTGTTCCAGTGCCTCACCACTCTCACAGTAAAGAAATTTTTTTCCAAAATCTAATCTAATCTAATCTAATCTAATCTAATCTAATCTAATCTAATCTAATCTAATCTAATCTAATCTAATCTAATCTAGTATCTACTGACTTTCAGTTTGAAGCCATTCCCCTTGTCCTGTCACTACATGCTCCTGTAAATAGTCTTGCCCCATCTTTCCTGTAAGTCCCCTTCAGGTACTGGAAGGCTGCAATTAGGTCATCCTGAAGTCTTCTCCTTTCTAGGCTAAAAAACACCAATTCTTTCAGCCATTCCTCATAGCAGAAAGATCCATCGCCCTCATCAACTTAGTGACCTCCTCTGGACTCATTCCAAGATGTCAATGACCTTCCTGAATTGCAGAGGGGGACGGGGGCAGGGGGGAGGGGTGTGGACCCCAGAACTGGCTGCAGCTTTGCTGGTGGGGTCTCACCAAAGCAGAGGGGCAGAATCCCCTGCACACATTGCCAGCTCAGCAGGGCTCCTCTGGATCTGTTCATCCCCCAGCCTCTGTTGGTACCTGGGGTTGCCCTGACCCAGGTGCAGCACCAGGCACTTGGTCTTGTTAAACCTTGTGAGATTCCCATGGGCCCCCTACTCTAGCTTGTCCAGGTCTCCCTGGATGGCATCCCGTACTTCACGTCTGTCGACTACAACACTCAACTTAGTGACACCTGAAAATTTGCTGAGAGTGCACTTGATCTATGTCATTAATGAAGATTTTAAATAACTTTGGTCCCTAAGGACAGAGCAGGACTCCTAAGGGACACCATTTGTCTGACACCACTGATGCCTGTTGGGTGTTTGAGCCATTCACTACTAAATTCTAGGTGCAACCATTAAACCAATGCCTTATCCACTTAACAGTCCACCCATATAATCCATCAAGCTCCAATTTAGAGAAGGATGTTGTGGGGGATGGTGTCAAGGCCTTTACAGAAGATCAGATAAATTGTATCTATAGCCCTTCCCTTGACCACTGATGGAGTCACTCCATCATAGAAATTGACTGGGTTTTTAGGCAGGACTTGCCGTGGTGAAGCCATGCTGGCTGTCTCAAATCACCCCCTTGTCCTCCATGTCCCTTAGCATAGCCTCTAGGAGGATCTGTTCCATGACCTTTGCAGGCACAGAGGTGAGACTGACAAGTCAGTAGTTCCCATGTTCCTCCTTTCTACCCTTTTTTTAAAGACGGGTGCAATGTTTCCCTTTATCCAGTCACCCAGGACTTGCCCTGACTGCCATGACTTCTCAAATATCCAGGAGAGTTGGCAACTACATCAGCAACTTCTTCCAGGACTTCCAGGAAGTTCCATCAGCAACTTCTTCCAGGACTCTGGGATGCACCGTATTGGGTCCCATAGACTTTTATGCACATTCAGGTTTCTCAGGTGACCATGAACCTGATTTTCACTTACAGTGAGGGAGTTTGCTCTCCCAGTCCCCATCATGGTGTCATCTACTTGAGATGTGTGGGAAGAGAGGGTGCCATTGAAGACCGAGGCAAAAAAGTTAGAAGGACCTTAGCCTTCTCCTCATCTGTTTTTACCTGTTCACCAGCATTGTTTATCAGAGGGCATAAACCTTCTTTGACCTTCTTTTTCTGATTAACCTACATGTAGAAGCTCTTTCTGTTATTTTTTGCTTTCCCTTGCCAGGTTCAGTTCTGGTTTTGAATTGGCCTTTCTCTTCCCCTCTCTACACAATTGTACTCTGTACTCTTCCCAGGTTACCTGTCCTAGTTTCCACTGCCTGTGCTCCTTGCCCTTTAGTTTGACCAGCAGTTCTTTACTCAGTCATGCCAGTCTCTTGCTTTGCCTGAAATGAACTGCAAATGCATCCTCAGAACTTTCTGTTACACAAATGCACAGATATTCAATTCCCTTCCTCCTTATCAACAGACACATGCAAAAATATATGATGTCTAACACACAGAAGGGGAGGAAATACAAAATATGACTGAAACTGTTGAGTCTATTAAAATGTTTCTCAGTATCAAAACTATAGCCCAAAATTTACACTGCACAGTGAGTCATGCATCTTGCTTCCATCCCTGAGTAATAGCAGGATGTAGGGAAAAACGTGTGCTACCTACTTAAGGAGAATTACAAAAAGATTAATTTAAAACTGCAGCATCTTGCTACTGCAAACTTTAGTATCACATCATATTAAATCAGTCAGCCAGCAACTTCTGCTGCTAGACATGCCTTCAATGCAGGCATTTGTGCCTCTCTACCTTCTGATGCTGAATGCATCTTTCATACTGCAATTTAGAAAATGATCCCTGGTAGTGTTTTACATCTGCGGACTCAGTTCAGACAGGCTTTTGTCTAATAACAGTGTGGCCACACAAAATATGATATTAGAAATGTCATCTTAAATTAGTAAAGGGTCATCTCAGAATAAAGCTATTGTCATCACTGCTAATCAAACTCCAAAGCGGAACTGGAGTAACATTGGAAATATTAAATCAGATTTTTTTTCCTAAATGATTTGATTTGACCCTGCTTATGTCTCTATTCTCTCTCCACAGCTGCTGACAAGAATACAAATACAGTGTGTGCATCTCAAAAAAACCTAACATACAGAGCTCCAAATGTAAAAATAGAATTAAGTAACCACATCACCATTTGAGCATGGCAACATCATAACTAGAAACGAATTCATGAAAAGTGGTTTTACGATTATACAAAGACATCAAAATGTAATAAGATATGGTGATATGGAGCTAAGACACCCAAACAATGTAAACTCTACATTGCAATGACCCCATATAATAGTCATATCTTTAAATTGCATTGTATTAATTTAAATTATATCCATTTCCCACAACGCATCACAAAAGCTTTAGAATAAAACTGTCGTTTTCAGATATAGGACACTAGTTGTGATTGGTTCAATTAGCTCTGTTGTTTGGCTAGCCACATAAGACTTACTGAAGTGGTGAGATGGCATTTTCTTTGCCTTATATGAGCATTAAATTTGCATGCTATTAACTACATAGTTTGTTTACAAACTATTCTTCCTCAGATATAAATCTATGAAAAAGATAATTATGTAGACAAAGTGAATGGAATGTAAATTCCTTTTGAAATAATTAGTGAGTGCCCTGGTTCTGGCCAGGACAGGGTTAATTTTTTCAGTAGCCAGGGAAGGGCATGGTTAGGACCCAGAGGTTATTCTATACCACCTGACATCATTGCCAGGAGTGGGGAAAAGGGAATCTCTCTCATCCAGGGAGAAAGGGTCCCTTCTGAGTTGGTGCAACATGACAGATGGAGCAATAGGGCACTATTGCTTCCATGTGAATAATTCCCCTCTTTCTTGTATGCTCTGTCATTAGTATTGTTGCTGTTACTCTTGTTATTCTTCATTTTCTTATGTCATTGCTGATTCCAGTAAATTGTTCTTATCTCAGTCTGTGATCTTTGCCTTTTATGCCTCCAGTTCTCCTCTCCACTCTGGAGAGGCAGGGGGAGGAGGAAGTGGGAGGGAGGAGTGAGTGAGTGGCGTGTGATTTCAGTGGGAGCATTAAACTGGAGAGTACCATTCCTAAACCATGACAATGAGAAAGAACACACTGTAAGAACCCTATTATTTACATGGAAATATTTGGCCTTCCCAAAGTTTCTAATTAATTTTAAATGGAATATTTGAAAAAACTAATTTTTCATGATCTGCATGAAAGCCCAGAATCAGAAAGGTGCTATTTAACAGCACTCTGCTTTTTTGTATATAATGAAGGTGTGAAATCTTTTCTTCATCATGGTTAGATTTAAAAAGTGGGATTTCCCCGTTTCACTGTGGTCTCTATGCTCTTCAATCATCATATAATATTTTGTGTTGACAAAATTAAATGGTTCATTTCATGCTACAAATTTTCAGTGTTCTCTGTCAGAACAATAGTGCTGATACAGCAACTATGCAATCAACGTAAGTGTTATTCCTAGCATGGAAAATATTCTCTTTTATAGACTTCTCAAATTAAGATGAAAATATTATGATTACCTAAGGTACTTACGATTTAGTCTAAACTTCCCTTTGCATGCAATATTCTAAAGGGTATTGGAAGGTGAATGAAGAAAGACCCTTTCTGATATGATGCATTTTCTGATACGAAAAAAGTGGGTTTCAAGTGACATGTTTAGATTAACTCTTTTTACTTTTGGTAATCTATCACTGAGGAAAAATGTATCATAGAGCAGTAGAAGACTGGGGAATAGTGCTAAAAGAAATGGCAGAAACATCAATTCTGGGAAGTTTTAAGAAATATTAAAAAAAATCCCCAGAAATAAAATACCTATCAGACCCAGATATCTATGATGGTCTGTGTAAGGTCCTGAACCTGGGTTGGGACAATTCCAAGGACAGATACAAGATGGAGGAAGAATGGACTGAGAGCAGCCCTGAGGAGGAGGATTTGGGGGTTTTGTTAAATGAGGAGCTCAACATGAGCCAGCAGTGTGTGCTCACAGCCCAGAAAGTCAACTGTAATCTGAACTTCATCAAAAACAGTGTGGCCAGAAGGTCTACTCCACTCTCATGAGCCCCCACTTAGACTGTTGTGTCCAGTGTTGATCCAACTCTGGGATCCCCAACAGAAGAAGGAAATGCCCCAACAGAAGAAGGAAGTCTATGTCACTGGAGTGAGTTCAAAGAAGGGACCACAAAGATGATCATGGGGCTAGAGCACCTCTGCCAGGAAGAGAGCATTGGGGTTGTTCAGCCTGAAGAAGAGAAAGTTTTGAGGAGACCTTGAGCAACCTTCCAGTACCTAAAGAGTGCTGCAGGAAAGCTGGAGAGGAACTTTCTGCAAGGAGATGTAATGACAGGAGGAATGGCTTCAAACTGAAAGAGGATAGATGTAGATTAGATATTCAGAAGGAATTCTTTACTTTGAGGGTGGCGAGGCACTGGAATAGGTTTCCCAGAGAAACTGTGTATACCCCTGGAAGTGTTCAAGACTGGATTGGATGTGGCTGAGAGCAATTTGGTCTAGTGAGTGGCATCCTTGCTCATGGCAGGGGGTTTAGAAATACATGGTCTTTAAGGTCCCTTCCAGGGACTATACTTCCAGGGACAGAGCATTCTCAGCTTCTCTGGGGAACCTGTTCTAGAGCCTCATCATCCTCCGAGTAAAGAATTTCCTCCTAAGAGCTAATCTAAATCTCCCCTCTTTTAGTTTAAAATTCTTCTCCCTTGTTCTATAAATATCTACCCATGTAAAAATTCACTATCCATCTTTTTTGTAAGATCCCTTTAAGTACTGGAAGGAGGTACTGATGAAGATGTAAACATGATAGGTTCCAGGGCAGCCCCCTGCAGTACTTTGCTTGATACTTGTCATAAAGTCGAGTAGATCTTTTAATGATGACCATCTGAACCTTCAACTTGGTAATCCAGTCTTTTAACAACCTACTTGCCTACCCATCCGGATTGTGAATTGCAACTTGGATACAGACCCAGTGTTGAAATATGTCTCCCATGCTATTATATAGGCATTTGTGAATTTATGAATACCAGGAAGATTTGTAGTATACCACTAATGTTTAGTTTGTAATATTTGATGCAGTTACATTTACAGGAGCTTATTGTTCCCCCTCCTTTTTTTTTTTTTTTGTCAGGGGGTGTGAGTCAAATGCAAATGGCCAAGTTTTCTATGGTGCTTACATTCTGAATATGCAGTCTGAGACACAGAGAGGTTCTCAAAGGTTTATAGTTACCTAGTTTGTACTCAGACTGAAACACAAATTGAGTGTGACTGCATGGGTCTTTTGAAAGCTAAACCAAGACAAAAAGTATGCTAGGACAAGCCAAAACAAGTCCTGAGATCATGCCCCATCCAGTGACAGATTTTTTCCTTTGTGTACTAATGAGATAGTATCAAATTTACTGCAGGACACACATGGCTGCAGAATGACTCGGGCTTTCATCTGGCCATGTCAGAGGCAAAGGAAGATGCCCTTCTCAGATTTTCATCTGCAGGACATGCTTGAATTCATAGGGCACAATGTGGATGGCCCAAGTGACAGTCAAATACCTAAAAAGATGCCTGGCTTGAACCTAAGCAGTTGCAGAGATTAGGAGGGACATGTTACCAATTCTTCTGTATTTTGGTATGCTTAATGCTTAAATGTTATGCACAGAGGTTTGTTTTTTTAATGCAGTAATCATCTGGAAAGAACATTCACTCCCAACAATGAAAACATAGTATGAATTAAATTCTACTTTATACTTTTAATTAAGAATGCTACGAACAATAACGACAACCATCAAGTTGATTTGGAGTTCCATCAGTGAAGTGCAAATGAGAAACATATGGAAAATACAGTTTAAATTCCCTTTACTACGTTGCACGTCTCTGTCACCTGTCAAGGAACAGCAAAATGGATGATACAATGCACATTGTAAATTCTGCTGAGCTTAGTGGCAATATCTCACCCTCTGCGTATCTTGCCAGCTGCAGGAGGAGCAACAGTGAGTAGCAAGTAGGTGGAAAAGGATCAGCTCATGACAGTGATGGAATTCCATGCTGCTATTTAGTGAGATATGGTTTCGAGAGATCTTTCACAGGTAAGCTTTTACCCATAATAAACAGATAGACATTTAACCTTACTGTTACAGACAGAGATTGGTTTATGCTTGGCCTTTCCTTCCAGATAACTGAGCCATGAAGTGTTTTGAACTGCCTTGGATGAAAGACCCAAGTGCCCTTGGAGATGACATAATTTAATTAAGAACCTGTAGTTTCACTTATATACCTGTAGCAAGCAAAAAAAGCCCCTATTGAAGAAGTGGCATACTAAATACAGCATGAGAATCCAAGGAGCATTGACTATTATTGTCCTTGGGTATGGGCATTAAACTGAGTTATATTCATGATGAAAAAGGTGTGGGTTCATTTCAGGTAGGATTCATTTAACTAAACTACAGTGAGTACATCTCATCTACAGTTATTACCCTTGGGACTCCCATTAATGTCAATAAAGAGCAATAGACACCTTGAGGAGGCACTTTATCTCATGCTGAAGTGCATGCCTGAAATAGACTGAGTCATGCCCCAAAAAGTTTCCCACTCAGAACGAAAATGAAAAAGTTTCTTTGCGGGTAACATGTAATTGGGTAAAAAAACAACACATGGGCAACTACTAAAAATTAATATCCTGCAAATTCGGACTCACTTTCCACACGGAAGCCACACCTGTTGCTTTTCAAATGTGTTCACACTCACAGTAAGATTTTTCATAAGAGTTGTCTCAGTTTCAACAAGGAAACTGGATCCAGCTCACTCCTAAGTGAGTCGGGGAACCAAGTTATTGCTGGAGGACAGTCCAAAGTTGCCAAAGAATTCTACTGTCCTGAGTGAGGCGGAAAGGCATGGAGGGCATGAGTGGAATGGGGAAGAGGGCAGGAGACTTTTGTGAGGAGATTTAAAGTCCTTCATAAAGATGAGAAAGATTACTCTGAAAGGTTGTTTCCATTTATTTTTCTCACAGTGTCACTCTCATTGCAAATTCTCTTTTCCCATGATGCTTCTGTTTTCACAGTTTTTCTGATTGGGTTGCCAGTTTTTATGGGAGAGCAACTTCTTTCAGCTCTGGTAGGAAAAAGGTAGTCTTGCTGCCTTCCTTTTTGTGCCATGGAGAAGGCTTTATTATGACTGCTTAACAGCTATGTTGAGGTATCACGAGGAATACCGAGGGCAGTGCTTTTTTTTACTTAGACTGGTGCTTTCCTCCAATGTTTTCTGAGCTTGAAAAATCTCTATCCCAACACTATCCACAGGGCTCCCTCCAACACTGTTGCTCTGAGCTCTAAAATATTAAGAAAACAAAACCACATTCTGAGAAATCCTATAAATGGATTTTAATGTGGAGTGAATACTTTCAAGCTGCTGTCTAGCACAGACTCAAAAATAAAAACACTTCTACGTAAGTGGTGTCAAGCAGGGGACTACTCAACTGTTTACACTGGTTTACAGCCAGCGCCCACTTTTGTGGATTTCACACAGGTGTTACCCCCTTGACATTACTGAAGCAGTATGAATGATAAGGGCCAGAACTTGGACCTTGGTCTTCACCCCACAATATGCAATTTTGTTAGCTTTATTAGAAAACATTTTTTTATCATTAATTAATTTGAAATCAAATCTGACCTATGACCTCTTTAAAATTACTGCTTTTGACATGGATTGTAGAGATTTCAAAGGCATTAGAATTCTACAGTATTTCCATTTCTTAATATCAAACTGGGATTTTTTTTTTAATACATTGAAGTTTCAGGATATCCAAGTCACTGATCAGAAATGACCATAATTATGTACAGCTAAGTCTTCTAAATACTGTCTCTGCTTGATTAGGTAGCTTTTGGCTGGTGTCTTCAGGCTGAGATACAAAATCAGTGCTTCATATTCTAGCTTTCATGTCATATTACATTGCTTTATCCAAGTTGCATAATAGTTTGCTACAAGGACTCACAATACAGTAAGCTTCTGCTATTGCAGATATTGTTTATTAATTCATAATATTTGTGATGGGAGATATTAATGAAACATTGCTATTCTTGCACTGTTATTCTTGCATTTGTTTGAATTTTATACAGCTAGTATATTTGTTCTTTTATCCTTGTCCTTTAGCAGCAATGATGGCAGTCAAGGTTATAGTGTTTGAAGATTACAGTGTAAGAATTATATACACTGATGTAGAGGCAATATTGCTGCTCTAGCTAAACTAAATAATATCCAGTAATAAAGGTAGTATTTTCTTTATTTTTTCTCTCAATCTATGGTATTCAAATGAAAGAAATTTAATTTGAATTGTCTCACTGCAACTATAAATATGCTGTGGAAAGTCTGTGCAAACATCAGTTTCAAAACAGTGTCTGATCTGCAGTAGCATTACACCAGGTCTGCTGAAAGCTGCAGAGAAATGAACATGCAAATGAAGTCTCAAGTTGGTGAATATCTGCCTGTGTGCTGCCTGAATTCAGCAGGATTCTAATATATGCACTGAAAATCCTGCTGGACTAAAGTTGCATCTGTCGTAACAGTGGATCAGTGCCCCCTTACTACTACGTATAATGTTAAAAAGAAGCCTGAAGGCTAAATGTAGTAAAAAATTGGATGTTTTTAGTTAAATTACTTGTTATCCCACCTGGACTTCACCTACAGCAGTAGAGAACTTTCAAGTTTTGCAGAAACCTGAAAGGCCTTCTCTTCCTGCTGGGACCTGGACACATAAAGTGGAATTAAGATTAAATTTTAAAATATTTTAAAATAGTCCTCTCAAAGTATTTCTGATTGATGAAATTCAAATCTGATACCTTTTCAGAGAGGAGTACACATTATAGACTAACATAAACACACTTATTAAAGATTGTGATTCTAAATCAATTTACCATCTTCAAGTGCCAGGCAATTAAAAGCTTTCTATTTAAAACAATTATGTAAGAAGCCTGTTGGACTTTTTGAAAGACTTAACAGATAGCTTCCTGATTTGCAAAAAAGTAAAAATAGTATTTTTGTATCTGGACTTTAACTACAAAGCAACAGGACATACCTTGATTTTACTGTTGCAATTACTTTCAGTTTCCAGCCTATGAGGCCTTGAAAGTACCATCTATGTCATCTACCAGCAGTCCTCATTAACTGGAGAAGTTCCAACAGACTGGAAATTGGCAAATGTAACTCCCATCTACAAGAAGGACTGGAAGGATGACCCTGAGAACTACAGTCCTGTCAGCCTGACCTTGGTTCAAGGCAAGATTATAGACCAGCTCATCCTGAGTGCCATTACACAGTACATGCAGAAGATCAAGCCCAGCCAGCATGGATTTATGAAAGGTAGGTCCTTTTTGACCAACCTGATCTTCTTTTTTGACAAAGTGACCTGGTTGGTGGATGAGGGTAAGGCTGTGGATGTTGTCTGTTTAGACTTCAGGAAAGCATTTGACACAGTCTTCTACAGCATTCTCCTGGAGAAACTTGCAGCTCATGACTTGGATAGGTGGACTCTTTTGTGGGTAAAAAGCTGGCTGGATGTCCAGGCCCAGAGAATTGTGGTGAATGGAGCAAAACCCAGCTGGTGGCCGGTTGCTACCAGTGACCCCCAGGGCTCAGTTTTGGGCCCAGTCCTGCTCAATATCTTTATTGATGATCTGGACATGGGACTTGAGTGCACTCTCAATAAATTTGCAGAAGACACTGAGCTCGGCAGGAGTGTTGATCTTTTTGAGAGTGGGAAGAGTCTGCAGAGAAACCTGGACAAACTCTGTCAATGGGCTGAGGACAACTGCAGGGGGTTCAATAAAGTGAAGGGTCCTGCACTTGGATCACAGCAAACCCTGTGCAGTGCTACAGGCTTGGGGTCTGAGCCCCTTACTTTAAAAAAGACACTGAAGTGCTGAAGTGTGTCCAGTTTAGGGCAATGAGGCTCATGAAAGGACTAGAGATACATACAAAACTACACTATTTCTCACTGTGTCTTATATGCAAAACACATAATGATAGCATAAGGTGGGTGGCTAAGTGTACCACACATTTTGTATATATGCTTAATGATAGTTGTAAGTTCAATTAAAATATATAAAGGAATTTGTGAGTAATAACTCATCCTAATATTATATGAATCATATAAGTCTTCTGAGAAATAAGATTCATTTTAAAGTAAGATTCTTTTTTAAATAAGCAGAATCCCATATAGTTACACTATTTTCTACATAGTACTAATTAAAGATTAATTTAACATTCTGAAAGAGAACCTTCGTTCTTTATATTGACCATGAAAGGCAAGAAGATTTGAAGTTCTAGAAAACTAAAAAAAACCTTTCAGAGAACTACCTTTTTTCCTTGTTAAATCAATTGCCACTTGAGTAAATTCCTATTATGTCATGAATTTTGTTCATGTTGCAACGGTATAAATATTTGGAAAAGTATGTACAGTGATGTAATTTTCTAAAGTAGTTTCTGAGATCAAGCAATTCTGAATTCTCCTATTATGTCACCCTTCATGAAAAACAAAAGAAAATAATAAAAGAAAAATAAATCCTGGACTTGCTGCTTAGAAACAAGAAGGAAAAAAATCTCTCTTGATTTATCAATTTAATATGACTAATTAAGTTGCAATTTTTTTCTGATTTGTAGTTATGGTCATCATTTTTATATAGCATGTTATATAGCAAAATGTTGATTTTGCAGCAATATTTTATTATGTTTTAGTCTAGTGATGTCTATTATGGACTCTCCTACTTGTCGATAAAGTTGATATATTGGTGTTGGATAACTTTTATTTCTTTCATTTGTTTCCTGCATCATTCATAGGTTATTTTTGGAAGATACTGTTCCCTGTAATGGCAGTTTATCTTGTGAATTTAGACTGTGTCAGCATTGACAGTGTTTTAGGAAGGATATACTGCTCTTAAAGGCATATCAGTGACAGAAAAGATACTTTTGTTGTTCTGGCATTTAGTGTAACTGTCGGTATGGAAGGTTCTTCACTACTCAGAATCCTCCCTTCTGTGTTATTTGCTTGTTTTGTCTCTTTCCTTACAGTAGCAATTGGACTTCATCTAGACTTATATGTTCTTTCTTTCAAATACCCTTTTCAAAAGAACATATTAATTGCTCTTAATCAAAAGTGATTTATGTATTATGAAGGATCTCAAAAAATTTAAACACGTATCTACTAAATGCTTTTGCATTTGTTATGCTTTTCTTTTCTCTTTATTTACTTTGTCAGAATCAGATTTTGACAGAATTTAGATCAACCATATTCAAATCATCTTCATCTGTAATTGACACCAGGATGTGCTCTCTTGTTCTTTTTCACTGTTTTCAGCTGCAGTGGGTGTAACCTCCAAAGGATAACAACAAGCAAAAGAGCAGTGCTAAATCCTTAGACCACCATATTTGCAAAATGGCTGTGTGTTTGAATCCAGTTGTTTTCGTGGACAATTTCAGCACTCTAAATTACTCAGTGGTAACTTGAATAATTACGGAAATACAAATCTCTTTCAGCATACAGAGTACTTGGGAACAATTTTCAAAAACCATTTTGCATATTCTGCATCCCAAATTTGTTGCTAATGCTAAGACACGGGACTGTTTTTATTCTATGACTGGATGTTTTTCAAGCTTATAGGACATTTAAAATGGCAAAAAAGAACAATTCTGTTTTGGACATTTGCCCTAATACAAACTGCACTCCATGAATATTCATAAAGCTTTTTATTCTATGACATATTTAAAATGACTATTGCCTGATAAAAATATTTTGTAAAGAGAATCAAAGAGGTTAAAATGCCAAAATCTGCAGAATTTCCTATCTCTATAGATTAACAATACATCTCTGCAATATTTGACTATAATTATGAGATTACAGGATTCTGACCAAAGTGTTTGATGTTAATTTTCTGAATTCTGCCCTCAATGGCTATTTCATTTGTGGCTTAGCTTTTGTCCATGTATCCATATTTCTCTCTCTCTTTTTGCTGATTTTTATGTCTTCTGGTTGACATAGAAGGAAAGAAACTAATTTTTTCTTGCAAATTAGTTTAGTGTGGTTTAAAATGTGTTGATAATTTTGCCCTTTTTATTCACTTAACTTTCTGTTTTTATTTGCCAGGGTTCTTTTAGTATATGTTGTCTATACATGTGGCTCACTAGATTTTTTTGAATAAACTTAATACTTTAAATTATAATTTGGATAATCACATATATGCATGAAGAGTTCAGGCAAGGAGCTCTTTTGTGAAAAAACAGAAATACATCTACATGTATTTAGTTACCGATTTTGTTGAAAATGCATTTAGAAATCTCCAGTGCTATATAATCCAAATACCCATGATTTTGACAAACTCTTGCATCATATAAGCTAAACTATTTTATTTCTGAATGAACATGGTCACTATCCAAGCAAAATTAAAAAACAAATTGTATGAGATTCTTGACTATAAATAAATACTTTTAAAATTATTTAAGATAGTTTGTATGGTTTTTTTTAATTTTTAACCACCAATGAATCAGAGATCCTTATCCTTGTTTCTAGGTAGGAATATTTATCTATGTATCTATGTATCTACCTTCCAAGCATCCACGTATGTATGTGTATATGTATGTGTGTGTGTATGTATGTATATGTATACACAGACAAATAAAGGCACACATGGTAACCCAGATTTACATGAGCTCTAGTGATGAAGATAACTCAGTTTCTGCTGCAGCTGTTGACGACTTCAGTTAACTTCAGCTTCAATTTTTGTCATTGGAAAATCTCTCCATGCTGCTTCCATGCAGTCTTCCACACTGCTTTATTTTTTGCGCTGTTTGATATGGACACAGAGAAAGGCTAGATTACTTATTTACTGAATCCTGTTTTCTGTCTGAAAACTATTTTGTTACATCCTGTGTTTCCAGAAATACAATGACCAAAACAGCACAGCACTTCAGATGATGTGTTGCTGGTACATAGTAGAGGATCAGGCTGTTTCATGGGTTTTATATCCCATTTTATTCATGTAAGTATGATTTTTTTTTGCCTTCCACAACCCCATGACTTTGCAATTCTGTGTTTAATTCATAGCATAAGATAGTATTTATTCTTTTTGTATCAGAACTGTTACTTGTGTTTGTGCAGCAGTGCATCTTTGCATGATTTTAGTATTCTTTATTTGTCCCCACTGAACAGCAAATTTAAGAAGCATATGAAAATACTGAATAATGTTAGACCTAGGACAGAACCCTGGAAAGCCCTACTTGACACAGCCTTCATTCTGACAGTGAAACATTAATATTGTCTCTAGTCCATATTATTTTCATCTAGATTATGTCTCCCAAGGCTGCTTATGAGAATTTCTGTCAAAGCCTTGCTCAGGTCAGGATATATGTAATCTACTTTTTCTTTTCTATTCACAAGGCCTGCTGCTCTCTACTAGAGAGAAATTATGTTTTGGTTGACACAATCCATTCATGACAAATCCATATAAGTTGTCACTCACCTCCTTATTTTCTTATGTCTGTCACTAGTGGTTGTTACAGCTCCTAGTTGCAGTAGAACTATGATTTGAAAATTGGTGCAGAAGAGCAGTAAAGATATTAGCCTTTCTGTCATTTGTTGTGGTTAGCAGCAGCAGACTGACCTTTTCCTTTTTTTTTTTCTCATCTTGTACTTGACATTCTCTTTGTCCTTTGCTAATTGCTGCTCCATTTTTTTCCCCCTCTCTGTGGGTCTCATTTTTACCCTACATGTTCATGCTATACTTTCATGTTCATTCTTATTAGACTGGCCTAGTTTCCACTTTCTTTTTGCCCATTTCTTTTTTAAATCCATGAATGTTCTTCATTTAGACAAGTAGGTCCCTTACAATATTTTCTGTCTTTCCTCTTCAGGGGAGTAATTTGCACTTGAGCCTTTTAAGTAATTTTTTTAAAGAACTGCCAGATTTTTTTAAATATCTTTTCTGCTCAGACTAACCTCTCAGGATATGCAGTACAACAATTCAGTGAGTTTACTGAAGTCTTCTTTCCTGAAGTCTGTTGGTTTTATTTTGCACAATTTTATGCTAAAAAAAATTTGTTCACTACCTTATGACTCCTTCTATCTCAACATTGTACAGTCTGAAAGTGAAAAGAAGCTTGAAAGATTTTTCTCTTTGATGGTTATCTCCACCAGCAGTGGCCAGAAGTACATTCAGCAACTTGTTTAGTATATATCTCTTCTTTTGCCAGCTGGGTGTCAGGTTAGCTGGGCTACAACTCTGCCAATTCCTTAAAAAAAGCTTTACTCTGCTTTTTCTGGGTTTAATATAAAACTATATAAGACTCCCTTGCTAGGTGGAAACTACATTGTTATATTTTTAAGCAATACTGAAGAACATTCACTGTTGTACCTATATCTGTATTCTAGTCCCCAGAGCAGACTATAATATGCAGGCAAACATTACTTTTGCTGTTCCATGTTTAGCACATTATATGCCCTTTCAGTAAAGCCCTATTATAGTAAATTGAGTATGGCACTTGCCATAACCAAACTTGTAAAATATAGATTCCTGCTCTGATTATATAGAAAGATGTCAGGCTCTACTGCTTCTTTTAAAAACCTTGTTTTAGTATGCAGGCATTTATGGTACTTGGGAAGCCAACCCTGCACATTCCTTCTTGGCCCTTCTTTGCCTCTGTTTTGCATATTCATAATGATTCTTGGTAGATTCAGCCCCTTCTACCACTACTGAAGAGCTGGATATTTAGAAGCCTTTGCAGAAAGGTATTTTATTGTCATGATTGTTATGTTGTTGACAGCAAGAAACTCAAGACATTATTCTATTTCCAATGGTACAAATACGAGCTATTACTGAACTCTCTGAAGCTTTTTCAGGTTTATGACCTTTATCCCTGTGTTTCTATCAGCAGTAATAACAGCACAGCCAATGATCCAAAGTGCATGGAGATGGCAGTAATGGAAGAAAGAGATGAAGATTAGAGGGGAACAAACACGGCCCCTATATGACGTTAAGTGGCAAACCCTCCAATTTGGGTAGAAACTGCACACTTTCTTCACACTGTGTATCCCCTTATATAACCCTGATGCCACTAAGCTGTTTTCTGATAACACTAAAAAATCCCGTTTAAAACCAGCACCAAATTGTCATTCAGATGAAAGGAGCATTATCCTGTTCTTCAGTGGAAAGGTCCTGTTTCTCTGGTCCTTCTCAGTAACAATTTCAGAAAAAGGTACACATACCTTTGTGCCTTCTGTAAAGCAGACAGCAAAGAAGCTCTAAACACAGGGATTTACTGGTAAATATGCTGAGGGAAGTCAATGACTTTGATAATAACCACTTCATATGATGCATTGCTGAAATAACAAATGTAACATAAACTCTCTTGACAATCCAAATAATTTGTTTAACAAAGCCATATAGGTCAAGACTATTTAATGAATAATTTTGTGCTTTAATTTGGTTGGAAATAAATGGCTCACGTACTACATTTTTTGATTTGTTTAGTGAAAAACAAAAACCTGGCCTTTATTTTCAAAGAACTGTAGCTACCACTTCCATGTTTTTAAAAACTGCAAGAACAGCTGGGTTGGCATACAGACTACAGCTTTGGGTTTGTCTTTTGAATTGACCCAAATGTGACTGCTTTTTTTAAAAAATAGCAACTTGTCTAACTTATTAGTTTATATTTGTAGACCTTTAATTAAGCATATAAATCACAACAATCCATTTGAATCTAATTGTTTATATGCCAATTCTTTGAAACTAAGTTCTTATTGTATAAAAATCAAAATCTATGTTGGTGACTTTTATACAATAAAAATGAAAGTTATACAGCTTCACATCAAACAAAAATTAACTAATTCTCTGAGCCATATTTCACCTGTACACATTATCAGACACCTGTCAGTCCACTCACAATCTTCTATTGTGCTCAGAAAGTTCCTTGCCTCCTGGCTAATATACCTGTTGCCTGTCACTGTCAGCAGCTCCTCAGGCTGACCAGTTCTCTGCTGTGACTCTCTTTTTTTATCTGCCTTGATGTCTCTGAAAGCCCACTTCTCTGAGCAAGATCTCCAAGGCAGGAATAACCTCCTTCTCCTCCTTGTACCTGAGTTAGGATGTCAGAGTCTGGAAGGGTCGACTACTAAATGAAGGAACAGAATCACCTGCAGAGGTTCATGATTAATCAGTTGTATTCTGTCTGGAGGTTGTTAAGAAATCAAGCTATAGAAGGCTTTGTCCTGAGACCTGTCCTGTAAAGATCTTCCTCAATAGCTTCAAAGAACTAACAGTCATGTATTGTTAAGTATTGTCAGTGATGCCAAAACCGAAGGAACAGGCTCTGCTCAATGGCAGAACTGCCATCCAAAGCCACCTAGCCAAGTTGGAGGAACAGGCCAGCAGGAACTTCTGGAAATTCTGTAATGACAAAGGTAAAAGGTCCTTTTCCTGGGAAAGAGGAGGAACTGATACCAGTTGGGGCACAACTGGCTGAATGCTGAACAAGGCATCAAGGCTGTGATGGAGAACAAAGTCAACATGGGTTAGTAGGGCTTGATATAAGGAAAGCCATTTTCACCATAAGAAAAGCTAACCAGTGGAGTAAAGAGACTGAGCAGCCCACAGACTGTACAGTCTCTGTAGCTAGAAAGTTTAGAGATTCAAGACCTGGGCAGCCTGGTCTAAGCCCATAGCTGACCCAACTTCAAGCAGGAATTTAGACTAGAGGTGTCCAAAGATTCTGTGGTCCTACGCATTTAGAAATACCTTGACTAGCTTGCATATGTCAGAAACACTGTTTATCCCATAACAGTATATACAACTGATTGTTATTTTACAAAGGCCTATGCTAGAAAACAGTCACAGAAATATTGTTCTTGTGTTCACAATGATATAAAGACTTGTATTAGCTTGATAATGCAAGACCAATTGCCCATTATTGCTAGAGAAATGAGATTACATACAGATGACGGATAAATATTAAAGAGCTCACCAACAGTTTTGTAGATAGTGCTGACAGCAAAGCTATGCCAAATGATATGTCAGACAGTTCTGGTTTGGTGGTAAGGTGTTCTGAAGCTGGTGGGACTTGTACAATGATGTGCCTGGAGAAAGGTTACCATCTTTCTCTTTTTTTTATGATTATAAAGACAAAAAGAGAATTACAATTGAAAGAAGTAGAACAGAAGCAGGAAAACAAAACAGTCCATTAGTAATTCTCGGGTATAGTTTAAATCTTTGTATTTTCCTCCTCATACTAATTTTCAAGCAGTAGGAGGCAAATATTATTGTTTTAAGTCCTACATGAGCTGGAATCTTCAGCAAAGCATCTAATTGTCAGATACAGAACTGCCAGCCATGAAAGATTATTTTTATTTCAGGACTCTCCAGTGCATGTATGTCTCCTCTCCTAAAGTTTTTCTGTATTTTAGTTTATTTTCCTCCTTCACAGTACAATCAGCTTTACTTCTGCAGCATTCCATATAATTACAGACTCATTCTGATGCCACTTTTTTAAGACTGCTATCTAGAGGGGCCCTATCTCAAAGTATTTCTCTTTTAGATTAAGGTTTCTGCATGGGTGATTCTAATTTTTTGAATTTAATCAAAATAAAAATCATAAAAATTCATAAAAAATACCAACTCTATGCACATAAATTAAGGATCTGAGCATTCCAGTGAGAATATCCTACAATGTTTTCTAAACCAGGAGGCAAATCTACTAATTTATTTTCTATGGTCCTCTTTTGGGCAATGCACAGCTGTTTCTTGAGAGGCACTGAGTTCCTGCCCCTTGCAAATGATCAGCTTAAGGGGCCTCAAGAGTGTTCTGCAGGACAATGACCTAAAATTTGTATGCCTTTCCTTCGTTCCTCCAAATAAGAAGAGAAGTTCTTGAGTGCAATGGACTTGTTCTGCGGCAGAATTTTAAAACAAGCAAGCAGAAACTTCTAATACCCTTCTTGGCGGTAAATATTGTAGAGAGACATTTGAGACATTTGCAGTTTGTTCTTGTTTGTCCCAAGTGACCGTGCGCAGTAGGTTTTACTGATTAGTAGGACAGTGAAGCCATTAGACCAAGATAATTACAACTCATGAAAATAAAAATGCAAAAACTTTTTATCAATTTTTTACTAAATTTTTACCAAATCATATCATAACTGAAATAATAATTCTCATTTTTTAGCCAAAATATTGGATAATTATTTTAAAATCATATTAATGGTCTAAATCACAGCTTATTGACATCAAGAGGAGGAACGAAATAGATATCAGTGATAGTGGGATCAGAATGTGATACACTACGTTGAAACAATAGCCTGAAACAATTTAATTGGAAGTTTTTAAGTCCAAACACAGTAAAATAGGCCAGCATGTTTTAGTTGTACACAAATTATGTCATTCGTTATACTTTGGTCTACTCGATAACAGCTACCTCCAAAGTTAAAATAAACACACAGACATGCCCTGACCAAGCTCCCCTTGGCTCTGGATGACAGCTGATGGACAAATGGATTTAAAGCTCAGCAGCCTGAGAAAGAAAATAGCTGCAATCTAGAAGAGAGGGAACTAAACAGCCATCCTAGCAGTTCTCAGTATCTTATTTCCAAACAAAAATCTGAGTTTAACAGAACTTCTTCCAGCTTAAAAACATGGGATAATATGAAGAAAAAGTTTGCCCTGCAATGAGGGAAACAGTGATGGTTGTTTCACCTGCCATTTCCAGTAACAGACTCACATTTGGGGCATTTGGCCAAGAATGGATGATCCATGCTTGATTTCCCCTTTTATCTGACAGGATTTAAATCTGTTTCCTATTCCCTAGGTGTCAAGGTATAAAATGGCAAAGAGAAGAAATGGGCTGCCTACATATGCCAGAAGAGAGGAGACCTGTTTTCTGCTTCTGGGATTGTTCATGAGTTTTAAAAAGTGTAGCATTAAATACAAAGTGAGTTTTGGAATTGGAAGGCATGGCATTTCTCAAAGACCTGAGAAACCATTGTGACAGCCATGAGCTGATTTAACACACTGGTGTTGCTACATCCATCATGAAATATGATGTGCTCAGTTTTAACAGAAGAACCATCACTGTAGGTGCTGTTCACATCTTACAAGTTAGCCTACTCATTAAAGCATTCATAGCCAAAAAGAATTTTCATGAAAAAGTTCAAGGTGAAGGATATTTCAGCTTTGAGTTTCTTACACCAAGTTTCTTGAACCAAGACATAAAATTTGAAACTGTTCAAGGGGAGAATGAAATTAGCAAAAATTTTCCAGCCTCTGTTTGAATGATACAGCGGCCAGGCAGTTGTGAAGGGAATGGTACAGCAGGTTGTTTCTTCCTTCTTTAGATAGCTTTCCTTTTTTTTTTCTTACAGGTTAATGCATCTAGCCTCTGGATCCCAGGATAGCAAAGTTAGGTGCCTAAACTCCAGGGATGGATGTGATTCCTGGTCTTGCCGGGTTTGGTGTATCTTATGATAATGGCAATTCTTAGTTTGTATACAGGATTTTATAACTTCAGTGGAGAGCATTCCCTGTCCCTAGACGTGATAGGATGCCTATTGGGACCTGGTTACTGAGCACACAGCTGAAACTGAAAGTACTTAATGAATTTCATTCACTGATTTCATGAAGAAGCAAAGCCTGAGAGAACTATCAATATCCAGCATTGAACCCTAATTGCAATTCCTGTTTACTCACTGCCTCATGAGAGTTTATAGACCATATTTCCCATCATCCTTTCCTTCTTGTGAGGAAAAAAAATAACACTTCGTATTCCCACTCAGTGTTTGTGCTCTTTATATATGCCCTGTATCATGCTATGCATTTTTATTTTTTGTGCTGTAATAGAGAGCAAATAAAAAATATAATAAATTCAATAAAACAATAGGGGAAGATACAGTATAGGGCCCTGGAGAAAATGTCTGGGAATAGGAGGCAGAAACTAAAATGTGAAGCACATATTGATCTTTTTGTTATGCCTGAAGAATGCAGAGTGCACAAACAATGGAGGGAGCAATGGGTGTGTGGGTCTTTCTTGCCTGGCTTGACTGATTTTCTGTAGTCACCCTTCAAGCAGCAGACAAAAAAACTTGCTACTTGATCATCATGGTTATGAAGGCTGAGTCTCCAGTGATAAAGATAAAATTTAGCTTCTCATTATGATCTTGAGCGTTGAATCTTTTCCTAAAGTTTCTTAAAATAAACCACTATGGGACTACCTGGAATTACATGAAGATGCCATTTTCAGATGTTTTCTGTCTGTCATAGGAAAACCAGAGAAAAAAAAAAAGGATGTCAAAAATTTTTAACCCAAAATCCCACTGACACCATAAGTGCTGGAAATTTAACTAGTGACATTTTAAAAATATCTCTTGAATTTATAATTTATGGGCCATCTTTATCTTGCTGTGCTTCCTGAAAAATACCAGCAATTACCTTGAGGCATTTCAAATAAACTCTAAGCCAGACTTTTCTTCCTGTCTTCAACAAGTACAGCTTCTTCTTGCAATTGTTTGGTGACACATAAAGGTGATGTTTTGCTGTGACCTGAATCCTGAAGCCATTATTTGAAAAATGTCAAAACTTCTTGACTATCTGTATTCTTTACAATTTGTAGTTCCTTTAGCATCTCTTCCTATTGCAAATACAATGAAAGAGGACATTCTCCTAATGTCATTGTTAGGTGTATCTATGTGATGTGAGACATAGGAAGACAATGGAACTTCCTTTACTTAGTGTGCCTCTCATGACCTGCGGACAAATTGTTCAAGGTACTCACACTTTCCTCATGTTCTTCTAATACGGTAAAACCAGAAAACATTTCTTGGAGAAAATTCTATTTCAGACTAAGTCAAGCTGATTAAACATGAAGGATTAAAATTATGGTGACTTTTAACTCAGTGAAGTCCCTGTTTGAAGGTGATGGCAGAGTTTTATAAGATTAAAGACAGCAACCTCTAAACGAAATATAAAAAGTGCTGCATTATGAAATTCCCAGTTTTATACATTTGCTTAATTTCTAAGATATGAAAGTTTTCTAAAGTCTTTTTGTTATCAAGAGGTTTTACAAAATTTAAGTAAACTTCACCATGATTCTGCCTAAGATCCAAGATACAGTAATGGAAATATTCCGTAATACTGAGAATATGTCTATTATTTACTTGAGCTGCAGCTTATTTCCCAAAACAGTGTTCATTTGATCCAAGTCTGTGAATTAAAGATATTCATGGGAACATTTTTTTCCCTTCACTTTAATTACAGAAACATATTTTGATACATATTTTTAAAGAGTTGTTTTAAGTGGGGTTTTATTTGCTCTCAAAAGAAAAGTTATTCAAGATAATAGATTGATAAAAAGCACTAATTTCACAGCTGATGATTTAAATAATTTGTATTAAAAATGCATATTTAGTTTCTGCCAAATACTTCAGCAAGAAAAGTAATGCAAATGACAATCAGTTTCTACTCATTCTAGACAATATATTAGATGTGGTAAATTTAGAAGAAAAGACCTTAAATAAAACTGTAAAATTATTATAGATATGGTATGTTAATGCTGAATTTACAATAAAATCAGAAAAATTATTGGAGCAGCAAAAAGGATTAAGCAATTATTCATTATGAAGCTAAACATAAAAGAACATACTGTTCTGTAAAATTTGGCACTTGACTATTTTTCACCGTCCATGGAAAATGTTTACACGCTTATTTCTTTATCCATTTATTTGTTTAACTGAATTTTTCAGCCTTAAAATGAAAAACAAGCATCTAGCAATCTGGGTACAATCACATTAAGAGCAAAATAATACATTTTAGCCAGTGTCAGTCACATCGAGGATCATAACAAAGAAATATAGCAAAAATAATTATTTTTCCAACAATATCTATATTGTTGTTGTCAAACTTTAACTAACTGCTGTGTTTCTGTAAGCATATTCAAAATATAATTGATTTTATGGTGTGCACTGAAAAAAAAAGCAAGCAGATTCCAGATGTTACAAATGGAAGACAGGAAACAGTACCAGAGACAGAGAAATGGTAACAAAAAAGACAACTACTTTTTCTTACTTTTACTGAAGTTCAAGTCATCTTTGTCTCATCTCAAAATTGCATAGATGTAGCAGAAAATGAAAGACAGGTAAGTCTCTTGAATGTGTTGGTCTCCAGCACTTATAGACCTAAACCCAAACTCTAATATTGATATGACAGCTCCAGCAACTGCTAATAGAGATGACAGTGCACACACCTAATATGCTTTCATAAAGAAAAAAACACTGCTTAGCAAATGATGCACTACACCTAGTACCAAAAAGATGTAGCTCTTTTTTACTGTACCAATATAGCTCTAGTCTTGAAGCGACCAAGGCTTGGATGAAACTGCAAGGCAGCTATCGAAAAGGAACGAGCTGAGGCTTCAAGCAGTCTGTAAGTAAAGGCAGTTCTGTCTGTAACACCTATACGATTATATAGAAACAGCAGAAATAACTTGGAAAACCTGGAGATTTCAAAACTCCTTAAAATAAACTAAGGACAAATGGATCCATCTCTGTTACAGATGATACATGTCTTTTGAAGTGCTTTTCCCAGTTATGTCTTAGTACATTAGAGTAGATATGGGAGACTTGCTGGTCTTTATCCAAGCCTTAAGCTTTCCCAAACTATGGGGCTGACATTGCTTGTATTGTTTGTAGACAGCTGTAAATGTTACATAAAAATTAGAAAGGACAAGCATCCTGAAAGTTGTAGAACAGGACTCAAGAGTTGATTGTTTTAAAGTAATCTTTAGTTTTTATGAAGTCCAACACGTATTTTTTTAATAATTAGATTTAGTAAGAACAGGTGTACTTTCAGCATCTTGAGCTGCAGTTTTTTCATATGAATGAGGCAAAAGAGAAGAAAGTGAAATCACCATATTAGCTGTGTATATAAAAAATACAAAATGAATTCTTTTTAAATGGTACCCCAGTACTGAAGGAGAAGGAAGGCTGCACTTTGCAAATTAGAGTTATGGAACATAAGTGTTCCAAACTCATTAGACATTTTATTTCTGTAGGATTAGGCAGCTCCTTAAATATAATCAATAAGGGAGGTTCTATAAATAGTTTTAAAGATTAAGGCTTTTGATATGGAGACATCCGATAATGTTGTCACAGAGAGGCTGTTTCCATGCGGGCTGTTTCCATGATGTTCCATGTTTCCATGATGAGAAGAAAGTGAACTGAAAATAGGCTGAATAGCTATGCTCAGAGAGCAGAGATCAGTAGAAAGAAATCTAGTTGGAGGCCAATAGTGTACTCTAAGAGTCAATACTGAGTCCTATCCTACTGAACCTTAATGACATGCATGATGAGATAGAGTGTATGCTCAGGAAGTTTGCTAAGAGTATAAAACTGGGAGGTATGGCTGACATGCCAGAGTAATGCACTGTCATGCAGAGGGACAGGCTGGAGAAATGGGTCAGCAGAACCTCAGGTAATTCAACAAATGGAAAGGCAAACTCCTGAACCTGCTAAGGAACATCAGGCACCAATATAACCTGAGGTCCAACAGGCTGAAAAGCAACTTTGCAGAAAAGGACCTAGGAGTTCTGATGGACATGAAATTAAACCAAGTCAGCAGTGTTTTCTTGCAGCAAAAATAGAGAAATGGTATCCTGGACTGCAATAAGCAAAGTAATGCCAATGGGTTGAGAAAGGTGTTGCTTCCTCTCTACTGAGCATTGGAGAGGCCACACCTTGAGTACTGTGTCTAGTTCTAAGCTCCCCAGTACAAGAGACATATGAAGATGCTGGAAAGAGTCTAACAAAGATGTTGCAAGGACTGGACAGGAGCATCTTTCCTATGAGGAAAGCCTGCAAGACCCAAGAATGTTCAGTGAAAGGAAGAGACTGAGAAGGATGAATTTTGTCAGTGTATAAATGTTGCGGTGAGCCATGGCCAGAGCTGTGGTAAGCTGGACCAAGCAGACCAAAAGGTCCATTGGTTTGATGCCTCCACAGCTCCAGGGCTTGAAGGCACAGTGAGCACCCAAAAGGCTGTGTAAAACATGCTGACCTTTGGCTGCTGCCGTCTCCTCCCCTTGTGTTTCATAGTTGGTTATTTCTCCAGAAAGTTTTATGTTACTCGGTAGTTGATTGGCCCAAGTACTCCTCTTTCCCCACTCCTTCTCCCATTTGCTGTAATCCCTTCTCCCCGCCCTTATAACACCCCCTTACTGATAGTTTATTTATTATTATGTGTTCTCCATGCCCAATATGTAGGGCTATAAAACCCCACGCCAGCCTCATTTTGTCGGCTTTCTTTGTGGGTTTTTGTGTTCTCCAATAAACCTTTCCCTGCCCCACAAAGGAGCCCCTCCACTTTGTTCCTGCCTCCTTCACACACCTTGCCATCCATCGGTGGGCAAGGTGAACCCGAGCCAGAGTTTTGCCTGCCCTCCTGTGCCACAATCGGCTTCCGACCCCCACCCAGGGCAGGTGGAGCATTGCCTGGTGCTCAGGACAGCGCGCTGGCCGGCAAAAGCACTGCGGGATATAAACACACAAGGGAAGAAGATGGAGTGAGGCTCTTTTAGCCGTGCACAGTGACGGGACCAGAGGCAATGGGCACAAATGGAAACACAGCATGTGCTATCTGAACATCAGAAAACACTTTTTCACTGTGACCAAGCACATGTTGCCCAGAGAGGCTGTGGAGTTTCCATCCTTGAAGATAGTGAAAAGTCAGGGGTTGGACCAGATGGTCCCTTCCAACATCAAATATTCTGGGATTCTGTGATGGACATAAAGTTTTTTCTCATTTATTTTCTGAGATGCAAAGAATATTCTATCATTACTGACCCTAAATTATACATTCCTCTGTCTTCCTTGCATTTATTAGATCATTTTCTTTGGTATCATGTAAATTTTGAGGGGCTAGTCCTGATGCAAAAGCTGTTGAAGACAGAAGGGTCCTAAGTGACTACATAATCTCATTTACACACTTTTGTTCTAGTCACTGAACATAAAAACATGAAAACAGGATTATGTGAGCATTTGGGAGGAAAATGTATCTGGGTCTGCTTTCATTATAAGCTAATACGTAATTATTTTCTTCTATTAGATAAAATCAGTTTAAAAAGTTAACTAATCAATAACTGGGGGGAAAAAAACACTGGGGGAAAAAACGGCCCTGAGGACCTTAATTTCACATTATTTTACAAATTAAAGTAAAATTAATGTTAGTTTAATATACTATGCACTGTAAGAAAAACTTTCCTATTTCAGAATTTTTTCTGGATAAGCTTGGCTTTTCTAAAATCACCATTTAATTCCTTCATGAACTGTTAAAAGACTGTTTCTGGTACTTATGCATGTGCCATTTCCCATATTTTTGCCAGCTTTCACCAATAGTGTTGTATAATCTTCCAAATAAAAGACTACTAGTAGGGTGTCTGCATAATTTTACAATACTTGGAACCAGAACTTTTGAGTATTTTCATCACTGGTAAGGCACTCTAGAGTTTTTTCTTTGGCAGTGGACCACTGCCAGTGGTACTTGCAAATTGGCTGCAAGATGATGTTCCAAAATTCATCTGAAGTCCTTGACTCTCTTGGGCTTCTGCTCTCACTTGTTGTACAGTGAGTAGAACACAAAGATCTCAGAAAGACTGAATAAAGAAAGGAAGGGAAGGGAAGGGAAGGGAAGGGAAGGGAAGGGAAGGGAAGGGAAGGGAAGGGAAGGGAAGGGAAGGGAAGGGAAGGGAAGGGAAGGGAAGGGAAGGGAAGGGAAGGGAAGGGAAGGGAAGGGAAGGGAAGGGAAGGGAAGGGAATGGAAGGGAAGGGAAGGGAAGGGAAGGGAAGGGAAGGGAAGGGAAGGGAAGGGAAGGGAAGGGAAGGGAAGGGAAGGGAAGGGGAAGGGAGGGGGAGGGGAAGGGAGGGGGAGGGGAAGGGAGGGGAGCTAAATCTCCTCAGTTTATCTGTATATGTGTCAGTTAAGGCCAGAAGAAATCAGTGGAACTAAGCTCATTTCCTACACAATAGTCTACCAGATTGCATCCACTCTTTGTACTGCCCAGTAGCATCATCTGTTTTCGGTGAAGTATACTTCACTTGGGAAATGCCTGTTTTCAGATGAAGGTCTTTATTAATAGAGTCTGTGTTCATTAGTATTCTGTTACAACTGCCATTACTAGCCAGTTTTAACAGCTGACCATTTCTTTCCTAAAAAATATTGTCATATTTATTTCAATCTGTGCATTTTCCCATTGAAATCATTATGTCCTATAATTTTTGCCAGTAGATCTGAAAGTAGGAAGATGCTGTTCATCAAGACAATTTTCAGATTTGTTTTCATGAAGGAAGCAGAGATATGTTTAAGACTTACATGACAGTTTATAGCTACAAATATTTCACAGATGCGGATTCTCTCCAGAGCTACTTCTCCAAAAATTCTGTGATCCTTTCTGTCTTTATTTCTTTCTAAATACCTATGCATTTTCTTCTCTTAAAGATCTGACTCTATTTTATCCTCACCACTGTTTAACTCTGCAGAAATTTTAGATGTGGTATCTAGAGGGTTTTGTCAGTAGTAATTTTGTGTTTACTTCTAGGTAATTGATTAAAATTATGAATAGTCTTAGGCCTAATTGTGGTTCCTCTAAAATAATCTCCCTACCTCATAGAAATAACTCAATCACTATATTTCATTCTGTCATTTGCTGTCATATAGTTGCCAGGTAGTTGGGTCCATTTAAAATGCTGCTTTCTAAGTAATATGCTATGTAGTAATTTAGTAAAAACTAAACTTTCTTCAGGGGTTTATATAATAACCTGTATATATATATATTTATGGGGGTTTTTGCTATGTGTTTAACCTATATTTTTTCTTAAAGCCTTTGTTATTAACCCCTATGTTAAAAAGCAATGTGAACTGTCTGTCCTCATTTATATGTATTTTGCTATGAGGTTTTAAGCTATCACTGTGAATAGAAGAACTGATTTGTCTTTAATGTCACTTTATTTTAACATCACAATCTAACCCCCTTTTAATCTGTTTAATACAAACCACAGTGATTTAATATACATGGTTCTTTTCCCCTCAGCATGTTGTGTCAAACTGCATAAAATGCTACACACAAAACAAATCCAAACAAATCAAAACAGAGGTCCAGCTTCAGCTCAGAAAATTTTCCTCCCAATAGCTGGTACAGCACTATGTTTTGGATTTAGGATGAGAATAATGTTGATAACACACTGATGTTTTGTTATTGCTGAGCAGGGCCCACACAGAGTCAAGGCCTTTTCTGTTTCTCACCTCACTCCACCAGTGTGTATAACTTGTTTTCTATGTTCTAATTTTTTAATTGCTGCTATTATTATTATTATTATTATCATTTTCCTTTCCTGTCTCATTAAACTGTCCTTATATCAGCCCACAAATTTTCCTTTTTTTTCCAATCACACCTGGGAAGTGGGGCAGTAAGAGAACAGTTATGTGGTGTTTAGCTGCCACACAGTTAAACCTGTGACTGAATAAAATAATGAAATTGGGCTCATTAGACAAAACTTAGTTTATGTAAACCTTTAGTGGTCAGTAATTAATTACATTCTAGTACTTGACTTTTATATCATCTGAGTTCTGTCATCTTTATCTGACTTTTCTAGGGACTGATGTTAGTCTACTTTATTAAGAGTTACTGTTCATGCCCCATGTCTTACAAGCACAGTATCAGCACTTTTGCAGTCTTACCATGTATCTCCTTGACTACATCAACAATAACAGATTTAAAGAAAAGCCATGATTGGAAGGGGCCTCTAGAGGTCCAAACTCACCCCTCTCAAGCAGGACCACCCCGAGATGCTTTCCCAGGACCATGTCCAAACAGCATTTCAATATCTCAAGAATGGAGACTCCACAGTCTTTCTGGGGAAACTGTGCCACTGCTCAGTCACAGAAAGAAAATGTTTCATACAATCATAGAGTCATAGAAAGGCTTGGGAACTTAAAGACTGTCTGCTTCCAACCCCCCTGCCATGGGCAGGAGCATCTTTCACTAGACCAGGTTGTTCAAAGCCCCATCTAACCTGGTTTTGAACACTTCTAGGGATGGGGCATCCACAACTTTTCTGGGAAACCTGTTCCAGTGCCTCACCACCCTCGCAGTAAAGAATTTCTTCCTAACATTTAATCTATCTCTTCAGTTTAAAGATGTTCCTCCTTGCCTACCACTTTCTGCCGATGTAAAAAGTTCCTCTTTTTTATAAACCCCTTTCAACTACTGCTAAGGACACAACAGGGACTCAGAAGAGACCCCAGTTCTCAGCCTGTCTTCATAGGAAAGGTGTTCCACTCATCTAAGCATCTTCGTGTCTTCCTCTGAACCTGCTTTAACAAGTCCAAGTCTTTCTTGTGTTTCTCTCTGAGGACCTCAGAAGTGGATGCAGTACTCCAGGTGAAATCTCATGGGAGCAGAGTAGATGGGCAGAATCACCTCCCTTGCCCTGCTGCCCATGCTGCTTTCGATGCTTCCCAGGATGACAGAGATTAAGTAGAAACATATCACCCCTCCATGGGTTCCAAGGATGTCTCGTTGCTTCCCTCCATGTGGTCTTCTTGGTGGTGAGGATCCCGCACTGAAAAGTACAGAATGCAATGGATTAATATAGGTTTGGGCAGGTGGGGCCATGGCACCCCCTCTGCTGTCCCTCACGTGGATGTCCCATGGATGTGGCTTTCCCAGGGTGGGGCCCTGCAGCTGGGCCGCTCTGCACAGCAGAGGATGGGTGCTCACTGCCTCTGGCCAGAGGCTGTGCCACACACCCAAAATCTCTCCTCCTCCCCGCTGTGGTGTGGGGGTCTGTGTGAGCCTGGCAGCAGACAAAGCTGGGGCTGTGGCCTGCACCCTGAAGGTGCTGGGCTGGGCCCTGCTGGGGATGTTCTTCCAGATGCTTTGAACAATGCTGTGAACAACAGTGTCACTTTCCTTACCTCAAGTTGCCTTAGGTGGTTTAACTTACAGTTCAGGCTATCAGTCAGCGGCCTCAGTCAGGGTGGGCTTTGCTGATGCAGCTTTGTTATACACTTTCACTATAATAGGTAAAAGTCTGTTTTTATGAAGGCATAAACTGTAACATTTCAGTCTCTGACACTGCCAAAAGTGATGTATTAATAAAAAAATACAAACCCAAACATAACTATCTAAAGGTTCAACTGAAACATCTAAGTTCATCAGGAGAAATTAATGTGTATTATTGACCAATTTTTGAAGAGTTTAAAGAGCAATAGGGGCTGGAAAGTAAACGCTGAGAAAAGAAGTTAAAAATATGCTACTTATCCTAAAGGCATCTTGCGATACACTTTCTCTTTTTTCATTAAAATTGACTGCCATCCTAGGATGTGTCTTTAAATCCTTTCACTGCTTTTCCCTTTTTTTGCCAGGTCTTATAAGCTTATGTATTTCTATAATTTGCATGCTGTACTTTTTGTACACCTTTTCCATTTTGTCTGTAAAGCAAAGAATACAGGTATGATTAGAAATTAACATATTGCTTCTTTTTGAAACCGCCGGTTACTTTCTGGCAAGATTAATTTTAAACTAGTAGAAAACATCAGGAAAACGCTAGGGGTGCCAAGTAAATCTACCTTGAGGGATTTCAGTGATGTGAAATATAGTATTCTCCACCTCAGAATTTCATCTAAGCTAGCTGAGATCAAGTGATTCATTGTATTTTCCTACGAGAAATTATGTATGAACCCCAGTGAGGCAGAGATTAAAGCTGCCCACTTCTGTCAAAGTGGCTGACATGCCTAGTAGTATGACTTTAAATATCTTTAAATCAAAAAATATCCAAACCATTTTACATGAAAGGAAATGAAATAAAAATACCTCTCTTCTGGCTTAGATGTAAATTGGCATGTGTGTATTAAGAGATATAAGTGCTGTGAACTGAAGGACTTACCACCAATTTTTAAGAGTAGTATTAATCCCTGTGGATGAAAACTCTGACAGAACTGTGGCTACAAGGGATTTCTGTCGCTAATCACTCATGATGTATTAAAGAAATAGGAAAAAGAAATTTTGTGTCATCTGGTCATTTTTTTCAGGCTCGGCTCTGGTTAAGAGCAAAGTGTAACCATATGAGCTAAAAGTTTTCCTCCAGAGCAAATTTTCAAGATACAATAAAAAAGCAATAAACACAAACTTTAAGTCTGTTTACTTACCAGAAAGAGATGTCTGACTTAATTTTAAATCTAATGTCATGCCATTATTTTGCTAGTTTTAGTCCATATTTACAAGAGTGGCCATAACAAGATGAACTGCTCTTTGTATAGAGTTTTTCAATTTCTAATGATTTTTTGAAATGAAACAGAAGAGTAGATTTAAAATGCATTATCTGGAGAAAGAAGAACAATAAAAACAAATAAAAGAGAACTCCAGACTGTTGTACTCTTCTGAAAATGGATGTCCTGGAGAAAGCTTCAAAATTAAGAGGAGCAGCAAGCAGGTAGCTGACATCTCTCTAGACTAGGTGAAGGAAGTATGGCAAGGTCCAGTGATCTAAAGTTGATGTGAACAGTTCATGTGCCCAGTTTTAATATAGGTAATTACTTTTTGAACAGTTTACGTAGTAATTTTTGATAACACTGTTCTGAGGAAAAATGTATGCCTACATTGCATATGCCTGTGTCTCACATTTTAAAGATGCAAGTCTTTCCATCCGAATGCTGACACTCAAAATAGGTCAGGTCAGTCACACCCTGAAAGTACCTATTTCTCTCCACTGACATTAGAGGAAGACTTAGTGATTAGCCCAGGTATAGGCATCTATGATGCGGACATCTGCTGGTATATAAGAAAAATCCAGCTACATAAAGCTGCTCATTCAAAATTGTTGCATACACATTTTAGCCAGAACAGCATATAATTTTTTAAAAGATCAGTACAGCTGAAAATAATGCTTCTGCTTTATGAACTTGTGAACTCTTTAGTCCATTATTATCTTTGACTAGATATATTTCCCTTGATAATCCTTGAAATTTTTGTTAAAACCTCCCTTTTTAAAGAAAATTATTAGCAGTTACAAATAGAAATATAAAAATTCACCCATTTTACACATTTTCTTAAAAGCAAATAATGAATTTTAAAACTTGGGAATTATTTTGAGAATTTTTCTGCATTTATCTTAAAGTAAGGGGATGGTGGAAACAGATCTTCCTTAGAAAATTTCAGGTTCCAAGTATAATAATTCAAATATATTTTCAAAAATAAATGTTTAGGGCTTTTAGTCTTCACTTTCACTTTAAAATTCAAGGGAAAGTAGAATTAATATACAGTTTTGTGCAGCAATGAGAAACTCTCTGTACTGTTAAAATATCTGAAAGAGTATTTTAAGATATTTTTCAGTTAGAATGCGAGTTGTAAACTATCCATGGTTTTCTGCTGAAGTAGTACTTGTTGTTTGGATGCTTGCAGTAGTTAAATTTTAATACTGGGAATATATACACACACTGTGGAGGTGGAGGCGAGAATGCAAACCAACACCTTGGTGCAGTAGAATTTTAGTATAATTAAAATGCCAAGGCATGCTTGTCTTAACTTTGCTTAACACTGTAGAGACTTGCTCATGAGAATTATACGTGAGGAAGGAATCTGATGAATTATAATTTTTAAATGTATTATTTATATGAATAAAAAATAGGCTCATACATAAAGATAATATCTAATATATTAATAGTTTTGTTGTGCTTTTTGCCCAATGGCGACTATGTATAACAAACCAAAACTGCCGTCCTTACAACTTCCCTCTTTAAAAGGTAGATGACAAATACCTATTTCTTCCCCTCAACCTTAACTGACAAGACATATAAAATGAAGACAGAGACTAAGCACAGAAATAGTGGAAGTGTTTAGAGGAATAGAAAACTGTCAGACATTCAATTAAATGTGTCTTGGGAAAAACCACCATCAATCATTCTTTTCAATGATCACAAAGATTATTACAAAAAGAAGTGCCAGTCCACCAAAAGTAGACAGAAATGTATTAAAAAAAAAAAAAAGAAAGGAAAAGAAAGGAATAAAAAACAAAACCAAAAAAGAAAAGAAGCTTACTGTGAGCTCAGAGACAATATGGACAATCTATGGCAATCAATATGAAATACTGCCATAACAATGCACAAGGTAAAAAAAGCAGAGCTTTAAAATTGCAGATAATCTTTGCATCTAATTAAGTAAAAGTAAAGCTGGTATTATATGTATATTCTCTGTTATATGTGTTTTTATTGAGGTTTATAGTGAAGCAAATCAGAAATGCTTATCCTAAGATATGGTGTCATTCTCTAGTTTATTAATTTAGTGTCTTTTTAGATGTTATGTTTGCTGACATTTTAAGATTCAGAATATTTACTGAACAGTAGAAATCCAAACCTCATTATTTTTTAGAAATATCATAAACTTTAAACAGATCACATATTTTGGAAGGACATATACATTCGAAGTTTAAGACTCGTAATATTTAGAGTATTAATTTGCTGAGATTAGAATTTTAAAGTTTTTATTATAATTTATTTATAATAATATACTAATAATGTTATGGGAATTCAGTATAACAATTTGCCTACACTAATATGTGGGGTCACTCCTGAGAACTGATGCAAAAGGCTGCTTCATGTTTTTAAAATGTTTTCAGAGAAATGATTTTATACTCCAGGAAGTGACATTAACCTACTGCCATGAGACCAGTGTCACAAGTCTTCACAGAGCCAGCTGTCACAGTGACAAATGCCATACTGACTTATCTTTGACAGGTTTCTGAAGTCTGCTAAAATCAGCTCCTCTGAGTTTTGAGATCACCTTATTTTCCAGATGGAGAATGATACCACTGACTTAATGGATAGAAGGATTCATCGGCTGGGTGGGAGCTGGTACTGCTGCAGAACCGTTTTGTGTACCCAGCCTGATTTTAATCTTGTTGGACTTTCCTCTCCTGTGCCAGACTTCTGCAGCTGTAGCGCAGCAGTTGGGCATATTGGTCATGATCCTAGGCTGACTTTTCTCAGGAGCAGTCCATCTCATGTTATTGCATTTAGTTCTGGGCCTCCTTGATGTGCCCTGCAATGCTGGTGATGCTCCTAAAAGAGGAAATGCAGGGTTGTGTGCACATGTCAGACATTGCATCACCACCCTTTCTGTACCTAGTTTCAGTATGGGAGGGGATGACTGAGTCCCTCCTTTGGACTTTTAGGGTTATGAAGGCTGTCTCTTCCACTCAAGGACATTGCTGGGAATTGCCAAACTGTAAATTAATTTCTCCCATTACTGAAGTTTTATACTTATGTATCACACAGCCATAGAAAAGTCATTCTCCTTTCCATGCATTACCTGGAAGGTAATGATCAGCTTTTGGAAAATGGCTTTTCTACTACTCAGAAATTAAGAAATTTTTATTAAAATTTATGAAAAAATTATTACTAATTTGCAGCAGTAACACAAAATTATTTATAAAAAATAGCAGTTTTAAATCATCATCACAAAACCCTACCAAAATACGTTAACTAAACAGTGTGGCATCAATACTCTGGTTTAGACTGTTTTAGATGGGTGAAAAACACACAACCATAAATGTTTTAAACATTTAAATGTGAAAAGCCTATTGATATATGCATGGTTGGATATAGAACAGTTAGAACAGTTCTACTGCTTAGAACAGTTGTTGGTGACCCTTTTTAAGAGGAACCTTCTCCACTGCATCTTCTTGAGCTTGTGTTTTAAGAACTACAGTTTGTTAAGCAGTGATAAAGTATAGCTAGTTCATATCTGTTTGCTGAAACAACATATAAAAAAATAGTCAATTTCAGGGATAACTGATTGAAGATTCCTTGTCTGGGCTGCATCCAGCATGCCAACTTCAACTGCCATAAGTAATTTCTGTAGCGTGAGATTGAGAAAAAAGTTTGGAGGTAGAGGAGGAGCAAGGCTCTTCCACACGGACAGGCTTGTCCCTTCCATGTACTGTTTGACTGCCTGCATTCCAGTCTGTGGCCAACACAGACAGGTTTTAAATTATGTAACAACCAGTTAGTTGCTGTGCTAGTAAAACTGGATAGAGGACTTTGGGAGACAGATTAGTTTCAATAGCCCTAAGACTTGGTGCAGATTGTGGCAGCTGTGGTACCAGCTGACAGTTCAGCTCCTGCCACGAGTCTGGCAAACTCAGCTTTATCAAGCATCAGAAGAGATTTCACAGAGGCAAACCCAAGTTACTCTTTCTTGCATAATCTCAGGCTCAGGCATCCCTAAAAGTCTCGTATGTGTTTAATTTAGAAATGGGAAATAGACATTGTGGAGTGAGTAATGAGGAACAAGCCTGATCAAAGCCTACCAGCTCTGAAGGTACATAGACATTGGAAAAAAAAATTCCTTTTTCTTACAAAAATTTCCTTTGTCTCATTTTCTTTACAAAAACCTTATTACTATCCAAGTACGTATCATTTGTGTTACACTCTACTAAGAAACAATGGCATTTTGTGTTCCAAAACTTCAGGTGTCAAGCAAAATTGATTTCTAACCAAAACATTCGACTTAAGCACCATTGAGTTTTTTTGATAAAAAATGTAATGTCCTTCAACTGTGGCTGTCTTCCTTTATTCTTGTACAACCAACGTGTCATCAATGGCAATCAAAACCAAACAGATGATATATACAGATAGTAGAATATACTATCTATACAGACAGTATAGATACATATAGAGAGTAGAAATTAAAAGTTTCTTATATTTAATTTTGATGCAGAATCTATTTTTTGTTCCTACTGTTTTTCACCTTCAAGAAAAAATTTCAAAATTACAGATTTATCTCTGGCTCTAGTTTGACAAAGCAGTTCATGTTTAAATTTAAGGGCAGGAATAGTTTACTATGATTTTGTTAGAAGAATATGAATAAACATAGACTTCAGTCTTATGTAGGAGATGACAGATCCTGGAAAACTACCATTTCTCAACCCAAAATACTGCCTTGTTCTGTGAACTTCTCTACTCCAGTGAACCAGGAGATTATACGAGGCAGAGTGATGACAGAAGTGCTTGTTGAAGCTTGATGCTGTCAGTGTGCCGATATCACAACTGTGGTAGATCTATTTGCTCTCCAGGTCAAACTGAGTTATATATATGCAGAGACAGATTTATTCCAGATTTATTCATTTTTCTTTGCAAAATAATATGTAGCAAGCTGAAGAATTCAGTGAGTGATTAATAAAAGTAGGACATCTTATGCATTTGTTATTTAAAAGTGTTAAGTGTAGGTTGAAACAGTGACACAGTAGAAGTTAGAAGTTAGGCACACAACAAAGAAAAAGGTAAAAATACTTACCAACAAAATGAAAATACAATGATTGGTATACAGGATCTTCAAAATGATGTCGCAGATACGAATCTCCTACAGTTTCTGAAGATTAAAAAGCACAGTATTTACTCTGTAAGACATGCATTCCATATACATATATGACTTATTTTTACCATTTCACAAGACACCAGACTGTGATTTCCACTATTTGAGTGACCTGGAGGTAGACACATTTGAAAGAAGTACAGATGAAGGAACTGGTTTCCCTAGCAATAGGAACTTTGTGTGAAAACTATTCAAATATTATTGTCTTCCTCTTTCATGTTTGTGCCTTGCTCAGGGTTTTTGTTAGTGCACACTATACAATTAATCCTTTAAAGCACTGTTCTCCAAACATTTGCAATGCCAATATGCAAAGTACCCCCTTGCCCTGAAAAAGCCAAATGCCCCTTAGAAGTCCTTCCAATTAAGTTGAGTAATTCACACAAATAATATGCATTGTAAATTTCAACATCTTTCCCAGAGACACTATTCTGTGAATTATTTAAGATCTAGGTTATAGAAATAGCCTTATTCACAAAGCTCATCCCAAAGTTCAATTTAATCTGTTTAAAATTGCTACTTATGACAGATTTAATGTTTATGTCCAGACTAAAAGTTTTCTTTTCTCTCACACACAGAATCTTAATATATGAGCAATAAACCAGTGGCTTACCAGACTAGTGAACAGTCAGTTATACCATGAATATCTGGTAGCTGGCTCAGAAAAGATTGCAATGTTTTCTCATTGACGCAGTCTTCATAAAAGCCCAGGGAATAACTCATATATGGAGATGGCTTTACTACAGCTGTCTTGATGGCTGCAGTCCACATGCTCTTGTTACCATTATAATACATATTTACACATAATTATGGCCTTAATGTTTTTCCCAGAACAAAAACATAATAAATCACCCTTATTTTCATCTTATTCTACTACTACTACTTGAATTAGTAATGAGTCAAAAGCAAAATCAAATCAACTTGACACCAATGTTCCCTATTGTTATCTATGTATTTTTCCTCCTTATTTCCTTTGATGATTTGCATGTATGTCAAAATCTTGGACAAGAAATGGTCTTTTGTCTGGAAGACTTGGAATTTATTAGAACTCTGTCTCTGGGAGTTATGGGATTGGATACAGTATCTAGAGAGGCAGTCTGTGAGAAAGAGTACACTTCCATAGAATGGAATTCTGAGATATTGGTTGACATCAGCAATATGCTGGAACAACCTTTACACAAAGATATTCACCTCCAGCCTGTGAAGGACCCCATGCTGGAGAAATGCTGCCCAAACAAGGCAATGGCCACGTGCAGAACCCATGCTGGAGTGGGCTCCTGGCAGGATCTCTGGACCTCTGGAGAGAGGAGTCCACGCTAGAGTAGATTTGCTGGCAGGACTTGTGACCCCACAGGGGACTCAGACTGGAGCAATCTGTTCCTGAAGGACTGCACTCCACAGAAGGGATGCACACCGGAGCAGTTTGCGAAGAACTGCAGCCTGTGGAAAGGACTCACATTGGAGAAGGTGTCTCCTGTGGGAGGGACCTCACACTGGAGCAGAGGAAGAGTGTGAGGAGTCCTCAACCTCAGGAAGAAGAAGCTGTAGAGACATGTGATGAAGTAACCCTCATTCCCCATCCCCTGTGCTTCTGCTGGGGGGAAGGAGGGAGAGAATTCAGTGATGACATTGAGTTTTTATTTCCCATTACCCTACTCTGATTCAACTGGTAATGGCCAACATAAGTGATCTCTCCCTGTCCTTATCCTGACATGTGAGTCTTTCGTTATACGTTCTCCCCCTGCCCATTTGAGGAGGGGAATAGAGTGTCTTTGGTGGGCAACCACCAGCCAGGGTCAACCCAGCACACTTAGAAACTCCCTTCTAGCTGATTATCAAAGATGAATAGAATACTAGTCTGAATGATTTTAACCACCAAACTGTCTTACCATTGTTATCTCAGTTTAGTAAGAAAGGCGCTGTCGTGGTTTGACACTGACCAAATGCCAGGCACCCACGGAAGCGACTCACTTACCCTCCCCTGCCGCAGCTGGGCAGAGGAGAGAAAATTTAACAAAGGGTGCATGAGTTGAGATTAGGACCAGGAGAATACACTCCAAGGGCAAAACAGACTCAACTTGAAGATATAAAGTGAATTTACTAGTAACAAAATCAGAGCAGTAGAATGAGAAGTAAAATAAGCCCTTAAAAACACCTTTTTTTCCCCCAACCCTTCTCTTGTTCCCACCAACAGCAAAGGGACACAGGGGGTGGAGGTTTTGGTCAGTTCATCCCCTGAGGTTTTCTTCCACTGCTTAGGTAGAGAAGTCCTTACCTTGCTATGCCTTGGGGTCCCTTCCCATGGGAGACAGTTCTCTGTGAACCGCCCTGATGTGGGTCCAAACTCAACACTGCCCCCACCTTAGTTTTGATTTTTTCTTAGGTATGTTATCACAGAGGCATTACCACCATCTCTAATTGGCCCAGGCTTGGCCAGTGGCATGTCCATCTTCAAAGCCATCAGGGATTGGCTCTGCCAGACAGGGTGGGAGCTTCTGGCGGCTTCTTACAGAACTTGTCTCTGGGGCCCCCCTGCTACAAAAAACTAGGGAGGACAAAACCAACACGGGTGCTTAGCACAGATTTTGGTTTCATTTGTCATAACTGAATCCTAGAATATCCTTGCTAATCCTTTATGGAGTAAGATGCCTGCAAGAGCTAGAATTAGTGGACATATGAATGAATATGAGATGCTTGAGAAGACTCAACACAGTCTCACAAAACTTCCAACATTGTCCATAATCATTTTGATAAGGGAAACTAGTTTGATTGTCTGTAGCAGAAAGTACAAACAAAGGATGAGATCAGGGCTCTTAAGAGGAGAAAGGAAGAGCAGGGAGGTGGATTGCTCTATCAGTGCCTCTCCTGATTAAACATGCTGCATGCATACAGTCAGTAACCTACAACAGGTCCCCACATCCTCAGTGGTAAAAGGAGTAATAGCATTCACATTTTGCTTCTGCAACTCAGCAACCATATACACTATAGTGCACATAAGTAGGTTAACGTTTTAAAGACAAATGTGTGTGTTTCTGCTCATATCTTCCCAAATGCAGAAGTGGATGTTTCTGTACCACTGAACCAGTGCAAACTTTGATACAGTAAGTCTGTTTGGCTTTACTGCATACCATGCCAGTGTAGTGCTCAGTAGCAGTGAGAAATGCATGTTCAAAAATATTAGAAAAGAAGAGAGAATGAAAAAGTTTAAGATTGTTCATCTGTATCTTGAATATTGTCTACAGATGGCCTCATCAGCCTCTGAAAGGGTGATGTGAAACTGAAAACTGGAGGAAGTAATGATCATGGTCCAGTTCCAGCAAAGAACTGAACATGTAAGTCTGGAAAAGAAATGAAAGATATGACAGAGCAGTATGAGTGTCACAGACATGTGGGTAGGTCTTGAAGATCCAGAATTTCTTGCAGTGAGAGATTAGAAATGATATAAATAAAGCCAGATCAAAACAAAGGAAATAAGATTGTTCTTCTGAAGGATGGAATTCTTCATCAAAGGGCACAGTGGAAATACAAAGTTGCATGCCTAGAGAAAGAAACAGGTCACTAAATATATATAAACCTTGACTAGATCAGCAAGTCATTGAGCTGAAAATAGGACATTAATCTGAATTATGTTTGCAGTTTACTCTTGTCTAAGTACTCTGTGACAGCCACTGCTGGAAAGAGGACATGAGAGAGACACAAAGCCTTTCTTCTCTTCTTATTTATCTGCAGAGACTATTAAAAACTTTTATATTGAGTACTTATGCTATGTACTGATAAAATCCTGACTATCTCATTCTTATTTCCTTACATTAATCACTCATTTATTATTCATGTCCTCTTTCAGAAATTTTTACTTAGTCTTCAGTCACTCTTATCTAAATCCTTCATATTTATTCAGGAATCATACTGTTTAATTGAAGTTGAGCTTGAAGATCTCTTGCTTTTTGTTTTTCTCAGGATATTTTCCAATCTAATGTTCCTATGGGATTTTTCTAAGAGCTGTTCAGACCAGTAAAGAGTTAAAAGAAAAGTAAGCAAAAAATCTAAATCTGATTATTTAATTCCCATCTGCTCTATAATTTGGGGGTCATGCTTAAATCTTCTTTTCTTTCATTTCCCTCAATTTATTTTTTAGGCCATTCTGATATCACCAATAATTTTATGACTTTTAAACTCCCCTAGAAAAGATAATTTTTTATACATTTCACTTTCCCTGATAAGCAATGAAATTCAGCTCGGATAATATCAAGCTGTTTCTCAAGTTTTGATCCCTCGAAGACCACTGCTGTCACTGACTTCTTTCTTCATAAAAAGTTCACTGCTTCATCTTTTGTCAAAGCTGGTTCCTTTCCTGACTTCATACTATAGCACTTTAACAGATCCTTATGGCATTGTGCTTGACTCCAGATTTGAGATGAGAAGAAAAAAAAATGCTATACACCAACTTTATCTACCATTGTAAGAACATTGTCACTTACCATATTATTATGGGCAAAACACAGTAAGGAAAACACCTTATACTGACTGTTTATATAGATACAATAATGCTAACTTTTTATTTAAATCTTGTAGATTGTTTAATGTAATTTTAATTAGATTCAGTTTATCCCATCACATCACATATGCATATCCCATCACATATGCTGTGGCTTTACTTGTGTAAATGAAGAATCTTTAAATTTTCATCTTAATTTCCTTTTCGTTCTTTTCCTACTTTTCATTTTTTTTTCATTATTTTTTCTGATTAGTGTTCAATCGAAAGGCCCCAAAACCTCTGCTGTAGAATTTAACTCTCCTGGGAAACACTCTGAAGGCAGGAAGGCCTTGCACCTTTAACTGAAGCATTTCATACCTGCCTTACAAAATTAAAATGTAACCCACATAATTCAATTTCATTGACTAGAGGTATTAAATATTATAAAATATTTTTAAAGGCAGACCTTGGAAATCAGTAATGTCCGTTAGATAATGATAAGCTTGTATATAACATTACTTAAATTGAATAAGCTTATTATAAATCTAGTGTAAATTTCTATCCAGAACCAGAACCATCGTTAAAAAATAATCTCCTGTCAGGTGATTCTTTGATAATACATTTGATACACATGAAAACTGATATATCTATCACTTCTCAAAAAATGTATGCTATGCTGTTAGTCCAAAAATACTGTTTTTTATATTTTGGCACGGGGAAATATTTTTATGAAGGTACTGTAGAGGTGTCTGTGACCATTTAAATCCAACCACGTGTCTTGAGCATAATCTTATCACTAAACCTAGTATTAATTTGTTACCATGTTTGTCAGAGACTAGAAAGATTGATGTCTCAAGATATTTTGGGATGCATGTGTGTGTTGGTGGGAGTTAGGCAGGTCAGGCCTTGCCCTGGCAAGACAGTGCCCTGCCCCACACCATTCCAGACTCTGTATCCCAGCCCCTCACAGCTGCCAATCACTGAACCATTGGCACACCGGAGCAGGGCTCCACTCTTGCCTAACCCAGCTTCTTAGTGACCGAGTGACCAGACATCCCACCTGGTGGAGGGCCCATGAGAGCCCAAGGGTTTCTAAGACTGAACATGAGGCAAGCAGGTGTCTTGACCCTACCCTGCCCTTGGAGTTTCTGTCTGAACATGTTTGGAACCCAGGAGTTAGTAGCTGTACGTGTGCATTTCTATATATTTTCTATCTTTCTGTCTTTCTCTCTTCTTCTACCAGACATGAAGACAGACCCCAAAGAACCAAATAATGACTTCCAGTAAGAGCTGTGACTATGTCAAATAAAGTCAAAGGAAATAGGGATAGCTAATGAATATGAAATCAGTGTGTATGATAAAAACTGTTCACTCGCTGCTCAGGGAACTTGAACGGAGGAATGATCCCCCGAGTGACCAGTGCACTGCAATAAAGAATGCCTGCTACCTAATACTCAAAACTGTGTTAGAAAGTTTCTATCCGGTTTCGGTATCATCACCATGGTCTTCACCACAGGCTGCAGGGGAACCTCAGCTCTGGCACCTGGAGCACTTCTTCCCCTCCTTCTGCACTGACCTTGGTGTCTGCAGAGCTGTTCCTCTCACATATTCTCACCCCACTTTTCTCTGGCCAAAATTACAGCTGTGCAATTTACTTTATTTTCTTCTTAACTATGTTATCACAGAGGCATTGCCACCACTTTTAATTGGCACAGCTTTGGCCAGCAGCATGTCTGTCTTTGGAGCTGCCAGGGTTTGGCTCTGCCAGACATGGAGGAAGCTTCTGGCAGCTTCTCTGAGAAGCCACTCCTGTAGCTGCCTGCTACCAAAGCTTGACCATGTGAACCTAACACAGCAATATTAAAGTTTTTTCCAATTAACAGTTTGGTCCACTCATTTCCTTCAGTTTTAATCATTAATTTTGAGGTAATCAGGCTTACATGTTTATTAGAATCAGTCTTCACTCAAGTGATTTCCTGAAGAGCAGGATGTCTTGCTTTAACCCATTACCATTTAATAACTGCAACTGTCAAATTTCAGCAATTTCATCTTTCAGTGCCTTTCTTAAAACTTCCTAGGTGAAAACATTTTTAGAAAATTTCCTAATGAGATTAGTATTTTAAAAGTAATGAGACTGTCGTGCATGTGTCAGAAAATAAATCTATTATTTTATTTCCCCCCAAAATTAAAAAAATTATTTGAAAGAACTTTCACATAAGCAAATGTGATGTTATCTCAGTGGAACAAGTGAGAGTAAATTGTGACAACAGTTTATGGCACAAAAAATCATACTAAAAGAACTGGTTTTTTCCTGTCACTATAAATACAACATTCAAGCAAATATTATACCAGAAAAATTCAAGGTTCTGATGTTTTCCTTAAAATCAATTTCTTATTGATTATATTAAAGTATATATTTAATAATTATTAATAATCTTAATATTAAAGTAATTTCCTGTTTTGAAATTCTGTGGTAGGTCAAAAAGCTAAAATGAACATCTTGAAAAGAGTTATTTAATCTCATCAAGGTGAAACAATTTTAAACATATAATTTATATAATGGCTGTGCTTCTATAAAAGCTATAGAGCTCAAAAATCAAAGGGTGACTGAGTGAATCTATATCTCCCCAGTGAGGTAATAAATGCACTTTAACACTGACATTTCTTTGGGCAGTACCCTCAAGAGCTATTCAGAGTGCTTAAAAGGCTGACATCAGTTAATCCATTTTTTACATCACAAATCTGGGCATCTGTTACATTTTTTTGCTTGATCGCTTTGTTTAAGGCTCATAGATCTATGTACAATGTCAGCTCTCCTGTGTATGTTGTTACTTTATCTACATGGTGTTTTTACACTTCATTGGTTAGTCCATTTTGGTTATTATCTGGAAGTACTATTAGCAACAGTGATTTCAAAAATTCTTATTAATTCAGTTTCACTCAAAAATTGAGACTTTTTCTGGACCATAAACATAATAACTCAATTTAATAAGAAAAATGAAATTATGGCTGGCTATCTTGCTTAGTGATAGATGTAGCAATTTGGTCATGAGACAAGAGCTGCTGATCATTTTTTTGAAAAGATGTCTCAGATGTGACACGGGATATTTCAAAATATGGCAATAAAAAGCCATCTCCAGCAAGCAGCATTGTCACTTCATTTGGAACAGAGCTCTGCTGGAGTTACAGTTGAGCAAAAAATGGAAAAACAAAATGTCTTTTGGTGTCCTATCTTTATGAAGTAAATTCTTGAGATTAAGGACAACCACTTTGTGATTAATTTTTTTTCAATTAATATTAAAATTCTTTATAGAATTGGGAAAGATATCAGCAGAAGATAGTGAAGTATATTTTTTTTGCCACCCTGACTGCAATACAGTCATTCTGCAACATGATGCAGGGTAATGGGGGAATGAATATCAAATCCTTTAGGTTTCAGAGTGTAGCTTATAAAATGACATCTGATGGAAAGCAACTGCTTAAACTCGAGACAGCCATTCAGATTGTGTTGCCCAGAGATGCCAAGCCTTGAGATGCTTGGCTTCACTCTGGACAACCAAGTCAACCCTTCTACCTATGGACATCTACAGAAATTGGTATTTGAACTTAGAAGTTTGCACTTCTAATCTCAAAAAATTGCCTTTTTGTTTGAGCTGGAGCTTACAAGTTTGAGCAGTTCAGAAGTAGTCAAGAAGACATTTAAATTCCATTTAAATCTGGGAGGAATTCCTGTGCATTGCAATGTTAATGCCTTTCTATTTTCACTTTGAGTATTTGCCAAGGAATTAGAAAAAATGTTCTAAACTCTGCTCAACTTCAGGGAACATAACTTTGTCATAGCTAGTTCATGCCAGGCAAAGATCTTAAACATTAAGCTAGACATCAGAAAAGGAAAGTGAATAATGTAGACAGGAAGCTAGATAAAATTCAATATCAGGGTGCATAATTTTGTAGATCAGTAGAATGAACAGATGACTAGGAAACCAGCAGACTAAATTTTTGGGACTGTTTTTGCAGTTCCTGTGGTTTAACTCCAGCCAGGAACCAAGATCCACCAGCCTCTTGGTCACTCCCACCAGCAGAATCAGGAAGAGAATTGGAAGGGTAAAAGTTGTAGAACTCGTGGGTTGAGATAAAGACAGTTTAATAGGGAAAGCACACAAACAAAACAAAAGAAGGAAGTAATTCACTGCTTCCCAGGGGAAGGCAGGTGTTCAGCCATCTTCCAGAGAGCAGGTCCCCATCACGTGCATTGGTTCCTTGGGAAGACACATGCCATCACTCCGAGTATGTCCCCCTTCCTCCTTCTTCCCCCTACTTTATATACTGAGCAGGATGGTCTGGAATATCCCTCTGGTAAGTTTGGGTCACCTGATCTGACTGTGTCTCCTCAGCTCCAACTTCCTCACCAGCATGGCAGCACAAAAAGCAGAAAAGGCCCTGGCTCTGTGTAAACCCTGCTCTGCAGTAACAGACTCATCTCTATATTATCAACCCTGTGTTCAGCCCCACACTCGAAACTGTGAAGAAAGTTACCTCAGACAAAACCAGCACAAGTATTAATCAAATTTATTTTTTAAATGAATAAAATCTGGGAAGTCAGTGAGGTTATTTAGATATGCAAGTATATTTATGTGCTAATAGGGCTTCTAAAGGTTCTAATACTATTAATTATTTGCTTTTTCATGATGCATTTTAGTTTCATCATATGACTATACTTTTGATCCACTGATAGCTAATACTATTAATTATTTGCTTTTTCATGATGCATTTTAGTTTCATCATATGACTATACTTTTGATCCACAGATAGGTAGCATCTACCACATAAGACTAATTGCAAGCATAGTAAAAGCATGCTGAATATGTAAACTTGAAGTAAATGCTTTTTTTTTTGTAATAAATCTTCGAGTTTAGGAACAATAGAAGGATTTTAACTCTCAGTGTTTGAGAATTTAACATAATTTTGCTTTGATTGTGAAAATTTTTGGGGAAGATAAACTTGGTACATAAATTATAACTATCCAGAGAGTAATTAGTTTTACTTTACAATAAACGATTTTGAAATGGAATAGCTCAGTCTTGACATTAAATAAAAAGTGGTTAAGTATTTGTTAATGTTTTTAAATATTACCTAGAAATTTATTTCTGGTGAAGAAACAAGCAGAAATTAAGTCAAATATTAATGCCATATTGATCCATTTGATACAAATAACTTTTTCTGTCATTTATCCTCCTAATATTTCATATTGGACTGTACAGCGGAAGCAGGCTGAGCTCAGTGCTCTGAACTAAAATCTAGAAGTCAAAGTGGAAGGATTTTTTTTTCTTACTTTACTACATAAACCTTTTGTGGAAAAAAAAAAATATAAGTTCAAAGTTTTCTTACTAAATATTGATGTAAAGATGCATCATATTTAATCAACAAATGACATATACCATAATAATAAAGCTTAAATTTGACTACAGAGTGAATAATTTTTCTGATGTCTGGAGTCTGAAGGCTTAAAGTATGGAAATGGAGGACTTCTTATGCAATGTGTGAGGTAGATACAGTTTCTATTCCCTTTTGTGAATGTTATCACCAAAAAAATTACAGAACAATCAGAGCTGAGCTAGTATGGGTCTGTGCTCTGTAGAAGGCGGAGTGTGGAGACAGAATGAAAAGCCTCTGTCATTTTCAAAGACTAGTGTTGAGGACACTATGGAAGCACACAAACGTGTTAAGCAAGCTCTTCCATGACAAAGTGAGAACAGAGTAACTCTTTTGCAATTTCACAGTTTAGCTAAAAGTAAAATGACTTCTTTTCTATCTTCAAAGCTCCTAAGCACCTTAGGCCTCAAGTACCATGCAGTTATCATGCCAGTTACACTAGGATTTGATATTTGACATGTACCAAGTGATTTTCAAAAGGACTCCAAGCAATCATTAGGTGTTAGTTTGTTGTTTTCTGCATAGATTATTATGGCACTTTCACAGACCCATTGTCTGACCTTGATTAAAATTCAGGAAATGTTAGCCCATTGTCTGTGTTCAGACCACAGAACAATACCTCTATTTTGACATACCTTTAATAAACCAGACATTTCATTTATCTTTGCAAAATGGAGTGAGATTGCTGGTTTATTTATCCTTCATGCACATCTGAGATGTAATTGGGAGACTTGTTATAGACATGTTATTAAGCTATTTCAGCTCTACATGTCATTCTGCAATAATTCAAAGGACAGCAATTTTAAGCTCTCTGCTGGCTACAGAATAATGGGACTGCCTTAGAGTCTACAAAATATCTTGATAGTATTACTCAGTTCTCATTTTATGTTTTAATTGAAACCATTATCAAATAATGATTCTAGGCCAGAAATAATAGTTAATAAAGTTCTGGAAATCACATCTGCTCCTGTTGCTCTCAGTTCTGACTATTCCCGCTGAGGGATAAGAGCCCTGTTCTACAGTTTTTCTATCAGAAGATTGAGTGCCTATTAGAGGGATTGGATATACAGTGCTCTTGAAAAATGCTGGTTGGTTTACTTGAAAATGGAAATCTTCTACTGTATGATATTTAACGTTGGTATAAGCATCTGAGGTTTTCCAGGTGTGTGTTGAGTCCTGCCAGAATGTTTCCCATGGGACTATGAATTATAAATCAAATAAATAGGATGAGGATATGGACACTAACTAAGTTTGCCCTGCATTGAGCAATGCAGTGGGTGAGGTAATCTCGGGGGTCCTCTCCAACAAAAAGTGATTCTACAGTTTAGTGAGCCTGTGCTTGTCCCAGGTAGTGCCTGGGCATGAGCCAGACACTGCTCTCAGCACCCTGCAATGGAGCATTCCTTTTTTATGTATAGAAAAATAAAGGCAGAGAGCTTATTAATACGATATATCATCAGCCATCAGATGTATCTTTTGTGTATACTCCCTGGGAAAGACATAGGCCTATAAGAAAAAATCCTGTATATGATGTTTTTCTTACCATTATTACAAACAATATGATTCCTTTGTGTAAGAAAGATCACAATTGAATTAAACGCTGTTAAGGCCACTGAAGGAGCTTGCCATAAGATAAGCCACCACAGCAGGAACTTGAGTAAAGTACAGAAGAAACGAACTTGCAACAGCAAGGCCCTAATTCCAGGCCTAGCGGAGCTGAGGTCTGGTTAGCACGCCTTGCTTAGTGCATACAGGCAAAAATTCCGACTGTGGTAGACTGTGGGAAAGGAAGCAATTGCTTTTACACATGCCATCCCTGTGGGAACAGCATCTATGCCCTGTGGATACCCAGAACTTGGACTGTATGAAAGTGTTACCTGAGAAGAACCACTCTGGGATCCCCAACCACTGAGAAGACATGGGTGAAGAAGGACTAGGAAGATGCCATGGAATCCAGAGGTGTGGATCAGACTATCTTCTGCTTGATCTCTCTCTGTCTCTCCCTCTTCACCCCCGCCCCCTTTCCCATTTTTCTCACATTTACTGTTAAATAAAATCTGTATTGTTGATTTTGGCATTTTCACCTTAATTCAGGCAGAGGCATCTCTTAATAATTGGGTTCTAACACTATGTTGTTACTTTATAATAACACAGAATCATAGAATGGCCTGGGCTGAAAAGGGACCTTAAAGATTATCTAGCTCCAATCCCCACACCATGGGCAGGGACATCTTTCCCTAGATCAAATTGCTCAGAAGTCCACCCAACCTGTCCTTGAACACTTCCAGGCATGGGGCATCCACAGCTTCTCTGAGCAGCCTGTTCCAGTGCCTCACCACCCTCATAGTAAAGAATTTCTTCCTAATATCTAATCTAATCCTACTCTCTTTCAGTTTGAAACCATTTCCCCTTGTCCTTTCACTATATGCTCTGGTAAAAATTCCTTCTACATCTTTCTTGTAGGGTTTCTTCAGATACTGGAAGGCCACAATTAAGTCACACCTGAATTACCTTATCCTAAACTGTTAAGGAGTGTTTGACACTGATCATATGTTGATCATATGTATTTTTGTGCATCAGAGATGAATAAGTGGTTATCAGCCAGAATTCCCAGCAGTGAAATGTCTTGTTTGTTCAGTTTTTTAAGAAGAACAGAAGTAAATATATCTGTAACCTGCAGGCTCAGCAAACAGAAAGGTATGCATATGACTCTCCTTTCACTATTAACCTCACCTGACTGCCTATCACTCCAGTGTTGGCTTTGTTTGTGTACCTAGCCTTTTATTAATTTAGGCTCAGCCTAGGGACATGTAATGATTTCTGAATTTCTCCATGTAAGTGTGATATTCTACCCAGCTGAAACAGCATTTCTGTTCTGACACATTTGTCCCATGGTGCAGGAAAACAAACAAAACTGTAAGAGCTCCTTTCTCTGCATAGTGTATTTTTTCTATGCTATGCATTCAGAAGACAAAGTTAATGTCAACTTTAGGTTAATGTAATAAAAATGATGATGCGATTTCAGTTGTTGGGAACTCTAACAAAGGGGAACAAACCCTAAAAAAGGGGATGTTTCATTTTTTTGGTATTTTAATTGCCTTCATGCACTTACATACCTGCAGGCTGTAGATGCCTTCTTCTCCAACATTTTTACATTGGTTTGACAATGTAAGATTGATACAGTAGTGGAAATAACAAAACTGCATAGCATCTATAATAAAAACTCTCGGCGTTTTATTGTAGCAAGCACTTCCCTATGTTCACATATGAGTCATATGAATGTCTATCTACACTGACTTATAAATTAATCAGACCTTCTTACTATATGCTTACATTATGTGACACTCAGAAGTAATAAAGGAAGGGTAGCAAATGGACCAAATTTATTACAGGGAAAAAAAAGGAATAAATAAAATGAAGCAGAAATACGGCTAATTAGATAAGTGTTTAGACAGGAACCGGTAGATTTGAGACTACTTAAAATCTGATCTACAGAACTGAAATTCCAAGTGCTATTTTTAATATTGAGATTATTGAAGAATTTTATTCTTGTCACTTTTCAATTAAATTTAAAAATGAGAAAGGCTTTTCATATCCTAATGCCTACAGTTATAATCAGGAAAAGGAATTGAAAAGAGTGCACTTCCTTGTATTTCTATATTGTGATACAGGATAAAGTACAGGTTTTCATACATTGTGTTACAATAACTTTTTCATTTTGCCAGGAAAGGTGTCCAGTTTATGCTTCAGGTGCCATTTGTGCTAGCTCTATGTCCCAGCACCTAGCAATCTTGTGCCTGCCCCAGGCAGAGGCTGGACTGAGACCGATTCTCAGCGCGGGTGGGACAGGCGAATCACTTTTCGGGGTTTGCCTCAACCCCCAATGGCTGCTGCTCTCAAAGAAGGCAGGAGGAAGCAGAGAGACACTCTGTGGGGGGAAAGAGTTTATTAGAACATGGTAGAAACCATGGAGCAATCTGCCCGCCAGGTGGAGTGGGGGCCATTCTGTACCTCGCCAACATGGGCGTGGAAAACATACAGTAACCAACAGATGCTCGTCGGTGGGTGTTACAAAGGTAGGGGGAAGGGATTACAGCAAATAAGGCGAGAGGTAGGTGGGGAGAACTGAAGCCAATGGCAAGGCATGGATCACGGCTTCCGGTAACTTCTGGGGTTCTCGGCTGCAGGCGCCTCAAACCAGTGGATTTTACGATCCCCTTGGTTCTGCTGGTCATGGCTCACTGCAGCAAGCTTCTGTAGCTATAAACGCAGCAATGAAAATAGTAAATCAGTAAGCATCATCTAAGCATTACATTTTCCACATCGACTAAAATTAGAATTTGGAATCTGACCTGAAAAGTGTTAGCAATGAAAGTTGGAGTCTCTCCATATTTTCCAGATTTATATATGGGTACCAAAGGCCAAATTCCAACCACAAACGGCTTCATAGTGAATTTTTCTTTTTTTCTTCCACTTCTTTTCTGAATTTTAAACCTTGTTTATTACAGCTTTTTAAATGTTTATTCCTCAAGACTTCTCACTAAGACAAGTATAGATGTCATATTTCTATAATACTATTTTAAAAAACAATTTACTTATTAAAAGATAGCTATTTTTTTGCCCTTTGGAGGAGGACAATCACAATGATTAAGTGGGCAAAACCCCCAAACAAACAGTGTTAATTAAAATAATCCTATGTACAAATCTCTTTAATTTTCATGATAACACCTGACTGCATCAAAAATATAAACACCCATCTGAGTTTGTATCATCATAGATTTAAATTGTATCCAATTGTCATTGTTCTGGAACTATTCCATTAGCATGATTTGGAGTCAGATAGGTGGCAATCAAAACAATTGATTCATGTTCTTACAAATTGTATGCCACTATCTTGCAAAAAGGAGTGAAGATCTTCTTTGGATGCTTGTTTAATATCACAAAGACATCAATTGGCAGCCGGAAGTGCAATAGAAAAAGCAGAATGAAAATTCTGCTAGTTTAGAAACTCCCCAGTGATGGCAGATAAAAATAGTCTGGTTGTTTGGCCTCCTCCATGGTAAGAAGGAGGTGTGCAACAACTGACCTTTGAGACTGACCTTATTTTCAGATGCTGCTGCTTTGGCCACATTACCCTTAAAGAGGATAGAAACAAAATATAAAAATACCGTAGCATAATACTGTAGATTGACTCTGCTGTGAAAGTACTGTGACTCTGCAGTACTGGTGGCAGGAAATTATTTCCTCCTAAAAATTCCAAGACAGTATTAAATGACAGTGGATTTAGCCACTGAATATGAGAAGCTTTACACCATCTCGTCCACTGGCTGAAAAAAAAGGGAGCTGAGGATGCTTTTCTGTGGGTACTAGAGTAAGATGATTAAGTAACACAAACTTCCTGCAGAAAAATAGTGCTGTGCACAATGTACAAAACCACTTTTCATAACAAGATGTTCTTTCTACTTATTTTTAAAAAATATTTTGGTTCAGACACGGCATTCTTCCTCAGAAAAAATAGATTTCATAAAATAAAACAGTACAAAGATATATATTTACAGTTTTCCAAAATTGAAAATGACTGATAATAGTTGCCACTAGATATATGGTTTTCATCATACCAGTTTAGATAGCTGGGCTATTAATAAAACTAAGAATAAACTAATGAGTAAGGGCTCTTTTCATTGTTGACAGAAGTAGAGAAAAACACAGATACTTCCAGAAATACAAGCACCTTAAGAGAGCAATTCTTCTTATCTGTCTTTGCCACATACTTCAGAGTGACATGGCTATCCATTGTTTGTTCCACCAGCAGAGACTTACTGGCTTTGACTTAGATATCTAAGCCTCTTAGACAGCAAATCTAGATTATCAAAGTGTTCAAACAGTGCTACTGTCTTAACTCCTGTTTTATAATCCTATGCTGTTCTTCCTACTCTAGGCCTTTTATGATACTTGTCTGAACTCTGAATATATCTATTTTGAGCATAATTGGTATAACATTTTGCTCCAAGTTTACCATTGACCAATACATACAATTAGCAGTTCTAAATCAAACAGAGACCAAGTTTTGATGATAGCTCAGATGAACTGAAGTATCTGCAGTCCTCAACCTGTGTATCTATGGATAAAGACTATGCATAGTTGCAAAAAATGCATAAGGAAGTTCCTCAGGCCATCTGATACATTTAAAAACAAAGTGCTAGAAACAGGTCTTCTCTTCTAGACTTCCCAACCTGAACACAGGAAGAAATTAATTGAGAATTTTTAAATTATGAAACCCAGAAGTACTGAGATAGAAGTGCAGGAGGAAAGATTGAGCAGAATTCATAAGATTCTGAAAACTGTAAGACCCTTTTGAAATCTGAAAGGTGGAAGAAATCAAATCAATATTTGCTTTACTGTATGTATTGTATATGGCTTTCTGAGCAAGAGAGGATGGAATAGTGGTTCCTTGAAAGAGTGGAACTTCCTTGTTTGGTCTATAAATATAAAAATAAAAGGTGTATAATATAGAACTATCAAGTTTCCTGTACAATACAGTTAGAAGTTATACATGTGTTTTGGTTTTCTAGAGTATATTTATTGATTGTACATCTGTTGCAAATAGTGTAATTTAATACTTTAATGAAATCTAAATGTTCTAGGATCAAGCATAGATACATGAATATGCTATAAAGTATAGCCTGAGCTTTATGGACATTCATAAACCCGTTCTGGCTTGATCCCAAAATTTTAATTTAATCTCTGTAAAATTTCATAGCAGACTTCTGTCTTAAAGCATTCTTTCCAGACTGTCCAAGAAGCTATAAAATTTCATATCCCACACCCTGGGGAGTATCTCCCTACCGAGTTTCAAAGAACTTTTTCAGCCTTTTTTTCCTCACTGACTTTCCCAATTAAATTATCCCTGTGACCATTGTCTGCTCCCAAATTAATTATTTTTTTAGATTACACTCTTCTAAGAGCAATGCAAAGGAAAAGAAGATACCAAAAAAATGACAGTTTTTCCTGCCCCCTGGCAGCAGTGTGAAATTTTAGATGAGGACAGGAATTTGGTAATTTTCCATTCTTTGGAACATAGTCATCTTATCTGCACTAGACAACCTTTTTATCAGGCAGCTGTTAATTTTTTCTTAGATCTAATTTTACCAGCTACAGACCAGATCCTAAAATTTCCCTGATATTACTGTGTCATCCCATATTTCCATGCTGGACCTGCAAACTAAAATTTTGCAGTCATTACTATTTGGATTTTTTTTCCCAGATATTATTCATATAATACTATTTTGTTACATATGGTAAAGAAAAATGTGCCTTATAAATTCTTTAAATATTTTTAATAAAAACATCTTAAATATGAGAGGGGAAGTGAAATCATCAGTATAAAATGATCAGGTCTAAATTTGTTTAACATCGTAATCTATCACAAAATATTTTGCTTATTTTATATTGAATAAAAGTCATCTTCCAATGGGAGTAGACAGTGAGTCAGTATTGACCAAGCCAATAATAGGTAACAATAGCCTGGCTGAGAAGACAAAAATAAACACTGTGCCTTTTTTAACAACCATGGACCAACACCTGAGTTAGAATGAATCCATGTGACTTCATTTAAGGATGGGAATGCAATGTTGCACATCAAAATCCTTTGACATGAAAATAACTCACAAACATAGATGACTACCAGAAAGATAGATACTAGAAGATTCCCAGAAAGAGCCAGAAAGAAATTTTTCTCTTAGATTGAACTAATGACAAAATTGCAGAAATAGTGTGACAAACAAGGCCTGTTCTGTGTAATGCAAAGCATGGCAAAAGAGAAGAACAGAGGCAGCAAAGTTAGATCAAACTGAAGAACAATGAAATAAAATGGGATGAAAAGAGAGTAAAGAATATAATACCTTGAATTTTACCAATTGCAACACGTTCAGGAGAGTGAGGGTGACATATTCTGAAACTCAAATTGCTACAAGCGTCATGTTTAGCTCAGCACTCAGATGTGATAATTATACTGTTTTAAATGCAATTACTATCTCAATTCCTTGCTCTTAATATTGTCTAAAGGAGTGTTTTTTGGTTTTGGTTTTGTTTTTTTTTTTCTGTTGTTGTTTTTAAAGGGAAAGAATATTTCCAGATTATTTACTGTTGCTTGCTGTTACTGTTTTTTACATCTGATTTGACACTTCCACTCTATGTTCAAGTTTCCATTGGTGTGACATCACATATACAGCACTAACACAGAGCTACCATGACATGGTAATGAAATAAAATATGAAGTAGCAGGAAATGACTGGAAGGAAGCTACTGGGAAGAAACGCAAAAGATCAATAATAAATTAAATTAAGTGCAAAATGATACATAGAGTAAATACCACCATGAGGTAAAATATGTTCTTATCTAACTCTCATCCATGCTTGAGAATCATGTCAGACTACAGAAACAAAATGATTTTGTGTTTAATTTGCCAAATAATTGCCCTACTCATATGCTAAATGTATTCTGGTTCACATTACAGATCTGCAGAATAGTTCAATATTTTTCTGTCAATCTATTCATATTGTAATTTGTTGGCAATTTGCAATTTAATATATTCCTTAGGAATTAGTTGCTATAGACACAGCATCACTTTTTCTACATACTGCACTGTTCATTCACTTAGCAAAGCACTCCACTTTGAACTACTTCTTCATTAATGGGACTGCAGGAAATAACCCAAATAACTCATTTCTACAGTACTACAGAATTAAGACAGTGATTCTTAATTACCACAATTAAGACAGTGATTTTAAACCTTTACTGTTTTTACTTTTGCTGTAAAACTGTTCCCTGATAAATATTTTAGAAATTTATTGCAAAACTGGGGGTATTGAGAAGGGCTGAGTAGGTTTTATATTCTTCCCGTGGAAAGACTATCTCTGATAAAAGCCCACCAGTATACCAGGCAATGAAGAGAACATGAGGCTTGTTCTTACAGGGAAACAGTCTTTTCCCTGTGCTCCAACACAGTATTTCTAACAGCAAGAAGGCAGTGAATAGCTGTTTGAGTCACAAGGAAGTCTGGTGGTGAATGCCCATATCAATATCTAAGCTAGAGAAGAGTTCCATTGGAGAAACTGTTAAAAACCAAACACACAGACATACATAACTAAAACCAACCAACCAACCAAAAAAACCCAACCACTTTCATTGTTTCAAGGACCTGTAAGGTACTTTGTGCTGTTCTACTGGCTTATGATATACTCACATGAAAACTATGCAATGTTAAAATGACTATGAGTGTGGTAGGCTGGATCCTTGTCTAGAGCTTAGTGTTTTTTCATTATGATACTACATGCATCATCCACACAAGTATAATGATGATGCAAGTTTGTTCTAAGAAAGAGAAATTGCTATTGCAATTATTCAGAGGGCTTCTTTCTGGTTTTCCCCCTCTGCACATTGTGTCAGTGTACTGTGAAACAATCTGACATCTCCTGTGTAGGGATTCATTCGTGACAAACATAACTGTAATTTCATTTGGTTGTCTTGAGAAGTAGCAACTTTCCAAAAACCTACTGGGTGACTAATCAGAAATTAATATAGCCATATCATGGATTTTTAAGTTGACTGTGTCACTGAGGAAGTAAATTACTTTTATTTGATTATGAGCAGCAGATCCTAATACAACACTTAGAATACTAGGTATTGAAGATATGAAGGCTGTGGGGCTGGCTTCCCTTCATATATAAATGTGAAGGTCTGTTTCATTCCATTTATTTTAGGCATCAAAATCAAAGTGCTGAAATTAGGAACTTAATTGCCTACATTACCTGTACAGGAAAAAGCACGTACAAAGTGCTTCATATATCTGATGGAAAGATTTATTCTTCTATAGCTACCATATACCTACCTCTGTACTAAAATACCTAAACCCTGTATATCTCTAAATCTATCTCCAAAAAGAGAATCACATATGTGAATCTAAGTTCTGAAATACTCATTTTTGACAGTGTAGGGCAGCTTAGAACTGTAGGTTCATTGGTTCTGTAGCAAAAAAAAAAAAAAAAAAAAAAGCAGCCCAAATACCTTATGCTTCTTATACTTCTCATTTCTGTGCTTGTTCTGGGTTCTTTCTCTAAAATGAGATTCATGCTTATCATTTGTGTGAAAACCAATAGATAATAGGCAGGTCGGCTACAAAAGTATGATAGCCAAATTAGGGGAATTTATTTTGTTTTAATACTACCTCAGGATAAAGTCAAGAATGCAAAGTGTCATCTACAATGATCAGAAAAATGAAGAGGGTAGCAAAAGTGGAAGTTGTTCCTGTAATAACGTTATATATATAGTAAATGCCGTTCCAGTTACATTGTTTCCTTTTTTTTACCATCTGTAGTGATGCCAGAGAGGAGAAGACCTTAATGATCTGAATATTTGCTACTCATAAAAAAAATTCTTAAAAGAATTGGTATTTCTTCTCTGTGTCAGGATTCTTAGACTCCACATGATTGAACACTTTCTCCTTTCATTGGATGACTGAAGGGCCCACAGTTATTGCTAGTTATTAAAAGTTTCATCTTAGAATGATGTACAGTCCCTTCCATCATCTGAATTTCAAATATATATTTTTGCTCTCTCCCAAACAGGGAATCCGGGTTGCTTTCTGCAGCTACACAAAAGGAGAAGAGGATCATATTGTTCCCTGTAGAACTACTGCAACAAATTAATGTTGTGTATTGGGGTAATGAAAATCAGAAATGTTGTAACAGAAAATTTGCTATATTCCACCATGGATACATGCCTAATTTCACATCCCCAGCTGAGATGAATGGAGTGGTTAACAGCTTATAGAATTTTGTTTCAGGCTATTTTTGGTCTCAGGCTGCACCATTGAATTGGTTTACGTTTCATTTCATAATTGTAAGGTTTTCTGAAAGTAGAGGAGCAGAAACAATGAAAGGAAAATGAACAAAAATAAAGAAAAGGAGAAAAAAAAATGTTATAACCCTGAAAACATATACCAACCTGACCCTGAGGGATTTTTATGGAATGTTGAGAGCAATGTATTTACTTCACTCAAAATATAAACTTGATAAAAGCGAACAACTGACGCACTTCTTTCACTTTAATACTTAATACGTAAAAATAATGTGAAATTTGTAAGTAAAAAAAATTAGGAAGAAAAGTGATAAATCTAAATAGCATTGCAATATATTAATTAAACATTGACCTAGACTTCACGTCAAATCATGGCTATGAAATTAATCCTTCCTTTAATCTCTAATAAATTATTCTTTTTATCAGACCTTAATTTTTTACCATATTTAAAATGAACATAATGTTTAAAAAAAATCTATATAAATTATTTTGAAATTATCTCATAAAGCACATATATCCATATTCAGAAAGGCAGCTACTGTTATCTGTACTGAAGTTCAGGGACTAATTGATGTAGTTTAATACATTTTAAGAATGGTGCTGAAAAAGAAGGTGGTTTGCCTTCAAGGAAGACTCTTCACAGTAGTGCACACACAGGATGGAGGTTTTCCAGAGAGCTGCAGGTTCTTTCAACTGAAACTGAACTGGCAATGGATTTGGTCCTTCCAGATTCACCTACCCTTCCCTTCCCTTCCCTTCCCTTCCCTTCCCTTCCCTTCCCTTCCCTTCCCTTCCCTTCCCTTCCCTTCCCTTCCCTTCCCTTCCCTTCCCTCCCTTCCCTTCCCTTCCCTTCCCTTCCCTTCCCTTCCCTTCCCTTCCCTTCCCTTCCCTTCCCTTCCCTTCCCTTCCCTTCCCTTCCCTTCCCTTCTCTTTGCATTTGCTTTCTCAAATCTATCCTAGACCTATTATTTTTAAAAAAGTTTCACTGATGGGCTCCATACCAAGCAGACAACATACACAATTTTGTGGGTCTCATTCAAAATTTTTAAGCACTGTGCATGGCAGTAGGATAACATCAGTAAGATTTGTTAGTGGCAGAAAAATATCTCAAGAATTCTTGGCTTTCAACTCTACTCAGATACTCCTCCTCCTCTTTATTCAATAAGCAATCACAGGCTCTTTCTTTCTTCTTTTTCTCTCTTTCTCTCTCTCTCACTTTTTGTTTCTCACTTTTTCACTCTCTTTCTCACTTTTTATTTCTTTCAATAGCCAGATACAGAAGAAAGTGTTTTTTTGAGCTGTGATTGGGTTTGATGTGTAAAATATTTATCTGCTCCTCAAAATTTTCATTTTAACTTGTTTACCTTAACCTTAATGTGCCTGAAATAAAGGAATACTTGTGGAGCTCAGAGTAATGAAGACATTATTGACACAGTAGTAAATGAGTTAAGCATTTCAAAGTACTTAGATAAACGAGTTTATTAAACTATTGGAATGCACTGGGAGCTAACACTAGAGAAGATGATTTTACAGACTTTACCAGTCAGATAATTCTTTTTCTTGTTAGGCAGTTAAAATAACACTGAGCAATCATCAATACCAATTTTATGGCTCTTTGTCATGAAGCAGACATACTGTAATTCATAAGGAATGATACCTTGTTGTGCTGCAATCTCTCTTTATTTTTAAAACATCCAATAGAGGCAAGATGTAACAGATATTCCATGGATGAATCTCTTCTATTACATATGAACCAGGCATTTATGGATGATGTATATGTGTTGACAAAGAAACACAAGCCAAGTTTTCACAGGTGTCAGCTCTATTTTGGAACTTGAACAAGCAATTAACCGAGGCATGGAGGCTGCTGCAAGCTTCATTGGCTGTTCACAGCTTGATGGTGCACTACATCATTGGTTGGAGGCAGCACATTATGGAGCTGTGTTCTGCCAGAAGGCTTTCTTTATGCCTCGTTGGAAGGCGTATACAAGAGCAAGGGTTCACACAGAGATAAGTGGCAAATCTGAGCCTTGTAAAAGATATACATAATGTGGGAGACAAACCCTAGGACATCAGAAGAGGTTTTAAAAAATGTGGTAGAATGCAAGAGAAGAGAAGAGAAAATAGAAGTTTTGAAGTAGAGCATAGAAAATAAGACAAAAATGTCACAAAATAATTGAGGTTGGAATTGACCTGTGGAGATCATCTGGTTCAACATAATTTTTAAAGCAGATCAGCTAGAGCAGATTGCTCAGGGTTTGAATCTAAGGTCCATTCAGGCTTTGAATCTAAGAATAGATAACCTGGATGAGAGGTTAACCTGTAGGTAAGTTAAGCAAAAATTCCTGCATGTCAATTTGTACTCACTGCCTCCTGTATTTCTGCTCTTTCCCACTATGATGATTCTGGCTGCACCTTCTTCAATTCTTTATTTCATTTTGCTAGGTTTTCCATGAGAAGATTCCCACTGAGCCTTTTCTTCTCTTCCTAATGCAGCTCAGGAAGCTGTTAGCCTTTTCTTCTAAGGCACATTGCTGGCTTGTGTTCAACTTAGTGCTCACCAGGTTCCCTTGGGTCTTTTCAGTAAAACTGCTTTCTTGTCAGTCAGCACCCAGAGCATACTTGTACTTCAGTCTATTCCTCCCTGGGTGCAGAAGTTTGCATTTCCCTCAATTCAACTTTGAGAGGTTTCCTTCATCCATTTCTCCTGACTGTTAAGGTTGCTATGAATGGCAGAAAAATAATTTAGTGTATCAGTCACTTTTCCCAGTTTTGTATTGCCTGCAGCCTTGCTGAGGGTACAGTTCTGTGCCCGTAGTCCAGGCCATTAATCAGGATGTTAAACAATTATGACCCCTGGGGTACTGCTCCAGTAGTGAATGGCATCTATTGCCACTGATTACAGTCCTCTGGGCCTGGCTGTTTGGTTAGCTTTCAATCCAACTCATTGTCCACATATCTAGCCTGTATTTTATTAGTTTGTCTATAAGTATGTTATGGGAGTGAAAGTCAAAAGGCTTCCTAAAATCCAGACAACCTTTCATTCACCATCATCCATGAAGTGACTCATCTCATTGTAGAAGGCTATCAGGTTAGTCCAGCATTACTTCCCTTTAATAAATCCATACTGACTACTTCCAATGACCTTCTTGTCCTTGACATGTCTGGAAATGGTTGCCAGGATCAGTTGCTGCATCACCTTCCCAGGGATTGAAGTGAGCCCTGTAGTTCCTCAGATCCTCTTTCTTCCCCTTCTTGAAGGTAGGGCTGGAATTCGCAGTCTTCCAGTCTCCAAGAACTTTCCCCAGTCATCATGACATTTTGACAAAAATTGAGAGTGGCCCCACCATGACACCAGCCAAGTGCTTTGGAACTTGAAGGTACATTCCATCAAGCCTCATTGACTTGTGCGTGTTCAGATGTTTAAACCTCCCCTAACTGGATTCTCCTCCACTGAGGATAAGTTTTCAGAATTACAGAATCGCAGAATAGTCTGAGTTGGAAGGGGCTCACAAAGATCCGGCATTGAGTCCAGCTCTTTAATGAATGTCCCATAAAGGTATCAAACACATGACCTTCATATTATTAGCATCAGGCTCTCATCTCCAGTCTTTCCCCCTGGTCTGAAGGTCCTGGGATTCAGGAAGGCCAATTCTACCAGAGAAGAAGGCATTAAGTATCTTGGCATTTTCTGCCTACTTTTCCATGACCTATCCTCCTCCATTTTGATGATCTTTAAAGATCTTTTCTAACCTCAGCTGTTCTATGATTCTGGAGTTCTGTAAACTTTGGCTTTAATTGCTTAATACATTTTTTTGGAGGTATGAAATGACTAGAAGAAAGGAAATGTTGCATTCCTTCATACAGATTTCTCTCCTCAGAGGCTTAAAAGGCCATTTCTGTTTAAAAACAATGCTCCATCAAGACTTCACTAAGGAAAATTTTTAACATCATTGTAATAATGGATATTACTTGGTTAATGCCAAACAGCCAACTTAAACACCCACTTGAAAATCAGGGCATGCCCACATTTCCTGTTTCTAGGACAAACTCATGACATCTTTACTAGAAATTACTGTTAGATTAACCACATGAACCATGCTATAACTTTCTACTAAGCTAAAAGGCATGTGAATATTCAATTATTTATATTCCCTGAGAAATGTAAATTTTTCTAGCATTATTTAAGCAACTTCAATAGACTTGGGAAAATAAGAAACACTGATCAAAGCATCTTAAATGTGTCTTTTCAAAGACAATGGCTTTGAAGCTAGATTTTTACATTGTAAAAGGAAACAGAATTTCCACTGGTATCAATCCCTGAAGCTAAACCAAATTGCAATATAGGAGAATGGAAGAGAGAAAAAAATAATCCCTTTAAAGATTCTCTGAAAATTGATTGATGTTACTTATGTAGTGTAGCCATAAAACTGTAAAAGAATTAACATAGTGTCCTATGAAGGCATTTAAGGGATGACGCATTCATGAAACCAAGATTGCCCCAAGACATTTCATGAAAGTACGGAGTCAATGGCATACAGTTCATTGGTATGTACAATATATAACAATTGTATATCTCGTATATACAATACATACAATGTAAACATACAGGGTATAGTATGTAAAGATGCACATCTTCCATCCCTTCAGAGAAAAATGGCATATTAAATCTTTCTGAAGTCAAATAATATTTCAATTGCCACCAGTTATATTATGAGACAAGAAGAGTGTATGGCAGTCTGGAAAAAAAAAACCAGCAATTCACAGGCTGGTATTGAATCTTAAATGATATTATAATTGAGATTTCTACATCCAGCATGACATTCTAAGGGACTAGAATATTTTTAAAAAAGATTTAAACATGTTAGAGTTATATTCTTGGGAGCAGTGAGTTGTTTCTCCTTTTAACCATAGTGTTTTACAGTAAATGCTTTTGTTAACTTTTCTGAAAGAAAAAAAATAGGAGTTAATCTGAAATGGTCCACAATTTATAGTAATTTTTCTCAAGGTTTATCTTTAAGGAAAAAGATTTGAAGTGATCAATCCATAAAAAAATCACTTCTAGTACCTGATTTTAATTTGTTTGCTTATTTGTTTCATAGAACTTGGCTAAAAATATTTACCTCTACCCTCCTAAGAATGGTGGGATTCAGCTAGCCTGACTTAAACAAACTGAATCTAAATTAGTTAATTTTAAAAAGCAACAAACAAACAAATAAACCCAAACCAAATTGCATTCTAGGATAAAATTAATTTTACTTATATCAGACATCTTGGTAGGATAAGGTTTATAATTTTTTATTCTCTAGATTATACAATTTTAACAATACGAAAATAAGAGAACAAAATTAAAATAAAATTACCATTATTACCATTAATTACCATTATTTAAAATTAAAATAAAGCACAATGTATGAAAAAATGGGAAGCCTTTTTTGAATCCAAAATTCTGGCAAATGCATTAGAGAAATAATGAATAATGCCAATAATATAAACTTCATCAAAGATAATAAAAATATTGCAACTAAAGGACAAAAATATTGAAGCTTCCCTTTCAGGGGAATAATAGATGAAAAGAGATACATAGGAGGCATTTTGCATTAATAACTCTGTGATTTCAAGAACCAAAGTAAGATCACAAAATTTTTCAAATTAATTCATCAACTCATTTTTGCTTACCTTTCCTCTTTCTCATCATATTTTCAGAATATCTATGGATGGTATTGTGACTATCCTTTATGCTCTGTGGCTTATAAGTTTATATCTGTTCTGAGCCAAAACTGGTGAATTGTCGAACATGGTGAAGTATACAGAAAGAAAAACACCACCAAGGGAAAAATAATACAGTTTCTTGAACCTTTCCTTACTACATATTGAAGTAATTGAGATGCACACTGTGATGATTTGAGTACTGCAAATCAACTTAAAAATTGGACAAACCCTTGGGAGAAGACTATGTGTAAAAAAGAATAAGGAAAAACCAAACATATATATTCCAAGGCTATGACTGAAAAGTCATAATTGTCACTACTGTTTTTCACTAAACAAATAATGCAATTTCATACAGACCCAGAATATCTAGAACATCTATCTCTTTCTCAGAATGATTTGTGTTACTAAAGAAATTCATTTCTCACCATTTCGTTACTTTGTCACATAAAAATTGATCACAGACAAATAACCTCTATCTCCATGTTCCTTGACATTTATTGAGATTGATTTTTGGAGGCATGTCAAAAATTTTGAAACAAAATGAATTCTCTTAATAAGTGGATAAATCTTGCCCGTCTTTGTTTTTTGAAGAGGATTAACCTAGAAATGATAATTGCTTGCTCCCACAAGACAGATATTTGAAAATGAAAATTCAGGAGTGTGGTATTGAGTTGACATGTTTTGTTTCACTTGTTGAAATTGAACTCAATAGTTGAAATCTTGCACAACAGGGATTATCCACTTTCTTTTCTCTGCAAAATGCAAGAGATCCCAAATTTTGTATCTTGTTCAAGTGCAAGTAGTATCGAATTTAGAATGCAGTGGTGTAGTATGACACACACATTTGCTATAGAAAGGCAAAATAATGCTACATATATGCCAGTATCTTGATTCTCATAATGAAAAAGATTTATTTGGAAGAAAGAAGTGAAACAACCATAGAAAGAAAATGCAACAATTTTCTGTTATAACAAGTGTTTTCTCAGATTCTCTATGACAAAAAAGATTTGAGTTGAAGATTTAAATAAGTAATCTGGTTATCTGAGCTGTATATCTTATGCATGAACAGACTCTAAAAGCACAAAAGATTTCTCTGGAAGCTGTTAGAACTATTTTGTAATTATTTTTATGAACTTATGAGTTCTTTTAATGAGAAAATTTGAACTTTTTCAAGGTTGCATAAGCCTAGTGAAATGTTTCTGAAGAGTTCCCTAGGCTGGAATTTATAGCAAAGCCAAAACAATGGAAGAGCAGAGTGACTAGAACCCATCTTAGTGCCATCTGCCTCCATCACCGTGCTCAAAGTTTCTGGGATCTTTCTCTGACTCTGTGGTCCACCTTCCACTGAGTATACTGATGGTTGTCTTTGACTCATCTGCCACTTCCCTATTAATCATCACAAAAAAAACCCAAAACATTGCAACCAGTCTTGAAAAGAAAGTATTTACTTGTGCCTGCTTAGAGTACAGTAGTATTTAAAAAACATGAAACGTATCATCAGGCAAGGAATACAATTTCCCCTCTACTCCATTTTGGTCAGAATTATTTTATAACACAATACACTACATAATATAACAGCATAATAGATACTACTGTTAATGTTAGATTTATTCATGTCTATCTGTACTATTAGAAAAATAAATTTTATATATTTAACTTGTGCTTTTCTTTGAGACATCGTAAGTTCTTTATCTCAGATATATCTTGAAACAGTTAGGTCTCAAATTCAGCTATTAAGTTCATGAAATAACTTTTGGATTTTGTTTTTACAATGTATACAGAGAATGAGTGGTCCTTTAAATTGCAATATTCAACATTTTTAAAAGTATTTTTATTTCAGTCTGTAATTTTTAAATTAATCTTTTTTTTCCCAGATTTTTTTCATAGATACATCTTTCCTTGCATAGATACATCTTTCCATGCTTTTAATCTTTCTTATCATCAGCCATGAAATCTTCTATTTTCTATTATATATAGTTAAGAAAGATGACAAGAACTGAATAAAGTATTCCAAGTAATGGAAAATCATTGTAATAATCACAGTGTATTTTTGCCGATTTCCTTTTTCTGACTAAAAGAAATTCTTGTCATGTTCATACAAAGGGCAGTTCTGTTCAGATAATAATCTAATACAAGATATTACAAAATAGATTTTAAAAATGGCATAGATTTTGTGAGAGAAAATACTAGCTTATCTAACAGTATGTGCAGTATTTGCATCAAAATGTTTTGCTGCCTTTTTTTCTAGCATAATACTTAAAGTACATAATTTCAAGTACATTCGTTCTTCTCTTGTACTAAAATATGATGCACTTCTGGTGGAAAATGTGAGTAGCAGGATGATTATAATTCTTCCATTGCATCCTGTAATGATATTTGTTGTGCTGACCTTTCATACATTTTATTTCATGGTAAACTTTTCTTTCACTTTCTTTTTGGGGCTTAATGCTGCCATGACATAAAATGCCATTTTTATATCTGACAGCAGAGTTTGACTGCAAGAACAGTGTTCATGAAAAAGAACCTGAGCTTCCTATTGTTGGTGTCCAAAATGACAACTGCATTTTGTTTTGCCATTCCACTACTCAGACAGTTGCTGTCAAAACTTTATAACTCTCTGGAGACAGTTAAGTGTAAGCAGACAGAAAGAATTTACTTCTACTAACAGAAGCAAAGACATGCTTTCCAGGCATTTTTTGAGATGTAAAATACACTTGGCATTATCATTTCATCAAGAATAACTTCCTATTGAGTTACAGTTAGGATTTTCACTGAGTATGCTGTTTTGCTTTTGTTTTCTTCTCTTTTACTTTGCTTACTTTTAGCAATTCAAGGTGGCTGATGTGCTGTATAACCTTTGGGTGTGCTGTATAACCTTTGATGTGCTATACAATCTTTGTGCTATATAACCAGACAATCATTATATCCAATTAAATCTCTGAAGTAGATGTCTCTTTACTATTCTTTTTATGTTATAATTATTTTCTCATCTTTCTACCACACTTATTTCACTTTCCACTTTTTGGATCTGAGCTGTTAACTTTTTGTAGCTTGTGCTGTTCACTGTTAGGAATCCAGTTATCTTTGTAAATCTAACCCAAGTCATATGTGACAATAGGATTTACATGGATTCAAGACCTAGGTATTTTATTCAACTAATAATTCAAATACAGTAAGTCTACTGTTCTGTGGAATAATTGACATGCTGTAGAACAAAGATTAAAAGAAAAACTGTTTTGTCTCATTTGCTTCATGCTCTTCCCAGCTCCTTTATTTATTGCAATAAAAGCCCTCACAGTAAATCTGGGAAATAGCAGGAAAGAATGTTTTGAGTGTGTGCTGGGTTTGTCAAGAATTAATCTGCTTCATACTACGTGGTCCTGGGTCTGTTTTTTGGATTTGTGATGAAAACAATGTTTTCATTGTTTCTGAGCTGTGCTCACACACAGTTAAGGCCTTTTCTGCTTCTCATGCCACCCCACCAGCAAGGAGGCTGTGGGTACACGAGAAGCAGGGAGAGTACACAGCTAGGACAGCTGACCCCAACGGATTAAAGGGATATCATAAAATCACAGATTCACTAAAGTTAGAAAAGACCTCTAAGATCATCAAGTCAAACTTTGTTGCCCTTATTTGGAAAGCAAAAGCTGATATTCCAGTGCCACTCTGTCTTCCTTGTAGTTAGGGGCCCAAAACTGAACAAAGGATTTGAGATGCAGCCTCACCAGTGCCGAGCAGAGAGGCACAATCACTTCCCCTGTTCTGCTGGCCACACTGTTTCTGACAATGGCCAGAATGCCATCTGCCTTTTTGGCCACCTGGGCAGACACTGGCTCATGTTCAGCTGCTGTTGACCAGCACCCCCAGGTCCTTTTCTGCTAAGCAACTTTCCAGCCACTTTGCCTCAGGCCTGTAGTGCTGCAGGGGGTCGTTGTGACCCAAGTGTAGGACCCCATACTCAGACCATATGGCATCAGGCTCAGCATATAAAACTGGGGGAAGAAGAAGGAAGGGGGCAACATTGATGCTGTTTGTCTTCCCAAGTCACCATTATGTGTAATGGGGCCCTGCTATCGCAGGGATGGCTGAACATGGCCTGCCCATGTGAAGTGGTGGATGAATTCCTTGTTTTGCTTTGCTTGCATGCATGGCTTTTGCTCCACCTGTTAAGCTGTCTTTATCTTGACCCATACACTTTATCTACTTCTACTCTTCTGATTCTCTCCCCCATCCCACCTGGGGGAGAAAGCGAGCGGCTGTGTGCGGCATAGCTGCTGGCCAAGCTTAAACCACAACGTAGTGAAAGGATAGAACTAAACTGAAAATCTGAAATGCAGAAATGTCTGAAATGGCAATGGAAATATGTCAGTACAACCTGACAGGAAAAAAAAGCCCGTGTGCACTTACTGCTAGTCATCAGACTTTATATATGTGCAATAAATAGTAAGGGTTTGTTACTGCTGGGCAAAATATTAGGGTATCATGGATTGACTGTAAAATGGCACACACTCCTGCCCAGACTGACTCCCCAGTAGTCTGAAAAGATCAGATTTTTATGCAGTGTTTTATAGTGCATTATAGGGTTCAAGACCATAAGAAATTAAGGATCATCTAAATTTCTGCATGTTGAAAAATGTTACAGTCCCCATAGCTAGTCCATATTCATCTTAATAATGTGGGGCTGAACACACTTGTTCTTTGACTTACGTGTCATCCACCATGACAACTTCCATGATGTCTTAATTACTTATATGGAATGTTTAGAAGAGAGATATTTAAGAGAAGCTCTTTTCAGCGTACCAATTTCTTTTAGGTAAGAGAAGACTTTATACAAATAAACCCATCACTTTCTTGTTCTCAAGAGGAAATTCACATTTGTTTATAGAAGACTAGAACATTGTAAAAAAATCTAATTTTCTGTTTAAATACACTGAAGTCTGAAATTGAGCTTTACAGTGCAAAGAAGCTGAAAAGGCAGTTGTATTCAATTTGGTTACTGGCTATTGACTAATAATTGACAAATTTGATGGGATTTCAGAAGAGGGAAGAATCATATCATTGTGCTTCATGTTAAAAATCAACTGTGGAATATGGAAGATTTTATTTTTATTTTTCTAGAATCTTTGAAACATTTCCTGCTCTGAAAAAATTTATTCAATAGTTCTTGAACAAGTACCAAACTATTTGGCTACTTTTCTAAAACATTCTACAACCATTGGTAGAACCAAACCCTAATATTTTAATGTATTTTAGCACCTTTTGACTCAATATTTACAGGCAAGCTAATCACTCTATGCTTTCCCAGCTTCTCCAAGTATCCAAAACATGAATGCATGAGACTGAGACTATGAAACTTTTGTAATAAGGAATGAGACAAATAAATTGATTATACAGTCAAACTATAAGGGTCTATATGGTGTATATGAACTTGAAAATGTCATTTGATGATATTATAAATGTAACACTATAATTGCAGTGACAATGTGATGAAAAGAGCCTTATGTTGTCAAGAGAATGCTGTAAGAGGCAAGCTGGAATAGATTGCAGCAATGCTGTATGTTTCATTAACAGGTTATTGATCATGCACTGCCTTATGATGAAGAACATAGTGGAGACTTTCAGCCTGCAATACTAAGTGATCCTCACATGAGAAAGTTTGAATTATTCCTTATGAACAGAGCAGTCTTTCTTTAAGGACTTACTTCTTTTAAATATGTAATAGTGTTCTTTCTTAGTGACATACTCTTTTTATGGTATGATATATGCCTGGAGTGTATTTTCTTTGGAAAAAAAAATATTAACTCTGGAATATCAGTAAGATTCCCTGAAATATGAAAATATGTCACTAAACAGTATAAGTTGTTGTTGTTTTTTTTTTTTCCCAGAATGAACAGGGAAAAGTGTATGGTTTGTAAGAACAGAGAAAATCAAGCAATTTCTTGTTGCACTTCTGTAGCTAAACATACCTTGATTTTCATACTCTTATTAATTTTGCTCACCATTAACTGAATTCTGATCTGCAAAACACAGTGTATGTTCAGAAATAGGTGTGTAATTGGAAAGTGCACTTGTGATTTTTTATGAAAACTAGTAATGGAGTGAGTAGCAAGTGAGGTCCAGACATTATATATATAATGAATAACATAGTATATGCTCAAATCTAGCAAATATTGGATTCAAATGGACTACATCAATGTATAAACTTAAACACTCATCTCAGGTAGGATTAAGTCATTTGGGCAACCGACTTTTTTAACTTAACTGCCTTCACTCACTGCCTGAGGATGATTTTTGGTGAAATTAATATGTTCTTACTGTATTAATGTGACTGGATTTTTTTTTCCACAGGAAAATTTTATTATTTTATTTTACTTTTTCTAAAGTTGTGTACTAATGTGAAGATTTGGAAAGAGGACCAATGTTTTCTGATTCATTCACAAATGAACACTAGCAATTTTCCATCTGATTGTATTCAGCAGTTGCAGAATTCCTTTAATAAAAAAAAAATTAGAAAGATGTCATGTCATGCACAGCAATGCCCAACTTTTTGCTTATCTTTTTTATCAAATTTGGGATTATGTAGCTGTAGTGGGTTGATCTCAGACAGCACTCACCCAGTTTCTCACTGGCTCCCCTCTCCTGTGGGACCTGGAGAAAATAGAAGGAAGGCAAGAATATTCTTGGGCAGAGAAAATAATACTTCAATTAAGAAAGCAAAAGTTGTGTGCCAACCATATGAATGGCTGGCATTAAATAAGTTAAGTTTTCTTCAGTCTGATGAGCATACCATTATGCTTGAATGTATGAAATTATGTGGAAAAAACCCCTATTGTTAAGGTAAAAATAGCAAAAGACCAGATAGTTTGGAATTGACAATATTCAAAGATGTAAACATATAAGTGAGCCTTTCAGGGGTGAGATCCCTCTAGATCTGCTGTTAGCAGAGAAGGGTTGGTGGGAAATGTGGCAAGATGTCTTCTTGGGCACAGTGACCACGATATGATAGAATTTGCAATATTTGGTGAAGAGGAGTATTGATAAAACCTCTACCGTGGAGTTCCGGAGGGCAGACTTTGGTCTATCTGGCACACTGATTCAGAAAGTCCCTTAGAAAGAAGACCTTAAAAACAAAGAGGTCCAGGCCATCCCTGTGTGCTAAAAGATGATCTGGCAAGGAAAATGACCGGCCTGGCTGAGCAGGTAGCTTTCGAGGGAACTCAGGTTAAAAAAAAGGTTATATCACCTTTGGAAAGAGGGACAGACAACTCAGGAAGTATTTAAGGATGTCATTACATTATGCTGAAAGAAAATTAGAGAGGTAAAATGTGGAACTTAATCTGGCCACTTCTGTAAAGAATAATAAAAAATGTTTTTTATAAATACATTAATAGCAAAAGAAGGGGCAAGGAAAACCTCCATTCCTTATTGGACATGAGGGGGAATATAGTCACCAAAGAAGAGGAAAAGGCTGAGGCACTTTACACATTCTTTCCTTCAGTTTCCAACAGTAAGACCAGTGATCCTCAGGACAACTGGTCTCCCGAGCTGGTGGACAGGGACAGGGAGCAGAAAGGACTCCCTCTTAATGGAGTAAGTAGTTAGTGACTTGCTGAGGCACTTAGATGCTCACAAGTCTATGGGACTAGATGGGATCCATTCTAGAGTGATGAACTGTTGGAAAAGTTTGCTGAGCTGCTCTCCATCATTTATCACCACTCCTGGCTAACCAGAGAGATCACGGATAAGGAGGCCAGCTGGAGGTTGGCCAATGTGATGCTCATTCACAAGAATGGCCAGAAGGAGGATCTGGGGAACTACCGGCCTGTCAGCCTGACCTTGGTACCTGACAAGGTTATGGAGCAGATCCTCTTGAGTGCAATCACACAGCACAAACATGATAACCGTGGGATCAGAGCCAGCTAGCTCAGGTATAGGAAGGGCAGGTTCTGCCTGACCAACCTGATCTCCTTTTATGACCAGATGACCCTCCTGGTGGATGAGGGGAAGGCTGTGGGTGTTGTCTGCCTGGACTTCAGCAAAGCCTTTGACAATGTCTCCCATGGCCTTCTCCTGGAAAAATTAGCAGCCTGTGGCTTGGACAGGTGCACTCTTTGATGGGTTAAGAACTGTCTGGATGGCCAGGCGCAGGGAGTGGTGGTGAATGGAGCTGCATCCAGCTGGCAGCTAGTCACTAGTGGTGTCCCCTACTGTTGGGCCCGGTTCTGTTGAATGTCTTTATTGATGATCTGAATTGAGGGGATTGGGCCTATCATTTGCAAGTTCATGGATGATGCCAAGTTGGGTAGGAGGTTTTATCTGCTGGAGGGTAGGAAGGTTCTGCAGAGGTACCTGGACAGACTGGATTGAAGGGCTGAGATCCTTCAATGGTATGAGGTTCAACAAAGACAAGTTCTGGGTTGTACACTTTGGCCACAATCTCCTGCAGTGCTACAGGCTTGGGGCAGAGTGGCTGGAAAGATGCCCAGGGGAAAAGACCTGGGTGTTGGTTGACAGCAGCTGATCACGAGCCAGTGTGTGCCCAGGTGGCCAGGAAGGGCAATGGCATCCTGGCCTGTATCAGCAATAGTGTGGCCAGCAGGACCAGGGCAGTGATTGTATCCTGTACTCGGCACTGGCGAGGCCTTGAGAACTGCATTCAGTTCTGGTCCCCACACTTTTAAAAGGGCTTGATGGATACTGTAGTGTATCCAGTTTAGGGCAACAAGGCTCATGAAAGGACTACAAAACATCTTATGAGGAAAAGCTGAGGGAGCTGGGTTTGTTGTGAGATTGTGGTGGGGGGGGGTTGGTCTCTTCTATTGAGCCTGCAGTGAAAGGACCAGAGAAAATGGCCTTAAACTGAGACAGGGCAGATTCAAATTAGACACTAGAAAAAAATTTCACTGTTAGGGTGGTCAGGCATTGGAACAGGTTGCCCAGGGAGGTGATGGAGTCACCATCCCTGGTGATATTTAGGAAGCATCTAGACCTGGCACTGGGGGGGATGTTGTATGAGTTTTGGGGTTACAGTGGTGGGACTGATGATTGGACTGGATGATCTTAAAGGTCTCTTCCAACCTTGATGATTCTATGAACAAAGAAATGTGTATGTTATCGTGTTAGCCAGACTAGGAAGTTTTTCACATGTAGGTTCTAAAATCTATTAACCTGGCTAACACTCCTGCTTTTACAAGATGATGGATTAATTATCAGCTGTAATTAAAAAATCGGATTGCAAAAGGATTCCAGTGTACAGAGCAGCTACAGGACACCCATTAACTCTACAGATCTAAGTGGGAAGTATTGGGCTGGGTGGGTCTGTTTCAAAGTCCAGACAAAAAGGAGACTAAGCTGAGACCCTAATGTTTTGATGATTTGCTGTTTGCTGGCTACACTTTGACAGATCATTATTAATTTTCAAAGGAGCTGTTAGAAGTCCCCTTCAGTACACAATGTTTTAAAGGTCCTTGAGGAAAGCATCTTGTCAGAGTCATGTTGTCATGCAAGTTGTCCATGCATGCTTATTAAAAAGGATTCTGCTCTTCAGAAATCTGGGTTAGCATTTCAAGTAATCATAAAATGCACTCCTATGAGATCACAAGGAAGTAAAAACTGTTTTACCTATTCACTGACCTTGACACTGTGAAAGAGTAATTTGACTTACCATGAATTAATGGCATTTTTCTGTGGTTTGCTTGTAGCTGTAGTCTCAGGCTGAGTACACCAAGTCCAATTAAGGGCTGCAGAAATATTGTTCAGATGTAGGATAAATGTTTGCAAAATTTTCTCTGCCTACAGGTGGAAAACCTCAGTTCAGTCATTTCATCCTGGACAGACAAACTGACAGCATCTGTGGTTACAGCTATACCTGAAGACGATAAAAATTACTAACAAAGGGATGACCTACAGAGTTTTGATATGGAAGAAATATCCATCAGCATAATTTCTGACTACTTGCTTCATTCCTGTCATTTTCAATACTAAATAAACCCTTGGTACACAGTGGAGAAGTAGGTCAGAACCTTACAAAACACAGCCACCTATCCTGGTACAGTACAGAAAATTCATCACTTGTGTAACTGGACTCAATGGAATTACCGTAGGGAAGAGCAAGCCAGTATTTTGCTAGTAGTGCGGTCCAACTGAACAGTTATAAATTGCTAATGAGTGAATGAGGAATTACACTCAGTTTTCAAAACTGAAACAAGAACTACTTTTCACATGCTGTACATATGTGCTGCTGCTCAAATCTGCCCTCAGCAGAGCTGCAGATCTGTTCCAAAATAGCAATATATTGTACACAGTAAAATACAGCATTTATAAGCATGTGGAGTTCTAAGACTAAATATGTTATTTTGTGCTAAAAACAGGCATATTTTCTATCAAAAATTGGAAACCTACACTTTTACCTCATTCTGCTCATATGAAGATAAATTATTATTTGATGGGGATAGGAGTACTGCATGGCATTTCCTGTTGATTTTCACAGATGAGGTGGTGGGGTTCTTGCTTCCTTGCTGTACTTAGCTGCATATTTAAAAAGTAATCCACCTGTTCGGGTATATATGCACATAAATGAGATAAAGGAAATAACTCAAAGCTAAGGAATAAATATATTTCTGGTATGGAATTCTGTGGTGCCTTTTCTGGAAATGGGTGTCACATAAATATCAAGGTTGCCAGTCATCGTCAAAATGTTAAGAGTCTATCAAATTTCCATCATAAATAAACCCTTTGTAACATATTTACTGATTTTAACCACTTTATTCCGTAACTACTCAGTGAATCTGGCCCTTCAAAGTACAAAGGAATGTATGACACTGTGGGATGTTCTGAAACCAGATGGCTTTGTTTCAGCTACTGCATCATTTTATAGCAAAACACACATACTCGGAAAGATTTATTTGCTCAGTTTAAATGTGTCTTATTTTACTCATTTGCCTAATCCTGGTGGGTCTCCACTGCAGTCCAGAATGATTAAGTTACCTCTTTCAGGAGCTCGCATGAGTGGAAGAAGAAACCATGTCTAGTAACAGTGTTCTGGTGCTTTTATTTTTTGTTTCCTTGTTAGAGGCTCTGATAAATGGTTAAATATGAGCCTAAAAGCAGATGGAACTGCCCTGACTCTCCCAGAAACCCCTGATTCTGAAATCTCATGGACAAAATGTGTCAAAATGATGGCTGCCATGGCTTAAATAATGAGAATTGAAAATTATAAATTATGTACCAGTCTAAATTAATTTACTGGAAATTAATGTAATTTACAAAGATCTGCAAGTTATGAAACAGAGACTTGAAAGATCTACTGTGAGAAATTATATGTTTTCTTCTTTCTGATACTTGTTCAGAGACTTTTGTTTTTTTCCAAAATTAATTAACTCAGTAATGATCCAGTAGTCATTAAAAGAGGATCTGGCTTCTTCAGAAGCTGCATTCTCCTGAGAAACAACAAAAATACAGGATCTGAGACTTCACTAACCTTTACTCTTCTTCCTCTACCACCCCTGTAATTAGTCATGGCAAATGACAGAAAGGGTGTAACCAATTAGTACAACAAACAATTGAAAAAGCCTGCATCACATTTGTTAGATCTTAGGCATATTTTACTGTATTAGCTGCTGTAATTACAAGCTCCGAAGCCATTATAATGAAAAAGGGGATGAGAAGCAGTGATTATGGAGCAGTGCATCTGACAGTGAATTTACAGAATCACAGAATCACAGAATCACCAGGTTGGAAGAGACCTCTAAGATCATCAAGTCCAACCCATGCCCTAACACCTCAACTGAACCATGGCACCAAGTGCCACATCCAGTCTTTTTTTAGACACACCCAGGGATGTTGATTCCACCACCTCCCCCGGCAGATAATTCCAGTACTTCACCACTCTTTCCCTGAAAAACTTTTTCCTAATATCCAACGTAAATTTCCCTTGGTGCAGCTTAAGACTTTGTCCTCTCATTCTGTTAGTTGCTGCCTGGAAAAAGAGACCCCCCCACCTGACTACAGTCACCTTTCAGGCAGCTGTAGAGAGTGATAAGGTCACTTCTGAGTCTCCTTTTCTCCAGGCTAAACAACGCCATTTATGTGCTTTAGGGCCCAATCCAAAATTTACTGAAATAAATTTAAGTAGTCTCTCAACGTTTGAGTAAGACAAAGACTGCACAATCACAAATCAAGCAGCAATGACTGCCATCTTTTTTTTTCACCATGTGAGTAGGTCAGTGAATTGTGTTTTAGTGAAAAGCTTGTTTTGACCTTGTAATCTTGAGATATTTTTCCTTCTGTTTAGTCACACAGAATTTGCTGTTACTTATATACAAAATAGATTTTCAAGTTTAATATACTGATCTGCTGAAATTAGTTTGCATTCTGAGTCTGGTTTAGGATATTTGGATAAACATCAAGTTCAATAGTTTGTAGAATTCCTTTTAATTTCTGTGATATTGATAGACCTGTTTTATTCTGACAGAAAAATATTTTGTTTGCTCTCAGATATACCCAATGAAAAAGATTTTACATGTACAGCAAAATTGTTGATATTTCTTATATGAGATGACAGACAAAAAAAGCAAAGCCTATAGAAGATATGCAGGAAAAAAATTCAAAATGGACACAATGGAGTAAATCATATAACATTTTTAATTCTTTTTTTTTCCAAAATATTTTTATTCTCAAAAAATGACTTAGATGCACTGAAATTCCACTTAGAAATAATAAATGTCCACTTTGTCTGAAAATAACAACTCTCCCACAGTCCCAAAAAGATCTTCAGCTGTTTTCTATTTATGAACAACAGTCCAGGTCCTATCTGGATTATGCTAAATTGCTAAGCAGACATCCCAGCTTTATTTGGTCTAACGTAGAGTTTATTTAAACTGCAAGAAGAATATTCTTCTTGTATACATATATATGTGTGTATATATATATGAATAATATGATTAAGTAAAAAATAATACCACATTAATTATTCTATTGCATACATTTCCTTCTCCAAAACAGCATTGATTCAGTTTAATCTGGCACAGGAAGCATGTATTAACTCTTTTATTTTAATCTAATTTTTAGGACCACTTCCAGGGAGAGTTATTTTGTATTGCTTACTACTTTACCTGGAAAACGACCAACAGTGTGTAATTCCAAAGTTAATACTTCATAATTTTTTTACCAATTACACACCTTCTACTAAAACAAAATTTAGCAAGTTGTTTAGTGCCTGGTTTTACCCTGACTTTTATCTCTTTTATCAGGAGCTGTCACATATGCTTTTTTGTATTTTTGCCATTTGAAAACGTGAAAATAAGTGGGGAATATTTTTGTATGGCAGGTTGCACAAGTGCAAAACCTTTTCTTCTACTAAATCATTTCCATCAAGGCCTAGAAGTTTTCCCACAGCCATGTTCAAAATCGAAACCAATCGCTTTTCACTCTCATGTAGAAAGCAGTTCATCTCTGTATGAAATTGTAGAAAATGACCCTAAGCAGATTCATTCTTGCATTTGTGCAGAGGGCAGTTAGGGATGGGAAAACATCATGGTGTCTAGGAAGCTGTGACTTGAAGTAAAGCAAATACCAGGCTTTAATTTAGATTTTGGTCTGTGTTCTGGATTTTCCTTTCTACTGCATCGGAAAAGAAGATTTGCCTTTTCTTTCACTTTGAAATGGCATTGAGTCTCTATGAGCAAAACATGCCATGCTGTAATAAATATACATTTTAAATTTTACTCCTTGATATTTAAGTTAATTTCTCTGTTGTGCACTTTTCTGTCTCAGTCTTCTAAATGTCTATTGGCAGATAGTATTAAAATGCTAATGCAAACCTATTTCTTTAAAGAAAATGGTCATAAAAATCATTAATTCATTCTGAGATAAGAAACAAAACCTCAAGAGATGTTCTATTTAATATTCAGATATGGATTGCTTTGATAGAAGTGCTTTATCACATAACAAAACATGCATGATGAGTGTAAGAAGATTATAAGACATGAGACACCTAATAATGAAGGTTAGGTCATGGATAACCAAGTTACTGTAAGCATTTGGAAAACAGAAATAGAAGTGCAAATACTTCTCAACTAGGTTTAGTCCCAAACACCACTTATATCTCCTCATATTATTGAAATATGAATATAGAGTATTAAAAAGGCTAACATCCTCTTATAACAGCTGTCTAGATGTCAGGGTACAGGGTACAGGGTACGGCAAAAAGGAAATAAAACATGAAGAATTGTGAACTCTGTGGCACACAGTCACTCTGTATCCTGGGAGAACTCTAGCAACAGACTGTAACAGAATCAATCCTATATTTCTTTTCCACTGGATCAAAAGCAGACAATACTCATTACTAAACGAAATAATATCCTGAATTTTTAGAAAGGAGGGTTGTGTTATTTCTATGAGTAATTTATGACTTCTCTGACACTCCTTGGAAATGAGGCTACTAGTACCGATGTGTTCAAAAGCAGTACAATATAAAATCATAGAGAAGTCAGTATTGTAACTAGAGAAAAATTTTCTTCCTCAACTTCTCTGATAAAGGTCAAAATTGCAACGGATGAGTTTGAACTTTAGGATCATATTTTTCAAAACAGTATTACAAATGTGCAGGTGAAGCTTTGCCAAAATCCAATAGATATCTGAAATAAAGCATCTCTCATTATTTTAACAGCACCACTATCAAACCAAGGTATTCATATGTTTGTGTGATACTATTTTACATGGCAGTTATAGAACATAACTGATGACTGCAGAGCTATAAATCAAACCAACATCAACAGTAAAAGAGCTGATGTACCTTAGCATCACTCATCTTTCCTTCTCTGTCTTTGCTATGCACCTGAGAAAGAAAAATATGCAGAGCCATCAAAATAGAAATGCTAAGACAGTTTTAAAAATAAATCAAACGAAACCTGAAAAAAAAAAATCTGTAAAGTGTCTCTTAAAAGGCTCTAATGGACAAACTCTCAGAGGTAAAGCAAAGATATTACATTAAAGAAATGTGTTTCTTATTTTGTTATTAATGTAAAATAATTACTTTTTCTTTAGTATAAATACATGATCACATTAATTAATTAATTGATTAATTAATCACATCACCACTCCATGTTCTTGAGGAAAATTCACTAGTCTTACTACTGACATCATTTACTCTGAAGAAGTCATTACCTTCATCTTTGACACCAGTGTTGCAATAGGAATTTGCTTTCTGAGGAAGAAATTTTATTTTGCTAATAATATGTCAAAAATTTGCAGTGAGGGATCTCCAGTTTGTTTTTTTTTTTTTTTCTTTTAAAGACAAATAAAATAAAATAAACCCCCTCCTCATCTCAAGTTTGCAATGTTGGCAGTTGTCCAAAGTGAGTTACACTCTGAAATGGAGTGCATAAACAAAAAAATGAACCAAACCCCAAAAACAACAAATGCCAAAAAAATCCAAGCAAAAAAAGAGAAGTCCCTATGTCTCTTTATTTTTATTTCTCTTGGCTAATTATTAGTCAGCTCACTATCACCACTGGCTATGATATACCAATTGCTGTCAATTAAAATAAACATAACTTAGACCAAATTTAATTTTCTGATGTCTAAAGGAAAGAAAGCAAATGTACTATTTTAATTGCTGTTCCAGCTCTGCAGCCTACGATAATCTTTATCGTAAGACTTTCTGAAGTAGCACAGATGAACAACTTTGTTAGATGTTGCAACTTGACTTGTACACTGTGTATAAAAAAGAAGAGTTCTCATGCTCCAGTTAATTAATTGGATTATGCCTTCAAAAGGATTGACACTTCATATGCCCTTATTCTAAGCATTTTTTAAGAAAGTTTGCAGAATAGACTTCAGAAGAATAACCTAAGGATGAACTTTCAACTTGTGCTATATCACAGCTTTCTTTAGAAAAGGCAGTTTTAGAGGGCAGGAAAAAATGTTAAGGAGAATATGATGTGCCATACTTTTATGAAGTGTGGCATCTAAGGAAGAGATATATCCTTAGCAGGACTTTAAAACTGTCACCATCCAGATTCTTAATTTTCTTGTTCTGTGAATGGTTTCTTTTTTTCTTAGCAGATAGACTTTAGGCTAAGGGATTGGTCAAATATACCCTGGACATCCATAAATATGAAGTATTAGACATAACATTTTACAAACATTTTTGCCAATTAAATATTTGTATTCCTTAATACATTAATCTTCAGTCCTATGTCACTTTAGGAATAGTCTGAATATTAATTTAGCACACAGAATTAGTTATTGAATCTATCTGGACTAGCATAAAGAATTCTGCCTGAAACTGAAAATACTTTCCCATCATGGACTGTAATTTTCCCCAGAGAAGCTCTATCCTGTACTCATACACATGGTCATAGTGTTCTGAATAACTCTGAGACAAAAATTTAACTTATTTTCAGGTTTTTTTATCCCTTCACTTGAATAGAACACATATGAAAGACTAAGGAAAAAATTAGCAATTTCTGCTTATCTTCAGACCTGCAAAAATTCCAAATGCACACCAAGACACAGCCAGTTAAAACCTACCAAAAAAATTGAAAACTGTGATAAGCTGAATATTGTATTTACAGGTTTGCTCTAATCCCAGGTTTAAAATAAATTTAACTAGTGAAAGTTTGTAGCCTTGTGGAAATCAGTACTGATTGCTGTAGATCTCTGCAGAATAAGAGATTTACAAAAGTGCACAGTAGATTGTAAGAGGATTTCAGCTGAATGACTGACTAAATTGACTGTTTGGCTTGTTAGATGTCTATAGGTGAAGAGTCTGTGAAGGGTGCACAGGCATGGTGAAACATGCTCCAGTCTGATGCCTTCAAGCTATCCTGTCTTCAGACCCCAGATTTCCCTTTTTCATGGTAATTCCCAGATACTTTGAAATCCCAATGATCAGAAGAATTCTGGTACATTGGGCCTGTCTTAACATCTGATAAAATTTTATTTCTTAGAGGAAACTACCTACATTTAGCCTGAGTAATATTTTCCAGCTATGTCATTCTCGGGGAGGAGACTGCATAGTGTTTATTTAGAGCTATACACATGCACGGGATTGTCACACATTGTCATATACATTAAAATGTTAACATATCGATGGAAAGAGTATCCTAAATGAGATATAAACTAGCTTGAGGGCAGAGGAATAACATTTTTATTTAACCTTTGGTTGTTAATTCTGCTCTTGGGTGGGAAATAAATGGGGTTTGATATTTCAGACAGATGCAGTACTTGATTTTTACTTTAACTTTGTTGATTGCAAAATGCTTGGGGGCAGAAAAAAGTGGTGCTTTGTAACTCAAAACTGCTGCAGGAAAAGAAAAACATAGTTTTATAATAAAAGCAATATTTAATTATACATATTTTATGCTGCCACAAAATTTTCCTTTTCAAGTGATTGTTTAAGTCTGCAGGCATACACATTACTCCGTAACCTGACATTCAGCATGAAGAAGAAAAAAATTATTCTTTGTCTCGATATCAGAGGCATGACCACCCAATATTAATTTATCTACAATCCTGATGAAAATAGGCTGACTGATATATCTGGTATATAAGTCTTCTTCAAACACTGAAAGATCAAAATAAACACCAAGTCACTAAGCCTAAGAAGTACTCTGAAGCTGAGAAAAAAATTAATAAAGTGATTAATATTTAAAACTTGTCTAGAAAGAACTGTCTTCAATATTTATATCGCATCATAAAACTGCACCAGAAATGCTAAATACTGCGGAAATGTTTAAAATCCAGAATGCAAGCCTGTGTCACTAAAACCCTTTTACTTAGACAGCGTCTTTGCAAATTCTTGCTGCTTTGCAAATTTTACACAGAAAAACCTTGCCTAGCAGAATTCCAGCTCAATTGCATAAATAGCTGTTGAAGCACCAAAGATATTTATTAATTACTGTTATGCAACCTCTGAAATGACTGGTTTGTAGCTGATTTGGTGTACAGAATGAAAAATAATAAAAATCCTCTTATTTCTCATTTTTACCCAACCCTAATATAAAAAAAAAAGGTAAAGATTTCATAATGAGCTTAAATACCATTAATTCAGACCATTAAATGTCTGATTTGTCTTATTAAGGAAGACTATGAATAAGAAATATAAGAGCCAACAGATTGATCCTATTTTATCCTCCCATTTTCTGTGTTTTCTGACTTTTACATAAGAAGTGATAACACTAATTTGGTGTTGTGACCTCTTTGCACACTGATGGTGTCTCAGTGAGCTCACCTCGAGTCAGACAGGCACTTTGAGGGCAAGACATTGTCATACTGCCTTCAAAGCAAGCGCCTTCTGAAAACTTTAGCTAATAATGGAAATAACCAAACCACTGACTTGGCACTTTTGCATGTTCGGCAGGATCCACACAGAAGCAATAGCATGTGGTGGGACCAAGAGGTTTTAAATATTACTAATTTAATGTTTGAGGGCAGTAGTGGGAAATACATCTATTCAGTTGAGAGGCAAGCAATTTCTAAGACACTGGTGTTTCTTGGATTTGGTGTTTTTGTATGGTATTTGTATCTCACTTCTCCTTTCAGTTTCATGAGGAAATCCGAAATTTCATCACACCATCTGTTTCTGAAACCAGGCCAGGATCATGTTGCGATTACTCTATCCCAGGATCGTGTTGTTATTACTCAATCCATAAGGAGGTGTTGGTGTGATGTGCAGGTTTACTCTTGCTCAGTCCTGTGCTTTCAATCAACTTGTATGGGAAGAGTGGAGTATGAAAAGCCCACATACACATAGAACGTTCCCTAAAATTTTAAGTTGCTCAAAGGAAAAATGTAGCAAAGAGAAATTACCATGACTGATGGTCTGCAATAGCAAAACATAGTGCATTGCAAATCTAAAATTAATACTCCTTTCTGTACCGAAAAGAAAGGGAGGTTTTACTGAGGAGAAACAGCAGCACTTATCAGGCAGAGCATTCTAAACCAGGTGAAACACAACTGTGGCAGCTGCCCTCTTTGCTTTCCCTTGGTTTCTCTTCTTATACGGGACGGATCTGCCATCTAGACTTCTAGATTTTCATAAAATATAGAACTTTTATAAATATTGGATGTAAGATCTTTGTTTACCTTAAACTAGTGCTACTCAGCTCCCAACCTTCCTTTAGTGACCCAGACTTGTGCAACCTGTGTTGGAACTTCTGCAACTGCACTATGAAATGTTTCTAGATACAGTATTTAATTCTTAACTTATTGCACAGAATTTAAAGCACCTACTTTATAAGAGATTATTAAAATAATTTGTTTTACCATCACTGTTCAGGACAATGTGCTGGTATTCAAACCATTCCATGAAAATAGATATTTTATTTTCTTGTAAGCCTTTTGCTCTTGGTGATTACTGCAGTGTATTCACAGCAGTGAGAGTTTACACATGGGAAACTTAGATACAGAAGAGCAAAATTCAAAATGGTCTCTACTTTTGAGTAGCTGATATTAAATACCTAAGGATTTTTCCAAAGTCTTTAATTGATGCATTTAATCATAATTTCCATTATGTATCCCTTCAAAAATCTTGTAGATAAGAAGCCAAAAGGCTATCCAGTCTCCAGAAAATGACGCATCTGGTTTCCTGAAAATTCTGAAGAAGTTTGAAAAATATCAACTCTAATTCCAGACTTAGCTCACACTAATAATAATGAGGCAGTTATAAAGAATGCCTGTATTTTAATTCCAGTTCTTAAAATAAACCTTATCACACTCTAATCCCATTTTTTTTCTGGTGACAGTCTAAAATGCCTTTAAACTCCATCCACTTGGTGGAGCACCCCCATTGGCCCCAAATACCACACACAGTTAAACATTTGATAAAAAATAATGCATTTTTGTAATGCAGTTAGGTGGTTTCTTTTAGGAGGAGGCTACCAAATGAACGAGTAATTTAAAATCTCTTTCTGATGTTCAGATGATAAGTATTGTATTAAATCTTCCAGCATCCACTATCTAGTGCTCATAGAGATGGACAATGCTCTAGAAGATATTATTTATCTTACACTCAGAAACTCTCCCTTCATGACTTTGCTATCCATATTTCTTTACCTGGGAATTTGCAGTTTTGTCACTAAAAATACTTCTACTGAAAGTAAATCTCTGTAAATGCATGGCCTGCTGATAAGAGAGATGCGGTCTGGTAGGCAGGGCAAGCAAGCATGAAAAGATTGCCAAATCCCCTCCTCTCTCTACTAGCAATATTACTGTTCTTGGTATTCTTTTCCAATTTTGATTACAGAGAAAGTCATTGACACAATAATTCTTGAAATTACTAATATATTTCAGATACCTAATGCCACAGTATAAAAAAAAGCAACTTAACATTATTAATTTTTACCCATTCTTATCAGTCATCCATTTTATTTTAATGGTCATGTTTTTAAAAGCCATTTCAGATATGCAAATATGTGAAAACTTTTTTAGAAACTTAATGAGGTTTAAGTACAAACCATAATCTGAAAGAAACAATGGTGTTTAAAATTACAAGCAGATGGGAAAAGAATGAAATAGAAAAACAATTTTCCTGCTAGGACACTATATTGTTAAAAGTTTGGTATAAATTATGTCTTTTGTCAGAATCAGGACAAAAATTTTAAAGATAAACAAAGCAAAAATGTAGGTTATAACAAGAAGTAATTGCTATTCTGTGCTTTGAAATATTCAATAATCAGTATTTAAATATAAAACAGTGAAATCTGCTAAACTAGGACTTCAGACAACAGAGATCATATCATATGGAATTCAAATTTTTAATGAAGCCTGAAAAATCAACAGCAAGGGAAAAAAGCTATCCTTCTGCTAAAATTTTAAGCTACCCATATCTGTTCTGTAGTACATGCAGAATTTGCTAGATGTGACATATATATAATAATTTACAATAGGCTCTGCCAAACAAATCTATGAATCTACTTTACTTTTCATTCCTAAAAAAATATCAAATGGCGTGAACAATTTATAGTTGAACCAATAAAAAGATTTAAAATAGGTATGAAGTAACAATGAAGTCTTTATGTTTCGCAATAAAACACTTCTATCCTATTCACTGATATACAATTGTTTTATTGTCTTTCAGATATTTAGGTCTGTGTAGGATCCAATTCTGGAAATATTCTGCTTGTACAGACCTGCTGTGTATAAAAAAAAAGAATATTTATATGGAAAATATCTTAAAGGATAATAGTAAAGAGAATTAATATGCTTGAATCATAGAATCACAGAACTGTAGAATGGTTTGGAAGGGACTTTTGAAGTCTAGACCATGTAGTTCCAAGCCCTCTGCCATGGGCAGGGATGTCTTCCTCTACATCAGATTACTCAACATCCTGTCCAACCTGGCCTTGAGCACTCAGGTTGCTGATGCTGCACTCAATACAACTGTAGAGGTTTGACCAGGAAGTCTTTACTGCATCAAGTCAGTCTCCTGCGTTCTTCACGCATATTATAATTCTTGAGAATGAAGAGCTCTTCCACTTTAAGAAAAATGTCCTCAAATAGCTGCCAGCTCTCAGTCTCACCCCCAAGCTGTCATTAGTGCTATGGTTATGCTTAGGGTTCAGGGAGCAGAAAGGCCTCTAGATCCAGGGACTCCACCTGGGACAGACACACCAAGGGAAGCACAGCACCGCACTGAACCAAGGGAAGCACAGCACCGCACCGAGGGAAGCACAGCACCGCACCGAGGGAAGCACAGCACAGCACTGCACTGAGGGAAGCACAGCACCGCACCGAGGGAAGCACAGCACCGCACTGAGGGAAGCACAGCACTGCACCGAGGGAAGCACAGCACTGCACCAAGGGAAGCACAGCACCGCACCGAGGGAAGCACAGCACTGCACCAAGGGAAGCACAGCATTGCACCGAGGGAAGCACAGCACCGCACCGAGGGAAGCACAGCACTGCACCGAGGGAAGCACAGCACTGCACTGCACCAAGGGAAGCACAGCACTGCACCGAGGGAAGCACAGCACCGCACCGAGGGAAGCACAGCACAGCACTGCACCGAGGGAAGCACAGCACTGCACTGCACCGAGGGAAGCACAGCACTGCACTGAGGGAAGCACAGCACCGCACCGAGGGAAGCACGCACAGCACGCACCGAGGGAACCAACTGCAACACACACTGCACCAAGGAAGCACAGCACTGCACCGAGGGAAGCACGCACAGCACTGCACCGAGGGAAGCACAGCACTGCACCAAGGGAAGCACAGCACTGCACCGAGGGAAGCACAGCACCGCACCGAGGGAAGCACAGCACCGCACCGAGGGAAGCACAGCACAGCACCGCACCGAGGGAAGCACAGCATTGCACCGAGGGAAGCACAGCACTGCACCGAGGGAAGCACAGCACCGCACCGAGGGAAGCACAGCACTGCACCGCACCGAGGGAAGCACAGCACTGCACCGCACCGAGGGAAGCACAGCACCGCACCGAGGAGCACAGCACTGCACCGCACCAGGACACCACCACACCACCACCAAAACACCACACACAACCAAACACCCACCACCGCACCCCAGGCAGCACACGAACCCCCCGAAGCAACACCACCGCGCCACACCCCGACACACAGCACCGAGGAACACAGCACCGGACACAGCACGCAGCAGCACCACGCGAGGGAAGCACAGCACTGCACCGCACCGAGGGAAGCACAGCACCGCACCGAGGGAAGCACAGCACTGCACCGCACCGAGGGAAGCACAGCACCGCACCGAGGGAAGCACAGCACTGCACCGCACCGAGGGAAGCACAGCACCGCACCGAGGGAAGCACAGCACTGCACCGCACCGAGGGAAGCACAGCACTGCACCGCACCGAGGGAAGCACAGCACTGCACCGCACCGAGGGAAGCACAGCACCGCACCGAGGGAAGCACAGCACTGCACCGCACCGAGGGAAGCACAGCACCGCACCGAGGGAAGCACAGCACAGCACCGCACCGAGGGAAGCACAGCATTGCACCGAGGGAAGCACAGCACTGCACCGAGGGAAGCACAACACTGCACCAAGGTTGCTGTCTCTGGACCTTCCTCATCTGGGCCCCCCATGGTGCTGGGGGACTCTGCCGCAACCCCACGCTGCCAGTCCCAGACTGTTACGATTAGGGTTCAGAGATCCACAAGGACTGCACCACCAGAGACCCTGGAGGTGGAAGAGCATTGCCAAGGGTAGCACAGGACTGTGTAAGCATTGCTTCCACCACAGCTTTTGAACCCAGTTTCCCTGAAAGTGTAGGCTTTTTGGAACTCTGAATCCTAACCGTAACCCTAATGGCAGTGAGAGTTTGAGGTCCCCAGCACCATGGGTGTTCCAGATAAAATTTAATTTTTACGTTTCAGTAAATTGAAATAATGCAAGTATAAATTTCATTTATCATTTTGTGCAAGCTATATATGCCTTGAGTTTAATGGAGTTATGCTGCACCTTGAATAGGCAAGGAAAGACAAGAGGTAAGCAGGGAGTATTTAAAAAATTTTTGCTGTTGATCTGCAGAGTAATACTGGGTGAGAAACTTTTCCCACAGAAGTGGAAGGATGCATTGTAGAATCCTGTGTTTCTATGGATCAAACAGCTTCTGAGGACTGCACCTGGAGTGACGAGCTGAAGGAAAAATCTTTCCCAAAAAGAATAATAAACTTATAAAAACTGGAAAAAAGCCTTTCTGTAAACTAAATGTACACATTGGGGAATTTGCTTAACCATTACTGGAGGTTTAATTAAAGAATTGTTTTTCTTTGCAATTGAATAATTTGTTTAAAATAATATTCAATTAAAAACAAAAATATAACCCATTATCTAATGAAAATAATCTAAAAATCTGGCAGGAAAGGGAGTGAGGAATCCCTCTAACTTTGGGAAAACCATTTTGATGACACTCACAGAATACTCAAATGCTTTTAAAAGCTCACATGTTGCTGGTTACTTTTCTAGATATCTGAGTGACAATGTTGTATGTATCTCCATGAATACGAATGGGACATATTCCAGTTCACTGGAGCCACAGATATCACAAAAATTCATGATTTTCTAACATTAAAACAGCAAAGCCCCCAAAAAATGTGTAGAATAAAAGCAACACAAATGACATAAAAATCATTATTTCCTGGAAACATGGGAAATGTCACATATTATGACTTTTTTGTTGTTGTTGTTATCTTTTTAACTATTAGAGTGGTAAAATCCTGTAGCAGGCGGCTGACAGGGGTAGTAGGATCCCTGCCATTGGAGGTGTCTGGCAACCTGCTTGGATTAGACCTGCTTTGAGTAGGGAATTGGATTAGGTGACCCATTGATACTGCTTCCAACCTTTAGATTCTGGCTCCGTGATTGCATTATTCTGGTGAACCATCAGAAGGTTTGTTTTTCAGGCTGTTAATTTACAGTGGACGCTCTCGCTACAGCTGCCTGAAAAGAGGTTGCAGCCAGGTGGGGGTCGGCCTTTTCTCCCAGGCAACCAGTGAAAGGACAAGAGGACACAGTCTTAAGCTGTGCCATGGGAGGTTTAAGTTGGATATTAGGAAGAAATTCTTCCCAGAAAGGGTGATTGGGCATTGGAATGGGCTGCCCAGGGAGGTGGTGGAGTCACCATCCCTGGAGGTGTTTTAGAAAAGACTGGATGTGGCACTCAGTGACATGGTTTAGTTGACAAGGTGTTAGGTCATAGGTTGGACTTGATCATCTCAACGGTCTTTTCCAAACTAATTATGGTAGTAGTTAGTAGTAGTAGTAGTAGTCTGTTATAGGATGTCATAATTTCTACAATTCTGTATAAATATATTGTAGATAATATTTGAATACTGGTAGTTACTTGAAGTAACATTAAATAATCTTCCAAGGTATCTTCTAAATGGGTAAAGTAAATAAATTATAAGAATGCTGTTCAGAGTTCCTCCCAAAGAGAGTAAAAGAAAGAATTCATGAAGTTGGATAATTTGGAAAGGAAATTTACTTGGTCCCATTTGAAAGAGCATGGACACTGCAGTGAAATTTCACTCCCAATAATTCTCAATACCAACTTTCAGAAGCATGTACAGCTGTGCACGTGTGACATATATGTGTATACATACACACAAAAATGCATGGGTAAAAGGTAAACTTTACCTTCATAACTCTCCGTCCAGGATGACTGGCAGATAACCAAATACCAAACAAATCATTAATAAGATTCTCTAGTGATTCATTTTGATACATATTTTTTCATTCATTTCTTGAAAATAAGATTCACAATATTAAGTTCTGTATATTTTCGAGCCTATTAGATTTGAAATAGCATCATTACTAGAAAAGAAATCATTGGAAGGAAAAACTATCATCAGATCAATAAGAGGAGTCTATGAGAGAAAAAAAAAAGCCAGAGAACTTTGATACAAGTCCTATTATTGACAAAATGCTCTTGAATATGAGATGCCTATGGTACATATCATCCATTGAGATTTTTTAATCTAATTATACATGTTTTGCCTCATTCAGTGCTTTGGCTGTTGGAGGTTTTGCTCAATAGAGAAGCCAAACCTTGCAATAAGAACTTCCTTTTCATATATTAATCATATTTCAGCAGAACTCTTTTTTTTTATTTTTGGAATGGATTATACAAAATATATCAGGTGAATGATAAAGGAAAAATTAAAGTTATGGCAAGAGATTAGCCATTATTGGCATATCTATTTCTACAGAAAAATATTGAAAGATAGTTTTTAGCATACTGAAAATAAAGAATTTATTAAGTTTTTAGACATAAGTATGTAGCAGGAATATTTATTACTCCTCACAAGTTATTTTCTTCTTCTTTAGTGCATAATTTCTTTCATCATTCTCTGAAACATTAGACATTGTTCTATGAAATGATGCAATCAAACCAAATTATTTTGGAACATAATAGCTCAATACTCACGTACTGATTACTCAGAGGTATTTTTCTGTCTGACAAGGCCCTTACATAGTACATCTCTATTTTAAGAGAATAGCATAAGTACACAGAAGGTCTTATCCAATGTCAATGAAGTCAACAGAATGGAACCAAGTTACTTCTTTGGATGAAACCATAGCTCATTACAGATACCTAATGTTTCGATGTTGATGCAAATCTTAATCAGACAAATTAAGATAATTATGCTTTAGCTTCAGTTGTAAGGCATGAGACAACTTAATGACAGTGTTTAGGTTTTCAATGAGAAAAGTATATCTATCAACTTGAATTTTAATAACTCTAATACTGGCAATGAGCTTCAAAGAAATCTATCTGCTGGATTGGTAAGGTACGTTACAACTTTAAAATTTCATACAGACAGTTATGTGGCATTTCTCAAAGCTTTACACAGATAAGTTCCATTATCCTCTTTTCCACAGAGACATCAGTCTGTATGACAGAAACACAGATGTTATGTCTCCCAAATATTAGGAAGGTGGTTTTGTTAAACTGTCCTTCTATTATCTCATAGCTGTGCATAGGTAAGACTTAGCAGTGACTTCAGGGGCACCAGGATTTCAAATAATATTATTTGATAATTCTCGATGTGTTTCTTTTTAAAACTTCTGATAGAAGACAGAGAATACAAAGAATGTTCAAACATCACTTCCAATATATGGCATTCTACATTCCTTTGTGTTTGAAGACATCTGAAACAACCAGAATTTGCTTAAGGTTGTTGAGTCTGCATTAAGAATGGTTGAATGCCCATAAATATCTAGCAATATCAAGGGCATTGTTTTTTCCAAATTTATTTCTTATAATAATTATCTAGAAAGCAGTCAAAGCACATTAGTGGAATGACAATGAATATATAAATAAATTTGTGCAGGATACTAGAACTAAGGAGGAGAGAGAAAGAGGGTAAAAGGTTTGTAAAGTAATCATAAACAGCAAACATAATGAAACTAAGATGAAAATGTGGTCAACCCTTCTCTACCCTCAGAAATATGTATCTACTATGTAATAAACCTGCCTGAATGACCACTATATTTTTAAAAGATGCACAGAAAATGAAAAAAGTAGTATCTGAGAACTCTAGTCATACATTCCAAGCAAAAATTTGATTTTCTGCATGTGTGTGGAACCTGCATCATAAAACACTGAATTTCATGATCCTATTTTTTAAAGGGTTCTGACGGTGCAACATTCATAGAATCGTAGAATCATAAAATAGTTTAGGCTGGAAGGGACTTTTGAAGATGGATCATCTAGTCCAACCCTTCTGCCAAGGGCAGGGACATATTTCTCTAGATCAGAGAAGCGTGACCTGAAAGACTGGCAGTTTTGGGATATCCACAACTTCTCTGAGCAATCTGTTCTGAAGTCTCAGCACCCACATTGTAAAAAAAGTCTACCTTATCTCCAAATCTACCATCTTTCTATTGAAAATCATTGCCCCTTGTTCTTTTGCCACAGACTTTGATAAAAAGTATTTTTCTGACTTTCTTAACACCCCTTTATGTATTGAAAAGACATTGAATTCTCCATAATCTGAACTATACTCTTACCTAAGTCAGAGTCAATGATGGTTGTTTTGGTAGTCTACCAGGGGAAAAAAATCCCACTGTCTTTCAAGAGATATCTAGATATGAAAACAGGAAGAAAAAACCCAAACAAAGTAAAATGATTCTTCACTTTCCCTAATTATTCTACGAAGGGATAAGCATGCATGGTAAAAAAGTCTTAAAAACCTCTAAGGCCAGAGACTACATGACATCACAGCCTGTCCCAAGGCTTTATTGCCTTCAAGATGAAAAAAAAATCTTTATAGTATGTCTGAATATCTCCTTTTCATTTAATGCCTCTAGTCTTCCCATGTGCTGCTACAGAGACTGGCCTGCCTGGAGCACAGATTCCCCTGCAGCCCATGAGGGAGACCATGGTGATGTGGGTTCCCTATCTGCAGCCCATGGACAACCACAGTGGAGCACAAATCCACACTGAATCTCCTGGAGAACCACATGCTGCAGCAGGTGCATACATCCAGAGGGAAGGTGCAGCCCTTGGATAACCCAAGCACAACCAGACTCCAAACAGGAACTGCATCCTGTGCAGAGGAGACCACACAAGAGCAGGTCTCCTGGCACAAACTGTGCCCCTGGAGGACCCACACTGAAATGGTCTGTTTCTGGTGGACTGTACTCCACAGGACGGATTCATGCTAGAGCAGTTCATGAAAAACTGCCTCCCATGGGAGGGATCGTATGCTGTGGAAAAGGAACAGCCTAAGAAGGAAGGAGCAGGAGAGATGAAGTGTTATAAACAGACTGCAGCCCTCATTTCCTAACGCCCTGCAGTGATGAGAGCAGGAGGAGGTAGAAGAGTGAATGAATGACATTAAGCTTGAGGAGAAGGTAGATAAATGGAGATGGTATTTTTTGGTCTGTCTTTATTTTCTCACTGTCCTACTCTGTTGTTAGTTGTCAGTAAATCCAGTAATCTTCCCCTAATCAAGTCTGTTTTCCCCATGACAGTAATTGGTTAGTGATCTCCCTGTCTTTATCTCAGCCCATGAGCTTTTACATCTTCTTTTCCTCTCCTCACATTGATGGGGAGTGAGAGAACAGCAGCTGGGTATGGCAGCCAGCTAGGGCATTGTCAACCAAGTTGACCATGCATGACTTACCCTTAGTAAACACATGCTTTCTATTCCTGATCAATTTCCTCTCCGTCCTACACCCAGAAATCAGTTTAGGGGGACTTGCTCTATGAATTTCCCAGAGATCCTAGGATCCTAGGCTGAACTAGTAGAGAGGGCAGAAAAATCTTTAAGATTAGAGAAAGATGAACTTTAGGAAGATAGCAATTTCCAGATAAAGCATTTGATGTAGATACATTTGTAAGACAAAATTATTTATCATATTTGTAGTTAAGACTAGCATAATTTGTTTGCCCTAAAAATACTATTAATTAACTTTCAGCATGTCTCTAATTTCACAAACATGTTTCAAGAAGATATATTAGGTGGAATCACCTCCTAAAATGAAATATCACTCAGTAAGAGAGGTTATAAATCCTAGTGAGTATTATTTTAAGCATTCTGGGATCTCATCAGACAATGTCATATCACATCACAGAGTAAAACATAAATTTGTTTGTTGTCATACCAGCTAAGCAGGAACTATAATGTTCTATGATGTGAGAGAACCTGGCATGCGGCAGCCATGGTGATGTACTAGAAACCATGGAAGTGCCTGAGAATGATCACAAGAGTTAGGCCTTTTCTGCCTGTGCAAAGATGTCACAGCTGGAGGGAGCCAACTGGGGAAGACATCCTTTTGGATCTGTTTACAGGGAAGGACTGGTGGGTAATGTGCTTGGAGGCAGTCTTGGGCATGATGATCATGAAATGTTATGAGTTTTTGGTTCTCAGGGACCTAAAGAGGGAGGTCAGCTGAACAGCTACCTTGGATTTCCACAGGGCAGACTTTGGCCTGCTTAGGGGACTGGTTGAAAGAGTCACTTGGAAGACAGTCTTGAAGGGCAAAAGAGTACACAAAATCTGGAAATTCTTGAAGAAGAAAGTCTTATAGAGGCGATAACAAGCCATCACTATGTGCTGAAAGATGGGTTGGCGGGAAAGAAGACCAGCCCAGCCGAACAGATCGCTTTGGTTGGAACTCAGAAGAAAAGGGAGAGTTTATGCTCTTTGGGAGAAGGGCCAGACAAGTCAGGAGGATGATAAGGATGCAATAAATTTATGCAGGGAGAAAATTAGAAGGGCAACAGCCCAGCTAGAATTGAATGTGGCTACTGCCATAAAAGACAAAAGAAATACTTTATATACATACATTAACAACAAAAGGTAGTCTATAGGTCCTATAGATCAGCTTTCCGCAATTCCACAAGCCTAATAATGTTGAAAATTTTGTACTTACACCGAACAAGGACAGGTGGCATACTCCTTGTCTCAGTAGTCCAGTGTTTATGGGAAGTAAACTGGATTATGTCAAGAAGGTGGGGACTTGGGGGTTACTAGAGCACTAGTTCTTTCAATCATCTCATCTCTCAAGCATACTAAATCAGAGATGAAAAAAGAAAATTGATAAGCCACATATACTGCATTCTAAATCTTGCACCTGCATACTCAGCTCTGTCTTGTAGTCAGTAATATTTATTTATCAGAATCCTGTGAGCATGATTTTCACATGGGCTTTTGCACATTACAGTATTACCTTGCGATCTGAACTTCTCAGCTCCCTTAGAAGTCTAGTTCCCTCGATGACTCTCTTCACATTCTGTCACCTACATGAAAGTTCCTTCTGCAGAACCGTTCTCCTTGAAATATTTGAATTTGTGTTCAGTGACAGCAATTTGATTACTCTCCTTCACTGTTTTGTTCTTTGCTGTAGATAAGAGAAACCAAGAACAAAAGTATTATCTCCTTTCATGTATTTTTGGAACCATATCAAAAAATTCAGATTCTACAAAGATTCTGGAAAAAGGAACAGAAATAAACTTTGCTGCCAATAAAAGGTCTTATTTTTAAGCTTTCCTCCTGTCGCAGTGTCGGACACGAACACTCAGACTCAAACAGCAGGTTGGCAGCAGGTCAAACCACCGAGCAGAGCCAAAAGGGCCCTGCCCACCTTTATTATCACTCTTTTATACCTCTTTTAGAACAATCATACATTGGTAGATGAGGTTAACACCTCTAGAATTTTACAGGATAGGAACACAGTCTATCACCTTTCTCCGCCTTGGAGAAAGGAATGAACAACAATCTAAAAGTTCAGTAAACATTCTCAGCCGGTTAGAAAACGAGAGCTATGTTTATAGAAAATGCATGAGAAATTCTACTACAAAAGTAAAAACATAGAACACTGTGAAAACCAGGGCAACACCCTCCGAAAAGGAAAGAAACTCATTACTTTTAAGGACATAATAGGGAAAATTTATTCAATTTTCTTAAGGTATATACACTGTAGGAAACACATTAATAAACCCAGCCCCAATCAAAGCTTAAAGCACAAAGCACACAAAGAGAAAAAAAGGTGGATACAAAGGAGAAGAACACCTGTAAACCTGGTCAAAGCCCAAGACATAACAAATTAGGAGCATTTTCTAAAAGGCAGCTGCACATCCTCTAAGAAATTCCTGAACTGAAGCACCTGCAACAGGTATAAAACACGTTGCCTTTCTTTCTAAGAACCATTAGATTGACCCTTCCCTCTAACAGGGCTCTGAGAACTTCTGTGCTTCTGTAATATTTTATTTCAAAAGAACACCAGCTCCCACTATCCATAGGGTTACTATGAAAAGCAAAATGGCTTACACAAACAGGACACAGCAGGAATACACAGGAAATGCTCTAAATGCATTTCGTTAAGTGTGAAGTAATGAACTTCATGCAAGATTAGGAAATATTCAAATTAAAAGTTGAAGAAAGAAAAAAAGGGCAAACGTCCATTAAAATCTATGAAGATTTTTTTGTTAAATATGCCATGTATAAACATTCTGTTTCTATAGACTCAACTGATATAGCTACTAGAATAATCTCAACAGAGTTTTTTTATTCTACCAGACAAAATTTTCCTTTAAACATAAGTGTGTTGAAAAATTGTTTGCACTTGAGACAATATTAGCTGCCATTTGATTATTATTTTATTGTGCAAACTTAAGCAAAATCAAAGAAAAATAATTTAAAAAAATGAGTTGACTATTAGTTTTGGACATATTTTAAAAGAATAACTAAGTCTTTTCCCTCTGACTTGAACTTCATGAATTCTAAAATAGTACATCTTCTGACATTTGTATTCACTAAATTTAATCTAAAGTTTTGTTTTAATGAGACAAGGACATTATCTATTAATTGTCAAAGGGTATATTAACTTAGTTAGTGACCCCACCTTTGATAGATGTTCTTAGAAATCAAATTCCCTGCTTGCTAAGTTAGACTTAGTAACTTATGTTATGAAAAATCCATGATTTTCAGATTTACAGCAGACTATTACATTTGTATGCAGGGAACTTTCTTTTTGATCACCTTTTTTTTTTTTTAAACTTATAAATTACACAAGATAGACGGTGGAGCTGCTGCTAGAAACCAATCCCTTCCCATTAAATTTAATCTAAAAAAATTAAATAATGCTGAACTCCACTGTGCATAATTTTGGCAATAATTCAGCAAGGCTAAATTCTTAGAAATAAATATCTTATTTTATACTACTGTCTATAGTAAAAGTAGAGTTAAAATAGCAGTAGTGGATTTCCAGAATTAAATATGCCAGTAAATGTTGTCTAAATTCTAGCCTACCCAACTTTTCTATCACTTGTTTCTTTTACATTCACAAAAAACTTGGTTTCAGCTGGCTAACAAAAACAGTGGTCTAAGTTTCAAAATCTGTATCTTACGCAGGTAAGACCCTCAGCTTGTGTCTGAAGCATTTTGAAACATTATCTCAAAATTTGTGATATTTCACCAGTCTGTGCCCACAATTCTCTGTCTCACATTTTGTTGCCTAATGCTCAGAATTTCTAAACTGAGGCTGGTCACCCAAATTTACAGTCCTACATAGAGAGCACAGAGTGGCCAACTGCCCACACAAATAACATGACCAACCAAGAAAAGAATCAGGGAAAAAAAACATTTTCTATGGTGACTCTGGGGAACACATCTGAAACTCTCCCCATATATCTTCTGTTCATTAATATTCTGAATTGTGTGAACAATAGTCAATTGCCTTGTTCTTTTAACTTTCAGGTGGGGAAAGAAGTGGGAGTTAGAAAAGGAACCCCAGTCCGTTCTTCCCTTTCCCAACCTCCAAATTTTAGTGTTGTGTGCATTGGTTTCAGTGTTGCGTTCCTTGATATCAATTTTGGTTTTGTTTTTCTGGGTTTTATTTTTGTTTGCTTGTTCATTTATTTGTTTGTGTGTGTGTGTGTGTGTGTGTGTATGTTTGCATTCTCGAAGACAACTTGACAAACACCCTGGTTATGGTTCTATAAAAAAAAAAAAAAAATTGGAGTTTAATTTAATTTTATAATTCTTTCATATTTGAAAATCAATCAACATGAATGCCCTGAACTCAAATATACAGTTGCTATGAGTGAGAAATAAGAATGAAAAAAAAAAAGGTGAGATAAAGGCATGAGGAAGAGAAGGGATAAAATAACATGTTGGGAGAGAAAATGGTAAGATGGATCAAAGGAGGATAAAGATGAAAGTATAAAGAAGAATGAAAGAGAAAATCATGTTATTTAGAAAAGTTCCCTTTGAGGAAGTTGCAGCTAAACCATCAGAAATGCCTTTTCTTTTACTTCTGTTTAGAACTCAAAATATATTGATAACCTCTCATTTAGTTTTCTAAAATATTCATGCCTCTATTTTTATATTTTATACTAGGATTTCTTCACAAGAAGTAATTGCAGTGAGAAAAATATTTTCTTTGAGCAACATTACTGCATTATAGTTAAGTTATAGTGTTACCTCTGTTCTGTTTGACCACAAATAAACAGTCGTTAATCTTGTCATTGATATTCATGAAAGCTTGGTATGAGCTCATACAATAATCTTGATCTCAAGCACACCTACCAGGAGATGTTAGTGATACAACTCAAGTTTTAAAACACTGAGGGCATCCCACAGGAAAGTTGCAGGACTTTTTACACGGGCACATAGTAACAGGACAAGGGGGAATGACTTTAAACTGAAAGAGGCTAGTGTTAGATGGGATATTAGAAAAAAAAATCTTTACTGAGAGAGTGATGAGGCACTGAAACAGGTGCCCCACGCCTGGAAGTGTTCAAGGCCAGGCTGGATGGGGCTTTGAGCAACCTGGCCTAGTGAATGGTCTCCCTGCCCATGGCAGGGTGGTTGGAACATGGTGATCTTCAAGGTCCCTTTCAATTCAAACCATTCTACGATTCTGTGATTCTGTGATTCTCACCTATGTGGTATTAAGGAGCAGGAAACTAAAAAAAGGAAAAGATGTGATGTAGGCTTTATGACACAACAGATTAATAAATCTGGGATTTATGCCTGTGAAGAAGATATTACTCTTTGCTGCCTCATTATCTATATGCCATTATGCTAATAAGTGGAACATGTAGGTTTTTCCAGAGGGTCTCTAATTCATTCAATGAAGTGGTGGCCCTGAAAGTGATGGAGATGGTTGCTGTGCAGGCGCTGGTTTCTTGCCATGCTGGTGTTTCACGCACCATGCCTGGTGCCAGCATATGTGCCATCCATACTCCATCTGGTGGGGAAGGGGGACTCCCATGGTCAGAGGATTATAGATAAGTGATGGAAATGGTCCCTACCAATTTCATGACAAGCACCACCCCTATGTGAATGTGCAAATAACCAGATACAGGCTCTGTTCCGTGTGAAAAAATACATTTGGCCTTGCTCAGGCTTTAAATTCAGACTGAGAGAAAATAAAATCATATACAACTATTATATCTTTTCTCTTCTACAAATAACTAAGAGGGATATAATTTTTCTATTTCTTACCTCATTATGAAGCATTTCAGTCTAACTGACTGAAAGTTATATTTATGCCCATAAATGATTCAGAACACTTCTATCAATCCTCTTTCCAAAGTATTATCCAGGAATCAAAGGAAAGAGGACGAGTATATTTCTTCTGTGAATCAGTATTCTGGAGGTCAAAAGGTAATTTTGAGATTATTTTTAGACTCAAATTCGGTTACTAATTTCAGTTTTGCAGATTATACCTACAGAATCTGTTCTGTGTAGAAAAGACAAATCTGATTAACATATGATGAAAAGCACTATTCATCCTTTTGAAGCTTCATAAGGTTCAACTACTTTTTATTTTCAATTTTTGACTAAAAAACATTAACCATAAACAGATTTTCCTTTGATTTTTGCAGCTGAAAACCTGTCCTTGGTTTTGTATACAACAGATTACCATAATAATACCTTTTTCTAGGTTTGCACCTTTTGTAGCCAACAAATTTTGCAAGGAAACATTTCACATCACTTTATCCTTGAATAGATAACAGGAACAATTCTAGGTGCAGTAAATGTGCTGCTGCTATGAAATGAATCTTCATATTAATGATTTCAGTGCTATCACTGGGATCATTTGCACTCACAGTATATGAGATCATAATGATTAACATTCTCCCCATAATCTGACCTCAGATAATCCTCTTTCTTCTCTGAAGAGATTCAGTGGAGGAATTAAAAAATATCTCATAAATTAGTGAGATACTAAACATATTTGTCTATTTGAAACTACAAGTTCTTTATTTTTTTTGTGTTTTCCAACAATCTCTCACTATCTGATTGCCCAATAGTTTTATGACTTTTGGAACACAACTGAGAATTTGAAGTTTTGCGATGAGTTTGAGAAAGTCTTAAGAAGTTCTGGATGAATTTCTGTTTTCTATGAATTCTGATAGAAAATATTTCTCTATATGTTACAGAAAAATTCCAGAAGATTTCCAGATCTTCTTTGTAACTGTTGAGTGCTTAAAAATGTGACAAATTTTTTCATATGCCAAGGAAATTAAAATCTTGACCTAACAAGATTGATTTCTTGATGATCCTTTTCAATAATTTTTTTTCACTGTGTGCTGTTTTTGGATATCTTGCAAATTCTCCCTCACTCTGCAAGGATATGAGTATAATTGCCACTACTTGCTTTCTTGAAACAGACAAGGCAAACAATTTTCAGTCATCTGCCTCCTTCAACTCATATAAACTATTTGCCAATTTGAATTATTATTATTTAGAATACATTTAATCATATTTAATTTTTGAATCTGAGAACAGTGCACACTCTAATATAAGTTGCAAATGTCTTCATTTTTCAACTACAATTTCCCACATTTTCAGGCAGCATAGTCTCTAAAATAACAATAGCAATATTTCTTTAAAAAAAGTTTGTAAAGTTTTAAATTTTTCTTTTATGTGAATATATTTTGTGGCTGCAAAGAGAAATACTTTGGGAATTCCTTGGATTTTTTTCTCATTGTTGCTGACTGATTTCCTTTTGTGTCTTGAAAGAATCTCTTAAATGTTGAACAATGTGAATCAAATCCTCTTGTTCCATAATGATCTCAGAGATAGGAACTCAACAGGGATCTCAAAATAGTAAGTTTTACAAAGACAAGACTTATCAGAGTGACAGAGTGAAAAAGAAGATAAATTATACACAGTTCATCATTGTTCTTTTTGCCATGAGTATCAGTGATAATTTATATTTGCTTGTGACTGGAAAATCCTATCTATGACAATTAATTGTTGACACTTTGAAGCTCTAAAAATTCTAACCAGACATTAGTATACAAAGTAAGTGGTAGTAAAATTCCTACTTATGTCCACTGTTAATTTCCAAATTATCCATTAAAGATAAACAAGTTCTGGAAATATAAATGCTGATTTTAATTTCTTATTTGCTTTGCACTTTTGTAGTAAAATTATTTTTCAGAGAATCAGCGTCTTTTATGATGTATAAATCAGACAAGACTTATACCCATCAATGCCTTAAAATATACACAATTAAGTATAGCCTATAAATATATATACACACACATATTTTTGGTAGGTTGTTTTGTACAGCTGGTGCGACAGTATGCGATGAAAAATGCTGTCAGACAGGCAAAAGTTCAGATACTCCAGAGAGTATCTGAATTGTCTTTGCAATCCTTTCAGATGCGTGATCTAGCTGTTGCTTCCTGAGAGTTCGCATCAGGTTACATCAGTACAGCTTTGAATTTTATCTCTGATTATCACACGCTGAGTGTTCCTCTGAAGTGGCATAAGGCTTATTGCCACTCTTAGAGCAACGCATGTCCGTATCATCATCACACTCATTCAGGTAATTATGTGAGAGCTGTCCTAGGTTACAATAGAGATGTATTCTATTACCACCAGCTGTGGGCCATTAGCTGTTATCTCCTGCTATGACCCACCCCTGATAACAGACAATGGGCCATCAAAAAACCACTGCATGACTCATGGACTTATCTGATCCTATTGTGAGATGCTCCGCCCAGGAGGGAGGAGCCAAGCATTCCCACCTGGATATAACCTGGCCTTGGAACTGCCTGTGTGACTCTTGTCTACTGGGTTCTCAGAGGATAAGAGCTACCACTGGACCTTCTGCTGGAGACCACTGGACCTTCTGCTGGAGACCAGGCCTTCCATAGGATCACTGCTTCAACTGAACTACTTCATCTGGACTGCTGCCACCACCCTAACAGGGTGCCAGGTTGTATCTGACTTTGTCAGTGCTTTTTTTTTCCTTGTATTATTTCACTAGTTTTTAATTTTTTTTCCTATTAAATTTTAAACCTGTCTTGCGATCTCCCGCTGGTTTGTTTTCAAACCAAGACAGAGCCCATACACATCAACACAAAGTGCTACAGTTTTTAACTGTAATAATGCTGATAAGTCATATCACAGAACTGTTCGTGAAAATGTTTGTTGCATATGCTCACTGTTCACAGAAGATGATGGAGGCATTTATTCATGGCAACAGAGTAACCATTCTAATGAGAATAGATAGAAATTATGTTCAATATGTTGGGCAAAGAATGCTATTTGAATGACCAAATACAAACAAGGAAAAACATAGTCCTGCACCTTAATTCTGTACCACTTTAGAACATTTTGATGGAAGTAAAGCTCTTTTAGATAAGATTTCATCACATCTCATCACTGAATAATGTAAAGTTATACCATAATCCTTCTTGGACAATGTTGGCTTCCTGCTGTAGCATAACACTTGTGCTCATACAGCTATCATAGCTCTTTCAACATATACCACATCCCATTATAAATAGTATCCAAGTTGGAATAGGAGTGGACACTACCTTATTATTAGCTCATTACTACATATCCTTTTTATACCTGAATAATTAACTTAGAGGCAGAAGTCCATCATTATGGCACAGAGCATACAATAGAATTATAGTGTTAAAAGACACCTTCAAAATGCATTCAGTCTTTTTCCTACTATAATTAGCTATAATTACTATTGTAGAATAGCTCTGATAATGCACCATGAATAATTGCTTTAACTACCAGATATTGGTAGCAAGCAGTTACCAGAGCATTGTATAATTATATATATGTGCCTGTAAGTATATGTGACTTCCAGTACATAACTGTTTTCATAGAACTAACTATTAATGAAACAATTTCAGACAAAGCTGTTCTAATAAATGTTAACTGTAATATCAGGAAGCCACAGGCTGAGGGCCATTAGAGAATTTATCAGGGTTCCCCAAAAAGTACAAGATAAAAATGGTAGCAAAGGCCTTGGAAGTACAAAGCAATGGATGGATCCAGAGACCCCAGGCCTTCTCAACAATGATCAATTATGGGTTATTAAAGAAAAGCAACCTTGAGAGTTAAGTATAATTTGTTTCAAGGATAATAGAGAGAAAGAGGGAAACATATCCAACATAATAAGTAAATCATACAATACATAGTCTATGTGGATTTAAAATTTGTGTGCTGAACCCATGAAGAAGGAGGTTAAGGTGTAATGCACATTACAAAACATAAAAAGAAATCACTCCAAGCAGTCTCTAGAGTGAGAAGTAAGAAATCATCAGCTCTTTTGAGAAATAAATTGGGATGCTAATGACTTGCTCAAGCCCTCTATCTTCCTTTGAACCCAGAGGACTATAGGTAGGGTGTTCATAAACCTGAGGAAAGACAAAACGGTACATCAATTTTAATGGTATAGTTATTGGAAATGAGCTGCAATAATTAGATAATTTGGACCATAACTTTGTAACAAGACTAATAATAATTGTTTGATTGGATTTATAAAATTTAATTTTGCTAGCCCTAAATACCTGGCTTTGCATGTAAGGTGTGTTTCTTCATCCTACATAAAATGCACAGGGAGCGTTTTTCTGATAACCTATCATAGACAACTGGCTGTTAAACCAGTATTTGGTCCTGTGTCCTTCATGGTATTCCATTCTTGAAGATAAGAAGCAATGTTTCTAGATTTTCCACTGGTTCATTTCACTAGTTTTCTACAGGTTTGGTGTGTGTTGTCCTGTGTATCTTTCCCCCACCCTAGACTATTGTCCTTTTCAGCGTTACAGAGAAAAGGTTACACTCTTCCTCTTTGAAGCAGAAAAATACTCTTTTCCTCTTAATCTTGAAGAGTATTTTGGTATGCTGTAAAAAAAGACTTAATCTACTTTGCTTCAATGGCAACCCAGTATTTCTTCTCAAGCCTATAGTGGAAAGGAAAACAGTTAATTTTATTCTTTCTTGAACCTATGTTTAACGTATTTGAAAACTAAAAAAGAATCCCATTAGTTTCTAGTTTGTTAGAGTATTTAAAGTGACTGTGGTCAAGTCTTTCCTCAAAAAATCAAAATTTCTAGAACAGTGATCATGTTCATTGCTCTCCTCTGAACTTACAGAAATTGGTTTGTATCTTAGAAAGGCACAAGCTGTAATAGGGTTCCCAAAATGTGGCACAGTTTCTCAGAAGTTTTATCACTGCTGAAGATTATCTTTAGGTTGTACTCTTACACATTCCACAACGGCATTTGCATTCTCTGCAGCAGCATAATCTTCCTGATTCATGTGTCCTCTGACACATAGCACCTACCATAAGCTTTTTCTTCAGTATATCTTATTTTTCTTTATGCACTGTTATAGACAATTGTTCTTGTACCTAGTGGTTAGAATTGTAACTTAATCTTTAACTCATTTGCTATCCTTTCTGTCTGGGAATTATTTGAAGCTCCTTATAACATTAAAAATTTAATCAATAGTGATGAATTCAAAAGATGTTCCTGTGTAGCCTTACTATGTTTTCCCGTGAACAGTAAGTATGACCCCCAAACTTAGTTTTCTACTCATTTTACAGCAGTTTTGTGCAAAAAATTTGCAGATGGTTTCAGTAATCACCTTGCCTATAAAAATGCAGTCTTGGGTATGTAAATAAAATACATCTTAGATCTAAACTGAAACAAAGAAAAGCAAATTATCATGTTCACTTAACTTAGTGGTAATAGAAGTTTACTGTAGGCCATAATATTGAAGGCTTAGAATAAAGTCCAAGTTCCCAATCTGACAAAATACTGGAGCTTTCCAGAGAGAACATGAAGAGGTACATTAGCAAATCTAATCAAGTCATCAGTATGCACTGACTTGGTAAGAAGTCTTTTAAAATCATTAATCAGTGATCTATAATTCATGTCTTAGTTGACATCTACACCCACATTGCACTGAGGGAATTCATAAGTATAAATCTCTGCTTATGGAAAGATGGCAAATATTTTCTCATACCATCTACTTAAATGTAATGTTGCAAATTGGTAAAGAGTATTTGAATATAATATTAGGGGTGTTTTCTTCTATCAACATCTGTACCAGTCAAGGAAACAAAATCTTTAACTATTTCCTTGAGTCAGCTCTTTGAAACAAATCTTATTCATCCTCTGCTTCTGCTAGAGGTCACAATGACTGTGATGTGAGATAATTTGAGGCTCTGGGCACAATATTGATAAAAATATTTTAAGTTCTTCTCAGATTTTGGAATTCAAGACATGCAAGAGGTGGAATTGATAAAACTACTGCACTTCAGAGCACACAAAAGTTTTCCAGATTTGGAGAAACGTGAGATATGCAAAACCACACTTAGTATGTGAGTAAAAGACTTAATTAAATTGTCTAAACACAGGCATGTCAGTGATGCTCCAAAGTAGTTGAAATAGCGCATGTGGTTGGCAGATATAGCACTATGTCTACAGGGAAACTGCAGCTGTGCAGAGGTGGGCTGAGTGGGTTTTAGAGTCTATGCATAGGCAAGAGCCAACATCTTGATCTATTCTGACTATAATTGGAATTTTAAGACAGTAAGCATGTAGATATCTATATTTGTTCTTTACTCTCTGATCTGAATCACCCCATATTACACCTGGGAGTTGCATTTATTACTAAATTGCAATCTTAGAAGGGACCCAGTTTTTACAGCTTAGTTTTTACAGCTTTTGTGGATTTCTACCCTGTTCTGCAGCAGGTGAAAGGTTTTATCTGGTCTGCCTGGGATCATACAACATTCTTGACCTAATCTGCTTTTTGTGATTGAAGGAAATTTCTTCTCCAGAATGTTTTGCTACCTATTTTTTCTCTTGGTTCATTTACAACTGCCAGTAAATGAAAAGATTTTGGTTTTGATGGAGTGTATATGAACCATATGAAGACTTTATGAGCCATGTGAAACACAAGGTTAGTTTAGAACATCATATATTCCTTTCTGGTCTTATGGTCATTGAAATTTGCCATGGTTATTTCTTATTCTTTTCCTCTTGGAAAAGAATGATAGACCTAGTATAAGACAATTAATAGACACTGTCTTAGACCAAATATAAGACAACAAAGAGCCTCTACCCTAAAGAAAACTGACTACACTTGGTGTTTCAGGGAATTTGTGTTCAGTCACTGTCCAGAGTATCTTGTTGGAGAAGAATTTGGAGGACATCTCTCTGTGGAAGTCTTACTCTACACCTTAAAACAGCTCATATTGCTGTATGGAAGCCCAATGTTAGTCCTTTAGTACTCACAAAAATCTAGGATCACTGTGAGACTGATTTAGATACAGGGATTGACCATTACATGGAATTAAATGTCTACTGCATTCAGTTTATTCAGATACAGCTTGATCAGTGAAAAGACATGTCAGTCTTGCCTTGTAAGAAATCACATAATAAAATCAAAATTTTTTTTTTCTTTTTAAAGAGCTCTCTCTGCCTTCTCTTAAACGACATCTTAATTGTCTCTAGAGAACTATCTCAACAGGTTTACTTGCTGGAATTAAAATATCTGCATCTCTTTATTAAAACTAGAGTTTTCATTTGCTGATAGAAAAATTATTTGGGCTGTCATAGGCAGAGGATAACTAAAGTATTGAAGCATGATTCTGCACTTTATATTAGAATTTTTGGAAAATAATTTAGGCTTTTAATAAAAGAAATCATAGAACTATGGAATGACTAAGGTCGCAAAGGATCTGTATGTTGGTTTTGGCACAAAAAAAAAAATCTCTGGGAAAGAAGAAGAAGGGGGACACTTCAGACTTAGGGTGTCGGTCTTCCCAAGTCACTGTTATTCATGATGAAGCCCTGCTTCCCAGGATGGTTAAACACCTGCCAACCCATGGAAAGGGATCAATGAATTCCTTGGATTATTTTGCATGCAAGTGTGACTTTCACTTTCCCTATTAAACTGTCCTTATCTTGACCCATGAGTTTGTCACTTTTACTCTTCAGATTCTCTCTCCATCCCACTGTGAGGGAGTGAGAGAGAGACTGTTTGGTGGGGTGGAGCTGCCAGCTGGGCTTAAACCATGACAACCTGTGATGATCACGTGGTCCAATGCCCCTGCTCAAGCAGGGTCACCTAAAGCCTAAAGTTTTCCAGGATCATTATTAAACACTCTTTCAGTATCTCCAATAATTGATATTTTAAAAATTGGCGCATGGGCAAGCTGTGACATTGCTTCGTCACCCTCACAGGGAAAGGAAATGTTTCCTAATGTTCAGAGAGAACCTCTCTTGTTTCACTTTGAGCTCATTGCCTCTGATCTTGTCATTGGGCAGCACTGAAAGAACCTGGCTTCATCTTTCTGCAGACCCTGCCTTGAGTTGTGTGAAAAACAAAATAATTTCTCTTCTTGAAATTCACATGGAATTTATGAGTACTTTCTACTTTTCTTCCAGAACTGTTGTTCAGCAAGACTGTTAAAAAGGCAAAATCCCTGTCTTGGTAACAGAAATAGGCAAAAAAGATACAAAACTAAAAATATACAAGGGGAGAACCATTCCACATATTTTAAACAGTATTTGCCTTGAATTTTATGTTTTCAACACTGGGAAAAAATTAATTTCAACCAAAATAAGTGTCTAATTTTTACTGAAGTCAGCAGAAAACAAGAAGCCTGTTGAGCTGCTCTTTTTTCTGTCTGTAATTGGTACAGCACATGTTCAGGAGCTTTTAGGCATCCATGGAGACTCCTGCTCTATTACATCTAACTGTCTTCTAAAGGCAGAGAGCTACTGAATCACCAGTAGATGCTCCTCCTGCCTTTTTTTTTATAAGTACCGAATAATTTGAGCCCTCACCAAAGTTTTGACACAGTCTGATGGAATTAAAAGCAAGAAAACATAGAAATGCATAGGGCAGATACACAGCAACATGGGACGTATAATTGTTCAACATTTGAATTATATTAAGGGACCTTGGTGGTCACACCTTAGAATATCTGTATTCTTGAAATGAACACAACAGTACTTAAAGTCTGAAGAGAGAAAAAAATGTAGCAACAAAGTTCTGAAATTCTCCCAGCCTAGTTCTTCTTGATGTAAATGTAAATTTACAGGAACTTTTTTATAAAGTTACACAGTGACAACCAGACCCTTTATATGCAAACAACTTTCTCTATCTTACTCTTTTCCTCTTGGAAAAGAATGATAGACCTAGTATATGACAATAGACACCTTCTTAAACCGAATATAAGACAACAAAGAGTTAGTTTGTTTTTCTGAATGACTAGTAAGTTTTAGACAACAGAGTTGTGAGAGTGCAGCAGTGATAAAATTTAAAAGACCAATAGTTTTGATGTTGAGTTGTGCACATTATTCATAGGTAATAGATAACAGAGTGGGGGGTGATTTTATGAATTAGATTTATTTGAACAAATTAAATCCAGATTTTAAAATTCTATAAGTTACTAAACTCATGAAAATTCCAACTCTGGAATAATAAGCTACAAAAATAATATTTTAGTTAGCGCTATATAATTTATTGTACTACATCATTGTATAATATGGTGAATAATTGTTTTGCTTTAAATTTTTACAGGCTAGTTTCATCCTCAGTTCTCTTCTTACAGTTTCATAAGTAGTTGCATGACTAAGAGCAGAAAACTAGTGAAATGGGATACACATCAAATCAATGACTTCTCCAACAGGTAACATTTAAATCCAGTAGTCCTAGCAAGATTTCTACTCATTTGCTTGGTGTGTATAAAATTCTTGAGGCTTCTAAACAATAGACTTTTCTTCTTTAACAGTTTCATAATCAATGTCTTATAATATTATTTACAGGATGTTTGTTTTAGTACACTATGTAGTGGTAAAGAGATAGGCCCTGAGGACCGGAGAGAGAGCCTCTTTCCTGGGCCCAGAGGTGACCCTGGGAGTGCATCCAGGTCACCAGGGATGGGCTGAGAGAGGGTTGTGGGTTTGTGGACAGTGTTGGACCTATGGGAAGTGATAATTGTAGGTTTTGGCCTTATAGGGTATTGTTTGCCTGTTACCATAATAGGTAATATCTGTGCAATACCCCGGGTGTTTGGGGGACACTGTGGTGAACATCTTTCCTGTTTATATGATGTGATATCCTGTGTGTGCAGTATTAAAGGGAATTCTGACTGCGCAATAAATGGCTTTGCACTTCTCCACCTTGTGTGCGAAATCCATGCCCTTGCGTGATTACTGCAGATGTTGTCTTGCTTTTAAGGCTGCTGTGTAACATAGTGCCAAAACATTACTAGTGTTAAGGTGTAATAGACATGACATATAAAAGGCTTCTCTTTTGAGTTCTCCTTCAATAACCATAAGGTCTTTGGTTCTTTTATATAACACAGTGGTTTAATGTGATCCATTTCTGAGAAGTCCATGTTGCCTCATGCTGATCTCATCACCATTGTACAAATATTTATTAATAATTCCTCTTGGTTTTCTTGCCCCATATATTCTAATAAAAACGTTGTCTATCTTATTATTGCCTAGAGACGCATATTGTGTCTGCATTTTTCCAGTCTTAGGTACTTGTTTCATCACCTAATAAGTCAAAGTTTAAACAAACAACATTTAATTCTTTAAGTCAAATAGTTAAACAAAACAACATTTCATTTAGAGATTTGTGCAATAAATGGAATATTTTTCATGACACTGGATTTTTGATCTTATTGATGGTTCTTGGATTTTTTGCTAACATATATAACATGTAGATTTTCATGTGTCCAGTAACTCTTTAAAGGTCTTGCTGTAGTGCAATGGTGATAATCCTGACCTTAATTTCTTTTACCTGTAATTTCATGTTAGTAGCACTAGTCTGTTTCGGTAATATTTACATTCCTGTCTTATCACCGATTTTTCTAAAACCTCTGCTGTAGATTTCCCTGTGTGACTTTCATTCTGTTCATAAGAACATTTCAATCCTGTTTATATTTCATTATCTGAACTTGATAGGAGCTTTTTCTGTTTTAATACCTGTGATGATTAAAGCAAAAAAAAAAATCGAGCATTAAGACTTACTCCTTTATAAAATCTTCCCTCTCCTGTAAAGCAAACTGGTTGTCTTAGTAGAGTTAACTGCCTGCATTTCTGAACCTCACAGTGCTTATTTCTGAATTTTTGGGGATTTGACGGGAAGAGTAGCATCTTCCTTTCCTGATAGTGAACATGTTCTTGTTTTATTCAACAGTGTTAAAAATAAGAAAGTAATTTTAATTAAGAAAAAGATTTTTGAAGTGCAGTCAATATAATTGTTATTGTTACCAGAAAAGAGAGTTGTTTTTCATGTGCAAAAATATCACTTTGTTCTCACTTCCTTTCCTTCTCTCTCCATAGCTCTCAGTACTTCCACTCTGGAGAGTATTATTTCCATGGGACTTAAAGATGTCTTTTATTTCATATTACAGCCAGGAACTATGAATCAGGAAATCATGTCTGAACAGTTGCTACAAAGAAAGAATTAAAAGAAAATCAAGAAGTTGAAACTTCCAGGTCAAAATTTCTAGAAATTAATAATGAATCACTGTTTTCTTCAAAGGTTTGGGTAACAATTCTTACACAGTGAGAGAAGAAAACAAGTAAATTTTATGTAAAAAAAAAGTATTATAAAATACATAATAACAGCCCTGCTTTTGACCATAGTTTTCATACAGATTTATGACTTGGTAAAAAAATATTAATGTCAAATGTCATCCAAAGTAAAAGAAAATCTTTGCAAACTAATCCAAGAAAATTACAGTAGATAGAAAACTGATGAAGTGATATTTAGACATAGGCTGAAAAAAAAGCTTCCAAGATCAAAAAAATTCCATTATCCTTTGAGGATTATATAAAAAATTTTAATCTACTTGTCTTGCATGATATTGACATCCTAGCTTTTGATTCACAGCGTAAGGTATGTTTATTTACTTTCAACATCATGTTATTTAGAAACTTAGTGTGAGTTTTACTTAATTTAAAAAGTAACTACGTAAAATCTATTACAATAAAATAGCCCAAATGACTCTCCGTGTGAAAATCTGTATTAAAAAGAAATCAAAAACTCTGTGTTACCACGTGATTCCTTCAAAGGGTGAGGAAATAAAATTAATATGAGGATTTAAAAAAAAAAAAGATACTTTTTCATCTTGGCATTTGCAAAAGAATCTTCTATGAGCACAAGTACACCTTACTGCATGTGCGTGCTAAAATACATAGTAAGACAGTTGTTGAACAGTAGGATCAGCTGTACATGACCTTTGCCAGAAGTTAATCTTTAAAAACAGCACTCTAACTTACATCTGCATGGATGACAAACACTGAGGAAGTATTACTGTGGGTGACCTTGGATATCAGCATGTACAAATTTAACCTAGAGTGGGATGTTTTCCCCAGTGAATAGTCCCTATTTTTCTTTGTGTTAAACAGTGGCTGTCAAGTCTTAACATCTTTCTTAGTAGAATCTCCTTATTTCACAACAGGAAAATAGTGTATATATATAGCTGATACAAACACCAGTTTATTAATTTCCGGTTTTAACTTCTTAGGCACAGTATGAACCAAAGATAGGACAAGAAGGTGAAAAGTAAGAAGATGAAAATGAAGAGTATAAATTTGTTGTTCCTGTACACTTTTTTTTTAAGTGCAGAGCAAAAGAGGTAACAGTGGCGTAGGAATTACCCAACAGATTGTGGATCAAGTCAATAAAATAATCCAAAGACAATATTGCTTTATTTCATTGTTACTGAAAATATAAAAACATCATAAAATTAAAAATAAATGAGAATCAGTTCTTACCATAGATTTCTGTATTAATTTCCAAAACTTATCTCTGTTTACAAGCTGTCCTAGTACCTGTAGGGTGGAACTAATAGCCAGAGAAGCCAAGGACTAGATAGCCCGTGAAGTTTAACTCAGCTAAAGTAGAATATGAATGAAAGCCACTAATCCACAAAGGTAAGAAATATAATTCTGTTTCAAATCATCTGAAGTATATGGCTTGAAGAACATCCAGGATGAATTAATTGTAAATGAAAAAATCACACATACGTTCATACTGCACCTTAATATCTAGAAGTACAAGAAAGGCACCATTACCAATATCTGTCCATGCCATGATTTGAAGAAAAGTCAAGAAGAAATAAACAAGAGTTATAAGTGTAGGAAGAGTCATTGCAGCCAAGATGATAAAATAAAATACAGCAACTTGAGACTTTAATAGGGGAGAAATTACCTATACTTTTAGTATACTACTTCCCTAATTCAAAAATGAAAGTTACATCACATCTAAAATAGTGTATCTCACTATATAGTTTTGTTCTCTATGAGTAGATATTAGTATAATTGAAATCCACTTAATGTTCTAACAATATAATGCAGTTTTGGGGTCCTTGCTAAAGACTATGCTATAAACTTGTTTAGAATTCTAAGAATCTAATTTCTTCATGGTGCCATAAACAGTGGGGTTTGTTTCTGTTTTTTGTTGTTGCTTTGGGAAGTGGATATCCAGAGTTTCATTCTTAAATATTTATTAATATGATGCTGTTATTGATGACAAAATTCACAGTGTTTCCTGGAACAACAATTTCATGTGAGACAATGTATTAAGAGTTAGATAAAGCAGCAAGAAAGCCATCCATACACTGCTTCAAAGAGAAAAAAATTAGTAAATTTGGCCAACAAATAAAGTCCCTAATAGTTTGTGATTCTTTTCTTTAAATCTGTTTTTTTTCTTCAAGAAACAAATGAAATGAAGAGTGACTTGGGGGGAAAAGTGAGCAGTAAGGGGAAGGTACTTTTAGTTTTGTCCTTGTTTCTTGCTATCCTGCTCTGTTTTTATTGAAGTACATGAAATTTTTCTTCCCCAAGTTGAGTTTGTTTTGCTCAAGACAGTAATTGAAGAGTGTCTGGACCCATGGAATTTTCTGGCTTATTTTTTCCCTCCATCTTTCTGAGGTGAGAGAGAGAGAGTGGCTGGGTGGGTCTGTTGGATAATCAAGGTTAACCCACCATTCCTGCCTTGGTCTCTCCAGCAGTGAACCTCTCAAACGTGTTGATCTCTCTAGTACACAACCCAGGCTTATGGCCTCCCCAGTATCTGGCTCCCAAAACTCTTTTTCTGCTCACTGGTGAGCCTGATTTTCTTGCAGTTGTTGCCCACAGTGACCTACACAACAACAAACTATGTATATTTTACTAGGTATATAAGTAGACACTAAAACTACTCAATTTCAGAAGATTTATGCAATGACTCCAGTTATCTAAAGGGAATTCATGCAGCAAATTAAATTATGAGACATTTCTCAGTTGATACAAAAAACATTCTATATTTGTGCTTTTTATTTCCGTCAGCTAGTTTACTATGAGTCATTGTAAGCAGAACTATAATCCTCTTTTCTCTCTAAAAAATAAAATTGCTGATAAATTTGGAAAGGTGAAAAATATGTAAGCAGCGTAACATTGGACAAGAAATAACTTGTTATAAAATGCAGACATATGTTTGTTAAAACGGTAACTCTCTAATAAAACCCAACACAACTTTTCTTCTTCCCTAAAGATTTCCACTCTTTTAGGACTTCTCTTAAAATAACTTAAACATTTCTAACATGGATTTATGATGTCAGACAATAGTGATTGCAAGATATAACCTTTAATCCAGAAATCTTAAAGTATTGAACAACCTTACAAAACCAATTTACCAGCTCTTCAGACTTTACTAGCATTTGCCTCTTAAAAAAGTATACAGTGGAGTTTAAGTATTTTTCATAACTTACATGCCAAATGTAATCAGTATAAAAGAAAAGATTTGAGTTCATTATAGACATATTCAAGTATTCTGAATTATCCACAGGAATTCTTGAAGTTAACACTTAAAAAACCCCCACAAAACCTTCATGTTATCCACAATGTAGTAACAAGAAAATACTTGAATCAGAATTGAAAGCTGATGTATATGACATGTGGTACAAATACCTTACCAGTCAATATTATCCACCATTCATATTGCTATCTAAATATCAGCTTCTTTGAGAATCTCATGTTGGTTTGTGCATATGAAACTTTAATCTAGATTTACTCTCTCGCTTTGAAGTGCAATCAATTTGAAAAAATGACTCAATGAATGGAATTTGTTTTATAATCTTATGATTATTGCAGTCGTGAAGAAAATCTGAAGTATTTATCTCAAAGTTCAAACTACAAAGAAAGAAACCAGAAGAAACAGCTTCCTTTTTTTTTTTTTTCATTACCATAGGTAAATGCAATGGAAGACCATGAAAATCAACATAAAGAATATATAAAAAATGATGAACATTGCTTAACCATAGCTTCAAATATTACTTAAGCTTAGGTCTGTGAGCTTTTCTCCAGATTCTCCAAACACTGGTGATTTCTTCTGCAAGCAAAGACATGTAAATTTATGAAAGAATGAGTGTTCCCTTTTATCAGTCTAAGTAAAAAATGTGGAATAATTTTGATTCTCTTTAAGAACTCTTCTTTTGGGAATAAACATTATTATAATCAGTTATATTCAGGTTAATGGTGAAACAGATGATGTCGGAAGCATTGAAACTTAAGAACAAATCTAGAGACAAAGAAAACCTGGCAGAGAAAATTGTAAGAAAAACATTTAGGGAATTTGTACACGCCTTTAAACACCTGTGGTCCACTGATATATAACATTTTCATCTTGGCTAGTACTGGCATAACTAGAAGTACCAAACAAGGTAGCATTTTCACTGTACAGAGGCTTTCAAAACTGTACATTTCAAACCTGTACAGTAAGATTATAAAAGGCCTTTCCCAAAGTTTGTGCTCTCAGATGTCAAAGACATCTTTATAATGCCCTTTTCCCTGCATATCTTACACTATTTTTTTAAATTTGACAGTACAATTGTATGAATGAAAGTCAAGACAAAAAACTTACCCCTTTAACATTAGATTTAGTCTCCATAATATTGTTCACACTGCTGGTGTCTTTTTCTGTCTTTATATACCTTTTAAAAGCCATTACCCTAATTCTGTGTAGTATGGCATTTTGAGTAGCCTTTTATACCTGTGCAATGCGAATGCAAACTGAATGTAATTTTATTAGGTTCTGATTAATGCATTGTTTGCTCAGGACTAAATCACTAGAGAAGGGACAGGACTGTGAATTGTCATGGCAATCATCTTTATGAGAAGGGTAGAAGTGGTGAGTGAGTTTGTAATGGGATTATCATAATGTCCTGTATTTTATACATTTTTCTCAGAGTCTCCTTTTCAAATGGTTTTAGCCATCTCATTTCCATTAAAGTCAGTTGGAGTCATGTGGCTTTAATACCACATGCCACTAGACAATGCAGGTGAAATGATTATGGATAGCATAATTGCATAAGATTTTAAGAATCACAGAATATTCTGAGTTGGAAGAGACCCACGAGGATCATCAAGTCCAACTCTGAAGTGAATGGCCCTTATATTGCTTCCAGTAGATTTCTCATCTGTGTTATATGTGTAGACTTCTTTGTGTTTAAAAGTTGATTTCTCCCTCGTATGAAACAAATTAAAAATAGCAAATTTTGGAAGCACTTTTATAGTGAGTGTAGACACTTTTTTGATGCTGGAAGGCTGATAGCTACAGAACTCTAATAAAACTACTATAAACAGATACACTAGAATGTCTGGTGTAATAATTGAGTGATAATAGCAGTATTCTGCTATTTTATGAGGTTATGATCCTGTTCCCAAACTATGAGGATGAAGAATGAACACTTTATTCCAAGATCAGAACTACGTTAGTGCCTCATGAAACAGTGCAGCAGCACACTATTGGTAAGAAATTACTAGTATTAGTAATACTATGGCTTTTTGTGCTTTTAAACTGTCTAGGCAGCTTAGGGAAAATCTGATCAGAGCTGTATGTAATTTATGGGTGCATAGGGTGAGACGGTAATGAGTTTGGTACTGGATAAATACATAAAACAGCACAAAACTGCATGAAACAGTTCTGTCAACTACTACTTCGAAAATATATTCACATAGCTTTGAAAGGAAAGTAAAAAACAAGAGTAATAATGCTCCTTTTCTGTTTGCATACAGCTGTGGGACTATTGACTTTCACTATGCCTTTACTCACTCAGTGAAGTAAAATGCATAATGCAGAAAATGCTGCCTTAGGGTTGATCTGCAAGCATCTATCTTTTGCATTACTCATGTGAATAGGCATAATGAAGTCAATGCAGCTACTCAAATATGTAAATTTATCCATACATATTAGAAGATTCAGGGTCAGGATGGTAATTCCTTGTTGATCTTACTTTGAGCATTTTCGTATTAGAAAATATGAATAAACCCTTCTCATTACCAAAGTAAAGCAAAATGAACCTATGTGGAGGGCAATCACTGGCTGTCGATTATTCACTCAAGCAGGGAGATTTCCACCATGCTAATGGCCAGTGGACAAAGCACATTACATACAGAGAATAATGCCATATGCCTTGCTTGTCACCTGTAGGGAGGCCACACTTCATTCTTGGTCCAAGACTTTACTAGTAGTTTCATTATTTTTAAAATGACAAAACTCTTGGCCTTCTTCTCTGTGCTGGAAACCTCCTTTTCTATACCACAAGTGTGCTTGTACCTTCACTAATACCCCTTTGATCAGATTTCTTCTGCTGTCCAGCAATTAAATGTACCAGAAATTACCAGTTTGCTCCCTAGCTACTTTTCAAAAAAGTGGTGAATACCTAATGGCTTGAAGAAGAATGGTAAAAATCTATTTCCAGCTATAGTGAAATATAAAGTTTTGGAACTTAAATACCTATTTTGTGCATTATGGCATCTGTCCAGTTAATGAAAGATTTCACTACAAAAATATTTCAGTATAAAAAATTATTGAAGGACTAGCTACATTTGCGGATTTTTTTCAATATTCAAAAGAAGAGAAAAATTATACAATGATCCAACCAACTAACATATCCTTGCTTTATTACGTAACACAAAAATGTCTCTGAGAACAAATGTGTGAGTCTAAATTGTTTTTTCTTTTGTATGACCTGCACTGCTCTCCCTAACTTCTGTTTAGCATTCTTCAGTCTTTTTCCCATGGCCAGCTTACTCACACTGCGCATAGGATATAAAATTTGCTTAGAAGTGGAGCTAAGCTACTGCTGTGGAAACCTAGTTTTTCTTCAGCAAAAACAAAATGCTGCGGTTTTTCATGTGTGTTACTGCTGACACAACAGACACTGTCTCTTTTCACCTTCAACTAGATACTGCAAGATGACAGTGTCATATTTCAGTATTTATTAAGGCAATAGAATACTTTTCCTTTTACATTACTGTCTAACTATTAAATAATTAATCCTACACGATCCCTGTGAGGTTGATAAGTATGATCCTTCTCTTATAGATGAGACAGTAAACACCAAAGACTAAATTCTATTGACGTCAGCAGAGGGTTATTAAGGCTTTTGTAGAAGATCAGAGAGTTAAAGAGTCTCTAGCTCCTAATTCTGTGCCCAGTCTAATGGCCTAAACTAACTAATAATAAACACATTTTAGCGTTTCCCTTACAGAGCCACAGATGATCCCCAAATATACTGGATTCAAAAGGGTATAATTTATCCACCACATCTGATCTCCTCCAGGAGGCTATAAAGACATGAACTGCATAAGAGTTTTCCTCTCTTACAGTTATATTTTCCAGTTCCTTCCTTTTTCCATTGAAGGAAAAAGCAATACAGCCTAAAGCCCATTTATTATTTAGGAAAAGTGAGAGGTTATTTTAATCTCTGTCTGATTAATCCTTTTTGGGAGTTATCATTCAATTACTTTTGTGCTATGCATCATTTGCCTATGGTAAGATGTAATACATGCAGCTTGGCACATATTAAACGCAGGAAAACAATAGAATTCTTAGTATCTTGTTATTCAGAAATCAGCACTGCAAGCTGAATGCCAGCTGCTAAACCTCAGGCTGGTGAGACAGTGTTATCTGGGGACAGGATGATGTAGATCTGTAGAAATCTGAGTCAATGTAACAATTTTAATGTGTCGTCATACTAATAGTACACCAATCAAAGAGAAGGTGAAATATCCTACATGTACTTCCAGAATATTTTTATTACCTTGCTACCTCTAACAATTACTTCTTTCTAGCAAATCTGACTTTGCCAGCAAATTAAAAAAAAATGCAGTACACTAAGGCTAGCTGACACAGAGGGCTTTCATGTAAATTCTTAGCCACCTAAGTAAATAGGAAACATGCAGAAATTGTTTATCAGGAATTATCCCTGGCCTACAGTTGTTTGGGGGATTTCTAACTGGCCAAAGAAAATTCTGAATAATTTTAGATTAATCAGTTTAAATCCAGCATCCATCATGGCTTCTAGCTTTAACCTACAAGTATAAATATAGCCAAAGGAACCAGTGACAGATGTCACTATTCTGTCAGATATGATTCTGTCCACATTTTGCCTGCATACCCAATATTGTCTGCATGAGTAAATGCAATATAAGATAGGAAGATCTCTGGTTGAAAGGTGTTAGAGCAAGTAATGAGTGGATCTGCGTCTCTAAATGTGTGTTGTGCATCCAGTTAGCAAAACTGTCTTATTAGCATGAAAACAAATAACAATTAAGCAACCAAAATACTCAGGGGATAACTCAGGTTTTGGGTGCCATTTTCTTACAGTTATCAATCATAATTGCTGATACCTTAAGTTTACTGCATAAGAATGGGTGTTTCATCCCACCTCCTGATAGATGTCTGCAGCTAAATATTCATACTAATCATCTAGATTCCCTGTACAAAAACTGAAAGGAGGGAGGGGGGAAAAAAGGAATTTTTAGACTGTGAGTCATTTTGTCCTCAAGTGACTGCTAAAACCAAGTAAAATCAGACTGCCTGGAAGTGCTTAAATGTCCCTAATGTCCATGGAGAAGATCTTCATACAGGATAAATAGATAGTTGCAGATATCTAAAGGTAAGTGAAATTAATTTCCCCCAAGGAGTCTGGGCAACAAGATGTGATTGACAGAGTACTTAGAACAATAGAGGGCGTCGCTCTGATAGTGAAAGGAGCTAAGTGCTTGCCTGATACAGTTTACTGAAGAAGTATTTAGCTCACACTTTCAAGACTTGTAACTGGACCCATGTTAAAGAAAGCATTGTAGAAAGATATTTGGGGAGTTAAGAAAATTTATTTCTCCATCTTATAAATATACTAAAAGTTGGCATGTCTTTCAGCAAAGTGCTTTCATCAAGCTTTTCTGTTTTACACAGTTATAACAGCTGATCTAACAAATGCTATTACCTTTCCTTGGTTTGTCTCATTTACATAAACACTTGTACTATGGAGTCTGCTTTGTCTGATTTACCCACAACTATATTTTATACGTCTTCAGAATTATTTCTGAGAATTTTGTAACCTAGCGACTTTGATTTATTATCCATACAGGTGTGTATATTCTGTTGATAATAAGGGAACAGTCAGTCCAGTGAAACAAAATGTTCTAGTACACAGGGGACCACACTGAGATTCACCAACAATAGATTTAGTTTCTGACTTTAGGCAAATCAGCTCATACATCCTACAGAAAGGCAAGGGAAAAATAAATTCAATTCTTTGCAGTATTCAGTCTAAAAAACTTCAAAAGTGCATTAATGATTATGAATTGAAACAGAATTTTCCAAATAATATTACTCACCTAAATATGTCTTGGAAGCATGGTAGTAAATTACCCTTAAAAGTCCCTTCCGACCTAAACTACTATATGATTCTATGATTCTGTGATAGGTGGAGTTCACATCATCAGTTACAGCATTACACAGTGCACCCACAATCTTGGAAAATGGAATCTACTGGAGCACACCCCAGATCCTTCTCTGCCATGCAACCTAATCTGCTCTGGAGAAAAAAAAAAAAATTATTACTATTATTATTATTATTATTATTATCATTATTATTATTTATTTAAAAATTAAAAAGTCACATGGGTTGCTCTACGGTGAGACTGGGATCAGGAGAAAGGACTGCGGGTTGGATTGTGACCAACCAGAAGATTAGGTCTCAATTCCATTTTGTGGTACGCTTTTGCTATATATACTGGAAACTGAATATTTATTACAGCTCAGACTCCTGATTCAGTAGTTGATACCTGAGGTGTTACCACTTGTGAACATAACCATAATGACAGCATATGTGTGATGCCTTTTCCCGGTCTTAAAATCAAGAGGCAAACACGATTAGAAGGGAAAAGGGATTTTACCTCTATATTTATTTTAAGGATCCTTAGGTGCACTACGTCCATGTTGAATGCACCTTGATGCACACTGCCAAATTTTCTCCCCAAAAGATCTGGTAAAACATTATAGGTTTTACTAATTAGCATATCTATCATAAATTCCCCAATGAGAGGCTCGAGTGAGCCCCCCTCCCCGAGGAACCTTCCCCTGGATGGTTCTATCTTAGTGTACAAAATGTGTTCTGGAGAGGACCTTGGGGCCTCTGAACTGTTTAGTCTCCTAGCTTTACAAACAAGTCCAAGAATGTAGGCAAAAAGCACTAAGAATACAGAAGTTGTAGAAAGGTATATCAGGGGTATAAAAGAAAAGGCAAAAAATCATCATGGCATCATGTGAGCACAGCTCATGCCAAATGTAGGATGAAATAAAGCACTTCAGTCACAGTAAAATGCTTTAACCAGCTTGGTTTTCTGTGCGCTTTCTGCAGTAAGAAAGAGACACAGTTAAGTAACTGCAGCTCTATGGGTGCACAATAAATTTTTAAACTGCAGTAACTCCATTGCACATCTAAGGCCTCAGAAATAGGGATAGTCTTTATTGTTTGGTGAGCTGTGAGAAAGGATATTAAGTGTAAGCTTCCAAAATAGAATATGGAGCAGAATTTGATTAAAAAATACAACCCTTCTCATGGAAATAAACAATACAAAGCCATTATTGCTTGTTATATTTAAGGAAGAGCTCTATGGCTTGGAGAGAGCATATGTGTAAATTCTACAAACTTACCTATAAGTTTCCTTGCTCTAGCTCATAGCAGACATCAGTCACCACTTCAGGAAATATTTATCCTACATGCTGTACTCCATACACAAAACATTTGTGCATGTTCCTGACCAAATCATGACAATAATTTTTAAACTCAACATGTAGAGTATTTCAGGAAAGAAGTTAGTATTATGAAGTTAAATTCAAGGAGACAGCAAAAACAACTTTGACTGAAGAAGTGCCAAGTGACGAGGCATTCATGGATAGGAAGCAGGACACACCTTCAGATCTGGTATATTTTACATGCACAATATAAAAACTGTTACTTGAATTACAGTAAGTTGCTGTTCAGTCTACAAATACTGAGGCAAAAGGCTGAAGTCCCATTCTGTTTAATGACAGTGTAGTCAAAACAGTCAATTGAGCCCAGGGAGAGATTCAGCTTACTTCAAAGTAGATGCTTCTGCACCTGGTGAACTGAATTGTGCTGCAGGCATCCTTCTTTTTATTGATCAGATTTTCAATAACTGCAATGGCTGACAGACACTTAGTGCCATGGTAAACCTCCAAAAGGTATCATTCTCATGATTAATTCCTCCCTGTCATGCTGGGAGGCAACACTTAAATCAAGGTCCTATCTGGATCAAGGCACTTACTAATACTTGTCCTGGCCCCTTTCTTCCCTAAAATTGTGCCTTGTAGTCAAAGAATGTCAAAGTACACTAAGGGATGGCACACATTCAGCATACAGGACTCTGGGACCTTCCTGAGAAGACACCTGTCTCAAAGTTCACCCCAGCTGCAATGCTGAAAAGCTTCTGCTTATCTCAAAAAACACAGTGATTATATCAGGAGGCTCATCAATAGGACTAAGCTGCCACTAAATTTCTATGGATATACTTAATTTCTTATCAGGAATAAAAGAATACAGTCCTGTTTCCCATTTGCCCCAAGGTTGCTGGCTACTGAAACAGGCATTATTGCAGACACAGGCAGACCTTAAAGTAGTAGTCCTGATGCAACTCTCAACATGTGAAAACACCACAACAAAGGGAAAAAAGCATAGAGCTGAAGCATTGCTATATAGAAAGAAAATGTTGATTGGTTTAACTAAAATATGTAAATGTAGAGTCAGTTCAGCTGCTGGCTGACAAGGACTTAGCTTCAACTTTTTCTCCCCTGCTCCTCAATTTAGGAAATTCTTCCTGAGGACTACTAGACTTTACTTAATTTACAGTTTACAGGTTTGTTTCTTTTTTTTTTTTTGGAGCAGCTGAGGGAGCTGGGATTATTTTGACTGGAGAAAAGGAGGCTCAAAGGTGACCTTGTCACTCTCTACAACTGCCTGAAAAGAGAGTATAGTGAGGTGGAAGTCAATCTCTTCTATCAGGTAACAACTGACTGGACAAGGGCAAATGGTTCAGTGCCAGGGGAGAGTTAGTTTGGATATTAGGAAAACTTTCTTCACTGGAAGTGTGTTCAGATATTGCAACAAGCTGCCCGGAGAAGTTGTGGAATCAGCATCAAAAGTGATTAAAATATGTGTGGATGTGGCACGTGGTGAACATGGCAGTGCTGAGTCAACAGAAAGACTTGATGATCTTCAAGGTCTTTTATAATCTTAATGATTCCATGATTCTATGATGATGATAATAATGATAATAATAATAATAATAATAGTAATAATAACCACAACAACAATAATGATAGGAATAGTAACAACAGCAGCAACAACAACAACAAAAATCATTCACAGCCTTGTTGAATATGGAAACTAATTTACTAAACTCATCCTTTCAGGATAAGAGCCTTAGTAGGAATAACAAGACAGAGAGACAGATATTTGGAGAAGGTAGTATTTTATTACTGAAAAGGTTGGATGTTCTAGTAAATTAAAAAATCTTGACTTTGACTTCTCTATAAAAGTAGAGATTAGAGTATTTTGCATCTTAAAATTATTTCCACATTTCTTAAAATATACATAATTTGTCTTTTTGCATATATTTGCTTATTTATTATATATCTGTATTAAATGCAGGTTCCAATCTGTGGAACACATTCCTTTCTAGTCATAAAAATACTATAAATGAGTATGTCAAATTATAAAGAGAACATATTTTCACAAGACTGTAATTTAAATTTGTCATTTGTAGTTCTATTAATGTGAAAATCCCAGGGTTTAGTTTTGGATGTAATTAGACCTAAACTAAAATTTATGTTTTGCACAATGATCAGTTCTCTCTTTAAAGGTGCACCTTAATGAAGCATACTCTTTTATTCCTTACTAATTACAATTAGAGTTAAAAATTCCACTATGATTAGCCTTTGATTATCACAGTGCTTTGTGAATAACAATATAATGACTTAATTGGCAATAGAAAACAATAGATAAAAACAGCTATTTTTTTAAATACGCAAAATATATAGAATAAGAAATAATAATAAACAAATAATGCTTACCTTTATATGCCCTTTTAACATCACCCAGTAAAGATTGGCTGCGCTTTCATTTGCATCAAAATTCCATTCTGGAAAAACATCTAGTTGTATTTGGCCCTAATCATTGTCACAAATTTTATTTAGAACTATTCTGTTTGTCTTAATATTGTAGATAATACTGTTTAAAATCCATCACCAAAAATCATCAGCACACTTTTCAGTTATATATGGACATTTTGCTTTAAGGATTGCTAGGGGAAACTCTTAATACTGTACCTGCTAGAGCCGCCTAGCTGTAAACTCTGAAGGAATGTACAAGGCTCACAGACATCAAGAAAGCTACATGGACCATTATCAAAAGCCAGGTATTTCACAACTTTGGTATTCTGGTATTCAATACAAAGCATCCTCTCCTTCTTATTTTATAGTAATAAATTCAGCTATTTAAATGTTATTTTTGTGATTGTCTTAAGAACTAAACTCTTGCTTTTCAAAGAACATACATACGAGCAGCCATTTTCTGGGTAGAAATGGTTTGGATTGGTAGGGATATTCATCCAGATTGTCTAGTCCAACCCCCTGCCATGGGCAAGGACATCTTTCTCCCCAAGCAGCCTGACTTCGAGCACTGCCAATAATGTAGCATCCACAATTTCTCTGGGCAACCTGTTCAGGTGTCTCACAAACCTCATCATAAAAAATTTCCTTCTTATGTCCAGCCTAACTCTACAGTTTAAAAATATTTCTCCTTGTTTTTTTACTGCAGCCATGGCAAAAAGACTTTCCTCTTCCTTCTTATCAGCCCACTTTAAGTATTGAGAGACAACATTAAGGCCACAGCCTTCTTTTCTTGATATTGAACAACCAACTCTCTCTTAGCCTTTCCTCAGATGAGAGGTGTTCCAACTCTGTGATAATTTCTGTGACCCTCCTCTGGACCTGCTCTACTAGGTCCATGTCTTCATTGTGCTGGGCACCTCAGAGCTGGATGTAGCACTACAGGTCAAATCTTATGAGAGTACTGTAGAGCAGCAGAATCCTGCTTCCCTCAACCTCTGCGCCATGCTTCTTTTGATGCATGGAGACAATTGGCTTTCTGGACTGGAAGCACACGATATTGGGTCATGTTCAATTTTTTATCCTTTAGTATACCCAAGTCCTTCTCTGCAGGTCTCTTCTTTTTTAATCATCCTCCAGTCTGTACTGATATTGGGGATTGCTCCAACTCAAGTGCAGGACATTGCACTTGGCCCTGTTGAATTGCATGAATTTCACATGGCCCCATAGTCTGTCCAGGTCCCTCTGGATGACATCCATTCCCTCTGTTGACGCAACTGCACCACTCAGCTTGGTATGATCTGCAGATTTACTGAGAAAGCACTATGTCATTACAAAAATACTGAATAATATTGGTCCCAGTGCAGACCCTCGAGGTGTGGTTGGTTGACCCTGGTTGAATGCAAGGTGTCCATCAAAGCTGTTCTATCACACTTCCTCAGCAGGACAGAGGAGAGACAATATAATGAAAGGCTTGTGGGTCGAGATAAGGACAGCAAGAGATCACTCACCAGTTACCATCAGCACTGCCGTTGATTTCTGAAGAGAAATGTTTCAGTGCAGAATTTCATGAGGCCTAAAAACTTCTGAAAATAAAATGGCACCTCTGGGAACAGATAGTAGATGCCTGCTATCCTTTAGAAGTGCTTCTGATTTACATGCATAAATATTTTATATTGCAATACAGTTCTGAAACTCACCAAATATTTTGATGTTGCTTTTCTCTTAAAGAAGTTGAAGTGGTGCTGTCCATGGAGCTGATAAGGGGCCTACCAGAATCCTTTTGTTTGGGAACAAAATGTGAAGAGATTGATTTTAAATTCTGACTTTTAAAAAGAAGTTGACCAGGGTACAGGGAGGTTTTCTTAAAAGAGATGACTAAAAAACAAAGTATTTTCCTTCATAAAATGAAAGGTCAGAAGCGATACGGTTATTTTTGTAATCAGATATTTTTTTCTCTTCACAGAGAAATGAATACAGTTTTCTAGTGGAATCATAACCAGGTTGCAAAAATTCCAGCTACTAAAGGATCAGAGCCCGGCTAGTAAATACTTGTAAGCTTTAGTTTAGTAGGCAGGCTGTTTTTCTTTCTTCACCGTTTATTGTTTGGTATCTTCTACTAGTATGTGCAGAAAGGCAAAATATTAATATTTAATGTGTTCTGTATATCAGCCTTACTTCCTTTATTAGGAGAAAATGTTCACAGAATCACATACCCAGATAAAATCAGTGCGATTCTTCCAATTTACCTTTAATCTTCTGTTTCATGACTAAAATTTTTTTTCTTCAAGTCTATGAGCTAAATTATCATTAAGACTGAGGGTGAAAGAAAAAAAAAATCAGTGAAGACAGCATTCTTGTAAAATCTTTGTTCTTAAATAATATAAAAATAGCAAAGATCTTGAATTGATTTAGTATTATAGAGAAGAATAAAAAGAGGCGGATGCTCACAAGAAAACAAAAATACAAAAAACTAGTTGAACATGAGGAACTGTTTTCTGTTACAGTCTAGTGCTGGACATAAAAACACTGTCCTTCCTCTGTTTCTAGTAAATATAGCTACTGCGATGTGCTGAAAAATGACACACAATTGACTTTTTGTAATGTGCATACGCAGAGACACAAATGTTATTTCAGATATGGTTCTTGCATTCTGTATCTCATTTTAGTCACAAGAAAACTTGGAATAATATATGCCTCACAAAACTACCTTGATGTGTGTAAAGTGAGCTAAAGTCCTTTGCTGGAAAATCATAGGCTATTGAAAGGTAAAAATACGTATCTGGAAAGAGATTAACTTATAAAGTATTTTATTATCAAGTTAATGCATATTAAGGATAATTAAAAATATTATAAAGATATTTCCCATAGACTATGTAGGAGGGATTTTACTCAGTTCTGATAATTTTAATTGTGCTTGTCTGCACCAGAATAAATGCAATGAAAGTATCTTAATTATGTTCCTGATTCAGAATTTTCCTAGGTAACCTCAGACAAAAATGCCTCTTGATTATAAATTTTTCTAAGAAGCCTAGAATTCAAGCATCATCTTACAAAATTATTTACAGGCCATGACATTTTTAATGTTATTTGTAACAGCTATTAATCTGCTTGGTGTATGTTAAAGTTCTGCAACAGCTGAAAGAGTAATCTTGTAATAAGGTGTTGAGTGTCTAATTCATGCCATCTGTTCTTTGCTCCTATGTGAAATGTTATCCTTTTGTTACTTTTTTGACTTTTAGATTCTGCATTTCAAATATTTTATGCATAGTATTCCCATTGGGTAAGACCACAGGACTGGAGCAGTTTAATGTCAAATTTTTGGTGTTTCTCTAATGGTCTAATGTTGTTGTCTGTTCATTATTAAGCAAACATAAACTAATCAAACCCTGAAACAATAGGTCTTAGTAATCTCAAGACATTGGTTAAGACAATAACCTGTGGTATCCACTCCATCCCTCTAATTCTTCATGTAAGAGATGTTAGGTGACCATCCTTTGGAACTTCCTGTGCAATTTTCTTCTTGAATGAAAGGATGAAACCTATAATTTACTGTCCCTTCCAGTCAGAAAGGTCTTTTTAACTTCCTGGGAACAGCATGCTCTATTTGTGGAATGTCAGAAGTAGTCATCTGTTTCATGAAAATCTTAATTGCTTAAAATATCAGCTAAAGAAAACTGATGACCTTTCAGTTCCAATAAACTTGTTATTTTCTGTTTTTTCCTTAATAATGGCAAACCCCTTTGTTTTCAATTTTGTTACTGCTCTGCAAAGTCTATCATCCCAGACCCATATTTGAAAGACTGATAAAAATACTCCAAACTTACTTGTACTATAAGGAAAAATCAGATTCAGTTGAACCATCAGGATAGAATAGTCTTGTTTTTCAGCAAGTTTCAGAAATCTGTCTGAAATTTGTGAACAACATATCAACCTTTGCTCAGTGACTTGAATAACAGCATATCAATAATATGTCAGTTCAGAAAATCCAAAATGGTACCTCCTTTACAAAATCTGAGAAGTATCTGTGTTTGAATAAGCAACCCATCTAACCAGCGTACATGTTCACACAGCTCCATGTTTGCCTACTACAATAAAGTTTAATATTTTCCAGTATGCATTACTGAATACATTACAGCATGATTTTATCAAAATGGATTGAGAATCAACTTTTTATTTGTCCATAGTCTCATAAACCAAATTATCATTTAAAAAAAAAAAAAAAAGAGATAATTTACAAGTATGCTACCCAGTCTAACAATACTGTAAATACATAGTTTTGTGGATTTGGGGTAGAATATTTTTATTTTCTTTTATTTGAAAATAAAAAATACCCAATAACATGAAATCTTTGCAATGGATATGAAATGTCAGGATTGGAGTATCCTCATTTTAGTTGTCATCATTCCTCTAGTGACCCAGATATGTCATGTTCTGAGTATCTAAACACAGGGCTGAGCTGTGAATCTTCCAAGGGACAATTCTCTTGAAAGCTTCAGATTTGAAATTGAAGTAAGCAGTTTTTAGAACTGTCTACCTTGACAAAACTAGATACGTAAGAAATAATATATTCAAAAAAGAGGAAGTTGAAAAAATAAAATACATAAGAAAGAAAACTTTGGAATATTTCCTTTTGTTTTGTTTTGGTTTTTTTTTTTTTTTTCTGAAGGAAAACTACCATTTTAAAAAGCAGGTTAAATTGGCTTATGCAACTGATAAAATAATTGGAAAAAATATCAAAGCTTAATCACTTCTCTTTAAGCAGAACATTGTCCACAGCCTTTCTAGTGAATTAAAGCATCTTCTCCTGCACGGAATAGCCCAATAATCACTTATATGTGACTTACTTACCCCCAGTCTTCTGCTGAGCCATGGAACCAAAATTGAGAATATTGGTCATTTTTTTCTCATGATTATTTGATTAGGAGTAAGAGTTTCTCTTTTTCTAACCAGAACTTTTATGATATATATTGAATAGAGAAGATCCAAAAAATGTCTCCAAATTTAATAGAGTTAAAATTGGGTGGAGAAGATGGAATGGAAACAGATGCTCAGTATGGTACACAGATCTTCATTAAATACATCTGCCTTTATCATTCACCTCTTATCCCAAATTTTGATTATTTTGTGCGGTTTCAATGTACAGTTTTTCACTGTAACAGTTCCAAAGGTTTTTAAAAGTTTCACAGATTTTTCTTCAGCTATCTGATGGAAACTGCTCTCAACAGAATCTTAGATACTGCAAATTTTAGCACAACACAGTATAATCAAAACTGTTTATCTTCATAATTGTATTGCTCAGAACAACATTCTTATTCTCATTGCATTTCAATGCAGCTTGTGCTGAAAATAACTAGTGTCACACAGAGGTCAACATGTCTTTCATACTAGATTATAATTAAATTTTATAAAATATTAATACCCAAAGCTAAGTGAGAGAAAAACATTTATAGTCCATTTTGCGATTTCAAAACATTAAGAATTTCTACATAAATTATGATTCTGTATCACTCAAGAGCTCACTTTGATCTCCAAGTAACAAGACCAGAAAAAAATAGTTGAAGACTTTTAGCTGACAGATTAATTTAAAACACACATATACAAACACACATAGAAATTCCAACTTATAAATAAAAAAGTGCAAATCCCCAAAGTTTTTCATTGGCTTTGAAGAAAATCTCAAACTCCTCTATCTTTCAACTAACATCCTTATTCATAACATGATTTTATTACTACAGGTGTAGTGTGTTGACCCTGGCTGGACCCCAGGTGCTTATCAAAGCTGCTCTATCACTCCCCTACTCAGCTGGACACAGGAGAGAAAACATATGGAAAGACTTGTGGGTTGAGATAAGGGCAGGTAGAGGTCACTCACCAGTGACCATCATGGGCAAAACAGACTCATCTTGGGGAAATCGAATGAATTTATTACCCATCAAATCAGAGCAGGATAATGAGAAATACTACCAAATCTTAAAAGCACCTTTCCCTACCCCCTATCCCCTCCCCTGCCTTCTTCCTGGTTTTAACTTTACTCTGAGTTTTCTCTATCTTCTCCCTCACAGCAGTGCAGGGGGTGTGGAATAAGGGTTCTGTCCAGTTCATCATACACAGCTGTTTCTGCCACTCTTTCTTCCTCAGGAAGATGATTCCCCACACTCTCCCCTGCTCCACTGCAAGGCAGTCTTCCAGGAACTTCTCCAACATGGGTTCTTCCCACAGGCTGCATGAACTGCTCCCTTCCACATATGGGTCCCTTTCACAGTCTGCAGTCCTTCAGGAACAGAATGCTCCAGTGTGGCTTCTCCACAGGGTCACAAGTGCTGCCAGAAAACTCGCTCCATTGAGTCAGAGTCCCCTTCAGGCACCCTTCTGTTCTAATGTGGGTCCTCCAGGGGCTATCCAGGTGGATATCTTCTCCATTGTGAACCTCCATGAGCCACAGGAAGGAGCCTGGCTCACCATGGACTTCCCCATGAGCTGCGGGGGAGTGTCTGCTCCAACACCTGGAGCACCTTGTTCTCCTTCTTCACCAACCCCAGAGTCAACAAAAGTGGACAATTTACACACAATCCACCCCTTGTCCCGTCACAATTACAACAACAGAAATTCCCCACTATGTCTCCACTTTCCATCAAGCAGGTGATGTTCAGCCACTCACTGGGAAAGAAGGCCTCAGTACATGTAGCATTTACTCTGGAATAAAAATATTGCAAATAACAAAAATCTCCATCTCAGTCAAACCAAATACACAACAAGATGAAAGTCAGCCCATGTTTTGAAGCTGAAATTGCAAAATCAATTGTCTCAAATGTGTTATTTACAAAGCCAGAAAACAGTAAAAAAATTACTTTTAAGCATCAATAAGCTAAGAGTTGACATGTTATCAATATATTAAAAATAATTAAATCATTTCCAGAACTGCCCTTAGCTAAAACTCTCTTTTATTTTTGTATGGTACTTTTTGGCTTTTTTTTATAGTCTTGGGAAAATCATTAACATATTTCTTGAGCGTCTCTAGAAAATCTAATCAAAATCTAATAAAAGTTATTATGAAGTTTATTTAACACTTCACGTTTTCAGATTATAAAAAAAGATGCTGCGTAGTTTCTCTTCAATGTATATTTGCATTACATACAAACTTTGGTTCCAATTATTAAGAAGTGTCTACTTTGCGAGATAAAAGCACATTAGGTATGAGGCAATAAACAAGATTTAAGCAGTCATAGAATGGTTTGGGTTAGAAGGTACCTTAAAGATCATTTACTTCCAACCTCTCTGCCATGAGCTGGGATGCCATCCACCAGATCAGGTTATAAATCCAACCTGCCCTTGAATTGTTCCAGAGATGGAACATCCACAGCTTCTCTGGGAAACCTGTTTGAGTGTCTCACCATAGGGAAGAATTTCTGCTTTATGCCTCATCTAAATCTCTCCCCTTTCAGCTTAAGGCTGAACCCCTTGTCCTATCACAAGCATGGTCTTGCAAAAAATCCCTCTCCAGCTCTCCTGTTGGACCCTTTTATGTATTGGAAGGTGCTCTAAGTCTCCCCAGGACCTTCCCTTCTCCAGGCTGAACAGTGCCAATTCTCAGCCTGTCTACATAGAGAGGTGCTCCAGTCCTGTGATCATCTTCATGGCTCTTCTCTGGACTTATTCCAAGAGATCCATGTCTTTCTTATGTTGCAGACCCCAGGGCTCAATGCAGTATTCCAGGTGGGGTCTCAAAAGACCAGAATAGAGGAGAACAATGCCCTCTCTCTCCCTGCTGGTCACGCTGCTTTGGATGCAACCCAGGATTTGATCTGCTTTCTGGGCTGCAAGTGCAAATTGCTGGGCCATGTTGAGCTTCTTGTCAACCAACACCTGCTAGTCCTTCCAAAAACTAGTTCCGCCAGGACCATGTTAATAACATGAGTTAACATGGTTAACTCAGATGTCTCTGCACTGTCCCTGGATCAACCAGCATGGAAAGACAGGCCAAACACTTGAATATCTTGAGACAGACGCAGGCAAGTCTAGGCTGACTTGCTGTCTGAGTATCAGCATCTGTAGCAGAGCTGATAGACTGAGAAGGAGGCAATAGGATCTCTGATGAAAGGACAGGACCTATGCAGATAGACTTCATGAATCATGGGATGCTGCCTTTAAAAATTTTGGGAGACACTGGATAAGATGCAAATTAAATGACAGCCCAAATGGAACATAGAAAAACTTAAATTACAGTAAATTGTAATTTTAGCATAAGCTAATTGCATAAAACTTGAGTCGCTTGAATGCAGATTTTTTAGTGCATACAGCATTCATCTAGGAAGCAAAATGCATCCTCCAAATTGGCAGAAGAAATTTTGATGCGCATGTTGTGATTCCAAACAACAAGGCTGTAATTTATTTTGGGAGGAGAATAATTTCTATTATTTTTATTGAAGCTGTGTACATAGATACAAGAATATTCTGGCCAGGAGGAGAGCAAGAAAGATGAAACAAGACCAAAAATATGTTCCCATGTAATAATGAACAATCCACTTATATGCAAAACTCACTAGGGCAGGGGCATGAAGGCAGTGGAGGGGCACCACAAAGAATCCTCAACAACATATCCTATCTCTTTTTGCTTATATATGTATCCCCATACAACTCTGAAAATATGTACACATGAAGTAATAAAAAACTGAAGACTTATAAAATTATCTTGCTCATACAATTTTTTTCAAGCTAGTTTCATCCAACTTTAACTTAGATGTTTCTGGGTTGTAAGCACTCAGATGCACATTTTTGCTAAGAATTGAGGACTTTTGTCTGTGAGTCTGTGAGTTCCAAGGCTGGGAACTTGAACTCTTATTCCAGTAGTTCTCACCATCAACCATTTAACAAACCTTCTAAGGTCTAGAATTCAATGAAAAATTTCTCTTTTGAAAATTACATTTACGAAATATCTATGTCAATAAATGTTTTGAAGATCCTTTCTTTTTTACAATGGAAGAAGTTGAACTTGCAGTGTCATTAGTGTTGGCAAAGCCAGCTTGCAGTGTAAGCGTGTTAGTATGTTCACCACTGTTACCAACCTCACAGTATGGCCACGTTCAGTCTCTATGTACAACACCCCGAGATTAGATCAGCTGCTGCTAGTAATGCCAAGAACATGTTTGGCTCCTGTATGGGCCATTCACTTAAGAGTTAAACTAGATGATCCTTATGGGTTCCTTCCAATTCAGAATATTCTGTGATCTGACAGAGATAAAAACTCAGAATGTCCATCTGGGGAAGGATGACATAAATCAGAGAAGAAATAAAATCATATTTAATGTCAGTAAAATATTTCAGATTAAATTTACATTCTCTGCTGTAATAATAAAGATAATTAATAATGGTTACACTACCTCAGGATGTTTTCTGTCTGATGTTTCATGCTGTTTGTTTTAAGGATTTGAATTATATTTGGATTCAATGAATCCATTTACTGTATGACTTAGTATTACTTCAATGCAGAATTTTCCATGAGCTCATAGTGATTAACTATATTTATCAATTTCCATTCTCTTTTAGAGAAAAAATTTTGACTGGTACCAAAATCAGCACTGAAAAAAAGAAACTTGTCTCATAAGTTGTCTGCCTCATCAAGTTGAATTGTTTTAGCTTGATAAACACAGTGTCAAAGTTAATGCAAAATTTCTGGGAGCATCTCAGAAGAGTTGAACTTCAGTCCCTGCTTTCTTTTTTTCTCTGCTGATTATGTAAGTATTTTCTTCTAGTTGGGCTTTTCCCATGACATTCTACAGCTGCATAATATCTAACTAGAAATAATTACTGAGACAAGAAAATTGCACTGAAAAACTGAGTTGGAAATGAGATGACTGCAAATATGGTCACACTTGGATTTTTACTTATTGGTTATAAAACAAATGTTTTGGGGAAGATTTAAAAAAATCTGGAAGAAACTTCTTTAGGCAGAAGCTGAAAACTCATATGTGGGAAAGATTAAAATGTCAAATACCATAATATAATCTTGTCTCTACCTACCAGAAACTAGCTTGGTGTTCGTGGGGGACATATCCAACCCTAAAGTTTGGGCTTGATAAATGAAGCATGCAAATATTCCTCTAAGCACATGCATGTGCCTACACACACAGAAGAGATTTTCTGGGGCAGGAATATTTGGCTCACTTACAAGAACATGGAAAGGAAAATAGCAGAGATTATTCTCATGGGACAGAAGAGTTGGTAATTCTTCCAGACCATAAGGGGTCAAGGGCAAAATTCTAATCACATGAAGTCTTAACCTTTCATTGCTCTGTTCATTACATAAACGCACACATATTGTTTGAACCATATTCTCTGAAACAGGTGCTCAACTGCAGGACAAATAGGCTTCTGCAACATAATTTTAGAAATTGGAAAAGGACAATATTTAATGTCTTTGGGAATTAATTGCTGGAGTAATTTGCAGTATAAATGATTTCCTGTGATTCTGGTCCTTCGATGTTTCCCAATCCACTATAAATTAAGACTCAACAAACTTCAGTGATTAGGAATATGATTACCCTCTGTCATTGATCCTGTTTTCACTTCCATTCATGAGGAAAAAGTAAAATGGCTCTCCAGAGACACTCACCCTCCGGGTCAATATTCACCCAGTGCTTTTTCCACCAAAACCAGCATATAAATTTGCTGGGGCACCCAAACTTACAGACTATATCTATAAAATAGACAGCACAGTTACCTAATGTTAATCAGAAACCTTCTCAGCTTCAGTTGCAGAATTTTATACTGTATTGCACCCTGTGAAACATTTATTATTTCATATCCAAAAGGAACAAAAGCCTATTTTTGTAAATATTGAACAAATTACATTAAGACTGAGAATACAGTTTATAAACTATTCGTTAATGAAGAAAACCTGGCTTTTAGTACATAACAGCTTCATGGGAAGGACAGAAGTATCAGTCTTTAGTGAGAAAATGGTCTTACAGTCTATTTTTTTTACTAGTGCTCCTTACAGTGAAGCAACAGGGCATCAACTACACTCCTAAGTGAAGATTTGTGAAGGGGTAACACCTGATTGCCCTGTCCTCAGTTAAAGACTGAGGAACCAATTTCTAATCCCAAGGGTTTATGCAGACATCATCACTCAGGAATTGCTGTGCTCCAATATTATACTACAACTTTAGATAAAATCAAATGTAGTTGAGAAAACATATCATACATCTTCCACAATATGATTAAAATAATGCACTTCTGACTTGACAGAAAAACACATTTGGACTAAACACACCAAAATTGGACGCACTGTGCAGCTTTACCTTTTCATTTTTCCTTTGTGTGGTAGACAATTCAGTGGTAACAAAATATCAGAATTTTATAGCTTTTGATAATTTAAAAACACATTTAGCTTCAATTTTGCAGTAAGGTAAAGTCTTGCATTGAATTTCCCTAGGATTTTTAGAAATATACATTTACAATCTCAGAAAATTAAACAATGCAGGTTTGCTCAGCTTTTGGCATCATATTTATTGAGTATCTGATGTCTAACAAACACTTTCTAGACTTATTTTATTTAGGTACTTGCCAGTATATTGCATGTCTTAATGCATTAATTAATTAACAGGTGTAATTAAGGAATCTGTAGCTGTAAATAATTCAGTAATTCATGTATAAGTTCTTTTATAATAGAAAGCTGTAAAAAACAGAAGAGAAAAGGAAAACTAATATAGTATATATGTTGGATTAGAAGTAGCAGATATAACTTAGAGGAGCTGTAAAAAACTCATGGTCTATACTTCATGCTCTAGAAATGGTGTGAGTTATTTTCAATTGCTGTACCAATATAAGCAGCAGAACACCTTGGGAATGGGTTAACATCTGTCACTCACCCTTGTTTTATTTAGAGATTGGTCTTAAGCCAGTCCTAAAATTTATGTTTTTCATAAGAACCATCAGTTTTAACTGCCTCTTGCAGTGATTCATGAAATGCTTTCTTACTGCTATTCTTTTTAAAAATAAAATGATTTTGAGTTACGGCTTGTTTACTCTGTGTCTTTCCTTAAAGTAATTCCTGTATGAATTACAGATAGGTAAAGCCAGGAAAACATAGTGCTGGATTTAGTCCACTCTATTGAATAAATGAACACATCTTACATTTGAAAAAACAGAGTAGTTCTGATGTAAATTTCTAGACTGGGCACAAGGAATAAGACTGTACAGGCAAGGAGAGAACCACATATTCATCTTTCTAACTGAACAGCAGGGAAGAAGTATTTCCCAGGAATAATACCAGCAGCTGCCTGAGATTAAATTATATGTGGAAAAATAAAACCATGCAGAATGCTAATTGCCTCAAGAATCATGTCTAAAAGAGTAATATTAACTTTTTCAGTCTAACCACTCCAGTTAAGGTTCAATTATTCTTAATATATCAGTTGTGAAAGTTTAGGAAACAAATTTATAGGAGGGAAAAAAAGAGTTATAATCAGATAGGACGAGTCTATTTGAAGACATATTTTAATGCATTTTACATTAAGATTTGTAGTGCAATGACTCTTAACAAAATCCAGCAAAATGAATTATTGTGCCTGAGCCCCCTCTTCCCCTCAAATTCCAAGTAACTTGATCTTGGAGAAGTTTTGCAACGATAAGGAGATGCTTCATCAAATTCAGTTGAGACAAAGGACTAATTCAATAAGTTACTCCTGTATTTTTGGGAATTGAAGTTGGACTTGAACTTGAAAAAAAAGCAATAGTCTGTACAGATTTGATTTTTCAGACCTGTATGTAGCGTTATACCATAAGGAGAGCTTAAAGAAGCTATATCTACATAAGTAGTGTAATTAAATATGCTCTCATAAGTATTACTGAAATGTCATATTTGGAATTATAATGCTAATCAATGTAAAAGTTTACTTTAGAGAAATTTTGCTAAAGTACCAAATCCCATATTTACCTAATCTTCTATTTAAACTTTGCAGAAATAACTAGAAACTACTACTTAATTATTGTTGTGCTATATTCCATCTTAGCTGTCCTATTTTAAAGCCTTAATATTTTCTTACAAGAATGAAGTTGACCCTTTTTAATAAGCTTCTTTTCAAAGATCAAATATATCTGTAATATTTTCTCAATTTCTCTGATTCTGATACCTGTGCTTAAATACATATGAATATCAAATTCTATTTATTTTAAATTTACTTTGACACAAAGAACACTACCTTTCTATAGTTTAAAATATGCAGAAAGCTGGGCTTATTTATGTTTCTCCCAATATATGCAACCTTATTATTTTGATGGTATAATATTTTCTGACCAATCATGCCATTCAGTTTAGATATGTTCTATCTAATGTGTAAATCGTTCTTTTAAGTTTGCTTAGAAGAAGATAAAAAACCAAAAAGACTATGTTCTTTATGATTTTCCTTCTGATTCTGTTGGCACAGAAAAGTAGATATAATCTTAGATATTTTAAAGGACTCTCTACTACTTTATTCTCTTCTTATGTGAAGGTCATCAGCTCCAATTATTCATATTAAATATACTTTTGTAGTGAACTAAACAATTCCTTCAAAAACTCCAGAAGGTGTGGAATAAGTGACAGTGTACAAAACAGTGCTATTGTTACATCACACATGATCACCTTCCCTCGCAGCCTACCCATCTTGTGGATCCTTTCTGGATGCTTTGGAGGCAGCTTTACCAAGGGTGGCAGCAGGACCACGAGGCCAGTTGGATTCTGGGGAGAGCAAAGCAGAGGCTGAGGAGCTGTGTCATGGGTGCCTCTTTGGCATTTGCTGAAGGGTGGAGGAGGCAGATGAGGCAGTGTTTGTAAAGAGGTGAAGTGCAAAGCGATCTGGGGTAGCTGTCATGCTGTGATGTATTCCTGCTGATATGCAGGATGGCTGTGACTCATCTGCCCCAACAGACCTGGAGCTTTCCCGGAATAGAGATTGACCTATCTGGTCCCAGAAACGCAGAGTACTTTCAGGTCACCTTCTGAAAGGCATAGAAATGTAGTCGTCAAAAAAAAAATCCCAAACCTTGCGGAGTTCTTCCTCCCCCTTCCCAAAGAACAGATTTTTAACTTGCTAGATGAACCAAGCCATGTACAGTAGTTGTGGCAGAGATTTTGAATGCCAGCTAGGAAATTTATTTGACAAAGCTTATTGATTTCTGCAGACAAATCTCTTGAAATACCTTAGTCTCTACAAATCATTCTGTCTCTGGGACTTTCTGCCTTTAGGTTATACTCCCATGCAATCTAAAATCTTAGTCCTATTTAGAGGAGGTTCTGCAGCAAAACACCTTAATTCTTTTTGGAGTTAACAGAGGCAGTTTTAAATTCTTTAACTGAGTTGAAATCATTCCTGATTTATGCCAGTACAATTGAAATTAGAATAAAACTTTAAATAATGAAGTTACAGGAGACTATTATCCAGCAGGGAAGCAAGGGAGATATCAAAAAGAGAAAAGTTCCAGACGTGATCTACATGGCAACTCTGTGGAAAAATAACCTGCCACTGAGTCTAGATAGTATAGATTGAATTAGATTGAAAGACAAACTTTCTCGTGTTTTTGTAAAGAGCATATTCTTTCCTCTCAATCTTGCTCTGATCCATAAATTTCAGAAGTTTTATGTTTTCACACATTCTGAAGGCTGTATGAGCTAAATATAGGTCCACAAAACTTCAAATAATTTAAAAGAGATTTTTTTAAATCACTATTTAAAGTACAATCACTCTCTTAGTCACAGGTTGTCCATTTTCGTGGTCTATTATCCATACTACATTATCCAATTCTACATTGAATGAAATTAATTGATAGTAGCAAAGGGAAAAATTATACAGCAATAATGATGATTATTAAGCTGACCAATAAGACAGACTCTTACAAAAGAGCAAAGACTTTTCTTTGTTGTACATATGACATAACTGTGGATTTTAACCTCGGTGTCTAAACCCATCTGAGTGGAACATGAGGGTGTACAACACCAAATACTTTGGACATATGGATTTTCTGCAATTTCCCACTGTGCACTGACAAGGTTTGAATGAGGGCAAAGCTGGCAGATGCCAGGGGACAAGTGAATTTCTCTTTGTGAAATGGAAAGAATTGAAATAAAAAAGTGTATTTATTTGCTTTTGCCATATTATTCATAAAATAATGTTTTAACTTCATGAGAACATCTGTGAATTACAAATATACGCTTTAAGAGAAGCCAAATAAGTTCCCCAAATACTCAATAAGATTATGTCTTTCATTGAAAAATTCCTCAATGGCTATAGGAACTCATCTTTGATCCACTAAAAAAATACCTTTGAGGCCTTATATTGTCCTTCAGAGGCACTGGAAACAGATTTATTTAAATACACAAGTACTGATTCATCATATAAAAAGAGTTTCAAACTAAATAATATGGTATACAAAAAATCATGTAAACAAAGATCTTTTCTGTTGATCAGTAGATGGCAAGCTTGCTACACCCAAATTTCAGAAAATGTTCTGCTAGCATTTAACATCCAACTTTTATGTTGTATTATTATTATTATTTATGGTATCTAGAAATCAAAAATATTTAATTTGATGAATAAATGATTTGTGTAGAAGATGTTCTATAGATGACATAACTTCTAAAAATAGTCTGAAGATAAATTATAATTATATTATATGGGCTTACTTCCGTTGGCTTTTTTTATCCTAAATGACTACTTGCTTTAAATTTTTACGTTTTTCATTTTTATTTGCAAAAATATATACCTTGTTAATGCTAGGATATTCCTTATTGTTTGTATCATTTCTGTATTTAAACCTTTTTTTTTCCTATCAGATACTTTGCTCAAAGCTCTTTAAAGAGTTTGCAACATGCAGATAATAATCAGGATTATCTTTAATACTTATCTCTGCAAACCACAAAATAGCACTAGGAATATATTTGGTTTACTATATATCTGCAATTATTCCTTGATGTTCTGGGCATCTGTCTTATCTAATAGCATATTAATCATACTTTTATAGTCAGGGTTTTTTAGGTAGACTAATGTGCCTAAAGGGAGAAAAGTAAGTAAATAAACTGGATCATATAAATATAAGAGAATGAGAGCAGAATTAAATTCTTAAAGAAATGAGTATACAGGATTAAGGGAGGTGCTAGGAAGACTGGGAAATCACAAGTTTTGATTGTCTGGGGCTGAACTGCACATTGAGTTAGTTGTTCCTATGCTCTATGACAGTAAGTCTTGTTTTCTGTCTTGAATATTCCAGAATGAGCATGAGAAATCTGTGCTGACTGTAAGCAATGAATTTTTTCTCTAATATTATTGGGGGTTGTTGCAAGATGGACACTGAAGTTCACTTACACAGCTTTAAGAACAGAGCCACACATTGCTGCTACCTGACCTTCGGACTTCATGTAGCTCTGCAGGAGGAAAGAAAACTGTTTTTCTGAGATATTTTGTTTGCTTGTTTGATGCGTGTGTGTGTGTGTGTGGTGTATGCATGTGTATGTCTATATGTGTTTGGCTGTGTTTGTTTTGTTTGCTTTGTTTTGTCCAGAGGAAATTTCTGTAAATATATAACACAAAAGATTTTAAACAATTGCTTTAAGGTGATAAGAAACACAGTAAAAATCATGTTACTTGGAATAGCAAGATAACTTAAATCAGAAAGGCTTCTTACAGGCATGTCCAGGGGTGGAGAAGGGAAAACAGTATGTAAAAGCTGCTGAAACCAGGACAGTAATTCAAGGGCTAAATTTCTCACTGCCATGGAGAGAAAAGCAGCATTTCTGATGTTCCTGAAGTTCTGACTTTTTTTAGGTTCTACAAAGATATGAAAGCCCTCCTTGTGGATTTGCTGCTAGGGATGACTTAGCCTAAGAGGGACATCAAATCATTCTCATTAACAAGCTTATTTAAAGGCAACATATCTGTTTCACAAAAGTTTTTAAAAGAAATAAAGACACTTGTTTGCACTGAAAATATGGGATGGATTTTAGTGTACTACATTGATTCTTTGGCTGAAGTAATCAGAAGCTGTTAATTATATTTTTAAAAAACTGATTGCATCCTCACTCTTTCACTAAAATATGCCTCTGCTAGGCCATCCTTTATTATTAATGCAAGCTTAGACCACAGAATCTCCATTTTATTATATGTACCTCATCAAAGAGATGGGCATCAACCACACATCTGGTCTATTTGGCCAATAAATTAGAAAACACAGAGTAATATTTTTCATTATAACATGAAATATTTATACTATGGTGTAAAATTTAGTGAACTGAAAACAGTAAACTACAAGGAAAACAGAACAATATACATACACACATGCAAGCAAGTTTGAAAATCCATGAAACTTCAACATAATAGAGGATGCACAATAAAATCTCAAAGTTATGGCTAGTTTACATGCCTTCAAGAAGATCCACAGTACGGCTGAAAATTTTTTGGTGGTTTTCCTGTTTTTTTCCAAGTGTACCTTTTCCCAGTGTAGCGCAGAATAACATTCCATGGTACTGCAGCTGTACTAGAGCAGCAATCAGTATATCAGAGACAAATTTTCACTTCTACTGCAAAGCAGCCTCAATGGCCTTTTGTATGTCTTTTTACTTTCTAGTTACTCTCCACCACTACAACAGGATTCTCTATTCCTGGCTTTATTGCACATAAAAAAAAAAAAAGTGAAACAAAAGTTTAAAGAACTGGGTTTTCTAATAATGTGTAGTTCATAGTATGAAATAGGCAAAAATAATGTTTAACAGTAATCTATTTCATACTGTTTTTCCTTATGAAATTAACACATGTAAAAGTGAAATTCCATACCTGAGAAATTCCATACCAGATATACAAACGATTTGCAAGCCCCACAGATTTCTTCTGTCAAAGCTTTCTGCTAAATATAAACATTTCATATAAAGGTTATAACAATCATGTTATCATTTTGAAACATTAAAAACCCCCAAACTATAAAACAATTGGTCCTTTCTTAGAAGAGGATTATATAAAATAATTTGTTCACATACATACGCAAATAGATGTGGTTTCTAAGATAAAAGTTTTAGATGTGTAATTGTATGTAGTTTTTTCCATACCCTAGTGTATTTAGGTCCACTGGGGACAAATCTCTCATTAGTTCACATCTGTTTACCTCCAGTAATTCCGGTGTAGTTTCAGAGTTCTTCTCATCCATGCTAACAAATGAAAGCTATATTGTGTAACATAATTAAGCAAGACTGAGAAATGTTTCATAGGATAAATTTAGAAGAAAAAGACATTTTAAGATATCTTTTTGACTTGTAGTTGCTATAGTAACAACACTTTGCTTTTTTTTGCTGTACATTTCTTTACTGTATACTCAGAGCTCTACGTGACAAAACAACAATTTTACAGTCTACAATTTAGTCTCAAGAAAAAGATTTTCCCCCTCTGGGAGAAGATGATTAGACTGGAGCTTACAGAGCTTCTAAAAGTTTGGGGTCTGTCAGCATTTCTGACTTAATTTCAGGGGTTTATGACCTACTTCTAAAACTACTTTATTGAAGGAATCTTAGCACAGTTGTCTCCTTCTGGAAACATTCTTTAGTGCTTTTAATCAAAAATTTTAAAATCCATTTCACAGCTTAATTTATAGGCAAATTAAAAAACAGTAGACTAGAGTAGTGACTTCTAATATCAGTTGTGTTAGAAATGAAATAAAAAAAGCTGATGGAGTGAAGAAGAACATAGCATCAATAAAATGAAGGAATGATGTAACTGAAGGAATGATGTAACTGAGCTGTTAAAAGTTGAATGACTTCCTCTGAGCTTCAGAATACTTTCAAATCTTCATGTACGTTATAGCACACCAGCCTGTTTGTGTAACAATATCAAGAGTACCTACTAATATATATAATATATATTATTATGTCATATTATTTTAAGATGCAAATGTTTCAGATTTATTTTCAAAAGCAAATTGGAAATTTAGTTCTCTCACAAGTAATCAGGCTCTTGATTCTCATTCAAATTAGTAGGGGTTTAGTGCTAAAACATATATGAAAATTTTGGCTGAACATATATATAAATGCTTAACAGTAAACAAAAGAGTTCAGATTTTTCAATGACACCTATGAAAAACTGTGATCTCATCTGGATTGATGCTTCTGAAATTTTAACAAAATGTTTATTTGTCATTAAGTGTACAGAACTTTTCTAACAGGTTAAAAACCAGAAGGTGCAGTTTTGTACACTATTGATGTCTGAAATTTTTAGCAGGAATAAATGGTTTACATCAAAGAAACCAAGCTATAAACCATGCTCTGGAAAATTTCCATATGTGAAACACAGGCATGGCTGCTCCTGCATGATCAGCTGTGCTCCTTTCAGGAGCAGCCCAACATTTTGGGCAGAGGTGAGCAACAGGCTGCTGCAGTTGTGGGTTTCCTAAAGTAATTATCTAACTAGACTGAGAGCATATCTTAGGTTCTTAAATCGTTTCATGGCCCTGGAAGATATAATTTTCATTCTCTTATTTTCTTTGTAAAGGGAATTATATGCTTACCTAAAAAGACATACTCTGGTAGGTAATTTTTCAATTTATCTCATTAAGAGAGTAAGTGTTTTTGAAGAAAAACTCAGAGCCTACAGTCAGCTCATATAACATAGATGTTTTACTATAGACTCTTCTTTACCAACAGTGAAAATTCAAAAAGAAGAGTTTTTCCGTAGCCTGTTTTACACAGTATCTGGGTATTAGGAAAAAGCTTTTTCTATACACAGCTAAATCAAAAAATTTCTGGCTGACAAGACTTTACACAAACTAAATATACTACCCTATTTTTTCAACTGTAGTTAGAATATGATGTACATTTCTAAAATCTGGGCTACAGAGAATCTTCTGTCCCAGGTCATAAAAAAGTAGAAATCTGAGTAATGTAGCGTTTCAAGTCATTACCATTTTTGAGCAGATATCGAGTATCACCTATTGAGGGTTCATACCCCTCAGGAGTGGCAAAGTCTAACAGAAGAGAGTCATGGCATTAGAAATGTCAGCACAAGATCAGTCAGTGTCATTTATCTTCACAGCTGCATATTAAGTTGGTAAGTCCCTAACCTAGATTATGGCTCCTAGGCACAATAAGAGCAGAAATAGTAACTTGTTCTCAGATGTGTTAAGCATATTCGTAGTTAAAAAAAAAACCAAAAAAACCAAACAAAAAGAAACAAAGAACATCAAAATCCAGAAAATTGAAAATTTTGTAGCAGAAATGATTCTGAGTAACATTCCTGCAATTCCTCTCATCAAAATGTTCTGGTTTCAATGGCGTTTTAGAGTTCACACTTCAGGGAAGTGAAAGGGACATAGGAGATATGAGATTCCTGCTTTGCTGCTGTTGTTTGAATAGAAGACTATTCATTAGTGCTTTACTAATGGTTGTGATGGCTGTGTCTTTGCAGTGGAAAAGGTCATCTTATTATAAAAACAGCAGGCACAGCATTTTCTGAACAGCATTACACACAGCCAAATCCACTATCAGAGGACTCACCACTTTTTTCCACCTGCAGTTTTCTTCTCCTCTTTTTTTTTTTTTTTTTTTAACAATCAGGACTTTTTGAATTCTTGTGTTAGAAGTTTCAGCCAGTGATTTGCAAAATAGAAGTTTGTTCTTGTTGAGCCCCCCTGATCAGATCAGTAGAGGGAGCATGCAGATATTTCTCAATAATAACCCTTTGATCTGAGTGCTGATGGATACTCTCAGCTGCTTATGATAATTTTTAATGGATGCAGATGCTGCTTGGTTAGCACAGTTTCAAGAATCCTTTTGCTGCTTTGATACGTCAAGGAAGAGATGGGGTCAATTCACAGTAATTTGCCTTACTTTTGATTAAAGGACTGTAGATATAAAACTTCATCTGATACAGCTCAGGAACCCCGTGAGACCCAAACACTCTAATGGGAGAGAGTAGGACATAAAACTGCTTCCTCCCCATCTCCATGAATATTACAGGTTGCATTACTTCTAGCTCCACTCTCCTATGAAAGACATCACAAGCCAATTCTTTGAAAGCACTATAATATAGATAGAATACCAGTAATTAAATATAATTTAAGCTATGTGGAAACCTTCTTGATTCAATGCTCCTTTCTTACAGATTTATTTTCCCAGTTTGATTAAGAAATAGAAATTACAATAGGAAGAGAACTGTAGAAAAGAAACTTTAGGATAATCACTGAAAATCAAAGGCAGAAAGAAAAATATTTTTTCTCATTTCTGTAAGACATCTTGGTTATGGACTGTTCCCTTAAGGCAGTGTTCTGGTCTGGAATTTGACTATAAAACCTACATCTTGTGATTCTCTCTCAGTGACTTCAGTCTTTCACAATCTCATTTTCTGAGCCATCCTTTTCCTTTCCTTTTATTTTTTTTTCCTTTCCCTGGTGAATGCCAATTGCAAGAACTAAATTGTCCTTTAGAGACAACTTGAGGTTTTTCCTGGGCACAGTTAAACACCAACAGTGGAAAAAATGCACGTGATCATCATTTAACTTAAAGAACCTCAAACTGCAGTGCAACACTCTAACAGCATAAATCAGAAATTATCAAATAATGCACTGCTGGAAAACTTCAGTAAGTAGAGAATGTGGCCCTGTGTAGTTGACAGATGGAATGAGAAGAAGAAAACCTGACCCCAGGCTATGTTTGCTGAAATGACAGTTAGGAAGAAAAGAAGCCTACATTTATAGTAGGGGGAAATCGTAATAAATTGTAAATCCAACCAATGACACCCAGAATCTTTTTCGACTGAACCTTTGAAGTCACTCTCAGGAAATGTCTGTTTCACTTACCTTAGGCTAAGGAAATGACCTTCCTTCACTCCTCTCATGTATTGCAGACTGCAACACAGTCATCCACATTATAATTTTTGTTTTTCAGGGAGAGACTCTCTCATATCTCATAGTGGGGAACAGATAGTAGTAATGATACAGGATGAAAAATGAAGATTGTAGAATTGTGGACTTGTTCCAGGTGGATTTCTTGCAAGTGAAGCTATCTGCAGCATCAAAAGTCCCTAAATCCTGCAGAGAAAGGACTGTGAGATTGGCAAAGTATTAGTCTCTGCACATTGTGTTCAGCAAACCTGGGCTTTTGAAGGACCATGGCAGTGTGCTTTAAATGGCATAAATCTAGCCCAGTGCTTGTGGATACTTTCTATCCTTAAGGATGCTTAAGTATTTTTAAGGATACATTCTATCCTTAAAAACCCCAAAAAAAAAAACACAAAAACCAAAACCCAAACAAAGAAAGCCCCATAATAAGTTTTTAAAAAACTTACAGAGAAACCAAAACCTCTAGAATTGTGCAGATCTACCATCATGAATATTTCCTCATGTTATCATGTTTTTGTTAGGAGTACATTGTTGAGAGCTCTAAATACATAAATTAGGTCCAGATCACACCCTGAACAATTTTTAGTACTGAGAAGTAGTATTGAAGGTCCTAAAAAAATGATGTCTTCTGTTAATTGTATCAAACGTGTCCAAAGGACTGTGCTGTAATGGTAGGTGCACAAGCGCTTGGAAAAAAGGTTCTGTAGCTAGCTCTGATATCAATTCATGACAAGGCAGTGACTTTTTCTTTCTCTGCTCCACAATCAAATTAAAATTGTTATGCTGTTGAGACCACAACATGGTGACAGACCTTTTTTGATCTCATAAATTTTTTTGTCAAAGGATCATACATAAAGAGGAAAATGATGAGTTCTGAAGCCTGTCTGGATTCAGCTATCAGATGATGATCCAGAGATCTTTAGAAAATGATTATGCATCACTATGGAGGAAGAAATTATACAGAAGTGTTTTTTTGCCAGTAGTAAGACATAGTATATACAGGAGTCACTCTGAAGATACAACTATATCCCAGATGTTTCATGTTCCACCATTTTTTTCTTCTCCTCCAAAGTGATTTGCAGTACATCATTGATTCGTTTAAATAAACCTTCTAGTCTCTACAAGAGTTGGAAGAGTTTGCTTCCCTTCAATTGAAATAGACTTTCAGTGGTAGAAAACAAACAGTTTTTTAATTTAAAAATTCCCTTGGTCTTGTGCTCCCAGATTTGTGAAAGCCAGACTCCAACTCTTACCTTGGGTTGTATTTGTTTCCCTACATTGTGGTGTTAGACATTAGGTTGTTGCAGCGTTCTTGCCCAGGCAGCCAGACACTTGATCTAGATCTTCCCATCTCCCAGAACCGCCATGTGTGTTGTCCAGAGCTTCTTCAGTGGGCAGCATAAAAGCAGTCCTTTGAATACAGAACTTCTTGTACCACGGCTAGGATGATGAGACACCTTTTGTTCGTTCTTTTGTTGTATCATAGGTTTTCATTCTTGTGTGTACAGCAGCCCCTCTAAAGCAAAGAAGCTTTTAAAAGCGGCCATACACTTTAAACTTTTTTTAGTCCTAAGAGTAGAGAACTCTTGAAAATGAGGAGCAGAATATATATAGCACCACATGCTAACCTCCTACATAATTCACTGTTCTGTTCTGAAAGCATTTGCCAAATAAGTCTCTGCTATTCTATAGCTCAGTTCTAACTTACCTATTTTCAACAATTAATTGTTTTACTCTTAATGAAAGGACACGCAATCATGATGTTTTTTCTGAATATATTCTGTTTCAGATTAACCATACTTAATGAAACAGCCTCCCTACAGAACTTAAAAGCTGGATTACTGCCTTCCAATTTTGAACCATCGTAAGAATATGGGTACAATCTAGCCATCAAGCTGATAAGGCCACCCTGCATTTAAGATTGCTTATAACTATAATTTAAAGTACAGGAAAGTTATGATCAAAAATAAAAATATAAAATAATTTTTGTTTTGTTATTTTGATGTCTCGAAGATAGATGTTTTGATGTCTCTCTTCTCTTTGACTACCTAAAAAGCAATATGTTTTCCTCCAGGTCATTCTAAACTGATACAAAATCTAGAAAATCCATCTTATTTCATTAATTTAAAAGATTATGATCATCTAAAAAGTATGCATGCAGTGATATCTTGAATTAACAAAGTCCTGAAGGTTAAATTCCAGACTAGGAAATTCATAGATATAGGGAGTCTATACTATTCTTTAAAAATATAGTGTACCTGAAGAAAAATAATTAGAAACTTATATTAATACTACTAGAATGAGTCTAACATAGAGCATACAAATTTTAATAAGTGATGAAAGTATACAACTGAAGGAGTGACATTTCTAAATATGTAAACAATGTCTAAACCCAAAATTTTGTTTGTTTCCAAATAGAGGAAAGCTGCAGGAAATGAGAAAACACAGCAAAACAATACTTATAAAAATCATGGAAAGCAAGACTTTATTTTTTTTTAACAGTGATTTCTTACTCTTTTGAAGAGATTATCAAGAGCAACAAGATATTTGTTTTAGTAGAGATTGCTACTATTTAGCAGTGAACGACCCTTAAAACGAATGTATAAAATATAGCAGTAATTTTAAGCTATTGATTTGAGGGAGGGAAGAGAGCACAATGTGATAATATGATAAACTATGTTTTATAGTGCAGTTCAAAGAGATTGCTATTAAGTAAATGGTTATCACGAAACAAGAGTTGATCTGACTACTGCATTCATTGAAGAACTAATATGTCACTATATATGGAACTAGTCACTCAGTTAACGACATGGTATTTAATAGGACGTCAAAAGCTAAGGGTAGAGAAAAGTTCTCTATTTCTCCCAATAAACATGAGATTTGTCCTACTTTTGCTGCTGTTTCCTTGAAGCGCTTTATTTTAATCCACATTAACCCAGTGTACATCTGTAATGTGAGAGAAATGTAGCAGGATTATAATTAGTTATAGTAATTAAAATTCAACATTTGACAGAAATGGTTGACTGTGTTTTGCATACTGTACATTTTATTTTCTCCTTGTTATTTCAGCCATTTATTTGACTCACACTAAATTTCCCTGCAACAGCATTTCTCTTTGCAGATTGAAAGATAAAAGGTTTTATAAAACGCTGTCAGTATTGGAAACTCAGTAGATGTAGGGAACTGCTAATTGCATAATATGGTTCTGCAAAACTAGGTAATTTTCCTATTGAATTACATAAAGTAGTTTTCAAAAAGGATCAAAACAGGAAATCATGACGTGAGACCTTTATATGGAAATTACTTCTGAGGCAAACAGGAAATATAAGTACAGGAAAATGCTGATGAACACCTCCAGCTTTCTGCAAGTCAGAATTTTAATTGGGAGAGAAAGAGAAGTTCCACCGATGGGAGAAGTTGTGGCTGGGTTACCCTGTTAGAAGTGTGATTACAATGAGTGATGCACCCTCCCCACAGAAATCTTGAGACACCTGGGATAGATGGATATTTGCACCCCAGTACTTATATTACTTAAAGCCCTGGGGGGGTTTAAATGGGGTCCTGGGCTGTGGTTGGGTGGAGGAAGACACCAAAGAGGCTGCACAGGGACAGTCATGCCCATTACAGTCCTCAGAGACTTGACAGCATGTATATGCAGCCTCTTTCATGCTTGCCCTTCAAAGAAATGAGAAGTCTGCCATTTTCACCAGAATGAAAATTAAAAAAAAAAAAATAGTAAAAGAATGTTTCAGAGTCCAGGTTCCTGTCTAAGTGCCTAAGTCATCTTTTTCACTTCTTAAGGAACTTGACTGTCTAGCTCTTTATATAATCCCTGAAACCAGCAAGGAGCCTTTAAGACACTTGCAATTCAAATGTATCAATGTCCCTTTTGGATCCGGTTATTTTAACAAAAGGTCTTTAAAATATTATATAAATTGTTTCTGCAGTCTTATATACTTACCATCTTTACTCCAGTATTTCTTATATAAATATTCTGAGAGAAGAAAGTACTTGTTAGAACTCTAATGTAATGCAAAAGAATATTTTTTTCAATGGAATTTCTAAATATGTTATTTTTATACTTAGGAGAATAATTTCTTATTTAGTTGTACAATACATTTACCCTTTCACAAAAGTTACTGACAATATATATCCAAGAAATACAAGATATACCTATTTTATTTGTAATGAAAATCACCTACAAGTAAACTTATATATAGTTGAAAACACTTTGACAGAGTATGTGTATTATATCAGACTAGTGATCTGATATAACTTAACTAGTGTTTAAGTTAAAAATTAACCTCTATATTATGTAATTTTCTAAGCTGAAAGTAAAATGCTTTCGATTGTCTTCTAATTATTTCCACATGTGCCTTTTATCCCCAGCAAATAATGTGAGGTTTTTACTCCATTTCTCTGTCTTGCTCTTGGTCTAGGCTCCTTGGATGGTGGGCAAGGTCAAAGTTCTTCAGTGAGTCATAGAGCTTCACTTAGCTGTTAAAATGCATGCAGAGGTAAATGAAGTTGCATACCAAGTACAAACTTTGCCTTTTTTGTATCTTCTAATAATGGAGAATAAAACAATCACTCAAATAGTAGGATTAATCTTTTGCTATAACTCAAATGTAATCACTAATCAAGAAAAAAAACCCCAAACACTACGCAAATTATATTTTGAGAGTAATTGAAATACCTAAATAGGAGGTTATTGTGGTGTTTTGAAATATAAAAATATATTAAAAGTTAAAGAATAACTATTTTGTATGAATTAGACATAACTCTAGGAGAATCACACCTATAAATAGGCACTTATGAGTCTTTTTACACTTTGTAGCCTCATATGTTTTATTTTATAACCTAAAAGCATACTAACAATAACCTTCTAAGAAGGCTCAAATGTAAGCTTAAGTATCACTCAGCATAATTTTTCCAACAGAATTCCAGAATTACACAAATGTTTTAGTCTGATAACAGTTTAACATCATTATAAAATCTGTGATCTATGGTGACATGCATTTCACGTCTGCCTTTTTCTGGTGAAAAATTGAGTGAAATTACTTTCTGGTGGTCAGCAGATTTGCTGTAAACCAATTTAGAAAAATAAATTCAAGAATTTTCACTAAAGTATTTCATTAAATACTACCCAATTACTCTATTATTTTCTTTTGAATATCAGAAATTTAATTTTTTCTAATATTGCTAAAGATGATTCAGAGTGTAGTAAAGGATAGGGGAATTTTGTGAGACAAAATAAAAACTGGTGAAAGTCAACTGAATTCAAGATTTATGTCAGGTATGAATTTGGATTGATATATTGTCTGGATAGAGCAGCTGAAGCAAAGATTCTCCTGAAATATTAATGTGCCATACAGAAGAGAAGACACCTAGTGCTTCTGGTTGGGGAACCTGTGTACTCCACAGGAAGACAAAAGGAAGCATTTCAGCTGAGTCTGGGGATCATTTTCCCCATTAACCTTTCTTACATGGACCCTCATTGATAAGAGGGCTCTATGTTTATTTCACATCACAAAACATAAAGTTAAATATCTCTTTTAGATGGTTATTAGTTGTGGCTGTAATCCCTCAAAATAGCCATCCTTCTTAGATTCTTACTATGTTTAAATTCTGTGGATTTGACATTCCAACATAGCTTCTGTCAATAACCATGTTTGATCTACTGCTGTGCTACATAATTTGTATACGGGTGGCCTGCGGCAGTTGGATTATTGGGGAAGTGGGAGAAGGGTTATCTAATCAATTATACTTCAACTGACTATATCTCAAGGACTTCACTAGTAACTGCCACAAAAACTGCGTAAGTCAGCTGTGGGCAATTTGATGAAATTGTATTAAACTTCGTGTGAGTTCTTAACACTTTTTCATTTGCCTTTCACTTTTTTCTTTTTCTTTTTTTTTTTTTTTATTTTTTCATTTCACTTGAGTGTTTATGGATGTGATCCAGTAAAAAAGAAGACCAAAAAAAGAAGCTGAAAATCAAACTGTGCTGTGTAAATCTCCCTCAATTGTAGAATGCTCTTATGAGGTCATAACAGTTGATAACCCCAGAAAAAGTTATTTTACAGCAAAGTATTAAAAGTGCAATAATGAAACTAATGTTTGAACAAAATATTTTTTAAAATACCATCTACAGAAAGAAAAAAAATTTTCTCTGAGTTGATTAAATGCTCAAAGTCTCAGCTGTTTGCTGGAAAAACACCACTATCATACAGGTTCTGATCCTATTCAGAAAGCCTCCCAAACCTTTAAAAGTAAGTCATTCCTAGTAAGATTTCTACAGGAGGGAATGAAGATATGTGTTTTTGGTTTTTCAAAAGACAATGTTTAATAGATACTGGGGGGGAGGAGAGGAGTGCTTGAGGTCAGAGAAGAGAGTAACGCGGCAGAAATAGAATAATTTAGTATTTTCTTACAGTTTTCCCACTCCATATAAAAACTATAGCTGTTTGGGTTATGTCCTTGTTTGAAAATACCTTGTTTCAAGCATGTCTCATCTCTTGCTGAAAACGTTGTTAAAGGTTCTTAAAAACAGAATTTGTAAAATAAATCAGTTGTTTAATTATAGTGCTTGTATCTTGACTTTTGGTTTCTGTCCAGACTGCCTCATTTTCTTGACAAATTTTAGCCTCCCTTACTATCCATTATAGCGTCTAATGTAGTTTGGCACTGGGAATACTTTGTAGATAGCCCACAGAAACAACATTTCCTCCCATTACCCAGATGGGTTATTCAATATCTATAGCACAAGTGACCTTGTCACTCCCATATTTTCAAATGCTCTTTTCATCTCAGCATTAATCAAAAGACTCTCTATTCTTCCAAATCTAATAAAGATGTATTTATCTTAGATTCTGAGCACAACTCAGACAATAATAAGAAAACCGTATTTTGATTATTTATTCCAGAATCCAATTTCAGATTTCAAACTAGCGCCTATGTAAGACCAATAAGTTTCAGTAAAGTGCTGCAGTGGGAATTAAATTTAGCAATATTTCAGTACTATCACTTCTCCCTTGTAGTGACAGATGATTAAGCCTCCTAGATAAAATCTTTCAAAAGAAATAGAGGGGAAAAAAAATATTTTTGTAGTGAAGTTTGAACAATTTTTGTCCTAGATAAAATGGAAAATTTCATCTAGAAAATTATGTACAGTTGTGTACATCAAAGTAAACACACAAACAAAAGTAAATACATGTTCTAAGCAAAGTAAAACATTTTCTTAGGGAATTTAAGTATCTACATCATATGCATATTATACTACTGTTTAATTTTATTCTCAATAAACTAACATTCTAATGAGGCTTAAGTGAGAAAATGTCATTGTTCTAGGTGCTTAACAAATATATAGTAGAAAAATGCCACCAGCTTTTGTTTCTTGCCTCCTTGTAGAATGAATAATATCCTTTCAGTGACTTTGTTTTAGATGGGCTTTTTCGAAGAATGTAGTAATCTGACTAAATATGCCCTCCTGTATCTAAGTAGCCTGTATAGACAACCTTTGCATTCTGCAGATGAAAGGAGAAGGACCTGGAGGCCTGGTGGACAGGAAGTTAACCATGAAGCAGCAGTGTGCCTTGTGGCCAAAAAGCCAAGCAGTATCCTGAGGAAAAGCATTGACAGAAGATAGAGGGAGGTGATCCTGCCCCTCTGCTGTACCCTGGTGAAGCCACATCTGGAGTGCTGTGTCACTGTTGGGCTCCTCAGCTCGAGACAGACAAGGAACTACAGGAGAGGCCCCAGTGGAGAGCTATGAAGATGATGATGGGACACGAGCATCTCTCTCCTGAGGGGAGTCTGTAGGAGCTGGGCCAGATCCTTTTTCAGTGGTACCCAGTGACAGGACAAGGGGAAAAAGGCATGATCTGGAACATTGGAATATCCATCTGAACAAAACAAAAACTTCTTTACGGTGAGGATGACCAAGCACTGGAACAGGCTGCCCAGAGAGGTTGCAGTCTTCTTCCCTGGAGATATTCAAAATCTGCCTGGAGATGGTCCTATGCAACCATCAGAGGGGGTACACTAGATGATTTTCTGAGGTCCCTTTCAACCTCAACCATTCAGCAACTGTGATTCTGCTTTCTATTATGTTTCATCTTTGTCTACAGTTAACATCTAAACTAGGTCCATTCAATTCTGACCGAATATATCTGTTTCTCTCTACTGACTATAAAATGAACCCAGACCAGGTAGTTCGAAAGTATATACATATCCTCTAGGCAGTTAAACGAAATAAATCACTCAAATCAGATTTAAGGTAATTAGGCAGATGATGTCTCTGGTGCATTAGTTTAGTTTAATTTTGTTGTAATAATCTGAAGCACTTGCCCCTCTTTTCTGTTTCAGGATTTTGCCTTTAGGATTTAAATCTGCAGAAGAGAAATTTTCCTCACCCCACAGCTGGTCTGTCAATGGTGTGTGAATAGTTTTTGTTTTGCCAATTCCACAGTTCCATGCCATCCCACCCCCTTGATTTACAATTGGCCAAATAAAGAATAACATGTCTGCTGAAGATTAATAATTAAGAGTTCTTCTTTAGTGCTTTTAAGACTGGAAATCATCATTCTTTGTATGATCTGTTATATTTTACTGTTGTTACCACTGATATCAGACCACATTTTAAATTTCTAAAACTAAGAGGTTTGTTATAAGGAGATATTTATAAATAAGTACATAGTGGTACTGCAGCCCAGGGCCTCTACTTCCTGTTCAGTAATATTTTACTATGATGTGTGACATTTCTCCCTCAGTATTTTCTGAAGAAATAAGAGCTGCGAGGATTTGAGTGGTATGTTTCCAACATTTGCATTAATATTTTAATGATGCATTATATTTTATGGTCTGTAGTACCATATAGTCTAGAGTTCTATTTGGTTTAAACCCAATGGAACTGCACTGATAAGGTAGGAGTGCTGTCAGTGCAAGGGCAAGCCAGGCTCATTGCGCTTACTACAGCAATTACACTGGCTGATTTAAAAATATAAGCATCTGATGAATCAGAATGTTGTTACTCACTTTCTTTATTTTAAGGAATATTTTAAGTACATGTGATTAGAAATTGACTGGGTCTCTAACCAGTGAAATATTGTCAGAATTTCAACAGCACTTCTTGGAGCAGTACAAATTATTTGTGCTTTACTTTCTTAAGACTATTCTCTCCCTTTTATATATATATATATTAATTCCCTTTTAAATCTTCAGACATGGCCTATAAGTATGCATCTTGCTCAGTTTAAGTATAGACTGTTCCATTATGTTCTCTGAACTGTTTTGTAGCTTGTTTTATGAAAGTCTTTTATACCTTCTCCCCTTGTGTACTAGTTGTAATTCACTTTCCTTACAGGAGATTAGCAGTAAATTGTACCTTTCAGGTGTGGCATTCTTTTTAAGACTCCCTGCAATAATCACGTTATAGTTTTTTATATTGCTTATTAGCATTAATTCAGTACTGACCAGCTGCAACCCCCAGAAGCACTTGGTTGCCAAGGGCTCATATGTATTGGTCTTATATGTGAAGCTGTACGTCTGTCTGAAGCTGTACCTATGTCTACAGACGTAGGTAAACATGCATACATTTAGATACGCTATCTGTTTCAATGAGCTCTCTCCAGGCAAGTACTAGTGCAGTTCGGGAGCTTGATACAGCCACCAAAATAGACAAAACTCTTCTTCTTTGGAAAGAAAGTCTTTAGCAGCATGGATCAGGAGACATACTGTGCCAGAGAAAGTGCTTAGGATTTCATGGCATTGAAAAATTTACCTGATATCCCATTATGGATATGGAGACAGTGTTTTGTATATGACAATGCTCTGGAACTGCTGGATGGGAACTAAATCACTGGGGAATTTGCATAACTTGTCTCTGAATATGTTCTGCAGATGAAGAAATTAATTTGCTTGAAGAAAAGCAAGATCTCACAAAGATTATTTTTCTGTGAGTCTGTACTACCTTAAAGAAGTATTTAAAGTCCTGCACTTCTAGCTGCTTTGTGTTTAGTGATACTTCAGCTTGGACCCAAGTTGACTGTCCTCTCTGGCTTTTCTAGCTCATTCAAAGATAATTTACAGTTGACTATACATCATAGTAATATATCTTATTTTAATACTTGAAAAAAAATCCTCCTCCTTTTCCATCTAACACCACAGGAACAGGGTGTTTAATGATAAAGCAATACATGTGAGTTTCTGTGTTGGCCAGGCACACATTTGCAACATCCCTACTAATTTATTTTGCTACACTGTAATCTATTTACAATATATTGACATACATTGAAGCAGAGGATGATAATTCATCAACTGGTTGCTTCTACCCAATAGCCCTATCACAAAGAGGTACATTAAAAAAACCTCCCCCCTAGAAGGGTATATTTTTCCTGCTGCATTCTGTTATTACACCAGAATTTTAGGAAGGCATATTTCAGTTTACAGAGTTGTACTCTCACTATTTTTAATACAGTATTTATTTGCAATATTATAAATAGAGAGGAGTACTATAGAAAACACATTCAACTTACAAAGAATATGTTTTTCTACCTCTGAGTCAGTTACGGCAAAATCAGATTCATAGGAGAGGATTCATCTGACCACTTGTGCATATCTGTCATCAGACATCTACTCTCTGTAAATTGCACTAGGCCCTCTCAGTAATTGGTGGAGAAAGTCAGGCATTTCCAGCGTGTGATTTATCAGATGTATTGGGAGAAGTGTCCTTTAAAGTGCAATGAATCTTACAGAAGTGCTTTTTTTTCTAGCTACGGAGTGCAGAAGCAGCTTTGATAACCACCTCGAATATAAACAATCAGATTAGAGACCTTTACATTTCAATAGATGAAACATGCACTTATTTTGTATTCAGTTCTGCACAGTGTTTTCCATTTAGCTGTGCAAAAAACTTTAAAATCTCAAAGATTTTAAATTCTGCTAAAAAAATTAGTACATTGATTTTAAAATAATAATAAAAAGCAAAAAATATCATGTGTTAAAACTACCTAATGTGGGAGAGTAAGGTATAGACTGGTAGTAGAGGGAGTGCGAATAGGAAGCATGAAAGAATGTGGTATTTGAGAATTAGTTACCCTATACCATGTTCCACCAAATATTTTTATACGTGACAGAAAAAGCACTGCATCACAGCTGCAATTTTTAATGCCTATTTGTGTGTGGTGCTATATAGAGTTGAGCAGTTCATTATGAAACATGAAAAACTGCTGGTAGTTTGAAGAGCATTTTGTTGACAAGCAAATAATTTTAGTAGTCTGAGCTTTTCCTTCGGAATTACAAAAGCATAATAAGAACTTCTAAACACATGACAAATGAGACAAATTTTCTGCAAAAAGACTTGCAATGTCAGGGATGCATTAGAAATAAGAAAGGCCAAAAGACACTTGGGTGATTATTTAGGTGTGCAGGCAGAGTGCAAAACCAGATAATCTTTAATCCATCTGCAATGAATCTCAACAGTACACTTAAATGAATTCTCATCTCGAATTGATTTTAAGATATGCATTATTTCTTTAACGAGAAACTAAATTTTTAGAGGAAAAGTCAAACTTTTAATCCTAAATGTATATAAATGAGTGTATTTTAATGAGACATCACATTCATATTCTAGGAACTTTCTTTGACACATATTTATTGCACATATAACTAATTCATCCAAGGAGACTTGCAACTCTAAAAGGCCTAAGTATAGTTCCAGTAAAGGGTTTAAGCAACATAATGTACATTGTCTAATGACTATGTTATAAATGAATAATTCGTGCTCGAATATAAAATACCAAGCTATGTATAAAAGTTAAAATATAACAAATATAAAATGTAAATAAAAGACTGGTCTCGAAAAATTATAACCTTCACAAGGGGGAACCAAGTTGAAAAACTGGTTTTAGGAGAAAATGCAGTCCTGCGAGCTGGTCTTCAGGAACAAAAGGCCCATCAAGGGAGAAATTGAGGCGCCTCCTAGCATTTGCACCTTCGAGGAGAACTTCTCGGAAGGCTGATCAAAATCTATGGAAAATTTCTTCCTGAGAGTGGCCGATTAACAACCTGCGAAAACTCCCCTCCCAGATGCAAGGTGCTAACGACGGGATCTGGAACCAAGATATGGAACATCACTGCCCATCAGATACTATCCTCCGGTGATGGGACATTCATCAGAAGCAGGATGTGTTTTGTTTCTCCCTACACCGTGAATAACATGCTTTATGTGTATGCTGATGGACAAGAATGAGATCATGGATCCGGACCCCGAGAAAAACTGTATAAAAATCGGCTCCCGGGACCAGTAGTTGTGAACAGAGGGAGGTCTGATGCGATAGAGGTCAGACCTGCGTTCACCCAGTGCCAACCCCGGGCTTGGCTCTGATCCCTTTTTCGATCGTGGCTTTACGTGTTTGTATTTTCGGACACGTAATAAATTTTATATCTGTTTTATATTTAATTGGCATATGCTATTTATTACAACTATGATTTCAGCATCTTCTGAGGTACATTAAGTGCCCACTTTCCAAACAATTTGTGTGAAGAGATGCATTCTTCAGAATGAGATTCACAATAAACAGTAATTGACAACTGTAGAGATCAGTAGACTTTAAAAAACAGATGATGAATACAAATATATTAATTCACATCCTGTAACTAGTTCCTGCATACCAAGCTAAGTGCCAGGAGGCACCACTTTCTTCTGTTGATGCAGTTAAAAGCAGAGAGTGGTGGTTAAATTATTACCCTAAGGCATAAAAGGCATAGAGTAATCCTTGTATTTTTAAAGTCAACTTTTGCAGGTTCTGTTTCTGACAGACAACCTTCTCAATCCTTATCTCACCATATGCACATTTTTGCACTGAATTTCACAATTCTTGGAAGACTGCCCAAACCAAAAATCTGTACACTTTGAGGGTAAAAGCAAACAAAAATGGTAGAATAAAAGGGGATCAGGACTTGTAGTTTTCTCCTTTTTATGCAATTCCATTTGGGATAAAATTATTAATAATTCATTGGGCCAAAGACGAAGAATAGAAATCTTTAATATTGTGATGAGGATGTAATGTAGGATTCCAGACTTAAATTTTTTCTTCAATTATTTTTAGTACATTTTTCGTCTAACAACTGGTGCATGAAGTGCTCCATCTGACCTCCAAGGTAAACATCCAAACCAAAAATTTTATTTTAACTTAAATTTCCTTGTGCGAAACAAAACACTTTTCACAGGAGAGCTCAACAAACCACTAACAAATGAATCACAGTTTCTTTTATGACAGATTAATTGCCTTGTGAATACAGGAGAAGCAGCAGATATATCTTAACTTTCAAAAGTCTTTCATAGTTCACTTTTCATATGCAAGCTAGGAAAACATCTAGATGAAATAACCATATACTGGATGCAAAATGTGTAACTTTGGAGTGGAAGAACAAGACAGGATTAACCTGGTTTTCTTCCTACCCTCTAAAAAATATTATTAGACCTATGCCTGGACTGATGATTGTGTTGACTGTTGCTGAAGGTAAAGTTTTAATTTGTTGGAATAAATCTAAATATTATATACATTAGTAACAGTGCACTAGATATTCCAATAAAAATCTGCCATCTCACAACTAACAAAGAAATTTGTATAACTGGACAAGAACAGAACTCTTTACATACCTTAACTGTAGATTACATTCAATGTTGTAGGACTTAAGACTTTCTGGTCTTGCAGTAGTGTTACAGCTAACATCTTCATCATGTTTAACTTTTGAGTCTCACAAGCATAGGTTTTTTTTCTTGGTGGTGGATTTTTTACTATTGGTTATTTTTCTATCTGTTTCTATGGATTTAAGTAAGACAAAATTAATGAAATGCGTCTTGTGCTTGGAGAAGCAAAGAAATACCTTGCAGTAATGTGGTTTTTAATTGTGAATAGATATTGAAAATAGTCTTCTAGATTATTTATTATTTCTATTGAAAACTCCTGTCATGACAGAGGATGATATCAGCCCCAGTCTTTATTTCAAAACCATAGAGAGCTTTTGATCTGATCCTCAGACACTGAAGTCAGTGAAAATAAATCTGAGACAAGGAATTTAACTAAATTCTGGTCCATAAAGTCATCTGGCAGCAGGTTTCACAAATCTCTTGCTTCCCATATTGTTGAAGAAATGCTCTGCTGCAGACCAGCCCAGATGGAGTTTTTCAAAGCATTGTGCATGGTAAATAATATTAAATACAATTGAAAGCTTGCTATGTAAGGACTACTTGCAAAACATTGAATGGACAAAAACAACCGTAAGTGCTGCTGAGTTGGTTTGAATGTTCTGTCCAAGCACAAATTTAGACCACATTGTGGACGGAATACTAGCTTTAATTATATAAAAATGTAATGTTAAATCTAGCTTAATACTTCGCATGCTTATAAGAAACTAAAAGCTTGCTTATGGGCAGTAGTTGTCTACAGTGGAAATATCCAAAGGCAGGTGTTTTCCATTTCAGCTGGACAGCTCAATATTTGACAGAAAATTGTATCCTTCTCGGAGTGATCCTAGTTATGCATGGCTCTCTTCTAATAACCAGAAGATAGACTCGTAACTTTTAGGCTGTGGATCTTCCAAGGGTTCAATGTATCTTGATTAATGAATGTTCTGAGCTCTGGGAATGTGAGTGAATTGTTGATAACTGGATATGAATAGAATGGACCCATGGTGTTCGAGAAGATAATAACTCCCATCCGCATTAAGCCCTCAGTACGGTTGCAGAGTGTGGGCATCCAGGACTGATGAAGCAATATAGATCTCCCTATAGCTATCTGGGGCTGGATTGGCTGGGCTAGTGGAGGAGATGAAGATGGTTCTCTTAGTCTACAGAATCGTTTCAGTATGAACTTTGAGGAATTCATTAATTCATATTGTTCTTATTAGCATTCATTTTTTTCCTAGCAGTACTTGAGCTATCACCTGTCCCTCTTTATCCTTCCTATAGTGGCACAATAATGCATGCTACTGTGTACACTATCAAAAAATGGGGTTGATGGAGGCACAATATGTAAATGGAGGAGGCTAGTGAAAAAATATAATAATTGATTGGATTGTCAGCTCTTTATCCAGTGAGAGAAATATCAAATCAGAGACCAAATTTTGATGAGACTGGACTGTTGTCTTGTTAAGAGTCCTTCAGATGTCATTTGACAAAACTAGTAGGAACCAATGCAGCTGTGACTTTTGAGCTGGTTCAGGTTTATTTTTCCTTCTTGAAAGCTCAAGGTTTTGCTATTGACTCAAAAATAGGTGATCAAAGAAAACCTGTGGTTTTAATGTCCTTGGTTTTGAAGTTTGGGATCAGACTCAGCCCACTGGCTTAACCATAAATGATGTTTAGTAATCCTCATGAGGTAAAGCAAGAGAGGGTTGGTGTTTTTCTTCTCATATCCTTGACACATGAAGATTCTCCTAAAAAAAAGGAAAAAATATGTAATATTTCCACTAAAGGTTATGGACATCAAGCTGTATGCATTTTTATACTAACTACAGAATAATAGAAAATGTACCATTTAAACTTAGATAACTTTCATGTTCATTACTAGAGTGCAACAGATAAATTGGCAGTAACAATAACAAACAAACAAGTAAAGCATATAAAACAGCTATCTGAAAGATTTTGTCCAACTCCCATTGAAAAGCCATTCACATGTCAACTGTAAACAATTGTATGTTTAGTTAATATTTTTCATTTAAAGAGGCAATGCTGCTGAACTTACTTTGCACTTGTACACATTCCCTAGATAGTAAAAAAAAATATACGTATGCAAGATATAGTTGTTGACAGGATACAATGAATAATGCATTATTAGCTTAATATTCAACTAATACCAATACTTACAACCCATTGGAAATAGACAATGCTAACAAGTTAATATGCATTGAAGTAACAATAAAGTGCATGAGGTAATAAAAGTGCTTAAAGTGATAATTATCATTCAGGAAAAGACTGGGTAAAAATCAAGTGTGTTGAAATGGAAGCTAGTCAAGTAGTCTAAACATTATGTGATTTGGCCAACTTTGCTATTCCAGAATGTACTGCAAGTCCCAGACCAGATCCTTCTTCCTGTTTAGCAGTATGCCATCTTTACTGAAGACATCACTAAAGCAGGGTCAATCTCTAACTGGAAGGATCTTGTTATTGGCGCAATGGTAGACCATGTTTTAAAAGTCCTTGAGGTATGAAGTGTTGGGTCAGGCTCAGTTCACTGGCTTAACCACAGATGATGTCTAGAAATCATGGTAGGGCAAAGGAATGGATATCCTTAGTGAGTTTTTCTTCTTATGTCCTTGCCACAACAGTGTTTTTTTTAAATTTTGTAAATTTACTAGAATGTTACCAGTACTAGCCATTGTTATAAATCAAATCCTCAAATAATCTTATTAATTTTGTAGTGGTATTATAGACTAGAATGTAGGCTTTTGTAAGGATATATTGGAAATTCCTTGATCAGCCTGGGTTTTCTTTTGATGAATATGACTGCATGATTATGCTTATAATTTATATAACTTTTAAAAAGTTGCACTTTCAAACAACTTGTATGGCAATAACACAGTAGACCCCAAGCAATTCTAATTCATGAATAACATGTTTGGAAGAAAGAGAAAAGAAGTGGATCAGCAGCCATGAAAGCTCAAGCAGTTTCTCAAAAGAACAAACAAACTTAAGGAGCTGGCTCAGCTTCAGTCTTGATTGCACAAGATGGAACATATTGAACAGGATACAGCCAGAGTTTAACCATGTCACCATATAAGAGCTGAGCTATGTGACTATTTAAGTCAAGTCAGGAACATACAGGTATATTTAAAGCTCCTATAAATCATTACAAAGAAGAATATGGGGAAAACATAGATCCATTGATTAGTGAGAAAGATGAATTAATGACTAATGATACACAGAAGACTGATGTAATTGTGACTGTTGCCTCACATGGTCATGCATAAAAGAGCGACATAATCAAAACACAGGTCCAAATAGGAAAGTAATAAGCTAGACTGTGTACTTAGTGTAAATATTCTAATTCAGTATGACTTAAATTCACCTTGAAGATGTGAAAGAATTACGTGAAACAATTTGATCTATTATGTATTAAAAATAGATGTGATATGTTCTGACATAACTTTTGAGAAAAATATTCTCCAGACCAAGCTAAGAAGCCATGGACAGATAGCACTAGAAATAAATTTAAAATGTACTAAAACAACTATTATTATTTACAAACAACTTGATGTCAGACTGGGAGGATATTTTAAGCAAGATCCCATTGTTACTTTTCCTGAGTACTGTTCAATAGTTTTGTTAATTACTTGAAGGCTGGAATGCACAGGACATTTCTACAGTCTTGGTACAGCATCTCTGTGTAAAGGAAATTAGCATAAGAACTTAGAATGACTCTGGAAAAGTATCTGATATCAATACAAATAAATTCTATAAAGGCAAGTTTATGTCCTATACTTACTGAAGAAAAGATCCAGAGTATAAATGCAAAATGGGGCTTAAATGACTAAGCAGTAATACTGTGGTTAAAAAAATGGGCTACAAATTGAAGAGGTATAAGCAATGGGATGCTAATAAAAAATATTAGATAAAATTCTGAAATATATTAAAAAGAATGTCATAAATAAGACATGAGAATTATTCTACTTCTTTTGATACTGAAAAAGCCGTAAGGAGTGTCTAATAAACACTTTGGGGCAAAGCAGCTTAAGAAAGGTGTAAAACAAATTGGAAAGCCAAAGGCGAGTGACAAAAATACTTCACCATTTTATTTTTCAGCAAAAATTTATTTAGTTGTCATGTCAAATATTTTAATTCCAGAGACAGACACACACTGGAATATTTTATTTACACAGAAATTGCAAAATACTTTTCAATGAAGACTTTTAGAGATGTGCCTGTGAAAGAAGCTGAGGTGTACTGAACATAGTTTGAAAAGATGAAGATGAATAAACTCTGGAGGGATTTGTATTTCCGTGATTCTACAATATTTTGGCTTACTGTCATCTTCTACCCGCTTCTGAAATGTCAATGTGTCAATGATATTTTCTAGTATTTAAAAAATTTATGAAGAGCTTTTTGACTACATCTACTTTAGCTTATCATCATCTCTATGACTTTCTATATAACACAGGACATAAAGCTACATCAGTGATAAGTTCTTTGTTGCTGAAATGCATTTGAATTCCATATTTGAATTCCTGAGATATACTAATGCCACCAGCAGGTTGGTTTGATACATTTAATCAACCCTTTACACTGCTTTGATTCTGAATGATGGTGCACCTCCACCAAGACTACCTCCAACCTTATACAGCTCTTTGAGCCACTTCAAGTTTATCCCGTTTATCTAATGAAGTACAAGATAATACTACACTGCAGGTTGATCTAAAGATCAGGATAGAGAACAAGTAGTCTCACACTAGTGATAGGTTCAAAATACCACCCCAGACACTTCTGAAATAAGAGCATTACTCTAAATATTGGGGTTTAGCTTCCTAGTGTGATACAGACTGTAAGTTTGCTCTGTTTACTCTCCATCTCCGATATTCTTCTCAAGAAACTTGGGCCAGCAGAAAATCCCTGCTGAAAATCCTGTAGGAGGAGAATCCCAGCAGAAAATCCTGTAGGAGGAGAAACAATCTAATATACCAACTGAATGAAAAATTGACATCCTGCAGGGTGAGGCAGAGGATTCTACAGACATGTTGTAAGAGGTTCTCGTTTAAGCAAAGTTTTAGAGTCTGGTAAGAACTTGGCAGTTCATTGCAAATAAAGAAGTTGCTAACTTGACTAAAACAAATGTTAGATGCCAAAACTCACCAGAATGAGAAGGAGGGGAAAAAAGGAAAAGAAAGAAAGGCAATTTTTACTAATCTTTTTGGATTGGTCTTTGTCTAACCATTTTGAGTTTTCAGTCAAGAGACACTTAGGAAAATGAATGGGAACACATGGAACATTTAATCCACTGAAAACCCATATTCTCCCAGTTGTTTTCAGGTCAAGAAATTTCCTGACCTTTTATTATTTCCATATTAAATAACCACCATTGAATCTCTCTTCCATGTTCTTATTAAGCCATTTTCTGAACCTGTTAAATTATCAATTTAAAAAAGTATTTAAAATTATTCTAAGTTATATTGCAATAAAACCTAGTTTTTATGGGCTCAAAGACTTCTTGTTTTACTTTTGGCTCAATAAATTTCCCCACTGCAAATTATCCTGATATTTTCATGATCCTGTGCATTAAGCAAAAGAAATATGACCAGAGACAGTTAAATATCAAATAAGAAAAGTAAACCCTCATAATGATGATGATCTAATTCAGACGAAAATGGAATCATCTAAACTATCTAAAATGCATTTTCACTAGTGATTGATTGTTCCTGATATTAAATTTTATGTGTGCATTTAATCTAGATAACATAATATTTCGTTTTTCTACCACATCTTCTGGCTTTAACCTTATTGTAATGGATTTCGTAAGGGGCTGTTGTTTCTTGGTCCAAAGCTTTATATTCAATGCTATATATTTCCTTTACTTCTCTTAATCCCTGAGGACACTAAATCTATAAAAAAAAAATAATCTGGAATAGAGCAGAGGTGAGAGTTTTCCATTTAGTTTCCCTTAGGCTGAAACTGTAATGAAAGAGTAGGAGAAAAAAGGAATTAAAAAATTCCAACTTCTTTACACTGTTCTTTGTTTCCTGCATAGAAGGAATTAAAAGATACATGAAATAGAATGATTAAAAGCACATGGCTATGTTGTGGGAAATTGAACAAAAGCTTCTGAATTTTCTTCATTTTTGTACTGAAGAGTAACATATGTTCCCTGTCTGCAAATATAATAAAAATAATTTTGCTCAATACTGGTAAAAACAAAATTTTGTCAAGATGAATTAAAATCAGACACATGCTTATTGAAGGACATTTTGAAAGTTACCTGTTTTGTTGAACATTTTTTCATAGAATCACAGGATGGTTTGGGTTGGAAAGGACCTTAAAAATCATCTAGTTTCAACACCCCTGGCATGCGCAGGAACATCTTCCACTATACCGTGCTGCTCAAAGATCCTTCCAACCTGGTCAGGAACACTTCCAGGGATGGGGATCCACAGCTTCTCTTTTTCATCTTAAAGTCATTCCCCCTTGTCCTATTACTACATGCCCTTGTGAAAAGTCCCTCTCCAGATTTCTTGTAGGCCCTCTTAAAGTACTGGAAGGCTTCTCCCTGAAGCCTTCACTTCTCCAGGCTGAGCTCTCTTAGCCTGTCTTCATAGGTGAGCTGTTCCAGCTGCCTAAACATCTTCATGGCCTCCTCTGGACCCACTCTTTCTTTTTTTTTTACTCCTTGGATGTGCTGAGTGTAAGAGGAGCTCTGTCTTGGACAGAATGGCATGTGTTTCAGTCCAGTGTCATCTACTACTGTGAACATAACTCTACTAGAGGAGAAAACTTGATATTTGGATCATATTAGGTTGATGTACATTGAGCAGGTAATGGTCTTTCTCCTGCCTGAGGAAGTTTGGGATTCTGAAGACAGTTTATAGCAATTCAGTCATAATGAAGGAGATGTAGTTCTAGCAGGCTTGAGGAAGCTATTCATAATACACTGAAACTGGCAGGAAAATTTTTTCATTAAAAGCAAGTGGGGCCATATGGGTTCTCTGGTATGACAGTGACTAATAATATGACCCTGCAATGGTAGCAGAGTGTGTGCACTCTAATGCATATACAAGCATGCCATTTTCACAACGTAGACATACTAACTGAAGTCAAAACATAATGCTCTTGAGTCCCTGCCCTAGGACAGAATCCAGGAAAAGCAGTGAGAATAACAGGGCTTTGGAAAACATAATTTAGAAGGAAGGAGTGAAACATGGTTTATTCTGCTGAAAGAAATTAGGGCATAGTCAAAGAAAAGTCCGATTAGGGCCTAGTCAAAGAAAAGGTAGCTACAAATAGGAAGAAATGAATCTGGTTTTGTGTACACCGCTAACAGACAGAAAAGGAAGAGCATAAATTACCTTATTATCGATAGAGAGAATAAAACTGCTAGTTTTCATTGTGTGAGCCTCTTAAAAACAAGTTAGACAAGTATCTGTAAAGAATTATGCAAGCATGGCCAATCCTACTGGAAAATGAAAGGATTGTCTAGCTGACATTTTGAAGTATTTATTTCCTTCCAGACATATCTGTCCACTATTTCTAAGTATATATCTGTCTCCTTTTGGGCCAGCATTGGTTATGTCAGGCTCTGTGCTGGTTTTGGTTAGGGTAGAGTCCATTTTCATCACAGTAGCTTGTGTGGAGCTGCATCCTGGATTTGTGCTGAAATCAGCGTTGAAATCACAGGGATGTTATAGCTGCTGCTGAGCAGTGCTTGCACAGTCAAGGCTTTTTCTGCCTCTCGCACTACACTGCCAGTGAGCAGTGAGCATGTTGGGGCTATGCAAGCATTTTGGAGGTGACACAACTAGGACAGCTGACCCCATCTGATCCAAGAGATATTCCATACTCATATCCTTTTCTGAGCATATGTCATCATGCTCAGTATATAAAGAAGAGGGAAGAAGAAGGAAAGGGGGAATGTTCAGGGTGATGGCATTTGTCTTCCTCAGTGAACATCTAATGGATCATGGCTGTGCAGGACTTGGATTCTGACTGTGGTTACACCACAACAATCACCCCTTGCACACCTGCCAGCAGAACAGATATTTCCATCTGATGTAGTACCTGAGCCAAAAAAACCCCAAAATTCTCTCTAAATATACCTGAAAACCAAACAAAAGAATGACATTTTAATTGTACATGCACTGTGATCTAAAATCGTAATGAATTTTTATAGCTTAAGGTATAAGCTTCACTGCTAGGATTTTTACCTAAAAATGGTCAAAAAAACCTGACTTCCCTAATTCTTCACTTATTTATGATCATATATATGACCTAAATATCATAAGGGGGGGTTTATATTCTTCTGAAAGATAACAAGATATTTCACTAACAAGAGATGGATCCTTCAAGAAAACCAGTATATGTTCTTGAGGAGAGAGCCCCGTGAGAATTTAGGCTTAGTACAGAATCTGAAATGGAGTCTTATTTCTCTGCATTTTTGAGGCATGTTCCATTTAATAGAGATGAGTTAAGTATAATATTTCTGTGAAACAATATACAGATTCAAGTTGAATCTAGTTGAAAATACCTTTTTATTGATTAAAAATTATTGGTTGTCAAAGATAGGATGCAAACCTTGCTGTTTATTTGAATCAAATACATTCTGATCTGTTTTTCCAATGTCCTTTGCAACATATTTTTCTGTGTAGCATATTTTTATTTTTGACACATTTCTCCCTAATTTTTTTTTTTTAAGGAGGAAAAAATCGACTTTGAAAATAAAAATGCCTCTCTTCAGAAGACTTTAGCTCACTGTCTAATAAAATATAAATGACTGACACACTAATCATGGTATAATCTTACAGTCATCATGCAAAGTAACTGTGCTTACTAGTCCATGGTATAACTCTGCTTTTTTTTTGGTATATTTTTAAAACTGTCTGTGAGAATAATTGCCAGACAATGTTATAGAACTATAACCTCTACATATACTTGAAAACCCCAATATGATGGATGACAGAGTCCTTTAATTCTGTGTCTTCGTATTAGTCTATTCTATTGACCCTTTTCTAGTTAGTTCTTTTCATACTTCAGAGAGAAGATCAATATTTATCATGTTCCACATGAAACCTAATATAAATGAGACCTTGGAAATTATAGCTCTATGTCCCTTATATATTTCTTAATATGTGAAAACTACAGCTAGAGAAAAATGATTTCTAGAGATTTTAACTTACTTAATAATTTACTGAATAAGTAACTTCAAGACAGTATGCTCCAGCCTGTGAGTTTGTTAAAACCAGACCTATGTGAAGCTTAGACAGTTATCTTTGCAGATGCTCACAGAGATGTTTCATTTGGAGTTGATTCCTACACATCAAATTCCAGTTGAGCTTAAACACTGTTTGAAAGACGGGTTTCCATGGGCTAATGAGAACAAGTTATTGTTTCAGATTAAGTTTCATGAGTTTCTGGAAAGATCTATGTGATAGGATAGTCCAGTTCTTCAAGATAGAACTGTTGTAGTATTTGACACCTTGGTTTCTTTAAAAAAATTGATTTTGTATTTTTTCCTTTGTGTGTGTGTTTAAAATGTATTCCATTCACAGTGCCTCTGCTGGGCATCAAGTGGCTAGGGACTTGATCAATTACTTGGATCCAATTTTTGTTTCTGTTTGTTTACTTTTCAGTCTTTCTTTGGCAGAATGTAAATTAACAGCTAGAGTAATTACCAAGTTGAAGAACAGTGCACTCTTCTCCACTGATTTGTTTTGTTTTGAGTTAAGCTGATTGCCACCATATCTGTGGGCAGTAAGGAATTCTTTCCTAGATAGAAATTACAGTTGTTCTGATTTTGGCTTGTTTGATGGTCTTTTTCCTATAGGAAAAAGGAACTCAAACACTTCAATTTCCTCTTTGGGAATGTCATACTACTAAATCTCTTTCTCTATAGAGATCTTGTGAGACAATTGTAACTTTGATGCCTTTGATCCCCTTTTTTCCCTGGTACTGCCACTGTACACCATTGTCTGCAGATGCATCCTACCTTGGGTGTTTCTCAATAAAAGCCAATGGAATTTAGTCTTCTAAAAACTTCTCTTAACAGGAACAACATTTTTTAGTATTCCAAATACTCACTAATTTTTTACATGAAATAAATTGCCAACCTAGTATTGTATTTTGAAATACCATCTTCTAATATAAAACTTGTTTTATCATGCATGAAGTGAAATGATTCCCCTTTATTTTAGCATTTTTAAGATAATATTGCACATGATTTTATGAATACACAATTATTTTTTCTTGGCTAAAACAAGTTAGATAAGAAAAAGAATGATACTAGAGAAAATTTTTTGGATTATAATAGAAATCATACCTATTCTGACATATGATACCTACAAGTGCCCTAGAGACAGAGGCAGGTATCTCAGGAAGACTGCAAAATGGGGCAGGAAATAGAAATTTTGAGAATACGAGTTGCCATGAATTTGAAAATTCCCAGTTCCCCAAAGAGTTTAGAAGACATCAGTCATTGCTATGTGATAGAAAGGTTCTTTTTTTAACAAGTCCAGATCACACTTTTCATAAGCAAAGACTCAGAGAAAAAAAAAAGTATTCCAGATAAATACAGAAACACCTCAAAATAATGTATTAAAAAACTATTACTAATAGGTAAGCCACTCATCTTTAATAATTATTAAACCTTACAGTATGAAGGACTTCAAATGTAACTCTGGAAGGCCTGATAAGGGGATTCTTTACATATCCTGGACAGTGTTTTTCATGCACTGTCCTTCTTTGTTCTTTAATTCCAAATATTTTGGTTAATAGTATGTCTGTCCAGATTTCCGGCAATGTTAAGAGCACAAGAAGATTGTGTTCTTTTACAACAGTCAATGTGTTTTGTTGATCTATTTATCAAGGATAATACTTTTTAAAACCTGCTGCTCAGCATTACATAACCACCTATTTACATAGCATTTTAGCTTGGTTTCCAGTATTTACAGCATTTCAACAGTAATGTCAATAATTTTTTTTTCTGATTGTTCATCACTTTTTAAATTAAGAAAACATTGTAAATTATTGTGAATAAGGAAATATTTCAGGCCTTTAAAAATGTTATTTTCTGGTTTAACAAACCTAAATTGTCATAATTTGAACAATTTATACAATATTTTACACAAGGAATTCTTGGGATCCAGGAGAGTCATCATCATCATTTAAGAGTGCTACAAAATAAATAAATTAAAAACCCCATGTTTTCCTTTTCCAAGGTAAGGCATCATTTAGAGAAATCCTGGTTTGCTGTATAACATATTAGATTTGTGTCCGTAACAGGCCAAAAGGAACTCCTTCAATTTTCCAATACGACAAATAAATCCTTTTAATTCTTCTTTCTATTTTGTTTTCTCATTTCCAACACAGGTTATCTGCCTTTTTAAAATCTATTTATAAATTCCCTTACTGTCACTGTTCTAGCATCCTGAACTGACTTCTAATTTTAAGAGTGGCATGAAATTCTTGCATGATAGCAATTTAAGATAAAAATTACCAGTGTGGTACTTTGTTTCCTTAAAATAACCTTTATTAAAAAAAATAAAAGCGACTATCAGAAGAGTTAGTGCTCCTGCATATTAATGTGTTATTTATCAATAATTTGATTTAGATTGATTTAGATTGAAAAAGTCTTTTCCTGATGATTTTATTTCTTTGTTAAATGTTAAATAAGTTTTTACTATAAATTTTCTATGGTTTTCATCTTATTCCATATCTTTTGAATCATTCAATTTTAATCAGCATTGAAGAAAATTTAAAATTATGTTCTTGCTGCCACTGATTCTATTAGGGTGATATCACATATTATTACAGGTGTCAAATTAAATGCAAGAAATAAATATTCACATCTCTAAATTTGTTGTCATAAGTAGAGTACTTAATTTTTATCTACTATGTCACTAAATAGATCACAAGGACTGTCTGAGAGTATCTTGTGCCTTTATTTTGATAGTAATAATTTTTTAAAGTTAATGTCCTCTTTCAATGACCTATTAAATCATTATGCTAAGCAATTCATTTAAGCAGCCCCTAGCTGTTCAATATTAATAGCACAAATCTACTCTCAAAGTCTTCCTTGAGCTTTTTACAACATTTGACTGACAGTATTTAGGTTTATTCTGAGCTTCTATGAACAAGTGAAGCAATAGGTAAGTTGGACCCTTCTGGAAATAGGAAGGAGAACGTGATCTCTCTTGGGCATCTCTTGGGCTTCTTAAGGAGGAGAGCATGTCAGAGGCTGCAGAGAAACAGAGAGGAGGCAGCCACAGCGGAGATGTGCAGCAATATACACTAAATGAAGGTCATTGAATTGAGCAGAAGGGATGATTCACCAAGAAGAATTTAGCAGGCAGGAGAAAATTTGATTTAAAATAATTTTAATTTCCAGAATGACCCTTTGAATTTTGTCTACCTTAAAATTTAACTTTTCTAATTCATAATCTAAAAAATTTTATTTTAATTTTTTGGGAGTTTGTTAGGAAAGCCAAAGCACATACACTGACCAAGATCCTGTCACTAAAAAGTGAGACTCTTTTTGAGACAAGATGCAATGAACTCAAGACCTATTTTTAACTCCATTATACTATTTATTTTCTTCTCAGAGGATTACTTGGAAGGAAATTAAGTTTGGTGAGACAGTAGTAGAGTTCTCAGATCTGACACGTGACTACTATGAAAATCAAAATAGCGGTAGTTGAAGATTAACCTCCCCTGACTCAAGGCTGATTGTACTATTCATGCTAAACAAAATTTTACCTTTTTGATTCATAGCTGTCAGATTTCAATTGTTGTTTCAGATATCACATACTGTATCTATGATAGGCATGTACAGTAGTCTCTCAATGATCACAGCAGATTGGCAACTCATCATTCTGAAAAACGAGACAGGGAAACAAAATCTTTGCTTTTCAAGATTAAAAGAAGAGAGGATAAATTTCCTCTGAAAAGAATCAAGTTGCTGGAAGCATCAAAACATTAAGCAATATACTTGATTGCTATTGTAGGTTTTGGGGTTTTTTTATTTAGTGTGAGCGATTCAAAATCTTGAATAGTTCTAGTGTTGCTGATACTATTACTTCAATTTTTTCTCTGCAACATTTGGATGATAGTTGTAACCATCCCTAGATGACTGTGGCACCAAAATAATTAAAAAAAAAAATTAGAATTATATATATTTCAAGAGTGAATGTTTTCACAAAATTAACAATCAGAGATGCATTTTTTTTTTTTATTGCCTACGGCACCATCTTGATATTTTTCTTGACTTCCTAAATAATTTTTAGTTTTCAAATTTATTTGCTATATTTTATCTATTGACTGTAGATATTAAAATTCTTAATTCAAACTAAACAGCAATACCTGAAGTAAAGTAGTTTCTGTCGTGTCTCTGTGCCAGGTTTGCTTTTTTCAGATATCAATGCACAATGAGGGGATCTGCATTACCAGAGTCTATCACACACTCTTTAGTCTTACACAAATGATCAGTTTCACATATGAATTAGAGATGTTATCTCTTCTATGGTCCTTCTGAGGCCTTGGGTTTTGTTTCAAACTCTTCTGGTCACACAGAGTTTGATTAATAATATTGACTACCAAAGTTAGTGAAGTGAAAAGGTTTTGAAGCATGTATTGTCTATTAAATTCCCATGTGTTTTTTTTTCCACTTTGTTGGAGTAGAATGAAACAGTGTGCTTTTCACCTTAAAGAGACACACACTGTCTGTAGTACCATGATAATCTTTGTTTTGCCAAATAACCAGTAAAAAGGATCTGGCAAAGAAATTAGAAAAATAACAAATTACTTCAGTAAATGTGAGTGACTAATTCAATGGAAAGCACAGGAAGGAGCTGTAGTGAGACTGCTTTAGAACTTTCTTAATCTATGCATATTAGACTTTTCCAAAGAGTAAATGAGAATATCAAATTATTGCTATGATATCACCACAGCAAATTCCAGATGGCTTATAACACCTTTAGTATTAGTGTGGCTGCTATATCACATACCACTACCTTCTCAAAAAAAGCTGAAGTTTTATATTTATTGGTAATTATTCTCATGGGTAATACAGATGGTATAAAACAGTTCTGCATCTTTCTCTATTAAATATGGGTAAATGACTGATCATTCAACCCTTTTCCTGTAACATATATACCATATTATTGCCATTTCCATGGCATTTAGGATGTATTTGTGCTATCACACAAATACCAAGTTGACCTTTCCAAATGGTATTTAAAGTGTGTCTTGGATTTCTCTTACAGTTTTAGACTTCGTTAGGCACTAATGCTAAACTTATGATTAACCTCCTATTAATTAATTGCCATGGTACATATTGCTCGCAGATCCAGCTTGTGTTTTTGTTACTTAGTAGGAGCCCTGGCCCAAGAATATATTGTTAAATATGGACAAGGCTGGAGGACATTATAGCTCTTTTGCTTAAGAATAGGCATTTTAAGAATTACTAACCTTCAAGATGAGGCTGAAGCAAGACTTCAGATAAGCAGTGTGATTACTTTGAAGTGCATACAATTGCTGAAGAATTGAATTTTATATTTTTTTAAATTAAACTGGACATCTGTAAATAAAATAGGCTTAGAGAAGGCATTCAAGCACTGCGCCACTAGCATCCATGCTGTTTAGCACCATAAAATTAACAAGATATAAAATGCCCCAGATAACCTGTTTGTACAGAGTTTTGACATTAAAAAAAAAATTAGAAACCAGGATTATCAAGAAAATTCTCTAATTTCTTTTATGTGTGTACTATTTGGGAAATTTGAATTTTGGGAATATTAATGCATATATGTGCATAAATAAATGGATTGTATATCTATGTTTTGTCACTATTTTTTCCTTTTAATGCAAGGAATGTCAATCTGGAATGGAAGCAAGTCAACTATTTGGGATATAACAGGGAACTAACAAATATAACTATTTGGGAAGACTGTCCTAAAATTAGTCAACATCAATCATTGTTCAAAAACCAAATTTTAATTAACAAAACAAAGTTAGCTTCTCCTTTGACAGAGAGGATAAACAGTTCTAAAGACAAATAGCAACATTCCAAAAACATAAGCATAGAAAAGATGTGTGTTCATTTTCCTCCAGAAAATTACTCTGAAATAATATTTTAAAGACTCATATGAAAATATGAAGCTTTTCTTCAGACAACTGAGTGCATTTTAATGCAAAATAATCCAAAATATATAGCTATTAAACCCAGATCCATCTGACTGATTTTTTGGTACTTTCACTCCTGTCTGTGTGAAAATAAGCAGGATCGAGTTCAAAGCAGGTAACTGCAATGCAACCCCAGATGGATATTAGTTTTGGAAATATGTGCAATTACCAATCAGCAGTTTTTATTTTCTTTTCTAATGTAACACAAAAATGTTCCTGAATTTCATAGTAGAGCAAGATAGATTTGACATTTGTGTGTTCTATCTACTATACATTTATATTAATAGATTATATAAAATACTTGTCTTTTCACTGTACATGGGGCTGTTGATTTCTGACTAGTATTATTATCTCTAAGGATGCTTTTTACTCTTTCTGTATCCTCCTTGAAGTTTCAGTAAGTGGACTTTTCACTGAATCCAAAAATTCTTTAAAGGGATTCCTAGTACAAAATAGAAAATGTATCTATAAATAAAAGAAGAATTGCAGGCCATTGATTTACAACAAAATAAATGACACTACTAGATGTATATTGACTCCCAGATATGTAATTGGGTCTATTAATAATAGATGTTAATATTAGATTAAAGATGGGTTACATAAATAATGCAAAAGTGTATTAGAAGGAAGTGAACTTAGAATTTCCACATATGCAGAAGTCATGAATCTGCAGAACTGGGGATAGGAGGACTGCTAGGGAATCTGTGAAGTTGCAGAGTAAACACAGCTGAAAGCCTGGTTTTAGATTCCATGTGTTTTGTGTCTTTCTGCTCACAGCACTTTCTTTTATCTCTGTGATTTTTCTACTCTAATTTTTTTTTACTGAATTTTTATTTTCTGCTTGACTATAAGTGAATGGTCAACAATATGTGAAAGGGACATCAAAAGCTAACTTTGTTTATGTCTTATGGTATAGGAATCTCTGCATCTGTCAAAACCTGGCCCTTGTGAACAATTTAAAATTCCTTCCATAGAGGCTGTTATCTGAAACGTTTTTGCTTGGAGTTGAACTGGGAAGCTCTATCAAATTCTGAACTGTGCTACAAGTACGTTTTTTTATATAATACTAATAACTAAAAAAATAATAATAATAACAATAATAACAATAATAACAATAATATCATTTTCACATATGTTCTATATCCTGTTGCCTTTACCTTTTGGATCTTCTCTGACTCATGTCAGATTCTTGTCTCTGTATAGATACTGTAGATTCTTGTTATAGCCCTGTGGATTGTAATTCTCACTGTGTGGAAGAAGTCGTTCTCATCCAGGAGTAAGAGGAAAAGGAGTGACTTTCCTTGTGTGCTAGACTCTAGTTCTTTATTCTTTGTCACCAAGGATAAGATGTTGACGCTGACAGGCTTGAGAGGTGGACCTCTGCAAATCTCATGAATGTCAACAAGGCCAAGTAAAACTTCCTGAACCTGGGCTGAGGTAATCCCAAGCACAAGTACAGGCTGGGCAGAGAATAGGTGGAGACTAGCCCTGGGGAGAGCAACTTGGGGGAGTTTGTGGATGAAAACCTCAACGCAACATGACTTGAAAATGTGTGGTTTCAGTCTGAAAACCAACTGCATCCTGGGCTGTATCAAAAGAATTGTGAACAGCAGGTCAAGGGAGGTGATTCTGTCTCTCGACTCTGCACTTGTGAGACTCCACCTGGAGTACCTGGTCCAAGTTTGGGGTCCCCAAAACAAAAACGACATTTGCCTGTTGGAATGAGTCCAGTGAAAAGCCACTAATTTGATCATAGGGCTGGAGTATTTCTATGAAGACAGGTTGAGAGATCTAGGGTTGTTCAACCTGGAGAAGTACTCCAGGAAGACCTTAGAGCACCTTCCAGTACCTAAAGGGTCCTAAAAGAGAGCTGGAGAGGGATTTTTCATAAAGGCCTGTAGTAGATAGGACAAGGACAAAAGTCTTTAAGCTGAAGAGGTCTAGGTTTAGCTTAAATAATAGGAAGAAATTCTTTACTGTAAGTGTGGTGAGGCAGTGGAACAGGTTGCACAGAGATATTGTGGATGGCCCATCCCTGAAGGTGTTCAAGGCCAGGATGGATGGGGCTTTGAGTAGCCTATCAGTTCTTGCCAATTTGCTTTTTTTCTCCTCAAGATCTTCTTCCCATCCCCAAAGAGGCCCTACTTTGTTATGGAACTTCCTATGAGTTTCCTTGAAAACAAAAAAAAAATAGTTGGCTGTCTTTTGGTGATGAATTATGGGAATAAATTTTATAAAGTAGGTCTAAAACTCATTTTCCCAAAGTTATATCTCATCCCTCTCACATTTTTCCTGTGCTCTAAATATTCAGCAGTACAGCTGGAGGAACTGTTGAAGCCTCTAGATGTAATAACTTACGTAGATTTGAAGTGGACTTTTTGTAGACAGGCTTACAAATACCATATTAAAGTGCATCATGTCTAAAGTAATCTCATCGTCATCAAAAACTAAAGAATTATAGATCACTTGCATATTCACCCTACAAAATTTTGCCTTCTATTTTTTTTTCTTCTTTCTTTTTTATAATTTCAGAGTTCTTGAAACTGTCTAAAAACTCCATATATTTTTGTGAATTGGGTTTTTTTCATTATTTCAAATGCAGAAGCTCTGTTTCCTCACCCTGTGTTTTCCAGGACATTTCCATTTGGGACAACTACCTCATCATTCCCTGTTGTACTTGCCCTTTGCAAAGATTTTTCCCCACTATATTTTTTTCTTTATCACTTGTATTTCCCCTCCTCACTTCTCTCTTGCCTTGTATATTTCCTCTTCAAGAAGGAGGGCAAAGGATATTAACTCACTGATACTGATGCCTTTCTGTTACTGAAATTTCATTTACTTTATGAGAAAAAGAACAAGGAGGTTATCTAGCAAAAATGAGCCATTTGACAGATATTAAAGTCATAGACTGTAAGGAACAAAAGAACAGAAAACAGTCATATATAATTTGGAACTCTTGTTCTTTCCACAACTGTTGTAGTTTAACCTCAGCTGGTAAATAAGCCACATGCAGCCACTCACTCACTCCCCCACCAGCAGGAGAGAGAATCAGAAGAGCAAAAGTGAGAAAAGTCATGGGTCGAGATGAACACAATTCTGTAGGTAAATTTAAGGTAAAGCAGAAGCCATGTACAGGCAAATAGAAATTCGGAATTTATTCACGACTTCATATGGCCAGGCAGGTGTTCAGCCATCCCCAGGACAGCAGGGCTCCCTCACGTGTAACAGTGACTTGTGAAGCCAAATGAAGTCACTCCAAACATAGCGGTCCCCTCACCTTCCTGCATCTTCTTCCAGCTCTATATGCTGAGCATGACATCACATGATATGGGATACCTCTTTGGTCAGCTGGGCTGGCTCTTTCTTCTTCCAACTCCTTGCCCACCCATAGCTGCCTCACTGGTGGAGTGGGATGAGAAGCAGAAAAGGTCTTAATGCTGTGCAAGCACTGCTCACTGAAGTGACATGAGAATCAAAAACTGAGTATTCAAAAGGTCCTAAAGGAACAATAATTGTCAGATTTTTTTTTTTTAAAAAACAGTACAATTTGACCAAACAACCCTCTGGAAGTGAGGAGCAGTGGGAAAGGGGAGATACTAGCTGCCAAGAAAATAAACCTGTAGGAGTACAGAGCTCTTAGCAAAAAATGTAAAATATCTGAACCAGTAAAATAAAGTAATTGCATGTAACATCTTGTCATTCCCTGAAGGCCAGCATGTGGCCTGAATGTGCATGCAGAGCATGTGGCAGAGAAGAGAATGTAGCCCAGGTGGCGACCTCTTCTGCAGGTTGTGCCCACAAGATACATACCATTCACTCATGCAGAGACACCTGAACTAACTTTGAATGACTTAGCCGAACTACCAGAAACAGCATTAATTTTCCACTCAGAAAAATTAGAACTGATGGAAAAGAAGGTACCTGTCCAGAATAGTAGATAGTGGAATAGTGCCAGGTATCATCTTTAAACATGGACTATATTTTTTCTTCTCCTGCACATATGTGGGGGTTTTTGCATATGAGCATTCTCTTCTTTTACTTACTTCCATTCATATTCTGATGAGAAACACAATTTAAGTTTTCATTTATACAGAAGGAAAGAAAATCAGTTCAATTTGTTTAGTTATGAGAAATCTGCATCCAGGACATTACTTCAGAATCTGTGTTTAGGTTTTGAGAGGATGAGGAAGATCAGTCTATCTTTCCTACTTATTTATATACCCATATACTATTAGGCTGTTCAAAAAGACAAAATAATTACATCAATATGTATTGGAAGGAACTAAATTTAGGAGGATATTCAAATAGTATCATTGCTATAGAGATTTGTGCCAGGAAAGACAGGAAATTCAATGAAAAACATTTGCCAAATATTAATGGCATGAATCAGAAGTAGTGCACCTATACCTGTGAAATTAGTTGCATCTAAGTTCTTAACATGTAGACTCCATTAAAGGTGCATTGTTTGTAATTTCAGTAGTTCCTTTTAGATTTGTTTAAAATTGTGTGCTTGTCCTTAAAAATAAGCACTACACTTTCAGATTAGAATAAGGCATGAACTATCATAGATACTTGCTAAACTTTAGAAATTCAGACTAGTCATGTATTGATGTACTTTGTGAAGAATCATTTTCATGACAGGGAAGAAGACCACATTTTTTAATTTCTTTTCTTCCCAATAACTCAGGTATACAACTTTCAGACTAGGAGATACATAGCATTGTCGTTAAGGAAACTGCATTAATTCCTGTGCAATTATTTCTGATTTACACCAGAATAAGTTGGATGAGACTCAAATTTTTAGAATATTTATTTATACTTTGCACAAATACAACAGGAGCAGCAAGAGTCCTCAACAAAAGTTGCAGTGAGACTAGCACTTTGATTAAGATAAATATACAAAGTCTGCAATATTCCTATTTCTGATTAGAACATGCCAAGGCTAAAAATGGAGTTTAGCATGCTAGTGGAAGATAAGACTAAAAGTTGGAGATAGTCATAAATATTATTCCCTAATTCAAGAGCAATTCAAATAGGAACATGAGATTTTTATCATGTTTTTTTAGGAGTTTATATTGAGAGTTAAGATAAAGCTTTTGAATGTCCAGGTCTTCCAAGTGTGAATCATATTCAGATTTATGTGGTCACACTTATTAAAATGTCACCCAGTGTTTTAGTAACGTCTGCCAACATGAAACAGAATATAATGAGAAGGATGTGTAATGAATACTGATTACTATAAAATGTATAAAAACACTTTATGAGATTAATTAAGTGAATATATATTTTGTGACACTCCCATGTTCGCTCAATTATGGTAAGTAAAATTTATATTTTTACCAAGGATGTGCTTGTTAATAAAACTGTCTTCTCGAGGCTATGAGTTACTATGAGTGACTCAACTGTTATGATTAGTATAAAACTGATATCTACATATACTGTGGCATAGATGCTGATCTCTGAGAAAGGCAACAAATGGGTTGAAGGGTCTGAGATACAAGTCTGATGAGGAGTGGCTGAGGCAGCCAGGGTTGTTTAACCTGGAGAAAAGGAGGCTCAAGACTGACCTCATTGCTTTCTACAACTCCCCAAAAAGAGGGTGTAGTGAGGTAGGAGTCAGTCTCTTCTCCCAGGTAACAAGTGATAGGACAAGCAGAAATGGCCTCAAGTGTTGCCAGGGGAGTTTTAGATCTGACATTAGGAAAAATTTCTTTACTAAAAGGATAGTCAAGCATTGAAATAGACTGCCCAGGGAGTAGGAAAATGACTGAGGGTAAAAAGATAATGGTACACAAGTCATAGGGATAAAACCAGTTGCTACTCCCTGAATAGAACATAGCGTATCTGAGCTCCCACACAAAATACAACCTAAGGGGGACCAAACAGAGGCTGGAGAGGAGACACTGAGGCCAGGGTCTGCCAAAACCCTTTCAGAGGAGGGAACTTGGTGGTGCCTTCCAGCTGATAAGATGCACAGCAGCTGAAAACCAAGGGAGATAAAGGAAAACATCTTGATCTTGAATCAGCAACCACGGTGAAATCACTGTCCTTGAACTGAGACATGTCCCCATCCCAAGGTTATCTCAGGTACTATCCTGAGATACCTGGTTCCAACACACAACCACCACCCACTAAGATATATGACTAAAGTCAGTTAAACTCCACCTAAGCACAAAGAAATAGTATAAAAATAAGTTGAAAATGGGAAAAGGTTAGGAAAGACTCCATTGGAACCTCTGGGATTAGACAATGGGCTGAACTTGTCTTTTCCCCTCTAGAGATGCTTATTGGGTAAGAAACATACTCTATATGTGCTGAATGATTGCCTTGAGCTAGCTTTTATTGTGGATTAGGGCTTGTTAGCATATTACTTTGAATTAATATATTGCTTTGAATTTATTTTTGCAGTCAGATAATATCACTGGCAATTCTTGAACCTTAACTTTTCACAATTTATTAATAAAGAGTGTTATTCTGTAAACTATTACTGTTAGTCCTTCAAGGGCACTGGTAGTTGCTGGCAGTGGGTGAAGGTGTGAGACCCATGAGGGAATTTCTCTTTTTGGTGTGTGAACCTAAACATGTCAGTCAAACCACCTTCCAATCTAGTGAACTGCTCAGTGAAGGGTCCCCACAACAGGACACTGACAGACTGATTAGACACAAGGGTCTTAGCTTTCCTGGGGCACTGACAGATTAATCAAACACTTAGGGCTTGAGTAAATCTCATCTTTCCACATGACACAGGGAAATGATGGAACCACTGACCCTGGAAATGTTAAAAAAAATGTGGAGAAGTAGTGCCTAGGACAGGGTTTAGTCATGGACTTGGCACTGCTGGGGTTAACTGTTGGATTTGATGATCTTGGAGTTCTCTTCCAACCTTAATTATTCTATGGTTCTATGAAGGCTGAGAATAGGGCCTCAAAATAGATCCCAAGGAACCTCTAGGAGTAAGTCTATCCATTGTGATGTGCTTGCTTATGTCACTGCTGGATACACTTTATTCCCTAGATGATACATGCAGTCACTAAGGGACTGATGTCTGAGCTTCAAGTCTTAACTGATGACGCACTTTGACCACTACTTGTTATATATTTAGCAAACTGCATAACCATAATGCATGTATATACTGTCAAATTTGAGGACTACATCACACTTCAGCTTTCTAGTGACTATATTTCTTCCACTCCAATTCAGCACCAGGTTACTACTTATTGTGAAACTAATTTTGTTTTAGGTATTTTCATTGTTTTTAACCTTGTACTGAGCATTAAGTATTTCATGACTTCTATCAGGACTTCAGTGAGGTCTTTGATATGGTACACCACAACATTCCTTTTGCTAAATTGGAGAAATGGGCTTGATAGGTGAACTGGTAGATGGATAAAGAATTGGCTCAATGGCAACATCCAAACAGTTACAACCAACAACCCAATGTTCAAGTGGAAATCTGTAAAGAGTGGTCTCCTTCAAGCATCCATACTGGGACCAATACTATTTAATATTTTCATTAATTACATCTATACAGCATCCTCAGAAAGTTTGCAGGTGACACTAAGCTGAGTGAGGTTGATATATTAAAGGGAAGAGATGCCATCCAGAGGACCTTGACAGGTTTGAGGAATGGGTTTACAAAGTTCTACAAGGCCAAGTGCTACATCCTATTACCTGGGTTGGGGCAATCCCCAATATCAATACAGATTGGGTGCTGAATTGCTGAGAACATTCCTGTGGAGAAAGATTTGGGAATCCTGGTGGAGGAAAAAATGGATATGAGCCATCTTTATGCATTTGCAGCCCAAAAAGCCAATTGTATCCTGGGTTTCAAAGAAAGAATTGTGGACAGTAGGGCACGAAGGAGGTGATTCTCCCAACTCTACATCATTCTTGTAAGTCTTCGCCTGGAGTAGGGTAGCCAGCTCTGGGGTCCTCAGTAAAAAAAGTAAATGGACCTATTAGAGCAGGTCCAGAGAAAAGCCACAAAAGTGATCACTGGAACACCTCTCCTCTGAAGAAAGGCTGAGAGAGCATTGGGGTTGTTCAGCATAGAGAAGAAAAGACTTTAGGAAGACCCTATTGTGGCCTTTTAAAATATAAAGGAGGCTTGTGAGAAACACAGAGATAGACAAGAGAAATACTTTTGCCAAGGCCTGTAGTGGACAAGGGACAATGTTTTTTAAGCTGTAAGAAAGTAAATAGGTTGGACTCAGGGAAGAAATATTTTATGACAAGTGTGGAAAGACATCGAAGAAGGTTGCCCAAAGAAATTGTGGATACTCCACCTTTGGCGGTGTTTGAAGTCTGGCTGGATGGGGCTTTGACAATCTGTTCTAAAGGAAGATGTCCCTGCTCATGGCAGAGGGACTAGACTAGATAATCTTTGATGGCCCCTTCCAACCCAAATGTTCTATGTTTCTCTGATTCAATTAGTTTGTCACATAGCTTTTAACTTATTTAGAGCAATATAAAGTCTTCCTCTCTTCATGTGTTATAGTAATTTATTAAGGGGACCTCCATCCTCACAGCTGTCTTGTACACCACAGCAATTCAATATACCTAAATTCACCAATAAATAATCCTTGAAGTTTCAGAGTAGTCCAAAGGAATTAGAAACCTAAATTCTAGATAATTTAATGAGGTGTGTGTGCCCAAAATTTCAAAATCCCTGTCTGAGAAAACATCTGAGATTCCTTAAAATGGTCTATCTTAAAAACACAGTTCACTACATTCAGCCCTTGGCAATATCTCAGAGAACTGGACACTGAGCAAATTTTATCTCTATGAAGAATTTCTGTACTGTGAGTCTCTTATATAATCAAATCTCATATATAGGTCACAGTCTCAAGCCTAATGAGGTTCAGGTGTAAAAACTGAGGAAAAAAGTTACAAGGCAACAAAAACCAAAGAAAAAATATGTCTGTCTAAAGTAATAGAGAAACAGAACCAAAACTTCGGAGTTTCACTCCAGTGTTATGAATGACAGGACTACCAAATATGAACTCAAGCCCTCTTCTGTTAAGACATACAGAAAACGTGCAACTACACAAAATATTTAAATTATTAAAGTTAAATGAGGTATGCTGTTCCTGTTGAATTAAATGATAGTAGCACCTTTACAACAAGGAAGTACTGCTACTTTTGCATGATACACCTTGAATGTGTACATACATATAGAGCGTAAGTATTAGTATGAAAACTAATATTAAGTTAATATTCAGCACTGAATTAGATAAATTTAATACCCCAAGCAATCAAAAAATGTGAATGAACTGGAAAAAAAAAGTTCAAAGAATGCTTAGTCTTCTGTCCACAGCTGAGGATGCCAAGATTTGATGCACACTTTCAGTTTAACAAAGGAAAGATTGAGAGTGTGAAGCTGATTATCATTCCAGTCAACATCATCCTTGTTGATTTTAGCTAGAACTCTCTTCTGCTGTCAGAATCAGTTTATATTCAAGTGTGTCATAGTACCTAATGACAAATGTGGACAGCATTGAGATATGGTCAGTATAATTTGCAAGCAGTGACCTTGGTTAAAGATTTGTCAGTCTTTTTACTTATTAATTTCCTTCTCTAATACCATTTCAAGTTAAAATAATATCAGGAATAGTTAATCCAACCAGTAACATTTTTATGGGCAAATATATGCCCCTAGAACAGATTGATTTTAATTTACGTAGTACTGTGGATTTCTCTGCCAAATCAGTAGCAAAATAGCCTGGAGTGAACTATTCTAGGTCTTCCCTACAGCCTTCTTTTTCAAGTATCCTGCATATTTATAAAAGATGCAGCATTGACACAACTGTGAAATTAAATCTGCAATTTATTTTTCAGCTATAGAAAATACAAGTTGGGCACTGACAGTCAAACTCTCTGTGCGTAAGCTAGGCACTGTTGATTTTCTCTCCGCAGGATCAGCTTTATGAGTGTGTGTGTTTGTTCTCTAACTCAGTTAATTTTTAGATCTTTCTGTAGAAACTGCCAACTAGGTTGTTGATTTTGTTGACACCTCTCCATCAAATAAGGCATAGTTGATTCATTTAGCTGGTTCATTTACAAGCATCATTTGTCTGTTCCACAACACAGTCTGTTATGCCTCATGTCGATAATGAAATAGTTATAGTGCCTTTATTAAATGTGCATTGTATTTTGTATATAAATACATATACATAATTGTACATAATGCATATATACATACATCCATAATATATATGTGTGTGTATGTATACATCTATCTAAAATATACAGCCAAGCAATGTTAAAAATTAATGCTATTTATTTATATAGAAAATCTCCTTTGCAGAACTGAGAATAAATAGTATTATTCATACAACAGTCATCATACTTTCACTGTGGTTTATATTGCCTTGTACAGGATGTATTTTTTGTGAATTAGTTCGTTTACAGGATAATGCAGAGCAAGCAAATGGATAAGGGTATGGTCCTGGTTATGTATCACATTACATTTGAACTGCAAAGCAGCAGTGCTCCCTGTGTTATATTTTAAAACAGAAATTTACCACATGAAGGAATGTCATTAAAAGTTTACAAATACTAGGTCATATCCTAAGATGTATAAATCAGTGAAGCTCCAATGAGTGTAAGTTGGCAGTGTCCTGGCAGCCAGGAGGACCCACTGTGCCCTGGGGGATATCAGGCACAGCATCACTGGCAGGCAGGGAGGGGATTGTCCTGCTCTGCTCTGCACTTGGCAACCTCACCTCAAGTGCTGGGGAGAAATTTTGGACACCACAATATAAGAAAATATTTAACTATTAGAGAGCATCCAAAGGACAGCAACAAAGAAGGCTAAGGGCTTTGAGGGGAAGCTGTATGAGGAGTGGCTGAGGTCACTTGGGCTGTTCAGCCTGGAGGAGACTGAGGGGAGACCTCACTGCAGTTACAGCTTCCCTGTGAGGGGAAGAGGTGGGGCAGACACTGATCTCTTCTCTGTGGTGAAAAGTGACAGGACCTGAGGGAATGGCCTGAAGTTCTGTCAGGGGAGGTTTAGGTTGGATATTAGAAAAAGGTTCTTCACCCAGAGGGTGTTTGGGCACTGCAACAGGCTCCCCAGGGAAGTGGTCACAGCACCAAGCCTGACAGAGTACAAGAAGTGTTTGGAGAGTTCTCTTGGGCACATGGTGTGACTCTTGGGGATGGTTCTTTGCAGGGCCAGGAGTTGGACTTAGATGATCCTTATGGGTCCCTCCCAACTCAGCATATTCTGTGATTTTGTGATTCTGCGATTTGTCCAACTATTAATTACACCAGCTAACTTACCTACAACAGTAAGTCTACAACTTACTAAATCTAAAAACTGGAATGATTGTGCTATATCCATCCATTTAAATATATACAGTTCAGCTAATATAGTAATACATTTTAGTATTACACTTTCATTTTACACCACTTGGCTGGCTAAAATAGGTAAAAAGATTATTTTAGAGAAAGTTGCTCCACCAAATGACTCTCAGATAGTATGAAGAGTGATTAAGTGCCTAATTTAAAACTTTTACAAAAAGGAATGGGAAAAAGAAATGTTCCTCCTGGAATGTTTGATTGGTGAAATACGGTATTTTGTATAATTTCTTTAGCAGAACTGAGAATAAACAGTATTATTCATACAACAGTCATCATACTTTCACTGTGGTTTATATTGTCTTGTACAGGATGTATTTTTTGTGAATTAGTTCATTTACAGGATAATGCAGAGTAAGCAAATAGATAAGGGTATGTTCCTGGTTATGCATCACGTTGTAACTGCAGCACGTATTTGCTGCAGCAAATTCTATATTCTAAACAAGAAGCCAAAAACAGTTTAGAAAGGCATTAGATTAAGAATGCAGAGGGAGGGAGAAATTAAAAACTAGATGCAAAGAAGGAAATATTTTTACTATGGATTTTCAAAAAGGTGAGCTGCTGGTAGGATTGATAGTTAAAGACAGGCTCATAAAAGTGAGGAACTATTTGACATAACTGAAAGGGAGAAAAGGTCTAATATATAATGCAACAAAGAACTATTGTCACAACAGAAGCACATATCCAAATTGTTTCATAGTTCATGGCCCTTGCCTTAAGTAAGATGGAATTTCTTCCTCCATTCCTGCTAAAGCAGTTAACACTGGAGATACCTGTGAATTATCTGGGTAACTCGTAACAATGTCTTGTTCAACCAGTTCTGTAGAATTCATAGTATATTTTGAAGGAGAGTAGTTAGAGATAACAAAAATATCATTGGATTAGATCATCAAAGACTAATAAAATAGTAAATGTAGACTCCATTTTCTTCGGGATTCCCTGTGCTAATTTCTCTTTCTTCTAATGTTAAATGATGAATTCACCACCTCCGTAGCGCCTGCTATCCCCTCTTCACTTAACTACACATGATGTAGGACACACATACATAGGAAGATAGTCTGAAATCTGAAGGATGTAGGCAACTGAACCATCTTCATCCAGTCTACTCTTAGAGATCCTTCTCAGACACAGTCACACACCCCATATGCACAGCTGTCAAGATGATTTTTTTTCTTGCACTCCTAGAAGAGCTAAGCAGCAGCAGCCAGTGCAACTCTGCAGAATAATCTCCTTCTTTCTGACTTGACTTCAGCTGGATACTTTGTGAATAAAAAAGATGGTGGTTGATACATTCAAACACGAATAAGCAGACCCAGACAGACAAACTACTAAGATCTTACTGAAACTTTCTCTGAGAACTGCTCCCTCCACTAACATGACAGAGACTCTCCCATTAAGTAATCCCAGTAACATTTTTTTGGCAATGTGCAATTATTAGAGATACCTTTAAGTCAGAAATAGTGGATTTCAGATTTCTGGTTTGACATGTCTAGTTTCCCTACAGCTTAAACATCCTACAAATATAAAGAAGTATATGAATTAAAATTCAATAAAATATAATCTATAAATGTACCCAAGCTAAAATTCTGCCCTTCACTTTTTAAAGACATTCGCTGTACATACCCCAATGTCTTATTTCAGAATTTGTATTTCACTGTGGTTTTGTTCATTAATTTAAGCACTAGGTGCATTATCTTTTCAGGGGAGATGGAGTGAATCCTGTATGACATATGACTGTATCACCTTCATTTTATTTTGATAGACCCTATAGAGATTCAGGATATTGTCTATAAAGGGTATATCCAAGGAAATGATTGATAGCTGTGGTAGTGCATGAAAGGTCATGATTCAGACAAAAACTAAAACCTAAATGCCTCACTTGGATGAAGTCTTGTAAAAAGAAAGAAAGAAGTTCTGGCTCTCAAAAATGGCAAATTCTGTTACTTCTTTGGACAGTGCAATAGCAGAATGTGATATTTATTGGCATTAATTTCTTTAAAATTTTACTGACTCCTGTTGTGTCATATGGAGTTACACAGGAAGTCTTCTATGTAAAATTGAAAATTTTATTGCTTCAATTTTTTTCTTCAGGTATTAATAAACACAGCTTTGTATGGATATCTTTGCATATTTCAAATTACTAGTTAATGGTTGGATATTTTTTCTCATGTATCAATCAAAACGAAGAAAACAGTGTCTTTTACTCTTCCTGATAATTTAGAGTTTTCAAGCCCAAAGTCTACTTTTCCAGTTGTAAACTCTTTTATTTTGTCTAAGTTTTATACGTAAGCAAAGTCCAATGAATATTCATTGGGGGTTTTTTAGTGAATATTGTTAGCAGTCCTATAAGCCTTCATTTCTGAGCCTTACAAGATATGTTTGGGAGAATGAAACTATACAGGCTGCTCCAAACAAAATGGTGTTAGGAAAAGGACTAAAATGAAGATTATGGATTTTGGATACAAAGCTTGCTAAATCAGATAAGACCCAAGAGAGCTGCACAAACTGACATGCTACTACAAGAAATAGCCACACTGTAATCTGTTAAAAATGAGTGTTTGAGACTGCTTAAAGAATCACTGGGAAAGGTATCAGTAAAAACAGATTTAACATAAAAGCAACAGCATGTCAAAGTTCCTTGGCAAGGTTCACTCTACGTGTACTATATGGCTAAGGCACAACAAGAAAAAGCAACAAAAATCCAGTCAATCAAACCAAACTAAAACAAACCGAAACCTGTGTCTATGAGTGAGTATGCATGTGACCAAAGGATATAAAGGGCAAGGATAAAAATGAATACGGCCTAAAGGCTTAACAACACTGAATCTTAACATTAGTTAACTTAAAACTTAAATTGAACTTAGCACTTTACCAAAGGATTCATATAGGATTTACTACATCACAACAGTAACTTATTTACAGGCCTATCTTACTTAGATACCTAATGTACTTAGACATCTAAAAGAGCAGCATTTCTCCCGTATTTTGTATGGCATATGCACACAGACATAAAGACTCAGTGCAAGGTACCTGTGAAAAATTCCCTTAAAAATAGTGAAATACTTCGGATACCTTTGCATCACAGCCAAAGGATTGAGCCCCGAGAAGTGAGGGTATTGGCCTAGGATTCATTGTCATTTGGGTATCCTCCGAGTATGGCAAACTTGAGAATGCGCTGGCTCTGAGAGGCACCCCACTCGGAGGGAGGGTGCTGATCACAGCCTGCTGTGCTCCAGGAGAGCTCAAATGGTCTTGCTTTGGACCCCTGTTTATAGGCCTGCAAGAGAGTGGGCTTTAGTTATAGCAATGTTTCATCCTCGCCACATTTTGGATTGGCAGCTTTCTATGAAAGTGTGACAACAACAACGGTACAACATTCAAGCAAAAAATATAGGTTCAAAGGCTGCTCATATAAATAAAAAAAGGAGGACCTCATTAGGTAGGAGAAGTTCCTGGGAGCATGAAGTGTTTCTGATAAGCTCAAGAGGAGCTTATCAGAAACTGTTCATCAGGTGCTGTTCATCAAGGCCAATGAAATGAACGGTCAGTCACCTGAACAGTTTTAACTGATTTATTAATCGAAAACACAAACAATAACTGGAAGCAGGGACCCAGGATAGGCCCAGGACCCGAATGGCAAAGCAGAAAAGTTCAGCATTCTCGAGAGTGCTGGCTGCTCCCCTCACACAAAAGTAATGGAAAGAGAACATGGGGTGAAACCCCACAAGAATTCTTATAGTCTCTGGTTCACCATGATTGGTTCATTTTTCAATACACTTTCCCACTGGTCCTTTTTGGGTCTTCTCATTGGCTCATTTCAGGAGGTGTCCCTGTCCAATCATTTCCTTCATTCTCCTTCCCATTGGTTCTTTTCGTCCACTGATCATGTCCCTGGATGTTAGGATGATATCAGACACCTCACGGGCTATTGGCATCCAGTGGTTACATGGGAGTGTTACACCCGTACACTTCAAGTGCTGACATTAATTAACCTTAACTCTTATAATTAACTGGTCACAAAATCCAGCCCCAACATAGCCAATTAACAATATAACGTTTAGCAACTGCAAACACGTTTATAACACCAAGGCCTAACAAGCATTTCTCAGATCATAGTGTGGCCTGAAAAAGGCAGGGGAGAGGGAATGCACCACCGCATAACTCCAGGGAACTCTCAGATTAACACCTGTTGCGCTGCTATGGGAGCCCAGGTTTTCAAAACCCTCTGGGAGTCTGAGCTGCCTGTGCTCACGGCCTACTGTGACACGGTGCGGCCATGCAATGTGTAATCAGAGTGCTGCAGACAGAGGTGCGAGAAGCTTTGTCAGCCCCTCTTTCTCCCAAGAGCTGTGCTTAAGCTCAGGCACTGCTGGTCTGTCATGCCTGTGCTTGGGCATATACGTCATTGGTCCTCATCCTGATACATCAACTTGTATTCCTGGCTTTATTTAGGACCAGTCTCCTCTCCGTGGACTTGCCTGGAAATCACTGATCTGTGACTGACCTGTGATAGCATCACTGCTCTGTCCTCCTTGCTCCAGAGCCAGGGATCTGTCTGGATCTGAGAGTGACAAGGCTGTTTTTTCCTCTCATCTCAGTTTTCCCTGACTATGAGGCCAGTCTTGCTGCTATTGGGCATGCAGTGTCTGATACCATGAGCTACAACTGAATTGACATTTCACTGTTCATTATTATTGGCATCTGTGATTGACAAAGTAATATACCAACTGAGCTCGGTTTCTCAGAGAAGAGAAATTTGGGTATAATGTTGGCAATAAAGGTCTTCACATGTCTTTCCATCAATGACACTTTTGGGAATACATAAGGAAAAATGCTTATAAGCATCACACTCTATATTTTTAGCTCCCTAGGCCAGCAATCATGTGAAGATGGGCTACATACTGTTTTATTTTATTTTTTCTTTGCTATCAGAACAAATATATCCACACTTTGAAATTGGCCTGGTTATATATGTGTCACATTTCATTGCTGGAATCTCATCTACCAGGCTGGTTTCAATTGGAACATTGCACTGACCTTACCTTCCTGGATTGCATTTTTGGTATCTATAATCAGAAATTGTGCTTGGATAAAAGAAAGTGAGTAGTATATTTAATTGTATGTGTATGCAGATATGCCTTCACTCTGGATGCTTCCTGCAAAAATGTTAAGGAGGATTTCATTAGGTGTGGGAATCCAGAGTGCAGAGAATATTCCTCTGCCTGTTTTGAAGAACTTAACCCCCCTGAACAATGCTGTTTTTGACCTTTATCTATGGAGAAAACTGTCTACACTCTGGGAAGAACTAGAATCTACACTGGTGTAAACTAGGTGATAGAATATTATGTAACAATGTCACAGGGTGAAGAATTTAGAGGTTTTAGGTTTGTTTATGTAGTAAATAGATAAATAGTGAGGTTTCAAAATGGTGGATGTTTACATCATTTTAGACGTTGTGCTCGTTCTTCAAGACCTCCATTTTCTGCAGTAGAAGTAGCTTAGCATGATTGGGTAGGATTTGCCGCAGTTCCTGTCTGTGTTACAAGGTGATTCACTGGACACTGGTGGAAAAGTAAAAATATCTGTTGTTTCAAACTTCTATTGGTCAATTTACCTTTAAAAGAGCTGTGAAATCTTGATAAGTTGGCTTTCTCTTGCATTCTCTGTTCCGTGCTGTGTCTAGGTCATGTCAGTGACTATATTTCTCTGATAAGACTTAATAAACAACTATCTAAGAGCAAAGAAGGCTGAAGGTCCAGTTCGTCTCTTAAGACTCCTGGCAAGGACTCTAACAAATCTCCTCCATCCAGGGAGGTCTAATTAAGGCACAAACTGTGTCAATTAGGGCTTTGGACCATGTAGGTATCAATAGTAATCAGGAGAACTTGCATGCTTTGGCTTTTTTTTGTTAGCGTCCCTTAACCGTGTTCTGTACCAGTAAAATTCATGAACTTTGGGTAAAAGGAAACTGAGCTGTATGCTTAGGTGGTTAAAAAGTGCTGTATCCACCCTCTTGACATGCTAGATCCTATTTGCTGTGAAACATTATGAATTATAAATATTATTTAGGATCTCAGAGGTCTGGACTATTATGTAAGCTGAGAATGGTTATATAGTCGTCAATATCAAATTGACCCTTCCAGCCTTTAAGCTTACCCATCATAGATTACTACTAAGGTGGATTTTTTTACTATTTACTTTTCTTCTGGTATATTTATTTTTGCTATTAATAAACTATATATTTAATGTACCTTCCATGCTCAAAGATCAGATAGCATAGTGAGAAAAATGTGTTTAGGACAAATTTCCTTTAAAAATATTAGTCTAGAATCTTCTCAAGTTATTATCCTTCTACTAAATTTACTGATAGGAAACAGCCAGTAAAAGGCAAATAGCTACATTTCCATAGGATATTAATGCTTTGAAAGTAACTATCATCTTCCTCTATGCTTTATTCTGTAGACTAACACCTGCTCAGCTCCCGGAGCATGTCACTATTGTACCAAAATCCCACTGATATTTATCTCTCTTTGCTGTGCATTTCAGATTTTTTTTTAAATTTCATTTAAAAAGATTTAGGGGGGAAAAGATATCTGATACAATTATAATCATTACGTAATTCTCTTTCTCTTACGCATCTGAAATCTTTGTTGGGCAGATGCCCACATGCAAACAAACAAACAAACAAACAAACATCTTCATTATGTTGGCAATAAACATCTTGTAATTTAAATAATAATTCCAAAAAGGCAGGGTTATATGAATGGAGTGAATTATTTACCGTAATGCCTTATTTCCAATGATTTGGCAAAGACTTTTAATAGAGCAGCATGAGCATGTAGTACTAAATATTAACCTTGACAAATAATGTCTGCAGCTGGAAAATCAACAACAGCTTTTACTCTATTTTTTTTTCTCAGAAGTGATATCTGAAGTTATATTGCAGAAATAACATTTGCCATGTCTTGTCATGTTTATTTAGATTGTATCAGCTAGGGAAAGAGTCATTGCATGGGTATTTTTGTGGATTAAAAAAAAAAAAAGAAATAACTCTCTTCAGGCTGAATTGATTCTTTGAGCTGCATGTAGGTCTCTGATTGTCCCTGCAGTGACTGAGGAGTTTCTCAAAGACAACCCTGCCACCTCTTCAGATCACTGAGGCTCAGCTCCACACACAAAAAAACAAAACAAAACAAAACCAAACCAAAAAAAAAAAACCCACCAACATAAAAAGCACATCGTACTTTAGTTAGTATTGTGACTTTGTATGACCAGTTCAACACCTTCAAAGCAGTAATGTAAGTGTAGAGTAAGGTGGCATTGTCCTGATATGGTAGTATAAAGCTGAAATAACTCTCCATTAAGTGTGTATAAATACACACTTGTGTACTTATGAGTCTGGAACTTCCAAAGGATTGGTAGCACTGTTGCAGCAAAACCTTTTTAAGGGGAAATTCACAGTTTCATAGGTATATAATCTAATAATTATTGCAAACTATTGCAAACAATTGGATTTTTTAATATTCTGGTGCTCAGATAGAATTCCATAAGAATGAACTGAGTACATCAAAATTGAATACTTTACCAGTAGCAAAAGGATTATTCAATATCTTCAGTATTTTGATATGAAACTTTAGGGCAGATCTTTTGAAATTGGATTCCATAGTTTTTCTCACTGCAAAACATGCATTAACTTCAAAGGTGATTTTGGTTTAGTGAGAATTACTAAATATTAAACTCTTGAAAAGAAAATATAAACTGTATACAATTTAATCTGCAATATTTTTTTTTCTTTTTAAGATTCAGAAAGCAGAAATGGCATTGGTACTACCAGTGCCATAGGCTAGGTCCCATTTCTGTTACCTAGGAAATATGGGAAAGCACAGGAAATAATTTTTGTACTAAAATTCTCATGGAGTTTTGGCAATATCGTGTAAGTTTAATTACTATCATACTAAAATTTATGCGTGTATTTAAGGGGGCATCAAATAAGTAAGTATATTTCATTTTAACAAATTCAAGTCTTATACTCTGTTCATAACATTTCTGCAGAGAATTTAATTTATAAATGTCTTAGGTATGTTTGAAACAATATGAAGAAAGACAAACAAGCTATACTGTGAATATTGGTTAAAAAAAACCAAATTAAAATATACTCATATTGATTGGTTTTGCACAGAATCAGGTAAGTTATGCTTTTCCATATAGGGAAAAAAAAAAAAAGGTGGTGGCAATCCAAGGGAAAGAGACAAATATTATTAGTAAATTCTGTATGACCAGGTCTCCAAAACACTTCATTAATACTACATGAAGGTTATTATAAATGCAATTGTAGAAGAGGCAGCTTATACTTAATGAAATAAGTTTAAATACAGATATTGGCAGACAGTCAGTCATTGTTTGGCTGCTTTTATGAAAACAGCTCTTGAAAAATCTCCTTAAATTCCCATGGCTTCTGACTACACTTATAAGATGCACTCATGCTTGCAGATATTTAGTGGTTTAAGCGGAACAGTGGGAGACAAGCCTGAATCTTATTCCTTATTTAATTTGAAGTAGGAGCTGACAGCAACCTTTTACATATATCCTTGTGGGAAGCAAGCACTGAAGCCTAAAGTTCTTTTAGCTTCTAGTGACAGCTTTTCTGGTATGTCTTCACAATGCCCCTCATGCTGAGTTAACACACAGCTTGACAAAGGGTCTACAGCTTGAATGTGATGTTTTAAGTCTTGTTGGTACAGTTTTCTATTTGTCAATTGTATAGTGGAGCATTTGCTGATGTTTATTATTCTATTGTCTGGAACTGCTACAGACTATTTCAAATGCTGATATTTCCTTTGAGATGCTAACAGAATGGTGGCAGTTTCTATTATTGTCCCAAAAGAAAACAGACGTGGTACAGGCAGGTAAATTAATTTTTTCCTTCTGATTACTTGCAATTATAAGCTGCAAACTTTTCTGTACTATAGCAACTTAGAGACATAAAAGAAACTGGAAACACAGAGAAAATGAAATTGCAGAATTACAGACACCCACAGAAACACCTAAACCTGTATTTCTTTTTGTATGTGAGATTAACCACACTTTGGCAAAAATCGGTGTCCTCAAATAAAAATGTGGTATTGTTCAGCCAAAAAAATTGTAAATAAAATATATAATTATTAATAAGTAAACCAGATAGAAGGCTTTCACATTTTGTCCAATTCTTTTAGCTTTCTAATAGTTTTGGAGATTTCCCCCCTCTTTCTCTTAAAGAACAGATTTGAACCCAACATTTTTTATGCTATTCTGTTTTTCATTCTTCATTGCCTGATCTTATAACAATAGGCAATGAAATATTGTGAATGATTAGAAAAGTAGAGAAGCATCTTTAAAACCTTATAAGAGTATATAGGTTTAGAAACTGTGTCAGTATGTAGTATATTCTTGAATAGTCTGCTGTAAAAATTCACTGTTTTTCTATTGTGTTTCTGTTTCAACTCTATGCCCTATGCCAAAACCAACAATAAAATCAAAACAAACCAAAAATTTATGATCTTCAGCAATTCTATGGACAACAGGCTGGAAATCACCCTCCCTCCAGGGAGTAAGACCAAGTTGGCACAAATGTCTGGAACACGTAAAGCGGGCTGATATCCACAGGTATCTCAAAAGCCTGGAGAAAGGGAGCAACAAGATCCCAATGTACTTCAGCAAAGACACATATGCAGTCTTACACCACAGACTGGAATCAGGCTGATTAAGCAGCAGCCCTGTGAAAAGGCTCCTGATGGAAAATAAGCTTCAAAAAGAAAGCTCATAAATTAGTTAAGACCGGAAGACTCATTCAGTCAGCTGAGTGCCTGTTCATGTATCTTGTAGTCAAATACAGTTACAGTCACAGTACCAATAACCTGTTTTTAACTAAAGAATATTTTGTACTTTGCACTAGCAAACCTTTATAATAAATACAACATTTCAGGGGAATTTCAGAGGTATTTCAGGGGAAAGGCACGGTGAATTGAAACACCAGGGAGATTTGGTAAATTCTGCAGCACTGCAAAACAAAAAACTGAAAGGACTATTTTAACCATTATTTTTTTTCTCCTTTGAACTTTTATTTTCAAATTTTTTTACCATTTCACCTTTTATATTTGCTTGCAAAGCAAAAATTTATGTTTCCAGTAATCTAAATTAGCAAATTACTGGAAAAAGGAATATTTTAAATATTTAGACTACAACATAGCATTTGTGTTCTGCAATTCATTGTATGTGCTATAATCATTCTGTGTTCTCATAGACTTTGTGATGACATTAATTCCATAGGACAGCATGTATCTATTCCTCCATATCTTCATAATTACTGTACAGTTTTCTTCATATTTTATGTCAAAATCTACATGATTTTTACAGGAAAATATGACTTCCCAAGCTCTCTCTTGCTTTCCTACTAATGCCTGCAAACCATACTGTAAATATATGCTGATTTTTGTACATACTTTTTGAACATTACATCATCTTTTACTGTCTTTCAAAAAATGTATGTATAATATTCTTTGCAGAAACGAGTACTAATAATACTAATCCAAATGATTTTTTTCTATGTTTGCTGGATAATAATCTAAGGGAAAAACAGGACTTATATCACTTAATAAAAAACATAATAAACTTAATGATTAAACATACGGTGAATTGTAACATATAAGCAAGAGCAGATCAATTCTATTATATTATGAACTTCACCAAAGGGTAAAATCATATTTGGAAGGAAAGGATGATGGAAAAGGCAGAACACGAAGCAAATCAGAAAAGGAATTTAATTTCTGAGATTCCTGACACTAGGCAGTTTATGTGTAAAAATCTATGTTCCGTAAACAATCTTTTGCACTATAATGTCTTATTCTGTTTTATGGTTATGAAAAAGAGAGAAAAGAATGACAGAATGAGCACAGCCAAATTTTTCCTATATGGCCGTATTTCTTCTTTGACAGCATTACTTTTCTTCATTAATTCTAGCAGCTTAAACTGTATTTGAACCCTTGAGGGTGGGGAAGTATGGGAATGAGTTGTTAAATTCAGGGTTTGCATCAGAAGCTACGAAATATATACATTTTAAATTAACTAAGGATGTAAGAACAATTAATCGAACTAAGTCTCCTGAGATAGTTTGTGAAGTCTAAATCAAAGGGAGTGTTTGAACTGAATGATTTATACTGAAGGTATGGTTGTCCTCGTTTGACTTATTATTGGTGATTAGTGAGAGGAAGTCATTAATGGCTGGAAAAGGCAAAGGACTTTTATGGTATGTGGTAGGAATATTTCTTGCCTATTCTGTTTTCATCTCTCCACTTTGAATTACTTTTTATGGATGTTTTATTTTTAATTATAAAATTATACTAAATTTCTAGAAAATACTGCACAAGTTGAAGAGAGAGTCTCACTCTACTGCTATGGTTACACATACATGCTTTTATTCACAACAAGTTTAGGTCCTACTTTGATGAATTTCCACTGCATTAAAACATCCATTAAAATATTAATTAAATGCACAGTGGGAAGTCTTGGCTTGACTTTGGGCGTAAGCAAGCACAATTCCTTATGGCTACCTCCCAGTCTTTATCTGTTATGATAAATTAAACCCGTAGCAATAGGTCAGCAAAGAGCAACTTACAGCATAAGTTACAGGACAAAATTGTGTTGCTCTTTTTCTGCAGCTCAGGAGAGATGTAGGTTGCCAAGAAGAGTAGGTTCTTGGCAACTATCAGAGGTGTTGAAGAACTGATTACAGAGGTAAAAGATCTGTAATCCAGGCTTAAATACTTACAGTGTGAGATATCAAGAATACTATCTTGTTCCAGTATATAACTTAATTTAATGCATATGATGTGTTTGTGGCACAGTATTCTGTTCATAGTTGATTGGATCCAGTTTGTATGCTCATCAACAAAAAATATTATTTACATAATTAATTCAAGTATTCATGATGTATCTCTCCTATTAAGTCATAACTGTATTTTTGACCAGTGTTAATGAGAAAGAAACAAAGGAAGCTAAAAGCTTTCCCGCTGCTATCATCAGTTGGCAGACATCTAACAGAAGTACTCATTTCATTTTTAAATCATTTATGATTTAAAATAAATTAACTTTGGAAGACTTTCCTCACAGAAAATACAGGGAAAACCCCCAAAACTCTAATACTGGGATTACGATACTCTTTTGCTTCCTCCCTCATGTATGGTTAGAAAATTGTAACTTTTCAGTAGCAGCTGGGCCCAGCTGTGGCAGAGCAAAGAACTGATGGAAGACATAGAAGAGAAAAAAACAGATGATTTGGCAGAAAAAGCAAATTTCTAATAAAACCCTATGTGACAGCTGCTCAGAAGCTATCAATTTAGTCATAATTTTTGAAAAAGAAATATGACAATTAGGAAATCCAGGCATGTTCCATGGAGGTTTGAGGTGTGTGCCCATACATAAGATGTCTCCATGGACATGGGAGTAATTGGGATCTGCTATCAGATATATCAGGGAATATCAGGGAATATTTACTAAGTTAAAAGAGCTATTAATAAAGCCTAATTAAACTGTTTTCCTCTACATTCTCTCTCTTTCCATATATCCAGAAAGTTGCATACTATATAGTGTGACTGGCAATTAAGCCGTATTTATATAGTGATTTCATATTATTACAGTCTGTTTAAAATTACCAGAATGATATCCAGATTTTTTTTTTCAGTGAAAATGATATCAATATTTATATTTTTTTATAGATATATATCTATGCACATTTACTGCCTATAAGAGTTCAGGCATGACTGTTTTCTATTCTGATCATGTTGCGCAAAACTGTTCTTACAAGCTATTCACAGTGTTTACAGCTTTTAGATAAAGAGTAACAGCTGTTTAGTATATGTTACATATATTCTTATATATTTGATTCTTTCTTATTCCTAATAAAAATTCAGGCATACAAGTCGTGATTTTGTGTGAAGAAAATAAATACTGAACTATGAACTTTATGCAAAGTGCAGTTTGTTTGCTCTTTGCTTTGATTGCTTCTGATATATATCTTCAATAATCTGATTTTCAACAAAGGATAAAAATGATTTTTCACAAAGCTTGTGTTGGCATTCTTTTCTCTATGAATAACAAACTAGAGAGTACAGGACAGTAAGAATCACTCAATTCATTTTTCCTCATCTTCCAGGCCCCCTCATCTGTTAACCTTCCAAGAATTGTACTTGTATATCTTGTTCAGGCATGCATTTAAACCTTCCTTGTGAATACTTAGTTTCTTCCTCGAGAAATAAGTGAGACTTTAGAGTCATAGTTTGAATTAATTTCTCCTTTGGGACATTTCTTAATTTGACTATTGGGTCATCACTGCATTCAACTCTTTTAAGCCTGCCAGCTAGCTGATACTATGATTTACTGCTATCTGCTGTCATTTCTTATTCACTTCCATTTATTGTCTTGTTTCATTTAGCTATTATTATTATTACTGTTGTTATTGTAATTATTATCATTGTTATTACTATTCTTTTTTTGCATGCATTTAAATTTCAAAAGTTTCTGTTCATGTTAGGCAGAATCCCACTGCTTACTGCTGAATTTTTCTTTACTGATGTGTATGTTTACTACCACTGCATATTTTGTTCTTTCATAACCTGATTTGATTCTACCCTGTGATTTGACATGTGCTGCCAATCAAGTCTGGGTCCCAGCTGCTGACCATGGGTACCAGTAGACCAGCTGGGTGGATTACTTTGTTCATTCTATGAGATTTTTCATTCTTCTCCCACTAGGTGGGAATCAACAGTTGATTTGGAAAGCAAAGGAAATACCTAGGAATAAAATTTTACTTGACAGCTGTTCAAAAGCTATCAAGGAATCATACACCACAGGATGAAGAAACATTCTCTGAAGCAGAAACATGACAACTAGATGAAATGCAGCTATGCTACATGGAGTTTCCATATGAGTTTGTCTTCACTGCCAAAAAAAAATTTAGTTACAGAATGACACTAGGGTCCAAATAGACAAAGGGAGACTGTCTGGCTGTGCAAATGCATGATGTGATATGGAATCCAAGCCACTTAAAAACTAACCCCATAGTTCTTCAATATATTGCAGAACATTTCATTTTACATTTGTTTAAAATGTAAGCTAAACCTATTATCTTTTCATAAGTAATTCTATAGCAATTATGTACTCTTTCAGCCTCAAGAGGATATAATATAAATATTATTATTAATTATAAAATATAAAACAGCAAATATACTTTATCTTATAGATTTTGAGACCATACACAGATACTAGTTTAAAGTATGACATACATATGCTTGTAGAGTTCACTACCTTCCTCTCCAACCTTCTCTGTTCCTTCATACTTGAAAGTCATCCCTCATCAAAGTATTTATTTACAGTGTCCAACTCTACAAAACCTCTGCATACACCAAACTTCCTTGCTGGACAGCAATTCCTGTGACCAGTTGATAGGATCCAATTATTAGGAGATACTTCTGCCTAAATTAAGGTGCAGGTGAGACCATATGCCAAAGTCAATAGTACAGATTATATTTAACAGTAAATGTGAGGTAGAGACAGAGATGGGTGGGGTGTGGAGGGAGAGAAAGAGAGTGAGAGTGAGAGAGAGAAAGAGAGAGAGAGAGAGATCAAGTGAAGGTATCACCACCATATGGAATCCTGTGGCAGGACACTGGTCCTTCTACACCCTGGTCTGCTCAGTGGTGGGGATCCTAAAGTGTTCTTTTGAAGGTAGCACTTTTATATAGTCCAAGTCCTGGGTATCCAGAGGTGTACACGCTGTTTCTGGAACTTGGGATGATGTGTGTAAGCAGCTGCTTCCTTTCTCACAGTTTAGGTGAGACACAAATTCCCACAGCCGTGGTGGGAATTTTTGTTCAGGTAAGTTATCCAGCTCTGCCTCACCAAGCCTGGCATCTTCCTTTTGTTGCTGTGTTTTTCCCGCAGTCTGCATAGAGGAATTTTTTTTTCGTGTGCTAATTCCAAACCCTCAGCTCCATTTAGTTCTGGTATTAACACCTTCCTCTCTGCCATCTGTGCTTAAATTCCTCTTGTGGTGGCTTATCTTGTGAGAACTTCCTTCTCTGACAGCATTTGAGACAGTTCATTGCGCTTCTTTAAGTCCTCACACCACTGTGGTTGTTTTCAGCTAGCTATGGTAACATTTATCCTTTATCATGAAGACAGTGATAGAGACCAAGCATGGGGAAATGCATGTCTCATACTTGGTTTTGCATAATACTTCACAGAACTTCAAAACTTCTTTTCAGCTCTAAGGACATGATCCAGAATTCAGTAAAAACAGTCCCAGATTAGACATTCTAGTTATTCTGGTGTCTGTGGACTTGACAAGCTTTGATTTCTTTCTCTAATAATGAGAAGAAATCTTATCTTGAGTGTTGTTCCGTTGAATTAATTTGAACTTTCAGATTTAAAAATGGTATGCGGTCTCCAATGAAATAATGAAAATTGTGTTAGACACAATGGAGTTAATAGTTGGCAAAGTAACTCCACATGCCTCAAAATGTTCCTTTTTAAAAATTTGATTCAGAAAGTTTATAGCCGCACATTTTGAAGTAAAACCTGTATCAGTATATTTAATATCAGCTCTACTACACTACACACAGTTCAGATATAACATATAGTATGCACATTCATACACAGCAGTGATGAAAGTAATGCTTTGATAAATTAAGATGCATTACACACAGAGGACACAATTTTTGACCTCTTGCACATTAAAATTGCAAATATTTCTATAAATTTGAATAGCTATAAATCACATTTTATTATTTTGCTTAATTATTACACTAAACCTGTGTGTATTTCTGATTTTTGATTATGGCTACATATCTAAAACATATGGAGCAGTTCTACAGCTTCTGCAGCCTTCTCTTGTTGAAGGAGAGAATCTGAAGTTTTCCATGAAAGTCTAGTGATATATTTCAAAATTGCACTTGATTTGTAACATAAATGGATGAGTGAGCCTTCTCACTTCAGAATCAGTTTATTCCTGAAGGATTCCTGAGAGACTGTTCAGTCTCAGAAGTAGGAACTTAATAGAACTGTACCTTGCTGACAGAACCAAATAGAAGATAACAGTAAGATAAACAGCATTTTAATTTTTAACAAGCTGAAACTCAATTTGTTGCATTTCAAAATTTGTGATCACAACAATCATACCTGAAAACAGGATTTTTTAAAAAGCTCTACAGAATTCAGCTTAGAAATAAATGCTGTCACATTATTTTTTCTAGTGAATTTAATTACAAGAATGAAACTGGTCTGTATTGATTTTTAATATCATAAGCCTTGAATAATTCAAAAAGTACTTTCTGAAGTTGTTGCTTATTTTTTAGTGTTAATTTCTTGCAGAGATGTTTTGCCACTAGAAAAATCTCTTTTTTGATGGCTGAGATAAATACAGATATTAAATATTATATCAGAACAATTTGCAAAGACATGCCATTATTTCTCATGTTGCTTTTAATGGAAACCAGGAAACAATGAGGATTTTGGAGTGGAAATCCAAAAAAGAATTAATGTACTGGCGCATGTCCAGAAAAGGACAATGGAAAAGGTGAAGGGTCTAGAGCACAAAGTGGATGAGTAGCAGCTGAGGGAGCTGGAGTTATTTATTCTGGAGAAAAGGAGGCTCAGGGGAGACCTTATCTCTCTCTGCAACTACCTGAAAGGAGATTGCAGCTAGGTGGAGGTCTGTCCTTTCTCCCAACTAACTTTCCCGGAAGGCTGAACAGCACAAGGTTGATTAAAGTTTGTTTAGAATAGATGTAGAAGGGAAAAAGATCTCAGTTTGTTTTAATTTCTGTGTTCAGATTTTTGTCCTATCACTCTTTCAAAAATTACTGCACATGTACAAGTACACAGAGTTATACCTCCTCCCTTGCCACAAAGAGTAAATAATGTAAATTTTCCATGTGAGCATTTCTTTAAAGCAAGAAAATATCAGAATGCTAATAAAGCTGGCACTTTTTCAGGTGGCTTTTTGATCACATAATTTTAATTCAGAATGTAGTTTCTGACTCACTAGTAAACAGAGAAAAGGTTGAAAGCAATTTTAAAGGGATTATAAAATGCTGAAAAAATTATTTTTCAAATCTTAAATTCAAACTTTTATTGGAATTAACTTATTTTCCCTCAAATATATGGAAGTAATCTACATTTATTTCTTTTCTTGAAAGCTTTCATTAAAATTCTTAGTAATGCTTCATTAGCTCTATAGTATTAAAGAAATTATGCAGGATTTTCTCTGTTTTTAAGCTGAAAGGAAAAGATTTAATGAAAAAGATACAGAACATGGCCAAACAACTAACAACTTTAGTTCAAAAGAACATACATATATATGCACACATATATATTTAATGCTACCCTAATACACCTCATTTGTATTTCCATATCATATTATCTACCCAGCAAGTTTGGATCATTTGCAAGTGCTGAAGTTAATGCATTTAGTTAAGGCTAAGAACTCATTTCCATATCAAAATGTGACTATTCAGCTGCATCTTTTTTTTTGTATTTTGCATTATTTTTACTGTAACTGAAGTTCTTAATGTAGCTTCTGAAAGTCAGTATGTCTGGTCTCCATTATAGAATGGAGAGTGATTGATTAGGAACAGGCAAGGGAAAATAAAGTAGAAATTAATTATTTAAATTACTATCTGAATTTTGTTAAACTCCATTCCACCATTCTGGTGGAATAGTATAAATTGGTTCTTAACAGCTGAGGTTGGGGATAAAATGGGTTTCACAAAATGCATGAAGATCTACTGAGGCAGGTTTTTTTCCACAGTAGGTCAACACTTGTGACTACAAGTCAGTAGGTCAAATTTTGTGTCAGAACAGGTAAGACAGAGGCTGGAAAGCACGTTTCTAAAATCCACAGTAAAGTTTCTGCCCAGGATTAGCTGAAGGGAATGGTTGGAGATGTACAAAACTTTTCCAACAAAATACAGAATATGCTATTGATATTTATAATATCAGTTATATATTAACAAACATAATTAACTTTTGTATCATGTTTTGAAGAGGTAAAACTCAACACCAGGTATTATGATTGCCTTTGCTAAAATGGTCTTTGGTGAAATTTGTTTTATATCACCTTTCTTTATTACTAGGACGGTAACTCGCCTGACTAGAATTTAGACAAGACCACTGGATTCTGACCTCTGCTAGAGCTGAAATGTAGGCATTTTTAAAAGCAACCCAAGTGAATCTGCCGCATAGCATGTTTAGAAGGAAGCCACATCCTTGGCTATCCTACCATGTCTTTCATTGTTATGCATGTGCTACATTCACAACTTTAAAGGCAGCATTAATGGGATGAATTAGATTCACAGGCTAGTCTAAAAGTGTTGTCTAGTTAATAATAATGCAAGCTAACAGTAAATAATGCAAATTGTACAGTATATAATCACACTAATGTAATTTGAAAGCTCTAGCTAGTTTTATTTCTGCAAACTAGGTTTTTTGTTGACAAAATAAAATTAGAAAGTAACACATGTAACACAAGTTACATTTAATTTCTTGATCATAATTGACCAAGAAATAAAAAGAAACCTCTAACTCTCTAAGGTCTGGTTCTAATACACTTATTCATGTTGAACAGTTCCTTAAATTGTAAATAAGCTCAGTAAGAGAATTAGGTCCCCATTTAATTTTAAAATCAATATCTATGTACACTTTCAAAGCAATTAGGGAGCAGCAGTTCATGATTGATTGGCAGAAGGTAAGGGAAAATAGAGTAAAAAGTAATTCTTTAAATAAGTATCTGAATTTTGTTAACATCCAATATTCACTCATCATAAGAATTTCTTCCTGATGTAGTGGAAAAGAAAGACAGTAAATTGCAGTTCCTTTGCTGTCTTAGAGAAGTAGAAATCCAGGGAAACTGGGTAATTAAGAGAAACATAAGAAAATAAAGGATAAGAAGAAAAGAGAAAAATAGAAAGAGAAGATAAGAAGAAGATAAGAAGGAAAAAAAACTCAGCTTTAAGTAATGTCATTAATTTATTACCTGTACAAATGAAAAAATAATTAATAATGTATTTATATGACATATGAACCACCAATTTGAGTATGGGATTAAGACTAATAAGTCATGAGTTTCTGCACTATAGCTCTAGGTACAGACCTGATTTACATCTCCAGATTAAGCTGGCCTCTGGTGAAATTAATTTTCTTTGTGGAAAGCCTGAACACTTGAAGTGAATGTGAATAGGCTATGTAGGCATTTAGATATATAAACTTCTCTAATTCTCTACTTATTTGCAACTCAGTTTGTAACTGAAATAGTGGTGTGTTACACCCACTATGTTCCTGAACTCCTTCCATGTTACTCTTAACTTCTTGTCTGTGCAAGATTATCAGCATATCATCTTTCTTGTACCTAACTGGAGTACTTACACATCTCAAAACTACTACACCACTTTTCTCATGCAGTGTATATGTAAACCCCAACATACATAGGAGTTCTTTTTTTTATTTTTTCTCCACTTGTAAAGCAAGTCTGACAGGTGTCTAAAATTAACCACACATCAATAACATAAGCAAATAAGACAGGATCCAAAGGACCTAAAAATAAAATAAATTAGCTTTCCTTTTTTTCCTGTATTTATAGTTTAAGGATTTCAGCCTTTATTATTACTTTATTATTACTATCTTTGAAATAACACAAGCCCTACTATTACCTTCCTATACCTTCACTCTTTATCACAAACTATCCTTCTCTTGTCTTCTAGTATTTGCCTTTAAAACCATGAAAGTTAGGCTGTCAGGGCCCTAAGTTCAGCTATTATCTTTATCACCTCTTTTGTCCCTTCCCAGGAGTTTGTGCTGGGCTCAAGGTCATCTTGATGAGACTGATCAATGCAACCTGGGATCAGACTGTGGTGGATGCAGCCGTGTGAGAATGCTGTGATACAACTCCTCTAGAGTCTCCCTACCTCCCTAGGGAGGTGTATTTAACTCTGTTACCCTTATTCTTTCTCTGAGCTCTGGTCTGTGTGTCCCTGTGCCTGTCCATGTACCTTGCTGATTTTGTAATTTTGGCTTGCTGGTGTGACTCACAGCTTGATCTTAGACCTGCCTTGCTACTGCAGACTTGCCTGACTATCGGCTGTGTCTGATGCAGGTTCCTGTCTCCAGACATGTTATCTTTGCTCTAACACTGTGGGGCTGCATCCTTTGGTGGTGAGGACACTGCTCCTGCGGGACTCATTTAGACCCTTGGCTCCCAGTTGGCCTTCCTCTGACAAGAAGTCTGTCCTTGCTGCACCCTGACACTACCATGCCTACATTTCTTCTGCATGATGCCTTAAATCTCCACTCTGCTGTTATAAATTTCAATGGCACCTTGTTTCTTCACTCCTGCTGCCATTTTGTCATTATTTTGTTGCCATCTTTTTCTCTTTATCTAGCACTTTCCCCCCAGGCTAATGCCCTATTTTTCATTGCTCAGTTTGAGATTTACCTGGGAAAAAAATGACATAGATATGTTTCACTTCTTTCAGCTATAGAGCAGGACTCGCACAACTGATTCCAAATATGAAAATTTGTTTAAAGACAGAAAATAAAATGTGTTGGTGCACAATTTTATTAATTTTAACTTCTAAATGTGAGGTTTTAGTGATCTACATGAAACTGAGTGTGGAGAGATTCTTGACAATAGTAACAGAACAATATATGATATCTTCTAAGAAGCAAGCTATAGTAATCAGGATTTACACTACCAGGAATAGATCTGCAAATTATTAGCTAGCAGAAAATGCTTATAGAAATGCTTACAGAAAGCTTGGGTAGCTTTATGGAAGATTACTTTGCTATGCAATTAATTTCAAAAAATGCTTCTAGTGTAAAGAAAAAGTAGAGAACTAGAAATCGGACCCAATGGATAATTGCAAGGGTGTTTTCTTCTTTTGTTCTTTCTAAGGACATTTGTTACAAAATTTTGAAGAATCAAACATTTTTACAGGAAGTAGAAGAATGAAAGGAAGAACTTTGTAAAAGAGAGAACAGATATTTCTATAGCTGTAAGAATTTTAAGGTCGTATATAACTAGATACTGCCAAGTATCCTAAGAAGATACTTAGCTACATATTTGCTCAAATCCTTAGTGTTTTCTGCATACATCCAGAAATAAAGCACTGCAGTCATGAATGCGGACACGCCAAACTCAATACCTTAATTAAATGTCTAAACTGCATGGGAGAAATTGGCTGCCTCAGAACTGTTTACAGTGCTGGGAGCCAGTGCAGGTAAAGGTGTATATCTTTTCTCTTTAATATTGATTTAGTGTAACATTATTTTTGGTGACAGTGTGATTCAAACTGAAGAAAACTCTCTAAGTGGACACTCAAGGTCTGTTTTGTATAACTGTGCTAAGTTATTTTTAAACTTTTTTAATAAAGATAAATTTTAAGCAATGAGTTAGTAGATAGAAGACTTATCTGTGATGGGGAAGATCTACTGATAATTCTACCTTCTGGTGAGACTGAAAAACCACAGTTCAGTTTCATTTTACTGAAAGTTTTTTTCATCTTTAAGTTACATATTATGGAAAGGATATAGATTTTGACCGAACTTGTTGTACTTTGAATAAAAGGCTGAAAACTAATTTGTCCGGAGAAGGAGAGCAAGGCTGAACATGACAGTGTCCAGTAGCTACAGTAGTCCTCTAAAAGATGGGGACACAACTGTCCAATATTTGTTCCACAGTCTGATTACAAATTTTGTGTGAATAAGGCTTTGTGAAAAATACATGTCCAGTTTTTGGCATGGGGAGACAATCCATTATACAATCCAGTCCTCACCATAGCCACTTGGATACAGAGTGACAGAGTCAATCCATTCAGCTTTAGTCATTAATTTCTGCTGAATTGTTGAGCCTGTAAAATGTATGGACCCGCAGATTTTACAGGCTGAAAAAAATCGGCAAATATTTTTTAGAATTCAACAACAAAACTGCCTGATCATGGTCAGGCATTCACATCTGTAAAACAACATACCATTTTATCAGCTGTGCCAACATGATACTCAAGCCACACTGGAAATCAACTCAAGGAACTGATCGTATTTCTATACATAAATGTGCAACAGACTGTGCAGAAACAAGTGACTAATCCTTTTAGGAGGTAGGCAAATGGGACTCTTTGAGGTTGTTTTGCTGTTGGAGCCCCATGTGTCATTATATCATCCTTGAAATGCTGCAGGTACAAACACAAGTAAAATTTCAGATTCCTGGGGAATTTTAATGATGAATGATAAGAGGACTGCAGAAATTAGGTCATTTCACATTTCAAAAAGGGCAATTTTGAAGACCTGAGTCTTGATTTTAGAATCTGTATTTTAATATAGTTTATCAGAAATTCAATTTAATTAAAAAAACCCCGAACAACCCAGGTACTTGATATACCAAGCTTAGCTTGTTTCAGGGGGTTCCTTCAATATTAAGTACTACTTCTAAAGTTAGAGAATTGGCAAAATTTGTCCTGGTTTCAACTGGGATAGAGTTAATTTCTTCTCAGTGGCTGTTACAGTGCTGTGCTTTGGATTTGGAATGAGAATGGTGTTGATAACACACTGGTATATTGGGTTTTTGCTAAGTCATGTTTATCCAGTTTTTATTTTCCTTCATACTCTGCCAGCATGGACGTACACAAAGGAACCTGGGAGGGACTATATCTGGGACAGGTGATCCAAACTGGCCAGAGGGTTATTCCACACCACAGAAAGTCATGCCTAATATATAAACTGGGGAGAGTTATCTGGAAGCATAACTGATCTGAGTTTGGAAAGGGGCATCTGGCATGGATCAGCGGTTAGTGAGCAACTACATTGTGCATCACTTGTTTTACCTTTTTTATTACCATTATTTTTACCATTTACCATTATTACTATATTTTACTTTATTTCAATTATTAAACTGTTCTTATCTCTTATACAAGTTTTACTTCGATTTTCCTCCCCATTCCCTAGGGGTGGGGGGAAAGAAAGGGGAGGTTGAGCAAGTGGCTGCATGGTGCTTAATTTTCAGCTGGGCTTAAAACCATGACAGGATTATATTCAGAATCCTTTCTTAGGTTCAGTAACAACAAATCTCATTAACAGGTCTTGGAGTTTGTTAATTTTTATAGGTTCCAAAAATAGAAAATTAATTTTTTTATATATAAACTCCCTATTTTTATTCTCTTCTTTTCCTCATTTATCCTATAAAATTTTTTTCAGAAAGTTTTCCAACATGTTATGAAAAGATAGTCAGACACACTCATCTTTCTGTTTTGTAATGAAATCCAATGCCATTGAAGTTATAAATTGAAAACAGTTATGATTGATTATACCTGGTCATAATTTTCAAAATATAGTTAGCTATTTAACAAATAAAAGATGAAGGCAGCACATTGCTTTTCATTCAAAATGCAAGAAAAAGTATGCAAAAATTAATCTTAAGAAAGCTCAGTATATTACTGATCTGATTATACTACTTGTATTATGATCTGATAGGTTCTGATTATACTATGAACTTCTCTGAGATGGTGTATCTGTTACTTTGGTCAGTTCATTGTTGTAAATAAAAACATTTTCTTTCAAGTGTGAAATTGCTTGAATTCCGATTCAATGAATTCCCATAGAAAACAAAAATAGGAGATGTGATCTGTTAAGCCATTTATGACAATACATGTTCAGTCAGCTTTTTTGTCCAGCTCAACAAATCCTGGTTAAATTCCTTGCATGTATTAAACCAATTTGAAATATCAATGTGACTGACAAAAGTATAATTTTTTATTTCATAACTGGCTGATATTAGCAAATATGAACAATATGAAAATATGTAAGGGCAATTTCCTTTACTAATACATTGAATACCATGGCAGAATGCTTCAGAACATCTAATTTCTATTCACTTAGCTGATGGTTAATGTGTTGACACTGATTATTTTTGATGCTTTTCCTATTTGATTTTTCTTGAATTTGCTCAATGGAAAAAAGTGTTAATCAGAAGACTTATGTAATTAATGTAATTAAATATGATCAACTCTCAGACAACCCTGAAATTATACAGGATCTGCTGCTTCAGCTGGGTCCCAATAAATCTATGGGGCCTGATGGGATTCATCCAAGAATCCTCTAAGAGCTAGCTGATACCATGTCAAAACACTTCTTGATGATTTTTGAGCGGTCATGGAAATCTGGAGAGGTCTCATCTCACTGGAAGCTGGTGAACATTGTCTTGCTTTTTAAGAAGGGCAAGAAGAAGGACCCCAGAAACTACAGGTCTGTCACTCTCGCTTCAGTGCCTGGTAAAGTTATGGAGAAGGTTATTCTGGGAGATATTGAAAAACACCTGAAAGGCAACACAGTCACTGGTGACAGCCAGCATGGCTTCATGAGAGGAAAGTCCTGCTTATCAAACCTGGTTTTCTTTTATGACAAGGTTACCCAAGTAGTTGATCAAGGGAAGCCACTTGATGTAATCTTTCTGGATTTCAGCAAACTTTCAATATTGTCTCTCTTAGTATCCTTCTGGACGAAATGTACAGCACACAGCTAGATAAGCACATCATGTGATGGGTGAGCAACTGGCTCACAGGGCAGGTGCAAAAGGTGACAGTGACTAGGGTGACATCAGACTGGTGACCTAGTCACCCACCTGGTCACTAGTGGGGTTCCACAGGGCTCCATCCTCAGCCCAGTTCTCTCCTGCATCTTCATAAAATACTCACACACAGAACTGGAAGGGATACTGAACAAGTTCACAGATGATACAAAACTGGGAGGAGCTGTTGGCCCTGCAGAGAGAGCACAAAAAATTAGGGGATTGGGCAATCACCAACCATATGAAGTTCAACAAGGCGACATACCAGATTCTGAACTTGGATCACAACAACCCTGTGCAGAGCTACAGACTGAGGGAAGAGTGGCTGGAAATCCTCCCAGCAGAAAGGGACCTGGAGGTGCTGGTCTACAGCAGCTGAACATGAGCCAGAGTGTGCCCAGGTGGCCAAGAAGGCCAATGGCATCCCAGCCTGTATCAGAAACAGTATGGCAGGAAATTTATTACTTGGTTTTAAATTTGCTTCCTACTCATGTCACTGGATGACCCATAGATTTTGTAGACAACTGTAATATTTCCCATCACTTACATCTTTGCCAGGCTGGGCTGAAAAACACTAGGTCTGCACCATTTCTGACATTCTTAGATCCCATATTTAATTTGTCTTTCCCTTTTGCAGGGCGAGAACTGAACTACACAAAATACTGCATGAGTGAGTGCATTAAGGATTGATGCACTATATTGATTATGTTTTCTGTTGACCAGATCAAGAGAGTATTTTGATCTCAATGCCCTTTTTACAACTGCAGTGTTTTAAGACAATCAACAGGGGAATCTGATACAACAGGTATCCTGGTGGCAGCACAAATAATTGAACTGACATTTGCCAATTTATTTAATGTATGCCATAAATTAGTTGGATGAAGGCCACAGTTGCTTTCTTTCAGTTATGTGTGAGTATATTAGATAGCTGGAACTCTTTTGCCAGTAACTATTATGAATAACAGCAGACTCAGTGACAAGTGACAGTACAAGCTATTGAACTTCTAGGAGAAAATTATTCAACTTCTCTTGAACTTGTGTCTTCATTTTTGTGGTAGATAGGTCTTTATAATGAATATTTTGGTACACTTTGTACTTTTATTCTTTATTTTTACTTCTAATATGTGGTATATATATCACATAATCTTCTGCAAACAGTTAATATTTTTATAATATTATGTATATGTAGATGCATATAGTATAAGCTGTCATTATAACATTATGTTATATGTATATATACAGATTTTTTATATATCTATACATTTATACATTTTTAACAATAAAACAATCCATATCTGTAGTTTTTCAGAGCTACAGAGGCTTTGTTTAATCAAGGGATCTGTACTAAGCACCAGTTACTATGGAAACCTGAAAAGATTGGAACTCAAATAAATGTGTTGCCTAACAGTATGATGCTGAAGCCTGATATTCACAGTGACAAACCTGATGCATAGTGATCAAGAGAACCATCTAAATTAAAGAAAAAGCAATCAGGAAAAAATAATCTTCCTTTCCTCCTTTCTCTCCACCCCCAGCTCCCTCCAAAAATCAGAATGACTAAAGGTATAATTGAAAAGCAGTGTGATAGGGAGGAATAATATTGTACTCTCAGTAAAGAAAAGTGAATTGCTAACAATATTCCATAAGGTATTAGGCAATAAGTAGCTGTAAGAAACAAAATATTCAGTGTGAAAAATGTGAATAGACTTCTTGGAGAGGAGTTGCTGTGACAGTATAGTATGAAGGGAGAAAAACTTTGATGTGTCTATACGTTCACTAGCAGAGATATTAAAATAGCTTGTCTTTTAGTGCCAGATGTTCACTAATGGCACTTGACTCTATGGCTCTATTTCAGTTGACATTGAGTATGCAGCTGCTTGATGTCTTCAGTGATTAGCTAAGGCTGAGATTTAAGGGGGGCTATCTGCCTGAAACACCATCCAGAGAGAAAGAAATAATGATGGCATGTTGCAGTGAACGCATAAGGCAATGGCATGTTGCAGTGAACGCATAAGGCAAGAAGTGACACAGGCTCAGTTGACTGAAGGAGCAGATTTATTACCTGTGTGTTTTATGTAGGACTCTTTTATGCCTTTCACTACTTTGTGTATCTGAACACTCTGTTGCAGTGTGTGAAAAGGTGTGCTTTTGAAACATAACAAAGTAAAACAAAACTTAAGCAACCTGATCTTTTGCTCCTTTATCTACTATGATTCTGAAGTTCTGAGCTTTGTAAATATTTTATTTTTTATAGAATCATAGGATTGAATCATTAAGGTTGGAAAAGGCCTCTGAGATCATCAAGTCCAAACTTTGACAAAACACCACCATGTCAATTAAACCATAGCAGTAATCATAGATATCATATCAAGTATCAAATCATATGTATCATATCAAGTATCATATATGGTCATTTCTCAAATAGTTTTGCAGGTGGTGACCCCACCACTACCCTGGACAGCCTGTTCCAAAGCTTAACCACCTTTTCAGTGAAGAAATTCTTCCTGATGTTTGACGTGAACCTCCTCTGGCACAGCTTGAGACTATGTTCCCTTGTCCTCTTGCCGGCTGCCTGGAAGAAGAGGCTGACCTCTCACTTGGCTACAACCTCCTTTGCTCCTTTCCTGTAGTTGCAGGAGCAATGTCTCCCCTGAGCCTCCTTTTCTCCAGACTAAACAACCCCAACTGCCTCAGCTGTTGCTCATAAGACTTGTACTCCAGCCCATTCACCACCTCTGTTGCCCTCCTCTGGAGTCACTTCAGGATCTCAATCTTTCTTATAGTGAAGGACCCAGAACTGAATACAAACATTCAAGGTGTGACCTCACCACTACTGAGTATAGAGGGATGATCACTTCCCTAGTCCTGCTGGCCACACTATCTCTGTTTTTCTTGCTTCTTTAGAAAGAAATAATTTTGCCTACTTTATCCTATGTTGAACAAACTTTTGTTGAAAAGAAGAAAAAAAAAGTGAAAACAACTTTAATTTTTTTACCTCTAAATTAAATTTTTTTTGATTCTTCTTTCCTAAGCCCTAAATGCCAGAAACACCCTAGCAAAATTTGAGAGGAATATCTAGCATGTATAAAAATTTCCAAACCCATATGATTTTGGCAATTACTTCTGTGCTGGTTTGCAAGTAAACCAGTAGGAGAAATTAAACCCACACAAACACTTTGAGAGAGATTTCAGGTCGGAGTTACAATTTAATAGAAATATTAAAATAAATGCAACGATGCAGAAAAACCCACTAAGTCAGAGTACAACCTGGCCCCTGTTGATAACCATGGTGGTCACAGACCGATTAAGCACTTGTTGCAGTCTTGAAGTGATGGTTGCAGTTGTGTCTAAAACAGACCTTCCTATGGAAGGCCTGGTGCTCCTCTGGATCAGTCCAGTGGTGCTGGTGTCCCAAATCTCCAACCATAAGGATTGTATGTGGTCGTGTTCATGTTGTACCTCCCCCTGGGCGGGGACTTTCACAATGGAATGATGTCATCCTATGAGTCATAGGATATTTTTGGAGTCCTTGATGGTCATTGTAGCTGCCTATTCATTCAGTTCATGATGGCCCATTAGCAGAGAGGACCTCTCATGGTGAAGATAAAGAAACACTATGTGGGGTTTACCTCTTCTTATTTAACACCCGGCTCATAGCCCAAGGGATTGGGTGTGCACTGGGCAGCTACTGGGAATTAACAGTTTATCATTACATAGAGGGGAGTAGAATAGCAGTCACATAGTGCTAAACGTCTGTAACCAGGATAACTTCATAAAGAGATTTAACCCTTAGGATACCAGGTACAAGATGCTATTTCAGAATTGTTCTATGTTGCGGTGAGCCATGGCCAGAGCCATGGTCAGCTGGACCAAGCAGACCAAAGAGGTCTGTTAGTTTGATGCCTCCACAGCACAAGGGCTCGAAGGCACAGTGAGCACCCAAAAGGCTGTGTGAAGCATGCTGGGACCATTGGCTGCTCCCTCCCCCCTGCCTATTATGGTTCATATTTGGTTATGTCTCTAGAAAGTTCTATGTTTCTAGGTTGGTGATTAGCTCATGTTAACCCTCTACTCCCCAGATATTCTCCCATTCGCTCTGGTCCCTTCTCCCCCGCTTTGTAAGACCCCATATCTGATATTTTACTGGTTATTGTATGTTCTCCCCGCCTATTATGTAGGGGTATAAATCCCTGTGCCTGCCAAATTCCAACAGCTGTCCTTGTGGCTTTTCTTTGGAATAAACCCTTCTCTGTTTCACGAGAGAGTCCCTCTGCTTTTCCCCCTCCTCCACACACCCTGCCATGGGTGGGCAAGGCGAACACGAGCAGGAGCTTCGCCTGCCCTCAGCGCTGCAGTCCCTTCCAGCCCCTCCACCCGAGGCAGGTGAAGTGCTGCCTGGTGCCTGGGCAGTGTGCTAGCCAGCACAGCACCGTGGCAGTTCTGTTTATAATGATGTAGATCTTCAGCATTCTTCGGCACTTGAATGGGTTTTTTTTCTGTTAATACTCATTGTTTCTCAGTGAGATATCCTTTTTGCCTTGGACTGATGGATTTCTGCCAGTGACATTGTTTTAATTATTTAGGATCAAAACATTAACTGATAATTGTTTTATTCTGATACCTAACCAGAAATTCTCACTCTCTTTTTCTTCTCTATTTTATTGTGGCAAATCTTTCCAGCTGAGAATGCAAAAGCTTTTCCAAAGGTGAAAAAACCACATTCAGAAAAATGAACAGGAAAATAAATTTTTATATCTTATGATATTGATATTAATATTTTTTTTCAGATAACACCAGAAAGGCACTATTGGTTTTGTGGATAATAGAGAGAGGAATGTTAGAAAGAGGAAATCTACCCACTGATCTTAATATGGCATTTTAAATCTATAATGGTGACTCCTTAAAGACTGTCTTCTTTGACAGATGAGGGATATAGTTTAGGAAAATTTCACTTCTCAATTGTGTATGAAATTAAATTTACATTCAAATTAATCTGCATGGATACTGTATCCATTATCCCTACAGCCTTCTTATAACTTTGACATGAGAAACAGTCCTGCTTTGTAATTCATCATTGTTGGGACAAAATCTGCAGCTTTGTTTTCATTCTGTTTTAAACTTGAAAGCTGAAGATATAATTCCTTAGGTCATATTGCCCTATTTTGTACTTCCTTTATCTTTTAAATGGCCATTTTCATTTCACCTAAACAAGCTAGTTTTTAAGATGGTAATATGCCAAAAAGGCACATCAGAAACTGATATATATACACTGTAGACCTCATACAGTATATTTAATATGTTTATTATTCTCTCTTACTGTGATAAGACGAGGATGTTTTACTGTATCTTGTAATCCACCTTCAATGACTCACCATCCATTCACTGTTAAAATTCTTATTTTCTTGTCTATTATAAGTAGCGAGCAGGAGGGAAAATACACGAGTTTGAAAAGAAAAAAAAGGATATAGACTCCTTATAAAATTGATCCATCAGCACTTCACACAACATTTACACTTATATGCCTGGTTTGTGACAACATAAGCCGAATTATTGAAAAAACAACAGCAAGATATGGTCCCATTGCTTTCAATTTATTAACTCAGCTAAATATGGCAGCTTTTTTGCATTTACATATTCTGTCTCTTATTCTTGTTTATAAAGTATGCATGTATCGTAGCAAGAAAAAACACTGCACCAACCCAAAAAATGTCAATAAAGTTGGAAAAGAAATATACAAAAGTTTTAAGTAAGAAAACACAGTGTAAAAAGTGAGTCAGGTCTGGTTCCCTGCATCAAGTCCAGATAGGAACAGCAGGGGATGGGACTGGCATACACACACACACAGATGACCAAGGGATGAAGGCCAAGCTGAAATGGGCTCCAGAGCCCATGGACAAGGGAAAGAGGGAGGCCCCAGAGAGGTTGGTAAAGGACACCACAGTTTATTAGTGCCCTCAAGAGACACTAGGGGAGGCACAGGTAGACCCTCCTTGCTCTGGCTGTGCCCACGTACACAGACACCAGGACTGGTTAGACCACCAATGAAGACATAGCTCTGGAAGCTTAAGACATTCAGTAGAGGAAGAGATAATTAAATTTTACTTCTGGAACAGTCCAGGAAGAGAAAAAACATTCATATAAAGATGAAACTGTTTTAGAATGGACAGCAATTCCACAAGCCAGGCAATTCTCTTTTCACTTCAAGTTGATGGCTCTGGTTCTAATGCATCCAGCAAAAAAGAACATTTTACTTTTCACATAGTTGAGGAAAATAACAAAGGAGTAACAACTAAATATGAAGAGATTGTTATGTTCCACATGTTAATACAAGGTATTCTCAACATTATTTTGTATATATAACTATTTTTATTTTGAAGATAGCAATGCAGCAGTGCATAAAAGTTAAGGCAAACTTTTCAAGCTTACAGGACTGCTATTCACTGGGCCATTGAAGATCCCATGATCACTGACAGAAGTAGGAGTGATGCCTGAGTTTTCTAAATTTCAGTGGAGTCCTCCAGTCAATGGTTCATATTTTGGGGGTTTTTTTGTAATATGTAAATAATCATGTAAGCTTCTTTGGCACTTCTGCTCATTCCCATTCATATTTTTCCTCTCTCACATGGACATAAAAACTTTAAAAAGCACAAAGTATTTATATATATCTATATATCTTTATTTACATATATATATATATATATAAAAATGAGCTTGAGTACATACATTTAAAGTAGTTCCAATATTATCAGAAGAGCAAGCTGAAATAAACTTTTATTGCAAGCAATATTTAAGTACTATAGAGATGGGTCTTGCTGCACACTAAGAAGATAAATTTCCTGACTTTAATTTGAGTAGTAGTATGAGCACAAAACATATAGGCATTTAGATCTAGATATTGTCATGCTAAGTATGAAAACTGATCATTCATGTAGAACTGCAAAAATAGTAGGGATGACAAGCTAATTTAAATAGTTTTTTAAATTTGACAACAAACACAATTGTGGTGCTGAAAATAATGCAACAAGTGAGCATAGAATAAGCAGCATTGGTGCCTAAATACTAAAATATTTGAGATGAGATCAAGCTCAAACGGCAAGGAAGGAATATAATAAGATTAAATATAGTTGGGTTTTTTAATCTTTCTCTCTCAAGAATGTAAAAGGATAGTGAAGAAGAAATGTGTACAAAAATAGCTCAAAGGAAATATGACATGAATATTTTCTTACTGAATGAAACATGACAGGATAATGAAGCTAGAATACCGTTACCCTAGATTCACTGTCAGCTAGAGCTCAGTGTAACTTACAAAATTTCACTTTGTTGTAACTGCAGGAAATAAGTTTGCCTGATCTTGTAAGAACACAGAAAACTTTGCAGACAGCATGGTAAAAAATACCTCTCTTACTGTAAATATATGAAAATACATATAGGGACAAAATAAACTTAATTTTGCCTTCTTTATAGTTCATGAGGAGATAGATTTAAAACAACCCAATATTTACTGTGACATTTTTAATTTCACAATAGCTGGACATATTAACGTCCAACTGCCTTTAACCTTCTAGGATAATTGGAAAGTGATTTTTCAATTTTGATAATTTAATGTTGGATTTTCAAATTTATGGATTGCTTGCTAATACCATGTGCTAGTTTGAAAACAAACCAGTGAGAGGCACTAAGTCAGAATAACAATTTAATAGGGAAATCAAAAAAAGTAAAGATAGACAAACAGTGGGTTAAACTGACAGTCAGGACACAACCTGATACCCTGTTAGTCAGGGTGGCAGTAGCAGTCCAATACGATGGTGGCCGCAGTCCTCCTGAAGTGATGGCTTCTGCCAAAGCAGTGGTTCTGTAGAAGGGTCTGCTCTTCCTCAGGAGGTCCGGTGGTGGCTATGCAGCTCCTGTCCTCTGGGAATCCAGTGGAAAGGATGATTTTGGTGTTCGGAATCTCAGATTTTATCTAGGATGGAATGCTTGGTTCCTCCCTCTGGGCGGAGCCTCTCACAATGGGATGATGAGCATTGATGCCATGATGATTTTTGTCTTTTCTTTTATACCCCTGTTATACCTTTCTGCAACTTCTGTATTCTCGGTGCTTTTTGCCTACATTCTTGGACTTGTTTGTTAAACCAAGAGACTAAACATTTTAGAAGCTTCGTAGTTAAGGTGCCAGGGTGCCCGAACCCCAAGGTCCTCTCCAGAACACATTTTGTAAACTAAGATAGAACCATCCAGGGGGAAGGTTCCTTGGGAGGGGGGGCTCATTTGAGCCTCTCATTGGGGAATATTTGATAGATATGCTAATTAGTAAGACCTGGAATGTAAGACCAGATCTAGGAGAGGGGGATTTTGCGGTGGCGATGGTGGGGTGCACAGAGGTGTATTCGACCTGTTCCTGGTGCACCTAAGGATCCTTACAATAAATACCAAGGTAAAACCCTTTTCCCCTTCTAACCGTGTTCGCCTCTTGATTTTTAAGACTAGGAAAGGCATCACCATGAGGCCAGGTGTTGATGGGCTCATTAACAGAAGATAGTCCGGAGGGAGTTATCTCCAGGACATACTGCTATGAGCCAGTTCTCATATGGGTAGACAATCATATCTGAAAAGAGCATGAGCAAAAGAAGAGTACCCCACTAGAACTGACTTCTGATGATGATCCCATAAACACAGTCTTGCATCTCAGATTCCATGGCTCTTGGGCCATTGCTTGCTATGTCTGCGTACTAGGGAATGACAGGCTTGTAAAAGTACTGTTGTATTTTTCATAGATCTGTAGAGGAAGACCAGCCCCTGTATTTGAGATTAGTCTGTTCTTCAGGGAACAGACTTACTAAAACTGCCATGGGATACCATGGTCCATGGCATCATTCTGAGGTCCATACCTCAGAACTGTAAGAGAAATTTATTATTTTCATTTTCCTTCTGTGTATCAACAGTTACAATGGTAGCAGATACAATGGCACAGGTATTTCAGGCCTATATTTAACAAAACAAAACATTTTCACTCAGTATGTACCACAGTGGCAAGCCCACACAGACACAGAGTCAAAAAAAGGCTTAGTTGGCATGTTAATTCTTGTAATGATTGTACTGAATAGCCAGGCATGGTATGTAGTGGCAAGTTCCTGAAAATTCTGCTGACTTGCTGGAGAACATGTTCCAACAATGTACAGATGAGGGAATAGAGGATTAGGGAGGCAATACTGGTGGAGACACTAGGAGAAACGTCCAAGTGTAAAAGGAGAGTCACAAGTAACACTGAGATGCCGGTACATGGAAAAGCCAATACTTTTTACTTCTACTACAGAAATGCTGGTTCGTTCAGGACTGAAAAGAAGAAAAATTACCTTCAAAATTATATTGACATTATATTCAACATTAATAAGCTACCCAGCCTGTGCTTTGCTCTTGATGGTGGAAATTTCTGTGGTAAAAACGGTTCATACACACTATGTCTTTGCTGATAAAATAAAATAAAATATTCAAGGACCCTTCTCTTGCCTTGAGATGATGTGGCGTGGCATGGCATGGCTTGTGTGCACACAGCTGAACACTCTCATTGTGCAGAACAGGGAGTCTGCATCCACATGCACAATTGGAGTTGGTCCCTGGTACATGTTTTGTTCTGTGTCCTCCCTGGAAAATTATCTGGCCCAATTGAAATATACCCAAGTGCTAACAATTTCACAGTATGAATGGCCACAGGTCCCTACTCAGATGTATGTCCTGTTCTGTTTCATTGAGTACTACAGCCATAGAAATGAAAATAGAATATAGTTTAGGATTAGTTTTCAATAAGGATTTGATCTGACAGAATCAAACACATTTAGACATTATAACTGATCTAAAATGGATGCAAAATTCAAAAAAACGTGGCTCAGTGAGCTGGTGAGCCAATTTCTTTAAGAGGAATGCTGTATTCATTTCTGGTAGTTGTCAAAAAGAATGCAATTTTCAGTTATCTTCAATGCCTGCTAGCAGATATAGTATTAATTTATAGTGATGTGTTGTCTATTTTGTTAATAGAACATACAAATGTCATGATGTTCAGGCAAATTCCAATTTTTCTCTCTGACCAAAGAGAACTATGGCTCACTCTGCAGTAATAAATGAGTTTTCCAACAATTTTTTAAATTTATTTTTTCGTGTACTTGGCATTGGTGGGGCAAACTCTCGAGTGCTGTTCCGTTTTGGGCGCCTCACTTAAAAAAGAATATTGAGGTGCTGGAGTGTGTCCAGAGAAGGGCAATAAAGCTCATGGAGTGTCTAGAAAACGTTTCTTGCAAGGAACAGCTGAGGGAGCCAGGATTGTTTAGCCTGGAGAAAAGGAGATTTGGTGGGGAGCTCATTGCTGTCTTCAATCAAAGGGATGCTGTAGTGAGGTGAGGGTTGGTCTCTTCTACCATGCCTGCAATGAAAGGACCAGAAGAAAAGGCCTTAAAATGAGCTGGGGGAGATTCAGATTAGATATTAGATTAAAAATTTTCAGTGTTAGGGTGTTCAGGCATTGGAATAAGTTGCCCGGGGCAGTGGTGGATTCACCATCCTTGAAGGTATTTAGGAGGCGTCTAGATCTGGCACTGGGGGATGGTGTAGTGGTTTTGGGGTTACAGTGGTGGGGCTGATGGTTGGACTAGATGATCTTAAAGGTTTCTTCCAACCTTGATGATTCTGTGACTTCACTACAATATTCCGTGATTCCAGCCCAACTTAGCAAATCATTTTTCTAGGCATTATAAATGTCTAGGGCAAGATTTTGCTTGTTCATTTTCTCTTTCAGGCCCTTCATGTGACTGTTAATACTCAGACAAGGCTCGTCCATCAACAGACATACTCCTGAATTAGCACAACATGGAGTCTGCTATCACTCAGTGCAGTGGAAAACCTCTGATTTTTTTGCTTCATTTCTAAAAGGCATCATCTGTAGAAAATCTGACCAATTCCATGTATTCCCAGTGAGGGCAATTAAGCAATTCACCATCACGGTTTGACTTCTTTGGAACCAGATTCAGTGGGAAAATACTAAGCTCCCAAATTTTCTTGAAAGAGTTTTGTTGCAAATGGAACATAAATTTGTTATATTTGGCTGTCCACTGCTTAGCACCTGCAGCTGTTTGCTATGGTGTTCATTACTGTCAGTTCTGATTTCTCTTTTCATGTTCGTCACATTGTCTGTGAGTGCCTACCCAATTTGGCCTAGAAGAGAACATATTAGTATTCTTGTAGTATAAGCTATTCAGGTGATGAATACTAAAATACTAATTCTATAGAATCTGACAAGCCTTTTCCAGTGTGACCCTCCAGACTACAAGATTGAAAGCATAGCATGATTTAGAACAGTACACTTTTGTATACAAGTATTGTACAAATGATGAAGAGCATAGATTGTAACCATGCCTTAGGTGATGCAGTATCTTCTTTCACATTGTTACTGCTTGCTGTAAATATCAGTAATAGACTATTTGCTGTTTCCATCTAATATTGCACTGCATCGTTTTTATAAATGAGAGAAAATCTAATAACTCCAGGTCACAAAATCTGTCTTGGATCTGAAACACTAAAGCAGCTTCAGTAATCACCACATTATAATAATATACAGGCAGGATGCAGGCTTTCTATATGATAGTAGTGTGCTAAAGGAAAAGCATTCACAATAGTGTGCCCCTGGAGAAGTCATTATCAGATATCAAAAAATAACAGTAACAATAGCAGAACTACTGTTTCTGCTCTTTAAAACTTCTTGAAAAATGAAATAAATTTTTAAAGTGATAGATTCCTTTGCAGGCATGAAAGGTAAGAGCATAACTTGACAAGTAATTTTTCTTCAAAGGTTATGAAGACATGCAGTGTTTGTCCATATCCAAGGAAAGTTAGTGAGATGACACAGGTTCAGGGGACAGCCATGGTATAAGTTGATGAGAACACTCAAAAATTGTCCAAATAATTTATATTTTCCTGACAGTTGAGCACTGCTATCCACTCTAAATAGCTCAAGAGGATGTAAAAATGAGACTAAAGCTCTTTAACTTATGGATCATGTTGAAAACAAATAAGAACTGTGACAGTGGCTGTGCACCTAGTATGGGAGGAGGAAGAGTCATTTCCAGGGGCAAATATGAGATGATGGGCCAGTATATAACAGCAATGATTTCAAAACTTAACATTTCATTGCAAATATGAGCAGACATATTTTAAATAATAACTCCAAATTCCAGTTAAGGAAGACTTGCTATGATGCATATGAAAAAAAATTCTGTGTGACATGATCTAAAGGAAATTCTGAATGTTAACAGGTAGGAGTGTGATTGTGTCTGCAGAACATTTTATAATGGAACATCTTACTCTAGAAGTTATAAGAATATTGATATAACCAACATATATCAGAAAAAAAGTATATTTTGAATGTACCTTGCCACCAAAAGTGGCCAATAGAAGGCACTTATTGATGTTAAGTATTTCACATACTAGCAGTATGCAGAAGATTTGTTTCACTCATCTTGTTTCACTGTATCTTATGTGATTTTTTTTACCATCCACTAAACCTTCAGTCAAGATCATTACTTGAAAGAGTCAAGATCTCTCTTTGATGCTTTTGGACCTTGATTCATACTAACTGATGGGAGGAAAGGGTTAAAAATAGATGATTTGGAGTGGAGTATGATAGATTCCCTCAAAGTGACCTTGTAGCTGGGAAGGCTAAGAATATCCATCTGGGCAACCTCACATATTTACTGCTGATTATCCTCTGTCTTTCTTGAGAAGTGGAATTTCTGTAGAAGATAACAGAACGCTGTCAAAGACTTAAAAGGCATTCTTCACACTGGGAGAAAGAGAGATAAGAAGCTCAGAGGTTACAGAAAGCACAGCATTGTGAAATACTGCGCACGTGCCAGGCCCTTTGAGGTGTGAGATCGGGAACGGCCCCCACACTTTTTGCCTCTGCTAAGATGGAATAAGCTTAGCAGTGTGTCCCCACTTGTCTTCAAAATCCTCCAGCCAGGGAGGTGATGGAATAATTTTATTCTTCTTTTGCTGTGGGTTGTGGTTGCTTCAGTAACTTGCATCTATCAGTTCATGCACTATCTTTGTCTGAGGCCTGATAGGTCTCATATGAAATGAATGAGCAAACAATCCTAAACTACTGTCTTCATCTCACCTGTGATTTGATACACTTCTGCCATATCTTTCATATTTTCAAGAGCATATCATAAATATACTTTCTATGACATTTCCACAAAATATATCCCTTTTGCTATACACTTCTGCCATATCTTCCATATTTTCGCTAGCATATCATAAATATACTTTCTATGACATTTCCACAAAATATATCCCTTTTGCTAATTTTCAAGAAAGAACAGTACCTTTTGTGCTAATACTGTTTGAAGGAAAAATTCCATGCCTTTGATTCTCTGCGTTACTTGGCCATGAACCTATTTGTGTTCTTTGCTCATTCAACCACATGTTTTGCTATTTAGTAACAGAGTTCTTAGAATAGCATCATATGTCTAAAATCCTGGCCTCGATGCAAGTGAAATTCTCAGTACAGTTCCTTCAATAAAGCTCTTTGCCTAAATGAACGGAGCAGAATTAGATTTTGAAATGTTTGGAGAAGGAAATTAGTTTTTATGTAGTTGAGAAAATGGAACTATATATTTTTTGTGCATTAGGAATGTCTGCTTGATTCCATTGTATTAAAAAACACATAAAAAGACTAAGAAAAATTAGTTGATCTTATTTAAACATAAATAAAATGTGCTTATTTAATTTATAATTATTAGGTTAAAGCTTAAAAATTAATACTATCTCTGTCACAGTATTAATTTTGATCCAGTATACATTACTTGACATTAAACACAAATCACATATGATTTTAAATACAAAATTCAGCATTTTCCATATAGAAATTAAAGCCAAATAGTACCAGAGTTCATGCTCAGATGAATACTATGGGTATTTCCCTTTTGAGGATAACCAGAATTTTCCTTCTCACTCCCTTTGTTTTAAGGAACATCCCATATTTCATCTGTGTGTTACAAGAGTAACAGAAAGGTTGAAGCTGATAGCATGAACACAAATATTATTTTAGAGGATGAAATCTTGCTGAAGAAAAATAACCTTTGGCTATGACAGCTTTCTGAGGAGCAAATTTTATATTTCCGCATTCTATGTAAGAAAACGTGGTCGATTCAAATCAGTTCATCACTCTGCTTCACTATGGGATGAATAATTTTATCAAAACGGAGAAGATGGTGTAGAGGTATGAAGGGGCACTTAAGGTTCCCTGAAAGAAGTGAAAACAACATAATTTAAGTCAGCCTTTTAGATGGGAGAAATACATGCGAAATCACAGGCCTAGGAACTAACCACAAGGATTTAATGAGGCTTGAAAATATTTTATAGGGCTTGAAAATATTATGTAGATAAGACATTTGGAAATATGAAAAGGAAAAACTAGACTGTAGTGGAAGAATCAAATGACTATCATTGCATTATCCATAGTTATTCACACAGATCATTTGATTATAATAGCAAATCAAATAATAACCCAGGAAACAGAATTCACTCTTAGCTGAAGTGAAATCTCTTGGTAACACTAAATCTTCATGTGTCACTAACAGCTTATCACCTCTTCTTTTAACTGGAGAGACAAATCTCAGCTGCAAAAGGGCATGTTTTTCTCTATGCCACTAATACATGAAAACAGAAATTCCCATGTTTCAAAGTCACTTATTACTGCATAGCCATAGAAGAACAATCAATTGTCTGCCTGTGTGTTTTCAAAATAGAAGAAAAATATTGTCATAGAGGCACCTGAGAAAGTGAAAAGATTTCAAAACCAAATTATATGAAATTTATTTACTATATCAGTTTCAGAAAATAATGCTGTGTTTAGTAGTGATTTTCCTCTAGCTAATTTAGCAACTTTTCATAGTCTGTATCGCAGAGTAAATTGCACTTCTGGGGGTTCAAGACCTTTTCTTGGAGATTGGGTAAAAAATTTTAGAGGTCATTGACCCCATCTTCTAATATTTGTTCATTATTTCATTTTCCCATCTTTGAACATAAAGTATTACTGAAGTATGTTCCTGTTAAAACATCTGAAAATGTGTTTTTCAGCAGTAAGGCATAGTTTCTGAATATCAGATGAGGAATATAAAACTAAATTTTTGTACTTCGTTGAGAATATCAAATGTCAAATGGCGGCAACAACTACAAGACTGCATACTGCAAATATTGCAAGTACTTTTAGTCCTTTTCAGTAGATTCAAAATGGCTTTTTTTTTCTGTTTTTCTTCATGTTTTAAATTTTTAAAATATAAAATACAGACAGAATACAAAAGAGTCAAAGAGTTTTATATATACTGGGCTTTATAAAATAATTTCCCTGAAGGGTATATGGGAAAAATTTGTTGTTTTCCAAATTTTCTAGTAAGAAACATGCTTCTTCTCTTCAATATGCCCTAAGAAAGAAGAAAAAATAATTAAAAAGTAATCTCAATAAGTATTATATTTATTTTTCACAAAAGTCTTATATCTCATTCTTTTTTTCAGTAAACAAAAATTACAATAACATAATTCAGCCGCTTTGAAGAAAACATCACTGGTTTAAATACTCCAACATGAATAATTCTAAAATAAGTACTCAAGTACTAATTATTAAGTGAATTCTTGATACTGGAAAAAGATGCATAATAATGAGTTTATATAAGGAATGCTGTGAACTGGGCAATGTATTCATGTGTCTAGAAGAAAAATTTCTATCTTCAGAACCCAGTTCTTGACAATAGTGGCATTTATTACTTCTGGTGTAGTAGTGGAAAGAGTATTTTCAGTGAAAGATTAGGATACTTGCTAATTATTGGTTCTGAAAGATCCAAGTTTAACATTAATCTGGAGTCACATGAATGTCTTAAAAATACTGCTATTGAAATGCATTGAAACTGACAATAAATAGATGTTAAATCAACTTATTCATATATATATGTGAATATAATTTTAACATCAGAAATACTTAGGAAAAAATAGTACATGATACAAAGTAGAGAGGTGTCTTCTTAAAATGCACTTAAATTGCAGAATTTTCCTTATTTTGCCAGGTTTATTTTAAGTAAGCTTGCCTTTAGCTAAGGGAAGTCAATGCAATGCATAAACATACCAAAATCATCTAAAAGGGGAGATAAAACCAGTGTTATGGACTGAAAGACTGATTGGAAAATTTAGATACATCATCCATAAGGACTCATCACACTTCTGATTTTTGGGATAAAGAGGAGTGGGGTCACTACAGAAGCTGTCCATCAATACAGCACTTTCTTTTGTATATTGTGTGGAAGTCAAAAAACTGACAGACAAGTGAGATTATGCTAACTTCTTAAAGTGTTAAGCATAAAAAGGTTTTGGGTTTTTTTTCCTTCAGTGTTTAATAAAAAGTAGCAGGAAAACTTGGCCCTGATACTAGAACCAACTTGATATATGTTAATGAACTGTAGGTGTTGTTGATACAAGAAATTTAGCATAACTCCCATAATTTTATATTTTATTATTCTGTCTGTTGAAAATTCACTAAGGTAGAATTCCTCAGGCTGTTTGCTAGCATTATTTTAAGTGACTAACAAAGTTCAAGGTTAAACTGCAATAACAGTAACCAGAATAATAAAATCATAAGTAGTGATATAGAACTGATATAAATGTAAATGAGGATTTCGGATATTCTATAAGAAAAAGGTAGTGTTTAATTCATTAGTGCATTCTTTGCTGCAGACAGATACAGCACTGTTCTTAGCTTGTATCTCCATTTCTATTTAGCAAAACTGTGCCTGTGTGGTAATAATTTCAGACTAACTAGTTCCAGATGAACCTACCAAAGTCACAAATGTTCAGTTAGGTCTCCTTCAGCTTACAGTCATCTAGGGAAATAACTCAGCATGCCATCCTGAATTTATTGCTGTGCTGCTGTTAAACTACCTCTGTTTCTCATGCCAAAGAGATCGGAGGCACTCTATTAACTTGAAAGAAGAGGAGAGCTACACAGTAAAATTTAAAGTCTGCACCGGTAAGAAAATATAAAATTAATAAATGGAAAAAAAAAACTTTTTGCAAAATCACAGAACTGCTCGTGTTGGAAGGAACCTTCAGATATCCACCGGTCCAAATGACTTACTTAAACAGGGTCACCTGGAGAAGGTTGTCCAGGATTGTGTCCACTCATGTTTTGAAACATGAGTTTCAAAGGCCTCTCTGGGCAACCTGATTCTACTGTTATTTTTTGTTTTCAGGTGGAATGTTAAATGTTTTGTTTTGTATCCATTGTCTCTTGCCCCATCAGTGGGGACTACTGAGAAGAATCTAGCTCCATTTTCCTCATTTCCCCTCACCAGGTATTTATACAAACTGATAAACCCCCCTAAGCCTTCTTTTGTCCAGGCTAAACAGTCCCAGTTCTCTAGACTCTTATATGACCAATGCCGTAGTCCCTTAGTCATCTTTGTGATCCTTTGCTGGATTTGTTTTGTCATGTCCATATCTTTTTTATACTTTCCCTCCCGTTTTATAACTTAGTTTAATTCCTGTAGCAAAACTTTGCTGCCTGGTTCTCCTGAAGAATCCTTCTATGAAAGATTGGTTTCTAATTCTAGGCAGTAGACACAGTGGAAAACACTAAGTCAGGAAAATTGTCTGAATAGCCAATGCCAGAAGTTTTCTGGAGTCCTGAGATTAATGATTAAGTTTCCTGAGCCCTACAGGGACACTCAGAGGAGACAGAGCCATTGCAGAGACTGTGAAATGAAGTATCTGAGTTGTTAATTGTAAAGAAACCATTAAGGTTCACAAGCATGATATTTCTGGTAGGTAGTGGGGAAGTTAGGGTGCAACTCAACTGAGGATCTAGCTAAAATAAGAGCTGTTGTAGAAGTATTGTAGAAAAAAACCTGAACAAACAGTAAGAATTCACTTGGCCTGAAGATAGCTTTGAACCTCTCATTTAAAATTCCATTTATATCTGAAAACTGAGGATGGCAAGTGTGCCACAAATCTTAAGATAAGCCTGAGGTGTACAGCAAAGTAACTAGAAGCTCCTAAAGATTAGTGGACACATGGAAAGTTTTGATTTGTATTTGGGAAAGGCCAACATGGCTTTTGTGAACTTCTTCAGAAAATCCTTGAAGCTCTTTAAAGAGCTCAATAAATACCTGGATATGAATGATCTGACTAATAATAGTCTCTCATCAAGTGCTTTAAGAAAATTAAACATCCACAGGAAAGGAGAAAGGTTGTGATAGCATAGCTTCTGCCTTCACAGGAATGCTTATGACACTGCTGCTTTTTTTCTACCTTCCTTAGATAAAAAGAACAATCCCTCTTCATGTCTTTAGTCCATGTTTCAGAGGCACTGAAGTTTTTATGATTTAAAAAGGACTTTCAAGAGTTAGAAGAGATCCAAGCAGAAATCAGTGAAACACAAAATATGTGATACTTAGTCTGGGACATTATTTTTATTTATAAGGAGAGAAAAAAAGTCGAATAAGCAGAAAAAAATGCATAAAGCAAGAATCATAGAAAAGGTTTTAGGTTACTGATAATTTCCAGCCAAAATGTACTTTTTAATCTTCTATTTCAGGAGCATAGTGAGACATTTTTATTTCAGGCAAAGTAGTTTTGTGAAGATAACTTCTATGCTAGTGACAAATATTCTGGGCACATGGGCTATTCAAAGCTCAGAGGTGATCAAAAAGTGATCAAAATATAGAGACTGCACAGCTTTTAAAAAGTAATTGTGTCATTACAATGCAAATCCTTGCAGTTTTGTCCCTTAGTTGAGCCACTCAGCCAATTAGAGTGTAAAGAAATACATCAGTATTGTGAAATAGCTACACAGTAGTTTTGCAAAAAAACAGGAATACAGCACAGAGGCTAATACATGTGGAAAAGCCAGTGATGCTGGAATCTGTATCAAAACAGTAACAGAAATATTAATGGAGCTCATTTTTGGAACACTTAAGAACAGTAACTGGTATCACATCTTTATAGGTAATAATTAGGTAGTACAACAAAGCACTCTCTTTACTGTTTCGTGTTTTTTCTTAAGAATGAAAAGATTTCTTGAATAGAGAACAATAAAGAGTTACTCTAACAAATAAATTCTTGCACATTTATAAGTTGGCCTGGACAAATTCTTTCATGGGTAGTGAATTATTTGAAGACTTCTAGCTGAGCAAGAGTAATATTGAAAACATTTTGACATTCAATTAATATCTATCTATCTAGCTAGCCAGATAGCTAGCTAGCTAGCTAGCTATCTCCAATAATGTTTAGTAGGGTTGAACCTCTATGCTTTCTGCAGAAAAAAAACTCTAATACATTGTTTTATACAAGTTAAAGAAACCAAATTTAATAAAAGTAATTAAAAAACCCCCTCCTTATGAACTCTTTGTTGCTTTTGGCAGTCCAAAATGATAACTTTCTGGTTTATGTTACTAAAGTTACCAAATAGAAATTACAGATATTTTGCAGAATATATTTCATCATTCATATTTGTGAAATGCCATCTGTGTTCAATCCTACTGATGCAAATGATGTGAATTCCAGACAGCAAGAAGCAGGGGATTTACAGAAATAGGCACATACAGTGCAATAGGAAAGTCCTCAGAGAAAATTTTTGTTTGCACAAAGAATTTGTGTGAAAATTAATCTAAACAAATTCAAACATTTGATAGAAATATGTATTCTGCATAAAAGCTTCCCATTTATCTTGTGTCATGTTAACTCTGTAGAAACGTATGTGACAGAAGAGTTATTTTCTTTAGGTTCCTAGATTATTGCAGCCAAGTAAGCATATAACCATGATTTAGGCACCTGTATAGTGAAGGCTGTTTTAAGTGCATGTTTGAGAAGAGTAAGCATTATGTGCATGGACTTAAATACTGCAAGGTATCTGTGATGAAGTTCATCTCACCTAACTTCAGACATCTGCAATGTAGACAGCTACACCTGAACTCTTTGTACCCTCCTTATAGTCAGTAAATGGAAATGGCCACTTTTGAAGCACAATTTTATCTGACCTAGTTTAGCCATCCACATTAAGGTGGGATAAATTGTCTTTTTGAGGTGACTGTTTAATTTCACAGATTATGAAGAGTTTGCTGGTGGGTTCACACTACACCCTTATGCCACCCCACTTGGAGATGTTGCAGATGCTTGACCCCTCAAGAGCCAGTAGCAGACACTCAGCCTAGCTGACACTGTTAGCTGAGATATAGATGGCTATATTGAAAATATCCAAAGGCCGTCCTAAAACTAATCTCCTTATTTACTTTGGGATATTATTTTCTTATTACTTAGGGATGTTAGGGTTAGTGTTAGGGATGTTAAGAGTGTGGTCACCACCTCCAGCAAATGTGACACAGCACTACTTCCTGCCCAGCCTCTGGAGCCAGTGAATAGGGGAGAGAAAATATAAGGAGGGGTTCATGAGTTGAGATAAGGACAGAGAGAGAAATCAATCACCAAATACTGTCACGGGCAGAAGTGGCTCACACATATTAATTGAATTGCTGACAATATCAGAGCAGGATAATAAGAAGTAAAATAAGACCTTAAAACACATTCCCCCTAACCCTCCCTCCTTCCCAGCTTCCCTCTCCCTCTTCCCTCCCCACCAGCAAAGAGAGATTGGAATGGGGGTTATTGTCAGTTCATCGCAGGTTGTTTCTGTCACTGCTCAAGGAGAAGAGTCCTTCCCCTGCTCCAGTGTGGGGTGCCTCCTACTGGAGACATTTCTCTATGAATTTCTCCAACTTTAGTCCATCTCACGGCTAACAGTTCTCCACCATAGGATGCAGTCCTTCAGGCACAGGCTGCTCAAGGGGTCATAAGTTCTACCAGGAAATCTGTTCCAGAGTGGCCTCGTCATTCCATGGGTCTGCAGGTTATGCCAGAACCCTGCTGCAGCATGGGCCTCACATGGGATCACAGCCTCTTCTCAGGCATAAACCTGCTCCAGTGTGGGTCTCTTCCATGGGCTGTGGGTGGATCTCTGCATCCCTGTGGATCTCCAAGGGCTGCAGGGGCACAGCTGCCTCACCATGGGCTGCAGGGGAATCTGGGCTCTGGTGCTTGGAGCACCTCCTGCCCCTCCTTCTGCACTGACCCCGGTGTCTGCAGAGCTGTTCCTCTCACATGTTCTCAGCCGGCTCTTCTCTGGCTGCAATTGCATCAGTGCAATAACTTTTTTCTTAACTACTATCACAGAGGTATTACCACCACTTCTAATTGGCCCAGCCTTGGCCAGCAGCACATCGTTCCTGGAGCCAGCTGGCATTGGCATTGGCTCTGCTGGACATGGAGGAAGGTTCTGGCAGCTTCTCACAGAAACCATACCTGTAGCCTCCCCCGCTCCACTACCAAAACCTGACCATGCAAACCCAGCACATTGTCCCACTCATTGGTGCTGAGCTCCTTACTTGCCACTCATGTCCCTCACTCCCAGAAGCTGTTTTTGGGACACACACCATTCCCCCACTGTGGCTGAAGTTAAAAGCCCCCACCCATTTCAGTCACTGGCACTGGTATCCCTCTTACTCCTGCAGCTGACTCCAATAACTGGCACCCAGTCCACACATGCTAGTTCTCCCAGTAACTGCTGCTCCATTCTTGCAACAGCACATACATGGGATACAGCGTGAGATCATACAAAGATAAAAAGGAAGAACTTAATAAGACAGGACAGATTGTGATGATCAAGCACAGGGCTCAGTTAGACTTCCATACTGACCTCCATTTTAAACACAACCAGTCCCTCTTATATTTTATTCTTCCTGGTCTCATCTTTGTTCCTTGCCCGGCAGATTGGCTTTTCCTCTGCACAGTGTCACCAACCCCATGTCCACCATCCTGCACCTAAATCACTTGATGGCAATGTCTTGCATGATTTTATTATACGAAACTAGGAAAAATCGAATAGCTTACTAGCATATTACTACACAGTGTTGAAATTTGAAAAGCACTGTATTTCACAACCTGACCATTGCTTCAAACTTGACATGGCTTCATATTTTTGCAGTATCTCTTCCTCCATGGCAAGAAGGAATCAGAGATTTAGACAACATGTTGGGTACATGGCTTAGATAGAATTGTCCTTTACTTGGGTTTACATACCATTCAGCCCTAGTTAAAAAGTTGATGTAAGGAATTAGAAATGTGACCTGCAAAAATGTGACAATATCTATTTGACAACCCATTGGAAATATGTTATTATCAGGAATTGTGAACCATATGCATTTATGCATAAGGACATCTCTTCAACAACAGTGCTACTCATTTTGCCACAGTGGGAATGGATAAATCCCTAAAATACATATTGTTGAGAAAAAGTTGTCATAAAGGGAAATGTGTAGGTGTAGAGTACAGTAATATATGCATAGATTTTTATGTTTGGAAATTTTCATGATGGAGGCAAAAATTGATACTGTTCTTATGGAAAGATGAGTATACAACATTTCATAGACAATTGCGTAAGAATATTTTAAAGAAAATATCAAGTCCAAGAAACACTTTTTCCCCTTATTAACATTACTGTGCTTGTCTTTCTAGGTTTAACCCTTTCTTTGTTTTAAAATAATACTTTGTGGTCATTACATATGAAGGCTGATTAAAGTTGTTAATGATAAGAGACAATGACCTGATACGTTTCAATTTCCTCAGCCAATGGATATAAGTTCATCTTAGCAGTATTTGGATATTTTCTAAGTATGTGGATACATGTAATTACAGTGTTTACCAATGAAGACATATTGTAAAAGGCAATATACAAAATGTCAGCCAAAGACTCTAGAATACCAATGTATTATTTATTTTTTTTCAGCAATTTTATGCTAATTCACATTGGGCTAGCAGATCTTTACTCATGGAAAATCTCTTGTGAATGTGGCTCTCAAAATTTCTGAAATGGTTCATGACGTGAGGATACTTTCTAAGTACAGGAAAGTATCTCAGAAGAAGGAACTGAGGTAAAAACTCAATGGTCCTTACATGTTTTGTAAGAGAAAAATGCTGTTGGAAAATCATATTAGTATTGAAATGGGAAAACCCTGTGGGAGATAACCAAAACAAAGCAAACAAATAAAAACAAGTAAAGAAGCAAGCAAAAACAAATAAGGAAATCCCCACACAATACTCTATTGCTAGAGTAAGTATTTTGTTTAAGAGAAAACTGTTTCTGCAAAGCCTAGATTTCAAAATCATTAGACAGCTTAGTTGATATGAACCTGTTTAGAACTAGAAAAAATCTGAAGGAGCGTAAGAATTTCAGGGAAGCTCATCTAGTTTTTTATTCTCTTACTAATGCTTGAACATGAATACAGAATACTATATTTGTGCAAAGGTCACTAATATACGTGAAGCGAGCTTTCTGGAGAGACAACTTCTTACCACATTAATGAGTTACATTTATCCCTGTCTTTTAGTTATATAGTGGGTTGATCCTAAACTGACAGACAGCCTTTTGGACCAGTGATGCTTCTCTCAATTTTACTCATTTAAACCACATGGAAAGGCGGAATTTTTGGGGCTTTTCCATTCCAGCTCGCCTGCTGAGACAAGAGAGGGGTGGCCTCAGAGCCCTGGGCCCCACTGGGCTGGGCTGGGCACCCCTGCCCCCCCTGCCCCCCTTTTCCCAACACTGCAGCACGGACCCTGGGTTGCTGGGAGGGGTAACTATCCCTGAGCTGAAGGCAGCTAGGGCCAGCCACACAGCTGAGGCCATCCGACGCTGCTTCCTGGGACTGGTGGATCTCTCTCTTTTCCACACGGTGCCGGCGGGAGTGGGCAGAGCCTCCAGCCTGCAGCCAGCACAGTTTGTGCCGAACTGAAGAGGACACAGTGCAGCCAGCAGCGCAGTGGGAGCGGGGTTTTCTCCACCGTGGAGCCTGAACGGTAACACTCTTCAACATGGTGGCTTCAGAGTCAGAGAGAAAGACAAAGTGAGGTCACGTGAGACGGAGCTGAAATGGCTTCGGGAGAGAAAAAGGGCGGTGCCGCGTTTCTCATGCGTAGCTTAAAAATCTTCTTGCATTGCCGTGGTATGAAACTGTAATATCACAAACTGTTTGTCTCTTTAATTCATTTGAAGTACATGGGGGGATGGACAATTCACGTGTGGCCTGTAAAGGTTGTGAAGAATGCCCATGCCAGGCTATATATGAAAACAGTGAGAGGCTTTTAAAACCTGGTGGCAAAGAAAGCCTTTGTGTTCAGGCCAAAATGAATCATCCTTAAAAAGATTAATAACTCCATGTGAGATTTCATGGAAGAGATGTTTTACACCACAGCAGATTGTTTTTTCAGGCAAATCTGCAGACGGTGGCAGATTGTGACAACCACGTAAAGCAGAAGAAAACCCTTTTTTCCTTTTCAAGAACTGCAACACTGATTAAATGAAGGAAGAAATGTGGGAGAAGAAAAGGGTTCTAAAAGTTTATTCTGATTCTTTTTTCTTTCTTTCATTTAGGTCTGTTAATGAACTTCTTTATATTCTTTAACTTTTGTGCCTGCTTTGCTTCCTCCTAATTCTTATCTCACAGAAAGAAAATCAGCAAGTAATGCATAATTTGACCTAAAACCACAACAGTTATCAGTTCTATGAAGACGCATTATTTAAATAATGAAAGCCTAGATCTGACTTTGAGCCCAATTAGCTTCTGAGATACTCGTTACATTGCTTCACTGAACCTGGTATAAACAATATGAGAATCAGTGTCTTTGCCTCTAAAGGTACACTCACAATTTGTGCTATTCTTTGCTTTTATCCTATGCTTTAAACTTTCATTTGGCATTTTGTGAAATTTTAGATCTCAATTTGGCCATGCCACTGGGTTCCAACATCTCCCCCATCTCTCCTTGGGTGATATGGTGAGTGATATGATAGTAATGAAGGAACTCATTTTTTAGGCAGTTTCCAGTCTAATGAAACTCCCTGTTAAGTAATTTCCTTTATGTGCACCAATAGGTGTTATAGATGACTTGCTTGTCAGTCTTGTCCAGAAAAACATGCTTTCTACAGAATAAAGTATGTAAATAAGCAACACTGAATTTTATTTTATATTATAAAGTCAGTATAAAATATGTAGACAAAAATGCATATCTTAATTTGTAAGAGTTAGCCCACACTTTAAAATTTGTAAATATTCTCATTAGAGTTACTATTAATAAACTATTCTTTGAAAACAAACTAACAACTTATTTTTATACATTTTGGACAATTAAGTACTGAAAACTATTAAAACCAAATTATTTCCTTTTTTTTTTTTTTTAATGTGTATTTAGAGACAGGCGTGATGTTGAGAGAGTGACGAGACAATTTACCTTATAAAGGGAGAGGCAATTATCCCTTGTGGATTAGACATGAAATCACTGAGCTACAAGCAGCTGGTGATGCATAACCATCATTATAATTCCAGGCTGTTGTATCATTTCTTCTAGTTTTATTTAGCAGTTTTAAAGGCAGGATAAGATATTTTTATGGCAAGAAATTTAGTGAACATGTGGAAATTAAAAAAAAAATAGAAGAAATTGTACTATAATTTTAAACTGGAAGACAGTTATGCACCACCAGCTGTTTATAGTTCAGTGATTGAGAATATAATTGACAAGAAATAATTACTACCTCCCTAAACAGGGTGAGGAATGCTTTTGTTATGATAAGGTTGGAGAGTGGCCGTAAGAGGAAGGACCCAAATGTTTGACAGATATAATTTTGACTTTTTCTTCTGTTTAACAGCTTTAACATTTGAGACTAAATTCTGTTCTGGTTTGTGTCTGTATATCTCTGCTGGTGTCAGTGGGTTTGCCTCTGTGTAATGGAATTTGAATAAAATGAACTGATTTTACATACATAATTGAAGCAGTCACAATGCGTGATGGTCCAGTACAGCAATCAAATACAGACCTTATGCTGTTGTTATGGGTCAAGTGACAGCTTTAGATAAGCCCTGCCTTAGGCTCAGATTTTGGCCGCAGCTCTGCTTAGGTGACCTGCACCTAAATCGCTCTGGCTCGCAAGTTCTCAAGAATGGCTGATGAGGTCTATTATAAAATGAGTTATTTATTGAATAGACAGGAGATTTACAGACAAAAGGCCTTAAACAGAGTTACTTACTACACAATATAAAACTTCTAGTAGATTGCATAAAACTGTGCACAACATAAAGGTACCTATATTATAGCTAGCACAGAAATAGCATATATTAAGAGTCAATGTAACTTAAACCGAATTGATGATGTTGTACACAGAGTCCTTTCACTCAACCCCTGGAAGAGTAACTACAAAAGTCAGCATCCAGACTTCAAGGAGAAGACTTCACACATTCCAGGAAGTGTGAAGAAGATTCCTGCTTTGTGAAAGTTTGGTGTAGCTTTTATAGTTTGTAAAGTGAAGTGACTGTCAGTCAGAAATTCCATCTTATCTTCCCACATCTGCTTCCACAGCAAGATGCTTACTGTCAGCTGAAAGCAACAATCCCATGGTGACAAAATAACTCTCTACAAGACAAACTGTCCTTCACCAAGGCTTATGTGGGGCTTATGTTAGAGCCAGATGCCCTGAGTTATTGCACCAGCTAACAAACAACAGATAAGCTTTCCTGTGGCAGGGGCAGAAGTCCTGCTACAGCTGTGACTATGTTTAAACCAGAGAAATTCTGCATACATCAATACAAAGACAGAGGGATTTACGACATTATTTGACAAACTTCTTTTCTTTAACTGAAGAGTTTCTGGTTGATACTTGAGAACAAACTTTTCAAGAAAGTCAGACTGTCATGAAAGGAAAATACCACTGAATCATCTGACAGCACAATTTGAATATGGTCCTAAGAACATTTAAATATTTGGCAAGATACGTCATTTGGGCATGACATGAAAACTGAAGTGAAAACATTCCCTTGACAGTAAGGAAAAATACCTTAGAAGTAATTTGGGACACTAGTAGAAAAGTGGCCTACAGCATTAGGACCATGACCCAGTACTGCAAAAGCTACATAACAACATTTTATACTGTTCTTGTGTTTATCTGCCTTCCCTTTGAAAAATTGTACAGTGAATGAAAGGAAGAAAAATGTTAAATTCTTACAAGTCTCATGGAAGTATATGGTCAGGTGAGGAGAAAAAACTTTAGAGAGATGTTTTTATAGTGTTCAGAGATTCCACTTGATCGGCATCACTGTATGATAGAGGGCCTAATTTCAATTTGATTTATTTTCCAATTATTATTCTCTTATTTAATCCTATTGCAGAGTAATAATCCCCCATTGCCTGCTGTGTGTAGGTGAGCATGTTATATATTATATGCTACTGGTCTTTCATTGATAATTTCATCACTGTTTATATCAGTCAGCCCTTAGTCCTATTTTTGTAAACCTTTTTCTCCACGACTGGATCACTGAATTTGCCCTTCTGTAGGCAAGTTTTCTTGATCCAAAGGCTTTTTCTCCCAATTCCTTTTGCTGCATTCAAAACTGTACCACATAGAGAAATACTTGGTCTTTAATATTCAGTGTGTAGCCTCTTACTCCTTCACATAGTACTGTGACATCAGACCATTTTACCATCAGTCAACTACATATCTTTTCTGACATTACTTCATTCCAGTTATTTGCTTCCCATTGAATAAGTGCCCTAGATTTTTTTCTTCTCTCTCCTTGCTTTATTACATTTCTCAAACAACCAGATTTTTGTCAACTTCAAAACATGTTCTTACATTTAAAACTGGAATGCAGAATAGCTAAATAGTCTGAAACTCTGAAAAACAGCTAGAATGAGAAACTTGTGTTTTTCACAGTAAAGGTAAAAGTCTACCTCTGCCTTTGCTAGGAAAGGTGCTTTCTTGGAGATTGTAAGAGAAATGAGATATATAATTTCTCCAAGACACCACAGGGATTTCAGATACAAGTGTAGCACACATAGCTCTGAGCTTTCATTAATGTATACAGTACCATATGCACTATATGTAGCAACCTTAAACCATATGTATAACAGTATATATAAAAAAATAAATCCCTATTAGAATAAAACCTGGGACAAAGGACTCTTTCTGAGGAAAATATGAAAAAACAGCACACATAAGATGATAGTCATGCCATTTTGTTCACTAATAACAACCATTTAGAGAACAGTATAAGAACGTATACAAACCCTTCATGGTTATAATATTCGTTGTAATTATCATAACTATCTCACTGTTTCTAAGCTTTGGGCCACAAGAAAAATTCTAAATAAGAGAGATCAGTGACCTACCTAATGGTCACTTGCTTGAATTCTCTTATGAGGTAGCAATTGCTTATTTCATCACAATTTCACCACTAAAGGATTATTAAGAAAAGCACTGTGATAAAAAGTAATAAAGTAAAGCCATTGACTCTCTTAGTTATCTAAACACTTATATAATCAGTGACAAACATATTTTGATAATATCTAATGGTATTATATAATATATCAAAATAAAATTTTTCATCTAGATCCCTAGCTGAATCCAAGAGGTCCCTGATATAGCTGAAGAGAAATGATGAATACAGCTCTGGGGTGAAATTCAAAGCTCCATTTCACAGACTGCTTGGCTTTTGAGCTGTAAAGAATAGTGCAACTGAGCTGTTGCGGTCAACACAAACTGATAAATTAATACGCAGAGGAAGATCTGGTCTTCTGCATAAAGCATGATATTTAATCAAGAAACATAGACAAATATGGTTCAAGTCCATCTTCAATCTGTAGCAATTCAAATACAATTCCCTTGCATTTCAGCAAAGTGTTCTACTGACTTAATTGCTAGCTACAAGGAAAACAGTGGTCCTTCCAACATGTCTTAAAATATTAAGCCTTTCTCTGTAGGGAATTTCAGAATTTTCTAGGCTGCATGTCTCAGGTGACTGGAAGCATCACTTTGTTCTTGTCCAGAAAACCTGAGCTCAGAGACAAGTCAGAGTTTAAATTCCTTTTCTGTGTGCTTAGTGTTTTCATTCACTTACTCCTGCTTAGTAGATGAGACCTTGGACAGATACCACAGACTGAAGTAGCTATTTGGTCATCTTTCAAAGATGTTTTCCCCAAATCATGGCAAAAATCTATTACTGCTGAGTTCTAAAAATGCAGTTGTAATGTTTTACAGTTAACTTCTTAATTCATCATATATTATTGGTAAGATATGGCTGCAACTAGGATACTGTTTAGTTAGATACAAATAAAATTTCTAAAATGCTATTTGTAAAAGAAACCAATTGCATTGAAAAAAATTAACTCTTATCCTTGTAAGACATTCCTATTGTAAAACAAAATGGGATTTGATCTATATTTGCATTTTTGGGTTACTCTGTAGCATTTGTCATTTTAAAATGTTGATTTTTTTTTTCCTTCCAGAATACATTTATAAAGAACAAGTAACTCTTCTGGCTTCCTTTTGCTTTCCAGCTGACAAGACTGCAAGGTCATACATTGATACATGATGTTAGCTGTCACATCCTTACTTTGTTACCTTAAAGAAGAAGCTGGTGGATGGTGATTCTGTCCCAGTTGCAAGATGTTGATGCTTCTTTAAGACATTTTCTAATTTTTTTTTTTTTGGGAAATCATTGCTTTTTATGTTTGGACAGTCTATAGTTCACTGCAAAATATAGCATGAAATCAAAGTACCTATCAAAATGAAGACAACCTACTGAGATTTATTAAATACAGTTTTTCCACAAGACATCTTTCTGAGGTTTTTGTCATCCTTTCCCATTTGCATTATAAAAAACATCAAGTACACACCATTATAAGTAAAACCTTTAAAAGGTAATCTGATGGGTATTTCAGAAGTCACCATTTCAGTTTCCATTCAGAAAACATAATAAAAGAGCATTGGGGAGGAACACTGAAGCTGAAGAAAATAAAAAGGGAATAACACAGAAAACATAGTAATTTTGTTGTCTCCTAAGTCAGAATAAATTTCACAAAAAGATGTACTCCGATTTATACTTCTTTGAGCTAAAAACCAGAACCTTCTGAATAGTGCTGGGGTAACACAGAAAGGTATCAAACTGGCTAACTTTGCCAGCCATAAGAAAAATATAAGATAGAAGAGGTGCAAAACAAGCTGACACTGCTGATTCTCTACATTTCCTACCTTTGCTCAGATTTCTGACATTTCTGTTTACCCATTTCTCCAAGCTTTTGAGGTCACTCTGGTCCAGCTGGCAGCACACCCATCTGGTGTATCAGCTACTCCCACTTTCGTGTTGTCTGCAAACTTTCTGAGGGTCCATTCCTTATACCACATTGTTATGGTCATTAATGAAGATGTAAAAATAGAATTTGGCTCCATAGGGACTCCTGGGGTACACCACTAGTGACTGGCTTCCAGGTGGAAGTCATGTTTCTGCTGATCAGCACCCTCTGAATCAAGCAGTTCAGCCAGTTTTCAATCCACCTCATCTCTTCATTTGCAGTTTTAGCACTGGGATGACATGATACAGTTTGACACAGCCTGTTCTGTTACCAGCGCTAGTTTGTCTCTCTTCATGGTGCTGAGCTAAAGTTTAATCTTCTGAGTGCCAACAACCTGCAAGAGAGAAATGCTGTGTTGCAGGCAATCAGCAAAACTACCCAAATATACTCAGTAGCATGCATCGGTGGTTCTATACATGCCACGGAGATCAAGAAAAAAGCAGTGAGGCCTAGAGAATGTATTGATTTATGGTGAAAAATTCATGGTGGAAATATCAAATACCATCTCCATTTTAACCTGAAATGAGGAAGCAGGAAACACAAAAGAGATTACATCTCAAGTTTTGTGGCACGAATATAATCAGATGTTGGTAAAATTTCAGAGAATAATAAATTCCATAATATTCAGCTCACAGAATTGCAGAACTGAGTAAAATAAGAATCTGTGCATAAGAAAGAGTTTGGAACTGAGGACAAGAAAGATCTGGAGTCAGGCAAACAGAAGAAAAAAGAAATTGAGAGGCTGTCTAGTGAGAAGTGACTGAATTTTAGGCTGTCTAGAATTCAGCTATCTATCATATTTTAATACGAATTGATTTCTCTATTTTATAAATATTTTAAAATTCTGCTGGTTATCTTTTATGAAAATATGGCAAAAGCTTTTATCCAATCACCTGTATCATTTGTTAGTGAGACTAAACCCTTTCCTTAGAAAGAAGGTTGATTGAATCTCTGGGTAGATGTAGAAGCCTGGGCAGTAAGGAGTTAATGCATTTCAACACCTCACACAGTGCTGACCATTCAAGTGGGCAAGTCAAATCAGAATGCATTGGGAAAGGAGGGCTGCACGAAGGTATAGCAGTTCTCCAGTTCAGTTCCATGGTGACCACACAACAGACAGCACAAGTGAGAACTGGGGATCAAGGAACGGTCAAGACCAATAGAGAGGGATTGAGACCACCAAAAGACCCTCAAAGCACCCCAACCCATTTCCAGAAAGGTCCATAAGACTGGCTTGCACATGCTCACTTATTTACATGACGAGAAAGAAACCTAATCCCAAAGCAGAAAAAATTTGCCTATAAGAAGGTACCCCCACAAAGCTTGAGTGGCACCACCAGGACCTTGGACACCCTATTGGCTGGACCAATGGTGGACCTAGAACTGGTTATTCTCCTATCTCATCTCCCTTTCATTTTCTCTTTCTTCCCTCTTTCAATTTTATTCTTTTATTTTTATTATTATAGGGGCAAAACATACACCAATTTCCATGCCTAGTGTGCAGTCTGCTAAAAAAATTTCTGAGGTTTTTTTTTGGACCCTTTTGGCTTTTGTCATTCTTTTTCAACCAGGGACATCTACAAATCTTGAGCGCTCTCTTTCATATAGAAGTAAGTAAGTAAGCACATACTTAATAAAATAATATCAACAAAGAGGTACCATCTTCTGAAAAGAAGGTGCTAACCCCTGTATCAGCAGTTTACTTTCCTATAACATATATATTTTGTATCCGTATGGCCACTTTAAATAATTGCTAATCTCTCTGGGTTTTATAATGTCAGTGCACTTCCACCTATTTATAAATAACCTCTAAAGTTGCAAAGCAGGTCAGTTACCATCTAAGTATGTCTTGTTTGTTCAAAGTGCCAAATTACTTGCAATATATGCAGGAGAAGCTTCTGGAGACGCTAATGATACTGAATTCAAATGTCAAACTAAAGAAGTGAAAACTTGCATCTGTCACCAGTCAAACTTCCAGCACATGAATCTCCCTTTGGATGATGCACAAACTGTTACAGCATACTCTATAACATGTCAAGGCATGCCAAAAATCACTGTGACAGAACACTTCAAATACTTCTGCTCTCAATATTCTGAATCAAACAACTTTTGTCCTTGATCTCTTAGACTTTTCCTTGCACAATTGACTAGTGATGGTTGCATCACTTTTCCACTACTGTCAAAGTTTTATTTGCTTAGAACAATCAATATTTTCATGTACTTTGAGAGTTTTTCATGATTCGTTGATGGACATACAGTATCTAAAACACGCTCTAAAATGCCAGAAGTCTGTTTGATTACTTCAGTCTAGGATGGCGCAGATATGTGAAGTGAATGAAAACCGACAAACTATATCCTTAGACCAGTACTCTAAATGAAAGAAGTAAGTGTATCTGACACTTAAGAAAAAAAAAAAGAAAAAAGAAAAATTAAAAAAAGAGCAACAACTTTTGTGGCTACAGCCTGAGAACATGATAAAAAGATTGAGAAATACACTACAGATGTTAGACTTAAAAATTATAGTACGTGGTAAAGAATACTAGATCATCTCCATTGCCCAGACTCAAAACTGTGATAATTAATTTACAAGAAAACAAACCATTTTGTACTTTGGCCTGTCTTCCATTATTAGCATGGACTGCATATATTTAGAAATACTGTAAAATTTCATTTCCAAATGAATGGAAAGAGGAATGCTTACTAGATATCAAAAAAAACCCCCACAGAAATAGAACTAAAAGGACCTTATAAGTTTACTTTCCTGAAGAACTTCAAAGAAACAGGAAAAAAGAAAAAGTTAAAAAAAAGGTTATACTTCATTTTTCCAAAGAAAAATGTTACATAGTAAAATGGAATAATTAGCTAGAGTTGTCTGTTTGAGGTCTGAATATAAATCAACATTGTTGTACACACAATGTAATAACTAAAGGTTTATGGCACCAACTGACTTGGTACTTTCTCATAAATTATATCCTGCATTCATTATGTCTCTGTAAAACTGTCATAAAAGGTGTGTGCCATTCATATTTTGCAGCTTTCTTACAAAACCATTAAGGTTACAATTGAAAAAAAATGCTCATTATGTCTAAGATGCAATATGTTGGCAAATGCTTTACATTTAAATATGTTAATTAAAGCTGGCTATTTTTTTATGGAAGACATTTTATTAAATTTGAAATGTTAGAGTAATGAGACGCATGTAGAAAATATTTTTTCAATCAAGGAAATCATAAGTATTCAAGAATTAATTTAAATTAAGAGGGTTCATTCTTTCTCTACATACCCACAGTCTTGAAACAGAAGTCAATGGAGCATCAAGGAAGCCTATGAAATTACTATGAAACTTTGGTACAGAGCTCAACTTAAAATATTTTGATTTTTTTAAAATTACAGACAGGGCAAACAATAGAAACATAAAAGCAAAAGGGCTTAACCTTGCACTGTTAGTATAACAAAGCAATTCAAAGATACTATTTACATTCTTGATGTCTTCTGGATTTTGTGGAAAAAAGGCCCCTAAGTTTTTCTGTAGTTTTCTATATACAGGAGTGATATGCAGTCAGTTTTTTTCATAATTCCATCAGTTTTAATTTAATATAGTTGTGCTCAGTATATATACTTTGTATTTTTTTAAGCAATAAGATGAAAACATTTTGTACAGATATAATGCAATCTTATTTTAAACATTCACATGTAAGTTCAAGTGTAAAGATAAGAATTGTAAAATTTCTTTTTCTTAAATTTCTTTGCTCCAGTTCTTCTTCCATTAATCCATAGGGATTTTATAAAGACAGTGCAAGTCTTCTTGGGTTTGGTTTTTTTTAATATGTCACCTGTGTAACTAATGTGTCCCATAAGTCCTCTCTACGCACCAAGAATGACCTTTTCTAAAAGTAAAAATGTATTAGACACAGATACAACAATATATATACTACTTTTCTTTACTATAAAACATAAAATCAAACCTGTTGTATGACTTGAATTGTCAGAAAAGTAAAGCAAACACCAAAACATGTCACAAAAACATACGAAAAAAAGCAAAACAAAAAACAAACAAACAAAAAACCAAACAAACCAACAACCTCACCAAAAAATCCACCAAAACGCCCCGAAAAACCTAAACCCCAAACAACCTACCAACCAACAAATCAACCAATAAGCAGGTAGTTTCAGTTTCCTTACTTGAAATTGCACGTTAGGAATTTGTCATAAAATCTGGACAATTTAGGCTAGTTTTAGAAGACTTTTTACAATTCCAGTGATGGAGTCACAAACAACCACAAGTTTTGTCTCCATAATCTACTTATGAAGTCATTAGACATGAAAGCAAGGAAGGATAACTAACAAATATATTGCCAGTTATTCATAACAATGTGGGATTAAAAAAATTAAGATTAGATTAAGAATTCAACCTAACAGTCAGCAGACCTCACCTCTTTTTAGAAATCATAAATCTAAACAGAAATAATTTCTAATTAGAAATATGCATCATTCCAAAATAAATGCTAGTATTAAAATAATATGCTTAGTGGCATTTGATACCACTTGGAATTATGAAAGTAGCTTGGAAATGCACAAGGTAAAAAATTAGATCTATTAGTCTAGCTTTTAAATAATATTATCTATTACCTATTCCTATATACTATCTATTATTGTATCATCTATTCCTCTTACTATGTATAAATAAATCTGTAAGTGCAATGAAATTATTTTAATTTGCATCTTATTGCATGATCCTACAGATGGACTTACCTGATTATTCTTTTCATTATCTGGATACTACAGTCAAAGTAAAAGCAAGAGAGAAGCACACCTTTATTTCCTCCACAGTTTTGTAAAACTTGAATCAGTTTTCATGATTTAGGCAAACATGATTCAAATGCTTAAACTTCATAGCTGTTTGTTTGATTTCCTAAGTATTCTTTTTAATTGCATGCTTTAACTAAACTCCCAAATGATACAGCCAACACCTCTGTTTTGCTTGGTCTGCTTTGCATCACATGCAGGTTAAAAATATGGCTAAGATCAAATCACTCATCATTTGTAAGGGAAAAATTTTGAGAAAGTTCCTGATCTTCACTAAAATACAAAATTGGTAAAGAGGGAATTAAAAAGATCCTGAAAAAAAAAAAAAACCCTGAACTCCTGTTTTTACCTACAGCATTCTAAAATACCACTTAACGTCAAAAATGAGTACATGGATGCATTCAACATTTTGCTTGGTTGCTGGCTTCAAAACACTTACATATGCTCAAGTTTTCGTGGACTTCACTGTTACTGAGATTGACATGATAGAAAGAAAAACAAAGAAAAAGATTTATGACTTCTCTTTATACAATGGGTTTTCTGGCTAGACATAATTTTTTTCCCAAACCAACATTTTTCTTTGTCTCTGTGTCTTTTTCTTTCTTCTGTCACTGTTAAAATAATCGAACTGCAGCAAAGATAGCACGCTAAAAATTGCAGTGTCTGTCACTAGCCTGAAATCTTGCAGCATCCCCACAGTTCATGCAATTAGGACTTTTTTTTGGAGCATGTTCGGAGAGTCTGACCCATGATATACAATCTCAATTTGCAATAAATGTCTGGAAAACTTGGAATGTTCTTGTGATTTGAACATAAAAAATGACTTTGCCACATCTGTTAGTTGTCTGACCCTGTTTCCAGTGTGTCATATTTATATATGCCAGAACAAAATTTAAGTCAGACATATTTTGTCATGGGTCTCATTGTTAGGCCCTGCAAAATATGTGCTTAGAAATTTTGTCATTTATATTCTCTATATATAGTGGTGTATATATTTGTTACAGAATACTATCTTCATTTTCAATATTATTCAAGTAACAGAAAAACAGTCTTCGAAGTGAATTGAAATCCATCACAGCTTTTCCTGAGCTGCTAACTTATAACTGGTCTGAAGACATAGATGACACAATGTACTGCTGCAAAGCTGTAGCTCATTATACTGTCTCCCTAAGCAATCAGAAAAGATGTAATTTTAGAAAAATTCTTGCTCAAGCCATCTAGGGAATGCTACAGAAAAAAGTATTAAGACTAGATGTTTTCTTTGCACAGTAAATTCCATGATACCAGTAAACATCCATAATTCCCAAATAGAATTAAAAATAAAAATATATAATTAATTTTAACTGGTAAATATTAATTCTGAGTTAGACATTTTCCTTCTGGCCTGTAATATTAAATAATCAGTTCTTAATGGAAAAATAGTTCTCTTTCATCACCCTTTGAACTTTGTTTGAGATTGGCATATTTCCACAAAACACTTCCAATCATTCAACCTTTTTAGACAGGAAAATCATCTCCCCAAAAGTCTCTGGCAAACTCTAGAATACAGTGATTTATTGTCTGTCTAGACCAGACAAGCTTTTTAAAGGAGAGATTAAAACTACAGTCAGACGTGATGAACATTTAAGGAGCTAGCTCTTGTGGAAAGAGCGGGGGCAGGGGGGAAGGCTGTTCCTGCTTAGTCATCTAAATTCTCTGTGGCAATCCTAAAGTATTAGGATTTTTATTTCCCATCATGATACCTTGAAATATATTTCTTTCCTGAAATATATAAGAATGTACTGCAAATCAGGTCAGGAAATTACAGGGAAATAATACTGAGAATAGGAATAGGAATTGTTTAGTTCACTGAGGCACCCATTCCCCAAAGACAGTTATTTTAAAATGAGTTTTAATTATTCATTCTAAAGCAGCCATCCAGTTCCTGAGTGTAGCCATAAAATATTCAAAACTTGGTATGAGGAATGACAAATGAATGTCTTGTCCTGTACTTTAAAAGTGCATATCTAACTTCAGAGTAGTTACTGAAAGTATTTCTCACTAGTCATTCTAAGGTATAAGAAATTATATACATAGCTATACTGGAATTATAAGAAGACCCTTAAGTCTTAACTATTTAAATATGAAGTTACTAATTCAATTTCTTCCTGAAGGAAATAGAAGCACAGAAGGGAGTATATGCCATTCTGAGCAGATGCAATATTTTTATTACTAGAACAGATCTTTACAACTTTTAAGATTTCTGACCATATTTACCCCTATCTCTGGGACTTTCATAAGTTTATGATGCTCTGCTAGTGCCATAGATCTAACTAAAAATAGCTAAATTTAGTAAGGTGGAGCCAATATTTGAAGAAAACTAACTATTACTTTCAAACCCAATGAAAAAACTGTCATCAATGCAGCTTCAACTATTGGCAGACATTCAGCCTCTGTCTAAATCCATTTCTCGAGTAATGTCTACACTTTGGTTATCAGACCAAACCTACATCCATTCAAATCCTCTGGGCTGGAAGAGATTCTAGACTGTCTGTAACTCTGGACCCATACAGAATACTGATACTTGAAAATCAGAGTCTGAAATTCTTCATTCAGTATTAATCTTCCTTAGGATTAAGCTCTTCCCTCTGCAGAACTTCTGGCCCAATATCAATTCAGTAAGACATTTCTGTACTTTTCAAAGAATTGTAGAAAAATCTAGGCTGGAAGGGACCTCTGGAGGTCAGCTAGTCAATATTCTACTCCAAACAAGCCATTTAAATCAATCCGCTCATAAATAAGCATCCACAGTCCCCATTTATTGTTGCTCTGACTCACACTGTAATACTTTCAAGAGAAATCAAAGCTAAACAAAGCCTTTGGAATTCATACAGTTTACATTTATTACAAAGTAGTCAGGTTGCTATGCATAATAATCAATGCCTTCTGCATGCGAGGAAGCCTAAGTTTCAGTAAGTTTCAGTTCTTATAAGACAAAGTCTTCTGACCTTCCTCCGCCAGTTAAACTGTGTCTTTCTTGTGGCCTTCTTTGTTGAAAAGGGCTGCCATTGAAGGCAGTCTGTCACCCTGTCCTACATATATGCTACCTATTCCTGCATGAAGTTATTCAGTGTCCTGCTATGCCCAGTCCTGGAGGTAGTCAGCAGCTGCTTGTCACAGAGGCATTAAGAGTCAGTGCTCTCCATGATACTAACCACATTTTCTCAACAGAAAAGGAATAATCTGTTTTGATGACTCCTGGATGACTTTATTCATTTTACCAGACATCACCTATTCTTAGTACAAAGTGCAGATCCTAATCCGTACTGAAAGTTCTATCATTAAGGCTACTTCATAAAACTAAAAGGAATCTACAGGCCTACATATACCCCAGACCATCATGATTTTATTTTCCTTTCGGTAACCAACCCAAACATTGGAAAGTTTTAGGCAATTACATAAATCAAACCTTTTGAGCACAACCTATGGATTAACGACAGTATTTCAAAACAAGAGAAAATGGCCTCTTGGAAATTTGATTTTTAAATTTTGCTTTAAAGATTCATTTTGCTCAGTAATTTGTGACATTGCACCTTTCAGAACATAGAAATGCACTACTCTGACATCTGCTTTCTGCAGAAAGTTTCTGGATTAAATTATTTTTATAAATGAAACATTTTCATATTTTAGAGATAAGAAAAGTTACTCTTAAGGTAGAAAACTTCAGCAACAACACACAATGAAGAAAAGTCCTAAGACAACAAAATAGAAAAATAGAAATTGGCATAGTTACCAATTATTGTGAAAGTGCAATAATTTCTAACAGATCAGAATCTGGTGTCTTTTGTCTAAAAGTAGGAGTCTAAGAAACAGAGATTAGATGCATTTCAGAAAGAGAGAATCAGAGACCATTTTTAGATGCTTGATATGCTGAGTTAAAAACATCATGTTTTTCATTTTTTACATGTAAAATACTTGAAGAATATCAGAGGTATATAAAAATATGGAAAGTTATGTTTTCTACTTAATTACCTAGTCAGTATTTGTGTAGATACCCATGGCACTATTTTAAGAGTAGAAATTTGATATGGACTTCAAATTGCTGACCTGCATCTGCTCAAGACCAAGACTTTATGAGTAAGAATGCCTAGAAAAAAGCATGAATTATGAAAAGGATATATTTTTTAAAGTTATTTCTGCTCAAGGGTCTACTACAACAGACGTGCAACAAAGGCCAGTGTTCTGATTCAAACTACTTTATAAGAGCTATTAAATTTACTGCTGAGTCTATAGCAAACCTGATCAGGTTTTACTGGAAAAGTTTTCCCAGTAGGGTGTTCACCCGTGCATTCATCACCCTTTATGTGGCTATAGGTAAATCACTTGTGGACATGCAGTGAGTAAATTTTTGATCAAGTGTGTTATTAATTTCACCATCGCGTTTTAACTATACACAACTCAAAACTACTGATATTACTTCAGCTTTTCTTATGTCATTCAGTTATCTCACTAGAATTCATATGATCATATATTTCATATAAGAAAAGGATTATAAAATATAAATCATCTTGTATATTTTCATTTTTATTCCTTTTTTTTTTTAATCTGTTTCCAGAGAAGCATGTTTTTTTAAGAAAAGGATTATGGCAGGGAAATTAAAAAGTGAAAAGAAGATATTAGTAAGTTTAAATTCTCCTAATATGTGGAATTATAATATACATAGTTCAATGTAAATAATGAGATTCACTTGAAAACATGCTGATACATTTCTATTTTAAAGGAGTCACTCTAAATCTTTCTTGAAATTTATATTTTACACTTGGTTTTTATTTGTTGGGATGTCAAAATTTCTTTGTTCGCTTCTGGTCTCTTGTGATGCTCTTTTTCCAGCTTACAGTTCAATTTTACATCAGGACATTTTTCACAAGAGCAAAGTTCTGTGTCATCTTTTGAGACTTCACATTTGACTTCATTGGCTGTACAGTGAATTGTTCAAACTGTCATGCTGTGGCAATGAGAAGAGGAATAAAATCCCTTCCTTTCTGACTCTTTCTGAGATGAAACTTCCATTGCCTAAGCTCTCTTTGTCCCGTGCAGCACTCAATGCATTCATGCTTTATCATTCTTGTCTGTTCCTTTTTGTAGAGAAACCATTGTCCTTGTTAGACATTTGCTTCTTTTGGAACATTGTTCTCATGCAGGTATGATTAAAATATAATAAAAAAAGGCTCTTTGGTTTCTGTCAGTCTGGGGGAGTGTATAATAATCTTCATCCCAATTCTGACTATGCAAACTTGCGCAAAAGAAGTAGTGAAAACAAGTTTTACCTGTATTGGAGATGTTCTGCTTGCTAACTAGCTTACTTATTCTACTTGTTGCTATTGCTGATGCTGAAGAGTATCAGAAGTATTGTCTGTTTATGAAATAATTATAAATTTAAACTCTACTTGTAAATACATGACCCTATTTCTGTATCTAAATTAGATTCCCCCTTTTCATCATTAAGTTGCAGATTTCATTTAATATTTAAGTACAGATTTATCTATATCAGAACTAATGCCACTGCTTGTCTTCATAAAATATCAGGTTTAGGGTCTTTTAATGGGGTGCAAGTGTTCATCCTGATTCCTAGATAAAAGATCCTTGGCAAAATCACAGAATGCTTGGTTATTTTGCTTGAGGCAGTAACAGCAACAATCTTTAAGCACAGTTAAAGCTTTGCAGAGTGGAAAGAGAACTTCCAGGCAATCTCATTTCCTTGCCTATGCCACAGGCAATAAGAAGTGTAAATGGGGCACTCAGCAAATCATCTAGTGAGCATTTAAAATAATTAAAATGTGATGAAGACTGTTTCAAGATCTCAATTTATAATTTATATTGCAGTAAAAGTGAAAAATATTAAAACTGTTTTTCTAAGAGTAGCTTCTCAGGTCTCACAGTGATGAATTTCCTTTTTGTCTAAAAACTACATTTTTTTGAATGTTATCCAGGCAGAATTGAAAAGAAATGCTGTGTTAGAGCTGTGTCATCACAGAATACAGATTGAAAGTCTGCTAGGAAAATGTGGATTTTTGGAAACCTTGGAATATTTCCTTCATTGAGGAGATAAAGATCAGAGGTTGATTAGAAAAACTGCTTACTTATATCCCTGACTATTGGATGAATTACTCTGTCTTGTAATATGAGGACTCCAGGAGACAGTATTGGATAGAACATAATCTACATGGAAACACATTCAAAGAATAAAAGCTCTTACACATTTGCTTGTCCTTTATGCTTTCATTCTTCAGCTTCCAACCTTTATAAACCTTCATTTCTCTTTTTTAAGAGAAACCATAATGCTTTCTGGGAAAAAAAAAAAAGACAGAGATTAATGATAAGTTCACTTGGGTTAGAGTCTTGAAAGCATCACCTGGTCTGGAAACACTGGGCAATATGCCTGTGAACCACTCACAGGAGTCATACCCTCTCAGTGTCCCACTTCAAGGAATTTAAATCTGTATAGTAGTGTAGAGCATAAATGGCTATCAACTAAACCCCACCAGTTTGGGGTGTTTTTAAGACAGTCATTTATTTTGCAGAAGAAAGGAAATATACCTTAGGGAAGGAATAGAGAAAGGGAAAGGGAAATGGAATCTGTACATCTTGAGTAGCTTATATTTGACTTAACTTCAAAAGAACCTTACTCTTCAGTAAGCTTCAGTGCAGCCAGTGTTGCTGAAAATCAGAGCTGAGATGCCCGGAAAAAGATTTAAAATATTTTTCTACATCTTTGGATAGATGCTTTGGTTATTTTTTCCTGTTGTCATATGTTCATCTGTCCATATTTGATCAAAGAAAGATGGATCACATTTAAAATCAAAATGCAGTTTTTCCCCCATTAAGTCAACAATCTGAAGCCAGTAAGCCTGCTGATAACCTTTCATTTCTGTCACTTTCCTGACTTCTTATTCCCTTGTTAACCTTTTAAACTCTAATGAAATTACCTCCTTCCAAAAGTATTTGCTCTCATTCACAATGTAAAATCATATTAATCCTTTTGCATACAGCTTCATATCATGCCATTCCAGAAGCCACCTTTCTCAGATTATTCAAGGCCTCTAATTCACCTATTTTCTGAATGTTATGACATCAAACTCAAACAGCAGTGAATTTGTTCCGAGTATGGTTGCTTCTTAGCTGTCATGGCATTCATTTCTGTAGAGAAACAGACTTGACAAGCACGCAACCTTAAATACTTTTGAGATTATTATAAAATACATGATGCATTCAAAGAATTGAAGAAATGTTGATTTTTGCTAGTTGCAAGCACCTGTCTCTGATGAATTTAAATAACTTTAATAGTACTTTTTTCTGTAAGTCAAAAATTATTCTAAAAAAATCTGTTTGTAACTTTTGGGCTAACATCAATTTTCTGTGCTCCAGTAATTTTTACTATTACCTAAAACATTAATTTTGTGGTTTGTTTCCTATAAATCTATTGCTCTTCCATTTTTCTCCTGCAAAGTAATTCTTTGCAACTTATGAACTGAAACTTTGCAGAATTTATGAACTTATTTTGTTGAAAAAAAAAAAAGAAACTAAAACCAAACCAATTCATTGCTCTGGAGACTGTACTCAAGACCCCAAATTTTGGAAGTACACTTGGTCTTCTGCATCTGATGGATTCCACTTAAGAAAAACAGTGAACACCAACAGCATTGATTTTCATCACTCCCACTGTGCTAGTACTACCACAGACACTAAATTGTAGCTTCTCAGAGATGTTTTATCCTCCAGTGAAGGCATTACTCAATTTTCTGAACACAATAAACCTTTTCATGTGTGTAGAATGGGGTGGGCATGGGGATGTTCTATTGCTTCATCTCACTCTAGTTCCTTCTTGCTTTTCCTTCTGCATCTTTGAACTCAAGGACTATGTATGAGGCATTTAGAATTAGGAAGGTTAGCCTATCTTTCTTTGTTTCCTTCTCTCTTTCTTTCTTCTTTTTTTTCTCAGATGCCCTGTCCTTCTATCTCTGCCAATTTAAACATGCAGTTTTTCCTCACCATGATGCCTTATGCCTTGTAAGGCACAATTAAGTGCCTTAAGATTAGAGAAAAAAAGGCATTTAGGTTGAGAGCTTAACAGCTGAAAGAAACAAGCAGTGGGCTAAGAGACTAGTTTGCTCTCTGACTTGGTGAAACAGATAACTGAGCTTTGGCCATCTAATTTACTGGAGAAGAACTTAGGGCTGGTTAGTGACACTAGAGGGCATTAATTAGAAATTCCTGCTTATAGGAGTAGCTGTCAGTTATCTAAACACTTAAAGAGCATAATCACTACTGTATGATTACCAGATGCTATATTCATTTCTAAGCAAATTCAGTGTTTAAAAAAAAAAAATCTGCACGGAACAGAAAAAAATTGAAGTTTTGAAGTTCTCTGTCTCAACTATTGTCTCATAAGCCATAGAAGTTTAGGTTGAAAAGAAGCTCTTGGCATCCAGTGGTCCTACCCCATACCCTCCTCAGAGCAAGGGACAACTTTGAAATTACATCAAATTTCAAAGTCAGATAATATTTTTCAGGATCATATAAAGCCAACTGTTAATATCTCCATGGATAAAGATTACATAAACTCACTGAGCAACTCATTCAAATATTTGATTACCCTTATGCTAAAATTACTATTTTTAGTATCTGCTTGGAATTTGCCTTGTTCCAGCTCATAGTCATTGCCTCATGAACTTTCATTGTAAACTTCTAAGAAAAATCTGGATCCATCTTCTCTACATCACACCATAAGGCAGTTAAAGGGTCCTTTGTCAGAATTCTAAAGTCTCTTGTGATGTGCTCCGGGTCTTCCTTGGTGGTATTGTCAGTGTCACATAGACAATAAAGAGTATCAGTTTGAAAAACAGATAAATCTTGGCAATGCCTCTGCAAGCAATTTGCACCTGATCTCCTGGCATTCAATAAACCTCCTAAAATAGATAATGCGGTTGACAGCTGGATGTCTCGGTCCACTGTCTTCCATTGTTTCCTGTGCATGATGACAGGTGGATCAGGCTCAAGCAGCCCTGATTTTTCCCTGAGGAAATTCGTTCCTTTTCAGCTGTTCCCAGCAGCCCAGACCTACCTTGTTCCTGCACACCTGGTAGTGAAAAAGGAGCCTTACTCCTCATGCCAATTTTGGAGTAATTCATCCTAAAGAAGTGTTTGAGTGCAGCCTCTAACTATTCTTTTCTGCATGCAATATGGTTTTCAGGGTTTTTTTTCCTCTCCAAGGCCCACTCCAAAGAATCTTTTCATTTTCTGTTTTCTCTTTCTTATGTTACAGTGCCTGCTTGCTTACAATCATTGTTCCATCACCCAGTGGCTCAGGACCTAGGCATATCCCTTGTGGAGCTACTTCTGGGACTCCAGTTGGCACTTGGGAGTGAGCACTGTGAAACACCATCACTTTCCCATGGTGATAAGGCAGACCAGAGGTCCCATGATCCCAGAGGTCCTATCAACTCTTAGACAGAGCTCACATCCCCTCTTAGCCTTACTACCAAATCACTCTACCATTCTCATGGCTGCTGCTGCTCAATGAGAAGTGTTCAGGCACCTCCCATCATGGCTTCTAGGGACCCCATCTTCCTCCAGTTCGAAAACAGTTGAAATGAGTCAAAGGTATACTCACTCCTTCATGAGGAAATAGCAGAGGCATAACTTCCTTTTCTGTCTTCAACAAATACAAGCTACTGTTTCTCAGTTGCTGCTGTAGAAACATGCTAGTCAGCTCAATCTTTTGAATTTTCAATCCCTTAAAATTAATAATCTTATCTTTGCTCTGATGCCAGCAAACTTCAAGCCTCTGTAAAAAAAAAGTGTATAGGCCAACCAGAAAATGTGGCTGAAGCCCCATCTCAACTGTCCAAATGCCTCCAGAATTAGCTGAACCTTAGGTATTCACAGTTCTCACTCAGTTCTTATATTTATCCATTAAAATAATAATAAAACAAAAGATTCTTGGCCTATTTCTTGCTGCCTGTGTTGCACAATCCCATCTACATTTATATTTTATAAATCCCTTTCACATCAGGCAATCATTTTCTCCCTTTTCCCCTCAGAGCATCATGAGTGTGGTAGTAGTTTCCATAAGAAATGCATTTCCCACATATATCTTAGAGCATTATCTTTTTATCTTTTTATCTTTACTAATACTGTATTTTGAAATAACTTAGTTATAGTATCCTAACTGGGGTGAGGGTTTCTCCTGTGCTGAGATTCACAAAGCAGTAAGAAAGAAAGTAGAATGCAATCAAGCAGTTCTTACCTCTTTGGACTTTTCCCCAGGTTAGATACACTCTTGCTTGGCAGCTCTGACGAGCTGGACAATCATACGGAAAGCAGCTGCTATGTGGTTCCTTTTCTGGGCTGCACTGGCTCACTCAGAGCACACAGTGACAAAGGTGCTTTACCAGGTACAAACTCCTCTGGACTGTGTGAGCAGCAGGTTCAAGAAACACGTTTCATTCTTTTATCTAAAATCATTAATTTTAAGGATTTTTAATTTAATTTTAATTTGAATAATCAATTTTAATAGTCACCTTTAGAATGTAGAAACATTGGAAGGAATCCTCACATGTCTCTGCACTGGTGTAATTAATTTAAGAATTCTAAAGTGTATTCTAAATTTCAACTCAAAATAAAAAACAGAAATGGGTTCATTATCAAATACACATGCATACATGTATATGTGTATATACGTATATATATACACACAAACATAAGGCCAGACACAAAGTATGCACTCCATAAGGTATACATCATGCTGATAAATTTAAGCATGCTTTGAAAGTGCTTGTGAAATTTATACTTCAATGCACTCTGCCGTAAAGTCATTTATACACAGAAAGTCAGACCTCTGCATGTTGTTTTACAACTCCTGTTCGAAGATGTGTTTTAATTATATTTTGCTTATTTTTAAAAAAATAATTATTCTGTATTCATCATTATCAGAAGATATATCAGAAATGCTGTAGCATTTCATGAGTCAACAACATAAATTTCTTTACATATCTCCACTGGTACATGGGGTTTTCTTTGCATTATAACAGTAATTGTGTTATTGTCTGAAGAGTTTTTTTAATTATGTCAGAAAACAAGACTGATATATCTGATGCAAGTGGACAAATGTTATTTGCATCTCAGAAATTGGTATTAAATGTGTTTTAACAGTTTGTTTTGATGAACATGGAAGAAGTCCATTGTAAAATAGTAGATTGTCATGATTAAGTGCCAAAACAAATCCTATCCTCAGCACATGGTTACATTTCAAAAATCAGCAGAGCTAATGGAGGAAACTCTTGTTTCTAATGGAAAATGTATGAGTTTTCATGGACCATTCCTAAATTTTCCCTGGTTTCCAAAACATCTGAAGAATCCCTTGCAATATAAAATAATAATAACAACAATCACAATAGAAAGCAGAAAGGTGTAGTTATAAGATGCTGTTTCAAGTGTCAGAGTTCTTTGTCTTACAACCAAGCACACGAATTAGAGCAAATCAGTTCTGCTCAGGACTCCACAGAATATTTTGATCTGTTTTACTTCCCATATATTGTTTGTCCTGTTCTGGTAGACATGAGTGATATTTTGCATTCTTGCCTAAATACAGCAGTGATTGGTTTCTAACAGTTAATTTTACAATCTACCATGTTAATATAATACAGAATTTTGTTATATTCAGTAGCTGGAAAAGTGTTACCTGTCTGAATTTTTCTTTTCTACTCAAGGTTGATCAAAGGATAAAGAAAAGTCCCTTTCATCTAGAGTTAGGCCCAATAATTTAAACTCATGGATTTAACTATCTACTTTGTATTCCAGGAGTAAGGATAAATATCTCTGAATACTTCATTGTATAGGATTTTTTAATTGCATTGTGGGTGTTCTATGAATTGTTTGCTTCTTTTCTGTTTTTACAGTATGTTGCATCAATACCTCAGATATTTGTTCTGGACATAGCTCCTACAAGATGGTGATCCTCCTTCCCAGTGTTAGGCAGGATTATTCAGCACTCTGGGAGTTCCCCGAATACCAATTATCTTGAACTTCTAAACACTTCACCTGACACCAATCTGTTATTCAGTGAACATAATTTCACCTTCTTTTCTAAAACTAGAAATTAAAATTGCAACTCTTTCCCTACTAGACTTTTTCTAGTTTTACTCTTTCATTTGTTCATTTAATTCCTAACTGACATAGTGTATTAAGTCAAGCAAGTCACATCACAGTTTGTTACATCACATTACAATAGGTAATGCATTTTGGCAGGTATAACCCTTTGGGCCCATCAGTCACTGATATATGTTCTTTATAAACTTCTTTATCATTCTGTTCATGGTATGCCTCTTTTTGTAATGAATGCAAAATGATGTGTGGTCAAGAAGTAAGCACACTGAAAAGAGGACAAACAGTAAGTGACTGAAAAACTTTTGGAATAATTAAAGAGGTTTTTCTTAAGGAGAGTGCATTTCCACAATAAAATTGTTAAAATTTTGATAGCTCCTGTGGTTACTGTTTTCTATCATATTTCAAACACTCATTTGCATGACCAAATTATATTTGGAACAATTTAGATTTAACATATTGGTATTGAATATTTCAAGTGAGATTTTGAAATGGAAGCATGGCTTCAGACATAGAGGGAATCAAAGTCAGAGTCATTGTATTCTTCCACTTAGTGTTAAAGGTGATGCATAGAAATAAACAATCTTTCTTCACAAATGTATCGAGAATACACAGTTGTTTATAAATGATAGACATGAAGACTGAGATTTTAACTGTCACCTGCCACTCAAAACAGATAATTATATACTTCCTTAGAATTGTAATGCTCATATAAAGCATTATAAAGTTTTGTTATATTTAAGAATTTCTAAGGAACAGGAAGAATATTAAAATTATGTTAGGACTTTAAAGATGGGTGATAGTGGTCAGAACCACATTAATAGAAGGACTGATAGCAGTGGGTTGACCCCATTCAGCAACTATGAACTCAACATCTACTTGCTCACTCTTGCTCAGAAGAATGGTGGAGAGGATCTTAAGGGCAAAAGGAAGAAATCCTTCTGGATCAAGATACAATTTAATAAATGAAGGGTAAAAAAAGTTAAAAAATTGCTACAAAGGTCATCCCTCATTTCCCTCCAGCAGACTGGTTTCCAGCCAGTCCCCAAACACAGATTACTTTGGGAAAATTACAACCCTGCCTAGTTCTGTAGCTGAGAATGATGTCATAATGCATGGAATATCTCTTTAGTAATTTCAGATCAGCTGTCCTGCCTGTAGCCTCTCCAAATCTCTTGTCTGCTCCCAGCATATTCATGTGCAGGAGCAAAGTGAGAAATAGCAAAGGTCTTGATGCTGTGCAAGCACTGTTTAGCAACAGTGGTGTTATAAGCATAGATCTAATCACCAAATCACCAAATTTGGTTCTATGAAGAAAATTATCTCTATTCCAACCAGTTCCAGTACATTGATACAGCATTCAATCAGTATGAAACAATAAAGCATATTCTCATCAATACAGTCCTATCATCTAAAAAAGTGCCTCAGAAGACAACACACATATTTCTCATCAAAACCTTAGGTACCCTCAGTTTGAAGTAGGGGTAACTAAAGAAGGACACTGATAAAGGCCTATATATATCAAGAAAACAACATATTTTTAATATACCCACAAAATAGGGACCAAGAATATTAATAATGACCGATGAATCCACAGCAGATTAATGGCCCAAAAGTGAGCAAAGAATTTGAGAATTATAACCAATGGGACTTAAATAATTCTTCTCTATTTAAACAGGTGAAAACAAAGTAAGCAAATATTTTGTATGGTCATTGATGTGGATTCCCACAGTCCAGGAAACAGATGGATTCACTTGAATAGGTTTAAAGAAGACATACTGGATGCCTAATCAAAGGACTGAAATGTTCATCCTTTTTTCCCTGATTATAGAGAAGATATAGGGAAGTCCTAATTATGGATTAGAGCTGCCTGCAACATGCCAGGTAACTGTGTGGGTATAAGAGCTGAATAACTGAACTTGCACCAAATGTCAAAATTGAAGTTTTATGTTATTGACATCTTGAAATTGTAAGTGAATCTCAATTTTAAAATAATCTACATAGAAATGCAAATAGACATAATTTTCACCAATCCAGACCTGGTTTGGGATTAAAATGCTGACTAAAGAATCCTAGAGTAGGATTGGCAAGACTCTAAACAAATATTTGTATTCACTATGACATATTAACACAGGCAGAATAATATGGAGACTATGCCAAAATCCTTGTTGGATGCAGTCTGGAACCATATACTGCAGTACAAAATCTTATAAATTTTGCATGTGTTTGGGGAGCAAATATTTGGCTAGCCCTATGTTCTGCAGTAGAAAATGGCTATTAATTTTCATACCACATTATTTTTCTAGATACTGCAATTAACCTTTCCTATTTTTGAGTTTTTCTTCCACAGTAAATGATGCAGTGCAGTATGATTGGCTCCGATTGACACAGTATATCTGTTTGCAATCTGTCAGCTGCAAATATATATATTAAGTAATGCATTTCTGTAAAATATGGGCTGGTGGGCACCTGGCAGCCAGAGAGGTTTAACTCTCAACAGTCTGTGTCTTCATCACTGATCTTGTATTAGGCGGGGCCACAGATTTCACCAAGCTAAGCTTTACAATTCAGTGTAGCCAAGAGCTTTTAGAAGTAAAGGAAGCAAAAGGTCAAAAAGCTTCCAGAGAATTTTTTGGCTTTTTGTTTTTTGAATACAACCCTCTGGATCAGCTGAAAAATTATGATACTCTTTTGCTAATTTATGTCAAGCTACTGTCAATAAGCAGTCTATAAGAAACTTGAATATCTGTCCAACTAGGTTTTAAAATGTTTTAGTATAAAAAATTGAGCACTTCTGTTGATATATCACTTTCCTTTTCTTCTTATATTTACAGTTAAGTATCTTTATACAGGTATTTTCAATAGTTGTTCCTAACCTCACACTAGAGATTAAAAGTGTGGAAAGGCAAATTCATTATATTTTACTTGAATAAAACTTGTCCAAATTTCTTGAAATAGAAATCTTCCATTTTGATTTGACTTATTTTGATATTCACATAGCTTTGTGTAAATGAATTGACTGTGCAATTATTCTAATGCTAATGTACTAAGTTTTCTCTTTTCACCTTAGCTCTTCCACTGATTTTTCTAAAAAATGTTTTTTAATCTTCAACTCTTTTTGACACTATTTGAAGAGTACCTTCCTCTGTTATGCTCATGAAGAAATCATATACTGCCACATTTGATTCATTGTCTTTTTAAAGTCAGAGAAATCACTTCACTTGTCCATATCTACATTGACCATTTTCTGTTATCAGAAAAAAAAAAAAGTAGTAGCTGAAGGAGTAGAGAAAAAAGTCAAATCAAATAAAATCTAGACATAGACTAGACAAATAGTACAATAAAAAGTAATAAATGAGGAACTCTAATAGCCACACAATTGAAAATCTGGAGATTTCAGTGACTGCTGGGCACCTTCTCTGACATAATATCAGAACTGAGATTAAAACCCTTTTAGGTGAATGTTCAAATAACAGCTATCACCAAAGCAGTTATATCAGATATATAGAAATTTATATAAGTGAAGAGAAAAACCAAGGTGCAATTTGAAATCAATGCAAAGATGTCTTTTCAACAGAGAATCTCACAAAAAAAATTTCTTCCTCTAATAATCTCATTTAGTACTAATAGCCTTCTAAAAATAGTATAACAGAAACATCCACTGTTTTTTAGGTTTCATTTTAAATACTTTTTCTAAAACTACAAAATAAACCCAGATATTTGATTTAATGTTTTGAAAATATGGCCTACTCTACTACAATTTTAATTCAGGTGTGATAAAAATTGTAGTCAAAACCTGTACTGACTGTAGATGTAATCTCCATTAAAGCCATTGTGGGTATGGACTGCATTCACCTGAAAATGAACATTTATCTGCACGTCTTTACGATGCCAGATTAATGCTTATGGTATAACTCAGCATCTTCATTATAATTTTCCTACTGGTGGATAACCACTGTTTTTAATGGTGACCATATTTTGAGAGTGGACAGCATAAGGGAATATTTACTATATTATGTTGGAAGAGGCAACAATGCTTACATTGTGGAGTCTGTAGAGAAAATCAAGGGAAAACATGTCTAAGTGACCAGACTGAGAAGCAGAGCACAGTGAATATGTAAACTTTCTAGTTTTTGCCCTTTATCCTCAGGTTGCTTTATCAACTAGGACATACTGTTATTAAATATATTTACCATAATCATAATCATATAATCACAATCAAATAACATCCCAAGTAGAAAAAGAACTACTATTCTCAGTGATCTTCATCCCCATGATCTATTCTACAGACAGAATGCACTTTTCTAATATTGTCTGGTTCTCAAGTCAAGAACCATAACTGACCTAGAGGGCTATCTGTATGTCCAGTGAAATCAATTATCTTTCAGCATAAGGTCCACCATAATTTTCTCATTTCCTTTTACTTTAAACCTTTGTTATAATTCTGGATATTCAATGGAACAAAGGTCTTCTACTGCTATAATTAACATAGTATCACTTTCAACAGATTCTAGACAGAAATCTCCAGATATTACTGTAGTATAGATAAAAATAAAAGAAAGCACTGAGATAAAAAAACCAAAGAAACATTAGCACTTTGCACTTCTATGTAGTTAGTCTTTTAATACTTGGTCATTACATATCTTAAATTAACTTATGATTCCATAAGTTCATTTAACATTAAGAACTTGATTTTGCAGGGTCTTATGCATAAGTCAGCAATATGTTATTGACAAGTAAGACTCTAAGACTAAAATAACTTACTTTCAGAAATTCACAGGCTTTGTACAATGCATTAGATTCAGGAATTTACAGCTCAAGTTCATCTCTAATTAAAACACTGATATCAACCAGTGAAGGTATTTGATACATGACTTCCTCTGTACTTTTAAAGTATTTAAGTAGCATTTGAGGTCTGTAGATCTAACTTTGTGGATGGTCTCTTCTAGAATATCTTACCAATGTGCAGAAATGCCAATATGCCAATGGCTTCTTCTTAGAGCCAGTTATGGCAAATACTTTCTAGGTATCCTTACTTCCTAAGGATCAGGAAAAAGCCATATAACAGCCATATTTGATATAAAAAAGAAAAAGGAGGCTACAAAGAGAGAAAAACAATAGCACCTTATCTGTGATGTTTATATCAAATTACATGAGAAAGATATAAATGAAGATAATATTGTGCACCTGGAAATAAAATTATACACTAAAATAATATTTCACTTTATTAAGGCTCCTTAAACTTAAGTATTTTCAAAATTAAGCAAGAAAACCTCGAATTGTTTAAGATTTGCAGAACTTAGTTCTCTCCCTTTTGCTGGAAATATTCAAAGTATTTTGTTTCCATTGAAAGATTTGTGTGCTGAAAGTCAAATGTCAAACATAGGGTACCTGTAAAATATGTTATTTAGCAAACACCTGAAAAATGTGTTCTGGAAACAACATAACCAATGTTTCAATGGTTGCAAACTTTTCAAGGTATGCATGAAACAGTTTGAAATGGCTGAATTCATCTCCAGAGAGGCATCAATAAAAGGACTGAGTTCCTTTAAACTTTATTTAAAAATAAAGTATTTATTTATTATTTAAAAATTTATTTAAAAATTTATTTTAAAAATTATTTATTATTTAAAAATTTAGCTTAAGCATCTTGAGCAGTAAATACATGTCTGCTGTTACACAGAAGAAACCAATCAACAATAGTGCATCTGAATTTTCTGTAAAAATCAAATATTAATCTATTCCTTCCTCTACACATTCCTGTTCTCATGTTTCATTAAGGAAAATAATGACATTTTTCCCACAGAAATTGCTTCCAAAATAATACTAAGTTACAGAATTTATTGTCTCAAAACACAGTGCTATATACTAACACATTTTATCTTTTACTCCCATTCTGAATGTCAAGAATAAAATATTTTGTTGTCATTATTCATTAAAATTTTAAACTTATTTCAAGTGTGATTCTGTTGCACTGTTGATGGTCAAATTTTGAAAAGAACAAAAATACATAAAAATAGAGCAACATAAGAATTGAAAACTCTTTACCTAAACTTTGGCCATGTTTTCTTTACAGGTGGAGCACATTTTCTCTGTTCAAAGTCATATTTCAGCAATAGTATCCCCAGGTAGCCACCTTCCTTTCCAATTTCTGCTGATATTCTTATCCTGGGAAAAACTGCTCATGACACTCATATTTGTGGATCGATATAAAATGCTGTGAAGCTGATGACTTCAGTTATTTTTTTACATTGTGGCTCCCATTGAGTGAGTAATGAGAATGGCAGAGCAAGAAGGTGAAAATAGCTGAGACTGGATTTTTCAGACTAGTTTTGCTGTAGGCCAGAATTATAAATGGGAGACTTTCAGAAGAGTGACTTCCATATACTTTGGATAAACATATGACCAGCTCTTCTCCCACACTTTGTTTACCTCTCTTCCAGATTTCATTCTTTCTGGTTTTCCTCTTGAAGCTGTATTATTACTTTTCAATTCTTCTCAGCCATGCATTTCTGTTTCTTCAAATCTAATAGTTTTCATTCTGTAAATCTGTTTCCTCAAAATGCATCTTACTTTGCATGTTCCTCCAGGGTCCTCTGTTTAGTCATCTTTTTTTCTCTTCTACGCTCTCATTTTCACTGTTGCCCTGGTGCTTTTTTGTCTTTCTCCACTCACTCCCTTCTCTGGTATTATATGCACTGTGATTCCCTTTTGGTGGTGTCATCTCAGTTTCACCATTTGGTCTCTGTCCACCTGTGATAAAGACTCAAAATACAGAGCAGTCTCCTCGCTTAATATTCAGAAAACAGGGAAAGAAATATCTTCATGCTGGCAAAACTCAAAACAAGCAGCCGAAAATTCTCTGCTGTCTCACATCTCTTTTGAACACACCAAAAAAGGGCTTTATAGCCATAATTAAACTAGAATTTTTAAAAATAATTTGAAATATATTAATTTTATTCTTTACATTAAATATTCTTGCAATGTTGCAGATAGTTTCTTCAACATTTTCAAATTTCACTGATAATGCAGTCTACTACAATACACTGTAAGACTGAATCAAACAAAAAAGGTTGTTCCCACACTGATTGACTCCAATGCTGGCCAGCAGAGAATGACAACCCTCCTTGCTTTCTGCTCCTCATGGTTATGGTATGTGGGCTGCAGTCAAGAGCACATAATTGTTTTCCCTTACCTCTGCATTCTACCACCAAAGGAGAAAGAAAAACAGAAATCTCCCGCAGCTGCTGTCACTGCACCACCATTACCTCTCTATGGCTTTCCCTGCTGCAGATACCACTGTCAGTACCAGTCACATGGGAACAGAACTGTCCGACATGGCTGCTTGTGATGTTCTGCTCACCCCCACACCTTTTTCTGGTTGAGCAATTGCCACCCCTGATAGTTATGATGGCTGCCTTTGTTTTACTGATAACAACACAATGAATCTTGCTCGAAAGCTAAGGGCTAGTTGAGTGTACACAAAAACTAAAGCTGTTATGCAAATAAAACTGCAAGACAACCATCATACTCCATAAATAGTGGACAGCCCTAGCTCAGGGCCCACTGAGCTTTCCTGCATGGCAGCGGCTGCATGCCAGGATCTCCCCTTGAGCACAGATCCCTCGTAAAACTGAGAGAATCCTTGTCGCATCAGATCCTCAGTAAGTGAATTGGGAGTAAGTGAACTGAAACTTTGAAACCTTAGCTAAGTGGCATAAAGGAGTGATTGCATACATATCCTTTAGATATAAACCAAGTCCAGGACTAAGTCTGGATCCAGCTGCACCTAAACTACCATCAGAAAGTTTAGAAAGCAAGGATGTCCTTTCTGAATCTCATGACTGAACAGTTTTGCTGACCCTGTCCCCTATGCAGTAAATAACCAAGTGTACTTGCCGTTGAATCTCCTTAAATCACTGACACATTTACTATCAAACTTTGTTAACTCATTTAATATCAGTAAACGTATTTGTGCTTCTCCCTTATTAATGAAGCAAATCACTCCATCTGTGACATTGGTCCCAGTATCCCACCAGTGAAGCTTTAGCGTCCATCACTTGAAGACACGGGGAACATATGGGAGAAACATGGGGAGTCTGTTTTCACTTCCCATTCTTTCATATGAACATCTGCCTAGCAATTCTTATTAGTTGAGTAGAAAGAATTCCTTCCCACATAACTAATTTTATGGTCCATAATAGCTCAAAGCTTTTATTAAGGCATAGTCTTTTCATTTTTGAAAATGTGTATTGTTACCAAGGAACATAATGGTGATATTTGCTTAACAAATGATAAGACCCTATTCTAAACTCTATTGGATTTACATGGCAAAGTTTTGGTAGTGTGGGGGCTGCAAATCTGCGTTCTGTGAGAACATACCAGAAGCTGCCACCTTGTCTGACAAAGTCAGTTCCAGCCAGGTCCATGACATAAAAAAATGCTGTGCAAAAAGGAGCTGGGAGAGAGGAGCGGGAATGTGTGAGAAACATTTCTGCAAATACCAAGGTCAGTGATGGATGACAGAAGGTGCTTTAGGTACCAGGGTAGAGATTTTCCCTGTAGACTGTGGTGAAGACCATGGTGCCTCAGGTTTTTCCTCTGAAGGTCCCTGGTAAAGCAGATATCCATCCTTCGGCCCATAAAGGACTGCAAAACACAGCAGGTGGATGTGCCCTGAAGGAGGTTGCAGACATGGTGAAGCAGGCTCCTGGTAGGAACTACAACCTCTGGAAAGGAGTCATTCAGGAGTAAATTTTTTCTCAGGACCTGAAACCCTGATGGGAACCCATGCTGGAGCACTCTGTTCCTGAAGGAATGCAACCCCTGGAAGGGAACCATGCTGGAACAATTCATGAAGAACTGCAGCCCATGGGAAGGACACAGGTTGAAAAAGCTCATGAAGGACTGCTTTACAGAGATGGAACTCCACATTGGAGCAAGACAAGAGCATGAGGATGAAGGAGGACCAGAGGGAAAGACTTACGAATCAACTGAAATCCCCATACCTCATCCCTTTGTGTTATTGGGGGGGATGTAGAATAGAGGGAACTGAAGTGCCAGGGAAGAAGGTTGATAGGAAGATGTTTTTAGATTTGTTCTTATTTCTTATTTCTTATTAGCCTACTCTGTTTTTAATTGGCAATAGAGTAAATTAATTTCTAGATTAAAACAATTTCCCTTAATCAAGTCTTTCTTGCCAGTGACAGTAATTCCTGAGTGATCTCATTCACTCAGAAGTTTTTTGCTGTACTTTTTCCTACTCTCCTGTTGAGGAGGAAGCCTGATAGGGCCTTGCCTAATGGCCAGCCAAAGTCAATGCACTACATAAACACATGAATATTAAATAATTTAATAATTTGTACCCATTATCTTGTTACAAGAATTCCTACCTCCATCTTAATATTTAGTGTGAGAAAATACTGTCATGGTTTTAATACATTTTGTAAGACATTTCACAGTTTCCAGACAGTATAGCTCCATCTGTCAAATAACTACAGAATATGAAGAAAAACTTTCAACACAGACAGGTTTATAAACAGGATCACTCCCAAAGGACAAATTTGTAGTTTTGGTTTCATGTGAGCAAGTATAATTAAGATAAAACAGAAGGTGAAGGGAACAAAGGGATTTAAACTTTTGTAATGAGACAGCTAATAAATCTGTTTTCCTCGCCCCTCCTGGTACAGTAAATCTGTTGAGTAAAGTATATGATTTTCTTTTAAGCACTCACTGAAGAAAAAAGTAAACAAGGTAGTACAAAGAGGCTTTGGAAAGATTGTAGGAGAATAACTTGCTAAAAAATTTGGTTGTGTTTTATCATGCAAGAGACAACTGCTGGTTTTCATACGTTGATAAATCTACAATCAAATATGGTATTCAGAATGTGGCTTTTTTATGATAGCAACTTATTATTTGTTAAAGGAAAAGTGCTTTGTTGCATGCTGTTATTTATTGTATAAAATAGGTTAAAGTGAAATGTATTGTAAGAGTAGTAGCTGGGAAATAAAATGTTAAATATAAATCTGGCCCTTTTAACAAACTTCTTTTTTTTTCCTTTTCAAGGTTCCATTTCAGAAGTTCAGATCAATCTAATTTCCATCCTTTAAGATAGCAATTATGAATCTTTGCCTGTGTATATCATTTTTCGTCTTACATCAGTAATTAATCCCACCAAAATTTTGTGACAGAGTTTTAAGTATCATTACCAATATTTTATCAGTGATGGTAACATTTACATATACAGACAAAGCTCTATTTAATTTCTGAAGAATCTTGTATTCTTTATTGCTGATTTTATGTAGCTTGTAGTACCATTCCTATGATCAAGACATGCATGCAAAAATGGTTACTCTATTTTTTATTCAAATGTAAATTTTATACTGCCTGCAACATGTAAATGAATTTACATGAAGAATGACTCAAGATAAGGATGTAGTGTACAATATTTGTATTATGCACGTTGCAAATTTCCTCTAAAACACTGAATATTTTAAAGTTTTGCAATAGGTAGAAACCTATTCTTTCTTATTTCTCAGAAGTCTCAAATTTTGGAAATGCATGCTATAATACTCTGAGAGGCTGAAAAATATTATTCTATTCCAGTGAAGGTAAAGATACGCAAATTTTACTTTAGTTCTATAATGTTGTTGAGTTATATTGAAAAATTTTCTGCTCTTTTGTGGGGAAAAGCTACTAAGTCCAGTAAAGAGATTTGCAGGATTGCTTTTCATTCATGCTAATTACATCTGATTAGTGGTTGCTGATTGATGAAGTGATTCTTAGATGTACATGCACATGCAATGCAAGGGTTGCAAGAGAAAACTCTCCTGTTTGAAAGCAAATATTTTTACCAAATTTCTGTTTTTTCTAATTTGAATTTTACAGGTGCTTGCACTCTGAAACATCTGCAATTTGATTTGGTTTCGCTAGCAATTAACTGAGTTTATTGGAAGTAATTTTTCCTGGCAAATATGGAGTTGTTGAGAAGAGTAATACATCAGTTATAAAGACCAAATTATCTTGTGGTTGGTGCACTTTTGGAAACCATGGGACATGCTGTTTAAGTGCTTTAGCTGAGAGGAGAATAGCAAACTTCTAAGCTAAGAAGTGTTAGAGCAGAAATTTGAAGGCTGTATGACATGTGCCCACTGCTCCCAAAAATAGCTAAAGCTAATTGTTTCAAAATGAGATGCGATTAAAAGGTGATTATATTTGCATCCTTTGGAGGGGAAAAAAAAAGCACATAAACAAACAAAACAACACTGAAAACAAATAATAAATGCCACACCAAAACACAAATATCACAAACCACAGATCTTTGTTGTATCAAATTGAATCCCTGAAACTCTTGGACTTTCTTAACCTTGCTTTCACGCAACTGTCTTTGTTCATAAAACTGTATTAATCATCATAATTTGTCTCATAAATATTTTACCTTTTTGTCAGAATTTAGTTAAATTTAGTTATAATTTCCAGAGCACTCTAATATTAATATGAGGAACACCATAAAGAAAATCAGAAGAAATATATAATGGTGAACATGCTTACTTAAAACAACACCAAGAGTTATTTTCCAGTCAGATGTTTCTTCTGAAAGACTTAACAATTGTTTGGATTATATTGAAATTCACTTTCAGGCCCTGAGCAGTATCACAAACATACATTTTGACCATTACAGCCATGTATTTTTTGAAGCCTATGAATTTTATCTGCTATTTTTGTTCACACAAGGTCAGTCCATGTCTTTGATTCTCCCATCACTGACCTCAGCTTTTGCCACAAGGACTACACAGACATTTTTAAGCTATTGTTTGAAAAAAGTAGGTGGCCCTAAATCTCATGAAATGATAAAAAAAAAAAAAAAAGCTAAAAAACCCACATAACTATTTCTATAATTTAATAAGGACATAGAAGACGAGTCAAAAAGGTATGTATTCTGGGAGGGGAAACAAAGAGGGAAAAAAAGCGCTAAAATCTCAACTTATCTTCAGAGCTGCTCCCATTTTCCTTCCAGCTTGTTTTCATCAAGTTTTTAGTTTTTCTTCCCCTTAGTAGTTTCATTTACTCAGAATGCAAATAGATAGTGTCAAGTGACAAAGATGACCTATCTACTGGTGAGTATAAAGTGCCTAAAATACTATCATTGATAGGAGTGTTGTTTGGATTGAACAGCCATACAGTAATTTAAAGATATGAGCAGATAAATAAAAAAATTGCATTGCTGCAAACAGCTCAAAATTATAGAACCTGAAAAACCAATTGCATTACAGGTGGTCGAAATATATTTATAAGTCTCAAAGTTCATCTAGGTCCACTTAGATCTTTGGATCTGACAAGCATTGAGACACTGACTGTCCCTGCATTTCTCTGAGGGAACTGAAGTTTACAAATTTTTGTCACATTTTTCCTATCTTAAATGATTAAATTCTCTCTTTTATTCAGGAAAGGTGCTGTAGACTCTCAAGATTTATTTTTTTTAATCAATATGAAAAATAAATTTTGTTCCATTATACCCTACATGGATGGGATTTGTTCCAACTACTCTGTTCTAATTCTTAATCAACTAACCTGAAAAACTTGGAGAAAATCCATTCTGGGTTAATTAGTCCTGGATGCATTTACTCAAAATGTATAACAGCATACACTGAAAATCAATTATCTAACAGTCAATCCCCATTGTTATCACACTAAAGAGTGCATAATAGTGAGGATTTCACAAAAAAAATATCATTCCCATGCTTGAAAAAGGCATCCCATCCTGAAATGTAAGTAACACTGTGAGTATTTCTACCCATTTACTGTTTCGATGACTAGAATACACAATTAACTTCTGTGTTGCTTAATATTTCTGTCTTTCTGGATCTAGTTTTTATTTCCACTCAATTTGACATGTCAGAAATTAATTTAGTGCTGCCCTTGAACATTATCTCAATTAGGAAACTGAAATAACTTAAACTAAACTGATGAATGTAAATGTTTTAGACAGAAGTATTCACGACAAGTGTACAGAAACATGAGAACACACAGATATGCTACTAAGACTCTGCTTTAATTAGAACCTATTGGAGACAGACCAGGGAAGGGCTACAAAGATAATCAGAGGACTTAAGCACCTCTCCATTGACAACAGGCTGAGGCAGTTGGGGTTGTTCAGCCTGGAGAAGAGAAGGGTCTGGGGAGACCTTACAAGCACCTTCCAAGTACCTAAAAGGGGCTTACAAGAGAGCTGGAAAGGGACTTTTTATAAGGGCATGTAGTGATAGGACAATGGGGAATGGCTTAAAACTGAAATAGAGCAGGTTTATATTAGACATTGGGAAGAAATTCTTTACTGTGAGGGTGGTGAGGCACTGGAACAGGTTGCCCAGAGAAGCTGTGGTTGTCCCATCCTTGGAACTGTTCAAGGGCATGTTGGTTGGGCTTTGAGCAACCTGATCTAGTGAAAATTGTCCCTGCCCATGGCAAGTAGGTTGGAACTGTACGATTTTAAAGTCCCTTCCTGTTCTAATTACTTGATAGAGATTTTATTAAAATATTTTCACATAAGCAGAGTCAGTATTCAATGGATCCTCTTCTATGTCCACTTTCTTCCTTCTTTGGAAAACTAATTAAGTATAAAATACACCTGACTAGAATAGTTAAGCTGTTAGGACAATTACATTTCCACAAGCAGAAATTGTGGTAAGACCGTGTGTCACAGAAAAAATGAATAGGGATTGATTATTAATTTTCCCATAAGTATATTTTAACATTACAATAAATTAGACTCTTCAAATCAAATCACCCTCCCAACCATTTTTTTCAAACATCTTTAATATTGCAGGAAGTAAAATATTTCTATGAATTACAATTCAGCAATTAGTCATATTTATTCACAGAGCACTGATCTGGACTAAATCAAACTTGATTAATTTCTCTTGATTATACATTATTGTGCAGTTCTGTGAATATGCATACTGGTATATATGTGGTTTGGAGTAAGAAGGCAGAACAAACAGGAAAGGATGCAGAGGTTGAGACAGACTCTTTCAGTCTTTACCACACTGTGATGCTATTATCTCTTCACCCAGTAGTGGCTGTCTGAGGCATGAGATCAGGCAGTAAGGACCTATGTTCTTATCCATTAGGGGCCATTCTTGCAATCCAATGTGCTCTATAAAACCGTGGTCAAAAGGCAACCTGAACACTTGGATAGACTAGACTAGAGTTTTATTAAAGATGCATTCCATGAGCTTTTAATTTTAATGATTTTTCTTTGAGAATCCTTCCATTTTACGGATACTCATCTGGTATTCTTTGGTGTAGTAACCATGATTATATTCTATTTATCCACTGTATCTAAAACAGGAATTCTATCCAATATACTTTTTAAAGTAATTGAGGTCTCTGAGTTTTACTGGGCCTGTGTCTATAAAGTGTCATTTTCAGAAATAATTCACTAGCACATATTGTATGTTCTGTGTCTTCTAAGTATTAATGGAAGCAGGAATTAGTAAAATGTCTGTGGTAATAATTCAGCCTTGAGGTCAACATGGAAAAAGACTGGTATTTCAAAAAATTAAATTTTGAGATGCTGCTGTCATTTAGCACTTTTGCAATTCAGGTCTACATTTTGGTTGGCTTTGTTTAAAGCAAGCTGTCTCCAGTGTATTCCAGCAAAATCTTGATAAAAATTTAAAGAAATACAGTGGATTTGCTTTATTTTCCACTAATGTAGTTTTGATTTTCTTTTAGTGCATTGACTTCCTACTCACATTGCCATGTTCTAAGCCAGAATTTAGCCTGCTATCTCTTCAAAAGAAAAACTGAAAAAGTATGTTCATAAGATATTTTCCTGCCAAAGTGATTGATAGACCATACAGCCAAATATTTTAGTAGGGATTGCTTTGTTTGTTCTTTTCCCACAGCTTAGTTTTTACAGCAAATGGCTGTGTACAAAATGAGTAACACAAACTATGTCTTTGAACTCAAGAGAAACCAGGACAACATCCTGAGACACCGGGAAACAGAACACTTAACACCAAACGAAAGCAATTCAGGAAAATAGGGCTGTTAAACATAAAAAGTTCTTTTAAAGAAAATATGAAAACACCAGTAGAGAAGTATACCTTTCTGAGTGTTTCTCAAAGGTACCAGATACCTTGTTTTGTTCTTGTTTTTGAAGGAAAGCTTGTCTTTGCTTCTGCAGCTTTCCAACATGAAAATATATACATATCTTTGATGGTTTTTTAAATAATTTCCAGAATCTGCCAACACTGGGAAGGATAACTCATTTCAACAGCAAATATTTTCTCCATACTTTCAGAAAACAAACATTATCACATAGGAAGAATGCTTGTAGAATATCTGAAATAGATTTTAACTGTAGGTCTGCAAACCAGCACAACATCTTAGGCTAGCCACTCTCAGGATTTGAAGGTTGCTAAAAGGCATCTGTATTCAAAGTGATACTCTACCATGATGATTAGCATAAACAAGAAATAAACACATCTGGTCCAGCGGAAATAATTTTCAGCTCCACTGTTGAATTCCTTTTGTCCATGATTTGTGTATTTCAGTAGATTTTGTCTTGGTTGTTGACAAACTTCTATAGTTTGAGAAGCTTCTATGTCCATTAACTGAAAAAAGGAATAAACTATCCATAGCATCTCTTCTTATGTATGGGATGCCCAGCATACACACTTGAAAGTACATCTTAAACCTGAAAGAGTGAGCTTTGGGACTGGAAACTAAACGGCTACATTATATACTCTATTGACCCAGATAATTAGACTGCATATGATTCCACACTAATATATCAGAGAGTTAAACTGCTATCAGAAACAGAACTAGAGCTCCATGAAGCTGGGCTGTGACAGCTGATTCAGCATGGTGTGGTGAACACCTGACTTTAGAAAAATATGGATGGTAACATCATGTCAGTCCTGTAAGCAAAAACAGACGGTCTAATTGTACATCACTTCAGATTGTAGCTCTGGCTAATAGTCACCAGCCTAAATGCAAATATCTTGTCTATCATTAAGAGAGGCCCCTGACTTCATGGTTGACAGAAGCCTGAGGTCACAAGCTGATGAAGGTCCTTTCCTATACTCTTGGGTAAGGTAACTAAGTCTAGGAGAAAATGCCATATTCCTCTGGCAGAAGACCAGCAGTCTTGACACACTGGACCTACAGGTCTCATCCTTTCTTCCGAGGTACATTCTGAAGTTGATTGGTAACCATTATATTTATGCAGGCTGGTCCAGCTGAGTGTGTCAGGTGCTCTCTGAGAAACCTTTCCAGACAGATCCCATAGGGGACTTTGTCAGACATGCCATGTCTTCTAGATCTCTTCAGATATGGGAAAACAGAGACCTAATTGAAAAACCTATTAAGAGGGATTTAGAGCTCAGCATGAGAGGCAGAATGGACCTCCAGAATGGTGTTTTCCAGGTCACAGAGCTGTTGCCAAGAGCTAAAAAAATCAATGAAATAAATTTCCTGCCAAGCAAAATCTTGTGCACAGGAGAGAGAGGTGCAAAGCAGATTTCTGTCTGGCTTCCTACTGAGCTAGAACACATGGAGTTCCAGCAGCTGTGAGATGGAGACAAGAATTAGAGAGTTAATGAAGAAATTGGTGAAGATATAGAAATTTGTGAAGTACAGGGAAGATGGAGGTGGTGTTTGAGGCTGTATGCAACTTCCAGTCAGTGCTATGTACTGGTGACATGTTGCACTGTTTGGGGCGGCCAGCCCTGGGAAGCATTGTGTTAAGCATTTGCTACAGGCCATAGACAGCCTAACCAAAAAGAGGAATTGAACTGCACATCTGTAAGAAGAGCAAGAGGGAGGGTCCAGGGAACTGCAGGATGTTCAGTCTCACCTCTGTCCTCTAGAAGATTATCAAGTAAAATGGACCAAATTCCAGACAAAGCCATTTCCAATCACCTGAAGAACAAGCAAGTGTTTGGAGACAACTTTTCTGGGAATGGAAAATCATGCCTGACCAACCTGGTGGACATCTATTAAAGGAAAGTAGTGGATTGTCACTCACCTTAGCTTAGAAAGGCTGTCAACACAGTCTAATATAGCATGCTTGTATAGTCAAACGTGAAGTAAGAGATATTTCTTCCAGATATAATTAAAAACAGAAAAATCTTAATGAGAATATAAAGTATAAGAACAGGTTTCACTAAGATGTTCTGAAATGCCTGCACTTGAAGATTTTCAAACTTTTTTGCTTTAAACTCTAAGAAACCTGGTGTAGCTTAGACTACTTTAGACATCCAGAGGTCCTACTAAACTATTGGGTTTTTGCAAATTATTCTAGGACTGAAGTATAAAATTCAGAAAATCAAGGTATTTATCTGTCTTAAAAGGTGGGAGCAGATGAAAGAGGGTATGAAGTGAAACAATACTTATTAGAACTCCAGATTCAAACTAAAGCATTTGGTGCCTGAGTACTTGTTTTAGAACTATTTTTTAGATTTTTTATGTTCCCAAAATTTACATACAGATCTAGATGCTGAAGATCTTCATCAGAACACTATCAAATTATGTATATTACAGAATCACAGAATGAGTTGGGTTGGAAGAGACCACAGTGGGTTATCTGGTCCAACCTTCCTCCCTGCTCAAGCAGGGTAATCCCAGAGCACATGGCACAGGACTGCGTTCAGATGGTTCTTGAATATCTCCAGGGAGGGAGACTCCACGACCTCTCTGGGCAATCAGTTCCAGTGCTCAGTTACCTGCACAGTAAAGAAGTTCTTCCTCGTGTTTAGGTGGAACATCCCGTGCATCAGTTGAATATGAGGAAGAGCATATCAGATGTATGTAAAAGTAAATTCACATAAATAGGCATTTCAAACAAAAATTAAAATGTTCTGACCTCATTCATTCTATATCAAGCATAGGCTATATGTTGGCGTATGGCAATTCATATGTACCATAAAAGTCAAAGAGTCAAAAGGAAATTGACTTAAATTTGTTTAAACTATTTACATAAAAACTATAAGCGCTTTTTTTCCCATGATTCTTCCGAAGACCCAAGAAAATTTTTTGGAAACCAGAGAGGACATTTTTCACCTTCATACAAAACTTGTCATTCCATAAGAAAGAGAATAAAAAGTAGATGATTTCTTTTTTCTCTTTTACCAGTTGGAAAATTGCTACACTCTGAGAGGATGTAGAGAGGAATGCACTGCTAAGCCTAGTATGAATAAAATTTCTCAAGTATCCTGCCAAGCAGGACATTTATGAATGTCTGTAGTTACAGGAGTCGCACTGCACTCAGATGACTCCCTTCTGTTTTGAGTTCCAGTAAACAGAAATTTGACACAAGTCCAGGTTCATAAGGGAACCAGTAGAAGGCCAACATGAGTATGTGAGAATTGTATATCACCACTGATCTTTCCTTTGTGAATGAAATGGTAAATTTTTTGCCATAATTTTTGGCAGAAACCTGGACTATATTTATTGCAGAAACTTAAAACATTTGGTAGTCCATCATTCTTCCAGTTTTACATTCTAATTCTACCAGATGCTAAACCACGGGCAAATCTCATATAAATCTCTTAGATCAGGCTGTGAATTGTTTCAGGTAAGGGAAGTCTTTTCCATTCTGCACTTTTACAGGTAATAAGATCTTTATTTCAGGCTGGATGTGTCGCTGTTCTCACCGCGGCCGAGTAGAGAAACGACACAGAGTCCAGGCTCAGGATAAATGGAAGAGATTTAATACGTTTTCCAAAGGCTCTTTGATGTTAGTTCACAAGAGTGTGTTAAATGGCCTAAAGTAATTGGTCTTTTGGCCATCCAACCCTGAAGGGGATTGGTCAAGTTCTAAGACACCCATTTCCAAATTTTGGCTGGTCAAAGCCATAACAATACTGCGAAACAACCTGCAGGTGCAAGAAGTTTACAATACTGTAATCTTGTTTAAAGTAATCTGCATGGGAAAGACAGAACTCTCACAAACTACTGCAGAGAGCTGAAGAAATTCTCTGCCGAGGCTTTTTCAGCATCCATATGGATGTACTAGAGTCCAAGATAAATACATGACACTGGGTCATATTGGTAGCCAATATAATTTAGTCTAATATGGTACAGTAGGATAAAGATTATTGAATCCTTGAGGAAAGTGTACTTTTAAAATGCCTGTCTGCGTACAACCTAGGGTAGTCTGTAATAAACACAAAACACAGAAGTATTATCAAATACTGATATTTCTCTTTAAATTCATTGTTAGGTGTAGGAATCTAATTTATTCTCCAATGCTTGCAGGGTGTTAACTGCATACATGTTACTAAAATGGATTCTAAATCTCTAAGATAACATTTATAATATTAGCAACTTTTTCCTAAGGGTATGCTGAGAAGAAGGATTTTAAAACACTACAGTAACCCAAGAACACATAACTTCAGGTAGGAAATGGTAATCAAAACCATTAAGTTTTATCACTACAATTGACAATCTTCATCTTGGCTTATTTCTTGTTTTGTTTAGAAAGTTGCTTTACAGATCAGGTTCAGCTCTGGAAACAGAAACAACAAAAAAAGATTCCCACTGAAATGGAAAATAAGTTCTACTATTGTGTGGTTTGTTTGCTTATTTTGTCTCTCTTTTTTTTTTTTTCCACTGGCATTCTCTCTGACAGACTGATGCTGTTCTGAAAAAGCATCTGAAGGTCATGTGCTTTAGTTATGCATCAGGCTCATCTATTCAGCAAAACAGCAAAAACAGATGTTTAAAACCTGCAAAATATATGCAGGTCAAGGCTAAATAGGATAGGAAAGGAGAGTTTTAACCAACAAGATTGTTATTAATGAGATGATTATGCAGATCTTTCCCTCAGCAGAACTTTTATCTTGATTCTTGAAATTCTCCACTAATCTTGCATGCAGGATTTTTTACACGTCTTCTGAAGATGAGAAAATGGTTTTCATGCATGTTGGCCAAAAGTTTTACCAATTTTATGTCTGATTCTCCTTGGTCATGTGTGTAAATCTATTTATATGTCTTTATCCTTCAGACTTAAACATAATGTGGCATTATTTATTTCCTTTTTTTTTTGTTTTTGATCAAAACAATATAATTTTTCTTCTATTTTAATTTCTGTTAGGCTCAGTGTAAACTCTCTACAAAACATCCTGTAAGCCTAAGCTTGACTACATAACAGGAACAACCTGGTAACTGATCTACTACCTAATAATTTTACCAAAGCTAATGTAGAAAATTATTCTTTTTCTTTTACATAAAAAATTATCCTTTCTGCTCCATTCTATCTAAGAGCTAAAAGTCTGATAGGGGCAACATTTCCTTCTGAAGGTCTTCAGTAGACTCTCTATGTGGAGTACATGACAAGATAATAATTTACTGCAGGAGTAAAGATTTAGTAAGTGAAACAGGCTAGATCCCAGCTCCCTGTGGCTGCCTGAAATGCCTCTTCAGCCAGCAGGTGATCTTGCAGCAGCAGCAGTTTCTTACTCTGCTGGTTACACTGAGCAGTTCCAATTAAGGAGGAGGATTATCCCCTGCATGGGAGTTGGCAAAGACTCTAATGTCAGAATCGTCAGGCTGGTCACACACACACAAAATAAATTGTGATGACGAAAAGCACTGGCCTGATTTCACTTCAGCCAAGACAAAGTAAACGGCTACCTAGGGTGAACAGCAAAAACAGCTCTGATGATGGATGCTGTCATGGAAGACCGTTAGCATGTCTTTTAAATGTATATGTATATGTAATGTATATGTAAATGTATATGTCCCTTGACATGAGAATGCTGTGGTTTGTGCTTAGAAGTGTATAAGAATTGCTCATTGTACAAACTCTGCAGCAGAAAAAAGAGGACTCCTGGCCATTGTACCCAGTCTCCATTTACTTCTTTATCCACAGTTAAACATACAGTAGCCATTTGTCCTGATTTTAAATGCTCAGTTAAGATATCAGCCCATTCTTGGGTATTTACCTAATCAATTATAAGGAAAAGGAGGTGGGGGGGAAAGGAGGCAGGGTCTTCAAAGGGCAAGTCTACGTGCTTATAACTGGAGTGGCTTAATATTTTAATCACTGTTCAAAAACATCTGACAATTCATAGTCTCTCTGATGACTATAGAAAAACTGTGAGTTAGATGCTTTGATGGCTAAAACTGCCAGGATGAATCCAGGCCTAACTGGGTTCCCTTATGCTAACATAAAGTTATTGATCTACTACAGCAATACCTTGGCTTTCTAGAAATCATATGATACCTCAAATGTATGGACTAGAGACAAAAAATATAAATAAATTTTCAAGCTTTACAGAGATAATCTAAACAGTTTCTTAAGCCTAAAAAATACCATTCTAATTTTCTTTTTTCTATTTAGCTATACAGAGAAACAACTATCTGGAAAAACTCTGTGCCTCACCACCACATGCCAAGCTACAGTTAGTTTTATGCTTTGCCTCAGATCCTCAAAGAAATAATATTACACACATTGAAATCAGTGGGAATTCATATCTTCAGAAATTTTAATTTATATAAATGGAAATCTGAGGAGCCTGATGATATTATAGTGAGATTAGATAGATAGATATAGATATAGATGATATAGATATAGATATAGATAGTGAAAAAATCAAATCTGGATGGACCAATTTATTGATTAGATCAAAATAAGAATTTTTAGCTTTTTCATTTTGTTCAATTTGCATTACTCACCTTACTTATCAGGGATTTTGGTTCCATAATGACTGCCAGAAATCTTTTATTCATCTTCTACTGTTGACTTCTTTACAAAGTGAAGATAAATCTAAACCATTTTTCTTTTAGTTTAATTGATGCCACAAAATATACATTATTTTGATGCTCCTTTAGCAGAGGTTCTTTATTTCTGTCCACTATTTCCTGCTGAAATAATTGCTGTGCAACACATATGTAAACAATTTTATAGAAAACATAAAAAATCAATTGCTATGAAAAATTATATAGGTGCTTAAGTCTGATCTGTCCTTACTGTGCTGTACCATTACACTTTGGCAGATTGGCAAGAACTGGAAAAAAAATGGAGAACTGGAGAAGCTGGCAGCCATGGCTTGGACAGGTGTCCTCTTCGCTGGGTTAAAAACTGGCTGGGCCCAGAGAGTGTTGGTGAATGATGCTAGACACAGTTGGCAATCTGGTTGGGTTCCCCAAGGCTCCGTATTGGAGCCAGTCCTCTTTAGCACCTTTACTGACGATCTGGACAAAAGCATCGAGTACACCCTCTGTAAACTCTTTGTTGGTTGGTGGTATTGATCTGCTAGAAGGCTGTGCCCAGCAAGAAAGGACCTATGGGTGCTGTTGACAGCCAGCTGAACATGAGCCAGCATGTCCCCAGCTAGCCAAGAAGGTCAACAGGCTTGTATCAAAAATGGTGTGTCCAGAAGAACTATGGAAGAGATTGTTCCCCTGTACTCAGTAATGGTGAGGCCACGCCTCAAGTCCTGTAGTCAGTTCTGGGCCTCCCAACTCAAGTAAGACATTGAGGTCCTGGAATGTTTCCAAAGAAGCCAATGAAGCTGATAAGGGGGTTTGGAATACAAATCCTGCAAGGAGCAGCTGAGGTAACTGGGAGTGTTTCTTCTGGGGAAGAGAAGGCTTAGGTAGGCTTAGGTAGGCTTATACTCTCTACAACTACCTGAAAAGTGGTTGTAGCAAGATGGTTGGTTGGCCCTTCTCCCAGGCAACCAGTGACATGACAAGAGGAAATGGCCTCAAGCTAAAAACCAGGGGAGACTCAGGAAGAAGTTCTTCACTCAAAGGTTGGTTAAACATTGGAACAGGCTGTCCAGAGAGGTAGTAGATTCACCATCCCTGGAAGTCTTCAAGAAACTACTGGACGTGGCACTTACTGGTATATTTTAGTTGGCATGGTGGTGTTTAGTGAAAGGTGTGAGTCAATGACCTGGGAGATCTTTTTCTACCTTGATGATTTTATTCTATGATTCTATGATTTTATACTTTTCATAGGCTCCACCAAATATGTTTATTGTTGCCAGATTTCCAGACTCGTCCAAACTAGGCCCTAGCACTCCTCAATTGTGGACTTGAATTGCAACCAGTCATTTCTAAGAACATGAGTTCTTAATCTAACGACATTCAACAGTTGATTCAGAGGTCAGTTTGTCCCAAAATACCTTTCCAACCATTCTTTTATTCTGCTTTAGGACAGATTTCAACTGCTTAGCAATGAGAAACTTTATTTGAGATGCCCTAGAACAGCTCAGAAATTCACATGAACTAGAAAATCTGGAGTTCATGGTGTCCTAGGTGCCCCCCCCCAAAAAAAACCCAAACCCAAACCTATGCGTTCCATATTACTCCATCAATCTGCACAGTCTGCTTTACTGTCACCTTAAGACTCGGCAACCCAGGAAACAGGATTTGTGTGTTTTATCCCATGTCCACAGAAAGGAGGGAGTGCGGGATCCCTTTATAAACAGGAAATGGACACAAAGAGCTCTCTTTTGTTTCTCTCTGGGCTCCTGAGAGGGTTGCCTGGGACAAGGCTCTGAGTTGCAACCCAAGAAGCTGAAGCACTGTGAGGCAAAAGATCTCTTTTTTTTCTCCCTGAGCACTGGAGAACATGGCTTCTCCATCTTCTTGTCTTTGTCTTCTGGTCCATGTGGTCTGCTATGGTGGCTGCCATCTTGGGAGGAGGGGCTTCTCCACCATCTGTTTTCTTTGTACTTGGAGGGAACATATGACTCAGCACCGTTGTATGTAGAGTTTATTGCTGTTATCTTGGTTGTTGCTGCTTTTCCTTTTAGTAAACTTATTTTTTCACATATATCTTCTCACATTTGTCTCTCCTTATTGGTGAAAGGGGAGTGGTTAAAACTAAAGGGGAGGTAACTCATTTTGGAGTCTCTGACACATAAAATTGTCTTAAACTAAGACACATGACTATAAAAACTTTAAGATATACATATATGTGTCTAGCTACCTATAGCTATAACTTCCTCTTGTGGCTGAGAGAACTTCACAAATATTTAGCAGTAAGTCTTTCTTGTTCTGCAAAGAGCTGTAAAGACCCTTTTCCATGCAAAATGACATCTTTTATTTCCCAAACCAATATAAGTGTCTAAAGGGACCAGTTAAAATTTTGTTGTCTCATTAGGTCCCAACTTTCCACAGACCAGCAACCCTGTTGCTGGAATTGAATTTTCAGTCAAGTTGTTAGACAGTTATCAGATCCTTGAACTCATATTTCCAAGAAATGTAAAAGAAAGGTGGCTTATAAAATAAGGATCTGATTCTATCTATAAGATTTTGCAGTTCAATCTTAAAGTGCTGCCTCTAAATCTGACCTTGAACATCTGTGGATTCTTTCTGTTCATAAATGTACAGAAGATGCTAACACACATACAGAGATACCACAGTCCTGACAGAAAAAACTCAAAAAATCAGAGAAACCGCTCTTGCTAACAGTGCATATGGATGCATTCATGTTTTTCAGTGACTCACAGTTATCTAGTTCTGACTGAGATTCTTGTCTCTTCTGTGCTTATTGTTACAGAACAATACACAAAAGATTTTCTGAAAACAAAACAAGGCAAAAAATCAACAAGAAATTAGGATCATCTCCACCTTGAGAAACACCAGTAAAATTTATTCAATAGAAAGTTTTGTCTGGAGAGTTTTATTAAACTTCTTGTTTTGAAAATCCTTCATTTCTTCAGTAACAGCCAGATTTAGCACTCATGTGATGAACCTAGACTGCCTGTTACGGATCTGAGCTTGAATTATAGGTTTCTGTATTTGTCCTGTTAACAGACAGAATTCACTAAGAGAGTTTTCAGAGCAGTTTGGGGAGAAAAATAAACCTTACTTTATTGCATGATGGGTGTAAGACCCAAAGCCCAGAATGACATTGGAGGAAAGAACAATTATAGATAATTAAAAGAAATCAGTATGTAGTTTTTGTTTGCTTTCCATGGGATAGAAATGTCCACTGAGGGTGGATGCAACGTGCAATTGCTAGTGTAGTCTACAGATGACTTTTTTTTTATGTGGAAGGAGGTTATATTGATACCAGCTTGAAAGATGTAAAACTTATTGTAGAACTGCTCAAATAAGGCCCTTCTAACAGTAGGCAATGAAAAACTCAACCAAGTAAGTCCCAGCAGTTGTGTCAAAGTAACCCATCTCCCACAGCTGATCAGAACTGGTAACAGACTATCAATGACAGAAGCCTAGAAGCTGCTGCACTGAAAAGAATGCAAATGCCACTGGGAAAAAGAAAATCCTAAGCAGCAAAAATTCTAAATTAATGCCAAAGTCAACCATGGTATGGGACATGATATTGCAATGACTTTTTATAAAGATTGCTCAGCTCAGCAGTGTCCAAATGGCATGAACTATGAAATTCAAATCATAATTATTTAAAAAGCATTGAAAGCCATTGAGGCAAAGAAACTATTTTAAATTTTGCACTGACTGCAAATAAATTGCACAAGATTTTGTAACTTTTAACCAGTGGTGTGCAAATAGGTTTTTAGGCCTAAAGGGATACTGAAACTAGTTATATGTTTCACCAAGAGTTTCCAGTTTTGACTGGTGTAGTTTCAAGTGTTCGATTACATTAAAAGTGGATTTTGTTTGTTGAAGCAAAAAATATTCAAAACAATATATATTTATAAACATAGTGCTAATGCTTTTCTTTCATATGAGGAAATATGTTTCTTAAATGGGTAAACAGCTTTGCATATATCCTATAATAATTAGTGTGGTTACTAAAATGAAGCCTAGAATTTCTAGATTAAACATTGCCCTAGATACTCTCTTAGAATCATGTTTCACTGATCTTTACTGGACAGGAAAATATAATGTAAGTGACAAATAAAAATTCACACGTAACTTTCTTTATGTGAGTAGGTCTTTTGAACTCCAAAGGACTAATATTCATACGTAATTATGTGCATGTATTTGCAGTTACAAAATCCTGTCTTTAGACATGAGAGAAATGTCATCATTGTTAGCCTGGTACTGGAAAATGTTTCACATCCCTAATTAAGCAAACCTCCCTAAGAGTTTTCAAAGGGTACAGTTCTGAAAGAAGCAAGGGGTAGGAGGTAGGGAGGATGGGGAGGAATAGAGTATATGGGAGACCTCAGTTCCCTTTTTGCAAAGCACAGTGATTGTGTGCATAAAAATGCCAGTCTGCTCAAATAGTTTGTAACCATAGCAACTCCTGGAGAAGACAGAGAAGAAAACAGACTAATAGGGGTCTCCTTTCTCCAGATCACTGCATGGGAAAATGAGCAAAAGGGAGAAAGAAAGACTGAAGAGACTTTTCCTGTCCCAAGAAGTTTACAATGTGAATTTCAAGAGTTATTATTTTCTGTCCTCTTCTGATGAGTACTTAAAAGTTGTTTTGTTATTTTGTTGCTTTGTTTGGTTTTGATTTTGCTTTTATACTTTTTACAGAAGCCATAGTCCAAAATACTGTAATTAAAATATTTGGATGGGGGACATAAGGTTAGGAGCTCAGAAAAACCTTCCTTAAAACATTTAATTACAGAGAGAATTTACGCATAATGAATTTTTTATTCCTTTTTAAAATTTATAGCACCAATTAAATGTTAGTTTGCGGTTTTTTTTTCAGCCATGAGATGCAAAAGGTGTTTATATATGTGTTTTGGGGTTTTTTCCCTGTAAAACAGTATTCAAAATTAAAGCAAGTAATGCACTTTTCTGTCTTCTGTGTGCACGAAGTGTTAATTTGAAAATTTTGGAGAAAAGTTTTTATAGGGAATTGCTTTTAATTTGTTGATTTTGTGAGCATTTATTCCTCCAGACAGTTTTGTGGAAGGCTTTGTATTGTTTTTCATTCAAGATCCTGCAGCTCAAAACTTCCAATAAGAGAGTGAAAAGAGGTTTGCTTATCAAAATCTTCTGCAGTTTTTATAGAAATGGTGAATATCAACTCCCAATCGAATCTATCCAGCCAGAGCACACACGAGTCTATCTGCCAGAGCAGATATCTGTAATCACAGAATAGCAGGATGGCTGAGGTAACAAACCATCTCTTGAGATCATTTGGTCCAGAACTGAGTAGAACATTAAGATCGACTCACTTCACTTGTTAGCAATGGTGATGCTCCTCCTAATGCAGACCAGGATTCCCCTGGCCTTCTTTGCCACCAGGATGCACTGCTGGCTGATACAGCTTGCTGTCCACCAGGACTCTGAAGGTTCTTCTCTAAGGTATAGCTTTCTAGCCAGTTGGTTCTCACTGGCCAGAGACAATCAACTGGCTTGGGTTTACTCATCCTCAGATGCAGGACTTTGCATTTCTCCTTGTTGAACTTTATGAGAGCTTCTTGGCTTGATTCTTCAGTCTGTTGAGTTCTCTCAGAGTGGCAACACACCCATCTGGTGTATCAGTCACTTCCCACAGTTTTGTATCATCTATTAACTTGCTGAAGGTGCACTCTGTCCTAGAGTACAGGCTCTTGATGAAAATGTTATACAGTACTGGCCCCAGGATCAAAACTAGTACCTTGCCACCAACTGAATTCTGTACTACTGTGAACCTTCTGGGTCTGGTAGTTCATTCAGTTTTTGATTCACCTCACTGTGCGCTCACCTAATCTGTACTTTGTCAGTTTGTCTATGAAGATGTTAAGGGACAACATGCCCAAAGCCTTATTAAAGCTGAGGTAAACATGTCCACTGCTCTTCCATCACCTACCAAGCTAGACACCTAATTGTAGAAGGCTGTAATATTGGTTAAGCATAATTTCCCTTCCATGCTAATTACTCCTAATCACTTTCTTGTCCTTTATGTGTCTAGAAATAGTTTCAAAGAATAATTGCTCCATCATATACGCAAGAATTTAGGTGTGGTTGAGTAGCCCACAGCTCCCCAGATCCTTCTTTTTGTCCCTCTTGAAGATATGAGTGATATTTGCTCTCTTCCACTGATTGGAAACTTCTTCCAATCCCAATGACCTTTTAAACGTAATTGACAGTGGCATTTCAGTGACATCAGTGACCTCCCTCCTGTTCCACATATAACTTAAACGTCACATTATTAGTAATAATGTTGTTCTGGCTGTTACATTGCTCTTTTCAGTCTCTTATCTCTGCTCCCTGCTTTCTTCAGATTTATAATTTGATTATGTAATTGGATTAGAGACGGGGAGAAAAATTAAGCAGTATGCAGAAATGAAACCATAGAAATCTGAAATATCCACTCATGCATTTTCAGATGAATGCAGGACAAGTCTCAGAACTAGGAAATAAAGAAAAATATTTGAAAAATCTTTACATTTATTTTAAATAAAGCAAAATTTGGGCAAACAAAGTCCATGTATGTGTTTTCTACATGGAGAGAGTATGATTGAATTTGTTAAATAATCTATTTAATTAATTATTTTACAAATAATTTGCTCTGCTCTGGACAGTGCTTTGAAATGTAAAGTATGCAAGCCCTCAGTACCAAAAAATTAATAAATAAGATGCAAAGTACATGTAGCAATGAGTCAGTTTTTCCCTGTGCTTTTAGAATTCTTGTGGACTCACCGCATTAAGCTGAAAACTGGGGCATGACCTAAAGGAAAAATACACTAGTTTTTGAATAAAAGAAAAATAAGCATTTCTTCAGTTTTCTTTCAATTTTGAATTAAAGTAGGGTATTTCATGGCTAGTTCTTATGGAAAAAAATCACCAGTATTGCAAACTTTTGTAGCCAGGGTAGTATACAAATCATGGATGAGATTAGGTGTATTTGTGGTACACAAAGTTCTGTTCTTTCTGCTTTATCAGCTGCTACCCAGGAGTTCTTTTCCCATTTTCAACTATTCTCTTTTTGTTATATATGTTTTCTAAACAAAATGCCCACATTCAGTATGTAGCATTCCCTCACTTTCTCTTCCCCCATTCTCTCTCTTTCTCACCTGACAGCTCAAATAAGCTTAAATTTATAAAGGGAATCTGGATTATTTTTATCCACTGAGCTGAACACACATGAAATACAGGTAATATTTTTGCCAGGTACCAGATAAAATATTTTTACGTCTTTTATTTACATAAGGCTGATACTGAAAATACTAGCAGTTTAATATATTAGTTTAGTATTTTGTAACCCTTCATAAGTATTAAAACTTATTTAATTTTCACTGTACAAACACAAAGTTACAACCTGTCATGCAGAGTGCATAGAAGTATTTGAACTGTACAGTTCAGGTCTACTATTTAAAGTCTCACAAATTGTGTTCATATTTAACTAATGCACACATACACATTAGAATTAGAACAAAGCAAAATCTAGACAATTGTAATCTACTATATTCCATATCTTACAATTGCTCATTTTGGAGCTTGGTACAAAATTGAAGCTTAAGGGGGGAAAAAATTCCTATCAAGAAATCTGAAATTTTTTGGGGAAGAATTTGTCATCACTTCTGCACAAACTTAAAAATCATACCTATATACTAAAATCAATAAAAATTCGTCAGTGTGGAAGCTTCATTGCTGCTAGACTTTTTCTCACATATTTTGCTTTGGGTTTTCAGATGGCTCCTATCTCAGACAAAAGTGTGAGGTTTGGATTATATCTATGTAGAACAACAAATAAATTTTCTGCCACGTGTTCTATTTGTTAGTCTGGATTTTCACAGATATACTGCTATCAGGACCCAAACTAGCTCTGGACTCTGCTGTATAAATTTATCCATAATAAGGAGCAGAAAAAGCATTTGTAGAAAATGGAAATGACACTGCAGTGAATTTTTCAGCTCTAAAGATGGGAGAATGGTTGTGATTGTGGCTGCTAAGAAAAATGACAGCAAGAGAAATAACAGGGACTTTGTTTAATTTTCTGTATACGTTTCGGTGTTTTCTCTACATTTCATCTTGTATTTTATGTGTGCTTTTTAACAAAACCAACACAAACAAAAAAAAAAATCATCACTATGAACAGTCATTTAATATCTGAAAAATCATTACCCTTTTGTGGGATAAAAGTTTCCCTTATTTTTCACTTAACACTATAAGGATATATACCTGGGTTCCATTATAGAGCACTGTGTATTTGGAAAAATCCAATTAAACAGGCATAACATAATACTCTCATTCAAATACCCAGAAGAAAGTTGATAGGACATAAACATTTATTCTAAATGGCCAACTCTTTTTCTTGATAGGAATCTGTACATAGCCAAGTTTTTATGAGATTCGGGGTTCCACAGTCAGGTGATCCTACTGAGCCATCTTCTGCAAGATATTTGCATTTTTTCAATAGCTGTTAGTTCTTGAACCTAAAGGAAGAAAACAGAGATAAGGTTGTGTCAGTAAGAATGCTCTGAATGGAACAACTAATGTGTGAAGTGTGCTATGTGCCAGCACTATACCCTAATTTACTCCAGTGCCAAGGACCGCTCTTGAAATTCACTGCCTGACACACCAGAAATATACCTTGTGCCAACCTCCTGTATTGCTCAAAATGTGAGGATAACTCCTGGGAATAGGTTGCATTGGGTTTGCATGGCAGGATTTGGTTGATGGGGGGAGAGAGTGGGTACAGGGGTGGCTTCTCTGAGAAGCTGCTGTAAGCATACCTCATGCCCAACAAAGCCAATGCCAGCTGGGTCCAAGATGGCCCTGCCAGTGGCCAAGGCCGAACCCAGAAGAGACAGTATTAACATCTCTGTGATAACATATTTTAGAAGCCAAAAAAAAAAAAAAAAAAAAAAAGCTATTGCTGAGAAGTAATTGTGGATAGAGAAGATAAGAGAATATGTGAATGGAACAGCTATGCAGCTGTGTCAGTGAAGAAGGAGGGAGGAAGTGCTCCAGTCATGGGAGCAGAGAGGAGGAAGTGCTCCAGTCATGGGAGCAGAGATTTGCCTGTAGCTCATGGTAGTATAGAATCATAGAACGGTCTGTGTTGAAAGGGACATTGAAGACCATCTACTTCCAACTCCCCTGCCATGGACAAGGACACCTTCCACTAAACCAGGTTGCTCAGAGCCCCATCCAACCTTGCCTTCAACACCTCCATGGATGGGACATCCACAGCTTCCTCAGGCAACATATTCCAGTGCCTCACCATCCTTACTTTTCCCTAATATCCAATCTAAACCTACTCTCTTCCAGTTTAAAACCATTCCCTCTTGTCCTGTCACTACATGTCCTTGTAAAATCTTGTCCAAACGTTCCTGTACCCTATTGCTTCAGGTACTGGAAGGCTGCAGATAGATCACTCCAAAGCCTTTTCCTTTCCAGGCTGAACAATCCCAATTCTCTCAGCCTTCCCTCACAGGAGAGGTACTCCATCTCTCTGATCAACTTGGTGGCCACCTCTGTACTCATTCCAACAGGTCCATGTCTTTGTTCTGGGAGCCCCTCATTGTGAGTTCCCAGTGCCCGCTGTATTTCCAAATGTATCAAGTTTGGTTTTCTCCTTTTGGTTTCTATGTATTTCCTCCTGCACTATAAATGTAAATGTTTAATAGATACAGGGAGGTTTTGTTGATTTTCTGGTGGTGTTTGGGGTTTCTTAAGAAATAATTTGTGGCTTCTGATTTAGGCATTCCTCTTTCATATTTCCTGTTCAGCTGGGAAGTTCAGCTGCCAAATGCCGGTAATTGCCTGTTTGTTTTCCCAGTAACATCTAAGATTCACTGCTGTCAGCTTTCTTCAGAAGATCTGTGCTTCCATTACTTTAGTCAAATCATTGCAGTGCAAATGATGTCATTCATTATCATCATGCCATTTGCCGTCTGAGAGACATGATGAGACAAAATGAGGGAATACTGCTTCCTGTCTAAAAAGAAAATTGTAAGTATTTCTTGCAGGTCAGAGAGTTGCTGAGTATATTTTCCAGCTGAAAAATAAATATATCATGGGGATAGGTAGTACTGTTGTTGGCTTGATTGTACACTCTAGGAATTTGTTAGTTTATTAATTCTACTTTCACTAATAAGTCGCTAAACTCTCAGTGGCTTGAGTGTGACTTGCTGAGATCAGCTATTTACACTAGTCAGTGCTATTTGAGAAAAAAAAAAATCAAGAGCTGGAGACGGGGATTTCATCCAGACAAAATATTTTGCTTTACAGGTACTTGATAAATGAGGAGCTGTACAGCAGCACAAACCCTGGGTTGCTGGGAGGGGTAACTATCCCTGAGCTGAAGGCAGCTAGGGCCAGCCACACAGCTGAGGCCATCTGACGCTGCTTCCTGGGACTGGTGGATCTCTCTCTTTTCCACACGGTGCCGGCGGGAGCTGGCAGAGCCTCCAGCCTGCAGCCAGCACAGTTTGTGCCGAACTGAAGAGGACACAGTGCAGCCAGCAGCGCAGTGGGAGCGGGGTTTTCTCCACCGTGGAGCCTGAACGGTAACACTCTTCAACATGGTGGCTTCAGAGTCAGAGAGAAAGACAAAGTGAGGTCACGTGAGACGGAGCTGAAATGGCTTCGGGAGAGAAAAAGGGCGGTGCCGCGTTTCTCACGCGTAGCTTAAAAAACTTCTTGCATTGCCGTGGTATGAAACTGTAATATCCCAAACTGTTTGTCTCTTTAATTCATTTGAAGTACATGGGGGGATGGACAATTCACGTGTGGCCTGTAAAGGTTGTGAAGAATGCCCATGCCAGGCTATATATGAAAACAGTGAGAGGCTTTTAAAACCTGGTGGCAAAGAAAGCCTTTGTGTTCAGGCCAAAATGACTCATCCTTAAAAAGATTAATAACTCCATGTGAGGTTTCATGGAAGAGATGTTTTACACCACAGCAGATTGTTTTTTCAGGCAAATCTGCAGACGGTGGCAGATTGTGAAAACCATGTAAAGCAGAAGAAAACCCTTTTTTTCCTTTTCAAGAACTGCAACACTGATTAAAAGAAGGGAGAAAAGTGGGAGGAGAAAAGGGTTCTAAAAGTTTATTCTTTTTTTTTTCTTTCTTTCTTTTAGGTCTGTTAATAAACTTCTTTATAATCTTAATTTTTGTGCCTGCTTTACTTCCTCCTAATTCTTATCTCACAGAAAGAAAGTCAGTGAGTAATGCATAATTTGACCTAAACCACTACACTTGTTTATATATCTGTGGCAGCTGAATTTTGAATCAGATGGGCTCTTCTGCCAGAGGGGCCAAGGCTCATCGTTGTTTGCTGAGATGATGTATTCAGTCAGAGTCCCATGAGCATGGAGCAAAGGGAGCAGAAGGGTAACAGCAAGCTTCAGGGAGTCTGACCTGAGCAGGCTTAATCATTCTAGAGACTCTCTGCAACAGAGAGAGGAATCATACTAGATTTATTTGTAAATATTTATTTGCAAGTCTAATGGAAAATATTTCAATTTTCAGTATTTGCAGATCATGCTCTGAAACATTATTTTTTTACTCTGACAAAATCTGGCTTTAGAGATTGCAAGCCTTCAATGCTTCATTCAATTTCTCTGTGTTCCAGCACCCCACTATCCATCACCGTCATCTGAGAAGGTTAGAGTAGAAAAACACATATAAATACTCATACCTACCACTCACTTGCCAGTGCCATGTATAGCTCTTTAAAACTGTAATTCGTTCAACTCAATAACAGAGTAAAATACAGTACTTTAGATGTAATGGCTAAATTGTAGCAGCAAAGTGCAGTGAATGGCAAACAAAAAAGCAGCACTCTTTAAGAAAGGTGATAGGGAACACTGCAAAGGTCATGGTGGAACTGCTAGCATTTAAGTAAGAATTTTTATCAGGCCAACATCCTTAACTGAGAGAAGCAATATGGAAGGGATTCTTCCTAATCCCATTCAAGCAGGATCTTGAAATATCTTTATGCTTTCTTGTTATCCTCTCTGTTTTCACCACATTCAGGGTGTTTTATGTATTTTGACCATGAACCATATATTTGTGTTTTTGCCTCCCTTCCAAAATATGTAGGTTAATTCTTATCAACAAGATTGTTTGCCATTTGCTTTGTTTTTTCTCCCCTTTATTCAATTTTTTTGCTCACTTTTTTCCCATTTTCTTCAAATTAATTTAGTACTTCCTAGAAATGCTATTTAAAAAATAAATTATATGCTTTTCCAAAAAACATTTTAATTTTTTTTCCATATAAGCAGTAGAAGAAGTTAAAAAATACATGGTTCATTTAGTTGTCAGATACTTGTGAATGTTCCTGCCTTTGATACCACTAAGCTCAAGGTTATAAAAAAAGTATTGAGAATACTTTTCTGAATCAGGGTCACGTTAGCTGGTTTTATACAGATTGTGAATTACTCTCCAAACAGAAAAGAAGCTGTTATGTTTATCTTGAACTTGTGAAAGTCTTTCTCTCTGTCTTCCCTGCTGGACAGAATCCCAGAACTTGCAACAGGGAAACTAGGAAACATCCAGAAAAAACTATAGCAGAAATTCTTCATTTGGCATATTAGATTATCTGTCTCACACTGCTGTCTCTAGAGAGCTTTTTTAGCCTTGCATGATAGATTAGCACTTCCTTAAAAAAAGAAAAAAAAAATTGCTGTTAGTGTTTGATCATTTTAAATACAAAGACCTAATTCAGTATTTCAACTGAAAATGTACAAGACTTGCAATTTTATGTAAGTAAAATCAAACTAATGTAATGTAAATTTGACATGTTTTCTCTCCAACAAACCTAGATCTGTTCATGTGCATATCATGGCCTTTGAAACTTTTGGACTTGCATTTTACATCATACATTTCAGCATTACAATGTTTGAAAAAGGAATTTTCTTAAAATCCCATTTCACAAAGTAAATAATAAAGGTGATCTGGCCTTGCTTGACATAATAACCATAGTCACATGTTTATTGTTCTGTCTGGAAGTATTAACCTATTCAGTTTACAATCTATCTTTCTACACATGGATTTTTGGTTAGAAAGAGACACTTATGAAATCCAGCATGCCTTGTACTGCATACACTACAGATTTTAATCCACTGTGACTAGCATCAAGTCTGCAGTTCTTTGTAAATGTTATTTTATATGTGAAACAACTATTTGCTGGGAAATGAGGGGAATTACATTGCCTTTGATTTTTTTCTTTCTTTGAAATCAATAAGCATTTTACCTTTTGATTCATTAATCTCTCTTATTTTTCAAATTATTTAACATTCAGTATCTTTCTCTTCCCCCATCCCTTTATTTAAATCAACAAATTATTTTTTTCATGGAAAATGCTTTATCCAAACAAGAAAAGGTCTTTCAATTTCTATGCCAGGAGGCACAGATTACATAACAGTCAAAATGCAGATAAGGAGCCCACCAAAAAGTGCAACTAATTTGCAAGACCTATTTTCAATATATTTGTAATTTTTAATTCTATCAGGACTATGAATCTGTTAAGCTATATTAACTACTTCAAATACTAAAGATACAGCCTAAATTGCACTACAAATTGTAATGGAAATCAGTGCAACATACAAGGTCCTAAGAGACTTTATTTCCATTGTAGAATTCACTATTTAAACCAGAAATTCTGCCTACAGGACACTTTGGGGAAAAAAAAAATCTCCAGGATAAAACAGGGAATAATTATTGGAACCATGTTCATCTCATTGTAAATTTGTATTCCCTTTTCTCAATGCACATGAAGATGGAAATGGTATTTACTCCTGTCCTCTATGAGATTTAATAAAAAGTACAGTTAATTTGCCTTTTGTTTGCTCTGTGCTTCAATTCAGCTGAAGAGTGTGTCCATCAGCTCTGTGTTAATTCCTTCTACTCCAGAATAGTAATGTTTGAGTTGGCACCTTATGTCACCATCAAATTCTGAATGACAAACTGGAATTAACTTATTGTTGGTAAAGCCCTGTTTTTTTAATTCTCTCTTTCCTTTTTGTTTTCATTTTTCTCTTTTTCCTTCTCATTATTCATTTTCATTCATTCATTATTAATCTTCACTCTTCATTTCTGCCTTCTGTAAACAATATGTACTTCACAATCAGATTGGTCCTGCAACTCAAGCAATTATGTTTCGGGTGAGAGGAACAGTTCATATTTGGGCAAGGACACTAACAGTTGCTGTGATTTTTGTTTGTTGTAGCTTGCAACTTTTTCCTTTGTGAGGTAAGATATGTTTGATAATGGTTAGGAAGATCTTGATGGTGCTATTATCATGGCACACTATGACATAAGAGACAGTGAGAATAGGAACGTGTATCACATTTCATGGTCCACATGTTTCTGCTTATGATGTGCTTGGAGCCTGGTTGTAGCTCAGCATGTCTCCAACAGACTTAAGAAGAACCTACCCTGGGATAGAAACACTGTGGGCTGGGCTGTTACATTCTTGGCCTTATACTTCCCTTAGCTCTTTCATCTGCTTAGATTGATAGAAGCACTCTGCGTATACATGAACTATTCCTATTAATAAAGATTGAGTTTCTGACCTGGTCTGAATGAATGCTTAAAAAGTATGAATTTTAATCATGTCTGTATTCCATAACAAATACAGATTCCATTCTCAGCTAACAGGAATATATATGTATGCTGAGTCTGCTCAAGTATTATGGCTACACTTTTGGCTACTGCACATACTAATGCTCCACAGACTCCCTACTATGTGAGTACTAAGGTTAGCAAAGGAACAAAGTTCCATATTCCCTCCTCTGGTACACCAGGCACTTTGTGTTCCAGCTGGTATGTGACAGCCAGCACTGAAGAAGTGGGAACTGCTTCCTGAAAAAAAGCTTAAAGGACTTTATATAGCACAGTTCTTTGAGGTGTTTCCTTTGTGTCTGCTCTGCATGTACAGAACATAACAAAACATTTCACCTACCTGGTACAGCTGAGCACCTGAATGCAACACTAGAGGAAAGCACCTTAGCCCCATCGCTTTAAACCATCGAGACCCCAGGCCATAGACTCATATATCAAGGCAGCTGGCATTTCACAGAGAGAGCCCTTGCTCACCTACAAATCCAGGATAAAGATAATGGTTAAAAAGCATGAGGCTGTTTGATTTCATGTAAAGGACAAATATATCAATATAGCAGAGGTTACTTGATAAACTCTGCCTGACATTGCAGAATGGCTGACCCCCATTCTCCTATGGTCCTATGTTATGAATGTCTTTTAACTGTAATTAACATAGACAAATATTTTCTTTCTTCTGCTGCCACATCATTGTTATTTCCAAAAACATGCAATGACAGAGACATTTTTATGTTATCAATAGATAGGGCTTCAAGAATAAGAATTATTTTATTCATTTATTAATAATCTGATAGCATACTAGGTAGAAGATGCTAAATTTTTTTAATTAATCCATTATCTGAACATATTTTCTGTTGTTCAGCATCACATAATAAATTATAAAATATCAAATGGTAATTTTGTGTTTTATCATTCAAAATAATGCTGTACATTGCAGTTTTATCCCTGGTAATATGGCAATATTTTTTCCTTTCCATTTTACTGCATACCTGTCCAATTTTATTAGCATGATACTTAGTAATATGGATACAGCTAGTTTGAAGTGATATTGTGACTTGACTATACTGTTGCATGTGCTCTAATGCCTTCCAGCTGGACTCTTGTCTCTTCATGTGTAACATCATGTTGCAAGGATGCTAATATTGGATTGCCTATGACCATCTGCAACATCTTTCTCTTGGAAAATAACTCGTGCAGCAGGAAACTGCTTGAAGGTATCTTAACAGACTTTCTGTATTCTTTTAGGAATGAACAATTTTATATTATTAGCTCATATTTTAGTTTGTATTATAAGTTCATTTTTTAGTTTATATTATTAGTATTAATGATAGCAGCCCACTAGGATCAGCAGTCACGCAACCAGGCATCATGGAAGCTTGAACTATTTATGTAGATCATATAAACATATTATAGCATCACAAGTGTACTTAGGAGAGGCTTCTTATTTCATATCTTATAGTCTTACAGTAGTGCTATGGCTGCAGTGTTTTCTAAACATTATCTGATATTTCAACAGTAGTAAATGAAGACCCGAAATGCAGGCACAGGTTTTGCGTGTTTGTTCCAGGATCAGTTTCATCAGAACTTGTGAAGAGAGAAATCACCTCAATAGTCTTGCTACATATCCCTTTCCATGATCCAGCCACTGTGCTAGATGACTTTTAACTACAAAGATTACTTAAGCTGTGTGATCACTGCTAATGTTTTCCCATGGATCATCACTCATTTCTCCATGGAAATATAATTTTCATTTGGCTGTATTTTCAAAGACATTTCTTTCTACACATAAGAGTTCAGGAAAGATGTCTGTATAAAGCATAGCAATTTTGTTTAATTCTGTCCACCTCTTTCTTTATTTAGAATGTGTTAATTCACTGAGAATTTGAAAGGTTAATTGTATACCCACGGTGTATTGTTGAGCTACTGGGCAGTCAGAATATTTCCCTGATCTCTCTGATGCGGGATGTCTTTTGCCTGTCCTTTGCCATTATTTAGCTTTCCAATACAATTTCTATTACCTGTAAACATCATCAGATAGTAGTCTGATGTCTAGATACTTGATACAACCACTGAACATTATCAGGTACAATGTCAGTATTAGTAAGGCCTTATCAGAACTGGTATTGTGTCCACTAACAGATTTTCAAACTCTTTGAACATATTATTAATTGATATTTATGCTAATTCTTAGTCAAAATAAAATGTAAATATAATAATGTATTCCAAAAGTTTTAGTGTATTATATCTTTTCAGTTACCAATTTTTAGCCTTCTTATATAATAAAATCAGTTGTGTTTTACAAGAGCCATAAAAAATACCACTCAAATTACACTCTTCTTTCAATTTTTTAGTAATGTAATCCTCTAAGAAGTTTCTTGTATCTCTCTCAGGCTTTAAGTCAAACTAGTCAACTTCTTCCTAGTCATCCTTCTTTACCTTTTCTGAGTACTGACACAGCTTTCTATCTTCTGCTAACACCAGTGGGTCAGAGTTCTCTTAGGGATTGTATCATTAATATTTTTTAAGATAGCTAATTAAAAAATGTTCATTAGTTAATCTTTTTAGCTTTTCCACTGACTTAGTGAATGATTGCAACTAGTGGGAGGATTTTTGTTGTTTTATGCAAAATCAGGATATTGACTTATACCTCTGATCATACACCAGTGATAAATTCTTGCACATGATAGACAAGTGTAGGAAACCCACCTGCAACGTGACAAACCAATGTGTGTCACACTGTGGGACTCCAGGTGGGTAAAATCTCAGATCTGTAACTTCAGAAAGAAAGATGTAATTATGCTACCATTAAAAATGGGTAAAAGGGATAAAAAATTATTTCTAGGGTTGTCCTAAGCAGGCTAAGACATCACTTCCATCACTTCCAAGAGTTTTCCATAGCTCTGCCATCATAGCAGTGCATGCACTGCTTTTTCTACATTTATGTTCTTCCTGTTTTAAGAGGACAGGGAAAAGGATAGAAATAACATGCTACTACTAGCAGTAAAATATTTTATACCTATTATAGGTAAAGAGGTAATGGGATTGTTATGACTATCAACATTTTTTATTTACTTCATGAATGACACTTATTTTCCTTCTGACCATTTGATTTGAACTTTTAGTTGTTGCTTTTATCTCACAATGAACGTAAATGAATGTTTAGAGAACTGTACTCCTGAATTCTGCAATCCTGTCTTTCTTCTTCAAGTGCTACCCATTTATATTCAAATGTTTTTCTATCTGCATTTTTCCTTCTAGCAAATTTTCCTTGTAATTTGTCTTGGCTTTGAGAAGTGCTATTGAAAGGCATTTAAAGAACAATGCAAACATCAGGCACAGTCAACGTGTTCACAAAGGGGAAATCCTGTATAAGAAATTTGCTGTCCTTCTACAATAAGGTTATCTGCCTAATGGGTAAAGGGAAGGAAGAAGTGTGTATCATTCTTCTGAATTTTGGTAAGATTTTGATACTGTTCCTTACTATATCCTTCAGGACATGTGAACTAACGATTAGATATGTAGGTACATAGTGTGCTGGGTGAAGAAGTGGCCAAATGGCAGATCTCAAAGTGTTATAGAGAATGGAGTTACATGTGACTTTTTACTAGTCACCAGAGATGTCCCTCAGGGATCACCTCTGGGACCAGCTATGTTTAATATATTTATCAATTATCTAGATCCAGGAGTTGAATGCCCTGTTAGTAAATCTGCTGATGATTCCAAACTAGGAGTGCTGTTGACTCTCTCATGGGACAAGATGCCTTGCTGAGAGATCTAGATAGATTGGGGCACTGGGCTATGATTGACAGGATGAAATTTAAGAAGTCCAAATGCTGGATGCTGCACGTGGCCTGTAGTAATGCAGGCACAAGTATACACAGGGAGAGGAGTGGCTGGAGAACAGCCCTGCAGAAAGGAATCTGGGGGTGCTGGATGACACCAGGCTCAGTATGAGCCAGTGGTGTGCCCTGGCAGCCAAGAGGGAAAACTCCATCCTGAGGTGCATCAAACACACTGCATACAACCAGCTGGTCAAAAGAGGTGACCATCCCTTTCATATAAGTATTTTAAATATGAATTTTACAAAACACAAAGTAACAAAACCCTAATTTTGCATATTGAAAGAAATTGTAAGAATAAAAGAAAAAGACTGAATTAATGTCAATAAGAATAATAAAAAATCTGATCAAATAAAAAAGGGCTAAGCCAAAACAATGTATGAGAGAATGGGGGAATGAGAGAATGGGGGAACCAAAATCAATGCACCTAAAGTAATATGTTAAAAATTTCCCCAGAATGCACTTTCAGTAAAATACCGAGCAGCTGAGCTTTTTCATCTATTCCTCTTTCATGAAGTATTAAAAGTGTCTTCAAGGGCAAATCTGGCAACAAACCTGTCCTTTCAATCTCCATTCACTCAGCCATCTGGGTTGTTTGATGTTTAGCATCAAACATTCTGAATGAAAGCAAAGGTGCACTATTCATACTATATTTCTGTCTTCACTGTCTTTGGCAAATCTTGGACATAATCTATAGTATAAAAATTGGTTGCATAATGTTACGAACATTTTAACCTGCTTTCTTTTTCTACCTTATTGTTTTCTTCTTCTCTATCTTTGTCTTTTTTGCTTTTGTCTTTTGATAAAGAAAGCCAGTTTAGTGAACGAAGACTATCTTTGTCACAGTGCTGCTGTGAGCCACAGGGAAAGAACAGCTAAAAGCAATCTCTTAAATCACTTGATGCTCCACAAGTTTGCAGGGTCTTAAAGGAGCAGCTGAGACAGCCTGTTGTGTGTGCTGTTTTCTTCCTGGTCTTTTGTGTAATTTGGCTTGTTCAATCTTGAGTGAAGATCTGACTTCAACAAGAACAGCAGTAAAATCTACTTTTGACCTTCTCAGTTAACCATTGGGTATAACTGATTCTGCCTCAGGGCAGGAACCAGATGACCTTTCCAGACCTTCTCTACTATAGCATTTTAAAATTTTCACAAAAAAAGAAGTTATTACCATCTTTATTACCATCTGAAAGACTTTCAAACTAGATGCTTTCTTTCAAAAAACTCTTAGCAGCTAAGGTAAAATCTGAAAAGTGATCATGCAAAACAAAAGCCTTTCCTGAATACTGAGCATTTAAAATACTCTGATGAATTCATGTTTTGCATGTCTAAGAAAATTACACAGGTTTTTAATGTGACTTTAGCTAGAAAACAAAGCAGACCAATATATATTTTATATATATATATGATTGTCTGACTACTACTTGAAACATAAAACCACTCAGAATTCCTCTGTGTTCTACAGTAGCCTTGAAAGGACTTGCAAACATGGTTTTGTGGCTAATGTAAGAAGGTCTCCTGTTCTGTCCTAAAAAACTGGTAGAAAAAACAAAATGAGCAGGTACTTGTATCACAGGCAACTGGAGTTTTTTTCAGTCATTCTTTTTAAAGTTTATCCAGAATTTGAGATTATAAAATAATTGTGAAACTATGAACAACCAAAAATATAATTCATGTCCCCTGAGTAGCCTGTTCAGAAAACTCTCTGCTTGTGTAGCCAGCTTATATGCAAGCAATTCTGTGTAAAAGTGTATGCTTATATTATCGAAATAATATGTGTTTCTTGTGTATGGCATAAAATGATTAAAGTAAAATTTCAGATCTGAACTGTTTGATGGAACTTATGGAAGTTTTCCACTGAAAATATAGAATATCACAAAAAGGGAATGCACTTTAGTGAAGGTTTTACATGACACATTGCAACACAAAACACAATGGAACTGGAGAGACCAGAGATGGCAATGGTCATAAAAATCGAGAGCAAGCTTATTACTCCAGGAAAAGCATCAGTGATGACCATGTTTCCTTTACATGAAAATAGTAGTATTGCATAAAGAATCTCAGTAGTAAATGGAGGTTTATGGTAGTGTAAAAAGGAAAAAGGAGATGGGCATCCATTTGTTATTCTAGGAATTTTTTTACTTTGGAATGTGAACTGAACATAAAAGGAAGGGATCGGTATAATAAGGTTGTAAGACATTATTTCAAGGATGGCAACACTGAGATCTGTGGAAATTGAGGCAGTGGACTGCCCTAAAAAATGTTAAAGTAGGTATTTAACTTATTATACCTATATCACGGAATCACTGGTTTTATGCTTTTCTAAATTTTTGCAGTGCTAGCCTTCCATTTGATAAAAATTTTTCTCCATCAACAGGTTATTTTTTTAACTGAGGAAGGAGCACTTATTTGGGGTTTTTTTCCATGTATCCTAGGTGGTTATGCAAACCAATTAGATTCTACAATAAAAAAAAAAAATAACCTCCAGGTGTAGATATTAAATCCAACTCTATAGTTTATTGTTCATTTTAGACATCCTAACTATTTCTAAAAAAAATCAATGTGCACAGAATAAAGAGCCCTAATCTGCAGGCAAGTGCCAAATCAATAGAGAGATACTACACCACTAAAGTACAGTAGCATTCGCATAAAATTTGCTGCTTAAGATTCCAAACAATTACGTCTGAATTGCGTACACTGAAAAGAGATTAATCCGTTCTTTCCTTGAATTTTTGAGAAGTTATTTTTTTATCTGGAATTTTATTTTACATCTGATTCAAGTCCTATGCATAATATTTGGTTTCCAAATACTGCATTAATTCTTCCTCAATATAATTTACATTCACTTAAACTTCCATTCTCAGATTGCAAAGATAAAAATATTTCTTCGGTATCCTGCATAAACTCACCAAAAAATTTAAACAAGATTTTGAAACAAATATTCATGATAGAGATCAAACATACTTTTTCTGTCAAATGCAAGCTGAAATTTTGGAATCATCAATATAAATCCATATGAAATGCTCCAGAAAAAAATCTATTTTCCTGTTTGCTGTCATCTTCACTGTTATTGGTGTGGGGCTTTTTAGCCATGCCTGATTTTTCAATGAAGAGTTTGATTTTCTATCTATAGTTATTAGAAAGTTGTTTTGATTTTTCCCCTTCAAATTGGAAGAACCACAATTCAAAACAACGAAAAATACAGTTATAAAAAAATTATAACTTTGTGTTTCTCACTGGATGAAGTCTCAAGAATACCTTCAAGAAGAAAAAGGGTACTTTATTTAGGTACAAAGAATTAACACTCAGCAAAGTTGATTTCAATAATAACATTGAATAGTTTCATTTGTTAGAACACGCCTGGACTATTGCCTCCTGTTTTGGACTTCCATTAGTGGAAGAATGAGGATTTGAATAAACTGGAGTGAGTTCACAGAACGCCACCAGGATGGTGGTGGCTCTCCTATGAGAAGTGGAGGGAGCTCAGTTGAAGCCAATCTTCAAGATAGACAAAAATAAATCTATAAATAATCCTTGGGATTTTAAAAAGTCAAGCTTTTGCATGCTCAAGGAATAAATTAATTAGGCTGATTAGTTTGGGAAGATTTGAGATTTGAATTCAGAGAATGGTTTGGGTTAGAAGGGACCTTAGAGATCGTCTAAGCCCCGCTGCTGTGGGGAGGGACAACTTTCACTGGACTGGGTTGCACAGAGCCCCATCCAACCTGGACTTGAACACTGCCAGGGAATGGACATCCACAATTTCACTGGGAAACCCCTTCCAGTGTCTCCCTATCCTCAGAGTGAAGAATCCCACTGGATCTGGAAGAACTCTACTTTTAAGTAAAATGTTCCAACACAATTAGAGCATATATTCAAAGAGGAAAACTAAATACTTGTATAAAAGAGCTTTTCAACATGAATAATCATGTGAAGAGGAATTTAACAAGAAGATTAAAAAGATTAATAAGAGATTAAAAAGAAGTGTAAAAGAGATTCATTAAGAAGAACAGGGACAAAAAGAATAGAGAAAAGGGATTCATTAGGAGAATGACAATATTTCAGAGTTTGAAGACATTAAAAGTAAATATTTTAAAGGCCTTACCCTAGTATTAGAAACTAAAACACAAACTGGGTTTTTTACATACCAATCTTTATACATTATACTTTTCATAGGCAAAGAGGAGAAACTAGATAAGGAGGCTTCTCTATACTTGGACTTAGAAACCAGCAAAGAAGATCTAGAAATGGCCACAATTTTTAATTAATTTTATCATTAATGGATTTTGTTTTGGGTTTGTATTGTTTGGGGTTTGGCTTTTGTTAGTTTTGCTGTTTTGGTTTTTTGTTTTTAAATTTGAGCAACATTGTTATGACAAGATAAATTATCTGTTTCAAATGTGAAGATCATGATACAAATTCTGGTATGGAAATTTGAAGCAAAATTGTTATTTCTAAGTATGAAAGGTTTAGGGTTTCATAACATATTCAAGTCAACTGAATGAATTAGCATATGGTTTTGCAAATCTAGTAGAAGCCATTTAAAAGTAAACTGTAAATCTGGTGGTAGTAACTGGAGAACAAATGTAGTATAAAGATAAAAAGCAGTAGGGAAAGCTCATGATGCAAGCAGATAATTTGATTATAATGCCATGCAAAGCATTAGAGCAGATTCTGAACAAGAACTAATTAGGGTCATAGAGGTAAATTGAACTTACAGTACAACATGATTTTATCTCATACAGATTGTGTCAGAATAACTTAATATCTTTAGACTAACTTAATATCTTTCTAGATAACTGATTTCCTGCAGAGGCTAATAAAGTAAAGCTACTCTACTCAGACTTAAGATAAACATTTGATATGACTTCTTGAAGGAAAATTAGCATTAAACATTGTGATTGCAGTGATTAACACAGGGTGTGAAAGAAGTTTGTAGGAAGGATACTATCCCCAGCGACACTTAAACAGCAAGACAGGCTGAAGGAAAATCAGCACAGACAACTCTCAAACATAAGTGTTGGAACAGGACAGATATACTATATTTGTTTATGACACCAAAATGAAAACTATTTATACAGTTGAGAAACAAACTACAAGGTTCTGAATCAGCATCAAGAGGATGTGTTCATTCTAAGGAAAGGAATCACACAAATGTAATGCAATTTAACACCACAAAGTTCAAAGGTATATTTTCAAGGATAACTAATGAAAATTTGCTACAAAAGGAACACTGTCAATCTGATGTGAGGAAATGGGTAAAATATCTGGTGATATTTGTTGGAGTTGAGTATGAACTTCAAGAATGATGTAGCCTTGAAACAAGGCTACTGCTGTTGTAGAATGCATTGAATGACACATTCTTCCAAGTGAAAGTAGAATGTAAGTAACACTACACAAGGCCTCATCTGGAATATTGTGTATATCTCTAATCATTTCTCTCAAGAGTGATTAATTTAAATTGGATCAGATTTAGAGAAGAGATATGAATAAAGGAACGGAATATTTACCTTACAAAGAAAAGATTAAGAAGAGCTCTGTTTGCCTAGCCTAGCTGGGGAAGGTTAAGAGGGGATATAATGACTTTTTATAACTACACTGAGAGAGGATATATCAAGGAAAGAAAAATCCTTTAATTTTAAGAATAATATTAGTACATGATAAATGGCTATGAATAAGTTTAGACTGGATATTATATAAGGTTTCAGATAATTTGGCAAGTGAACTTCTGAAATAACCACCTGGATCTCTTGCTGAGGCACAGAATCAAAATTGCTTTAAAGTGCAGTTTGTCAAGCCTAGAGAGGCATTGGAAAAAAAATTCCCATAGATAGGAATACATTGTGAAATTGTGGTTTACTGCCTCTGTGAAGTTTGAAAAAATAATGGAAAGATGTTGGGAATTTTTGTTATTTTTGAGGGTATTTTTGCAATCCATATGTGTTTTATTGCATTAGGTAGAGTTCACTGCCTGAATCAGCTGCCTTTTTACACTGTGGATTAAGTTGATTGTCCAGCCTGGAGTCACAATGCTTTTTTTTTCAAGATTGGATAGTCAATGACTGGTAAGGATTCCTTTTTTTATTCTTGATTGTTGGGAAAGATTTAGTTTAAATAATTGTTTAAGTAAAATTATTATGAATTATATTCATAAATACCTGAATTTACCTGGTTTAGCCTTCATCTTTCCCCTTTCTGTAGCTCATTGGAGATGTAGGATTTTGTGGTCTTCTACTATGTATTTTGTATTTATTTAAAATATTGAGGCTTTGGGGTGGTGGTGCTGTTCCTTTATGGTGTAATTGTTTTGTGGGCCCTTCCACACCCAGCATCTAAGGTATATTAGTCTTGCCTAATTTTAAGCATCTTTATGCTTGAGCAACTCAATCTTGAAATATTGACTGTCTTTTAGTCAGTAGAAAGAAACAGACAGACAATGTTTTATATTATTTAATGTGTCCATATAGTTACCTTCTAGACAATTTGAGCAAAGAGCTCTTTCTTTTATTGTTTTGTGCTTGAAATATCAGAAGACAGGGCTGAAGAACCCAGGAGGTTCTCTCCACAGCTATTGTGCTGCACTCCTAAGCAATGGAACAGTAACATGCCCTTTGTTTCAGAAGAGTAGAAAGAGCTCTAGTATTAGCTCATGTAGCGTGGTGTAAGAGACTGTGGAGGTGGCCAGTATTGGGCAAGTCTCTGGTGTTCTAATGAAAAAAAAAAAAAAGCATTGGAGTAGAGCATTGGAATGTAAAAGTAGAGCATTGGAATGTCTGTAGCACTCTGATGTGTATTGCTCATGTTTTTGATTTCGTACTATCACTAAACTTAATTTCATAGTAATTTAGTTCTTTGTTTCACGGTCCTTTTAATTGATTATGTATTATAACCCTGAAAAAGATAGAAGAGAAAGGAGGGCTGCCTGGACTCATAAAAAGTGAGACTTTCCCAGTTGGGCTGTATACTTGATTTTTCTCTTATCTGTCCCTATTTAGCAACTGTCTTGCCTGTTCAGTAATTTCAGGCAAGGGACAAAATGTCTGAAGATTTGAAATTTCTATGAATATTAGGAAAACCAGATACGACAGGCCATGCTATAAAAATGAAAATCAGTGTCTTTAGTTAGAAAGTCAATTGTAACTAATCTCATCTATTTCATAAGACAGCTTCAATGTTTTCAATATATATTGCTTATTGTATTTCTATGTACTGGGTTTGGATGGGATAAAATTTTGAGTGAAATTTCTTCAGGTTAGTCTGTATGATGCTGTGTGTTCAATGTGTGGCTAAACCAGGGTTGATAACACACATCAGTATTTTGGCTACTGCTGAGCAATGGTTGCACAGTATCAAGACCTTCTCTTCCCTCCCACGCGCTGGCTCCCAAAGTCAGTAAAGTGGAGGTGGCCAAGAGACTGGAAGTGGACATGGTCAAGGCACCTGACTCAAACTGACAAAAGGAATATGCAATATCATATGATGTTGCACTCAACAATCAAAACTCAGGGAAAGGAGGTTGAAGATGGGACATTCGTGGTTATGGCATTTATCTTACCAAGCAACTGCTATGCATTTGGAAGCCTCACTTTCCAATAGTTGTACTTCTGCCTGCTGATGGGCAGAACTGAATTAATTTCTCTCTGTTTTGCTTGCAAGCACAGCTTTTGCTTTTATTATGAAATTGTCATTACCTTGATCCATGAGTTTCAACTTTCTTCTATTTTTCTCTCGATCTTCATTTTTCTCTCCAGTGAGAGGGAAGTGAGCAAAAAGGAGGTTAGGAGTTTGATTCACCAGGGTCAGATCCTAAAATTTAATGTATTCCTCTGAATCAGCTCTAGCTTTATATCGACCAGATGACAGGATGCATGAAATGGAGACCTGGAGGGAAGAGCAAAGTGCCAACGACAGAGAGAGAGAGAGAGAGAGAGAGAGAGAGAGTGGTGAGAGTACTGGAGGAGAGAATATCAATTCCCTGTCAATAAACAGAATTGACTCAGATACACAAATGTTATTACTTATTTATCTACCCAGTGAAAACTGTATTTTAGTGAACAACTTCAGTCAAACAGCACAACCTTAAGAAAACAGGGAAAACAGATTCTAATTTTATATACACTTGTAGTTATTAATGGGACTGATATCAGAATAAATTCAATATTCAAAGTTGTTGGAATAGTTATTTGTTTTTCAGTCCATTTAACAAATATTTGCATTAAGCCCAACAACAACAGACTGGGTACATCAAAATACTTCTAAATTTAGATAGTTTCATTAATCATATTTACTTCCATTTTATACTTAAAAAAAAGGAGGAGTCTTGCGATGGAAATGCACACCATGAATATTTATTTACTTGAAAAGTATGATTCTCCATAAATTCCCTGAAGTCAGAGAGAAGATGGTATTTTGAAACTTAGAGAAAACATATGTGCTAAGAACTCAAAAACAAACCAAAGAGACTCTTGAAGAAAGCCATCAGCCCCAGAAAGTATGCTCTCCTTTACAGCATATCCTGCAGGGAAGGGATGACATTACCATGAGTAGAGACCTACAGAGTATTTCTTATACAAATTAAGAACTATATTCTAAAACAATAAGATATCGCCACAGATTAAAATTGAAAATATAGGATTAAATATCATACATTAAAAATATCATCCCATTAGGCACTGTAACTTCACAGTACTCCACTGAGTGTAAAAGATTTGAACCTGATTTTCCACTGTCTTGTTTTTGGAGATTAATCAAATCATTCATATCCTTTAAAATAGTTTTAGCTGTGTGAATTATCATTTGGCTTATAGCTAATCCATTCTTCTGTATAAAAACAAAAGAATGTAACTCAATTGAACAGCAGTAAGTATTTGTGATCATCAGTAACCAAGAATTTATGAACACAAACACATGAAGAATCTAAAGAATGCTCTAAAGCTGTCTCTTAATTTTCCAGAGTTGCACTTACTTGAACAGCAATCTGGATGTTATTTGGCAGCAGCAAGTTATTACGAAGTCTTTTGTTAAGCTTCCAAATAAAGAAAGTGATCCTTATAATATACTGCAAATTAAATGTTAGTGAAAGTGTGCTCTCTATTTTTTTTAGCTTCTACTTATGCAGAACATCTGGTTTTCAGACTCCTTGCACAGAGCCCCAGAGGAATCCAAATCTGTGCACAGCTCTATTTCACCATCTTTTCCAGATAAAATGAGTTTCAGCCTGTTCTTTGATCTAACTTCAAGTGGAAGGCCAGAGAAGACAACATTTGGGGGAAATCTGTTTAGGTAATTCATGATACTAGCCCTTGGTACCTCTAAAATTGTGACAAAGTCTTTCCTTCCCAGTGAGAGAAAGGAGGAGCAGAAGAGATACTGGGTGATGTTTCAAGAGCCTGAGGGTTGAGATGATGGGCTGTGGAAACAAAGCCCAGTAGGAGCATTATGCTTCTCCTGCTTTTGACCCACCTGGTCTCCTGACTGCAATGACATCTAAAGGAATTGGGGAGCAGAGGAAAAGGCTGATAGTGGATTTACAAACATTTACCGTCACAGAAGTCTAATTTCACAGGAATATAGCCTTAAACGGAACACTTGCATGTTTAGATAATGGCTTAGGTTAGTATCCAGGTAATCTGGGTTCTGTTTCTTTTGCTCAGAATCATTTATGCAAACTGCTCAGTCCTTCGATTTTTCTCTGTCTGACCTACAATAGGGACACCCTTGTTAATAAAACCTTCTTGTAACTCCTGGTGTGTAGCAATGCAAATGTAATTTTAACTGCAGATCTTTTATGTCATCTAGCAAATAAAAAAATAGGAAAAAGAGAATTAATTCTGATAAAATGCAAATAGATACACACCTATCTATGACTAATTTGCTCTAGTGATATGATGCCTCTGGTCATGATACAGTAAAAGACTATACGTTTTCTTCTATCCAGATGTTTTTCTTTCTATTCAGTTTTAGTTGAAGCACAAAGAAGATATGTTCTGCTTTTACTTACCCTACTATATATATCACAATATTCTCATAAAACATAAATTATTTTTCTGAGATTTTAAGTATCAAAACTTTAAGGGAGAAGGGAGAAATGGGAGAAATAATGCTCTTTTAACACCAATGTACAGAAATGCTATATTTGCACTTAGTCAGTTTGACTAAAATTTATCTTTTTATTTTAAACTCAGTTTCAGATTGACTATAAGCTCCCAATTTAATGTGAAGCATGACTACATCTAAATACTTTTTTACAGAATGAAAATATAATTTTTGCCATCTTCTACAAACATAAGTCTATATTTATTCATGACATTCCCCAACTAATATTTTTCACCTCATAGGCATATTAAGACTTTTTAACTTTTTATAGCTATCATACTCTTTCATCTGGTTTGAAACCAGGTTTAGTGAGGGAAAATAAGTCCTATTTGAAGTGTAATAATAAAAAGTTTTATGATGTAAAGTCTCTGCACTTACTATTCATTATAATAAGGTGATTCCAAAATGTGGAAAAATGTGTGTTTATTTCCATCAGATGTTGAAGATTAATTTTCTGAAAAGCAAAACTCCTCTTGTGTAAAATCATAAGTTTATTAATCTAGCTTTGTGTTTTATATGTGTATCTAATAATGCTTCTCTGCATGTTGCTTAGGATATTTTCTATTCACTAGAAAAAAATAGTTGAGATAAATGATTTGCAAATCCATGTTATATATTAAAATGCTCAGAGTATTATTTCTCTGAATAATTTAAAAGATTATTGAAAAGTGATCCCCTTATCACTAATAATAAATTTCCCCTTGGTGAATCATTAGTAATTCAGATCTGTCAGTAAGTGGAACATAGGTATTTAAATTGATGCAAATATTTTAATTTATTCTCCCTTAATAAACACCTGATTTATTAAAGAACAAACAACTTGATAATTTTCAGTTAAATCTGTCTGAGGGATTTTATTTCTTAGAAAGGCTTTGTGCTGCCCTGAACAACAGCCATGCAGAAGGGAGGTCTCAAGTCACATAAAACTTGATTTGGCATATACATTTGAAAGTGAAAAGAAATATTACATTTATTAGAAGTGGCACCCTATCTGATATTGAAGAAGAGTCTACAAATAACTTTCTAATTTATTTTAGTCACTAAAATGATACACTAATTGGGAAATGCAGAAAGGAAAAATTGTGTTGAAAACACAGTCTTCAAATACCATGTCTATGGTCTCACTGAGATTAACAGAGTATTTGTGCCAAAAGGTACAAATTAATTGTCTGTGCCCACAGAACTTTTTGGAGTTACAGCATATGCTTAATCTCAGAACTTGTTCTTCCATCTAGATATTTCACATTTCCAAGCATATTTATAGGAAGTTACTTCATTCTGATGTCACCATGACCAAATCACCTGACTTTTAATTTATTTTCTGGTTACCCAGAGCTTAAGCATTTTTTTTTCTTCACAGAAAACTCACCTTAAAAACCTGTTCTTATCCAGAAATATACTGGTAATACTTAGGAAAATTGTTTCTGGAAAAGTCTAAAATCTTCACTTTTAAAACATTCTGCAGTTGTTGAGACCTGTTTGTACTACTGTCCGTTAACCATAACAGGGGAGAGATAACAGCTTCAGATCTGGTTCATATAAATTATCAGACAATGGAAAGCTCCAGGAATGTCTGACCCCTTTCTTAAAGGGCAGTAACAATTTAGATGTGAAAATGCCTGAAGGGCTTTTAGGGCTTTAGGGCTGTAAGGTTTTTAGCTTTTGGGGTTTTCTTGGTTTATTTCTCTTTTACTTCCCCAGTACTCTTGGCAACAGGCTAAGTAATTTTTTCCAATACTTAAAAAGAAACTTCACATAAACTTCATGTAGTAGTGGATATACTCAGTTTAAAAGCATGGATAGCTCTCATCTAAAGAGTCCCAAAGCTTATATCCTCTGTGATAACAGGTGGCAGAATCTCATCTTTAAGAAATGATGATCATCTCTGGGGAGCTCTGTAGGAGATATCTATGCAATGAGCATGAATGCTCAAAATCGATTAAAGTAAATGAAAAAAATCTCACAAGGCACAGTGGGTTTTGTACATAACAGGTAAGAAGAGATCTTTAGAGAAGGTAAAACTTTTGGCTTGAGGAGAGCTCTGACATTTCTTAGCTGTTGAGAAGTTGTACAGTAATATTCAAAGGAACTTAAGGAGAAGCCACTGGAAAAGGATCAGTTTTTATTCAACCACTTGACCGCTAGTAATGGAATATTATAACTTTCCTTCAATTTAAAATGAATATAGCATTCACAGTCCTTTATCGCTTACTGCATTTTCTTATGTGTTTTATTTGTAAGCTGTCTGTTCTCTATTTGTCCTGGTTTTAAAAATCATGTAGACTCTAAGAATGGAAATATGTATGAAAGTAAATAGTTTTTTAAACTCTAAATGTTGCTTTCATAAATACATCCTACAAATATCCCCTCTTGTACTTTTGGGGAATGCATTTAAAATGAGATGAGACATGCAGAGCAGAAATATTCCCAGCTCTGCACAGCATAGAGGAGATAGAAATAACACACAATTCTACAAAGACTCAAACATTGCTGGGAGGATGAAAGCCAAAATAAGTCACTCTCTACAGAAGCATCAGTACCATTTATATGTGCTGTCAAATAATTCTTTACTGAAAAATCTGTAAGAAATCCCTGAAGTCTGAATAATGTCTAAACTGATTCTGACCACCAGTGATCTTGGAAGAGGGAAGGGCAGGGTAATCGTATTAAGGGAACTATGAGCAAGGACAGTATAAAACATGGAAAAAAACATTTACATTCTTTTGGATATCCCCAGGGAAGTGATTTACTTTTTTTAAAAAAGGTAAAAGATGGGATTGAAACCCCAAACACAAAGATACAATCAATTCTTCTATGGGTTGCTGAGAGAAAAGCTAGACACAGCTCTAGAGACAGTGCAGTTCACAGTCTGTTGAGCTCCTAAAATGAAGATATTCCAAGACACAGGCAGTAAGAGAAAATAATTTGCTACTTGAATGACATTGAGTTTAGGGACAACATAGGTAAGGTCTCTTTTCTCACCTATCTTCACTTTTGCTTATGAAGAAACATATTTTACAGGAAAAAAACCAACAACAAACCAAAATTAAGTGCTCTTACTATCAGTCCTTGAAAAATTGCAACCTCTGTAGCTTTACTGTCTTGCTTTCTTCATAATTTCTTTCTTCTTCAATTTTCCTGGATAATGTTTATATCATCCTAACAATGCTTAGAGCAATAGAGAGTGTCATTTGGAATAGAATGTCAGACTTTGTTCCCACTATTGAATTCCTCAAAAAAAAATTCTAAAAGTTAACAGAAAGTAAAAGAACAGCAGTGAGTAACCTTTTAGAAATGTAAGTGCTTACTGAAAATTTTATATTTTAAATTCTGCTGCACAACAAAGCAAAATTTTGTGTTATAGTGGAAAGCAAAGATCCATCTATAATTGAAAAATGTAGAGAGAATAAATTTTAGCTGTAAAACCAAGTATGAGAACTTACTGTTTAATTATAATATGAATAGTCCACTTACTAGACCATTTTCACTCTCTCTCTCTCTTTCTGGCACTTGAAAATATAGAAAGCTGGCCACCTACTTTCTGTCCTTTGTTTTGAAATGCCTAGTTTCTATTTACAAAATTCTCAAGTTATTATTTTTAATAGCCTTTTTTTAAAAGTGTGGAATTTGGTTGAAAACCAAATCAATTTAAAATTATTTTCAATTGATTGAGATGCTCCAAATATTCAAAAATGTTAGTGGGGCACAGCCAGTCTAGTTCTTTACATAATTCTGTCTTTAAATATTAAGTGCCACATATAAATACCTACATAAATACATGAATTTTATACAATGGAATTTTTAGAACAATTCCTGAGTCATGAACACACTATAGTTTTATTAAAATTTAAGAATGTGAATTAAAAGCCAATGTGATTAATTTTCAGAATGGAGAAATGAGATGTTTCTTAAAGGATACTATTTTCCTTAGAAATCATGTGTACTTCCTTGAATACTCAATATCATGATCAGTCCAGCCTTAGAAGAAAGAGGATGAAAAAAGAACGGGGTTATCAAGTTGTCATTGCCTAAGTAGCAAATCTGAAAATATTTAATAAAATTGCACAATATTTTTTATATTTAAAAGAAGTATAACAGTCTGTTTCACACAGCTCATTCACTTGAAGTGAAATCATGTCTTCTGAAACACCAAAATGTCCAGTCTGCTGTAAGACTGCATTTTGTGTTGACTCAAAATTCCCATTAGTGTTGTTATATCAGGAATATAAAAGAATCATGATACTCTTCTCTGTTGTGTACTGAGCAGTTAATAGTCTTGATTCTCAGTAAATCTGTAACATAAGGCTTGAGATTTATCTGACCAGACCACATTTATTCCCAGTTAGACAGCTAGTCTAGGATAGTCTTCAAGGCTTTCTTTATCACCTCTGGAGAGGCCTCTTTCCTTTGGATACATCATCATGTTTTATATTAAGCACCAAAGCCATGGAATAGAGAGATATTCACTTGCCATTACATGCAGAAAAAACATTTGTGACTAGCTTAAATTTCTACATCTTACAGCTGTTGTTGGGTCAGTCACATCTTCAGTTTTCTCAGGCTTTCTTTTCTAGGTATTTTAAAAACACTTTTCTTTTGAGATACTAACGAAAAAATTAAGAATATGAAGGAGTAATAATTGGAAATATTATTACAGTGACAACTTTCCAGTAATGTAATGGTCATTACATTTTGTTTCTTGTAGGCTAAGGCACTTCCTTTTTTACCATTTCAGACATAAATGTGAGTTTCCTTGCCAAAGCTCAACAGGATTACATCAACTGCCGTAAGAGAAAATTGAGAAAAGCTTTTGAGCAGTGAAAAACTTTAAGTGATGATATTTTTCACAAGCAAGAGAAAAGGTAAAACAAATGCAGTACCAGAAGGCAAACAAAAAATCAGAGTTCTTTCACCAAAATCTCTGTGTTTATGCTTTTGTCTCATATCAAAGAACTGCTCAGGAAAATCTGTGCCACCGGAATAATGCATCTCTGACTGTTTAATCTGGGAAAACTAGTCAAGGTTCCCCCCTCATAGCTGAAAAATATGTCAGAAATCACTCTTTACATACATTACTCTATTTAATAATCTATTACTCTATTTAATCAATAAAAATTCAACTAGATTATAAGGAAGATATTGCTATGCTAAAAAAATGGTGAAAGGAAAATGGTGGAAAGGACTGAGTTCAGTATTGCTATTGAAATGTTTACTGAATAACTATGTGCTCTGAGCTTTTTCAGTTTCCTGAAAATAACTGGACAAAACTACTTAGCCAGCTAGTGACACTTTCAAAGTGCTCTTTTCTGTTACAGAACTGATTAACCTGTAATGGACATTTTTGTTCAGGAAGCAGAGTTCTGTGAACAATGTCTTTTGAGGATCAGATCTGTTTTGTCCCCTCCTTGGCCTTCTCCTCATATTTGCTAAAGAGACCTGAAAAGAGATAATGTTTCAGTCGCTTCCACAACATTCCACAACATTCACCAATGCTCGAAAGGCACTTCAACATGCTCAGTTTTTGTAAATAAAAGTTTCTGGGGTTAAAGTTTAGAAATGGCAACAGAAAAATGCACTAGGAAAAGCTACAAAGAAGCAGGAACTATGGCAGAATTAGAATCCCTTTAAAGTTTATCTTAATCTTCAGGGCAGCTTCTAATAGTTTATCTTAATCTTCAGGGCAGCTTCTAATCCTCACCTAAACACGTGTTTTTGTTCATCTCCCTGAAGTTCTCCAAGGATTCTCGGGAATGAAAACTGCAAACAGATTTGAATTAGAAGTTTGTATTACTGGCAAGTCTAAATGAAATGATGTCATGTTCATGACTCAAACCATGACTCAAACCATCTGCAAACTTTTCATTTGTTTGGATAAAGGCCTTGCAGCCCAGCCCTTTTAGAAGATAAGGAAGATAAAAAAGGCACACACACCATCCAAATACAAGATTTAGCATGTATTTGTCAGATGAAAGCAAGCAGGATCTACCATTACAAAAAATTAGTTCTGGTTGAAACAGAATGCTCACAAATTAATTTGCTTTACATTTATATCTCAGTGGCATTGTTTTTATCAGTTGAAAATTACCACAGAAAACTGGAGGAAAAGGGAAAAGGGCAAATGAAAAGAGAATGCTAAAATCTTTCAACTGTCTTACACCTGCTTCAATTGATTTTATAGTTAAACAAATCACTTCTGCTAAATTACATATGTAATGCTTATCAGTTACTACTCATGAATAATTAATATTCCTTATAAATAATGATTTTAATTGTACAGGACATTTGCTTACATTTTAAACTTGGATCAAAATGAGGTTTGTGTGACTGGCTGGATGCCAATATCTAAATACTCTGTACATTACAATGACTCTGAACTTTTCACAATCCCCATGAGTTTCTCCAAGGTTCTCCCTGCATAGACTTGGATTGACAAGCTCCTTAAGGTTATCTTTGCCCAGGTTCAAATCAATACTGTCAGGTCATTTGGCCATGGTTACAGCAGGACTGTAAATGAGGTTACTTTACTAATGCCTGCATTACTAACTGGGTGAAAAAATCATGCCCTTAAATCAAAATACTCGTATTAGTATGCTCCTATCTATTGCTTTTCGTCAGTCCTTCAAACAGAGAGGCTTCCCTTTTTTCCCTACATCCAATGACACATTTTTAGCAATTTCTTTCAGCAGCAAACAGGAAATGTTGTCTTTTCTTGTGGTATAGTCTGAAAGAAGTATATACGTAGATTTGCACAGCACAGTTTGGCCACTGGGCTTTGCAGAAGCAGAGCATTTCCCTGAGGAGACTGTGGGTTGCAAAGCTTCTTAGACTGGGTAACATCAACAAAAAGACCCATTACTCTAAAACATTGAGTGATTAAATTTCAGGATAACCTGCAGATGAGATCAGGTGAAGGGTTTTCATGACCCCCAAACTACAAAGCATTACCTCTGGTCCTGGGGTTATAATAGCCAAATGCTTACATCTTTCTCCCAGCAGGGAGATGGTGGTGAGCCACTTTTGTAAATGGCGTAAGAACATCTTGACATTTTTTACATGACTACAAGGCTGGGTGTTGCCCAAAGCAGCTGCTTCAGTTTATTTAGTTTTCTTCTTCTTTGATCATCTAATTTATTAATGCCAGATGTAACCAGACATTATGATAAAAGAGTCAACATTTAATGGATAAGATTAACACAAAATTGTGTACTCTAACAAGATCATTACAAATGTTTGTAAACTCTCAGTTTTTCTCCAGAACTGCAGCAGCCCTATTGTATGACAGTTATAACAGGTATATATGCCCCAAAAATATTTTGAACACGACTCACAAAAGTTTTGTAAAGCCAATAGTTTTTCAAGTAGGGTAAAGATAAGGTGCACCATGTAAGTGCTTGTTAAGTGTTTACTAGCAAGAAATGGAAAAGACATTCTTCCCCGAATTAGCCCAGTCTTCCAGCCTCACAGTGGTCATACTATTTACAAGTGTGATCTTTAATTCAAGTTATTCCAAGGTTGTGACTGAATTTCTCTGCCAGAAACCTTTCCAGTAAGGTACCTTAAGGAAAGCATACAAATTACCGGAAAGGCAAAACGAATAATCAGGGGGCTAAAATGAGTTCAAGCCTAACCAATATTGAAGAAAGTACCCAGAGAAGATAGGAAAATCCATATACAAACCTCTTTTATCATACGTTCTCTGAAGTTTGCAGCAATAGGGACTGGAACTACCTCATCATTTTAAAATGAAAGTAACTGCTGTAAAAAAGGATCACAAGAAAAATAAGACTATCCATATGAAGGAATAGAAAAACTCCAGCACTGACATTATATAAGTAGTTTAAGCAATTTACTGAGTTATAAGCACAAGCCAGAAATGGCATTACCATACCTCATTGTTAACTTGAGGAGGGAATGAAATTCATAAAAATTTATAATTCTGTAATGTTTATCTAAATTGCTACAGAGCACAGTGCTCAGTGACAACAGATCAAGGGCGTTGGAAGTATTAGCATTATAGCAAAAACATAAACTGATGATACTTTTAACTTGCTTCTTTCATAAAATCCTATTTGATGGCAATAGAATAGAGGATGAAGTAGAGGACGGTAGTTCAAAGACAAAAAGAAGCAGTCAGTGCTGAGGAATCAAGGCAAAAATGTTTGGAAAAAATCTAGAAAATTTAACTTTCCTGGACATATAAACCTGATCTGCTCAAACCTGCATAAACACATACTCATAAAATCTTTAGATATTTTCTTAAATAACTGCAAGAAAGTGACTTTTACTAATAGCACATGACAGCAAAACCAGATGAAATACCTCTATATCTAACTTTACTACATCTATATTTAATTGCAAAAATTGTATTAAAATTGTGAATGTAATAAAAATTCTTGATATGCTGTAAAACACTGGGACTCCAATTTCGTGGGAGGAAGATCAAATGCATAATACAATTTTATGAAAGCAATGTAGCTAACAGCAGTTAGTGCTGATCCCAGGGACAGAAGATATTCTTGTTCAGGTGCTAAAACCTTCCTTTAAAACAGTTCTTTATGGAAGGAATTGTGCTGAAGGACTAATTCTATTTTTACTTTCTTACTAATCAATATTGTTTCATCTCATTTCTTTCCTGAAGGTAAAAAAAAATCTCCTGGGTTGTGGATAATTACAATGGGTGAAGCAATAGTGTGCTGGTTTATTGCTCAAATAATAAAGAAATAATGCAGGATAGCAATAAATACCAGCACATTAGACGTGCTTTGCACGGTAGCAACAATTCCAATAAAAGTTGAAGGTTTAAAAACTTAAAACTGATCTGAAGAGTCCATGAAAAGCAAGTCAGCTGTTCTAAATTTAAGGAATAATTTCTTTAGAAAAGGACCCTGGAAAGGTAAAAACATATTTCTTAATGTTTGCTAAGGGCATTTAACAAAACCTAGAAATTTAATACAAACATTTTTAAAACATAAACCATTCATTTAGTAGCCAGAACTTGATAATCTATGATTCTACATTCTGAGGTACCTAAATACAGCTAACATGCTAAATATCTGCTCCTCTAACTTTTTTAAAATCAGATTAATCTAAATGGGTTTGGATATTTCCAGTAATCTTTCTGAGACAAAGGTTCGTCCCTATATTGTCTGCTCTTGCTTGAAGAGAATCCTGGGAGAATTAGTATGAAGGATAAGTAACCCAGTCTCAAATTATACAGAAAGAAGTGAATCCTAAGCATTCTCCTTGAAATTTGTAGTGACTAACATTGACAGAATCACAGAATATTCTGAGTTGGATGGGACCCACAAGGATCATCGAGTCCAAATCTTAAGTGGATGGCTCATACGGCAATCAAATCCACAACCTTGGCATTAGCACTATGCTCTAACCAGCTGAGCTAATCTCAGTGGCTTACTCATCAAGTCATAGAACTGAAAATGAAAATTCTTCTTTTTATTATTTATTTTGAAAGATAAATACAGGGACAGGGAGATAACCCCTGTGAGCATCAAATATTAGCACTTTAATAACTTGTAAAGGTTCAGGTGAACTTCACCTGCAAGTCCTTTGGTATCTACTAGGTCCTGGGGAACAGTTTGCATAAACCAATGTTTGATGGATTAGTATCAATACTGTGTAATTTAAAGTAGCTTTCATCTTGGGAAAATGTAGAAAATTACACAACTTCCAAGTATAGTGAAAATCAAAAGAGTAAGTACTATATTTCAACTGACTTACTCTTGTGTTTTCAAATAGAAGGCACTGATGTTTATCTAAAATAAAAGTGTCTAGAGGAAAAAAGAAGCTTATGTTGATTCCATTTTACAGAGGTTGGAAACACTTTTGATGTTTAGAAAAGTTTAATTTGTTAATCCATCTCTCTTTATTTTGCCAAATCTACTGAAAATTAATTTCTTTAAAAACAATTTTCACCACTAACATTGGCTTGCTAGTATTAAATTTTCTCAGTATTTTTTCCAGTAATTTTTCCAACTTTTTTCTAAAACTCACTCATCATAAGCTTCTATGGCCTTCATTCACACAAAAGGTCTCTGAAAATGATAAACAATTGTTTTGTGATTCTCAAAGGGCAGCAAAATTAAAATATAAGCAGCTCACTTGGGCAATCCCTTCACTTCATATAAGACTGTACAGATTCAAGAAGATCATGGTTACTGCTCCTAACAACAGCTATAAATCTAAGAGAATTAGTATAGATATGTCGTCATCCATCACAAATGAGAAATCAGTTGTCAGAATGGTCAGTGCTGTTTCCTTAGTGTAACTTGATTTAATGCCACATCACATAAGGTCAAGGAAATTTAAAGGCTGGCCTGAAAACAAGTGTGCTTACTTTCTCCAGAATTGTTGAAATGCAAAGCTTGCAACAGTCACCACTGCCCATATAAAGAGTTGGTACAGAATAATTATTTGGCTTTTTGTCTACTTATTGCTTGCTTATTTTGGAGAAAATGATAACCACTCTTTCTGTAAAGCAAGCAAAACTTGATGAAGTTTCAACTGTCAAATAGCAGAAAATCCTATGGCTACTAATAGTCTGGAAAATTCATACTGAACATTTTTTTGTTGTTCATCCAATTTAAAGACTTCACCCTTAGCCTACCCTGTAGCTACTTTCCTAAATATTTCAAAAATATCTGACCTTTACACCGATATTGCCTGATCTTCATTCATACTGACACACTCCTTCCCAAGTGCAATGTATTTTACCATGCTTTTCTGATTTAATACACTTATTTATAGTTTCTTCTTAAGATACTAAAGATCTAATTAGACCCATTTCTCAGATGATCTTTGAGCTTGTTAGTCAAAATAATTAATGACTATGCTTAATTAGCATTTGGTTTTAGAGACATTTGCTTTCTTTTAGCTTTTCCTAAAATTTCTTTGATGAGGAACTAGAGTTCAGATGTAATTTAAAAAATGCAGTCCAGCCTCTTGAGAAATCTGAAAATATTTTATCCAGATTCCAGGGTTTAAAAATCTGTTTTGTTTCATTCCTACATCTTTATCACCTTAATTAACCTATTTTGTGTTAAAGGGTTAATTATGGGATTATGACCATTATATTAAAGTATCAGACTTAATTTTCTTGCCCTTGATGTAACTCCAGTATTACCAAGATAGCGAGTATGCACAAAATCTATAATTTGCTATGTTGCTTTTCTCTAGCACATTTTTTATAACTTGGTACTTTTATTCATATTTTTTACCATACTAATTAGTAGTAATGTTGTCTGAAACACTGTGACTGCAAAACAATTTATTATTAATCACCATGAGATCTGTATTCATTTTCTGACTCTGAAACTCTGAAAGATATTCCTCCTTTCACATGATTGCAATGCAAGGAGACCTGTCTTTAATTCAATGTGTGAAACCCCATTTCTTTAACCTTTCAAGAAAGAGAATTGAAGTGAATTTTTACTTTTTACATATACATCCACTTAAATATAAAATATTCACTTAAGTGTGATGCACTCATAGAAAAAAAAAAAAAAGAACAACAGGAATATATCTATGGCTTTGATAGATTTCCAGGTTACCAGGCATCAACAAAGTGTGCCTCTTTATTTTCAGTCTTTGTAACTGGGCTATTTCAGTTATGCCAAAATGACTCCATAATTAAACTTCAGAGAATTCTGCTTCTTTGCTTTCTCTCATCATTGAATGGAGATATTTTCCTCAAATTTTTTTGTTTTCCTAGAATATCCTTCATGATGTCTACTTTTCTGATATTTTGTAGCTTTCTTCACGTAAGACACAAGCAGAGATTAAAGCAGAAGTGTGAAAAAAAATGCTGAATAGAGGTATAGCTGTGTTTCACTGTAGGAGTTTTTATTTATTTTTCCTCTTTAGTCTTAGACTGACAGACTTGGTTCTTCAACACAGAGATCAGAAATTGAAAGACATTGAGCTAGTTGACCAGGTTTATGGTAAGGTTTTTTTGTTAAATCAGTATGTAGTGTAATGAAGCTACGTAAGAGGTCGGGGACCTGATGGCAGTAAACCATGATCAAAAGTAATGCGTTCATTGGACAGAGGTTGAAAAGAGCACATTAAAATGGCTTCTGATTTCTTTCTGCTCTTATTTTGGAATATCCCACTAGATACTATGCAATGACGAAACCATATTTTAAACACTGTAAAGGAATTGACCTTTTAATGGCTAGTGTTCTATCCAAATTGTTGAGGGACTTGTTTCCCTTACAAGTTGTCTAAATCTTTTTATTAATAAAGATGCTAAATATCCTCATGAACCACGTTTCAAAATGTAATCTGAGCTCTGGGAACGCTGTGGAAGCAACGCAGCTAGATTCAGACCCTATTTATCCAGGACAGCTCTAGATGATTTAAAATTGATTTAAAGCTCAGCACACAAACCCAGCTTGGAATTAATTTTATAAAAAGGTTTTAATATTTGCTCAATTAAACCAGTTGAACTCACAGCTTCTTTGGAGTATTTTGTCACCCTGAACAAAAACATGACCTTGTTGGGCAGGTAAAGGATTGTCTGATGGTGGTTTCATAACATGCCTCTCATCTACTATGCTCTGCAGTCTCCACAAACGGTGCAGAATACAACAACTTTTAATGCTAATTTTATACAATGAAGCCTACCTGAAAGAACAACCCAAAATAATGCGCCTTCAACTAGATTTGCCCATCTCTAAATGACTAGATTAACCTGGAATGGGCTGGAAAAGAAATCGATAAACAAATTGCAAATTTTCTAACCCATTTGAGGCATGAGGTTACAAAAATCTGGTGATGGTCATTGGGAGATGCCAGTGGTGATTAAAGCCAGTGAGCTGATATAAATAAAAGAACCATAAAGCAGTTGAATGCAGGAGCACAGGAGCACACATATAGGTGTGCCTGGCATCGTGGGGAAAGACAAACCCAAGGTGGAGACTCCTGTTTGGCACAGGAGCCCAACCATTGGCCAGGGCTTGGCATGTTGACCCTGAGTGAGAGTCTTGCTCCTCTGGTCTGTGCTGCTACTCTAAACTGGACCAGAGGAGCTGGTTTGTACATGCCACAGAGCAGAAATCTGAAAATAAACATCAACAATCACATATTATATCTACTCTTCCTTTAAAATACATTTTAGCTTAGAGATCACTGATTATTATGGTCTGTTCTTGTAGCCAACCCACTTAAAAATTGCAAAACCTTGGAATTGCTTTCGAGGTAAGGAGAAAAAACAAAAGAGAAAAAAGCATCTTCTTGTAATTACAGTTTAAAAAACCTCTCTCAAAATGATATTAATAAAATTCAGCATGGGAAACTTTATGTCAGACTGTAACACCTGTTATGAATAAATATATGCATTACTAACCAGAACTCAAGCCTACTTGCTCTAAAACTACAAACATTATTAGTGACATGAATAATTCACTCTGATTAAACTAAAAAAGAGCATATATATATATATGTGTGTGTGTGTGTGTGTACATTTTCTCTGTCTTAAAAATAGTGTCTACTGGAAAACTAGCAAACAGTTCTACTCTTAACTTCTTTTTGGTGGGTATATGACCAGTTTCAGTTAGCACTTATAGGCTTACTATTAAGCATTATGTCATTCTATTTTTACCTATTCTGCACATTTAATTCAATGTGTATTTTTTCCACTCTCTTTTTTCTTACATTAGAAGTTTAGCCTTTGGGTAAAATAAAGAAAGTAATTACTTTTTGTCAAAATGGTGCAAGAACATAGCTCTGAGGTTATGAAACAGACTTCATTAGTAGCATATGTCTTCAATTTTTCGCTATTATTTTAGCTGCCCTGAGCACCTTGAAAAATGAAACTTAGAACTAATGGACCTGAAATAATACTACTAACTGTAGCACAGAATCTTGTATGGGTTTTATTATAAATAAGAAATAGTCTTTCACATAAGTAATTGCCAAAAGTTTTACAAATGAAAGGAACTTGGTTTGGTGGTTTTTAACTGAAATTTTACTCAATGGTGAAAAAAAGCATCCATACTGTTCCATCATTAGTAATGGTTTCCAATGAAACACTACAAAGAAACTTGCAACATTTGGTGGTGAAATTATTTTGAATGTTCCTAGGGAGGGAAGAAATTATTTAATCCAACTGCTATAATTCCAAACTGTTAGAAAGTTTGAGGATTTAATTTCTGTCTCAAGTTCTTTGCTGATAGAATTTGATGACTGAGACTTAATGTTGTAACATTATGCTAGCATTTCAATGAAAATGAAAAACAAAATCACACAAAAATACTCCACTCAAAGTCAAGTAGTTCATCTTTAACCACATCTATTCCTAAAAACTTGTGATTCATTGTCAAAATTCTTAAGTTTCTCAAAGACATACAAATCTCAAAGGGAAATGAATACCTGAAAGTTTAGTGTGAATCTATGGCTATGAGCTGAGATACCTATATTGATGCCTCCCCAAAAGGGGGAGTCAGGGCAATCTCAGCTATTAGACCTCAGCACCAGAGAGGTCCCCTGCTGTACCTTTCATGCTGCCAGGACTCCAAAAGCATTTCTTTCACCAGTGACTGGTGTCAAACAGTAATCGGGACTATTGTAATGAGAGGTGAGGGACAATTAAAGGACAAATGGCATCGAATGACATCAAGCATCCATAGGCTAGAAAATTGCTTCAATATCTGAAGGTATACCTTCTCTTTAATTTTTTCCTTATAGAAGTGTAGAATCAGGGCTGAATTTGTATGCTAGACAAACTTCAGGGTTTGTTGAGGGGTGTGTGTGTTTTGTTTTGTGCATTGGGGTTTTTTTAAGAAGTAGATTTGGGCCCTGAGAAAGTATAATCTCTGCAGCCCACACAACTTCAAACCTTTAGAAATATACAAATAAAACTGTTGATTTTGTAATGGTGCTTGTTTGTTCAGCCGTCAGTTTTTAAGCTGCATATTTGTTTCATTTTGTAGACAAAATTCATGTGACTGATAGACAACACTATTTTTTTCTTTTGATTTGGGAAGATCAGCTTTGCAAGTATATTTAGCAAGTTCTTGAAAATGGATGAATGATTTAATTTGCTTTTTCATTTCTTCTTGTCAGAAATATTACTTAAGTAATCCAACATAAAACCAATAAAGTTGTCAATCTGCTCTCTACTACAAGATCTGAAAAAGATATATCAATGTATCTATAGCAGGAGGATAAAATCTGTTGCCCATCTAATCATCTTCTTGTTTACTTTTAGTGTTAATATTCCTTCACTCATCCAAATAGTTTTCTAAAACTGGAAACAGGCATGCAAAGTGACTTAAACTGGAGATATTCATCAACTACAATTTGATCAAATTGGTGCTGCAATCAAACCTGACTGACAGTTACCAGACATTTCATTGACTTGTTCTCATTGCCAAGTGAACAATCATTTATTAAAAAGTTGACTTGATTATAAAGATAGCAAGTTACTTCCAAGTATTTTTTTTTACTAGGCTCTGCAAAGAAGACTTAAAAATTCATAGAAAAGGGCCTCCAGGTAATTATCACGAGAACTTACAACCTTGCCCTGACCACAAGCAGAACTGACCAAACAGCATAAGATGCAGCATACAGGACAACATAAAAAAGAACAGAGTGGTATGAGCCATGGCAGGGACCCTGGGCCAAGCAGTGTCAGAACAACACTACCTGAGCCTGCTGTAAAGGTGTAGTATGATATCATCATTGTCTGACTTGACTGATTACCTGTCAATAACGCCCCCCTCCTCAAGGACAGCGTATGGGGGAAAATACATACAAGCAGAGAGTCCGTGCCAGGCCTGAGCTGCTGGGCAGCTTGACACTGAGCATGGCTGGGGTGATCACCACGTTTCCTCAGGCTCCTCTATGCCAACCCACTGAAACGGTGCCAAGGCTGTCTCAGCTATCCCCCACTCAGTACCGCTCTTTTGGGAACTCAATTAGAAAAATGCAAGTTTATCTCTTTTACTGTGTAAAGGATAGAAATTATAGAAAAGATCACAGCAATCTTATGTCGCACCCAATGGTGGAAACCCTGTCTGTTGCACTGCTGGATGAGAACCTGTTTGTGGACTATAGCATGCTGCTCATAGCTCCCATCTGTGATTGAGGTGGTCAGCCTCACTGTTTCTCACATTTTTTAAAATATTTTCCCAAGTGACCAAAGCTATCCCTCTTTAACCTGTACAATACCTAAATTTCCATGTGGTATATGAAGGTTCACTCTGGACACTGTGTTCTTACACGTCTCCTTAAGAATGAGCTCGTACAGGACATAATTAAAGGCAATGCATGCTGACATCAGAGTATGTGCTCAGGTTACAGAGCAGTCAATCAGGTACTGACATATAGGTCTCTACAACCAAGGCCTAGGATTGTATCCTGCCCATATTCAGATTGAAATCACAATCTACTTGTGAAAATGTCTTCCTCAGTGCCCTCCTACATGCATGCATGTACCTCTGTGTGTGTGAGTGAATGCTGAGCTATTCCTGACACAGCCTTGCTCGGTTTACTTCATAAATTGATCTCAGCAGTGTCCATGAACAGGTGTCCCTTTTTTGCCACACAGCATTGACTTTTTGCAGAGTATTTAGAACTAGAGTGCTACCATAAGATGACATCTAGACCTGACATCTAGAGTTCCAGTAGTGATTAAACAAACCCTTACAGCAGAAGGATTTTGGTTTCCTAAATTTGCAATATATTGAAGAGACAAGCAGCAATAAAAAGGCATCTCTGAAGCTTTTTTATACTTGAGAATCTTTAATATAACTTTGCCTAGAAATTTATTTATTTATTTATTTATTTATTCACTTAATGATTTGGTCAATTAGTTGGTTTTTTGAGTACTGACAGAGCCGAAACAGGGGGTTTCATGAAAACAGATTGCCAGAATCAAACTTTGTAACTGCCACAGTTTGCAGTATCTTTTCTATTATTTTGGAGGAAATCCAAACACAGGCGTAGGAAGAAGGTTGTGTTCACAGTACTTCAAAGATCCATTTATTTCTATTTGATCATGCTTCCAAAATATGATATTGAAAATGGTGTCAGAACCTGGTATAAAGAATTCCCTCTGGCTTTTCCCATCTTGATGACTGAAACAGGAATAGATATGTCAATGATATATATATATATATATATAAAGCTGAAAATATTATTAAGTTGAAGTTTCTTTCACTAAGTTTCTTTCACTGCTAAGAGAAATGGTAAAGATTATAATAGAATCATAGAATATGCTGAGTTAGAAAGAACCCATCAGGATCATCAAGTCCAACTCCTGGTCCTGCATGAGACATTCCAAAAGTCACATCTTGTGCCCGAGAGGGTTGCGCGAATGCTTCTTGAACTAAGACTTGGTGCTGTCACCACACCCCTGGGGAGCCTGTTCCAGTGCTCAACCACCCTCTGGCTGAAAAACCTCTTCCTTATATCTGGCCTAAACATCCCCTGACTCAGCTTTAGGCCATTTCCTTGAGTCCTATCACTGGTCATGAAGGTGAAGAGATCAGCTTCTGCCCCTCTGCTTCTCATGAGGATGTTGAAGAGAGCAATGAGGGATCTCCTCAGTCTCCTCCTCTCCAGGATGAATAAAGCAATTATATTGAGAAGTATTTCATAAGTGAAGTTTTACTTCAAAAATTTGTCTAATGGAAAAGACTTTTATTACACCTCTTGTCTCTTGACATATGACTTACGATTCTAGTGTCTATCCTTCCTTGAAGTATTAAATGAATATTCACTGATCTAGAGTGCCACTTAAGACAAAATGTTACCTGCATAATTCAGTTGTACAGGCTGTTATTAGTGCAACAGCAAACACAAAGTCCACAAACTGTTGTGTCCTTAAATAGATGACCTGAAATACTAAAAATAATTTTAAAAAATTAATCCCAAGCCCATATACCTTTTCCCTGTAGATTACCGTATTTTTTGAGTTAAAATGTCCCAGTAATTTTCCTATCTGTGATTACTCCACACTGTTGTAGTTTAAGGTAGCTGGGAATTGTAGTTGAAGAAGGCTGCATCGGCCAGGAAGTGATTCCTTGCAAAAAGGTGCTTCCAGCTTCCTCTAGACCCAATCAACTGGCCAGGTTGAATATTGGCAACTTTCTAAACCGCTTAGAGAGCTTGACACGCCTCTGTGAGCCACATTTTAAGAAAGAGTAAAGCCCGGGAAGCTCTCTCTTGCTTCCGGCAGCCGAACAGGTAACTGGTGGGGGGTGGCCGGGCCAGGCCGGGCTCTGCCGGCCAGGCCTGGCCCGGGTCGGCCGGGGGATGGCTTGGCTGAGATTGCAGTCACTTCAGCTCACCAGACACCCCCCAGAGGCCAGGATGGCCCTCACCTCACCTCTAGAGCAGCTGAAAATTCCCCTGAGACTGCCGTCCGGCAGGATCACGTGGCCAAGAGATAAGAAATTCCAAGTTCCAGCTGCAAAGCCCAGGGGAGATTAACTCTTTTAGTGCTGTTAAGATTTTTTTCCAGACCAGATGAAGCCTGCAGAGACTAATCATCTCCCCGATCAGATGGAGAGAGGAAAGTAAAGGCTTGTGAAGGAAACACTATAAAGATGCCCAAGTCAGTAAGGAAGAAAAACCTGAGACCTCGAGGAAAGAGATTGAGGAGAATGCTTCAATCCTAGAAGCTGAAATTCTGTTGGAAAAACCATGGTGATGGACTATGATGTATTAGACTACCCATTGTAATTTCTTGAAAGCATGGGGGGGGGTTGGAGCGTTCAAACTGCAACTGTGAGCAAAGGTGCTTGTACTAGAACAAGCAAACGCTGAAGTAGCTGTAACTTGCTGTTAGCAACTGTACTTGTGCTGCAATGCTGAAGTAGCTGTGATTTGATGAGAAACTTGAGCAGAGATCGCACAAGAGAGAAAGATCTCTGTTCCCAGACCATGTGGCTACTCCCAGAGAGGGTCCTTACGCCTTTCAGGCACTTCGATAAGTGGAGAAAACTTCGGTTTCTGAACTGCTCATCCTTAAAAATAGTACCCCCTTAGCTAAAGAAACCCTCGAAACAGCTGTGGGGAAAGCTGTAGTTGGGGGATGGGACTTTCACATGCAAGCAGAAAACCATTCCAGGTGGCTGCTTTTGCTGTGACACTGAAGCTGCACGAGATTGTTTCATGTGGAGACGTTTCCATGCTTTTGACCAAGAGAGACTCCTCTCCCTAAGTGAACTGAAAACCAGAAATTATTATATAGGTGGTGAACTGACTAGAATCTTCAAGGGTTGTGTTTTCTTTTACGTTGGTGGTAGAAGAGAGCAGAGGTGGGGGGGAGAGAGGTGTTCTGAAGGTTTAGTCTGACTTTCTTTTCCTTTTTTTAACTCTGTTAATAAACTTGTTTATATTCTTTTAAGTTTTTGTGCCTGCTTTGGTTTTTACCTCCTGATGCTTATCTCACAGAAGGGACATCAGGGGGCTACTGCCCGAGTTAACCCTTAAACTACTACACGAATTGGTGGCCTGTACGGGGAGCCAAATTCAACCCGCTACACACACTTTTTCACTTGAGTTTATTCACAGCTTCTGTATGGCCTTTGTTTTACAAGCAGATCTTTATTATGCAGCTTAGTAGCCGTTTTTTGTTTGCGTTGTTTTTGAGCTATACAAAGTTTAAATATTATGAAGATGTAATTAACAGGGGTTCAGAGAAGAATCTACTTACCTAAAAGGGAGGAGTGGACTCTATTATTTTATACTTTAGCAGTGCAGCAGCCTAAAGGTGTAGAAGAAGAAATGTGGAATTTCAAATAAAAATATTCTGCACTGAACTACTGTTAAGAATTGTTATTTAAAATTCTGGCATTTGCAGCCATAGAATCCTAGGATCATAGAAGGGGTTGGGCTGGAAGGGACCTTAAAGTTCATCTATTTACAAACTCTGCTGCTGCGGGAAGGAACATCTTCCACTAGACCGTATGTATACCTGGAACTTCAGCCAACTGCAGAGTTTTGCAGTGGTAACTTTGCTACATTTCAAAAAGTGAATGAAGGGTGTAAATGGCCTGTGAGTGGCATCTCTTACTATAGACAGAAAAGGTATATATTCTCCTTTTACACAACATCAGAAATAAATGGTCTAGGTTCTAATATTCAGCTGAATCCGTGGGTTTTAACATGAAGAAGAAAATCAGCAACAATCCTTGACTCCTCTTTTCCATGCTACTCTTGATTTGGTAGACATGTGTCATCTGTTTACTGTTTCTTTTCCAGACTTAAAAGTCCTATTTTTTTAGGATTTCCCATTTGGAAATTTAAAAGGATCTTGGTTCTGTGTAAAGACACAGTTATACTGTTTTTGAGATGGGGCTTGAAAGTACTCCCATTGTTAAAAAGTGAGTATGCCCTGGGTTTAGCTCAGTGGTGCAAGCTTGGATGATTTTTTTTTTTTTTGGTGTTGATTACTAACTAGTGATTGCTTAGCTAATACAAATATAGACATTCACAATATATTGACAAATAACATGGATCTTCCTCCTGTTAAGAAGAAAGATTTTGTTTTTATGCTACACATGGCCAAGTATTGCACTGTAAAGCAGACAATATATGAACAGGGGAAAGATGTAAGCTGCAAACTCTCATATTTTCATTTCAGTGATCTAAAAAACTGCATTCAGGGATTGTTGAAAAGTATGCAAATGAAAAGTTCTTTATATACTGGGTGTAAAAGAAATTGATAATATGTCCTTAAATTATTTTAAAATTCTTGTGATTACTTCATCATTTCTTAGATCCAAAATACTTTTAGCTGAATAGCCAAAACTAATGTATGCCATTTACACCATAAAATTAATTATTTCTTTTCTTCATAATATAATTATTAAGACAGTTGCAAAGAACATAACACAGAGGACAGAATGACCTCCCATAAAAACTGTAAAAGGAAAAGGATTAAAGTAGCAAAAAACATAAGGAAGAAAGAAACATGTAGTTACTGGGACTGAGCAAATCGCTTGTTTAAAACAGAAAAGAGGTTAATGTCTAACTTGGGGGAAATGTAATTGTTTGATAGCTCAATAGAGAACTGCCCCACCTGTATCTCAAGCTTCAAATAATAAGAACTACCTAATATCCTCAATTGCAAAAAACAACCCCTACTTTGTGGTTTCAGTGGGTGTAATGGTGGTTAACCTTTTTAAGCTGTTGCATAAGCTAAGTGATGCTATTAAACCAATGGAGAAAACATTTACATAGATTGTGGAAACTACAAAATACCACTTATTCCCTCAGCTGCTGGTGACTTCAGACTGCTTCCACATTTATAATTTTTTTTTTAAGTGGCTGAATTAAGAAAATTAACAGAGCATTGCCAGTTCAGAGATCTAAATGATGCATTAAGGGACCAGTTAGTGAATATGTGAAAAAAGAAACAACCTAAAAGTGGTTATTAAGTGAGAGAAATTTAACCCTACCACATGTCCCAGAATTTCTGTATCAATGAAGACAGCTACTAATGACGCCAGAGAGAAGCATCTATATTATGAAATCTGAGCAAAATGCAGGAAGCAGTACAAGACCAGTATGGTGAGATGTCATGAGTTTCCTTTGTCATCTCATGATGCAAGTAATTGTAAGTCAGTACAGTAATGCGAGGCAGAAAAAAAGCAGGTTATTTCAAAAACCAATTTCAAAAACCAATTTCCAAGACTACAGAAGTGTATATGCAAATTCATGAGTTTGCAAATTAAGAATGGATCAAACTGAGAGTGACATACCATATATTTTGTTTAGTTTAGAAGACAAATGACATTATTTTACAATTTAAGAAACAATACTTAAATTGGAGCTTAATACAAGGTTACTTATTAATTGTAATTTACCACAGCTTTACCAGACATAAAATAATTCATAGAAACCCATATTTAAATTGGTTATTAAACTGCTGTCTGATTTTATCAGATAAAAGTGGTACAGAGCAGATCATAGTTAAGACAAAACATACAAGTTTCTCCACACCATATTTTTGACTAGTAATGCATACCAAAATTACCAAGTGGAGAGAAGTACTATGTACGTGATATTGGATGATATAACTTAATCTGCCAGTCTACCTCTTTGATTAGGAAGGATGGAGAAAAGCTTATCCAGAGAAGACTTAAAATAAATCTGTGCTATTCTGTTGGCTTGTCTTTTTTCTGAACTATCGTCTTAACTTTTTCACTGTCCACATTCGATGTATTTGTCACAGCCAGGCTCTAATCTACGGTAAGCAAAGTAGTTCTCCAGACAGAATAGTTTAGTTATTATTAAACAGTTTAGTTATGTCTGGATTCCTTGCATAATTTCTGATGTGTTCTGTAAAGTAAAAAATTTGAATAAATCTAGAACTCCCATAACCAGTAATGAAAACCTTGGTCATGAAAAGCATGCAGTTATCTAAGATGTGACTTGATATAGTGTTCCCCATATTGTGAATATAGTGAAGCCATATTTAGTTCCTGGTTGAGTGTACTGTAACTATATGGCTTCTTCATATTCTTTTACAGGAGCTCCAAAAGACCTCTTTTCTATCATGGAAAGACTTTCAGAACCACGCAAAACAAACTGAAAGAAAATTAATGATGTTAATATAAAAAAAGTTCAAGAATTGGAAGAAGACAGGCCTAAACCTGTCTTCCTGCAGTCACAGGAAATGTCTTTGCCTTTGAGCTACCAGTTCTTTTCTTTACATAATGCTATCCTGGACCCAAGAAAAATGTCCTGTATGAAAGCTGTATGAAGATTGATACACCTGTCTTCCAGATCAGCTCCACTTGTAAAGGGAAACCAAATCTAAAACGGGACATTAAACCATGTCAGCCCTCTTATTAGAAGGTAAAAAGGGATTACTGAGACCAAAGTATTTTGGCACAAATCTCAATGCAAGAGGCATCCTTGGGCTGTTAGAAGAGTTTGCTGCTCATTCTATAAACTCAGTGGCTGTGAATAAAGTGGCTGTTCTATGCAATCTTTCTGTAGGAATGGCTCTTTTCAAGGATGAGATTTATCATAGAATCAAAGAATGTTAAAGGGTTGGAATGGACCTTAAAGATCAATTTGTACCCATTACTCCTTGTCCTATTACTACAGTATCTGATAGAGTCCCTCCCAGCTTCTCTGTAGGCCGCCTCAGATACTGGAAGGTTGTTGTGAGGTCTCCACACAACCTTCCCTTCTCCAGGCTGAACAGCCCGACCTTTCTCAGTCTATCTTTGTAAGGGATGTGCACCAATTCTCTTATTAACTTCATGATCCTCCTCTGGACTTTCTGCCACAGTTTCATGTCCTTCTTATGCTGGGGACACCAGAGCTGGATGCAATACTCCAGGAGGGGTCTCACAAGAGCAGAGTAGAGTTGGCGAATCACCTCTTTCAATCTGCTGGCCGCACTCCTTTGGCTGCAGCCCGGGATACAACTGGCGTTCTGAGCTGCAGGCACACACTGCCCGCTTGCCATGGTGCTGTGCTGGCCAGCACGCTGCCAGGCACCAGGCAATGCTCCACCTGCCCCAGGTGGGGAGTACAGAAGCTGACCGCAGTGCTGGAGGGCAGGCGAAGCACCAGCTTGGGTTTGCCTTGCCTATCGACGGCCAGGTGCATGGAGGAGGAAGAAAAAGCGGAGGGACTTTCTCATGGGAGAGAGAAGGGTTTATTTGTACGGAGAAGCCACGAGGAGAGCTGATAAAATTAGGCAGGCACAGGGTTTTATACCCTTACATAATAGGCAGGGAGAACATACAATAACCAATAAAACACCAGTTGTGGGGTCTTAAAAAAGGGGGGAGAAGGGACCAGGACAAATTGGAGAAGGAGTGGGGGGTAGAGGAGCAACATGGGCCAATTACCAACCAAGGAACATAGAACTTTCTGGAGGGATAACTAAATATGAACTGTAAGGGGAGGAGGCAGCAGCCAATGGTCAGCATGCTTCATGCAGCCTTTTGGGTGCTCACTGTGCCTTTGAACCCTTGTGCTGTGGAGGCATCAAACCACTGGACCTGTTGGTCTGCTTGCTCCAGCTGACCATGGCTCTGGCCATGGCTCACCGCAACACCCGCTCATCTCAAATTTTTCATCAACCATCACCCCCAAGTCTTTCTCCATTGGGCTGCTCTCAATCCCTTCTCTGCCCAGCCTGTAGGTGTGTCTGGGATTGCCACATCCCAGGTGTAGAACCTTGCACTTTGTTTTGTTGAACTTCATGAGGTTTGTATTTGCCCACCTGTTAAGTGTGTCAAGGTCCCTCTGGATGGCACCCCTTCCCTTCAGCTCTATATGAAAGAGTTCTGTAATCCCTAAGGATTCAGAAAAGGTTTATAGGGGTTTGGGTTTGGCTTAGGATATGTTATTGAATTCTCTGCCTTTTTCTTTCCGTCTGAGAAAGATTTGATCATTTATAATAAAAACTGAGATTGCAACAAATGGATGGCAGTTCCAGCGATAGCTCTATTCCCATGATTCAGTATTCTATATAAATGCTACTATCAAGAACAGCAGGTGTTAACATGGAGTTAGGATCTTTGATGGCGTAAATCCACTACTCAATAGATTTATGCAAATTTATACGATTTGGGCTTATTGCCCACTACTAGAGAACATTTTCTGGCATGCAGATACCTCCATTTCACAGTTAAATTAACTTCACAATTATTGGGATTGGACTTATTCCCTAAAAAGCCCTAATGGTACCTTTGCTGCTTCTTTAAAGGAAACCACAGAATACCAGTTAAATGATGGTTATTTTTAAATGAAATGACCCTTCGTCATGACCATCAATAGATGGTGGGAAAAGTCCTAATTTTCAGATACCAGTACAGGCTCCAGCTGCTCTAGAACTCAGGAAATAAGGCAATATATCAATGAAATATATCAATAAACATATATACTGAACTACTGGAACAATAAAGCAAGTAATTAACATTTCTAACACACTTTTTCACTCAGGCAGTTCAAGCTGTAAAAATGTACCTAATAAAGCACTTTATTTTTCCTGAAATGGTACGTTTTCAAGCCCACATAAATGTAAAAAGAAAACCTCTTATAGATAGATGTGATTGTAAACCAATAATTTGCCAATTTATATTTAATAATACTAATGCTGAAATATTTTGTTTTATTTTTAAATTTAATAAATAAATATTTAATAAATAATTTTAATAAATAAATATTTTAAAAGTCCCCAAGATAAATGTCTTTTGCTCAAAGCTTGAACTTGTAGTCTGAACAGTTTTTAATTTTATTTTCTTCCTATAAATGCAATTTATTTTGCAGAAGCAACATCTATTAATTATGACAATCTCAATCATTGAATCATACAATGTTTAAATAATTTTTGGAAACTTAGTACCTATGTTCAGCCAGCTTAATTAGTCACTTTTTAAGTACACTGTTATTATCTTATCCTTGTTTTATTTCAATTTAAAAAAACCTTATAAAATATTCTTTATCAGGTTCCAGTACTTTCAGTGATTGTAGTTGTTTTAGGTCAAATTATGCATTACCCCCTGATTTCCTTTCTGTGAGATAAGCATTAGGAGAAAAGCAAAGGAGGCACAAAACTTAAAGAATATAATGAAGTTTATTAACAGACCTAAAAGAAGGAAAGAAAAAAAACAATCAGCACAAAATTTTAGAACTCCTTTCCTCCTCCACTTTTCTCCCCTCTCTCAATCAGTGTTGCAGTTCTTGAAAAGGGAGAAAAGGGCTTTTCCTCCTGCTTTATGTGGTTTTACAAACTGCCACCATCTGCAGGTTTGCTTAGAAAGAAACAATCTGGGTGTTGCTGGGGTGCAACACATGTCTTCCATGAACCCTTTCACAGTTCCTTCAACTGTAAAACATGGGCTATCACATGGGGGTATTACTCTTTTAAGGGTGAGTTATTTTTGGCTTCAACACCAAGGCTTTTCCCTGCCACCAGGTTTTAAAAGCCTCTCACTGCTTTTCAGATACAGCCTGGCATGGGTATTCTTCACAACCTTTACAAGCAACACGAAAAGAATTGTCATCCCCCCACATACTTCAAATGGACTAAAGAGACAAAGAGTTTGTGATATTACAGTTTCATACCACCGCCATGCAAGATGATGTTTAAGCTGCGCGTGAGAAACACGGCACCGCTCTTTTCTCTCCTGGAGCCATTGTAGCTTCATCCCACGTGACCTCACTTTGTCTTTCCCTCTGGCTCTGAAAGCTGGCATGTTGCAGGGTGTTACCATTCAGGCTTCATGGTGGAGAGAGCCCCCCGCTCCCTCTGCACTGCTGGGTGCACGGTGGAAAAGGGAGGTCTTCTTCTGTTTGGCGCGAAGTACACTGGCTGCACTGGAGGCTCCGCCAGCTCCTGCTGTCTCAGGATATCGCGTCGGATGGCCTCAGCTGTGTAGCTGCCCTTAGCTACTTGCAGCTCAGGGACAGGTCCCCCTCCCAGCGAGCCAGGGTCCGTGCTGCAGCGTTGGGAGAAAGGGGGGAAGGGAGGCAAGGGTGCCCAGCATGGGCTCGGCGGGGCCCGGGGCTCCAAGGCACCTGCCTCCATCCCATCCCATCACCCAGGTGGAACAGAAAAACCCCCCAAAAATCCCACCTTCCACGGGGTTTAAATATGTAAAATTAAGAGAAGTGTGACTGGTCCAAAAAGCTGTCTGTCAATTTAGGATCAACCCACTACAGTGATGCATTGTGGTATTTGTAGATTTCTCAATCTGGCTACTAGGTTTATGAGTGTACTTGAAAAAGAATCAGTAAAACTAATAATGAAATAACCAAGACAAAAATGTCTGAAGATACACAGCTACAGATACATAGCTGTTTTAAATGTTAAACAGACCCTAAGCACTGTGGGATACCGGGATTTCATGAAAGCAATCTAATTTAGTATTGAATTGCATCTTCTATCAAAGTGCAAAGATATTATCAATTTACCTTATTATTTTATAATGAGATGTTCTACATTGAATTACTGTTAGCTGCAAATCTGAATATAATTAAAATTGTATTGTTGAACAGTGGTTTTTTTTTAACTGTCTTGGTAGATTGCTTATCTAAACATTTAATTTTTTATTGTACTATCTTTATCTTCTTTTACCCCAGTGGATGAGAAAGCATGGTTTTTTGTTATTTTTTTCTCCGTGATTCAATAAAAAAGTCCCGTGTAGAATCCTATATAAGATCGAGAGTGGTGTTAGCAGCTTCAACAAAAAGTCTAAGTCAGCACTGAGATATACTGAATCTGTTCTGTAACATGAACATATCAAGAGCCCTGAAACAGTTTTGTGAGAGTTGTGAACTGTACATCAATTTCTTCCCATGGCAAAGCAGTTCTAGCACCCAGTTTTAGACCAGAAATTGCTCACTCTGTTGCTTTGAGAGCAGCTCAAAGCAACAGCACAGCTGTGTGTGTAGACTTGCATAGGAGTAAGACACATCCTTGAACACTGTTCTTTGGTCCAGAACACCATTTCACTACTGGCACAGTGCCTGGACTGGTTTTGGTCTGTGCCTGCTCATATTCATCCAGCTAATACTCAGCCATATTAAAGGGTATCAAAAGCCAGGAGCCACACTGAATAAGAATAATGAATGGAACCACCCAGTATTTGCAGAGAGAGATTAGATAGTTGCTGGCAGTGCTTATCACTATAGGCAAAGCTTTTTCTGCTTCCCATCCAGTGACTATGTGTGGCAATAGAGCAACAGCACTAGCTGAACAGGGGGTGTATTTGGGAGCATGAGTCAAGTCTCTAGTATTACAGATAACTAGAAAGGATGGGTAGACATAAAGTGTGAGATCCATGTCACTGAATAACTTCCCTTTAGTCATCATTTTGAAGCAGTGCCTGTAACACACCTGAGTTTCCTGCCCCATCAAAGAAAAAGGATAGGAGTTTTCAGGGTCATCTGAGCATTGTTCCTTTTTCCCCACCCAGGGCACAAAACTTAGATGAGCTGGACCTTATGACTATTTTCAGTAATAGATATAGAAAGGAGCTGTCTGCTTGCTTTTATGGCCTACCTCTGAGCACTGTTTGACTCTTTATAAATTATTAAACATTCATTCTCACTTCACTTCTGTGATTAAAGGAGATATCCTCCATTTACAGCAGTATAACTGAGATACAGAAAGATTAAATAGACTAGTCTCAAAGCCTACTAAAGGCTGCTATTGATTTGAATGAGAATTAGATCAGGCCATTTGTGAATTTACTTCCTGAGAGAGTGTGAAAATCCATCTAAATCTATTTATAGAACTAATACTGTTATCCAGGCATGTTTCTTAATTTCTGTATTGCTATACTTTCCCGAAAAAAAAATAATAAAATGCCCTAAATGCCCTCCTATCTTTTGAGGAAATACATCATATATATATATATATGTATGTAATAAAGTATGCATTTCAAAGACTAAATGCTCTGGAGCTGAGAATCACATCGTGGGAGGGAGGTGAGCTTTCCTACCCAGCAAGACCTCAGCACCAGAGTAGGAAAAGCCACCCCAACCTCACCTCCCAAGCGGGAAGTGGTGGAGCTGTGACTCAAAGACAACTCTGACTCGCATGGGTGGAGCCAGCAGGGACCACACCCATCCCGGCCTGGGCAAAAGCCACCCGCAGGGAGCTTGTTGCTGGGAAATTGTGGGGTGATATGGAAGGGTTAGAGGTGCAAGTGAGGGCCCCCTGCCACTGATTCTGAAATGTGCTGGCCACACTGGAGCACATTTGCAGTTTACAGAGATGAGCCAGGAACTCCTGAGGTGACAGAAGCCAACATGGAAACACCAAGGAAATATCTCAAAGGAATTAAGGGGTGTTCCTGTAGGAAGGCAACACAGCCAGAAGCCCAGGTTCACAGGAATGCATGCAGCATGGGCAACAACGAGGAGGAACTGGAAGTCACCAAGTGCTGCTAGAAAGTTATGTGTGCATCCTAGACTGCATCAAAAGCAATGGAGCCATCAGGTTGAGGAAGAATTTTCTGCACCTCTGCTCCACTCTTGTGTGACCCCATGAGGAGCACTCTGGTGTCCCCAGCACAGGAAGGACATTGACCTGTTGGATGAGTCCAGAGGAGGGACACTAAGGTTATTAGAGGGATTGAGCATCTCTCCTATAAAGATTAAGAGAATTGGGTTTGTTCAGCCTGGAGAAGAGAATGTTTCAGGGTGACCTAACTGTGGTCTTTCACTACCTGAAGGGAGCCTGCAAGAAAGATGGGGACATCCTTTCTATGTGGGCATGTAGAGACAGAACAAAGGGGAATGGCTTTAAACTGAAGGAGAGTAGGTTGGTTTAGGTGTTAGGAAGAAATTCTTTGTTGTGACAATGGTGAGGCACTGGAACAGGTTGCCCAGAGAAGTCATGGATATCCCATCACTGGAAGTGTTCAAGGCCAGTCTGGATGGGGCTTTGAGCAACCTGGTCTAGTGAAAAGTGTCCCTGCCCATGGCAGGAGGGTTGTAACTAAATGATCTTTAAGGCCTCTTTCAACCCAAGCCATTCTATGCTTCTGTGACATTGGCGGGTGGAGAGGGGGGCAGGGAGTGGGTGGGATGCTTGGCTTAATTTGGGGGGGAAAAATTAAAAATAAAAGCTGAAAAAGTTCAATTTTGTGAGACAGTAATGCAACTGTGCTTGAAGTGGCTGTTTTGTAATTTCAGATCAGTTACACAATATTGAAAGAAACTGATACAATGAGAAGTTATGAAAAATCATGCAAGTCCAAGAAAATTGAATTATATCTGTGGAAGAAATGCTGAAATATATGTTTTGATCATTCCTGTGAGTCCAATTACTTTAAGATGTTAACAATAGTCCTTCTAAATTCTGAATTCATAAGTTGCCCTGAAACAGTGAAAAAGAAAAAAGGGTGTTTATATAATTTTATAGTAAATCTGTTGAATCTTTTTGTCTTCTTCTTTTTGTCATATAATTGGAGCAGCTTCAAGATCAAGAGATCATTGCAAAGGCCCGAAGGCATCCCAGAGGAAAAAATGACAGATTTCTGTGTATGTTTTAAGCTATAATTATACAGAATCATAAAATGAGTTTCTTAGGAATTATTTTTGGGGGATACAAGACCAGCTTTGATGTTTTTAACATTACATGACCCAATTTAGTAGCGTAGTTGACAACTATTTTGGTGTCTCTGGAGACACATGATTACTAGAAAGAATGCAGAACTGAGCTCTGATGATTACTTGTTGTAAATAATATTGTGCTGGCTTCAAATGCAAAAACAGATCATATTTGTGTGAAAATTTACTTCTCCCGGAAAATGGTTCTTATTATAGAAATGTTGGAAAGGTAGAATGATAGAAAAAGATGGGTGTGAAAGCAACATCAGAGTGGATGGATTCTTTCAAGTCAGAGCAAGGCTAAATAATTAATTATTGAGTATATGGCTCAGTAGATTAGAATTCTTAATAGGGTAGAAAGACTATTGCCTCCAGACATGATATGCTTTTGGTGATTTATTTATAAATAGTATTATATCTTATTCTAACATCTCAGTGAAACTTCATAAGATACTATTGTTATTTCATCTGTAATGTTTTAATTAAGTTAATGTCAATAGACCATTTCTATTTCAAACTAGAAGTTTAAAGAAATTCTTACTTCACTAACAAGAATCCAGGTGTGATAAGGATCAGTCAGAAACAGATTCTGATATTATTGTTGTATAGCTGAAATTCGCTGACCCTATATTTAGGTGTTGTTAACAGCACGGTTAGAAGAAAGTACTGAGGGAGGTGACCTGAGGACTGATGAAGTCTTTCCATTATAGATACTATAAATTATTAATTATATATGTGCATTATAGTCAGTTTCTTATCTTGAAGTTTCTTATCTCATTGTTCATATCTGACTCCGTCTGTAAAACTAAATCAGACCCACCATTATAAAAAGTTTCTTTTCTAAATTTCAGAGCTGATTTTGCAATAGTTTCCAAATTAGGAAACACTATCCTTTCTGACCCATTAGACCTTCTATAATTTTACTTAAGTGAAACATGAGTTGAGGGTATCAGTTGATTGAATTCAAACATTAATGAAAGTTTTATTAACTGAGGGCCTAAAGTAGGTAAATTACACAAAAATGTGGCAACTTAATATATAGTTGTGAAAAAGTCATATTAATAGAAGAAACAACTTTGTGAGGTAATTTGTAGTTAAAATTGAACCCTGCCATTGAAGGCAAAAAAATACGCCTCGTAGTGGGTTGACTCTGGCTAGATGCCAGACTCTCACCAAAGCCTCCCTATCACTCTCCTCCACATCTGGATGGTGGAGAGAAAATATGGTGAATGATTCATGAGTTGAGATAAGGACTGGGAGAGATCACTCACCAAATAATGTCACAGGCAAACGAGGCTAGAATTAAGGATATTAATTGAATTTATTACTAACAAAATCAGAGCAGGATAATGACAAGTAAAGTAAGACCTTAAGAACACCTTCCACCCACCCCTGCCTCCTTCCCAGTTCAGCCTCCTCCCCTAGCAGTGCAGGGAGATGGGAATGGGGGTTATGGTCAGTTCATCTCAGGTTGTTTCTGTTGCTGCTCAGGGAGAGGAATCCTTCCCTGCTCTAATTCATTCCCTCCTACAGGAAATAGTTCTCCATGAGCTTCTCCAATGTGAGTCCATCTTCACAAAGTACTGCCGTGTGGGTCACAGTTCCACAGGGTTCAAGGACACGCTGCTCCAGTATGAGCTGCTCTCTCCACAGGCCTCCCATGTGGTCACAATCTCCTCTCAGGCATCCCCTGCTCAGAGTGGGTCTCCTCCATGGGCTGTGGGTGGATCTCTGCATCCCCACGGATCTCCATGTGCTGCAGGGGCACAGCTGCCTCACCGTGGTCTTCACCGTGGGCTGCAGGGGAACCTCAGCTCCAGCACCTGCAGCACCTCCTCCCCCTCCCTCTGCACTGACCTTGGTGTCTGCAGAGCTGTTCCTCTCACACGTTCTCACTCTACTTCTCTCTGGCCACAATTACATAAGTGCAATAACTTTTTCTTTTCCTCCTTCTCCTTCATCTTGTTATCACAGAGGTGTTGTCACCATTTCTAATCAGCCCAGCCTTGGCCAGTGGCACATCCATCCTGGAGCTGTCTGGCATTGGCTGTGCTGGACATGGGGGAAGCTTCTGCAGCTGCTCACAGAAGCCACCCCTGTAGCTGCCTCCACTACCAAAACCTGGCTGTGCAAACCCACTTCAACCCTGCAATGTCAAAATAGTACAAATAGAGTATTTTTTAATGAGGAAAAAACCTACAGCTTCATAGTTTTATACCAGCATGTCTGAAACATATTTAACATGTTTTTATCATGTAATTCCTAAGATCTTGCTAGGGAATTAGACTGTAAAATTTATAGTCACTTACTGGATCTTTTCAGCATGTGGAGAGATATTCACAGTCTTAGCTAAATTCAGGAATACATACATAAAACTCTTTCATTAGGAATTATCTCCTGCATTTAATGGGCTAGTAAGCAACTCTTCCCTCTCACAGATGGATTTTTGATGAGGCATTTCTCTCTCACTGTATCAGATTTTAAAAATTATCACTAAGATATCTTACTGTATCAGATTTAAAAAATTATCACTAAGATAATTTCAGTTCTAATAAAGCAAAATGTATGAACCTAAAAATTTGGAAAAATAGATGACAAAAATGCCTGAAAAGTATATATAGCTTGTTGCTGAGACCTGAAACTGTTCTGAACCAGATTAGATGACACCATAAAAAGTTTTAAAAAACTTCAGGCTACTACAATACGATTAATCTGTTTTGCGTGTAACTTGGGTGAAACACTCGATCTCTGTTGGCAATTTGCCTTTATGTCTAAGCCTGGCCTGTTTCTCTGTCACAATAAACATATATTAAGGTGATCTAAGGCTAAAGGTGCTGCAATGTGCTTAAAATAGGTTGTCTTTCTTCAGATAAAGAGTTACGCATTTTTCACTCCAAGAAGCCCCCTTTAAATGATATTTTGTGTTAGTATGTTAATTTTTTGCTAGGAAAAAAAGTACATCTGAACACCACAAGGATTTTTTTTTTTTTGGTGATGTACTAAACTAATGATTGGTAGGCTATGACACTGGGGAATGGGAGAAATGCTTTCTCATCCTGGTCTAGCTTTCTGATTGATCACTGGGAAGACATGCTCCTCTGAAAGATTAATTTTCAAAATCTGCAATATATTGATTACCACTTTGTTAAGCAGTCTTTCTGATAAAGTGATTGAATTAAAGAGTACAATATATCAAGTGTTTATTCGGTTTGTCGAAAGAACTGAAAATGCCCTATACTTTCTTGGCAGTCTCATCCTGGAATAACTTACTTACAAGGTGTTATCAGGTGAATATATCAATAGTTAAATGAAGGTGAGAAGAAATATTGTTAAATTTTCTAACTGCTGCTTTCCAGAAAGCTTTGCTATGGAGTATTCCTCATTTAAACAGAAGGCATGTTTTATTTATTAAATACGTTTAAAAATGCATTACATTGGGTTTACATAATGACAAAATTAAGCATGACTTTTTAATAGAATTACTCCTCTTCCTGGATGTAAGGGGTGGTTACAAAGCTCTAACGTAAACTACTCCACAAGGCTGAAGTCAAAGGTTATGAATACAGTGGCAATTTTGGTATAATTATGACAGTGCACTGAAAAACTGGCAAATCCTTGGCTACACTTGAGTATAAAGACCTGTAGCAGCAGTGGAAGTCTAAACTCATTGAAGACTGGGTTTTCTGAAGGCTTAACCCCTTCATCCTCAGTGTCTACAACTGTGGGCAGCTGTGTATTTATTATTTTTTCAGTCTATGCTGTCCTTCCCAGCACTGTGAATACAACCATAGGGGAGCACAGGTTTGCAAAGCTCCATGAGTTTATGTAGCCTTAAAAAACAATCATTCAACCTGAATGCATTTCCCAATTCTTTGGCATGCATAAGTCATTTAGTGGATGTAGTTCAAAGAAGGTAGAAATTGTCCCACACTTACCACTCATTCTGTGGCATACACTGGTTGTATTTTTCATTACCAGGCAAGGTGATAACTATGCATACTTTGTGGTTTTGAGAACCTATTTCAGCCCTCGGTTTCTGTAGGTATTGTTGTGCTCTATTTAACACAATAGAAAAGGATAAATGTATTTTAAAAATCTGGTTATTTCACAATAGAACTTAATCATAAAAGTAATATTTTTTTATTATGGGTGTATTGTATGATATGATAGTAAATCATAAAATGTGCTTTAAAATATTTTATAGCTGAAATGCTGATAATATTTTCTTTTAGACAAATTATGCCTAAGAAAATACGTTATTAGTAAATGAATGCTCTAGATTGTTTGCAAAATCTTTGTCAATGTCTGGGCCACATTCTCATTCAAAATTCTTCTAATTAGGCCATCTTACTTCCTGCTAACCATTGCTCTAATTGTAAATGAGTAGGAAGGCAATCAGATATTGTCCTTGAAAGAAATGCAGAAATTGCTTAAATGTAAAGTGAAATTAGGAAAAAGTTGAGTACATTCTTAACTGCCTTTTAATGCTGTCTTATGAAGGCAAATAAGGAATATCGTCTTTGCATCTCAGCTTTTTATAGACATCCACTCATGACTGAAGTGGAATCTACAACAGAAGTTCTATTTTTATACTAGTTTTTTCCTTAGTGGGTAAGACACAGGGTAGGTTTTTAGGTTGATTCCGTTCCTGGGGGTAGGAGCATACCAGGTATGCCTATGGTGGCTGCAGTTCATTAGGCTGCCTGACTAAATCAAGCAAACCAAGTTAAACTCAAAGATCTGGCAGAAATGTGCAAGAGTTATAGTTGGGCTGGAACACCCAAGGCAGTAAAAGATGGATTGGGGAAAACAAAAAGTTGAAAAACAAAGGAAGAAGAGAATAGAGAGACTGAGCTGCATGTGAGCAGGTGGCTGGTCAGTGTGCTGTCGTCTGACTGTGCCTTGTGCTTGATTACTGCAGCCTGTCCTGCAGTCTGAATCAGTGCTGTATATAACATTGCATGTGTGAGTGTGCTCTCTACTCAGAGCCTCTGTGCAAGTACAAATGTGAAGCCAGACTAGCAGGTGAGTAAGGTGACAAATCTGAATGCCAGCAATTGGACTGAGAAATCATGAGCTCAATGGGTGTGATAGTTTTGGCTGGGATAGAGGTAATTTTTTTCATAATACTTGTTATGGGGCTGGGATAGCGGTAATTTTTTTCATAATACTTGGTATGGGGCTGTGATTTGGATTTGTGCTAAAAACAGTGATGATAACCCAAGGTTATCTTCATTATTGCTGAGCAGGCCTTGCATAGAGCCTTTTCTGTTCCTCACACCACCCAACCCATCAGAAGGCTGGTGGGAGGGAGCACAAGGAGTTTGGAGGGGACACAGCCAGAAAAGCTGACCCCAATTGATCAAAGGGATATCCTACACTATATGGCATCATGGTCAGCTTATAGTGCTGGGGGAAAGAAAAGGAAGCAAAGGACATTTGGAGTGATGGTGTTGGTCTTTCCAAGCCACTGTTATGAGTGACAGAGTGACAGCTTTCCTAGAGATGGCTGAACAGCTGCCTGCCCATTGGAAGTGGTGGAAGAATTCTTTGTTTTGTTTTGCTTGTATGGGCAGCCATACCTTTTGAAATGTTTCATTTGTTTGCTTTGAGTTGCTTTACCTTTTAAACTGGTTTTATCTCAACCCACAAGTTTTCTCACATTTACTCTTTCAGTTCTCTCCCCATTCTATCAGGGAAGAATGAGCTAGTGACTGTGTGGGGCAGTGTCTGAAAGTCTGAATAGTTCCGTTGTCTGCAACTAGCCGGAGAGGGCAGGGGGGATGCACCTGTGCCCACCTTGGCGTGGTTGTGCAGGACCTTCTCTAGCAGAGTCTGTGTCAGTGTGTTTTGACTGTGCTACTGTTAAGTGTCTCCATGTGCTAGTTTTAAGGTCTTGTTCACTAAACAATCTAGTGTTTCTCAGGCTGAGATGTTGGTAGCCATCTTTATTAACTAAAGGTTTCTCTTTAATGGATTAAACTGAGTGATTTTCCCAGTTAATTATATGTGATCATAAAACCCCCATTTGAAATTCACAGGTGTTTCTACTTTTCAGTCACGGTAACTGACTACTGTGTATAGTAAGGTATGATTTTGGTTTTAAATTATTCTAGTGTGAGAATATTTGTGAGATTTCTTTCTCCTTCTTGCATGAGGCATATTTTACCTAACTGGGAACAATGATGCAGTCAGTCTCCTTCATTAGGCTGCATATTTTCATGAATCATAGAGGCCTGAGAATTTGCCCAAAAAATGTATCTGAACTTAGTAAATTACCTGGAAAAAAAAAAAGACTGAATATGCACAAATAGGCAAGATAACATGCTCACATAAGTTTCAGTTCCTGAGAAAATCAAGATAAAATTACTTAATGGGACATTCTCACTTCTACTCCACCCCCATTATTCACTTCCTAACAACAGAATCAACTTTCAGGCACAAGACTGGCACAGCGCTTTCAGAAGATCTCCTCAACACTTGTTCTTTCATATTTTCCCCCATAAGAAGCATGTGACAAACCCTTGTCTGCTCATTACACACCACACTGGGGAATGTTTTCAAGAGCAACTTTAAATTTTTTTATTTATTCATGGTGGGCTTTTTTCTGACTTCACAGGTTACTTAAAATTCTCAGTCCTAAACTTTTAAATTTCCAGATCTGAGTTCTGGAATTCCAACACTTTGATTAAAAAATGGCCTAACTTTCCAAGGTAATGAGTTTCCACTGAAGTCAGTGGAAGCTCTTTTTATTCACTGTTTCTAAAATCCTACCACTTTAATGCAAGTGTTTAAATTATTATGAGAGACAGGATTCTTAAAAGTACCTAAGGGACAAAGTAAAAATTTCATTGAAAGTTACTGAAGCTGGTAATTTAGTCTCTTTTGAAATCCCCACTTTCAGTAATCTTTTTAAAGTGAAGAATCTACCATTTCAAGATTTTTGGAAATTATTTCTTTCCACCTAAAGGAACATAATAAAGAAGAGGTCAGAAAATGTTACAGGAAAAATAAATGATGAAATTTATCCTCATCATAATGATGAAATACGTAGATATTTAGTTATAAAACTACTGCAAATTTTTTTTTGTAATTATTGATAGGAATCCAAAAATTTAAGGAAATTCTACATAGAATTTAAATTTTCTAAACAGCTTTTAACCCTGCTGAGTCTGAGGAGAGAATTTAGTCCATGTCTACACATTTCTGAGAGGATTCTGTAACCTCTAGATAAGGCTCCTCTATTTGGGGTTAGTGTCATCATCACTGTTCTTAAAAACATGTGAATATGGCTTTATTTGAAAGGTACCTGACCCTCTTAGAGGGAATCATGGACAATCTGAAAACAGGCTTCTCAAAGCATGTAGGAATTATTCCTCCTAATTCCTGTGCCTTCTTAAGGCAGTAAATAGTCTGTTCAAGCATTGCGTTTTCTGCAGAGGGTTAGTCTGAAGGAATTTTTAAGGGTTCGTTCAAATTTGTACCAAGTGAAGTGCTATCTGAATAGCAGAAGCACACGTAAGACTAAATGCAAGGGGGAAAAGGAAAAGGCAAAAAGAAACGGCTGAATTATGTTATTGGACACTTTGGTTCTGCTCAAATTCTTTATTTATTTATATCATCTAATTATACTGCTTCCAACTGTTTCTTTAAGGATGGATTTGGGGTCTTTGTTTTATAGACCAAATTATTTAAAATCATGTTAATATTTAAAGGAAATTTTGTCTCAATGATAATAATTCCAGCCTGGCCCACTAACAGCAATTAAAAGTCCTGTCGTTACAAGGGCTGTCTCTGTAAAAATTCTTGTAGTACTAGCACATTTTCTATCCAGACTTATCAGTTTTCAAATTAAAAGCATTAAAAAAACAGCCAAGAACTGAACAGAGAGAGAATTTAAATAACTCTTTCTCCTTCCTTGACTTGGCTTAGACATAGTTATAGTGAATACGCTTGTACTAATACCAGCTATTCTGCGTCAGAAGCTTTCATTTTCAAAGGCTGTTAACAGGAGATTTCTAACCGCAGCCAGTTTGTACAATAACTCTTCATTTTTAAAAAAAGAAAACATATTAAAAGAAACCCCTAGGACTCTCTGGCAAATAGAGTAGTTAGAGTAATTTACTGTTCTCTGATGTTCAACAGCTGCATCACATAAAGCATTCCTCATCCCACTGGCAGAAGAATAACCATGAGTTGTTCAATCAAGAAAGGCCATTCTCACCTTTCAGGAACACATTCTGTTAAATTGCTAGTGGTAGTGATTGGCCCTAAACAGGCTTAAGACAGTTTTTAATTTTTAAAATATAATAACTTTCAAATTACTGGATTTTAAGTTTAATAAATTTGAAATACTCCCAAAAAGCTATTCCTATATGTGCAACAGTCTTCTGGGGGAAAAAAAAAAAGGAAAAAAGAGAAAAATAATATTCAATTTGCAAGGCTTAAATATGTACATAAAATTATAAGTGAAAAAAATCTTCTGCATGCTTGTGTATGCACACTTGTGCACAATTCTTTTTCATTCACAGAGCATTACTGATCCTTGCCTAACAAGTGAATATTCACGTGGTCATTCTCACAGCATGTATGTACTTTGGAAAATAAAATTTTGTTTTTTCCAGAAACAAATGACACTCTGGTGCTCTCAGAACATGATGAGACAGATCATGCAACTGTGGTTGTCATGGTGAATTTAGGGTGGGGTGGGTGAGAGACCGGGTGGTACCACTCAGTGACATAAAATCTAACATTCATGGATATGGTGGCTGGATAGGAATTTCTAGACAAAGACTTAACGTTCTACAACATAAACAATATTCTGCAGGCTGTTGGACACCCATGAGTGTGTTCCCACTCCTTATCCATTTATTGCTTTTTAACTTTGATTGTCATTGTAAAAAGTCAACAGCCTCATTCATCCAAAGCAACCCCAGACCAGTCTTTCTCAGCTCCTCAGTATCTGAAACCAGTTGGGCATTACCAGGGGTACTATCCTCTTCTGGCTTCCTACCCCAAATAATTTACAAGGATATAAAAGTGTCTCTGGCCTTCACTGTCCTGAATGTCATAGTGCCCAATTATAGTTTGGCAGATGCAGTCCTGATAATTTGGGCAAATCGTCCCTATAACATGTTCTGCTTTCTTATTCCAGCATCAGATAGAGTTGGGCAGATAAGGTCCAGACTTTTTTTATTCTGAGTTGTGCTTTTGCAAAGGCATCGCTTTGTGATATTAAAAGCTATAAATTTGCTAGTTGACTACTTAATGTCAGTAACTTTCCACCCCCCATGCCCCCCCCATCTCTGAATTCCTGGGAAATAGAAGTAACCCTAACTTTGCTAGATAAAGCATTATAGAACAATATCTGTTTGTGACTGGAAATGAGCAGGTTATAATTTCCTAATTTTCTCCTTTAAATCAGTACCTGTGCAAGGATGATCATACTCGGAGAGAAATCAAGATTTTTCCTAGAGATTGAATTGATTTAGAACTCTAAACTAGCACAGAAGGTTTTTGCAGTTTAGCTCAAAAGCATAAACAGAAAACAGTATTCCTATATTCCAGAAGAGTGACTTGACTAAAACAGAAATGAAAAAGTTTGAATTCAACTCCCTTCTTAATTCAAGTTGTGTCATATCTGATCCAGTCTTTTGCATAGGAGTCTTCACATGCTCATCCCAGAGTTTAGTGCACTGACTGCTTAATCAAAGTAGTCTACATTTCATTTGCTTTATTTGGATCATTAATAATTACATCTTGCCTGAAGGATGATTCTCCATCTCTGCTCAAGACTGGAACCTTGTTGAAGTAATTTGTAGTCAAGTGACTAGAACAGTCACCTGAGAGGAATAAATATTTCTTTCAGCTTTCTAAAGCTAGGATTGGAATTAGGTATTGGCTTGCTAGTCTATTGTGTCTTTGGGCCAATTGCAATATTTTGTTCCAGCAGATCCTCCTACAGCTATTGTGCCTTGAAAGCATTAAAATATTCTCATGATAGATTACTTCTGGTGTGTGATTGGCATGTATTTTTTCTGAATCACTCTTCATTACTTCGTCCTTCTCATATGTCATATAGGAACTCTACGTATATAAATTTTGTGTCTGAATTACACTCCTGGTACCAGGTAGCTAGTTTTTTTAGGCACTTTGATGTCTACATTAGAAATGTCTAGGCAGGGTTTCTGTGTCTCATATAGATACTTAATTCAACCATTTAGTCATAAATTACAGACCTAAGAATTCAACTATGTACTCTGCTAAATCCAAACGCTCCTATGAAAGTGTTTAGAAACAGTCCAAGTACTCAAGTTTCTCAAGATTCTGTATTGGAAACAAAACCAACTGAAAAAGTTGTTGCTTAATATTACACAAAGGCTTTCCAGCACCTACTTCAAAGGCCTGAATTGTACAAGAGTCCAAAAAAGATCACACTTTTTTGCGAATCTGTTTACTTTTGTGAATTACCAGTAGACATCCACCAAAGCACTAGACAACTTTACAACAAATTAAAAGTTGTATTGCCAGTCTAACAAATACAGGAATTAAATATATTCCAATAGTTTGCCCAAACTGACCCACCAAAAACTAATCACTAACACAATGTGCACAGTTACGCATTTACCATTTTTACTAGAGGATAATGGTGTAGACTGCTGAATGCACTACTAACATTTCATTTCTGTAGGAAACCAGTGCTACAAATGCTCACTTGTGTACCCAGAGCTTTGAAGTTCACAGAATCTTTTGAGCATGTAATTGCTAGAGTTCAGTGATTCACAGCTTTCTAATTCAGTTGGTATTCTGGCAAGTTATTAGCCAGCTGCTGTTCACTGAAGCAGATGTTATGAGCCATGCATAAAATTGTCAAGGTTATAGTTAGTACAAAAAAAGCTCTATCCCTCTCCTGTCAGGATTTGTAACAAAACTTCTACTGATGTCATCCGAAGAATCAGCTTCAGAAACTGGGTATTACTCAACCTTATCCCCCATTAGTTTGTCTTCTTTCATCTTTCATCTTCTCAACTTTCTTCAATCTTTCTTGTCATCTTAATGCAGTTTGTATTTGATTTGCCAGCTCTTAACTTCTAGTTGTCTTTCAAGCTGATTACTGCACTTGAAAACCTCCTTCAGTTAGTGTTTTTCACCTCTTCACTTGTGTTTCTTTAACTTTTTCTGACATAAAACTGAATAAACAGTAGGAGCCTTTTTTTTCTGCTTTCTACAATGATCATTCTTCATGTTTCAAAAGCAATAATAGAATAAGCCACAGCTTAATAGTTTAGAATAATATGTTGAAGCCCAGATATTGCTACCTGCTTGAGGCAGGAAATAGGGTTTGTCTTTAGTAGATTTGTTCGTTGCAAATCCCAGTGTGTGAATCTACATCCACTGGATAGAGTATAGCTAGGACTGGAAAAAAAGTGGTATTATTTCACTAAAATCTGAGATGATCACTCCAATATATGGCTAATACTTACTATAAAAACATATTGGAAAACGACAATGTATGAGATAGATAGCAAGAACTGAATTTTAGAATTGGAACATTAAAAATTTAAGCCAACCACATTTTACCTGGAATTTTTTTTCTTTCATGATCAGTTATTATTCTTTCTATATTCCTTTAGCTTAACAATACAATAGTACAATATGAATTTGAATTATAAATTAATTTAAGTAAAAAAAGATGCATTTTCTGTATCTAGGGCTTGCCTAAACATGGATTCATTTGATCTACAACTACATACATAGTTGTTGTCTAAAGACTGAAAATATTTACCCCAAACACCACTGCATTGATTCAGCTGAATTAACTAAGGATTGAATTTGCTTCTGCAGTCTTTTTGGATATAGAATATGAATGAATATTCCAGACCTACCACTAGGCTATTAAGTACCCCTACAGCACAATAATTTATTGATATGCTTTGTAACCCTGTGTTATTCTTAATCTTCTCATTGTTGCTAGTTACTTATTTTTAATTTTTAATTGACAAAACCAGGACAGTCCTTTGCATAAAGTGTCTTGCTGCTTTTTTCTTTTCTTTTGTGTGCTTCTGTTTTCAATAGGCAAGTATTCAGATATCTAATGCAACATTTGCACATAACTAGACATGATCAGATTACATACTAATTGCATTCAAACATCAGGTGTGTTATTGTGATTGTCTTTTACATAGGCAATTTAGAAATTCATAAAGTGAGTGTATGCTGCTTATAATGTCACAAAATGACCTTCGGCTAGGTATTCTCAGGCAGTCACAGTAGAGAAATGATCTATCTCTCGAAGTCCTTGATGAATGAGACAGAATAACCATGACCTCTTTGTAACTGATCATTTTGATGCTAAATATGCAAAAAGAAGTAAATCATAATACATTTTAAATTAAACTTTGAAGAAGTAATAAATTTATGCTCTAAAAATCATTATGATAATTCAGTATGAAACTACATAGAGTCAGATGTTATTCTCAGGTGAAGTAAAGGCAAAAACTCTACACGAAATGAACCTTTGATTTCAAATGCAGAATATGTAAAATACTTGCTAGAACAGAAAATGAGTGTTTTGTGTTTGGAGTGAAATCTAAAGAAGGAACAAGAGTATGTGTATATGCAGGGAGGTTGATGGCATCCAAAATTTACAGAAGCCATTTGAAATAACCAAATACTAACATATTGGTTTCTTTGGGATCAGAAACAGTAATGTGTCTTTTATAAACTTATTGGAGAACCCTGTAGCACAGTTCTTGGTTGTAGGCAAATATTGAAAGTTTCTTGAAAACTACCAATAAAGAAGTAAAAATATGGTGTTAGTCTTCCAGTCTTCCACATTTTGCCACAAGTAATGAAAGATCTCTAAAAAAGCATTTTACTTAAGCACTGATTTTGCTTTCTGCATACTAGATTTAATTATAAAACTATGAACAATTTAAAATATTCTATTTTAATTGAAATCCCATAGATACATTTTCTAGTGGCAGTTAAAAATTTAGTTACATAACTTGTTTTTGAAAGCATCTGATTGCCAAAAAACTACTTTGGCAATTGCTATGAATTTTTTATCATGAATAAGTAACATAAAATATTTATTTAGATAAACTACACATTGCTATTTTCTTTTAGTACTCTAAAATAAAAGTCATACAACCAATATTTATATATTGCATAGAAGTAGTATGAAGAATTTCCTCAAGCAGTGAATATAATGACTCAAAATAATTAAGATGGAAATAAGCATTTTTTCTGGCTTTTTAAAGCTATAAAATCAATCTGCCAACTTATACATATGCACAGTAAGTTCCAGACATTTTCATTGTTAATTTCCTTATTCTTTTCTTCAATGGTGAATGCAGTTGCACATGTTGTACCCTCAAAAGTACAGAATGATGGAATCATAGAATATAGAATCACAGAATCTAGAATCACAGGATGGTTTGAGTTGGAAGGGGTCTTAAAGATCATCTAGTTCCTGTCATGGTCAGGGGCACTTTCCACTAGGTCAGACTCCAAGTCCCATCCAATCTGATCTTGAACACTTCCAGGCATAGGGCACCCACAGCTTCTCTGGGCAAGCTGTTCCAGTGTCTCATCGCCCTCATCATAGAAAAAAACTCTTATGTCCAATCTAAATATAGCCTCTTTCAGTTTAAAGACATTCCACCTTGTTCTGTCGCTACAGGACCCCTTCTGTCTACTGAAAGCCTGTCTGGTCAGAAGTACTCAATGTTCTCCTTTTTACCCTTTGTAAAAATGGATGTGATATTCCCTTTCTGCAGTCATTGGGATCTTTGCCTGCATGCTGTGACTTTTCAAATACGGTGGAGAGGGTTAGTAACTACATCAGCCAACTGCATTAGTCTTCTGCATTCCTTGTCAGATCTCTTACACATGGTAATCACGAGCTTTTGCACTGTAAGATTTCCTTAAAGAACAGTCGGTTTTGTTCATCTTCTTTGTCCCTGAGTTAGTTTCCCAGGGGTTCCATCCACAAATCCATCAAAGAACTGAAAAATTCTAAAATTCAGTCTCTTGACTCTACTCTTCCTCTTCACATGCCCATTAAGAATGTGATCATCAGGGCATGGTCACTGCAGCCCAGGCTGCCAGCAGTCTTGACATCTCTTATTAGTTTATCAGTGTTGGCCAGCAACAGGACTCGTAACGCTTCTCCTCTTGTCAGACTATCACATGAATTAAAAAGTTACCCTTGATGCACTCAAAGAACATGCAGGATTGCTTACAACTTGCTGTGTTGCTTTTCCAGCAGATATGAATGCCCCAGCAGGATCAGTGAACGTGGTGCTTTCCATAGTTGAAGTAAGAAGGATTTATCAACATCTCTTTCTTCATCAGGCAGCCAGTAGTAAATGCCAACCACAAGGCTTTGTTGGTTTGGCCTCTAATTTTCATCCACAAGCTCTCAACCTGTTCATCATTGTTTTTCAAATATAAGTCTGTGCAATCCAGTTTTTATATGTAGAAAGTAACTTGTGCCCCACTCTCTCCTTCTTTGCCTGTTCGTATAAATTCCTTGTTTATAACGATTGTTTTCAGTGCTCTGGCTGTGTGAATCATCCTACCAGCTTTCAGTACTAGTGATTAGATCCTAGCTTTCTTGATGCACTGTGGCTTCCATCATCTCCTGGTTTTTTGACTTATTCTACTTCATTGATGTACTCATTTCACTTAACTTCATTGATGTACTCATTTGACTTATTCTACTTCATTGGTGTACTCACATATTGACTGTGTCACCATTTTAGAGAAACATGACCTAATTCCTTTGAGGCATTTCACATTTAGGTTGTTCCTAACACACCAGCATTCCCTGGTTCTTTCCTTACTCAAAACTCTTATCCCCTTCTTCTGCTAAGTCTAGTTTAGAGCTGTCCTTATTAGCTTGGCTAACTTGGTGAAGACTTTCTTGCCTGACCAGTACACTACTGCTTCCCATGTTTTTGAAGTACACCACAGTAATTCATTATCCTTAATTTATCTTTATAGCACAATGTTAAAAGGTTCTAAATATATTTTCCCTACACACTGATAAAAATGAACTTCACAGAACATTTATTCTATTTGCCAGATGGCCAGTTGCATCCATCTATGAAAGGCAGGAACTCCTTTAAACCGGAAAAGTTTTATTGACTAGTTTTAAACTCATAGCTTTATCTGTGATGGTGTTGTTCTCATTGTTTGGTTTTCCATGTTGAACAATAGAGATAAGATGCACATATAAGTAGATGCGGTAAAACTTCTATAGGCATTGACAACTACAGGTTTGAATAGATGCAACTAAAGTTTATTTTTATTTTGATTTATATGAGTAAGATATTTTTATGGAAAAATATACACCATTCAATTGATTTGATTTACAAATTCAGCATACCCTCTTAATGTGTATCGATATATTGCTAGAAAGCAGCACAAGGCCAAGAATATACAGGTGGAGAGCCTGTCTAAGCGTGGTCAGGTGCTCCACTCTCACTCTATTCTCTTGATTAGTACACTGACATCAGATCTTAATACATTCACAGTGAATCACGAGCGTTTTAGCTACTACATAAAAAGTTATGCAATAAAATGTGACAATTGCACAAAATACCTTGTAGCAAATATTAGCAAATAAAGTCCAGCTTCTCTGAATAATAACATAATTAATTTTCTGTCAGTTATTTGAGCACATGCAGTGAAACAAGCTTTCCTAATTTGAATAAACTACCATGTTTATAGGAAGTTATTAAGTAAATTGTGGTTAATCTCTGTCATGTACAGTAGTATTATAATTAGTATATTTTACACTACCTGGCTGGAATGTTAATCAAGAGTTTTTTGCAAAAAAAAAAAAAAAAAGAAATTTTTTATAGAACATTTCCTTTGAGTTTTTTGTAAAGTTTTGTGCATGAAAAGTGAATTCCATTATATGAAGTATTCATAACTGCTGAAAAGAATATTCAATCAATTGAAATATTTTAATCTAAATTAATGTATATATTCATTCTCTATTTGAATGGAAAGTAATTTTACCTTAACTGAACACTGACATGTAGATATTAAAAAATTATTTTATTTTCAGGTGTTTGAACATAAACACAAATGTATGTTTATTCAGTACACAAGATAAGGCTAATATTTCATATTTTCAAATCAAAACTTCTTACCTTCATTACTAAACTTCTAATGCCATCACCTGTAAGCTCTTCATCTGTAACAGTGCTGATAACTTATGTTCCATGCCTATCTCAAAGTCTTTAAATTAACATATGTTCTACTAGAATATCAAAAAAAAAAAAACAGATCCAGAGGCATTCAACATTGGTAAAGACCCTATAGCACCTTCTGATACTTTTCTGAATATATTCTGTTTCACATTTTTGTGGGTTCACCCTAGTAGGCAGCTCTGTACCACAGCTGCTTGCTTATTCTCACCCACCCTGGCCTCCAGTGTGACAGGGGAGGAGAAAAGGAAGAGCAAGAGTCAGAAAACACATGGGTAGTGATAAAAATAGTTTAAAAAGCAAAAGTAGAAGAAAGAGAGAGAGAAGACAAAACAAGATTAGTGGTGCAAACACAATCAGTCACCACCTCCCGCAGATAGGCTGATACCCAGCCAGTTCCCTTGTGAAAGACAGCTAAACTCCCTAAACAAGCTCTCCTGTATTTTACTACTAACCATGACATTATTTGGCATAGAATATCTATTTTGGTAAATTGGGTCATCTGCATGGTTCTGTTTCCTCCCAATCTTTTGCACACCCCCAGTCTAATCACTGGGGAAGGGGGGGGGGGGGGGGGGGGGGGGCAGAGTGACAGATAGATGCCCTTGATGCTGTGCAAATGGTGTTCAACAAGAGCTAAAACATTGGTTTGTTACCAGCATTGTTTTGGTTAAAAATCTAAAACACAGCAGCATACAAGCTGCTATTTAGAAGATTTGACTTCATCCCAGCTGAATCCATTGCACATGTGCAGGCTATATTCTAAATAAAATGTAAATCTCCTTTCAGTGCCAGTAAGTTATGACAATTTACCCCAAGAGTTTTAACCTGAACAGGACCTAAAAGATTCAAATATTATGCAACAGGGAAGGAATAGATAACTGCCATTATAAGGTCATTTCTAACAATATTCCTGTTCCAGTCTCTTAAAACAAAGCAAATCAAACCCTACTCTGGCCAATGTATGTAAAAGTTTAAGGGTCCAGGGTCCAGATCACATCCTGCAATTTTAACTCACAGTTGCAAAAGTTGAGGCACCTGCCCAGAGGCTGAAAATGTTAATTGGCCTCCCGTTTGAAGGCTTAATATAGCAAATAGCTGAATAACATAGAAGCAGACATCAAAAATTAAAGCATTCTAGCTGAGTAGCAGATATTTTCTGTGGATATTTGCAAATGTCCAGTATTTCACGCTTGACAATGTCATTGCTAAATCTCAACCAGATGGAATTTGCTTGTAGCTTGGGTCCAGATGGGTACTGACACATAGCAGTAAAGGGAGGTAGTTCCATGTATGTGAGATGATTGCAGAAATGAAACTGACCTTCTGTTGTTTAATCTAATACTGTGTTACCAATCTTCAATAAAACAATACTTTAAAATCCGTTTTAGTGGCTCTTCTGTACATCTATTCCTGTGTCAGGTACTTCTGTGTTTTCCTTTCTGAGCACAGATCATGAAGAAAATGCAAGCATGGAACAGAAGTTTGATTATTATTTCAAGGCAAGGTCTCCTAAAGATCATTATGCAGTGGTTCTTACGTTTTTCTGTAAGGTTCTCTTTCCCTTCTATCATAGCTTAACCCCAACTGGCAACTTAAGCACTACATAGCCACCTGCTCACTCTTCCCCAGCGAAAAGGGGAGAAACAGAAAGGTAAAAGTGAGAAAATTCAGAGGCTGAGAAGAGCAGTTTAAAAATTAAAATGAAATAGAGCAATAAAGAAGAACAATGAAGCTGAAGAAGGTTCTAGAAAGCACGTCTTATGAAGAGCATCTGGGAGAACTGGGATAGTTTAGTCTGGAGAAGAGAAGGCTCACAGAGACCTCACTGATCTCTACAATGCCTTAGTGGACAAAACTGACACAGCAATAGGAATTTTTAAAAATTCTTAGATTTGTGACTCTTAGGCTTTGGTCAGTTTAGGGCTTGCATGAGAAAAGAAAAACTTATTTTAGGAAATAGAGTAAGCTTTATAATAACACTTGAATATTGCTTGTGGGCCGTGAAGAACAAGTTAGCTGCTATTTATAGTAATTATGCCAAATGGCCAAAGTGTACAATTATTTTCCAAAGTATGAGGTAATCTTACCACAGCACTGAAAATCAGTAGTTGCCTCAAAACATGTAGATAAAAAAAAAATTGATTTTTTTTGGTGGCAATTGCTTAAGTACCTGTAAACTGATGTCTTCTACTATTGTTATCTAGGTGGGAGGCAAATGGGAGCTTCTACAAAGATGCCACCATAGACTGGTAATGTTGGTTTCACCATCAGAATATTTAGAAACACTTCAAATAGCTGAGAAGAGATTCTGGGTTTGAATGTAGCAACACTGTATAGGAAAATTCTGTTAACCTCTACTTTTAGCATAGTGAAGTTATGAAGAAGAAAGTAGATAACACTGGCATTTGACTGGCACCATATGCAATGATGACACAGGAATTTCCTGATATAAGAAAGAATAAATTGGTGAAATTATTTATAACAAAGGAATCCCTAAAGGAAACTGTAGCACTTTCTGCTATGTAAAGGAAGCCCTTAAAATACTGATAATTATGTCAAAGTTGGAATTGTTCAAGAAAAACTTTTTAGCTTTTAAAAATAATCGAATGATGTATTCAAATAACACAATGAAAGAAGATACTTCATTTCTTAGTAGCCCTGCAGAATATTTAACACTTCTAAAAACATACACCTTAAAATCTGCAGAATCATCTTTACCACAACTTTCAAAGAGCAAGACAAGCTGTACTCTTTCCAGAATGTTATTTTTCAATAAATCTTTTTAATATTGAAGGAGAAAATGAAAGCCATAAAACACATAAAATGGATGGAGATTATTTTATGAGGAAGTGGACACTTGTCATGTGAGCATCAATCCTAGGCACAATCATGTAAGTTTAATGGAGAGTTTAACTGCTTAAGATAGACAAAGAAATGCTGCTATTAGTGTTAAGCGAAATGTCTGTGAGAAAATATGTCTCACCCAACTAAATTGATCTGTTGTCTGTGAAATTTCAGCATGGTACACTAAATCTTTTAGATCATTTTAAGTTGTGAAAACTGCACTGTCTGAACCAACTATTTGCACAGATTCATGTGTCTACCCGTCTTCTCTCTTAGGCATATAGCTAGATACAGAAATGGAAAGTGAATGGAAATGAATGTATTTCTGGTTTGCTGTGTACTGACCTGAAGTAGTTGTGCCTGTGAGCTATGTTACCCATGGGCAAACAGTTCAAGGTAGAAAGTGGCCACATAAAAGAGGCATGGTGCATAGCATAAAGGTTCACTCCTTTTACCAGCAAAGTTTGACTTAAATAATTAAGTCCCTGAATTGAATTGTCCTCCTCCCACAATTAGAATATATTCAGAGTACTGATCCTAACCTATACCTTACATTTGTATTGTTCTAGGTATGTCAGAGACTAACAGTTTTCCAAATTCTGCTGACATTGCCACAGAAGATGCTTTTTAAAAAAATATCTGTCTGCTTTCTAGTATAAAATATTCCTATGAGTAGCTGACTTTGCAGCTCTGTAATAGAAGAAGAACATATAAACTATTAATGTGAGAGATTAATTAGTTATCTTTTTTATGAAACTTCTATAGATACTACTCTGTAAAGGGGAAATATTATGATACAGTAACACTAACATGAAGGAAAATTAGGACAACTAAAATTTTGGTATTTTGGTGTCTGGTAATACATGCAAAACAAAGATGACTCTGCAATATGTCATGTCATTGATAACCACAATTTCCAATTGAAAGCAGTCAAACCAACTGCTTCCATTTTTAATTTAAATATCTTACAATTGCCAACAGCTGAATCAGCAATGTCTATAAACAAAATATTTATATTTAAGGAAAATAGATCATTCTGAATGTCATTTACTATCACAAAATATACATAATGATTTCTACTACAAAAATACTCTAATGCTTCTGAGCTGCCATCCTCCCCCAAACAAAAATAATAGAAAACAGCATTAATACTCAATAAATTATTATTCCTTATTTAGAGCAACCCCTACAGATCACCCGATTTTTAGACTACAATGTTCTTGCTGTATATGCAACACTTAGAGTTATAATGAAAGCATGTAGAGCACATTAGGAATATTCACTAGAGTATATTAAAGTACACAAATAGTATATAATGATACATATATAATAGCATATTAGAATATAAAATATGTCAAAGTACTAATTGGTAAACTAATCAATGGGTAAATATATGAATTATAACTGGCACTTTAGGAATGCAATATCCTTGTTGCTGCATTGATAAATGTGACCATTAGAAGCAATACTTTTCCTGTTTATAAGACTCCAGTACTTTGCTGGCACATGAAAAGCAAATCTGCAATACAGTGACCAATACATGTAATGCTACCCGGTGTAGGTGTGCTTCAGTATTAAAATTTTTATTATTGTAATAAGATTATGTTTCAGAGTGTAAAACAGAATGGACAACAGCCAAGATAAAAACAGACAGCTTAGTGTTTTAAGTTTTAGTGTACCAGCAATCAAGCAACCACAGCTGTTCAACTTGAATGCATGATTGCTGTTTGCAAAAGAATTATACAAAAATTATCATAGAATCTCTTGAGTCAAACGGGACCCACAAGGATCACTGACGTTCAAAGCAATTAATGTCTTCTAATATGTATATAGGGTTCACATCATACCATCCTCATGGGAGCTGCATCAGAGTCAAGTGAATTAGGTTCTGGCCTTAAATTTCTATGTACTTCCAATTCTGTTCCTTTTCCTTCACTTAAGCATGAATGCCCATATTTAGGAAACAATATGCTCTTTATAATGTTTTTTGATGATATTCAGAGCACTATCAAAGTGAGTAGAACAAGGCATAATTCTGTTTTAGGAATTTTAGACAAAGAGTAAAGGCCCTTTCCACTGTCATCAGGCTGTTCTTGAATGAGACTGAAGCAGATTGACTATTTAAAACACTTCTGAAAATACACCTTCAGGACTGTGTTTGATGTTCTTGATTTTCAGAAAATAAAATATAAATTCTAGAATAGTGTGATGCAAATTCCTGGGCTAGACCTTCATAAATTAATTTTTATTTTATTTCTACAGAAGAAAATAAAACATGTTTATGAATCAAGCCAAAACAAATAATCCTCTCAATATGCTTTCTTTTAATTTTAAAGAATAAAATGTCACTGAAGTGTCCCCAAAGCATTTTCATAGATCCAATCCAATGCAAGCTAAATATCTGAGACAGTTTTGTAGTCTTGTGTTTGGGGAACTGAAGACAGGTTTCATACTTCTAAATTCCAAATCCTGCTACAGAAAAATTACCAAAATTTCAGTCAAAATAATTCCTTGAAGCAATCCAAGAATATAGCTCTCATTATTTTAAATAAATGAGACCTTGGCTGCGCTTTACAGGATTCCAGGAATAAGTACTGGTAAAATAATTATGATTATTAACTGTGGATGTTTTTTAGTATTACAAGAGGGAAAAGGAAAATGCAAATGCCAAAGAAACAGAGTTTGAAGAGTAAGAAGAGATTGTCTTTGTGTTCTCTCTGTAAAGGACTTTTCCTGGAAGTTATATCATGAAGCATATGTCTAACTTTGTGTAACTGAAATACTTTATTTACAATAGCAATAGCTTGTACTAGATCAGTAAAAGAATTGTTAAAGATTGCTAAAGAAAAGTATTTAAGACTCTGTGAATATTGTCTGGTAGATAATAATAGTAATTAAAATAAAACGGTTGGAAAAACTTAACCCTGTTATATGAAATAGAAGTATTTGTTGTATGAAAACAGTCTTTCTAATAAAAGAGGCATTCAAGATTTTTTTTCATAGAAAAACAATTACATTAGCATAAATATCTTAAATATAAATCAAATTCTGCTCTATCTTCTTATTCAGTGTAATTTAGCACATTCCTTTTCTTCATGAATATGTAAAATAAACAAAAACAAGCAGAAGAAACTGCAACTTTCCTGAACCACAACAGCATTTCAATGACTAGCATTATTCCAAGAAAAGTATAATCTAAACATTTCAGGAACAAATGAAGTAATTAATAGCTTTTATTCACCAGCATTTGCTGACTTGCTCATGATGTTGCAATTTGCTCTAGTGTTAAAATGTTGTTGTCTATTTCTCTGAACAATCATATTGGTCTTTGCTTTCACAGAAAGTAAGATAACTTGATTAATGATGTGAAGCTAAAGACGAGGGGAGAAAACCCAGATGATTTAATTCAGAATCCCTACATTTAAAGAAAAAAAAAAAAACAAATTATCATTTGTTTAATAGTACATATTCCTAAACCTGATTAAATATATTTCATGATATGTAAATAAATTATAAAATTCTTATTATAGGGTGATGGAAGAAAATCAAATGTTGCACGCATCTTCAGCAAGATCAAGAAGGAGGATCTGGGTTAGTAGTTTTAATCAGCCACCTGGCAGCCATTACCGGGAAGATAAAGGACATGAGGGCTCGTGCAAGCTGAATGAGAACAGAGAGAATGGGTTTACCAAAGGCAAAATATGCCTGCCCAGCCCAGCTATGTGTTGTGATGAAATAGATGAACTCTGTGGGTAAAAGGAGAGCAGTGGATGTTGAGCTCTTAGACAGCAAGGCTTGTAATTAACTGGGCTTCATATGGACTGGATAAGTGGTCAGTGAGGTGGATGGAAAATTAGCTGGCCATAAGCTGTAAAGGGGTGTGATTAATGATTACCCAGCTTTTGGCTGGTTTCTAGTGGCATTACTCAGGGATTGCTACTGAGAGCAATATAGCTCCTTAACTTTGTTGACATAACAGATTTCAGTACTCAGCAATTTAGCAGCCAATACCAAACTAGGGGGAGCAATTGACAGGATGCTATTCAGAGGAATCCAACCTAGCAGAAGACATAGCAGAAGAAAGCTCGTGAGTGTCAATAAAAGAAAATGCAGTCTTTCATGTGGAATGAAGTAATTCAGTGCAACAGGACAGATTACATGCTGTCTGGATAGCAAGGAGCATTACAGAAAGTAATGGTAATTCCAAACTGAAGGTGAGTCAGATACGCAAAGGAGAAGGCTCACCATATACTCTTTTAGGAGAGACGTAGCTAGACAGTTGTGAAGAATGATTCTCTCTTGATTGAGTATTTGTGAGAATGTACTTGAAGAGCTGTACCTAGTTTGGCCTCCTCATTGCCAGAAAGTCCTGGATGAACTTGAATCAATCCAGCTGTGTATGATCAAGATGATTAGGGTTCTGGTGCATGTGCCATGTGGGGAGACACTGAAGAAATTCAGTTTGTTGAGCCTTAGGAAAAAGTAAACTAAGGAGAGACCTTATACATATTATATAATGATATAGAGAAGGTGGAGACAGACTCTTGAAAGCACATAGTGACAAGACAAAAAGCAACAGGCACAAGTTGCAACACGGGAAACTTTAATTAGACATAAGAAATAAAACATTTTAAGAATGAAGTTGGTCAGAGTTTTCCTGGAAATGTTGGAGAAATCTACATCCTTGGAGACGGTCAGAACTTGGGACACAGCCCTGAGCAACCTGCTTTAGTTGGATCTGTTTTGATGTGGTTTTACTATATGGCATATTATGCTTTCTTTCTGAAACTTCTACAGAAATAAATTAATATACCTAGAAATTAGTGTTTGTTTTATTTTTATGATCTTGTAAGGGAAAAGTGAGGATTAAATTGCAAGGTAATTTCAGCGAAAACCAATTTCTTTTCAATTCTGGAAATTTTAGACAGTTGAAGGGAAAATACACAAAGTATTTACTTCCTTATTACTGCAAAGGATGTGATTAAAGCCTGAGCTGGCAGAATTTTCTGTAACTAAGTTGTCCCTACAAAATTAATAGCTTTTTTTATTTTTTAGGAAGCGGTAATAAAATTCCAAGGTGTAGTTTAATTTAAAAAACCCCCCAGGATATTCTTTGTTAAAGAAATCAGTAAATCACAGCATATCAGTAATATATTTCATGTATTTTTGTGGGGCTACATATTTCAGAACACACACAGTAATTTGAAAATATTTGTGAGAGCTATTAGGACCATATATTTTTATACAAGAGATTACATGAAATATAAAAATAGGTCCTACTCTCTATTAATATTTCAGTATTGACTACACCATTTACACTTTCGACTTTGCTTGGAAATAGCAGTTTCTTTATATATTAAAGTTTTTAATACTGGGATATTAGTGATTTTATAAGTTCTTACACTTTGAAAATGCTGTGTGATTAAAATAGCTAACACTTTGAACTTTTATTGAACTTAGACATTTTTTCACTTAGACTTTGGAGGCAGTAAAAAAGCCCTAGTAAAAGCTGTGAGAGGCACAATATTCTTTTTATCAACTTGGCCATCTAAAGAGTCATTGCAATAATCTAGGATTCTGAGTTATTGAGATTGTTTGAAAGAAGTAATAGAGTTTATGGTTCAGTTGGGTGTAATTTGTTAATGCAACTCATGTGTTGTTCGTATGAAAAAGGCACAGCTCATCATAATTGTGTATTGAATATACTGCACAGTTTTATTATATACGGTAAATTCATGCAGGAGTGCCAAGTCTTTATATTATTCAGTTGTGAAGTAGAGTGGGAGCATTGCAAATGGTTGGATACATAAAAAAAAAAAAAAGTCTAGTTTTACAGTAGTTTTCTTCTGGTCATTGCCATCGCGGATTTATAGTGTATTATTTGTTTATCGGCAATATTTTAATCTTTGACTGTGGGAGTGATTTCCCATTACAGTATGGTAATATTTTATGTGTTAGTGATAATGGCAGAACTGTAGATCTAAGAGTGCTCAGTTAACTATCTTCCTTCTCATATTGGTCTGAGATTCAAGACCTAGTACCTCAGTGTAGTACTGACACTGGACAATAGCACTGGACAATTTCCACTCTGAAATTATTTCCTTGCTCAGCGTGGGTAAAATTCTGCTCTGCAATGAGAAGCTAGTTTAGTGTCTTCTTTACCATGTTAGCCTTAGTCAGATTTTATCAGCTCTGGCAAACCATTTTGTAAAGAGTGAAATATAAGTAAGATATGGCAATGAGCATTATTTTGAATGTGTTTTATCTCTCAGTGTTTTATCCTCTAATCACCAGCAGTAATTATGGTAGCCATTTCTTCCATCATGAATCAAACTCTTAGTTTGTCCTCAGAGGTGTACTTTTATCAGGATGACATCATTCTACGTGATTTAAAACAGCTGGCAAAGAGCAAGGTTAAACTTAACACAAAGTAGTCCTCCAGAGTCAGAGAGCCTATGCAAGCCATAAAAAGGTAACTTTTTTAACTAGTAGAGAGTAGAAAACTCACTTCTAGATAATCCCTCCCTTGTAATACGACCTGGACAATTGGTGTTTCTGTAAGTTTATTCTGTGATTTAGAAGTAAAATAGGGTGAAAGACCTTAATTTTCCTTACCCAAGTTTGCAAACGTGGATGAAAACCAAAGTGTATATGTAAAATATTGCTGTTATTCCCATTATCAATAATAGCAGTAGGATATCTGAAATGTCCTATGCTGTATGTAGAAGGACTCTACATAAAAGATTAGGTTGGAAAAATAAGATGTCTGTTTTAACTTTCAGCGTGACATTTCATTTATTTTCTTCTGTGCTTCAAGGAGCAGATGAAGCCATCTTTTTAATAATGAGATTTATGTAGCAAGAAGGATTAACTGGAGTCTCAGTGTTTGCCGAATACTTCCTTTAATGGGTTGTAATGTTCCTTTGACATATGTAATTAGTCAATTGCCTGTATGATGCTACAAATGCTCCTTCAGGTAGCATCCGTAGTTATTAGTCTGTACCTGAATTTTTGCTTCAGTAATTGAAATTAAGCTTTTGTAGTACAGGGAAAATGTAAATGAAGGTGAAGAAATCTCATCAGGGGAATGCTGAGGTACATACACTTTTCTCCTCTTCTCCTACGTTAGACAACTTTGTTCTTCATCAGGAATTTATAAAAATTTTTCTGCTGATCTTCACTCCATTGCGGAGCAATCTACTGAAATAATCTAATAAAAGAACCAAACCCTTTTCTCCTTTTGACATATTTTGTGGTTTCATACTTCACTGTTGTGGTCTTTTAGAACATACTGTTTCTGAGAAAACATTTACCTGCAAAATTAAAATACTTGCTTCGGATTAGTCTCAATATTCTTCCACTCTTCAACCAAGGAGGTTGGTCTTTTTCTGTTTTATTATTATTATTATTATTATTATTATTATTATTGTTGTTGTTGTTGTTGTTGTTATTATTATTGTTATTATTGTTATTGTTATCGATATTGTTATTGTTATCATCTTCATCTCCATAATAATTGTTGTTGTTATATAATCATAAAAAGTGTACAGCCTCCAGGAAAAGAAAAAAAACAAAACAAGTACTCTACTTTAAAAGTACTCAACTCTAAAGTCCTGTCTTTAAAATGGAAGTGAGTCTACTGCTTTTCTCTTCCTATAGTATTATCATAGTCATGTTCAACTCTTTTTTGGCACTGTATACACTGCATCTTGTTCTTCACCTCATGTTTCTTCTGGGTTAAACCTTTAAAGGAAACTACCTTAGGTGAACATGTAAGATGCTATGATGAAAATATATTACAGATATAGCCAAAACAGATATTTTTCTTTCAGTTGACGGCCAAAGGTCCAGTGGCAAGTAAAAACAAAATCCATCTGAATTTTTTCTGTCCTAATTTTCACCTTTGTTTTCTTTCTCATTTGTTTCATCAACTACATTCTGCTGCTTCTCTGATAATTTCAGTCTCTGAGTTCCCTCTGGGTGACTTTTTAATTTCCTCACATCTTTCTTATGAGACAAAATTACAATATCAATTTCTCTGTGTTCTTCATTTATTGCTTGGAGACATGTTAGTATATTTTACTACACCTTATGTAAATGTGTAATATCATGGAGTGTATTTTTATACTCCTTATTGTATCTTAAGTCATATGGAGAACAATTTTGCCTTTACGTCTAGACTCACAGTTCATTTGTGTTAAAGGTTAGGCTCCCACAGGCCTTCTTTAATGTTTGCATCAGGACTATGGTAGTTAATGTTACTATATTGGCATGACAGTATAAAAATTATTCCATAGTTAATAGCTGAACTTTACCCATCCCTATTAAAGGGCAGATAAGGTTTTTAATGAGGTTATGGACTAATAAATTGTTAATTGAAGCTATATCAGCAAGTAGTTTCTAAAGAAGTGAAGAAACTATTAATATACCTAAAAATGCATATGCATGAGCAAAAAATATGTATATTACTGTGTCCATATCCCTGCTCACTTCTTACATATACAACTGTTGATGTTTTTCCAAACTCTTGTCATTTCTGACATTTTCTGTGACCTCTATCTTTAGGATTTCAGTATTCTTTTGAAATTAGTCACCCCTGAAGTTCACCATCTATTGACAATGTTCAGTTCAGATGTACAGCCTACAAAAACTAATTCAGATCCCTGAATGAAACATCATGTACATATGAGTCACTATTTCAAATGATACCTTTTGGTCTTAGATCACTTCTTACCACTGAAATCTCCTGCATAACTATTCTGCTCTGTAAATTTTCAGAGTTTCAGAAGAATATTGCTACTTGTTCTATATCCATAATGAAAAGAAGTAAATATTTCTCTCATTTAATAGATCTTTCATGGTGGAGCCATGACTCAGAGACAACTCTGTCTCAGTGTGGTCAATCAGCAGAAATTATGCTCATTATGTCCATACAAAAGGTGCACCCAGGTAGTAGGAGCAGCCCAGGGTGTGGTGTGGCAGTTCAGGCAGGCATGGTGCAGATACCCTACAGGCTCTAGAATCCAATTTGTGTCATCACCCTCTTGGGAGCAAGGTCAGGCAAACTCAGAAAGGCAGGCTATTGGAACCAAGCTCTGGCCTCCCTGAACAGCAGCAGCCAGCAGAAACAATTCAAGATAAAGGGAGCCCTCTATCCATCCCTCAGCAAGAAGAAAGCAGCAGTTGTAAAGAAAGGAGTGAATGGAGGGTAGTCCATGCTCAAGGTAGAAAGTGAAATCCTTTGCCCACCTCATCCTTCCAGCTGCCTCTTCACAATAGGTAAGAGGCTTTGTACACAGCTGAGTGTTGCTCTTGACACACCTGAAGGATGGGATGCCATCCAGAGGGACCTGGAAAAGCTCAAGAAGTGGACCCATGGGAATCCCATGAGGTCTAACAAGACAAAGTGCAAAGTGCTGCATCAGGGTCAGTCCAGTATCACTCCAGGCCAGAGGATGACTAGATCAAAAGCAGCCCTGCCGAGAAGGAACTGGGGGCGCTGGTGGATGAGAGACTGAACATGACCCGGAAATGCGCACTCACAGCCCAGAAAGACAAACGTGTCCTGGGCTGCATCTAAAGCAGCGTGGGCAGCAGGGTGAGGGATGGGGTTCTGCTCCTCCACTCCACTCTGGTAGATCCCCAACTTGAGTAGTGAATCCAGCTCTGGGAGCCCCAGCACAGGAAGAATATTGGCTATCAAAATGATTAGAGGGATGGAGCACCCAGGAAAGGCTGAGAGAATTGCGATTATTCAGTGTGGAAAGGAGAAGGCTTTGGGTGGCCTAACTGTAGCCTTCCAGTACCTGAAGAAAGCCTGCAATAAGACAGAGGGACAATAGTTAGAAGAGCTTGTAGTGACAGGACAAGGGGGAATGGCTTTAAACTGAAAGCAGGTTTAGATTAGGGTTTAGGAAGAAATTCCTGATATAGTGAAATATGTCCCTGCCCATGGCAGAAGAGTTGGAACTAGATGATGTTTAAGGTCCCTTTCCCTTCCAACCCAAACCATTCCATGATCAAATTCCTGAGTTTGCTTCAGCAGAGCATTAACTAACAAGATATCATCTACATCCTACTCCCTGTGATTATCTCTGTGCAACAGTGTAATATTATCCTTACCCACATCAGAAAATAAAATATACATATATTTGAATATAATAATTTTATGGTATTTCATAGCCAAGACTGTCAGATGCTTTCAAATGCTGTATCGTGATTTATAGAATAATCTACTGAATGACGTTATTTGTCCCCAATTTCTGGTTGCTACTTTCATATGAAAAGCCTTGTCTTTTATGAAGAAAAATGCATATTTGACATTACATTATGTTTGTATTTACATGTTTATAGATGAACTTGTTTTTGGGGTTCAGTTCAGAAAATATCTGCTGGTGGTGTATGTGACACCTGTAATTTCTTGTTTCTCAGTATGATTTAGTATTAACAGATTTATCCAGCACTTCTACCTAATTATACTTGAGCTGTCTCAATCTTGACTGATTGTTTGGGTAATATTAATATATGAACAGTAAAGAATTTTTATGAAGATAAATCCCACTAAGGCTGACATTTTATTAACTAGTTCTAGAAGCTCGTTGCATATAGCTTCTTTTCTGACAACGGTAATTAACTTTGATAAATATTACCATACCAACATTCTTGAATGTAAACACTTTAGGTGTTATCATACATTACTTTAATTTATAGTTTGATCAACATTTACAATTGTTAACAAGTTTTATTTGTATTTTCTGCTTAGTATCATCATGCTAAGTTCCATGATCAATAGAAGCCTACAAGGTGTTAAAAATTGCTTTTATTATCCTAGATGTTAATTATAGCAATACTACATTTTGCCAGCCTGTGCTCTTCTGAAGTTATTGTCAATATATTATGTTGCTTTCAGATTTCTACTAACTAGAATTTTTTATCCTCTCATTTCACTTATCAGTTCTGCCCCTTGATTATCTGAAAAACTGTACACTGGAGATATTTTGGGGGTGGTTACTTGTAAAGCCATTAACGATGTTGTCTCAAGTTATTTTTCCAATTTACTTTTATTTACGACTGTTGATTTCCTATTTGAAGAAATTGCCAATTTTGTGATTTATTTTTAAGTTCATATAAATTTGAATCTGGAATTGAACTGGGTTAGATTCACAACCTGTGTTTGTGAAATTAGGTTGTTACTTATATCCAAGTGTTACTTATGTCTTTTGTCCAAACTGACAAAGCATATGCTTGATAATGATTTTAATCCTGCATTAATTATAAACTGGCTCAGGTCATGCAGCAATACACATAAAGAGGATTAACACAGCATGTAGTATTTTGTACAGTACATATAAAATTGTTCCCAAAGTAAACACTGGACAGCTATAGCAAATATTCAATAATCAAAAACATGATGGATGCAACAATTAAACTCAGTGGTTTTCAACAGGTAGTTCCAATGAAGAAATTACTTGTCAGAAAAGCTGTTTTGATGGCATTCCACTACTGGATGTTCACCAAATTAAGAATGTAGGTCCTGTGCATTGGCCCATAGATGTTGCTCTTTATCATCAAAGTCGGAGACTGAAATGTTATAGTTTCTGCCTTAAACATCTTCAGGAAGGACTTTTGCCTATTATAGCAAAACTGTATAAAACCCCTGAATGGGGCCCTGAACTGCTCCTTGATGGAGATAAGATAAAGTAACTCAGGGGGAGAAGAATATATTCACAGAGGGATCAAGCTTAGCACCTTCAGGATGGAGACTACAGCCCCAGGAGGCTTGCACAGACCCTCACACCAAAGGGTGGGGGGAGGAGGAGAGGTTTTGGGTGTGTAGTGAAAAGCCCTCTGGTCAGATGCTGTTAACACCTATCCTCTTCTGTTCAGACCAGTTCATATGTGGGGGGCTTCATCCTGGGCTTGATCCTGGGAAAAGCCACATCCATGTGAAGGACAGCAGAGGGGCCATCACAGCTTATCAAAGGCCCCCCAGACCCTGCACCAGAGCACTGCCCATGATGCAACACATCCAGAGTCTTGCAAAGGACAGTGTCAAACTTGCCCTGGGGAGATACCTGGGCATTCCCACCTAGCCCAAATGTATATTAATCCACTGGATTCTATACTTTTCAGCACCACCAAGAAGATGAGGGGAGCAATGAGACATCATTGGGACCTTCTGAAGGGTTCTATGTTTCTACCTAACCCCTGCCACTCTCTCTCTCTGTCCCCCCCACCCTTGCTCACACCTCTTTTTCCATTCCTTTATTTCTTTCCTCTTTCTTTCTCTTTGACTCTTTTACTCTTAAATAAAAAATATATATATATATATATATATTTTTTTTTTTTGGCACCAACATCTAACCTTGTTTGGTTTTGTGTGTATATTTTGAACCTTACTGGGTCCGATCTGTTTTATTCCCAGAGGCTTAGTTTCCTTTGGTCTTCTTTGTTAAACTGGTTTATAACAATCTGCTAAAGCCATTTAATTACTTTAGAATAAAACCAATGACATTTAAATAACTTCTGCCGAGATACTGCCATGTGCAGTAGTGGAAACTGAGAGTATTATATGGGCCTGTCTCTCCTTTTCAGTCTCTAGTAGTATGACAGAATAAATCTGTTCTATTCTAGTCTAGTTAAAACTGAAGTAAGATAGAAGAAGTTTCTGTTTAACTCTAGTAAATCTTCAGTTTATTTTCCTTTGTGTGAAAGGCTATCCTTTCAAACTGTTCTTGGAAATCTCTTTCCTGGAAGTTTTAACCAGCTCCTTAAAAATATTTCCTTGAAGTGTTTTAAATTTCTACAAATCCTTTAGCATTTATCACACTCTTCAGTCTTTTTGAGAAAAATGCTAAACTGTTTTAACTTTAGTGCTCAGCTAAATCAAAAGTAGTTATTCATACATCAATCTGTCCCTGTCTTTTTGACTAATTTCTGTGCTGATAATCGTTTATAGTTCTCTGAGTGCAATAGCAGCTGTTAATTTTACTGACACATCCACTGCTCTTTCTTACTCATTATACCATTGATGAGAAACTCCTGTTTTAGATTTAGTCTCTTTCTGGCCCAGGAAGATTAAATGCATTTTCTTAAAAATAAATTTTAAAAATTCAAAGATGTTACAAAATAATTGTCCTAAAGAAATTGTTCGTGTCATCAGAATGGGTAATGCATTATCTGAAATTGTATTGGCAATCTATGTAAAATGAATTGTTTAGTTATGATTGTTTTCCAAATGTCATGTTGAAACTCTCCCTGGTAAGTCTTGCCACCCAGTATGTCACCTTATCTAACTTTATTTCGGCAAGATGGATTAAGATAACCTAAGATCAGCAAATCTTTAAATTATCACTTAAGAAAGATTAAACCCTTTCTTTTCTGATAAAATCTAGCAGATCTTATGCCTTTCAATGTACTGCTGTAGTTCAGAACAGTCACTTCCCATAAACAAAGCTCATTGAAGAAATTCGTAACCATACATAGCCGTACTGTGTTTTACATTACATTAAAATTATCCTTAAGGACAAGTCTGCATTGTATTTCCTGTTATACAAAATGAAAAATGTTATTATTTATTGAGATAGTTAACATAAACTGTGTCTCTGTAGAAAATATAAGATGTACCTTGACAAACTAATTTTCAAAATATGGAATATTGTGAAATTCAACCTAAAATTTGAGATGAGTTCTCATATACATTTAATATCTTTCAGAGAGAGAAAATAAAAATATGTAATTTATAAATACTTGCTATGAGTTACACAGTAATGGATTTCAGATGTGATAATAAATTCATGCAATATGAATGAGCAAGGTAAATAGAACAAAATTTGGGGCTTGTGACATAACTCCTATTTCATAAATTAAATAATATCAATGAAAATATCTCATAGGATCTATACTGGTATTAGTCTGCATTACAGACAAGATAATTATACAAATAATTGTGAGAACCTGCTATTAGCTTTCCCAGTTTTATTATTCTTTCCCCATTTCTAATATGAACAGTCCAACATGTTTTCAGAAAACCACATTTAATGAACATAGGGCTTATTTCAGATCACGTGCCTGAAATAAAAACTTAGATTAAAATTTAAATAACAGTTTAGCCATTAAATAGTTCTTAAAAGAGAATAAAAACTTAAGGAATGTTTCTGCAAATTTTATCTATCTTTCTTTCGATTCAACTGTATTTCTCACTGGTATGTTTATAATCGTGTTCAACTTGACTTAATAAATATATTTTAGCAATTGTGTTCTATAGCCAAATTGATAAACTTCCGCTCTTCCATTGTCTGTTCACCTGCAAATGTAAATGTAATAGACAAGATTTCACTGTATAGCATTTTTCCCTCTATCTTCAGATGGGTGAGTAAGAAACTTGAAGAGCAGTCTCATTTGAACATGTAAATTAGGGATTTTATTTATTAACAGGTATTTCCCTTGTTGAAATGTTCCTAAGTACTTATGGAAGAAGGTAGGTTACTCCACAGTACTCTTTCATTGAAGTTACAGAGCAAAGGCCTTTTCCTGTTAAAATACACAGCTAGAAAGAAAGAACTCATATCTTTGGGTTTGCATGTATTTAGATATGATATGCATCATCAAATTTCATTTAAAAAATTTAATTACTTCCTGAGACAGGTACAAAAAGTACTGGAAGCATGCAAAGTCAAGTACAGGGAAATTAGGAAACAGAATTATTATGCTCTGCTATCCAAACCAGATATTTTTATAACCATTTTCATTGTGGTAGATGGATATCTGTTCTGTATTGAGTGGCCTGGTCTCATTTCTTAGCCCAGATGGATTTTTAGACACTGTGCCTAAACTCGAATAAAAACTGACCCATAAGTTCTAAGCAACATGTCCTCGGTCACCCACTGGAAGTGTAGAAAACAGCAATTCTGATTCTGAAATTATTATTCCAGTTTTAGGGGAAAATAACAACCACATTCACAGTCACAGCAACAATATAACATTGACATAATCAATAATAACAGTAATTATAAATAATGTATTCAAGCTTTAGATGAGAAATTCCTTTCCGTAAATATGCATGACATTCTCCAAGTAAGTCAATGAATGAGTGTCTGCATGATGAAAAGCAAACATGCCTGTGCAGAATTCAAAAACACTACAACACGAGTGTGAATCTCAACACTAAAATCCACTCCTTCAGCCCCCAAGCTATCCACAGAAACTTTGAAAGTTAGAAATTTTGGCATGATTAATGAGGCTATGAGCCATGACTTTGTGAAAGACAAATTATGGACATGATAGAGCAGATGTAAATTAAAATTGATTCAATGAGGGACAAAGAGAGCTGACACAGGAATGTGTTGGCAAAGGCCAGTTTAGACAAAGTAATATTTTATTAAATGGCCAAAGATGCAAAAAGAAAAAAGAAAAGGAAAGATCTTTCAACAATCGCTGTCAAGTAAAACCAAAACAAGCCAAATGCAAAACCCAAACTTAAAACCCCTTAATATATGTATTTTTTGTATTGGTAATAGTCACTTTGGAAGCAGTTACCTCTGTTCTGAAATTTCAGACATGCAAATAAATTCTGACTTACGACTTACTTTCCCCTAGAACAGGCTAAACTCTTTCTTAATATTTACAGACTTCAGAGCATCATAATGAAGACAAGCACACAGGCCTGGAAACTGCCTGTGTAGATTACGTCCACAACATCTGTAGGAATCAGACTTAGATTGCAAAGTATAAAGATCCTGACACTAGGGACATCAGTGCAAAATAAGGCCTCCTTCCTGATACCCTTATATAAGATCAAGTTTCCTCTCAAGTATAGTTCCATCTCAGTTTTCAGTTGTTTTGGCTTACAGAAATCTTTGTCTAAGGATAAATGATTTCTAAGGTCTATCCAGGTTTATATATGGCACTAGTAGAAATGTGGAAAAGATGAACTGCAGATGATGTACTGAATCACTCAGAAAAAGTCCCTTATTAACAAAAGCGATACTCCTCAGTTATGGCATTTCGTACAGCCAACAAAACCAATGTAGGATTTCCCTCTGGAGCCAAAGAAAGCTGTTGTCCTAGTAATTTAGACATTGCTACAGTGCATCAAGTTTCCATCCATTCTCCTGCTTTCACAATTCCCAGTGGCTGAATATTTACATACTCTTTCCTTTTCCTTTATACAGTCTTTCCTTCCAGATTAGTCTCTACTGTATCCCTCTGTCAGGACTTAAACAACGCAGTCAACTTGTCTCAAAGCACTGTCACAGGAGGGAGTTCTCACAAGATAAGCCACCAAAACAGGCACAGATGGCAAACAGGAAGGCATTAATTTCAGGCCTACGAGAAGGTGGAATGTTTGGAATTAGCACACCAGACAAGATTCCACTGTGCAGACTGTGGGAAAAGCATGGATGCAACAACAGGAAGATGCCAGCCTGGTGAGGCAGATCTGGGTAATCTATTTGGATAAAAATTCCCATCATGCCAAACTGTGGAAAAGAAAGCAAATGCTTACACACATAGCATCCCAAGTTGTGGGAGCGGCATGTATATCTCTGGAGTAACTATCCCTGGAGGTGTTTAAGAAAAGACTGGATGTGGCATTCAATGCCATGGTTTAGTTGACAAGGTGGTGTTAAGTCATAGGTTAGACTCAATGATCCCAAAAGACTTTTCCAACCTAGTTGATTCTGTGATTCTGTGACTTGGTCTGTATAAAAGTGGTATCTCCAGAAACACACTCTGGGGATCCCACCACTAAGAAGACCAGAAGAAGAAGGGCCAGGGGAGATGTGGTTGTGACTATAATCTGTCTCTCATTCTTCCCCACCCCGTTCCTATTTCTACCTCTCCCTCTCACATTTACTGTTAAATACAATCCATACTATTGACTTTAGCATAAGGTTTTTAATTCAGGCAGTCATCTTTTAACAGCTGGACCCTAATATTATTCCAATGGATCATAACCTAAATTGATGTCAGAAGTGGGATCCTAACATTATTACAGTGGAACATAATAGCTTCCCAGGATGGCTTCTCTCTACTGCCAAAGAAAATGCTGCCTAGTTTGCTACTGCATCATGACAAACTGCACTCACACAACATTTTCTAATGTTGTCCTTCAAAAATATGCAAAGCTACCAACAGTTTTAACCAAAAATTATAAAACTTGTTTTTCTTCATTAATTTCATAAGATTGCAAGCATGAACACCTTTTTCAATAACAGCTGCAGCTCTGCATGGGCTCCTCCATAACCTGCAGGGGAACCTGTGCTCCCACACCTGCAACACCTTCTCCCCTCTTTCAGCTCTCACCTCTGTGTCAGCAAAGATGTTTTTCCCACTTCCTTTTTTCCTCACTCTCCTCTGCCAAGCAGCATTTTTTGCCTTACGCACGTTTTTCTCAAGGTGCCCCTGCCCCAGTGGTGGGCTCAGCCGTGCCCTGAGGTGGGTGGTTGGATCTGGCTGGAACCGGCTGTGTCCAGCTGGAACCGGCTGTGTCCGGCTGGAACCGGCTGTGTCCGGCTAGAACCGGCTGTGTCCAGCTGGAACCGGCTGTGTCCGGCTGGGGCAGCTTGGCCTCCCCTCACAGAGCCCCCACAGGCCCCCTTATGTCACCACCTTGACGCATAAACACAATGAATTTGAAAACTGTAGTCCACTTTCTTTTGGAGAGTGTCTGGACTAGAAATAATAATGGATAAAACCCCACCAAAACCAAGCCCCAACTTCCCGCTACTCCCCTTTTTTGTGCTAGTTGTTCTTACAAAATATTTATGAAGTAATTGCTATTTCAAAGCTCTCCATGCAGATCAGAGTTGACCAATGATGCCGCTATGCTTTGGGGAACCCTTGCACCACAACTACTCCCAATGTATTCACTACGTAGAAATACTGATCTGAGTTATCAGAAGTGTTAGACTTTTTCAATCTTCATAACTCACATTTCACTGCAGCTAGGACAGGAACACCTGAAAATCCTGAAGTAATTTTGCTTAAACAGCATAGTCTGTACTTGTGACAAAGAGTTCAAGTAGTTTCTCAGACCACAGACTGAGATGTTTGAAGCATATTGAACTCATTTTCATATAGCTCTTTTATTTTTCCCTTTTTTTTTTTTTTAATGAATAGCTCCTTTTAAACCACACACATAGAAAAGTATAATATATTGTAATTTTGGAAGAACTGCAACCTATTTACAGTAAATAATGCATCATCATTGTGGCGTTGCTCTAATATTTTATCCCCAAAATTATTTTCTAGTGATGAAATGGTGTGATACATCAGTAAAATGCCCCTATTGTGATTATATGTTTATCTTTAATATAGTATCACTGGCATAAACAGGTTCTGAGGGTTCAAGCTTAAACAGAAATAAACGATAGCATAATACAAATAAGTTTATATTATATATGTATATATATTTCATTTAAATTAGTTTTATTTTGATTCATTTAAGTAAAGCATTTGGAAGAGAACAGATTTGTATGCAAGGGGATATTGCCTTCCTAATAACAGCAATAATGATTCAGATTTTAACAGCTGCATTAAAATGTGTGCTTGTATTAAAGTGCATGAAAGAAATCCTTTCAGTGGAGCAGCTCCAGCAAAAAAATAATATTTAAAAAAAAAAAAAAATTGAAGGGAAAGTACCAAACAGCTTGATGACTTCCTGTTAATGAAAGTTTTGGGAAATTATATATCCTGAGATACAATAGCTGAACTTTATGTCTATACATACTGTGGATGCTACACATAGTTATATGCATATGCACAAATTTCGATAGAACAAAACTTTGTGTATGTGTGTGCAAGTGTGTGTATGTGTGACAACAGCTTGCATATTAAAACTGTATAAATCCTTCCATTTCATTTTTATGGCTCTCTGCTTTAGCTTTTAGAATTCAGTTTGTTAGATTGATTCTCAGGCCAGAAAATACCATTTTGAAATGATTTAGCAAATCCACTCAGTTTCCAAGAAAAATACATCTTCCTTCCATGTAATTTTTTTAACTTTTCTTAGCAGCACCAGAGACTGAACAGAAAGTGATAAAGACAGGAAATGGACAGGAAAATATCCCTTTTTTATTTATTTATAGCAGATGAAAACCTGTTGTCTTTTAAAAAGTTATAACTGTCTTAAGACTCCACACAGTCTGTCTTTTGTTTAATCACCGAACATTCAATGTAATATCTTCTAAATATACTGGTAACATTAGGAAAGATAAAAAACTAATTTAGTGAGGTGTTTTTTATGTTGGTTATATTTACATATCCTGATTGATGCATGACCTTGCAAAGTATGTAGCAGACTATATCAATAACACACACTTTTGTATATAACGATGGCTACCCATTGCCTGAGAATGAGAGCTATTTAACAAAGGAAGCACCATTAAAAAAAGTCATCTGTATGATGATAGAGACACATATACACTCATTTGATTATGAACTAATCAGAAAATTCTAATTTCCCAAATGTTTAACCTTTCAAACACAAGATCTGTGTTTCGCTTTTTCATAGTAAAAGTTTATGCCCTGCTCTTAGCATGGGATAAAAAATATCCCATCAGTTCACAATTCAAGTTAAATCTTCAAAAGATATTCATACTAAAAAAGTCATGTCAGAAAAGAATGACCGTGAAAAGTTGTTCAGTCTATCTATTTCATACCAAGGCAGGCTCAGTCTAAAGAGACAACTGTCTAACCTGACCTTAAAGATGTTCAGATTTCAGTCTTTTCTGATAATTCAGTGCTTCTGAAAACTCAGCTTTACAGAGGTTAATAATAATTATACCTGAATCTTTCATACCATCATCTAAGTCTTTGGCCCTGTTCATTGTGTGAAGACTATTATTATACCATCTCTGGAAAAAAGTTTTAAGTTCAATTTATTGACAAAAAAATTCCAGGGTTTTTTTTCTCTTAGGTCATTCCTTTTTATGCCTGATCATTCTCACAGCTGTCTCCAGCATCCTACTGGTACACATCTTTCTTAACCACAATAACCCAAACTGACCACCATATGCTAGCTAAAACCTCAATAATGTTGAAAATCATTGATGGATTATTCACATTTCATGTGAGTTAAACTGGTATTTAAATATGTCAGAATGATATTTGCCTTTTGCACAGGGCATGACATTGGTAGCTCCTGTTCAGCTTGTGATCTATTTGCTTAAGGTCAATATCCGAACAAGAGCTCCCTAACCCATTGTTCCCCATCATATGTTCATTCAATTGACCACTGCAATCTAAATAAAATACTGTGCACTTGATCCTTATTAATTCCATCCTGTTCTCTAAAAGGTCATGTAAGAATGTGGAAGATGAGATTTTGCAATGTATTTACTCCTATAAAGGAGTAGTATGGGTCATAAAAACATAAGGTATAAACACAAGGTTAAAGCAGCTGAGAATATGGGACATAAATGTCACAGAAAAATGTTACAGAAATAAAGTAAGTAGTCAGTCTGTACCACCCCAAATGCTATGTGGAAAACATATCAATGAAATAAGCACTTTTGATATGGATTCAAGACAGAACTTAAGAATTCAGTGAATAATGTAAATACATAGTCAGGTTGTCATAAAAGTCTGAAAGTTATATACTTATATAATCTGCAAAAGAGATAACCTGGGCAGCAGCATGAAACGAATCTTCCCAGGGCAGAGGTGGCACATAGCAGTAAGTGAGTAGGAACTGACAAGGCTGAAGGGACTGATCTAGGGCTCAAACTTCAAATGAAGCCAAAACAAGGGAGCTCACATTTCAACTTTAACAAATCCATAGTACAAAGGAAACTATGCCTTGGAGAACTGATTCTTTTCTTGCCTTTGATTTACAGATGTCTTGGCTGACATCTGTAGGCTGGAGTTGCCAGGACTGGCCATTGAGCATGTAGTATGCATTTGCCACATAAAACAGAAATATGATGATACTTTCCTTCATTTCTGAGTGGCTAAGTATTGTCAGAGAATCAGTTCAAGAAGAATATTTCTGAAACAAAACTATAAAATCTGTCTCAATGCCATGGTTGCATGCTTGCCAGCCCAAATAACCTCATTACTCAGTGAAAGCCCCATAGTAGCTTTCTTTTTTCTTTTTTTTTAATGTAGCAAATAATCTTCAGAAATGCACAGTTCATTCAAGTGAGTGTTGACTTTAGTACTGATTTTTTTGATCGGCAGACTCCAATATATTTACCTAAAGGACCTGACTACTTTCAGTAGTGTTACAGGTTGCCCATTAACTTTGTGAGGTAGTTATGTAATCATATTATCCTGAGGATGACAAGAAAGAATGCTAATTGTATCAGCTCATTAAGTCTGTTTTAAAATAGGTGACACCAGATATTCTGAAGGAAAAGATATGTTCTACCCTTTTTTTAGGGTTTTTTTTCTACTGCCATAATTGCCCAGGGACCAAAGAGAAATTTGAGGAAATTTATATTACCTAAGATCAATGAAAATTAATAGCTTTTGTTCTGCTGTTCTCAACTGAAAACAGAAGTTAAAAAAAAAAAAAAAAAGAAGGACATGATGGAAAAATGCAACGTTTTAAATAAAATTCCATATATGAGTTTAATCTTTCTGCCTACAAAATGTAGTATTTGTAACTTAAAATTTATAGTTTGGATAAAGAAAATTTGAAAAAAGGAGATTTATAATAACCTCAAATAACCTTTTCAAAAGTAATGAAAGGACAGTAGTGTAAAGGCAAACTGATCCAAGATAGTTTCAGAAATTTTGAAGGCTGCTGTACAGAAGACAAGTTAGTTACAGTTAATCACAACAGTAAACTTTAATAGTTTTTATATTGAAACATAACCTATTTGCAGTGATGCCCTTTTAGCTGCTGCCTGTGATTATACTCTGATTTGTGCTGATGAATAAGTCCTTGTGGCTATGGAGCAAGTAGACTATTGACTGAATTTTTTCTATTTTGTTAGATTCAAGAAATAAAAATGTTTTTAGATGGAATTCTGCAGCTCACCTAATCAAAGCTATAACTTAAATCATACAAATATTCCCAGAAAGTTAGTAAAAATGCTAGCTTCATGCAAAATATTGTTCTTTAGTCCCTCAGAAAACCTTGTAAATTCTATCAAATTTTCACTGTGACTATAAATTAAATTAAGATTAAATAGGAGTAGCTATATCACAGTAGAAAAAAATATTATCACTTCCTTTAGCTGATACGGAAAGGCACAATCCTGGATGAAAAATTTGCGGAAATGTTTTCTTCACAAAAATGCTATGAAATTTTTATTTTTAGCAGCATCTTTTACGGAGTAATTATCAGAACAGGTAATCTGGATTTTGATTTGTTCAGTAATGTACCACTATATAGTTTCAAGCCAATTAATTGTATATAGAATTTAATTTTTTCATTATCTATGTACACTTTTTGTAAGCCAAAATACTATATAACAAACATAATAAATATTTTGAAGTATTTAATTGCACAATTATTGCAACATTTTCATTATTTTCTATTGCATCTATAGAAAAAAATTATAAATATTAAATATTTCTGTATTTTTAAATGAAATTCCATTGTTTCTAATATTTAAAATAAGCTCTTTTAAAGATATTAAAATTTCTCTTTGGTTGCTGACTAAAAAAATAATAGCTTTTTACCTTGAATGGTAAGAGTTATTATGCCCTGCAAATAGTATCCCCTTTTAATGGGTGCCTTCTGTTAATAATGATTAATTTCATAGTATGTCAGGCAGAAAGGTGGTGAGAAGAAAGTGGGAAGTGGTGTTAAGGAATGATGGGGGATGAGGGAAGGAGGGGAGGTAAGGGCAGGACAATGTAGGGCAGGGAAGGGAAAGACTAATTTTCTACCAGGTTGAGCTGAACAATTTTTGTACTAGATAAAACAAACAGGTTTCTTATTTTAGTCCATTTTCTTGGGTATTACTCTGGCCAAAACTCTGAGTAGACTGTTATGAAAATCTTCCTCATTACCAATTAGTATATTTGTATTTGCAGTGCATATTCATTTTTTCACAATCTAAGAACAACAGAAAAATATTTCTATCTCACTAAAGACTTTGAAACATGAAATTGGTGAAAGTAATGTCTGCTCTGTCTTTTGTTTTTGAAGAACATTATACCTTGCAGGCAGTCTTTTAGGCTAGAAATCTAGCTCTTATTTAAGGAGTCTAGAAGTGGTACCATTTTGAAGAGTCTCTTCCTCCCTTCTTGCCCTTATTATTGCATTTTAAGCCAAGATATTTCACCTGTGGTTTCTTTTCCTATGTATTACTTTAAATCCGTGCAACAGTTTTGGTTTTTTTTTTCCCCAGTCTGGATTGCTTCTGGTGAGAGCACAGATTGTGTTAGGCATGGCATGCTCAGGGCAGGACTGTACAGCAGCATCATATGGTCCTAAGGGAGAAGTGATTCTTTTTTTTTGCTCACTTTTAGGAATAGTTCTATCTTACTTGAAACTGCATTTCTTCATCATGGGAAAGAGAGTTAGTAGCTATTTTTCTAGTGACTGTAGTTTGTTGGAATGCTGACTTGTTTAACAGAGAACTTGATTTCTTTCAAAATCCTTTTTTTTTCATCTAGGGTTTTAAATAATTAGAATCCTTACTTCATATCTCAGAAAATATGTTCAAGATTATAGAGAGTAAAATGTAGAAGGCTATAGCAGAGACTTCTCCTTCATCGCCTGCCAAGGATGAAGATTGCAGAATTACAGAACTGTAATGTCTCATTAGCTCCACACAAGGGCAATGGAGGGCAGCACTGCCCAAAATGCCAGTCAGAAATTAGGCCAAACTCAGGAAGAATAAATGGGTAAAATTCCCCATAGTAGGTTTCCTGTGACCAGTGGAAGTAAAGATAAGATGCTAAAATTGTGGGTAAAGAATTGTACTGCTAGCAGTGGCAATGTCTTTCACTCAACCTCAAAGAAATAATAAATATTCACCTGTGTGCCCTAATAGAATTCTTTTTTCTTATAAAAACTAAGCTAAACAAAAGCAGATGGCCTTGGAGAGAACTGTGTTTTCTCAACTGCGTTGTTTACTGATTATTGTTAAATTTTTCCTTTTTTTGCTCCTCAATTGTATCATTGTGCCAAATATCATAAGCAACTTGACTACTTTTCAAAAGGGTCCAGAAAAGTTACTCATCCTTCTCAAATCTAGCCATGGAAAAAATGTCTCCATTAAGGCATCCATTCCATCCAAAAAATTAAGGCTTAAATAGATAAGAGGAAGTATTTTGTAGAAGATGGTGTCTGTCTCTGTTGATCTAGTATCAAATAAGCAGTACAGAAAACACACCTGAATTTTAGAAGGCTAAAAAGGTTAGATCATAGATGTATAATATAATTCAGAGTGGAAGTTGTCCTGGTTTTGGCTAGGGTAGAGTAAATTATCTTCTCAGTAGCTGCTAAAGTGCTGGGTTTTGGATTTACTGTGATTTTGATGTTGCTACCACAGTCATGTTTTAGTTGTTATTAATAGTCTTTATTCTAAATCAGGGACTTCTCAGTATCCCATGCTCTGCCAGAAAGTAGGTGTACAAGAAGCTGGGAGGAAGCATAGCCAGGACAGCTGATATTCCATTCCACTGAACATCATACTCATTATATAAACTGGGGGAAGTTGGCCGGAAGGACCTGATCGCTGCTTGGGGATCAGCTGGGCATCAGTCAGTGTGTGAGGAAAAATTGTATTGCATATCACTTGTTTCTCTTGGGTTTTCTTTCTCATTCTTTCATTCTCTCTCCCTCTCTCCCTCTCTCTGCCCCCCCCGCCCCGCTTCAGTAGCAGTAATAGTAGAAGTAGTAAAATTTGTATTTTTATCATTCATACTGTTACTATCATATTTTATGTCAATTATTAAACTGTTCTTATCTGAACCCCTGAGTTTAAAATTTTCTTTCTGATTCTCCTCCTCATTCCAGCACGATGGAGGGCTCCATGGTACTTAGTTGCTGACTGGGGTTAAACCATGACGGAAGTGTTGAAGGTCAGGTTGGATGGGGCTTTGTACAACCTTAACTAGTGAAAGATGTCCCTGTCTATTGCAGAAGGGCTGGAACTAGATCAGCTTCAAAGGTCTGTTCCAACACAACCTTTCACATGATTCTAAACAAAACACCTTCAGTATCATGTATCAGTGTCCAAAGGAGTCTGCAAAATCTAGGTACCACTACCAGATGTTATTTTTTACTATGCATTGTGTGAAGAAGTTTCTTTTTCTCTTTGTTTTGAATATGCAGTCTGGTGACTTTACTTCATACATTCTGTTCTTTGACTTAATAGAGACAGCTGTTGTCTGTTGACCTTAATATGAGGATATTAAAAACTTCTATCATATCCCTTGCTGCTCTGTACTTGTCTCTTTTCCAGATTAGTGGTCCAGATGATATTCTCATGAAAACTAAGTTATACCTTTGATCACCTGTGAGGTCTCTTTGTTTTCAGTTTCTACTATATGTCTTTTGAACTGGAATTACAGAGCTGCATTGGGTATTCAATGTTCATTTATACTGGGAATTAATAGTTAGAGATAATGATGTCTTACTTTAATATCTAGCCTGCTGTGTTTTTCACCTGCAACCAAAGGCACCAACATATTTTTCAAATCTTGTCTTGAAGTACCTGTCTCTGAAACTTAGACTACAGAATGTCAAAATTGATTTTTAAAATGGAATGAAAAATATTGGGCAATTCTAAAACTGTTTCCTCAATTTTCCTAGATGCCAGAAATAAAGTGTAGTATATTAACTAGCTTATTTGAGGAAATCCATGCCCAGAGCATTAGGGACTATCCTTTTACATTGTACTGTAAGAAATTAACTTTTTATAAAGGCACTCAGTGTGTCCTAGTTGTGAAGCAATTCTCTGCATTTTCAGAGTCAAACACTTCATGTAGAGGAATCAACACAGTATCCACACAGGGAATTTTGGGGAAATAATGTCTGTACTGTTAAAGAACAGTTTAGCTTACTGAGAAATTTCCTCCTCACATTGGCAGCCCCTTTGATACCTGAGCAGTATGGCAGACAAAGAATAACAACCCTTGTTCATTCTAAACAGAATATCAGATAAGCCACTTTGATCACAGGTGACTTCTCTGACCGTGCTTTTTCAAAAAGACTATTTCTGGTAACTTGATGACATTTTTAGCAAGTTCTTGACTTCTTAAGCCACTATTTTTGACAAACCCAGCATAAGGCTTTATGTCTCTCTAAACACAGAGGTTTCACTGTAGTTAACCCGCAGTAGATGAAAAGCATTTGAGGATCTAATCTTTGTATTTACATGTATGAACTGATGCTGGCTATGTCTAATTCTCCTCTTAATGATTTCAGTGAAAGAAAACTTTGATCTCAAGTCTTGAATATGAATCTTGGGTAATAATTTTACTTTTTTTCCCTTTAGAAAATTTTGATTGTGCCAACAAGCAAGATATTAACTGGAATGATCTAAAAGTATTCTTTAATAATTTATTGGAAGCATTTCTTAAAATACTTACGATATACCATAAGCAAGCATAAGCAGACAGATTTTAGGAACTGTAAGTTAAAAAGTGAGCAAAAAGCTTGTGCTAATTCTGAGTGGTATAGGGTTCATTTTCTTCAGACTAGATCATATGGGCTGTGCTTTGGATGTCTTGAAAACAGTATTGATAATATAGCAATGTTTTTGTCATTGCTGATCAGGGCTTGCACAGCATCTGACCATTTTCTGTTTTTATTCTGCCACACTGGCCAAGGGGCTGGGGGTACCTGTGAGGCTGGGAAGAGACACAGCTAGAACAGCTGACCCAAACTGACCCAAGGGATATCCCATGCCACTTGACATCATACTCAACATATAAATCTGGGGGAAGAAGGAGGAAGGGGGGAATATTTGGAGTGGTGGTGTTTGGTTTCCCAGGTCACCATTATGTGTGACAGGGCCCTGCTCTCCTGGAGATGGCTGAACACCTGCCTGACATGGGAAGCAGTGAATTAATTCCTTATTTTGCTCCACTTGTGTGCATGGCTTTTGCCCTACCTATTAAATTGACTTTATCTCAACCCATGGGTTTTCTCACTTTTACTCTTCCAATTGTCTGGATGATCCTGCTGGTGGGGAAGTGAGTGAGCAGTTGTGGGATGCTTTATTGCTGACTGTGATTTCTTCCTGAGGGGTTAAACCATGGCAAAGTTCCTGTCAAGTCTAGCCCTTCTTTCATGCATAAATACATTGCCTTTAAATTGTAATACTTTTATCTAATTAATAATGTGCTTTTCTTACCAAGTTTCTCTCCGAAACATTAAAAGTATTTGGGACCTCATTTTGTATATCAAGAAGTGCTTTCTGAGTGCTATTACTTTGTTCTAACTTAGAGAAGTCTTCAAACCTTTCTGGAATTGGATTAATAAATCAAACACTGTATGTACTAGAATACGAAAAAAACCCCCAACTAACAAAGGCAAATGGTTTGGCAGCTGAAATAGCATGAACATTCCCTAAAAAAATCTGGCATTATATAGAATAGTTTCAATGAGTAAAAAATTCTCTTTAATCACTACTGTACAGCCATTTCAATGCACTCAGTCATGAACACTCCAATGAACAAGGATCACAGGAAATCTTCTGAAAAAAATCAAGGTCAAATTTGTTCCTTAATATCTGTATTGAAAATTCCTGTTTAATCCCAAAGGAAACATTTAATTTTCATTCATTTTAAGAAAAACAAATGTTCACATTCATTGCAGGGCCATGATCTATATTCCCTCTCTTCCCCCAATGAGCCAGAATGAGAGATTTGTGTTCAATCTTTTTTCTAAATTAATCTATTTAGTCCTGAAAAAAGACTAGATTATATTTTGTTCTATTTTTATGCTTTGACTTCTTTTGATACTCTTCAACTTTGAAAATCTGATTAGCTAAAGCAAAGTCCAAAATATAATTGTGCCATATATTGGAAATATTACATACCCACCAAGCTAGAGAATCAGTCCTGTGACTGATTATTTCTTCACTAAAAAGTGAAGAAACTCTTTTGTAAAAAGTGAGACAGATGTAGCAAAGAATACTAGAGAGATGTAAACCAAACTTTTTTATGAATTATTAAGTAAAACACTCTTCTAAGAAATAGAAAATAAGCTGAACTCCTTTGATGAATAGACATATAGCAAGGTCTTCTTTTGCTTTCATAAGTCCCAATATTTTTGCTTCCAATTGAAATAATTTTTTGGATTCAAAGTAGATTTTCACACAGTTCCCAGGATGGCCAAAACAATTTTGTTTTGTCATTTTTTTTCTTATGTTCTCATAGGCCTTCTTTAGCATTGCTTAAATCCAGCAGATGCTTTAAAATGCATGAACACTATTTGAGGGGAAAAAAGTGAATGTTTCAAAAAGTGGAACTAAAGGCTTCAACTTACTAAGCTGAAGAGATTTTGTCAATTAAAGAAAACCTGGGGTAAAAAAAAAAAATACATTCTTCTACCTATAAAACTTGAACTGGAATTCCTTTTGGTAGTGAGACAACTTCATAGCTTCCTATGAAGTAACTTATTTCATCGTGATGATATTTATCAATATTTTTATTCATTCCCTTGTCTTTCAGTTGCACAAATTATCTTCTAGAAGGCTGTTTCTCTTACTTTGTAGGATGCACTATCATCTTTAAACATACCTAGAAAATATGTGAGGAATAGAGGATTTGCACCTGGAGTACCCTTGGGGACTACTCAATTGCAATTAATTTAACTAGACACTGGATGTCAGTATTGCCATTTTACAGTTAAAAAAAAAAAAAAAAAAAAGGGAAAAGTGAAGCAAATCCAAGGTGTAACCAGAAGTAGGATATAGAAGTCTAATCGAATCATTCAGAACAGCTTAGGACCTAATTAGCATTTTATATCTTCATGGTAGGAAGAACATGTTGGCTTCAAAGAAGCAGCTCTCCATAAAGGTTTTGATTTCTTTTAATAACAAACAGATGAAGAAACACTTCAACTAAATGGACATTTTAGGAATCTGTTACAGAGTTTTTACAAGGCAATTAACATTAACATTACATTTAATCAGAATGAGGAACAGTGCACAGTGTGAGTGATGGTATTTGCTTGTGGTTAATTTCGTACCTGGCTTTCAAAAAAATGCCTGGATTTAACTCACTTCTAATCTCATGGCCTTAATGGAGCTGTTTACTTTTATACCAGGATTTTAGTTTTCAACAAATTTTAAAAGGGAATTGAAAAAGAGTGAGATTGGAAAAATATGAAGGTGTTTCATAAAAGTCAACCCACTAAACACAACCGTCCATCACCTACTGAATCTTTGAAGCAAATTTTACCAAAGACCATAGTTAATGTACTGGTTTTCACAGTCAGGTATACATACAATCTCCTTTGAGAGAAAATCTCCTTTGGCAGAAATACTAATTCACCTATGGCTTCAAGCCATCCTGCAGAATAAAACCCTATCAAACAGAATCTCAAAGAAACAACACCCAATTTCACTAAGCTGAACAGCTGAAAACAGTATGAGAAATGAAACAGTATTTTTTTTAATAGTTCTTACTTGGACATCCAAAAAACCCATCCAGAATTACTTTTTTACAATGAAACTGAAATTCATGTGATTTGTGTATTCATTACAATGTTTCAGCAGATGGTGACCTGCAGCCAACATAAAACATACAGATTTGCTATCAGACTGTTATGGATGGAAAATATAAAAAAGTTCTCTTAGGTTTCTAAATAACATACCAGAAACTTTGTAAGGAACATTAGGTATGTCATAAGTGAAAAAATTCAGTCAAGAATATTTCAGTAAAAGTTTATAATGTTCTAGAGGAAAAAAATTGTTAAAAGCAGCTAAAATAATTAAAAGCAGCCAAAATCACTCTCAAGATTTTATCATCACACAAAATGCTAATTACCATCATGTCTGGTCTCAGTGAAGGGCTAGTAATGAGCTACACTCACTTATCCCTTTAAATGCCTATATCAAGTATTTGAACAACATCAAGATTTATATTAAATATACTTCACATTGAACAGTGAACAGAAAGTTAAAAAATATAAGGGACTGTTACTCCTTTTTGAGACACCAAGGTATGAATCAACATATCTAACAGAAAAGATGATTTATGATCTGATATTTTATCTCCAAAGAAATAAGATTGTTGAATTGGGGTGTCTGTTAGTATCTCCCAAATAAATTAGAAATGTTTAAGTTTAAAGGAAGAAAGATAAAAACAGTTTGGCCTTCCTGAAAGACCCAAGGAAAGAGATTACTTATAGAAGACAACGTGCTTCACAGACAGAGGGTTTTCTCTGATAAATGCAACCTAAGGTGAATGCAATCTAAGACATAAAATATATCAGATTTTTATATAAAGAACATTTCAACATGCAGTTAGATTATGTATAAAAGGGAAAGAAGAGAGTTATATTTCAAATTTACTGTTGATGTAAATTGGTTTATTTTTTAATTAATGTCAGTATTTATTAGCATCTTGAATTATAGTGTATATTTTGGATATTATAAATATTTATTAGCATTTTTCTTCAACAAGAACTAAATCATTGCAATCAGGGAACTGATTACTGTAAGTGACTGATGGTAAGCTCCTCATGCAACAGACAAAGACTAGAAACTGTCACACTCACACGACCTCAGTTTAATTCAAGTACCTAAGCAGAGGCCTCTAGTGCCACAGTTTTCTTCCTGGCATCTAATCACACTCAAGAAAACCACAAGTATTTCATATTTTCTTGATCATATCTGCCAGCTTCCTGTTGGTATCTTGGATGCCTTTACTCTTTAAGATTGCACTAAATACTGTCTAAAAAGCTAATATTTTCTACTTCTCACTTTCCCAAAAAACCTCTTCAGTGCCCAGAAGGTTAAAGGAATACGAGGCTGTGCTGGCTGCTGAGAGATTGCTGCTAGTTGCCTTGTCCTGACTGCTGCTCTCACAGCTAGGTAAATGCTTCTCCTGAAGAAAAGCTCCTTCTTGAGGGTCTGCTAGGTATGGTCAAGAGAGATAATCAAAAAATGTGACAGGTGATACAAGAGATCTCATCAAGAGGAGACATAAACAAACAGAAGCATTCCAGACATGACAAAGTACCTAAGGCAGTAAAACAAAAGAAGAAAAAAAAAAGAAAAAGCTTTTCATAGATCCAGTTGTGGCTTTGGTGGTCTCTGATGGAATCCAAAAGTCTGCTGAAAGTTTACAAAATGAGAGAGAAACTAAGGGCGAATTTATAAAGCTCCTTTGGTGTTTATTCTGTCATCATTAGAAATGCTGTGCAGCTAGATCAAGATCAAAACTCTAAGTCAGTCTAAGCACTAATTGTGTTGGTGTCTAAAATATGTGTTTGGTTTGATTTGGGGTGTTTGTAGCATTTTTCTTTTCACCAAAATCTTAATTTCACACTCCCTTTGTGCTTGCTGTTTATATTTCTGTGCATGAATAAGAATGCAGGATGTCAGTACCTTGTGCTTCACTATTCTGAGATGAATCCAGAAAACATGACATACCTATGCATCACTACTAATTGAATTTCTAATAAAGATATTACAGCTACAGTCTCTGCTAAAATTCTTTGTCTGGTAGCTTATATGCCTCATTAAGGTATGATGATACTTTCACAAATTACCTCTGCGATGAAATAGAGAGTAAGACATGAAACTAGACTAGGAGGGGCTGCAAAAGCATGGCAAAATATGATCAGAGTGCAAAAGAGTCTTGAAATTGCAGAAATAAATTTAAAATAGAAAGTGATCTGGTAAGAAGAGCTGCAAGTTTCCTCTCTGTAAGCAGGAGTAATTAACTGCACCAATAGATGTCAACTGCAGTCAAGTCTGAGTAAAGGAGGTTATAGGGGATCACAAGCTAAACCTAGGGTAAGTGTGAAGTCTGTGTACCACATTTATGTACAGTACTATAGAAACAAATGGTACTCATACCAAAATGAATAAAAAGAGCAAGTTGTTGCACTTTCTTCTGGCATTATTATGCCTTCTTGTGGAGGTTCATAATCAGGTGCAGGTATTGCATTTCATGGAAGCTATAAATGAGGTAAAGGTTGATTAGATGTCCAAAGTCTCTCAATCCCTGACTTTCATTGAAAGTCTAGAAAAGTAAGACTTTGGAGAAAAGAAAGGCAAAGAAAGTATAATGGTTAGCCTGAAGGAGAAAGGACTGAGGGCAGATAATATTTAATGAACTATGTGGCAAAAAAAAAACAAAACAAAAAAACAAAAAACAAAACAAACTAAAATTGCAGAAAAAGGCATCAGATTAGGAGGTATTTCCAATGGTGAGGATTATAAAGCATGGAAATAGATTGCCTAGGGAAGTCTATGATAAAATTCTCTAAGAAAAGGTTAAACAAAAATATCTGTCAGGAGGAATGCTAATACTGCCTTGGAGCAGACTGGAGACAAAATGATGTCCTAAGATCCATGCTATGATATTTCTCAGATCTTATTCAACTTACTTCTGCCATAATGATTGATTAGTGCAACAATTCCCAGACCAAATAAAACCCAACTGAAAAATACACAGAAGGAAGACAATCAAAAAAGAATCTGTGGCATTTGTAGGGTTTCCTTTTTTTTTCTTTTAATAAAGGCATACATTGAATACTTAAAATTCTTTCCTTATTTTTCCAATTTAATACTGTCATCTTTTATCCTATTTCACTTAATCTTGTAGAAATCATTTACTTTTTACTAATGAATTACAAGGCTGGATTTGAAAAATGAGAAGTTTTTTATATATATAACAGAAATGATTGCTGAAAATTTTGGATCTACCCATTGTTTTTAAAGTTATTTCTTTATCTTCTAACTTAAAATGAACGCATAGTAGACGAGATTACTAACTGACAATAATATAGAAAAGAAGTCTAAAATTTACATTTGTAGAGAGTGTATTCATCACCGTCATAAAATTATCATATCTCTTACAGTTTATTGTGTTCATCTATACTTGTATACAATGCATGTTATTTCCAAAGGCTTCTAGTATTCTTACCACTATTCTCCAGTCACCTTGGTTACAAAAAGTCCCAGTTCTTGCTGCAACGGGCTAGCTGGTAAAGGTACATGACCAATGATGTTGACCTAAGTGCTCATAGAAGAAAATTTCTGTAGTTCCAGAACATAATAAGAACTAAACTGAGACAGAAGAAAATTTCTCTCTCAAGAAGAAAAGTGGAAAAGAAAACAAGTAGAAAGTATTCTGTCTACCATTGCATTGCAGCAAAGGTTGGGCAATGTTGGTTTTTGCTGCAAGCTACCTAATTTGCTTCCTACACAGGCCCCTTGCACAAGGCTTATGGCAGTCCTCATGCTCCTCTCAGTGTGCTCAGATCTAACACCAGAGCTAAACCAGCAGAAAGCAGAGCCCCATAGAGACCTAGCTGTTTACTGCTGGTTTACCTCCCTGAACCAACTCATCTGGGATAATAGTAGATTAAGAATAAAAATGTAGGAAGGGGTATCCTTGAGCCTTAAGTTAATGTGTTCTCAGAGAACAGAAAGGACTAAGTTTAATGTAATGCACTGGCTTATATTCAAGTGATACATTTATTTTTTGGTTTTATTTCTCAGATTTTCCCCAAATTGAGGGAGATATCTAGATACTTTTTTAAAGCCAAACATGCACAGTTTGATTCTTAACTCAGTATAAGTAGTTAAGAGGAGACTCAATATGTAATCTGGTAGAGCTGATGCTGCTGCAGCTGTGTGCCCCAGGTCTAACCAGCAGCGGGGCTGAGCATCTATTATCAGTAGGTCCATACACAAACAGATATATATATAGCATGTGTATATCCACAGAGCTGGCCACACAGAACAACACAGACATGATCAGGTCTCACATCAATACAAAGAACATCAGTGCCTCATCTTTTCTCTGGCTGATTACGAGGAAGGTCTGGTAGTGTGATATGTGTGGAGGTACAGTGTGGATGCCTGCAGAAGCCCAGCTCAGACACTCAGTATACCCAGCAGCTGGCCCTGTATCCCAATCTCTCCAGTTATTGATGGCATCTGTCATGTGAGCCCCACCGGCTGCGGGTTCATATCAGTTACTGTTAGAGACCCCCTTGCTCACTCCCCTGTCCTCCCCCCTTCTGCCTCAATCCTTCCCCACACTCACTATAGATCCCCTAGTATCTGTCCTTGGACACGCAGGCCATCTGTGGTGTGGTCCTGAATCCTCACTCTCCCCAAGTGCCTCACCCCTAGACACTTACACACAGAGAAATACACATGCACATACCAGCAGCAGATGGTTGTTCCCCAGATGCTGTGATCTCTCCAGAAGATATCTGGGACTCTTCAGCCCTCTAAAAGCCAGCTCCTCATGCAGTCCCCTCCTGGCTCCCTGGCCATGTTGCCTACTCACCAGCCTATGCATCTGGATCTTCCCAAGCACTCACCCTCACTCACACACCCACATTTGCTCCAGTTGCTGCCCCATGCACACATGTGCTTTGGCCCTGCTCCCACTCCAGGGCTGACACTCTGATCCACACATACACAGGTGCACACCAAATAGAAAGCCCCACATCCAACAAAAGTTAGGACTGGAGTTTCAGCAGAAGACATTTCAGATTGAACTGATCAGGCACAGGACATGGCCAGAGAACACTGACCACCTCTGGCTACAAGTGACACATCCCCTTTATACCTCTTTTTTGCTATACTTATTTCTCCCTCAAATATCCTTTAAGCCTCCCTTTTCCCATTTTGGTTCCTCCTCTGAGTCTTGTGCAATTCCAAAATGCTCCTTCTGTGCTTTCCATAATGTATTCCCAGGCAGTTACCACCTCCTCAGTCCCGAAGCCTTTCTCCTCTTGACTGATCTTGTATGTTGCATTGCAAGAACCTTGGAGCTGGGACTCCTGGGACAAGCCTGGCGAGGACCTGGATAGGATGTGCCTCCTTCCAGGTCCTTAATTCGTGTTCCCCACCACCCTTGTGCCTCTGTTCTTCTCTGGGCTTGCAGAGATGGTCCTTTAATGGTTTGAAGGCTCCTGAGAGGGCCTGGGGGCAAACAGGGCACGGTGTTGTTTGGGTTCTGCACCCACCATCATCTCTCCCTGCTCCTTGTGGGTGTGCAGACAAGGTGGGGATTTTTGTCTAGTGTGATTAATTACTGCCAGACTGTGGTAGTTACAATGCTGCACTAGTTTCATGTGATGCTGCGAAGGAATAGGGTGATTGGCACAAAATTTTGCTCTTTGCTTGGAAATTATAAGATTACAGCTATTTTCATAAATTTTCCAGGTTTTGGGCTAGCAAAGTGCACATTGGGTGTTATGTGTTATGCAATAGCAGCTCTCCTGTTTTGGAACATTCCAGTGAAAACAGAATTTCTATGAGCTGGTAGTCTCTCAAAATGAAATCTGTGTTGAAGTATTTTTTTAATTATTTTATTTTGTATTTTTTGATAGGCCAAGGATTTGCATGGTTGTATGGCCATTTTTACAGGATTACTGGGAAGTCTTAGCACAACTAAGATAAACTAGAGGCGTTTTTTTCTTAAGTACAAAACACAGATATATTATGCCTGAAGATCATGTAAAGAGCATGCTGAATGATAAAATAAACTCGGTAACACACTTGACCATGGAGCACAAACAAATACAAGGTGGCACTGGCCTATATCAGAAAAGCAGACAACACAGCACCACATAAATGCTTTCTGTCAGTCAGTTTCTGGAAAATCAACTTCCATCTCACAGTATTTAAAGCAAGATTAAGTTACTACCTAGATTAACCATAAGAGATAGCAGAAAGTTGCCCTACATATTACTGTACTTATGTATAAAACCAGAAAAAAAATTAAAAAGGATCATACTGTTTATTTTTTCCCCAGAAATTAAATAGAGAAATTTTAAAAAATCCAGTTTCCTGTCTGCTAGAAGTTGAGAGGCAAAACAAAAGACAGCTGGCCAGCCCCATTCCCATTTGTACAGCAGAGAAATGGGAAGACAAATGAAAAATGTTTCCAACTGAAGTGCTGTGTTGAAGATATAGCTGTCCTTCCTCCAAATAGATTCATGGGTCTGACCTACCCTTGATTTCTTCTTTTACTGCTCTTGCACATGCAGCACCAAAGTAACATTTTGTAAGGACTTTGCTACTACTTTAACAAACCTCCTTTCCAGCAACTGTGGAATGGAAACCATGGATATTGTTTTCCATGCCATTAAAAAGAATAAAAATGCTGTTAGACTCTCGAGGAAAGAAAATAGAAAAAGGCAGCATAATTAAAAAATAAACAAAGGGCTAGATTTCCAATTAACCCATGTCAGTCTTCATATTATGGGCCTCCAGATAAGAAGGGAAAAGGACTTATAAAGCAGCCTGTGAACTGTGTTCTGCTTAGAGAATGACTCAGTCTACTTAATGGGTCAAAAACCTAGAAGAGATATCAAAGCTTTTTTAATTACAGTTAACAAAATCAGTTAGAAAATTGCTTCTTCACTTATAACCACTCTACAACAAAGCCAGATTCTCTTTTCATTAATGTTATTTACCCTTGATTTACAAAAGGGCATTTTTCTGATGTATGTTATATTCATGTGCTGTCTTGGTTCCAGACAAGTTGGGAGGAAATGTCCTAATAAATGTCCTCTAATAGAAGGCAGGTTTCAGCTGCCCTTCCCCCAGCAGGTTTGGAAAGGAGTTTCTTGGAGGAAAGTGAAAAAAAAACCCATTTATTTAATAAGCAGGGTGCACGCAGGTGCCAAAAAGAATGAATAATGTTAAATAATAAAACCTCTCGCTCTGGAGAAGACCTGTTAGATTCAGAGTCCTTTCTGTAGGTGTGGCTCTGCTCTCTCCAGAGCTGGGGTGCAGCATGGGCCCCTCTAGGCCACGGTGTGGGGCTTCCCCGTGATGGTGTTCCGGACCGGAGCTGAACAGTTCCAGAAGAAGAAAAAGCCACAGTCCCAGGAAAACTTTCTTCCCTCAGCTAGCAGGCTAGCTAAAAAGCAAAGAATTTTAAATCTCCATCTCTTTCCTGAGAAAAGGAGCCGAGAGCTGGAGAAAAGCAGGAAGGTGCTTTCTCAGCTCTTCAGCGGTGAGAACGCAGTGGGGTCTGTGAGTCCTTGAACACAAACCATGCTGAAGAATTTGCTCGGCTTCCCTCCCTTTCCCTTGGACCCAGCCTAAAGGCACAGAAAGGCACAGGATTCATGTCTGGCATAGGGCAGACAACAGGGGATACAGCATCATAAAGTCACCCCAAGACGTGCTCAGTTTAAACTGCTGTTAGATTCTTGGGGCATGTTAAGAAGGCTACAGAAAGACTGAAGAACAGAGTTTTCCAGCTTTTATCTCCAAAATAACTTTTCCTGACAGCTATAGATAGTAGCAGATTCCAAGTGAGAAATTTTACCATGTTTAATTCAGAAATATGAAGAAAAGCTTGGGTTTTTTTCCTAAAAGATGCCTTCTTCAAAGACTTTGATATTAGAATGAAGAGAAAGAAGAAAAAAAAAAACTATTTGCTGTTCACTTTCATTATCCTTTGAAAGCAAATTAAGATTCTTACTATGCATTTCCAGGATCGCTTTAAAGCAACCTAAGTGTGGATTTGCACTGAACAGGAGGTCCTGTATTTTCTTCTTCCCATCCCTGATGTTGTTTCTCATGTTTTGGAAGTAAAATTTGTTTAGGATTTATTTTGGGAATAAATGAAGACCTGGATATGGGACCTGAGAATAAAACTGAAAAGGTGGCATGAGATAATGGGAACTAGTTATTGCAAAACAGCTGGAAAATGGAAGCCAGGTGGTTAAAGAAGACGAAGATTATTTGAAAGAAGATGGAGATTACTTGAGAAGCTTTAGAAGATTGGGTTTGAAGGGGCAAGGAAACTGACAGGCAGATGAAGATAGAGAAGAAAAAGAAGACAGGTCTGATTGCAACCATGTTTCAGAAGAACTGGCATTGATCATAGAGGAGCTCCTGTGAGATTTCCCTGGTATTAGACACTGAATTCATCAAGTAGTGCCAACTGCTGGTCATCACTTATGATTAGCAGCGCTATCAGAAACAAAATAGCAAAAAGACAAAATTACTAAAGAGCTGTGAAAAGGGAGATTGGAACTGAGAGGGCAAGCTTAAAAAAAAAAAAAAAAAGAAGAACCTTATGTCAAAGTTTGGGAATAAGAAAGTGGACAGATGATAGTAAGCCACAAGGGAAAAGGAGATCAAGATGAAAAGTCTGACTACAATCCAAACACGTCCATATAAACTAAACAGAACAAAGGAAAACTTGAGTGCTGCTCCACATTTGTTTATCCTGTTTAATTTTTATATTCTGTGCTGCTAGACAGGTTTGGAGAAGTAGTACAAACTTTTGATTTGTCCCATCAAACAGGATGGACAAAAGCACCCTGTCAGTGATGGCAGGCCAGTTACCCTGAAAACCAGAAGATGGATTTCTGTTTAGCTGTAGTCATAGGGACTGACTAGTTGGGAATAAAACAACCAGGACAAGGTACAGAAGAAAACAGAAATAAAAGTAATTGAGACAAAATCCATATTATAACAGATGAATAGAGAGGCTGTGTGGGTTTTAAAAGTACATTTGTCAGTAGGACTAAATTCCTTACAGCTATTAGAATGTGAGTTTTAATGAGGGAAACAATATCAAAGGAGAAAGGGGGACCTAACTTTTGATATGGTAGGAGGTTCCCTATGGATTGAAAGCGAATTTCTGTCTTTCCTCATCAGATCATATCTGGTATTAATAAAGCTGTTTAATGGAAACTTTTAGTAGCTGATCACTAATTATATGTTTCTCATTTTTAGAGTATCTGAGTTTATGCTTTGGATTCTGAGCAAAGTAAGTGGTGCATACTCAAGAGATGCATCTGAAATCAGTGAAAGGTGTGCATTGAATATATAAAGTGCTTAAATAAACTTAGATCCTGTAAGAATCAGGTTCCTACATTTCTCAGTTAGGAAATTCCAAGCACACAAATTCCATGGGGACTTTCAACAAGAATCTTGCTGTAATTTTATTGTCTATATCTAAAAGTATACTTTAGTAATAAGTTCATGACTATTTTTGAAGCACTCAGATCGTATACAGATAAGCAATAAGAAAAAAATAAAAACATGAGAAAAGTGATTCCATTTCCAAAATATATCTTATAATGTGTTGTAAATACAGATTAGGAAAAATTCAAAACACTATTATTTATATATATTTAACACAGGTCCTATAGAAAAATATTATATTCCTGTGGAATGAGAAACTTTTGCTTAAAAATGTTAACAGTGGTAAAATAAGGTTGCAAAAACATCCATATTCCTGGAATTACCTGAAGCCTGATCTTTTGACGTCTAAAGCTAAAAATAATATTCACAGAATGCACATACATTCTCTCTCTCACTCTCTCTCATATACTTACATTTATGACAAGGAAAAAAGTATCACCATCACAACAAGATATGAAACAAAATAATCCCTTTTTTGCAGATTTTAATGTTTAAAAAATAAAATTATATTATCAGATAAGTGTACCTCATACTTCATCTACTAGTTTATCTCTCCTGATATTTCATAAAATCTAGCTTAGAAGGCCAGTCTCTACTAGAGTGGATTGAATGTCCTGGACTGCTGAATTTTCCCACAGCCAATATAGAAGTGAAAGAGAAAAAATTTCAAGCCCAAGAGGTCACTATATAGATGAGGTTTTCAATAAAATAGCTATACATAATGTTCAACCATAAGACTTCTGGGTCTCTAAACAGTAGGGAATCTCAGAGTTTAGATGACAAGAGAATATTTGGCATCCATGAGGTGTTACAAACCTTGTTGTAAGCCAAAAAACTGCTTAGATCAAGAAGACTTGTTTTCTGGAATTACAAACATAGATATACCATTGTGTAAATCTAGATATTCTGTGTTCTTGTTGAGTGACAAGTACCTTTTGAATGTATCTGGTTACTGCCTCTCTGAACCTCATGGAGCTGAACAATAAACTCAGTAATTAAACAAATCTTTGTGGAATTCTTTAGACGATGCAGTATGTTGTCAGTTTTTCCAACCTAACAGAGACTGAATAAACCAGGAATAGTAAAACAGAATTATCTCCTACAATAAGGCATGCTTTTTCTGCAGTAAAGTTCTTGACTTAACAGCTGAGTTACAGTACAATGATCACATTATTGCCGTGGTTAGTCACCATACAGTGAGTTTTAGTGGTATTAGGAATTTTAATACTCCACGATGAGCATGCAAGAGGTAAACAATGATTTGGAGAAAAACATTCTTGGCCAAAATAACCTTCAGTAAAATGACTAAGTAATATTACTTGCAGTTATTTGGGAAATAGTGAGTGTATGCTGAGCAGCGGTTTGCACCTGATGAACCACATTGTTAAAATACAGCAAGTATCATAGGAATATTACAGCAATGTTATGCATGTAACATTAATAGTATTATGTGAGTCATAATAAACTGAAAAATGTTCTAAACTAGAGAGACAAAGTAAGAACTTACTGCTCCAGTCCATGCACTATGGAAGGTCAAATTCTGATTTTCTTTAAGAAAGATCCAAGAAGCTAAGACTTGGGGACTGCTGTCTGAGTTCATGTTTTTCAATTTTGGTTTAATTCCTCATGCTATTTTCCAGTTTCTCCCCAGCTGAATCATGTCCCTGGAGCTACCATTCAAAGAGGACAAAGTATTCCTAAGGCTCACTTAGCTGCTGATGCTTGATTATTTGTTGAGCTTTTGTCTAATCTTGCCTTTACCAACCTTAGCGCTTCAGAACCACCCTCACTACAGGACAGTTAAAAGGAGCATCTTTATGCTGTTTTTTGATTTCCGTGTCCTATGTTGTTTATCAGATATATCTTTTGTGAACTGGATTGTGTCTGTTTTTAATATCTCTCCCATTTACACTTAAATCTGTTAAGTTCATGCAATTTCCTTTTTGTATCATTTTCGCCTCCATTCTTCTTTTTCAGAAATAATTAAGCCTCATGTTTTCAATCTTTGATTGTTTTCAAATAATAGAATCTGCTTCAGAAATTTTAAAGGTTTTCAGTTATAATGATTAGAAGAAATCTAAAAAGCTGTTCATTTAATTGTTCATTTAATTTTGTCATAAATACAAGCAAAGTTAAATCTAATCTTCAATCTTGAGACTAAATAAATGAGCAAGTCAGTATTGAATGTTATTCTATTAATATGTTAATTGTAAAATCATTGCTTATAAAAATCTAAGTTTTAACCATTAAAATTAATTATTTTAATCCAATACTCAGTTATATGGTACTATGAGATCTTTACAGAGTAATAAACACAGAGTAGAAGGAGGCCCTTTGTCCTTCAGAAATAATATTGTAGGTTTTGCAGCACATTAGTATACCTTTTTTATCCTTCTATCATAGTAAACCAACCCATGAAACAAATGCTGAATTTCTCAGCTTTTTAATTGTTTTTTTGTTTGCTTTTTAATATTTCCATTGCTTACATCCTTGATGTTAATATAAGTTTACTACTAAGAAAAAAATCAATGCACAAGATGTTATAAAATCCTTACATGTGTACAGTACTATAGGGTTTGATAAGTGCATTGCCTAAAGCATTTTTCAATGACAGCAGTCAGTGTTTTTGAAAGAAACACTTAATGCCATTTTCTCAGATTGTTTTCACTGTTCAGCAAAAAGCAGAGATTATTCATATATCTCTTCTATGTAATGCATGCATAGTCCAGCACAAAACTCCTGTACAAAATGCTCAATGTGAGTAAATAGCATCTATAACCTGAAAAATATACACACCACTTATAAAAAAATGGCTGAGTGAAATCTGGTTGTGCTAATACACAGAGCCTTTTTCAAAATCTCAAACAAAACCATTTTACTTTTTAATACTAGTGAAAAGTATGTAACAAGAGGGAAAAAGGTATGCATGGAAATGGGCATAAAATTCAATTCTGAAATTTGAATCAATCATGCATGCCCCAATACATTTGTTCTTGCTCTTCTCCAGTAAATGACTACGTAAGATAGTAGGGTCTGTCCGTATTCTAAACTATGTTTTCAAGCAATGTTCAAAGCACCATATAAATCAGATCCTGTCAGGTCAAACTAGAATCAATCCTGAAATTTCTGCTTCTAGCAAGCATTGAGAGTTGTTTCGGACTTGAGCATGCCCTCCAGCATCCAACTCTTTCTACAGATTAGAAACACCAATATTAGTGCAACTTCAAAAGAAAAAAAGAGAAACTGGTGGCAACCAAATGATCCTAATTCTCAAATTAACAGTTGACATATACTTATATTGGTTGAACTTGGAGTATTCATCGCAAGTACATACCAAAACAACCTCTCAGGAGAACATAATCACATGAGACATTTACACCCAAACCTTACCAGCAAGACACAAAATCGACAGAGCCTGAAGTATCCAAAACTTAAAGATGGAATTGCCTTACCATGATACCAAAGTTGGGGGTTGGAAAAAGGCTGCTAAAAGGTCTTTCTCAAATTGTATATATGTATCAATTCAGATTCATTAAACCAGTGTACCTCATAGGCAGCCTCACATTGCTGATACAGCTACAGAGTGACAGGGGGAAGGAAGGAGGTGGCCAAAGAAATTACCAAGTGGCAGAAGGAGCTGTGAGAAAGTCTATACTCACAACCATGCAAAATAGGAAAAAAGAAATATTACTGAAGGAATTATTGAGATCAGAACTTATAGTAGCTCAGAAATTCAAGGGGAGAAGCATCAACCTGGAAAGGGATAAAATTCTAAGGCAGAAATATGAAGTGCAAGAAGGCAACTCAGCAGGGAAAAACAGAGGTTAAATCTTCCCCTCCTAACTGATACCTGACTTACTTATAGAGCTTTCTTGCATTTCTTATTGGCAATGCTGAAAATTTCAGCCTGGTAAAACTTAAAATTTCAGCTATGTTTTGTTTGTGCTTTTACAGCAAGTAATTGCTTCACACATCTAAGTTGCAAATATTTCACTCACAGAGGATCGTCAACTATGGCAAAAGATGCCCAACCATATGACTCAGAGAGAAAGAGAGACAACAAAGTACTTTTTATTCTACAACAAAGTACTGCAGCTGACAAAATATTGAAATCAGTCTCTTTACAATTTAGCATAGAAGAATATGTACTCCAAAGCAATAGAGAAAGTAAAGAGAAATTTCAAAGAACATTTTTCCAGAGTACTGAAAATCTTACTTTCAGCTTGATGACATTGACTTAGTTACCTATTTTTATATAGGCAAGTCAAAATTGTGTAAGTGCATATATATATTTATATAATCAATAATTTAGTAGCATACTGCTCAGTCACTTGAATAGTAATAGTTTAGATAAAACACTAAAAAGACATCTTCTGCAGGTTTGCTTATGCCTGAAGCCCAGGATGGACTTTGTTTGACACTGGTAAAGAATGCAAGTATCTCTGCTATAGCTTGATATGTTCTTGCTGTGTGTTCTGGACAAGACACACTAGGGAAAGGAGATAAATTAGGGGAATATTGGGGTAGTTGTGTGTTTCAAATAAGGATCCTCCTTGTTCTGCGCATGATTTTTTTATGTCAGGGTTACATCAGTCCCTCCTATGCAACTTAAATTGGAACAAAAGTCATTCCATGAGATGCTCAGTGTCCAACACAGTCAAGAGTTGTTTCTGACAGATCCAGGCTGGTCAAAAGCACACAGACTTGTTTTCTTTCCAGTAAAGTAGAAGCAGGCATGAGACCTCCATAGTCATTCTGAATTTGATAGCAGGAGTATGATGAATTTTGGCAAGATGTTTTCAATTTGTCTAGGAAGACAAAAGACACAAAACAGGATGTTACTTGAGCATATCTAACAGTCAACAAAGGGAAATATGCCACAATGATAGACATTGAGCTTTAATGAAGACAACAAAAACCTCTGAATCCACATAATCAGATTTCCTATTTTATTGTCTAACATGATCCCTAAATCAACCACAACAATTAATTGTGCCACAGTAATTAAATATATGACAAATGTATTACACAGTTTTTAATGTTTATATAGCCGCTACAACTTATATGCAGCTCTGTGTATGTGTACATATACATGTTATAAAAATTCATGTCTCACCATTTAATTCCACATCATATGTGTATCCAAGACCAGAAATATGGCTAAAACCTGTCACTGAGCAAATATATTTGGGTTTTGCTCTTATTTTTTCTTCCTCTTTCATACTTCCTACTCCATGGATTCTCTTTGTGGTCAGACTTGCAAAATAAATATGATGATAAAAGACAACTAAATCACACAGATTTTTGATTTCTATAAAAAATAAAAATTACTAACATAAATATATTGTACAGTCACAGTTACATGAAAGAAAATGGATGAGAATGACAGAAGAAGATTTTCTATTATTTTATCAGTGTCGTAAACTAAAGAAACACTGACTCTGGACAGGGAATTTCCATTTTATAGCAACCAAAGTTTGCTATAAATGCCTATGTTTGTGGGTATGTCTTCACATGCCTGGGGAAAAATTGCTATCTTAGGTATTCAGATTTGCTTTCTTTGGTGTTTTAAACTGGCATAGAATGGACTGACATCCTGTATAAGTATGTGCCATATTTTTAACTGTCAGTGGGTGAAATTATGATAATACATGTTCATGTCTACCCATCCTTCTGATTCAGGTCTTTGTTAGAAACCCAGGTCATCAAAAAATCTCTGCATTGACTGTAAAAGGAGATAAAATATGTCAGCAGAGAATAAGGTAATCCTATTCCCTCATCATTACCTTGAACTAAAATGCTAGAGTGATTATACTGCCTTAAATCAGGTCCTAGAATAAATGGTCTGAAAGAGCATAAGTACTAGAATCAGGAACTGAATATTAATTAAAAATATAAAAGTCTCTTGTTTTTTGTTTTGCCTAGGCTATTTGACTGCTATTAAATTGCTATTTTAAAAGAAAAGACTGTGCAGCATAATTACTAACATTATGGAACAGTACTGAAATAATTTAGATACTGGTATTTTAATTTTGTCATCTGTGCAGGTAGATGGCATAATGTCTGCCTCAAAATAATACTTGGAAGTAATTAGCCTCATTTTCCTGATCACTGTGCAATTGATATTACTGTGAATATCAACAATGTTTGTATACTAAATAAAACTCTGTTTTTCATTATCTTTGAGCACTAACAGAAGTAGTGAAATGAATTTGCATGTGTAATTTAAATGGAATACTTTTTCTTTGCAGCAAACCTTTTTAAATCTAAATTCGTGATGTACAACTATTTCCAGTTTGTTTTTGCCTTTTGAGCTTTTCAGTAAGGTATTTTAAAATTGTATGAGCGTTTTTCATTCATTAACATAACAAAAATGCATAACCCTGACAAGTGAAACCTATCAGAACCAGAGTCAGAAAATAGAACATTGAATTTGTATTGACTGTATAATAACAAAAACAATACTGTAAAAATTCTGCAAGACCTTGCAGAAATATAATAGCATAGTCTGACCCAACTTACCCCCACCTCAGTCTTCTGTAGAAATCAACATAATGCTAACCACTATGAAAGTCACCCGTCTCATTTTTTAAAAAACATCAGTACACCTTGAATGCATTTAGCTATATCGCTACTTAGATTTATACATGCAATTTAAAAAGTTAAACTCCTCCCAGGTCATCTGGTTACTGGTATTTTGAAAATAAATACTATAATTGCTGGTTAATTCACCATTCTTTTTATAAATGTATTCAAAAGCTAAATTAATCTAGTTGCACACTGCCTTTCAATTGACATGCTCCACTTTGATTTCAAATAGGCATGTAAATTAGCAATGGATAATGGGATAAGATATGCACTGGTGAGGTTCAGAGGAGCCTCTATTGAAAGCCATTTCCATGCTTGGGCTAAGTCACTGATCCAAACACCGATGAAGTAATGGAAGAACAGTTTGAGATATCATTGAACTTTGGGTCAGTCACTACAGAGGCAAAATGAACAGTAATGGATTTTCCATAAAAGCTGGAACAAGAAAACTTTGAAAATTTTCTACATAGTTGTATTCTAAATATATTCACAAATGATTGCACTGGACTTTCAGAAGTGGAGAAGAGAGGAAACATTTTGATAAACAATCTATCACATCTGTCATATAAATTTTGAGCTAATATTATTTATAGTACTTATTTAAAATATTTTGTGCAATTTTAGAATGAATTATGGATGAATATGAACACAAGTTATTTGACCAGCAGCATAAAATGAGTGAATCACAGCCATACATACTTTTCAAACATTTCAAAAGAAAAATAAAAAGTGAATTATTTAGAAAATTTGACTGAACTTGGTTCAAACCCACACTGCTACTGTCCAGAATGTGTGAACATGCAAAGAGAAAGAAATGTGATTTATAAAAAGTTGAAAATGTTAATTCCATGATTATATTATCCTGCTTAATCTGGGTACTTGAAAATCTTACTCAAAGTTTAAAGATATATATGTAATTTGTAACATGTGAGGACATCTGTATATCAATACAGGCAGAATAGTCATCCCTTTTTCTGTCTGTGAGGAGATATCAGCTATGACTCGAATCTAGTCACATGCCTACTCTGTTGTCTAAGTCATAGGACTACACGGTTGTATTTGAGCTTCTTTTTCAGTCTCCTTTGACAAACAATGTAGAGAAAACAAACAGTATTATAAGAATAATATTTCATATGGATATTGTTGAATTGATGTTATACCTGATTCAGTCCTCCCTAGCTGATCCAGAGTTCAAAATTTTCTTGAAAAAGATAGTCCAGGTGCCTGTTAGCCCCACTACCTTCTCTTAGGACTGATGCACAAGTTGATCCAAGACGCTTATCAGAGAAATTACCTGTTCTTCACTACCTTGTTATTCAGCATGCACTGTTCATATAGTCCAGTTGGTTGCTGAAAATGGGAGTTTCAACCAGAAATCTGATTAATCATTCTGACATCACCAGAAAACAAGGGTTTTTTTTTAAGAAAAGGTGAATTACATTAATTCTGGAAGTAGTATTATTCTCCCTTTGATTAGTTCGAAGTTTATCATGTGTATTCTATAAAAATTGACACAATTATTCTTAGCAATGATTACAAGATAAAGAGCTTTTCTGTATTGAATATGTATGGTGTAGTATAGCTATTGTGTGGATAATGGAATAAAAAGTAGGGCATTTCAATAAATAATTGCATTCAATGCTCACTAAAACCATATAACTTAAAAAAAAAAAAAATCAACCAAAAAACTTCACTGCTTTGTTCTGAAGCCATAGAGTGAGTGACAGAAACTAGATTGTACTGGCAATTTGTTATTCAAAAGGGTCAATTTTATTTTTCTCTTGAGGAGACTGAACAGATATATATTGAGCTTCTTAATTCAAAATGCCATTATTGGATTTAATAATATAATTGCTCCTTTGTAAATCTAAAATTATATAATTCATCTTTGAAGTGTTTTTGAAGTACCCTATCTCACCTTCAGAACAGTCTTCAGTTGCTACCAGCTTTGCCAGAAAGACAAGAAAAGGTCAGATTCTAGTGAATACTTTTCTTTAGATACAAGTGGTAGTAAGGATACATGTGAAGTGTTTTGTCTTGTACCTAGACTAATCAGTTAAGTACATTTTTTGGTTTTTTTCTCCACAGAAAAAAATAATGTTCACAAAAAGAATGAAACAGACACATCATATGGATATCTCAAGAATCTACCAGTAGTGTAATGATTAGATATTTTCTAATTTTAAAATACATCTATTTGTCTCCTCATTTTCTTGTGAATTTTGGAATTGATTACTACATGCACCAGGTTCATCCACTACAAAGATAATCAAGATATACAGTGTTGTATATCATTATCAGTTGGCAGCCTATCTCGCTACCAACAAGATTAATTCTACCAGCACATAAACAACATTTTTGGCCCAGTTTCAAAATGCATTGCAACCTGAAATCTATGTGGGAAAACCAGTCATGTTTGTCAAGTATCATATGCTGGATTTAGTTGCCAGATCCCACGCCAAAATCAGGAGAGCTGTATTCCAATCTCTCTTCAGCTACTGCAGCTGGCATTCTCACTTCTGCCATCCTCAGGGAACACCTGACAGCAATTTAGTATCCATATTTTTAACATTGGTTCTAGATTAAAATGCAACAACAGTCAGATTCTTTGACTTCTTTTAGTTGTTGAAAAGAACAACAACTTCTTTTAGTTGTTTAACTAATAGTCTGATAGTTGCATGTGGAGACACATCTCGTTTTCTTGCAATCTCTTATCTGTTACCTTTATTTTATGTTGTAATGTCTGAGCTCATCACTGTTGGGTTGAGACTCATCACTGTTGTTGTCCCCACCCCAACCTTCTCATTAACCACCACCAATGAACATTATAACCTTGAAAGTTTTTTTGGATGACTGTCATGGTCAGCTTTGTCTTCTTTTTCTGAAATGCTAGGCACAGGAAGTTTGAGAAAACTAGAGAAGGACTAAGAGCACAGTAGAGATCAGGGTCAGTGTTGCCCTAATACACCGTATTAGTCAAAACAGTGTTTGACTTCAGCAAGAGGAGAAGCATACATGAGTACTAGTGAATCATACAGACAACAATAATTCAATAAACCGTGTTCTGACAGGATAATGAATCACTCTTTCTATCCAGTTTCCTTGGTGTCAAGATTTGCAAGTATGTGTAAGCATGAACCTATGGACTCAAATAACCAAAAACACTGCACTGAAAGCATATAATTGCAAAGCCCTGTTAGTATTCTTCTCATGCTCTCAATGGACAGAACATTTTCATTTAAATTCTCATTTACAAAATCACAAAGTCAGCTGGTTTACAAAGTTAATGTGAAAAGGAAAGTTCATAAAATTACTTTTTAATGTTCTATATTGGTGTGGGCTAGTCATATGGGGCAATTGGGTACTGTTTGTCACTTGCTTAATTTCCATTACAATACAATTGCAACAGCAAATCCGTGCATCTTGCAGTTCAGAAAGATGTCTTTTTTTTTCTTCATAATGACTAGATATGTTTATTAAGTTTTCATTTCACTGCATTATAATAAGCTTCAAAAATACATAACCAAGATAGAGTTACCTTAACAACCTTGTCATTTCAATTTTTCACACATTTCCATTGTGTGTGCCTTCTATCTCACTGAAGTTTCAACTCATTAGCTGACTGCCATAAACTATTAGTCTGTAGCATTGCTCAGTCTTTTAAAAAATATAAAACAGAACAAAAAAAAAAAAAAAAAAGAAAAAGAAAAAATACAAAAGAGAAATTGCCTACAGCCACTTTCAGACTCTGAGTGTCTACAAGTTATGTTGGATCATTAGCCCAAAGTGCATTTGGAAGGAACCCCTTCCAACGACAGCAACAAAAAAAAAGCACCCAACAAGGGAACCATTCACGAAGATTCTATTTTCAGAATCCAAATTAAAGATATCACTAAACAACACAAAAGACACTGTTCATCTTATTACTTTTCACAAAGCCAAGCAAAATTCTTTTATGTGTGTAGCATATGCTTCCTCCGTATTTTAGTACCATGAAACAGTCTTATCTAGTGATATCTGAAAGGCAGTGTGTACTAATTGGTTTGGCTTCAGTTAACAATATGAAATCCACAAATTGGTAAGGAGTGTTAACAGTATTAATTTGATAATCACTGCCTGTTTCAAAGATTGATTTAGGGAAAGCAGTATATTGCCAAAACATGCTTACTTTGAATAATCTCATTATACTTCATTGCTTTTTACAACATTTTACATTTGTGGATTTTTAGGTTTGTTTGGCTGATTTGTTTACTTCTTTTTTAGCCAGATTGACACACTTCATCATGATTTAAAGCAAACCTATATTGATATTCTATATTTTTCTATAAATATGTACATGTATGTGTATATTTTTCTGCAAATGTGTACATTTCTATGTCATGTACACATAATAAGACTGTATTTCATAATAGCATTAAATTAGATTAATATTCTTTTTTCCCAACCCACTTCTACTTTTATTTATTTCAAAATCATTTTGCTTTAAAGCATTGAAAATGTGATTGTTCTATTGTACTATCTTTTTAAGAATAATTATTCTTATACAATTAAAAAGTAGCAACACCTGAAAGGAAAAAGTAGCTTGGTTTGCTACCTTGTCAACAATTCCCCTCAGGGCATACATACTACTTTGCTCTAAGGCTGCAGTTTGGAATGATGCCAATATATCTCCTAGCCAGGAAACATCTACCCAGAAGGAAGAATAACGTTCTTCAGAGTCTGCATCCTACAGACAGCATAAGCATGGATTGTGACAGATTTTACTTCCTATGCACAGAGCAGTCTTGACATGAAACACACATGACAGAAGTTTCTTGCTCTTTGGGCTTGCTACCAAAATATGAGCTGAGCTGAGGGATGCTGATTCCTGGGAAATATCCCCTTATAGCTCCAGGACCAGAGATTACTCAGTAGTTAATGACATGTGCATCCTGTTTCCTTCTCCAGGTGCACCTGGTGAGATACTGTCCTAAAAGAGTCATTCTAAGGAGACAATTATTCTCCTCAGAGAGAAGAAAATAAGTGCAAACAGACATCTCACTCTCAAAAAGCATGGCTGTGGGAGACTGAGCAGGCACACTGTACTTTTCTGGTTTCCAAGCTGCCTTCTCTTTCATGGAATCATTGAATCATTACGATTGGAAATGACCTCCAAGATCGTGGAATCCAACCCTTAACCAAACACCACCCTATCAACTAAACCATAGCACTGAGCTGTGGTCGTTTGAAACATCTGGTCTTTTCTTGAACATTACCAGGGATTGTGACTCCACCACATAACTGGGCAGCCTGTTCCAATGCTTAACTTCCTTTTCAAGAAATTCTTCCTGATGCCCAGACCAAACCTCCCCTGGAACAGCTTGAGGCCATTTCCTCTTGTCCTGTTGCTGAAAAACCCCCACCTTGCTACAATCTCCTTTCAGGTCATTGTAGAGAGTGATAAGGTCTCCTCTGAGCCTTCTTTTCTCCAGGCTGAACAGCCCCAGCTCCCTCAGATGCTCCTCATATGAGTCATTCTCTAGACCCTTCACCAGCTCCATGGCCCTTCTCTGGACACACTCCAGCCCCTCAATGTCTTTCTTGTAGTGAGAGGCCCAGAACTGGACACAGCACTCGAGGTGTGGCCTCACCAGTGCTGAGTACATAAGGACAATCATTTCCTTAGTCCTGCTGGCCTTGCTATGGCTGATACAGGTCAGGTTGTCACTGGCCTTCTTGGCCACCTGGGCTCACTGCTGGCTCATGTTCAGCTACTGTTGACCAGCACCTCCAGGTCCTTTTCCACTGGGCAGCTTTCCAGCCACTCCTCCCCCTGCCTGTAGTACTGCCTGGTGTTGTTGTGACCCAAGGGCAGGACCTGGAATTTCACCTTGTTGGATCTCATATCACTGGCCTCAGCCCACTAATCCAGCACATCCAAATCCCTCTGTAGAGTCTTCCTACTCTCCAGCAGATCAACACTTCAGTGTTGTCTGGGAACTGACTGAGGGTGCATGTTCAGATCAGGATGACTGATCTTGTAATTCATGCTCAAGTTGGTTTATATTTGATTTTCAGGCTGGGAAATCATTTAATTATTATGAATAGTTGATATTTACTTTGAGGTTGTGTGGAATTGCAGATCCCTTTGTGCTCCTTTTTTTCCCCAGGTTGTCAGTGTTCTTTCTGGATATATGCAAGTTAGAGAGGAAGACTACGTGAATCCTCAGAGCATGTTTGAGCAGAGAAACCTGTGTCTGAGGGTGGCCTTTCTGAGATAGCTAGCGAGAAACAAGTATATATGCCCCAAACAGTTTCCCAGCATAAACCCTTTGCAAAGCAGATTTCTGAAGTTTTCCAAGTGTGCGGGGATACCTTGACAATTTTGAGTGCTGGGCAATCAACAGCTGTATGAAGTTCAACAAGGGAAAGTGCCAGATTCTGCACTGGGATGGGGCAACCCTGGGTGTACTGGGGAATGAGATGCTGGAAAGCAGTGCCATGGAAAGGGACCTGGGGGTCCTGGTCAATGACAAGTTCAATATGAGTGAGCAGTGCCCTGGCAGCCAGGAGGGCCAAGCGTGTCCTGGGGGCATCAGGCACAGCATCATCAGGGCAAGGGAGGGGATTTGTTGGAACTCTGAGTTCAGAGAATTTCAGTTTCTCAGTGCTGACAGGCAATGATCCTGAAAAGCACACTGCATTTGACCTGAGGCCTTGGGAAAAGCTTCCCAAATTATGTGATAACACTGAGATTGTTGCACTGGGTGGAATATGTAGACATGTAGAAAATTTATGTTTCTGGGATAATGTAACAAAATGGAGGATTTTGGGTGTAGGTTAGTTCTTCTTTCCTCCTTCTTCACAAATCTGGGTGGTCTGGTATTGGTTCAAAAAACCTGCAGTGCAGAACATGAATGATTAGTTATTGGATTATAAGTAAAAATAAATTAGTTGACATTCCATAATTGGGTAATTCGGACTTTAAAAGACCTTGGAAGGTAGCACTCGGGGGCCATTTCCACCTTGTTAACTTAGAGGCACATTCTGTGCAGCTGTACCATAGATAAGAAATAATAAACATCTGAGTCCAAAGAAAATTCCATGTTTCCTGTGTTTCAATCCGAACTCTGAGTATAAGAACTCACAAAACAGAGAAAAAGAAGAAAGGAAGAGAAACAAAGAAATTAATAGGGATTGCTCTGCTGTGCTCTGCACTTGAGTCCTGTGTGCAGTTTTGGGCAGTGCAATATTAGAAAGATTAAACTATTAGAGAGCAGCTGAGATCACTTGGTCAGTTCAGCCTGGAGAAGAGGAGACTGAGAGGAGACCTCATTGCAGCTACAACTTCCTTGTGAGGAGATGAGACAGACACTGATCTCTTCTCTGTGGTGAACAGTGACAGGATCTGCAGGAATGGCATGAAGTTGTGTCAGGGGAGGTTTAGGTTAGATATTTTATCTGGGTGAAAAAGATTCACCCAGAGGGTGTTTGGACACTGGAACAGGCTCCCCAGGGAAGCGGTCACAGCACCAAGCCTGGCGGAGTAAAAGACGCATTTGAACAACACTCTTAGCCACATGGTGTGACTCTTGGGGCTGTCCTGTGAAGGGTCAGAATCTGGACTCAATGATCCTTGAGGGTCCCTTACAACTCAGTTGATTCTGTTATGTTTATTGTCTTTGTATTTACTGTTGCTTCAGAGTCTTTTCTTTCATAAAATTACCCTGTTTCCTTTTGAAAGCAATTATGCCTCCTTCATCTATCCTTGCTACTCAGAATCCAAGTATTTGCCCTCAGATAAGTCTTTCCCAGATGAAAATGACCTTTTCCATGTAGTCATCCTGTGTATTGAGTCTGTTCTGTAACTTTTATCTTTCTTGTTTCCCTTCTCTGAATTTAGCACCTTGCCATACTCAGCTAACAGAGGTACCTCTTTCTGCACTTTTTTTTGTGTTGCCTGTTTGGAATGCAAGCTCTGTCAGTACCACCTCTTGCTATATGACTGTACAGTGTTTAACATTTCCTTTTCTTTCCAGATGCCACTGTAAGAACAGGAGTCAGAGGCTACTTGAGGTGCTGTGTAAGAGAAACAAAGATCTAGGCATTAGAAATTAAAATAATTTTCCAATTTAAAAAAAATTCCATTTAAAATAATTTTAAAATTAAAACAATTTTACAAACAGTTTTACAATAATTTTAGAAAATGTAAAAAAATTATTTTTTAAATAATTTTACGTCCTATGTAATCACATTCATCCAATAGCAATGGACATGTAAAATTTGGAAAATAATTAGCCTTCTCAAGGTTATCTTTCTCTCTGCACTGAAAGTATGAGAACTCCAGGTAAGAATACAATCTAACTTTTAGGTAGAAAAAATGAGATTAAATGACCATCAATATAGTTGCCAAGTAAGGTGTCTAAATTAGTTAAACTTGGGTTCCAGCCAACATTTATTTTGTAATGAAGCCTTAGAATACGCACTACATTTTCAAGGCCTGCAGGGAATACTTCAAAGCTCTGTATTTAGAAACATGGTTGATATAGTCCCCTTCCTTTTGAAAGGGTAATATAAATACTTGCCTTAATGTTTAAACTTTCCTGTGCCATAGTAGTGTGCAGGATTGGTGAAGAAGTAGGGTTTATATTAACCAGATTAGCAACAGAAGAAGGAGAAAGTGATTTTGTGTTGTCTCCTTCTGTGCCATCTGTGTGTGCATATATTTATTTAATATTTATAATGGAAAAGTGCCTAGACACTCATTTTGATCATCATGGTCAAATTACAGTGAGGTAGGTGCTCCACAGAAACATATGGGGATATGGTAAATATACTTCAGTATTGAAAGCTTAAAAGAAAAAGAAAATAAGAATTCAAAAAGAGAAATATCTATGCTGTACATGGGTACACATATAAAATATAACTTTTTACTTCATACTCGTGCCATTTCAAGTTTTTTGTATTTTTCTTTTGCTTTTACTGAAATATAAGATTCTAATGTTTTAGATCAAAGACCCTTAGCATGTTTTCAAGACCTATAAAAGACAATACTAATAAACAATATTTTATTGTTTATTATTTTATTGTTGAAGTAAATATTTAATTCACAATTTTCCTTTCTCCTATTAAATCTATCTGTTGAAATATGTAGCACAGATTGCTAATTAAATTCCAGATTATTAAGAGGAGCTTCTGTAGGTATTTAAATAGACCACAATATAATAAAATACAGAATAAAAAAGTTCAATGAAAGCCATATTTGTGAAACCATATACTAAAGTTAGAGCACTTCTTTTCAAACCTTTATTTTATAGAACTAAATTATTTTGACATACAGAAATCTGGAATATAATACATTAAATGTGGTGGAATCATCAGCCCTGGAAGTGTTCAAAAGGCTTGGTATTGTGCCACTTCCAGATATGGTTTAATGGAGAGCACAGTGTTGCTAGGTCAATCGTTGGACTTGATAATCTTAGAGACCTTTTTCAACTGTACAAATTGCATGATTCTATGATTCAAAATCTGCTTTTCTTATTTACATTAATCAGAGCACTTAGAAAAACTGTTCAGTGTCCAGACACAAGCATGGACTAAAGTTTGAATATCACTGAAATAAAATATATACTCTCTGCATAATTCACCCTTGAAAGAGAAAATGTAGAAATCATGGCCAGATGCTGCAAAGGTTAAGTTGTGAGTTTCCCATTTATGATAAGATACCTTATTTACAAGGTCTTGCCAAAACAAGGAGACGTTCCTTTCACAAAATATAAACCAAAAATGAGTAAAACTCCTCATACCAAAATAAGTATGAATTCAATTCTATATCTGAGTATAATTAGAATGCAGCTTTATTAAGATCATATTTGAAATTTCAGTTGAATGCAATGATGAGGTGGAACGGCAACATTATTTCACTTTTCACTCGCAGCAACACAGGAGCAGTTCTGCTGTCCTGAGCACAGAAAGAGCACACTCCAAGGGTTTTAATTTCTTTCACAACCTCATTTCCAGTCTTTCTCAAGACCACATGTATAAATCTTTGTCTTTTTCCTTTTGGACCACTGTCACTCATTCTTCTTATTTTTGCTTGGCTTTTTGTACACTTTTGCCTCTTTCTCTTATCTTTCAGGTTGTTATTCACAGACATACAGTCCTACAGATCAGTAACTCCACTCTCTGCACTACTCCAGACAAACTTGCTTATTTTCCCTGGCATGTTTCTGTTCCAGTCTTTCCGGGTACCTCAGAAAGTAGACTGTGCTATTTCACTATTTTTAATTGCAGTCCCATCTGAAAGGAGTGAAAGTTGGCTAATAAAACTCTCTGAATTCAGTGACCTTGGTGACTGCCTGCAAAAAGACATCATGCCCGCTGGCATCTGCACAGCACCTTTACATAATAAAACCAGGATTGTCCATGTACTCAGTACAATATAAGCTGTCACATCAATTTTGCTGCTGCATGTGTACAATCTCTCTTCCAGTATTTGTATTTTCCCTTTGGAATTCTTAATTTTTAAAGACAATTACTCTATACAAGAAAATTTAAATAATTGGATTCTTCTTTGCTCAATATTTGGCTGAAGAAATTCACACCTAAAAAAGTAGGACAGCATGGTCGTTCCAGGTTTCAGGTTATTAAAAAACATGAAATCATCAGATGACAGGGAGACTTAGTTGGAAGGGATCTGTGGAGTCTATCTGGTTCAACCTCCACTTCAGTCAAAAAATAAATTGGGCCAAAACCTAATTTCATATAAGGATATTGAAGAATATTTGGCCTTCAGAGTATTTTTCTAAAGCTTTGAATTATCACAGAATGGGTAAAAAGACCTTAAAAGCACATAATTCTACTTCACCTAAAGCACCACTGTTGCTCAGAGGCCATCTCCTAATTTCTTTGAGATTTGGGCTAATACATGACACCCCTCCCACTGGTTTTAATTGTTTCTAGTTATTTTATTAGTGATGTTGCTGGCAGCACGCCTAGAAACAAGTAGCTGTTTCTCTTCCTTACAAGCTCTTCCTTCAATGTCTGCCAGCAAATATGTGACCTGCTGCCCATAAGGATCTGTACACCTCATTCTCACATATTCATGAGCTCTTCCCCAGAGTTTATTAGCTTATCTTCTATATACTTAAAACATTTTTTAGTTATGATTTCCAACACAGATTTCCTACTAGCCACCAGTTAAGATCTCTGTGCCCTACAGCAATTTTTTAAAGCTCCCCTACAACTTTCCTAGGGGAGTTTTGCCTCTAAAAAAGCATTATGGTTGAGCTTGTAATCACTGGCCACTAGTAGGCAAATTTATTTTAAAATATAGAAAAAACATGCTTGATAATATTTATGTTGCCTTTTTTCTGTTTTAGAAATGCACAGATGTTGGATTTACAAGCATTTGAATGGTTCATACTGAAATTAGCAGAATTCATAAAAAAGTGGTTTCAGACTTTTTCCTTCTGTTGTCATTGTAAGATACTGAGCCGTAGCATGTACAACTAGGTAGCTTGCTTTCATTAATTTTCAAATATTTCATGGCAATACGACAAAACAGCCTTACACATGGAAGGACTTGAAATATCTATGATGCAGTATTTAGTCTGAGTAACTGACTCACTATAAAATGCAGCAACAATCTTCAGTGATAATTTTATAAATATACCAGCTTTATGCAGCGTAGCTATGGTACTATTTTCTCTCCTTAAATATTTTATAGCATATTTTTGATTCATAGATTGCCCATTCTTCCGCTCCCTCACTCACTCTCATTTTTCTCATTTGTTGCCCTTTTGGCAGGGTATGAACTCATTTTACAAGTACATGTGTGAATTTGGCTTTTTAGTGACTGTATTTATTCAGGAAATCTGTACCCCTACATGGACAAACACACAGTTACAAAACCTGCTCATTTGAATAAGTGTTTTCTAATTTCTACATAGTTTATATATTCTGCTCCTCTTCAGTGTCTTTTATACAATTCAAAGCCATTCATATACTTACCTATCTACAATATTAGGAAATGACATAGAAATTGCATCAGGGAAATTTATTAAAATTTCAAATTTCTAAATATATCCCAATGAACACTGACCAATCTGCTGTACATTATCTTATTTTTTTAACATGTTATGGCTTCATGCCTTTTAGATTAATCTATGTTTATAGTTATAGATAGTTCAAATATCATATTACTATATTTGTTATTTAATATTTTAACATAAATAATTTGCAGCCCACCTTTATTTGCTGCAACAATTGCCATCACTAGCACATTGTATCCACCAGAAAATAGTGTTGTATACAAATAATTATTGTAAGATTTTGATTGTGTTCCTGAGTTTTTGTTTTACTAGATTAGCATAGCAACACATAACTAGAACTGTAATTTTCATAATTAATATTATTATTTGGCTAAAATAAGAAAGTGAAGATGAAACTCAACGGTGGGTCTCTAGTATGAAAAAACCCATAGTTTGTCTGTAGCTTCCCCTTCCGCAAATGATACACTTGGAGCTCTCTATCATTCCATACCATGTTGGACACAGCATAGGTCCTGTTAAGAGTGAAGGTTCCTACAGCATTCTTTCATCTCACTTTTAAACAGAAGTTGGGCTGGTCCCTCTGGAACTTATATTTGTTGTTGAAGTTAGCTAGCAAAATGGCCCAGTACTGTGGATATCTGGATTTTTAAGTCTTTCTTATGTTTCAGTGTTTACAGGAAGAATAAACTGTTTTATGAAAAGATAATGAAGGACTTAAAAATTTTCATGCATTCATTGTTTCTAAATAACTATCTATATTTCATATATAATGAGAAAGATTATAATAGTATTAAAGCGTAACAAAGGTTAATGCAAAATGAAACAAAGAAATCACCATTTTATAGATGCTTTACAAGTGTCCTGCTGTATTTTGTGGATAAGATTTCCAAAGTAGCCTAATAAATTTGGATTAACATTTAAATTAACAAGCACTGAATGATAAAATCACACAGGCAATTTCAAAATTCCAAAGTAGCTCCTGTTATAAATCATAAATATATGGACATTTCCATCAAGTATCTCCTTTGTCTTTCTCACCACAGTAAGGCAGCAAGATCGGGGCAGCATTCTGAGCTACAAAATTCTAGGCATTGTATGTTCCATTATGTCTGTAACATTTTTTCTTACCATTAGGAAAGCACTGTGATGCAGGCAGTGCTTTTTACTAACATAAATAGTCTTCAAGGTCCCCTTCAACTCAAAACATTCTATGATTCTATATGGTATACAAATATTACTTGTGCTAAGATCAGAATATCAGAATAGGCATTAGTAATTTTGGCATCGATAATGCTGAAAACTATAATGCACATCAATAAAATACTGATACAAGATAATAATAGATTATTACTAGATAATAGAGTATTACTTCACAGATGATGTATAGAAATAAATAATAACTTGGCCTTACCTAGCATGATCAAAATTTGGCAAAGTCAGAGTCTGTAATATGGAGGGACTATGCTGTCTTCAATCCCTGAATAAACTCCTCGGAAACACTAACACCTATTTACAAAATACAAAGGAATATTATTAAAGAGATGTGAAATGCCATCTTTTCCAGTTGCTTCACTGAGATTTCTCACAGTCATATAAAGCCAGTTGTTTGTTCGTTTAGGGGCAGAGGGGCAGAGGGTTGAGTAATTCAGGTTCTTAAAGCACACTGAATAAACACTGAATATGTCTTTCTAATAAGCAAAATTTTCCAGAGGCTATAGTTTTCTCTTGAGTGTAAGCAGCAAAACACTGTTTCTACCCAGGTAGCTGAGATCTCTTTGCTCTCTCCCCTGCTTTTCCCTTCCAGAAACTGAGAGAATAGCCCTTCTGTAGGACTGGCAGGAGCAGTCCTTGGCTTTGGCTCAGTCTGCTCCAGCCAAACCGAGTAGTATGGCAGAGGATCTGCTATTGATTTGCAAGTATAAATGCTTACATGGAAGTATTCAAGTGTATGCCCTGACACTGTTTAGTTTACTAATCTAGACAAAATCTCAGGAATTAATTCTGGAGTGTGTTTTAATTCTGGAGTGTGTTTTAATTCTGGAGTGTCATGTCACATATTTAATTAGACCACAGGAGCACAAGCTTCTATTATGCTTTTCCCCTCTTCTTTTTTTTTTTTTTTCTCCTGCTGTTCCGTGCTGATTTTCTATATTCAATTTTCATTTTACCTAATCTTTTCTGGGTTCATTTGCATTCTTGCTTTCTGCTTGTTTCCACTTTTTTTCAGCCTTTCTTCAGTGAGCTTAAACACAAGTTTCACATTTCATCTGAACCTTTAAACCCACAGTGTTCCAGTAAATAGAAAACAGTCACCAAGTTGTATGCTTATGGCTTTGCCTGCTGGGTTGTTCTTCTCAAAATGTGAGTTGGAATCACATGGAAATGGTTTGCAAAAAGAGATTTACATAATATTATTTTTTTTGCTCTCATCTTTGTATTGTTACTTTACATATAAGCTTATTTTATTTGCTTTTTTAATCTGACTATTGCTTGGTGATCATAGGAGTGTTATTCAGTTGCTACTCTGATCTTTTCCAAGCAGTTATGAGAGGAAAGGTGCTTTTTCCTAGTGATACCACAGTAGAGAACATTTTAATCTGACTACCAGAGATAGTAGAAGAGGGAAAAAAAGAACTGCATGTTAATTTCAGAATGGAATAAGGTTTGTATTTTAACACTAATGACTGAAGTTTATAAAAAAGGCCAAAATATACTTTTTATGGGTTGGAATCAGACTGCTTCTTTTTCTTATATTTCAAGAACATCCACTGTGGACACAGTTTTAGGATCCCTAAGGAACATGGAGAAAGAAATGAGAGTGAAATTCAATTTATTTCACATCTATTTTTCGGCAATAAACTAGAAATTGTCATGACTGTTAAACAGAAATAAAAGAGACAATCCTTGAAAAAGTAAGAAATTTCCAAAGCATGAGAAACTCCTCATCATTTTTACTCACCCTAGTGTCTCTTGATACATTTTTAACTTCTTGCTGAATTCCTAGGCTGAAGGAGGAAAAGGACTTTATATAAAACTCTATGTACTCTGTGGTCTATGTCGGTTAGTGTTAAAACATATTTAATTCTGAATATCTAGAATACACTAAGCTTTAAGTTTACATAAATCATATACAGAATTGATTGCTCCAATGCAAATATTCTGCATTTTGTGAGACTTTTGTATGCATCTTATAAAGGGAAGGAGAAACTTTACAATACAGAAGCAAAAATCTTAATGACTGTATGAAAGATTGTTACAGTTAACAAGAGCACATGTAGTATTTAATTTTCATTTTAAACAGTAAGTTACAAAATTTCTCACATAAGTTAATATGAAACTAAAAATATTTTCACATATATGTGTACCTAAAAATTGGAATGGTGGTGTGACTCAGATGAATGAAAAGCAAGTTCATAAAATAAACGTAGCATATGTTTTTCTGAAAGTTCTTGACTGAGGGGGAAAAATCATGCTCACTTCTCTTCCCCCTACATGTCATTCCTCTCGGTCATATAGCTGTCTCTTTAACCTCTTCTAGTTTCAAGGGTTTTTGTAAGATCCCTCCTACTTTACCTGTGCTTGCTCTTACCTGTCACAGGATTGCAAACCTTATAATATTGGTAAATTTTAAAATGCATTTTATTAGAGATGAGAAAGAATGTAAAAATATTGCTTGAAAATGTGTTCCTTCGTCCATTTTTCTGCTAAGAGAACAGAACTCTGAGGAGTTGGTGAATTTTGAAACTAGGCAGTGGTCCTAGAAAGGATACAATTAAACTCTCCTCATGAAGTAAGCAGCAAGATTAGCTTCTAGCCTCTAGGAGAGACATCTTGATTAAGCTACAGAGTTTTGACAGCATTATTAACCAATTCTAGAATTAACATCAAATTTGGAATTAGAAAACACCTTTTCTGCACAGGGACAAAAAGTGCCTGCAGGCCCAGAAAACTGCAAAACAATCATGTGACCAAGATTTTCTGTCTTAGCAATATCTCTATTTTTTTTTTTCTGGGGGGTTGGCGGGGTGGGAGTGGGTAAGGAACAAATGAAAAACCCATATAAAGAAAACTGAAAAGAAAAAAGCATAGCAATAAGCCCAGAACTCGTTTGACTGGGGGTGGGAGGCAACCACATGTAAATTTTTCAATGGTAACGCTGGAGAAGTTTTGCGATACTTAAAAACAAGACAAAAGTAATTTGTAATGGAAGCTTAAGTTTTCAAGGTGATGAACTTTCAAAGGTTAAATCTAGTCTTTGATCCAAGAACTTTTCAATGCCTTTGATCTCACATTAGGGTGCTTATATTAAATAGACTTCTGCACCCTAACTGTGCTAAATAAAGTTCAAATCCATGTCAGCAATTCTGCTGAACTTTGTGAATTTGTGAGTAGAGGTTATTTCAAATCTTGCAGTTCATGTATTTAGCCACTGAAAGGTCACATTTTAGCCATTCAAAAGAATTCTTTATTCAGAAGATACTCTTAGATTTTATGTATTTGAATCTTCAAGTCATGAAAAAGAGTACTGAGGATTTAACAGAAAACAGTTAGAAAGTAGCATTGATAGTACATCAGTTAATTGTAATGAATTACAAAACATGGTGAAAACATAAACATTTGCAGTTTAATGAGATATTAAGTTGAATGAGTGATGGCAAAAACTCTGTGATCTAGGTTACTGGGTTTCAAACTTTTCTGATATGAAAACACCTAAAACATGTCCTGTAAGGCAGCAGATCTCTGTATATTGAATTTGCAATTGGTTTACTTTTGAGCTTTACTACTTTAATATGCTACTTCTACTCTACTTTTTCTGGGATAGAGGTAATTTTCTTCATAGTAGCTTATTTGGTGCTACATTTTGGATTTGTAAGTAAACCAGGGTTGATAACACAGAGGTATTTCAGCTATTGCTGAGCAGTTCCTGCACTGTGTCAAGGCCTTTTCCATTTCTCACTCCATCCAGCCAGAAAGCAGGAAATTTCTTGCACAAGAGTGGTAGGTGGCATAGATGGGACAACTGACCCAAACTGACCCAAGGGATATCCCAACCCATATAGCATCATGTTCATTATGTAGAGATGGGGGAAAAAGAGGGAAGGGATGATGTTCAGAGCAATGATGTTTGTCTTCCCAAGTGACTGTTCTGCCTATTGGAGCCCTGTTTTCCTGGGGATGGCTGAACACCTACTTACCAATGGAAAGTGGTGAATGAATTCCCTGTTTTGCTATGCCTGCATACACAGCTTCTGCTTAACCTATTAAATTGTCATTAAGTCAACTCATGGTTTCTTTCACTTTCACCTTTCCAATTCTTTTGCTCATCCAGCTGCAGAGACTGAGCAAGCAGTTTTGTGGGGCTGAGCTGCCTACTGGGGTTAAACCACGACACTACCTCACAAAGAGTTCATGGAGTCCCAGGTATTTGTAGACCAAAGGCCAAAACTCCATTTGTACTCAATGTCTGTTGCCAATTGTCTGATGCAATTTGGTGTACTTGGATATTTCTAGTGACCTATTCAATACGAACCCATTACAAAAGGCACACCGAGTCACTAAATGCAGTGTTGCAAAACACTTCTGGTCTATTAAAGGTTATATGGGTGCAAGCAGCTTGAGGGCTATCATCTTCAGATTTGGGTGTTTGTTCTGTAATTGCAGTTAAGAAGAGCACACTGCGGCATTAAGTAGCTTCTTTGAATAGGGCCACTAACAAACATAATAAAAATAAACACCAAAAAAAAGATGGGAAAGAGAGAGACACTTTCCTTCACAGAAATAATAAATGCTGCACAGGTCTACTTTAAAATGAGATAGATTTACGTCCTAAATTTCAAACACAGGATTATGTCACAGCTCTGTGAAATGTCAGGCCTCTTCTTGTAGCTTGTTCGTAGAAGATAGTAAGTATTAACCAATATTGGTATGCAAATATAGCCCACAAGGGCACCGTTTCTTCTCTTTGGGCCAATTTCTCAATCTAATCTGATTTTAATGTATCCTTTCAAATGCCTTTAAGAGTTGGCAGAATTAATTTTATGTATAACTGACTATGATCATGTATAACAAATGTTTCCCATCAACATCCATCTAAATACTTATTTTACCAATGTCCATTCATCAATATCAACATCTAAATATGTACATTTTATTGAAATTGAATAATGGAATTGAATTGAAAGTTGAAATCTTAAACCCTTTCCTATTACATTAACTTAATTGATAAAAAAGATAAGACATTCACTGTATGAATTACTATATGACCCAGATTCTACCTTGGGGGAGAAAAAAAGAAGAGGCCGTGCTATTTTCCTCTCAGGTTTCTAGCCAACACTAAGTAATTAGACTGTCTTTTGTATATTGAGTACTTGTTTTCACAATGTAATACTGGCATTCTTGTAGTGCTAAAGTGTTTGCAAACGAAAGTTTCATAATGCCAAAGAAAAAGACACTTTTCTTAAAGGAGATCTGAGGTGCATCCCAGCTTGATAGCTGCAAGTGTGAAAATTATTTTAAACCTCCATTTTATGCTCCTCTGTGCTGTTTATTTGCGCAGAACTGCATATCTCTAAAGAAGATGGGGGTTGCTCCTTAGGTTTCTAGCCCCCCCTCAATGTCCATGTCAGCATAAGTTCACCTTCATTTCATTCTCACTTTGTGCAATTGATTTGAATTCCTAGATTCACAATGGCCCAGCATCAAAAGGCTGGATTTCTATAGAGGTGTTCCCTGCTTATTTAAAAGATACTCAGATCCGAAATCACATACTTTAGTTACATAGCTAGTTTTACACATTTAGTTTTTAAAATTGACTAAAAAAGAGACTATATGTTCCTTAGGCACATGAGGAGCTTTGTGCTCCAGCATGACCAGCCTGGGAGATCAAACAGCAATTATGAGCAGGCAAACTTGACATCCACAAGTCCATGGGCCCTGCTGGAATGCATCCACGAGTGTTGAGAGAACTGGTCGACACCAAAGCTAGGCCACTCATGATCACCACTGAAAGGTCTTGGGGATCAAGAGAGGTGTCTGAGGACTGGAAGAAAGCAAATCTCACTCCAATCTTCAGAAAGGACAAGAAGGATGACCTATGAAATTACTGGCGAGTCAGCCTCACCTCAATCCCTGGAGAGGTGATGGAACGCCTCATAGAGGCTGTCTCTATCCACATGGATGACAAGAAGGTGATCAGGACTAGTCAGAATGGATTCCGTAAAGGTAAATCATGCTTGACGAAGCAGACTGCTTTCTATGATGAAAAATTTACCTGGATGGATAAAGGGAGAGCAGTGGATATTGTCTACCTTGACTTCAGCAAGGCTTTTGACACTGTCTCTCACAGCATCCTCTTAGGCAAACTCAGGAAGTGTGGAATGGATGAGTGGACAATGAAGTGGATTGACAACTGGCTGAATGGCAGATGCCAGAGGGTAAAATCAGTGGCACGTATCTGTCATGAGCAGTGTCCCCCAGGGCTCAGTACTGGGCCCAGTATTTAATTTATTAATCAGTGACTTGGATGAAGAGGCTGATGCCTCCTCAGCAAGTTCACTGAAAACACAAAGCTCGGAGGAATGGCCAGTACCCCAGAGGGCTGGGCAGCCCTTCAGAAGGACCTCAACAGGTTGGACAGACTTTGTTTTGTTTTGTTCAAAAGATTTCCAGATTTTCTTACATTCTTTTACCCCTATCTAAAATGACTAATTACATAAAAGTGTTTTCCAAGTTCATATACTTATGCATGTGAAAATTTTCAGTTATCAGATTACAATGTGTCTTTCTCTTCTTTGTTTAAGGGAATAAATCTGAGTTTATTCCACAGGTTAGCAGAGTAACATCAGACTGAACATAAAAATTAAGAAATAGGAAGAAATAAGCTATGATTTTTTTTATGTCAGTTGCAGATATTTTTTACCAACCTTCTTTGCATCTGAATGAAAGTTGAATAAAAACATTAAAAATGTTAATGATAAAATTAATTTTTAAACATATTTTTCAAATAAAAAAGGGAAAAAAGTTACTAAAACTTAATAAAAATAAAATTAAGTTTAGGGTCTAGTCTTTTTGATTTAATTTTATCTCTATGTTCAAGTTCCTCATGTAGAAAACAATTGTTACTGTTTGAAGAATTCACTCTGTTGTCTTTGATATTTAACATAAATGGAGTTAAGGATTAGAAAATTTTTTTTGTTAATAAATTTCAACAAAACCAAGAAAGGATATAATATCAAGAAGATCAGAAAAGAAACACAGGTAAACACTGCCAGCTAAGAAGAGTTAAGCAAAACCACCTTACTCAGTAAAATAAGCTCAGGACTGCATTAGAATTTCAGCTATGTGAATATTTAGCTGACTGGTGTAGTAGCTCTGTAGTGACAACCTAATTAGTGTAAGCTAATGTACTCAATAGAACCTACAGGAATTTCACAGGAATGGGGAACTGCTTCTTTTGCAGAAACAGCTGATGAAGGAGTAGATGTATCTTCCATGTATGGCAATCCTTTGATTACAGTTTTCACTGAACAAGAGAAACCAATGTTGAATGAAGGAGCAAGCTTGGCACCTTGTTTCTGTGATAGGCAGTGATCTGATGTTCCCCTGGGTTTTGAACTCAGTAGGAATTAGGAAGACATAGCATCACAGAGACCATAATATTAGTGATCAGCTGAATGGCAGCTTGTCATTTCTTAAATTAGCATCTCCCTTTTCTTTGGGGTAGATGTGAAAAGCATACTCAAGAAGCATTAACAGAAACAAAACACTGACAGTAAATTAGAGTTCAGCAAATGCAGGAACTGCTGTTTTCACAACATAGTTATCAATTACCTGATGGACATATTGCATCTGTCTTGGGGGAGTGCTTCTAGTTCCCATTATATTCAGAATGATACTCAGCTTTTTTTTTTATCAGCACAACTAATGTGCATGAAATACATCATGTAATTTTTATGCATTTCGATTCACATACACAAATATATATGTGCATAGGAAACAGATAAGAAGTGTCAATGTGGTTTTGTGTGTCTATGTTCACATGCAAAGTGCCACTCTAGCTACACATAAAACTCCCCACAAAATACCAAATAGGGTGTAGAGACCTGAAGTAAGAACAGTTTCTGGTGTTATTGTTAAAATTCTTTTTTTTCTGTTTGCTTGCTCTGCACAAAAAAAAAAGGGATCAGATATGTCCATTGTGGACCTACCTGTCTCAGATAGTACTTTGCTTTGGGTGCTGCAAAAATACAATTTGCTGGTTCACTGATAGTGTGTTCAGACTGAAGTATGCTGAAATACCAATCAAAACTAAAGAAAACTAGTGCTTTCAAACCAAACCAACACTTAATAATCAGAATTGTCATGTCTGAGACCTCTGTGTTTAGAAGACCATCCTCACTGACACTAAAGGTGAGATTTCCTTCTGAAATTTGCAGAAGACGAGCAATCCATTAGAAATGTGCAAACAAATTCATGCCAGAAGTGATAAGCTGCCACTGACAATGACCTCTACAAAAGATAAGATTGAAATGATGTGTGCAGAAGTAAATAACATGGCTGAGGGAATAGAATTGAAACAGTATACAAGCTATGTAAAGTAAAAAATAGACACTGCATTTGTGACATAAAAAACAAAAAATGTTCTCCTAATGTATAGACTAAAAACTACTATATACTTTTGTGAGGAGACTCAAAAGCATGACTTGTAAAATGGAATTTAGATGTGTTGACAGTCTTTAAAAAAGATATTGCAATATCTTTGGAGACTTTCAAACCATTGGATGAGTAAATGAAACCAGAAAAGCCATGACAATTAATTCATATGTGCGCAACACAACTGTTTTATAGAAGTGTGCAAGGGAAACCAGTATAAAGAATGGGCCATCCTAAAGCCACTCAATAGTGCTCTGCACCACAGGTTATAAAAATGAGTCCATTTATCAATGTCCCTTTCTGCATTTATGTCATATTTTGGGTTTCTGCAGCACTATATTTGATATCACTAAATGCTCATTTTGACCAGGAGAAGGAGGAATAAACACAAGCTAACCCTTGAGACAGACTTACAGAAGATCAGAAATGTGCCTTTGTAAGTAAAATCCTTTTTCTTAACTCCCTAGGAGACTTAAACTTCCAGATTATTTTAATATGGACCAATTTGAAAATCAAGGTTTATATCCAAGGAAATATATAACTGTTTTGTTTAATCATATCTATTTCTTGGGTTTGACTCTATGGATCGGGTTAGACTAATATGAGAAAATACAGTTCTAGTTGTTCTTTAATAAATTTTGGTTATATTTACATAAAATATTACTAGTTGGAATATGAAAAATGTTTATAATAAAGATTTTTTTTTGATTAGACATTGGAATGACTTGAAAATCAGTAGTTAAAACATTATTTCTGTTTAAGTGTCATTAGCTTAGTATAACATTGTTTTGAATTAGTATTTCTGCCTTGTGACATGATGTTAAAGAACAGTTGGCCAAAATATTCTACTCTCTGGAATACTGTGCTGTAAGGAAAAGAAAATTAAAATCCATACAAAGGTCTCTTAATCCTCTTCTCATAGTTTTTGTTGTGAAAACACATGTAAGACCCATTAAAAATAATGTTCTGATATATGATATCTTTACAAAAGAAAGTTCACTTGCAGAAACAGCAGTACATAGCACAACTTTAACTTGGTTTTATGTTTAACATGAGTGAAGTCTGCCTGTATGGATACAATTCGTGCTATCTTTCACTTCCATTGCTTCACTAGGAGTTTCACAACATCAGCTGTTCCTCTTAACCCACCCCAAATTCATAAGGATATTGCTTCCCCATAATGCAGGAGGAAACTCCATATAGAAAAAAGACATATAGAAATGTCTTTTATATGTAGTTGAATGCTTCATGAGGAAAAAAAAAGTGTTTGCAGTGTGTTTGGAATTTTTAAAACATTATTGTATTCTATTTACTCAACTATTCCACTGGGTATGGAAAGGTGAGCTTTTGTTACCTCCTTTTTCCAGATGCTTTTAGTAAGTTTACAACTATTCTCAGCAAGAGTCTTGTTCATGTGTGTTCAAGACAGAGCCACACTTTCATTTGGCTGGTGGCTGTGTCTTGCCCTTTATCTTCAGGGTGATAGCTTTTGCTACATAAAGCCTCTGACAGATCCACTATGTATTCAGAAGTTTTGCTCAATATATTATTAAAATGGTAATAAAAAGATAGATTCATTTAGTCATTGTACTACTGTCAGCAAAATCCATCACCACATTCTTTGTTAGAGTGTGATGCTTTAATTTACATATTAAAACCAGTTTGAAATAGAATTAATAATCATAAATAATATTCAGGCATAAAGTTAAAGACCTGATTAACTTTTACAAGCAGAATGGGATGTTTTTTCTGAAGAACTTTTTCTGTACAGGTGCAGGAAAGAAAAGGTTACTTATGTCTCCTTATCCTTTCTCTTCTGTTCTCCCTTCCTTGCCCCTCCAACCTTGGAGGGGCTATCACAGGGCTTCGTGGTAGTTCCTTAAAGTATCAGGTGAAGTGAGAATCTGGAATGGGCAGGTTTTCTCACTGACACTAAAGGTGAGATTTTCAGAAGCACTCAGCCTTGATAAATCTCTGCTCTCATAGATGTCAGTGGTAAAACGAGGTCAGTGGAGTAATTATTTCACAGCTGAATGCCCATAGTAGATGAGAGTTTTCTTCTTTTTTTTTTCTTCTTTCTTTTTTTTTCTTCTTTCTTTCTTTTTATTTTTTTTTAAACTTCAGGGTCTCTAGAATTCCTGCAGTTTGAGAATCAGTCCTTTTTATGCCTCTGAACTATACAGCCCCAGAGGGGCAATTATCTATAAAATGTACAAGGTCATCCATATGGAGATTCTTCATTCTGCTTGGGATTTTTGTTTCTCTTTTTTTGTGGGGGTGTCTCTGAGGAAAAAGATGATATAAGCCAGGGTAATTCACCACGCTGTTCACAAAGCAGCACTGAAAGACAAAGAAGAAACCAAAGAAGTATAACCTTGAAACTACATTTCACATTTATAGCAAAAATATACCTCTTCTGTGAATAAACCTTAATGGATGCAGATAAAAAAACTAGGACTTATTTTTCACTCAAATGCGCATATTTCACAAAAGAAAAATTAAATATCTGCATTGCATCATAGCAGAAAGGAAGGGTGAAGGTCAAAGGGCAATTAGCTTGAATGGTGACCTTGCTTGCTGAATTCCACTTTCCAGATCAAGAGATGATAAATCATACATCATCATAAAAAAAATAAAAACATTAACAACCTCATAAAATGAATGCTTTAAGAGGAAAGAAGCTCAAATGACATGAACTGTAGGACTGAACAGCTCAAAGTGTTTAACCTTCACAAGATCTAATATCTTTCCCACTGCCGTAAAGTCTAATAATTTTCATCAACATATAATAATCCAGTAATGATTTTCACCACAGCAACTATAGAATTATTTAAGAACTAAAGAAAAAGAAAAAAACTATAATATGCTGTTTGTTCATTGATGTTCAGATTTATTTTTATATTTTCTACTAGAGTGGATAAAGGGAGAATATTACCCCCACAGATTTGTCCAAAGTAGGGTTTTATATGAGTCACTGCATTGGGACCCAAGCACTCCTGTTCCCAAGGTGAGACGTTGTGGAAAGCAACATCACTGTAATTCTACTGAAATGTTATGATGTGTAGCAGTGAAAGGGGAAGAGGACAGTGTGTACACAGATCTGCTAAAGCAATTAATATCACTTTTATGTTTTTGTAAGAAATCTTTGTCATCAACAGGGATAGCAGGATCAAGTGCACTCTCAGCAAGTTTGCTGATGACACCAAGTTGTGTGGTGCAATCGACACACTGGAAGGAAGGAATGCCATCCAGAGGGACCTCGACAGGCTTGAGAGGTGGACCTGCACAAACCTCGTGAAGATCAACAAGGCCAAGTGCCAGGTCCTGCACCTGGATCAAGTGCCACAATGTAAATGGACACTTTATCACAGTACTTTTATTGAGGAGAAAGTGAAGCTGTTCTACCTCAAAGAAAGGCAGACTGATAAAAAAACACAGTCATCATGGACTAGGTTATTGTCCATAGGTCTGTCTTAGAATTTAAATAAGCATAGGTTCACTCTGTCTCTTATCTGGATCTTAAATTTGCACTGGAGAATCCCCACATTTTTTAATACTTTGCAAATAGCAGCAAGGGTGTAGATGATCTAAATAAAAAGACTAAATGTCCAGCTGGAACGTAAGTTGACTTACTCACCCTCGATTGATTTCTATGTGATCAGCTGGGTGGTGGTTTTCTGGAACTGTGCAATAAGTCCTGGTAAATGGACCTTCTCCCAGGTCTGTTCATATCAATGAAGAAGGTGATGTATCAGCAAAGCCTGTTAGCATGGTTACAAGGCAGACAAGGCTGAAGAGGTGTAATGGGATGAATCTCATTCCATTACTACAATCCTGCTGATACAACATATTCTCAACAATAACAAGGCGTTAGCAGAATGACTAATTGTTATAAACATCCTGAATGGAAAAATAAAGTAAAGGAGAAGTTCAAAGAACAGACCATTATGGTAGTGTAAAAAAATACGTTGAGGCAATTTAAACAGCAATTTATTCCATGTCTGAAGCAGGTATGTGCCACAAAGAAGTAAAACTCAGCAGATAATATCATATCTCACAATATAGCCCTGAAACACTTGATGTGTTTAATAGTTTCCAGTCAAATCAAGCAGATGAACCTAAACTCCAAGAGCATGTTACAGAAATTGGAACATTGCTGCTCTACATTAGAAAATGAAATGCACATAAAAGAAACATTTTTTATCAGAGAATACAGAAGGAAGGTGATATCATCAAAGTGTTTGTTACTGATCTAAAGCTGAAGAGCAACAAGGGAATGAGGAGTGGGAAGGAGAGAGGAAAGGAGACAGCTTGAGTGTCTGATAAGAGATTAAATTGCATCAGAGATGAGAGGAGGGAGTGAAACTCAAGAGAATCTGAAAATTGACGGTGAAAGATACTCAAAGGTGACAATATACTGGATCTTATTAGACAAGGAAATCATCAAGTCCCGGCTGAAGTTCTAAATTTACAACAAATGCTTGAAAAATATTATAGATTAAAAATATTTTGCTAGTTTTAGCAATATTTTAACAGACATATTGGGCAGCATAGCCAAATGAAGAAAACAATCAATATGTATTTATGTACTGACTTTCATTTCTTATTTCCTAAAATGAAACCTTTTTTTCTATTAAAATAATTTTCTCTGATTGTTCAGAGATATTAGTGAGGATGTTTACTTTTTCTTATTTTAGACTAAATCTGCTTTTCATTGGACATCTTCCAAAAATGGAAGATCAGAGAATTATTATTAAGAAAACAAGCACTGAAGAACTAGTTCTAAATGAATAATTTTATTTTTTAATAATTAAAGACAAACATCCTTCATAAGGGAAGAGTTACCATTTCTTAATCTCCTTAAAATCAGTGAGAACTTATTTCTTAAATTAAATTGGAGCAGATTTGACAATCTAGTCTTGTATCAAAAGACAATTTTACTGGACTATTCAAGAAGTCATTTGCACTGAATTTTCATTATGCTATTGGAAGTCAGCTGTTTAAATAATTTGGAATAATACATAAGGCAAAAGTGTTCGTAACTAATTACTTAGGTATAATCAAGAAGTTGATTCATAGACTTTTAAAAATAAGATACAGAAAATTCTATGCTGCTTTACTTGACTTGACAAAGGAAACTCAAATGTTTTTGAAATCCTGTATTTCAGTACAAAATTACTAAAGACCTGGGGAAATATATATGCAATTTCATAAATGTTTACAAGAAGCCAGTAAATGCTTCTCTACTAAATAGCTTGGGAGAGTCATCCATGAATGGGTAGTAGTTCTCTAAGAACTTTTACACAGGAGAATTTCAAATTCTTACCAGATGTCTGTAATTAGTTAAGATACTCCTTTATTTGTTTCAAATTTTGTTTGTTTGTTTCAATTTTTCCATATAATAGTATTGTTGAATGTGGCATTAAAAAAATGCTCAGAAAGGCAAACTGCATCTGAAGTGAAACCTATATCTAATGGCTAAAGATCATGAAATCATGATCTAAACACAATTATTTGCTTGAACACCACAGCTGAGATGAATGAGTAAATGAATATTTTGTGAATTCCAAACAGGCTCAGGGATGAGGAAGATACTTGCCTAATTTGATATCACAGCATTTAATTTTCGTTTATATGGGCAAAAAAAGGAAGCTGGAAACTTCAGGGGTTGGAAACCAAATTGCTCTGAGACTTGTGTATCTTCAGAGTAAGTCACAGACCTCTTAATGACAGAAATCCTGATACAGGATTTAGATTTAGATTAATATCTAAGTTCACCTGTGGATCTATTTTGAGAACTGTATGAAGAAAATAATCAACCGGATATTAAAATAAGAAAGTAACAATTACTAAGCATCCCATCTAATTGTTTTCTTAACTAGACATTAGTTTTTAAATAGTGTCAGGCAGTCCCATAGCCATCTAGCAAAAATGTCTATGCCAAACTACATTCTGAGTCCTAGACCATAAAGCAAATATTAAAGATGCAAAACAGAGATACAGATCAGAAATGTCCTATGCCTGGAACTTCTTTACCCTCATTGTATTAACTTTCTCTCATGTCTGGGCCTTTAAGCTCATGCAACATGAATGGAGCTGAGTTTCAGTGCCTGGGTCTGAAACTGGAAGTTTGAGTTGGAGGCATACAAGTATTTAAATACTAAATTTAGAAGCCACTTTACTATGCCAGGCTACAGGATAAGAAAGGAATGGGAGAATGTGATTTCATAAGGGAAGGTAGACCAGAGAAAAAAACTGATAAATACTGTCCGCGAAAGTGAAAGATCTCAGCATTCTTGAGTACACTGCTGATTACCCTGTAACACCTGTATTTTCTGAAAGTAATTATATTAGAGCCAGTGCAGAGTCCTTGTATGTATTCTCTTTGTTATTATGACTATACAAGTCCTGCTTTTCAGTAGAATGTGGATGATACAGTTCTTCCTTAAAAATAAACTAGGAAGGTGTAAAAGTATATGGTGAGAAGAAGTGACTAGTATAGTTTAGTAAATATTTTGTACATAAGAATTTCTTTATAACACTCAGGAATTCATTTTGCCTCATTTACATTTAGTTTCAAGACTGATTCAATCACACAGTCACAAAGCAGTGGAAAAGTCATATAGTTCATGCATAATAGCAGGAAAGGATATGCCATTTGCAGGAGCAGAAGGAACAGGTGCAGGTGTAGAGGAAAAATGAATTTGCTTATACAGAGGGGTGGGTTTTATTCTCCATCTAAATTATAGATCCCTTTTTATATATAGTTACTTCTGTCAGATTTCTCTACTGCACAAATGATGAATGCCTTCACCTATGTCTCTGTTCTCAATATAATAAAAAGGAAATTAAGATAATTAATAAATTCTTCAGTTATTTCTGATAAATCTATTTCTCTTACTATAAGTGGTTCATGATCCTACACTTAGATCTGCTAGAACTATAATGAACTGACCTAGTGCATATTATTGGAAGATACTATTAAAAAAATTTTAAAAGAATCTCATACTGGATTGAAGATGTTCATATATGCTAAAAATGTCTTGACTATAACAGCTGCTGAGAAGAAATTAACTCTATTCTAACTGAAACCAGGACACAAGTAAGCCTCATACTGTCAAATCTGGTGACGAGTAATGCATGTTATCTTTCTCTGCAAATGCTACACTGAGTTGCCTATACGTGGACAGAAAATAATAAGTTTGGGTTTTTCTTTGATTATCTTTTGATGCTCTTTGAGCATCTTCCTAGAGACAGTCCCTAGTGCTCTGACCAGCATTTATTATCATAAACAACAGAATATGTGGTAGGATTCAAGGCAAAAAATAATTTGCTTGGGGAGTAACAAACCTTCTTTTCTTCCTGCATGACAAGAGGTGTTCTCCAAGGCTGCAGATTAATGCAATTTTCTTCAGTTCAAATTTATCAGCAGAGTATGTCTGAAATATCTCACATAGTAAGCAGATTTGTCTTAATTTTCTTGTTTTAAAATTCTGTTCTAATGAGCCTAACCATATGGAAAGAATACAATTATATCTTCACTGTAACTTGAAGTAGCAATCTAATATGCATAATAACAATCACAAGAATCAAGATACATTTTTGCTAGTCATCCTTTTGTGAATACTTCATAGTTTTACAAACAAGGAAAGGCAATAAGAAAGAAAGACTCATTCTACCGATCAGTTTGCATTTTATAACAAATTTCATTTGAATTTAGTTATAGAATTACTAAAAATTTATTACATATCTCATAGTGATCAGAACTTTTGATAGTTTAGGAATAGCAGTCTAGACAATGCTGTTTGAGAAACAAAAGTGGTGGTAAGTAAGCTAAATGTGCATTTTACATAATAGATCTTAATTTAAAAAAAAACTGTAGAATGTCTATGAGGGTTTTTTAAAAATTAATTCAAGCAGGTAAAATAGACTAGCGTCTCCCAAAACAGATTAAAAAATAAAGAAAACTAAAAAAATCCCCAACAAAAACCTGCTTGACCCTGGTCATCTTCATAGAATTGTAGAATCATAGAACAGTTTGGGTTGGAAGGGACCTTCAAATGTCCTCTAGTCCACCTCCCTCTGCAATGAGCAGGGACATCTTGGACCTGGTGAGGATGCTCAGAGCCCTGTTCAAGCTGATCTTGAATGTTTCCAGGAGTGGGGCAATCACCACTTCTCTGGTCAAGCCACTACAATGCTTCACCACATTCATTAAAAATTTCTTTCTTATATCTAGTCTGAATTTACCCTCTTTTAATTAAAAAACCATTACCCCTTGTCCCATTTCTAGAGGTCCTACTAAAAAGAAAGCTGTCCTCACCTTTCTTATAATTCCCCTTTAATTACTGAAAGGTTGCAGAAAAGTCTTCCTGGAGCCTTCTTTTGTCCAGGCTGAACAACCCCAACACTCTCAGTCTGTCTTCATAGGAGAGGTGGTCCCCTCTTCCAATAAATCTTGTGGCCCTTCTCTGGACCTGCTGCAGCATGTCAACGACTTTCCTGTACTAAGGATTTCAGAGCTTATTCCATTTAATCATAGCTGAAGAGGTCACCATGAGACATTTAACATGGGTTTCTTCAGCACATCTTTTTTCATTCTTCAGTCTTAATATCTTAATCACAGTTTTCTTAAATGATTATTTTAAGAATAAAAAGTCATTTTAAGAGATAGATCTGGATATTGGTGGGGGGGTCTTTTGTTTGAATTGTTCATATTTAGCATTCAAAACAAAAGATAAGGAAGAGTATAGCACAAACTTTAAAGAACTAAATAGAAAGACTCCCCTTATTTAATTTTTTCTGAAGTACAGATAGAGCTGTTGAAAAAACTCACTGAATAACCAGTTTCTTGAAGCTAAATTAGACTGTTCTTTCTAACTTACTGTTCATTCACAAAGCAGTGTGAATAGCAGAAGTGATATTTGTGATATAAGTATTCTCACCATCTTCACCTTTAGGATAATATTTTAATGCTCTTTAATTGACAAGAAACATAGTTTATCCAGATCACATTTTTTATTAATACTGATTCAACAAATTAATTGTTTGTATTGATAGATCCCAACACAAAATGGCTATGGAGTGTAATTCAGGTTTCTGTCACTTGGTGCATTCTCTATACTGAGGAAGAGCTTTCAGATAAAGGAATCTTTAGCATATCAGAAAGAAATATTAAAAGATACAATGATTGGAGCTGGAGCGTGATGATTTCCAATGAGAAAAGATGTTCTTTGGAAACACTACAAGAGCAATCAATTACTGAAACTGTTAGAGGAACATTTAATATAGGTGTGTGTGGTTGTAGATGTACCGTGAGCTAAAGCCTATGTACAGAGCATAGAAAGATTGTTCAGAAGGTGATATCTGCTAGCAATAAAAAGGTAACTGCATATTCTTAGATAGCTGCTAAACTGTCATTTTTGCAAAAGCCCTTCTGTCACAGTGGTAAAGCTGGTCTTTACATTATTCTCTTGGACTTTTTAGAAAACATAAAAATGGCTAATTTAAACCAGACAAATGAAACCTGGAAAATGAATATGTAAATGAAATAAATTTGAGCAAATTAAAATAATGCAGACAAAACCGTTCTAAGTCCTCTGTGTAGAAAAATCAAAATATATGAGATGTAGGGGTGATTTACAAGCTAAGTGGATTATAAGTATGAAAGGAAACAAATGGGGCTGGCAAAAGAAGTTATCATTTAGCAGTCTGTTTTTTTACCATTGTGTATGAGAGGCATATAGGCACCAAGAGAATTTGACTAGCATATTTTAAAATTTCCATCTAATGAAGTGTGCAACATGAGAAGGAATTGTGTGTTAGGAATATTCATCTTTTTGTAGCTACTATGTATTTTAGCAAGGTGCAGGATTCTAGGAGGATAGGGAGTAAGATGTAAAAAGGGTTTATGTCTCTTCAAATACATCCTCCCATCCTGTATATTAGTTGGGGATGAGTGGGGATGAGTTTGAGTGAGAGCATAGCGCAACAAATGCAGCTGTTCTAAGTAACTCTGAGCTGTGCAACAGCTCATAACCAGTACCAAAAAAAAAAAAAAAAAAAAAGAGCACCATAAAATAATGGCAGATTTCTGTGCCTTAAACTGGTATATGGGAGGTACCAACTCCCCAGACAATCTGTAGTTCTATGCCAAAATTGTAGTTTAAGATTATCCTTTTCTGTCATACTGATGGCCTCTTCCTTCATGTGTCATTTGTACCTCTTAGGTACAAATAGTGAATAAATGCAGTGAAAGTCTACAATATTACTTATAAGACTTTACGGTCATTATCACTGCAATTGTAAAATGGCCAGCTGCCTAAGCTGCTGTTGCAAACTATTGTCTGAGATTGCTTTTCTTTTTAGACCTAGTGAAAAATCCTTTTTTACTGAGATTTTTCATTCTTTGCCAGAAGATACAGTTTATTCAAAGACACAAGAACGTACTTTTAAAAGATATTGTTGTTGCACAAATGTTTCTATTTTGAAGTGCAAGAGCACTTTGTTTATCTGTAAAATCACGTCCATACCTACTTTTAAAAAACATCTCAAGTTTCAAGTCAAACTGTGCACGTAAGCACTAATGATATATATTAACTCATTATATAATGATGGTAACAAAGAAAAGTCAAAGCTGCCTCTAAATTTTGGAGGAAAATGAAAGTTACGGTATAAATGTAAATTGCTCTGCCACTAGAAAAGTACGGAAGATAGATTTGTTGATTAAGCTGAGGAAACCATTCAAGCAGCAATTCTTCCATTATAGAGAATAGGAAGGAGCAATATATGCTTCATTGAGCAGCCTAGACCCTGGTTAAATTTCAAAGTCATTTGTCGCTTCTCCAAATCAGACAAGTGTTCACCCTGCCAAAAACATTACTTAGATGAAAAGTAGTCAAGGGCTTGTGAGTCATCCTTTTCTCACCAGCATTTCTATCATCTCTGAGAAGTTAATGCAACTTTTTGTGGACTTCATGGGAGCTTGTGTTCTTCGGAGGGACTATAAATATGGGATCAAATTCAGCTCCAGCATAAATACGGGATAGCATCAGAAGACGAATGAAAAACTATCTGTATGTAAAATAATATTTTAATTGACATAATAAAATTATAAACTTATAACTGATAATGATACACATGATAGAATAATTTATTAAATAGAAACTCATATGTAGTTCTTAGCTATTTAAATATAAAATAACTCTTTGAATTCATTTTTCTTGGAACAAATACATGACATAAAATTCACATTAATAAACCATAGAATATGCTGAGTTGAAATGATCAAGTTCTGTCAAACTTCAGCTGTTGTCCATCTACACAACACAACCATTCACATATCATCTCAATTTACTATTCTTTTGAGTGTATAATATGATGGATAGTTTTTTGTCACTGTTCTACATGCATTTGAATTTTTTGTAGGTCTGAACCTTGACTCTAGAACAGAAAGACTAAAATATGCTTAACTTATGCAACTTCTGGTGTTTTTAAAATAGTACAGTTAATCAATGTGCCAATAAGCATTACAGAATACAGATGACAATTTAAAAATATGTTTTAGTTACAAAGTAGCATTCAAGTATAACAGATCATAACATACAGTACTGTGAAAGTGCAAACAGTCATTGATTCTTAGTGCTCTGAAAAACAGATGCAAGTTTAGGCATAGATTATGATAAAGAGAGAGATTCAGATAATTATTTTTAAATATAGAACACTCAGATTATAGTCACAGGGATCATTTATTTGACCACATAAGCCTAAGGAGAACTAGTTTAATTAAACCAAAGTACAGTTGTAGATGTGGATAGCTGCTAAAAAGAACCTAGAAATAGTTACGCAAAAAGCACCAGAACTTTTGTCACACAAGCAAAACAAACACTTTGGGGTTTTATTGAAGCAAAAAACAGAGGTTGACCTTCTGAGTTTTGATACAAGGAAAAGTCTTAGAAACTATCTTTTTCTTTTTAAATGACAAAGCCAACATTATTTCATCTAGAAAGAATGTTGTAACATTTGCAGATTCACTCTATTCACCTTTGGTGTTATTTAAATATCACCATCAGTACCACTCTTTGTTCTTAAGGTATTTCTTTATTCTCCATATTGAACAGTAAGGAAAAAATATACCAGGCCAGCCTCTGACACAGCAAGCAAAAAAGGGTCAGACATATTATCAATGCATAAATAATAAGTCATTAAGTGAGCATCCTCAGTTATAACCACCACAGATATATTTTAAATAATATACTTATTTTACCATTATATTTTAATTATTAGCAAAAAATTTATAAGGACATTCTTTCCTCAATTAATGTAGCAAAAAATATACTTGCTTTCCATCAAGATGTATTTCATGCAGTCTTCCTATGTGATAGGTGTTGGGGAAAAGCTTTTGTTACCTTCTGGCAGTGCTTCATTCATATGCAGGAAGAAGCACAGACTGGTCTTGAAGTAGTTATCTTCTGAATCCCAAAGGGATGGGCTCAGCAACAGTATAGCTCATGCTTCACTTAACTGGCTCTGCTTAAATAAAATGAAACCTGCTTCCTAAGAAAGTACAGCCTAAGTCTATGGCCTCTTCACTTGCCTGCATTTCAACATTGTGAATGTCGGGCAAGTCTGTGCTAAGAAACAGATATAGACTTAAAAGTGTTATAAGAGTCAAGGACTTATAATCTTAAAAAAAAAAAAAAATGGAGTATACCATTGAAGGCTGGACTTTCTTTTTTTTTTAATAAGAATCCTCAAGTCTATGTCTCTGCTGTTCTAAAAGAGCAGTACCTGAGAGCATGGTAATCCTCTGTCTGCTTTTCATCCACAAGGCTGCTGTGCTGGGAATGTGGGAATAGACAGGCTGTCCATGGAAACATGTAAAGCAAAAATTACAGCAACTGTATGTGTCTCAGGTTTTTTAATCTTTTTCTAACTAAGATATAATTTTCAATAATATAGGAATAAAATTAAAATTGATATGCAGTGAGTTCTGTCAAGAACATTTTAAGCTGAAATACAGCCTGATTTTTATTTGTTTCAGGAATGCCTAGAGAGACATCTGAAAAAAAAAATAGAATACAAATATGAAGTATCAATGTCTAATTTTATCAAAGTATTTTCTTATTACAAACATGCAATAATTTTGTATTACTTTATTAAGCATATATTTCCTGAGAATATTAATATTATAAATCCTAAGGGTCCTTTTCATGTGTTCCCTCTATTTTCCTTTTAAATCAGCTGAAGTGCCTGTCCATGTTTAAAGCAGTTTCTGCATTTCTCCAGTCAGGTATGCAGCAAAAAGAGGTAGTATTGCAATGGCTGACCTCAAAAGTCCTTCTTATAAAACATCATTGGGTCTTCAATGCTTTGTTGCATACATTCTGACAAACTCTAATCAATCTGTTTTAATATCAAAGGAAACTTCCTTACAGGTATGCTCATTTGAGGGTGAATGTCAGAAGTTTTGACCTTTTCTTACCTCACAGGGCTGCTCCTTCTTTGTGACTTGCCATTGTTGCCTTTGCTTTCTCTAGGAGCTGTCTGTGTTTCCAGGATGCTTCTACCTCTCCCTAAAACTCTGAATGTTCTTTTCCAGAGAGTTATACTTTAACTGTCTAGCCTTGTTTGCTCTTCCTTTACATTTATTCCAAATCAAGTACTCTTTTTGTACAAGGCTGTCAGGTTAGTTAAAAAAAAAAAGTTATTTTCAAAAACCTTACTTGAATGATGCTTTCTCTAATTTGGCAGGCAGTGCCAAAATAAAGATCGTTAGCTTTGCTTCCTCCTATTAGAATTGTACATGTTTCTGTTTTGATCTCACAGGCATTTCCAATAAACCTGAGACTTTCAGAGCACCTGCACCAGACTTAGCATGGAGGAAACTTACTTTGTGTCAATCTTCCTTTGTAATTCTGAAAAGAGTTCACTTACAAGGTTAGATTCCCCCACTCTAGTTCTGTTAATACAAATGCATATTTACTCGTCTGATGATGGAGACAGAGTCAGAGGGCTCACTAGAAAAAAAGTCAGTCCCAAATGTTATCGGGGACTGACTGACCTTTCAAAATATTTCTGTCTAAAAGCTCGAATCACCACTAAAAGTCTGTAATGATGGCCTATCAGAAGTATTAAGCTAACAGTGCCAGGATAATAAAACATCTTCCAGCTTACACACTGATAGTCTTATCTTTTTGTCATAGTTATTATACTGACAGCTGTTTACTTTGAGATAACTATCCACCACTGCTTATGTTCGGCCAGAACAATGAGCAATATGATTACAGTTCTGTTTGCAGGACACTTTAGAAATATACCCTACATTTGTACTTGTTTAATATCTGCTATAATTATAGGAGACAGTGACATGGACGTGTGAATAGAGTAAGAGATGAATATAAAATTGGGCATATGACTTGTAAGGCTTTCCCAGGGAGTGAGTAGAAAAAAATAAAGTTTAGGAGTCTACTCTAAATACTTAGGTGTGTGTAAAAAGAGAAATAATAAAAAAAAAAAGGATGAAAACCCAGAAAACACCAGCTTTTACTGGAAAGAGCAAGATGAAGTCCTAACTAGGAAGAAATTTACAAATGATAAAACTATTCCCAGTTATACTGCATCTAAAGTCTTGAAGTTCAATCTGTGTCCACATCTTGGTATGTAAATGGGTTCCCATTAGTTAAATACAAATCTTGTTCTATGCATATAAGAATTATGTAAAAAGTAATAAGCAAGATAAGGAGCTCAAGAGTAGCTGATCCTGCATTAATGAGGGTGTTTTCTGTGAGGTCATTAAATTAGCACTAATTAGTAGCAGAATTAAAGCTGGAGCTTAAAATGCATAGTTAAACACTTCATTCAATTGATGAATATCTCATATTAACCAAGATCCTTTAGATCAAATAGAATGATATTCATTTCTACATATTGAGGAATGCATTGTTTTGGTGACAATTTCTTTTAAAATCAGGGAGAGAAAAGGAAGATGGGAAATTAAGAAAAGCGAGATAAAGGAAAAGGGAAAGAAAGGAAAAGGGAAGGGAAAAAAATTCTCCAGCACCAGCACAATTTTCAGCCACAGGATAAAAGCTAATATTTCTGAAGTTTTCTACAGGAGTTTTAAGTTCTGTCTAACTTTGAAATACTTTGGAGGTTATTCACAAATGTTGACTTTTATTGCTCTTATCTGAATCTTCCTGTTCTGCAAATATATTTTGCTGGAATGCATCACATGCTTCAAAAGGTTATTTAATGTCTTCATGCATTTTGAATGTTTTATTTTCATTACAACTCTGTCTGCCTATTTCTCCCTTAATTGGTAGCTGAGAGTCATCTTTCTTACCACATTGAGATATTTTTTAGCTCAGCATATCTGAACTGTTTAATTTGCCTGCTTGCTAAAGTAGAAACTCATTTTGTGGGGACCTGTAATTCACACTTGTGCAGTTCTTCTGATGTTATTCCTGGCAGACAATGTTAAATTTACATTCATAAGTCAAATGAGACCCTCATGATTTTGTACTTTTTACCTGTTTTCTAAGTGACTTATTATTTGTTGTCCTTTTTTCTTGTTTTTGTCCAAAACAACTTTTTCTACTAACATTTTTTTAAGATGCACTTTTATCACATGAAGTGATATCACTGCTAGTGATTTAGGATTCATCTGGGATTTAATGTTCAGAAGTATTCTGCTCTTTTACTAAAAAAAAGAGTCCTTCGATATGGCAACATTTACCTTGAAGCATGAATCTTAGGTAAGATTTATTAAGATTCTAACAGAAATGGAGATTTTTATCTCAAAAAAAAATTATAAATATATTCAAAGTATACAATTTCAAAAGGAAAATCAAATTAATACCATTAGACACTGAAAAGAGTTAGTTGATTAACCTCATTTTAAGTCCTATTAAGTGTTATTTCTATGGACTATTATCCTGGCCACCAGAACCCTGAAGGCATCCTCCCCTCACCTTGCCCGTGGCCCAGGATCCCACCTCAGTACCCACAGCACCAGCCCCTGCCCCAGCGGTGCCTCAGCAGCTCCAGCTGATGTCTCCAGCTCCCACAGCCCCTTCATGAGCCTATGACCCAGCCCGGCCTCAAATGGCCCCAGGTGACTTCCTCCCCAGAAGACTGACAAGTTACAGATCCATTGTTTTGTTGATGAGCACAACGCCTTGTTGTCTGAAGTGTGGTCTCCCCCCCCCTCCCACCAGCCTGGGGGCTAGGTCAGTAATGCTGCTTCACTCAGAGAGACTATAGCCTATTCAACCAGTTCGTGATACACAGTTTTATCTCTATCTGCCTACAAGATAAGCACAAAAGCAAAATGAATAACATTCTGAAAATGCAGGCTGAACCTTACCTTTATTTTTGAGGCATTTTAAAGGATATGTAAAGAAGAGAAATATCTACAAACCCTGAGACTGCAACAGAAGGATCTTATTCTTCTCAACTACTTTAGTAAACAAAAGAGTTGACAAGGTATTAAGATACATAAAAGTTTAGATGAGCCTCTGCAAAAAGAAAAAATCAAGCCGACAGGATTTAAATTCCCTTTAGAATATATACAATGAAACAACCAAAAGAGTAGCATATGTCATATAAATTTAAAAGTTTAATTTTTTTCTGAATTAGGAATAATATTAATAACTTCCATGAACTATTGACAAAATAGAAACAAAATGGATGCCTACTTCCACTTTCATCAAGGACCTCTGGCAACAATACTGAGAAAATTTTCAAAAAGCTCAGACAATACTGAATTTTATGCAGGCTGTTTTCCTGTCTGTTTTAAGCTACTCAAAGTCAGCCTCAGAGCAACAACAAAGAGGAGAATGATTTATTTCTTCTGCTTTGTGGAGCCTTCCCCATAGTTGTGATAGTATCAGTTCTAGGTCAAAAGTAGCTCAGTTGGTCTGTGCCAGCTCAAGCAGTAGTTGCATTTTGATAGCAGGATAACTATGAGTCAGAGGGATTTTCAAAGGAACACTTTTGCAATAGTGAGATACACTCTAAAATTGCTGTTAAATTGCAAACGGAAAGATGATACTATAGGTCAGTGTTTCATATGTGCTGGAGCTATTTGTGTAAGATGAGATGTCCTAGGAGATGTTATCTCTATAAAAATGGTGATTTAAAACCATTCTTTTTATACAGAAGAAATGATACAGGAGAAATGACACAGATGTATGTGCAGGACAAAGTACAAGGACCTGCACAGGTAGGCTAGCTTAGTGAAATTACCTTATTAATTCGGTCATAGTTGCACTATTATGACAGATCCTTATTTCCTGTACTATTTGTTCGACAGAAAAGACAGTGGACTCTATGTTTCCTGTACATCTGGCAAAGAGGCAATAATTACAGTATCTGAAAAACACTGTATGCTAGATACTGCAATAGCATGCAAAATTTTCCTGCACTGTTTTATATTTTTGAATTTAATATTTCTCTCTGATGCTGGTAAACAAACTCTTTGTCTTTTAATTATACTCTTGATTGGTTTATTCATTCATATGAAGGAAACATAGCCAATACAAGAGTCAGAACACCTTGACCTTAAATAATACTTTTGTTTAACTATGTTGTGTGTAGCTATGCCACAGTTTATCACAATAAAACAAAAATTCCATGGAATTTCAAAAAAAACCACTGGAACCAATCACCTAACTTCTTGTATTCTTAGGATGACCTGGTGTTGGTGTTGACCAGCCAGCACTCACACAAAAAAATTACAAGGCACAGTCAAGGTAGCATACCTCAGAGACTACTCTTAATATGCATTTTGGATACAGCTTTGATCCAGGTGTCAGGAGAATTTAGTAGCATGCACATGGACCTTTCCATATCTTTTTGACCTCAGTGACAGAGAATGGTAGTCCTGTGTAAGTTGTATTTGTTATTGTAATGCAGTCTCTTGTTATGTGCATTTCCCACATTTATTTTATATTTATATACTCAATTGTTCCTAACTCCTTTAACTTGCTCTTTTTGGATATTGCTGTGACCATAGTTTAGTTTATTTTGTAAAGAAACATTTAACACCTGTATTAATTACTTTAATACCTTGCAGACACTTGAGACCTTGTGTAACTTGACAAAACACAACACTCAAACACTGGCACACAAACCCCTGGCGGGCAGTGTATTACACTGAGCTCTGCAAGCAAAGGCATCACACAGTGTTAGCAAAGCTATGAGATGAATCAGCCATTACACTGATAAGAATCAGAAGAAAGTCTGCTGTCTGTAGGTGAAGCTGCATGACAGTAAGAAGTCACAGTGTTGTAATAAGTCAGACCTGAAGTCTGATGTGGATCAGGAGTCAGGTCTCTGAAATCTGGAAAAGAATGCATGCAGCACAGCAAAGCAGGGTTTGCAACATGGGGCTACTCAGGTGCACAAAGACCCAAGGTAAGGTTTCATCAAAGCCTAAAAGATTAAAAGCATTCCACTTTTATTGTGGTTCATAATTTGTGGTTACTTATTTGAACACTCTTCCAAATTTACTCACTATACCATTTTCTTTCTCTAATCATTGAAACACAATAGAAGATGCTCCCTCAAAGGTCTCAGTTTTCTTCTGGTATTTTTTGTGCTGCACAAGAATTCTCTCAGTCCTGAATACAAACAATGTGCATTATTACCAGACTGTAAAACATGTTCCTTTCAAAGATATGGATTACCTTTTTATTTGGGCAATAAAGGAGTTAATGTTTATGGAGCAGAAAATATTTTTTCCATATACCCAAGGGAAATGTCATGGAATAACTGCCAAAAGAGCAAAATATTCACCTTGATATCACAAAGGGAAGATTCCCAAAAATAGATCCATATTATTTCATTTCTGATTAAAACATTATTGCCCAGTCAACACTGTGTGTGTTTGTGTGTGTGTATGTGAATATACCATGCAGATATCTACTCTGCTCTGAACAGTTTCTTTTTTTTTAGTTTTGGAGTGGCATGCTCAGTTGTGTTTTTCAGCAGAGAAAAATAAGCAGGATACTCATATATTATAATTTATGAAAAACATTTTCTGAAATTGTTTGGGTTTGCGTTATTTATTCAGGGACAGGAGACAGCTAATTTCTAGTTAATCTGCTATCCATTCCTAAAAGCTGCTTTTCTTTAAAACTGTTAGGTGTTTCATTTTCTGTTTTTAGGTTTGTTTTTTTTTGGGGGCTGGGGGAAGCATTGACTGGTTTTTCTTTATACTTTGGATTTTTTTTGTTTGGTTGGTTTTTGCTTTCCTAATTTGTGGCACTTGAGTATAATAAAGAATATAATAAAGAATTTTCTTGAAAAAAAATAGGCATTGATCATTTAACAACGACTTTTACTAAATTGTCATTTCATATGAAATATGAAAAGAGCAAATATGCAAAAGCTGTCCCTTGATAGCTTGAAGTTTTAGTTCTTCTGTGTAATTGATCAGAAGCACTATCAGCTCACTGTTTTAGCCATAATTCTTTTCCTTTTTGTTACCCTTGTCTTTTTGTTGATAAGCCCTTTAGAGTAAGGAATATGATGTTCTGCTGCTAGAAGCAGGCCCATACTGATCATGCTTTGCATGTGCTATTGAGATATTTAAACAAAATACATGAGATAGAAAGAATTATATCGATCATTTTAAATGGCTATTTTTATGCCAATTGCAAGACCAAATTCTTCACAGTTATACATGTACACAATGTCTATAACACATAATTTTATTCACAACTGGGAAAACATATTTAAGAAAATAAACTTTCATATAAGATTTTGCTGAAGGGAGTAGGCAAAATACCTCAGCCAGAAGGAAAAACACTCTGAATTTCTGAAAACAAGCGAATTTTAAGATATATAAAACAAGCAGATGTATAACTGATGGACTCAGCCTTGGCCAGCAGTAGGTTCAAATTGGAGCTGCCTGGCATTGGCTCCATCAGACATGGGGAAGCTTCTGGCAGCTTCTCACAGAAGCCACCCCTGTAGCCCTCCCTGTATCCAAATCTCGTCATGCAAACCCAATACAGCAGAACTTCAGAGAAAACTTATTCGCTGTATCTTATCCCACATTTAAGTAAACCCTCCTTCAGAATTTCCTTCACTGTGAAGTTAGGTACTAAACTCAAACTGTAAAGACAGTTTCTCAGTTCAGACAGATGTAATGTAGGAATAATAGATGCAATTGTCATTTATTTTGGCAGATAAGCACTTCCAAAGAGTTGGTCTTTGATGGTATATTTAGAATAGATTTTCATTATTAAAAAAAATAGTTAAGCCATAGACCTGAATTGGAATAGGCAAGCTACAGAAGAATTCTAATCCTTTTTCTATCAGTAATGTACCTTCATTATGCTTCATATACTCTCATCTTTTAACATTTAATTTGTGATTTTTGCTGAAAATTTCCTTTGAATCACTTACAAAGTTACTGTCTGACCAAAAGAAATAGCATATTCTTTCAGTTATTCCAAGCATTATTTTAGCTTTGTGTATTTTTTAGCACACTGTATTTTCAATTTTTATTCATAGCCAAAACTTACTCATAGTTCTATCAGCTTTATCTTTTTTTCATAATAGTCTTCTAAAATCATAATTAAAAAATAGACAACTCTGATTAAAATAAAAAGTAGTACTGATGACCGGCACAGAAAATATTTTCTGGGATGTAGTTAAAGCTTTATACATCACTACCTCTTTCTTTTTGTTATTTATTTTGTGTTTCTTGATTAATGCAATTTAGTGTCTCTTATGTTTTACTTGGTGCAGTGGCAAGTTGAGATGAAGACTTTAGGGATTTCTCCACCACTGCACACAAATTTTCTCAAGGTCAGATCTTGCTGTATCTTTCCATTAAACATTCACTCACACTTCGGTTTGTTTTGCAGTCTTGTGATCATTATTCCATAGTTTTGTGTATTGCAAGAACATCTCTCATTTCCTCCAGCTCCTTAAAGATGCATCTTACCCTTGTTTACTGGTGCCTTACTTTTCTGTCATTTAAAAAGTAAGAAATATCATTCTCAGTATCATTGCCTAAGTAATGGATGTAAAACCAAAAAAGTTGCTAAGTGTGGAAAATTGATCCATCTAAGTACATCTCTAATGTCTAATACTCCACAGAGCCTTAATGATACAAAATGTTTCACTAATCTAAAAGTGACTGTTAATGTGATTGAGAATCAGAACCTCAAACTTTTAAAGATCTAGGACACAATGAGATGTTTTATATTTCAGCAATTTCCACAGAGTGCTGTCAGTGTGAGTTCAAAGTTCAATGTATTCGATGCCTTTATTGATCTGGCTAGTGTAACTGTTCTTCTTTTGGATTAAAGAAGTGTGAAGACAATTACAGCATAACACAAGTGAGTACCAATGCAGAATAATGGCATTGGCTGAAATCCAGGCAAGAAGTGAATGCCTATATGTATGATTCACAGTAAGATGTAGAATATAAGAGAAAAATGAATATAAAAATATAAGAAAAAAGACCACCCTCGGGTTCTATCTAATCCACAGGTTTTTAAGCAATTAATTTTCTGAGTTTCTCTGGCTTCCTATTGCTCCCCACCTGTGCACATGCATGAACAATTCAGCTGTGACTGCAGCCATTGCATCTTTCCTTTAGCTGTGACCTTGGAAGACACTGCACATGAAATTTCCTGCAGAAGGTGACTTTTACTGTCCCTTTCTTTAACGATATTTCAATTGACCAGTGCATGCTGAATAATTTTCAGTGGATTTTAAAACTAAAATTCTATGAGTTAGGTATGGCATGTAGTTTTCAGGAAATGTTCAGGAAGGCTCACTCCACTGAAGGTACAGAAGATGTAAGCTACCTAGCAGATTTCTCACTCTGGCTAAGTGTTAATGCTATATATATTACAAGTATAACAAATCATCTACACCTAGCATAGAAGAAGAAAAATTAATCTCACAATAATGCCAAAGTCATATTCTAAGATGAGAACATTTTCTTTTAGCTAACTATTCTGCTTTTTAGTTGTCAAGCAGAATCTATAGAGTCCACTAAGAAATAAAAAATTATTTCTAAAAAGCATAGAAAACTCATGTATGAAATATCCACTATATAGCATACAGGAACCAGAATTTTAAAAATGAAGTCCAGTTAAAAGGCTGAAAGCCCATTTTGAATCTGAATCATGTTAATCACCTTCTTCTTCTTCTTCCCAGAACTTCTCCCTGGGACTATGTCCACAAGGCTGAGTCAAAAAGCATCTTCTACCAGAAAATGGTAACCTACTATTTAGGCATGGGTTTTCTAGAAGTGGGTGGCATATAATGAGACTCAGTAAATTACTATTTCTCTCTTTTAATGACTAAAATATTATTTTCATTATACCTTTTTTAACCCAATATCAGGCTAACATATTGACCTTCACCATTAACTTGATACTTGTCGATTGCTATTTGAAAATCCAATAATTCTGATTTTAATTTGGATAATTAATACAATTTTGAGTTGTTTTTTTTTTTCCTTAATGGTAATATCAGATAAACTCATTTATCAGTGATAATAAACCATTCATCATCATATGGAGAAATATCCTGCCAATTGCTAAAGCAATAAAATTTTGATTAGAAAATTCAATCAAATAGATATCAAGTTAAGAAATTCTCAGATTTCTTACTGAATAGAAAAAAAACTACAAGTTTTTTTCTGAAAAAAAATATTGATGCTTCAGTATGTCAATTACAGTTGTTTCATAAAAGAATTGCACTTTTTAAAAATATTGCAAAATAGTTTATTTCAAGAAGTCTGTTTCTGACAAATCATTCCATCTATAGACAGAGGATAAAAAAACGGAGAAAACGAAAATGTAGGTTTCTCTCTTTTATCTCACTTTGCTTTTTCCTGGAAAAAGATGTGTCAAGAAAAATAAATTAAAAGAAAATATTTACTTTAAAAAAAACCCCCAAAACAACAAAAGAACCCCCTACCACAACAAATCACCGATGACTATCAAACTTCTCTGAACAAATCATATAGCTAAGTAAAGAAAAACTGGTGTTCCTCAGAGTTGAATACAAAAAAGCCAGTATAAGAGGAGAAGAATCACATAGATATACCAATAAAAAAGAATAGGTACTGCTGAGGAGAGGGGTAGTTTTTGTGGGAGAATGGAAGACTTTACTTCACCTGGGAGTTTAAGCCCACAGCTGTCTCCATTAAAGCATAAGACCTCTTCTCTTTATTTTCAAAATGTGTAACAGAAGTTAGTACCTGTTCCCAGAAGTTTAAGATCTAAAAATAAAATTTCTTAGGCCAAATCAGATAGTAAGTTGCTTCTGAAGTCTAACTTGGACTCCTCTTTCTTTGCAGCAAAATCGTCCCCACTTGCTTCTCCCCAAATGAAAGGTTTTTCTAAGAGAAGTAGAGTGAAAGAGCAATTCCCTGTGAGTGTTCTTTATTGTGGAACTCATTCACTTTATAACTTCGTTCACAAAAGGCTGAGTATGTTAACCTCTGGAAATACTATTAAACTTATTTTCTGTCTATTGTACTGAGGAAACTAAGGGGAAGGTTGGATTTACTAGCTGTCTAAATATATGGATAATGGATATATTTGTGTCTTATTTTGGGACTAGGATTCAAAAGATTTCACAGTCTTTAAATACACAATAAAACCTCTCATAATTAAATGGAATCTCATTTCTTGACATATTTGATATTTTGGATAAACTGTAGTTATTATCATAATTTTCAATTTGCAAGGGAGAAAAATGTGAGCAAATTTTGGGTCTTTCTCTGCTAATGATGAAAGTGTAATTTATATATATCTATGGTGAGTTTACTGTATTGCTTTTATCCTGCTTCTCTAAGATAAAATAAATTGAAACTGCTGTGGAAATCAAATTATTCTATTATCTTATTGAAAAATTATGTCTTATCAAAGAGAGGTAATAGTTAAAATCTGGAAGTATTTATATTATTGTATAAAATTAGACTACATTTCCTTTAGAAGTGCATATCACTACAAGTTAGTGGATTCATTATTTATCGTAAACTTTTTTTCACTTGCATAGTCCCTACATGTCAAGTCATGACATTTTAGGATAATGTGCATTTTCACTATACAGTAAACAGTTCTGGAAATTTCTAATTTAAAAATGAACTAAGTCCAAGCAGCAGAACAGGATTAAAAACATAAACCCAAATATTTGGCAGTTTTTAAAGTCTCTCAGTAGGAATTTCCAGAAGTCATCTTTTTTTTTTTTTTTTTTTTTTTTTTTTGTTAAATAATGGAAAAAAAAATGAGAGAACTTGAGGTACAGCCACCTAATTTCCATCCATTCTGTTTACCAAATATATTCATAGACTAATGGAATCACAAAATTCTTAAGGTTGCAAAAGAACTCTATGAGCATTGAGTCCAACTGTTAACCAAACACTGCCCAGCTGTACTTTTTTTGTGCACTCAAAATGAATGCTGATTATGTTTGTTTAGCTCCCCGTCCATTTCTATGATAAGTGATGGCTTGGATATTGACTTATGATTTGTAGAACCACAGAATCCTTGAATGGTTTGGGTTGGAAGGGACCTTTAAAATTCATGTTTCTGCCTTACCTTGCCATGGTCAGAGACATATCTTACTATATTAGCTTTGTTGATCTCGTGTTGGGTGTAGAAATATTCAACTCATTTTTCATACATAATTTATACAACTTACCAAAGATTTTAATACTCTCCACTTAATCTACTTTATATTAACAGTATGGCAAAAGATCTGGTTTCTATATGTTTAAATTGGTAGTGATCCCCAAAGGACCCTTCTTTTGACTGAGTAGTAAGGAAATCTTACAAATATTTAAAATATTACCTATCAGCTTGCTGTGAACGGCAACACACGTTTCAGAAGAATGGAAAACCAGAAACAGCAGACCTAAGAAAGACCACATTTCAACAACATTGTCGTTTATATTGCAAGAACTGTGTGTAGTGGCTCATCAAAACAGTACAACTGGGCAAAATGAATTTTTTCCGTTAAGTGGAAGTGTCAACAGGAAGTCAAAGACTAAGTCTCCCTCAAAAGCCAAGGAATATCTGTAATTCAGAAAAATATCTGATGCTGGACAGAAGGAAAAACCAAAAAACAAGCAAGGTGCTGGTAGCATGAAGGCACATGGTGGGATTCCAAGAGTTTGCACCAATGACCGGACTCAGACCATGATCAGACTGGAGTGAAGGACTGAAATGGGGAATCACAACCAGCAGAATACTGACAGCTGACTTGTTCTAAGACCTCTGTTTAATGTTTCTGCATTACACTTAGTACTTTTGTGTTTAAAACAACCAAATCCACAGTTTCAGAGAGAAGAACACATTATATTACATGTTAGGAAGAAATTCTTTACTGTGGGGGTGGTGAGGCACTGTAATGGGTTGCCCGGAAAAGCTGTGAATATTCCATCTTTAGAAGAGTTCAAGGCCAGGCTGGATGGGGATTTGAGCAACCTGATCTAGTAGGTGGCATCCCTGCCACTGGTGGGCGTTTGGAACTGGATGATCTTTAAGGTCCCTTCCCATTCTAGGCATTCTAATTCTATGATTCTATGGTTCTAGGTGTATATATATAGCATGTGAGCAAACCAGTTGTATCTCAAGGCTCTGTCTGCCTCAGCTTCCTATCACATCCTCCTAGTGTGATAACTTGAGGTCTGTTGCATGTTACTAAAAGCCCCTGCCATCTAAACACCTTTTCCTAGCATTGACATTTGCCCTCCTTTGCTTTGGCTCCTTCTCCCTTAAATTCCCCGATTCTTTCTCTCTCTTCCACTGCATTCCCTCAACAAAAAGATTATGAAATGTGGCTATTTGATATAATGCTAATTAACAAGTCATATTTTCAGCAGGGAAAAAGAGGGACTTAGTTATCATAAGATTACCTACAGTGTCTTTCCCTCAACCAGCACCAGTTATGAATATTCACAAAACTTAAAGAAATTTAATAATTTTGAGACCTATCTCCTTGCCAGACACTGACACAGTTTAAAATTTAAGGGCAAGACCTTTTTCCTTAGGATATTGATGTAGACTAGGAATTGCTCATGAATGAATGAAAGAATGAATGAATGAAAAAAGCCCAACAATTCATTAATTCTTTTTTCTTTCAAAATCATTTTATCCTTATGAGCTAATATTTAAATAGCTTACTATAGAATTGTGCATAGATATTAAGTAACAAGAAAGATTGTAAATAATTGAAAAGTTCTAAGGAGATACTTAGAAGAGTGTAACAAGGAAAAGGAAATGTTTTATTAATGAAGGGACACCTGAAATCAAAATCATTCTCACTGGTTAATGAAATACGATGTCTTATAAGCAAACTACATTTTTGATGTAGGAAACTACAATATACTAGGAAACACAAGATAATCCATCTCATCTATTACCCTAGAAAATGCATTACAACATAATAGAGATCCCGTAAATCACTCAGTGAAATAATGCATGTGCTATAGTACATCATGAACCAGACAGATTATACTAATGTCAGAAAGGCAGCTCATTAACTCCATTATACAATGAGTAAGCAGTCACCTGGCTGTACAACCTCCATATCCCTATTACCATCAGAACAAAATGAAGGAAAATCTATCACAGTCATTTTTCATACAGTCATGTGACCAACATTTTCTCTTGTTTTCAGTTATTGAGATAAGTGCCCTTGTACTCTATGTTTTGTGCAGTTCTGACAGCTTTGCAGATCCTGGATATAAGCTCTGGCTAGAAAGTGTGTTGCACATCTTTTGAAAGTGACATGTCATAATCATGGGTGCCACTGCCTATCATGAAAGCAGAAAAGTAAGAATCGCAGTGACACCTTTTAAACAAAAACAGTAAGAATCCCTGTGAATTCAATGCCTTGGCAAAGAATCAGGACAAAAACATAATTAATATAAAATTACACTGTAACCATTATATTCATAAATATAATAAGTATACATTTTTTCTTTTTATAGAGAAAATATTTTAAAAATATTAGCTTTGGATTTACAGAACAAATAATTATGTGTATTCAAAAAAAATAACAGCATGTTATCTTCAGTCTTGGGTAATAATATATTACTTTTATCTAGATACTAAGACACTCAGGAACCCATTAGTGGCACCTGCCTTCCCTAGGTATAACTAAGGTTCAGATCCTGAAATACACAGGGGTGCTATTTTTCTCTTTAAAGATATATGCCCATAATTCAAGAAACATTAATGCTATTGAAGTCATTACTCAGTTCCTACCTAGGTCTGTAGGAATTTAAATCCACTTGAAACTACACAAATACTGATGCCATCATCCAGTCACCAAATTGATGAAGAAACCAGCTCATATAAAACACAAATATAAAAATGGATTTGTTAATGGTGATGATCACAGAATCATCACCTAATCATAGAATGGCTTGGATTGAAGAGGGCCTTAAAGATCATCTAGTTCTAGTCCCACTGCTGTGGGCAGAGACACCTTCTGATAGACCAGGTTGCTCAAAGCCCCATCCAACCTGTCCTTGAACACTGCCAGGGATGGGGCATCCAGAGCTTTGCTAGGCAACCTGTTCCAGTGCCTCACCACCCTCACAGTAAATAACTTCTTCCTAATATCTAATCTAAATCTACTTTTTTTCAATTCAAAGCCATTCTCCTTTCTCCTATAACTACATGCCCTTAGTCTCCGCTTTCCTTGTAGGCTCCCTTCAGGTACTGGAAGGCTGCAATTAGGTCACCACAAAGCCATCTCTTAGGCTGAAAAATCCCAATTCTCTTAGCCTCCCCTCAAAGGAGAGGTGCTCCCTCTGATCATCTTTTTGGTCAACTCTGGACCTGCTCCAAAAAGTCCATGTCCTATCTTTGCCGAGGATCCCAGAACTGGATGCAGCACTGCAGGTGGGATCTCACCAGAGTGGAACAGAGGGACAGAATCCCCTCCCTTGCCCTGCTGGCCACAATGCTTTTGATGCAGCCCAGGACACAACTGGTTTTCTAGGCTACATGATGCTAGCTCGTGTCCAGCCTCTCACCTACCAGCACCCCAGAGTCCTTCTCGGCAGGGCTGCTCTGGATCTGTCCATCCCCAGCCTGTGTTGATACCTGGGGTTGCCCCAGCCCAGATGCAGCACCTTGCGCTTGGTATTGTTAAACACATGGGATTCCCATGGGCCACTTCTTGAGCTTGTCCAGGTCCCTCTGGATGGTTCTCATCCTTCAGGTGTGTCAAGTGCAACACTCAGCTTGGTGTTGTTTGCAAAATTGCTGAGGGTACACTCGATCCCTTTGTCTGCATTGTTAATGAAGATATGGACTCCTGAGGGACACCACTTGTCACTGATGTCCATCAGGACTCTAAACCATTGACCACGACCCTCTGGATGTGACCATCCAACCAATTCCTAACCCACAGCTGAATCCATCTCTTCCCAATGCAGAGAGGATGTTGCGGAGGACAGTGTCAAAGGCTTTACGAAGCTGAAATAAATGACGTCCGTAGCACCATTCTGACCCAGTCCACTAACGGAGTCACTCCATCACAGAAAGCCACTGGGCTGGTCAGGCAGGAACTGCCCTTGGTGAAGCTGTGCTGGCTGTCTCAATTCACCTCTTTATCCTCCATGGGTCTTAGCACATCCTCTTGACGGATCTGTTCCATCATGATCCCAGGCAAGAAGGGAATGTATCTTTCTGAGGTGGACACCGTTACCCCAGCATATTAAGACTAGGCTCAGTTAGAGTATGAAATTTAGTATGGAGGGAGTAGCAAAGTGAAATTTCTTGCCTGTCAGATGGAATTGTGTCCCCATGTTAAATTCATCCTAGCATGTGACAAGTGACGTATGTCACCTTGCATGTTCAGTGACAAACTCAGTACAAATTGAGGCTTTGATGCACAAATCTAAAATTCACTTATTCCATCTGAATGAGGCTGTAACTAGGTATAAGAGAAACACAGGGTGAAACAAAGTCTGTTTCTGATAAATTGTGTAAATCCAGTCTAAATCCTCTGGAACTACGAAGCTGGAGAGGTGACTGCCCAATTTGTTTACTATGTGATATGTATTTCTGCAGGTAGGTGAAATATAAAATGAAAAATCTCCCATTACATTGTACATAAAAACATAGTAGAGGCTGACCCAACAGAAAAATGTGTGTATTAAATATACTAGCTATATTAAGTACACATATTAATTTCTATTTGCCAAAGAGGGTCTTTATTGTTCTTTTGCCCCGGGCTCTCGGAATCAGGGATGACAACAAGAAAAAAAGGATTTTAAAATTCCTAGTGCAGCTCTGCAAGCAAAGCATGTTCCTTGCTGAGGCAGAAGAGCTCAGCAACAACTATTTTCAAGTTGTAAGGTGAAAACTTTGAAAGTCGCATACTAAACAATCAATTTATACTTTAAATAAGCATACACATTTATTTTCTTCTTCACGACTCATAGGAGAGATTTATGTTCATATATATATTCATAGAAAACTACATGGAATAGCTGTGCTTCACACTCATTCTGGTCTCACTGATCTCTTGAGCAAGAAATAACACAGTTGAGCTCCAACCACTCTGATATTTCTTTACATTGCATTCACAAATTTTGCACTGTTGATTGATATCTTTTATTTTTTAGTGGAGGCATATGGGAAGATAAAAGCAGTGCCAGGGAAACACTGAATAATATAACAAAAATTCATCAATCTATAAAAATGGTAGGCTACAAGAAGCATACACTTATTTATATTCTTCAAACATTTCACTTATTCAGTGTGATTAAATGAATAAAGGAGGAAGATTTTAATATGTTTCTAAGGTAGGTAGTAAGAAAGTATTCTATTATTCTTAATGAGTTAATAATAATTCCTTGTATGTCATATAGTGGAAATGTGTTTTAGAGCCACACTGAAGGTGTTCAGGTGTTAGAGAGTAATGATGCACCTACTGTAGGTGTGAATAGGTTTTCATTGCGATGATTTACAGTCCTCCTCAGTGTATTATTATCACACAATAACACTTTGTTCAATGACTGTGTAGAGTTTTCATTAATGTTAATGTGGAAAATTGACCCCTAATATTTTGTAATTAGTGGTCTGATAGTCACAGTCTTGTATAGCATGTTCCTGTGAATGTGTTTATCCATGATAAATAGAAGTGTTACTTTGGAAACTTATTTTCTATTTGAAGCTATCATAAGTTTTAAACTTCAGTACTGCAATACTGACTAAATATTAAAGAAAACATGAACTCATAACTTTTGTCTCTGGAAAACTTCAACATTTTCCTACTCCTATTTATAATTTTTAAAATATATCTCTGTTTCTTAAATCAATATCAGTGGTACATGTTTCTAAAAGCAACCTTTCCTCTAGTACCATGTATTTCAAAGCACTCATTAAACTGGGGAGTCTGTCTCTATAAATCTTATTTATCATCCTGTGTGTAAGCTGGAACTGAGATAGGCAGTAGTAAAACCTATGCTAGTATAATTCTTTCCTTTTGTATGAGTAAAATACCAGTTCTAACCTTGTTGATAGACTTTTTTTACCCTCTGGAGGAATATCAAATGAGATGAATTAAACACATCCTAGAGAACTAAGTAAAAAGGTGACACTTTCGTTATTTTTCTGTTTTATTAAATACTCTCCAAAGACAACAAACTCCACAATTTTAGTGGTAAAGGTCAGTTACAGAATTCATTTCCATTTTCTTTGTGCTTCAAAAAGAATGTTTTATAAGTGAAAAAAATCTGTAATAAAATCTTTTTCCCATTCCCCTGTTTTGCTAACCTTACATACAAATATAAATGTTAATCTGCATATTAATAACGATAATGAAGTTTTTGTCTTTAATGTAGTAAATTACATATTCCTTATTCTTTTCACCTTTTTTATACTGTGTTCTGATATAGAACTAATAATGAAAATTAGTAGAGAGTACTTGGGAAAAGACTGGAGATCTACAAGGAGAATATATTTTGAAAATTTATAATTTGCCTGTTGACGATACATTAAACCACTGGGGACATTTCTTGTTATCCTAACTAATGTAAGAGTTAGTTACATCAGTATATTAAATATTAACCAGTATAAAACTTTGCTTTTAGTGAAAGAAGATACACGTACCTGCTGTAATTATCTCTAAACTTTAGTTTACTTTTTATTAAAAAAATTATAAACAGTGCTTTGAAGCATGACATGTAATAATACCTATAATAGTGTGGGGTGGGTAGGTAAAAAACCTTTGAAATCCCATGGAAATCACATAAAGTAAATGCATTTTTTCCTACAGTAAGCATCATGAAAAAGTACATTATTTCAGATAAACTAGTTGGAGCAAAGACATGACTATTTTTAGGCATATCAGCAACTGGAAATGAAATAATGGGGTTTTTTTAATTATCAGATCCTCAAATCCTTGTTTATTGCTGAGTTGTACATTAAACGGTTTAATCCTTTTTTATTCTAATGGAAAATTGGTGTTGAAGAACTCCTATGAGTTATTGTCAATGTGATTTGAGTCTCTCTGCATAAGATTGCCATTGTTTTCTGTTTCTCTATGTTATAGTAGCTTGAAATGATTACAGAAATGGGGAAAATCTGCAAATAAGTCAAGAAACAGAAATTTAATTCCTCATAATTTTTATCCCTCAGCTTCATGGATTCTATTCCACATTTTTTTGTTTAGTTCTTATCTGCCAGGAGATGGAGACAGAGAATTTGAATCTTTCATCTCTTCTTTGCAAAAAAACCCAACAAAAAACATCTCAGAAAGATAAAACATAAACAGTACATAACTGCCCTATGTTAAGACATTATTTCTTGGTCTTGTGTTGCTCTTGTTAAATATCCGTGCTACTGCCAATACCTGTTCTGTAAATAAATACTGGAAAACAAAAGGCATTAGAACAGTCTTTGTTAAAATTATTCTTTTATTGAATTTGTTTCAATGTGTACACAACTTGAAGTGAATGTATTACAATTGCTCCTAGTTAGTTTTTTGATCTTGACCATGTTACTAGCTAGAAAGTCTGAAGATTTCAAAGAAGTGTGAACAAAGCAGAAGTAATGTTATACGTCTCAACATCTGGTGGTAAAAGTCTTTGATTCATTTATTAGTATTAGTATTCAGACTTAGAAACCTAAAATATATGTCTTAACAAAAGGCAGTGTTAAAAAACAATAGGGTGAAAATCAGATTTTTTTCTTTCATTTACTGAATACTTTTGGATCTTTTGTGTCAAACTGTATATAAACTTAGTTTTACTTTATTTTGACTTTGCTAATTTTAAGTTCATAGGCATCACATTGTCCTTAGAAAAAAAATCTTTATTACTGTATTTGTATCATATCATATTTAGTTCCTTTACTTTTAAAACAAATAGATAATTATTAATTAATGGGTTTTTTCCAGATAGGATTTTAATTTAAGTATTTCTTTTAAAACCTGAAAAAAAAATCTGCATCCTTCAAAAGGAATAATGTTGTTTTATTTGAAGAGCTGGAACACTGCTAACAATTAGAAATGGTTACTTAGGAAAAATTCTTGGGAAAATATCCCCAAAGAAAATTTTTCTTCATTTTCAAACCCACCCAAATATCCACATACTTACTTTAATATTTCCTTGTGAGTATACTTTTTTCCTTATATCAGTATATATTAAATATTTCAAACAATAAAGAAAGGATTTCTTTTTGCGGATACTCTCTTTTTTAACATAGAGCCTTAAAATATTTGAACGCTTACAACTGTAGTTTTCATGTACAATACACCTTTTCATGAGACACAAGTCAAAGCACCCTCAGTCAGTTGCAGTGCCTGGAGATACTAGTATACAATCCCTTCAAGAACATATTCACTTTGTGCTAATGAAAAACATATTCTGTGAGTGAATATTATGGCTTCCCTACATAGCCAGAAGACAAAGCTTCTGATTACAAACGCATACAAATCAGTGAAAGTCCTGACAAAACTGCTGCCAGGAACATTGAAGACAAATGAAAAGTACATACAATTTCTGCAGAGGACCTACAAATCTGGCAGGGCAGAACTAGCCCAAAGGAAGGCAGAGAAGTATAATGAATGCTTCTTTTATTCCCTACTGGATGTCAGACCTTTCAGAATTCCTTAGAAAACCACATTTTCAGTTCTCTTTAATGCTCATAGGTTTTTCTTAACACAGATTTAGGGGTTTTTTTTCCAACAAGGTCAAGTGGACAAAAGAAAAGGACCTCATTCCTTTGAGTAGCAAAAGCTATCTTTCCTAAAAAATTATAATTAGTGAATTTTGTCTGTCATTGAATACAGAAGAGCAGTAAAGACAAAGGGAGCATGAAGGAGGGAAAATAAGGCACGATTTTCTTTGACAAACTTCTGGATTGTATTTCTACAGGTAGGTAAAAGACAAAGGAAAAAATAAAATAACTATTCCCTTCAAAATCACTAGCTCATATGTTCTGCTAGGGAAATCATATTTCCCATTTACATTTGTTAAAATAAGAAACTGAAATTTATTAGAGTACATTTATGATCACTGTGACCTCCAGTCTCCTTGAAATCAAGTGGGGAACTGATAATTATAGCAACAAAGCAGTAACACTGCTACAACACTGCAACCTGCACATGGACATCTACCACCACATCCTGATCCAGGATAGAGTTCTACACAAGATGATCCTTCTAAAGGAAACAAACACATAGTCACTACATAAGTGAAACGTTAACTTCCTTGACACTTTCCTGGCATTGCACAATGCAGAAAGAGATAGCAGCTCCTCTTCTCCCCCACACACTCTTATGCTGTATTGCAGTAGGTCACTAAATTGGAGAGATATGGATTTGAAGCACGGACCATTTGGTGGATTAGGAATTGGCTGGACGGATGCAACCAGAGAGTTATACTCAACAGTGCTACATTCCAGGCAGAAGCTGGTGATGGAGCTCCACAACAACTATTTAAATTTATACCTGGAGGAAATCTGTATCCTCTACAGTAGCTCAGTGCTTACTGGAGTCTTTCAGGACATAGGAGAACCAAGTTGCAAGTGTTTCCCCTCTTCTTTGAGAGGTTCATTAGAGTATTGAATTATCTACTATCTGGATAGATAGAAATAGCAGAACTATGTGCCATTTTATGAGACAAGTGAACTCAAAATATAATACAGCATGATCTGTAGCTGGGTAGTTTATGTAACTTCTCTGAGGAGTTTTGTATCTCCTTGAACTAAAGGTTCTGATTAAAGTATATCCCTGCTTCCCAGTTTTCCAGTTACAGAAGAGTTACTGGGATTATAGGGCATTTTCCCTGTGCTGTTTGCTTGTGAGATCCTGGAAGTTATTTATAGCTAAGTTGTAACAAAGCATTTTGAAGATTGTTCAAAGGACAGGAAAAAGGATATCAATTTGGAACCCTTACAAAGACAATATTTTGACAGAGGCAACAATCAAAGGGAAAGAAGTCAGTGACAGGGTCAGTGGCTAACAGCTCCTGTTTCAGATGAGCAAAGTACTCTACAAAGGAATGAGAATCTGTCTTTGAGTGTCCTATCTCATTCCACTGATTATAGAAGGGATGTAAAGCCCATCTCTGTCAGTTTAGATACTTTTGTTAGTCAGCAAATGTTGACCAAACTGAATAAGCTTTTGTCTGAATAATTAAATTGCTGTGCAATTTGTTAATATTTACAAGCGGTGACACATGGGAAGACATTTAACAACTAGAAGCAAACAGGTAGAAAAATAATGCTGGTACTTGTACCCAGTCAATCTCACTTCAGATATAAGTGAAACTCAGAATGAAAAGTATTGTAGTCAAGAAAAAGTAGTGATTAAGGATTTATATAATTTTTAAATAAAATGAGCTTGGTAAACTCTATATGGGCATAAAATTAAGATACATGTTTAATATTGCTTTGCATGTATTGTTCCATTAGGAGCAAATATTTCAATAGCTCTGTAGAAATAACTATGTTGCAAAAGCAAACTGATATATCATGTAAAAAAAAAGTTTTAAACTACAGTATAGAACTAATTAAAATATTTAGAAAAGTGACAAACATATTAGGAAAGTGACAAAACTGTAAATGTTATAGAACCAGACTTTACTGTTCCTCCCCTCTCCAAGACATTTAAAATGGCAACATAATTCCAAACCTTAACAGTCCTGGTCTTCATCTACTGCAGATTGATGATGTCCTATCAATTTACTACTCCTGCAATGCTAAGATATACCAGCTATTAAACCTTTACTTTGTAAATCTCTATGGGAGGTGAGAGGCACTAGTGATTAAGTCTCAGCATGTCAAGAAACATGATTGCATATCAGGTTTAAGAACATCTTACATCAAAGATAGCTGCACTATAAGAACTGCATACATATGTTACCAGAGAGATGCCACCTAAGAGCTGAACACTTTGTAAATAATTTAGAAAACTAAGAAATATCAATGGCTTTTCAAGTAAAATATTATGGATTAATGCAAACAGAGATAGAAGTATGAAATAACAGCATCATATCAAATAATAGCAATAGATCAGTAAATGATCCCTCAGTGTTTGGCCCTACCTCTAATACCTAAATATAATCATCAAACAGCACCAAGCTTTGACCAGATTCCAATATTTCTACTTTAAATTGAGAAAAATCACAGTTCAGATTTCTGCGTATGGTATCTCCTTAAGGATTTGCAAGTCTGACAAAGTTAGAAATCCTGGGCTTTTATAATTCTGAACTGACAACTCAGACCCTCACATGCTCCCAGACTCACATAGTGATTTGCTCGCAAAGCCCCACACTGAACTGGGAGCAGGCATGGATCAAGCTGCTGTGCCGCAGATAGATCAGCCTTTCAGGAGCCAGGGCTATTAACATCAGTAATGTCACCAGCCATCCCACTAGATATCCCAATCCAATCTTACAGGAGCCAGATGAAGCCAACATAAAAATATATTTCTGAAATAAAAACAGGTAATGACTTCAAACGACATTAACTTTTACCTTGGTGAGAATAAAAATGTTGAGATTTGAGATAGCATTTGTTTGGTTCAGTTTTTTGTTTGCCATAGAAAGATTTCTTGCAGATATTTTCCTAGTCCACAGTTACTCAACCATACTTTTATCTTTCCCTAAGACATCAAATCTCATATTCACACTTTATTTCCATGACTGTTAACCATTGATTCTTCAGATTTTAAAGACAGAAGGGTCATAAGTCCTGTCACTTTCAGAGTGAAGAAATGAGAGAGAGAAATAGCTTAGATTTTTTTCCAGGAAAAAGAGTGGGTTTGGTTGAGGTTTTCTAAAATTTATTTCCAAGAATCACAGTTTTAAAATAAATAAATTCATTCTTAGAGGAGAAAAATAATGTATTGACTAATAAAACATAAAAAGAAATGAACTAAGCAATTAGAGCAACTCAATCATTTGCCCCCCTAAGACAAGTGTTAGTAAACTTTCTCCCAGTCCCCTTGTTACTTGACTGACTCAGAAGCCAGTACTTTCCTTACTTTATTAGACAGAGATCTGGTTCTGATTGAAAGAAGCCAGTGTCATTTGTGTTCACATTTTTAAACTCCTGATAAACTTTGGAGAAATTAAAACTGGTTACAGAAAACTTTATTTCTCTTCGTTAATTTTCTTGTATTTAAAATTTCATACTGATTGTTAAGGTAGTATTCATTGTCCTCTCCAGTAGAAGCAAGATATTTCCTATATCTATGCAAATTTCTGTTATAGATTACACAGTTCCACGTTGTTTTATCCTTGATTAATTTACTACCTCAGTTCTAGGGCACTGACAGAAAGAAGTCTTGCTATGTGAGCCAAAGTTACTTTTTGATCACATTACTATTTAAAAAAATCATAGACTTAAAGGGAATTAATTCACTTTTCTGGACTGCCCAACTCAATTGCTTGTTCTGATGAAAAATTTCCAGCAGGATAAGACCTTCTGAGAAATATAAGTTTCATAAGCAATACAGGGACTTTTGTTAACATGAAGAACATTTTTGAGTAAAGTCAAAACTGTTACATAATTTACTATGAACATTCAGACAGAAGAGGCATAACAACTTCGCTCTATATGGATTTAATATAAACACCAGAAAAATCAGCCATATTTTAATCTTAAAATTATGTGAAAAATGAAATCTTTGTATCTCAAATAAATTGATGAGAAAAGGAAGCTGAAATTTACAAACAAACAAACAAAAAAAATTGAATTAATTATAATTAATGACTGAAAGTTCTCCATTGATAAAAAAGATCTTTTTCATAAATCCACATTGATTTTTGGTTGTAATGAAAATAACTATGCTGATATAAATTAAAACTGTACCATCAGTTGTGCTCAGTCTCAATCTATGCCTAAGGATTTCAAAATATTTGAATACTCCATTTCTGAATCACTTTTTTTGGTTATTTATACCACTTGGAAACAGACTGTCAACAAACTGGTAATACACAATTTAAATGTACAAATCAATTATTTATCGGCTAATGCACACAACTGACAGCTTGGCCTAATGAGTTAGTGTAATATTAATATGCTCACAACCCCTGATGGGAGAGACAATGAGCCTTTAATGTTCAGGCAGTGCTCAATCAAGTGAAGACAAGCCAAGCTCTGTGAGGGCTCTTTAGGTCAGGCACATCCTCAAGATTTCTGAGTTACCATCGTCTGGTGCCCTGGGGTTTTAAGAATATGGTTTTGTGTCCTTTTATGTAACTATTCCTCTTAAATACTTGAGCTGCCAACTATTCTCAGCGACAATTCTGTCTCTAATTCTCAACTTCTTGCATGCCTTTAGCTCTCACACTTCCTTACATATTGACAACAGCTCAAGAGACCAGGGAGAAGGGTTTGGAGCAGGGGCTGGCAGCTTCCTGGGATCAGAGAGCATCAGGGTCTTAGTGGAGTTGCTGGGCAGCCAGGGCCTGTCCCACCTCCCCAGCCCAAAGCAGGGCAGCCAGGTGGTCACTGAGGCAGCCCCAGACCCAAGCATCTGGCACCTTCCTGGGGATGTGCTAGGCTGTAGGCCCACAGGTGAGAGTCAGGATCAGATGTGCTGAGGACAGCTTTTGATCTAAGACAGCTGAGCCTCTGTACTGTAGATTTAAGTATTGGTACAGTAAAAATGGATTTGTTTAAACCAGAGCTGCATTCAGCCAAAGACCCTAATGTCTTCCCTTTTCTTTATCTGAGTTCTAGTCCTTTAAGGATGATTATGCCCTTCAGAGAGAGCTTGACAAATTAGAGGATTGGGCAATCACCAACCATATGAAGTTCAGCAAAGGAAAGTGCTGGATTCTGCACCTGGGACGGGATGGCCCTGGCTGTACGGACAGGCTGGGGAATGAGATGCTGGAAAGCAGTGCCATGGAAAGGGACCTGGGGGTCCTGGTCAATGGCAAGTTGAATATGAGTGAGCAGTGCCCTGAAGCCAGGAGGGCCAGCCGTGTCCTGGGGGGCATCAGGCACAGCAGCACCAGCCAGGCAAGGGAGGGGATTGTCCTGCTCTGCTCTGCACTGGGGCGGCCTCACCTGAAGTCCTGGGGGCAGTTTTGGGTGCTACAATATAAGAAAGATATTAAACTATTAGAGAGCATCCAAAAGAGACCTACAAAGATGGTGAAGAGCCTTGAGGGGAAGCTGTATGAGGAGCAGCTGAGGTCCCTTGGTCTGTTCAGCCTGGAGGAGAGGAGACACAGGGGACTTCATTGTGATCTACAGCTTCCTTACAAGGGGAAGAGGAGGGGCAGACACTGATCTCTTCTCTGTGGTGACCAGTGACAGGTCCTGAGGGAATGGCCTGAATCTGTGTCAGGGGAGGTTTAGGCTGGATATCAGGAAAAGGTTTTTCACCCAGAGGGAGGCTGGACACTGGAACAGGCCCCCCAGGGAAGTGGTCACAGCACCAAGCCTGACAGAGTTCGAGAAGTGTTTGGAGAATGCTCTCAGGCACATGGTGTGAGTCTTGGGGCTGTCCAGTGCGGGACTAAGAGTCAGACTCCGTGTTCATTCCCTTCCAACTCAGAATATTCTACGATTCTGTGAAAGTAACTTTTAAAAAACAGGTTGTCTTTCAATTACAAAGCTGGTATTTTTTGGCATCATTACAAGATAGTTTTGAAAATATGTAGAGATGATAAGAAATCTCAATTCAGTAGGTAGAAAAATGTAGACAATGTTTTTCACTATCTTGTGTTCAGTCTTAAGTACAAACACCCTACATATCCCAAAAGATAACTTGCTTACAGCTTCAACCTATATGTTTCATATGTTTTTAAATACATTTTCCCCCTTCTTTTCCTGGTGCATATCTTCACTTTGGAATTCTCTTTATGCCACATTTTGATTTCCCTCCAGTGCTAACAATATCTGTAATCACTTCATTGACATTTTCTACCATTTCCCACTCTGAAAGTGTCACAAAATCACTCAGGATTGAAATTTCCAAACAATTTCAATCAACTAGTGAAGAACACCTGCTTGTTTTCTGGGGAGAAAAATTTGTGATTTAAATAAGAGAAGTGCAGAGTAACATTTAGGAAACCGTTATTTACAATGCATTGAAAAATAATTATATAAAATAGGATGTTCTGATAAACCAAAATAATTGTATCTGCAACATCTAATACGAAGAATTACATATGGTAGCAACCAGTGTCAAATTATCCGTAACTAATTGGCATTGTAATTGCCTTTAATCTGAAATACACAATTAAACATGTTCTGGACTGTTAACTGGTTCATATTTTAGGTATTCAGCTAATTAGACATTTCTTAAACTATTCATTTTGCATGTGACTTATTTGCACACTAAAATCACACCTTAATAGGATGTTTTAGTTTTCTCTGATCACTTAATGCTAGTGAAAAATTTCCCCCAAGAAGTAAAATAGATACACCTTCTTCAAATATAGTAATTAAATTAACTTTCCACTCTCTCTATACAAAAAATAAACAAAAATAATAACATTTTCTACTGTGAATAGTCTTAAATATAATTGAATACCCTCTGTTCCATTTACATCAGTATCTTTCTTCAGAGTTCAAAAGACTTGACAGAAAGGATATATTTTGGAGCATAGAACTTTGCTTTGTTATAAAATATTCTAGCATAAGTACTTTCTGGACAGAGAGATTTCTGCTTTCCCTTCATTTTTCTTTGCCAATCTTCATTCTGAACTGTAAAAGAAATTGTGTTATACAAGTTCTACAAGAATTTAGGACTGAAACCACATTGAAAATGTGCATGCATGTTTGTGAGAAAATAAACACGTCAAATCTGGCCCAGTCTCAGTAAAAACAATGATCGCATTGCTTTAAATCCCCATAAATGGCAGAGTTTTGACCTTTAAGATCAAAAGCTAGGTGGGGCAGTCTGCTTAAAAAAAAAGTATTTTAGACACTTAATTGGAAGTGCTAAAAGTTACTTTAAGCAGAAAACCAGGTTTTACCATTGGTGAAGTGGAACCCAAATAACTGTCCAAAGCTATAACAGAATTTTGGGGAATTGGTTACTCTCCTGCACCCGGCTCTCACAAATCAGCTCTGGTAACTCAGAGCTTGGAAGCTCATAGGTTTTTTGCAATGCCTTCATAAACACCAATTAATAATACAGACAACCTGGTTGCTTCATGCAAAAAGTGTAGGTTGTACTGCTATAATAGGCGCCCATTTTATGGCCCTGTGCGTAAAGCCTGGTAGGCAACTAAGGTGCGCACAGCTGTTTGCTGCCTCCCTGAAGTGGGAGTAGTGACACAGTCCATGCTTTAATTAGACCTCCCTGGATGGTGGAGATTTGTTGGAGTCTTTGCCAGGAGTCTAAGAGACAAAGGACCTTCAGCCTTCTCTGCTTTCAGATAGTTTTTTATTAGGTCTTACCAGAGAAATAGAATCACTGACGTGACCCAGACACAGCACAGAGCAGAGAATGCAGGAGAAAGCCAACTTATCAAGATTTCACAGGCTTTTTAAAGGTAAATCACCCAATGAAAACTTAAAAGGAAAGATACTTTTACTTTTCCACCAATGTTCAGTAAATCACTTTGTCACGTAGACAGGAACTGCGGAATTCTTTATTCAATCACCTTAAACTACTTCTACTGCAAAATATGGAGTCCTAGGAGAAGAAGAAGGTCTTAGAGAACAACAACAATCCTCCATTTTGGAGTTTTTACTTTTTACCTATTTACTATATTAACAAACCCAAAACCTCTAAATTTTCACCCTGTGACCATCTTACATAATATTCTATCACCTAGTTCACACCAGTGTGGATTTTAGTTCTTCCCAGAGAGTAGGCAATTTTCTCCATGGACAAAGGTCAAAAACAGAGTTGTTCAGGGGGGTTGAATCCTTCAAAACAATCAGAGAAATATTCTCTGCACTTTGGATTCCAACAGAGTGGAAAGTGAATTGAAATAGTAAAAGCGAGAGAACTCGTAGCTTGAGATAATGCAACAAGCAATAATAAATATTTAATAAATAATGGAAAGCTGTTCATGCAGCCAAAGGAAAATACAGAATTGGCTCAGTACTTCATAACCACAGGCAATGTTTAGCCGGTTGCCGGGAAGCAAGTTTTCATCACTGGTAACAGTTACTTGGGAAGACAAATATCCTAACTCTGAACATCTCCTTGCCCAGAGCTCTAATTGCAGAACATGACATCCTATGGCATGAAATGTCATAGAGTCATAAAATGGTTTGGATCGGAAAGGACCTTAAAGGTGATCTAGTTCAAACCCCCTGCCATGGGCACAGCCACGTTCCACTAGAGCAAGCAGTTCAAAGCTCCATCCAACCTGGCCTTGAGCACTTCCAGACATAGGACATCTACAACTTCTCTGGATAACCTAGTCCAGTGTCTCACCACACTCACAATGAAAAGATGCATCCTAATATCTAATCAAAACCTACCCTCTTTCAGTTTAAATTCATTACCCCTCGTACCATCCCTCCCTACTCTTATCAAAAGTGTCTCTCCATCTTCCTCATAGGTCCCCCTTAGGTACTGGAGGGCTTCTGGAAAGTCGGCTCTGAGCCTTTTCTTCTACAGGCTGAACAACCCCAACTCTCTCAGCCTGTCTTCACAGGAGAGGTACTCCAAATCTGTGATCATCTTCATGGCCCCTGTCCTAGGTTACAATAGAGATGTATTCTATTACCACCAGCTGTGGGCCATTAGCTGTTATCTCCTGCTGTGACCCACCCCTGATAACAGACAATGGGCCATCAAGAAACAGCTGCATGACTCATGGACTTATCTCATCCTATTGGGAGATGCTCTGCCCAGGAGGGAGGAGCCAAGCATTCCCACCTAGATATAACTTGGCCTTGGAACTGCCTAAGGGAGCTTTGTCTACTGGATTCCTGGAGGACCAGAGCTACCGCCGGACCTTCAGCTGGAGACCAGATCTTCCATAGTATCACTGCTTCAACTGACCTACTTCAGCTGGACTGCTACCACCACCCTAACAGGGTGCCAGGTTGTATCTGACTTTGTCAGTGTTCTTCTTTCTTTCCCTTGCATTATTTAACTTATTTTTAATATTTTCCTATTAAATTTTAACCCTGACTTGCGATCTCCCACTGGTTTGTTTTCAAACCAATACAGCCCTGCTCTGGCCTCCCTCCAACAGATCTATGTTTTTCTTACAGTCTTACATCTGTTTGGTTGGTTTGTGTCATCTGTCCCAGCTATGACCCCTCCCAACTTCTTGTGAATCCCCAGCTTACTTTCTGGGATGGGCAGTACAAGAAACAGAGACATCCTGGACACTGGGTGGTGAGTTGACCGTGGCTGATGCCAGGTGCCCACCAAAGCAAGTCTATCATTCCTCCTCCTCAGCTGGGCAGTGGAGAGAAAACATAAATAAAGGCTCATGGGTCAAGATAAGGACAGAGAGAGATCACTCACCAGTTACTGTCATGGGCAAAACAGACTTGACTTGGAGAAGTAGTTTCATTTATTATCAATCAAATCACAGTAGAATAATGAGAAACAAAACCAAATCATCAAAACACCTTCTCTTCACCCCTCCCTTCTTCCTGGATTTAATTTTAGTCCCAATTTTCCCTATGTGTTCCCTCACTGTGGCTCAGGGGGCAGGGAATGGGGGCTGCAGTCAGTTTATTACATATCATCTCTGCTGCTCCTTCCTCCTCTGGGGAAGGATTCCTTCCACTCTTTCCCTGCTCCAGTGTGGGGTCCTCCATTGGCTGAAGGTGAATATCTACTCCACTGTGGACCTTCATGGCTGCAGGGGAGTCCTGGGTTTGGCCAGGACAGGGTTATTTTTTTTTTGCAGTAGCTAGAAGGAGGCATGGCCAGGACTCTAATGTTATTCAATACTTATGGCATTGCTGGGGGGGGCCCTCTCTCGATTTGGAGAAGAAGAGCATTCCTTCCAGTCAAGAAAAATATGGGGGGGAGGGGGAGAGCCAATATTATTCATTGTCATTGGGTCTGAGGTAAGCATATTTGTATGTGGATCACTCTCTCTTTTGTATCCTTTTGTTACTAATGTTATTGCTGTGTCATTAGTGTTCATTTTCTTGTCTCATTGCTATTTCAATACGTTCCATGTTTTTATCTCAGCCTGTGAACTTTGCCTTTTGTGCCTCCAATTCTCAACTCCATCCTGTCTCACCACAGGTTGTGGGAGAGAGTGAAAGAGACCAACGCATGGTTTTGGAGAGTCTTGGTGGGGGCACTCAACTGAGGAGTATCATTCCTAAAGCACGACAGGAGCACAGCTGCCTCACCATGGTCTTCACCATGAGCTGCAGCAGAATCTCTGCTCTGGCTCCTGGATTACCTCTTCCCCCTGTCTCTGCACAAACCTTGGTGTCTGCAGAGCTGTTGCTGTCACATGTTCTCACTCCTCTCTCTGGCTCACTAAATTGCTGTTGTACAGGTTTTTGCCTTGCTTTTAATGATGTTATCCCAGAGGCTGTACCACTGTCACGGATGGGCTTGCCTTGGCCTGGCCTGCAGTGGGTCCATCTGGGAATCAGCTGACAGCTCTGTTGGACATGCAGAAACTCAGCAGCTTCTCACAAAAGTTATCCCTACAGCCCCTCTGCTACTAAACCTGGTCAAGCAAACCCAATACACAGTGTAAGCACTGTTCAGCAATAAATAAATGAAACATCCCTGTATCACCAATACTGTTTTCATCACAAATCCAAAACAACACATACAAGCTAATACAAAGAAAATTAAACATATCACAGACTAAAACAGTCCGTTACTTAACTAGACAATACTTTCACATCCTTTTTGGAAATACTGCTAATGTTATGAGTATGTAACTTTCAAAGTGTTCAAGAAATTTAGAAGCTCCAGCTTCACTGAAATTTTTTGAAGTGGATTTTCTGTTGCTGTAGAAAGTTGGAACTAGGATGTAAAACCAAATAAACATTGAATCTTGATATGCAAACAGTGACAATACTATTAATGAGGTTTCTCATAACACATTTAAACATGCAGGTGCTGTTGCATTTAAGGTCCATTTGCTAAGGATTCATCATTGTATCGGTTTGCCTTCATTAAGTATCACTGATCATTTTTCTCCTGATTTCACTACCCAGTTCCTCCTGCATTTGCTACTGTGTTGTCATCCCTAACTGACTTGCGAATTGACCCACTTAAAATGAACCATTTGCTAAGCAGTTCAGCTAATGATTTCCTCAGCTTGGCAGTTAAGTGTGGTTATTGCTATCATTCCTGATGAGATATATTGCAACAAAAAAAAGTTCTCATGCCTCATTATTGAAGATCTTTGTGGATGTTCTTTTCGTTCTTCAAGCATTTATGTTCAGGGTAAAAAGTTAACTAATCAGCTCTTATTTTTGCTTTCCCCTTTTCTAGTTGTTTTAGATATTATCAGAAAGAAGTCAATCTTGGGAAGTGACTGCAGCCCAGACACTGAACTATAAACTCACATTTCCGAGGCAGGGAGATCCTGCTCACTAATACATGAAGATCATCACCACTATGACCCCACATTTAGACTCAGGAGTACCTTTATTCTTATAATGCAGGAATAGTAGGTTTTGGACATACATTTGAATTAATACCTTGTGAGACAATTAAATGCTATGGGTAATGGCTTAAACATTGTTGAAAAAGGACTTTGGCCATTATGGCAAAATTGTATAAAGAAGCTGCAACTAACAAAGCCTACTCCCCATCTAAATATTCCTCCTGACTGGAACTGGACTGTGAGTTAAGCCACCTAACAGGAACGTGAGATAAGGGTGGTACTATTGTCCAATTATCTCAGGTCTAAGGAGAAGAATACATCCACAAGGAAAGCCAAACCCAGCAGCTGTCCTGAAAGCCAGCTCCGGCTGGGTTTGGGGTGGGGAAGGCCACAGCCCACAGACTCATTTTCTGGGGCCAGGTTTGCACACACTCCCCCTAGGCCAGGGTGGGAGGAGGAGGATTTCTGGGTGTGTGGTGTAACCCTGGTTAGAGGGAACACCCAGCCTCCCTTACACAAACTGGCTCAGCTGTTAAACCCCGACCCTGGGATGGCCACGTCCATGGGACATTCATGTGAGAGGCAGCTGAGGAGGGATCATAAACCATCAAAGACTCTCAAAGTGACCCCAGACTCATTCCTGAGACCTTGCACCAGAGGACTGCATGTGATGTGAAGCGATGCAATAGATCCACAGTCTATGGTAAGAGATGCTGTAAAACTCCTATCCTCCACCCCCCAGAGGAGGTACCTGAGTGTTCCCACATATACCTGAACTCTCTGTATTGTGGGACCCTCACCACTGAGAAGACCAGAAAAAGTGGATCAATGGGACACCGTCGGGATCCACCAAGTGGTGATACTTTCTACCAAGCTCTCTGTCACTCTCTTTCCCTTCTCTCCCTTCTATTTCTTTCTATTTCTTTCTCTCCCTTATATTTACTGTCAAATAAAAACCATACTATTGGCTTCAGCATATGGTCTTGTTTGCACCTTAATGCAGGCAGAGGAATCTCTCTAACAATTTTGATAACTGGATCATAACATCCCTTGTACATAAATGTCCCTTCTCAGTACTACAGTTTAGGCTTTGTCAGTTGCTATTAATTGTATATTCAGTTTGGCCACTGTAAAACACTTTCTTCCAGAATCACTCATGTAGCAGAAATGGATGTAAAATGGGAAATTTAAAGAAAGCACTCGGACACAACTAAAGACTCCATGGCTTTTCCCAGAAAAAAGGGAAGGGAAGGGAAGGGAAGGGAAGGGAAGGGAAGGGAAGGGAAGGGAAGGGAAGGGAAGGGAAGGGAAGGGAAGGGAAGGGAAGGGAAGGGAAGGGAAGGGGAAAGAAAGAAGAAAGGAGAAAGAAAGAAAGGAGAAAGAAGAAAGAAAGAAAGGAGAAAGGAGAAAAAAAAGGGAAAGAAAGGAGAAAGGAAGGGGAAAGGAGAAAGAAGAAAGAAAGAAAGAAAGAAAGAAAGAAAGAAAGAAAGAAAGAAAGAAAGAAAGAAAGAAAGAAAGAAAGAAAGAAAGAAAGAAAGAAAGAAAGAAAGAAAGAAAGGCATCTTCTGAAGAGCAGCAGAAAGCAGAGGATAGTATTCCTTCCATACACAAGTTAATTTTTTAGATATAATGGTTATATACAAATAAAATAAATTGCAAGTGATGAATGAGCATGTCTGTGCTCATTGCGTTTTGCTCATTAACACTTCATAAGAGCTTTACCTAAAATGTTGCAAATTCAAACTCTAGAAGACCTATCAAAATTAGGAAGGAGACAGAAATGGAAGATGACTCATCTTGCTTGAATGGTTCCTAACTAGCCAGAAAATTTATTCCTCTTAACTGGCATGGAGGTTTGTAAATCTTCAACACAGTGAACAGAATGGAAATACAATTTTGAACAAAATATGGGATACTGAAAAAAATTATTTTTTGCTTAATAAGTCAATTTATTTAATATTTTATTGACTTGAATAGGCACAAGGTCTAACTCTTTGCCTAATGAGCATTCAATTGATGTAAAGCCTTAGAAATCAAGGACACAAATTTTGCTATTGTTTTTACTCTGCCAAGACATATGTCTATCTTTTGTTATATTAATTCTCCTGAAAATGGATCATGTAATTTTCTGCTCATTTCAAACTTTAAGATTAAGAAGAATCATCGGAGAATTTTAATATCTAGTGTAGACAGTGAAAAATTATTAACTTTTGATATGTTTATTGTATAAACAAGAACATTAACTCTGAAACTGTCAAAGATTGTATCTGCTATTCATTACTCAACTTCTTCCTTGGGTTACTGAAGCTATAAATATTTTAATTATATTTTTAAACCATAATCAACTTGTTCTGATGCTTCAAAAGTATTGTTTTGTGGAACCAAATCAAGTTGAAACAGATCTCTAAGAAGAAATGGGCCATAAAAAGAAGAGAAAAGATGAGTAAGACGTCAGCTTGGACAACTAAGATTTTAAAGTTGTCTTTCACTTAGTATAATTTTTACCAAAAAATGCAGTATTATAACAGAAATAGTGTGACCAGCAGGACCAGGGCAGTGATTGTCCCCCTGTACTCAGCATTGGTGAGACCACACCTCAAGTGCTGTGCCCAGGTCTGGGCCCCTCACTACAAGAAAGACATTGAGGGGCTGTACCCATCCAGAGAAGGGCAATGGAGCTGGGGAGGGGTTGGAGCACAAGTCCTGTGAGGAGCTCTGAGGGACCTGGGGTTGTTAAGACTGGAGTAAAGGAGTCACCGTCCCTGGAAGTGTTCAAGAAATGACTGGCCATGGCACTTGGTGGTATGGTTTAGTTGGCACGGATGTGTTCAGTCAAAGGTTAGACTTGATGATCTTGGAAGTCTTTTCCAGACTTAATGATTCTACAATTCTATGATTCTATGATATTCATTCTGCTTTTTGTTGCCCTTTTGCTGGCAGAAGTAAAAGCTAACAAAAGAGTGAGAATAAAATTGTGAAGGAACATGTGTCACTCTTTTTCCTTTAGTGCAACAGTAAGTGCTGCTTTTGACTGAATGCTTTTGTGAAAGCTGTTGAATACATAGAATGAATATTTGAAATTTCCATGTATCTATTTCATTGATCATTCTTTGGCCTTAAATATTTTCTTTCTCTTCCACACCTGTGGGTCATATTGTCATGGAAGACAGAGGGCCTATAGCAGGAAGGCTATGTCATTTGCCAAGGATGCATGATTTGGCAATTCAATATTGTTGAGCCTGTGGAGGAAGCAGGTAAAAATAAGGATCCCACTTTCTGAACAGATAGAAATTCTAAGTACTAAACAGTATATTTCTTGTGGAAGGCATTAATTCTTATGTCTCCGTGACTGCATCAGATTTTTACAGAAAGATGGCCTTATGGAAATGTATATTATAAAAAGTTCTATCTTCCCCAGGGAGAAATTGTGTTTATAGCTTGGTTGGTGTCCTAGTTCCAACTTTAACCAGAAACCAACGGTTTTGGATGGTAAAGTGCTGCGACCTTCCCAAAAGCACCTCCAAGGAGGAAGCTGCTCGGTGCAGCCACCACACTTGCACATGCACGTACACACACACACCAGATAGCTGGCAAAAACAGTCCGACATGAATGAGCAGGAAGGGTCTTTGCATGGGGCTCTAGAGGAGAAATTTAATGCATCCACACTCCTGCAAGGTTCCAGAGAAGTAGGGGCAGACCAATGGGGCAGTCCAGGGTTACGTAGGGGAGCAGAGAGAGCATCAGAGACCTATGATCTGAGGGCACGGGGGTGGTACAAAGGTGGGACTAGGGAATGGGAGCCAATGGGGAAGTTCTGGGCGTGTGTAGGGTAACAAGGGGTGGAGCAGAACTGGGTTATATTAACATAATAGAACAGAGTATTCTGGGGGAAGCTTTTTCAGTCACCCTAAGCTAAAAGGAACCTAGGACTTGTCCTACCATAGGACTCCCTTCATTCCCTGCCTAGCAGGCCCCTACCAGCCTCTACACATCATGTCTTAGAGCATGATGAAACAATGTTATCTGGTTATTGAAATATGTCATATTAATATTCATAGTGTAAAAATTAAAAACACTAAAACAGTAAATAAAATTCAAGTAAGAATTTTTATATACAGGTACTAAAGAAAACCTTTTGAACTCTTGCTAGGCTTAAAAATAATATATCTATTTTATTTCACAAGAGCCACTCTTTTTTACATATATAAATATTAAGATTCAGCTGTGAAAGTTTAGACATACTGTGCATATCTGTGCACCTGTACACATCTTCATTTTTGACATTCATAAGTAGGCATTTGTATACAACACCACTTTGAAAATGAGCAGCTTCATGATAATTTTCCCATTAATTTCAGAAAGATCAAGTTAAATTGCCTAAGGAAGATTCCTGTCCAAATTACACAGAGAACCTTCCCAAGATAACCAAAATGAAATTGAGTTCAGCATGTGAACAGAGGTCCTGACTGCTCTTCACGTCTTTGGTGACTATCAGGAAAGAGTAAGATGCAAAAGAAGTCAGTGACTGTTTAGTCAACACTGATTGACAGGGACCTGCTGACCTAAGCAGATAAAGTGGATGCTAACAAATTTTTAAATTTTTTTTTCTATGGGAAATAATCTATTTATTTTTAGACATCTGGAAAAAATATATTTAAAAAAATGAAGTAAAATGGTTTGGTATTAGACCTCAAAAAGGTCATTATCAGTAAAGTATCTCAGGTCAAAATAATTGTTAAAAGGTTAGTTATCATGGCTAAAAGAGTGGAGGGAAGCAGTACTGCTGTGAAATGACAGAAAGATGGTGGAATAGCACTTGCACAGATGATGAAAGGAAACAAACAGAACTAAGGAAAAGCAAAGTAAGAGCTACTCTGTACAGCTAGATGATGACATGGATACATTATCATGAGATCAAATAGCAGAAGGAGAATGACAGCTGTAAAAAAGCATTACTGAGATATGTCCCCAAAGTGAACAGACTTCTGAAAACTACCTGATAGGACAGAAGAGGAAAGGTTTACTTATGAGCAGATAGAATACCTTGTCTTTAATTTTGAGTTCATCCACTGAGGACTGTAATTTATTCTGTGCTTGAATCCAAATGCTTACTTTGACAGCATCTGTAAATGACAGTGTTGCTAACCTACAGCTGTTTGTGCACTACCAAAGGTTGTGATTTGAATGAAAAGTCAGTACCTTGGAGGGGAAGTATCTTCCAATATGGCTTCATCATTTGCAGAAGTCACCCTCTCCACTTCCTATTGAGTACAAGTAAACTGAAGAGCACAAAGACAGCTTTGCTTTCTTTTCTGTCCAACTGTTCCTAAAATTAATGAATGTAATGGGAAGGAAGAAGGAGCTAGTCTTTGGGCTGACAAGCTGAGGAAAAGCCTGAAAGGTCTTAGTATTAAACATCAGATGTCTGGAACTTACAGCAAACCACAGAATTTCTATGTCACTACAGCAGTCTTTTTCAGTCCCATTACACAAAAAGCTACCTGATGCCCAGTTTATAGCACCAGCAGTCCCTGTAAAATACCAAACAAAAGTCAGAAACAGCATGTCTTTAATTTCATTTACTTCAGTTATTTCCCAGTGAGTATAGTATCAACCACTTCATTTAAAGACTTTTAAATGTCCCGGATGGGTTTTTGTTGGAGGAGTTGAAGGGGTAGAATTCAGCAGTATTCATCAGATCAAAAAGGTAGTTTTACTGTCTTGTCTGTACGAATAGCAGTGAAGATCAATAGGTGATGGAGCTACTGAATCAAAAGAGAGCAAAGGCTAGCACATGATATAAAGAAGACTGTGAACTCACAGAAGGAAGCAGTACGCAATGAATTCCAAAAAAAAAACGTAGGTTTCATACCTTTCATTCCATATACCTGATTTATAGGTCTTTATATAGCCACTCTGAACTCCAGAATGCGTGTAAATAAATACACATATACACATGTAAAGATATGAGCGTATTTTTTTCCAACTACAGCATAGCATTAGTATGCCACAAAACCTAGCACAACAAAACTGATGATCCTATGTCTTTCATTGAATTAATAAGTATGACTGGTCATGAGGAAATACACCATGACCAGATTGTGTTCAGAACTATATATACACCATAAAACTCTAGATTCTACTTTTGTAGGTGCTGGGTTGCATGCCAATTAAATGTAGGCAACTTTTGGAGCAACATAAGTCTACAGATACATTTAAGGGAAGATGTTGCTCTTCAGAGTGCCTTCCAGCCCTGCTCTCTGAAGTGACTTTTGACATAACACAAAATCATAGACCCATAGAATGACTGAGGATGGAAAGCATCTCTGAAGGTGTCAGAGGCTGAAAATAGTTCATGCCTCAAACACTGATATAAACTTTTTACTCATTATAAAGAAGCTACACCCAAAGAAGCCTCCTTGAAGACTGGAACTTCGAACTGAAAGTCAAACTGCTGATTAGATAAAGAGAAACCCGTTGTTCAATCATCCCCATCTGAGTTTGGGTTGGGGGGAGAGCACAGCTCACAGAAGACAGGTTTACACAGACCGCTCCCCCCCGCCAACCGAGGAGGTGGGGGAGGAGATTTTGGGTGCATGGTGTAACCTCTGGTCAGAGGCAGTGAACACCCATCCTTCGTTTCACAAACTGGCCCAGCTGTGGAACCTCCAACCCCACAGGCCACATCCATGGGACTTTCATGTGAGAGGCTCTGCCCCACAGGACTGCAGGTGATGCAACAGATCCAGAGTCTGCTGTGAGAGACTGCCCCCTCCCCCAGGGAGACATTCCTGGACACTGCTACCTGGATCGAGGGTATACAAAACCATAGGATTCCATGCTTTACAGGGGACCTGCACTACCAAGACCAGCTGGAGAGGATCAATGGAGCATTGCTGGGATCCATGGAGTGGTGATATTTTCCTTATTCTGTCCCTGTCACTCTTTCTGTCCCCGCCACCTTTTTTCCTACGTCTTTCTTTCTTTCTTTTTCTTTCTTTCTTTCCTTCTTTCCTTCTTTCCTTCTTTCCTTCTTTCTTTCTTTCTTTCTTTCTTTCTTTCTTTCTTTCTTTCTTTCTTTCTTTCTTTCTTTCTTTCTTTCTTTCTTTCTTTCTTTCTTTCTTTCTTTCTTTCTTTCTTTCTTTCTTTCTTTCTCGCTCTCTCTCTCTCATATTTACCATCAAATAAAACCCTTACTATTGTCACTGGCATATGGTCTCGTTTGCACCTTAATTCGGGCAGAGGCATTACTAAGAACCTTAATAACTGGATCTCAACACAAGGTAATCTAGTCCAAACTACTGCTCAGAGGAGGGACAGCTATGGTAGGCTCCTGAAATGTCATCCAGTTAGTTTTTTACTATCTCCAAGGAGGGGGACTCCACAGAATCATTGAGCAACCCGTTCCAGTGTTTAAATACAACTTTTGCCCATTCACTGTTGTCCTGAATGAATGTAGCACTGAGAAGACTCTGTTTATGTCTCGATTATTGCTTCTCATCAGGTATTTTTACACATCAGTGAGATTCCCTCAAACCTTTTTTCCTTCACCTAAACATTCCCATGTCTCTCAGGATCTCTTTGTATGAGAGACACTCCTGCCCCTTTACAGTATTCATGGTCCTTAACTGGACTCTAGCAAGTCCATGTCTCTCTTGTAGTGTGGAACCTGGAACTGATCCCATGACTCCTGAGGATTACAGTAGTGCCAAGCAGAGATAAAGAACCTCAAACTGCAGCACTGGATGCAGCATTGGAACATCCCCTAATGGACACAGGGATTTTGCAGTCTGCATGTCATCAGAACAGATCGCTCTGGTGATGTCAGAAAATGGGAAATATTCCAGAGTTCCTCAATGCAATGCCTCATCCACCAAATGTCTTACCTTCCTCTGAGGAGAGAATGTCTGTCCTAAACTTAGGCTAATTTAATTGCAGCTAAACAATGTCTAAAAATAGACTAGTCAATAGTTCTCTGACCCATTTGAAACAGCTCACGGTGGAAAGATTGAAATCACACATATTTTTTACCTGAGAAATTAATTTCTGTTATTTTTAATTAATAATGTTCATGGTGCTTTTTATGATAACGGTGTATTCAGCATATTCCTTATTTCAACACTTTTGTATTAATTTTAGAAACACACTTTGAAACAATTAATTGTGAATATTTGTGATGTTATGTCACTTGCATAGTTCCACATTCACAGTTGAATATGCATTGCAATTTTTAAGGAAAAAAAATAACAAGAAGAAAGAAAAGAAGCTAGTACAGTTACACGTGATTTAAATTTCTATACTTTATAAAGAACAGATTGTAGTTTAAGCTCATTTTACATAATAATTCTTTGTGATGAAAGAGGATTTTCTTCGAATGTTTAGATCACATCAAAATTATGTTATTCAGGTTAGGTTTGGTTTGTTTGGTACAGAAATATACAAAACAAAAATGTTCTCTCATGTGCAGAATTCAAAGGCAGAAAAGCTATGTTTTTATTACCTACACCTCACACCTAAAGGTATTAGGTTACAAAGAATTTAAGTCCAAGACCTTAGACAGCTTGTATTTCAAAGCTGTGAGCTTGAATACTATGTGTGAGTCAGAATGATGGGATTTAGAGGTAGCATTCACCCACCTGTAACCACAAGTTTAAATTGTACTTCTCTAGTGCAAGGAAAGTAAGGCATGACTGCTCCCAGAGCTGACATATTGACAGATACAGCAACAGAAACTTTGATATTTCCATTAGGTCTTAAATTACACATTCAGTAATGAAAGCAATGTGTCAGCACTTTTAAATGTGCGCAAAGCCATGCACCATTACCACTTTCCCTAACACAATTGCTTCAAAAACTTTTCAAATCTCACACCCCCCTCGCAGGAACACAAGACTCTTGCCTTCAAAACAGTTTGAGCAATGTTATCTAATACACAACCTCAAAAACAAGTCTAAGAAGCAAGCCTTTTTGAGGATAGGAAAATGATGGGGTTTTCTCTGTTGCAGGTGGGAGCAGTATTTCTATATTTTGGGGGAAATTAAAATTTTGTTTGAAAAACTCTGAAATTATACATACAAGCACCTCAAGTCTCTTAGATAATTATACACAGAGTAAGCATTGATGTTGGTTCACATTAGTTTCTGTTCCTCACTGTGTCACAATGAGGATAAGTTATTCTTAGTTTCAGGCTAGAACAAGCTTCCCAAAACAACTCTCTATTGGTGAAGTGGAACACAAATATTGAGTAGGGTGTACTTCTACTTGGCATGCAAGAACTATGGAAAACAGAAATTAAGGATATGGGAAAAAAACACCATGTTATTTTCAAAAGTTCATTAATCTTTCAAATAAGACAATAAACTATAAATATTTCATATAAATTCTTTCATTTAAATATAACTTGATATTTGCTCAAGTATCAGCTATGTATAAAATAAAGGAAGAAGTTTGATGAAGAGGAAACTCACAGACACTGGACATCAACATAATTTTAAATTAGAATCCAGTCCTTCAAAAATAAACTATAGTGCAAATAACTGATTCCAATTAAACTTGAGATTTGGTTCTTTTTTGGAAAACATTTTAGGAAAACATATTTTGCACAAAACAGATGTAAATATCTGATTCAGGATTGTGTGAGTGAGGATTTTGTGACTGAGGACTGTGCATTTTATATCTGTTGTACAAAAGAACAATGGGATTTAGCTGTTGGTTAATGTTGATGAGGCCTGCTAATGGCACCTGAAATCTGCAAAGCTGCACATTTCCATGCTAGTAGATTTTGATGAAATATATGGGATGCAATAATCAATTATTTTGCCTACATAGTAACTGTTGAGAAATAAGTCAAAATTCAACTAGGTCTTTCATATTGCCTCTAGAACAAAAAGTATTCACCTTGTTGAAAAGATAAATTCTGTCTTCCTGGTCTTAGAATATAGTTAGATTTTGTTGGCACAAAGACTAGGTGGAACTAACAGTTACAGGAAAACATCATTAGTTAAGTATATTAATTTTAAAAACTGTTCTAGATGAGTTTTGTCTAAATCTAGTATTATCTCTCTTGACAATGAGTTTCTAACATATTTTTAAAAGAGCATTTCAAAATATTTAATTTTTCCTGTTCCAAAATATTACTTTCCTAGGAAGATCAGTAAGTTTCTGAAGATAAAATACAGCTTGTGATTCATTCTCTTGACAATGGCATATAAATATTATAAATAGAAAAAAATAAAAAAGCATGCATAAAAGACAGTAAATCACGTTGCCTGATATTTCTACATTACAAGGCATGTCTCAAAATGCAACATAAAAATAAAGGAATTTCTATTGCAGAGAAATATAGAAAGGATTAAATTTTTATAAATACAGTCTAAAAGTTCTCAGATTTAATTGCTTGAAGTGGTTGGGAAGCTGACATTGTAGTAAGTATGGAAGCATTTTTGTATCTTGTCAAAAAATGCCTAGATTAATTTACAGTGTCAGCCAGGTGCAAATCTGTTTCTAGTAACAGAAAAGAATCTGTTTCATGGAAAAGCTTGATGCAAAGTAAACTGTCTTGTGAGGACAAAAACACAGTATTCATACAAAAACTTAGTATTCAAAGCAAGTATAAGATCTCTACATATATGGCTCATCTACTTCAACATAATTAAAAATCAGAAAGATGCAAGCATATATTAAGTATTTCACAGCAACCTCTTTCTTTTAAAACTTTCCCAAAAGAATTTATTAAGTGAAGATTTATTCCTTATTACTGAGAAAAAAGAGAATAAATCTGAAGGTGAAATATTTCTGCTACCAAATTTAGTAACTTTATATAGAGTCTATATAATAAAGCAGAGAGCACATGAAGAACTTAAAGAAAAAGAAATTGAAACTTATGGAGTGTGAGTAAAAATAATTAAAAGTAAAGAGAGCATAAAGAAATCTGTGCTCTAAAGATTTCTACAATTGAAAGGGTTTTTTGTATCATCCGTGGTGATTAGAATATGCTGCAGTTAGTACAGTACATATCGTATTTTCATCAGTTGCAGTATTTAATGAAAATGTTGTTCTGTGCAATACCATGTAGTTAATGTAGGCAGTTAGAGAAAACCTGAAAGAAAATGCAGCAGGTGCACTATATATTAGACATTTCTGGATTTTTGTTGATTAATGATTCAGTTTAACATGACCTTTAAAATTATCTTTGCTTATGAGTATAAAAATAGTACTTGTGTGAGATATGAGAATTGTGAGAAATGAAGCAATGGATTCAACATGCTACCATTTAATGCATCCAGAAGGGAAAAAAAAAAAACTGGCAATGCTATAACTAAAGATCAGAAATGCTTTTTTGAGATGGAATAGTCTTTTAAAGTCTTTTTTCTTCTGAATGTTCCCTAGTTCACAAGTGGGTTTTGTTAGCAATAGATTAGCTTAATATTTTTGAAAGAAACTCCTAAGACACTTCCAGATATTTCTCTTTTCCACTCTCAGACTCAGATTTTAATTTGGTTTTCTGATTTCCAGCTATACAAGCACAATGCTTGCTAAAACAGCTTATCCTCAGGACCAGAGAGTGATCTTTGGTGCTGTTTTATTTATTCACACAGGTGAAGGTTTTGGTTTTACTTTCAGCAACTATCTGGAGCATATCACACATGAGGAGAGGCCAGGAGAACTTAGGAGCCTTAAAGAAGTTTAAAGGGAGATCACTCCAGTATCTATCAAGACAGACTTTCATCACGATGGAAGGATAAGAAACAACAGATGTAAGTTGGAATACGGGAAATTTTGATCCATTATGAGGACTGGCCTTGCTTTGAGGGGGAGTTTGGCCTCTTGAGTATCCTTGAACCTACATGAGGCTGTCATTCTGTGGATTAACATACATCCTGTATGGATATGGACAGATGTTCACCTGAAAATAAACTTCTAAAAGAAAATAAGTAAGTAAAAACACAATTATACCTTTCTCAGGAAAGGTTTAAGTCTTTAGCAAATTATACTAATTTCTTGAGTCTTGCACAAATGTTTTGACAATGGTTGGAATACTAGCAACAGCAGTATTGTGGAAATTTCCTGAAAAGAAATGATTCATTGAAATAGAAATATGACTAAAAGAAAAGTAAGCAAGACTATGGGGAACTAGATTTTCTTTTCATTCAATTTCTCATTCCATTCCTGGCTTTAGGAATAAACTTTAAAACCAGTTATAATTAAGATATTCAGAAAGGGGTTGCAGGAGGTGCAAATAGGACAATAAGCTATTTACTGTAGACTACTTGATGGACCTCCCCCAAGGATAACTTTAGATTAACAATTTTTTTTTAGGGCAAGTAGAAGAAATTTTCATTAAATGCAATTTATTAAAACCAAAAATATTGTTGAAAGTAGAAAAACTTTATCTGCTTTATAAAGGCTATATCTTAGCACATAAAAATTTATTTACTTCCTCACTACTAGCATATATGCTTTCTTGCTACTATGTGAGTTCCCAGGAAGAAGAAAAAATGCTTGGATATTTTCTCTAAAGAAAATGAAACATAAATGTGCATGTATGTCTATGTGAGGGGGACAGAACAAGAACAAGAATAAGAACAAGACAGACATTTATGCACACACATAAATGCTTTCTTTGAATGAAAGTTAAGAAGTGAATGTCACAACTTGAGCAGGTTATTGATATGAAAAACAATGCAGTAGAGACAGTGAACTTTAAGCAAACTTGAGAAGACACAGTACTGAGCTACTCAGGAAATGAAGGGCTGTAATAATCTCATCCTTTAGACTTCAAAGAAAGTAGAAATAAGAAAAACAAAGCATAAAATCCTGAGAGACCGAAGGAATACATTTTTTCTGAGGCAGCATTAAATCAGAATGGTGAAACAAATAGATGGATGGATCAACTAATAGATAGGACAAGTGTTTTCAGCAAAATATTGCCAGGCACATGAAGGACAGGAAAGTGATTGGAAGTAGTCAGTATGGAGTCACAATGGGGAAGTCATGCTTGATCACCTGTTCATGTGCCAAGCATGATAGCTGCAGTGCACTAAGCCTGTCACATTACAGCAGTAGTTAAAAACAGCAAACAAACCCCTGAAACAGATGAAACAGTTCATCTTTCCTTTACTTTCTTCATATGCAAATCCTTGCCAACCTACCTGACTCCACTTGTGTTTAGTCTTCACCCTTGCTTAACCATATCAAGCTTTGAAATCCCCTCCCAGCCATTCACATACATTTTCCACCTTAACCAGACTTTGCTGTTCCCTGAAAAGTCACAAAATCCTTGTGAATTACACATTTTATTCAAGTCATAGAAAATCAAAAATCATTTTGATTCAAGTCACAGAAAACTGGAAAATGACTTACAGAGAAAGTAGAGAGAAAAAGAAGGGGATCAAGAGGTTGTGATGGATAATATGCAGAAAACAAACAAAATCCAATTACCACGTACCAGAAAAGGGATAGTTGGAGCTGGAAGGGGGAGGGAGGGAAGGGGAAGTGGACTCCTATTTGTTAATTTCATTTTTTTAGCAATGTCAAGATGATCAGCATAAAGCTGGCTGTTTTGAGGGATCCCCAGTCTCTCTCAGGGATTCAGGAGATCTAGAAATTTCTTCATCTAACCTTTCCAGACCAAAGGGTTTTTGCATTCCTCCACCTTGTCTTCCTTATGACTCTATCAACAAAACCATCAGGACTGACAGTTGACTCCTTACCACTATTGACCCCTTACCACCTTTTCTGACTATTTTTCTACTTCCAGAGAGCCCTAAACAGAGCTTCATCCTTCTGCCCTCTCATAACAACCAAACCTGACAACCCGTCTCTGCACAGCTTCTCAGGTCAACTCCCTCTTATGATCAAGATGTCTTCTTCAATGTCTCTGTGAAAGAAGCATATCAGACAGAATATATTAATCCCTCTAAATATCTTTTCTTTGTTATTGCAAGCCACTTTGTATGAGCAGGGATCCAGAATCTTATCTCAAGTTCATCTGCAAAAGAGGAACTCTTCAAGTTAGGGGGGGAGCTCTGTATCAGGCTGCCATGCTACTGCCGTGCTGTGGCCTATGAATAATTCAGCCAGGTCTGTTCTCAGTGCCTTTGTACGCTCACACATGGATTACTGCTGTAGAAGTGCATCTACATGGAGTCCATAACCACTGTAAGCCAGAGTAAGTGCTGTGTCCTGTGGAAGCCTTGAGTAACAGAACACTCTTCCTCCATGTCCCCCTCTTCTGATTTACATTTACTTGTTTCCTTTCCCAAAGCTATTTTTCTTACCTAAAGACCTAGATCAACAGCAAGCTTCCTCCAGAATGCCAGATGGAGAACACATTCTTCTTCACCAGCCTGCTAAACCACATCTTCACCTTCAGCCTAGATTCCTGAACTGTTAAACTCTATTTATGTGGATATTATGGGTATGGATAATCAACAAATACAAGAGGAAAGTGCAACTAAAGGATTTCAATAGAACTTTGGTAAGTTACAGATTGTCTCCAGGCTGCCCCAACAGCCTCTACTCAGATACCATATCCATGGAGGTACAACTTATTACATCCCTCTTCAACACTATCTTAGAGTGTCTCAGCTGGCCATGTTTGGGGTTTGGATTTATCTAGAACTGTTTTAGAATTAGCAGCTTCTCACCTAACCTATAACTAAACTTTATCTAGCATGATCTTCTGCTAGGTATGTCAAAACCTTTAGTCTGCTGGACACATTCTGCTCATGCTTGTAACACACGAAAGGAGAAGGTTCCTCATCTAAGGTGCAGCATCTATTCTATTTTAGTTACAGTTGCCAAATCAGATGGTTATTAGCCTTTATAGAGGATAAAAATAGAGCTCATTTTGATGAGCATTTTCCGTGAGCAATTCAGCATTTGGAGTCTCTTGAATCTGTAAGACTGTATGTATACTAGAAAATATAGCAGTGTCAGAGAATGTTCCTGAGCATGGGAGTGTGTTCTTTTGTACTGCATTTCTGTGTAATCTTTTCCATTAAGGAAATTTTCCTTGTGTTTTTTCACAGCATGGGCAAACTGGAATTTTTGGTACACTAAGTCAAAGAGGTCTATAGTTTCTATTTGACATTCATTTCCTAAATTAAAAATTTATATCCTCAAAACTCTTTGTTTTGAGGGTGTTTTGATATTCAACCCAACCATTGTTTCTTCCTGTGTAAACCACGAGGCACACAGTTTTATTCTTCATGCTAATTTACCTACAACATGGTTAAAAGGATTCTTCCTCCTTACATATTTTGTCTGCAAGGCACAATCCAAAAGGAATTACTCAAAATTTTTACTATGTCAAATACTGCACTGCAGGGAGAAAGAGATATTGATAATTTCCCGATAATTTCCCAGGACCTGCTTTTAACAGCTGAGTGCTTGTAGCAATCTTAATTATGATTAATAAATCTGTGTTTCTCCTTAGGCTAAAGAAGATTTTGACCTCTGATCCTAAATGCCTAATTTGACTTTAACCAGTACACTCTTGGGTGTACAGGGGAAAAGGAACACTAACTAACTCTCCATTGTGTTTTGGGGCTTCCAGAAAAAAAAAATAATAAACTGACACGACTAATCTGCCCAGCTTTGAGTGACTTCTGTCATGAATCCTAGTGAAAAGATGTATGTTCCTCAGGCCAAAAGTGAGATGTTTAAGCATTCATCTTGCCTTAGTATTTCCTACTGTTTAGTTCAGCTGGCTCTACTCAGCTTGATGGGCTCTGTGAAACTTACATGCAAAATCTTACCTTTCTCATTTTTTTCCATGAACTGTAGGTATATAGTTTGTTGCTGGAGCTTCTGCCAAGCAACAAACACACCTGGAAGTTAAACACTGAAAAACTGAGTCCAAATTCCCTTGTAGATTGGGCTCCAAGCTTATTCACATTTCTGTATACTTACAACATATATTTGTTTATATAAAAAAATAATTATACTAAATTACAGATATATGTATAACTGCTTAGGAGGATCTTCTACTTCCTGGTATCATTTATAATCAAATCCTGATAACTAATCACTAGGCACATGTCAACCATTTTTTGATTTTTTTTTTTAATGTCCATAGGGAGGTTCAGACTATAATCCTGTGCTCTTTGGTGGAAACCATTTTGTGTTTGAAACTGTCATCAGTAAGGTTTTGAAACTGTAATACTGCTTTACTCTAAAAAAATAAAAGCCTTTGGGTTGAATCCCTAAAGCATATAAGGTGTCCCTGCACATGACAGGGACTAGATGATCTTTAAGGGCCTTTCCAACCCAGGCCCTTCTAAGATTCTATTATTATATGATTGCTTTCTTGTTTTCTTTTTGTGCATTACAGATACATGCTTAAAAGCAATTTATTTGACTTACTTAAAGTCAGTATCCTGCAGAAGACCTTCTTCTTTCATCTTTCGACCCCAGTTCTCTCAAGCATTGAGCCATATGATGTCAAGGTCCTGTGGTTTCAAGTTAGTAATCGTGCTAGAGCAGGCAGCAGTGTATTTAATGTAGTTTATTGGATTTTGAAATTGTAAGCAGCTTTAAAAAAAAAAAAATTCCATTTTGAGTAAATCATACCAATTTTTATGCTTTGATACTATTTATGAACTCACTGCTGCTACAAAGATAGTAGATGCCAGCTGGAAAACAAGCACATTCATTCTTTACAGATTCAATTGAGAGTGGCTCTTACATAACCCTATCCTCAACACCCAGATCTCTCTTTTCTATAAATGATTTCTGTAGAATCTGAAATTAGATATTCTATGCTACATTTTCCAATGGATCATAAGGGGAAATAATTTTTGAGAGCTACCACTGCAATTTGGCAATAGTGAAAAGAACAATAGGTCATTTGTTTAGCATATTTAGACTCCTGTTTTTGGAAGAGGTAAAAATCATGACTCCCTGTCAGACAGAGCCTCAATATCTACACTGATAGTATTAGTGATTACAGTTTACAGCTCAGTGTCAGAAGGATGGTCAGGTCCTTGTGAGAGATGCAAACTTTTAACACCTGTTTATAAGATATCACATCACCAGAAGGACAGATTGTGAAGACGAGAAAGGCAGCAAGGACGTGCACATATTTTAGTGTTTTCTAAAAATGAACCACACTCATATACTACCACTGTTTCCCCAAGGAATAATGGGTAGAATATTCTTGAAGACTGAATCTTTGTTAAGCTGTCAAAAAGTAAATAAATAAATTTTTTTAATATGAATACACATTAAAATATTTTAAAAAAATGTTTAGAATTTCATATATTGATTCTGAAAATATTAATATACATATGTGGCTATCTTTATGTATAAAAGCATTTTAAAAAGCATTTTTATTTCATCTGAAGTATGTACATTTGAAGCCCTAGTTCTCAGACGTTAAAATTGGAAATACCTCTGGCTCCATATGATCCATCAGTTCCATGGGTCGGATGCAGGCTTGTGAAAGAACAAACCAGTTATTTTTTAATAAAACAACCAAATAGCTTAAGTCTCATTTTAAAATCTGAATCTGTAACATAATGGGAGGTAAATCCCATCTCACTAGACAGCCCCCGAATTTTTTTCGTATGTTACATAATATTTGGGAACATAAAATGACAAGACTAAGATTCTATTGAAACATTATGTAATGAAAAATCAGTATCTGAGATTTAAAAGCATAAAAGGAAATAGAAGGAACAAAGTTGATAAGAATAGGTCACACAATAGATGAAAATCTAAAATTAAATATTTAATTAGAACTCTGATTTTGCTTTCAAGGTAGGTGGCATTGCACAGGCTATATTACAGTCTTTTATGTTTGTTTCTTTTTTTTTTTTTCCAAAGAGAATACTGTTTATTTTTAACAGGCCACTTTAATATTAATACAAGTGTAATAGGATCAGAACTGAAAATCAGCTAAAGATGGTAAATTTTACATTTTTGGGAAAATTACAATTTTTTTTTGTATTGTAAAAACATTTATTTTTAACAATTTACCTACATTAATCAAAAAAGTACAGCATATTTAATAATTTTACAAATTCTTCATAAAAAATATATCTCTGTACAAAAAGTTCTTTTGCACCTACTTCATGTCACAGCAGCATGTAGTGAAATGGCAGAATGGAATAGTGGGAATGAAAATTAGATTGACTTGATCATAATGCCGGCGTTCTCCCCAGTCCCCCCGCCCTCACCCTCCCACCTTTTTTTTTTAATATTTTTTTAATAACAGCTTTTTTTGTTTACAAAATATTTTACACAAGAAAAAAAATTATTGCAGCTAGCCTGGAGAAAGGCAAGATGTGTGATACAAGCAGCAGTTTTTAACAGCTTTGAAGCACATAACCTGTTTTTTTAAAAAAAATATAGAGCATGTATTATTAGCCTGTCATAATGATCTGGTCAGCGCTGGGGGAAAAGTCTTCTGCATATATCTCAAAAAAAAAGATTTCCTGGCTGCCATTACCCAGCCACTGCACAACATCTTAAGAGTCTCACTCTGAAGAAGCACCATATGTAAGTGCAGGCATACACAGCCCTCTGTATAATAACTTCAGGAGAAGGAGATCCAACCTGAACAGAAGACACAAACATAGCGGAGAAGGAAAGGAATTTGAGAGGTGTGGACAGAACTGATTAAACTACGATATTTTTGTTTTACTTGGGTTCCAGAGTGAAGCTCCTGTTTAATCAACTCTACAAGCAAACTTCTTAGGATAGTTTGTCAGTGTGTTCCTTTTGAGTGTCCCTGATCAAAGGACACTCAGGATAAGCAATCATTACATTACCTCCAAAAATGAACCACTGAATAATGGATTCACAGAATCTGGGCTCTCTAATACAAAAGATGAAATCATTTAACTATTCTCTTTTATGCTCCAACACATTCCTTGGTGGTCATACTGAGATAGGGCACCGAAGAATACACTGTAATGAGAGGAGTAGAAAACATCAATAATAGCTAGGTATTTTGTTTTCAAAACTCCATTTTTTTTCTGCCATTGCCACTACAGAAGGACTTTTAATGCAGTAATGTCAATTTTTAACACCTGTCAGAAACTCAACTCAGACAACAGCTTCCCTCCCTGGCCCACTCTTGCTAGAGAAGCTCTTCATTTGCCAAGCAACTTCCTCTGTGTGGGGGAGCATCAGGACAACAACTTTAATCTGATGACTGTTATTTCTCAGGAAATGTTAAGGGCTCTGAGATGGGATAGATAAATGGAACTTACTGCACAATAACTTCAGAAACAAACAAAAAAGAAAGCCAAAAACTTCTAACAAAATGAACAAGGAACTGACGGGAAAGGATTATTTATTAAATTTTCTTCAGAGTTTCTTGCTCATTTGAAGAATATAACAGCTGGAGGCCCTACAACACTGTATTATATTGCTGGTATTTTTCATCTAACAGATGTAGTTGTTAAGCTGACCAAGGGCTACCTTTGAAATTTTCATTGTGTTCTGCAACATTAGCTGAAAAACCTGTTACTGGGCTTATTTTACCTTTTTGTTTTGTGTATAACAGCCAGACCTACACACATATGGAGTTCAGAAAAACTTTTCAACAGGCATTGATAGCAATTGGACATTAGCACATTTTGAAATTCAGAAAACTAAAACAAAACATCAAAAAACAAGCATCAAAAAACCAGCCCTAAATTAGAAGAAAATCAAAACATCTTTCCTGTTTTTTGAACTCAATGTGTACGAGTAGAACCAGATTTTGCTTCATTATTTACTAGCATTTCCTAATTTTAAAACTCAATTTCGTTAATCTGCCCAATGGCATTTTTGTTTGTTTCCATTCAATACAACCTCTTATGTATGCAAATGTTAATGATTACTCAACCTTTATATGTATAAATGTCTCTGTCAAACTGTGTAAGTACAAAAGCAGTAAGCAGTGTGTTTAAAAAATTTAAAATAAACAGAAAGCAAAGATAGTTGAATATTTCTCTTTGTTCAAAGTAGAAACTGAATGACAACTTGTTATAGACAAGTTGCACTGGATTTATATATGCTACTGTAATGTGGTTTAGTTCCATGTAACATCAGAAAATGATGTCATATTAAAGGAAAAATGGAAAAAAAATGCAAAAGGGAAGACTGTATTATGAGCACAGGCTCACAGGCTTTATGAGCTATCTAAAATAAATTACTATTCACATTTGTACACGGCAAGCAGCAATAGCTGCTAACCCCCCTGCTGTTAAATAGTATGATACTGACAGTGGTGACTAATGACTGATTTCAAAAGAAAACAACAGTGGCAACGAAAATTTCTTAGAAATGGGGTCTTGTTCTGGTTGAAAGTCTCCAGTGACTTGTAATCATGTTTACAATGAAATTTAGTCAAAAATTGACAGAAGAAACATTATCTATTGCACGAGATTTTAACTGGTGCTAAGCATGGGGCTCAATTTAATATTCCAAGTAATTTTATTGTGGAATGTTTTGCTTGGCAAAGAGTGAGTTAATGTCTATATACAATGGACAGTGTGTAGAAACCCTGTATATTTTCACCAGTATCTTACTCAGTCAGCCATTACACCCTAGTGCAAAAAAATTGTGCATTAACATTTTGCAATATTCACGGCCGGTTGGGGAATTGGCAAAACTGCCCTACGAATGAAATACACTGTAAGTTTCCCTAATTTTAGCGAGATTTCAATGGTAAAGCATTTGCAGGTGTATGCAACCTCAAGGAAGGCTGTCTCCTCCTTCAAGAGAGCTTTATTTCTTCAGAATATTCCTGGGGATAATCTCTGGTGCTATCATTTGTCACAGTACTCAAAGGATTTATCCAAGTGCCCAGAAGAACGCATTGAAAGGCATCCAGCCGCATACAAATATGAAAGTCTGAGGCATTAAATATGACAAATTGGCATGACTTGGCAGTCTTCCTTAAAGTGTGCCTTGATTTGAAGCAGATGCAGCCAGGCATTTTGATCCAACTTTAAGATGAAAAAATATTCTTTGTCTGATCCCCCGAAGACTGACACGTTTTTACCAGAAAATTTAGCTGCATGTAGGCTGACAGAAGATGTTAAAGATTACAGCAGCAAAGCCAAGAGAAGGGAAACTGGTATATGGCACCAAAGGAATTACTGCTTGTCCATCAGAGGTATGGCTATGAATCAGTCATATTGGGCACTGAAGGCTATACCACTGTACAAACTGTGTTCAGAGTCGTATCAAACCTCACAGCCTTTGCCTCTGTGGGTTTTAAGTTTGTGTCATACATGGGATTTTCAAATGAAGCTTGTCCATTACTGTTTTCATGTCCAGCATATCCGTTGTACTGTACTTTTGGTCTTGTTCTGGGGAAAAAAAAAGACAGGAAATTATCATTAGGAACCCTTAAATAAACATTCTAATGTTTCCACTCCATATACATACAACAGCAAGTGTCCCAAATATCTTGCACTGCTAGTGGTACTAACATTCACGTAAGCGTCTGCTACTCCAATTATTACAGACAGATCTCCCACAGCATGTCTGCCTACCTCCATAAATACTTCCAACAATAAACACTACTAAATACCTTGTCCAAACACACGTAATCAGATTGATCAAATCCTGATATTTACACAAACGTTGACAATTCAGCATCAAATGATACTGAAAGTAACCATTCTTTTATTTTTGATGGTTTTCTCACCATGAAGGAGATAGCAAGATTTCAAGAACATATTAAGCCAATAATTAAATGAAAAATAAACCAGAATTGTGCAGATATTCTGATATATCCAGTAAAGTGATATCCTATGGTATTATATTTTACTATTTTGTAAATACCTTAAATCTCTTAATATCTAGAAGTATCTAAAGAAATGTAATAAGGATGTTCAGTTTATTGTTTTATACATGTAATAGGGCAAGAAAGGAAATAAAAGAGTGCAAAATGTAAATGCTCGGTGCTTAATAAATGTAAAAGAATTTAGAATCTCATTATATAACTTCAGAAAAGGGTTCTTGGAAATCAAATTCTTCTTATGAAATTATTCTGTTTTGGATAGCAGATAGGGAAAGCTATCACTGAAATATATCACAAATGGAAATTGACAATATGCAAGGAGTTCTGCTACTCACAAATATGTCCTTCTGCATATTTTAATTTTATAATTACTAAAACATCTTAGAAGTTAACTAGGAGCTTTCCTAAGTATAAGTAAGTAAATATATTTTATTTTTGCTCAGAAAGATGGAGATGCGGTCTTCATTCGTGAAGTAATCCCTGTCAGCTAGATAAAAGGCACAACTGTGTAAAAAAGACTTAACAACCCTGGTTCTAATTAGATTATTTTAGTCTGAGATAGGCACAGCAGAAACATAAAATTTACCCTAAGACCTTCAAATTCTCTCTCATAGAGAACCTCTAGGGACATAACTACTATTACGTTATTTTGAACATTTCATGTTGTTATTCTGATCATTAATGTAATTTCAAGAAGGTCCCTTCAAAACTTATGGATTCTATTCTCTTTCCATTGGAACATCCTTTCTTTTGAAAAGAATAAAGTTTGACCTAAAATTACTTTACATCACTAATCCACTTGTTCGTTTTTTGATGGTAATATGACGCTTATATCCCCTCTAAAAACTGTGGTTTAATGGAAGAAATTAATTGAACATAGAAGAAAAGGAAGAATATTCTTTGAAATAGTAAGTTATGAGGAACATCTCCTTTTTCAAGTATAATGCATTTAAATTAGGCAGAACTGCAATGCTGTACCAGCCGTACCGGCAACAGAGGGATTACAGCTGCTTGTCTAAAGAATGAGTTTTATCTCTCTTAAATAAATACATAATTCTTCTGCTCATGAAGGGCACTATAAATTTCATAGCATAAACTACAAAATGTACCCCTATGTCACAATATAATTTTTTTTATGAGTTTGCCTCCTCTTTCTAAGCAATAATCCGTTTTCATTCCATCTCTTCTTCCGATCCGAATGCCTGAACAGGAATTGCAGAACAGGAGCTGTCTGAAAATGTAGACCTGTAGGCATCAGAAAGGCATCTTACAATAACATGTTTGAAGACATAGTTGACAGCTCTCCCTGAGCAGTTTTTGTCAACAAAAGGCTATACTACATTTCAGGACATGGATCATTTTAACTGGAGTTCACAAGTTCAAGCCCCACAGCAATTTGCTTTTCCCAAATCATCTAATGCTGAGGTAGGCAGACAGTCAACTGCATCGTAGGGCAATGGTAAACTTCAGCATCTATGTGATTTCTCACAATTGCAAAATACTCTTGGTATCATGACTATAGACCAAAAGTTAAAAAAGCACGTTCCTGTTACATACTATTTTGCAAATAGTTCTCAGAATGAACAATTTTTCAGAAGATGCACATATATCAGGCTTTAAACCAGATTTCAGAAAACACTGTTGGATTTATTCTATTATCTAGCGACATATAAAAGTTCCATATGACCTGAAGTGGTGCCAATTCTAGTAGTAACCACTAGCTGACTCAGCACATACTGTAAGTAGTCTCATTATGGGCTGTTCCCTTATGGGATTTATGGATTTTTCAGCTTGTATAATTAATACTAATAAACTTACTGAAAGAAGCTGCATAAATTCAATTTAATAAAGCAATAAAATGAAAAAATAGAACATGTGACCTCAGATTTCAATCTGATTCAGCCTAACGAACCAAGAAGGTTGATAGGTCTTTGCTCCTTAACAGAGCAACTCATTTTTCAAAATGTACATGATTAAGAACTGCCCGGCACTGAACTCCTTTATGGGAATACCTAGAAATATTTGTCTTTCTAGAGCAAAGATATTCTTAAAAGCTTTTAGCATTGTGTTCTCTAGTTACCTATCAAAATCAAACCAAAAAGCTTATTAAGTTACTGAATAAATAACATTTACAATACCTGTGTTTGTAGAGGTAAAATGCAAACCCTGATAATATTAGAGCAAAGAATGGTACCAGGATGGCAGCTGCAACCGAACTGCTGTTTGTACCATAATAGTGATTTGAAAGGTCTGTGTCTGCACTTAAGGGACCTGAAATGAAACAAAAGGGGCAGAAATAAAATTTCCACATTATCTACGGGGAGAAATAAAATTCTCATGTTATCTATTTAATGGTGTTCTTTTTTTATTCAAGAGTTAAAGAAGATGTGTCTTGAAATAATTCTATTTAAAAACTTGAAATAAATAGCACACAGCAACATAGTATAAATATTAATACCACATCATGACATATCAATAAATACAAAAATTATTTGAAAATAGTATTCAGCATATAAAATAATTATGATCATGAGTCAATTTAAAAAGGTTAAGCCATATAACTTCTGAAAAAGAAATTTAGTCTGCAAAAGTGCTGTATTCCAGCAGTCTTAATATTCAGCTTGGAAACAACAAGCAATGCAAGCCCGCTATAAACATGAACAAGGAAGGGAAAACTGAGGTGACTGCAATAAAGCACAGTGGTTCTGCTCAGCTCAGTAGCACCCCCCAAATCTGCACCTGTGTTATGTCCCTCTGGCAGCTGTGTTTGCACTGGGGTAGAACTGAGTGCAGACAATGCAAACACAGTGGCCTGGGGCACGGCCTCGCTGGGCTCCTGTTGTGCACAGGCAGATCACCTGGACTGTAAGGCATTGGCAGAACACATTTTTTCATCATTATAAAAAGACACATCGCTAAATTGCTTCAACAGTTGACCACCTTGGCAATTCAAATTATGAAGGATGAAAGACAGTTTCATGATGAAAAATACAGAGAATTTTATAAAAAAAAAAGGTTTTTTGAGACCTAATGCCATGTTGCTGGTTAGAACTCACAGCTCTTCAGAAAGCAATATAGATCCTATTCGAGGAAGAAAGACTAGGACAGAAGGAATGTACAGAGAGGGTGGGACTTGGACAGATAGCTGTGTTTGCTACTCTGGGATATTATTGCTGTTGACAGTGGAGAAGAAGAGGAGACACTGCTGTTTGCCTCTCAGAAATACTCCAAACCACCAGTACAGAGTGTTTCAAACACCACAACTCCCTCATTGACTGCAACAGCATCGATCAGTCTTTTTAGGACTCCACTGCAAACCAGTTATATAGCAGAGACATGGCCACTATGCTAATTTCACCAGTCTACTAAACCATCCAAATATGTTCAAAAACTGAGAAAAGGAAAAAACAGAGAAAAAAGCAAGAATTCTCCTCTGATCCCAGGAAGTGTTCAAGGCCAGACTGGATAGGGCACTGGCAACTTGATCTAGTGAACAGCATCTCTGCCCATGGCAGGGGGTTTGGAACTAGATGATCTTCAAGGTCCCTTCCAACCCAAACCATTCTATGATTCTATGATTTTTTGCAGTTCAAGCTCAATGCAAAAGAAAAATAAGATAAGTTTTTGTTCTGTGAGATATCTTTAAACCTTAGATATTTCAACTGTTAATATTATAATACATTTTGCATTTAACTTTAAAAAATGTATGAAGTTCTAGGAAGTAACTAAGTTGCCTTTGAAATTAAGTCTACCTCCCTAGGAATTTCAGTATTACCACATTTGATCACTTAAAATATGACAAAATATTGTACTACAATCTTTTTCACTGTCTTAATCTTCTGTCATGTTTTAGACTTCTCTACATATTTCTCTGAAGAACAGAGCAAGGAAAACATTTTCAAATTAATAAACTTATTATTGTGGTAGTTGGGATCACATTATGGGCTTTGTCACACTACTCTGGAATACCTTAACATTGAACTGTTTCAGAATACAACAATTTTATAAAAATCTTTGGGATTTAGTAATCCAGTATTTGTCCCAAAACTCAAACTGTGGAAATAACCTTGGCATAAATTTATGTATTTGTACTGTATTGTATATGTACTGGACATTCTCCAACCTATCTAAATTAAAGACAAACTAAGGTAGCTCCAACAGTTAATAAAAGTTTCAGAAATATTAATTTAAATGTTTTTATTGGTTAGAAGAAGTGACAGACTTAAAAAAAAAAAAAAACAACACATGCAGTTATCACTTTCTTCATCCTTTACCACCACAATCACACGCTGTTTTTCCGATTATTTGGAGTAATTAATAAAAAATACAGTAATGATCAAATTCATTGAAGTCAACTTACATCAACAAAAATCTGGAATTAATATTCAAACTCTTATATAAATTTCCAAACAGAAATGTATGTGATCAATGAAGTCTTAACTTATATCTCAAACCTATTATCATGCCACATGGGATAGATACAGCATAGATACATTTTAATGTACAAGTAGCAGAAAAAATATAAAATTCATAATAAAAAAATTCTTGGTCTGAACTTTTTGGTACATTTAGTTAATTAAAAAAAAAAAAAGTTGTGTAACTCAACATTTAAAAGCAGGCACAAATTTACACTTAAAGAATTTATTTTAAGTTATCTATGTTGGATAACTGATTCACATTTAATACTTACCTCAAAACTCCTAGTGGAGGTAATCACATATTCTCCATCTCTACAGTTTTTGAAGTACCACACTTAAGGTAACAGAACTTGACATTTTTGACTGAAGTTTACAACCTTTAACTGGAGAAGTGTTGACCAGATTCAGACTGTGCATTGCATACGCTTTTCATTAGGAAAAGAAACTTCACTGTAGTTTTGCATAACCTGAATTTTAGTCATGTATGAGACTTCAACATGGTCTGGTCTACTTACTATAATAATTTTCAGAGCTGTTTGTGATTATCCTGATGTGAACTTTGTCATTCTTCTGACAGTATTATCATGATAAGAAATGGAAAACCATATTGTATGGCCCAAATTAAGGTAGTGACTGCTACCACAGCTAAAAACAGAAAAGTGGAAATACCTAAATACACACACACACACACAAAAGGTATGCAAAAGATAATTTGGCTTACTTTTCATTAAAACAGCCATACTTTGTCACTGGGAAACGTTATTTAATAGAGGCATGTTCAGTAAGATTATGAATATTTTTGGTTTTCTTTTAACATTTCACATAAAAAAAGGGCTTTAGCCTCCTAAAACAGCAGCAGTCAGGTGAATTCAAATTTTGGTAATACACAGTGAATTCATTAATGTACAAGCTGTGTACTTCTATTCTTGAAATGATTGATAAGTACTGTCATTTATACCTAATAGAAAATAATACTTTTTTAAAGAAAATACTGTGCAACCTGATGTCATGGCGGCAACCCTGCCCCTCTGACCCAAGCCATTCCATAATTCTGTGATTAAGAACATTTTCTTATCATTGTTTGTCTCTATCATATGCATTTCTCCTTTGACTCCTAGCTCGGGGTTTCAGTTGACTGGCATCAGTACAGCATGGCTCAGTTTTACTAAGAGAAATGCTGTTCAAGTCAGAGAAGTGTGACAGCAAAAGCCACGCAAGATTAAGAAAAGTAGAATTACACACCTAAGAGTAATTTCTGAGACAAGGATGGTTACCAAGTCAAGGATTTAAGAGAAAAAAATACCAACACAGAAAGCAAATCAGCACCTTCCAAGGAACAACATAGGCTGGAACCTCTTCACCTGACTGAACCTCCTGGATAGCAAAGACTCTTTGGATAGGTGCCTCATTGGGTGCAGACGTGGGCTACTATATAGTTTCACAGCTCATTACTCTAGCTATCTGTTTGTGCTTTAGCTAACACACAACAGCTCTGTACTCTGCAGCTTTCAGTACCCTGTTTAGATGAATGATGAAAGTTGTGTGAAACGATCTGGAGAAGAAAGATGATTCATACAGTGAAAGTTAAAATTCATGTCTCATGATATTCAACACTTTTAAGAGTTGATTAATTTCAAGTAATGGATGTGTATTCCCCAGCCATTGATCTAATATAACACAGATGCAAATTAATTATGCATATTTAATTTTTTTGTTAATATATGTTATGTCAATCTAGACATGTCAAAAAAATACTTTGAGGAAAAAAAAAAGGAAAGAGAGGTGAGTCATTGTATTTCTCCAGAGAAAATAATACTTTTGTGAAGAAGGTTTCTCTTCTCACAAAGCCACCTTTTCATACAATTTTAAAAGAAGTGTCCAGACTAGGATGAACAAGATTTTAGAATAAACATCTTCTAGAAGTTTAGTGTTGAGGCATAGGCACTCAGCAGTTGCAGAAACTGAACCAAGCCACAGACTTGAAGCCTTTAGAGATCAAGCTGCTATAACCTAACAGATTGAGTATATTAAGTTGTTTGAGCAGAGTTCTAATAATGCCAACATTGTAGGTTTGATTGCTGTATGAGTCATTCACTTAAGAGTTAGATGTGATTATTTTTGTGGGTCCCAGAATATTCTGTGATACCCACTGATACCAGTCTTTTTCTAGCATTGTGTTACAGAAAATTATTTATCTAATACATTGGTCTTTCCCACTTAATCAAGTAGTTATCCACAAATGCTGTCTTTGAAGTATGCTTGCAGGTGAAGAATTTCATATTGCTTTATGTATGCACCAGTTTAGCTATACTTTTGGTCTTACTGTAAAGGCAGCAAATATTTTAACTTAAAACCCAGAAATATTTAAAGCCTTCAGGACAGAGGATATATGAGATCATCATCTCAGCAGAATATCCATGAACAGAATAGATTAAAAAAACAAAACAAGTTACCCTTGAATATAATATTATGACCTGTATTGGATGGAAATTTGCTGTTTCCTTTTAGATGTTGATTCTTCAAGGGAGAATAAGCAATTTATAGAAAATCAATGTCTGTTTAGCAATCCTGTAAAAGAAATGGTATCTGCATTTGCAGCAAGCTCCCTACCAAGATGTCAAAGCTGAAGATGAGAAGCCTTCAGTCCAGAAATGCAAGTGCAATTTGGACACTCCAGCTCCTTACTAGCCTTGGAAATATAGAAACTGAGCTCTTATATTAAAGCTCTAAAGGTTGACAGGGACAATGTTTTCCACTGCTATAGAATACATCCACTGGAAAACTCTGTTTAACTTTCTGCTTACTCTTTATTTATCCCCATGAGTTATCAATTTCACATAGAATCAAACTTTTATTTTAGGTTGCTGGCAAACCATGGATATATTTTTTGACCTTGCTTAAGAAAACAGCAAATACAAATGCATCGAGACACCCCAAAGACAAAAAACCACATTCTTACTGTTTCAAGACACCAAAGGCTGCTTAACAGACAGATGTCTGAACAAATGTTGATGCTCTACTTTTACAGTGTGATAGCTAAAATCAGAAAGCAAAAGCAGCTTAGATATTACAGTAGTAAAGATTATGTGAAAGTAGAGGCAGACAAATAATCTGTCCCACACAAGAGTTTACTCCAAAGACTGAACTTGTATTCAGCTTCAATAACTGGCAGTTCTTAGGCTGGAACCAAACTGGCACAGACTCTGAAGAGATGGGTTTCTGCCACTTGTCACTAAAAATGCTCAGCAATTTGAGAGACGGCCAAGATGACCAAATCCACAGCATAACTGCTACTGCAGTAGTTAACAGAGCAAAGATTTGACAGAACTCTAAAGAGCACTGGTTACAGCACCAATGAAGCTAATGGAACCAAGGCAATTTATAAAATGTACATACAGTCTGCCACAGAGATATTGGCTAGGCTGTCTCCTCTTCCTAGACCAGTACTTTTCTGTATATTTACCATGCTTTGACCACTTTGCAGTAGTTCCAGGATCAAGAAATGCAGATGCCTACACTTGGTATTTGCCAAAATATTTTATGAGTGAATATTTAATAAGTAAATGCTTTGTTAGTTTTTATGATAAAACTATTTTTTGAGTAAAATAATTAGTTTTACACCAGCTGCTAGAGCACTTGAGCCCATAGCTGTAATACATACCTCAGACACTCATTTCATATTTTTGACAGTGAAGTAAAATTCTGTCCAAATACACATATATTCTCAAAACATCCACCAGCAACAGGCACTCTCCAAATGACACTGTCAAAATTAGGGTTGATACTGTCCTTTTAATGCCTTATATGATTCTGACCACAATTTATACATTTAAGCAGGAAATGTGTCTGCATTGCATGACATCCGTGGTACTTTCAAAAAGAAAAGCAAACACTTGCAATGGCATTGTCTTTAAGAGCATCCTGTACTTATTAGGTTGCTATACTAGAAAACCTGTGATAGTGACATGTTAAGCAGAGTTTAATCAGGATTTGAACTGTATATTTCAAGTACGCCTATTTGGTTATGTTTTGTAATAGAAGTAGTGTGAAATAAACATGCCTACTTCAGCTAGATAGCTGAGTAATTTGTTGAGTTCATTCTTGCAAGACCCCAAAAGATGATACATATTAAAGATCTGTGAAAGCATGTACCTTGTCTTTGGAGCATAAATTTTCCAAAGTCTTTTCCATGTATATCACCTTGATAGGTAAAAACTCCTCTTTCAAGCCCTGAGGATACCTAGAATATGTTGAAACAGAAAAAAGAATTTCTGAAATGAATAAATAACAGTGTTTAGCCATTTGTTTTTCTGACTTAGAATAGATAACATGGAGCCCAGATTTTCACTTTTAGCCTTTAAAATGTTAGTGAATTTTCTATGCTTAGAAATATGCTTAGAATAGTTATTATTTTAAATAATTTATTTCATTTATTTGCAGCAGTATTAAACCAAGTTTCAAAATAACACCAGAATGATTTAAAAATATCTAAAGTATATTGCTGGGTTTTGAAATTCTTGAAATGCCATACTCATAATTGAATGAGTATGCAGATATAGAAGCCTGCTGAATTGCCAGATTTTAAATTATTTTCCATAGTAAGTATCATGAGGTAGAAAGAAGAAATCCAAAAAGTAAAACACCACTGTTTTTCTTCAAGGTTAGGTGTACTTTTATTACAGTGAGCTATTTACCAAACCAAAAAAGGACAATATTTCTAAAGGTAAAATTCCCACTCTCATCTAAGGAAACAAGGAAAAGATATGCTGATTCACTCTTCCTTCCCTTTCATAAACTAAAAATTCTAATCAGAGCACAGCAGATAGAAGTTTGTATGCATATTTTTGAAAGAAAAAGGTAATCCAATCTCTACCCGGACATTCAGAGTGCTGGATTACATATTTGCAATGCAAAAAAATGGACACAGTTACATAGATAATCAGAATTACTTCAGAATTTAATCTCAGCAATCTATCCATGGCAACCCGGGTACTTACATAACCATCTAGCGCCCAGTTGTCGTTTTCAAACTTGCTTACAAAAATGTCACTGGGTCCTTTAATTTGAAAAGCTTTCAAGAGCAAATGGGCTTCTTCCTTCTTGTAAACACCTATTAAAATAAAGGAGGCAAGACATGCCTTTTAAACAAATTTTCAACCAGTTTGTTCAAGTATCCCTTCAAATCTAAGTATATTGCTTTAGAACAAAAAGAGTTTGTAGAAAGTGTTCTGTAATAACAGAATTTCATAACATGGAAAACCTCAAGATTTAAAGTACCGTAATGGCTAGATCTTATTTAACTCATCCTTTGACTCATCATATTTGATAAGAGCATGCAAAGATAGGTTTGTATTGTTTAATTTTATAAATAACAGGGCACGAATAGTTGTCTTTTCATACAGTATTTCAGTAATTCTGAATACAGATAGAAGTCCTTGCCTGGAATTTCCTTGACTTGGAAAAAAATAGATTTTACTGACATCAAAACAGTATATTGCTACAGTAGGTATCAGTAGTGCAATGGAAGAAAATTCCTATTTGGCAACCAACTACTGCAGTTCTCTCTGAACTCTTGACCTTAAAAGATAGTGATAGCTGATAATGTTCTTTTTAATATAACTGTGATGAGAAGCTAAATCTGAACTTCACTGTTAGATTTGCAGAAAGGAATGCATGATGTTGCTTATAAGGTATGCATAATTTACAAAGTTATTTAATTACCTGTGCCTATTTTATGCTATGCCATTATTAATACCACATTGTTTTAAGGTAGATATTAATCACTATTGATTAATTGAGCATTTCAATGATACAATTCTTAATATGCCTATATAGACTTGGTCTGCTGCTTCAGTATTTCCTGTGAGTTCAAAACACCAGTGCTATCCAACAGTCTGAGATGAATAAACCCTACCTCAATATCTATTTGAAATATAATAGCTTAAATAGATGGGTGACTGCATATGAAGTGAGAGAAGACTGTGCAGATCATTATGTTAAAACCTTTCCTTTTGCAAAAGAAAATTATTTTTAGTGAAAATATAAAGCTTTTTCTTCATTTTCCATTTGGATGAAAATGCATCAAAACTGAACAGATTAAAAAAAAAAAAATAAGAACAGCTTCTTTAACACCAAATTCTGAACCTACCTGATAGTTTGACTTGTATGTTGGATGCCTCAATGAATGTGGCATTCACTTTGCTGCTTGTAGTATTGAACCAATCAACAGTGAGAGTAGCAGGCTGTCTTTTTCCTAAATATTCATAAAACCCTTTCCACAGTGAATTTATAAAAAATACATCTGAAGGAACTAAATAAAAGTGGGGGAAAGAAAGAAACAAAGGAAGAAGTAAACTACAATGAAGTAACAATCTTTCTAGTCATACTTATGTTCTTCGTTTGTTTTTAGACAATCAATCCACAGTTCTAAGGAGGTATTATAATAAAACTTTTAACAACAATAAAGACAACATATCTAGCAGCTTTTCCACACAGTTGCCTATAATACACTACACCTGTCCATCACAGTATATGTTCTCAAATAACCTCACACTTTATAGCTTGTGTGATTCAGTGAATGTCCGCAATACAATGAAAAATAAAGCCCTGTACCTTTAAGATATAAGGAAAAGAAAGGACAATAATATTCTGAAACCAGAGATTAATGGAAGAAAACACTGTCTTAGGCCATCCCTTTTGTTTCATGAATTTCATGAAGCAGCAGTGTGTGTGATTTTCAACTGAGTATCAACTGAATATTCAACTGAATTGATTGAATTTCTGGTACAGTAATATCTGTAATTTTTTAGACTTCAAAGCTTTTTTCCATACAATATTATTGCACCTATGAACAGTGAAGTTGTCAAAGAATGAAGCTTTTTTTTTAATTTAAAATAAAGGTCCGTTTCTCAGCAACTGCAGTTTGAACTATCTGAAGTATAAATCCTCCAAAACGAAGCATGAATTATTGGAAGTATATGTGTTTGTATTATTTATTTGATGCTATTAGTATCTTTCCTCTACACGAAAAAATAAATTATTTAGGTGTTTAATGCTGTATTTTAAACTGTTTAACCACTCACATCATATCTTGACAAAATGAAAGCCCTAGCAAGTATTAAAATTCACCCTTACTATCTATGACCACTACAAATGATACTTTCTCAATAGCTAAAGATTGACATTAGAAGTTTCACACTCTTCTAATTAGGATCTTAAATTAAATAACTGGATTTTTTTGCATTTTGTCAAACTCTGAGCACTTATAAAGGCAGCCATCTTTACTAAAGAAAACTTATCAGTGCAGGTATTCTCTATATCCATTTTAAATAAATTCCATGGATACTTCCTCCTCTACCTAATCGCTTAGTGCAAAAATGAATCAAAAAGAAACCCAGGGCAGTAATACCTGACATGCAATACCTCTGAAAATCGGAGGGCTGATTAGCTGTTCACTAAAGGATAAATAACTTCTTCCATGTCTTTTGCCTTCAAGTTGTGCAAAATTCACAAGCAAATGTTCAAGCTCAGTGTGGTATGATTTGAAAACATCATTAGTATGTTATTGGTTCTATCACTGGATTCCAAATGAGCAGAGACCTATTAAATGGCTTTGAGTGTAACAGCTTTGAAAAACCAAAGTGTTCCATTTCCAAAGTAAAAGTCAGTAGGGCTTTATACAAGGTTACCTCAACTTACTACCAAAAATCTGAAGCATTATGTTTCAATTGGTATGTCATAGTCCTTAGAATTTTTATAATTTCTGCAAATAACGTGGATTCTGCAAAGGGTCTTTCAGACTCTTTTTCCTATGCATTTCTCATTTTTGCAACAATAGTGACATAGCTAAATTTGAAACTTGGTATTTAAAAAAAGAAATAATACAATTGTTTTTATTTGTCTATGTTTTTAATCAAAATCGTGTCTGAAATGTTCTCATGAAGGTGAACATCTAGTATTAGGGGTGTGAACCAGAGAAATACTATGCAAGACTTTTATAAAGGACTGCACACTTTCACCACATTCAGCATCTTTAGCACATAGTTTGTCTAACCACTCTATCAATAATAGCTGTTAAGCTTTGCAAAACAGTACCACTGACTCAGTATTTACAGAATTTGCACTTGCTGCAGATGAACAGAATCAGTAGGGGAAAAAAATGTATTACTACTTCCTCAGTCATGTTTTTTTTTTAAATGTTAAAACACAAGTGCTGCAGTCCCCAGGGATGCTGCTTTGGAGAGGTTCTGAGACAATTGTGCTGAACACTTACAAGGTCTCTGCCTTTCCCACCCACTGTGGGCAAATGCAAAATGAGAAAAATGAACTGGCTATTAGTATTCCAATACTGCACTGACTGCACTGATTGTTCTCAGAACATGACAATTGGGAAAATCCACGGCTACTCATTAAAACAGCTTCCTAACTATTTTTGTGAAGACTATACAAAGCAGTGAGAACCACAGAAACCAAATATAGTAATATAGTTCTTAATTCTCATATGGATATTTTAAGAATTCTTTAGTTGCAACTTATACTCAATCGTGTAAAAATGTTTACTATTGCTTATGAAGACATTAACTCTAGCAAAACAATAAATATAACTTGCATTCAGTTTTCTAAAGGTGAAAAATCAGAACATGAATCTATTCTGTTACAGAAACTGTAGTTTACCAGTATTACCTTAATTCTGTTCAAAATACAGATAGCAGCATATAAAATTGTATCAAAAGTCAAGTTAACAACGTAAAGAAAGCATGTCAAAATATATAATGTTCTATACCGAAGAGAATTAACAATTTTAAAACACATAATAAAACTGCAAAGTTGTTTTCTGAAAACCACTTAAAATGTTCTCTCCCTAATTACTGTCAGTTGTTACAGTTTCACTTTTCTGTTTACTATTATGGGCACTTTCAATCACAGCATTTAATTTTATTTTAATAGCTTTTAAGTAGTATTTATCTAAACTAGTTACAAGGGACACGATATTGTGTGAATTGATACTGACACTCTGCATAGTGAATCTATTTGGAGCCTAGGTCTACATTTTAATTTGGCATTGAAACTTAAACCTGTGTGGTAGCAGATTAATGCATACCTTAGGTGTTTGGTGAGGTGAAGCCTCCAATAAATGAAGACTGTATATTCATTATAATGAATGAACACTATATCCTTCTTTATTGTGAGTCTGTAGAAGTAATGCATTTCAGAAGAACTCATTTATGGATTCACCTGACACTCTCACTAACAAACTCTCCAGGAAGGTTAATTATTAGCAGAAATACCTTTTTATCCCATCTACTCTACAGAGTCCTTCTGTGAATTGCCGTGAGTGTGAACCATTAATCTTATTTTCCCTGCAGTTTTGCTAAAAATCAAAATATAGAACTGCAAGCTCATTTATTTGGTGACAACTCTTCTCATTGTTGAGTAAGTCAATAAAAAAAAAATTAGGACTTTCATTTTCTGAATGAGGATTTCTCAGATGCATTTGTCTATTTTGTCACTGGCAGGAGGAATAGGCTAACTGCATAAATGTTCATGAGGTGGCATAGAAAAGTAGCAGTAATGTTTGCCTGCCTTGCCACCTGCAGGCAGTCCACACTGTTTTGGAAACCCTATCTTAGAGTACATGGAGAGTTTCTGTGAAATGATGGCCAAGAATATTTCCAAAACTGTTTTTAGGGTGGATTTTTTTATACTTCTTACAACACTTGCAATGTTAAGGCCAGAACTTTGACTGACCCTAATCCCTGAAATTATAGTATATACTCATTATAAGGCTCTCCATTATAGCAATCTCTCTGATATAAAACTACATCAAATCTGAGGTTTCTGTATATATGCTTCTATTGTTTGTTTGAGAAGGGATTTTGTGCAATTCAAAAAATTGGCACTATAGAAATTTTTTTGAAGTTGTTTGTGAAAGAATTGCATAAAATAGGATTCGCACAGCCCTTGTTAATATGAAAGACCTCAACATTTATATTACTTGGAAATTAGTAACAAATACTTCACTAAAATATTGGAAATTATTTTATTATCCATAACAACCTTGGGTATAAATCAATTTAATTTATTTAGATCTAAAGCTCTTCTTGTATACAAACCTGGAGTTTTAGTTATTGTTTCATTAACTTCTCTCACTCCTTTACCTACAAGTAAAAAGACAAATTATCATTTTCATGAACATATTTGTGTAGTTTTTGTATGTTTTTTTTTAAATAGAATGTTAAAACAATACCTGTTGGATGCAATCATCTCTTATCCGATAGAGCCATTTTTAAAACATAAATAACTTGTCTTGAATACTTTACGTGTTTAAACCTATCCACTTGCACAAAAATATCAGAAAATAATTTAGGTAAACAACATATTTACCGTGGAAAGTTGTCTGGCTAGCTAAGTATCTCATACCTTTTGGGCTAAAATTTTTATATCAGTCCCAGTGCTATAAAAGAGAGCCTTATAGAGGGGACAAATACTATATGTAATTATGAATAATAGTACATTAAATATAGTAAAAATTGTGTTAAGAAAGACTGATGCATTTATGACACAAACCAGCAAGAGCCAGATAGCTTGATTCATATAACAGGAACAGATATCATGGGAAAAGATCACAATTTGTGAATTACAGAGGTGTAATTTGCTACATTTCTGGTACATTCAGCAAAGTTATGTCCATTGATCCAGATCAAGTTCTGGACTCATAATTTGGTACGTTAGAAAGGATAGTGTCCCATTGGAAGATTTGGTCTTTAGGAGCAGAAATTCATTAATTAGACTGATCAAGAAAGTACAAAAATGTAGGACACTCAATGAGAATTACATCTAAAGATTGTAACACAATTTTAAAAATTCCCTTCTTATAGACCTCTGCACTGTATTTTGTCTTCAATAAATAAAACAAAAAAACCCCCAAACAAATCATTAATTATACAGTATCTATGAAAAATCATCCTTTAGGGACACAGAATAAAGATAAATTCTGATATGTAGCTCATATGACAATGCTGAATCAAAGAAGTCTGCCCTTACATTAAAGAAAAATAAATATTGCTCAAACATCAAAACTATTCAGCATACTTTGATATATTAGAATTAAAAATCATACTGTAAACAACTTTCCCATGGCATCTGACTATTTTTCTTCTATTCATATTCTAAATACAGTTTTATTTTATTTTTCTGAATTGAGAACTAAAAGCCTTTTTGATTTGCATGTGAAATGCAAATTCAGACCTCATATCTATACACGTAGATCTACCCTAGAAAACTACAAGTAAGTTACATTGATATGAGTGGAATCTAGTGCAAAGATTTTTTTTCTTACTTTATTGTTAATTTTTATTTTATAAGATTTCCTTAGACTAAAAGCATACCTGCATTAATCTAATAGCTAGGATATTAAATAACTCTTTTTGTTCTTATAGAAAATCATACATTAAGCACTGAATGCATTACAGTACTATTTAAAACTGTGACATGAAGATAAATGTAGTACTTTATATTGTTTAGGTTTTTTTGGCTGTTTTTAGGAGTAAACATATGTATGTGTGCCTGTGCATTTACACACACATAGCCCCTTGTCTTCCTCCATGATTTCTAGATGTTATGCTCACTTTGATTTCTTCACTGTTTCTTTCATACAGTAAAAGCTGTTGTGTCACGGGTGTCATTAAATAGTAAGTGGAAAAAATTAATCCTATTAAATAAAATAAAAATGTCAGAGAAAATTAATTCAAACCAAGTAGGATCCAACAAATCACTTGAATAATGACTTACTTTTACAAATAGGTGATTTTCCTGTCCATTTCATATCTGGTTTACATGTCCGATGCTCTGATCCGCCAGCAAGAAAAAATCCTGGCTGACAGGTATACACCAAAGTATACCCTAAAGTAGGAAGATCTATTGCTTTCACATCTACATGTGCTGGTGTCTCTGGCTGCCTGCAAGCATGAGCTGCAAAGGGGTTTTTACAGTTAGAAGTCATGGTGGTAAGCAGTTCCCATAGGATTAGAGTAGGCAATTTGAAATAAATGCATGACAACTCTGGATAGCTTTTAGCAATGTCAAGTAGCTATTACTTGTAAAAGTAACACTCAGAGTTTATAATTATATTATTGTGGGATGGAAATGATACTATCACATATTTTTCAAGAATACACCATAATGAAATCATGATAGCAATCAGAAAACAGCAAAAATGAGGGGAAGCACATGCCATTGTACATGGTGCAATGATTGGTCCTGTGACTTATTGTACTGTCACAGCTTCAATCATCACTTCCACTCTGTGTTCTGGAAATTAGAGTGGTTACCGTGGTAAATAAATGCATTTCAATTGAAATAAAGGTTCCACAAGAATGTTTTGTCATAGAACATTGACTATAACAGATGTGGTTATTCAGTATGCTTCCTTCTCTGTGCCACATGGTGTTCATTTATAACAACCCAAAGATAATTTAAAACAGGATAAGAATCTAAGGTCATTGTAATGAATTACTTTTAGTTTAGGTCAGTGTATTATAATACAATAGTTATTCGATGTCCTCCAACTCGCACAGAGCTGTAAGTATACTGATAATTTGCATAACCATGCATTGCCTAGAAAAGATGGATTTTGCTGACTTCTAGTTTATGATTCACAAAATATTAGGCAATGGAATAGTCCCATGCATATTTCAGATCACTTTCCATTCTTTATTAATCCAATACACACATAAAAAAAGTCTTAGCTTAATTGAAGTAGCTAATGCAGTAGGTTAACTGGGACAGATTTTTTTGAGTAAAACCGACAGAATTATTGTGAACTTCATTTAAAAACAGTCTGAAAAATCTTGGTTCAAATTAATATCCCAAATACATCTTTAGTCTTCGAATAGGAAAAAACAAAAAAAACCCCATTTAAAAAACTGTTTTAAATAAAGCTTCCCATCTTTGCAGCAAATAATTTGTTATGAATTCCCACATGTATCACTTTGTAACTCTTAAAATTTCACTGTGTTCTAAGTCATTCGAATAGAAACCAGACTTACGAATGCATTCAGATTGTATGCCACTCCAAGTTAAGTTAGCAAGACAAGAACGGGTGGTAGATCCCTGAATATGATAACCTTTTCTGCATCTGAAATAGACTGTGCTCCCAACCTAAGGATCAAACCAGAATGTTAGACAGAAGTATCCGTCATGTGTAGTCAGATATCAAGACAGTGATAAGTTAATACAGATTTTTTCAAAAATGTAAAATTCTGCTTTTTAAAGTTTATAGAGTTAAACTTTTCTGTATTTTTTTTTTTAGTGCAATGAAATGGTTGAGTAATTGATTCTTTCGTGACCTTATTTAAAAGCACTATGTGGAAAAATATTGACAAGGCTGTTCACATGAAAAAAAAATTATATTCATATATTTCAGCTGATTAGTTTGTCAGGGCGAGAGAAGCAAACTAAATGCCTGAGATGCCACTCTTTCCTGTACATCACTGCATATATTTTGATAGAACTTGACCATAATGCATTTCAAAGGTTTCTCAGTGTGTGATTTGACTAAAAATGGGGTTTTTTAGAGGGATAAGAAAAAACGATGAAGATCTGTTTCATCTACAAATAAATCCACTAGAGAAAACTCCAGGTGACAATTTCTTATGCTGCTGTTTGAATTTGAATTCAAGATGTTCAACTAGCAGCGTGAAGTCATGGAAAGCCTTCTTATGGTCAACTATGATATGGTCTTCCACAGAAGAAAAGGTAAAATAACTGAAAAAATGCTCTTTAGATTTGCAGTGGGAATAGATATATATGAAAACTACATACAAAATTGCAGGTGATAAAGAATTTTCTTAAGAGATGAGAGAGAGATTGTGTGGAGAGTTCTAGTAAAATGAACTTACTGATGGCATTGACAAAAGTAACCAGAATGTAACTCCAGGCCAAGATGTTTAATGATATGGGGCTAATTGGTAAAACATTGCTTTTGTTTTGGATAAAAAAATCTTGGCAATAATAAATAAATAAATTAGACAAAATTGACATTATCGGAAATTATATTACTTGAATAAAGCAACACCACACAGAAAAACAGTGTAAGTTGTGAATAAGTAGTGATCAATGTGTATTAGTAAGAGCTTGCAGATATAGAAAGGCAGATAGCTCTGCACTGCAATTGTCACAGAAGGACTTCAATGGAAATTACAAATTAGTATATTCAAAAGTATCTACCTGTTATCTATACACTCACTTATATAAAACTTGCTTATCATGACAGATTAGCAAATGCTAAACCATTTCTCCTGGAAGTAGCTTGGGAAAATCTGTGGTGTTTTTCAAAGGTCATATTACTAATATGGCTTTGTAGACTTACATCTTTCTAACTATTTTTTAAACATATTATTCTCTTTATCCTGCCAAGGACACACAGCATGTCTTTAGTAGGGTGTGTAGCTAGTCTTGAGTCTAAGTCATCTTACTTGTGCTAATTCTCATATCTGTCAGTAATAACGAGCTGCAAATCTTTTCTCAGTGCTTCAAAAGACCAAGCAAAAAGTAACAAAGGTTCAAGGTAGTTAAAGGGTTGTACTAGTAAAGTTAAAACAAAAGCAGTACACCCTTTGTATAATACTTGGATGAAAAACATTGGGGGCATTCATAAGTCACAGCGTAGTGAAGCACAAAAGGCACAGAATGAATGGGGCAAGACAGGATCCTGGTAGCAGGGGAAAACCCTTCAAAGATCGGCTGCTTGTCATCACATTTTTCTGTAACGAGGAAAGACTGTTGAAAAGTGTTTTATAGAACCTTCGCTATGTCATACAAACAGGAAGCCCACTAATAATATGCGAAAAAACCCCAAAACAATCTAGTTCTGTCACCATTAGAGAGAAGTCTCCATGTTGGGGTACCAGATAGCATTCTGAGAGTGAAAGCACATACTGGAGAAAGACTTAATGTGGAACAGATGAAGACTTACTATGGCCGCTAGGGGTGAATGGGAAGAGAAGATCAGTCTACATAAACATGAACAACAGACAGTAGAACACTTAATTGGCCAGAACAATTCTGTTATTAAAGCAAATTCGTGAGGCAGATAAAATGGGGAGAAAGGAGAAAAGAAACCCCCCACTAAATTAGGTGCAAAGATTAGAGTTGCTTTTGAAGAGAAAATGATGACAGGTACAGGATCAAGATGAGATATCAGAAAGGCAACTACACCTATTACTAGAAGCAGAACCACCTTGGGTAAGGCCATGAGATGTGGCTTAGGGAGAAGTGCCTTGATATCTGTGAGCCAGGCAGGAGCAGAAAGCGAAGAAAAGAGCTGACAGCCACAGCAACAAAAGACAGAAAAATTGCAGGAGAGGGAGGGTACCAATAACCAGAGGAACTTAAAGAAAGGAATTTTTTGAAAACAGTTCTACTAACTTCGTCACAATGGGCACACTGCCCTAGGCTCAGAAATAAGCAGCATACACAAACAGAACTTATTTTAAATTCCAGTCACATATTTATACCTGAAAAATCTATCCACACAAAGTTTATCAGCCTATATAATGACTGTGGATTGGCCATTGTTGCATCTACATTTATTTCCTCAGTCACTGTTCTGCCAGTCACTCATTAAACTAACAACCTGTGAGGAATTTGGAAATTATAGAAAGGACATTCATCACAGAGAACCTAGACACAACACAGATGATTTTATCTTCTCTGACTGAATGAAATATAACATGAATTTCTAATTTAGTAAAGCCACTTGCTGACTTTTTTGCCATGGACTACATGGCCTTTGGAGCACACAGGTCTTCGGTAGTTAGGTATTTACTGACTATTCATCAATGTATGAAAGAATTATGATCATAAAGCAAGGTAATTATATCATGTCATATCATATTAAGTAATCAATTTATAAAGAGCCCTCCCTACTGAAGTCTTCTAAAGGATTGAACACATGACATATTGCAGGGTTAGAAGTTCTTTCTTTAAGCTGAATGTTTTTAAAAAAGCTTGGAATGAAGAATGAGTTTTTATTAAAAGTGGGGTGGAAATTTCTCAAGGTTTGTATCAGACATTTAAGACTACAGATAACATTTCTCATTAAATTTCTTATGTAATTATTAAATGAATTTTCATTTTAGAAAGATAATAAATAATAATTTAAAAATTACCTCATAACCTCTGGAACTATTTTGTATTCCAAAATGGGGAGTACCTGGGTCTGTACATGTATTGTGAGCTGGATCTAATGCAAAACGTGAAACACAACACATATTATTATGATATGGAAAGAATACTCTAAAACTGTTTGCAAAGATTAAATAATTTCGTCAATGTCTAGTGATGACAAGAATTCAATTTTTAATGGAATGTGTGTTTTTCCATATATTGCACTAATATTTCCAACTGAATTACCAAGTATATCATAGTAATTTGTTTTTTTTAAAAATTATCAACAACTGGAATGCTATTTCTAATAATAGACACATGTAGCTGAATTGATTTTTTAAAATAGGTCTCATCTGAAGAACCCAAAGCAAGACTTCTCAAAGTATTCTAAGGAAATCATTGCTATCCAAAAATAGAAAACCTGGCACTATATGGTATTTTTAGGTGTAGTTCTAGGTATTGTTCACTGCTCTTAACTTTCAAATTGCTTAAAAATTATATCTGTAACTATGTTACATGATCTAATACTTTCCTTTAACAATAACATAAAAACTATGATGTAAAAGAAAAAACTCTGCCTTTGATACACTACTTTCCCTGTGCTTCTATATTATACTATATAAAACATAAACAGGAATATTATTACATTTTCAAATTTGATTCTTTGCAGCAGACCTGAAATTTAGCTTTTTTAAGCCTTCTTGCCTCTGTAGCCAAATATAGGTGTAAGATGATTGCCCAGTTTTCAAAAACTACAGATGAAAGTTTTGAATTCATATATAAGAATTCTGTTGACTGTTATGTCTTCATTTAAAAATACAGACTGCTTTCAATAATCATGATTACAGCCTTTTCCAAGAGTGCTCACCTCTTTCACACAACCAATATCTCAGCCACAACAAAAGATATAAATGGCCTACAATCTGCATCTGAATATTTTTGTTTACAAATATCAAAGAGAATTTTTTTATTATAAAACTCAAATCATTTTCTCTAGCAAGTTGCACCAAGTGGAATTGAATTCTGATGTCAGTGGCAGTTAAAGGTGCCCAGAATTTCTCTCAATCTGATTGATGTAACACGCTAAAAGCCTACCAGTTGCACAACAGTCAATGAGAAACTGAGAGTATCTGGGAGTTCATCAGAATTTTAAAAGATCAGAGATGTACAAGCCATGTTCACAAAGTCCAAAACACTTTGATTTAGGATTGATTCTGAAAAATGCCTTTAATTCTCCAGTGACAAAATCTGGTCTTTAATCTGCCACAGTCTTCTGCCTATCCAAGAGATTCTTAAAATAGATGGAACAAATTTATGCACTTGCACATATTGACATTCTGCATTTCCAGCAGACAAGCAATCATGTAAATTTAAAAATTACTTCATGTGATTGTGTTTATCCTAAAGTTTTTATACTCAAAATATAACCTTATTTAACTAGTTCTTTTTATATTACACAGACGTTTTCTATATTTGGATAGCTAATTGCTAGATTTATCTAGCAATAGTTTATCAAAAATATTATAGTGTAATAGTTTATCAAGAATATTCTCAGTAGAAAATGCATTAGTGGTAGTTATTACCAATGCATGTTGGCTGAATTCCACTCCAAGTACCATCTGCTTGACAGAATCTTCTTGAAGAGCCTATCAGAATAAAGGGAGGTCTGCACTGAAAGCTAACTTCAGATCTATAGGTGAAACTTTTTCCATTGAGGCGTCCTTCTGCTGGAGTGCCAGGATCCCCACAAAACACAGCTGATACATAAAAACGAAAAGAAAAAAAATGGTATTAAAAACTGCACGTGCTTTAACCTGAGGTATTCTACATTGTTTTATGTACAAGGCAGGCATACTGAATATGAGTGCAAACGCTATGTTCATTTTTCTGTGTAGGATTGTAGATCTGCTAAATTCTTGACAGCAATTTAAAATTAATTGTCACTGTTATAGCTATTGTAAGCATAAAACTTAACCTGGAAAATAGACCTTTTAATTGAGACAATTAAATGTTGATTAGATTTGGATGACAAAATAATCCTGAAGTAAACAATGCTATATTGCAATGCTTAAAAATAAAACAAATTTTCACATCTGACACCCTCAGATGAGTAAGCTGGAATTTTTTTCCGTAATTAGATAAAAGGAAAAATGTTTATCAGGGTCTTGACAAGATTTCAAGCACTCAAACAGTGGAATTGACAGACTTAGAAAATACTGAGAAACAAATACAAGGAAGATATGAGGGGATGTACTCGCCTTCAGAAAGAAAAAAATTACTTAGAAAGGCTATGACCTTAAGGGTTAGCATCCTTGTTTTCATCTGTTAATGGAAATGGAAACAGGGAAGAAATAAAAGGGAAAAGTGTAAGGGAAAATTTCAGTCATGCTCACCAAAGTCAAATTCAGAACAGCCAAAGGATTACCAGTAAGGCAAATGCTGATGGGTCCAATTAGATAACAAGAGATGGATGTGACTTTTGGGGAAAGTCACCTTTAATAGGCACAGCCACTCAAATTTCATAACAAGGTAAGCTTTTTGGTACAAGGAGGGAGAATCCTGAAGTAATTCATATATTACCTGATGTAGCTGAGTCCTTTTAAAATTGTGATTCTGTGACTGTAGCCCAAGACAACCGATTTTAGCTTTGGTGAAGCCCAACACCACTGCACCCTGAACACTTACGCAAACACTGTGGGATGTCTCCCCGCCAAACTCCTCTCCCTTCGCAGGAGAGAATAGCTGTGTTGGACAGCTGATAGCCTTCTGCACAGCTGTAACTCACACTAGCACCCCAGCGATAATCAGATCCTTCCACTTTCCCATACAGTACTGTTGGAGGCGGGCCACAGGTAATAGCTGTGTCAGAAAAGAAAAGTAAAAATTCCAAAAATTTATAGCGTTTAGGAATATGCAGTATAATATATGCTCATACATTTGAATCTAAAAAAAAGATATTTCGGGCTATTTTTCTAACAAAGCATACCTGTGTTGACAAAGCAGCCAGTAACAGACAGAAAACTAATTTAAATACAAAAATAAAGACTTTGGGCTCAGGAAGTCCCAGAGTGCTAGGTTGCTAGAAGCCCAAAGAGTACATAACTTATCTAGTTTTGAATTTTTCCCTACATATTCATTACTGATCATTTTTGGCAACAGGTTACTGAGTTAGGTAAAAGTTTTCAATAAACATTATCTCTTTTAATAAGTAAGTTTTTATGATTCTAAATTTCTAAATATTTGCATTTTCTTTTAAACTAATTTTGCAGCACTATTATATGACTTTGCTCATTCACCTGCTCATTTTCTAAGGCTTTCCACACACAATAGCAATTAACTTTATTGGTAGTTAGGGGCTAAGAAATTATTCTGGTGTTTTCCACCTTCTGATAAGAGTACCCAAAATGATGAAATTTGGAATGTCCAAGTTTACATTTCCATATAATTTCTTTTAACAAAGAGCACAACCATAAAATCACTCAGGCAGTAATTTTCACGACAGAAAATGCAATCAGTTGAATACATATGCCAAAATTTAATTAGCAGACTAGACTTAGACATCACAGTGAAGTGGTGCTAGGTGAGTTGGCAGCCTAGGCTTTTTATAAGCACAAGATGCCCTAGGCTGTTAAATTAACTCCCTGGGCTGCTGAAGTAGTGTTAACAATTTTCACCAGGCTGCCTTATTTGTCTTTCAGCCTCATCTCCACTATGACCTTCCTGCTAGCACTTGTAATTAGCTATTTGTGAAGCATATTTTTGGCTGTTTATGATGACTACACTACTGCAACAAGGGAATCTTTGATAGAAACCTTGCTTTGCAGAATCCTGTTACAGAATCTTGTCCATCTAATGCAAGAAAAATGGGCACAAAGAGGAACATGGGTACTTAATTCATTACTTTTTAAGCTGAGCACTCTGACAGTCTTTGTTGCAGAGTGATTTTGTTCTACTTTAGTCAATAATGTCACTATTTTGACTGCTATTATGCAACAGCATTTGTGCAAAATAAATACAAATTCTACACAAATACTTATCTAAATATTTTAGCTGCATTTGGAACAGTAATTGTTCCAGAGAACATTTTGAAATTTTCTTTTACAAATAAAGACACCAGTTAGTGAATATCACATACATGTCAAAACAGTACTTGTAAACTATTTAAATTCAAAAGCTCACCTTTGCAAATGGGTTTACTCTGGTTCCAAGTGCTGTCTTTTACACAACGCATGGTAGATGAACTTGCAGGTTCCATCAGATATCCTGGATTGCACTGATAGCTGACTGTCTTATTAAAGGTAAAATCATTTCCAAACTGAATGCCATTTGCTAATGCACCTGGATCTCCACAGTTAATCACTAGTGAGAAGAAGAAAAAAGGAATTTTTTAAAATAAACATGTAACAAAATATAAAGCCACGCATACCTAATGTCCTTTCTTCTGGTGTAAAATACAAGAAAAAGTCTGTTTCTGTCAAGAAAAGTTATCTTTCTGAGGCATTTCAATAGCATGGACCAAATACTGTTTTCCTTTAACACAGTAGTCTCAGCTGGCATGCTCTACAACTACTGCAGACTGTTAAGTTGGTGGTAGTTTTGACAGAACTTTTTCTTCCTTCATACTGAGATCCTTGTCACATTAAGCCTAAAGTTGATGGTGCAATGCAATTCCAGCAAAGTTATAAAATGCCTCTTTTTTTTCCCTTCTTTATATTTCTTTTCCTTTTTGTGTGTCTGTGTATAACTGTATTGATGTACTGTGAGTCTGGCCTTGTAAGTGAGGCCACTAGCCCTGCTTGCCTTGTAGCACTCCTCTGGTCCATGCTCACCTTCTCTGATGGAATTGCCCAGTCTTGCTCCTCCTTGATTCTTGGTCCTTAGCAGAATGGTGATTGATCCATTCTGACGCATTTGGCTTACAATAAAAACTGGCACAGTAATGTATACAATTATACAAAATTTGATTTTGAACTACCAGAACTTCCTCCTCTGAGCATAAGCCACAAGGGAAAAAAAGGAAAAAAAATGCTAAAGGAAACTCTAAAGGAACACCTAAATATAACATTATTCTAAAAAAACAGTTATATCACCAAATTGACATTTCTGAGGTAGACAAATACAATAAAGTTACCTACATAGCCATCTTAAGATGATAGTTCTGGAAGCATCTAGTATGTATTATAAGGGCATGTACCTTTAGATATATAAAAATATTCATGTATTACAAGACAGGTGAATGTGGAAAAATGTGTTATTTGATCTATCAAAACAATAATTTTCAGTAGGAAGGCTGGATGACTTACTATGTTAAAGCTTTAGGGGAAGAAAATTTCTTTCTGACCTGTGCAATCTGGAGCAGTGCCAGTCCATGTCCCATTAGCAGTACAATGTCTAGTAGTTAGCCCTGAAGTTTTGTAACCTTCCCAGCAGGCATAAATGACTGAGCTGGAGAATAATATTCCATCAGTGTATATTATCATACCATTGGCTGGCGTGCCAGGGTTCCCACAAGATACAGCTGAAAAGAAGAGATTTAAAAAAAAAAAAAAAAAAAAAAATCAGTATTTTGATGATAGGTGACTAACTGGGATGAAAAAAAGGGAAAAGAACAACTAGGTTAATAGCTCATCTTTTAAAACACCTACAGCAAGTTTTACTAAGAAAATATTTAATAGGTATATCTTGAATTAACATTTTATTTCTCTTTGTAATATTATTACTTGCATTTGTTTTGTTTCCTTTTTTTCAACTGCTGATTCAGATAGTTTGTCCTTTTTGTTCTACTCCACCCATACAGTCACTGGAGCAAATAAAGCTCATTCAGGACTTTCTGACAGATCTGTACCTCTGTTGTGCCTTTTGGCACATTTTTCTATTCTCTTCCTGTCTTCTGGTATCTCCTTTTTCAATTCTAAAAATGTATAAATGGTAAGTTCTGATCTTCTTGTTCATTTATTTTTTGAATCAAGAAAAGAACAGACATTCTGTATTGGCATCCATATCTTTTGGGCACCTATATCAATCCTTTAAGACAACAATTATGCTTCAGCTTCATTCGTCCGAGATTTGACAGTGGCTTATCTTGATTGCTTTGATTACATGTTGGGGTTTTTTTGGAAGGTTTCGCAGTGAGGGGGCTTTTTTTTCCCCAGTGGAACAACCAATCATCAAAAGAATTTGGGGTTTTGTTGTGAATTTTCCTAAAAACTTTTCTAACAACTCTGCTCTTTTGAGACCCCCACCTAGAATATTGCATCCAGCTCTGGGACCCCCAGCAGAAGAAAGATTTGGACCTGCTGCATACGCACGTGCTGGATATCCCCCAGCATAATAGTTATAATCTAACAATTAAAATATAGCAGTTTTAAATTTTATTATTAAAACAAACACAGTTTGCCAGTAAAATTAGTCTATGATTTATATTTGGAATAATACCTTAATTTCTTTTTAAAATCAGTTTTTAATCACTTTTTAAATATAAAATTTTTAAATAGTGAAGAGAAAAATTCAACAGGTTGGAACTTGGACTTGCAGGAATGAAAAGGTATTCTCCTCCTAATCTCATCTTTACTTAGATTAAACAGGAAACAATTGAAGGATTATAGAAAAATGGAAATAAAGAGGCTTTTTTTCTTGTTTCTCTTTTTTTTTTCCTCTTAAAAGATAAGGTTAAAACAAACGCTAGAAAGAAAGGGGGGAAAAAGCAGCATTTCAAATACTGATAATTGCCACTGAATTCTGCTGTCCTACTATACTTAGTGTCTTCATGTAAGAGAAGTAGAAAGGATACTGCAAAACTTCAATTTTCTGCTAAAATTACTGATTCAAATACTGGTCCTGTGCCCACTGCCATTTTTATACAGTTATGATGATAACTGCACTCACAGAAGGTTAGTCTGTGCTGAAGAATACTGCAAAAGAACAACTGTTTTCAGGATAAAATGTGTAGGTGGAAAAATAAAAAATTTGTCAAAAATATTTTGTTCTATCTTCCATTTTACCATTTAGTTTAGGAGACAACAGATACTACAGAATCCATCAACTCTGATGAATTAGATAAAGTAACTTTTCAAACATTCTTGGAAAATGAGAAGTCATTATAAAACTGAATTTAAAGTCTTCTATTACTGCTTTCCAATTTTAACTGCACAAAAATGTAGAAACACTTTATTGTGTTTTTTAACTTATTTTAAAATGTGATTTTCAGAAATATTCTCCATTGCATTTCTTCTGAAAGAGGCAGCATAAAAATTTCTATTTAGAAATCAGTCAAACTTCTGTGGAGAAACATGTATTAATTTATACTTAATTTATATATTTATTTATGCAAATTTATTTATCATTTAGTCAGTCTTTGATGCATAGATATTATATATAAAGAGAATATGAAAGTATTTTATTGTTACAAAACAGCAGATTTATTTATCACTCCATTTTCACAGCTTCAATCAAAAATATTTGTTACATTTAACTCAGGTATCTATTATTTATTCTCCGCCTAAATATTTTTTAACTAAAATTAATTTTTAACAAACTTCTAATAAATAAATATTCCAAAACTTTGCTAGCAGTTAGTATTTAAATTTTCAAGCAAAACATGAACTGTTTGCAAACTTTTTTTATATCACCTTTCTGCAGAATGTTATGAAAGTATATTTCTGCCTAACAACATTTTTCAAAGAATAAAAAGTCATTAGTAATTGTGTCCATAGTGTCAAAATGCCAGTGGTATCAATACTTACCTTCACACACAGGTTGTATACCTGACCAGGAACCATTGAGCAGGCATGTTCGCTCTGCAGACCCTCGCAGCTGATAACCCATTTCACATGAAAAACGTAGCAGACTTTTTGTTTTGAACTCATCCCCCAGTCTAGACCCATGAGCTGGTACTCCTGGATCATCACAATAACCAGGATTATTTCCTGTGAAACAGAACAGAGCAGAATCATTGGCAGGGACGTTATGTGCAAATACTCTCTTGTAAATAGTACCATTGCATTGTTTCTGTTACAATTAATCCCTCTTCTTCAGTATTACGGTGTGAATCTAAAGTCAAAGATGAAAATGCGTATCTTTTTACCCTGCATTTATCTGAGGCCAATACAGGCCTAAACACAGAATGTGATATAAATAAAAGCTAAAAGACAATTGAGAACACAGTAAGAACCCCTGCCAATTTTTGTCAGTTTAACAAATCTGTTGCTTTCTGACGTAAATGACACTTTCTACACATTGTATTTTATTGTTTAACTTGTAGTCATAATTTCTTATTACAAGAATTAACAGCAAGAGTGAGGAGAACCATATTCAAATTTTTAGGAAATGCATTTGAAGTACATATATCCACAGAAAATACTCCTGTACCTCTGTGTCTGTCAAGAATGGAAATATCTCATAACTATCCTTATCCTCTAAATTTCTATGCAAATATTGGATACAATTTTACAAGAGAAAGGATGAGTTGCAAGAGAGAGCTCTCAAAGATGTCCTCATAAGTCTGATGAATCAGTCAACTGCCTTATCACATAAAGTGGGTGTCACAGGAGATAATATACAGGATAGTTAGGGAAGCATGATCTCAGTATCAGCAATTTATTATAAATTTTGGTATAAAATGGTATATCTCCTAAATCCTTCTGTGTCTACACTGCAGTTCACAGCAATATTATCCTTTGTTCTCCACTTTTGAATTTTATGTCTAGACTCAAATTCTATTGCAACTATGGGTTTTGATTTTGGGCTTTGATTTTATTTTTGGATTTTTTTTTTTTTTTTTTTTTAATATGTGTAAATGCTATAATAGTTTGAAGTCTGTATATTCTTGGGTTTTTCTTCATAGGCACCCCTCTCAAATAAAGGACAAAATCTTAAAGAAAAAACAATAAAAAAATTTTGAGAAAACTCAGATACTTCATTTAGAAATTAAAATTTTCTTACATCAGAAAGCACAATTACATGTGTGTCATAAGGTTTTAATTATAGCAAGTATGAGTGGATGAAATCATGCTTTCACATAAAAGGAGGTCAAGACAGTTCCTGAATCCCAGGCTAACTTGCAGGCTTTGATTGTGTTCACTGTGTTTAGTACTAGGTTCTTCTAGAATAGATTGTTCCTGTCAGCCTGCTGTACAGCGTTTGGCCATAGATTTCCTGGTGTAACTGCATGCTTGTAAAAAGTGTGAGTGTCTAAAGTCAGCTGGTATACTCTGTGTACCTGTGTATGGTAAAACTCATTCTCCGAAACATGGTGGCTGCCTCCAAATTGACTGTTGAGAATGACCTCCAGCACACACACATTAGTAAAGTATTTGTGTGTTGTTTGATGGACTGCCAGGTGTGATGGGTAAAAATTATTCTGGGGGCAATTCTAAGCATATAATGGTCTCAGGGATCAAGCAGTGTCATCCATGACCTATGCCCTGGCAGTACTAAAGCCAAAGTCCAGACGTGGCCTCTGGATGCTAGCTGCTTTCACTTATTCTAAGACATTACTATTTCACAGACATTTCTGTCTGCTTAAAATGTGTGAAGTAACATGAGGACTGTGATTCAGGCCCCCACTGTGCCTGGCATGTTTACAGCATGAAACAGATATATGACATGTACTTTGGCTTGTGAATGCAAAGGAATTTTTCAGGACAGAATGATCTATGATTCAGAAAATTTGATGATGTCTCATTTGCTTTGGTACTTTGCTGAGGGAATTATTTCAGATGAATGACTGGATTTTTTTTCTTGGACATTCCTAGTTTTGACTTGGAGAAAATTTGAACTGGGACCATGAAATTTTACAGTCAAAGGGTATAGACAAAGTCAGTTATGGTTTAGACCCTTTCTTATTTATCAATGTAGAAGACTCCATATCCATTATTGAAAAAAGAGTGATTAATTTTAAACAAAAATGTCACCTATTGCTTAATTCATAAGATACAAAAGTCCATCATTGCAACAGGTCCCAGGTGACAAAAAATCCTGAGATGATATTTATACCATCATAGAACCATCAGGCATTCAAACATGTATTAATATATAATAAAGAAATAAATCCCATTCAGAAAGAGACTACAGGTTTTAAACATTATATTTGGACTGTTTTTCATATCCCTGAAGTATAAAACCAATTAGAGTTCTCAGTCATCCTGGGCACAATCATTCTTTCACTGACATTATGACAACGAATTATTCATATTGGATTTTGATGGATTAATCTCCTGACTAACATGGAAAGTGTAGTTCTTTTTACAATTCCAAATACCCTAAGGAAACGAGACACCTCTTTAGGGTTTTCTTTGGCTTTTTTGGGAGGATGTTTGTTTTCATAGGGCTAACAGAGATAGATTTTAATTTTCCTAGGGAATCCTCATTCTCTCAAGATGGTGACCCATTGTGTTCAAAGTTAGAAAATTAAACTCTGAATCAGTAACAATATTTTAGTTACACTAGACATATTTTCCCCCACCATAAGACATGAGTATAATGCTCTTTAATGTTTTCAAAATCTATGAGTCTATAAATATACTATCATATTCATTACTAATATTTGAAGAGTCTCATTTATTAGCAATTAAAATTTCCCTCCACCAGCATGAGATTTTTCCTTGTGGTGAGAAATACTGGATAATAGCACTGGATTGTGATCTGACTCTTCAGGTCTTGGTGCAATTTCAGATATGGCATATTATGCAGCATAAAAGGGTGAAAGTGACATAAATGTGAGCTCAAGATAAGCAAGAGAAGATTTCTTGTTCTGCAGTGATGCCCTTCAGGTCTAGGCATAGTGGTACCACCATGATAGTGGTGCGATCTAGCAGTGTGAAAAGACACTAAACTATTTCCTGCTTGAGCAGCAGAGAATAGAAAAGAAACAATAGTGATTTAAATTCCGTTCCTTTTCTCAGTATTTCAAATTCTGCTCAGCATCCTGGCAGAATCAGCTCATAAATGGACCATTTCCAATGAAGACTTTTTCAGAGATTTTTCAAAGTACTGAAAATAATTCAAAGTACCTTACACCTATTTAAATTAGGTCAAATCTCAATTGAATCACATTGAATCACATCAGCCCAAAAGTGGACATGTTCAGTAGCTCAAGGGAAGTTATAAGATTGTATAATGGGTAATTATGAACAATTTTCTCAGTAGGAAATTTTCTTCTTAAACCATTCAGTATTTGGTTTTTATATACCCAAGTCTGTAGACCCGTTTCCATTACAAAACCAAATAATATGCTGTGGGTGACCTTAGTAGCCAATCCTTGCCTGAACTCTTCACTTCAACAAAACCGTGTGATGTTTTATGGCTTCTTCTAGATTTGCATAGTCTAGGTGTCCTAGGTTACAATAGAGATGTATTCTATTACCACCAGCTGTAGGCCATTAGCTGTTATCTCCTGCTATGACCCACCCCTGATAACAGACAATGGGCCAGCAAGAAACCACTGCATGACTCATGGACTTATCTCATCCTATTGTGAGATGCTCCGCCCAGGAGGGAGGAGCCAAGCATTCCCACCGGATATAACCAGGCCTTGGAACTGCCTAAGGGAGCTTTGTCTACTGGATTTCCAGAGGACAAGAGCTACCACCAGACCTTCAGCTGGAGACCAGACCTTCCATAGGATCACTGCTTCAACTGAGCTACTTCATCTGGACTGCTACCACCACCCTAACAGGGTGTCAGGTTGTATCTGACTTTGTCAGTGGCTTTCTTTTTCTTCTCTGCCTTGTATTTAACTTATTTTTAAAATTTTTTTCCCTATTAAATTTTAACCTTGACTTGTGATCTCCCACTGGTTTGTTTTCAAACCAATACACTAGGGGAGAATAAACTGCTACTGTACTTCCTGACAGCACCAAGAACACGTCAGACAATTACGGTGTTTGCACATTGTGACAATAATAAAGTGTATTTCTGCAAGTGAAAAGAGGAGCAAAATGTATGAAGTTTACCTTAATACCTTTGCTGTGGAGTTTCTTAATCAAAATTTTCTGATGTAACAACCTTTGTTTACACAAAACAGGGTTCATAAAAATATAGTGTAACACATGCATCCTTTTAAAGCAAAACTTGACCAGGTTTGAAGCACTGTTTTGCTGCATCTTCTATACACTGCAGTATACAACTACAGTACCTGGCTAAGGAGTGAAGTTGTGAAGTAATGACAAAGAGAATGAGATAATTATGAGAATATTTCAATAAATGGGTGTGATACAGTTGAGCAGCTATTGGTGAAATTAAAATATAACTGGAAAAGAAACAAAACAAATATTTGGCTAAAAAAATGTGTGAGAATAGCCTTACTCGTGACAAGGTGACATTCAGGTAATGGTTGGTACGAGTACCTGAACAGTGAGGGAGAGTCCCACTCCAGTGACTATCTTCTTGGCACTCCCTCGTAGAATTTCCTATGAGCCTTCGACCCGCTGTGCAAGAATAGTGAATTATGGAGCCATATGTAAATTTGTCTCCTGAAAGAACAGCATTTGCAGGTACCCCAGGATGTCCACAAGAAATGGCTAAAAAAAGGAAAGAGCACAACATTATGAGATGTTTTCATGGCACAGAAAAAATCTGTTTTAACCTTTAAATACAAGGCTGGTTCCACAAATTATACACTTCTGTCTGGATTTCAACTATTACATAGATTCAGTTTTGTTGTTGCTAGAGGGGATTTATTGGTCATTTGTAAGATTAAACACAAAACTACATATAAAACTAACCTATCCAGTTTAGCTTTTCTCTAAAAATATAGAGCTTTCTTTCCTCATTCATTTCTGTTCATGATCCTTCCCTACAAATATACACATTATTTTGGTTGGGAATAGGAAGGAAGACACCAAATAAGGCTAATGTTGCAATGTCCTTATATATTGCAGATATAATAATGTAAGTAGCTTTATTGTATCTACAACTAGGTACAGTGAAATACAATATTTATTCTGTAATGTTATTATAGCAATGTGATGAACTAGAGTGAGCAAGAGGAAAATGGAGTATTGATAATTTTTATAAATTTAAATCACACATTTTTCTAAGATACAGAAAGTAAGGAACATGCTTGCACCAGTAAAATATTCTTGCCAAACTTAAAAATTATGCAACTATTTTGTATTTAAAATGGTGTATTTTGCCTAATTATTTTACTACTGAAATGTGAATAAACTCAATTTTTCAGTTTATAGCTCCTATTGACAGATATTTAAAGGATAGATGTTGTGAAAAAACAAAACAAAACTGCTTGGGTCATGTGAAGATTAGGTACGTAGTAGTAATAAAGAAATAAATTCACCAGCCTAGTGACATTAATTGCTCTGGTATGTGTGTAAATCCATGAAATAAATAATTTTATTTAAAAAATCACAATTCTGTAAAGCAAAAAACTTTAAAATCATCTGATGGGTTTCAAATTAGAATATACTTTAATTTCATTTAATATTTCCTGTAATTGCGTTGAAAATCAGAAATCATGTCAGAAAATTAACAGTGATCTGAGAAGAAAAATATCTCAATGAAAATTAAACTCGGGCAAACCAGTTTTTTTAAAGATATGAAGCTTACTGATTATAGGAAACACCAGATTTCCTCCCTCTCGAAGGAGAAAGTGATGGAGGAAGTATGAAGTGATGTTATGAAAAGACCCTCTTGAGCAAAATTTTTCAACACATTTCACAGATTTGTTCTCACACATACACTACAATGAGTCTGTGAAAAATGTAACTATCTGATATAGGCATTAATGGTTTTAGACTATCATTCTAAATTATAACACATAAATAATAATTTTAGATTTCCCTAGCTGTTTCCAGACACCTTAACAATTCACCAATAGGGGGAAATTCATATTAACTTTCTGGCATTTGAAATAATAGTTCTGCAGTTCCCTGGAAACACATTTCTAATAATGGAAAGTTGCATGATATCTTATCTTAATGTTTTCTTACTGAGAGGTACAATTGGCAATATATGATCTTAAAGTCCACTTTTTTCCTTAATAGATGGCTGCACTGGTTTTTTTCCTATCATGATTTAAAACCATGCACCACTCCTTAATGCTAATCCAAACGAATGGATACCTACATAAACACTTTGGTAATGATCTATCCCATAATCCGTTTGCTTTACAGGTCAGTGCAGATGAGCCCAGCAGATAAAAGCCCTTCTTGCAATGGTATGCCACACTTGTTCCATATTTGAAACTTTCAGGATAATTCTGCTGTCCGTGACGAATGGCATTCTCCACAAAGCCAGGATCAGAACAGTTCACCACTGCAAGACAAACAGTATTCATCACTAATGCAGAACAACAATATCATAAGTGTAGCAATGATTTTCATTACTTCACCAGCAGCTTGTGGTTCATATGTGGTATCTTTGTGGGTTTTATATGACTTAAATATCAGAAATATTGACTCCTAAGTAGGACCCTAGATCTTTTTGCTTTGAAAGTAATACTACATTTTTGCTCCAGTTCTTATATTAGTCTTGCACAAGATACATAATATCAAGTGTACAAGTGGTTCAAAGATAAAAGAAATTGGAGGAATTTTTTATCGTTCCCTTGGTAAGCTTAGTTTGGTCGTCTACATAATTTTTATGTGAAGGAACATATATAGTTTAAATAACACTGATTTTTTTTTTTTCTCATTTCCCCTAATGAGAAAAATTGCTTCAAATATTAACAAGAATGTTTTCCGCTATTAATGTGTAGAACAGGAGAAGGAAGATGGTGAAAAATCAAATATTTGATAGGGGAGCAGGAGTGAGAGCGAGCACTGAAAAGCATGATGTAATTTTTTCAGATAGACTTTTAAAGCCTAAAGTTTTATGGGCTTTGTCATGACCATTTAGTTTTTATATAAAGTATACCTACCCTCCCCCCTCCTTCATTTTATACTCTGCAATGATTGTAGGATCACAGAGTCATTTAACAGTTTGGACTGGAATGGTTTTGGAAGGGACTTTTGCAAACATCCAACTTTGCTGTCTGTTAATCTGGAAACTAGATGAAAAAATACAAATACCTACTCCACCTCTCCCCTGTCTTCACTATAAAGATAACAGTATAAATAAGTTTTAAAAAAAAGACTTAAAATATTATTAGTATCATAAATTAAAGCTCATCAAAGAACCACAGGAATCTACCTTTCAAGTATGTCATCTAGTTAAAATCAGTTGTCATGAAAAAAAAAATCAGTGGAAAAGAATATAGATAAGATTATAATTTTCGAGGTAGGACATACATAGTTCCTAATGGACTACTTTTTACTCCTGAATAACGGTTTTCCAAAAGCTTAAGTTTTATCATACATAGAATTTAAATTTGCTGATTAGATAATACACTGGAATAAGGCAGCTTTTGCAAATGTTCATTTAGTGAAGGGACATTTCATTCAAACAGCTAAAAAGTATCAGGAGTTTAAAAAAATATTAACATTCCAAAATTTAATCTGGAGCAAAATTCAGTTATAATTTATTTTTCTTTATCTTTTAAAGCCATGATCTTAGAAGTATTAAATGTTCATAATTTCAACCTCACAATTCTAGCCAAACATACACCTAGGGCTAAAGAACTCCCCATATGAATCCAAAGTTTTCCTTCATAAAAACTATTTCAGAAGTAATGTTTGGGGAAAAGAACTCCTTTTAGCATAAAGTAACCCATTTTTCATCTACCAGTTGTTATTGAAAACACCAACAATACAATTACACCGAAAAGTCAAATATATTTTGAAAAATTAGGTATTACAATGATGCACACAAAGCATTAGAAAGGCATTATGTGCAATGATTATGTTCAATGAAAGAGAGCCCTTTTTTTTCCCTTTTGTTCCTGAGCAGTAGTAAAACTTTAGAGTCTCCTGATTTAAACTATTCCTATTTGTTTTATGGCGAATCCTATGAAATAATTCACCAGAGAAGTTACATTTAACTTACATTATAATAGTTTAGCTTATATTTCATACTACCAACATAGCGTTACAACCATAACATTTTATACATAAATCAGATATGTGCAGGTTAAATAAATATGTGTTTAAATAAGATTTCATTGACTGAAATACCTCTTTAGCTCTTGACTTTTTTTCTGTCCCACAAGACAGGGAAAAAATGTAAAGTCCTAATATCTCACTGCTCTTTGAAAGATGTGAAAAATTTGCATGTGGAAGTCTGTGTCTTTGTACTTGCTTTGTAGAACTCTGAAAATTCTTTCTTCTGGGGATCCCCATTTAAGAGTATTATCAGGAGAAAATGCTTTATTCTTTTTACATGACACATTCTTTGTTACTTTTTTTTTCCATGGTTACTAATCTTTGTCAGCTAAGTCTAATTCTTTCACTGGCAATATAACTATCATTGCAGAACAGAGACTCATGTGAAAGTCTGTAAAATGCACAGTCCACTGACAGGAAGCCTTACCAAAAACATTAAGCTAGATCTGAATGAGCTCATATGTCTGTAGTCACAGTGCAATTCTTTGTTAGAGAAACTAGCACAGTTCCCAGAAGCAACACATGCTGCATCCTAATTAACCCTGTTTCTTAGGCAATTAGACATGCTGTAGTGCTGGGTAGATGCTGCTGTAAAGATTCTACTTTTGGAACTGGCCTGCATCCTCTGCATAATTATAAGTTGCCTTATACAAACACATCCTTAAACTCAAATTTTCCATATATATATATATCTATGTATATACATTCCTAAATATTTGAATACACATCTGTATCAGTGTGAAGAAAGCCAGCACTTGTTCTTTGGCATGAGGCCAGTAGATGATGGCCCACTTGATGCCACTGTGCTCTGCTACCCTCCAGAACAGGGCAAATTTCTTTGAAATGCTCATGAAGAATGATCCTGCTGTCCATACTAACCCCAGGGCCATGCTCAAAACCATTCCTGTGAATGTGCCACTTGGTTCAAATGAAAAACCATCTAAATAAGTTGAAGCAATTCAGCTCCCATACCAGGCACTGTTTAGTTTAAAAATATAGATAAATTTAATTCCAAACACAGAAGTTAATATTTCAAAATCTTTCTATTTAGCTAAAACGATTTTTTTATGGTAATTTGATTCCCAACCTCAGAATTACACAATATCACTACTGTGATCCATCATATGAAAAACGAATGTCCAGGATTGTATGAAATATTTATACTGGTGCAGAATAGAATTCAGGTCTTCTTGGGACCTATATCCATGTTATAATCAGTACACCATTTTACAATGAAACTTCTATCAAAAAGTAACTATGGCAAAATAATACTTTTCCAATCCAAACTGGGCATAAAAAGCTTAAACAGGGCATACACTTTTACAGTAAAATTTCATTAATGAATACACAAAACTAGTGGAAATTCGCATGAGGACACATACTACCGAAATTTTCCCAAGCTATAGGACAAGATTCATATTGTTTGTCAGATTAAGTTTCTTATGACATCCAAAGAATCTTCCTCCATGCAATCTATATATTTAGGTTTTTTTCTGCTGGGATTTTTGTGTGGTTTTGTTTGGTGGTTTTACAGTTTTAAGGTCTGTTTGTTTTGGGCGTTTTGTTTGTTTATCTGGTTTGGTTTTGGGTTTTGTTGCTGTTATTGTTATTTTGTCTGAGAATGAAGTCGCAGATGCTCTGGTATTCTCTTTGATGGAATGGGAAGGACAGTAGAGATTTACAGGCACAAACTTTTAAAAGAAAGTGCCTTCCAGAACAAAAATGTAGACAACTTGTCAGGGCTTCATAGACTATCAGTCACAGAGAAATCTCATTTGGCAGTTGTGGGAATTCCAGAATATCAGAAAGTACTATTTTTTACCTATAATATTGAGTGCTTATTGTATTTCTAGATCAAAGTGATAAACAGTGAAATACTGCACAGATAAAAACTGTGTGAAGGAAAAAGCAGTAAAATAAAAGAGTGAAACACCATTTTAGAATTTGTTCAAAAGAAAAACCAAAAACTGTTTATTTTTCACTGCAATTTAGAGAAAATCATTGCTATTGAACTTAAATATGCACAAGATTAGTTGAAATCCCGCATTGAAAGTAATAGTTCAAATTATTTCAGTTTTAATCCCAGAATATTCTATTGAAACAGAAGAAAAATCTGATGCATGTTGCAAAATTCTCACATTTATTGAAGGTTGTGTACATTCATGAATACAATTATTTTCAAGTATTGTTCTCAACCTGTGGGTTACTTAAGTCTTTCCTTAGGCTTAATTTTTAATAAGCAGTCACAAGAGCGGTCCTTTTTTTAGTGAAGTTGAGATTATTAACATAAACCAAAATCAAGTATAACTGCTTAAAATTAAATCTTTGGTTTAATGGGTAAGTGTACCAAGTTAGCTTATGGAAAGTCAGTATTAGAAATTAAAATGAACTTTTTTTCATGAGAATATGCTGTCCCAAAGCTACCCAAAAGCAATTCTAACTGAACCATCTTTGCAAGTCAATAGGGAAAACAGAAAAAGTTAATTCTCCATGCAGACCAGAAATATGGAATGTTCAAGGAATATATTGCAGTCCCAAAGTATCAATTCGCCTGTGATACAGAGTTCTCACTCCAGTACCAGCAGTATCTGTTTAGACAGCTCAGTGATGAATGAAATACAAAACAGTCACCAAATGCATAATTTAAGCATGTGCTCTGTGAACAGAATTCTTGCATCATACATGAAGTCTTATCAAATGATTATGCAAGAGAATATGATCCAAGTTAAAAAGTAACAATTATTCCTGCAGTGCCACCTAAGATTAGCTATCGGTTTTTAGATATATACACAAGTGTGTTGTTGCTAAGAAGGGCAGCAGTAATGAGTACTTTAGAAAAGAATTTGAGTTGGCTGGCATACAAAATTAAGGCAGTATTTTCCCCGACTGCCTTTCACCCTGGGGACTCAATTGTAAGTCACAGTGAGAGTAGACAGAGATTGCTTTCTCTCAATGACACCTGTCAAGGGTTACATGGGAAATGAATTCTGTCAGTCTTTGTTTAGTCTTCTGAGAAAAACTGGAGAATGCTCCAAGTCTGCCCTGATAACTTTGGAACCTCACACTGAGTAGATTCAAACCCTTGAGGTCAAAGAAGTTAAAAGACCATGTCAGAGTCCTCTAGGGCAGCTTTCTGTTATAAAGTTGAATGAGCATCAAAAAGTACGTAACTCACAGTATTTCATTTCTTGTTCTCACTCTCTGTTTTCTTGACAGAAACAATCTTAAGCTTTTTTTATAACTTTCAAATCTGATCTACAGTATTTTAAAACTTTTTTTATTTGAAAAGTATTGCATTAATGTTGGTATCTAGAACATGTTTAGGAAATGACACTCTAGAGTGAATAAAGAGTAGAGAATTCAGTCTGATTTTATGACAAGTTTTTAAAAATGCTGGCTATAAAAAGAAAGCAAGCACTGCTTGTGAAAGCATTATGACAAAAATTTCCAGTAAATGAAATTTTAGTAAAGATCAATGCAAAGTCAACAATAAACAAGAATGAAAACTTCTCAGATTTTTCCAGGTATTACAATAGCAAAAGAAAGACAAAGTACTTACCTGTTGTTTTCCTCTACATGTGTTGTCTATATGCAAATTCATTGTGGGGCATCTATGTACAAGTAGTGTAACAGAATAGCTTTTGTCAGAATAGTACAAACTCTGGGCTCATGACTTATTTTCTTCAGTTCCTTTTTAATCAGAACATTGCTTTTCACCGGGATGAGAACTCTCCAGTTGCCTCAAAAGATGTTTCTACTACCTTTTGAAATGTCTTTGCCTGATCTCCTGGCTGCTTTCACTCCAGAGAGGGGCATCTCTGGCAGATGAGGTGAGTATCTCAGACGCCATGGAGCATTTATTGAAGGTTTTGTACATCTCCCATGGCACCTCACCTCTTTATTTAGGAAACTTAGTCAAGTGCAAGTTATCCTTCTGAAGAATATCAACATGCTATCAACATGAACAGATTAGGTATATTTGACATTTAAGTATAAAAAAGTCACAACAAAAGGCTCTGACTGGAAAAAATAAAACTGAATAAAATGCATTTCTCAGCTTATATGAATCCTTGACCCCACCATAGCTAGAAAACTGCTTAAATTCAGAGCTGCTTTATCTTTAGATGAGAAGAATTGGTCATCAGTCTCCATCTCTCCCACCTTTCTATCAGTTGCCATCAGAAATGTTATTTTTCTTGTCAGTGGAAGAGTGAAACGTATTACTACTGGTTCAAATAGACATAGCCACTAATGAGAACATGAAAAAATTAGCAATTCTTTGATAAGACATAAAAGTCTAATTAAACTTTTCAATAATCTATGAGTAATGAGATAAAGAAAGACAAACCTTTCAAGTTAGAAATTCAGTACAAATCCAGTATAAATAAACAGACCACCTGAATTCCTTATTACTAACAAATAGCCTGGACTTACTGATACAGACTAGAGAATGTGAGCTAACTCAAATGTTTACAACTTTGCCAAATGGATCTTCCCATCAAAATGTTTCTGGTCTTAAGAAACATATTTCTAATAGGAGAAAAGCTCTTAAATCTCATTCATACAAAGACAAAAAAGAATTCTGAAGGAAACAGTAGCAAAGGATATCCACTTTTCCTGAAACAGATCATGAATATGAGTCTGCCTTAATACGGGCAGAAAGTGTGGTGTTTAATACAGTGGTTCTTACTTCAAGCATAATATATGGAAAAATGACCTGCAGCACAATCAGGAGTGCAGAGCCCTGATGAGACCATCTGATTCAATTCTCATTTTGGTGGTTAAGAGTTATTATGAAAAGTAGACAGCATGGAGATTGGCTTTCTCTGCTTCCAAAGCATAAATACAAAGTGGTACCAAACTGCTAATGGAAAAAAAATCCACAGTGAAATTATTTGGCTTGGGATTCAATATTTTCATAACTAGTTCTGGGGTAGCACATTCAGGTCGCACCAAGCTCTACTCAGGCAGGTTTGCAGAATAGAATAGAGATCTGGGTATTGTAATTTTTCTGATGCCATTTGATTCCAGTTTAAAGGCAAGTGAACTGACTACTTGACCTATTCTTTATCAAATAAATAAAGGTACAGATAGAGTTCATGTGGAGAATTACAAATTATGAATTCAAAGTCATACTTCAGTGACCTTCACATTCCAGAAGAGCTTATTGCCTATCTTTTAAAAACACAAAATCTATTGAAAGGATTAAATACAGAATTTTAAACAGATACTACTGTTTAAATAATTAAAAAAAAAAATGGGGTTTCTATCTCACAAAGTACCTGAACATCACAACATGCCATTTTTTTTTTACTTGTAACAGAAACAGTGGAAACATGGTTTTTCCAAGGCATGGGTATTTTACGAATTATGTTACCTCAGAACACAGGTCTAAATAAAATGCTAAAAAAAATGTACATTTTAAGAGATTAAAGGTTTTACTTGCTGAGCCAAAACAGTCAACCAGAACAGATAAAAGCATTTCAGAGTAGGGGGAAATACCATTGCAAAAACAGCTCAGTGCTTTCAGTGCATTTACGATATACAAACATATTAAAAGCCTTTGTCTCATACAAGTTTTTGTCATATGGCTCTCAAGTAGCAGATATCATTTTTTGTGTGCATTACTTCTTTCTTAGCCAAAAAACCTCATATCATTGCCTTGCTAAATTTTCTGTCACTGTTTACTTAGTTAATCTGTTATTGACACAACAGACAGAAGTAATGTATCATTGCAAAAGGGTGCCTAAGAACTGCCCCAGCTTTATGTTCTGAAAATGTCAAGGTTTCCTATGCATACATAACAGCTCAGTTTCACCATAAAATAAAATAAAATAAAATTAAAATAAAATAAGCTTCTGCAGTAGCTTCAAGCAGCAATCTTTAATTTGTAGTCCTTCATGTACAGTCTCAGCCAAATGAAGCCAAGTTCATTATTGACTCAGGTGAACTCAACCGAGGTTTGAAAGAAAGGTCATACGTAAAATCTCTGTTGAATTAAATGATACAGGTTTGCCAGGAACATCAATCCTTCCCCAGAAGCATATTTATTTAAAGAGCTGGAAGATTTACTTTCTTTGTAAACAAATTCATAATTCATTGCTAACAATGAGCTTTAAAACAAATGTTTTCCACCCATTAGATAAAAGGCAATTTTAGAAGTAAAGGCTTATGCCAGAAGTGCTGTTGCCTGTTTAGGTAAGTTCTAATCAATTCACTGAGACCAAATTTTACATAGGAGTATTGTTGGTGTATTTATATAGCCTTTAGTTATAAACTCTACAAAAAATACTTGAACTTGGAAGTGACAACCGAACAGTTTGCCCAGGGCTTTGTCCAGTTAGGTTTTGAATAGGAATAGAAACTCCACAATGTCTCTGGGAAATTTATTTAGGTGTTTTACCACTCTCACATTTAAAAAGCTGTTCATTACATTTGGTTTTGTGTCCTTTGCATCATGTAGTTTTAGTGAACACCACTGAGAAGTCTGACCCTCTTTTTTAATACTGTCCCTTAGATAAGTATAGATGATAAGCAACATTCCCCTGAGCCTTCTCTCCCCTATGCTGAACAACCAACCCCAACTCTCAGTCTCTCTTCAAATCACAGATGAGTCCATGATAAAAGTTTGTTTCTCTAAAATGTATTTAGGAAAGGGCAGAATACACCAGAGACAGAAGGCCATACACACACACAAAAATAGTGAGCAGCAAAAAAGGGACCACTGAGTTTAGAGGAAAAGGCAGTGCATGGGGGAGTAGATAGTCTCTGCAGCCTGCAGAGAACACATGCCGGAGAAGAGAATTGAGAAGGAACAGCAGAGAGAAACTGCTACATACTAACTGCAAGGTCAACCCACCACCCTAACCTAAAATAAGAAACTATACCAATTATCAAGGCAATTATTACAACACTTAATTTTTCATATAATTGAAGTAAGAATCCCCCACATGTCTAGATCATAGATGCATGTATTAGGAGAATGGTATAGAACTACTCTAATGCTGATATGCTTTAACTGAAGTGGATATTGAATATTCCCTTTACACTACAACTAAATATCTTCTGGTGCACAAATACATTTAAACAGTTATTGTTACTTTAGATAGTATATTCCTCTCCAGAAGGAGAGGTTTCCTGGACAAATTGCAAACTTCACAACAACTTTTTCAAATCCTTTAAAATCAGTTAAACTTGGTCACAGAGGTGAGCAGCTACAGTGTTTTTGTGATCAGCAGCAAAGTGCTCTGGGTTCTAGCAGGGTGCACAGAGTGGGTGACAAAATCAGTTCATTATGGAACAGATACAAGACAGTCACTGAAAAATATGTGTTTCTATAGAGAAAAAAATACTGAGTGAAGAGAAGAATGAAGTAACACTGAGTGAATGGCAAAAGTCCAGCTTCACACCATCTGTATGAGAATAGACACAACTGTAAATACTCAATTAAGGGAACTCTAGGCCACTCCATTCTGATAGGAGTTTACCATTCTTAAGAGAATGGATCTTGGCAGAGTTGCATCTATAATACTCACTCCTTTCAGAAAACCAATCTCCCTATACAAGATTTCAGACCATAAATTGGCCTGGATCAAACTCAAATTAATGTGAATAAATTTAAAAAGGACAATGAAAGCAGAAAGGAGAGACAACTGAAATAATGTTGCAGTAAGTATCTTAATTCTTATGTTCTTTTTTTAAAATCTGTCTTTTCGTTGTTTTTCCTTGCTTTCACTTCGATTTGTTTTCCTTTTAATAAATGTAATGGAGTTCAATGTAAATAGCTGAATAACTCAGCTGGTAAATGGGGCTGAACTTCAGTAAAGCTGCTCAATCTCTGCCTCTGACAGTCAAATGCAGCAGATTCCGATTGCATCTATAGCATAAGTGAAAAAGTTTCCAACAAATAAAACCTTACTTAAATGCCTCACAGCTGAGACAGATAAGTTTGTTCACTTAGGTCTAGCAAAACAAAACAGTATAAAAGGGAAAAAAGTACATGAGCTAAATAGGAACAGTTTGCTAATTCTTGTTTCTCTGTTCCAATAATTATATTGTTCTGTTAGTTAACTCACTTGAATAAATTCTGAGGGTAGTGACTGAGGGAATTGCCATCTCTTTATTGTTTTAATGAGAATGAAAGATCTAATTCCACACACACTGAGCTTGAAATTGCATCAGCTATCTCTGAAACACTATGATGAGCTAATCACCAAAGATAATTATTATTCTTAGGAAAAACAGTTGTAATACAATAAGATTTTTAATAAACCAACAGGTGGAGATAATAAAGGTACAATAGCCAAAGTTAAGTTCTTGGTATATGATTTTTAGTCCCAATGTTGTATACTTAGAATGACTTTCCTGCCTGCAATTTCCTTTAGTCCATAAAAGACAAGTTACAGAGAACTAAAAGCATAGTACTTACACTGATTCCACATTTTTTCCAGTGAAAGAAAATACTCAAGAAAAGCTTAGTAACCATTGCAATTCTGGAGAAACTTTTGTGTTCTATTTCTTTGCATGTTCCATAGCAGACATAGCCATCAGATTCTTTCCAGAGACTAAGCATTTTTAAATTTGTTTTTAATTTACATATTTGGAAATTAGCACTGTTATTAACACTTAAAAACGAACCCAGATAATTCCAGCTTTGAATATGACCAGGAACAACATTTGTGTATTAGAGCAATTGAAATACATTTCCTTCCACAGCCTTCACAAAAAGAGCACTGAAGGATATAGAGCATCTCGAAAAGTTTTCCCCAGCCCTTTGAAATCTTTCAGTATATCTTGCATAGTTTACCTCATGTCCTGCCTTTCACTTCTCTATCAATTTGTATCTATTTAGTCAAAGGATATTGTCTGCCTCAGTGATTCAAAAGAAAATGTTTCACATTATCATTAAACATCCTACTGGATTCGGCATTGAGAAAGAATGTACTATACCAGTATAAGCTATTTTGGGGCATATAACATATAAACAATAAACTAGTGAACAGATTTTAGGTTTCTGATAAAGACATTGGTGGAACAGACCAAAGATGGGCTGTTAGCTCCATATTCTGCAACAATAGACAAAAGTTAAAGAAAATAAATAAAAACAGTGGTCAGAAACGGAAGGAGTAAAAACAGGTTAACTTCAGAGACTTTTAATCTTAATTACACTACTGCACTTTGGATAAAGAATTCAATCCGAGAATTGTAGACTGTGTTTTAAAATGTTTTTTCTTTGTTCTTTCCTAATATGTACATTTGATATAGATTTCCTCATATGACAAATCTTTGCTTCATTCTCATATCTCTAACATGTCCGTCTTACCCATAGCACACCAGTAATCAAGCTCAGATGCCTTTGCAAAAAAAACCAAGCAGAATTAAATCTTACTTTATCCCTTTTTTTTTTGTGGGGTAAGAAAAATCAGGTTTCACATCTTTCAGGTATTGCTAGGAACAAAGGAATTAGTAGTGTTTTGATACATAAATATTCAATTTTATAATGACCATTTATGGAAACTGTACTAAAATGCACCTAATTCAGGCTAGACAGGCAACTGTAATTTATTAGTGTAATATAACTTTTGTGATACAAAGTTCACTTTATATGTCTATAAACTAAATGATGTTGATTGCAGTCTGAGAAATTTTATGTAAAATACTGAAAAGCCTAGGCTTCCCCAATACTCAGACCTAAAAACAATCTCCAATATAGAAATGCAGAAACCCAAATAAAGGTGGGAATAAATTCCTGAAGGACAGGCTCATGAATTATATCCCAGTATTTTGAGGCAGAGTAAAAATTTCTTACCTCGGCAGTTGGGTAAAGGGCTACTCCACTGCCCATTGCTTCGACACTGTGCTCGAGAAGCACCCTGAAGTAAGTATCCAGTGTTGCAGGTAAAATTTACCACATCATTTAAATTGAACTCACTGCCATTAGTCATTCCATGAGCTGGATTCCCAGGATGGCCACATGTGATTGCTGTTAGAAGAAAAATAGGCAGGTTAGCATCTAAGTGAAAGGTACTGATCCATGGAATCACTTGTAGGTTGGAGCTTTTTTGGCATTTTGGTTCTTTGGTTTTATTTTTCCCTTCTGAATTTGGCTTTGACATTTATACAAGACATATAAGAAAAAAGAATAGAATATATCTATTGAGAAATCTTAATTGCCAGGAGAAAAATTTTATTTTTTCAAAAAAACTCTTAGAACATACTTTTTACTTTATGTTGAAAGTTGTAATAAAAATAAATATGAAAATATTTATTCCCAGCAAGCTTAAACATGAAGTAGTGCCAAATGAATTTGATGCACTATTTCAGAACATTCAGGAGTTCTGAAGCATTCCAGTTTCAAAGATCTTGCATTGCTTTGCTGAAATAGTGATTCTTTTAATCTAATTTTCTTATGACAATAGAGAAATCATTTTTGGGAGTAAATCTTCACCATTTTGTATATTATGTGTGTTCATTTTGCTAATATAGAACTTATACAATAAGCTTATTACTGTCAGGCTCTAGCTTTCCATGTGACAAGATATTAAAATATTACAGGAAAATATAGAAAAGCATAGATACTGACAATGTAAAATCAGACTGTGCATATACACATGCACAAACAGAACTTCTCAACTCTGTGCTAGTGATGTGCCTCATACTCAAATAAATAACCTGTACACAGGTTTATTTTTTCTTTTGATTCTGTTCAAGAGGAACTAAGCAGAAATCTTATTTCCTATTAACTCTCAACAAACAGCAAGTGGAAAGATCTTTCAGAAAATACTTGGCTAAAGTGTGGTCCAACTGGTTATCCAGTAAAGAGACAGGGAAAGACCTATGTGTCACAAATTTGGCAAGATGAAAGAGGCTGACTTTTATATGTAACTAAGAAGCTTAAGTAGTCAGGGGTGGAGAACTACAAAGGCTTCCCTAGATATTATTTTTAAGATTATAATGCCTGGTACTTTAAAAATCCAAAAATCCTTTCAAAGTAAATTAAAAATATAAAAAATCGTGATCTTCTGTAAAAATCTCACAAAATAAAGACCAATTTGGGGCAAATTTTATAGGGCACCGCCCCTAACATCTTTGTAATATCTCTGCCATTGTTTTGGATCTACCTTAGATGGATGTCTTACAGTGCTGTGCCTTGTATCGGTAGCTAGAAAGGTGTGGATAACACCCCAGTGCTTTGGTACTGCTGAGCAGCACCGCACAGCACCAGTGTTGCCTCCCCAACATTCCACCTTCCCACCAGTAGGCTGGGAGTGGTCACAACCTTGCAAGGGGATACTACAGGTCAGCTGACCAAAGGGATGCTCCATACCATATGATGTTTTCTCAGATACGAAAGCTAAGAGGAAGGAGGAGGAAGAGGCAAGGCAGGGTGGTGGTGGGGAAGGAGTGGAGGTATCATCCACTATTTACATTTATGTTTTGGAGTGACCATTACACATGCTGAAGCCCTCTTTCCTGGGAAGAGGACAGATATTGCTTGCTGATAGAAAGTAGAAAATCAAAATCTTTCTTTTTTTTGCTTGCACATGCAACCACTCCCTTTTGTTTTAGAAGCTGCCATCTTGTTTTCTTCCCCTGTCTTTCTAAGGAAGGGAGTGAGAGTAGCTCAGTAGCCACCTGGAATCCAGCCAAGGTCAACCCACCACAGACCTATTTCTAGTTCATGCTCCACAATGCTCAGTCAGAAGAATTTTTCAGTAGAACACATTTCTAGCATTGGTGAACAGTATGTTTTCACTTTACATCTTAGAAATAACAATCTCATTTGTATGAGAATTTCTTAAAAATAAATTAATTAATCAAAGGTGGAAAGTTATCAGAAGTTTGGATGCTGACATTGATGCCTTTTCCTGCTCTTAAAATCAAGAGTCAAACACGGTTAGAAGGGAAAAAGGGATTTTACCTTGGTACTTATTTTAAGTATCCTTAAGTGTACTACATCCAGGTCAAATGCACCAAAATGCACACCACAATGCACACCCCCAAAAAATCTGGTCTAACATTAGAGGTCTTACTAATTAGCATATCTATCAAAAATTCCCCAATGAGAACTCAAATGAGCCCCCCATCCCCAAGGAACCTTCCCCTGGATGGTTCTATCTTAGTTTACAAAATGTGTTCTGGAGAGGACCTTGGTGTCTGGGGCACACTGATCCCTAACTATGAGACTTCTAAAATGTTTAGTCTCCTAGCTTGACAAACAAGTCTAAGAATGTAGGCAATAAGCACTAAGAATACAGAAGTTGTAAGAAGGTATAAAAGGGGTATAAAAGAAAAGGCAAAAAATCATCATGACATCAACATGAAACAAATCCTTTTGCATGGCTTTTTAGTCTGTCAGTGTTCTAAGCAAAAGAAAACCATGTTGTAATAGAAAGTGTTAGGCAACCTCAAATAACAAAAACTGATGTCAGTTCTTCCAATAACAGTAATGATGACATCCATTTAGGAAGAAATAGCCTCCTGCCCCTCCCCCCCCCAGCTTTGAGCCTTTCTTTTTAAGGGATTTTATTCACTGCACAGTCAAATGAATGCACTAATAGTAATAATGCTAGCTAGTGCCATTTCTCCTTTGACAAATATAAATCACTTGAAGATATAAATAGGATTTTAAAAGGACAATGACACTTGGCAGATATTTCCTCCCACAGTATACAGTTAGAAATTTTTATTTTACCCTAAGAAAGAAAATACTGAATATTTAGAAATCTTGCATGGATTAAACAGAAAAGCTGGACATCTTAGTGACTCTCTCTGTGTAGACAACAATATTTCTGTCTGAATTGTAGACATCTTAAACAATGCAGCATTGAAATAGTTGATACAAATTCTCCATTAAAAATAACAAAAAAATGTATAGAAATGGGGCTCTTTGATTAAACTGAAATGAAAAGGAAATAAAATCAACTACATAACAAAGTAGTAAAATAAAAAACAGATGAATTGGACTTGACTGATTAAAACGTGATGGTTCAGAAAATGTCAGATAACCTGCCACACAAATGAAGAAGGAACTAGAGAAGGAAAGACTGTAATTCTAGCAATTAATTATGGGATTCTCAAAAACAGGTAAATTAAGAAAATACTAAAGGCTATTAAAAAAGTTAACATATTTTCTACCAGATGTAGCATAATCCAATGCCATGCCTTGGCTTGTATTTCTAAGTCAACTTGAGGCCAGTTTGAAAAAACAGGCAATCACCATCAAAACTGCAGAGATGAACACTAGTCCAGCTTTGGTCTCCAAGCAATGAAAATATACAAAGGAATTTTTTACTCCTGGCGAAAAAATAGGGGAGAGGCTCAGGAAGCCCACAGTTGACATAACAACTACACCTGGACAAAGAGTAAGTGAGAGATTAAGTTACACAGCTGCAGCCTGCTGTTCAAACCCCTTCAGTGTCTATGCCATCCTGTTTCTGAAACAACAGAAATCAGCAGTTACTGAAAATATTAACAAGTCATGCTAGGTTAGAAACTGGATCGTAAACAACCCTGGTAATTGACAATAGGTCCAATAAATATCTGATCTGAGCACAAACACTTTTGAACATCCAATCCACTGTTAATGTTCAATTATGTTTAAAATTATAGCAATAACTGAGTGAAAAATTAATTGTACTTACGGACACAAACAGGAGTTTGTCCAGACCACTTGTGATCCTGTAGGCAAATTCTGACAGAAGTACCAACAAGTCGAAAGCCAGGATTACACTGGTAGACTACAGTGTCACGATAACTGAAACCATCTCCACTAATATGACCATTTACAATTGGGTCCGGAGAGCCACAGTGACCAGCTACAATAAAAGAAAAGCCCATTAAAAATGTGAATTTTGACAAGACTTGCCAAAATTTACTACAAAACCCCCAAAATTTCAACTTTCAGTAAACAATATATTTAGAGTCAACTACTGCACTGTGCAGAACAAGTTCTCAGGTATAAAACCTACAGATGATATTTCTTTGACTTTTTTGAAGAAGAAAATAATGAATTAGAGAAACGAGGATTCTATTAAGAAATAATAGTATTGGTTTGAGATTTAAAGACATCACACTTCTCTGAGGAAAAAGGCAACATTACTAAGGCACTTCGCTGTAAAAAAACCCAGAATTTGGGTATTTTTGTTGGGACTGATCAAACTGCAAAGCAATATAAAGAAGAGCTTACTATAATTTTGACATGAATGTGAATTTATAAGCATTTTCCAGATAGATGAAGGCATGAACAAGAAGGAATGTCTGCCAGCACTCTTTCCTCCTTATTTCAGCTGCTGTTAAAACAATATAGAATGCATTATTCCAGGATAATAGCAGTCTTGGCACTGAGGAAGCAAAGTAATGATTTAATTCATTCTGGATGCTTCAGTCTGTTTGAAAACAGAGCTGCTGAGCAGAAAACCAGTTCTCTTTACTGATTAAGGAGGAGAAAAAAGTTCTTTTTTTGTGGTGACACTGATTAATTACAACTGCAGTATTTTCATCTGAAATTGTGTTAAGTCCTCATTTTGAGAGGTGAGGACTGGGACCTATGGCTCAAGACTTCAGCTACAATGGGTTGTGTGTGTGTGATCTCTTCTGTTTCATGCAGGCTGTATCCATCAACAGCAATTTGTAACTTTTCTTTGGGATTCAAACTCCTTTCTAATAAAGCCCCTTTAATAATGCTAGAGATTAAATTTCATTCACACCTAATGGCTCCTCTAAAACATTAGAAGGATAAAATGTATACCACTTGATTAGGTTTTTCATACCTACAGGATTATTATAAAAATCCTAATTGTAGGATTGCTGATGCCTCTAAGAAGATATTGTGGTATTGTTCTGAAAATTTGAGGAAGAAGTATGAATGCTTCCTTTCACTCGTTATACAGCTACTTTTCCCCTTACAACAGAGAATATGGCAATGGAGGACATTGAAAGCATATTTTTCTCCTTGAAATGTGTCATGGAATAATTTACCTTATTGTTCTCATTCCAAATTAGTAATATGCTCCCCTTTACCCTTCTCTCTCCTCCAGCCTCACTCAGCCTCTCCTTGTCTAAAAGATACTCCAGCCCCTGGCCCCTAATGGGTCCTTCCCTTGAACTTGCTTCATTTTGCAATATCTCTCTTCTATGGTGGAGGACACAAAAACTACACACAATTTTCCACATGAGTGCTGAAGAGGAAATAATAACCATGACCTGCTGACTACACTGGTGCTAATACACTCCAGTCTGTGATTTTTTACTGCAAGGCCACACTTTTAACTCTCAGTCAGCCTCCCCACTCAGTCACCTGGGTGCTTTCTGTAAAGCTTGTTTTTACCCAGTCAGTTCCAAGAGTACGCACAAATGGCATTATTCTGGGCAAAGTGCAGGATTTTGTATTTGTCTTTCATGAAATTCATGAGCTTCCTGTTGGCCCATTCCTCCAGGTTCTAAAGGTCCCTCTGTCTAGTGGTACTATAATTCATACATCAACTGTTCTCCCATCATTTGGTGTCATCCTCAAACTTGTTGCAGCCACGTCCCAGTTTGTTATCCAAGTGACTGACATAGAGTGGATAGCCTTTGTATTCATCCTCAGTGTCCACTATGGCTCCTAGTCATATTTCTTCACATCAAGAAACAATACCCTTAGATTTTGCTGGCTCAATTACTTTTCCATCCATTTTGCAGTCCCCCCATCCAGTACCTGTCTTCTCAATTTGGTTACAAGGATACAAGGGGAGACTGTTTCCAAAGTTTTGCTACAACACATAGTGAAAGAAATCTGCTGTTGAAATCTACATCTCATGAGACAGTCACTGGAAAAGGCAGTAAGATTACCAAGGTTTGCTTTTGATCCTTCCATCTTGCCTTTCCCCAATTATCTTCTTATTATCCCTATGCCTAGAAATTAGTTCCTAATATTTACTCCCTAATTTTTTCCAGGGATTGAGGTGAAATAGAAAGGAACACATTTGGGTTTTTTAAATTTTCTAGATCTAAATAGTGAAGAATTGAAAAGCAGTAGCTGCATTGAAGACAAACACGGGACCACAGGGAATTTCAAGAAGAAAGACAGATGAAACATGCCACCTGGCATAAGGAAAAATATTATGCACTTTCACTTAAATGGGGATTTAACAAGTTGCTGGACTTATTATGTGAGACATTTCATTTACAGATCATTCCACTGACTGTATTTAATGATTTTTCAAGGAATTTTGACTCATTTAAATTAACTATTCCAACATATCAAGAACTGAAAGAGCACTGCAATGACACAAAATGTATGTAATTTTCTCATCAACTAAAATTAAAGAAAATTAAGAAGGCTGTGAGGGGATTTTTTAGTAAAATATGCCCTCAAGAATTTAGAAAATTATTCACATGCATCATGGTTGGTTCAGTAGTTTTATTCTAGAACACCTGGAAAGCAAGATATAAGTAATTCTGTTTTGTAATACAAATTTCAAATATAAACCAATATCATAATATTATACTGCAGTTTACCTAAGAGTTATCAATTAAGGATTAGATATTTTTACACAAGCACAGTTTGCAGCAGAATATTTTCAATAAATGTAAGGCATTATATATATCATATAAGTAAAAGATGGAATGAAGTAGATTATATTTAATTTTAGATTTTAAGTATGTCCTTGACTTGTTTATGTGTAGTTTTGCACCTGGAAGTCATAAAAACACAGGGAAACACACTGATCCATGATTAAGTGCTACTGATTTTGCAGATGGAGTCAGGCAAATTTAAATGCTTCCAATTTGCTCTATGTCCTGTATGAACCTGTGGTCACCCATACACATATAGCATGCATAAAAACACATAGGTTTTGTCACTTATAGTTGCAAATACTCTTGGAAGGAAAAAAGGAAAAGAGACATAATATCAGCAGTGAGAGTAAGTGAGTGAAATTGAAAGGAATCTTGCCTAACAATTCATATTTATCCTTGTATAACTAATAAAAAAAATACATGTAATACTAACAACCTGAAGACTTAGGACTCATATTGAGCCTTAGACTCATTAACTACTGTCCTTGGTTTTAGCTTTCTTTAGAGACAAATAATAAGGGTTTGACAAACCGTTTCCTGAGATACAGAAATTAGTGTACTCATTTAGCCTGAAATCATAAATTGATTCTACACGGATCAGCGGGTAACATAAAGTGATACCTATTTTCATCCATAGCTGTCCTGAATTATATTCATGTAGGTACAATGTAGACAAAAAGCATCTCTAAGTCATTATAATTCCTTTGAAATGGAAAGGCTCACTCAGAGCTCCCAGGGTTTTTGCCTTCTGATTTTCACAGGTTTCAGGTAAGTCTTAAAAGCACCTCTGAAATAAATTTGGGGCATGTTGTCCTTGAAATTTAGAAATATTCAACTAGCAGCATTCACATCATCCAGCTTTAAAATTTAAGAATTTACCTTTCCTGAATTGCTCTCTGGAGGAGCCTTCGTAGTTCCATTGACCTTGGATTGTATTCTAAGTTGCATCTATATTAAGTGTCTGAAGAACATGGTATTAATATACCTTATGTGAGAGAGTGTAAGAGAGGGAGAAAAGGGCTTAGCAGCAGAAATAAAATTATCTGCAGCATGCATGGTGTAACTCAAATTTAGACTTTCACACTCAAAGCTGTACAATATTTTTGGCACTATAGAGCCTGTTTAATTTTGAAACATCAATGACTAAGTAGTGATTAACCTGCCAGCTCTAAATGTGATCATTTTTGTCGGGTGACGTAGATCCCTGCATTTAACAATTCTAAGCATAGGGCTTCATTCAACAATGAAATCAATCAAATAGGAACTAAAGTCCATCTAAGTTTTCAGAAAAAGAATTGGGAAGCATCATAAGACAGACAATGCTATTACGGCAGTAATAGCTCCTGCAAGAGGTCCTGTGTTCATTACAAGTGAGATTAGATCTGTAAAAATAATTTAAAATGCAGAATGCAGATAGTCAGGTGGGAAAAAAAGGTTATGAGCTGTAAGGAGATAAGATAATAGTAATCTATACCAATTTCAATGGGGATTTGTAAAAAACTGAATTAGAAAAAATCCAACACCAAATTACTCCTGGAGAAGAAAAGGATGACTTCATATAAATTGAATTCAAGCTGCATATAGACACAGTCTTTTCTAAATATGACATCTAATAAACTTACTAACTGTTTCCCAAAGACTTAAAAGCTTCACTAGGTGTAGTTTCTAAACTGATTTTCAGACTAACATGGCATTGTTCTCTATAAGTCCTGTACAGATAATTCTTCTCCATCTCTACACTACTTGAATCTAAACTCATGACTACCATAGACAGTTAATCTTCTGGGATATTCAGTGTAAATGTTATTTCTCAATAGTCAGAATAGAAGAAAAAAACCTCTTTTCCAGCCCTCCATGGGCAAGAGTGATTTATAATACAAACAGAATCCACTTTGACTTGTGTATTATTTAGTTTGCATATGCTGGCAGCCAAAATATCCTGTGAATAGCCTTTCATAAAAGAAAAGTACTACATGAGTACTAAATACTGTTACTATTGATCAGATTACAAAGTGGTATTTCAGGTTATTCAAAATGAATGAATCCTGACATGTGTCCTTATGCTTGAATTCATTACATGCAGGTGTCAGGCAACACCCTGGCAATGAATGGTATAACACACTGGAAAAACCTACAGGGGTAATAGCTCTTTTTTTTTACAATAGAGTTTGTATGTTCGGAATAGAAGAAATGGCTGTGGAAAACACTCTTACACATAAAAATTTTGGGCTGTTGGATCTTCACAGCTGCAGTTCCAATATATTTAAATGTCAGTCAGCCTCACTTCAGGGATAACCTGACACCAATAAATAGCTGATGTGTTTTTAGATACAAACCTCCTGTATACTTGCACTGTGGTACTGATGAACTTGTAGATGTAAAAAAGTAATGCTGAATCATAACACTCCCCTAACCAGCACCTAAGTGGAATTCTTTTCCAGGTAAAAAAAGTTTATTTTACTTCTTTACTGCTCTAAATACCAAAAGAAATAGCAATTAGTGTACTTTGCTTATGCCTATATCCTAAGCTTATGCTATCCTATGCTTATTTCTTACATCAAAATGACATCATTCTTAATACCGCATATATCAAATTAAAAAATAAGGTGTGAAAATAAATCAAGCCAGAGAAGTGTACGTCATTTTCATAAAATGTGCCAGAAACAACTGCATCTTGCTGGGAAGTCACTAACCATAAACTGACATTTAGAAGTTAGGTCAGTTCTATGAGACAATGGTCACTACTTTTGACCATTCTGTATCTTAAGAGACAACATGCTATAAAACTATATTCACAAAAACTGAACTACAAACATTACTGTTGCAAAATGAAGGAGTCAATCAGGAATACATAATAAAAGGTTATAAAATCTTAACTCAGATCTGAATTACATGATTCCGTGCTATTTTTTTTTCTGAAAATATTCTGTCTCTATTTTTTTTCTGCTGCAGCCTAGTATCTGTGAGAGATTGAGATGTTAATGGTTAATGGCTCAAACAGTGTTAAAATCACTGTAGGACTTTGCCCACTATGGCAAACTGTATAAAGAAGCCATTGCTCATGTGTGGTCATCAAATCTCCCCTCCACACTGAATAAGCTTCTGTGAATTCCTGGAAATCTGGACAGAAAGTTAAGCCACCTGATGGGAACTTGAGATAAGATAAAGGTGATTCCATTGCCCAATTATCTCAGGTCTAAGAAGTAAACAAGCCTGGAGGAGAAGAATGGATCCACAAGGAAAGCCAACTCAGCAGCTGTGCTAAAAATCAGCTCTGTCTGGGTCCAGTGCAGGGAGGACATAGCCCACAGACTCATTTCTGAGGCATTCCACCAGAGGACTGCATGTGATCCACAGTGTTGCAACAGATCCACAGTATTGCAAAGCCACTGTAAAACTCCTCCAGCCAGGAGAGATGCTTGGACATTCCCATGTATACCTGAACATAAAGATAAGCATGGAACACTGTGTGTTCTGCTAAAATGGCATAGTGGAGCAGCTTTTTATGTGAGGTTGAGCTCTGAACAGGAAAGCAGAATTCCTCCTTCCCTGAGAGCAACTGAGTACATTCAGCTATAAGGCAAGAAGAAAATCTGCAAAATTAAGGCAGACAAAGCAAATAACAGGTTCCAGAAATAAATATACTGTCCACAACCAAGAAATAAACCCACTGCTGAGCCTCAAATGTTACTCAAAAAGAGAACCTTTTTCTTATGTCTGTATTAGGAGTGTAAACCAATATGAGTGGATCTGAAGAGAGCAAGAGTTGGGATGAGAACATTATGTCCAAACTATATAAATCTCAGGGTGAGAAAGAGTGTTGGTTTTGCTTCCCCTTTGGCTACCTCTTGTCTGTTTCCCCTGACTGAATGCTCAATATGCTGAACACTCAACTGTAGTTGGAATGCATCAGGAATACTCCTAATTGAAGATTACCTTGAAGCTTAGTTTCATCACACACCCTGCTCCACAAAGAAAAGTGCTGTGAGTGTGGGCAATTATTTGAGTCACTTAAAAACCATATTGGTTTGAAAAGCATTACAACAACATAAAATACAATTTAATTTCTAATAAAAAAGATATATGCTAGTAGCATAGCACAAAATCATATTAAGTACAAAATATTTTCATATTTAAGGTACCTTTATCTCTCATTGATTCAAAAATGTTCTTGCTTGACAAGAGCTGAATCCCATTGTATGATACTGTTTAAGACAAAACAAAACAAAACAAAACAAAAGAAGGAACAGAAATTTGGAGTTTTTACCTAGGCATTGGGTTTCAGTACCACTCCAGAGACCATTTGCCAAGCACTCTCTCACATGAGAACCAACTAACGTGTATCCTGTGTTACACGTGAATATTGCAGTGGCTCCGTACACTGTTAAGGTTCCAATCTTATTTCCATTTGGTGGAGATGGAAGACCACCACAGGAGATAACTAGGAAAAAAAAAAACAAACCAAAAAAACAATAGAACATACTGAAATATGAACATGTTTTTCATAATTTTTTAGACTGGAAGATAACACATCACCTCCTGTTTTCTTATAAAGTAAACAAAATAGGAATAAATACAAGTTGTGTTCCACTGAAAGCGCTTAAAATTATGCTTGATTTGGCAACATATGTTCTAAATTTAAAAATTCTTTGGGTTACCTGCATACCTTGACAGCAGCCAACACACATTTCTAGTTCTGAAACAACGGTATTACATGAATTCCTGAGAAGGTTGTGGTTATATTCCATACGTATATATCCATGGCTACTCCTCAAATACACTTTCCCTGGCCATTTTAAGTGTTGTGTCAGTTTAAAGGTATTATATATCATTTTAACATGTAGTCCTCTGAATTGTTATGAACTGTCTTTTTTCTTGTTTCCCACTACTATTCATAAGCATATAGCATATATGATAGTCTGCTTGCTAAAACAATAAATCTTCTGGTTTCGCCAAAGACTAGACTTGAACAATTATCTCAGAAACCTTCTGTAGCATCAGCTGCAACCCACAGAAATTGCACTCCACATGAAAAATTGTCTTTCAAGAATGTATCGAACTCTAATTTAATTAAAACCTGTCATTTCTTTTGTTTCCAGAAGAGTATATCAATAATATTGCAATTTAAGATGCAGACCAATGCCTTCAAGAGCTTCACCTGTATTTTATCACATGTTAGCACAAATCCTGTGTTTCCTTTCAAAAGCATCTCGCTAACAACTAAACTTCCTATTCGAAATCCCAGGGCCCCACTCTTACATATTTTAAAATGTTCACTATAGAAAACAACATGGAATTGGTTAGAATTTGGATAAAATCAAGTACCAGCTACTACGCAGTTAACTAACTCAGTCATAATCAGAACATATTTGATCATAGTTTCTTATGTACATGATGTGTCCAGAGACGAATAAGACTCATTTTGACTACGATCAAGTCACATTAATGTTATTTGTGGAGTAGCCTAACATTACAATTTCTAAGGTTAATGCTGAATATGAATTACATTTATGTTAAAAAAATTAACTCTATTGCTAAAATGCAATAGAATGAACTGTTCTAAGCACATTAAAAATGCTTTATTGGCTGTAATTACAGAGGTTACAGTTAAAAATACCTAAACTACATGAATAATGAGCTATCTTGTGATTTTTTAGGCATCTGTTCAGCATATTCATAAAAAAATAAACTTACTAATTATCTCTCTCTTAATCCAGAATACCCTTTAATTTGAAGTTTTGTAATTCCTTTAGAGATACTATGGACAAGTAGACGTTGATAAATATGATCTAACCCCCTTATCATCAGTGTTTCAATTAGCGTTCCTACTGCTTCAGAAAAATAAACATCTAGAATATGTATTTATATAATCTATCCTTAGCATGTGAATGACATAGAGAAAGTGAACAGTAGATTCCTCAAAATACTCTACAGTATGTTTCTGGATCTTAATGATCCATGTCCAATGAAAATACTACTGAATATCTCTTGGGGGATGAAGTTTCTATAATTAAATACTAATTAGTCCTCTAGCAGAGGGCAAAATAATGTACCTTTCTCATAAATTAACTAATATAGCTTCAGTCAACAACTCCCTGTGTTCTTCTATCTAATGCTTCACTTTTCGTTAACTGCATCTAATGTGGATCACCCCATTTTCTACTTACATAAAATTTCTGTAATTGTAGAGGGTGGGGAAGAACTATCTTTCCAAAGACTTGTCAGCAGCTGAACAGTAGCTGCATATTAGGCAGCATATAAAAAAATGCATTTTTTAGTATGTGTGAACAAAAAGAAAGGGACACAATTGCAGTTATCTGAATTTAAAAAATAACACATTGTAAAAGAAAAAAATTAAGTTTTGGAAAAATTTATTAAAGACTTTGGCACTGTAACCCTTGAAATCTGCATGATTCCACTGAGAATGCCAAGGTTCTCCAAAGTTTTAAACATCCAGAGTCAGAGTTGATGTAATTTATGGCATTTTTGGATGAAGACACTGTAAAAGCTCATATGAATGTTTCTCCAACAGTACAGTTTTAATGCTTCACCCGAGGTCAAAGTACTATCATCTTCTAATCTAACTCTAATCTGGAATCTTCTAAAGTAATAACATTTTCTCTCAGTATTTTCTACATACTTATACACCATCTAGTTGAATAAATACAAATTGATCTCTTGCTGCTACTTCATTGGCTCTTGTATGAAGCATATTGTCCTTAACACCTAAGGAGTTGGAATATATTAGTTTCAAGTTAATGAAAATTTCACACTTTTACTTATTGGAATGTGAGAGCAAAATAGTTTATTAAAACCTTTATTTATAAAAGAAAATATATGTATTAAAAAGCATAGGATATTCTCTAAACGTCTGTTCCTTACCTTTACATGTTGGCCTTTCATTGTCGATACTCCAGGTTCCATTAGTCCTGCACTGTATGAGTCTTTGACCCAATAAATAATATCCAGGACTGCAGCTGAGCATGACTTGAGCTCCATAGTCGTTCAGTGACCCAGAAATCAGTCTCCAGACAACATGTTCTGAGAGAAGGGTTTCTATGCTGGGGCAGGTTACAGCTGTGAAGAAAGGACACGCACGTATTACCATTCTGCCCCTGAATTTCTTTATAGGTGTGTGTCTTACCTTACTGCCAGATGTTTCACAATCTAAGACTTAGAATACCATAGTCATTTTGGAAATACAAGTTGTAAGAAAAATAATTCTCATACAGTGAGTATTACAAATTGAGCTGGAGTTTGTAGTATATTTTCATTTAGTGAGCTGTAGTGGAACAATGACGTACAGTTATGCTCTCTAATGACATTCATTAAAAATTTCAGAGACAAAACACATCATAGACTACAGTGGATGTAAAAGGGAAAGCAAATATTGCTTTGTAATGTTCACAAAGCTTGAAAAAGTTCTTAAAACAGGTTGCCATAAAAGCTGCTAGTACACATTGAAATGCTAATTACTATAAAACCATATATTGTGGGTATACAGGAAAATTATTTCATTCCAGCTTATGAGACTTTTAAAAAAATGATTATATTTAGGAAGATTTTTGGAGTTATTTCAGTTCTGTTGTTTTCAGGATTTCACATTTTGTAAGAGAATGCAGTTACTGACAATAGACAAGTACTATAGTTTATGTTCTTTTTTCAGTTTCAATTTGATGTTCTGCAATTTAAGTCCACAGAATGTTTACAATATTTATGATATTGACATGAATTCTATCTTAATGTGCCTATGACTCTAGACTAGTGCTATGAAAGTATTTATGACTATTTAAAATAGTTATATTTGTTATCTTTTACCATGTTATTGAGAATTTCCCTGCCATAAAAAATGTCTGGGTGAATTAGTGACTGTTTATGTCACTAAGTGAGATTCACTACGTAAATATTTTAGAAAAAACTATTACCCCAGAAACAGTTGAGAAAAGCTATGCTTTCTGAGGGAAATCAACCAACCAACAACAACAACAACAACAACAACAAAAGTAGCAGAAATTTCGTTTCTTTATAAGTTGCTTAATGGAAGACAAAAACATTAGGAGGAAGTGTGTAAAAATCCCAAATGAAGAAATAAAAAGAAGAGTCTGGTTCTCATTTATGCTACAATAAATTAATACCATTCCACCAGGGAAAAGACTAACAAGCTGGCAAAATAAATAAATAAATACATACATACATATCTGTAGACTTCACAGAGAGGTATAAAGTGATTTTATCACAAATATGAATGTATGATGGAAGAGACTAGTTCAGGCAATGACTGAACTAAAAGGAAAGCAATAGAATCAAAATTCCTGTAAAAATTTAGATGCCAATGCTATAATTATACGTCTATCTTTTCCAATATTTATCTTACCCATGGCAAATTTTGGCATCCAAGAAAAACAGAACTGAAAACAGCATATCCATGAAGATGTGTAAGAGGAGAAATAATTTGAAGAACTTTCAAATGACAGATTATAATGTTATATTGAGTTGAAATGTAGAATATTTTCTTAGATTCTTTTTTAGTATATCTTAGGATGGATTGCCAGAGTACAATCACTTTGAAACTTAATAGGTTTTCACTTTGGCCTTTACAACAGTATTTTCACTACTTAAGAACAGTATCCCAAGTTAATAGAGAACTTCCTACTCACTAATTTAATTTATTTTGGTATTGATACTAAATTGTGTTTTATATCAACCAAGAAACATTTTTCCTTATTTGTTGTTAAATAAAATATGCATATTGAAGCACTCTACTTAACACCTTGTAGTGAAAATCATATAGGTCTTTCCGAAAACAAAAAATATGCTAAATAGGAACTTAATGCCTATCAACTGTAACATTTTTATCACTCCTCCTTTCAAGCAATAGTTTTATTGGTTCTTTCAAATATGAAAGCAAGCTTCTTATTTAGTCTAACAGCAACAATTTTAGTCTTAACCACAGGACATATCTCAAGACAGGCTCAGCTATTTCACAATATGTAAACAAGTCACATAGATGTTACCTCTACATACTGAGGTCAGTATGCAATTTATTCTTTCTTTATGTATAGATGCACTTAGATTTGCAAGCACGCTTTACAAACAACTATCAGATTCTAACGCATGGATGTACAATTTCTAATTCAGGATGTTCCTGAATACAGAATATACTTCTAGACTGTGTTGATGTAATCAACTAAAACTGCTGCTTGAAAAATTTTAATTTTACAGGAATTGATTTTGATTTATTAAATTCCTTATCCTTCAAGAAGCAAAAAAGCGACTATTAAGAGATGCTTGATTTTGTGCACATGGTTTGTGAATGAGTGCATCAACTTGCTTCTTATGGTCAGTCTCTTGGAAACTATGGTCTGGGACGTATATAAATTCTCATTTGCATAGATGAAACTCTGTAAGGGATTATCTCAACTTCTTGCAGATGTGAAGATGTTATCTTACTTCTTCAGGCATTTTTATACAAAAATTATATGAATAATATTGATTCACATAAAATACATGTCAGAAAACATAATTATAATTTGAAATCACGATTAAGATTATCCATTTTAATGACATGAAAATCTCCATATATTGATAATTCTGAATAGACTCAAAAGCAGGAAATTCATAATGACATATAATTACCATAAAAAAGAGTTGTTATAAAGCCCAGATAGGCAGATCTATCAGGTCAATGTGGCTGGCATAAGTGGAAGAATTTGGAGTTTGTTGACCACCTACTCAACACTTGGTCTACTGACACCTGATAGGATGCACATTTCTCAAAGAGGAAAAAGAGCTCTAGCACAGGAGCTAGCGGGGCTTGTTGACAGAGTTTTAAAGCAGCTTGGAAGGGGGAAGGGGAAAATATCAGGCTTGGCAGTGATGAGCAATGGTATGGTGTGCCAAAACTTGAGGAAACAAGCTCTAATGAGATCCCTCTATCTGCTTCACAAGGTGCAGGCTACAAAGTACCACACTTTAAATGTTTCTACACATGCACACAGCATGAGTAAAACAAGCCAAGCCCAAAGCTTTGCCCCAGTCCCAGTCTGGTCTCATTGGCATAAATTAAACGCGGTGGGATGAGTCCTGTGACTGGAGTGCCCCCTTGGATGGTTACGGGCTCTTTAGGAGGGATCGGCAGGGCAGAAAAGGCAACAGGTGGTGAGGGGGTGGCACTGATGCAATAGAAGGGTTAGAATTTATGGAGCTCACAGTTGGCAATGGCTTAGTTGAGAGTTTCTGGATAAGAATCAAGGGACAAACAAATAATGTGAATGTTATTGTGGGAGTCTACTGAGACCTACAGCTATGAAAATGACTCCAATGAATTATTCTTTGAGGAACTAAGGGACGCTTCCAAGTCAACTGCTCTTGTCCTTATGGGGGACTTCAAATTGCCAGAAATTAACTGGGAATATCACACAGCTGCTACAACCCAGCCCAGAAGATTCCTAAAAAACCTGGATAACAACTTGATGGGACAGGTCCTATGGGAGCTGGCTCGGAAAGATGTCCTCCTTAATCCATCACTTGTCAACAGAGAGAATCTCGTAAAGGGAGATTTTTGGCTGTCTTGGCCACAGCAACCACGAAGTTACTGAGTTTAAAATTTCTGTTAACAGGAAGAAAAGTGCCAGCAAAACCTCAGCTCTGGAATGAGGAGAGCATAATTCACCCTTCTCAGGGGACTAGCAAGTAAAATACCCATGGAAAATATTTTTGCAGGTGTTGGGGTCCATCAGTGCTGGTCACTTCTTAAACATTGCCTCCCAAAGGGGACAGAAATGTTGTAAGCCAAGCAGGGGAGGCAAAAGGCCGGCTTGATTGAACGGGGATCTCCTCTTGGAAATAAGGCAAAAAAGGAAGGTATATGCCCAGTAGAAGCAAGATCAGGTATCATGGGAGGAATAAAGAGATGTTGCTTGTAGGGATAAAATTTGTCCAGTAAAAACTCAACTGGAGTTGAAGCTGGCTAGAAATACTGTGGGCAATAGAAAGAGTTTTTTCAAATATATTAATGGCAAAATCAATGTAGAAACAACATCAGCCCATTACAGGATAAGGACGGTCACCTCATGAACAGGGATATGGACAAGGCAGAGGTGTTTAACGCATTCTTTGTTTGCCTTGTCTTCAACACAGATGATGCACCATCTGGCCCTGAGCTGGAGTACCATGACTAAGAGAATGATCAAGTTCCAGTTGAGCCTGAAGTTGTGTGTAATCTGCTGCTCCAGCTGGATCCCTACAGATCCTGGGACCTGATGGGATTCATCCAAGAATCCTCAAGGAGCTGGATGATGTCATTACAAAACCTTTCTCGATGCTTTTTGAGCGGTCTTGGGAATCTGGAGAGAACCCAGTTGACTGGAAGCTGGTGAACATTGTCCCAGTTTTCAAGAAGGGCAAGAAGGAGGACCCCAGAAACTGCAGGCCTATCAGTTTCACTTCAGTGAAAAATTTTACTCCTTTAGTGCTCTAAATATCAAAAGTGAAAAATAATCTCCATGGAAAAGCTTATTCTGTAAAGTATTGAAAAACACCTGACGGTTGGTGTTCAAGAGTATCTGGAATATTGTGACTCTGAGTGTAATTATATTTTTCAAAGAAAAAAAAAGACAAGTAAAATGTTGATGATGGAAAAACATCTCAAATACAGGAACTAGCTATTTAGCAATACTTGCTAATATTATTTTCAAGTGTAACAGCACATTACACTTGATTGCCATCTGGTAGTTAACCAACCATAAAAAAGGGAAAGGGCATTTCATAGTTACTATTTGGTGAACTTAATGCAATAATGTGACTTACATTTTTTAATTAGAACCTTTTAAATAACTTCACTATTAGCTTAAAAATAAGAACAACATTGAGGTGAAGTCATGTATTGTCTGAGATACTAGTGTGGTTTAAATTCACAAGTATTTGTAAAATTAGAAGACAGTAAGAAACCAAGTAATCCTGTACATCACAGAATCTATGAACAAAGACCTAAGAACAAAATAGGATCACTTGAGCAAGTTGATATTTCACTATGCTGATAGAAAGGAAAAAAAAATTAAGCTCTTTGTGTTGGTCAATATATTCAAACAGGAAAGGCTTCAAAACCTCAAAACAGATAAACAAAAGGATCGTGTGCTATTCAGTATCAGTCCATCAATCCAGTCAGCTATATCAAGCCAATCTGTTATCAGTCTAATGTATCTGGATTAATTAAAAATTGCTAAATTAACAAACTGTTTTACTACAGTTCATTGAAAAAGTACTCCACATTATATACCAAAGGCTGAAAAAATACTTCAAAAAATACTTACTGACCTCAGAATTTGTTAAAGAAAATGGGCATGATGTTCTGAATATCTTAGCAAATAAAAACCACCAGCACAATATCTATGATGAGTTGATGTTGAATCTTTGCCTGTTTATCTTAACAAATTTGTTTTTGCATTTTACTGCAACTAATGTTTTATTCCAGAACTAGTTATGATTCTTAGTTCTATAACTAGATATTTTCCAAATGTATTGAAAATTATAAAAAATGCTGATTTACAAACCTTAAAAATTGTAAAATTTATAATTCTTTTTCAATTAATTTCTAGAAAAAAAGATGTCTGAACCATCACTGTTACAGCTCAACACACCACACCTTCAAAAAAACCATCTACAGCGAAATATGCAATATGCAGATTATGGAAAACTGCCATAATCTACATATTAATTGTTATTAACTGCACATTACTGTTCTTTAAAATATTTGAAGTTAGATGAATTAGCATAAACAAATGAAGGACACGATTTAAATCTATGATTAAGTGTATTAAATGAATAGTGAAAAAGAGCTATAAAGTTATGAAGTTATAGGGAGTATCTCAGCCAGCTGAGACACAATTTTCGAGGTTATGCATCCACATACTTCTATGAAAAGGGAAGCAGTAAGAGCAAAGGCTCACTAGAGAGACATAGATTTGACAAGTGGACCAATCAGCAGATAAATACAAACCTTGTGAAGCTCAATAAGGTGTCAGAGACTGAAATAGCTCATGCCTCAAACATTGATATAAAGTTTTGCTCATTATCAAAAAAAAAGTGTAAAGAAGCTACAACCAAAAAAACCTCCCTGAAGATACTTGACTGGGACTTTGGACTGTAAGTTAAACCACTAAGATCAGATAAAGGGAAACCCCATTCTTTAATTGCCTCGGGCCTAGGGAAAAACAAACAAGGCTGAAGGAGAAGAATGCATCCACAAGAAAGCCAAACACAGCAGAGATTCTTCCCTGGCTGAGTTTGGGGTGGAGGAGACTACAGCCCACAGAAGCCAGGTTTACACAGACTCCTCCCCTGAAATGAGGTGGGGGAGAGGAGGTTTCAGGTGTCACCTCTGGCAGAGGCAATAAGCACCCATCCTCCCTTACACAAAGTGGCGCAGCTGTGGAACCCCCAACCCCACAGGCCACATCCACAGGACATTCACATGAGAGGCAACTGAGGGGGCGTCATAATCCATCAAAGACCCCCTGAAGTGCCTTCCAGAGTCATTCCTGAAGCCTTGCACCACAGGACTGCATGTGATACAACAAACCTGGAGTCTGTTGTTAGAGACAATGGCAAACTTCCCCCCTCCCCCACCCCGGGAGGTGCCTCGGTTTTCCTACCCTGCCTGAGCATATATTAACCCATCAGATTCTATGCTTTTGAGGGGACCTTTACCACCAAGAAGACCAGCTGGAGAGGATCAACACAACATCACTGGGATCCACGGAGTGGTGATATTTTCCTTATTCTGTCTGTCACTCTCTTTCTGTCCCCCCCACTTATTTTCTATTTCTTTCTTTTTCTCTCTCTCTCATATTTACTATCAAATAAAACCCATACTATTGTCTCTGGCATATGGTTTAGTTTGGACCTTAACTCGGGCAGAGGCATTTCTAAGAACTTTAGTAACCATATCATGATACAAAGCCAAGCGCAAGGTCCTCCCTTTGGGTTAGGGTAATCCCAAGCAGGAGTACAGGCTGGGCACAGAATAAATTGAGAGCAGACCTGAGGAGAAGGACTTCGGGTGTTGGTTGATGAGAAGCTTGACATGAGCCAGCAATGTGCACTTGCAGTCCAGAAGGCCAAATGTACTCTGGGCTTCTTTGAAAGAAGTGTGACCAGTAGGTTGAGAGAGGTGATTTTACCCCTCTATGCTGCTCTTGTGAGACCTCACCTGGAATACTGCGTCCAGCTCTAGGGGCCCCAACAAAAGAAGTATGTGGTCCTGTTGGAGTGAGTCCAGAGAAGGCCAAAGAGATGATCAATGGGCTGGAGCACCTCTGCTATGATGACAGGATGAGGGAGTTGGTGTCATTCAGCCTACAGAAGAGTAGGCTCCTGGGAGACCTTAGAGCAGCCTTCCAGTGCCTAAAGGGGGCTACAAGTGAGCTAGAGAGAGACCTTTCACTAGGGCATGTACTGATAGGAAAAGGAGTAATGGTTTCCAATTTCAAGAGAGTGAGTTTAGATTATAAATTCTTCACTATGAGGGTGGTGAGGCACTGGAACAGGTTTCCCAGAGAAGCTGGGGATGTCCCATTCCTGTAAGTGTTCAAAGCCAGGTTAGATGAGACCTTGAGCAACCTGGTCTAGTGGAAGGTATTCCTGTCCATGGCAGGGGAGTTGGAACTAGATGGTCTTTAATGTTCTTTCCAACCCAAACTATTCTGTCATTCTATGATTCTATGGGAGGGCAACAGAGATACACATTTCTTTCCTTCATCATGTTCTAGGGATCTCTATGCAAAATAACTGAAGCAAGATATTTGTCATTCTGTTAAGCTTTATGAGTAGATATCTGTTGCTTTGTATTTTCTGTAATTAAATTTCATAGCTTAATATCCATGATCCATCCGTGTCTTGCTGTATGACCATCACGAATCATATTTTTCATGCTTCAAACTGATGTAAATACATTTAATGAAAAGAAAGGAGTTTCAAACATCTGCCTCAGGCATTATATTATCAGAGGTGCTTTGCAAAAAAAATTGCCTGGATTTCAACCTGCATTTTAATAGACATGGGAATGAAATGGACTCATTTATTTACCATTTACCTTTCTGTGCTGTGTTTGCTTCCCATCAAGTTAGAGATGTTTCTGTTTCTGGAGACTAAATACATCTATCCTTACAGGAGCAGTACTGAAAAAACAGGCTGTTATGCAGATTGTCTAAGCTTTTCTGCACTTTTCAAGTAAAAAATCTTGGGTGAAGCATGCATGCCACTGAATAACAATCCATTCTGAAGATAATGATTTTAAAGTGTCATTTGCATCACTAGCACTTTAGTTTTACACGTCTGGTTTTAGAAGTAATGGGATTCTTTTTCAAATCAAATAAATTTTTAGAAAAGGAAAAGAGAAGACAAGAAGGAGAAGAAAGCATTATATATTTTGTTAGGTAATTATAAATACTAAACAAAAATTTTAATGTGGAAAGTTGTGCTAAATGTTAATAATTAAGCTTTGTTATAAAGGGTAGTCTTTATCTGGTTAAGTTTGACCATTTCAATAATAAAAGATTTTTTATTCTCTTTCTTGTTTTTTGTTTGGGTTTTTTTTATTTTTCACTGCAGATATAGTGCTATTAATGCAGTATATCTAATCCCCATTATATCTAATCCCAGATAGTTTATCTGGCCTGTTCCCTCAAAAAAAAATCTGTTGACATTTTTGCTGATTAATAATCATTCAAGTTATGTGCTTTGTACATTGTCAATTTTTTCTGAGAATGAAGCTCACTTCAATTTACTGGAGCACTGCCTTCCCTCTGTACATGACTCTGAATTCAGATCATGTCTGTGTGATCACAGCTGTTTTTGAATAATCCTCTTTATGTACTCTGTGGAATTGCTGTGTACAGTTTTAGGCACTGCCCTTCAAGAAAGGTGAAGATCAATTGGAGATTGTCCAGAGGACAATAATGAGAATCACTGGTCCTAAAAGTAGGAGGGAAGAGTGAGAATGAATCACAATAAGATAGTTATCTCTACAGAAAAGGTGACTGAGTGCACTGGATTCAGGAATTAAAGTGTTGGCAGGGGTGGGTGAGCAGCTCCAGGGGTGGCCTTTGTGAGGAGAGGCTGCTGGGCACAGTCAGTTCCAAAGGACTCAATACAAAACACAGCCGAGCTCTGCAGCCATGACAGTGGCACCTCTGGGAAACTGTGTTTAGGAAAGGGGAAAAATCTGCACAGGCAGAGAAAGCGGGAACAAAAAGAGTGGGAAACAGCAGAGGGAACACCAAGGTTACATGAGAAGGAGGTGTTCCAGACACCAGAGCTGGTGTTTTGCTGCAGCCCAACAGAGAGAACCATGCTAGAGCAGATATCCATACTGCAGCCTACACTGGAGCAGGTGAGTATTATTTCTTGAAGAAGCTGCAGAGGACGGAGGACTCATACAAGAGCAAGTTTATCTTGAAGGACAATAGCTCATGAAGAAGACCTATGCTGGAGTAGAGGAAAATTGCAAGGAGGAAGGAGAAGGAGAGAGAAGCCTTTAATAAGCTGACCACAACTCCCACTTCCTCTAGCACTCCTCTAGGCTGGAGTAAGGAAAAGAGCCAACAGAGTGAGGTGACCCTGGGAAAGAGAGAGGAAAGTGATTTTTTGATGGTTTTTTAACCTTTATTTTCTGAAACTTATTTGACCTTATTTTAATTGGCACTACATTAACTTTTCCTAAGTTGAATCCTCTCTCTGTCCTTATCTTGACCCATGAGATTTTCCATTGTATTTTTTCTTGTATGGTTGAAAAGGGAAAGGAAGTGAGTATCTGGATGAGTTATGACTAGTCACCAAGGATAGCCCACTACACTTGAAAAAATAAAAGTTTTCAAACACATTAAGAAGAGTAAAACAAGTATAAAGTAACTTGTATTTGTCTACTGTGGATTCAAAATGAAACAAGGCCTTTAAACTACAGAAAAACAGCTTCGGGTTATATAAATACTAGGAAAAACTGCAGGGGAAAACTAAATTACTGAAAGACAGTATTAAGGAGGGTCTTCAAGATTAAGTTAAATGACCATCTATTAAGGATGCCTAGAAATTCTCTCGAACTAACTTTCAAAAACATTTTCTAACAATTGTTTGTTGTTAATTAATTCAAATAACTGAAAACCCTTTCACAATCATGTATAACTTCACAATTCTTATATTTGCCTCATTTTATTATTTCTTTAAAAATGAGTTGAATTTTACTTGTTTGAAAAATTAAAGTGCTTATCAAATTCAGAATCTGGAAAGCACATACCTATGTTGTTGATTAGATCGAGATACTAAATTAACTCTCAAAAATTTTACATAAAGTATTATATCTATTATTAACATTGAGATTATGTCCTAATCAGTATTTCAAGTCACATTGAAGTCAGGGTCAGTAATTATTGCTTTGATGCAGGACAGAGACAAGCAGTGGCTGCCCAATGCAAATGAGAGGCCATGCCATGTAGTAGGTGAGTCTGCACTACTTTGGCTTGTTCTGACAGGAGGCAGAAATGAAGACTGAAGGACTCTTATCCAGCTTAATTATCTACACAAGTATTTTAAGAAATAATTTTTGCTTTTATTACTTTAGAAGCTATATTAAAAAAGAAATTACAGTTGGTGATTGTAAGTCACCATGGAGAAGGGCATATAATTCATAATAAGAAAATATACAGGAAATTTAATCATCTAACGATTTTAATTCAGATGTTTTGAAGAAGATGAAACAAAGATTTTTTTAACTAAACAAATTTATAGGCCTCTTCTACTTTACTATATGATAAATGATAATGCATTCCTGAATGGCTACTTCAGGGCATATGTATACGTAAAATCTAAACCTCAGCAGTGAAGATTTTCCTGAGAAAGTTCAGGGAAAATATTCTTGAGAAATACATGCCCACTTACATTTGCAAACAGGCGGCCTCCCTTTGTTGCTCCATAATCCATCTTCTTGACACACTGCTGTTGCTTGCTGACTAGATTCTAGCTTGAAGCCCTCATTACATTCATATATCAATCTACTGCCCAAAGTGAATTCATTACCTATAACTGAACCATTCCCAGGGGAGTCAGGAATGCCACAAGATACAGCTGAAAAGAAAGGAAAAAAAAAAGAATTCGAATTTTATCATATAAATCTTTAAAATATTGTTCCACCACTGAAATAAGAAACAGATTAGTAATTTTGACATATTCCATTTATAACAGTTGAAATTAATTTTCCATCATATTTGCAACATTCCGATAAATGTAACAGTATTTAAAACATTGATAAAAACTTAGAACTGCATCTAATGTAGACAAACATTTTATAAATAATTACTTCGTTTAATACAATCACTGCCGAAGAGAATTTTAAACACAGGCTAAGGGCAATGGTTTACTTGCTAGAGAAAAAAATCAAGGAAGTGTCCAAAGTGATTTGGTCCAAGAAGCAATGAACTGAAAAACTCTTAAATGCTTTCTAGTAGACTGTTCCATTCTCTCCTGCACTACTTCATCGCAGTTTGTTCATATACTTCATGTTTCTTTGTTCTGTGCATTTAAAACAATGTTATTAAAGATTTAACATTTTTGTCTGATGAGAAAAGCAACCAAATAGACACAGAAGAGTTCCACTTAAGGACATTATTCAGATATTTAAACCCTTATTTACATATTTGACAAATTTATTTCAGAATGCTAAATATTATGTGAATCTAGGCTTATCAATTTTCCATATCATTTAGGGAATTATTAACTGAATTATTCCCATTTTTTTTCTCCTTCTGAATTTAACTCCAAATGAACAGTTTTCCTTTCAAGATCACAAAGTTTAATTTGCTGTCAACTTACTGAAGTTTGAGTAGCATCTAGGGTGGTTTTTTAGGCTTATTTAGTAATTTATTTAACCAGAGTGCCTTTAACAGTTATCTCATAATATACAATTTTTGGGGAGAGTATAATTATAAAAATGTCTATTTCAGTCACCTTTAGGAAAGGTCTCCAAGTCAAGATTGCCTTCTGTCATCTGACTTCTCAGGTCCTTTGCTTTTGATAATAATCTTTTTGGTTTTGTTATTTCTTTTAACGCTATGCTTTATTTTATAGCAGTTATTCATGTACAAATATTAACTCTTGGTCCTTTAATAAGTTACTAAAGCTGGTAAAGACTTTATTTTTGCCCCACAGCTCTTCTGAAGGGAAAGTAATTATCTTCTCTGGAAGGATGTCACTTTCTGCAAAATGGCAACTTGGAGCAGACTACCTAGCAAATTATTACAATGAATCTATTTCATGAGTTCTAAGCCAGTATGTGTATGCGTGTACAAGAATCACAAGCTACTCAGAGTCTGGCATCCAGTTTACTGCTCGTCAGTAAATACACTGAATAAAATTAAGCTTTGAAGCTTTCATTTTTAAATATTTAACAATAAAAAGTGAATTTTTACAAATGAAAGTATTTTTCCTTATATGCAGTCAATAGTAAGAAGCAATTCAATATTTTAATAATTTAAAGTAAATAAATACATTTCTAAAGAAGAAATCAGAGCCTTTGTCTAAAGCCTGTTTCAGAGGTGAAGATAAGTTTTTTTTTTTTAAATCCAGTTTTTATCACCATTTGTCCAATTCAGTGTAAACGATTAATTTCAGAATCCTCATGGTACCATAAACACAACTCTCAAATTTGTTTGCAGTGTTTCCAAGTTATCACAGTTGATGCATTTAAATTAAATACAACACAGTACTTTGAATATAACGAGGAGATATAGCCACTATTAAATGATGAATGATTCGTTCATTTCTGTTGCTCCTTCCATCTGGAATTTTTCATATTGCTCACAGAAGTATAACTGTAGGAATGTTCCAAAATAAGCTGCTTCCTTTGTAACACAACTTCTTGGCATTTTTTTTTATCCTAACCAGAACTGTTCTCTTATGAAAATTGAGTATTTCTCCATCAGTGGGTAGGGGTTGAGCCTCCTGCCAGTGGAAGGAGTAGTAGTGGGACAGAAAAGGTTGAGAAGTGATAAGGAAGGGGTTCTGGAAGTCCACTTCTACTGCTCTGAATCGTGTTAGAGAAAGTGGAGAAGGGGAAGGATAATAGCAAGTTCTCCAGCTTCTGGGAGCAGGTGTTTATATTAGAAGTCATCCTCCACAAGCTGACCACAGCAGGAGTGGTAGTTTATCAGGTCTCTGGTACTCAAAACAGTCAGCATAGGTGTATCTGGTTAAATGCTCTTTTATCTACCCTAAAGATCAGCTGAATCCTTTACCTACAACTAGAACCAACTCTGATCTTGTGCCAGGCAAGCAATACTTGCAAAAAATTTGTCTACATGATGAACTGATGGAAAGTTACACTCTAGTATATAATAAAAATGCCAATGCATTTCAAATCATGGTTACTGTGAAAGGCTTCAGTGTTCCCAGTGTCTTGCACTATGCCTCCACCTGTCCTAACATGCCTTACAGTTCTCTTCCGTCTTGTGACAATGTGTCTGAACGCTTTTGGTTAAGATTTAACCTCTTAACAACATTTTCAGGTCTCCTTTCTGATATTAAAACAACAACCTCTTTGTTAAGTGTGCATACATTTAATTGTATAAAACCAAAATTCAAAACTATGAGTCTATCCACCCATCCCATGTATGTGCCCATCTGTATATACAGGTGGACCTTATTTTATTTCCCTCTAAATACTCCAAACATGAATTAACTTCAAAAACCTTTGTGGAGCAAGAAGACTTTATTCTGCCATTTGAAAAGAAGACAAAAAAAAAACCCCAACAAACCAATCCAGGTCTGTTTAGTTAATGGTTGAAGCAAATAATTCTGTCAGCATTTGTTCTTCACCTTTAGCAATAACCTTTCCAGAGATTCACTGAGAAGTTCAAGACTGAGTAGCTCTTAGGTGCAAATTATTTTAAGAAATAAAAGATGTACAATGCCTGGTCACACGCAGGTGGGCTTCTCAGTTATGTCAGGTCTGATGCAATGTCCAGTATGCTAAAGCACCTCAAAATCTATGCTTACCTCTCACACTTCAGCACTTTCATTCTCAGCATGTACCTCAGCTCTTACTGTATCCCTTCTTTCCTCAGTTGTTGCTGAATCTTGTACTGCTACACTGTCAGGCTCTTCTCACTGCTGCTTTAGCTACTTACCATAAAAGCAGTTTGGGCATTCTGGCACTGTTCCAGTTAGAGTCCTATGTGTTTATTTTTTGTATGCTTCTCTCCCAGAAACTGGGATTGGAAAGAAATATTCCTGTTGCTACAAATTTATGGAGGCTGCTTAAGGCTTTTAGAGCAGCAGTGTTTGAACAAAACACATCAGCAAGGACAATTTCACTAAATAGCAAGTACTTTGACTTATTTAAAGTAAAGTAAGCTGAACCAAACTGACTAAAATGGCGTATTTTCTTTGGACAGTGGAAACAGTAACACTACTGTGCCACAACAAAGTATTTTTAAGTTCTCAGCTTCCCACATGATTGTTAAACAATTAAGAATAGTGTTGAGAAAATCTTTTGACTTGAGGAAATGTCACCATGCTTCTTATGTCAATGGTTAGATGAGACTGACAGGTTCCAGCTGGGAGATGTGCATTCTGAGTGTTAAAAATATAATTCAGCCTTAATTGTATCTATTATCATGCACAGCAGAAAAATATACTACTTCCAATGCAAGTGGAAAAGCCTTTTACCTAGAAATAGAGATGCAGTTTTAATTGCTCTTTCATGTTCCACATGTCATACTTGCATTTCTTTCTTATCAAAACCAGTAAATTTAAGGTTTATGGCAATTCTTTAAGGTATCTATATACCTGTATTCCAGTAAGATACTTACATATTATTTCTCTTCAAAGCATGCAATTTTATTGCATATAGAAATGAAGCTGAGGAGTGCATTACAGTCAGACATCGAGTTTATTTTCATATCCTGGAAAATCCCTAAAGTTAATCCACAAGCATTTATCATTCACTTTTTCTGGCTTTGAACATAGTGCTGGAAAAGCACTTAAATACCCAAAAATTAAAGTTAGAAACAGACAAGTCCCTAAAAGCAGGATTCAAAACAAAAACATGCTGAGTGGCTTATGTGTATTATATCCATTTGGAAACATGAAAGCATTGAAAATTCTCAGACTTGGACACATACAGAAATAAAAAAGAAAGAGAAAACAGGGTTGGGGGTATTAAAAAAAAAAACAGTTATGAGCAGTCATCTAGTCTATTCTCCTATCACAACTCAAAATTATACTCCACCAATCTTGATCTAATTTGTTCGTGAAACACCTCCAATAATGAAAATTTCACACTCTCCACAGGTAATCTATTCCAATATTTCATTAGCCCCTCCGAGAAAAGAATAAAAAATAAAGAAAAACCTAACTTAGGATCCTGTTAAATTTCTCTATCTAGAAAGAACACAGATTCATCATTTCATTCATCTTTGGAACTACTTTTAGCTCATTAAAAGATTGTTACCAGGTTTCCCCTTAAATTTCTGGGCTTTTTTTAGTCTAGAATAATATACTTATTGTTTTGTATTCTGAAATATAGTCACTGGTTTGTAAGAAGTAGCTGGGATTTGGTATTTTTAATTTGCTCCTTACCTCACATTTTTAAGACTGTGTGCTAAGGAAGGACATTTTTGCATGGTAGCATTTACCAAAAAGACAAAAGGCCCAAGTTTAATTCCATGCCCGAAAACACAGAACACCTAATTTTATGAGGAAGTAGTTTGGTGGCCTCAGAGTCATAGGTCTTGTGCAAACTATAAATGGGTATTTTCAAGCCCAGTCTCACAGGGCAGACATGGAACACAGTCATGATCCTGGAATAATCTTTTTTCAGTACAGAAAAACATACAAAGATCTCTAGCTCCACAATGTAGATCTATGCACTTCAAGGACAGAGATATCCATAAAGACAGTACCCAGAACCAGCATTTTAAGCAGGAACTGTGGGCATCAGATATAATTTCATCATTACTGTGTCATAGATATTGAGGCTTTCCAAGTACTTACAATCCAGATAACTTCCTTGAAGTAGGTACCTCCAGTTTTCTTTTATAAACCTACTAGGGAGTAATTCAAACAGTGAAAAGCAGCCAAGGGTTTTTCAAGGCTCTTTAAAATTATTTTTAGCTGTTTTAAGAATGAGTGGGATAAATCAGGAAGAATAAAGTCAAAAGCTGAGTCCTGTATAGGAAGAACAGGTGGGATAAAGAGGGGAATTTGCTCATGCCTGCCAGAGGAACATGGCCACTGTTGCATTCTTGCTGGTACCATGCCTCAGCCTCCAGACTCCTGCAACCCAGCACTGCTGAGCCATATTGAACCTGACAACTTGTTTTCAGTTTTTCATTCTAACTGCTCTTCTTGCCAAGCTTTTCTTATATTTATCATCTTATCATCTCTTAATCCCCAGCCTCAGTCTTCTCTTCCTTGTCTCCCCCAGCACAGCAATCTGCACCTAAGATAATCAGTGGCTAAGATGACATATGTCCTTGCCAGTGACACTACTGGGGCCTCACTATTTCCTCTCAGCAGCTTACTGTTATTATGTAATTGTTAATTTCTCTCCATATCTATTTTGAATGTAGCATGACTCATGTTTCTCTTTTCACTTCACAAATGAAATAAAAGCAATAACAGTAAATTCTAATTTCCTAGATAGGAGTCAAGTTCTTTATACAGCATTCAGGACATTATTACAAGCATTTGCATTTGAGAAGACTGGAATTGAAAATATCATCTGACCCTATCAGATTAACTCATATTAGATGTGTTCATATTCAAATTAGATGTTGTTGTAATAGATATGCAAAAAATAATTCCCCTTTTTGATAATATGATCAAACTTGATTTCAAAAATTAATTCTGACACAGCCAACTTATTAATTACAAATGTAACCCTGCAGGAGTGGTTTTACAGAAATTTCTGAACTAATCAAAGGCATTTTTATTTAGAAAGATCCTATAATGAAATCCATGAGCTGGACCAAATGTGTAAGTTTAATTAATTTTCAAAGAGAAAGCATTTTGATAACAGGTGCTGAATAAATTTTGAAATATACTCTCCATTTCAGAGTTTTTTGAAAAACATATGCCTCATTCAGACATACAAGTTGGAATAATTGTGCCAGAGTTTTTAAAGTTATATATTAAAATGAGGAGTCTTACATTTATAAGAAATTTATAGTAAAGATTAAAAACCCTATCTTGCAAATATTTTTTTCTCTATTTACAGAAATCTATATAACCATAGCCACATATATTGATGGAATTATAAATACAGATTAAAATTCAAGAAAAAAGCATTTGTGAACATGCTAGATTGCTAAAATTTCAAAGGTCTTTCTTGCACATAGTGATGACATACAGGCAGACACAGTATCTGAAGTATTTTAGGATTTTCTTGAGTTGGCTTAAGTTCTGTTCAGAATCTATTACTTTCTGAGACTCTTTGACTCCTGGTTATCCACTATAAAGTCCTGAGATGTTATGTCAAGTCCTGCACACATCTGTACATTTTTCCTTCTCCTTTCTGTGAATTATTCCATTCTGTCCTTAAAAGTGGGGACTTTTTTCTTAAATTGTGCAAAGAACTTTTTTCTCCATTCACACACCTCATTATGTTTGGACATAATTTTCAAGGTTAGAATGGCAAATTTGAAACACTTTCTCTGCCATTGGGAACATAAAAATGTGAATATAAAGTATAAAAACTAGAAATGTAAAAATATGCACTTAACATTAGACTGTTGTAAAAAAAAAGAAACTGAAAAAATCAGACTTTAAGAAATTTTAAGTGCTGGATCATATTTTCATTATACAGAACTCTGCTATTTGGTTGGACAATAGTGGAAGTAACAGTAGACGGCTAATCTTGTCTGGATGGATGAGCAATAGAAAGATAAGGGATACATTTGCATAGAATTTCTGACAGCTGAGGAATCACGAGATCTTAAATTCTGGAGAGAAGTACAATATAGGGCCTCCTAAAGTTTATGGGCCAAACTCCCCTAGTCTAACAAGTATGCATAGAATACTGTCTCTATCCTCACATACTTAAAAGTAACTGAGTTCCAGATTAAGATGCTAAAATTTCAGCACCTTTTGAAAAAAGACACCTGCCAGCTAGCCAGCAAAATAACTTCCAACAGAAAAGTAAGCATCATGCCAAATCTCAGCTGGCCCTTTTTTTTTTTTTTTTGTAATTCACAAAACAGAACTTCCATCTTATGGTCTTTTTAGAAATATAGGAACCGTCACTGATGGAACATCAAGTAAAATACTTTCTGGAAGGAGACATGAAAAGCTGATATTAATGCATTACAAAGTTAAAAACAAGTAAAGGCAAGTTTTAATCAAATCATGTTCTTAAATATGAGTGCTACTATAATTTCATTCTGTATCTAGCAGACTAGAAGCAGACACAAGTTACAATAGGCCATATATGGTATGGATAGAATTTGCAGCCTTCTTCCTCTTCCTCAGGTCTAGGTGTTATCATAGAATCATAGAATAGCTTTGGTTGGAAGGGACATTAAAGACCATCTGATTCCAAACCTCCGTCATGGGCAGGGATACCTTTCACTAGACCAGGTTGCTCAGAGCCCCATCCAAACTGGCCTTGAACACTTCCAGGGATGGGGCATATACATTTGACAAACAGTAACTACTCTTAAGAAGAGCAGCAAGCTAAAATAGACCCTGGTTCATGTTCAGGATATTAAAAAAAAAAAAAAAAAAGAGAAAAGAAGTTACAAATCATGTATTTAAAGCACTAGTTATGAAGTGATTTTCTAAAATAATAAAGTAATTCCTTATAACTACTGAATTTTATAAAATGTTCTGTAATACAATAAAATGACCTGTGGTCTATTTATAGGTATGTACATTACCAAAGAAAAAAAGTACTGAAAACGTATTTTTCATTTGGTCTGTATTTGACTGCATGAATAGTTCTTAATACTTCAGTTCTGCACACATGAAATACACAAGTCAATAGGTGTTTGGATCAGCTCATGATGTCAGTCTCTCTTGGCATACAGAACTATTGACAATGCTGTATCTGTGCTTTGTGAAATAGCCTTACAATGAAATTATAGAAGCTTACTCAAGAAGAAAGCAGTATCTTACCGTGGCAGATTGGCACAGGAGAATCCCACTGGTACATGCCATTTTGGTGGCGCCTGCACGTCGCATTGTTGTGACCAATCATTCTATACCCAGGTTTGCAATAATAGCGAACTTTGCTTCCAGCGGGACCACCTGTTTTATTTATAATTCCACCATTCCTCAAGGTAGGGTTTAAACTGCAATAAGGAGCTAAACACCAAAAAAATGGACATTATTAAAAACAAATCAAATGCCCTTAATGCACAAAATTAAGATTATTTATTACATGTGAAAACTTTGAATATCACTAAAATTAATACTGAAACCTTTACAGTACTTTAGGAACTCTCAGTGGAAATGCAGACTACTTATAAAGAAACATAATGAAGTTCAGACCCAAAATTTATAATCACAAACCAGTTTATATTACTGCATATAAGGAAGCTACAATCATGAAGCATATCAAATGTTCAGTAAGTTTGCTCACACTTAGTAAAGTCTACTTCAAATCTGATAACTTTATAAATACAAAATTATTCTTTGAGCTACACAATATACAAAACCAATTATGAACAGCTTTATTAAAAAAAATCAGTGCACTTAGACATCTAAGTCAAAGTTTAAGCACTTTGTCAAATACATTAAAAATTTATAAGACAAATTACAGTACACTGATTCTTCAGATGTATTTTTTCAGATTAAAATGAGGGGTTTTTTGGTACATGTTCTTGCAAAGGTATTACTTGGCAACTGTATTATTTTTTATGAAAATAATGTACCTTAACTGAGGGCAACTTCTTAAATGTTGACTTTAACACTACATATGAAGTAAGATAGAATGCACCAGTTTCAGTTTTGAAATTAAAATAAACCTTGCTAAACTTTAATCACTACTCTACTAGTATTTTCTGCAGAGGTTTTCATGACTAGTATGGTCCTCAAGGACCTGTGACATATAAATGGAAATTACTAGATATGTGCTGAGTAAGTAAAAAAAGTACTTTTTTTGTGTCAAAAGTGAGTGATAAAGACCATTTCTTAAAATAAGGTTGCAGTATCTGTCTGTAAAAATGGAATATGGGTACCTGGTCTAGACCCAGATCAAGCAGAAGTACAGTATAGTTTGACACACTATATGCAGAGCTGTAACACGAATCTGTTTGTAGAATGCAAACATTTATCCCTGGATAAATGCAATATAAAATAAATTACCTGGTCTCCATACTGATGCACTAGTCACTGCATATTGAAGCAGGTGTGCACCATGTCAAGCTTACTGAGATTATCTTTTCAGATGCAGCACGGCAGGACCATGGCTTGCTGAAAATAAACCTGACTGAACACCCACCACTGAAATGGGCCTATGAACATTCTTCAGGGAAGACAGTGTTGAGCTCCACTGAGAACTAAATGTCAATACCAAAGACACTGAGACTGCAACTACTGTTAGAGTACTCCCTCCATCATACTGAAATGTATCTTAGGTATACCGTGATGTTAATTTTATCTTCTATGGACAATTATCCAATAGAAGTTGTTTTGTTTTGTTTTCACAAGTGCATAATTATAGATTTTGGTATACAGCTTTCAATATCTAGCTCTATTTTTTAATTTTTTTTTTATGTGTATTTTGTCACCTTAACGTGCACCTATGGTATCAATTACTTCCTAAAGGTTAATGTTTTTGTTCATTGACAGAGATCATAGAGTTGATTATATTCCTAACTGAAATGCTTCTTTTAAATGTCTAGATTTAGATGCAGTATATCAAAGTCAATATTTCTAAGTAACAACACCCAACATAAGCAGCAAAGCTAAGATCAACATTAAAGATGCTGAAAAATGTTGTCATCTGTTGGAATTTTATTATATAGTTCTCAATTAAACAACATTATTTCTACTTGAAATGTTATTTCTATACATTCTTTCACTTGGGCATTATTTGAAAAAAAACCCACTAGATCATAAAAGAAAAAATTAAAACCAGAATGAAAATTAATAAGCCAACATGGTCCCGTAAAAGTATTGTTTGGGGCCATGTTCTGTGTCCTTTATAAGCATGGTGACACACTTTCATGCCTAATTAAATTACATTAATTATCAAATTACTATTTAAAAGGGGACTTGACTTTTAAAGAAACACAATAAACATGGCTTTAATTTTCCTTTCAAGATATTGAAGAATAAATAATATTGTTATTGCAAAACAAGCAGATTAAGACCTCTAAAATCAGCTTCAGTAACCTCATAAGTGCTATTTTGTTTTTATATATCCTAGATCTTAAGAATAGCAGGTGAGTCATAAATAAAATATGCAATTCAGACAAAACTTCAAATTTATTACATCAGTACTGCAATTCTAGAGAGAAAATATTTGTCTGTAGCCCAGTAATACTGTATAACAATTCTAACCGTACTGTTTTTCTGTATAGTACCTTTCATGTCTTCTTTTTTCTATATCCTCCTATAACCATTTAATCTGGACTAGCAATTCTTTTATTAAACTGCTAACATTTAGTTATTCTAACAGTAAAATCTTGGCTAGGCATAAAAGAATAAAAGCATAAGATTTTTAGCATAAGAGGTTAAACTTTGTGTTCTGATTGCCAGGGTATTTATTGCCATGTTTTAGCTATGGCTAATTATAACAATAAATATATATGAACATCCAGAGAGAGCAGCTTTAAAATGGCATGAAATATGGGACATTCAGGCTGCTGAATTTCACAGAATGATGTCAAAATACTGAAAATTTCCTTGGGAGTCAAAGGGGAAATTTATCAGTCATAATTGTTGCTTATGTTGCAACAATTAATAATGCCTTGAGCCCAAAAGCACGGTTCAAGCTCTCCAGTGAATCAACTGGTCTTCAGAAAACAGTTCATTAAAAAAAAAAAAAAATCTTTTGAACTAAGAAACTGGTAGAAGAAAACAAGGAGGAAAACAAAACAGCAATATGACTCAGAATTTACTCCAACATCCCTTTAAAAATACTTAATTTTTAAAGTTTATTGTTGCAAATCTTCTAAAGAAAACTATATCTTCCTTTCCCAGACACCTTGATGACTCCTGTATATTTTCTGCTTTCAACCATCTCTTCCACCTACTGTTATTAATGCTTACTTTTCCTGACAATCCAAGGTGAGTGAGATGTTGCAGCTGCATGGACCTGGAGGAAATAGGCAAGAGGAGATCTGGGAACCGAGATGTCTTGGTAAAGCTTTGTGGGCATCTGCCATTGTGAAAGTTAAAGGCAGATGTTCAAGTGTGAATATAAAATTATGGTATGTATTTGACAGGGTAGGGAGGTTATAACTGGAGAAAAAATATTTGACTCAAAGGTGCTGATTTAAGAGCCATGGGGAAGAACAGCCATGACAGATTGTGGAAGAGATGAGAAATAGTAAGGGAGGGATTGGAGGCCAGGAGAAAGGGATGACAATGAGAGAAAGAGAAGGACTTGGTTAGCTATTAGAAGTGGCACCAAAAGGATTGACACATCAGAGACTGAGATTGTGTTCAGAGTAAAATATGATTCAGGGAAAGAAACTGGAAAGAGAAATTCATAAAATCAAATGAAATTGACTAGTGGGAGACAAAGAAAGAGAAGATCACGGACAGAAGAAAGAAAGGAGCAGGATAACAAATTAGGGGAGTCATTGTAAAGAGGAAGCAAGGGAAATTAAGATGGGAAAGAAAGATAGATAAAAGCTGGATAAAGAAAAATCTTACGTTTTCCACTAAAAGTAGACTGTGATTTGTAGGAAGGGGTGGAAAAAGGGTAGAGATCAGAAAGAAAGGTTGGGGAACACAGCTAGACTGTCTTAGCAGAGGTATTTTGAGTGGAGTGAGTATAAGGTTTGGGACAAAGAAAGTATGGTGAATGGGACTACATGAAGTGAGGTGGATTCCTTGAAGTACAATGAATAGCTCACCAGATACCAGTACAGCAGAGATTCCACATATCAGAAAGGGGCTGTGCTCCCAGAGTACCAAACTTTACCGTAGTTTCATGACTGTTAATAGTGTCTCTGAAACCCATAACATGCATTTTGTGATGCAAACCATGTATGTTTGGATAACTTGTGTTTAAAAAAGTTATTTAACATAGATCAGATCCATCTTACACTCTTACAGAAATGTTTATTAATGACATTTTAAAGTAGTGGCAGTAGGCTGATAGTAAGTCAGAAGCCAACAACAAGGCTACAGGCAAGCACTGCTTGTAATCTACATTCATGTAAAAGTCCTACTAAAACTATAGTATTTTGTGCTGCCAAGGCAGCGTAATATGTATAGAAAAGGCTGATACTCAAAATAATGTATTATATCCAAAGCTATAGATAGCATGAAACAAACAAGAGCATTTTAAGCAGATTATCTAAAAATTCTGAAAATGGATTTTTATTTTACAACTCTGAAAGTACACTTGTTGATACAGTAAAGGAATAGTGGTAAATCCAGATACAATTCCTTTCTTAATCTATAGTTTAGTAAGTTTTAATCTGCTCTTTAAACTGAACTCCCTTCAGAGCCCAGGATAAAGTACACACAACAACTTCTAGGATCAGGAACTGACATATGAACAGAAGAACCACACACAAAGCAATAAATAAATGTCTGAAGACCCAAAGTGTAAGCAAATACTTGAAGAATGCCAGACTGAAAACTACAGCCACTGTCAGCTGAGTAAAAATTTTGAGCTTAAGCAGAAATCCATACTATGAACTCACAGAATACTGCAGCCTTGTGTCAAGGACCACTGTGATAAAATGCTGGTCTTTTCACAGCCAGTTTCTGAGAGGGGAATCTGTCCTGGAATCTCATAAGGCTTAGCTGAAAGAGGTGTAATGACACAGGAGTGCTGTCATCTAGGAATGACAATGTTTTACCGCAAAATGTGATAAACTTTTATGACCGTTCCAGCGACTAAAGTAACTTTACTGTCAGAGATTTAATTTACTTTTCCAAATGATGTATCATCCACATTCTTTCAAGACCACTTAGATAACAGTGTATTTTGCAAGGAAACATACTGAACATTTTCAGCTCACTTATAATCAAAACATTCAGCTCACTTAACATCAGAACATTTGTAATTTGCAACTGAATACCAACAAGATAATAGCTGCCAGCTACATCACATATCACTAGTCAATGGATGTGTGGACAACAACACAGATAAACACTGATCTTGCTTTTGCAGGACCACACTCTTCCTTCTAACAAAGCATATTCTCTTAATAGATGGAACATTTAACCATTTCTGCTGAGGGTTTTTTTTGCTGTTTGAGACACTCTGTCTCAGGGAAGCTCAATTAAATGACTCCCAGTTAAATATTAAAATTCTTTTAAACTCAATGTCCAATCCCCCCAGATGATTTTGTGGAACTTAGTCTCTACATTGAATAATACAAAATTTTATCAAATAATTAATTTTAGCAAAGACTTGATTTCCCAGCAGTATCTTTGATCAGTAGTCAAAAAACTAATACGAAGAAGATATTTATAACTATTCATAGAAATAGTACTATGTTTGAAATTATAAATAAACTAAAAACCTTCAAATCCCACAGTGCTTTGTTTAGCTTACATGCTAGATCTTACGTTGAGAGATAAAAAGTCACAGATTAGTATAGTGTTTCCTTATGACTTTCCCTTTTGGATACTTAATTGTCTTCATCATCATATTACTGGAGAATCTTATGTCTTTGTGCTGCTATTTAAATATCCACTCTAGTAGAAGGCTACTGTCATACTCAATTTATAGATAAGAAATTGGGCACTGGCTTAAGTGAGTAGGTTAATGTCACACAAGAAAACTAAATATACCTTTTCTGATTACTAAACCATTTTCTTAATTAATGGACCACCCATTCCATATATTGCTTTTCTATTTGCAATGTACAGGATCAAAATGAAGAACAACACTCAACCAAGCAACAAAAAGGGATCATGCTGTCACTCCTTTTCTTTTGCATTGTATTTTAAATCTAACAAATAAACAATATGAAAAGATGAGACAAATTTGTAAAGGTCTATTCCCTCTTTAGTGATATAATTGTCAATGCCTGCCCCTTCAAAAACTAAATATCTGACTAAATAACCTGCTATTTACATGACAGCTATTCTTGCTGGTGGTTCAAGATTTATAAATCATCCTGTGTATTTTTCTTGATTTACAGTACTGTACAAACCTCCTCTGTGACCTTCCTGCTGTGCAAATCACCACCTAAAAGTTTGTGAATCAGAGAAGGAACAATTATACAGTGTCTGATGAACTTCTTCACACAGTTCCCTTGTCACTTCTAGCCATCTACTAGAAAATGTAAAGACAAACCAATCAATATTCTTTTATTTTAAATTGAAATAGAGAGAGAGAAGGAACACTTGTTTAACATGTCCAAAGCTTAAAAATAACAAATGAACAGTGAAGAATTAAGGTTCTTGCCATAACATATCAGGTTAAAAGAGCATAATAAATGTGTGCTGGGTTGACCCTGGCTGGATGCCAGGTGCACACCAAAGCCATGGAATAGTTCCCCTTCTCAGCTGCACAGGGGAGAGAAAATATAACAAAAGGCTTGTGGGCTGAGAAAGGGACAGAGAGAGATCACTCGCTCATGTTACTTTCATGAGCTAAATAGACTTGACTTGTGGAAATTAATTTTTTACCAATCAGATCAGAGTAAGATAAAGAGAAGAAAAACCAGATTTTGAAAAGCGTCTGCCCCACCTGCCCTCCCTCTCCTTTTTTACCAGGTATGCTGGTTTGTCTAGGATACAGTTCATTTTCTTCATGGGCACTAACATGAAGCTGTGTTTTGGATTTCTGATGAAAACAGTGTTGATAATACAGGGATGTCGTTGTTGAGCAGGGCTTACACTGAGGCAAGGCCTTTTCTGCTTCTCATACCATCCCACCAGCAAGGAGGCTGGGGGTGCACATGGATTTGGGAGGGGACAGCTGACCTCAACTGACCAAAGGCATAGTCCATAAGATATGGTGTCATGCTCAACAATAAAAGCTGTGAGAAGAAGAAGAAAGGACCAAGGTTGCAAGTTATGTTCAAGTCACTGTTAAGACTGCTGGAGCCCTGCAAGACCTCCTGGAGATGGCTGAACTGTCAATGGGAAGTGGTGAATTAATTCCTTGTTTTGATTTGAATGCATGTGCAGCTTTTGTTTTACCTATGAAACTTTACCTATTTATCTCATCCCACAAGTTCTCATTTTTATTCTTCTGATTCTCTACCCCGTCCTGTATCTTGCTGTGGGAGGGGGATAAGCAAGCAGCTGGGTGGGCCTTAGTGGTATGCTAGGGTTAAAGAGCAATACAGGGCTCAACTTCAGATTCCCTGGCACAGGGGGATGGGAATCGCTGCTGCACTCAGTTCATCACATGTTTCTGCTGCTCCTTTCTCGTTTGGGGGAGTACTCTTCACACTCTTCTCCTGCTCCAGCATAGATCCCTCCCACAAGAGACAGTCCTCCATGAACTTCTCCATTATGAGTGCTTCCCACAGACTGTAGTTCTTCAGAGTCCGCTCCAGCATGAGTCCCTTCCACAGGCTGCAGTCCTTCGTAACAGACTGCTCCAGTTCATATCCCCCATGGACTCACAAGTTCTGCCAGCAGACCTACTCCAGCTAGGGCTCTTCTTTCCATGGGACCACACGTCCTGCCAGGAGCATGGATTTCCCACAGGGTCACAGCCTCTTTCAGGCATCCACTTGCTCTGTCATGGTGTCCTCCAGGGGCTGCAGGTGGATATGCCCCACCATGCACCTCCATGGGCTGCAGGGCGACAGCCTGACTCAACATGGTCTTCACTACGGTCTTCACCATGGGCTGCAGGGGAAAATCAGCTTCAGCGCCTGGAGACCCTCTTCCCCCTCCATCTTCACTGACCTTGGTTTCTGCAGAGTTGTCACTCATGTATTCTCACTCCTTCTAGCTGCTGCTGAGTATATTTTTATTGTATTTTAAAGTATATTATTGCAGAGGCACTACCACTACCTACAGCCAGCCATGGGTCCATCTTGGAACTGGCTGGACCTGGTTCTTTTGGACATGGGGGAAGCTTCTGACAGCTTCTCACAGAAGCCATACTTGGAGCTCCCCCACTACAAAAACTTGGCCACTTAAACTCAAGGCACAAGGTTAAATAGTTTTGTTGGCAGGAAATTAAAAACTAGCTAAGTAACCACTTGACCTATTTACTCTTGAATGACTAATCAAAAGTTAAACAAAAGCCTGTAAATGTTATAGTGACAATGTCAACTTGAAAAGTAGCAAATGAAGTACCCATCTGGTTCCCCAGTCCTCGTGCCTCCAGCAGATATGCCCAGTACTGTAGTGCACTTTAACTCCTTCTACCAATAATTGGGAGACAAAAAAAATCATCTACCTCTTCTTAGCTAGCTTTTACCCTAGCTTGCATGGATAGGAATGTGCATGCAGGGCTATAAATAATTGAGGGATGCTATGCAGATACTCCGTAGATAAAGAAAGAGATCATTTAATATCTAGGCGTTAGTGCAATTAGGAAATGTATAATTTAGACTAAAATCTATGCTAGTGCCTCTATAATATGTCAAAGCCCTTAAAAGAATACCCATCTGCTGTAATGCTACATCTTTTTTCTACTGAGATTTAGCAAAAAGCCTTATACCACATGATAGTAAACATACTAATAATATTAAGCAAACAGCTTTAACAATTAAGGTTGTATGCTAAAGAAAATATTAAGCATTCCCATAAAAGCTTCTAGCACTTTGTAACAGTGAATAAAATTTGTATCTACTAGTGAAATCTAGCTGTGACAAAACTACAATTTACAAAATTTTGTGCACAGGCATAGCTGGAGAAGGGTTACGGGAGGGCAGTAATTCATTTCAATAGGTTCTTCATCATGAGGAAGCCTGCTGGCTCAGTCACAGCTGCCACAGTATCAATAGCCTTTTTGGGATCTTGTATTTTTCCTACTTTCATGATGTGGCTCTCCCTCATTAGGATTCAATTCCAATTGTTTATGCCGCTGCTCACTGTTACTCTTCTTTCATGCTGATTATTTCCATTGAATATCATGTAAAATGGACAGAAGTTTAGAGAAAAAGGAAGACACTGACTGTCAGTGAAGCGGAAAAAGCTAAACTGTTGTTTGTTCCTAAAACATAGCCATAAGGATTGCATATCTGTTTCCAGTCCTCCAATTTTATTGTTAGTCATAGCTAGTGCCATAATAATTTAGCCTAGCAATTACAGACAACTTCTTCAGTACTGCAAAACATGTTTTGTGTACATGCAAAGGTACAAAATAATTTCCCATTCCTCAAAAATCAGTCTCCTTAATAATTTGATTCTTACAAAACAAATTCTTTACATTAAGTCTACTAATGTAACCCTGATATTACTTCCTCACTTCGAATTAATGACTGAAAGCCCACTTGCTTCACTGCCACACTTGAGGGCTATGATGCAACAGGTTCTCTTTGTTCCCTTTTGCACATTCTCATTCCATCTATTAAGTCCTGCAATTGCTTTTTTACTATGAAAAAAATCTCTAGTATGCTTGAAAATAACTTTCCTTTCCCCATTCCTCAGCTTCAGTTTGCCTGTAGTAATTATCCAAAGGTGCAGATGAGGATAATGCTTTAATTGACTGATTTTTTACCTGATTGCTCACAGTTTCTGCGTAGTTCTTAAATTCCTCAAACAATCCTTGTTATGTTCTGAGCTGACCCCTGATCTTATGTTTCAGTAACAAGAGAAACTTTCCAGAAATTAGACAGGAGTGAGATTCCCAAAATATGTCTCCCCAAAGAGCATTTATCATGACTGAATGGGAGATACCTGGTCCTTCATGAAATGTTCTGGTAAAACATTCTCAGTATTCCTTTCTCTACGTAATTTATATTTACTATTATTAGCCACCAAAGTTAACATACACAACCTTTACATTGCTAATCAAGACCAAACACAGAAAAAGCAAATGTTAATGACAGCAATTATCACCTTTATCTCTCACACACACTATTCACATCATGTAAATGATCTCTAAGCCAAGCCTTTTATCAGCAATGTGTCTGTAGATGTATGTGTGGAAACATCATAAACAGGCTGCCAATCGAGTAAGGGTCAATATGTCTACACATAACATAGAATCCAGTACTGCAGTATGTTTCTTCTTGATTTTTATTATTAATAAGGGAAGCAATTTTGGCACTATCTAGATAGACTACTTACGTATTTTCATGCTACCACCATACCAGATTCACACTCTGGTATGATTGACATACCTTGAATGGTAACATTCAAGCCTGTTGAAGAAATGTGGATCTTATTTCCCACCCCCCCCCCCCCCACCCAGCCCTGGTTTTCCATTTATTTGTACATGAACAAAAACACAGTGATGAGAGTTGTGATCTGCAACACTAGGAAACTGTAAACCTAGTAATTGTGTACTGTATTTCAGCTGAAGCACCACACAGCATTTCAGGATCAAAAATTCTCATGTCTGAGTACTTCTGTGTAAATCCAAGGGTCATCCCTACCAGTGCATTTCAAAGGCCTCTCTCCAGATCTGATAGGACCAGAGAACAGGCGCAGAGAGGAGCATTAATTGGAGAAGTATTAATCTGGACATCTCTGGCACACTGGGAAAAAATGGAAAGACCAAGTTCTGTGCTTACCTTAAACTTACAAAAGAATGATTACACATCCTTAAAATGTACATTATAATAAATTATCTTCAGAGAAACACACATTATATTACAAGTTCTACTTGATGCTGAACAGTTGTCATGGCTTTGAGTCTAGGTGGGCAACAGCATATCCACAAAGTGCAATTTAATGGAAAGCATGAATAGTTACCGGAGTAGCGGATCTTGAATCCTTTCTTGCTTGTTGCATGATCAGTTGACCAGCGGAGATACAGCTGATTCATTCTGCTTGTGAAGTTCAGTTGCCCAGTATGGTTTCCACTTAAAGCAACCAGTAAAGGGCTTTGCCCAGAAGAACCTTCAGACAGGAATAAGACACTATTGAAGATTTAAAGTACTATGAGTTTAAATAATTCTTTCCATATTTTAACTCAGCTGTGAATGCGAACACAGTAGAATAGGAAATAGCCTGACACATCCTTGTCAGAGAAATGATTAGCATATCTCTACTTAAGCTGTCCATCTGGTTTTAGGTTTTCACTAGAGAGCACTATAATTGCTTTATATTTCCATTTGTTTGTACCAAGATAAAAAACCTTGGTGGAAACAAATGGAAATATAAAGTAATTAGTAATTTCACCATAAACACTGAAAAAAGTAGTGGATTGAAAAAAAAAATATTCATTTCTATTTGGCACAATTTCATTGAATGAGGTTGTGTTTCTGCTCCTTGCCCTTTTAAATCTATTTATTTAAGCTTTTTTTCTAACTAGTGAGTTAGAAATATGCATACAAATTTGTTTTGTATACATATTTCAAATGTATACATTCTTTGGTATTGTACATCTTGCCTAATTTGAACACCACCATATGACATAGTGAACACAATAGCTAAAAAACTCTGTCACATGTAAGATCATCACCATTTCACTGTGGGATACACATATGTACAAGTGCTACAAATTTACATACTTCTCTAAGACCCAGTTCTGTTAATTTGTATGTTTATTATAGTTTCATTTTCGTGTAGAAACATATATATTTACGGTAAATACAAGATGCTGAAAAAAATCTGTCCTGGTCCTAAACCACTATCTTCACCACAATAAAACCCTAGAGGCATAGATAATGATTTCAGGACTAATTATATAACAGCATATAAGAAAGAAAAAAAAAAATCCATGTATCAATCCAATCTCCAACTGGAAGCTTTCTAAAACACAAAATGGCATTGTTTTCCTCCATATGAAGGTTATGTTTTCTACAGCTGAACCACTCCCTTCCATATGGTCACTATGTCTTTTGCCCCATGCTTTTTCAAGTTTAAGAAAGCCATGTTCAACCAACATTATCTTGGTCAGAGCTGCTATTACAAATAAAGAGCTTCTTCATTCATTTTTTTGCTGAGTTTCAGCAGCTACAGCCTGATCAGGTCTTATCATGTTACATGAGAATAAAAAAATAAAATTGAATCAAATGACACATAAAAATTGAATACGATTGTTGTCAGCCCCATCCAGTTCAATAAAAAAAGGTCTATTTTCTGATTGGGAAATTTCAGGTACAAAAGTGAGACTATGGAAGCCACAAAACCATAGATACTAACATTACCTCCCAGTTCTTAGGAACTGCATTTCAGTCACCCTAATAACAATACCACAACTAAGTATTATTTAACAAATTATAAATGCATATACAAAATAAGAACAAATAAGCATTGCTTTAGGCATAGGTTGCTCAGCATGCCCTCATCAAAATGCTTCATAACTTGTTTGTCCATCATATTAGGGAGTTAGTGTTTGATGGTTACAGTGTAGGATAAATGATAAGGACTGCTAAGGTCAATACCTATTTTTGCTTGAAAAAATTATTTAGAACATGACATTTGACTCAGTTACTCTGTGCTTCACTTTGGGTTTGTAAATCTGTTTAATACACTTGTTACAGTTTGGAATGTAAATGTTATTTCAAAATTCTCATATTAAGGGACTAAAAAAGGGACTTCTACAAATAAACTACCTACAAAGAGGTGAGAATCCTTATTAGTGATCATGAAATTAGTTGGCAGCACCATATGCCACACCACATTTTTGAGTCACTGGGAGATCAGAGGATTGATTCAATGTCTTTTTGTTTGCTTTGTTTTTCCTGGAGCTGAGTTTCAGTGTCTGTACCTTACCTAGCAGTCAGCTCTTCAGATGGTGCTCAGGAAGGTCAGCAGCATGACTCAGTTGTTCTTGAATCTGACATTTATTTAATTATTATTTCAGAGTTTGTCTGTATAAGGAAATGAATACTCAGCTTCTGGTGTGGTGATCTGTCATATGATGTTCTCTCGAATATTAGATAAAAGTTGACATTTCCTTTTATTTTCAGTGAGAGATAGGTTTTAGTTTATTTCAGAGAGAAAAAAAAATATTTTCTGTATTAAATGAATGCCATTCAGTGTAAATAGCCTGAATGCAGTGTTTTCAAGTTTGAAATACTTAAATAACCATGTTCATGTAACATTTATGGCTCCTCTGGTTTAGAATCCAGATAGGATTTTCTAAGGGTATGACTGGTAAGTAGGAACGGCTTGTTGCTCCCAGTTGACCATGGTGACCTCGGTGACTGGATGTCTACCCTGATCATCATCCAGCTGCTGAAGCACCATAAGGTACAGTGCAGTCAGGTGGGTGTAGTCCCTGCTGTGGGTATAGAGATATTCCAAAGCCACCTTACAAGGCAACCAGAGACATGTGCCTTAGCAAAACTAATTCTCTAAAATTTGTCTTGCAGATCTTTATACAGTTTCTGCATGAAGTTTGATGATGTATCTTTATGTGTTACAGATAGTAAAGTATAGATCAGTGCAGTTCTACTAATCTAGACAAAGTACACTGTCTTAGACCACACAAGGTCCCACAATATGACATAGATTTGCTGCAAAATGCACCAACATTTGAGTCTGAGTTATAGCCATCAGTGGAAGCAGCATGCCACATCAGCATTGCCTTCTGCCTCCAAAAACTCATCATGCTGAGATGTACAACTAATTAGTCCAGCAAAGCACATTGTTAATGTGGCCACAGGGACACAAGCAAGTATCTCTGCAAGGCACTGCAATGTGCTATATTTGAATATCAGATTGTTGAGAGCTAGCTCAGGAATCTCTACATGGCACTGTAGTTGAGAGGTTATAAATATGCCATTATCTTTTTCACTTAAGGTTGCTGGTAGGTGGTAGAAAAAATTACTTCTGCAGAGCTGCAGTAGAGATGAATTTGTAAAAATATCATTTCATGCTATGAAATTAAAGTGCTTAAAAATGTAGGAACTACATTAATTCTCCTCTCGGATCTATTATTGATAATATGGTTTCATTACATTTAAATTCAGAGGAAAGAAAACAAAAATATATATCAGTAAAATTATGCCATTTCAACAGAATTTCTCAAAAGAAAACAAAGAGATCAGACCACTAGAAAAGTTCCAGTCATGCTACATATTGTCTTTGATACAAAATAGAATGGAGGAAAAGCAAGTCTTAATAGATATTTTGCAGACTCTTTTCTGCACTAACCTGACCTGGACCAGCATACATGCTATGAAGAAAAAATATGCTAATGCAGTGGCATTTTTAAAAGCATTAAAAATATTGTGCATTTTTTAGAATGTTTTTACCAAAAAGTGAAAGAAAAAATTAGCAATTTTAGACATTAAAAACCTAATGTTTCAGAAGAATACTTGGAGCAAGATACCTCAAGAGATAGGACCTTTTAATATTTTTCATGCTGTGAAACTCCCATAGTGAATATTCATCGTTTCTGTCATAGTTATAATATATTCTTGGTTAATGAAGGAAGATATGATAATGGTCTCTAAATGAATAAAAATATATTTAAGAACAATCAGAGACTAGTTACCCTTGTCAATCAATGTGAACATAATAAGTCATAATAAGTTCAGAATGTAGTAGAAAATAAGAATTAAGTAGGGCCCTTTGAGAGGTGACTATTAATAACATTAGAACATGAGTTTTGGTTGTTTCTCTGCTCTTTGTCCCAAAACAGATGGTTGAATGTTTTAACAGTGGTATATTCAAACAATGAACAGCACTGGTGTGCTATGCTATGGAGAAAGCAGACAGGGTATTTGAACTCAAATTTCAATATTTAGACTCAAATAATTTTATTAATTTGGACAAATGAAATTACAACCCCAAAACACTTCACCAGAAATGAACCATTACAGACCAGCATTTCAGACACCTCCACACATTTCCCAGGAAACAGAAAACTGTGACTTTCCTAGGGAAGCTGCAGCTGTTACTGCTCCTCCTGTAACAATACCTAAAAAAATTTAAAATCTTCTTTGTCTTGAATACATCTATAAAAACTTTCATTGGCTAATAGATTTAGATTTAAGGCAAAAGTAATAGGAATTCTGAATCACAGTTTAAGTTTCAGATATATCACTGCATTATGAACCCAACAACTGGAAATCAAGGCCCACTCCACCCAATATTTGTTCTTGTGTCATTAGATAGAATTTAAATCTCTCTTACCGTCAAATACCTCCAGCTCATCAAACTGCTTCTCACTTTGAAACATTTCTACAAAAATGGAGATGTTATATCCTGGCTCAACCTTAATAGTCCAAGAACATGTCTGAGAATTGGGATAGGTGCCTGGATAACCTGGACTGAGGATCACTCCTGATGATTCTGTGCGAATTTCATTTGCTGGACATTGTGCTAAAAAGGACACAAAAAGAACACTAAGAATAGCAATGAAACAATGTGCTTCTTCTCCATGAAATGTTCCCTATAATATGCACAGAAACCAGACTACTTTTATAAACCTTGCATTTAGGAAACATTTTATTAATTTATTAATTATAGTAAAGCATCCATCCAGAATGGAATTTACTAGAGTCCAAAGCAGTTGCAGTCAAGGGATTCACATTATTGGTGCAATCATTCACACAGGTGAGGTAAAAGTACTGGTTAAACTTTTTATTTGGAAATTGTATTTTATTTGAGGTCTTAAAGAAGACCCAGCTTTAAGAGTAAAGCCTGTTACATGAACACAACAACATATTGGAACATCTAGGCATACCAGATCATTTGAAAGTACTCAAGTTTTATGTAAAGTGTTCATTTTGGACACAGAATGCTCCAAGTCATCCAAGTAAGACCTTCTTAGCAACCACTTCCCCTGTTAATTAAAGTCTGAACTCGTAACAATACCAGGTAAAATTTCGCCTGGTATTCATAGGCATTTGTGATCTCTGCACAATTAGTGGAGTACACTATATTAAAATACTGTAAATTTTATATCCTGAATACTGGTTTGATTAGGAAGTTTTGTTAGTCACTGTTTTTCTTTAACATTTTGCCTCTTATGCAGGACCTATTTTTTCAAATCTGTTTCCTGTTGAAGTCTGATACATTTTGTCCACAGTTTCATAATATATGTTCATTTTAACAATGTTTTTTGTGTAAGAGTAACAAATATATCTTGACAGAAATGCTTTCCTGGAAATCATCTGGCACAGTACCCAAGCACTTACATAAAGTAAAAGTTACAAGGAAAGGCGAAAAACAAAACAGTGGGAAAAGTGATCAGGAGAAAAAAATATATTACGGGGGGAAATCCACACATAAATATCAGAAACAAACATTACAAACTGGATGATTTCCCTCAGAAGGCCTTTTGCAAACTTGGAGGTAAAATTTAGGTTGAGTTGTAGCTAAAAAATTTCTTCAGTCAGAGAGAAAAATGTCAGCCAGTGAAAAGGAGGGGTGTAATATGCAAGTGAGAATAGACCATCAAGCAGGGGAACAAGATCTGGGTTGGGGAAAAAATGGCTAGCAAATAATTTTTCTTTGGCATGTATCCCTTTCTGCTATCATTTGACAGCACCGGCTGTAGCAGACAGTATCTCAAAGAGGAGAAGCCATTTTTCATAGATGATCCTAAGAGAGGGAAAGCCCATGGGACAGTGATATATACAGCAGTAAGCATTCTTTTGATAATAATCCAGGGATTGCCTCTTGAGGTAGAAACACCTGTATTAAAATCACACCCAGAAATTTGACAGGAACTTCTGTCTAAGAATATAGGACTGCATGTGTTTAATGACAGTAGCTTCTTCCCTCATTTTCGTAAAATGAAACAAACTGCTACTATGACTTCCTCTATTCTTCATAATAAGACAAGAATAACTTGGGAAAATACAGTCAAAAATGCTCTGTCTCAAAAATCTGCAGAAAATACAAGTAAACCAGCAAGTTCTCAAAGAAAAAAAAAAAAAAAAAAACAAGGAGAAGAATATTGTCAGATAAATAACAATAATTTTCCCCATGGCATTTCCTGTCAGACATGAATAAAAGTGTACATCAGTGATGAAGGGTAGCTGACATGACACAGCTCCACAATCTGCTTTATCCTGTAGTATCATTCCTTATGCTACAGGACTATTTTAAGAAAAAAGAAAAAGTGGTTTTTACTGATCCAGTATCAGCTTAATTGGAATGCTTATTAAAATTTTTAATGTCTACTAGAGCAACTTGAGAATTAAGAGCCTATTTTAAAGTTATAAATTACAAGTATCCTGGAGAAATAAATAATTCTGTCAGACTTTTCACAGCAAGACACAGTGATTCTTTTCAACACAGGAAAACTGTCACTTCTCTGGATAAACTATGGTTTAGAAATGGCTACAATCAACTCAACATGACAAACAAGAAGTTGCAATGTATACGTCATTTGGAAGAGATGGAGGAATGCAGGAAGTACCTCTGGAGGTACTGGCTTTGTAAACGTGATATCTAAACACTAGCAGCCCAGATGTTAAGGATACAAATGTATTTTGTTACCTGCTTTTCCTCAGCATCTTGGGTAGTTATGGAAATAACTATTGGTCAAGTTACTCATGAAACCAATTATTTAGTAGTCATTCAGATTTGGGGTCTGCAAAATCTGGATGTTACACAGATACAGTCCAGAGAAGACTAAAGCCTGGTGATCTCATTACATGGGAAGTGTGATAGTACAATTCTTCCAGAGAAGTTTACAGCTGGGTTAATCTAAAGGGCTACTATTGCCTCCCTTATATAGGTGCTCTTTCAGCTAAGTTACCACAGGTATTGTTTTCAGAGAGGTGCCCTTGAGAACTCGCTGAATGGACTGTTTACTAACTCCAGTATATGAAGTTTTTGGATCTTGGGTGGAGGATGATCAACTAAGAATAAGATTCAAAATTATATTTTGAAAAGCCTGAGATCAATGTACAGTGATCCTCAGATCACTGTCACTAAGTGTTGAGATATTATTCACTAACTCAAGAAATTCACGGCAAGCATCTTTAAAAAATGGAGCGAGGGAAAGAAATGAAATGCAAATATAGAGGAAAGTCTACAATTCAGAGAAGTGAGAAATATTACTTTCTTTTGGGATAAAATAAATGTCATAGAACAGGAAGAAAGACAATCACACTCAGATAGCACAGACACTTTGACTGTGATCATCTCAGAAACCTGTAGCAATGCTCCAGAGGAGAACTGATAAGAATGGTCTGCAAAAAGAAAAAGAGACAGGAGTAGGAAATTGTGTGAGGGGGAGGAAAGGATAAAAAATCCAGAGAAATTACTTTTTCTGACTTTTTATTTCAGCTGCTTTACTCTTGGATCATCTATTTTTTCTTGTAAAGACAACAGAGACAAAAAGTGAAGGAAAAAGACACGGAAATAGCTCATTTGCTAGGTTTGAAAAAGTAAAAACAAAAAAATTCTTTCAAAAGCAGGTAAAAGTTATCAATTAACAGAGGAAGACAGCTCTTAGCTTTCTCATTCCTTGCTCTCAAATCTTAAGAAGGGACCTGAAACTAATTTAATCACTACTGGGTAAAATGTGCCTTTTGCAGATGTTTCCTCATGCCCTACTCTCATGACTGAGGAAAAGTATGATGTTGCTTTGTAATTAAGAATATTTCTTTGGTGACTGAATATTAAAAACCAACACCTTACAGGTCAGAGAATTTCCTTGAACACATTTTCACTTGTGCACAAGAAAAAGATCAATGCAGTGATGCCAAACTGATTTTTGCCTTTTTGCTTTTATATATTGTTTATATTCTTTATATATTTGTAGCTCTGTAGCCTATTATTGTATAAATACACAGATTAATAGCTAGCACTTCACCTACTCTGTTAGACAGAAAGACAAAACATTCCTAAAGGTTCCAATCCTCTGGGGACCAAGGTTAAATTCTTTGGGAACCAAGGTTAAAACCAGCTTCTCGAGATACTTTCTCATAAACAAAGTTTAGTTAGTATCTAAAAAAGGTGTTGCAGAAAAGGGTCAAACCAGGGGAGAATTACCTCATCACCTGTGCCTCTAACTGGGGATTCTTGTCAGTTATGCTAATTTGCTAAACATAGAAAATTGCGCCCACTTTATGTTACGGTGTGCATCTTTGGCGCGGTTTTTGGCATGTATTCCAGTGTGTTGTGCACCATAAAGGACCCTTTATAAAGGTAACCACATTTTTATCACCTGTATCTAACTCATGATTTTAGGACCAAAAAGGCATTAGCAGGACTGCTGCTGGAATTCTTTCCTCCACATATTCTGTTGTATTCACTTACTGAACTTCAGAATTTTACTAATAGAACAATATCCAAACAGGAGAAATACTGTTTAGGTGGAAAAAAAATACACCTCTCTAATACAAACCAGTGCAAATAGTGGTGCAAAGGGTGAAAGGAGATTTGGAATATTCCTCTGTGGTATTGAAACAAAACCAGCATACTCCTAGGGCAGAAAATTCACGTAAAATTGAAACTATTATGTACTTCTAACCTGTAAACAGCTCAGTACCTCTCTTGTGCTAGGACAGAAGTGACCAAATCTTCTTAAATAATGAGATATATCTTTAGGTCTTCTTCTTGCAAAGATTTACTTCCTGTGGCTGAGTCATTGGAGAAGATGTCCCTTCCAATCTAAGCTGTTCATAGCAGACGTACCACAGGGACTTATGAGGGCAACAGTTCTGGAGTAGTTCAGGGAACTACTTCATGGGAAGGCAGACAGTGTATTGTCCCTTTGCAGTCTGGGAAGCTGGCAAATTAGCAATGCTCCCCTTGGCAGCCTTTATTGGCTCTTCCTGCACCCTAATGAATTACTCACCAATTCTCCTCCAGTATAGCTTAGCTGCTGATTACAGAACTTAACCTCTAGGGTGGAAGCTACACTTAATAGGATTTACATTTTACAAGATTCACATGGCTAAAGACATAAAAGTGAGATACTGAGACAGTAAGACTGCTTCACCTTGCTCTGTAAAACAAAGGCACATCCATTTTTCAATACCACAGCTAATACCTATAATTTGAATTAAAAAACCCCCTCCATAGCGTTATTCTCTTGTATTCACCATACACACAACAGGTAAAAACAAAAATCTGCTATTTTGAGCTTTTTGTTCTATAATATTAGCTCTCCCCTTTTAGCATAGTATTTAAATGTGCTCTGGTTGAGGCATACATATTTGTGCTGGATCAAGCTGAGATGGAGTTATTTTTCCACACAGCACCCCTAACAGTGCTGTGCTTTATATTGGTAGCTAGAAAGGAGTTGGTAACACAGCGGAATTTTGGCTGTTGCTGAGCAGTGCTGGTACAGCATCAGTGCTGTCTCTCCAACATTCTGCCCCACCACCTCCCAGTGGGCTGGGGCTGGGCAAGGCTGGGAGGGGGCCTAATCTGGACAGCTGAGCCAAACTGCCCAAAGGGATATTCCATACCATAAAACATCAGCTCAGCAATAAAAGCTAAAAAGAAGGAGGAAGAAGAGGGTGTACTCATTATTTACAACAGCTACAATTGCTGAAGTCCTTCTTCCCAGGAAGTGCCTGGACATTTCCTGCTGATGGGAAGTAGAGAACAAAATATTTGGCTTTTTTTCCTCTTCTCGTCAATGTGACTTTTCACTTTTGCTTTAGTAAATTGCCTTGCCTTGACCTACAAGTTTTTATCCCACTTACTTCCTTCTCCTATCTTGCTGAGAAGGGAAGTGATGAGAGTAGCTTGGTGGGCACCTGGTGACCAGCCAAGGTCAACCCACCACAATATTCTACTCTCAATACTGTTTGTTTTATTTGTCAGTCAACTAACACATTAAGATTATACTCTTCAGTATCATATTTGATACCTCATGAACTCTCTTCTGTCAGTTAAATTACAGGTTGACTCAACTCCCTACATATTTAGAAGTTTAGGAATTGATGTGAAATTTACCAATCAAGAAAATCTGAGCTGCAAAACAGCATTAGATGCTTGAGCCCCACAATATATTTAATTATCAATTATTTATAAGTATAACCCATGAATTTTAAAAGTAGTTATTGTAAAATAGTTTGGAATGGTAACAGGAATAAATATTAAAAACACGCTTTAGGCATATTAGAGGACGTAAGTAATCTATTTTACATTCATTTTTAATAACATTGTTGCACATGTAAATTTTAAGTACTGTTATTTGTTAAACTTGTATAAATTCATGCACAGAGACAATGCTTACAGAAAAACAACAGGAAAAAACAACTATCTTTATGTTACACAGTCACAAGTGGGGTAGTGTCACGAGAAGGATAATTTTGCATGACAGCATAACACTTTCATCATGTTCTAGTTTTGAGGAAAAAATTTCCTAATGTGGTATTTGGAGAAATCTGATTCAGTTTTCCTGGGGAAGGCCTGGCCAAGCTTCTTAACTCTATACTACTTCTGATATCCTCATCTTTGATTTTGCTTTTTTTTCATAAATATTATCACCACATTAGGACAATATTATCACACTACCTCTCTAATTCAAGTGTTTTGAGCACCCGTATTACCTTACACTAAATAGACATTATTTGTTTAACTAGTATCTCAATTTTTGTGACCAGTACAGGAAAATTTCTTGCTGTCACAATGCTCATCATGCTTTAATTTACATCTCTACACTTCCCTAAAGGCAATTAAAAAATGAGAGAAATTTGTAGCAACAGGATATAGGGATAGGATGAGAGCAGTGGCTCCAAGCGAAGAAACAGAAATCACAACTGTTTATCTACTGGTAAACATAAACTCAAGCACACAGACAGCACGTTCTCTAGGGTGCCTAGGGCTCTGCATGTTAGAAAATACCTGGCAAGTTAACACAGTACCAAACATTTTGAGAAAGTCCATCCTCAGACAGAAAGGGAAAAGGAGCTGTAAGAAAACTGTGATGTGATTACAGCTGCTCTGAAGGTGATTTATTGAGAATGATGTAGAAGTGGTCATGCAGACTGATTTTTCTTGCCTATCAGATATGTCATAAGACTTGTATATAGTATCCTAGAACTTGGGCTTCTATCATACAAATATTTTTTTTGACTGCTACAACATAGTGGCACAGCCTAGGAAAATGGAAAGTGCACTTGTATCTTTAAAAAATATGAAGCTGATCTAAACAAGGAAAATATGAACAACTGTAAATTACAGGTAAAACATAGAAATATGAGAAGGCAGTTCAAAAATTAGTTTGAAATACAATATGTAAATTGCATAGCAAGTAGCAATTTCTTTCAAGTCTATGAGGATCAAATAGTTCGGTAGGAATGCAGTTCCATCCTGCATCACTCCTAAAGAAACACAATCAAATTGGACAGGGTATTGAGAAGGATGAGAAGAATGACTAAAGGTATGCAATATCTTCTGTTCTATAGAATCATGGCATTAAGTATGGTGAATAAAGAACAGCTTGTTACTGATTTTTTGCCCCATAACAACTGAAGGACATGAAGGTAAAACAGCAGGTGCCAAGTTCAAAGCAGACAGAGAAATAACTTCACATCTTACATAAATAACTTGTGTAACTTGCGTAAAACTTTGTGGATTTAAGGCGTTTACATGGGTTCAAAGTAGGGCTGATGATTCTACTGAAGAAAGAGCCCTACAGGATTCAAAATACAAAGAACATTGCAAGCTTAAGAGTGGTTTAGCTACAGCTGGGTTGAAGCCTTAATTTTCTTTGAGGATTTTCTGTCCTTCACTAGAAAATCATTACTGGCCAATGCTAGCTATGGCACACTGGGTATATAGTCTGTTATACAGAATTTCTGATTCAGAAATACATATTTCCACCCTTCAGTTACTTAGGTTTTCAAAGTGCAATATGAGTACTTCCAAATATTTATCTATGAGTAAATACTACAAAAATGGTCATTAAAAGCACAGCTTTTAAATGGTCTACCGATACTTCACGTGGTTCATAAATACAAGCTAGGGTTTTATCATAAAATAGGAATTACATTCAACATTTATCTCCACAGTAATACTGGGGGGGTCTGGGATAGAAATAAAACCAAGTAATTCTACTTTTCAGAAATGAAAATTAAAATTAAAACTTGGCTGAAGAAAGAAAATCAGGTGCATCCCAATTTACCTCAAGAAATTCCTCCCTTATGTCTGACCAAAATAACTGTGCCAGAATGTTACACTAACGCCTCCAGTTCTATTGTCTGAATAACTCAATGGCACTTTTATTTTTAATTATCAGATTATTTATTTTGATGTTGTCCTTGTAACAAAGTCTTGCTGTATTCACAGGATACAGACAGAGAAAGCATAGCAGCTTGCACAGCATCTGCAGGAATTGTTATGGATGGCTAATCATTATCAGAAGCTCCTAATATCTCTGCAGATTTTACAGTAACTGTTCAGTTTACTTCAGGCTTTTGTTTTACATTTACACTCTATTTGACACAGTCAAGAGTTAAGTTACTGCTGTTACTGCTAACTAAAAAGTGAAGTCTGGATTTGCAGTACAATCATGTTATTAAAATATTACAGTTATAACAGAGAAATACATTGAGTAAAAAAAAGAAATCAAACATTAATAAGTATTCAGTTATCCGATCAAGAAAGATATATAAGTACACAGTATTCCTATTACTTCTGAATATTTTATGGTGAGGGTCCTGAAATGGATAATGATTCTTTTCCACGCAAAACAAAGATATGGAGTCTCATCTCTGAATCCATGGCAGATCCCAGCTAATTTTATACACAAGTCAAAAAAGGGAAGATAAAAAAATACCACTTTACTTCAAGTATGGTTGTTCATGAAGACAAATTACTAATAGATGCATACAATATATTACGGCATCAATAAACTAATACCATTTGTATTATGAATCTTTTATTAATTTTTAAATCATGGAAATAGAGAACCAGGTTAACAGAAAGGAAGATACACGTACAGCTATTATTAAAGTGTCACAATTATTGTTGTGCTTCCAGCACTACCTCTTGTGCATATGGATATTTTTACCTCATGATATAGAAGATGCCCCATCCTCAATTACATATTATAGATCAAAGCTAAACCTGGATAATACAGAATACTGCATATGAGAACTTCTGTTCACTTTTTGATTTCCTTAAATTTTAATGATAGCATCTTATCAGTAACATTTTTTCCCCCAAAATTTTGAGGTACTTCAGGACAAAATTCTACAGATGCTTTCCTGATCAATTTTTTCACATTTCAAAACCTTTTTGTCATCCACTATTTAAGAAAATGAAAAAAAATAAAGAGAGAAAAAAAAAAAAAAACAAACCAAAAAACATGTTTTGAAAAATGAAATTTGGAAGACTGAATACAAACTTCAAAGATAAACTTGTTTTCCATGAAGATGAGGAAATTGTACATAAATGTATATCTAAGCATCATTCATATTAATTTTTTTACTTCCTTGTTTGAAATTCTGTAACTATGAACACAATATGAATAGGTGAAAGATTTTTAATACTTTGAAGAATTTAAATTTGCCACTTATTATTTTAGAACAGCTTTTTCTTGTGACTTTGTTATAAAACATCACCATATTTACCAAAGCACAGGGAACAATTTCTTATTTTATTTTGAAATCTTAATTTAAATTCATATTTTTAGTATTCTTCAAAAGTAAAAACAAATCTTTGGTTTGATGTGAAGAAATATAAAATATTTTAGAATTATTTTAGAAATTAGTGTTTCAGTAATGGTGGAGTAAAATAGTTACAACCACTTCTCATTGCTTCTAAAGAATAAAATTTCTGTCTAAAATTCTTAGGGCCCAATATATAAAAAATGTGCATTTCTTAGATATTAAAGAAGTAAATGGAAAATTTTCCTTTAAATATCAAGGAGAAGACAATGCCTAAAATTCTGATGCTTTATGTAGGATGCTTATAAATGATATACACACCATGAAAGTATATATTTACCTTCACAGGATGGAGAGGATCCTTCAAACTGCAACTGTGCATTCAGTTTGCAGGTTAATATATCTTGTCCAACAAGGGTGAAACCAGGATGGCACCTGTACTTCACAAAATCTCCTGAAAAAGGTATTGAAAGAAAGTTAAACCCCAAAATATCCTTCAAACAGAAGTATATCAAAATCTCAGGTGGAAGATGAAATAGCTTAGTTTAACTAGAATTCAAATGAAAACAGAAGAAAGAGAAAGAAATACTATCTTTTTTACCAATTTCAAAGTCATCATCTTCTATAAACAAATCTGCATGTGGAACTGTGGGTGGAGGCTGGCACTTCCTGAGCTGATAAGCTGCAAATTTAAGTGAAAAAAATTAAATACTGGTGTGTTAAGAAGTATTTTACAGAAAATTCATTTCATAGTCACACCTCCCGAATTACCAGCGCTGCACTGAACCTCATGGTCTCTCAGTTACAACATTTTCCAAGTTAAATGTCATTACTTGACGTGAGCGTGGTGAGGCACTGGAACAGGTTGCCCAAAGAAGTTGTGGATCCCAGGAATTACACAAGTCTAGGTTGGACAAGGTTTTGAGAAACCTGGTCTAGTGGAAGATGTTCCTGTCCACGGCAGGGAGTTTGGAACAAGATGATCTTTAAGTTCCCTTTAAATTTAAAACATTCTATGATTCTATGACTCTTTAAACAAAGTCTCTTGTCTGCTTTTCAAATCCATTTCAATAAATTGTGAGCAATCTCATAAGGAAAGTGACCACTAAAATGGTTGTGTTTCTAAAATGGAGTAGAATGCCTACAACAGTTGAAGAAGCCACTTTTGGATTAAAAATTTCAGAAGAGAAATAAAGATTGTGTGCATATACTAAAGAAAAACTCTCCCCTTCAAGGAACTAATTTACCATCAGAACAAAATTCTCTGGACAACCTGATAGCCCTATCCACTTTAGTTTTTGCTTCTCAGGTTAAGGGCAGTGGGTGACCAGGTGTCATGACCCCATTTTAGGAGAAAAGCAGAGACAAGAAAAGCATTTCAGATTCTGAGTAACAATTTCATATGGAGTCCTCCATGCAAACAGGTATCTTCAGGTACTCTCTGTGACATTTACTTCAGTCTTTGTGAATTAATTAATTGTATATTTTTAATTTACAGTCCTGAAGGCTAATAACCTTCCATTTAATATATATATTTTGGGTGACTTAGTCAGAATTAGAACTAGAATTATGGTTCAGCTTTTCACTTCTGAGTTAGATGCCTAATTTGCACCATCTTTAGCCCTGAATGTAACTCTGAACTAAGTACTTTGCTGCCTATCAGTCTTTATGCTATTGTTCAACCCTGCCACACCACCCCAGAAACTTTTCTGGCCATGAGCCCTAGGCATGGTCAGCTGGAAAATAATTTTGGTAAAGAAAGATAATCTTACTGAATAAATTGGCCAAAGCAATTAAAAGAGTAAAAGGTCAATATTAGATTGTCATGGTTAACATTATATATAGAACATAGTTTATTAAAAGCCCCTAATTAACATTCTTAGGATTTTTTAATATGTAATTTTTAAAAACTCATATGTGCTATTATTAAAAAAAAAAAGCAGCAAATCCATGAGTCCTGGTGAATCAGTAAACCACGAAGTTAAGAAATATTTTTAAAATTCATTAAATGATTGTAGTAACAAGATGATAATTATATAAAGAAAACTGACCATGAAAATTGAGGACAAAGAATCCTCCTGTTGAAAAGTCACTGTGAAATTTGAGGAGGACTTGATTGGTAGAACTGTAAGCTGTTTCCAGAGCTGTGTTCCCACTGAAAACTCCTAGCTGAGGTGAATTATGGTCAGGACCATCCCTGGAATGTGAAACATAAAAAAGTCAGCTGGAAAACTAATGTTCTTAACATTCAAATTAACAGTCTCTTTTCTCTGGAGATCAGTTTAAATTTTTGTAAAAAATATTTTTCCTAATGATTTTAAATTAGTCTCTTCTCTTTTTATTTTTAGCAACACAGAATACTTATTCTAACTTCAAACAATGACATTTTTTAGAGACCAGGCTTCTTTGCAATAGTTTTTCTACTTGCATGGGCAAGAAATCTAGTAGTGGCAGGAAATTTTCAATGTATGTTCCTGCCAAAAATTTTCATGTACACATCAGATGAAGAAAAAACCAAAAGACTAGAAATCTTATAATGCTATCATGTTTCTAGCATTTTGACCCAGGTGCTACAAGTCTTCAACTGTAGCTCTGTTAAAACACAGAGTCATGGAAATTGCAAGTTATTCCGCCATTTAAATCAATTCCAAAGATTCAAAGGTATGTCCTAAGGAGAAAAAAAAAAAAAAAAGAGAGGGGAAAAAACCAGAAAAAATGTTTGTGCTTTGTGTTTCTCAGCAGTAGGATAGGATACCCAAAAATAAACATACTCCAGTAACATGAGGCTTCATTCATTTTCAGTATCATAATATAGAACATTCAGGCCTGAACAGTCAGAATGAGTAAATAAACAAAACTCCCTGCTTTTATCACTGAAGTATTTTTTGAGCTCTACAACACTTATTTCTGGGTATTTTGTATATTACGTGTAACAAATTAAACTAAATGAAAAAGCTTTTGTGATATGTTATTTTAGAAGTCTTGAGATAATCTAGAATGTCTCTGAAAGCTGTTAGCTTTTGACCTTTCACTGTCTTTCAGAGGGACATTTATTCATCTCAGATGTATCATTAAAAAGTCAAGCATTATATATATATAACATGCCAGAGAAGACAATCTATGATGTATTTTACACTTGGATTTATAGGTAATGCAAACACCAGAGGCAACCAAATGTCTGTTCAGAAACAGTTATGCATCTCGATAAAATAACTGTCTGAAAAAACCTCGCCACTAGCTATAGGAATAGTGGGCTAGCTGGGAGATCGGAGCAGCTGACTCACACAGGAATAAATTACATCTTAGAACTTACTGAGTTCTGTGCAAACTTTTCCTGAACTATCTGTTGCATATATGAGAAGTCACTTTGCCCAGCATGTGGTGTAAGGACCAGGGTTAGGCAGAGATGACACATCCAACACCTTTGGCATTATCTAAGCCTGCTCTTGAGTGCAGTGAATTCTTATACAAGAATTTAGACAGCTCTAAGGCCTCTTCCTTCAGCTGAGGTCACAAGGTGAATGGGTTTGGGTGGGAAGAAATACAGATTCAGAGAAGAGGAACATACAATATGAAGCTTAAAGACTTGGAGGTACAAGGCCTGAAATTCTGGGTTAGAAAGTATAAAAAATATGTCTATCAGGCATATTGAAATATTAAGAAAATTTAAGAAAATCTTACTTAATGCCTAAATTAGTTAATGTCTAAAGATGTCAGAAAGTTTTGTGAAAACTAACATATATTGCCTGTATGTTCATAGGAACACGTAATTCAACATAGTGTAGGTTATTACATCACTTTGACCTTACATGGCCTCCACTTAGAGGAGAGATCAAACAAGATCTGATTGATAACTGAATTTGAGCTTCTAAGTACTATTGGAACAGTACTCTTAAACAGTTCAGACAGTGATATTTTTTTTTATTTTCAGATAATCTTAGAAGCTGTTTTATGTTGTTCTTCAGCACATATAACAACCTAAAGACCAATACTAAGAAAATCTGCAGCTTGGGACAGTGAGACTTGATAAATCAATCAGAAAAAAATCACTACTATTTCAAAAAACTGCATACCAAACTGCAATGTAGTCATTCACAGGTTCAGTCTGAAGTAAGGTAAAGTTGATATAAATCCCGTGGCCTGGAGGTACAATAATTAACCAAGTACAGTCCTTGGAATTTGGGTATTCATCTGGAAATCCTGGGGAATAAACTGTACCATTCTGAGCAGTTACATTATAGCCACAAGGAGCTGAAAAGAAAACAAATGAAAAAAATTAGTAGTAGAAAAGTTTTTCATGTTACAAATGGAATATCAAAATGCTACCAAATTATTAAAGCTCTACAATACAAGGCAACCTAAGTGTTAAAGACAGCCTTTTCCTTGGCTGGTTTCTTCTCGAAGAAATATTGACATTTCTAAAAATATTTTATGCTGATGTCTTTTAGTTTTCATTTCTTAAAATCCATCAAAATCTACTGGGAGTATTTTTTTTTTTTTGATTATAATTCTTGAAACTTAGTTTGCACAGCATTTAAAAAGGGGCACCTTTTGCTGGTATTCAAGATTAAAAACCAAATAAACAAACAGGTCTTCCATGTTTCCATCCAACTGAACTCTAACCGAACTGGAATACAATTCTGGAAAAAAATAGGCTGATTGTTCTTTCACTAGTCCAAAACCATAATGCTTTATTTCTGACAATTTTGAGTAATTTTTAATGGTGATCCATTTGCAGATTGTATGCTAATTATCCTTATGACAAGTAATATGGAGATACAGACACAAATTAGCACACACTTGCTGAATGAAGTCTGTAGCCAAATCAAAACTATGAAAAGGTTGACTTTATTCAAGGGTAGCAAACACATGACAATGTGCTCTTTCGAGTCTCAGTTTGGAAGAATTGACTGAATATGGATGAAAGCATGTATCCAAGTAGACATATGGCCATTAGTGCAAATTAATGAGTCTCACTCATTAGAGTGAGACCTTAATCTCATTTATGAGCACTCAGTCTTGCTCTAGAACATTTCTCATTAGCTCTTACTATTAAGCTTATGTTATTATTTTCAGGGTTCCTGTGACTCTCCTTCAGACCCTCTTAATTTCTTTCTCAACTTAACAAGTAATGGAAAATAAAAACAGAAAAAATTGATAAAAGGAAAAAGAAGAAAACAGGAAAGGAAAAGGAAAAAAGGAAGGAGGACTGAGAAATGCAGAACGATGTCATTTTCTGTATGGTTTAAAGCTGCTATACCGTTGTGGTGGAAGGTCACCTGTCTAGTTGGTGAGTAGCCCTTTTTGGAGGAGTTCTTTTAATAATCACTGGATTTAAAGGACAGGCTAAGGAGGCTTTAACCGCTTCACTTTCTCCATCCATATCAGTACTAACTTGTATGATGCATTTAGCATGTTTTCCGTCTGGACGCAGTCCTGTGCAATGTGCTGTAGGATGATTCTGCTTGAGCAGGAGGCTGGGCAAGATGTGGCACTGTGGTGCCTTCCAACCTGACCCAGTTTGTGAATCTGTGAATCTGTGAACACAATAGCACCTGCTCCTGAACCACAAACCTTTAGTGGCCGACAAAGGAAGCCAGCTAAGGAAAATGAAGGGTTGGTTCTATCTGTCTGATTCCTTGCTGCAGGTGGAGGCCGAGGGCATCTGACACTCTTTATCAGCTCTGGGAGTTCTGATGAAAAGGTGACTCATGCCCACTATTTACTGTTTCCTAATCCCCTACATTAATGCGATGGTCACATTGTCTGGTCTCAGAAATCTACTCTGTTCTCTTCCCAGTACTCCATGTTTACAACTAAGACTGCCTTGACAATTATGTTTACTACATGGAAATACACTTCCTGAGACTAACATTAATTTCTAATTAATATAAAGGATTTTTCTGATTGAAGCATATTTTGTATATTGAAGTATATTTATATTTAAATATATTTTGAGTTTACCATATTTTTGACAGGTTTATTAATGGTGTTCATGATTGCATACATTTTTTATTTTCCCTTCATTATTCTCTAATACTCAAGAAGGAATTCAGATTGATTGTTTCTCAGTAAAAACAGTCTAATTCCTCTTATATGATTGCTAGCCATGAAAGATCAATACATTGTGTCAGAAAAAAAAGTGTCACAGGTAACAAAACTCTAGTAGAATAAGTAATACATGCAGCTGTTACTAGGCCTTCTCCAAAGATCTTTGAAAATCACAGAAAACATAAAATTAAGCAGAAATAACAGGTTATGTTTTACTCAAGATAAAAACAGCTTCAGTTTGAATAAATAAATCACTCTAAATTAATGATGTTGTTATGTTACACTTTGAATGACAGGCATGAAGAAACAGAATCTTGGAATCGGTAAGTGTAGAATCAAGTCTTCTAAACTTGCAAATGCTAACAGTAGACCACATGTTGATTCATAAATGAATGAATGCCATACTATATGTTTTCATGCCCATCCATACCTAATTGCAGACACATCACTGGGCATGGAAAGACAGTAAACATTTTTAAATTTCAATCCAAAGATCCACAAACCTAGTTAGTCATTTACTGACAATTACATGTGTTATACCAAGACATATATGATAAATCACTAGGACAACTTTAGCACAGGAGTAAAGTCTTAGAGCATGACTATATGACAAGATTCCACTATGATTACTTGAGCAGAAATTAATATAATTTTCTCCTATATACAGATTCTCAGCCTTCAGAAGTATGAGCAATCTTCTGTAGAAAGTTTTTGATTCAAACTTCTAGGAATACTGGTCATAGCTAGAAAAATTATTTAATTCTTTCACTGATTTTTTTCTCAGACCCACTCTCAAATTCCAACAATCAGAGTAACAATTTGTTTTCCCTATAGACAAAAACCAAACATTTATATGTCATAATAATAATTTCAGCAGTACTAGGTGGAGTTTTCATGTACACAGAATAATTTTCCACAAAGCACGTAGTGTGCTAAGTGAGAGACAGAAAACTCTTCATGCTCAGTCAAAACACAAGGCAACGTGCTGTTTAGTCAGAAACAATAGCTATAAATGTACACAACTGCACACACAATAGAGTTGCATCCATTCAGGCCTCAGCTGTGTGGAGGAGATGTAGATGACTGTGGGTGGGCTTGGAAGGTAGAATTCACATGCACAGGAACCAGGCCAAATGTACATTGTGAATTACAGAAATATCAGTAACAGAGGAATGCCTTCTTTGAGTAAAAAAATGAAAACAAAACCACTGAATTAAAACTATCTGGATGAGGGGACAGGGAAAAGTAAGAATGACTTTGTCTTCATGTCATTAAAAACTAATTATTTCACTTCCTGCATGTCATTTCAAACTGAATATATATTTTTTATTCGTTTCATCTAAGAAAACAGAAAATGCTGATTTATATTGTAAAAATCTGAACTTCTCCTAATATACACCTTCATGTATCTTAGGAAACATGTTTCTCTAGGGAGTAAAAAGGAATAAGAAATGACAGAATGCTGATATGCCCTTTGGTGCTGCATCTATATTGCTAGTCAGGAATATTATGGATTATTCTGAGGTGTTTTTACAATTCCAAAGATGTCTTGATTTTGTGTTAGATCAAATGTAAACAAACTTTCCTAATACCAACCTGTTTTTTAACATGGTCAAACTAGAGGAAACCCAGTGATGTTAGCACATGCAGAGTGAAATATATTTGATCTCTTTTAGGGTAAGAAAATACAACTGGATATAAAGTGATTTTTTGTTTTCTATACGATTTAATTGTCAAACAAATTCATATGGTATTTTTAAAGGTACCAGAAATAGAATAGTTATTGTGCTTTCCTTTGTTTTAAGATCTATGCTAACTGAAACCAGTATTATGAAGTGTACCAGTTTATTACTTTAATCCATTTAACTTTAATGTTTTCATCAGAAGACCATCTTTATTCATATTCACATGATCATATTCAAATTTTGACCACAGTTTTAATGAATAGCGGTGCTAATCAGAAACAATATATGATTGAAAGTGAGAGAGGTATACAGGGGTCTTTTTTTAGTATTCATAAAACTGTGCAAGATAGCCCTATTCAAAAAAAAAACCAACAAAACAAACAAACAAACAAACAAACAAAACCCCACCAAAAACCAAAAAAAAACAAAAACCAACCAACCAAAAAAAACCCGCCAGCTGAAAAATTGCTGTATTTTAAAAATATATATAATAATGTGACTTACAGTAGAAACATCTGGGATACTTAAAATTTCTTTTATCAACTTTTACCCATGCACCTACTTATACTATCTATAAATGTCCATATAGTGTGTATATATATATATAGAAAATAATATACACTATATAGTATAGATAGACATAGCATATATTTTGTATATAATATGTATAACTATATATAGTATACCATATACTATATATAATATATATATTTATATTATATAGATTATATATAGTTAAAATAATTAGAAGTGCCGTTTTGTGTTTGTCTGCTAGATGTATCCTAGATAGATTGCTGCTAACCTTATTGAAAATTGTTTTTCCATTGAAATCTCTTAGTTCTAAAATATATAGATATAATCAGTATTTTAAAATTATTAAAATAAATTCCTAACATTATAAGGATTTTTTAAGATACTCTTTCTTTAGCTGAAAAATTTTCTTTAAGGCTTTATTAGTGAAAAAAGAGGGACAATAAGCCACTGCAGGTACATCACAAGAAAATTTCTCTGAAACTAATAAAAATCAGGCTAAGGCATCTGTCCCAAAAAAAGCTTAATTTAGGATAAGAAAGAAAGGAAGAGGTGGATGATTTTACTAAAAATAAAAGGTGTTGAACTTTGGCTAGGTTTCTATCAAATTCTAAAAACCCTGAGTATTAACACTTTACACTTTTATGTCATTTTTAATGGATATTTTAAAACTTTACAAAATGTTTAACATGAAGGAAAATATTTGTTTATATTTGTATTTGTTTATATTTACAAATAAATACATATATATATATAAAATTTTTTATATTTATTTATATTTATAATTATATATTTTAATTATAATTATATATTTACAAATATATATTTATTAATATATGTTTATAATATATATTTCTATTATAAACAATATTGTGTATTGTTTATATTGACCTTTTAGCACTAATAACTTTGTATTTTCTTCCAAAGCATTGATAAAGTTGTCTCCATAACCTAACTGCTTTTGAATAAAAGTATCTTCTTGAAATAGTCCTTCACACTGAGTTTAAGATAATTTCTGGTAGTATCATGAATTTTCATAATCAATGCAACTGACAGATATTATTAGGAACAATAAATCACGGCTAAGGAAAATGATTCATAAAACATTTATGATTTATTAAAGCAGATAATATTCTGCCTTTATCTGCTTACACTACGGATTAGGAGAAAGGTACTGTTCTTCAGTAAAAGCTGCATTTATGTACATGCACACAAACAAGTACAAAAATCAGGAAGTACTGTGAGTTCTGAAGCAAAGGTACTACCAGAAAGTTACCTTCACATCTGGGGAAATGATAGTTCCAATTTCTGTTGATTCCATGTTGACAAGTGAGTACAGGCTGCCCTCTCAAAACATATCCAGGATAGCATTCAAATGATACTGACTGTCCCACACTGTAATCTGAGTTGACGATATATCCGTTCAAAAAAGGAGGAGGATCGGGGCAGTTCTGTAACTCGTAAGCTGGAAGAGAACAGAAGTACTTTTTATTGCTTCATCAGCTCTCAACACAGGAAGCACACATTAGTATAAAATCTGTAATACATTCAATAATAGGTAAACACTGGAATGCCAAGCTCCAGTAATTCAGTGATTAACACGTAACAAGAAAAAAATCATCCACTGGGACCATATAAAAATATTTTAGTAATGTACAACAAAGTCATTAATTCCTTAAATTTTATGAGATACAAGATTTTCACAATCCATTGGATTTTTAATATATTAAACTATGCCTAAAAAATCACCTGAACAAAAAAAAAAGAATTCATTAATGACTTTCACACAACAGAGCACCATAAAGATCTAAAAAAATTACAGAAATATCTATGAAGGGAAAAGGTACTTTTAGATATATCATCATGCTAAAGATTGCTTTAATGATCCATCATATTTCATGTTGGGATCTGTGTTTTCAAAGACATCAAAATATTATCCAATGAAATACATTTAATTCATAAAAGTGTGATGAAAATTCAGAAGGAGTTTTCATTAATAACTCTTACTAAGATATAATGTAAGCAATTCTATATGAAGCAAAAAAACCCCCTGCTTTATAAAAATGTTATGCAGAATCATTTGCAAACATTATCACATAGATAAGAGTAATTGTCATTTAAGAAATAAGTGTTAAAGACATGAGTGCCCTGCTCTCCCTGAACATTCAATTTCCAGTTAAGGAATACTACTGTCAGAAGAAAGTTCAAACAAGAATAGTAATACCAGTATGCTCTATATTCACATGTGTTGTTAAGTCCAAGCTCTAAAAATACATCAAGAGAATATGACTAACATATTCTTGAACAAACAATTTTGGTTTTTTTTAAGTTAATCTTTACAATATGAACATGTTCATCCTGTAATTGTATATTTATTATTCTGAAATAGATTATTTAAACAAGCCATTTCAGCAAAATTAAGCTAAACATATACCTCAGATATGCTTAAATGCTTACTTAAAGTGAAGTTTGTACTTAATTGCTTCACTAAAGTACAGCTACTGTCAGTAAATTTTTTAGTCATTGCTAATTACAGTCATGCTATGCAATAAAGAGAAGATTTATTTTGAGACAGCCTTCTTCTCTTCCCTAATTCCTTCAGTGAATCCAGAATTCAGTGCTTGTAACACTAAAAAATTGGAAAAGATTTAGAGGTACTAGAAGTACTCTGAAATTCTCTAAAAATATCAGATCTCCCTTCTCTCAAATAACAAAAATTTAAAAAAGAAATTCAAAAATTAATTGCTACTGAAAGGAAATACAAAAAGGTTTATTTTCCCTGAATTGTGGTTCATTAAATTTTGTGCTAAATCTAGTAATGGCTCATTAATTTTAATTTTATTATTACTCCTGCTATCATTTGTGTAGTACTAATACAGATAATATCATTATCAACATCTTTATACAAAATAGAGTACTAGAAATATTATTTAAGAGTACAGAACTTATTAAAACTGAAATATTAAACCATATTAAAAACCTTTTTAGCACATCATATTAAAAATAGAAAAGAAAATTATTCCAGAAGGTTAGGGGACCTCACAATTTTTTTTAAAAGATGCAGTGCTACATTGCCCAACAGTTACAACAACAGTGTTTTGGAACAATGACAGTAAGTACTGGCATTCTTAAACTTTGATTGTAGAACCTTTTGAGGTTTCATAAATACACATGAAAACCATCCTTCCCTATTGGTTAACGTGTTATAATATTCATAGATTATGTTTTGAAAGTACTTAACACAGTCTCACAATTTTTGAAGCTAGTATTAAAAATCAATTTCAGAAAAAAAAAAAACCCTCTCTCACAGATCTACATAAAAAGGTAATACAGGAACAACTCAGGTGAGCAAGGAAATCCTGAGAGATTTGACAGAGGTGTTCCATAGACTAAGGAAGTGATGACTGTATGGATATGTATCAAGAGAGATAAATAGGGAAGGTGATGGGATATTGGAGAGTGTTGAAACTTGGCTTGACAAAAATTATATGGAATAAGGTGTATTGTCCTGGTTTCTGTCAAGGAATAGTTAATTTCTTCTCAGTTTTTTTTTTTTTAATTTGCCTCATGCTCTGCCAGTGAGGTGGTATGCAAAAAAATAGATAAACAAAATGGGAGGGAGCATACCTGGGACAGGTGACCTGAACTGATCAAAGGGATGTTCTACACCATAGAACATTGTGCCTGGTTCATAAACTGGGAGTAGTTACCGGGAAGGGTGGCTGCTCTGGGTTTAGGAAGGTGGTTCTCGCATCAGCCAGCAGGTAGACTGCAATGAGGTCTCCCCTCTGTCTCCTCTTCTCCAGGCTGAACAGACTAAGGGACTTCAGAAGCTCCTCATACCACTACCCCTCAAGGTCCTTCACCATCTTTGTTGCCCTCCTTTGGACTCTCTCTAATAGTTTATCTAGAATATCTGTCTTATATTACAGTGACCAAAAGTGAACACAGAACTTGAGGTGAAGTTACCCCAATGCAGAGCAGAGCAGGACAATCCCATCCCTTGCCCAGCTGGTGCTGCTGTGCCTGATGCCCCACAGGACATGCTTGGCCCTCCTGGCTGCCAGGGTCACTCATGTTCAACTTGCCATTGACCAGGACCCCCAGGTCCCTTTCCGTGGCACTGCCTTCCAGCATCTCATTCCCAGTCTGTCCATACATTCAGGGTTGTCCCATTGCAGGTGCAGAATCCAGCACTTTCCTTTGTTGAACTTCATATGGCTGTTGATTGCTGAATCCTCTAATTTGCTGAGGTCTCTTTGCAGGGCCTCCCTGTCCTGGAGGGAGCCAACAGCTCCTCCCAGTTCTTTTTTATCTACAAACTTTCTCAGTATCCCTTCCAGTCCTGCCTCCAGGTCATTCATAAAGATGTGAAAGAGTACAGGGCCTAAGATGGAGCCCTGTGGAATTCCACTGGTGACAGGTCACCAGTCTGATGTCACCCCAGTCACTGTCACCCTTTGTGCCTGACCCCTGAGTCAGTTGCTCACCCATCACATGATGTGTTTATCCAGCTGTGTGCTGCACATTGTTTCCAGAAGGGTCTTGTGAGACACAGTATCAAAAGCTTTGCTGAAATCCAAACAGATTTCATAAACTAGCTTCCCTTGATCTACTAGGTGAGTTACCTTGTCATAAACCAGGTTTGATAAGCAGGACTTTCCTCTCATGAAGCTGTGCTGGCTGTGGCCAATGACTGTGTTGCCTTTCAGGTGTTTTTTGATACCTTCCGGATTAACCTTCTCCTTAATTTTACCAGGCACTGAAGTGAGAGAGACAGACCTATAGTTTCTGGGGTCCTCCTTCTTGCCCTTCTTGAAAACTGGGACAATGTTCACAAGTTTCCAGTCAGCTGGGACCTCTCCAGATTCCCAAGACAGCTCAAAAATCATCAAGAGAGACTTTGCAATGACACCACCCAGCTCTTCGAGGATTCTTGGATTAAGAATCCCACCAGGTCCCATAGATTCGTACACAGCATCCCTTACAGTCATTTGGATTATAAATGAAAAAACAAAGCCTAGCTTTTAAAATTCTAGTCACTGTTTATTAAGAAATGCATATGCTTTTTGCCTGTTGTAAATAAGGCAAACAAAACACATACAGAAATTTTGGGGGTTTGTTCTGGTATTAGTTTTACTAAGAGTGGAACCTGTGCCTAAAGCAGATCACCATAAATTTGAAAGTCAGTCAGTTAAGGGTGAAAACACTTGCACGTGAGCAGAGTACAATTGTTTATTTTGTTATTTTTTATTTTTTAAAAGAAAGGTATAAAACTTTAAGATACTTGTATTTTCTGGTATGAATCCTATAGATGACTCACAAATTATTGGTCAGGTGATCCATGTGACTATGATATCATGATTTACAGGCCACTCAGGATATATGTTTTAGTATAAATATGAATTATAGTCTTCTTTGTCCTTTTGATATATGCAATAACACGTGATTTAACAGAGCAATTCATTACTCAGTGGTCATGACTAACAAATACTGCCAAGAAATTCTGATGTCACACCTTGCAGAGAGAACAAAAAAGTTCTTTTTATGAGTGTCATGACCAAAGATTTGTTTGGTACTGAGCTTTACAAACTGAGATTCCATTTCACTGCACACAAAAACTCTAGTGAGAGCCTGAAATAAAATGTAAAGGAAATCTGAGAAAAAATTTCATTCCAATGCTGGTAGCAGTCAAATACTTGAATTTTAAAATTATCTCATAGAGACATTTGGCATTTCTTTGTGCAGTATATTTTCCGCTGATAAGAAAAGATTGTAAATCACAAAGGAAATGTAATTGATCCTCTGCTATCTTGTTTTTATGGTTCAAATGTATTTTCCATCTTACATAAACACTGGGGTGACTTACTGGCTTTTCAAGTGCCACATACTTCAGTAACACTTAAACATGGAAATAACTGCTTTACAGAAAAATGGTATTAGCAGAGAATTGAGCATTCAATCACTCAAATGCTAGGAGAGCTCACAAATAGCTCACTTAAAACTTCCATTTAGGCTTACTGTACATTCCTCCAGTATCATGGTGTGTATAACTGGAGACTCAGTAAAAAACTCCACTTCTGAGACTAGACTAGCCTACCATGGGTATTGTTGGAAAGGCCCTTTAAAGTTGATTTAGTTTCAACTTCCCTGCCGTGGACATGGACATATTTCAGTAGATCAGATTTCTAAAAATGCCATCTAACCTGACTTTGAAGACCTCCAGGGATAGGGCATTCACAACTTTTTTTGTTTCAGTGTCTCATCAGCCTCATCTTATGTTCCTTATGTCCAATCTAAATCTACTGTCTTCTGATTTAAAACTGCTGACCCTTCTCACTAAAGGCCGTGGTAAAAAGTCTCCTCTCTTCCTCTTTCTTAAAATACCCTCTTGAATACTGAAAGGCCATCATAAGGATTCCCTGAACCTTCTCATTTCCAGGCTGAACCACAACTCTCTCAGCCTTTCCTCACAGAAGAGGCGCTCCAGCCCGCTGTTTATTTCGTAGTCTTCCTCAGGACCCACTTTAACAGCGCCATGCCTCTCTTGTGCTTGAAGCACCAGAGTTGAATGCAGTACTCCAGCTGGGGTCTCAAGAGAGCGAAGCAGAGGGAGAGAATCACCTCCCTTGATCTGCTGGCCATGCCTCTTTTTTATGGAAGCCCAGGATTCAATTTACTGCAGCCCAGGATAGGACTGGCAGTCAGTTTACTGCCGTAGGCACCAAAGAACATCTTTACAGATGCCATGACTCAGGACTAGAATCACGAAGCATCACTTAATGAGTTAGAAAATAATTTGCTACAATACCCTCAAAAGATTGTATTTTGTTTCTTCTAGCATTCCTGATGTAGGACATCATCTGAAACCATTTAAAAATACAATAATTTTTCAACAATCCCCTTTTCATTCCATGATTCCTATGACTCAGAAGCACCATCATAATAATCTTTTTTCCAGATAAAGGCCATTGGATTTTACACATTTAAATCATGTTTTGTATGTGTGTGAGTGTTTTTGGAAGAAAGTGAGGGCAATTAGAACTTTTTCTGTGTATTTTCTGGAACATGTTGCTCAAACTCTCAAATATATTCTCATATAAGATTCTTACTTCATATTCAGCTTTATCCTACATTGAAATTCAGAGCAGACTGAAAATACTCTTACAGTTATAAAAATAGGAACTAGGATTTCCACAGTAAAAATAATACAAATCAAACATTTATTCTGCTTCCCTTAAAGAAGCTCTAGTCTTAAAGGGAAAGATATGTGGAAAAAAAAGATGTTCCAGAAATATTAAAAGCTGAGGTAACATTAATATGGACAGGAATTAAAACCCACAAATATGTCTTATGAATCATTAGACTGTGTTCTTCTGTGTACTTAATTCTGTTACGAATCTCTCAAAGGCCATAAAAGCTACTTACTTCTTCTGACCTAGCATAATTTGGCTTGTCAAACTTTTGTGACTGTTCTTTTCAGACCTAGTGCACAGAGGCTGTTTAGATCTCAGATACCAAGATTGTACAGATATGAGGGTCTGAGAAACTCAAGATCACCAGTCAAATGAGATATAGAAATGTTCTTCTAAGTATTTGTGGTTGTTCTCTCTCTTTGCAGTTTTACATAGGTGGCAAAACCACAACACTTATTACAAGTCAGTCTTTCGCAATGCTTCTGTTTTTTTAATTAAACAGTACAATTGTTATTTCAACAGTAGAAAAAATGTAAATAAACTTAAATGTTGCTCTTTAAAAAAATTAGGCACTTTTAAAGTCCCTTATCTTGCAAAAAAAATGAAAGTAATATATTAAAAATAATATATTATAAATATATTATAAAATTTATTCTAACTTCTTCCAGTGGTTCAACAGGCAATCACTATGAACTTCCTTCTTGCTACAAGTGAAAGAAAAGGTACCACAACACTCAGAAAGTCAGTAATCCATCTTTAACATAATGAAATGCCCATCATTCCCTATGTATTGCAATTGCAAAGCTGAAGGGAAAAGAGAACATAAAAATATCAAAGCATAAAACAATAAGGATCTCATCAGCAATGGTACCGAGAGCTGTAATTTCCCTAGGGTTCTGCTAAGAAGACAAAGCTTTTTAATGCATAGAGAAATACACAGTATCTAAGTGATTTAGGTTATATATTCAAATCCCGTGCTGTGAGAATTCACAGGCTTAAGGACCAGCACTAGCTCCCTACAAGTATGGGTAGAAAATATTTCACAGTTCTCAGTGTGCATGCACTTTTCTTCTTCCTAAAAATAATGGGTTCAGAGTATAGTCCCAAGCTATATTAAGATTCAATCTCATAACCATTTACTGCCTTCAGAAAATCAGCAGAAAAATTGAGAAAAAGCATTATTAATTCCATAATTCACTCTACAATATTCATATTCTTTGCTTTCCCTTGAGATGAGGGGTTATCAAAAACTTATCCTTCATAAAATGCTAAGATCTCTAGAAAACTTCATTTTTTTTTATACCATGCAAGCTTGATTGAATAAGTGCAGCCATCACCCATCTCCCTTTATTTTAGATTGGTATCTCCAAAAAAGGTATTTACCTGGCAAAAAAAGTCTGCTATCTCAGTGTTCTCACCTATTGTATTCTGGTAAGCAAAAAAGGCAATTATTTTCACTTAAAAAAATCATTTCTTGAACTGGACTGTGTTTAGAACCATACAGTAAAAACCATGAATTTAATCTTAAATCCCTTTTAATGTAAATTTAAATATAACAGATCAGGCTAGAATTAAGCTGTGTACGTTTGTGCACACTCCTAATATGCAACACATTCACTAAGACAACTAGAATGGATTTGGCAAATGTAACTGTACCTATGGATTCTTTTTGCCTACTTCGCTGCTTTTTTTTTTTTTTAAGAGTAAATTAAATTAATTTCACTATTAGAAAGGCAATGGTTTTTTATTTATAAAACTTTTTTTCCCCCAATCACAGTATATTAGGACATCCTAAAATGAGATCAATTAGAAGCAGTCTGAAAAAAAAAATCTGCTTAAATGTATAAAGATGTCAGGAACTCAGCTTCAACTGCTTTGCTTTGCAAATTCATTTCTAGAAATGACAAAAGTGGACAACTTAACTGTGTGAGCATCAATTGGACTAAAAATAAATTCTTTGTTTTCCATATATGACATGATTCCTTTTGCCCATAAGAAGATTTTGAATGTGACACCCATACCAAGCTCTCATATTTTATTTTCCTCCCACGTTTATATCCCATGAATAGCAATTACGGAAGACACTGCATACTAAACGGAGTTGTGACAAAGAATATTCTGACTGGGTAGCCAGCAAGTCAAACTGAATTGGTATTTATGGAGTAATGCTGCATCTTCTCAGTAAGGGCTTTATTTCAGAACTGTGAAATTTGACTGAAATCGGCGAATGGTTTCAAAATTGCATAACAAAGGTATATTCAGTAGCATTACAGCCAGACAACAAAACAATGCTGAGCTCCATCAACAACAGGCTAAGGCTTGTATGGCATTTGATTTACTGAAAGGAAAACAACACTTCTAATAGGGAAGAATGGAGAAGGAAAAGGGAAACACTGAGTAGTGAAGAACTATTTTTTACATCAAGTTTCAGCAATTGCAGACAGTCTAAGAGGAGGAGAGAGTAATTGAGAATTATAATATCAAAAAGAGTAGGAAAATCCAGAGACAATCCCTAAGAAAAGTTAACGAAATATTAAGAGCAACAAATGTGGAACAGGAAAAGTCAGCTATCAAAACCAACATATATGTTGTATGATGAAAAATAAAGCAGACAATAAAATTGCTCAATTGTAAACCACCAGCATTTTCTTTCAGAGCACAAGAGAAAAACAAGGAATACACTGAAACATAATACTTTCTGAAGTTTGTGGATTACGGACACCTAATTGAGTGTACGATTTTCTATAAGTTCTAAATGATATTGAGCAAGTTATTTTGGCTGGATGAAGCTGTAATATATGGTGATCAGAGAATTGTTAGATCTTCGCAGTAGAAATGGCTAGTGCAATCTGCAATCTCAGAGGCAACAAAGAGAGTTTCAGCTTTGTAAAGAAAAATAAACACATGCAAGACAATTAATTTTTAAAGAAGAAAAGTCCCATATCTGTACAATGAAGAAAAGGAAGTAGAAAATGGAACATAAGTCAATGATGAATTCAATAGAGTGAGCTTAGCTGGTAGATCCTAATCACTTAAAAATTGAGCACGACAGTGTTACAACTTTCCACATTAGAAAAGAAAATCAATAAATCATAAGTACCTTTGAGAATAATTCATTTTTTCCAGCACTTCATTTTTTATTGAAGTGGATTATGTTGTGGGGGGTTTTTTTAATGTTTTAAACCCATAAATTTTTTAACATAGGTACATATATGCATACACACACACACACACACACACACAGAGAGATATATATACATACACTAAAATACTGTCTCTTTTTAGGTAAAGAGTAATACATTAAAACTAACTGAATGAGTTGTCTTTACAAAAGAAAATGCTTTGCTTCTCACTCATGGGAAGCATAAAACTGGATGAATGTATATGCATTTGGTAATGCAAATACACCCATAACTACACTTTTTGTGAAATGAAATAAATACTAGTTATATTTTTTATTTGAAATTAGAGTGACTCAAATATCAGTTAAATTAACTGTATTTCTTTCTTGGTTCTGATTTCTCTATTCTACAATTATTACTATTAGACTAATAACTTAGCTATGAAATGTCCTATCAAATTATTACTATTGTTGAGAACTTAATATTTTTTCTGGGTTTTTTCTATAAGTACTTGGAAAATACTAACACAGGTTTCTGAATTTCAATGAATAATACTTTTTTGACATTTTCTTTTGTTTTGAGAATACTGCTAACACAATATTCATCCCTTAAAAATTATTTTATTATAAGGCCCATGTAATCAAAAAATGTAATATTTCATAATACATTGTTCTGGTTTTAAGTTAATTGCTTTTCCTGTATTTACATAATAGGATAAAATTTTACATTTTCATTGAGGTAGTCGTGATCTTATGTTTGTTGACAGCTGACAAGTTGCAAGTGGGAGAAGCAGAAAGCATGCAAATTATCTAAAAAGTAACTGATTTTAACAAGAGATGGTTAGAATGAACCAAAAAAACAGAAGTTACTATTGTATCATGCCCTCTTCATCACATTCCCATTTATTTCTGAGCAGAACAGTTAGTCCTACTGGACAAAGTAAGAAAGGGAAGAATAGAAGAAAAGAGTAATAAAACTATGTACTTGTTGAGTAAGCCACAACACTGCCTCTAGAAGAACATATACAGTCTACAAACAATGAAATATTTAACTACTAGTTTCAGGACAGGAAATGCCATTAGTCAGGAAGAGCTTGTTATAGCAAGGAAAAACACACTAATTAGAACCAGGACAAAGAGTACTGCAGAATATATAAAAAATATATCACATGACATTGTATTTTACTTATTTGTCATTTCTGTGAGTTGCCAATCACAATCATTTTTGACTGCTCAGAGGGAAAGTAACACTAGGTGGGTATGATGTGAGAATATTCCATTCTTGTAAGACAAAACTTGTCACAGAACAAAATTTTACAGACAACAGAGAGTCATTACTTCTCTGTGGGCATGCTTTATTAGACTAATTTATGTGATCAGAATCTTCCTCTCTGTTCATTGGCTCCATAGATATGATCTAACTATAAACGTATACATATGTGTGTATGCAAATAAGTGCGGTACTGGGCCTGAAAGTTATAGAGTTCACTGTCTTCATAGCAGCTCATATGGTGCTGTGTCTTAAGTTTGTGGCCAAAATAATACTGATAACACACTAGTGTTCTGGCGTTTGCTGAACAACATCAGCGCCATCTCTATTTCCCACTATGCTCTCCCAGTAAATAAATTGGGAATGTACAATAGGTTGGGTCAGGACACAACCAAGCAGATGACCTGAACTAACAAGAGATCTTCCATACCACATAAAATTGTGCCCAGCAACAAAAGGGAAAAGAGGGGGAGTAGGGACATTAGCCATCCTTGGTGTGTATCCATATGCCTGTGGGAAGTGGTGAATAGTTGCCTTTGAGTCACTTTTGTTTTCTTCCTCTCTTCTTTGCCTTATCCTTCACTTACTAAACAATGTTTTTTATCTTGTCCCCCAAGCTTTCTTGCCTTTAGTATTCCTTTCCTCTTCCCCCATCCCACTGTGGGGGGAAGGAGGTGAGTAGTTGTGTGGTGTTTAACTGCCCACTGGTGTTAAACAACATATAACCAAGTTACCCAAATTAAGATCCTAGAATAAGGTGGCGTGAATTCCCGTACAGATATTTGAGAATTAAACCAGCTATTCAATTTTGTCAAACTGTTCAGATCCTGCAATGGGGCTCAACAGTTGACAGTAAGACTATTTTAATGGTTCAAAAATATGCACAAACAAATGATGTTTTATTGTCACTAATGGGAAAACAAACAAACAAACAAACAAGCAAACAATGAAGATGAAGAAAAAAGCCAACAGTAAGAGACTAAAAAAAGTTCACATTTTTAAATACTGATTATATGTGTTTGAAAATGGATATAGAATGTGTTAGCTGGCATTTTTTCATTTCTGGGTAATTTTCACAAAAGTCTAGACTGCAAATACGTAACATAGGAATTATAAAACTTCTCATTTGAGTATTTTAAATAACTTTTACCATTGTGTTAAACATAACAAGATTATATAAATGGGATAACAAGGCAGTGAATATTAGTAGTATGCTTCGGTAACAGTACAACTTAATGGGATGGAAAGGGTTATCAGCTATGTGACTTTTGGCAAATAACATCACCTTGTTTTCAGGCTTTTACATCAATAGAACAAAGATTCCAATTCAACACAATTTCAATTTTAAAAATTCCAACCTATTTATTGAACAATCCACAGATTTTAAAATGGGATATAGTATATGCCAAACATATCTTCTAAAATAATACTAAAAGGCAATTAAAATTTTATTTTTCCTTTCTAACGGTAAAGATCATTGTGCTAGTTCGTACTTACCTTGGTACGTCAACTTAAATCCTTGCCTGTTTTCTGAGTGATCACTATAAAAATGGACAAGTGTTTCATGAGTAGTACTCAGCAAGGGTGATGGGAGTTCCGCTCCACTAAACTGGCCAATCATAGAACTGGTGTGGTGAGGCCCATTCTGAATTTCAAGGAAATCATGATTTGCTTCAGTAGAGAAATTCAGAAATTGAATGTGTGCACCTGCAGCATTGAGAAAGAAAGAAAAATTTTATAACTCATGTTGCTTAATACTACAGCATGTAAATTAAAAAAAAATATATAATAGTTGTTACAGGCACTATATTTATATTTTAGTCACTATTCAAAATGGGATGCTTAAGTTAAAGAAATAGCTGCAAAGTATTACAAGAGTTGTAGCTTCCAATTTTTTTGGTTACCAGTAAATATCATAACCACACATGAAGGGACACATGAAAGTAAGCCATAAAGTCACAAAGTCAACACCAGGGATTTTTCATATTCCTAAACTAGTCAGCAGAAAGACTCAAGGGAGGGGAAAATCAAAAATCCTACTGTGCCATGACACGGCTGGGACTCTGCCATCCCAAGTGCATCCCTGTAGCTGGGCCAAGGCCTCTCACAGAGGCTCATGATCAGCTCAGCACTCAGGAAGGTTACTAACAGAGCAGCTTTTCAGAGGCAGAAGTTTACCTACCTAGTTCCAGCTATCTACTCTACCTTGTTTGTTCTGCCCCATGACACCTATATTTGTCTCCTTTTCCCTCTGACTTGGGCCAGTGTGTCTTTGGAGCCATTTTACCCTGTATGCAGCCCTGTAATATGCACTGAACTCCAGACTGGTGACAGGGGCTTACTCCAGAGAATTTACCACAAACCCTCTCTGGGAATCAAGTGCTTGAACAAGGCCTTTAAACATTCAAAAAATGCTGAACAGTTGGAATTATAAACATAATCTCATGGGAAGAGCAGTTTTGAAGTCCTGGCACTACTCCATGTGGACTAAGGACCTGAAATCCAGTTTTAAACTATGCGTATGTATCATAGCAAAACAGAAGTGAGCGATGAATCCCTGGTTTGGAAGCCTAGTACCAAGTAACTTGCAACTGCACTTTTTGGGCCTAACTTTGCTCTAGTAGACTGTGAAGAACCAGCTGTAATAGAATAAAATAGAATTACTGAATGAGCCAACAAAGCAGTGTGAAATATTCAATGCCTTAACTCTGCTTGACATTCTTACTTAGCAGAAGAGACATATTCTTCATTCCAGGAGAGACCATTATAGACTAATTACCACGGTAATAGATTACCAGGGTAATTCACTCAGTCTTGTTTATAGCTGCTTTCTTCTCCTCTGTGGTTTAAGATCGAATCAATTGTATAAAAAAGATTTTTTTTTTCTACTAGAGGGATTAAACAAGCTACCAGATAAACCGGGTTTTATAGAACACTTGTCAAAATATGGGCTATTTAGTTCTAGTACCTTCTCTGACCTATGAATAGTGGGAAGTATGAAAACAAGTATTTAGGCTGCTGAATAAGAACACCTTCATCCAATGCTATCAATAGAGAGGTACAGACCAAACGTATCAGTCATAATATCAGCCATCTCTGTATGATGTCTGAAATGGTTAGTCTGACTTGAATGAAGTCACTAATTTTACAATACTCTCAGGATCTGAGATGGGGTAGGACACCAAGCAGCCTGGACACATCTTGACTTCAGTATCAGTGGTTAGTGATTCCCAACAGATTTGAAGCAGCAGAAGAATTGAGCAGCACTTAATGTTATACCTAAATTGTGAAAGTGACAAGTAGATAATCAAATCTGGCATATTTATATAGAGCCCGAATCATTGTTTAGGTATTTAAATAAAAGTAATCTACTGTTAAGAAATAGTCTCTGATGAACCATGGAGTACCTTTAAAACTGAATCATTCCAATTTAATTCCTGAGAAGGAGTTTCTATGTCCATTTGTATATATTCAGTATAGAAAGGCTTTGCATCTTAAAAGTCAAAAAGCAGGTTTAAAGGTAATTTAAAAAAAAATAAACTACCTAAGGTAGTTTCAAACATGCTGATTTCAATTAGACAACACACTGTATGTGTCCCCTCAAGCTTTAAGTCCAAGTTTATACAATTTGCAAATGTCAATTTGATATGTCAAAGAAGAAATTTTCTACACTAAACAATTTTTTACATAAAATTACATGGATAAAACTGATAGCTATAGGAAATAAATCATTATCTGGTCAAACTATAATTATATTACTTCTGGCTCTAATCTCAACAGCACTTCCTCTCTCATTTGAATGTACTCTGAATAATGAAAATTCCAAGCTGAGCTAATTGTTTTTAGAAATGTTAATTAATTAACAGCTACCCAAGATAATTTCAAAATCATAACAACTCACTCGAAAAAAAAATTGTTTTAAAATATTTGGATTTTAGTTGTGTCTTCTTTTACAGGACTGATATATTTTCATGTAATGAAGAGAGCGTTACATTTTGGGACACATTTAGCTCCCACAATTTTATTGTTAGACTTTGTTTAAGCACACAGTTGTTTTGATACAATAGAATGCAAGTACACAAACAGCTTTTCAGTAAACAAGCCAATACTTTTAATTAAAATAATATCCGAGATGTTTCAGTAGGAGTACATTGTGAAAGGTCACATCAATTACAATTTTTAAACCTCATATAAAGGTATGTGGATTATGTCACAAATACTTGGGGAAAAATATTCCTGTAGGAACTTGATGGTAAAAAATGTTCTTTGTAGTATTTTTGAAGGCAATGATAGATCAGTGCTATGAACACCTCGTACCTGTTAAAACTTTTACTAAATAAAACTATTATCTATTCTATTTATAGAATTTCCAGCACCAGAGACTTTCAGAAAAGTGAGAGAAATAATAACAGGATACAAGATGCTCTTGTGCAATTAATTAATGAAACATTTTCTACATGGAAAAGCTTAAAGAAAAAGAGCAAGTCTGAGAAATACGAAGGACTGTTTTTCAAAGGCAGTATTGTAATAACCTAAGTAGGATGCCATTGCTTATCATTTATGTTTCCTGCAAATGTAGCTGGAGAATGTCAAAACTAGAGAAGGATGTTCTGTCTGTGGTTCTCTTACATATATAAGGATATCTAAGGCTACTAAGGCTACCCATAAATATGATGGATCAGTTTTACCATTTGTTCGCTGATAAAGGACTTTATTCTAAACAGCAGCAAAGTATTTCTACAGATTAACTTAGTAAAATATTATGAAAGTAGTACATCTCACTACAAAAATCCCTCTTACGAATGAAATGGAGAACATGAAATATAAACTGATTTCCTCAGATAAAAATACGGAATTTTGTAACAGGTTTTTAAAATTAATTTTCTTATTGAGCATTGGCATTGAATTTACATTATGGGACATGAAGTTTCACAGCAAGAAAACTTATTCCTCTTTCAGTTCTGATAATGATAGAAGACTGTGTTTTATACATGAACTTAGAGATCCCTTATTATCTACAATTACCTTTTCAACGTAGTTAATACTTATTTGTGAAGATATTTTCTGTATGACAATAGTTTTAATGTAAACCTAGAAAGATTCTAAGTTGGCAACTGTAATCTAGGATTTGGAACATAATTTGAAAATGCTTTTAACCAAATTCGTAATTCTAGAAGTGAGGCCTTGTCTATTTTTATAGAACATAAATTACTGTTAAAATGTCACTTGGAGAACAAAAGACCATTATTTAATTTAGAAGTCACATTATTTATTTCATCTGATATATCTTCATGCCACAGATTTCACTCACTTTGAAATCAGTTTCTGAGACAGGGTGAGTTAATAACAAGTTGCTTTGGCAAAGACACATTTTAAAATTGCCAACCATTTCCATTTCAAAGATAAAAAATAATTATGTAAGGGTTCACAATACATTCACTGGATAAAATCTACTTCTTATTGGAAACCATAATACTCATACATATATTTAAATCTGATGATTACAAATAATTGCTTTTCCAATATAAGTTTACTTACCATATCCAATAGGCAGTAAAATTTTCCATGTACAATCTAAGTTACTAGGGTAATTTCCAGGAAAACCTGGGCTCAGGATCACGCCAGCCATGTTTGTCAGTGTTCCACCACATTTAGCTATTAAAACAAAAACAAAATCACTGTATCTTTTATTAATATTATTTCTTAATATTTGACATAAGTTTAATTCAAAACGGATTTTCCATTTTACTCCCATGACCCAAAAGCACTGAAATTTATCGCAGTCTAAAAATTCATCATGAAGGAGGAAAAAAAAAGGATTTGATTGAGAGCAAAATCTTTGCTTAAGGTGATACGTTCCCTGTAATGTAACTACAAATGTGTAATTGCACATACAGGCCCGGCAACCCCTTGCCTCAGCTTGGCCGTTACGGTTAAAAATGTCTGATGCTAGGTTGAGATATGTTTCACAATCAGAGGAACAAATATGGAATTAAACTGAATTATGATCCCAAATATTGGTGCAGCAACAGATCCATTACTCAATATAACCAAAACTCCACTTGAATTTAAAAACAAACAAGCAAACAAAAAACCCCACCACAGTTTTTGCTTTAATTCAGAAAGAGGATAGACTTGCTGCATAACAGAAGTATTATTTGCTTTCAATTGGTATGCTTCTATTTAGCAACTTCGTATCTCTGGAAATTGAAAACCCATTTCCATCATTTAGGATGACATAATATGTGTGATAAATATGTGAAGCAACCTGCAAAAAAGTGGCTGAGCTTATACATATGCTAGGACAGTAATATGAAGTAAGAATAACTTCAAGAAATCAAATTAGAATATTGTAATTTATATTTATTATTTGAGGAATCATTACTTTAAGGCCTGTGAGTCTGCATGCCAGGCATTACATTGACACACGATCTGATGACACAACTGTGATACTGTGTTACTGTCTGTTGTAATAATTGTACTGATTTTGGCTTGCATTCTATAGAAATCAACATTTTAAGTGTTAAGAGGCGGGAGAAGAGGGAGGACCATATTTTAAGGGTTTGTTTGTTCTCTTAGAAGTATTTTAGCTCCCAGGATAGTATAATTCAATGAGTTCAATGTTTGCAAAAAGGAACTATATTTAGTATGCAAGATGAAATATAAGGGTGAAACAAAAAGAAAAGAAAAAACAAAAGTGCCCAAAGCCCAAAAAACTCCTCATTGAATACGCTTTCCATTTTTAAAAGGAAATGCTTTAAAGGAAATGCACTGCTTTCATATTAACCACAAGTGATTGCTTCTGCAGAAGTTGACAATACAAAATAATGTGCGGGCTCAACTTGACAAGGAATCTTTAAAACCATTTTACATTAGTGTTGTTCAGTATCATCCCAATATTTTGAATTCCTCTTAAATATGAAACTAATATGAACAGCTTTTGCTGATTGAATATTAAAATTAAAAGCATTAACTGAATAATGTATTTTAAAGCTAAAGTGACAGAACATTATGATGGACCTGTGCTTCTCATCCCTCAATTCCTGCTTTTCTGGAAATGAGCATACCAAAATACAGCAGAATCTTGACTCTGAAATTTTGTCTAATCAAGAAACAATACTTTTATTGTTTTCTATTAATATTTTCTACACACAGAAAACTCAGATCTGTTTGGCTAAGGCCTAAATGTACTTAAAAGGAAAATGCTTTTAGCTTTACTTTTAACTCAGCATCATTTAACAGCTTTCTCAGATGAAAAGAGCCAGCCTTTTCTGGATCCCTAAAACTCCTTTTCATTCTGCCACCCCTGAAGGCTTGGCTTCAGAGCTGCTCTTCACTGCCTGCTTCTTTAGGAAATTTCCTAGGTGCCCTGCATGACTTGCCTGTGTCCTAGGTTTTCCAAGCTGAGCATGCTGCAGAAGGAATCTGTTAATGTCCTCTCCTTTAGGAAGTAGATTCAGACTGATTCAAAGCAGAGTATTCAGGACAAGCTAAACAATGGTTAACATATGGGTTTTCTCCTTTGCCCACTCTCACAATTTTTTTTTTTTTTAATAGCATTTAACTATATACAGACAAAAAATGTTTGTTTGGTTTTTTTTTCCATATTTCATGGATACAAATGGAAACTCAAAAAAGTTTTGAATGAAGCAGAATTAAGTTGAGGAACAATAGGCATGACAAGGTCAGGAGTTTCTTGTGACTGATGGTCAGAGCACTGAAAACAAGTTTCCATACCAATGCAGAGAGGAGATGGATAGTTCCAGCGTCGAACTGTTCCTGGCATACAAGAAATATGAGAACGGCCCTGTTTGGAAAGGGCAAAATATCAGATTACAGATACTCATTTATGGGACTTTTCTGAAAAATAGAGCTACAGAGGACCTCCTGGATAATCTAATCAGTGTCTTTTCTTGTATCAGCCAACTACATAATAATTACTTGAATGAAACTATTTTCAAGTAGTTCAGGTTTTATGTTCTTATTTTTCTATTGCAAAAATGTTCTAAAACACCTTTCCTCTGGTTACTTGAAAGCTTCTTAAAAATATGGTTATAAGACAGAAGCAGTTAACTATGTGCATTCATATGGCCTAATTAGTTCACTCCCTGTTTCAATTCCAATGTATTCCATCCACAGTGCAAGCATGGTGGTTGATTTTTAGGCTGCAATCCGAAGTAAATCAACCATTGCTCTGTGTGAGTAGTACAGACACAGAGAGAAATTTGTTCCACATCTACTTGCTACAGATGTTCAATGTGGACCATGCCAAGACTGTCATCAACAAATAGCAGCAGGCCTTGACCTCTCACGTGGCCTCACAACATGAGCTACTGCATACACGCAACATCTTGGCAGACAGCTACAGGAATACAAGTGCCTCTTTATTTAGCTATCGTGAATAATTTACTCTGCCTATTTTTAAGAAAAATCACAAGAACCAAGCAGACTCATGTGATGGCAGGAAGTAAAACAAGACATGGCTATAACTTGCAAAATCTAATCCACATACTTCAAGGTGACTGCCTAGGACCAAAATGCTCCCATCTTCATTTTTCCTAGGAACAGTTCAGACTGAAAACTTAACAGTAGCACAAGAAGTCTTTTTTTTGTCAATTCTCTCCTTTGAGGTACTCAGGTTATGTATTCTGCTTCTGAAATGCAAAAGCTGAATAAACTGGCAAGAGTGAGAGCAACTGATATAAGATTAAGACACGGGACTGAGAACAAGATTTATTTTCTGTTTTAATCATTTGGATATACAAACTCACGCAAGTCACTTAACATCCCTAGTTTATTTTTATCAAGTGTATTATGAGTCTAAAATTTAGTAAGGCAGCACATCTTATCAATATAATATTAAATATTATTTTTCCATAACAATCACAATCTTATAAAAATAAGAATGAATAGGTAAACTGCAATAAAAGAAAATCCATTTGATGACACTTCTTCTAGATCATTTGGAATGTTTACATACTGCCTTGAATAAAGTTCATATGGAATTGTATAGAATAAAACTACTTTAATTAATCATTTAGTTAAGTGTATTTAGGCAATCATCTTCTGAAAGCCAAACTGAAATACATCCAGAAAATTACTTGGAAGGAGAAAAAAGAATCAGTTTTCACTAAAATAATGAAAAATAAATTAGTCTTTTTCTTCTAAAAACATTACAAATTGATAATTCATTAAAATATTTTCTTTAAATCAACCTTTTTAAAGGAAAAAATGTGCATGCACCTACCGTGTCATCTTAGTTACTTGCAAAATGGATGAGGCGTTGAATAATTTAATTAACGCAATATTCCCTGTTTTACTCCCTCTTTCTAGTCTTCTGTGATTGCATTGTTTTATTTTATTCTCTTTTTCTAGTTTTCTGTGATTGCGTGTCTCTGATGTGAGTCAAGGGGGAAGCCATAATTTAACTACCACAGTCAGGAAAAACGTAAAATAGCCCATAAAAGATCTTTTGAAAAATGAAATTAAATGATTCCTCTAGCTTCAAGCCTCTTTCCAACAAGAGCACACACTGATTTCAGTCTTTTAAAGTTCCCTCCTGTGGGGAGACACTTAATCCTACAGCTAGCAATTACCTTTCTTATGCATCTCCAGGTAGCAGTTTGAGCTCTATGACTTTTCTGGTAAGTCTCAATTATAAACTAATCCACACCTGATTGTTATTGCTAGCTGTGAATATGTTCTCTAAAGACTGAGGATAAATTCACAGCTACAGTGAAAAAAAAAAAAGATTCTGGAAAGTTATGCTGGTCTGGATAGCAAACATACTGTACCTCATAGAACCTTATTTTCATTACTATTTCTTTTCATTTTGGACCCATTTTTACTTGTCCTGTCTGAGTAACATGCTATATATATATAGATATGTATGCACTTTCTTACAGCAGAGTCCATACAGCATAGCAATTCTCATCAATATTTTGAAAAGGCTCAAACTCTTTTTCTATTGAATTTGGGTATCAAAGGTCTTTTGTTTTACACTTTGAACAAGCTCATGAAACTAGTTTTCATATATGTCAGCTTCCACAGCTAGTATTAGATTTTTAGATGTACGGAAAAAGAGGTTTCCGGCTGGAATATATACAGTGAAGGAACAATATGCTGTGAAATTTTGAGAAAGTATTTAATGATGGAATCCCTGTAATCATATAAAAAAAAGTGCAGTTAGTTATGTTAAAGGGCTACAGATAAGACCTGCATATAGACAAAAGACATTATATTGTTTTGTGATAGTGATATACACAGTGCATTGAAATTTAGGTTTAATAGAGATGAGAGGTTATTTTGTGTGCAGATCTCTTCTTCACAAACACATCATTATGTTATACTAATACTGTATTTATGAACTCACATTTCTGATTGTTTTATAAGTAAGAGTAGATCCAAAAACATCAAGCCAGGGCTAACAATGTTGATCTTCAAAAGGTTTCCTGTACTTATTCCAACCACTTTTGAAGTAATCAAATTCTACTGTAATCACTCCACGTCTGTATTTCACCAGTACTATTTTAAGTACAGTCAGAATATTTGATGATGCTTGAACATGTATCCATTTCTAATCCATGTAATTAAAGAAAGAATAATGATGCCCTTTTCTCCATATGCAAAATTTAGACATTTCCTAGTTGAAAAAGGTAGGGATAAAAGAGTCTGCAATATGATGGTCAATAAAAGTAGAGGTCACCCCACTAAATCCAAGCAGATTAAAGTTAGATACCTATGTTAACCTTTTGGTATCAGTGAAGAAGTACAATACTTTAAGAGTAAAGTACCTATTCTAACAGAAAATTTTAGAATTAATAGACTTGGAAGTGTATGGCTGTTTATCTCTAGTATCACAATGAAAGGCTAAACAGCTGATTGAGATTAGATGGCTGGTTTTTAGATTAAATAAATTGGATTATACATTATTCCAACTCCATCAGAAATCATTAGTATAGGGTTAGTTTTTCACTTTTTTTTCTATCAGATCACTGCTACAAGCTTAGCCAAAAATCAAATGTTTGCCTATATGTATTTCAGTCATAACCGCTCAGAAGCAGTGACCTGGATCACAGCAACGAGGCACTTAACAAACACCTCTTGGCAATTGTATGAACAGGAATTATATAAAAGCCCTACCAGCAGATCTTGATCCTTTCACCATAAAGCAGAACTGAATAAAAATGTATAAAGAATTGCACATAACTTTTCTACAAATATTCAAAACAGGAATCTTTCTTAAAAAAAAAAAAAGCAAAAAAAAAGAAGAGATTACATTTATTTAATCCAGCAACTCTTAAAATACAATTATATTTATTGTTGTGTAACCAAGTTTATTACAGGCTGACTTCCAGATAGATTGTGCATTGAAATAGACTGTCCTGAGTCTATGGATGAATAATGCTAAATTTAGCTTAATGCATACAAAAAAGCCCTAAAAGAACACATAAGCTACATATATACTAGGGCAAGTGTGTGGGCTTGTTTTCTAGCCTTGAGTGCAAATGCACAATGTTTTGTATATCACCCTCCCCAACTTTTATCTTCCAAATTCATCTCCAAAAAAATGCCACGATGCAAACTGCCTGTCTCTGGCTTGCGATAATTACCGAACTGTTATATGTCAGCTAGGCCAAAAGCCTGCCAGCACTCCATTCCAACAAATAAACAGTACTGAAGATGACATTTCAGTTCCCATATCTTTGCCTCAGCTATAGCAACATAGGTACAGCCACATAATATGTCCTTTCATCATTTACTTAGTTTAATGCTACTTTGAAATAGAAAACTGTTAATGGCTCAACAGCAGTCTTTAAATGAAAGTCTGAATCTATTTTGGAGCCAAATTTTAATGACAGACAGTCCTTCTGAAGAGACCATGTCATAAAAATGTTATCAAATCTCTCCTTTTCTTACTGGCATGCTAGCTACAAAGGATACTGTAAGGGAAAGATGAAATAGAGAAAATAAAGTTTAAAACACAAAAGAGTTTTTACCATTAGATATTTTCAAAATAATATTAATTTTGAAAGAAAAAAATTTAAGTAGTTCATATATGAACAATCAGCTGGCTTTTAAGCAACCCTCAAACTGTTCAATAAGCAATGAGTGCTCAGGGTGGATAGAGAATAGGCTTTGTTGTGCTCAAGTCTTGAATCTTTTCTAATTAGCAGGATACAATTATAACAAAATGTTTTTTGCTATGGATGTGGTATGGTCCCAATGCAGGTTGTTTCAAGTCATGTAATACAAGCAAAGAGAATGAATTAGTTAAATGCTTGACCTATACCTGCCATACACGACTGAAAAGGTGTGCATATTTCTGGTTACCTAGAGAGACGCTTCATGGGCAGGTGTTCCCACAGCCAGCCTAGAGCTAAGATGCTTAGTCTGAATCCTGGCAGAATTTTAATGATAAGAAATATGGAGACCAAAGAAATATCCTATATATGCTGAGGGAACACTGAATTGGCAGTCCTCAGATGAGCAGCTTTATCCTTGTAAGGAGCAGAAGTTGTGATGCTTTGCTTTCTCCAATTTGGGTTTTACACTGTCTTGAGTGGGACCTATTACCAACCAAAAGATCCTGAACTCAGGTGTTCTCAATGTATTTTACCGGTGGTGGGATATATATGAATGAATTAGAGAAACCAGTGAGGAAAGAAAAAAATCTTTTAGTCTTAGATTTACAGTGTGCTGAAACATTTACGAAGAGCAGCCCAGTCATATGTCTACCATGGGAAACTAAACCAGCGTGTGAACATCCCCAATCAGTGAACTAATTTCTAATGCCTTTTACTGAAAGATTTTTAAGAGCAGATTTAGCATGAATAAAATTTGCTTTAGAAACAATTCCACATTCCTGAGCAGAGTATAAAATCTGACAATGTATTTCTACATTAAAATTTCACCTAGATAAACCAATCCCCCCAAAGGAAAACACAGTAGTCTACAGGATAACATTAGAACAATTTTCTAGAGAAAACATTTTATCCATGCTATTTCAATGTCCATTTTGATGGCCTTTACTGCTCAACGGTATGCTGATCTAAGATGAGATTTGCCAGCCCAGATTCACTGAGGGCCAGAAATACCCTACATCTGTAGCTTTAGAATTTGGGAGCACTCGCATAGACTCTACTTAAATCATCTCTATGTACACATTACAGACTCTTCATTAGAATATGTTTTGGGCAGGTCTCTTGGCATTTTATTGCAATTAGTCCACCATGCATTATTCAAAGAAAAAAAGAAAGAAATACCTGTAACGTATATCCTGGCTCACACTGAAATGACAAAACATCATTCACCATATATCTATCTCCTGATTTGATCCCATTGCTAGGAATTACTGGTTCTGGACAGGCAGCAAGGCCTACAGCTGGAAAAAGTAAAGACAAAGATTGAAAAAACATAGATATGCAGGTCTTCATTGATATTCTGTGCCTTAATGAATTATTTCCACAGAATTATGGGTTTTTAAGAAAACATTAGGTAAAAATTCATTTCAACAATAAACTGAAATTTTGTTTAAACCACAGAAGCTTTCAGAACTGTTCTACAGAATACAAGTGGTATGGCTGAAGCATAAAGATTATACACTGTGACGGTACCAGTTACTAGGTCACATTGCTACGACACTCTATACAGTTTTATAGTCTCCAAAACAGCATTGTGATTTTAGTTTGTTAAAAAGCCTGGGTTTTATTTATTTGCTTCTTTCACTTTGTTTGGGTTTTTTAATAATTTCTTATCCTTGTGAAGGAAGTGGAGGGAGAAAGAGGAATATACACTTTATGTATATTCTCTCTTTTCAACAATAACAAATGAGCAGAATATTTTGGTGGTTCCTTATTTTTGGGCAACTCCACACACTACAAAGCAGTTTAGACATTGAAATTTAGTACTCTTAGCCCAAAACTAAATCTTTGCATAGGTGTGATTGGATAGTCTGTTCTTAATTATTTTTAAGCCAGGTGTGAGAAAACAAAAGATTAATTTTACAAAGATTCTCCATGATCAGTAATTTCTCAAATTTGTTCACCTAAATTTTGCAAGCTAAAGTAAAAACTTCTGCTTTTTGTCAAGTGCGTATCACTTTCTTTTTCTTGTGTGACTCTCTAAGGAGTCTGTAAGTCTGCACTACTGAAAATTAAATATCAACTTTGCCAACTAAGTGAAAATACTCCAAATGAACAAGACAGTTGAGAAACTGAAGATTAGATTAAGTAATTCTGTGCTTTTAAGATTTTCTTTGCAAACAGAAGGACCAGAAGAATTTGTTTGCAAGTTCACGGTCTGACAACAGAATCTCATTCCCCTTATAATGTTAAAAACTTTTTTTGAAGTCAAAAATCAAGCTAAAATATAATATTAATTTTGAACTTATTTATTAGAGAAAATTACTAGTGAAACATAAATATGTAGCTGTTACAGTTTATTAAAATATGTCATTTAGAAGCCAAAACAGAATGGAAGTTATTTTCACAATGTGTGAGCAGAGATTTTGAGAATTTATTAGCACAAAATTCCGCAAAAATCAGAGGAACTTGATACTTCTCTGAATGTGGTCCTGTGCATCCTTCAACTCATTTGTCTTAAAAAAAAACTATTACTCTCATTGTCTCCCTATGAAATCTACCTGTGTGGTGACAGTAAGTGCAACTGGACTGTGTTTAGTACAGAAATTACATGATATTTGACTTTATTCTGATATGTGACATTTTAGAGTCTGTTCTTCCAGACACTTCATCATGAAACAGTATCTGATATTATTTGCTGAGACCCTACTCTTTCTAGGGAAATACAATTTTCTTACAGATAATGTTGATCACACATTTTGATACAGACACAGTTTTAACTTTATGGCCTAAATCTTTATGTATCTACTTTTCATCACTCAAATAGAAGTGCCTTACAAATATTAAATGCACAAATAAAAATTTTGTGTTTCATACTTCATACAATTCCAGTCTTTTGCAGCTCAAGTTTTAGTTGAAGTAAATATATTATTCCTAATAAAGCACATGGAAGTTTGAAATAGCTTTTTACACTTTCACTGGAAATCATGATTGCTGTGCCATTTTTTTTCTTTCCTGGAAATAAGTTCTATAGTCTTGTATATTCCTTGTTCGTCCTGTGCCCTTAAATTTTACTATATTTGACTTTTATCAGGAATGAAGATAATGACAAGTCATTCTAATTCTGAGTGAAAACAGTCAAGGCATGAAGTATAGTCTTCATCACAAATGATGTAAGAAAAAAAAAATTCAAATTAGCAAATAAAGACTTATTTAATAGTTGCAAACAACGGGGCCTCCCTGAAGTAGTTCTTTTGTGTACTGGAATTTAGGAAAATATCTAAATGTACTTTAAAGATTTTCAGGAATTTCTATCAAAGAATTTACAAATTTTGATATTCTACCAATATAATCAACTTTCAAATGATGCTATGGTGACTTTACATGGCCACTAGGAATTTCATGTGTAGTCATTATGTGGAACTGTAATGTTCCAAATAATCATCAAGATATTGTCATTAACTTCAATGGCTTTGCTGCAAGTTAACTAGTATCATTCCTTTAGTCAAGCAGTCTGTATTCCACAATACCATAAACGTATCCACATCTGGAAAATTCCTTTGAGCATAGGTACTAAACAGCTGTGATATGCATCCACACAAACTGTTTGCTTCAGCATTAAGGGAAGCGCAATGCCTCATCTCAGTCATTCAAAGCACCATATACAGACTGCTGCTCACTAATTTGCAAATCCAGTGTTCAGATGCAACTTAAGCAAATCAACACTTATTTCTGCAATTTCTCACCCTTCTCACTCTTGAATAGAAAACAAAATTTAAAAATATATGCTCCAAGATCACTGTTATTAAATAAATGAGCACCTAAGAAAGACATAGTGATTAAATTGCTTATAGGCATCAATGGACTTGCTGAATTCTGTGAATACAAATTTGAGGTTCACTTCCTGTCATCAGGAATTTGCATTTTGGAACTCAGCACTCCTGTATGTTGAAAGTAACAGAGCCACAGGCTTAGATCTGTATGAATAAAGTTACTTTTACATATTTTTCTGAGTTACAGAAGCAGTTATAACAGTGGCTGCATAGCAACACAAATAATATGCTTGTAATATCACTGGTCAAATAGCATACAAAATTTAAACAGACTACGATCAAACAAAAACCTTCAAATGAGATTTTTATATAATTGTTAGATATCGTAGTATGCTATGTATTTATCTTCAACAGAATCTAATAACTAGGTAAAAAACTTTTTTTCTGCTAGATGTTTATAGTTTTCAAAACATTTTGTATATACTACTTCTTTGGTCTGATGATGCAAATTATAGAATGTTCTGTCAGAATTTCATAAAATAGTATGCAAAACCCACTCCTAATTGACTTTCTTTGGTATACCTGATATTAAGAAGCAATATTACCTTCCCAAAAGCAAAGAGAAGGTTGAAAGCAGAATCAAATACTATTCTGGATCCTCAAATCTCTTTTATTCTAATCATTCCACAATACAAGCCCAGTTAAGTTAGAAAATTGGTTTAGTTAGAACAGGTTCAAAAATCAAAAGAATGCTCAAGAGAAACCAAACAAATTCTGGTATCTGGGGACAAACTAGGAAACTTAAATATTCAGAGACTCTGAAATTCATTATTAAACTAGGTTGTATGTGAACATGCAGTAATAAAGGGAAAACATGTAAAATGTCAAGTCCAAGCAATCAAAAAAGGAACAAGGATTTCTTAACTGCATGCTTTTCAGAGCTCAGCCTCTGCTATGCAGTACAAAAGAGAACACATCAATTTCAAGAGTGATAACCCTCTCTCTGACCTTCTTCCACTTACTGTTTGCTAAACACTTTCTTGGCCCTGCTGTGGCATAAGACAAATATGCCTTACTTACATAATTATATCCATGCCTACAATTACCTCAAATTCTGTCCAAACATCACTGTCATTGCTGGCAGAAAGAAAATCCTTGCTGGCACATCTGACAATGTGAATGCCCATTAGTGTCCATTTCAGAAAGCTCAGAACTGGACAACCCAAGAATTTCTTGACAGCTGGACCAAAAGTTATCAGGCTTTCTTTTGTGAATTCCTCCCACCCTTATGCAGCTAACGGAAACATATTATGCTTTATTATATTACAAACATCAAGATGGAGTGAATTGTTCTTTCCATTTTGATGATGATGTATATCAAAATCCAAGCTGTCCCCTTCAAAGCTTCATGCTTCAGACACCAACCTAATGTCTTTATCTGAATGAGTTATGCAGAGAGGTCAGATTCTTGTCAACAGCTAGTAAGTTGCATAGATATACTGACAGGATCAGGACCTGCTAAATTAAAAATGGCATGTTTATGATTCACACCTGCTTTAACACAGGGAAAAAGACAAGACTATTGCACTGAAGAGCCACACTAAAAATCAAATTGTATGAAAGATCTTAATCTGGACCTATAAATACAATATGTTACTTGGAAGAATATATTTTCTTTGCTGCTAGTCTAATTCTTATCTTTGAATTTATTAGAGATCTTCATGATAGAGAAGTACTACAAAAGACAGTCAATTGTTCGTTAGCCCCCTTAGCAGTGAATCCTTTATTTCAGCTGCCAAGAACCTTGAACACTTGAAAAGACATGACAGAGTGGCTTCAGAAAAGGAGACGGTGATTAAAAGTAAGCTTATGTTCTCATACGTATTCCATCATCTTGGGATAGCAGTAAGCTACAAGCTCACAAAATGAATGATGCTGATCTGTGCTATATATGCTAATTCAAGGAATAGAGCTAAATGACACTATTAAAATACTGATTGCATAAAACAAGATTTTTACTGAAAACTAATTCTAATCCCTAAATTAAGATAGCTAGATAGAGAGCTAGATACATACATACATACGTACATAGACAGATAGATATATTTAAATACATAGACAGATAGACATTTTTGGCCTAAACCTATATACCAATATTCAGCTTTTACTAAAACAAGTCCGACTTCAACCGAGAAGTTCAAGCAGCATGCTGAGTAAACACTCATTTACAGGTTTTTTTATTTTTTCATTTGTTTGTATATTAAGGAAAATATCTAAACTACCATTGAATTAATAAATCAGATTTCAAGACCACGCTTAAAAGATCAGTGGCCACAAATGCAGTTGAATTAAACAGTCATATTTCTGAAACACGCCATTTGGATAGTTGATTCCTTTGTTCATTAGATTAAAAGGAATTCAATCAAATAACAGGAATGTTTATTCTTCCTACCGTTGTAGATATTAGGAATGCAACAAAGCACTCTTTGATTGGACTTGCTGGTGGTTGTGAAAATAATTACATTTGGTATTTATTCTATCACATGCATATAAAGGATTAGTTAAATTATTAATTCTCATCTTTTCTACAGCTACTTGTTGCATATTTTACTGCTTTGTTAACCATAGGTTGCTGCAATCAGTTTGAAAACCTACAGTCCTTTTGAAATAACAAGAAACACCACACAGTAGCCCTCAACAATACTTACAATTATGTTGTGACCAGAATGAAACTTTTCTAAGGCACTGACCAATTACTTCTTTTAAACTGAATTTGTGTATCTGACTTGAAAAACAAAACAAAAACAAAAACCATACAAACAAAAGAGCAAAACAAAAACCAAAGAAACAAAGGGGAAAAATTCTGAGTCATCAATCTGACCATAGCATACAAATTCAGTAGACCACTCAGCCTGGGCAACTGAACTCTTACATTCTTGATGTCTGACACAAAAACATCCTAAAGTAAATGACAAAATTATATCATTAGCTTTAAGACTTGTGTATTTTTGAAGGCTGTGAAGGAAACCTACGCACTGCTAGATTAGACATAGACTTAGGTTTGCAGGAGCAGAATGTCCAGATCCTTCCCATGAAAATAAAGACATACACAGAACGTGCAAATGGACAGGGCAAAAGAAAGACATATTGTTAAAAGGAAGAAAATGTTTCAAGAAATTAAAAAAAAATCTTATTCAAATATTGTAATTATCTTGAAATATTTACGATTAGAATAAGGTGTCATCAGTGGCTGAAGATTTTATAAGGTATTTATGAATTTCATTAAAGATACTTCAAAACAATATACAGTGTGGAATATAAGGTATGTGATCAAGTGATAGCAAACTAAATATATCTTACTGAAGTAGTTTTCCCTAACAGAGTGATCTAAACCCAGGCATGCTTATAGCATTTACACTGGTGAAAATATCTTTGTAAGTAGAAGTACTTACCAATTTATTCTAAAATATGATGTGCAATTTGTAGAGACATAATTTTTATTGTGAGTAAATAATTTAGTAGTGACTTAAAGACACTCTCCACCATTGCTCCTTGCTCCTTGGAATTTCTTCTGGGATGAAGGGAATGTTCCTAAATAATTCTCACTTCCTAATTCTGTTATGAAGACTTTTTATATAATGACACCAGGGTTCTGCAGAATACTGAAATGGTTAGTTTAGAGCAGTTTCACCTACTACTATAATTTGTAATGTATGTAAAAGGTAAGGCTAGATGAAACACTATTAGGTCCACTTTGTGTCTTCTATCCCTGCTGTAGTCTGCTGACGTAGGAGTTGAATTTCAAATTTGGACTCAATGTGCTCAACAGCTTCTTATTGTGAATGGATATTTTACTGTTAATGTCTATAGCTGGAAGACTAATTATCCTCACTCTAATTCCTAACTGTCTGCTCACTAGAGAAGTAATTATATCATACTCATGGAATATGCTGAGTTGGAAGGGACCCAAGAGGATCATCAAATCCAACTCTTAGCCCTGCAAAGGACACCCTAAAAGTCCCCTCATGTGCCTGAGAGAATCCTCCAAACACTTTTTGGACTCTCTTAGGCTTGATGCTGTGACCACTTTCCTGGGGAGCCCGTTCCAGTGCCCAACCACACTCTGGGTGAAAAACCTTTTTCTAATATCCAACCTAAACTTCCTCTGACAGAGCTTCAGGCCATTCCCTCAGGTCCTGTCACTGGTCACCACAGAGAAGAGATCAGTGCCTGCCCCTCCTCTTCCCCTCACAGGGAAGCTGTAACTGCAGTGAGGTCTCCCCTCAGTTGCCTCTTCTCCAGGCTGAACAACCCAAGGGACCTCAGCTGCTCCTCATACAGCTTCCCCTCAAGGCCTTTCACCATCCTCATGACCTTCCTTTGGAAACTTTTTAATAGCTTAATGTAATTTTTAGGAGTTGATTGTCCTGCTCTGCTGTCCACTGGTATGGCCTCACCTTGAGTACTGTGTGCAGTTTTGGGCACCACAATATATAAACTAAAGTGGTCACTTTATATTTAAGAAATTAACTGTTTCAGGACTACCACTCACTTACTGGGTGTTTGCTTAGGAAAGGTTTTAGTGGTCTTTGTTCTAACAATTTATCATTCTTCTTACTCAAGGAACAATGAGCACACAGCAACTTTCTCTACACTTCCTACTCAGGTAATATTTTCATAGAATCATAGAATGGTTCAGTTTGGAAGGGATGTTAAAGACCATCTAGTTCCAACCCCCTTGCCATGGGCAGGGACACTTTTCATTAGACCAGGTTGCTCATTCCCACCCAATTCATGCCCCAAAGAAATAAAACAAAGCTCATTTACTTAAATAATTTTCTTGAAATATTTTACATGTTTTAGGACCAAACAATAAGTCTGGTTCCCAATTGGAAGAACAGAAAAAAAGTTAAAATATGAAAAAAGGATTTTAAAAATTTTTGCCTCATGAAAATTAATACAGCTTTCACAATTTCAAAGGTAGATAGCTTTTGCTTTTCCTAAATACTTATATCTAAAACCTTATTAAAGGTTCCAGTGCCCTTTGATGAGTATGTATAATTTTAGTTAATGCTAACTGGGAATGATATACATGTAGCAGCAGAAAAGAACTCTAAGGCTGTATACCATGAGGGATGTAGGTAGCCATGAATTTTAATATTTTGGGGTTTTGTTTTGTAAAATAAGAATATGCCACAATCTCTGTGGGTTTCCTAGAAATCTGATGAAAAATCAGAACAACCGTGGATTTTTATTGTTAGTTTTGACTGACAGTAATTGATTACTCAAAAAAACCTCATCATAAACAAATCCATTCCCATTCCACAGAAGAGCAGGAAATACACAAAAGGAAATTTTGATTTATAGAAGCATTACTCAAATGCTAAAATAAGCACAACTATAAATTGCTTCCAATAAAGCCATTATTAAATTTTAATCAGGGCCAGAGAAATTCTACCAAATTTCTATTAAAAAATAGTAGGAACAAAATGACCTACGTGGAAATGAGATGAAAAGCGTGTCCACCAATTTTAGATCTCTGAGGACTTGCTAGTTTTAAAAATTTTTTTGAACAAGAACTGGAAACCTTTAAGCATCATGGTCAGTTGGCTACATCCCATATACATCCAAGCAGGATCCAAGCCCTGCTTTCCCCTTTGACGCACACATTAATCTTGAGTCCCTGGGCTCACAACATGGTGTGTTCTTTATATATTTGATCTTAGTGCTCTACTACTTTTTACAAAAAATGTTTGAATACAAGCTGACCCAGAATGATTGACCATTTTTCCTGGTAATTAGAATGATGATAGAAATCCTGTTAGAGCTGCTTAGTTCATCTTATTAAATAAAGCAGCCTTAAAAGTATATATTGAGGACCCCCACTACAACTATTCAGACATTTAAATTTCTGCAAGAAGATGAAAGAATTTAACTGAACCCTCTTATATTATACCTGAAAGTTACATCTGCAAAACATTTTATCTAGAAAGAGATAAAATCAAGGGACAAACAAACAGTGCAGTTGCTCAGGGCCAGGAGCTGGATTCAATGATCCTGATCCGTCCCTTACAACTGAGCATATTCTATGATTCTATGACTGTTCATCTAGTTCTCCTTTTTTTTTTTTTGCATTTATCAAAAGTATCTGATGTGCTAACATAGCATTTCATGTTGAATATCTCTGTGTTTTTTTATTAAGACAACCCCTTAGCAAAATGACATTTTATTCCAAATTTTAGATTCTGAACCAAAGCTATTTAATTTTCAGATGCTGCTTCAGACATTAAGTGACCAAATGATCAGCGACTTCAGAATTCATAATCAAATACTAGCAACATCTGGACACAAAAGTATTTCTTTCTCTGCTTTTTTCTTGATCTGAAAAGGTGACTGCTCAATAGAAACCTTTAAATTCTTGCTGTGGGAACTTGCTCAGTTTCTGTATTCAGTCACACAGAGAGAGATACTGTACCGCTTCTAGCCCTGCAGAGACCATATAGCCACATAAGAAACAATTTCTTTCTTTCCTGTCAGACTATGAACAGAATAGCTAACTAAGCTCTGAATGCTCAACATTGCTACCTTGACCTGTCCTGAGGTGCACTTCTAAGAAACACTGGCCTTGAAATATTAGCACCACTGAAGTTCAATAGATGCTTTAACAGAGCACAGTTGTGAAACTGGATATTAGGAGACAAGCAAAAGTATAAATCTAAGTGATTTTACTTGTTAACAGAACAGATTTTTGGTTTTTTTCAGGAGTCACACGGATAGTAAAACTGATACAGTAAAAGATAACAATTTAAAATGTTCATTGTATGACTTTCTAGAATAAATGTGTACTTCTTCACGCTTCATATGGAATTATACCTTCACTGTAGGTAAAAGAGAAAGGCTTGAGGAGGAAAACATGTTGACCAACTGTGGAGGAAGAGTCCCCAGACGAAAAAAATAAAGAGAAATTTGTCAAAATAGTAGATTCTAAAAAAAAATCCCGCAGAAGTAATGTTTGTATTTTCATTCTACATCACCATTAGAATGATTGTATTAAAATAACCCCTAAAACATACTTGCATGTAAATGCTTGAACTATACAGGGAATTAAAAAAAAAACACAGGACTGTCTTGTGCCTATAGTCAGATTAATATATTTATTATGAGCTGAAAATCTAGTCTTTCAAAATTCTGTGCAGCTTTATATTTTCTTTAAATTTTTTTATCTCAATCCAAAATCAGAGTTATTAAAAATTATACATGTTTATTTACTTACGTGTACTTCTTCAAAACATTAAAAACAACATTATCATTTTTAGACATTATGCACTACATGAAATAGAAAAGCTAACTCCATTGTCAAGAAAATTCTTGAATGACCTTTGAAAAAAGAGACCATGCTCATATTCAAAAGTTAGAGGGATTTACTTTGTGACCTTCATCAAAGCACTAATCAGACTGTCAACTCATCATATTACTTTTTAAACACAGGACTATTCTTAGCAATACCTATTTCCAGTTAAAATCACAAGTACTATGCAATCACATGTACTGGATTTACTATTCTATGGTATTTTAAGTTTTGGAGAGACGTAATAATACAAACATGTTTGAATTAAATATGATTATGTGAGGTAATCCACTATGTTTATAACTCCACACCTCTGTATTTTAGAATGAAATTTCTCATAAAACTTATAAAGAGCTGATATATAGCAGAATTTGCCATGAAAATTCTTAGATTATTCTACTCATACCACCAGTGATTTATCAAGATGACTGTTGTGCCTTCTTGTCGCTCTGGCATTAAAATGTTGGTTTTTGCAATTACAGCAATTTGTTGAGAGAAAATAATTTGAAGGAAAGGGAAGAACTGCAAGGCGTAAATATATGCACATATAAATAGGAAAAAATATGCTGTCTTCTCTAGTTTCATCTATTTCCAAGGAGGGAAATTAACTGTTGCTTTTTTTTTTTTTTTGTCACCTGAATTTTAGAACTAAGCTGAAATAAGTTAAGAAATCCCACACCAATATTAAACCCCACATTTTAAAAATGATATTATGAATTGCCAGGTTGATTTGTTAAATGCTCCTAATTTATGAAAGCTGTTTTCCAGCAATTTCAAATGGCACTTCATTTAAAATTTCAGTTTAATAGATACCACTTATACAAGGCTTGGTAGTCAGGAAAGAAACAGACAAGCAAGCAAAAAGAATAATATAAAAGATCTGTTTCCCTTTCTATATACATACTTTTTCTGAGTAAGTTTCAAAAAACAAGGAGTCTTACTTTTGTATTCCAGGTGAAAACCAGCTGCTGCCACACTAATGTCAGAGTGAAAATGAAGGTAAAGTTGATTGGAGGTGCTATTCAGCAATGCTGGCACAGTTGTACCTGGAAAAATAAAAGTTATGGAATAAACTATAGCATGCTGATCAGAGTTTTGTATTGAAAAGACATAACCAGGACTGAATCAGACAGTTTTATTTTCTTCTCATTACATACATGGGAATCTCAAACATTTTGCTGTGTTCTGCCTTGTTTTCTCCTGAAGTTGCAAGAAAAGTTTGGTTACCAGTCATAACAATAAGAGGCTATGCAAGTACAATGAAACAAGATTCCATCATATTTAGAGGAAATCTTATTGACTTGGACAGAAAAAAAATGAGATGTAAACAGAAAAAAAAAAATCATACAAATAAAGGATTTGGTTATGAGAATAAGCTCAACTGCCATTTGCCTGTTTCCCCACATTTCTATAAAACCAGCAGCACAGAAGAAAGCAGTCTAGATTTCTTCTGTGTACTCCACATCTTCTCTTCACAATAATATTTCAACCACTTATGCTAACTCAGAGGATATGACAGGAAATGAAGAAGCAGGTACAACACATTTAAAAAAGAAGACATATTAGCTTTTCCTCATTCAAATATTTATACTAAAACTGTGTGTGCTACACAACAAGCTTATCACTAACCCTGGATCCATTCTTTGCCACTGGAATTCCTAAGTCTGACAAACACTGATTTTATTACCACATGATACCATGTAACTCGTATTCTACTGTCTAAAGCTGGAAGATCTACAGAGGCTAAAAATTACATAATTTTCTATTATTACCCTCAAAGACAGTATCAAGTAGCTAATGAACTTCAATGGTGGATGCATGAGAAATATTGTCATTTCCTGTGGGGCATTTTCTGTTTCCATAGTAACTGTGAGCAGCCTAGGTATGAGCCTGAAACTCGGGCTTAAAAAGAAATGCTGAAAAGAATTATCCTCCTAAATCTACAATCTAAACTAGGAACTGGTAAATACTTTTAATCTAAAACTGAATTAAGCAATATCTTAATATTAACAGAGCAGCTGAAAGATGACAAGCTGGCCTTTAAGGAAGGTGTTTGCTGTCTGACGTGGAAACTCTAAGTATCAAAATTCAGACAGTACAGAGCACTCACATCACACAGTATTTACCCTGAAGTCCAGAAAACAGTGAAGCATCTTCCTGGAAGAAGGACTTTTCATAGTATTTGTTATGGAAATCTCCCTGTCTGACCATCCAGACTGATGGCCACACTCCCACCACCAGAGACTTTCACGGCAGGGACTGAAGCCCCTTCACAGCAGATGGCTCCAGTGATCCAACGGGTCCCCGTTTCACTCCCTGCACACCCCCACTCTCACAGTCAGACCAGGTTTCCTCACCGATTCCAGCCTGGGTCTCCTGTGGCAGAGTGTCAGATGTCTTATTCCATAAAGCCATTTATTCACAGTGCAGTTACACTGAAACAGTTCAAGCTGGTGCCACCAAGGAGAATCCCAACCAAGAAATCCCTGGGCATTTACACCCTTACAGCCTCACCTCCCACCAAAGTCTCTGCCTCCCAAGTCCTCAGCTCCTCTCTGTGTCTCTGAGTGTCCTCTCACTAGGCTGAGACACAGGTCCCTGGGCCCTTTGTTGTGCAAGGTGTTGGCAGTTCAAGGCCTCTTGCCTCACGCTGCGCCACCCAGAGCTCCATGAGCAGCTTGAACTGCAGCTGCTCACACAGCTACTGGCACCAACTATATTCCTCAGCTGTGTCCATATAGAATTTGAAATACATTTCAGGATGTTTAAGGTGTCCTGTAAGAATGAGGATGTTAACTCGTAATGACTATTACACTCTTTAATGAACAAAACTGACCTGGCAGTTATGTTCCTTTGTAGGATCTGGTAACATTTAACGCCAGTCTTTTACTTCCTTAAAGTGTGTATTCAATAAGAGGAAAAGTTAGAGCCTATCTTGAGAAATAAATGAGGTTAGTTTTTAGTTCTCATAATTGCCACATTCATTGGCATCAGTCTGGCTATTTGTCACAAATGGAACCCCCAGGGACTGATACTGGTCCCAACACTGCTTCAACATCTTCAGAAATTATTTGGGTGGTGGGATTGAAAGCACCCTCACCAAGTTTGCTGGCAACCCTAAACTGAGTGGAGGGACTGACATGTCAGAGTGACCTAGAGAGATTGAAAGAGTACACGAGCAAGAACAGCATGAACTTTTACAGAGACAAGTGCAAAGCCCTGCATGTGTATTAGAATAAGCAAAAGAGCCTGGTACAGGCTAAGATTTATGTGGTTGGGGAGCAGCCTTGCTGAAAGGACCTGGTACTGTTGCAATGGACAAGCTGAACATGAGTCAGCAGTGCACTGCTGCAGCAAAGAAGGCAAATAGGCTCTTGAGCCGCATCCAGAGGGGCATTACTAGCAGAGATAGAGAAGTGATCATGCCACTCTTCTCAGCACTTGTCAGGCCGTGCATGGAATATTGTGTCCCATTCTGGTCCCCAAAATGCAAGAAAGACAAGGACAGACTGCAGAGGGTCCAAAGGAGGACCAGGAAGATGATCAAAGGCTGGAGAATCTACCCTGTGAGAAAAGACTGAAGTTAGGTCTCTTCTTCCTGTAGAAGAGAAGGCTCAGAGGGGACCTCATCACAGTATTCCAGTATTTAAAAGGCTCATCACTTCAGTGGGAGCCACAAGGAAAAGACAAGAGGCAAGAGGTCCAAGACTCACTGGGGAATGTTTCATCTTAGAAAGAGTATTTTTACAGTGGGAACAACCATGCCCTGCAGCAACCACCCAAGGGACTTGGTAGAGTCACCATCACCAGAGGTTTTGAAGATGCAACTGGACAGTGCTGGACAATATCATCTAGGTTCCCTTTCTTACAAAAGGTTGAACTATTGATCTTGTGAGGTCCTTTCCGGCCTGGATTGTTCTATGATTTTATGATTCTATGATCTAACTGGAATTCTATTGTTAACTTGCTAACCTCTGCCTTTCCTGGGATTAGGTATATGAAGCATGGAAGATATGTTTCAGTGTGGTAACCAGACACAGTGTCCTCATCATTTGGGACTTCCTTTACAGTCAATAGAGAGAAATGGTGCTCAGAGGGCAGGAGCAGGTATCATTCATGATAGCTTAAGTGTAGATATCTCCATGGTAAATAGCTAATGTTCATGTAGACAGATACCATGTTAGTCTACTGGAGTCTTACAGACTTCTTAAACTTTTGATTGAGAATCTGTAGTCTGGAAAATAGACAACTCTCCTAGAAGGCAGTAAATGCGCACATGCCTCCCTTAAAGGCTTAAAAAGGTATGAGAACTGACAGGTTTTCTACTTAAATGTTCCATTACAGTATTATTATGGAAGATTGTGTCCCTTTCAAGTATCAGCAACGGCAACAAAGAGTAACATATCTCATTCCAGAGGGGAACACTACAGTGCATGTGTCTTTGTAGCTATCTAAGAAATTTCCAGACCAAAAATGGAGATCAATAGTCATTTTTAGCATTTCTTGGATTAGCACAAACATACAGCATGGATCACATTCTTACCTAATTTCTTTCTAAATTTATCTCCCATAACAAGAGTAGATTCTCCAGATGTCAACCTCAGTGACTACTGTATTAGTATTCTCTCTCTATCACACACATATATATATATATATATGTATGTGTTCAAAGGAATGATCTGCACTCCACATCATGCAGCCAATGCTGTATAAAGAGGGTTGCGCTGAGCACACAATGAGCTCAAACAGGTAATCTCAGTCATCCAGGAATCTTGGAAGTAGTTACAGACTCGCCAAAAAGAGACTCAGTGAATTCACCTTTCCAAATCAACTCTGTGACAGTTAGCACAATTTAGTCAGTTCTTAGTAATTGTGCACTTTTACCTCTTGAATGTGTATTTAGAAGACAAGGGAATTCACAGAGAGTGAATCAGAAGACAATGGTTTAATGCAAAATTTAGTAAAACAGAAATTTTACCACTTATGAAATCATGCTTGGAATTCAGTTTCAATGTCACATTATTGGTTCAGTTTTGAGAACAGAAAATTTAATGTGCTTTTTACATATTCTTTCCCATGCAGAAAATAATTATTCATTTTAGGTCTGTTCATTGTACAAGATGTTCATTATACAAGAGACAAATCCACAATAAATCCATGCTAGTTTATCTCCAATGAAATATTTCTAATATAAAAACCTGTCTTTTTCAGTTTCCTAGAAAGTAAGAAGGCTTTTAAGCTAAAGCAAAATGACACGCTTATTTTTTAGAATAAGGAAATGTTTTGAGTCTTGAGTATTGTCAGATATAATATTGTTAAATGCATCATTTTACCTGTTCTTTATCCAATGGATCCAATATATTTTCCACACAATTCACTTCCAAAAGTTGATTAATTTTCATAATTTCATTTTCCTTATAGCCAATTTAACATACAGCCTTGTTATTAGCATTTAGTATAAAATGTTATAATCTCTTGGTCTGGCTGGGATAGAGTTAATCACTGTAGCTGGCATGGTGCTGTGTTCTGGTTGTATGACCAAAACCATATTGATAACACAGGGATGTTTCAGGTATTGCTGAGCAGCACTTACACAGCATCATGGCCTTCTCACACTATCCCACCAGTGAGGAGGCTGGGGGTAGCCAAGAATCTGGGAGGGGACACAGGCAGGACAGCTGACCCTAACTGAACAAAGGGATATGCCACACCATATGGCACCGTGTTCATCAGTAAGTTTTTCAGTTGATTTTTTATTTCCTTACTAATCCAATATACATCTATACTTTAAAAGTCGGTGAAATCATCAGAGAGGCAAAAATCCATGTACTTTAGCTACACCAGAATCAGATCAGTAATCATGAGTCTGGGTAATTATTCATGACTTAATCCCTTTCTCTTCGTTTGGTTTACAGAACACACTCTTTCTATAAAAAAAATTATCTCATATAAAAGGAGACAAAGTGTTTGTGCTTGATGTACATTTTAAAAAACTAATTATCTGGTTTTGTCATATCCCAGTTGTATTAATTTGGTTTATTCTGTGAGGTCTGGTGAGTTTCGACGAATATGGAATGCTTCATCTTTTTCATGAGAAAGGGAGGCTAATAAGGGTAAGTTAAGTCAAAGCTATCAAAGGAAGCTCCTTGAATGTAAGTACCAATTTATATCACTGTATCTCCTCCGTGGGAGGGGTAGGAAAGATAAAGGATTTTTTTGAAAGTATTCTCAACTAAATTCCACTAATCAGAGTTAAACACTTTAGTGTCATATTTTCTTCTGAAAACCTCTTTGAATTTGAATACTGGCATGTTTACATCACCTGAATCTCATCCCAAAACCAAGAATATTTCATAATGGTATCAGAAATGATGGAGTACGTAGTTCTTGTCTATATGTGGGAGCAAATAAAGACATATTCTCTCACATACATATCTATATATAAAATTGTATCTTTAAATCATGGCATATCCTAACCTGAAAAGCTCCCAAGACGCGGTGCTGTCATATCTCCACCATCATATATTTCAAGGGAGTCCCAATTATGTTCAGTGGCAAAGCTGATGACCTGGATCTGTAAAAGAGGACCACAGAACTTTTTAGGCCAACAAGCCATACACATTTTTAAATGTTCTAAAACCAACAAAATAAAAAGAGAACAAGTACCAAAGAACATAAAAATAATAGATCCAAAGAAAAGATATCTCAGTGAAAAAAATCTAAATAAAACGTGATTATTCACCTTTTAAATTGTGTTAACTCTTAGAAAATATGACACTAGGTAAGTAAGAAGAATTTTGCACATGTGTTGCATAATTCTAAATAATTACTCGAAGTGTAAATGAGCAGATAATCAAGATAGCTGCAGAACTCTTAAGGGCCTCGGTAATATCCTAGCAGACAGAAAGAGTTGGTATTTGCATATCAGATTGATGGATCAGGACCTGCTTTCAATAAACTACACAATTAAAACAGAAAACTCCTTGTTAATCATTTCTCATTTGTACCCCCATGTGAAAATAAAGTAACATAAAACTAACCAAAGAACAATAATGAGAAAACCAAAGAACTAATGTTTCAAGTATTCCGCCCCCCAGTTACAGGGTTACTAATTTATGACATTTCTAGAGAAATAAACAAACAAAGTACTTAATATTCCATGCTTGACAGAATACAGACTTGCCTGAATACCTGATCCCTCAGTCACTATGATTTTCCACACACAATTCAAGCTGTTACCATAAGGTTCAGGGTAACCTGGTGAAAGAATAGTACCTCTGCGCTCAGTAAAATTCCCACTGCATGGCACTGAAAGAAAGTATTATCACAATTTATTACACAACTTAAACTGCTTTAAAGAACAGAGAAGCAGTAATAATTTTACTAAGATGAAGATCATTATAATAATTTGCTTTTGTAGCATAAACACATAGACATGAAGCAATCATCTGAACTTAGAAAGGGTCTTATCTAAAATATGAGTGATATCAAGTATAAGATACAAACTGCCTGAATAAACAATTCAGAAATGAACTTCTTTTTGCATGTGTGCAGCCTGTAACAGCCCAGCAGCAGAGCCTAATCATGTCTTACCTTGGAGTAACAACAAACTATAAAGACATAACATTAAACAGAATCATGACTGACAGAAATTATATGAATTTACCCATAGCCTGATAGTTCCAATATTGAATCTAGCAGATAATGTGGTGTAGTACCTTAAATATCTTTAATGCTACACACTTGCTTCTTTAAAGTTCAAGAAAACAGAACAAAACAAAACACAAAAAACCAGCAATACACAGAAAATAGGATACCTACATTTATTTTAGAACACTAATTAATTCTAGAGTAAATTCCCAGGAATAGCAATGATTTTTGGATACAAATCCAAATATGGACAAGGTAAACATTTCAATATTTTAAAAAAAAAAAATTCAGAGTGCTAAGCATTATTTCAGTGCAGGTCTATTGACAGACTAAAGAAAATTAGTTATACTTAACAATGCTATCATTATTCAATGTACACTGTGCTTCTGCTTGAAAAAAGAAATCATTATGCTATGTGAGACAGAAATACATGACAAGTACTGTGTAATAAAACAGGTAAAGACCCTTCTGAAGAATTAAATTCTATCCTGTATTTCAGACTGTAGATAAGTCATGAAAATAATGAATGTTCAAGAAAATGCACATCACACTTGTTCATATAATCTAAGTCATTATATGAAACACTATACTGCCTATGAGCCAGCTGGTACTCAATTATTTCTTGATATGGAAAACTGCTCTTTTAAATTGGGCATGACTGATATTAATCGAAGGAGAGTGAATATATGGGTTAAATACTATTTTCTGAAACAGTTCCTGGATCCTAATTCAGAGACGTGTGACAGAACAGACAACTTAAATGTAATTGCTTACCTACACAGCTTGGTACTGTGTCATTCCACTGAGCTAAGGCATTTGGTACAGACTGACATCGGATAGCTTTCGAGCCTTGTAGCAGATAGCCAGGACTACACTCAAATCGAACAACAGAGCCTGCTGAAAACTCAGAGCCAATTCTCCTTCCATATCTAGGCTCTGGAACTGAGCTACACTGTGTATCACTTGTGCGTGGAACAGCTGTATAAAGAGAGAAAAAATAAAAAGCCATGAATACAAATGACAGTCATAATAAAAAAAATAGACCAATAGAAATGTTGATTGTTTCTTGTAGGACACAGATTAATTCGTGTTACTTGCTCTGCTCCTGTATTCTCTAAGAACGGACTAATGCTTTCATGGCTATTAACTGGAATGTGGTTTTGGGCTGAGACTGTGTACAGTTCTGTGAGTGTCATGGCAGCTTGGAGACCTTTCAACTTTGGATGCATGGCTTTAAGCATGAGAAGATCAGTGGGTGTTTCTGCAGCCTTCTTCAATGACAGGATCCTATATATCTACCACCTACTTCACTTAATAAATATAGGGCCTTTGGCTTCTCACTCGAACTTTCTCATTAGAAGCCCAAAAAAATATTGCGGTGTAGCTAATCAGATATAAAGACAATATAATATCTTACAAATATTTTATTTATCATATTGGAGAATATAAAGTGATAAAAATACACCCTCCAGGCTATTGTAGTGTTTGCTGTTGACAACAATTATTTTTACCAATAATGTCTGGGAATTCATAAACCTCATGTGATACAAGAACAGCAAAAAGAATGTAAGCAACATATAAAGAGCAAAATAATAGCATTCATTAGAAGTCCATGGAATAGTTTTCCCTTTGGCTTCATTATTTATAAACACTTCTCAATAACAGGTATTTTTTTATACCTACTGACTGTTAGCATTGTGCCTGTTTGTGTATCAAACTTGTTCTTAGTACATTTCATTTTGCAGTTAGCTAGTAAATGCCAATTTTAAAACAAACTAAAAATATTTATATAGAAAATGATAGGTATAGTTTGTGTGCAATATCATCTGTATTTCACAGTATAATAAAATAAAGGTACATTATAAATAGTCTCATTAAATATATGCAATTTTTCTGTGTGAGTGGCATGTTCAAAAGCTTTGTTTGATCAGCTTGGTTATCAGCTTGGCTTGTTCAAGAATTAGTTTTAGAGCATCACTGCATCCAAATATGAACAATAACACCATGAAAATTGCCTGACATTTAGCCCTTAAGTAACAAAGAAACAAAATAGCACTGGGGGTGTGGGGGGGCAGGGAAGAAGGTGGGTGTTACAATTTATTCCTGTCAAATTCTCAAGCATGATGCTTCTGGCTTACTAATGTACACAGAATCACAGTCATATTTAGTTTTGTTTTACAGCATTATGTTTAAATTCCTTTGCTGGCCTGTAAGAGTGAAGAGTGATATTTCTATCTGTTCATGTGCACAAGTGTACACACACCCCCCACACTTACTCAGCTACCCTGGTCACTAAGTAAAAGACAAGGTTTATAGAGCCTATACATACCTATTGTCATATTGATAACTTTATGCTTATCCTATTTCTTATACTATCATTTGCTCTATTCAGAATAATAATTATTTAAATTTGAAGTACTTGTAAAAGCTCTAAAAGTTAACATTTCAAAACAAGCTGGATATGGAACATTAATTGAAATCAATCCTATCTTAAATCTAGCATTAAACATGCTACACATTTTAGCAGAACACTGGAGGTTCTCATTTATGATTACATTATGTTCTACCAGTTTTCAGAGTTGCTACCAGATCTAACAGTTAGGTTTGCGCAAGTATTACTGAATGTAGAGAAAAGCTTTTGCAAAGATTTAGAAATAATTGATAATAGCAATAACAGAAAAATACATTATCTTTTTTACTAATATGCAGTGAGTTGATTTGCCAGACAAGTTCAGACAGATAAAATAACATGTATTTTTCTTCAAAATCAGTACATTGAATGGTTGCAGAAGATTTTCACCTTGAAAACTTAAGAAAGTTTGAAATGTATTCAAGATTTAAAGAATGGTCAGAAGTAAACTAGCATACTCCTGGGTAAATGCACAATACAGCAAAAGAAAAGCAAATACATTTTATTCAGTTTTTTCTAATGGTTAAACACCTTCTATAGTTTAAAGAAACAACCTACCTTTCAGCAAACTTTATATACATGGCTTTGTTCAAATAAATAGAAATTTGTGATTAAGTGCTCCACAGGACCTCAGCATTGCACAGATGCTCTGTGAAACTTGTTCATGCATGCAATTCTAACCATGGGAAGAAACTCTTCTGCACTTGTGGAAGGATAATGAAGAAATCATAGTTCCAGGATTTCACACAGTCACAGTTCTTCCTGACCATAACCTTCAGGCCAGCTGCAGTCTGCCAGGTCACTTCAGCTGACCCAGCTTGCTCATTTCTGCTCTTCTATTGGGATTAATATCCTTTTCTCTTCCCAAGTGTCTTCTGCACAAGCACTATTTTACTCAAATCTTTCTTTCCATGTTATTGTGTAATGACTACACTGGAATAAGAGATGACTTCACAACTGCCTAGGTGATGATGTTTGCTCACACATCCAGTCACATGATTGAGTGTCATATGCCTGAAACTACAGCTTCTGCCATGTAATTAGGCCTTAATCCATCCCTTGATCAGGACTACTTGTTCAAACAGGTGTTTTTGGCATGAGATAAATCATTCACAATTATGTGACAGCAAAGGGTTCAGTACTTTGTTGTGGACAAACCAGTCTTGATTCAGGGAATTAATACTTAATTATGATTAATTTATTACCAATTTTACACAAAATTCTGATCAACAATTCAGGAATTAAAAAGAAAGAGGACACAAACAATCAAACAATTAAACAGTTTTACTTCATTCTCACCAGGTTCAACTTCGAACACCTATCCTCCCCTTTTTTTCTCAACTTCCTTGTGTCCATCTTTGTTGTACCAATGAGGTGAGAGACAGCACGAGGTTGAGGTATGTGCTCTCTTTTTGCTTCCCTCCCCTCAATGTACTTAGCATTTTACTCATTTTTCTTGTCCTTTTTGCTTCTTCAGGTTTTCATATCACTCTGTTTCTGAGTGTTTCTCCTCCAGCATGGATTACCCATGGGCTACAGCTGCTCAAAGATGTTCCCTAATGCAGAATAGGACTTTCACAGGCTTCAAACCCCTCTGAGTTATTCTCACTCCAGCAGGTGCTACCCACAGGCCATAGTCCCTTTGACAGGGAGGGCCTCTTTCCAAGAGTGTCTCCAACAATCTCTACAGCAGCATCTCTAGCAGCACATACCCAGAAGCATCTCTCCCCCAAAGCAGTCACTCTATCATATATTTTTGAGAACAAGCACCACATGGTCCTCTGACTAGTGGGAGTTTTGGCATGTGAGAGGTTGCTTATATCAGCTTCACAGGATGATCTTTGTGATTGGGACATGGTAGCTCACAGCCTCCTCCCACACAGGTCACCACCTCAGCCACCTCGTAGGTAAACTTTGAGCTTCTCACATGTATAAAGCTTATCTGTCTTACCTAAGAGATTACATGCCCCGACTGAAAATTTCAGCATCACTCCTGGAATATTTTCCATTCATTGTGTGAAACTCTTGCTCAGCCTTCTACCATCTTTCCCTATCTATTTTTTTACTCAATTTCTCAAAAGTGAGGAAACTATAGAAAAAAACCCCTTTTGGTTTCTCTAACCCTTGCCTAGTATCCATGTCTGAAGAATACCTACAACAGCTGTGCAGGCAAAGGACACTTTTCAACAGTCAGACTGAAGAACATCCTATAACTTTCAGTAATAGCATCAGGAAATTTGCATACATGCAAATCCATACATTTTTTGTCTAACTAGACCTTTCAGCACCTCTCAACAAAGGATGTCAGATCATCTGGTTTCATTATAATATTACCTTATGAAAGTTATTTTCCTGTGAGCAAGGTATCTCTGACATGATAGCAAATGTAAGGGCAGTTTACTAGCACTCTTAAATTAGTTCACATAGCAGAAACACTTTCTCAGAGTAAAAGCTGATATTTTACTGAGATCAGCCATGACAGCCACAAACATCCATGGCTACAGTTGTATCAAATTATTCTACTGCCAGCAAGAAACACTCAATGACATTTTGTTCAGTTTTTCAGAAGTTTTACTAATACTCTGTTAATGGTTACAGTGAGATAAGAAATGCTAAAGATACACAGTCACTCTAAGAGGTACTATTTTTTTTAATCCTTCCTCTTTTTTAAAAAGAACAGCCTTAAGAATAGATGTAAAGCAAGCTATAGATAAACAATAGAGTGAGGTAGTTCCACACTGTTTAAAATGGTATGTAAATAGTCCCTGGAAAAATGTAGTACAGTTGCATACATCTATAAAAACTTAGGAAAACTTAGAAACTTTAGGTTTCTCTAAAAGGTGACACAACTGACAGCTCAGCTGAAATGCCTCCAAGATTATTTCAGTTGGGAGAGACCTACAGCAATCATCTAGTCCAACTGCCTTTCCAATTCAGGACTGAGTTAAAGTTAAAACGTTATTAAGGGCATTTTTCAAATTCCTCTTAACCACTGACAGGCTTAGGGCATCAATCATCTCTCCAGGATGTCTGTTTTAAAGCAGGACAGTCTTACTTCTGCTCTCTAATTACATCTAGCAGCCAATGTGTGGCTGTGTATTTTATTTTTGTCACAAATTGAATCAACCTGATTATTAAAATCACAGTCTTTTTTTTATTCTTATTTCCCCTTGTCTTCCTCATCCTAGTATGCTAACTTTCTTAGTTATCCTCTTTAAAATATCAATTGACCTAATAAACTAGTTGTATTGCATTTGTATTGTATAGCAAGTAAAAAAGACAAAACCCCATCAATTTTTGGATGATAGAAAGGTTTACTTTTTAAGGAAGGAACTCTGTACTGCTGCAGCCTGAGTTATATAAAAATAAAGGCTCTTGTTTCTTAGGTGATGTCCCAGCAGGTAGACAAGCATAAGAAAGCCCGAAAAAAAATCCATCTTCATACACACAATTGTTCTTAGCATATATCAACATACCTGACCCTAATATTTTGGAAGACTGGATATTCATTCAGTCTCATTACAGACACTCTTTACCTATTGCATTAAATACAAGGAAAAGTGATCATCTGAGAAAAGAAATGAAGGCACAGATGACATACCCAGATAAAAAGAAGTTTTTGAGAAAGTGGCATCACAAAAGCCATTAAATCTGAATCAGAAGCTAAAGTCCCTGTCTGATGGTTGCTCAAAACAGAATGCGAAATAAGCAAGCAATAACTTTTCCCCCCTCGAGTCTTCCTTTTAGCTTTTGCCTATAGTGTTGTCAACCTAGACTTCTCAAGCTGTATCACAGAGGCATTCCATTTTCTATAGTAATTATCCTCCATTTTTCAGTAAATGTTTCATACTGCTGTGAAACAAAATTGAAATCAGCCCAGTGGAAAAGTGAACAGGGAAGAAGGTCAACCTGGAATAGAGGGCAATAAATAAAATGATTGACTTTGCAGACCAGATTACTGTGTTCAGTGTGAGAGTGGATGTCATTTCTGAAGTATTTAAAAGGGTAGCAAGCAGGTAGTATTTGGAAGTATGATCACATGCTTTGAAAGAAGAGAAAAAAAATCTCAAAAAGATAGAGCTTATTAAATACCACTAACTCATTAACTAATATATGTATACATCTATAACTATTTAGTAAAACTCTCAAGATATGTTTTTAAATATATTAAAATCCCATGGTATTTAAATAGCTTCATGATTGTCCTGAGACAAAGTGACTTTGCTTACCTCATTTTGTGATCTCATTTGTTAAAATCTATTTCTTACAGTTAATAAAATCATAAATGTCTGAAATGAAGCATAGCATTGTGCTCACCTGGAGACTTCCTGTTCAGTAGCAATCTATGTGTTTATATATACAGCTAATAGAATTGTGGTGTTTTATCACTATGAATTCTTTAAAAGCAGCAAGAAATAACACTTTAGACATAGGAAAACCAAATAGAGTAAGACAGAAATATGTCATTCATATGCAAATTGATAAGAACTCAAATGCTGACAGCTCTTTTCTAATTACAGAAGTTTATAGGCTCTGACTTTTATGACTAATTTAGGATGATAAGTTTTAATGAAAGTGTGTGTAAGATGCTTTTGATGTGTAATAAGGTCAGGTAAAAACATCTTGAGATATACCCAAAGTAGAATGTGCAGTCATGGCGGTATCCTTCTAAAAACACAGAAGTCAGAAGGCTTAAAAATCAGTCCTAACAAGCTCCTTACAAATATGGAAATATTCTTGAGTTCTTTCCATTTATTTGCTGTGTCAAACTAGGACCATGCTCCAATGGTTAAAGAAAAAATTTAAAAAGAAATCTAGGAATCTTAATAATATTATTTAAAACTATCCAAAACTATTTTTACACTTAAATTTAGTAAAGGTGAAATGGTAGTATACAATAAACCGTGTGCAATGACTGTCTCATTAAGCTTACTGGGTATGTAAGCAATACATCTAGTGAACTGCCCAAAGTCAGTCCCTTTGGGACTGCATTTGTTGCCTGTACAGGCAATGAATCTGTAAGCCCTGCTCCAGGTGTCATCAGACTGCATTGAAGACTCATGGATCAGCTAAGTGTACTAAGCTGCTCAGCAGAATGCTAACAGACTTGGCCATGATGTGTCATTCTTGCATTTCAGCTGCAGTGTGCAGACATGCACATAATGTCTCCTCAAGTTCAGCTGGGTTAGAAACAGACCAGCAAGTCTCCCATCCACCCTTCAATACTGAAACAGCCTGATGGTCCCTGCTGCAGCAATCTTCTCTCCAAGCTCTCCAAAAAGACAGAATTCCTTAGCAACCTGGACAAAAACTCTTGAAAAATCAACTGGGAACACTGAAAAAGACTAATACAAATAAGCACACTCCCAAACTCCTTGATCTCACTCAGCAGTAAGGGAGCAACAGATTGCAGACTACTGAGGAAGGCTGGACATACTCAAGACCATGGGGCCAGACATGATAAACACAGACAATTGCTGTTTTGAAGCCAGCCTGCCATCAGGAGAGGTCCCTGATCTCTGGAAAAAGGTTAAGACTACATTCACATTTAAAGCCATACGTTAAGACTTATGCAGAATTAAAAATAATACAATTCATGAAATTGGCACCAGTGTCTTTCACCAAAAGTAGACATGTTTACCTTGGTAAACAAAGTGAAACCCTCTGGCTGATGCCCCACTCTTAGCACTGAATCGCAGAAGAATTTGATTAGATGTAGCCAAAGGCAATGTCTCTCCTACAAATGGAAACAGAAAATAAATACACAAACCAGAAAAAACAGCTATAGCTCTTCAATACATAATCAAATACGCTGTTAAAATACATAATTTTATGTTTTCCTCTATAGTTAAAGAAAACATAAATAACATTGTACAAAATTAAATTTGCCATTATCAGAACAAAAAGACTCCATGATTCAACATGAGAAACCTTCTGGCATTTACTGCAGCAGCTGGAACTAGAGCTCAAATAAACTACTTGACTGGAGAACCCTACTGCCATTCAGGGCCAAAAGTATTAGAAGACTTTTTAGTTAACTTTTGTCTGTGACTGAGAGCTTTACTTTGCCTTGCAAAACACATTAAGCAAATAAAAGCATTTGAAAAATGCCACAGGAATCTTCATGGAATGCTTACCATTTCAAAACTAAAACTGAGAGAGTGCAAACTCATGACTTGCTTTATGTAGTGGCTTCAATAAAATAAATGGTCACACATGAACTATATTACATTATTAACTCTCTTATAGCATTGCAAATTTTATTTCTAATTTGAGGATTAATAAAGATATTTAATATAGTTTAACACCTTTCCTGATATATCTGTCATAAGTCATGATAAAAGTTCAATAATGAAACACTCTAGACAAAACTGCAGCACTTCTACAATGATTCCACTACATATGACTACTGTTTTCATTCTCACTGGACTGTATAGACCCATATTTTATGAAATTCTACAGAAATGAATGATGATTTAAAATATCTTATATAACCAGATATATAATTATTTCACTTTGATTAATTTTATAGTATTGCAACTAGTGATTCCATGTAACAGAATCCTGAATCAATGTAAATCTGATATGTCACAAGCAATAAATAAAAATCAGAATTTTAAGTTCCCTTCAAGTATTTTTAAATGTCTGTTGTGAAAACAGACATTAGTTTCAACTTTTACACGACAGTTTGTTGCAGTAAAATTTGGTGCTTAGATGGGCTGTCTCTTAAATTTAAAAATTTCATTTTGTTTAGTTGCTGAACTCCTGTCACTAATTAAACATATCTTAGAATTTTTTGTGAACTCTTACTATGACACAAATAGCTAGGATTCACCAGAGGAAAATTAAAAGCTGAGTTTTTCACGTAAAAATATATTTAGTACAAATCAAAGAGATATGTTATATTCTTTTCATATGAAGTATTTATCCAATTATGCAAAGTAAAAACCAAGAAGCCATGAATAGCCCTGTACTGCAAAAATTTTAAACTCACATATAAACTCTACTAAATACTACAAGTGTTTAACAAGTCCCATTCATAGCTGCAGAAATATACTTATATATCACTGAAGATGAACACAGTCATTACACATGCACACATTGGAAATTTGACCATGTTGAAATCCATATAAGCTTAATTATGATTTCACAAGGTCAACATTTTTCTATAGTTACCTGAATGCAACAGCTGGCCTTCTTTTACTCGAAGTGCATGTTTGCATACAGATAATTGCATTTTGTAAATACAAGTAATTTGTGTTTAAATTAGACATTCAGAATATGTAGATATGTATTTCAAAAAGTTTAGGGGCAGAGTAGATAATTATACCATACAGTCTGCCCTCTTATATGGAGATCTGAGAATTTCATTCAACTCTTTCTATACTCACCCAAGTGATCAGCTCTTGCCTAAACCATATGCTCCAGAAAAATGCCTTGATTCAAAGATTTAGAAGGGTGTTCTATTTCCCTTAGCATCCTGTTCCAATGACTTTATTTCCAAAGTAAATTCATAACATTCTCCTGATTATTTTTTTCCATACTGAGCTGTGTAAGAAATGCACACTTCCATTCTTTATTAATTACCTGAGTGGGATCCAGACAGTGAACTAAGGAGTCTAGCCTGAGAGTTTTCTCCATCAAATAATTCTGCCACATCATTCAAAGCTGTCTGAAAATAGGCAAATTGTCCAAACACCACTACATTAAAAAAAAAAAAAAAAAAAAAAGAAAAAGAAAAGGATAGAGAGGAAAAAAATAAAAAGAGACATAAAAGAACTTAGGCTTCAGAATCAAATTTAAGGATGTATTCTGCTTGTCTTACTTATTAATGAATTCCTGCATGAATTTTTCCAACTTACTTCATTGTGTAACATGATAAAACAGCTGCATTAAGCTTAAGTGATATGAATATTTATTTTTCTTTTCATTATTTCCATATTTTTAATTAAAACCAAATTTATTAAATCACACTTTCACCAAAACCATGCCCTCCAGTCAAACAAGTCTTATTGCTTAGGTACCTATGAGAATAAGAAAATGGAATATCTAAACAGAAAGGTTTGTACCAAAATTACATTGCCAACTATAGCAACTACTAAGGAGCACATAGGATTAGTTGCTTGCCTGGCTTTAGTATGAGGAAGATTTTATAAAGTTATTGATTTGTTAATTTTTAAATTTGCATTAGTACTTATTTTTTCAGGACGCTATAAAAACTGATCAAATACAAAAAATACCAGTGTGTTACCAGCTTTGACATATTGCTACAGTTAATTCACACTTCAGCTGTACATAATTTAAAGTGTATTAATAAATCATTTAATTATATGTCTCACTAGTAAATATCGAATAGTTCACTGAATTCAAATATCATATAGCAATAAAAGCATGAAGTAAAACCAAGTCAATAAAAATATTATTTTGTCACTCTAGCCATCTATATTTTATTTACAGCTGAGTCCTTACAGGTTTCATTGTGCATAGAAAGTATGAAATGCATTAAGTTGCTGTGAATTCAGCCTTTTGGTAAATAAGTAGTAAAATGAAGCTTACTGCTACTTGTCTGGACTTAGAAAAAGCCTGCTTTGTAGAAAACTATACCTTACATACAATTGCACAAGTTTTAGAGATTTTGTCCTAGTATTTGGACCCATTGAAATAATCAGTTTTGTGATTTTTCACAAACATTTCTGGTACTTTAATGTAAAATTACTTCCTTTCCCCCCACTGTCCATCTTAAAAAAACATTATTCTACTCATCTTGCCCTTGTTAAAACATGAAAACCAAAAAATTAAAATGTAGGAGGAATAAAAGAACTTGTTTTCTGACACCTGATTTTACTATACAGGAAGCTTGAATGAATGATTATCCTGATGATGAACAATGTAATCAATGAGGATGTTCAGGATATGCTTAGGTAGCAGACATAGATGTTTTACTTGAAGTCAATTGATTACTCTACGCAGAAGTAAAAGGTTAAAACCCTAGAATCATTTTCCATGTCAGGAATATATTTACTTTTTATAAATAATTTGCAATACAATGTAATGACCTCAAACTTGAGGTCATTATTACACATAAAGGCCATTTGAACAGTAGAACAATGATAATGCTTGATAAATCAATAGACAAAATTCTTACCAAATTCTTTAGGGACAGTAATTGAATAATGGCAAGTCTGCCCAGCAGTGTAATTACGAGGATAATTTGGTGACAAAACCACTCCCTCTGATCCAGTATACTGCCCTCCACATGGTGCTGGAAACAAACACAAAGAAACACATTATATTAATTAGAGTTGGCTGTATTAGTTAAGTCTGAAAATAAAAATCAAAAGATATCAAAATGACACTCTACTGGTTTTGCTTTTGTTTGGTTTACCTGTACTGAAACATCCAATGGTTCTTTCTCAGGATATAATTTTATTACAATTTCTTTAAAATTAGATTACATGCAAGTTTTACTTGACTATAAGTATTCCCATAGGACTGGAAGTATAAGTTATTTAATTGAAAGATACTGTAAAAACAGACTTTAGGTTGGGTTTTTATTTGAATATCTGTCCATATCTATCCATGTTAAAAACAGGTCAGGAAAAAATATGGTACTGCATAAAAAATGGCACAGAAGAATACATAGATATGCTGACACTACCCTGCACAGAATGTCAAGGATTCTGCTTTGTGAAGCATGCTTGTATTGCTTTTTTTCATATCTTCCTAGATGATTATGAAAAGAGCATATAGATTATACATATAAAAAAATCCTTGGCTTCGTACGTATACAAAAAACACAACAGAAAGGAAGGAGAAAATTTTTAGAGCTACAGAAGTTAGAAGGGATATTTAAGAACAGTGAAGCTCAAACTTCCAAGACAAGTCAGGATTTATATGAGTAGTAGTTCTCTCTGTATCACGAGAAAAACAGTAACAATGGATACAAGGCATATTCCTCGATGCATAGGCTGTAAGTGTGGCATACTAAGGGACATATGGAGTGGCTATTTTTAACTTCAAACATGTCCTTGTGTTGGATATTGAGTAAATCGATTTGTATACATTGAAAAAAAAATTTGCTGTCACTCTTCTCACATTTTGGAAAATTCTGGCTTCCTATCAAAATCTTCATCAAAATATAAGTCTTGTATTAAATTAGTTACATGCAATTCAGTGCTCTTTTTATTGTGAGAAATGATTTAATAAAAAAACTTATAGTTTTCACCACAATAACAGACTATTGTAAAAAGTTACCTTACCCAAAAAAACCAATAATGAAATTATTTCACAAATAAATAAATAGATAAATAAGGTAATAAAAAATAGCACAGCCACATTAATTTGGTTTTAAGCAAGGAAAATATCATTCTACTATAAGGAAAAAAATGAATCAATATTACCCTGCTGTGGGCATCTTACATATAGCAGAGTACAATCTAACACCTTCCTGGAAAGTAGCTCAGAGAAGGACCTGTGGCCCAGGTGGACAACAAGGTCATTGGAGTGGGGCTATGAAAGTACCTTGTTACCAACTCCTGGCTCGACAGACGTAGCTCATGTGCTGCAAAGCTGTGCCCAGTGAGTGAGGGCAGAGCCTGTGCTTGGCTCTTAGCCCTTGTCGAGCAGACCTATTCTTTCTGCTCCCTGACAGGTCTTTAAAACCATGCTTGAAATATCTACACAAGTGTGACTTCCTTATAAAAAAAGGCAGCAATTAACACTACAAATCCATGTCTTCTCTTGGATGCTTATATGAATTATTCAAAAATTCAATGTAATGATAGAAGATTAGTTTGATCTATCAGCAGGCAGAATAGGATTATGTGGCTGAGGTGAACTCAAATATCACAAGGAATTCATTTACGGCATGAATTTAAAATCTTTATTATTTCCTTCTCTTCTTGCTTTGAGGGTATCAGAAACTATGCCACAAAGTCTGATTACCACATGAAATTCTCAAGTCATGAACATTTCACTGGAATGAAAGTGTATCACTTACACTTAATTTAAAACAAACTCCAAAGTTATGGAGTTGTAGAAATGTTTTCTTCTAAGTCGCGTTTTTCTATAATTAAAAATCTAAAATTTTGCAGGAGATTATTTTTCAGCATAAATAAACTAATACTTTATGGATTTATTAACTAATAAATGTAAATTATTTTTGATTTGTTAAAATTGTTCCATATGTATATATATATACACAACATAAACACTGAAACAAGGAATAGAGGATAAATTAGTTAGCCACAGTTCTGAGATATTATTTTAATTATCTGCCTCAGTAACTATAATTCCTATTCCAAGCTGACAATTAATGCAGTATTGAGATGGTTGTGGTATCTATTCTAAATAATACTGGGTGTCTCAAGAATCTTACACATTACATTGCAATCATTATATGAACATGTGTTGATTCCAGAGTTTAAAGACATTTTTAAATACTTATAACATTATAGACTAAGCTATAGTCCAACAGTCATCATGATTCTTAAGTTTTTGACCTCAGGGTTTTGTTTTTTTTTTAATGCAAGCTGTATGTGTAGAAATAGTGTAAACAGCCTCAGGAACTGAGGAACTAAATTCACTGGGGGGACAAGGGAAATGGTAAGAAAACAGTACATACCATTACAAGATGGCAATGCTCTGTTCCATGATGGCTTTCCATCTGCACCAATTACACATGTTATAGTTGAAGGTTCAATAATCTTATATCCAGAATCACACTGGTAAGTAATGGTTGAACCAAGCTTAAAGTCTGTTCCAATCCTTGTGCCATTCATGATGTTTCCAGGATCAAAACAAGCTTCCCGTGGCTTTTCTGTTAAAATGAATTACAGTAAATCTATATACACTTTCAATTAAAAAAAAAAAAAAACAAATCAAAAAGAAAAATTATCAGTAGGGTTTTTTTAGTCAGTTTAAATTTTTCAACAATTTAATAATATTATTCTTGTTGAATCATGAATCATGGATGTTTGCATAAGATTGGCTATGTGGAAGAGGAAATTATATTGAGAGGATCTAACCAAGAGCATTTTCATCCTACCTTTTGTTAGCAGAACCCTCCAGAAACTGAACAACTCCAATGAAGTTTAGTGTTTAGTATTGAGTATTTAGAAGAAAAGTGGCCAGTTCTAGAATTCACCACTTCTATATGTATATTGGTGACAAAAGGAAGATTCTGGAAAATGTGGGTCCTCTCCAGAAAGAAACTGGAGACCTGGTTACCCAGGACAGGGATAAGGCTTAGGTAGTCAACGACAAGGGCTTGTAGAAAAAAGACAAGGAGGAGTGGCTTCAAACTGAAAGAGGATAGGTTTAGGTTAGATACAAGGAAGTAATTCCTTATCATGAGGGTGGTGAGGCATTGGAACAGGTTGCCCAGAGAAGTTTTGGATGTCCCCTCCCTAGAAGGGTTCAAGGTCAGATTGATTTGAGCAAACCAGTCTAGTGGAAGGCGTCCCTAACGTGGCAGGGGGATTGGAACTAGATTATCTTTAAGTCCCTTCCAACTCATACTGTTCTATCATTTATACACTTTTATTAGGCAAAAACATACTGTCCATTGAGAACAATAATTTTCTTAAATACAGTATTCTGTTCCTGCATCTTTTATTTTTATCTCATTATAGTTTCATTTAACTTCCAGTTGCATAGAGGAACTCATATCAGACTATGCTGAGAATAAAATAGACATACAGTAAAAATGTGTATGCACATTTTCAATTGCCATCTTTATCTCTTTATCTCCTTCTGCTCAGCATTTCGTTTTCTTTCCTTGCAGGCCTTGCAGATTTCCTGGAACAATTTTTTTCCCATTTTTTTGATATTTTGTTTAGGCAGGGACACACAGTCTTAAGATTTAACTTATGGCAATATGACATTTGGGAAGAAGAACCTTGCACATATGGAGAATAATGCATGATGTTGGATGACAGAAGACTAAATATAAAAATGATTTTACAGTTGTTTTTCACTCCTCTCTCTTTTATATTTTTTCAGTATTTCTTAGATATTTTTGTCCTTAATTTTTAACATGTACATTAATGTGGTTTGCTTCCATTGTCAAGAGTAAGAAGCTGAGGCAGCACTTCTGCTGCTGAAAAACAGCTTGATAAAACTCAGCAAAGATTATAATCAAGCCACAGACAACATCTGTGACTGGAAAAGAAACCAGCATCTTCAATGATTTTCCAACTTTAATAAACAGTCAGCCTAACACAGTCTCTATTTAGTAAGAGGCACCTCCTCAAAAAAAAAATGCAATTGCTATCTGGTAGTGTATATTCAAAAATGCATTTGTAGATTCAAAACAATGTGGAAAGGAAAAATGTATTAGCATGTATTGACAAGAAAGAAAAAGCAGTCAGCTGGTATTCTTGGGAAGGACTATTCCACTATTGTAAAACTTTTTTCCAAATGTTACTCTTGATGTGCATCTTCTACCTATTTTTTTTTCCTGGAAGTTGAAAACGTGCATAAGTGATGTGAAAGAGATTTCATGAAATAGGATTTCTGTGTTCCTTCACATATTAACAGAAAATCGTTTTTAAAACATACATTGATGCATCAAGGTATTTGGCAGTTCAATTATGAGTACATAGAGAAGTAAACATATTTGAGTCTCAGTAATTACTAAATAACATTTTTTTCCTTTTATTTAGATTACTATGAGAACAGTACCTTTATAGTCAATGGCAAATCCTGACATTCCAACAGAAGCATCACTGCGAAAAGCCAGAAACAGACTGTTACCACTGCTCTCTATTCTTTCAGGAGCCTGTGAGCCTTGAAAACTGCCGATGAGAGGACTGTTGGAATCTTCTCCTTCATAAATATGTAGAAAATCATAACTGGGTTCCATATTGAAACTGAAAATAAAGGGAAAAAAATAATTAAGTCTTCAAGTTTTTTTTAATTAGTTAAACATTACTGTGACTATAGCTGCCAGTTTTCTGCCTAAACATTTTCTTCTCCAGAAATGTCTTTTTAAATATGATTCACAGTAAAAGTTCACTAACTTTCAATGGAGTTCTTTTCACCATTTATACAAACACATTCAGCTTTCTAAATGCCATTGTGAATGTTCTCCCACCTATCTTAAATACCTTTATCAAGATCATGGAATCACTTTCTTCAGAAAGGCTGCCTCTTACCAGTGACCACAGGAATGAACCAGAAAAGTAGTTTGAGTTAAAAGTCCAGATTTAGCAGGCTAAACTGGATTATACTAAATCCACCCATTACAAACATAAGTTTATCATTTTAGAAACAAGATGCTTTCATATAGATAGACCACTATCTTGGAACTTGTTTTTGTTCTTACCCAAATGGCATCAGACATGATAAATTAATGTGAACTAATATTAATTCTCACCAAGCCATCTATGTTATGCTGTATTTGATAACATTAATATGTTTTGCAAAGTAATTATGAAGATAATACAAATGGAATGTCTTTCAGAGGAGTTTAATTGAGGTGAGTTCTGAGACAACATAAAGATAAATCTCAGTCAGTTCTAGGAGAAATGCATACAGAGTTAGATAAAAGGATATACTAGGAACACAGAAGAAAATATATGAAAATTGAAACTACATTACAAAGGGCAAGCAAGGACTCACTCAGGTGGATAGTTTTGGCTTTTTTTCTATTTATCTTTGTAGAATAAAATAAATAAATATTTATCTTTTTCCCAAATGTGATGGTCAGCTGTTTTTCTTTCTATTATACCAGTTAGTATTTTTAGATGAAAACTTTTCCAGATTATATAAGACAAAAGGAATAATATCTTTAGCTAAGTAATCCGCGGGAAACATTTGCATAATGCCAAATGGAAACAGCTTCATACAACGAATAATATTTTATGCCCTATTTTCAAGAGGCAAGAGAAGCCAGAAAAATATTTTAAAATATTTGCTAAGACAGAAAATTTTTAGTTGAGGGTTTTAGAAGCGTTAAAAGGAAAAGAAGCAAAAAGGCCAAAACCAAGGAAAATCAAACTGTACAGAGCAATGGTTTCCAATCTTTCTGGAGGAAACACACATTTGACAAAACATTTTACATCTCCTTATTCTCAGTCCACATTCACATCCTGTACAGACACTGCTGCTTTTTCAAAGCCAGTTCCGTGAGAATAGAGCAGGCCTCAGCTGTAGCATTCTGCCAAGTATGAGAAAGGTTAGGTGAAATTAATAGAAAATGGTATGTTAAGAAAGTAGGTTTTGCAGAATAATGTCAAAGAAACATTATTCCCTATGCTCTCCATCATCTGCCAAAGGTCTTGGGAGTCTGGGGAGGTCCCTGCTCTCTGGAAGGTGTCCAATGTTACTGCAATTTACAAGAAAGGTGTGAGAGAAGGCCCAGGGAACTCCAGGCCTGTCTAACCTGTCTAACCTGAAAACTGTGTGTATTACTAGACTGCAATAATTTAAAGAACGTATTGGAAGTATAGCATAAACAGACAATTCCATTATATTGATCATATTGTACTCCTTATAATAATACTCACAAACAAATCTGAATACTGAGTAAGTTTCTTCCATCTTATTTGAAATGGAGAATTTGAGCCAATTATTTAGGCAATCCACAAAAATATGCTGCCTACTACACCTATCGTGGTATCTTCAAGAGTGTAATTAGTGGAGAACTATGGTCATCTATATGCTATTTGATCAAATACCTGAATAACAGAATTACCATATTTTTTAATTATATAATTTCAAGTACCTTAGGATTCCATTCTTTAATTTTGTATCTATCAATAGTTTTTAGAAAATAAACTGCAGTCCATAATTAAAGAAACTGGATTTTTTTTTTTGGTCTGGTGTTGTTTGGTTGTTGTTGTTTTGGTCTTATATTGATTTTTTTTTCCACACAGAAAGGGTACAAATATTACACAGCAAAATTCTCAACCTAAAAGAATCACAATTGATCGACATTCCACTAAAGTTAATGGCAATGTTCCCATTCTCAGCTTTAAAATCACACTTAAAACACAGTATCAAAAAATGAAAAAATATTGCATTTGTATCCATCAATATAGCAACCAAGATGAATATATAGGACTGATTCATAGAAACAATAGAGTACATGAATATGACTATATCTCTGAACTTCAACTTGTAAAAATTTATGCAACACATATAGGTTGATTATGGAACACAGAGGAAATAATTAAAATTGTGATGCAAAATTATCTCAAAGTCGTTTATCTCTTGACTAAGTAGAACAATTTATTTTCTGATCTATGCACTTAAAGCAAAGTATATTTAGGCTGTATTGCTAAAAGCCTGTAAGAACTGATTTACAGATAGAATTTCCACTGCACTTTAAGTCTTGACTATTAGGCACAATAGCATAAATCATGCATTTCAACAAATTGATAAGGTCTTTCAAGGATTTTTAGTTGTTATGTCACAGAAAGTTTTGTTCTTCAGGAATATATCGGATAGCAAAAGTACCATATAGCTATATATTTTTCTCTTACATTATTTGGAATCAGTGATATAGCACATATTAGATATATGCTCCAGGATGTAGCCAGAGAATTTAATTAGAAGCCTTTAGAAATTATAAATATTGCCATTTTTAGATTTAAAACCCTTTAAAACAGAGACATTCATTGAGAAAAGGTACCTTTTGAATATCAAGGCAATGACAAAGTCAGGGTTTACTTTTATTCTCCAGTCACATTCTTTCCCAGGAGGATAAGGCTGTGGATAGTTAGGTGACAAAATAACTCCTGCTGGGCCTGTCAGGTTTCCTCCACATGCAGCTATCACAATGTAAAAAGAAATAGGAATATGGTCACATGTTAAATTCACAAGCACATATTACCTGTTAAGTAGGATTAAAATGACTTCTATATTCACCAAAATTAATAATGATTTTTTTAAAAAAACAGAACTTTCCCACTTCATGTTAGCAAAAAAATTTTCTATTTTCCTTTTAAAAAAGTGACCTTTGTTCATATTCAAAAGCAGTACAGGAAAAAATCTTTCTAAAGGAATAAAAAAAAATGACGTTAAATAGGAAGTCCTGTATATTTTTGGTATTTCTTAATCCTGTCTCTATCATGCTGAAAATTTATGTACTGGTAGTACTTTAAGAACTGGGAAAGCGCAGTAGTAGGACTCAGGTTGCAGTTTCTATTGACCATAGATGTTGCAGAAACCAGAATAACTTATTGCACAAATCAAAAACCAAATACATTAATTTAGTTACCATGAATTGAATGTGACTTCTAAACAGATAAGGAATCCTACTCTCATAGATGAAAATCACATAGAAGTCTAACAAAAAAAGTAAAGTAGTCAACACAGGGTGCATCTACATTACCAAGTCAACCAGACTCAGAGAAACACATTTTTAGTGCAAACGAATTGGTGCTAAGGATTTGGAATCTACACGAAACTTTTTAAAGAGGTTTCTTTTCAGGCCATTCCATTTATAAGTCAGCATACTAAAGTAAGGACTTTATGAAAATTTTTAAATGACATATAATGGCTTTACAGAACTCTTAAGGTTTCTACTGTTGTCATGTCTACACTAAAGATTATTTTAATCTGCTTTCCCCTTCAAAGTCACCTTGAGTATATGGAAGAATAACAGGAACTATGTTTGTACTTTTTGACCAAAGCGATTCTCTCTTTCTTTATATTTCCTTCTTTCTTTTATGTTTGTTTTGTTGGTGTTTTTTACTAGACTGTAAAGGAATATGGTATGATTATAATTGGTATTCAAAGTAAAAGTATGAATCTTCTAGACCTTTAGATACCACATATATATTATTTTAATTTTTTTATTTAGATGTTTGATTTGTGAATGATCCCCATATGTTTAGCAAGTATTTTCATACTGCTTTGTACACTGCACATAAGGTATTCAGAAGACAGTAAGCAGATTATGTGCTGCTCCAATTCTGTTACATGATATGGAGTCAGAGAAAACTATCCTCCATTATCTTGAATCCTGCAGTGTTTTTACTTCAGAGAAACAGAGGGACTGCAGTTGTTTGAGGATATGCTATTTCGAAAAGTGCCTCGTAGAAAGAAAAAGCATTATGTTTATTCCAGAGATACTGTACCTCGGTTTTAGGATTGCTAAAGTAAGTCTTCATTTAATTATAAATCAGTAGGCAACAAAATAACAAGGATTTAAAAAATTACTGTGCCTAGCAGATAAATTTCCAGATGTTGATTATTCTTAGAAAACCTACACTGATGACCTTAACATACAATTCATCAAGACTTCTAAGCCTGCAATTATTACTCTACTGACAAGAACCCCAGTGAAAACCTTTACACAATCTAGCACTATGGATCTACCCTCTCCTGGTGCTATGGAAATATATCTAAGTTCTTTCAACAGCATTGTCACTTGGATCCCCTTCTCTGTATCTACTTTTCCCAATAAGTAACCATCTTCCAAGGTATTGCACAGGATAGGTATTTAATATTTAAAATAACTCAGAAAGTTTTCAGAATAAATAATGGATCACAGTTATGTAACCAAACTATTACATACCAGAACATTCTGATGAGACAATTTCAACATGATTTTTTTTTTATCCAAATCACCGCTTCTGTTTAATTATTTCTATTAGGCTTTGTCAATTTTAAACTTTTATGAAGTTTAAAGTATAAAGGAAGAAAATCACACCCAAAAATCCTGTTAATCAAGAGAATGAGACTGACATTGTCTGTAAGTACAAAATAACTGAGTTCTGCAGAGATCATCGCTCCAGCAAGAGCACCATATGCCCAGTAACTGAACAAGGAATCTGATCTGTATTAGTCCTGAACAGAGCCTAACATCTCATCTTAATACCTATGCATGTAGGAGGATCAGGTTGCCAGAAGAATCGGTTATTCAGTTGCACACATGTAATTTTAGCCTGTCCTTGCAGCTGATAGCCAGGGTCACACTGGAAGGTGGTGGTGTCTCCAGGTTCTCTGCTGTCTCCGTATCTAGTGCCATTCTGTGGTGTCCCAGGATCATTACAGGTTGATGCAATGGAAGCTGTAAGGGAATGATGAAATAAAAGCTGTAAGGTGTAGATATTTACCATCCATAATTAAATGCACATGTTCACATCAGCATTTCAACCAGAGACAATATCATTTGCTCTTCAGTTAATACAGGAAGGCATTTTGTTCCTTCACTTTTACAAAAATCTGCCCACTGAGACAAATCATGATTATGTTGACTTTCTGCCCATATCTTTAGTGTAAAAATGGCCTGATTTTGTCCAGTTAATACATAAAAAGAACTAGTAACTCCTTTTCTCACTTAAATATTCTGATTATCAAAACAGATTTGATGCCTTTTGCACAATAGTGTAAGTATCGTGTTGTAAATAATATTGCTTTATAGTCCTAATATCCTGCAGCATGCAAATGCTGTTTACTCCCATCTGGCTAAATCAAATAGCAGTTTATGCAGTTCTGAAATTTTCATTTCAGGGGCAAGAAACTACTTTCTTAGAGATCACTTAAACTGAACCTTAGCAAAATATCTCACTCAGTTCTCAGTAGCTGAATGTGGATGTTGTTTTCTAAAAGAATAAATTTATTTAAAAAGCAATGTTAAACTAACCATCAGTATGGGATGACTTAAAGCAAGTAATCACCCAGAAAGTGGATACACAAATTTACATCTACTGTGGATTTTTGGTAGATGCCAGGTCTCTTCTGGGTTCGGGTTCTCTTCTACTGGCTTCAGGTATTTAAGCATCCTGAGTTGCAATAAACTTTGTAGTCTTCCAAAGGAAAGGAGGTTCCATCTCTGGAGACTAATGTCCCTACCGAATTGCACTCTGTTTCCTACCAGCCCTTACCCAAACATCTTTTTCAAAGAACTTATTACAACTGTGAACAAAAGCCAAAATAAAAAGTCATAAATCTAGTGTCACAATTGTCATCAATGGTACTGGTTGTCTACCATCAATATGCAACCTTCCTGACCATAATAATCCATTTTCTGAATTAACAGCTGAGCTGCATCTACTCCTTCTGTCCACACCAAAAGGGTATATCACTATAAGAAACAGCAAGAGTAGGTAAATATTTGCAAACTTGAAACAAATACCAGATTGTACAACTGGAAAACTTTTTTCTTTTCCCTGGGAAGAGAGAAAGTTTGAAAAAAAAATAAAAGAGTAAAATAAGAAACAACCATTTTGGACTCTTAAAGCAGTTTTATGCATGTTCAAGCAAATGAGTGGTCACAGATAAATCAGAGGAATTTTAAAACATCTTTATGGGAGAATTTGTGGATTATTATAATTAACACACTAGAAACACATAAACTTTGTTTAACATTTTATTGTTCATAGATTTTTTGTCTTTGTTTCCATTCCAAAACAATAGATCTCATACTTTGAATCATTCCTATATGCAAATGAAGTAAAAGATATGGCAAGTTTTTTAACCGTGGTGGACTTTTTTCCACTAGGAATTACAGTAATAGCTGTCACTACTAATGACTACGGTGTAAGTATTCCCCAGGCACCACTCTGACAACTTACCTGACACCCCATAGCAGTGCAGTTTACTAAAAGTATGTTTGGCCACAAGGGAATGAAAGCATGGTCATGACCTCAGAGTTTTTCCTGATTTGACAGACAACAACAGCTCTGAACAATGGATCGCTCTAGTGCCTGTGTGTTAAAGACTTGCAATTCTTTCAAGTAAATGAGCACAAGCCCATCTCTATCATTAGTTGCTGTCTTCTTTTTTTAACATATCTCTGAATAGATTCATTTTCTTTTTAAGAGGTTATGCTATGTAATATCTTAGCAAACACTTTCCCATTTTAACTGTGTCAAGTACCCATCCATTAAAAGGGACTGATGCCTTCTAATATTCATTTCACTGTTAATCTCCATTTCTTTTATACAAAGTTCTAAATTTTAAAAATTATCACAGATATTTAATAAAAAAAAAGTTCTTTACACTGTTGATCTTGCAGCCTAAGAAGTTATTTTATGTATTTGAAACCAACAATCTTTTTATTGCGCCAAATACACTTGATCCTAATTAAATAGAACACCAGACATTTAAGCACTGATGTGTCATCTAGTAAAGTGAATATTTAGACAGACTGTCAACTTTTCAACTTGCCTCCTTTCCAAATTGTTTCACTTCTCAGGAATCCCAAGAGATTCTGTAACTGCATGAAAATTACAAGCCTGATAGTGCTTCTTCTGGTATTTTGCAAATATCTGAAGTGCATAGAGTTCATATGCATTTATAAGTAATTCAGTAATTAAAAATTACCAGCCTTCCATCACTGCTCTTTTATGACATTGAACAAGTAAAACATACACACCGTAAAGCAAGGAAAGCAATAACTTTCTTTTAGGCTCAAGGATGCAAAATCAAACTAAATTACATAGTTAGACTTTTAAAAAATGACCTAGAAAAATTAGGTTCCTAAAACAGCATAGCCAGGAGATAAGATGTGAATGCCACTAAGCTGGAAAATAAGTAATTGCTACTTCTCAGCTCTTGCATATGTGCTCTAAGCCTTAAGTTTAGATGATACTCAGTGGGTTATACAGTAATCCTCTGTACAGATTTCCCATCACTTACTGTCACCTCTGCTCAGAGAGGAACAAGCTTCTGTGTGCACTAAAGATGAAACATAGAGGTAGGTTCCAGGAGAGCAGACAGCTGGGAAAACCACAGATTGCTAAGGAGTTTTCAGACCTCCATATGTAGACAGCCACTGCGTTAAGCCTCCCTGTTTCTAATTTAGGAATCTTTCACAATCCCAATTTAGATTTTATTTTGTATTTGGTCCCCAAATTATATTTCAAAGTTCATTTAAAACGGAACTGAAAATCAGTAGGAAACTGCTTTTGAGAATATGACACTGTGTATTTTCATGGCTGCAGACTCGTGAGCAAAATTATAGATTTTTGGCTAATTTATCTCTTACTCTGGTTTTTTTATATATAATTTTTAGCTTGCATTCTCTTGTACCTCAAGGTAATAAAAACTTTGCCTTCATCCATATAATTTTCACTATGTCTGTGGTAACAATCATGTAATCCATTTGCTGTAGTGTTGTGCTACAGTCACTATTTTTTTCTAGTCCACATGGTTGTAGAAACAATATAGACTTTTCCAGGCTTTTAAATTGCACAAGCTTTCCCTGTTTAGTGTATTATGTTTGCATAATAATAAGCCTGAAAAGGAATTTTGCATATCAAAGCTGAGATGTATGTAGGATTTTCAGTGATTTCAGACTAACATTTCAAAATGTCAAAGAATAATGTTTGTTCTCTAAAAAGTAACTCACATAACATGTGTAAATGTACAGACTAAGTAATGTGCAAATTAGCATCAACAACATATTTAAATATCGTGTATTGTCCAAGAATGTAAAGAAAAAAGAAACCCAAATACCAATGCAACCTCTTTATTAAAGGCTGGAGTACAAAAGTTCATAAGTTTAGAGATAACCACCAAAGTAACCTACAAGATTTGTTTTTGCTTAGTTCCACAGGAACCAAATGAAGAACTGCTACCCCCTATGAGGCTGAGGATGCCTTCCCCAGGCCATGGATTAGATGATGGATAGGAGTGCAATGACAGTTTCATTACCATGGTTTCATCACCATGTTATTGTGAGGATGAAATGCAACATTTATAACATCACAGACAGCAAAAGACACTGAGCTGTGAAATTATTAGGTTACAGACTTGAAAAGGGTTGAATTCTTGTGTCTTGTGTCCTTCTATTTTTATTTTAACAAGGGATGTCTTAATGGATTTTTTTTCGAACTCAAAATTTATTTAGTTAGTAAGGCAGATATGCGATTATGCATAATGCATTGTAAATTTCTTTTAAAATATATTTTTGTGCTAGCCCCTTTCCCCAGAAATATAATTGTGAACCAATCTGGAACAATTTCATGATGAATTCTAGGAATGAAAATTCTGTCATGGAAATACTTATACTATTTAAATGTGGTGGCTTAGGCCATTAGGCAAGTGATTAAAAGATATCTCAACAATGAAGGAACAATTTTCAAGACAACAGTACTCAGTTCAAAATAGGTGACACAGTTACTGTAAAAGTTGCTGCAGACAAACAAATGATCAAATAGAATTGCAAAATTGGACAAAAGCAGAAATCATTGCTTTAACAGATGTCAGATTAAGCCCAATGCCATTAGAAACAACCAAACAGCTGATAGTTAAGCTTTTGCCAGAGGAAGTAAGTTGTCAACAGATGTGTCAACATCTGACAGAATAATTTCCAAATAATTGTTCTAATTATAACTGGTGTAACTTGCTTATTTTTATTATAATAATTGGTTACCTGTGTTGTTAAATTAAAGATTTAGTCAAGCATCTTTACTCACCATTGCTTATTTCTGCATATACTTCAAGAGCAAAATTTAAAATATTGAGAAAGCAAGCAAACAACAGAAAAATCAGAAGTGGACAACTAACTATACAAAAGCCTTCATTTTATATCTTTGTTTTTAATAATATTAGTGTCTGAAGTTCTCTTAATAAGACAGAAATACTACAATAAATTGCAAAAAGGTGCTTTGCTACTTTATTAGCATCTTGACAGTTGTTTTATACAAACAAAAAAAAAAAGATCATATCTTCGTTCATATGAAAGCAGAGATAGGCACATTTTTAATTAAAGTGTATGCTTACAGAATACTATAACTAAGAGAAATCAACAATGCTGCAGAACCAGAAATAGGCATCAAAAATTATCATAGATAGGTCTGATTCTAAAACAGCCAGGTATCTCAAAAAATATTATTAGGTTCGGGGGTTTTTTTTCAATTTTAAGAAGACTGTGAATAAAATCCTTTGATGTATTATTTGCCTTGAGGACCGAAATCTGTAAAACCACCTAAAGAACTATAAATTCATCATTTAGTTGAAGAAAAGGATACAGTTCTCTTAAGTTACAACAGCTGAGAATTTAGCTGAAGAAAAAAAAAGGATAGACTATTAGGGTAGAACTAATATTTGATATTTTTAAACTAAGGCTATCAGAGCCTGAAAGAATGACAGTATGACTAGAAAATACCAGTGCTGTTCCTATCATCTGTCACTTCTATTGGTTTTGCTAAATATCAAGTAAAAAAAAAAATATACAGTTAGAAATAAAAACTCTCAATAAAATAAACTTCAGCTCAATAAAAGCAATGGACCATCCGTTAGCATGGGATCCAAGTGTTTACAGAAGTCTAGAGTAGATGAAGATTAAACGTTCAGGGCAAAATTAATCTGCTTCAACGTAGGTGACTAGTCTCATTTCAGATCCCTTATCATATCCAAGGAATCAGCACAGGACTGGAAGACAGGAGTGAGAACTTATGTTTGTGTGACCTGCAGTGGCAGATGGAGACTAGCCAGCATACTTTATGGCATCTCAAAGGAAACTAGACACCTGGGAAAAGACAGATAGGATTCATTTCATCTGTCCTTAAATATTCAAAAGTTTGAAAATTAATATTAGTGTATCAAGATCTGTAGCTGATAAGAAAAAGACACCTTCAGATGGAAATTTATCCCATTTACCTTAGATATGTACAACAGAATTAATCTAGGTTAGATAGCACTTTTTTAATGGTTAACTTACGAAAGAAGTTTTTGATGCCAGTAATTTATTTCTTTGCAATAAAGAAGCCAAATACCAAATCTGCCTATACCCTTGTGCCAGAAGGAGCTGGTCAACATCTCTGACTTGTAGTACATAGCTTAAATGTATTTAATCCCCAGAGTAAAGGTCAGTTTTGTACACTGAACTTCATTTTTTTGTCCTTTTATGGACAACTAAATGGTAATTAGGTTTTAATGAAAAGCATTAGACTGATTACAATTAGCATAATCACTCTTGTCAGTTCATGTCCTCATGCTCTACATGCTGAGCTGAGTGGGTAAGACAGGGCACTTTAACATTCAAACATTTTGCAAGATTCAGCCAATTACTTTTTTTTTTATTATTAAAATACCTCTAATTACATTTACAGTAAACGGTAAGTAATTTGTAAGTGATATTTTCTGATCTATCTCACACTACCCTTTCACACCACCTCTTTTTTAGTCAGAGGCAGTTATGGCATTCTAGAGTGCAAAGTATAGAGAGTAATTAGCACATTCACAGCACAGTGAATCAAATTTTCCAGATGAAAATTAGCACTTTAATGTTTTGTGTTTAAGTTGCTCATTTGATCTGATATTCTGAAATACGATTCCATAAAGGGATGTTCATGGATGCAGACACTCATCCCAACTGCATAATCCAATAAGGAAGCTGCATTATTGAAGGTTTGCCAATCCCTGCAGTTCTGAACCTGAAATTTACTTCTTCAATTATAATTAAAAGCTAAATACTCATTAACAGATGCAACACTTGAAAATCCTTCACATGACACAAAGACAGAAAACTTCACCAATTACCTTCATAGAACTCAAAATAAAACATCTACATCTTCTGCAATTGCCAAAACAAAGTTTGAGCAATTCAGAAATCTTTTACATATTGAGTTACAAACTACCAAAGTACTGAAATGTCAATATTCTGTGCAGCTTTGCTACAAACTGTCTGACAGTTTGAACACATGATGAATACTAAAGCATGTAAAGATTTCCACTTAGCCATACATGAATTACTTTAAATCCTTTACATATCAAGGCTACAGTGGCCTGCTCGTTGCCTCAAGACTAAATAAACTAGACTCTGATTTTTAGATTAAAGAACTAAACATTTAACACATTCCTTAAATCTTATTTTTTACTCTTTACAATTTAAATATTAGTGACACATTCCACTTGTCAAGCAGAGTGAATGAAACTGTTTTCCCTATACTTGAGCACTCAGCTCTTCATCACTAATTCCAATTAATTCCTGTAAGACATACTCTGCAACTGTCAGCTTGATCACTCAGTGCATCCATCAGATATTATACTAGGATGGGAAAAACAGTTATTCTCTTAAAGCATAGAATTGTCTTCTACTTACTATTAGCACCACTGAAGGTTAAGGAATGTGTTGGTAAACTGAACTGCTTAAATATTTCTGTCCTTTCAAATCTGTGCATAAAGTTATTTTCACATAATACAATGTTAATTGTGTTTGTTAATCCTGACCCTGATAGGGAAAAATCCTCACTTTCATTTCCACAAATGTAAAACTTATCCCCATGTTTTTCAAAAAACATGAAAAACAGCATATTCTATAACACACTGGTGAGAAATTTTAGAAATATTTTTTCTGCTCTTTGTCTTTAATTCATTTTAGATACTTTTAACTAGGTTTTTTAGGCTGATGAAAGAGTGCTTTGGGGAGGCAGATACAGCATTCAGAAAAATCCAGGAAAATTAAGTAAATAGGTAAATGTAAAATACATTATTTAGAGACTTGGAAAACCCCCAAGTTTATATCTTTATGCAAATAATAGTGACTGAAAGCTGGTTAGAACCCTTTACTTCTGAATGACATCATCTATGGAGAACAATACTTCTACTCGCACACATTAATTCGTAATTTTCCTATGTCTTGATCAGAAATACATACATTGTATCGAGCCATTTAAGGATGCAATGACTGAAGCAAAGACAATGATACAGTCTCCTGTGCCCTGCCCCTGGTCTTTAAGTCAAAATAACATAGAAAAACTCCACATACCTAGTTTTAAAATATTGATCACTTGTACAATGTTGATCACAACTTCTCTATAACAAAAAGAGGCTTTTGTTTTATACCTAAAGATCAATTTGATTAGTTTAATAGTAAATTTTTAAGTGTATTTCAGTATGGTAAGGTGTGTTTCATTCTTTAGCTTAATCATACAAAGAATGTTTAAGGTCATAAAAATCATGCATCATGCAGCCAATGTTTTGAGAAAAAAAAAATCCAACCAGCATAAACATTAAATAATACATTATTAAGTAGCACTGGTGGGAATATTTAAAACTATTGGTGCTGAAGAAACGTTCTCTATGTAGAGACCATTTTGAATTGTTAAATAATGCTAATTAGATAACACTAGGTCTGTGATTGCTGTAGAAAACAAGGAATAAAAAAACCTAAAACATCCAAAGCAAATCCAAAAATTCTCCCCAGTTGTATCCAGTTGCATAAACACATAACATAATTAAAATAATATAACCTCTTTTCTTCTAAAGACTGAGGAAGCTGCAAGATGGGAAGGAGTTAGTAAGTACAGGAATGTATATAGATAGGGTATGAAATTATTATATTTGAGAAGAAAAATATTTACGTACTTGAAAACTGAATGGAGAAGCCTGATTTGCTGATGAAGAAATCACTGTCAAATTGTAATGTTAATGAGTTGAAAGTGCTGTGAATATCCTCTGGAAGAGCTGAGCCACTCCACTCTTTGAGAAGTATGCTGCTTTCAACAGGCCCATCCCATACCTTCAAGATGTCATGAGCAACCTCAGTATCAAAAACAATAAAATGCAGACTGCAAAGAGAAAGTAAAAGCACTGTGCATTACTCGTTAAACACAATTACACAAAACTCCAAGCAATCATCCCCAAACTGTAGTTTTAAGATGCTGTTTAGGACTGAAGAGGAGCTGGTGGTCCTGCAGAGTTATTAATTTTTCCTGTTGAACATGCTGATCATGTAAGAGAGATGCAGTTCTGTTTTATAAATATCTGAATGACAGAAAATGCCATTATGGGACGTAAGTCCTCAGGACTTAATTTATAAGTCTATAAATTATCTTATTTTAATGATAAATATTTTAAGGTATATGAACTATGATTAAGGTATATGAACTATGAACCCTCTTTTTATTCAAATGAAAATAGCAAAAATGCTGTTTTGTTTGAATTATATGCAATTGAAAAAAATGTAGCAGCTACTGGACAGTAGAACACATAGTACAAGAAGTCCTGTCAGCATGACATTTCCTTTCTAATACAAAAAAAAAAGAACAATATCATGGATTGGCTTTTTGCTAAAATTCATAAAATATAAAACTGTAATAATCTGTATTTACTTCCAGGTGAAGAATTGTATTTATTAAGGTGTTCAGGAATGTTATGTTTCTAGTCAAAATATGTGCAATGTGTCCTAGTCCTGAATGCTTACATTCTTAATGCTGAAGAAATCTAATAGATAAATATCAAAATGTTTGTTTTGGTTTTTTTTTTTCAAATAGTTGGGTGATGACATTTCTTCATCTTATTAGTCATTAACTGGAAATCATTAATTTGACAATTGTTATTTAAACAAAAATGATGCATTGAAATAACCCATGATGGTGCAAATTCAATATTTGGCTTAGTGAAACAGGATTACAAAAAAAAAAGGGGAAAAACCTCCCACTGAATAACTTTGTCATTTACTTATATTGTTTTGCCTGTGACTCCCTTTCAAATCAGAATATTCTGTGATTATGTTTGCCTTCCAGAGCAACACATACTGAAGGCCTACTCCCAAAGAGGTGGCTGGCTATCACCTATTGATAGGAAGTTGAGAATAAATCTCTTGTTTTCTTCTGCTTTCATGCATGGACAACCTTTGGGGTTTTTTTAATTAAACTAACTTTATTTTGACTCACAAGGGGTTTTTCTCATGGTATTTTCCCCCCACCCCATCCTGCTGAGGAGGTCAGTGACAGGTGGGCACATGTTACCACAGACTTTTTCAGGGACCAGTGTGGGTCTTGAAATAACATCAGTTTTATATGAAGGTGCTATAGCTATGGTAGTAATTGTCAGGTTCCTGTGTAGAGTTTGTTGGCTTCACTGATTAGCTCTTTATTGTGCTGAATTTGGGAACATGTTAATTCAAACAATGGGTCTGTGCTTTGCCCTGGCATTGATGGCCTTGCTGTGCTGGCAGAGCTTTGTGGAGAGGATGAGAGAATGCAATGTTCTTTTCCTACCTGTGATTCATGGGAATTATTTTATTATTCAGATTCCTGAAGTTCTTGTTCAAGGACCTCAAGCTGTTAAATACAACTAATAAGAACTATAACATATTCTGGGGTTTGTGGAATCTGGTGTTATTCTGGTGTAAAAGACAACTTTTGGGTGAGGCAATACTCAGAGGTGCTTTGAATGCTGGTTATTGTGTCCCATATCCAGGGACTTTATATCTGAACAGGCAAGCAACCCGGGAAAACTGATGCAACACCTGATAGAAGCATATCTTGACCACCCCAGTGAAAACCAGCAGCTTTTGTAGGACAATCTGAGAATTACTAAAAATTTATCAAATACTGAAGTCAACAATAAATACTGAAATTCATCATGTACCTTATTGTCTTCCCTGGATCTGCTTCAATAATCCAAGTGCAATGAAGATTGTTGTCATATGGTGCTGGGTAACCAGGGGACAAAATGCGCCCCGAGGTAGCTGCATGAATTCGACCACCACACTCCGCTGCAAAATAAGGATTACATTTCTGATGAAACCATAGTAATTTGCACTTCCATTTTCTATCCATTCCACATCTCTGTGTCTTCTAAAAATTTAGCAGAGTGACCTTAAACTTCTGAAGTCGTACACATACATACAAACCAGGACATGTAAATAAGTTAAAAATTAACACAGTGATCTCATTCCTACCTTGTTATAAAGGAATAAACCATACTTCTCTGATTATGTTACTTAACTGACCAGACGAGTTCAGTATGTACTAAGACTAATATGTACAAAAGCACAATTTTAGCATTAGCAAGACAGCAAAAATGTTTCAGAAATATCGCATCTAACATGCTTGGCTTTTCTAATAATGAATGTTTGAATTTAAACGTTACAGCACCGATTTTTACAATTAAAACAGCTTTCTGTTTTGCTGTAATGTCAACATGATTTTATTTTAATGTTTTCAAGTTACTTCTATATAACTCCAAGTTTAATTACACCAAAAACCAGTAGGTATTGTCTAGCAATTTCCTTTGGTATTTAAAAAATTAAATACCGTATGCTTGCAAAGCAAGAGAGTTAATCAGAAAGCTATGATTTGATACTATGTGGCATCTGGTTTAAAACATTTTTACTATCAATGCTATTTTTGTGGAGAGACCAACAGCAATTCTAAGCATCCATAATCAAATGATTCTCATGTCTCTTGTTTAGAGCATCATTCTCTTGTCTGGCCAGTGTAAAGACACACCCTGATGAAACAGAACTGTGTAACGGTCACGTGCCACTGAACTAAAAAGGATCAGTGATTCTTCAGTTATGTACTTGAATTTCTATTTCATTTATAGTGTTGCCTTACAAGTAGTTATTAAAAAATCCTACCATGGGGATTTATTCAAGCACAGCTGTAGAGCAAGCATAGTAAGACAGATTATGAAAAAAACATTGCAGCTGGACCAAATAATCTATCAGCAACACTCCTAACAAATACTAACCTTTATACATGCCACCAAGCCACCGCTTGGTGGCATGTATAAAGGTTAGTATTTGTCAGGAGTGCTGCTGATAGATTATTTGGTAAACAGCACCAAGTTGTTACCATGAGGGAAAACTACCATAAAGGAAATAAGGTGACTGATTTACTTATTTATCCTGCTGGTTTGATCACACAAAACACTGCATTCTATATACAGAACCACAGCGGGAAACAGTTTTAGTACAAAATTCCTTCAAACGTAACCATTGTCTAGGACTTCAATTAATTTCCATTATGTAATTATCACTGTGGTAGATAAATGCAGATAAGAAATGCCTGATACAGTACTATATTTACCAAAGAACTAAATTTAACTCAGTGAAACCAAAATTTAAACTCAAACTAATTGACATCTGTGATTTAAAATTCTGAGAAGGCTCATTTAGGAAAAGAATACATCATAAAATTTGGGATGATGCCTTATGCATTTAAATTTTTTTTTTTTAAATCAATTTTGTTGAGGAGTGGATCAAAAGTAAACTTTCAGAAGTGATTATAAAAACTTTATTTTCCAATATGCAGGAATGAGCACACTGTAAAATCACCACCTCAAAGAATATACTATGCAAACAGCTATACTATAACTAATAGAAGTGACTTAAACATTTCTGTCAACTTCTAGAGAGGGAATGACAAGAATTCATTGGCTTTCTTCATTAAGGCTTAGAACATAGAAAAAATAAGAGTGTATGCTAAGACTAGTATAACAGTGTATCACTAAAAATTAATAAGTATAGAATGCATGGACCATGCCTATTTATAGGCTTGATATTTTTTGAGAATGAGACTGAAATGATAGTAAAGACAATGAAGAATACAAATGTCACTGAAGGGGACAGCAAATATCAAATGCTGATCCAGAACATGAGCAAAAATACTACATCTGCACAAAAAGAAAGATATTAAGAAAATGTTTCTAAAAATGTAGGTGATGCTTGGAATTCATGATTTCAGAAGAAGGAAAAGAAAAATAAGTCATTCAAATCAGAGTAGGAAAAGATAAAATTGTGGTAACATATGATAAAACTGATGGAAGGATATGATTTTATAAGTCTAAAGGGGGAGGGAAGCAAGCCTGAAAAAATCTGCATATATATATATAACTGAGTTTTCAGGGATCTTCATGACAAGCTTTCCTGTGCACAGAACAGTAAAATCCCCCACAATTTAATGAAGATAACAGACTGTAAAAGACCGTTTAGAAGGAAATACTTTTAGAAGATTCTAAGAGAATATGGAACATTTGATTTCATGGGGAACTAATTAATTTTTCAGAAGAGATTTAAACTAGAAATGAGAAGAGGTAGTTTATACAGAACTTACACGATATCAAAATTTTATTTTAAAAAGAGGAACAAGGACAGTAATTAAAAATATATGTAGAGACATAAAAGCACATAGAAAGATACCTTTTGGTTGAACAAACAGAAAATAAGACCAAAATCTCTCTCAGGATACCAAAAGAAAACTAACTGCTGTATTGATTGGGGGACATATTTTCACTTGGAATCATTTGTGGAGAAATTCCTTGAGAATCTTATTCATCTCCAAAAGATTGGAAATAAAATACAGAAACCAAATCTAGTAATGCAAGGTACAAAATCAAAGGACAAAGAGAAAAAAAAAAGAAGAAAAAAGATAGAGTGGCAATCCTCAGTGAAATATAGAACATTAAAAGCATACTGGTATCAAGAAAACTGGAAGTACAAATACGTAACAGAAGGCACATTACATAGTAGGAGTACAGTAGTAAACTAAATAAAGTCAGTGTGAAAAAACATACATATTGTTTAAAAGTATTTTGAAGCAGGATTATGAAAAATATTTTACTGGAGCAAAGATGGCAATTTTCTTTAAATTCACTTGATCCTTGGTTCCCTAGCTTCCTCCAGGTCAGACTGGAACACACAGGATTTTTTTTTCAATTACTAATAGTTTAATTGCTGTATGTTTGAGATTTTAACATCCCACATACAAATTAGACGATAAATCATCATACTGGGAAAAGGAAATAGGTAGATGGTTGGATTTATTCACCTAATAGACTTGAAACCAACAAGTATTTTAGAGTTGATTCTAAGTCTTACTTGGTAGTGAAAACAGGCAGAAAAAATATTGCAGAAAATGACCTTAGAGAAATCACTTCACTTAAATTGCATGGAGAAATAGGCAAAGGTAGGAATAATTAAGGGTCTTCTCTACAAAAGGGCAAACTTAGAGGAAAAGGAAGCTAACCAATTAAACTGAAGAGCATGAGGACTTGAATGCATAAAGAGCCTGGAAAAGTCTTTAAATCAAAGCTGGATAGTTGTTTTGACCTCTCATATAAATAGACAAAAACTTAGAGATAAAATTCTAGAATCAAGTGGGGGAAATAACCTCTACTAAGACAGCAGAAATACTGCTCACTGATGTTTTTCTGGCACTTACCCTCTGGGCAAGCTGAATGTTTTAAAGGAAGGGAGCTTGCTCTTTTGTAGACTGCAAGTCTGTGAATGTGTTCAGAAGGAAGCAGGTTCTGGAACAGAGAACATAGCCCCCGAAATGGGAGAAAGGCAACAAGAAAGATCGTGTAGATGAGGTGAGTGCTGAAAGAAGCTAGTCACCTGCCAGTAGCAGACAGCAGAGGAGAAAACTAAGCATCAGAAGACACACAGAAGGAAAGGTTCATGGGAACTTCATGTGAAAATTGAGGTCAGGAAGACACTGGCAATTGCTGGATTGGAAAGCACAACTAGAGGATGCAAACTGCCTAGTAAATGTACAATGGATAACAGCTATACTGGCGTTCACTTATTCTGCATGTTGGTTAGTAATTCTTATTTAACATATATGTTGGTTTTAATGAAACAAGATTTCAGGCACTTGAAGATGGGATATTTGAGGAAAAGGTCTACCTCAAGGCTCTGACAGATGGGGTATCTTAGCATGGCAACAAGGACTACAGAGCACACAGAGAAAACAATCTGCCAATGTGGGATGAACATTAGAAATTAAGTTCACAGGAATGAGATGCTGAAATAATTTCTGATTAAATTAGATGAGGAAAATAAATCCCACAACTTTATTTGCTTTATGATGGGGCTTTCTTAGTTTATGAAGTGTTTAGACAATACCACTGCCTGTGATAGTGTATGACTCAATGACTCAGGGCTTCAGCAGCAGCAAAGCAGTAGCCTTCCATCAAAGACTGCTCTATAGAAAGAAAGTGTTTTCTAGTAGTTTTATAACCATTAATAGACAGCCACCAATTTCAGAGAAGTTATACTTCCATGTCCACATTCAATCTTGAAATTTAAAATATGTTTGCACCATTATCATCTCATAAAGTATAGAAAGACAGAATATTTGGGTCAGACCAACCATACCAGACCATTGTCACAATCTATATTACCTATGCAAGTAGGCAAAGGTCTGTCCCAAACTCTTCGATCTCCACTTAAGCAGGTCATAATACTACTACCATGCATTGTATAGCCAGGATTGCAGCTGTATAAAATGACAGTGTCTACAAAATGTCCTTCATCTCGTATCTTGTAGCCATAATTTGGTATGCCAGGATCTTCACACTTTACTAGGTCAAAACCTGCAAACAGAAATGGGAAAAGAAGAAAAAACATGGAGATATAAAATACCAAATAAAATATAATGGCAACAAATCTGATCCTGACGCAAATTAAATTCTCATGATACAATGACATTAGCTATATTCACAGAGACCAAAGTTAAATTGTACATAATTTGGGTAAATCACAAACTGAAAGACTAGGAACTAATTATTAATTTGATTATGACATTGGCTTACTGAAGAAAGCATCTTCTCTATACTATGCTAAAATAGTGAGAAATTAATTTTTACTGCTTCTGTGTTTTACTACTTCTTTTTTATTCAGTGGAAAGAAAATATTGATCCTGCTTTTGGCACTAAGTAGCAGCTTCACCTCCTCACCTAACCTCCATAACAAAGTCAAGAGACTATAGTGGTAACTCAGGAAGCATGTGCAAAGGCCACTTCATCCATCCTAGTGTCAAGATAGCATTGCTTCAGTTTCCTCTCTGCTGAAAGGAAGAAGTATTTCCACACTCATTTTCAATTAACATTCTCCTTTTTGGACTGTTAACATGATGAATGGGATAAATACTGCCCTCTGTAATCCATGATCTGCTCTGAGCAGCTACAACTCTTATCACATTTTATGCATTAGACTCTTCATTGTCTTCATACAGCATTGCTAGAATGTACAGACGCATTCTATATCCCTCCTTTTTCCTTCAGTTCCTGTTGTTGGAATAATAGAAAGAGCAGTTCCAAATTCATCTCTCTCAATTCCAAATTCCTCTTCATTGTGGATTCTTCTTTATTACCACCATGTTCCCAAACCAAAGAAGTAATTCTGACTTTACAAATACTTTCCATTTTGCCATCCTTATTTTACTGAACAGCTTATTTAAATGGTTCTGAATCAGGCTGTTGGTCTTCAGTTTTCTTTTTTCAGTGCATTCTTTACACGAGGTTGCTCAGGGAAGCTGTGGATGCCCCCTCCCTAGAAGTGTTCAAGGCCATGCTGGATGGGGCTTTGAACAACCTGTTCTTGTGGAAGGTGTCCTTGCCCATGTGTAAGGCCCCAAAAAATTTGATCAATGAGACTTTTAAAGGGCTTACAGTTGTTCATGAACTCTGAGTTAGACACATGGGAGAAATACTTACAAGATATCCAAGAGGTCAAAACAACAAAAAAACCTTTACTTGCACTTTTAGAAAACCAGAGAACTTTGGCAAAAGGTTTAGAGCAGCATTCAATCAACATGAAACAAACACTTCTCAAAGCATTAACTTGGCCCATTCAGCTTAGCAAACTCCAAGCCTGATAGATTCCAGGTTTCTCAAACCATTACTCAAAATCCTGAGGTGAGGGAATTAGAAAAAGGAGAGAAAGACAGAAAAGACATAGGAAAGAACAAACACAGCTATCACTCCTGGTTCCAGTGGTGTTTATCTGATAGAAATTCCAAGAGGAGGCAGGGTCAAATGTACTCACCTTGTGTCTTGCTTTAAGTACTCTTTGGCTTTTCCTGGGCCCTTACCCCAGGTGGGGCTTGCATTCATTTGGCCACTTAGGAGCTGGGTTAGGGGCTCCAGGGGCAGGTGTGGAGCATTGCCTCTGTGTGCCAGGGGTTGGCAGCCACTGCTGGGCTGGGGAACAGGCTGGGGGAGGGGTGGGGTGTAAGGGGCAGTTCATCACCTCACCAGTGCAAAACCTGACCTGCCCCTTGCCCCTGCCCCGCCCCGAAATGTTTCAAGCTAGCAATCCTTCCAGGCGGGGGGATTGGAACTAGATGATCTTTAAGGTTCCTTTAAACCCAAACCATTCTGTGATTATGTGAGGTCCTTCACTATGCAGTAAAGAACACCTACAGACAATCTTTAACTATTTTACAAATATACAAGCTGGAGTTCGTATCCTGTTTTTCTTGATGCCTTTCTCCTGGCACTGAGATCAACCATAGCTGAAAAATTTGCAAGGAGTCTAAGGAGCTTTTCTTCCTGTACAGACACTAAAGATATTCATCAACTAACTCCTCTGAAAACAAAAAATACCTTTGGTTTCTTTGTTCATTAATTGGACACAAAGGTCAGGATTTACCTGTTATAACTCAGGATTCTGAAAATTAGACAGCTAAGTTTGAACTAGTCTATGCCACTTCAATTGTCAGTAGAACCATATGAATTCTTAGAAAACAATCTGCCCCTTATATTGACAGGTATTCAGATCAGTCAGCTCAATCAGGTCCTGCAGACATTTATTTTCTACCTTTATTTTAAACTGAGCCCAGGTTCTTTACAGGCCAGAACTATGCCAGAACCGAATGCTGTTTCATCACATCGATACTGCACATCTGTCTCTGCTAATATCAAGCAGACAGAAACATCAAACCCTGGGAACAATAAGAATACTCTGACCACAGTCATGTACTCTTAAAAACGAGCATGGCTGTTTGCAAGTCACTTCCTGGGAATCCAGTAATCTGTCTACTGTATTATGCCTGAGATTGTTAGGGAAAGTTCTAGACAAAAGAAGGCAAGATAGAGTCATGTTAGTATTTACCCTAACATTTCTACAGTCTAAAGAATCACTTCCCCATACTATACTCATGCCCTGACAATGCTTAGTTTACTAGCAGAAGAGTAGCCTTTATGTCAGATGGAGTATCTATATATCTATATATCTATAATTGCACACAGTACAAAAAGATTATAGAAATTTATTTATTATTCCTTTGCTAAAAGATTGTTTCCATGTGAATGTCTGCACATCCCTGCAATTTCTTTCTGTTGACTGAAAAAAAAAAAAAAAAAAAAGCAAACATGGTCAGTTTCCAGAAAAAGGTGTAGCAATCATTTTAACTGGTTCTCTATGGATGCTGAAAAAGCCTCAGCAGAGAATTTCTTCAGCTCTTTGCAGTAGTTTGTGAGAGTTCTGTCTTTCCCATGCAGCTTACTTTAAACAAGATTACAGTATTGTAAACTTGCACCTGCGGGTTGTTTGGCATAATTGTTATGGTTCTAACTAGAAAAACATTCAGAGATGGGTGTCTTAGAACTTGACCAATCCCCTTGAGGGGTGGATGGCAAAACCAATTACCTTACGCCACTTAATACACTTTGCGAACTAGCATATAAAAGTCTTCGGAGAATTCATTAAAGTGCTTCCTTTTATCCCTGAGCCTGGACTTTGTGTCATTCCTCTACTCGGCCGCGGTGACAACAGTGACAGTTCTCAGCAGTGATTATATAAACAGTCACATCTAAACAGTTTTCTGTCTTTTAGAGTTACCAGTATCTTATGAAGTATGATTAATCTCATCCTAAGGAAGAAAAAAGTGGATTGGATGGACCAGACAATTCTAAAAAGGTCTATTTCTTCAAACCTATAAAGAGCCAAAATGATTTGGTCATTCAAATAAGCTGAACTTCACAAGACATATATCATATGTCAGACTATCGTTCTGACTTGCTATATTTCATTATTTTAATCTCCTTTTTAAACATACAGAGACATTTATGTAAAACCATGAAAATGTAAGTTGTTTGATAGATAGCGTGATATTTTAATGCTGATTTGACAGCATGAGCCAGTATAACACTATTTCTTTGCCACTGCTTTTAGACACTTTCCCATTCTTTATTAGGTGCAACATTTGGTTATCAAATGCAGTGGCATGTGATTGACAGATGAAACTCCCCTGATTAAAGAATCTCCTTGTGTCTCATGAAAAATTTTCCATAATATGATATATAGCTAGAGAGATTGATTCTCCAGTACCTTGTACCACATAAAGAAGACAGGGTTGTCAGGGAGAGGTAGTGTCTTTTACAACACCAACAGATAAATTTGGGTGAAATATAATGAAACTTTGGACAAACCAGCCTTCCTAGTCTGCTGTACAGCCATCTTCACTAAAGAAGGTATCAAGACTGGGATAAAACTATCGTTCTGACTTGCTATAATTTCATGTATTCCAGTTAGCATTCAGTTTTACATAATGTGTAAACATAGATAGATGTGAAAAGTTAAAGAGATCATGTCACAAGCTTTAGAAGTTTGAGAGAAGCCTACCATAGACTGCCTGCACTTTCTCTGTTCTTGTGTGAAACAGGACTGAGGAACACAAAAGATATTTCTGGTTTTATTTTGCCTTATTAATAGTTCACATCATCATTGTAAGTCACTTATATCTTTAGTATCCACTGACATAAAGGTATTTCACCTCCTTTGCTTTTTAGATTTCTACATGTTCTCCAGCTTCTATTTAATTTTTCTTTTTTTGCCTGTGAACAGACTTTTGCACCTCTGTCCCAAGGTGAATTGCCTACTTCTTCAAGAGCCTCAGACTCTACAGATACTCATTGCACTGCATTTTTGCATCTGTAAACAACAAAGCACCTCTGAAAATTAAAAAATAGGAAAACACAACTTCATTAAAAACACTCTGAGTACATGGTGGTACATACAGGAATTTCTCAGCCTGTACATGTGTCAAAAGACATGAAGTCCCTTCCAGAAATATACTGATTTTTTAAATCTTATTTTTGGCACTCTGTGGGAGCAAGAGGAGAGTTAAGATTTACTACTAGTCCATTATAAACCCAAATCAAATATTTATTTGGGGTAACGTGTTAGATAAAATGATTGTAGAAAACATAAAAAGTCATTGTGTTAAGTACCAGAATTTAATTTCATATTTCACACAAAATGAATTAAAAAATAACATGCAAATAAAGATTTCTAACTGGAAACAAAAATATAAAATCTAAATTTAAACATCCTTGAAACACTAAACCCTTCAGTATTTGTTGGTTTATTTAGATTATTCAGACATTTCTATCAAAAAGACCACCTTCATTTTAACTGCTAGGTATTGATAATTCATGAAGGGTCCAGCAGTACACTTAATTTTTAGGTTTGTTTGCACAATATTATGCCAAGGGGGAAAAAAAATTAGATACTAACATTCACTGTGGCAAAATAAAGAGTATTACTGCTTTTTTTATTTCAAAAATATTCCCTGCAAGAACATCCAACTAAAAAATTTCTGGCATTTATGCCAAATTTTTAAAATGGCACTTTGACTATTATAGAAAAAAACTGTAAGAATGACAGTACATAATTTGCAGCCCCATGTTCACTACATTTCTCCACCAGCAAGACTATCGTTGTTTATCAGCAGGCCTATTAAAAATTGGGGTATTTCACATGCATGTAGGTGCTGTTCATCATGTGCAAACACAGCAGTATCTTGCCCTGTGCTCTTTTTTCCCCAATTTCTTTCCCTTCCTCTCATACACAAAACCCGGAATGTTTCATTCCCTTTTTCCCTGATGCTCTTTGCACATATGGAGTAATTTGTCATAAAGGATCATATTGTTATGAAATATCATTGTAGAAATAGATGCTATGAACTTTTACAATGGCAGAATAGTGTTAAAATAGATTCTATGAACTTTTACAATGGCAGAATATGGTCATGAGTTCCACACAATCACAGTACTCGGGTTTACCTGACATCGCAACAAGCCAGCGTCAGAGAAATTCTGCCAAGATCCTTACTGCTGAGAAACATTATTGCATTGGCAAATTGCTGCCAATTATCTTATTCTTGAGTTTCATTACAGGATTGTCAGAACAATGAATGCATAAAAGGCTGTTAAACTAAAACCAAAACAGCCAGAATACATCTTGATGCTTGGCTGTAACCTCCTGGCACTCTCCAATGTGATTTACTCTGTCACATTTGATGTAAATAATCAAGAATGTAGAAATACCAGTTGTCAGGGCAAAAATTATTGACATGTCTGGAAATATATGTAGACTATTAATTACAGCTTCTTTCAACTCAGTTTAATTATGATGGGCACTGTCGTACTAGCTACATTAGTAAGCAGTGCAGTATAGTAAAAGCAAATCTAGGCAGTGAAACAATGAAGCTGAAGACATGATGTCCACACTGTCTGCACTCGAGTGTTTTTATCTTGGACTAGCTTTTGTGTCCATTAGTGGGTGGAATATGCTATGTGCATCCATGAAACACAACTTTCAGCTCAGCTTCAAGTCTGTGACCCTCGAAGTCTGTTGTCAATAAGAAGAAGAGAGTGTTCATTATGTGTCTTCAAGGGAAATTTTCAGGGATTCTGTATTGCACAGTGTACTTATAACAGAAGTTGACAACATCCTGAGGTATCTGCAAATGTTACCTTCACTCTTTTTGAAAGGAAGAACAGTTTACTTACTATATATATACATCTGTGCATTTACACTGCATGTAAACCTTCAGTGTCTATATGAAAAATAAGTAATCTATACCCAGTAATTTCCTACTAGAAGAAGTCCTATAGTATTTTGAAACAATCACTCTCCTAAAGCCAGACACATGAAAACCTAAGTGCCTAAAAGCTGCATTACCAACCTTTAGGTACCTGCTCCCTAATTTGAAACTCTAACCTTCAGTTCGACACTAAGACTTCTATGAATGGACAAAAGCAACAAAGACACTCTGAATTGTGAGTAACGGTACTCATCCAAATTTTACTTCCTACACAAAAGTATGTTGATGCATATTACATTATGACTGATTTAGTAGAACATACAAGCACACTGTTACTAGGGATAATACCAAGAAATTGTCAGCAGGGCTTTATTCCTTCTTTTTTTTTTTTTTTTTTTCTTGCTTGCTTGGTAAACCTTGTTCAGGTTTTGCAGAAAAATATACGATGGCAATTAAAATTGTACTTATGGAGATGGAAGATAACAGTTTTAAAAAAAGAGGAAATTATTGAACTGACAATAAAACAAATGTAACATCACAGCCCTTAATACTGTGGTCCCATGATGCTAATTTGTTCAAGTGCTTTTGACACTTTAGCTTTATTTACAGCTTTGTTGAATTCATTAATTTTTGTCAATGACATTCTGACTTTATGCCAAACCACATATAAAACTACCATAAAAGCACAAAATGCTTATAGGTTTTCTTCTGTATGCTCTCATTAATTTTACAGGAATTCAATATTAATTTTACAGGAATTCAATTGTGTTTGTGCCAGATTCAGAACAGATTTACACTGCTGGGCACCCTGATGCTTCACCAATTCATTTTTAAGACCATGGAACCTTGGCCTCAGATATGATCCCAGAACACTGTAACTGCCAAATAAGAATTTCTTCATGTAATTTCAAAAGCATGAACCTGTGCTGTAACTTCTGTGAACTCTCCTATTTTGTAGCAAGAATTCTAAATAGAAAGCCTCCAGACAAAACTGTAAAGACATTTTAAAAGAAATGCCAGCTGGTTATTTAAAAAACTTTACATGTCTAATCTAAAGATGAACATGTCCTGAAAACATAAAAATTTAGCATGTAGGTGTAGATCAACAGTATCAATAATCTTGTCTTGTATGACTAAGTTTATACTCATATAAATATTATATTTTATATACATATTAATATTATTGTTTGTTACATATGAGGAAATACTATTACAGCAAAAATAGCATTAATCGCTAAGAAAATTTCACCAGACAAACCATGAGGGGTTAATTATTTTGAATGCAAAAAGGGTTTTGCAGCTTATATATTACTCACCAAAGAGATGCCAAATACTCTTTAATAATCTCTAATAACGATATTACTACACCGTAAGTCTAGACTGGGTGGGCTCTGCCCATGCCTATTGTGAAAAGGCATTGTACTTTCTTTTCTGCTTGCCATGGAAGACAGAACTCACAAATAATGTATAACATATCTTCATCTTATGAAAGAGATGTGAGAAAAGATTTCAGGATGACTTCAAAAGAAGAAAGAAAAGTGCATATTAAAATCCTATTTCAACACATACATGGAAATATTAATACATGTTTTACTATAAAATAAAGGTAATAGGAAAATATTGGAAACACCAGTAACTCTTCTAGAGTTGCCTAAATCTTAACTCATTTAAGCTCATAAGTGGAGTCCATGTTTAACACAGAATCTTTTTGAACTACCAAAGACTAATTAAAAATATGAAGTGGTACTTGAGTTGATGTTCAGAGTATATAATGAATTTCTAAATGCATGTAAATGTCAACAAATACTCATTCTGCAGTTGTTGCATCCTAAACATCCACAACATAATCTATTTAATTAAGTCAATGCAATTCAAAATAAGAGTTGTTGGCATTTTCATTCTAGCTTGGAACCATTTATATGCAACTGTGTCCTGAAACCTACAGCTGTAGGAAAAAAAAATGTACTGGAAAAATGGCCAATTACAAAATCTCTACCTAATTAGAATGATAGAAAAATCTATAGAAAGAAAACTCTTTGAATAATGTTGCTACAGTGGGATATCAGAAACTCCTGCTTTGTATCCTTTGGAAACTGAGAAGCACACTTTTAATTTCTCAAAAGTTTTGCCATCAACTGGCAATTAATTCTGACTATATGGATGAGACAGTCATTCAATGGATAATATGTTCTAACAGGAATTTCAGCAATTCTTCTTAATATGAGCAACATGTAAAAAGTTTATGTAAACCTGCAAAATATGTAAAATAGAGATGTTAGGACATGTAGTCAATAACAGGTCTTCTGAATATAAAATGAAGAATAATTATTTCTGTAATTTCCTCCTGTCATAAATATATTAAAAAAAGTTCGAAGCCCTTTTCCCACCAATTTCAAACCAGGTTCTTTGTGTCCATGTATCCTATTCAAAATTTTTTTTCTCCCTTTTTCAGCTACAATGTCCCCATAAACAAATAAAAAAATGCAAATTTAAGAAGCAAGTTAAATATGGATAGACAGGTAGCAGAAGAAAGGTTTTTATTATTTTATTGAAAGAAAATACATAAATAACAATACTTGAAAGAGATGGATATGCAAATATATGTGCCTGCAGCAAGATGACTGCTGTGAATATATAGAAAGCATACAAATAAGGTTTGCAATCAGCAAGCAAGTGAATAATTAGTTACAATTTATACTCCATATAAAATGTAGGGATTAAAGGTGAAATTCCATGTGAGTTTAGTAACTCTAACTTCAAGTATCTATGGAAAGATATCTTCAGAATCTCCATGTCTAAACTGTCTTTTATAATCAGTGGGGAAAATACTGATACAGACAGTACTTAAAAATATTCTGTAGGTGGCTTGTTAGAAGAGACTGGTCTTACTCTTTTTTGGGGAGAGGGGAAAGAATAGGAAAAGAAATAACATGAACACACACTTTTTTTCCTGTGTTATTTAGTGCAAGATACTTTGACTTAACACATACCAAATGCTCAAATGTTTGCAAATTCATTCATTGCCTCACAGTCTTTTCAAAAATGCTCTCCCTTAGAGGAATGAAGTCACAATGAATGTAAAGGATGGATTAAAAATGGAAAAAACATTGTACAAGCTCATAAAAAGAAGTATGGCACAGAAAAGATTGAAAGAACCCCGTCATCTCCAACTATGTTGATTCCTTCACACACTGACAGGTGAATCACATGCAAACATCACCTGTTATTCTGGCTAGTGGTATTGTGCCGAGAACTTCTGAAAATCAATTTCTGAATACACTGTGGTGAACAACTGAATGATAAGAAACAAATAAATCTTGTCTACCTTTCATCATCCTGTTTCAAGCAACTCTTCCCATCTAGAAAGTTTATGGAAGCAGAAGGAATAGAAATAAATAGGTTTAGAGCATTCATCTTTAACTATCTTTGTTCCAAATAGTCTTTTCTTTACATGCATCCCTAATTCTGTCCATATACCATGTACACATAGATTTGGCAGGATGATTTTAATATCCATAAACTTTTGAAGGAATAATCTTAATTTCATTCTGAAATAACTTTCTTACTATTTTCAATAATTAGAAACGTTAGAAACATAGTTTAGCTGACTGGAAAAAAATTCTGTTCCGTATTTATTGCTGATCTTCAGTTACAAAAAATAACTAGGTTTGAGGGCACCAATCTTAATTTGTTGAAATGTAAACACTTCCCTAATATAATAAAGGAAATGGAGAAAAACTCACATTCTTACATCTAAACTGTTAAAATCTTTACAAAGTAAATCTAGATTTTTCTTGCAAATTCATGCTTTTAGAAAGGGGAAAAATCAGTCAGAAGAAAGTTAAGATCAAACTTTGATCTCAGGGGCACCCACAAGTTATTTGAAATGTCTAACATTATATAATATGTTATATATTATGATATGCTATATATTATAGTATTATATACTATAATTTATAGATTGTATATATATAATAATATATATTATATAAGATTGTACTTTATGTAAGAGTATCAGAAGTATGGAACAGAATAATATATTCACATGTGTATAGCTTAGATTTTATAATTACACTGTTATGGTTAATACTTTCATAAATTAAACAGCAAATCAATAGTCATGCACCTAACATATGTTACATTTGAATTGCAGCAAGAAGGAGATTGCAAGAAGGATTACTCCATCACCCTAGGTTTCTAAGTGCTGATAGCTACCTGACTTAAGGAGCTGCTTATCAGCCTCTCTTTCCCAACAGATAGGGTTGAGCCAATAATCCTAAATGGGAAATAATAATTTTTCGTTCAACATGAGGTCAATGTAGGCAAGAAAGCCAGGGGTAAAGAACAATAGGATATTGGCAATTCTGTTCAAGTGTCTCAAGTTTTCAGGCAGGAATTTTTGCTTGTGGGAAAATTCTGGTAATTATAGCAGTGGAAAAAAATTAACAGTAACTCTACTGTCTACTCATCTGAAACTTGGAAAAGAGGAAATGATTCACTGCAAATAAACAGGAGTCTTTTTGTGAAAAATAGAGGAAATGAGCAAACTTCTGGAACAAATCCCAGCTAAAACTCATTAAATCCAGCTGCACATACATATAATGACAAAGTCTATAATGGCTTCATAGAAATAGATTCTTTTTAAAATATGACAGAAAAAGTTTAGGTTGAGGTGGAAAAGAAGGTAAAGAAGTTGAAACCACTGCATTGACAAATTCATGGAAACTCTTCCCACTAAGGTCTCATTAATAATGCTACAAAGATGAACACTTCTTTAATATTAAAGCAATATAATCTTTAGGCCATCACTCCTGAGATTATGAATTTAGCTGGAATCTGCTTGTAAATTTCAACCACATTTTTTAGCTACGATGAATACATCAGCAGATGAGAAAAAAAGTACACTTAGAAGCCTACCTGAATTGGCATCACTGAAAAATCTTACTTTCATACTTTAAAGATGGAATTTTAATATAAATATAAAACACCATATGCATATGGACACCTACAGTGATCTCTGCTAGCCACTCTCTTTCTCACCTGCAAATCATAACTGCATTTTAAATTTTATAAAAAGAGATTTTAAAAAGCAGCCCTTTTTTTTTGCTAATACATGTGAATGACAACACTGGGAAAACCCAGTGGTTTTAAGCAGATGAGAATCTCTGAACCGTACACAGAAAAGTCAGGAGACCTTCAACTGATAATTTTCAGAACCAGATCAATAACGTTTAACAAATTACCTTTTCCACATGTGATACCTCCTACATATCAAACTTTTTCTTCCTAATTGAAAAGAAGAGATAGGTAACATCTCCCTTCTTTCTAACAACTTTGCAACTTTGACTTTCTTTTACAAGAGCTTTTTCTATGCATGAAATACAGCTTACATTCATTTGGGGTTAGTCACATAATGGTACTGCTCTTAATAGGACTTGGGACTACATGTATAGGTTAAGACATTTAATAATTTTTGTCTTTGGTGCATTTTAATTTAGTTTTGTCTTACATTTTTACTGCAGTGTGTGAAGGCTCTACTTGGAGCAGATTTTATATACAGACTAGTTATGGAAAGGAAACTGGAAGAGCTTCTTTTCATTACTGGATTGTTCTGCTAAACTGACATTACACACCCTGAGGCAAAGCCACTATATTCCTGAATTTGAGTCTGATTGTGTGCTAGAGTAATTGTCTGAATTTGCAGTTTCAGAACATTATTTTCACTGACATTTTAACATTTTCAATTACTGTAGAATAGGAAATGAACTAAATTAAAGTTCATGATTCTCTTAAATGAACCATTATAAATAGTTTCAACAATTTATATAAATTTAGATCATGCTAATTCAGATTCACCTTCCATGCACTAACTTTCACTATCCCTTGAAAGAAGTAGGGTTAAAGAATAATTGTAACACAGAACTTAAACCGAAAATTAGAACTATATCTTCAGCAGTAACGAAATACCATGAATGCTAAACCAGTGCATCATGTCTGAGAAATGTATTTTAAAATTTAAAATTAAAAGTGCATCTTCAGACCAATTAAGAGAATAATGTAAAACTAATAACTATGCTAAAGGATGATAAATGCAAATGAAAATATTAAACCTCATTTAAAAAAAACCCTACCCATGCACAATCCTAAATCTGTGTTAAGTTCTGTGGAGTGGAGCACACCTCAGGAGCCTGAACTCTTCTGAAAGAAATGATAGCCATGGAGAATTCTGCTTTCAGGGAAAGAAATGGTTATCATGGATTTGAAATTTAAGGAAGTTTCCACTAAATTATGATTTGTGCCAACACACCATTCGTTTTCATAAAGACAAATCCTTAGTGAGATTTTTTTCCAGCCCTCATTTCCATCTTAGCACAGAAGTGCAGGAGAGTATCTAATTTCATATCACAAGGAAGTGGAGGGAACAAGTAAAAAACAATTGTTGAGGAACTAACATGGAATCTCATTTTTAATCTATAGCAGCAAATCAGGGACAGGTCAGTGACAGGCCTTCAGAAATCTAAAATCTAGTTACAGAGTATACCACCAATTCCTGAATCATTTTCAGACTTTAAAAACAGACTTTAAAAAGTCTGTAACTAGTTCTTCATGTTTCTGGAACACAGAAGAGTCTGTTGAGAGGCAGAACATAGTACTGAGTGGGCCGGTGCAGCCAGGCATGTTCCTACAGATAATATCTGTCAGTATTTCTGGATGGACCCTTCCACTGACTTACTACAATATATTCTAAGGTTTAATCTGCAGATAAGTGAAGCTTCTGCTCCTATTATTTACTGCACAGGACTGGGGAACCCTTAAATTGCCAAAGAGAGCTAGATAAGCTGCTCCTGAAAAAGATGTCTAGAAACTTCATGCTACTTCAGACAAACAACTACCAGTGCAAAAAACACTGTAAAAACCCTCAGGTCTGAAAAGAGTCCAAGGAGCAATTCTACACAGCAGTAAAGTTCCTTACACATCATGAATATAGACATCCATCATCAGACGCCATGAAAATATATGAGTTTTGAGATTTCTAGCTGGTACTGTGAAGGGAAAGAGTGTTTTCTTTGCAAATGTTTGGGAACTTTACTGAGCAAACTGTGCAAGTACAATACAGTGCTGAATGATCTGTGATCTGTCCAAGTCCATATAGATCATACAGTAGCAGCATTAGGCAGTACTCAGAGGGTCACAAAACATTTGTATATGACATATATGATAAAGTGTGAAGGTATTGTTTTTTGTTTTTCCAAAATCTAAGAAAAGTGAGACTATGTTCAAGGCAGGAGGATTAAACAGGAGCAAGGAAGCACTTGTGACAAAAGTCAGAGTAATTTCAGTGCATGATGAGGGAAAACAGTCACTGTTAAAATTCCTCTTGCGTGACGGGAGTGGTTAGGCATGGCAGGGAGACTGCCTGTTTGTTATTCAGAAGTTGTACTGAATTGCTCCTTATTTAAAGTTGCAGTCTGTTACTTTTACCAGACAGCTGTGTTTTGCTTTTTCTGCCTGTCACTGTGCGTCATCAATAAGATTTTGGTTTTATCTGAATGTCAATTTAACATTAAAGGCCATTGACATGACAGCACAAAGCACTGGCATCTTTATACCAGAATGGCCAAATCTTATAACTGAGCAGTGAACAGGAATAGTTGTGGGAATCCCTGTATCTAATCTTCTCTTCCCCACAAAAATTAGAGGCATCTCGGGGAGAAAAGTTCGAATCAGATGGAGGGAGAAAGATCCCCTTAATTATAAAACTGCAATTAAGAAAGAATAACAGACATTTTCTCAAGGGAAAAAAACCAGCTGTCACATGAATCAGTTGTGGTTACAACAAGCATACACTTAAATTTTTACATGCAGATCACTACTGATGTCCCCTACTCATAGGGAATTAAAGTCATCAAGCTTATGTTGTCATTTCCTCAGCACTGAGATATAAATGTTCACAGTCATTCCCTCTGACAGCAGTACGGAGGTACTGGAAGTGGGTGCTTTACCTTATTCCTCCTAACACATTCCAAGGAAATGGCTTTATAAAAACCTGTTTTACACCAAGTAGACAAGTTTCCTTCTTTGTTCCTCATTTTTCTTCTCCTCTGGTAGAGTCATATTCAGCTATTGCTCAAATTACTATTTCCTTGACTCTTGCTCCATATATACTTACCCTGCCAACTTCAGGGTAAAATATTCTCCATTATTCTGAAGCAGTTTCCTTTAATAAAATCATTGTAATTTTAGTTTTCACTCAAAATATTTCTTTGTTTCTCAAAACATTTAACTTGAGAAAGAGTACAGATGTTTTCATGGTCTTTTCTAGTAAAAAAATACCTCTACCTATCAGGACAAATCCATTTCCTTGAAAGCATCTTGCAGTTATAGAGCAAAGAATAAGATAACCATAATTTCCAGCTTCCATTCAGTATTAGACAAAACAATTTCCTCTATAGAAGATTTCATTCAGAAATTTCATCAGATTTAATTTAAAACTTGAATTCTTTATAGATTTCCTTTTAATATCTGCTTATATTCTGATTTCTACAATTTATACAAACATCTCGGTTTCTGAGTTTATAAAATTCGATTTTATTATGTCAGGACTGAAATTCTGAAAACAGATAAAAGTTTCTCTACCCACATCTCTGTTCTCATGGATCATTAGATTTTTCTTCTATTGTATTTTTTAAATTTAACATAACCTTCAGAATTCACACTATCAAAAAGGATGGAAAGGTAGTTGCACACAAACAAAATAGCAAACTTTTACACTAGTCTTTTTAATAATACCCTGCAATGTCACTTCTTAATTTCATTAGCATTAATAGAGAAAAAAGTACTACAAAGAGCAACAATTAAGGGCAGTTGATGCCTTGTGGGTAGCAAGAACTCAGCAACCAGATAGGAAGTAACTTGAATTAATTACCTGATTCATTACACCATCAATTCTCCTACCTCTGTCTTACGATATTAAATTTTCAATTTCATTCACTCTAGCATATATTTCTCATTTCCTTCAGTGAGACCATATTTCAGCACCTTTTTGATTTTTTCAGTAATTTTAAAGTAACTGGCATTATAATTCAATCTGAAAAGCGAATAAATAAACTTCAGAGTAAACTTTCAGTTAATTCCACTGTAAACTATAGCTTTATTAACCCGAAAAGAAAATTATCATTTTATGTTTCATGTATTTACCAAATGAAAAATGGACACATTTGTTTAGTAACTAAATTGTAACTGCACAAAAAAAATTCCAGATCCATCAAATAATGAGTATACATTTCTGGTATATCTAATCTCTGAGATATTACTAGGATGGGACTCTTTCAGAAAAAGATTGTGAGTCAGCACTGCAGCCAGCTTTCAACGCACTGCAAAAGAATAAATCTTCTGCTTGTATTAATTTATGAACAGTGAAAAGACCCACACTGAATGGTTTGGAAATAAGAGTTATAGTTGAAGGAAATAACCTCGTTAGATGGTCACTATCTCAAAATTTATTATATTGAATTTGGCTTCCTGAAAAAATATGTGAGAAGTAAAGAATTAGTCTTTATTTACAATTGGGGACTGTCTCGTGAGAGAAAGTAGGAAAAAAAGTCATTACAGATAAGCTTTTCAACATGAATGGCTGCAAATTGATTACATATGATAAAATAAATTAGATACTTGGCAACCAAAATTTTAAAAAAAGTAAAATGTTTTGGAGGCACAGGGAAATAAGTTTTGCCTCTCTACCCAGTATTAAAATTACTGTTAGAAGACTATGTCAAATTCTGTCTACACACTTCAGAAAATGTGAAAATACTTGGAAGAATAGAAAACAGAGATTCAAAACTAATCAAACAGTCAGGAAAAAAAGCCTTAAGATATTAATTACTGTATCTTACACAGGAAAATGTGGTGCAGGAGAGCAAATCTTCATAGAATTGCAAAATAAAGTGTAACAAAATCAAGCAATTGAATGTGGAAATTAGACAAAATTATATTTTTAAGTAAAATTACATTTGTAAACAGTAGGTGGAACTGATTACTGAAGCAGGATTTGAAAGGAACTGATTCAAGACCCTTGAAATCCGAGCCCTTAAAATAAGATTATTTTTAAAGCAGGTCTTTGGTTCCTTTTCTTTCAAAGGAAAAACTCTACAGTTTCTCTAGGCAAAAAAAGAGTAGATTTCCCTAGACATTCTTCAGTGGTTCTGTAAGAAAAAAAAATCTAAAGGTAGAATGATAACATTCAGATTTACTAGGCACAGCAGAAAGATAGAAGAGAAAGTGAACGATTTCTGATTATTCCACAGCTTGCTCCAAACCAAAGAGAAAACATCAGATGTACTAAAATAAACAATGATTCCATTTCTGTGCCACACTTTGTTGTGGTGCTCTGCTCTGCAAGATTCAACAGAGACTCATGGAAATTAATGTAAAAGATAATAACTTGAAAGTAAAGGGAACTTGGAGATTCCTTGAAACCTGGACAAAATATCTCTTTATTAGTGTTGGAAACAAACTAGTTATGCCCAGAGTTATTCCCCATAAAAAACTCATCGTTTTGCCAGAAAAATTAATTCAATTAATTGCATACAGTCTGTGGGACAAGTGCATTGTTTATCAAAACTTGTTCACTCTGGTCTCCTTCCAGGTGTATACTCCATCCTGATCCTGACAAGCAGTCAGGCCAAATTATGAGTGCGCACCCAGGTACACATTAATTTTTTTATTCTCATTTGTACTTTTTTTCTATTTTCTCTTTCCTTTTCTTTTCTTTTCTTTTCTTTTCTTTTCTTTTCTTTTCTTTTCTTTTCTTTTCTTTTCTTTTCTTTTCTTTTCTTTTCTTTTCTTTTCTTTTCTTTTCTTTTCTTTTCTTTTCTTTTCTTTTTTCTTTTCTTCTCTTCTCTTCTCTTCTCTTCTCTTTTCTCTTTTCTTTCTTCTCTTTTCTTGTCTTTTCTCTGCTTTTCTCTGCTTTTCTCTGCTTTTCTCTTCTTTTCTCTGCTTTTCTCTGCTTTTCTTTTTTGTTTTTTCATTTTTCTTTTTTCTTTTTTCCTTTTTCTTTTCCTTTCTTGTCTAATTTGACTGCAGAGTTTGAACTTTCCATTTTAAAATGGAAACTCTTTCTGTGTTTTCTGCTACAATGTAACAACTAACATATTCAACCCACGTATGTCACAACCCCACTTCTAAGTCTTAAAAAAAATCATGCATTCTTAGTTTAAAATCTTACAAATTTGCTTTCAGTAATGTTTTTAAATTACTAACACCTACCAGGTCATGTAGATTAATAAAGCTCAGTCTCTTAACTACAGTACATTCTAGGAAATTACCTTCAACATTCCAAAAGAAATCACTACAGCTGAGAAATATGCATTTCCCCACAAAGCAATCGATCAGACCATATTTATGAGCTACTTACTTGTATAAGTCAGCTGAAATCCTTGGTCAGTATCAGATCCATTGGTATTAAACTCTATCCACATATGGTTAGATGTGCTGTTAAGAATAATTCCCATCATGTCATTTTTGGTGAAGACTCCAAGAGAGCGTGAAGAACTGTCTTTTCCGTCATACACCTTGAAGAAATAAGAGCATGAAATTGGACATCAAATCTAAATATTTGAAAGATTTTAGTTTATACAATAATTCCAAAATTAGCAATGTATTGCCAATAGTTTCTCCAAAACCTTAATGTATCTATTTTGAGAGGTATATACCCCTTGATTATACAGTTCAGTGAAATATTAAGAATTCTGTCCCCCTTAAGGTGTTTTATACTCTTTTGTGTTTTCAGTTTTGTGAGATCATTTTGAAAGAAATTAATATTTATATGCAACTCTATCTTCTGAGGTTTCATAAACTCAGATTGTTCTTCTTAATTATTTTCAGAGCCCTGTGTTCTGAAATCACCATTGAAGGTAAACCCTTACAGCCTACTCTGTTGTCTCCTGTCTGGATACATCAACAGCAAAACTGAGATATTAAAGTCAATCTGTTACCTTTTATCTGAGAATCTAAGCTTGCAGCAATTTTGGTTTATTATAGTTTTTAACAAAGACAGATAAGTTTTCAAAACTATATGTGAGTCTAGTTCCAAACTTATTGTAGAGATGCTCTTATTTACCAAGTTACTTTACTGAAAACTTTCAACAATATCAACCTATGTGCTTTTTGAAATCCTAGAATTTTTAAGAATGCTCTTTTGACTGTTCACCAACACAGGACATGTATAAACTCTTGCCTAGGCAGTAAAAAAGTTATTTTTTCTTATTATAAAACCTTGAATGTAACAAATTGTGAAAACAGCTTTCAGAGGTTTTGTTTTGTTGGTTGGTTTGTTTTCTCAAGATGAACTTAAAAAGTTAACTTCTTTAAATTAATCTCCCATACTTTCTCAAGGAAAAATAAGCAATATAAAGTGTGTAAATATACACCACACATGAAACATCATGTCAAGGCTTATACAAAATAAGAAGTTATTTTGAACAGCTGGTTTCTGATATGAAGTGAAGGATAATTTGCCCCTACCTCATATGTCCTAGAGTGACTAGAGACAATCAGTGCAAAAGCTACAATTACAGTAAATATTTCAAGCACTGGATCTTCATCTCTCCACTTGCAGACCTTGTGGTACAGTGAGGATTTATACTGATTCCAGTCAGAAGCAGGAGTGACCCATTTAACAACCTATATTGCTACATCTGAGTCACAGACAGTTCTTCCTATTTGAATGTCCAGTTAGATCTATTAACGAAACTTAGAAATGCTTCTTTTGAGATGACAGACCATTGCAACATTTGTAGGTGAGGACCAACAATTAAAAGCAGTTCTATTTTTCCTGTGGAGAAAATACCAACATGCCATCAATAGGTAAATGTCTTGAAAGTACCATGTTCATCTCAAGTTCCATTAACAAAATAAAATAATAAAAACAACATGCATAAAGATTTTTTAAAGACAAAAGCGTATATTTACTTTAATAAACACACATAGATATAAATAATTACCTTATTTAAAAGACGCTTTTGAAAAATAATATATTGTGCTAGACATTGATAGAACAGTAGATTTGGTCTTTATTACTGATGCACCGATTGTCTTATACCAAGGCACACAGAAGACATGTCTCAGAAGATCCAAGATTCATTTATTTAAGATTCATGAAAGCAGTAACACATCCTTAAGGTCCACCTCTTGGAAGAAATATGACTTTAAGCTATACTAAGAATATCTGAAAAATTGCAAGCTTCTAACCATTGTCTTGGTACAGAACTACAGATTACTTTCATGGACTGATTATGCTTTATTTATTAGAGCTGGAAATCTATTTTATAAAGTAAGGAATTATTTGTTCCCCATAAGATTTATTTCCAAAGATATATTACAATTGTTCTGGGAGATAATACTTGAAATTAAATGTTCCATTAATTGTCATTAATTAAAATACTGCCTACATTTAAAAAGAGATTTTTATTAATCTATAAAACAAAACAAACAAACAACCCCCCCCAGCTAAAGACTACAGACATCTTGTTTCAACAGTGTTCTACCTCACTCACTGTTAGAGATACTCTTCCTACTGAGGATTAACAAGTTAAATTATAGAATTCCTCAAGATTAATCCAGACTCAAATGTAAAGTGTTTTGTGAGATTTAAATTAGATAAAATAAGAGAGATCCTGTGAAAGCAGCTGTAAAAAAACCAAACCAAACCAAACCAAACCAAACCAAACCAAACCAAACCAAACCAAACCAAACCAAACCAAACCAAACCAAACCAAACCAAACCAAACACCAACCAACCAAACAAACAAAAAAACCAAAAAAACACCCCATAGCAAACAAAATGAAGACTATGACAATTTGTGGTGACACTTGTCCATCTGTTGCTAACATTGCAGACATAAGTAAGTATATATCTAGTCCAAAAAATGAACAAATACAAGCACTGAATCTCCCTTGTCTACATTGAAAAGTTGGCTAAACCATTCTAGGAAAGAAAACACTTTTTTAGCAATGCTTGTCATGCTAATTAACGTGGGCTAAGGATCATTCCCAATAGACAACTTGTGTGCAACCATTGTGTCATACAATATGTGACTGATTCCAGAGGTACAGAATACATTTAATAAACTAACCTAGACTATTTATCATTACTGATCCATATTTAGTACATACATTTAACTTACTTAGGAGAACCCACCTGAAATATAATTCACAGGGTGAAATTATTTCCTCAGTCATGAAGAAAAAAAGATGAAAGACAATATTACATTCTGTTTTTCCTCTTGCCTCTAACAAATTCACTGCGATTGCATTATAAAGATTCTGGCATAAGTAGCTGCTTTAAAGAATTATGGATCTTCAAGGGGCAGTTAAAACAGGGAGACCAGGAAGATGAAGCATTAGTGAGTGAGAAAGGATAAACTCTAAAACAGAGATAATCCAAGTATTCACTTCTGTCATGCGTCCTTCAAAACGGTGAGACTGTTTCTATTACTTAACTTGAATTCAAATTTCCATCCCACTAATTAAAGTTCAAATTTTGTCACAGCTATAGAATGCTTTGCCCACAAATTACAGACATTAACCTGCATGCATTCTCCTTAAAAGAAATCATTTTTGCCCATCCTCATGCACTAGTCTTATTGATGCCAGAAATATTCTTGCAAGTTATATGCCATTCCATACACACTATAATCTCAATATCCAGCCTCAATATTCTCACTTGAATAAACTCACTTGAGCTGAATATATACGGCTGCAGAGAGTTTACATTTTCAATGCAACTAAACAGTGACAGAGTAGGAGTCAAGTCACTACAACTTGATTGTCTACATGGTATTCACTGTCAGTACACCCCTGGAACATATTTAATGTACACTTGCTAACACCCTCACAAATCTTCCCTGAGAAAGCATTCGTGCAGGAACTGCATAGGCCAGGGACTGTTTCTGAGAGACAGTTCCAGTGAGCCGCCTTATTGTGCAAGATGCAAGAGTTTAACATTACAGGTGTAGTCAAACTGCAGAAGCTGGTCTTGGGTGGAACCAGGAATGATTACAGCATTGCTTGGAGCTGTGTTTACGATGAATTTAGCCAGAGCATTCAGTGATGCCTCATTTCCCCTATTTTTGAGAACCTGAAAGTGTTTGTTTTTCTTGCTGGGGTTAAAATATGCAGACAAAAGAAGAGGACAGTGCTACAATTATTCATGAGGTGAAATGCTCCAGTAACAGTGCTAATGTATCTGTACCTGCTGTGGGAATGTATAACACTCACCTGAAGGAGAAGGAAATGCTGGCTAGAGTTTCTTAAAGTTTCTTGAAGCTTCTTATTCTGACAACAAAACGAAATTACTTACAACTAAACTTACTATATTTCCTCAGCTGCAGAGGTTTTATGGCATAAAATCATCCCAAAGGGACATGCTTTTAAAATATTCCTTTGGTGGCTAGTGAGGCAAGGCCTGTATAGCTTGCTGACATTGGTACCATTCCAAAATCCTTTCACTACATCCTCATGAAGTTCATAGTGGTCTTATCTCACACAGTAACATCATAGGCTTTGTCTGACACTCCTGGTGGGTTGATCTTGGGATTATTACATTATTAATACAGGGTTTTATTGGCCCTCTTTATCACGCACTACTGAGAAACATTTTTTGCCCTTTCTTACATACGTTTGCCCCAAGTTGCCCCCGCCCCGGCCATGGGTTCAGCCACGCCCTGCAGTGGGTGGTTGGATCCGGCTGGAATCGGCTGTGTCCGGCTGGAACCGGCTGTGACTGGCTGGAACCGGCTGTGTCCGGCTGAAATTGTCTGTGTCCGGCTGAAACCAGCTGTGTCTGGCTGGAACCGGCTGTGTCCGGCTGGAACCGGCTGTGTCTAGCTGGGGCAGCCCGGCCTCCCCTCACAGAGCCCCACAGCCCCTGCTGCTGCCGGGGCCTGGGCACCCACGCCCAAGCCCATGTTCCATACATACAGATTTTTCTTTTAAAACAGAGTGAGATACTGAGCTGGGAAAATGCCCTATATTTCAGTGCAAGGTTTATAAATATTCTTAAACTTAGTGTATCCCTTACAAGCTGCCAGCAAGGCAGTCTTACAGCTTTCTTCTGTGCAGGCACAAGATAGAAGGCTGGTGTTCATAATTTGCTCATATTTTGGGTGCAGATAGGAAAGAAAGCAAGCTTCGAAGTCCATAGCCCTGCCAAAGTGCCGATTCCAATGGAAATATGTAAAAGGACATCCTGGCATGCGAATAGAGATGAAATGGACTTTTTTTCATAAACGCAGGTTATAGAGAGACCTTAATTGGTGGAAGAGAGCTTAATTGTATAAATGGAAGTTGTGCTGTGCCAGCTGACTCAAAATGAGAGAACAGGTCTTGCAGTTCAGACATCACCACAATTTTGCCTTTGCTTCCTCTGGATCCTCTGAAATATTGTGCTAAAAGATCTATGAAAGAAGAAAGTATCTAACAGATTGCTCAGAATAACTTTGTCTCCAGCAGATCTTTCTTACATCTCCAGGGAATATCACTAAGTAACTGGACATTACTCATGAGATGTTCTGAAAGATAACTGAGTTTCTTGAATGTTTCTTTAGGGCATTCTAAGGGATATTTTTTTGTTGATTTTTAGTTAGTTTATTAAATTATTTATAAACCAGATATCTGCATTGCAAAGCTTCTGGGAGACTTATGTACCACATTCAAGCAACTAGTGGGCAATTAAGTTCTTTCTTCTCTGCTGCATCTGTTCAGAGAAAAATTACTTTTGGGGATCTGCACTGTCAGACCACAGAAAACGGGAGCAAAAGACACTACAGACCACGTACTTTGCCCACCTACTCAATTGCCTTTCATCTAAAAGCAAAACCAAGGTCTTGTGTTGTTTTATACAGTGGTATAAACATGGTGGCATCTATTATCAATGATGTTGTGGATAAAGATGGAGAAAATGCTGTTCTTTTGATTGTAACTTTCTAATCTATAAACTAAACTGTAAGTTTTGCTTATTTCATGGTCAAATGCAGACTGTACTTGTTGAAAAGAACAGATATAATAACAAATATAAATGTCTATATTAAAATGAAGACTTTTTCTTTTGTCCCTACATTCATCATATTTCTAAATGCTTTATTCTTTGCAGGAATTGAATTGTCATAATTACATAAGGAAGCTCTTAGATGACACGTCTTTAAACTCCTTGTGGGAAGCACTCAGTACAAATTAAAAAAATCAAGTTTGAAATGTAGACAGCAATTTCTAACATGTTAAATGGGTTGCTGGGAAATATCCAGAAAGGAAGTTGCTAACTGAATTCTGAATACTTTGTGATTTTAAGTATTAGTTAACGGAAAATTTGGAGACATAAATTTGAAAGACTTATTTAATGTATAGTCAACATTTCAGATGAATATCATGATTTTCAGTACATACAAGAATGCAACAGCCACTATTAGGAAAAGACAACTTATTGCCATGCTGTAGAAAAGTGCATGCTCAAAATCTATACATATTTAGGCCGTGTTTCAAAGGTTACCTGCAATGTAAAAGAATTAAAGACACCATCTATAAATACAGTCTTAGTCAATATTGCAATGTTAGTTTCTGTTTAGGAAAAAAACAAAAATCCTTGTGCTACACTTACAAATATTGTGCAAAGAGAAAAAAATACTAGGTATTCAAAAATCCAAGTTCAAATTTTAGGTTTCCTTTTAAGATTTAAACCACTTTAAACAGTCTAATACTTCTAGAAATGTAATTGAATTTGTAATGTCTTCTATAGTTTCTTTGAATCTAGTATAAATCATTGAATCTAGTATAATCAGTGATGCTATCCACCTAGAATTCATTATTTTTGTGTCAAAAAATGGAATGAAAATTGGCATTAAAAACAGATTTATTCATGCAATGTGAATGTTTAGCATAGAAAGTGAAATGATTTCTCTTATTACCTTAACAATATCTCCCTCATGCAGCTGAAAGCTCCTGGCTCTAAGATGGATCCCTTTTCCAGCCTCAGTTTCAATTTTATAGATACATTCATGGTTGTTGTCATAATTAGATGGAAAATTTGGAGACAACAATGTTCCTTCATTTCCAGAGACAGATGCTCCACATTCAGCTAAAGAAAATAGACACATTAAAACAAAAGAAGTGAATTATCCAATTCAAGAAAATATGGGTTATTAGCAATAATATTTAGACTCTATGCAATCTCTAACAGGCTATCTAGGAAAAGTATATTTCTATCAGATCTCATCTGTAGGAACAACTCCTAGAAACCCTATCAAAGTTGCCATCTCCTGAAATTTAACTGTCTGTTTATTACGTGCACTTATGTGCTTTTACCTCCAATTTATTCCCTGGTCCTAACATCAGACTAACTAATAATGCAAGTTAGCCTGGATACCATAAAAATTGGATGTTTTATTGAAATATAGTTGTTGTGGTAACATTTCAAATAAACACAATATTGATTTTACTTCTGTATTCAGCTTTATAAATAAGTGTTTTGAAAAGCAGTCAATAAGCTGCAGAAAAAAAAAATTCTGGTACTAAATCAAGAGCATTCAAATATGTTTTTCTCTACCTGGAATAAAATGAAAAAAATAAAAAAGAAACCAACATTTATTGATATCAGTCAGAGCCAAGGAGACAGATCCTTTCCTTTCTGGGTAAAGACTAGGTGAGTCTTTTTCACAGCCATCTGTAGTAAGCACCTATTGACACTTTCATTAGACATTACTTGTTGTAGCTCCCCAGTAAAGAAAATAATAAAGAGTAGGAGGAGTGTTATGTTCCAGACCATGGACTCAGTTTGAATTCTGAATAAAGACTAATAAAATTATTCCAAATATGCAATCTAAATTCCATCACACAAATGAAAACATCCAAACAGAGAACAAATAATATTGGTGTACTGTTCAAACAGATATTTAAACCACTTAAAAATTACCTAAAAACACCTCATAAAATCCCACAAAAACATTAGCATACCAGCTATTAATCTTCAGCTTTTTTTTAGTTGCATGAGATTGATATTTAAATCTAATTTTTCAGTCTAGGGATAAAATATACTGTGGTTTTTTTGACCTAAACATCATCTAGACCTCATTCAGAGTTTCATAAAAATGTAACAGTTAAAATAATAATAAATTAAATTATAATAATTATAAATCAACATATACACCCTATCAAAGAAGTGATAGGTTTAGAAAAAAAATCTGTATTTTTTCTAAAAATGTTTAATAGATTTTTCATGGTTCTTAGGACATTAAAACTATTATTTGAGGAAGGGGGGAGGGTATTCAGTTTTAGGTAAAACTCAATATAGTTTAACAAGCATATGTGTAAAGAATAATTTTTAAAATATAGTGTAAAGATAGACCAGCAAATAAATCAGAAAAGAATTGATTTCAAGATATTTAAGAAGAAATGTATGCCTTATATTTGCAAACAAGCAGTCTAAATATTTTGTATTTACTTTTCTGAGGCCTTCACAGATACCAAATTTATGTGCCTCTTGCTTTGAAAAGCATAAAACGAGTGTATTTTTTACTTCCTCCCTACAATAAAACTGAAGAAAGAAAGGGAATAAGAAGGAGAAGGAGAAGGAAGCAGGGATGGATGTAGGGAAGGGGGCAGGAGGGAAGTAAGGATGAAAAGGGGAAGAAAGGAAGGGGGGATGAGACAATCTTACACAGCCTTATTTCTACACTGCATTTGGGATCTCCTTGGGCAAAATGGAAAAGAAATAACCAACAAACTGGCTCAGGATCTTTGATCTAGTACGTTAAGTTATAGTTCATTTGCTATTTTAAAGTAGAGCTTTATAATCTTCCCTTCGTTAGCTTAGGTTTTGAGCTACGTTATATTTAACAGACAGAAGGGTGTTGGGGAACAAGAACCCCTGCCATCTTCAGACAGACAAACCCTTTCTTTGTTGGGGAATGTAGGATTCATAAGATATTCCTAACATGTTTAAAGCCACCTTACATTGTCTAAATGTTTCAAAGAACTGTAGTAGACTGAGAAATTTAGACAGATTTTTATTTCGATACGTCTTTGGTAAAGCATGTCAAGTATGTGATACCTATTACATATGGCTACATATACGTGTCTCTCTGTACCTATCAGTGTGTTCATATCCATATGTAGCTATTTTTGTCTTGGATTTTAGGAAGAAAGTGGAACTGATAAAGTTTATAAAATGGAATTCACAGCAATGCCAACATTAATGCCACATTAATGTAAAACATTTACAACACCAGTACTCTACACAAGCATACAAGCTGTCTGCAAACAAGTGTTTACCCAGGTAAAGACGCATGCAAAAAAACAATGGTCCCTTAGGCTGCATCGTTATCTTATTATCTACCTCTTTTAAAGAACTAGAAAGACACAAGTACAATGGTGAAGAAGAGAAAAAAGTATGGAAGAAAAGAGCTTTTTCTTACTTAATGTTCATGCAATAGTCTACATTTTGTTTCAATGAGTGAATGTAAACCACTAAGACATATGCAGTAATAGAGGAAGTGTACAGTGAGCTTTCCAAAATCTAGAACTGGCCATATTTCTTGCTCCAAGAAGTCTGTGTTCCAAGGTTCAAAACCATGGTAATTTAAATCTGTGAATAAAAGTACTGACATATAAGATCAGAGATAATGAGAGTTACAAACTAAAGTTAAAATATTACTACCCTTCTAAAGTATACTACTTTCTTCAAGAAGCAGATGTATTCTAACAAGAGCAATTATTTACTAAACTTCCATTACATGGCAAAATTCTGTGAATGCAAGTTGGCAGTCACATACCTCCAACCCATGCTATAAAACCATATTCTGTTTTCAGTGCATGTTACCCCTTTTCAAATCCCTGGCAAATATCTGACAGCTATGCAGTTTCATCAGGCCCCATCATTCCCTTTGTTAACATGACAAAGGCTTGCTCATGTCATCTGGCCAGTCAAGTTTCCTACCTTGTGTCAGTCAGTAAATTGCTAACACAGACCCCAGAAAGAGGCTTCTAAAGGAAATTAAGCCCTTCTTTGTAACTTCCCTTCCTCAGTTTATAAAAAACATGTCACAGCTCAGGTTAAGGTTTTCTAGCTATATTTTGCTAATGTTAGGATATCAAGCCAAGGACATGTTTAATTAGCTCCCCCAACGTCTTGGCCTGGAGATTTAGGTGATTGTTCAGAGAAATGTTGTCCCCATATATGGAAAAATTCCTTTCTCTCCAGACTGTTGGAGCTTTTTAGTGTGCTAATGACTGAAATCTCTGCCATTTGTGACCAATGCCCAGATATACAGAGGACCTTATGCCCTAAGGACTTCAACTGAGTATTTTTCTAACTGTTCCTGCACGCTGCAGTCCAGAACTTCATGACCACAATTCCCAAAATTATGAACTAGAAACTCAAAAGAGCAGCCATGAAATGCAATACTGGGTCTGGTCTTGGCAGCCAAGAATATACAAAGGCATCTCTCCTCTTCAAGGCCCTAATATTTTACTGAGTGGTATGCGAAAAGTCATGGTTTTTCTTTAAAAATATTTACATTAGCTGATACTGCTGCTACTTTTTCATATAGTAATTAACACAAGCAGCCAGGATGTGCGACACCTAAATTCAATTCACTTTACCTGTGGGAATTTGAACATGCATTTCCTATGACTTCTGCCTCATAGAGAGATTTGAAAATCAGTCACAAAGAGAACAAATGTTGACTAACCTCTTTAGCACAGTGGGTAGAGCATTATATAAAGGAAGAGGAATACTTCTTCAAAGAAACTCATACATTAAAGAGTTGGGAAATAAAATTCTGAAATAACTCATGCATCAACTTTCACTTTTACCATGTGAGCACCAAACTACTAGACTGGAAAAAAAATATTCATGTCCACTTCCATTTTCTTCACCTCCAATTAATCTTTAATTCTTTACGCAAAATGAAACAAGAGCCTTTGGCCACATTGACATGATGACTCTGCTAGCAAGCATCAGATAAAATTTAAAATTCTTTTCCAGAAGCAAAGGAAATGAAGCCACATGTCTTATATTCTTGATGAGAGATCAAGGCATGGCAGCTTTGTGTAAAGAACAGATATGACTTGTCCACTTATGGTAACTGAAAAGTAAAATGCTGCCAGTCTTGAAAGATGTCATGCAACATTACATATCTAGCACATGGGTTCTATGAGTAACTACTGATTTTAGTATCTCAAGCAGAAAAATACTATTGTATTATCTTGAAAGAGCTCTTTAGTTCTTGACTACAGAGGCCACTTCCTTGCTTCAATGCCTTCCAGATACCTTCTTGGTTCCAGAGACCTGCTCTCATCTTGACAGCATGAACTACCTCCCCAGCCTAGAGAGATGAAAGAGGAAAGATTTCTCACTCCCCCACAGGAGAAAAACATCTAACATTTTGGGGCAAGAAAACAAAGAATGCTTAGTAAGAAGAGAACAAAGACCACTTAGGTTAAGAAGAACAAGGACTATTCAGTTGAGGCAGGAGAGATGGAACAAAGTTTCTAAAATGTAACAGGTAGCAGAACGACAGTAGTTTACAGAAAAAAATGTTATAAGCAGTTGTTTAAAGGAAAAATGCTGGTATGAATATTAGGAACATGATCACTTACGTTATTGATTAGCGGACAAATGAACAGTTATACTATTGGCTACCCAGGCGCATGTTATTCTAATCTGATAGTGAAACTATTATAAAAGCTATATACACTTTTAATAAATGTTTCTGCATCATTCATACATCACATTGTATCTGATTGTAAATTCATTTATTAACTATAATTCACTGAATATTACCCATACACATACTTTCTTGGATAAAAATCAACTATATCTGTATGTATAAGTCTTAAATTACACCAACATTGACAGGCATGGAATTTGCCAGGAGAAATAATCTTTACCAATCTTAAAGTAATTACTGTTGATATTCTGTCTCCATATTTTGATCCACAACCTTGTGTTAGAAATATCAGGGTGAATTTAGGTGAGCAGATAAACTATAATATACCCATCAAACATGCTCTATGTAAACAGTATTTTCAGGACTAGCTCCTCAAGCTGTAGCCTTTAAAGAAAATTAATATCTTTCATAATGCTCTCTGTGAGGTTATGTGATATGCTTAGATTAGTATAACATAAGTACAACTTAAGAACTTTAAATCTGCATATGATATAATACCTAAAAATCATTATAAAAAGATGTAGCAATTAAATACATATTATGATGTAATAGAGATCCCTTCTGTGTTCATGTCTCCCTTTCCTTTGTTTCTGTATCAATCTATTTCACTTTTCAAGATACAAAATACATTGATTCTCATTTATTTTGATTTAGTCATGTATTTCAAATATATTCTGTTCCAAAAAGAAAAAAAAAAATGTTATCCAAGATATTTTTCAGCAGAGAATATGTAAAACGTATGCTAAGAGAAAAAAAAAAATAAAAAATTGGAAAAAAAACCCCAAAAAAGCAGTGAGCCAGAAAACCATGAAAGCAAAAGAAAGAAAAATGATAGTTCATTAGAGGTCATAAGAAATGACACAAAGCTTCCATTTGCAAGGGTAGGAGAGACTTCTTTTTCCTGTATGAAGGATATAGGGGAATTGTTTCAGCTTGTACACAGTTGTTTTGAGTCTGAGGGAGAAAGAGAGAAAGAGAGAAAGGAAGGAAGGAAGGAAGAAGGAAGGAAGGAAGGAAGGAAGGAAGGAAGGAAGGAAGGAAGGAAGGAAGGAAGGAAGGAAGGAAGGGAAGGAAGAAGGAAGGAAGGAAAGGAAGGAAAGGAAGGAAGGAAGGAAGGGAAGGAAGGAAGGAAGGAAGGAAGGAAGGAAGGAAGGAAGGAAGGAAGGAAGGAAGGAAGGAAGGAAGGAAGGAAGGAAGGAAGGAAGGAAGGAAGGAAGGAAGGAAGGAAGGAAGGAAGGAAGGAAGGCATTCTTGGAGAAATAACACAAAATAGCACCTACTGTGTTCCGACAAGAGCTATAAAATTAAGAGATTGTTTTCATATTAAAACACATTAAATCGCTTGTTACCTAGCTTAAACTAGCATGTATTAAACAATTTTTTTCTGTTAATATCAGCTGCTTACAGGGATCCAATTTAGATCCTTCACTTCCCAAATCTGCCCAACTATGGAAGTCTGCCAAAATACAGTATTCAAAAAACAAGGTACCTAAACACATCTTCTTTATAACGAAAAAATCTACATGATACTGCCTCTGTGTTTCAAAAGTTGGAAAGCAGATAAAAGCAGATTAATCTACTTCTCTATTATAACTTTTGAATCTTGTGTGCTTTTTAAAGTTAATTTTATTTATTTATTACAAAATCAAAATTATTAGAATTAGAAATTAGAAGTAGAATTCAAAAGGTATACTCATATTGACTGTATGTCACCTGTATTCACACATAAAAGATTTTAAAGGAGGTAATAATTTCAATACAGTTAATTAATTTTGCTACAGTTTCCAGGTTGTCTGCTATAACCTTGGTAAGAACCGCAGCAGACTGAAAAATGCTGCTTTATCAAACTGTTCTTTTATTCTGTTTCAGTGAGAGTAATCTGTCTAGAACAGATACTTGACCCCATTCTTTGTTCTTTTGCTTAATAAAGTCACTTAAATTCTATCTAAATAAGTAACTTTTTTCTTTCTTTCATTGTCTCACTTGAAATTGGATAAAAGGAAACTGCAGAGGGTAGATCTTTTGAAGATCATCAAACACTTCCTGAATATGAACACAAACTCTATAAAACAAACAAAATTCAGGGATTTTTGAATCGCTTTGAAATACAGTTCATGTAAAATGTAACAATAACTTTGTTTAATGGAAAAGTTTACTTTATTATTTTTTCTTCCATACATCTTGCTAAAAGGTTTGACAGGATTTTAAGCAGATCTCCAAAGCAGAGATCAAATAAAAGTAGTGTGTTGTCAGTTTAAAGGCTTCTCTGCTGCAAAGCACTCCTACTGAGTGCAGAATACCCTTGCTGTATTTACAAAATTGTGCAGCAGTTAATAAAGTATGAGAAGAAGCTGAGCTCAGACATTCTTTATGTTTCTGTTGGGCAATATTTTTATCCAGTAGGATGGCTATGCAACGTTAATAAAAGAGCAAAGGGGATCACAGATAAAGCATCATATGCTCTGTCTTCTCATAATAGCAAAAACTTAGGGTTCCCCCAGTCAGTGAGGGATCTCTAAAGCTGAGCATATGACTTCTGCAGGGATGACACAATACATGACTGGACTCAAGCATGGATTCATGTACAAACTCTAATGCAGTGCTAGGAGTGGAAGCTTCCAGTTAACGAAATACTGCATCAAACTACTGAGGTGCACGTGGAGTTTCCACAGCAACTCTCTCCACAGTGTGTGAGTCTGTATTGTCAGCAGCCCTTCATCTCCAATTCTGCAGCCTGCCCTCCACCTGAGGGTGCGCCTGTAACTTTTCATCTACACACTGCCAGCTGGCTGCAGCCTTACCTTCACTCTGGCTTCACAAGCGCTATTGTTCTTACCTGGCACTACTGAATTCAGAAACAATGTTATGCTGGGTTTCTCCTAAAAAGTGACTGCCATTGATTTTTAAATCACACTGTTCTCATCCCACTTCTCACTCTTTTGCTTTGTAGTTTTAGCCTGTAACTCTACACTAAGATCACATCACGCCGGATCTGGAAGTATTTAGCCTGTAACTTCATACTGGAATAGAATTTTGCAGATAACAAGAAGCTTATAGTTATTTTAATGCACAATAAATATTACACAATAAAATACATGCACGAATATATCATGTTAAATACCATTTAGTCTGCAGCACCCGCACATGTTCCATTTGGTGTAAACAGTATCATATGCTACCAATGAGGATCTTGAGAAGGTCTGCATGAAAAATATAACTGTACCAGGGAGAAAGCAAGAAGTTGTTGGCTTTTTTCTCATTACTATTATCATCATTATTGTCACCACTACCTTTACCGGAGAGAATTTTTTGTCTGAGGATTCTTTCCTTCCTCTTACCAGTTGGTGCCTGAGGAGTGGCATTCCCTGGTTTTTTTCTCTCTCTCTTCTCTTCTCTTTGTTTGGTTCTCTAAGACAGATTTCAAGTCAAGTTGAGGTCATCAGCTGTGGACTGCACTACTAAAGCATGTTCATGGCAGCCTCTCTTAATATTCTTTAAGCCACACGTATATGATGGTGATGAGGTTAGAATGCCTCACTGAAAACCCTACTGAAATGCTTTGGAGAAGACAAACCTCTTATTCTGTATTTTTTGTACCATTCGAATGCACAGAATAATGGAGCAGGAAAGGAAAGCCTAAACAGCAGGTAAAACCTTTTCCATGGTTTACTTAATTAGTTCTCAATCTATATGCCACTGACATAAGGCACTACTCACATTCTCAAAACAAATCCTAGGATGTTAATTGGCCTCAGGGGATTATTGGCACAAACCAAGGTGACATTTTTTTGTATTTAAATTCCTTTGAGATTTTTGTCTATTCTTTCTAGTATCATCTGATAATAAGCTTTGGACATAACATCCCTACATTATTTGTCTTAGAAAGAAACAACTCATAGCAGACATAACCTTAAACCACAGAAAGAAGGCAAAAGGGTGACTTGAGGCAATCTTTATTCCTTCTAACTATAGGTGACTAATATTTCACACCAGGCCTCAGATAAAGATGACTGAGGTCTCACACAAATCATTCCTTCTCACTCTGAAAATAAAATCAAAGTGGCCATTGTATACCAACTGAAATTTGTGGTGATTCCCGAATATTAAAGTTTCAGTTTTCTGACAGAGACAACTCAAACCTAACACTAACCTAAACACAAACAAATCTTCATTATTAAGTCAAAAACCTGAAACTAAAAGAAGGGGTTAAATAACACAACCTTTTGATTGTATTTATAAAAATGCAATTTTGTAAGATAAAGAAACACAAATGATCAAAAACTTATCAAATAACTTTATTAAATACATTGTATAAAACAATGTATAGAAAACAGCCTTAACAACAGACAACTATAGTAGACTTAAAAATTTAAAAGTGACAGCATTTAAATAAAGAATTCTGAAATACAGTGGATCCTGAATGCATGAACATTCTTATTTCTGTCTGAATATTCAGAGACTCGACTACTGATGTTATATAAGATTTCTTGCTCATGAACAGCTCTTAAATGAGAGCTCTCTCTGCCTAAACAGCAGCTAAAAATGAACAGTGATTTTCAGATTTAGTTTGACTTCTTAAAGGTGAACTCAAATCCAAATGTTATGCTATGGAGACTTTAAATAAAACAATGAATGCCAGATCTCAAGGGTCTCACAGAAATCTCCAATGCTATTCAGGTTAACAGGGTTCCCACTTACGTTTCAATCTCACTGGAAATTAACTCAATGCTACAACATGACAGAGTATATTAATTACAATTGATGACTTTGCAATGAATACTAACTAAACTATTAAAAAGAAACAGCTTATTAAATGGTGTCAGCATTTTATTGTAGCACCCTACCAATTAGTCAAGTAGTATTTAACATAACAACGGAATATGATAAATTAATGTGATATTAATGTGAATACCAGTGAGCAATACCTCTGAAGATTTTACTCAAATACTGTATTAATGCACTATTAAAAATCAAGTGCCATATAAAATTTAATAAAGGAGCAACACCACTCAAATAAGAAATGAAAATATATAGGAGTGCTTTATTTTCAGCTTTACAATTTAAGATTTTTACTGCTTGATTTAGGAATATTCCATACAGTTGAAATGACTCATGTGGGACAGGAAATGATGCAGGTTAAAACCCAAACCAAATAAAAAAAGCCCCAGCACTCAAAACTAAGTTATGTTATGTTTGAACTCTGGGCTGGTTTGAACTGAATATAGTATAGACCATGTAGTGCACAAACAATATTTTCATTATATGTCACACATAGGTAAAACTTTAGAGTTTATTAAAGAGATAGTGAGCAAGGAAAGTGCAGACAAGCAGACAGAAGCAGCTTGCAAATCAAATAATGTAATTGTTAAGACAATCACATAAAAGAGAGTTTGAGAATGAATTCAAATGTTTATTCTCTCTTATGAGAGACTGGAATGCTAAGGGTTAATAACTCAAACAATTGTCCATTTGCAAAAGCAGCTGGGTGCTTTGCTGAGCCCAGGTTTGCACCCCCCCAAATGAAAGGGAGGAGGAGAGGTTTTGGATGCATGGTGGTGGAACCTCTGATATGCATAAGAACAGCCCAGCTGCAGAGGGGGTGAGCACCCATCATCAGAGGATGATCACTACTCACTGACCTTTGCTTAGCAACAAGCTGGGCTTTGAGCCAGATAAAGGAACAGGCAACTGGCTCAGATGCAAAACTTAATTCCCAGGGAAGTTATCAGGACGTTCACACATAGGCCTGAAGGTATTCATCCCTTCTGATAAGGCATAACTGCCTAGACTATGATGAGAAATAGTAGTTATGTCTCAGAAAGTGTCATAAATGTCATAAACTATCAAAGACCCATTGAACTTTATGTAAGGACTTTCCCCACCCTCAACAGATCAAGACCACAATCATCACTTTGAGCAATGGAGATGTAAATTAAAACAGTTTCATTGCTAGATTCTTGTATGGTGATATCTCTCCTCTCCACCATCTACTTTTATTCGTTCTTTCTCTTTTTTCTTTTCCTTTTATATTTTCCTAAAATATGTTTTTACATTTCCATAGATTAGTAAAAAAAGGCCACATACCTTCTTTCCATTGCAACCAAAGTGTTCTAAAATAAACATGCCACAGATATATGCATAATAAATATATATATTCTGGTAATTCAGTGTCTTTTCACTCTAATCCTGAGAATTCTTGTTTCTCTCACACACCACCCAGAGTCAATCAAACTACCTTCCCCTAAACCCACTGGCTAAACCACAGCATTACATAATTGTTACATCAGACAGGATCCCTTGGATGTGGTGGAGTGATCAGAGTGGTCCAAAGGTGTTAGGGTTTTCTGGTGTGACCTGGACCCACTGCAAGGTTTTCTATGGGAGAAAGACAAGCTGACCCTTAGAGAAGGTTGTGAGGAGAAGGACATTGACTCTCAGTGGGTTACTGAACGGTGTAACTACCAAGAGCAAGTCAAATGATGACTGTCTGCTTGTTGTGAAATTATAATGATAATTTTTTCCTTCAGTATGACCTTGGTACATCAGACCTGCTGAAAGCTTTTCTGGTGGAACCTCAGCCTTTTGAAAGGTTTTTCCTGGGAAAAAGCCGAGCCAACCCTCAGAGAGGGTTAATGGGGAGAAAGACATTAACCTTCTGCAGGTTAATGACAGATTCAAAAGGAAAGACCACCCAAGATGAGTCAAATGGAGATTGTTCCCTCCTGATGGAACTAAAGTCTTTTGAAAAGACAAAGCCCCTACAACTGAGCTCTGTACTTTGCAACTCACTGTAAAGGGATCTCCACTTGGGCTTTTATTCCTTGCCTTCAATAATCAGTCAACAGTGCATCTTTGCCATGTGGGAAGGAAAGAATGAAATGTTTCCTCTCTTTCAGAATTTCATCAGTTTTATCACAGTGCACCATATAAAGGAATACCAAAACTAAAAGGCTCATTCCTCACCTTTTTAGAGGATTGCTGCAAATGATAAAATGATGAAGTCACATTTCAAAAAGTAATAAGGAGATGATTTAAGTGCACATCAGATGCATGCATTTGACACTGCAGTCTAAACTCCCTTCTCTGCCTCAGCCCCTACTTCTTGGCCACGTGTCTCTGGGGATTTTCATACTCACAGGTATCTTGTTTTGTTAAACATTTCTGCTTTTGCACATACCCTACTCCTCACCAAGTCTGAGAAGACACAGAATCCATTTGGATTTTTTCCTTTATAGAGAAGATGAGTTGAAGGACCTTGTCTTTTGAATGCTGTGTTTTGTCAGAGGTGAAGAATCTAAATTGGATCCCTGTGAGCAGCTGATATTTACAGAACAAATTTTGTTTACTACGTGATAGTTTAAGCTATGTAATAAGCGATTTAATGTGTTTTAATATGAAAACAAGCTCTTAATTTTATAGATCTTGTTGGAACACATTAGGTGCTATTTCATGTTCTTTCTCCAAGAATGTGTCTCCCTTCCCTTCCCTTCCCTTCCCTTCCCTTCCCTTCCCTTCCCTTCCCTTCCCTTCCCTTCCCTTCCCTTCCCTTCCCTTCCCTTCCCTTCCCTTCCATTCCCTTCCCTTCCCTTCCCTTCCCTTCCCTTCCCTTCCCTTCCCTTCCCTTCCCTTCCCTTCCCTTCCCTTCCCTTCCCTTCCCTTCCCTTCCCTTCCCTTCCCTTCCCTTCCCTTCCCTTCCCTTCCCTTCCCTTCCCTTCCCTTCTTCCCTTTTCTCCCTCAAACTCAAAACAATTGTGTGTAAGTTCAAACAACTCCTTTAAATCCTTCCCAGAGAACAGAGAAGTCTCTCCTACTCTTGCAAATGGAAGCTTCTTGTCATTTCTTATGACCTTTAATAAACTATTTTTTTTTTCATTTTGCTTTCATGGTCTTCTGGTTCACCAGTTTTTTTGGTATTTTTAGGAAAGCCTCTCTTAACCTATGAGTCTTTCAAATAATTTTCTAACAGTAACACAACTCCAACACAGAGTGTTAGAAAGCTCCTGAATAGTTCAACTTAAAGCAAACTCTAAAGTAAGAAAAGTATGTTTAAAAGCATAGTCTTGGTTTGCTAAATGAGATTTAGAAAATCTGCCTTAGTAACAGACTTCCTGGAAAGAGCCTGTGGATCCTCTTTAAAAGGCTATTGATGACAATAAGGTAACATCAGAAACCTGATTGTGACAGTCTCCTTTAGGTGGGCACTAGCTTCAGAAGCAGAGACTTCAATAGACCAAGAAGTTGTTCCACCTCATTTCTGGACTCCACTATTCACCAAGCTTCTGAGATTCACACAGCTTTGCGGATACACAGAGGTGCGTGACTGCTTCTAAGCTTTACTCTTGGATCTGTACTCTAGGGGGACTAACTCACTAAAAGCTGGCTTTTGTCCTCAGGAAAAAGTAGTCAACTGTGAAATGTAAATGAAACTATAATAGAAATGTGCAATTAGAGGTGGAGAAAAAAAGAGTTATAGCTGGAAGGAAAAAGTGGTAAGAATATGCTTCCACACAGCCAGTTTTGTCTTCACAGTGATGAAATAAGTATAAAAGTATATATACATTTGCAACTATGAAAAGCAAATGGCATAATGGGAATAATTTATATATGTAGAAGTAGTGTCAGCAACCCATCACAACTGTAATTACTAATAAAACGTTTGGTTTGGATTTTTTTTTTCTGGAAAACACTGGAGGAATAACTAAAGCCATAGTAACAACAAAATAACAAATAATAACACTGGATAAAATATAAACAAATGAAGGGGACAAAAGCTGTTTTCTGTTTGCAAATCTCAACTAGACAAAAGATAATCAGGAGAAACTTGTCTGTACTCCAGTAGCTTGTTTTTCACCCACACAAACAATAACAAACCCAGCAATTTTAAATGATAAGTAAATTACCCAGAAGTAGATCTGGAAAACTAAACCATCACACACAGTCAAACATACCAATTACAGTAGCATACCAGATGATAAGATTAACATCCTTACAGGTCACAAGTTATTTCAGAACAGAAAAAACCCAGATATTTACATCAATACTCTCAAATCAAAAGATATGGGCTGGTGACATTTCTTTTCAAGATATTACGCATGTTTATCTTCCAGGTAGCCATGTGTCAGCATTGCTAGAAATGTATTTTTCTCTTGACATTATCTACAGACATGTGCTCGTTACTCAATTAATTCTGCACATCGCGCAAAAAAGAAAAGTAGCAGAGTTCCCCTTAATGTCACATTCCTCTCAGTTACAGTAAATTTTGAGGAGAGCGGTAAAAAAGAACTCTGTGAATGTACATTGAGACAACATATCTCAAAGAACAGCTGTATACAGACAGACTTTTTTTCATTCAAATTACTATCTGTGTCCTTTATACTGTGGAAAACTTCAAAAAAGCCTACCTGCAGCATACGTGCTGGAGTAACCAGTTTAGTAAAAATCATGTGATAGTTCTCCCAAATGCAGTCACTGCATCTGGAAAGATGGGAAGCAGTACTCTTGTGTAAAAAAGAGAGTACAATGTCTCATCTACAGTTACCAACTACTAGGAAAATTGTCTGGGAAACCATCATCGTTATTTGAGTGTTTTAAGGAAGCTCTAGAGGAAATAAGATTTTCTTATGGATGATCCCACTATCTTCTTATAAACAACTTAAGAATAAGAAATTCTCTGTGAGGAAATTGGCAGTCCCAGTGTTCCTTCAATTGGTATATAGAGGTGGAAGGAAAGGATGTTCTTGAAAAGCCACATCATGTCAATGTAAACAGAAAATTCACTGGACAGGTATGGGGATTTGCTTCTATAGGAAAAGCACAGCTTTAAGGAAGGAAAAAAAAGAAGTTTAGTCTTCTGAGATGAGGGAAATTTGACACCACCTTGGGCAATTATAATATGTGTTCTTTAAACAGTGCAAAGGGAGTCAGCCCTAAGGGCCTGGATCTTCTCTACATGTTTTAACAGTAAAATTCTTTTCATCAAATAGTGGCAAGGAGGTGGCTATATGCACAAACTGCTTTCTAGTCAAGGGATAGACCCAATTGGAGGACACATTTAGAAATGGAATGATGACTCAAAGGGGAACTAGGTAGACTCTTCAAAACTCTGGGGTGAGGTGGAATAATATACCTAACAACTTGAAGTGCATAGCTGAGCTACACGAAATCATTCTAATTAAAAAGACAAAAGAGTGAACGGTTGACACAAGGAAATAAGATTTACAAGTCCACTTGTTTATGAATATGAATCTGATTTTGCAGGTAGACTTGGTGGCGTATTTTGTTGTGAAAAGAGGGTTCTTACTGCAGAAGAAGGTATGTTGCTTTACTCTGAAAGCCAACCAACTTCCAGGCAATCAGATAAAGAAGTCCAGGGGAAGACCATCTACCTGCATAGCATGGAGAGAAGGCCACTGAAAATTATGATAATATTGTTACTATAGGACTCAAGAGTCTTAAATTAACAATAGCAGCATCATGATGTTAGGCTAACGAGATGTCCCAAGCTCTGCTTTTCCCTTACCTGGAAAATAACTCTTCAAAGAAGAAGAAATGATGGAAAGGCACAAATAGTTCTCTGATCAGGAAAATTGCGCAGCATGTTTGGGATGATCCTAGAGTAAGGACTTGAAATTATTTACTGGGATGGAGGAGAGCAAGACCTTTGGAAACCCAATTGGTTTGTTTGTTTTTTCAACAGCAGATGAAACTGAATACAACTTCTGTGATACAAATCAGTATGTGCTTGTGTGAATGTTTAGTTTAAAAATTAAATGCAATTAAATTTGAAGGGCTTTCATCCTGAATCTGATTAAAAGAATCATGAAAGAATGTATTACCATGTGTCATAGAAGGACTGAAAAATCCTTGTTGATGTGTATATATCATGTATGAGAGTTTGGTCACTGTAGAAATGACAATTAGGAAGTAATTATCAAGAGGCTACTGAACACAGTAATGTACTTATGAATTTATGCCACTGAACTGAGACTCTATTTAATTCTGAATGTACATTCCAAATCCAGCAGATTTCAGGACAGGCAGTTGCTTTTCACTCTTCTGAGAAAGAAGTCTTTGTGTGAACTCCGTTTCAGGGAAAGAGGATATCTTCACCCCTAATATCTTAGGTGCCATGGAAACAAGAAAAGGGACCTCTGTAAACCCTCTCAGTGTTAAGAAAAAAATCACTTATGAAAGCAGCTGTGAAGGGCACTGAGTATGTCTTTCCCCCTCAGTGTCACTCAGCTGCCTAGCAAAGTTTCTTTCCTGGCATTTGTCTTAATTGCATTATAGATATTTTTTTAGTTTGCTACACTAAAAGAGATCAAATGAAGACATAGGTTGAGTTAAAAGAGTTATTTAGATATCTTATTTTTGAGAACTTCCACTTGTCTTTGCATATTTTATAAAAAGTTTTACTAATCAGTTAGAAAATGGGGTCTCATACATGGATTTAGTGACATAAGCGTCTCAGGGCCAGTTGAGAAATTTATTCAAAACTGAACATAAGAACAAAAAAGGAAATGTTGGGGTCTCTATAAATAAATTCCATTTCAAAATGAATGACTGTACATATCACATATACATAAGATTAGATGTGTATCACTAAATTATGCTTGGGAGAATATACAGGCATATCTATGTCTGGCACAGTAAGTGGTTACATTAGTTCTATAAATGCACAGCTAATTCAATGGCTGATACTTCATTGATCTAATTATTGATACTTTGGTAATCTTTGCAACTTTTCAATGTGTCATTTATGAGATAAGGATAACTAAGTGAGCATTTTCAAGATATCAGATATGAATCCCTTATTACTGTAGATACAGTAGGAAAGGCTTTTTGAAAGTTAACACAATTTACAAAAACATACATGATCATCACATAGAATGTCTCTTTTCTTCAGTGCAAGATAACAATATTTCTGCAGAAGACTAAAATTTTATGATATCTAAAATAAAGTAAATGCTTGAGTGGAACACAGAGAAGCCCCCTAGAAAGAGAGAAACCCCAAACAAAACAAACAAACAGCCCAAACCAAGCAAGTATTTCAGGGCTGGAAATAGACTAAGACTTAAATCTAGAATTTCCAAATAAATGGCAAACTCCATATTATTTTGGTTTCTCTCTCATCTGTAACATCCTTTCATCACAGGATAAATAAAACCATTTTAAAACAAAATTTGAGATACTTTATGTTTTTCTATTTATCTTACATGCATATAAAATGTAGATGACTTTTTAAGATAAAGAGATCCATCTTTTTAAAACAAATAAAAGAAAGAAGCTGAAGCTGAGTTTCTCCCTTTATGAAATCATATTTCTTTTTTAAAACAAGAACCCTCTTAAGGAAATCTATTTAGAGGTGTATGGAAGTATTTGACTTTTCAGAATCATTATGTCAATAGCAGCTGATGAGATTCACTTGACATGGTGGAGATAAAACCATCTCACAAACACAGCAACTGCACAAATTTCATAAAATACAGTCCAAGAGCTTTTCCAAGAAGAGAACTTTCCACTCAGTTTGAGTTCATAGCTACTGATGTTTAACAACAGCACACTAATTTTAAAAAATAAAGTTTAAAAATGCTGTGATGCAGTTTATATACTGTAAAAATCCCCAAAGTTTAGAACTACAAGAATAACAACACAATATGTAAAAAGACCCTTAAAACCAGTTGCAGGGCTCTAAAGTAGGGTATTTTCACCTAAAAGCTCTAAACATTGTTTCTCTACCCCAAAAGACAAAGTATGAAATTTATACCTTAACTGCGCCAAACATAAAGTTTAATAATTACTTCTACATTTTATCTCACAAGACATTTTGATCTTATTTGTTAGCATAATTCTAATTATTCCTCCATATTTTTTTTTCTCTAAATAAAAGAGACATGCATTACTTATATCTTGCACTGACTTTAAAGTTTTACAGCTTGGGGATCAACTGTTTCAACCCAAGCTCTTTGTTCCCTGCCCAGTATTCTGACACATGCCATGTGCTATTAACGACTTGATGAATGAAATGAAAGCATGTGACCACCTACCCACACACCTTGGCAGAGGTGCACTCCACACACGCCGACCACCTCCCAGGCAGGTGAGTTTGTTAGCACCTTCCAGGCGATATCCAGGAAAACAAGAAAAGATCAAGGAATCTCCAACACCAAAATGAAAACCAATTCGTCTACTGAAGGCAGGAACACCAGGATCGTCACATGGCTCCAGATCATATTCTGCAGACAAGAAAACATTATATATTACTATCTGGACAAGCTGTCCACATGGAAAAAAACCAAACTTATCAATTTGCCTGCATTGTGTGAGCATGGAACAGCTGGAAAACATGTATTTCAGAGTTGTATTCTCTACAAAAACCCAACACTGTTTCTATAAGTCCATTATGCCTATATATACAGTAATTATGTATCTAACGTGTCCCACCCACACTATATCTATTTTCTTAATTTCAAGAGCTGTAATCAGCTTGTACTGTAAGTGGTTTACTATAATTTTGTTTAATTACTTCCTTTGTATATAATTCCTGTTTCTTTTCATCTAAACTCCCAAACAGCTTTAGAAGTGAGACTTACAGTTAAAATAAATCATTATATAATGAAGAAAATCTAATTAAAAATGAAACAAAAGATTAGGTGAATGAAAGACATATGAACACATTTTCAAAAAGTGTGCTTTTATAACTACACATCAGGAATAATTCAGGAGGAGTCAGAATAAACTAATGGGTAAAAAATCAGGGCTGTTACATAGGAAGCAAATCAAACTCAGAAAATAATCTGAACCATCCATTTCCCTATCTCCAAAGAGTATGCTCTGGAAGTATCACCTTTTGTTTGTCATGTTTTCTCATATAATTTTTTCCTTTTCACTACCTTTCCACTACCAACTACTTCAAGAAAAGATGTTGAAAGAGATCAACTTAACATCTAATGGAAAAAGTTTGATTTTAAATTCTTCAGAATATGATCCAAAAGACTCAAGAGATCACTTCCGGTAACAGATAAGAGAAAACATTTTCTAGAACATTTACCTTGGAGGTCAGAGGAAAGTAGGGTCAGATCTAATTATTTAGACAAAGAGACTCCATTTAGTCAGGAAAGAAACTAAACCAAAGTTTCTGATTGAGTGTTTAAACAGCTGATATATGGAATAAAATAAATAAATAAATAAATCCTTCGCTTTAGTAACTTTCTTGTAGGAAAGTTCTGAGTATTTGAGGGAATCTATAAACGACACCAGTTTCTGCTGGCAAAGGTTTTAAGTCTAGAAAACATATGATCTACTGCCTCTGCTCAGTACTACAGAGGCTAAGCTAAACATGGAGATACCCTGTAGTACACTTTTAGGTACATGGCAATTATCATGACAAATTTCTATGTTAAATGACATTCATAACAGGTTAAGAGCATCTCACTCAACACTTCTTACTATGAACAAATATATTCTGATTGTGTGAAAATACAGAAACAGAATCACCTATTTGTTTCATAAAGTTAATGTACCTCATAATATTTCTCAAAATGTGTATTTAATATAAATGATGACATATGCTGGCTCTGTACGTTGTAGCAGTAGTAGATAGGACATAAACCTTCAATTGTGTTCCAAAAGTTCTGTGATCCATATCTTTTGTTACTGCACAATTCTCCCCGCTGCATCCACAATATTTTGTGTGTTTTTCTACAACTTTCCCAGTGCTCTACCCTTCTGACTTAGTGATAAACAAACTATCGGAGATATAATTTAGTATTTGTATTTACATTTTAAACTTGCAAAACTGCTGACTTCTGATTTGGTAAGTCCAAAGTATCCAGAATAAATGTATTTTAGCATTTCATAGGAATAAATCCATCAGTATTGCTCTAATCAGTGAGGTAGTTTTTTTCCTTTTTAAAATAAGCAAGCTCAATGAGATACATTACTCATAAATTGCATGGTCATCTGTAAGTATTGCCAAATCTCAATAAAACTTATTGACTTTCAGTTCTTGAAAAATTATGTGGGAGAGTTGTATGTGAGTTCCTTATGTACTCCTTCCATAGAATATCCATGTGCATGTGCATGTGCATTTCAGCTAGTACTTGATTCATTCATATGCGTCATGGGACAAGTGGAAGTTTCAGACAAGCCCTGCCTTAGTCTAAGAATTCGGCAATATCTTAAATTTAAGGACTTACTCTGGTCTGCAAGTTCTAATGATGGCGAATCAGGTCTATTTATAAAAACTAATTATTTATTAAACAGACAGAGATAACAGAACAAAGATCCTAATCAGAATTACTACACAGTATAAAACTAAAGAACTACTAGTAGATTACAGGCTAACATAAAACAGTACGCTATTTCAAGGTACCTATAATTAAAGCTAGCGACAGAAACAGTATTGTAACTTACCACCGAAATCACGTTAGTGTACACAGATTTCTTCACTTAACCCCTGGGGAGTAACTACAAAGTAGGCATCCCTACTCATGGGAGAAACTCCACATATTTCCAGGATCATGTATAGAGGATTTCTGCTTTGTGAAAGTTTGGTGTAGCTTTTCTCAGATCTCACTTCAACAGTAGGGTGTTTGTTGGCATGTGGGAGATGCCAGACCACTGGCCATTTCGGCCATGGTGCCAAAATGACTCACTACAAGACAGCTTTTCCTGTTTGAGTTACTTGACCAATTAACAGCAACAGAAGATCTCTTGTTGGGGAGTGAGATGCTACAATATGCAAATCTATAATTCTACTTCCTAGTAACGGAGATAGGCAGAAAAAATTATTGAGAAATGTATATTAGATGTCATCTAGTTTTAGAAGACTGTAAATAAGAAGCAGTAACTTATATGTTTCAAGTATCTTAAAGAGATAATATGTAGAAATACATCAATGCTAATAAGCATTTTATTTTATCTTTTTAGATACGTTTTCTATTTCAAAATCAGTCTTCAATTTAGACTCCTTTGTGATTCTGAGTTAGCATATCACTGCTTTTTAAAAGTTTCTATACTTGGTTTAGTAAAACAGTACCAGTTAGTTCCTTTCTTCTGAAGCAGTACCTTCTATCTTTGCAATTTTTCTCCCCCTAATTTTCCTCCAAACCTCTTCTTAAACAATTTTGATATTTCTGTGAGGACAGGGAAAACTTCTTAAAGCACTCAAATCACCAACATTCTTCTCAATACTCTTGGCCACCTTTATAAACCTTAACCAGTTTCCTATGATAGAGACTATACAATTTCCATTAACCCTTTTTTTTTTTACTGGTGTTTCATAATGTTTCTGTTATCTACAAGTGAAATATCATCTGGAACAGTTTCAAGATATTTAGCAGAATGAAATTCATTACCTGAAAATGTTATGTTGAAACCTTCATAAGAAATTGAAAAATCAGATATAAATCGAAGCTGTGCAGTAAAGTTTCCAAAGAGGCCAGCTTTAATTGTAGGGGGTAAGACTGAGCCAGTTAATCTGGCTACTGGTTCCGTGAAGCTCCCATCTTCAGTGATGAGCAAATAGTCATGAGAGCTCTCAAGGTGAAAGGTATGAAAAACCAGCTGTACACCTTTAAAAGAATTAAAAAGGGAGGAAAGAAAAGCATTTAATAGGAAGTTTCTCTATTCCTTCATATGTAGGTGACACAGAAAGCAATTCTTACGTTACATGGGAACATTTTGAGAAAAAATGTTAGAATCAAAACCTGAAATTCTGAAAATAAAGTTTGCAGAAAGCACTTAAGCTCAACTGAATAATATGTGCAATGAGGATACTGGTTTAGCTCACTTTAAATCAATATTTCCCATAACAGAATTGATAGCAACCAATGCTATTTGTATACAGCACTCTGAAAATACAAATGTTATTATTTCGATGTTATTCAAGTTCCTGTATATATCTTTCACTTAAAATATCTACATTGGACATACTTTAATACTTGGCTGAAATTTTGTATATGTGTTTTATTTTTTCATTTCCTCCAACACAATTCTGGTTTTTAATTCTAAACTTTAGGGAAGTGCCCATATACGAGGACAAAGTTTTATGTACAGTCGTACATAAATATAGATTAATATTTTCTGGGACTGATGCTTTACTAACATCATGACTGTTTTTTTCATTTGCCAACTTCCAGTCCAGTAATGAATTAAATTTTAACTTACAGTTCAGTCTTCAAATACAATGAATTCAAATACAATAAATATGATACATTTATAAATTTACTGTGGGGAACAACATTCTCCTTAGAATGTTCTCTCATATATTTTACATTTAAAATGCCTTACGAGTTTTAAACGAAAAAAAATCCAGTCTTTAAGAAGATTTTAAACAGTGGAAACTTCCAATATACTTCTCAGTAAATTTTCATTTTGTTTTGATTTAATGGTGTGTAACACATTATTAGTACTCTCTGGGCTTTTCTGCTCAGGTTATTTTACACATTCCCCTAATGGATAAGCTGACAAGATCAACTATGCATTCACATATTACTTTACTGTATATGTAACATAAAGATATATATAAGTTTTTTGCTCTAATGGTTTAAGTCTGAAATCTAAGGTTACCAATATACAGACCAAATTTGTTCCTTTATGCTTAATAATGGTGAAGAGCCATCAACAAGGTCCTGACATCTTTGGCTGAAAGAAATTTAGTGCTATTTAACAAGTAGCTATTATTTTCCCATATTTTACCTCTTCTACTATTTTCCATTTTTCTGAGACTAAAACACATTGCCTCTGGCAAATGTTAAAAAGAATGCTTGTTTTGAAAAATTAACACAAACTGGAAATACCACATTTGAAGATACTTATTTTGGGAAATTAAACTTCTTCCCCAAAGGAATGGAAGAAAGTCATAAAGGGCTTTTTTTTTTTTTAGCTATGTGTCTCTGATTTTTTTTCCATACAGACATTAGATATATATCCAAAACAGATTGGATACTTACCCTTGCCATGAGACACTTCAATAGTCCAAGTGCAGTTTAAAGAGTTTGGGTAAAAATCAGGAAAACCTGGGGAAAGAACAGTTCCACTCTTCCCATGAATATATCCACCACATAAAGCTTAAGAAGAGAAAAAAAAAAACAAAAGTAATACAAAAAGCCTGTCTTGTAAAAGGGTTTGAGAGAGAGAGAGAGAGAGAGATATTAATTTTTTAACTGCACTTATAATTAAAAATAGAGTAAAGGATTAAAATAAGAAGCTAATTAATCCAAAGCCACAACATTCATGTTTGACAACAATTTGTTTTCACCTATATTAGTCCTTGAAAAGTTTATTTTTCATCTACAGCCTCTCTTGATAGTTAGAAGAATACAAAAATAAGTAAATTTTTTATTGCAAGTATTAATTCCTATAGCAGTAGTATGTAATAAATAAGGGGTATTTTTGTGAAGTAACTCAAATATATCTTGCTGCTACTTTTCTTTCACTAAGTATTTTGAAAGGTATACATTCAACTGCATTTTTAACAAACAAAAACACTTAAGTAAAAAGCATATTTTTTTTCAAATAAATAAAAGTTTGATGACTACTGTGATGCTCAGGGGGGGAAAAAGTGTAATTTCTTCTTTTTCAAAGATTTAGATTGTCTCATCATAAGTAATTTATTTTGAATTGAATATTTTGGAAGACATGAGAACTATGCTAGAAAACATTTTATGTATCCTAATATTTGCTAAACTAGGCTGTTCAAATTTGCATAGCGAATTATTAAAGTTTAAGATTTGCATGCTGAATTGCTCACAGATCTTATAAATACAGCATGACTGTGCTTTTCACTCATCTCTTGCTGTCCAGTTTTTATGTTGTTTGTTTTAAAATTTTAATATTCTAAATATTTAAACAATAAAACAACAAAACATTAAGACGCTTTTAGTCTTCTTCCTCACATAGAGTGATTCACTTTGCCATAAACTAGATGGAAAATATACATGACAAAATATTCAATAAACTTACAGTACCTTTATGTAGATGTGTGTGTATATATATACACATATACTTGGTTTATAGCTTAACTTCCTTTGTCTCATTTCTTATTAGACTAAAGGTTTTGTTAAAGTTTTTAATGTTTTTTGGACTTATGTAATTTATATATATTTATCAGTAAGTATAAGGAAGGGAAATGCTTCCAGCCTGGTTTTACCTGAATATATTTATTTCTGCACGTGAGTATGAATTAAATACGTTTGATTAAACCCACAGTAAATATATGGTTGATAACATTGCTTATTAATAAATAAAAGCATTACAGACATCAGATTTATAGTGCCATAAATGAACAACAGTAAATTCGTTCAAAAATCCTTATCTTATTCTGTAATCACAGAAGGAAGAAAAATATTTGACTGTGCAACATTACTTAAAGCAGATATTACATATTTCAAAGTCATTTACATATTTTAAACAAAATTAAAAATATGCGATTGATGTGTTTTAATTTAGCTCTCACTTGAAATTTATTTTCATGTTCCACCTTGACAGTACCATATTTTGAGAATGACATATTACTTAGAGGGAACTTTAACCACCTTGTCTTTGTACACAGATTTTTTCTTTGTTGCCATGAAACAAAGCAACATGCTGCTCCTTAGGCATTTATTCTGCTAAATTAATTTCTGAAGGTAAAATTTTGAGACCAACAGTACTCTACAGATGACTGCAAAGTGCTCATTTCCACTTCAGTTAAATTTGTTACATTCCGAAAATTTGGGTCACAACTTGTTGAGCCTCAAAAGGCAAATACACTAACAGAATTATTACCTAATGGAGTGTGAGTTCTATTTTTAGACTATTTAATACAATGGAGTTTAATCTGTTAGGAAAAGAAGAGACTGAATGTATGTTGAACCCTTGGATGTTGCTTGCCTAAAGAACATACTCCAGAAAGGCTTGACATTTTCTCACACACTCGCACTGAAAGTGGGTGAAGGACCTGGGAAATAAAGACTCTCTTTCAATGAGTGAAAATTAACTACATCTTCCAGAAGTTCAACATTCATATGCTAACAAAAGATTTAAATATTGATATTTTAACTCAAAAATACATTCATACATTTTATTACAAAGTAAGTAGAAAAAGAAGCAAATACTATCTGAAGTTAAGATTCCTTCTCATTCTTCAATCCACTGTGGCAAAGCAAACAAGGAAAGAAACCCATAAAAACAATGAAACATTCTAAAAATGTTTTGTATCTGTACTTGAAAAGGAGGAATGAGTTGCAGTGATTACAAGGTGAGTGAGTTTGAGTGTTAGATTAGCTAACTTCTATAATTAAATTTTGGTGGTTTATATGTTTTGAGCAGGGGCCAGAAAGCTGTAGTGAGAGTTAGAAGATGGAGAAGAGTAGTGCTCAGATTTAACAAAACAGATTAAAACAGAGTGAGAAACTAAAATATTTTGCTGAATCTAATTTTGTCCTCTGACATTTCACTGTAATCAATGAAAACCTTGGACCTGACAAGCAAGTTACAAATTCACTAATGTAAGTAAATCCCTCAAGCAAGAGCCTTTCTTTGCTGTTGTTCTGTGGTTTCTATAAGAGGAATTTTGTAGCAGCTATACAAGATTCCATGAAGGAATTTACTTGATTCAGTGGTTCACAGAAACAGAACTTAGTGAAAAAATCCAATCACAAAAAAGAACACAGAAATATTTGCGAGTTGTGCTGGTTTTGGTTAGGGTAGAGTTATTTTTTTTCTCAGTATGGGTCTGTGTTTTGGAATTGTGCTGAACACAGGACTGACAATATAGAGATGTTTTTGTTATTGCTGAGCAGGGCTTACAGAGAGCCAAGGCCTTTTCTGGTTTTTGTACTGCCATGCTGGTGAGGAAGTTGGGGGTAAGTGGGAGATTAGGAGCAGTCACAGCTGGGACAGGTGACGGCAGCTAACCCAAGGAATACCCTGCACCATATGGCATCATGCTCAGTATATAAAGTGGGGAGAAAAAGGGAAAAGGGAGAAGTTCAGACTGATGATGTTTGTCTTCCTAAGTGACCATTAAATGTGATGGGGCCCTGCTCCCCTGGAGATGCCTGAACACCTGCTGTCCTTGGGAAGCAGTAAATTAATTCCTTTGTTATCTTTGCTTGCGCTTGATTTGCACAGCTTTTGCTTTCCTTATTAAATGGTCTTTATCTCAACCCAGGAGTGTTCTCACTTTTAGCCTTCTGATTCTCTCCCTGATCCCACTGGTGGGAGCAAGCAAGCTGCTGTGTGGGGCTTGGTTGCTGGCTGTGGTTAAACCATGATTTTAAAATTCAGCATTTTGTAAAATGTTTCAGGAAAGCTCTAGACAGTTTAATATTTCATATCCTACAAAACAATTAATAAACTAACCAAAATTTCAAAACAAAAATATGTTAAGAAAATTAATTACATAGGCTGATCACGGTCTATCTGTTTTAGTATTGAGTATACTGTAATTTGAGCAATCATTTTGGTATGCAGTATTTAGAGCTTAAAATATAAATTAAGTTTATTGGCTTTGTTTTGAAAGTATTAGTTATATGGCACCATTTTTATTCACAGTTGAACAATGGCATCCTGTGAGAATCTGAATTTTTCTACTTGTGAATATAAGCCTGTTTTTTTCAGTAGTTGACTGAAAGCTGATACAGGGATGTAAAGCACGGCTTTTAATAATAGCAAAATAATTTTTTTAAAGTGTGGATCTCACTGCAATTGAAGAGAGGTAGTAGCAATGACAAGCTTAACTAATTCTGAAAAGTAGTAGATTAACTTTTGTGGACTTTAAAGCTGCCAGCTGAAGAGCCTGACACTTACCATCACAGCTGGGTAATGCGTGATTCCACTGATGGTTTCTTTCACATATGAGAGGCTCTTCATCACTCAGTGTATATCCTGGATCACAGCTGAAGGTTACAGTGGAGCGGATATTAAAGTTGTTACCATGGCGATGGCCATTCACAGGAATTCCTGGGTCAAGGCAGGAATCTGATTCCAGAGTAACACCTGAAACACACAGATTTAATTTCAATTTTTCATCATTTTTTCAGATAGTGAACAGGAAAACAATCAAAAAAAAACCAAAAACCATAAAACAAGAAGATAGGAGAAAGAAAGAGCCTTCAAAGGTACTAGTTAGTATTGCCTGAGAACTGATATGGGATATAAAAACCTTTCTCTAGCTTTTGTCACTGACTTGCAGAACAGTTTTCCAATTTTAAGTTTTATAGAATAAAGTCCAAATGAAATAGAAAAAGACTGGAGCTTTAGGTATATTTTGTCAATCAATTAAAAACACCAAACCAATAAAAGTACTGGACAGCTGAAACTATAAGAAGACACTACAGTTCAAAGTATGAATATAAATTTTGCTAGTGTATAAATCATATTTGATTTTTTCATCTATTCGGTTTCTGATAGTGCAGGACAACTCAATTTTCCTCTGCATAGTTATGATTATTTGATACAAGAAAAAGCAATGTCAAAAAAATGCAATTGAAGAGCTCACAAGCTACTGAATTCTTGAAGATATTATCCTATGCATGAAAAAAAAGGAAAGACAAATAATATAGCTTTCACAATTCTATAACTGTTATCTGACAGAAAGAATCTCTAGTAATTATGTTTTATAGGAGAGATTAAATAGTTTTTGGTAAATAAACTGGAGCTATACACTGAAAAAAAAATCCATGAAATTATCAAATGAAGGCTCATTAACTGAACATTATCCATTATGCTTCTAGTGATAGCAAATTATTGTGGAATTTAATAATATAATGAGTAATAATGTATACACATGAGGGAAACAAACACAGACTCTCTATTGGGATGACAGGAATTACTTTTATTTTCTGTTACTATGTGTGGTGAGTTGACCATGTCTGTCTGCGAGTCCCCCACCTAGCTGCTCTCTCATTACCCACTTCAACAGTACAGGGGGAGAGGATAACAAAGAAAATAACACAAAAAAACTCGAGGGCTAAGACAAAGACAAGGAGATCACTTAATAATTACCACCATAGTCAAAATAGACTCAACTTGAGAAAAAATTAATTTAATATATTGCCAACTAAAAATAGACTAGGACGGTGAGAAACAAACCCAAAAACTAAAACACCCCCTCACCCTCACCCCTGTATTAGGCTTGCATAGCCAAGTGTTAGTGGGCAGGGGTGGCTACAGGAGTGGCTTCTGTGAGAAGCTGCCATCAACTTCCCCCATGTCCAACAGAGCCAAAGCTGTCTGGCACCAGCATGGGCCTGCCACTGACGAAAGCTGAACCCACCAGAGATGGTGGTAGAGCCTCTGGGATAATATAGTTAAGAAGGACACAAAAAACTGCTACAGAACAACAGCAGCCATAAAAGAGTGAGAATGTGAGAGCATCAGTTCTGAGACACCAAGATGGAATGAATGCAGAAGAAGAGGGAGGAGGTTCTCAAGGTTTGGAAGCCCCTGCAACCTGTACTGAAGACCATGAAGGAGCTGTCCTACTGCAGCCCATGAAGGTTCACAGTGGATCAGAGATCCACCTGCAGCCCGTGCAGGACCCCACTCTAGACCAGAATCATGCTCAAAGGAGGCTGTGATCTTGTGTGGAGCAGGCTCCTGGCAGGATCTCTGGCCCGGTGAAGCAGGAGCCCACACTGGAACAGCTTTGCTGTCAGGACTTGTGACCCTGTGGGAGACCCACACTGGAGCACTCTGTCCCTGAAGGATTGCACCCCAATGCCAGAGCCATTCATTAAGGACCGCAGATCATGGGAAGCACTCAAATTTGAAATATTCATGGAGGACTGTCTCCTGGGGGAGGAACCCAATGCTGGAGGAGCGGAAGAGTCTGAGGGGTCCTTCCACCAAGGAGGAAGAAGCAGCAAAGATAATGTGTGATAAACTGACCCTTATGCCCCTCTGCACCTCTCAGAAATAGGAGGTAGATAAAATTGAAAGTGAAGTTCCGCCAGAGAGGAACGGAGAGTTAGGGGGAAGGTGGTTTTAAGATTTGGGCACCTGGAATCTCGCCAAGGTTACTCCACCACAAACACCTTCTTCATAGGCATTTCCTAGTTTCTTAGCCCTCTAAAGGTCTAAGAAGGTGCTGGTCCTCTCAGCTGCTTGTGCATTTCTAACCATTTCTGCGGAAGTTGTACTCTCAGTTTACTGCTTCTACCCTGCCCTGTTTATCCAGGACTACCATACAGCCTTAGGAACAAAGTAGGAGGAGTTCAAAACTAAGGAATAAATTGATTTATCGGAGCATAAAGTGAAGGGTTTAGAACTATAGATACGAGAGCTGGAAGCAGGACTACAAATAAAAATATCATAAATAATGACTCTAACTTTCACAGAGAAATATTCCCTGTACCCTCCAGCTCTTCTTATATCTCACTTAGAATACAGATTTGAAAGCTTATGATCTAGTTTTCATGAGGTGACCCTGACATACTTAAATTCTAGATGAATAAGTTTCTCTAGACTTGAATGCATACTCTTAATGCAAATGTACCATATCAGCTAACACAGTGCATTTTTAGATTCCCTTCGTCTGGATAAAATTGCTTAATATAGTCTCAAAGAACCCATTTAATTCTGTAATATTCTGCACTGCAAGTGCCCTTAATAATTTCATCTGTATGAAATTTTGACTTTGATACATATTAGGTTTTTTTCAGACAAATCATGCTTCATATTTTGAAATATGTTAGTGGAAATTAGTTAGATGGAGGTCCACAGCAGCGCTCTTAAAATTCCTTCCTCTTAGGGCAGCCTACCACCTTTTCCTGAACACACAAGCTGCTTTGGCATTCTGAGTCATGCATAACAGGTAAACTCATCAGTTGCTTTTTGAAATGATAATTCTAAATTACATTGACTCCGTTGTTTCACATTTTTGCAAGAAGACCAAAAGCTATAGCAAATTTATCGACTTCCAACTTCCTGACTGAAGTAGTAGTGTTAAATAAATAAACTCAGCTCAGGTAACAGAGTTTCATTCCCAGGAAAAAATATTCAGTATGTAGGTTTCAGCAACCATGAACATAGCTAAAAAGAAAAAAATTTTCTTTGCTTCTTTGCATGAAGATTTGATTCTTTTTCTTAATAGGAGATAACCTAAGATAAACTAAATAATGGACAATACTGAGAGTCCTACCTACAAAAAGATATGAGAAATTCTGGCACAACAGTGATAAATTTGGTTGGAAAATTATTGTAAAGAGTTGACCGACAAGGAGCACAGGCAGTAGACTGTAGGACAAGCAGCGATTATTAGCTACTAGAACCATGACACCATTATCATGCCTTACCCCCTGCCTGCCAAGTCATACTTTTTCTAAACAAATACAAACCTTTAAATAACTCCTTACATGTAATATTTTCCATATTAGCAATCTCCTACTCTTTTTAAACTGTGTCACAAACTGGACACAATAGTCTCCCTGGTCATCAAATGAAGTGAAATGAAATTGCCTTTTGGTTTTTTGATGGTTAAATACAATGTCTAGAAGATTACATTTTTTGCAATGCTCCTACATTTTTCTCTAGATTATATAAATTCTATGTGACACCCAAACCTTTTTCTATTGTATCTCTATTTTGTATTTGTGCATGTCATTTCTCCTTCTCCATTTAGGCTTAGCATGTTTCTTTATAGAATCTAATTGGGGTTTTTTAGGCTCTTTCAACTAGCTTGTTTTGAATTCTAACCTTCTCAATCATAGTGCTTTCTATAATTGCAGGTTGGAATCATCCTCAGAAATTGTAACTGTTCTTATATTATCACCAAAATCTTATATTATTTATATATATACATATATATACATATATATAATTATATAATACAATATTTTTTCACAGCATCACAGAAATCACTTAACAATTTAGGGTGGAAAGAACCTCTTGGGGTCATGTAGTCCTACCCTCCTGCTCAAGCAGGGTCACCTAAAGCTGGTTGCACAGGTGGATCCATTTCTGGATGTATTTTAGTATCTCCAAGGATGGAGATCCCACAGCCTTTCTGAGCAACTTTTTTCAGTGCCTACTGTACCTTATTGTACACTTATTGTACTGTAATAAGTTAATCTACACTCAATTTTTATATTTTTTCTTAAGGAGTTCTAAAAGCCTTATGAATGCCAGCACAGGACTGTTTCCTTCCCTTTTCATTCCCAAATCTACAAAAGCATTTAACCTGTCAAGAAAGAACTAAAAGTGATTTGACATAATCTGTTTTTATCAAATACAAATCATTTATTTCTTATCATTTTGTTTACCAGCTTGAAACTAGTATATTTCAAGAGTGAAGATAAAACTAATGTACTTGATCCCTCTGGTGTGAATATCTTCTGCTTTGAGTTTTTTTCCCATCCTTGCTTGGAAAAGTGTGTGACCTTCTGAATTTTTTTTAAACTTCCTTACAGTTTTGAATTTTCAGACATAATTTTCAGTGGAGTGGTCCTTACACTTTGCCTCTGAATACAGCACAGGGAATTTCAACGGTCCCTGATGAATAATTTCAATATTCCTGATTTCATTATTTCAATATTCCTGATTTCATTATTTCAATATTGTGCAGTACCCTCTCTCCATATGCTGTATCCTTGAAAATGTTCATTTAATTATATTAAGTATATGGTAAAAATTAAGCATTTCTGCAGAAGTTGCAAAACAGGACTAAAACATTTAGTCTTGCCTGTGACAGCTGACTTTTGGTCAAACTTTTATTGAGTAATTTTTATTTTTCCCCTTGTCGGGATATATTTATTTTTGTTATCTGGATATAGTTATTTTTGTTATTGTCTTCCTGTCTCTTGTTCTTGGAACTAAATATGTACTTTAGATTTTTGTGTTTATCCTAAGAGATCTATGTTATTATTTGATTGCTATCTACAGCAATGTTTGAATATATCCAATATGTACATTATTAACTCTGGAGTTACATCACTAAAAGGGATTTTTAAATAGCTACAGAAATCTTTCTCAAAAATTCAAAAATAAAATTAAGAAAAAAACCCCAAACAAAACAAAAACAACAACAAAAAACCAAAAACCAAAATCCAAAAACAAACAAACAAACAAACAACCCCATCCACCGAAAAACAAACAATACTTTTCTGTTGGGCTTTTAATACAATCTCTTTTATAAATGACTTTCAGAATTCATTCTTAAGGATTCAAGGACATTCACCTACCAAGCTGCCAAATTTGGTGAAATTTAGATTTTTGATAACCATTAATTTAATCACCATGTTGCTTCCTTCTTTAATTTTTTAAGAACCATAAACTCTATTATTTTATGGTCACTTTCACAAAAAACTGCCTTTCCCATTTAGCCTCCGTATTGATTCTTCTTATTCATAGTAAAATGAACTGCTGAAACAAAAAGATCTTCCTCAATATTTCAAATCTGTTTCCATTGACTGTATCCTGCCACAGAAAATTTTATGAATCTTTTCCTCACATCCAGACAAAGACTATTCTTTTTTCCTCAAATGAAAATGTAAGGAAGAATTTGATGCTATGTTATTATGGCTAAAATTGATTGTGGGCTGTCTGACTGATTTTAACACTATGTCAAATCCATGAAGATTGCGTATTTCTGAGCCTAAAAAGTTCTTCTCTGAAACCTAATCTAAACAAATACCTAATTTTATACAATGTGAATAAAGGATTACCTCTATTTTCTTATTATTGATAACTTTTCATTTAAGAAAAATCACAAGACTAATTTTGTAGATTATTTCAATGGCCTCAATAAGGAAAATTTTTACTAAGATGGGTAATCTTTGATGTTAAAACAATTTCCTTCTGTAAGAGAATTATAATGTTTATCAAATACATACTGATGTAGAGTGTAATACGACTGTCTCAATGCATGACTAAAACATGATCTATTTTTCAGATAAATTTTAGGATAGAAGGAAATATTAATCCATAAAAAGCACAGACTTAAGTAAAGCATTTGGGTTTAAGAAATAATTGATCAATTTGCTTTGCAAATTGTCATGTTCTCTTATTTAAGGAAAGAAAAAATTCATATAAACTTTAATAAACAAAGGAACAATTTACATTAAAGGAATCTGCTTGTAAAGAATTTCTGTTTTCATTTATGAAAAAGACTAAGATTGCACAACCTACTTCACAGAATGAGGAACCGAAACCCCCCCCAAAAATACAAACAAACAAAAAACCAACCACCAAACTAACTAAACAAACCCTACCCAAAACACGTAACTGCAGCAGTTGAGTGATCAGGGATATGAGAGGCATGCAGCACGCTGGCCAAAAGAATATAGTTTAATTATTTTTAATGAAAGAGAAATATTATATCAGTAGTTTTACTTAAGGATTATTTTAGGTATTTCATTAATTGTTTTGCTTAGATGGATAGGAGTTAATCTACACTGTCTTGCATTAGCTATGTTTGAAGTGTCATCAAAAGGCTGAATGACAGAAATTTAAGGAGGGGAATTAACAAGTCATCTTCACATCCTTCACAGTACCTTTGATGGGTTTTATATTTATTAAAGCTATATTACCTGCATATTTTAGCTTAATAGAATATTACTGCCATCTCAGATTCAACTCAGTTTAGCTTACACTGAACCTTTTATTTTAAGCAAGATTAAGATCCTTCTGCTTCATAGTGCAGTGATTTAATTAGTCATCAAAGTTACGAATATAACTTGAAGATTTTTTATATATTTCCAAATAAGATGGGTATTTGAACTTCCAAAGAAAATATTCAGGAAAATACGCAGAAACTTTTCTTTGAATTTGACTACCTTGTATTTTACAAATGTAAGAAATGTGAAAAAAATAGAAATTCTGTAGTGGTATCCTTAAAATTAGCAACTTCTATAGTTAAGCCTCCAAGGTCAATCAAAATATAATTTTAGTCTCCTGTGTTCCTGGTAGATCACTCAACGCTTCCATTGGATCTTTTGACCTGGTTTTGCTCTTTGAAAACACTGACTTTATCTACTTAGTACCCCCATGTTACTAGTTATTGTGATGACCTTCCCTCTGCGATGTACACAATTATCAATACAGAGTAAAGGATCACAGAAATGCTTCAGGAGCTCCTGATGCTGACTAGTGCAAGAAGAGAGACTGCAGCAAATTCCAGCTGCGTTACATGAACATACAGAACACAAGGCAAAATGGAGACAATTTTAGTTCTGTGAGAAATCTAGTGTGAGGAAAAAGACAGTATGGACAGTGAGGCTGTGATTAACTAAAGAAGTCTTGTTGAGCAAATGCATTGACATAGATGTGAAGTGCTTAGCAAGCTTTCTCTGTACAACTTTTTTTTACAGTTTGGACATTCAGGACAGGAATTATCTTTGAAGTTATTTTCCACAGCATTCTTCTGGAGAAACTGACTGCTCATGGTTTGGATAAGTGTAATCTTTGCTGGGTAAAAACCTGACAGGATGGCTGGACCCAGAGAGTGCTGGTGAATGAAGTTAAATCCAGCTGGCAACCAGTCTCTAGTGGTGTTCCCCAGGACTCAGTACTGGGGCCAGTCCAGTTTAGAATCTTTATCAGGGACCTAAATGAGGGAATCAAGTGCAACCTCAGCAAGGTGGCTGGGAGTGTTAAACTGCTGGAGTGTAGGAAGGCTCTGCAAAGGGATCTGGACAGGCTGGATTGATGGACCAAGGCCATTTTTATGAGGGTCAACAAGGCCAAATGCTGGGTCTTGCACTTGGGTCACAACAACCACATGCAGAGCTGCAGGCTGGGGGCAGAGTGGCCGGAAAGCTGCCCAGCAGAAAGGACCTGAGGGTGCTGGTCAACAGCAGCTGAACCCAGCAGTTCAGAATGAGCCAGCAGTGAGCCCAGGTGGCCAAGAAGACCAATAGCATCCTGGCCTGTATCAGCAATAGTTCAGATTAGATATTACAAAAAAATTTAAAAAAAACCATCCCAGGAGTGTTTAGGCATTGCAGTAAGTTGTCCAGGAAGGAGAAGGAGTCACTGTCTCTGGAAGTGTTCAAGACACATCTGGAAGTAACATTTGGGGATATGGTTTAGGGGTGATTATGATGGTGCTGGATTGGACTAGATGATCTGGAAGGTCTCTTCCAACCTTGATGATTCTGTTATTCTATGATCTTCTCATTCATGCCTAAGAAAAAATTTATACCAGCTACCCTTTAAAATAATGTTTATACTGGAAGAGAAAAATGCTTCATTCAGGGAGTCAATCTCCTCTAAAAGATGCTGTGAGACAAAATTTTTTAGCTTTGCTATGACTTTAAAAATTATAAATATATTCGCTTTTTATACAATAGGGTATTTTTTTAATATTCGGTGCAGGGGAACTCTATGTAAAAGAGGATGGAGATCATTTACTAGCTTTCTGTCATCTTTACTTGCTCAAGATCTAATCCAACTTTAAGCTTTACAGCGTACTTATGAATTCTAACTTTGACATTTTATCAGACTACCTAGAGCAACAGAACTGAAATACTAGTATCCCATGTGTCAGATATTAAATTTTTCAACAGAGGTAAAAAGTGAATATATGAATACTCTTCTAAATAATTTCATAATTAGAACTTCCTCTTTAAGAATGTGTAGGCCAGATATTTTATTACTAACTGGTTTAATTTTTAACAGAAAAAAGGTATCTACCTAAAATGGCTTAAAATAAAACACAAAATTATAAATATTCAAGGACTATCTTATGAAACATAACAGCAACGTTTAAATCCAATAAAAACAGGGAAAATCAGCATCTGCAGGTAACTCAAGCAGAAACCTATCTACTCTTGTCTTTACATGATTTAATAGCCTTGAAGTTTATCGTACTATTATCTGTTTAGCCATTACCACCACAACTTAGCCGAAGTTAGAAACTATGCAGAATTTGCAAGTTTTGAAATGGCTATAAAATATGTCTGAACACTATTCTAGATTCAATATTACAGCACATTTACAGCAATCAGATTAGTGAACAAATAAGAACAACTGCGAAAAGTGACGTTACTAGGTTGGCACAACCACAGTAAACACATAAGCTCTCTTCAGTAAATAATTAAGTGAATGGCTGTACTATCCCATAAAGACCAGTGTGACTTCAGACCATTTGATATTCATCATTTTATGCATTTAATTTAAAAGAAAATGTTATTATGATCATTCTGTAGTTCACGTGGAGATACTATTATTAATTTATTTGCACTGGAACCATTATAGAGAAGGTGTCCAAGTCTGTTCATCCCTGCAAAAGGTATTAAAACCAGAGAAAGAGAAAAAGAGAGAACCTGAAAGTGAGAGAGAGGGTAGGGGACACCCAAATAAACCAAAAAAGAACAATATATCTTTACCCACATGGGAAAGTTTCTAAAATTACTTTGCATTTGATTAAAGAACTAGGTCTGTAAGTATGGAATAACACAGAAGAATAACACAGTATGGAATAACTCTGAATAACACAGAAGAATTCATGAAGGAAAAATTTCCAAAATGAATAGTTCCAGAATTTCTGTCACTACAGCATAGAGTAAATAAATAGTAAGTTCTTACACAAGTATAACTACTGAGTTTTATTTGTTCCCATTTGTTTGCTCATTTTCTGATTGAATGGCTTTTTTCAAGATTAAACAAAAATCTATTTGAGAAATACCAGACTTACTCTCATAGTGAATTAGGAAACCAACACTGGAACGACTGTTGTCTGTAGTGAACAGCAGATACATATAATTTCCAGTACTGATAAGGAACTGGGGTGCTTGTGTTCCATGGTATTCTCCAATTAATGGTGATGAATTTGCTGGCCCATCTCTGACTTCCAAAGTATCATAATTTACTTCAGTCTGGAATCTGAAAAGGAATATGCAGGTCAGCTGATAGACAGATGAATGATGTTATTTTCTTTAACTGTAAGAAATGCAACCCACTTGTAACTGATCAAGAATTCCATACATTAAAAAATTACATATCTAAAGATCCATCAATCTATTACTGAGAATAACAATTAAAGAAGGTTTCACGAATCGTTTTCCTCTCTTTTTTTTGTGGTGTAGTATAAAATTCATAAGGGATTCAGAATACTTCCGATCAGCCATATGACTGGCCTTCAGAAAAACATTTAGTTTTTCTAAATCTGCATCCAAAAATGCAAATTGTCTCAAACAAAATTGCATTATGAAGATCCAAGAGATTTTTTGCCACCAGGTTAAAAAATAGTTGGACACCCTAGGAATATCTTCAATAACTTCTGAATAATTATAATACGATAATTTAATTATTTCATCTCAATAATTTCATTATTCGATATTTGCTATTTGGCAAAAGCTGTTTTATAGACAGTCGACTGTTCAATTTTTTTTAATCCAAAGATTTTATTCTAACATAGCTTGTTACTTTACTTTTATGTAATCATTTTTGTTGTATGAAATAAAGCAGTAAAAATATACTATATTTAAATCAAGCTCTCATTTTGAAATTTGTTACAGTTATAATAAGCATGACTTCTTAGTTTACCTTAATGTGTCAAAAAAACCGTAATAGTGACAAGAATGGAAAGTAAGGAGACTAATGAGGGTTGACTTATAAGAAAAAATAACTTTAAAATCAACACCAGAGTCAATGTGTCTGTCAATCACTAAACCATATCACATTTCCCCAGTTCATAATGGATGTCTATGCGTGCAGTCATCTACTAGTAGTTTTTAAATCAAGCAGCATAAAACTGGTCTTTCTCTAGATGAACTCGAATTGTCACTTTTTACATCAGATATTTTTCAAGATAGTTTGTGGTTATATCAGATTCTGATATGCTGTAGCATCTAAACCACGCACGCATAAATTTTCCTCTCAATGAAGTTTGTGCTATGAGACAGATATCTATACTGGTCTAAATATATTTGCATGCAAACTCAATATTCCTATTTTCATCTTTCAGAAATGCCTATGTTCTGACATTTCTCTCTTCTATTCCCATAAGGCTTATTAGTTCAACTTCTGAGAGCAACAGAAATCCCTTTTTTCAAAGTGAATGCCCTTAGCTGTCTTGCCTTATGGGGCACATTTAGTGGATCTAGAGATAAGAAATGGTACTCTTGCAATTAAAGAAAACTGCAAAATATTAAACACTCAAGAAAGCGGAAATATATGTGACATTCCTTCAAAGTGTAAATAAACGTTATACTTCATTAGGAAATGATGACAGAATGACCAAGCTCCCATCCAGACCATTACATTTTACAGAACAAATAGCACTGGTCTTATAAAAACATCTTCACAGACACATCAATATTGGTAAGAACAAGTTCAGTTTTAGCAAGTATTTGGTATTCTTTCTAGTTCTTCTCTCAAGGTTCCCTGAAAACAAAAGCACAGTCAGGAGTCAGAAAGCTTTTGCTTCACTATCAGAACTAATGACTGCTGGGAAACTGACTTAGGCACTTCGTATCATTCCTTCCTCTTCACACAGAAAACTCTAGATTAATGGTACTGCCTACTTTATTTGGACATGCTGGATAAAATCCAGATGATTGCTTTTACTGCTATCTATTCACTCTGACAGTGGAATACAGGGCTTGCAGGTTTGCTAATACATTAAGCGTTTTCAGGACCCATTTCTGGCAGGGAAATCAGTTAGCATAGAATGGCCTACATCCATACTATAAAATGCATCTTTTAGCTTCTAAAAGAAGGACATACTATTCAAATTTCCTATTATGAATGGTTGCTTGCCCACACTAACTCCTGGCCATGTTTGATAATTATTTGGGAGAATGCTGGTTGACAAACTCAAGAAGCTTGTTGGAGATTATTCCAACAATTCAGCTGCATAAACACGAGTGTTTTTGTCTGTAAAGGCTCACTGATTCTATTTAATTTACCAAAATAGATAGTTACAGAGCACATCACTAAAGCACTTGACAGTTTTTCAGTACCCTTCCATAATTTCAGAGATTATACATTGATTTATCCTGCAGCGGAATGATGAAAACAGACAGATAGTGCTAGGCTGGTTTAAATACTTTATTTGTACTCATAATGAATAGACTCAAGATCAATAATTGAATAGTTCAATTATTTTGACAGCTATGTTTCTGAGGTAAACTAATTAGGAATAAAGTGCTCTCAGCCAGCAATTGCAGTTTTCTTAGCAGGGCAGTGTGACAACAATGGATGGCAAACCCTTGCTGGAGACAGAAAACAGAAAATAACTCTTACAGCAATTGCTACTGTGACAATAATCTTTATTCCCAGTAGGTTTCTGCTCATGTCAAACTCCGATCTGACTTTATAATTCACTTGTCTGGTTTTGAGGGTTTAAGAGAGTGAGTTGTTTTTCGAATTGGATTGGGTTTGTTGTTTATTTTATTTTCAGTCTTTGCATTTTCACTGTGATAAGAAAACTGGGTTTTTAGTTTATTTTAATGCTTATTAGCTTACTCATATTAGTAAGAGGTAGGACGTCATCCAAATGTACATAGATAATTTCAAAAAGACTTAAAGAATGCTGTGTTATACTATTCTTCATATAGTTAGGTAGGTTTTGGATAAAGAGGTTAGTTGTATAAATTATCAAATGATTTCTTATCAATATTCAAAGTACCAAAGATCTTTGAGTCAGCAGTTGTCTTTCTACCCCTTTCCCCATGGCTTGAATCAATTAGATTTTATTTTTCTATTACTCTTCCAGGCATTAGGCACAATCTGAATCACAAAATGTTTCAATGTACAATAATCACAGGGCCACACAGTCATTTGCTGCTGCTTCTGGATAGTTTCTAAGCATTCTGGAAAGTAAACTCCAAGTTCTTGTTTAATTTCATTGCAGTTCAATTTGTACACAAAACTCTAGAATTCTGTTAATGGAATATGAGTGTGCATCTGCCTAAAATTCAGCAAAGTTCTTAATTTGACCACATGCCCCAGAAGCCTATGTTTCTCATTAATTTTCTCAGAAATATTGTCATCACACTGTTAAGGTCATGGGCATTCAAACATCTGCAACTTCAGGCAATGCATTTCCTTTTATAAAATTAAAATGCTCCATCTTATAAATAATACTGCTATTTCCATTCAGGAAGACATCTCTGAACCTCAGGCTTCTGATCATTAATTAAAAAAAAAAAGGCCTGCAAATAAATATAAAATTATAAATGCTATAAAGTTTTTAATGAGAAAAAAGTCAGCATCTTAAAATTCTGAAACTTCCTGCTGAATACAATGGAAGCAAAGAACCTTTAGTTGTTGTAAGCAGTAACATGATAATTTCATAAAAACTGTTTATAAACAGTTCCCATTTTTCTTTGTGATTTGTCATTCTCTCCTTTGTTGCCAGTCTTAATGTATTTATAATAACAATACAAATTAGGACCAGAAAAGGATATGGTAAACAATATACAACCTATTTTAATATTCTCCCCTACATTACACATTGTGCCCCTAATGATGTTTACAAAAATCTTCTATTTTTGTGTTAGTTTTCATTCTGATTTCTTGACAGTTACCAGAACTTTAGCAGCTCAGTGACCAGTGTAAGCTCAAAATATGTTGTTTTATCTGCCAAGATAGTATTCTTTATATATATATATATAATTCAATTTGCATTTACTTGATCTACCTGCAGTGTGGTTGCCCAGACATCCAGTCTCATGAGACTCTTCAGCAGATCATCAGTCATACCTTGTTTTTAATATCCTGTTATTAATTATTATTAATCTAATTTGCTCAATTTTAAAATAATTTTTGGACATGCCGAACAGTTTTGAACATAGTAGAGATCTCTATAGAAAACCCAAAATTCCACTGTGAGACTTTTATCAACTGTTAATTAAGTTTTTATTCATGTAATGTCCATAGTATTAAAATGATTCTTAGTCTTTCAATAGTTCTTTGCAGTGTGAAATGCAAGAATAAAATGTGCATTTTGCAGACCCAGATGCAAGAGACTAAAATGCCTATTGGCTTTAACATTGTTAAAATTATTAGAGGACTTTTGTCCACTATGGCAAACTGCAAAGAAGCAGCTGTTCATCTGTAACCACTGAAGCCCATGCCTCCCCAAATATGTCTACTAACTGAAATTTGGACTGTGATGGGAACTTGAGGTAAGATAAAGGGGGGTACTCTTGTCCAATCATCTCAGGTCTGGGAAACAGAATGTATCCACAAGTGATACTGGAAGAAAGGATCAAACATTCAGGGGGCAAGCTGATGACATGCAAAGTAACCACCCAGGTGCAGACCTGCCACCTCAGGCTACAGATGGGTGTTGAGTGAGATAAGGAAAGACATAAATGAGGTCAGTGCTGTATCTTTGTGGTACTCAGTGAACTGAGCTGTGATAACCCCCCTGTCTGGGAGTACGGGGCATTCACACAGAGCCCGAGGGTGTTAATCTCTGTTGATGGTTCATAATTGACTCAACTGCACTGGCCTAATAGGCAGCTGTATTGTCTTAGAAATTCTCAAAGACTCGGGAAGTGTCCTGTAATCCACATTATTATCCACATCATCCAGTGTGAAACTTCCCATCCTGGGGAAGGTACTTGTGCACTCCCACCTGTACCTGAGTAAACCTTTCTTCTCACAGGACCACCTAAAACAAAACTGTATGACTAAGAGTGTCTGGAGGACACTCACTGAACACTGACAGGCTGGGTGCCATCACCATTTCCCTTGTGAATTTGTTCCAATGACTGACCACCCTCTCAGTGAAGAACCTTTTCTTAATGTTCAAACTGAACTTCCCCTGACACAGTGTCATTTCATTTCCTCTTGTCCTGCTGCTGGTTACCACAGAGAGGAGATCAGCACCTCCCACCCCACTGCCTCCCTAAATTGCAGACTGTCGTGAGGCCATCCCTGAGCCTTCTCCAAGATGAATTAACCAAGTGACCTCAGACACTTCTCTTCAAGTCTTGCCCTTGAGACCTCTCACCATTTTCGTCATCCTCTCCACACACTTTAATAGTTTGGTATTATTCTTACAATGAGGCACCCAAAACTGCATGCAGTACTCAAGGTGATGCCACAGCAGGGAAGTGCAGAGCAGGACAGTCACCTCCCTTGACCAGCTAGCTGTGCTATGCTTGGTACACCCCAGAAGACAGTTGTCTTTTTCAGCTTCCAGGGCACACTTTTGACTCATATTCAACACACCATTAACCCAGTTTCCCAGATCTCTTTCCACAGGGCTCCTCTCCAGCCTCTCCAGTGTTATAATAAAGATAATGTAAATTCATTAGAAAACTTTAATTGCCTACTTAAAGGAATAGTATTGTGAGTACTGTAATGAAGGTCCTTTTTGTGGTTTGGTTTCTTAAAGAATATATTTTTTCTTCAGTAATATAAAAAAGTATTTATGCTCAGACCTTACTTCTTGTTTGATTTTATGATTCTCACCTGTCAAAAGTGATCTTAATGGAATGTCCTGGTCTTGCTTCAATCACCCATTCACAATTAAGTGAGTCCTTGTAGTATCCTGGCCACCCTGGTGGCAAGATAACACCACTTGATGCTGTCAAATGTCCACCACATGGGGCTGAAAGAAGAAAACCCATGTATATTTGTAACATACACAGTATTTCTAATAGATTATATAGTCAAAGAAATTGCAAAACCTCAAAATAAAATGCATAGAAAAATAAGTTTAATACAGTTTTAATAGTTTAACGCAGTGTTATGAGCACTTTGTTTTCTTCAGATCCCTAAGGCCTGCAATGTATCTTATAAAGACTTATTACTCTATATATATATTTTAACACACAGAGCATGGCACTTGGGTCTGCCAGCCTTCCTTCTGTTGAAAAGCACAGTATCTTGTTAAAAAAATCTCATCACATTTAGATCCAGTATGATTCCATATTTACGTGGAAACATCAGACAAACTGTTACAAGTGATTATTACCGTTGTACTGTGCCACCTTTTTGAGTAATCATTGAGCTCAGTGGAACTGGCAGTTGTAAATATTCTGTTGAATCATAAAATGGTTTAAGTTCAAAGAGATGTCTGGAAACCATCTAGTCCATTTCCTGCTTAACACAACAGATGGCACAGAACCATGTCTGGTCAGGATCATGCCTTCCCTCCAAAGTCAGAAACTCCTCAGACTTTCTGGGCAATCTGTTTCAATGTTTGATCACTCTTACAGTGCAAGCTTTTTCTTATGCTTAAACAGAAATCCATGTATTTCTGTTTAAACATTATTTCTGTTTACACATATTCTGTTCACTGCCTCTTATCTGGTGATTTTATACCACCGAGGAGAGTCTAGCTCCACCTTCTTTAAACCACCCCATCAGTTATCTATATATATTGACAAGATCTCTCTTTTGAGTCCTGAGCCTTTTCTTCTCCAGTCGACACAAGCACATTTCTTTCAACTTCTTCTTGTATGACAGATGCTCCAAGTCCTTAATAATCTTTGCGACCCTTCACTGGGCTCACTGCAGTATGTCCATATTTTTCTTGTACTATGGATCCCAGGAGTGCACACAGTGGTCCCAACATAGCCTCAGCAATGCTGAATAGATGGGAAAGATCTGTCATTTATTCTCAGCCCAGTTCCTCTGCCACTCTGCCAAGGTCCCTGTGAACAGCAGCACAAACATCTGGTATACCAGCCACTCCCCCCAGTTTTACATCATCTGCAGACTTGCTCACAATACACTCTGCCTCAGCATTCAGTTCACTACTGAAGATTTTTAACAGTATTGGATAGGGGATTGAGCCCTGGGCTACACCACTATGAATTAACATCCAGTTGGACTTTGTGACACTGACTACAATTCTATGAGCCAAATAGTTCAGTCAGTTTTCAGCCCATTTCACTGTTCACTTCTCTAGTCCCTATTTCATCCATTTGTCATTGAGAATTTTGCATGAAACAGTGCCAAACACATTACTAAAACTGAATATCCATTACTCTCCCCTGATCCATCAGACAGTTCATCTCAACACAGAAGGCTATCAGGTTGGTCAGGCATGATTTCCTCTTCATAAATCCATGTTGATTAGTCCCAGTCACCATAGTTTTCTTCATTTTGTCCTAGTTTTGGCTTGGACAGAGTTGCTTTTCTCCCAGTAGCCATGAGGGGGCGGAGTTTGGAGCTGTGTGGGGACACCGGGGTTGTTATTCTATATCACTCATACCATCTCTGGGGGTCAGAATTCAGGGACTCCACTTCCAAGAAGAGGGTGGAGGAAAAATATGAGCAGGAGGATATGGGGGGGGAATTTTGTCTTTGTCTCAGTGGCCACCCACACAAGGAGCCTGGTTGGGTTGGTTGGTCAGTCAGGCAGTCAGTGAACACTTTTTTGTATGTAAAACACACTCTCTTGTCTACTTTTGTTATTAATATTGTTGTTCTCACTGTCTTATCTCATTACTGTTTTCAGTAAATTGTTCTTATCTCAACTCAGAATATCTGCCTTTCGTCTTCTTCTCACAGGAGGGGGTGGAGGGGAAGGGAGCCAGCTGCATGGGGCTTAATTTCCAGATGGATTTAAACCACAGTACATGGTTTGGAAATGGTTTCAAGGAATATTGTTGCATCACCTTTCCCAGTGATAGAGATGAGACCTGTAGCTCTTCAGATCTTCCCTCTTTCCGTTCTTCATGATTGGAATTATGCTTTCTTCTTGTCCTCAGGGATTTCCCTGGTTTAAATCAGCTTCCCAAGATACTGAGTGACCTTGCAATGTCATTGGATGGCATCTTCAGAATTCTTGGCTGCATCCCATCAGGCCCATTCCTGTATACCAAATTTGTTTAAATGTTCTCTAACCTGATCCTCCTCCATAAAAGGTTAAAAAAAAATGTATTGCAAGAGGGCTATGAAAATAACAGGGCTAGACAGGGAGCATTTTTCAGAGCAAAACCAAAGGACTTTGGAGCAGGATTAAACAACAGCAGAAATGACAGAACAAATTTAGGAAAACATGAGTCCCTTAAAAATTTAAGTTGTCATGGCACAGGGCTATGGGATGTTATGGCACAGTGTAACACAGGCACACTTTCAAGGTCAGGTAATTTTATCTTAGTATCATTTGTATTGTCCTCATAGAAGAAGCCAATGGTATCATTATCTGAAAATTCCATATTTCAGTGCAGGAAATCTTGCTAATTTTCTTCCATTTCTCTAAGTAGTGACAAAAAAACCTATTATGCCATATAGAAATGGATAGCAACATGAACTTGTGAGTTGTAAATTAATATGTCTTGTTTTGTTTCAATGTTTTTAATAACACAAAGAAATGAATCAGAGGGGTTATTTGATTTCACTTATGACTTACCCTTGTTGCTAGGAATATTTTCCAGATTTGAGTGGGGAATAAAAGCAACCCACAAATCCTAAAACATACCAAATTTTCTCTGAAGCAAAATGAAAGGCCAGTAAAATGGCATTTACCTTAAATGTGTATAGTTAATGAAGAAATAAATTTATTCCATAGTGTTTTTTTAAATTAAATTTTGTCATATTATAAACAAGAACAGTCATAAGACTGTTGATCCTTAACTGACTATAACTTTTCATGTACATCATTTACTTCATGTATTTCAGGTGTTGCTTATAGAGAGTGTTATGTATACAAAGACACAGAGAAGAGCAACAACAAAAAAAATGGCAGTTGTTCAGCGATCTCAGACAACTAGAAGCAAACTAAATCATGCTTAGGATGCTTAGTCCATATTATAATCCAAGTCCAGAAACTCCTTCAATTGTCAAGAGAATCCACATCAGAAAGGAACATATCCTAAACACAACTACTTCCTTCTATAAAAGAAACAAAGAGCAAAATCTAAAAAAATAAAAAAAAAGATCCTCTAACCAGTCTCTTAGTTTAATCCTTTCCTCAATAAAAACTGCGTAAACATTCTACAAGGTTCAAAAAAAAAGGTGAGTGGTACCTATGTATTTTCTGAAAAAGTAATTTCAGAAATTAATTTTTTTCTCTCTCTCTTTTTCCTTCAAAGTGCTCATCTTGGGTCCTTTATCTATGTGTATTAAAAAATGAAATTACACAAAGATTAAGTTGAATAGTTTAACAACCGTATCTAGAGTTTCAAAATGAGAAAAAAATCTTCTGATGAAAAAAAAACCACCCTACACCCTGCTTTGGAGTGGGCTGGGTTTGCTCTAAGAATAAAAGAAAATCCCTGTTCCACTGTGTAACATCCTTTAATCAGGATAAGAAATCTTGCTAGTACCACATCTAGGTTCACATACACTTCTTCTAACAGACTGCAGACCTGGGGTGAGGTGGGGTCCTCAGTATTTCAAAATTTCCTTTGAAGCGCACAGTCTTATGAGAATCGAGTTCTCAAACTGCCCAAATAAAAAAAACCAAAAAAACCCATGAAAGTGATATGATCCAGATCCTTAAGTAATTGCAATGGCACTGAAATTAATGGAAATGTAAGATTTACATCAATTAGAAGGTTTGGATTAGTTTCTCCCCCCAAAAAAAATATTTTAATTTGGAATCTGTCTATGTATCTATTGTTTAATAAAAGGTATACATTTTGAAAATGATTTTTAAAAAGCATACATTAGTCATTTATTAAATGCACTCATCTGCCTTGCCTTTAGGACCCATTATTGTTAAGCATCAAGGAATTCTTCTTACTGTATTTCATTCTAAAGAGAGATTTAAACCTAAGTAGAGATCATCTTACTCTGTTTATTCATCTAGGAAAGAAAAAGCAAATAAATTTCGATTTTTTTTGGAATATCATGTATATTAAACATAGCTCTGGTTTTCACTCTGTTTATCACAAATCAGTGTACTGCAGGTTATAATATTACACACAGAAATTCAGGTATACTTTCATTTTGAGAAAGTTAAAGGGGTAAATTTTAGTTACTTTGTATGAGGTAGATAATTATGTTCTTCAGTGTGCTACAGCCAAAACTGTTATAGCAGTTATAATTCACAACCAAGTAATGATGGTGACAATCAGAACTTGAAAACAATAGCAATCAGATTTTTAGGATGCTAATTTATTCCAAGAATATAAAAGCAAGCTATCCTGTTTCCATTACTGCATTCTCATTTGACTGGAAGAGTGTTAAGATGAATGAATAACTTCAGGTAAAGCAGTCTTATTTACGTGCAAAATGTAAAAAGTAAGCCAAACTTAAATAGTGCCATTATTCAAACTGTAGGTGCAAAGTAAAGATTGTGCCCTTACCTTCACAACGTGGGACAGTGGAGCTCCATACTACATTTCCATCTTGCATAATACAGGTTATGGATTCAGAGCCTTGAGTCTTCACGAAGCCATCATCACAGTGAAAGGAAACAGAACTTCCCAGAAGGAATCTGTCTCCAAAGCGCCTCCCATTTATAGGAATGCCTGGATCATGGCACTCATTCTGACCAAAGGCTGATAAAAACATAGCAATAATACCAGTAATAAAACCAACAATAATAGCAGTAATAGCAACTACCCCTTTAAACTTTGTGTCTTTTTCTTTGGAGGAGGAGGAGAATAATATTTCCATTGTAATACAGTAATATGTAATTCAAAGTATAGAATATATCTCAATAAAAGTCATCTTCAAATCCAATGACGTTCACACACATCCAACATAGTTGGAATTTGGAAGTTTTTTAGATATGTGTGGCTTAGATACACAAGAACCATTTGCCTAAAGTTTCCTCTGGACAAAATCCATCTGTTTTGCCTCTAGCATAAGGGTATTGGGTTTGTTTAACCTGAAGAAAGGGAGGCTGAGGGGAGCCCCTATTGCTCCCTACAACTACCTGAAGGGAGGTTGTAACAAAGTGGGTATTGGTCTCTTCTCAAGTGATAAAACAAGAGGAAATGGCCTCCCCTTTTTTCTTCCTGCCATTTTTCAAAAGACAAAAATTATCCCTTCCTATGAAAGCAAGAGACCAATTTAGGCATCTAAGACTTAAAAAAGATTTAAATCAATGAATTCCAGCTATATGTGGGGAATCTTTCTAAATTAATGCAAGAGAACACCTTGGCCACAAACACTATTGTTTTAATTGACACAGCATAGTGCAAAAAGTCTCAAAGACAATTTTATTGTCAATTAAATTCCATAACCTTAGAAGATAATTTCTTCAGCAAAAACGATAACCTCTACATAAGTAGTGTGTTTGAATGACTCATGAAACTTTTAGATGAGTTAGAAATCTACGGCAAATGTAAAAATGTTTTCTATATGTCAAGGCTGTTACTAGAGTTTTCTATTGAGAGTACAGTTCAGTAAAACATTTTTATATAAACAAAACAGAGGGCCATTTGTAGCCAGGTATTTCTTAGCCTGGTTGCCCAAACAGGAGAGACTTATCTTCTCAGTAGCTCTGTATATGTATATGACCTGCAGGTCCACATTTAACAACTTTTGAACTGGTTCTCCAGTTGCAACTAAACTTTGTACATTTGAGAATTGCCTTCTCAAAGGGAGCGCATCCTTAAAATTCCTAAAGGGACCGTAGTCAGATAGAAGAATGATTCTATAGGAAAGACTTCTGCATCAGTTCTAGACACTAGAAAAACCACAGAGTGTAACTATTATGTGTAATGCAGAAAAGACATCTCTATTCTTAATGGTCTGTATTCTTAGATTCCACACCATTCAACTAGAAAAAAACATACAAAAGCAAAGCAGGCTCCAAGAACTATTTATTTGCATTGATATCCTAGTTAATTTTTATACTTTTATGCTTTTTAGATTAACACCTCAATATTTGGGAACTAAGATTAATAAGTTTATGACCTTATTCTTGATGGTTCCATTGAGAAGTATATCAAATTACCTGCACTGGATAATTTGATCTGAATGATCTGGACTTTAGTTACGTGCTCTGCATTAATGCAGTATGAACAAAAAAGACAAGTAATGAAGGAAATTCCTCAGCACTATCACAATTAAAATAAATAAATGATAGGGATTCAGACAAGCCAATGAATAGGAAGGACACCTGAAAATAATGCAATTATACCAGCATGACAATTTACTTCTGTGTTATGCAAGCATGACAATTTACTTCTGTGTTATAAAGATAAATATGTTCTCTATTTTAATAATGATGAAGAAACCATAAAACTAGGCATAAAATAAAATAAGTTCTTACTTGTGTAAGTGATATTAAATCCTCTTCCAGTGGTAGAGTGATCTGACTGAAATTCAAGTCTTACTATGTGCCCACTACTAGCCAATTGAGAAGGGACCTCATTGCCAGAAAATGTGCCAAGAGGTGGTAAATCTGAAATCCCATCATCTTTGACTGTAAGGTAGTCAAATTGAGGTTCTACATCAAAGTCGTTGAAAATCAGATGGATTCTGCTTCCTGGCTCTGAGATAATTAACCAAACACAGTTCATATTGTTCCCATATTCCTCAGGATAATTTGGAGATAGAATAATTCCGGATGGCGTGGTGAAGTTGAAGAAACATGAAACTAAAGGAAAGAACAATAAGATCCTCAAAATGCTATCCACAAACTTTATAAATGTTTGTCTTCGTATTTTTTTATTCTTTTGGAAAAGGATGCTTTTGAAGCCTGGATGTCAAAACTACTACACATGCAAGCAGAAAACGTTTAACCCTTTCAGAACATTTCTACAATATAATGTATTTTCCTTTTCCCAAGTGAATCCAAATGACTGCAGCAGAGCCCTCAAGAGATCACCATGTAGCAAATACCAAAGAAAGCAAAAGTAATGCTTGATGCATTAGAATTTGCAAAAATTGGCAGGTTCGTTCTGAAATGAAAATGTGACCTCCAAATTGAAATTATATTTTTCCAAATATGCATTAAACTGTATTTAACAATAAAAAAAATTAGGCACAAGTGTCAGTTTTCTCTTAGTATAGAAAGTTCATACTGATGTAAATAACAGTAGAAATTTAGATGTAACTGAATCAAGAAATCTTAAGAGTATATAGTCTGAACTTATTTTACCCTAGTTTCCCTTTGATGGCATAGAGCAAAACCAAAAATTATTCATAGCTATCTGTGGGCTATCATCCTTTTTGACTCTTTTGAGCCAATTTTCATCAAGACATTGCCCAGCTGGTTTCAGAGTCATGACCTTGTGACTGGTAGTGTAGTCAGAAGTACAATATATTCAGAAAGAGGAACACTCACTGCGTATTAGTCAACACAAAGGATTACTATTATTTAGCTCTTCAAATGTGTCAGACTGAACTCACTGTATGTAAACAGATGTTACAGATTCCGTGCTCTTTCACCGGGCATGTGCAGATGTAATGCTGGAGCACAGTAAAATATTCTACATTGTCAACAAAAACTGATATAGCAAACCAATGCAATACAGCACCATGGAGAAACACAACTTCTGTCCTCAGAGGGAATTGCAGCTAAACTGTCTCCGTGCCTAGGCTTTACATGCTTAGACACATTTCAGCATTGCAAGGCATATGGAGAATTATTCTGGTGCACAGCAATCTTGCTCAGCTTGTTAAGTCCTGTACCAACACAGCTTCACAAAACATACATGTCCAAATAGAAAAGGACACCTCACAATGGTTGTTATGGTTGTCAAATCCAGTACTGAACTGTAAGACTCTTTATAGGAAAATTTAACGTGATCTGGAGAACTGAAGTGCCTAATATACCTGTGTACTTGAAAGATTTGATCTATTTTACTGGAAAGGAAAAAAAAAGAAAAGCAAAAAACCCAACCCAACCCAAATAAAACCCCAATAAATAAATAAATAAATAAAACCACACAAACAAATAAACAAAACAGAAAATAAATTTAAAAAACCTCCACAACAACAAAAAAAAAAAGGCAAAACCAGAAAAAACCCCAAAAAAACCCAGCCAACCCCCCCCAAAAAACAAAACCCCCCAAAACCCCCAACCAACAACCCTCTCTTAACAGCAAATATATTTTATCTTTTAAAACAAAAATCACAACTAATGACACAACTAACACAACCTTACCTAACCTTTTCCAGTGTTTGATATTCTTAACTTCTCTATATTCATTTTAACACCTTTGTGGTATATCACAAAAAAAAAAAAAGTCATCCCAGTATTTTCTTATGCAGCTCTGCAGGCTGTTTTGCACTGCCAGAATGAAATGTGTATGTGCCACAGAGTCCTTTTGAACACTTATCTGCTATTAGGAATTGCTCATTTAGAGTCTAATTCAACACACATTTACATTAAGAGTGTTAAGTGGTGTAATTAAATATAAAATGAGGGGAAAGAACATTCTAAAAACAGTCCTGCGTGATGTTCCCCATAAATGAGCTACTGAGTCAATTGAAAAAAAAACAAACCATGACTGAAAAAGTCTGCAAGGTAATTTGAAGTATTTTCCTGTCGGTTAGTCACAGACATTAAGAAATGTGAGATGTTAAGGTCAGGAAAATAATACAGAAAAAAATACAATAATTCTTACAAACACAGCTGGGTTTGTTGCCAGACCACTGGTTATTTTGTTGACACGTAATCGTTCTCTCTCCCACCAGTTCAAAAGCTGCTTGACATTCAAAGGTAAGTGTGTCTCCATGCAGAAAACTGCTGCCGGTTCTTTTCCCATATGATGGAATTCCAGGGTCTCCACAACCTCCTTTCTCTATTTCTGAATATAGAAAAATTCAAATGCAATAATAAGGAAAATATATTTGGAATCAATTTATATATCAGTCTCAGAAGTACTTTCAAAATATTTGGCATTGTACATTAAACTAGTATTTACAGCAGAAAATGAACTGGAGGCAAATGCTGTAAAACTGCCTCAAAGATGACTTAGGATCTAAAGTCCTTTCACAAGCTGATAGCTTCCATACCTGCATTGCTGCACTGCTGAAAATAACAAAATACTTGTTTAATGGCATGACTGCACTGAATTACAGCCTATTTGAAGGTAAAATTACAGAGCCACAGACTCTATCCTACCCATGGAGACATACTGTGTGTAGATCATTTTTCTGGCAATGAAGTACTCATACTAAAGAATCTCTTAACTCTCACACCTGCAATTCCCTTTATAAGTCTATTAACAATATGATTAAAAGTATATAATTTACTGATAGAGTCAATGGATTTCAGTTTAAAATAACTTAAGTAAAATATAAACAAAACTGAGGAATTATTTCTTAATCTCGTACTTCAAATTAGAGCCAAATTTTTCCCAGCTGCATTCAGTTATGCTGAAAATAAATTAACATTTGGATTATTCTTCAAGATATTCTCTAGGATCTCTGTTTCTTAAATTAATTAATTTTAAGATCTCAAATCTACATAAACAAGATAAGGCTATAAAAAATTCAATTTTTATGAAATTTATGAATACCATAAGTTTCAGGAAAGAAAATGTAAATATTAATTGCCTGTGGTAGAATCATCTTACAAAATACTATACAGATGGCTGCTCATCAGAAAATGAAGGCTCCATTTCTTTGCCATTAAACTGAAAGCATTTTTTTTTAATTAACTTGCCTTTGATCAGAAAAAATAACAACAAAGCACTTCTGATTCTGTAAACTGTGTTGCTGCACATGCAATGAAATTATGTAAATTTGATTTAAATTAAAGTAGAGATAAAGTGCTTGGTATTTAAATATTTTACAGTTCAGCCCAAGGTATGAAATCAGAAACATTCAAGATAACAAGAAAATTCAACTCACTGAATAGTATTAAATATTAATATAATTTAACACCATTGAAAATGTTTGCTGTCAAATATTGTTAAATCTAGTAATGTTAAATCCTGGCAGAAGTGTATACCTTGACACACAAATTCCAACAGAAATTTTAAGATAAAGAATACAGAATCATGATATGTGAAGTCAATCCGCTGTGTTTACACCCTGAAAGGAGTAATTTATAGATTCTTGACAGACACTTTCAGAAAGGTATGGCACATATTTCACAACAAAACAGATTACTTGACCTGCTGGCAATGCTGTGTCTCCTGCACCCATTATTATTTTATTCAAATAATTCATCTTAACAGAAAGTTAGAATGTATAAATTAATAAAACCATTTTCCAAAATGTCCAGTACATAAACACAACAAAACATTAGGGGAGCAATTTTATAAATAATATTTAAAAGTAAGTATTCAAAATTACATATATGAATGCTTTAATGTAGCTTCACTTGCCTATTCCTACTCCACAGAACAGCACTGAAAACCTGTGTGTTTTCAGCTATTCACATCTTTGCATATGACATGAAAATGTGGGGAGCAACAGAAAATCAGAATATACACTTTAATCACACCTTAGAAGTTCATCTCCCTCACTGACAGCAGAGCTATATCTAATCCAGCATGTGAGAATGATCATAAACTCTTTGCCAAATATTTATGTGCTACATACTCTCGTGAAAAAACCTTTTCTGTCTCAAAAATCAGGGCAATTCTGTCTTAGGCAGGAGTGCCAAAAGGCGAACTCTCTGCAGGGATTTGCAAAAGCATTGCTGAAGATTTATCCCTTAAAAGACAGCAACAGGTGTTTCTTTCTATAGTCTACAGAGGAAGTAAAAAAATACCTTTAAGCAATAAATTTACTGAAATAGAAGACAGATCACGATACTTTCTAACTCTCAGGCTATGCATCCAAGCCATGGCAAAGAGCTATGGATCAGTGAACTAGAACTTTTTAACAGAAATTACCATGAGTTAAGGTTTCTGGTGGGTTAATAACTCCTTTTTTTTTTTTTTTTTCAGTTAACTAGTACAGTATGATTTCAGATCCAAGCTCTTAGTGAGGAAGGCAAGTGTGTGATGCAGTGTAAACTTAGGAGACAAACCAAATACTTCGTTATTCTTAATATATCACCCTTCATCCAAGAATGCCCAGGTTTCTTGGGATGATATATAATTTGGATTTGTGAATATCTTATTTGCAAGCACAAAAACATATACGTATTAAAAATATAAACACTAATTTCTGATCAAACATTTTAAAAAATGTTTTATTCTTTGAAAAAATAAAGTTTTAATAAAGTCTGTCTCATAAATAACAATTTAATGATAAATTCCAGGTTCTCTCGAACAGAATAGAAGGAATTTTGAATCAAATTATTTTACATTGAAAAGCCAAATAACTCATAAAAATTTTCAAAACTAATTGTATTAACTCTATTTCTATTTAAACCTTCAGGGTCTGTGCTTGTTTATTCAAAATAAAAATAATCCAGCAAATATGACAGATTTATAAAACACTTCTGAGGATGTCTTATTTGCATTTTGACAGTAAAAAGCTTGAAAAATTCCATCCAGGTCTAGGAATCTATATCATCACGAACCTTAAATTGAAGACAATATGTATCCCTAACAGGAATCTACTCTAGTCAAAAGTTATTCAGGCTGACAGAAAACACTCACTGTAATTCATAGAATCATCATAGGATCACAGAATTTGGGTTTGAAGGGGCCTTAAAGATCTCCTAGTTCTAACCCCTTTGTCATGGACAGGAATACCTTCCACTAGGCCCAGGTTCCTCAAATCTGGCCTGGTCTTGAATACTCCCAGGGATGAGGTATCCACAACTTCTCTGGGCAACCTGTTCCAGGGCCTCATCACCCTCACAGTAAAGAATTTCTTCCTAAAAGAATATAAAGCTACCCTCCTCCAGCTTAAAGCCACTCCCCCTTGTCCTATCACTAGATGCTGTTGAGAAAAGTCCCTCTGCAGCTCTCTTGAAGGCTCCCTTTAGGTACTGGAAGATGCTCTAAGGTCTTCACAGAAAGGGGTTGTCAAGCATTGGACCAGGCTGCTCAGGGAAGTGGCTGAGTATTTAAAAAATATGTAGATGTGGCACTGAGGGACATAACTTAACAGTGGACTTGGCAATGCTGGATTAATGGGTGGATTAATGATCTTGAATGATTCTGTGACTCTCTTTAATCAAAAGCTACATTTCCATTACATATATTTACAATCCAAAACTTAGGGAGGACAGAGAAGGCAAAACTAATGGTTTTTTATTTACACATAAAGAATACTCTTTCTTTATAACTAAGATCTAGAATAGTAGGCATGTAATGATTCCAACATTTTTCTCTCCTCTGGGATTTTGCAGATTTTTACTTCATCATCCTTTCCGGTATCTGTTTGACTTGTACTTGTTTGATTTGGTCGGTGAACATTTTTTTTAAATGTCTGAGTGCAGCTGAGATGCATTGTGGGTATTGCTCCAACACATGCATTGATTATTCTGTTTCATAAATTGCAAAGATGCTCTGTATCAGTTTGCTAAAAAAGAGAACATTTCAGACCAACTCAGTTGAAGTTATGTTGAGCTCTTAGAAAAATCCTATGAGAAAGAAAATGTTCTTAAAATAACAAACATGAAAATAAGATCTATGCTAACCTATTTAGCATGGCAGTTAAAGCCCTGTTCTTTTAGGATTTTTCTGTGAATTCATTCAATGTTGGCCTTCTTTTGATCTGAGTTCTTAGAGCTGTGTGAACTTCATGATGTTTGCACATAAACTCTCAAGTTTAAATCTAAACATCAGCTTCCTCTGGTTACCAAAATATTAATATTGATCTTATGCAATTGTTCTTGGCTTTCATGTACCCTCTTTCAATAGCCTGAGGAAAGAGACTTTTCATCTTGTTTATAAACTAGAAATATTTACTCAGTTTCAGGGAATATTCTTTAATGTTTGAAGAATGACAAGATTAGATTTCTGACTGTAAGATCGTATCTCTCTGAATTTAATTGAAAGACATTTCTGTTGCTCTGTTTTCATTCAAATGAAGAAATATGGAAATTCAAAAGGGATATTAAGCATTTAAACATGTATTATGAATACTATTTGAAAGGTGTCACATTGCAATTCAAGTCTTTTTTGATGTAAAGACTTTGACTCAGGTATCTGAAATGTATAATAAAATGATTCATAGATTAGAAGATTTTGCACTCTTAAACTTATTATTCATAGTAGGAGTAATTTCTTTTTTTCCCCTTGTTACTAGACTACAAATACACAGTTTAAATTAAATTCTTACTGTTGCTGTGTTTTCATTCACACTATCCAATATTCTAGCTTAAATGATTAATGAATCATTAATCATTAAATCTGTATCTGGATACAACCTAAAGAGTATAAATAATAATCTCACACATTAATAACTCAGATGTATAAACACAATTTAAACTAAATATGTGTTTTAAAAGCATGTGAGTCAAGCAAAACTCAAGAGATATAAAATAAACTTCAGGTTTCCATCAGAAAGTTGAAGTCAATAGCTCTAAAACCTAACCTAATTATTTGACAATTTTTCATAATTATCATCTTAGCTATTATCAAGATAGATTAAGGGAAGCTGTGAACTGACACAGGTGTACACTCAACCCCCCCCCCCAAAAAAAAAAAATAGAGTTTAACATCTAAACTCTGAGAGGTCACAGAAATCCATGTTTCATATACAAGAAAACTGATGATTTATTTTATTTCTTCTTATTGCTTACACCTCCCTGTGTTAACAGACATAATACCTAATGCAGTTTAAAAACACACAGGAGAAACTCTAATACAAACAAAACCTTATACAAAGAGAAGGGATAGAGAGATGCTCAGGATTGCAGAAGAGGACATAAATAAAGGATTGATATTATACACATGATTCCTGCAATGGAACATAGGAACAACTCCTGAAAAAGAAAATGGCAAATCAAAACTGATAGAAGAAAATATTTCAGATAGCACATAATTCTACGGTAAAAGTGGCTATTAAAGCTAAAATGAGGTTGGCCTACCACTAAAAAGAGGATGGCCTTACATGATAATTTTAGAGATGATCACAGTTTTATCATTATTCCAGTAAATTTCTTCAAGAAATTTAACAGTGCAATTTATTATCAGTTTCCAAGTATAAAAATAGGCCTCCTTCACAGATCATATAGTTCCCAGCAGCATTCTAAGAGACTCTCACATTTTCTCTGAAATGTTTTGTCCTTTCTGTTATCAAAAAGACCATAGATCATATCCAGTAGATTAATTTTTGCTGCTTCCACCTTATTGCATTCTGTATCAATATTATAAAAAATACAAACATGACCTTAGAATCAGATCGATGAAAAAACAACAACTTTTCTAGGAAGTCAATTTGAGCTAACAGTGCACAATTTTAGCATATGGGTGGCTCGCTGGCAATAATAACATCGTATTGTGTCATATCTTATAATATAAAAATCCTTGAAAGCAATAAAACAATAAAGCAGAAAACAAACTTTACAATATGTTCTTTAACATATTTACTGTGTACTTAAATATGTTATTACAGAATGCATAAAAAAAAAAAGGTTGGTTTGTTTACAATCAATTTTACATGTCCAGGGGTAAATGCAGATCAAGTCCAACAGCAAGTAGAGAGGAAGAAGCTTTTTGTTACTTGTTGCAAAAAAATGTATGACACCTAAGTAATGATATAGCATGCGAAATTCATTACCAATATTTGTAAAAAATAAATCTGGAAAAAAAAGCCCCATTATTATGAGTTTGCAGGCACAATAATAGGTTCTGATTTGACAGCTAGGACTCAGGAACAGAAGCTGAAACTGTAAGCTATTGAAAATGTTAAGAATTACTGGAAAGGAACAGTGAACAAAACAGAGAATAGTACTCTGACCTCACACAAAAACCTTCAAAAATTTAATTTCCATGTTGAATTTTACATGTAGTTCTGCTCTTCCATTTAAAAAAGGCAACACTAGAACTAGGCAAGGAAAACAAACGACAAAAGTTACTGAGGAAATAAGGACCAGTTAAATAGACTGCAAATCTCTTTTTCTGGGTGTGTGGGGGGCTGAAATACCTGTGTTAAAAAAGTTATTGGACAAATACATTGGAATAAAATCTTATTGAGAGACAAAGAAGTACTTGAGGCATTCATCACTGGAAATAGAGAAAAGAATCTCTTTCTTCATCTATCACTGTCTAATTGACCATTTCTTCCCTAAACACCTATTATTGCCACGTACCAATATGCTTTTGGTCTCACTGTAAATTTTTATTCTAATGTTTTGTGATAAGGAACATGATACTGTTCAGTGTTCATCTTGGTTTACTACCAGAGAGAGTAGGGCCTGTCAATACAAAGGACTGAGCAGTGCCCTGAACAGAAGTTAGCACGAAGTTATCTTCTGGAAAGCAACTTAGAATGTTATGGAAAACAGGAAGTACAGGAAAAACGAAGTGCAGCTGCCTCAGGAATTATCAGAATAACATAAGAGTGAATATTATGAAAAGGCGAACCATGGAATGAGGCAGAAGACAGTAACAAAACTTGTAGAATTAAATTGTCATTAATATTAAGAGAAAGAAAAATAGCTAGCAGGAAAGGAGAATGAACAACACTTCCACTTTTCTAGAAAAAAAAAATCTTATCTCGATAAAAAATGTTTAAATAAAATTAAGAGAAGTACAGGATAGGAAGAGAACAGCTTAAGGATCTTTTAGAAAACGTAGACATATTCAAGGGAACAGGGGCTAATCAAATTCAGTATTTAAACTGAAGCAGTCAATGAACTATTACCAATTATCTTCAAGTACTTATGGAGAACAAGGGAGGTCCACATGACTGAGCAAGGTCATATGTATTAACTGTCCCAAAAACTGGAGAGAAGAGGAATCAAGGAATTAAATAAGCACCTGTGTATCTGTCTCCTGAAACTGGGAAAATTATATGCTTTATCTTCCTTTACAATGGAATATCCTTAAACATCTTTACCTAAAATTATCTTAAGTCCTGACAAGAAAGACATGGTAGTTACCTAGAAAGAAAATCAATGAGCTACCAATAGCAAATCATTTGTATAAGGATTGTAAATCCAACACTGATCCTAAGCAAAGTAATGGAACAGCAAACGTCAGACACTATTTCTAATCGGTTAAAAGACAAAAATATAATTACCAGTAGTTAATGTGGTTTTATGGAAAATTGGCCATGTCATACAAACAATATGTTTTTCAGATTATAAACTCAGATAACACAATATATTTGGGCTTCTTTCAACCATTTAAATTAGTGACACATGGCATCCTAATTAAGAATTGGCATCATAGAAAATTAATTTAGCACACATTAAGTGGATTGTAATTAGACAATTATAGTATTTTGAAGCAAAAATGGTAATAAAGAATTATCCTTAGATAACAGAACTGCTTCAATTAGCTTAATCTTTACTTTTTTTTGCCCTATCCTAACAGTTTGTTACACAAATATTACAGACAAATAGGTAAACAATACTGCCATACTATTTTCAAGATGCTTTAACCTGACATATATTATAGGTGTGCATGTCTTCTCAAGCATATGTACCCACATAAGCATTGCTTTTTCTCATACTCTTAAAATAAACCGTCTCATACTCTTAAAATAAACCCTCTCCAAAATCTCAAGCCTATTTTATTATTTATAAAATAAAACTAATGTTAGATGGGAGGACCTTATTTTCCCTGAGTATCCACTTCCGTACCTTGCAGTGGGTGTGCCTCATCCCTAAAGATCAGGAGTGATAAGTACAGTTTCATAAAACAAAATGAAAGATTAAAATCATGTGTGGATTTGTTGGAGCTTCACTCAGTATGTTTCTAATGAAGGCTGTAGAAACAGTAAGTGCTCAAATGAAAAATGTTAGCTTTGGAAGCAATCAAACATACCAATATTAGTACAGTGCGGACATCCAAATAATTTTACTTTATTATATTTCAGTGACGAACCAAGAAAGATAAAGTATTCCTCCAAAAATATTCTTCTGAAGAAAAAAAAAAAAGAAAAACAGAAAACATCTTTAGGCCTTATGCTCCTATATTCTGCCATTGCAGGACAAATCCTGCCCTCCAGCATTGGATTCAGTCCAGGAACTTTTAACCTTTTTTTGGCAATGCACAATTTCCCTGAGATCTCTAAGTTTCTCTCTTTGATTAACTGTGAGGCTTTATTGCATAGGCACCCTTTCCATCTTGAGAGAAGTTCCTGTTGCTCTTATCTATATCTTTGATGTTTCAGTTTTTTTGCTGTGCCTCCATCCTTGTTGGTTCCTGTCCCCTTGGTCACCCAAGAGTTCTGGGATGGGATTAAGGAAGACAAACTTTCCTTCTCTTTACAAAGATGCCAACATGCCCAAGGCTTAACAACAGGAGTTTTTCTTCCCTAATAAAACACACTTTCTGAGGAACATAACCTAACACAAAACTCCTCTGCTAGTAAAGGAAATCTCACAGCTTAAAATTCAGTCTGGAAGCTATTCCGTATAAACATACCGTAACAGTACATATCCATATATACACGTAAATATTTTGTAGGCATAGTATACAGACAAGAAAGCAAACAAACAAACAAATAAAATGTATGTGCTTTTTTCAGTGAGAGCAATTGAAAAACTGAAATTTCACAGAGGCATGAAGGAGAGTCTTCACGAACATTAACTATCTATTTGACTTTGCACAGGACTTCTTAGTCTTAAAATTCCATTCAACATCTTGGTTTTCCATTTTCACACCCAGAAAAAAAAGGAATGAGGACAGGTTGGGTTATGATAGGGAATTAACAGTGTTGGTTGTTTTGGTGAAAGAAAGTCTCTCTCTGAATACTGCTTGTCTGTAGAGGTTAACTGCGCAAACCTAAAAACCCCAGCAAACTTCTACATGGAAACCCTGTGTCTTTTACTATATAAAAAAGCTTAACTATGACTTTCATAGAGTCACCAGGATACAATTAAATTCTGTTAGTTAAAAAAAAAAAAATTAAAAGTGTTTGAAAAGTACAGTGTTGTTTTGGTTTGCTGTTTTGGTGTTTGGGGTTTTATCCAAATAGCCCAAGGGGGAAAAAATGTAAATTTTTATTTATGTTGTTCCTATCAGGTACATGTTCTGGTAAAAGCACATCCAAATGTCTATACTGTAGAGAAGCAAATATATCAGGTATAGTCAGATTACCTTATATACTTTCAATCTTGGCAGATTAAAAGAGAATCCCAATAAATAGGTTGCACCCACTTTTCTTGAGCATACTGTGAGTCGAAATAAAAAAATGAAATCAACTGAATAAGTGGAAATTAAGAAAAAAAATATAAATTGAATGGGTTTTTTTACATCCAATTCTTGTTAAAATCTGTTAAAATTCCTTCTCTTTTCTCTGCATATTACTTTTACCAAAACAGTACAGGAGGAACCTCTGGCCATGGTTCCAAGCAGCTGATTACATTTTTGAACCGAATTCAATATGATAATATTTGGAAACATAGTCCAGCAAAGTTCAGTTGCAAGCTGCATAAGCTTGAGAAATGATACTCAACAAAACTCAGTAACCTTTTCTACAGCATGCTAATGCAACACAATAGAAGAATTAACAGAAACAAGTATTTTTATCATGTTCTTTATAAAGGTGACTGTACAAAAACATTTCTCTGTTTCAGAGGTTATATAGACATTAGAAAACTAAAAGTGGAAACAATTGTTAGGACCCTGGAATTATCAGAGATAGAAATATGGTGAGTACTGTAGATCATAGGAAATATCCAAAACGTTTATATCTTCTGTTTTTATCTATTTTTTTTAAGGTATTTGAAGTCAGCACTGCAAGGAAGGCCATGCAAGTGCACACATGGCAATACCACTCTCTAGCACTGAAAAAAACCCAAGTATACTCACTATCTGAGAGAAATGGTCCTAACTTTTTTTTTCTTTAAAAAGAGTGGAAAAACACATCAACAGGCATACTTAGAGATACAGACTGAAAACAGTTTACATATGTATTTACAAGGACTCATGCTTCATTTATTTTTCATATTACAACTGATATTGTTAGAATATCTACAAAACATTCACTGCTTTCTTTTGTATTCTACTTGCAATGGTTTTGTTTTAAAGTAAATTGTACTCTGCTTTCTAAAAGTTCCTCAAGCACCAAGGTATTCTTTGGATACTGAAAGCGAAAATAAAGACACTTTGAAAATACTACTAATGCCAAGCCTGCAAGTGCATTGTCAAGAAAATGCTCTTTTAAAATCATTCCATGAAGGGTGCAAAATGTCCTAGTGAAGAAAGGGCTGGCCATGGCTATGCTGGCCTGGAAAGGTCAGAGGAGAGGTGAAGGTACAAGGCAGTAGCAAACTGTTTTTCACTGATGGTCAGCATGTTGTATTCAGCTTCATCTGCACATATACCCATTTAATGTAGTTCATTACTTTTTGCACTTAGAAACCTCCACTGTACAATGTTATTTAAGCTATGTTCTGAGAACACCAAGACTCCATACTTTAGAAGATCCATTTTCTAGTAAATGTTGTTAGTTCTCCATGATTAGAATAAAACTGAGTTTTCAGAAGTGTTTAGACACAAACAGAGCATGCAAGCACACACAATACCAAGTAAGATACTGTTGCAACTTTTTGTTAACCTAATTCAGCAATTCTCGCATATAATAAAGAGTCTGAATGGATTTTATTTTTATATGCTATCATATATACAACAAAGAAATCAAATGCACAAAGTCTGAATTTGCTCTTGATAATGTTTTAGATTAGGAAGCATTGTTTTTCTCAAATTTCAGAGCAACATAAAAATAAGCCATTATTTCATCTGAATAACAATAACCCCCTTTAATCTAAATTTTAATAAAACGAGAGCAATATAAAAAGGCGGGAGGATATGCTGACTTTGCAACAAGTGGAGGTGTTAGTAAGTCGCATCAATTTCAGTCAAAGTGTGAAATTTATGTCTGTTTATGAGCTGAATAGATAAATCATACAGCTTTTGAAAGGACTTGGGGAAGATAAAAGTACTGAAAAAAATTGAAGAACTCTTTAGTGAAACAAATATTCTTTATAGAGGATCTTACTAGTAGATATCTGCATGTCATAATCAAAATCTTTAACTGTTGCTTAATATTTCCCACAGATATTTCTTTAGTAGCAACTACCAGTAATAATTGTGTTTTCAATAATATTTGAGATTCAAATACAATTTTCCATTTGAAATCATGTGATTTAGTAATGAACAGTGACATTTAAGAAATTCAGCAAATGCCATAATGAAGGCAGAAATGACCCAGACCTGACCATCTTGTGTCTTTTCATGGTGTTATCTACTAAAAGAAAAGCATACCAATAGGCAGCAAAATCCTCAAAATGGCAACTTACTTTAATGAGATGATAATAAAAATCTAGCCTAGCTTAAAAAGTTGGGAAAATGCATATGAACAAGAAATTCCAGATCTTTTAAAAATCTCAGTAACAGCTAAAATGCATTTACTATATAAAAATATCATCAAGTGGGTTGTGCAGAATTCCAGTACAGAATTTCCAAAACACCAGTTTTACTAAATAAATTTGCACACTATACTAGAAAGTCGCAGTGGTGGAGGTGGTCTACAGTGGCTTGGAGAATAATCAGGACTCCAAGGATTTGGATGACATCCAGTGCAGGTTTGTATGGAGCACAGTGATGTCATTCAGTGGCACTCTGATGACAAAGCACTGGGCAGGCACCTGTGTATATCCTGGTCTGCCTACAAAGAGCATCCCTGTTCCCCCTTCCCTAACCCATAGGGCCTTGCATCTCGGCCATGGACAGACTGTCCCACCAGCTCTGGCCTCTCAAAGAAAATGTGGAGAATCTCTCCTCTTCCCTGCCCCTGCTGGGCTTAATCACAACACAAATGTACATACACACACACTTCTCCCTAACTAGAAAAAGAACACAACTAAGGACATTAAAGCCACACTGAAGGACGTGCAAAAGTACTTGCTCAGGTGTACCATTGTCCTCAGATCACTGTGATTTAATCCTTCTCAGAGGATTTGTATTCTTCTTTCAAAGAAGATTAAGTTGCAGTTATGGAGGGTCAAAATGTCACTGAAGGAGAGCGCTTACATAGGGATTTAAGGTAGATTACTCAGCTAAATCTGTACTTTAAATTTATTGTACCTTGCTAATTTTAACATTTACGAGTATCTCCTTGCAGATGTAACAGACATTTTCAAAAAATAACTGTAACTCCTATTTCCAACGTTTTATCACTGTTTTTTATCAAAAGAACACCAGCTTTTATAGCTGGGTGTATCTTGAAAACCAGAACATGGTCTTTATATATAAGAACACTAAATATAAGATAAGCTATATTATTTTAAAAGTTTATGCAGAACTTACTGAATTAATTTTGTGGTATGCAATGTATTCTAATACACATACAAGGAAATCACAATATGAAAAATTTTGGGTAAATTTTGAGGTGAGAGTTATTCAGGTTCCTTGAAATTATATTAATATGTGAAATATACTTTATATACCTATAAATGCATATATATGTATTTTTAAATTGGCTACTATGAAGTCTTAACTGGAAACAGGATTTTGTGTACAGTGTCTTAGGGTCACTTTACCTTTTTCTTCAGCTTGTAATAAGTATATACATTTAGTATTTTTTTATCAAGTTACCCTGTGTTGTATCACAAAAAGAACTATTAGTATGCTGAGAGCATGCATATACCTGCACAGAAAATCCTGTGAGTCAAAATGTGATTCAAATATTATTTTTCTTTTATGTTCCAGACAAATGTTTGCTTTAAGAAAAATTACAATAATATTGCATTTTGCCTTAGAGAAGCAAATTAAATATTTATCAAGATTATTAAAACAATGCTATCTTTAAAGTTTATTGACTTCAGGAACATCATCACTTCTCACAGCTCATTCACACATTGATAGATAACACTTAAAAAAAATCCATATTAGAATTTTTGGACTTAGCAGTGTTAGGTTAACAATTAGACTCAATGATCTTAAGTGTCATTTTCAATGTAAATGTTTCTATGACTCTATCAATGCAGTCCAATGTGTGTCAGTTATTATATCATTTAATCAATCCTTTCATTACTGTTGGAAAAAGGTTCGCTACTTAAAGTAACATAGACAAGGAAATAAATCTTAAAGTAAGTGTCACCACTGGTGAGACAACATGAACAGCTGACTTATTAATCATTTAATATCAAGTGTTTGATTTCTAAAACCATAGAGTGAGCATCATGCATCCAAGGGCTTCAAAACTAAGGAGCAATATAGTTCTCATGGTTTGAACCGTGTAGCAAAAAATAGAGAAAACTGGCACAAAAATACTTAATAAGAAGTATTCTTATTCAATAGAAAAAAAACCCATAACTTTGTATCTGTTGCTGTCTAGTTATGATGGATCTTTCTGTCTGACCATCATTTGCAGAAACTTTACAAATGAATGCAAGATGCTTAAGAATTCCAAACAATCTCAGTTGTAGATATTAACAGGAAATTCTGAGTATGTCACCACTTTGTGAATTAAATAAGGCAAATTATTAAAATAGAATTATTTTGGCCTAAAGAGTGAAAGGACAATCTTCTTAGGTAGCTGACAGTGGACAGCTAAGTTCCAGTACACTGTGGTGTTTTCTATATTATAAGAATTGGAGAAAATCTTAACTGGTAAAAACCTATTTCTGTTTATCTAAAATTATTAAATTGTACCAAACTTTCAAACTGAGCTGTATCTGCTAAGAAGCAAAGACTAGGATTTTTGTTTCAAACACTTAGATTAAACTGTTCAGTTCAATTTCTTGATTGTTTTCCATAGAAAGAAAAAAGTACAAAGAAAGACCTGTCAAAAGTAAAAAATAAACAAAAAAACTTCTCAAAAGATCAATTACTTAGAATTAATTCTCACATATATGTTAGAATCTTATTTTAAAATGCCAGTTTTATTTTTACAGCTTATTCCTAGCCTTTGAGAAAAGTCATCAATTGTTAATAATGTTTTTTAAAAGCCATGGTAAACCTTAATTAAAATTTTAATTAGAATCTGGAAATAACATTTATGTTAAGGTCAAACATACTGAACAATGAACCTGGATAAAAAGGTATAAAACATTAAATCAATAAAAATAGCTGAGCTGTTTTCTACACAGAATGTGTTTAATTATGATGTGAAACTACTTTCCAAATAAGTTTGACTAGCAGAATGATCTTCACTGGCAGAGTTGAAACATAATAATTCTCTCTTTTTCAGAGACAACATGTTATTGTTTCAATGTTTAATAATTTCGTGAAGAGAGGCAAAAAAGGGTTTAAACTTAACCTGTTAAATCAATCACTGAAAAGATATGAATGCACGTTTCTGTCATCAGTCAGACACAGCTGCAATCTGGAGGGGAAGGGAGACGACAGCTTCCCAGCTCCAGTCATGTCATATAACTAAGAAAGAATACACGTGCTGTATACTGGCTGTACCTAATCGAATTGTAAATGTGGGAAGTTCTAAGAGTATTGGGTTTTTTTTCTTTGTAAATTCTGAAGTATAAGTAATGGACACATTAATAAAGATATTCCTTAATGAAATCAGAAAACTAAAAGTGTACACTGATGCCTGGTCTGTAAACCACACTATTTTTAACATACACGCTCTTATCCAGCATAGTGACAATGTCCGTGATTGGCACAATAGAATGCATTGCATTAAAGGTTATAGCAAAAGAGGCTAATACATTGCTAAACAGCATAACTGAACAAATATATGTTAATCTTTAAGCTGATTGAGTACCAGACTGATTGTGTTTCGGTGGGGCATAGTTGAGCATAATTATATCAAGATCTGAAGAGTGCTCTAATAAAAATAGGACATTAGAAGCAGAGTTACACAACTAATATAAAAAATTAAAAAGGAAAACAAATCACTTGCTTAAAAAATTTGTACTCAATCCGGCCATTTCAGTTTTGTTACTTTGTTAATTTAGGAGGGAGAAGAAGAGTTATGGGGTGTTGCACACTTACTCCTTTTTATTCTCTTCACTAAGCCTCTGTTTGCGATTGTTTAATAAAGGATTGTGGCACAGACGGAAATTTGGTCTTATCGACTGTGGCCTGATAATATATAAATATGCAAAACACTCAGCAAGTTAAAGCATATCACCATTATATTATGCTTCTCAAGCTCATGTGTATTTTCTAGATGAAAAGTGGGTTCTGTCTGCCACCCCAAACTATACAAAACTCAGGCAAAGACATTATTCACTTTTAAAAATTTCTTTTAAACTGCTGCACTAATTTTCAGTAACTTAGTGTGCCTCTTTTCACTCTTAGTAACCTACTAGTGGTACTATTTATTTCTTGAAAGAAAATTCAAGGATGCTGGAACTGAGAAATGCCTGCTCTAGGCTTATCTGAACAATACACTCTAAAAAGGTCAGACAAAAATATAGGAAAGATTCTGAAAATGATTGATAATATATTGTGGCAGAAATTACGTGACTGACATTTGCCCATCCAAAAAACTAACCTGCCCTGTATAGCACTACAGATTCATTTATATAATATTGTGATGGAACTCTCTGACAGTTCTCCACAGAACCAAGTAGTTTTAATAAATAAAAATATTCACATGAAACATATTTGTTGCCTGTCCTCCAAAAGCACACACTTGAATAATGTTCTGAATTATAATACATACAACCATAACACAAAAAGAAAACTTAATATACATGAAATACATGAAAGAGAGAAAAGCTTAAAGCAAAGGAAACTCGAAGTTTTCACTGAATTATTATATCTGTTTTCTTTCCAAGCATTACACTGTATATAATGATTTCCCTGTGTGGATGTCAAATTGTGAGATTCCTAGAAAGGCTTAATTCCATTTATTTCTTTCAGCACAGGTTTTGTTAAACCTCCAAGCAGCAACAGAGTTTTATATCGATATTGGTAGTGTAATAACATTTATAAGGTAGTTAATTTTTTTGTAAAAAACTGCACTGATTTAAGGTTTACTAAATTCTGTAGCTGTATGCAAAAAGACAACTGGCATTTATCTGAGCAACTGAAATATGCTTTTGAAAGTATTTTCCTACTTGTCTCAAGAGGAAAGAAGAATCTTCTTCCAAACAATCATTAACTGCTCAGTTGAGCATCAATACAAATACAGGTTGTAAGCCTGACATTTTCAGCTCCTTGCAGGAGCTGATATACTTCCAGACATCTCCAAGAATTCTTAATACCATCCTATTACACAAAATGCTAGAATTATATCACTGAGTCACCAGGTTTATTTTATAACACTTTTACGAACTAAAGGATAGGCTAGTGAAATAACTTAATTACTTTATATAACCATGTAAAGGCAGGAATAAAAAATGAGTTCTAAACAGGCTATAAACCAGATGTTGTTATACTGATTATCAAGAACTATGGAAGTTAAAAGATAAAATATTTTTTATCAGACTGACAGGTATACAGGGTTGAATGGGAGAAAAATCTCAAGCATAATAAAATGATAAAACATTCATACCTAAAACTTTAAGCTGCCTGTCATCTGCTTTTACGTTAGTGTGGTACAGCCAATAGGACCACAAGCATGGAAGCAGCCTAATGATCAGCTGGCTGCACCATCCACCTTGCATCCTGAGAACCATAAAGCACCTATTTTTAGATGTGGCACATCCATAAAATGAGTGGAATAAGCCAAACTCTGGCACATTATTCACCTCATAAATCCCTTTTTTGGCTGCAACTGCAACCTAACATCACTGATACTGCTACAAGGCCTACTGTCATAGTAACATGATTCATTATTCTGACCTGGATATGCATGGCAATGACTGTACCTAACTAATCCACTTAACAGGTAAATGCATGCTTGAATCGATACTAAGAAGTGGCATACACCAAATCTTCCTGTTGATCAAAGCTGCCTAAATACTACATCAGATCAGATGTGCTGGACAAGTTTGGGCATGAGTGGTCTTCACTTGTGGTCAAAACAAAACAGAAACATAGCTCAAGAAGAAAACTAACTTGAAAAATAAGTGCATGCATAAAGAATAACTTTAATTACAAATTCTTTAGCTATTGTATGTAAAAAACTCCTTGCTTTAGCCCATGACCAGCATCAAACTGCAAAAAAAGCGTGCTCATAAAAGTATAGTCTTAGAGTATCAAAATGAAAATTTTATTTTTAAAGCAGCACTTTATAGTGGTGTATACACATTGAGAAATGTTAGTGGGTTTTATCGCCAAGTATCAGCTCTGAAATATATAATGTGATTTTGTTTAATTTATGAAGACCTGTGGAGTGACACCTGGTCATCTTGGCTTCAGTAAGGAAAACTGGCATAGATAATAACTGGAGAGGATTTCATTATAGATCCTTTGATACACTTAGGTGTGGTATTACAGTAATTCTCACTCTTCAAGGACAGAACAATTTACATTTCTGTCCTTTTCACAGAAAAGATGCTTTCAGAGGATTCTTTTTGAAATGTATTAAACCATTCTGTTAAGATATCTGGGATCTATAACAGAAAATGAAGGACTTTCTAATATAGTCCATAAAAAGGTTTTTTTGAAAAAAATAATGGTGGGTTCAGATAATTCTTCAGATTTTTTTTTTTTTTTTAGTATGGGTTAACAACATTCTATTTTAGCAATAATAATGTGTTTCTAACATGGTTTAGAAAGTTTATCATCAAAGTTAGGGTTGCCTGTAGTGTCTTGCATTTTACTTATTAATAATGTACTTACATATAGGTAATGCTTAAATTATTTTTGCCTTTATAATGCATGACACTGAGTATAACTGACAGAAAAATATCAAGACACGTCTTGTATTTTCTAACACAGTAGCTGTTTGTCAGTTTCCTGGAGCCGACAAACTAATAACAACACTTGTTTTACCATCTGTGTTTCCATAGGTCACCTTCCATTGCATACAGCAATACAGGCAAAGCGCTATTCCACTGTATTCAAAATTCTCCAGGAACTATCTCTACAGGACCTACATCTGAAATCTTTCTCATGGATCCAGCTTTTGGAGAGCTGCATTCTACAGTCCGAGAAACCTGATTAATAGGGCAGATTACAAAAATTTGAATAGTGAGAATACAGAGAACCCTACAGCTTTCTGACATGTTTCTTAACATGTTTCTGAAGGTGGGCCAAAGAAGAGGCAAAAGAACTTGGGAAGAAGTGTCCCTCTCCTAATCCCTTAGGAAAATCATAAACAGGATTAAATTTACTATCCATACACAAAATCTGTTATGCATATCAGTTTATTTACAGGCATCATTTCATGCCATTTTTAGGTGGACAGGCTAATAATGTAGGATAGGTGAACTACATCATTAAAATAATTCTCTTAATAATTAAAGTGAGATGAAGTTCAGTTAAAGTAACAATTTTCTATAGGCTGTGACACTATTTAAATAGTAATATAAAAAATATTGTACTCTAATAGGTACAGAGTCAAGATTCAGTTGGTGAGTTGTAAAATATTGCCCAAGAGGGTGAGGAATCATGTTCTAATCCTGAGCAAAACTCAGGACTTTTTGGGAAAAAAGATTCAAATAAGGATGCCCTTTACTTTTTCTCTACAGAACACGTATGAACCATCAAAGCCTGCGGTTTGCCTTCTTTTTAGCTAACTGCAATTGCAAAGACAGTGTCCTTGAGGTTACATGTCACAATCTATTAACTTTCTCACAATTAAAATGAGATTCTATTTTTAGACAGGTTCTTTGACTGCCAAACAAGGGGAAGGAGATTTATTGAGTCATCTTGTGACAGGATAGAGGTTTAAGCTGCACACTTAGCCTAGAGCAGGAAATGTATTGAGAGCACAGTTGGATAAAAGCCAACAAAAAAAGATGAGAAAATTCTAATAAAACTAATGAGAACATTGAAATGAAAGAGAGAAAAAAGTTATAATTCACCTTTATCTTAAAATATTTACTATACTTTTGAACTTGTAAACATTTCACACTTAAGAATTCTGAAATTAACTTGCAAAACAAAGAAAACACAGAATAACTCACAACTGGTTGGAAAACAAGATTGAAAGCCCAAATCCAACTGTCAAATGCTAACAATATACTTCATAAAAGAGATGCTACTGCTACTGCAAAATGCAGTGTATAGTTCAGGTGTTTTCAGAAAGTCCCCAGAAGTAAGCAGCTAAACTCCATAAATAAAATATCTTCATTAGACAAATACAGAAATGAAAACAGATGAATTTACATTACCAGAAAGAAATTATAGCAGAAAAATAAATCATCTGATATGTATGTAATTTAAATTTCTGAACTTTTTCATAGAGGTACAAGAAGGTAAAGTTCAGAATTCTGGTTTGAGTAAACCGTGTAAAATGTCAGATACATAACTTGTGCCAACACTCTCTCTCCACTATATAATCACTATTTCCACTTAATGTATTTCACAAACTGATTTTGTAAAGACAATATGTTGTCTAAAGAAACACAGACCCTAGAAATGACACAAGTACCAAAGATCAAATCATGACAGAAGGGACGAGAAGGGGTAAGATTAATTTAGATAAAGAGTATGTGATTGTGCTCTTGCAATAAAACATACTTCACAATATGTCATCAACCACAAACCCTTCTAAAAACCTGCTCAGGCAAGCCTTAATGTCCTTAGTGCAATAAAAGTATAGCTTGCTAAACCTGAGGTTGACATCTCCATAACTTCTCACTCTTTATTTTGCCTGTTTTGGTATTCAAACAGTAAGGTAACAAGAAGTGAAATGAAACACTTAGACAGGGTTCTTCAGTTTATGGAAAATGTTTAAGGAACACACACCCCCACTCTTCTAATTGTTACTTTCAGTTACTGAACAGTGAATAGTCTCAATGTTTTGCAGCATCTTTTGTACAAAACTAATTTTGACAAGATTATTATCAAATCATTTTCATCATATGTGCCCATAAGGAACTATTGAAAATAGTATCAAGTGTTTTCCCTTGTCCTTAAGGTGAACTAATTAAGATGGAAATTAACAGAAAATGATACCATATGTTAATAAAATAGAGCTTATTCTAGCTGGAGGTCTATACAACCTATTAAAATGGAAAAAAATCAATACATGCATGCATACTAAGAGATATCAGGTATTTTTTAATACAATTAATCAACTTCAGAAGGTACTGAACTTCACACAGTCAAAAAAAATTAAAGGTGTTTAATTTGCAAAGGTTCTCATTTCTTTGAGACAGAAGCAACACAAATGAGGCTAGGGTAACTTAGATTTTTTTTTTTTTCAGTTAAATTTCCATAATTCTATATATCTTCTTAATTTCCACAATCACATACAATATATCTGTTCTGTTGTTTTTCTTACATACTAATTTTGACTTAGGTCTGTGAAGATTCTCAGTGAGGCATGAGAACAAGTTGTATAACTACCCCAAAAAAGTCTGAGGATATTAACAATAGTTTTCAAATAGTATCCAATATGATACAGGTTAGCAGAATGTAAAATTTAAGACCTTTCAAATATGATAGAAATTTGTATCTTCTACTGACCTCCCAGCAAAAAGTATTAGAACAATAACTTTCATTTTTACTTGCAAATATTTTTAGTTATTTTGTAGGTATTTTCAAATCCATGTCTTTATTAACCATTAACTGATAATAGCAACTAAGTTTCTGAAAGGACTAAATGCCTATTTGAAATTAATTTGTTCACGTATAAAGAAGTAAGTTACAACATAAGTTTAAAACAGTTAATTTAGCTCGTACCTTGATAAACAGCTTTGAATCCTGGTGAGCCAATGCTGTCATCAGATTGTAAATGAAGCCACATCTGGTTGCTCATGCTCACAATAAGATCAGGAACACTAGATCCAGTGAGTCTGTATGTAGGATAAATTGCAAAGTCATTTGTAGAGGCATAAATTACTACTACTACTACTACTGCTACCACCATCACTACCACAAATCACAGGCTTTTAAGCTATTCACATCCTACTGTTCTGATCAGCTGTTTTTTGATAAAATTAGCTATTCCATATGAAATAGAACAATGTGAAGTAATAGAAAAAATATTTTGAATGACTGCACTCATCAATGATTAAACACTTCTCATAAAGCTCTTCCTACCTAAAGCTTCCATTAAGTAATTAAGTAAGATGTAAAAGGTGTGAGTGACTGTATGAATTCATTAGTTTTCACTTGTTTAGATGAGTATTGCTTTTCTGCCATGCTTTCTAAAAGTGAAAGAAATTGCTTTACATGCCTTACAGCCTATGTGTCCAGAACTTACTACAATCACATCTACTCCATTCAAATAACTCACAATGATCTCTCAGATTTCAGAGAAACTTCTATTTCTCACACAGTAACATGTGATAGCTATGTATAGATAAGTACAGTTCAGTACACAATACATATAAGGCAAACTGGTGAATCCCACCATAAAACTTAAGCACTTCTCAGTAGTATCACTTACACATCTATAATTCTGGTATCAAAAAGTTGTGTGTCAAAAAGAACCATTGATAAAAAGATTGTTTCTTAACAGTGAAAAACTGGTGCATAATCAGATTCTAGTCCTGAACAACCATTCAGATTCTGGTGATAGCTATACAGTTTTACAAAAAGTAGTGGCAAAAGTCACCCATAAAAAGTGGCTATAGAATCTCACAAACTATTATCAGATACAAACCAAAAATTCTGTCTTTCTTCCAACCTTCATTATGTGAAACAAATAGGTGTGAGATAAGTAAAACTGATAATGTGCCAATTCAAGATAAGATGTCCCAGAAGCAGAATTTCTCAAGAAAACAGTGTATGGATTATTCCACAAACATATTATTTAAATATGATAAACCAGATGTTAATTACAACTTAATGCAAAGACATAATAAAAGGAGAGGCTGAGCAGAAACAAGGTGAAAACTGAGGAACCATGAGAGAAGTTAGAGGAATCCTCTCTGTCTTCCATCAAGGTTATGAACAAGAAACTGTATATCCCATATCTACAATAATTTGGGTTCTTACTCTGATATATTGAAAATAAAATTAAAAAACACAAAACCCACACGAGCAGAACAGTCTTATTAATTATTACTGAACATCCACCTGGAACTGCTGCTGGAATGGCTGAGTTTGCTCTAATATGCTCTAGAAGATTTCTGGTTATGACCTGTTAATAAGTAGTTGATTATTATGATACTATACAGGTAGAAAAGGAGGAAAAAAATGAAATCCATTATAGCTCAGCATATGCAGACACACAAACAGCGCTTAGCTTGGACAAGTAAGGAAATCAAGAAACAGTGATATGTAGCCAGGTTGTTCAATTTGATCTGTGAAAAAATGAAAATAAAGCAGCTGTTTAGTCTGAAAACTGAGCTGCTTACCAAACTAATTAGGAACTGTACAGGTTCAAGGAAATGCTAGGTATAGTCAGAATACTGAATATTCTCTTGCTGATAAAATAATGATTGTTAATAAAGTTGTGGCATTCATTTAAATGAATAATATAGGTAGCTTAGGAAAGGAAGATACCTCACCAGACAGTGAGTAACATAAAAAAAGTAGTTTAGGAGATGCCTGCAGAAATACATATATGAAGAAAGGAAATGTAAGGATTACATATACATTGAAAGACAACTGGAAACTTGTGTTTTTTCCTGCAAAAATTTCTCGAAGGGTATTCAGATGTGTAAACCTACTGCATTACCAACTAACAACTCTTTAAATGGCTCTCTTTATACTCAGTAATCTGATTAATGTATGAGACCTACACTGATAATTTTGAACACAGATAAGATGAACCCTGGAATTCTAAGTCTTTATCAGTAGGATGGAATACTTTTAATCCATACAAATGTCTCTATAGCATGCCAGAAAAAAATTAAGAAAAATAAATTAAAAAACAAAACAAAACAAAAAAAAAAAGCAACTGAATAGGTAAACTCATCAAATAGGCAGAGTCATCTCGCTTCAAATTGCCAGTGCTCTATCCATAGATGGTAGATATGAACCAGCCAAGATACAATCACTTCCTCAGATACACATCTAGGGGTATAGGAAAAGGGCAAAGACCCCCCAAAAAATTAAAAAAGCCAAAAGCAGAAAACAATAAAAAGCAGAGCGTTTTTTTTTGTTTGTTTTTTGGGTTGTTTTTTTTTTTTTGTGGTGGTGGTAGTTTTGTATTTGGTGGGGGTTTTTGGTGTGCTTTTGTTTGCTTGTTTTGGTTTTGTTTGGGTTTTTTGTTTTGTTTGCTAAATTGGTTGGGTTTTTGTTGTCTTTTTTTTTTTATTTTATTCCTTGAGAATACCTCCATATATAGAGGAACATCCTTCAACTAAGATGGCAGATAGGGTAGAGCAACTGTTTAGGGAATGTAGGTCTGTCTTCCAACACATGCTGTTGGTGACTAAGTTTGTCCCAGTCTGTACTCATCTTAAGATCAGATCATCTGCAAGATGAGACCAGAGACTTGCAGATTGTTCAGGCAGATTGGCTGATGCTAACCTTGTTCTGTGTGAAGATGAACTCAGGTTCACCTCCACATGAAGGAATTTAAAAATGTTGAGGCAAACTTAAGCTAAGCTTCTCACTACTCTGAACAGACCACAGACCAGAAAAGGAAACTCTAAGATAAAGCAATTTTTTGCAACAGTTTGCTCTCTGCTTAGTTATCCACAAGAAGCCGGATCCAAGTTATTAGAAATGGTCTCCAGGACCAGAAATATTGGTTTTTACCAGTTATGAAAGGGTAGGTTGTTTTCCAAGCCCCCAGTAAATTTCCAAACTTTGTATGAATTGAAGAAAAGGATAAAGGTTTACTGAAAAGTATTTTACTACCATGGATGCTTTTACTGTGTACTGAAACAGATAACACAAGAAATTGTGTTTGAATCACTAATGTACAGTTCCTTCTTTGTAGCCCAGGAAAAAAACCTAACCGTTTTCTGTACAGGAAAAGTTAAAAGATTCATGTTTTAAAGGAATCGTTTAATAAAATTAAGCTTTAATGTAAGTGCGGCAAGAAAAATATAAATCATAGGATTTGGAGGCAAAGCAGACTTTCTAAAGCAATGTGTTAGTTTAATATACAAGAATTTAAAAACAGAAAACTGGACATTGCAGGAAACATTTTGACTGATAAACTTCACTTCACATATGATGATCACTAATGAATTGTTTTGAAAGGGTAGTCACTGGTTCTAGCCAAACTGTTAAATATAAGAAATAACTGCTTTCAAAACTTTATAACCTAAACATATTTAGATTAATATTAAGTAAGTTGTATTACTGTTTTCCAGAGCTAAACATCTCAGCATACATAATACATGAAGAACACTAAATTTTCCAACAAGTAAGGATTACAGATGAAGCAATTGTTAAAAAATCTTAACATTTACGGGAATATCCTCCTTTAATTAATTAAGCTATTGATGATTAGATTTTTTTAACAGTTTACTATAAATACTAAAATGAAATACTTTAATAAATTAAAACCCAACAGATCCTTAATCAATATGCCAACTAGACTGTCCAAGAAATGTATAAAGTTGATTTGAAATAATTTGCTCTTCATCCAAGTATATTGGGTTTTGTATGATCTCAGTGCTATCTTTCATGAACTTAAAATACTTTTTCTAATTATTTTCCCAATTTTGTCCAAAAAAATAGAGATGGAGAGTCTACACTTTATTTTTTCTCGTTTTTAAACATCGGTATTCCTTCCTACTCCCCTCGAGCTGTAGTGCTACAGCTTTGAGGTTAGGCAGATAATTGCTAATGGATGAGAGTTTGGAGATTCTGGAAAGCTTGTGCTAGGACAGATCATTTATATATGGTGATTCTCAACTCCCTCAATCTTCTTTCCGTAAAGTATTTAAAGGTCCCCTGTTTACTGACCTGCCTTTAGCCAGTTCCAATGTTCATAGGATGACTGGCTTATAAACATCCTGGCACTACTGAGCTCAGTGTAAAGTTTGAATTCGTTTACAATATAATGTTTGTTTACAATGTTTAAATTTACAATAAAGCACCCAATAAAGAAGTAGCTACTGCCTTGAGGGCTTTAGCACCTGTGAACTGGAAAATTTTGCATGGAGCTGAGGCTTATATGTTGAGACATGACAATTTTATGACAAGCTGAAAGATTCAAATACTCAGAACTAGATTTGAATTTAAAAAGGTATTTATTTTAACATATTATGTTCAAATTAAATCAGAAAGGTACAAAGTTTTAGAATCAAATGCATGAGATTCTACAGTGATATTCAGCAGAATTTTTGCAGAAATGATGGCATTTAGTCTGCCAACAGATGCTTGAAGAGTGTAAGAAAAGCTGTATTTATTTTTAAGATATCCTGAGAAATTTAGAAATTAAATCTAGCCAGAAAAGTCTTTGCTGTAAGCTCCTTCTTTCTCCAGGGACAAATGAGAAACTGCAAGGTGCTGCTCAAAGCTCATTAAATGCAACAGATGTTACTAAAACCAGCTAATAAAAATTTTTGATCAGAAAATCACTCTGACATTTAGTTATGAACTTTCTCATGGTAATGTACTCTACAAGTGGACCTAGCATTCTATGAGGGATGTTACTTTGCATTTACAGAAGACCCTTCTGAAAAGCAAGTTAAATGGCACATATCTGTGATGCTGTTTAAATATAACATATTTCATAATGCATGATAAAATCCAGTTTTTAATAACTCCAAGAACACTGTCATAATAGGAATTCAGATTCATTATTAATTATTGTGAGACTATAATTTCATCTTTGGGCCTTCCTTTATTTCCAGTGTATTTCAGTTATTAATAATTTAGTTTCTCAAATGATTTTCAGAGTAATGCTAATTTTGCAACCCAAAAGGCAGATAAATTTATTTGCATAGGCCTTGCTTTCATCAAACATATAATTTACAGTAAAGATTTTAGGGACAACACTGTACTGCAATCCTAAGTCACGGGCTGTGGAGTAATAGGGATAAAACAGTTGCTATTTTAGCCAAAAAATATACTGAAGAAATGGTTAGAAGTAAAGTGTGTCTCTAGTGAGAACATTGTAATAGTTCCAGAAATGCCAGTGATGTATTCAGAAGTAGATGTCTGCTACAGGATCTTTAAAATGTTATTAAAGTGAAAAGAAGTTACAGGAGATGAGGCGATGTTATTATGGGATGCTGTCTTCTTAAGATGATAACAATAGCAACTAATGTGAGCAAATAATATTTTAAATTTTTTTAAATTTTATTTTTTGTGCAGTAATGGAAAGTAAATGTGGAATAGGTAGTCACAGACTACATAGCTTAAAGTGGAAAGGCATAAAAAAGAATGAGACGCAATTTTAAACAGGCAAATTTTGACATATGAAGTATGCACAGTGTAGCAAACAGAATTAACAGTTTGGGATAGCAAATTGACTACTTAAAGACTTGACTCTTAAGGAGTTTTGTGATCTCTATGAGCTAAAATGTATCCCAATTCAAAAAGAAAAAAATGCAAACCCTTTTGTATAATTACAAGTAGTTTAATCAACATCACCAGAAGGACTGTTGCATTATACAATTGGTCTGCAAAGTACAAGAAAAAATAAACTTAGATGTAGAAATCCATTGCCAATTCATGTTTTTCTTGTTAGCATAATGTATAAGCTCTCAAAGCGTGTTTGGTGTGGGGTTTTTTTGTTTGGTTGGTTTCATTTTTGGTTTTTTATTTTCTTTTTCAGATACCCAGAATATAGAATTCAATTTACTCAGTAGCAGCTACTTGGTAATGAAACCCAAGAAACACAAGCATTGAAAAAATAATTCGATAGCTTTCTGTCATACCTTTTAAGCCAAATTAATCTAGGGGTTTTCTAAGAACTTTGATATCACAGTTCAGAAATTAGCAATTAATAAATTTATATATTCATAAACCAATACATATAATGCAATTATTGTCCTCATATTTGTCCCTGCAAGAATATTTTAACTAATTTAAAATAAAATGTGTGAGTGTTAAGAGCAGTTACTTGCTATAATTAAGTAAAGGAAACATGGATTTAAATGCCCTTAAAATATAAAATTATGATGGATTCTTTGTATCCAATGTCTTCAATACTGTCTTTATTCAACAGAATTTTATGCAATGTTAAGTAATGTTATTAAGACATAAAGGCTGCTTGTTTCTCTTATTAAGTCATTGATAATTATCATATCTGTAATTTTGTTTTGAGTTTGGTGATCAGGATTCATGTGACAACCCTCTAAAAGGTAAAGCCAAAACATCTTGTTAACCACAAACTCTCATTATGCAGTAAGAAAAAATGAGCATATGCAACAAAAATGAGATGGTTAAGGTAGATGAGATTAATTATTCTGTACAGGGTTCTATTCTTTCCAGTAGTCCAGACAGTACTGAAGAGCTGTATATTAGGAGTAGCTATCTAGTCTGAAATTTTCCTTCAAAATATATTGAACACTTTGAATACATAACATTATATTACAGTATTCCATAAAGCATGCTTAAATTTACTGAAAAGTGGACTATGTCCTTTCATGAAAATTTTATACACAAATCCAAACTTAAATACACAAAATTTTAAATTAATCCATGCCTCATTTATTTTACACTGTTCACTGAAATCGAAGACTTTTATTTTTTATTTCCCTAATGGCTTGTGAATACAAGTAGATTTATACAGGTAGTTCTTGTTTTATAAATAAAGCTTTTTTTTTTTCCTTTTAAAGAAATCAATTTGCAGTTTTTAGAACCAGACATTAGAGCCTATAAAGATGCTACCACGGATTTGGAGTGAACTTGGTAATGAACAATTTTCTTTGACAGTACTTGAATTTTACATTACATTCATTATCAAATTCCATACTTTAAAATTGCAAATTTAAGTAGATATATCTTAACCTGGAAGAAACAACATGACAGAAAATTTCCAAGGAAAATTTTTGAAGGTCCGTACTTACACATACAACACTGTTCTGGTATCACCAACTTTCCCAGCATCTCCAACAGTAAGAGTATCATAGCCTCTTTCCAGTTCAAACTCTTCAAAAGCAAGCTTTATGACCTATTAAAATTAAATAACTCAGTTACTTCGAAACATACCTACATGTAATCTAATTTGCTCCATTCTTGAATTATTTGCCCACCATAAATCAAGTCATGAGGCAGTAATTACTTCAGTTAGACTTTTATTCTTGAAAGATACCTAGAAGGAGCAGAAGTGTAGAAACTTCTGTGTTTTCTAATACTTAGGGGCAAGTCACTGCCATAACGTTTTAGAGATATCATATACTAAAGATGCCAGTCACCACTAACTGGTGATAATTATTCATTATTGAAGTGAGAAATGTTTTTTCTCTTTTACAACTATACTAGCCAAATAAAAATCATATAGCTACTATTCTAAGTATATTAAAACATTCTTATCTCTTGAATTTTACAATAACAAGGTAGCATATATGAATTACCAATTCATAAAAAGATGGAGGAGGCTGATGCACAGAAATTCAAAAGCCCAAATTTCCTTGTGTAAATTACTAACATTAAGCAGTGATTTCACACAATATCTAGTCATGAAATTATAAATTTATCTCTCAGAATTCTTTGAAAAGGCATTTATGAAGCTCCAATTTTTTTAAGATAAAGTATGAAAATGGACTTAGCTTTGTTTAAAAGAACACTTCTAAGACAAGCAATTTTAGAGTTCAGTATTGGTGAGTAGGTGCAGCTGATATATATGTATACATATATCAAGACATTGTACCTTTTTGTAATTTGATAGAAAGTTTTCTGCAAACAACTCGACATGAAAGTGCAGATAGCCATTGATTTTCCACAAAATTATTCATTTTATCTTTATACTAACTTCTGTAGATATTCCTGGGTACACTTTCAGACAACATCAGCCATTGCATGTAATGCAGTTAATTTTCCTTCTGTTTTGTGGATAAAAACAACATTTGGGTCAGATTTGAGCTTTGAGCACAAGCCTTATTATGCTGCTTTTTTGGCAGCAACACATGAAAAAACTATGTTTTCCATCCACTTAAGTTTATTGCATTGTAAACATCAAGTCAGAATTCATCTCACTCAAATTTTAGCCCTGTAAAAAGCAGCATCCAAGCTAAGTTACTTGTTTAAATTTTCTCAGTATTAAAAAAGAAAGCCAGCCTATCTCATTTCTGTGTTGGAATTGGAAAAGCCTAGTACAATGAACTTTAGAGAGGAACTTACTCTACTCTAATAGGTGATCTTTACATTGTACTGTGTTGCTTCTGCTTGTAACCCAAAGAAAAGTCTACAGGCAGATAAAATCCGCAGCCTTTCCTTCATCCACTAGGTGGGTCACCTAAAAGGCGATCAGGTTGGATCTGCCTTTCCTAAAGCCCTGCTGGCTGGCTCTCGTGCCTCGGTTGTCCATTGTTTCAATAATCATAAGAATTTCAGGCAATATGCTGCAGGTAAAAGAATATATATTTTCATCTGCTCCTGATGTAACTTTTAATATTCCTAGATTATATCAGTGGTTAACGTGCAAAATTTCATTATTAAATCAAGACTAATAAAGCTAAAATGAAGAAAAAAAGAAAAAGTAGAAGCACAAAAGGAGAGTTGTTCCTGGGAAGAAAATAACTAAGACTTTTAATGCAACTATTATTGCACATGGAGTAGGAAACCTGATAGAATATTTCATGAAAATATATGGTAATGTATTATTTTAAAAATACATTTGGTTAGACTCCAAATAATACATTTGGTTAGACTCACAAATTCTTGTACACTACAATTAAAAAAAAAAAAAAAAAAGAATGTTCACCTCTTTAATAATAAAATAAGCTAGGGGAAAAAAAAAGTAATTGGATATAAACCATAAATGAAAGTTTTAAGCTTCTGGCTAAGCAGATAGGAAATGTCACAAGAAACATTCCTTTATGGGAGATACATTGTGAAGATATATTACACACTATTAAACAAAATCTTGTTATCTTCGTTTCCATGATAATTGCTATTCTATGCTAACACATAAAATCTTTTGCAAAGACCTTCAGAGTTAAGAGGTCTAACTTAAATTCCTTCAATCTGACATAAAAACTAAATTTTACCATGTAAACAGTAAGCACCCAGTCTGATCATTGCTCTTTTCACAGTCAGTGGACAGAAAACGGCACTTTTCTGTCATAAAATCTCCTGAGTTGGAAAGAACCCACAAGGATCATTAAGTCCAGTTCCTGGCCCTGCACAAGAGAGCCCCAAGAGCCACACCATGGGCCTGATACCATTTTACAAATGCTTCTTGAGCTCTGTCAGGCTTGGTGCTGTGACTACTTCCCTGGGGACCCTGGTGCCCAATCACCCTGTGGGTGAAAAACTTTTTTTTGATATCTAACCTACACCTCCCCTGATACGGCTTCAGGTCATTCCCTCGGGTTCTGTCACTGGTCGCCACAGAGAAGAGATCACTGTCTGTCCCTCCTCTTCCCCTCACAGGGAAGCTGCAACTGCAATGAGATGTCCTCTCAGTCTCCTCTTCTCCAGGCTGAACAGCCCAAGTGACCTCAGCCACTCCTCATACAGCTTTCCCTCAAGGTCCTTCACCATCTTTGCTGCCCTCCTTTGGATGCTCTCTAATAGTTTAATGTCCTTTTTACATTGTAGTGACCAAAACTGCCCCCAGGACTCGAGGTGAGGCTGCCCCAGTGCGGAGCACAGAAGGACAATCCCCTCCCTTGCCTGGCTGGTGATGCTGTGCCTGATGCTCCCCAGGACACGCTTGGCCCTCCTGGCTGCCAGGGCACTGCCCAGTCATATTCAACTTGCCGTTGACCAGGACCCCCAGGTCCCTTTTCACAGCTCTGTTTCCAGTTTCTCATCTGAGCAATCAGGATTGCTCCAATCCAGGCACAGAATCCAGCAACTGCCGTTCCCATGGCAAGCTGAACTTCCTATGGTTGGTGATCACCCAATTCTCTAATTTGTCGAGGACTCTCTGCAGGGCCTCTGTGCCTTTGAGGAAGTCAACAGCTCCTCTAAGTTTTGTATCATCTGCAGACCTGCTCAGTATCCCTTCCAGTCCTGCATCCACATCATTTATGACAATGTGGGAGAGGACTGGGCTAAGAATGGAGCCCTGTGAAACTCCACTACCGACAGGTTCCCAGTCTGATGTCACCCCAGTCACTGCCATCCCTTGTGCCTGACCCATGAGTCAGTTGCTCACCCATCACATGATGTGTTTATCCACCTCTGTGCTGGACATTGTGTCCAGAAGAATCCTGTGAGACAGAGTATCAAAAGATTTACTGAAATCCAAAAAGATCACATCAACTGGTTTCCCTTGATCAACTAGGTGGGTTACCCTATCATAAAAAGAAATTAAGTATGTCAAGCAGGACTTTCCCCTCATGAAGAACTGCTGGCTGTGACCAATGACTGCATTGTCTTTCAAGATTTTTCAGTGTTTTTCAATAATTCCCAGAATAATCTCCAAAATTTTAGCACTGAAGTGAGACTGACACAAGTCATATTACCTGTCTTAAGGTGGAGCAAACTTCCATTTAGAATTACTGTTTCTAATGAGTGTATGTGAGTTTTGATAACTATGGGAGACTAATATTTACACATATATATCTGGTCAAAATTAGTTTTTCTGTAGATAAAGCTTTGAATCCTCAGAAGAATTTTTTAAGATTTTTCAGATGGCAGGGGTTTGTCTGTTGGCTTATTTTTGAGGAAGAATGCAAGACAGTTTTGTATGGATATAGATATGAATACAGCATGGGAAAAACTCATGAGGATTTAATAATATCTCAATATACCACAATATACAACATATGTGGTTAAACAAAATTGATTAATATACCGAGGGAGGAAAAAAGAAGCTCTGAAGTGCTTATCCAGATTCAATTTTCTTTTGCAATCAAAAATTCCAGTAGTACTAACTTGATCATCACCATTTACCTACACTTAATATGAACTGATTAAATGAAGAAAAGAATTAATTTTCATTTACAAAAACTGGCAACACAAAAATTGCTTCCAAACAAATTATATTTATTTCTGGATGATCAGTTACATTTTTCTTACAGAAGAATGATCCTATTTGTTTTCTGAAGGTATGAGAAAAAATTCCCTTATAAGCAATTCAGAATGATTACTTGTTATTAGATAAATAGACTGTGAAAACAAGAAAAAGTTTAAAAATATGAGACATCTAAGGAGGTACCGATATAAAAGCTCTGCAAGTGAATTTCTTGTCATAATTACTTTTTCATTTGAAACATTTTCCTTTATCCTAGATATTTATATATACTTTATATTTCTGCTAGCATAACTGCCATTGCAAGCAATGGATAAAGTCAGCACCACCAGAGTTGTAGGAGATGCCTGTATGGACATTCTGCCTGGAAGAAGCAATAGGGCACATGGCAATGCTACAGCTCTAAAACATCTACTAATAAGGACCATTTTATTATTACTTACATATCTTATAAATTTATGCATTAAGTGGAGTAAATAGAGAGTAAAATTAAGAGCAGTGAATTTTGCTTAAGATGCAAGAAGCAATGAGAACTCCACATAAGATATCTGTTATGTTTACAAGAAGATCAAGCAAACAACTTCAAAACAGCATAAGTGTACTGGTAGAAATGTGTCTTATCCCCTGCCTCACCCCCCAAAAAAAATACCCAAAACCAACCCAACCCAACCCAAAAAAAAAAAACCCCAAAAAACAAAAAACAAAAGAAACCCGCAACAACAACAAAAAAAACCCAACCCAGGGCCTGCTTGAAGGAAAATCTCTTAAAGATAACAAAATGCAGTGAGGATTTGTTGCCCAAGTAAAACTACAGTAACATACATTAAGATCAGGGAAACAGTCCTGAGCGTCCATGATTAGAAAATTTAAAATAAGTAATAGAAAATGTGTTAGTTCTAAAGGCTTTTTATGAAAGCTGTTTGCAGCTGTCATAGGTTGTTCCATTTCATTGACATACTAACTTCAAATGTAACAGCATCTTCCTACTTTGCATCTTCTCCCTGCTGCTATGTAAAAACTGAAAGTAACAGGAGCAATCAATTTTTTTTCACTCTGTCATTTCTTTTATGGACATCTCATGCTTAAAGAGATTATGAAAGCGAAAGAAAGCATTGCCACAGACACATGGAAATACTGCTATAGTCTTTCAGATTCCTAAATATTTTTTTTTAATTTTTAGAAGAATGGGGACAGATTCCTAAAGTAGAGCTTTAAATCAAGGTTTGGAGCATCTATTTCACTTAAAGAACAACATAATACAGAAGTAATATCAACAGATGTTACCAGTATTAGAGAACACATAGAAGAACCCAGTATTCCTTAAAACTTTCAAAATTCTGCTCTTTCCCTAGCACACCCCTCCTACAGTGATATCTCCTGAAGTTTTAGGAGCCATTGTAATTATGGCCAAAATCCAGAGGAAGAGGAAACATAAAAAATCGACTACAAATAGTAATAAAACTAGGTAACGCTAATGCACAAATTTCATGGGTGATTAATTGTGAAAGATGGCATAACTTTTTTTTCATATTCCTTTATAAATCAAGTTATTTATTTTTCCTCAAAGCCCTTAAAAAAGGTAAACCATTTATCCCAGCAGCATTATTCATAATTTGGCATAGGTACAGTTGCAATTAATATCATGCAAAATGAGTAACTCACAATTACTAGGTTGAAGTAGGCTCCAACCAGACAAAATAAACTTTATGCCAAATACAAGGGCCTGTCCTGTAAAATTTTAATTCCTCCAGTTTTTGTTGAATGACTGCAGATTTATTGAAAACACTTGGATTATTCTGTTCATTATTTTAAAGAAATATTGAAGACTTTTGGTGCTATCATTATCCAACAATTGCAGTTACTTAAAAAGCAATTACAAAAAGAAATTTGTTTCTTTTTCAATACTGACATTATAATTTCTATTCCTCATTTTAGCCCCCACTAATGACTGGAAAATTAACCTAATAACCACACCTGGTAGAAATTTAAAAAAGATAAGAAGAAAATAACAGTAATACTATAACTTATAATAGTAATAATGTAAAACCAAAAGTACTGATGCCATTTTTTAAAAAAGGGAGAAAAAAATAGTAAAACCACAAAAAAAAAGAAAAAAATTTAAAAATCCAACAGTTTGGTTTGTAATGACTATCACCAGGTGACTGTCCCATGCCTGGAACATTTCTCTGGTAAGTAAACACGGACTGTCTTTTCCCCCACTGCTTTTCTTTCTTTGGATTGCCAATGATAGTGTAGATAACTTCAAATGCATTTGCCATATCCTCAGCCTATCCTCATATCCATAGCCCTTCCTCAGCAAGTTAATTAAGGCCAAATACTCTGAGATCTTTAGACGAAAACAAAGAACAATCTTAAGAAAAATCAGTTCATTTTGTTTATGTAATAAAAGTAAAGAAGTGATTTGACATTAATGTTAGACTATTCCAATAAGGAAGAACTTTCTGATGATGTATATAGATAAAAAGAATTGATATACAGTGGCTGGAAGCTAAAACTGTAAAAAATAAAGAATTAATTGCAACGATGAGAGTAATAAAATACTTGATACTATGAAGTGCCATTTTTAGAGGTAGCTGTTGATTATGTAAAATAGATCTATAACTAATCATGTACTTAAGGAATTTAAATACATCCACAGTAAGGGAATGAGCACATTATTAAGCACAGTTTTGTTTCTTCTGTAGAGGGAGACATAAAAAAAAATTCCCACAATGATGATTTCAGAGTTAAAAAAGCTGCCACAATCTGTCACTCAGTCAGAGAAGCAGCTTGCTGCCAAGTTAGATTTTAATCTTCAGCTATAGTGCCTAAACATCATGTCAAATTTCACTTTACCATCTTAACCATTGAAACATTTTCTTTCTTCTCTTTTCGGTTTGTTTGATATGTATACAAATATGTTGCCACTTCTAAGTACACAGAATAGTATACAGTATTAAAATTTAAATTTTAAGTCAAATACCAAAGCCCAATGAATGTTTCACATTTATGTAAGCCATATTTTTAATGAATTATCAATCAACTTGATTTAGGTTTGAAAGATAAAATTAAAACAATAAAAAGCAGAATCGCAAGAGGAGATAATTATTCATATGTTCACACTAAAAGTTTGGAATTTATCACTTCTGGACAATTTTAGACAACTCTCTGATTTAGTAGGATGATCTATTTCTCATTTTCTGCCAAAGGAAAATGCCAAAGATATGGCTTTCAGTTTTGCTCCTGCTGCTGCTCCAACTGTCAATTGGAAACAAATTTGGAAATACAAGCTTTAAAGAAACACTACACCTTTTTTTTTTTTTAACTGAACAATGGAAAAGAAGGCAAAAAACCATGCATCTATTTACTTGCCGTTCGTGAAAAGTAATTCCTATTGGGCTTCTTGTATCTTTGGAAATCTTTCTCAGAACATTTTAAAGGAATAATTTTAGATTTGTTGTTCAAAATAAGGTCTGAAAATATTGTTCTTTAAATTTGAAAATTAAAAGCTCCAGCTAGCATTTGTTAAAAAAATTACACATAAACTAAGAACACATGAATTACCAGATAAGAACTATGACATAAATAAAAGCTGAGAGTATCACTTATTAAATGAGCACATCAATTTGTTTTTGCTTTAGAAATTTAAGCAAGAGAAACATATATAGTTTACCCCTATACTTCCTCAAGTCTTTAAAGACTAGGTTAATTCTATTAATTAATTCTAAGTGCATATGAAGCTCGATAGAGCACATGAAATAAAGGTCTACATGAAGAAGTTTTTAAATATCAAAGATGCACATCCATCTATATACAAACTCTTCTCTAAACAGAGCCCTATGTGGGAATCTGAAGTGTTAAATCTCAGCTCTACTATTATTGTGTAGTCCTTAAAGCAACCAATTTCAAGTACTTGAGAATTACTTATTTAACAGCATAATTCCTCAAGACTTTTCTGACATTTTAATTCTTGTTATTTAAACTTCATGTAAAACATGAACCAAATATAGCAAATATTGAAATTTCAGAAAAATTAAAAAAAAAAAAATCTAATGAATTCTATGTGTCCCAACTCAAATATCATTGTAAAATAATCACCGAGGGAATTCAAACACCTTTGTAATTACATGTGGGCCAGTGGAATACCCAGGAGATAAAAGTAACAAAATAACAAGGCAGATTTGCATTCGTCACCTTAAACAAAATATTTACTATGGGAAATCAATATAAACTAAGTAGTTCTAAGTCCAGTATTATTTTTTGGTTGAACATGTTGGGTAAATCCTTTATATCATGCATTCTAAGACAATGAAACTTATTTTAAAGATAATTTCCTGCAGTACTAACCATCTGTCAACAGTAGCAGAAAGGTCCATAAACACCTGTTTTCTTTAAGAAGCAGAGTACTTGAGCTTGTCGGTTTCTTGTTATTATAGCATAATAGTTCCAAGAGCACAAACTATTTCATTTAGAAGGGTGACAGATCTTGCCATCACACTGTATGGTGCAAAAAGGCAATTGAAGTGAATACTGGAAAGTCTCCAGTGGTAAAAGGAAATGCCAAAATATTTATGGAAGGAAATGCCTCAGAAAACTACAATGTGACAGTTAAATTTATTTGCTAGGAATGTATATAGGCTTAGATTTCAACTAATGTTTGATGCTACTTAAAACAGAGATGGAAAAGGTCTGAGCCAAACTGAGACAAGTTAGAAACTCTGACAAAGCAGGTATGTTACTGTGCTATTGGAAGGTTGTATTTATGGAAATGAATCTTAAGAGGAAAACAAGCAGTGTGTCAGCATATAGTGTTTCTTTCTTTGGGCTAAATTCAGTTGTCCACACTCAGATATTTTCTGTCATATAAGGTGTCTTTGCATCTTGTCTGACTTCTAACTGCCTCTCTAGAAGGATCTGGGTTTTCCTGTGTCATACACATTAGCCTTGCAACATCTTGAATACCTGAGCATCTCATACAGTAACAGATACCTGAGGATGGACAAACAAATTATATCTTTGGTGTACTGAAGTGTTTCATGTAATAAGAAAAAATGTGCTTCATATAGAAAAACTCTCAATTACAATGTTACAACATATAAACTGCTTATATATACATTTATACACACAAAATTGTTTATATACATGATGAGAATGAGGGAACTATGAATGAAAGTATATACCTGTAATAAAAGTGCAGTGATACTTCATGGACATTGCATTGTCAGGACATCAAGGGTTTACATAAATCTGGACAGGTTTAGGTAATGCTATACACTACAAAGTTTAAATACATTGAGGTTAACTTTTTTCTGAATATAAAGATGCAAATAACTTTTCCCTGTGTTAACATTATGAATAACAAGAAGTTATGAACATGAAATTTTGGCATACATATTAACAGATTAACTTAAACTGACTTTGAAAGTTGCATTTTCTTATAAGCTTTTCTTCCTTCTGTATTTTTAAAATACACAACAACATGCCTTGTTGGCCCCAGTGTACTTTTGAAATAAAAACCAAATTGTTTTCTGAATAATTCCCTGTATTATTAGCATTATTTTCATAAACTAAAATTCAATTCAACCTGCAGTCTAAGAAGTAACAAGAAGCTTAGCATGTGACAACAAGCTTTGTAATTTACATTTTTACATGAAAAAATAAAAAAGGAAAGGAGCCATAAACTGCAGCTGTGGGAAGGACCCACATTAAAGCAGTTATGAATGACTGCTATCCCAGAAGAGGGACCCTGCAATAGAGCAGGAGACAAGTGTGAAGAAGGAGTGGGAGAGAGGAACTGTTAATGAATTGACTGCAGCCATATTCCCCACACCCCTTCACCATTCAGTCAGGAAGGATGCAGAAGAGTTTGACTTGAGAAGTTTTTATTGTAATTTCTCACCACCCTACTCTATTTTTAATTGTCTATAAATTAATCTTCCCCAAGCTGAATCTATTTTGCCTAATTGGTGAGCAATCTCCCTGCCCTTACCTTAACCCATGAGCTTTTTCATCTTATTTTCTCCCCCTGTCCCAATGAGGAGGAGGAGCAAGAAAGCAGCTTGGTGGGCACCTGGCATCCAGACAAGATCAACCCACCACAACTACATAGGAAAACTGAAACATTAAAATTACTTTTAGTAAAACTACTTATGAAGCTATTTGCATTCAGCTATAGAAAATATTAATCTTCTCTTAGTGATCATGGTGAGAAATCCTTTCATCCAAAAGTCATAAAAATAATGATAGTGATGACAGCACATACTTTTTCAACCTTGTTCAGCAAGGTTCAAAATGGTTTAAATTTCCAAAAATAAAAAGCACAACACAAAACCTAATTACATTTTTAATCTTTTTGGTAATTAAAGCCTACCTGCCTTGGCTTTAAAATCTGATCTCCCACACCTGAATGTACTTTCTCAAATCCTATACTTACGTTGAAAATGTCCCTTGCATCTCAGCGATAATGAATATATTTATTTTCATCCTGTGCCATGAAGTTTATATGTATTATGAGAAAGTGGCAAATATGATTGACTTTAATGATTACAGGCCTGATTCTTTTATAGTCTACCTTGCTTTTACGCCTTTGCTTTTGTAAGCACTTGAGTAAAGCTGTTCTTGACCTGTATTGTTCCTGACCTGATCAAAAAATACACCAGAATCGGTGAAGACGATCTCTGGTCCTTAGTATCAAAACCATATGGCAATCTGCTCAAATATGCAGGTCAGAGTGCCCTGTAAGAACACATTTGGGTGGACGTCATTGATTGGCTCTAATTCAAATCATAAATGGGTAAACAGAACAGTTTCTGTCAGTTTGCTAAGACATCATCTGTAATGAATATTCAATGAGAAGAGTATGTAAAAATGCCATTAAAATGTAAAGAGAATGGTAGTTAAGGATAGGTGCAATTTTCCCTCTGCAGTATTATATGACTTAACTTTAAATCAGTGTAAAACGCATAAATAATTTACTCCAGAAAAAAAAAGAAAAAAATAATAGCAGAATGTGCTATCAATAAAATAGCAGGGGAAAAAAGGAAGAATATCTTTAAAGATGCATTTCAAAGACTATTGGGCCAGTTTCAAATATTAGTTTGCTTCCAAAGATGCGTGCTCAGTTACTTTCTTGTTAAAATTCTTATTGACATGGAAATACAAAGATATATTGTCCAGAAAATTAAATACAATGCAAACCATACTTCAGACAATCTGGGTCAGTGACCAAATAAATCACTTTTAAAATACAAGAACAGTTCAAATTTGACTTGCATGTCAATGAAACCTGCAAACCGAAAAGCCTTCTGTTATATATTTCCTTGTTCCTTTTTTAGCTAATTAACAATCCAGTGTTCTGATGTTCCTGCAATTTCTTCTTTTGTTTCTATAACAATGTATAAGCACTGCATGCATTTTTTACATTTAACATAAATTCTGACATAGCATTATATAATTTTATCTCAAAGAGATGAAGAATGAGTCTTCGCAATGCAGTTTTTGGGGCTGGGAGAAGCATTTTGATAAATCACTTTCAGGTTTAGTCCTCAAAAAACTGATCTATCTTGAGCAACAATAACAGCATTGTATCAAAGAGCTTGAAAAAGCATGATAAAGCTGTGTCCTGGCACTTTAGAAAAAGAGGCAAATCACAAAATATCCCTGAAGGCTAAAGCTACTTTTTAATATCTGACCAAGAAATGATATTAAGTCTTTAAAACCTGAAATGAAAATTAAAATCATAATTTTATCAAGATAAAATTTGAAGTGGAATAGATGTTCTTTGACATCTTCTATGCTTAATAACATTTGGTGACCTTTTTTCCCTTAAGAAGGTATAGCAACACATGTAATATAGACTTTGTTATCAGGGATAGGATAGGATAGGATAGGATAGGATAGGATAGGATAGGATAGGATAGGATAGGATAGGATAGGAGTAGAACAAGATAAGAGTAGGACAGGCGTAGAATAGGATAGTGTAGAATAATAGATAAAGGTAGAGTAGATACAGGCAGAATAGAATAGAATAGAATAGAATAGAATAGAATAGAATAGAATAGAATAGAATAGAATAGAATAGAATAGAATAGAATAGAATAGAATAGAATAGAATAGAACAGTTCAGTTCAGTAGAAAAATACCTACAACGATCATCTTGTCCAGCTGCCTGACCACTTCAGGGCTGACCTAAAGTTAACCTACATTGTTAAGGGCATTTTTCAAACTATCTTAAACACTGACAGGCTTGGGGCATACTCTAGGACCACTCTAGGAAGCCTGTTCCACTGTTTGACCATCCTCTTGGTAAAGAAATGCTTTCTGATGTCCAGTCTAAACCTCCCCTGGCATGGCTTTGAACCATTCCCACAAGTCTTACGCCTGAATACAAGGAAGAAGAGCTCACATCTCCCGCTCCACTTTCCCTCCTGAGGGAAGGACACTCTTAAATGACTAAAGCAATAATAAAAGGTCTATGATGTGAACTGCCCAATTCTGCCATGAATGGAAATTAATAAAAGAACTGTACTTAAGACTCCAGGCACAATTACCTATGTACCTTTAAAGAAAAATATGAAAGGGAAGAGGCTCTGTAATAATGTCAGGAAGTAGATATTTGTTTAACATTACATCAGGTTGCACAAGTTGATAGTGAAACAGTTGCAGTGATTATGATTTTGAAAATTAGAACTGTAAGATTGATTTGGATTTTATATAACTATGTTTTCTTTCCTCATTAAATATGTATATATATTATATATACCATATATAGTAAATATTCAGACTTCTGTATGCACTATGTTTTTAATCCAATAATCAGATGAATAGTAATAATTTTTCTTGAATTTACCTGCTAAGATCTCTACTATACTAACAATTAATTCCTGGCTTTACTTAAATATGCTGTGTACTTCCTGTTTGTCCATGAACAAGATTTTGATTTCTTTTTACTGACTTATCATTTTGCAATCAGGACTCCTAAAAATAACAGTAGATACAGCCTTAGCAAATTAAATTTTACTGTTTGCTTAACCTCTGCTTTCATTTCCATGGTACTGTGATAAATAGTGATGACTACTTGCATTTCTATAGCAGAACAAGCTTCTGTAAGTATCAATACTTGTAACATCGTGGTACCATCTTTACAGTACCCCCCCCCCCCCTTGTCTACGTATTTGAAACACAGTTACAGAGTTCATTCTTTAATCTGATGTGAGACGCTGTAAACTGGCCTTTGTCTCCAAAATCTGTCATTTAGTCACAAAAATGTTTTTCTTCTTTCCCGTGTCTTAACAAAGACACAGCTAGGAGTACCTTTAAAAAGCTTAATCCAAATGAGATGTCAGTATGTTCTTGTTCTTTATAATTATATAGCTTAAATGTATATGAAGCAGTAGGATTGCACAAGCATAACTATCACAACATGATCTTCTGCATTTTGAGAATAAGAGGACTTTTAATCAGAATCATTGTGGCTAGCTATGGCATACCTGAAACCATTTGGAAACAGAAACTTTTAGTGTCTGATTTGTCAATTTATAAACTTACTATCTGAAAACATTAATTTCCCCACTATCAGTATGCGCTACTTAAACTTTTCTTTTATTTGCATACATATATGCAAACACATAAACTCATTCCATAGTCATCATCCTTGGTTTGCCTGTATAATGTATTATTTGTATATCAAAATGCATGAAAAGTTGAAAGAAATAAATAGAGGAAAAAAAATTAATTTTTGTTTAAGTTGTGACTTAATGCTTCATAATAAAAACTGCCACACCTGCCTATATTACAAATCTATACCACTTGGCAAATTTGGCATTTGTGATAAGCAGGTAATAAAATTCATGATCAAATGCTATCTAATGCCATCTATCAGAATAGCCGATTTATCCTAATACAGTTCCTGTTATTCCAGATGTTGTAAATGTAAATCAACAAAAATTTTACTATATGAAAACCAAAGTCCAAAGTCAAATTTTACTGAGTCACTTTGGATTTCATTTGTATATGTTTCCTTGGCATTCTTAAAAGGTTTATCACTGCTTTATTCCTTTAAAAAAAAAGTATTTTAAATAATTAGTTTACTTATTTTTATTTAATTTGTAAAGACTTTAGGCATTTAAAATATACTTGTATCAGGTGCCAAACAACTATTATAAAAAATATTAACATTTCTAAAAGACTTCTTTTGGCCAATCTGTTTTATCAGCTCTTCAGTTTTCTTTCTTTTTCTCTCCCCTATGCCTCCCACCTGTACACTGTTCATGAAACAAAATTATTGGCATTACCATATGTAAACTGGCAATGCCAGTACTGTAAGCTGTATTAGTGAACACAGCTAAATGTGAAATGCAGTTTGGTTAAGAAGATACTAGCTAAAAAGTTTAAATTATTAAAACATCATTACTTTCTCTTTGTGTTTTAAGTCTAGCTGGAGACAGTGTACCCTTATGGTTTCAGTCACAATAGATACCACGTCTGAACTGGTCCAACTTCTTGATGAGTTAAATATGTAATAACTGATTACAGCTGATTCGTCAGAAAAAAACACAAAAAACAAACAACCAAATAACCAAAAATCCAAACCAAAAAACCCCCAAAAAACCAACCAAACAAAAAAACAACCAACCAAACAAAAAATCCCCAACCAAACTTAATGACTGTTAGTAGGATTTTTTACTTCTATTTGGAGTTAGTGTTTTTAACTTCAGATTTTAAAAATACATAGAGACTTCAACAATTTTTAAACTGTACGTTAATATTTAAGTTTCTACACTGGGAAGGAATGTGAGTACACTGTAGACAGGTTTAGAAAGCAAACTGATCTTGAAAAATTGGAGAGATTGCCTTACCAGAAAAAAAAAGAGTAAAAGAAATGTGTCATTAAATAGGACATTACATTTTGAAAGCTGTAATGTACTGCTCAGTTACAGAATGAGTGACAGCTAGTCAGGTAACAGCTCTCTAGAAGAGGATTTGGATGTCAAAATAGAGCACTAGCTGAACACAAATCATCAGTCACCTCTCTCTCAGACATCTTAAAAGAGCATACATCTGTCTGCAACAGATGGGGAGACATTTTTTCTCTTTAATCAACATTTATGAGACCTCAACTGCAAAGCTGTGTCAATTTGACCTGAATCTTCAAGAAAGATATCAACCAAATATAAACTATTTCCTTTAAAAAATATTTATAGTTGATATTATTTGTTTTTCAGAAAAATAAGTGAAGGAAAAGTATGAATCACGTAAGCATTCAGCTTGTGTTTCTGCATATAAAAGTAGCATGGCTGTAATGTCAACAATACAACGCTTTTGGACTAAAATGATACATCTGTGAAATTTATTTTGGAAGGACTGTTATCCTCAGTCCTTGAACAGCATGGCTAGTAGATATGTGTTCAAAAGTGACAAATTTCAGGAAATGTAGAAGTTTCATGTAAACTGAAATCTGGCACATCAGGTAATTTTTTTGTTCCACAGTCACAGGTGACAGGAAACTGAACACAAAGTAGTTTTGGGATTTCTTTTTCTTTTTTTTTTTTTTTCTTTTTTACATTTCAGTTGTTCTGCTCTGCAAAACTTCTACAAGCTGTTTTAATGGCAATGTCCAATATAATGAATAAGAAAGGTGAAAAGCTCAGACACTAATATGAAACCTTTGGTAAAGATTTGTGCACAAATTAATCTCTATCCCTTCTCAAACTACAAAATAAAACTGGAAGCAGATGAAAGCAATTATTTTCAAAGCTGGTCAATCTTAAAACTAAAAGTAAGTCAAGTTTATCTCCGAAAGAACAAAACAGAACAGGTGCCTGATTTCTACCAAGCACAATGGAGTTCTGATAAATATGTAGCCTTTGTATCTCAAATCTGAACAAACAAAGAGTAAAGAAATGATGAAAATGTATGTCTTACTGGTAGGAGCAAATAACTGTTTATGAACTGATACTCACTAAAAAGACACTAGTAAAAAAATAAAGAAGAGAAATAGAGAAAATTTTAATGTTATTTTTTGTTTGGTTCCACAACTCCTGCTCTTTCTGTTTGGTTTCCACTATTATTTGCTTTAACCAAGAGTTAGTTTGTGTCTAAAGGAAGAACTTAATACTTGCCAATAAGATGGCCAAGACCTTATTGTGCAGCTCTCATTTCCCTGTTCTTAAGAGATACAAACTGCCAGAAGGACTGAGTGAAATTAAATAAACTATGTTTGATGCCAATTCAAAGTTCAACATTTGCTTTTCTATCACAGGAAATTTTTACATGTAATAAATTATTCAGAAAACATTTCAAAATGCAGATGTGACATAATAAAGATTTATTCTGTTTATATCCCTGCCCTTTAATCACTTTTTGAAAGAAAAAAGCAAGGTTCTTTATGAATTACAAATCTAGATAACAATACTAAAAAAATAAAGATATTTGAGACTACTCTAATATTATTAATTCTAAATATGGATCTATAATGTCATTTCCAACCTATTTTATTCTCTCTTTATCACTATCAGTGTCTATTTGGTAGACACTTTTATTAGCTAAATAAAAAAATACTTGAATTACATCTCTGGATATATTGTGCCTCCATAAAAAGGTTATAGATAGGTTTAGAGAGTTAGATATATTCTAATGATTTCAATAAAAGTTTTACTGGCATATTAATTCTTTAGGTGTTTTGCACACTACTTTGTATGGTTATGCAGAAATATATTTGAAACTGGAGACAATCTGGCACCCTCAATAAGACCAATTTTGTCCTTCTTATACCAATATTCAGGGAGGTTTATTTAAATTAAATATTTTTTCCTAAGGAAAATACATCACAGAAACATATATCACAGATAAAAAAAAGTATTAAATGATAGAATAAAATATTTCCTAATTTTCCAATATATTATGTATTATCTAGAAAATTTTTTGCAAGCATATATCAATTTTGTTTCTATTACTAAAAACTGTCGATTATTATAAAATTCTACTCAGAAGTGCTACAATCAAAACATTTGTTGTAGAATTTTCTTTTTGTCTCTATTTCTGTACAGAATAGCACTTCTCTCTTTTTATTAAAAACATTTTTCATTATGTGATTGCAAAGATAATCTAAAAACATGAACCAAGGGCAAATAGAGTATGTAGAAAGTGTCAGAAAATGGCTCATGGAGATTAATTCTGCCCATTATGGCTCATCAGGGACCTTTGGACTGTGATATTAGCATTTTTACACTGCACTAAAAAAGTTGTACTTTTGTCAGAGAGATCAGTATTCTGAATGTCAATAATACCCATTATCTTTTTTCTGTCTCCCTGTTTCATTGAATCTGATTCAAACCACACCCGTCAATAGCTGCCAACAGCAGATTTATTTGATTTACCAGACATATATAGAGTGATCAGTTTTCTGCCTCAAGTGGAGACACAAGGAATCAGCTCTGAGGAAGATTTCCTCAGGACTTTTGAATGTAGAACACTAATTTGTGAAACCAATTACAGGTTCTCTGAATTCTAATGCATGCAGAGAAGTGGGGGAAAAAAAAAGTAAAAACTTGATCTGTATAATTTTCAAAGTTTTTAGACCCTAATACTTAAAGAAAATAATAGTCAGTAGTAGTAGCAGTAGCAGTAGTAGTAGTAGTATATCACTGCCCTAATGGTTGACAGCTATGACTGTATCTTTATTGTTATAAATTTTGTCAGTCTTATTCAAGTAGAATAAGAAGGCAGGGTATTTCTTGAAGGTGAAGTGAATTAGTTATGTGTCAAACTGACAATTAGTTATTCATGATAAAATGATATGTTAGAACAATACTAGAAGGATAAAAAACACTACACAAATCTTTGATCCCCATATGATGAAGCTGCTGAACTTAAAATAAAAGCTGAAGACAATATTTAAATATTCAAACCATATCTCTAATTATTACTCATGTCTATTAAAGCTGTCATATAATTTTTTTTTAAATAATGGACCTTATTATTCTTTGGGTTTGGGAATATAGTAATTTGAATTACTAAAATTCCTAGAATAAAAGTATTAATTTAGTATCTTAAAGATATTATTGATCTTTAAGTACTCATTTCTTAACTGTTTTAATAAGGAAAAGACCAGACACAATTAAGTCCAAATACTAGTGATAAACCCAAGTGAGTGAGATATTTAAAAGTAAGAATTACAGTTCCTGCATAATGCCATACTTTTATTGTAAAACATTCTTAAAACTTGTAAAAAAAAATTTTTTTTGGCCCTTCTTTTTCAAAATTCTCTTCATACAATCACAGACCTTCCGGAATTATAATTAGCATTGTACAGGGCTTAAATGACAAGTTGCAATTTCTTTAAAATTGGCTATAAACATTCTGTTATACTTGAAATGCCACAAACATAAGCTTGATAATTCTTATGTCAGTAGGAATGGAAATGAATATCTAGTACCTGAGAAATTTGCGAAATGCATATATGAACACAAAAATATTCCCAATGCTGAAATCACTTTGGTTAGTCAAAGAATCATTTAAGTTGAAAGTGACCCCTGGAAGTAATCTGGTCCATTCCCTGGCTCAGCGTGGCTATGACTAGAATTATAAAGCTTATCACATTTCAAGTGATCATACTAAATTACCATAAAACCCATGCTGTATTAAAAATGCCACCTCACTCATTATTTTACCATGTTATTGTAAATCCAATTCAGGAACTGTATTTTGATTTGCCTAATTAAAAAACATGGATTAAAAGCAATTATGCTGAAAACATAGTCTCTTACCAACATAAGTACAATAAAAAATGTTTCGAAGTTTAAATGGTCATAAAACTTTATAAAAGGATTCTTCAGTGAGTATCTTTGAAACAACAATCCAGAGATACAGCTGGCAAATCCACAGGACTCATATAGTGACAAAAGGAAATAAGTAGCCAAGTAAAAATGACCACACAAGTGTTTTTCAAGGTCATCTAGTCCAACTATTATGTTGCCTAGAACCAACGTAATCACCCCTAAACCATATCCCCAAGTGACACATCCAGGCACCTCTTGAACACTTCCAGACAGCGACTCCACCACCTTCCTAGGCAACTTATTCCAATGCCTAAACACTGTTGAAGTGAATTTCTTTTTTAATATCTAAACTGAACCTTCCCTGGTGCAACTTCAGGTTATTTCCTCTTGTTTTTTCCCTTCAGATATGGCAGAAGATGTTGACCCCATCTTGCTACAACTTCCTTTCAGGCCACACTATTGCTAATACAGGTCAGGATGCCATTTGCCTTCCTGGCCACCTGGGCACATGCTGGCTCATGTTCAGCTGTTGTCAATCAGAATCCCCAGCTCCCTTGCTGCCAGGCAGGTTTCCAGCCACTCTACCCTCAACCTGTAGTGCTGCATGGGGTTGTCATGACCCAAGGGCAGAACCTGGCACTTCACCTTGTATCTCATGCAGTTGTCCTTAGCTCATCAACCCAGCCTGTCCAGATCCCACTGCAGATCTTTCCTACCTCACAGCTGATCTACATTCCCATCCAACTTGGTGCCATCTGCAGACTAACTGAGGGTGCACTCAATCCCCTCATCCAGATTGTTGCTAAACAGGACCATCACCAATACTGAGTCCTGGGAAACACTAATGACTGGCCACCAAATGGATTTTGTTCCACTCACCACCACTTTCTGGGCCCAGTAATCCAGCAAGTTTTTTGCCCAGTGAAGAGCAAATCCATCCAAGCCATGAGCAGCGAGTTTCTCCAGGGGAATGTTGTGGAAGACCATGTCAAAGGCTTTACTGAAGTCTAAAAACAACATTCACATTCTCTCCCTCATCTACTAAGCAGGTCACCTTGTCATAAAAGGAGAGCAGGTTGGTGTCTTGGCGTGACTTTATGATGTGTATCCCCTATCACTGCTCCATGCCCAGGCATGATTCCTGTGCCTTTCTGTGTCTTTAAAACTGGGTGTGAGAGAAGAAAAAAAAAGCCAGACGAACTTTGCAAAGTACTTTGTGCTCCAAAGTCACACTCCTCCTCTGCGTGCTTCTGTGGCGGCAAGAGCGGAGGAAGCGCCCTCTGCTGCTTTTCAGCCAGCTTTCAGCTCTGTTTGTCCAGAGAGAGATGGGGAGTTAAATTTTATTTTTCCTGGGACTTTGGCTTCTTCTTCTTCTCTTCCGGAACTGTTCAGAACTGTTCCGGAACACTGGGAGACCCTACGCTGCTGGCCTGGAGGGGGGCCCAAAGAAGGAAAGAGAGAGACCACACCCACAGAAAGGACTCTGAAAATTTACCAGGTTCTCTCCACAGTGAAAGGTTTTATTATTTAGCATTATTCTTTTCCCATTGTGCCTTGTGTCTGTTAAATAAATAGGTTTTTTTCCTTTCACTGTCCTCCGAGGAAAATTCTTTCTGAACCTGGTGGGGGAGGGGCGGCTGAAACCTGCCTTCTATTAGAGGACATTAATTTTGGATGTTTCTCTGAATTTATCTCAAACTAGGACAGTTGTTTAAGCACAACCTGCCTTTCATAAACCCCTGATTGTTCTGCATGTGCCATGTGATGGCACTCAAGATGATCTGCTCCATGAACTTTCCTGGTACCAAGGTCAGGCTGACAGGTCCACAGTTCCCTTGATTGTCCTTCTGACTCTTCTTGTAGTTGTAAGGGTATGGATATTGTTCAAACCCAAAGAACTGCACAGAAACAAGACACCTCCAAAAGATCTGTAATATGATTTGTTCAAGAAGATTTCTTTTTCATTTTTAAGAGGAAAAAAAAAGAAAATGTTCAAAATAAAGTAAAATTTTTTGCAGAAATCAGTACTAGGGATGGAATTCAGTATAAATCTAAATATCTGGATAGTGTAATTTGAAAGTGTAAGGTAAAATCCTCACATTGCCTGGAAATACAGAATCTGTGAGGTCCACAATTTACTGGACCAGAAGCTGGAGGCCAGGAAGGATTACTTAAGGTGTACGAAGTCTATGGTGCAGTAACTGAAATGTGCTCTAAAACATCTAAGTGTAGATCGTTACCCATTTGTGTCTAAAGGTGCTTCAGGTAATTGATCTCTCACTATTTTAAATATAACTAAAAGAGTTATTCATCAGACTGGCAGTGAGGTATCTCCTTCAGAACAGATATTCAGGAATTACTGTGTAGCTTTCCCTGGTCATAGTTGTTTCAAAAATGAACACGTATTTTCCCTTTAGATAATGTCAGAGCAGAAAGTCTACTAATTTGACAGCGTTAATAACTGGCTATTGTAGAAAAAAAAAAATTGTAAGCATTTAGTTTTCGACACATAGGTTTGCACATATGTAATAGCATGTATGCAATACCTTTTTTCTGAAAGATGCAGTAAGGCAAATATAATCTACCTGTAAGTCTCTTTAAAATCACCTAATTATAGAGAAAAGCACTGTAGACATAAAATATTTCAAAAGCTGCAATTAAAGAGAATGATCATTCAGAAGGCTGTTAACAGTCTGATAACACAGAACAGTACCAAGAGTTATGTTAATTGTGTGAAAGACCGAATTAAAACATGACACGTACTCCGCCAGTGAGCATACTCTACTTAAGTGCCTTCTTTGCCTTGGAAAAACCAACTAAATGAACCAACAAACAACTAGGGGGTAGCAAGAATATATTCATTATAGGCAATGTCCTGAGTAAAGCAGGTTCTGAAACTACTTTGTTGTGTGGGATTTGTTTTTGAACTTCACGAAGAGAATATAAAATCTTAAAAGGACATTTCTGAGTCTTCATTTGTTTGCCCATTGACCCAATCAAATCCTGCATGTAAAAAGTGTCTGCAAATGTCAGGCTTTTCTGTGTGTTTTGATGGTCGCACTGGGAGATTAAAAATACATTCACATCAAGGCTTTGATCAAGGGTGCACTTCAGAAACAATCTCCCGTCATCTGCTCTTGCTGTGCTTTGATTTGCCTCACAGAGCAGTCTCAAAGCAGGTAAGTTCATCTCTTTTTGCATAAAAGTAATCTGGAAGGTGTTCTCCAGCCAGTAACAGGCATTCAGCCTAAAGAAGCAGAAACAGTCCACAGTAAAAACTCTGAAATATAAACAGTGCGAACCTCATGCCCTTAGCACTAATTGTTTTGCAGTATAAAGCTGCTTGTGGTGCACCGTACTGCTAATGCTAATGTAAACATAGCCTAATTTATTCTCTTAGGACAACTGGAGGCAATACTTGCATCTTGTCCTATCTCCCTTTCATTTTCCCACCTGCTGAGATTCTGCTCATGCTCTGCAGATACAAGTTTCTGCAAGATGTTCATGTGAAGTCAAGAAAGCTGTTAAACAGACAATGTGTTTTTCATCTTTACTTAAAATCCCCAGATTCACCTTCAAGAAACTTCTGGATTTTGATTGAAGAAATAAATTAGATTTTTTTATCTTCACTTGTACTTTGTTGCCAGGTACTTATGCTAATAAATAACTATGGAGGATGCTGCTTAGAAGAATGACATCTGCAGAGAGGCTAAAATCCGCATGAACAAAACTCTCCATCACAGTCTGTGAACTCCATGAAAAGAGAGGTCTTGTGCTTTGCAAAGCAGAACAGCCATAGGAGAAGAATGAGTCTTGGAGTCCAGGGAAAATGTAAATTTCTTATTTCCATAGCTTCAAACTTCACATTTTACATGATCTGTCATTGTCTTCCACCTGTTTCAACACCAAATCTAAAATGAGAACTTCTTAGTCATGAATGAACTTCTCCTAAGATGTTTTCCTCCTCAGGCAGAAAGGTGAGTTTCTCTAATGAGCTAGTCTCCATTTTAAACTTTCATAGCAACTAGAGCGACCTACAAATCATTCTTGCAGTGAAGCCTCTGTTTATGCCTCACTTCACTCCTGAATACTTTACCATGGTGCACAGGTCTTTGCTTATACACATTTCAGAAATATCAGTAAGTAAATCATGTTCCAGTGATAACTTACTTAAGCTCTTCACTAGGTTAAAAATATTTCCTTTTGTTGTAATGAGGAGAGTTACCACTGATGGGGATGAAGAGGAAAACCATGCTGTTAAATGTCTTCTTACCTGCCACCTTGAAAGGAAAGGGATGATCATCGTAATAGGTGCTTCCTTTTTCTGAAAGGCATGAAAATCTCAAAAGGCATGATGACCCTCACTGTGACTTTAATTTTTACGTAGTAAACTGCCAGTGATGCTTTAGGCTCTCTTTTCCCTTTTCTCAGCAAGACAATTGAAAGAAATTAAATGCCTTTCCATGTCATGGAAAAGAAGCTTCTTCACCATGTCCCCTTCCTAAGGTAGGAGCTTATCCAGTGGTTCCCTTCTATGTGCATCAGTGGAATTACTACACAGATCTTAATTCAAGTCTGCTTCCTTTTCTATAATAAAGGTGTTACTATAGCTCTAAGACATGATGAATGGTGCAAAGAGAAGGCCTTTGAGAGCACAAATGTGGGAACAGCTCCATGCAGATTCATTAACCCCTTACACAATTTACAACTGGTAATCAAGAAGAGGATGTCACACATGTCTAAAGACCAAATCAGTATATTGTTTTGTGATTTAAACACTGATTAAAGCCTGTGAACATGAGCACCCAGAGATTATTAAAATAAATTGGGAAATACACGAGCATTAGGCTACCTGTTATAACTACAATTAATAAAAAGCACTCAAAAATGTTTTAAAAAAATAGACCCTGCTTGTCCTTTAAATCAGTAGAGTCCATTAAATGTAAAGTGAAAGAAAAGACACTCCAATTACTAAAAAAGAGGTAATTCAGTCTATGATCTTTAACAAATTGAGATTTATTATTGGAATTGTTTTATCTCAACAAAGTCAGATTTTTTTGAGATGGTAATTTGATCAGATGTGAAATTTCATATAGCATTTTAGATTTCTCCATTACATATAGCTTTTCAATATAAGAAACCTGCAGTAAATTTTAAGAAATGTTGTCATGCACAAAGGTTATTATTTGTCATTAAATGCATCAACTTCTAATGAGGAATGGCTGAAGGAGCTGGAGTTGTTTAGTCTGGATAAAATAAGGCTCAGAGGAGACCTTATCACTCTCTACAACTGCTTGAAAGAATGTTGTGGCCAGATGGGGACTGATCTTCCAGATAACAAGCGACAGGACAAGAAGAAATGGCCTCAAATTGTGCCAGGTGAGATTTAGATTGAATATTAGGAAAAATTTCTTCACTGAAAAGGTGGTCAAGCATTTCACCAGGCTGCCCAAAGATATGGTTTAATTAGCATTCCTGGAGGCATTTAAAGATGTGTAAATGTGGTGCTTGGAGACATGGTTTAGGGGTAGGCTTGGCAGTGTTGGTTTAACAGTTGGACTCAAGCATCTTAAAGGTCTTTTCCAACCTAAACAATTCCACAATTCTTTGAATAATTAGGACTTGTCAAATTGTATTTATGTATAAAACCAACAGTAAATACCAGTATACACTCAAGTGGAAACAGTACATTTCTCCTTGAAGCATATGCAACATTGAAAACAAAATAGTCAGCAAGTGTTAGAATATTTTTAAACACAGATTTGGTTTCACTTACGAATTTAGTGAAATTCAGCCATACAGCAAATAGCACTACCTTCCATTTAACCTAATTTCATAAATACTACAACCAGTTTTCTCTTCAAACCATAAACAGGCAGAAAGCAAGAAACATAATTAGCATAGAATCACACTAAGATTTCCTACTGATATTTGCTAAGTTTACTTATTTTTATTTTTACGTTATTTCCAAGATTCTGATCAGTAATCTCTTCTTTTTATTCTGCAGAGAACTGGACTAAGTTCCTTCTCAATATATGTGAAGGCACAACTTCTGCAATGTCACCAATTTATTCTGACTCAGACCACTTCTAATGTATGAAATTCACACAGGGTCGTCACATTTAAAAATTTGGAAAGGGAGATTCTGCTGTCCAATTATTACACTCTGCTCTGCACTGATGAGGCCTCACCCTGAATATTGTGTACAGTTTTGGACACAGCAAAATAAAATTATATTAAGCTATTAGAGGGCGTCCAAAGGAGAGCCACAAAGATGGTGAAGGGCCTTGAGGGGAAGCCGTACAAGGCACAGCTGAGGTCACTTGGTCAGTTCAGCCTGGACAAGAGGAGACTGAGGGGAGACCTCACTGCAGTTACAACTCCCTTGTGAGGGGAAGAGGAGGGGCAGGCACTGATCTCTTCTCTGTGGTGACCAGTGACAGCACCTGAGGGAATGGCCTGAAGCTGTATCATGGGAGGTTTAGGTTGGATATTAGGAAAAGGTTCTTCACCCAGAGGGTGGTTGGGCACTGGAACAGGCTCCCCATGGAAGCGGTCACAGCACAAAGGCTGACAGAGCTCAAGATGCATTTGGACAGTGCTTTGAGGGGGAAGGGGTGTATTGTTTGAATAGGGGATTGTTTTAGCTATTAAAAAAAAAAATTCAAAGATAAATAGCCTAGTTTTGTTTTGCAAGGTATAGGCCAAAATCATGAAGAATTTTTCAGATATAAAGTCTGGAAAACTGTATCTATGAGGAAGGCAAATACTTTTGCTCCAGTAAGTATTCATCTAAAGAGTCAAAATAATGGGTTTATATAGTTCTGACCCAAGCAGATACAGAAGAACCATCAGAGTGAATATATTACATATTACTCTCTTTTGAAAGTATCCTCAATCTGGTATTAGAACATGAGGAAACAAGCATTATAACTGTTAAAATGGCATACATTTTTGTATTTAACAAAATCATTTTTATCACTTTGAAGGTTGTGGTTTTTGGGCTGTTTGTTGGTTTTTTGTTGGACACTGAAACTTTTGTTTGCCTTGAGCACTGCATTACCATCTAATACATTCCAGCTGTCTGTCTGAATTATGGACTTATTGTAAAATCAAAGACAATATCACAGCAGATATACTGCTAAGTCTCCTTCTCCAGCTTTTCCATTCTTTCCTGTGTATGCTTCTAAAGTTCTTTCCAGAAGTCTTACTGGTTGTTTTTTTCCCTAAATTGCCATTTCCAACTCAATATGTCATACTTAGATCCATATGAGGCTCATAAAATTCACACCCTACAGCTAAATCTCAGTAGTGTGAATCTAGCTGATATCCTGAAAGCAAATATGAGATACTGAAGACAGATAAAGCTCAGTAGTTAGTCTCCTTTGCTCAAAAACAGCATGAAAGGAAGGTCAGAGGGAAGGTAAATAATAAGAAATAGTAACTGTCAGCCTGTATTTGTGACAATGGCCTTATGAGGGAAAAACTTAAGCATTTGGTGTTTTCTGGCACTTAATGTTAGAAATCACCTGAGGAAAAAAAGCAAATAGTATAGGAAATAACACTAGAACCAGTAAGATTGGTCCTTCAGTTAGTTTTTCTTGTTGGCCAGGAAATACAGTACTTTCCTGTTTGACAGGAAATTTGTGCTTGGATGCTTTCATCATGAGATGAGTATTACAGAATCACAGAGTCACAGAATGAACTAGGTTGGAAAAGACCTTTGAGATCATCAAGTTCAATGTATGACCTAACAGCACCTCATCAACTAAACCATGGCACTGAGTGCCATGTCCAGTCTTTTTTTAAACACATCCAGGGACAGTGACTTCACCACGATGATTCCAGTGCCCATGCATTGATCCCATGCATCCCTCTTCCATCACTACCTCCAGTTTAAAGGAAATGAGAGTCAAAACTTCTTGTAATTAATGCCCATATGAGACATCTAAACTCAATATAGAAAGTGGTTTTAATGTGGGTTTATTAGTTTTACCAGAAGGCTCAGTTTCAGAAATAGATGTATTAATGTGGAAGTCATTTTCTTCCACACTTTTACTTAAATCTGGTATAACCCCACTCCAAAGTGATTTTATTTCATTCAGCATGAATTGGGACACAGTCTTCATCTACCAGGTCATTAAACTTAGCAATACTGCAGCCCATGGTACATCTACTATACCCCAATCAGCAATCAGTCAGGAAAATATTGGGTGAAATTACATATCATTGCTGAAACAACAATGTAATAATGCAAAAAACCTTGCTCTCCAATGGACACTGGGGCTGAAAAATGGAGCCCTTGCAATGTGACCATAAAACAGTGAAAGCAGCAGGAAATCCAAGGCAGTAAGTATCCACAGTCTGGAGAAGGAATTGGAACACCAAGGGGTAGAGGCATGGTTAGTACATACTAACAGTAAGAAAGAGGTAAAGAGAACAGAGCAGTAAATCCTCAGAAAGCTGAGAAACTGTGTAACAGAAGAACTAAAACAATGAAGAGCTGTAAAGAGTTACAATATGTACTTGACACAGAGTCAGAAGAGCACCATAATGTTGTATTTGCAAGTACTAAAAGTCTAATAAATTACTCAGTAGGATGCTGACCAAAAGCTACAATAGTGGGATCCAGGGGAAACAAATAAATGGTTAAGGAAGAAAATCAGCTCTTCAAAATAAGCAGGAATACCTTTGAACAGAAGAAGAATCAAATTTAGATTTGTGTGTTGCTCAGAAAAAGGCAAATAAATGTAAGAAAAATATTTAACTAAAAATTATCTCGATATAGTTGGCTAAGACCTGGAACCATGCTACTGTCTCTTATAGGATGTTGAAATTTGTTTTCATACTGAGTTGGCATTAAAAACCTGCCCCCACGCCAGCACCAGAATGCAAAATTTGGATAATTTTTTTTAAAAAGTATTCTTTAAAATATTTCAGCTTATTGTTTTTGGGTTGGTTTTTTTTGGGTGGTTTTTGTTTGTTTTGTTTTGTTGGGGTTTTTGTTTGTTTTTGTTTGGTTTTTTTTTGGGGGGGGTTGGTTTTTCTTTGGAACGAAACCTTCTAGGAAACATCTTTAACTACATTATCCTCTTCAAACTGCACTGAATGTTATGTTAAGAGAGAACACTGTCTTATCTTGTAAAATTCTGTTTGCAAACTAACCTGATAAAAGGCCACAAATTCACTTTTAGAGTAAGTCAAAAGTAATTTGAAATACAGAGTAACAACATGTCATGAGCTGTCTCCCTCCTTGGAAAAGAAAATCAACAGGACTCTAAGCACACTGATAAATATTTTCAAATCTGCCAGTCAAAAGAGTGGATTCCTCAATGTAATCTTAAAATCAGACCTTCAATACACAGTTCAATTTTCAAGAGTTCTGTCATCCGTAACTCCAAGAAAAGTCAAGGGTAAAAAATCTGCAAAACTTTCAGCATGTCTTAAAATAATTTCACTGCTCTGGAAACTTGAAAATTATTTTGATAATTGATTTTTTTAAAGTTCATGGATTTCAAAATGCTAGCAAGATATTTTTCTTTAAAAAGAAGTAGGGTTCCATTTCAGTCAGAGAATATGTAAAGTAAAAGGGTTTTCTTTCACATCTTTTATTAACTGAAGGGGTGTGTGTTAACTCCAGATGCAGTTGTTTGGGGATAGAAATCCCAATACTCATAAAGATGATGTACACTTTATGTGAAAGAAACCTAACAATTCAGTAAGCCTTAAATAAGTCTCATTTTAAGACTACACATTTGCAGTCATCATGGTCCTAAAGCAATTACAGTCTTTCCAAGAGACATGAAATTAAGAAAATTCTTCCGTGGTTGCACTGCTAGACAAATCCAAAATCAATAAAAAGACAACTCATTCAATATTGCCTATCCTGTCCAAAATGAAAGACTTAAAAGTTACACCTATTTTTCTCATACTGTGATTATCAGTGTCTGTTAGCAGGTCTCTTTGCCTTCCACTCAGCTGGATGTAACAAGTGTGGATTTTTTTCTAGGTGAAAGCTCCAAGTGTTTACTGGGACCTCTTAATTTTGAACGTAGTATAATTTATCTGTCTGAGTGTGCAATTCCTCCTATGTATTCTTGTGTCTGATGAACTAACAACCTTCCCACAGAACACTACTTAATAGTAGTAGTTTTTCAAGTCCAGTGAACAGAAAAATACATTAATCCAAACCAATCTCATTAAGTTCTGTGCTACTAAAATTCTAAATTCACTGAGAAATACACATTGTATATTGAATGAAGAGGTCATGTGCATTATTGTAGTCGATGACGGTTTACTGTTTTTCATAGTTAAGTCTGAGTCTCCACAGAAAATATACACTGGGCAGTTTAATAGTATAGTCAGTACCAATTTTTCTATTATTATGGTTAAACTTTCTTGCAATCAGCAAGGAGATTGCCACCTTCATTTTATTATAAATATGAAAAAACACTCCTTAATTAAATTTTTGAAAATTCAAGGAAAAAAAAATTAACTGAAGAAAGAAAGCTTTAAGATGCCTATACTATCCTCTATTAGTAGTAATTTCATTTTTTAAATGCACATTTAATTTTTCTCTTACAAAAATATACTGTGTTTTACAAAATCAACAAGACAACACACTACTGAATATCATTTGAGTAGATTAAATTTTCAGACATTTCCCATAATTTAAACGCTTTTCTATATTTAAAAATGCAAAGTGATTTAATAATTTCTATAAAATGCAATGATTTAAAGTCAAAGGTCTTCCAGGAAAAATATTCACTTCCAAAGGCTATTCTGAATAAAATATAACAGTTCAGTTTGGAACTGAAAAACAGCCCTTTCTGTTGAGAGAGTAGTTCCACTACAGTAAAATCTTTCTAAATATGATAATTTTGTACTTTTGCCTGTTTTTCCTGAATATATATCTTTACCGAGGCACACTAAATTCTCTTTAAGAAAAAGTGAATTTAATTAATTTTGCAAAGCAACAGTATTTATATCTCAACAACATGCTATGAAAGTATGCAGCAATGTATCTTTTCTGCAGCTAAACATTTTCACTTATTAATGGTGAGATAAACTTTTTTTGCTTAACTACTTCAAAGATGTCAAGAATACAGTCTTCCAAAAAGCTGCACAGGAAATATATGTTTGGTAATTATGAAAGTACATATAGACTGTACATTCCTTGACATAATGTAATTCATTTATTCAGCATTTCACTACACAGAAGTACAATATAGGTAAAATACTCCTGTAACCTCTTTTTCTCTTTGTTTTCTTACAGGTAGGGGATCTCTGTCCTTTACTGATTTTGCAGAAAAACAGTAAAAATATTTCGTTATGACCACTACCTTATGCATAATTAGATGACTAATTCATAGTTATGTATTACGGATCATTACTGGAAAGCAGTGTATTGAAAAGAGAAATTATGTAGGTAGTAAAACAACTAACAACATCTGTCAAAATACTTACATGTCATGTCCAGGTTTTATGCCAAGAAATCTTATGTTAAGATTCAACAGTGAATAAGTATCAAGACCCACCCTGAAAAATTCACTACTAACACATTTAGCAATGTGGAATTTTGATTATGATTTTTTTGTATTTCATTAAAAAATGTATTTAAAACTTGAAACTTTTAAATTAAACCTATTACTCTGAGTGGACATTTTCATACATGCTACTTTTTTTCCCCCTAGTGCCCAGTGTATTTTCATAATGTCTCTACTCTGTTCCTTTTTGTGTTTAAATGAATATACAGACTTGCATGTGTTCATGCATTTGTGCAAACATATATGAAATATTTTTAAGACAAATCCAAAACTCTATCTTTTCACTTGAGACAAGAGAAAAAAGCATACCTTTTCTGGATCAGTTGTTGTAATGACCCACACGCAGTGTGCATTGTCTTCATATTGAACTGGATAATTTGGTGATGTGATAATGCCACTTGGTCCACGTAAATTAGAACCACATGTTCGAGCTAAAATGATAACCAACAAATCAGATTGCTTTAGACTGCATGCCCTGTTTAAAATAAATGTTATAAAATTGCCACAGCATTAGCAACAACTTGCCATGGAAGTATTACTATGCTGATATATTCTGTAACAATCTGCCCTTAAAGATATTTCAGCCAGACAAAAAAATCCTGAAAATTTACCTACAGAGGAAGAAACAAGCACCTTTCAATTAATCAGCCCAACACTTCCAATACTTTATTCGTACTTTATGTAAATTAAATTCTCAAACCTATCATATCAATATTCTGTTTGGAGAGAGATTAACCTTTTCCAAATGGATGGAGGAAGCCTTCTACGCATGAATGTAGGAAGGGCTAGTATGTACTCTCCTTCATGATTTCCCCATGATTTGGAGAAAGAAATATTTATGTATGTCCTTAACCTAAACATGACCTCCTGTGGTGTCTTAGCTCTTTACACCATAGGAAATATAATTACAAAGAAAAAAAATATAAAATTGCTTTAGGCAGTATGTAGTCTGACTTTGGTAAAGCACAGATTCAGTTGTGAAACCATCACAGTCTCTCTGCCACATTCAGCAAATCCAGATAGTCAGCAGTTTGAAAATACATTACTTAACATATTCAGTTATCCTCTAAAGAGCACTAAGGATAGATTTTGAAAGAATATTCAAATTTCTCAAAATATTTCAGTATCTAAAAGCATTTAAAAATATTTGGACGTATAATTTTCAACGACACAAAAAAAGTTACAGTTTTATAAGTCTACATCAACTCAGAATATTTCAAAATGTCACATTTATGGTACTACAGCACTTTGTCAATATGCTAAACAGAGAGTCTAGATCATATAATTTCTAATTACTTAGATACAAATGTCAGAACCTCAGAATCTATCCATATATCTTCCATTACCTTCTGATGTGATTTAGTCTCTTCAGTTACTCAAGTTTCAGTACATACAAGAGGAATGATTAGATTCTTTAAAAACTTGGTCATTCTTTTTCTAAATATTGGGATAAAACACCCAACATATTTCTGGTACTTTGGAAAATTTTATTTTTCATCTTTCTCTGTGGCTGCCTCCATTCTAAAACGTGAAATATGAGCATTTCTTTACTTCATGAACTTCTGGGAGGAAGCCTGATCTCCATGAAGAGAAGCATGACTGGTACAAACAGGAAAAAAGGTACTAGATGAAAATGATTATCAGATTTTCTATCCTTCCATCACAATATACTACCAGCACTTGGTCCTTTGTTACAATATTAGAGACCAGACTTTGAGAACTCATTACAACTCTATGACAAGATTGATCCAACTAGGACTCAGTCTTCTGTGAAAATTTCTATCTATGTATGCAGGGAGATTGGAACTAGATGATCTCTAAGGTCCCTTCCAACCCTAATCATTCTACAATTCCATGTTTATGACCAAAGCTGTCTTAATAGCCCCCCATGAATTTAACTTAAGTCTCAGACACATCATATGGAAATCTTCTCTAACAGTCCCAGCAGAAGTCTAAAATAAACCCTCATCTACATAGGAAATTTTACGGAAGCATCATTTAAAAGCTATTAAAGAGGTGCCTGTACTTAACATGGAAAAAAAAGTCATAGAATCACTTAGGTCAGAAAAGACCTATAGGTTCACCAAGTGTAAGAATCAACCTACCACTGTCCAGTCTATCACTAAACCATCTCCCTAAGTGTCACAAAACAACTAATCACATTTAGGTATGCCACTGTATGCTGCCTATTAACAGTACGGAAAGCTTGGCATGTTGCTGCTGTATTAAGCAATCCATATTCTTTAAATTGCGGGAATAACAAGGGCAGATTAACGGGATCTGAATACAGGACATTTTTTTTCTAGTAACTGGTAGAAACACCATACCTCCAGCACCATAACTAGCACAAAATTAATATTTATGAGTTTATTTTCAATTCCTCCTGCCTAAGGTCTAGTGCAGCAGAAAGTAACCCAAGGTGCAACTTTGTAGCAATAAAAAAAACAGTTGGTTCCTCCTGCAGCTATCCACAAAGAAGAAAGGCTAGGAAACATCTCCCTTGCAGAGAGATTTTTCAGTCAAGCTGTTAGTTTTTCAGCTCTCTCCTATTCAAATTTCCAAGATAAGGTTAAAAAAGGAGGGGAGGTGAAGCCAAGCAAGAGGTACAATTGAAGTTCAGCCCAGAGGTCTGTTTAGAAAATGGAGTTACAGCAAAAGATTGCATAAAAATTTTAGATAGCCTTGTATACTGCCTACAGAAAAGAGGAATGGATTGCTGTAAGGTTTTTGAGTGGAATTCGAGGAAACTGGGAGCATTTACATTAGCATCACGCAGTTTCCAAGGGCAGTTTCTGGGGCCTCCCACCTCTCCCTGCCTGTGCCCCAGGTGCGGTGGTGGGGTGAGCCTGGAGCTGCACCACCACCGTGGGCAGACCCCAATGCCCCTGGGACCCCCACCACTGCTGTGCCCCTTCGAGTAATGTCATGGACTTGCCAAGAGTAAGGGCTCCTGTGACTTTTCATCAGCTTCCTAAATTTTGAGCTTTGTTAATCACCATTCTGGGCTAAATGCAAATGTCAGCTTCTTCAGTAATTCTTGTACTTTTGAAGTCATTAAGCCCACAGTAGTGGTGTGCAATTTATCAGCTTTTCCACTTTAAGTTGATGATAACTTAGAAAATGTAATAAGTACTTCCTTGCACTGTGTATTTTATTATTAAGTGATTGGTGCTCATATGAGCACCATGAATACTGGCATCTTGGAGGTCAGTAAAGGAATTGAGAATAATACAGACTGTAAATAAAACCTGCATCTTTAACTCCCCACCATCCACAAACATGCACATCATAATACTGACCAAGAATTATGCACCATTCAGAGGTGCAGCACACACATGATTGTACAAGTTGAAAAAATCTAATCTGGCAGCTGGAGAAAAAAAATGGAATTACAAAAAAACGAAGTAATGAAAACTTTTTAAAGAAGTATATGAGTTTTATATAAGTGAGATTATGCTTGAACAAAAATGTGTAAGTTCAGATGTTACAAATTCTCCAGTGTTTCTTAAACAAGTATCATTTGCTGCCCTGGTAACAGGCATTCAGGTGCAAGATTTTGTGTGTACAAGAAGTATCACTTCGATCTACCTCAAAATGACAATAAAAGTATCTCTAACAGTTTGTATTATTTCTTTTTTCTTTTCCTATTAACAGTGGTGGTTTGTCCTGTTTTTCCTGGCTAGATTTTCTGGTTCTAGGCGAATATAAGGCAAGCACATTTCAAGGGTCAAGACTGTCATTGAAAGTACAATCTAAATGTGCAGCCCCAAATAATTTTTCCACTGAGATAAAAAGGAAAAGTCCTGTACATCGAGATGCATTTTTTATTTTTCCTATACACCTCAGTTCTGATGTACTTTGGCAGTATTTATATATTTTTCTGTGTTTTTATTACAGACGGATTGCAATGGAAAAAGCATACGAAGTAACAAAAAGCCACTTCCTCTGCTCACCCCTCCAGGGTGGGAGGAATTTCAAGCAGGGGGGGTCTACACGTGAAAACATTTAGAAATATGTTAGAAGATCAGGTCATTTAAAGTTGAGCAAAACAAATGAATGGAAAGGAATTTACTGAAAAATCAGGACGAGGTAAATATCTGGGACTGATAGGAAAATAGTATGATTATAAGAAGCTCCTATTTGGGAATTAATTTAGAAAAATTTAACACTAATCTTACTAATTAGTTCTACTTAAAAGTAAGTTTGTCAGGACAAAAGGATGATTAAGTGAAATTAAAACTATTTAAAGGAAATTAGCTCCCCAAAATTTATACTCTTTCTACATATTTGATTGCATGCTTCAAGCTACATAAAAATCTGTATATTTATAATCATATATATGCATATAGATGATACATAATTCCTTTTTTTAGTTTGCTTAATTTTGAGTTTCATTGCATCAGAAAGCATAAATTCCTCTTCCAAACTTCTCAAAAAATTCCAAAGAATAGCAGTTACCTCTGCAAATCGGCCTGTGGTCACTCCAGGCAGCCAATGTATCTGTCACTCTCTGACAAGTGATGCTCTTAGAACCTTGCAGCACATAATTGTCTTCACAGGAAAACTGTACACTTGCACCCACCCTAGGGGAAAAAAGGGAGAAAGAAGGAAGGAATTAAATATATTTTAATATCAACATCCTCAAACAAATGTAAACATTGCCAAGTGACAATATTTCAAGATCCAAACAAAGAAATTAAGGTACAAAATTCTACTCTATCAATATTGTATTAATAAAAAACAACTTATACTCCAGGGAAGAGGTTTACTATTTAGTTTGCCCACCTTTTAAGGAAGAAAGTCTAGGAATACAAAACAATTTTGATATGAAGTTTGTTCTTTTACAGAATGAGTTCAATGAATGCACAGATATCTACTTTTTCTAAGAAAATATATAATTACAATTCTTTCAGGCAACAGAACTTAATGAATAATTTCAACATCACTATATTCTCTCATATGAGAAAAATAAGCAGTTAGATATGGTAATTTGTCAACATATACAACCAGGAAATATTAATTTCTGTCAATGTCATTAATTCATTAAATATTCCTGACCTTGTTGAAATTTCATGTTAAACATTACATTAAATGATAAAATTTTTGGGACTGAAATTTGACTGTTACACTTGTAACACTGAAATGTGTCCCTTTGGAATTACTTATGCTGACCAATCGTTATGAAGATTTTAAAAAACTGCATACGCTTACAGTCTATATCACAGGGAGTTTTCCTAAACAGTATTTACACATCTGACTCCATGTATTATTTGTGACATTCTTTGTTCCCCATTATAATTAACCGGTTCTGTTGTTTGTTTTCCTGCACTTTTAAATCTGTATTTGATAATCCCATGTTGTGAACTAAGTGGACTCAATAAAGTAGATTTCTCAGTTTAGTCTCTCTAAGTTATTCAGTCCTAAACACCAGGGGATTGCTATATGGCAATCAGAAGGCTTAATGCTTCAAATTGCTCTATGCTGTGAAGAACTGCATATAATGTCATTCACTATCATGCAGCTCATTCCCACCCTTCATGGACAAGTATTATCTTAGTTTCTCACAGATCTCACAAACGCTGACTGTATTATTCATTAATATTATGATGTGTTTCTATAGTTCTTTTCAACCTTTCAGGAAATTTTAATAGGATTTTTTTCATTTTCTTCTTTTTACTTAATTTTAAAATTTGAGTGTGATGCTTCAAATCCAGAGGAGTTTTAAAAACTGCTTTTCCTACCAGTTTGTTCTTGAGCCGTTAAATATGAAAACTCAGAAAGGCAGGGGAAATATTGTCCCTTTTCTTTCATAATTCATGCAAAATGCACAAAATTCTTCAAGAACAATGTCTCTAAAATTGCAACATGAAAACCAACATTTCCCTTAAGTTTGCTACTATAAAGGCATGTAAGGAGAATTAAAAAACTGTGCACATGCAAAAACATAGAGTGAAATGAAATGTACAATTATTGGATGTTTGCAACAGCAATTTATAATTTAAAATACCTGAATATGCCCCCCAAGAAAGAAAGAAGGGGGGTGGAGGGAAATGAACAGGAGGAATACAAATATTTCTATGTCTAATGCAGTAAATAAAGGATTTTATGTTTAGATTGGGTTTTGATCATTACAGAAATACTTTTAAAGTTTTTATTAATGTATACAGAAAACATTACACACTAATTTAAGCTATACACTTATGATGATTCGTTTCAATATTATTCTACAAAGTATGTATTTCGGGAGTTTGCTTGTTTTTTTCCTAAAACTCTGGAAAATAGCTTGGATCTAAGGGTCTAAGGACAATTAATATGAACTTCATTATGTTTTACACAGTGGGAATAATCTTTTGAAATGTCTGAACACAAACTAAGGGATACAAAAAAAATGTGCTGAATACAACATAATAAAAACAAAGAAGAAACACAGCAAAAACTGTCATATTAAAGAGCAAGGTAAGGACACAAAGTACTCAAAAGCTCCTGATGGATCTAAAGCATTGTCCTAGGAGAAGGGATGCATCTGGATCACAGCCTACAATAAAACTCCTAACCACATCCACATTGCTGGGTCTCTCCATCGATTAAGCTTGACAGTTTCCCATCCAGAAAGGGGACATCCTTTTGAAGATGTCTTACAGCTTGTTTGATATGTGATTTAAAAAATAATTGGTTCATTTAATACTCACTAGTTAACAATGAACGTTTTTAATTGGGTTTGGGGGTGGGGGTTGTTTTTTTGATTTTTTTTTTTTTTTTTTTTTTTACATCTCTACCTTCCTAGTCACTGAGCAAAGCTGTGGGCACTGGAAGTATTGTGCTTTGTTTTGTTACTTCTCTCTGTAAACTTTAAACATGGGGAAGAAATCTGTTTCCTTGTTTTTCTATTTTAAATTTGAACTCCATCAAAGCATAATTTTTGGGTTTATAAAGAATGCTAGAATTTGACTGGAAGAAGCCATTTTTAAAAAAGAATATACTAACATAAGAAAAGTTAATTTAATTTTCAAAATCTGTTTTGGAAATCTAAAAGCCATTTGTTTTACAATTGTTGGTGAAATTGTGGAAAATGACTACATTTTCACATTACTGAACATACCATACAATATTTAAGTAGAGCTGAAACAGTATTATTTAGATCCATTTCACATTTCATTTAAACAATCACTGATTTGCAATCTTACCTAAAAATGAAACATGATATTGACCTCAAAATTGTATTGATTATGTTCTCATTACTCTAGCCAAGTCTGACTTGCCATTTCTCCCCCAAAATGAATCCAAATATCCATTGGATTGTTTTAAAATCACTGAAAATCATCTCCCTGCTTCCTGAAATGAACACAGTAAAAGTGTGGCAGGAGGACAGAATGAAAAGGTTAAGATTTCAATACCTTTTTGTTTGCTTTATGATATTAGAATGAATGCCATTATTATGCTGAAAATGATGAAACCCTTTTCAAAGAACTTGTCATCACTGAATCAGTTGGGTCTCAGGCTGTCTTGCAAATAAACCCTCTGCCTTTCCATCAATCCCACTCATAACATGTCTTTCAGTAGACTGGAAAAGATTTTGAATAATGTGCATTTTCACATGTTTTAGTTCAGATTAATATTCACAGTTGTCATTCTCCTGACAAGAACAATAGCTCCTTCTGGTGTTTATACTTGCCTCTTAGAAAAGAAAAAACAAAATAGTCTTTCTTTATTCTCCAGAGTACTTTTATTACATTGAAGAAATGAAAGCAGCAGGAAATATTACTTCCCCTTCTCCTACAGAAGAGCTTGATTTGTCATTTCAGAGAAACAAAAACTAAATTCCAGCCAAATTTGCTGTTTAAATGTCCATCTAGATTTAGACAGCTAATTTTAAGATGGATATGTTTTAAATAGATATAAACAAACTTTAAAGTACATGAAAAACACTTGCTGTTTTTCAGATAATAAGTAATTTTTAGGAGGAAAAAAAACCTGTTATAATTTCTCTCAAATAATATTCAGAACTGGAGGCCTGAAACATGCACACAATTAACGTGATCAAAGTATACAACATGTTTTATTTATGTTATATGATGTTTCTTGTTGAACACCTTATGCATTCATTTATCCTCATGAACAGTAACACACACTTCGCAAAATTAAAATATTTTAAGAGGCTGGGTGAGATAAAGGAGTGAGGGAAATAGCCTTGCTCTGTCAGTTTAGTAAGCATAAGCATTGCTCATTAGTAAGCTCCAGGAATTTAAGATACTTTTAACCCACATTCATTCCTAAGAGACTCTTCAAAATATAGTTATCTGCATTTTGCAAGGTTCTTGGACATTAGATTCCCTCAGGTATCTTAAAATATACTTTCAGCTTTAAGGTTCTTTTGGGTTTTCCCTCTTTTTATTTTTATGCATTGCTGGGATATTTGTTGTTGTGCTCTTCCATGTTTGGGTTCACACATTTTGGATCCTTGAACCTGTTTCACCAAAACTATTTTAGTTCCCTTTCTCTTTCAATTTACAGACTACAGCCTAGAGGTGAAAAGTAGTTCTCTTTCTTTTATCCTCTTTGAGCTTATCAGAGGTCTTAGATCTGCTGCTGTATCTTAACAGTTCTTCATATGCCACTGACTAGGACCACAATGAGATGAGAGTCTGTTTGGCCAACAGTGTATCATGAACACATAAAAGCTGTATGACACTTATAGATTCACAGAATAAATCAGATTGGAAGAGGACATTATCTAGTCCATTTGAAGCAAGCCCAGTTGGAACAGAGGGCTCAGAGCCCTGCTCAGGTGAGCTCTGAATGCCTCCCTGGATGGAGATTCTATAAATTCTCTCACTAACTTCAATGTTTTACTATCCTCATAGTAAAAACATGATTTTTTTTTTATTTAATCCTGAATCCAGTAGTAATTTACCATATCCCACCTTACTTCCATTGCCTCTAGTCCAGTCACTGTTAACTCTTTCTAGAGATGCTTTTCTCTCTCCACTGATAACAAAGTGATCATAGATACTGCCCCTAATTGTTTCAACTAAATATTTTATTTGGAGGAATTCAGAAGAGGCATTGTCTGCATCATTTCTGGCTTTATGAGGAGAGACTGAAGCAGAGAAGGGATACTGAGGCATGCCTGCACAAGCAGGAAAGTAAAACACTCTCCAAAATAACAGTGGAAGTATAAAGGTATTCCTTGGGTGAATACACACAGTCACTTTAATACCTCTTGAGAAAGTTATATTTTAGCATCTCATTTTCATCTAGTCTTCTACTGCCTTATGTTTCTCTCTGCAATACATCAAACATTAATAAAGACCTAGATAGAAATTGCATTTCTTTTCCTAAAACAGCAGCCCTTTGGACAATAAATGCATACTGTATTTTTGTATCATACAATTTCATTTGCAGTAGCTGTGCTCGACAAGTTGAATCAGGACACATAGAAGAGGACATCAGCAATCATCTAGAAAACTTGTCTCTCCAGCCTATTAATTGAAAGCTTATTTCCCTTCATTATTTTTTTAAACACACTGAACTGCTGCCCTGTCACTAATGAAGCCATGACTTTGCCTATAACTGAATCTTTTAATGCTGGAGTTGTTTATGATTTCTCAAATTCCTTTGAGGATAAATAGAGAAAAATCCAAAAAGTATGTCAGTTTTTATGTAATTTATTTTTCCTGTCAGTTATGATCTAGCTTGGAAGAGCGTTTATTCAGGATACAAGTTGTATTAATTTGCTTTCTAGAGTTGCAGAGAACTTTGCATGATTCCTTCTAATTCCTATGAATTGTCCCTTTCTCTTAGGTCTGACTATCCATTCCCTGCTGAACAATTTAAAGAACTCTGCATGAGCTGGAAGCTCCCATCTCCTTCCTTTGACCCTCTTCTCTGCTGCACCTTCAAGTCTCTGCCTTCTTTCCTCAACAGGGAAAGAGCAAACATCCTTTTTTCTCCATAGGGGTCCATTTGATCTTGTCTTCTTTTTTTAAGATAACAAAGGTGAAAACAAAAAAAAAACAAAAAAAAAAAAAAAGGAGATGACATTCATCACAGCCTCAGACACTGAATTTTCCATGTTCTCCAAGCTTTTTAACAGCTTTCACAAAGTGGGAAGACAGATAATACTCTCTGCTACTTCTTCATCTTCTATGCTGTCCACAGTTAAGCTTTTTCTCCATAGATGAGATTATTATACTTTAAAATTCCTATTTTAAATGCGTTGATTTAAAAAACAACCCAAGCAAAAAACAATTCAAGATATGCAATTGAATAAGTCTTTTTTGACAAAGAATCAATAAATTTAAAATTAGGGAAATTATACACATCTATATTTACAGGCTATGTATAAATGTAAAAGGAAATACCTTCCTCTTGGTCATATAGAAAACTAAATGTGCCTACCTGAAGTCAGAGCCTACCCTCTTCCCATTTTCAGGAATTCCAGGATCAGGACATGTATCAGATGCAATTGCATCCCCACCCTGGGTCACTGCAAAGTAGAGGAAAAAACATATTTAGACATGCAGCTCTAAAGATGACTCTTTACTTTTCCCATACATTAACCTCCACGGCCTGAATGCAACCATATTTTACCATTTTTTCTTGAACCAGTTTAAATTATTACCAAAAAGAATCCCTACATAACTGACTCATTTGGTGTATTATTTATTTTCACTGGTTATGGTAAAAAATGTTTTGCTTCTGTGGGAAAATAAATGATTGATTTCCCAGAGTCAGTCTTTTTTTTTATGGATATACTAGGATTCACAGTTTTCCTCTGACAGGAAAAAAACATTTCATGAAGTCACCCTCTAAAATATTCACAACACACCATTGTAAGATTAAGACAGTATAAAAAAATAAAATCTCCATAATAATATCTTTCCGTAATACAATTAAAAATAAACAAAAGCCAAGAACCCAACTGTGATACTGTAGAACAGGAATACTTTTATGATTCACAGAATCATTTAGGTTGGAAAAGACCTCCAGGATCATTGAGTCCAACTTTTGACCAACCACTACCTTGATTGAACATAAAGTTGATCTCAAAAATACACAAAATACCCCACTGAGAAATGCATTTTTAGTCAGCTGAATATGTCCTCATGCAAATGAGGCACAAATCTTTATTTTTTGTTTTCAGCTAGAAATAGAAAGACAAGGTATCCTATACTGTTTCATTCTTTTTGCCCTCCATTCTTTCTCCATCCAGACTGTTAGATACTTAAATGATACTATGTATATAAATATCCAAACTTATGGTCCTCTCAAAACTCAAAACAATTTGAACATTGTTTTGCCTTTTTTCCTTCTACATTCCCAAAATGGTAATTAAGGAATATGTGAAATTAAAATTAATTAATTAAATTAAAGCAGAATACTGAGTATATGGAAAACTTGAACACAGATGTGCTTTTTATCCTGCACATATACATGTATGGTGTGTGCAGCTGAAAAAAGGAAGACTGGCCATAAAGAATGTATTGGGTTTGCATTGCCAGGTTTTGATAGCGGGGCTGGCTACAGGAGTGACAGGAACTTCCTCCACATCCAGCAGAGCCAATCCCTGGAGGCTCCAAAGAGGGACCTGCTGCTGGCCAAGGCTGGGCCAATTAGAAATCGTGGTAACACCGATGGGATAGCAGAACTAAGAGAAGAAAAAAACTATTGTGCAGTTGTAATTGCAGCCAGAAAAAAAGCGGGGTGAGAACATCTGAGAGGAACGCCTCTGTAGACACCTCAGTGCAGAAGGAGGGGGAAGAGGTGTTCCAGGTGCTGGAGCTGGGATTCCCCTGCAGCCCATAGTGAGGACCATGGTGAGGCAGCCATGCCCCTGCAGCCCATGGAGATCCACAGGGATGCAGACGCAGGGTCCTGCAGACCCGTGGAGAGAGAAGCCCCCGCTGGAGCAGGTTTGCTGGTAGGACTTTTGACCCTGTACAGGACCCATGCTGGAGCAGTCTGTCCTTGAAGGACTGCATCCCGTGGAAGAATGACCCATGCTGCAGCAGTTTGGGGAGGACTGTTGCCCATGGGATGGACTCACACTGGAGAAGTTCATGGAGAATTATCTCCCATGGGAAGGACAACACACTGGAGCAGGGGAAGGACTCCTCTCCCTGAGCAGCAGCAGAAACAACCTGCGATGAACTGACCATAAACCCCATTCCCATCTCCCTGCATGGCTGGGGGAAGATGTAGAGCTGGGAAGGAGGGAAGGGTGGGAGAAGATTTTACTTTACTTGTCATTACCCTGCTCTGATTTTGTTAGCAATAAATTCAATACCTCTAATTCCTGTCTGTTTTGCCCTTGACAGTATTTGGTGAGTGATCTTTCCCAGTCCTTATCTCTACCCATGAACTCTTGCTTGTATTTTCTCTCCCCTGTCCAGTTGAGGAGGGGGATGATGGAGAGGCTTTGTTGGGTGTCTGGCATCCAGCTGGGGCCAACCCACTACAGTTATATGCCTCCAGTCTTTCTGGTTCCTCCACAAAAGAACAGAACTCGTAGAAATTTGTGGATCATGTTTTCCATCTTAAAAGATTTTTGGGAAATCTTTAAGAAAAGGACAGAGCATTCTTCCTGAATTAAAAAAAAAAAAAAAGTTAATTGGAATATTTCAGCTGCACAAAATAAATTACACAAATCTGAGTGGATTACAGATGACAGCATTACAGCTGAAAGGTGATGAGAGATTAGATGTAAAAAGCAGCTGTTTTTCCCACACAGTGATATGCTTTCAAATTTAATAGAGCAGCAAAAGAAGTGGTGACAAGTAGGATACATACAATCAGATGTCAAGAGCTGTAAATCTTCATGTCTGTTTTGGCAGCTTCAGGGACAATTCATTTATATAGAAATCCAAAGATTTACAAGGGAAGATTTAAAGAACTAGGAAACTGCATTACAGCACTACAAAAATACAACTAAGACAATGCACTCCTACGGACCAAAGTTCTTGACCTCAGCACACGTTCTTCAGCAGAGAAGCAGAGAAGCTGCAATGATTACAGTATATTCTAGCATTTGCCTTTTTGTTTGGTTTTTTTTTTTTTTAGTCTAGAATGTTTTAAGAATACAGGAATCATCTCTTTATCCACATCTTATTAACACTACTTATTGTACTGCATAAATTTTCTTTAAACTACATCAAAAAAAAAAGATTATGATAACATCAAAAATTTCTTTGAAGACACAACTGAAAATATGAGGTCTTACTTAAAAAAAAAAATACTTCCTTCTAAATACAAAAGCCAAACATGGGTAAAAATTCAGTTCATCTGGACTGTTGTCCATGTGTAACACCTGGAATTCAGCATCTTGGAAACTCTCTACACCAGAGCACAGTCCTGCTAATTTCACTAATATTATTTAAAGTTTTTTGTGTATGAATAAAGGCTTTCAGAATAAGTGTATACTAGCTAGTATTCATAGATTTTATTCTGAAAGTTTAATCTTCTAGCTTCTTGAAAAGTGTCAGCATTGAAATGCAGTTATAGCAAGAACTTGGTCTTGCTAGAAAAGCAGCCTGTTTTCTGATGTTTCTTAAAATAAATTCTCTTCCTACTAACATTTCTTCCATTGTTCCAGGAAAAAAAAAAAAGTCAAATATTTACTACTTTAGCAGAGAACTGTAGCTATGTTAGTGGACATGAGATTCAATTTGGACTACTGAATCACCAAAACACAAACATAAGAAAAGCAACTGATATGGTTATTCGACTTATTAGGTTTACTAAACATGAATCTTGTGGTAACAATTGTTATACGAGGTGGAGAATGCTACCTTTGCTACCATGTTTAAGAGTATCTAATTGCAGTGAAGTCATCTCCTTTTACAGGTGTACATACATACAAAATGCCTAAGTACTTTGGGACATCGGTAAATGCTGAATGAATCCTTAGTCATAGCAAAGAATGATCTCCCCAGATGGATGACAACGTTTGCAAAATTTTCTTCTCAACCACTACTTTATTCTGTCAACACACTCTTACACCAATATCAGAGCAGGGTGGTTCAGCCTGTTACTTATCCAGAGAAACACTATCTCTCTAAATAGGACAGGTATCCTACGTCTGGAACTCGACAAATCTTCCTGGATGTCTACAGACCTTGTTAAACATGGCCCAGGTTTCAGCTTCTATTTTCCCCAGTGAACTGTCAAGTGTACTTTTAACAGATGGTGTTTGCATGACATGCTGTCACAACAAAATAAATCGAATTCCCTGAAAAACAAACCTACCTGATTTTATCTTTCCAGATGGGAAAAGATAAAGGAGCAAATCTCTCAAATTAGTATAACAATTTATTGCCTCTAGAGGTTCAGAGACACCAGGGACTCTAGCTCATATACAGAATATATATGTATATACTTTTACATGTTAGTATGCTTAAAACCTTTACCTGCCAATATTTTGGAATTTACCTAAAAATTAGGTATTAAAAATCTATTTTAGCTCTAACATTTATCATTCAGACCGAAAACAGATGAAAAGGTGACCAAAAAAATTTCTGTTAGAGACCTTTATCTTCCTCTGTTTCAGTCCTGCCAGATTTCTACTTTATCCACTGCTATCCATTGCTATTGAGATCCATAACATTGAAATGAGAAAGTATGATCTTTGAGTATCTCACTTTCATAATATATTTAAACCTTGCCGTCTCTACAAGTATTTCTTGAATACATCATTTCTATTCACCCAGTCACATGCCCAATCTTTCACTGGTTTAACTTTGAAGAAAAAGACTTTTGTATGCTCTTGAAAGAACCATGTCTAGTTTGTACTCTTTCTGCACGGTATAAAATTTCATTTACCTAGGGAATTAAAAGGTACTTCATGCTTTTCACATATTTTTTCTTTTTTTGTCTATCTTCATGATACCAAGCTTGAATTGCTTTTCTTTACATTCAAAGCTCAGTCACAGACTGAGTGTATTTTAACTATCATTTCAATTTTCATTCTAGAATTTAAAAATTTCAAAACAATGGTGTCAATGAAAATGGAAAGTAATATTCCTATTTAAAGCTTGCAAAACTTAGAAATAAATATCAATTATGCAAAACCTTTGGCAAAGCTATGCACTAATTATCATGATTTATCTAAAAGCACTAACAATGTTCCTCTACAATGCAGATATAAACTAAACATCTATAAACTGGTATTTATGACAAATAAATTTAGGACCAGTCTAAATAACACCAGCCTCTCTCAAAATATTCTTAGTACATTCTCAGTATATCCTCTCTATTTTAAAAATAAGTTTAAGAGTATATCATCCTGGCTAATATCAAAGTGAGACATTACATAGACAGCTCCTCATACAGTCTCCTGGTTCTTTGAGGAACCATCAGCTAGAGGAAATGGTGAGTATTCCATGAGACTAACATCAGAAAAAGTATTCGAAGTCACAGGGCAGGGAGAAAAGCCAGGAAATACTCTAGTCAGGTTTGGGGTTTTTTTCTTCTTTTTCTAACAGCAGGTTTGAGAACATCAAAGATACTTCAACCAACAGACATGTCTGTAGTATAGAGACAGAGCACTCTCAGTGGATACAACTTAACTCTGGAACTTCTCAACATGTCAGGCTATTATATACTGCAAAATTTATACATTCTCAGGCCTTTCTGCAGAAATAATTGAAGAGAAGCTGGGAGTTCATTAATGTGATTGACAGACTTACATTCTATATACAACCTCTAGGGTTAAGACTAGTGATTTAAATTTCTATTTGATAAAAATGAAATCTATTCTTTCCTTACTGATTGAGAAAGAATCAAGAAAATTTCTTCTATTTTCTCAGTTGGGATCATAAAGACTATAGAGTTTCCACAGCTTTGGAGGTCATCTTTATTGTTTTACTTGACGTATGACACTGGAAAATCAGAATTCCTTTAAGATGTTTCACATGCTCTGATTCTAACACAATAGTAAAGAAGAAAGACTGGCAGTAACTATAAACATAAATCAGACTTTAAAATATTGTAATCATAATAATAAACAATTAGCAGATACATTAACATCCTAATTTAGCTCAGCATATGGGAAGTGTTTAATCAAGGAGCAGTATTAGGCAGGAGGAAGGGCTGGTGCAACAGATGTTTCATGCAGCAATACAAGCAACATGAGATCTCCCTTGTTATAATACTGGTTCTAGTCCAGACATGCTGACCATCTTTAGATGCATTTGGAATCTGAAAATACATTAATGATCTACTCTGGCTTATGTAAACTATGCGATGAAATACTTTGTAGGCTTAGACTTTGAAGCAAAATGTTATGTATAGATGTTACTGCATATCTTTCATTAGTGGCCATTACGTTATTAAAAAATATTGAGTGTTCACGCTTCAGTTTCCAATACCTACAGTTTTAAACTTAGCAAGTTATGGCAGCCTCTTTAGACATTTACTCATTCTCCTAGTGGTAACACCAGCTTTAAAATAAAAATACATAACCCAGGAACCCTCATTCCTTCAGTAATTTGTTCTGAATGCTTTTCAAATGTAACCAAAAATTGCAAGAATGACCTTCAAGAAGGCCTTGACAAATACTGCCTGGAGGCTATACAAAAGACCCTAAAACTCCCTGTGGAAAGATATTGTAAGAAATGGCAGGTTTTCTAGAGCAGAGTGACAAGTTGTGGCCCAGAGGAGGGTCACAAAGATGGTCAGCAGACTAGAGCACCCTTCCTATGACAACAGTCTGAGAGCAAAGGTTGTTCAGCCTGAGGAAGGCAGGTTCCTTGGAGACCTCATTGTGGCATTCCAGTACCTAAAGTAGGCTTATAAAAAAGAGGGAGAACAACACTTTGCCCAAGCAGATAGAGATGAGGGGAAAGTTTTGTACTACAATATAAGAGATTTAGATTCGATGGCAGGAAGAAACTCCCTACTCAGAGCATGCTGAGGCACTGGAAAAGGTTGCCCATTGAAGCTATGGATTCCAAATCCTATGAAGTATTCATGGCCAGGCTGGATGGCATTTTGAGAAACTTTATCTTGTGGAAGGTATCCCTGCTTATGGTGGGAGTGGGTGGAACTGGATGATCTTTAAAATCCCTTCCAACCCAAACATTCTATGATTCTCTGAAGTTTGTAAACTGAACAAGATTGCAATGAATGAGTATTTTGCCTCTCTACTACGATGAAAATAAAAGCTTACATATGTAAATACTAACCTCTTCCCAGTCAAGAAGTCAAACAGAAGAGCAATGACACTGTTTCAATTAAACAAGGTATTAGATGCACTAATTAATGTAATCAAGTGGATTTGATTATTCATTAAGCTCCTTAGATTTACATTTATTTACATTTTATTTCTTTAAAGGTTTCATATTGTAAAGTATCTAACAGTTCTAGATATCTAACATAATTATCTAACAAACTTTTGGTCTTTAAATAATTATGGCTCAAAAATGAAACCGAAACACTTCAATTATTCTTTATCAAGTCTACTAGAAAGTACTTGTTTTATGTAGCAAAGAATACTGTCATCACTGACAAAGAAAAAAGGGTGTATATATTTGATGTCTTGACAATATTTGGAGAAAAGATATTTTATCACTGTATAAAAGAACTGAATATACTGCAGTTGCTTTGAATTCAGAAAGCTGGAATTAATGGAAGAAAAGAAAGATTATAGAGCACAGCTTCAATCCACAAATATATTCACAGACAGAATTAGCTGAATGAAATTTTCCACCATAGTTTTGCTGCATTTGCTCCAAAATGTCAGTTACCCCCATCCCGAGGATAATTTCAAGCTTCCAAAGTTATTGATTTAACCCATATCAAAATAAAAGAATGAATTTGTGAATAATTTTAATGATCAGAATACATATACTGCAGGAGACTTTTTTTTTTGTCTTTGGAAAGATTTATTAGGAGACTTCTCAGGTGCTGCATGTAGCAGCACAGAAGCTTTTCTCCATTTCAATATAGTGTCTTACAGCAAAGGTGTAAGGTAGCATCATGGTTAAACTTGCTTATAAGCAGTGTCTTTGCATACACCAAATCATCTGTAGTGGATTTTATTTTTAATACTATGACACAGTCAGAAGAGGGCAGAACAGTTTGATTTACATAAAAATACACATAAAGTCACACTCGGTTATTTTAATAATGTTGATCTACATCAATTTGACTATATTTAAGAATGATGAATTTATTTATTAATTAGAGGATGCAAAATGGATTTAACTCCTTTTTTTGCTCCCTGATATATCTTTTGTAGAATGACATAAATGAAAAGTATTAAGTTGGAACCCTTATAATGAGTCACAAGGGCATTGCTTATATGGCTATACACAAGTATACAGATATTGCCTTATAAATAAATAAGATCACAGATGTGATAGAAAATACAGATCTGAGTAGAAAATACAGCTGCAATTAAAATACCAAGACAGAAAAAATATGTATTTCAATGGTACAAAGAGGTGCTATAGAATATTTTTCCATACAATTTCATCACATCTTTTAGAAGACTAGAAAATTACTTTTAGTAGAATGAGTCCATCCTACTTTTTAAGCAACTCCTTCAGTAGAAATAGCAAAACACTGATCTTATTTCTGTTGTTACAAACAACAGAAATAAACCCACATGACACTTGTAATGCAGAAGTGATAGATTACTGAAACCCAGAGAAATGGAAAAGAAAAAAAGAAGACAAACAAGGACACGCAAGGAAAGTTTTAAAGTTCAACCATGTAACTGCCTACAAGAAGCTAGTTCAAACTCTTTTTTCCCTAATTTACCTATGAATTGACTAAAATATTGGAATAGTGTTGAATTGGAAGATATGGTCATGTTGACACCAGATGGCTTGGGCTCGTAAGGCTGTTCTGGGCAGTCAGACAAGGAGAAGACATTATCCAAAACCTGCCTGGAGAACACTCTTACAAATGGCATTGTGTTTCTTCAAAATTATTAACAAATCTTACAAAGTATTTTTCTAGTAGTTCAGAAAGCCATGGCCAGCTGCTAAATTTAATTTAAAACTGAAATTCTCTAGTGTTTCTCACTAAAAGAGTATTTTAACCACCCCCCTTGCTTCAAACATCAGATTAAAAGCTACTAATTCCTGCAACGGAAACAATTAAAAAACCTTGTAACTGTCACATGCTAAAGTTAATTCTTCTAGCTTTTTTTGAATAAGCTCTAGCACCTTCAAACACTGGGAAGTAAATCATCATCCTACTAGACTGCAGCTATTAAATAGGTTGAAATACAGGATCCCTGTAATTTACCAATATATCTATGGTACTCCTTTTCCCAGCAGATGGTGATTTCTATCATTTTACATGCTTCTAGCCTTTTACATGCTATAACCAAAATAGCTGGTGTGTCCAACTTCTCCTTGTTATTCCTTAGTATCCTGGTTTCTGGCTAGGACAGAGTTAATTTTTTCGCAGTAGCTGCGCAGGGAGGCAGCCAGGAGCTGTGTGGGTGTTACTCTATAGCACCTCAGGGCACCTCCAGTGGCATTCTCACTTCCCAGAAGAAGGTAGGCATGATTTATGGTTAGAAAGAAAAAAAGTATGGGTGCAGAGGATCTATGCACCCTTGTTCATTGTCTCAGGGTCTTTATATTGTTCAAGGTCATGAGGGGAAGACAGAGAAGAAACTGTCCCACATCACTACGTAACAACTGTATTGTAATGTCTTTGTGGCCTACTTACAGTAAAACTACTTAGCACTCATCTAAAGTCATCAAACCTATTAAGTCCTTATAACAATAAAGACACTAACATAAGAGTATTATGAGCTCCTTAACCATTAGTTTTTACACTATACTTTGAACTCGATGTCATTTCATGACTTGCTGCAGGTAATGATATTTTTGCAACAATTGTAAAGACTAAATTTTCATTGCAAAATATTTTTGTCCAGTTAAGAAAAATATTTTGCTCTCTTAGTATCATACAATAACCAAACACAAGGAAAATGAAAACCATTATGTCATTGAAGTCAACAGATAAAATTTCACTAATGATCAGGGGTGTGAAATTTTATCTGACAGGCAAATTATTAAAAAAAAAAAAACCTGTTTAAAAAATAAATATATAACCATGTATTTTTCACACCACATGACAGGAAGTGAAAGCAGAACCTTGACATGAAAACAAAATTACCATTACACATTTTTTCCTTAGAAGATCACACAATAAATTATGTGTAAGGCTTAAAAACGCAGCTCAACACGAAGAGTTGCTGGCTTTCGCAATACCACTTCATTCAGAATTGTAGGAAAGTCAGTAATTTACTTTGAAATGACAGAGTGGATGAAGAGTCAGTAGTAAAGAGCAATTTTATGGGACATCCAGAAGCATTCTTTCCAAAAGAAATAAACTCAACATGTTGTATTGTCTCAGTGGCTTGTAAGCTAGGAAAATTCCATTTTTTACCAGCAACAGGTTATAAACTCATGCAACAATGTGATTTACTTGTAAATATAATATGACTTTGTCACAGACCATGGCGGAGCGTGAGGTGCTGTGACCTTCCTAAAAGCATCTCCAAAGTAAAGCCGCTCGGCAGGATCACCACACACTCACGCACGGCATACATGCACACACACACGAATAGCTCCAGTAAATGGGATGACGACAAAGATCCAGGAAGGGTCTCCATATGGAGTTCCACAAGAAGAGTTTAATGCACCCACCCCCTCAAAGAGCTCCAGGCACAAAGACAAAGAACAAGGCATGGTCCAGGGTTTTTATGGGAGAAGGGTGAGCATCAGGGACCAATGGTCTGAGGGCACAGGGGCGGTACACAGGCGGGACTAGGGAATGGGAACCAATGGGGAAACTCTAGGGGCTTGGCAATGGGGCAAGGGCCAGTGGGGGAACTTGGAGTGGAGAACTTTCTAGGGCATGGGACATATAATGTAACAAGGGGCAGGGAGGCCCACGGGCCAACCAGGAAAGCAGAACTGGGGTACATTAACATAGCAGGGTAAAACATCCTGGGGGAAGCCTCTTTTGTCACCCTAACCTGGGGAGGAATCTCTGATCTTAGGGACTGTCCCACCAGTGGACTTTCTCTGTCCTTTGTACTGTAGGCTCACCGGCCACCACATAAGTTTATAACATATTTTATTAATCCACAAAGCTGTCTTTTTCAAGCAATCTAGCATTTTACCAAGCCCTGCCATTTCTTCAATAAAGCTGAAGGTGACTAGAAGTTTTTTTTTTATATATAAATAAGGGTTAAAAGAATTGTCTTTTAAAAAAATCCTCTTTTTCCTTAACTAGCTATTTGATATGCATTTGTTAATCAATGTATTACCTGCTTTTTTATTTTGTCTGGTAAGTGATACTAAATTTTTGGTTGGCTTTCAGAGTAAAATGTTTAGCACTGTGTAACTAATAAGAAGAGGTAATAAAACCACGGGCATAATGCATTGATAATCTCATTTGTCAATATAACCTTAAGGATTTTCCACTGAACTGAGAGAGAAAAAGAGAACTCAGTCCACTGTCCAGCATTTGCAGATTTAACCAAACAGGCTTTGACATGGAGAAAGAGATAAGATTAGAAAACAACTGCTAACTGTGGAACAGTCTACAGGGGTGCTGTTTATATAGAAAAAAACCCCATAAACTGATACATAAAAAATCTGCCCTCTGGCCTTCCTCTGACTTTTAATGTAACTTTGAGCAAGACATTTAGGACACCTTTTAAGTGAAGCCTACATAGAACATGAAGTCATGTGACCAGAACCATTCCTGAAGTTTCCTGTTGAGCTGCCCTCTAAAGCTCAAACCATTTAAATTGTGAGGGGTCTTCCCTTTCTGCCGACTTTTCCCTATTTAAAAGCTACAGTTCTGTACATGCCAAGAAGTGATATCTCTAAACAAACCCCTTAACAGGACTGAGAATTGCACTGTCTCTCTCACAGTTAGAACAGATAAGCTCAAAATAATTCTAGCACATCATCAAGAAGACATCACAAAATAAGAAACACACTAGCTGATTATGATTTTCTTTAGAGGTGTTAATTTAACTTCTTTGGTTTTCTGTATAATGCCCATGTCATAAAACCACTGGTACATCAGTGTGGTTAGTTCTCTCCCTCCCCTTCTTGTTGAAACCAAAACATTTTGAAGCGTACAAATACATTAAATTTCTAACAGCTCTGAAGAAAAAGATTAGAAGGGCAAACTGCCAATTAATCAGATTATGGAAAGAATAAAGGAGTAGGAGTTGCTTTTCTTTTTGGGAACCTGCTGAGGGAAATGTTCTGATACCAACAGAAAAAATCAGAGAAGTTCTCTGGTAGGTAGCTGGTTCATTACGTATGATCATTGTGACACACAGGTAATGTGAAGGCAAACATGTTTAGTGTGATAGTAGAACTGAACTCTAGTCTGTGTCTTAAACAGCATGATCATTAACATTTCAGTCTTTCTACTGCTTATATTTATAGATGAAACTGAGCAGACAATAGAAGATCTGTGATTTGCTCTACCTGCCTCAGTCAAAATAAAAATCCTACTATAATCAATAAAAGGAACCAGTAAGACATTGAATCTAGAGGTAAGTGTTTATCTCATGGTTCAAGCAAAAAAGAAAGAGGTGAGGCTTTCCAAAGACACAAAATTGAATGGAACAAAGCTGTTGATTTTAAAGGTCTAATTTCTGTGCTTAATACTTCAGCTAAATAGTTCCAGTAGTTGTCTTTTTCAATAAAAGAAACATTTTATTTGGCTATAAATTAAATATTACATGTATATAATAAATTTAGTTTCTTGGGTAAATCTTGTGATCAAATGCAGTGCTGACATTCTAAGAACTGGATTTTACTGGCTAGAATAAATACCAAATGTCTAGTTACAATGATTGTGAGGGATGCACCATCCTCCCAAGGAATAAAGCAAATATATTCCAACTAAATTTTTCTTTATTGCAATTAAAGTTCTCTTAAGTTAAATCTGTAAGAAATCTGTCTGCCAATGTCCAAGAGGTGGGATAAGAATTATAGCTCTCAGGAACTCCAAATTAATAAATTAATAAATTTCCATAGTAGGTGGCTTCTTCCACAATAATTTTATCTTCTAAATACACAAAGGACTTCCTATTTAAAGTAGCATTTACCAAGCTAAATCCAAAATGGACATGGATCATGGCCATTTACTTCGGTGATCACTTAATTCAGTTAGCACCTTTTTTTTTTTCATTGCAGTGTGCTGAGTACATCTGTTCAGAAGAGAGGCTGTTCCTTCTGCTCATCTGCCTCCATCTATAAAGGGAAAGTACTGATCTCCACTCCCTTTTGAGTGTCCCATTCCAGAAGGGACTCCAGAACTGTGAATCCTTAGTACAATGAAGCCCTTTCTGACAAGTTAGTATAAAAGCAATTTAGTATAAAATGTCTTATTCCAGAGATAGGATTTAGACCTTTTTTTTTTTTTTTTTTTTTTTTTTTTTTTTTTTTTTTTTTTTTTTAAGTTATACTACTGTATGCACTTTTCAGGCTTCTACTCAGTGAAAATAATTGTGACATTGTATGTAAGCACCAGGAAATCTATGCAATATTGTATATGAAAGACCATATGACAAAAAATCAGCACTGTTTTTTCTCTTAATATGTTTTTAACATTTTTCCCAGACCTAACATTTTAACATTTTCCACACTTAACATTTTAACCAGACTTGGTTGAAAAAAATAAGTACAATTGTTTGTATTACTCACTTGAAAGCTTTAAGATGACCTAAATACACACTTAAATACGAGGAATCTGCAGAATGGATATTATATGACACCATTTCTAAAGACAGAATTATGTTTCTCAAACTAAAGTTCAAGAACTAGAACAGCAGCAGTACATAATTTGACCTGATTTTTTTTTTTACACAAACTAACTCAGATCATACTTGAAATAAAACTAGAATGTCTTGTGCCCTGAATTGTCTATCTATAACTGCTGTAACTATAGTCAATATTTCAATTGAGATAACCACTATAACATAGATAAGGGAACCATCTCACAGGAGGACATTTCACGAAATAAAATACACCTTTCAACATTTTTGTTAATTCTGTAAAGGCATTATAGAGAATCTAGGTAAAAAAACCCCATGAATATACATGCTTTTCTTTTGTACACAATGGCATGCAGCTGTATAAATATCTTAGACTGTGAATATCTTTAAAATATCAGTAAAAACATTTAAAAAACATTATTTCAGCTTGGCTCTTTTCTCCTCTTCATTGACATTAGCAGGGTGTCTGTGAGCTGCAATATGTTCCCTCCTACTCTTCTCACTATGACAATAATAATTAATAAAAACCCTAGGCAATTCATCACAATTTTCTGTGGCATCTATGTGTCAGATATGCACTTCTTTCTCGAATATGTAACCTCAATCATTCTGGCGGGTTTGTTTATTTAGATGAAATGCCAAACTGATAATTTCTTTCTCTCTTTCTTACACAGAGTCAGTGACTTATTCATGTCAACCTGTTAATTCTTGAAGGAAAGGGGCAAAGATGGTATACTGACTCCTCAAATATATTCTGGTCCTCACAGTGTAAGTAAACCAAGACAAGCTTTAAATAAACAATCATTTTGGCCATGATCCAAAAGGAGAAGAAAAACAAAGACTTAATTTTTGAGATTTTGACCACTGATCACACTTTAAAAATCAGCATGCCTTCCTTATAACTAATACAGTGTTGAAAGACTCATTACAAAATAACCCTGGGATTTTATTGATTAAAGCTTGTTTTCCAAATGAGTTCAAAGATACAGCTGTTTGCATGCATGAGTGAAAGTATACTGGGTCCACAATCTGCCCTGTTGGGTGGTTCTTTGTTCTTTTTTAAATCACAGGTAAAAAAAAAATTGCTTTATGGTTCAATTAATATAATCAGGTTTTGCATTTAATATGATGGTATCAATAAAGCAACAAAAAATTCAGTTAACTTTTGAAAAAATCTGGATAGTTCTTCAGAATCTGTGTTAGATTTTCCAACCTGATGGAACAATCTTTCTTGTGTCTTTAAACCAGTTCAAGATACATTTTATCAGTATCCCATTTCTAGCTGCTAACAGGGCACTTCAACTTTACATCTGTGTAGAATGGAGCTCATGGTAATTAATTAACAGAAATGATCAAATATTGTACATGAACCTTTTGAGGCTACCTCAGCACAGAAGTGTACTCAAATGTTATTATGTTTTTCCGTAGATAACTTGAAGCAGATATTCTGTAACCTTGTTGCCACTCCCAGAGTGTTTTAAAAATTACAATTTCATGTTGAGATCAGTTTAAAGACAAATACTTGCTCCTCCTTCTGAGGCTGAGAAGTCTCATTTCACCCATGACAGCCTGCAGCTGTTAAATAGAAATATGAATTGAATGCGGACTACTGATGTGAAAAGCCAATTCCATTGCTTTGAGAAAAAAAACAAGTAAAATCTAGTTAGGTTGTGATTGTAGCAATCTTATTTTATTACTGTGTCAATATTTGTAGGACAGTTGCCCCCACACTAATAAACGAAAACACTTGACAATGAGCTATCTCATTGGACATGTGTGTATGGAAAAATGTCAGGCAGGTGAAACAACCACTGCTCAAATTGAACTGACCCATAGAAAGCAACACACTGCAACATTCCAGATCTCTATGACAATGCATTTCAGCCCCTTTAAACTTAAATACAGTTAATTTCAGATTAGATGTAGATATTCTTTCATGAGGGTGGTAAAACACTAGGACAGGTTGCCTATAGAGGTGGCAGATATTCCATGCCTGGAAACATTCAGTGTCAGGCTGGACGGGACCCTAAACAACCTGTTGTAGTTGAAGATGTCACTGCTTATTGCAGGGAGGTTGGACTAGATGACCATAAATGTCCCTTCCAACCCAAACCATTCAATCATTCTATGACTTTGTCTTATCAGAGAGATTCAAGAAGCACTGTCAATAATTAAAGGCAGATTTTATGTCCTACATGTCTTTACTCACGTGGTACAAAGGATGAATTGTATATTTCTGGAAGTATTCACTATTGAATATTTACTGAATACTGTCTATGAAAAATAAAGGCCCACTGTAACTGGGATTTATGTCTTTTTCTATATTGTCCCATAGCAAGAAGAGGGAAGGCAGGGTAGATGGAGATCAGCACTGCTACCAGTACAGTAGCAGATTGATTAATGCTTCTGAAATTATTCAGACATCTTAATGGAAAGAAAAGTAACTTAGCAGATCATCCTGTGATGGTTCTGTATGATCTTTATGGGCATCTTCTGGCAGGTGAAAGGAAAAAATAATTCACAAGCTTACTTAAACTATTTAGAACATGAAGTAACCATAACTGACTGTTGAAGTCATCTTCCTCTTTTCCAATAGAAGGGTTTGCTGGCTGGTTAGCGTTTTGGATTTGGGTTTTTTTTAGGCTTTTGTTTGGTTTGGATTTGTTTGTTTGGGGATTTGTTTGTTTGTTTTGTTTTTTTATTGGGGGGGTTGTTGGTTTTTTAGCTCTTACAGAAAAATTAAGGTTTGTCATTTGTTGTATCTCCCATATTTGCCCTGATACCTAGAAACCCTGTCATGGTAGGTGAACAGCAATGGAGCAGCGACACAAATGAAACAGCAACACTACACAATTATCTCCACCCTGTGTTTGGATTATATCCAGAGGTCGGCAAGGGTCACTGGGAATAAAGTATCGTCTGCCTCTTTCTAGCATGAAAATTACTAGGTCCTGAATTTCACCTCAAAATACACAGGACTGCCCACCGCTCTCCATGCAACATGAAACACAAAGTTTTTTGTTGGTATTGTTTATCCTCTTAAGGATACACCAGTCAAAGGGAAAACTTTCTTGCTTAGCATACAACGAACAAATGTAAAATATTTACCGTGTAAACTCAGTACGAATGGCAGTCTGGGTAAAATGAGAAATGTAACATGGTATGAATAAAAAAATGAAAAACATAATGGTGGTCTGTTCTGTGTGAGTTAATATTAAGGAAACTACCCGGTCTGACCATCTGCAAGACTCTGGCAGTCACACTCCCACCACAAGAGACTTTCGTGGCAGGGACCAAAGCCCCTTCACAGCAGATGGCTCCAGTGATCTGACAGGTCCCAGTTTCACTCCCTGCACACTCCACTCTCACAGTCAGACCAGGTTTCCTCACTGGTTCAACCCCCAGTTTCCCACAGCAGAGTCTTGGATGTCTCGAACCATAAAGCCATTTATTCATAGTGTAGTTACACCGGAACAGCTCGGGCTGATGCCTCCGAGGAGAATCCCATGAGAGCCTTGGGTTTTATACCCTCACAGTCTCACCCAGCGCAAGTCTCGCTCTTCCTCCCAAGTCTTTGGCTCCTGACTCCTCTCTGTGTCAATCCACCTTGCTGGCATCACCATTCTTCACCTCCTTTGTTAACCCAAAGGCTCGGCAATTCCTGCTCCTGCTGTGTCTCTCAGTTTCTATTCACCTGGCTGGCACCACCCATCTTTGTGCCCTTTGGTTTTCCAAAGGTTGGCAGTTCACAGCCTCTTGTCTTGGGCTCCCACACGGAGCTCAATCTGCAGCCCAGCTACCTGTACCAGATGTATTCCTCAACATTACGAACTGTGTGGAGTTCCCATGGCCAGGCAGTGGCACCAGAGGGGGCTGCGGGGCTCCGTGAGGGGAGGCCGGGCTGCCCCAGCCGGACACAGCTGGTTCCAGCCAGACACAGCCGGTTCCAGCCGGACACAGCCAGTCCCAGCCAGACACAGCCAGTCCCAGCCAGACACAGCCGGTTCCAGCGGGACACAGCCGGTTCCAGCCAGACACAGCCGGTTCCAGCAGGACACAGCCGGTTCCAGCCAGATCCAACCACCCACCGCAGGGCGTGGCTGAGCCCACGGCCAGGGCAGGGGCACCTCGGGGGCTGTGTGTGTAAGGAAAGGTTCACATGAAGAGGAGTGGTGGGCCAGAACTGGAGGGGTACTTGTCTAGAGCTCTGCTTCTGTTTTGTACACAGGACCAGTTGAACTCTCACAAACCTCTGTGGCCTTGTTCTAACTCTAGGTATGTAAATAAGAAACTTATTAAGGAAGTTCCACCAACCATATGCTTGTGCTTTACAGGAAACTATTTCTCCCTCTCTGTAAAAAGCTTTAGGATAATAATATTCCTAACTGAACAAATCCATAGTTAAAATAAGTTAGGATCAAGACAGCACCACATTTCATTGTTTGAAGAGGGAAAAAAAACCCAAAACCAGCAACAGACACTCTCAAGATGGGGCATTTGGCTTCTGTACAAATTTATCCATGTTCTTATTCCAAGTCTTAAGTACTTAAAGAGACAATTCCCTCCTCCCACCAGCAATCAGTAATCTATCACATAACATAACAACCATTGGTTAGAGGGTGACATCAAAGCATTCAAGGCCACGTTGGACAGGGTTTTGAGTAACCTGGTCTAGCACAAGGTTCAATGCCCATGGCAGGGGGGTTGGAACCAGATAGTTTTAAAGGCCTTTTCCTAACCATTATATGATTCTATAATTCTATAATTTATTATCAAACCAAGTGTCTGAAGACGTTAAAAAATTCTTGCTCTTAGTAATTAACCATTTTTATCACAGTGGCTTGATCTGACTGCTAGGCAAACGTCAATGAATTATTTATTAAGTCACATGTAAAATTACTGTGTTTTCCAAATCTAGAAGTCAGAAATTAATACTTAAAGTCTGGTTTTGTTGTTTTTACATTATTTGAGTATTTCCGAATATTTTGAATGCAAAAATACAGCTGCATACACATATTTGAATACCTTAAAGAAATTCTTAAATACCTTAAGAATATCTTTAAAAAAAAGAACACTAATTTCCATTTGATATTTTCTAAAATAAAGAACCCTTGATATTATTTATCTTAAATCACCAAAGGGGAAACAAAAGGTGGTCCAGCTGCATCCCCACTGAACCCTGGCACAATACCATTTGCTTCTGGAGGTATTGGCAACTGGTTTTAAGGTACCACTTGTGAACTCCCCCAACTAAATAGACTCAGACTCTTCAGCCCATAAGAACCTCAAAATACACACCCATAAAAGCAGGAAATAGGAACAGAAAGAGAAAAAGAAGTCTATTTGTGGGTTTATTTTTTCTTAAACTATTTACAGTTATTTTCTGACCCTCATTTCCTCTCCCCCAGGTAGGCAAGGAATAAGTTTATCATGGTGTACAGGACTTTTATATTCAGGGTAGAGCATTAAAGTATAATATAAATCCTGACAAACAAACACCCTATGCAGAGCATGAACATGACATGGCTTTTGTTTCTTCAGGCTGTTCCAGCCACCGACTGTACAATTCATGCTCAAAAATTAGTTTCTAGGCCCCACCACTAAAAAGCCTGAAGCTGTTTTCAGTCTACTTGTCTCTGAGCCTATTGAATGTATTTGATGAACAAGTTATGAGTAGAATTTTAAAAGAAATCAAAATCTATGGGTGACAATAGTGATTCAGTTCTGATCTACTTACAGAAGTATTTTCCACAACTTTTCTTAAAAGTTTTACCTCTCTAACTGTGCTGCCATGGTTACCAGAAAGTATGTTGTTTTTTTAAACAAACACTGTTGGGTTTTTTTTATGAGCTACACTCAAGTCTTTGATTTCCAAATAAACATACTTTACATATGCTATTATTATTTATCACTATTTCACTGTGGAGGTGATAATATTTAATGATCAGAAAAAAACTTTAAAGATAGATCAAGTAAAAATATTCCTTAAGCACATGAAATAAAAGAAAAAAGATGTTTGTGAAAAGAGAATATATTATTTCCATAAATTTTTGATCAAAAAACTGTACTTTTGACATGATGCAAGGAAAATCTCAAATATTAAGTGTTTTACATGTATAGAATACAATAAAAAAATAGAGCTCTATCACAACGTAAAAGTCCAATACAAAAAAAAAAAGAAAACCAAAAAACCCCAAAAAATCCAAAATTAAAAAAAATTCCATATTTTTATTGAAGTAGGCTTCATAAATCTGAAATGAGTATTAAAATATATACATCCCTGTAGCAGGTAAAATAAATTGAACTTTTGGAAAAATAGTAAAATAGATAAAATATTAAAGATAGACCTTAGGAAAATTCTGACATAAGTGTTTTTATGCCTTTCCCTTCCTATTTGATCAACAACAAAAAAACTATTTTATGTCTAAAAAAAAATTATCTGGAGCCACAAAGTATAAATGAGTGATAGCCTGTTATAAGTTTGCATGCCTTAATATTCAATGACACTTAATTTGTATATCTTATAATCCACTTTTGTATTCCACAAATCTAAATTTTTTATGCTGCTGCTCCTCTAGACATCGTATATAGAGAAATACACTCTCCAGTCTTTTACTTCTGTGCTGGTTTTGTCTGGGGTAAAGTTATTTTTCTTCATAGCAGCTAGTAAAAGGCTATACTTAGGATTTGTGCTGGAAACCATGGTAAGAATACAGGGTTTTTGTTGTTGCTGAGCAGTGCTTTCACAGAACAAAAGGGGTTTTTTGCCTACACCACCACATCAGTGAACTGGGGATACACAAGAAGTCGTAAGGGGACACAGCCAGGACAGCTGACCTCAACTGACCCAAGGAGTATCCCACACCATATGGTGTCATGCTCAGCATCTAAAGCTCAGGGAAGAAGAAGGAAGATGGGATGTTCAGAGTGATGGCATTTGTCTTCCAAAGTCACCATTATGCATGATGGAGCCCTGATTCCCTGGAGGTGGCTGAACACCTGCCTGCCCATGGGAAGTAGTGAATTGTTTGTTTTGCTTTGCTTGCATGCACAGCTTTTGCTTTTACTGTCTTTATCTCAACCCATTTACTCATTCAATTATTTCCCCTACCCCCTGAAGGGGAAGTGACTGAGTGGCTGTGTGGGCCTTGGTTGCCAGCCAGAGTCAGTCCACAACTTCTTTGGTAAGCTTTTCTGTATGGTGTATGGCAAAGAGGAAAGGGAAAAGAATAAAACACTCATTTGCTCTGCCTTGAGGGGTGGCATGGTAATCTGGACACAAGAAAAATCATCATCTAATTCCATCAATGCTTTTAGCATATCTGAACAATTTGCTATCTATATTAATATTTAAGGCTTCAAGCTTCCAATCTAAAATGGCAAGGTATTATTTATGGTGTTGTCAAAACAGCATGGAAGAATTATTAAAAAACCAAAACAACAACCTAACATTTTAAACATTCCTTTAGATATTTCTGAGCTTTCTCTGTGAGTTAGGAGTGTTTTGGGAAATGATCAGTAGTTTCTAAAACCCACTGAGTGAAGTTATGTGTAGTCAATGCTGTGTACTATACTATGATCTGACAACCTTTCACATCTCTTAGGGAAACTGGATTTAGAATGGGTTTTCATCTACCTAACCAAAAATAAATGGCAAGTGTGATGTAAGGAGAGTGTGCTGATGGATTAGCTATCTTTCAATTGATATTTTAAGCTGAGTTTGCTTTTCTTCTTTCTGACTTTTTTCTGCTGTTTGTTTTTCTAGATTTATAATGGTTAAATACAGACCTGAATAAACAATTGTTGAATTAAAATACCAAGTATGTTAATAATACATGGAATGTGGTGGCCGGTGAACATATATTGTGTTGGGGTGACCAGAGGGACTCCCCACGAGGTGCACTGCTCTTTGGGATGATCTGTCCCGATTTGAATTCCGTGGTTGTCTGTCAGCCTGGTCACTCCTGTGGGGGCACGTGGGACCCCACGGAGCCAGGCAACTACAGTATTAATGGAATATATCCAGTTTTAGTCTAAATCAGCTGACCCTGCATGACTTTTTGATACATTTTTCTCTATCCTATACTACAAATAAAGTGAGCTAAAATAAAGCCTCCATGAATGTATGTTTTATTTTTTGGAAATGGGCAATATATGTAAAAAGAGAAAATATGATTTTTGCTTGAATGTGACTTGAATTAGGATTAATTTCTAGTGTTACCTCAATTATGTTAATAAAATTTATATAACTAGAATAACCAACCTGAAATGAAAAATATTTCCACTGTTAAGAACTCTAATCTGACTTCTATTTCAGAGCAAAAATTATTATTATTTTTATTATTATTTAGCAGAATGGTATTATTCATTCCATGTTTTTTCAGACATTGAGCAGAAAAAAATCTTATCTTCTCATTTTATTCTATGTCAATAACCTAGGCAAAAGGAAAGGAGGAAGCAAAGCCACTCTGTCCCATGTTAGTTATCATCTCCCTAAAGAACAAAGGACCAAAATATTTTAAATGCTGGCAAGATTTACTTGTTTAAAAAGTAGAAGGTTGTAAAACCATGCCTCTGATGCTCAGCTTCAAACTAATAACCAAAGCCAACATTAGATGGGAGAGTATTCTATCCCAGTTCTTCTTTCAAAAATGAAAGAGAGCTTAAAACAGGGTAATCACAGACAAGCAGCAAATTGATCTAATATCTTAAAATCTCAGAATACTTTTCCTCTGTTTTGACCTTACTGTTGGATTTAAACGTATTGCTGTTTCTCACAGGTTCACATCACTATCTTTAGTGGCAAGTAGCAATGACCATGTAAAAGGAGGACACTGTGACCTTCCCTGAAAGTTTTACAATGATTCTCAGTTTCAGAATTGTCTCCTTTTTAATTCAGCACCTCCAGAACATGTCTTTCAGAACAGCAATCTTAGTGAGTTAGTACACAGGTAGGAGAGCTTTTATTACCCACACTGGTCTCATTTTATTTTGGTTTCTCTTCATTAATTGCAAATATACAACAGAAACAGTTCTGCTCCATAGAAATGCACTAAACCTCCCACTGAGCACAATGATTCAATGTAATTTTGAAATTATAGCACTGTTACACATTTTTCTGTGATAAAATGATACTCAGAGGCAAAGGAGAAATATTATTGACTAAAGCCAGATGCAAGATCAAAAACTAGGAAGAAAATGCAGAAGGTTGGAAAATAGCAGAGATCTTTGTATTATCAGGCAATGTTAGATTATTGACCCTCTTCACTGGCTGTTGAAGAAATCCCTACACAAACTTCATGCTTAGTCCCTACACTATATTTCATGGTAGGACAAGGTAAAGTGATTTTCCCCAGCGAATAATCGTCTCTCAACACTATACACTCTTTACATAGATCGAAACTATTCATGGTTCCAGAGGGAAGAAAGCCATTTTTTGAATAAAATAAACTCAGCATTTTCAATGACTGATCAGCTTTTGCCAAGAACAAAAGCTAGAAATCATTATATGTTTAACTATAGCTTGATTCAAACACATAAAAATATTTTATAATTTTATAACATACATTTTGTATAAAATATAAATATACATGCAGTCAAAAAATACTTCTATATAATAATAAATATCATATATAAATGAAAATTATATCTTATACATGGAGAGAGAACACAAAAATTAGAACTTTCTCTTTAGATCTCTCTATGTTTAAAATGTTTCTATCAGGTACAACAAGAGTCCTTAAATACACTATACCTATTCTTGCATTTTTCTGACTTGTAAAATTATATAAAGGCCTAAAATTTGACAGGAATAAAAGAAGGTACATTACACAGAGGAGAAAAAAATCCCATTAAAACTCACTGTCTCTTTTATTTGATATGCTGCAGATTTAAAACCAAAGAAATTTAACATTCTCATTAAAGAAGATAATTTTTAATTTGTCAGACACCTAGGGAAACTTCTAAATAACCCAGTGAGGAAGAGAAAAAAAACTAATTTTCTTTAACATAGTTGGACAAATGATACTTTGCAACTATATAAGCTTTTAGTAAATTAAGATAAAGAATTATAAATTGTTCCTTCATGACTCTTGATAACTGTGTTCAATTACTCTTCATTCAGTTAGCAAACAGAAGGCATTGAAAATATTAGAAGACTCCACTGGAATGTACAACTATCATTCTTTTAAACTCATAATGTGCTGTGTTAAACCATGACTTTTTAGGCAGCACATTCTTTTTCTTCTACTTTCCTCACACATACTGAAGAGAATTTTTCCTTAACTTTCTCTTACTTTGATCTTCTCACTGTTTTTTAAAGCTATGGTTTCCCAAGGTATGTGCAAGGCTTCTTCAAAGAAAAGAAGCAAACAAAAAAAGACAAAAAACCCCAACTCTACATAAATATCTTTGTGCATACAAGAAAGCGAAAGTGGAATAGGCAAAAGTACTAAGAAGGTCAGCTGGGTGCTACTACAAGTTCATTTTATTGAATCACAGGATTCAATATCAAGGTTCTCCGGGATCATCAAGTTGATCTTTTTGACTGAACACCACCTTGTCAAATAAACCATAACACTAAATGCCATATCCAGTCATTTCTTGAATACGTCCAGGGATGGTGACTCCCCTACCTTCCTGGGAAGCCCATTCCAGTGCCTAAATTCTCTTCCAGGAAATAAATTCTTCCTGATGTTCAACCTAAACCTCCCCTGGCACAGTTTGAGGCCATTTCCTCTCGTCCTGGTGCTGGTTGCCTGGTAGAAGAGACCAATCCCCACCTGGCTCCAGCCTCCTTTCAGGCAGTTGAAGAGAGTGATAAGGTCTCCCCTGGGCCTCCTTTACTCCAGGCTAAACAACCCCAGCTCCCTCAGCTGCTCCTCACAGGACTCAGTCTCTGGACACTTCATCAGCCTTGTTGCCCTTCTCTGGATAGGCTCCACTGTTTCTGATCATGGCCAGAATGTCATTGGCCTTCTGGGCCACCTGGGCACAGATGGGTCATGTTCAGCTGGCTGAGGACCAGCACCCCCAGGTCCTTTTCTGCCAGGCAGCTTTCCAGCCACTCTGCCCCCAGCCTGTAGCACTGCAGGGGTCGTTGTGACCCAACTGCAGGACATGGCACTTGACTTTGTTGAACCTCAGACAGCTGGCCTCAGACCACTGATCCAGACTGTTCAGATCCCTCAATCAACACTCTAGCCCATTATGGTGTTGTCTGCAAAGCACTCGATGCTTTCATCCAGATCATCAGTTAAGATATTAAACAGGACTGGCTTCAATACTGAGCGCTGGGGACACCACTCTTGTCCGGCCCCCAGCTGGTTGTAACTTCAGTCACCACCACTCTCTGGCCCGGCCACCCAGCCAGTTTTTAACCCAGTGAAGAGTGCACCTTCAAAGCCATGGGCTGCCAGCTTCTTCATGGGAGGAGACAGTATTGAAAACTTTACTGAAGTCCAGGTAGACTATATGCACAGCCTTTCCCTCATCTGCTACGTGGGTCAGCTGGTTACTAAAGGAGATCAGCATAATGTCTGGCCAGTCACAAAATTTCACAAAGCTAAGGCAAATGAAGCAACGTTCCATGACACCTAGATAGCTGGGAGCGCACTGCACTTCAAGGAGTTTGGCTGGCTAACTTAGAGCAAAGCTGGCTGAATCCAAGACTGGGTCATCTGTGAAAAAAGGTATAATTGAGGACCTATCTCTTCTTCCTTGGGAAGTGTTATTAAAGTGTGACTGTGCCACTGGTCTCATCCATGCTGGATTGCAGCTGTGCAGCCCCTGTGCCTGTGCTTCCCAGGCCAGCCATGTCTTGGACCTCCCAGTGCTGACTTTGGCTTGGGTCCCTTGGCTTGGCCTCAAATCTTCTTCTGTACTGAGGCCCTATCACATGGTGGCTGGACTGTCTCTGAACCTGACCACCAGCCCTGGTCCTGACCCTGGTAAAGACTTGCCTCCAACATTCTGACTCCTTTTTGGGATAGTCCTTGCTTATTTTTTGTTTGCATTGCTATTGCTTGTCTCATTTTGCTTGCAGTGCAGCAAGCCCTCACTGTTTTGGCATAGGCAAAAAGGCAGTACTGAAGGGCTAAAGAAGACATAACAGTAGAAATGTAGGAATTATAAAAATAGTAAATTTTAATTCCATGTTTCTACCTTCTTTTCTGAGGGACTAGAATTGTTTAGGACTGATGCACAGGACGAGGACAACAAACTATATGATCCATATTGGCTTGAACAGAACTCAGAGACAAAAGAGATCACAGAAATAGATGAAACGTCTTCACATGTCTTTATTAACAAACTAACACAGTGAGGTCAGTCAGTGTGAAACAAGATATCTTATTTAACCATACCATGCAGTTCTGGGACAGGTAGATGAGGAATCAGCCTCAGAGTGACCATCACAAAACTAGGACTGCTGCTTCAAAGACAGTAGATTACTTTCACAGGTCAAAAACAGACGCAAGAGAGAGTAAGAGAAAGAAAAAGGTAATGACTTTTGAGTGTATCTTAAAAGAGGAATTGAGGAACAAACCTACTGGATGACTTCCAAGTACAAAAATATCTTAAAGTCAAATGGAGAGCAAGCATCTAAAATATAGGAAGAGAAGTCCGTGAATCTCCTACAGTTAAGAGGAATTCCTGAATGAATATTGTCAATAGCTATAATAAGAGGAATAACTACCATTCAAGCTAGTAGTGTCCATATACTTCATCTTACAAAGGAGCTTTCCCTTGCCCACCTTAGATGATGTTGGAAAAGAAAGAGAATATGAGAATATGAGAATATGAGAAACTGCTGTGGAAAAGAGATGTCCGAGATGGTATAATAAAGAATTATTCCATGTCCACTACAGAGACTTAAAAATATGAACATTGTTCCAAAAATCATACATGCACAGAACAGGGGACAGAGATGCAAAATAAATTCTTGCCTGAGCCTGATAACAAGAATACGTATAGGAAAAACATACATACAAACAAAACCCAGCAAACACTGTCCCACAAAAAAAACCAAATCAACCAAAAAAAAAAAGAAAACCCAACAAAAAACCCCAAAAAACAAAATCCCAACAAACAAACCCACCAACCAACCAACCAACCAACCAATCAACCAACAAAAAACCCCACAAAAAAACCCCAAAAAAAGCCACTAAAACCTCCCCACAGTTCATAATAATGGGTTTATATCACTTTCCTGTGAAGCTTTGCTTGAGATAAGACCAAGGAAAAATCATTTATAAGCTGCCAAAAAAGTAAATAAATTCAAACTTCAACAGAAAAACCTACATCTCCTTCAAAATAGTTTGTTTGAAGTAATCAATGTAATGAAATTAAATATGTCAAATTCTTGAATCTCTATTAGAATGCCTCTACAAGTTTACAGCAAGGAAGAAATACAAAGCAACTCATAATTAACCTCTGGATCCATTTCATTTTATGCTTGCTCAGAGAGTGCAGGGGAAAAACAAAGTTAAGTTTCAGTTATCTTTGTGAAGAAATGTATTCTTACCAGATACGCAAGATTTAAAACTAGTTTCCATTTCTCAGGCATTGAAAAAGGCTTATGAAATATGTAGTTGTTTGTTACAGAGCTCAGTCTTCACCCTGACAGGCAGTGCTATGACCAGGAAATCACACCAGATTTGGTTACAGGAGTTTTATAACGAGTCATCTTTGGCTGGCAGAACAAGATAGCTTGTGTTTCCCACCAATATTTGTTACCAGATTGCAGCAAACAGAACAAGGTAACAGCATTATCCCAAGAGGATGCTGAAAAATGCATGGCATAACCACTGTACTTTTATGTATTTTATATTGTTGTGCTACCCATGTGAGCAGGGTAAACAGGGTAAAGGAGAATCCCAACAAAAGAAATTTTAAGTCAGGTACTATAAAGATTTTCCTAAGTTTACATTTAGGCTTTGTTTTGATGCATGTACACGACAAAATATGCAATTGGTTTAAAAACATGAAAATGGATGAATTACAAGTACAGTAATTAATGCTGTGTGTCACGAACAACTGGATTTCGATTATACCAGAGACCTTTTCATCTTAATAAATTTGCATAGGATTTTCTCAAAGAATTTCCCCTAAATTTTACTGTTCAATTTGTTCTAAAATGCTTATAGTTTGTCTTATTACTGGATAAATCATGTTGTTAAATAAATATCCTTATGGCAACTAAAACAAATTATGTAAGAAAGCCTAAAATATTACTCTGTCATATACTATATTCCAAGAGACAATACAATCAAAAATGAAAAATTTCAGTTTGGTGAAAAGTAGTAGTCAAACTGTAGTACAGACACATCATTATGATCATTTGGGCTTAGCAACCCAAAGATAAGCATCACAGAGGCCCTAGCAATTCTTATAACCCACAAGTTTAAGTTACCATTATGCAAACCAATCTTTTTTATTTTTTTATATTTTTATTTATATTTATATATTTTATATAAATTTATTTATATTTATATCTTTTATTTAAACAGCATCACAGAGATGCGAAGTCATCTTGCTCTTTTAAATTCTGTGAGAGGGTTCTAATATCAAGCATTTTTCTTCTTCATAACTCTCTTTTTCATAACTATTTTTACTCCTTATATATTCGAAACAAGGATCCATTACATGACTGTCACAAAACAGCACTCTCTTTAGCCTCCCCTGTTGAACAGAACTTTGGTGTAGAAACTGGTGTTGTACATGTAACATAAATTTTGCCAACCTTTTTGTGTAATAAGACAAGGGCTAACAGAGATCCCACTGAGGAGCTGTCAAAAATTAAGCATGTGAACTGCAATATCAAATTTTAGTCCTAACATCTCAATTAATAATTTTCTTCTCTTTTGCCATCTTTCTCAGAAGAAGTGCTTGATATTGGGAAGAATGTAAACATATGCATTTAAGAAAATACTTATTTCTGCCAGATTATTTTCTTTAAATTAACATTTCTACCCAGATATGGAGTGGTTTTTTTTGTTTTTTTTTTTGTTTTGGTTTGGGTTTTTTTTGGGGGGTGTTGTGAGGTTTTTTTCTCTGTTGTAAACATGCTGTGATTCTTTGATGCAGTCGCCATTGTATTGAAGAATTGAGCCTGCTCTTCTCTGCTTTGTGACAACAAGGGTATAACTGTCAGAAACACAGGGCACATATTTTGTACTGATATTGTATGTATATTGTTCCATGAGGTCCCAGAAGCCCTTTCTTTCAGATTCAAAGTTGTTGCTTTTCTTCAGCTAAACAATTACAGGTAATGGTGTGCAGCCCTCTGCCTATCAGGAATTCTAAACAGCTATACAATCATTCAAGCCATTAGAGTTAAGCTTTGATGAAGATTTTTTTTTCCAGTTAAAATACTGTGAAATGGAATTTGACAAGGCCTTTTTTGAGCTTTTTTTTTTTAAAGGACAAAAGTTAAAACATTTTAATAATTAATTCCTAAATTGTATCTATGAATAATTGTTTTATTTGAATTTATTTGGAAAATATAATTCAAGATCAAGCCGATTACAATGTGACAGATATGGCCACTCAGTGCTCTCCAGCCTAATCCCTCCTATCCTGTGCTCTGTAAATTTCACTAATCAATTTATGCTTTAGACTTTAGTTTAGTTTATTTTCCAAAGTTAAAGCCTTAGCATAACCAATTTAATCAACTATCATTTTAGAATAATGTCAGTAGAAAATAATTTTTCTGATGTTAAAAACTACTTTTTCCCAGATAATTCTTGGAAGTGATTCTGCTCTTTGTTGTTATGCAGATTGACCCTTTAAACCAGAAAATGAATTGACCTTTAACTCTCCTGTAAAAGATATTTTGGTCTTTTTTCCTTCTTTTTTTTCTTTGCCCATGAAGAGGCATTCATATAGTGCATGTGCTAAACATATTCATATAACTATTTCTAAAGCTTTTAAATATTAACAACTATAATTACCTTTGAGTACTCTGTGTATTACTGACTACAGAGACTTGATGACATCCCACCAGTATTAAAGCTAATCCTGCTACTGCTCTAATCCAGGGGAATTTGTTACCCTCAGCCGTGCTGTTTGCAAAGGGTGGGAGAACACAGCAGGGGCTCAGGAGGCATCCATGAATTCTAGCTGAGCCTCTGTCAATTAAAGTGCTTTCAGCCTTTATTGTACAGACAAAAGAAATAGAAAAATTGTATCTGATTGTTGAGGGAGAGCAAGACAATGTGTAACTCTTCAACAATCAGTTTAAATTGCATAATAATACACAACTACCTCAACAAACCTTTCATTCTGTCTATACAAGAAATTAAAGATAAAATATAAAATTGCAACTCTATTGTCCCCTGAAACACAGACTACATATACCATTATCCAGAACTACTGATGGACATGAAGAAAACATTCCCAAAAATATGAACAAATTAGAACTAGGCTTGGATTTTTACCAAAGCCATTATTGTAATGTAATGTAAATATATTTTTGTGAGAAATGAGTTATAAGTTATTTTAAAAGTATAAGGCTTTAACAAAAACAACGTCACACATTGAGATGTTGTTCCTACTTTTTGTGAGAGAAAATCACTGCTTTTCCAATATACCTATGATTATCATGCTGTTATTATAAAAAAGTGTCAAGAGAAAGAGGACTAAAGTATTTACTGTTAGACTGAATAGTCAGATATGCTCTGAGCCACAGGAATGCAAGTAGACCAATAGGACTGCTGTACTTGTATTTAACATATATAATATGTTGATATGGAATACAAAATAGCTGCTACAGTACTGGAGAATTCCAAAACCATAATTCAATTCCAGCGAACGGGACAGATTTGTCTTTTCTCCTTTTGCCAAGCATTTTTTCTTATGAGCTTTAGTTACCTGGTGTGCAGCAGATGGCCTCTTTCTATTAGTTGGTAGAGAACAGCATTTTAAGCATGAAGTGTTAATAAGCTTGCTGTTAGAGCAAACTGTGTCACATCCCTTTAACATCTCTTTCTCTCTAATTTTCATCCAAACGGTTTTATCATCTGAATTACACACAATTGTTGTCTGAATTATATACAGTTTTTCTGGTTTTACTTTTTTATTGTTAAGGAAACTTTCCTGTCTGACCATCCAGGAGCCACATTCAGGCAAGTAACACTCCCACCACCAGAGACTTTCATGGCAGGGACTGAAGTCCGTTCACAGCAGGTAGCCCCAGTGATCCGATGGATTCCTGTTTGTCTCCCTGCACACCCCACTCTCACATCAGGTTTCCTCACTGGTTCAACCCCCAGTTTCCCACAGCAGAGTCTCAGACCTGGAACCTTAAAATAATTTAATCAAGGTGCAACGACAGAATAACAGCTTGAGCTGATGACTCTAAGGAGGGACCCTGAGAAAAGGAAACCTCAGGGCATTTATACCCTCACAGTTCAAGATCTGGGCTCTTCCAGCAGAGTCCTCAGCTCTTGCTGTGTCTCTGAATGCCCTGGTTGGGCCAGAGGTCCTCACGCCCCTTATTTGCAGAGTTTATTTGCCCAGTTTTCAGGCTCTGCCACTGAAGCTCAACCTGCAGCTCAAGCTGCATCTGCTCACCCTGCTACCGGCACTGAATGGATTCCTCAATATTTACCACTTTGATTTCTTCACCAAGAGAGGCTTTCTCCTTATCCTTACCCTCTGCTTCTTCCAGCTTAAATGTACCGTTCAGAAAGCTTATGAGTGCCTCCCCCATACAGAGTCAGCAGGAGGCAGCAAAAACTCGGAAAGAGAACAGAATTGCAAGGCTGGAGGCAACGTCTGCCAACAAAATGAGTGTCGAAGAGTCTACTGAAGAGTTTGCACTAATGAAAGAAGCTGTAAGAATAAGCAGCAAAGAAGGCAAAAAAGAGACTACTGTGTTCTCTTACACCAACACATACTGAAACAAGCTAAGTGACTGTTTACTAGGGAGAGTGGTGGGGGTTTGGACCTTTTAGAAATGTTTGTAGGGATGTGTGTGAAAGTCATATACATATGAAAGCTCTTACATGTAAGTGAGGAAATAATTCAAACACTAGACTTCTGACTGCAGTAAACTATCCTGCGCTGACACAGTTAGTTAACACTTTTTTATTTTACTTTTGTTAAACTCTAACTAAAATTATCCAAGAAAATGAGCAGTCTTTCTTCTATTCCTTATATTCTCTATATATACTTTATTGGTTCTCTTAAAAGGTGAATTTTGAGTTCCCATGCTGATAAATATCTGTGACACTCATCCTGAATATTTCACTCATTGCTAATATTTCAGAAGATCATCAGTGAGGTTGTATATTACCTCTCTAAAGACTGAAGTAGTAATGTCTAAATATATATTTTAGGGAAGTGACTTCAGTGAATGGCAAAACAGGAACAAGGTAAATATTATAACAGGTAAATATTATAGGCAGTATTATAGGTGGGGACAATATTTTCAATTTTTTAAAATTTGCTAAGAAATGTCTTTTTTATTTTTTCTTTCATTTGTACATAACTATCAAACAGAGGCAGTTGGGGCTTAATTTTTCTTTTTCAGGCATCTGCTTTGGATTTATTTATTCTTGTTTTAACAATAATAAATTGAAATTATTGTTTATTCATCTCATTGGCTTTTGAGAGAATCACAAGGAAAATCCAGTTCTCCACACCAAAAAAAAAAAATCACTTTTTCTATGGGAATGTATTAGCACCACCTTCAAAACTTGTATTTGTTACAAAAGTGACCTTTGTGCCAAGGATGTGAATTTTGCTCTTCCATCATATACTAAAAATGGCCAAATTTTTAGGGGGAGGCCTTTGGGAAACAGTAATTCAAGGTGATTGAAAGAAACATGTTTAAGCAATACATCCCATATACATGCCAAATATAACAAACCCTAAGACTTTGAAGTGTGCCATGTCTGTAGTACTCCCCACTTCTAGTTACCACTTAATAGCCAGTGTTAGGTGTTGAACTGAGAGCTAATCTTTCCTTGCACAATCATTTACTCTTCTTCTTCCAGGCCTTCCTGAGGAGAAACCCAGTTGCCTGATTCAGATATAGAGGGAACAAGAGCTGGATTTAAATGGCAACAGTCATTGAAAGTAATGACAGTTTGAAAGTAATGACAGAATTTCAAAAGAAAGGAAAAAAAAGTATGAAAGATAGTGAGATAGCTAGCAAAAGCCTAAACACTGTGTAAGCACTGTTCAATGACAGTCAGAACTCTGATTTGTTATCAACATTGTTTTGGTCCCAAATATGAAACACAGCATCATATGGGCTGCTCTAAACAAAAGTAAGATGTAGTACATTCAGTAAGATAAGAAGGAATGGCAGAATAAGAAGTGAAAGACTGAAAAACAGAAAAAAAAAAATTTTATAGCAAACCTGACCGAAATTGAGGGCATGTTCTGTTTTCCGTAACAAGAGTGGTGTGGGATTCAAGCTCTGCCTCTCCAAAATGTCTCATCCTCTGTCAAACCAAGTCCATCTTACACATTAGTGCTTCTCCTTGAGGACTACACCAGAAATGACCATCATTTATTGTATTTTAAGTGCTTTTGAACTTTCATAGCCTAAAATGTGAATTCAATTTTTAGTATATTTCACAGATACAACAGAGTAACGTAGAAGCAGCTGGCACTGCTTCATGCTATATTTTTAATCTCAACATAAGTGTTTTTCATTTTAGCCTCTGATGTTCTGCACTGAAGATACATTTGCAGACTACTGAAAACCAGGTCTGGTAGAATTGAGAAAGGAATGTAGGACTTCTCAGTATGAATCAGGTTTACCATATGACTTCAAAAACGTGAAAGAAAAGCTGATATGGCAATAAAAAGTTGCTTCTTGAATAAAGTAATACATGCCACATAAAATGCCAGCTTAGAGAAACCATGCTGTTTTGCTCTCGTTAATTTGTTAATTCACTGACTTTATAGCTCCTCTAGCAGAGGCATTGAGCATCAGAGTTCAGTTCAAAAGCATTAAACTAGGGAAGACATGCATACTTTTTTGACACATCTCTTTTGCTTATGCAGAACTTCTTTCATGTTAGAAGCCTGAAGCAGAAAATATTGTGACAGGGGAGACAGAAATCAAACAAGTGCTTGTATTAGCAGAAACAGCATGGACTTTGAGATAAACTTATTTCCTGATAGATTAAAACATTTCAGAATGAAAAAATATTTGATTGCCATCATGTGTATTAAAACTTACATTACTTTGACATATGGAAAAACTGATCTTATGACTCTTACCAGAGCTCAGATGGCTTGTATGATAGAAGCACACGTATGAGCCAGAGCACCACGCTTACAGTCCCTTCTTTTTCAAGTATGCCAACATAAACCAGAAAACTTAGCCAGGTAGTTTTGGGTTTTTCAGGATTTTTCTTTCCATTTGTTTTTTATAAAGTAGTTGAGTAAATTTATTGCTTTCTTACTTGTTTAAGAACAAACAACTTGTTCTATCAATTGCAGTGGGGGGGGACATACCATGTTGAATAATCCCCTCCCCCTAGCAACTAATCCTTTCTTGCCAAAAGCAAACCAATATATTTATTTCCATTTTAGTTCCTTCTTGTTGTGTTTGTTCCCATTCCAAAAATATTTCAAGCTCCTAATTGCACATTATTGAGGAAATTAATACATAGTGTTGTATACATTTTTTACTTCCTTTTTTCCAAGTGAAGAAGGAGTAGTGGACACAAACTGCACTGAAGCTGTTAAATTAGCTGTCACCTAACAAAACTCCCTCTTCTGAGCATATTTGACACCACCACTATGCAGTTCTGCTCAAAAGAGCTGCAGGAATAGATACATTCCAGCGTGACAGGCTAACAACAGACAGTGAGATACTGTGCCAACACAGTTGAAATTATTTTCCAAAGTGTTTCACAATGTACAGAACAAATTCTGAAAAAGGAAAATAGTCCAAGACCTTCTATCAAATTCTGAAGATATTCTCCCACAATGAGGATTTCAAAAATCAGGATCTCAATACATACACAAATGCAATATGGTATTGCCTCTGTGGAAAGTGGAAATCTCCTTGCAGGAGGTGGGAAGTCTCTGACTCTTGCAAAGGACTTGACAGTAAGGGTGTCTATATTCTGCAGCATACCTTCACTGCATAGACCAGTATCATACTTCTTTCTTTAATTAAAGCTGTTTTCATATTTTTACGTTCTAGAAATCTGAATTCACCCACCCACAAATTTTGAATGCCTTCATAATTTACATACATCATTTGACTCTATCAAGATTTCCTTTTCCAACCTATTTACTGCCCATATCTTTATTTTTAACAGAGCTGTACATAGAACTTCAGCCAAAGAAGCTATATAAAAGCATTAAAGTTTATATTTAAATTTTGCATGAATATTTAATTTGTACAGAATTGTAATTGCTAAAAGCAAGTTGCTTATTTTTAAGCCATTGACTTTGAAAATAACAGACTTGAATGTCAATGCAGCCTACAGTATGAACATTCACTTTGAATAATCAATAATGTTTTTTAATTGTATATGAAAATTAGTTAATGGCAGTTTCAGGTTCCTTGCTGGATAACAATTCATTTTAAACATCCATAATTCAATCAGATTACACCTTGTTTTACATATTTTAATAGAAGCTTTCTTCTGGTTATTTTACAAGTTATATATGCAAATTGTGTATTAAATAATTGATGAAGCACCTTGTTTTGCTTGTAGCTATAAGTGATGCTTTTCTTCACAAATATATTTAGGCAGTAGTTCTTTTCACAGCAAGATTTTTGCATAGTATTTTAAAAGACATTTAAACTCCTACCGTGATGAGGGCTTATTTAGAAACACCAAGTATAATTTAGTAACCTGATTTATGAAGCAATTTATACAATATAGTGAAATAGCATTGTAGAAGAATTTCATTGCATAGGGATACTAATCTTCTCTGAAGATCCAAAACTCTGTTACTCTTGGGCAATTCTGTATTATTACAGTCTATGATAGGACAAAGTATATCAGGGTAATTAGCCTTCCTGTTTTATTAATGCTTTATAAAACTGTTAGAGGTTAATGCTGCAGTTATTTTTTCCTGCTGCCCAATTTAATCCCATAATACTTGGTAACAAGGGGAAATAGAGTAATTAATCTTTTACTAGACGTGGTAAATGGTGTAATGGAATATTACATATTATGCATTATTTAAAATTATATATATATATGTAGGTATGTAGGTATACATAGACATATATAACAAGGAAATTTTAATATTAAATATTCCAAGATCTGTGTAACCTGTTGTTTAATAGTGCCAGTGTTTTAAATGTTACTTCCCTCTCTTTTCCTTATTTTTCACTGAACAATTAACATATGCTCAGTATTTCTGTAAAAAGACTTTTTGAAATAAAATTGGATATTGGCAGACAGACTGGGCCCACAAAATCTTAGATACTTAAGCTTTGTGTTTCCTAACCTTGTAAGTACTACATTAGTAATAAACAAACCTTTCTTTCATCTGAAGATATGCACAATATAAATGCAAATTTGATAAAAAGCTGTCCTTTTCAAGCTGTGGTATTTGAACAAATGAGAAATAGTTTTCATGATTGAAAAGTCTGGAGAGTTCATGATATTGTGTAGGCACTTATGAAGTTTCAGCTTGGGCACTTAAAAATGAGAATCATTTCAGTGCCTGTAAATTAATATAACACAATACAACACACACACGCAGAGTAACTTCCCTTGACAACACTGAGATCTTTGGAGAGAACTCCAATAGAAACTAGTGGGAGAGGCAGCTCCATGTTGATCTCAGAACACAAAAAGTCTTCCTCTGAAGAATCTCAATCTTAAATGTATGTATTTCAAAGGCCTCCATTTTCCTCATGAAAGAAGGGATATGTCTGCCACTAAACACAGAAAATGCTGAGGAGATGCCCACTAAAGGTCAGAAAAGAGCTACAGATGAAGCCTGTCAGTTTTCACCCTTTGTTGCAATGTTTCATGAAGAACCTGGGGAACAGCAGTCTTTGAAAAGTATTTGTAAATGCAAATCCTAATTTCTACAATTAGGAATTTCTCTTTTTAAAGGACATAAAACAGATAACACTATAAAATGCAATGTTAGTGAGTTTTCCTTCAAAAAATTAGTAAAGCATGTCTCTTGATATGCTGGCATTCTTCTCCTGTCTCTTTGCATTTTTTTTGGAACCTACAGCAAACTGATCACCTGCGTGTCAGAACAGGGCAAGCAACACCCCAAGTCTTGTTCAAAACACTTGCAAGCACTACTGAGTGCCCCAGAATAAAAGCCCAAAAGATGCCAACATTTTCCCATCTGCTTTACTTGTTTTAGCTGGCAGTGAGACCAATTAAAAAGAGATATTTATGTTACATTTATTTCTCATGCTTCTTGCAAGGGAACAGGCCTTTGGAAATCTGCAGGACAAATCTACTTCCCAGCAGATTTTTTTTTTTTTATTTTTATTTCTAGTGTCTCTCTATCTTAGTGTTTCCATTTTGTTTCCCTATTTTTTTTAATATAGCTTCATGTTATATTTAAAATAGTCACAGGAAAAAAACAGACTGTATATTTAGATCACTTATGCATACAATATCCAAACCTAGGATCTTTTGATAACAACCACCTGTAATTATTTGGGTAGTTTGTTTTGCATCATGTTTATTGGTGATCAATCCCATCACCCTTACGAAGTTTCTTAAATTAATGAAAGCATGAGATGCTATATTTATGTAAACTAATGTAGATTAGACCATAACTCTAATTTACAGAGTGGGATAGATTTGATGTTGTATAGTTGTTTCTTTTTTTTTAATTTGAAACTGACAACTATAAGAACAATGAATATTTAAAAGTATTTCATTATCTTGATTTCATTCTGACATAGCACGTAAAAAATAGCATGTAAAAATCCAAATTCAGTAAGAAATGCTTTTCCACATGTGAAGACTCAACGCAATACAAGCACCAAAAAAAAAAAAAAAATTGGAAATTTTTCCATTACCATGTGCATTTTGAAAATAATAATATGGAAATCTTATATAGGTTTTCAGTAATCCTACGCTAAAATTATTAAATAATAAAATATTGTTGGGAAAATGTATAAGGTACTTTAAATATTAAATACAATAATCAGAAATTGGTGTTTATATCATAACAAGCTACAAATTTCATTAGAAAAATGTAGTAAGTAGCAATAATTTTTCCTTTTATATCTGGAACTTGAGATGACCTTAAGCAGTTGTCATATTTTTTTTTTAAGTTGATTGCATACTGGTTTGCAACTGATTTCTAAGTATTGATCTCTCAAAATATAAAAGTGCTTTACTAAATTGGTTTTTGCTAAGGTATAAGAAAAAAGCAGTCAGAAAATTGTGCTATTAAATGCAACTATTTAGTCCAATATTGTCCTTCTTAGGAAAATACTCTTTCATTAACTGAAGAACAAAATTTTACTAGTTTTCATATTGCTTTTGTCAAAGTACATTTACCAGTAGTCAAATGTCAAGAAGATGACATTGTCAGTTTATTTAAAATGTGAGGAATGTATTGGTAAGCAACAGTTTTCATCCTAAAATTTTTAACTTTACATTGCAATGTCCTAAGCCATTTTTCTCAGAGTTACCCAAAAACAAAATAAATAATGACTGCTGTCATTCTTTCCTTCTTACACAGAATTAGCAATGTAATCCCATTTTGGTATTAATCACTATAGTTTCAACAGCATGTGCCATTAATTCAACTTAATGTGCTGCAACTAATCAATACTTAGTCTGTAAACTCATTTGTTCTTTGGCTCTACATCACAGAAATAATTGTTGTAAAGTAGCTCTTTTTATCATCTTCAGAGTGAAGAACTGTTTAGGTAAACTCTGTAACTCAAGTTTCAGAGGATGCATTAATCTTACACTAAAATTATGATTTTCAAAGTATTTAACGTGTTTCTCTAGTATTCTAAAATACATTTTCAAATAATACTACAGAAGCCTGAAATGGATTTTATGAAGTATAAGAGGTTTTTACTTAGTGAATACTTACAGAATTCGCACTTCGTAAAACACAGTAGTTCACACACACCATTTTGCAAAGTGAGGTTAGGTCACTTAATATTCAGTAATTACTACAAAATGTTAATATGGTTCAATACAAATGCCATATTTTTAAAAGAATCACTTTGACTTCATCTGTTAATCTTTGTTACTGTTTCAGACTGTGGATGTTTCCTGCAGTTTGCTGTGTCATGTGGCGAGCCACTCTGCACGCTGCATTTTGACACGAGCAAACTCAGGAAATCAGCTCTCCCAGGCACTTCATTCTCATTGCTGCTTTCCCCTCCTAGCATTACTGCACTGGCAGATTTGCACACACCACATAAACTGTATAATCATTTCCATTTTTCACCTGATATGATGTCTCTCACCTCACTGAACTTCCTTGGCATTTACTGTGAGCTTGATGCATTCCTGTGCTCTGTCTTCCCGCTGGTGAGGAGGTGTGGAAGTGTGAGGCTGCCCTGTGACTGTAGCATGAGGATGGTGGCATTAGGGGCTTCTGAGGCAGCCTGCTCTCCTAACCTTCCTCTGCTCCTGGGCTGCAGAGGGCAAAAAGGTCTGCAGTTATGGCCCCGCCTTCCCAATATTCTGTGAACTGGTGTCCTGAAGACCTGTACTCACTTATTATCCTTTGCACATAGCATGACTAGCAGTAACTGTTTGGTATGCTGACTTGAAGAGATAAAATACAAGGATCTTCTACTTGACTAGAAAATGAGACCTTTATAAGGACCATGGCTGCCCAACTATGGTCTCTCCTTGCAGCTCACTTCATTAGGGCTCTCCTCTTGGATATACAGGATTCTCCTGTACAATCTCTCTGCTGTAGAGGTAATGGTCAAGATGTTCAGAGATGATAATCACCCTCTGACAGATTTGCTGGACAGAAATATTGCCATGAAAACACTCATAGAAGAGAAAGCAATCAAAACTTTATTTTTATTTAATCAGTCATGATGCAAACTATAGTTACAGCAGTTTTAGAAAAGGCCAAAGCTGTTAGGGACACAGAGTCTGCAGGTTTTCATGTTAGAATGAGAGTGACTGTTGACAGCAAGATGAATCGATGGATCAAGTAACTTCCTTTGGGAATATAATGTATATATCCAAGTGAAACAAAAGTGGATAGGCTAAACTTGCAACTAATCAGATAGACAGCAACAGATGTAATTGGATTTGCCTTCCCTAAGCAGCTTCATAAAATACAACTTTTTCCTTGCTCCTCTGAGAGATCAGCCTCAGATGACCAAGGGGAAATACACTGGGATTGGGCCAGTGTTTGTGGCAGCTCAAGCACTTAGAGACATGAAAACTGCCTGTCCCATGTGCTTTTGCCCAGTTTATTCTTTCCCACCTTTGCCAAGTGCAAGGTATGGACAAACCAGGACCATATTTTACTTCAATTATCTTTCTTATCCTTTTGCCATTTTCTTTCATAAATTAATCACAATTCAGCTGCATCTGATTCACTGCTAAAGGGTACTGCCTAGCAGGAATATCTGGCAAAAAAATTAACTTGATATGTTTCCTTTAGTTGTACCAAAGAAAACTAAAAAAGATCAAAACAAAAACAGACAAACCCACAAAAAAAACCCCCAAAAAACCCACAAACCCACAAACAAACAAAAAAATCTCCCAAAAACCAACCAAAACCCCTACCAAAAAACCCAAACCAAAACAAAAAAACAACAGCAAAACCCTGTTGTTTCCCTGGGGATTGACGCAATATATAAAGAATTTTTTTTCCAATATAGAGGCACCTATATCCAAAAGCCATGCTTTGCTACCTGACTCTTTATAAAAGATGGCAGATCTGAAAGAAATCATCCAGGAATGCAGGCAGGTCCGGGAGGAAAAGAGTGAGCTGTCTGTACATGACTGAAATACTGAAATACTGTTCTGCATTCCACAAGGAATTATCACTAATGTTATTATCATTGGTAACACTGGTAACATTTTCTACCTAAATCCTAACAGACTTGTGGCACTGTGAAATGCTTTCTGCAGCTGCTCAAAGGTTCTGCTTGGGAGGAAGAGCTGTGGGAAAGCTCCAGGTCCTGAGATGCACAGGGTATGCTCAGGGTATCAGCATTTGCCATGCTGATATTTGCATTCCATCTACCCCCCATAAGCCACAAAGCCAAAACTAAGCTTTCTGCTTTATAGAGAGAGAATATTAAAAAGATCTAACATATAAAAATGGTGAGAGGTGTTAGTATTTAATGTATCTTTTTAAAAAAATTGCTAATTGGCATCAAATGATAATATCCACTCTTATTACTTCTCTGAAGCCAAATCCCCAACTACCTTTTTTGTCTACATAAGCAGGGGCAAAAAAAATGTTTAAATGCTTAAGGCTTACATCAGAAAGAGCATCAAAATACATTTGACTCCAAGTTTTTGTATTTTAATCTTACAATTTTAAAAAACTTTATATATGTAAAAGTAATGGTAATAATAATGCACTTCTTAGATTTATGTTGGACAGGAGTCAGACATGAGAATAAAGTTTTGCAAGTCAAAACACAAAGATAAAAAAGACAATTTTCATTTGAGGTAAACAACAGACTGCCTTATAATAATTTCTTCCATAGCCTGTCTTACTTCCACTTTCTGTAATTACATGAGGTGTTTGACAGCATGTGCTCTGAGAGCGTTAGCAGAGATCACACAGCTCCCAGAAGTAACTTATAAATAATGAAATAATCACCCATTCAGATACAAACACCAAAGAGATGGATCAACTTTTTCTGCTACACCTTGCATAAAAAGTTCCTTTTGAGTGCCACACCATCGATGTGCAATATTTAAAGCAGAAAATTGTCATGCCTCTTTTGTTTCAGTGAGCATACAAAAAACTCACTTTGCATTAAACAATGCATGACAGAAACACAGAGACAAAACCATATCCCCTAGACATCAGCTTTCAAGACACTCTTTCTCTCTGCACTTGCAGAATAGCACACAATGAGGCAAACACAGCATAGGTTTCACTTCACTGAGTTCAGTGTTATTACATGAGGAATTAATTTATCTGAATACATCTTAGTCATTACATTAACACTTTTAATGAGTTCTGTGTGAATGCTGGCCTAACCTCTGGCTTTTTTTTTTTTTTTTTTCCCTGGGCTAAAGGGACTCTCAGCTTTCAAAATTCAAAAATATCCTCTTTTTCTTGATTCAAGGCTGGCCTAATTAATGGAGAAAGAGCTCTCAGGATATTAGTCAGATTGCCAGTTCAGAGAAAGTGATGCTCAAAAACTAACAACCTCATGGTCCCACAGATAGCATTTTGATTTTAGCTTTACACTTTACCCAGGGAAGAAGGTGTAAAGGGACCAAACAGATGTCATTCCGGAGTGCACTATGCATGCAATGAGGAGAAGGTGATGTTGTGATCTCCATCTTCTTGAGAAGTTGGGAATTACAGCAGTTCTTAACCCCTGCTGTGCAAGACTGGAGAGAGGCAGTCACCAGACACAGTGTGGCAAGGCAAGGGAAGAATTTAGCTGTGATATTGAGTGAGGGGAATTTACAAAGTGTAAATTTAGATACAGAAAATTCTCAGATACCTTCACTGTGCCTGGTACAAAATTGATGAAGTCTATATGGCACTGTTCTGCCTGGATTTCCTAAATTGCCATGTGTCCCTGAATTCTAAATAACCCAATATACAAAAATGCTCCTATAAATAAAATGCAGGGGGGTTTCTATATGCCGTATTTTTTTGATTTTTATACCATCATATTCTGCTTTCTACACTCAGTAGAGTATTATCAGTGGAGTTCTAATTCAGTGACAACTGAAATAATAACCATTTTATGACCATAGCATCCCAACATCTCTCTCTTTGATTTGTATATTTGTAAGGATTCCAGAATATATATGCAGTCACTAAAAATAAGGGTATAAACAAACAACTTACAGACAGAATTTTTGTGGTTGCTGTCTTTGCTGGGCAACATCTTGACTCCTCTTGATTTCAGTTCAATTGCTTTTTTTACTGAGAAGACAAGCAAAGAGAAGATAATTCATTATTAAACCTCATTAAAAGGACATATAGCAGCAAAATCATGCATTACAATAGTACAAAGTTATACAGGAAACCTACAGCAAACTGAAATAACTGCAGCTTCTGTGATAATCCAAATGCATTTTTGTTTTTTATTTATTTTTACAAAAATACAACCATTTATCATGTTTCAGAAGATGTCCTTTTTAAACAGACATTATCAGGATTGGCAATATTTTGAATTCAAGTTTCTTTACATTCAAAGAAAAGAACAGCCTGTCTTAATTACAGGCGTAATTAATTACTGTGCTTGCCATTCCATACAAGAAAATCTTAAACATTTTAAATTTTTTTTTCTTACATAAAATGTCCAGAACATTATCTACACATATTCAAGGACTAGTAGTTTTAAGTGTGATATTCACATCTGCTTTTATTTGATTCACTTTTTATCAGGAGACATTCTTTTAGTTCAGTTTCCTAAGGAGATTAACACAGTGTGTTACATTATTTGGCTCACCTAAACCCTTTTGAATCTACAGGGCAATTTCAACTGAATTAGAAAGAAGAAAGAGAGTAAGAGCTCTCAAAGGGGCAAAGTTTTGTGAGAAAGAACAGATGCATCAGAGGTTTAATATCTTTTTTCTCTGTTTAGTCAGCTGAATGGCTGATAAACTCCCAGCCTATCCCTATTAAGTAGTTAGGGCACCATAGGTGGGATCAGGAGCCAAGTAGGAAGAAACATGAGAAGACAGTAGTACAGCTATACATTAAGGAAGACACAGGGTAAAATTTTTATTGTAATGGTAAGAGAAAAGGGTAGAAATACAGGATACCTTCACAGGATATTAATTAGTTCTGTGGGAACAAATTGAGCAATGGAAAGTAAAATCAGACGTAGAAAATAATTGTGGAACAGCCTGAGCAATTCAAAACTATTGTGTCAAAATACAATAGCAATTGCAAAATAGCTGATGCCTGACTCTGTATCAGAATGCTAATGACAACATCATGATGCATGTCAGTTACCAAAAATTACAAAAACCTGTAATCCTTCCCTGATTCATATTAAATACTTTTTTTCCTAGACCTTGCAGGGGTTAATAATCTCAAAATGCACTTATTTATCCAAGATGCAAACAGAAACAAGAATTCAACTCAAACATTTCTTTTATGGTGGTAATTAGTACCTCACAGTATATAAATTCATATTACAGAATGTCAGTTATACTTCTGTCATTACATGGTATAAATTTTACATTTACTACAATATACACTGATCTGTATGCAAAGATTTCTAAGAAGGGAAGTGGTAGAAAGAGCAAGCTAAGAGGTCTTTGAATATTGCATCAAGAATCATGATTCCATTGTATTTATATCTATGTTGGACTACTAATGCTTTTGCAACCTCAGAGTGAAGGCTTTTCTTGACTACTGAAATTGAGCAAGTACTGCAGGAAGTACTTTCTGTGCTATGTGCAAGTGCAGTCATTCATGCCTAAACCTGGAAAACAGGTGTTCAAATGATGAAAGAGGATTGAAACACAATTGTAGCTGAATAGTAGGAAATTGTTAGGATAGCAGTGTGATGTTTTCTTCTAAGGCAGGAACTGTACATTATACAGAGACACAATGCAGACAGTAAGATTAATATCCCCAAGGTCTTTTGGAAGAGCAAATTTAATGGATATGGTTTTCTTGGGATTAGTTTCTAGACTTAGGTATGAAAATCTCCATCAAGTGCCACCTTATGTTCAGTTTTTCAGGCTGTGTAACAAGTCTGTTAAAATTATTCCACATTTAATGGGAAATTAACAATGCAATTCTTGCAGTGAGTATTTGGGATACTGTCTGATGTTGTGGTCCCTCCACCAGTAGGAATTTCTCAATGTATTAATATCTGTGTCATGTAAAACATGTGAGAAGTTCTTTGAGGATTAAAAACCCATATTGCTTACATGGATGAGTATTAAAAACATTGAATTACTAGGAAGTGAACAGAAAAAAGAACTATATACTCCTTCTCCTCTTTGTCCTGTGACACTATTTTAGAGTAAAAATGACAATCATCACTCAAATTCCTTGTGACATTTCACTCTTAAGGGCATTTGTTATACATATTTGAAGCACACTTCTTGTGAATGAGGAAAAATTATACTCACCAGCTTTATTTGAAATACAGACCACAAATTGAAACAAGAGGCTTTGACTTGTTATATGAAAAGCTTTTTGACTGTCATGCATTGAAACAGGTCCTGCAATTTCTATCCTTGAATTTTTTTCATATGTCAAGAAAAAGGCATTCCATATCTAACTGAAAGGACATTAGGTAGGGGACCCGCAATACTTAAGATCAGTCATCTAAATGTATGTTTTATGAAGAAAAATATCTAACTCAAGAGGGTGATTCATCCCCTGCTAAGACAGACACAAGGAATCCTCCTCTGTAGATGCCTTTTCCTCTCCATAAAACATTACAGAAACATATAATACTTGCTGAAGATAGATCTCTACATTTTAGACAGTAAACATTAAGTGGAATGAGCATTTATGCCTGGAAAACTTTAACAGTCAAATGTAGGTTTGGCTCCAAATATGGAGACATATGGATCCAAGAGATTACATAGGATAGTTTGATATATAAAAAGCAAATTTTTGCCTCTTTTATACTTGAGTGTGTAAGTTTTCCCATGTGGCCTGTATGGTGTTTTCCTTGTAGTTTTAAAAGGTATTAAGAAAGCATAGTGTTTAAGATAAAAGCTGTTCAACCTCTGAAAAAGAAACAGAGACTACTTCACACTGTGGTTCAAGTGAATCAGTTCAACCCCTCCTGTAAATAAAAGATATACTCTAAATTGCATGTTTTATAACAATTTAAATCACATTTGAATACCTTTTCTGAGACATTTGTCTTTTACTTCCTCATTGCTCCTTCATTAAAATGGCTTTCCTGATTTCAAAGATGATTTTCCATTTAACAGCACAAAAAGAGGAACAGGTTTACATTAATAATGCTGGAATTGAACAGCACTTTCCACCTTTTAAGTGACTACTTTCTAAAATCTGCATAGCTTTCTACTACCTTCACTTAAACATTCAGTTAATCTTACTGAATTAAGTGGCTTCACCTTTTCTGTTAATCATAACTTCAAGAGTCTTTTGGAGATGAGTAACCTATTCAGGGAGGAGGGCAGAGAGCTGAGCGCTGGAAGTCCAAGACAATCTTATCAGCCTACTGGAAAGCACCAGTGGTATTCCTTAAACTGTTGCTACATCTGAAAGAAACTCAACCATGAAAGGAAAATATGCCTGGTCTTATTTGAATGGATCACAAAAGTAAAACTTTCAAGTTGTAAAGCTTCATTCAAATCCATGCAGCTCTTAGTTTCTAACATATTTGAGCATGTGCAAAGAAAATGCATTTTACCCTAAACTTGGGTGACATAATAAGCTTTTCCCCAATTACCCAAATACAAGAGTATCTTCCCGTTTTTTTTTCCTGCATGAAATAACCTCCAAGACCTCAAATACTGGCTACCACTCAAAGCTAAAATATTCTGACATCATCTACTGGTACTTCCTCAAGCTGCTCTGCTGCTGCTCTGCTGAGTTCAGCTCTTGGCTGCCTTTCACTGCAGATTTATCCTAAGTATGGATATTTGAAGGTGAAGAGAAACAGCATATTGCCCAGTATCTGGTGATCACAAGATGCACCTTTCCTTGCAGCTTGAAGCTCTGTGTCACTATAAGGAATATATATATATATATATTTGAACAGTTCTCTGGTTTTGTTACAGTACAGAAAAAAAAACCACCAACATTTTCAGTAATTTTTATATATGATAAATATCTATTAAAAAGAGTTATACTTTTTTAAAAATATTTTGCAGAGTTCAGTAAAAAACAGTGATGTGTTTGCAAGAACATTCATGGGATTATTCTTGAAGAAAATTAGCAAATTTATCTCAGTACAATGCTGAATTCATCAATTTCCTTTTGCTTTCATTTCACTGTTCTGATTTTCTTCAATCTGAGTAATCCTATTGTGAAACAAAATATTTTCTTAATTCAGATTGAAGAGTCCACTCCAGTGCTCTGCTTTGCCCTAGTGCCTAATCTTTTCGTGTTCTCCTCCAAAGACACAATTATGAGAATACCACCTTTTTTTGGCTTTGGAATAAATAATCTACAGTTTCACATTTGGCAGCACCAGTTTATACTTATCTCCAGATTATACTTATGGATCAGACATTTCTTTCTTATTACTCAAAGTCATGTGGGACCACTAAACAGATCATTACCTCTTTCTAGGTTTTCTTCTGCTTCACTGTGGCCTGTTGTACCATGAATTCTTTCTAAAAGCTTAGTATTTATGCGAGTAAGGAAAAGCAGTCATTCTCAATCTTACTATTCACTTCAGTTTATGAAGCAAATTCTAAAATAATTTTGTTGATAAAACAATATCCCACAGTCAATAACCTGTAAGGATCCTTACAAGCTTTTCCTCTCAGCAACCCACTAGACTTTCCGCAGAAGCATTACAGTTTTCTGTAGGATCTCTAGTTTAAACCAATTCACTGGAATAGTCCATCCCTTTTGAGTTTCTCTATTCCCTGCCTGAAGAGTATTCTGTCTAATACATTCTCCCAGTGTTTCTCTCACTAACAGCTTTCAAAATCTTCCCTACTAATCGGTATTATAACTCCAGAGAGCTTCACAGCAGGCACAAATGTTTCTACTATACGGCTACCTGTAAAAGCTGTAGGGTCATGAGCAGTTGGCTTCCTTGTTCCATCAATTCAGCAAAGTACTGCCTGTCACTATCAGACCTTCCACCTGCTCCCTGTGCTGGAAATCTCTGCATGCAGTACTAGTGAATAAATGGCACCAAGACAAATTGGTGTCACAATAGATTTTTACACAAATCTTTCTCATTCTATGTGTATAAGCTGACACAGGATCTGCAAGTTTAAAAAGGAGCACAGCCATTTGTTTTCCATTAACCTCTATGTCTCCTAGCTGGCCCCTTGCCCTGATGGACTGCCTTACCTACTTTGTGCTTTCAATGCATGATATATCATAATAAAACCAGTCCAGCAGGCATCAAGTCTTCAATGACTGCAGATACCCTCCACAGTTCTGGAAAATTGTATCAACACAATTTGCTCTATGAATATACTGCGTTGCAGAACACACTGGGCAGTAGTTTGTAGGAATTGTCTCTAAAAATAAATCATAAAATGAGATCCACTCAGTCCCTTGTTTGAATGCCACTTCGACTATAGTCTTTTGAATAATTCTGGTGAGGATAACACCATGCCAAACAATGGCTGAAGTCTGAACTGCTGTTACTAAATTGGTATCCTTTTAGTGTTGATACCATGAGGCAGCTATGTCTGAGCCTTTTTAGCAACATTTTACTAGACACTTAAGAAAGAAGTATTACCTGTGGCAGTACTGGACTACATATTTAACAGTGGTTGTGTTAACCACAGAAAAGACTGGTCAAGAAAGATGGTGGATTATCTCCTTGTTGATGTTTTCATATCAAGACTGGTTTACTACTCTCTTTATAATAAAATTTAACAAGATAGAAATTATTGTCTCAGTACCATTTAAAGGAAAATTGTACTCAGCATCTCTTAAGAGCTAGAAAATAACAGGTTTTCCTGGCTTTTTGATTTTATAAATTGCTTTTACTAATTTTCTTTTTGAAATTTACTATAAGTAACAATTATAAATTAAACCCCTGACTAAAAGTACCATGCATCAAGGAAATACTGCAAATTCCTTTCGCTTATTTAAAACCTCATTTCTAGGATTTTCAAGAATATGTAGAAAGAATGGGCAGGCATTTATAGGCAGACTTAGGGAATTATGAAAATTCATTGAAAGAACTAGCAATTGCAAGTTGATTTACATTATTTCACTCATGATTTTCCATTAGTACACATTTATTTCAGCAGCCTCTTTTTTATTCATTGTTTGACTTCAGGATTATCTGTTTGTTAAATCCTGAATTACTGAATGTAGTCAAACACAACAGATAGATAAATTCTGATATATAATTATCAAACTACCTAATACCTTCTTGAACCTCTGAAAACTTGCCAAAAATAGAATACTTTATTTGAAACACTTTGCAACAGAGACCCGAGTTACTGTGAAAGTAAACACACCCATTAATCACATTTTGCTTTGGAAACTTTCTTATTCTGTTCTATTTCCAGGAATTTTGAAAAAAAAATATTTAACTTAAGCAGATTAGTTTTAGCTGTATAGATAAAAGTATTGTGAGGGTCTTTCCACTTCAAAAGAAAACCAAAAATATTAAAACAACCTTCTATTGTCCCAGAAATAAGCAAAAGCTTACTGTATGAACAAGCATACTGTACATGCTGTAAACACGCAAAAAAAGTAGAGGATTCTTTATCACACCTTTTAAGTCATTCTGTGTACATTGATAAGCTTTGTTTCTGGGAAGTGCTAGGTTTTCATCTCCTAGTGAGCCTGCTAATGATACCTCACCTCTGGGGAATTTACACATTTATGAAGCACTGGCATATGACAAATCATATACTCTGCAACTCCCACTGAATATGCAAAGGATCTTCGTGTATGAGCAGAAGTGAGGGTAGAGGAATTAAAAAAAAAAGGAGTTCATAACTAAATGACTGTAACATCTTTTCCCCTATGGCAATGCCACCAAGGAACAAGGCACAACAAGGACTGTATCCAGTCACATCTAATGTGAGTGTTCATTTCCATGAGACCAGTGTTGCTGGCATGGCAGACATGAAGAAGACAAGGCAGAGCATATCACTGCAATGTAATTTTTTTCTGGTGGTTTTCAGGGCCATTAAAAATCATTCCTCCTTCTGACTAGAAACTCAGAAACTATGAAAAAAAATTCCACATGAAAACACAGACAAACTGGGACATCAACATTTTTATTGATGAAATCAACATCAAAATACAAAAAATCAAATGAAAATGACACACAATGTGTGGAGAGGAAAAAACAACAAACATCAAAACAGACCCTTCACTCTATACCTAATTAATTTTTAAAAATTTTTAAATTTTCTTTAAACTCCTACTCTAATCTGATAGAAGATGGGATAATAAATATGATTTAAGGGGAAATCCAAACACCAATCATTTGGATACACCTTTTACATCACAATTTTTTATTTATAAATTCAGCTTACCAAGCATTTTAAAAATACATTTACTTAATGCATTAAGATGTGCAATTCTAGTAGTGCTATTTTTTTATGCCAGTGAGATGGTTTTCTTGACCGTGTTAAAAATGGGACACTAAATATTGCTAAAAATGCAAGATAGAAAGATCTGAAAAAAATTGCTGAACAAATTAATTATGCAAAGCTTTAAATCCAATTGGTATTTCCAATATTTTAATGAAATCTATTATAATAATTCTGTTTGCCTGATCAAAGAGCAAACAAAGAAAAGAAAATTCACTTGACTGCTTGTTAGTATTAGTTTTGGCTGACTGGAAAAGGCCAAGTTACAGCAATAATATAGCTATGATAAGATGATAATAAACATGATGTTAATTTGATATGAGGTGAAAAGCGTAATTAAAGTATCTGTATGCTAACTATATAAAAAGTCTGATAATCTGAATTCTTACTAGGAAAAGAAAAAAAGTTTCTTATCCCACTGTTGCTCAAATAGGTGTGTTGTGCTGCCTCCCTTGTTGACTTGCTATTGAAAAGCCAGTGATGTTGCTAGATGTGTTATATTAATGTGGTGATTTAACACCAGATGGAAATTAAACTCCTAATAAGCCACTCCCCTTTCCCTCACCCTTGCCAGTAAGAGGGGGACAAAGACAGACACTATGGGTTGAGATCACAAAAAGGAAAAAAAACAATGGAATAAGGAACACACAGTAACAGCAACAATAGCAATAACAAAAGTATACAAAAAAGAGAAGGTGCTTTACACACTACAGGAGTTCACCACCTTGACTTAGTTCCATGGCTGCCAGAACAAAGATGGTGGATGCTCCTGATAGGTCACATCCATGCAGCCCCTAGAACAAAGACAAGATGGTGGCCACTTCCTTTGGCTGGTTCTCCCTGTCCCTGAGCTCAAGACAATGGAAAACAATGGTGGACAAACCCCTGAAAGCCAGACTGTCTGTGCCATGCCACACTGCCAGTTCAGAAGCTGGACTCGATCCCGCACGGCTGCTTTCGGCACTGGCACTGCACCAGTTTCCGCTGGGGTTTTGACTCTGCAACACGGGGGTCCTGCTTTTGTCAGCACCATGTCCTGGGGACACGGTGGCTTTACCATGTCTCCAAGCCGTGTCCCCGAGGAACAGGAAGGGGATGAGTGGCAGCAGCAGAGGACAAACCCGACAGAGCTGATCCCAACAACCTCCCCAACAGAGAGGCAAAAGGAATTGCTTCTGGGGTGCACTCACCTTTTCTGGCCCCCAAAACTACCCCCCCAGCAATGATGTGGCTGGTATAGAACAGCAACCTGGCCCTGCCCACACAGGTCTAGGGCCTGCCTCCTCTGCATCCGGGACACTGAGGCAATAAAAAGCTCACCTGTGCACCAACAGAGGCACACAGGAACATGGTGGTGGATGGGTGACACAAATGCAACCTCACCCTGGCTCCCCTGGGACAAGTGCAAAAGAAATGCAGAGGGTCCTGGGCAAGTGGGGGAACCTCCATACCAGCAGAGACCCAACCTCCACCCTGGCCTCCCCAGGGCTATCCCTGGTGACACCTCCCCAAGGGCTGGGGCACAGCTCACTCTAGGAGCTCTCCAGTCACTTCAGAGACTGAGGAGGGGCCCTGCTAAGGGACACAGAACTCATTGTGGAGGAAAAGAGAAGAGCATTTTGGGATTGCACAAGGCTAATTATGGAGTGTTTAGGAGAGGAACCAGCATCAGGGAAAGGGATGGATTAAAGTGGCTTGGGAAGGAACAGTTGTGCAAAAATACAGGAATAAAGTAATGGCAGGGAACAGTTGTATATGAGCTGGGGCTGGACATCATGGTTGTGTGACCATGCCCTGTGTAGTAGCTCTATCTGCAGTGACTTTCAGAATTGAGGAACCCCAGTCCTCCTCAGTCTAATTCCCACTGAAACCCCAAGAGGCGTGTGAGATCAGAACAAATAGATTTAAATAGATTTATATTAAAAATATTAAAATGTCAAAAACGTATTTGTGTATTGGGTTTGAGTGGCAGCTTTTTTGAGGGGGGTAGGGGTGCTACAGGGGTGGGTTCTGTGAGAAGCTGCCAGAAGCTTCCCTCATGTTCGACAGAACCAATGTCAGATGGCTCCAAGTATGACCTGCCACTGGCTAAGGCTGAGCCCATCATCAATGGGATAACATATTTAAGAAGGAAAAAAAAGTCACTGTGCAGCATCAATAGCAGCCAGAGAAAGGAGTGAGAATATGTGAGGGTTGAGCCTGTTTTATGCAAAGGCCGTAACTGGCAAGAGATCTTTTGCTGTCCTTATTGCAATACATTTTCTCTTACCTGGTGAGGCACAGGAGTTAATGACTGATATAATGGCACCTGGCATCCAGCCAAAATCAACCCACCAGAGCCTTTATGATGCAATTGGAAAATGGACAAGCTACCACTTTTTGAGGAGTATCTTGTGATTTTGTTTCATGAATAACATTATACCTGACATCTACTGAGAAAAATCTATATAAGAACTCTAAAATACAGTAACATACTATCTGGCAAAGTGTAAAAGCTGCTTTAATTTAATATCTAAGGATTGCAATCAAAATTACTGACTTCTATTTCCCCAAAACAATGAAGACTATTGTTTTTGTGCAGCATTATACACCTTCACCAAACACACATGAATGAACCAAGCACGCAGTCATAAAGAGACAGCACAGACTGACTTTAAAGGACTATTCTTTCTAGCAAGTAGCAAAAGGAGAAAGCAATCTAAGTAACATTAGAAAATATTCCTGAATGCCCTGAGGACAGTTGCTCAAGATTTAGAATTTCTGGGAAATTAGAACAATCAAAAGGATTCCTTTAGTTTGGTCTGGTAATGCAGACTCATCTATTAGTAAATCGGTTATGTTAAAAAGTCTATATAGTTACTTTAGGTTTCTTAAAGACAGACTAGCTCAATAAATCATCATATCAATCCCAACTACATGGGTGTATTCTGGAACAGTCTGTTTAAACTATTGGGAATAGTTGCCCATAAGGAAAATGTTTCTTGGAAGTCTCAGAGTCATACAGCCTGCAATGCAGGATTTGCCCAGAAGACAAATATAAGGATTGTGTCTGGAGACAATCAGACATTGGAGACATCCATTCACTGATAGGTTTTGTGCCTGAAAACAAGGTCATGTATGTCACAAGACTTTGTTTTTGGTGGAGGGTTTTTTGGGCTTTTTTTTGTTTCATGATTAGTTCAAATAATTATTTAACTTGAGAAAAGCACCTAAAATGGAAATATATGTCAAAGCTGTTGAATTTCAGCAGAAGTAAGTTTCTGAAAACAAAAACATAAGGGAGAAGCTGAGGGAGCTGGGACATTTTAGCCTGGAGAAGAGAAGGCCTGGGGGGAGTTGGGGTGGATCTTATTGGTGTGCATTAATACTGGATGAGATGAGAGGGCATAAAGAAGGTGGGCCCAGAGTCTTCATGATGATCCACTGACAAGACAGGAAGCAATAACCACAAATTGAAACTCAAAAAATTCCACTTACAAATAAGTGAAAACCTTTTTACTCTAAGGGTAAACACTGGCATGAGATGCCCAGAGAGGTTGCAGAGTCTAATCTTGGAGGTATTCAAAACCCACCTGACATAGTCCTGGGCAGCTTGCTTTAGGTGACCCTTGTTTGAGGAGGACAGTGGACTAGATGAGCTCCAGAGGCCTCTTCCAACATCTGCTATTGTGCAATTTGTGGTACCAGTAGACTACTCTAGCTGAAAATACTGTTACTTCTGCTTAGTTTTCAAATGCACATATAATATAATTACTAATGCTGTGTAATAAAAAGGAGTTAATGAAGCTGTTAGATTAACCTGATTTTTATGCCACTCTGAATTTTCATCCTATGGGTCTTGAAATATTTCTCCTATGTTTTAACACAGTTTATGCTTATATCACTAACACAGGAATTTATTTAATTGCAACTGAGCCTGATAAGATAGCTAGCTGTGTAATTCATTATCTCTCATGTAATTCAGAGATCTTTGTAATAAATACAGTAAATTTTATAAACCTGCATTTCAAAATAATTATTTAAAATAAGAAAAGAAATTTGTGTAATTGTGACAATTTGAATTGCAATAAGATGCTTCCACTTGTCATTCAAGGTATATTCTACATCAGGGAAGTTTACACTTATACCCAATATCTGATGTATTATGCAAATCAAGAGAGACACATCTGAAATAACAATCTCCCCAGATATTTCCCAGAAATTTTAACTCCTTAGTGGGTATTTGTCTAGAGATAAGATATAATGAAGAAGAACAAAAGCTATTTTCCAGTGTATGTTACTTCATCCCAAACTTCCCCCATGTTATTCTGTTGATTCATAGTTTTCTGGTGCATCAGCAGGACAAATCACATTGTTTTTGTGGACCCAAATTAACAGGCTTAAGACACACAGAGTTAACACAAATAGTGCATTTACATTCATAGTCCCCAGCAGTGATATTATACGCATCCTTGGTAAACTTTGGAAAAAATAAATTGTAAGTGCAAAGGATCACATACTTGTGCTGAGTTGCCAGAATGAAATGAAATTTCAGATTTTTTTAAATGAAATGTTCAAAATATTTTTAAAACTAAAAGAACGATGTATATTAAATGCTTTTCTTGCACATGCATGCCATAGTCACCAGAAACATATAGTTGTTGCAGTGTATTTGTAATTTCAAAAATTATAGAGGTCCCACAGTTTAGGGAAAAAACCAAATGTCTAAATTCCTAAAGGATTTGATGGTGTGGGGGGTAAAGTGGTTGATTTAGCTTATGTAAGTGCAGAATTTAAAAGCACGGATAAATTAAGAAGCGTTTTCTTTTTTCAGTATAACTACCATGTCTTTCATCTTGAGTAATGATTTATAAAGTACAGAAATCAATAAAGAATCCACTAAAAAAAATCACATTTTAAAAAGTATCTACATGAACATAAGTAGAAATGACAGTAACACTGACATCCTCTTGTCGTCTTTTGAGGTTGTATATGCAAATATATGCAGGAGCCTGAAATATAATTTGTACTATACTATGGTTGAGTCAAATTTCCAAAAGATGAATGTAGCTTCCAGATAAGAGTTAGATTTTGAATAATGAAGGAAGACAATGTTTAGATAGGAGCCTCCCTTTGTGTGGAATTGACTTTTCTGCAAGCTGCATTCCAGGCATGTTTTTAAAGCAAAGATCAGACTGACTGCAAAGAAATTTATTATAAAAAAAGTGAAGGAGCAAATACATACTTAGAGCAAACTGCATTGTGAAGCACGCATACTTCTTCCGAAAGTAAATCCCTAGAGATATTTGATCACACAAGTAAAACAGATATTCAGCGTAAGAGCAGTAGTAGTATGAGTCAGCTTTTTACTATGACTCTGATATCTAAACTTGTTTATAAAATTCCACCGCCACTTTAGTGATGCTTAAAGGTAAAGGGTTTTCTTGGTGTGCTTTATGTGTTTCCTACCTTGAAACTGAGCATTAAATCCTTTTCGTCGGTGATTGCTGTCAGACGTAAAATGGAGTCGTAACCAGTTCTTACTGCTGATAACTGGAGAAGGTAGATTCATACCACTCAACCTGGAAAAAGAAAAAACAATCTAATATTAATGGTAAAAAAATTAATGTGTGCTCTACTTAAAAGAGAAAAAAACCCCAAACCTCAGAATATAATAGAATACAATGATTCACTGTCCTCTAATATCAACGTATTACTACTAATTAAGTAACTTTTATGTTGGGAGAAATAAGAGGGTTTTTTTTTCTCATTACAGCTATCCATTTTATGATTAAAACTTGTGTTTCCAAACTATTTTTACATGATTTAAAAAAGAAAAGCAGTCTTGTGAGAATGTATGCATGCAGGTGTCAAAACATTCAGCAAAAAATAAGCTTATTCAGTTACGACAAAATCTCATCATCTGACTCCTTCCTGTGGTAGCTACCTCACAGGAAGTCAAATCTCAAGTATTAAGTAATGTTAAAAATGGGTTATGGATGCTATCTATTTTTAAGTTTGGGGGGTAAATTATTGGTACATAACTATGCTGGTAGAACTGATTTTGTGTATATTAAGGCCTACCCACATTTAATAAAAAAAAAGAGAAGTCTAAGAACAGCTGAATGCAGGCTACCGAACTTGCATTAACTATGGATATGAAGAAAGTGCACAAAGAATTTTTCCAATATAGGCAACAGGCCCTTGGACCACACTGGATTATTCATTGTCATTCATTACATTACATCTTTTGTTAATGGAGTAGCTACCACAGAGAACGTGAAATGATTTAAATTCATGTCATAGTTCATCAGATGGTTAACTTTTTTTTTTGTTTGTTTTGCATGATCATGCTCCAGATTTCAAATTTTACCTTTTTTTTTTTTTCCCCCTGAATAACTCTGGACAACTACACAAAATTAAGTTTCTCCTTTTCAAAAATGTCGATTACTTGAAACAAAAGTCAAACTGATGAATATCAGAAGTTCTCAGCTAAAATATCATCTGTGTGAGGGTAGATTTGCCAGTATTAGAGTAAACACAGTACACATTTTTGGAGCTAAAACATAACCAAAATGAAATGGGATTTAGTCTCTCTCCAAAATTAATCAATATAGTGATATAGATGCCTTTTTTCATCACAGTATAAGATATCAGAGTTTCATTAAATATTCCAGATTACTAGGAAACTCATCAAGTTAATAAATAATGATTCTGGAGAATTTAGAACCATGGCTGGATCCCTTTTTTCTTTTGCAATAGAACAAGACCAACGTATTGAAATATAGACATTCTTAATAGATTATTTTTTTCTACTTAGGACATACGAACTACACCAAAGAAATTTCATTTTTATTTATAATCACATTTTCTTTATCTACTTGTTAACAACATAAGGGACATCAAAATCATACTTAAAAACAGCTTTGTATGAAAAAAGGGTTGGTCTTTTACAAGATTTAAATGCTTCCTTTTAGACATGGCATTGAATGGTTCTTAAAGGTGTTGGTGAAAACATTCAGACCTATACATGTTTCTACATCTCATTCAAATGGACTTTTATACTTTATATATTTTTTCACATGCACTTTAGACTATTTTAGAGCACCACTCTAAATATTTCTAACTACAAACTGGCATTTTCTGTTTCAAATCTACTTAGAATTTGGGTGTGCCTGTAGAAAGTACTGTGATATAACTAAAAGGAAAAGAAAAAACAAAATCATATGCAGAATACAGAATGTATCTTGCTAGTACCTCTTAGCTATTGACAAAACGTATGCTAAATTAAAAGTTTTTACTATATATAGGCTGTAGTTGATATCACTGAACTGACAATTCATTTGTCCAAGTACACAAACTTACATCCTACAAACACTATTTTGGGACTTGGTTTTCTTTTATAAAAGAAATATACACATAGTAACAATCTATCTAGTATATCCAGAGCTCTGAATTTCAAAGCTGGCAAAACTCTAGGCTGAATATTAAATTGTAATATGAATTACATTTTACATTAATAAAAGATTAAATGAACATCATTATAAAAGCGTGTTCATAGCAGATCTTTCCTGAGTTACATTTCTAATAAACAGCAATTTCCCAGGCACACAATACATAAGATATTTTCATATGTATGTGAACTCTGCAAAGAACCGCTAAGTAGTCTCAAATCTTCCCATAATACTATGAAAGATAATATGAAAATGACACTGAGAGATTATTTTATGCAACCTATTTTAGCAGAGCTCTAATTTAGATGCATGATTTTTTTCCTACTAAACTCTAGATAGGAATATGTTCTTTAGCAGCAATGCTGTTTGTGTTTTAACTGGAGAAAGTGAGAAAGTGTAAAAAAAACTGTGGTTCTTGGAAGCAAGTTATAACCAGTTTATGGCACAGTGGTGGTTTTTTTTTTCTGTAAGGCTTTCAAAACCCCTTCACTATAGTACACAAATTAAAAAACCTCAAGAAATTCTGTGAGGGTTAGATGGGTATCCTGTGGTTGACATGTGGACATCAAAGGTGATGCCCCTACACAACTTCACTCTGTAGCACTCATCTTGTGTAGGTGGGACTTCCTATGGAAAATTTCAGAGCTTCCAGTAATGGCAGATCCAAAAGTTTTTGGATAAAGTGTAAAATTCCTCTTTGCATGTTAATTGACCATATTCACGGAATTTTTGAAGGATGGGCAACCAAAGCTGTGTGTGGAAGAGACAGGACATGAAAGAGGACACTTTCATCATGGACATGGTTAGTCCATGATGAAAGTGGCAGATCATCACCTGAACTGGTGCAGCAGGCAGATCTGTACCTCACACAGAAGCTGAGGTATTATATGAAACTGGAATTTTTCCTTCTTACTTATCTCCAGGTCTTTTTTTTTTTTTTTAATGATGGAATAGGAAACAAATAAACTATGTCCATCGCACAGTAAATATCAAAATGAAACAAAAAAAAAATTATACTAACATTAGAGGTGTGCTCCTCAGAGGAAAGTAAAAATCAGTACTGTCAAGGAGAGTTAGATTCCACTCCCACAAACTGGAATATTATACCTACAGCAAAGGACACAATGTGGGGGAGGGGTCCCTAGAACACATGCTCATTTGTTTTTCTGGTATACAAAATTTTCTGGTATATAAAACTCCATGGCCGGAGGATGTGCTTACAACTTAGCTGCTCTAGTTCACCAACAGAGAGGCTGGACACCACTGCTCAACAGATTCTCAAGGTCACATTCTCAACACGGAATGATCTCTCCCAGTCCCACAAAGAACAATGCAGTGTTTCACCTGAGGCTGCAGAAGGACGAGGAACATTTCCTTTGAGCTTGATCAACTGAGAGGGGCATCATGTACCACAATTTGTGACTTAATGCCAATATGTGTGGTGGTTTTACTGCAAACCACTGTGTGTGGTTTTTTTATGCTTCTTCTGACTCAGTGTAGCATTTACTGTTACATGCTACCTTTGTATATTGAGTATTTACAGAAAACAAGCAGTTTGGTTATATCCATATTAGTAAATTGAACAGTGGAACTTCATATCAATTCCTGCTTAAGAGTCTACACTACTTAAGGTTAAAACAACAGAAAATAATGGAATCTTAGAATCATAGAATGGTTTGGGTTGGAAGGGACCTTAAAGATCATCTGGTTGCCAAGTACCTGCCATAGGCAAGGACACCTTTCACTAGACCAGGTTGCTCAAAGCCCCATCCAGTCTGGCCTTGAACACTCCAAGGGATGAGGCCTCCACAGGCTCTCTGGGAAACCTGTTCCAGTGCCTCACCACTCTCATATTGAAACTATTCTGCCCTGGACTGATGAGTGCTCCCTCGATCTCCTGGCATCAATGCAGGCAGCTGTTTAAACCACAGGGTCCCAATAGGCATTGGGAATGTGACCACCCCTTCTGAGGTGTTCAGGAAATACTAACAGGCAGGACTTGTGCAGGTAGGTTGCTATGAAAGCAAAGGTGCAACTAAAGAAAAGTTGTCTTTATTTCAAGTTGTCTTTATTCATATTATTCATTCCTGTTCCATATGAATATAAGTAGAACAATTTTAGCTCAAATTAGGTGTTAAATCTAAAATCAGATGAAGGCTTGGAACTTATTTGTATCAGACAAATTACTCAGGTAAAGACGCCCATATTTCTTAATATCAAAATTCTCCCTAAAAGATTTCATGCTTTGATCTCTATTAAGGATTTCTCCAATGCCATCTGAAAAGAATATTGAAAGTTTCTCCATTCCTTTTAGCTGAAGACATTTATTGTATGGGAAGTAAATTCTTCAGTTATGTTTGAATTCTGCCTCCGCTATTAAAAATGTAATCCATTTTTGAATCTGATTTTAAGGCCTAGCATAGATAGTCTTAAAAATCTGCCCTAGCCTTGGATGGAAATTGTATCTAATCTAAATTACCTTAATCAAGTTGTTCAAGAACAAACACATACATATGTATAAATAATGTTATTTGTGCATTTTCTGGAAATAGTTGGTTTGACTTGCAGAGTGTTGAGTTTTCATTTCCTGTACTGACGGCAGTCAGGCACTTATTTTCTAGGATCAGGGAGTTAAAACCATCAAGTGTCACTTGGACAAGTGACATATTTGAATGCTCTGGGCTAAACAGTCTTTGAGGCCAAGCACTGAAAGGGATTGGAGGAAGCATTAAATAGCTGTTTATTCACTGAGTATCAAACACTCAGTGACCTGTTAAATTTCAATCCTGTGGGAAAAAAGGAAACAAACAGAAAACAATTTTTCAAATTACATTGTAACACAGCACATTTACCTTAGGGCTTAGAATGAAGATTGCATATGGAACCTAAAATCTCTAATTTCTGCATACTAGGTGTTGCACTGTGCTCTATGGAATAAGACAGACCTGCAGGGAATTCCTGTGCCTGTTCCAGCATCATAAAGAACTAAAGGGACAGGTTTTGAGAGCTTTATAGCTATACCAGTTCCATACTACACCTCTGCTGGCAAACACTGCATCTTACAAGAAATAATAAGAAATAATTAAACAACCCCAGCTATTCTCCTTCTAAATCTGAAGGCAGCCAGACTGCTGCAGGATCAGAGACAGCAGAGGAAACTCTCTTTCTGTTGATTACTGCAAGCCACAGATAAACCTTTTCATGATATACTACTTCAAGTGATGTTTTAATTTTTATTCTTATTCTGTCATTTTCTCACACAGACACTAATCTAGTGTTTATACAAGTGTAATAACACATTCTGTTTCCATGCAGGCTTGAAGGAATAATGTTTTCCTTATGTATAGTGCTTCAGATATGGAAGCAGAACATCCTTTGAAATCTATTGCATTATCAAGAGATTGGGATATGCTTTATCAAAATTATTACTAACAGAACTGTCACTGAAATATTTTTTCTCTAGCTAAGATTTTCCAGTAGTTATTGATTGACTCATTTCAGGTTTAGTGAAACGACTTCACATTTACTAAGAGAATTAATCTAGAGAGGAGTAATTTTGGTTTTGATTTTGGATCTGTTAATAACATAAAATAATTAATGGTTTTTTCTGAAGAAATAAACCAAATCTTGTTTCTTTTACAAGGTTCTTGACATTGTTTTGGCTATAAAAAACAGATGATCTTATCTTATAAAAATACTGACACTTCAGTTTCATGAAAATGCAGGAAAGAATTAGAATGGGTTTTGTCAACTCATCTACCCTTATCCTTCTAATTTTGCTACTTTCCCCATTTTTTACTAAGCCAAATATCTATATAGTTGAAGTAATATTATTTATTAAAAATACAGTAAAATAGAATAAAATTAATTTAATCAAGTCTAAACAAAAAAAAATCAAAAGTACACACTCTATAAGGACTAGTTCAGATTAAAAAAAAAAAACACAGAAGCCCTCCAACAAAGCCTATTATGCATCAGTTTAAAATACTTCTGCTATTTCTATATTCACTTAACCACAGAAGTATTCCTATTCTCTAGAATGTGTTTATTGATTTTTTTTTGTTTTTTGTTTTTTAATAGTGAAAAATATTGTCATGGTTTAGGAATGGTATTCCCCTATTTAGTTCTCTTGCTGAGACTCCAAACCACACTGCTGCTCACTTGCTCCCTGCTGCTCCTTCCCTTCACACCCCAGTAGGATGGAGTTGAGAACTGCAGGCACAAAATGTGAAGATCATGTGCTGAAATAAGAACAATTTACTGAAAACAGCAATGAAATAAGAACAGTAACAGCAAAAATATTAATAGCAAAACTATACAAAAAAGAGGGTGATTCATATACAAATATGCTCACAGGGACCTGAAAGCAATGAACAATGACAGACAATGCCAACATATTTTTCAACCAGCAGCCACTCTCTTGTTTTTGGAAGTCAGAGCCCCTTACCCCTATCCTTGGCAATGCCCTGTGGTATAGAATAACCTCCTGGACACGCCCACAGCCACGCCCCCTCAGCTATGGCAAAAAATTAACTCTGGCCAGGCCGAAACAAGGGCAGACATTTGATGAGTTCCCATAACAGGTCTCTGGGTTAGGAAGTTAAGAAAGAACACTGTACCCTAATTTTCAGCTGAGAGCTATCTTCCATTTTGAAATCCTCTCAGCTAAAATATCTATATCAACATCCCTGCAGATACATGTCCAAGCAAGGACTTTCAAGGATCATTACTCACTAACTGACAAAATAACAGGAGGTAGTTTTTCAAGGCATAAAGTATGATGATTGCAGAAAATTAATGAAGACAATGTCTATGCATGTATGTATATATAGTCTCTCTGTATGTATCATCTATATTCTATATGTAAAAATCTATATTTAATATAGATATATTAAAAAAGAATGTTAGAGATTTATTACCTCAAACTCATTGTAGCACCAGGATGGCCAAGGCCATATCTGGTATTAACTAGAAGCAAGTAATGAGCTGCATTAGCTGTAAGTAAATGTGTAGCTTTGCAAGCTGTGTTAGAGGGCTCAACACTGAAACATGCACACTGTGGCTGCAGTTTCTCAGACATGAGATGCTCTTACAAGCAGCTGCTGCCTAAAAGAAGTGTGATGTTCTTTTCTGTTCTTCCTTCTCCTGCATTTACTACTCTTTCCTTAATCCTTTGCTTCTGTATTGCCCCTCTGATTCTTGCTGGAATTGCTGTGATCTTATTTAAACACTATAATGGAAGAAAATTATCCTCTCCTCCCCAATACCTCCAGGTGAGACATCTGTGTGCCATTTTAGTGAATTAAATTGCTCACGGAAAAGAGAAACGAGTCAGAGCTGGCATGAATTCAGTGTCAGGAGCACAGAAAAAGCAAAGTGAAATGGAGCTGGAGGTCACGACTTGGGGGAAGGAAGAATTTATAGATGAATATAAACTAGGGAACAACTCAACAAAATGTAAGAGGGGATAGATAGCCTAACAAGACTATTTACAATACCAGTGACATGAAACAATACTTATTATGCTTGATAAGTGAGACCAGGTTATCTCCTAAATAAGAACTATCCGTTTAACAGGAAAAATGTAAATCCTCTCTTCCTTATGTAGTATTTGAAACAAGAGACTACTTATAACAGCTAACACAATCTACAAGGAAAGGGTTCAGAAGTGGGGAGAGGAAGAGAGAGGGGCAGTGTGTGGTGTTTCTTATTTAGAGTAATTAGATCCAGCATAATTTTTCTCTGCCTACTTCCTTAACCATATGTTGTTATACTGGATGCTGTCAATAAATACTTTTATTTGCATTGTACCTTATTACCTCTTGGAACAAGAATGAATTCAAATCAATGGATATGGTTTTGGGTGAGGATTTTTCACCCTAACTTAAAGACATAGGAGGACCTTAGCAAATCTTAGCTTGCTAAGTAACCCCTAGATGCTCTCCTGAGCATTGTTCAGGAGAACTAATAGTAATCCAGAAGGCTCTCGCTGTAAAGGAAAAAAATTGACAAGCATCCTAAAACACGATGGACCATAAGGGGTTTGCCAGAGAATTTTATATCAAATACTTTTGTCAGTCTGGGTCTAAGAAAACAGCTCAAATGAAATGCAGAACTGATGAGTGTAAAAGGCATGAAAGAAAGGAAAACACAGACGAGGTAAAGGAGTAAGCCCAGGAGTAAGGTTTTACTATGACACTATCAATTTCAATGATTTAGATATTTTCAGTTGAGTAGTCTAAGAATGCAATATTTCTTATTTGCTCAGTTATCCTTCACATTGAGAGTAGAAGGGTGAATCATTAATAAATGAAAGCATGCAATGAAAGTTCCTCTTCAAAATGAAATAATCCAACGTTAAAGAAAAGACTATGTTTCATAATTGTTTTATGTGTCATTACTGTCTAGTTATTACATTCCTTAAGCTCATTACTAACTTCACTGTATTACAAAGAAACACTGTCCAGTAAACATTTTAGGTGTATGTTTCATAAGGAATGATACTTAATGGGAGACAAGTAAGAAGACTACTTTGTCTGTGATAATGAATTTTTAAAATTTTATGTAGTCATTTTTGAACATTTTGAATCTGGCAAAATATTGCTTACTCACTTTGTTCCCTTCTCATGGCACTTATTGACAGCTATATTGGAACAGGTTGACAACTTATTTAAAACTAAATTAGGATAACTTAATATAAAATTCTTTAAGGCCATAGGTTTTCTTTTTCCCTTAAATAAATAAAGTTTTAAGTGATAAGACCATAGCCAGGCAGGTAAAAATGGAAATGTAAGGAGAAATTTTATATATTTTCCAAAAATATATTCAAATCATACCCTCCCAAGATATAGCTTAAGTTCCTTATGTTGTCTGAGCAATCTACATGTATGCTGAAAAGCCCTTTGGCCCAGTGAAATGAGGAGAGATAAGGCTTCATCTTATCTAATTTCAGTTGTTGGCAGTGAGTGGTCTCCATCTGTGAGAAGCTCCTTTTATAGACAAAGGAGAGGAATAAGTATTTTGGGAGTACATATCATCTGAGGTATTTTAGACTTCCTCATTAGTTTGAGATTAATCTCACCTTGGAATGCAGGAGCTACAGTGAAGAGATCAGTAAATAGCAATACCTGAGCATCATCCAAGGCATATAAATGCTACTGTAATTCATCTTATGGGATATGACATAACTCAGAACTTTATTCTCCAAAGACAAACCTTTCTGTTCTAACTTTCTGCACAAAACCACCCAGCCTTGTGTGTATTGTGTCCTACTTCAACTGCATGTGATACTTGCACATACTTTGCATTTGGCTAGAGGTTAAAGCCAAAGGGAAGAGCTTTTTATGTTTTGTAACTGGTGTTTGGAAAAGATTTTCATTAAAAACATCTTGGTTTGTTGATTCAACAGTGTTAGCAAATATTTTTCTTGATTACTGTTGTGATATTTAACAAACATCGTAACGACAATATTCCATGGCACTCTGAATTTTTCCTTTGGAAGATTATCACCTCTCTCAAGCTGATGAATAAAAGAGCAATAATTCCTTATATGTCTAGGATTCTTTATGATATATAGCTTTCATTGTCCAGTAAAACTGGAACATTAAATTCTAGGATGCCACAATCAATTAGATTTTATTGTCTAATATAGTGATATTCCACCCAGGCCCTGAGTTCCGCAAGCCGCTTTTCTATAGTGTTCAAGGAGTTCCACATCCAGAGCCAGAGAAGGTATGTGTAAGGTCCTGAAGTTAAAATGGCAGTTTTCCTGGAGGAAAACAGAAATTTAAAACAAGCTCACAATTGAGCAAATATAAAACTCAATTGAAGGTATTTTTACTGCTACAAATATATAGTAATTGAGCACTTCGGAGATAAAATTCTGCTTTAAAAGTTGTTCCATAGCTGGGTGTAATTATTAATAGCTGCAATGATAAAATATAGGTCTTATAGCACACACAGTATTCTGTTTATGAGAACTGCACTTACAGATAGTGTTTTTACTGCAATTATTCAGAGACTTTTTTGTTAACATTCTGAAAACTACACATTTTTTACTGTGTTCATATTAATCCTTTAACAAATTCTTTAGTGCCCATATAGAGAAAACTTTAAATTCTTCAATAAAATTCAGAAACTGCTCATCTAAACAAGAGTTGCCAATTTTCAAATTTTTTATTTCTTTAACCTTCAATTATTGGGAATTGTTAGAGGATTAAGATCTAACAAGATACAATATAAAAACCAGATGTATGAATCAGTGGCCAGTAACAATCAATCTTATTATAACTATTCTGAAAAACTCATTTAAATTATATAAAAAAAATATCTAGGGTAATTGTTTTAGGTACATTAAAGTATTCAATATGGGATTTTTAAGTACATCAGGTGCCTACTATACTAGAGTGTTGAGAAAGACTGTTTTGTTCTATTCTATAATATTTTTTCATTTGTGGTTGCTAATGTAAGATTTTCAAAATAAACTAAAATGAATATACAAATATAATGAACTGAAAAATGTTTTTTGATTCTCTGCAATTAATTTAATTTCATTACTTTAGTAACTGTTCTCCATTATGTGTTTTATACTGGTTGCATTGTTCTGCTTTTTGTTTTAATGAAAGGTTTCAAATATCCCATTTGGCTTTCTTACAAAATAACTAATAAAAAACAGAAATACAGGGGAAAAAAGCTGATTAAAAAAATCATTGGACATAATAATTCATGATATTTTTTCTTAGACTTTCATTTGCAAAAATTACATCATCTGTTCTGATTAAAAAAAACCTCCACAGATTTCTGTACTTAAAACCTCAGTCCATATGTGGGGATGTTTAGCAACAGTCTCTAAAAGATGACTGTGAGAATACTTTTAAGAGCTCCCTGAGACTGTGCCTCTCTGCAGTGACTTTTGGGAATGAGTTTAGGATCAATCTTTCTGACATGTTAGATAGTAACAAATAAGGAAAATTATTTTTTCTCTATCTTCTTTTATGATTCTCTATTATTAATCTCTTCAACCATAAATCAATGAAATCATGTTATCTTACAATAGATTTAAACTATATCTGGTAAAAGAAAATAACTCATTGGTTCCCAGCTGCAGACTGGGGTGGAAAGCAGCTGCTAATAGACAGAATTGTAGGTCTTCCAGGGATAAATCTGTATACACCTTACTTTAGTTTCTTGGAAACAAAAACAAAACCAAAAAAAATCCCAGAAAAAAAATCTTCTTGCATTTTGTCTTAAAAACTTTATCAGACTTCAACCAGATCTGGGCCCATTGGCATAAGAAAGACATAGACCCATTAGAGTGGCCATGAACAAAGGGAGCACCTCTCCTGTGAAGACAGGCTGAGAGAGCTGGGCTTGTTCAGCCTGGAGAAAAGAAAGCCCCAGAACACCTTGAAGAGGGCCTATAAGAAAGATGGGGCCAAACCTTTTAGCAGGGCTTGTTGCAATTGGACAAGGGGTAATGGTTTTAAGGTGAAGGAGGGTCGATTTAGATTAGATACATGGAAGAAGTTTTTTACAATAAGGGTGGTGAAGCACTGACACAGGTGTGTAGTGAAGTGGTGGATGCCCCAGTCCTGGAAACACTCAAGGTAAGATTGGATGGGGCTTTGAGCATCCTGATCGAGTTGAAGGTGTCCCTGCTTATTGCAGAGGGGATGCACCAGATGTCCTTTGAAGGTCCCTTCCAACTCAAACTACTCTATTTCAAAAAAAACCCAACTAAAAAACCAAGAAAAAATCCCAAACCCTAAATACTATACATTGAAATGGAATTTAATTGGTGTATCTGTTCAGTATTTTCCAATTTTAACTCTTCATTATCTGATAATCATGCAATTTATCTTTTAACTCTTTTATTTTTGAAACTTGCTGGGTGAAAGATTATTCATCTTCTTTCTTATGATAGAAATAGAGCTAGTAGAAATGCATTCTCTATCAAAAATGACTCATAGATGCAATTTCAGAAAAATTAACTTACTTTTGGAACATTATATACTATATTACTATTAAAGACTTATGTCTATATTTAAGGAAAAATAGAGACCATTAAAAAATAAATGATATCTAAATTGAGCCCTCCTTGACAGAGCTGCTACAAATAATATTGTATTTCCAGGTACATTTTATGGTTAATATGTCAGTGTTAATAAAAAGCCCAGCCTTTATCTGACTGAAAAGACCAGACAATCTCAGATCAGTTTTTATGGACTGATTATTACCAAATTAGGAGGCAGTTCTGAAAATCCCTGATCTATACTGAATTCTTGATGAATTCCTCATGCAGTGAGCTCACAATATTGGCTCCATCTGGCATTAGGAGTTTCTTTGTGTCCATAAAAAGGACTATAAAATGTTTCTGTCTGAGAATACTGAAAATAGAAATTTTTTGTGTTATAAGTTTAAATGTTTTATCAGTTCACTGTGTAACACAATGCAGATGCTAAGATGCTGACTCTTAGCATCTTTGAAAGTCATACTGTTTTGTACCTTCATGTGAACATAGTTCAAAATTTGGATAAAGAATTTGAAAATTTGAGTGTGATCAGCAAATACACTACTCGGATGAAGCACTGGCATGACTGCAGCCAAGCAATGATAATATTGGTAACATTAAAAAAAATACAAGTAACCCAACCCACCATGAAGGTGTAACCCTAATTACAATGTCCAAACAATATTATTAGTATTTCTGAAATATAAGTTTTTTCTTGGGACAGAAGCTTTGTGCAGGTCTATCACTTTTTTTCCTAAAAATGATGTTAAGCACTGAGTTACACAAGAACCACTGCATTTACTCATTTCAGTGATGGTGTGTGTTTCATTGATACTCTCAAGTGGTAAAAATTAACCTTGCTGAGTTTTGTTGATACTTGGATTAGATAGAGCTAAGGCAAATGTTTACATCTTTACTATATCTTGCCAAGCAAGTTGACTTATCTACATTTTAACATGTTCACATATTACTTTCTACTTACAGTTGTATCATTAAGTAGAAAACTCTTTTTGTCTTCTTCTTAAGCTATTCTTAAATGGCAAAAACTAGCTATTTCCATTTGAAACACCTAGCTTTACCCCAATAATAAAGCCAATGGAGAACAACACAATTTCTATTAATATATTCCCAACTGGTTTGCTTTTGGTTTTGTTGGTTTTCTTTGTTTGTTTGTTTTGTTTTGTTTTGTTTTCCCTGTTTGTCTGTACACAGAAATTTAAGATACTGGTTAAAAACAAACAAAAAACGTTGTTGTTCCCCCACAAATACTGTTTGGTAACTATCAGAAAACAACTGTAAACAGCAAGAATCACACAACCTCTGTAGTTAATAGGAATTGACATTTATGTAGCCACCTTCACAAAAGTGTCTCCCTTATTTGAAATTATAATATAATGAAATAAAATTTATGGGCTGTATCAGCAGTAGAACATGCCAAACAGTAACTATGACAGTTTGACAGAAAATGTTGGCTGCATCTTGTTGGGACAAAATTTCAGCATAACAACGACGAACTGAAACAAGAAAAGAGAATTTCCCCAAACTGATGTAAAACTTTTCCATTCCATGAGGCTGATATAGATTACTTTAAAATCTTGCTGCTATGTAAAGAAAGGAACATGTTTTGTAGAGGTTCAGGCCTTACTACTTGGTAGCTTGTTAAGCACGAGTAATATGAGTTGGTTTACTGGAAAAATATCTCCCAAATGTCACAGAAAACAAAATAAGCAATAGGACAAGTTTTTTTTCTCAAATAGTACACATTTATTCCAAAATTAAATGTCCCCCTTCCGCCTCCCAAATCAAATTTATTTGTACATAGCCTGTTAGAACATGGCCTCAATACCCTGTTAACACAAGGTCTCATAGAGTATCAGGCAACAGATGCATTCTATTTTTGTAGATATGACCCCTCTGAATTATATGACGGTTGTATTTGCAAATAAAAACAAATAAACAAAGAAAATCCCATGGCCACAGAAGAGCTTAAATGACAGAGAAAATCAGAAAATAAATGCTTCCTAGGAGAAGTTTTCCAAAGAAATGGGAATTCTGCTATGGGAATTCTGATTCTAGACATAACTAAAACAGTGTTATTTTCAGCTGATCTATTGCTCATGCCAATATAAAATTATTTGCTATGTTGGTTCACTTGAGTGAAAAGTGGGGAGGGAGGGAGAAAATCTCACCAAGTTGCAGAGTGCAACCACATAATAGCTGTTATTAATAACATATATTCTGGAAGCCAGGTGAATGTCTACTTATTTTTAAATTTGAGCACAAAATTTATTCAATTTCCTTACTGTTTAATGATATAACTGTTGTGAACTAGATCCTTGTCTCAGTAACATTATACAGCTACACTACTTCCACCAGGAGGCAAGTTCTCTTTCAATAGTAAATGTTTATTTTTTCAATTTATCCAAACGTATTCCTTTTCCTTTAGTCAACCAGTCTTGGTGTGTGGTAAATGAGTACGGATTTTGATAAGCAATATTTCCTGAATTAAGCCTGCTTCCAAGCACTTTTAGGGATATTTTAGGGCTCCCAGTGAAAGTGGCAATACTTTGCTTATCTCTCTCTAACAGCCAGAAGTCCTCTGGCAAGAAAAAAAGTACTAGCAACAATGAGCATTGTGACATAGGTATTTTAACTAGGGCTAAGAGGCAAAGCCTTTAAAGGCAGCACATTGAACAGCATAGCTAGATAGCAAGCCAGCTATTTTTAATTGCTGACATGATGAATAATTTACTGTTCTATCAAATTTTCATGAATTTTGAAGCTCCACATACTGCTTTGCAAGGTTCATTGCATACACTGGACATGCTACACTCAGAGAACTGACTCTACTAATACAAGTAAACACAACTAATTATAAGACAAAACACAGCATTCTAAAAATAATATTTATATTGCAGAAGAGCCAGAAATATACTACTATTAAAAAAAAGTTTTCACGGTGTATAGATAGTGTTTAGTACTATACATGGAAGAGTTTTTTTCTTTATTGCACTGTCTTGACTCAATATAAATAATTTCAGACATATTTTTTGAAGAATCTGGATACAGAAGATCTTTTTTGTAGAGTTATCCTTTAATCTGAAGCAGGTTGCATCCGCTGCATTCTCAAGATTTTTAAGTTTGTTGACTTCCAATCCAAAGCTTAACTGTATAAAGCTTTGCTACTGTGTCTACTAAAAATAATTGTTTTTGCAAAGGAGTCCCTTATTTCCCAACTCTTATAAAATGTCAATAAGTTTTGATTAAGTAACATCTACAGACTGTTTCAAAAGTGCCAGCAGCATGCAAAAGTACATTACTGCACGTTGCTGCCATTGTTTCCTTATCACTGCTGAAATTTTTAGATATTCTATTGTGCCTCAGTGTGTGTCTTCTTCACAAAACACCTAATTTTCATCAGTGTAGGTTCACATATTTTGCTACCTCTTTGCAGCAGGAAAAGCATTTATAAGTTATGTATTCGTCTTTCCTTCCTGTCACCCTGAACATTTCATTATAATTCCTTGCAAGTAAATCAGGTTCAGATTCTAGATTAACCAACAACAGCAGCCTCAAATTGTCTGCAGCTATGCAAATAGAGTGCTAAGTTTACAGAAAGCTTCAATAGACAGGTCAGCTAAGCAGACAAAGGAACAGTGGGACAGTCTATTAAAGTTAATTAGCTTGTTAAAGTAATTACTTTACACATTGGGCACAATGCTATCATGAACTTATTCTGATTTATTTTTCATTTATCCCTTCCCTGGGAAATGTTTCTTTCTCCTGTGAAAAGCTGTACCACCCCCCAGAATGGAGAGAAGAAAGCACCCTTAATTCCTTTCAAAGACAAAATGTGTTATTTTTAATGTTCTTTTCCCTAAAAGATTGAAGTCACCTTTGACACATAGCAATTCCATGGTGGGTCATTAAGCTGTTGTTCAACTCAAGCCTAGAGAAACCTCATGAAAAAGATTTCACCACTAATAACAACATTGCAATTTCTGTCTTCTGTGGAGTAAAGTTGGCATTGCTACTGCAGCAGAAATTGTTATCAAAATGCACGTGGTACATTTTGTGGTCTATAGTGTATATCACAGATACAAAGCAGTAGTTGAGAAGTAATGGTAATTAGTGTTTCAATATGGCTTTCAAGAATCCTAAAAGAAAGCTAGGAAGGCATTAAAAATCTCCAAACAACAAAAAAATCTCATAATGACATTCAAGTCTGAAAACACTGAGACAAAGTGAGAAAGATAAATCTTATGTAATTCTTGCAATTTCTTTCTGCTTTGTATGAAGGAATGCAACTTGATCTGATTGATCTTGGGATCCAGACTGGAGAGAATTCTTAAATGTACGTGGAAAGACTTGAAGTACTGAAGGGATCAAAATCTGCCAAAAAAACCCCAAAACCCCATAAAAATACATTTCCCTAAATTTACAGTAGCATAAGCAATGACAAAAGCTACAAAAGCAATGAAAGGACACAAGAAGTAAAATCTCAAAATCCCCTGAGTATGAAAACATTGCTATCCAGGAGCTGATAAAAAAGCAATTAAAAAAAACATAGTGTAAAAATATTCAGGAACACAAGATAGTCACCACACAGAGATGTCAGCATTATTTATGACCTTTGAAACAGCAATTAAAAAAAATTTCATTGAGAGCCACTTTAGGATAGGCTGTAATACCTGCAAACAGTAATTACAGACATACATGCCAACAGACAATTATGACAACAAAATTAAAGATCAGTTCTAAAAGTATAGTAATCTGTAGACTACAAGGCTAAACTCCTGGAGCTCTGTGCTGAAAACACATCTAAACCCACGGACATTTTCTATTGACAGAATATTTTTCTGACAAATACGGGAGCACAAAACACCTTCAGAACAGTGGAAAAACAGCAAAGATTGGTGATTCATGCATTAGGAACAATTGATAGGTTATGCTTCTTTAAGAACTGGGGGTTCCTTCTGCAATACCATGATTAGTTAAAGGAACAAAGAGCTATGATTAAACTCTACAGATTACTTTCGGAAAAGTTTTTTGCTATAAGAATAGTTATCTTGAAGGAAGTCTGAATGTCCATTCACCATAGATTTGCATGAAAGAATTTGTCAGATTTTATCAGGATTCAGTGCAGGACATTTCAAAATATTATGAGATGACAATAAAATGAGATGACACTAGAATTTAGCAAGCCAAAATAAAAGCTGCTAGGTTTCAATCATTCAATCATCACTGTCAAGCATGGATACGTTTTAACTGCTTTTGCCTTTTCTTTATTATGTTTTTTCCTTTAGAAAGAGAGATAAAATGACAATCCTTCTAACACAACATAACAACAAGAAAACAGAAGAGTTCTTGGTTTGAAAAAATAAATAGTTCAAGGAAAAAATCCTCACTATTCTAATCAGACCTTAAAAAATTCTCAGCAGGCAAAATAATGCAAGGAGAAATAACTTTGTATATCTTGACAGTAGGCAAGACTAAAGGGAAGTACCACAAATACAGAAGACATGAGCTACTGAATTTGACTACCTAAGCAAGATTTGGTTATGAAGAACAATATACAATTTAAAAAACAAATTATGGCTTCAACTATAAAAATTATATTCTTTACATGTGTAGGTGAAAGCTGGGAATATAATGAGCCAGGACAGTTTGACAGCAAAAGCTTCATGAAAACACTAGGTTGAAAGGAATTAATTTGTAAACAGATTTATTTATTCAGAGAAGTCTACAGCTCATAATCTGTGAAGTTTTTTTAGAAAAGAAGGTTTAAATATCTATGAGCCTGACTTAATGATGACTCTAAATTATTTATTCATTAGGTATGTCAGTACATTTCAAGAAGAACCAGCAGCCAGCTGAGAGAAAGCACCTTGTCAAACACTGCTTGTGCTTGTGCTGGGTGGACTGTTGGGATTCAACAATGTTTACTCTGTCCTAAGTAACATCTAAGGGTAGATAAAGGATTTATTCTCTCCCTCAGTTTAACTTTCAGAGCACCAAATGAAGTGTGGAAGCACTGCTCAATTATCTGACATTCTATTTTTTAGTCATTTTTCTTCACAGTGAAGTTACAAGTTCCTGCTAAAGGTGATGAAAGCATCTTGACTTCAACAAAGACTATGACACAGAACTGTACCAGTCCACTGAAACGCCAGTCGCCTGACACTGCTGTATCAACAAGCTGTCTTGCTACAAGAGCTAATGTCTTCCATACCACTGAACACTTACTTCCCTACTATTACATGGCTGTCTGATTATATTTATTATTTTCAGTGTGAGCAGCTCTTTTCTGAATAAATTACCTATAGATCAATTAAACATAATGCAAGTTAGCACTTTGTCTAACTCACTGCAATGCTAAAACTCACAAGTAATGCTAAACCGCAATTTTAGCATTACTTGAGCCAGAATATTACAGATGTTTCTTCTGAGAAACAACTATATTCCAATTTTAAGTAAGATCCAGCACTTCAGACTTTATTCTGCAGTAGAATATAATTTAAGTTGTTCATTAGATTAAAGCTTGTGACAGATTATAATGCTACAAGAGGCCTTATGAAGTTTAATTAGCTTCTTTAAGCATGTTTTACAAAACACTGTTGACATAGTAGTAAAGTGTGGATTTGTTATCTTTCATGATTGTAAATTACATCCCAAAGCTGTTACCAGACTACTAGTCTCTTAACTCAGTTTCTGTAGTAACATTAAATTGCAGTGGTAATGAACACACACAATATCATTATCAAGTTCACAAATCCTAAAATGCCTTTCATAATTCACTGAGATTGAATTTACACTGGACCGTTTCCCAGGTGCTAGGGATAATGATAAAGCACCTTACCTTTTATCAACCAACCATTTCAGATGACAAGCAGAGGAATGCAGAATGGTGATTCATGTGCATGATGCTTTACATATAAACCAGAATTAATTCTTTCTGGTGATGTACTTACAGACAGATCAATCTAAAACAAAGTAGTTCTATCAATTGGCCTTTGTGTTTTGTCACAGAACAACTCCCTCAATAAATGGTGTTTGAATTGGTACTTCCAGACTGTGCAAGAGACTGTAGTAACTTAAAAAACATAGTGAAGATTATAAAATTGCTGCCATTATAAATCACCTGGAATATTGGAATATCAGCTCCTATACCTGAAAAAAAACAAGACTGAGATTTTCTCAAAACATTTATGATTATTTCAAAAGAGCAGCACTCAACAATTAGTTCTTCAACTTATGGCCTCACAAAATCATTTTCTACCATAGATCCTTTATCTTTTTATTATTTTCAGTAAAAGAATTGAGCTATTATGTGTAACAAAAATAATGCATTTGATTATGAAGAATTATCATTATGACTAAGTTTTACATATCCTCCAATTACCCAGTCCCCCACTGGGGGACTCTTTGCACATGTGTAGATGGAAACATTGATGAAGAAAAGGATTCTAGTTTCAGGCTGATTTGATGCTCCTTACTTTTTACCTGTAAGCAGTCTACTCTGTGTTACAGCTGTATGTATGCAGGTATGTATGTGGTTGTGAACTAAATAGATGTGCACAACTGTTAACTATTTACATTTTCACATTTGCTTATATGATTTCATTTTGGACAAAAACATACAAATCCTAAATAATGTGATGAGAACTTGTACAAACAGTAATTTCATTTTTTTCCACATTAAATTTTGAAATCAATTCTGCAAACCTAATTAGTATAGTATGTTTACACAGTCTACCTGTGATAAGCCAGGCAAGCAGTGTCTGAAATTCACCCTATCTTAATAGCATAGCTAAGATTTCCATTAAATAACTTCTACAGATAATGTGATATAATTTTTTCAAAATTTCTACATCTTAGTTAAAATAGTATTATCTTGAAAAAGTAAAAAATACTATTTATTTTCAATATACTCATGGCTTTCTAGGAGAAACTAATAGGTTTCCTATTTTGGTATGTTTCTTGTAAAGCAAAGCCTTGAGTAATATGAATCTGATGATTCAAGCAAATACAGATTATCATAATAATGACCTTTTGCTGTTTCCAGGTTCAACTACCTTCCTTTACTCTTGGAATTATTAAAAAACATGACCAGTTATCAAAAGCTAAAACCACTGGATGGCCTTTTAAAACCATATACATAGAGATACAACTTTTTTCCTTCACTTCTTTAAAAATACCTTTTAAATGCAATGCACATGTTTATATAAAATTTTCTGGCTGCAGAAGCATTCCTGAGTAAACAGAAAACATTTTGTTATAAATCACACTCTGCAATTGTTCATATAAGTAGATTCAGAAAGCTTCCAAGCTCTACAGCTACGAAAGGTAATCTTGGTTGTGCTTTTTTTGATCTAAATTTTGTGGAAAATTAAGGGTGGATCTTAGTCCTTCTGCTAAAACTGTTTTAGGAATTTAACTATGATAACCTCCTGGAAAGAAATTCCAGGCTCCATCAGAAATCTCAGTTCTCCTACGTATCCTTTTTTTTTTCTTTTTCTTTTTTTTAATGCTGTGGCATACTATGAAATATTTCAATTTTTTTCATGTAAGTTATGTGTTCACAAAATAACTTCAGAGCTGCTAAATTATGATATACTAAGTGATGAAATCCTGTTCTTTTTGTACATTTCCGGAAACAACAATCTTGTGTTCATAATTTTAATTGTGTACCCTTATCCTGATTGCAAGCTTGATGCAGTATTCAGGTTCCCAGACAGAGTAAGAAGAAACAGTTTAGCTATCTGATAATCAGAATTCAAGCTTGCTTTACTTCTGCATTAAAATTTAGAATTTTAAAAGAGTGAGTAGAGCTGTACGTGTAATTTACTATTTTTTTCTCTCTCATCTGTCTCCTATTCATTTAAAAAGCAAAGAAACAAAGGCAAAGGGAAAGTAATTTTTGAAATCAGACACTTATGGTGAATACATACAATATGTCAAAAATTCTAAAGAATTTAGTGGCAGTTTCAAAACAATTTAACTAAATGACTAGGTTAGTACAATGAAAATCTGTGTAGTCCCTGTATAGAAAGGAATACAATGTCATATTTGTTATTTATGATATCAGGTTGTAATAAAAATTATTCTGCTTATACAGGAATAAAATTTAATGTACAACATCATATTTACAGAACCTGAAATTGCAATATGTTAACAAAATAGCTAAATTGTCTTGGTAATATAAGTTATGCCTAGAATTTTTGGGTTTTTGCATTCATAGTTAAAATGCAGCATTACAGTATGCTATGTTTCTCTTGGAAATTATACTACAAATAATGCATTTTATTTTAATTGCAAATATATTTCCCTTACCATTAATTTGTATTAAAGATCTAAGCCGAGAGAAATACCTGGTCAGCCATACATGAAAAATCTGGGGAATAGCTCACTTTACAGCAAGTTTATCTCATTGGATGGAAACACACTAGCATTCATAAAAATGAATGAAAACATGCACTCTGAATGTTCCAAGTCAGATTTGCAATGTCAGAGGAAACACACATTTTTGTGTGGCCAGCAGGACTAGAGAAGTGATTCTTCCCCTGTACTTGGCACTGGTTAGGGCACACCTTGAGTACTGTGTCCAGTCTGGGCTTCCCAGTTAAGGAAGGATGTTGAGAGATGCTGGAGCATTTCCAGAGGAGGGCAACAAGCCTTGTGAAGGGTCTAGAACACAAGTCCTGTGAGGAACAGCTGAGGGAGTGTTTAGCCTGGAAAAGAGGAGGCTCAGGGGAGACCTTATCACCCTCTATAACTGCCTGCAAGGAGGGTGTAGCCAGGTGTGGGGCAGCCTCTTCTCCCAAGCAACGAGTACCAGGACAAGAGGAAAAAAAGCATCAGCTGTATCAGGGGAGGTTTAGATTGGACATCTGGAAGAAGCTCTCCACAGAAAGACTGACTGGGCATTGGAATGGGCTCCCCAGGGAGGTGGTGGAGTCACCATGCCTGGAGATATTTAAAAAGCTGGCACTCAGTGCCAGTGTCGATGTGGCACTCAGTGCCATGGTCCAGTTGACAAGGTAATGTTAGGTCCTAGGTTGGACTCAATGATCTCCAAGGTCTTTTCCAACCTAGCTGATTTTGTGTTTCTGGGATTCTACGATTTTGTGACTGCTGAGCAGGGCTTACACAGAGCCAAGGCCTTTTCTGCTTTTCATATGGCCACACTGGCAAGGAGGCTGGGGTGCAGGGGAGGTTGGGGGGAGACACAGCAACAACAGGCAACCCAAACTGACCAGAGGGATATTACAGTCCATATGACATCATAGTTGGAATATAAAGTGGAGGGAAAAAGAAGGAAGTGGTAGATGTTTGGAATGATGGCATTTGTCTTCCCAAGTAACCATTATGTGTGATGGGGTCCTGCTCTCTTGGAGATGGCTAAACATCTGCCTGCCCATGGGAAGCAGTGAATTCCTTGGTTTGCTTTGCCTGTGTGTGCAGCTTTTGCTTTCCCTGCTAAATTGTCTTTATCTCAACCTGTGAGGTTTTTTTTATCTTTTACCCTTCTGATTCTATCCCTGATCTCTCTGGTGGGAGTGAGCGAGTGGCTGCATGGGGCTTGTTTGCTGGTGGACCACGACACCCAACTAAAGCAAGAACAGATGGAAAGCTAAATGTGACATAAAGTGCTCCGGAAATAATTTGTTACTTGACTGCAAGAAAATTCATCAAATCAAATATTTCATTAACATTAGCAAATGGTTCATGCATCAGCTGAAAAAAAAAAGTTTAGAAACTCTGTACCTTTAATATCTGGCAAATGTGCTTTTTCTTATTCTTTCATTGTGTGAGAATATGTTGGTATGAGCAGCTGTTCTATGTGGTAAATTAAGTGACACAATTCCAGGGCATGTCTCATGTGCCGCCCCAGCCGGACACAGCCAGTTCCAGCCGGACACAGCCGGTTCCAGCCAGATCCAACCACCCACCGCAGGGCGCGGCTGAGCCCACGGCCAGGGCGGGAGCACCGCGGGGACTTCGTGTGTAAGGGAGGGAAGAACGCTGCAGGACAGACTGAGGATGGAGTGAGGTCAGAAAGTGTGAGAAACTACCCCATGGACACCGTGGGGGGCAGCGCTCCAGATGCTGGGGCAGAGATTTCCCACACAGGAGCACGTTTATCCTGAAGAACCGCAGCCCCATCTACCGCTTGCATACATCTGCCTAGAAGGCTGTTTATTTTTTATGCAACAATTTTTTTTTTCATGCAACTGTATCTTGTACTCACAAATAATGATCAACAACAAAAAAAGTGTTTCCTGCAAATAATCGTAAATCCAGGGATCTGTGGTCTGCTTAGGCAGGAAGGCTGTATCTGAAAAACTGTAGTACTCAGATGAGCTGATTACTCAGGTAACATGCTGCACAAAACATGCAGCTCTTTAAGAGCTTAGAATGTAAAACAGCTCTTCAGGAACTCAGAAATATGGATAACCATGTCCTACATGCCACTGTGAGGGGGATGCCCCGAGGTAAACTAGAATACTTGTAGAATATTCAAAGGCTTTGCATACAGGTAAGCGTGAGGACTGGCAAAAGGGTGCTTACAGATGAAACTCAAGTCTGATAACATATATAGCCATTTGAATTCTTACAGTAACTTTTCTACTGTTCAGCCAAAGAAGATAAATTATAAAATACATAGTAATCTGTAAACTTGAAAGTTATTCACTGAAATCAGTATTTCTCTTTTCTCTGGAAAGGTTTCCACGTTCCAGCTCAAAATCTCAGTGGTGATTAACTCCTATTCCCAAAGTTATTGTAATATATCAGCTTTGAAATCAGGTATTAATTATAGTAGAATTTTAAAATTAAGTATTTTGATTCATGGATGACTAAATGGAAGTAATTAATATTTACTATTCCTTCTCCAGATCCTCGTCACTCTAGAAAGGTAGCGGGAATGATGTAACCAAAGGTAATGATTTTATCACAGATGTGTTGCTGAATCCATCTATTTGTTGGACTTTAGAAAGTGACATAAGCTTACTCATCAGACAATTTCAAGATGCAGACAAACATTATTTATATGTAAAAATAGAAGCAACTAATCGAGACACTCTGGCAGCCACTGAGATATGAAACATTAAAAAAAAATTGCATAAGCTATCCCACATTTATTGAACAACCTTCTTTGACTTTGATTGCATAGTATTTATTTAAATTCAGGAGGAGAAATTGAAGAGAGAGACAGTAAGACTTTGTCAGTCTCAGATTTCCCTAGGGGTTTTTATTTCACAACAGTGAAATGCTTAAAGAAACCAAAGACAAACATGATAGATCTGTGTAGAAAAAATTGTCAATGAATCAAAGAATACTTATTTGCCTACTTTTGAAGTGAGGAATGCTTCTATCAGCAAATAACTGCAACTATTCTTCCTTCATGCTTAGAAAGAAACTAAATAATGAAAATTGATCAAATTATTTTTTAGTCAAACAAAACACAGATTTTTTGCTATTTTCAGCTCATTTTTATTCCACTTTAGAGTATTTGAAAAGGGGAAAAAACTTCATTGCTTGTCTTTCTGTTGTCCTTAAGCATCAATATTCTGTTCTGGGAAGAATTCATTATTTGACACTTAATGTTCTGGGTTTTTTCTGCTAGTTCTAACAGTACAAGCAATATTGCTCTTATAAATTTCACCTCCCTCCAATAGTCAAATGAACCTTTACATTTTACTTCTAGGAATACTGTATTTCATTTGAAATACAGTCTAGGATATAGTTCCTTTACCATTATTTTTCATTCAATTTTATTATCATCTAAGCCTGAAGCAATACCTTGTCATGCTTATATGAAAAATTCTGGGGAATAGTCCCTTTATAGCAAAACTCATACAAATAACAGTCATGGAAAAGTTGTACTACCCAAGATCACCCCAGGTATCCCTACTACTTCTGCTCCATGAAGTAACAAAGCCTTTTGAAAAGTGGCAATGGCAAAATCTGCAACGAGAAGACTTTCCTTGGCCTTACAACAAACTACGTTCTGTTTGCTCTAAATAAAAATTATGTTCTCATGTTTGGGTTGTTTTTATTTTTCCTTCTTTAAATGTATTTATAGGGAAAATGGCAAGGGAAAGTGATTTTGTTGCTACTTGTTTTGAGAGTAATTTTCATGCTTCTATATCCCTGAACAACCAAATTTTGGCCAAGGAACCAATGTACCCAGACATTTAATTTGGGAGCTTTTAGGGACATGTAAGTTATGATTCAGTTGGCCATACCTGGGTGCACAGGGTCATTTGAGATATCCCATTCAGCAGGTAGTCTATCTGCTCATCCAGTGATGCCTCAGAGGTTCAGGAGGAGACCAAGGCACCTGAATCACATGTGTATTCAGGCAGCATAGTTGCTTCACTCAGTTAATTCACTTCATGCTGCAAAAGTGACTGACTTTCAACAGGTCTTTTGCCATATCTGACAGTTCCATTCTCAGATACCCCAGGATATGCTTAAGCAAGTGAATTACATTGCTTCTGGGCTGGTTGATGAGCTCAACGGATTTCTAGGCTCAGTTTAGAGCATTGCCTGACATTGTATTGACCTAAGGGAAGCTTAGGCATCTTCCACATGTAGACATTAACATACAGACATTTGAGTTCAAGTGCTTTAATCTCTTGCCAAATTCTACCCTAAGGAATTCATGCAGCTAACCTGTAGACTAATCAACTATTGACCGTATACTACTAACCCTGGGAAGCAACAGGAAAATTTTTCATTTCTATTTTTAAATAATTAGAGGATGCTTAAAGATATTTATAAATCAGCTTACTCAGAGGGACTATCTCTAGTTATACATAGCTACTAATTTATTTCACTTTTTAATATGTCAAAGTAATTAGATTTAAACTTTCACTTTTAATAAAGTGGAACTGATTACAATTTCTTTATTTTAAAAGTACTGCAAAAAAGTTGAGCGACTTCTGTAATAATCTCTACAAAGAATCCATCTCTTTTTAATGTAAAAAATCTACACATTCCTGGTCAGGTGTTGTAAGTGGTACTTTTCCTTCCCAAATTGCATTTTTATTTTATTATTTTTTACATCTAAGAGAAGTAGAAGCAAATCCTGATTTTTCAAGTAATCATAAAGAAAAAATAAGTTCTATTAATTCTTAAAAATTAGGCTCCCACAAGTTTTCAAATACAGCATACAATTCTGTTCCCTTGTGATTTGAATATCTTCTGAAATAACCAAAATTCAAGATGTGTTCTTGAATTGCTTTTCCTACAGGTTATAGCTGTCCTTAGGAGAAAATACTTTAAGACATGAATTGTAGCCCACAGTAGCCTAATGCTCAGCATTTTGTCACTGTATGACTTTATTTAAACACTTTGCTCAAAGAGCATTTGAATTGAGTAAATACTTGTTATATGTATTTTAAATAAAAAAGGCTGTCAACATGCCACAAATAATACATGTCTTCCTACCTGGTCCTGCTTTCCTTAATAGGAAGAGGGACTAGATAGAATCCTCAATTCTCAGAGAAAATGAAACTTCCAAAACGAAGAGATTTCTTCTTCCCTTGTTCAGTAGTTTTGGTTTTACTTGAATTCTTCCATATTGAACTATGTAGTTTTTCTTTCTGGACTTAGCTATTTAATTTCAGAAAAATAAAAAACAATTCCAAGAGCACTGGAATGCCAATACACTGATGAATATTTCTATCAATGTCTAATGCTTAGTTTTGAATATTATCTCAGAATATTAGGGGCAGAAAGGGGGTGGAGGTGTGACATGTAATGAAACTTGATTCAGCTTTAACTATAATTATTTCTATACGAGAAATTTGCATTTAGCAGCAGAAATTCAAAACCTAAGGGAAAACTACTTGATTCCCTTTTCTCATCAAAATGGTACTTTCAGTACCATCACACTGGCTGTTCTACCACTGCCCAAATAAGATGCAGCTACCTAGGAAGCAGTTTTAGAAAGAGTAAATTTTATTCTTAAATGGAAATCTGTGGTTTCATATGGTTGTGCTTCTTGCTCCAAAACTTACTCCTAGTCAGAGATCACTTTCCTGTGGTAGACAATTGCAGAGAGGATGAAATGCTCTATGTTTGCAGCCCAGGATAAAGAGCATCTGTCATGAATCATACCTGACACTGAAATGCCAAATGCATGAAAGGCACATAAAACTGTCACTTGTGTATGTTTGACATCTGGTTGTGGTGCAATCCTGAATATCCTTCTTTGGAACTACCAGTATGCAATACCTAAGTCCATCAGCATCTGACTTACAAGTCCGAGAGATTTCTGAGACCAGAAACATGATGTTCTTTTCTCAATACTCTTTGAGGAAGCTAACGTTTTGGAAAGCTATCTAATTCATGATAAAAGGTTGAGGTTTCTCATTCTCTCCACGCCCTCAAAAACAAACAAACAAACAAAACAAAAACAAAAAACAACAACAAAAAAGTGGTTAAGAGACAATTCCTTTCTGTATTAGCCCAGGGTGCAGAAACCTCCATGAATTCATGTAGTCCTCTTGTTCAGTGTCTGGTGCTTTAGGCACTTCTAACACAGGGAGGACCCTCTGCAATCCCCTTGTGCCCCACTTCAGAAAGCAGGTGTCTTACACATTCCACTGAAAAGTATGGGAAAAAAATATAAAGAAGAAGTCATAAAAAGCCTATTGCCTATCATGGAAGATTAAGTTCCACTCCTGACTCCTTTACTTTTAACATATTTTTTATACAAAGCAATTTTTTGAGTCAGTGCAGGTGCAGTACTGAAAGCATGGAGTCTAGGTCTCTCTTATCACTGGAAATATGTAAGTCCACAATGGCATTCTTTACACCATGCCTCAAAAGACCTGATAAGCAACCTCTTTTTTGGGATAAATCTGAAATTCAATCAAAATTTCAGAGTAAATATCTCTAAATGAATAATTATTACAGATCTGCTGAAAGATGGACTATTTGAAACATGCTATAAGTGTTGCTTTCAGTGTGCAGTTGAGAGTCCACTATAAATAAAAATACGTCACATTAATTAGAAAATTATCAAATATTTGTTTGGGCCATCAAAGTTTTCAAAATGGTATGGAAAAAAATATTCCTCTTATGAGAATCTTTATTGTTTGTTAAAGATGAAATGTAGAAAGAGTCTGCAGCCACATGGACCTTTAGAAATAAATAAAAATTGTACATGTTTTGTTATCATTCATGGGAAAGAATAGTAGTAATACTACTACTACTACTACTACTAATAATAATAATAATAATAATAATTTTTAAAAAATAAATTTCTGACATCTCGAAACAAAACTAGTTACTTTTTCAGTTGGAAAGCTGATAAATTTCCCTTAAAATAATTGTTGTGCATGTAAGTTTTGAGAAAGATTTGTTGCTTTGATTTCTCTCCCTTTAATAAAATAAAGTACAGACATTGTATTTTTACTTTCAAGTTTTTAAAATTATCTTTGTTTATCTACTTAAAGTTTATTTTATTTATTTTATTTTTATATAATACAGCCTGTAAGTACTCTGAACTGACTTTGGTGACAATTCTCTATGTATAATGTCAATCTAAAAGGTGCTGCTTCAGTATCTGTGAATATCTGAAAAAAGAAAATCCTGAAAGAAAGAAAAATACAACCTCAAGCATAAATAAAAATGTACTACCATACTGTGAAAATGTTAACACAAAGAACCTACAACCAACTGTATACCAACACATCTACATACTGATACAGATAAGAAATAACTGCAGAGAGATTGGCGTGGCTTGAAAGTGACAATATAAAAGCTGCTTATTATCTCAGTAAGTTCTATAAAACAGTACACCTGATCATTATTGCCTATTCCAATTAGACATGAGCCCATCAATATAAGCTGTAGAATTAACATTCCTTCCTTTGAGGTGGAAAAGATTTTTGCAGTATTTATCCAATCAGTTCCCAAATTAGCTGATGAGAAGCAGTTTAATGACATGCCAGTTCTGTTGCACCCATGATAATGTGTTTTGTCCTTTTTGATAACTTCAGGTATCTATCATTGTAAAAGAAAGAGGCAGTACAATTTTTCAGGTGAAAATACAGAATTAACTCTTGGGTTACTTAACAGGTTTTTTCAACTGTGCTAAATAAACCAGGGTTTTAATTCATTTTAGTCTGTGGTTATGTGCATAAAGGTTTGTGTACAGAATACAGATCAATGTGATCATTTGAAATATGCATTTTAAACTAAAACTCACAGTGTGGGTTATTTATTCTCATATATGTGTCATGAACACAGATGTTTATTCCATAAAGAAACCATATTATCAAAGAGTTTGACAAAAGATTGAGAAGAATTTATTGTGGTGAAATGGTACTTTTGATCAGCAGTCTCAACTAATGCATTCATAACCCCACCTTAAAAAAATAAGTGATTTTGATTATGCACTGATAAGCCATTTCTTTAAGACTAGGAGGGTCATGAAGTTTTCCCAAAGATGTGGTTAAAATGTGTCTCATGATACATAACCCCCCACACCCTATCATTCCTAAACGATCATTTTCTTTTCAATAATATACAGAACATGATTCACTATTAATACTTTTTAACCTATGAAATAAATCATCACAAAGGATGTACTTATAATTTATTTCTATTTAGCTTAATTACATAAATTCTACTAGAACTTTATCTTATAGCACTATTGGCTAATGAGTGGTCTTTGTACCACAAAACATCAAGAAGGTATCTAAAGTAAAAGTTCTGGTAAGACACATTTGATAGCTCACTGATCATGATAAAGAACTAGATGAAAGGAAGGTGCTTGTTTACTTTCTGTAACTTTATTTTTTGAGAACAGTGTTTACTAGCTTTATTACCGTGACATATGTAAATAAGGAAGCAGAATTTATAAGAAGAAATGTGCTAAAAAATAACAGTTGTAAAACTGTTTAGAAAGGATCAAGGGAAGACAAGTGTTAGCAAACAAAGAGGTTGCTCTAGTCTTATTTTACTTGCAAGCTGAACTGAACTTGCTAACGATTAGCATAAAGACTTTTAGTTCTAGCTTTGTGTCAGAATGAACAGTTATTTGTAAATTTTTTCCGATACTGCCTGGTGATCAATTATAAGACCTCTTATTTATGAAAAACACTAATATTTACTTAAAATCAACCATGATGATTATTTGGCATGAGAATTACATCACCGTTCTTTACAGAATTAAAAAGATTATAAGGCTCTATAACATCAACTCCACTGACACTATATTTGAAACACCAAAAGGATTAAAAGCCCACATGACTTCTATACAAATGGATAAAGAATGATACATGTATTCTGGAAAGTTATTTCTTTGGAAGGAACAAAAGAGAAAGCATCCTGTCCCATGAAATTAATGAGAGAACTTGAGAGAACTGGATTTTACCTGTCATTTTTCAGAATATTAGGAGAAAGAATAACTAATTTCCCTGATTCAGTTTTTAAAACCTTCATCATTTTTCTTACCTACTTTGTGTATACCATAATAAGCCATTTTACTCCCATTTCTACTTATTGCCCAATTTTCATACCAACAAGGTGATAATGAAACAGAAGTAGAAACAGAAGGCTCCATTTGTGAATGGTGTCTACAATATTAGAGGCGTGACAGAGAAAATATCCTCAGTGTAAGGCAATCATAGGGTCTAATCCTACTCAAAATATTTCTTTTAAAGAAATTGGTGGAGTATAGGGAAGGGAAAGCTGTGAAAGCTGTGAACTATTTCTCTGTAACTTATTTTGTGCTATCAGAAGTTCCATATGCAAGAACATGCTAAGGATATGTAACCTGATATGCTCCACCTAAAAGCTTGCTCAGGAACTCTTTTAAGTTCATGAAGTAAAAAGGCACAGCTGAAAAACATCCAACTTGAAACTACATTTCCTTCATGCATAAGAAGTACAAGAAACCTTGGTAGTTTTTATTTCCATATCCTGTGTTCTCCCATGTTTTCACCCATATATTGCAATGTTCATTTTGTCTCTCAGGATGTTGTAAATAAACACAGTTAGTGATCTCTTTGTGTTATATGTATGTAAAAGTCCTAGAGCAGTGGACAGTCTATTATTAGAGTATCAGTATGCTTGGAAATACAAGGATACAGAAGAGACAGTGACATCATGCTCTGTTTAATAGAACATTTTAAAATATGAAGGAAACTTCAAAATAATAGAATAATAGAAATATTTCAGGATCTGAAGTACTTGGCATCCTCAAGCTCCTACAGTAAACAGTGATTATTTGTTGGAAAATGGAAGAAAAAGCAGAAACAATGTGGTAGATTTGGAACTCTTGCCTGTGACACTGTTAACAAAATCTGAACACATATTTGTGTATATGTATAGTACATGTTGCTGAAGAAATCCTTTCAGAAAGGCATCTTCCCATAAATTTTCCCCCTCACTGCTCTGTCTAGGACTTGTATGATTAAGCAAAATTTAAATTAAAAAAAAAAAATGGAGTGTTTTACTTAGGACATAATAGTACTTGTGAATTTTAATAACATCAAGGTTCTGAAGTCTCTCTATATCAGATACTCAGATTCCATAAAATTTTTTAGTAGGAATGTAAAAGGGCCACAGACAGCCTGAAGGAGACCTGTGGTAACAACAGTGTGAAATAAGGGGAAAAAATCTAGTAATGAAAAATAAAATAAAACCCTTTTAATATATTCCACTAATAGAATTCCTGTACAGGTATGTTTTATTACAATGTTCAATAGAAATTTTTAGGAAGGGAAAGGCTTGGAAATAAAATAAGAACCTGCTGAAAGTATCAAAACCTCTCTTTGGCTCTGGAGTCAGACAAAAGATATATGAAGCTATTAAGAAGAGACAATATTTTAAATAGCAGACTAATTTTTGAACTAAATTGCTATCACTTCTGTGTTTGCAAGCCCCATACAGTCCTTGGAGACTGATCGCATATAAAAGGTCCTGTATTTTTAACCAAATACTATAATTTATAAAGCAATAAATCAAAAAGTATTTGTAAAACACAAACATCTTTTTGAAGGAAAAGAACTTAGGGAGAACGGAGGATAAAATGGTAGTAACATAAAGGTAATTTTCATCTTCTGCTAATCATGGTATCTAGATAACATATGCTGAATCATTAGTTCTTCATATTGTCTCTTGATTAAAAGTTTTCTTTATTCATTTTTGAACATAGAAATTCCTACACAGAAGTTAGATGAGGTCAGAGAAAAGCATTGTTCCTGTGATCTGTGACAGCTAGTTAGTGGAAACAATCTTGTGGGATAAATTTTAGCCTTTGAAACACAGCATGCTGCAAAAAAATTAAAGCAAATTCTGCTTCATTCTGATTAAATTCAATCATTGTCATAAATAAAAAGATGAGAAGAAAAAGAAATAATTTACTCACTAAAAAGCTGCATTTATTTCTCCATTACGCTTGCTTGATAAGACTACTGTGAAGTATATAAAAATGAAACATGGAATCTCATTGATATTCTCTGGTATTTGATCTCAGTAGGCTATCTCTTTTTTCTCAGACATATAATCCACTTCTTACATACAAAATACAAATACTAGCACACAGTAGGACCCACTTCCACAATCAAATGACAAATCCAACATCTTTAGACCACAATTTTGCGGCTCCAAAATTGATGGAAACAGGGAAAGCTGATGTATTCATACAGGATTACACAGAACAGGATGACATCATCATAAAAAATAGCTTAACCCTGGAGTATAAGGCCACCTCCATCTTAGCCCCAGTACCTACAGGAATGACTACTATTTCCCTAAAAGCAGTCACACAGGTCCAACTCTCAAGGCTGTCAAGGTCCCTCTGGATGGCATCCCTTCCCTCCAGTGTGTCAGCTGCAACACACAGATTGTTGTCATCAGCAAACTTGCTGAGGTGCACTTGATCCCACTGTCCCTGTCACCAACAAAGTTAAACAGTGCCAGTCCCACCATCGACCACTGAGAAATATCACTTGTCATTGGTCTCTATTTGGCCACTGAGCTATTGACAGCAACTCTTTGAGTGTGACCATCCTGTCGCCTACATGGCCTCTGGAGTAGTATTGGATACTGGGATAGAAACCTGGAAAACCTGTACCTGTAAGGAATAGCCTGTGTTACATTAAGATTATATTTCAAATTTCCAGTTACATCTGTTCATGGCATAGTAAGCCGGACTACTAAGACCTGAAAGCCTTTGTCTCAGTCACTACTGTGGGAATAATATACTCTCTTCACAGAGTATCTTCAGGAGACGAAATGAAAAATACTGCGTAAGTCTGAGAACTGTTCACCATCTACATTTCTACCTTATTACTGGTCACATTCTAGCCTGATACAAATTTCTTTCTAATGCCATGTTGTCTCTTTCTCTGTCTTTGAAAGAATGCCTATGAAAGACATTCTTGTAGCATCTTTTAAATACCTACAGCTGTTTTTATTATATAATGATATATATATATAATATATATTCTCACCCAGGCAGTGAGAATTACCACATAGATTCTGAATGAACTGATAAATTCAAAAGGTTTCCAGAGCAGAAGGAAGAGAGCAGGTTAGATGTTTTTGTTTCAGAACAGGAGGACATCAGAGACTGAGCTGTACAGGACTTCTTATAGAGCTTCTATGAACAGGCATTTTTTTTTCTTTAAAGGTAGTGAGAGCACTTCCTCCTGACCTGTAAAAATAGTTATTATTTTCCCTCATTATGCACTGTATAGAATGGTATGGATTGGAAAATAAAGAGTAGTGAGCAAACTCCAATAAGTCCCTATTTCTAGAGGACATATGTCACTCCACAGTTTTTAGTATTTGCTTTTCTAATAGCTGTTTAATTAAACTTTTTGTTTACTACATCCAGAACATGTAAAAATGTTCAAGCCCTTTTGACAATTACATCAATTTTACTCTTGAACAGGAACAGCTTTTGCAATTATAAATAATCACTCTAATTCTTTTAATTGCATCAACAACTAAAGAGTTTTTTCTAACGTCAGAAAAGAATTCACACCTGTAGCTGATAAATACTGACTTTCAAGACATAATTTTTGTATGATTTCCAAAATATCACATTCAGATAAGTGACAAAGTAATACAATCACAGGTAATGGAGTTCTGAAACATTTGACAATGAAAACGGCACTATTCTGAAAGAAATTAATATAATTTAAAAAGACCAACAAAGAAGAACAATCACTCTATAGAATGTATAGGGGAGAGAAAAGTACCAAAAAAGAGGCCTGATTCTACCAGATATAGAGCTATTTAGAGTAGTTCCTCAGTTCTTACAAATTAAAATGATACTTAAATATTTTTAATGCCTTTTAAAAATTTGTTCTGAATGTCCTGTTTTCAAAAATTTTAGTAGTCATGTCTGTAGTCTGTCATTTACAGCAATGTTTATTTTTTTCTTCAGTAATACTCTAATACACAAGTAAGATGTAATTCAGCACTTTGAGTTAGTTTTTTTTCCTGAAGACATACAAATAATTTATTCTTTTTTTTTTCTCCTCCTTCATGGACAGTGTCCCCTGTTGTGGTACTCTGAAAGAAAGGATTTGTCTTTTATTTCAATTCACAATAATAAGAAGTGCCTATCACTGTCTGTTACAAAAGTCAGAAGCCAGTAACAGAGCATGAATAAAAGCCTGTTAGACTTTTGTCCCTTTCTAAACAAGAGGTCTGCATTTAATAGTCATCAGTTATTTGGACAAGGTAAGCTAAAGTTGTGGACACACTAGTGGTGTTACAATAACTGTATTTACAGAAGAACTTCTCTATCAAACGAATACTGCTAACAGACCTCAGATCAGGGTTGCTCCACACAGCACACCTGGCAGCTGTTCAATTTTAACATATCAGACACATAACTTCTATTTCTTGAATGATTTGAATGTTTTGTGATCTCAGGGGAGAAAGATGGGAAGAGTCTCTGTAATAAATAATTGTAGTTTGGGTTTGGGGATTTTTTTCATAGTTTATCAACTATTCAAGAAAATTACCTATCTGTAAGCCAATCAGTTCCCTTTGGATCTCTCAGGAATTCTCACCAGTCTTAAAGGGTTAAGTTTCAGAAGTTAGCTTTAGGTCTAGTAAGACACATCACATTCAGAATTGTATGAACTCATTCAATAATCACCTGGGTTAAGCTGTAATTTTATATTGAAATTAATTTAACATGTGGCGGATAATCATTAGTTCTCACTTACTTGGAATATTCAGTACTATGTATAGAAAGTCAAACATTATTTTAATGATGGGGAAAATCTAATTTCTGTTTCTAGATACCTTGTGGTGATTATAGACAAGATAGGTGCTTTCAGGTATGCATTCAAGAGACTGGTTGCTCCACAAGGTAAATTCCAACTATAAGAAAAAATATTGCAGTGAGGGTGATTGAACATTGTAAAAAGTTGCTATGAAATTCCCACTCGTGGAGATACTAAAAATCAGCAAAAAGGATTGAGCAACCTGGCATAGCTTCAGAATCAGGTCTGCTGAGCTGGAAGTTGGACCAAGTGACCTCAGAAAGCTCTTCCTAAATGTCCTAAATTTGCTTGCAGGGGCAGAGCTGTAGGGCTGTGTGGACATGGCTGAGTTACTGTTGTATACCATGCTCGTCATTGCTGGGCAGTGTGATTTTGGGGAAGAGAAAAGCAGCACACCCCCAGAATTGCACCATTCTTTTCCCCCTCTTGCTCAGGAAAGGTGCCAGCTGCGATAATGCTGTGGTCTGTCAGGACCAACACTGTGGAGTCTGTCCCTCCCCTAATGCCAATCATCCCTTCCTATTCCTCCAAGATGCGGCAAACACAGCTGAGAGTGGCTCTGAGATTTGACTCCCAGTAGTGGTGAGCCAGAAGCAGCCACAGGGGATAAACGGAGATGAGAGGAGCTGAGTCCAAGCTGAGCGTGAGCCGAGCAGAGTGGAGTGACCTGAGTAATCCCAAGCAGCAGCACTGTGCGAATAGAACCAGCAAAGCAGAGCAGTCTGGAAAAGCAAGCAGCACAATGTGGATGCTCCAGCTTTCACAGTTTTTTTCTCATGGTTTTGCGTTATCCTAGACTCGGGGACAGGGAACGCTGGCGGCATCTTGTCTTGCCTCAGGAACAGCTGCGTGTCACTGCAGGGATGTCCGCCATCTTGTGTTTGTCCCGGCAGCCATGCCGAACTCAGTGAACGTGTAAGCACCTTCTGTGTGTGAAGCACCTTCTCCTCTGCATACTTTTGTTACTAATATTGTTGCTGCTACTGTGCAATTCTTATTCCATTGCTCTTTGCTTTCAGTAAATTGTTATACAGTCCATAGTTGCTGCCTTTGTCCCTCTGTCACAGGAGGGGGAGGGAGGAAGCAGACTGTCTTATTTGGAGTTTCAATCCCAGCAGGTGTTAAACCACTACACTCTTATCAGTCTGTAATAAACATTCTCAGACTACAAGCAATATTGCTTATAAAAGCAGCAATTATGATATACCAGTGCCTTCTTCCAATTGTGCTTCTTCATTAAATTTCAGTCCTGAAAACCATAGAGCACTGACCTTAATAGGTCACCTATTCCATCTTCTTAGTCCACAGAAAGAATGTGATTTGTACCACATTTCTGATGATTTTCAGTGTGATTTTGAAGACAATGGCAGAGCCTTCACAACTGCTTAGGAAACATATATGTTTGTTTCCCCATTCGTACTGTTAGAAAGTTTATTTAACTTTAATGTGCTTTGCTTGAATTTAAGCCTACTATGTGTTTATCTACTCATTCTGGACAAGATTAATAAAAAATTATTACAAATAAAAACGTATTCCTTTCAGAAGCCTTACTCATAAAGTAACAAAAATCTCATTTTGCCATTCCTTTAATTCTAAGTCATGCTTTTCTTAAATCTGATCATATTATTTGCTTTACCCTTTGTATACTTCTCACAGATATTAAAAAAGATTTCCCTTTATCAAGTAATAAAGGCTGTGGAGAGGCTGAGCAACCTGACCAGTGCAAGCTCACACCACTAAATCAACTGCCCTTAGGTCCATCAAGGAGAATAATTCAGGAATTGCCAATACAGGATTTGCAAAAGAAACAGAGGAATTCTTCCTACCTGTAAAAACTGTGAAATACACAGGAGCTTATTTGCTACAAGGGTAGACGACATTATGTGTTGCTGGAGAAAGAACATTCTAGAATTATTTTAAAGAAATTGTGGCCACGTGTCAGATTTGTTATGAGATGTTTAGAAGAAGGACCAATGGAAAGGAAAGAGATGGATCAGAGTGTATTGTGGAGGAAGAAGAACAGGAAAAGATGCAAAAGTTCCCTTTTAGGGGCTTATATAAGAAAACTGTTTTACATGGATTGTTGATTTGTTAACCAGATTTACAGAGAGGAATACTAAGCAATGGATTTTAATGCCAGGCTGGAAGTAATTTCAGAAAATGTGTACACATCTGAAAGCAGATAAGCCCTTCATTTTAATAAGTAAAAGAAAAACAGATATAGAAATGTTTTAGTTGAACACAAGGAACTTGACTGAGACTCATATGATGAAAAAGTAGAGTGACAGCAGCAAATTCAACACAATTTACTCTAAAAGCAGTGTCCAGTCTTACAGTTTCAAGTCACAACCAGTCAACCTAGAATTGCCATATTATTTGAACTCCAGTAATATCTGAAGCTAAAATTCTTGGACCTTGAATCTACCCTGATATTAAACAAAGAGAAAATGTGAAAAAATTGCACAATGCCTAGAATATGGTGACATGCTTACTGTTATTATTAAGTAAGTAATGAAACAACTTTATGAGTCTTATACAAGGATTCAGGGGTGGAAGGAGAAGAAAATAAAAAAGATGAGAGAATGATTCTCTAAGCAAAGCTGAATTTTTAATATTATTATTTTTTAAAGCCTGAAATTTGTAGTATTTAGTTTATAATAGTTTGTAGCTATTTTATCAACTGTTTGCTTAGAATCTTTCTGCAAGGATTGAACTTAGCACTCATTTATTTTAACTGAACATTAACTTATTTTAGCCTTATCAGAGTTTTAATAAAATTATTACAATGTGTAAAGTAACATCACTATCCAATGAAAGCACAAACATGTGCTTCACTTTAATTTTCACCACTTAGTTTTAACCACTTGGTGGTCTGGGAACCCTTCATGAGTCATGAAGGAAATTAATGAAGTGAAAATTGTGCAACTGAACCCAAGGACTTTCTTAAATTTAAGGCACTGCCTTTTTGTTTTCTTTTAAAATATCCTTATTTTCTCCAAATACTTAACACTTTAGGCGAAAGACAGATGGGTTAGATACTTAATTTTGCAATAGTTTGGTTTGTATCCCCAAATAAGCTATGAAAGACAGGACATGACTTTCATGATATTTTGAATTTACAAGTTTGGAGGCCTTATGCTCTAATTTCATATCAATTCATCTACATAAATCAAGCACTGAAAGTCTATGTTTTTTTCTCACTGTTAAAACTGTTTGGCACTCAAGTGTTTTGTCTCCATATGTTAAAGAAATAAAAATTAGCATGTTTCATTGTATAGCCAAATTCTGGAAATGGTAATATTCAAAACTACATTTAGAACAGATTTAGAAAAAAGTTCAGTGGAATCTTCTTAGATATTTTACTTATATTTACTGCAGTCACTTCTGCTAATATTTTATGTGGTTTTCTGTTATGCATATGAGCACTTTGCTAACAGATATTTCTGTATACTCATGGTATGAGTATGTAATTTTTCCCTGTTTGATGCCATTTATTTATATGGTAAAAATATGAGCTACCTCATCTCTTGCTTTGTTCTTCTGACCTGATCTAGGGGGATGAATCAGAAGTTCTGGGCAAACTTAAATGCCACAGTTTACAGAGTTTTGGGAGATGTACTAGATCAGTCACAACAATGTCGGAACATAACTGTGCTGTTTTAAGGATGGCCATGAAAAAGTGCAGCTTTTATTATGTATCAGACCACGCCAAAGAGCAGATTCATAACAGAACCCCCTAAATCACACTAGGGTTTGGGTTAAGTTTGGGAAAAGTTTGGGTTAATTATGAGCTTGATGTGATTTAGGGTACAACAGAGTTTAAATTTCTATAACTAGTTTTATTTTTTTGGTGTTGTCTTTTTTTTTGTTTGTTTCATTTTATTTTTTTTTTTTTTAGTTTACTACAGCTCACATAGTTTCATATCAGTATATCAAACTACCTCTGTGACCTTGATCAGACAGAGCATGGAGTAATTGGATGGTCAGATACAAAGGTAGGAGGACTGTCTTAGGTTACAATGTAAGATGTAACCAAAAGTATGTATTCTGTCACCATCTCCATAACTGTTAAAACCAGGTGGGGCAGTGTTCTTTACCTCTGCCATGATGCATCCCTGATAACTCCCTCTGGGGGATATCTTCTGTTAATGGGCCATCAAGCCTCACTGCACGACTCATAAGATTACATCATCCCATTGTGAGATGCTATGCCCAGATGGAAGAACCAAGCATTCCTGCCTGGATATAATCTGAGGTTTGGAACACCACAGGCAGCCTTACCTACTGGATGCCCAGAGGACAAGAGCCACATAACCACCACTGGACCTTCAGAGGAAGACCAGGCCCTTCTACAGGATCACTGCTTCAACAGAACCACATCCATCACCACAAGAGGACTGCAGCCACCATTTAATCAGACTGCTGCCACCACCCTGACAGACAGGGTGTCAGGTTGTACTCATTCAGTGTTTCTGTACCATTGCATTTATATTAATTTTCCTATTAAATTGTAGTTCTGATTTGGAATCTCTCACCGGTTTGCTTTCAAACTAGTACAGGGATTCAAAACCCACCAAAATGCAGCTACACAACTTTCAAGAGAGCACACAGAGCTCATGATTGCAAACAGATGGGATGCTTCTTATGGTCTTTCTCATTTCACATGCATAACAGGATCAGCCTTATTTTGTGTTTGCTTAGAACATTTATTTATAGCAAATTAGAGCTTTTGCAGAGATTGTCAGTGTTGTTCTTGGGTGTTATTTTCTGTAAATTGGAAAGTTGTATGTAATCTCATCATACTTATTTTACTTGGGGTTTAGTGGCTTTTCCTAGAACAATCTCGCATAATATGGCAAACAGGATATTGGACTGAATGGGCCATGTGACAGATTCAGTTATGCTGTATTTAATCTCCTTTTGTTAAGAAAAAAAAGATCCTTTGCATTTGCATTTACTTCAAGTGCTCTCACTTCTAACATTTATTTTGCAAATACATCAAGAGAAGACAACATTTAATTCTGATATATTCTGGGTATGACATTGGTTTTATTTAAATTGTGTTCTGTCAAAAAAAAAGGTCACAATTGTTTATCTTTCCTTTTTGTTTTGAGATGAATGAAAACAGGAGAAATGAGGGTTTTGCCATATTTCTTTGTGCGACTTGTGAATAGAGGAGTGACAAAGGATTCTTTCATGCATTAATGTGAAACTGGACCAATTAGAGCCATACACATAGAACATTCCTGACAGAAACATCTCATTCACCAATAGCGTAAGTGTTCCAATTGAAATATCTGAAGTTCAGGATGAGATGCCTAATTTACTCTGACAGAGTTGATGATTTATCTGAAAACAAATTCTATCAAACCTGCAGGCTTCTCTCCTTAATTACATTTTAGTAAACAAGCACAACAAGGTCCTATGAATACTAAGAGCTTTCAAGATATTCAGCAGAGATTTTAAAAAAGGACAATAATAAATGGTTTTCAAATAAATTAATGGAGGTGAAGGTATCCAGAATTAAAAATAAATAAAGCAAAACAAGTACCTTTTTTTTTGTCTGACTTGATTGAGAGGAATTGATGTAAAAGGACAAATAAGTCCCAAAATACTTAAAAATAGTTTCAATAGGATAAAATTAAGCTTGTAACAGTTAAGTATTTATTTCAAACTTCATTATTTATTACTCCTTTATGAGGTAGTTTAAATGTTCCATTGGAAAAAAAAATTGAGAACTGAGCTCTGAAATCCATTAGAGATTTGCTTGAATGATTACATCAAGATTTCAAATTTATCAGAATTTTGCTGAAAAATACCCTTATTATCTTTTTCTGTGTTTTTAAGGAAACATCTTTATAAATTCTTCTTTTCAGTAGACTAAAGATAACATATATTTCACAATAGTAAAGTAATATTAGAACACAGAGTGGAAGTGTCATAGGCTTAAAAAGCTGACAGCAGCTATGCTAGGAGCAATACAGGTCATAGAGACATTTAAACAAATTGATAGGATATACACAGAAATTAATGAGTCCTGTATTTAGGAAATAAAAAAGTTCAGGTGTTCTGACAGGTTTCAGCTATATATTTTAAATTAGGTCTCAAAATTTATAGTTGTAGTAGAATCTGAATGATTCAAACAGCAATAAAAATCAAATGTGCCTTTTTAATCAAGTTTGCAGATTAAAGAACTGCAAGAACAATTAATTTTTTTATTGGTGACCTTGTCATTCTTTTTCAAATACCATCACAGCATGTATTTGCCTATTTTCATCAACAGTGTTTCTGAACAAGGTTTGTCATTATGAATCTCACACAAGATGCCCTTTTCTAGTCTGCCGAAGTGCATAAAGTTTTACAATAGTAAGTCAACTTATGATAAGTGGCTGCTGCTCAGTAAAGGTTCTTTATGCATTTTCTGTGTAAGAATATTTTCTTAATAGTTTGAAAAGTTCTGAATTACTAAGCAATTCAATAACCATTTGATTTATACATATAAATTCTTGGACTGAAAACTCAGTCCCTACCTGTTAAACTATTCCTTTATCAGCATATAAGCACACTTGTTTCTCTTAAGAAATTACCTTGACTTGTAATATCTTCATGACACTAGATTTCCCAAAGTGACTGTCATCTTTTTGAAAGCTTTCTGCTAGATCAAAGTACAAGATAAAACTGAAATTACATCAATGAAATGAACTATTCATATGGAACTAATCTTTTCAGTAAAATCTTCATGAATAAAGCCTCTCTTTAAAAGCCTTGTGAAAAAAATGTATTGATTTTTTTGTTGAAATTTGCCAAGGTTATGCTGTGAACACATTTAGTCTCCTTTTGCAACTTACAATAAATGAAAAAATGGTCTAAAATATGAGCAAATAAAACTTTTGTTCCTAATATATGCTTAGAAGACTTTGAAGTTGGCAGATATAATTGTATCAAATATTTCTGCACAATAGATAGAGGCAGAAGTATCACTGAAAGCAAACACAATGTTATCAGAATTCCTTATGGTAAACTTCAAATGTTTTTGCCTCCATTGTGCAGACCAGGTGCTATTATTTTTATTCATGATTGTTTTTAACATGGCATAACAAGCCGGGATATTTTTAAAACTCCTTGCAATGCTTTTCATTACAGTAGATGGGAAACACTGACATTTTAATTTCATTTAATATGCCTATTAAGAGATCCATGTGTCAATCCACATGAACATCTAACTGCCAGTCATTTCACAGCTTAACACTACACTGATTTTACTTGAGATTATCCTCTAACACTGCAAACATAACTGGATACTGAAGACTTGCTTTTCTGAAAAATAAGTTAAATGTTATAAACATTCTTTTGAACATAGTCTTTTATAATACTTTATGCCATGTAATTTACTTGACAGTAGTCAGTATGTTTTACCTTGGTCTATAAATCTGTTATAATTTTTGTGCATGTGGAATTGTAGCTACAAATACTGTATTCACAATTATTTCCATTTGCATCTATATTTCCATGTATTTACTAAATAATATAAATCATCTGTTTGTAAATCACAGTTGGAAAATTAATTGTAGTTCACATGCAAAACTGACAAAAGAGTCACATTGTCACTTTTTAACCAGCCAGCATTTGGGAATAAACTTAGAGAAAAAAAAAAATCATTTTAAAGGTAAATACCTAATTGGAATGCCTGATTTAGATGAATTCTTCTCGTAATTCACATCTAGTAAATGGAGAGTTCTACCTGTAGTCATTCAGAAGGCTATTTGAGCATCTAGGTTCTCTGAAGGGATCCTCCATTATACAACAAAGAAAGACTAAGATTAATTATCTGAAAGTAGTAGAACGGTAATTTTCTCCTTTTGTGCCTGCTTAGTCCAAAGCCATAATAAAGTCAATATTTTAGTGTTTTGCTATATATTCATAAATCTGGAATGATGAAGGGTGTTTGGTAGGTATAATGTACATATAAGTTTATAGCAGTCCAAACAGGTAAGAATTACCATGTAATTCCATGCAGAGCCCTCTTAGCCTGTTCCTGTAGGAGTGATGTTCCAGTTCCTTAAATATCTTTGTGGCTCTCTCCAGTATGTCCATGTGTCCCTGGCACTGAGGGGCCCAGAACTGGACACAATGCTCCAGGCGTGGCACCACCATTGCTAGTTATGAGGGAAGGACCATTTTCCTCAACCTGCTGGTAATACTTTGCTCCTTGCAGCCTATTCATTCCTTCACAACCAGCAAACAGGAAACTATCTTCTTATTATTCATAATGTTCCAAAAGTAAACAGTAAAGCATGAAAATTACTAATTTAATATACAAACTGCTTAGAACACTTGAGAAATAGTTTGAAAACATTGGCAAGAGAACTAAATACTGCAACAACTTTCACAAATAATTTTCAGCAATTTTAAATATTATCCACATTCTTCAGTACAGAAAAGTAAAAGCTCAAAAAACCCCTCAAGATTAATAAACTGGCAATGTCATTATAATTCTCAGAGTAGGAAAGCTTAATGAGTAAAGTGTTTTAAACAGCATAAATAAAACTTAACGTCTTCCTTGCATTAAAAAATTGATAAAACTGTTTATAATCTCTTTCCTTTGGCTTTCTCACCTTCTCTTTTTTAAATTTTAAAGTATTTGAAGATATTTAGTTACCATTGGTGTGTGTACAGCAATGATCATACAGCCTTTAAACGATAACCTAATTTTTTGTTGCGAGACTTAGATGTTTTGTTTGCAACAGTAACTTTCATTTTAACAGAAACTAAGAAAAACATTACAGACTAAGCAACCTATTTTCTAAAAAGCAATATAAAAAACTAGGATCCGAAAAAAACCCATTAGATTCTGAAAATTGACAACCACTGCCAAGTACGGTTTTCAGAACACGTTATTATTCAGATAAAGCTCTGTATTTGTCACCGGACTTGCCCTATTTTAAATCTCAGTCCTCAAGCACAGACTGCTTTGCAGCTGTAAACTTTTCACCTGGAATGGCTAACTCTGTGCAGTGCTGCAAGACACATCCAATCTGCTCCATAGCAATGAATACAAAACTAAATGTAAAGGCGTTCACTGCTTGAAGCTCAGAAATGGAATAAGTACAAGTCCTGAAAAGCTGGAGCAGTTCTGACTTTATTAGTAAGCAGTGACACAAACTTACTGGATGCTTACTACAAAAAACCCCACAACCTCCCCCATAACTTACTCACTTCGGTACAGCATCAGTGCACCAAATGAATCCCAACGACAGCAAGACAGATTGACAGTGTTCAGTATTTTCAGCTGAGTTGTGATTTCTGATTGCATTTGCTGAGCTTTATATTCTTTCTGTATACATATATGTATTTATATGTATATTTATATATTCTGTATATTTATTTATTTATTTAAATTCTGTATTTATATTTCTATTTTAACATTTTTTCATAATTTTTATTGACAAATTCACTTATACAGAGGAGCTGTCACCCGTTTTACAGCCTCAGAAGTATAATTTTCTCACAGTACACTCCATAATGAAGCATCAGTTTTGTTTATTTCTAATCAAAGGAAAAGATCATAGCTACCTAAACCAATGATAAAATTTACCATATATGCCACAGGACACTAAGGATGGATTTTAATTTCAGATTATTAAACCAGAATTTCTGTAACCTAATGTAGGTGAGTCAGCTTCTGAACTTAAATGATGATTTAGCCAGAACAGCTTAGAAAGACATTTAGCTCAATTTGAAGCAGACACCTTAGGTGGGATTCAGCTGATTAAACACAGACATGTATCACTATTTGAGATACCATGGGGCATCAAAGACATGTACAAAAAGCTGATACATCAACTCTTGCTATAAATTGGAGATCCTAAGTTCGTTATGACAATGATACAACCTAATGTCTCAGGATTCTATCTGAGCTGGTTCACATGCAGTCAGTTCTACAGCTTATTCATAATTGTGTCTGCAACTATTTTCATTTAGGATAATGGCTCACAAAGAGTCAGCAGCTGAGGAATCATCAGCAAATACTCAGTTTGTACAACTGGTGGAGATTATTAGTAGCCTACATTAAGAGCTCATGAGCGTATAAAAGCCTGGAAATAGCTGACAAATATCTAGATGTTACACCATTCTTAAGTCTCTTGGTGCTGTTGGTTCACCTGCCATACCTAGACTTTAGTCCATTCCTGAGAGCATATCATTGCATGAATAAGCAGTTTTCTAATGTTCATCTTTACCCTGTTGCCTGCTGTTTATCTTTTTGTCCCCCTCTACATTCCCCACCTTCTGCTTTTCCCTTAGATCCCAGCCAGAGAACAGACACCTTGGGACTAACTGCACTGTGCCACACTGCTGTCATGGGAACACAGAGAACATCGCAGGCAGCTCAGGGCTAATCCTGGTTCACCTCCTGAGAGTGCCTGTTCTAACCTGGAGATTTGACATGATCAAACAGGCAGACTGAGCCAGAGCCAGCCACTCCAGTCATAAGATGGAGAAATTAATAATTTTTGCTGTCCTTTATGATGGCTGCTTTTCACTGGGTTTTGGATATTGGATACTTCAACTCCTTTTTTTTTATATATACTTTGATGTATAAAATTCCTTTAATAACAAAAAAACCATAAAATGGCTCTGGCCTGCATGAAATAAATTGAACATACAAAAAACATTGTGCAGTTATTCTGCCTCTCATTTCTTTGATTATTATAGCTGTTACAAGAATTTTGTATAAATCTTTTTTCCACATTGAATTGCAGTGCAAAACAAATCCCTTCTGGGAGGCACTCTATCAACAAAGGGACATTTACTTTAATAACACTGGAATAGTTTTGCTTTCTATTTTGTTGTTGTTGTTGCTGTTGTTGTTGTTTTACTTCAAAGAACTTTTTTTCCTGTACTCTTCTTACACACTGCTGGGAGAAATTCTTCTGAATTACAGACCATCAGTATAAAACAATTTGAAGAAGCTGACATAGGTTAAGAGCTCACTAATCAGCTGTCTACATATAATCTGTTGTCACTGTCCTATCTCTTCCTGAAGCGCATAAAATACTAGATTAAAAGCTAAATGCACTTTGCTTCTATTTTAATACCACTCAACACTAAATATCAGGCCCTTTTTGAAACCTCTGTTTTTCCACAAGCTTGTTGTCTACTGTCATCTGAAACATATTATTACACAAGCCAAGTCCATTTTCATTCCTTTCAAGTGAAGTCAAATACGTGCCAATTAAAAGATATAGACTAGGGAGATAAATGCTTGAGATGTTTTCAAATGGCTCTTCGACCACATTTGGAGGTTGCTATGGTGAACACGCACCTGTAGTGCAAAGGAAAAGGGATTCAGCATGAGAAATAATACCTTTTAAAAGGGAAGTAACAATACTAGCCACTTTATATTCAGAATTTTTAGGTCTATTTTTATTTCTGATACTTGCTCCTGATGTTTCTCATACTAATCCTTGATAAATTCAACCTAATGAGAGAGCTGTAACACAGGAGAAGTTCTATTATATATTTCACTTTATGTTAATGATAGGTGGAATTTTCATAATCTTGTCAATATTGTTTTCAAAATGCATGGCCTGGATAAATGACACTGAACAAAAAATTAAAATTTAATTAATTTTCTTGCTTTGTTTTCAACTAATACAGCAGCTAAAAATATCATCATTAAATCCTAAAGTATTTGCACTTTTTTTTTTAACTGTATTATTTACTTTTCTTTTAAAATCTATGTATGTAGTGTTCTGTGTAAAAACAAGGTGATGAATGACATATGTTCAAGATGTTTCTGTAGTCAGTATGTTTCTGTAGTCAATCAAAGGAAGAGCATGATACTCAACTCTTTGTGGTCATTGATGAACACTAGGAAGTATTGAGTTCTCATGGATAAATCAGAAGTGAGTACAAGGGAAAAGTAGAAAGCAAATAATTCAAAATAATGTGATGCAGAAGGTGCTTTTATTCCTGTTCAAATGATTTTTTTAATAACTATTTTGATGTCAGAAGCTGACATTCTCATTTCTCTCACATTCTGTGCATAAAACTGATTTCAACAATTTGAGAAAATATTACAGTAGAATGTTTAAATGTTATTTATAAAATAAGGGAGGTATTCTTAGACTTATTTTTAGCACCTAACTTATAAAGTCTGCTACTGACAGTGACTCAGAACCTGGGAATTTCCCTGTTTTGACAATGAGGGATACAGAAGTAAAAATATCCTTTGAATTTAAACTTAAATTAGATGCCTAAACTTAGTTCCTAATTATTAATATTTCTCAGAATTATGAACAGTCAATATACTTAGAATATATTTACCATTTATGGAGAACATTCTGCTCAATTTATGGCTATTTCTGTTCACCTTATTTAGTCTGCTCCATGATTAGTCACTGGAGAAATTAACAGCGTGACTAAAATATTTTAGTGACTGTACCATTCCCAGTGATATCTCACAGTGGTAACAAAAATCAGTAAACAGACATGTAAAAACAAATACTTCTGCTTCTTTGTCTGAGGCATGCTCCTATTTATACAATTGTTCAAAGAGTTACACACTTGTGTTTGTAAAAGTTCCTGAGATAATTTCTTTCCAGACAGCAATATACTTATTGCAGGTACCAGCATATAGAAAGAATTAAATTTGTCATATTTTAGGATTCTGCATTTGGGAATTATAGTCTATGAATAACATGACCTAATCACTTCTTTGGGAAAAAGAAAAAAAAAAAAGAACAACATGGCTTAAATTGAAATGGATAAAGCAATGGATGCACTTTTAGATGCTTTTATTTTTCTATGGTTTTGGTCAACTCTGTTGGATTTACATATTCATGGCACAGTTTGTTTTGCATGGTATCCTTTGGCTGACATAGAATAGCCTGAAGGAGTTGCAAATATATATATTGTCACTCCAAGTTTTCTCTCAGCATTTCTCACAAGCCTGCTGTAACGCAATCTGTCTTCCTGTCAGCTGGACACTGCTTCCCCTAAGCACTGCATCAGTCTTTCTACCATTCTGTGATTTTTTAAACGTAAACTGTAAGACTAACAGCCATGGTAAAATGTATAGGACAGGTGGTACTGCTCTCTCCTCTCAGTCAGGAAGAAAAGGCTCTTTACAAAAAGGGCATATGGCCAGTGTTTCAGAGGGGCCAGATCTGTTCTTTGTACCTGTACCTGTGCCTTGTATGGTAATACTTTTAGGAATTTATTTAATCACAAAGATGAACAGACATGTTATTTGTGTTCTGAGACCAAGTTTACTCATGCACAGGCATAACTTTCTATGGTAAAATCCAAAGAGAAGATCTGTCAGAGTGTGTGGAGAGAAACTTTACAAAATGCTCATTCACATTTTTTGTAAGAAAAACCGTAAGACCTAGACATAAAAATAGGCTTCTCAAATCTTAGGGATCATTTGAGATAAAACCCAATTATTTATGGTTCTGACGGTGGCGTAGTGTTATCAAACTTAATTTTAAGAAGAAAAAACCCAAACCTGTATATTAACACATAACTTAGGATATGCTCTCTTTTAGGATAAAAAAGAAAAGAATATTCTAATGATTTAGTAGGAGTGTAGGTTATGCCTTGATGATACAAACTGTAGGATGTTTTCCTTTTTCCATAACTCCTGATTTCAACATTTCAGTTCTTTACCACTTCTTCCCTCTTTCCCTTGTCTGCTCCCCCTTCCCCAACGTTTTGTTAGTGCACAGTTTTACCAACTTCTTATGTCAGTTCTCTGCCATCTAATTTCCAGACTAAAAAGTTTCTCTCTCCAAGCTTACTCATTTGTTATGTGAAAGCATTCAATTCCTTTTATCTTCAAATGACTTGAATAAAAGTAACGTTAATATGATTTTCAGTATTCTTTGGAGTCAATGGAAGGGTGTGCTACATTTTCCCTTGCTCTTTTGGTTAAGAACTCTACATATTACATACTCTGGGTATTTTGGGGAGGAAATGTATCTTCTTTTGGAAGAGGAGATACCAGAGAATCAAGTTGGGCTTTTTAAATATAGATTTTAATTTGGTGCTGCTTAATCATTAGAATAAGTTAAAATTGTTCAAAACCAATTTCATGCTTTATCACAATTAAAATGAATTACTGAAACCATGGTTTAAAGACAAATGTCTCTAGACAAATGTACCAATTTATTTTTTTGTTTGTATTATAGACATAATTTGTATCTAGAACTGAGATTCATTCAATATGTAACTACTTCAAAAACCAATTTCTAGATAAAAAATGCACAAAATACAGACTAAAGGACATGCATATATATAATGATGCAGACACATAAAAATAATAAGTAGATAGAAATATATAAAAATATTTCATATCTATTTAATCCTGCCAGTTTCATACTACTGGAGATTAAGTAACATTTTTATCTTTTTATACTGTTTGTAATACTGCAATAAGCTTTTAAAAACAAACAGAAAATGAAGAGACACTACATAAATTAAGGATTCTATTGGATATCTTTCAAAGACATTATGCTAATTTTCCCAAGAAGAAAGACAGAGAAGGATGTGCCAGACTGAAAACATCAGTTCAAATAAATGATTGTCCTGACACATAAAACTTCAAGCAAAATTGCATATTCACGACTAAGGAAGGATGTTTAAGGAGTAATGATACTCATGTAAGATTTAGAAAGCCCTAGGTGAACTTTCTCTTCTGAAGGATTGCATTAGTAGGACAGCTACATAAATTTGAAGCCCGATTTAAAAAACAAGAAAAAGGAATGAAGAGCGAAAGTGTGACTTCAGTGGAATTTAAATACCCAGTGCCCAAACTCTATTATTAAAACTCTGTGTAAACTAATGCTCACCATTGAAGATCTAAAAAGGTTCTTATTTATATATTTCATTAGTTGTTTCTTTTACTTGAGTCTTCAGCTGACATTCTTCTTCTGCATGTGTCTTCAGTCCTGAATTTGGCACTCAGATCATTCAGTAGTAATCCAAAAGCTTGTTGTTCTATCATTTAGGTCTTAATTGTTTAGAAACTCCAGTTAGAGCCACAGCTTTCCTCCAAAGCACGGAAACAGGAAGACATGGCTACTTTTATGCAACAACACTGTGATGTAGCAAATCTGAATAAATCCTCTTTCTGCCCAAAGGAAACCTACATTTGCAATCTCCTCCAGAATATTTTAACTGTTTTGATGTAAGGACACTTTCAACCTTTCCTGATGAATTTTTATGATTTTTAAAGAAGAACACAAGTTTATTTGGTTAAAAATAGACATAAAGCTGTAATGTAGCATAGCCAAAATAGGATTCATTTTTAAGTCCCTTCTCCACAGCCTCTTTACACATTTTACAAGAGACAGGCTTTGAAGGAAATACCTAACAAATTTTGATAACTCTGGACAGACCTAAATATAAAGCATAACTTCTAGATATGAGACAAGTAACAGTATGAAGCTGACCTACTGATTAGGTAAAATTAATATTTCTACAAACAAGTCTTCTCAGAGGCTGTTCTGACCATGATTGGTCAACATGATTGCAAGAAAAAGACACAGGAAAAGTCTTTTGTCCAGACTGGGGAGCAGTGGCCACTGGAAAGCCCAGTATAAATGCAAAAAGTTCTTTTTAGTAAAGAAAATGCGGTTTGGGTTTTTGTTGTTTTGTTGTTGTTGTTGGGGGTTTTTTTGTTTTGTTTTTTTTTTTAATAAGTTACAGTTAAGTGAATTTATTAAGGATTTTGACAGCCTAGATTGATTTTAAGAACATTTCTAATTTGCAATTTTTTTGTTGAAGTTGGGATTTACTACATAAACAAATGCCAACATTGCAATCTGGATTTGATCAAGGTAATGAATGTGCTAAGGAACTGATGCTATATCTTAAACAATATACAAAGCAGAAGAAAGAATCAGACATCAATTATATATGTTGGATATGTCTACCTTTAGAATGTAAAACCACAGAAGATCCTATTTGAAATTCTAGACATAGCCTTAATTTACTTGTAATGATTCTCTTACAGATCTATAAAATTGTAATTAATGCTCCCAATCTTTGAGAGATATCTTATTTTAATGTAATTTTCTTCCTAATAGATGGACCAAAGATCATTTATTCTGTATCTTTGTACATGCTAAGAAATATCCAGTATCTGCTACAGGCAGCTTACTTATCCTGTACTTGAAGCTTTAGCAACATATCTGCCTCCTCAGGCATAATTTCACCAGTAACTAAAAATGCCTTATAAAACCAATATTTAAAAATAATAAAAGTTAATAGCAAAATACATTTAATAATACTGAAGCCAAAGTGAGTATTAGTAAATTGTCATTAAATTGGTCTGTGTAATTGAGCACTTTCATAATAATTATACCATTCAATCTTTGTCTACCTTAACATTTAAGTATGCTGGAAATGTTTGAACTGCAGGATGTTTCAATTTTTTGCTGACCATAGGCATATTAAAGTTAAATGCTTGCCAAAATTAGTTCACTCAGCTCCCTCTGTGTGAAAGGAGACAGGGAGAAAGTATTTGCCTTTGTGTCCCCACACAGCTGTTAAAAGGAAATGTCCTTTGCTCAATTTGAGATTTAGGTACCTAAGTGGAGTTTTCTGCATAGAGGTGGTCTATGAAGAGGTGCTTAAGATCCTGTTTGCATCTAAAGAAGATCTCAGGCTCATTTCCATTTCCTAGATATCCTTAAGCATTAAGGAACATTTATATATTCTAGGCTATCCAAAACTTCCACATGGAATTTTCAGCAGTGACATGAAGACCTTTGGAGCCCTGTGACCTTCTGGAGCATCAACCTCCCCAAAGTTATGTGTCAGAAAATAAATCAACCTGTTAGTGTCATTTTCAGAAGACTGAATTATCCCTGAGAGGCTGCAGTAGCCACTCCAGTGAGCTCAGAGGTCTTCCATATGCCTAAGCAACATACATAGATAGCAAGTAAAATGCCAGTAGATGGCATTGTATCCCAAGAACTTAAATAGTGATTTGCATTAAGAAATACCAAAGTCAAGCACTCAGTGAACCACTTAGTTACTGCAAGTCTTGTCTGCATGGAATTTTATTTGCTTTATTTCAGGAGCATGATTCAAGAACCTTTAAGCTGAGATACTCTGTGTGTTGATTGTTCGAAACAAAAACTTTCCCCTGAACAGCTGACTTTAAAATACTGGACACACTCTGTATTATTTTCAGCTTTCTGACTGGTTAGGTACCTGTTTCAAAGCTCTGCCTAACCCAGTTTCAAGAAAGTAATACGTACCACAGAGAGTTCTTTCATCAAACTTCTCAGACCATGCTGAACCTACATGGATCTGGACATAAATGTCTTTGATTATGCATTTCTGTTTCCCAGAAGAGACCAGCTACAGGCATAAAAAAATAACTGAATTATGTAGAAGCCACAAGTGTAGGCTCCAGTTTTTCCTGTTCCTTGACTTTTCTTTTCACTGAATTTGACATCTGGAATACAGTACCAGCCTGAGATTCAGCCTAAAGTCAAAATTTTTTCCCAATCTATTCCAACTACCTGGAGTCAGCCTTGCGATTCTCACTTGAGAAGCTGAGTGCTACAATACAGACATTAGTAATACTGAATATCACCTAAGTTGTTTTGCTGAATGCCTGTCCAGCACTGCTGTTAATGGGATACAATTAGTTCCAAGAGTTAGTGAATAGTTCTGAGCTTGGCAAGATTGATACATGGGTCACTACTATGAAGTTTCTCACAGTGTATGACCTTGTCTATATAGATCTTTCTTGAAGCTATTAACTGCAATCCCAGGGGATGTTCACCCTTTCTTGAAATAAGTAAAAACAGAATTATGAGCTAAAAATATTGCTGTAGAAGGTAGCTGACATGAGAAAGTATGAGGACAATGGACACTGAGATAAGACTTCATTCAGTAATAGACTGAGGAAAAAATTAAATCCCCAGAAATAGACCTAAACTGGCACATGACACAGATTGTGAACAACAGCTCAGTCATGTCAGGGCTGCTCTGGCTGCTGACTCCAAGTAGCCTCCAGTGCCTGGTTGTGGGGGATGGGTAAATCCCAGTAAGGCAGCTGGGGCTGCTGGACCCTGCTACTCCTGTACTGGGAAGCAGTGGCTGGAGAGAGGCAGCTACATCAAGGTGCAATGTATCGCTCTCTCCAGAAAATACGACTTGCTGCGGTAAAAGTCTTCTTCCTACCTCCCCTTCTCCAACCCATGCAATTACCTACCTTACTTTTTGAAATATTTCCTTTCTTCCTTGGTGAAGTCCCACAGAGTCTCACTTAGAGGTATGCTGGCTGGTTTTGATAAATGCCATCAATTATTAACAGAATTTTCATGTTGAAAAGTCTACTGTTTATTTCCAAAAGAGCAATGCTAAACTGAAACATCTAAGGAAGGATTGCCACTTGCTGAGACTGTTGGTAGAAACACTGCTAGTAGTAAAGGTAACACTGAGGAATCACTGTTGTTCATAAATAATATACAGAAGATGAAAGCAAGAACTAAAGAACCACCTGTGCAAGTCATATTAAGCAAAAAAACATTTTATCCTAAAAGTTGGTGAAAAACAAAGGCTCAGTAACTATAAAAAGGAAAACCATGTAAAGTTGGATCTTCTGTTACTGTGGTAAAGGCAATGTATTCCTATTTCACCTTTTTTTTTTTTTGACAAGTGAGAAAAACATGAGTGGTTTAGCACATAAACAAAAAAACAAACAGGAAAAAAAGCAGCAGTAAGCAAGGATATGTCCTTGCTGGTAAAAAGGCTTATTTAAAAATAATATGCTTATTAAAAAATAAAGCAGAAAGACAGTATTTTCCAAAATTTAACTCTAATTACATTATCATAAATACAAATAAATCCCATAGACTTCAGTAGCTTTCTGTCATTATCTAACAGTTTTTGTATCTTCTCCTTCTTCTCCTATAAATATGTATATTCTTTAGTCTATACAAGTATAAAACTATGGATGCAATTTTGGAAAGAGAGGAAGAATTGACTATTTGTTGGCATTCCTTAATGCACTATGTGATACTTCAAATTTATCAAAGTAAATATGTGGAATATTAGAATTTGCATAGAGTATTATATAACATAAAAAGAAGCATTTAAGCAAAAATAAGTGCCAAAAATGAGGAAAATTTGTTTAATAGTGTTAAAATCTGTGAAGACCAGACACTGGATGAATTTAAAAGCTATGGATTTTGCACTACTTCCATGACAGTAAAAACTCCTATTTATACAATGTAAAAAATTTTTTATTGATTTCAGACTGAACAGCAGTAATTAGCGCACCTTTGTGGGCAAAGATTTATTCTTGACTTTTACAAGATCTGTAGTCAGAAAAAAAATTCAAATAATATGCATTTTATTTATTCATTTATTTAAATAGAGATAAATGTGCTAAGTAAAAATATTCTGCAGTTTGGTATGACACAGATCTCAACACTTCCTTCAATCAAAAAATTAGTTCAATTGATTCCCTGCTGCCTTTCTGAGATGAAGCCACAACCCAAATTAAAATATCTTTAAGCCACACCTCACCATTTCCAGGGCAATGTAATGCAAGTAAATGATAGAAATCCGAGTATTCATTACAGATATCCACATCCCCACACCTACACAGGCACACGTGTATCCACATATAAAATACTAAGCTAATAAAAACATGCACCTAATTCAACTTTTCCTAAAGTATTTTAGCTATTCTCTCACAGCCATTTAATTGCTTTTGTTATTTAGTTACAATACCTACAAACTTCTGTAGTCTGGTCTCTATTACTGCAAGATGAGTGACCTTTTAGGCATTGACCCTTAAGCAAGCCACATGAAATAGGAAAGTAACAAGGTAGGAATTATGAAAAGACTTAAGTTGTGTTATCTGAAGTAAAACACAATCCCTTAATGGGAAATAAGGCAACCTTTTTCTCTACTGTCATGTTCATATAGTCTTAGCTCATCTTTCCTCCTCTCTGGTTCCTCAGGTCTATTTCTGCCCCTTTTGTTGTCACTTGCCCAATCCCTTCCCTCCTCTGTTGTAACCACTCCCAAAGCCTCTGGTCTTCTCTCCCTCCCATTTTTAGTTTATGCAATTTTAACTATTTTTCTTTATTAATTACACCACTGAATATTAATAATTTACCCCGCGAATATTAGTAATTTACCAATCTGTCCTGTTTTGTTATTTTTTACGTATTTGATGATGGGAAGGAGGGTGCAGTGGCAAAGCATCTGCATTCAGAGACCCATCACATGTGATGCAAAGCTGAAATTAACCTCTCAACATCCATCCATTAACTGAAAAATGTTCATATTCTGCTCAGTATATATTTACACTTGATCAATATATACATTTAAACTCAGAGCAATTCCTAGGCAATTCACACAAAGGGGATAACTATTGCTTTCATAAAGAATATTATTCAAAATCCAGCTCCATGAACAACCATAGTAGGAAAGATTTTCAAACATTAGGAAGATAAAAAATAGAATACATAAAATTTATTTTTAACAGATATGAAATCTTATTGTTGAGCAGTATGTTGTGAAGGCTACAAACACTGAGGAAAATAGTAACTATTAGTTACTATTAATAGTAACTAAAAGCAGATCACACTGAAATACAGTTGGTTGTGACTGTATTTTCTAATTAAAGTATTTCTGTAGAACTGTTATCACATAAATATTATGTTGCTCAAAATTTGTATGGAAAACTTACATAAAAGCATCTGACACAAATTACATCCCACATATTTTGAAATATGAACAGATTTAATGGTGTCGAAGTCATTCATTAACATTCTGTGTTCTTCAGATTTGCACCTGACAAAGTCAAAGTATTTCAGAGATCATATAAGGGTCGTGCTCAAGATGACTGCAGTAAATGGAATGGCAATGGAATCACCAGGTCACCCACATGGGTCCTGTGACCCGCTGCACCCACAGGACTGGGCTGCAGGGAGAAGCCAGGGAAGGGAAGGTGCAAGGGAGGTGTCACATGGGGAAGGGCACTTTGCAAGTGCATTTTAATTTGTGTGCACATCCACGTAGACGTTCTGCGTGAGGCTCACAAGGGACTTACACCATGGCGTGTAAATAGCTGTAAGACACGATTTGTTCTCAGTGGCAGACTTCACTGGGAATTGAAAGTGCTCAGCATCTTGCAGGTCTGGACACAGAGGCTGCTTTACTTAGAGCATATGTAACATCAGAAAGAGGAGTGAAAAACTGTGCGCAGTGTTTGACTACAAAATATACATAAATCCAGTGTAGTTTGCAGTTTTTCTGACGCTGGCCTTAAAGAGATCACGTATATGTACACAGAATATATGCCTAAAGTGCAGGCATTTCATTACTGTCAGACATTAGTATGTTGATTTGCTTGCATGTTCCCTGACAAAAGAATACAAAATTATTTTAGCCAGAATCTGCTATTGTAGCTGGTATCATGGAACTAATGGAGAGTGAAGCTGTGACACTTCCTAGAGCTAGCCAAAGGCATGCCATATGGAATAGTAAGGCAGTGCAACAAAGACTGTAATGCAGGAAGAAAAAAAAAATCTATCTTAAGCTAGAAAAATGAGACATTGTGTTGTATCTGGTAGTTAATTTCACATTTATGAAGGGAAAGGAAACCATAGATCCTAAAATATTCAGAAATGTGTATGTTAATGCTCAGGATACTGTGTGTTTACACACTCATCTTCAAACTGGTGAGACGGCTTGAGATATTCCTGAGAACTTTTGGGGCAAGACATTTTTTTTTGACTGCCAAGTAATCAGCATAAATTATAAATCCAGTTTTCTTTTATAATTAGTATTTTAAACCAGGAATACTGCAAAATCAGTATTATTGACCGTAACAGGAACAGAAGTCTCTGACTTGGCAATGGAGGAGGGGGTTGCAGGGGAAGCAGAGGGTGGCACATTCTCCTCTGTGTCACCACAGCAGTCCCTGAAGCTGCCCCCAGTGGGCTCCTCAGCCACCTCAGTCAGTGGCACACAGTCCCCTTCCAGCAGGTAGGAGACATTTATGGCACAGTGCCCCTACAAACATATCTATGCCACAGAAACAAAAACTGCTCCATTGGTACAGGGATCTCCTCATTAGTGCTTCTCATTAAAAAGTAACCAAGAACCCTGTAAAAGGCTGTTTCCTAGCATAGAGAACCTTGTTTCTGCACATCATATGGCAGCTTTACCAGGAAAAATGGTTAAAATTTCATTTACTTCTGTACAGCACATATTTATGTCTCATATCACTATCACGAAATCATTAAGGTTGGAAAAGACCTCCAAGATTATTGAGTGCAACCCCCTCAACCCAAAACTGCCAGGGACACCACTAAACTAAACTAAAATGTTCTCAAGGACAACATCTTGATGTGCTAAATGTGGTTCAACAGAAACCAGCAAAAAAACTTGCAGGATACATAAACTTACCTAAACCAAAATCAATGACAGCTATGTTTTGTTACACTGTGTATCATTTAAGTTTCATCTTGATGACACCACATAGCAAAAGAAAAGGGAAACGAAACAGATTGTCAGATTCTTTGTATATAAATGACATACATTTGAAGTTTTGTGTGTGGTAGAGACACACCAATTCAAACTTCTTAGAAAACAAATACATTTTTATGTATGATAATTCCAATCATATACTGATTGGAAATTATACTAGTGAATCTTTATTTGGCTTAACTTTTATTTGCTGCTTTATATCAAAAAAATAAGGTATACAGCTGCTCAGAGCAATTATGCAAACAAGAAAGAATGTTCTCAGCTGTGCTCTTTAGGCCCCTCTTACCAAGAATTAGCATGTATAATAACATTAATTAGGAAATGTCAGAATGTTTTAATGCTAACAAAGATGAAATCATATGACAGAATTACATTGTGCTATAAATAATTTTGCTAGAGCATTTTCATTTTTGTTTATATATTTTTTTTGTTGTTGTGCAACTGGTAGGAGGGCAAATATCTGATCAGTATTTTCTGCTGGCTTGTCTTTCAGACAGCACAACCATGGATATCTGACAAATTAATACTTATGCATACAGACAAAAAAAATCAGCATTGATGGAAAGACAGATCCTTTTCAAGCTCTTTTATTTCAATTTAAAGCTTACAGGCTGTCCTATTACAATTTTAAAAGGATTTTACTATCACCCTTTTGATAAGCTAGGAAAAAAATGCAGCAAAACCCATTTAGCTTAGTTTCATATCTAATACGTAAATGTACTAATGGGTACATTAAGGCTAATATCTCTTGAATTTGTAGATTTTTTTTCATGGATTTATATAACTATACAGTGTGCATTGATGCTACAGCCTGTAATGGTCCAGCATGTAGTATGTGTATTTAATATTACAGTAGGCAATGGCAAGTTACCCATTTGTTTACCTAGTATAGCATGTTAGCCATTTCTAACTCCTTTAAATAAAAATACAGCATATTATTTAGACAGTAGTTTACTTCTCTCCTTACCCCATCTTGAACAAAAGTCAGTCATTACTTGTTTCTTATAGGAAAAGTTGTTTAGATAGATGAATACATAGTAATGGGAAAACAATCCATCCCATGTGTACAATGAGAAATTAGAAGATTAAACTGCCTATTTACAGTACAAGAAGTGGTATTTCTTTATGGAGTACTAATCACTGAAGCTCTTGATCGAATGATAAAGATGTGATGGGGAATTTATAGAATTTCTATGGATTTGGTCCAGAAGCTCAGAATAGCTTGTCAGCAAACAGAGCAGATACATTGTCATGACCATGGATAGACTGAAGTTATAAATCAACAGAGAGTATGGAACAATACTATATTTTATGACATAGAATATTTACAGTTCGAAGAAGAATTTTTTTACTTCAGAACCAATGAATTTGATATTACATAAGAGTTACAAGCAACTGGCCCAAGTTTAGCTTTGTTAAGTCAATTGGTTCAATGATTTGAAAGAAATGGGTGGTCAATAGGTGTAAAACAGAATAGGGGGCTAAGAAGGAGTGAGGTGACTGGTCCTTAAGTTCTGTAGGACAGAAGGACAGATAAATGCTAGTTCCTAAACGTGAAGGTGTAAGATCCCAATGGGAATGTATCTGAAAGATACATATTAGTCACGTGAATACTTAGGCTTATGCTAAAATTTCCATGCAATGCTCAGTTTAATACTGCCTCTATAGTTCTTAAGCCTTTTACAGGAAAGTTAAATTTATGCTTTATGCTTACTGAAGATATGCATTTGAAGATGAAATGCACACACTATGTTTCATTATGTAAACTGTAAATTTGGGTAAGTGATTTACAAATTCACTAATTGTCCCACATGGCCCTTCAGCTGTCTGCTCATTGTATCATTCCGATCTGTCACTTTACTGCAGAATTCAGAATGCTTTTGGCATTTGTAATCAAAATGAAAACACTTAACAACAATATAATTGGTCTGTAGAAATTTAAGGGGCAGGAATCAAACTAAATTATTTGTCCATATGGACTGTGAGCAAAGACTTACCCCACTACATGCTGATCTGTGAAATTACTTTGCTAGTATTAGGATTTTATTCCTCTGCCCATTTAAAAATATTTTATCATTTAGATTATTATATTTATAAATTTCTGTTAATTGCTTAATTTAACACTTTATTTTAGGAATCCATCTGTTGCCAAAAGCATCATGAAGATTTCAGTCTGAATTAGCTTTTGGAAAATACTGAACGCAACAGTATACTCTGTACTTTCAGAAGCAAATGGTGCAAAGACAAATTTCTAAACAGCACTTATAATGTTTATACACTAATTCTTCTGGTAGGTGTAATGCACTGTAAAACAGAGTCTGAAGAGGCTTTGTCTAGATCTAGTCAAAATCAAAATCAAACTCTCTTCCTGCTCTACAAGTTGTTAAAGTGGAGGGCTGCAGAAAAGGAGGTTTTGCTGCAGTGTGTAGTTATTTTTTTAAGAAACCAGTACCTGCATTTTAAAGTAAATGACTACATAATGAAAAAAAAAATAGAAAACAGTGTAAGAAAGTTCTTAAACATGGGTGTCTGAAGTAAGTATAAAGATTGACTAACACCTCTACATTAATAACACTGCAATTGTAAGCACAGTCGATACAAGGACACAGACACAGAATTATTTTATCAGGGAAAGTAGTAGTTCTCCAACCCACAGTGGTTGTTACACTGTCTCAGACCAATACAGAACATAGTGAGAAACATTTTGTGTCCACTCCTGCTTTTCTTAAGCTTTTCTTAAAGCTTTTCTTAAGTTAAACAGCCTGCATCCAAAAAGTAGTAATATTTTTCCTCTCATTATTTTAATCTTCCGATTATTGCTTTATTTGGTGGCTCCATGATTTCCACTGATCTCTGGCAAAAACTTAATTATACCATGCTTATGGACAGTTTTTCTTAAGTTGCAGAAATTTGGTTAAATAGATTATTTCTCTCTTTGGAGATTTACTTCTGATGCATGAGACAAAACATAATTTATGTTTACATTTTCAGTGTCTTCTGGTAAGATCTATTACCTTGATCACTATAATGGTCTTCTAGAACTTCTGGAAATAAGTAGCAAGAAATAACCTGTACAAATTTGACTTGGTTTTTCTTAAGGACCATAACTTTTCATAAGAACTGAAACATAATTCTACATTCTAGAACACATTCCACTCCTACCAGTGCATTTTTCAGTGACTCAGCTTTTTCACTTGCCATCACAACTGCGATCATCATCATCATCCATGTGAAATTTGCTCTGAGGATAAAATACCTCAGGTAGAGATCTTCCTGCATGCTTGGACTTTACTTCCATTATACACAATGATCTCAGTCACTGATACCTACAGACCTTTTCAGCTACTACAGGCAGGATCCAGTTACTGAAACATACTGGTCTAGTTCATTTAGGATGCTCTAGGTTTGCCAACACAAGCAAGTAGTCAGTCAAATCTGCCACAAGACAGATAGAAAAACTTTGAAAGATTAGATCAGTCACCGAAATGTAAACATCCAGCACCACTTCAAATGTTAACTCCTGTTAGGGGCTAACAGGATATTATAAAGAACCTATCAGAGACCCAGCATGTGGTGGAGTGGCAATTGGAGACCAACCAGGATATCCTAGCATATCTCTGACAGTACAGCACATCCTACCCCTTAGTGACAGATAATCCAAATATTTTATTTTCTATGGCTGTTTTCAATTTTCACTTTATGACTAATAAAGTATGTGATTTTGAACATTTATTATTAAAACTATCCCATTTCTATAAGTTCAGTCTTCAAAGTCATATCATTATTTCTCTGTATTCTTAATGTTCCTGTGCTTTAATATGCTTTCTGATTTCTGTAACACAAGTGTATTTCAATAGCATACTGATGCATTCTGTGCCAAGGTCCTTACTGGAACCCATAAACAAAATCAGTCTTAAATTCTTTGCAAATTTAACTAGTCACATATCCTCATAAGGACAGTTTCCCCTTGGAGTACTGTAGTGGGCTGACCCTGGCTGGATGCTAGACACCCACCAAAGCTGCTCTATCACTCTTCTCCACAACGGGACAGGGGAGAGAAAATATAACAAAGGTTCATGAGTTAAGATCCATGAGACATCTCTCACCAAAATACCATCATGGGCAAAACAGATTCAACTTGGGGATATTAACTGAATTCATTACTAACAAAATCAGAGCAGGATAGTGAAAAGTAAAATAAATCCTAAAAATATCTTCCCCCCACCCTCTTCTCCTTCCCAGCTCTACCTCCTCCCCCAGCAGTGCAGGGAGATGGGAATGGGGGTTATGGTCACTTCATCAAAGGTTGTTTCTGCCACTGCTCAGGGAGGGGAATCCCTCCTCTGCTTCAGCCTGCAGTCTCACCATGAATTTCTCCACTGTGAGTCCGTCTTGGAGCTGTCTGGCATTGGCTCTGCTGGACATGAGGAAGCTTCTTCTCAGAGAAGCCACCCCTGTAGTCCCCCTTACCAAAAGCTGGCCCTGCAAACCCAACATAAGTACTAAATTTGCTGGGTCTATACATACACCATGCTTGTAAGGTGTCCACTTGAACAGTTAAAACCAGAACCCATTAATGTGTTATTATGTATATTCCAGTGAAGTTGAATTGGGTTTTATTTTCTATATATTTATGCTTTTCTTCAACTTGTTTTCATGCAATTTCAGTAGGACTCAGGAGCAATCATCACTAAAACCACTTCTCTGCCTGCCCCTAAATATAAGTACTGTATTTTCTACTATTAATTATTTCATCCCCATGTTAATAAATTAATTATAAATCCATTTTACTTGACCTGAGATTTCATTGCATAATTGTAAGTTAGAGATTATCTTGTCCCATCCTACTCTGGGAACATTAAACTCTGTATGAGTAAGCAAAATTCTGAGTAATTTCCATTTACACATTCTCATTAACTATCCTGTATTTGTCCCCATACTCACTAGTACATGAAACAGAAAAATGTAGTTCAATCTCCTAGGTTGTACCTAAATTCTCAGTATGATCCTTACTTAATCAGGAATTTTTTTCCTTTCTCATGTTAATTTTAATAAATTCAGTTACATACCCCAAAAATATCTTCCACTTATTCTTATAATTTTCATTTTGCCTCCTTCCCAACCTCAGTACCAGCTGGAACCACAAAAAAACCAAAACTAATATAATTTTTGTTGAAACATATAGCAAAGTGATTGAAGTTCATGGAAATGCAAAGACAATTTTATCTTCCTCTGTTCCTGAAATACTTTTAGGATAACTAAAAAAGTTTATTGCAGTGTAAGAATAAGTAAGAAGAAAATAATCTATCGAGCTCCACCATCTTTGAAGCCAAAGTTTATAGCTACTGTCTTTTAAGGTGTTTTGTTTTCCTTCAGTGAGTATTACTCACTGAAGATAAACGTTTTATTACAGCTAGGCTAAGGTTTTAGTGATTCATTCAGTGGCTTTCCTAAATTATTCTACTATGGATTTTTAAAAATTATTTATTTTGTGGGGTTTTTTTTCCTTTTATCTTTGTTTCTTTTTTTTTTTTTTTCCTTTTTTCTGCCTGTTCCCTCTTTTTTAAGCATAATGATAAGTAAGAGACCAAAACATTACAGGTTAGTAACTCAAACAACCAGCCATTTGCAAAAGGAGTGGGTTCTTTGCTGAGGCTAGTTTTGCACCCCCCCAAATGAAGGGGAAGATGAGAGCTTTTGGCTGTGTGCTGGCAAAACCTCTGATCTGCATAAGACTGAGGGGGTGCACACCCACCATCAGAAAATGACCTTGACAAACTGACCTTTGTTTCGCAACAGGCTGGGTTTTGAGCAAGATAAGGGAAAAGGCTGATAAGCAGATCCTGCAAGGTGGGATAATGCTTTTTATAGTGCAAATTTTATCCCCCCTCCACCTTGAGGAGGTATCTGTAAGCCTGAAGGTATTCACCTCTTCTGAGGAGGCACAGCTGGGCTCAACTAAGCAGGGTCAAAGAGCTGTCATGTCATTAGAAGGAGCCATAAGTCATCAAAGACCCCCAAGACTCATTTCTGGGTCCTTCCACCAGTGTTGCATCAGTGTAAAACTCTCCCTGCAGCAGAGGTGCTTGGGTGTCCCCAGGAGAACCTGAACATGTATTAACCCATCGAACTTTGTGTTGCTGGGGCTTCCACCACTCCCAACAGATCAAGACCACAACCACCACATTGAGCAACTGACACTGAAAGTACAGCAATCAGGTCCCATTGCTGGATCCACACATGCTGACATCTTTCCACTAACTATTCTCATCCTTTCTTTCTCTTTCTTTTTTTTCCTTATGTATTTTCTTAGGTGTTATCTTTGTACTTTCATATTCTTACATTTCTATAGATAATAACCAAAACGGCTACATGCCTCCTTTCTATTGCAACCAATTTGTTCCAAAATTAACCTGACATATTCTTTTATATATATACATATATATATATATATATATATATATAAAAACACCAGTCATTCAGTGTCGTTTCACTCCAATCTGCTTCAAGGTATCTATTAACAAGAACCTCAGTTACCCTGTCTAGGGGGCAGGTCATAATATGAGCATATTCAATCTATTTTCTCATTTTCTCAGCAGGATTATTCTGGACGCTTACTTTCATAGATAACTTAAAAATAGTTAATTGCAGTTTTAATGTATATAGAAAAATTGTTATAGATCCTTCCCCTAAATAGAGCTTACATGGAAAAATTTATACCATTAGTTTACTGAAAAATAAAACAGTCCCCACACTGGGACAGTAGAGATCCTCAGCTTATCCTTTGTGTTTAGCCCGACTAAAGTAAAATTCCACTCCCTCCTCCTTGAGTTAGAATCAAAATCTGAAAGAATATTTCAAATGTAAAAGAAATAAAATATAAATAGCAAGTTCCATATTTTCTTTTTTTTTCCCCCAGGTTGTTGGGTTTTTTCCCCAATTTATCCCAAAGGTAATGTGTCTTCTAAAATACAATGTAACTGTGCAATCACTTTAGTTGCACAATTGATTACACACACGATAAGTCCCAGGACTGTTTTAGAGTATCCAACCATTACTGTACTATTCACTAACTCCATCATCAGAGTGTGTTTCTGAAAACGTTATGCATTGATATGTTGAAACCAAATTTGCCCTAGTGATTCAATGATATCAACATAAGCTTTTTCAGTAAAAAAACATACCCAGCTTATTCCACTGAGAAAAGTCCTGTTCCTCTTTCTCACTCTTTTAGAATTTTATGTTTAATTAGAAACATTCTCCTGAAAACTATCTTGTGTAAAAACTGTAAGCGAACACACAGATCTTACAGTAATTAAAGATTTCACCTGCCCAAATAAATTCTCTATCAATATGGCTTCTCCCTCATCATTTCACTTCTAGCTCACCTGAAAGGAAAAAAAAAGTTTTCTACAGCAACTGACACTTCTGGGAAAGAAATGGATGCAAATAGAGGATGGTATTTTAATTAGTATACTTTAAACTGCCTTAATTGATTTCAAATAGCATGGCAAAACATTAACACAAAGAGAAATAGCATCCTCATTTAACGCTCGTTTCATAGGAATCACTGATTTTAAGTTCCAGTGTGGCTGCTTTCATGGAGTCTCTTACAACCATGCCTGAAGAATAGTTTAATTTTGAAACAAATCTAGTTACGGCAATGAAAACTCTTCAGTGAAAATGTTCTTAAACAGGTTTCAGCCTTGCTGCAAGGCTTACATTTCAGACTCTAAGCTAAGTAACAAGATCAGATCTTTCTCTATAAGCAGAGATCTACTTTTTAACAAGTGTTCTTTTATTTGTGCCTTGAAGGTTGGAAAAATTGGATTAATCTCTCTCTGATGAAAGCATGTCCCACAGTGATGGATTCAAGCTATGTCTTTGGCTTCTAAATTAATCCAGCGTTTTGTTACTTGAACTGTGTTTCCTGTGAAGAACCAAAGTGCTTCTGTAACAGCTAGATACCAGTCTGCAAACACTGAATACATGGAGGCAAAAGCAAGAGTCCTCTCATATCCTCTGGGACTCGAAACTACAGAAGTATTCTGACTTTTGTCTAATTTTAAATATTCTCCCTTCTCATACTATAGGTACCCATATATTTCATAAATACCCACTCCTTAAACACACTTGCCCAATGCACTACTCTCCAAATGGGATAACCTAAAAGTGTGATTAATGTATTTCCAGAGAAATCATATAGAATATCCTTTAAAATAGTATAAATCTATGTGATCAGAAGTGCTGGTATGGATACAAGCAATAATCACGTAATTCCAATTTCAGAGATGTCTCCCTAAGCAATGCCTTCTAACCAGAAATTCTCAGGTTATAGAATTCTTGGTCTTCAAGTCCATGCCTGGCTCACTCTACCAAATCTGAGAAATCCTGAGGTCAATAAAATGAAAAGCAATACTTATTGACATTTTTTATCATTATTTTGATATACTTGCTGAAGTTGGTGTTTGAGCAATTTGTGTAACTCCATCAAACTTTAAACTGACATCTCTTTCACTTTTTTCATTCCATCAAATATGAAGGTGGAAAGGGGATCAATGTGCTTAATGGAGCTTGAAATGAATTTGACTTTTTGTTTTGCAACCATGTTTTTCGAACTCAAATCCTCAATGCACACTAATGAAATAAAGACAAACCAACTTTCTGTTATGGGAATAGAATTTGTCATGTGTCTCAGAATCAGCTCAAGGAGATGAGGAATAAGTTGACAAAATGCATGATGGCTTACAGGTTCATTCTGTTTAGCCTTTTACGAACTTGTTTTCTTCTCTGGAGTTATAAAAGCAGGCGGGAATGAGAAGAAAAAAGTTGTATGACAAACATTACAAGTGAAAAATTTGTTCCTAAATTGCTGTACAAATATTGTATATAGGATGTTCTACAAACAGCTTGCTGGGTAATCGAAGTACAGCAGAAGGCTACACATTTGTAATGTATGAATGCACAGTCACAGCACAGGGCTGCTCAAAGACCAATGCTGCTCAGGCTGCCCAGTGCTGGGAATCCCAGATAATACAGATAAAACCCTGCACAGAGCTACAGCTATCTTAGGAAAAGCAGTATACCTGTCTGTCACAGGATGAAGACCCATGGCCAGACTTTGAAGGTGATGGAAAAGGTTTTCTTTTTCAAGAAGTAATTTTCAAGATTTTTTTTTTTCTATCCAAGAAGTCACTGAAAAGATGCTGGACTGAAAAGTATAGTAAAGAAAAACACCTTGCTAAGAACAAAGGGAGTGGATTTTTTCTCAAGACTTCACCTTCGTCATCTAAAAGTTCCATGTTTTCTCTGTTTACAGTCTGATTTTATTCTATTTCACTACTTTGTATTCCAAAGAAATCAAGGGTCTTAGCCTTCAGTGTAATTTAATATGCTAATTTGGAAAAGAAAGTGTTGAGTACAGTATCCAGCTAACTTCAAGGCTCTTTGTGGTGTGAAACCCTTCACAAGCAGTTCACAGTTATCTAGAATCAAATGCTTTAGCTCAGTAGCAACTCAATACTCTTTTAGTCATTGTGTTACAGTATTCAGAGAATATTTAATCATATATTCTCTGCTACATGAATTGAAAATTATCCAATACTTCCCCATTGTACCTTGTTAATAATTCCCAAATCATGAACAAGAAAATCAATCATTAGGTACAAATGAATAAATCACAGGAGGAAATGGGGCTTGTTACAAGGTATATTGTATTTTTACATTTGATTTACACTTATAAGCAAATAAAAAAAAAAATGTGTTGTCTTGTAAACATATTTATACAAAACTTAGAAGCTTCTTTTTTGATAAATGCAGTGTGTATTTAGCGTGGTAATGAAACCCATCTGACATATTTGGAGAAAAAAAAATCACTGCACATTATTCAGGCATTGCTATTTCCTATGTACAGAACTCATTCTATAGAATTACTTGCCATGATAGAGTATACACTGTATACACAGACCTTGGAACTCAATATGCTTTCAAATAACTTTTCAGCAAATTCCTAAGGCAAACAAGAATAAGCATATAAGACCTTCTCTCCTAACACCCTCTATCTTCTCCATGCTGAGAGAAATGTGACAACTACCACGGTCACTGGGATCAGCTAAACTACCATCCAAAACAAACAACAAAAGTGCAGATATCTTCTCCGCACATGACTTCTAATTCTAAGACTGTATTATAAAAACACACTCTCATCCTGAAATGGTCTGCAACATCTGAATGAAAAGATACTAAAAGTGGTCAATATCCATTTTTCTTACATTTTAAAGTTTAACTTCAAGGATCCTTGCAGTTCCTTCCAACCCAGGATGTTCTATGAACCCTTAGAATTCCATTAAAATTCCATGGTGGGAACTGCCCAAGAGCACTGCTAATAAGAAACAGTTCAAAAATGTATTTATTTTTTAAAATATTCATTTGTATGCATCAGAAATTAAATTAGTACCAGGAAATTATTCTTTTTAAAAAATCGGGTTTTCATTCTTAAGGGGTTTTTATAAAGCAAAATTGTCTATTAAAATCAACATAATGGCAATGTACTGTTTCCCATTAAAAAGTGATATTTCATTTAAAATTTTAATTGGAAACATTAATATTTTCAATTTACTAAATCTAAGACTTGGGACACATACAAAAATATATTTCATTTCCTTTTGAAATGTAATTTTCCAACACTGTATTCTTCAAAGTACATGTAATTTTTTTTAAGGAGAACAGTTTCAGCTTTCATGCCTCCTTCAATATACACAACAAATGGTAATAATTAAATTCTATATCTACCTCTGCTAAATATCTGATTATTTAAAAATCATAAAAACACCACCTATTTTATAGGATAATTGTCTGAAGTTATTTCAAAAAAATTCAAATAAAGAATGAAAGCAGAACATCATATGATGCTATCATTTCCCTTTCACACCCATTAATGTCTTCTGATAAAAAGAAATAAATAAAAATAAATAAATAAAGTCAGGCAAAAAAAGCATTTCTTTCATACAGTTAGCTATTCAAAACATGTGAGTTGTCATTTAGCAAAAATGTTTTGGAGAGCAACACTGTAGTCCCAAGGACATAAAAGTAACTGATAAGCTTGCATATGTTTAAGTAATTTTCTTAGAAACTAGGAAATTAAATTTCTAATGAACACAGGTAATAGTTGTCTTTGTCAATATTAATTTTTACACAGCTGCTACAGTATTGTAGGACTAAGCTGTGTTTTCCTTGATAATTTCTTCTTTCAAATAAAATTATGATCACTGATAAAAGGTCACAGCTTTAAGAGAGTTCAAGCTATTCAAGAAACACCTTGTTCCTTTTCTGTTTTGCTACAAACAGTGTAGGCTGAATTAAATAGTTGATGATACGTGACTAACCACACAAAAATTGTGGGGTATGGTGAGGAAGATACTAGTTTTCCTGTTTTCTGTGGGGCAAGTAAATTCCTGACCTAGAGTACTTTATCATGCAAAGTCAACACCAACAGATTTCACACAGAGTTTTCCATAAGGTTCTAGTACTGTTTCATTATTAAAAGGTGTCTCTTACAAAGTAATCAGTACAAGACCAAGACATCCATTATTATAGTACCAAATTCTAAAAAAGCCTTGATCATTTGCTTTTGCAGTATTTTTCTTGTAGCCTTTCACAAAGTGTTGTTAGGCTGGAAATGCAGAAATAACTGATTGCATTGAACCCTGGAACCTATGAAAGCTTTTAACCCTGGCAGTCAATAACACAAAGATAAAAGGTTCATAATTACACCTCATATCTAAGCAACACTGTTATTTCAAATGTACACACTAAATTACCAAAAAACCAAAAAGAGTACACACTGAAATACACAAAAAGTGAAATCAATGAAATGTGATACTTTGGACTAGAACATACATTTAGCAGATTATTACAGATACTGAAAGAACAGCAAGATCACTCTTTTCCACCACTTCAATGGGCTTTGATCTATAAGTCTAAACTGAATCATTTTAATCCTTCTGCATGTCTTAAAAGAACAACAACAACAAAAAAAATCTGTTTGCTAAGATATATATATATAGATATTAAAAAACCCCACAGTCTTTGTTTTGGTTTTAATCTGAATTTATTTATCTTTAGAAAAGAACACCTCATGCTAATTTTACTGAGAAACAGGATTAATAATGTCCTTCGGTTCTGGACACTTCTAGAATCAACTTTAATTTATATGTTTAATCAAACAGAAATATGGTCACTGAACTATGGTGAAACAGAGATTAGGGTTAGAAAATTCTTTGCTCAACCTCATCTACAAATCAAATGGTAAGTTAAGCTATGGACCTTAAACAGAGCATGGCCCTGAGACAGTGGCCTCCAAGCTTCTGTACCATTACAGTGTCAGTGTCCAGGCACTGCTCCCCTTTGGGCTGAGGCCAGCTCTTCCAAAGTCACAGAGCTGATTTCTGGATACTAGACAGGTCCTCATCAAATCTATGCCAATTTATAAGTTTGCTCTTTTCACCTTCTCAGATGGGCAGTTTATGCAATGAAAATTTATTATCTGGGAGTAAACAAAGTAATGAAAAATAAATTAAAAAAAAAGCCTCCATCTCATCCCTCTTTGTATTAATTCAAATACACTAGAAAATAAACAATCAGGAAAAGCAAGGAGGAATAAGAAGAAATAACAAGATTATGTTCACATCAATTTTTCCTTCCCCATCTACAAAAAAGCCTGAAAAAATGTCTTTTTTCAACAAGAATTACTAAAAAGCTCTCAAATCTTTTTAGAAGTATCCAGGAACTACATGAGAAAAATCTCATTGCTCTTAGGAGAATCAAAGTTTAGCAAGAGTAACTGAAAAAAAAGGAAAGAGCATCTGCAGGCCCTTGACTTACTCTTTGTAATCAACAGGAAGAATCAAAACAAATGGCAATGGAAACTTACTAAAAACAAAGAAAAATGTGGGAGTTCATGAAAACTAAATTTTTTATGTCAGTCACCTCTGTATCCATTTATTTATTTGAATATTATTATGATAGTATACTATTATCAAGAATTTTTAAAATTAGTTCTGCTTTCCTATTCTGATTTGTGTAATTCTTATGCAAAGTAATAATAAGACATACCAGGATGTACTTTAGTCCAGTGTTTTCCACTAGACCATTTTGGCATATACAAAATATCTAGTATGGGAAAACCCTGAAACCATAAATTTGGGTTTTTAGAGGTTCTACTTTAAAAATTACTCAAAATGCTAGGGGAAAAAAAAGTCAATTGGTATCTCCTGTACTAATAAATTTACAAAATAAAATAAAGCTGAAAAAATTAAGTTGTCATGGCATAATATAATTCACAGATAGATTTTATCATCCCTGGCTAGGGGAAGCTCTCTTGTCTACAGCAGTTGGCAACACATTTATACTTGCTAATATTAACAAAAGCTGCATAGGAAATTCTGTAAAACTGTGTAGTTTCTCTCAGCTGGACTAAAATTACCAATTTTAGAGTACTAAAATGTCATACATGTTTAGAACATTTTAAAACAACAGAATGCGCATTTGCAATCTTGTGAATTAAGAAATCACGTGAAAGTGATTTTTTATTTATACAAAAAATACATAAGAGAACCAAAGAATTAAGAGGTCTACAAGCTTTTAAAAACATTCTGCTGAAGACCTTGCATTTCAATTATATTTTTAAAACAAGTTTTTCTTTTATGAAGCTTTTACAGAAATATCAAAACTAAATCAATAACAAAACTAATCTATCCTTGATGTTATGTACTTGCACCCTAAAAATGTTTCATTTAATTCCAATTGCTTTGAAAAAGGAGATTTTAAAATATCCTACTTAAATATTAAAATGTTTGTTAGTTTCCTCATATTTCAATACACTTGATTATGTTTTATAAGAAACCTTTTACCTGAGTACTGTATATGAAGAGAATGAAACAAAGTGTACAAGGCACAGACAAAAATCCATTATCCTATTTATTCATTTGAAAGTAACACTCTAATGCATCAGTGTTTCCCCATGTTGTGATTTATTTTGATTTTTAATACATGTAACAAAATAAGCTATACTCAAAAATTAATATACTTAAAATATGTTTTATTTTCTATCATAACTATAATTTTGTCAATAGTTCTAAAAATGTGGGCGATTTTATGACTGTTTCTTCATTTTCAGACAAAAAAAAAATCCACCTGCTTTAAAACTTCTTGACTCTTTTGGTATTTCTTTTTTTATCAAGGCTCAAATTCACTGGGTTCAATAATGATAAAATAAAGCAAAAGTAAGGGACTGATCTCATTTTGACAGTCAGTGAAAGTACTGGTCTAAGTCAATATATAGAGAAAAATGTTTTAAAGAATTAGTAGAGTAATAAAATTTTGGGGATGAATGAACTAGCTCCTGGTTGAAAAGGGACAAAAATTTTTAAAAGGCAAACAATGCAAAAAAATTTTATGTGCACATCAAAAGGGCCTCTAGGTCATAAGAAAGTCTCATTCCAGTTAACTTCCTAATAGTTCACATACTTATGTCGATATGTTACTATACTAAAAGTAGATGTTTTCCTGAAATTTAGTTCGTTACGCTATTAGCAACATTAAAAAAAAAACCAAACAAATAAGTCTTTGCCTTAAAGCAAGAAAACAAACAGGCTTCATGTTGAAACTGGTTGACCAGAGAGATTGTGTGATTCATTCTGGGGGATTTTCAAGATGCACCTGGGCCCTCAGAAACCTTGTCTGACCCTCCAGTTATTCCTGCTTCAAACAGGAGGTTTGACTGGAGACCTTCAAAGTTGATCCCTGCCTGAGTTATTCTATGAGATAATTTTTCACTTCTTATGTATATCTAAAATTATTACTACTTATTCATGAGCCATACATTGCTTTATTTTTCTGAATTAAATAGGTAAAAATTACTCATTTGGGTTTCAGAACTATCTTGTAATAAATTCAGTTCAGGAAAACCACTACTGGATGTCATATAAAAATTTCAAAATATTGATTTTTAGGAAATGCACTTTCTCCAAATAGGTTATAGGCTGTTACCACAGTTTTTCAACTAATATTGAACACATATTGCTTTTAACAAGGAAAATAATAATTTCATTGTGCAATTAATAGAGTGGTATCATAGCAAGTTAGTAGCAGCTTCACATTAATATGTAAAATATATAGTATTATGATGTTCCATTTTTTAAAGAAAAAATACTGTATCATTCCTAGGAAAAAATATCAAATTTTGGAATTGATTTATCTAAAGTGCTTTTTCCAATAAAAATATTTTTGCTACCAATTCTCAGTCACAATTCATCTCTGGTATGTCTGTGACCAGTACAAGAGGCCATACTTGGGTCGTGACTTCTGCAAAGATTAAAGGAAAAAGGTAAAGGAAGGGAAGGGAAGGGAAGGGAAGGGAAGGGAAGGGAAGGGAAGGGAAGGGAAGGGAAGGGAAGGGAAGGGAAGGGAAGGGAAGGGAAGGGAAGGGGAAAATGCTACTTCAGGACTTCACACCCACTGACACCCATGGCAGAAGCACATACCCATGTGCAGATTCAACCTCTGCAACCATAAAGACCAGAGAACCCTGATTTAAATCTCTCCGTATGTAGGTAATGGTTTTAGATAGGTCCATGTAAGCAACTAGGCAAAAGTAAGGACTAACCTCATGAAATGCTACTCACACCAAACAGAGAGAGTCTGAAAATAATTCTTCATTTAGCTCCAACAAAACAAAACGCAACAAACAAAAAAAAAAAGAATAACCTCGGCAATGGTATTTTAAATACAAGTTTAGCAACATGACAAAGTGTCAAAGCCATGTGCAAGAGGTAAGAAATTAGCACTGAAACAAAATTCTAATAAACCACCAACAATGTGCATTTAATACTTGTAATTTCAGCTCAACAGATGTAGGAAGACAAACCTCCAGATCACCTAACACAGGGAACAGTGTTTGCTATTCAAATAATTTTAAAAAATTCTGGTAGACATTACACAAGCCCTGGGGATGGAACAAAATCACACTGGATTTAAATCTGCTAAAGTGAATATGTAGTCTGTTTTTGTGAATTTTATAACTGGAATGTTAGACTTGAGAACATGAAGGATGCCTTATAATTGCTATTTCTTACTGGAAATAGTACGATGAATAAATCAGCTCAAGGTTTGAGTGATTTTTATCCTCCCCAGGGTAGACAAAGCTTTGTTGACACATCAAGGGAAAGCTTGCAGGTACTTCATCTGTCTTTTCTGGTCTGCTAAGTCCCTGATATAAAATTCATAATGAACAAAATGTGGAAACAAATATCCTTTTGATTAGCTACTTATTTTCCTGAATTGATGCATCCTCACTAACTATGTAACCATTGATTAAATAAAAGCTACCAAGTGAAGAGATGACTTATTTATTATAGCTTATAAAAGATATCTTTTAAAAAAACATACATTACAATTACTGGCTAATTTTTGAAATGTGTTAAGGATGGTGTTTTATTTTCTAATTTGAATTGACTTCCAAAGTAATTATAAGCTAACTAAAAGCTGTGTCCATATATTCTTTTAGAAATGCAGTTGGGATGGGCAAGAAAAGCATGGAATATTATGTCTCTGCTGGTTTTATACTATATTACTACCTATTGTCTTTATCTATGAATTTATATAATTTAACACATATTTAATGTGTCTGGATGTCTATTGATTCTCTTCTGATGAAAAAAAAAAAATGTAGACAATTCAAGTCTAAGGCAACTAGAGGATTTAAAGATGAAGTCTCAAAATGCTATTTCCAACTCCAGCATGGAGCACATACCAACAAAAATTGTGGAAGAACTAACAGGATACCAGGAGGCGAGGATGAATCTCTATATTTAAGAAAAAATTTCTGCAGCAGCACAGAGGGTGTTGTCTGGTCAAGGGACATTCAGTTTCTCATTTGTTAGCTCAGCCTCTTTTTATTCTGTCTTCCCATGTTTTAATGGTGCTATTTTTTTTAATATAGTGAAACTGTGTAATAAAAAATTGCAACATTCATAAAGCAAAAGCAATACAGAGACACGTATATATTTTTGAGAGGCTTATATTAAACAAAAAAAGTTGCAGAAGCCTGACAGAAGGCTGTTGGTTTTAAAGCATTCACACAAAACCTTGAGAAGCTATTAGCATTAGAGGGGTATTTGAGTTACAGAAACAACCTGACCTTTTCAGGGATTTGCAAGTATTTATTGGCACTCAAATGACATTTATGTTATTAACTGAAAAGCTAAATACCTGAAGCTGTCAATGTAGTAGTTTTGAGGACACCACCTGATCACAGAATACTGTAAATTACTTTACCATAGCTACACTGTAAAATCCAGGATCTCTCGATAATCACACTAAAAATCTGTGCAGTCTCTGTAGTCAATTCATAGAAACTCTTCACTTAAAATAACTTTGTCCAACTAATTATAAAACTAATTTGTTCGGTATTATTTAGTCCACAATGATGGTTCTTCTGCAAAGCCTTAATGAGAAAATCATCTATGCAACAAACTCCAACCATTAGTCTTTAGTTTTCTCATCTCAAATTTATAGAATGTTAATGTTTTTCAATCTTAATAATTTCTTTTTTAGTTATAAATTGTGTTTTTTTAAATTTTCTAATTTTATTAAGAACAATTAATACACTTGGTATATTTATTTTAAATAATATGTTAGGCTTTGCAAATTAAAAAATATTTATATTTACAATTGTTAATATTAAATTTACAATCTAAGCATATAGTTTTTTAAGGCTATAATGCACAAGCTCTCAAAGCTCCTAACTGTGCATCTTACGTAGGTCTATGTTAGTGGAGGATCACTTTCAGTATGTTCATGGCTTGACATCAGGTGGCAGAGGACTGATTCAGACTGCTACACACCAGCATATAGCAGAGGGAAATCCAAAGTTCTCCTCTTCTACAAGAAAGTGATTTTTCAAAAGAATTTTACTTGGAAGTTTATTAGATCAATAGCACTACCTTTAAAATGAAAACAATTCTTAATTAATGTTGTTAAAATGAGGTAAACTAAGCAATGTTTTGCATTCTGAAAAGTGTGCCAAATGATAACCTTTTTCTAAATATTCACAAAAACAATATAGACAACTTCAATGTCTTGTCTAATTTGTCCATCCTGAAGGAAACCCAGCAACATCAATTTCTCTCAAATTCTTCACCATTACACATTAACAAGGTTATTTTTCCCTAAGGACGCATTTTTATTTAACTATAGCTCAAGAAAAAAAAGTGACTGCATGTGCTTTGGGACAAGAGTTTAGGGTTTGAAAATGACAGTCAAACAGAGGAAATATTTTAACAGTGGAAATACAATCCACATTTACAACAAATTCATTAATTACATACATAAACCTATTAGCTAACACTATTTCTTTCATGTATTTTTTTTAATTACTGGAAAAAAATTCTCTACCATGAGAATCAGGTACGTTCTTCCTCCTCTCATTTTTCTAAATTGCTGTAAACAGAGTGTAAACTATGCAATTTTACATCAGCTAAAGTTATTCTTAATTAATTATATTTCTCACTCTTAAATTCTGTATTTCTCCATTTTCTCGAGGTCTCCAAAGGGAAATTCCTCAGTAATGGAAGTATGCCTGTCCCTGTATTATTTCCAGGAAGAACCAGGCTTCTGAAGCAAGTATCTGCTCCATGCAATTTCAAAACCCATAATTGTTTAGATTCAAAATATCATAGGTTGCAGTAATAGAGTTCCATTAGTAGACAAAAGCAGAAGTTTAGCCAGGCACTGGGAATCAGATTCAGTAAAAATCATGGCCCAGAAAGTTCTTCCATTTTTTCTCAGTTTAAAAACTCGTCTAATAAAAATTCTTTTTTTCTTAAAAGAAAAATAAAACAAAATATGCTGAGCTGATGCTATGGTTTCAGCAAGAGAAGCTATACTGTCTAAATTACTGGATAAGCCCTTAATCAATCAATTCATTTCAACCAGAAGAAAAGCAATCTTCCACCCACAACATCTGGGTTTTTTTTTTTCTTTTTTTTTCCCAAATGCTAGCACATTAAGATGAAATACAGTACTTGCCATGCTAGAATTGGAAGAAGAAAAATTATTTATGTTTTTCCTTTGTACCAGAAGATGAAAAAGAAATACAGCTGATGAGGAGGCAATAAGAATTAACGATGAATACTTGTGCACATATTTGCTACCAGCAAAGTGCTCTCATCAAGGAATAATAAGAAAATAAGGAAGAGACAAAATTCATTATCAGTGATAATGAAAAATATGTTAATAATGCTAATCTTGTGTATTAATGATAGATTAAAACTTTTTTCACATAATAGGGTTTTCACATAACTGAGTTAGCTCAATCCTTTTTGTTCTTTAGAAGAGGCACATCCATTCACTAACCAATAATGTTTCACCCAGCAGTGCCAATGCTGTTTCACTTTGCTTTTTCCATATTATGTGCAGTTCAAGAAAAATGTAACACCCACACAGTATTTGCCCTGCTGATTAAATAATATCCCATGTTTAACAAATTGCTCAGATTTCTAGATAAATCAGAAAGAAACCACAGGCAAGGCTGTTTACACTTGCTTTCTCTGTAGGGTTACTAAACAAAAACACCTGCAACAAGAACAACAGATTTTATTGACCCAGCCTGACACAACAAAGCATAATGTCAGCTCTAATAGACAATTTAAAATCTTACAGAAACATAAAAGAGAAGAAAAAGCAATTTAATGAAAAAAATCACCACAAAAATAAAGCATGTTTAAGAATGAAAGTGAGTTTTCCTCCCATCACCTCTATCTAGCCAGGTGAGGAAGACATCTGATACCTCAGTTCTTTCCATGTCTCCTGCCAATAGGTTCCCTTCCTCATGCACCAGCATATCCACCTTTTCCCCTTAGTCTTCCCTCCATTTTATACACTCATTCCCTCCATTCTATAAACCTGTCTTGTTGTTTTTATTAACACTCTCCAGACTCAACTCCAAGTGGGCTTTGGCTTTCCTAAGCCCAGCCCTGCGTGCTCAGATGGCACCTCTACAGTCATCCTGGGTCACCTGACCTCATTCCCACCTCTGGCGTCATTTCTTTTTGTGTATAGAGTTTGTTCAAGGACTCTTTGTTCACCCATGCCAATCTTCTGCCACATTTTGTCTGACCTCCTTCTTATCATGGTAGACTACTGTTGAGCCCAGAGGAGATATTCCTTGAAAACTGACCCTCTCCTGCAGCCTTATTCTCTCCACGGTCACATTCCATGCCATTCTCTCAAGCTGAGCAAGCCAAGTCTACTCATCCCATGTTCAGGTTTGGGATCCTGCTATTTGTCTTTCTCCTGTGAATATTCTGAACTCCACCATCCCTTGTTGCTGCAGCAAAGACCCTCACAATCCTGACCAGCTCTTTGGAAAGTGTGAAGTTGATTAGAGCATCTCCCTTCATCATCTCCTTGGGCATTTGTACTGGGAAGTTCTCATCGCAGCACTGCAGAAGTCTGGATTGCTTGATCTCTGCTATTTTCACCTTGCTTTTCCAGCAATTATTAGGATAAGTGAAGTCACCCATGATGAGCAGGGCCTGAAAACACACAGCTTTTTCAAATTACCTGAAGAAGACCTCATCTACTTCTTCCTGATGAGACAGTCTGGAGCAGACATGTACAATAATGTTGCCCATACCAGTCACCCACTATCCCAACCCATAAGCTCTCATGTGGGCCCATCACCTACCCCCAGCTGACTTCTCACATTAACAAAAACTCCCAGGCCTCACATTCCTTCCTGGTCTCGCCTTCCTAGTGGAGTTTCCATCCATTCATTGCAGCATGCCAGTCATGGAATCAATATAGGATTTTTTTTTCATTTAAAGCTCTCATTTAGATAAAATAAATTTAGGAAATAGTGTAAACTATTCAAGTACTCAGAATGCATCATTAAAATATTCTTCCAAATGTTTAAGCAATTAATTATGAAATTGCACCAGGAGAGGGTGCAATCAGAACATTAACTACCTCTGTGGTGTTGTCTTTTTTATTCTACGCAATGCATAAAAAATGAATTAATTGAAAGGGGGAAAATGTCATTTGAATTACTATCACTAAGATACACAGCAAATGTTTCCACCTTTTTGTGACTCTTGTTACTAAGGCAGTCATGAGAGCATGAACTTAATTCAACGCTGCCAAATTGTATGACTGGATCATGACAGGTATCCCCATCCTGGAACTGCATTCCCTTGAAAGTGGTGGAAATAATGCAACATTGTGTTGAAGCAGAGCCTTAATAAGCCCTTCTGAAAAGGGTAAGTTGAGGATTAGGAAATACCTGTATATTAAATTGTGTCAGTGTGGTCTCCTCATTCCCCTTAACCTGACCTTTACGTGCTGTAACCCTGCTCAAGTGGTAACTAGAAGTGTGGTCATAATGGGTGTATCTGGTTTGATGGCTGCATCCAGCGCAAAGTGGGGGTATTTGGGTTACAAGTTAATAAACAGCCAAGGGCTAACTTGAGTAATGTGCCCACCTAACTACAGTGCTGGTTAACGTCCAACTCCAGCCAAGTTTGGAAGAAACTAACATCTGTAGTCACTATGCAAATAAGCCTGTAAGTCAATCATCATAGTCCATAAATAGTGGACAGCCCAGGGCCTGCTGAGCTCTCCTGCATGGCAGCAGCTGCATGCCAGGATCTCCCCCCTTCAGCAGAAACACCTCTCAAGGTTACTCCTTGAGGCTGAGAGGAGCCTTATCTTGTCAGATACTCAGTAAGTGAATTGGGAGTAAGTGCACTGAAACTTTGAAATCTTAGCTAAGTGGCATAAAGGACAGACTTTACATATATAATCCTTTAGACTTATACAAGAGGCTAAGCCGGGGACTAAGTCCGGATCCAGTCGCATCAAAACTCTCCTCTGAGAAGGAGCTGAGAACCTCATGACTCAGCGGGAGGGTCTCCCTAGCAGTTTTGTCTGACCCTGTCTGCTATGCAGTAAATAACCAAGTGTACCTTGTAACTATTTCACAGGAGTTACAGCAGTCACCACTAGAACCACTTTTATGGTGTGGAAAAAGTGGAATTTACCTTGAGGATTACTGAGGTAGGTCCTCCCCAGAACTTTATAAACCTCTACAGTCTTTTCCTGAGTCTTGTTTTACTCTTTTATTAAGCACAGAAAGTGGTTATGTTAGGACAAGGCTCAGCACTGTAACAGGTTGAAACAAAGTGTTTTGCAATGTGTGGTTTCCCTGAACGACGATTTCCCCGAATGATGATTTCCCCAGCTATTCCCCAGCTGAAGTCACAGAGATGGACCTGTGGCAACTCAGGATATGCACAAAAAAATAACACACTGGAGAATGTGATAGTATTCTATAGAATACTATAGAAAACTGTTGTTTGTTTGTTCAGGGGTTTTTTTGCATTTTCTGATGCATAGCAGCTCAATAGTTTACTTAGCATCATACGGAAAATGAATAACCCCCACGGTTCATGTAAGATACTGCTCTCTCCATTTTGCTATACTCTACTGCCTAGTACACATGCATATCTGTACACACACATTGTTTATACACTTAGAATTAACATTCTTGTTAGGCATAAGACTGGCCTAAACTGAAAAGTTAAATCCAATTAGGAAACAGAAATTAAGTATTCTTCCTCCTAAGTCCCTCGACAGGTCTGATTTAATAGTTATTCTAAGAACGTGCCTCACTAGGGATTGGGTTGCTACCACTTATCATTTCTACTAATTGCCATGTTGGTCAAACCTACATTTTGTAAAAGACTGCAATAAACACCAGCAGCTGCAACAGTCTACAATGGATCTCGAGCTAAGGACTAAAGATATATAAAGGACCTAAGGGTATGCTGGGAAGCTCATAGATCTAATAATTAGGGCATCCAGATTTAGGTTCTAGTTCTTATCTCAAAGATTGTTTGTTTCAGCCACTGAAGGTTTAATATAAAAATAATCAGTCCTATGAGCAGGGATTGGAAACCTCAGTTTCAAGGTCTTCATGTCAATGTTATAATATATACAACAGGGTTGTGTTTCTTCTTTCTTGCATCCTTTATTGCTCACTGAAATTGGAACACTGGGCAGTGGCAAAACCTCAGCAGGAGCAGCATGTGTCTCTGTTTCAAATGGCCACAAAAATAAAATCAAGTTCCTGGGAAGTAAGAAGTTTAAGTTCTGACAACCTTAAGCAGACGAAGAAACAGAATCTGGATTTCCCATTAAAGTGGGTTTACCACCAGCAGGCAGCTAAGCTTGAAACTCCCTCACTTCCCTCAGGACCATTAGGATGTGGGAAGAGGAATGGAAGTATAAAAGCAAGAAGACTTGGGGATAAAGATAACCATTGTTTAATAAATGAAAGATTGGTAGAAGAAGAAGAGAGAAATAAAACAAGTAATACAAAGGCAATCACTCACCAGCTCCCACAGCCAGGCTGATACCCAGCCAGTGCCTGACCAAATGATGGCTACTGACACTAAACTCCACTTGCTGAACATGACATTTTGTGGTGTGGAATATCTCTTTGGTTAGTTCAGGTCATCTGCCTGGTTGTGTTCCCTCACAAACTCCTGTGCACACACCAGTTGTTTGCCAAGGGACAGAGTGAGAAACAGAGATGGCCTTGACATCCTGCAAACTGTTCAGCAAGAGCTAAAATACCCACATTACCATATTAGACTGTTTTAGCTGCAAATCTAAACCAGCACCACCTGAGCTGGAGAAAATTAACTCCATCCCAGCCAAATCCACTACAGCCATTTACAGAGTAAAAGCTCAGGCAGCTGGCAGCACACAGGATGGAGATAACAAAGCTACCTTCACCCTTTGGAGGAAGAGAATAATTAACAATCCAATATCAACAGAGAATTCTGAGGTAAAAGAGATGAGTGAGTGCCAAGAGAGAAAACCTGCAGACTTGCTGGTCACTATATTTTAGATATCCTTGTTGATTTTGGCAAGATTTTTTCATTCTGTTAGCACCCTCGTATGCAAGAGAACTGGTATCTAACATAAATATTTGGAAATCAGGAAATGAAGTGACAAATTTTTCATCTGACTTCATGTCAGTGACTGAGGGTGGAAACTAAAACACTGCAGTTAGCAAATGGAATGACTGATATTAAAAACTGAAAATTTCTTTCTACCTGATGTGCTTCCTAAGGTGTAAAGGCAAAGTTCTCAAATTAGGAACTTCCCTACCTTCACTGAACCAAAGCTTCAACTGACAAATCTTATGCCATGGCCAGGGACGACAGGTAGAGACATACAGACACTATAAAGGTGAGGACCTAAGAAAGGCTGGAAGTGGAGAAGTCAGATGGCAAGATGACTTACCCATCAAGAATGAATAAATTTTATAATGAAAAATAATCACAGTGATTAGTGTGACGTTATTCATATGTGACAAACTATCAGTAAGTTTTTTTATCAAGCTTTCAAAATCAAATTTCTACAAATTACAATTCTGACATTTTAAACAAAGGATTTAATCATAACTTTTAGCCTGATTAGGCAAAAGCTATCTTCCCTGTAATACTGAACTCTCTTTGGCCTCCTTTAAACCAACCCTTGACATGTAGTGTTAGATCAGAATGTATTAAAAGTCAGTATGGACCAGAGAGACAGTATTCTGCTGTAATCAGTATCTTGTTAGTGAAAGATTATAAAGTAATACTTTGAAGGTTACTTTTGGGTGGATTATCTGCCTGCCAATCCATCTTTCCAAAGGGAAAGTTACCATAATATACAGCAGACTCCTATCTCAAACTGTACAACCAAAAATACATGAGAAAGGCTTAGACACTCTATGTATTACAGATCATGTACTGAAGAAGACAGAAACTGAATGATTTGCCCAAGGCTGCTCAGGAAGCCTATGATAACTGAATCAAGACTTGGCTGTAATGCTTTTTTCTGCATTGAGTCCACTTGCAAATTCCTTGAGAGACAGAATGACTTCCTGGGGGACTCAGCCTACCTTCTGCCTCTCCAGACTGCCAGAGCTGACCAGCTGCAGGAATCAGCACACCTCCTGGGAGACAAAGTGCTTGAGGGATTTGTACTTCTTCCAACTCAGAGAGAGTTGGAATTAATGTGAATTACTGTGAAATAAGGATGCAATCTGTTGGTCAGTGTGTGCACATAAATCTCACAAACAAGGGTACACATTTTATAAACTTAAACAAAGACTTGCTGACTTTCCTCATATTACTCCCTGCCAACTTTGCCTGATGATATGAGAAACATAATCATTATATATTTGTATTCACAGAATATATGTTATATATTTTAGCAGAGAAAATTAAATTTACATTTTTTATAAACTGATACAGAAAGCATTTCAAAGTCCTACCATCTACAGTCTGTATTATTAACCACTTAAATTCTGAATACATTTCAGGTTTAAATAGGCAAAGATAGAAAAATATCAATCCCTTATTTTACAATCCATACTCTAGTAAAAAGCCCCTTTGTTACACAAAACAGCTTTCCAGTATTTTGTACTGTAATAGTTCTAGTGCAGTCATGAGCAAATTGTATTTTCAAAACACGTTTCAAGACATACGTGAAGAAAGATATAATGGCTGGACATTGGAGAATTTTGACTCTTTACTCCTAAACTCTGAATGCTCTAAAGTAAATCCATTCTTTATGAAATCAGGAATCCAAAATTACAAAGATGACAGTAAGAATGGCTGTATATCAGGATGCTTTCTGTGACCAGATGGACACAAAGAAGTACTTGCTTAGCTTATTGCTAGAGAAAAAGAATATATAAAAGAGTAAAACTAAGGATAAGTGGCCTTCAGCATGAAAATATAAAAACAAAAGGAAAGAGTAAGTCTTTCAAGAGACAGAAAAACAGAATATAGTGATAGGCTTAGCAAACCTGTTCTGGCCCACTTGCGTATCAGCTTCTGATCAGAGGCTGAAGGAAATAGAATCACTTGAAAAAACAATTTTAATCAATACTGAGAAATCATCAAAGGCAGTTCTACTTGTCTCAAGAGAAATATAACCATGTCTGAAATAAATGAAGTCCCCCAAGGCAGTCTTCATATAGGAAAACAATCCAGCTGTAACACCTCTGTCATCTCACTATGACACGTCATAGTCATTACAGCACAGAAAGATCCCTGTGGAAAACCACATGCTCTCTGTTGCACACGCATGACCTAGAATGCTAGAAGATTGGTGATCAGTTTTGAAGTATGTGAAGAGGCAAACACCAAAGAGAGAAAAATAACAATGAACATTCAGAGCTAACAGATATCAGAGTAAAAACAAACAAACAAACAAAAATAAAACCCCAACCCCTCCCAAAAAAAGCCCAAAAAGCCCCAAACAAAAAAAAAATCCAAAACACCAAAACCAAAACATACCCACAAAAAACCGAAAAACTGAACAAAACCAACCAACCAAAGGAAACAAAACAAAACCCCCAAAACTTTTTCCATCACAAATCAAACTACCTTGTTGTTCTAGAACAACAGAATGTTACGACTCAAGCAAACCTTTGGGCACCACCACAAGATCACCCTGGAGAAGGCCATGGAGGATTTCAGCCTCTCTGGAACCCTTGTAGTTTCAATCTGTGACTATACTCATCTGTGCAATTTCATCAAGGAAAAGAAATCAGTCATCCTGATAGCAACATTATGGCTGTATTAAATGCATTGCAATGATTTTACCACTACTCTGTAAGACCCAGTTTCTGTGATAGGCTGTTTGGTGCATGGGATGAAGAAAGGTTGCTTTTATCTCGTTTCAGTTTCATAGAGCCTGCCAGCAGAAGGAAGAGTAAAAATCACAGTGAAGAAAAACCCTCCATATTGCCACCGGCATCTAAAAACCAGCTCTAATTATGTCTGAATCTTTCTGGTCCCATTAAGTGCCTATATATTTCTTATTTAGTTTCCCACAGAATAATTTTTCTCAAGTTTGAATTATTAAATGTAATCCCAGACAGGATTCAGGCTGCTGTTCTCAAATATTAAGTGTGCCATACAAATAGTTCCAGTTTCATTTGGCATTTGATATTTAGTTCCCTCTAAAAATAATAACTAATTAATTACACTGGTCATTCCACACAGTATGTTTTTCTACCACTTTCATCTAAAATCTACAGGTATATTTCATCATGCCTCTTCCTAAAGCAGAGCAAGCATTTTCCTTCTCTTCTTTCTTCCGTCTTCTGTCTCACAGCCTGTTAAATTTGTTGGTCCTTAGCATCTCTCTGTAAAGTTCCCAGACTTCATGATAAGAAAACGCTGAATCTTAGCGATGCTTTTCCATTTTGTTTTGTGTGCCTTTTCTTGGGAATTACTGTCTTATTCTGTACAAGTCTCTACTGACTGAAAATAAAACAGGTGTACAAACATCCCACCCTAATTGATTGCAATTATAAAGTACTAATTATAAATACAAGAAAAAAAATTACAAACAAAAGCCAATGTAGGAATGCACAATTAACAGGGTTTTCCACAGATTTATTGCACAGCCCACTAGTATCAGTATCAGTATGTCAGTGCCAAACCAAAGGCAAAACTGCACTGGAAACTGGTGTAATTAACATTCCAGGAAAAAAAAACCCAAATCAAAATAAAAACCCCCAGCAAAACCCACAAAAAACAAAAAATATAGTTGTCCCAAGCATTTTTCTCCTATATATGTGCTTTATACTATATTTGATGTAAATAAAATATTTGGTCACACATCTATACAACTACTCTGATCAGCAATGATGGAAAGATTTGTACAAATACCAAAACATCAAATCACCACTTTGCATGGTAAAGAAATAGCAAAATTAGTAAGCAAATCACCACTTGGCTAAAATGCAAAAAAAAAAGGAAAAAAGGACTTTACATAAATACAAATGCACATCTTGAAACAGATTTCTAAGATGAAGATCTATGTTAACGATAACATATAATGCTAACACTAGCTGTTAACACTCATTCTTTGTGTGTTCTGACTCATGTTTGCTCTCCTCAGATATGTGAAAGGGGTATTGGTCTAGTTCGTTTTTCTACAGCTTCCCAAAAGTGGATGGCAAAAGTGAGTATCAGTAGGAAAGAATATGTTTTGAACTTGTTCAGTATTCACTCTACTATTATTTCTAAACTGAATGTTTCCTGTATGTGAATGCATCTGTATGTAGGGATGCAAAATCCAGATATCTAGCATGAAACTTTTCTCTGTTAGTACCTGGTATCTACTACCCCTAGCTCCTCACATTTTTATATAAAAATATTTTTGACATTTTTATATAAAGTTATATCTGTAAACTTCTGCAGAACTAGGTAAGACTTGGATTTTTGTCAACCTTTGTATTTTGTTCCTTTAAGGTATTAATTTCCAAAATCTCTGAAACATCCTCTTATTCCCTAGAAGTCACAGAACTTCTACCCCCTCTATGATTCTGATTTTACTGTGGCAGGAATGCCATGAATGGCCTTAAAATTCTATCCATGAAAAAATTAACAAACTAGTAGTATGATCTGAATAAGCTGTGGCTTCTTCTATACAGAGTCCTCCAAATATAGCAGGGTTTTTTTGTATTATTATTGTAGTAGTCTGCAATTAAGCTTTGTAAGAATTACTCCAAATATATTAGTGTTCTGTTTTTGATATGGAGAAAGACAAATTATTTTAATATACTGCTATTATGGTTAGTAGGAACACAGCTCAGTATTCCTAATTAAGCTATTTGTCAGATCCTCTGTTTCAGTTTTATTATATACACGGGCACTTTGCCTTTTTTCCCTAAACCATTAGGAATATAAAAACAAATCAGGTAATGTTCTGTTAGCACATTACTTACCCCCAGAGCACACTTTTATGTATGCAGTTAGCTAAATACAGGCTGTGAAAGGATATCTTAAAACACCTTAAAAATTTAATTTAATCAAAGTATCTTCACAAGTGTAGCTTTTGTTCAAGCATGCCACTGGAGCAGAGTGTGGTTCCAGGTATATTAAATACATAGGAAATATCTAATAATTTAGACTATACATGGGGAAACCATACAGTATCATTTGTTTTAAGAATTTTAATAATAACTTTAGTATCTTAAAGACAGAGGTGTGGGGTTTGGATGTTTTTCAAATAAAGGAAAAGGACTCTAGAGAAAAAAAAAATAAATGGTAATGTTGGGTCCTCTTTTTCTATAGATAAAATTGTATTGCAAAGAGGTGTTTCAACTATTTAAATCCAATAATAATTTAAATCTTTTTTTTTTACTGCACAGTTGCCATTCATAGGACAGAAGCCTACAAGAAATAATAATATACAACAAAAAGTACATTAGAAAGGATGTAGAAAATGTGCTAATAGTAATAGTAAGTAAGCTGCATATTTTTTGAAAACTTAAATTATATTAAGGTTTTTAATTGTTGAGGAGCTTATGAGTACACACAGCTCTATGGGAAAAATATTTTCCAATGAACTAAAATAATTAGATTTCCTTCTTATATTATGTATTAATAGCATGTATTTGACCTTTTTGTCATCTGAATTATTATAGAAGGGAAAAGATTTCACCCTGAAGGTGCATGGTCTGGTGTCATTAATATTATTTGATATTACCTTGTAGAAGTATTACAGGGGATGAGGCTGTTCATGCAACATGGATTCATTTTTATTTTTCATTGGCCATTTTGCTAGGTGATACATAAAAAAATTCCCAGGAACATTAATTTTTATATCATAGACTGGCACAGTATAGAATCTTTCTCTCTCTCTCTCTCTCTCTCTATATATATATATCTGACAACTTTTTCCATGGATATCAATGCCAGGCTGTTTATAGTCACAGAACACTAATACTCCTATGAAAATGTAGTGATTGGTAGTATATGATAAAAAAATTAGTATGCGTTTGTGCATACAAGAAGTATCACAATTTAAGAAAAATGGTTCCATAGGAAAAGTCAGTAAAATTTTTCTGTTTAATCAATATGGTTTCAAATACTCTTTTCCCCCCCTATAAATATAGATATTATACCTAGATCAACACTTGTCAATAGTAAAATCTTCATACAATGGATGAATTCACTTTACCATCTGCCCTTCTAGTTGGGTGCCAAAATGCAAAACTCACCTAAGAGACCCCATGAAATTTTCAACAGCCCTAAGGATAGCAAAATCCATGATGTAAAATGCATTCCCAAGAGTGGATGCTGCTGATCTCTGTCAATGGCATATCTTTAGCAATACCTCCTCCTTTTGCACCTTTTTGCATTCTAACATGTCCCATATTCTGAAGAACCCAAGTGTCTCACCTTGTACTGCCAGTGCAACACTGAGGGAATGTGTCCGGTTGGGGAGGATATCCTTAGTGGCAGCTAACAGGCTGCATTTAGGAGTTGGGGTTTGATTTATTTCTGTATTTGTTCACACATTCTATTGACCTAGGCTCTATAGGGAAGCAGTAAGAAGTACAGAAGCAGATGCTTCTGCCTTCTCTTGTAAGACAGAAAGTGAGCAGGAATATCAGAGTTCAAATAAATTTGCTTAACTTATTCTAGTACCACTGTTGCTACCTTAGCTTTTCCTGTACTTCATGTAATATACGAACACCGGCAGAAAAGATTTTTAATGGCCACCATTATCAGCAAAATTAAAAATCATTGAAAGCTATTAACAAACACCAATATAAGATTTGCAGTCTTTATTTAAATCTCTCTACTTAGACAGGAGACAGTTTACATGGTCAGCTGCAGTCAGTCAATATGAGATAATGATTGCTCCACCCATTGAAGACTTTTTTAATATTATCATAATATAACCCAAAATTATATACAATACCTTTCCTCCTGTATGCACTCTACTTTTTGGTGCATTTTTCCAATCTGTTTGTTCAAAGTAATTTCCACAGTTAATCCCAACTATTTACTTACCACCCACTGGAATATTACTCATTTATTTTTAATCTTCTTTCATCTCTTTATTAACCCCTCTGGTTATTTATCTATTATAATCTACCTTTGTTCTAACTCACCTTCAATGATTTGAACATGGATTAGTTTTCAGTATGTTTAATCACCTAATTTTGGCACCAGTTAAACTATAATGAAATATCCATTGAAAGCAGTACTTATGTGGGGACTGATACCAAAATTATCATTATTATATACTGCTTATAAATTCTTATTAAGCAGTATATAACTTTTTTTTAAGTTCCATTCTGAAATTTAGAAAGTTAAAGACTTCAATTTGCATTAAATATTATCACTTAGTATTACATGCTATTTGTTCAATTACATTCAATAATATTGGCAGCACAGCAGAAAGTGCTTATGCCTGAACAGTTCCACTACTCAGCACCACCAATAAGAGGAGCAGCTCACCTAGGCAAGTACCCTGTCTGTCAGTTGTAAAAAGCAGATGTCATACAGGCAGTAAAGTGAGGGTTAGGGATTTCTAGTCTAAGGCACCAAATAAGTCTAATTCTAGTAATTTCTCATTTGATCATAGCAACACATAATGTTCTACCAGCAGCGTTGGTCCTTCTCTGTCTGAATTTTTGATAAATAATTTTTCATGCAATGAAAGCCTGAAATGCATTTTACAGCCCATAAAATGCAGTGTGGACCAGAAGTGGAAAAAACCCCCAAAAGTCATACAGTTGACAATGTCTCGTGGTATATTGCAATAACATTTTATCTTCTGTTGTTAATTCAGTTCCTGTTTCAACTAATTCAAATCTGACTAAGCAACAGTACTATTAAAACTGTATTACATAATTAAAGAATTAGATGGTAACTTCAGTGCTACAGGTTAATTTCAGTTAGATTTTCATAGCAGCTCTGTGTGATAAAATTTGTCATCAGAACGAAAGAGTGAACAGTGGCTTTGGTTTGAAAATAGACTGTTCTTTCAAGATGCAGCTTCCTTTAACAAGTATTTTGTCAGTATGTAAAATACAAAGATTGTATTGGTTTTATCTCATTTCTGAGAAAAAAAAAAAGCGGAGAAAAACCTGGAAAAGGGGACAAAAATGACCAAACAATTCAAGAATATCTCAGTTTGAAAATGAATACCATTGCTACCCCATAAAAATTTAAAACAGATTTGCAAATCCATGCTCTCCTGTGAAGTATAGAAAATGATGTAAAACGTGCTGGAAAACAATCTATTTCAAGTATATCAGGTGGGCCACGCAATATCTCTATAAAAAGCCTTTGAAAAGATCAGTCAAGAATATTTCATCTATTATGGAGAAGCAAGTGAATCCAGCCAGTCAACATACCATTCCTATACTCAGGAAATGGTAATCCTGGGAACTCCAAACTTAGATAGGTTGAACTAAAAAAAGTACATCTAACATGACAAATGAGTATATTGGATAGAATACAGGAAAACAAAAATTGATTTGTAAGCATAAATATAATTTATGCAATATCTACAAGCTGTAAAAAACCCTACTAAAAGAATCCAAAGGCATATGCCTTTCAAAGCATGCTTTTCACTGAGATAAAACTTCAAGTAAATTTTAATAATATCATGAGGCATACATAGCTAAGAGTTTGACACATAATATTTATTGCTGTTTATTCATCACTATATTTATAATGCCCAGTGAGTACCCAGATGTTATAGTACGATATACTGAAAAGTGTTTTGTGTTTGTGTCCTAAGAATTGCAAAGGATATTTATGTATAAAATTCTGTGGTAATGAGATACAATTTCCTTTTATGTCCAGGAACTTATTCCTTAAATCAATACATTTTTTTATTTTAATCTTTTTTTAAAAATATTTTTGGTTTTTACTACTTTTCTTTTTACTCAAAGAATTTTGTTCACATGCTCTCTGAACTGTTTCTATGATAAGCAGATTATAGCTTGAAATAAAACAGCTTTTTGTGGAGGAAATTTCTTTTTGTTAGTTTTATATGCCCCTGAATTTGCAGAAGGCAGGAAGGTTTCCAGAGTTAGGCTATTTAAGTTTTTAGAGGGTAGATATCTTGTTTTATATTAAAATGCAAAATTTTACTATAAATTATGTAAATATGTATGTAAATATAAATATGTAAAAATAAATAATGAAGTCATTTATCTGAGAAATTAACCTACACTACAAATGCATCACTTTAAGCTGAAGATTTCTGTGGGTATGATTGTCTTTTGTTTTTTTTTTCCTCTCTATGTAATCCCTCCCACCAATGTCAAGTATGAAGGTATAAAAAGTTAGTCAGTACACTTACAGGATTTACAATTAGCACTTGTGGGTCACAAGAATGTATAGGAAAACACAGTCTACTGAACTGCCTCAGCCATGAATCTCTCCCTAATTACTTGTGTAGATTATATTTAGCAAGGGAAGTTCCTATCATATTGCTTAGCAACAGGAAAGAGATTCTCATTAGATTATCATGTCATTATCCCTTCAGCTCAGCCAACTCACACTCATGTATTACTGACTATATAAACTAGCAGATCTCAGAAAGCCAGCCAAAAAGATGTGAGACATTGCAGCAATTAGAACTAAGCCTCCATGTGGAGAGTTCTTTGTTCACAGTCTCAAGGACAGATTTAGCAAAAATGGGAAAAAAAACCCGTCAAAATGAAGAGTCTAAGCTACGACATCCATGGTTGGGCAGGATAAGAAGTAAACTGCCTAAGTTTTGTAAGTTGAAATCTAAGTCAACTTAGACTTAAAAGGAATGAATGATGCAATTGTTAGAGGATTTTTGTAGTTAGGCTGCAGGAAATGTGATGCGTTTTTGCTAAAACTTACATTATATTGTGGATAGTATTAAAATAAAAGGAGTGTCTGAAGATGCTTTGTTGTACCTTTCATACAGAAAGTGTCATCTGAGGTACAGTCACTGGGATTTCGTGAGTGAAAACACAAAGGAAACCATTACCAACATCTGACAAAAAAAAAAAAAAAAAAAAAAAACAGCAAATATACAGTGAAAATGTAATGCTTGCTATAGATCCTCTCTTGCATGACTCCTTTCCAGTCTTCTACCTTTATTATTTCAAGGGAGAAATAAAGTAGAGCCAGGAGAGATCAAACCACCAGAGGATCATAATTTCTCCTGGGTTTGCATAAAACAAGTTTGAATATAGGTAAAGAGAACAGTTAAGAAAAAATAAAATAATTGTTTTTAAACACATGTAATCTTGTGGCTACACAGAGGCCTTAAGGAAACAGTACTATTCTGGTGTTCAGACCCTCTGCTAAAGGCACTGCAAGACAGCGTGGCCTGAACTTGTGATTTTAGTAGTTCTCGGATTCTTAGGACACCAATTGCTGAAGTACCTTAGAAATATTACTCTTTCCTGTAATATCCATTATGTCACCACTAAAGACAAATAACATCATTTGGGAACTTTTTTCCACTTGAAACAGATGCCAAAGACATTGACATTTTCTGCTGGTATTTCTCACTAACAACTAATCTTGAGCCTGGCAAAGGCATCTTGATATGTAGGGTCTTAATGCTAAACTTGTTGGAAGTGACAGATGTTAACCTTATTAAATCAACTCATTCACACAGTTACAGTTCTGCTCATTTCAGCTTCATTATTAGTCTGTCTAGTTTGGATCTAGATGCAATATCAACTTTCACTGAAAACTCAGGCTGACATTTTGTAAATTAAGAAAGCAACTGATAGAATGAGCAATGAAGTTGCAATTCATATCTGACATTATTAAAAGTTCTTAAAAATAGAAAGGATGCAATAAATAGGAAATAACATATACTTTGATGCTGTTGTGGTACTCCATTGCTTCTGTGCAAATATGTAAACCAGTTTTATAGGTCATGATAATTTCTAAAGTACATTTCTATGTTTTTTCCTTGAAGAACATAAGGAAGAATCAACACCACTGTGTCTTAAATGGTATGGTGTTTCATACTTACAGCACCTAATAGGTCCAGTATCTATTTTCTTTTGAAAATATTTGTTTACTTAGTTTAATTTAGCCTTGAAGATTTTCTCAAATTTCAGCAGTGTCCTAAGTCCTGAATAACAGAACAGGACAAACCAAGAAGGTAAACATTAAGTCAAATTTCAGTGTGCTAATTACTAAAGTCATAACTAGCTATAAAAATTACACAGAAAAGTATAAATTATTAAGCAATCCTGTTCTGGGGGAAAAAAAAAAAACAAACAAAAAACCCCAAAAAACCAAAACAAACCACAACCTAAAAAGGAAGAAAAAATTAAATAAAAAGAGTACTCTTCCCTAACATTAATTTCCACATGTACAAGACAATATGTGTGTGTGTGTGTGTGCATGTGTGTTGAGGACTACCTTGTGTCAAGATGAGACATCCTATGAGTAAGTTATAAGATGTTGAGTAGTGTCATAGATGTTGAGGGAGCCAGAAACCTGAAACTGTTGTGAAAAAACAACGTTACAAATTATTCACTGATCCATCTGCAGCTCTACAGAACAGCCTGAATGAGAAAGGTCATCTATACAGAGGAGGACAAAGGGGTTCTGTACAATCTGATCTGTACAATTCTAGGACTGTTTTTGAAATCAATGGTCAAGCAAAACATTATAACCAAGTATGACTAGTATGACCAAGTAGAATACAGTGTTAATCACAGGTGAAATAAATTATTTGAGTTTCTCAATTACCCATCATTACCATTAACACTGAGATAATGTTATATTTGAATATCAAGATGAGTAAGAGAGTGTAATAAGATTGTGAATACTCTTGAGATGCAATGGACCAGAAAGGAACAATGTACCACGATTTCATCTGGGACAGAGTGAACCAGGATTGCCTGGAAACCAAGGAAGCTAATGGATGAGAGCCACAGGAAAAGTGTAAAAGTGAGAATACAGTGAGAGTAGTCTGCTCACGTGTTGCACCAGTCATGTTAACTAAACAGTATCCAGGTTATTTCCAAGAATAGTAATATTCTGGTGTTGAAAGCACACCAAGACCAAATAATATGCCATATATTAATGATCTTTAAGGATATAGTGCAATTTAAAGAATTCTCATTCCCATCAAATCCAAAACAGATAGAAACTTCATGCTAGAAGCCTGTTCACAAAATCACTCAGTGCATCCTGAGTTTTTCCTTTTAAATTTATGCTTGTGTTCTTTTGATTAATAAGAATTCTGTTTTAACACTTTATTATTTAGGTTTTTCAGTGGACATCTTACTGTCTTCACAGCTATAAAAAAAATCAAAAATACTATGTGGTTAAGGGACAAAAAAAGGAAACAAACCTTTTGTAATGTTCTGAAGCAAGTGTACATAGAATTTTTACATTCCTCTCCAGATACCCAAAGAAGTACCTAAGTATCAGGCCGATGAAATTCAGAAAAGAAATGTAAGCCTGTGTAAGATTCCAACTAAATGTAAGCATTTCCAGTTCAATTCGTTGAAACCTACAGATGAAAATAATTAAGATAGTGGTCCATTTAAAGCTAATATGAACACATTTTAGTGCTTGGTTTCACATAACTTCCAAAAGGAAAAAACAGTCCTAAAAGCTATGGAGTTTTATGTTAAACATCAACCTTAATTTTCATAAGTCATTCAAAAATGTCCTCCTCCAGTAACAACCTATGGTCTTGCAGGTTCTGTACGGGTGGTTATGTTCTAATAGACCCTGCACTGAAGCTTTAAACATAAGGAAAAGTAAATATTTTGCATCCTATGAAATTAATGATCAGGTAAACATACAGGTGCTGCTCATATTTGCCTTCCCATTTCATTTCACAATATTTTCTACACCAGTAATTATCACTCAACATTTAGTTTTAGTTTAGACTTCTCTGCTTACATGCATATTTAAAGTTCAACCTCTGTCAATGCGTGATCTCTACCTCACGCATGAATTCTGATTTTCACAGTCTTGTATTCTCCAGCCCTGTTGGACAAAAAAAAGGTTTACTCTGGACTTACTGACAGGAACATTAATAACTTTTTCAGATGGACCTTAAAGACTGAAGTTGAATACATTTAAACATATCTGCATTTCTGTATTTTCTTGTTCTACTAATAAATACATATATGGACATAATGACAAAATTAAAATAGCATCACTTTTGCGTTCATTAGAACATTACTGCTAGTATTTTTGATTAGGGCATAAAAAAATTTATCATCACGATGTCTTCATTTGTCTTTATTAAAAAATCACATGTCAGGTCACTGGTAACTACTGTTGTTCAACCACTGCCACTTACTGTCAAGTGCTGCCAAACTGGAGTTCCCCCTTTCACCCACTTAGTTTTCTTTTAATGAAAGTTTTTAATATCTTAGTAAATGGAAAAAATACTGACTTTACTGAGGTGACCAGCATAATAATGAACAAATACAAGGAAAATAATACCAATTTTGTAGAACATACTTTAACAATACACAAAAGTAGCCAACCAAATTTCCTGCAACTGAGATTAAAAAAAAAAACCAACAAAAAACCCCCAAAACTTAAAATGAACAATGAATATCATGCTCTAGTTGTTTATAATGACCTTGTGTCCTTGTGTCAGAACAAAGACAGAAATGAACTTGTGAATTTTGGCAGGGAAAAAGAAAGGAAACTAAAATCTTTCCAAACAGGTAGCTGGACTTAGCCAGTGTTATAATACAGAAAAAAGTTGAGCTTTTCTAAAAGTGAAGTATTCAGAAGCTATTTATTTGACAATAATTATACTGATGAACTAATTTCAAAATGAGACTACTTCAGAATTGTTACCTACCTTCCCCTAGGTAATTTTTTCACTCTATAATAAATAGTTCACTGAGAGATTTTATTTCTCTCAATATATTTTACTTTTTACAACTTTTTATGTCAGTTATTTCATTAAGGGATTCTAAAATTCTGTTTCTGTAAATTAACAGTGAAAATTGCTTTATTCGTATATTTTTCCTTTGCTTTCTTTGTTATTCTGTTCACTTTCCTAAGCTGTCTGACCTGATGAGCAACTTTTGCAGACAACAGTTTCAATGTTAAGCACACACACATGAACAATTCAAACAAAGTTGCTGAGATGTTGGAGTCTCCAAGAGATGTTGGAGAGGCCCAGTACAGCAGCAGGTTGTGCATGAACTTTGATTGTATGATTACAATCTGACTTAAGATTTTTTTTTAATAATACAAACAAACAAATCCCAACAAAAATTATTCCAAATAAATACGGAAAAACAACCTAAAGAGAACTCTGATAGCTAATGGTTGAATAATATTAACAATTTCGTTAGAATACTTCAAGTTTCAACTACATTAGGGAAGCTGGAAACAGGCTCTCCAAAATAAATTAATAAATTTAAAAGACTTTATATTTTTTACATAAATATATTTCATTAAAAAATCTGTTTGTATGTTTCTAACAAGAATGTGTATCCAACTGGGGAGCTGAGTGAAAGACCAGTAATTCTTTCTAAATACTGTGAGCAAAATCTAAATGCTTACCTAAGAAAATGAATTGTGCTCATACATAAAAATTGCTTAGAGGGAGAATTTTTTTATAAATCATGAGTACAGAGAGAGTTCTTTAAACCTAATGAAAAATTCAATTAATTACTTCTTTAATAAATATTAAAAGTTGGGTGGCAGCTCATTTTGGCAATTTGGGTGGCATATTTTGCTAAAAGTTATTAAAAGCAACAAACAAAACATTCTATAGCCATTTATCTACAATCTAACTTTTTAAGTATGAGATAATTAAAATGCTAAATTCTCCTTCCTAATTTTCATGGTAGATCTCCAGTTTTTCTATTTTCTCTACAACATTTTCTTTAAACAAAGTTCCATATAAGAACTCTGAAAATATTAAAATAGTTTTAGGTAAATTTAAAAAATCAGACTGCAGTTCTGCACATGCTCTTAAGCAGTGAGATTTGCCCCATTTTATTGATGTAAGCCAGAAAATCTGATTTTTGGGGTGAGTAAAATAATGAAGAAATAATAATGAGTAGAAGAATTATCGAGTAAATGTTTAGTATCTTAACAATGATCACTTCCACACCACAGTTTGAAGAAGCATAAAGTAACAAAGAAGGCAGAGGAATTCAGAAAACAAATACATTGCTTAATTATATTTAATGGACTGTATCTAATGGACTTCCCTCCTCACTCCACCTTCAGCTGGGCTGGAAAGTGCTTATGGAATCAGGCTGCTAGATCACTTTGAAAGCAAGAGCTGCCTCAGAGGGCAGTAATTTGTTGCTGCTCCTGCTCGCTTCCCCACAGTTCAACAGCCTCCTTCGTGGTGCAGATCAAGAGGATACACAAGTAACCTGGCAATTTTCAAATACATTTTTAGAAAAGGAAAGAAAATAGTACCTTTCCTGAGCAGAGTGCTTTGGTGCCTGCACAGACTGGTAATAAAGAGTAATAGATGGACTAGATGGTGAATAAATTCAGCAGAAAAGGTGGTCCACAGGGAAGTAGCCACAAACATCAGACAAAATTTTCCTTGACATTGTGGAGGGCTTTAACTCTGCAAATGCTGTCTCAGACTGCAATTTCAAAAGACCCTCAGCCTGCTGTGCTATGAATAGACGTGCTCCAGTGAAATGGAAAGCCATGGTAGACTTTAATCTGAAGAGTTATCTGCGCTGTAAAGAGACTGAAAACTTATGAATGTATGAATTATCATACATTTTTATTAAAAAAAAAAAAGTGCTAAAATCAGCCATGTTATTTAAAAATCACCTAACCTGGTAAAAAGGTAAAAGAGATAATTTCAAAGATTCTCATACCTGTCTTGTCTGCCCAGCAATACAAAATATGAAAAAAACCCAAAATATGTGTATTTTTCCTGTATTTCCATGACTGTGTCAAAAGTTGTAAACTTTTCCTGCCCAAAAGAAGAATTGGAATGTTACCCGCTACTTACTGAAAGCTCTTGTCATGGAATGCAAGTGCCTCTTCTTGTCTGAAATTTCAGGTCAAGGATAGGAGTGCATACTACACATAGGGATAGACCTGGATTCAGGATTCATCATTCTCTCAAAAATAGTCTTAAAAATCTTTCGAACAACCTACTCACTACAAAATTGCTTATTCTCCCATCTAGTTTCTATTAAGAGTTTGTAACAAACCATTATACCGCTTATATCGCCATAGCTCTTCTCAGGTTCTATCTAAAACTGTCAGTGCATATTGATTTGAAAGAGAGTTTTACATTTCTGAAGAATTTATTCACTAAGGCTTCAAATCTGCCATGCAATCCTGCCAGATATTTAATATTCAACAGAAAAATACTTTATATGATTAAAAATCATGTCCTTAATTCTACTTTTTGTACCAGATAACCAAAGAAAATGCTGTATATCCAGGCCAGAAGAATATTAGGACTTCTAAAGAAAGGTTATGACAGTCATTAATTCTTTGGAGATAATGTTCAATATTAACAGTAAACATCGAGTTTCTCAATTGAAATTTAAATCTGAATGGAACACCCAGTGACAAAATGGGTACACAAAGAAAGGCTTGACTCCATATCAAGATCCTCTAGAATGAAAATGATACACTAGGATACACAAAATACCCTAGAAATGAATCCTAGCATATAAGCTGAATAAATTCCTCTAAATTTACTAACTTCTTGAAACAAAGACAATTTTGAACATAAAGGAAGGTCTCTTTAATGATGTTTTTTCTTTTTCACTCTATTTATGTCTCTAAAACTCAAAATCTTTTTTGAAGAATATTTGAGTTGCAGAAAAAATAATTACTTTTATAGTTATACTTAATATTCTTCTGACATTGAAAATCATATGAGGTAGGCTGATAAGCCACACAAAATCCATTCCTGTGGCATTCCCTGTGCATTCATACTCACCTGTGAGATATTCATGTTTCTACACTGAGCCACATGGAATCCTGGCCAAGGCAGATTTCTTGGACCTAAGGTTTGTAGCATTGCTTCTATAATTGACTATATTACAGACATACCTTAAGGATAAACTATGATGTCTCTTAGGACTTACAAAATTTGCTCTTTTTTTGACACAGACTTCTTTGTGATCTTCACTGCTTCCTTTTTTTTCTATATATTTGTTCTTACTTTCATAAAATAGGATGGTTTTATTTTTCTGCTTTCCAAGAGTTCTGTGAATATGTGTGTGCTAATCTTTACTTGGGAATCAGACACCATAACAGTGTAAATGATAACTTACCCACAGAAAAAAAACAAACCACTAAGAAACATATTAAGAACAGGTGGAATTGTGACAACCTGAATATTGCTGCACTCAAATTAAAATATGCATATGAAAACTTCTTCTCTGGAAACATATGAATGTTTTTTTTCAAGTAGTTGCAGTTTAGAGAAACAAGTAGCACAAATAAATCCAAACACTCAAGGACCAGAACACAGCATGGGAAATATCACAGAAGAACAACAAGCACTATAGTAAATGTTACACTGAACTTGTATCTGGAAACACAGCTGCCAAAAGTTCTATTTCTGGGCATTTTAGTAAAAGCAAAGCACACATTTTTGACAGCTGTAATCCAAGGACACATTTCCATTTGCACTTCTAACTTGTACAATCAAGAAGATGAAGGACTACACTATCATTGCCAGTTTTTTTTGAAAGCAGCTGTTCGAAACATCTCAGAATAATCTGCTGGCTGTAGTACTACAACTCAGTGCTCCTCTAGCACTTGCTAAGACAAAAACATAAAATCACATTACCCTCACGCATTTCAAAGGTTGTGTAAAACCCATAAACATTGACTCCAAGGCTCCAGAGAAAATCTTATGTCTGGCATAAATTCCACTACAATTATCACTGTCAATTATGCAGCTGATGTCTGTAAATGAAGCAGTAGAAATAAAATTCAGAGGCTACCAGGAATACAAAAAGAATTAATTTACAGTACTTAAATTTATATTCAGTCACGTGTAAATTACAAGCACAAAAAATTTAGTGATTTTTCTCTATACCATTAAAAGACATTTCCTTGTGTTTTGAAAAGGCCTATCTTGATACATTATATTGATTTTAAGAGAGAGATCAATTGTATGCTAGTGATTTTAAAAAACTTCTTATAAAGTCTTACAGAAACATGATTGATGACAGAGAAGAAAAAGTAAACTTCTCCGTGATTTTCATGTAATAACAGCATACAGAAAAAGTAATTTTAAAAACAAACAGGTTCATTGTATCACTGTAGGTCACATTGTTCCCAGTGGCACTACAATTCATACACCCTTATACTCTACAATTCTTTTTTCCTACATAAAGACCATGAGGTTTTTCTGGCACTTTATCTGTTTTAGATAGGGCCTTGTACAAATGCATCTATAAGAGGCACTGCTGCTCACTCCTCCCTTATCCTAGGAGCAATGGCAAGTGAAGGAATAGGAAAGGCACAGACTTTGTGAACTTCATAGAAGCTCATAGGCAATTATGGGCTCTTGGTAAAAGAATGTGGTTAGAAACACATACTGGTGGCTTTTGCAGTTAAATTGAATGTGAACTCAAAATCCATGGGAAAAAAATTAAAATGCTATTTATAATTATAATTGGAAGAACATTTAACAACATAGGACAATTTATATTGGAAGGAAGATCTGGAAACCGTTTAATCCACCCCAGACTCAAACAGATCCAATTGTGTGGTGATCCCCTGGGCCTCATTCAGCAAAGGATGAAGGTTCCTGAGCCTTTCTGGGCAACCTGTTCCCATCAGAATTTTTTCCTTACATCTAACTGGAATTTCCTTTCTCATATTATCACTATGCTCTTCTCAAAAAGTCTGTGTGTCTCGTCCTATCTACTACCTTCATGTTAGGCTGAAGGCAAAAGTTTCCCAGCCCCATAGATCTTCTCTTCAAGCTTGAAGAAAGCCAATTTTTCTACCATCACCTCATTTATTGTGTGCTCCAGAACTCTAATAATCATGGTGAGACTCCATTGGAGATGCTTACAAGACAGTCTGGGGAAAAGAGCAAGTAAAATTTCAAACATGAGAGGAACTGATTAAAATTGAGTGCCCTCGTCTGATGTGTCACCCTTAAAGTCCCTCTTCAGTTATCATACAGATCCAAAAGCTCCCCAGTAGCAGTTTTCTCCTGGCAGCTTCTTGTTAGAATACTGCAAGGTCAAAAACAGCAGTAAAAATCAATTGATCTACCATGTGTAACCGAAACACACATATGGATGGTTGAGCTAAAGCCCATGTGAAGCCATAAGCAAAGAAAATCTCATTCATAGCTTATGACTTTCCCCTGAAAGCAGAGTAAAGACAAAAAAAAAATAAAAAAAAAATCTAATAATGTAGAAGAGAAAGGAGGAGGAAATTTTTGAGTTTGTTTCATTAATGAAACCAATATGACTCAGTTTTTCTTTTTCTCCCCTTCTGATTTTTTGTAAAATTGTTTTTATTCCTGAATTTCCTTCACAATGCCTTGTGCATTATAGTGTTTCCATTTTTGCAGTACTTTGAGACACAGGAGAAAAAAAAAAAAAAATAATATGTGTATATATATATCCTGCAGTTAGGGAACAAAACCAGTATGATTTTAGTGTAAGTGTCAAAAAACATGGATTTCCAATGTCATATATATGAATTAAAGAAAAGACTGCAGAAAACAAGTTTACTCAATAACTCAAAACCTATAAGCTACTGTGATTACATTCAATGTTAACTTCTCATGCTGACATGTTCCTTGTGTTAAAACCACAATGCATGTTTAGAAGAAACAGTGCCCATAAAAGTATCTCCCAAAGAGCCATACAAGTGTTGTAAGTACACATTTTCACTTAGCAAAACCACAGTCCTTGAGTTTACTTGTGTAGTTTCTGAGTAGAGTGGAATAGTAGATTGTCTCTTGCTTGCTGCAAGATTCTACAAAAAATTAAAAATAAAAAGGTAAAAGGGCGTCATGTCTCCTCTGAACAAAAGCATCTGCTTTCGTTTTTCAGGGACAGGATAAACAGAATCAGTTAGTGTGCAGCTACACATATCTACCTCACAGTACTGTTCACTATGACATTCAGTATAATACAGAGTATATAAATCTCCATGTAAATCAAATAGGATGACAAAGAATCTTATTTAGGTGTATATAAAAGTTCTTTGATGAAATTAAGCCATTTGTATTATCATTCACAGCACACTTGCACTGAGTATAGAGAATCATTCAATAAGATTTTTATTTTCTGAAAAGAAAATGAGAAAGTTTTGAGGCTTGCTAGCTGAGTTTTCTCGTGTTTTAAAACTGCCCAATTTAATATAAACAAACAAATGCACTTGTTTTCAGCAATTAAGGTTAAAACAATTTGTTTCTCCCATGGTATCTATTTCAACTTAAATATTAAGAAAATAAGTAAAACTCTCTCAACCTATCAAAAATTCAATTAGTAGTACCAGAGGATGCAAAATCTTTACTTTGTGAGGAAATCAAAGTCATTGACTTGCATGCTCTTTCATCATCTAAATTCACATGTACGTGAAAGTGTATTTAGTGAAGCTGCATTCTGTAACAGTGTCTTCAAATATCTTTCTGGACAGATAATGCAATTAAGAATTACTGATTAATGTTTAAAATATTGTCTCACTAGGCATGTTATCTTTAAAGACCGATAAAGTTGTGTTAAATTTCTCTGGAGTAGCTTCTACATCATGAACATTATCTTACAAAGTTGACAGTTACAGAGTAATACGGTGGTAAAATCTGTCTGCACAGATGGAGATAAATTATTCATCATTTTATTTATGAATACTACACATTAAAACAATATAGATAGACAGGTGGGTGCATAGGTACAGCTCTTTGTACTAGAAATATCTTTATGGTTCTAATAGTGAGGCTTCAAAGACAAATATTCCGGTGTCTGCATTTATAACTACTGTTAGTTAAAAGACAAAATCATACCAAGAAGACTTCACTTCATATCATTATTTCACAAAATCAAAACAAAATTTGCAGAAACTTGTGTTTTCTTTCATCACAGAATAAAAGCAGAAAGTTTACTTCCAGGAGCAGCTTTGCATTTTTATTTCATACCTGAATTTCTATTTGATGTTGATTTTTTTTCCCCTTGTTTGGAAAAGAAACCAGTGGGATTTAAGAACATCCACTCATATTGAAGGACTTGAAGTGCTGACGAAATTAACCAAAAAATTAATCATTTACATAAACTATTTTCATTGATAGCACAGTATGAGGTACCTGGTTGAATATTTTTTCTGAATATTTTTTCCAAATAAAACAGAGAGAAATAATCTTACAAAGTAAATTGTACAAGAAAGCACAAGAAAAGCCTAAAAGAATTTGCTTCTTCAATCAACTTTGTGAGAAGATTTATAAGAAACCATTCCATATATTCTTATTAATAAGCACAGCCTAACATATGACTAACTTCTGCTTGCTTATTTTGGTTATTTTTCTCATAAACCCTTGCTATAATTATTGCAAATTATGCACTATAACAAAGATATACAAGTCAGTGAAGTATCAAATATGCTATTACTAAACACTTGATTTTTTATCAACTTTGCAAAGTTCTGGTTTTGATTTTTTTTTTTTTTTTTTTTTTAAGCATTATTTGAAAACTACATGTGAAAGTCCTAAACACTCATCCAGCTTCCATTTTGGACAATCCTTATTTAAGAGTCAAGGAGAAGTCAGTGGACAAGACTGATTTGTACTGTGACTTTTTCTGCCCCAAGGATAAGTCTCAAAGTGGCTTGAGTGTCCATCCATTACTAATGGAAGTACCCTAGTCCTACAGCAAACACCATGAAACTTCCATGCAAAAACACTCCCTTCCATCCATCTTGCATTATGTAACAAGTTTTTGTATTTCATACCCTGACTAGAAGCATGCAAGAATTCCTTCTTGGGAGATGCCTCCATGATACCACCTATCACAATGCACTAGGAGATGCAGTGGGAGGGTTTTATTTTTCCTTTGGTTTTAAATTTGGCTAGTAATAAAGTAAGCTTTTAATTAGGGTTTGCTGGCCTTGCAGAATGTGCAGTTATAGCCATTTTATTCATAATCCTATTGATAATGGCCACTAAGGTTTTCTTTTAGATTTTACTTCCTAGACATCCTATCTCCTGTTCCTCCACTACCCTTGAGGCTAAAGTAGTCCATAAGAACTGGAACAGCTGTACTCATATGCTGTCCAGCCATATGAAGTACAGCATCATAGAATACCAGGTTGGAAGGAATCAACATGCAGATAACTGATGAGCAAACAGTCAGCAATGGCAAATATTTTCATTTTCCTTTTTAATCAACAAAAATATTCTACAGTCAAGTTTCCCATGGAAGACCCACAAGACACTTTCTAAAGCCAAGTCTGGAACCTAAAATTAATAATTCAGATTGTACACTAAGCATCACAGATTCAGGAGCATCGTGGTCTAACCCCAGCCAGCAGCCAAGCCCCACACAGCCACTCGCTCACTCCCACCAGTGCAGTCAGGGAGAGAAGGGGAAGAGTAAAATATAGAGAACTCCTGGGTTGAGATGAAGACACTTTGATGGGGAAAGCAAAAGCCTCACAGTCAAGCAAAGCAAAACAAGGAATTAACTCACTGCTTCCCATGGGCAGGAAGGTTACTTGGAAGGTAATCTTGATGTTTAGTCTTCAATCTGAATTATTACCCACAAGTTTGTGTATTTTATCTAATACTAGCAGTTAGCCTCATAAAAGATATTACCTCCTAATGAGAATGCTCACCAAAAGTCACTAATGTTAGTATTTCGTAAATTAAAATAGCATCAGGAACACCAGATGAACATCTAGATACAGTGATTCAATCATAACTATAAAACCCAAACAGAAGCAAAAACCAAAGCAACAACAGATAGTGGTAGCAGCCAAGAAACCTGTCCCATGCATAGTGGTAAGGATATTATTTTATTCTCAGCTTGGTTCAAACATATTATCATTGATACAGAACTCTAGAAAAACATCACAGTATATTCCTATACAGAATTCCATAGTTGTGTGCTCCATTCCTTCCCATATCCCCTTTATCTTCTTGTGTTCTTTCTTTATTCCAAGCAACATATGATTTCTGTCAAAGTTTAATAGGCATAGGTCTTTCAGATATGCAGATATATTCCCTCTGTTGTATATTTTGAAAATATTTCTATTTGTGTACCTTTATACAAAGTGTAGAGCTTACATGGATTCAGCTCTTTTTTGTTCACGTGAGAAGACATCAGAAGATTAAAGGTGGAAAAGTCACACATCACATTTCATGTTGTAGAATGTAACTGCAAGAACTGCAACTCCCTGAAAGGAGGCTGTAGCCAGGTGGGCATCGGTTTCTTCTCCCAGGCAACCAGTGACAGGACAAGAGGACACAGTCTTAAGCTGTGTCAGGGAAGGTTTAGGCTAGACATTAGGAAACAAACTCTTCACAGAAGGAGTGATTGGGCATTGGAATGAGCTGCCCAGGGAGGTGGTGGAGTCACCGTCCCTGGAGGTGTTTAAGAAAAGACTGGAGGTGGCACTCAGTGCCATGGTCTAGTTGGCAAGTAGGTTAGGTTAGGTCATAGGTTGGACTTGATGATCTCAAATGTCTTTTCCAAAATAGTTAATTCTGTGATTCTGTGAAATAATCTGTAGGATGTTTGAGAGTGCTCTGGGCCCTACCTATTGTCAGACTTAGCAACACTAAACTGCTTATGTGCAGTCATCAAATCAGATGTATGCAGCTGACTATCAATACAGCTCAGAAATCACTACTCTGTTATCCCTGAAAATAAGAGGATGAAATATAGCTCTGGGTTTTTATGACACCGTAAAGCCCCTGTTTGGCCAGATTAAGCTTTTGTTTGGCTAGATTATTCTCCAATTACCAATATTTATCATTGCTCAAAAGAAATTAAAACTGGGATTTAGATTAATTTTGGGTGGGTGTTTTTTTTTCCCAGCAGTTCAGTAAAAATCTGTCAGTAATTACATCTGAACATAACCCAGAGCAGAAACACATGCATTTCCAATTCCTTTAGCTACCTGGTCTGTTGACAGATCACACTAAAATAGAAGTAGCAGTTTGAAAAGTAGTGGAGAGTAAATACTACTGCTTGAGAAAACCATTGAATCAAGTCATTCTACAGCTCTAAAAAATGAGGTACCCATAAAGACAGACAAAATGATGAGGAATTTGATATACTTAAGTTTCAGACAAGCACCTTTACTGTTCATCTATGACACTTTCTGACATGTTCAAAGGCATAAAGATGTGTTCTGCTGAACACTGTATATTCAAATAATAAAAAATACTATAATTTAGTAAAAATTGCAGGACTAGACTTTATGATTTTCTTTTCTAATATTTAATATATAAGAACATATATGCAATCTCCTCATACTACTATTTACTATAAAGCCCAAAAATATACCATATCAAGCTGCTTTCATTTCAAGAATTCACAGAAAAGAAGATACAAGTAGCTGAAAATTTCTTCTAGAAATGGTTCTATGTTTTATATGTTTAAATATATCTTGTATTTCAAAATCAGGGAGTGTGTACTTTGTTGATAACTTAACCCAATGTAATATTTATAATATTTTTTCCTAATGAAAGATGACTAATGTGTGGTAAATGTATAATGCCACCTCTTTCTTGTAAGTTAAATTTTATCATTAAAAATTGCTGGTGATTCCAAGAATTTAGAAACATACAAAGTTTACCAATAATGTCCCTGTATTTAGTACCCATTTGCTGGCAATATGTAAGTAGGAGGAGTGTTGCATTAGCATCTTTTCTGTCTCTACATTTTTCTCTGTGATGCAGCACAATGTTTTGCATTTTTTACATAAACATAAAATATCATTAGGAAGATATAAAATCAAGGCATACCTGCACTTAAAATCGAAATGTCAAGGGATCTTTTTTCTCCATATTTTAGACCAGTGGAAAGAACACAGACTACAATTTGCTGTGAACTTCACCTTGTCAACATGAGCTGCACTAACTACTGCTGCTGACTTCCTCCTTGGCTTGCTTAAGCCGTGGTTCAGATCATTGATTCAGAGTTACAGAACAATAAAATTTGAAATTGGAAATGCTAGTGTTGTAATCTCATGATTTACATTCACATTTATTTTGCATTATTAAAAGACAAAAAGAAAAAAAGGGAAAAAAAAAAGAAAAACCAGAACTACTGAAGACATAAAGTTCCATTCTTAGATTCATGTTTCAGTGATTGATTCATTTTTATCATACTCACACTAAATTGGCAGATCCACTAAAAGCTATAGATTTGCCTGCTTAAAATTAAAAAAAAAAAAAAAAAAATAGGCAGAGAGCTGTGCAGGTCAGCACTCAGCTGAGCTATGCTACTATCATAATGTGAACTACTACCCACAAAGACTTCATACAGAGGAAAAATAAGGTATGATTGTGCCAGTTGGATATCTCTCCTGTAAATTGTATCAACCTGAAAAAAGTGACAATAAAAAATGCTGATCTCTTTGGGATTTATAGGAACTGAAGTCGTTATTATGCTTTCATACTTAAGTCCTTTGACTCATAGTTGAAGCTTGATAGTCAGAAAACAGGGTTCATTTGTTACTTGTTTCAAGTTACAAAGTAAACAAGCAATCAACTTAATAAAAACAATTGAAATGAAAAGGCTCTGCAATTGAAGTATTTTAAACGAGAATACATTTTATATGATTCTTTCATAAAAAATGTAAGATTCAAATATAAAAACACTGAAGGTCCGTATTTTAGCTGATAAAAAGAATGTACTCACAGAAGCATATCATAGCTAAATGTAATTAAAAAACCCCAACCAAATAAGTGAGTTGGTGAGGACTTCAAAGTTGTCAACAGTTAAAAAAAAACAAGCACAGCAAGCACTCTTTTACTGTAGTGGAGCTAAGGCTAATTATTAGATACAAAGATTGGATACTGAATGGGGATCTCTGTTGTTTGTAAAAAGTCATTTGAAAGAGTACTGCTAAGGGAATAGTTTTAAGAAAATAACTACTAGTTTGTATCAGTGAATGAGAACATTTAATTCTAAATTAAAGCTGAAATGGGATACTTTCCAGCATCATAGCTTCATGGTGACAATTCTTTTAAACGTGACTAGTTAATTAGGAAAATCATATTTAGGAGTATTAAAAATAAATACAGATGGTACATTTGCTTTACAAAAATTATCTTCCACTTCTTTGAGCAAAGAAAAGTTCAATTTCTCCCTAGTTTTACTGGAAACAGCTCTAAGATAAAATAGTAGCATTTCTGTCTTGGCTCTGAAAACAAAATATGATCTCTGTATTAATCTTTTATCATAGTGTTAAATTAAAAATTAAAACAAGTAATTTTTAAAACTGTTCAGATTTTCAGTTTCTATAATTTCTTAAATATTGGAATAAAAATCTCCCATATTCTTTCCTTAATGATGTATTTCAGATACTTACTGACTGTATTTCTGTTTCTTTGCCTACTTTTTCACTGTTCAATTTGTGATTTATATTCTCCTCTCCACAAGCCCTCTCAAGAGCTTTAAAATGATGCAGCTGCTGGGTGGGACAGATGTACTCTATTTCTACTAACATGCTGAGAATAGAAATGATTATTTGTTCATTAACGTTTCATGCCCTATTTTTCAAGATTTACTTTCTCCACACCTTTTGAAGGTTTTAGATCTTGTACAGCTCATCCAATAAATCAGGCTTACTACCTCCTACAAACTTCACAAAAGCATTGCCCTCCAACTGGTAAAACTATTGGCTTCATTCTTTACATGAAGCTACATCAAATTGGAGTTTTGTTTTTTTTAAAATAAAAGAAAATACAGAGATTGTTAGTGTACTGCTAAGAAAGAAGAGTAGCTATGCTGTATTTTCAAAGTTTATTCTTCTCTACTACATAGGCTAGGTAAATGCACATTGACAATATCTATGAAATACAAACCAACCCAGCTTTCACCATGTTAAGCACCAAAATTAGCAATTACAAATTTTAAAATAACTTCCCCACTGTGGGTATAAAATGCAGTATTGTATATTTTACATGAGTGGTTTTTGTCAGGTTAAGCATTCTGAAACTGAGTCCCGTAAGAACACAAGTGAGCCACACCTGTCTGTATTCATCTGAATGTCAGCATGAAACCCAAATGCTTTGAACATGACTATCTCTGTAAGCACCTGCTTTTAATGAGGAAACAACTCCCTGCCACACACAAGACTGTCAAGCACTTGTCATAAGCAAGGAATGAGTGTGTTATTGCTGCGCTTCCACAGCTGAGTGTTTCCAAAGCAAGCACTGACAGAAGATAACGTTGCTGTCTCTATTCAAGCCACGTGTAGAAGGTCTGTCAGGTTTGGTTGTTCAGAAATTGGGCAGGGGCTGAGGTCATCAGCAGCTTATGCAACTGATTTAATGCAGAAAACTGTAGAATGTTAAACCAAAAGACATTCAGGGGGAATATACACAGACGTTAAATACAAGGTGTAGAAAACCAAGCATGAGGTGGGACAGAGGGAAGACAAACCAGGTCTCTCTGCAGGGCCTCTCTGCCCTTGAGGAAGTTGACAGCTCCTCCCAATATGTACCCAACCTGATACGTTTTTTCTGTAAACAAATTTGAGACTACATGCAGTGAGTGGCATGGTGCTGTTCTTTGGCTGCATTCCCCAAAACTTCCCTCTAAACCTCTGACAGCCTCTCAGCCACAAAATTAGACAAATTCCCACTAGATGTCTAGTGTCTCATGAAAACCTCATGAGGATAGACTGTCTTTGTTCAACACTGAGAGCAGGCAACTCCATGCTGTTGCAGATGTTTCTACCTCTATTTGATACAAATTCATGTTCTCGAAAAGGATCTTTGGGTTTCTGAGCATATTCTGCAAGGATCTGCTCTCAATATATTTACGCTCATTTCTTCGTCCTACTTTTAAATATCCTAAAGGGCAGCTGGACTTCTTTTATACTAAAGCAAGGTGCATGGAATGAGAGTCCAACAAAAAAAAATGTAAAAATCCATCCCAAAAATGGAAAAAGAGACATTTGTTCTTGATTCTCATGAAGGAACCTATCAAAAAGGGTAGTCTACAAAAACTCACCCCAAGGCAGGGAGGGAGTTCCTTCATTTCACTTGACTGGAGCCGTCTGCTACCTGTCTTGAAGGGGACAGGTTCTTGTATAATTCATTGGGCACAGCTCCTCTACTGTTTTTGCTACAATTCCTGACAAAGTCTGATCACAAGAAATGTTGTGTCTCCTTGGGTAAGCAGGAGATAAGATTAGCCAGTTGTAACTTGATAAAACTTACAGAAAACACAAACTCATATCAAGTCTATGCTTCTTTTCTATTTTACATCAATTGGTTTCCATTCAAGCAAAATTTTTGAGCTATCCCCCAGGACACCGCAAAAAAATCAAACAAAACCAAACACTGACATGGGGACCAATAGATAACCTGCTTAACACTGAGGGTGGCAGGGAAATAAACAAATGCTCCTGTAATACTCCCTTTCGTTTCACAATTTCAGTTTGCAGCCAAGAATATTTGCAAAGGTTTTGAAAAGAAATCAGGAATAATTAAAAAATTAGATACAATTTTCTAAAAAAACTAAAAAAAAAGATTCCTTTATATTATCAAAGAGGAAGTTGTGAGATTACAGTTTGCAAGCACTTACTGGGAACTTGAGTCTGGTAACAGTTTTTCAGTCTTGGAGACAAAGACAGAACTTTGTGGCTGGAACCTGAAGCTAGACATGTGTGCAAGCTTGGAAATAAGATGCTTTCTTTTAACAATAAGGATAATTAGCAGATTACAAAAGACTCTGAAGGACTGGAAAACACTAAATCAGGAGTTATGTAGTATTTTTCTGAAAAAATATGCTCTTGTTCAGGTGGAGAATTTTCCTGGTTTTATTTACACAGGTAATCTTTTATTATTAGAAAGGGCACATCTTGTTCCTAAATATGAATTTCATATTTGTTGCCTGAATTTATCAGATTATGATAACAAAAAAATGTTCTATAAACTTTGAACAAACAGGAAACTGTTATCACTCCTAAAGAAAAAGTTTCTGAAAGAATATCCACATTTGGAACAAACAGGATCTGCAAACTCTTTTTAACATTTTCATATCAAACATGTAATCTTTCTTTCCAGTCTTCTGAGAAGCATTATAATTTTTTTTTAAGACAGTGTCTAAAATTTGACAATGTCTTGAGATTCTCCCAGTATAGAACCATTTAAAATGTGGATAAATCCCAAATATAAATAAAACTTATTAATTCAGCTCTCAAGTCTATGTAGATTTGCAGGGCTTTACTGCTATTTACTGTACACAGAAAAATTAACATTTTTAAGAGCTTTATCCAGCCCAATGGGACCGCAGTGGATTGATTTCAAACACAGCAGCTGAAGCAGACACACTACCCTTTTTTTTTTATTACCATATTTCTACCCAGGGGGCAGCATGCTAATTCTAAATATTTATTATGAAAACCTGTACACCAGTTTCTAAGAAACCGAGATTTCTCTTGATAGTTGCCCTCTGCAGAAGAGTTAAAACCCTCATCTGTAGAAACTCTCCTCATAAATAGTGCCAAATTTTGGAATCCCACATCTTCAATGCTAAATATAATATTTACTACTAGGAAGGATTTTTTTCACAACAATGAAGACAGAAGAAGGACTGCTATAATGCCTTCTTGTGTAGTCAGTCTTTAGACCTAGGTTCTGTATATTAAAACTAGAAATCCTATTTTTACTCCTGAGCTGTACGTAATAATTTACACCTCATTAGAGCACAAATTTAAGACACGCATCCAATCTCAGTTGAAGAAATGAAGAGATGGAAAATTCAACATCAACTTTGAAGTTTGCTGAAACAACAAAGCCGTTGCTTCTTTCAGCTGTGGAAACAGATTATGGCTCTTTGTCTTAGCCATAGTGTCCTTGGTCTATTTAGCTAGTAATGATATGGTGTTTTCTCTGCATGGGTGCATTTAGATGCTCTAAACCTTTACCTGTGAAACTGCTTTCAGATGAGACAAGCATCCACTTTGGAATTATCTTTAATCCTTTTCTAATTACATGTCTCATTTTCAAACATCCTTTTAAACCTGTGAACAGTCTGTCTCCAGGTGTTCTAATTTCAGTCTAATATTGGTTTATGTACACCTCTTTAATATGCTTCAAAAACAGCCCGTTCATTGCAATACTGTACTGAGAACCAGGCAATAGGGGCTCACATGAAGGGCTCGAGCATCCTCTTCATCTGCTGTCACTGCTGACGTTGTGAGGACAAGCATTTTTTATGTCAGTTGGTTCTTGACATCAGTTTTCAATTTTTAAGTCTATCAGTAAGCTAAATCATTATATAAACACAGAATTGACTTGAAATGAAATTCACTGCATATGAATATTAGAATCCATAAAGCCCTTATTTGGGAGTCAGTCTCTTCTCTCTACTTCATAAGTGGGTTGCACATGAACCACAAATAAAGTTCTTTACTCTTCCTTGCTTTTTCTTTCTGGTATAATTTTATAAGACCTTTTTAAAATAATCATCATGGCTCAACCAAAGTAGTTGCAGCTGACAGAGGAGTTGAAAGAGTTGAACCCAAATATAAGAGAAATGAGTGAGGACCACAATATTGGCAAAACCTTGCACAAATCTTGTCTGAAAATAATAGTTACCATGACGTAGCAACTCTATGAATAAAGCACATATAAGACCCAGATTTTAAAGACAAACACAATTTGTTTTAATCATCAGGCATTCCTTTCTTTTCTAATCTGCCAATCTTAACAGAATACAGAATAGTTTTTCAGTTAATATGCCCATCAGCATCCAACATATAAAAAGTAATCATTAGTACTTCCATTTTTGTTTAAATATTTTACATCTTTTCTCACTCTTCACTGTGGTGCTGCTGCAAGCTTGGCTAAACTAGCAAAATCCCTATGTTTTCTTTTTATTCACAGCAAGCTTTCCCTTCTGATTGTCTTCTCCCTTGCCCATCTGGGAGGTTGGATAAACAGAAACAATATCTCAGTCACCACTACAAATCACACCCAAGCTTCCTGTGCTGTAACTACCACTTTAAAACATCAGAGATACACAACAGCACAGTATTTTCTAAGTGCAGACCTCTGCAGAAAACCCCATTAAGTCTGATCACTAGCCTACTGTGCAGGCATTAAAAAAAGAGTAGCCATCAATAAACATGTTATTTAAATTCAATTTAACATTCTTTTAGAGTCAAAGAAATAATCGATGTATTCTGTGTGCTAACTAAACAGAGATACCAGGGGCCAAGGTATTTATTAACTGTAAGAACAGTTCATTGGCAGGTTTACTTTGAGCTGCTGTAAAGCACAGCACTGGTCTCAGCAGAAAAAACGCGCAACAAACTAATGGGTAGTTGGCCTAAAAATCTTGCAGTGGAAATTCAGGAAGTTTTCTGGAGGAGTATGTCTACTTTGGTATATATTGCTGGAAAGAAAATAACCCAAATTACTAACAAATATTTTAGTTGTCATGTATCATGTTTTAGCAGCTTTCAGTACATCTAGGAAAAAAATAAAACAGACCTGTATTCACACTTGATTCTTACATTGTAAAATTCTATTCTTCTCTTAAAATGTGATGAATAATTGCTGAGATAATTTTATGTGCTGGAAAGTAAGAACACATTCAACTATGTTAATTCCTACCCAACAAATTTTCATATACTTGGGTGTTTGAAGGCATATGCCAAAAAACCCAGGATGTATTAAAACCCCCTATATCTTTTAGAAAATTGCAATAGTTAATATCAAAATTCTAATATATTTGAAATATACAATAGAAAACTACAGTGCTTTAAAAAAGCAGTTTGGTAAATTACCATCCTTCACCCTCACTGATCTTAATGGGAAAAGAGGCCACTACCCATTTCAGTGTAACTTTACACCATGATTGATTTCCTTTCTGATATTATTGCTAAATAAGGTACCAGTGTGAAAAACTATACTTTAGCGTAATGTCCAGGGAATAACTTCCTTTTTTTTCTCCAGACTGATCTAGTAGTCCCTCTGTTAATGTGATTTGACCAGATGACCTGAACAGAATTACTTCTACAAGTTTGAGACTTCGTATTTATATGCAGAGATGTATTAACAGCAAGATTCTCTATTAAACTTTTTCCTTCTCATGTGGTAATACAGACCTCAAAAGAAATATAGATTTGACGGCTCCAGTTTAAATTTGAGTTTAAATTTAAATGTGTCTTTGTTTGCTTCTGGGTTTGTTGGGGGTTTTGGTGGGGGTTGTTGTTTTGTTTCAGTTTTTGTTTTGTTTTGATTTAGTTTGGCTTCTTAATCAGTGAGTAGGTGTGCTTTTTCAGAACTACTGGGATTATTGCATGCAAGCCTAGAATCCCTGGTAGGGCTGTATGGCAAAAGGGAAGAAAGAGAAAGAATTTAATGTAACATTTCAGAAGTCAAGATATCTGTATGTTCTGTTTTACACTTCAGGTTGACTGTGATGGATAGATTTTCTTGTGTAAAAGCAAGAAATGTAATGATTCATAAATATCTTTAAGAAAAGTTTCTAATCTGAGTACATTGGCATGAACTGTTTCATCATTAAAACATATTTTCCTGAATCCAATGTCAAGAATTTCGTGAGCAAATGAAGCTAATTTTATAGATATTCTAGAATAATGCAACAGACCTAGTAGAAGGGTATTTTAGGAGCCCACTGGATCCCCAGGGTTATAAAATCTATTTAGAAACATAGTAAAGTAGTGGTATTTTAAGCAATCTGAGCTCTCTGTTAATGTATTTAAACTGTGCTCATACACTTAATTTTAAAAATCTAGTGCTTTTCCTGTTCTTTTAAATATAGTGGAAAATTATACTGTGGGTCACAGTGCTTCCTTAAGTGAGTTCTCTCACTCTTATGTTCCTGTCAGTTTGTGATGTGCTATGAATGAAGCCTTTATGCCTCTTCAGCACAGTAGGCTGTAAATTAATAGGTGCAAGGAAAGCAATAGTGTTCTGTGAATTAAGCGTCAATTTAGTGCCTCTGTACTTCTCACTTCATACACGACTCACATGCTGGTGTTAACAGCTAAGTGGTCTCTGTGTCCTTACAGCTAACACAGGCAAGACATTATATGAGATTAGTCACTACTATTAGCATGAAGTATATTTACCCTCCTATTTATTTTAAGGACAAAATCCTTGCAAAACATCCAACACATTTTTATGCATATGGATACTAATATGTATTTATATATATATATATTATTTAGCATGAAAACCTACAAGAAGTGATGCATTTCAGAAATGCTTTCTTCAAATACAAGTCTAAGAACTTTTGCAAGATTTCTTTGTGAGATATGATCATAAGATAAATATATTTATTAAGATTCATATTAAATAGATAATATTAAAAAGATTAATATTAAATAGATTTGTCTTTGCAGAAGGACTCTGTACAATGTTCATTTTTTTAAATCAGATTAACCAAAAGATAATATACATACATACATACATGCATGCATACATGCATACATGCATACATATATATATATACACACATACAACATATAATAGAAAGGAAAATGGTGGTCCTTATTCCCTCCAACACTTCCTTTCTTCCAGTGCAATGCCACCAACTCAGAGATCACATACAAATTTGGATGCTATATTTCAGTTTATTTTTGAAACCACTACTTGCACTCTTTTTTCCTCCCTTCATTACGGCCATTTCAGCAATTAGAATCTGCAGTTTTGTCACTGCAAATAGCAGAGCTCATCTCCATATACAATTTATATTGAATTATTTAATATACACCTAAATAATAAAAAACCTACAACCAGACATGTTCCTCTGTATCAAAACAATAAAAAACCCAAAATGCCACTGGGATACTGAAAGCAAAAGGAAGGCAATGCCCAGGATGATGGAAATAAATGTAACACTGTCTTAAGATACCAATTTCACTGCAGCTTTGCTTTCCTAACCCTAGTCAGGTTTCATCTTCTCTCTTACATAAATTTTAGGGAGGGCAACCTGTTCACCAACTGTCCCATCCACTTTTTTTTTTTTAATTTCCATAGACTCCAAAGATACTGAGTGGTGTTCCCTGTATTTCCCCAAGCCTGCTAAAATTTTACTTACAAGTGTGGTTAATTCATTTTTTCAAGTAGGCATTTGAATGCCTGAAGAAAATCCGCTTTGGAACATGATGATTTTGATAAATATAGCCAAGTACAAGATATATCACTGATTATATCAGCTTATTAATCCTTATTATGGGAGAACTGTAGGAGTGAAGAAGCTTTTTATCTGTGTATGTTTGGGTTTAGAAACTGCTATTAAGAAAAGAACTGGCCATAGATACTGAATTAAAACTTGGTATTTCCCACTCAGGGTATTTCAAAAGACTCTGGAAAGCAATACTTTTAGAACTAGAGTACACTAGTTGCCTGTATGACATGTTTAGTATACATAGCTGATGTCCTATGCAAAATACTCCGCCAATTTTCTTTATAAATTCCGTAATACATGAGTGGGGATAATACTTTCTGAGACTGTGCTTAACAGCTCTGAGACCAGCGAGACATTCTCTCCAAGATCACAAAACTGCACAGGAACTCAAGTTCAGTGCTTTGTTTGAAAACTCTTGATACACCATTCTGACTATGACTAAACCACATGGCTGACCTAAAAAAAAAAAAAAAAATGCTTGGGGGTATATGTTTTTCAACCCTTTATCTACAAGAAGCCAGGATCAGCTATGATTTGTCCATTCTTTATTGGGATAGGTTTTAACAGACTTTAAGCTTAAACCATTGAACACAGCCGAGGGAGGATGGAGAAACAGGACACATTTCTGGGAGTGAAGGGAGCAGTGGAAGCATAGTTATTGCCAACAGAAGTAGGAGAAACCCAGAGAGACAAGCAGCAAAGGCCGCAACTGACAGCACTCAGAAGATGGGGAGATGTGTTCCACTGAGCCTTTTAAAGGGACACAGTGTTTGCCATATTACTTATTTTGGGGATTTTTCTGTCATTTATTCAATTTTCAATATGTAAATCCCTTCTGATGGTGTCTGCTGTAGGAAAAGTCTGAATGAAAGATGTATGGAAGAAATCTGTTAGCAAAATGTATTACATTAACAGAATTTTAATTCTACTCAGGTAAATAAATATATTATTAATTAAAAATCTGCAATGTTCTGTCAGGATCACTATATTTTTCAGTCATAAAAAGCTCTTTATATAGGCACACAATCTACATTAGCCACTCCTCTTGAACATTTCTTTGTCCTTCCAATGTATGTTGGGGGTTTGGAGCTGAATAGTGCTCTATTGCAAATAAGTTTTAAATGTCTTTGTGTTGCTAGATATATTTGATAGGTTGGGTTCAAGTGCTAGGTAACATTATTGCTAATTTCCAAATATGATAGATTACATAATCTTCACATGGAAACTGAAAACTTTGCACCATGAAAGTCAACAGAAAGAATCTGAGGGTAACTATGCAACTTGTTTTCCTGAAAAAACCCCAAATGTGGTTTGTGGAAGGTCAGATGGACAGGTTATCCAGTAGAGAAGCTTATACTTATTGGTTTCCTAACCAAAACAGGTAATAGGGGAAATCCAAGCTAGAGAAAGGTAAGAGCTTCCAAAAACTAGTAGAGAGCAAGAGAACCCTTTACCAGTGACTCCAAGACAAGCATTTGACTTTGCAGAATTTCACTGGTGACACAAAAAAGGAATGATGCTCATGATATCTCTAAGTAGGCTAAAAGAAGTAAGCAATTACACATAAATTAATAAAAATTTATTAGTTTTTTCAAATAAAAAAAGTTGTACTCTAACTTCCAAAAATAGTGCCTTATCTTGGCATAGGTATGTCCCAAGCCTTTTTCTGGTGTAGAAAAACTTTAATGAAGGTGATCCACAAATGACACATCTTTTAACAGCAAACCAATAGATGGTGCTCTTTAGCTGTCTAATTATGTAATTCTGAACTAAACACTCAGCTCGGATGTCTGGATCCATGGCCACACGTGTCTATCAAAAAGGTGATCTAGACCACTCCATTTCCTCATGCATTACTTTGCTATAGGCCTCTCACAAGGAGGGTGGTAATTAAGATTACAACAGATCTATTAACAGGAGACAAAGCACACAAATTGAAATCCTACTATTTTGAAATATATCTGAGTGTTTGAACTGGTGCATTTAGCTAAGAAACAAAAAATAGTATCCAGCTGTTATAGGAGTTATTCATTAACACAGAAATAAGAAGTGAGTTTCAGATGACTTCAGGTACTTATGTCAAATTGTATGCCAAGATTATAGCAATTCATTACTGCTGCTTTCAAATCACTCTCACATCCACATACACTTTCATGGCCTTTCACTATGACATTGAGATGATTTATAAGGATGTCAGAATAACCTTAAAGGCAATTTTAAATAGTATAAGGAAATTAATTTAGACTAAAAAGTATGAAGTGTAGTTCATTCTCCTGCATTGGCAAATTCTGACAAAAATGTGAAGGATAATAATTTTGGCTTTAAATTGAAGCACAGTAAGATAAAATCAATATTATAAGGTCAAAGAGAAAAATATTAATTTTTGAAAAAAAATTGTTCAAAATTAAGATTCCAAGTTAAAAAAATAATAATAGAAGGATTATTCTTGGTATCACAATCACCTTTCATGCACAGTCTAGCAGTACAAGATAACTTGATGATCTTGTAAGAATTATGGCCAAGCCACACTTACATGAAAAAGCCTGAGTTGGGCCTATCTATGCCCATGTGAACTGCCCAGCTTTACCCAACCTGCAAGTAATAAAAAAACCCCCCAAACTTCCATCTCAAGGAGGAGTCTTGGGAAAGACTAAGAGATTTTCAATAGGATGCTTTCCCTAAGTAATAGGTTTCTATTTCAAAACAGTGTTCAGTTAAAGTCTGGATTTCTAATATATTTAAGATACTTCTTAATACTATCTTTAGATCTGACCTTGATTTAATTTTAAGTACCATATAACTTATGCAGAGGTCTAAAGGGACATGTTTGGAAGAATTTTAAAAGTTTTATTCAGTGCTCAGAATTCTGGTTTTTTTTATATGTTCTAATAATTAACAACAGAGGAGCCCTTCAGACCCGAAAGATCAACCATTTGATGGACGTGGAGTTGGGCTCCACACGTAGCAGAGGCAGTCTTCCTGGTATGCTCCCACAAGTTTGTGGCATTGCAAGCAGTAGCTTACCAACTCAAAATAAACTTACACCTGAAACTCCTTATGTAATAGCAAACTAAGCAAATTATTCAAATTCAAAAAGATTTCTTTCATCTACACTCTAACTGATAATACTCCTACTTCTTTTACAGATTAAAAAGCCTTTACTGTGTCCTTCACATTCATTTTGCAAACACTGATGTTCCTCTTTTTAAGCCTGTTGACACTTCTATTGATTCAAAGCAGAATTAAAAATGCGATCATCTATATTCATTCAAGATCCAGAGCTATACAACTGCTCTTTAATTAGAAAAAACTAAGGAAAATCACTCAAAACAAACCAAAACCCCCCAACGAATGAACCTTGAATAGCTTTAGACCTTGTAACTGTATCATGTACACAAAGTAATGTCTCTTAACTCTTTTATAAACTAATTCCATTACAATGGACCATATGAGTGTTTTTAAAAATAAGAAAAGATAAACAAATCTCTTCTTCCTTATCAATGCATTGGAAAACAAAACAACAATCAGCTATATAAAATGGAAATTAACTGAACATCTTATAGAAGGTTTAGAAACATGTCAGATAAGTAATATAATAAATATTACTATTATATAGGAATAAGATATATAATCTATGCAATTACTATAACATAAAATCTCTTATTTACATATTTTATAGATATATCAGATTACTTTCCTTCAGCATTTAGATTCCACTTGTTCTTGCAATTCCATTTCTTCCAGAAAAAGTCCATCCTGTTTTACAGTCATGCTGGAACTGCTTCTAACCTTGCTGATATATTTGGAGACGGTAATCCAGACATATTGCATCATACACTAAAACCACTAAAGAATCATCAGTCTGAAATTACTTGCTTTATTTTTGCTCTCTTTCTAGTTTTTACAGGGCTCATATATGTGTCTTTTTTTTGCTTATTTTACTGGAAATATTCCTTTAAGGGAAAAAACAATCCTAATTACCAGACTGCGCTAATGGAATATGTGTCTCCTAATACAGAATTAATGTCTAAAGCTGTTGACATGATGCCAGATACAATAAAAGGGAGCAATTAAAAAAAAGTCACATTTTAAGATGATAACACCCCTAGACCATTAGTTTTAAGTATGGAACAACTTCCCATTTAAACACACAGCTGATTTTAGCATATTACAGAATGCACTACATTTAGCATGGCTCTAATGTCGCTATGGTAACTGTTCTGGCTTAAATATAGCTGAATGTGTAGCTTCATTCCAGATTTTCCAATAATCCTTTAAACATTTCTTACAAAACTCCCCATAGCTTCTCCAGACTTTCATCAGTGATCCTGTACAAATCCTGCACTGGTATCACTGATACCAGTACTGTTTAGTATTTTCATCAGTGACGTGGGGAGTGGGGCAAAGTGCACCCTCAGCAAGTCTGCTGATGACACCAAAATGTGTGGTGAAGTTGACACACCGGAGGGATAGGATGCCATCCAGAGGTACCAGGACAAGCTCAAAAAGTGGGCCATGGAAAACTCATGAGGGTCAACAATGCCAAGTGTAAGGCGCTGCACCTGGGTCAGGACAACCCCTCGTATCAATCCAGGCTGGGGGATGAACAGATTGAGAGCAGCCTTGCCAAGAAGGATTTGGAGGTGCTGGTGGGTGAGAGGCTGGACACAGCTGGCATCATGTGGCCCAGAAAGCCAGCTGTGTCCTGGGCTGCATCAAAAGCATTGTGGCCAGCGGGGCAAGGGAGGGGATTCTGCCCCTCTGCTCTGCTCTGGTGAGATCCCACCTGCAGTGCTGTATCCAGCTCTGGGATCCCTGGCACAGGAAAGACATGGACCTGTTCAACTGAGTACAGAGGTGGGCCACAAAAATGATAAGTCCTGAACATGTCTCATATGAGGAAAGGCTGAGAGAGTTGTGGCTGTTTAGCCTGCAAAGAGAACGGTCTGTGGAGATCTCAGTTCAGCCTTTCAGTACTTAGAAGGGGTTTATAAGAAAGAGAGGAACAGATTTTTTAGTAGAACATGTTGTGACAGGACAAGGGGTAATGATTTTAAAGAGGATAGATTTAGACTACAGATAAAGAAGACATTTTTTGACAGTGAGGGTGGAGAAACTGGAAAAGGTTGCCCTGAGAGGTGGTGCATGCCCATCCCTAGAAATATTCAAAGTCAGGACTGAGCAATCTGCTCCAATTAAAAAAGTCCTTACTCACGGTAGAGGGGTCTTACTAGATGATCTTTTAAGGTTCACTCTACCCCAAGTTATGATTCTATGATCTTAGGAACATACAATAAACCCAGGTTTTCATGATCAGTGCTAAATAGTCTCCAACATTCCACAGAAAACAAGAAAAATGTTGAGACTGAAATCTAGGAGAAAAAAAAATTCTTATTATATCTCTGATTTCCAATGTAAAGCTGATCAATATTACATGAGATCAATGCAGAATGTTTCCAATGCCTTCTGCTCATATTCTACTTCATCTATTACCAGAAATCAAAAGCACAAGCATGTTGTTAAGTGTCTAGGAGTGTGTCTTACATAAAATCAAATGGACAGACTTTTATGTTCTGCAGCAAAATTGCACTAGTTCTTCCCCTTCAAGATTTTAGCTCCTGATCCTTAGAAGTCCTAAGAGGAAAACTTTGTCATTGATGATTGTTGTGTATGTCTGTGCATGAGTGAGAGGTAAGGGGGTACTCTCACATTGTACTTCAGACAGACATGAACACTTAATTTGATACCAAGCTGCTTCACTGACTGTTATTACACAACTTTGGGTCGTGTGGAAATGTTAAGAGAGTAATCTTGTGACATAGGTCTACATGTATCTTCAAACCAAAGTTTTTACATAGTTTCCAAGCATAGTTACCACACATTTTTATTGATAGATTTTCAAAAGATCAGATGCTAGCTAGAAGTTCACAATTATTAATATATTGCACTGTCTAGCCTGTTATGACATCAAAATACCAGTGGGAATGCTTCCTATCTCTCGAAAGGCATTCTGAAGATAATAACCACCAGTCATCTGTGAGTAGATCTGCATTTTTCTAGGCTAAATTTTATAGCAATGGTGCATATATCAAGCACAAGACATTCTCAGAGATGAAAAGGATGAAAAACCCGCATATGTAGGCTGCAAAGAAATCATAACACAAACTGTTCCACAATTTAAACCATTCCCACAGGCAGAACTATCATCTTTTAGTTAGTAGAGAGAATGTAGATTTAGTATTACAATTACTAATCCCTAATATTGCTAAGCAAACAGGTTTAATACCAGCTAACATAAGGTAGTGATGCTTGCACACGAGTACATGTAGTAAGACTGAATTGCAGACTGTTTGGAAAAAGATGTCATCTATTAGCTGTCTATACATTCCTGTTTTACTGGGGCTGACTTTTGCTCACTACTTTCATTGTTGAAGTACAATACCATTCAAGACACAGCATCAGAAAATGTTTTTATACCAACTTCAAATATGTAACATGAATTAAATGCTCACTTGTAAGATACCTTACAAATATAATTCTGGAAGATGGAGGTAAAGAAGAGGAAGGATAGAGATGTGGAAAGAAACAGAAGCAAACTTTTTTTTTTTAGTTCTGAAAGGTGAAAGGGACCAAAGAAAATGCATTAAAAATGCTCATTACTAACAGGTAGAAAATAACTTAAATATCCTCTAATATCTTTTCAGATAGGCACCAAATAAAGAAAAACAGGAAGTGAGACCTTTGCAAGATCTCTGACTTACCATATTGATGGTGCTTCTGTTCCACTGATTTCTAAGAAGTCATATCCTTCCTCTAACTGGAAGTCAGTAAAGACCAAAGCAATGGTGTCTCCTGGTTCAGCCAATATGGTCCAGGTGCAATCAGCATTATTTTCATACTCAGAAGGGAAGTGTGGACTTGAAATAGTTCCACTTGTCCCACGTAGTGTCCCTCCACAAGCTCCTTCAGCTGACGAACAGAATATCAATTACTAATGAAGCTGCACTTCAAATAAGTGAAGCATCATCCTTGTTTCTGCCATAGCAAACCCAGCTCTTCTCTACCCACTGAGGACCCATAAATATATGCACACACAGGAACGTAATATTATCCAGGTGAATTGGATGGAATATTTTCTGGCCTTTAAGCAGCAGTGGTTTTTGGTTTGGGTTTTTTGACTTTTTTCCCCTGTTGGTGTCACTTTAGAGCCAGGCCAAACAAGAATGAAGGCTAGAAGGGACACCTGTTATGAGCTGGTTTGGAGAACCTGGCTCTACCAAAGTGTGCATAGAAGAAGTCTAAAAAAGAACTGGGCACAAAATCACAGAAACACAGTTAGACTCTCTGTGATACAGATTTAAAAATACTGAACGATTCTTTTCTTCCACTTATTTCTTATTAAAAAAAAAACAAACCTGCAGAAAAAATATTCTTATAGATTTAAAAGCTGTCCTGAACTAAGAAGCATTAATAACATCATACTATCCTTTCTCTTTTTTTTTTTTTTGTTTTGAATCAGGATGTTTGCAGATGACAAATGAATTCAGAAGGTTTTTTTGCCAGATGGACCTTCCAAGATTCATGCATCATCAGATAATAATATACATTTTTTAATTATTATTAAAAATTTTTTTAAATTCAAAGCATAGGAATTTCCTCCTAAATCTTGAATGTTACTTAGTATTTTGCCAAAGGATTTAGCAGACATCTTATATATTTGTTGCTCAGCAAGATTTCATTGAAAGCTTCAAAAATTTACTGACTATCAGTAGTATTTGGTATTGAAACATATAATTAAAAAACCCCAATTAAGAAAAGATGTCATCCATACCATTTAATCAGGTGGCTTTTGCTGTTTGATAATGTGGCTATGAAAGCTAAAGCAATAGTAATTAAAAATATTTCTGCATAGGTGATAGATCAGAAGAGATGCATTTCATCTGTTTTATCATCTTTACTTACTGCTACTATCATTAGGTATTATTTGCATACTGTATTGTGGAGATTTAAAACACATAGCTTGGCAGGGTGCATAACACAAGGAACTTACAGTCTAATTAGGATAATAACTGAATAGCTAATTAAGACAACAGAAAGGGGTAGGAGTAGAGCTGCTCTTCTCAATCATAATTGAAAGCCTGTCAATGAAAGTGTATTTTAAAAGAAGATTAGAAGGAAAAAGGGACTCATGTGAATCAAAGGAAGAATACTGTGGCTGGACATTAAAAAAAAGGAGACTATTAAAAGGGGCTAAATAGCCAATAAGTGACTGAAATTAAAGGAAGAATTGGAAGTAAGGCAGAAACAGAGTAACTTCTTTAGTGTTGAAGTAATATACAGAGCATTAATTTGACTAAAAAGAAGAGAGAAAGCTGCTGAAGGGTTCAAACAGGTATCTACCTTTACTCTTCTACATGCAAAGTAAATATTGACATACATAAATGTAATATAACCTTGGCTACCAAAGCCTTACTGATTTAGTTTCTTGGCACACACATTTTTCAGAGGAGGTCATGTCTTTTCAATTAATTTCATACCTTACTTATGCGTTCTTTTTTAAAATGGGCTAGAATAGATCAAATCTCCTAAAATATTTCTTTTTGTTGGTGAAATCAGGCCATTTCTGTGATTCTTTCCTCAGTTTCTGTCTTTTTATACAGTGCATATTGAAAGGGCCATTGTGCCTCTGAGGAATGAAAGGGGGAAAGGAAGTGAAAATTAAACAACCATGGATAAAGCTGAGAATCAGATTCAAATTTCCTGGTGCATAATACATTCAAAGATTAAAATAATTTGAAAACTACTGTAAATCTATAATAAATCAGAAAGGAGAACTGAGGTTTGTTACTAAATGATATCCGAAATGACCCTTTTTCCCCAGTGTTTGTGTGTATGTGTGTTTTGGGGTTTTTTGTTGCTGTTCTTGTCGTTTAAGTTTTGGTTTTTTTGGTGTTTTTTTTTTATTTTTTTAATTAAATAACTTTCTAGCACTTCATTTCAGATCATCATCCAACCCAGAAAAGAAGAACAAATTAACTTCATACATCCTGTGCCTGCACTTTTAAGTTTCAGTTTCTAACACATAACAAACAGTTCCACCTGTATTCTTGAAAGCCAGCAAGCAGACTTTTCCCATGCAGGGTAACCAGCAAGATGAGCAAAATCCTAAGTCAGCCATATCCCTTCAGTGCTAGCTGCTGCTGTTAAATTTTGTTATGTCAGCATTCTCAATTATACCATCTCCCACTGTGTTTATACTGACATTAAATAACATATGAGTGGTAAATACAATAGTCCTCACTGTTCCCGCTACAGAGGCCCTGAATAATCTTTGAGCTCTAAAGCTCAGAATTTTACAGCTGGAATGTAGTTTATTATTTCTGGCAGCCACATGCAAAATCTAAATTTATACACTGTGCATTGCCAATGAAAGCCAAAGAAACTACTACAGCTATCTGCCCAAAGGGATGCACAGCTCTTTAATCTATTCACAACACCATTTTGAAGAAGTTTGCAAGAAGACAAGCTAACACAGAAACAGAAAGAGACCATCGGTCAGCTAGGTAAGACTGCAGAAACCAGCTTGAACCAGAGAGTATTTTCTCTCTGAGAGATGTGGATATGCTTTGGGAATTTCCCTCATCACAAGTGGTACACAGGCTAAGGCAACCAGACTGTTGAACAGTAAAGCATTGCTTAAGTGAGTGCAGGCAGGCAGGATATGGCCACACTGCTCAGAGAGTAGGACACAATCTGTCTAGTCTTACACAGCTGGCCCCACGGCTAGTTGGCCTCCTTGGACTAATCATCGTTTTTGGCCATGGCCTTCTCTATGTCATGCTTTTGAGAGAGTTAGAACAGTGTTCAGGAATGCATCACTGTGCTTGCAGTAATTTGATAGCAGATAGTGCCTGAGGCTTCATGAATTCAAACTCTATGTGATTTACAAATCGCATTTTAAAATGTGCAAGTAATTAATTCCAAACACTTACGGTTATTTTCAAGTTGTAAGCAACTGCACAAAGTGCTGTTTGTATCAGCATAAATGACTACTTGAAGTATAAAGCTACAAACATTTGGATCTCTCAGTAGTCAGGAATTAAGTGCTCAGAATTTAGAGAATATGCATTTCATATAAAGTACACATGCAAAAACATATGGCTGGAACCACTTGACAGAAAATATGTATACTGTATAGATGTGTAGCTTAGATAAAATAGAGAAACATATCCATCAAGTTTATGCATGCAAAAAATCAAAAGTACCACCCTGGAAGTAAATGAAAAACCTTTCATTTTTCTTCAAGATAGAAAGAGTAATTTCACCAAAAATAATAATCTGAAAATTTTAGTAAGCCATGTTTTGCATAAATGAATCTTGCTACAAGTGAGATGCAAGCCTTGATGAGCAGATAGCCAAGGATGAAGAAAAAAACAGTATCTTAGAATACTTCCTTTGAATAGGTTTAGGTATCGTTTGAACACTCAGTCATTTTTACAGGACTTTTTTCTCCTCACCACACAAATGCTTTTCAGTGTGCAATATTCTGTATTCTATATGCCTTTTTTAATATAAAATATAATAAAATGGTTAGGCAAGTAAAATTACATTTATTGCATAATAAAACCAAAACAAAACAAAGCAAAAACCTTAAAACTAACCTAACCTTTCAAAATTAATTAAGAATCTGAATTTAAATACTGGAGTTGGCTATTCCACTTGAGTTTATATTGAAAGGTCTTCATGTGAAAAACCACATTAATAGGTTACTCTTGGAACATAAGTGATAAAAACACAGTGGTGATTTAAAGTACAAAATTCATAGTAATAAAGTTTTTCTTCTTATGTAGAAGTAGTAATTTCCTTATCTATCACCAGCAACAGCATAGGTGCAATTAAAAACTTGAGTGATATTTTATGAATCGTCATCAAATGACATATTGTCATTTTGAGTCACATTTTATAAGTCTTATCAATTAAAGAAAATTGCAGCTTTAGAGGGTTCTAAATGAACCACGGGCATAAATTATTCAGCAAGCCTTATTAAAAGCTTCACTGAAATAGTTTTTTATTGAGGCTGGAGAGCACTTCCATGTAGAGAGATCTGAGGGTTTGGGTTGATGGCAGTTTGAATGTGAGTCAGCAGTGCCCTGACATCCAGGAGGGCCAGCTGTAACCTGGGGGCATTGGGCACAGCATCGCCAGCCGGCCGAAGGTGACTGTCACATTCTGCATAGCTCTGGTATGGCCTCACCTCAGGTTCTGTGTGCAGCTCTGGACATCTCAGCACATGAAGGACATCAAACTATTAGAGTGTTTGCAGAGGAGGTCCTGGGGGCAAGACTTGGGAGGAGTGGCTGCGGTCACTTGGCTTGCTCAGCCTGGAGAAGGCTGAGGGATGGCCTCATGACAGTCTGCAGCTTCCCCCAGGCAGGCAGCAGAGGGGGAGATGCTGGTCCCTGCCTGGTGACCAGCCACAGGACACAAGAGGACAGAAGGAAGCTGTGTCAGAGGAAGCTGAGACTGGACATTAGGAAAAGACTCTTCACTGGGAGACCAGCCAGTCACTGGATCAGGCTACCCAGGGAAATGGTCATGGCACAGGCCTGTTGAAGTTCAAGGAGTGCTTCCATGATGGTCTTTCTTAGTGATGTGGTTTAATTTTAGGTAGCCCTTCGGGGAGTTGGAGTCAAGGATCCTTATGGCTTCCTTCCAACTTGAGACAGTCTATGATTCTAAGATTTATTCAATTCTTTATTAAATGGCATTTTTCTGTAGTTTGTTTGTGAGAACAGTATAGAGAACACATATATGAAATAATGATGAATGATTACTTACACAAACACGTTCTGTATATTTTCAAAAAGGTTAATACAAGGAATTTGTTAAATAACTTTTTAAAAATAGGACTTTAAAATTACCATTTTAAAATGTCTTACTGACAAAAACCTAGAAACAAGCCATAGTATATCAATGGAATGTTTAAAAATAAATTTTAGTGGGTCAATGCCAACTGTCAAACTGCTAAACTGCAGATTCAGAACGACCAAACACATCACAAAGTCTTACAATGGTGTAGCATTATGCATTCATCTGATAGCTCATTTACCTAATTTAGTTCCAACAGGCAGACAGCTATTTAACCATCAAATATATACGTCCACTTCCTTATCTTCTTTACTGTTTTAGGTTTTTGTGCCAAACCGGCACAAGACTTTATTTTGAATAGGTAAAAGCCAACACCTCTGCTTCTTTTCTGTGTTATAAAAAATAGAAACTTGCAAGAAGTTGCTTGAGTTTTTTTCTATCCTCACTTAAATCCAGATGTACTGCATCCCAGCTAAGAGCTCTAATCAGTCGGCCTCCCTTACTCAATTTCTTCTCTTGCTGTTGATCAACTTCACATAAATTAAATACTCATTAGACCATGCATCTAAGATTAATTTTATTTCTCTCTCCACGGTTTTCAAAGGGCACTTCAAAATAATTTGGATTGCTCTCTAAGTAGAATGTTTGGGGTTTTTTTTTGGTTAAAATTTCAGAAATTATTGTGGTTTAGGAAAACAGAATCTATTTTACATATATTAAATGATCATATTTCTCCCACGAAGTTAATAGTATGTGCAAAATAGAAACACACAAATGGTTGCAATTTGTTTAGGGACCTGTGGGCAAACATTCCAGCTGCAGCACTACCTTGAACATTTTAGCTTTGAGATTCCAGTGAGCTTGATCTAAGTAGACCCCAGTGGGGTCATTCCACAGTTATGTGCCCTGAGAATACTGGACTCAGACGAGTAGTCTTGCACAGGCTGTTTTTATTTTGTAAACATTTTGCTTAATTCAGTAAGCTTAAATTATTTATTCTATTACATTGGTTTGTTATATTACAAAGACCTATTTCCTCTCCATCCACTCTGGACAGGATATCTGCTCTATTAGTCAAAAAAGTAACATTTTAAAAATAATACAGAAATAGTGATGGACTAATTATTTGCTGCCCTGGCAGAAAAGCTCATTGATTAATTGATAGTTTGCACTTGAACAAACTTAAAATCAAAACCTCAACTCTAACATATTTTTTAATGCAAAAACCTGGTTTTAAGAGAAGAGATTTAAATTAAGAAGTTCAAAGATTATTCAGCAGAAATCTCATACTCTCCCTCCCACAGAAATAAAAGATCAGTCTTCAGCATATCTTGTAAATATTATCTTCTTTTTCAGTAAAGTATACTAAACTATTTTCCAGTGATATGATTATCCCTCACTTGAGAATATATTTTTGACACTGATAATGATCCCTTAAAGTAACAGTCTACAACAAATGAACAGTAAGGTCCTAATTTTAAAGCAAAAAGAGAAAGGGCTGAATTCTTTGAGACCAAATTAATGATTGCTGAAAATTTTACTTTTTTTTAATAATAATTAGGAAAGTTAATCCAGTTATTCCCATAACTCTATGGGCAGTTATCAAATCCTTCATCTTTTTATGACTGCCTCTGAGGTTTGTTTTTCCTTTTTAATAAATGAATCTTTCTCTGATCTAAACTTTGCTCACATTTCTAATGGTCAGACTGAAGTTTTGTTTTCCATTCTTTGACTTTACTGTATCATTCTGGATACCTCTGCTATGTTTTCATTATGCTGGTCATCTCATTTTTTCACTTATTCCCAGCTTCCAGGCCCCTTATTTCACAGATCAGTCTTTGACCTGGGATCTTTTCATTTTTTTATCAAGTCCCTCCATACCTACTGACACATGTTAGAACAAGAACATCTAAACATAAATAAATGCATGTGTAAATATATATATGCATACACACAGAGATATATAAATGAGTACTTGTAGCCGTGTCATACCTCTGTTGGGTGTGATCTACTAGTTCTGCACTACTGTGTAAGAAATTACACAGCATCTGCTTTCCTATCTGCTTTTCCTGAAACATTTCTCTGACTTATTTTACTAGTTAAAATGAGGGCTGTTTCCGAATTTCATCTCAATGTAAACATTGCACCAAATCAGATTATTCTGGAAGTGAACAAAATTGCTCAGACAGGAGTCTACTATGTCACTGTAAAAAATATAAACAATAGGGTGGATACAGGGGTAATATTCCCATTTTATCATGTAATGTAACATTAGTAACCAAAATTATTGGAAAATGTTCTTTTTATTTCCCTTTTTTAGTCCTTTTTTATTGTAAACATGGATAAATATGGGATCAGGACATCTTTTTCTCCTCCTTAAACTTATTAACCAGTATTTGTCTAAACATCAAGAGGCTGAGAAGAAATTATATGAGAGAATTGCTTGCTACTGCAGAAGGTACAGATAATAACAAAACCATCAATTTCTCTTTGCTAATTTTTTTTCAAAAATATCAGCTCTGCATGTCTGTGTTCAGTTTATTTTATTCTAAGTGAATCATAGACTCTTTTTCCTTTCTTCCTTTATCTAGGAATATGTTTTTAAATTTTTGATATATATAAATATACCTCTATGTGTGTGTGTATGTAAAAATACATATTTTAACCACAATATTTCTCCAGTAATAGTTCTTAAATCTGAAACCTGATTAACTATTACTTGTTCCTTTTGGACTTTTCTGACATGTGATCTTTTTTACTTTATTGCTTTCTTTATTTTCCCTCCAATAGATGGATTTTTTTTTAATGACAATATATTACATGTTCTTCCCTTCACAGCTATTTTTATTGTGAGAAAAAGCTTACCATTGTAATATCACTAATCCAATTTGTATTCCTAATGTTAGCTTCATAAAAAACGCGACTCATGCAACTATAATCAACTAGGGATTCTCAAAATTACTGAGAATTGAGAACCTAATTATACAAAGTTCATTTAGAAGTAGTCACATATCATAAATCAGCTATTAGAGGAACTACTGAAGAGAATGAAATTAACTTTCAAAATGTTTCAGATTTGTACTGCACAGTATTTCAACCTCAAGACAAAGACGGCAAGTGTTTTGGGTGATCCTATTATGGTAGCTGAGATTGAGACAACAAAGACCTTTATAATTCTCAGGAGAAAAAAAGCATATTAACAGAATACAGGTGGACCATGCATTCTCTGAATATTTTTGTAAGTCACCTATACAATTTTTTTTGCAGAAACTCATGGTAAACTTCCTGGCTTTCTGATAATAGTTGAAAAGTTCATAGTTGCCCTTGTTTGCCTCATAGGAAAAACAGGAATAAATTTTAATAATTACCTCTCATTTCAGGATTTACCTTTGAACTTTTCTGTGGGGATTGTTTTCTATTTGGGGGATCTGGGGTTTTTTCTTTGTTTTTTTTTTTTTTTTTTTTAAAGAAAACAGAAAAAAAAGCAAATGTCTTGACAGTAAAATTCTCTAAACTTTCTAGAAATATCATTGACTAATTTGATTTTTTTTCAGAGTGCATTCTAAGCCATCAATGAGCTTTCAGTACAGTCCAGTTCCACCACTCTCACTATGGCTACACTTTAAAAAGAGAACCTCTGAAACTGAGCAGTAGCCAGTGAAATAAAATGGCAAATACAAGAATCAATGCTGTCTACATCCTCCTGGAGACTTGGAAGTTCACTAGGAATTCTTCTAGGAAAAACAACAGTTATACAGTTAGACAATGTATAAATTATGGGACACCAGCTTCTTAATGTTTCTGGAATTATTATGCAACAAAACTGCAGAAAACAGTAATTTTTCAGCATCAGCAAAACTAGGGAAACATACCACAGAGAACAAGGCTGTTACAATTTTTTAGTACATAAGCCACAGAGCTTTATTTAACTCTGTAACATTATCTTACATGTGTGCCATGAAATTAGTTTATGATGACAAGAAAGAAGACTACCATCTGGAAACAAAACTGTAACAAAAGATGTTTTCATGGAAAAGATCAAGGTTCTTAGAGAAACAATAGGGGAACATGTCTTGCTTGAAGACATAGTGAAAGGAAAGGGCTACCTCATGGCATATGTTCCAGACTGATAAAATGAAATTAAAAAAGGAATGTCTAAAATCTCTTAGCTATGGATTCTAAAAATTCAATGAGGCAATGGCTTAGCTCACATAAATCATTAACTGTTAAATAACTTTTCTGTGATGATCCCTATTCCTTGTCAGAATATACACAGAATTCTTTGGATTTCATATAAGTTCTGCAGGAGGTTTAGGACCACATATGATTTTTTATTAAAAGGTTAAATTCACAGAGTTACAAATTATGGATAGAATTTCAGTCCTGTTAAAGATATTTGTATGCAGGCAAACACTGCCAAAACAGGCAGTATCTGCAGAAATAGCAGAAATATTTAGTAGACATTGATGATATCGTGAACTTATGCATATTTTTCTGACACCTGTTTGCTGCCTCTTACTAAAAGGACAAAAAAATCCCAAAAACCAAACATCTAAGATCAGACACTGAATGGTTAGAAAATTTTTTTTTCTGTTTTGAAGCATTAGTAAAAGAAATCTCTGTTGAGAACTGATTGAAATAAAATACAGAAAACAGACATGGCCAAAATGTTTGTTGGGTTGTTTTGATTATTAACCCTTGCATTTGTTTTGAAGCGCAGAAAAATATAAAATATGTCTTTGTTGTGAGGAATTACAATATAAGAGCCCTCAGTCACATGTTTTATCACTGGATAAAACAACTGTTCTTTGTTGCTCATCTGTAATACTGCTGAGGCAGTGGTAGTAGTAGCAGTAAAGGGCATCCACAGGGCATGAAAATAGGCTGAAGAGCACAGGAGACCAGAGGGGTTCTCCTTAATACAAGGTTCAGGTGGGAAAAGTTCAGGTAGGAGTATCAGATTCCAGCAGAACAGCACTTTACTAAGGAGCTGGTGCTGGGCAACAGGGCTTTGACCTCTTTGACCACAGGGTCCCCTTCAAGAAATGAGGACAGGAGAGGAGACAGGATCTGCCTGTCTGAACAGGGCAAGAGTTTTGCTGTCCTAGTGAAGAGAGTTCTGAACTAAGTTTGTCATGGACACAGGCCAAAACCTAAAGGCCAGTGGGAGAATAGGCCCAGGGAAGACGACAGGGTGGACAAGGAAATGGATGTTTCTCTCCCTCCCTCTCACAAAGCAACAGGAAGCCATTTGAAGTGCCTGTATGCAAAAATGGGCTCCATGGGAAGCACGCTGGACAAACTGTAAGTGCATATACAGTCATAGAACTGTGGTATTACTGAGATCAGAGACTTGGCACAGCAGTTCACCTGACTGAAGGGCTGCAATAGATAGACACAAACTCCTAGGAAATGTGGGGGAAAAAGGAGAGGCTGCACCTTTCACAAAGTAGGATCTTGAATTAACAGAACTCTCTCTGCTGCACTAAAGGCAAGGAGCTCTTGAGCTCCTTTGGGCTAGAATGAGAAGGGAAAATCAAGAGGGCTGTTATGGTGAATGTCTGCTACAGGCCATCTGATCGAGCAGTGATCAAAACTGTTAAAGTACTAGAAGTTTCCCAGACACAAGGTCTGGTTATCACAAAAGATTTCAACCACTCCAGCATCTCTGGGAATGGGAGCACAGCAGAGGGCAAGCAAGGCACTAGATATCTAATGTCATTGGGAATAATTTTTTTAATGCAGGTACTGGTCAGGCCAACCTGGTGTAGGAGGAAAGAACATTCAGATAAGTGATATTCAACAGCAGCTGTGGTCACAATAACCATTAGCTGAATATCTTGAGGGAAGTGAGAATGGCAATTTATAGAATTAACTCCTTGGACTTCAGCAGAGCAGATTTCAACTTATTTGTGAAGTGATAAACAGGATCTCATGGGCTGATGTCTTGAAGGGCAGGACTGCCTTGCAGACAGGCTTTTATGACAGGATTTGACAAGCTGGAATAACCTAAATCTCATGAAATTCCAAAACAGAAATGCAAAGTCCAGTACCTGGAACAGGATCATCCCATACTAAAATTATTTTTAGGTGGCAGGTCTGAAAAAAGGACCTGAAGTCCTGGTGAAACACAAGCTGTGTGTGTGGTGCACTTCTGCAGTATTCACAGTTAACCTCATATTGGGTGCATGAGCAAGAGCATAGTCAGCAGCTAAAGAGAGAGTTAAGAGTTCATCTGCTTGACACTTAGGAGGCCCCATCTAGAATTCTCTGTCCAACCTAGGGTCCTTCAGTACAAAAGAGACACTGACTTTGACAGACTAGAACAAGCCCAGAGAATGGCCACTAAAACTTCAAGATGCTGAAGAACACAATATATGAGAAAAGAGGATGAAGGAAAAGGATTTTTCAGCCTGGACAAGTGGAGCGTATGTGAAAATCTAACAGCACTGTTTAGTTTAGGAAAGAGCCAAAATGGAAACAGAATCTTTTCATAGACCCACAACAGGAGAAGAGGAAATAGACATAATAAAATTCTAATTTAAATTGGACACGAGAAGAAAGGTAGCTGGGAACCATAACAGGTTTCCAGAGAGACTTTAGAATATCCATCCATGGAGATATTAAATTTTTAACTAGGCAAAACCTTGAGCAATCTGACACAAATTTGAAGTTATCCATGCTCTGAGCAGGAGTGAGCCACAGAGGGACTGGACCACCCTTCGAAGTTTATATCATTGAAGCTTTTTTCCTGGCCAGGTCCTGCCATGAAATTGATATAGCTGTGCCCATGTAAAAGGAAAGGAAAAAAGGTAAGTAGATAACATCTCTCTATGAATACACACTCTGGAGTGTCACTGCTTTAGTAATTACAGTTCTAAATGGTGTCGACTTTTACAGAGTACATTAGTACACGTATATTTAGGGAAAAAGACAGAAAAAAAAATCAGAATAAATTTATTTAATCTGCTATTTGTATTAAAAGATATTTGTGTCTTCATTTTTTACCTCTGCAAAAAGGAACTGGAAAGTCCCACGATGCACCATTCCCAGGACTCACAATACATGTCAACATGGCATGGCCTTCTAGGATGTAACCAGAGATACAGCTGTATCGGATTTTATCCCCAATGTTGAATCTGGTTCCATGAAGTACTCCTTTAGGTATTTCTCCTGGGTTGCCACATGTATGACTAGGTAATACTGTCAAAAGAAAGAAAGAAATACATTACAGTTAAAATTTGCAGAATAAAATAATAAATACTTGTCCAACAATTGTAATTCACTATTTGGCTTTGGTTGTGGTGTTTTGGTTCTTTTTTTCTTTTTTTCTTTTTTTTTTTCTTTTTTTTGAACAGTGTTCCTTATACAAATAAGGTGAAATTAGGTTATATAATCTACTTGCACAAAATATTTCAGTTTGTAACAGATATCATCCTTTTCAAAGTTAATTTCAAACTCAGTTCTTGGTTTAACAGTCTTTCAATTAAGTTCTTTACAGACCTATTTGCAAGCAAAGTATCTTACATATCTTGCTGCTTTTCTTTGAATTAAGTGAAAGAACTTTTTATTTAATTCTACCTTGTAAATATTGCAAAGATATTCATACAACATAATTATGGATGCAGGCAGTAGAAAGCTCTTTATGTACAGTTTTCATTTAGGTGGTGAAATAGCAGTTTAACAGAATCCAATAATTAACTGCTCTCTGTCAGTAAATTAAAGTCTCAAATACACAAAAAAGTTTGCTTTTCTTCTTAGTTTCAAATTAGTTCCAGTTCTAGAAAATAAATTAAGTCAATATTTGTTAAAAGAAACAGAAAATATGAAGGAAAACTAAGCAGTGACATTGGAAAAATATGAATGGACATCTTTTCTTTTTTTTATTGCAGAAACTTATTACCATTTGTAAATATTAGTTATTTGAAAGACATTGTCTGAACAAGTTATCATTTTAAAGATTATACTCCTTCACCCACAAAAAACAAAAATGTGTGTAGGGGAGAAGGAAAATGGAATTGGTTTTGTTCTCAATTTTCTTTGAAAGTTTTTAATGGCACACCATTCCTTTCACTGAAGTAGTACAAATTAAAATCCTTTAATTTCCCTTCGGGAGGAACAAATAAGTACAGGGGGCTGAAATGAGTCATGAACAGAGCACAGAAGATAAACATGTGCGTCAGAAGAAATGGTCTGAAAAGCTCACATACAATTCAGGTGTCATCTCAGAAGCCACATGTTTGATGAACAAGTTCTTTCACCCCATACTTCTCTTTTTCCTTACTCTACCCATCTGCAGAATAAACATAACCATGCCAACCTCTAACCTTCCTGCTGTGAGGATTAATCACTCAATACAAGCATATCCTCAGAATGCTGTAAAGCGTTATATCAATATATCAATATTAATTATGCCCCATTATACCATGTAAGTTCAATTATTGAATGCACACCCTTAATTCATTACTCAGTTAGTCACAGTAGCATTTAAATGATAGCAATTACACTTAATTTACAAGCAAATTATACAACAAAATTTTGAAAAGGTCAAGAAACATAAACATAAAAAAATTAAAAGAGAGAACACTTTAACTTACAACATCATTTTATGTTAGAAATACCATAATAATTCTATAAATATTAGCAAGAAAACAAAAATCACCTAACACTCTAATGAATGATGAGTTAGACATGTTCTACTCAAGCTGCAGATCAAAGATCTAAGATTTCTTGAATTATGGAAACTTATTAAGGTTGTTTGTAAATAGTTATCAAAGGTAAAAGCAAATATGATACCTGGCTTATTTGTACTGTTTCAGCAGGCTTAACAGACTAGGGTATTTTTTTGGATGTGTTCACTCACATTGTTAAAAAAGTGAGTGTTTGATTCACATATATGAGAAAGATTACATATAAAATAAACTAAAGTGATTACATATAAAATAAAGACATCAGAATAATTGGAATAAAATAAAGATACTAATTGGTATTCCAAAAAGATGAAAACAAAGATCTAATATAAGCTACAGCATATATTGCTATATACTATTACATGTTTTTAGCACTATGAAAAGTGGCACCTTTCTCTTTTCCAACTTTCCCCTTTTTGCTGCTGTAGTTATGATAGGTTAACACAGGCATTTGTTCAAAAACAAGTTTGAACAAATGAAAACGTTACCTCCTTTGATACAGAAGAATACTTGGATTTGAGACAAGAATCTCTTTATGTTATTTTCTAATCAAAACATTTTTACAAAGAACTGTAAATTGAAGTAGTTTCATCAAAAGATCTGATGCATGCAGCAAAAATTTATACAATCCAAAAGCCAGTTTTTATTTTTATGAGAGGGTGTTCTATCAGAAAAAAAATGCATTATTCAAAGCTGCTATGATTTCTGATGAACTGCATTCCCAAGGAAAGATATCACAGAAAATCTGTATCTGCCATATAAATAACAACTCTCACTAACTGTTGAAACTGTATTGCAGCAAGTCAATCTTGTATCTGTATTAAGTCTTCTACAATATGATGTTTACCTGCATCTTCTTACCACTACCTCTGTCAACAACTCCAGAGAAAATGATACTTGGCATCCTGAAATTGGCACGCACTTTACCACAACCTCCTAAAACCCAGTAAAAAATGAGTGATCTGAGAATGACAGCCATACTTAATAATATATGTAATAGTTCACATGATTTCACCCCCTTTCAAGTTCAAGCATTCAACTACATTATTTATGTGCTTTTCTAAAACTTTGACTGAAATATATTGAGATAGACACAGAGTTTCATCTGCACAGACTTCACTGCTTCTAGTCTAGACATAAGATGAATTAGCCTTTGAAGGTTCCTAACAGTGTACAAAATAGTTTAATCTTTGGATTATGAGAATTCTAGCTGACCAAAGCTATCCTATGCATCCATCAAGCTTTAAATTAATTGCCAAATTTTCAGTAAAAGACCCATATTTTTCTGTAGAGTTATGGAGGTCTACTGTCAATAAGATTGCAGTCACAGGCTCTTGATTCATTAAATAATTTGATGTTCACTGTGTATTGAGAACTATTATAAACTATACTACAGTGAAGCACTTAAGATAATGGATTTTTTATATAGAACTAACATTAGGGTGCTCTCACCATGCTTCATATCCTTTTTTTTCACCCTTTCCAAGTTTGGGGGGAAAAAAAAGTAATTACAGTGTCTGAAAAAGAATCTGTTTAGTCTTTGTATTTAGTCTTAGCAAAAATATGCAGAGTGGGACAGTCAAGGATGTCTTTCTCTGATGATTTTCTCCTCAAGTGGAGTGTCTATCTTCACCATTCTGACAGACATAAAAACCAATGTAGTCTTTGCTTCCTAGCACAGATCAATCTGTTGCACTATTAGTTAAGATTTATTAGTGACATAAACTCATATTTAACAAATTAATCATTCTTAGATGGCGTGTATAGGATTATTTATTTACAAAGCCTTTTCAAGATTCTTTCTAAGGCTAAACTCCACATATATTTGCAACATAGGCCACTTAAAAGAATACTGACAGCACTTTAAACATAGTAATCCTTTGCTTTCACTTATGAACAGTTTCTTTTTTTTTTTATATGTTAGACTTCATCACCTACCTCTTTCTGATTAATCATAACAGAGGAGTCACCTAAAATTAAACAGCAGTGGTTGATAATGGAAAAAAAAACCACAAAAAAACCCCAAACTAAACCAAAATATAAATGGTAGCTGTCACAGGACTGAATAAACTTTTGAAGGACTATTCCACCCAAGTTTTCTTACTATGGTGTCCACACTAGAATGCAACAGTCTTTAAATATGCAGTAAGCAGTGCCTAAAGTTTTTTATGTGTTCACTTCATGCAGTGCCACTGCCACTGCCACTTCACGGCATCATAACTGGCATCCTAGCTACATGGCAATGCAATGTCCTGATTTGGTAAGATTTTTTTTTCTATTTTGGTTGAAGAGGCTAAGTTAAAAAAAAAAAGATACTTTCTGAAAAATCCTGAAGGATTTGAGGTCTCTGGCAGCCCAAATTCTATTAATTGTTAAATAAGTAAGATATCTGGATTTGACACCAGTTATAAAACTATGAAAATTGATTTCTCAACCTTTGCTGAAGTTAGTACTCAGAGGCTCAATTTCAAAATAATTTTCAGGAGAAACAACAGATTTCTTTTTTTCTCAGATGTCATCATCATCAACTAGATTGCAAAGATTGCCTAGAGGCCTCAGCAGCAAAAAGCTCAAACTGCTTATGTCAGTTAAAATAATGTCAGTTTCACCCTTCCGTGAACCAATTGCTCAGCTTATATAGGCCACACACAGTAGCTGGAACTTGACAGCAACAATTCAGAAAACAGCTTAATACCAGTTAGGAAAAATAGGAAGGGGAAACAAGAAAGAAAAAGAACTAAGTAAATGGTTTTCCTCCATTTATTTAAATATCTTTACATGACTTTACAAGGATATATTCTATTTGTTATTTTTCCTGTTACTGAAACAGCTGAAAAAGTTTTCCAAGTTGCACTTAAATTTAGCCAAATGTAAACTTGCTGACTTTTTGTGGTTCCGTAGTCCCTCTAATACAGACCCCTAAGTATTTTCTAACATTAGCTTAAATTGGTGGCCACAGGTAAAATAGCACACAAAAGAAAAAGCAGAAGTTAGGAGGAATTCAGATAGTCCCTCGATACCAGTGACAGCTTTGGAATTACAATACTGGGAGGGACTTCAGTGGAGAAAATCAGGGTTTCAGAAAATTTCAGGGAGTATGTCAAGATGTTCAGCAGGTGCGAGGCACAGCCCATGATACCCTGCCCACATGGCTACAGTAAGAGTTGCATTTTGCCATTTCTTGCATAAATAGAAGATATACATTCAACTGTATTTACAGAGTTGCAGAAGAAGAAAATAATTTTTGAGGAAGGTAGTAACTATACTCATTATAAAAACAGAACACAATAAGCTCACAAATAGGAGATGAAAAAAAGATAAATTTTCTTGCAAGAATGGCACTGAAACTGAAGTCTCTACTTAAATTCAAAAAACATCTTCACTTCAAAAGGAACTCAGGATAAAAATTAACAGTCTTTCAAAAAAGAAAAAGTACCATACTGAACAAAGGATGCACTTAGATATTTATGGATACATACACATAAAATTATTTAATAAATCTTTTTTAGAAAAAATATAGTGCTTTATCTAATGTGGAACTAATGAAATTTCCCTTGAAAAAATTAATTCTAAAGAATTCTGTAAAACTGTTCTTGACATTTATACCTAGAGAAAGACTACAAAATCAATATATTTGATTTTTTTAAAGTTTCTAATGTCTTACATTAAGCTCCATTACAGTAGATTTTGACATTTCTTTTTTAAATAATTCTAAATATTGACTAAATTGGAAAGTATATAATATTTCACTGACAGTTCATTAAACAATGTTGTCCTTTCTATTTCCAGAAGCTATGTACCATGAATAGTTAATTGATCTACTAGCTCCGATTTCTGTTAGCATGAAACACTGTAGGTGTATGTAGGTCATTTATGAGAGGGACAGTACCATGAGAGAAATGGCAAAGTGCAAAATTTGCAAAATTCTTTATTCTCAAGACAACATGGTCTTTATTCTACCCTTCACAAAATTCTTTATTCTCAAGGCCAACATGATCTACAAACTTGCTTACATGGAAATGACAGGTTTTGGAAAGCAAAAGAGACAAAGAGCCAGAGCATGTTGTCCAAACCATGTCTGTTTAGGTTATTATTATTATTATTATTATTATTATTATTGCTATCATTATTAGAAAGAAGAAGAAGAAGAAGAAGAAGAAGAAGAAGAAGAAGAAGAAGAAGAAGAAGTTTTGAAGGCTTTTTGTCTTGTTTAAATGGAATTTTGTGTATTTCACTTTGTCTTCATTGCCTCTCACTTTGCCAGTCAAAAAAAAAAAAAAAAAAAAAAAAAAAAAGTCAAGCTGCATCATATCTTTACGCCTCCCCAGCAGGGAATTTGCACAACTCAGTAAGATTCCTCTGAGCCTTCTCTTCTCCAGGCTGAACAATCCCAGATCTCTCTTTCCTCAGGTCAGATGTGCCAAGCCCTTAACCATCTTCGTGGCCCCTTGCTGCAGTCAATTCAATATGTCCACGTTTCTCTCTCATAGTGGGGCCCCAGATGTGGACACATCACTCCAGGTGTGATCTCACCAGTGCTGAGCAGGAAAGAATAATGGTCTCCCTCAACCTGCTGCAGGACTCTGCCTAACGCAACTCCAAATGCTCTTAGTCTTCTTTGCTACAAGGACATATTGCTGATCCCTAGTGAACAAGTTGCCCCAAGGTTCTTCTCTGCAGAGCTGGTCTCTCCATTATTGCTGTCTGGGGCTTTTAATTCCCAGATGCAACACTTTAGATTTCTCTTCATTGAGCTTTATGATATTTCTGCTTGCTTATTTCCAGATCCTTTGAAGATCCCTATGAATGGTAGCCTAACCATCTGGTATATCAGCCATTCTTCCAAGTTTTCTATTACCTGGAAGCTTGCTGAGCATGCACGCTCTTCTCCAGGTCATTAATGAAGACATTAAACACCCCTGGGCCCAGTAACAATTTGTTTTGTACTTCAGCAGTGATGGACCTCCAGTAAATTGAGCATCTTTTTCAGGTTTTAACTTTCAGTTTAACAGTAGATTGGAAGAGCTAACACAGAGCCACTAAGTGACTCATGCACAGAGATTTCACCTTTATTTACTCCAAAATGAAATGAGGAAATTTTTCTCAACTCAAGAATTACAAATAATCATGATCAGAATCTACTATTAGAAGGGTAGTACCAAATTGTTTGTCATTGGCACATGTGCCGATACACACACCCACAGACACAACTAACGTGGGAAAGCTTTAGCCTGCAAGTTACTTAACATCAAACTTACATCCTTCTTAAAAACTATTTCATCAAAAATTAATGTATTTAATAAGCTTTACTCTAGGGAAAGGGAGTTCACTCACAGAAACAAAAACATGCAAAGTGCAAGTTCACGAAATACCTGATAATTAAGCCACATTTACACTACAAGTTGTCAAATGCAACGTTCAAGGGTCTATGTGGCACCAATATGTACATATGGCAGCATCCAACATGGGCCTCTATCTGCTGGCAACTTTTTTGTTCGGACTGTCTTTGTTGGGCCTACCTGCATTTTTTTTTTCTGAAAATAATCCAAACAAATAAAACAAAAACCCAAAGCCTTACTGGCTGACAGAAATAAAGCTGTTATATTTATTTTTTGCTATCTTATTTCCATATTATTCCAGTACCAGAAGAAATCTCTTTCCTGTTAGATGCTAATTTCTGTATTTGTGTACACATAAACCATTGCAATATTTGTAAGATAAAATGCTTAGATTGTATCACTTTTGAAAGATACAGCTTTCTTGTTTTACAAGCATTTACACAGCTGTGTCTGTCCATCTCTAAGGATGTGCAAAATTGTATTGGATTGAAAGCTATGAAAATCATTTAGGAGTATATAGCAACTTTAAAACTTTAATACATCTTCCACATTAAGATTGATATTTTAATTTTCTTTTGCAGGTAATAACTAAAGATTGATGGATTTTATTTTTAGTGTGTTTACTTTTATTATGTAATAAATGTCTTGCTGTTGGTTATAAGACCATAAAAGTCAATACCATACAAAGAATGCCAAAAATCTCTCAAGTGCAAAGGACTAAGAACTAAAACATTCTATTTCCTCATACTTATTTTGCCTCAGATGTACTACACACTTTCCTAGGTGAACTGAGATCAGCAAGCAATATTTGAATTTTTAGATCTCTCTTGAAAGAGGAGAACAAGTGGAGCATGACAGTCAAGGCAAAGGCTATAAAAAGTATTTGAGGCTGTGCAAAATTTATAAACAGAAACTTTGCCAGCTATCAGAAATCAAAAGTAATTAGTCATTCTCTTAAAAATATCAAAAGAATGCCCTTCCATCTCCTCCAAAACATTCAGTGCATTCTATGGTCTGTCTTCCAGTTTGTTGGTATGATGATCAGAAGTGTATGCAGTATCTACCCTTTGCATTCTGAGAAAGACCTTCTAGCAACAATGAAGGAACTCCTGTTTTCATAGCTATCCTTCCACAGCATTAAACTTCCAAACGGTCAACAACAAAAATGTAATTGGAAGACTACCTCTAGTTCATCACCTCATGTATGATCACGATTAAATCCAAGACAATACCTGTTTTTAACCTGACCACTTTTGAGGATCCCATTTGACAAAAGACCTACATTCGTAAAAATCTAGTCCATCCAGTCCTTGAAAGCCCTGGGGACATGAGGGTAAAAACGACAATATCTGTGTCTTAAATGAGGTACTTATTAACAAAAAGATAAGTACAAAAAACTGCTATGACCTTATCTGAAGACCTGCATACAAATCTGATTACCCATGTTCAAATTAGAGTAATTGAATACAAAGCAAATGCAGAGCAGGATCATATAGAGAGATCAAGAAGAGATAAGCAATCTATAAGAGATCAAGAGCTGCAGAGCTTTTAAGAGGATACTGGAAGGTTTTTACAGCCACAGTCTGAGAAATGAAGATTAAAATGTAGTCACTATGAAGACACTGGAAGGCAAACACCAGATCATAAGAAATAGCGTACCAGCTGAAGGCAAGGCTGGGGAAAAAAAAAAAAAAAAGACAAATCACAATTGCAAGCAGGTTGCAAATGAGAAGCATTCTTAGTGGAAAAATAAATTATCAGGTAGTTTCCATGTAGTCATATGGAGAGAGGAGAATGGAGGTGGTGTCTAGTTTGAAGCTGACCTAAATTTATAAAACAATTTAAAATAATGGTTACTCCCTGTATATTAAGAAGTCTTATCAAAAAATAAAGAAGCTTTCTTATTTGGCTTACATAACTAGAGAAAAAAGGTCTAAAAGATGTCCTATCATGTCAGCCTGCCAACACACAGGTGTTTGGGTCTGACAACTGAGACGCTTAAAATTGAATTTGACAGAGAATAAGGAAGTTAATTGACACCTGATTTTACATGGAAATGCACACTTATTTAAAGATGGAAGACAGGAATGTACCAAGATTATCTTGGTATACTAACATGATGAAAGAAAATATATAGCACAATCAAGATTTTTTATAGTCTTATAAAATGCTGTGGAGCTTGAAAATTTACTTTATATATATATATTTACATATATCTTATGCAAGTATACATAAATTTTACACATCTAGCAATCTGAAGACTATTTTTTCCTAATTTTTTTTCTAGAATCTCTTGACACATGAATCTGTTCAAGAATTATGGTACTAAGACGAAAGAAAAAGCTTACACTTAATGAGGGAAAGACAAGATACATGCTACAACTGTACAGATGAATTGTGAATAAAAACTATTGGAAAGAGATTTCACAAACAGATATCCTCTCTATTGCTCCCAACACTCTGCAATGATTATCACTACTAAATAAAATCAGATTTTGAGTTAAGACCTGCCATACAAGGAAAGGACAGTAATTTTAAGAGAATAAGGCATGAGCTTACTCCTCTTTAAGTTTTAAAGTTGCAATAACATTGTGTAGAAATCTTGTAGATATACTCCAAATAATGCTTATTAAATATAATAAAAATGCTTTATGTTTCAGCAAAACACATTCAAGAAAAATATCTTTAAATCTGAACAGATAAAGCTTAATGCAAAATATCTACTCTCCTGTATTATTTGATAAATACAAACTGTGGGACTCATTGTATGTACCACATTTCTGTTCTCAAGCCTAACTACTTAGAGGTCAGGGAAAACCTTGTAGGACTGAAAGAGAAGAAAGGAAGTAATAGAAGATTAAATTTGGAAAAGATCAGCTTCAGTAATGGATACACTTCTGATGATTTAACAGAGGCTTATCTTCAGCTTACACCAGCTTGCCATCATATCTGCAGACCCTTATTACTAAATTAACGTAAGGCAACAGTCTTTCAAAACCGACATTTTTCTCTCTTTTTATCTCTTTCTTTCTTTTTGTCCTTCTTTTTCTTTCATCTTGATTTGCTGTTTATTAAGATTAAAAAAAAGCCCCAGGAACAATTTGCACCAGCACCAGCACTCCCTGCTCTGGCTCAGGCCCTTCTGAGCCACTGTGGTGGCTTTTAGCAAAGTTGGACTGTGGAGTCTTGCAAGCTTTCCAGAACTATTCTCTTGTGCTTAACACTTTCATAAGTGGCACTCTATTGCCCCGAGAGACTTGAAACTTTATCTTGATAGCAGACAATCAGGAGGCAAAATTTTGAAAGGAATTCAATATGACATACAAGCCTCTTGTCTGTGCCTGCAATTGAAAATGAAAGGAATTAGGACTAGCAGTTAGGTCCTGAAAATGTAGCACAGCAAATGTCATAGCCACTAACTTTTTCTTCACATCCCTCACTGATACGGTGTCAGGGAAAAAAAAGGCTCTGTCCTGCCCTTTTCCCTGGTCAGTGCTAAGGATTGTCTTGGACACAGGTTAAAACCAGACCAGGAGTCTGTACGGATGGCAGCATCGCAGTTCTCAAGTCCCTGCCAGTCCATGTCCTGCCAGTTTCCTGAAAGAATGTTGATGGATTTTTTCCTCTCTTTGTTCAATACTTCATTCTGTTGCTGTTGTTAGAAATTCTAGTGATAACAGAAATTCAGCAGCACCTTTTTCAACTTTGTCCCCATTTGTTCTTAGAAATGGCCTCCACAGAAAAGACATTTGTCTGGTTAGCATTTGCAGGCTCATACTTCAACAAAGGTGGCATGTAACATGCTCACGACTTTGGCCAGATGGAAAAATAGCAATATTAGGGCAGGAGAAGGATTTGCCATCTCAAAAGCTTCAGCTATAGAAGAATTATAAATAGCTTGCTACCTAGGAAGTCCTCAAGTAGCATACATTTCAATGTGCAGCACTTTGTGGATCTAAATGGAACAGCGAGTATTTTGCACTCCACAGCTATAGCCTGTGAAAAGTTAACATATTTTGATGAAAATACCAGTTTTAATGTGAGTTTAGAAAGGTGAGAGTTTATAAATTTTTATCATTTAGATAACTTCAGAAGGAAGAAAAGGTTCCCAAATTAACTGGTTTTATGCATGTCACACAACATGCAACACATGTTTTCTATTTAACCAGCCAAGGTGAGGCAGAGACTGCTCTTTAAAACAGCAAATTCTGTCACCAAACCTCTGTTTTAACACAACAACATGATTTTCTGTTGCTTATTTTCAGTGCTGCCTTGCACTGGTCTCTTTTTTCCTACAGTGGCTTACACAACCAATCTATAAATAAGTGCAAAGAACTGATCTGGCTTTGAAAAGAAAAAAATATCCCTCCAACACACATGTAATTGCATGTTTGGCAGGATGACTAAGCTGCAGTGGGTAACACCTCTGAGATGCTCGTTAGCTGCTGTGTGGGAATAAGAATGAAGAGCACCAAGAAGAAAACAAGTTCAGAGAGAAAAATGAACTACATTATGAAAGCATTATCCAAAGTTTCTTAATGACACCTGCTTTCTATAAAGTAACTTCCTTGCATGCCAGGTAGAACAAATAACTGGTAAAAGGGGTCATGCACAAATGGGAGGAGAAAGAGAAACAAGAACAGAAAGAAAGTCAAAACCCTGCATTTGCAATTTCACATTATGGTCTTTTTGGTACCCAGATTAATCAGAAAAAAAGAGAGTATTTTAGGGACTGAATAAACAAAACCTTGAATTGATTTTGATTTTGGTTTGGGGATTTTTCCTAAATTTTTTCCTCAGTAAAATGAATTAGCATCTTTAGAACTTCTGAAATCTCTGCCATGTAGGTACATATTTCAGCATGTATTTACCAGGTGACAATAGGTGAAATTTCTAGAAATTATCTGTGGCCCATCATGCAAATCCATCCTAAAGTGTTTTTTGATTTTGAGGATTTTTTTGTAGTTAGTTTTGACATGAGAAATCTTAAAAGCTCCTGCAAAAGTCATCAAGCTTGACTCATGGCAGGCTGATGTGCCTATATCCATTATGTATGAGCACTCTGCTAAAAATCCTCCTGTGCTGATGGGACAAGAAAGCAGGGACCTGGAGAAAAAAGTTACTTAAATCCACTGCAAGCCTTAATTAAGTTATGTGCTGTTAAAAATGCTTCATTTCATTTGCATTATATATTAAAAGACAATGATTGTCAAAGTTGCATGATATCCCTTTCACTAAATAAATAATCAGAAAAAGGAAATAAAAATATTAAACCACAAATGTCACAGGTTCAGTCTTCTTATGATGACCTGTGGGTGTTCCCAGGAGAATAATGAGATTGCTAAGAGTGAAACCTATAAGATTGAAACCTATAAACATTGTTTGCAAAGTAATAACTTTGCAAGGAACTGGAGAGTGGCAGTGAGTGGACAGATTTCTCTAGACACTTCCTCTGAAACATTTGGTGTAAAATTCCCTTGAAATTTCTAAAGCACTTGGCTCCTAAGGCTTGAATTTGATTTGAGTTTGATCTCAGTGATTCTTAATGAGGGAAGATTTCTTAAACTGTAGTTACAAATCACAACTTCCCTTTTTTTTAAAATCTTACTCTCAAATTCATTTTGCACAGCTGGCCTTTTGGAGTCCAAACAAATAACATTCTGCACCCCACTAAAATCTATACTGGTCCAATTTGTAGATTATTTGATCAATAATGGTCTTACTCTGTAGAGGACTAACTCTCAGGACCATCTGGACCTGGAGATGACACTAGATTCTCATCTACCTCTTCTTACGAAATTCTGGCTGTAACTGATACTTACAGACAGACACAATTAAAAAAATTACCATGCATTCTCCAACTCTGCCATTCTTTTGGGACTCCAACACCACCAAAGTGGTAAAAAAACCAACACTAAACAGAAGAAACTCACTAATTCTTTGCAATGTTTTTATGTACTATGACATTCTGTCCACTTTGGTTGTCATTGTATATTTTAACCATAAGCTCAAAACAGCACATAGAACACCAGAAGATATTTTCATACACCTCAGTTTTGTCACAATCTTGGCAGCAAAATTAGTTTTGTGGCTATTTAAACAATGAAGCCATCTGTGAGGCTGATGCCATATCAAAGGAAGTTTACTGCAATACTTGTTCAATGTGCAGCTAAAGAAGATTGTCTGCTATTATTTGTCTAAAAGATTATTTACTGGAAGCAAGGGAAGAGAGTTTAATACCAAAATTGTCCCAGAACTCATTAATTTAATGCTTGTTTCTGTAGTACAAGTATGCAAGGGGGTAAGGCTGTTCTCTAAATCTTAAAAAACCCCCAATTCTCCTCTGCTCAAAACCCCAGAAGACTGTTTCACTGGAGATCGTGTTGCACTTCCAGAGACTTCACATACATGTGAGTCACTAGATCAGGATAAGGAGACGTGATGACTACACTGTACACTAAAACTGAACGGAACTGGGGCCAGCTGGCACATTATTATTAAGCTTTCTGAGCCTGCAAAACAGGATGGCTGGGTCCAGATTGCCTGTTCAGAACAGTCACCAGGCTGTACCAGCTTCTGAATCATTCCCAAGAGTTGTTCAGAAAAGTGCTATTTGGCCCAAACAAAACTTGTGCTGTGATCCATCCAGCAACAGTATAGATGGCTGTCCGTGCCTCCGCCCACGTCCTGACAGGGGGTATATTCTGGTGTAGACAGAGACACTGGGACTTTATTTACTGCTCACTCATCCCAGACATGGAAATAAAAGAGTATCAGCAGCTACTGTGGTAGATGGAAATAAACTTTTGGATGGCTGTGTGATCACTGTTTTATCCCTTTGCTATCCGTCAGAGAGCACTTTGCTCCTGTTCAATTTATTAATAATTCTATGATACATCCCACAGTGAAGAGAAAGAAGGATTAAGACCATCTTTCCCTTTACAATGATCATGAAGGGGAGAAATCATAAAATTATCTCTGCTGCCATCTCTGATGGACTAGGACAACCTTCTCACATATAACCAAGGAGCCTTTTGGGGTTTGTTTTCAACATAAAGCTACCCCCACCTACTTAAATATCCAAACAAAAGAAAATTAAAAAACATAACAGTATATCCCCACAGGATATGAAAGAATGAAGCAAGGATAAAATCTGCACTGTACTGATAGCAAGGATCATATCTACACAAATTCAAAAGACTTAAATAGATCAAATAGGCTTTTTTTCCCCTAAGGCTTTCATACAACTCTGTTGCCTGGAGATTTTAACCTGCTGAATAGCTACCTAGGGCCTTTCATGGATTTTTGAAGTCTGAAAGGCACCAGTTCTTGCTGCACTGCCCCTCTAAGGTGTAGCCTGGCACATCAATTTGCTTCACATAAACCCTGGGAGAGAAAGTGATTTTATGTATCTCTCTACTAACACTAACCTATTAATTTTTCTCCCCCAAAAGCAGTTCTGTAATCTGCCAGCTGTTAAATGACAGAGAAGTGAGAGCTTTATATTCATTCAGTAATCACAGCAGCTCTTTCTTGCTAAACCAGTTTTCAATTTACAAAGAACTTGTCAAGGTGATAGGTAACATCTCAAGGGACACACACATTGTGCCTTCATCATTCACCTACATTTTTAATGTGGTTCCAAGGCTGGCTGTGAAATACCTCCCAATAAGAACTCTTTATGAAACCAACAAAATAGTTCAAATTATTAAGTGCCACTTCAGCATCTCCAATAGATAGCATTTTTGAGTATTAAAAATCTTCAAGGTTTCTGACAGTTGGAAAATCAGGTTTATAGTTTGTTGGAACATATTTTAGATGCTGAATGCTGAAGCAATAATGCTCTAAGAATCACTACACATTGAATTGCTCCTCAAAATACTTTCATTAAGAGCTAAAAAACAGTTTACTAAATGTATTTTGGAAAACCTTTTCTTAAGGAACATAAGCAATGTGGTAGGAGTTTAAAAAATTGTGTCCGACACGAGTAGGTAACAGCACAGACATTTTTCCAGAAGGAAAATTCCAGAATTTCAATTTTAGATGTCCATTTCAATTATCTTATTGGCAAAATTAAGCGACATGGAAGAGCATCTTATTTGAAAATAAAGCATTTTGAGTTTTTATATCTCACAATTACTAAACCTTTTTTCTTGAAACAGTGAGTGAGATTTAGAAACCCATGGGTTTGTCCTTTGTTTGAAGCAAGTAAGTCCCAATGCAATGTCATACTTACACTCATGCTTATTTTTAATCATAAGTGTTTAGTCAAAGAATTCACAGTCAGAAATTCAAATAATATACAGACTAGATATCTAAATTCAGCACATACAAATTCTTACACTACTATCACCGATGGCATTTGTGAACAAAGGTCTCCTTATGAGAGTTACAGACTCCTAGTGGGCAAGGTATTTCTGACATTCTCATGGGTAAATGAAATACAAATGCACAGAGAAGCTGGTCATAAAGGTTGCCCTAGAATCAACATACTTCAGGGTAGAATTGTGCAGTGTTTTCAAAGTATTTTCTTCTTACTGATCCCACACATACCCAGATAAAGGTGATTTAATACTACAGAAATTTAAAGTCTCTGTTGTAATGGAGTTCAGGCATTTACAAAGAGACTGTTATTTAAAACTCTTCAGAGGACCTAAATTTAGCTCTGGGCACAGTCTTCAACCCTTCCCACCAGCACACTGCCCAGCTAGTGACAGGCTTCAGGTGTCAGCCCAGGTGCCCCAAGAGCATCCTCACCAGAAGGTCTGGCTGCTGAGGCTCATGGCTTTTCCAGAGAGCTCCTGCCAGCACTGCTGATGTCCCAGCCTTGACACAGGTTTGTGCCCATCCCCACAGCTCTGTCCACCCATACCAGGGCTGGGCCTGTCCCGGGACACCACCCTCAGCCCTGTCCTGCTACCCCAGGCTCTTGCTTGTGAGACCCCTGACCCAGCCAGCCATGCAGCCCAGATTGTCCTTGCTGCTCCCTCATATTGACAGTAAAAGTCTTAGGAATACGTGAAATTGTCTTGATTTCATTTCTTGAACTTGAAAACACTTGTTCTATTTCAAGACAAGGTAGGTTGCTTCTCGCAGCCACAGCAGTGGTTTTCATGTAGTAATACAAGGATAATGTCAGCAATTCAATCTATAGCTTTCACACCTGAAAAACTCTGAAGATACAAGTTATGAGACACAAATCCAAAGAAAGGCTTTGGTTTACAGAGCTTAAAGTACGGCTGTATGAAACTCATATGCACCTGGACTATGGGTCTGCATATGGACAAGGAAAACCCCAAAGAACCTAAAAAATACACATTCCAGGCATTGTTTGTGGATTCCAGAATTTCCCATGTACTCTATCAGATCATAACAGAAAGTATTTAGCATTTTTTGACATACCAAAGTGAGAAAAACACCATTTTAGAATGAAGGGGCAAGGCATTTATATATATATAAACAGCAGGCATAAAGCTTGCTCAGCAAGATCCTGACCTGCAAAAGAGCTTCCTATCCAAAATTATGAATCTTCTCAATTCTGACACATTTTGATTTATTGTTTAAACGGCTGCCCACAAGTCTTGCCTGGCTTATTCCCATTGACCATCACAAGTACAACAATGCTGCCACCATGATATATCTGGTAGACAACATGCAAAGATGAATTTACTTCCCCATAAGTACACACACACATTTCTTTTGGGAGCATGACACTCAAGAGATAATCAAGTCAATATGAAAAAAAAAAATGAATGAGAAAATAAAAACTATGTGTAGCACAACGATGACAATTAAAAAAAGAAAAAAACTATAAAAGGAAATATGTAAGGAGATGTTATTAGACCATTTCAGAAAAACACATATACCTTGTGTCAATCGGAAACCATATATCAACGAGAATGCATGAAGTGTGGTAATGGCTGTTTATCAAACTATAGAAACAATGAAAAAGTACCTTAATGTTAAATTATTAGCATGTAAGGAATACTTTAATCCAGTGTTTTCTTAACATCAAGAATAATTGGCTACTTTTTTCCTTCTAATTCCACCACGGTTTTGACATATCTTTGAATATTTGTCTGTCAGTTTAACTAACAGTTGCAGAGGATGTGGCCAAACAGATGATAGTTATCTGCTGCAGCAAATGGAACCAACTTGTATTATTTCAGGGGATAAGACTAATTCTGTTAAAATCAAATCTCAGTTGTCAAACAGAAGGACTGTTCCTTTTAAGCACAGAACTGAATGAACAGTAAAGAAAGTAAGAGTCACCTGAGTAGCTGTAAGGGAGAGCTCAATAAAACTTGGATGGCTTTTACAAGTAAATCAGGACCTCTTTTTCTTTTAAACCAAAATAACCAATGCACAGATTCATTGTTTGCAGGTCCCATCATAAGCTGGGCATATATGTACACTATAGTGATAGAAAATAATTTTTTTGGCTTCCCCCTTTTGAATATAAACTGCATAGAAGCTTCCTGGGCTGACTTCTCAAAACAGAAACTTGGTAGATCCTGTTTACTCTTTATAAAATGTAGAACTGTTATCTTACCTCTTCCTATGTTTTATGTGGTATTAAATAACATAGGAAACTCGGGATTTCTTCTAGCACTACATAAAGTAACCTTACAGGTTTAACATATACCGTAAAGTTTAAAATGCATTTGATGGTTTAAGTATTCACAGGAGGAAAGCTCATTTACCCATCAGTTTTACGGCTCCAAGCAGGGCAGCACTGCATAAAAGATACTTTGTCATTCCTTGCCCTTCATACCAGGCTGATTCCCCTACTGTTTGGGGACAAAGACATACGAGCTTTCACGGTGTACAAAGCCAGAGCCAATATTACATGGATGGAAAACATGTCCAACTGAACACGACTTACAGGTTTCAATTGCAGACTGTGAATTGCAACTTTGATAACTCATTTCTTCCAAGATCTCATACCTTTTAATTTAAGTAAACAAGAAATCATACAGACAAAAAATAGAAGTGAAGCAAAAGAACTCAAAAGACTCATGACAGTCCCCACAGAAATAATATTTACCTCCAGCACAAATCTGTAGGTTTTTCTGGAGGTCCATTTTAAAGATTTGTTCTGAAATGTAATAACCCTGAAACAGTTTTATTATTCACTGCATTTCATTAGAATTAGGGTACAATAAGGCTCTGAGGCACAAGAGGTCACACTCACAGCCACATGTGCATAAAGTCTGAGAGCTGGGAGTTACAGCTTTCATAGTATTAGCTTTTTTCCCCCCATTTGTCTTCCTGGTTGTTATGGTTTAGAAATGCTACTCTCCAGTTTAATGCCCCTCTTCTCCCCATACATGACTGAGACTCCAAAATGTGTCCAGAGAGGAGAACTGGAGGCACAAAAGGTGAAGATGACAGGTTGAGACAGGAACAATTTACTGGAAACAGCAATGAGATTAAAAAACAAACAGTAACTGCAGCCATAGTAATAAGAGAAGTGTACAAAAAAGGTGTAATTCACACACAAATTGCTCACCCAGCCCAACCTGACCAGACTCCCAGCCGTTGCCACCCTACCCTGACCATTTTCCTGCCTGCCACCCTCATTCCATCAGAAGGAACACCATTTCCATAAGCGAGGGAGAGTATCCCTTTCTCAAGCTCTTGGCAATGACATGTGACAGTTTTGAATAAAATTAGGGTCTTGGCCATGCCCACATGGCTCCAGGCTCTGCCCCCTCTCACCTACTGCAAAAACTTAGCCCTGTCCTTGGCTGAAATCAGGGCACTGGTCCAGGCAAAACACTGTGGAGTCAGCAAACCCCTGCTTATAGTGTTAGGGACTTGGGGCAATGAGTGGCAGCCAGTCATTCAATCCTGCTTACCTCCAGGTTTCACGCCTCCAAGCAGTGCTACACTGCTTATGTGGTACTTTAGATTTTCCCTGTCTTTCCTTTACTTTTGTGTTTTGTGTGGAAAGTGGGTCTGGGTTGAAAATAGTAATATCATGCTTAAATGATCAATGAGAGGGAAGAAAATTCAACACCAGTAAAGGATATCATGACTGCAAGAGATGACCTGACATTACACTGCAATCTGCTTGAGCCCAACATGAAAGAAAGAAGGAAAGAAAGGGGGCTCAGTGCAAGACTATATGCATCATGGCCAGCATTAAGACAATGTAACAAACCGGAAAACTACGTTCTAGCATTTCAGTGAGTCGTAGCCGATTGTGAACATTAGACACTACTTCAATTATTCTTGTGTCTATAAACTACCATCATCTGTCCATATAATTACTCACACATATACACAGTCACTGATAAAATTTTCAGATGACCTTAGAAGGAACTCTAATGTTCCTTTGTGATATTTTCAAACTGGAGCCCAGATTCATAAGGGGAGAAACGGGAGTGACACACTAGATAACACACAGGGAGCACCACAAAAAAAGCAAAAAAACCCCCAAAACCCCACTTTTTCTCAGTTGCAACACTTTAGTTCTGAAAATTTCTAGCTCTTTCAAGAACTTGTAGATCTTGTCAGGAGTTTTTATCAGGAAAGTATAGGTTCAGTTTACGTACCACTAACAGGATTTTTAAACTCTTCAAAAAATTAGAAAAAGTAGGATTACAATAGGAATTTAGGAGACTTGTAGATGTTTTAGATCAAACATCTTAGATGACCTTAAAATTTCCTGTCATAAAGTACCAAGTGTTACATAGTTACTCTATTTGAATCCAACGACTAGTATAGTAAAAAGTAACTCCCAAAAATAGAGAAATGTCTTTTAAGAGGCATAAAGCATCGCCATTTTACTCCAGTACTTTTAGTCAAAATGTGTATGTAATTTTGTACTTGCAATTTTAGTTATATTCTGCAGCTACTCTTTCTTGCTGAGGTTCTGCTAGTGTGATAATTTTTCTGTTTTTCTGCTCTGTGAAGGTACATGTACCTTCTAATCAAATCTTTCCATCAGCTGCAACTGTAGTGGATGGGAATGGATTGATAAATTATTTTTCCCAAGCTCAATTCAGCAATAAAACACCATTTCTCCCTTTCAATTTTTGGTGTAATTTTATTTCCTCCTTCCCATTCCCAGGTGTTGACTTCTTCAAAAATGAAAAAAAACCAAAAAAAAAACAAGAGATCAAGAAGAGCAAGAGAAAGCTCCAGCTTTTTTTCTTCCATGGGGAATTCACATTCTGTGCACCAAATACGCTCATTTACTTAAATATAGGTTTTAGCTCAGATAGGTGTAAGCATCAAAGGTAGAGGAAGATTGGAAGAAAATTATCAGATAATTCCTATAATTCCAAATTCTTCCTCAAGGAAATAGACATCTCTTTTCATTTGAGAATTTTTTCAAGAATCTGTTTTTTTTTTTGTACACTTGAAAGTTAAACACCTGTAACTGCCATTCTGAACAATGACCCTGGCAGTTCATGGGGAGTATGGACTACAGCTGCTGAGTTTCTAGTCAAAAATGTTTCAAGGCTTTAAAAAGGAGCTGGTCATTGGTTTTCCTGGAAGTGCAACAACAGAAAGAAGTGCAACACAGCCTGCAGTGTATCACTGCTAACAAAGGATTTGAAATAAACATCTATGCATCTATGGGTGCAAAATGCAATTCTCATGGAAGCTAGTACCAATAACTGTAAATGAAGTGTAATCCCATTGTTGTTCTCAAGAAAAGATGCTGAAGGTGCTTAAAGTAAAAAAAAAAAAGTCAGGTAGGGATTCTGACACAGCAGAATAGCATCATTTTAGAGATGGATACTGACTGAAGACTGATAGATATAATTTATGCCTATTTTCTTTCTTGACAAAAAGTCTGGATAAATAAAATTCATCAGCAATCATTTTGTACTCCTCCTAAAATGTAGAGAATAAGTGCAAGGCATTGGTTCCCATGTTTCTCAGTCCTAAATACAACAAAATACTCAATGGATATGCATCTGAAAATAATTAAATTCCTTATTTCCTATGTCTCTGAGGATTTGGAAAGGGGGTAATTTATCCAACTCAGAGTGGACATTTCTTCAGGCTGCTGCTGATACAACTTCTTGGTGTCTTTATTATTTAGAGAGAATTTTAATGCTGTTATTACTATTTTTTTTTAAGCCAAACATTCTTGAGAATAGTTTTTTAGAATACATAAATTCAAGTCAAATTGATAGAAAAGAAAAAACATATACGCCTGTGCTAGAAAAAGTAATTGATAGAAAATTTATTGGATATCAGAGTGAGCTTAAATTGTACATTTCTTTATTGTAAGTACTCTATATTTTACATAAATTCAATATTTAAATTATTTTATTTATTATAATACCATTTCCGTACTCTATTAGAAAGCTATTTTCCCTTACTAAGTGGTATCAAGATAAGATAGAATGAAAGTAAAGACCTACACAAAATCAAAGCTTTACAAGTGATGGTTGGGAGCAGGAAATAAATCCCAGTGAGGACTCCCTCCCCTACACTTATCATTTTGTGTTAAAGGTTGCTTGTTTCCTCCAAGTATTTATGCTATTATTTCTTAAATATTTTGATGTTCCTATATAATACCCCAAAAGCAAATATCCCATTGCCTTCAATAGGGAGAAAGATTTAATTCAGGGTATTTCACTCTGCAACAGCATTACTTGACATCTCTACCATCTACAAAGAAGTTCCCTTTGCATACTAACAGAGCATCCAATTAAGCTATGAAAAACAAAAAGTTTTACTGTAGTTCTTGCAATCTAAAAGAGGTGATTAAGGAACTTCTGAGGCATGCAGAGGTACAAATTAGCAAAGGAAAAGGATGTTAACAAGGCCAAGATTATACAGATAGAGCACAAGCCACATTATCTAGCCAGGATTTGATCTAACTGTTCAGCAGATTATAATTAGAGTTAAAAAGCTTGACATATTTCCAATTTTAAAAGCTGGTGTACTGTAAGATTCAAAGAAAAATAAGAATCTACTGTAGAAAAAACAAAGTCTCTAAGGAGCATCCCCACAGACATAAATTCACTTCAAAATAATATTTTCAATCATATTAAAACAAGTTAATAAAGACATGATTGAAAAAAAAAATTGTGCAGCATTTTTTACTGAGGACATGGTATCATTGACATGAATCAGAACTTTAGGTGTGTGTTTGGGGTTTTGACTTTCATAGAGCTATTTCTTTTCATAGCAGCTGGTATGTTTTGGATTTGTGCTGAAAACAGTGTTGATAACTCAGGGATGTTTTAGCTATTGCTGAGCAGTGCTTGCACAGAGTCAAGGCCTTTTCTGCTCCTCACACTACAGCAAGCAGGCTTCAGGAGCACAAGAAGCTGGGAGGAGACACAGCCAGGACAGTGGGTCCCGACTGCCCCAGGGATATTCTGCACCATATGGCATCACGTTCCTCATATAAAGAAGAGAGAGGAAGAAAGAGGCAGGGGATGTGCTCAGAGTGATGGCTTTTGTCTTCCCAACTCACCATGGCACATATGAGCCCGGCTTTCCTGGAGATCGCTGAACATGGGAAGTGGTGAACAAATTCTTTATTTTGCTTTGCTTGTGTGTGCAGCTTTTGCATTTCTTATTAATCTGTCATTACCTCAACCCATGAATTTTCTCACTACTACTCTCGCCCCATCCCATTGGGGTGAGCAAACGAGCGAGTGGCTGTGTGGTCTCAGCTGCTTGCTGGGGCTTAACCATAGCAAGGTGTATACATAACAAAACAGATTTCTTGCCATTTTTGATCAGCACGTGGTATTACCCTGCTTTTGATCCCTCAGAGAGTCACCTAAAACCTCCCTAAAAATTGCAATAAACCCAGTAACAAACAGACAAATACTAATGGATCTCTCTCACTAAGAAAAAATTAACAAAAACTGAGGCTAGACCCTAAGTAATTACATGAAAGGAACAGGCTATGATCAAAAAGCGAAGCCTCTGTGTAATTACATATGCTTTTGGAAAAGGCAATCAGTTTCTACAAGGTGTCTAGCTAAATTATATCCTTCTGGGGTTACTAGATGTCTAGTTGCAACAACAGTCATAGGTACAGTTAAAGAATTTTTAATAAATAAGAGCCTTTCACAGTTGAAATCTTACATGAGACTTGAGAAAAATCTTTTATACCCATAAATTCACCTTATTCCCCCAACACTAGCAGCAGGAAAGGCATAAAGGATGAATGACCATTGCCTTGGCTTAATGTTATTAAATATTTAACTACCTTCTTTTATTTATAAAATTTCGCTACATGACAATTTCCTTTACATCACAGTATATTTATGCAGGGAAATATTGAAAATTCTGGTACTATAAGAGGTTCAAATGTAAATTTTATGAACATGCAAGCAATGTAAAACTTACTGTTTAGTCATTAAATCAAAATTAAAAAATTGTTTTCCTTACCAATGCAGTTTCTTAAGTTCAAAGTATAACCCTGCTATTTGTACAGTCTGAATTGTGCTTGAAATTAAAGCATCCTTTTCCTAGAAGCCCCAGCTTGCAGCTACAACTCCCTTTTCTTCCCTGCAACTACTCCTGCAGTTTATAACATTCTCAAGCAGAGAAGGATAAGTTCAGACTCTTATTTCTATTGTTTGCACTGAACCTAGCTGAAAACAGAAATGCTGCTATAGAGACAGACTGGAGGTTCTCCTGCAACAATTCTTAGCTCAAACCTTTAAGAAAACCAGGACTGCTCTGCAAAGGAATACTGCTTGTTTGATGGCACAGTTTTACATCAGACAGAGGTGTTATTACTACTCTACTCTGTCATGAGAAAGAACATTGCTTGGATTGAGCACTGTAGTTTCCTGGCTGCTTTGGAACAGGATTAAGACAGTACCAACGATCAGGAAAAGAAAAAATACCTTGTGAAAAAACTTTTTTTCTAAATATAAAATTCACTAGTTACCTCTGTGATTGATTTTAAAGTCCTACTAAAGCTATTAAAGTCATACATCCATATACTTACACAATTACCCCATATAAGCAGCCTGTAATCTTTCTCCTTCACTTGCACCATCTAATGCAGAAGGAGCTATTTCTATACTTAGCTTTGGATGGGCTGACAAAAATGCTCTAACAATGTCATAGTGCAACCGGGCTACAAACAAAATGTGTATTTTTCTTTATTTTTTAAATAAAAGACTTGAAAAGGAACTCCAAAACTACAGAATTTCCAAACTTATCCAAACAAAGACTCTTCCAGGAAGTCAAGTCCCCTAATTTAAAGCCCCTCTTGAGCTGGAGTGAATTCAGTTTTAGTGCCTTAGTAATTTAGCCTTTACTGGGATAAAGATAATTGCAGCTCTTCCTGCCAAATCACTGTCATGTGGCAGAAGTGAATACAGAAGTAGTACAGGAAGAAAAGAGAGAGCACCAGAAGCATGGCTCTAAAGCATACCTACTTTTGCAGTCTCCTTTACACTTTTTGGTTGGTTTTAAATTAATTTTTAAGGTAGGACCAACTCAGCTTCAGACACAACAGAGATGGCTAACAGTTAATTGAGAACAGTCCAAACAGGTTGAGGCACACATACCAAGGAGTGAATTGCACTAGATGTTATATTCTTCAGAGTAGTAGAACACAGGCAAAGTCACTTCCATTTGAAATGAAAGATCACATTTTAGAAAGAAAATATTTCATCATTTGGGAGAAGATTCTGCATCCCTGCTGAACTCATTCATCTCAATTCTCTTTAAAAGTGTTGAACATATGCTGTGCTTTCTCAGGAGGCTATTGTAGCTCTGTATCCCAACAACATACGGCTTAATTTTCATACAGAGGTGTTCACTTTTTCTCATACTCTGTCTGGAGTTTAGGATCCCAGAATTTTTCTACACCACCACCCAAACCCTAATTTGTACTCATGACTCCTCCAGAGCATCTAGCTCAAATCAAAAGGAAGCCCATCTCAGGCAAGTGTTTTCAGAAGCTTCACAATATCTCCACAGTCAAATGCTGCACTTTCATCTCAGGGCACCTTCTTTGGCTACTGTACTCTCCAGAGTCCCAAAACCACATGGCTCTCTTTGGATTGCAAATTAGTCAAACTCTTTTGCATTTCCTCTCCTTAGGAATTTTTCTCTGATTTGTTTGGGATCATGGTCTGTCCATTCCAACATTTCTTCACCTCCCCCCCCACTCCCCCAAGGAAACTGATTTAGGTAAGATATCAATAACATTTGGAGAAATTCACAAGTTTAACTAATTTTACACCTGTATTCTCAGATCTTGTCTCATGTGTATGAATCTCTCCTGAATCTCTCTTGAAACCAGTTTAACCTTCAGTTTCATTGCTGTAGCCTGTTCTTTACTGCCAGGAGACTGTCTCTCTACAAATCAAATCACGGAGCCAGCACGTCTGTTTAATAACAAGAGGTCTAAATAAGTACACAGCTCCTCTTTAAGAAGTTTTGCATCAATAGCACTTAATATTGATAATATTTAAATGTTTCTATCACTTAGTGAAGCACCAGTGTATTTTAATATTGGAGTTTATGCTTCTGAGATAAAAAGATCCTTCTCTTGATTGTATATTCACAAATTTCTAATTGCTTATCACCACGAGAATAGCAGAAGCAGACATATTTCTTTATTTTCTCCCTCAATATGAGGGTCATACAAGAGCATTATACTTTCTTCAGTAGCCACTGTTGAGGCTTGACATTGGTAATTTAATGTGCTAACCCTGCTGAAGCTGGCTCAGATTGTTTCTGTCACAACATGTTTAAAGAGCTGCACGGTCAATCCCGTGCTGATATGAGAACCGTCAGTCATGCAGTGGCATTCTTTGCTGAACAGATGACTGACACCGAGAAGTTCAACTGCTCAAAGTGTCAGCTCCTCAGGAGGCTGAGACACAATCTTGGCCAGCATACAGATTATCTTAATGTTTACATTTTCAATATTTAACTCATTTTATTTTATTACAGAATAACGCCAAAGTAATTACGTGTTTGGACCTTTAAAACAAACAAACAAACAAACAAAATCAAGCTTGTAAAAGCTTACACTATTTCCAAATGCTCTTCAGAACACAGTAGACCTTTTAGAATTCAGTGTAGCTTAATTTCATGATTTTTACAAACAATCAAGGTCTCCAGTCACTCCAAAATATGAAATCTATTTCCTGGTTACAGCTTGGACTCTGTGTCTTTTATCAAAGTAATGAACAGAAACAGATACTTTCTAACCTTCCCATTTTCAAAGAGCTATTTTAACCAAAATGACTGAACATTTTTTCCCTTCCTCTTTTATAGTACATGAAACATTTGGTGTTAATGGTTGCTGTAAGTTGCTTCTGCCTCCAACAGCTCCATGACCTGGGGGTTCCTCTTGACAGGACCAATGGACGCAGCTGCTGCTTTCCCATTTTCAGGTTCAAACAGCAGCAAAGCCAAGTGCATATTCCCCAGGTATAAACAAAAAAGCCACAACCAGGGCCTGCCACAAAGAGGGACGGCACCCACAGCCCAGCCTAATGCCTCCAGGACTCACAGAAACACAGACAGCCCCATCCCCTCCTCCTCTTGGGCTGGCAGACACAGGAAGTCACTCATGTGGGTGTACACATGACACTCTCCCACCCCACGGGTCCCCAACTCACCAGCTGGCCATCCCTGTGGTCGCTGCCAACAGATACACACCGGTCCCACAGGCATTCCACACTGCAGCTACCCTCAAATACCTGCACCTTCCATCCACCTGATACCCCTTCCCAAATGTGGGGCCTCCTCCTAGTTGCTGGTGAGTTCAGCTTGGAGTTTTCTGGCAAATATCCATGACCACCTGTTTTGGGGGTAATACAGGCACTGACTGTCCCTGCAGCCAGCACCAGGTACCCATGCCGTGACCCATGGTCCCACGTAAGCCATCAGTGCTGAGTCCCTTGCTTGTTCTAGTCCCTCTAGTAGCTGGTTTTCAGGACACACACTTCTCCCCCTCCCACAGCAGCTGGAAGGCCCCCAGTCCCCAGTTGCTCCCACTGTAGTACAGGGCACCTTACACCCCAGTCTGACTCCAATAGCTGGCACCCACTGCACTCATGACAGTCCACCCAGCAGCTGGTAATCACACACATAGGTTGGAGAATGAGATCATGCACAGAGAGTTATGAGTCTTTAAATAAGGCAGAACAGCCTATGGTGATCTGGCAGAGGGCTCAGTCACACAAGTGCACTGTCCAGCCCTATTTTACATAAGATCAGCTCTTTCATACCCCCCTCCACCTGCTCCAACTTTTCATCTCCCCAATTCCTTTCCCCTAAACATCCCTTGTAAACATTACATAGTCACTCGAGCCTCCTGTGAATATTCCAAAACCTCACATTCCTTGTTTTCTACTTCTTATCAGTCACAAAATCCAGGTGGCCCTCTCCAAAGCTCTGTCTGCATATTTTTTCAATGGCACTTTAATTAATAGCTCAAGACTTTTGGTCTTTGGCACTGCTTCCCATGTCTCCGCAGGTGCAGGCTCTGTGCTCCTGTTTACCAGTTCCCCTTCAGCATCAAAACAATCCTTGATCATATAAGCTCAGTGAAGCAGATACTCATCTTCCACATGCCCTGACATACTGGACATAAGTTTTAGTATCTATTTATATCTGTAAGACCTCCAATGCAAGAGCTAGAGCATGAGTGTTTTTTGTGATGCACTGAAAACACTTTAACCCATAAGTTGTTAGAGACAGCAACATCCATTTCTTAGACATTGTATGTTACACTTCTAATGGCTGCTCACCCAAGACCTTTCTTTCAGATGTATTAGGTCCTTCATATAGTTTATACATTATTTTAATTCTTCATTCTCTGATAAGTTTTATTATAATACTAATCAGAAAGCATGGGAGAATATTAATAATTAGCTAAGTGCTTTCCAATACTACAAGGGCTATATATACAAGTAAAGTAATCATGCCAGTTTTTTCTTTTTTTTTTATGGTCCTTAAGCTAAGTAGCACAATACAAAAGAAGATGATCACCTCCAAATTGCCTCTGAAGTGCTCTTTTGAACTGTGCCAGGAATTATTTGACTGGAGACAGAAATCACGCATGGGACCACTGTATCCCTCTAACTGTACAATCAAGACTCAGTGTTGAGTTCTCTGCACCATTTAATTCACTGGTACTGAGATAAGCCCAAGGTGTCCATCTTCAGCCAGTAACTATCTCTTCTACAAACACCATCTCTGGACAGTCATCCTACTATACATACTTTAATCTGCTGCATATACTTTAAATATAAAAATAATTTAACTAGCACATTAATTATTTTATTTTTTGAAGTTTCTCTTATTACTATGCTTAATCATAGACAAAGATAGGGAAAAAATACACAGCAAACTTTGCTAATAATTATTTTCTATGTTCTATTAGCAATTTCTATGGCTTGAAGTAGCTCTAAGATTTGTATAGCTGCAGAATTCCTTTATTTTGCACAAAGGTCAGGGGAGCTCAATCAATTCTAACCTTCCCTCACCCTTGGAGTATGTCATGTCCTGCCATAAGGTGCAATGACATTAAGTGCACCTGCTATAGTTAAATTGACAATACATTCACTCTGGGCAAAATGATATAAAACACTTGAGCCAAGAGTAGGAAAGAAGTGCAGTACAAAATGTCCCTTAATAAAAAAACAATTTCCAGGAATCACACATTTTGCTTGCCTGAAGCTAGTTATTGAAATATTTGACTATTGCTTCCATCAGCTGCACAAAGCTCTTCAGCTCTAATGGAGACTTCAATAAATCATACACTTAAAAAATGCACAAACTGCAGTAAGAGAAGTATTATTGAAATAATAAACTATTTTCAAAAGGTATCTGCCAGTACCTATTGCATATATCATGATCAATTATGGCACAATAACTCTACTGTCACTTTTAATTGTTTTTGGCTATCAAAGCCTAAAAGCCTCAACAGAATCAGCCCAACACCATTACTAATTCTTCCCTGGTTCCTTACAAGACCATCATTTCACCTTCAATAAACAAAAGAAGGGAGAGTGCTCAGGTTTGTCCTTATCACCTGATCCAAGTCCCCATATATGAAATTTTACTTTAGACTTCCTTCCTTCCTATTTATCATGTCCTTCGTTATGCAGATTTAAAATATTTTTTTACCTGCTGACTCACCTGGGTCTGAGGAGGAACAAGGCCTGGGGGGGAGGGAAGGCAGGGGTTCACAGTTTTGGAGCAGCAGCTATTTCTGCTCCTGCACATCTATCATTAATATTTTGATGTATGACAAAACTCTGACACAATATGTGTGCTCATCTGCAAAGTTAACTCATTATCCCCTGGTAAATGATTTGTGACAGACAACACGTTTCATTTGTTTGCTCGTGCTTTCAGAAGTCTGTGGTTATTCAGCAAGCTGTTGCATGAGGAAATTTCTGAAGTGTTCTCTGGAAGATACCAGGCTCAACTGGAAGCAGGTTCTAGGGAGCAGAAAAAGATTGGGAGGTAACAAGCAGATATTATCTGCAGGACAACTGGGAACTAAGAACTCCTGGGGAAAGTGGGAAAGAGAGTGAAAGAGAGAAGTTGATTTCACCTCTTTCATTTCCATTTGCTTCACCCCACATATCTGGTTATTATATTTTAATTTCCTTGTAATAAACAGAACTTCTGAGTTAAGAAGCTGAATATCATTTTCAGTCACCACTCTTAAGGAAAACAGAAGTGTTCCTGTCTCTAGATTCTGCCCAGCATATCTGACATGAGTCACAGATTCAAAGAATATCTGGAGTTGGAAGGAACCCAAAAGCATTGTCCAACTCTTAAGTAAATGGCCCATATGGGGATTGAACCCACAACCTTGGTGTTACTTGCACCAGGCTCTAACCAACTTTTCCATCATACATTTCCCCACTATAAATAATAATCTTAAGGTAAAACTTCAAATGAGCAGCGTTGAAATAATTAAAACTTCAAGTAGACACATGTCTTAAGAGACTGTATCTGAGCTCCTTGGGTTTACATCTGAAAGAACTAAATTAATCATCTTTGCAGCATCTTAATTAGCACATTAATTTTCCATTGCCTTTCCTTTACAATCACACACAACAGGAATCTCTGTTAATTGCTTGTGCAGTTTTTGTGTATTGCACTGGCTCAGGCACTAACAGACACTCCTGTATTGCTGAGCTGTTTACCTGTTCTTTGCTAGGGTCTGGGCCCTGGAACTGCCCCAGGACCTGAAGCAACCTGGCCCTGGAGTCTGCTCTCTTCAGTCCATACATAACAAGGCTGCACATTGGCTCCAGGACAGGAGCAGATCCCAGTGTGGGAGGTTTTCCAGAATGTGCTTTGGCATTGTCCGGGAGAGTGCTATGACAGAACTATGCCAGGGACCAATGCAGTCAATTAAGATCTTATGTGACCAAGCTCCACTGCCCCAGCAGCATCACCTTTTAACCTGTTAGTATAGATACACCTCCCTGGACATAGATGAATGGATGGTGAAAGAATCTCCCAGCAGGTGCTTGTGTGCAAATCCTCCCTGCTGTGGGGGTCACTGTCCAGCTGTACACCACGTCACACCACGTGCCTTTGGGGCCCTGAGATATACTCCTGCCTGATTTATTTCATGGTATAGACATAGCCTTCAAAGTTCGTGAGATTTCTTTTTGCTATATTTAAGTACACTTGACAAGGAAGAAATCAAACTGTGCTTTGAATTATTTTATATTTCAATGAAGAGGAAAAATATAAAAGAAGAGGGATAATCATTTCTGAAATTCAAACAAACACCTCAGATAAATACAATCTGGTGCGTCTGACAAATCGAGGGAACAGAAAATACATATTTATTCAAGTAAAGCAATTTTTAGTAAACACTGATCATTAAATGAGCACATCTACTGTAAGGGAAAATATCATCGAAATAGTCAGCAACAATGCCTTCTTTTGAGGTTCCAACAGTAAGAGATTGTCATTACAAACTAAAACTGATACATCAGCCATCCTAGGAGGAATGGACTATAAAGCAATCAATATTTAGACTGTTTTAGAACCAAAATGGCACTGGCTGAATTGCAGTTATGATCAGAAATTTTTTGATGAATGGATATAAGAATAGTACAATTTAGTAGTGTTTACAATGAACAAGTACTGAAAACTTATCTGAAGCAGTGATCCATCATTTGTGTCAAACATGACAGTGCAATCATGCAGTAAATGCATGCTGTGTCAGATGCTACTGATTAAACAGACATGACTGCTGCTGAATCATGCGATTATGTTCCTCTCTATCCCATCTGCTATTATTAAACAGATGCAAATGCCTAAGAATAAAAGTAGTGAAGAATTGCTGTAAATACAAACAAGAATAGATGATTAAGCACATAAAAGCGAAGTGTCAGCATCAAATCAGCATCAAAGGAAGATAAAAATAAAAATAAAAATAAACCAACAAAAACCTGATAAGACTGTAATGTGAAATGAACCATATTATCAGAAAAAAATGCCACATTAATAATGTGTTGTAGAAGTTTACACTGTGTAGTCCTTTTTCATCACTTCCGTCCAGCTTTGAACTGCTGCATCTAGTTCAGATTTCATTAAAGTAAGAGCATAATAGAATGCCATTTTAAAATCATACTTGCTTGCTTGATAAAATATGATTTAAAGACTGATATCTGCCAAAGAACACAGATCCACAGGGGTTTCAGTGCCAAGATGCTTTTAAAAATTCATCAGGCTCTTCTGAATTCAACTTGTCCAGAGATAGGTAAAACAGTACACAGTGCTCTGAATCAGCACAGAGAAAAATGTATGCAGAAATTAGCACCAGTTTTCAAAACACAGTTTACAGGGGGGGAATAGAGTGAATTTTAACTACATTTTCTCTTCTTAGCCCTTTAGGAGTCCTTTTTTGGGTGATGTGCAAAAAGAGAGTAGATTTCTGCCTCCCTAAGTCTTTGCACAGCTGATTCTCACAGCAGACATTCATAACCAGTTCTATCCTACACAAAGAGAGCAAGGCACCTTCTAGATCACAGTTTTTGCTGTAATAATACTGAATTACTTATTGAATTAAATACCAGGAGTGGTATCAGCTTCATGACAATTCCATTTAGCTTTGTATTTGAGAACAGTATAGCACAGATAAAAGAGCATCTAAGAAGTCCCTGGGAAAACTGTTTGTTTGAGAAGTTCCAATTTATTTACAGAGTGTACAGTAGGGAAAGAAAGAGCCAAACTATTTGATGTTGCTTATGGATGTCATCATAACACAGTATGTGGGTGCTGCTTGCCATGACAGGGTTACAGACATACAATTCTGAGGCCAAATCAAAATCCCTAATATTCAGGGGTTTTTGGTTGTGGTGTTTTGTGGTTTTTTTGTTTGTTTGTTTTTCTTTTTTTTCCCTAAACAAAGCTTTTATTTCTGAGACTGGTGCTCACAGAAGTAATTTACACTTCTCCATGACCAGGTATCCTTTTCTACGTAAACTTGTACTAACAAAGAAACAGTCCCCTAATTATCACTTGTCACAGTGGAACTGGTTCAGTGATCTGCCAATGGAGCTGATTACTGAGCCTGTCATAATTACCTCTGGGAAAAAAAAAAAAAAAAAAAAAGCAGTATAATTTTCAGAGATAATCTCTCAAAAATTTAGTAGAGTAGGGGTTTGTTGTTGTTGTTATTGTTGTTTGGTTTTTCAAGACTTAATTGAAATCTGAGCTGAAATGACCATCACCCTTATCCTTTAATGGGGGATAATGCCAATGGCTGGCAGCAGTTGTTCTGCATTTGTACCAATAAGAGAGAGATACCTGCCCATGGTGCCACATGCTGGCACAGTTATATAAACAAATTACTGGGTTATAAAATAACAACAAAGAGCAGGCAATGCATAAATTCATGAAATTGAATGGTAGGATCTTCATAGATTTGGTGTTTCATGTTTTTAATATAAAACTCAGAATCAAATGCTGTTTTTAATAGAAGAGTCCACTCTTTTCTAATAGTGTGTTTCGCAGTAAGTCAAGATAAAGATGAGCAGAAATATTTAAAAAATCTTAGCTAATATGTGATAGCACGACAAGCGGATGTTTTTGAAACTAAAGGTATTGTAGTCCATCTGCACAGAATTGTCACTTTAATGGAAACAGACCCCATATACAAGACATTGTGACAGAAAAATTTGCATCACATCTGAAAATTGCACAGTTTATGTATAATTTAGAACCCATTAGGCAGAAAATGCAGTTTTCAGTCTGAGAAGATTTCACTGGATAAATCTTCTTGCATAATAGTAGCACATATAGTAGTAGTGACCTAGCAAATAAATAAAATATTTCCGGCTTAAGCCAGCAACTTTATGCTGGAATTTAATTCCTGTGTGAAACACTCAATACAATCAAATTGCCATATCTCAGACACACCACAGAAATGATTGGTGATAATGATTCAATTTCAGCTCATCACTAAGAACTGAAACTGCTTGGTGGTGATAAATTCAATCCCAGAGTATTGCACTGTGGACTGTTTGAATCAAGAACTTCTTAAAAATCTCTCGAGGTTCTGTTTGGACACTCTTTGTCTTCCCACAGGGCCAAGGAATCGGTCCAGCATCCCCTATTAGATCAGTCACAGCACCTATGACCCAAAAAAACCCTAGGTCAACATGTATCTGAGCAGAAAAAAGAATCAGGAGGGTCTTCAGGAAAGGTTTTAGGTGTCTGCCATTGCGAGTATCAGCTCAATGGCCTTTAACCTGGAACAGTGCACAGAGCACTTCCTGTGATCAAGCTGAAGTCTCATCAAACATCAGTAGTGACAGAAAAAGTTGTAGACCATAGGGTGAAAGAAGAAAAGTTCAGGTATGTCCATTTGAGGGCTAAAGTCCTAAAGGAATGTCTTTAGCCAGTATTTCTTCATGATGAAAAGGAAAGATGACATGTTGCAGGAAAAGGCAAACAATTTCAGTATTCCCAGTTTCTGTTCATCCCATCCACTGTTAGCTCTCCTTTCTTGAGCACAGAAGATAGCTGAGCACTTGACAGGCTTTGCAACAACACTAGAAGCATCACACATCCCATTTTCATTTGTCAATAATCTTCAGGGCTTCAAGCAGAGAAAAGTAACAGGAAAACAATATCAAACCAAACCAGCCAGCCAAACAAAAAAGCTCAGGAAAAAGATTAAGTCACAGAAACAAAATGTTCTGGCATCAGCAGGTGAGGACCAAAGGCCCTGAAGCATGGGAACTAATTAAAATATAGTATCAAACCCCAGAATCAACAAATTTTAGATCCCTTTTGGAAAATGCCTCCTGATCAAGCACCAATGAATCACAAATGTCAAATTATTAATGTTAATCTTATCCTTATCTAGTCACACAGCCCAACAAACTGGGTTTACAAGTAATCATTCAATCCAGATAATATCTGTGGCCTTAAGTGCTCATCATCTTGTAGGACCTCTGTCCATAATCAGGTAGTATCTTGGCTTTCCAGTTTATTATACTACTGGCTTTTTCCAGTGGTATGTCTGTGCACATTACCTCTCTTACATAATCTTTCCCTTTCCTTTCTGCTCTTCATAACTAAGTTTTTATTCCTTGGCAAACTGATGCAGGTGTTTTATCCTTCAAATACATTCACAGCTTTATCACAAGTAAAATAACCCAGTTAATAAATGTGGTCTGTACAATGAGTAGTCTCATTGATTATTGCATAATTTCCTCAGGAGAGTAAGTATTTTTTCCTATGGCACTGGGGCCAGTTCTGGAGTACTGACAGAGAAGTGTCAAGGATAGCAGTCAATAGCAGTGGTAGCAGATGCTCTCAGAAGACAAAACATCCTGTATCAGTTTTCCTGTTCAGAAAAGAAGTTCTTTCAGACCTCTGTTCTAGAAATAATGAGAAGACTATGTATTTCTGAACTGAGTATTATCAAACACCCCTCTATCCTGTATCAGAAGCTAACTTATTTATGTTGGGTCTTAAGTCAAGTATTTTCAGGATTCAGGCTTCTTCCCTGGCTCCAGATTCACAGATTAGAGCACTTCCTTTGCAGTCTTCTACAGCTGGTGAGGATCCTGGTCTAAGGTCTTTGGAACAGATAGGGGACAGAGAGAGGGGTATACTCAAGTCATGGTACTTATATAATGGGGTCCTGGTATATGACAACAAGAATATATGGCAAAACTGATGAGGACTCAAGGAGCATCATGAGGGATGGAATACATTTTTACTGCTCTCAAAGTTTCTTTGCCCTTTTTAAGACCATTCTAAGTAGAGATTTCTGTTTCTTTCATAATTGTTCATGGTAAATCCCTTCTTATACACCTTCATCTCACACCAAAACATTTTAAAAAGTAAGTATAAAATGAGAAAGGTTTTCTTTTGGCTACAGAAAATGAATCAAAACAAGAGCAATATACTCTAATGTATTATGATTGTTTTAATAAATGAGGAACATGGAACAGTATAAATCATTTTCACCTGAACGACTCTCATGGCAAGCCATTACAATACTCACTGATGGTAACAACTAACAGAAGTCTTCATAAGCAGTTATTTTTAAAATAGACTAGAATTATTTTATACTTTCTAGTTGTAGAATTATGTTAGGTTATCCAATGGCCTAAACTCTCACTGAAAAAAAGAAAAAAAAAAAAAAACCAAAACAAAAACAACAAAAAAAACCATCAGCAGTTGCTTCTGGTCACTTCAATTGTAAATAATGAACAATTTGAGTCCTGAGAATAGATGGAAAACAAAAATCCTGAGAAGCAAACCACCATATCTGCCCATTAAACTTTACTATAATCTCAGTCCCTAGAAAAGGCAGACTCTGATATGCCACACCATGCATGGCACTAGTGCTTCCTTACAGAAAACCTCACCTACCCCTGGCATTATGGCAGCAGAGGTCAGAGGTCTGCAGCTGTTCTCTGAAAATAAGCTTAACTCATCCTAAAAGCATTCTTCAGCTAGCTTTTTAACACTGACATGACATTAAAGTGAGTTTCAGAGAGTCATGAAGCCTATCTTTTGATTATACATTCCCTGTAACTCTCTGATGTCATCATCCATTAATGCACAGTGAGGTTTTGATTCTGCTGAGAGTGAGAGCAACAGCATTTTATTTCTAAAGCTATGCAATTTAAAATGTTGCTACATCTATTGACTTCTGCAATTATTTTTTTTCATGTTACTGGCTATAGTTATAACTATGAAGTCAGGCATATGACCAGAGAAAATGAATAAAAATGATTTTATTTTTAGAGTGTTTCTTTGCATAATTAGATATAGAAAATGCATGTGATAATCATGCATTTATTTTAGCAGTTGTTTTGTTCTCAAAGGTGGTGTATAAGCAGTATTACGATTGCTCAGTCCTACTCAGGAATGAAAATGTGTATCCTCCCTAGCTGTGCAACAAAACCCCACAGTAATAGGCATCTTCTTGCTGACCAAACGTGATCCCTTAAACCAAGCTGGAAAGCACCTGTAGTCCTATTTCCCTTCCTGTGCAGATCAGTGAGAGGCAAGAGTGGGCACATCCTAGATGATGAATTTATCCCTCTGTGTGACAGAGCTGTGTGAACTGGGGTGTTTTGTAGAAAGCATTAGATGTGCTGTGCTGGTATAGAGCAGTAATAAACAATTCTCCCTTGAACTAAGAAGGCAACCAAAGATATCTGCAGGGAACAGGTGGCATAAACACAACGTGCAGCTAGAACAGGACCTGGGGAGGGTCACCACAGAGAAGTTAGCAGGATATAAATTTACATGATATTTGCAACTGTAATATAGGCACATTAAAATGCAATATACATAGTCATATGCACTAAAATAATGTACTAACCAGAAAAAAGTAATCAGTGAATTCAAGCCCAAATGCGTACCCTAAAAATGAGCTTATAGTCACAACCAGATGATCCAAAAGGTACCTTATCCTGAATTTACTGTTTCCAATGCCAGTACTGAATTTTTCTTCTGAACCCGTTTCAGGCATTTAATGTACTTCCAAGGGGGCTATACTGATCATCACCTGGAAACAAAAGCCCAGACATGGATGCTGCTATCACACAAAGGAGCAGGAGGAGGGTTGGTTGGTGGAAAGCCCTTAATCAAAACAAAATTTAAAAGTTAGCACATTGCCACTATCTGGAATGTGGAAGTAGGAAGGCTATCTCTGACTTAAATCAGGAACAATCTCTTTGCACTAGCATTAGTGAAGTGTATCCTTGTTTAATCTTTTTATAAAATAGTAACTGAAAAGCAACCTGCAACCAATTGTTTCCTTGCATCTAAACTTCCTGACCCCAAACCTCACCACTGAGCTATCAACCACTGAGCTCTTTATTCCCTCACATGAATCTATAGTATATTGCCTGGTTATATACCTGCATCTTTAATGAAAACACCACTAAAAGGGAGAGCAGAGGAATGCAATGATGGGGATTAGTGGACCAATTTCAGCTTCTGCAAGAACTGTATGGAAGTCTCAGCCCCAGCACCCAACTGCTAATAAGGCAGCCCCTGGAAAATGGATCAGCTGCAGGCATTACACTTGTACTGGTTACTATTGCCCTTCTCCATGATGTATTGCAAATCTCTTGCACTAATTTTGTTGGCTTAATAAAATAATGTATGGGCACACTCAATTAACATACATTCTCCACAGTAATCTTCACATCTAATGCTTTGATTTTATCTTCCCAATATTATGAGGCTCTTGTTGCAACTTGGTAATTTTATTCTAAATTTACATGATACTGAATTTTCCAGTAGGTTTGGAGACAGGTTCCTTTTGGGGTAATGAGGGTAGTTAGACTGGCCACATATTTCAGTTGTGCCAGGCAGAAACAGACTTACCTGCTGTGAACCACAGAATTTTCTGTCAGGAAACTGGGTGAAATAATGAAGGAGACTGAATACCCACAGCACTTCAGCCAGCTTCTATACATTTGTTTGAGGAAAACTTGCTGGGTGTCGACAGTTTGTTTTTACACATCTATTTCAATTACATGGTTTCCAGCAAGAAAAGTAATTCCTTCTCCGATGATTTTTGTAAAAAAAAAAAATCTACAAAACCTTGAAAATAAATTTCCATCTTATCATTTGTTCATGTGTTTATTTGATTCAGTTTGCCTTGTGTCTTAACTTTGAACTCACTCATACTCCACTGTAGTTTCTTTTAAAACTACCCTATGAAATTCCCTGTTGCCATGTGCCAAACCTTTTTTGAGAGCAGTCTTACTATAGCTGATTTATCCTTTGAATATAAGAGAAAAAATGATGCTGATAAACTTAAGGAAAAATGTTAAAACAATGGTACTTTATACATATGGCTTATGCACATGAAGTGATAAAGAAGAGAAAATTGTGTTTGCTGCTGAACTGTGAAAAGTAAAAGAAACAACTGTGGGAATTAATTTTGTTATGAATAAAGGATTTTCTAATAGTTTAGCATTAAACAAAAAAAACCCTATAAAACCCACAACCCCAAAACCAAAAAACTACAACTAACAAAAAACCAACAGAACACAAACAAAAAGAAAGAAACAAACAAAACAAAAGACACCCCACCCCCAAAAACCAAAACCAACCAACCAACCAAACAAACAACAAAACAAGGAAGCAGCCAGCTACCAAAAGCAATAATTACAGACAAAAACCAGTGTTTTTATCTTCTACATCAAGCCTTTCAAACACTCTCTGGGAAAGGAGGAATAGTTTCCCTTTACTAAGTAATTTATATAAAAAAAATTTAAATATTCTGGGATTTTTGACAAACATATCAATCACTAAACTCTTGTCAATGGCCCTTCCAGAAGTAAGAATAGTTACTTTTGAGCCTATGCATTATATCAAATAATTCTGGGATACTAGCCCTAACTGCAATCTGCACGTTATATTTTCAAGCCACATCAATTGCTCAAAATAGTTCTGGAAAAGACTGTTTAATTCTGCACCCTTCTTATTTTGGTTTTCACAAGTGTGCAAAAGTAGCCTCTGATTAAGACATTTGTGTCTACAGTTGCAGACCACACAAAAGACACTGTCCCATAGCTGTTGTCATCCTCATGAGACACTTCTAGCACTAAGGTCCTTTTTACACATTGTCCTAGACCACCAAGCTCATCTGTATCCTAGTTTAGAAAAAAATGCTACATTTAGAATTTAAAAGGAAACTCTTCTGCCACATAAACCATCATATTCAAAACAAGTTTTTTCCATTTCTATAACACAATATATATGAAATGATGTGTATACATTATACTTACATAAACCAAATTTAAATTGTCTTCTAGTTATTATTTTCCTACTCATTTGCATTAAGTTCCACTTCTTAGTTTGCTTATAAATACTTGGGGTGGTTTAAGAAGCCAGTCAGCATCTCATGCCTAAACTGGAATAGAATCTAAAGCTAACTATTCCTTCACCCAAAAGTTCTAATGTTTTTGTTTTTCAAGCAGGCTACACAGACTCGAACCAAGCATCAAGGATCATTCCCTGAAGACTGAGTAAGTGGCGAGAATTAGAGACATGCTGTTATCCTCAGTTTCCTACTGAAAACATACAGCTAATTCCACTTCATTTTTTGATCAAGCTCCAGATATTTAAGTGATTTATTGTTGTGGTAGCTAAGACCAACTTGTCATTTTAGCAATATCTGAAATCCTAGCACTACTTTCAAAAGTGGCAGAAGATGAAACATTTTTTATTATTGTTTTGAATGCACAAGACACTGAATTTGAAATTGTAATAGTTTAGAAATCAAAACATCTTTCCCCAGAAGCAATAAACTTCTGTGTTCTATGGGATTGTTCTTTGGAAGTTGTTATGCACGAAATGTTTTTTTCTATTCACACTGTTAATCCAAAATTTCAGAAGTTTTCTATCTTTTTGTATGAGTAACAGATTAGAATCAAAGCAGATTTTATTAACAAATTCTACTGCGTTTGAAAGAAACATAGATAAGTGTCTGCTTAAGTTGGTTGGGCCTGCATTTTCTTTTTTATTTCCCTCTATTTCCCCCTGAAAAGAAATATTTTAACTTATGGTCCTTATGACTTTTCCCTCAACATTGAAATATTAATCTTACATTAACCACAACAGTGTCATAGTAAAATATACTCATTTTGATTTTCATCAGTTTTTCTTACATATATAGCCCTTCAGAGATTCCTAAAATACTTACAAAGTATTTCCTGGGTTTTCCTCAGAGCACATTAGTTTTGCTAGATTGCACCTCTGGCTTGCTTTTACCTATGTTTCAAGTCTCACTGAGAAATTACAGAATTTAATACAATAAACATCACATATATGCTATTTATACTCCTTTGAAAAAATCACACGAACAAAAAAGAATGCTGAATTAACTGTGTCAATCCAGAACAAATTTCCTCTACCAGTACCAACAGAGCCTCTCTTATCAATAGAAAACAATTTAATAATCTGTAAGAAAGCAAGAATAAAGGTATTATTAAAGTCCACTGCTGCAGCAAGGTGAACTGCTTTTTTTCACTTGTACCCTGTTCTGCATTAGACTTAATGTGTAATTAGGTTCCTAAACTGCCTAATATGGCCTTTTGCCTCCCTAAACAAGATTTATGCTGCAGTCTGCTCTGCATTTAACTTGGAGAAGCAGCCATAGCCCTTCATGATTGCATTCTTTTCACTTTTTGTACTATACAGAGACAAGAATTTGGACAGTAGCACTCTGGCCAAATGAGGGTGTCTGATTTACCTTTTAGTTGGAAAGATATGTTTTTGCTGGATATTTGGTTTCAGACAGACTGGTTCACCAGTTCAGTTTCTTTTGACTAACTGACTGATTTCTTCAGCTGACTAATAAATGTGGTGAAAAAAAGAGCGATGCACTGCAAAAGGAAATATTAATAACTTCCATACCTTTTCCACTGTTCCTATGAGTAAAATGGCTTCTTTCACATCTCAGTGGGTTCATATTTGTCCTGACAAATTAATGGGATTAAATAATATAAATTTAAAATTTATTATTTTTCCTAAGTTTCCTATGTATCCAAAATTGAAAATTACATAGTTCTCTTGTGATTCTAGATTATCTTCTTTTTACCCATACTTAATGGAATATTTTAATTATTTAGTCAATGAAAAGCATTGCTTATTAAAGCATCATGAATACACAGCTGAAGAAACTAGAGGGAGAAAATCTCTAACATTCATAAAGTGATAAAAGAAACAAAATTTCCAGATCCTGCTATTATGAAAGTACAGCTCTCATGTGGATTTTTAAAAACAAGATTATAAGACAAATTATACTCAGCTCTTAATGAGCATTCATTCCACCTAAACTTGCAGGTGCCTATTGGCATAGAGAACTCAAGGGGATCCATAAACTTCAGTGTGTGGATGAGCACATCAATACTGAATGCTAATAACTCAAACAAAGAGAAATAGAAGAATTTACAAGAATTTAATAAAGCATGTGATTTACACTGAAATGAATGTTTCTGCTCGATGAATTTCACTAAAAAACCCCACTGGATTATGCTTGTCTACACCTGTTCTTCTGTTGCTTTACAGTCTGCTTTTGGCTCTGCTTAAAACTACACAGGTGACTGCAGGATGCCTAATAAATCATAAATGTTATCAAAATCTCTCACTGGCTTCCTTACTGTACAAAAATGGCATCACTGCCTTACTGGTTTATACTGAGATCAAAATGTTGTCTACCAGATTTGATATTCAATTACAAATTTTTACTCTTACACTCTGATCCAGAAAAGACTGGAAAACTGAAGGTTACTTATGAAAGGAATAATCTGCTGTGTTCACATAATAAAGACTAAGTAAATTGTACTTTTTCCCAGATTAGAACAAATGTGGAATTAAGTTTAATAAATTTGAGGATTATTGCATGTAAATGAATGAGCTCAAATTGTTTTTGTCTTTTTAATTTTTTTTCCCCCAAACTTCTTACTGTCTTAATGTAATTCTACATCTGCATAGTGAAAAATAATTGTATTCCTGAAAAGATAAGGAGGAACAGTTGTGCTGTGTTGAGGAGTGGCTGAAATAAGCCGAGAGATGCCTTGAATCAGACTTAACAGGGGGGACATTGCTTGCTGTAGGTGCCTGCTATAAACCACATGATCAAGAAGAATCACAGAAGGGCTTCTTTAGACAAAAGAAAGAAACCTGATGATCATGACTGCTGCTTAGGGGGAACTTTAACCAGCTGAGAAGGAACTTTAACCAGCTGAGAAGGAACTTTAACCCACTGAGAAGGAAATAAGCTTGGGTGTGAACAACGCAGAAAGCTTTCTGCAGCCTGCTGATGACCTTTTCTTGCTGCAAGAGACTGACAAACCTGACTAGGTAGATACTCTGCTGGACGTGTTCATCACAGGACAGAAGAACTGGCCAAGGACATGAAGGCCAAGGGCATCCTGGGCTGCAATGACTATGAAACTATCAAGTTTAAATTCTCAAAGAAAATAAGCAAGAAAGCAGTAGAACTATAACTAATGGAATTAAACCCCTGTATTTCATGAAAATTGATTTTCAATTGTCTAGGGATCTGCTTAAGAGGATCCTATTGCCGAAAACCTTGCAAAGTAAAGAGGCAATGCTACTTGATTTCCAAGGGAACCTTCCTCTGTGCAGAAGAGCACCCATTTGGACATGCAGAAAGCAAAGCAAGCATAGCAGAAAGCCAGCAGAGATAAATCACCTCCTATCTGAGTTTAAAAGATAAAATGAAGTGCCCAGAAGATGGGGCAGGGACACGCTACTCATGACAGATTTAGAAATGTTTTGCTACAGGCAGGAATGGAGTTAAGAAAATCATAGCACAGCTGGAATCGGAAAAATGTGAGGGAGGTGAAATGGGTGAAGAGAGATTTTGTACATCCAGATTACTCAGGCAGCGAAAGACAGACCAAAGAGTGTGTAGCACAATGTTCAGTAGGACAAGGGATCCAATAATTCTGTGACATAGAGGTGTCTTTCATCCAATGATGAAAGACCAACATACTCAAAGCTCTTTTTGCCTTAGTTTTCACTGGAAAGGTCTGCCCTCTGGCCTTCCAGTTCCTCAGGCTTAATAGAGGTCTGTGGTAGTGAAGCAGCACCCTCAGTAGAAGAAGACAGAGCTATGGAGGGCATAGAATCTGATGGGATGCATCCCAGTATGCAGAGGGAGCTGTTCACTATCACTGCAAGGCCACCTCTATCAACTTTGACTCATCACAGAAGCAGAGAGAAGCTCTTCATGACTGCAAATGAGTACAAATTACTCACTGCTTCAAGATGGACAAGAAATAATGTCCAGCTTCACCTCAGTACATAAGAAAATGATGAAGAAAATTCACCTCAAAGCCACCCTTACTCTGAGTAAGTTGGAGAGTGAGGCATGCATTCTTCAGAGATCCCTTCCTACCTAAATTATTCTATGGTTGTGAGTTTTGCCCTAAGCCAGCACCATATACACTGGTGGAAAGAGGACCTGACACTGGTTCCTGGATTCCAAATGAAAGATCATGTACATCCATACGATTTAGTGCCATGAGAAACCCCAATGTGATAGGTGAAAAGCTTATGTCTGCTATTTTTGAACAGAGATGGCTGCACTTTCATGTTGTACATTCCTATTATTAGTGATGTAAATATCTCCTGGTATGAGTATCTGTGACTACACCTAATCATACAAAAAATTTATTCAAATCCATCTTCCTATTTTTTCTCCAAATGAAATTACTCTGAAGAAAAGAAAATGAAAGTGAACCAAAGAAACAATAAATTGGTAATGTTTATACGGTAGGATAGAAAGTAAAATAAGCCCTTTAAGCAGGTCTGTTTCTAAATCACCAGTTCAGGTTCTATATTAAGTAAAAAGGAGCCATTATACGACAGTGATCTTCACAAGCAAAGTACTAACAAATAAGCCACCATGAATAGCTCATTCTCACATAAGATACAAGACATAAGTCTTTCTGAAGAAGCTTCATCACCTGTAGAAAGCTATACAAATATATATATATATTTAATCCAATCTCTCTGAACTAAAAAGATAAAAAAAAAATTCATTCCAGAGATCACACTGTATCTGTAACCCCGAAATGTTTACTCTGTAAATGAACAAAGCAATATATATCAATAAACTATGAGATCAGACAATTGAAATTAATTGCACAAAAGTTGGTGATGCCATGATGAATTTTGCCTTTTCTTTTATACCCCTGTTATACCTTTTTGCAACTTCTGTATTGTTAGTGCTTTTTGCCTACATTCTTGGACTTGTTTGTTAACAAGACTAAACATTTTAGAGGCTTCGTAGTTAGGGTGCCAGGGTGCCCAAACCCCAAGGTCCTCTCCAGAACACGTTTTGTAAACTAAGATAAAACCATCCAGGGGAAGGTTTCTTGAGAGGGGGGGCTCATTTGAGCCTCTCATTAGAAAATATTTAATAGATATGCTAATTAGTAAGACTTAGAATGTAAGACCAGATCTAGAGGAGAGACTTTGCGGTGGCGATGGTGGGGTGCACAGAGGTGTATTCGACCTGTTCGTGGTGCACCTAAGGATCCTTACAATAAATACCAAGGTAAAACCCTTTTTTCCCTTCTAACCATGTTTGCCTCTTAATTTTTAAGACCAAGAAAGGCATCATTGGTTCCCAAAAAAATTTTCACTTAAGAGAAATGTCTACTTATATGCATCCCAGTTTAAGTGACTTCTAGTACACTTGTGTCCAAAGACTGTTTCTTTGCACATTATTGATTTAGCTGTATTTTTCAGGCAAACTGCAATACATATTGTAAACACAGAAAAACATTTAGATAATAGCATCGCCTTAAAATTCTATAAAATACAGTCAATCAATCACAATTCCATGCAATGTTTTGAAATTCCACAACATTCACTTTCTGATTATAAAAATGTATTTAAATGCCTGAAGTTGAGCAAATTAGATTGGTAGTATGTTTTATGAAAAGAGACTGTCTTGTATAGTGCTATGGTTTTCAGCCCTACAGAGCATTACAATGAAAACTGGACAAAATTTGTTGGAAGTGATTAGGAACCCTTCATTTAGAATGTCGATGGAGGAAGCAGTTAAATTACTTTTCAGAGTAATGACTAAGACAAAAGTAATTTCAAGTTGCAGGCTATACTCCAGGCCAGGCAGTACTTAAACTCAGGAATTAAGAACAGCAAATGAAACTGATTGAAACCTAAGATACCAAGAAAATCTCTGAGAAGAGATCTGAGTGAAAACAGACTTGGATATGTGTACAAAGACCCTGTCTTAGTACAGGAAATGGAGGGAAAAGTTCTTTAGAGGAATATATCATCCATTCCACTTCTTCTACCATTAAAAATTTGCCAATCTCCTCAATACTGTATTTTTTTAAAGCATATATTTGAATGTAAATTAGAATACTCTGGCGTCTTGAATTGAGCTGCAATTTCAGAATAACATGCAAAGCACTAAAATCCATTTAGGGTATAATTTTTTTACACTAAAAATGTGATTGTCTACCATGTGATCCTATTTAGTGTCTCTGTTATTCCATTCCTTCCCAATTGCTTATTCTCATGCTATAATCATAGCTTCTGCCTGAGACCAGAGTTAACATTTTTCTGCAGCACATTTCCACTGAAAGCCTCTTGTCTGTTCTCTTAGACTCCTCTCTTTTTTAAAAATTTGCTTTTAGTTAACCAACTCCCTCTCTTGCATCTGTCAATTGCACAACACCAGGACCAGCAACTTTCTTGCTCTTTATTCTCTTTGCAAAGCAGACATTTCTTGGGTGATTCACAAAAGTACTGGGAAGCACCTGGAAACTCTATTCCACTGTTTGAAGATTCCCTTTGCGGCACAGAAATGTCACTGGGCCAACACTTGTGCAAGAGACCAGCACAAGAGGAATTCTGCAAAAGGTTCCAGCAGGTTCTAGGTTTTTTTCCCCATGAGAAAAGCCATAAAATCAGCTTTTGGAAAAGAAGAAAGTGTTACTGCAGCAGATATGACAGTTAAATGAATCATTCAGTCTAGAAGTTCAAGTACTTTAATTCTTCTGGGATGTCTTTCATGGTTTTCCATATATGAATTTTATTTTTCTCCTCATCACCTGGAACTGGTGGCTGAAAAATGACATTAGCAAGTCTCACAGATCTCAGTCACTGAGATTCACTGTATTACCAAATTTAAACAAAAAAATCATTCAAAACAAAACAAAACCAAACAAAACCAAACAAAACCAAACAAAACCAAACAAAACAAAACAGAACAAAACAAAAGGAAACAACAGAGTCCGTGAACATATAATTGTATTCTAGGATTATTTTAATCAAAAATCAATGCTTGTTCAGTGCTGCAAATTAATTCCTGGCATATTGCTTTGTTTTGGAAATTAACTCAGACTACTGATATGGGATGTAGAAATTTAAGCGTCAACATCACTTTTGAAAATGGTATTTAATCCTCTGCAGAAAAGCAACAGACATAACATGTATAGCATGTATAGCAGAGGAGCACATGGAATCCAGGTAGATAACTAATTTTGACCCTGAAAACTTTTTTGAAGATGCTGCTTAACACACAGCATCTAACCCTGCAGGAGGCTCAGGAGCTCAAGCCTTGATACGGTTGCACAACTCAGTTGTGTATCCATAAAACTGTGCTATATTCAACCACTAAGAAGCCTGAACCAAATGTCAGCATAGCAGTGGCTTTTGTGCTCTCTCTTTTGATATTCAGGAACTAATGATGTGTGCACTCCACAGGATATGGAAAACACTTTATTCTATCCTCTGTGTGACAGAATTCAAACAATTTCCATAGTACTCAACACTGACTTCTTAAATGAGCTGTTGGCAGTTTCTGCTTCTTATGTTGAAGATGTATCACTGTGCAGGAAAAATATGAGATTAATTCACATCCATTTTTTTTGTATCACTCAGGTCTTTATATAATGACCATTGATTTATGATACAAAGATAAGGCCAGTGGCAATTACCAACTTTCTATCCTTAAAAGCAGTACAGCAGTTGCTGTGTTTACATGCAGTTTATGCCTGAACAAGTATTGCTAAAGAAGAGCTTGCTAAATTAGTTCAGGGAATCGCACAGCAATTTCACCTAATTGCCATTTGTCAGAACTTTATTACAATCACTGAATATTTTTAATTATATTAAGAAAGGGAAGATGTCAACTCACAATTTTGTAATATGTCAGAGACTCCACAAAAACAATTCCATGGTTTATCATTTCAACATACACTCATGGTATCAAATAGTGATTGTTGTCTAAAATTACCAGCAGTTAAGGGGAAAAGCCTTTGTTACATCTTGTGCTGTTGATTTATGATTCATTACTGTTTTAAATATACCAAATTTGACCAGATGATTTCCTTCATACTATGTATGCATACAAAGAATGCAGAGGTAGCTTTACTAAATATTGAATTTTTAGAGAGTTCAACTGAAGTCAGATGAATTAAATGAAAGAATTATCAATACCTTTTCCACCTGCCTTTTAAAAGAAAGTTGCTGCAACTGAAACTTCTACATTGTGTGTACTCTTAAAAATCCCAAAGCATTGGATTGGGAAACTCAGGAGGGCATTTTCTGGATTATGATCAAGTTAATGGGAATAACAGGCATCAGGCAAGGAAAGGACAATACAGTACATAAAATTCATGCATTGCAGCATCCACTGTTGACATTAGCCTCATATCCTAGTCATTTTTTCTGACCTATATATTTCTTGCCAAATCATAAGTTTTTAAGAGAAATTGTCTTGCTGATGAATAATTCATGCACAGCAGTGCATTAAGGTATTTCAGCTTTTTTTATTATTTTTAACATCATGAAGAACCAAAATGGCATTACATCCCACTAAAAATCTATGAAAATATACTAGAAGCAATTTCAATGTTAATACACTGCAAGGTAATTTGATACTGTACATTGTAAAAAGTTTAAATATGAAACTAGTCAGGCCTAGCATATATAGGACTAGACCTGTAGCTCAGTCTTTACTGACAGCAGCCTGAATTACCCAGTAATTTCAGCCACCTTTTCCTCACACGCTGCCAGTTTAATAATTAGTATATTCTTCTGTATGCAGTAGAAGATTCTGGTGGGTTCAGTTTGGATTTATGAAGTTAGTTCACTATTTGAAATAGTCTTCAAAATGCAAATGATTCACTCAGAAATTATTTAAAAATACCTCCCAGCCAGTAATTCTTGCAATTAAATAGTAATTAAAGAGAGATACTGTTCTGTGGAAATCATCATACTGCTCTGTGGAGACACTTGAGTTTAGAAATAAAGTTTACATAAAATATGATGCTTTACTAACTTAGTATATGTATTATGTTAAATAAAAAAGTTTGTATTTAATCTTTTCAATTTATCTGTGCTGAAGCAGGTGGATAATTCCAGGGAACTTTATACACTTCCCCCCAAAAAAATATTGTCAATATCCCCACTGTTAGAAAAGCCTGTTCCTGACATCAAGATATAATGAGCTCTTATGAAGACAAGGATCCCCTTTGCTTCCATTCATTTGATCACAAGGCAGCAAGATCATTACCCACACCCTCACCTAGAAGTGTGCACAGCCATGCTGATGTTGTGCCTTGGTATCCTGCCTACACCTCTTCACTGTGCCACTGCCTGGGCACGTTGGTTCCTGGGGAAGAACTGGCACAGTGGTGCTGTCAACATCCTTGGACTGACCACACAACTTTGCACAGGTGCTGCAACATCTTGTCTTACCCAGGGCTTCTTCAGATTGGAAAAGAAACTGAGCAGAAGCAGAGCAGCCCTTCGTCTGTTAAGTCACATAACTTTGCATGTGAAACCATGTTTCACTAAATTTGCAGCTTATTCACTATTTTGCCCTTCTTCTACATCTCTCCAACATATAGGAAAATAAACTCAGGCATTTCATTCTACATCTATCATTTATCTACAGGAAGAGGAACACTTTAAGAGTAATTACTGAGTTACAGAACAATCATTAAAGATGTACCTTTACTCTCAATTGCACTTTTCAATCACCAATTGGTCTAAATACTGTCCTTCATGTTTACTGACTACTGTATGCCCCTCACTGATAATTTAGTAGAGCAGTTCCCTGGCACACTGTCCTTTAGAGCTTTTTTCAGCTTTCTAAAATAAACTATTTTATCTCAGTATGAGAGAGAACATCTTACCAGATGACTCCATGGGAAGGAATATGACTGGTAACCAAAAATATTTCCTAATGCATTCTTCTTTTTTTTTTTTTTTTGTAAGAGCATGCCTCCCCTGTTTGACATCACTTGTTTTATTAAATGGTCCACTCATTTTAACAGCATTTGGTTTCTACAAGAAGAACACACAAAACACTAAGCGAGAGAACACTGACAAGAACGACAACAAAATTTATCTCAGGAAATTGAGACATGTATTTGCTGTCCTTACTAAAGTATTGTAAGATGAAAAATAGAAATCACAATTCCTGTTGAATGTTAATGTTTCACCTGAGTCTACTATTCTGCTATTCTCAGAGATTAATCAAATTAAGCTGTCTGATACCAGATAGCATTTTAAGAAATTCTACATGAAATGATATCAATAAGCAACACTCATAGACTAAAGAAAAATGAAGATCTATTAAAAACATACATTTCTATAGACAAAATTACAGTAATATCCCATGCAGGCTCAAAAATAAAGTTTTCCTGGCTTCATGTGCCCATATAAAATTAAATTATGCTCCTTCTTATACCCAAAATTCAGTCAGTCTCTTTAGTCTCAAGTTGAATATCTGCATTTCTCATTCTGCCCTTCTATTTTTGTTCCTCCTCCCATACTCTCTCATACTCCTTCATCAGCCTTCAAGGCTGAAAGTTTTTCACCTTTCACTCCCTTTCTTCCATCCCTGTGGTTGATTCTTCCTGTTATATGTTTTCCACTTTCACTCTTCAGATTCCTTTCAGTCGCACTTTCCCCTCTTATCAGACCGTATATGAACTTTGCTGCAAGCAATGTTGTATGAAATGATTTTCAGCACTGCCAGCAGTTGGGAGAGTATTGCTTTAATGATCCTTCATGTGAACCAAATTAAAAGCCTCGAGCACAAGTGACCTGTAGTCCGAAGCAAACCTTATGTTGCAGTCATCATACTCCACACCTTAGTTTCTCCATTCCAGTGATCTTACAGAACATATAGGCATTGTACATAGACAAAGATAATTGTCTAGGATAAATTCCCATTCACACAATTCCTCAGGGGCACCCCAAGCAATACCATACTTTCCCACAACCTAGCAGAACCAGAAGTGACCGTGCCACATCATTCATTTGTAAATCAGAACATTAAACTTTTCTCAGTGGATATATCAAAGGATTTACAGAGCAGAGAACAAAATAGCTCCAGTTGCAAGCATTCCCCTAAGGACTGAAACACCATGTGTTAGCAGATACTAGATATTTAAACAAATGTAAAAAAGGATAATGGTGCATAAAATCATAATAACTCAAGATAAGCAGCAAATTAACACAAGTCTTTTATAAATTAGCTATCTTTATAAAAGCACTCCATTTACTAACAGTTCAGAGTCTGTACTCTGTCTCTGACACTGAACAATGGTTTGGAGTTCCCAGGAGGCAGCTCACTCTATCTGCTCAGTTCAATAGGACACCTTGGCAGCTCTGCTCTGCTGGGGTTATGACAGCCTTGTTCAGGCAAACAGCAGAAGCCTGAGCAGGAGAACCATTTTCTGCAGGTAAACACTGCTCTGTATATACACACAGTTCCAGCGACCTCTTACTTACAGGATTCCTGCTCTCTGATACATTTGCAAGGAAAGCTGCTATAAAAGAAAAGCTAAATTTAGCAATCTTTTCCAATACTTAACCAATTTTATATAGAAGAAAACAATTTTCTTCAGATGATTTTTCTAATCATGCTGTAGTTAATTCCAGTTGAGGGCTGTGGTAGATTTTGATCCCAGCTCCCTTATATTTAATTGGATGGCTGAGGCTAAAAATATTCCCAATGGTCAATCATGCCACAGTGTTGGATTACATTAAATATGCCAATCATTGGGTTCAGGCAGAAGGGCATAAAAAACTGCAGAACTTAAGTTCTATTATTAATGCTAAATTGACTGTCATATCAGAATAACAAAATTTCATGTGTTGCTTGAAATAATAATGCATTTCCTAATATGAACTCTTATTAATATGATTAGGTGATGAAGTACAAAGTAATGACCAAAGTGAATTCATGATCATTTCCTGTACTAAGCCACACTGAAAAATTAATTTTTATAAAGTAATTAGATATCCTGCTGCAAATATTGCATTCTTAATAAATTTCATACATACATATACATATAAATAAAATGGGAGCATTTATTAAGGGTTCCTTATCCAATTTTTAAAATAGCTTTGTAAATCTATCAAGTACTGAGTGGAAACAACAGAGAAATAAGTCATTAAAACACAATCATTACTTTAAAAGGTACAACCATTCTTACTGACTTTGCAGTATGAATTGCAGTACAGCATGTCAACCTTTGGAAACTGTTCAGGAGAGGTAATGACAGGCTTCACAGCTGTGTTTAAATGGGTAGTCGTGCAAGTGCCATAGAAATGCTTTGTATTAGAGCTTTATGAGAAGTGTATGCCAAAATTTCTCCAAATTTGTATATTCTTAACAGAGAAATATACATCTCTGCAGGTAACTTTTCTAACAACATGTTAGAGATTGTAAGTGCTCCGTGCAGTACTTTCATTTATGATCATACTGTCAGTACTTACAGATAACATATTGAATGCATAAACTGCAATACTACTAAAAGCAATAGCATATATTACAATGGAACTTGAGAAAGCATTTTTCTTTTAAAACGAAACTTTTCTGTCATCCCCCATCTCAGTATAGTGAAGATTTGTTAACTGCACCTCTTCTTGAGAGCTCAGATTTTAGGCAGGAGGCCGGTGTTTCATTTCCCTGGCACAACTGGGCAGCCTGGGGAAAAGAAAAACACTACATCCCTCTGACAAGTCACTTGGCTCATGTTGCTGTTGTGCAGAGGACGGAGAGAAAGCGACATAGACACGATCCAGGAGGGAATGGAGCCATTTATTAATATACAAACTCGTTTATATATCTTAGTGGTATAAAGTTATTCGTTCCTTGTTCATCCGCCTCTCAGAGGGATTGGCTGAACCTTACAACACCTACTTCAAAATATTTCTTCAGTCAGTATCATAACAATACTGCATAACAATATGCACCTGCAAGATAAAGGGATTGGTTTACAGAAACCTCTAACTGTTTTCAGCCAGCATCCATATGAAAGCAAGACTTTCACATGTACGCTGGCAGAAAGCTGGAAAATCTCTCCTTAGCCAAGCCATCAGCATCCACAGGTTAATATAGCAGCCACATCATGCTTTTGCACTTATCTATCTAAGGCTGATGTTGTCTTACATACTTATAAGGAATAAACCTTTCTTAAATATGATGCAATATTCCAGAGAACTGTTTCAAGCTAACTACAAGAGACTTTCCAAAACATACTCGCTGAATGTGTAATTATGGAAATGTATTTTCTTTATACAAACTGGACAAGAAAGTAAAGCTTGGAAGAAAAAGTGTGTCAGATTTCTGTTATTTCCATCGCAGAAATAAGAAGCAGCATTGCCAAAATATGTAACCTTTTGTATTCTTGCTTTTTAAGCCGCTTGCTTTCTGTTAAAGTGCTAAGTTTTATTAATACAAAATTATTTGAGATGGTCTGACCAGCATCCTATCTCTTTAATGACATACTTAACAGAAATATGTATTTAGCATTCTAACCATCCAATTATCATCTACTCAGAAAACTGCAATTCAAATTGCCAAAAGCAATCTGTATCTACACCTACATGTATATAAAACTGTGTTCTCCTGTATTTTTTATTTCATTCTATTTCATTTTTTAAGTGATATTTAAATAGCTGACTTTAGTACGCAAAGAAAAAGACTCTTGCTAGGTCTTTGGCCCTTGATCATAGACCAACTTTAACATACAGGTAGTTGCCCCAAGCAAAAAAATCCAGATGCAAAATTATTTAATGCCTATGTGCTGCAAGACTGAACTAATTTTGGTTTGCCTAGGGCAGTAACATCTAAAGAGTTCCCATTTTATGAGTGACCTTCCTATTCACCACTATAAATTTACAATACATTATTTGCTTGGCATTAAAAAACATATTTATCAACATCAAAAGCTTTGGTTTGACTCTTATTGAGGTTGAAATATAAATGTCAGTGTACTGGTTTTGGCTGGAGTAGATTTAATTCTTTTTTCAGAGCAGCTCGCATGGTGCTGTGCTTTGGATTTGTACTGATAACAGTGTTGACAACACAGGGATGTTTCAGCTATGGCTGAGCAGCACTTACCCGGGGCCAAGGCCTTTTCTGTTTCTCAGCCCAGCCCATCAGTGAGGAGGCTGGAGGCGCACAAAAAGTTGGGAAGCAACACATTCGGGACAGGTGACCCCAACTGACCCAAGGGATACCCCAGACCATATGGTGTCATGCTCAGTACATAAGGGGAGGAAGACGCGGGTGGGGATGAGGAAGAAATGAGGTTGTTCTCAGTTAAGGCATTTGTTTTCCCAAGTAATGGCTACATGTGACGGAGTCCTGCTTTCCTGAACACCAGCCTGCCAGTGGGAAGCAGTAAATAAATTCCTTGTACCACTTTGCTCATGTGCACAGCTTTTGCTTTACCTATTAAGCTGTTTTTATCTTTCTGATTGTCTCCCCCATTCTGCTGCAGGGAGAAGTGAGTGAGTGTCTGGGTGGGATGCAGCTGCCAGTAAGGACTAACCCAGAGCAGTCAGTGTAACGCTTCTGCTACTCACAACTTTCTCTGATAGCCTTCTTTTTAGTTACAAATTGTGCCATATCATGTCTTCAGATACTAAGATCTTTTAATGTATTTATTTTTTAACAAGTAACAAGTTAAAATAAATTGTCCCAGAAACACTGTTTATCTCCATTTTAAAATGAATGGAACCCATTTCTCTAAAACCCTTCTGTTCATCTCTTTGTATTGTAAGACCAAATTTCTACTAAAACTTGGATGAAAGTTCGATTGCTCCGAGCTGAAAGGAAGTTCAGCTGATCATTCTTTCATCTTGAAGCAGTAACATTTTCGTCAACATATGATCTGGAAAAACCTGCCTTTCATGCTTTCCAGCATAATGCTAAAATGTACAGTTCTGAGAGCATACAGAAGCAAGCAAGGTAAAAACGCTCAGAATTCCCCTCATGTACCCCTGCAGAGCCATGAAATAAACTAAGGTTTTGTGTAAGAATTTATAGATTTATACTGGTCAACACTGCATATTAACTTTTTCTACTTCTGGGAAAAAAATCTGTGCACAGACAGACCGTCTCCAAGGAAGGAGAACAAACAGAATCTGGACATACTTGCTACTGTGAAACACATAATTAAACACCACAGGAAAATGTTCGCCGTAGAAAATGTTAAAGTAAAACTATATTCTGCACACTTTGCATCTGCTAAATCACACCACGCTGAGAAGCACCTATGGCTGAGCCTCACACAGATTCCTGAGGCACTTCACAAACAAGCAAGTCGCAGTCAGAGGCAGTGGAATGTGAGTTCCAGAGCAGACAACAAAGCTCTAAGCTACAGGTTCTCCTTTCAATATCATATTCAGATCATCATTCAGTCACTGATCAACCTTACTGCTTCCAGAGCTGTAAAAAGCCATGAAACATATGGCAAAGGATCACAACATAAGGTTCTCATGTTACTTCGTTTAATAGGAGTAATCTATTCCCAGACTACAGTTGAAATCATGCCCTTGAATTTACACTGGAAGTGAATGCAAAGAACTAATTGCATAAAATACGGGATCTCTGTTACATTCATTCACATTATTGAAGAATCTCCCATGAAGTATTAAGCAGTTCCTAATCTAGCACCCCTGCTTTCATCAGTGGAGTTGAGACAATCCCTGCGCAACAAGGAAAGTATCTTTGACTTTATGTATATGTAAACTATACACCACGTAATTTTCATAGAATCACAGAAGATGTTGAGTTGGAAGAGACTCAAAAGAATCATCAACTCAGACTCTCAGTCCTGCACAGGACAGCCCCAGAAGCCACACCATGTGCCCAAGAGTGTTGTCCAAGAGCTCCTTGAACTCTGTCAGGGTTGGTGCTGTGACCACTTCCCTGGGGACCCTGTTCCAGTGCCCAAACACCCTCTGGGTGAAAAACCTTTTTCTGATATCCAGCCTAAATCCCCCCCTGACACAGATTCAGGCCATTCCCTCAGGTCTTTTCACTGGTCACCACAGAGAAGAGATCAGTGTCTTCCCCTGTGCTTCCCCTTATGAGGAAGCTGTAACTGCAGTGAGGTCTCCCCTCAGTCTCCTCCAGGCTGAACAGACCAAGTGACCTCAGCTGCTCCTCAAACAGCTTCCCCTCAAGGCCCTTCACCATCTTTGTTGCCCTCCTTTTGATGCTCTCTAACAGTTTAATCTCTTTCTTACATTGTGGCACCCAAAACTGCTGCCAGCACTCCAGGTGAGGCCGCCCCAGTGCAGAGCAGAGTGGGACAATCCCCTCCCTTGCCTGGCTGGTGATGCTGTGCCTGACACCCCTGAGGGCATGGTTGGCCCTCCTGGCTGCCAGGGCACTGCTGACTCATATTCAACTTTCTGTCAACCAGGACCCCCAGAGCCCTTTTCACAGCACTGCTTTTCCATTTCTTTTATTTTAGTTTAAAGAGTATGTACTGTATATATCACATACATTTTGTAATCTATACTTTTATATATTTATTATTTCATAAATATATATATATATTTTATATATATATATATGTATTTTATATATTTATATATTCTAGTTTTAATTTCAAACAGTAATTTTAAAAGATATCTACCCAAAACTTTAACTTTCCAAATATCATTAAAAATAATAGCAGGGAAGCTCAGCAGCATATAAGTACTCAAATAAATCATCTTACATATTGTTTTTTTTCTTGTATTGTAATGATTTGTGTAGCGACTTCTGATATATCCACTACACTGATACACCTTAAGCAGTGACCTGCCTTCATCTAAGTGTAGGAGTAAACCAGTAGCAAAACCACCAAAATAAATTCTGGTTAAGCATCGAGGTGATTGTATTCTTACTGCAGTTTTATTGGTACAAGTATGTGGGCAACATTTTTCAAGCCAATTTTTTAAAACCAGCCAACTCTCCCCATCCTCTTCTCATAGCCATCTTAGCTAACAAAGACAAACTGCTGGATCAGATCAACCACCCACTACTTCAGTATTCTGGCTAGAGTGGCCAATAACAGATATTTTGGGAGAAGTGTAGAAACAGAGCATGCATTCCATGATAAAACACAAGTCATACCCTTTTAGCTTCCAACAGGGGCTCAGGGACTTCCTAAGTCCCAGGCAGGTTCTGTGTATTTAGCAGTCATCAGGGGGGTTTTGTCACAATTTTCTTGTGACTTTTAGACCCCTTTTCAGTCTATAAAGTTCCATGGATGAAGTTTTGGGGTTTTGTGTGGATTAAGCTTTGATAGGGGAAAAAACAACCCAAAACAAAACAGTGATAAAAGCATTGTTGTTGGTTTTAAAATATACTGAGTATGGACTGCAAACTACCTCCAGTGGCCATTCACTAGTCCAACAGTATGGAAGCAATGACCACAGTCTGCTCCCTAAAAATAGCCTCGTGCAAAGTAGGAGTTCTTATGTGAATGGCAATGTGCTACCAATTGTGTGCTAACTCCCTCTGTAAATATTCCTAATAAGGTATTATTAGCATATCTGAAACTAAAATTAATAAAGCAAGAAAAGCAGACATCTTCAGTGACTCATTGAGAAATAGCGCAGTAGTCAGCAGGCAGAGGCAGGGGCACTGGACTGCTTCCTACCTCTCTCAAAGCTATGGGACCAGCCACACCTTTAGATTTCAGAACTACATGAGTTCAGTCACTAAACTAGGTAGTATAGTTAGCTCATTAGTGTTTTTACAAGGCTTTGGAAAAAGTGGTTTTCTTCTCTTTCAAATTCTAAAAATTAATCAGACTGTTCCACATTTACTGTTATACTAACAGCATCCTCAAAGACAGCCAGTAAGAGAAACACCAACACACCACCTGAACTAACATCCTCATACAAACAAGTCAGTAGTTATCAACACACCTAAAAGCTGTCATCTCATTTACCAGAAATGAAACTGAACTATTCTCCCATTCATAAAAGGGCTGAAAAAAAAAAAAAAAAAAAACAACTATTGAAATTGTACCACCATGGATTTTCTGCTGGCCAAGTTACAGTACTGTCATTCCAGAGATGCCAGCTGAGCAGCTTCCATAGACAACCCAGTTATTATGAACCCTTTTTATTGTAAAAACGTTCTTGTAAGTGAAAATATTCTGAGAAAAGTATTGGTAAGAATGGATTTGTAATAAATATTAAAAGAAATATTAAAGGCAAAAAAACCCCTCCAAACTCATGTATTTGCATACATTAGAAGGTCAGAGTTCTGTTAGATATCAAGGAAAGGTGACAAGTGAAGAGAGAATAATACAGTGTCAAAATAATTTAGTAGGGCTACTGCAAGTGATTAAAGAATGGAAAAGAAATGCCTCTAAGAGAAATAAGTAACCGAGTCTTCTTTTAGAAGTTTTTCTTTTATTGTGTACTGCAACACAATCATAGCAGGATTAAAGTCCACTGAACCTGTCTCTCCCTACCTTCTCCCCTTCCTCTCCCCCGTAACTACATATAAGCTAGTCTGTAAAAGAGACTGAGTGTAGCTTTATTACGAGGTTGTGTTGATTGATAGGCATTTTTTATTTCATAGTTATAAGAAATTAAAAGCATTCACATATTTTAATTAAAAGTGTATTTCTGCACTAGTGTCCTAAATTCTTTCAGATCTTATATATTCATATAATTGGTGTATCACTAGGGAGTTATCATAGTCTGTTGTGTCAAGGTCTTTTTGGAAACAGTTTAATTTTCTATTTGCAGCCATTGCCTTTCATCTCACTTTGGACCTTCATTTCATTGTTTTTCCTATGTATGTGGATCAGCTGCCAAACTTAAAATTGAAAAAAATGGATGGCAAGAATTTCTGGATTTTTTTTGACAGCTAATAAGGTTTGTACATGCATTTTTTAACAACCACATTTCATAAGGCATTATTCTATATTCTTTGATATGTGCATGCATTTCTTTATTTTTAAAAACTAAGTCTTTCTGCAAGAAGAAATAAGTACTATAAAGCCATAACATCTGGAACTAGCCTCCAGAAATTACTGTATATGGACATGGTTAGAAAGGACAAGTCACATACACGTATTTTCACAGTAACTTGGGAATCATTAGCTTCTGAGAGAACGCATTCTCTCAGTTCTCACAAACACAGAACACTTTAATTTTAGTTTAATAGGAAATAAAATATTTATCTTTACAGGAGTCTGAAGTCACCTATTTACTTTCAGAAAATAATTATGAGCAAGCATACATGCAATTAAGGCATTCACAATCTCTTATCAATATATCAACTTGGACAAACTCTCTCTGGCTGAGTAATTTAGTTTTGATACCCATTTAATATTTTGGCCACTGCTGAGATTCCCACAAGGGTGCTAATTAGTGCCAATTGTGAGGCTGGTTTCTGTGGTACAGCCATCTGTCTTACAGATACTGAATCATTTAATTACTTTAAGGTGTAATTATAAATGTCTCAAAGCATTTAAGACTAACCATTCATTATTTAAAAACACCACAATGTTGCTGTCAAATATTAAAGAGGGGTTTTTTTTTCCATATAATATGGTTTAAAAGATACCCACTAGTAACAAAGTAACATTACACTAACAACCCTATAGTAAAAGTCAGAGATGAGCAAAATCAAATTTCTAACAATACCCCTAAAACGAAACTTTGCAGAAGGAACAAAATTAGGGTGCTTTTTATTTGCATTTTCAAAATTTGCTGAGAGAATGTTAAAACTTAATCTTGTTATATGGATTTTAGGTGCAATTATTTACAGTGTTTGCACTATCTTTATACAGTAGTGGGACTGCACGTAATTATAACATAGTAAGAGCAGGCCATGATAATACGACTGAACCATACTATACCAGAAAAAAAAAAATGAAAACTTTAAATGCATAACTCAGTCTTGATCCCGGATATGCAGCATAAAGCATATTTTACTTGTTTTTTTGTCTTTTGTTTTTTGCCTCTCATCTCTCCCTCTGCATCACCCCAGTCTGAAGCAATGGAGTGGAACGTTCTGTGGTAGCCCACCAGAGCAGCCGCCTCCCCACACCAGGTGGATCCTTCCAGACAAGTCAAGTTACATCACACACATGTTACACATCTTTTAAACAGATGACTTTTACACTACAAACAGCAATGTCATGAATTTTTATCCTGTAGTAATGAATATCTCAAGGAAACAAGAAAATACACTCCTAAGGTTTTACTGTTCTTTTCGCAGGAAATAGCCAATGTAAATATGTAATGAACACGCTATATTTTGCTGTATGGACGAATGTTTCAGAGATGTGATGTGCTACTGCAGCTTTTTCCAAATATTACCTTGTCATTGAAAAAAAAAAAAGCAATTAGGGAATCATTACATTAATTGGAAATACTGAAGGTTGAACAAAAAATATAGTGTACCTAATTCTATAAAAGAAAAGCAACATGTGTAACAGAAAGAGCTTTTATTTCTTGTTAAAATATTAAGAAACATCTGTGTCCAAATTTTAGGAACTCCAAAGCCAATTAGAGATGATGCTCTGGAACACTCTATAAAGCAATAAAAACCACCTTAAAATACAAGCCAGAGTTTAAAATTTTAAACAATGAATATTTCAAATCAGTCAACATAATAATTAGCCTATTTCTATGTAAATCAATTCATAATTATTGATATCTCTTCACTCCTGAGTAAAATTTTGCAGAAAACATTTTTTTCTGAAACACTGCAGAGGGGAAAAAAAAAAAGAGTTATTAATAAGTACCTCTCTTAACCTCTTTTGTTGAATTAGATTACTGAGAGGAAATTAAAATCTGTAATGAAACACGTAATTTCAAAACAAAAACTCTGACGAAGGAAGAAAGCAGTCTTGATACTGAATTAAATGGACTCAGACTAATTATAGACTACTATATCTCTTTCTCCCTGGTGTCAAAATACTGCCCATATTGACATGATCCATCCAACACAGGACATTGGTACAGTTACTCGGACAATTTTGTGACAACTCTTATTTTGGTGCTCTGTTCTAATAGTGAATAATGCCCTGGCCTGTAATGTAATTCCATGGACTTCATGCCTGGGTTACCCTACCAAAAGCAATGGGCTATTTTTTAATATAAAGATTTAACTACATGTCACCATGCAAGTTTCCATTTTCTTACTTGCATAGCACAAGTCTCTCTGCTTAGCCTGGAGTATATACAGAGTTTTATAGCTCACTGCATCTTGCAGCTGTCTGCAATATTTCAGATTTTCCATAATGTGAATATACAATACATATTCAACACATTTTTATTTGACCTCACCGATTAGCATCTACATACCTTGTCTTACATAGCTCCTAGTCCTGTACACCAAGTAAATGCTTCCCTCTGGGTGTTTTTACTACTGGATGGAAATAGAGGATGATGTACATCTGATTAAAGGCTGTTGTACACAATGTAAATTAATCTAAACTTCCTCAAAGGCAATGGAAAAAAAAAAAAAGTGCTTTCATAATATGATTCCTCTTAAACTGAGGCAAATATCTTAAGTAGGTTAGATGAATTACACAATTTTTTTTATTATTGAATATAAAATGATTCTACAGTCATATAGACAGCTGTACTGCACATGTTTAAGGTTATCTGAAGTTAATTCTAAGTGGGGAATTCTCAGGCTAATAAAATGGGTGCGTGTTTTCTGGGGTACGAAACTAGAGCCTGGAACCTGAATGTAAGGAATTTTGCTCCTTAGTGAATGGGAAGAGTTCAGTAGACCTGAGTTGGTATTCAACAGTTTAGAGAGCAATGTAAGGCAACAGTCTGCAGTCACCTGTGATGTTTCTATAAAGATCTGGGTATGTTCCAGTCTGGCAAATGGAGAAGAGTGGAGACATTGTCTTAGGTCCCAAACCTTTATACCAAAACCTGTATTATCTAGCTCTAAATATTTAGGATTGCATAACTTGGCGAGTCATCATACATCTTGCAAATCACCATGAAACCTTTCATCTAATTCTAAGCTGAAAACTTCATTAGAATTATACACTTTTATAGATCATGAAGGATCCTGCATATATCATGGCTCACCTAATTTAATTCCATGGTTTAACAGCAATAAAAATGAGGACTACAATAGCTCAGCTTGCTCTTTATTGCACAGATATCCATACTTCTCAGGAGAAAGACAGTCCTAGCTACAAGGCTTTGGAGTACTCTGGAGCCTGGGTACCTGTCACTTGCCTTACTGAAACTCTATAATCACATAGGCAAGAACTGAAAAAAGGAGAAAAAAAAAGCTAACCCCAAAACACAGTCAAAAAACCCAAACAAAACCCAAACAAACAACCCCACATACACATACAAAAAACAAACCAAAGCAAGAGAACGGGAAGAAGAATGACACAGGAGCTTTATGGTTACGGCAGTTCCATAGAAGTGGGTAAAATCACACTCTAGTGCATATTAGTATGTTTTTTGTATCTTATTAAGTGGATATTTAATGGTGGTATGAAATTTCCTATTCCCCAGTGAGTGCTCAAAGGACTAGATGGACAGTCAATTTTGGCTTCCGTATTCTTTTTCTAAACCAATAAACCTTGGACTTCCTCATACTTCCATCATAAAACTTCAAAAACATAATGTGGAGACAAGCTGTCTCACACATAGCAAAATGAAAATAGCAAAACAGCACAACAGAGCTAATTAAGCCTGGCTGCTTGCAGTAGCAGAGCTGCTTGATTCAGATGTCAGAGCAAGCTCAGAAATAATTCTGTACTACTACACTGCCCACAGCAAGAAAGAAAAAGAAGCACCCAATTTTTGAGCAGTGGGTATTTTACCTAAGTATTATGGGGCTCATGTAAACACACTGTCTACTAGAAGAAGGATGTAAATATTCTGTTTCAAATTAATCTTGATAAGATGGTGATACATCTGGATTTCAGAAAATGCTGCTTGTAAAATACTGGCACAAAAGTATTCTACACTTCTGAAGCAGAATATAAAATTAAGTTTTACTCATACCAGAAGTAGAGTGAAAGTTAATTATGTATTTCCCAGCAGCAAAGCTAGGAGGTCTAAATTTTTATACAGATTCCTTCCAGGGATGGTCTGCTCCTTGTCCACATGAAGTAACAGGTGTTGAGATATCTGTTTCACCAGAGTTAATGTTTGGTGCATGCACTGTATTAAGGCTTCATCTGTTAGTTTCTATTTGGTCAATATGCTCAATAAAGAAAATGCTGAATAAAAGGGAAAAAAAAACCCTCTTTTTTCCTAAGCTATTTTATTTAAAATACTTCTGACTCCAGGTGACATATAGACCCAGAGTAGAATTTGCTTAATTGTTAATCACTTTCTGCTTGAACTATTTGCTCTATACACTGTTGTTATGGAGAATTGTAAAAAACCTACTTCCATTTTAAAACAATAATCTGGCAATTAAAACTAAGTAAGCTTAAAGACCCATAGAAAACACTTTAATTAGCTGATATACGCTATACTAATTTTAAAAAAACCCTGAGATCTCAGTATTGTACTTACTAAGTCTCTTTCAATTAGTTGCGGAATTACATTATGGAAATAATCACATTAGATAATTTCCAGGTATTAAAAAACCCAAACAAACAGAAACTTCATACAACACAACATCTATTTGAACAATTTCTTTGATTATACCTAATTTATTTTACAAATAGATGCTTCTTTTCTATGTGACTTCTACATTTGGAAACAAGTTAGGCAAAGTCAGTCTCCAGAATTTTCCAATTCCCCTCAAGAAACAAGTGGCTGAGGTTACTCTCTCTCTGCTGTGAGTAAAACATTAATTGACACAAAATCTATAGTGTATCTCCTTTCTGATTTATCAAAGAGGACCAAAGAGGCCTACAGGATCTAAACACTCAGCTCACTTCCTATGACAAAAAAAACAGTGACAGAAAATGGGGTGTGTGCCAAAGCCAGGAAAGGTATCACGTAGAACATCTAGCATTTTGCAGAGGATGACACTATTAACAATTATGTTTGGTTGGGTAGTTTTCAAAAGTGGGTTATGTCTCTGTAGGTGCTCTGGCAAGCTAGCAGTGATTTTACTATAGGCATTAATTAGAAAAAAAAGTACAATCCACCTATGATGATGCTTAGGCATTTTTCTAGTACAGTGAGGGATCAACTTTAATCTATAACATAAGGCAGAACTTATCACTACCATGTCAGCCTTTCACAAAGGGAAAAGATGTTTTGTCACAGTTGCCTGAACATACATAACTCTGAGTTGCATCTTTGCTGCATCTGGATCATTGCTGCTGGCCAAATATTCAGAATAGATGTCTCTTTTAGATAGCTTTCAGCTGCTGTTTGCTCAGGATAACCTTTAGTTAAAAAATTAAAACTGTGATGATCTGCTAACAACTGCCAGCCCCAATGTTAATATGATAAAAGCTTGGACAATATTACTCACTGTCCTGAAAACACAAGCAGCTTCTCTTCTGTAAGAAACTAGCTGTGTTAATCATAGTGGAAAAGAATTTAACTTCAGTATTTTTACACAAGCTGTTACATATCATTGTTAACCATTACTGGTAACAGTATGATACACGTTTCGTGATTAAGTCTTTATTTTAGTCTATTTTTCAGAGAAGTCATTTTATGTCCACTTTCTAAGGAATGAAAAAGGTGATTTGATGATCGAAATTGAGAACATTTGTCAAGGTTCATATAGCACAATACCAATGCCACTGGGGAAAGACCCCTACATGTCTCGTTTTATTATCTAGCAGAGAAATCTATTAGATCAAGTTCAGCTGCTGCTTTGTGGGCATATTCCTCCACTCTTTCAATGGGAGGGGAACCAATTACACTGAAAATAATTTTCAGTACTTTTATTTCTAATCAATTATAACAAGACAGTACATATTAAACCTGAATGGACTGATGTAGAAAAATACTAGTATTCCCTGTGCCATTTATTATTAATTTGTACAGGAACATGGGTTGGACTACTTTGCTTCATACTAGTCAGTTTTTGTCTTTTTTCTGTACTCACCATAAACTATTCAACATAAATAAACAAGCACTTTCAAACTAAAATAAGTTATGTGACTATTACTTTCAAACACACAGTAAGTAATAAAGTAATTGAAAGTAGAAAATAAACATTTAGAAACTCTCAGTTTCATGTCATATATTTCTGGAAAGGGTTTTTTTTTTTTTGTTTGCACTGTTGGTTTGTCAGACTGAAATGTGAGTGAGAGTTAATGTGTGAATACACATAACAAAATTAAATTATGCATTACTGTAGTTAACAACCGAACAATGCCTGTGACATCCACAAGGAGAGCAGCTTGAAAAAGTATAATGGAGGAAGAAGGAAAAAAGAGTGGAACATTTCTGAAGTCTAAAAGAAAACAAGGGTCTGGTAATAAAACCTTTGGATGTATCCACATTAAGACTGTGGAAGAACTCTCAGAGCAGGTGACCGACTGAAGAGAGGCCAGGCTGTCCTTTTCAAAGCAGCGGAGCAGGCAAAGCCAAGAACAGCAGAACTGGTCAGAAGAAATTAATATTTTCTCCAGAGAAAACGAGTGTCTGAAATTATCCCTAACATCTTTTCAAGTCTAAGTGGGAACAGTTTGTTGCAAATGAGTAAAACAAAAATAGTTAAAATTGGAAGATGTGTGACTGTGTAAACTATGAAAGTTAAGATATGAATTCAGTTATATGTGAATTGCACACACTGCACATACCTAACTCTAAATACTGTGTTTGCATTTCAAGGTGATGTCTTTACAATGCACATAAACTGAAGATGTCATGTTAATGACGAAGAATAGCATCTGGGAAAATACAACCAGGTCTGGGAGTTACAGATTTATGAGTATGACTGTATTTATTTGTGATTGCTAAAGGACTCTGAGACTGAAGCTGTGATAAGCTATCTGTTTTAATTGTCTTTGGAAATTGTAGTGCTTTATGTTATGTAATCATATACATACAAATCTAAATTGCAACAGCAGCTCTAAAATTGAGAAGTATAATTTAATTTTAGAAGTTATTTCCTTCTGCGGGGAAACATTGTCTGCATTAGTTCAGACCAGCGCAGCATTTGAAGAGATCTGCAATGAGTCATAACTTTTCAATAGATATCATGATGGTAGCGTGCATTAGCAGTAGTGTACATTCATCATTCCCAATTCTTCATAAATGTAATGTCGTTCATTGGATATCTACTATTTAAATGCTAGATTGATGCTGAAAGCATCAATTATGTATAATTTTTACAGACTTTGGGGTCCAAGCATCATCTTATGTATTACTGAAGACAGCAGTCTTTTTACTTACATGTGCATTCACATTAAAAAGCTGAAATCCATACAAATAAAAATACGAAAAATGCTTTTGCTAATGACACATCCAACAAAGAAAAAAGCATCCACATGATTTAAAATTATGTCTGAAAATCATGAAACAGCACAAAATGCCATCTAATTAAAGCTCTTACCCAAAATCAGAATATTTGTAGGTGTGGCAATTAAAGTCAGCAAAGTACTACTCTTATTTAAGTACCCCTTAAAGAGCCATGACATTTCAACTCAGATTGCCAAAGAGTTACCTTGACAGTTGATTAATAATTTGGAAACCAATAAGGATTAGTTCCCAAAATACACAATTAGAATTTTGCGGAGATCAGTGTATCATTTTCTTTATGCTGCAGTTGCTGATCAAATTCAATAAACAGGTTTTGTTAAGAACCTGGAAACCATTTTGCTAGGATGAAACAGAAGCAAGATAGTCTAAAACAACTCAAAGGAAATGTATTATATAGTATAACATGAGGGGAGAAAATTACCTATAATTTTCCAGATGAACAAAAATCATGTAATGTAAACCATGCTGGAGTTGATTTAGGTTTTTTTAAGCTAGTAATAAAAATTAAATTATATTATCTGAATATTTGTTTCATTATTTAGTTATTTATTAAAAATAGTAAAATATGGTCCTCTGTTTTTTATTTTTAATGAAAACACTAATGAAAATAGAATGAAATAATGCAAATTCTCTTTAATGTTAAAATTTAGCTATTTATTTTCTGTAAAGAGGTTTATTTATTTTTAGTATGTTCTCCGTCTCTGCATCCTTTGGACTAGATTGAAATGGTACTAGAGTGGTGGGAGAAAAACAATAAACACTGAAACAGAGTGAATTACTGGCAAAACTGCATCTACCACATGATTCAGTGTTTTTTTCTAAACAAAAGACACTCCAAGAGGCAAAAGTACAAATGGAAAAGAATGAAAACTTTTCTCGTTTTACATACTGCACCTATTTGTGGTGGAAAAGGTGGAGATGACCCACAATTGTATGAACCAATTATTCACCATATTTTGCGAAAGAAAAAGCTAGTAGATAGTTTAAAGAACTACGTGACTATTCAATGAGCACCTAGGGCACCAGGCACCAGGAAGCCTCAAGGAGAGGGAAGGACATAGGGAAGACGGGGACAGCCGTGAAGGGAGCCAAGCTTTGTTCAGTGCCAAGGACACCCAGGGGATTTTGGTCTGAATGAATGGCTAGATCACCTGGATGGATCTGCTGAATGGACAGACTGGTTGTTCAAATGCTTCTCCTTGAGTTAATTGAAAGAATGTGAACAGCTGAGTTACAAATATGAATAGGGGGGACAAGAAACACCAGGCCCTAGGGTGGGACTTCAGCCCACAGAGGTGCTAAAGCCCAGCCAAAATACCCTTTGACTGCACTCAAAAATACTAAAGCCAAAGACCCCAGACAGTGCCTGTGGGGAGTGGTTCTGTGTTTGACAGAAATGTTTTGACAAAGTATTAATGAAGTAACCACTGCATGGGCTATGCAGTACTGTGCTGGGAGAGCTGGTGGTCACGACCAAGCTCAGGCAGTAGGACCCCTTGCTCCTTCATCCCATGAGCAGTAGCAGAGATCAGCTACAGCATGCTGATCTCCATTGAAACCTGCAGGGAAGTGGCCACTGCTATTTCAGTGAGCTCTGATATGAGGATGGCCTGTGAGAATGTACCAACAAAACAAATTTTAGACTGACTCTGTTTTTCCTCAAATGATGGTACAGCACATTTCAAAAGGACAGCTTGAAAATCTGTTCAGGAAACTTGGCAAGTACATGATTGTGTAGTGCTCCCTCAACATGAGAACCAGAACGCTGGAAATACATTTTTACAGAGCTAGAAATAGTCAGGGTAGAGGGAGTATTCCAAACAAGCTGAATTGCAGGTCTAAATCAATGGTTTGATACTTGTCTTGAGAAATCCAGTTTTATAACAGATCCCATTGAGAACAAAGAAGTACAAATGGTGTGCTTCAATGGACAAAGGACTTTACAACCCGAAAGTAAAAGGACAGTAGATTGGAGGAACAGGCTACTAAGCTAATAGCTACAAAAGAATGAACTTGCACTACGTCCAGGAGAAAATCCCACTTGGGGGAAGCTGTAAATTCACTAAATAAGCAACAAACCCCATGGTAAGTCCCACTCATAATGGGTTCAGTATCTATTTTAAAATAGAGGTAAAACCCTGTTGAAGCATTGGAGATGAGGTTGTGTTTAAACATTCAACTGTGGATCAATCTGAGTGAGTATTTCATAGAGGAAAAAGAGTATGGGATGCTAGTGACAAGGTGAGTAATTCAGCAAAAACTGAGGCTTGGACTATGTTTAACACCCGGTCTTCTCTTGAAGGAAAATGTGATGATCTCTATGGGAAAGCTGAAACATATTCCTGAAACCTGTCTCTAGCAGGTTCTTTATTTACATTAGGATTTAAGTGAATTACTATACCACTCTGATAAATCAAAATAATGTCAAGTAACTCTGAATGAGTAACTTTGGTAGTAAACAATAAAGCCTCTGTGGGTGGAATTCCTAAAGGAGCCTGGACAGAAAGAACTGAACTCTGATACAAGGTAGAAAAGGTTAGGTTAGGTTACCTGATGTTTATTGTTGCAGAACTATACTCTCAGTTTCAAGACAAAGAAAAATAGAGGGTGATGATGTATACACCATTGCAACCTGTCCTAGATAACCTTTCCAACTGATGCTGATGAAGTGCTACCAATGCCACAGCAGATTCCAAGGTTTTAGAACAGTGTGTAGATAGAAGTCAAAATGACAAATCCTTCCTCAAGTTTGTTTTACCTCGTACCAGTGCCAAATTATGATGTCTCACTGGGTCTTTAATTACTCACTAAAATGAAGTGATGGTGGAATTGTCTTCCTTTCATTACTCATGTACCACAGGAGTCCAAGACTCATCCTGCTTACCAGACAAGAGCTCTGTGAGGGTTTCACATTCCAACAGATTTCTTCAGTCTTTCCTTTCTAATTAGCCTCTCCTAGTTCTTCAAGAAAATTTTGTTTAAAGTGCCAAATTTAGATCTTATTATTTTGAACAACTGGTTCAAAAGACAGCATGTTAGAAAAATAACAAGTGTGTTCTCAACCATATGATAGGTGTGAGGTAATAACTGTCTTGGAAACATAGGAAGTAGATAGATTTTTAGTGTAATCATAGACTGACTGTATGGTGTTTTATGTATGTCTGATTAGACTGAATTATAGTTATCAATAAAACACAGAAGTAAACTTCCTTTTAATTTATCTCTCTGTTATTATAAATAAACTTCATTAGTAGCAAATCCCTTTCTATTTCAGCATGAAAATGTAGAGGATGTTTCATTCATCTCACTGATCAGCACTGCTAATGAAGAAGGTGCCCTGTGTATGAGTTCTCATATTTCTAAGAAAAAGAGACGTTTTTTGTGGACCACTGTACAGAAACATCAATAAGAACACCACTACCGCATGTTTGTTTTCTTTTCTTTAGGAATATTAATTCAGGTTTTCGTAGTAGAACAGACGTTATCTGGTCAGTGTCATAAAGCTGCAATGAAGATGGAAATTGATGGTGCAGCGAACAGGGTTCCATAGTGACAGGAGGCCTACTGGAAACCTGAAAATTAGAGCTCTCTTAAAAGATCCAATGCAAAGGTTTCATCATCCTTCTCATACAGCCTTCTGGGATTCTTACCCTCATCATATGATCTTCTGCATAAAAGATTTACTGATCGCTAGGAAGGCGAAGAAGTACAGAATGCTACTGCAGTTACCAAGTTTCTTTAGCAGAGCTGGTGAGAAGCAAGTGCATACCTTGGTTAAACATTGACTTACAAGGATTCAGCATTTATAAAGATCACAAGGTTAAGTATCAACTATGTGAAAGACTAGAAAACTGCAGAATCTCTTGTTGACATTTCTTTCTTAGCATACATAAATAACAATTCAGAAAGCAAAGAGAGTTTGAAGGGCAATATTTTTTTTTTCAAACTGCTATTTTTCAAATCCTTTATGTAAACTCATTCAAAAATCAGCTTCAGTTTTTTACACCCTTTACTCTAATTGCAAAATTTGAAGGGATTTCTTAAAACCATATGAAGTCAGAGAAAAAAATCAGTACCATAGTGAAAAGGCCACAGTCACACATAAGATTGAAAAGACCTTAACAGAGTCCTCAAGAAGTACTTGTTTGGAAAAGTAATATACTCATCCTGCCATGCATCCTCTAACTGAATCACACCAAACCCCATCACATGAAATTTGTACTCTTAAACAGCATTGGGATTAGGACGGTTGATTTTCTACACAAAAATGGAAGTTTTAGCTCTTGTAGAATGATGTTTAGGATGTTAAACTGTTTTGTCATTTGTAAGGAGATAGACACTGAAAGTGTCTAAAGATAATGAAATTGAGAAAACATATGGTAGCAAAACAAGTAAAAGAGGTCACAATGAATGGTCTGCTCTGATCTATTCATTATTACTATACATATGTCCAAAGACAGGGAACTGGGAATTTCCCAGAGAAGAAAATACATCTTGAAAAACGTTTGGGGTTTTGTGGTTGGGCTTTTTTGTCTTGTTTTGTGGGGTTTTATGAGGAGATTTTTGGTAGTTTGTTTGGGCCTGGGGTTTGTTGTTGTTATTTTTAATTCTTGAGAGTCTAAATCTTATTTTGACCCCAAACTTGTCTCAGAGTAATTAAAGGTAATTCTCAAACTATTCAGGGATATCATTCAAAGTTCTTAATGAAAAGTGATAAATCAGGTATTTCAGGTTAGTTTTGAACTCCTTCAAGAGCAGTCCATCGTAAGTTAGAATAATTGCTCCTAAATATATTCACAGTATAGCTCTCAATTATATTCACACATACTGAAAAAAACATTTTCAACATACACTTGCCGTAACATCAAGCCTATTGTACAGTCAATGCACTCACTAGAAAATTTTACTGTTTTATCTCATAGAAGTGTGCAGTGGTCAGTATTTTATAACTTTTTTTCCCAGTTTGAGAAAATTCGGTATTTATTTTAAGTAATAGACCTAATGAGCACAAAAGACAAACAGGATAGTGTATTTAAAGTATTAAAGTAAATGTAACTACAAAGAAAACAAACTAAAAAGTAAATTATGTTCTACTTTTTTATATTAGTGCAGTATATTTTTGTATTTTTATGTATTACATCATTAAGATGGAACTTGATTTTTAAACAGGTAATTATGTCTCATTTCTCAAAGAAAAAATTTTCATACACATAACCGTGTATTATGCCATTTCCATTTATTCCTCTAAAAAATACACAGAATGTCAAATCTTTTCAATTACTCATATTCTATTTCTTCTTTATTACAGTTGTTATCATAGATTACAATTTTAAAAGCAAGCATGTCTGTATGTATGTATGTGCATGGGTGCCTTGGAGGTAAACAAGCATTATTGCCATTCTAGACATCATAAAATGAAGCACAGAGATTCAGAAAGATGCTCAAAATCATTCAGATACCTAATTCAGAAGTAAGAGTATAGCATTTCCATTTCTTTGACAACATATATCAAAGTTTAATATACTTTACAACTAGTAGAAATTATCTCTCTAACTGACATGTTTTCAGAAGTAAATGCTAGCTTTCACAGTTTTTCAGGACTCAGACCTGCCTTTTACTAAAATTGGAACAATGTTCTGGGCATGGAATTAAGGTAGCTTTCAAGATACTAACAGGTTTATCAGTTTATCATGAGTAACCTTTAACCTTTTCTCTCCTACTTCAAGGTTCACAATTTCTCATCCAGCTTACTCTGCAATCTAGCACTACTAGACTGAAGTGATCATTAAACATTAAAGATATCAAAAATCTTTCAAAGGTCTAATTCACCAGGATGTAGTAGTGGATTTGTAAGAAAAATACAAATCCTAGGTAAACATTTGACAAGTGTAGCTGAATGTGCTTCTTTGTTCCGAGCATACAACGCATGACTAGGGTGCCTCTGACTGGAACTTCTCATGTACTCATCTGCCTTCTAGTCCCAGCTGGGTATCATAAGTTCAGTGTCCTGAAAGTTAAATTCCCAGAGGGACTTCTCACAGTACACCTAACAAGTACAGACAAGCTTGAATTCATCATAGCACACAGCAGCAACATCTCCGGAAGGGAAAGGAAATATGGCACAATGTACTCAAAGAAGTGCAGGAATCACTGATGTAAAGACAGCTGTGCCTACATACCTAAATCTCTCTATATAGATCCATATATGTATATTGTTCAGAATTTTAGCTATGTATTCTTTTTAGTGTTTTCTACTGATTGGTATAATTATCCATAATTCAAGTGCTATATACTCTGAATTTCACACTTCAAAGCTACAGTTTCACACTTCATACCTACAGTTTCATAGTGGGGCATCTAAGTTTCCTACTAAAGCAGGTAAAAAGCCTAATGAGATCAGAAAGGTCTCTCCTTGCTCACAGAAAGCTTTGATTGACTTGGAGTGAGCTTTCAGCCCCTCACAGTCAACAGTCACACGCCTGTAAGAGCAACTGCACACACACATGCTAGCCCAAGTTATGGGAACAACCCATGGACACCCAGAACTTGGACTGTATAAAGGTGACACCCCAGAAGAACAATTCTGGGACTCCTACCACCAAGAAGACCAGGGTGAAGAAAGATGCAACAGGATACTGCAGGATTCACAGGATAGTGACTCTCTCCTGCTCGCTCTCTCTCTCTTTTTCTCATTCTCATTTACTGTTAAATAAAACCCATATTATTGAATTCAGGATGTGGTCTTGTTTGTACCTTAATTTGGGTAAAGACATCTCTTAATAATCAAATCATAACAATACTACTATGTGCAGGCAGTTACACTGCACTACGAACTCCCAGATATCCTTCGTTTTCCATTTCACATCTATCTTCTTTCAATTATTCTACTTCAGTAAGAGTAGAATGTTTCTCCCCCACCTATGCCCTGCTGCTTTTTATTAGACTGAGGAAAAATTCAGTCTTTTGAAAGGGAAAGGTTCTGCTCACTATGACAACAAATAATCAGGTTTTCTTTAAACATAATTACCAGGACACGCTGTAGGTACAATTTCCATCATATTACGGCATAAGTTAATTTTTAAATGCCTTCTATGCTATAAAATAAAAGAGCTTTTCACAAGAGATTAAAATACCATCAAAAATGCTTCCAATCTAACTTTCCCCATCCGATTTTCCTAACAATCACCTTATATTTTTCTTCTTTCTGAAGTTATATGTTGTCTTAAAATAAGCACACAATCTACCTGAGTGTGGTAACCATATTTGAAATACACTTGAAAATGATGGGCCATTTTAACAATTCGCTGTTTTTTTTAACAGAGCTCTGTATGAAAATTATTTTTAAATGTACATAACATGTATTAAGGAAATTCAAACAGAGGTTAGCAACACATGAGAGATGAAGTTAGGAGTTAGTAAATTAATTATCTGAGGATAAAAACAGTATGTGACTTAAACTGTGGCCTGGAGCACACCCCACCCCAGAGTTGCTTTCTCAGTTATTTTATTAGAGATTAGATTAATTCCTCATGATCCAAATTCATCTAACTGAAGTGAGGTTCTTGTCTCCGATACACCATATTTACTGTATCTTTGTAAACTGGTTCAAACACAGACATGTGATGAGAAATTTTGTCTCACTACAAATTTGTTCCTAATATTTAAAGCTGTGCTGCATGGAATGTCGAACATGGCATTTTCACTCAGAAATCATTATAAAGTGCCAGGAAATGAAAGCCTCTGTGTTGGAGTGGAGATGGTTACTGAAGGAGCCCTTATAACTTGTTCTGGTAACATCAGCTCATCATGGCTGGACTTGCTCCTTAAAGAAGTGTATGTTCTCTAATACTTCTGTGAATTTCTGTTTCTGATGCATTTTTTCTCTTGTCAGCACCCCAACACTCATTTACCAGAAAAAAACCTTACTTATTCTGATTGACCAATAATAGCATTTTTATCTGCAGGAAGCTGGCAGGTCCCATTCCAATAAGCAAAAGGGTTTTTCAGTCTGCAACAATATTACCATAGTTTGTAGGCTATGAGACATTTTGATTATCATGGTGCTCTAAAATCCACTGCTAATTCAAGCCTTTTAACAACACTTTAGATTAGAGCAGTGTACAGCAAAGCAAACCTTCAGTGGCTCTCTAAAAAACAGAAACTGCCACTGTAAAGAGTGTTAGGTATTACAGTTTACAGATTTTTGTAAACATACAGCAGTGAATCAGACTGAGACAGCTTACTTATATGAAAGGACGCTACCAATGTGTTTCAGCCATGAAAGAAGGTAAATCAAATATGGCAAGATTGGAAGGATTCAGTACATACATTTCTCTGCGTGGGTATAGAGAAATAAAGAATTCTTCAGGGACAGAAGACTCATCATGGATCTTAGCAACAGAAAAGATAAACCTCCCTTGTACTCTAGAAAGTTTATATTTTATTTATCAGTTATGGGAATGTCTCCCATCTGTAGTGCTGGAGCCACAGATAACATGGTGCTATTGCCCTAGGGCTGCAGTAACCAGCTTTTACACATCCCAGGAAAAAAGAAAAAGGCCAGGAACAGATTACTGCATAAGTGCAATCCATGAAATACATCGTTTTATTCCTTCAATAGTTCATATCTTATCCTGACACAAATGTCTAGCATTCACTAGTGTGGTGTTCTCAGTTATACACACAGCCTCTAAACACACAGTTCTAATACACTCTCAAAACCATTAAAATTGAGCTATCAATGACTGGATAAAAGGAACAATCCATTAAGTCTTATTACATCAGGTGCATGCAAAAAGAAGAGTTCTGATGATTTTTTTAAATTTATTAGGTAAGCCATCTTGTGATTCCTGTGTGCCATACCATCCCCTGTAATTTCCCCTTATACCATAACATTTCTCGTAACTTCCAGCATGGTGGCCAGTGAGCCAGTGGTACAAGGAACGAAGAGAATCTGGTGGTGACACAGTCCCTAGTACACAGATTCCTCCCCAGGATAGGGTGACAAAAGATGCTTTTCCCAGGATACATTGTTGTGTTATGCTAATGTGCCCCAGTTCTGCTTTCTCAATTGGCCCATGGGCCTCCCCACCCCTTGTTACCTTATGTCCCATACCCTAGAAACTTCTGCACTCCATGTTCCCCCCATTGGCCCTTGCCTCTCACCACTACCCCAGAGTTTTCCCATTGGCTCCCATTCCCTAGTCCCACCTGCATTCCGCCCCCGTGCCCTCAGATCATTGGTCCCTGATGCTCGATCGGCTCCTGTACTTAGATCTGGACCTTCCATTGTTGTGGTGGCTGGTGAACATGTTGGGGTGCCTGGAGGGGCTCCCCCTGGGGTGCCTTGCTCTTTGGGATGATCTATCCTGGTTTGAATTCCGCGGTTGTCTGTCAGCCTGGTCACTCCCCCAGAGCTCTCCCATTGGTCCCTGCTCCCTGGTCCTGCCTTTCCCCCGGCCCTGGGAAAAACCCTGAGTTTGCCATGCTGTTGGTATTTGCCTCTGCATGCTTCCACAGTGAAGATGCAGTAAATCCTCCTGCTGGAATGCAAACACATACCCTTCCTGCCTCTTTGTCACTGACTTAATACTGAACCTGCCCAGGCACCCGTGGGGGCACGCGGGACCCCACAGAGCCAGGCATTTGCAGTATTCCATTGTTCTTTGTCTTCATCCCTGGAACCCTTTATGGCGTGGCTGCAATAAACATTGTCCGTGGAACCCCATATGGGGACCCTTCCTGGCTCTTTGTCGTGGACCCATTTACTGGGGCCATCCGTGCGTGTGTGCATGAACACCGTGTGTGAGTGTGTGGTGGCCCTGCCGAGCGGCTTTGCTAAGGACACACTTTTACGAAGGTCATGGCACCTCGCACTCCGGCACCGCCAAGGTGCTGCGCCCGGCTAGCGACATTCTAGGAGATTTAATTTAGGTCAGATAGTGAGTATCTGACAAAGAATGATGTCAATTACCTCCATAGCCATACTCCATTCTTTGTGCAACTGGGCTTTTGGTAGGACTGTACAGGGAAGTTCACCTGTCACCTTGTCACTAAGGTGTCACAGCAACATGCACCCAGCTGGAGAAAGGAGGCAGAGAAGAAGCTGCATCCTCCTTTCCCACCCCACAAATGACTGTTTCTTTCAATAATGTTTTGTTGAAGCAAGGCTGGACTTTAAGAAGATCTTCAGAAGACTGATTCATTAATTGCTTCAAAGCTCCTGTTCAAACACCAAAGTGATCCTGTCTTTGGGATCTTGAACAGTTGTTGGAATGGAGTATGTACTACCTCAAAAATATTCTCCCCTAAGGTGAACAAAAAGGCACCATGTAATGCTTCTAAATGTTCTGAATAGACTTCAAAATGTGTGGATTCTTTTTTTCCTATAACTGTGTGTCTGTGGGAATTCATTTTCTTCCAAAATACAGAAAGGAACCCGGAAGTCCTGTCTCGTACCATTCCTCTCTAGGTATCAGCAGTCAGTGTCTTGAAACATGATTCCAAACAAGGAGAAAGGCGTCTTTTTTTTTATTATTATTATGAAACATCATTCTTCTTTTAATTTTGAGAAGGTAATGGATTTCAAAATTAAATTTGTAAAGTTTAGAGTGCTCATAGAATACTGAGCACCCTAAACTTTTTCATTTTATGGAGAATGATTAGCCTATATTCTGAGTGACTGATACAGCATAACACCCTAATTTACTTTCCTTTTAATACTTGTAGTATTTCTCTACCTAAACTGGAAGTTGTTGGTATGTGAAGCAGAAGAGAGCAACCATTTTGCAACTAAAGTAAGTGTCAGAATGCATGTTGTTCCTAAAAGAATGGATGTATTTCAAACATCCTTATTTATGGAATTTTTAAAAAATATTTTTTTGTAAATTAAAGGAGTTGTGTTCTAAAAATTGGTTTGTAAACTACTCAGAAGGAGAAAAATAAGAAGTCATCATGGATGAGGTTATTAACCAACTGCCTCAGTATAACACAATTTACAAGCGTACTCTCACAAAAATTGGAAAGTGCTCTTGACTTGCTTCTGATTTTTATATAACAGTGATACCACACAGAAGGTCATAAAGAGCATTTAAATCAGCATAGCATGAAGTACCTTATGCTATGACATTAGAAGCAACCTCACAGGACTACAAGCTGTATTCTTTTGGGATGAAATACAAATGGTCCAATTCTGATGATCACTCTTTTAGGTACTGTACAAATTCCTGCAAGATTCAAGTTCAGCTGTTGGGGAATTTTTGTGGGTTGCTTGGTGTAGAGTTTGGGTTGTTTTGGTTTGGTGTTTTGCTTGTTTGTTTGTTGGTTTGGTTTGATTTGTATGTGGGGTTTTTTGCTTTGTTTTGGGGTTTTTTTCTTAAAAAATATTGCTCAGCTAACAGAAGGACTTTGAAGCAATGGATATTATCAGTGCTATGCAACAAACACAAGGGAATTGTAGGCAAAAAATCCTTGAGTCACAACTTTTCTCCTACTGATATAACAAAGAGAAATACTGCTGGCTGGGAAGGTTTGTGTACAATGTGGAGATTGTGTGTTCTTAACAGAACTGCTAATATCATTTCCTTATTTTGTATAATGATGATATGAAGTGACATAAATGGAAGATGTATCTCAGTACAAGTAACTCCCTAGCTCCCATATCCTAGCTCATTTACTCCCAGTCTACTAACTGTTCCCTGTGCTGTTCTTAAAGGACATTCAGTCTGAAGTTACAGTAATCACTTCCTCTGATGACTGAGTGTCTGTCTTTCAGTGGTCAGAAGAAGGTCTCTTTCCTCTCAGAGTATCTACCACTGACAAGCAGGCCTGAAGAGCTTTGGTGAAATAGCTGCCCAGTTTGTAAAGTAATGTATCTGGCAAGGGAAAAAAAAAGTAATGGAAGGTAATTTTTTTCCATATTTTCTACTGTGTCCTCTCCTCTCCTTCAGCTTTGTCAAACACGTTTAAACAACGGTAGCACACACAGTATTTGCATTAATTCAGCATTTATGTGAGATAGGCAAAAAAAAAAAGTCTTTCTGGCAGCCTATGAAGAGACTCATTCAAGTATGGAAAAGATGCGTTCGCACAGCCAATAAAGCAATATTTAAAATTCATTTCAAATACAATTTGGTAGTCAGTATTTTATGGTCCTTAAGGTCAGTGTACTGAATTAATCAGTCTTTTGTTTTGGTCTTTAAAATTACATATACTCTACTCTATAACAGTAGTATGTTCAGAAGTACTAAGTTGAGGCTATCAGAAAGCTGATTCACAAACTTATGGAAAAAAACTGTGGTGTCTCACACCACATTTTTGAATTCTGTGGATTTCCCTAGAATATGGTATTAAAACAAGGAAAAGTTACACTTGAAAAGATTTTGGAAGTGGAAAATTGATTGCAATGGGGTTTTTTTAGTTCACAATGAAGGGAAAAATTTCTGGAAGCATGATTTTCCCTTCAATTGCAACACAGTGTTCTGAGGAGACTGGTTCATTTTTCTCTCTGAAAGCAGTAGAAAGATTGTGGGGAGAAAACAATTCTAGTTTCCAAATTCTCCAGGAGGAATTTGGAGGGAAGTTCAGCAGCAGAGGAAATATTAGAAGTGGGCATATGCATCTTAATTACTTTAGCATATCTAACATTTCTTCTGCAAAGGTACAAGAATCACTGCCAGCTTGTATAGAGATATTATATGAGATAACTGAGATTATTGATATCCTTCATAAAAGGATAAAAGCCAAATTAAAATGTTTGTGTAAGAATGATAATTGTCTTCAAATGGGTTTTTAAATGTTTTTTTTTCAAAAAGTTCAGAAAACAGACAGTAAGTCAACCAGATGAGATACTTCAGGTTCCTTGTAATATGTATGTGAGTAAATATGATGATCATGTTAACGAGACTGTATTTCAGTTTCAGATTTGTCATGCACTGAGTGGGACAGACGTATCTTTAACAAATGCTAATGTGAGAAACTGTTTTTTAAATATGAGTCATTTTCTTGCTGACTACAGCTTTAATACTTTACACAAAAGAGAATGCTTCTGCTACAACCGATTTATCTCTGAAGCAACATTTTACATTTGCAAAGTATTTAAAACCCACTAATTCTTAAAGAGCAAGTCCGTAATTAACTAAAGACTGTTTATCTTTGTTGCACAGAACTGAGGCACAGGAAGAATAATCTGTCCATGGTTTCGTAATTAATCACTAATAGGTAACAAAATAAGAAATATATATTGCTGTTTCTTACTTGCAGTGTAAACTAAATTTATTATACTACCAGTATATTCATCCACAATAACAAACAAAACAATGAAAAAATACTGCTGATATACTAGATTTGATTCTGTCAATGTCTTCACATGCTTCTTCACAGAATACAGTAAAACAGCCTTGATTGAATAGTTACTTCTGTTGGTATCATCATATGCCAATGAAGCAGCAAAACTGAAATCTAGGGGAATATGTCTAAGCAAATAAAAAGTATTTTCTCTTAACCAAACCTACATACAAAAGCAGAGTCATACATAAAAGCTTTATCCAGGAAAGGCTAAAGCTTAACACTGCACTCATTCAAACATTCCCTAATCACTGACTTTCCTTTCTTCTTTTGAATGAAGTTTATATTCCTCAACACACAAATACAGAGTTACAACAGGGTATATGGCAAAGGACTCTTGCATGCAATATCCTATAGCTTGGGGATTAATGACTTTCAAATTATGTATTCATTATTTTCCCTTCATGAACAATTTTCTTGAAGGTCAGGTCCCACAGAAGAGAGAACAGAATTTCACATACCACAAAATACATTAGTTTTTCCCAGAAAAATACTTGATCCTGTAGACTTTTTTGGAATGTTCTTTCTCCTTCTGGTATCTGGTTAAACTCAAGTGAAGCCATTTCAAAAAAATGTTTAATCACAAGTTTTTGCATAATGTCTGCAAACAGCCTCACAGCAAACTGGCGACTGACATCCCAGTGAAGATGAAGGCTAAGTTACTGTGAGGGTCATACAAACTGTCTAAACAGGCTAGTTTCATTTGTTGTTTTTCTTTTTCCCCAGCATGTCTCCATTTGGGAAATTTTATTAAAAGGTGAAGTTGACAGATGGCCCTGCATCACTTCTCCAGGTAATGAATGTTGTTTTATTGACCTTCTTGTGACCAATGATTCAGGCTTGTCTGCCTCTACCACAGGAAACAAATGAGATGTACTCTATTGAAATTCTACACTTCACCATTTCTGAACTACTAAAAGTGTAATTTCATACAGGATGCCCTTAGGTTGCTTTTTCAAAAATTGTTGTCTGCAAGTTGAATTTACTAATAATTTGCTTCTCTCACAATACTTCAGAAAATCCTTGAAATGAGAAATAGATGATAAAGCAGAAAAAGAATGATGGTGAGGCATTGAAAATATCACTATATCACAGGTTCCTAGAGATACAAGAGAGAAAGACAGAAAAAAATTATCTTCTTTATAGTGCTTGGATTTGTCAAAGGAAAATATTGAAGAAAACTCTCCTAGAATAAAGATGCAAGAAAGCTCCTCAGTCTTTTAGCTTGACATGTAAGAACTCTGGTTATGGAAACAGAGAGAAAGAGACTCCAGATCCATGAAGCAACAGCTCATTGCACAAAAGCAAAAGGATTTACTTTCATGAAACTGCCTGCAACTAATCTACTAACATTAAAGAAAATTAAATAAAATCACTGAGGAGTAAAATACTCTCTGAAAAGAATGTCTTTCACAAGACAAGTCAAATTCAGAGACAAACAATGTTAATATATACTAGAAAAAAACTATTTCAAGGTAATTTCAGCTTTACAGGAAGACTTTCCCGCATGCTATTGATGTAGGTAATGTTTGGATGTTTTGAATAATACTCTATTTTTCATCAAGGCTATTTTCAATAATCCATAATCTCTGCAACAAAGATGGAATTTATCTGGGAACAAGTAAAATTGCTGGTAAAATTACCTGGATTTTTTGAGGCTGCATGCATTATTTAAATTAGTAGGTCCGTATTTTAAAACTCATAGTGATATCCAGTGCATTTATTTCAAAATCCAAAACCAGGCAATGACAAGTGACCATCTTCAAAAGAAAGAAGTAGTTTAATTTTTTACTGAAATAAATTTTAATTATTTTTATTTTTTAAGATGAAGTCATAATATAGTAATGATACTTATTGTCCTTTGGCAACTATCACTCCTAGAAAATGTGTGTAATCCTGGGAGGGAAAGCAAAGGAGACTAAATTAGTATATGGAAACCTGATTTTCTGAGCATGTATGATTTTGCTTATATGCATATACAGGCGAGACATAACACATTTCATCTTGATACTGATGTGCAAATTTAAACCCCATATATCTCCAGTATTTGTGCTAGTACTTTGCTTTTGTCACATTTATTGTTAGGCAGTAAAGAAGAATGTTTCCTTTAAGCCTAATGAAGTCTTTTTGATTCATCTGAGAATTTATATTCTTAGCATTTACCAAAAACGAATACCTGAAAGCACAGAATTGTTATTATTCTTACTGCCTTCAAATGGAAAATTAGCAGTTGAGCTTCCAAATTAACAAATGCAATTTAAAATGTCTCTCTAAATCCATCTGAATTCTCAATTTTTAACTTTGAATGTTATATATTTAAAATTGTATCAGCTTAGTGGTATCTAGGATGTATTTGCCTGAAAAAGTTGGAGTTTTAAACTCATTAAACACCTCATATTGTGACTGACAAACCTGACAAGCAGAAAATGTTGAAGCTATTCAACACAAACCGTTTTGGAGTGGTTTCTGTAACACAGGGCACAGCATACACTAATTACAAAGATCGAGTTTCACATATCTGCTCTAAGCATACTCCCATCCAGGCACACCTACCAGCTATACTCAGGTGCTCAGAATTACTCAAGCCGACTGTGGATCAAAGGCAGTTACAGAATTGCTTACGCTACATTAGAATATGTAGTGGAAAACCCAGACAAGCAAAACCAGAAGTTACTCCATCTGAAAGAATAAAGGATTACAGCAGTGTTGTTAAATTTAGAAGACCTAATATGCCTAAATACCAGCACGTGATCACTCTTGTTCACACAGTGCCAGGATGGTTTTGACAAAAGCCAAACAGCTGTCTCCAAACTGTGTCCCCACTGGTCAAGACTTAATACAAGCCAAGGAACAATTACAATTAATATGAGCCAATTCACAGAAGGTAATTTCAATATGGTTGCCCTGCTTTGGAGATGGATTCATTTTATGGAAGAAGCTACATGAACCAGCTGGTCTCAAAGCTAGACAAAAGCTTCAGAAACTCTTTCCAGTCCTAGAATCCTACAATTCTACAATCCTAGAATGGTTTAGGTTGGAAGGGACCTTAAAGATCATCTGATTCCTATCCCTCCTCCACCATGGTGGGTTAATATTAATATACTAATATAGTGGCATTCAGAGTTAATAAGAGCTCCGAGGAATTATGAGATAGAAAAGTGCTGGGATCCATTGTTACCTCTTTGCAAGTCATCCTTAATTAAACAGAAAAGGCTCTCAAATTGAAGCTTCAATGATCTGCACTGTCAATCTTTAACACAGCATTTAGCATTGTTATTGGTACTTCATATACTGAAAACTGACTGGCCAGCTTCCTTTCCTTTCAAAGTAAAAGGGATCAAAGAATCTGTCCTGAAATAATGCAAAAGAGATCGATCTCTTGTAATCAAGAGCAACTCCTTCCTGGATTTTTACATCAAAACCGTCATCTTAAGCTTCACTTAGAAATCAGCCAGACCACTGAGAGGAGTAATAATGTGATTTCTATAAAACTTCTACTTAATGAACAAATCCACAATGATTTTGAGCACTTTTTTTTTTTCCAAAGTACAGCATTCTCAGTAGACAAAAATTTGCTTAACACAGCTTGCGAGGCTTGAGAAAAGGGGATGTGATTTTATAGCTGCAAGTAGGTTTTGCAAAGGCCCTGAGTTGTCGCACGTTGATGTCTGTGTTCTCCATGTGTTCATGAGGACAGGACCTGGACACTACTCAGTGGGAGCTCTGACTGCAAGACCTGACCTGTCAGCAAAATGGGAAATGACAGCAGCAAACACACTGTCCCTTTGCCAAGTAATGGTGCTACGTTTTATGACTAGAGACACACCTCAGTACTGCTCAGTGAAGTGAGCAGATCCATCCAGACAACCCCAAAGCAACAGGACAGCCAGGTAACTCTGTTGCTCTCTGAACCCCTGGACTAGGGCAGGCAGCACAGCCTTCACGAGAAACTGCCAACCAACACCTAAAACTTGCTTAAAATCTAATCTCTTCTTCAGGTTACCTTCCTTCCTTCCTTAAGAAGATTTTGTTGCAGCCAAACCATTTTAGAATTATAATATACAGCACTGTTCCCTTCATATACCAAAATATAACATAAAGCTTAGCATGGTATTTAAGCATTACTTTGGCAAAACAGCACATGGCAAAAAAAAAAAAAAAAAAAAAAAAAAAAAAAAAAAAAAAAAAAGCATTAAAAGTATTCCCTCTACTTCTTAATTCATTTCATGATAGATATGCATTTTATGCTTTCATTTGCTAAAGCACTATAAAAGTGAATTACCATTGATACTCACTTTTCCAAACAATTATAAATTATAAACAATTATATACTATATCCAGCATGGTACAGGAAAAGCATTCATGACAAGGTAAAAGTCATCTAGCAACTCAAGCATATTGTTTGTTTCATAGAAAACTGCAGTATCATACACACAAAACATTAACTATCTAATTGAAACTCTCAGTCAAAAAAAGAACAATTTTGCTATGGCTGTGCAAAAGATAAGTGAGTCCACATGGATCATTAAAACAGTATGATACAGTACTACTTAGGTCTAGTTGATATTCATCATAAATCAAATCTTTAATCTTATTCATATACATTCAGTGCAGTTGAATCCATTGAATACAATATTTCAGTATATTGAGTGTCTCAATACATGAGATATTTTATGTAAGTATTTTAAATGAGACACATCTGTTTCCCTTGCATTCTGTTGAATCCCAGGAAACATAGATTACCATGATCAATAAAGTAAGATTAGCCCAGTTCAATACTGAGAAATTTTCAGTACCACTGTCCAGAAGATTAATATCTGGGTATCATTCCAGCAGTGTGACAAAGCTAAAGTACCAGAAGCCAAGCTCTAAACAAGGACAGTACTGTGCTTTCTGCATTACTGCTTATGTTGTTATTGATTCTTGTGAATGACAAACTTCCACAGATTCATTTAGCTTCATTACATATGTGAATTTACAAAGCATTTATTTACATGTGTATTTGTGTGAATTGCCACTTACTTTTTCAGTCATCCACAATTTTGCACTCTACCATTCAAAAAGTCTGTCCATTTCCTACTCTTTTTCAAAAGCAATTCCCTATGTTTTGTGAATACAGTCTGCAAGTTATATTAATATACCAACTGTACAAAAAATACAGCAAACATATTTGCCTATTTTTTCTGACTAAACTAGTAGATAAGCATTTTTCCTAATAAAAATTGCTTTGTCAATTCATGTGTTCCACCTTAAATGAAAGTTGTTTATGTAAAGAATATATAATAAGAAAAATGTATCCTAAGTCTTCATGACGCTAATTCCTTTTTTCAACTGGATTGGAAAAAAATTACACAAGTGTCTGTAGAAAAGAAAGAGGTAAAATGGGAATTAGTCATTTTCTCAATAAAATCCTTACCTGGTTTGCAACCTACTAAGCCATTTTCACTGCAAATAATACTTCAGTTCACACCAGTGCCTTTGATTTCTGGCCCTAAAATCTACCTATATGCCACAGATACAGAAAGGTGATTTTACTTTCTTTCATCTACATTTTTATTTTTCCCAGGGAAAAAAAATGAAAAAAAAAAGAAAGCACTTATTTTTTTTATATTAGTGTCTTAACAATTACATAGCTATTGTCTGTTCTTTTGTAAGTTGTTTGCCTCATTGTACCGTATTAATGTGTACTAGAACAATCTGCAGTCAATAAGTATTTTATTAGAATACTTAAATTTGAATACTTAGTATTTGATCAAAATGTGTATGAACAATTTTAGGAAAACTCTCTTAGGCACTCTCTTATTGAAATACTGAAAGACATTTTGCAGAGCCCTCTCCACAGGATGTGTTTCATATGGTGACCTATGTTATCTGCATATAAGTCAAGTAAAAAGTAATTTAAAAATATGATAATTCAAAAAATATTGTACATTACTAATAAATATTACTCAAAGAAATTTTACAATGCTCTGCACAGAAATATTTGTTGTATAAAAATATCTGTATTTACATTACTTAGTACTTTGAAAGCAGTTTAGTGTGAAGCATTTAAGCAACAAGGTACTATGTATTTTATGAATGAGCTTTAGTTTATTTGCATACACAGTACATGAAGAAGCTGCTTCTGCAGACTTCATCCACAAGAACATACTCTAGTCGTGTAAATAAGTCCCACTGAAGGGAGTTCAATTAAATAATGTTTAATGTTTTAAGAATAGCAAGACAAGGTTTTGAGGGCAATTGGATATTTTATTCATACATTAAATATGTGTCACGTCATCTTGGAACTTCAGAACTTACCAAATGTACTTGGTGCTTACCTAGTGATCTAAAGACAGTCTCTTAGCAGAGATACTAAACACAATATTACTGACATATTGACTAGCCTTCTACACTCTCTTATCAAATTTTTGAAGTGTTTTACCTGACTGCTGGTCACACCTAGACAATCTAGGCTGAACAGAAAATAAAAATACCAAAAACCTTCATAAATAATACTAATTTCATATAATATTTTGAACACACTGCTGCTAGTATTAGATTTCTGTATTTGAGTAATTTTAGATAATTGAAAGTCTTTTTTTCAAATACTACTCATTTTTTAAATCAAATTATTGCAGAGCTATCAATATAAATACCATAAATAATAGTCACCGAGATTATTAATTGATAGTGGCATGACTTCTGGCAGAAGTCACGTTGCTAACTTTTATTGAAGTCTCGGTGGTCTAAAAAAGGGAAGAGCAATGCAGACAGGCATGGATTTTAATACATGTAGTCTTACTGCTTCTGTTTAAGTTTAAATAAAGCTTTTCATTATCCCAATGAAGGAAGCAAAACATAAACACAGGCTTACGTGTCTCAATGATTCAGCAGCTGTTCAGCTGTGCATAGTGTTCTCTGTTACAATATAGAAAATGTCGTCATCATGCAATGATAAAATAATTATGCTATTTATGGAATAAACAGTACATAGAGTACTTGTCATTCTTACTACACGTCCCTGGTAATAAGAACTACTGTACTGTGACGCTACCCTCCCCCTTCCCTTTTCCTTACAACAGTAACGCTGCAAATTTTGTCAGTACCTGCGTGACAAAAGTGTTTTCACATTGAAGGCTGAGGATTACTCTTTCTCCCAGCATAAAGGAGGATATGACAGTGTATGTGCTTGACTGTAAAAAAGGCAGGGGGAAGTGGGAGAGCCAAGGGGAGCAGTTTTATCTGAACATCTCCATCCAAGTGCAGGCTGTTGATGAGAAGTTGTGAGGGGAACCCTGTGACCTTTGCTTATACAAATTCTACTTCAACCTCTAGCTCCATCTACCCCCTGCTCCAGAAGGACCTACTGTTTCCCAAGCACCAGGTAAACAAAAGTAAGCATCTACTTGGAAATTCCTGTCATTTCATACCTTTTATTTGTCTACATAAACAATGCATTAAATAATTATTTAAAGAGAAGAATGGAACTAGGAAACAATGTGTGTGTCTGCTATCATCAATATAGTAACTATTACATATTTTAAAAGTAGAATCATAGTTGAAGGAATTGACAGAACCTGTTTAAACTTTTCCCAAAAGAAGAACATTTATTTACAGGATAGGTGTACCTGACAGGAAAGTACCTATTGCGGATACTGGATAATTACATAATATTTACTAAATACACTGTTTAATACAGTATGTCCAAATTGTTACTAAAAAGCAAAATTAGATGAGCTTTTCCGAGCTATGGAAATCTACTTCATTTATGGAGATCTGTAACAATTGATAGATGGCATTTTAGGCAATGACAAATATTCTAATGAATATTTGAATATTGACAGAAAATCACATTTAAAATCTGTGGCTTAGTCCACTTATAAAAAAGCTGTTGTATGAAAAGGAACATAGAGGTGCAGGATCTTTTTCATTAAAACAATTTTAATGTAGTTTCAGTTTACTTAAAAGTAGATCACTTGGACTATCAAATGCGATGAGACTGAAGAGATTTGTCAAATTTCTAATGGAAGAACTGTCTAGTGTTGTGTCTTACTTATATAATTTTGTTAAATACTTTGTATATTTAAGAGTAGCATTGAGAAATACTGCAGATTTACATTCTCAGTTCTACTGTTTCACTTAACAGAACTTGATGTAATTTTTATGTTATTTGAGGAGGATGAGCGTTGCCCTTGAGTAAAATTAAAATCTAGATTAAAATCTATTAGTTTTACAGTGGCAGAAAAAACATATGCTTTAGTAATGAATTTTAATATACATTCTGTTTGAAAATGAAAACAGATCAGCGGATTATGGAGTTAGCTGAACATCAATATACTTTTCAGTGGGTTTTGTTTTCTTAAGACAGCTGAGATTTCATCTACTGTTTATACTTGCTGGAGATTCAAGGCTTACTAGTCAAATATGGGGCTCAATACCCCCAAGATTATTTAACATTCAATGTCTAAACTGTAAAAATATCTCCAAAATGAGGTAATGAATTGAGAAGTGTTATTTATTTCACTAATTGAGTTCTTTTAACCTTATTTTTCAGCAAATAAGCATTTTTTTCTAGCATGTATGAGGAATGACATTTTTCTGCTTAAAAAAAATGACTAGTAAAATTCTACCCTACCTATTTGATTTATAAAGTGAAGGCTTTAGGAAAAACCCTGGATATCATTCAACTCACAACCCAGTCAAAGGATCTGGAGGACTGTATCTATAATAGGATTCAAAATATATCCTAATCATAGAGGAAATAATCACCCAGTAGGATTCAGCTCTTACTTTAATTATAGAAAGAATGCTTTTACAAGAATAGGTTGTACTGAGCCAATTATATCATACAGCATACTTGGCTCAGTTTCATATAGATTTTCACATTAAAATAAGCACTAGTTGCAGTGTCTTGATATATGCAGTCATTTGTACTTTTTCATGATATGTGCCACAGACTGTTAAGCATCCCATAGGGCCTTTAGAATTGCTCAAGGAGCTGGTTTATAGCAAATGGCCATAAAAGCAAAAAAAAAAAAAAGTCAGTAATACTTTTATCTCAGTATGAAATATGAAAGGTCGTGAAATATGTACTGTCATGGATGCAAACCAGGAGAATCTTTCTGAACTTGATTTCCAAAAGAAAATATGTCCAATGCTTCTCACTCAACTGATAACTAAGAAAAGACAAAATCCATTTAAAATTCATGTTTTGCACAGTTATAAAGCAATAAGCAATTATAAGCAATACCTTCATTTTTCAGGCAGAAAAGGAAGCTTAAGGGCATCAATGAAGTATGAAGTTTGGTTTTCTTTGTCTCAAGTATCCCAAGAGGATCCAGAATCGAAACATATGTATATATAGGAACGTTCATCTGCCTTCGTCTGTTTCAACCTCTGAGAGACCAAGTAATTGGATTCATTTTCAGCATCTCATTTTCCTTTCTAGCTTGGCTTCTATCACACACTGTATGTTCATGTGCTTGTATCACAGTTCATATTCAGTAAGCAGTATTATTCATGCATTTAATAAAAGTCAGTATATCAAAAAGAGTCTTAATTATTTGAAAAACACCTTTTGAAAGGATCACATATAATTTTAACAAAAAGAAAGGAAGACATGCCTGTTGAATTAAATAGTTTTAGCAAAATAAAAGTCAGGTGGTCTTTGGCAGATGAAGTTACAAAGGCAATAAAAAAGGCTGAACAATACTGTGTTTCCTTTCCTTAGATTTTTTTAATCTAATATGCATAACCACCACCAGTTAACAAGTCTCTGTGCAGGACAGGTCATTCTGCAATACACTTGGGAATGGTTGCATCTCACCAATCTTTAAAAGAAACTTATGATTCTAGCTGTGAACCACATTGTGTGGCTCTTGAAGCTCCATCATTGTGTTTGGTTTTTCATTTCTGTGTTCATGAAGGCAAAAATGCACGTCACTTCTTGAGTTCATTCTAAAGGCACCATCTTTTGAAGCAAAACTCTTGAGGAAGTAACATGATAACCTGCCCTCTTTTACACAACTCACACGCTCCAAGTACTACTTCCTGATCCTCTTATTTTGAGCTCATCAGTACTTACACATGCTTTAGGTATTCATACAAATACATAAATGTCTAACACTTACAGACAATGGCAAATAGAAAGATACCCAATTCCAAATACCATGTTTGGCTAGATAGGTTTAGTTTTTACTTAGAAGTTACATTTCATTCTACGATTAGAAAGGGAATGCAATCACTTCATCAATGTCATTGAAAACAGAAGAAAGACATCATGTATAGTGAAGAGCTTACTAAAGAAAAATAAAGAAAAATTGCAATCAAATCATTTAAGATCAGATTTTTAAAAAAATATAGCGATGAAACAAGTTTTTAACTAAAGGATTGATTCTGGTTATAGCTAAGAGACTGTAACATCACAGAAATTAGAATAAAATCTGGTTTGAGTGGAAGACAATCAGCCCTAGATTTGCCTTTTCATGCTCTTGTTGCACCCAAATTACAGTTTAAATATCACACTTTAATCCCATAATTATTTAAATAGAATGTGATATTTGAAAAGAAAACCAACGGAGATTTAAAGGGAGACCCTCTAGAAATGTGTTTAATAAAGTGGCAGAAGTAGTTAAATATGCTGCCTTTAAATTGATTTATAAACAGATTCATCAGCTTAAGCACTATGACAGCATCAATGTGTTGGTTTATTTTGCACTCCTTATAGAAAGACATTACAAAGAGGACAGGCTTACGAAAGAAAAAAGCAGAAACCTACAAGAGTTATTTTATAACTACGTTATATCAGCTAAGTCTTTCCTTACATATGGAATGTCTGCATATGCAACGAGGGAGCAAGGGGAGGAGAATGATGTTGTGGCACCCTCCCTCTGGTGTCCTGGAAAGAGGATTCTTCACAGACCTGAGAAAACCATTGCATTACTACTACAGGCTTTTGCAGAGATTTTCTCAAGACTGAGTCTGTCCTGGTTTGGTGGAAGAAATACTTATGACCAGTTGAACAGCAGTTTCATCTGGTTAGCATTTGAAAATTATTTGCATGCTTTATGATTACTTCAAGAAGCAAAGGAAAGATCTGTACTTGTGGACAATAGGAAGAATCACCTCAGAAGTGCACTCTTGATCCAAACTAAAATTGAACTCGCTGAAAAGAAGTACGAGATTTTCAGGACATTTGAGATTGATATGCTTTACCTTTACAGTTCATTTAGCAGGGGTTAACAGAGGTCTTTCTAAAGCCCGCATTCTACAGCACTATTCACAAGGCCTCTTGAAACTATGTGCTTTGTCATCAACTGACATCAGACACATTGTGAAATTAATTTTGTAAGTTTGTAATACTTTTTAAAGTATACATGCATCCGTACAAATATGTTTTGGATTCTAATTTATGGGAAGAATACCCAATTGTTATCCACATTTTTTTTCTCATTTTTTGTGTGTGTTTTTTTTTTTTAATTTAAGTATTTCATAGTTTTTGAACTCAAATTATGGAAGGATTATAGCCTACTAGAAACATAAGACTGGTTCAGAAAATTCTCGTAATACTAATCATACTATTTTTGAAGAAGTCACATGTGTTTTCACATTCTGCAGGATGCATAAAGAATGGCAACCTTATTGCAAGAATTACAAATTTATGAGTTGAACATTGCCTGTTCTTCATCCATATGATACCATTTTTCACACACTTGCCCTTTATATGGCTGGGTAGAAATAGAATTACTAATTAGTAGAATAAAAATCCTCATGAAGAGCTCAAAAGACAGTTATTCCTCACTGTTCTCCTTTGAGAAGATACGTGATAATTTTGTATTTAAAAGTAACAGTGAAAAGGGCAAAATAGGCCTATTAAAGTTTCATGCAGTAATTTTCCTACACTAGGAAGTGTTTGGGGATGAGATGTCATACTGATTCTATCAAGTGATACTGTGGCACGGTGAACTACTTGGACACAAGCAGAGATGCTAAGTAGGACCCATGTGGTATACAGGCTATACAGGCCATGTACTGATTCTCTCACAGAAATTAATTTCATCTCCTTGAAAGACTGGATGAAGTCTGCAATCTGGCTGCTTAAAAACAAAACAACTAGATGTTTCCATGCTATCTCATGCAGCCTTACTAGAGAGTACCCCTATAACTTGGACTACTCCAGCTGCTGCTGGCAAACATTATGGCCTGGATTGTAGATATGTAGCCTCTCGGCTTTCGAGTGGAAAGGTTACATGTCTATGTAACACTTCAGCTTGAATACTCCACAGCATAACAGCTATCCCATACTGCTAAATATCTCAAAAAACCACAAGCCCCTCTAAAATCATCCTTTAGGTTTTCTGTACATCACACTTGACGATCATACAGGTAAGTAATTAGTCCTGCTTTCTTTCCGTGGACTTACATTCCTAGGTTTCTTTAATGAAAAGGACTAGAAAATCCTTTATTGCTCCCCAGCTGGCCAGGCAAACCAGTAACTGCTATATAATCCTCCTCCACAGATTGCAGGTCAGGTCCCCAGTAGTGCTATTTCTTGAGATCTGGCTTGGCTGTTCCTAGTACAGTGGTCCAAGTTTCCCAGTGCTCTGCTAACTAGAGAGGTGCCCACAGAAGTGAAGACAGAAAACATATACATCCTCCGTAGTACCTACAGATGCACAACACACTTGGGTTGTCCAGATCTGACCTCAGGAGACATCTGCAGTGTCATGGTTTAGGAATGGTATTCCCCAATTTAGTAGTCCCACTAAAAAGTCCATGCACTGCTCCCCTCCCCACTGAGTGTGAACCACAGAAGACAAAGACCATGGGTTGAAATTAGAACAATTTACTGGAAATGGCCATAAGATAAGAAAAACAAACAGTAACAGCAACAATATTATGACAAAAGTATACAAAAAGAGGGTGATTCACATGCAAAAGTGCTTACCACAGACCCAGGCAACAGTGAACAATGGCAGCCTGGTTGCCCACAGTGCTGCCCTTTGCTCCACTGGAAAACCATGCCTTTCTTCTCAGAAGCTAGAGAGTCCCTTATCCCCACTCCTGGCAACTGATGTGAGGTGGTAGAGACATCCTAGCTATGTCCACATGGCTCCAGGCTCTGCCTCCTCACAGCTACAGCAAAAATTAACTCTGTCCTGAACAGAAACAAGACATGCAGTCTTAAGGCCAAATTAGTGCATCTGGATTGGTTGGACATATTTTTTCTTTATCTCGATGTAAATCCTTTGAAAAAAGTTCTTATCCCAATGCCATATAGCTATTGTGTACACCAAGGACCTAAGAGTCCTACGGACCTTTGTGAGTGAGCAATGTAGGCCACAGCAGACCCAGTCTGTCTGGGCTGAAGATAAAAGGATTTGAACTAGAATGAGCAAGAAGAGTCGCAGGGTGAGGGCTGATGTGTTTGACTGTTGCAAAAGACATCTTACTGCTGCCACTGCACTGGCATGTCTTTAGTTTACTCTGACTGAATAATCATTACTTTTACTACTGTGAAGTTTTTTTCAAACCTTTTTGGGAGCTGCAATTATGTTACTTTTGAAGAATTACCCATATCCTTTGCAGAGTAATCATTGCATTTATCATGAAGTTTTTACATATTTGGTATTTTAAAAACAGAAACAGTTTAACTGATTTGAATTTTAAGACCTCTGAAGTGTGTTTTATTTGAAGTTACTAGGTCAGATCCTTCTCTCAACTCTGTTTTCGTTCATACAGATTTGTACCTAGCTTGTTTAAAAAATTGCTTGAAAAATTTGATAGGGAAAAAAAAAAGAACCTGCAGTTTAGTACAGGTATTATATTCAGAGACAGGTGCACAATTCTGGAGAAAAAATTCTAACAAACTCCAATACTGTCAGTTTCTAGCTAAGAAATGCACAGAAAATTTATTGTCTAGTAACAGCCCTGTCCTATGGTAGTCCTGTATGTAGCACAAAAACTATGAAAAAAAAGTTACCAAGTCCAAGCCTCTTGGTGATGTTATCTTGATTTAGATCACTGTGAAGGCAATCCGAATTTAGCCATATCACAATGAAGTGAAAAATTACATTGAAATTCAAAGGACCTTAATAGTCTATGTGATTCTAGTACTTAAATTATGCTAAATTAACCTCCAGAGTATAAGTCCTCTTCTAAGAATAGGAGAAGCTTTAGACATTAAAAAGAGGGCACAGAAATAAATATGAATATACGTCACTGTAAGCTTTTCAGTGTGTATCAGTCTATAACCACTCAAAAAAAAAGCACCATCACCATGACTTAAATCTTTGACATTAACAGTATCTGTTACATTTTATTCGAAGTATTTATAGCAGATGACATAACTCCTAAGAACTAAAAAAGCTCTAGGTACTTCCAAAGCCAACAGAAATTATTCTTCCTTTCTTTGGTTCAGTCATAGCTGCTTCACTCTTCACACTAAAAGGAGAGTTAGATAAACTTTAGGGAAAATCAGTATAAAATTCAAAATCCAGCATAAAAACATAGCAGGATGTAATCAAGTGTTCAGTGATCAAATGAGCAACCTGGTTACTGCTTGCTGATTAAAGTTAATCAAAATGTAAGTAAAGAAATAATAAATGGTTTGAGCATTCAGGTGAGGGAAGCCCACGGTACCCAGGGAACTGTGGCAGTAAGTAATGCTCAGAACGCTCCAGCACGTAAAACAGGAAGGTGGCAAACGAGGGTGTTATGTGTGTGCTGCAGGTCGTGTGAACAGCACCTACGTGTTCACTAAACCGTGGACTTCCTTCCCAATGACCATGATTCTCAGCTTGCTCATCAGAACGTGTGATCTGTCCATTTGCAGAAATGAACTCAACAAAAGACGTTTCTATATCTACCCATACAAGCTCTAAAATAGGGGAAAGTAAAGTTTAAAAAGTAAAGTTTATTGCTAAGCTTATTATTTGAATGATGTTTGGCTCTCTCATACCTCTGTGTGTTCACTGAAATTCTTATAGTGCCTCCCATTTAGACTTTTTACTAAATTTTGCCATTGTTCATTACGTAATTTTTTTTTTCTTAGTTCACTTCCTAGAACTACAAATTTTAATTGATTTTAATGACAAAAAGTCCTTTAAAGTATTACACCCATATGAACTTAAGGAAATAGCCCCATGGCAGACTAAAGCGTTCTGTATCTGACCTTACAAATTTCCATTTAGTTACTTACATATTCAAAAGTTAAATGTTTATTCTACCAGAGAGACAGCAATGATAAGCTATAGTACAACAAAAAGTTTCTTTTCTCAACAAAAACTGTGTAATGCAAATTACTTCAATGCTTTTCAAATACTACTGCTTATATTGTGAAATTAACACAGAAATTAATTACTTTTAAGCTATGGTAGTGCTGTTCTGTATTACCTGTTACATATTAAAAAGACCTTCACAATTGGTCTTGTTATTGTACAGGCTTATTTTTGAAGATCACTGGCCTTCTAGGGTTTTTTTTTATTTTTGTGTGGTTGGTTAGGTTGTTATTTCTCTAGCTTTTGTTTCACTAACATTTCATTAGGACCATAAATTTTTTGAAATCTTGAAGTTCACTTCATTAATATAAATGAATTGATGAAAAGAAAACCCAAACTTTAAAGCTATATAAGGTCAAGCAGAATAACTATTTCATTAAAAATAGAACTCTAACTTAAAATAAAGTAATCATTTAAAAAGTCAAGTATTAGAAATAACCTTGAGATACTACAGTATTAGCTTCTTGCAATAAACAGACCCAGTGGAAACATTTCATTAACTTAGTGCAATATAACCCCTATTTACGTTGTTACTCAACATATATTGAAATAGTTAGGGACATTATTTGGAAAGCAAGATCCTTCCAAATGCTAATAAATTAGCACTGTGTCTTCATTTGTCTTTACAATCCACCACACTGCTAACACAAAAAACCCACACAGAAATAAGAAGACTCATTTTATGAGGACTGGCTCAAAACTGGACTGTAGGTATTTTGAGCCAAAGATGCCACAAAAGAAACTAAACTGTTGATGCTGAAAAGTAGCAGTGAGCGAGGAGAAAGGGCTCAGAACACAGGAAAAAGAAAATGGTATTTCTTTCTCCTTCCCTCACAAAGAAAATTCCTGTTTAAAATTATTTTGAACATCTCGTCTCCTGCTGCTTAATAGCGGCCGTGAGAAAATGAATACAGATTTTGATCTGAAATCTGTGTTTATTTGGACTTCTCTGGGAAGTAAATATGGTTAGTAGAGGAATAATAGTTTAAAGAAAAATTGGATGGAACACACTGGAAAGTATTAAACTTTACATTAAATGACCTTAGTATTGAAGTGACAGTGGCATATAACTAACCAAACTCAGCCATGAGACTCAGTATTTTATTTATTTCATTATCTATTTATATTTATTTTTTGCACTTTTCCCTAAGTTTACTAAAAGTGTTAAAGGCTTGTAATTTTGCACCTGTCCATCATAAAATGGGAACAAGAGTATGTTCTTCAGACATCACTGCAGAGTCAAGAGATAATAGGAGTTATAAGAATTTCTGACCTTGGCTAGATTCATTTCAGAAACTCCCTGTAACTTCTTTTGAAAGGGTTAGCTTTATTCTGCTTCATTGTAAAATAACAGTGGAGGTGAAAGGTTCTTTAACACATTTCCGCTCCTAGATTCATTGAGTCCTACTATTACTTCTTTTCTGTCTTTTCTCAGTGAATTTAGAGTTCATCAAAGTACAAGACTAACAGCACTGACCGAGTTAAACAGTGGATCCAGGCTGTGCGAGTTTCTTACTCCAACTCTACTAATTTACCCTTTTCTCTTGACCTGCAAACTATCTTGTTATTCTAGTCCTTGGCCTCTCTTGTGTAGAGACTGCCAATCATATCACATTGGCAGTATTTTTTGTAAGCTGGGGAAAAAAAATCAAGATGAGGTGAGACTACCCAGCTAATTTTTGCTGCTAGGTCTCCTGTGAAGAAAGCAATTTTTTTTTAATTGGCACCACAAACTTTGGAAATGATGACAAGTTCCCATGAACTTTTCATTCAAATTGCATATTGCTTCTTTATAGAATTTTTTTATTAAAAAAAAAAAAAAGTTTTTAAAAGCATCTTTCAAAGGAAATACAGATTTTATGATACTTCTTTTTTTTTTCTAAGGCTTTCTAGACCTCTAAATTGTTCAATAGCAATTACAACAGCTATGTTTAATTATCTGAGCTTTCAGTCAGTAGCATACTGATAGCATGTCTGTGCATATTTGAATATTATGCACACTACCCAAAATGTTTCTTTTTAAAATATTTATTAACAGAAGGGATTTACCTAAGATATAATCTGCTATCCAACATATTCTGCCCATGAAGCTAAGTACTGAGTGAGAGGGTTCTAGCCCTGAAGGCTGTTTTCATCTCTCATAATCTGGGTAGTGCTGGCAATCAGCACTGCACAATTTAGCCAAGAGCAAAAAGCTCACCTTGGTCCCTTCCTGCCCACCAAGCCAGACTCAGGAAACTATGTGCACCTCTTCTTTTCCACAACCCAACCAAGAAAGCTTGTATCCTAAGGCATAGGAAAGGTTTGCTGGCTCTCTTGTCACTTGATGAACCAAGTAGGCTCTCCCACTCATACCAGGATCATAACCACCAAATGCACACTTACAGTCACAATTCCTTTTTGAAAGACATCTAAGTTGTAGGGCTCCCAAGAATGTTCAGCCAGCCCTAGATTTCAGAATTCAGATGACAGGAATGAACACAACTATGACAATTTATTTCTTGGGATACTGCTTGTCATGTTAGCTCAAAAAAATTTCTATCTAATGCTGTCCTAGGAATCAGTGTCTCTAAACCAACACCATTCAGAAATTCTTTTCTGTGCATACTTAATCATCACTATGAAGTACAGGCTGAATAAACAGACAGTGAGGTGGAGTGAAAGTTGTCTCAATCTCCAGGCTCAGGGTGTGATGATATGCCACACAAAAGTGGTGTACCCATGGGGTCAATACTGGGTCCAGTCCTGTTTAACATCATCAAGGACGTGGATAATCCGGAAAACACTACTCCCAACAAATTTACAGTCTTGGACAAGGGGCTGATTTGACAGAGGATCAACACTGCCATCCAGAGGGACCTTGACTGGCTCATGAAGGTCAACAGGAAGAAGTGTCAAGGCCTGCACATGGGGAAGAATAACCTCATGCACCAGGACAGGCTGGGAGCTGATCTGCTGGTAAGGGGTCCTGGTGAACAAGGTGCTACCCACAAACCAGCAGTGTGCCCTTGTGATCAAGAAGGCCAGTGGTGTCCTGGGATGCATTTGAAAAAGCATTGCCAGCAGATCAACAGAGCTGATCCTGCCTCTCTACTACACCCTGGTGAGGCCACATCTGGAGTGCTGTGTCCAGTTCTGGGCTCCACAGTACAAGAGAGACATGAAGGTCCTGGAGTGGGTCCAGTGGAGGATTACAAAGATGACTAAGATACTGGAGCACTAGGAAAGACTGTGGAAACTGGGCCTGTCAGCCTAAGCAGAGACGACTGAGATGGGAACTCATAAATGTCTATCAGTATCTAAAGGGAAGATGCCAAGAGGATGGAGCCAGGCTCATCTTGGTGGTGCCAAGCAATAGGCAATGGGCAACAAGCATAAACTGATGCAGAGAAATTTCCACTGGAGCATGTAGAAGAACTTCTTCACTGTGTGGGTGATCACACACTGGAACAGATTGCCCAGAGAGGTTGTGGAGTCTCCTTCACTGGAGATATTCAAAAGCTGTCTAGACACACTCCTGAGTAACCTGCGCTAGGGGACCCTGACTGAACCGGGGGGTTGGACTAGATGCCCTCCAGGGGTCCCTTCCAGCCTTACCCATTTGATGATTCTTCCCCTTTTTTCGGCACTGGGAAGGCCACACCTGGAGTCCTGGGTCCAGCTCTATGCTGTCTCTTACTAGAGAAACATGGACACATTGGAGAAAGCCACTAAGATGATTAGGAGACTGGAGCATCTCATTATTAGAAAATATCAAGAATGCTGTGACTGTTCAGTAAGCAGAAAGGAAGGCTCATGGGGATATTGTCAGTATATAAATATCTGAAGTAAGGATGCAAAGATGACAGAGATGGGCTCTATTTGGTGGTGCCCAGTAATGGATAAAATGTAATGGGCACAAACTGAAGCACAAGAGTTGCCATGTGAACATCAGGAAACACTTTTTACTGTAGTGAAGACTGATCACTCACAGAGGTTGCCCAGAGAGGTCATGGAGTCTCCCTCCTTAGATATATTCAAACCCCCTCTAGACATGGTTGTGAGCAACTGACTCTAGGTGGCCCTGCCTGAAAAGGGGGGTTGGACTGGGTGACCTCCAGAGATTCCTTTCAACCTCAACTGCTCTGTGAACTGATGTTTACTAAAGGTACACTGTACCAAATAACAGTTATTTTCTACACTGATGTAATTTGTGAGTGATAATGGTGGAGAAAAGAAAACTAGGAACACAGTCCTTACAATTTTTTCCTGCTTTCAATCACACAGCAATAATTCCAGTTCCATTCATGATGTGAATTTGTAACGTGTTTCTGCTAGAAGTAGATCCCAAGCTGTAGAATTACCTGGCAGTATCTGCCGTACCTTACAGAGCTGCATCTTCAAGAATCAAAGACCCTCTTTGGTGCTAGAGAGACCTTTGTAAGTCTTGGTGAAAATCGTGCTGATATTACTTGGAAAGCAGAACTTTTTGAAACTTAACTTTGAACCTGCATAGGTAGGCTCGAAAATTTCACCAAGCAGGAAGATTTTAGAATTCCTTCCCTGTCAACCATAAGCCACTTTGCACTAAAAAAATGGTTTCAGTACAACAGTACTGATCATTACCAGTGACTCCACAGTGCAGGAAGGAGTCAGTGGGAAGACTACTTGTGTAGACACATTTTCCACATGATTCATCCTGCAGCATTTGATGTTTTTGCTCTCCAGTCTGGCTCAAAGAAGAAAGAATGTACAGAGGAGAGCCATAGATTGAAAAAAAAAAAATCCCTCCCCCCCCAAAAAAAAACCCAAAACAAAATAAAGGAAAACAAGCAAACAAAAAACCCAAGCAAACAAACCCCCCACCAAACTACCAAAAAACCCCCAAAATCAAATAAACATAAAAACCCCACTCAAACCAACCAACCACCCAAAAAACAAACTGCAGTCAACTCTGTGGTATTATTAGATTAATGTGTGTCGAATTATTATAAATAGCTGCATGAGAAATGACTAGAATTATTATAAATAGCTGCATGAGAAATGACTGTAAAGACTGAAAGGATTTTTGACCTATACCAGGTACCTAGGAAAGGTACAAAACCAGAGTAAGCAGTGTCAGAGACTGAAAATAGTTCATGCCTCAAACAGTGATATGAAGTTTTTTGTTCATTATAAAGAAGCTGCAACCAAAGAAGACTCCCTGAAGACTGGGTCTTTGAACTGCTGATTAGATAAAAAGAAACCTATTGTTCAATCATCCCCATCTGAGTTTGGGGTGGGGGGAGAGCACAGCTCACAGAAGACAGGTTTACACAGACCGCTCCCCCCCCCACAACTGAGGAGGTGGGGGAGGAGATTTTGGGTGCATGGTGTAACCTCTGGTCAGAGGCAGTGAACACCCATCCTCCGTTTCACAAACCGGCCCAGCTGTGGAACCTCCAACCCCACAGGCCACATCCACGGGACTTTCATGTGAGAGGCTCTGCCCCACAGGACTGCAGGTGATGCAACAGATCCAGAGTCTGCTGTGAGAGACTGCCCCCTCCCCCAGGGAGACATTCCTGGACACTGCTACCTGGATCGAGGGTATACAAACCCATAGGATTCCATGCTTTACAGGGGACCTGCACTACCAAGAAAACCAGCTGGAGAGGATTGACGGAGCGTCGCTGGGATCCACGGAGTGGTGATATTTTCCTTATTCTGTCCCTGTCACCCTTTCTGTCCCCCCCACCTATTTTCTATTTCTTTCCTTTTTTTCCTCTCTCTCTCGCTCTCTCTCTCATCAAATAAAACCCTTACAATTGTCACTGGCATACGGTCTCGTTTGCACCTCAATTCGGGCAGAGGCATTTATAAGAACCTTAAAACTGGATCATAACAAGCAGGTAGTAACATTACCTCAGTATGTAATGCTTTCTCAACCCCAATAACTTGTACTTCAGAAGCTCATTCAGCCAAAGACCCTAATGGATTTCTCTTCCATCAACTCTGCCTTCCTTTCAGCTTATGTAAATTTTTAGCATCCATAATCTCCTTCAGCAAGAAGTTAACTTAGCAACTACACATTGTATGTAGAACAGTCTTTTTGCGTCTTATAAACTTCAATTTCACTTGTGAGTCTGGTCTATGTTCCCTAAGTACTTCTAGCAAAACAGGTGATTTCACTCTATCCAACCTTCCGTGTGTACCTTTTCTCCTTTTTCTTGGCTAGTTCCAATTTATGGATATTACTCTAATACTCCCTTTTTTGTTGACTTATGTTACTGACCAAAGCATGCTAATATACCCAGATGTTTGGGGGTTTTTTTGTTCTAGAAGCCAGCCCTGTAGATTTGACAGACCTTATTTTCTGCAACATTATTAGCACCTGTTGTTGAGATGAGTATGTAGATTCTATCTGTGACCAGGCAAATAAGATTGGAAAAAGTCCAAAATACCCATAAGTCAGGCAATATTAGTTTCCAGAACTGCTCAGCAACTATTTGTAAGACTATCAGAAATTTGTAATTTAAATAATGTTGGAGGAATTCAAAAACACATATTCCATATGCCAGAATGAGTAATTTCTTAATGTTCATTTGCCTTTAATGCCAAGTGTGAAAAACCTGAGTTGGGCCCCATGTCTGCCACTGAGGTGAAAACCAAAAATAATAGTAATAATGCAGCAATTCATAATGATCCTTTGAATCACATGGAAGTAAGTGGTTTGGGTAAAGATTCCTTAGACAAAGAAGATACTCAAGAAAGCCCTTAGAAACTAAGGAATAGTATTACTCTCTTTTCACTAGTTCATTAATCAGCTTCAGTCAGAAAAAACAGCCATGCTAAAACTGCCATTAATGAGTCAACAAAACAACACACTGACATCTGGTATTTGAGTGGGAGATCTGTGCTTCTGAATTAGTGTTACAAGTCTGACAGTATCTGACTTCCCTTACACTTACGCTTTGCAGAGGTCCCCTGCTGGTTTATAACTCATTAGTTCAAAGTTTTAGTGGTTTAAGCTTACTTAGGCACATTGCCAGGACTTGTAAGCTTTGGCCATCACTATCTTAAAATCCAAGCAGAGTGAGTTCTTTGTGGATGCATGGTCACATCACATCATTGTCACACAGTACAAAAAGATTTATAACAATTGACAGTTCTTCTATTAAAAAGGGCTTCAGTTGGAACACAAAAATGAAATATTCCTGGTCAAGGACAAGGTATGCTGGCAAAACTATTTAAGAAATGTTTGCATGATTGGAGGATTCAAATAAAGATACTTCAGCCATTACTAATGACCGAAACACTTCAGGAAAATGTTAGGTACAGATTAAAATGTGTTTGAAGCTAATAAAATTTGGCTCACGTGTTTCATTTATATTATTACATAAATCACATAAAAGTTCTGTGAATAACCTGAAAGTTAAGAAGTTTATTTCAGTCTCCTTAGATGTGTTTAAAATATCATGAGAATTTAATAAGAGAAGCAAGATAACACAATGAGCTCAGTGTCTCTTCTGTCTCCCCCATTGACTTGCCTCCAAACAAAATCAAATAACATCTGCCAAATGCCAGCCTGTTCAGCTTGCTAATGAGTTTAAAAATTCAGAGTATGACCGTTGCTCAGCAACTGATAAAGAATACCAGTCACATGATGCTATAGTTAATATACAAGAGACCTTTACCCCTCATTTTCTAAAATGCTATGAAAAACGGATTATCGGAAACACTATTTTTTTCAAGGCAATTTACTTGCTGCTTTATTAGCACTGTGCTGTAATTTTTTCTAATACTCAGAAACACCAGTGTTCAGGTGACTGAAAGGGTGCTCAGGCTTTTCAATCACATATCTTTTAGTTCATGCATTTGCATGGTAGTGGTGTTCTGTTCAGTTCAGTTATTTGCTGACCATTTCAGTAGATAACCTGAGCCAAAAGCTGAAAATGCTTTAAGCTTCAAGAACATGCCAGTGAATTTGGCTGACAGGCTGTTAAGCTAAAACTGAATTGAAAACTATAATCAGAAGTGGAAGAGGGGGATCAAAGGACTTAGAAACCATGATTTTTGAAGTAAAGATGTAATCAATCTCAGACAGGAAAAGACAGGAGGATAACAGCCACTGTGTCAAGACTGTTTCCTCATCTCCTCTGGTCTGCTGGAAAAATGTGAAATTGACCATTAATCAATACGTCAATCAATCAGGCAGTAATCATCAGTGACAGGAGGTTATAATGTGAAAAAATTAAACAAAGAGACACAATAGTATGTTATTCCACCTGACACATGAAAGAAAGGCTGCAGTTACGGAATCCTCTGTGCCAGATGAGACAAACATGCCAAAGCTGCATAATTAACTATATTGCTATTTCTCAATGGAGTTTATGCAAGAGATGACTGGTGAGAGATAGCATGGCTTCAGTAAGGGCAGGTTGTGCCTGAAAAAGATTGGTGACCTTCTGTGATGGGTTTGCAGTGCTAGTGGATGCAGGAAGAGCAACTGAAGTCATCTACCTGGACTTGTGCAAAGCATTAGACACTGTCCCAATCAACACCCTTGTCTCTGAAGTGGAGAGACAAGGATTTCATGGATGGACAGCTTAGTGGATAAGGAGCTGGCTGTATGGTTGCACTCAAAGAGTTGTGGTCCATGATGCAATGCCTAAGTGGAAAGCAGTGATGAGTGGTGTTCCTCAGGGGTCAGTACTGGGACTGGCACTGTTTAACATTATTTTCAGTGATATGGACAGTGGGATCGAGTGCATCCTCAGCAAGTTTGCTGATGACACCAAACTGTGCAGTGCTGTTGGCATGCTGGAGGAAGGGATGCCAAACAGAGGGCTCTTGACAATGAAGTTGTGGATGCCCCTTTCCTCTAGGTGTTCAAGGGCAGGCTGGATGGGGCTTTGAGCAATCTGGTGTAGTGGAAGTTGTCCCTGCCCTTGGTCGGGAGGCTTGAAAACAGATGATGTTTAAAGTTCTCTTCAACCCAAACCATTCTATGATTCTGTGGGTCTGAGTTAAAATACATTGCTTAGCTAACATCTGAAGTGTCTATATGAATGCAATTAGTAAGTATTAATGGAAAAAATGTATTAAGAAGTACTTAATGTACTCAGATGCTGTATTAATGCATATGCAGAACAAGTCTAGGAATTCCAGGGTTGTATTTAATTTAATGCTTAAAAAAGAGAAAGCTCATCAAAAAGAAGCTAGAAGTGGCAACCTGGAGAATTAAATCTTTCCTGACAGCGTAGACTTTTCATAAAGAAACTGCACTGGAAACATAGTGCCAATGCACGCCATCTCTTTAGAATAGACTGAAAAGGCACAAAAGGACTGAAAAGCCCGGCTAACTAGCAGGGTAAAGAAGGCTATTAGATACAGGAAGGCATTTCAAAAAAGCTGAACCTGAGTTTAAATGAAGAAAATAACTCTGGCAGATAACGCAGACCAAAAAAAAAAGTTTGAGAAAAAGCTAGTAAAAGAGTTTCAGAGGTAATAATAAGTCTCAGAGGTAATAATAAGTCTTTTTTTTTCAAACAAATCAAGATCAGAAAGCCTGGCAAAGAGCCTGCAGGTCCTCTTAATGAGCAGGGTATAAAGGGAACACTTAGAAAGGACATGCAATTGCACAGGAACTAAATGACTTCTTGGCATCAATGTTCGCTTTGAAAAAACTGTGGAGATTCCCACCTCAATACCATTTTTTGCACAGGGGTTCATCAGAGAATCCGTCTAAAACTAAAGTGACTGTAGAAGAGGTTACAGAACAAGATGACAAAATTAGCAGCAGAACATCAGCAGGATTAAATGCTACACCCAGGATTTAATGGTTACCACTTGAGTTCTGTGAGATCTGAAGAATGAAATAGCTGAATAGCCATGTGTGGCAAATGTCAAGCCATTTCCCTTAAAAGAAAAGTGTACTGAAGAAGATCCAGGGAATGGCAAGCCTGTGAGCCTGACACTGGCACTGGACTAAGCAGTGGGAATTATGCTAAAGAATAGGTTTAATGGACATTTGCATAAATATTAAGAAGAGTCAAGACAGCTTTTACAAGGGAAAATATAACTTGGGAGAAATACTGGTTTGGTAGGTTGCAGTAATCACGCAAGGGCATGGATTTCGCACACAAGGTGGAGAAGTGCAAAGCCATTTATTGCACAGTCAGAATTCCCTAAATACCAGCACACAACAGGATATAACATCATATAAACAGGAAGGATATTCACCACAGTGTCCCCCAGTCACCTGGGACATTACACAGATATTCCCTAATATGGTAATAGATAAACAATACCATATAGAGCCACAAACTACAATTATCACTTCCCATAGGTCCAACACTGTCCACAAACCCACAGCCCTCTCTCAGCCCATCCCTGGTGACCTGGATGCACTCCCAGGGTCACCTCTGGGCCCAGGAAAGAGGCTCTCTCTCCAGTCCTCAGGGCCTATCTCTTTACCACTACATAGTGTACTACAACAGTAGGTAATTTTTCAAGAGGTCAACAAAATCTCAGTAATGAATAACAATTCATTTTGTACCAGCAATAGTTTCCGTACAACTAGAGGTATTTCAACTTCTTGAGAAAAGCAGAAATCTGAGACAGAAGTTATGTATAAATATAATGGATGGTTCCTCAAGCCTCTAGGAAGATTCAGTATTCCTCTTCCCTGCCTAAGAAAATAAAGTTTGATACTGTGACTTTGATCTATACAATAATACTGTTTTGAGTAGTTTTATCAATTTTTACAGTTTTTTTAAGAACTCTGCAGCTGAAATCCTGTTACTGTGGCACCACATTTTGCAGATAAAATTAAGGCCTTTGCAGATTGCAAAGGTGACATACTGTACAAAGATTTTATTAAAATGATATGTAATTTGACAGCTGCTTGCCATTAAATGAATCTCAAACTTGTGTAATGCAAATAAAATCTGAAATCAAGGGTAGCATTATGTTTCACCTCCCTAATTCACACATAATTTATCCATATTTTATAGGTAACAGGCTTTACCTCTGTATATAAAGCTGAATATAAAAAAAAAGGAAAAAAATCTCCTGCTAACAAATTAAATATGCACAGTGACCTAAAGACACCTTAGGACTACTGAAAAGGATGTTACAGTCCTGTAAAATCAGTTGCCATCATAAATCAGGTTTGACAGGTCATTTGCAAACTTCTAGCAGAAATACCTTTTTTCAGAGAATGATATGGTTTCTTATCCATTGCATATATTTAAGAGTTCTTAATTCTTTCATTCTTTTACGTATTGCACATTATTTCATGCATTGCACTCATACTGTGCTTTGTTCTCTGATTGAGATTTTGTCCAGAGACATGATCTAGCACCAATTTTATAGCTCAGTAGCACCTGTCATCTTCCCTAAGGCCTTCTGATGCACTTAAGGCAGAAGCTGCTACGATGTCCCTAAAACACAAACACTAGTGACAAAAGCAGAAAAGAAAAGAGTGCAACAATTTTATTAGAAACACCCACTTAATAGGTAATCAAACAAAAACCAAATATAGCTTTCCTACTAGTGGAATTTCCATAGTAAAGAAATATTTGGTCATTTGGAAATACGGTGAGTTTGATGTAATTTAAACCTTCAAATCTAATGTCTCTGTAGGCCATTTCTAATGAAATAGATCCCTGTAGAGATCAATCTTGCCTGCTTCAGACACCTACTTTAGGATGAAAAGAATTACCTTTCATGAGCTCATGATGACTAGGTTAGACTTAGTTGTCTTAAATTCTTATTTGTCTGAGTTGGATTATATGAACAGAAACCTGAGCAAAAAGTGAGTTTGTGGTTACTTGTGTCAAGCTGGCCACTTTTAGGTGAAATTTTCATCAAATTTTAGTCCAAGCAATAAAATTCTAGCTCTGACCAATTTAATCTGATGTTTCATCTGGGTGCAATATTTTTCATTCACTAACCTAAATTAAGTTAGGAAAGGCTGCTGGCCACTATTAAGCTGTTTCTCTGTGCCACCTTGTGAGTGGCTGCCTTGAACCTTTATGAAATAACAATATGTAGTAGGAAATTAAAAGCAGGTAGTATGTCAAAATGGCAGACAATAGTTTGCTGCACTTACTCAGCGGAAGAAAAAAAAGACCTTTTCAAAGGTTTTTTACCATTACACTTCTAGAGTTTATTTGTGGAAGATTTCCTCCACATTTCTTTTTGAACAGCTGCAGAATATAGAAAAATAAATGTCAATGTTTTTTTCCCTGGAAGAAGAATTACACAGTAAATTGGTCTCAGAAAGATTATCAAAACCTTAGAAAACTCTGGGAAACATTATATAAAATCACCCTCCAAAAGCTTATAACAAATTTACAACCAAAAAGAACTCTGTGACATAAATATATTAAAAATGGTCATTTTTGCCAGCATTTTAACATAACTTCATAAGCTGGCAATTTTTTCAGCTCTAATCTTACATAACTATTTATTAGAACACTGTTTACATGCAGTGCTACATCTGCTATGCATTACCTATTTTTAGATGCTTTATCTATTTAGTTCAGAGAATTTTACAGTAATTGAAATACTCTCAAGCATTTGTCCAAAAATTGTGTAAGCATTTTTGAAAACAGTGTACAGAAATTGCAGATAACTTAAAATGATTTCCCAATGGCTGAAGCTTGCAGAGAATACAATGTACTTTCTCTTCTAGGGAGGACTATCTTTCTCCACTCCTTTTCATGAACACAAACGAGCAATACTTCAAGTGCAACCTCAGGGACAGGGCCGACTCTGTCGCGATTACCGAGGAAGCCAAATGCAATTCTGATTCAGTTCTGTAGCTTTCTGCCGGGTTGGCACAGGAAAAACCATGAAGGGAGCAAAATAACAATACTGCTATTCCAGATACGTGAATAGAAGCTCAGTTCTTTGGATGCAAACCTCGCTTTGAGTGTTGGAGGATCTGAGCAGCATCCAAAGAGGGAACTACAGTAACCTTGTGTCAACAACACAGGGGCACAGGGGCACTAGCAAACTGCAGCCTGGAGAGGGACCCCTTTTCTCATCAAATTTGTTCTTGCAACTTCTGTCTGTCCCTCTGAATATTTTCAGTTGGCTTCCCAGATTCAGGGCTGGGGGTGGGGGTTGAGATATATCTAAGAAGAAAATGAAATCTCTGTATTGTATATAGTGAGATTATATCTCAAGTACAATTTGTTTTAATAGAAATATATATATTCTTCTTCAGTTTTTGTATTAGTTCTTTTCTCAGTTTTTATCTTCCTCCTTTCTTGCTGTTCAAAATGATTTGTAAGCTGAAGGCTCATGTTGGAGCATTTCTCATTGCTTTTTTACACAGTATTTTTTCAAGTGATTTGGATTGTTCTTTAAATTGACTGGTTAGAAACTTTTGTATTTGGGGCAGCTGTTAGTTGTTTTTCTTTTGTCATTTGAAGATATGAATGTTTTATCACTACACACATACACCTTCATGCTCCTACAGAGGTCGCGTGCAGTGCCTGACATAAGATCAGGGACTCTCTTCTTTCCCTGTGACCTGTATTCACTGATACAAGGGTTAGCATAGTTTGTCTTGGGAGACTGCAAAAATCTAGAGGGAAGGGTTTTGTAGAACTGAGATAATTTATGTACCTTTGGAACATTAGACCATAAGCCCCCTCCCCACCACCAATTGTCTGAAAAAGATACCATTCCAGAGTAACAATAATAAGTGAAGAAATAAGATATCTCAGAGAGCAATGTTAACAAGGTAGCTATAGAATGGGGATAAACGAAGCAAAGTTTCCAGGAATATAAGTCACTGGAAGTATTGACCTTTCATATCAACACAATCAACAATTCTTTCAAAAAAGTCTCAAAATCTTAAGATTAATTTTGGAATTTGGGAACAAAATAGAAATATTTTGATTATGGCCATTGAAACATTTCTGTGAGCACTCACATTGGCTATTTATGATCATAGTAGCAGTTAAAGAGCTGTTCATTCCTGGGAGTGAATGTAAAAGTTTTATACATTCAACATCTCAGTGGATTTAAGAGATTTGAGAATGCTGTTTTCAAAATATTATAGAAAAGACTGTATCGGGGGTCTTGCAAAAGATTCATTAAAATATTGTCCAAATAGACTGGACAGGAGAAACAAGTGAAAAATTAGTCTTGGAAAGAAAGGACAGGCACAGTCAGTACATGGTGACTTGGATAATCTGCAGGTTGAGAAGATAATCTGAGAACACACACACAATATCACTTGTCCTGTGCTCAAAGTGCCACCTTGCAAATAATTGTTTTCAGCCAATACCAGAAGCTATAAAGCTCGAAGTCTCCTCTCTTGCCAAATACCAGCCCAACGCATTATTATAATCACAGGGTATTATTTCCTCTTCAAATCCAATTTTCAGCTGTCCGACTCTTCTCCTATTACCTAAAACATATGCCAGGCTCCCAGACACAATTTACATAGCAGCTACACCATGGAAAATGTAAAATCATATGGCAACACAAACTGTCAGAAAAGTAGTTGCCCTCAGATTATTAATGTTCCCATGATGAACACCATAAAGGTTAAACAACACTTTAGTGAGGATTTTAACAATCAACTTTTCCAATGGATGTGTATTCCAGCATGGAAAATTTAAATCATATTGTGTGAGACCTCTTTGTGTTCTTCAACACCCTCATTAGAAATGGAGGTCCAGGTACTGATCTCTTCACTCTCATGACCAGTGACAGCACTTGAGGAAACAGCATGTAGCTGAGTCGGGGGGGGTTAGGTTGGATATCAGGAAAAGGTTTTTCACCCAGAGGGTGGTTGGAACAGCACTCCAGGGAAGTGGTCACAGCATCAAGACTGACAGAGTTCAAGAAGTGTTTGAACACTCTCAGGCACAGGGTGTGACTCTTGGGCTATCCTGTGCAGGGCCAGGAGTTGGACTCCATGATCCTCATGGATCCCTTCCAACTCAGCACATTCTATGATTCTAGGATACATAGTTACTTTTTCTCCTGCATTATCTTGAACTTAAAATCCAGATGAAGGCTCATTTCAGAAGGCACAAATAGAAGTTTACTCAGAAGTTCAGAAATAATTTTCTTCCTGTTTTATATGAGGAAAAGTTTTTACCTTGTACTTCGTGCTTTTCCCTCATACTTTTAGCCTTAAATCTTTCCCAAGTAACCTGCTAGCTATGTGCCACTGTTATTCCTTGACTTGCATTGAGTTACACTCTGGATGTGCATTCTTAAGTTCCACATAATTAAAATTAGCATTTTTTTCTCTTTATCTTGAACCTCCTGCATTTTTGCTGCTCCTTTTTCTTTATTCCCACTCACATATCCATTACCTATTATAACTGTCATGAGTCAGAAAACTATTTCCTGTTCTTTCCATATCAGACACATATCTTTTCTCAAGCCATTTTTCATCTTCCTCAGTTTCATCTGAATAAAACTTTATTTACAGAGAGAGTATTTAATTCCCTCAGCACCACTCAAGGCTACATCACTTCATACTAACACCCTGACATTCTCCTTACCAAAATGTACAATGAATGATAGGCATTATTGATTGATTTGTATAAATGCTAATAAGAAGCTTCAAGGTACTCATATCAGCATGTTGTCTAAAAAATATTAAGGTGTTTTGGTGACAGTGTAAGTATTTTAATCTTTTTAAGTATCAAAAATTATCATGTCATTTACACCCGTTACTGTGTCCTTGACTTAAGAATGATAATTTCATATTGTGAGTATTTGGCACTACATTGACAGGATAACTTCATTTTCTGTTAAGCTGCCTAGAATTTCTGCATCAATACTTTATTAATATACTTCCAAGTTAAAAAATGTGTTAAACACACCTTATTCATGTCTATGTCAGTTCCTGCACGCAGCCACCCTATTCAAAATATTAATAGATAACTTAAAACAAGCAGAACGTGTCTCTCTATCTATATATCATTCTATTAAAAAGAATTTCTGCTGAAATCTATACAGTGGTTTTATGCTATGTAGAATAAAAATGAAGTAGTTTACCATGCTCTCTTGGACAGAGGACTGTGTGAGTTATGCTGTTCATATTTGACTTTGCTGCTCACAAGTAATGTCATCATCCTCAACCCATGTCAAAGAAAGTGTCCTGCTATTCGCATTCCTGCCATCCTGACACAAGGTAAGGCCAGCCTCATGATGAGATACGCGATGGTTAATAAAGAAATACATAGGTTTCAAATAGGGCTTAAATCCTTAAAAACTGATTGTAAGACAAATTCGTAACCATGCCAGAAGTTATGAATCTCTGAAATGCCATTCATTTCAGAGATTCAAAATACATCATTGTATTTTCAGATATTTTAAAGACTAGATAGAAATGCCTAGAAAACAGTCCACAATCATCAAACAGTGTGTTACCAACTGTATGTTATCAATACTTGTGTGTCACATCTACTATTAATCATTTTTATATATTCAAAGTATAGTAGGGATGCTCTAGTTACTCCATTTTTCTAACACATTTAGATTCAAATTTTTATTTTTCTCTTCATTTTTAATCAGTCCAAGCTTTTCTGGCATTCATTCTTGAATGAACTCTTCAATGAACTTTGCAAAGGCTGTCACAGACAGAATTATTGTAGGAATGGGGAATAAATCTTTTAATTATCTAAAAGAATGAAATTTGAATGGGCAATTGTTAGTATCTTAATTACTAGATTGAATATTCAGGCATTTCCACAGTGCATAGGAACATAAATAATGTATATATATATATGCATGAGCTTAGGGGGATATGTGCACTTGAGCACACAAAATGAGCATAAATGTGCACAAGACAAAACCTGTGCAAAGATTCTGTCGCTTATAATTATATTTAAATTTATTTCTGATTAAATAGTTTTATCACTTCTGATATTAACATTCATCAGAACTAATTGTTTTTTGTTAAAATGAGTGAAATTTCTTTTCTGTGATTAACAATAGTATTTTCAGTTCATGTAATTTTAAATTAGTTGGAGCAAATGAGTCAAAACTCCTGGAAAAATGATCATTCTCTTTGAAATAACAGCAACCAATTATTTAGTCATGTTTTAAGCATATCTGTGAATCATCAGCACCAAGAAGTTGATATTTTAAAATTTGCCCACAAGCAAGTAACAAAATTCCAAGGGATCAGAGTAATATGTCAGATCTATTTAAAAGTTCCTATCTTCAGGCTCTTTTCAGAAAAAATAGATGTGCAATTTTATATGAATACAGATCTAGCTTTAGTGCTTTTAAATTTCTCCTTAATTAATTGAAAACCTGAATAATATTTTACTTAGAAATAAAGCCAGCTTTTAGGCAGGTAACTGCTTTCTTCATTTTAATTTTTTTGTCTGCTAAAATTAATAATTCGACTCTTATTTTCTTTCTTTTTTCTTTTTTTTTTTTTTTTTTTGCTTTCAAATATATCTATCACATATCACTATTGGCCGCTGAAGGAAAGAATAGGCAGCCTGAAGTAAGGTTTTAACATCCTGTAATAGGCTTCATGACAGAAATGCCACTAGATGGCAATGTGTCTGAAAATTATCTCCATCAATGCAGAGGCAGATAGAGAATATACATTATTTAAAGGTTCATTGAGTTGTTCGAAATGGATCTGTCAATCAGTAAGGAAAAGATTCTCATGCATTTCTTGTAAAGTCTACAACTTTCCACTGATGACTCGGGGAAAGCGAGCACCTCCAGAAACCCACATCAAGATGGGTGTAAGAGAGATGAGGGGTCAAACTGCTTCTGCCAGGCAGGGCAAACCCAGGCTTCTCTGGAAGAGGAGCAACATGCATCCTCAGGGATTTTGCAGCTGCTGAGTGCTGCACAATTATGAAAATCATTTTCAGCTGTGAAGAACTGATACCCACCCTCTGCTGCAGGGGATAATTTTAACTAAATCAGACTCTAAGTGTCCATATTCTCAGCCCTTTAATTTGCAGAGATGAGGACTATGTTCCGCAAATCTGACATGTAGATACTATAGACGAATTTTAAAAGTATTTTGTAGATTATAAAGTAATTATAAAATATTTTGCTTATACAGATGATAATTTTAGAAATACATTCAAATAAAGCATGGGGTTTTTTCCACTGCCTTTGTATAAAAATACATAAAACGTGATTAAACACTCCCAAATGCTTAGATAACTGGGAATGTTTTAGGTATGCTCCTAGATTCCTCCTATTCAATTTAGAAAGTGTTTTGCATATGTTTACACACTAGGGATTAGAATTTTTGAAAGAGCAAAAAAAGTAACCACAGAATTTATGACAGTGAAGTTTTCCCACCTAAACTTCTTGTGTCACCATGAAATTTTCCCACAATTTAAAGCAAAGAAAGGAGATGTCTTAAGATCTGATTATCTAAAGGCAGAGCTGACAGGAGAGGTCTGAAGTCTCAAAACTGTGGTGCAAGGCAGCCCCAACCAACATTGTCCCTTTACTGTATTTTGTTCCAACAACTGTGTTCCACACAGATCCTTCCAGAAGTCACATGAAAGAATATCTTCTCCAAGTTTAAAATTAGTGTTAGCCAACATATGTACAGAAATCACCTCTTTAACACATAGATAAAATATTCTGAAGCATTTGTGAATGTTTCAATCACATTTCAGGTAAAAAGGATGGATTTAAAATATATAATTTATACACATATTATACACAAAATATATATATAGAGTATCTATTATATATCATATACTATATATATATAAAGAATGTGTGATAAAGAGCGTTAATTCTTATGCATTTTATGTGACTTCAATAATATTTCTTACTTATTAAGAATCCCTCACTATAGCTAGTTAATGTCCTTAATAAGTGTTAATCAAGTTAATGTCCTTTAAACTTTTCAGTAAAACCACCATGTATATTACATATGTGATCTCCAATACTGAAAATAATTTTTAAGGATTTTTAGATGATTTATAAAAGAGAAAAAAAAAATCCACTTCTGTTTATTAGATGCATCTTGATCAAAGTGGAGAATTTGAAACTACTTGCATAGCTTCCCTTTCAGAAATGCTTTGTTACAGGGAAAGAATTCCAGCTCACCAAAATTTACCCCACAATCAGATCTTTGTCTCTTTGTTTGCCTTTGATCATTCTTTGGAACTATGCCTACCCCACAGCTTGTGAAACAAATTCTGAGAACCATCCTCTGTTATTTGAAAACAGACTTTCTCAGATGGTTACGGATGTCTCCCACCCTTGCTGTATTTGTAGCAAAGGCTTCTCAATGGTCTGCTTACCCTCAAGTGCAGAACATCACAGATTACCACCCAGCTTTTTAAAGCAAACAGAAACATGCAATTCATTTAATGTTTTACACCTCGAACTGCAGTAATTCAAGAGGTGACACATTAATAGTTGAGGTAGTCCTACAGAAGGGACAGGACAAATTAGTCTGTTGCCCCAAATTCTCTCACACTCCTTAGTCTGAATCTCATTACTAGTGTCAGCAAGAGCATCTTTTTATTGATATGTGGGTCACCACCTTGGTTTTTTTTTTGATCAATGCTTGTTCTGTGGTCTCAGGTCTGAATTAAGCCAGTCTGAGAGACCTAAAAGTACCTAAACAGGAATCTTCTCTCATTGTAAAGCAGTTCTGCAAAATGGCATGAATGAGAATGTACACTTCTGTTTCATTTTTTTCTAAACTTACTATTATCAGTGTATTAAATATAGTCTGAGTATGCCTAAGAGGTTGGAGATTTAGATGGAGACTGTGTCTCTTCCTACTCAGTTTCTATATTGGACTGAAGGTGGGAGGTGGTGCCTGTTTCTGAGCACATGCAAGTTTAGATGTTTAGTCCAACTGCAGGAGATAAATAGCTAGAAGTGTTACCAGAGTAGGCAGTGCCTGAGGATAGGATCCTGAATTTCTCTTTCAAGTCGAGGTGCCTACCTAGATCCCAATTTTGGTACAGTATGGGTACTCTGAATTTCAATGCATGCATATATATATATTTACATACTTACATAAAATTCACAAAAATATGCAAGTGCTTTGTCAGATGAAAATAATAAACTCAAATATTCTCAAATAACTCACCACTTTGAAAGTGGCAGTGTTGTTGCTGGAACTAATAAAAAGGTTTACAAACAGAAATACAAGAGTTTTTAGGCATTTAAAACTAAATATAAATAATCTCACACTTCACAATGATAAAGTAAAATACATATTTAACTATGCAGAACACTCAAAGTAGGCTTCATGCTGAAAACCACTGCCAGCAATAAAAAGGATCTGATTTGCATTCTTTTCTTTTTTCACCTCTTTATAATTGCTCATAATATCAAATTTTCAAAGGTAACCAAGGTTATCAGGAGTAATTTTCACATTGCTTTTGTATTCCCTAAAATAAATGGTAAGTAACAGAAATCTGACTCAACTGAGATTCATTAGAGCAAGACATCATATCAACTTAGTATAAAATATTTCATCCAAGCTGCAAGAGAGAAATTATTCTTAGCTGAAATAAAAAAAAATCATATCAAGAAGTCAATTAAGAATAATTAATAAATTTTCAAAAAGCCCCTCATAATTTTGGTCAGAATAATCTCTGATATATTAAAGTCAGTTTTCTAATGGCTTGTTAAGGTGATATAACTGGCTTGTATTTCCCTTTCCCTAATGCTTGTGATACTGGTTTCTGTACTTCTATTTTGGTAATGTAATAGTTTTTGATATTTCAATTTCAGTAATGTTTGTTCTACTGGTATAAAAATCCATTGACTACCAAGATGTCCATGAAAAAATTAATTCCTGTGACTGGGAGATGCTGTTGAAAATGTCATGTCTGACAGGGCAGTCACAGTAAGCAATTGTTACAAAAATGTGTTGGCATGAATGATATTATGAATTATACATAGGAAGGTAATCTTGCCTAGCTGAGAAATATCTACTTTCAAATCGGAAAATACCTTTACTCAAAACTGCACACCACAGTGTCATTCTGTTGACCAGATAACCAATATCCAGTGCACAGAACTGTGCTCATTCTTTGCTGAGCACACACAGATTTTCACATTTTCTTACTTTGTGTGTCCCAGTATTTTTCCTAGACAAGACAGTGAAATAGTTGAGAACTGTGAATATCTTCAAAAAATTATTTCTTTTAAATATATTAGCAGGTTTTGCTATTACCTTCCCTTCAAAAGATGCAGTAGACAATGAAGTAGTGTGCAATTAAAAAAACCCATAACATTTTATCACATTCTTTACTATCCCAACATCTTCATTTGCATGAAATAGACTATGTTTATTAAATGTTACTTGCAACTCTCACATCTCACTTTTAAGAAGAAATTGTTATTTTGACAGATTAATTATAAATGCACGTGCTCATTAATAGTTGTTCAGATTTCACTCTTTTAATCTGATATTTTTACTGTACCACTGAATAGTCATTTTACAGCTCCTTCAGAGTCTATAGTAGTGTTGCTGAGTCAGCCTGTCATTGTTTAAGTGATTTTTGGAGGTGCAACAGGAACAGATTTTCATCTCTAATCCATTCAGTAATGTGCTGGTTTTGGCTGGAAGAGAAGTAATTTTCTTCACAGGGACCGTATTGTGGATTTATGCTGAAAACAGTGCTGATAATACAGGGATGTTTTCGTTGTTGCTGAGTAGTGCTTGCACAGAGCCAAGGCCTTTTTCTGCTCCTCACGCCACCCCACCGACAAAGAGGACGAGGGTGCACAGTCAGGAGGGGACAGAGCTGGGACAGCCAGTCCCAGCTGACCCAAGGGACATTGCAGCCAATTTCCCTTGTCATGATAAGCATATAAAGTAGAAGAAGTGGTGCTGTTTGTCATACCAACTCACCACTGGTGTGCTGGAGCCCTGCTTTCCTGGAGGCACCTGAGCACCTGCCTGCCTGTGGGAAGTGGTGATCGAATTCCTGAATTTGCTCTACTTGCATGCACAGCTTTTACTTTACCTATTAAACTGCCTTTATCTCAACCCATGAGTTTTGTCATTTTTACTCTTCTGATTTTCTCCCCCATCCCATGGGAGTAGTGAGCAAGCGGCTGTGTGGCACTGGCTGAGGTTAAACACACAATTACTAGTTCAGCTAAGCTCAAATTTTCCTATATTGCACATTTCCATGTATCTTTAAGGTTTTTTGAAAGTAATAATTCAGCCATTATTTATGTTTTATAGTTGAACAGAGACTAACTTTACACGGTTGTTTCAGAAGTTATATTTCCTTCAACGCCTTACTACAAGTAATGAAATCAATAGCAAAAACAAACTCTCAAACGTAATCCTTCCTGTTCTCAAAAAGTGGGATTTCACATCAGAATTCCAAGTTATAAAAAGCAAACAAACAAAAATCATGCTAACCAGCATAACCATCAGATTCCAGCTGATACATTGTGTAAAAATGCATGCCTTGTCAACTCCAATGCCAGAAAAATAGTGGGATACTGGGATATGTAAAGCCCTGTGATGAAAATCAGACAGGAGAAATACCTCCTAACATACTTCCTCTTTTATAACTATAAAGTACGTTAATTCTGTCTCTCAGTCAGGTAAATAGAGGAGCAGCAGTATGATGCACCAGCCAATAATATGCTCTGCAATATTGCTAATTTAACCAGCCAGAGCTACTTGTGTTGTTGGTGCTCTCATATTGGGAACCAGAGCGCAAAGCAGTTGTGAAAGCAGTGTAGTCACTGATTACTGATAATGAACTTCAGTAAGAAAGCAATATGAAGCATTTTTGCTCTAGAATTCTCATACCAGTCAGTGTGGAATGGGATGTGCTCAAAACATTTCTCTCTCCATCAAAACACTTGCAAGTATTACATCTGTAAGTACATTTTTCTAGACCCGGCTGTTCATGCTGCCATTCATTCAGGAGGCTATGGGAAGGATCCTGTGGTGCATACTTCCCCTTCCAACCCACACCACAACCCAGTGGGGTTTTGGTCATTTAACCTCTGAATGAAGCAAAACCAGCAACAGAAACTCATGGAAGATAAGGCATTATTCCAAACTACACTGGACAGCAGGGTTGTTGGAGGGTGAGATCACAGAGTCTCACTAGGGGGATTTGTTTGTTTATTTGGGGTAGGTACAGCAAAAACAATTACTGGGCAGCAAAGTAACAGGAAAAAACAAACCATAATAACTAAAGCTTGAAAGATCACAATTAAGTGTTTCCCTTTGAGCCCAGGAGGAATGAAGGGGAAAAAGAGAAGTAAGAGAGACAGAACATCCAAAGAATCACAGAATCATTAAGACTGGAAAAGAACTCCAAGATCATCAGGCAGACTGAGAAAGCCTGATTCTAATTTTGTTTGTCCCAAGATTTAGAATCCTGGTCAATTGTTCAATAATTTTAAAATCAGTTAACTCTCCATGTGCGATTTCACCCAGCTCTTTCTGAGATTGATTTTTGCTTGTTTGTTTCGGCAAAAAGCAAGAAACTCCACTGATGAATTAAGAAAAAATGCAAAAAAATTCAGGAAGATTTCTGAAAGCATCTACCTGTGACACAAAAAAGAATGCCATGTCCTTTTAATTTTTAGTAGTATGCATGTGAAAAAAATTATTTCACTTCAGAAGATGAAATGATTATTTGGATGTCAGCTAGTTTCCAGAAACTCTTCAGATAATGGCTTTAAAAGTGAATCCTTTTATTTATACAAGGCATTTTTCCACATTTTGGGAAGCTGACACATGTACTTACTTGAATTATGACTGCTGTTTTTAGAACAGAAAAAATGTGACAAGTAGTTTATTCCCTGGAACAGCCCGAAAGGATATTATTCATTTACTATAAATTAATTCAGCCATTAACTGGAGTTTATGACCACTACAGACAAAGCCATCTGCAAGTGCATTCATCATGTTGTGAACACAATGGCTCTGAATGTTCAAAAGATGCAGTTATAAGCAATCAATAGCTCCACACTTTATACTGCTGTGATTAATGCCAGGGTGAGGGAATGTTCTCATGAGCTTCCTTTTTAGGTGTTTGAAGGATGTAACTGAAAGAACCACTGATGGGGAGGGGAAAGGGAAGCCTCAGGGCACATTTTAATATATAGAAATAACCTTACAATTCAGGATTAACAGATGTGCATGAAAGATACACCTATTTAAATCATGAACAGAAGAGTAAATCCATTGTCCTATTAAAAGGTGGTAAATGCTGCAATATATTGCTTCCATTTTGTAATTTCTCATTTGCCACTTTTCAAGTCACTGAATTAAGCCTCCGCTGCAGCCAGTTTATTTCTACATGTCAATTTTCAGTAGAACCCGTCAATAATGTTAAAAGACAGATGGTGGAATATAGGGTAGCATCAGTTATAGTATACTCCAATACGTGGAGGTAGATGGGATTAATTGTATCCTGATGGTATAATTACGTTTTGCAGGCATATATTGGTAAGGCAGTCATTTCTATAACATTTCCCTTTCCCAGTAGGGCCTCAGTGAAAAAAATTCAATGCAAGTTTATAAAAAATATTGAATTAAAATTGGAATGTTCTTTTCCTACACAAACACATACTAAATATATATATATACTTGAACACAATATACAGCATATAAGGAGAGGGAATATTTCTATCATTTATGGTGGAGCGATATCCAAATATTTCATCTCATCAGGAAACGTATGGAGCAAAGAAAACCTTTTCTGTATACATCTAGAGAATCCTATGCCTTCTTTCAAGACACATCAACCTTCTTCCTTATATTTTCACTTGCACTTGTCCTTTAGTGATTCCTCAAAGATCACCAGGCTGCCACAAAATCTGAGAACTAAGCCTCTCAAATCTTGGGGGAATGCAGTGTGTCTGGCCAACCTTGGGCCCAATTAAATTTCAAGAAAATCTCCTAAGAAGGGACACAATTAGCTCACCTGGGAATGGTCCTATCCATTTTTTGCAAAAGCAAAAGCCTAAGCAGTACAGCAGAATGGAAGCATTTTGTTCATTTTTTTAGAGAACTGTACTACTATATTTTCTAAAAGTTTGCACTTGTGTAGAAGTATTTCTTATATATGTAACAATGCTGAAGACTTTAATAAAACAACATTACATGCAAGGACTCAGCAATATTGGTATTCAAATTAAACAGAATTAAACTTTAATGAATCTGTATATATTTAAACATGGTAGTTAGATTTCCAGATCTGACATGGCTTATGTCTTTTCCCTTAGAGAAAGAATTACAGCTTTATAGAATGCAGAATCACAGAATAAACAGTTGGAAGGGACCCACCAGGATCATCAAGTGAAACTCCTGATCCTGCACAGCACCATCCCCGAGAGTTACACCATGTGCCTGAGAACACTGTCCAAATGCTTCTTGAGCTCTGTCAGGCTTGGTGCTGTGACCACTTCCCTGGGGACCCTGTTCCAGTCCTCAACCACCCTCTGGGTGAAAAACTTTTTCTGATATCCAGCCTAAAGCTCCCCTGACACAACTTCAGGCCATTCCCTTGGTTCCTGTCACTGATCACCACAGAGAAGAGATCAGTGTCTTCCCCTGTCCTTCCCCTCACAAGGAAATTGTAACTGCAATGAGGTCTCCCCTCAGTCTCCTCCAGGTTGAACTGTCCAAGTGACCTCAGCCGTTCCTCATACAGCTCCCCTCAAGGTCCTTCACCATCTTTGTTCTCTCCTTTGGATGCTCTCTAACAGTTTAATCTCTTTCTTACATTGTGGTACCCAAAACTGCCCCCAGGACTCGAGGTAAGGCCGCCCCAGTGCAGAGCAGAGCAGGACAATCCCCTCCCTTGCCTGGCTGGTGATGCTGTGCCTGATGTCCCCCAGGACATGCTTGGCCCTCCTGGCTTCAGGGCACTGCTCACTCATATTCAACTTGCCATTGACCAGGACCCCCAGGTCTCTTTCCATAGCACTGCTTTCCAGCATCTCATTCCCCAGCCTGTCTCTACATCCAGGGTTGGTGCATCCCAGGTGTGGAATCCAGCACTTTGCTTTGTTGAACTTCATATGGTTGGTAATTGCTCAATCCTCTAATTTTTTGCCATCTCTCTGCATCCCTCTGAGACTTTGAGGGAGTCAACAGCTCCTTCCAGTCTTGTGTCATCTACATACTTGCTCAGTATCCCTTCCAGTCCTGCATCCAAGTCATTTAGGAAGATGTTGAAGTTCACAGGGCCTAAGATGGAGCCCTGTGGCACTCTGCTATTCACAGGTCACCAGTCTGATTTCACCCCAGTCACTGTCACCTTTTGTGCCTGACCCCTGAGTCAGTTGCTCACCCATCACATGATGTGTTTATCCAGCTGTGTGCTGGACATTTTGTCCAGAAGGATCCTGTGACAGACAGTATCAAAAACCTTGCTGAAATCCAAAAAGATTACACCAACTGGTTTCTCTTGATCATCTAGGAGGGTTACTTTGTCATGAAAGCAAACTAGGTGTGATAAGCAGGAAGAGTCTCAGCTAATGTCAAGACATCTAAACTCATCTAGGTGTCACCTATAATCCATGCAGTGGCTTTCCATAATCAGTGGATATAATATAGTCATGAGAGTCTAAGGAGGAACTGACAAGGATGTAGAATTCTATTTTAGTATTGAGTTTTGCAATTATTCTCTTTGTCTTGTGTACTTCTGTCTTGGTACAATTCAGAATTGAACTGGACTTACGTAGCTTTCACAAAAAATTATGTGTGGCCCTGGTCCATGTTAGGTAACAGTTCAGGTCAGCAAGATGATAAAACTACACTTCAGAAATATAACTGAAAGAACTGTTGCAAATGCACAGTTTGCTAATTAAACACTGCTTATTAGCATTAATAGGAATTATATTCTACAATCGAAAAGTTGTTGAATTACCCAAAGACAGTTTACCTACTGTTATAAAACGTGGCACTTCCTCTGCCTCATGCATTGAATCTCTGTCACTTCAGGTTTGTAATAGCTATGTATTGTACAAAACCCACCTCTTGACTGTACTTTAAAACAGTCCCACCTTATCATTCATTAAAAACTTATTATAGGAATAAAATTCTCATTTAAGACATATTTTAAATTGATATAAGTATTTAGTCATAAAAGTGTTTTTGTTAAAATGAGCATCATACCATACATGGAAACCAATCACAACAGATCTTTAAATTAAGGAATATGAAGAATGATGGTGGAGGCATATTAACTTTTTTATCACAATGCTGAAATTATTTAAAAATAAATCCTTCTCAACTAAACTATCAGGAGTTCTACATGTGTACATTTTTATAGGCAAAGATAATTATCTTAGCAAGCAGGTATTAATTTAAATAGGCTGTTACACAGATGAGAGAAGATTCAATAACTTTAACCACCCAATACACGAATCCAATCAAATTTAGTCAATAGGCTCCCTCTAAATAAATGGAGACTACCATTTGTCAAATTGTAAAATACGCAGAATCAATTTCCAAATGACCATATAAAGAGCTTAGTCCACTACTTCAAACTTGACATATAACTTTCTAGTAGCTAAAATATTTTTCTGTGCATTATTTTGTAGGAAGCATTGGTGTGAGAATTTTAAAACATATACAGTCAATGTCTAGGCTGACTGTTACACTTCAGTGGACTGTGAGAGCACAAACAGCCTCCATGTAAACAGAACCCAACAGAAATGTAGCTTTCATAACCTTGTCCTATAGAGTTCATAGAATCACAAGATGGTTGAGGTTGAAAGTGTTCTCTGGAGGTCCCCTGGTCCAACACTTCAGCTCAAGCAGAGCCACCTAGAACCAGTTGCCAGAGCTTTTTTCTATGTCTAAGCATGTATCACCACAATCTCTTTGGGTAACGAGTTAGCCATATATACCACAATCAGCTGGCCCTGGGATACCAGCACAGAATCAACACATAGCAGACTCTTGCTATAGATACACTATTGTAAAACATAAATAGATCAAAATTCTTTTCCAAGCTAAAAATTCTTTCTTCTTTGGGAATACATTTTCCACAAGCACAATCCCAATTTACTTCATCAGTTTTAGAGAATTGAAATGGCTGTGGGCCTCTATAGTTGGAGCTTGCTCCTGACTGCCAGTGAGTCCTGTAATTAAAAATTAAATCATTTAAGACTTGAGGGTCGGTTTTTTTTCCTATGAACTTTAGGATTTCCTATACATAAAAACATTCTAGTTCTGATGATTGGTAAAATAAGAGCAAATTTGATAACAATTCAGCGTGTACATTTTGTGTTTGTCATTTAATCAGGCTGTGTATTTTGATGAAATAGATACAAGCTATCAACGTGGTTATATTTGAAAGACAAAAACATTGTCAGAGCTGAGAAAAGCCCAGTGGTTGCCACACACTGAACTTCTTATGTACTAGCTCATTGTTTTAGTTCATGATCACTTTTATTTTCACTTGAATTTCATCTTGTTTTATTGAGTCTTAATATAAATCCATTTATCAATCAAGAGTACTTGAAACTAGACACATATTCACAGAAAGGTTAATGGGGCTACCAACTGAGAGGAGAGGCTATGATGAAACCTCACGTGATGAAAACCATATGTTGCAGCTCTGCTGGGCATTAGAAATTCCTTCCCAGCAAAACTGCAACATAGAAAATACAACCCAATCCAAAGTGAGCTAAGGGGACCATAGCACAATTTCATGGACCTGAAGGGATGAGAGAGAAGGATAAAAAGGAAAGGTGTAACTAAAAACTGAATTAACATACAGTGAAGAAAAGGGTAAAGAATATATACCCATAGAGAAGAGGAAGTCTTTGTTCTGTCATGAAAGCCACAGGAAGTTCTCTTGTTCTCCAAAGATCTTCTCACTTTCCTTAACCCAACTGTGTTCAGTGTATCTTCTTGCCTTACAATAATTTCTGATTAAATTTGATGTTAACTTGGCAATTCCAAAGCAAGAAATAAATATACGTGTTGTGGTTTAACCCCAGCCAGCAACCAAGCCCCATGCAGACGCTCGCTCACTCATACCAGTGCAGTCAGGAAGAACACAGAAAACTCATGAGTTGAGATAAAGACAGTTTAAAAGGAAAAGCAAAAGCTGCACACACAAGCACATCAAACCAAGGAATTGATTCCCTGCTTCCCATGGGCAGGCAGGTGTTCAGCCATCTCCAGGACAGCAGGGCCCCATAACACATAATGGTTACTTGGGAAGACAAATGCCATCATTCCAGACACCCTCCCTTCCTCCTTCTTCTCTCCGCTTTATATACTGAGCATGATGTCATGCGGTCTGGAATACCCATTTGGTCAGTTTAAGTCTGTCTCAGCTGTGTCCCTTCCAACCCTCTCATGTACCCCCAACTTCCTCACCAGCGTGGCAGCACAAAAAGCAGAAAAGGCCTTGGCTCTGTGCAAGCCCTGCTCTGCAATAACCAAAACATCTCTATATTATCAACCCTGTGTTCAGCACAAATCCAGAACACACCCCCTTACCAGCCACTGTGAAGAAAATTAACTCTACCCCAGCCAAAACCAGCACAGTATGTGAAATATGCTGTTTGCTGTTACTGTACTCTTCGCTCTGCATCCACGTTGCAAACCAAATAAGTCCACTTGTTTTTTTTAAAGTCTAAGATCTTCCACTCAAATTAAAAGTTACTTCTGATTCATCCCTCACTGTTTCTTTATTTTTTAAAATATTATCTTACTGAACAAAAGGGTCAAATAGCCTCATGTTTACCAAACACAGATTAAAAAAATCTCTGCTGTCCCCTTCAAGTACTGCTACTTTTTTGTTCTTTTTTGTTTGGTTTGAGGTTTTTTTGGGGTTTTGTTTTGGGGTTTTTTTTTTTAATTTCATAGTAATATTTGAAATCGTTGAAATAGTAAGATTTATAGTTTGATCTATGTCCTGGCTGCCCTAAGAAGGTTACCTGGTAAGGACTGAAGTGTTACTGTAACTTCGTCTGCAAGAATTAAGAAAATATTCAATGAATCCAAAGAAAGGAATTTGAATGAATAAAGAATCACAGTAGTTTGAAATCTTTGTGATATAATCATTTAAACATTTATAAACCCACTGAGAAAAAGTGGGTTTGATATTAATATTCTTTTTTATTATAATAATTGCTTTAATGGAAAAAATAGCATGTATTTTCATATCCACTCTGATCACATTTCAGGTGTCTCTTGTTTTCCTTTCTGTTTTAATTCCTTGTTCACATATTTGATACATTTTGCAATATCCTGCTATTTCAAAAAACAAGGTAGTTACTAGTAATTCTGTAAAAGAGTAGAGGTGATTTAGGATTATTTTTTCATATCCATTAAAGAGTGTTTTCTTTAGCACAGAGAAACACTGCATGGTTTTAGTTTCCAAATGCTTTTGGCTTGTGTTTATAAAAAATGTATGATGAAGTTTACTGCATTTGAACTACTTTGGCACGAACTTGGACAGAAATCTATGTGATCTGCTTTTCAGGGACAAATTATTTGGGTGGCTTGCAAGAACATCCCCTAGCCTGGCTTCTTTTAAAGGGCTGTGGTACTTGTGGTCTGCAGAGAGCTCTCCTGTGACCCTAATTTAGACAGAAAGTACCTGTGAACGCCCCATGGAGAAGTCTAAGAAGACAGATGTGTTCAGACGGTCACTTAACGTGGTACTGCTGTTATCCTGCTGGATGTGGTCCTGCCCACTTAAAACTTCACAGTCTAGATCCCTCACTTGGAGAAAATTTGATCTGCTGGCCTTTTTCAGCATCAGAGAGTTCAAGCCTCCCACATCTCTAGCAAGTGTCAAATCCCACAGCCAGGAGCACTTTCCATCTTTCTCTCCTTTTGAACTGAACAGCCAGAAGCAGGAGAAGAGATAACCAGGATGAATAAGCCAGAGGTAGAGGAAGAATATGGGAATTCAGCTGCTCTCAGACTAAAATCAATTGCTGCTTCAGGAATGCTCTGGGACCATTAAACTATTATACCAGTGGGAGCTATCAGACGTGCATTGAGAAGAATAAAACCCAAGTGGCCTAACATTTCTTATATTCTTCACAGGAAAGACAGACATGAAACTGAACTGAAACAGTTTTCTAAACAACAGTCATCTATTTGTCACCCACAGTGGCATCTTCTGTACCACAATTATATGTGTCACTTTTAAACACATGCTTGAGGTTTTAAGAAGTTTGCTTCTTCCACAAATTTTGTTGTTAGTTTTGATAAATTTGTTCTAAACACATTTGAAAGATATCTTTAAGTGAAAAACTAAGAAACAACTTGATAGCTAAAATTTAAATATTATACAATCCTAACACAACCATATTTTTTCTCTGTAATATGTTTAATGATTTGAGCTAAAATTTTGAATTGATTAGGTCTTATTAAAAGTATTTTCAACCCCTTTTTAAGGTTTAATTTTCCTTGCCAATATATTTACCTTTGTAAGATTTTGTACTTTATTTGTATAGCTGTTGTTACTATTAAGCTATTATGGATAACTACAGTTTTCAATGGAAAGATCTTAGAATAAATGTGACTACAGTTTCTGTACTGAAATCTAATAATAAAAGAGCAAAGAATAAAATTTACTGATTTTTCCTGATTGTAGGGAAAAGACCTATTCCCTTTAGTAGTGGCTGGTCTGCATTACTGTAACCTTTTTACCCACCTTTGACTTACAATTATTGATGTCATAGCTAAGAGAAGATACTCCACTCAATTTTTTACCTCATAAGTATCACTGCCATTTTAAATTTTACAGCTCTCATTTAAAGTATTAATATCTAAGTTCATAATGGACATTTATGCAGTAGTCTAAGCCCACTGTAAAACAACCTCTCCAAAAGATAATGGACAAAGAATTCAATAAAGCAAGACAACTTCGGGACTAAATAAGGAGACAAAGTATTTCATTTAATGAAAACCTGAAAATCCTAGATGATTTCAAACTAAGCATCAGAACAGGCACCAGAAGAGGAAAGAACACTTTGTCTACACATTTCAAAGTACACTCAACAAGAGACAGTGTTTCTTTTCATAGCATTCGGAATATCTTATGCCTTGTAATACCTACTACTTTGTTTACATCTATGCTCTAAATCTTACTTATTTCTTGTCTAACTTCATGGAAAGGACAAGACACCTGAGGTCAGGGGAATGTGAACTAAAAGTGATGCAGCAGAAGACTGGACCACTATGTGATTCAGAATATGACATAAAATATACAGAAGGGTCTGTCAAGAGGAAAATACACTACTTTACAAAATAAAATTCTACGGCCTGTAGAATATTAATAAATGGCTAAAAATGTCTTGTGTTTAATTGTTAAAATGAGAACAGATATAGGAAGCAACAGGAACTCAAAAAGAAGACATTTTAGAATTAAGATGCATATCCTAATTCAGATAAAAATGTATCTTCAGAAAGAAAGATTCTGTAAAATAGGAAGTTGTTCAAAAGCACAGGGATGTCTGAGGTTCCTTTGAGCTGCACGAGGGTACAGAACAATGCAGTGTCTGAGACATGAGTCTACAGGACACTAATGTGGGATTGACTGATCTGTTTGAGATGTCAGAATTCTTTCACGAAGATAAATAGTGAAATTGAAGTAAGTAATGAAGTCATACCCAGGAGTAATTTAGGGTGTTGGGATCACAGAGAAGGAGACATTATGGCAGTAGAGTGCTGTCTTAAGCTTGAAAGGAGCAACAGGTTTATGGAAACAATTATGGGACTAAACATTGCCATAGTCCTGCAAAAATTTTTTTTCTTCAAAAGTAATAGAAGAGGCTGTAACGTGTTATTAGTAAACACATGAAGTAAGGAACAAGGTAAGGTCTCTATTTAAGGCGTGAATTACCTTGTCCACTGTGAGTAATACATGGAATTCCGGTGGGATAACTATCAGATACACTGTTGTTGTAGTCAGTTAAGGAGGGACCTCCACTTTACTATGACAGTGCTGCAGATACCAAGGAGTCCGACGTAGTCGAAGAAAAAAGTCACTGCATACACCAATACTGTGATGTTGCATCACCCTTATCATCTGCACAAATAGTTATAAATTATTTTCTCCAACCTGACTCATAACTAATATACTAATATGGAGAAATCAGCTAGACCTGTACTTCTTACTCTCATAAAACACTGAGAAAGGGTTTTTGGTTTTTTTTTTTTTTTTTTTTTTTTTTGTTTTTGTTTTTTTTTGCTAGTTTACCTGGTGCAGGGTGTGGAAGAAGGGGATTTAAAGTATTCTGTGCATCTAAAATCAAAATTAAATATTTAAAATGTATAACTTCTAAAAGACAGGTGGGATCAAAGTTTATTGTGATACTGCAATAGCAAGTTGCATATTGTATTATCTTTTGTGAGAAAGAGACAAATTACGTATGTTAATATAGGCCAACTATAGCAAAAATTAATATGATTTGAGAATATAGTCCTGTGTGAGGACAGAATTGTCTCTTACCATGTCATAACATCCAGACATATCTTATTCTGCAAAATCAGAAATCAGAACTGTGTGAGAAACCAATTTCTATCGAAGTTATATTTTGAGATTTCAAGTATTTCTATAGGCTGCATCAGCATGACACCAAACTCATTCAATATTTAGTAAAAAATAAGAGGAAAATTCAGAAAAGCCCACATCCAAGATGAGAACACAGAATATTAACTTTTATCTGGCCTAACCCATTCGACTATTCAGGAAAAATTCTTCCAAGAAACTTCATTAAGAGTTGCCAAATCTTCCACTATAAACAAGGCATGTTTTAGACAAGCACATTTCTAACACGTTTCTCTGATGTATGGAAATGCCTCCTACTACCTTGACCCAGATTACTAGTGTTGAAAAATCTTTCTGGAGTTAAAAAGTAAATGCAGAATCTAGCTCATTCTGCATTTACTAAATCTACTTAACTCTCTTGGCACTGTTACAGAAAAAAAGCATGGGCTGACAGTTACCTATCACAGTCAACACTTCTAATTTCAAAAGAACATAGTGCAGAAAGTTAATGCTTGCAAGAATATTGCATTACTGCCATTTTATATGATTGCTTCTCTTTCTGTTTTCTAATCACTTTCAATCCTGAAGTCAATGTAGTCTTGATAAACCAAATCTATTTTCTTGCTGTAGTTGCATACTGGAGCTAATTTAACTGGAGACATTTAATTTAATGGTTACAAGAAGAATCAGAAACTGTAAAAAAATAAGAAAAAACAAATTAAACAATGTGCAGGTAACTTGATTTAACTTTGGTGTAAACATGTATTCAAACATAATTGCATTTATAACTGTTAGGTTAGTAAATGTTTATAAATGCTAATTCATGATGTGCTATTGAAGAAAAAAGTTGTCTCATTTTGTGCTCTTGAATTGCTTCAAATAATCACTGGCTGACAGAATACAATAGTGTGGTATTCCATCAGGCAGGTAAACTGGCAGAAAAGAATTAATAATACTGTACTATAAAGAGAAATTTCACACTAATTTTAAAATCTGTGTTTGTGTGGAATACCTAAAAAAAAGAAGACATTTGATAAAACAAGAAGTATCCATCACACTCTTCATTTTGTTTAGCACAGCAGTTTGATCACTGTTTTGGAGACACCCACCAAATGCCAGAAGTCTCAACATTGGAGAATTCTGTTCAAATTCAAAGATACCTGGTTCTTCAAGAAAAATATATACCTACAGGTCAGATTTCACACTGAGTCAATTTTTCCCTAATTTCTATACATAGACAACTTCATAATGAAACATAAAGAACATAAAGAATGTAACAGATCCATGCCTCTTACATGATTCTGCAAGAGCCTTGGGGCATGGATCCTGCCCTATGTAACAAAAGGTGAGGAAATAGGGCCATGGAAGACAAGCTTTGCAAATCATTCATTTGGATTTCCATTAATTCATAAGTTTGTGTATATTTGAACTGAATTTGAATTCACTCTGTTCTAAAACGAGTTCCATAAGTCAACTCTGGCATAGTATAAATCCCTTAGGTTTACTTTTTAGTTAAGAACTGATGAAAAGTTCCTGTTTTCTTATGACTTCTTTTTTCCCATTGGATGAACACAGTGCTTTTTGTAGACAGGAAATAAAAATGCACAAAAACTTGTTTTGAAAATACTTTCAGAAATGGCTTGAAAGAGGCAATCTTAGAGCCATTGGTATTTCTAGTCTAGTTCATATGATATTATCTTGAAGATGAATGGAAACCAGTGCCACAAATGCTCAAATGTCCCATAACCCAGCACCTGGATTTTTCAGCTGATAATAAATCCCTATGTGTTTTTAAAGCAGTGGCTGCTCCTTGGTAAGGCAGAATCATGTAAAAAATTCAGCAACTGAAGCCCAAAAAGCAGGATTATGTAGCACCCAAGTAACCTATTAAATGCTCTCAGATGTTTCAAGCATTTAAGTAAAGGTGTATCTCTCCTGTAGCATTAACCACAGCAGCAAGGTACTACCCCCTACTCTAGCTCTCATTCTCATGTTGAAAGCTTATGACCTATTTTCAGAGATATTTTCAGCTGAAATCGTTAATTTAACCCAGGGCATAGCCAAATCCCCAAGTGAGATTTTTGCTCAAGCTAGCAACCTGTCCAATTTGCATTGCAAAGGTAGGCTAAAGCTACATAAAGAGCTGCTAAGCCTGCAATGCCTCCTCAGGAAAATGAACCTAAAACAAAACAGGCACATTCCTATTTATTAGAGCATTAATTCTTTGCTGCACAGCAGCTCAGGCAAAAAACAGCACTGATATGAACAAAAACGGTTGAGCCCACACGGCTGTATGGAACTGCCCTGGGAAATGAGGAGGTATTAGGACTTTCTAAGAATTAAAAAGCCTAATCTAAGAATTAAAACCAAAATGCTTCTTTTTGGTACCTGCAATTCCAAATATTTGCAAATCTCTATAAGCAAATCAGTTATTATCTGACACTGCTAGTGCCATAAATCAGCCTCTCTTGCTGGGAGAGGCCCTTTAAAGTTCTTAAAGTCCTTGTAAGGAGCTTGATAGACGGACGAGGCAAACTCGCAGTAACTGCTTCTTTGATAGTTGTTTATTTTAGTGTTATCAGCTTAGAAAGACACAGTAGAACAGAACACTACAAGAAAAGGCGAGAAAATGGTTGCTTATCAAGATTCCAAGGCCTTTTTGTAGGTAAATTATCTAATTAAAAATTGAAACGACAGATATTTTTACTTTTCATCCAATGCTCAGTAAATCACTCCGACACGCAGGACGGAACTGCGGCATTTTTTATCCAATCATCCTAAAGTACTTTTACTGCAGAATATGGAGGACTAGAAGAAGAGAAAAAGAAATATAAACTACAAGGGTTCCTCCATTTTGGAACTTTTACTATTTATCTATTTACTACATTAACAAACCTAAAACTTCTAAATTCTTCACCCTGTGACATCCTTACATCATATTCTATCACCTAGTTCACATCTGTGTAGATTTCAGCTCCTCCCAGATGGTAGCGAGTTTTCTCCATGGATAAAGGTCAAAAACCATGCTGTCCAGGGGGGTTTTTCTCTCTAAAACAGGCAGAGAAATATTCCCTGCACTCTGGGTTCCCACAATTGGCCAGGTACTGACTTCCTTTTTTGCTAAAATAGGATCTAAGATTATAGCGTGACTTAGAATGTGATGATGATTGATACATGGCAGTGCACCCAACAGAAAACAAATCAGGCAAGAAAAACATTTCATCACTGAAAGTTGCTTACTGGCATTTATTTCTAAAGCTAACTTAAATTCTTCCACGCCCTATTTTTAACTGTAATTTCTAATCTGAAAATTAGTTCGCAAAGTCAAATTCATATCATACAAGTTATATCATAAATTTCAAATTACTGTAGAATTCCTTTTTAGAGGAAAACTATTTTGTGACTTGATTTTCCTACCTGAAATTCCAATAACCACCTTTTTGGGAAATGTTGTATGATCTTTAGGAGTGTCTGTGCTTCCTTCCGGATTTTACTTGGATTTTCTTTCTTATTTCTTCAGACAGACCATTTCTAAAGAATACTCCAAGGTAGTGCAGCTCCCTGTTTGCAGGATGTACTTTGCATACATGAAAACAGAACTCTCAACAAGGAGGTCATAATCACTGGTTCTTCTCTTTAGCTGTCCTCTCTCAGAGTTCCAGCCTGCACTGATGATATACTGATAGCTCTAAAATCACTGCTAATGGCAAGTATATTTTTAGCAATTGGAATAAAATTCACAACAGGAAAGTGCAGGTGGTTGTGAAATACTGTTGTAATGATTTCCCTGCCAAATTTCCTAGGCCCTAGGCTAATTATAACATATGCATGATAGGTTTGAGCCTTCTGGAAAAGAAAATACATAGAGGAAAATTGCAATAATTTGACAGAATTTTTTCTCCACGTTTTTAACAACAAAGTTGGGAAAAATACACAACATGAACTATACAATTTCTTTCAATGACTGCTTTTGCTTTAAAACTATAGGAAATATGCTATATTAAAAGAGTGAAGATGAACTCTAACAACAGCATTTTTCATGGAGATAAGATGCAACTGAGTTCATACACAGAGATTAGAAATTATAAAACATACTCTAAATAGGTTCTGAATCTCTTCGGTTTTCTGATATGAATGAGTAGCAATTCCAGTGGGCTAAAACAAATACTCCTCATTTAACACAATATCAAAATCTGTCTTTTGTTTAAAGGCCAGATTTTGCACCTTAAATGAGTCGTCCCTGGCTCATGTAACTAGTGAGACAAATTACAGCCAAATGAAGATTGCAGCTTTACTATTTTCATTGTAAGCATATTTCATAGTTTGACTTGTGTGGTGCAAAGAATATATTTAAAGGATATATGCTGAAAAGGGAAACTGATGATCAAATCTGCACTGCCGCTTCAAAATGTGAGGGCAGATACTTCCCCCCACCCCAGTCTGTAATAAAGCAATACCAAAGAATTTATAAAGGCTTGTTACAGAAAAGTAAGGCACCCACCAAGTCTAGCAGAAATACCTACTGATCGTGACAGAAAAGAACTTAAAAGATACTGTGTTCTAAATGCCACATTATTTTATGAACATGACAAATTGCCCATGTATTGGAGAAATAATGGTATAATATAACTTGTCTCTGTCTTTTCAAGTTTTCATTCCCAAAGTTATGGCATTAAAATTATTTTAATACAGTTCTCCTTTTTACTACTCATAATCTGCTGATGAAAAGATAATGAATATCAGACAGTAAAGGACAAACATGTTTGAAAAATCTTATTCCTTACTGGTTTTAAGTAGAAATTTCTATTTATTTCTACACCTGAACAATTAAACCACTTGCAACTGGTTACTTCTCAAGTCTACTGCATGTCTGTATAGGCAAGTGCTATCACTTTCGCTGTATTTCATCTGAAGAAAATAGCAAGAGGGAAGTGATGTTTTCCAATTATTTTATTGCCATTGTAAGCTAACAATAAAATTTTATTATTAGTTTCCATTTACTATAGCAAAACGATAATAAACTCCTCAATCATGTTCTGTGATAGCAATGGTAATGGTTTTGGGCACACTCTGGTTATATGATTCTACAGGCATGAAAATTTCTTTTTCATTACCATTTTCTGGCACACTTTTTAAACTAAAATCTCATATGACTGTATTCTCTTTAAAGAACTTCTCATTGCAACATCACATTAATTTTTCTTGTTGCTGTGATAGTTCATTTGAAATTTATTTTTGGCTTTCAGTTTTCAATGCCTCTTGAAATCAAAGCATAAATTCTAATGCTGTTAAAATGCTGTTACATTTTCTTTTGACCAAATAAAGCAAAATAAAGGTGGTTCTTGTCAAGTCCTTATCATAGTTAAATTGTTAATATGTGTCAAAATTTTTAAGTGTCTTACAGTGGTCATGATGACTTAAATTTCTCCTTATTTTCCTACATTTATGAAGTTATCAAGACAAAATTGACAGCATTATGCATAGCTCCATTTTAAGAGGCACGTAGTTTGTCACATTGACAAATAAGGGACAACATGTCTAAGGAATGAGATTCAGTAAGTCCAAAAAGTTTAAAAGAAAAAAACTGTCCTCTCTATTACTCACTCTCAGAGCAGGTAAACCAAAACCAGCTGAAATAAAAGCAATGTTTCATAACTCATGTCCAAACACCTACATTAAACAAAGTTTCCTCTAAATAAATTGCAAGCTTTAATTATCTACAAAGCATTTGAATACACAAGTTCATCCTAACAGCCCTGACAGTATCAGAAATAGAATTTGCGACACATCTGCAATTTACACTGTACATAAGCTTTCAAATCTTGTGATTTATACCTTTCAGCTAACACAGTCCCTTTTACCTCAATAATCAGTCTGCCACTCTTTTTTAGCTCAGTGGGTAACAAAGCTTAAATGCTACTAAAAAATTAAACCTCTGTTATAACTGGGTGAGGGAGATATGGATTCCTTTTGGCTGTTTTGTATAGACAGTCTTCAATTAAGCATGGAGTCTTCAAAAAGTTGTACTTTTATTAAGCAGAAATTATATAACTGATTTACATCTTAAGATTACTTCTCTTTAAGTGGTTGTATTAAAGAAATTCTCCCAGTACTGTAGTGATTGTGGGAATCCAGAGTACAGGGAATATTTCTCTGCCTGTTTTGGAGAGAAAAACCCCCCTGGACAGCATGGTTTTTGACCTTTATCCATGGAGAAAACTCGCTACCATCTGGGAGGAGCTGAAATCTACACAGATGTGAACTAGGTGATAGAATATGATGTAAGGATGTCACAGGGTGAAGAATTTAGAAGTTTTAGGTTTATTAATGTAGTAAATAGATAAACAGTAAAAGTTCCAAGATAGAGGGACCCTTGTAGTTTTTATCTCCTTCTATTTTCTTCTAGTCCTCCATATTCTGCAGCAAAGGTAGTTTAGGATGATTGGATGGAAAATGCTGCAGTTCCGTCCTGCGTGTCGGAGTGATTTACTGAGCATTGGATGAAAAGTAAAAATATCTGTCGTTTCAATTTTTAATTGGATAATTTACCTATAAAAAGGCTTTGGAATCTTGATAAGCAGCCATTTTCTCGCCTTCTCTTGTCATGTTCTGTTCTACTGTGTCTTTCTAAGCTGATAACACTAGAATAAACAACTATCTGAAGAAGCAGTTACTGCGAGTTTGCCTCGTCCGTCTATCAAATTCCTTGCAAGGACTCTAAGAACTTTAAAGGGCCTCTCCCAGCAAGAGAGGCTGATTTATGGCACTAGCAGTGTCAGTGATTATTCACAATAAGATAAATCTTAATTTTCACATTTTGAGGGATCAGAACCTCTTCCACATCTCCCTTTCTTGCTATTTGCTAATGGATAATGAATAGCTCCTGGTTTTTTATGAGATTGCAATTGGTTCCCCTTGGCCCTTTATTTTTTACTGAAACGATTATCTAAAGGAATAAAAGAGTACTACTACAGCCTCAGAGTGAACTCCCGACCTGGGAGGTTAGCATTTCATAACAGCAAATTGAAACAAAATAAAAATCAAAAATCAGAGGTTTTAAACACATCCTGCTAAAATAAGATGAATAACAAAGTTTGTTCCCAAGTCACAATCTTTTTATGACAACTATTTTACACTCCTCTAAAAAATCTTCTGATGAAAGTTTGTATGAGAACTGTTAACCAAAACATTCAGAAAACATCACGATCTATGACTTCCACTTATGCATTTCTGTGGGTCAGCTGCACTGTAGGTGGCTTCAGTAGCTTCTGCAGTTTGCATCAGGGTAACGTGGGAATCTTCAGTATTTTCTCTGCTCTAAAAGTATTTTCCACACTTAGCACAAGGGATGCCTGTTTTCAGAAGGATTTTATGAATTTTGACTGTTCACACAACGGGGTTTAGCTGTTTCCTCTATTTAATTGGGCTGATAAAATGATAGAACTTTTATTTCCTTTTCATTTCTAGCATATATTTAGATTAGAAAAGTCTAAATTGCAAAGAACACTATCTAAGGACACTTTAAATATAATTGAAACATACTTTAATTAGAAGGATGAGCTAATTGATCTTTCTTTAAACTTGTGAAACACAAACATACCAACACTGCTATGATTCATGCAATATAGGCTAAAAAATGCGAGACTTAGCAACACACAGACACCCACAGAACTTAGATTTTTCTGCTTTTTAATTCTTAATTCCTGAAATAACTTTCAAAAGCAAAGATGCTATACTAACTATACCTAGCATATGTGCAGGTTGTATTTTCTTGTTTGCTGAATTCTCCTCTTCCAGGTAGGTAACATAAGTAATAACATTTCATTTTTTAAAAAAAATTAAAATACATGTCATTGGAAACCTAAGTCACTAGACAGGAGTTATTTTGCACAACTGTATTTGAAAACACTATTTTTTTGACTTCCAGAGAATTTTAAAAATTCAAGGAACTGAGCAGCCTAGAAAAAGAGCTTCATAGAAGTAAGAACACCAGACTTTTCAGAATACCAGAAATTCAGATATAAGACAGATTTTTTAAAGGATAGCAGAGAGAAATTCTTAATGAAGGCATTGGTGCAGAATACACATATGCAGCGTTGAATTTTTAAATTATTGTTTGAATTCAGCACTCAAAAACCTACAAGTCATCATAAAGTTCTTATAGTACATTGTCATGGTACAAAATTAAAACTGGACTAAGAATTTTCTGTTTGACATCTAAATCTGTATCCCTGTATCTACAATTCAAACCCATTCATTTACTAGAAGCCTCATTACCTGTATCAAAGTACAATTTGAATTAGCAAACCACTCTCCATATATACATACATATAGCTTTTTGGCCACTCAGATTATCTGCCTTTCATTTGGCTTTAATAAGAAAAGCTTAGTCAAATCAACACTTTATATTGAATTTCCAGTCTATAAATGCTTTGTAGGATTACTGAATAAGAAAAAACAATGATGTGTTTTACTTAACTACAGTTTTCTTTAACAGGTTTAAATGGGAACCAAGCCATGTACCTACTTGTAAGTCACTTTAAATGGCTCCCTACTGTTAATGAGTAAAGAGACCACTTCCAGAATGTAGGACAATGTACTCCACTTTGCTGACCTTGGAATATAAACTATAAGGTAAAATTCTATCTTTAGATCTCAAAGGTTTTATTAGAAGTGCCTGACATTATTGTGCGATTCATTTGAAGTTTATGACCCTATTTTTATTGTTAGTATTCTCTTCTGGCTTATTATTCTATAGTTCTGATAAATTACAGTTATTTTCAATAATATCCCTTAGATTTGACTAAGTTGTCTTTAAAAAAATCCTTATTGTGGCTATCACTTTTCAGATATAGCTTGGATGTCACTAATTTGCTTTTCATTACCTGAAGAATATTTGCTTCCTAATTGGAAAATATGACACCACACACATTTTCCGTTTTCTATTAATCTTGGAATTACAGAAATGTTAATTTAATAATTTATTACAGCACCCATGTGATTGTAAGTTTTTCTTAACTCTTAGTGCACAGACATCTCTTTCATCTGTTTCATCATATTTATAATATAGGACAAAAACTCCCTTATTCAAATTTGGTGTTTTGTGACCGGTAGGATACATAAGCCTACAAAAAAAGATGGAGAGGGACTACTTATAAGAGCATGTAGGGGGAATGGGTTTAAACAAAGAGAGTAGGTTTAGGTTAGATATTAGGAAAAAAGTTCTCTGCTATGAGGGTAGTGAGGCTGTGGAACAGCTTGCTCAGAGATACTGTGGATGTCCCACTCCTGGAAGCGTGCAAGTCCAAGTTGGCTGGGGCTCTAAGCAACCTGGTCTAGTGGAAGCTCCCCCTGTCCACAGCAGGAGTATTGGAAGTAGATTATCTTTAAGGTCCCTTCCAACCCAGGCCATTCTATGATTCCATTATAACGTTGTTTTAGTAAGCATATAAGACAATGTTATTTTTCTCAAGCTTTTAGAATGAAAAAAAATCTTTTGTACACATCTATATTGCGGCTACCCCACCTGAGCACAACACTGTTGTTTTGTGAATTTCGTATTCAGTGTTTTGCCAAATCAATGTTAAAATGTTCAACAGCTTCTAAGTGTTTAGGTTGAACCATTTCAGAAGAGTTTTAAATGCTGGAAAAGGTCTTAATACTACCTGGCACTGTCATGTGGCAAGCAAGATATTGTTGCTGTGAGGGAAGAGCACACAAACCCCATTCAGTTTGGACGTGGCTTTAGCCCAACCAATCTGCACAGACAGAGGGCTTTGAGGCTCATATTAAAAGGTTCTATTTCACCTGGGGTCCATAACCACAATCAGCAAATAAATTTCAAAGCAGCTCATTTAAAATCTAAATCACTAAGCCACTAAATAAGGGGCACAGGTTACAGAAGGTCTTAAGCACTGCATCTGGTCAAAACAAAAAAGCAAAATACATTAGTTTGGTGTCATTTTTTCCTACATATAACATGCAGTTAAAAAATATTGTTTGAAAAGAAATGAACTAGTAGAATTAAGAATAAAATATCAAACTAGTTACCAATATAGTTAAAATTTGTTGTTAAGAAATAGATGGTTTTTCATTAATAGCTCTATTTCAAATATATTCCTAATTTTCATCATAATTCTTATCAAGTTGATTACTATACTCCATTACCAAAGCATACCTTAAGAAGAATAAAATGTCAAGAGAATATAATCAACAGATTAAAACTTTCTCAAATGTTTATGTTTAGACATAACTATAGCTTGCCTCCTGAATGACAAAAACTACTCAACTGCTATTAAGCAGCAAAAATTTTTTTGGGGAGCTTAAAATTTCTTTGCCAAAAATTAAGAAAAAATATTAAATCCGTAAAACCTTTTTAGAGTATTTTAAATAAAATATTCAGTATGAATTGTTCTGTAGTTTGAATAATATCAGATTACAATGAACATGTTTTTTACAGTATTGAAATAGAGTACATTCCTGCTTGCAGGAACCATATTTCTGCTGTACAAGCTTTTTGGGTTTATAGTATAAATTCTCTAATATCTAAAAAAGCCCACACCCCTCTTCCCAAGTAACTGTTTCCCTATTGTAACCCAAAAAGGTTCTGCACACTTCTAAGCCTGAAACTGGAACCGTATGTGTGAAATTTTTTTGTTTGTGTGGGATCTTTCAGAGACCATTCTGAGCAGATCTCATTACTTTCATGTAAGATTGTATCTTACATCCCCAATAAAATTAAAGTACTCTCCCATTTTACTGGGTATCTCCCTCTATCAGCTTATGTGTAATATTTCTGTGTTACCTTCAGTGAGGACCATGACTGGCATGAAAGATCAAAATAGCCAGAATTGCCATTTTTGCTTGACAATCAGCTGCAATTTTTGTGACTGTTGCATACGGAGGGTACTGAAAACATATTCTAATCTATGAGAGTATCCTTCTTCCTGCTTAATGTTTCTTTTTTATCCTAGGAGGTCAAAACATCATCTGTACCATGCAGGTAGAATTTAGATGAGGTTTGCTATTTCTACTAATTGCAGGTAAAAAAGCTTTTAACTCTTTTGCTTTCCAAAGTCTCTTCTTATTCATTGTTAAATAATTTTCTATTAAGTTCCATATATGAACTAATATTATATTTGAGACAGATAATTTAAATTTGTACCACAAAGATCAGTGTTTTACTCAGGCAAAGAAAACCAAACCATACTATTTTGGTGATAATTTTTTTCCTTTTAAGATATAGATGAACATTCATTTCTTGAGCCAATTTGGAAAAAAATTGCATTCATGTCTCCCCAAGAGCTTAGGGGCAACTCAACTGAAATTTTTGTAGGGTTTGTTGGGGTTTTGGTTTTTTGTTTTTTGTTTGGTTGATTGGTTTTTTTCTGTACTTATAATGCCTAGGTTAACATTCCTGAGTGGCTTTTGACTCCAGTACATTTTCTGAACACTAACATGTTTATTAATAATATCTATTATCACCTGATAAATATTTTGCAATTTAAAACATATCTCTGTAGAATTTTGACAAACCCATTCAAGCCTTTATCTCTCCTAGAATAGACTGCCCTAATATTCTGCTCAGTGACCTGCCAGTCAAACAGACAGATTACTGTGCTTCACAACTGTATATCACAAAGACACACAAGCATACTTCCTTCATGATAGTGTCACTACATAGCCTCCCCATAAAACAAAGGGAGGAATTTAAGAATTTTATGTTGGACTATAAAGTAAAAGCCTGTAGTATCTAGGAGCACCAGTATATATATGAGTTGTCTTTTCAGTGTCTTTTCTAAAAATGGGACTGAATCTCTTCAAAACCAGACTAAATTCACACAATGAATTTGTAGTACCTTATGAAGGAATGACATTTTTCTCTGTACACAACACTAGTAATGTTTAATCCTTCCCAATACAATTAACTGGTTTTCCTACTGAGTAATTTATTATATAGATAACTGCTCTATGAAGACCTATGCAAGACTGTATGAAATATAAAACTGATTTGTGAATGTTTATCACAAGTGCATTTTCATAAGAAGTTGGGCTCACTCCTCCCAACCTGACTGCTATTAGCTAAACTTAGGCTCCTAATAATGTAACCTTACTGAAGTAAGGCTGCTCGCACACATAATTCTGCAGATTGTCATTGTGCTTTAAATGTCTAGAATAAATGATCATTAAAAATGATATTATAATATCTATCATCTCATAAATTAGGACTATTCTCCACTGACTCATTAAGGTACTGGACACTTGCTTCAGGAAATTTTTCAAAACAAACAAATGTAGATTCCTCTAAGTAAAGCTACCAGAATTGCTAACAGTTTTTAAATTTATTTCATTAATATTTGTTATGAATACTAATTACTTATTATTAAATTAATTAATAATTAGTGTAAATAATATTTTATTAATGATTGTATTAATTATTAAAAAGAAATATACAAACTGAAAATTTTATTAAAGAATACAACTTTTTTTTTTGTGTGAGACATTAAAATCAATACTTTTATAGACCATTACAATTTTAAATTAGTCTGGTTTCCCTGATCATTTCCATTTACATACTAAATAAAAATAATAATCTTCATGCCCTCTGCTTACAACAGTAAAAGTAAAAAAGGTATGGTATATTCAGTGGTGAAACTTTTAGTTGTACTGTGCGATAGAGTGCATTTGGTTCTTTCATGGAAGATAAGCATCCTTTCCCCTCTATTTTAATATTTTAATAGAAGAAATAAGGACTTTTTAGTACGTTACCTTATTTCTCACTATTACATTCCACGTATGAAAACTAACACAGTGGAATTTAATGACATTTTCTAATGAAAGAAACACAGAGAACTGTACATTCTGTGCTCATATTAAATGCCACAAAATTTGAGTCATTAATAGGTTGGCTTAAAACATTTTTTCTCCATTTTCTTAATCTTTCAAACGAACTCTGACAATAGTCATAAGGCACAAATTACTACATAGCCTAGGCTTACTTCTAACAGAAAGTACAGTACCATGAAACTATTCTCCCTCTTACCATAGAGATAGACTTGTTCATCACTTGCATAAGATTTTGAAGTTTCTAATTTCGAACTGCTCAGAATGTCATCTGTGGTTTCTCAGCTACATCTGGCACAACAAAAATCACACAGATGAAAAGCCCGGCTGCAGTCTTGGAGCATTACTGTAATACCATCATTTTTAACTGTAAATATAAAATTAAACTCAGCAAAACTTTAATTAAATTATTTCCTCTGAACTAATTTTGACCTGTCTTAACAACACTTAAAATCTAGTCAACTCAAAACCATGTGGCATGTCTAGAGATATAGCTGTAAGGAATGTTTTTGAGGATAAGCACCATCTCACCCAAATTTCAAGCTTCTTAAGCAACCAAAACCATCTGTTAATTTGAACATAAAACCAAAAATATTTTTAGCTCAGTAGGAAAAAATAGAAAGAGAATTTTTGAAAAACTCTGATATAATTTTAAATGCATTGTTGAAAATATTGCTTTAAAGTTTTTGAAATAAGTTTTGGTTGAAGGTCAGGTTGGATGTGGCCCTAAGCACCCTCATCAGGTAGGTGGCATTCCCATGGATAGCAAGGTGGTTGGAACTAAATGATCTTTAAGGTCCCTTTGAGCCCAAATCATTCTGATCCTGTGATTTTGATTTTGTGATTCTATTTTGGGATCGTCTAAAATTTTAATTCAGAAAAATAAGCTTCCTGTTCTGAATTAAGACAAAATATAACCAAATTGAAAATGACAGATTTCTTTTTCAATAAATGTATAAAAATTGACTTTTTCAACTGTTGTCCTTTTTTCTTTCACTTTTGGCACAAAAATAAAAAGCTGTTCTTAATTCAGTTTTACATCTTTCTATTTGAAGTTTACCAGATTTCTGAAGTTTTTAGCAAGACATGGTTGATATGAGGACTAAGGAGAATGATTAGTTGACCGAAAGATACCAATTTCTAAGGGTGTTTGGAGTGGTTGCAATAAAAACATGATTATGTTGATGACTTTACTGTTCTCTGATTCTCAAGATGCACAGGATTCAATAAAACCTTGCTAGAGCTGTGCACGTTGTTTCCCTCACACTTTTCAAATATAGCAGAAATTTAATGCCTTTTTCTAAATACAGGAAAAAGGAGTGTAGGAGTACAAAACATGAAAGAACTACATATCAGCATGAGAACCATGCCTATTTCCTGTAAATTATGGTTTTATTCAAATTGGTAACAGTGCCCATCATTTTGTCACTTTCTTTGACAGCAGCATACACTGCTTTTCATGAAGTGCTGACACAAAACAGGCACTTGCATTTTCATCTTCTTTCCTTGTTCTAATTGTGTTTCATGCACTTTGTCTTGTTGTAGAAACATCATCATTTTGGATGGATTTGTGCCACAGGTGCTGTGAACAGCAGAAGGTATACTATTGTGGAGTTTGGGGTCGGGAAGAGGAAGGAGGAGGAAAAGTTGACCATCAAATGTTCTTTCGCATTAGAAATCTTTCTCTTTAAGATTTTTGATTGAAAAAGCCTGTGTGCAGATTTCAGTTGTAGACTCATATGTAACCCAACAAAAGATATCCCTCGGAAACCATGCTGATGACTCCAATACTATGAAGTTCAATCCACAGCAAAATCTCACCTCTTTTCTTTGGCAGCCCTAAAATCTGCTCTGAACACCTCCTCAAGCTGGGACATCTCACGTAGAAAGGGGAGCGTAGTGGCTTCTGGGCTGCTTTGAAAAATAATTGTTTCTATTTGCTGTGACTTTTTTAACTACCATAATTGAAATAGGAAGAATAATATTAGAAAATTGAAATCAATAAGCCTGGGAAGATGTATCTGAAAACTCAGAGGCAGCCTCTTCTGCCACAAAATCTCTTCACTGCAAAGATAGTAATAGGGAGGCTCATATTCTGAAATAAATTAAATCCATTTGATAAGACATTACAAAAAAAGCAGCTTCAGTGAATGTCTGAGTCTCTATATAGCAATAAATAATAAGGTTGGATCTTGCAAGGCTGTAAGCATCTGTGAAAATACCATTAAGTCCAGTTCAATAAAGAATCTAAGCAGGTAAAATGAGATGCAATGGGTTTAAATAAGACACATAGTTTTAAGACATAATAAAGCAGTCCCAAGTTGCATGCTCCACCACAGTGACTTTTAAAACTCCACATGTAAGTTTATAAAGGAAGAGCTTCACTGAAAGAGTGCGAAAGACATTACTTCTTTTTCAGATCACTGCAACAAAATGGTATCTACACAATGCCACAGGAAAGCCACAGTCTGTGCAGCCTCTAAAGCTCACACAACATTAGATACTTAAATGTTTGCAAGTATCAAGTCTATCATAAAGAATAAGTCATTTTAATCAATTAGAATTGACTAGTATCTTACAGTGATGCAAAATTTGTGAGCAAATGTCACCTCCACATCTGTCCATCTCTGTCCTGCCATTCCAAAATTCTTTCTCTTCCACAATTCCCATAGCAATTTATACTAATCATACCTCCAGTAAATTTGACCTCACATCAGAGAAACAAATTAAGCATTCTCATTTTATACTTTTCTGGTTGTTTCTAAGCCTTTGTTTACAGATTTTTGCTTTCCTATGCAGCACTGTGCAGCACCCGGCTCATCACTTCCAGTCTTTCTCAGATTGTTTTGAATCTCTCTACTTGTTTCTTTCTCTGCAAAGGTCTAATTACTCAAATGGTCTATATTTAGAAGAAATAATAATTAGTCTTCCCCACTTGAGAAGTAAGTCAGGTACCTGGGAATGGAATGACAATGTGAGTATGCAGAAGTACCGCCAGCCAAGTGCACAGCTGGCTGATAGCAAACACTGTGGGTATGAGTACCTGCTTCCAATATATCTTACCAGGAAATGCAGGGAGGTACCTCTACTTACTAAGTATTTACAGATGCCTGAATGCATTTCTTGAAATTAGAAGGCTGTGCCTTTAAAATAATTTGTGTGAAATGCGGTCCATTGTGCTGCAAGTATTTTGATAAAAGTGTTTCATCCACAAGAAAAGGGCTATTATGGATTAGATGAACAATAGCAGAGGTGGTTTAGAAACTTCCCTGAATATTGTCAACAGACCCAGACACAAGTACTGCTACAGAAGTCCTGCAAAATATTTAAGAAAATGATAGATACTATCCATTTTTGACATTATAAATTGCTTTTAATACCGAGTTAAGAACACTTTGTTACTTTTTTCCATTTTTCATTTTCTCACATGTTCATCTGTCAGCCTGTATAAATTAGTTGTTACATTGAAAAACCAATTTATCACTACTGTCTATGATACTTTATTTTCTACATATTTATATTGACAGATAACTGAGGCTTTGTTAACTTTAAGTCACTTTAACTTGATAATCAAGTGCTGCCTTTTTGTATCATATTTAATTTTCACCTCTTCCCATTTTGTGCTATTTCTCCTTGGTGGTAAGCACATGGAACATAGGAAACATGACATTCTACACAGAAATAATTCAAGTTCTTCCTTTTCTCTTTGGGTATTTTCTCAAGTGGGTTTCCTGACAGACTCTCCTCCCCTCACTGCAGACAGGACCAGTGTGTGGTACCTCTCTGAATATCTCATGAGTCCTTGTTCACAACAAAGTCTGTCTCAAAGATGCTTTCAGAGCAGTGGTGTCAGGGGTGATTTGATTAAGGTGTTCTCTACAAGGGCCATCATGCTATTTGAAGGACGGACTTTAGGGTGAGAAAGTAGAGCAGAAATCATATACAAGTAGATATTTGCTGAGTACATAAAACTGCTAGCAGGGGTCAGGTCAAAAGCAAATAATTTCAGATGGCTAGACAGTTTGAATGATACATTTGAGGCAAGTAGGGAAATATAGGGCTTATATGTGAGGTAAAGAAATTCTGAATATGCCAGATCACCTTCTAGAAGACAAATGAGACAAACTAGGAAACAAAACAAGAAGCAGTCCTGACTTCTGGAGCACATACCAGCATGTACTGAAAGGGCCGCCCAATCCACTAGATAAGCCTCATTCCTTATAGAGACAGACCTCTCATTTTGGTAGCAACTTACAAGAGGAAACTCCATATTCGTTCTTTGAAAAATACAGACGACCATCTAATTTTGGCTCTCAGACAGGACTCTGCTACTTTCTTCTGGAACTAATAATACCTCAGCAGATTGTGAACAGGTTGTTGAACTGTTCTGTAGAGCTGCACCAGCTTTGCAGTTTCTATTTCAACATTTCGAACCAAAACCAAAAACTGGGTTGCCAAGAGAACTAAAATTTCTGAACTGTAGAAAGTGCCTCATGTCAAAAATCAGATGGTTTTGCAAAATCTCTTACAACAGCTGGCAAGATTACACTGAAAATTGAACTATTTTTCATTTACTAGTATTACTTTGAGCTGTACAGGAGGGTTCCCCAGTTCAGGAACTGAAGCAACATGCCCAAGCCTTATCACAATGTGTAAGTCCGCAGCAGCCAACCAGGCAAGGAGAGGGTGGTGCTGGGAGCAACCAAGGGAGCTTTAAATGCCTCCAGGAAGTGTAAGCAGCCCAGAGCACAGTGAACAGGAGTATGGCACAGCAGTGAGGGTGTCGCACAACAGGAGTGGGCAAATAGGGATGTGGCATGGCAGTGAGGGCATGGCACAGCACTTTGCATGGCACTTCACACAGGCAGGGCAAGCAGAAAGGGCTCCTCTCTGACCATCTGAAAGCAGCCAACAGAAGCTGCAAACAGACTCAGTAGCTGGTAAGGAAGAGCAAAGAGATCCTGTTTCTACATTAATGCACACAGCATGAAGGACAAACAAGAGGAGCTCAAGGGTTTGGCCCAGTCCCAGAGATTGGGTCTCAGTGGCAAAACTGAAACCTGCTCCAATGAGTCCTGTGACTGGAGTGCCCCATTGGATGGTTACAGGCTTTTGAGGAGGGATAAGCAGGGAAGAGGAGGCACTGTAGAACAAGGGGAAGAAGAGGCACAGGGAAGAAAGTGGTGGCACTGTATGTAACAGAAGGGGTAGAATTTGCGGAGCTCACAGTTTAAAAATGGCTCAGTTGAGAGCTTCTGGATAAGACTCAAGGGACAAACAAATCATGTGAATGTCAGTGTGGGAGTCTACTACAGACCTCCCAGCCAGGACAATGACACTGACAAATTATTCTATGAGGAACTAAGGCACACATCCAAGTCAACTGCTCTTGTCCTTATGGGGGACTTCAAATTGCCAGATATTAACTGGGAATACCACACAGCTGCTACAACCCAGCCTAGAAGATTCCTAAAAACCTGGATGACAACTTTATGGAACAGGACCTAAGGGAGCTGGCTTATAAAGATGCCCTCCTTGATCTATTGCTTGTCAACAGAGAGAATCCCGTAAGGGAGGTGGAGATTGGTAGGCATCTCAGCCATAGCCTCCACAAAATGACTGAGTTTAAAATTTCTGTTGACAGGAGGGAAAGTGCCAGCAAAACCTCAGCTCTGGACAAGAGGAGAGCAGAATTCAGCCTGCTCAGACAATTTTTAAGTAAGGTCCCCTAGGAAAATGTTTTTGCTGGTGTGGGAGCCATTAAGTGATGGTCACTTTTTAAGCATTACATCCAAGGGAAGAGGAGCAGGCAACTCCCAAATATCGTAAGTCAAGCAGGTGAGGCAAAAGGCTGGCTTGGTTGACCAGGAAACTTCTCTTGGAAATAAGGCAAGAAAGGAAGCTCTATGCCCACTGGAATCAAGATCAGGTGTCATGGAAGAATACAGAGATGTTGCTTGCTGCTGTAGAGAGAAAATTCATCCATTCAAAGCTCAACTGGAGTTGAAGATGGCCAGAAATATGGGGGACAATAAAAAGAGTCTTTTAAAATATATTAATGTCGATAGGCAGTGTAGAAATAACCTCAGCCCATTACAGGATGAGGATGGTCACCCCACAAACAGGAACAGAGAAAAGGCAGAGGTGCTTAATGCATTCTTTGCCTTTGTCTTCAACACGGATGATGCACCAAGGGGTCCTCAGTGCCCTGAGCTGGAGGACCATGACTATGAGAATGATAACTCTCAGTCAACTCTGAAACTGTGTGGGATCTGCTGCTCCTGCTGGATCCCTACAGATCTATGGGGCCTCATGGGATTCGTCTAAGAATCTCCAAAGAGCTGGCTGATGTCATTGCAAAACCTCTTTTGATGATTTTTGAGTGGTCTTGGGAATCCAGAGAGGTCCCTCTGGATTTCCAGCTGACTGGAAGCTGGAAAATGTTGTGATTTTCAAGAGGGCAAGAAGGACAACCCTCGAAACTACAGGCCTGTGACTCTCATTTCAGTGCCTGGTAAAATTATGGAGAAGATTGTTCTGGAAAGTATTGAAAAACACCAGAAAGACAATGCAGTCATTGGCCACAGCCAGCATGGCTTCATGAGAGGTAAGTCCTGCTTATCAAACCGGGTTTCCTTTTATGACATGGTAACCCAGTTGGTGGATCAAGGGAAGCCACTTGATAAGATCTTTCTGTATTTCAGCAAAGGTCCTGATACTGTGTCTCACAGGATCCTTCTGGATAAAATGTGCAGCACTCAGCTGGATAAACACATCATGTGATGAGTGAGCAACTGACTCAGGGGTCAGGCACAAAAGGTGACAGTGACTGGGGTGACATCAGACTGGTGACTTAGTCACCCACCTGGTCACCAGTGGGGTTCCACAGGGCTCCATTTTCAGCCCAGTTCTCTCCCACGTCATCATAAATTACGTGGATGCAGGATTGGAAGGGATACTGAAAAATTTCACAGATGATACAAAACTGGGAGGAGCTGTAGATTCCGTCGAAGGCACAGAGGCCCTGAAAAGAAACCACAAAAAATTACAGGATTGGGCAATCACCAACCACATGAAATTCAACAAAGCAAAGTGCTGGATTCCACACCTGGGATGCACCAACCCTGGATGTAGAGACAGACTGAGGAATGAGATGCTGGAAAGCAGTGCCATGGAAAGAGACCTGGGGGTCCTGGTCAATGGCAAGTTGAATATGAGTGAGCAGTGCCCTGGCAGCCAGGAGGGCCAAGCGTGTCCTGGGGGGCATCAGGCACAGCATCACCAGCCAGGCAAGGGAGGGTAATGTCCCACTGTGCTCTGTGCTGGGGCGGCCTCACCTTGAGTCCTGGCAGCAGTTTTGGGTGCCACAACATAAAAAAGATATTAAACTATTAGAGAGCATCCAAAGATGGTGAAGGACCTTGAGGGAAAGCTGTATGAGGAGTGGCTAAGGTCACTTGACCTGTTCAGCCTGGAGGAGACTGAGGGGAGACCTCACTGCAGTTACAGCTCCCTCGTGAGGGGAAGCGCAGGGGCAGACACTGATCTCTTCTCTGTGGTGATCAGTGACAGGAACCAAGGGAATGGCCTGAAGCTGTGTCAAGGGAGGTTTAGGCTGGATATCAGAAAAAGTTTTTCACCCAGAGGGTGTTTGGGCACTGGAACAGGGTCCCCAGGGAAGTGGTCACAGCACCAAGAGTTCAAGTGTTTGGACAACACTCTTGTTGTGGTGTGACTCTTGGGGATGGTGCTGTGCAGGATCAGGAGTTTCACTTGATGGTCCTGGTGGGTCCCTTCCAGCTCAGCTTATTCTGTGATTCTGTTCCTGGAACAGCCAGTGTGCAAGATGTAATCTATGCCTACAGCATACGCTACATAAGAGAACAAGTTACATACAAAGAGTGTCACAGCAGGAGAAAGTCCATGTATAATAGCTTTTAGATCATAAATACATACTGTTCACCTCCAAATATGGCTTCCAACCCATAGTTACTCATTTGCTATTTTTCTCAGACACCACAAACAAAGTGACTCTAGGGGTGTTCTGAAAAAAATACAGGGTTTCCTTGCAATAGGTCATATCAAAAGGAAGTGTCTCTATGCAAAAGGGAATAGAAGGAAAGTGAATCGGAAATACCATCATTTTCATGAATGGAAAATGGCAGTAATACTTTAAATCACAAAGAATTTGCCTTTTTTATTGTGTACTCTGCTAAGCACCCTCACTTAAAAAAAGCCCCAGTATCCTACTTCATACAGTGCAGAAACTGGGAAAAAATTACTCTTCAAACAATGAAACACTTCAGAAAGTACTTCCAAGTTCATGCTGAACCTTAAGTCTAAATGTATATGTAATGATATATACGCATGAGTGGTTTATGTAAATATTTATGTGTCCATACACACACACTCTCCCTTCTATCATGATGCACAAAAAGGAAAGATACTGTAGTACACATAAGGATAAATGGGTCATACTACTAACAGTCAAATGCTTGGATTTTTTTAAACTATTCTGTCTCTTATAACAACTGCTGAAATATCTATGTAAATATGCATAGACATTCCATAATCTTTGAAATGAGATTTAAAGCTTAGCCATTGCCAAGGGTTATTTAGCATTTCTACACTTGTTATAATAACTTGTCAATAAATTCTGTAGTATTGTTTAAAAATTATAATTAGGAAACTTATAATGCATATTCTGTCATGCTTGTCATCTATCACAGGTTTTAGTGCAGTACATCTGATGCAGAATTCCAGAGTAAAATAACGAGCAAAGACAGGAATGCCAGTCTCTGTATTTCTGATGATTAAAAGGCTGAGTGCTCGCCAGCAGCAGCCTGCTGTCAGTAAAAATGAATCTGAAGCAGATGCCAACCACATCAACAGCTTGAGCCATATACATTTTTTATTAGACAAAGACAGAAATCATGATGGAAGTAAACAGGTACAACACGCACCAAAGAATACCACCATTACACCCCAAATTCAAAATATAGATATTAGTATTGTATGCCCAAACTAGACAACTCTGTTCATATCTAAGCCTGTAAAACCAGTATGTTTAGTGTTAAAACTGTGAATAAAAATAGAAGTTGGAACAGGCTGTTGTAATTTTATATTTAACCTCTGTCAATCTTGGATATTGTTTTACTAACACATGAACAGAAAGATCTGCTTACTCACACTGGTGTACAAATTTCAGTTTTCTTTTTTTTTCTTCGCTATCTGAACTTTATATCAAAGTAATGTGCATATACTCATGAATATATGGCTAAAAAGCTCTTTCACTACTACCCACCTCCCGAAGAAGACCACAAGCCTGTAGCTTTGGCTAATAATATGCTGGGGAAAAGAAAAACAATCTCACAACTACAGAAACAAAAAACTGACTTCTCAAAGTTTTTTTTGTCCTCAAAACTGAGTGTTTTTGAATAATACTTGTTTGATCATATTTCAGTGTCTCTCTATTTCAAAATTTGTGGGTTTTGTTTTCATGTTACTACCCACTTACTGAGATGTTCCACTAGCTAGATACCAAAATTTGTTTAGGGACTCCTGCAAATATGCATTTCTATTTCAAGAGAAAAGTGCCTGAAAACTGGATAAAGTAAACACCACCTCCATCTTCAAGAAGGGTAAGAAGAAGGACCCAGGCAACAGGCCAGTCAGTGTTACCTTGATCGCTGGGAAAGTGAAAATAAAAATAAAAATTATGAGGAGTGGTCACAGCATGGCCTAACCAAGAAGAAGTCATTCTTGACTAACATGACAAAGTTCAGTGATGAAGTGATTGGCCTGTGGATGATGAGACAGCAGTGAAGTTCAGTAAGGCCATTGAAACTGTCTGAACATAAGATGTGATGTACAGGCTGATTAAGCAGTGAAGTGGATTGAAAACTTCAGTCCAGTCCTGTTTAGCAGAGGGTCCTGTTGCCATCCAGAGGCACCTTGGCAGGCTGAAAAGATGGGCTGACAGGAACCTCATGAAGCTCTGCACACTGGAACCAGTTGCCCAAAGAGGTTGTGGAGTCTCCCTCACCAGAAATATTCAAGAACCATCTGGATGCCATCCTGTGCCATGTGCTCTAGGATTACCCTGCTTGAGCAGGGAGGCTGGACCAGATGACTCAGTGTGTTCCCTGGTGGACAGCAGGCTGAACACCAGCCAGCAATGAGCACTGGCACAAAAGGTGAATGGTAGGCTGGGCTGCATTAGAGGGATCTTGCCAGTAGGTTGAGGGAAATGATTCTACCTCATTACTCAGCCCACACCTGGGTTCCCCGGTACAAGAGACATAACACACTGGAGACATAACACAATCTAGTGAAGATCCACTAAGATAATTGAGGGATTGGAATGCTTAACATATGATGAAAGGCTGAAAGAGCTTGAACCGTGCAGCCTGAAGAAAAGAAGGCTCAAGGGATCCTCATTAATGCACACAAGTAGATGAAAGGAGGGTGTAAAAAGGCTGGATGCAGTCTTCCAAGTGGTGCAGAGTAGAAGGATGAGATGCAATGGGCACAAACTGAGATACAGGTGATACTGAATGAAACCTCAGGAAACACTGCTTTACTGTGAGGTAGCTCAGAGAGGTCATGGAATCTCCCTCCCTGGACTCCTCTAGACATGATCATGAGTAACTACCTCCTACTATCTCTACCTGAACAGGGAGATTGAACAAGATGATCTCCAGAGGTTCCTTCCAACTCAAACATTGTGGGATTCTGTGTGATTCAAGAGTAAGTTGCATTTATGAAATCTAATTTAATTTCAAATGGGATTGCTCTTCTTCATTTTATGTATTGAATTTAGTTGCAGAGTTTCATAATCCCAAAGACTAGAGTACCTAGAAGGGAACACAAAGCACAGAATGGAATAAAAATCTTGTATCTATACTAAAAATATGGAAATGGTTCTCTTATGTTTAACTGAGAAAGCTTTTGGAATTGCACGTATGCATGTGTTTGCATTTTTAAGGAGGTGGTGAGGATTTTTGTTGCATTTTAGTATTCCCTCTACACCTAATCAGTTTTACCCCCTAAATGCTACTATTTGAGCACTGATGGAATAGTTTTATTCACAACTACCACTTCTTTAGCCTGAAAAATCAGCTATACTGACATTTGAACAACTTTAATTTGATTTTTTCCTGAAATTCCAAAGAAATCATAAAAAGAGATTTTCTAGTTGAATTACTTGTTACATGCATTTTATATGTTCATACTGCATATTTTTTCATTCCACATTGTCTAGAAAACATAATTTTAAAGATTATTCTAAGTATCCACTTGGAGAGATTGACTGAATACTAATTACAATATCCTTGATTATTTCTTCAATTATGCAAGGGAAATACACAGTCAATTTCTAAGTACAATGCAGTAAAATTAGTTAAGTTTAAGTTACATAATTTTGTCTTTTTCCATTGAGTGGCTGGTCTACTCTTTATAAACATGGACACAAAATGTTCATTGCATCCAAGCTTCCAAATCATTCAGTTGTCTGCAGGTTTATTAAATACAGAAGTTTAATCTGACCATGACTGGTTGCTATCAGCCTGTGTCTTCTCCACAACTTCTCCTGATCCTCTAGACTATCTTATAAACATTTCTATCAAAGATCATGAAGAATATGAAACTATTGTTCTCATGAGGCTTATTCTATGTTGTGTAAGAGCATATTTCAATTTCCAGAGAACTGGCAAATTTCTGCTCTCAGTTATCCTGCCATAGCAACTTTAATGAATTTAATTGCTTATACCAAGAGGCATAACAAATGATCTCAAAAGTACTCAATTCAACTCTGACTTGGGGAAAATAACATTTTCTACCTAAGGTGGCAGCAAACACAGAGCAAGAATTTAGTCTCTTGCTGCACCTGAGCCTCATACAGTTTAGTTGCACATGCACTTCAAATCCTAAATGTGTGAGAAAAAACTTGAAAATGCTGTCAGCTTCTTTTCCCTTTTGTCATCAGGAAAATAATATCATACAATGGAAGATGGAAAGTAAAAAAATGTAGTGCTATACTTTATTACAGCCTACACTGGTGACCAAGATCAGTTCATTCCAACAACGGCGGGAAAGATTTCATCTTTTTCTTTAAAAGCATAGTGCATAGAAGTTTTCAAAGTTCCTGTCCTGTCAGAACTGGATAAAATAGGTCAGGAGAAAGACAGAAAAAGGAAAAGGAAGAAAAAAGAAGCTTAATGTGTCTTTTTTTTTTTTTTAACTGCAAAATATTGGTGAACTTCTAACATTTTTTTTCTTTACATTGTGAAGTATTGTGCTCATTATGCAAGATGTTAGACTATCAGAGGAAAATATAAATGTAAAGACTAACAAGGAATCTCTAATTCAAAACTGCTATCATAGTCAAACTTGCAGAGGTGCTGGTGCCATCCCTAAGAATCATCAGAGGTTAAAACTCAGTCTCTAGGTCCCTTTTTCTCTGCTTGCTTTGATGGTCTGACTAAGAAGAGATAATCATAACCCCAGTATTTAAAACAGAAAGTCTCTCTTCAGTTTGCCGAGATCACACATCTATGCTAACACAAACACTTTCTCATGTCGAAGCACTTGAGACCAGGAGGTCTCCCTGCAGACTTTCAAACTGGCTTCTGATGCAAGTCTTTCTTTGTCATTAGCTCTCCCCTTTGTCTCTAAGCTTATCTATTGATTTCAGACTTAATGTCTCCTAAAAATATTAATGGCTGCTGTTGAGGAAGAAAACATCTATAACCTTGAAATTCTGGGGGGAGATGGATACATATTTAATTGTTTTCTCTAGGTTAAACATGAGCCAGGCAAACCTGAAAGATTCTCCTTGAGATGATTTCAGTGAAAATATAGTGCAGTCACGCTTCAAAACCATGGCCACAATTTATGTGGTTGTAATATAACTCTAAAAATGTTAAATTAAGGTTTATTATAGAGTTTCAGACTAAAATCAACTAGTAATGTCTCAGAGATACTCACTGAATGTCACTCTACTAAGATACTTTTTTGAGATCCTAAATGATAGACATACATGAATCATTCCTGATTTTTTTATCATACTTACTGAAGCTGTGTGGAGGTATAAAGATAAAGGCTAGGCAGACAAGAGTTAAAGAAAGAACTGCAGCTGATGTCTCACTTTTTAATTTGGATTTCTAAATTCTATTATTCTTAGCTACCAAAATATATTATTGCTTATTTATATATAATATAAATAATTAAAATAATAACTATATTATTTATTATTATAAATGCTTCTGATCTTGTTTTGCCTTTGTCTAAATGTATTCACAATTGTGAAAGGAAAATAGAAATCCACCAATTTGCAGCTACTTTTACCTATGCAAAAGTTTATACAAATACAATCAAAGAAAAGTTGAGATTATAACAGGACAGACTAAAGGAGTAATGATAAAAAGATCATATAGAATTTAAAGATCATGAAGTAAGCATTTTCATTTAGAAATGCATTCAAGTAAATTTCTGGGTCATCTGCTTTTTCAAACTTACTTTTCAGAAGAAACACTCTTCTGTTTTTACGATAAATAACAAACTTGCTTTTGGTATAAAAATACATTAAATATATTTCTGATATCATTGTGTGGAGGAATGGGGTTAAAATTTCAGGGAGAAAAGATTCAGAAAATAATACCTTTGAAAAGTTTCTCTCTATTACTATAATATAATGGAAGATAAGAATAGTTTATTTTTAATACTTCTCTTCAGAAGGCACTGAACAAATTTCTACAATTCCAGCATTAATTTGGCTCATGCCCAGTTTCCGGCACTGTGTAATGTAACTGTGCAGAACACCTGACTAGACACAGCAGTAAAATCATCAGTTGAGTCCCTGTGATCAAGAAGGGTGTCATAATGGATAACATAATAATGAAGATCTTATTTGCAATTCTCACAAGGTCACATTAACTATCCAGAAGGAACATGGTAATTCTACATAAACAAAAATTAGCATCTAACAAATGCTACTATGTCTGTATCAAACAGTTAACCTCAAATTTTAATATTTTATGACTTTCTGTATCTGGTGAGAAAAAAAGATTTAGGGTTATTTTTCAATTTTAAAAAAGACAAGGGAAAAGAAAAAACTACTGACATAAACATGTAAGAATGAAGATATGGCCACTGATTGCTTTCAGTTCATTGAAGGCAAAACAATGCCAAACGAATAGTAACAGTGTATTTTGTTGTTCTTCTGTTTGGATGCTTTGTTTATAGACTAATTTTTAAGACTAGAAAACTACTGAAAGAACTGAAACAACTACAGCACTGCTAAACTGACTTCAGGCACATGCAGCTGTAACAAGTGTTAGCAGCACACTGGTAAGATGGCCCGGCTCAGGTTCCCACTATTTTGCATTCACAATTGCATTACTAAGCCTCAGCAAAGTTTGTCTGAAACTTGCAGATTTAAGGAATAGCAAGACTTTTGCTTGGTGATGCTTCAGTTTTGACTGGCAGAGCTTATGCTTTGTTCTCTTTTAGAATTGGAATAAAAAAAAAAACAAACAAAAACAATGAAATGAAAAATAAACCTCTTATATTTATCTTCAGTTAATTTCTGGTAGTAAAATACTTCAGTCTGTGGCTGATTTTGAAATCAGATGGTATTCTTACAAATACGATAGCTGTTGTGGAAAACTACTAACTACATTTTAAGAGACAAACATTCTGTAACAAATATACCTTCTATTATTTTCCTACTCTTGAAGAGTACTCTTGTCAAATGGAATGCTTTAATGTTTGCATGGCACTGAAATTGTAGAGATTTGTGAAAATTAATATACAGTTTTGTATGCTAGGCAGCCAAAAAAATCCCAGACAGACAAGATGATGTTTATATTTTCCAAATGACACCATAAGACAGTATGCTTTCCTAAAATTCCAATTTTGTGTGAGACTTAACCAGATGACCAATATGGTCACTCACGTATTTTGTTCTAGAATTTGGCCACACATAAAACCCGTGTTATAATTAGTAGGGCAGAAGTGATTTGGCAGCACACTTGTTCAGCTGACAAACTGTCTCTATGTTCCTAATCAATGAAACTTCATCAGGTTTCAGGTTTCTCTCCCAAGGCAAAGTTTTACTTTTATTTGTGTCTGCATATTGTGAAAACCATACAGGCTAGTCTATCTCAGGATAGATTCAAAACTGTAGTGAACTGCTTTCTCCAAAAATGTACTTAATCCATGATTGGTCTTGACCTTGCTGATTGAAACTCTTTAGAGCAAATCAAAAACATGAAGCAATGATTTACACTTTGTATGCACCTTCTCAGCTGCAGAATAGAAACAGAATTCACCATACATTGCCTCCAGCCACAGAAGACTGAATTATTTATGCAGAGAGATACTCAGTGTAATAATGTCCAAGAGAGTCTGCAATGATCTTTTTTTCAGACAGGACCTGTTTTAAGATCTTAGCTATAATTAGGCACAGATTACTTTTGAACTTCTCATGTGAGTGATGCAAAGCTGAATCATTTGTCTTTAGTTCCAGAAACGTTTTTCTCTCCTTCTATTTCTTTCTTCCCCTTCCCTAGTATTGTGGTGTGGACAATATTATTTTGACAAAATTTAAAATTGGCATATTCATTTTAAAAAATCTATTTTGCTACACTCTTTGACTACAGATTTAAATCCCAAAATTCCTGATCTCTCCTATCAATGTGGAGTTTGGTTTTTTCCCAGAGAAAAGTAACAGAGAAAATACACACAGCACACAGCAGTGATTAAGTCACAAACCCACTATATTAAAGTTGTTGCCACTTTCACTATGGATACACACTAGCAGGCATTAAACAAAAAATATGCAATTCCTTGAGTACATTTTTTTTCACTTAGGTCTTTCATATTTTGGCTAAAAAGTGGTCTCTGTGCTAGTAATTGCAAAAGGCTAAAATAACCTTACTTCGGGCTCTTTACAGAAATCAAAGATACCACTGAACTTTGAGTGCCACTGTATCAGAGAACAGAAGCTACGAAGCAACTTGAGACTGAACTCAGCTGGCATGTCACAGAGAGAATTCATTTCATCAGGACTGTCTTACATCTGCCTTTTGAATTAATAACTCAAGCCAAATATGCTCTTTTTTCAGTTTCTATTTTCACTGAAAATCCAAGCATTTTTATATGGCACTACAAAAAATTTGGTGTTGAAAGGTTTTCCCTAGAGGGAATACAGTCCAAGAAGACTGTCACATGGTTTCTCTGCAAGACATTTTGTATCTGTCTGCAGAGCACTTTGGATGACAGAATTAAGTTGACAGTTCTACAGAAAAAGACAGAGAAAATAAAGCTCCTGTGACACATTCACTCACTGACAACAAACATTGTGAGCAGCCATGAACCAGAACTTCTTTCCTGACTACACAGACTATGCATTCTCATTCTTTCACTGATATTTGAGGCACAGAAAAGCTTATCATTAAAGTGAAAAAATAATAATTCTCAATTACATTTTTCCAATTTTTCAAAAATTCTAGGCCAATGATATAGCTATTTAATGTAATTAATACCGAATTTCTAGAGGTTGATATATAATTTGATTTACAATCTATTAATTGAAAGCAGGAGTCTTTCTGAGAACAAAGAGATGAAGAGTTAATGAAAAGTTAGTGCAGCAGAGATTATGACAGAATATAATTTACTAAGATTTTTTGGAAAGGCAAACATTTCATTTGGCTGTGATTTCACTTTTTTTTGTCCTTTTTTCTTATTTTCCCCAGAACTAGTGAGATTTTAGCTGAGGTGGCCCACCTGTGCAATTTAAGGAGAAGATTTTTAAAATAATGCCTACAAAAGGTGAAATTTTTCAAAAGTGAGTTCTTGAGAGTTAATTTTAATTAGAATTTTTAACCTGAAATTCCTTTAGCCAAATTCAACCCACCCTAGGTAAAACCAGGAGCTACTAAAATTAAATGTGGATGACATCAGGTAGCATAGGAAATCAATTAGTCTTTATACTTGTACATTGGGAATCAAGAAGGAAAGTACAGTATTGTAAAATTTAGGAAATGCAGATTGTGAAAATAAAATTATGTAGAGGTATTATTATTGCATTAGAAACCTATTACAGAAATGCATTTGTATATTTTAAAAAAAAACCTGAGAAAGCTGAATTGAAATAATTCTGTTTCAGGCAGAATAATGTGAAGTGTATGAGAAACCAATGGTATTTGCTGTGTTTCAGAAAATATTATGTTCTGTTTTCAATAGACCAAGAATAAAGCAATAATTGAGCCATTAAAAATTCCAGTAGTCTATAGGGAAGACAAAGAGACATCATGATTAGTTATTATCTTTAGAAGCTATAAAACAGACTACATTTCCAGATACATTAGGAGTAACATAGCATGGCAATCTAGATGATCTAGTATTTTAAAGATGCAAATTTCTGGAGTGTAAGTTTTTAAAAAATCCTTTTTTCAAGTAAATGGTCAGTTTTTCATTTTCAAAGTGTTGCAGACTTCCACCAATACAGTAGTTAATGTAATCTGAGCATTTCAGAATTTCGTCTGAATTTCTTAGAGTTGAAGTCTAGAAATTTCTAAATACAGTGCAAAATTATTGTAAACCAAGCTGTTATGGAATCCCTGATGTAATTTGAACAGAGCTGGTGTCAATTCTTTTTTAAATACTATTCTGTATTTTCTGTAACAATAATCATTCTGCAATCAAATGCAATATATGACAGCAGGTAATTTTGTTTGGAGTTAGGATAAATGAAAGAGTTTAACAGGAGCAACTTGATGATACAAGCCTCTCCTTCCCATGTATTTGCCCCCTCCAGACAAGTGAAAAAAAGAATTACAGAAATCTGAAGGGAATTAATAAAAGCTTCATGTTCTCAAGAGAAAATGTCAAAATGGAAGACACAGGCTGCAGTTTTCTAAGAGAAACCAATTGCAACAGGATACAGTAGTGTTACAAGCATGCCTGCATAGACAGGGGAAAGCAGTACCTGAGAGTTCTTTTCTACCATGTTCTTTCTCTTACAGGAAAATTTATTGCTCCCCAGACTCTCAGGACTATTGAGAGATGGCAAATAAACACAAAAATAGTGAAATTTAAAGAAAGTGGCAAAAAGCTGTTTTCTGTTTTTTACAATAGCAGTCTGTCAGTGTATACATTTATGGAAGCATATGTTTAACACCTGAGCTGTGTAGCTTTCTGCATATTTTACTGAAGTGTTGCTTGATGACAGACCACTTATTTATAATTTAAAAAAATACAAATGCATTGGCATCCACCAACATAATGAATTTCTTAAAATCTAAACACTTCATACAAGAAAAAGGCCAGGCATGTTTCATATTTTTGCAATACTTCTGAACAGCTGTAGATAGCCACAGCCTAACCAAAGCAGATTATCAACTATTATTTAATATAAAGAAATGGTATTCTGAAGTGCATGAGCAGACAATACTATATTGCAAATGTTCAAACCATGCTTTTAAGATGGAAATAGTGCTTTCAAATATATCATGCATACATATTTAAAAGGAATATCTATAAAAGAACAGTATGGATTTTCTTTCTAAGCTTTTTTCTTTCATTAATCTTTTCTATAGTTGAGAAACAACTATATGTCCACATAATACTTACTGCGTTCAACTTTACTACAAACCTATAATCAAAGTGGAAAATAATATGGCTAGCATTTTCCTAATAAATTATTATGAACAAGATATGCTGACTATGGAATAGATAGGCTTCTACTGAAAAAAGTAAAGATGATGGGAGAGTTGCTTTTCCAAGCTTCACAATTCTATGCCTGTGCAAAAGATAATCCAGAACTAAGATGTTCAATCGTTTATATATTTTTCATTCTTTCAAGTGCGTGACGCTGAAATTGGTATTTCCAAAAGTTCTTTATCAAGCTTTCCATTCTGCTTGATCCAAGATACCATGCTAAATAACATTTCTTGTGTTACAGACTCTGGAAGATGTCAAACAAAATCTAATCCAGCAGAGAGGCCCTGGTAAGAACAAAAGAATGAATAGAAACCTGATTTAGTCTTTTCTTCACAAAGCCAAATGTGGTGACCAAGTCTGCAAGCAGGGATGGAAGGATTGGGATGCAAGTCTCTGCTAGCTTTATATGATCTTCATGAATATGATACTTCAAGCAGTACCATGCTCATGTAGGCTTCATGGGCTACTCTGACTCAGCTGCCAGTGTCATCCTGATTCTAAAAAAAGCAACTTGAGATAATTGCTTGCAAACCCAATTATTTGATCTTCTGAACCTTACTACTAAGAATTGTTGCATTTTGTGGTTTAACTCTCCATATGCACACTATTCAGGGATCAATTACAGAAAGAGTGCCAAAACAGGTGTTGGGGTCCTTAGGCAGCCCTTAGATTATTACAGTCCATACTCAACTAATTTCAAACATCCACTGAGGATTTAGAAATTTGCTGTGCTACACCACATACCAAAAAGTTATCCAAGGGAAGGGAAAAATGTGATGTTTTATGTATGAACTTGAAAGGCAAAACATACAAGAATCGGTTTCATCAGTAGAATTTTTATTTACATTATGTTTGCATTTATTTTATCTCCATCATTACTGTAATTGTCTTGAGTTCACACAAATCACAACATGAGGAGGAATTCAATCTGAAATGAAAACACACTTTGGGTTGACTAAGGTACAGAATATGATAAACTGAAACCAAAAATACCAAATCCCATTGCAGAGTCCTATTCTTAACAGCAGAATTTGAATGTTCCTGAACAATACACTACACAGAAAAGTAAGAAGACCTAATCTACATTCTAGCATATTCCACTTACTATAACATTTCCATTCCAGCTATCTTGGCTATAAAGAACGAGTGATACTAAACAGACTAGTAAGTCTGATTTGACGGTTTTAATGGCAAATCAATGTGTTTACATTAGGTTTTTTTATTGCCTTTCTTATAAGTTCACCAATATTTTGGCATCGAGGGCCACTAGCAAATAATAACATTCTTTCCCTTGGAAGCCATGTCATAAGGTGAGAGACAGTCCTTTTAAGAGCAAATGCAGCTTCATTCAGTCCCTAAATAATGTAATGCTGCCCTTCTTAAGAACAGTAGCACTATTTGGACATAGCAACCAGTTTTTGATTTGGAGAAGAAATGAGTAATTTATGTAACTTGTTTATCTAGAGAAAGGATTGTGACAAACAGCACATAAATCTCTGCATGTGAAAATATGTAAAGAGCTGCTGTATGCCCATAGCTTACTGATCTGAACTTTTCTGCCTTTGCAGGATTTTACAGAAGCTAATACTATTAAAGTAACACATCCTCTGTATTTTTTTGTGATGCCTGAACTTCTACATCTAGGAAAACTCCTACTATTGGAAAAGAGAGCTTCCTTTTTACAACTGTTTTTCAGAAGAAAGAAGATCTATGAGGAACTCTGTGTCTAAACATTGAGACAAAGAAATGTGCTTGAAATAAACAGTTCTATAATTTTTGAAATCACTTCACAGCATCTTTTTATAGAAAAATTCTTTCTTGGCATGTATAATCAACAATTTGAAATGACCACGTTACACCATCAGATACATTTCCTTCAACTGCTCTCCTAATACCTATGGGCTTCTTTTTAGCTTGAATTCCTCTGCCACATATATTGTAGATGCAAATAATGAAAGATTTACGACATAATCATGAGAAAGCATCTTTACAGACATTTTCGATGCTTCAAACTTCAGAAGTGTTTCTAGCAAAATGAAATAAACATTAGTTCATATTTAAAGACTTGCTGTGAGATGTCTCTGCTTCATGGGGGAAAAAGAAAAAGAGAATTAACAAATCTATATTTTGCAGCTACACAGAATCAAGAGTTCTGAAAGTATCTAAAATAACTTTTCATATGAAAACCAGTGGTTAATATTCTCTAGATAGAAAGGATTTTCTTTTATATGAAATAAGAGATACAAAAATCTTCTCAAAATGCAGGTACAATGTCAAGAAATTGCAATGTTGAAAATTTTGTTATTTTTCTAATCTGCCAAAATCAGAATTTGCTGTAGCATTTTTCCTCTTACCTGTCCATGGTCACAGAACTAGAATTTTAAAATAATAACTCACATATAAATTATGGGGGAAAAGCATAACAAATTTCATTTATTCAGATAGATAATTTTTTAAAATAGTTGCAGAATAATGGTCCAGCAGTATTTCCACGACAGACTGTTTCTGCTAGGACATAGCCCAGATTTGGTAGACAACAGCTCAACTTCATAGTCTTTATCATTCCCCAGGGGAGATGCACATGGCTAGTTTGCTCCACATCTTACTGCTAACACTCAGCAATAAGCCAGATTTCAGTGTTTTTACCAACTCAATAAATTCACAACTCTAGATTCCAATGAGCATGACAAGCCTTTGTATACAAGATTGCCATTCCAGGGGCCTTTTGAATCACCCACCATCTTACTTCCTAGTTTCTTCAATTTAAAATTAAAACAGGAAAGAAAGTGAAGACACGAAATTTCTAATTTTTAAAATTTTTACCATCATAACAGCTAACACTTTTACAGCACCTACTCTCTCTATGGAAACTTCTGATTGTTGTATAAACTCATGCCAATGCAAAAATCACTCTACCCTTATCAAATATAGACCTATGCATAAAGACAAATATAGAAATTCTTTTAAGGCTTGTATTGACACTGTACTTATTTTAAGACAAGAAGTAAGATAACCACATACAAATGAAGTAGGTAGGGTGCCACTGTGCAAACTGCTATAATTGTAATCTCTAGTGGAAAATAGGTTAATTATTCTTCAGAAAACTGCAATAGTCTTCTGACAAACATTTAGTACTTTGCCACTTCAGTCTCATCTAGAAGAGTGAATAACCTCTTGGGTTTACCCTGACACAGTATGTGTTCAGATTAGAGAGGGACATGTTTCCTTCTATCACAGTGTCCTGCATTTTCTACAGTAAATGATCTGCCATGAAATGATTTGCCAGCTTTCCCTGTGAACTTAAGAGAGAAAAATACTGTGTAGGAAAAACAGCATAAATATTCTGCTTTCATTAAATACATTCATTTTTGTTTTGAGATTTTTGTTTAAATAAGTCCTTTTAAAAAGTCTTCTCTAAAATGAAAATATTTAACTTCAGGTATCTTGCAGTAATTCTATGCTAACATGACAGTTCTCTCCTTTCCAACAGAAGTTCAAAATCCCTCCTCTCCTTTTCAGCTCTGGGCAGAGAAGTACTTTCTCTGACTACGTTTCTGTGAAATCCTGCCAGCATCTCCCTGAGAGTGCAGTAGAGAATAAAGAAAATAGCAGGGCAGATGGTAAAAGAGGGAGCCTCTGTAAGGATGCTTTGTTAGCAGAGTGCAGGAATGAAGAGAGAGATGAATCTCACAATTGCCAGGAGGTATAGCAATACCTCCCTGTAGGATTCAAGTTCACTCTTGACAGGGCACATTACAACCCCTAAGACCCACGGGCTGCCTCCAGCTTCCGCTCTCTGCATTTCCTGACTGCAGTTCTAGTCTCTTCTCTGTCCCATTTCACAACTCAACACCCTGGCTTGAGATCTGCCTCAGTCACCTCTCAGTGCTCATCCTTGCACTGCTCTGTGCAGCAATCTGACAATACTTTATCCACAGAACATATGGCTTAATTGTGCCTTCTCTACTTCCTAGGAAGAATGCTATTGTGTCATAAAAATTGTTTTGGATAATGATTGGTGGAACATTTTGCTTCATATTAAAGATAGTTTAGAACACTTGCTTCCATACTGTTTCCCTTTCATCATCTTCTGATTGGCACTTTCAAAAAATAAATTTAAAAAGCAAGCCAGAGAGCAAAAGTACATTGAATTTTGCAGTATACTTCAAATATTATGAGAAAGGCAAAAGCGAAGGCAGATGTTAAGGTTATCTCAGTAACATTAACTCAGATCTATATATATTTGCTGCTATTTATTCTTCAGAGAAGACAATTCAAACATCTGTTTGAAAAGGGATGCAGAATGGAAGCACTGCTTTTACCTCCTATGAGTGTGTAACAGCTTAACAGACCAGCCCACCTGCAACTTCCTAACTCTGCTGCTGACCCAACACACAACAAAGAGCACATAATTTCCCTGTTCTCTGACTAGTTTTCTCTTTCTGTCATGTCATCTGTTTGAAGTCTTTTGAACCAATGTTGGGGGTTTTTTTCTGAAATATATTTTCATATAGCATCTAAAACTGAAGTCCAAAATTCAGTGGGGACTTCTAAGCATGGACCAGTAATTATACATGTACACTGCAGTACAGTTTCCTTTACTTCAGAAGAGCTAAAAAGGAGGAAATAAACAGTAAATTCCCTCTATCTTCACTCTAATATGACACTGACACGGCGTCACATAGTATTTTCACTGACAAATCAGCAAAAGTCTATTGAATCGACAAAATACAAAGGAAAAATGAATAAACTGTGGTTACATGTCTGAAAGATTGCAGTTCTGATGGAAGTAACAATTTCCAGAAACATAAGAAATCCGAATCATAATAATTCGTTCTCTATTGTTAGTGCAGTCAGAACAGAAAGAATTAGGTTTAATTTATGGTAAGGACAAATAGGATAATAGAAAACCCTTCCATGCAGAAGATGCTCAAAAGCATTGAGCATACTGTGAATTTAAAATTAGGTGAGCAATTCCTAGCACATACATTTAGTGCTCTCTATTGGATCCTGGAAAGGCCTAGGTAACTTCTTCAGCTCCCTTGCAGTCTTATTTTACAGGATTCAGTAACCTATTTGCTATCTTATGTGATTTTGAGTAAGAATGTTCCAGAAAAGCCATATTCATTAATTTTCGATTATCTGGTATTTTTCAAATTCACATATTGTGGAAACTCATATGCATTCTAGGACAGAGAGCAGACAAGCAAATAATGGAAATAAAAGTGTTGCTTAGTTATTATCACTTGGTTGACTCCAAAAGAATAAGAAATTGACTGCCCAGGTACCAGGTAGAACTAAAATCCCTGCAAATAAAAGATTGTGCTTTTATGACCTGCACACTTCTAGAGCTGTATAGACCTCTAGAGTATTCCTCTCTCAAATGCTTCCCCAGTGTGCCCTAATGATGTTTTAAAACAGTGATTAATTTGTGGATTTAAGTAAATGAAGCTAAAAATTAAAAATAAAACAAAAACAAACAAAAAAACAAGATTGCAAAGACCAACAGTTATGATTTTGCAGAAACCATTTCAAATTTTTAAAAAAGTATTTTTAAGGTTGCAGACATCATTAGAACTGTTCTTCCATTGTTATAAAAGAATCTGTAAAAGTTTTGAAATAAGTTCAAGCTTGTTTCATTTCATGTGTAAAGAAAGATCTGAAATAGCCATTGTTTTCCACCTTAAAGTCCTATGTGAAACAGGGCTTAGGATGATAGTTTAACTATTTAACTTAATTCCTGTAAACACTATGAAGGATCTCTCCATATAAACCTAATTCACCCCAATTAGACATCTGTTCTTCTCTGCTGACTGTGCACAGAACCAAGAGAAACTGTTAAGTGCTCTTATTAATTTAGGAACCAACCTGCCTCATCATGGCTTGAGACTGATGCCCACCAGAGACCAGCTGGCTTTCATACGACCTGGAAGTTTTTCTGTGGCTGATTATTCTGACCATTGAAAAGTAAGTTTGAAGCTACACTACCCTAAAATCAGCATTATGACTTAGTTACAAGGAAGGAGAGGATAAGCTTTGATAAAAGAAATAAAAGATATCAAAGGCAAATGTCTGGACTAAGTTGTAATTTCATAATATACTCTGTACAAGGACACAGACCCAGGTACAATATGGAATCTTTGCAGCTGATGTATTTTGAAAGGATTTTCTTTCTGCTGGAGTAGTTTTGTGTATCAAATACTCATTAATTACATATGGAACATCTGTGATGATGTTGAAAATGAGTACTTTTTACTAGTTTTATATACAGAAAACAAGAGGGGAATTTAAGCCGTGTTTTCCAAAGCAATAGAATTAAGACTCAAAAGTCCTTGGTTTTGGTACCTGTGATTAGATTTTCATTTTACTAAAATTTACTGAACTGAACATCATTTGAAAGAAAACCCTAATTATACCAATTATAACTAATATTTTTAATATGGCTATTACATGACTACTAACATAAACCAATTTATTCCAATCTTCATTGGAAGATAGTACCTATGAAACAAAGGGAAGTAAAATATATTGCAGACAGATTTCACACGGAACAGTTTGGTCTGCTTCATAGGGCTCCTCCATTTTACAGTTATTGATTACTGCTACCATTTTTCAACACATTTGATTTACAAGTCTTTGAAGCACAGAACACAGAAAGTGTAAAAATATGCAGAAAAATTTAATAAAATTATTAAAACTATTCTGCCATATTTTACTGGGCAAATTATAGGGTGGGTTTTTTTCTCAAAATCATTAAAGTTGTTGGGAATTTCAGCATCCCTGCTTTGCTGCTAAGTGGTAATTAAACCATTTTACACACCACATGAATCAAAGGCCATTTTTTGAGTGCTCAGTTAAGTCTCCCGTCAGTCAATCACATTGAAAAGACTGCAGAGTGACAGACATTTCCTACCTTTCCTTTTACAGCAACATAAGTTTATTATTAGGTTAAATCTCCAGTAGAAAAGGAGCAAAAATGTTAATGATGTCAAAGGACTCCAACAATATCTTCAGGTAAAAAAAGGCCTGTGGCTGCATTGCTCTGGAAGAATTAATTCTCTCACTAGATCTACTTGGCACAAGGAGAGTTTAAGATTATTCTATTTCTTAATCTTTGTCTGTGCTTTTGGGTATCAATTTTTCAGCTCAATCAGATTCTTTATTCTCCTGAATATATTAATCAGATTCTCATTTTCTATTCTTTGCCAATAAGATATAATTTTATTCAGTCTGAAATTTTTCAGTAAAATTGGGAAGTGTATCACACAGGCCAACTCTTGAAACATTTAAGTTAGCAGGTTAGTCTCCTTAAGCTCCCTGGATCAGCAAAACAGAGGTAGTTTTCTTTAGAAAGTGATTTTGATCATAATGTGCATACTACAGAGGATTTTAATGTACATGCTTCAAATCACTCTCTGGAGGGATCGCTCACGCTCTCTCCTGACTGTACAGAGTGACTGTGTAGCCTGGCTGTCCCAGACACCTAAGAGTGGCTGCCATTTCACCCTTTTATCCAGCCATCTCCATGTATGGCTACTACTGTCAACTCCATTCCTTAGAAAACTTGCAATTTGCTTTCTTGGCATTGCGAGCTCACTTGTACACTAGAGAAAAAAGGCTTAAATAAACTCTTCTACACACATACCAACCTAACAGCCTGCTGACATTAAAAGGGTCAGTCCACCTTTGCCAGCTCCTGGCCATGAAGTTCTTGATTGTGTTGGACCCAAATCAGACTTCTGCTAGCTTAGCATCCCATTGGATTGGCACACACAACGGCTCACTGAAAGAGCAAGTATGATTTATACATAGGAAGGTGCAGGAATATATGACTCAAAGTTGGGTAAGCAGAACTCCTGTCATAGAGGGAATAAGCTGTTAAATAATTTCAGCCTATTTCGTTTGCCTGCCCGCATAAATGCAAATGATCAATGTATTTAACAATCCTATTGTGTTAAATTAATTTTGCGGTTATAAAGAGAGTGATATGGAAAAGGGAAGGCTACATTTAAGCTCAAGATATAAAACATGCTTCCTAAAATCTTGGAACTTTGAAATCTCATATACTGTTGGTCCATGAAAGAAATTTTGTGCCAAAAGTTGCCAAATAGAATGCGGTCTTCGTAGTTGCCTGACATTTTCGTGTTCTTAGTTACAGCTCTAAGACACTGTGTCCTAGGGGTTCCTTCCTCAACTGCTCTGCATCCCCCACAGTCTACAGCATGCACAGTTCCTGGGCTCAGTTTTGTAGCATGTACATGGCTGGTTGACTGGCCAAAAAATTGTAAAATTCGGTTCACACTTAAGAAGGGTCAGTAAATAGGTTGGATTTTTTATTTTTCCTTTCCACTATTCAAAGATTTCTGCAACACACAGAAGCTCAGTATCTTTTTATATCAGTAAGGCCGTACTGGGTGTGGGTGAGCAGGGGGTAATCCTCTTCAGAGCAGCCCAATGATGCCATGTTTTGTATTTGTGACCAATACTAGTCTAAAACCTTGCCGAATGGGTTTGAAGTTGTTCCACAGATGCAAAACTAACAATGTGGAGAACAATTGCAGTTTATTCCTAAGAATAAAACCTACAATGAACATCTCCACAGCTAATATGAACAAATTTATACAAATTCCATTCTTCTAAAAACATGTAAAGAAATAAAACTTTAATTATATATTTGCAGTTTTAGAGAAACTGAGAGCTAGAATAATAATAATGAATAAAAATTCTACACCTCTGACAGCTCCTTTCTTAATGTGCTGAGGATTTATCTGGCACTTTCAGATACAAAGAACAATACTCTATTTTTGTATGTTACGCCTGCATTTTTATAACGTGATGCTGCACTTGCTGACCATCTTTTTAAACTTTATTTACTACTTTTGTAAGAGTCTTCTTTGCTTCAGAAAATAAAACCGATAACAGACTTTTTCTTTATTATAAAGTTCCAAACCAACATCAGTGTAGTTTTAGAAGTTAAAGCATTTTTCATGTAAGTAATCTAAATTATAGCTAAGCTTTTGAAGTCAACAGTTTCTAAAATATGGTTTTCCTCTTTTTATTACTGTTCTGGCATCTGTGTTGAAGTTATAGAGTCTCACACTATGTTGACTGCTTATAGTAAGGCAATTGGCAAATACCTGTAGTATGATAAAACACCCTCATTTTGTTTGCAAATAAGCATCTGTATCTTGCCATATATTTACTGGAATTAACAAGTTACTGGAATGGTTCACAGAAGACCAAAAACCCAGATGTGCTAAGGTATGTATGCAAGTTAATATTCTATAAGCACGCCTCTAAAGAAAAACAAGCCAGACAGTAAGTTTTCATCTGGTGTACGCTGTTATAGCAGTAACATGATCAACACCAGCCCCTGCATTTGAACATCAATTACAAATGACTGACAGTATTAAATAGATCTTCTTCTCCATATAAACGGAGGAAAAGCATGTATCCAGCAGGCACAGTGGAAGTGCAAACAACATGTTAGTGCTTCAGCTACATGGGGCATCTGTGGACAAACAAGTTACTCTGCCTCCGTTTTCTGCTTCAGGTCACCAATTATTGGAAAACGGGCATCCTCAACTAGGATATCAGTAATTTATTTGAAATAACCATTGTACTTATGCATAATAATCATAACACCATAAATAAAACTAGTGCTATCTTCCTATATGTAATACTTTGAACCTTCAGTCTGGAGCAACCCAAAGAAAATATACACTTTAACCTTCCATTCCAATATTATGTCCTATACAAATAACAACTGATGTAATAATTGAAAAGCATTCTGGGTTAGTTTTCAATCTTGTCAGGAGTAAAATCTAAGTAATTTTTTTTTTTTTTTTTTAATAAAGGACAGGGAAGATTTTTCTGTGACAGAAAAATACCGTAAGTTTTCAGCACCCTGTTTAATGCTTGATGCAGACTGGAGTCCCACTTACTCATGAAGCAAAGCATTAGAAGAATCCAAGCCTTCAAATTCAAGATTTGTAAATGTCATACAGTGCTGTTTTAGCTAAAATAAGTACATCTTTTAACACATATTGCATCATTCATCGCTTGCCTTTAATCTCAACACTAAACTGAGAATGATTGGTTTGTTTTGGAAAAAGAAAAAGTCCAAGAAGTATGTGAAAATTTTGACCAACTTCCAATGTGCAAGCTTTACAGAGTTATTCTAAATGCACAAGCCTTGAGAACCGAACTTGAAACAGCATTTCCATAATATTCACTGCTATGTTTATGTTCTTATTATGAATAAAACAGCATGATAACATCTTCCAGAATTAGTTCATTATAAATACTTCATATAAAGACTGAAATGTAAATTAAAGTATATTTAACTAGAAATAATTGATTCATTGCTTCTTCTGTCACACTAGTTAATAACATGAAAGGCTCCAAAATAAGAAATCAGCTCCACAGAACTCTCATTTGAAAATGTCCAAGCTACAAAAGTTATTCTGCTACTGTAACTGGCGGCATATGCTGTCAATTATACATAGATTCCATTCACTCAGGATGCTATTCTTTCTGTTTTCATGCACACATGCCCCTCTTCTGAAATAAACTGTGACAAAGCAGTAAGTGAACCAGGAATTTCAGGTAATTCTGTACAGGATTTTCTGTAGCTTTTCTTTAAACCACACACCCCTATGTAGACAAACAGTTATTTCTGGAGGAAAATTTTACTACTATAGACACTAGAACCTAGGACTTCTCCAACAGGAGAACTGAGAATTGACACTGACACAGAAATATATTTATACCCATCAGAACCTACCCCGTGTCTTGGACAGCTGGACTACAACTCCGTGGCTTAATGTGTTGCAATGATTCATGCAGCCTCTTCTGGATCCCCCTCTCATTATCCATCACCTCTGAAGATCTAACTCCCACGCCTGCTACTCTCTGCCTGCACTGTACTGTACATCTTTTCCTTTTTGCTTTTTTTCTCCCTGTTCATGAGTCCCCACCTGGAGTGCTGCATCCAGCACTGAGGGCCCTAACATAAAAAAGGATGTGGAACTGCTGGAGTGAATCAAGAGGAGGCCAAGAAGATGATCACTGGGCTGGAGCACCTCTCCTATAAAGACAGGCTGAGAGATCTAAGGTTGTTCAGACCGGAGAAGAAAAATCTCTGGGGAGACCTTGCAACACCTTTCAGTAGCTAAAAGAGGGCTACAAGAAAGCTGGCTTTCACAAGGCCATGTAGTGACAGCCCAAGGGGGGTTAGCTTTAAACTGAAATAAAATAGATTTAAAACAGATATTAGTAAGAAATTCTTTACTCTGAGGGTGGTAATGCACTGGAACAGGTTGCCTAGCAAAACTGTGGATGCCTCATTCACATAAGTGTTCAAGGCCAGGCTGGATGAAGCTTTGAGCAACCTGGTTTAGTGGAAGGTATCCCTGTCCATGGCAAGGGGGTTGTAACAAAATGATCTTTAGGGTCCCTTCAAACCCAAACCATCCTATAACATATTCCAAAAACTTTGTTGCTGTGCAGGTAGTGTTACGAGAAGCATGTGTCGGAGATTGAAATGGCTTAAATGTTTATGGCTTAAACATCTTTATGAAGGACTTTTGCCTGTTATAGGAAAATTGTATAACAAAAACTGCATGGAATACCACTGCACCCTGACTGAGACCCCTGACTGAAACCCTGAACTGTGAGTTAAACCACCTAAGGCAACAAAGTGACACTGTTGTTCACAGCATTGTTCAAAGCATCTGGAAGAACATCCCCAGCAGGGCCCAGCCCAGCACCTTCAGGGTGCAGGCCACAGCCCCAGCTTTGTCTGCTGCCAGGCTCACACAGACCCCCACACCACAGCGGGGAGGAGGAGAGATTTTGGGCGTGTGGCACAGCCTCTGGCCAGAGGCAGTGAGCACCCATCCTCTGCTGTGCAGAGCGGCCCAGCTGCAGGGCCCCACCCTGGGAAAGACACATCCATGGGACATCCACGTGAGGGACAGCAGAGGGGGTGCCATGGCCCCACCTGCCCAAACCTATATTAATCCATTGCATTCTGTACTTTTCAGTGCGGGATCCTCACCACCAAGAAGACCACATGGAGGGAAGAAATGAGACATCGTTGGAACCCATGGAGGGGTGATATGTTTCTACTTAATCTCTGTCACTCTCCCTGTCCTGTCCCCCCCACCTCTTTTTTTCTTTTCTTTCTTTCTTTCTTTCTTTCTTTCTTTCTTTCTTTATTTCTTTCTTTCTTTCTTTCTTTCTTTCTTTCTTTCTTTCTTTCTTTCTTTCTTTCTTTCTTTCTTTCTTTCTTTCTTTCTTCTTTCTTTCTCTTTCTTCCTTCCTTCCTTCCTTCCTTCCTTCCTTCCTTCCTTCCTTCCTTCCTTCCTTCCTTCCTTCCTTCCTTCCTTCCTTCCTTCCTTCCTTCCTTCCTTCCTTCCTTCCTTCCTTCCTTCCTTCCTTCCTTCCTTCTTTCCTTCCTTCCTTCTTTCCTTCCTTCTTTCCTTCCTTCTTTCCCTCCTTCCTTCTTTCTTTGCCTCTCTTACTATTAAATAAAATACATCAATTTTTTGGTACCAACATCTAACCTCATTTGGTTTTAATCACGTGTTTTTAGTATATTCGAACCTTTCAGGGTTTGATCCATTTTAATCACAGAGAGTTAGTTCCCTTTGCTCTTCTGTGCTTAGAGCAGATCGCAACAGCATGGTCTTGTGGGAGACACAGCAGGTATTTGTTGCTGCCTACTCTTCCAGTCTTTAAGTGTAATTTAAATATATATTCCACTTAAATATGCATATATATATATGTATATATGTATATATACAGTAGTTATATCATATACAACATGTAAACATTACCAGATACCAAGTGACCTGTAAAATGAGACAGGAGAATCTCTGCTAGACAAATGAATGAATTTTTAATAAAATCTGAACAATTAAATGAAGATTTAGGAATGCTTAAAACCACTGACATTTACATAGCATGACAACTATATCTTGCTTCAGTTCCTTTGGTTTGCTAAGCTTCCCTTAGTCTCTATTTACCCCTTAACTATCATAAAAATTTTATTAATGAAGTAGAATGGGACAGATAAAATACACCTGCAAACAGCTATTAGAAACAGCTGGGAGAAAACTAGAAGTCTATTCCTGAAAAGGGGGGAATATATTTTATTTTCCTATTACTCTATATTTTGAACTTTTCTTTCCTACTAATGTCCTTCCTCTTACTATGCTTTTTATTCTATTATTTATCTTAATAGCCAGCTGTTGAAAAGTTGTCATACAATTTTGATTGCAATGGACTCCAAGACTTCAAAGTGCTACTTGGGAATGGATCCAGATTCAATATTTCTACTCCCATCAAAAAAAACCCCTAGATCACAATTTTCCATAAATACGTTCTCTCTCATTTTCGTTTGTGATGAAAACCCACTAAAAACACAGCATAAAATATTACACTTTGAATGACTGTTTTTTGAGAGATTCAATAAATGTATATTAATTAGGCCTTATGAGTGTGCATTTCAGTGAAAAAGAAACCCACTTCTAAACTCTTAAAAACTTGAAACTTAAGGCCTTAAAACTTTAGAGGTTTCCATCAAGTCAACAACCGACTAGAAATGTACCACAGACCATCATGAAAATAGAACTACGACCACAAAATACAGCACCTCCTTAACTATTTGTACATGCAAGTATCTGTTTGGTAAACAAAATTCACAGTAACTGAGAACATAAATTAGTGAAAATGAATAGTTTTGCATAGTCCTAGACTGCTAAAGTTTTCAAAATTAGGATGAACATCTCTATTAATGCATTACATGCAAGTCATCTTTCCATAATAAAAACCCTCTTGTAAACAAAAAGTACATTTTAAATGTATTGTATTAGAAGAACATTAGAAAAATTCTAATTCAAAAATTACATTTCTAAATTTAATTAGAAAAATTAGAGGTAAAAGAAGAATAATTTTAACAATGGATTGCAATAAATATAGTTTCAGGAAAACTGAAAATTTCCCATTTTCCCACAGATTGCTATCCTGTAAACATAAAAATGTATTGTCCACAGAATAGAGCTATACTTTATGGATATGTAAAAAAAGTTATCTGCATATATTTTACCAACATACAGCAGAAATTTGCAGTGTGGGTAAAGTGTGGCCAGGCATCAATGTCTTGAGTCACTTGGTACTGTGAAGACATTATGACATGAAACTGGGGCAAGTAATGAAAGCAGGAACTATAGAGTAAATAAACAGGTAATAAGACTTTGGCTATACTTTCTATTCTTATGTGGAAATAGCCCCATTTTCTTTCCAGGGCAAAATAGTCCATGTTTTCCTTAATGGTTGCAGGCACTCAATGTCAAAGTCATCCTAGACAACTTTTTTAATCAGGAGAGGGAGAAAACAAACGCCTTCAGAACATGATTGGGGTGTTAGAAGAGATTGATTCTCGGTATTTTTCCATCAACTACAGAAGCAATCTACACTCTGTTCCTGGCTTAGCCATTTAGGTTTTGTGCCTCTGGGGTGAATGCAGTCATATCTATGCTGAACACATAAACTAATATTAATATTTTTAGCTTTTGCAGGCCTGCCATAGCACATGCATCTTCCTGATCTTCAGACAAATAGAATGAAAGAAAGGACTGTCAATAAAAAAATAATTTGGTCCACAGAATTTTTATTACAAGTCACCTATCACAAAATGTTCTGAAACAAAAAAAAATTTAGTTTCTCTATATATGAATAGCAAAATATGACACCCCATTTATACTCTCAGATTCATATAAGATCACCCAAAGTGAGGATGCACAGGGCTTTATTAACCTGTATCAGCATGTTGTGCTCCAAATTCAACAGATGTCTCCCATGAGCTTAGCATCACTGAATGCATCTCAAAGGCACAATAGGATCTATGTGCAGGCAACTGACCAATTTTTTTTCAAAATAGCCTGACAAACAGCAGCAGTATTTTGACAGTAGCATCACCAGTGTCTCTGCTATCTCTGTTAACTTAATAACACTATTTCCAAAATAAGAGTTACCTCACTCATTCTTCTTTGCTGTTCACCGTCTGGAGAGTCTGTACCAACAACCTACTTTTTTTTTTTTCTCCCCCTTTTTTTTCAGATAAAATGCCAGAAATTCCTTTACTCTTTCCCCACAATACTGATTTTGTCCAATGCTTATATGTATATGCATCTTCTGCATACCAAAGTCTTTTTCATGGTTCCATTACAACCTTCAGTTCACCATTAATTGTGAGAAAAATCTGAATTTTTTTGTTTACCCAGTCAAAAATTAAAAATTATCAGGTTTGATGCTTTTAATTTCATTATAGCAGCAATCCTCGTCTTCAATATCGAAACAGCTACAGAGTTTCTGAACTACCTTGATTTTTTTTTTTTTTTATGCTGTAGAGTTTAATTGGTATTATTACCATTTCTATATTTAAAAGAAAGTCAGATGGTAAGTTTCAATCATTACTGTCCTCATGTAACCTAAAAATTCTGGTAAACCAGAATATATTATTAATATTATTATTATTGATAAAAAGCTGTTATTATCTTTTATAGTCTCATAAAGCTGCTATAGTTTCAGAAACATAACTATACAAAGGCTGTATTTTGTAAATTATAAAAAGCATGTCACCAAATTGCAGCAACGACATCACTGCAGTCTACAGATTGAAAAAACACAGATGAATGACCAAGGTAAGGAAAAAAAAAGGATAGAAGAAAATATGAAGTACTGATTTACAACATGTTAAGAAACAATAATGAATGCTGGCACAATCCACGAACAGGACATTCTAGACTCATTGTGAAGACTTATTTCAGGGAGCCCTGCCAACAAAAACAAGTAATGCAGGCCTCAGCAATCTCTAGACTTTTTCCAATAAAAAGGCATAATCAATCAATTATATTGTATTTCTGAAAGATTTGTTCCTCTTTTTTAATAAAATCTATTAATAAATTTATTCTTTGGTTTTCTGTGAAATCAAGGCAAGAAAAAAGACCCTCTCAATGAAAGACAGAACAAGACAGAGAAAAGGCAATTTCTCAGGAAAGAAAAACTGCATACTGGATTACTGGATTTGGACAAGAGAACTGTGTTATCAAAAGCGCTTTTGTATCTTGCAATGCATATGCTGCAGTTAACAAGCTCTAATTCAGAAAAGTAAACATAAATTGTTGGTTGGAATGAAACACTAGATTTCTGTGTTGCAATACAATTTGATATGAAATAGAATTCTAGACCATGGCTTACAAAAAAAACCAAAACAAACAAAACAATTTCCCACAAACTACAGTGTTTTAACTACCTGTGACATACTGAGAATTCCTTATTTCTATTTTACCTGAAGCATAATACAAAGTTTGTGTTCATGCAACAAATAATGAAATTAATTCCATTCAACTTTGAAGTTTCATTACTCCACTTTATGTTGACACCAGTTAAAATAAAAAGATGAGAAAAAGAGGAAGCTGAATCTTCTAATATGTATGATCTCTGTGTTTTCTTTAAAGGCTCTGGAAGACCTATTTATTCTTTTATATTTTAGTTTAATTTCCATAGGAACATGATGCGATCAATGCTGAATTAAAGAGGAAATCCCTCAGGAAGGGTTCACCTCTCTTGGGTGTCTGGTGTACCATCCTGATATATTGAAGCTTTGGCTAGACTTCAAATCAGCTGCTGTATAATTATCAGATAAAAATAGACCTGAAAAATGCTGAAAAGGAAGCCTGCACAACTCCTAACTAAATCCATGTCTGTAATTGTTAGACTTCTGAAGAAAAAAATTTTTCTCCAATTATATACTACATTGTTTAGAAAGATCATGGAGTTCGACATTTCTTCTGGCTGCTGAGAAATACATCACTGTTCTCCCAGCCTTAGTTAATGTTTCTGTGCCAAACACATACATTACGTCGTATTGCTATAAACTTTGTGCAAATGGACAGAAACCATGCTGATCAAGGTCCTTACTTCAGAAGAAGTTTTAGCTACGTATAAACTTGGAAATGTAGCAAATTATTTTTTTCATAGCACTTTTCAAATAGTTCAACTGCATATTGTACTGGACTCCCTGATCCACACCTAACACAGTATGAAGTCACAACTGTTGCTAGTCAGGCTAACAGCAAGAGCGAAAATGGGATCTTAAAGGTGGAAGAAGCACTGCTCAAGTGATTCAATAGCTACAGATTAAACCTTTCAACACTGATTACTGAAAATTGCAAAACTGCAAGTAGAGAACTAAAACCTCAGTAAAACTGATAGAAACAATACAGCTACTTCTGTAAATCTAGCAGCACATTACAAGCTATATCATGTGTCATGCAAAGGAAGCTCAACTTGAACATTGCAGGAATACTGGTTATTTTGCTAAGATGTGTCTATACACTGGCTAAGAAACAAAAACCTGACAGATAATACTTACTGTTTTAAATCAGAATAGAAATTGTTCCATGGAAGAAATTATATGTAGCGTTAGTGCCCCTAGGCTATCAGGAGAATAAGTTGATATTTTTAAGCATCATCTAAGATGTCTATGTGGAAAACATCTATTTATTTGCAGTGCTTTAGTGTAGCGATTTTCAAATTATAAGCTGTAGAGCACAGAATTCTATAACTACTGATTACATCAAAGATTTTGTAAGTTATCATGGGGGAAATCACACTGAGTAAATAAATTTTATATATGCTAAAATTCATATACAATAAAAATCATTTCTAAAATCAAACATAAGTCCAATAAATACAGTTAGTTGTGCAATATTTTCTGCAAATAAAAAGGGGAAATGATTACATTCAGAAGTGTAGCCTTTCTTGAACTTGAATTATTGATAAAAAGACACTCAATTCTTACAAAAGTCCCAGTACCAATGGAACTTAAAGTTTCATGAATAAATGTTTGACACATTTATCTTGAATAGTAAATATTTTATGCCTCATATCTAAATAGTCTTAAATTAAGCACCTACATAGTTCGATCCTTTGTTAAAATCACTGTGACAGCCAGTATCTCCCAAGATGGACTGAGACCAACCTCAGGAAAATGAGGTAACATTTTCTCTCAGTAACATTATGAGAACTGAAGGAAGAACTATCTCCTTGTTCAAAAGTTCTTCCTTATGAATGAACTAAAAATAAATGGAAAGTTATGCTCTGAAAAAAAACTCTGAAAGTCACACAGTCTAACTCCCTAATAAAAGTATTTACATCAGGTTGCTAAAGGCTGAATCCAGTACAGTCTTGTCTTTCAGTCATTGAGGGCTGAAGAGCCCGTTACTGAAGGAAAGTCCAGGGGGTGAGATCAAGTTCTACAAGGGGGGATACCAAATTCAGGAACCCATGAAGCAGCCCTGAGCTTCATGACAACCTGTAAGCCCTCAGCAGCCAACCAGGCAGGGACGGGGTGGTGCCAAGAGGAACTGAGGGAGATTAAATGGCTCTAGGGAGCACAGCAAACAGGGACATGGCACATCAGTGCAGGCATGGCACAGCAGGGAGCACAGGCAGAGCTCCTCTCGGACCATCTCAGAGCAGCCAATAGAGGCAAACAGACCAAACAGACTCAGCAGTCTTTCTAGACAGTCAGGCCCCAGCCTATACTGTTGAAAAGTGATTTTCCATCCTGAATACAAGACTTTGCATTTCAACTCCTCTAGCTAGTCCAGGTCACTCTGATGGAAGATCAACTGCTGCTACCCTGGCACCATCAATCAGATAATGTCCACACACTTGCCACATGGGCACTCCATTCTTCCAGCTCATTAAAATAAACATTTAACTGTGTTGGTTTCAGTACTGATTGCTGAGTGATCCTACTGGTTACTGGACACCAGATGAATTTTCCATCACTGATTACACCTCTTTCACTCCAGCAGGCCAGTCATATGTACACCCTCCTTACTTTTCACCTATTTAGCCCATATTTTGCCAATTCAGTAAAAATGAGACTATGTGAGACTGTATCAAAGGCCTTGCTAGTGTCAAGATACCTAACGTCCACTGCTTTTCCCTTGTCCACAGTGTCAGTCATCCCACAGAATGCAATGATTTTGGTCAGGCGTTATTTATTCTTAGAAAATCTATGCTGGCTGCTCTCAATCACCTTCTTCTTAATCATAGGAAAACTTACTGTACGACTTTCCCAAGGACTGAAGTGAGGCTGATAGTTTGACTGATTCTTGTAAGTGCCACTGTTGAGGATAGAAGTGGCTTTTGCCTTGTTTCAGTTATCAGGAACCTTCCCCAGTTGCCACAAGCTTTTGAAGATGGTAGAATGCAGTCTCACAATGAGATTGACCAGCTTTTTAGTATCCTCAGATGCACCTCATCTCGTACCATCGACTTAGGTGTGTCCATTTGACTTAAATGATCCCTGTTTTTTTTCTCTACTGTAGATACCACCTCATTTCCACAGTTTGTTAGTAAAGATTTCTCAGGGAGCTGGGAAGCACAAGGGCAAACCTTAACAACAAAAAGTGAACCAAAAATGGCACAAAGAAACAATGCAATTGTCAGGAATTGTCAACATGGGCTCATAAAGGACAAGTCCTGTTTAACTAATTTAGTAAGTTTATTTGCACAGTGGATGAAGAAGGGCATTTTTCTGCATTAATAATATTAATCATTTTTCTGCATTAATAATACTGCCCTCACAGCATCCTTCAGCACAAGCTGTCCAACTGTAAGATCAGCAGATTCATGGGGCAGTTGGTAAAAAACTGGTTGAATAGAAGAGTTCAGTAGGCTCAGAGAACACTGTATGAACTGGCTGAAGGGCAAAGCTCAAAGCATAATAATGACGGGGCTACATCTGTTTGGTTACTGATCACCAGTGGTATTCCTCAGGGTTCAATTCTAGAGTCAGTTAGGGTCAATATATTTATCACTTATCTGGATGCAGGAGTTTAAAGCATCATTACCCAGTTTTCTGATGATTCTAAACTGGGAGTGCTGTTGACTCTCTCATGGGACAAGATGCCTTGCTGAGAGATCTAGATAGATTGGGGCACTGGGCTATGATTGACAGGATGAAATTTAACAAGTCCAAATGCTGGATGCTGCACGTGGCCTGTAGTAATGCAGGCACAAGTATACACAGGGAGAGGAGTGGCTGGAGAACAGCCCTGCAGAAAGGAATCTGGGGGTGCTGGATGACACCAGGCTCAGTATGAGCCAGTGGTGTGCCCTGGCAGCCAAGAGGGAAAACTCCATCCTGAGGTGCATCAGACACACTGCATACAACCAGCTGGTCAAAAGAGGTGGCCATCCCATGGTATTCAGTGAGCATTGGTGTGGCCTCACCTTGAGAACTGTGTGCAGTTCTGGACCCCAGCATTTAAGAAGGACATGAAGGTCCTTGAATGTATCCAGAGGAGGGCATCAAATCTTGTGTGACAAGGCTGAAAGGCAGGTCCTGTGAGGACTGGCTGATAATTTTATGTTTGTCTAGTTTGAAGAAAGGGAGACAGAGGGTTGACTACACTTCTCTCTACAGCATGCTGAAGAGAGAAGAAGGGAACTGGAGAGGGAGGTACTGATCTCTTCCTCCTGGTATGCAGTGACAGGATGTGTGGGAATGGTTCAAAGCCATGTCAGGGGAGGGTTAGACTGGTCATTAGGAATCATTTCTTTACAGAGAGGGTGGTGAGACCCTGGAACAGACCTCCTAGAGAGATGGTCAAAGTCTGTCAGTGTCTAAGAGGCATTTTAACAATGCCTGTAAGAACATGCTGTAACTATTGGTCAGTCCTGAGCTGGTCAGACAGTTGGTCGAGGAGACCGTTGTAGGTCCTTTCCAATTGAAATATGTTATGTTATGTTATGTTATGCTTTATGTTATGCTAAGCTATTCTGCTGTATTTTTCAACCTTTTCCCTGTCCTTTGTAAATAAGTTCCCAGTTCTGCTGACAAGAGGACTCACATTTTCCTTAACCCTTTTTTTTTTGCTGCAGATTCACTTACAGAAGCTCTTCTAGATGTCCCTCAGGCCTCTTACTAGTTCCAGCTTCAGTTGAGCTTTGATGTTCTTGACTCTATTTCTAAATGCATGGGAAAAGTCTTTGCATTCTTCTGAAATGGCCTGTCCCGGCTTCCACCTACTTCATAGATCCTTTTTACGTCAAGTGTCAGCCAGGAGCTCTATGTTCATCCATGCTAGCCTTCTGTCACACTTGCTCCAATTTCTGTCCACTGAAATTAATACTTTTTTTACTCTGAAAAAGGCCGTGTTTGATGATTGGGCATCAAGATTACTTCTCTTTTTATGTGATGCAGAGTACAGACTGAGAACTAGAAGGTGGTGGGTGACTGTTAGTCTTTTCTACACCCACACCTACCTTTACCAAATTAAGCACAAACAATAATATAAATGGAAGTCCCATATGCTACTGGTATCACTACTGTAATTACAGCAGATTAATTTACAGTTTGATGTTGGTGCTATGCAATTATGTTGAAATTGTTTTACAATACCAATTTCTTGGATTCCCAACATACACTGTTACAAAAAACAACTTTCTATTTGTGATACAAACCATTTGATAAATGCTTCATTTAGGAGACATCTGGGAAAGCTCACTTTACTAAAAATATGTACCTCTGGAATTCATACTGGTAGGTAGGACTGAATGTTCAGGTTGGAGAAACTCTTTAAGCTTTGTGTTACTCACACTAACGCATTGACAACTCAGGTACTACTCTTACACATTTTCTGTTTACATGATTCGGCACAGGGAAGAAAGTGATTAGCATTAATAAGTTAACTTGATCAAAAAATACTTGATTGTCACTGTGCAATTATTAAGATAGATTACTTCATTAAATGGCCCAGTTTAGGATTTGCATCACAAGCCACATCTGCTGATGTATTCTTCTTCTCTACTCTTTTGTCAGAAACATAAAAACATAAAAATTTAGTATCCACTTACAGATCACAATTTACTTTCTTCGAATTTGAAATTTTTCTGAGATGAAAGAATCTGTTACAAGAGATCACCAGAGTAATAATCTAAAGTCAATAAAGAAACTAATTGCTTCAATAGGATAATTCACTTTGAAAGACAATTCACACCCTTCTAGTCTGGATGGAATAAATTAGATAAACTCACTGAGAAGTATTTAAAAATTTATAGTGCTAATAAGTTGTACAATACAGAGCATTTTCATAAGCAACTTGTTCATAATTCTTCGTTCTTCTTTAGTTCAAAGCTAATGACAAAAGAAAGTTTTATCTATGTTCTGCCAAATTCAGATGACCCATATTTGTGTACAACATTGCCATGTACTTAGAGAAGTAAGTTTTAACATGAAAATTTCCCAGTGGGGAGCAATCTTTTCTACCAAGTTCTGACTTCTCAATATTGATGCAAGACAGAAGAGCACATGGCTTATATTAAATGATCTCTGCATTAGGCTTCATTTTTCTTGTCTTGGCAAAACATAGGAATGCTTTGTTTCTAGCTTCCTTACACACATGGAAAGTACTTAGATCACCATTCAGATCTTTCTGCATATCAGCCCTCTACAATTTACAGAACCAGAAAAGGACATGAGGAAAGAAGACAGGTATAACTGCTAACACAAAAACTTTTGGAGCTATTGGAATCCTTCTGACAATTCATCAGTGTTTCTTAAAAGAAAAAAATTCAGGGTACAATCTAATATATCACACAGTTTTAGTAGTATCTATTTTCCAGCAATCTAGCCAATCCCTTTAGACAGAATTATCTGAATTAATTTTCAGTGTAACAAAGATCAATAGCAGCTTTAATTTCTGTTCAAAGTGAACTTCAAAAATCCAATGATACAACCCATGTTTTTCTGTCAAAGCTTTAGAAAGACATAAGATCTAATGGCTTTTTCAGATCTGTTGAAGAGTAAATACAATAATTTGGAGTTTTGTCTAAGGTCAAGTGTTAATCATGGAAAGCACAAACATAAGATCAAAAGACACAGTTTTGCATTCTCTGAAAGATAAGCAATAAATAATGAAATAATGTTGACTTTTTATTCAAGAATGTCACCAGCAGGTGTATTAATGATGACACTGACAAGAAAAAAGACTTGTCATTCACATTTGAATTACATTTGAGCAAAAAATAATCTTCAAAATTGCACAACTATAATTTTTATATACAGGATTCCGTAAGAGTGGGAGATAAGAGCTTCTCATATTTCTTATAAGGGAAATATGACAAACATTTTTAGAAGACCATCATCCAAGAATGATGTGGCTGAATTATGTCCAATGCTTTAGGAACTGTAGCCACAGCATATAGTTAATTTGCTTTTAGCAGGTAGATTGTTCCATGAAGTGAGGTCAGTCATAACTGGGAGGCTGGGAAGACTTGCACTCAGGACTGATCCAGCTATTTTCATAAAGGTCTTATGATATTGTTAAAGCACCGTGAGTTAAATTAAAAACATAATAAATAAACTTTGAGATAAATATCAGTGGTAGGGATTTTGGAAGAATCTTTTACAAGAACTGCATTAAGGCAGTGATAGTATATTTTAGGTATGGCATGACAAGACTGTGACAACATGACTTATATTCCTCCATGCTTCAAACTCACTATTTAAGCATATGGGAAAGACAATTTCATGTTTAATCAAATATTTTAGTTACCTTACTAGTATTACAGAAAATATGAATCACATCCTTTTCTATGACTGTTATAGCTGGAACAGTTTGCCTGGTAGGTACAACAGTTAGTAAAAAAATTTCATGAGGAAAGAAGCAATCAAAAAATTTCCTATCTCCAAATAACAACCGCAAACAACCAAGAGAAAAAACTACATAGGCACTTTAAAAAACAAATAAAAAAGAAGATAGAAATAAGTTGGTGTGAATTTCCACTAAAATCACCTGAAGAAAAACTGAGTGGGCTGAAGTATGTACACAATATGGCCTAGTCCATTAAATGAAAAAACTGCTAAACTGAGACCAGGACCTTAATACATAATGCATTAGTGATGTTTTGTTGTTTATTATGTTGCTGTCAGAATCTCCTCAGTGTATATAATGAGCACTTTCCTAATCCACATATTTATAACTCACAGAACACTCCGCATTTGTCAACAGATTTAAGAGCAATGCTATAGCGAGGTCTCAGGCTGACTTCACTGCATTTGCAAAGCATACCACACTACGGTATTGCACAACATCCTGGGAGATACAACTTATTAAAAGCTAGCAATGATTAGGATCTGCTTAGGAGCCAGTTCAATCATCAGGATTTAAAATTTAGTTATAATGAGGCCAACAAATAAGTGGCTTTTCAGCATATTTTTATTTGGAAGCTGAACTCTGAAATTCAGACTTAACATATGCATTACTGCTCTTCAACAAGAACTGGATCAAGCTCAATTTATAGCCACCTTCAAAAATGGTTTTGTTTTATTACTGCAAGGCCACTGGTATCCTGTGGCAACTGCAATCTTTAACTACATGTTAAGACACTTAAATATCTTCTACAGCTCATGAGAAAGATTAGTATGCTAAGTATCACATGAGCGAGCAGGAAGATACCAAAGCTTGGTGGACAGAAATATTGAGAAGAATTTCTGTAAAAAAGAAGACTGAAACGAACCTTGTCCCTCCCCTATGCTCCCACAGCCATGAATCAGATCTAGGGTTAAGTGGCTGCACCAACTGGTACTTTCTCAGAGAACTGCTTCAAAAAGTGAAAATACAGACCATATTCAAGCCCAGTAACTCAATGTCTAAGCCATTTAGCTATATAATGGGAGGGAAAAAAACCCAAACCAAACCTAACATACCCAAGGTGCCTCTTTTGCATTATTACATGAAACAGTTGAACTTCCAAGGGTGTACCCCAATAACTTGTATTTAAAAGTAATTTATAAGTCTGTCTGTTCTGCATTTAATGAATATCTACACAGTTTTTCACATATTAAACATTTGTATGCTTGCATTTCACTTCTCACATTCAGGTTCAGTAAATTAACTCTTAAATCCTTGAAAAGGAAAACAAGTAATTTGTAACTTATGACAGGTTCATTCATAAATATATTCAATGTACTTTCATTAAAATCTTGTAAATTCTTATTTTTATTCAATGTTCTTGTTATGGTTTAAAGGACTGTGTCCAAATCAGTTTTAAGTGAATTTTACTGTGTGTCTCAAAGGTAAAGCAGAAACAATTGGTAAGATTAGCTTTTACCCCAAACTATATTATAGTGGATGCAGACCTTTTCTCAAAGGCACATTTATCACTTCACTTCTAAGACTACTTCTTTGGCTATGAGAAGGAATAGCACTTCTATATTCAGTATGAAAGATGATAGCAGTCCACCTGCTAAACTGTGTTTTCTGCAAGAGACATATTGTTAAAAGGTTCATAGATTTTATTGGCATAAACTCAGTATTAGCTTTTTATGTTTAAATGAATTTTACATACAGAAAACAATAATCAATACATGTACCAAATGGAATGGGCTGTTAGAAAGTTAAACCCTACTTAAATATCCATTGACAAAGACAAGGATAAATGTTGCAGCTTCTAAACAAGCAAATAACTAGAAATAGTATCATTTATGAATTTAAAGAAAATGAAACAAAACAAAACGAAACAAAACAACCCCCTAAACAACAACAACAAAAAACCAAACCAAACAAACAAAAAAAACACAAAAAAATCCCCACACCAACAACCTGACACAATTGTTGTCCTGACCAGGACAACCACTGAAAAGGACTGGCTAGTTTCACACGTTCTAAAGAGACTTCTTGTTACAAGCAACTTCTGCTAGACTAGAGGTAACAGATCACTCAAAGTATAAGTAAACATCAATAAGGAAGTACCGTGTATAAATAAGGTTATACACTAGAACACCTTAATGATGTGACAATTGGTTTTCCAATTTTAAATTTGCTGAACACTTTTTAACATCAGCAGGTTCTAAACTACTTCTATAAGCAATAGAGTTTCTTTTCCTTTTTCCCCCTAATCCTCTAATTCCAAAACTTTGAAGTGAAATATTTATTTGGATCAAAGTACACACACACACACACAAAAAAAAAAAATTGCTATAACACAAGTACCTTGTAAGAAGTGTAGTGCTGTACCTTGTAAGAGGAATACAAGGAAATAATTCATTTCTTTTGTCAGCAAGTGAAAGCACATATCCTGTATGATTATCCTACAGGTTACAAAAGCCTTCCAACACCCTCTAATCATATACCTCTGCCTAAACAGTTAATAGTTAGTGGAATACACACTGTTTATGCCTTTTATTCCAACAGTTATGCCAGACCAGATTGCCCTTCATCCCACAATTTAATTCGTACAAAAATAAGTCATGACTATGCTAAACTGCATGTGCAGGCATGTTTATGTTATGCAGGTCTGGACACCTCATTTTCCAATTGCAAAGGTAAGTGTAGTGCATTCTGCAAGCTTTCATGCCTAGGTAGCTCTCCAGTGTGCTGGAGGGAGATGGAACATTCCCACATCTCCCTCAACACTCAGGGCAAGGACTGCATTGTGACTTGTTCAATGCACACATTCCAAACACAGACACATGACTCTGACATACAAATGAGATGCAGACTTGCTGGAAGAACAAGGGATTGAAAGTGATCACCGGTGATCTTCCATCAGCTACAACTGGTCAAAGCAAACTGCACAGTGATGCTACCAGAATAGCAAAGTTCACAGTACTGACTGACAAGATGGAGCAACATATTAATGTCATGATTAGCACCAAGGATCTCAGAGTGAAAGCAGTTGTTAGTGATAAAGAGAATACTATATCTGAGGCCTGTCCTCTAGGTACCTGTCTGTTCTCAAGCATTATGTAGAAAATGCTGATTAAAAGCCAAAAAGTGTTGACCTATTTGTCCAGCTGCCAAAATTAGTAGGTTTGGGATTTGTTTTTCCTACAAATGTAACCAACACATTAACTCTGGAGAGCTTTATTCAAGAGAATTGAAGCAGTTGATTAAAAAAGAACGCTAATATCAGATGGATCACATCTGCTTAGATACATGTCTTGAACAGTTGGTTTATCAGTCTCTATTTTCAAGAAGGCTCTGAGCACCTGAAGTTTTTCACAGCTCCTGTGTCTAAATACATGTCCTCAAGACCTGAATGTGTGCTTTCATCACCTAATTCCTGGTTTCCATTAACAAGTCTTCTAAAGGTCAGTCAGTTTGTAAGATTAGTGACCAAGACTCTGAGGAACACTGTGCAGTACTCCACAGTCTCAAAGACTGTATTAGTAAACTAAGGTTACTGCATTTTGTCCTGTAGGTAATCTAAACCAAAAGAACTTTGTGCTGCTAGCAGAAAAAAGCAAAGATGGCAGTAGGATGCTTGTGTGACTTACCAGCACAAAGATCCTGGTAGTGGCCAACTTCTAGTTTTATGTATTACTTTCAACCAGGTGGCCTCATATCTTCTGTAGTTTGGAGCTGACTGTTGATAACAACGTTAGTAAAAAAATACCAATAAAGTACTGAAAAACAGAAATTTAATTTTTTTCCCTCAAAGGTGAATGCTATGGCAGTAAAGACATACAGAAGTAGTTACTGGGTTTCTTTGTTTTCTTTCAGCAGAGTGCTTAATTGATTATATGTCAGTAGTTCACACAAAACAATTAAAAGGAAATGTTTATCAGATTTAAGCTGCACTGAAAAGGTTTTACTTTTGCCATTCACACAACAGCATTTGATTTACTAATTTGTGCAACTATAAATGGCATAATGATTAAAACAAGTGTTTCTCTCCTTTGTGACCCAGCTTTAATTACGGCTCATCTGGTTTTCAGTAACACTGCCAGGAAAAAGGACATGTTCAGCAAACTCTTTCTAGGCAATGCTCATGTGTGACATACTAAGGAGCTTCATCAGTTTGATACAATGGTCTATTGCCTTTCTTTTTTTCTCACTGGTTCCTAGGTTAGTGCTCATTATATTCATTAGTAACTTAGTATCTTCCCTACAGTATTTATAGGTTTAATTAAGTCACCTCTCTGCAAGACTCTTCTTTCCATTATTGTCTACTTGCCTGCTCAAACTACATTTTTTAAAAACTCATTAAATACTTAAAAGTCATGAAATCTAAAAATTATTAGTTTTAGAAATTACAATCCTAAACCATGAAATAAATAACTAAACTGTTAAGGAGGTACTACATATTTCTTCTTAAGCTACTAACTTTAGGATGTTCATGCCTGCCATTTAAATTAATCAGATTGCCACATCTGGCGTCACTCTAGTACAAAGCATTAAGTAGACAGCACACCGCAGCAACTCAGCCTCTCTTCATTTTGAGGATCTGTCAGTGACTGATATGTTTTGGTGGGTTTTTTCTCCCTCATTTCATATTTCTCACTCTGCAAGACTGCTTTATTAGCTAAAAATTAACACTTGCTCTGTGGAATAGTATGAACTGAGAACCCATGTATTGTATACAAACTGCTGTACATTATTTAAAGAAAACTAAATGAGCTTTGAGTCTGTCATTTACTCTATTCTCCTAATGAGAATTCCAAATGCTCCATTTTCTGTAAAAAAACCCAAACCAGAACAAAAACTTCAAAATGTCATGTTTTGCTCCTAGTAAGAATTAACACTATTTTAATAAATTATATTGCGATTTCCCTTAGACTTGTTTTCTTTTGCCAGCTTAATAAACATTCTATGTTATGTCAATAATCATCCTCTATTTAGGACTCCTTTAAACACTAAAAAATGGGTATGATATATGATGAGCTTTCTAGTTGCTAATGTATGAAAACTTTCTGGAGCTATACTTATGAGTGCAAAGACATCAAAGCTAGCTCTAAATAAATCAGCTTAGGTTTGAAAGCAATATTACAGTTTAGTTTGATGCGCTCCTTTGATCCCCTCCTTTCCCCAGCACTTTGACAGTATTTTTGGAACAGAGTTTGTCAGGTCAGGCTCAGAACTGCACAGAACCTCTGGGCACATGCAGAGTTTCCTGGCTGAGCCCACCACCGGACTGGAGATTTCTACACTATGCTACAGCACTGTGTAGACATTCCTACATTATCTTCTACATCTTCTAGACACCGGAGATTAATTGCAGCAGTGGTAGGCAAACAGAAGGAGTCATAACATACTAATTTGATTTTTTTTTTTTAATGTGCAATGAATCTTTGTATTATTCACAGACAAAGATAACATTATATTAAGTGGGACAATTTATACACACATGACCAACACTGAGGTGTTTGTAGGAATAATCATATTGTTCACTGAAATACATTTTTATACATCACATTTTTATGCACCCTTATCAGTCCACTACCTTTGTCCACTACAGTCCTTCCGTGTCCATTTCCTCAGGTCAAGTTTACCAAGAATTTACTACAAAATGTAACTTATTTTGTTCCTGTACAAAGGAAATCAGAAACAACCCATAGAGCAGAAAGTCAAAGAATTTTTTTTTTGCCTCTTCTCTTCTGTATTGCCTCCTAGATTGTGGTGAGAGTACAAGACCAGCACGTTCTTCTGTGTAACTCCTTATGGAGATTCTCGTGGATGAAAAGTCAGACATGAAAAAATACTGTGCATTTGCAGTCCAGAAAGTGAACCTCATGCTGGGCTGCACAAAAAGAGGAGTGGCCATCAGGTCAAGGAAGATGATTCTGCCCCTCTACTCTCCTGAGACCCCACCTAAAGTGCTGTGTCAAGCTCCAGGTTCCTCAGCTCAAGAAAGATGTGGGTGGCCACAAAGATACATAGGAGGCCATAAAGATGATTCTGTCCTCTCCGACAGACTGAGAGAGCACAGCATGCTCAGACTGCAGGATGGAAGGCTCCAGGGAGTACTCACTGCAGCCTTTCAGTACTGTGTTGGTTTTGCTCCGCCTGGTTTTTGGTAGCAGGGGGCCACGGAGCTGGCCTCTGTGAGAAGCTGCTGGAAGCTTTCACCATGTCCGGCAGAGCCAATGGCTGATGGCTCTGAAGATGGACATGCTTCTGGTCAAAGCTGGGTCAATTAGAGATGGTGGTAACGCCTCTATGATAACATATTTAAGGAAATCAAAACAAAGGGAGATGTCCAGTTGTTTTTTTTCCCTATCCAGAGAAGAGGAGGAGGTGAGAACATGTGAGGGAAAACAACATGGAGACACCAAGGTCAGTGGAGAAGGAGGTGGAGGAGGTGCTCCAAGCACCGGAGCTGAGATTCCTCTGCAGGCCATGGTGAAGACCATGGTGAAGCAGCTGTCACCCTGCAGCCCATGGATCCACGTGGGATGCAGAGATCCACCTGCAGCTCACGGGGATCCAGGGGGATGCAGAGATCCACCCACAGCCCATGGGGATCCACGGGGGTTGCAGAGATCCATGGGGGATGCAGAGATCCACCCGCAGCCCACGGGGATCCATGGGGGATGCAGAGATCCACCCACAGCCCCTGGGGATCCACGGGGGATGCAGAGATCCACCCGCAGCCCGTGGGGAGGTGCCCGTGCCGGAGCAGGTGGATGCTGTGATCCAGTGGGAGACCCAGTGGAGAGAGAGGGCCCTTGCTTCCAGGCTGGAGCAGCCTGTCCTTGGAGGACTGCACCCCATGGATGAGTGACCCATGCCACAGCAGTTTTGGGAGGATTGTTTGCCCATGGGAGGGACTCACATTGAAGAAGGTGCGGTGTGGCTGCTGCTCCTGAGAGTGGACCCATGTCAGAGAAGTTCATGGAGAACTGTCTCCCGTGGGAAGGGACTCCACGGTGCAGCAGGGGAACAACTCCTCTCCCTGAGCAGTGGAAGAAGAACTCGTGTGACGAACTGACCAAAGCCCCCACACCCTTTCTCCCTGCACTGTCAGTGGGAAGGAAGGAGGGGTTGGGGGAAGAAAAGATGTTTTCAAGGACTTATTTTATTTTTCACTATCCTCCTCTGATTTTGTTAGTAATAAATTCACTTTGTACTTCTAAGTTGAGCCTGTTTTGCCCTTGGAGTGTTTTCTCCTGGTCCTTATCTCAACTCGTGAGTGCTCTGTTAATTTTTTTCTCTCTTCTGCCCAGCTGTGGCAGGGGAGGGCGAGTGAGCAACTTTCACAGATGCCCACAACAAGTACCTACAAGAGGCCTATAAAAAAGAGGAAGAAAAGCTTTTTCATTGGCAGACAGTGATAGAACAAAAGTGCATGGTTTTAAACTCAAGGGGAGATTTTAAATAGATCTTAGGAAAAAATTTTTACCCGGACGGTAACGAGGCCCTAGAACAGGTTGCCCAGAAAAGCTGTGGATGCCCTATCCCTGAAGTGTTCAAAGCCAGGCTGGGATGGGACCTTGAGCAGTATCAGGGATGGTGGCATCCCTCCCCATGGCAGGGCGGTTGGAACTAGATGAACTTTAAGGTCCCTTCCAACTCCAAGCCTTTCTGTGTGGTTCTATTTTTCCTTGAGAATAATGGAATTATTTAGGTTATACATTAAAAAAATACTGAAATAAAGTCTTTTTTAGAAGTGGTAGCACTTTAGAATTGAAATCAGCAAAATTATGGGGGAGGCAAATAATTTGTCTTTCCTTTTTAGTATTTATATGCTTGTGCAAAAGAATGAGTTAATAGTTCCATCAGCTGAGAAATTACACTAAGTTTTGCTAGTGTTTATTCAATGTGTACTGCTGAAATACCCCTCTTCAAAAATAAAACCAAGCCCCTCAACTCTAAAGCAACTACTAGGTTACTTATAACCATACTAAGAGTCACAGATAATATCAAGAAATATTTGTCTGCTTTGAAGCTCATTTCTCACATATATGAGGGTACAAATCATCACACAAGAATTCAGCATCGAGAGGTTTTATTAAGAGACTTTTTCACTGAAGATTTCCTCATGAACACAGAAAAAAACATCTTGCAGAATGTTTTTGCAGGACAGAATGGGACACAAAAATGCAGTTTCTGGTGGACAACTTTTTTTATCTGTGTTCCACCAAGATGATTAATCAGTTTTTTATGCAATCCATTCCAGAAGCGCTTTACCCTTACTGTTAGAAAGGGTTTTTTTGAAGACTAACCTCAAGCTTTCTTGATGCAGTTTGAGTGTATTACTGACTTTTCCATTTACAGACTACATTCATGACCCTGTCCTCCCATTGCCCCCTCCATACCTTTACATTTCTAGTTTTCTGTAAGCTCATTAGGTTTATGCAACAAGTATCTGAAACTGAAACATCCAGCGAAATATAAAAGAAATGAGTCTTTCTCAATGGTTTATCAATACACTTAAAATTTAACATACAGAGGTTGTAATATAAATCTAAACCACATACCTTCTGGCAAGCTACCAGCATGCCTTGACTATGACAAATTCATCAAAGCAAAATAAGCACCCCTGGGAAACTTGTTAATGACATGGCACAATATTATCTCCCCTAAGGAAAAGAAAAAAGGATGGAAGCCTTTTCCTCTAATTAAAAATGAAAACTTTCATTGAAGTAGTATATATCACATAATATTTTTTTTTAAAAAGTGAGATTATGCTATGTTCATGAATCAGTATTGTGTATAAGAAAATTAAATAACATAAAATTAAAAGATAAAAAATGGGTAATTCATGGAAGCAATGTGCACTAAGTTTAAGAGTCTTTTCTTAAGGTAGAAATAAGCTCCTCTACTGTATCAAGACTAAGGTCTGCTACCTCCTTTTTCTTCAGGAATGAAAGGCAAAGCAAAAAAAGAAATCACTACTGGACAAGAGATGAAAGGATAAAAAGCTTCATACTATACATAAGTTGTACCTTTTCAGAAAATACAGATTATTTAGGAGACTCGATTACTGACATCTTCCACACTATTTAATCATATTATTTATCTATACAACACCAGCTATATGCCAATACTTAAAGTAAAACACCATTTAAGCCGACACACAAAAACCCCAATCACTATTTCATATATATGATAAGCTACTAGACTCTAGTTATTTCATGAAGTTACTTTCTTTGTCAAAATAAATAAATGCATTTCACAGAACTGCAGACATTTGGTTGGGAAAGTACATTAAGAAATACTCCAGCCAGCCTTCCTGGTTTTTTTTAGCATTTAAGTCTATCTGGTAACATGTGATCTCTGCATGCAACTTACTGACAAAACATATGTCCAAGAAAGGCTAGAAGCTGGCCATTTTGTATAATAAACCAGAGTTCTGCCATAATATTTCATCTATCTCAGCTACCTACTTACTGCCACTCCTGTTTACACAGGTGACAAAGTCACAAGTATATTTATTAGGAAAATTCTATCTACAATTTTTTTTTCTTTTCAATTCAAACACCAAAAAAAATACTGATGAAAATCCAGTCAATTTTTTTTGAAACTATTTTTTATCTGTATCCTTAGAGTTTTACTCTAAAATATCTACTCCAATATATCTAAAGCTTTGTTTGTATTTTCAATTTACCACCATACTATGCAGAAGATACAAGCCATTACTTCATATCACATATAGAAAAATGAGACCACAGAAAAAAAGGTGGCTTCGGCAAAGTCATTACTGTAGTGAGATCAACCTCCAGTTACCATTTAATCTTCATCTTCAGTTTCTTCTACTTTTTCAGTTAAGACTAATCTTTCATCTTGTCTTATGATGTTTTCTACAGTGCTGCTTATAAGTCACTCTGTTCTTCTAGATAATGTATCTAACACTCAGAAATAAAGCATTAAAAGTGAGAAGTGGCAGTAACAGAAGGTCAACATAAATCATTAAGCTACCTGGTTAAGTACCACCTACATTGTTCAGAATTTCATCAAGAGTTTGTTCCATTTTTATGCAGCCACTAATAAACATTAGTTTCCTAACTGCATGTGAAGTTTTAAATATGAAGTACCTGAACAAATACTCCTGGAAAAACAACTCCTCCCTCCTTCTTCCCTGCCCCATAATAGGGCTACCGCTTACTGTCACTCTCAAACACAACCTGAAAATAAGTGAAACTCAGGGAGAGAAATTGCTTCAGGACAATGCCAGCTCAGTGTAGGAGGTGCAGAATAACTCTGTAGCTTAAAAAAGAGAAACTGCAAATTTGCCAGTCTTTTTAAAATGTAGCATCATATGGTAGCAAAGAATTTAACAAGACAGTGCTGAAGATAGTTTAGCAGCAAATTGGTATATAAAGCGTTACATACCTGAGCATTTTGAAGTATTTATTTTTGACTAAGGGAGTTTTGCTCATTTCTCCTTTATGCTTGCTTTCCCCTCCTCCCCCCTTCATATTATTCAATCTTAGGAGGGGCTCACAATTTTTACGCTCCAGTTTGAACTAATTTCAAATCACGCTGCATGTGAGACAGGCAGAGGGGAAAGTCAGGTTACACATTACAATGAAAACCTGGTTGTCTCACATCTCTCCCTGTGATTTCTAAAATAATCTGGGCCCTATTTCAAATCAGCACCATCAATGAATTTCCATGAAAGAAATGATCCCTTCTGAGCCTGTACTGAATACAATCAACCTTCAGTATATTTGCTGGCTGGAGCTACAATCTGAAACTGGTTAACATTCTGCTGACACTGCACATAAAGAAACAGAGCTGAGCTCCCTAAGTACTATTTATCCTACTCTCTTCACTAAAATGCAATAAAAAGCGGGTTTGATACTGAAATAAGGTAGCAATGAACATATAGTGAGAAACTAGATCTCTTGACATTAATTTTTGAGTTAGTTTTGTTAGCAGTATCACACTTTAAACAAAATATGAAGTGCAAGCCAGTGATGAGACATTTGTTTGTATAAAATTTTATTTCTCATGAATTGCAAAGTTCCTTGCCCTCTATTTTGTTATATTTTGTTGGGAATGTACTGATCAAATTCTGTCCAACAATACCACAGCAACAAAAAGCAAAGTTACATGCTGCTAGTGTTACCTTCCCTGTAGCATGGTTAGAAGGCATGGGACTCCATGGTCAACCCTTTATTGAAGGGGTAATCCTTTCTCTTGTATTAACAGTACCTTCCATATGAAAGGTCTCTGGGAGTAGGATTCTTATTGTCTCTGAAGAGAGAGATCCAAAAATCACCGAAGCATCTTAACTGGGAGCAACATAGGCTGTGTAAAATAATATAGAAGAGTTTCCATACTATTACTTTTAAAAAGGAGCATCCTTGCACTACTCTGAGTGATGAAGCAGTTCCCAGAATAAAACTCTAGAAATAGCCTTTTGCTGATCCACATCCTGTTAGGATGTGGCACATCGCCAGCTGGTGCATAATAATTTACAGAACACCTTGTGAGCAGGAACAGCTCAGATTCTCAGATGGTTTCAGCACAGACAGACTAGCAATCCATAACAGTGCCATTATAAGCTCTTATCCTCCATAAAAAATATGCATTCATGCTGAATTCACCTCATAAGACTAGACTGAAAAACTTCTGAAATTATCTCTCTGAAATTATCCCCTTTAACATATAGAAAGGATAACCCATGTTCCAGTTCTGTCCCATCTCTGAAACTGCTTAAATCTCCTGGTTAGTGACACACAGCAAAGATACTTTGCCATCTTGCTTTCTAGATGCACCAACAGCACTTGAGTCCTTCACACCAACAATCATAACTGCTCCTCTACCAGTGGCAAAATATTCCCTATGTTAATGCACCATGGCTTCCCCAGCCTGAAACCACCTCATACACATTGCTGGTGAATTGTCATGGCACTGATGTGTACATACCACTGCTGCTTATGGAACAACTGAGATAAGGTTTCAGAGATTCATTTCGTTAGTCATTGTATATGCATCCAGATACACGTTCATTAAAATTAATTACACTGCAGATATTTTGTGATGTTGATGAGCTTCCTGCAGAACTATTTTTGTTAGGCATTGGTCAGTAGTTTTATTTGCTCTGTCAGTCACTCTAGGTGTGCCATCCTACAGTGGGTCTTACCTGACAGAATTTTCTTTTCTCTCCCCCCTGCTCCTTCTGAATTTTCCTGGCATTCCTCATCCCCTTCGAAGTTTGTTGATCAAGATCTTACAGTGTTATAGACAACATTAGGCTTATTTCACACTGCTGAATTTACATGGAATATGAAAGGTGTAAACTACAGACTCTTGAGAAACTTATCTGTTGCTATTATACTCAGTCCGCACCTCATGATAATAAAATGCAGGTTAATCTAGATATAGAAGAAACATAAACAGATCTGGATCTGCTGGGGGGTTTTGGGTTCTTTGTTTTTGGACTGATACATTTTCTTTACCATTTTACCAATAACACCAGTTTGAAAAACTAATGTGAACAGCACTTTTTGTTCAAAATTGGTTATTTAATACTATAGGATTATTTTAGATGAATTGCAAAGCCTCCTGTAAAAGTTTAGTATCAATAAAAATACAGTAGTTTATGAGCTGGAGAGACCAGACCCACACATTTAGGATGTCTTGAGGTGTCTCTGGAACTTAGAGGAGACTGGGCCAGTAAAGCTTTAGGATATAGTACCCTCTTACAGCTATTGACAAAGTTTGAAAGCTTTAGAAGAAACTCAGACTTGCCACATTTTCTGATCTCAAACTAATATACTCATGAGTATGACCTCCAGCATGTTCCAATCCTGTTGTAAAATTTGGCCCATACTCTTATTTACAGGCAATGGGAGAGGTGCTACACAGATGACATCCTTACCTCCCCACTGATTTAGTACATCAAAAATTTTACCAGCACTGGATAGGAAATTTCTGTTAGGATGCTCATTTTTAGAATGGAAGAAGCAGAATTGGAAATGTATAGAATTAACAATAGACTGAATAAAAAGAGGCAATATTATCTTCTAACTATACCAGTTCTTACACTCAGACCTTTGCTCTACATATATCCTAGTAAACTAAACAAGGCTGGGCAGCTAAACACTGCCTTTGGTATATTATTAATACTGTTAAATTGAGACCCGATTCCTAAAACAACTTTGGCATATGTTGGGCAGTATTCATAACAGCTGTTATGGAAATAACTGCTTGAGAAAGAATTTAGTCACCAGCATGAAAGTCAAGCTGCACAACAACAGCCAAGCTCTGAGACAGAAAATTGTTCCTGCCGTGGTCTATGTATTAGTTAAGATATAGGCTTAATGGTCTCACAGCACTGTACAGGGGGAGGATCACATGAATAAAGAAAAATATTGTAGCAGGTTGCAGAATTAATGTAGCTATGTATTTTCGGCTATAAATAAAATATTTCATAATTCTAAATTCACTTTACTATCTATTTTATGTGAAATGTTGCTTTCCCATATATTCAGCATAAAATTCTATAGCAAGGAAAGTTTGGAAAGTCTTGCCTTTAAAAAAAACATCATAGAACAAAGGTTATTCTAGACAACCATTTTGCCAGAGTACTGAGAAACAAAGGGTTTGAAAAAATTTTGGTTTCCTAAAGTATTTGGTTAAGTGTACTTTAGTATTCTACCACCTCATTTGCTCTTGCCCCTGCCAAAAGTACTGCCAAGCTCCTTCTGATAGTCCTTGGCCACTTTCTCCTCCAGTAGCCCTGGCTGCTGTGCTTCCCAGCTGTTTTGTCTACACATCAGAAGAGTGGGTAACATTTGCTGAGCCTGGCTGGGGAATAAGGGTTTGTCAGCAGTCCAGTCAGAACAACATCTCATGGAGCAGCTGTCTGCTGCCTCTCAGACTGAATCTCTTTCATTAGTAGGGAACTGAAGGGGGAGAATATTATTTTTGAGGGTTTTCTTGTTTTTACATAATACAAATGAGCTTGAAGATTGACTTAAAAAAAATTACTTCAAGGAGGTAAACTGGAAAATAATACAGAAAGAAAATTCTGTGAGCAACAGAAACTGATTCTCTCGAAAGTCTGAATCAATGCAAACTACCTCCCAAACCAACCCATCCAGCTGAAAAAAAAAAGGCCTGTGAATTAGGCCTGTGAAGCAGGTTCTCAGCACCTGCAATTATTTTCTCACAAAAACATAAAAAACCAGGCATTTTATATATGAAAATCTAGTACTAAAACCAGTTTTAATGTATATTATCAAAAAGATTTGTTAATTATGATAAAATAATTGGTAATTTATTAAGAAAAGCAAGACAAGACAAAATAACATTAGGTACCAAGAGCACTGAAATTCTTTTCAATACAAGCTGGATCATGCCACAAATTTTTATTGTTCAAAAAAAACCCACTTTTAAACAAGATTTTATGTTGCTGTAGAAGTGATGCAATGTACAAGTGCAAAGTTTATGTAATAGCAAATGAAGTCCATGTAACTTCTACATAATAAACAGAAAGGATCTCTTAAATAATACTTCAGATTTATCAAGAAATAAAGCACTACTTCTGAATAGTCAACTAATAAAAATAAGAAAAATTGCTATTTATGTTCGGGATGAATAAAAATTCATTTAATTATTTTACATAAAGTATTATCTTTTCACAGTTGACAGAATAGTTCCAAAGCTACTTTCTATTAGCCACTGAGTAGAATCCAAACACAACTATAATATACTAAAAATGCATACCTTGAACATACATATATCTTAGCAAAATTTTTCAGTATGTTAAGAAGAAGTAACAAATTTTGCTGTTGAATTTTCATTTCTACACCGCATATAATAAGTGCTGAAGTTCAAAGAGGACAAAATCTTAATTTTATCTGTTTCAAAGAAATTTATCTTCTGGTGAAGCCATCTGATATTGGGGCACTTAGTGGCTTGGAAGAGCAGCTCCCAAATTACTCAGGATGTGTGGTCTCACAGACCAACTTCCAGATTACATTACTGTCTACTGTAAGTGGTAGAGTTTGACAGGATTTCAAGACACAACACCAGGCCTGCTATTTAACGTGCTATCACAAACCCATCCTCCATCAGCTAATGGGGACAATTTCTACTGCTAAATACCTCGTCTTCTACAACAAAGCAATTGGGAATTACCAGAACCCCTTTATTTTATAGCATGCTATCTGATGCAAGCACCAGCACAACTTAGTACTCAGCCCTAACTGCAGCTATCCATAATTGAGATAATTGCTCAGCAAATCAAAGTAGCCTAGTGAAGCAAATAATAAGTGTCACAAACTGCTGTGCTAAATCTTTTTTTTTCACCCTCAATAAGTAACTCAACCCAAGTCTTCCTCTCCTACATGAAACAAGAAAATGAAAAATTATTTTGTCTCCATATTATCCAGAATCACTTATTTTCTTTACAAAATTTTTGAAACATTTAATTGTTTATAAGTACAGAGGTTATATCTTTGGATCAGAACACTTTATTCCAAAAGGGGTCAACCTGAGTGAGCATTTGAAATTTCATCAGTGCACAGTCTTTCCACTCAGACACTAAACAGTGTAGGAAGCGTTCAGACTCTATCACTAATTTTCCAAAATAAATAAGTACAGATTTCAGCTGAACACGAAGACACGGTTTTTAAATGTAAATATTTTTAAGCAATTGTGCAATGCTTAGTATTTTTGAAAATCAGGTTTGGAGATCTTCATGTTGATAAGTGAAAAGCTGAAATCTCAAAGTGATTCTCCTTTTTGATATATAGGCTTTTGGGACAGAAAAGAAATGTCACAAGAAGTGATTCACCTCCTTCTAAAATAGTTTGCAAAAAAAAAACGGAGATGAAAGCTCTTCAGAGGTATCTGCTTCTTTCCTTTAAAAGAGGGAGTCCAAATTCCCCAGATTAGATTTGTATTACTTTTAGAGATAAGACTCAGTTTAATATTAAGAAACTTAGATGAAGACACCTGCAGATACACAGACTGTCTAAATGTTCTTTATAGTCAACAGAGATCTAATCCATAGTAAGCAGAATGAATCAGCTTACCATAAAATTAACACCTAGGACACACTTCAAGTTACATAAAGGCAAGCAATTGCTTTCATAAAAATCAGAATCAATGAGTTCAGTCACAGTTGCTAAGGACATTTTCTCTTCAGGTCTTGAAAACTCCCAAAGACAAAGATTCTAAAACTCACTGTTTCAGGGCTTGACGATTTTCATCATAACTCTTATTTTATTCATCTGGAACTTCCTTTGTTTCCCATTATGACCCATTGTTTCCCATCGCTCCCATTGTTTCCCTCAATTAAGATCCCTGCTCTGTCTTGCTGGAAACATCCTGTATGAGATTAAGGGGCAGCTGCCAGGTCCCCTTGAAGCCATCTCTTCTGAAAGGCTGAGGAAGCCCAGTGGAGCAGATTGGTAGCTCTACACCCAACTCATTCCAGTCTGTTAATGTCTTCCTCACATTAAGGGAGCAAAAACTGGATGCATTATACCTAAAGGGGTGAATAAACACCAAGGAAGAAGGAGTGGAAAATTATCTCCTTAGCCTACTGACTGTGCTCCATTTGATAGGCCCACTAGGCCATTAGCCTTCATCAACACCATGCCCACTGCTGGCTCATCTTCTGCCAACTGTCTGCCAGGACACTAGGTCTCTTTCAGCAAAGCTGCCACCTGACCATTTACCCTCCACAATAAACTGGGAAAGGCATTTAGTCTATCAGGTGAGAAATTTAATATTTGTCCTTCTTGACTTTTTTTGGCTATTTGTCCAGTATCAAAGCCACCTAGATAGCAACTTGAGCAAATTGAATGCCCCCCAGTTTGGTGTTATTACTCCTCTTGTACATGTGAATACAAGAGTGGTGAAATACTGGCTGAAGTCCCTGAAGCCCCATGCCCCCCCCACCTGGTGATGAATTCACAGTCACATTGCTGTTCACCTTTCCCAGCTGGGAGCATCACATTCACTGCTGAAATCACCATATCCAACCTATTTTACTTCCTATGGAAAATTCCTGTAGAATTAGAATACTTATATACAATATTCTAACACAAACTGGCATTGTAATCTCTTGCATTTAAAACAGAATGGTGAAATGGTGAAACTGCTGGCTCCTGAACATGAGCCAGCAGTGTGCCCAGGTAACCAAGCAGGCCAACGGTATTTTTTCCTGTATCAGGAATAGTGGGCCAGCAGGACCAGGGGAGTGGCTCTTCCCTGTAGTCAGCACTGGTAAGGCTACACATCGAGTGCTGTGTCCACTTCTGGGCCCCTCACTTCAAGCAGGACACTGAGGTGCTGGAGTGACTCCAGAGAAGGGCAGTGGAGTTGGTGAAGTGTCTGGACCACATCCTGTGAGAAGCAGCTAAGAGAGCTGGGGTTGTTTAGCCAGGTGAAGAGAAAGCTCAGGTGACCTTATTGCTCTCTCCAACTATTTGAAAGGAGGTTGTAGCCAGGTGGGGGGTCAGTCTCTTCTCCCAGGGAACTGGTGACAGAGCAAGAGGACACAGTCTTAAGCTGCACCAGGGGATATTGAGGTTGGACACTAGAAAGAATTTCTTCACAGAAAGGCTGATCAGACACTGGAACAGGCGCTGAGGGAGGTGATGGAATCACCACTCCTGAATGTGTTTATGGAAAAAGCTGATGTGGCACTTAGTGCCATGATCTAGTTGACAAGGTGGTGTTCAGTCAAAGATTGGACACCATTATCTCAGAGGTCTTTTGCAACCTAATTGATTCTGTCTGTCTGTGTTATTTAATGTAAAGTTCCATACTAGTTTACACAAGGAGAAGCATCCTGCTGTGGCAAATTTTCTCCAAATGATATAAGTGTTTATAGATTTCAACCAGATGATCTGTTCTTCATTAATTAAAGAATCACATAAAAGCAGTAGCAGACTACAGAAATCACATCTACTAAATCATCAAAACCTACATTTTGATGTTAATCTTCTGATTTATTAGCATTGCACAAGCAACCACAGCAAATACTGTAGAGGCATTCCTACAACAAGATAACTAATATATGCTAACTTTTAAATCCTTGTGTGAAAAAGAAATCTACACAAGTCTTCTAACATCAACTCATAGAAATTATCAAATAAAACCTACAGTGCATTCATACTAAGTATGTTGAAAAGACATGTACAAACGAATCCACATACATTGTCTTCAGAACCAAAAAAAGACCATGAAATTGAAGAAGCGTTTTTTTTGTTTTGCTTCTTCCTTTTTCTTGGACAATTGGGGAAATATTTTTGATATACTATCTCCCTTTATGCTGCAATTAACAATATAGCTTTTGTGGTATTTCAAATATGAGAATTAGCCAGACAGGAGTGAAAACGTTACAATCCTAAGGAGAAAAAAGATTTTGTGTTAACAGGCACTATTTCCTCCCACACAACCTAATGTTATGTATAATAGCTCCTTAAAAAAAAAAAATGCCAATTAAGAATGTAAATTTTAAAAAAGCTCACGACAGTACTAACCATTATTCCCCAGGAGAATTTCTACTAGCATCAGTGGGTGTTAAGATTTAGCTAATACTGGTTTTGAAAGCTTCATACTTAATTGATCAACTTAGAAACAATGCAATTTGTCTTAAGTTGTTGGTACATCTGAAGTATAATAAATAAAGCAAGATTAATGACTCAGAAAAAGGTTATACTGGTTTTGGCTGAGATAGTTTAATAGGTACCAGATACTATGAAGAAAATGAACTCTATCTCAACCAATAAGATTTCTCACTTTCCACCTTCCCATTGTCTGCCCATCCCCCATGGAGGGGAACTGATGACAAAAGTTCACCTTTTTACTTGAAGTCATGTTTGTGTGGGTTTGCAAATTTTGATTTCATGTTCTGCCTGAACAACTGAAGCAAAAGGACTTCAAGTTACCTATTTGCCCAGAGTTTCTCCCAGAAAAGCTGTTCATCTCTCTCTACCCCTATACATTCCAGAAACTATTTGTGGTACAGAGAATAAAAAAGCGTATTACTTCCACAACAGTGCTCCAAGACACCATGTCAGGTCAGTTACAGAAGTTTGGCATAGTTATGCCTAGCTTTTGACAGAATTTGATGAAGCGCTAAGTTCTTGAGAAAAACCTGTCCGATGTTTAAAGTAAGGTACAAATCATCCCATAATTAGGCATAGACACTCAGAATTGAAAATTGTATTAGTTATATTTCTAATACAAAATTTTATTGCAGTTAAGTGTCACTTATCTGGTATTATCTAAACTAACCTTTTTATTGCAACATGCATGGCTACAATAATAGGGAGGTTTTTTTGGACCAACTTAAATACAAATCACCAGATTTTATTCTCACTTTTCAAATCCTTCAGAAAGGAAACAAGTAGAAACTTCCTACATTATTCTAATAAATTGGAAGAGTTTAAAAAATAACTATTTTTTAAAATAATTAATAATTTAATTACCAAAAAGGTGTTTGGAACATCAGATTACTTTTTTTCCCATATCCTAACTTCATGTAACTTCAGGAAGTCCTAAGTGACACTTATACTCCATGCCATGCTACACTTTAGATGTTACAATGGACACGTTTATAATAGTTCTCAAAAATAACTTACATATTTTAAACAATGACAATCTTTAGGCATGAATTTCATACCAATTGTGTAAATACCTAGCCATTATCTTTGTCACATGATACACAACTGGCTTCTTAGGTTTAACATACATGTACTACAAATGTAATACTGCTAAAATAGGATAGTTGTGTGATAATTAAAGCTCTGACTAAGAAAGATAATGTGGTGGGTTGACCCGGGCTAGATCTAACCGCTAAAACCTGGCCATGAAAACCCAATACAGATAAACTGGAACAAAAAAAAAAAAAAAAAGAAGGCTTTCATCAGGCACTGCCAAAATGAACAAAGTATTATCAAGAACTTGAAGCTATAGAAAACATATTCGATTTCACAAGAAACTGAATAGGATATTTGGACTGTGACAGAAACAAGGTAATTTGAAGACTTTTGCTACTTCTATTCTTTTTTGAACATGAAGTCTCATGAAATTATGAATCACTACAGTAATTAGAGTTCAGCATAATGGCACAAATTAAACAATGAATTATGTAAGAAAATTCTGGTGTCTAATTAGACACAACTCATCAGTTTAAAATAGTCTATTTCAGCTTGTGTTTCCTCATGCAGCTCTGTACACATACAGCTTTTAGAACAACAGCAGCTCTTTCGCAACAGTTCAAAATGAAGGTAAACCAATTTTAACTGTCACACAAGTAAAAAAGGAACTTCATAACTATACTTATGATAAAGCTGAGTGATGCTTATTTTTTCTGCCTGCAGCAGATGTGTGAAAATTAATTTGAATTCCTTTTCAACTATTTTTTTTTTACATACATAAAGACTACCAACTCTTACTCCTGTTGGGATTTGAGAATCATTTCCTTTCGAAGTTTTACTTAGGTAATTTTGTTCTCTCATTGTTTCTGCTGCTGTTCTGTGGAAATTCTTTGTCTACATGTTTCTGGAATTGTGTTGCCTAGAGTGAGATACAAGCCCCTAGCAGGAAGATACAGAAGAATATTTCAGAATTCTTTAACTTATTCTGCCTCTTCATATCTCTAACTGTAGCACTGATTTTTCCCCCTGTAGAATGATGTTCACTCATGATCCATTACAAGCTTTTACACTGTTTCCTAGGGTAACGCTTTCTAGCTAGTTTCTCCTGAAACGTGTAGTACACTTGCAAAGATTACAATTTCTTTAAAAGTAAAAAAGTTTGTCACTGCTTTTCTGACTGCCATCCTATTTATTTGGAGACTTTATTTTCCTTCAGATAATTTCTCTTGTTTATGCTTATACCCTTATATCCTGGTCTTACAGCTACTTTAATGCAATCTGCAAGGAAATGGTACCTGTTCTTTCCCCAGTCTGCTTCCAAAAGTGTTGAATAGTGCTCACTCCAGAGCAGAGATACTTTTGGATGTCACTCAGCCCATCACTTCACTTCATGGCAAATCACTTCACTGATGTGAAAACTGTAGTCTGTCTACCACTCACCTAACAGTATTTCTGTATAGCTTCTGGTGCTCAGTGTCTATAACAACTCATCCAGCAGACTGTAATCTACTTGTTCTGAAAAAGTAGAACATAGATACAACACCTCTCAAAATGCAACACTGCTCAAAAATCAGGCATGACCTGTGGGTTACTTCAGGGATAATCTTCCACTGGAAGAGGCATTCCCAGTGGTTTGATGCTGTTGTGCAAGCTCCTGCAGAAAGAAGGGAGGATCACCATCGGCTTCATTGGTTTCTGGCCAGTTCAGTTGTAAGAGGGAACCAAGGAGAAGTCCACTTATATGTCAGAATGCAAACTGCACATCAACAGTTGCACAAGGGCCTCTGTATCATTTAAACCGTAAAGGCCTCTAAGGCTGTCCATAGTTTGTTCTCAATTTCTAACTTCAGGAAAAGAAAGTGTACCACTATATGAAATATTTTGATTGGGTCTTCACAGTAGATTAGATCACTCTATCTGTATAGCCTCTCAGTAACAGTAGAGTTGCCATCAATGCCAATTAATATGACAATATATTAAGTTTAACATTCACAAAGAGGTATAGCAACCAATCTACCTAATTACAAGTTAAAATTTTTAACCTCCTGCCATTCAAAATATACTTTCCAAAAAAAATCAAAAAAAGGTTTGGACAAGTAGTTAAGTAATTTACAGGCACACTTTGATTAATGATTATATGAATATACATGAAGATCTGAAGAACAATAAGTGAAGAAACAGGGACTTTGATTAAAACTCAAAGTTATTTTGCAACAAGAAGATAGCTCAAAATATCGGAATTAATTTCTTAATTAATGTCACAATGCTTGCGTGTTTTTATAACTGCCGGCTTTCTACTTTTTGTGTGCAGGAGAAGCAACAGAAGCCAGGCATAAATTTCCATCTATTTTGGTGTTATTTCCTAAGTTCCCTAAATATAAAGAGTAATATACTATTCATTCTAACATGTTTCAGTATAAATGCAAGTATCAGACAGATAGTATAATGTATCAGATGTTATAACACCCAAATTTAATTATATGATACAGTACTTTAAAAGATTTTCAGTTTTATGTTTCAGCTAGGGGTTGAACACCCAACTAGTGATCATAAAACAACTCTGCTGAGTTATGCATTTTTACTAATTTAGTTCTGTGTTTATAATCTCAAGGGGCATAATTTATCCATTTAAACACTCATTGTAACTAATGACCCATGCAATTGCTTACAGCAAACATCTCTACCTCCCTGTTTGTCTTTTCAAGATCTTTGACAACAGAAGTAACCAGGAGAAGGAATATGAATGTTAAGATTAAAGTAATTTCTTCACTATAGATAGACACTACGTATTAGATGTGGTTCAACCCTAAAGATATCAAAAACTAACTATAGTAGGCTTACAAAAACAATAAAGCTTTATAGAATTCTGTACAGAATTGAAATAAAAATTCATTATAATTCAGTTTATGTAAGATTTCTAGGTATAAAGAAATGTGTCCTTACAGGTAACTATTACTTATTAGGCCCCTTGAAAGGAAAATGTTCAAATGGGCTCTGATTACAAACACTAATTTTTTCTTGGATTTTTTTTTGGATATTCAAGATGAAGTCAATTGAGGTTATCAGGGACAAAAAAGTCAAAAATAAAAATGGTTTAGGAAATGGAGGTTTTACTTATGACCATTAGCAAAAACAAAACAGAAGGGCTGAAGGAAGAGACTGTGTGGGTTGCAGAGAAGCCTGTAGCCATTTAGGAGCAATTTCCATTAGATTTTTTCAGCCAACATTCAGAAGGCTCAGGTGTGCCATTTAGAATTCAGTCACAAAAAAAAAAAAAAAAAAGGCTTCTACATGTCTCAATTCCTTTCAGGTCTAAGGTTAGATTGAATATCTCCATATACAAAACACAAGATTCTTATTCTGCTGTGGTACTTTTTTACTAAAATGTTTCAAAATCCCTTTAAGTGTCAAACTAATCGCACTTTTTTATATAGAAAGGAGCTGATTAATGAGTGAAGTGACCAGTCCAGGATTTAGCCACTGATTGGTCACTTAGCTATTGATTCACAACTACTCTCTGAAGAAACAAAACACCAGAATGAAAATTTTACAGTAGAACCTTTTCAGAAACTAAATCTAAGGAGAAAATGTGAAGTGAAGTTTTTAAATAGAAAGTAGTAAAATGGGACTACATAGGGACTACCTTGATCTGGTGCTATAGATTCAGATGTTCATTTCCAGTAGAAATGCTCTGCATATACGTACATATTTTGAAGTCTGTGTAAGGATATGGAAATAGCAAAGAGTTACTGCTTGTTAATATAACAGAAGCTGTTTCAGGTAAGTCATGTGTCAGTCTAACTCAACTGTAGTAAGTGATCTCATCATTCCTACCAATGTTCTATAAATTACATTAATCTAACATGCAGCTACCTGCTTGACTTTTCAGAGGAAAAAAAACCCATAACAAAAAAACCACCACACAAAACAGCATTTGATCAATGCAGTCAAAAGTTCTGACAATAAAAGTTGTCCTCACCTTGCCTCCTGTCCAGAACAAGACAGACTTGTTTTGAATTAACCTGTGAGGGAACCTTCCTGTTTTGCTAACTTACTAGAATGCAGAACTTTTGCTTCTATAGCCACATGACTACTTTTGTCAACATGCAATGCGAGTTGGGAAAAGCATACTGGAAAATGTCAGCACCAGGGAAACTGTGTTGTGCCAGTGTGCACACTGTCCCCTTTGTGTTCACCGGAGGGGAAAGGCTGCACATGAAGAATCTGAGCTCAGCCACAGAGCTGATACCCTGCAATCACAGGTGGAGATCTTACTCTCTCCAATTATCTGTACTTTTTGTTCACACCCAGTGACCAAACACTCTCAGTGCATCTACAGAGTGGGAGACCTGCTGCAGACATTTTTTCCCTCTTTAACCCAAGATTCTGTAGTATAAGCAGCTAAGACTTCATTGAAACTAGTGCCTCATGGCATTTGTCATACAAAAATTGAAGTCAATTATGCTTAATTTGGATATAGCTGTGATATCAGAGGGATGAGGACTTGAGTATTAGAGCTGCTTCTGTCACAAAAAACTGAATATCCACAACATCAGTCAAAGCTGATGGGGGAGGAATGGGCTCCAACCTTGTTTTTTATGCAACATACCCATCCCGACAGGTCCATAGAGATTCCCATTACCATGTGTGTCAATGTAATGTAAGAGTGAATCTCAGTTAAACAGTCTCCTAGAAATTGTCTGGGCTTTAAGAGGTTCCCTAAGTTTAGATAAAGAAAATTGCACTTGCAATATTTAATTAGCTTTAAATATTTCCAATTTCATGCCTCCAATATATGTCCCTAAACCAGTTAGAATTTCAAAGAAAACTATTTTCCAACATAAGCCAAACGAGAAAAAAATCTAAATTAAGATTTCACATTTATTATATTCTTTTTTCTTCTCTTCCCTTACAAAATTCTTCAGTTCTATCAGTTCATCAGAAAGTGATTAATTTGATATTAATGAGCTGCAATTTAGGGTACCATAGCTTTTTTAGCCCATATTTTGTCACTTCACACAGTATCAAAGGTGGTTTAATAGTTTTGCCTTTACTACCTGTTCTGTTAATGTCATTGGGTTTTCTTACTATTTGTAATATATTTTAAAATCCCTGAGGTCTTCTAAAAATACTATAAATATTCATGTAAAATACTTCACATAAGTACACATCATGTAAACTTAATATTGGCCTTATTCATGGTTCATTTTAGCTTGCACAGGCAGACCCACTTGTCTTAGTGATCACAGGTTCAGGCCCAAGACCATTCATTTCTATGATCTCAATTCAAACACCTGGACCTCACAGGAGTTATGCCTTCTTTGCGCCACCTACAGTCTCATCAACGCACTTTCTATACCTTGCTTTCAATTTTGTATCACAAGCAATTTAACCTTGTTACAAGTTTTGTTGAGTCTTGACACTTAAAAACACAAAAATACAGAGATTAATTTACTTGTTTGGAACATCAATTTTACCTTTTTTTTGAAGTCTGCATTCTTGGCATTGCACTTCCATTGAACTCAAATTTACCTATCGTGGCACAAAAATACAAAAGCACCAAAACACAAAATAAGACACTAATTTTGGGCCATAATCCTCATGACTACCATTAAAATATATCGCATGGATTTACAAATAAAGAATGTATTCTATCCCTCATACCAATATAGGCTGGTTCACTGCTTTCAGAAGTCCACTGACTGAAAGAAGTTACTACTTCTCTTCTTGAATATTCACATAATGTCAACTTTGATCTGAAAACAAAAACACTTAGACAAGTAGACAAGTTACTGACAGAAGCAGTGTCTGAGAACAGTCATTTGTGATGTAAGAGAGGTCAGCAGTTTAAAATACACTAAAAAAAAATCTGTATTTTGAAAATGACAGTTAAATGAAAACACTGAACTCAATTTTTTTCCATGATGTAACTCCACTAATTTCACAACTTGTGATATGCGCCATATTAAACTGTAGGAATGGGGAGTTCCACAAGCCATCTGAGAACACTTTAAACTCACTGAGCACAATCACACCAGTTTTGCCAATGGACTGCCTTAGCCTTAGAAAACTGCTAACCACTAATGATCGTGAGATCTCGAATTCTATGTCACACTGATATATAGAAGTTATGATGATTAATTATTTCAACAAGATTGTAATAGTATAGTTCCTTACAAAATGCCCACAAAACAACTAGTGATTTCCTACATCTGTTAATGCAGTATTATTTTTGACACAGGTCTGTAGATACAACAATTTTATTTAGTAAAAACTCTAATGGATCTGCAAGTGATAATGGTAGGAGTGGAGGGAAAAAAAACAACCAAACAAACACATAGGTGCCTTGTTTCTGCCTGTGTCCAGTAGCAAACATGTAGCAGAAAAAAGAAACAATAAATAAATAAATAAATAAATAAACACACAAACTTTACAACAATACTTCTACCAATATCTCATCTCACATTTTACTAGTTTTTAGCAAAAGCTGTATACAGGTTGTATCCTGTATTTATTCCCTGGAGTTTAGTAAACTACTGTGTAGGTTTTATTGGGTTTTTTGTGAGTTTGGTTTGTGCTTGTTTTGGTTTCTGTTTGGTCTGGATTTTTTTTAAATGCCACTACCACTCTTGTTTTTTTCAGTGAACAGTTTGCAGGATTTAGAGGTTCAGAGAGTCCTCACTGTGTTAGTAGTAGAGTCAGTTCTACTGCTACCTAAAAAAGCCAAACCAACTAATTATTAGAAAACAGAAATAAATAGAACAAAAAAAGCAAACAGATAAAAACCCCCAACCAGTAATTTTTTTTTTTTTTGTATTTGTAGTTCACACACAATTTCAGGGAAAAAAACCTAAAAAACCTGGGTATATATAACTAATTTCTGAATTGATCATGAGTTCCATGAACAACAGCTTGAAATCACTAAGCCTAAAAGGACTATATTTTCTCTTTTCTTCCCGCTTACACTCCCTTATCTCTCACATAGACCATAGCACACATGGTCCAAACAGAAAGTCAAATTGCCTATAATGCAGAGCTTATCTTTAAAGGAAAAGATTTAGGCTTTTTGTTGGTTATTATCTAAGTCTAAAAAATAACCAAAAGAAGATATGAGGGGTAGCTAAATCCATAAAATGGCTTTGAAGTGCTGAGTATGATCTAAGCCCTGCAAAAAGTATCTCTGCTTTATCCTTTAAAAGGTGATTATGACATTTAATTTTGCAAATCGTGTAACAGAGAATTATATTTTAACTTTTGTTTTATTCTCAATTTTCTTTTAAAAGATATATTTTAAACATGAAGAAAACCCACTACTGACAAGCATGCAATGAGCAAAGCAAACTAATCTTTAGAATTTGCAGCTGTCATATAATTCTGGTAGAGGCTCCAAGACAAATAATTATCTGCAAACAGGCTGAACTCCACTCATACTTGACTTCTCACATTCAGGGGTGGGAGGGGGTGGGGGGAGAGGTTCTTCTTTTATTTAAAGGCTTATTTTGCTAAATAAGCTATTTTGCATGCAACTTGATCATGATTAAAGTCAGGAAAGGGTGGCATGAGGGTAGTATTTGGGCAACTGAAATTTTTGATGGAAGAGGAAAAAACCATCCAACCAACCAAATAAAAACACACACCACAACAAAAAGATGCTGGAAAGGCTTTTTCTTTGTCCAGGTGAAGGTTGATCAAATGAGTAGCACTGAAATATGTTCCACTTCGTTTTAGTGCATCACTGTTACCATTTGCTCTACAGCAGAGCTGATTTGACAGCATTGAAAAGAACTGCAGCATCCTACAGCTGTCCAGTCACTCACTGCTTAATTAATTTTTCCCCAAAATGCACCTTCTCAGTACTTTATTACAATTTACACTTTTAAATACAAACATGCAGAATAAGATTAGAAAACCCAAGGAAGCTATTACTGAAAAAAACCCAAAACCAACAATAACAACAACAACAACAAAAAAAAAAAAACCAAAAAAACACCAAACCAACAAAAACCCCCCCAAAACAAAACCAAAACACCCCATAGCTTCCTTGTTACAGCCACACTGTATTGGGAGGCAAAAACCCAGGCAGGCACAAATCTTCTAATTTCCAGCTAGTTTAGAAGGTTTCTTCATTTACAAGAACACAGGACCGAAAGGAACTGACTCCCTGTGGGTGCCCACAGTCACCCAAGAAATTTAAACAGGACAACTGTGCAAATTTTCCTCTGCTGCCACCAGGAAGCTACATATAAAGCGTACATTAAATTGGCTGCATCTTTTGAGAAGTAAGCAAAATTTCACACATTTAGCAGCAGAGATACCAGTTTTCTCAAAAGCTTCTGCTTCCAAAACCAGTTTTTCATCTGAAAACAGAAATGGGAGAGGGAGCCTGACCCACTTTGTTTTAGAAAGTTTCATGACTTTTCTCCAGCCTCCAAAATGAAAGATTTCCAAAGAATCAAAGAACTCAAATATGTAGAACAATGAAAAATTATCTAATAAGACAGCATTCTCAAACTATGTTTGAAGTAAGAGTGATTTCCACTGAGACGAAGCATATATTTCTACTAAAGGTCCTTTCAGTTCAAAGGCTGACTTTCTGTAAAGCAGGGTACGTGGTCTAAGTCTTAGATTAAGAAGCAGACACAAATCCTGAGAAGAATGTAGGCATGCAGCCTGGGATCAAGAAAGCTAAGGAAGGTACAGCTGGAGCTGAATTTGGCAAGGGATGTGAACAATATGAACAGCTTCTGCAGGTATGTGAGTCAGAAAAGGAAGACAAAAGAAACTGTACTCCCCCAATAAAGCACAGAATCACACAATTACTTAGGTTGGAAAAGACCTCTAAGATCACAGAATCCAACCCTTAATTGATCCACATGTTGTCAGCTAGATCATGGCACTAAATACCACACCCTTCAAACACCCAACACCTTCAAATACCCAACACCTTCAGGGTGACTCCACCGCCTCCCTGGGCAGTCCATTCCAATATTTAATCACCTTTTCCATGATGAAATTCCTCCTGATGACATGGAGGAGTCTGAGCTACTTGAGGACTTTTTTGTCTCTGTTTTCACTGGCAAGCGCTCTTCCCTCATCTTTCAAGTCCCTGAACCTCAATACAATACTTAGACCTCTGCAAGACATTTGATACCCTGCCCTCAAACTTCCTTGCTTCTAAAGTGGAAAGATGTGGGTTTGATGGATAGACTAGTCAATCGAGAAGATCCTGGGTGGATAGATGCATTCAAAGAGTGGTGGTCGACAGCTCAATGTCCAAACACAGATGACTCACAAGAGGTGCCCCTCACAGGTCATATCAGGACCAATATTGCTCAATACTTTTATTAAAGACACACTGTGATTGAGTGCAGCATCAGCAAGTGTGCAGCTGAGTGGTGCAGCTGAGTGGTGCAGTTGATACACTTGAGAGAAGGGGTGTCATCCAGAAGGATGCTATCAGGCTTGACAAATAGGCCCATGGAAACTTCTTGAAATCCAAAGGCCAAGTAAAAAGTCCTGCAGCTGGGTCAGGGCACTCACTGATGCCAGCACGTGCAAAGGAATGAATGGATTGAAAACGGCCATGTGAAGAAGGATCCAGGAATAGTGGTGAACAAGAAATTAGATGTAAGCAGGCAATATGTACTTATAGGCGAGAAGGCCAATCACATCCTGAGCTACGTCAAAAGCAGTGTGACCAGCAGGGTGAGGCAGGGGATTATTCCCTTCTAGTCTGCTCTTGTAAGACCCCAACTAGAATGCAGCATTCAGATCTGGAGGCCCCAGCAAAAGAACATCACAGACCTCTTAGACCAGGTCCAAGGAAAGGCCACAAAACACCTTTCCGGTAAAGAAAGTCTGAGAGAGTTTGAGTTGTTCAGCATAGACCAGGTACCAGCAACATCCCACTTGGGCCTTTCAGTACCTAAAGTTGTAAGAAAGATGGAGGGAAACTCTTTAACAAGGTTTCAAGTGCTAGGTAGAGTTGATGAGGTTTTAAAGGATTGAGTAGATTTAGATTAGATATAAGAACATCTTTTACAATTATTATGGTGAAACACCAGAACAGGGTTCTCAGGGAAGTTGTGAATGTCCCATCATTGGAGGCATTCAAGGTCAGGTTTGACAGGGCTTTGAGCAATCTGATCTAGTAAAAGATGTCCCTGCTCACTGCAGGGGGTTGGAACTAGATGATCTTTAAGATTCCTTCCAACCCAAACTGTTCTATGATTAAAATGCTCAACTTATATATAGTTAAGGTAGTCCATCAAATTGCATTGCAAAGTCAAAGAAGAAAAACAGACACCTCTGCTTTGAGATTAATTCTCTAATGTTATCATAGGCTTTGAATGTTAATTGGCTTTTGAAATATTTAATGATTATAATTTTTTATGAATACCTCAGTACCCAGGTATCACAAATTTAGGGAGCTAGTCAGGCTGATGCCTTTAGCTTTTATATTTTTCATATCTTATAATTCTTTAGTGCATAATTCTAAAAACTCCATATAGCCTGTTAGCTACTGTTCTCCCATTCTGGTCAGACTAAACAAATCCTCTCTAGGCCTGAAACTCAAGGACACCTTACTGTCCTAGTCCCTGAGAAATGTAAACAACAGTGGGTTAGGGGGGGAACAAATTTGGGTTAATAACTTTTTTACCTGAAGCTGTAATTGGAGAATTAACCCCTGATATGCAAATAGATCGAACTTATAAAAGTATGAAAATCCATGACCCAGGTGTCAATTTTGGGTATAGCCCCTGGGGCTTTGACTGCATAGAGTGTACCTGAAGGCCCTTCAATAAATATGCCCGCTTTTATTCTCTTAATTTTGCCTAGCCTCTGTTTTTAGGTAGCCCCATCAAGGCAAGGATCATCCTAACTGCCTGTTAGTACAGGGACCAGGCAAGGATTTCACACTCAACAGTTCTCTGGAGAGTTCTAATGAAAACTTTAATTAAAACAGGCAAATTTGAAAACTAAAGCTGTACCAGGAAAGTAACTGTTTTATATACACTATGTTTTATGACTGTGAAACCCTGTAATCCAGTACTGCCATCCTCAGTAACAGACCATAAGGTTTGTAAAGGGCTTGCAAGGCCTCAGGACCAATGCTTGCTACAGTCAGGCTCACCCTGCATGAAATTCTCAAACTTGCCTGCAGCTTTGCTTTACTTCATTTAGCTGTGATAGCAATTTCTCTAATTGACTGGCTGTCTAAGGCTAATTTGGTTTCCGCTTTTTTTTCTCCCTTTTTTTTCTGATGGTACAAACAGAGTTTTAAATGAATAGCTGTAGCAAATAGTCTGTGCAGAACAAAGTATTTTCCAACTGGCCTGATGACATGGTTCAGAGAAATACAAGCCTGCTTTGAGTCTTTGAGAAGCAGAGATAAAGGATGCAGTCCAGGGAAATACATGTATAGGAACAGTAAGAGATGAGACAAAGACTTGGCACTAGAGAGCCCACAGATAGGAACAGCTTGCCCATAGTCAACTACAGAAATGCAGACCCAGACAAAACTGGGTTTAGGAGTAACAAAAAAACCAAATAAATACTAGCAAACATGCATGGGACACTGTATTAAATAAGTATGGATGATATGTGGAACTGCAGACCATGGAAGAAAGAGAAAACATAAAATCCCTTTAAGTAAGAATAACCTCAAGTGCATCCTAAAACTGGGGAAGAAGAAAACATCAACTAATGGACCCAGATGAGCAAGGGAAGGATAAGCATAATACTAGGAAAAAGAGCAGAAACCAAGAATTGTTTGTGCAACGCTAACTGCATTCTTGTTCTTTTTGCTTTTCTGTAAAAATTTCATCAGGACTAATATTGAGTAGACACTCGAGACTGATTAACAATTCTGGGTTTACAGACATACACAGAAAGAATTCTGACTCTTTCCCCATATATAAGATTTTGCATAACCAAAACTGTTGCTTTAACATTCTTGTGACTTCAGGTTTACAATTCACTGACACAATACAGATATGCCTTGTTGTTAAGCAAGTGTAAGAAAGGCACAGATCTAATACAGTCAAGGAGACTGTGTGACCTTCCATGCCTCCTATGGCCCTTTTCAAGTCAATCCTATAAGCCAACTTCAAAGAACCTTAAGGCAAGATTTCTTGAAAATATTCCATGCATAAATAATTCTATAAATGTTTTAGGAAGTCTTCCACTATATACAAGATAAAAGATTTCCAAGTGTTAAAGGGTATAAATACAAAATACAGAGTTAACAAGTACTCTAAGTGGCTTTGCAGACTCATTTATAGCAACACATAAACCTAATGAAGTTAATGAGGTTACTTGGGTGAAGAACTGGTATTTAGATATGCAATACACAAAGTAGTCCAATAGATAGTAGAAAAACATAGAGATGAGGATCATGTGATAGATTTGAACAAATCTCAAAAGTTTCAGTTAAAATGCAGCGTCTACATTATGGGTACTACAAGCAACCTACTCCCTTTCTTCACAGTTAACAAGTTTGTGACATACCAGCTACTTTCTTCATTACTAAGCAAGATCAGCACCTTGGTAAAAATTTAGACATTCTTGTTTTGATGAGTATATTTTGTTGCAAACTTCCATCTATCTGCTTTATTATCCCAACTGCAAAAGAAAAACATGAAAAATTATGCAAATGAAACCTTCAATATATGGGAAGGATATGAAAAACAAAGTAATTCAAAGTGCAATTATTAATGGTTTAGTTATACAAGAGAAGATGAAAAGCAAGGTATGTGACTGTATTTATATGCTAACTATCCATCTAACACAGCAAATTATACAACCTTTAATTAATCAGGATAACAGCTGCTGGCTACAGTAACAAAGCAAATTCAACTTCCTATTTTCTATCCCAATAACCCACAGGGGTTTATTCCAGAAATACTGATTCAACCCTGCATCACACTACACCTTTTGCCAGTTTAAAAGAATAAAAATCTGCAAACAATGATTCCAGATGAGATTTTATATTTTCTTTTATTTTTGCAACAAAAGACATAAAATCCCTAAGTCATCTCTGCCATTGCAAGCAGATTCATAATAAATACAAAGTAGTTAACAACAGTAATTCTTACTAAGCTGCAGAGACTTTATTTTATAAAGGCAGAAACAGTTTTCATAATAAAAAGTGATACTACTTTAAGTTAAAGAAAATAGATAACAAAAAAATATATAAACAATAGAAAGAAACAAACCAGAACTGTTATGGCTGGAAATGCATTTTTATTATCCAAGAGTAGAAAAGTCCATTACAACTTCCCCTACTTTGTGCCATCCAAAGGAAAAAATTACTTGCTTTACAAATAAGACCACAAATGAAGCAAGTCATAGAAGACCACAAATGAAGCAAGTCATAGTCAGATTCATTAAAACCTAGGTAAGTGGCAGCTGTATTCCATCTGGGGCCATCTGAAGGTAAGTTGACACTACTGAGTATATCCAGTAACTAGAAAAGAAATTAGGATTTAACTTTTCAACCAAATAGAAGCCTGGGGATAAATGCATCAAAAATCTCCTGTGAGTAGTTTGGCAACATGCACAAGACACTGGCACTATTTTAACTTTCACACTGGTAAAGAGGAGGAGACTAAGTCCGGAGCTGAAAGTTCAAGTAAAATGGAATTTTGAACAGAAAACAGGTTCCTTCTTTAACTACTGGCATCCTGATATTTGGCATCAGCTGCTGTTTACAATAAATATGGAGTGAGTTGGGAAGGACACAGGCTGCTTAGCTAAAATTCTGTCTCCAGCAAATCTGGAAGCCTATGAACAAAAGAAGTTATTCCTCCAAATCCCACTTGGCTGTAAAATGGAACAAACAAAAACGCCGACTCTGTTGAGTCATATTGCATGGTTTGATTAAGAAAAGCACTTGGAGAAGAGATGAATTCCACAAATTCCTTATATGGATGAATTCAAAAAAACAAAAAAATTCCAACACAATTTTAGAATTATGGAAGTTTTGACCTTGTTTGTTTATCAAACTTGCAAGAGAATATATTGTAACTTCAAAAATTAAAGTCCAGATAGAACTAGAGCATTTTGAACAGGACAGGCAAAGTCAGTCTCTTTCTATTGAGTAGGAGTGGGGTTTGCTTATTTTGGGTTTGGTTTTTTTTGTTTGTTTGGGGTTTCTTTTTAAACTACCTACAACACTGATCTACAGGATTTTTAGATCATGCTGCACATTAGTACCAGTTCCAGCTATAAGAGAATTAAATTACTTCATAGTAGCTAGTGTGGGGTTTTGGATTTGTGATGAAAACAGTACTGATAATGCAGGCAAGTTTCACAAAACTGCTGAGCAGACCTTAGACAGTGTCAAGGCCTCTTCTGTCCTGTCAATGACAAGGCTGGAAGTGCACAAGATGTTGGGAGGAACACAGCTGGGACAGCTGACCCCAACCGACCAAAGGATTATTCTACACCATATGGTGTCATGCTCAGCACTCAAATGGGCAGGGGTGGAGTCTGGCTAGTGCTGCCATTGCCCAGGGATATTCGGAGTGATGGCATTTGTCTTCCCCAGTAACCATAGACATGATGGAGCTCAGCTTTTATGGAGATGTCTGAACACCTGCCTGCTGACAGGAAGCAGTGAATGAAATCCTGACTTTGCTTTGCTTGCACATGCAACTTTTGCTTCAACTATTAAACTGCCTTTACTTCAACCCACAAATTTTCTCACTTTTACCCTTCCAATTCTCTCCCCCATTCCACTGTGGGGCTGGTGAGCAAGTGGCTGCGTGGTGTTCAGCTGCCCACTGGGGTTAAATCACAACAATAATCTTAATGCTCATTCATATAAGGCAATGACTGCACTTAGATAATTGTGACATTTCAAAAAATCTTGAAGTGTTTTTAACAAGTTAGTATTAGTCATACGAACACATATCAACGATGACAGACAAGAAAGAACATGAAACTGGATATTAATATCAGCACATCTGGGATGATGATCTCTTGGGATGTAGCAGCGACATGAAACCACTGTAGCAAGTTATTTAGGCTACACGGAAAGAGAAACAATCCTGCTACAACACTGACTTTCCACTTGTTTTCCATGCCAGAACGTGATGTTCTGGTTTAGGACTGGCACCTCATAGTAGCAGAGGACCAACTCCTTAATCTTTCCCTCTAGCAAACCCACTTTAACCAAAACATTTTCCTTTTGGGTTTGTGATCTCAAATAGTAGCAGAAGTAAAAATTTTGTGGAGGGAGGTTACAAGTCCACTAAACCATTACAAGGTATGAACCACCAACAGTGTGTTTGTTACTGATTCATGCACCAAGGACATGCACCTTGCTCTTACAAGGATCAGTAAGTCACCAGAAGGCACAAAATAATCCCTTCCAGCATCAGAGACAGCCTAAAAGACAGTTCCAAGGACTTATGTTAAAACATGCAATTATTTTGTAAGGGGTACTAGCCACATGAAGGATGTCTTTCCCTCATTAAGGATCAAGCTGGAAATTGAGCCTGGGTGAAATCTGGAAAGCAGAACACAACTGACATACCTTATAAATTGACTAACATAATGGTCATAGCATAACATAAAAGTTATTCTTCCTTTAAATACAAAATTCAGGGGTTAATAATGAAACCTACAATAATTATTTTAATTTTTTGACAATTCAAGTAGGGTGTATTCCATTACAATTTTCAGTACAATGCCTTTTTTTTCTAGGAAATAATTTCCTAGCACTTCAAATTGGGAAATTTCTGCCCTTGGACATTTTAAGGAAATAGCATTCCCGATTTCTGACTCCTGGTCCTTTGAATATTGCTGAAACACAATATTAAGTGAAAGGAATTTCACTTATTTAACTGATGAAGATTCATTCATATACTTCAGAACACAAGCTGACTATTTTACCTATCTCTCCTCCCAGGCATTTCATTTTTCGGAAGTTTTCTGAACACATGTAGGATTAAAAATAATTTTCTTTAGCTGATATTGTAAAACTCTTTTGATATCTAAATCATTGACATTCTAGATTAGGTAGCAGAGGTCTTACAGAACAGGCTCACAGCCCTGCTAGGCCTCTTCTGCCGTGAGATTTTGCTGCTATTAACTATGGCATGGTGTGATACCTGAAATATCAGGAGGTTTTTTAACTGCATTATGATTTCTTTCTTGTATGTCAACATTAACAGTCATAAATATGATACCATTCCAAAAAGATGTTATTTTAAATAAAATTTGCTAAAGAAAGGAAAAAAACCCTTTTCCTTTACAAGGACTGTAATTGACAAAGGAAATTTTTACCCAAATTCATTCTCAGAAAACAATTACTGCCACTCCAAAGAGGTACAACTACAAATTTCAGCCTCAAAAAAGAAAGTCCTATTTCAGTCTCTGCTTTCCCTATATAAAGTTTTTGGTTTACTTTGTCATGTGCATACACAAACACATATTGATAAAAGGTTCAAAAAAAATCTCAGATTGAAGAGACTACCAAAATAGCATTTAACTAAAAATATAAAAAGAAATATATCAGCCTATTAAAAGGTCTTACATCAAATTACACTAAAAGACAAAGCTGTCAATATTACATTTACAACAATTGCAGCTTTTACTATAGCATTAATGTTAGTTACATTTTCTTACCGAAGAAAAGCTAAGAAAAATGCAGTTTTTAAAGATTAAATTCATAGAATATACACTGCTTCTTTCTCCAAAAACCACAGCAGAATAGAAAATACTTACAGGTTTGGGAGTGACAAACCAAATCCTTCCCAAAACCCATGCAAGAGAATATAGAACGAACTGCATAACTCTTGATTTCATCGTTAGATATTCATTATAATCTTTTGGAGTTTTCTGAGCTGGATATACTAATCCTCTTATGTTCGCAAGTCACTCACAGTTTCACATCACTGGAACAATCAAAATTGTTCCAATGATTGAATCTGCTAATGGAAGGGTTCCCTGCCCATGGTGGTGATAGGGTTTTGAGCTAGATGATTTTTACAGTTTCTTCCAATCTTCTATGATTCTATGAAAATTAAATATTGTATAGTAGGTAAAAAAGCACCCATGATTAAACCACAGAGATTAACTGGCAATGGTTGAAGATTCAGGAGACTGCTCATCTCACACTGAATAGTAGGGGATCATTATGCATGTAAGTTGCTTAAAGCTGGTATTTTCTTGCCAATTTAGCTTCCTACTGTGAACTTGAAATATTTGCCTCGGATTATTCATTGGATTATTCATCCATTCCCAGAGAGTAACTAGTCTCATCATTGTACCATTGTTTGTTGGGAGAACTACACAGCCATTACCTAGACTCATGGGCAAAAAGTAGGAAGCAGTTCAAGCGCTGACCAAATGACAAGCAAATTTTTACTCTTTAAACTGAGTGCAGAAAAGGTACTTTGGTACTTGAAGGAGAGAAACAAGCAAAACCCAATAAACATTAGATTGAGTCTAGAGGTCCATTATCTTCACTGGGGTACATGTTGACTAGAAAAACCACAGTGTCAGGAAAATTATCTTAGCAAACTCAGAGAATCATACCAAGTTGGTTGGGGAAATTTTTCAAGTTTTTTGTTTACTTTATATAGCCAAAAGTATTGAACCATAAAAAAAATCCAACCAAGTACAACAACAAAACCCAAACCAAACACAAAAAAACCCCAAAAACAAAACAAAACCAACCAAAACAAAACAATCCCCCACCATGTAAAAGATACTCAGTAAGAACAAGAGCAGCAAGAGGTGAGAAAAAAGATAATTTCTTCAAATACTATACACCATGGAAGTGCACCACTGCTTTGTGCTGTTGATGTTAAAAGGGATTTAAAAAGAAGCTTTGGGAAGATGCATAAGGGAGGATAAGGTGACTGACAGTATAAATGTTAATGCTGGGTGTGAGCAGAAAGCTTTGAGAAATCTAAGAACAAAAGAAAAAAGGAAAAATGGCCTGAGGGCAAGTAGAATAGAGGGACATTCAAGAGCTCTTTTTTTTGGCGAGGAACAGCTGCTGCTGCAGAACAGAGGTCAAGGAAAGGTACGAACAAACACCAAGTCCAGTACATCTGGCTTGTTGTTTAAACACTGTCCACCAATTCTACACTACAAAGTATGGTTAGAAACAACAAAAACAACCATATACACCCACACACAAAAGAACCCAAAACAAAAACAAACAAACAAAAAGAAAACCAAAGAAAACCACAAAAAACCCCAACCAAAAAACCTTAACATGAACCAAGGATTGTAAACCTTAGAGGGTATCTTAATGTTTATTAGCAGACACCAGTGTATCCAAACATAAGTTTAACCCCATGATATTTCATTTTATGCTGATGACGAGGAACACACTGTGAAATTAGTTTTGTACTTTCACTAGTTCCTTTCCACTTGACAGCTGGATTCCCTGAATGGCAGGCCGTGATACTTTGATAGAAGAAAGACAATGCATTACTCAAATTATACATATGCATAGCAGTTCAGATACTGCTGTCATAGTTTTCTGTATGAGAGGAATACTTCTGACTTTTCAAAGAAAATTACTACAATGATTTAGCATTGCTGATTTTTTAATTCTGTATGTAGCCCTCAAAGCGCCTTTTTAAAAAATGGCTTGTTAACTTCATTCTAGAAATTAAGGAACCGAACTGATTTTAACATTGAATTAAGCAAAATTGCACAAGTACAAGTAATTTGTTTTCTCCTTCTGCAGTCCCTGCAAAGCCAAAACATATTTCTTATGATGTAAAGCACTGCAATTATAAAAAACAACCACACATTACAGAAAGAGGAGCTATCCCTCAATTCTCCAATTCCATTGCTAAAACCTTATGTTTATATATTAAACAATGATTGTAATGGTCAATAAATCATTTAGTGTATTAAGCTGACAGACACTATAAACTGAACTTACTACTTCTGAAGTTCATAGTTATTTTCACTGATTTAATCATGTTTGAAACTTCCACAGATCATTTTATTTCCAGAAAATAAGAATAGTTCAAGTTTCCATCAGTACCAGAATTTAGAGTGCTGACGTGATCACTGAGAAAAATTAAAGTATTATTAGTTAAAAATATCAGAGAAATCTCAGACATGCACATATAAATCTGGTGAAGTAATGATACAGTAAAGAAACCTATATTTCAACCTAAGAACTCAGTAAATGCCCAACTACATCAGTGTCTTGTTAAAACCCTCTAGTCTACTGCCACAAAGATCTGATTTAGTTAATGTTAATATTCACATGGTATATGGGTGACAGCAGGCTAAGTCACATAAGTACTAGCAATCTTCAGGAGCTTACAGTGCCATAATGTGGTTAAACTGGCTTGATTCTTAACTTATTTCTCTATTTTAAAAACACAGAGGATCAATTTATGTCATTGCTGCATAGGAACTGAGGTCATAAATGAAGAATATACCAAGTAAAAGGCACAGGTCAGAATCTTAGTCAAGGGGAAGGGATGTGATGTTCTCTCTCTGCTAGGGATACCAAGTGTGGGTGTAACTTCAGAGGCCATTCAATCAACACTGAAGTAGTTCACTTGCCTTCTTTCCTGGTTTAGTGCCCTATTGAGTTTTTCAAACTCTGCATTCTGAACCCATAATACCCCAAACTCTCAGCTGGCAGCAGCATTCAGTAGCACTTCAATGCTCCCCTTGCTTCCAAGTGAATGGCAATTCACTCACTCAAGAGAAGAATGAAAGAGCTGGCCAAAACCAGGGATAGGCATATAGTTTAGGAAGGCAAGTAGCCAGGGATGGGTAGCTGGCAGAGTGATTATAAAGACTTCTACTGACTGATAATATCTGGTATGTATTCCCCTGCCCCAGAGGAACTGAACATCTGTCTTAAAATCACATATGACACAGGAGCCAGCAGCTGTCACTATTAAAAACAGGTAGTTTAGGGAAGTTCTTAAATTATGGGGCAAGTCAGCTGGCCATTGCAGAAGAAATCATTCCAAGCCTTCATATAAAAACACCTAACCCCTCACTGCTACAATTCCTTCCAGGACCATCAGTACCCACTGCCTGTCTGTACACTGAAATGCTGTCATTTGAGTGACATTCACCACTTTTTCCAGAGTTAGATGTCATATTTTGAAGTCAATTTAAAGTTCACTGACAACGCCAGGTTTACAGCCCTAAATCTGAAAGGGGGCAGTGTTGTTTAACCAGAAAGTGGTGCTCTCTGTTGCTGTTAATTACAGCTCTTCCTGCTGGGGTTTTTACAAGAAAGTAGGCCAGCAGGAAGTGTCATTATATTACAGCCTGTGGCTCCATGCATGTGTTCCTAAGTTGACAGTCAAGAAATGTCCTTTAGCCTTTTTCACTGTCCTTTTCAATATGAAAAACAAACTGCTCAGATTGCATAAAAGGATGAAATATGCTACTGCATGCATCTCAAAGAAGAGAACAATACAGGTACATAGAATGCAGCTTCCTACTGAGGCAACACAAACAGTTCCTTGTGTGTTCATGATTTCTGATGTTCCTTCTCAATTTACCTAGCTTATAAAGACTATTGCAATGAAACTTTCTTAGTCTTTTCTCACAGACCTCATATCAGTTAAAAAATAAAAGACTGATTAGCTGACTTACCAGGTGATAAGGCTTTGGGGGACAAAGGAAGGGAGGAAGAGCTACTAAGGAAAGACATACTGTGAGCTGCCCACCAAAACAGAAAAAACTCAAAACGAAAAAATTTGAGCTACTCATGACACCGCCTATGCTGCTTTCACACCTATGTAATCCCCTCAATATGCATATTGAATTCAATAAGATGCTTTAAAAAACACTATCACTTCAAAACATTAAAGAGATATGAAAGAAAGATGTGTATCAATATGGAGTAGACTTTGGCACTGTCAAGAAAGGGAGGTAAAGTTTCAAGAGTTCTAGGAGAAACATAATCAAAATGCACCTAGCATCTGAAGGTACCTGCAGTCTCTAAGGTACTGTGAATTTCTCTAAAGTGGTGACCAATGTAATGGACTTACACACTTGCAAATTCTACTCCTAGTAAAGAGCTACCATCAAACCATACTACTTTCTAGATTCAGTTCCACATCAACTGCATCAATCGAATGCACATTTCAGGCACTTAAGTGATTGTACGCAAAATTTTCAGAATAAACACTGTCAACCAAGGATTAGATCAATGAAAACATTGAAAAAAATCACTTGGGAGTTTGAGAAGTAATCGGAAAATGAGCCTTCTACAACTTTAACTATTAGAAGCCCTGCATTTCCATTAATAAAAAAAAAAAGCAGTAAAAAAATTCAAACACACACAATACCCCAAAACAACCAAAGCAACACCACACACTCAGTTTGAAAACAATCCTGAATTACACTCTAAGCAACCTCATTATCCAATAAGCAACTTAATATCACTGTATCTGTTAACTTTCCCCAAGAAAGGCTGCAGTTCTTGTAAAACCATTTCCTTAATACTTTGAGCTATACAAAAGGCATAATTTCCGTCTTATAAACATAATTCTTGGTAGACACAAGAAATGCTTGACCTTATTTCTAACAAGAACTGCAGGCTGACACCTTCCATGGAGTAAGTTTTGACTGGCTTTTTTTTTTTTTAATTTTATTTATACATCTATTTTTGTTGTCGTCTTTTTAATTTGCCACAAGCAGAAGATTAGCTATTCATTTTCAAGACCAGTTAGGATCCTCTCATTTTATCATTACACCCCTTAAGTTAGACATTGCCTAAAGATGCTTCCAAAAAAATAATTTAAGAAGTAATAAGAATACCATTTAAATCAATCCATCTCTGAATCCAGCTTTGGAGGCCTGACAAATTTTGTTAAAAACTCTGGCAGCAATTGCCGTATCATTTTAAATTAAATTTAAAATTCAAAACTGTGGTCATGATAAAATGACATTTTAAGTATGCTACAAAATTACTGCAATACCAGCCAATTACTCAAATCCCAAACAGAATTCTAACATAAGATTTCAACATAGAAAACATGTATCGAGTATAGTGAATACCAGGTTAGAAGAGTTCTTACCTTCATAGATAGCTTTGAAGCCTTGGGCACTGACAGCAAAATCTGTGGTGAAACAGAGGGTGAGGATAGATCCTGTGCTCACAATAGATGATGGAAGCTGAAATCCAGATAACCTGTGCAATAAAAAGGCACAAATTACAAAAACTTTTTATTATAAAGCCCGTCAGTAGATGTGATGAGCTTTATGATAAACATCATGTTTTTACATTTGAACTGCAAACACATTATGGGCTTTACCCTGATGCATCTCTAAACATTCACTGCAAAATTTCAAATCTATTCTTGAGCTTTAAAACTCTCCTATGTTAGCACATCTATGCACTCTCCAGAAAAAAGTGAAAGAAAGACTTGCTTGTATCTACTAAAGATATATAGATTTTTTTTTTTTTTTTTTTTTTTTTTTTTTTTAGGACTCATTTTAAGATGAAGACAGGCAAATTTAGGACACCTAGAAGTAGATACTCAGGCCTTCACTCACTCAGAGATACTTAATACAATTTTACATAGCTTAAACTATCCTGTCCATCCTCCAGGTGCTGCTTCAGAAAAACATGGATGTCATATATTCAGTGTAATAAACATTAACTGACTGAAAAACAAACAAAACCACCACACTGCCATTTAAGAACTTCAGAAAAAATTACCTTACCTTTCCCCTCTTATTAGTAGTCGCGCCTTTATATACAAAACGGAATTTTGGATAAGCTATAATTACATTGCAATATTGATTATAAGACAACTTCCCAAAATCTCGATTTTTTTTTTGAGGGTAAAATAGATTGGGGAAAAATGTTTAATCCTTTGCTGAAACATCACTAAAAACAATTTTTTAGACCTGGCTGATACTAGTGAGATGTTTTTTTAATTATTAATTTCTTATAAGTAAGATGTAAGACACCATTACTGTCCCACAAAAACAAAACTATACTGGTAGTTCAGTTAATCACTAGTTAATATCTGCATTGTACAATAGGGGTATGTGATTGAGTATGTATAGGATAACCCTTCCAGAAAACCGCTTTTGTTCAAATTTCTTCCTGAAAGAGCTTCTTAGAAATGGAAACAGATAATTTAAAAAACCCAAATAAATAAACACAAAAAGCCCACCAGAAAAGCTTTTTGTTTAGATCTAGGTGGTTAAGACAATCCATGTATTTAAAAAAAAGAAACAAAAAACCACCTTGCCCATGAAATTTATGGTACAATGAAGTTATAGTTCATTAATTGGCATCCAGAACTACAGAAGAGAAATGACTGTAAACAACATACTAGTAGAGCAGTGTCACTGAACTAGATGTTTTTTGAAAAATTAGGTTTATTAAAGACCACTTTCATATATAAAAACCACGTAAGAGGAACTCCATGCTTCAATTACACCAGTCAGGTGGTTCCCCATCTCTTTCCAATTTTGAGCTTTGGAAAACAAATAGAAGAGTCAGAGATCAAAGTAAGAAGAGCTTTAAATGCAGATGAAGGCATACAGTCAAGGCAACAAAAGCAGCAAAAATCTTTCTGCATTTCTTCCTTTAATTTTATACAACATTTTCTCCCATGTGGTAATTAGCTGTTTGCTCTAATCTTTTTACCTTCTGTGTACTTGTCAACCTAATACTCCTTTTCCACCTCATTTACTCCAATTCCAGAAATAAGCAGGCTGATTTTCCTCTGTCTTCAAACTGCAGAACTACCATAAGGCTTGCCACAGCTTACGTTCATACTTTTGTATGTTCTCTCACCTTCACTAGACGTTGCAGTTTTTAGGGAAATGTGTCTCTTGTTCTATTTAATAAATTAGAGTGGTTATCTCTTTTGCCCTATGTCTGGAGTATACTCTCTGACAGCTCATTGTTAATTTAGGGTGTGTATTTTCTGATCTTACTCATATGTCTCTCTCTTCTTTGAGAAGTGATTCAAAGAGTTCTTGTTTTAAGGGATGTTTTTTTTGGATAGCACTACAGTATTTCCTGGATCTAACATTTCTTGCTAAACTACAGGAAACTAGCATGCATTGTAGGGGAAGAAAGGAAAATCAGCTTGAGTCAGAAGCAGCTAGCCTCAACATTTCACACTATGTGGGAGAACTAAAAAAAGACCCCACAACAAAAAGACCAGAAAAAGTTATATCAATGCAGAACTACAAAGCTTTTGCTACCTCATTCCTGTTTTCTCCATGTGGTCTGGATTTGGTTCATATAAACAAACTTATCTGTGCCATGAGTGGACATCCTGAGTTCTTGGTATGATTTCTATACCAACCTGCTTTGATTCTTTTATAATAAGTGTTACTCCTACAGTATGGATTCTTAGGGGCCAAATAAATTTTTTTCTATAGCATCCTCCTTGAAATACTAGGAGATCATTCTTTAGGCTGACTTTGCAATTCACATTAAAGGAAGACAAATACATTCTTTTATACCCTAAGTCAGTGCACTTAAAGGTTTTGAAGACTTAACAGAGGTGAGAGACTGGAATGTTAATGCGTAATGACTTAAAACATTCTTGCCATTTGCAGAGGCAGCAGGGTGCTTTGCCAGGCCAGGTTTGCACACCAACTCACCCACCCACCCAAGGGGGACAAGGAGAATTTTATATGTGCTGGGTTTTGAGCCAGTTAAGGGAAAAGGCAGCTAAGAAGCAGACCCTGCAGAGGCAGGACAGTGCTCTTTATCATGCATGTCCTCCTGTTTCACAAGTGGCTCACTTGCAAAACTGCCCCCCACCCACCTTACCTGAGGAAGGTGTTGGACATTTACATTCACATGGGACATTCAGACGTCGGCCTGAAGGTATTTGTCCTTTCTGATGGGGAATACCAAGCTCAACCATGCTGACATGAGAGGCAATGTCTTGGAAGGTGTCAAAAACCAATGACTCTAGAAGCACGCCTAGACTAATTTCTGAGGGCTTCCACCAGAGGACTGTGCAAGATGTGCAGTGCTGCAACAGTGTAAAATGCCCATCTGCAGGGGTGGTACCTGGGCCTTGCACCTAAAGCTGAAGTTAAGTTAACACACTGGGATCGTGCTTCATGGGCTTCCCCCACCCGCAACAGACCAAGATGGCCACCGAGACTTTGACCAACAGATGTACAATCAAGTCTCATTGCCAGATCCACGGGCAGTGATATCTTTCTACTCTTATCCTCTCCTTCTGTCTTTCTTTTCTGTATACATTTTCTCAAGTGTTCACTTTATGCTTTTACATTGCTATATTACTAAAGATAATAATAACAAAAAGGGCTACACACCTGCTTTCTATTGCAATTGCTCTAAAATGAACCCTACATATATAAACACCAATCATTCAGTTTTGCTTAACTCTAACTCCCCCCAAGGTTTCTATTAGTAAGAAACTGTGTTACATTCATCTTTTGGGGTGGGTTGTTACTGTAGGAAAAGGAAACTTCAAGTACATCAACATGAAGTGTATTTGATCAAGGTCCTTATACTGCACTAATCCAAAAAAAGTTTACAGAAAAGTCTTTAATTGAAAAAAATCATCAGACTATCTAGGTGCGTCTGTAGTAGCCTTTTTGTCTGAAATATTTCTGAAAGCATCTTTTCATAGTATTCTAATAAATTCAGCAAGATCAAATGCCACCAAATTGAGTGCAAACAAAACCTAGGCAGCAGATTAAAATCTAGTGTGCTATTCTTTAGACATTTCTAGAATTCCACTCTTAACCCACTCAGTCATTTTCCACACACCACACACCCCTGCACTAACATTTTTGCTAGGTGGTTGTAGGTCATGAATCAAAATGTATCTTGCACATTCACTTCATCATACAGAAAAATCACACACCTTCACATGCTGTTTTATCATGGAAACATAGTTTGGCAATTAACATGTAGGCTTTTACAGCAACCAGAAAGGGAACTGTTTAGACAAGTGTGTGTGCTAAGGAAGCAGAATCATTTCAAGTCCCTGTGCTAATAAAATTGTCATTTGATAAAATTGCATTACTTCATGCTGAGCATATGGCAATACTTTAAGCTTAAAATATTGCTACTTCCTTAACTTTCAGCAACATTAATCAGCACAAAATGCACACACTAAAATACTCTGAAACCACAGATGGTATATATTTGGCTTGCCTGTATAAAAGAAACCGAACTTATAATAGAAAACACAGCAGTGCACCACTACTGAGTTCAGACTCTGGAGAAGGAGGTGGGGGGGGCGGAGAAACAACTACATATTTCATTCTCCATTGTAATTTCACAGATCAGCCATTTCTAGTGATAATATCTATAAATATAGAGGGCTTTCTTTCCAGTAGCATAGCAATAGGCCCAGCTGGCTCCACTGAGAACTCCTCTGCTCTCTACTTGTGAAGGCACATTCTTGGACTTCCTGGTACTGAACCACATGACAGGACTTGTGGGGGGGTTGGAAAGATGGTTAGGAGTCTGTAGAAAATGATGTATAAGAAGACAGAATAGATTTTTTAAGTCCTTAAAACATGACAGATGTTATTTTAAAGGGTGAAGCTTACTGTCGTCTTCAGTTATCTATTGGATTGATATAGAAAAAGACAGGTCTTTTGAAAAAGTGCTGGGAGGATGGCAAGCAATGGGTAAGGTGCAACATGAAAAACACAGCTTCATATTAGAAAAACACAACTTCATATTAGAAAAACACACCACCACAGTGGTGGTGATATATTTAAACTGCCCAGAGAAGACCTGGTATCTCCATCCCTGGTGATGCTGAAAACTCAGTAATGCCCTGAACAACATGACTGACTTAGCTCAATGTCAGAAGGTGGCAGGAACAAATAACCACAGTCCCTGCTAATCCAAATTATTCAATGACTTCATGGCCAATATGGAAGGGATAACTACAGTTCCTATCACAAGCAGCTGCCATAAGAAAAACAAGAACACTCAGCAGTTTCCAAGTACAGAAGTACAATTGGATCAGTCTAAAAATTTTTAGGTTCTTTGCATAAGTTTACTAGGGATTGTACCTTTGCTGAGTGTGGGCGTAGTTATGAATTTTTACCAAGTCTCAGCTGTTCACACAGAAATGGATAAGCCTTCAAGCACGGTTAAAGATGAACTTATCTTTGCTGGTGTTTTAAAGACAACCTTGACACAAAAAGATTTTGTTCCTCTCCCCTCCAATGAGGACAACTACATTCTTGCTCCCACAGTCACTTGATTTTTAACAAACATCTTGCACCACATTCATGGTCAAAATGCTCAAATTAAGCAAATGAAGCTTTCCAAAGCAGGTCTATCAGAAACAGCTTTCCAGCAAAAAGCATCATATGATCAGACTGCTTTAAGAGTATGTACTGGTTTCACAATTGCCAAAAACCAATGAGCAGTTGCAAAGGTAAAATAGAAACATTTTCACCATTATATTAACTTGTTTATTTATTCCCTACAGCTGCTTGTACTCCACTGATGTATTCAGGTTACCACATGGGACAATATTTTTTCATGGTTTAATTAATTTTCTTCCAAAATTTATGAGCCAAAAAAAAATCTTTAGAAAAAGGGAGGACCCTGCATCAATGAGGACTGTTTCTTTTCTTCAAATCAGGCCTGTGAAATCTATGAAGTAGATTAATTATTAGTAATAAGGAATTATTGCTAGTAGTAGAATCAGATCTGTTAAAAATGTTGGAATTATGTCTGATATATACACTACCACTCTCAGAAGCAGCAACTAGAGTTTACTTGACTAACAGAAAACATTCTTGCCTGAAATTAGCTATCAAATGCCTTTTGCAAAAGCTGTTAGCCAAAAGGATCAATGTTATTAATAATGAAGTAAATTAAGTTTCAATGAATTGTCCTACAAGCTAGTCTGAGCAAGACAGGAGTAAATTACAAAATCAGATTTATTTTTTCCCCCCTTGCTCAAAATCCATACAAGGAATACTCCTAACATTTCTGCCATTTTACCCTAAAGTGACAGAGGTCATTAACTACCATAGAAAACATCAAAGAGCCATCTGCTATCAGGGTCCTATCTTCTCAGCTTTTACATGCAGTTCTTAAAATTGTCATTTAATATACAGAAAATCCATAAGCTCATTCTGTATTAAATTCACGTTACCACATGAAAACACAAAGTCACTTGCAGGTACTACGTAAAAGATTGTGCTGATCAGTTTCACATCAGAAAACAAGGCAAACCAAGGGGACTAAAGCTTTAAGCCATCTATTGTAGCTCTTCAGAAGAAACTACATCACAGAAGCCAAATATTAAGTACAAAACAAGAAAAATGTTCAAGAGGTAGTGTCTCATATTTGGCCAAACTGGAAACTATCCTAGAACTATCCTATCAATGAAAATTAAGCAAACTCCTTCCATATTTCAGGCATCTGATATCACCAATACCGAATATCTATAGGCTCTTAGGCATGTGAAGAAAAAGCAATTCAGGGCAGACCCTATGGATTCCTGGAATTTATTAATTTATATAATATTGCCTTTGTTATGAGTTGGCCTTGGACATCTGCCAGACCACCATCTAGACAGTCTCACTAATCCTTATCAACAGGATGGGAGGAGAAAATAAGACGGAAATGTTCCCAGGTCAGGATACAGACAAAGAGATCAATTACTAATTATTGTCATGAGGTCATGAGCCAAACAGATTTGACTTGGGGAAAATTAGTTTATTTTATTACCAATTTAAATATGTTTGGACTCTGAGAAACAAAGATAGATTAATCAAAACCCTTCCTCCCCAGGCTCAACTTCATTCCTTCCTTCCCAACTCCTCCACCTCTTCCCTTAGGCAATGCTGGGAACGGGGGCTGGGGCTCATCCACAGCTGTTCTGCAGCTCCTGCCACCTCACACTTTTACCTTGCTCCAGCGTGGGCTTTCCACAGGCTGTGGTTTCTTCAGGGAACATCCTCCTCCTGCTCCACTGTGGCCTCTTCCATGGGCTGCAGGGAATCTCTGCTCCAGTGCCTGCAGCACCTCCTCCCCCTCCTTCTCTCACCTGGGAGGTCTCACAGCTGTTTCTCTCATTTGTTTTTCCCCTATTTTTCTCTGTGGCATTTTCCCTCCTTTCTTACATGTGTTTCCTGAAGATGCCCCCGCCCCGGCCATGGGTTCAGCCACACCCTGCGGTGGGTGGTTGGATCCGGCTGGAACCGGCTGTGTCCAGCTGGAACCAGCTGTGTCCAGCTGGGACCGGCTGTGTCCAGCTGGAACCGGCTGTGTCCAGCTGGAACCGGCTGGAACCGGCTGGGGCAGCCCGGCCTCCCCTCACAGAGCCCCCGCAGCCCCCGCTGCAGCCGGGGCCTGGGCACACACACCCTGTACACTCGATGATACAAGCAGAGAACATTTCACTGCACCTCAATTCATTAATTAAAAAAGTCAAATAATTAATTACTAATTAGTAATTAGAATCAGTTTAAACTATCTGAATGTCTGGACAGAAGCTACAGCAGTGATTTACAAGAAGGTGGTAACTCCAGTTAGTCCACAGCAAACAGCAGCAGTGCTATGACAGCACATTTACAGGATGCATATCCATGAAAGGAATGAGAAGGAGATGTCTTCATAAACAAACTGTGGGCCTCATGGTAGATAAAGCCAGATACTGATAGGTGAAAGAAGCAATGGAAGAAACCATAATATCCATAGGAATTCCACAAATTGACATGGGCTGTTACTCACTCAAGACTGTGCTAATCTCTGGATTTAGACAAAAAGAACAGAAACACAAGGAAAAGAATGGGGAGAGGTGTGGGGGGGTGGTACACATTAGAAAAGGGGTTGGTATTTAGTGACTCGGGAAGTCTGTACCTCTCAAGTACCTCAGCTTGAGTACCTCAGTACTTCCCAGGGAGAGGGAAATGCAGCCGGAAAATGAGGATAAAATGGAGGCTGCATCCTCTAACAATTTAACAGACCCCATGGGAAATGCCCATGACCCCTCCCTTTATTCGAATAAAGTTACAGGACTCCTCTGTCTCTTTTTTGGACATAATCCTCTGATGTTTGTGGATTAATTTTCCTGACATCCATAACATGACCTTTTACGAAGCCACTTGCTGTCAGCAACAAGAAGAGTTACCTACAGGGTAAGACACCAAATGGTACTTAAAGCCAAAAGATCAGCACATCCATTCAAAAAAACCAGGCTTTTACCTGCCACATGTGGAATCACAGCAGCCTTATCTTAATAATTTATATCCATTCTGTTGCCTAAAGGAAGTGAAGATTTAAAACCTGAGACAGCATCTCATACATAAAGGTAACAGAAAAAGCTACTAAGATTAATACAAGATCCATAATTTATAATTGATTTTCTATCATAGAAGATAAATATATATTTAATTTCTGTTAAGTCCTACTGCCCCTGGCCTCAACTTTTTTCTTTAAGTCACAGAAAAAGGGAAGAGCAAATTGTTCGATCTTAACTAAGAATTAATTGCAGGAATTATAACATTAATATTTTGCTAGTAGAGGAAGGTTCCTTATTACTCAAACTCACCAAGTTCCTTCAATAAGCAGAAATAAGCTATAAGCTGAATGCTTATAGCTTATTTGGCCTTGACGAAAAGCATCTGGTTTCTCTAGGTGCCACCAAACAGCCATGGCAGCAAAGGTCCACATCTGCTGTGAGAAGCCCTGATGGTGCACAGCAGCAGGTGACAGCAGTTCCATGAGTCCCTAAGGGAGCAGGGACACATGACATGAGCTGGCCAATGCCAAACCAGCCCACAGCTGGGAGGGGAGCCAAAGTGATGGCAGCTCCCAGGCAGGGGAGATGGGCTAGGGGCTTCTGGAGGTGCAGCTGCTGGTATAGGTGGGGCCACCATCAGGCCCCAGTGGCTCCAGTGGCTCCAGCCTGGTGGAACCATGTGGGGAGAGAGCAATTCCTAGAGTGCTGGGTGCTGGTGGATGAGCCTAGTGGGATTGTTACTTGTGTGGAGAAGGACTTGCCTAATGGGAAAGCACTTCCCCACAGCAGCAGGCACCAAGAGAGGAAAACAGCCAGTTGGTGTCTCAAGTGCCCGGCACTAAGACTGGTGACTGAGGAATAAATGAACCAGTAAGCCACAGCACCGCGCCATGGCCAAGCAGAAGTGCCTTCTTTTCTTGGCACATCTTCTCATTCTAAGGTATTTTCTTACTATTTTTACCTATTGTACACAATGTGCAACTACAGAAATGGTTTAATTTGCCTCTATGCTAAATGACATGAAACATCAGCTAATATTTGATAAAACTGGACAAAAATACAGCAGTGCTCCAGAGTGCCAAAAATCAAAGTGATACTATAAACCGTTACTGCTAAAGGAGTCAAACCAATGTTTTATCTTTAAAAGAAGTAAGTTATTTCACTTACTATAAAGTTAATGACTTTTGAGAAAAAAAAGCTGAAATTTCTAAGTAAAGACGTATCCCAGATTACCTGACTACATAACCAGAAATTGAGTTAGGAAAACAAAGATCTTTCAGGGATTTTGTCACCCATGCCTTGTCAAACAGTTTAAGATATATTCTTCGAAAACATTTGCATTAGTCATTTTAAGATTCATTATGTGAGTTATGTCTGTTTACTCTCACACATATGGATGTTACATCAGTCATCAATTTGGAAAGTGTATCCTATTAACCCTCAACAGTGTATACAGTTATCTGTTATTTTACATAACTTCAGTTGTGAATCTAGCTTGCACTTCCTACGTCAGAAGCCTTTAGAGAGAGATCCACATCAGGCTGGGAACAACGCTACATCAATGAACCATTGTTTCAACTTCAGAATAAATGAGAATGAATTTTATTTGAAACTTTGTATCACAAATCCAATATAGAACATCCATAATGATGTAGATTATTTTCATGCTCCCACTTGTGAGTTGTTTGAAAATGAAAAATGTACAGAACTCTTCAGATGGGGAAAAAAACCCAAAACCAACCAACCAAACAAAACCACAAAAAAAACCCCAAAACCAAAGAAACAAACTGAAACTCACAAACCCTCAAAACCCTAACAAAGGAAAACAAAATTGTATTTTATGTCTCTATTAAATGAAACTTAGGCAGGGGGAAAGTCAGCGAGGAGGATTCTTTTTCTCTTCACAGGCCAGGTACTAATAACTGAAAAATCACCCACACTTCCACTTCTCTAACTTTTATAGGCTCACTTTATATTAGAGTATCAGGGCACCTCCACAAAAACCAGTGGCATGAAGCCAGTGTGAATGGAATGATAACAAGTCGCTTAGAAGCCCTGCAACACAAAAAAATTGCCCGAAGGCTGAAAATATATCAATTTCTGGAGCCTTCTTTTAACGTTTTTACAAATTGGATTACAGTAGTATTGCCAGCTGAAAAAAACCCTACTCCAGCATTTTTGGTGGCTTCACTTTGAACAAAGGCCTGGAGGCAGAAGAAAATATGCTAGCAAATATTTGAATTGATCAGATTTTAGTACAAACAGAATGTTTGTCCTTAGCAGCAATAGTGAGGTATCTAAAAAAACGTTACTGTGCAAATATAAATGTATTTAAGAGTTTATATAGTGTTCAGTGTTCTTTCTGTAAGGAAGACTAAATATTTGTGCCCAGAACTTTATTCTAGAAATGTGTGAAGCTGCAAAGATGGCCTATGATACACAGCAAAATTTGGAATACCAACATGGCTTTGCAGATTTCTGTTACCTGCTTTGCCCAGGCTGGATGGCCCGGCTTTTTTTTTTTTTTTCAATTGCTCAATCCAAAATACATGCTAATGGTTGAAATCACTCGCATTAGTGAATTGTGATGTGAATGTTCTTCATAATTTTTGTTGAGAGATATACCCTTTTGGATTAATGAAAGAAAATAGGACAGCTAATTAAATATTTACATCATTCGAAAGAGTAAATTTCTATTTTAGTGGTTTCAGGTCATTATTTTTCAACTTTTCTTAGAAGAAATTTTTTCACATGTTGCTGAAAAGATTAAAAAAGAAAAAAAAGAAAGAAAAAGTGATACAAAGTGAAAAACAACCTAAGTTTAAGTAAACCCTGCCTTTTTTGTCACTCATTTCATAGGCCAAATTTTGAAGATGGCTTTTATATAGTTTTGCAAGATTTTGTTTACCTAAATTTATGTTCTCAGTAATCAATCAGATTCAAAATAATGGAAGGTAGAGGCTTTAATTTTTCCAGATCTAAGTTTCCCATTTACAAAATAAAGATAAAACTAGAAACTAAATAATGTCTTTTGAATTCACAGGGATGGAACACCAATCCTATGAGGAAAGGCTAAGGAAGTTGCAGTTGCTCAGCTGGAGAAGAAAAGCCTCTGGGGAGACCTCACTGAAGCCTTCCAGTACTTGAAAGGGGCTTAATAAGAAAGGTCTGGATAGGGTTTCTAGTAATGCCCATTGCAGTAGGAGGAGGGGCTATAGTTTTAAACTTAAAGAGGGTAGATTTACACTAGATATAAGGAAGAAGTTTTTTATTTTGAGGGTGGTGAAACACTGGAACAGGTTGCCCAGAAAGGTGATGCTGCACCCCTGAAAACATTCAAGTTCAGGTTGGACAGGCCTCTGAGCAACCTGATCAAGTTGAAGATACCATGGCTCATGCAGGGGGAATTGGACTAGATGACCTTTAAAGGTCCCTTCCAACCCAAAGTGTTCTGTAATTCTATGACTCTATGAATTCAAGTACATTGCAACTTGTAGACAGATCCAGAGTTAGGGGAATAGGATGAATTTATTTCAATATGTCAAATCAAAAGAATGTTAAAATAATGTGCAGTTGTCTTATTTAGAGCAATTCATTTTGGCAAAAGAAACTTAGGCAATCTCCAGATCATCTGGAATGCTACTGGAAATATTTCTTATAGCTGTAAGACAAAAAACTGTACTTAAGGAAGAACAACCAATGAAGTTCCAAACCCAAAAGTGTTTGGAGCAATCAAGTGACACCTTTCCTTCACCTTCTGTGCCTTTCCAAACTCTGTACCTGTTCAGCTTAAAGAATCTTCTCAGAGTGTTTTTATATGTTACACATATTATAAATTTGTCCCTATGAGACTTGTCACTCAATAAAATAATGTATCCTGTTCAGAACTGAGGAAAGGATTTTCCTTCACTGTCACCTCATTATGACTTTACTTTTTTTCCCTGAAGTTAATTGTTCTGACAACTCTATTTTAAAGAGGTCAGGCTTTGACAGTTTTAGACTATCTGCACAAAGCTCACTATATTAACTTTCTGCTCCTATGTTTTTACTCCCAAGAGCTATGACATTCTTCTTTTCTAGTAAACCTTTGAAGTCTGTCTATTATTTCTACCCATCATGCTCAAAGTTTAGTCAGTATGTATCATTTATTACTTGAATACCTCCTGTCAAAACTGCTGCTTGGTTTGTTTGTCCTTTATAAGAAAGAAACCTAGTGGGTATTTCAGTGAGTCATAAAGATCATTTTATCTAAATTTAACTTTAAAAAAAAACTTTTTTGAAACTAACTAGTTTTGATAGTTTCAAGTGGCACTTAAAAGAATGGTTGCTGCTACTAATATGAAATAATGATCAATTCTTGAAATGTTTGAGAATTATGTGAGTGCTTTGGGCTAACTGTAGTTATTGTATTAAGCATCATATACTCATATTTTTCATCATTATGTCACTTGTCATCTCCTTTGGACATATTTTTGCAGTATTCAAAAACCTTCAGGAACATAAGTCATCTTTGTAGCTCAGTGCTTAAATTTAAACATCATTCCTATGTAGAGCATGAGTAGGCTGTAAAAGAAAAGGAGGAGGCACTGCACATACAAGAATATCTGACATAGTCAATCAAGACATGGAGACATGGACTTTCACCAGAGGATCCATTTAGAGTGCAGACAGTCTGGACTGGAGGGAAAAGCAGTAGTACAGCTTCTTTCTTACCCTGTAGTAAGGATCACATACCTTGGCAAAGATCCATAATGCTTAAGAAAGCTCATGATGCACCTGTGAAAGCTGGACTTACTATATGCTGAAGTCCTTAAATTTTTATCTTTGCTGACTTTTTCACTCATGCAAATGAAATTCAACTATCACATTTTTAATATCTTTGTTTTGCCACACCAGAATTTGGCACTGTGTTTGTTTGATATAACAGTTAATGAATCTCAGACTGCAGTGACTTTTTTAACCAGAATTCTTTTCTTAACTCTTAGAGCAAAAATCTTTATGTTGAAATGTCAGCTTATTTTCAGAATATTCCTCCCTCGTACATATTCTATAGCAGTATATGGTGTAATTTAGTGTACTGAATTCCTATTGTGATCTACCTTGAGTTGCTGGTATGCATACAGATTTTAATGATTGCCCTCAAAGTGCCCTCTCTAAGGTGCCACCTTATCAGTATGCCCTCTTATCAGATCTTCAACAAATTCAGAAGTAATGATGCAGAACAATCTCCTGTTAAATTTCATGGTGAACAAATTTTGGTATCTTCAGCCTGAAATATCACATTCCAAAAGCAAGTTAGAAATAAACCTTAATTGAGAGATATTTCATCTTTTTCTCTGAGCATTTTTTGTGCTTATATTTTAAGTCATCTTGGTAGAGGTTCACCCTAGGATGCATAATTTGATGCTTCATCTCCTCTTATCAGAACACTTTATCTTGTTCTCCTGTCCTTTAATCCTTACATATATAATATATCATTTCAGGGCTTATGATCATCATTGAGATTATCTATAGTAATATCATTTTTAGTTTGGAACAAATTGTTTCTTATGGATGACTTACCCTAACAACTGTATTCAGGTGAGTCATATTTTGCTAGTTTAAAATGTTCTCATTCTAAGTGCTTCTTCCAAAGAAATGATGTATGCAAAGCCTTTTTTTTTCTCATACTTTCAATTTCAGCAAACTTTCCCTTAAGATTTTATCATAATATTTGTACATTAGCCGCAAGCAATGGGTATTGCATAGTTACCTGAAGCAAGGTACATATTAGGCAAATTCTGCCATTAAATTTCTGCAGGAAAGTGGCAATGCTCTGCATTATCCGTTAGCCTATTACATGTCACTTACCCCTGCAGATGGTCTTGTGACAGCTGCCCGAGGCTGCCCTTAGCTACTCATGTGTGTCCAGATGCTGCAGGATGTGGGATCTGAACACGGGTAATAGTCTTAGGGGTTTTTCCTTTAACACAGTATTGGATACCACCAGGATACTCAGGTGGCCTGCAGAGCTCTGATATCTGTTTCAGAGGGCAGCCTACAGACTCCGCAGAAGTACCGACTAGAAGAGATGGAGTGGGCAGATATAACATTACTTGACAGCGAGGAAGCCAATGATAAAATAATTACTATTGAAGGAAAGTATTTTAGATTTATATTTTCTATCTTAATTTTCAGTTTTTCTCATTAATTTGAATAAGAGTTTTAGCTAAACCTATTGCTTAGAATGTATTTTTATTTGGGTGTATTTATATTGTCACTGGTTCATATTTATGTAGAACAGTTTGTAGTCCTTAGCTTTTTCTCATGAAAGTGCTGACTTCTGCAAATTGTTGTTATTTTAAAAGGGTAAAAGATGTCTTTGGTGAAACAGCTTCTCAAGTCTCTGATGCCCTTTGTGGCTAGAGAAAGGTTTTAATACCATTGCAGAAGATTTCACATGCCTACGGAACAGTCATGGCATGGGCTACAGCAGTACTTAGGTATTCCCTGACAAGGTGTTAATATCGAGACTACAGACCTCTCCAAGTAGTGGGTGGTAGAGAAACAAGTATGAGAAGTATGAAATAGCTAAGAAGCAGTAACTGCTATTTGGATGGATGACAGAACAAAAAGCAAGAGAACCACCGAGACCAAAATAATAATGAGTTTCAGGGAAGACAGCTATGCAACTAAGAAAAACATAAGATGTGAGTGAATGCTGCTTATTCGAAAGAGATGAGGAAGAAAAAAGCTGTGGGAAGGAATGTCATGTTTTATGGGAAAAGAAGGTAGCCTTAGTTAACACTAAGAGAATTTGGCTTATCTGACAAAGATTCTCAGGGAAGACATTATAAGGAACATTATTAGAGACTACTAAATAGAGGACCAGATGAAAGGAGTCCATTTTTCCTGGAATTTTCTTTTACTTCCTTTTTATGCTCCAGATTCAATTAAGCTGCATGCAGCAAATGAAGGAGTAAGCCTGTCTCCAGAATTCAACTCCTGTATTGAATGAACATCTAAACCAGCCTGTTTGTCTAATGCCTATGAAAGAGACCTAGCCAGATTAACCAGCATGACTAAAGCCTGTAATTTTTAAATACCCCTCAAGAAAAAGACTTCCTGGACTGAGATGAGATGGGAGTGTGAAAGGCAAGTGAGAAAACTGCGTAAAATTGATGGCAATTCCCTCTGCTACTGAAATAGAATAAAAAGGCAAATGCCAGCTGAGAAGATGGAACACAAACCGACTGTGAATGCTGCCTTTCTTGCCATTGCTCTTAAAACCATCATGGTTCACAAAAGTAAGGTTTGCTCAGAGGTCAAATGTCAGTGTAAACGCAGGGTCCCTGTTTTAAACAACCAAACAAAAATGAGACCTGAAGTTCCAAATGTCAATTCAAAAAGAAAGAAAAAGCAAAATAGGAAAGGAGGGGATACCTAATGAAGTTAAAGGGGATACTTGATATGTTAAAAAAAATAAAAGACAGGAAAAAGACCCACCAAACTTCTTTGGTGCAGTTTTTAGTTTCTCCTACCACTTTGTACTTCCCATAATACTACACTATGATGAAAATATTTGATTTTCCTTCTCGCTCTTTTCTTTTTCTTTTTGGTTAGCTGTGATTTATTTTAATGCTGGGGAAAGGGCACTGGGGGTGGGAGGGTGGTGTGTTATTAAATTTCCTTACTAGAAGACTCTAGTTATTGCTTTTATTAGTCTGTCAGTATTCACCTTCCTTTCCTTAGAAACCTGTATTTGATCACTGAGTGAAAGAGGTATATGGACTAAATAACCTAATGAAGTTGTTTCAGGTTTATCTGCTGCAGATCTATAGATGCAGTTTTATTGTTACCTGCTGGCCTGACACAAAACCTACCTTTTATTGATTTGTTGATGGAACAGTGTTATTCAGTACTGCAGATGAGAGCACTTTGATCTTTTAATTTCCATATGCTTGGTAGTATTAAAAGTTCTTATGCTATTTGTGTCCTTTGATCTGGGATCTGTCATTACATGATGAAACTCCACCTATCAAAATAAACCACTTTTCCTTCCATGTCAGCATCTATTCTGTAAGTGGCTTTGGGTTTGTTACCATATTAAAAACAAGAACAACTGTTGTGATAACAGTGGTTCTCATTGAATATTTTTGCTATTTATGCAAAATATTATGCAGGATGTGTAAAATAAAATATTTGTGCAGGATATTTAAAGCAATTTTAATGTGTTCTTTATGGCTACATTTAGGTTTTAGCTGCTCCTTCTGATCTCTTTGGTGACAGACTATGATTCCTTTCACAATATGTGTATTTGGAATATATTTTTTTTCTTTTTTATGAAAATGCTTATATTGAAAAAAGAATCCTCTTCTTACTTCTTAATGATAACAAGAATTTGTGGGATGTCATTGCTTTCCTGTGACCGGGGTTTTTAAGAGCAATATTTTACACATTCGAGGAATAAGGAGTAAAAATGGTACAGTTTTAACTCTCCTGCATATCAGGAGAAAATTCCTGGAAAACTGTCTATTCTGATAGTGGTGGTAGCAGTTTACTGCAATAGTAGCTTATTTTACATTTTAAGAAAAAAATAATTCTGTACTTCTGAGCAATTTCCTTTTCTACATTTTACTGAATTAAGTACAAGCTTATAAAATGTTGATAAAATAGTACCATATCTATAGAAACGGATCTCTCAGTGGAAGACTCTGGAGTAATTCTAACCATGTCCTTCCTATAGGAAACAAATTCAGTTATGACTGAACAGAATACTATATATGATTTTGCAGTCACAGCCTCTTAAATTTACATTAACTTTCTGATGCTTGAGAGTTAAAGAATTTAAAATTACACAACAGATGATGTACTGATGAAATTCATAAGTCACTGAATATAAATTGCCTAATGATTTGACTACATGAAAAGGAAGTGTCAGACAAGGGAAAATACTAGAAGTGTGTTCCAAGACTTGTACTAGTCTTATGAATAGTATTTATTAATAACTGAAAAAATGGAAAAAGTGTGGTAAAGACAGACATCATGTCAGATAGGATGAATCACTGCATAGGATTTCATTGATTCTGAATCCAGCAACCTGACCTGACTGCCTGCATCATTTTACACAGATAAAATTAGTTGAGGGGAATAGTAGTTCCAAAGACGAATTAAATGGAATTTTAAAAAAACCAACAACAACAAAAAAATAGCCCCTAAACAAAAACAAAAAAAATTTCCAACAAAACCAAAAAGCTCCCACAAATACTGACACACTCAAAGAAGTGATTTCAGCAAAAGGCCATTAAGGTGCTTGAGTAGGAGGGCATGATCTGTGTGAAGAGGATGAGGAAATTGCAAAAAGGGCAGTAAAAATATAAGCTAAAGCCTAGTTTATGACATCATATTATCAACCATGGTTCATATGCAAGATGGACACAAACTCGTCTCTGAGGTGCCCATTGAAAGGATGAGACACAACAGTCTGTAGCTGCAACAAGGAAAATTTCCCATTGAAGATAAGATGTAAATTATGAAAAAATATTGGACTTTTCATTAGTGTTACTATTCAAATGGTATTCCCTTTTAGGAAAATAAAATAACTTACCACACAATATTACACAGTGCCACCCAATTCAAACTTTAAACCAAGGATTGTACAGTTTGCTGGTACTGCCACAGGCTGCCAGAAACAGCATCTTCTGCTTGAATTACAGTGATACTTTAGGGCCATCACTTCAATGCATCCTTCCTGAAAACCTCTGATCATCCTATTTTCTTTTCTGAGAGGTGCCAACCCCTGTATTTTAGGCTAATGATATTGGTATTGTGGAGTATTTACATAGTAAACACACACTTTTTGAGTAAACACTATTCTTGTAACACTGGAAATTTAGCAGAAAGAAGAGCAGTTGAAAATGCCATGCTGAATATCATATCAGTCTGACAAGTTTGGTCAGCCTATTAACCTAAGCCACTGCAACAGTCTGAAAAGGAAATGTCTTTGGCAGCTGCCTTGTCAAGAGAGAAATACAGGAAAGATCATATATTGATGCTCAGAGGAATAATCGGCTGCTTAGATTTTAAAAATGCTGATAATGAAGTAGGAATAGTTATTTCCATTAAAACCTCGTAGGTATTAGTTTTAGATGTCATGCTGAAAATCTGCTGTATTTATGAACATAACATGTATACTATTAATATGTAGCAAAAATGCAATCAAGTGACCTCTCACTTGTTAGAAGGATCTTTAAATAGTACCCAGCAGGTTATCACCATGCTAGAAAAAGATTAGCCTGAACGAAAATAAAGTGCAAAATAAATATGAAGCATTAGAATTCAAGTCTCAATTTCCAAAAGCGAAACAAACCAAAGCGTGAAATCAAAATTATAAAAAAGAACAATTAAGATCATTGTTTCAGCAGTGCCTCTCACCATTAAGCAGAAAACCCAAACTAGACGCACTATTCATTCTAGCCATCATCACAGCCAATCATGGTGAGGAAAAAAAAAAGAAGACATTTTTTTCCAGTCAGATATTTTGCACAGTTTCTTACTTTCCTGCCACATTTTTCTATAGACAATAATTAGAGTGAGCAAATATGGTATATGGAAATTAAAATCCCACCAAGAAAAACTTTCCTGGTTTTATTTTTACTGTTGTTTTTTACTACATTCCTTCATTCTTTTTTCTCTATAGGCCTGGAACATTTAACCTAAGATCAACTCATTTTTTTTGGTTTTTAAACAGGCTTCCCTCCACTTACTACATATTGAGTTTGAGGTTAGCTATCCAAAACTGGATACCATGCATCAGCTAAAGTCTTTCCAGTGCTAAAAGAAAGTCAGGGTTTCTTTTACATTGCTTGCAGAAGTCTATTTTTCTGTTCATACATCCCAGCATGGAGTTTTGTCTTCTTTTACCCTGTGCAACAATTTGGCATGTTGACGTGTTGATATGAATTAAAATCATAAACCTGAAGAGCCCTGTATGTTTTTCTATAACATCAGCCTTACTCCTTCTGCATTAGTCACCTAGCTGTTGTTAGTTTGGGGGTATTTAATAAAGCATAAAATACAGGTCTTCACAGGTTTTGGAATCACAGAATATTTTGGAAAAGTGCACAAGACAGTAGCACCAGAAGAGCACTTTCACTACTTAGTTTAATTTCTTCTTGTGTATTGATTTGATTTTGTTTTAGAATGTGTACTGAAAAGCCACATCAAAAAATTCAATTGCCCTCTCTTCAAGAAATTCAAACCTCTTATGAGGTTTTAATTTTTCAGTGTAGACAGTACTCATTTTGACGCATCCCTCTTACATAATGGTATAATATTCTCTCTTAAGAAATAGAAAATGACTAATATTTCTTTAGTGTACTGCTAAAATCCTGCTCTATTTTACAATCCAGATAAATTACTTTATGCCATTAACACTTTAATCTGTTCTGAATAACTCCCATGAATGCACTCCAGGAGGCAAGAGACAAAATTGAGTGGTTTTACAAAGTAATGGTATAGAAGCAATTTCTTTTAAATTGTGATATGAATTGAGAACTCCAACCTAGACTCAGCACACTTTAATAGTATGTGAAAAATTCAACACTTCTATCTCTGAAAGTAAAATGCCTGACTGTGGTATTTCATTCATAGATCCAGCTGTAATTGCTATTGTGGCGTCTTTTACAGACAGTGATTTGAAAAGGTTCCAAGTTGTTTACTGTAAAACACAAACACACTGTTGATACTGCTGGTCCTCCTGGGGTTTTTGGGATTTTGGGTTTTTTTTTGTTTGTTTCTATTAGAACATTCATACCTCCAAAACTGAACAGTTTTTGTCTGCCAATTAAGAAATACACCAAGGTTTATCTAACCTTCCAAAGTTTCTGGCATCAATCATTCCTCTATACATTTGTGCATAATTTGCAGGAAGGCTCTAATTTTCTCAATTGATAATGATCCCTTAATTTAGTTTGTTTTGCAGCTTTTCAAAATATGAATGCTCTGTCTTTGGGTTTTTTTTTTCTTTCTAACTTTCTGATTATTAAGGCCTTTGCACTATTTTGTGTAGGTGGCTGAGACTGAATCTTACTTAATAATTAATTTTCAGGCAAGTTATTATTACGGTGTTTCTTGTTTTCCCCCTTGTGATTTTCCTGAGATGAATTTTTTCTTCTATTTATTATTTACTTCTATTTTATTATTTACATGGACTTAAAGCATCTGCTATGAGTTGATAACCAGAGCTGATTTCAGTTAGAGGTATATTAAGAAAAACTAGAGAGAAGCACTTTTACAACTGAAACCTGGTATCTTATATCCACTGAAAATAAGCTGTGAGTAAATTTAAACTAATATATTTTTCAAATCAAAATGACCTTTTTTTTTCAATCCAAATTAAAATAAACTTAGATGCCCGGGAGTGAAACATTATGGATTTTTACATATCTGCAACTAGTTATACTATATAGCTCTTATATTAAAACATGGAATAAATACAAACTAGAACATTAATCTGTGTTGATGGTATACAATCCGTGAGCAGAGATAACACTTACCTGTTTAATTCTCAGAGTGTGAATAGATTTCCCAGAGTATTACAAATCTTTTGCCATTAGCTCTCTATGTATTTGGTGGCACTGTAGATTTCACCTTTGTTGTGTACCAGCAGCCCTATGATAATGATTTCAAAGAAAATGCAACAGCATTTATTGAGCAATGTGATGCTGCCCAGCTCTGTTTTATGTTACTGCCTATAGCTGCAAATTGGGTCAAAGAAATAGTGTGATTTTGCTGTGAGCCTGTCATTGTCTCCACTTACCCTGTGCAGGTTTGGATCTCCGAGCAGTTTTGATGTACATGAACTAGATATTCCCAGTGCTTCAAGGGGGCATTAGGTTAAAAACCAGCCCGTTAGCTAAACCATCTCTGAGTCATCCAGTGTGTACATAGCACTTTTTGTCTCCAGTGAGCTGAGCACTGTATTTAGTGGAAGCTTTTTGCCCAAGAGACAAACAGAATGTAACCTGAAGCAAAGCCCCTGACCCTATACAATGCAGAGGTGCAGGACTCAGCATCAGCCACTTTTAATGGTGTGCCCCCACTGCACCTAATTACTTGCTAATGCAGGAATAGTCTTTTAGTAGCCTCAGTTTACTGAGTCATTCACAACATCTAAACACTTCTATATGCACAGAGATGCAGAGTTTCCGAGAGAATTTTTAGGTTAAACATGAACTCACCTAAACAGCATAAGTAAGCTTGGACTGCATCTATTACTTCAATTACTTTTAGAAATAGCTTTTCATTCCTTTATATATAAAAAATTCTTTACATATAAATATGTGATGGGAACTGCAGGTCACAGGAGGGGATTCTGCCTCTCTATTCTGCTCTGGTGACACCTCACCTGCAGTGCTGCATCCAGCCCTGGGGTCCCCAGCACAGGAAGGACATGGACTTGTTGGAGTCAGTTCAGAGCCACTAGGCCACTAAAATGGATAGAGGGATGGAGCATCCCTCCTATGAGGAAAGGCTGAGAGAACTGGGATTTTTCAGTCTGGAAAAGACAAGGCTTTGGGATGACCTACTTGCAGCTTTCAAATACCTGAAGGAATCCTACAAGAAAGAGGGAGAGGGTCTTTTTAAGGGCCATGTAGTAATAGCAACAAGGGGAATATCTTAAAACTGAGAGTAGGTTTAGATTAGATATTAGGAAGAAGTCCTTTATTGTGAGGCTGGTGAGGCACTGGAACAGGTTGCCCAGAGTATTTGTGGATACCCCACCCCAGGAAGTGTTCAGGGCCAGGTTGGATGAGGCTCTGAGCAACCTGGTCTAGTGAAAGGTGTTTCTGCCCATGACAGGGTGTTGGGAACTAGATGATCTTACAGGTCCCTTCCAAACCAAAACATTCTGTGTTTCTATTCTATGATTATATATATAAAGCATTTACCAATAGGTTTGTACAAAGTAAATCCTAAAATATTAACTGGCAGTATTGTTTCTTTGCAAATACAATTTTTTTCAAAATTATTCTGGTTTAGAATATTTTGCTGCTGGGACACATACATTAGAGGCACATGTACTGATTTTCTAGCTTTGAAGGACCTGGTTTTGGTGTCTGATCCCTAAGGCCAAATTCAACTGCATTAAGCATCTAATGTTCTTAGGCACTGTGGAGTTAAATGCCTCAAACCTGAGGATGACAGTAAACATTGAGGTAAGTTAATCGTCCTGGAAATGTTGATGGTACCTTAAATAAAGTTACTGCAGGCTGGCACAGCTCTCTACTAAGGATTCATTTTCCAAAACCACCTCATAGCCTAGGATCCCTGCAATTTCTTGTGATAAGAATGGGTACATTTCAGTCACTCCAGAAGGATATCTTTTCTGTTTAAGTAATTAAATTAGATGCCAACATCTCCTGTAGAGAATATTTTCTCTAACAACATATTGATGTACTAAATAACTCAAAGCATTAATCTTGGTGTGAGACTTTTTCATGGTTTAGTGAAACCACTACAGACTTGTTCTTGTCTTTCTTTTGACTATGGTGTTTTAAAACCAGTTCTTCTGTTTCTTATCTGTGAACCTCATCAACAAAGTTCTGAATTAGACAGAAATATTTTTTATTGCTTCCACATAAGCTGTGCCACTGCTCAGAATGGAAGTGAAGATGCATGTTTTTGTATGCCAGTAACAACTAGAGCAAGCCAGCTAGATGAGGGGATTATGGCTTCCATCCTCTTCTCCTGACAAATCATATCAACATTATACACCTACTATTTCATGTAGAATTCATCAACATTCCTCAACACAGGAACCCAGAAATCCCTACTCCCTGTAAGCATTACGCAGAATTGGCCAGAAAAGTAATGCCCATCTTTTCTGCAATAACCCTTAGGCTAGTACCCCATCTGACAGTGAGTGCCTTACATTTACTGCTTGAAGAATTTCTCCTGTAAATTTTTACATGAAAAGAAATTGGATACAAAAAAATTTTGGTAAAAATCCACAAAAATCCTGAAGGAAGGGCGAGAGCCCCAGATTTCCAGTTCACAGAGTTTATTGCCAATGAGGACTGTTTAGTATAGTTAAAACTGTTTCATTTACAAAAGTCTGTAGACCCACAAACACTTCATTCCTTGCTGAGTAATGATAAAGCTTCAACAAGATGGATACCTATATATTTCATCGGGAAAAGTAAGCAACTGAAAAACCAAGAGAGCATTCCTGTGGGTCTAAACTGAGGTAAAGATGATCACCCTCTGGAGGATTTCACAAGAAAATGACTCACTCCCATCAGCTGTAAATAGAATTACGCTCTCAATTTAGGAAGACGGCATCTCATAATATAAAAAGATTAGACCAGCTTATGTGGGCTAATTTGAACCATGGCTGTCTGACAAATTTTCAGGTCAGACAAGAAGACTGAAATTTTGCTTGTTGGGTTTAGGCAGAAGTTGGGTAGGCTTTTTTGTAACTTTGCCACTGAATATTAGACTAAAATTTCTAGGCATCTAAAGTCTTTCCTGGCATGGACCTGAGTCTGCTACAGAACTACTTGTTCTTAAGTTTTATTCAGACAGAAAAGATGCCACAGTCTGCAGTAAACCAATGTTGAGAATCTGCTGCAGCCTGTATTTTTTGCCTGTGTGAAAGTTAATATGGTATTTTCTTTGGTTCACTACGTTTGAATTAGAAAATTAAGTTTTTAGACACCTTTTAAGTCCAGGATATATTGCAGATTTATAGATAAGCCTTCTTAGCAACTTCTCAAAGCTCTGTGCATTGTAAAAAGTTCCTATGAAATACCTGAAAAGTTAATATGTATGCCTGGCTCACACTTTTTGAAAAGGTATATATTTGATGCATCGCAGCAATAATGTCACTGATTCCTCAGGTAAGAGATGGTTAAATTGAATTTACTACTTAAAGAAGCAAGAGGGAATTTCTATGAAGTCATTACTATCTCAGTCACTGGAAGATGTCTTCTAGGAGAGTTGATAGCATTCAGGTGTCAAAACTGGCTCTCTCCTGTTATGAATTGATGGTAGCTAGTTAGTGTAAGGATGTACATTTTTTTGTCACCAAGGTCTTTGTGTACAGCAAAAACATTCAGAAACACTGAAGACGTGTTAAGCACATTGTAGGATCAAAAAGTAAACAGTACCAATCAGATTAAAATTGTTATCATCATATTATCATCCCCAAAACTTTGCAACACCAGATTCACTGAAAATTAGAAATGCAAAGGAAATGATAAATAAAACACTTTGGGCTTCTAAATACTGCCAATTATTTTCTGTCCATGCTTCAGTGGATGAAATTAAAGAGTTACAGGAGCCTAATATGAGAGTTCATTTTACATCTTTCAATAAGGTTTCGTTTTCTTACAGTATACACACTGAAGCTTTTTTTGTCACAGCAGAACTAGATAAAGCATGAAACCACACCTTGAAGAAATCTTGATTTTAAATCGATTTCAAAACTTTTATGTCACCTAGATTGTGTTAGACTTATTTGAATGTTGTTAGCAAAGAAAAATGTGCTATACAGATTTTGGCTATAGCAGATTTCTTTCTAACTAGCCTTAACAGAAGCTTGAATCTAGAATAAAGAAATTATTTAAGTGAAAATATGCAGATTAAAATGAGTCTTATCTATTGTTTTGGTTACTGTGGTTTATGCAGCTTTTGACTGGTTGTGTGGAAGACAAAATGCTCCTTGATTTTAATATATTTGATATAAATCTACTGCTGATACTGCTACTTCATAGCAGATTATTTCCAAGGCAAAAGATGGCAGTCAAAAATATGTCAGTGATAAGACCATTGCATCAAAACCCATATATTTCATCTCCAAAAATCTTTAATTTGTCCAGAATTGAACAAGCTTTTTCTTATGCCTGAAATTTATAAAAGAATAGAATTCTGATCTAATTTCCATGCTTCATTGCCTCTTGGTCACGTATTAATTGTCCTGATTATTTAACAGAGAGGACACTGTCTGGAGCATGCTGGAATGCTCTAAAATCACACAACCACTGGGAAAGCAGACTTAAGCTACTTGAAGCAAAATCAAGTCAGTCAACATCAAGAAAAGTATCTCTATACACAGCTTTCTACAAAAGTTCTTTCAATTAATTAAATTTCAATTAATTATCCATGCACCATATAACAAGAACAACCAGCTTATACCAATACTGAATTCCATAGTGAAGGAAATAATCGACTTTGGTTTTGAATAAGGACCAAATCTTGTTGCTTTGCACAGTCAAGTAACTGTTTAGAGCAAACAACACAACCCACCCTGCACATCTATACTGGTTCACTAGTTTTACAATAATCCCTGGAAGAAAATTTTGTATGGACATGTGTATAGAAGAAAATCAAGTGATAACACCTATTACACAGGAAATCTCACATGTGCTCTGACATGTGGCAGTGTGTGGGAGGCATCTTGCATTCTTGCACCTCCTGGTGGGACTATGAATTTTGGAACAATCCAACCACTTCTAAATTCGGTTTCTGATGTGCATGGAGTACTTTCCAAGAGACACTCTAAGGCCAAAGTCACACATGTATTTATACTAATTGACAAATCACTCTGTCATTAGCTGCTGTTGGCCTAGAGATCTGGTATGTCCAGTTTCTACACAGATTTGGGTCACCTGAAAATCCTGGTCCCAAGCCATTTCATAGAAGGGGACTACTTGTGCTCTCTAAAGCCAAAGGCCTGAGAGAGAGTGGGTGCTAACCCCCAACTCCCTCAAATGGGTGTTCACTTCCTCAACATCTTTTCCTGGCCATGTATATAGTTCTCTTAGCAGAAGAATCTCTGAGGATTCCACTTCAGTGAAGGGAAAATTCTTCCAGATATCCAGTACTTATGAAAATTTTGGGTACTTATGTGGCCAGCCAAATCAATCAGAACTATTCTCTGGCAGTAAATTATCAATGTAATAGAGTTTTGAGATGACATTATGCACAAAGGTATAAATGCATTGTTGGCATTTAATGTAGAGACTTTCCTGCCTTGGAGGATACATGCTGGACTAGGGCACATGGCTCCTGGATTCCAATGGATCTGAAGGTACACACTGGAAGGTGCTGAGACCTATCCTCTCACCATTTTTTAACTAGCTAAAATACACAAGAAAGGCCAGACAATTTAGCCATCAGAAATCTTGTCCTGATAGAGAGTGTGAGAAGACACTACAGATGCGGCTTTGCATCCCCTACAGCATCTACAAAAACTAGTCCATTTATAATAAAATAATTTTGTCAGGGAGCAGCAAAGGCCAGGCTGTTTGGCCTGTTGACCATCTGGGAGAGAAGCATGACCCCAGAAATGCCAGAGCCCGCTGGTGGGAAGCAGTCCTGCAGGGACTGAGCAGAGTCTGTGGCTGGTCTCCTGGCTCTCTAGACAGCACCAGACACAGCCAGCAATGGACCAGGCCCAGGCACTCTGGCTAGGAGCAAAAGCAGATGGGACCAAAGACAGGGATTGACATGAGGCTACTGCATGAGCCCGAAGTCCATCAAAGAGTCAGCAATGGAGACAGGACACAAGCTGCAACTTCTGGCCAAAAAGCCTATCCAGGAGACAAATTTCCAACAGCACAAACCTTAGGCCCACCAAGAGATTGAGCAGAGAAAGGGCTGGAGATCAGCACACCTAAAATGTGGGAACTGATGGCTCCAGGCTGAGGTGAAATGGGGCTCCTGGACCCATAGGCTGTGATGGGAGGAAGCCCCAGATGAAGCTGGGCAGAGATGTTAAGGCCTGAATGGTGCCCTCAGAGCCCTGACAAACTTGTAATTACACTACCATTCCAAAAAGAAGTTAAAATGAGATGTCAAATAACTGGTACATAAATTGTTCAAACACAATGATTAAACTGTTCTGATCCTACCTTACTCATTGTTTACTGATGCACTGAAAAAAGCCTGTTACAATGTGTTTTTCAAAACAGTCATTAAAGAGCAGATGAAATGATACTTGTGACTCCACTGGTTATTTAACTTTGCAGGTATACAAGTTAGGAAGATTAGTTGCATGAGACGCCTAGCTAATTAGGAGTTTTGCTATTTGGCATAACTGAGTTACATATATAGACCTTTTACCTAGAAGAAGTTATAATTGATTGGATTATTGAACACAGCACATGATAACTTGCTTAGCTGGAATATATAGAAAAGTGCACTGATTTAGTATCAAGAGTTTTGAGAAGCTACTCATGCTATTAAATTGTAATAATAATAATGTAAACATTTCTGTCTTATTGATATAGAATTTAAATAAATATACATAAGTGATTTGCACAGTTAATAAGAATATTTAAAAATCCCAATTCTGTAGCATCAAGGAAGGGAGAAATGCTTGGAAAGTGGATACATAAAGAAAGTAGTCTTTTTTAAATCTGATAAACAGTTTTACAGGAACTTCCCGGCTAGACAAAACAGGTTAAACAGATTTTTGTCCTGCTGCTCCATGTTCATTATACCTGTGCTGAAAAAAACTGCTTTAATTTAACAATAAGGAAACAGAAGCCTGAGCTTCTGTTGAATGATACCAGATGAGTAAAAAAATAAACCATCAAAAGTACTTCATGTTTATTCTATCCTATCTAAAATGAATTAACAATGTCCTTACTTATGGCTCATTTCAATATCATCATATACTTCTCCACAGGCAGAGCTGTACCTGGCTCAGAAAAATATTTTAAAGAAATTTGCTTTGGCTTCATGGGCTTGTCAATAGCTAACAATAGATGTGAGACATGAATAAGTAAATCCTAAAAACAACACTAGTCCACATCTTCTCTTCTGACTTTTTTCCATTGTTTTTCACTCCTTTTTCTTTTCCACTGAATATTGTGCTGTCACTAAGAGTATCTGGGAAATTTGACAAGGCAAAAATATAACATAAACATTTTCAGCAAGGTAAACAGATATATTTCCAAAGATCAGCTGCTCTCAATGAGTTTTACTGAAGAGGAGTGGTTACAAATCTGTGAACATTTTAGCAAAATAATGATATAATGACAAGAGCATATATGACAGAAATAAAAAGTCAATCTAATAGATAAGAAAAATAAAGACATGAGAAAATGAATTTTATTTCCTAAGAAAATTAGGCACATATAAATAATAATTTTCTGTTTGTCTACTGGAATACTCAGATGTATCAGCTAAATCTGATAGCCAAATTTGATAAAGAATTATGGGAGGAAGAAATTATTAAGTTCCTACAAATTTCTTGAAAATCATTTTACTTGTTTAATTGCCCTTTATATTTCTCTTGTAAAAACCCTCCAGGTTTTAGTTCATATCTGCATCAGCAGTAAGAAATGACACTGACAAAGCACAGTTGCTGACTGGGAATATTCTGAAGGAAAAGAGAGACTAAGGCTGGATTCAGTTCAGGGTTAAAACACCCAAAATACAGTCTGAATGTAGGTTGGTGCATTCATAGGTAGCACATAGCAGGCAGTGTTACTTGTGTTAGGGGAGCAGAAGAGAGGTTCCATTCAGCCCAAAAGAAGTCGTGACTGGTCACTGGGCTGATGCTGATTAGACCATGGTGAATATTTGTGGCAAAGAACATGAAGAACCCCAGTATACAAAGCATATTTTAAAACTTTTAAAAATTTGTACTAAAAAATTATGATAATTTTATCATACCCTTACATTGAGCCCTTCTGTGCAAAAATGTCATGGCCTGATGATAAGAAAAGGAAGTGAAAGGGCACAAAACTTATAATTAGAATTATGCATCATTGGAGAACACACTTAGTAAAATAATTTATGTACTTACAGAGAGTTAACAAGTCCTTCTCAACACGTATGGTATTTCATAGTTTCAATAATGAAATGCAGTAGCATTCATAATAATTCTTTTAAAAAAAGAAGTTTAGTCACTGTCCTGCCTGAGTGACTAGAGGCTACAGTCATGCTTACTTCAAACAGCTCAGATTTTTAAATCTTAGATTAATTTTTCAGGCCAGACACCATAATTAGAATCTCCTTAATGCCCTTCATTAGTATAAAAGTCACAACATCTTGTTATAGACTAACTTTCTAATGCAATTTCCCAAAACCATTATAAAAAGTCCTCTAGGAATTGGTTCTGTTTTATCTGTGGTAATGACTCTTCTATATTGTCTACATTTTCACACAGCATTTAGGAAGCTTTACTATGTGACTTCTGTTTCCCTTGGGCTGTATTTCAACTTATATCAGTACATGGGAATGAGAAAGTTTTCAAGGTAACAGATTCTGTTAAACTCAATAATATGAAAGTTTAGAGAAGGATTCCACTGGCCAAAGAATACTTGCATTTAGCTTTTCTGTTATTTCTTATTTTTAACTAGGGTAGCACAACATAATTAGTTCCAAATGTAGAAAGACACATAAAGATACTAGGATAAAGAACTGAAAATATGGTTCATGTTTCTTTCTACCTGTGCAATGTTGTTAATAAAATGTACACTTCACAGATATACTTGTATCTACTATAATGCACGTTGTGTTAAATACAAAGAATATTATTCTTTTGGTGATTAACACATAAGCAGTATTTGTTTACTGTGACACCAGAGTTTCAGTCTCACTTCAATTATCTTGCAAATGAGCAGTTAAAAGAAACAAGTTTGAGAGAATGTGGTATTCTAATGAATAAGATGCTGCAGATAAAGTCATCTGGATAAACATGCAGACAGTGCATTTACAACAACTATAACCATGATCAATATGCATGTTTAGGCAGAACTGAGTTGTAAGCCAAAAAAATACCCAAAATAAACACTCTAAACAATTATTCCAGGACTTTTGCTGAATAATAATAAAAAAAATAATCATAATGAACCATTCTACAGTGTTAAGTTAGCCCCATTTTGCTGTAGTAATTTTTTTCAGAGAAAGTATTCCAAAAACAGGGCACCTGATAAAATTCCCCTAAACCCACTATCTTTAATCCTCACACTTCTGCTGTAAAAAACTCCTGCTCTTCGAAGTGCCATGCATACCAACGGTGCCCTATAGGGCAGTTAATGTGAGCAGTTGCTTTCTGGATTGAAAAAACACACTTTATCAAACTGGGATTATTATGGTTTTGAGGATTGTCAATGAACAGCACCTATAAAAATGGAAGCAGAGCACTAAGAGCACTAAGAGCATCCTGCACTAGAGGCCACTTAAGGATGATGTAAGGTCTTGAAACAAATGGATAGAAGTTAAGTCTTCGATAGTTTTAGGAGGTCTTCATGGACTAATTTCAACTGAGCTTGTTATATTGACAAAACGAGGGACCCCCACTTTATCAAACTGGGATTATTATGGTTTTGAGGATTGTCAATGAACAGCACCTATAAAAATGGAAGCAGAGCACTAATAGCACTAAGAGCACCCTGCACTAGAGGCCACTTAAGGATGATGTAAGGTCTTGAAACAAATGGATAGAAGTTAAGTCTTCGATAGTTTTAGGAGGTCTTCATGGACTAATTTCAACTGAGCTTGTTATATTGACAAAACGAGGGACCCCCACCAGCATAAAGAAAAGCAGGCACCTTCATCACAAGCTGCACATAAAAAAACCATATTTTTTTGTGTGTTCATTTTACATGAAAAACCAGGGTCAATTTGTCCTCTTAGAAAAACTGAATTCACACAACTTTCAGATCCCCAGAAATTCTTTATCCAAATGGTTCACAGCATTACTTCATAGTACTTCACAGTATTACTTCTTTTTTAGGATTAGGTGTCCTGGGATGACTTTATGATACTGTATTTCCTATCGTCTGCCCTATGCCAGACATGAGTTCTGTGCCTTTAAAGCAAAAATTGCAAAATAAAGACCTTGTAGAAAGAAGGGAAACATAAGCTCTATATGAATGACAGTGCAACACAGAAATAACTCAGAGCAGCTTTGCAGAGAACAGGGGAAATGGTGATGAAACTTTATGGGATCTTACACATGAGCACCCTCATAAAGAATTAGCAGTTCCCCAGCACAATTCTCTGAAGCGTCTTTTAGGGGAAACCAAAGGGTTTTAAAGCAAAGACATATACATACAACTCATGGTTCTACACAGAGAAAAAAATCAAAACATTAAATTGGGAATACAAGATGCAGAAATTATGCTTACTTATTACCTAAAACATCCCATGGGAGAGCATTGATTTTAATATATTTTGCAATTTAAATATAATTAGCATGATATTAGCGATTCCAACAACAAACACTTAAATTGGCAATTCAGAATGCTGACTTGATTTTATTCTTGTTCAGTACAAATGTACAACTTAAAAATACTGTTCTCCTTTTGTTTAATAAATTACTATATTATAATGGAGAAGACTCCTAACACATTAGATATTCTCAAATACACGTAAAAATGGGAAGCTGAAGGTGCTAAATATTTCTCCAAAGGTATTTTTCAATTTTGGTCAGTCCTTAATGCAACTGAATTCAACTACAGCTGTTATTTGGTGATGAATGAAATTACTTGTTGTAGCTTCTCTCAGTGCACCTTTTCAAGATTGGCATCATGGACAAACTTCACCATGAGGAGCAGCGCCCCATGACTGCCCCACTCAGTGGGGCTCACCTTCTTAGCCATTTCTCCAAATGCAGTGTCTGCTGTTCCTTGTTTTCCTGATCTACTCCTTCAGTGGCCTGTGTGTGTCTGCCAGGGTCTGGACTTGGAGCATGTGTCTTTCTGCAGGGTACCAAGCTGCTTCACTACTCCAGGAGCACCAGCTAATCCCAGGACGCCTCCATCGTTCCACTCACACTTGCTATTTACTCATGAGACGCCTCAGCTTGGTGGTCCACCCTTTGCAGGAGATGAACCACAGGGAGCAAACACTTTGCCAGTGCAGACAGGTAGTTTCTCTCTTTTATCCCGAGGGCATCTTGCAAATTTCTCCAAACAGCACTTTATTCTTAGCCTTTTCTAATTCCCAGTTACTTGCTTACTTCCAATCCTTTTCCAAGTGTTTGACTTTTTTTGTTGTTGTTGGTTTTTTGTAATTTTAGGAAAATAATTACATGCGCCCAAAGGAATGCACATTGTGTTTATGTTTTTGTATCTGTGTACATTAGGGAACTACCATTTCTTTGTTTTGACTTTCATATCAAACTGGGTTTCCACAACGCCTGTTGACTCCAACTGTAAAAAGATAACTGTTTAAGTGCCCATTAAAATATGACTGTGGAATCATATAATTGTAAAATCAAATAATCTGTGGCCCAATTAATCTTATTTCTTATTAAATTTATTTTTTCTGGGTGGGTAAACTTGCATTTGCTTTTTCATTTGCGGATGAAGGATTTTTCAAACAAATATGATGTATGTGAAAGCTTACTGAAATTATATAGATACTTTAAAAAGTAGCTGTTTTAAATGTTTGAAAGCCCTGGTAAAAATTACTAGATTGAAGCAAATAATAGAAACTAATTGCTCAACTTACATTGTTTGTTTCCCCAGCTGCTAATTGATTCTTCATATCTATTAAAATAAGCAAATGCTTAAACTTTAAAATTGCTCTTTGGATTGATCACGGTTTTCTACATATATTAAACATTCACTCTTTGAGTTGGGAATGATGAGTCGTAATTAGCTAAATTAACCATCCCCACTCATATGGCTGATGGAGAGAACTCTTCTAATAGCAATAACTGAAAATACATCTGAAGTTAGTATTTGCATGTGCCAAAAACTGAAACTGGAAATAAAAGCTTTGGTGAACGTATGTCACCAATATAACAACATTTTCCCGGAATGTGATACAAAAAAAAATGTTTGACCATATAAATTCACCTGATTTATTCTTTCACAATTTTTTCTTTAAATAAAAACAAAGAACCCTCCACATCTTCACTAAGGTCTTGCTTTGACTTGACTATGGATGGTAAGGAAAATGTACCTAACGAGATGAAATGGCTGGTAGTTATGTTTTTTTAAAGTCACTTCAAGTTCATTTTCAGAGATTTCAAAAGGCTGAAGAGGCAGGTATGACAAAGCATTACTTTGTATGTACTAAAAGACATGAGATTCCCTGCATCCCTCCAAACTTCTCAGATGTAAGTCTGGAAAGGTGTGCTTGAACATTGTTTTCTCATGACAATTTTTCATGAAAGGTCTGTGGATTTTTTTATAAGTTCAACAGATTTCTTTGGTGTTGAACAAGCCCAGGTAATAGAAGTGAAGGGGAAAAAAAGCAATTAGATATGAACTATTAGGAAAACGTCTGTTGATTTGCAGCTGTTCATATCTTTTCCTTAATTAGGTCTTAATTAAAACACAACTTTAATTAAAAGCATTGCTTCTATCAACATAGAAATTGCAGCTTTACAGAAATATGAACAACGGTGCTCAGTGGCATCACTTCAAATGCTTGTGTGCTATATAAAAGCTCTTAATATTGTCTGAGAAGAGACTGACATAACAGGCTGTGTCAGGGCACCGTTTGCTAATGCCACTGAACACGCAATGACATGATACACAGCATGGAGTGACACAATGGCTCGTGTCAAAGACCCAGATGTAGCACTTTGCGTATGTCAAGGTACATTGAGCTTTTGGGAACGTCAGCATGCCTAGGAGCAAGGTTAGATCATCAGAGTATGAACTGAAAAGAGTGGACTATAACAGTCAGAAAAAATATAGTTTCATGTAATGTAAATAACTATCATTTACATTCAAATATCCTAATGATGCTGGTTAAAAACAGTGAAGAAACCTTTGTTACCATTCTTATCTTATTTTACTGCATTCCTATATACTAACCTGGCCTGAAAATATACATGGGTGTGTGGCGGTTTGATGCTGGTTAGGTGTCAAGCACCATGAAAACTATTCACTTATTTGCCTCTGCTATAGCTAAGCAGAGAAGGGGAAATTGAAACTTCATTTTTGTGAAGTGAAATAAGGATTATTGAGGAAAATGGAAAAACTTCAAGGCAAACCAGGTCCAAACTAAAACAGTATAAAGAAAATTTATTACTAACAGAACTAAAAGTAAAAAGAATAATGAGAAACTAAAGCAAACTTTCAGAACACCTTCCTCATCCAGTACTTCCCTCTTTCCACCAAACCATGCAAGGGAAACAAACGTGGGGTTTTGGTCAGTGTTTCATTTCTTAAGAGTCTTTCTTTATGTTTAAGGAAAAGAGTTTCTTCTGCTGTGCTGTGGGATCCGTCTCACAGGAGATAGTTCTCTGCAAACTTCTCTAGCATGGTTTCAAACTTCACAAACAACAGTCCACTCGAATCTGGTGCAGTGAAAAAATCCCTCCCACAAATCTCGCAGTCTTCTCACAACTGCCACCGTGGGTCATAACAGTCATGGGATTTTAGTCTTTTAAGGATGAGCTATCCCAGCCTGAAAGGCAAGGTTCTCCAGTCTCTAAAAGCTTTTCACACCATCTATGGGCTCTGGTGTGACCACTTTTTTCACAGGCTGAGCGTGGATCTCTGCACCCCCCCCATGTACCTCATCTCATGAATTATAGGGAAAAATAATTTGCTGTTATTATAGTCCTCACCACGGCTTGCAGGAGAATTTCAGCTCCAGCGCTGGGAGCGCCTCCACTCTCTCCCTTCCCTCACTGACCTTGGTGTCGCCGTGTTTCTTCTTCTCACGTGATCTTACTTTTCTTTTCTCTCTGACTTCGAAGAAAATTGGTATCTGTAAGTTTTCAGCTGAGAAGTTGATCTTGTCTGGGCTCTGCATCAGACAAAGCCTTGCCCTGTCTCTCGTTGCCGGCTGCATGGTGGTTTGTTCTCGGTTCGGCGCGAGCTCCCCAGCTGCATGGAAAGGCCTGCCAGCCTCACAAGGGCTGTGCGGCTGCTCATGGCTACCTGCGCCTCCGGGGTGGCTTCTCCCAGTGGCCCAGCCTTGGCTGCTGCACCGGGGGGCCTGGGCTCACTCCGGGATGGGGCTCAGGGCCCCCCTCACTACCCCTCGGCGTGGAAGCAGGAATGATAAAAACTCCCTGCCCTTTCTGCTTTTTTAAATATGTCCTCACAGAGGTGTTACCAGCTTGTTTAATTGGTCTAGAAACCTGTCTATCAACTATTGGCTCTGTGCTGGTCACAGAAGTTTTTCTAAACTGCTAAACCATCACAGGTGCTAAGCAGGATATATAAGTATTCAAGACAAAACTATGGAGAAGAAGAAAAAAAAAGGGATAGTTGAGATAATAAATATATCCACTGATATATCCACTGAGACATCATAAAAAAAATGTTTCATTGGATAAAAAAGGTAACAATAGTGTAGCACAAAGCCCACACCTCATCATTATGGGACAGTTTTGGAACATTTATTTCTTTTAAGTAAAATACTGACATTTTTCTTTTGCTTCATAATGCCTACAGACATACTGTCTTTATACCTTCATCCTAATTAAGATAATTCACTTACAGGGAAAACAGTAAAATTGTTCTGATTATTTTATTGCAAATGATAAATATGCCTTGCTTCACAAGGCTGGAAATTGTCCCACAGTATTCACTGGGATTTTTAAGGTAGTCTTTGCTCTAGAGAAATGGTTCCTGCCTCTTCCAGTGTCTTTTAGAAAGAAAAAGCGCATATTTGCTAGTTCATTTGCAAAACTTTATCTGTGACTGGGCACAAAGCTGCAAAACTTAAAGCTGGTGAAGGGGGTGATATAAATATGACTGGGCGTCACTAGATGTCACTATTGCAAACGCGCTCGTGCTCCGGTTTATCCAAAAATAGCAGGGCATGCAGCTTGGGGAAATTCTTTTTCAAATGTGCTTACCGGCAGGTGTCTTCTTCTGTATTTGGAAAATAAAGTGCACATTTTGGTGGTAATGGGGATAAACTTAACTGTTTATCAGTAAAGTGATAAAAAGTTCACTAAAAGTATTTAAATTCATGGTTTGCTTTTTACATATTGTGGGTGACACAAGGTGTAAAGGTCAGACAACCTGTATGAGAGCCATTCATATGCTGGACTGTTGTTAAGGACTGTTAAGCACTTTCAGGAAACAGTGTGGCCAGGGAAGGAAAAAGGAAGGTGTATTTATGACATGCAATGTTTTGAAAAGTTTTGAACAATATCTGACTGAACCTTTACGATTTCGCTCTGAATTGGAAGTTGCCTTTCTCTTATAGGGAATAAAAGTTCACCAGTGTGTTCTCCTGAGAGGTCACAGCCATTCTTTTGGAGAGGAGATCAAACTCTCGGATATGAAATTCAGGGCTATGCGTTATTTGTGGTTTAATACTTGAGGGTCAGGACTAAGAAGCAAGCCTCTGAGATTTATATCTTGATTTTGCAATCAACTCTTTCTGTGGACTTCAAAAAGTCACTTATCTCCCTGTTTCAATTTCCTCATCCTCAGAGAAAGAGAATTAAGGAAAGGAGACATGACAGGATGTGAATAAAGAGAGTCCGAAAAGCAGAAGTCTGGGGTTATTCTATTTGGTTTTTTGTTAGTTAGTTGGGTTTGTTTTTGTTTTTCCCAGGTAGTGTAGGGTTTTTTTGTTCTACTTTTTTCAGAAGGTCTTATTTTTAATGCAATCAACATTCAAAGTGAACAATATGAAGAATAATAATTTTAGGGTGTCACTTGTTAGAAATTTGTGATACATACTAGCTAGGAAATGTTCAAATCATTAAAGCAATAAGAGAACAGTTCTCTAATTCATGTTGCATAATTCAGGAATCAACACAGTAGACTGTTAGTAAATAATAGGTTTTCCCCAAAGAGATCTTTAAAAGTCAGTATTATCAGTCGTTGCACTAGGGAATATGACTGAATTTACTTAAGAATGGATCATTGTGCAAAACTGTGTCATGAAGTGTTGGATATTTAACTTTCCTAAAGCAAAGATATTTTTATTAGTTTGAATAGGGACCACACTATTTACATTGCTGCACTACATTTATTTTCATCATGCTTAGACTCAAATTTTACTTTGTGAATGATGGTAATGGAAGAAATTCTACAGAAAAGAAAATTAAGCTTACCTATTCATTAAGGTAATACTAAAGACAGCTAAGCAACAAAGTGTCTTCTAAGACAAGAAGAATGATCATAAAAAGTCATAAAAGTTTTAATAGTGTCTGATATGCATATAATAAAGATAATTCAAGAAGAAAATGAACAATTAAATATCCATGTCAAAATAAAATGCTGTGCAAATGAAAAGAGGCCAAAGGTTTAACCATGTTGTTTCTCTCTTTTTCTTTTCTGGAAGTAATTTAAAACACTTGAAGTTGTTACTACTGATTATGAAATAATCACACGAGTTCATTCCTAAAAACTCCAGAGTCAGTCTAGAGGAAGAACCAGAAACTATTTAATTAATGTACTCCAAATAGCCAGGCTTAAATTGTGTCTCATTAAAAAACCTCCTCCAACCCTGACTTCTGGAAAATCAGTGTTTCCACTTACATGTCCAGAGCCAAAATAAGAGGTAATTAGGGGAGCATTAAACTATTGTTTACATCAAATTAAAGAAGTTTTATGATGCAGAAACTACAGGATAAAGTGATTCTGCACTTAAAACATCACAATGAATGAAGTTAAGCAGAACACCACAGCATCAGCTTCCTATGAGATATACAGCAGAGCAGCATTAATTAGCTGATTCCGTTAACTGACTTAGGTGAATCAGTTTGCCTTTCTAAATTCCAGTTGCTTCAAGTAGTAAACACATACTATGATTCCTTCATTGTGACTGATGCGATGTCAACCTGGACTATCCAGGGATAAAAATATTAACAAGAATGTCAAGTACTGGATTACTTTATGGAGCTCCTTAGAGTTGGAGAATGTCTAATGGAAGCTGTTTGCTTTTAATTCCCATATTTAATCTTGGATAATTTGTGCAAATTTCAGAACAAGCACATATGAACATATGGTGTTTTAAATCACAGCAGAAGGCCCTGATAGGAGTAGGTGTACCGTAACTGAAGGGATGTGTTCTGTTAGTTTAAAATGTCTTTTATGGAATTTCTAATGAGAAGACATAAGAGATTGCAGTTATTTCCCACATGGAAGACACTGAATACTAGCCACCTCTGCCTCCTGCTTTATCATCAAAACTAGATCAGGAAAAGCTGACATCTTCCTGCACGGCTGGAGCTTCAAATTAGGCAGTAAATTCTCAAGACTACAATCTTTCCTCAACACTGTTCAACCAAGAGCTTTGTGACAACAGAAAGCAAAGACTTCACATATATAAGCAGCTATAAATAACAGCAATATCCATATAGATTCAAGAACTACAGAGGCAATGAAATAATAAACTATGTGCCTGTCTTTTGAACAGCCATGAGAAACCTAGGCTGAAACACCTAGTAAGAAGAATCACTTGATTTTTCAAACCACTGTGATTATAACCCTGTAACAATTCATCCGTTCCACCAGCTTTTGAAGTACAAACTGCAAAGCTGCACTGGGCACAGCTGGTTGGGAACACATGAGGCAATATTTTACTTAGCTTATTCTGTCCACCAAAAAAACCAAAATACCGTATGTGTATTCCCTGCCTATTTCAATAAGTGCCGTAGCACTGACAGCACTTTTTTTTTAAATTTTGCTTTATAAATTTTAAGGGAAATAATGTATAAAAACCTTTAAATCTGCATTCTGAAGCCTCTAAAATGTATGTATACTATCTGACTAGTCTGAAATTAATAAAAATCACAAATAGTGTTGCAACATTACAGGAAGAAAATCCATCAGCTTTAATACAAGAAGTGGTTGATATCTCTTTGACAGTGGATTTGTAGACTTGAAGTCAATGTAATAATTTTGAGTAAGTCAAATTAATTTACAATTGTCTGGTATAAATTGGATTCCTTTCAGCAAGTATGAGAGAGATGATGACATGTGCAGACTTCTGTCCTCAGTTCCCCTTAAATTTGACATGCAGAATGTACAGTTGTCACCCTCTGATTCAAGAAGCTCTGGTGCCCATTCTTGCTTCTCCCATATTACAAAGCTGTTCATTTTTTAGTGAGTAAAAGTTCTATTTCTTCTCTTTCAATGAATTAATATCAAAGTGACTGTAGCATGAAACTGAGTAATGGTAAAATTAATTTTTTTCGTCCACTTAGACAGCTACAGTCTTAGTCTTAATGTAAGTGCCAAAACAGAACCTAAAAGATCATTAGGTAAATATCAAGAATCTGAGACCTGAATGTTTGCTGATAACTACATAAGAGGAAAACAACAAGCAATCATGAGATAACATTAACTATTTTAATTCTACATACAAGGAGAAATATCTAATTTAAATCTCACAAGTAAGAATGACGTGCAACTGCGTTTAGCTACAAACACTGTCAAACTTGGCTTCTGTTTATTTATTTATACTTCTGGTACACTGAAGCAGGAAAACTTAGTGCTTTTAGGTATTATAGTTGCAAAATTTACTTATCTGTTTTTAAACACCAGTGGTCTAGTGCAAAAACTTCCTTATTCAGCAGAAACACACTGCAAAGATCTTTTCCCCAAAATTATTAGAGAGGTAAAGGCCAGTCATACACATGTACAAGTGAAGAAAAGGATATTTCATGTGAGGTAGGTCTTAGACCCTGAAAGCCCCAAGCAGTCCATGGATGTATTCACTTCAGTTTTATTCACTGCATTGACTTCTGCTTTTGCACATTGATTCCCTGGAATGCATCTTGTATTTTAAATAAATGGCCAGTGGGACAATAGTATGCAGTTATTATATTGGAAAATACATTTTTTGTAATATAAGAAACGTCTTAATTATAATACACATATTCTCTTGAGTCACTAACATACCTTTAACTCACAGTGATTAACAATTGTCCATCTATGTACACAGACCATGTAACCTTGAAACATTGCAGAGGTAAATAAAAACCTGGCACTGTAGCCCTTTGGGTGGCATGTTTAACAGCTTAGCATGCTTGTATCAAAAACAGAGTACAAAGCTTTATCCACATGCCTCTGCAATTGCATTTTCCTTCTTTTAGTAGCTGAACTCACTCAACAGAGAAACTGACTACCAGCTAAAACCGGGATCTACTCTGCAATTTACCACATCCAATAACCAGCCCGACTTTGTCTTTTCATTCCAATATTTTACATGTGATGCATAGTGATACTTAACCATGGATGCGTTTAGGCATATATGACTGGAGCTAAATTGCTAAAATGAAAATACTTTGCATCTGTCTAGAATTTCTTCTCTATTACCAGAGCAATGGCTTAATTTCCCTCACAAAAGCTTCCCTAAATTGTTTATTTTCAAAGTCTACTTAATTTAAAAATATTTATATGAATAAAATACAGTTGTCACTTTTGAGTAGAAAACACTACTTCCTGTCTATATAGGATAGATTTCATCTCTGTTACTAGTTGCACTTGCATACTGGTTTTATCACAACATTTTAATTATCAGAGTTTGAAACTGAAGAACAGTTATAATGATGGCAGAGGAGAAGCTGGATATGAGCTGTCAATCTGCACTTCTGGCCCAAAATCCTAGGTGTATCCTGGGCTGCACCCAAAGCAGCATGGGCTGCAGGCCAAGGGAGGGGAATCTGCCCCTCCACTCCACTCTGGTGAGACCCCACCTGCAGTGCTATGTCCATCTCTGGGGTCCCCAACTCAGGAAGGGGCATGGACCTGTTGGAGTGAGTCCAGAGGAGGCCATCAAGTTGATCAGAGGGATGGAGCACCTCTCCTATGAGGAAAGGCTGAGAGAATTGGGATTGTTCAGGCTAGAAAGGAGAAGGCTTTGGGGTGACCTAATTGCAGCCTTCCAGTACCTGAAGGGAGCCTACAAGAACGGCAGAGAGGGACTTTTTCCAAGACCATGTAGTGATAGGACAAGAGGGAGTGGCTTCAGGCTAAAAGAGAGTAGGTTTAGATTAGGTATTAGGAGGAAGTTTTCACTCTGAGAGAGGTAAGGTACTGGAACAGGTTGCCCAGAGAAGTTGTGGATGTCACATCCTGGGAAGTGTTCAAGGCCAGGTTGGATGGGGCTCTGAGCAACCTGGTCTAGTGAAAGGTGTTTCTGCCCATGGCAGGGCGTTGGGAACTAGATGATCTTTAAGGTGCCTTCCCACACAAACCGTTCTGTGATTCTGTGATTCTGTGATTATTAAGATAGCATTTTTGATGTCACACCTATAAATGCATTGCCTGATCTTGGTACACTTTAAAATGGAGCTTATATGGATACTGAAGAAAGCTGAACTAAGCTAAATTCCCATAAGTTAGATTATTTCTGAAAAGCATCAATTTAAAAAGCTGGGAACTTTATTCACAAGCATTGAAACTACCTGAAATTATTATACTTCTTAAAACAGTGGTAGAAGAGAGATGTCTAATGATGGTCTCTCTTATTTCTTTTTTTACAGCTGAGTAGTAAGGAGTTCTGTCTGGCATTCAGTAAAATACACTGATGATGCATTAAAAAAAAAACCAAAAATGCTATACCAATAAAAGCAAACCGAGATTAAATGAACTCTACTGAAGTATTTTGTACGAGGAGCAGCAGTTGGAAGAAGCAGAGGAAGCCGTGCTAAACATTTCTTTCTTCAGATGCACTTCTGTACAGTGAGGACACCCCTGAGGAAGCTTAAGATGACTTCGCCATGAAAATGGAAATTTCTTCATATGAAAGTGGACTTCTCAGCACATAACAAATACTGACTGTATGAGCACTAATTGGAAATTTTACATTCATAGTCCTCTGGGAGTGAGAGGAACTGGCTATCAGACGACAGGAAAGATATTTTACCAAACCCAGTGTGTAGAAAGCAATTGTATCAGAACCCTTCTGGCTTTGGGGGCCTTTTATTAATTGAAAACTACAGCAAGATTGACACTTTCATCATTATTTGATATAAAACTTATAAATGGAAATCCCCTTCCTTGTTCACTTGACAGTGGGTTCCATAGCAATCATTCAAAATGTAATAAAACCCCTTGCATCACTTTATATTACATGTGTTTGACAGAATACAACTCTGAAGGAATTAGGTCCTGAGTCTCCTATTTTACAGGTTTTTCAGGTGTTAGTCATAAACATGACCTAGCAAATTAAACCTCATTCTAAATGCATATATAATAAACAGCATTTTCAATAACTTCTGAATATGCTTTCTCAAAATTGTAAGGCTTCTGGGAAATCCTTCAAGAATGTAACAGCATTTCTTTGTTTCCCAAGGCCAAAATGCAAACCACCACTCTGGCAAAATCACAACATGGTTCAAGTGAAGTGACTGAAATCACTTGTATGATTGTCAAAAGTAAAATTAAAAAATACATGTGTTACCTTTTGTTTTTCATTTAATATTAAAAATTTGACATGATTTCCAGGTTGAAAAAGTCAAAGCACATGTGTCAGACTTTGGCAGCTCACATGAAGAAATATTTTACAATGAATCATTTTACAAGTACTCCCCTCCATTATTCACTCATTTATGTGGGAAATATCAAGAGCAGTAACATTTAGAAATCCACATCTACACAGTAGTTGTGTTAAAATGTTTAATATGAATAAGCACATAATTATGTGTATGGCAAAGACTGATACAGCAACGGGTAACTGTTCATGTCAAAGTACTGTCGATGTCTTGAAAGAAACCATTAAGTTTTAAATGGACACTTTAACTCTCTTTTTTTTAATCTAAATATATACATTTCAACAGATGTTTTTAGTCCTTCAGTACTACTCTCCTCTATAAGGTAAGTGACAACCACATACACATACACACATACACACACACACACAGAGATATACACACAAGAGACCATAATAAGTGTTTTCTAGCTCATCAATTATCTTGGATAATAAGTTTTATTCCTTTTGTATTCATCTCATTCATATGCTAAACATATTAATTCACTGAGAATTTCTAGTCTTGGCCTGTTAAGTTTCTAAAAACTGTCTGAAAATTGTGTTGGCATCGAGGCAGCCAAATTAACAGAAATTCTTAGTGGAGTAGGAACATTCACAAAAAATTGCACCTGATTTGAGATCTTTGTGGTTTATATTAATCACATCATATCATACTTGACCTCTGATCTATAGGTCTTTACTGAATGCAGTACACCACTGACCCAAAAAAGAGACAATTGCAAGTTTGCTTGAAAAGTTCTGACAGTCAATGAAACCAAAAAGGATGTGTGTGAATATGTGTATGAAATAGTGAATTTCAGTTTCAGTCAGGCATTTTTTCTTGCTAATAATCCTTAGCACTCTAATTGCATGGCATTTTGCAAAGCTCACAAACAAATTACCTGCCCCAGAGTAGCTGGGCATAACAAAAACAATTATGTACCTATAATTCATGATTTATTTTTTTCAATTCTTTTCCCCTGTTAAATGTAAACTACCATAAACAAAGTAAGTTCTGGGTTTGTCTATCCTGGCATTTTGAGTTACAGCCTCTGTGAGAGCCCCAAGTCTAGCAGGAGCTTGAATGAAAATTGGACTTGAATACCAGAGTTGTAGAACTACCTGTAACATGGGAGCTCATGTTCTACAACAGTCTTTTGGGCTAAAGTAAATATATTTACTGTCGACCAAAAGTGATTTTTTTGGTCTTTATGGCCAAATCAAGCATGGTAGAATGGAGGAAGAAGAAATCCACATAGTTAAACCCAGGTAATGCTCCATGTACATGCTAAAGTAGGAAGTGCTGATGTAGAGGCTAATACCTAGCTAAGCTCTCATCCCACTGGTAAATCTAGTTCCATTCTTAAAGCCAACACAGGGCTCTTTAAACTTATTTATGCTTTTTCTATGCCTATAAATCACTATTTTAAACCAGTTTAATGATATATAATGCACTTGCTCATGATTTTAAAACACTTTGGACTGAGGCATCTGCAACTGTCTACAGGATAATGAGGTACAAGTTGGGTCAGACAGAGACGGTATAAGTCCATTACAGTAAAAGGTACGAAGTGAAGTGAAAAAAGTGAGTTTAAAGACAGAGTGCTTGACCCACAGGAAGGAGGCTGCCATTGCTACATTGTAGAGTGGAACTATCAAAGGCAGAGTAGAAAAATGGTTGGGGGTGAAGAGAACAAACGGGGCACAGAGGAAAGAAGACTGGGCAGAGCAAAGGTGCTTTAACAGAAATTAGATGCACTGAGGAACAGCACCTGACTTTAAAGATGAGAACGAAGGTTCGCATTTCACATATAAGAACAAAGATGAAGTCAGTGAAGAGTTTCTGGGGGGGCAGTGACACACTAGAAAGAGGAGTGGAAGATTTTATAAGAGGGGAAGGATAGAGGGGGAGAAGGTTAGTTACATCATCTGTGGAAACCCTAGGCCAGGATTACAGTCCTTTCCAACACTTGTCAAATCTGAAGATCTTCATCCAGGGAAGAGGATTTCAGGATTTAAAGAGAAGGATATAATGCTGAATTTTAGACACAGGGCGTTTCACAACCACATGTGTTCAGGTGGTGCAGGAAAAAAGTCTTAGCCTACCAGCAGAAAGAAAGAATTGTAAACTGTCAAGAAAGAGAGGACATACTGTGAGTTACATGGAGGTGCAAGACAAAGGTGCCACTAACACAGATATGTATTTATTTACAGAAAAAAAATGTCCTTAACAGTACCATAAACCAGAATCAGTGGACATGTCAGAACATCCTTTAAAAGACAAAGATTCTTAGTATTTTCTCAGAAAAATTTAAACATTCAACATACATCAAGAGGTCTTTGAATGTCCGTGCTCAAGAATGAAGACTTTTCATTGTACACCAACATGAACCAATTATCATTTGCAAGAAGACTTACCTTGCATGATTATTCATATGATTAAAACATGAATGCTCCCAAGCACCCCCAATGGACTTGGTATGTTCATTGTTAAACAGAATTTGTTAACATTAATACAATTATCCTCTGTGAAGAATGGGGTAACACCGCTGTAGAAATTGTGATGTTAATACCAAGTCATCTTATTGTCAGATAATACAAAAGTGATATTTATATAACACTTCGGAATGTAGCTTGAAGTGGAAGTCATGCAAGCACGGTTTCATGTTTGTGGATGCCTTATGCACCCACTTACAGTCTTTTTTGAAAGAAACTGCTTGGCTATAAGGTGTGTTTTAGTGCATTTCACTGTGTTCCTGCAGGGGTGTTTGGAGCACTGAAAGGATTCTAGTAATTGGCAAACTTTGAAGAATGGGGACTCTTGACAATGAGTCAAGAGTGAAAGACACATAGCCTATCTCCTGAAACAACCATAAAATAGATCAAAACATTATCACTGTCCCTGCCCTCCAGTACATGCACCATGGAACTGTTTCAAGCTTTGTTCAATGCAGTTAAAAAGGCTCATATAAAGTCATATTACTGATAAAAGGAAAGGTATGCATTTCTAAAGGAAGAGCATCTCCATAAACTGGATACTAATCTTGTCACATGAAAAAAAAATCTCTTTTACAATTAGTAACATTCCTGTAGTTGTAAACAGAAAAATGTTCTGCCAATCATCCTTTCAGGGGCCCCATTTGAAAATACTCCTCTATACATTTGGACCTTTTTTTATCACAGCTCATGTTTATAACTCCACATCACATCTCCAATTCTTAATACAGCCATTTATATGCAGTGAAAATCTGGAAGTGGCTGATAGCCACTAAACAGAATCTCATTTGGGACTAACAGCTTTGGGTGATGGCATCTAAGGCAGTGGGCCAGAAGGAAAAAAAAGGATGGGGGAGAAGGGGGGAGACGTGTTGAACATGACCATTCATCTCATATAAAAGGCAATCGATTGCCATGCAACTCAATAGAACTGCTGATTTGGAATTCATTCAGACACAGAGCACTGAACAGAATCCTTGAATGAGTAAACAATTTGCTTTTGTTAAAGACACATGAATTCTCTCATCATCTGACATTAAAAAACAATACACAGTAAATATTCTGAGTTCAGGTTAATTACAAAAGAAACTTATTCAGTTTTAGAAAACACCCTAAAAAAAAAGTATAATTTAATATTGAACTGAAAAGTGCTCTCAATCAGTGTTAGACGTGTTTGAAAGTTTATGAATAATTCCATTTACAGATGGTTGGCTCTAAAATTTAAGGGCAGATACGGACACCTGTAAGAAAACAAAAAATAATAGCAACAGGTGGACCGATGTATTTTTTTTTTAAATTATGCATATTTAATAACTATATGGATCTTTGTTTATGGTCCAGTAAGTAATGGTAGTCAAGGAAAATGGGTTTGCATTCTTTATAATGCGAATAACCCAGCTAAAGTGTATACCTTGCTCTAACTAAAACTCATTTGAACAGGCAAGGGAGGTTTAAATTGCTTTTTCAAGATAACCAGATAAAAACAACCTAAAGACCATTTTGACAAAATAATACAGAAAACAATAAAATATATTTATATTTGTTAAAGGAATGAAACAAAACCAGGTTCTGAGACAAAAAGTCACTTTTTTTGCAAGATATTGTTTACTTAAACTCAATTTCCTATTTATGAATAAAATTTTGTTCAAGAAAGGAACCAAGTATATGATTTATCCAAACAATCATAACCTGTAACATAATAAATTCATGTGGTTTTACATCTTGTGTTAAATGGTAGTATCTTACTCAGTGCTGCAAATGTTGGCTGCAAACATAAACATCATCATTTCCACTTCTGAGCACTGGAAAACTGTCACCTTTTGAGAGCGTGAGTAGGTGAACTGGAGCTGAAATTTTGATTCTTAAGTAGTCTCAGAAAGAACTAAACACTACCCCCTCATTTCGTGCTAAATCAATGGAAACAAAGACCACAGCTAAGTCTCTGTAAAAAATAAAGAGAAGTCAAGAAGTTAAGAAAGTAACGCTGAAGAAATTTGATCCACAAAGTAAAACAAATGGCTAGAAAAATTACACCCTGTATGTAATAGGTTGTTAATATTCGTATCAAATCTTGGGGTTTGAGTTAATTTTCTTTTGTAAACATTACCTCCATGATTTTCTAATATGGAGACTTTGTTTATGAACTGTGAATTTTGGAACTAAAATTGCAACAACTTTTGGAGATGCATAAACTCTGGTTCTGGGTTATTGTTAATAACTCTGGAGAAAACCACCAACATTGACAATAATTCTATAGAAGTGCTTCACCAATAAATACATGTTTAATAGAAGAAGAAATATGACAAAAGGCCTTGTTGAACTGTGGTTGCTGAAAGCCAGTAACACCTTACTCTTAATTGCTATCTTAGTTTTGCTCAGCATCAGTAGAGATTAATACATCCAAAGATTTTTTTACTGGGCCTTACATACCAGTGTTCCTACCACAGGTCTCCACAGGAACCAGGATGTCTGTGGATTAGTCTTGGCTTGCCTCAAGGTTTCTTTTGGCTTTGCTTAGCTTAGTGCAATTGTGAAGAGTCACACATACTGTCATAAGCACTTTGTATCCAAGACGGAGCTACAATGGGTAGAGCAAGTACTCCATGTCAGTTTAACTATCCATGACCCTACCAAAAACTGCATTATAGAGCGGTAAGGTCTAAGTTTTTCTCCAAAATATTGGAGAATATTTTTCTAACATTTATGAATTTCTTTCTATGATCTCTGTCAGACATACCTTAATTAATGCCGTGTTTAGATGTGGATGTCTCTTATCTTCTATTGTTCTGAGAATTCCGGTCATAAGTTCAAATCAACCACATGCTGAATTAATTAATTGTTCTTACTTAAGATTATAAGTGAAGGGAAGAAATATGATTGCTCATAAAAGGATACAATTTCCCTTTGGCACAAAACACAGTCTTTCAAAATGCGTATGTACATTTCTGATTTACATAATCAAATAATGACAGCACAATAATATGATGATTTGATGGAATGAAAAAAAACCTAAATGGATTTTATCTTACTGATAAGAAGAAACCTAAATTATAATGCAACATTTAAATTAATTCAAAATTTAGAGTTGTTTCAGTCTTTAGTTTTGACGGATGCTCACAAAAACATATAATCTTGATTGGTCTGCTATGTGCAAGATTTCAAGCAAATCCTGAAGCAGGATGAAATGCAGGCCCATTTGAAAGGCTGTCATTGAATGCATCATTCCTGAAGAGTAAATCTTAGCCAAGTCTTCAATAACTGAAAAACCTGCGCATTATAATCTCTAGGTAACTTGGTTTGTTATTGACCTGGGATGGGCTGGATTTTATCTACCCATGAAACCTATTTGTGCTGTATGTTTTTGACTGTGGTCTTGTATCTAGAAATTAATATGTAGGACTAGTCCAACTGTTGTGTCTCACACCTCAAGAATCTGGCCTGCCAGCTGTTAAAAATATTTTTTATTGAAAATTTCTAACTTCATTAACCTAAAGAAATCCTATGATTAATATGTTTATCTTTTATTTGCAGTTTATTTTTGTTTTGCACAGCTGTGTAACCTGATAAACTCTTATGTTTTTACATCTTGTGTTAAATGGTAGCATCTCACTCAATACTACTTGGCTGCAAACATAAACATCATCATTTCCACTTCTGAGCACTGGAAAACTGTCACCTTTTGAGAGTGTGAGTAGGTGAACTGGAGCTGAAATTTTGATTCTTAAGTAGTCTCAGAAAGAAATAAACACTCCCTCCTCATTTTGAGCTAAACTGAGTCTACAAAATCAAAAACTAGACAATTTCATTTACCAAGTAAAATATTTCTGTCTAATGTCAACTGAAGGAATTCTAGGTTCCTAAACTAAATTTGAAGATATAGGATGCTCTCACTAATTTTTCCAAGTCTCAGACTTCAGCTGAGGAGCCCTTGAGAGTAAAGGATTAAGAGCCTGCATCTTTCTACATACTGGGGAGAAAGAAATTTCCTGAGAAATTTCCTTCAGCAAAGCACTGATGTGGTTTGTGTAAGCTCTTGCTATACTAATTCTCCCATTTTTCTAAAGGGCATCCAGTTATTAGTCATCCTTGAAATATTCTCCCCAGTACTGACCTGCTGAACTGTTAGTTTCTTGGAGTGAGAAGGAGGGAAACGGGGTGTATTTTCTGAAAGTCTGTTTACATAATCTTAGAAAAGTGAAGAAGCAAAGAAAGGATTTGCCTGCTCTCCAGATGACCTTGAAGTCTGTAGGGCAAACCACAAAAGTTATGTAACAATTAAAACAGACAAGAGGAAAGGAGGCAAATCCTCTAGAATCCCCAAATATAGAAATGCTATATATGATTAAGCCACCATTGTTTTCAATCTGCCTAGTGCATTTTGTGAGACCAATCTTTCTTTAATTACTGTGGTTAAAAAAAATCTTCATCATTAATTTATAAAACAATACAATACTATATAAAATACAATATACATATACAAAATATAATATACAAATACAATATAATATAATTTTACAACATAGTTGTTGGAGATTGAATGGCAATAAAAATAATTTATTAAATTTTAGCTTTCACAAATTAGGTAAAATCTGAGTTTGATATTAAATTTAAGAAAATAATCCTGTCTTCCAATCACATTTGATTTCTAATGTGTAATGTTAATCTAGTTTTAAAATAAATAGTAATGAAAAATAGACAGTAGGATATTACAATCTTCATAATTTTTGAGCATCTTGAAGTTATTTGAATATTATACTGAGATCATTTGATAAAAATGCTGATCTGGCACAGGATATAAATGGTGATCTGAAGAGACTGTCACTATATTGTAGCAATTAAGGAGGGAGCAGAACCAGCTCCCATACATTCTATCCAACAAATTAACTATTAAAAAGAAAAAATCCAATGCTTTTGACGTTTTAGAATTCCAATATGCATTATTCTCCACACTAATCCAAGCTGAGCAGGCTGAGGCAGATATTAGGAGGGAACTTTCACAGAAGTGGTATAAGACAACAGTGGTTTCTTTCATAGTAGCCTATACACATTCCTCCTCCCTTCCTAAAAAGGCAATTCAAAAAAGCAGCCTTAACAGATCACTGGGTTTTATCATTAATTTAGACCTCATATGGGAATAACTGTACTGGGTGCAGACCTTTAAAGGGACAATGAGATGAGCACAGGATTGACAAAATGAGCCAAATAAGTTAAAAGATTAAAGAGTGGCTGTTGGCATAAGATAAAAAAAGCAGGTAGTTGATGGACAGGAAGACACTTCTCTGAATGTAGAATGTTCTGTGAATTACCTAGGACATTTGAAATACTAAATTTTAAAGGAGAAAAAGGGATAAGTAAAGCTAGGTGGCGACATGCTACAGCTGTAAAACATTATTTTCTGACTTACAACTTCAGAGTGATTTACCTGTCAGGCATCACATCTCCAGTGACATGACCTTGACCTGTCAGTGTGGATGCATTAAAATGCTCTGTCTGGCCTCTAACACTAATAATGATCACAGAGTACAGCATAACGTATTCTTCAGAATCCTCTAAAGAACAAGGGTAAAAGAGAAAGAATGACACAAAATGCTTCACATAACAGTTATAGCCCTGAACTTTCTATCTGACAGAAAGGTCAGAGAGGGTAAAGAAGACAGATATTCAAGAAATAAAGGTATTTCTTGTTTTCTTCCACCAGAATAAAGGGATTTGCTATAAAAAAGAAACACTGTTGTCATAAAGAAAACAAACTAAGCACTCCACCTACTTTCTTAATGCTCCTACAGGAGTGAAACTTAAAAGTGCAAAACTATAATGACTGTGGTCAAAAGCAGAATGGAAGAAGTTTAGTGAGATTATTGTAAGCAAAATTAGGACATTCTGCATTCAGTTTCGGCTACATAGATTTTGGCACATAGGATTTAAATGATGTCTATGACATGAATTCTTTGACACAAAAAGAGACAGGAGAAAAAAAATTAAAAACCCACCAACTTACAACTCTCTTACAGGAAAAGGAATACCACTGTTAGTGAAAAAGAAAAGTAGGAATGCTTTTTAAAGCATTTCCATTATGAAAGCATTTTTCACAGCAATTACACTAGGCAGAATAATTAGCCTGGCATTTTGTAGATTGATAGCTTTGCACATGTTTTGCCCAAGACTGTCATACCTTTTTAGTGCCACTTCAACATAAGATACAGACTGATTTCTTATTTGATCCAACTTTCTGTCTATAGGAATCCCACAGAGAAAGGAATCACATGGTGTGGAAAAACCCATAGCATGTGTCCTGCGAGCCCATTAGCCGATAGAGCCACCGTTGAAGGCACAGCTCGTTCTCACTCTGCACAGAGTGCACAGACTTGCAGACCAGACTCAGCACTCTACTCAATGTCCAAAATACCCATGTTCCTGTCAGCAACTATCAGTGTAGGCTAATCGGGTGAGCCTCAGCCAGGGGCCCTTTAGAACTAGGCAACAGTTTTCAGCAGAACACTCTCAGGAGCGATGAAGGTTTAACCCACTTTGGGAATATCTTGTAATATTTCTGATCTGTTAATGGAAAAACAGAAGGAGAGAAACCACAGGAAGTTCAAATGTGTATTTTTATGTTTTCCAAATACAAAGTTTGAATTTTAAACCGAGTTCTATCAGAGGTACTACAAAACAATTTGCCCCTCAAAAAGAAAAAAAAAAAGGAAGATCCTTTTGTCCTTTGTCTCCCTCTCTAATATTAATATGTACTGTTAATCAATACTATTTCTCATTCCTTCAAAACATCATTGTATTTGCTTTCCTCATAGGAATATTCAGTTTGGAGGTTCCAAGAGTCTCTTTTTTACAGGTAGCAGAACAGGTCACTAAGGAGCACTTTTTAGTAAGGTCATCTGTTGCGATATGGGGTGACGCAGATTTCCCAGGCAGGTGCAAAGGAGAGCCTCTTTATTGCAAAAACCCGGCCTTTTTAAGCACTTAGCTGGTTACCAGTTCACATCGTTTTAAAGCATAACAAACATAATTCAACCAACCACCATACACCACAATGTGAGCACGTGACAGTCATGCAGCATGTTTTTCTATCCCTAATTCAGCTCTGTCTCTTTCCCATGGTCCTTTTCCACTTAGCTGAAGTAATGGGCCTGAGCCATGATTTTACAAAGCCTTCCCTTTACAAAGCTTTACTTATTGGTAACAGTCATCCACAGTGGGACCTATCAAGAAAGCTGGAGGAAGGCAGCTGACAAAATAAACAGCATCTCAGAGCAGCCAACTGCCTCCTTAGCCAACATCATAACTTATATTACTTATTAACACAAGTTATTCCAGGCTGAAAAGTCCATCTGTGTCTCAAGTTCAGACAGTACTCATCTTTTGGATCCTAGGAGGAGGATCAGCACATCCCAGATTGTGCTTTCCTGATCCCATTCTCCGTAACAGTGGCAGAAAAAAAGTTCTGGAAATTGATCAAGATTGTAGGCAGAGCAAGGCTGTTCTCTGTTCTTTCTCCAGCTTTCACCTTCTCCTGGCACTCAAAACTAAATTACATTTTCTATATCCATCTGAATTCACTGATCATTCCCACAGTCTTTTCTTCAGAAATCCTTAGAAACCCTTAGAAAACCCACAGCTCTTCCAGCATCCCTTCACAAGACTCCACTTACAGTGTCTGCTGCTGGGTGTTCTTGTGCTATCCATGTTTAAGTGGAAGCAAGAAAAATAGAAAACATACATCTGCAGCAAGTACTTGCTAAAGAAAGAAGTATCTACATCACAGCATTGCTTTATATTTCACAATCAAAGTAATCAGAGTGTATAAGAAAGGATGAGGCTCCTGCTGATATAGAATAGCAACTGCTTTCTCTAAAATCAAGCTGTAAGAGCTTCCCTTTACCTTCAAGGAGCTGGAAGATAGTGCACTCACTTTATTATAATAACCTATTGTATCAATCAATATTGAAACCAATCTCTCCCATCTTCTAGAGGAACATGATACCTCAAGCTCTAAGATGAGAAAAGTGTTCAATACAATCTATTCCTATTCCTTTTTTTTTTTTTGTTAGGTATGAGTTTTGTGCAAAACATGCAAATTTATAAGACTAGACAGAATACTCACATGAACAAACATAAATGAATTTTTAGCCCAGCAGAAGCTCAGCTGGAAGGCACAGCTCTATTCTGCTCCGAAGATTGTGATATCATTTTGTGAAGACTATTGCATATAAAATGCAGAAATGACTTTCAGAGGGCAGCTGGAATTCAGGTTTCTCCCACCAAGTCTGAACTATTTAAACCCCACGTTATATAGTTATACTTCCTCCTCTGATTTATGAATCTTATTTTTTTGTCTATTGACAAGAGTTCAACAGTATTTTGCCTAAGTCCTCCCATCCACCACACATGATGGCCTTGTATCTGTCTCAAATTCATGTCTCAGTCTGTGTGCTTAGAAAAATTAGGTACTGCATTGCCCAAATGCAGGATCCTAAATCTTTGTCTGGATCTAGCTTCAAGGGAATGTCCTTAGATAATAAGCAAACTCACAGGAAATAGAAAACTGAAGGTTTCAGTTTTAGACAAGCTCCAAAACACTACACATTGTTCATTGTTGACTTACTAATAAGGAAGGGGTTTTATAAATTTGAAGCTGAAATAGGAACTAAAAACGATTTACCTTTTAGAACACGCTTTGTTTTCCAAAATTGCATTGAACCCTCAGATGCACTGAAATAATATTGTGCACTACAACATCATTCCTTGCTGGGAATTTCAGCACAGGGGATGTTTTCAGTTCAATGCTGCTCTTTGACATACCTGAGCAGTCATGTCCTCATCATATCCTATTCCAGTGCTTCCACAATAAATGACTTCAATCCCAAGTGTACATTCACTTTCACCACTGTGGTATGGCACAAAGAAGAAAATTGCAACCTGCAGCTATGCTGACAAACAACAGGACAGACACTAACTAAGCATAGAAGGAGAAGAATGAGTACATGGTAAATTGTCTTGAGACTGTGATAATTTCTGTTTCTTTTATTAACTTCAATTAGAAGGCAAATTTCAGACTGACTATTTCTGAAAAGAGAATGAAGAGATAAAACCCAAAAACTACCCTTTCAAATTAAGTGCTACAGAGTACCTTGGAAAGTTAAACATTATTTCCAAGAAATATAAAATTGCACATAAAATAAGTAGTCTGGTAGTCTCAAATAGTTATTAAAATAGGATTTTCCTAATGATATGAATATACACACATTTATGTATCACTTCTACAACAGCTTATTCAAAGGTACTAATACTTCACAGAAGATGAATTCCCAACAAATAACCAACTGCACAGCTACACCTCAGGCTCCAAATGTTTCCTGAAAAAAATCCCACCCTTTCCCAAAATGCAGTTTCATATTATCATTCAGGTATTGTGAAGTTTTCCAGTCTTCGTATTTCATTTGGGTATAGTAATGGCTGTTACTTCTGTTCATTGTTTTCCTCATCCATGTGTAAGATCAGATGAAACATTATGTGTTGAAAAAAATTTATCTGAGAGGAAAGCCATTAGGTGTAATTTAAATATGTATATTTTTACACTATGCATAGATGGCTAAATTACTTGGAGATAAATATGCTTAATTCATAACTCAAAAGTAAATATGAACTAAAGACGTAAAGATTAGATCGGTTGTTTTACTGTTAGCTGTGAAGCAAGCAAGAACCACAAGGAAATAGTTTGAATCTTTCACTACCTTTACAAAACAAGTTTTCAAAACAAAATTATATATTATCAAGTGAAAGCACAAAACAGTATAAAAGAGGCATTTATTTCAGCAAACTTGGCTGCACCAAGAATCAATCCTCAAAAATTGATGGCTATCCTGATTCCTGCAGTCCCGTAAAACCTTCCCACTTGTGAGTTGAATGCTACCTTTTTTCTTCATTCTCTCTTACCAGCGCAAAACCCTAGGAAATGCCAGAAGAAGCTTCATCAACAAACTATTGGATGAACATTGTGAAGATTGAAAGTTAATGAGAATTAGTCAATGAAAATTGCTATAGGGTAGACTAGCCTGCACTTTCCCAAAGATATTCAGATGATCTGGCAAAATTCGGTCAATTACTCTTGTACATATTGAAAGCTCTGGACCAAAATGCAACTAGACACAGCTTTAGTTATTTCTGTTGTGCTTGAAGAAAATTAGATGTTTTAAAATGCTGATGAGGCCCTAGAAGATGAGAGACTGCTAAAATTAGGAACTCAACACATTCTATGAAGATATTCTGAATCTTCTTATGTAAAACTTTATTTCTTAAGTAACAGCATACTAAAAACATCATCTACTCTGAATCAATGGCCATATTTTTTCATTATTATTATTTTTACTTGAAATATTCAATTAGAGCTCAATGAAAAGAGAAACTGTATCCTAGAATATTTTTTTAATTTATTTTTCCAGTTCTGAAGAGAATGGAGGAAAAAGCAGAATTAGAAAACTTTTCATTGAAAAGTGGAAAATCTCAGTACAACATGTAAAAAAATATCAGTGTGGTATTTTTTGATATAAATAAAAAAGATTAAATATTCCTAGTCTGAATATTTAGTACTGGTTTATCTAAGATGCTTACTCCCAGATGAAAAAGCAGTAAATTTTAAAATTCTTGCTGGAATATCTCTTGGGTCCCTGTACTTTCTTTGTGCCCCATGGAGTTGTGAGATCCAAGAGAGGTTGCATCTTATTCTGTTGCTATGTATATTAATCTCGAACAGTGGATGCCAGCGAGACACAATTTCCACCATGGAATGCTGCCATTGTATAATAAGGGAGTAGTTCCAAGATCAAATAATTTCTCTGGGGCATAGAGGATCAAGAACCCATTCTGAATATTACAGTTACCAAATGACTAGATACTTTTATATGTCTGACTAGATTCTACTATAAAGTTCAGCATGGATCTGCATATTTTCCTAAAAAATGTTGGTAGGCAGATTTTTGGGATTGACAAATCTACATGTATTTACAAAAAAAAACAGTCAAGAAAACTCTGATTTGTTTTTTTGTGCATATGACCTCAAAAATAATACTGCATAGAAGGCAATTTCCATTACACCCATACACACCTTAAATATTAGTCCTCATTCTTTAGCACTCAATGCAGAATTTATTAGGATTTCAGGAAAATAATAAAAAAAAAAAATAATTCAACACTGCATCATTCAAATAAAAATAATCTGAATTACATTATTTTGTTTTTGCTGAAAACAAAATTTGGCCAAGACAAGAAGGCAGACTATGACATTAATGATATTCATGTGAGTAGAATCAATGCATCATGTTGTCATAAAACTGGCATTTTCATTTCTCACTCCCACAGACATAAAATAGCAGCATCCAATATGCTGTCAAGGTACTGCAGACCAGTGGTAAAATGCATTCAAACTTTCAGATGTGCAAAACAGATGACTGTTTCAGAGTGTCTTAGGAATGTCTAAAAGTAGACAGAAACATTTAAACTATATTAGAAAAATTATGCTTGAAGAAAATACACAGATTACAGAATCAGAGAATCTAGTAGGTTGAATCTAGTAGGTTGGAAAAGACCTTCGAGATCAAGTCTGACCTATGACCTAACATCACCTTGTCAACCAGATCATGGCACTAAGTGCTACATCCAACATCCAATATTTTTTAAAAAACCTCCGGGTGCAGTGACTCCACCACCTCCCTGGGCAGCCCATTCCAATGCCCAGTCACCCTTCCTATGCAGAACTTCTTCCTGATGTCTGGACTAAACCTCCTCTGGTGCAACTTAAGACTGTGTCCTCTTGTCCTGTCACTTGTTGCCTGGGGAAAGAGACCAAACTTCACCTGGGTACACCCTCCTTTCAGGCAGTTGTAGAGAGTGATAAGGTCTCCCCTGAGCTTCCTCTTCTCCAGGCTAAACAATCCCAGCTCCCTCAGCTGCTCCCCACAGGACTTGTGCTCCAGACCCTTCACCAGCTCCGTTGCCCTTCTCTGGACACCCTCCAGCATCTCAACATCCTTCCTAAATTGGTGGGCCCAGAACTGGACACAGCAGGCAAGGTGTGGTCTCACCAGTGCTGAATACCAGGGAAGAATCACTTCCCTGTGGTCCTGCTGGCCACACTACTGCTGATACAGGCCAGGATGCCATTGGCCTTCTTGGCCACCGTGGCACACTGCTAGCTCATGTTGAGTCTGCTGTCAGTCAGTACCCCCAGGTCTCTTTCTGCCTGGCCACTCTCCAGCCAATCTGTCCCCAGCCTGTATACTGCAGGGGGGTGTTGTGGCAAAAGTGCAGGATCCAGCACTTGGCCTACAGATGCTGAAAAACTCCAGCAGAGAATTTCTTCAGCTCTCTGCAGCATTTTTGTGAGAGTTCAGTCTTTCCCATGCTGATTACTTCAAACAAGATTACAGTATTGTAAACTTCTTGCACCTGCGGGTTGTTTTGCAGTATTGTTATGGCTTTGACCAGAAAAACATTCAGGGATGGGTGTCTTAGAACTTGACCAATCCCCTTGGGGGGTGGATGGCAGAACCCAATCACCTTATATGCCACTCAATACACTTCGCGAACTAACATATAAAAGTCTTCTGAGAATTCATTAAAGTGCTTCCTTTTTGCCCTGAGCCTGGACTTTGTGTCATTCCTCTACTCGGCCGCGGTGAGAACAGTGACATTGGCCTTGTTAAACCTCATATTGGCCAGGCTGGTTGTTTGTACCCTCACCCTGGTAGGCTCCCACACCAGTTGCGATAAGAAGCTGTCCTCCATACACTCCAAGAACCTCCTAGACTGCCTCTTCTCTGCTGTGTTGAGTTCCCAGCAGCTATGCGGCAGGCTAAAGTCTCCTTTAGCAAGAGGAAGGGCAGGCAATTTTGAAACATCCTCCAGCTGCTTATAGAGTAAGTCATCCGCCTTTTCATACTGGTTGAGCGGTCTATAAAAGATTCCCACTAGGATGTTGGCCTTGTTGACCTTTCCCCTGATTCTTACCCATAGGCACTCAACCTTATCATCATTAATCTCAATTTCCATGGAGTCAAGAACCTCCCTAACATACCCCTCCACCTCTTCTCCCTCTCCTATCACTTCTGAAGACTGTTTCACCATCCATTGCAGCAATCCAGTCATGCAAGTCATCCCACCACGTTTTCTTGATGGTGACTACGTCATTGATTTCCTGCTGTACCATGGCTTCCTCTTGTTCATCGACCATGCTGCGTGCATTAGTGTACATGCACTTCAGCTGGGCTGTGGATTTCACCCCTCACTCTGGCTTACCACCCGTGGGCTCATCTCTGGAGAGCCTGGTTAGAGTTCTAACCTTCAAACCTAATTTAAAGCCTTCTCAGCCAGCCCTGCCAACTCATGGGCTAGAATCCTTTCGGCCTTGCTAGATAGATTGAGCCCACCTGGATCTAGCTGGTCTGGTGCCATAAAAATTGCCCCATGATAAAAAAAAAACTAGTGATATGCTGCACCCAGGCCCCAGGGAGGCAGCAGACTTCTCTGTAGGATGGGTCCAGTTGACATACAAGAACTTTTGTACCCCTCAGAAGAGTGTGACCTACTACTACCCTTTTCTTTTTAATTCATATTGGATATATTGCATATTGGTAAACAATAGTAAGTGGGAAAGAAATTCGGTTTTGTACTTGCTGTCCCTAAGCAAATCTTGACATGCAAATGAAGGAAACCAATATGCCTTATGCAGCTGCTTTATAATGTTTACTTATTTTGTTCTCTCTACTCATTTCCTCGAACACTGAACTATAGGGTGGAAATATTGATCTTTAAGAACCACTACACTGCAAAAATCAGAAACCTAACTGGCAAGTTGCAATAGGTCATAATAATTTTTCATTTATTAGCAAAAGCTGTCTGATTTTTTCACTGAAGCAGAAAAAATAGTGTTGGGAAACTGAGTCCAACTAAAAATGCAGAAGGAGGAAAACCATGGAAAAATAGCTCATTCAGTTTTACGTTTTAGCTATTCAGTTTGTACTTTGGACAGGAAATAGTGATTCATATCCATTGACATAATGAGCTCAGAAAGAAAAGAAAGTAGGCAATAAAGTATCTAAAGATGCCAAAAAATTATGTCAATCAACATCAACAACTTTATCTTGTTTTGATTTTTTTATATAGATGAAAATCCAATTATTAAAACTAAGCAATATAGTTTCCCTTTGTCTTCGACCTCAGTTAACAGATTTAGAACATACTAATGTAATTTATGGCATCAAATGTGGCCAGCTCCACAGTTTGTGTGATGCTACAATTACATCATCCATAACTATATCCTTCTGTTAGGACAAGTTCAAATTCCTTGTTCTTGACACTCAGTGACCCAAATTACTCAGCCTTAACCTATAATTTTGGCCTTGTCTTCTATGTGCTAAGGACATGAATTCAACACTGCTTTAATTTTCTTCTACCATTTTATTTTCATGCTTTCTTTCTAGCTGTCTCAGATTCATGGAATCTGAATTCCTACTTACAGACCTTGTTCCTTCATCTTTAAAACTACTTCTAAAAGCTTTCTTCCAAAATCTTCCATTAAAGGAGCTAATGCACTCAGCAATCAGAAACGCAGACATGTCTGACAGCTAATTGAATAATACTTTATAAAAGTTATAGTCACATTTCTATCTTTTTTTTTGTTCTTGTTTATTTTTTCCTCTTTTTGTGTCACATCTGAGTTTAAATTGTAACCTCTTCATGGTGGGGACCTTTCCAATGGCTGCTTCATCATTATTTTTCTCAAAAGCAAAATAATTTACATTTTCCTATGACACTCCAATATTTAGTCATTCAAAAGTAAAAAATAAATTAAGGAGGATGACAAGATGCTAGAAGCTGGAAAGAGAAGTACTTTTCTTACAGTGGAGACCTGAGCATCTCAATCCTTAGAAAATATAATGGGGTGTTACTCTGAAACTCCCCTGAAAACATTTTATTCATAAAATGTATGTTTTTGACTTATAAAAACCAACAATAATTCCCTCTCATGAAGAACCTGGCTTTATACACGAAGAAGCATGCTATATGATACCAAGAAGCGAACCAGGTATCTGATTCAAGACAAATGTCTGAGATCCATACACATTCAGCATTTAAAAAAATGAAACAATTTACCCCACCCCAAAATAGATGCCAGAGAAAGGCAAGATGAATCACAGTTTGAAGGATGACTGTATTTTGAATATTTAATATGTGATTTTCTTTTTTATTAAAATTGGCTTGGAGAGCCCATTCGTTACTGCAGGACTCAAGCAGAGAATTGTGACTGTTTCAGGGTCAATGTCTAAATGGTTTACATCAAACCAAAAATATCAAAACTCAACTACAGGGCAGTATTAATATTCTCATTTGTATTTATGTCAGTTTTCTTAAATCCTTGCCTATTTACAGAAGTATGTGATTTTTTTCAAATAAAAAGGTTAAGAGAATTTTTCAAACTATAAAAATGAAGTGTTAAGGTACTTTTGTATCTTAAAGTGATGGGGAGCAGAATGTAGCCCCCATAAACCTGTAGGGAATGGTCAGTGACCTGTTATACCACTTAGACAAACAAAAGGCCATCAGGCTGGATCGAATCCATCCAAGGGTACTGAGAGAAGTGGTGGAAATGTTCAACAAGTCACTTTCCCTCATTTCTTGGCAGTCCTGATCAACAAGAGAGGTCCCAGATGACTGTAAGTTAGCAAAGGGAGACCCATCCACAAGAAAGGCCAGAAAGAACACCCAGGGAACTACAGGCCTGCCAGTCTGACCTTGAGGCTGGTCATGGAGAAGATCATTTGGAGTGCCATCACACAGCATGTGCAGGACAACCAGGGGATAAGGCTTAGGATTCATGGGCCGAGGCCAGCTGTGTGAGGTCAAAACAACTCCATGCAGAACTACAGGCTTGGGGAGGAGTGGCTGGAAAACTGCCCTGTGGAAAAGGACCTGGAGGTGCTGGTCAACAGCCAGCTGAACATGAGGCAGTGTGTGCCCAGGTGTCCAAAAAGGCCAGTGGCACCCTGGCCTGTACCAGCAAGTGTGGCCAGCAGGACCAGGGCAGTGATTCTTCCCCCTGTACTCAGAACTGGTGAGACCACACCTCAGTGCTGTGTCCAGTTCTGGCCCCTCACTACAAGAAAGACACTGAGGGGCTGGAGGGTGTCCAGGGAAGAGCAATGGAGCTGGTGAAGGGTCTGGAGCATAAGTCCTGTGAGAAGCAGCTGAGGGAGCTGGGGTTGTTTAGCCTGGAGACAAGGAGAGACCAGAGGAGACCTCATTGCTCTCTGCACTGCCTAAAAGGAGGGGGTCGGTTTCTTATATCAAGTAACAAGTGACAGGTCAAGAGGAAATGGCCTAAAGTTGTGCCAGGAGAGGTTTAGATTGTATATTTGGAAAAACTTCATCATGGAAAGGGTGATTAAGCACTGGAACAGAACACCCAGATAAGTGGCAAAGTCACCATCCCTGGAGGTACTTAAAATATGTGTAGATGTGGCAGTTAGGGACATGGTTTAGTGGTGAACTTGGCTGTGCTGGGCTAATGGTTGGACTTGGTGATCTCTGAGGTCTTTTCCAGTCTAAATGGTTCTATTATTTTATGATTATTTTCTGAATATTTAGCTTTTAAATAGCTTTCATGTAGCACAAGAGCAGAAGAACCAACTAAAATACTTCGAATTTTAGAAAAAGATCTCACTAAGAACACATAACAACATTATTGCATGGATTATATGAAGAAATTACTCATCTACACATTTAACATAACAAAATTACAAGGGCTCCCATACAACTGTATTTAAACTATTCCAGGAACATTTTTTCCCCATGGTCTTTTGCAGGAATTTAGAAGGAATTTTGTTTTCTCTGGTCTGTTTATTTCATGCCATACAATCTAATGCAATTTTGAAATTCAGAATTTCTATGTTCCTCCTATCAATAAGAGTAGTAAACCCCACAATTTTCTCCATTTTGCAACTATATTCAATTTTTAAAAAGTAGATCTCTTTAATCAATGTAGTATCTAAGGTAGTATACCATATACAAATGAATTGGTTGATTATTCAGCTTATTTATTATTGTGACTTAGTTGTTTACTTGGCATATTTATAATTGAGGGGCTTTTTTAGAAATACATTTATAGATAAAAATAAAACTATTTAGGTATTTTCCTAAGTACATAAGTATTTGACGATATTCTTAGATGGATAATCATGATAGTAAAATTCTAGATAAATTTGTTTTACAAAAATCCTATTCTGTCTTCTACAAATTTAGCATAAGAGATATTTCTGAGGCAAATTAAGGAAATTTTGCAATATTTATTTTCCTCTTTTTTAAATAATTTCAGATGTTCAGTGTTCAGAATTTACTGCTAGTTATCTATATGCAATACAATCATGTAACCACCTGTTTTCAAATGTGCCATAAGTTGCAAAATATGCGTTTGATTTGCTCACAGTTTTAATGAAAGTCAAAATTATATAAACTGCCCTCTCCAAGGCAAGCAAAGATGTTTTTGTTATTCCTTGAACCCCTGGCTATTATTCCCTGATTTTGGAGAGATGAAGCATAATTTATGGACATGGAAGTGATACAGCCATTTTTTATTATATTTTATATATCTGAAAGAGTAAATGAAAATTGCAAGCTACACAGTGTTTATGTTTTGTGAAAACCTGTGGCACATGGATTCCATATGTGAACATCTCAATTCTATTTTTTCAGAAGTACTTCCTCTGGAACCAGTGATAAAACACATGCCAGCTGCTGTAGTAGACACCACAGAGAAATGGCTTTGGTAACACAGACAATTAATTTGTGGCTGGCTTTGCTTCAATGAAAAATAGATGAAAACAAATCTATAACTTTTATGATCTGAAATAGAAAGTCCTCCTGACTGGAATTTATACTAGAAGAAATGCTAGGTATTCACCAGAGACAGCAGTGATCAAGAAGTATATCCCACACCTTCTGCAGCACGCAGTCCTAGGAGATGCCATCATGAGGGCAGAGACTCTTATGGATGAGAAACTATTGGGTTCCACAAGGGAAATTTTTTTGTCTAGGAATCTTGAATAATTTTAAAACTTAAAACCCAAGCACAATCAGTGTGTTTAAAGGGCCTATATATATTGCAAATGTAGAATTCTAATTCTTCTGAAAGTTAAAATGGCAAAATACAGATGTATGTACCAGAGTCTTACATATGTACCACCAAAACATATCCTTCAAGCTCCTGCTAAGTATGCTATTATTGCTGTGAATACCAGGATAACTCTAGTTAACTCAAGATAAATTCTACCACCCAAGTTACCTTCTGATCTTTAATTTTTTGTTAATTCAAAAGTATAAAAAGTTTTACTCCAACAGGATATTCTTTTCCTTCTAGTTTATTTGTTCCCACTGCTACGATTCACCTTGAAACCTACTGGTAAATTTATAACATCATGTACTGTGACCTGACTGCCCTCTTCTTTCTGGCTCTTGTGTGTTCCAGTGGAGTGATTTTCATTTCATTGTATTACAATTAAGGTTATCTACATTCTGGTTTAAAACACTTCGTTTGCCATGTCAAGATTCTGCTCCAATTGACCTTGACTTATTTGCCCTATTTATTTCTTTGATCTGTCTCTGTTTTTGGAACAAAAACTATAAAAATATCTGTGATAGTAGCTTTTGTTAGCTTGTTTGGTGAGTGAGTGCTACTCACAGCTTCTGTCCTATATTTCTTCCTTCCTTTCTTTTCCTCCCTTCCCTCCTTCCCTCTCTCTTTCTTCTCCCACTCTTGTCTTCATCCCTCCTTCCCTAAACCTGCAGACTCTTCAACCATACAAAAAAGAACAATAGAAAAACAGCAGTTGCCCTATATTTCTCAAGTTCATTTAGTGCCACCTAAAAACTGGGATGATTTAAGAATGCAAAAAATTATGGAATCCACAGACTGAATTAAAAAACTTGCCTTTACAAGGTACCTATCAAGAATAAACCCAGTTGATAAATATTATGTTACCAATAGACCAATCATAGTAAGATATATATGGTTACTTTAAAAACTCATGTCACTTTTTATATTGTTTTCAATTTTTTTTGTATTTCCAACTAAAGCAGTTTGCGCTGCCTATATGAAGCAAAGCACTACAGAAGAAGGCTTTTCTTCTCCTTATCTTTTCTATTCGCTATTATTTTCAGTTCCTTTGAATGTCCATTTTGAAATTTCTGGGTATGACTGATGCCTCAACCCCTACAGCAGAATTTTATATTGCTTAGGTAACTGTCTGAAGTCAATGACAGCAAATCCAAATCATGTTTCATTTTCAAAATGTTTTCTCATCCCCACTATTGCTTCCTCATCCCCACTATTGCTTCTTTCTTCCAGCTTGTATCCTTCAGCACACTGATCACTGTTTTAGGAAAGTGCTATAATTTTGTACATTGTACTTTTGAACATCACGTTAATCAGCACTTGGCCCAAGAATAACTGAGTCAGATGGGGAGAGGAAAGAAAATATTTGAAAATTACACGCTGGGTGGCTATTTACGTGATACTTAAAAATTCACATTTTCCCAAGTTCATAGGAATTACCAGTCTTATATTACTTTGAAGTAAATGGCATTACATTAGTAAAAAATGTAACTGGGTCCTTAAGGAAAACAATGTTCTTTTTTGTATACAGTACACTAATCATGATTTTCAGTTTTAAAATATTTTTAGTGCCTATTAGAGAATTGTTCTTGAATTTCTACTATAAAATATAATTTTCAGAGCATCTTCATAAAAAGAGTCAAAATAACAGTAAAATTGATTCAAATTAATAAAGGAACCAGAAACAGAAATAAAAATACTTTAAGGCCGATAAATATCTTAATTTGGACTAGATGATCATTCCAGGCCCCTTCCAACTGGAACTATTGTATCCTAAAATTAATACAGATAATCTAACATCAATAGAAACAATACACAATGAAACAGGGACAAGGTATTTTGTCTAATCCAACTTAAAGGAAACAGAGACTACTGAAGTATCTTTGTTTTAAGTAATATTTTCATATTGTTATCATAAAACTTACAGCTTTAAGGTGTATATATGGTGCTAATCCTATGAATAACATTTGGGGGTTATTTTCAGGTCAAAACAATTTCATTATAGAAGCTAAATGCTTGCTTGTTCTTGCAATAGTCATCTTCAATCTATCTTAACCTTGGGTAGTTTTACTTTAATGATTCTCCTCCCTGGGAGGTCAGCACAAATTCTTGCAAAAGCCTACTTCACTCAAGTTTTGGGATCTGAACTTGAAAGAAGTCCTGCAGCACTGTACGTGCTGGAGCAATTACACAGAGTGCGCATGTGCTTCACAGAGTAACCTGCATAGATTGTTGAATTTAGTGCTCTAAAGCTTCCTCATGAGGGTGAGGAGAGGGGCAGGCACTGAGGTCTTCACTCTTGTAACCAGTGACAAGACCTGAGGGAATGGCCTGAAGTTGTGTCAGGGGAGTTTTAGGGTGGATATTAGAAAGAATTTCTTCACCCAGAGGGTGTTTGGGCACTGGAACAGGGTCCTCAGGGCAGTGGTCACAGCACCAAGCCTGACAGAGTACAAGAAGCATTTGGACAATGCTCTCAGGCACATGGTGTGACTCTTGGGATGGTCCTGTGCAGGGATAGGAGTTGGATTCAATGATCCTTGTGGGTCCTTTCCAACTCAAGATATTCTATGATTCTAATTTTTCCTAAGACAGCAGACTCACTGCCATCCCATTCAAACATGTCTGCTTACAGCGCCAAGACCCACCCTCACTCACAGGCTGGGAATTCATTTTTTCTGTTTCAGTAACTTCGCCTCTTTTTTTCAGCTTCTTTTTCTAAGGAGAGGTGTGGGTTGAAAAGGAAATATCAAACTCAGACTACCCATGAGGGCAAATAATTCTTAATTTTACCAGCAGTAATCAGACATTTGGTGCGTCTGCGAGGATGGCTTAGTAATGTCTTTGTGGCTGCTGTTGAAAGTACAGTAAAGGACAGGTGATGTAAAGACCATAAAAATGATAAGATAATTCTTTAAGGTAACATAAAAACCCAAGATGCAAGGTTTTCACAGAAACCGGAGTTTGGATTGGAAAAAATGACAGCTGTTGAAATTGCCCTTGTCAAAGAGTCAAAATAGCATTCAGCTTGAAGCACATCTTAAAAGGTATTCAGGAAAGGAATGTTTCTTTGAAAACAGAAAAGTCACACTGGAAAATGAGAGAGGAAAGAAAGAAAAGAGCTTCCCTAAAGTAAGTCTCTTATGAAGGTGAAATATTCTGGGATTTCTTTGCAGATACAATTTCCTTGAGTTTAATACTACTTCCACCAGAGTAACAAAGAACACAGCAGTATGCTTCAGCTAAAATTATTTGGAAAAGTGAATTCCTAAATTCAATTTTAAGTTGGTGCATAAGTATAAAGATAGAGAAAAATAATAAATATAAATATATGCATAAATACAAATATTTATGCATACATATATGCAGAGTATAAACCATTTGAAATTCTGTCATAAACATTCTGTAGCATAACCACAAAGATTAATAACCAAAGTTAATTTCTAACACTCTCCACTATTTCAGATGAACTGAGCATAAAAAAAAAAATGGACCAGGAGTTTGTCTTCTCACAGAAAGCATTTGTTACTAAGTACATTTCACAAAATTTGGAAAATTAAAGCTAATTTAATTCTGTAAATTAATAATGCAAAAGTGCTATTTTTGAATTGCAAATCTCTTGCCTGTTTTTTCTTACTTTACTGATCAAAATAAAATATCATAGTCCTTTTTTCACTAAAAGACTAAAGAGATTTCTAAATTTTATTCCGTCTAATGCACTAGCAACAGAATTACTTTCTAAATTATAGTCACACAACAAAATGCTCTGAAGTCAAAGTACTTTTCAAGTGTCAGCAACAGCATAATTTGAAGTTAATGTAGATGTCCAGAAATAATTCACTGACTAAATTTAACTTACAAGACCTTTAGGAATTACAATTCACGAGAAGAATTAAATTTGACTCTGATAGCTGGGCTGACATTGCAGGATGTTATTTAAAGTAATTTCATATTTTACTTGTTACAGTATCCTCTAGCTGCATGAACAGTTCTGAAACAAGATATACACCTTTTTTTAAAGCACAGTGATGTTCTAAACATTGAAACAGTATAGAAGACCACAATTCTAACAAATATTTATTAATGCCTAACATAAAAATACACCCCAATATATTTATGTTGTATGCCTTAATATGCATATATGAGTATTAATAATAAATCGGAAAGTTGAGGAAGAGTTATTGAAAATTGGCATTTGTCATATTGGAATAAGTACACCTTTTTTTTTATGTCCTTACGAACTGGCTAATGTAAAATAGAAATAGGCTACCAAATTGTCAAAAATGGTATTACATCTAGGTTTAATAAGAACAGATGTAATTCCCATTTTCAGTGATGATAGAATAGTTTGGCAATTACCTTTGTAAAACACATTCCTTTGTAAGTGATAATTAGCATAATGTCAGTAAAACTTAACCTGTTAGGAAATGTTGGAATGACTAATTACCAGATACCACTCTGACAGATGAATATTAAGATTTAGTTTCCTTTAATTGAGATTATTGGGCTGCTTTTTTTTCAGTTTAACTTAAAGGAGGTAAGGATATGTCCTTTTTTTGCAGAGTTATTATGTGCTGATTGCTTTCTAAAACAAAATAAATATTTTGGGGATTTATACTCTTCCCTGTATCTTCTAATAAAAATATCAGATTAATTTTTCCAGTTGGGAATTCTGGATGGTATCTCACCTGATGACTATCTCACTTGAATTTTAACTATGGAATATAGGCCTTTACAGATGTGTAAATGCTTACACTTCATATTTCCCACTATTCAATCTCCCACAAAAGCACTGAGAGATTTTTCTTTGGCTTCAGTATTGGATTTGTGTGGCCAGGTTTTGGTAGCAGGGGACAACAGGGGTTGCCCTTCTGTGAGAAGCTGCCAGAAGCTTCCTCCATGTCCAGCAGAGCCAATGCCAGATGGTTCCAGGATGGATGTGCCACTGTTCAAGGCTGAGCCAATCAGGAGTGATAGTAACACCTCTTTGGTAATGTATTTAAGAAGAAAAAAAAAGTTATTGGTGAGAACATGTGAGAGGAACAGCTCTGCAGACACCAAGGTCAGTGCAGCAGGAGGGGAGGAGGTGCTGCAGGCACCAGAGCTGAGATTCCCCTGCAGCCCGTGGTGCAGCCCGTGGTGCAGCCCATGGTGAGGGAGCTGTGCCCCTGCAGCCCATGGAGATTCACAGGGATGCAGAGATCCATCTGCAGCCCACGGAGGAGACCCACCCAGATGGATGCTTGAGAGGAGGGTGTGATCTGGTGGGAAGTCTGTGCTGGAACAGGCACCTGGCAGGGACCTGCAGACCCACGGAGAGAGGAGTCCACACTGGAGCAGGTTTTCTGGTAGGACTTATGAGCCTGGGAGGGACCCATGCTGGAATAGGCTGTGCCTGAAGTACTGCACCCTCTGGCAGAGTGACCCATGCTGCAGCAGTTTGTGGAGAATGGTCTCCCATGGTAGGGACCCCATGCCAGAGCAGGGAAAGACTCCTCTCCCTGAGGAGGAGCAAAAACAACCTGTGATGAACTGACCATCACCCCCATTCCCATCTCCCTGCGCCTCAGGGGCGAGGCTGAGCTGGGAAGGAGGGAAAGGTGGGGGAAGGTGTTTTTGAGGTCTTACTTCATTTCTCATTGTTCTCTTCTCATTTTGTTAATAATAAATTCGATTATTATCTCTAACTCTAGGCTGTTTTGCCCGTGGCAATATTTAGTGAGTGAACTCTCCCTGTCCTTATCTCAACTCATGATCCACTCACTTCTCTCCCCTGTCCACCTACAGAGGGGAGTGATAGGAGGGCTTTGCTGGGTGCCTGCATCCAGCTGGAGCCAACCCATTACAGATTCCCTGCATATCTAAAATTAGGATTAATTGTTTCTTCTCATTATGATAGTCATTTAACCTAAGAAAATCACAGCCAAAATTGGTTGGTGTTTTAAGCCAAAATGAAGGAATTAGCAAATACTTAGTGTTAGTTTCATATTTTCACAGCAAGATAAAATAGAAACGTCAAAAAATGAGAAAAACCCCAAAGCTAAATTCCAGCCAAGATCACAGGGAGAAACCTAGAGAAGCTACACAGCTTTTAAATAATTTAGTATTTATTTTGACAAGTTATCAAACCAAGGGCTATTGGAAGAAAATATATAAGGAAATTTTCTTAAATAAATAAAATTTTTAAAACCTAAAAATAACATAAATTTCTGAGTAATCTCTAAATACATAGTACAATGCCATCAAGGCTTGTAATAAAAGCAATGTCTTCTATCTTCTTCCATTTCAGCTATCAGCAGAAAATTTTGAAAGAGCTGATAAATAGATTAAACTGGATTTGGACACACTGTTTTTTTTCTCCATAAGGTTTTTTTCCCCATAAGGTTCGATTTCTCTGCTGCAAAACAAATAATTCCAAACAAACTTCAAATAAATATTTGTTGTAATAATATAAATAAATGTTATTTATTAAAAAAACCCACTGGACTTTGCATGCATTGTTCAGAGTGCAATACGTAGAATATGAGATATTATATATGGGATGGAGCTCTGTGATCTTTTAACTGATATCCAAGGAAAACAAGCCTGTACACAGCAGGGCTCATTGTTTTGCTATTAATGTGTTATTGAGAAGGATATAATGCTTCTCCCACAATCTAGAAACTATTTTACTGTCAGTGCTGACAATTAGACCGTTACTACCATAAATAGATGTTTTTTAATTGCCTGGCTTAATAGTACATTAAAGTATATCATTAGGTCACAACATATGTGTGTGAATTCAAAGACTCAAGATCTAGGGGCAGATTGCCTTCATTCACTCATGCATATAGGTTTATTTAATAGGTACTTTCATCAGGGAAGTCCTGAACAAAAGACAAAATCATGCACCTTTTTCAGGACAAAATATTTTCAGCCAGGACCGCAGTGTTCATATGGTGTGGGGCACATCACCTTGGATCCAGAACATGCATTTTCTCATTAGCTATTCCATCTTTGTAAGTAAGGTCCTAAATTCAATAACTCGCACTGGCAGGCCAATTTGTTTTTAACAGCTACTCTCTTTGCAAGACACCTTGTACTGCAGTCATGGGGTTTTATTCATTTGAATCATATGGCTAAATATAATTATAGCTGTCAATTACTTTGTACTTTCAAAAACACAGAAAATGTCTTACATTGTATATAAGGCACCATTAGTGCAATTGTTTCCTTCCTAATTGGCAGGGGTTGGAAGTGTTCTTCAGGCTTTTTGGATTTCTTCTGTGCTTGCCCTCCCCCCTCACCTTCCTTCAGAAAAAAACCCCATTAATTTTATCCAATGACATTTATATGTAAATACTTCAAAGAGCTGGCAGTGCCAACCAGAACATGGACTATAATAATCTGACGTAAGGTATTAAACCTCCAGAAGACCTCATTTACTTATGCAATCTTTGACAAGGTTAACCTTAAATTCTTCACTAATATGTGGGAGAGCTTCAACAGAAAAGGTAAACCACCTCCTTATCAGGACTAACCTACAGCTACCCTGTTTAGGAGAGTCTGAAATGTACCCTCAGCTAAAGGAGGCAAATACAGGACTCCTGCACCCTCACTCTGGGCTACAGTGAAGAGCAGGAATATATGTGGGGATGGAGGAGAGGGGGAGTGGGATTGCCTGGACGTCCCTCCTTTCCCTCTACAGTTCAAAGAGATAAATGAGCCCTGAATGAATCTTGGAAAGCAAAAGTCGACCTAACCTTCTGTTAATGAAGCAGTCCTCTTAAAGCTACTGCCTAATTACATTGTATGTCTTAACTTAGACAGAATCTCACTCCAGGGGCCTTTAAAATACAGTCTTTACCTTTATTTCTCAAGCCTGGAGGTGACAGACGTATTTAGCATTTATTAAACCCTAGAAACAAGGCATGAGCTAGTCCCTGCAGCGAGGTGCGCGTGTTCTGCCTCCGTTTACACATCTGCACTCCTTTTCCTAAGCCCACAGGGGCACCTCCTGACAGCCAGTGGGGCATTTTATGAGCAGGCTGGGTGCTTACCCTTGTTCTCAGCATCTCCCTGGCTTTCTTCCCAAACACATTGACAGAAGGTGCCTCCCAGTGAGTGAATATGGTGTTTTCAACCTTGGTCAGATTTGTCTACACACTCAATAGGCATCTCACCAGAATTTAGGTGCATTATTCAACTCTACTTTCAGTGACATATCTTATTAATGAGTTTTTCTCCTTCTGTCTCTTCCTGCAGAATGTCTGAATGCCTATTCTGTTTCAAGCAGCAAGGAATTATCAGCTGGCTGGGGCTTGGGAGGGTGGTTGGCTGGGTTTGTTTGGTTTGGGTTTTCTCTTTTTTCCTCCAGTTTTTCATGTCTGAGAGGAGATTTGAGATATTTCTATGAGTTTGCAACATTGTGTTGGCTCTCACCAGAAATGTCCTTCCAAGCACATATAACTTCAATGATTATTAAATGTTTCCAGCACAAACTTACGAAACAAGCATTCCTTGGAGAATGTATTAGAACAAACTGACCTCCAGATTTCCTTCATAAAACTCTGACTCAATAATAATGATTTTATAGCTCACCTCTGTAGTGTTAATTTTATTTACTTGATATTTTTAAAATATACTTCCTAGAAACTCACCTGGTAGTGATTGCAAAATTGCATTAAAAATTAGAAACAGATGGTTTTCCCAACTTGCTGGCTATCAAATTCATATGTCATCACCTTCTCAGAGGTGGTTCACATAAAACAGAAATGTTCAGCAGCCTTTAATAACTAGCTCCACAAAGTAGATTAAGTATATGAAGACAGCTTTCAGCAGCAAAGTATTTGCAAATATATTCTATCTCTCCAGAGTAATAGCCTCAACTATTGGCAGTGAATTTAAAGTAGATTCACAATATTTTAAGGGAGTCAAAATGCTACAGGAAAACATCTTGCCTAAAAAAGAAGGATCTTGAAGTAAAAGATAATATTAGATTTTTAAATTCTTTTTCTTTGGAAAGTATTCCTGTAGAATCAGAGACTTCACACAGCAGTTCATTCGCCTCATGAGTAGTCCCTCAGTTTTAAGATAGAACTTCAACAATGTATTACAGGTGAATATAAAGTCCAATAATTACTACAAGTTTTTATTCACTTAAAGTAAAACACCTGTACTATGCAATTTAGAAGTTAAATATTGCAAAGTAACAGTTTTCTAAAATTATTGAAAATACTGAATTATGTTTCCAGACTCCATTTGGATACTATTTTAGGGATGCATACATCACAGCCATCCCAACTGAAAAAAAAAACCCAAAAACATCATTAAGCCTACGAATTACAGGTATATGAAAAATCTATAGTAAATTTAATTTGGAACAGCTCTATTGCTGAGGTGAGATGTGGCCTTGCTTCTTAGAGGCCAAAAAAGTCCTCTTACTTTTTAGGCTAGGTCAGAGAACACAACTGAAATCCATTCATCTTTTTTTTGAGAAATGCAATAGAGGTATTTTCTTCAAGGTATATGACCTCTATAATGTGGCTAGCAGCCCTGTACCATAGCAAAGTGTATTTGAAGAAGTAATTTAAAAAGTAAAATGTGGTGAAAGCTGTCCGTGCCCATGGCAGGGGGGTTGGAACTAGGTGACCTTTCAACCCAAGCCATTTCATGATTCTATGCTTCTGTGATGATTATAAACTTCTGATCCAGTGTCCCATATATAGGCGTATCAGGCAACCTGAAAAAAAAAAGAACCTCTAATCTCCCTAAATGATGTGAAGATCAAAAAGATTTCAAATTAACCATTCTTGGATGAAAGATGAACTTTGATAAAGAACAACTTCAGGAATGTTTTTCAAACTAGTAACATGTTCCAGATAACTAATCAGTACATGGAATACTAAAGTTCATAGAAATAGAAAAAAAATCTAATAATTGCCTAAAATATCATTGGGAAGTGTCTATAAAACTGCTAAAATATACAAGAAAGCATGTTAATTTCTGTGTACAAACCAATCTACAGGCAAATGATTCACTGGTTTGCACATACTTAGCATAAGAAAGTATCATTTGCTGGTTTAACACAGCATTTTATCTTAAGAACAGGGAGAGATATAGTATTGCAACGCAAACACTTCCAGTCCACAAGAAAAAGAAAAAAAATATGCCTGCACACAGGATAATTTTGCATGTACAAGACACCAAAAGCAGAACAGAGCAGATCTTCACCAGGGCATGTGTTTGCAGTCATGGACACACGCTGTAGTATCTCTGCCCCTCTGCAGTGCCCCAAGCTTTAGGATTGAACATCACTCTGGGAACTCCCCACCTCTCAAAATTCGGGGATAGACTCTGAGATGTCCCTGAAACAGACTTAACAAAAGAATCTTGTCATGCAGAACAGCATGAATGATGGAAAGAACATTTCGTATCTAATTTAGGGAGTTCTGAGTTTTGCCTGTCTCTTGGTGCCATGGCAGCAGGATGCAGTGAGTTCTGATCAGCTCCTATCATCAGTCTCTCAAGCACTGATGCTCTTCCAGAAGAAGTTGATTTTGAATGAAGTGTTGGCAATCAGCTGGGTCACTTGAGGCTGACCATGAATAAAGAGCCACTCTTCTGCAGAACATGCAAACACTTCACAGATGACTTACAATCCATGAGACATGTTTTAGAAATCCTTAAATGAAGCTTACACTGCTTTGAATGGATGAAAATAACATGAGGGGACAGTCACATGAAGTAAAAGCACAACTGTGTTCTTTAGAAAAGCACTTTAATTCAACTGTTCCAAACCAGTAGATCAGACAGCATTGCAACTCTTACATATTTTTATATTTCTCATTTACACTGAAATCCACTTTGGTAATTAAAACTTATGTAATGATTCCAGTGCATCAAGTAGTCATGGATGTAAAGAAAAAAAAATCCAGCAGCTTATTCTAGTTATTTGAGATTAATTTCTTAACTCAAGGTATTAGGTCACTTTTTTGAACCTGAACACCCAGATTAATACTTTAGTGACAGTAAAGCAGACAGTATAAACATGCCCTAGAGCTTTTACCATGAATCAAACTTGGTTTTCTGATCTTACCAGCATGAACAGCTTGTAAATGCTGTTCCCAAAAGACTGTAGCTGTCTTACGGCTGGGTAACATTCTGCCTGGAAGCCTCTGTCTGGAACTGCTGACAGGGTTTCTTGCCAGTACATTTCTTAAAGCTTAAATATCCATTTAACTGTGACTGACTAGTTGGGATACAGAATGGCCACCAAGATGCCTTAGGAGTACTCTTTTCCATTTTTCTTACTTTGAATAAATAAAATTCTTCCTGGTGTTCTCCACAGAGAAATAAAAAGAACAAGTTCTGAGCTTTTAAGTTTAGCTTCTCTTTCTTTACTTTCCTTCAAGGTATCAGCCTTTGAAAATGTTAAGGGAAACATCCATCAAAGATAGACAGGAGTTAGAACGATCTGTTCTCCCATTCTAATCTGAGAAAGGGCAGACATCCTATCACCATGATTACACCCTCTGATGAGATGTTTCTCCCACAGGCCATTTATGTTAAGTGAAAGCACTGGAAAACAGAAGTCCAAAAATATTGCATTTCTGTAAACTGGCCAGACATGGAAGCTGGCAAATGAGCCTAGCCATGAATGCCATCAAAGTGACTATTATATAATCAATAATCATTCAGAAGAAAATGGAAAAATTGTTGAAAGAGTAACAAAGTAGAATGTGTCTATTCTCTCTGTATGCTTAGATTAAATAAACAATAAATGAAAGGAAATGAAAGAGGAATAGTCACAGCGGGTTGCCATTAGAAAGATGTAACAGTTTAGATAGAACGCTGTTGAAAGATCACAAAATAAAACAGGAGGGTTGGTTGTTTGAGCTTGTTTATTTGCCCAGTTTTTAAGAAGAATGCCAATCTCTGCATAACAGATGAAAAAGATACCAGCAGGCACAGGATTTAAGTGAAGAAATGATCTAAAGGAAAACATCAAATGCTGGCAATCAACAGAATAAACAAACAGCCAAGTGAGGTTCAACAGAAAAATACTTAAAATGATAGAACAACAACCGAGACCAAGACTCACGGTCATGGCCAATAGTCATTTATGGTCAAGCACAAGTGAAAGAAAGGACAAGCTGGAAACATGGGGGTAAAAAAAAAAAAAAAGGACAAAACAGTTTCACTAGTTGGGTAATAATGAGCATAGTACAGAAATTACAATTAGTAGGATAAAATCCATGCTATAAAAATGCTGGTTTTATTACAAAATCAAATACACATTTAGGAAATCTGATTTACATGCAGTTGTCTCTTATGTGTCTAAACTTCACTATATGTATCAGGCACCATATTTAGAAGAAAACCAGCATGAAAATTGATTGAATACTATCAGATTGACTCCAACAATTATTTGTTTGGTGCAGCTTTGGCTTTGTGCAAATATACAGAAATTCAAGCAGATTTATTTTCATAATTTAAATTTCTGCAAGGTTGCTTTTTTCACACATTCTTTCACTACAGTTTTTCCTTGTGTTCTGTTTCTTCCATATGACTCCCTAGCTTTTGGGTTTGAGGAAGAAAAAGTTATGTCATACATGTAAATTTTTGTATATGTATAAACACATACTTGGGCCCCGCCAGCAGTGTAAAATAAATGTATTCTACTTAAGTCACATGCTGGACAGATTTATGTTATCAGATTGTGGACCACATGAAATACGGAATTATTGAGGGGACAGGAGAAACTGGTAATGAAGAGGAACAGGCCACTGGAGCTACATATTTAATGAAGAGAGGCAGTTCAGAGGATGACACGAAAACAGGTATTACATACATAACAACTATCCCTTTAAACATGTTCTGACCACTGAATTCAAAGAATATTGACATAATACAGTTCCAATTACAGAAAATCTGCCTAGCCTGTGGAAATGTAATAGAATAGTTCATCCTCCTTAATCCGTGGAGTGTTATATGTTTCTTCCCTCTTCTCCTATTTCCTCCCAACTGATTCAGATACATCTGGTGTCAGGTGCTGGTCTAAGGTAAAAGGTGCTCAGAACTGTACACAATAATAGATGTGTAGTCTAGCCAGTGAAATAGGGTCTGTAATCTCTGAACAGTGACGTGATGCCTTTTTTCTGCAGGCAGCATTAATTATAAAATATTTCTCTGAACACTTTCGTTCTATCATACAGCTTAGTGGGAAGAAATCTCATCCTGCCATTTCGGCATCCCACCCTGAATATCACTGTAATCAGTGCAGTGTAAAAAGGAAGAGCATCCAAAAAGAACTTGAAACATAGGGATATTTTAAAATGTATTTATTAGCAAGCTGTTTAATATGCATGTAAGTGGATACAGATGTCACTTTCTCTGTGCTACATAAATTTGGGTGATGAATATTTTTAATTTTGCTTTTGAAAGCTCTTATTCACAAGATTCCAGATTGTCCCTATATATGGAAATATTAAATGATATTAGGAAATTGTGCAAAGATATGATTGGTGTTCATAGTTAATATTTCTGTCATGATTAAAACATCTCATTAAAAGTATATCATCAGGTCAGAAAATAGGTGTAAATGTGTAATATGTGAATGACTGTCTAGACCCAATCCACAGCCTATAAAAAACAGTGCAAACACTACTGTTGCCAACAGAATATTTAGACTTGTACCTCATATTATAGCATTTTATAGGTGCATTAGAAGGTAACTGCTTTTTTGCCTACTCAAATAATGATGCTGTTAAATCCCTATTCCTTTAATAATAAACAGGTTTTTCCCTTCACCAGTCTTTTCCCCCATTCTCAACAAACCCTCAAAACCAAAACAAAACACACAGACCCCCCATATTAAGAGAATTTTGAGAAATCTTTTAATATAGTATTTGCCATGCTGTTCTGAAATACTCTGGCATATTGAAATGCTTCAAGGTAACCAATAAAAGATTTTTACTACTCACTTCACTACATAAATTCTCTATTCCTTTGAAACTTATTATACAGTTCCTGTCTTACCTTCTTTGTAATTAAAAAGATGGAAATCCTTTTTCTTTTCCCCACTTATTTTTAACTACTGATTAGATGAAAATTCCAAGAAAATTACTATCTTTGCTCCACTTTGGATGAAAACTGTGTATGAAGGATTGCTAATCTATAATTTGTGAAAGCTGACTCAGGAAGCAAGATATGATCCAGTATAGATGAAGGTGATTCTGAGTCAGTTACTAGACATTACCTTCACAGCAATGAGAAAAGTGCCTGTAAGTGTCTGTAAAGTTAAAAAAACCACTTGGAATCAATATACCTAAAAAGGAACTATCTCTTGTTACGAAGAAGCATGTTTCAAGTGAATATATTAAAACTTATCAGTGTGTATTTCTATGCAAATTCCAGTAGAGTAATAAAATATTCAATTACAGACTTGTAGAATTTTGCCAATATACCTCATCTGACTGTATGTCCCTTTTGAAAAGTTCTGGTTCTGCCATAAACTATTCCGAAACCAACTAAAACTTCACATCTGCTATATCAGACTGGAAGACCCACAAGTATATGTATCTGTTTCTTGATTTCACATAGGTGGTTTTATTATAGATATACAGGAAATTTTTTTCACACCCCTAACTTCTGGTGCTGAAATCACTAACATTCTTAAATCAACCTGCTGTGTTCTTTTCTTTTCTATTTTAAGGTACAAACATTTTCCATAAAATCTAGGAAGTATCTAGAGTATATCTTAGTTAAAGCTAAAATAAGGCATTAAAGTCGATGCTGCAAGATGTTAAAAATGCTTAAAAACAAAATTTCCAGAACTTCCTAGATGTGCTCTAATTGGAAATTCTCACCTTTGGAGGTCCTTCTTACAATGAAATCCTATCAATTGCTGTCTGAACACACATCATTATGACTGAAAATGCATAGTGACCTGAGGGAAGGTAATTATCTAAACCTTATAATCAGAAAATTGATCAATTCTCATTCAGTACTCTCATTCCAGTACCTGTCTGCAGGGTTGATAACACATGCAAGAGTACAAACAAAGGTGGGTTCTATCACTTACTTGAATAACACCTTTTAAGGGTTTATCAAACGTTATCTACCCTGGATTAACACAAAGAAAGTGACATTTTACTTTAACACTATTATTAGTTGTCTGTTATTTACAACATGTGGCACCAGGAAAAATGCAGTTTAAAGGTAATAATATTATAAAAGTATTTAAAACAACATTATATGAACTTAGTATGTTGTTGGAAGAAGGAGAGCCCTGACATATGACCTTCCACATACACTATTTTAGTTACAAAACATGAATGACATTTTGTATTAAATTTTAACATAATCTTGTAAAGATTATAGATTTGTCCAATGTATTTGATTCTTTCAAATTTGGAAGTAACTGCATCTGAAATACAACCACACACTTTGGCAGCTTTTTCCATGCAAATTTATAGCCAGAAATATGTCTGAAAATTTTGCATATGTAGAAATACTGTATTTTGCTTGTAAGCCTTTTTGTCTCAAAGGAGCTCCATGGAAGAATCACACCTGTCTTCTTTATTACAGTGTAATAAATGAGTAACTACTCAAAGGGACTCCAGAGAAATCAGTCACAGTAATTTATATAGTTACACTCAACTTATTTTTAAGTGTCTAAAGCAGTTATTGTGAAATATGCTAAGTGCAAATGCCAGGCGGAAGACTCTCTACAGAAAGCCAATAAATATTAAATAAATAGTCTCTATCACTTTTACCAGCATCATCTGCTTTGTAGAAACCACTATCTTTGTATTACAGGTATTTCATTTTCTGATCTGCAAAATATGTTCAAACATACTGAATAAAACTGTACAACTTATGGTTTTGCAAAAACAGTTAATTTTAGCAAAAGTTAGTATGTTCCATCTACTTCCATGGAAAATAATTAACCCATGAAATAATCTTCTTACATGTTCTCAGAAATTATTGCAACACACAAACATGCTTTATATTTTATTTATTCTCTTTTTCTTAATTCCTTCATGCATTTTGTTTCACATTTTAAAAAATCTAATGATTCCATATTACTTCTTTGAAATGAGCTTGATGGTTTAAAAATATTTAACTCTCAGTACAGTAAAGTACAGATGATTACCATTAAATCCATTCTATTAATAGTTGTTCTATTTATAGATAATTGATATAAAGGAAGTTCTTGGGACATCCAAATTCAGTAAAACTTCCCATCAACATTAAATATTAATTACTCCACATTATTAAAGATTTTTGTCTTACAATTCCCCAATTGACACCTAAATTGGTCTGAATATGCCTAATTCCTAAGGAATCTTCTAACTCTGGCATATCCTCAAGTGCACTCTACAGCTGTCAGGATTTTTACAGATTTCCTGAGAACAATTTTGCTATTATTTTTGGCACTTTGGGATGTGGACTTTTTCAAGCATAATATTTGTAAGTTAATATCCAGACAGAGTAGTTGGACCTTCAGGAGTTTCAAGTAAATAAGCGGACTTTATGGGAGGGAAGCAGTCTTTAGCATCAGCTATTATTTATAAAGTTATTGTCAGATATTGTATGAGACTTAAACGTTTACAAAACCCTACATTGGTAGTAAAACTTGAAAACAAAAGACACAAGTGTGTTCTAGTATCAGAAAAATACTTAAGAATTAAATGCAGATTTTAATTATTGCTGTCTCTGCTAAGATACAGCAATAAAAGTAAAGTTCTACACAGAAAAATGTTGTATTAATTTTCGTTAAAGACTACCACCTGAATTACATTATCCTTGTCTTCAAGCACCTGCATTCCCAAGACAGAAGCTTAGGCTTTGTAACTCATTAGTGGACATGGACATTTATCTCCAAAGGACAAATTGAAAATAATGACTGAGCAAGTAACCTTTCTGAGTGTTTCTGGACTTTTGCTTGCATCTCGTGTGCTGTGTAAGATTATTGGGGGGGTTAATCAACATGAAGCTTTTTGTGTCAAGTCACACCTTGCCCATCAGTTTCTGAGAGTGATCAACAGCAGGTAACTAGAAAGCAGTTCAAGAGCAGGACAAACTGAAAGTAGAACTTCACTGTTTAACTCTTCCAGTCATTTGTTTCTCCAGAATATTTGTGTCTAGAAGTAATGTCTTCCTATCTATTTGTGTCTAATGCATCTTCCTTCCATGAATTTTTACGTAGAGTTTTTGAACCCGGTAGGATTTTGGGATCCCTTGTATCCTGTGACTATGACTTACAGTTGAGCTGTGCAAGCCTTGAGGAGCGTTTTTGAGGGATTAAGCTTGTGGCCCAATGTTTGAGTGACATACAGGTGTATGTCTATATTAATGTTTCAGCTTGGATCAGAAATGTGTTTCTGAAGCAAATCTGATCTTTTACTCTCATCAGGCTTGGATTCAACATGGCAGGGAGGACTCAATGAGCTGCTATATTGCTTTTGGGCAAAACTAAATTGGAAGATGAGCCCTGTGAAGGCACTGAACATGTTCCACCCACAAAGCAGCATTTCCATCATTTCACAGGAGTGGGCTAGGACTATGCTTCTTCTATGCCGCATTACTTGCTAATTTAAACATAGCTTACTTTACCTAGGGAATTATGGAACAGAATTATTTTCCATCCTCTTTTAAGGAGTCTTCCTTCATTTTGCAGCTAAATACAGCAAAACTTTCATCAGATCACAGGTTATCACAATCTGTCTTTTTGTACACCAGTTTGGTTCCCTCCCTGAGAATTAAATAGTATTTCATGCCAGGAGGAGGATCTCGAAAGTCCATGTCTGCCCAGAACAAAGGACAACATCAGACACTCACTTTCCCTTTTTCTTCCCTTAGGGAGAAAAAGAGAACAGTAATACTGCTACTTTTGTACTGAAAGTCACAGCTGGATTGGCTTATAACTCAGGGGTCCAACCACAGTAACAGTTCCATTGTAATGACTATTTGGACAAGGTGTCCAAGACATTTTGACATCTATGACATGCTCTAGAGTTTTATTTTTTATTCTTTTTTTCTTTTTTATTTTTTACTGTAGCTTCAGAGATAAGGCAAATTCTAAAATTGCAAGACATCTCACTATACGGATGCCTGTGATTTCTTAGAAATTGAACTAGCTGTTGAATAGTTGAAAAATTCTTACAGGTGTACTACATTATCTGGAAAAGAATATGTACATTTTCAAGGAAAAAAGAAGAAGTAAAAATCCCACAGCCTTCTAAAACACTACTTGATGAATTTTGTCTCCTAGCAGTAATCAAATAGTCATTGTCCTTTCTTTCAATATTGACACCACATGTCACAGAATGTTGCGAGCAGTGATAAACATTTTCATACAGAAATTTCATCCTTCACTCAAGACTAAGGAAAACAAAATTATAAGAATTGTCAAATATATTAGGATGGTCAAGGTGAAATATGAATAATGAATTCAATAGCAAGTTCTTCACTTGACCAGTCCCTAAAAATACATAGAAAATACATCATATGTCATATTTCCTCTACTTTTTACAAATTCACCAGGAGTAGAATGATAAAAAAAGGGAGAGATGCCAAAATCATTTGTTGATATTCAGCCTTCTATTGCTCAAAAAAGAAAATTAAGCCAGGAGATCACTTAATAATAAGGTGATACTAGCCTACTAGCTCTAAATACTACTATAAGCAGGAATGTTTCCTCTGAATGCCCAGGGTATTAGTTTCTTCCTGGGTTTTTTTGTGGGTTTTTTTGTTTGTTTTGGTGGTTTTGCCTTTTCTTTTGTTGTTGGTTTTTGTTGCAATTTAGGGGGTTTTTGGTCTTTTTTTCTTTTTTATTTTTGTTTTCTTTTTCTGTTTGAGTTTTGTTTGTGGGGTTTTTTTTTCCCCTGGTCTAAATATTTTGACATTTGCACAGATCCTTTAGAGTTCTTTTTTCCCCTGATATCATGTGCAAAGGAGATTGTGTTAATGTAAAAGATTGGAAGAGAGAAACAAAAAAAAAAGATAAAAGCCATGGGTCAAGATTAAAAAACCTTCATTAGACAGAAGAATGCAAGGAAAATAATACTAATAATGACAGAAGACTATAACAGTGATGTACAATGGAATTGCTCATCATCCGCTGTCGGATGCCCAGCCTGTCCCCAAACAGGAGGTTGCCACCCCCAGACCCACTGGCCTCAGTTTTACTGTTCAGCATGTTCAGCAAGGTGCCACATGGTTTGAGATATCCCTTTGGTCAGCTGAGATCAGCTGACCCAGCTCTGTCCTCTCCCTGCATCTTTGTACACCCCAGGTCTCTTTGCTAGCAGGACAGTAGGAAAAAAGTAGGAAGTCCTTGCATCCGTGTCAGCCCTGCTCAGCAACAACTAAAACATCAGTGTTATCAGCACTGTTCTCATCCTAAATCCAAAACACAGCACCAGCTACTAGGAAGAAATTAACTGGACCCCAGCTGAAACCAGGACAGCAAGTGACCTCAAGAGAACTAAAATCACCTCTCTACCTGACTGCATATTTTGAGTCTGTTTATTCCTACAGATTCAGCCCCACATACAGACTTCTTTATGGTAAGAATTGGATTGATGTAACTAAACCACATATAAGTAACAGAACCTCCCTGAATTTGTGGCATTTGGGGCCAAATGAACTGAAAAAAACAAGATCTGTGAGACGTGGAAATTGCTGGTGCTGAGTCTGTGCATATGTAAAAGCAGAAAATGAATTGCTAAGAGAACATATATACACAAGTTGCCCTCATGTTAGATGAGGGAGACGGAAATGAAAAATGGATGAGAAGAAAGTTTGTGATTAAGGCTGACAGAGACCATCAGAATATGAGACAATGTGACAAGAAGAAAAGAAGGAAGAAAATAAAAATTCAGGAGATGGAGGAGGAAAGAGTGTGAAGCAAGAAATTCTGCTCTAGCTGAGATGTCAAGTTACAATGGAAAAAATAAATAATTACATCCTGCACTTTGAAGTTAGCATACCAAAATAGCTTATACAGAAGAACTGGGAGATGAGAAAAATATACCAGTGACCAGACATTTCTTAAGAATATTTTATGATAAGAACCAAATTTAGAATTTTGACAGGATTTTTATACTACATAATTGTTCATTGTCCTTACTATGCTCTTGTTCTCAAAATGCTAAAGTAAACGGAGTATCTCACCTTACCTCTTTCTACCTTCCTATTAATTTCCTGAGGAATTAAATAAGGCCAGGAGAGTAATCACCTTTAGATGATATGCAAAAATCACACACTTATTTGGTTTCCTAATATGGTGGCAGAGCATACTGTTCTGGAATTCTAAGGATCAAAACTACTCTTTCTACTGATCGCCAGTTGCATTCACTTTATTTTATAAGATTCTGGGATTAACATAAAATGCATGGCAAATTTTAAGGATTGAGAGAGAAATTGTAGACGTCATGAACAAAGAGACAATTAAGTTTTGAGAATAATCACTCTTCTAGGAGTAAAAATATCAATGTCATATTTAGTTATATGCTTATCTAAGTCCATGATATATTCTATATTGATATAAAAGAGAATCATCATTTGAATATACTGGTATCTTTTGTAGTGCCCTATGGAAACCTGTTTTGATCAGATGCAATATTTCTGCAATTTTAAGTGGTTTTACCCATTTTTGCCAAAAAAGACTATATAGATGAAACTCATAATTTATAATACTCTAGTAAATAGAATATAGACCACTTTTTACCGTTTATACTGAATTTTTTTATTACAAGTGTAGCTCTATTAGAAAAAAAATGTTTGAAATAACAATGAAAATGTAATTGTTCTTGAGATGTAATGTAATTGTAAATGAGAAACAGTAATATGCTGGCCAGGTTCATATATGTATAAAACTAATTGTAAAGAAAAAAAATCAATATAAGGATAATAATAACAGTTGCTTGAGAGACTCAAGCATTCTATTACAGGAAATGAGAGGAACAGAGTTTAGTGATGGAAATTAATTAGCTAATTTTTTACTTCTCGTGCATTCACCAGTCCTTGAAATTGCAATAAATAAGTTGACAACAATAACCTTGCTATTCAATTTTATATGCCAAAGAAATATTTAAGGTAAGAATTATCCAAACGTAAGATTTGTGAGGTTTTTTATTTGTGTTATTTTAATTGTTGAGACTTTTGAAACTGCAGCAATCTTGCAAGAGTTTAGACATTTCACTGATGTTTTCCTTTCACCTTTCCAATTGTACAATTTGAAAGAAATACTTTTTTCAAAAGACAGATGTGTTATGTTAACAACTCAGGTAAAGAACACAGGTGGTTTGAAATACAATTCAAAAAATATGTATTAATTTGAAATGCAAAAAGCAGCAGAGTCTTCAGTTTCTAGAAAAACAGAAATAACAGCAGGGTTCTAAAGAAAAATCAAAAATCTGGTTCCTTATTTTTGGATTGCATATTGTTGCAGTGAAATTCCTACGTGTGAAATCAATAAGCATGTATTGTTAAATGAATTTTTCCAGGCTCAGTCAAAAATATTGATTTTTTTAAGTCTAATTTTTTTCTTTTATATGAATATATGTAGTAATTCTGTCTAATTGTATCAATCAAGAGCGAGCCACATTTGGTTCTCCATAATTTACTCTCTATTATATGCTACTGTTTATCTACAAAGTGATATTTCATGGTATGTAATTGCGTAGAGCATAAACAAAACATCAAAACACAGCAGTTTAAAGCTGTACAATTAGGTACACCACGTTTTGTGTACAACACAAACAGTACTCCCTTTAGAGAACAAGAGATAAACCCAGTAAACTGAAGCCTCTGTATAAGATTGTATGTGTGGTTCTGATATCGTTTTATAGTAACATTCTCCTGTATAGAATGGAGGTAGTCATGCCTAACAACCTTTGCTAATAATATTGAGATGTATACATTAAAAAAATCGCATATGTAAAGACGCAGGTTTTAAAGTACATATCACAATAACTGTGGAGCTAAGTTTAATAGTAAATTTAGCTATTTTTCCTAGTATCCTCTTCCCCCATATTTTAAATAATCAAACCCAACAGTAACAACAACTACAAACAAAAAAAAAAAAAAAAGAGAATGTAAATTAATAGGTTGAAATGGTGCTTATTAGATTTCTAGTTAAATTCACAATAACTCTTTGGGTTTGAAGCTGACTTGACTCCTTAATTAAGCCTGAATTCAAGTCTTACTTCTAAATTGAACCAGGAAAAATGCAAGAGTTATACATAATTTAGTCATCTATTACTTTATTTCTATTCAAAGCTGTTCTTCATTAACAGCTCAGCTATTGAATTAACCAGCATGGGACAACCCAAAAATATGCATATGGAATCTGTCATTTCATCCAAAATAATTCTCCTTGACCTCAGAAGAAGGTCTGAAGTGCTTAAATCATACCAGAAAAAAATCTGATCCATAAAACTTATGTATTTGTTCTTACGTATTTCCAGTTGAGAAGTGATTTATAACTAGGTTAAAAACAGGTTTGGATTGTTTTAAGAGACAGTTTATGAGACCCAGTTATAAACTGTAGTTATTTCATACCCCAGCTGAAACACACAGGTAAAACTAGGGACTGCTTTGGAAGAATTCTCATGCAATAGCTATTAATTTATTTAATAGAGATATTAATTACTTCTTTGCAATTTCTCAAGATAAAATGACATTCAAATAATACATGACTAATATATAGCAAGGGAAGTATTAAAAGGAGTGAAACACCCATGTATTTCATTCTTCTCAATATCAAAACCATTTCTTAATACTGTACATGAAAATAATATTCTTTCAAGGGTAAGGGATTTAAGTTTTTTGTTCAGTCTGTGTGCATTTACTCATCGAAGGATAATAAATTTTCCCTGTATATTAACTGAAAAGGGATTCTTCACTTGTGGAAAAAAGAAGTGTCATTTATGACTGATAAACCCATTTAACTTTTTCTTCACCCCCTCCCCCGTTTTTTCTTTTTGTGGGTGGTTTTAGAAGAAGACAATTGGATTCGAAAAGTGTAGAAAAGGAAGGAAAGATTTTATGCTTTTCAGAGGACATCACATGTCTCAATTTCTTACGCCCCAACTATAAATGAGTTCTGAGAGATCCATAGGGATCCCTATGCTGTGGCATAGGGTGGTCTGATACGATGCTTTGTGGGAAAAAAAAAAATACTCCCAAAATTTGTAACTAAATGGTATCTTATAGGTATACTTGCAATTTACACTCCACATGAAGTAAGATTATACATTTGAAATACCTTTTAAGTAATTATAAACTAAGATTAAAAAACCAAATAATGTATTTTCTGAAGACAGGATTCAAATACATATTTAAGCAGACCTTCAGCTACCTGAAAAAATGTCAGAGAAAAGTAAATGGAATGTTATTAAAATGTTTATATGTTTCAAGCTTGGCAAAAATCAGAGAAAGGTAACATAAACTAGATGTTGCTCCTCCATAGGACCCAATGACAAAAGACCTGTAACTTCTTTGAACGTTTATTGAAGGTAGATAGGAAACTGATTATGAAATTAACTGAAGAAGATTTATATTAATGGATCAACACAAGGCTACCTCCATACAGCAGAATAAAAGAGGAACAGAAGTGATCACTTCCATTTTATGAGTAGTTAGAAATGTTTTTGGGTTTTAGTTGGCAAGAACAGTCACCAAAAGGTAAAAAAATTCAACATGAAGCATATTGTTCCTGCATAGAGCCAAGGTGAAGAAGAATGAAATGTGACTGAAATAAGACTTTACACACAAATCACAGTATTAGCAAAATATATGCTCTACGCTTTAGTTGTACAGTTATGCTTATAAGAGTTATTACTCATTACTGTCTACTGAGCATACATGGGTCAAGGAATGAGATTAGTGCTCATAAACTGTGGCTGACTGAATGACTATTTGATATTAGGATGTCCTAAATTCACAGAATGTCACCTTTGCTCCACCAACACAAGCAAGAATTCTCTAGATGAGAAATCCATTTGAGTTCAGTTGGGTTTAGCCATCTGTTCCTTGATGACTTCTAGTGACTTTTGTCCTGTGACCCTGAGCATCTCACATGGACAGTTTCTCCCATAAAACTACCTCGCTTTTCATGAATTATTTTTTTACCCACTCATGTGTTTTCCTGTGGAACCAGTGCTTATAAGAAATGAAATCCATGTACATTACTCTGTACCTATGCTTGACTCTGATGCTAAATTTCATTTTTAAAGAGGCTATGACAGATGTTTCAAGTTTTCCAATACACTGAGAGATAATATTCAAGCATTCAGATTTCCCCAGTAATTTTTGATACCATAGGGTATGATGTCTGCAAACAGGAATGAGAAGGAACTATTCTCAGAATTCATTTCTCAAGTCATACAACAGAGATACACATCTGAAATTTCAATGCATGCAGAATTAATCAGGTTTCTTTTTAACTTTCCCAGTATTACTACTAGTGATATAATAATCTCTGCAATTTCATTTCTTTTCTACAGAATTCAGAAAATGATGCTATTAATAATGCACAATAATGCTAAAATCCAGTACTTTTCATGGCTTCTAACAAAAAGGGTCTCTTTCCTAAAAGTAAGTAAATATCCTAACCATGACAAGCTGAAAAAGACTGTTAAAAGATGTCACTTCAGAGGCACATTTCACACTTGACAGCTTATTTAATTGATTTAAGCTGTGATCATCAATGACTAAAAGTATTTAATAGGGTATTTCAAAGAAAAGAAATTATTTCACTTGGGAGAGACATATTCAGTGAAAATTTCTCTCTTTCTATTATTTTATATTCTCCTGCCTTTATCTTTCAATCCTTTATCTAAAAACTATTAAACTATTTCTTGGAATTGTTTTTTTTTTCTTTTAAAAAAGATACCATTAAGGAACAGTTCTCTCATTTTAAATGCTTTTTAAAGGCGTTTATAAAAAATGAAGGCATTCGTAAAATTAATTTCTCAGGATTCGCATACAAGTTACTTGGCTTCAATACTGAGGGTCACCTTTGTTTCTTTTCTCCACAATATAAGTAAATGCTGACCAAAAAGAAAAAAAAGAAAGAAATTATATAATGCTCAAGAGGAAGTAGGAATAATCTATTTTGTTTTGTCAGAAATGAATAGAAAATCTTCAACAACCTAAGTGGTATACGGCTCCCTGCTTTTTTTTGGCTGCAGTTCTGCTACAGGAGTAAATTAACATATCAAATCTTGGAAGGAAGGAAGGAAGGAAGGAAGGAAGGAAGGAAGGAAGGAAGGAAGGAAGGAAGGAAGAAGGAAGGAAAGAAAGAAAGAAAGAAAGAAAGAAAGAAAAAAAAAAGAAAGAAAGAAAGAAAGAAAGAAAGAAAGAAAGAAAGAAGAAAGAAAGAAAGAAAGAAAGAAAGAAAGAAAGAAAGAAAGAAAGAAAGAAAGAAAGAAAGAAAGAAAGAAAGAAAGAAAGAAAGAAAGAAAGAAAGAAAGAAAGAAAGAAAGAAAGAAAGAAAGAAAGATCAACTTCCAAAATCCTGTTAACTTGTTAACTATGAGCAATCACAAAAATATGAAATGAAATAAACTGAAGGAAGACAGACATCTAAAAATTTTAGTACTGACAAAAAGTTCATCTTTTTTAATATATAAATAGAAACAAATGTGCAATGATAGCACTGAAAAGACTGCATCTAGTTCACACACACTTATTTTTAGGAACATGAAACACTGCTAAGTTTTAACATTGCTAAGCTTTAACACTCATAAATGCAAATTTGTTTCTTCACAGGGAACCTGCTGTGTGCATGCAATGTTTGCAGACTTCTTCCATTCCATAAAATACTGGATAATTAAGTACCACAATTAATTTAAAAGTTATCAGCCTGATGGTGTAAATTAGTGATTTAAGCAAAGCACAGAAAAGAATAATTGTCCCAAATGACAAATTTCAATATTAAAATGCATCATTTTTTTATTATCAACAAAGAAGAATTTGAAAATACTCTTTCTCTCACAGTGGATGGCAGTGCTGTTGATTAGGATAAGCTGGTGAAGAGAGGCATTCAAGCACCACCTGCAATTTCATTAGGCTGACGTGGGAGTGGACACTGAAATAGGACAGGGGCCCTCATCTGCCCTGGTTTCCTTGATGCCACAACTCAGGTCACTTAGTCAACCTCGTGCAGGTTTCCCAGTACCCACCAGCAAGCCAGGCCTTCCCAAATGGCCTCCTCCACCAGCTTCCTCCAGGGCTCACTCATGTATTTTCTTGTCCTTGGTAAGGCTTCCAAGGAGACGCCATGTTCTGCAAAGTCTCTATGTGTTGCATTTCCCCGAGGTTTGATCCATATGCACAGCATAAACTGTAATGCTGATAGGCTCTTCAGAACTTTATGGCTCCAGTTTAGTGTCCCCAAAAGCACCAACATGACCATAGCATTTGCTGGTTTTTAAAAGAACCACTTTACTCTCACAACTGCCTGGAGTATTACCAGTGACTAAGTATTTTTATGAGAAGGTGAAATGTGTCTTTTTTTCTCTGTTTTCTCCACTCCTAGACTATCCTTCCCAGCACCTGATTATTCAGAAGCTTTTACAATAAAGTCATGAATTCTGTCAAGCCAAAAGGAAAGCATGTCTAGCTAAAACAACATAATAGATTTGTTTAATCTAGTTTTGCAGAAATCTGGCATGTATATAATCACTTTATTCATTTATATAATCCCCCCCCCCCCGAAGTTCTTCCTTGAGTGCATATTTCTTTGACATAGCAAATTGAGTGTTTTCAATCTGAATGCTTTTGGGGAAAAATATGGTCAAGTAATCTTAATCTGGAAACCACAGAAACCACAGTTCCATAATTGGTAAGGGAGCATGCACAGATCTTTTCCAGGAAACGTTCACATTCCCTAAACTTGTGTATTGAAAATGAGACAAGCCACAAGCACAGACTACACCAAAAAGGATGTTAAGAAGACAGCAGAATGCTCTGATCAGCCTCCTTGAGCAAACTTAGTGGACTCTCAGTTTACAATATGAACCACAAGCTGGTTGGCAAAAGCAAGGTTAAAGTTTCAAATTTCTCTCCATTCACACAGTGATTTTAGCAACCTGCAGAAGAATCCTCTGAAAAAGACATGCCACACAGAAAGCATTCCTGAAGAAGCATAACTGTATTTGTCTGAAGCTTTCACTACCAAGAATTGCACATAAGAGGAATCTCAGCAGAAAAATGAAATATAAATATGTTGGCTTGCTCAGCTAAGCAAGATGGTAAATCCATCTGTGAGTACAAACAACAATATAAGCAAAGCCATTGGAAGGATTTTTGGGGCTGCTATGGCAAAAAATGAGTCCATCTCAGCTAGACCCAATACACTTTTCTTATGAATCCCACACTCACAGCAACTCACTCACAGGGTGACAAGTTGGACTGCAGCTGCTAACATGGTCTGGCAGCCAGATATATTTTGGTACTGCTAGTAAATAAACTATGACTGCTTAATGTCCAATCTATTCAGCTCCATCAAATGATCTAAACTAAAACTGAGAGAGAGGATTCAGAGTAGTACATGATTGTTTACATAGTTTTGGTAAAACACAAGGTTGGCCTGAATAGAAATGCTTATGCATTTAGGATGGGAGCATGATTAATCCAACTGGAATGGAGACACAAGAAGAAAACTGATGTTTAATAGTACAACTTGCTATGTATGTCATCATCATATGTAAGGACAGTTACATATGTAACAAGTTTCAGACCAGCCCAAAAATGGTCTTGTGTGCAAATCTTGGAGTTTTAGAGTCAGCACTCAGATCAGGCAGGAATGTATGAGGGCTATAAGATGTAGAGAGAGGTAAAAAGGACCAGCACCTGCATGCAGAGAATAGCTGGGAGCTTAATGTATCACACTGAGAAACTAACATCAACCAGAATTCTGTTTGGTTCTAACTACTTGTGTATTGGCAGATGAAGTGAAAAAACTTTGTGAAGAAAAAGCTTAGACCTTGGAATATACAGAGTAACCTAGGAAGCTGATTATTTCTAGCTCTGGACATGTTTAAGTGCCTAATATTTGAAAGGTGAGAGTTGGAAAACGCAAGCAGTGTAAGATTTATAGCTTTGATACTTATGTCCATCACTACTTCTACTTTTGAGATACATGTCCTAATCAACAACACTCATTGAATGTGGTTAGAAATATCAGTAAACATTGAGAACTTCAGATAAGTTGGGGAGTATGTGCCTTAAGAGTAAAGAAGGTGTGCTCTTCACTAGAGGTGACTGGTTGCTGGTAGGTGATAAAAAATTATTTAAATCCTTTGCTCTCATCCCATCATGCAGATGTCTAGAATCTCATACTTCCTATAACTGTCAGTACAAAGGTAAATTTTTTGTCATTTTTATGACAAGTTGTAATATTTAAACCTCATTCTGAAAAGCAGAAGACTCGTTGAGGATGGATGACAAAAAGTATTTAGAAGACTAGAAGGAAGGTCATGTTGTGTGGCTGATGTTTCAGCACTGTGATGTGTTAAAAAACAATTTTTGCATTTGTAGATTTTGTGAAGAGATGTTTTAGCAGTCAAAAGGAGAGAGACATAATGGTAGGGTGAGCAGTGCAGTATTTAGTCTTCTCTTGAAAACATTTTGAGCAAAGAACCTGCTACAGGAAACTTCTTTCAAACAAACACATCACATTGGTGTTTTTGCTCTCTCCTAAATTAATAACTTTTACTGACCCGTGCGTTTATGAAGCTATTTCAGGACAAAATCTGTACCCATAATATATGCTTGTTTCTGTCGGAAATTAAAATGCTATTCAGTGTAGGAAGATCTATAAATACACAAAACTTTGAATTACATGAAAAATTTTTCGAATAAAATGATACATTCTAGAATCCTGTTATAAAACCACCTTGCAGGAGAAAAACTCACATTTGCCATCTAACTCTTGCTTAAACTTATAAGAGCTTGAAATTACAAGCAATATTAGAGAAAAGTCATGACTACTGAGGAAAAAAGTTAGTAAAATGCAGTAATATTTCATTTGGTTTACACTAGAAGCAGCAAAAAGAATGGTTTGGTTTTGTTTGAAAGTAGTCTTATGTAACTTTGTAGAAAGTTGTCTTATGTAAAAATAAGCAAAAAGCTTTTATAGGCTTCACCATTTTGAAATATTAAATCAGTTCTGAAAATGGTAGATTGTCAGAAATTCCCCAAAGCACATAGGGCTACATTGTCTTTAAAAAGAAAATAGATAATTCAAGAAATATTTGATGGGACAACATTTTCTGTGAAATTATGTTACGAAGCTTATAATGTAAAAAAATTCATAAGAGAACATCAGCTAGTACCCCAAATCTCAGAATCACAGAATCACAGAATCACCAGGTTAGAAGAGACTGTCAAGGTCACCGAGTCCAACTCATGCCCTAACACCACCTCAACTAAACAATGGCACTGAGTTCCACATCCAGTCTTTTTTTAAACACATCCAGGGATGGTGACTCCACCACCTCCCTGGGCAGATGATTCCAGAACTTTATCACTCTTTCACTAAAAAACTTTTTCCTGACATCCAACCTAAATTTCCTTTGGTGCAGCTTGAGACTGTGCCCTCTTGTTCTGTCAGTTGTTGCCTGGAAAAAGAGACCAACCCCCACCTGACTACAGCCACCCTTCAGGAAGTTGTAGAGAGCGATAAGGTCACCTCTGAGTCTCCTTTTCTCCAGGCTAAACAGCCCCAGCTCCCTCGGTTGTTCCTCATAGGGCTTGTGTTCCAAGCCCTTCACCAGCCTTGTTGCCCTCCTCTGGATGTGTTCAAGTGTCTCAACATCCTTCCTAAACTGAGGGACCCAGACCTTGACACAATACTCAAGGTGTGGCCTCACCAGTGCCGAGTACAGGGGAAGAATGACCTCCCTGGTCCTGCTGGTCACACACACTGGCTTAGCCTTAATTCCAAGGTATATGTTAGATATGATTGCCAAGGCAAATATAATTCTATTAGTTGTTATTCTAAAGAAGAGAAAATTCTTTTCTTGCTAGCTCGGGTCCTTAGTTAAGATTGGATTTATTAATATTTATTCACCCAACTTTACTCCTACTCTGATAAAAGAATCAACTTTTAAGTTGAATTTTCTATTTACACAAAGCCTTTTGCAGTCCCTGTGCCCCCTGAAAGCATCTTCAGAACCATTGCAATATGCAGCTAAGTTTCACTTACTGAAATTGCTGACTACAATATCCATGGTATTCTAGATGTCCATCTATTACACTGTACCTGATCTATACCACCAAATGAAACTCTGGAGCTGTGGTTGGGTTTTTTCAAATGAGCAGTGGGATGCTTCATCCAAGAGTAAAATTAATCTGTTCCCTTGTCTAGAAGGGATGAGAACTTGGCATATGCTTTGACAGCTCTTAGTCAAGGTTAATGGAGTCTCTGCAGGAGCCTGAATGTTAATATGGTTTTTATGATCATCGTTGTATTAATACCCTTATTTTTAACTTGTACATAACAAACTAATTAAACACTGTGCACTACTGAGTCTCTGTTCTTGTTACTGTGATAAAAGACACCGTAATGACTTTTGTTGTAGGCTCCTTATAATTATTACAGCTCCTTATCTATACAGCTATACTTCTTTAGAAGGCATACAATCAGATTGTCACTTTTACCAGGTCACCTTAAGGGTGTAATGTAATGTTACATTCGGATTAAAGCACCTTTGCACTCCCATTTAAGGACTGTTAAATTACCAAGAGAAAGGGGAAAAAAAGTAATGAGAACATGAACTACAGATCTTTGTTAGTTTAAACGAGAACAGAACAGCTATGTCTGAAGTATATTTTTTACAAAAATATTAAGAATAAAATCACTGGATTTCCAATCACTTGTACATGGGATAGTCTTTTTTTAAAAAGTACAATTTCCATTGGGAGGTGCTCAATTACACACTGCCCTGTGTGTAAAAACATATGAATGTTTTAATGGAGAGTATTATTTTAAAATTACTACATCCAGTTTTAAAGATATTATGTCCATACTAGCCTATTCTTAAATTAAGTAATATAAAGACCTCCATGAATCTTTTTACTTCTACCATGGTAGACTGTTGTCATTATCCCAGAAGCAAATTCATGATCAAAGAAAAGTTGAGTGTTCTGATCCAGCTAGAACTGAGCAATGGGATTCCTAAACAAAACTCGCTATTGGCACAGTTCAAAACCAAGCAATTACAAATTAAGCTAGGCTGACCACCTGCTAGAAACAAGCAGCATTCATTGCCATAAATGAGAAAAAAAAGGTTTGGTTGAAAATCTTCAACTACAGAATTCAGTCTTATCAGTGAATAAGTTTGCGGATTGTTCTTTTGACTAAGTCAGATCATGTTTTGGAAATAGAGTTGAATTTAAAAATCTGATTTTTTATGTAAGTTCAAAATATATCCATAACAGAATGTGTGATTTCTTACCTAGAATTTATTTTTTAAATTCTGAAATAGAATTCCTGGGACCTAGTTATCTAAGTAGAAAATAGGTGCTACTGGAATTCAGAAAAAGCAAACTCTTCCTAAAAACACCAAGTTACCTGGCTAGTTGCTACTAGCACTGTTCCCTGTGTGTAAATGTAGAGCTCTTGATTCAACATGCAGTTACTCAAAACTAGAATTCTGCAACTGGAAAGCCACTTAATCTTGAAGGCTTAAACTAGGTATGAACTGTAGTGCCTGGGAGACCTGCCACCCTAAGCACCTAGTTACTTTGCTTCTCTAAAAATTTATCCTGTGGAGTTATAGGAGAAAGCTCCTCATACAAAGTGCTCGTCCCAAGGAATTTTGACATTAGATGAGATTATCCAGGTCACAAATGAATTCTGGTTACTGTGACAGAACTGTGACATTTCTGCCAGCTATACAGTGAACACTGTTACTAAATATCGTATTCACTACTCATTAACTGATTCTAAAGCACATTCATCAACTCAGTCTAATATACAAAATGAGTCATAACAATTAGAAATTAACTGCAATGCAATGAATACTATCTCTGAATCAATGCTGTATTGTCTGCGCTGGATTTCCTCTCTTCTTTTCACTCATCATCAAAACAAAAACACTTCTTCATCTCTATTCATTGATTCTAGAGCAGCACTACGGACTGCAACCATTTGCAAAGCAGTCAGTTCACAGATACAGGCAGAGGGAGGAATAACATCTTTGTTATTACAGCTTGCTATTAGTAAATTTTGGTGCAGGCAGCACCACACGGCTTCTTAAAAACTGGGAAGCACTGTCATCATCACTAGGAATTCTGGACAGTGGTTAATGAAGTGTAAAATTTCCATAAAGAATAAAATTAATAGTCTGACTATTTATTGAGAAAAATACCATTTCACTGAAGTTCTACAGTTGAAAAAAATAGGGATATATCCTATAGTGGAGGAGTATTTTGCTTTGGTCAAAACACGTTTGAAAGTAAAAATTTTCCCATGACCTTCTAGAATAGTCTTGCAGTTGAGTGCAAGTTTGCAGCATGAAAGACAAGCAAAAAGAAACCCAAGCCCCCAAACCCTCCAGCTTGACAGAGTCATCTCTTCTTCAAGTCTGACTCTACAAGGACAGATATGGCCTCTGTTAATAGAGTCATACAAATTTGTGGCAAAATTGTCCCTTTATTATTATCAACCAGAAGCTCATTGTCACTACCATGTATAAAAAAATGGAAACCTTCATTCATCCTGTGAGAAACCTTCATTCATATGCAGTCATTGCTTCCCAGTGCACTGGATGAAGTGGAGAGAGTTTGGGGAAAGGAAAGGGGTACCAGACTTCCCTGCTATGTTTACCACAGGATGCAACACATGGCTATATTCCAGCACACACTGATGAAACATCTTCTCTGGCTCACATATCAGAAAAAGAAGCTGCTATGCAGCTCTGTCCAAACACATACATCAGCTCTCACAGTTCCTACTAAACCTCAATATAAATGCATAAATCACATACATTTTATTTTGGGAAAGAGCAAGATTACAAATAGGCAATGATCTAACATTGCTTCCCACACTGGAAACCTAAACTCACGAGCTGAGAGCTAATTTTAGTGTAATAAATTCTTTAGAGACCTGCATAAATTTTTTTTTTTTTAATTTGTGGAAAAAAGTACTTGTAAAAAATGTGTTTTGTAGGTTTTTTTTTTTTTTTTTACTTTAGCTGTAAAAGGACTTAAACTGAGGCAAAAGCCACAAAACTTCAGTTCCCATTGAAGCCAGATAATACAGAATCTCAGTATTGTCCTCTTAGATCACCTTTTGATCTAAGATATTTTGATAAATATACACCACTGAACTATCAGATAAAGATGTTCTTCCTTTTCCTCTTTTATCCTGGTAACAAGCAAGCAAATCATGGAATCACAGATTTCACTACAAGAAATCTTTGTCTTGCGATCCCACACTGCTCCAAATACGAGATTGAGAATTAAATTTATGTTTCAAGCTATTGTTCTTTCCTCCAGCATTCATTTTGGTGAGATTCATCTTACCTATCCTTAGCTGTTTAAATTATAAAAAAGCCTTGCCACTGACACTGTGTCTTTAATCAGAGGAGTTAAGCGATTTCAGAGAGCAGTTTCTCATATATGTAATATGTACATCTAAGATGAGATGACTCAATATTGCTTTGTTGCAGAGAAAACAAAAGACAGCTAAATAAATTTTACCATATAAATTCAGTATACATGACATACTGCCAACAACAAAAAAATTTCCAAAAGACATAAAAGATGTTTAAAGAAGAACTCAGTATTGAAACATGATCTCTTATTCTCTGCCAAAATCCAAAATCAGATCCAGAAGTTATAATGACATTTACAATTCCTCTCAAGGTGCATGTGAATCCACTGAAAAGCACCTGAAGTCTACAGCTAGTAGCAGAATTAATGTCTCAAGAAATCCAAAGTCCAAAATTTTCCATAAAATCACTTCTCAATAGAGGTATTGTGTCCTCATAAAATAGGATATATTGATGCTTTAAATCAAAACTTATTACTCGCAAATCTCACCAATGATTTTATGGGTTATGACACATATCTTTAAATAGGTTTCTGTTTCCTTAAGGTAACATGGGAATTTTCTACTCCAGGATAGATACTCCTGGATGATTTCCAGACTGGCTCTTCAGAGTTGTGTAGATTAAACAATAGTAACAAAAGGCCATATTTTAGACAATATCTTTATTTTCAAAAAGCAATGACCATTTTATATTCCATAAACTTCTTCTCTCTTTCTACAAGAATTAACTTCTCAGTATACCCCTGGGAGAATTGTAGAGATAAAAACAGTGCAGGGAAAAAACTATTTAGAGGAACTTAGGTGATATTTTAGAATTCTCTGGATGCTGCTCTTTTGCTGCTGTCACTTACTATCTCTCACTTTCTTGAGTTAGAGACTATATAAAATTTAAATATGAATTTACATCAGATTTTCAAAGTGATCCTTGCCCATGTAAAGCCTTTATGTACTTGTGCTACACTGCCACTGTATAAATACATTGAGAAGACTAAATGAAAGCTATGCTATATATATGTCTTTCAATTCGTGAGGGTATTTCACAATAAATTAATTAATTTTTTTAATCCAAAAATTATCTTGAGCATATATTTCATATCGAAAAAAAAAAAAAATGTTTTGTGGCATCTCTCAAGTCACAAGAGATTTTAGAGAAGAATTCAGAAATAAACCTCAAATTTCCTGGTTCCTAGTTTGTGTCTCTGCCTGCTCCTCTCCTTTCAGCCATTTTTTCATCTCCTTTCAGCTATTCTTGACAGTTAACAAAAGCAGTAAGCTTTCAGGTATCTTTGATCTTTAAAGATATTCAGCTACAAGTCATTTTCTTCAAGTTCATCTTCCAAAGTTCAGTGACCCAAAAATAGACTATTACATTGATATTTCTTCTAGGTCCCCACTGATAATGTGGGGGACAAGACTGCCAGAGGTCAGTCCTGTAAATCTCATGTTAACTATGACTGTCCAAATCAAATGTATTTAATGTTTTTAAACCAAGAATAGTTGCAAAAGTTCAACACAAAAGTAAATGAATACCAGACTGAAAAAAAACTACCACATAAACCCACCTGAGGTACAACACATAAGAATGCTGACACATACACATGACTTCTCAGATATTTTTCCTCCCTATGATGATGTTTTATGGAAGTTAATGTTGTCAGGAAAGACTGATATACTAAATGGAAGACTGGGCTTGTTAAAAAATTATATCTGTCAAGCAAAAATACCACTATCAGACGTGAAAGATACCAGTTTGGCTTCACTTCAATGTGATCATGAAATAAAAAAGGCCATTGGGTGTGTGAAACACTGCGAATCAAACATCAGTGAGGCCTGACAACATCTTCTATATTACTAATATGGAAAACCAAAGCTAAGGGGATCTACCTGTTTTAAAGAGGTAGATTTTAGCGTTTATTTCAAAGCAGCTTTTGTTTACACTTCAAAGATTTGAAACAAAACCAAATGCTGAGGAAAGAAGGTACTTCTTTTACTCCTTTTTCCACACATGAAGAGAGTAGAGAACAAAAGTTTCCATGTCATATATCAGAAAATTAGAATGTAAAGATGGTTTGCAATTCATTTCTGTTCAAAGCACTTCACAGCGATGGATCTGAGAGAACTCTGACAGGTCCCTTCACAAAAAGAATAATTATTCTGAACTGTGACTTAAAGGTAATGGAGAAAGCCTTGCCTTATGCACTATCAGGCACAGCTTTATTTCTCCATCTCCCACTACAGTGAGATATTTTAATTTCAAGGTAGTGTACTTGGCATATTTTATTTGACCATCCTGTTCACAAATAACATTACATTTTCATCACTTTATGAAATGAGTTGATAAAAAGTTGCATGAAAATGCAAAAGTTTCTTTTAAACCATGGAAGCACTTATTTTTTTTTTTTTTTAAATTACAGTTATGTTGGGAAGAAGGCTTGTATGGAAGGTATATCCTAGGTATGAAAGCTTTTTTCTTTTGCTTCTGGCTACTGCTTACTACCAGGATCCTTGTTCCCAAGCTTTGATTATCTTCTAAACAACACAAATTCTACTTATTTTCTTAAAGCTATCCATTTCATGAGCTAAAACCAAAACAATAAACAAGGAACAACTTCCTTCCCCCACCGCTTAGTGAGCTTACTGGTGGGAATCGGATTTCCAATACCAATTTACTCACATATTTACTCACTAATTTCATTGGATAAGAGCTTTTTGAAAGTTGAAATATGACATTTGCCCCAGGTTGTCCTAAAAAAGTTGTTGTGGAACCACAATGTGTTCAATGTGTAGGAAACTTCTGATCTTTTTTTCCAAAGTTAATTTATTAGTGCAAGTAACATGACTTTCAGTATTTTCCAATGAAAATCTGTTTGTCAGATAATTTCTGATACTTCTGTTTCTTATCCTAATGCTACTTTCACTGAATTTATGAGAATACTAAATAGGCAAACTGATATTACTGAAGATTGAGGATATGGATTACAAGATGAAAGAGCCAGCCAGAATGCTCCACATATCTCTAATTTCAAATTACCACATGACTTTTGCCACTTCCAAGCTTACACTGGTAACTAGCATTCTGTTCAAACATTATAAATTTTAACTATTTAAATAAAGACAGAAGAACCACTATGGGGTTTTTGACAGTGTAGCAGATTACACAGGTTTGTTAAATGCACCACTGTGCTGGTGCAAGGCAGTGTGGCAAAGAATTCCCATAGGAACTGGGGGGAGAGAAGGATCAGAGTCAATTTTTCCACTCTAAGCATGGATATATATCAACTGAACCATACTATGAAACTGTATGCTAAAGACCTATCTACTTGCCAATAAATGTTAATGCACAATAAAATTAGGCACACTAGCTATTTTTCACCGATTTCTCACTTTTACTATAAACTAAACGCTGGATTTTTTTTTTTTTTTTTTTTTTTTTGTAAGTAGAGTAAGTTCCTTTGCCTAAGGGCACTCTGTAGCTACACCTATGGAGGTATTTTGCAAAAAGACATAAGCTGTAGTCTGCCCACAACTCGGAAACATCCGGAAGCTTTTTAGTAACACACAGTGCCACACTGAGCACAACCTGATTGAAAGCAGTATAAAACAGATTGGACTTTACTTGTCATATGGGGATATGATGCTGCCAGTGCTTAAGGTGGGCACAATGCCTTCGATCTGTGAGCAATCCGAGTGCTCCTACCCATTAGTTAGTGAATGCTCTAAACTCACCCCTGGATGTACCATACCCTAATTTCTCTGGGCAGGTGAGCTGCAATCCAAGCAATCGACTATATTTGTGTTCCACTTTGAGGTAGTCAAGGGAGATAGATAGAGAAGTTGGAAATTTGCCCCAAGTAAAAGGAAGTCAAGTGTAAATGAGACAAATAAATGCTTACTATATACTTTAGGCTTTAACTTAGACTCATAGCACTTAAAGAGAAATTTACATATAAGAATAAAAGAAAACAGTTGCAGTAGAAAGAGCAACAAGCAGAAGAAGGAAGTCATGGTCAGGATAAAGGTAAAAAGGATGCAGATGGGAAAGAGGAATTTACTTTATTCAACAAATGCACTTTGTTTTCCTGCATGCAATTTTTCATGCTAAAATTGGACAGTTTAAATGTAATATACTTCATTATTTACCTTACACATGGATTTCTCTAAAAAAAATTTAATCCAAGGACATAAGCTGCTTTGTTTCCTGCCTCATTCAGGTAATGATCATCCAGTAAAATCATTGTGGAGGTGCTTACCATTCTAATTAAAGGTAACACTATCAGTATGTTTATTGAATTCACAAACTCTTTATTAGTTCTGTCACCCTCTTTTTGCATCTGGTGGTGTTTATCCAATTAAGGTGAATGGCTAAAATTTCAAACTTTAATTAGTCTACTAGAAAAAGATAAGTTATGTACTTACAAGAAAATCATTTAAGTATGAACTCTGAAATTGGTTCTGAAATTCACTCCAGCATAAATTTGATCCAATTAACTAAACCACATGATTTGGCCTGTCTGGAATTATAGAAAACACAGACCCAATCCTGGGACAGTGGATCTACATCCAGCATGTATGAGGGCTCATTCAACCTCACAATATTTTCTGTACGAAACAAAAACGGCTGACGTAGTTGTGGAAGAAAAGAGAAACATGAGACCCAAATATTCACCTGTTTTCCTAAAGGTCTCAGAAAGTCTGAGAGAAGCTCTGGCTCTGCTATGAAATCTTCTGGTAGAATTGGGGCACTGCCAACACTAGGAGGTAGCAGGGCAGAACAACATTTCCACTACTCTCTGAGGCATCAGGAAGATATTTTCCAGTGACATACTTGTCTGTTCATCATTCTTTACACGAGTACACACTGCAACCTGCCCCAACACTGCTGTACGTGCGTATTCACTGAGGTAATATACTTCCTGCTCTATATCCACTTTATTTCCTCTGTTCAAAGATCCAAGAGGTGTTACGTCAAAAGTGTGTCTTTTATTGCCCATAAACATCACTTTAGTGTTAGTACAGCTGCCTTCATTGGACCTGTCTTTACAATTACAAACAAAAGACTTGATTTAGCACATTCTAGACTGCCTTGCTGCCGAGCTGGGAAAGCTCCACATGTGCTAGCAGCTTGCTTCCCTTGGCTTATGGTCCCAGGGCTCTAAAAACCTTTAAACATAAATAAAATTTTAAAAAAAGATGCTCAGAAAATATAGATTTGCAGACCCAGCAATCTGAACTTTCTGAAAAAAACAAAGAAATGTGAACACTCTGGAAATGGGATCTCCTTTTGCCAAAGGAATTATAATATGATAATATTTTATACTTCTACACCTTCCACTCTAAGACACTGGACAATCTTTCAGCATTTACCAAGAGAACACACCTATTAATGAAAACACTATTTTGAGCAAACAGTAACAACAGAGATTAAGTGAAATTTTAAAAACAGAAAGGTCTCTTGTTCTAAGTCTGCTTCTAAGATGTGACCATCTGACTGAGGTTTTTATTTAACCACACTAAATGATGATGGAAAAAATGCAAAATTTTTATTATTTGAGGAAAACAAGAAATAGATTTAGTTAAAATGACACCTATCAAGTATATTTCAGGGAACTTATATTTGAATTGCTGTGACTTTTTAGGAGCATGCATTCATTAAATAACATACCATACCCTACATCATGTAATGCATTTATTATTTCAGGATTTTTTTCTCAAATTAAACACAGTTTTATGGACTACTGAAATGCCTGACCAATTAAGTGATTTCAAATGCAAAATTTGGAAGAAGTGATATAATACCAATTGAAGTCTTTTTAACTCAACTCTGCAATGAAGAAACTTTATTAAACCTTCATACTAATCAATAAAGCATGTAAATACTGCCACTAAGGACTCTTAAAACAGGCAAAGATGTTTTATGGGATTCGTCTTTACAGCTGCCCACTTGAAAAATCAAGAATAAGGTAATTATGTAAATTTCTTATGATAATTAAACCTCAAATTGTACATTCAATAATTCAAATTCTGTCTGCTTATATCAATATTGTACCCCTATACATCACAACTCACTTCCACAATGTGATGTCAAGTTAAATATGTAAATTAAGAAAAACAAGTAATTTCAAAGTCATAAATTGGTTCCTAAAATATCATTGCCATGAAAGAAAATAAATAGTTTTATCTAAAGATTTAGCTGAGCACATTCAAACTTCTTTTTAGGCAGACTCTTCTTACATAAAAACAACTCTGAGCATAGAAATTGGCAAGAATGTGTTAACACATTCCTCTTGAGAAGACGAACTTATCAGCTCTATCGTGAACTTATAAGCTTACAAAGATTTGCTCAGACTGAGTGCAGAAAAAATCCTTTCTCCATTAGTGACAAGACAGAGGGTTGGAAACAGACAAAGAGAAAACAGTGGAACAGTACTAATAATTAAGGCACAATATTAAAATAACTTTTCCCTTTTGTGCTCTGTATCTTGAAATGCTGAAGTTAACAAGATTTCCTTTTGGCAAGGTCTTTATGAAAAGAATGAGAGAAACTAAGAATAATGGTTGCAGCAAGAATAAATAAATTAGGACAACACTATACTGTGAAAGAAAGCTTGACCATATAGCAAAAAGTTGCCAAATATGCCGAATAATTGAAAACTGGCTTTTGTAAAATTAATTACTGTATTCTTTATTATAAAGTTAGAAATTAGTGCTTTATTTTAAAATTTAAAATATACAATTCAATAATTGCACAAATTATTGTATTATTTTAACATTTTATTTATTACTTTATTAGGTAAGTTGTTATTTCCCTAAATCTGTAGGAACTATACCCCTTATTTGTCACTGCTGTAGTGCTGGGGGAAAGTAACTTGAATGTTAAAATGTACGACCGTATGGTATATCGGCGATAATCTGTAGGATAATGGAGTCCTAGGACAACTACAACAACATACCATTCTTCTGTTCCTCAGTTCCTTCTCACCTTAGGAGTGTGATAAGTGCAACATTTGAAAATTAGGATTTCAGAAGTAGAATTTTAAAGGGGATTCAGAGTTCCTAGCTGTGGCTTTCTATTTGTCTCATGGAATTCTTCTATTATGATTTTGTTTGAGGTAGAAAAAGTGTTCTCTAAGTGTTTTGAATACTTTAAACTAGATCTGCCCTACAGTCCACATCTACATGTATTGGAATTCATTGTTGCTTTCATATGTGTTTTGTGATTTTTCCATTCCCTCCAAAGTGTCATATTTGGAGTAAACATTGAAATCAAGATAGGTTCTGAAAGCTTAGTTTGTAAAAAATCCTTTTTTTTTTCCCCGTAACTGTTTGCATGAGAAATCCTTTCTGTCTATGGAATCTCTTTGCTTTTTGGTCATTGAATCCTAGGCTTCTTGGAATTTAAAAAAGAGCATAGCTGTCTATAATTTGCAGAGTTGCACAGACATAGTTTGTGTCCACTCAAATGCATTAATTTCCAGTTCCACATCTCTCTCAAATATTGACCCATAACACTCATGTTTAAAAGATTCACTCTCTTAAAAAAATTACAAATCATTGTAAGTGTATGAGGCAAGTTTTATTTTGGCAGACATGGAAAGATCATGGGTAGGAACTTTGAAAAAAAACAGGAAAAAAAGTTAGGTAAAACATAAAAGGGACCCTATAAGCCCCCGGCTAATACAAAAATAAATTCCATAGAAACTATGGGTAGATGGAGACAAAAACTTTAAGAAACCTTGGATTGAAAAACTTAGTAAGGCACAGATCTACTGTGGAGGTTGAGAACGATGGGAAAAGAGTGGCACTATCACTGCTCTTTGCACCTTTCTAAATTCAATCACTGCTGCACAATCACTATCACATTCCAAAACTGGAGCTGGGAACTTCTCCATGAATCCATAGTTTCTGCTCTTGTTACAAGGTCTTAATTTACCCCTCTTCTAAAACAGCACTGAAAATCTTAGTCCTTGTTAATAAGATGCTTAACTGTTAGCAAGTTTGAAATTCAATTTGCTAGACGATTACATACATTTGTTTCCACTCACTGTCGTCAATGCTAGGTCACTGCAGACTGAATGCTGTGATCGACTGCCTTCATTATAAGTTAGGAATTCACATGCAAACGTCCCATGCACCAGCCCAAAACTGGCCCCTTTTCAATCTGATATTAGATACTCATTCACTGCTGGAGTGTAATTTTTTCATTTTATATGTAAATAACTTGCTTTTCTTTCCTCACTAGAGAGTGTTGAGTTATTCATGATAATGTATTCTTTCATCTTTTTTTTTTTTTTGGAGTGGCAGTTTCTTCCAAACTTGGAACTTCTCACAGCAAGCAGAGAAACCAACATCTTTTTCACACAGCATGATATTAGAATATTTGGCTAAAGGCCCTAAAACATTAAAAAGAAACAAACAAACAAACAAAAAATCTTATTCATGATCCTTGTGTTTACTTGTTATGCTCAATTTGCTCTTTCATGCTTGTAGCACACAAAGGAAATTTTGATGGCTTGGTGTTTTAATGGCCTGGTGTTTTATCTTTCTAAGGAAAGGAAGCATTTTCTCCATCTATTTTCAATGATTTCTACAGGAAAAAAATATGAAGCTATGGCTGAGAGAGGTTTTCTTGTTAAATGCCATGCTTCTCAGAGCCTTACATTCTGTATGCTGTAGAACATTTATTGAAGGACTGCACACTGTAAGTTTTAACTAAACAACATATTCTTTTACTGTACAGAGCAATGCTAAGCTTATTTAGTGACACTGTTTGAAATTTCAAGGTTGCTTGTTTTTTAAAACCTCTTTTTCAGTACTGCCTCTTTCAAGATAAAGGAATATTGGGATGGTATGCATTTTGTAAATACCTCTTTCCTATTGCAAATAGTAAATAAAATGATGTGCAGCACAAAAGTGATTGGTATGATGTTTGGTATATGCACCATAATACCACTACTTAAATTCACACTATTGAACAAAATGTAGCAATCTAATTAATGTACTGTGTCATTTGTTGGCTGCTATTAGGCTTTTAAAAGTTAACATAGAAAACCAAACGTAAGAAGTATGGATTAAAATCTTGATTTCACTACATTTGTCGTGGAATGATGGTTTCACCGTGTGAAAGGATGGTTGCTTTACTACTGTCCTTGATACTTTCTAACTTGCCTGTGCATGTTTGTCTCATATATCTAATAGCACACAAGAATTGTACTCTAACTAGAACCCTGTGGAATTAAATCTCCAAAGTACTCATAGAATCATAGAATGATTTGGATTGAAAGAGACCTTAAAGATCATCCAGTTCCAAACCCCTGTCACAGGCAGGGAATCTTCCACTAGACCAGGTTACTCAAATGCCTTGGACTTTATTAGAAACATAATTTTAATGTTACTGTTTTCTCCAGTTAATACTTTTGTCATTAAAAACAGGAATATTTACCTTTAAAAGCAATTTTCTTTTAAAATAATTTGCTTTCTGTAACACACCAGAAATCAATGATTTCCACAATATTTGCCCTCTATCATAAGGTAAATAATTTTTGTAATTTCTGCTATTATATATTGGGCAGCCATCTTCCCTTTAGTGACAAGAAGTTAGGCAGAATTTCAATAAGGTATACAAATGATTCATTCATTGTCACAAAGGCATATCTGACTAATTTTCTGTCATATGGCAGCCTAAATGCAAAGAAAGACCCTGTATTTTTAATAGGAAAGTTTAATTATTTTTATGATGGAAAGTTTATAAACTATGAGACAAGATGATGTCTCTCCTCTTTACCTTGAATCTGGGAACACGTGGTCCCTGCACAGTTCTCTTGGGAATCCCTACTTCATTACCATGGACAAAGCAATGATCTTGTCTCATTTTTCCTTCTGATGAATGCTCTCAAAACACCAAACTGTTAAAATTTCTAAGTATAGTAAAGGATAATCACTACTGAGACAGACAAGGGGATCAAGTGCAATCTCAGAAAATTTGCAGATGACACCAAGCTGAGTGCTGCTTTTGACACACCTGAAGGACAGACTGTCATCAAGAGGGACCAGAATCTCATGAAGTTTAACAAGCCAAAGTGCAAGATGCTGCACCTGGGATGGGGCAGCCCTAATATCAGTCCAGGCTGCGGGATGAAAAATCGAGAGCAGCCCTGACAAGGAGGACTTGGGGGTGCTGGTGGATGAGAGGCTGGACACGCCCCAGCAATGTGTTCTCACAGGCCAGAAAGCCAATTGTATCCTGGGCTGCATCCAAAGCAGTGTGGCCAGCAGGGCAAGGGAGGGGATTCTGCCCCTCTACTCTGCTCTGGAAAGGCTCCACTTGAAACACTACATCCAGCTCTGGGGTCTCCAGCACAGGAAGGACATTGACCTGCTGGAGTGAGTCCAGAGGAGGGCCACCAAGATCATCAAAGGGATGGAGCAAGCACCTTTCACATGAGGAAAAGCTGAGAGAATTGGGTTTGTTCAGACTGGAGGTTTAGAGGTGACCTAACTTCAGCCTTCCAGTATCTGAACGGAGCCTACAAGGAAAATGGAGATAAACTATTTACAAGGGCATGTAGTGACAGGACAAGACAGAATGGCTTCAAAATGAGAGTAGATGTAGATTAAATATTAGGAAGAAACTGTTTATTTTGCAGTAGAACAGGATGCCCAGAGAATTTGTGGATGCCACACATCTTCAGTGAAAATTTTCTTTCTGATGTCCAACCTGAACCTCCCCTGGTGCTGCTTGAGGACATTTCCTCTTGTTCCTTTGCTGGTTGCCTGGGAGAAGAGGCTGACCCCCACCTGGCTACGGCCCCCTTTCAGGCAGTTGTAGAGAGGGATAAGGTCTCCCCTGAGCCTCCTTTTCTCCAGGCTAAACAACCCCAGCTCTCTCAGCTGCTCCTCACGGGACTTGTTCCAGACCCTTCACCAGCTCCATTGCCCTTCTCTGGACTCGCTCCAGCACCTCAATATCTGCCTTGAAATGAGGGGTCCAGAACTGGACACCAGACTTGAAGCCTCACCACTGCTGTGTACGGGGGGAGAGATCACTTCACTGGTTCTGCTGGTCATATTATTCTTGATACAGGCCAGGATGCCATTGGCGTTTTTGGCCACCTGGGCACAGCTGGCTCATGTTCAGCTGCTGTCAACCAAGTCCTTTTCTGCTGGGCCTCTTTCTAGCCACTCCTCCCCAATTCCTCTCATTAATTTAAGAATTATCTCAAGTACTTAAAAACAAGACATGGGGTGATTTTTCTAAATAATGTCTTATATTTTACATTCAAATTCATCACAATTTTCTTATTTATGACCTTAATATGCATATTTAAGTTCAGAAGCCAAGAGAAGTAGCCCATCTTAACAACTAAGATAAACAAGCAGTCTAATATTGGCATCTGTTATTTTCGTTTTTTTGCCACTTTGCCTTTGTTTCATGATTCTGGTCACACTAGACTCCACAAAAAAAACCCTGGCAGTGCATATGTGTGTGTGTTGGGGATGTGAGAGATAAACAAAAGATTATTTTTTTAAATTATCTTTTTGCTGAAAGACAGAAACATATAAATGAGGTCTGTAGATGGAAAAGAAGTTTTAAAGAGTGCTGTTCCCTTTTTGGTTTGTATTGGGCCTGTTATAAAAATTTCTCTTCAAATTGCTTCATGATTAGAGTCACCTTCATTTTAAGCGCTTCAGTTAGCCACTGGCTAGTTAGCATTCTTAATAAATGCATTGAGTTGAATGGAGATGAGAATGCATAGTTTTCACTCAAATGGCAGTATGAATACAGGAATAATCTGGGATGTCAGCAGGAGTAAACTTTAGACTGCATTAAGTGGGAAAAACATCACTGTCAAAATCCAAGGCGCCTAATAATACCAGCAGATAATCTTGTGAACATGAACAGTATGAAAACCGAGGAAAGTCTCCAAGTAATATTGGAAACTGCAAGATTATGAGAACTTGTCTACAAAATTTGTTTTACAAGAGGAATTGATTGTGTGTGACTGGATGACAAGGGACAGGATGCTGAACTTCCACTGCAGAAAGTCAGAAATCAGGGACTGCAGAATTCCTCTCAAATGCCTGAATATTTCTGATGCTGTATCTGTCCCATGATCACTACATCCCTGTCCAGCACAGGGTGATCCAAAACCAGACTGTGATCATACAGTCAATAATCACAAGGCTCAGTTAAGGCAAGCAGGTTAATTACCAGATGACAGTAAGAGAACATGATTCACAGTTTAACCTAATCACATGCATCAGAAATGTGATTACTATATTTTATAAAGCTTTTTTTGTCCCCTTTAATTTGATAGTTAATATATAAAATATATTTTTCCTTTCTAAAACAAACAAGCATCAAAAATTCTTCATAACACACAGGTTATGTACTAAGTAAAAGGTTATCTATCACAGTTATATAGAAATGATAGAAAATCCCACAATAAGGATGTACAGCCACAAATCAAAATGGGACAGATTTTGACAACTGAACTTTAGTCTCATTGTGGAGTCCAGCTTCAAATTTTTTAATGGCCATAATTTAATTATTAGTTTGCAGTCAGAATATAAGCAAAGGGAAATGACTGATGTCTGACCACGAACAGTTGCAATAATTATTGTATACACAGTATTTAGGGACGCTGATCGGCAGGGCTTCTGAACATAATCATGTCAATTCAACATATATCATTTAAAATAAAACAGATTTATCTTTTTCGACATAACAGAAGATGCAGGAAGACTAATATAAAACTGCTTAATGGACTCTGCATGTGTAATATATGTTTAGGTGACAGAAAATAAAGGTCAGCAATTGTCCTCACTCTCAAAAATTAATGAATTTAAGAATAAAAATTCCTTATGCAACCAGTAATTGAGTTAATTTTATCATCTGTTTAGTTGAAAACTTGTCTGTTTTGGAACCATATCGCAGCTCTCATCTTCTAAATCCTTACCAGTAATACTTTTGATAGTGCAGTACTACATACAAATGCATCAAACCACTGCTGACACTTCTACAGGTTCAGTTTCAAAAGTATGTAAGAGGCAAAGAAGCAACTGTTCTCTGAAGATGTACTATGGCTAGTTTCAGATTAAAAAAGAGATCTACCTCCAAGAGGACAAAGAAATTGAACACAGCTTCATTTTCACTATGGTGAGTCTCACATTCATTTTATCATGCTGAGTTAAACAACTACATTCAAAAAAGCTTTAAATACCCAATGAAGAATATTACAGTATAAGTTCATGCACTGCTTTGCCTTATAAAATGAATCTAATTTTTTTCCCCAAGAAATAGTAGTTCCTTAAATGTGAAATAGATTTTTTTAGGTGGGAGTTCCATGGTTTTAGGGGGAAAAAAGAAGTATTCCTTTTTTAGTTGGCCGTCATTTAGTATCAGCTTAAAACATGTAATTAAGATGTCCTATAATAATTTGCAAAATGGCTTGCTAGTAAGAAGACTATTTGACTTCATATTTAATACAACTTCTGTTCAATCTTTTTAGCATGTGGGCTTGCCAACAAAATTAGCAAGCTTATGATTTTGAACTGGGAAGCTAAAATTTTGGGAATAGGTATTTATCTTTTATCCACATGTAGGAAAAAAAAACTCCAAAAACATTCCATACATGAGTTTGAACCTGCCAGTATTGCACACATAAATTATCTTACCTTCCATTACATGCTCTTTCCACATTGGCAGAAACATTTGCCAGCATTTAGCTGATCAGGTCATAGCTTTCATTCTTTCCTTAAACAGCTACGTGATGTACAATGAATCACATTTTAGCTCTATACTACAAAAGTTTCCTCTTCCTATTATGTTAATAGGTAAAAAAAGCTAAGAAAAATCTGATTTAGAGGAGGGCCACAAAGATGATCAGAAGGTTGGAGCACCTCTCCTGCAAAGACAGTCTGAGAGAGCTGAGGTTGTTCAGCCTGGAGAAGAGAAGGCTTTGGGTAGACCTCAATGCAGCCTCCAGTACCTCAAGGCAACATAAAAAGGAGGAAGAGGGACTTTTTATACAGGTGACAGGACAAGGTGCAATGGTTTTAAACTGAAAGAGGGAAGCTGTAGATTAGATATTAGGAAATTAGATGTCAAATTCTTTACTCAAGAGGGTTTTGAGGGACTGGAACAGGTTGCGCAGGGAGGCTGTGTGTGCACTACCCCTTGCAGTAATTCAAGTTCTGTTTGGATGGGGCTTTGAACAACCTGGTCTTGTGGAAGGTGTCCCTGACCATTGCAGGGGGGTTGGAACTAGGTGATCTCTAATGTCTCTTCGAACCCAAGCCACTATGTATTTTAGTCTGTGATTCTATGATTAACATAAAAAAGGGAACAGTACTCATTGATTGGTATGTCTACTGGCAGGTACTCAGTAATAATTGTATAATTAGTATAGTAATAGTTTTCCTTTTCTTACAGATACATGAAGCATCAGAATGTTCCGCTGAAATTATTCAATAATCTTGTTTTAAAAATTTTAACACTATCCTGTTACTTTGTGCTGTGTTCTAGGTAAGCTTCAGCTAGAAAAATGCTGCTATACTCATTCCTGTACTGTTTTCTTCACAGTCACCAGCCCACACACACGCAGAAGTCTTACAAACTTTGTAGGAAATGGTGTGCAATAAAAAGGTAAAAAAAAATTACATATGTCATTTTCATGGGGAAGGAAAAAAGAAATAAGAACTTTAAACTGCCCAAAGCTCTTGCTGCTGCAGTATCAGCAGTTCTGTAGAAAAGTCAATCACCCCATCATTGCTTCACTGTTCTCTTGACCCTGGAGAGATGGAAGACAGAAATGATTTCTGAAGAAACAATGAAATAATAAACAACAAAGAAACAGAATAAAAACAAACAAAAAAATTTAAAATGCTGCACACATGATAAATCATGGCTTTTCAAGATAAAAGAGGTTTAATAGCAAAAGAGAGCTCAGACTTTAACTTTTACCTCCATGGAGGATTATGGTGTGCAGATTAGACGTACGGTTTATTGCTTGCTGGAGACAGGGAAAAGTGAATACTGTGAATAATTCAAATTTAATTCCTATTATTGCTGCATGATTCAAGAAAGCAGAGGGTACATATTGCTATTAAGCACACATTTTATATATTCTTGTCAGAAAATTTTTCTTAAGCTGTATTTTATTACGTTACATTAGCAACTTGCATCATAAGCATTACTGCTCCACTAAAACAAAACTGTTTATTTCAATTAATATGAGTAATAACCAGCAACATCTATTATATTATTAGCTAGGCTGCAGTAAACTAAATAATGCTTAGAAGGCCTGAGAAGCCATGAAGGCAAATAGACATTTTAAATTCACTTTCCAAAGAATATATATCATGTATGTCTGAAATAACTGACAGATATACATACACACAGCAAAAAATATTCACATTTGCATATTTGTGTCTTCCCATTAGTGCATATAATTTAATTAGCAGGTTTTCTGTGTCAGAAAAAACCAAAATTGCTTGGAATCCATTTTTAAAAGTTTTTTAGGACTGTCTCAAAGATTAACTGAAAAAAAAAAAAAAATCCAGAGTTTATCGCACAGTCTGCAACTAACTCTTAGGTAAACTAAGTGTGAGATACTAAAAGAGTAACTTTTACTGCCAGACCTTGTAACACAGAGATTACAGCATTTACCTGTATTTGACATAGAAGAAATTTTGTAACATCAGGGTATAAACTGAGATGGAGGCAATTGCACATACAAGGTCTCAGTTCACTGTGTTTGTAAAATTCATAGCTCTGTGTTTTAACACCCCACTTACACCACATCCAATTTACACTCCACCCCACCTCTTCAGCAACAGAAGTTTTGATACAGGCTTTTCTGTTTATCCAGTCCTCCTATGGTTTCCTTATACCTCTCTATCAAACCCCTATTCAGGAACTCTGCATATAGAAAAAATACATTGTAACAAGAATTCTGCTAAAATTAATGGGGATTTCTCTCTTTTCAGATGTGAAAAATACGTATATATTACAACCAGCCCTGAAATGAGTTTTGAAATCTATAAACTCTTGAGAAGTCTGTTTTCAATTCACTTGTCTGTGGCAGGTAATGTATCTCTTGGCAGTACACAGGTCAATAGGTCAATACCATCAGATCACATTTGCCTTTATGCTGAGCCTCTTCACACCTGACCTGTGACCCTATGTCCTCTTGATACATTTCCCTTTCTGTTTAAAAATATTGCCATTTACTATTTTATCTGATACATATGACAAAGAAAAAAAGTCAAAATAAACATTTGCTAGCTCCTGGATTACATTGAGTTACTGAATACAACGCTTACTTAGGGAAACAATCTACAAGGAATACATCTGAATAATTACTGTTGTCTCAGTGAACCTCACTTGCATCTCTTGTTCATCCGAGTTCTACATGCTGACAATTAACTGCATATAGAAAATGAAATTTCCTTAGAATATAAAATGCAAATCAAAAATACATTTTGCATCTTTTCTCAGTTAAATTAGAATGTAGTTATATTTTGAAATCTTTCTCCATCAACTTATAAAGCAATATTTTTGCTTTACTGTCAGTTTTTTCAATAATATAGGACTGAAATATTTGTTTTGGTTATAACATATGGTGAAACCAATTATGTAACTTCGTGTTTGTCTATAGAATTAGGATTACATTATACAAAAAAGCATTAGCATAATTACTTGGTGGTGGCAGTAGACTTAAAAGTTCCTCTTTTATATATCACAGAATCATAGTCATACAATACCAGATGGGAAGGATCCTCAAGAATCATCCGGTCCAGCCTTTCTTAGTCAAAAGCTAACTACAGGCTAACTACAATGGCCCAACACCCTGTCCAGCTGAATCTTAAAAGTGTCCAACACTGGGGATCCACCACCTCTCTTGGGAGATTATTCCAATGGCTGATGTTTCTCTTTGTGAAAAATTTTCTTTGTGTGTCCACTTGGAATCTACCCAGAAGTTACTTGTACCCTATACCCCTAATTTTTTTCCATGCAACTTCTTGTAAAAAAAGGGAGTCTTCATCTTCTTTGCAGCTGCTCTTTAGGTACTAGAGCACTGTAACAAGTTCTCCTGATCTCAAAACTGAACAAGCCCAGTTCTCCCAGCCTTTCCTCACATGGAAACTTCCCAGTCACGGATCATCTTTCTGGCTCTTCTCTGGACCCTCTCCAGCCTGTCCATGTCTTTTTTGTAGAGTGGGACCAAAACTGAACACAGTATTCCAGGTGTGGCCTGACAAGCCCTGAGCAGAGTGGGACAATGACTTGTTTATCTCTGCTGGTGATGGCGTTGTTGATGAGTCCAGCACCCTGTTGGCTTTCTTTGCAGGAGCAGCACACTGCTTGCTCACATTGAGCTCGCTGCCCACCAGGAGGCCCAGGTCCCTATCCACAGAGCTACTCCCCAGATGGATAGATCCCAGCCTCCTGAATGAAATGTATGTATATAGATATAAATATACACACTATCTATCTATCTATCTATCTATATGTGTGTATATATATATATATATATATAAAAATATAAAATTATGTATTATATAACAAATCCCATTTTGTGTTCTATTATATTTACAACGATAAACATAAAGCCACTGTAGCAATCTTTTAAGGATAATTTTGAGCCGCAGGTCTCAGAATTACACAGAATTATTGCTAGCTGTTTTTTTTCTAGAAAAATAGGAAGATGTAAAATAGCACTTTTTTAGTACTTTATCTTCTGTTTACACTATTCTTCCTGCTACTATTTTAATTCTCGACATCCTTTTAGCTTAAAAAATCCCGTGATTACTGCCCTGTGTAATTTATCCCTTAAACCAGTACATGCTTGTCGTGGTTTGGAGTGTCTGGGAATTGTAGTTGAAAAAGGCTGTATCTGCCAGGAAGAGACTCTTTGCAAAGAGGTGCTTACAGCTTCCTCTAGACCCAACAGAACCAATCAGCTGGCTAGGTTGAATATTGGCAACTTTTTTAAGCCACTCAAAGAGCTTGACACGCCTCTGTGAGCCACATTTTAAGAAAGAACAAACCCCGGGAAGCCTCTCTTGCTTCCCATGGCCGAACAGGTAACTGGTGGGGGGTGACTGGGCCGGGCCGAGTCAGCTGGGGGTGGCTTGGCTGAGATTGCAGCCGCTCCTGCTGGCCGGACACCCCCCAGAGGCCTGGCCGGCCCTCACCTCACCCCTAGAGCGGCCGAAATTCCCCTGAGACTGCTCTGGCAGGATCATGTGGCCAAGAGGTAAGCGAATTCCAAACTCCAGCTGCAAGGCCCAGGTGTTAACTCTTTTAGTGCTGTTAAGATTCTTCCAGACCAGATGAAGCCTGCAGACACCAATCCTCTCCCCGATCAGATGGAGAGAGGAAAGTGAAGGCTTGTGAAGGAAACACTATAAAGATGCCCAAGTCAGTGAGGAAGAAAAACCTGAGACCTCGAGGAAGGAGACTGAGGAGATGCTTCAATCCTAGAAGCTGAAATTCTGTTGGAAAAAAACCATAGTGGTGGACTATGATATATTAGACTACCCATTGTAATTTCTTGAAAGCATTTGGGGAGGGGGTGGGGGGTGGATCGTTCAAACTGCAACCGTGAGCAAAAGTGCTTGTACTAGAACAAGCGAACGCTGGAGTAGTTGTGACTTGCTGTGAGCAACAGTACCTGTGCTGCAATAAGTACGTGCTGAAGTAGCTGTGATTTGATGAGAAATTTGAGCAGAGATCCCACAAGAGAAAAGGGAGCTCTGTTCCTAGACCATGTGGTTACTCCCAGAGAGGGTCCTTACGCCTTTCAGGCACTTTGATAAGTGAAGAAAACTTCTGTTTCTGAACAGCTCATCCTTAAAAATAGTACCCCCTTAACTAAAGAAACCCTCGAAACAGCTGTGGGGAAAGCTGTAGTCGGGGGAAGGGACTCTCACATGCAAGCAGAAAACCATTCCGGGCGGCTGCTTTTGCTGTGACACTGAAGCTGCACGAGATTGTTTCGTGTGGAGATGTTTCCGTGGTTTTGACCAAGAGAGACTCCTCTCCCTAAGTGAACTGAAAACCAGAAATTATTATATAGGTGGTGAACTGACTAGAATCCTCAAGGGTTGTGTTTTCTTTTACGTTGGTGGTAGAAGGGAGCAGAGGTGGGGGGAGAGAGGAGTTCTGAAGGTTTAGTCTGACTTTCTTTTCCCTCTTTTAACTCTGTTAACAAACTTGTTTATGTTCTTTAAGTTTTTGTGCCTGCTTTGCTTTTTACCTCCTGATGCTTATCTCACAGAAGGGACATCAGGGGGCTACTGCCCGAGTTAACCCTTAAACCACTACACAAAATTGGTGTTTCTGCCCGGTTAACGAACTCAACCCGCTACAATGCTGTAATAACGCACTAACTGAAGTTCATATACATGTAATCATTCTGTTTTGCTTTTCTTTCTCCACACAAACAGCCTAAATCAATTTATTCCTTTGCCTAATAATTTCAATATATTTTATATCTCTTTCTAATTTTTTGGGTTTTACAATCAACAGGTAGTGAAAGTATCCTGGTGCACATTTAGCATGCTGAAAGGTCCTTCAGGCAGCACAATAAACTACTTGAAGGTACTATGCATTTTTGCTCAAATTTGCTGTAGCAGCTGAAATAAATAATATACAAACTATGGAGTAAGTATTACTTTATGATTACAGTTTGTGATGGTGATATAGTTACACAGCTGTTATGAAGTAAAAGATCCAGATTTTGCAAGATGGCTAAAGAAACACAATTACCCAAAATGTAGTTGACTGTTTTTCTCTGTGGGGAAAAATAAGTGCATGCCTTGAAGCAGAACTTCCAAGATGCTCTCTTGCATCTGCATGCTGTCAGCTAAAAGACCAAGACTATAATTTTTCAATATTTGCCAAAGACATTGTTTTGTAATGTGTAACTTCAGAGGGGTACACCTGTGAATGTTCTTTGTACAACAAAGGGTATGACATGGGATATGAGATATCAACAGAAACCCGTCATTCAAACTCTGCTATGTTAACCTCTGCAAACACAAGCAAACAGAAATTAAATATCTGCTTCCCTGCTGGAAGTTGAAGTGAAATCCTTGTTTAACTGGTATCAGCAGCAATTACAATGACTTCACTTGGATCAAGACCATACTTAGGAATTTCTGTTTACTATGCCCATACCCTTTGGTACTCTTCCTTTAAATAATTTTCTACTGAGATTAGTGAAAAATAAGCAGGCATGTTAAATAATGCTAATAAAAGCATTTGACTAAAAAAGAAATATTTATCCTATATATAGGTGATACAAGTACTAAAGGTCAGTTAAGTACAGTAAATGAAGCCCACACACTGTGCAACTAAACCATTGGTAGCTGTGTACTACCTTCCACAGTTTTCAGAACTTTCTGAACTGAGTAAACAATCAATCAGAACATTGTTCTTGTCAAAAATATCCAGTGATGATACCCACTAAAATGTGAAACAAATTGGTGATGCTCCCACATTTGTTTTAGCAGTATAGTATAAATCAGCAGCATGTAAAAGGGTAATCAGACAACAGAACTGACAGCAGTGTTTTACGGTACTCAATAAATCTCATGCCTGAACAGAAAACGACAGAGCAGCACTAAAAGCAGTGTTTGCTTTCCAGCTCTGCAGTCCAGATCTAGCAAATGACTGAGGAACTTACAAGACACCAATGAAATTAATGCATCAAAACCTAAAGCTTCAAGATCAAAAGGCTTCCATAAGGCCTCTTTCTGACCTCAGTGGTATTTGGACAGATAAGACACACCAGTTTCTGACCTTTAAAAATCCCTAACTGCTTAATGGATAAGAATTTCAATTTTGGTAATGTCAAACAACTTACGGCTCAACTCATCTCAGTAAGAGTTCTTTCAAAAACTGGTGACTGGTGCCTTCAAGAAAGGGACTCTTGGCCAAACCTGGCCTCCACAAGCAGACAAAAGTAATACACTGAAATGAGGAAGACTTCTGTGCTCAGGGCCTTCACCAAAACTGACCTTGAACTGTGCAAATTTTAGGTACAACTGATGTTACTAATACACAAGCTAGAGCCGTAAAGATCTGAAATTTGGATTACCATCTTTCACTGGGAGATCTTGGGGCACTATTATCGTCTTGGCTTTAGATGAACTAAGGAAACACAATATATGCTCTAACATATCATCAGAACATATGTTCAGGAGAGAGAAAGAAAGGCAAAGAGACAGACAGAAATAAATTGGGAAAGAAAAAAGGTACCTTACCTCACTTTTAAATTGCCTTGCTGTGGTTGTCCATCGTAAATAGACAAAATATCAAAATCTTCCTCGAGGGCAAAAGTATGAAATGACAATTGTATCCTGTTACGCTCTCCTGTGATAATGATCCATGTGCAGTTGGCATAATTTGGATAACCATGAGGAAATCCAGGGCTTTCTATAGTACCATTTGGTCCCTGTACTAAGCCTCCACAGTTCTGACCTGAAAAAGAAGAAAGGAAAATTTGCAGTTGGTTTCCTTTTCCCTCATCTGATATATATTCTTATGTAAGTACCTATATGTAAACTTAATTTTTTTTCTAGATTACAAACAGCACATAAAATTGCATTTCTACCATCTTCCCTTCATATTAAAATCCCTCACAGCTGGATTTTCTGAGACATTTGACATCTTTTTACGCACTGAATCATTATTTGAGGTTCTGTAGTATTAACAAAGTATGACTTACTCATTCAAATGTGAAATTTCAGCATTAGCCTTAATGCCATAAATTCGACAGACTGACAGTTTTAATGGCATAAGAGTGTTTCAAACTTTTTGGCAGATGCTATTTTGAAGGTTTCCATATAAATACTAAAGTATCAGAGTTTCTGATGTTCTGAAACCTACTTTAAAACGAAGAACAAAATGTAGACACATTAAATCTGCGTTATGTTGCAACTAACATCAATATTTCTGTACTTCGAAAACAGCAAAATTTCTGTGGTATAATATTTGTCGTGCCATGTGTTTTGTGATAAGAAAAGTGGGGGTTTTTTTCGGTTGGTCTTTTTGCTGGTTTATTTGGTTTAGTTTGGTTTGGTTTTGGTTGTTGGTTTGTTTGTTTTGGGGGATATTGATTCTTAAAAAATAACGCAAAGGGTTTACTCAGCAGGCTTTTGTATCTGATTTGTACATCTACAGACTTTGTGAGGGCATGATAGCTCATTAATGGGAAGTCCTCAGCAAGAGACCTTGACTTAGAGTGCACACTGTTGCTAGTTTCCTACTTGATTTGTTAATCCCACACAAAACCGTTCGAGCTGGAGAGAAGCTCAAAATTTAATGAAATATTTGAACAGAGAAAAATATAAGGACATTTTGTGCACTGTAATGCTTGGATTATTATATCTGTTTTAAGCACTTCAGAACAAGTATAATCTCACATTTTATTGTTATACCTAAACCAGAAAAGTATTTCTGACTGCAATTTTGTTTTTAACTTCCCAGCAGTGGGTCTCTCAGACTGAATCTTTCAGAGAAGTGCTGTCAAATTCTTGTAGGAGGTTTCTAAATCTTAATAAAATGGATTTAATAAAAGGGATTTGCTGTTAAAACAAAAGAACTTATAAGTAATAATTTTTTACTAAATTTCAAATATAATAACTCTAATGAAGAGATAAAAAGGCTGTGGGGATTCAGGAAATTTTTAAAGTAAAAATCTTCTCTGGTATACCTGTCATTTGATTCACTTTAATAACACATCTGTATCATCAAACATTTGCAAAGAAGGAATCTATTACACCATGAACTTAGCATGAATGTTTCAGTTATGTACTGTTCACTAAAACTTATCAGCATTCTTGCAGATACTTTACATTGTATCCTTCTTCCTGCAACCCCAGAGGAAATGTCATACAAATGTCACAAACAATTTAAAATAATTTAATTACTACAGAACTGATGGTCTAAAAACAGAAAAGGAAAATTACAGTGACAGACCACCACCCTGTTACTCTAACCAGCTACTTTATGTCTCCAGCATCGGTTTCTGTATGTCAAGTACCCTTGCAAGCTGTGCTGCACAGGAGCCTTCCTACCACTCGGGTGTGAAAGGTTTGCTTTAAAAAAGGAGAGCTATCAAGTGCATCTTAGCAATTAATCTAAAATCTGTCAAAGACAGAACCCCATTCTAGGAGCAGAAATTTGTAATTCTAGTGTATAAAGAATATAGTATACCATATGTAACTGCATATGTAAATGCAGTATCTTAACTACATCTCTGACTTCCAGGGAGACAAACAAATTATGTACCCAATCTCTTTGGGAACCCTAGAGCTGGCTTAAAGTAAAACTTTATTAACCTTTATTTTTAAGCTTTATTAACTTTATAGTTATATGGTTATAAAGTTTATAATATAAACTTTATTAACTTTTATTTTTAAACTCCATACTGCTGGGGTAGTAAATGAATCCTCACAGCCCCCACATGGCCATAACTTAGCAGTTTCCTTACATAGATGCTTGCTACCCTCTTGCAGAAGGTTTTGTAACCGCCAGTGATTGTTCCCAGTTTTATTCCAGACGGTGTTTTGTACTCCTGTCCGTTGATACAGGTTATTGTGCATTATTATTTTGGAAAACAAACAAACTCTAATGAGAAATAAGGCAGAAAATGTTTTACCACTGTTTATAAGTCCTTTATTTCTCCACTTTGCTTTTGCTGTCCTGTATATATGTTCTTCCAGTTCAGAAAGTATTCATACACATATTGCCCATTTACTCTGTCCCCAAAAAAACATGAGGCAAAGGAGAATCATAAAGAAAATGTATTACTGTGAAATGCTATTTAGGTTTCTTCTTAATTTTATACACATATATAAATATAAATATATATAAATATATACTTATTTACTTAGTGTTCAGTAAACAACCAAGCAAAAATCCTAGAAGAAATTTAACACACAGTTAACTCCCAGCACACTCACAATTTCAAGGATGGTTTTGCTTCTGAAGTAAGCAATCTTCAAAGAGATCTTAAGAGCTATAGAGACCCAGAAAACACATTTCCTTCTAATTCTGTCCCTGCCTAGTTAAGACACAAGCATGTTAACAGAGCAGAATGTAGAAAAAAGAAATGCCAGCTGCTATCTGTATAATACCTGTTTTGTCAATATATGTAAGTATAAAACCTTCAGGACTGTCAAATGTTACACCTCTTCAAAGGAGTAAATTGAGCATCAAATCACTTAAGAGAGATGCAGTTGGAGGATGTACTTGGAGAACAGGAACAAAGAGACTTAGAGTGATAGCAGCAAATTAGATAGCAGTAGAACATACGATATCCCACAAAAAATAATGCAGTTTCTGAATGCAGAGACACCACCAACCAGTAAGATTACAGTGATGAGATTAACTAAGATCATTTTGTTTCTTATGTGTATTGTAGGAGAAGAAAGATTCGACAACGTAAAGAAAATAAACATATCAACAGGAAAATTTAAAAAAAAAAAATAGCAGCAGAGATTAAGTAGTTCAGCTGAGCTGAATGTAGACTGAATACCACTGACTACACCCAAAAAAGGTCTACTTCTACATTTCACTTTGCCTTTGGCCTTTGTCTCAAATAACAAGTTAAATACTGCCATTTTTCACAAGATGTACAGTCACTGATTGAGTGCAATATGAGTGCACTGAATTATTTTAATACTGAAGGTGTATTAGACTGCCATTATTCATATGATACCACGTAATCATTTATATGAGTACAAACTATGCTGCTATTATTATTTTATGTTGTCTATAAGAAGATATTCCTGGACAGCTATTTTAACCTTATGATATAAAAAGTGTATTTTAAGAAAACTGATGGTCTTGGCTTGTAGTTGAAAAATATTTAAAGTGATTACAGCCTTATTCTATTTTTCAAAGTTACTTTGCATATCCTGTACCAGTCCTATTGCACTTGTTCAGGCTCAACATTTCTCAGTTGTGATCCCTAAGTGAGAGCCAATGAAGAAAACAAAACACTCTCATATTCCCCTAAATACTGGTGTCAAATGAGTGGTAGAATCACTAAGAATCAGTATAATTTTAATACTGCTTTGCTGTAAGATTTTGAACAAACTTCAAAAAATACAGACTTAGAAAATACTTCCTAAAAAAATCTGATTTTTATTTTCCAGGGCCTTTAAGTTTATTTATCAAATCCTCCCATCCTCCCCCTCTCACACTTCCCACCCTGTTTACCATATTCATTGATTGTTTTTGTTTGTTTGTTTCAAGTTTCAAATGCTTCTACAAGAAACATTCTTGTGATTTGTAAGGTAGTCTGTGGAAAAATATATGTATATATATATATACATATACATATTTACATAATAATAGGAATTTTTGCAAGGTAGATGTATTTTGAACAAGAAAACTATAAAAGGCATCGAAACTAACTCTAGCAAAGTCAGTGATGCTAAAGATATTCTGATCACTCATGATAATGAAAATGAAGTCACGTTTATTCTTCTGACTGTGAGTAGCATCTTCCATTCTGCAGTTACAGAGGCTGAGAAGATCTGTCTTCTCAGATTGGATCTTCCTCATTCTTTGAAATAGTTTCTAATATGAATTTGTTGCATTAGTAAGTTTAACAAGTAAGAAGAGCTGCACTCAGCCAGATCAACAACTCATTCTGCTCAGTACCTTTTCTCCAACAGCAAGTCAAAGGAGGGAGGGCTTCGACAAAAAACTTCCCCCCTGTTCATAAGCAGCATCTCAGGGATTTCATAAAAGGAAGACATTCCTATACTTTCTGTTTAAAAGCCTTCGATAGATTTCTTTTCCATGAACTCATCTCTGAGTCATCCTCTGAGTCTATACCAACTTCTAAGGTCTTTAATGTATTGTAGAGGGAATCCTAAAACACAAAAACATCCTTTTTGTGTTAGTTCAGCACTTACCATCTGTTGGATTCATTTGATGCCCCAGTAAGCTTTTTTGTAGGAAAATAGAGCATACAGACGATCTTTACCTATGCTTTCTATGCCACTTAACATCTCATTGACCTGTCATGTTCCAGCTTCTTTTTTTTCCAAGTTCAAAAGTTCCATTTCATACAATTCTTTGCACCTAAGCCATTTTATCACCTTTCTATGACCATTTTGATGCTGTGTTATACCCTCCATGAGGCAGGGATACCAAAACTTCTTGTAATATTCAAAATGTGTATACATCATTTACACTGTGATAATTTTAAACCCTTTCCTCTTCTCCCACTAAGTTCCTATCTTCTTTTCTAAGGTAAGTAGTAGCTGAACATTTTATATTACTATGGGTTATAACTAAGGTTTCTTTTTTCTGGAATTACATTGAGGCTAGAGCCTGTCATTTCACATAGACAAATGTGATTTATTAGACTTCCTACATTTTATTACTATGTACATCACATCAAACCACATTTGTCTATTCTGAATTTTATCAGCTACTCCAACACCCCCTTACTTGGTCACATAAGGCTATTTTTTGTAATTCTTCACAATTGGTCCTCATTTTCATTAACTCATCACTTCCTATCATCACAGTCACTTCATTGCTTGCCCTCTTTTGCAGATCACTTATGAACACACATGCCAGCACAGACCTCTTTGGGATGCCATGGTGACTCCTTCTATTGTACAAAATATCCATTTTCTCCTGAGGTACAAATTTTATCCAACCTTTCAGGAATGTACAACTTTCTTATGCCCTACCTGATTTACTGCCTTTACAGTTGTTATGGGGAGCCTTGTTCAATATCTTTTGGAATTCGGATGACCTTTATCCACATTCAGGCTGAGTCATTCAGAGAACTCCAATAGGTTTGAGAAGCATATAATTTTAAACTTTTTCTTCCATATGTTGTTCCAACTGCCTGTTTTGGAGAGAAAAACCCCCCTGGACAGCGTGGTTTTTCTCTCCAAAACAGGCAGAGAAATATTCCCTGCACTCTGGATTCCCACATATGTCATATTTAATCATGTGTCAATTGCCTTTTTTCCTTAATAGAGGTTCCTAACACAAATTTCAGGTGTTCCAGCTTTTATACCTTAACATCCCTTAGTCCCTTTTAAATATGGACATCTAAGGTGAATCAAAGCTGGAGATTACATTTGCTGTGCGGCAATTTTTTTCCTAGGTTGCCTTTTAAACTCTGGATAACACATGGTACTTGTGAAATTACTGTTTATTTTGTCTGTTTGCTCCATAACATGTTCTACCAAATTTTCAACTTTAAACAGAGGCATTGAGGAATTTTCCACAGAGAACAGTTCAGGCATGGGAATTACAAAGCATATATATTTTTCATTGTCCTCCTTAATCTTGTCTTTGTTAGTATCTATTGGTCCAGCAAGACTCTCTTGCAGGCTACTTGCTCCACCTATGTTCAAAAGAGGAGTAATTTTTAGTTTTATGATGTTGGCCTGTAATGCTCTTCAACACTAATGTTTTATTTCCAGAAGAACTTTCAGAGAGGGCCCAGCAGTCCATAAATCATAATGGGATCTCACTGATACACCTGCTTCCACTCACCTTACCTTGGGATTATCTCTCTTTGGCACAAAACAACATTGTCATTGACCATTTGATTTGTATATATAGCAGGATGAGTCCCATCATCTCTCTCCTATTCTTATCTGTGAGGCCTTAATTATAGGAGTTGATGGTTAGAGGTTTCAAAGATTTTAAATCCTCTCTCCTGCACAGTAAAGTCAGACACACATCTCCCATGTCCCCAGGGCACCTGATGTCTGCAATTTTGACTCCTTTTAACTCAAACGTGCACAGTTGCAGAACTTTGTTACTGCAGTGCTAGCAACAACTTAAATGACTTTGAGCAGCAAAGTGCATGACAGCAACAGTTTTGTAAATATGACTTTTAACAAAAAGAATAAAAAAAGAAATGTTCCTGATAGTGCAAAGAAATGTTATGTATACAGAGAACAAAAAAGATTTCCTGTTGAACTACAACAGATAACTACAGATTTAAGTGGTTGCTTCTATCAGTTGAGACAGTGGAGCAGTAGAGAGCTGTAAGACACGAACAGGTAGTTTGTACACCTTGTTTCAACCATCCCTTTTTCCTTTCACTTGTGTTTTTATATTCTGTCTTTGTATTTTCCCCTCTCCTGAGCTCTGTGTAATCTTCCAGCACTTCCTACCCCCACTTAGACCTGCAGGCCCCCGCAGTCCCTGCCATCAGTTGTCTGTGCTCTGCACTGGGCCTTCATCACTTCTTCCTCATTAGGATAACCTCAAGCCATCTTCTGACTGTCTTACTACTCACTAAAACTGCTATTTCCTAAAGCAACTTCAATCAAGAATGGAAATGTCAAATGGCCAGAGAGGTGGAGGCACTATTCTTTGAGCACTGTTTTAAATAGCATGTAGCTACTTCAAGTGTCCTTTAAAAATCCATAAAAAAACCTCACAACACCATTACGAGGCACTTTTCAGGGAATTAATCAAATCAGAAAGTACTGAGATCCTTTTAATTTAGGCATCACTGAAGATTTATTCACAACTGCAAGCCACCATCTTTGCTGGCATACCTGGAGCACACATCAGCACAGAGATCTCACAAAGAGGGCACCTGCCCCACACCAGAATCTGCTTGCTGTGTCCACCATTGCCTTCCAGCCTCAGGGAGAACTGGCGCTGCAGGGCTTCAGAACTTCAGATATTTAAACATACTCAAGACAGTCCCATTGCAACATGAAATGAGAACATTGTAAAATTATTCATTATGTTTTTGCAAGACCCTGGCAAAAATAGTTAATTTCAAGAGAATCAGTGATTTTTTTTTTTTTTCAAAATTATTTGATCTGAAATAATTAATGTCTGGGGGCCAGTGGCTGGGGAGACCCCAGTGAGTGCCAGCCTGTGCCAGCCTGTCAGGCTGCAGTGGGACCTGGGCCAGAGCCTGTCAGGCTGCAGTGCAGCACCAGGAGGCAGTGCAGGTGTGCAACAGTGTGGTGGTGAACGTCAGGACAGTTGTGATGGTGAGCAGGGGACAAGGAGAAGAACACAGGAAGGTTTCTTCAAGGACAAGAACCCGGGCTGGGTGACTACAGCAGCCCAGGGAAATTGTAGTTAGCTCTGTGGCTGGGTGGGTGGAATAGAACTGCCCTGGGCCAGAGATGGGAAACGAAGTGAGGTCGGTGGTGCTGCCTGAGTTCTGTTCATCCTTGCAGTCAGCTATGTACCTGTGCACATGTGTACGTGGCGTATTCCCATGGTCTGTGTGCCTGCACCTACCGGGAAACGCTGCTCAGCCTTGTCACTGCCTGCATCTGGGAAAGAGATGGGGCAGCCTCACCTCTGTTGGCTGCTGGACTCAGCCCTTCCAAACGCTATCACTTGCTTCTGAATCATTAAATATTCTGTAGCTTGGCACTAAAGGTAAAAATAGAGGAAAAATGGCAGCTTAATTACAAAATTTAGATGGATTTCCTATAAATACAGATCTGTGCAAACCCTGCAACTTTTGGCTGTGACCAGTCTAGGACCTTCATGGAGTCCATCTCACATGAGATGCTTGAATGCATGTAATAACTTTAAATTCCTATGCAGACATTTACAAGGTGACTGGAACTTCATCAATCTATAAAACGTTTTAAATTCAGACTGTCTAGCCACAGGATATATATCCATTGATTGTGCTGATGAAACATAAAAGCAAGTATTTTTAAAATCTGAGATTAGTACTCTAAGAGTCAGGTGCTACCTTTTTGGACCATTCCTTATGTATATTTAAGTCTTTATCCAGAACTCAATGAAATTAAATTGTCCTTAAGGTTAAAGATTAATACTACTATTCAGCAAGAAATTCTGAAATAGTTCTGCCATAATGCTAGCTTTTCTATGTACCAGAGCAAAACAACTTAATTGCTGGTATGTGAAACTTTTTATTTTAATGAAATTCTCAATGCTGAAATGCATATTATACATAAACTGGATTATGCTGCCATTACAAATTGAGAAAAAGATATTTCATATTCACTCTTCAATATTGGATTGCCCAAAAAGACCAATAAATCAGTATTCACAAAGGTTAATGGGGAAATAAAATGTGGGACAATATTCTCTCTGCAGGAAGCACCTTTTTTTTTAAAAGAAAAGGCTTTTAATACTTAAAAAAAAAACCAGTGTATAACACTAGACTCCGTGCCACTGGTTAGTAGAGGCAGAAAAAAAGACCGTAATCACTAAAAGACTGTAATCAAGGCTACAGCTTGACAGTGCTTCTTTCTGACAAAGCAGTAAGTTCTTAATTAAAAGCAACTAGATTCTATGAATTTGTTTTATCCCTTTTCCTTCAAAAACATATTTTTATCACAGCAAAGCAAAGATTTTTGCATTCTCTTCTTCCTACCTTTGAATTTACTCCAATTGTTCTTAAGATTCATCAAAATGAAGGAAAGAAAATGCATCAAAAAGAGAGGAAAGTAATGAAAGTCATACACCAGATTTGAAATATGTAGAAAGTGGGTTGAAAAAGTTCTTTTATGGAGAGTAAGATCCTATATTTTAAAATGCTGAGCTAAAGGCAGATTTAGTACCCTTGAAAAAAAGACTATTCATAGACGCAAATTCATTCTGCAAAAGGAGATCACCTAGGACAGGTTGGATTTTTTTTTCTTCTTTTTTAAGATAAAGTAAAATAAATTGAGGCTTTAGGTAAACATCACTATTACTGTTACAGTTGCTTAGCAACAGCTGGTAGAATTAGAGAGCATTGTGCAGCTCAGGTAGATAAAAGGAAAGTGCTGACTGCACTGTTTGTGAAATACTAAAACAATAAAACAAATTCTCTTCTGAGTTTCACTGGAACAGGAACAACACAACTGGAGACAAACTACTCTGAGGATTTCTTTACTTCTCTTCTGGCAGACTCCTGCAACATACAGGACAATTGTCTGCACCAAATCTGATCACTTCAGCACTGTCACTTTGACTTTCATTTTTTATTGATGTCTTTTATTGATGCCACTCTCCCAGACCACTTCACTGACAGCCTTGCTCACATGTCAGGATCTTACAGCAGGTTTTCTTATAATCTTTGTCACAGGACGCCTACACCACGAGGCTGAAAAGTGTACCATAGTTCAAGCAGTTTGGTTTTAAACTACTACTAAAGAACTTATTGTCAAAAAGCCTAGTTCCGAAGACCAGGAAAAATCCATTTGTCTCATTGTAACTGCTCCATGAACATCATCTACATTAACTACTTTCTCTTCCCTGACAGTTATTACTTTGTGCGTCACTTCTATTATCCAGCAGGCTTTCCAGCATTTTTTTTTTTTCCATTGTGTGATCACACAAGTCCAGAAAAGGTTTGAAATTTCTTCATCTCTGGTACTTGAATTCATCCTTTCTTTGCATTTAAAACAGAGTGGAGTCAACTGATATCAACTGAGAAGGACAAACACTATCTTCCAAATTAAATTGCTTAGTCATAATGAGGAAAAAGAATGAGTGACAATAAATTTTTCAACAGTCATTAGAGAAGTTTCATTTTCTAAGACGGAAGACTTTTTTTAGATTTTAATTTAGAAAGATCAGATGATATTACATTAGGGTTTAGTGTTAAAACCATCACTTTGTTAATAAAAGCACATTTTGCAGGAAGAATTTTATCCATAACATTAAAAATTATATTTTATGGATTATTGCAAGAAATCTTGAAACATTCTTCTGGACAGGTGCATTATTTCTATCAACATAACTGTGCTTTTGATTTAGATGTGACTTTTATATAAGCAGAATATTTGCACTATGCAATGCATATGCAAGAAAGAATGAAAAATTAACATTGTAACAGCACACAGTATTGTAGAATTAGCAAAGTTAAATATAATTAAAACATAGGTAAAGGGGCAACATGTGCAGGCATAAAACACAAATTTACACAGACAAAACATATAAAATCTATGACATTCATTAACATTACCAAAGTTGGAATAATGCAACAGACACACCATTCCTCGAGATTATAAAATCAAAGTACAGCTGTGTGAGACATTCATGAATGGAACTGAAATGATGTGTTCTAATAATCTTAACCACAGGAAATTTAGTACCTTATGTTTTGTATCTTACTGATATGTTTACACAATATTAAAGTAATTTCTTATTTTAATGGGGCAATGGGATGGCATGAAGGGTGATGCAGCTGCTGTGCCTGAGTCATGATGTCAGTAGCTAAGATTTATGCACAGCTATATTCAGACTGGAGTAGTTAACCACCATCTTGCAGCATCAATAATACTCACAATTGAATGAGTAACTATAGGTCTGATTCAACATTGCTCCAAATCCTTTGGCCGTATCTATATGAATTCAAAATGGTGCCAAAATGCTGCTAGTTTGATTTGGTGCCCCCAGCTCACACTGGAGTAAATGAATAAGGAATAAGATATTTTTCTGTATCATTGTAAGATCTAGTTTTATTTCTCCCATATGAAATAGAATGTTTCAGTGTTATGTCTTCCACTGTGTAAATCTCAAGCAATTATTTATATTTGTAAATAATAGCAAGTAATGTTGTGAACTGTGAGAAAAATGCAATCAGCATTAGCTTTAGGGTACAGCTGATTAGAATAATATTTTATAAATAGTGTATATATGTATGTCTATTTACTAATTAAACACCTTCAGCCCATGCACATGACTCAGATATGCTACAGAAATAAAAGTAGAATTCAAGTAAATTAAGAGACTTGGATGATAGTACAAATGGGAACTGTTAAGATCCAAGAGGATGTTGATGATATCACATAATTAAATGATTTCACCTAATAGTGCAACACTCCAACTATATATCACACAATAGTTTCTCATGGAATTGTGGTGGATGCTGTTTTTAAACACCAATTTGAAAAAATCACCGAAATATTCAATTCTTTATGCAAGGTAAATCACATTAAATTGAAGAAACTGAACTTATTTCAGGCCTTTTCATCTAGCCTGTGCTCCCACATACCACATCTACATCACAACACAGGAGCACTATTTCAGGGACTAGTCCTGAACTCGATTTCTCCAAGGGACGTTTAATCCTTGATTAATGCATAATTGAAATATGCAGAAGAGATCTACTCTTTGCAAGAATATTACAGGCAAAACCTTATTATGTTCATTTTATGTGAAATAATGTACAAAAGAAAAAAGCTGTCTGCATCACTGACTCATCCTCAGGAACCCGTGTGACTGACAGGAAATGCAGAGCCAGAAGCAGCACAGAAAGTAGATGATATTCATGTTGGCACTGCTAAAGCTGGTTGTGCCAGGGTGGGTGAAATGTAGGCTGATCTGCCATGTCAGGGCTGTGTCTGTGGTGCAGAATTGCTCTCAGACCTGTGAGCTATTCTAATGTTCATAGTCACTGCTTCCACAAAGTGACATGGAGATTCTCTAGAATATTTTTAATTTACCACTCACAGGAGATACCCTTACAGTTCCACAAGTATTCTAATGTAAACACTTTTCTAGTCAAGGTACAAATACAACATCGTGTGTCCTTTCTCTAGGCCTAAAATTATTCGATTTGATATTTGTGATAATCAAATGACCTGACTTTAAATAAAATACTTGAGGTATGGGGGAGACGAGTGGTGGAATATGTTGGTCCTGAGATCCCAGCCTTTCTGAACAGCGGCACAGTGTATCTGACTATGGAAGTGGCCAGGGGTATTATCATACACCCACTGAAGTCAATGCCAAAGAATCTATAGACCTCAGTGACTGAAGAGTCCACTTTGTAAATACAGACTAATAATTTACATATCTGTCTTGCTTCCAGGAGAAAAGATCCAAACGAGAAACTATTGGAATGGCTCAACAAAAGTGCATATGCCTTTGGAAGACTGCACATGGCCCTCGACAAGAGCAGGATAAGAATCTAAAATATTAGCTTTCACTCATGTTACATCAGACCGCATTATGTCATGCTGTCTCACATCTCACCTGACAGGCACATTTTTGTTACAAAACATAAAAAGACAGAGAAACAGCAGTGATTTGAAAACAACATGTTTATGTTAACTGAGGTGAATAGTCAATTAGCAGATACCATAAGACAAGCTCCAATTAGTTTAAGAAGATTCATGTCCCTAAGAAAAAAAAAGCCTTATCAACTCCACAAGTTTTATACAAGTAACTATAAATTATTAATTCAATGAGCACTGTACTAGTTATTAAACTACAGCAGCATGATTTACTCTTGAAATTCTGAAAGTGCTCACTTCTTTCATGGCCTTAGCACACCTGACTTCCAGTTCACCCCTCTATCTACAACTTTTCTTATTCAGGGAGGAACATGATCATAAGTATGTGAAAAACACTGAACATATGGCTCTTGTGGTAGAAACTCTGAAATTAAATTGTCCACAATGGTTTGCAGGACAGATAGCAAAATGTTGTTTTGTGCTTCAGCTATATTATTGATTATTAAATTGATTATTTGCTTCAGCTGCAACCATAACATCATCTTTCTGTCATTGCAACCTATACCTGAAACTGTGTAAGTCAAGGCATGGTCATGAGCTGCAGTCATCCAGTCCATACCAACAATGTTCTTACAATTTCACAGAAAAAATCTGAAGTATTAGTGTATTTTGGAAACAAATTTAAGATTCACAGCATTGTATATTTTATAAACAAAATCTGGTAATGAAATATCACATTTATTATAAATAAAATCACTAAAAATTTAAGCAAATATTGTTTGTGATTCTTGTCATTTGACATAACAGGTATTTTCCCATGTTTACATTTATAGTGTTTATTCTGTAGGCTATTAAAACAACTAGAGCCAGCAAACAGAACATCAAAGGTCACACATAAAAGTATTACCACATACAATTATGGTACCTGAAGAATATAAGACACTCCCCACACACACTTCCCTCCTTTTTGTGCTATTCATTAAAAAATATCTTCAGCAAACAGGTTTCTTATTAAATATCTTTGATTTATTTCATTTATCTTATGCCCTCTTTAAGCCAACTTTGTGTCACACTCCGTGGATTTTCAGTTGATACAAGCTGGCATGTCTTCACCAGCTACATCACATCGGATCAACTGTAACACTAGCTGAATTTCCAACACATACAATGATCCTTCCTTCCTTCCTTCCTTCCTTCCTTCCTTCCTTCCTTCCTTCCATTTTCAAATGCTTCTTTTATGCTTCTGAGGCAAGCCCCCATATACATGACTAGTAATCGAAGAAAGTGCAGCAAAGATACCTGTTAACTGCATTTGTTAAATCTTTTTCCAGATTATTTGGCTGTTTAGTTGCATGATGGACAAAATAGATACTGAATTTAGCTGCAATTTCACTTGCTTTTGTTATGTGAAGAGCTGCAGGAAGACTTTGTGGTACTGAGAAATTCCATTTTGGCACAGGTTCAGTAATGCTGTAAATTTTGCACACATAGCAATGGGTTCCAATCTACTTGTTAGAACTCAGGAGAAGGATCATGGAGTGATTGGACTGGACTGTTGGAGTAATTTGTTCATAAAACCATGAGAGTCAAAAGTCATCAGAATGCTTAAAATTATTACAGGAAACAAACAGAACTGTCATTAAACCCTGCATAAGCTCATTGTCTAATCTGCACTCTGTACACAAGTTCAAACCAACAATCTTATCAGAAAAGGTGTAAATAAGAAATATAAGGATGATAAAAGCAAGAAATAGCTTCTTCACAGGGAGCCTAAATTGACTTCGATCTTTTAGCCAGCAAAAGAGACTGCAGAGGGTGAAGGTGGGAGAGGTCCACAGCATCACACGGGTAAGAAAAAGTATTCTCCTGTCCTGTTTTTTATTCCTCAAAACACTCCTTCTGCTGATAAGGCCAAACCAAAAGGAGACATATTTTCACCTAGTGCCTCAATAAACAGTGGAACACATTTCAACAAGAAGGCCATTTGACTGTAGCAAAAGGGAAATTAGCAAAAGAGAAAAAAAAAGAATGGAAGATACATTCAGATAATTCCAAAAGTAAATATAAACCTCTGGCTTAGCAAGTCTCTCAGACACACAGACCTAGAACTATCTTTGAAAATACGCTTACATTCTTAGTTTTTCTAGATATCTGCTATTAGTCAGTGACATATATAATAAACCAGACTCCGGACTTTGGTCAGATCTACCAAGCAGGAGGTATCACTGAGGAAGGATAGACCTCCAAGCATCAAAGGTTATCCATGTCAGATTCTGAATAACATCCAATGAATAGGTTTTTTGTATTAACACTTTTGTTCTCCTCTTCATTAAAAGGCACTAACAAGCTTCACATTATTAAGGAGAATATTAGCCATTCTTAGCCTTTGCTTTTATTACCTTCATGGAAAATATTAACAGAGCTAACTAAATTGGTTCCCCTTTCTTTGTAAGAACTTTTCCTTTTGTTTTTTGCCGAATAAAAAGAAGCATTATTAATAGCCAGGCTGATCAACAGTTATAGTAGCTGATCAATATTAATAGTGGTAGTAGTTATTACTAAATGTCTTAAATCACACATTTATAATGAAGGGGATTTTCCAATTTCCCATCAAGCATTCATACTACGTGAGCTTTGCCAGACCCAATATTTGCGTAAAGCATTTTTATTATTGTTTGTCCCAGTAGGAAGCAAGTGAAAGGAATACACGTGGGTTAGACTGCCACCATGAGACTATACTGAGCAATAACTTATGAGGAAGAAACTTAGTTCAGTGAGAAACAATAGTTTGAAAGAATATAATAGTTTGGTCCTTGATTTCCACAGACCCTGTTCATTAAACATCATCTATTAGTTTGCAACACCATGCCTAATTTGTGCTGGATCTTCCAAATATGCCATCTTCATGCATTTACAGACACTATGAGTTGTAAAATGACCTTTGAAATTTCTTTTGGGATGTTGACATTCACATAAGAATGATATAGTTTCTTTGCTGGACTAGCTGGACTATCAGCAAGTTGCAGAAGGCCACAAAAAATGTTTAGTTAAACACCACAGTAATTTTTCTGAAAGTCTTTCCCCACAAAGACGAAATGTTTTATGAATAGTAGAGAAAAACCACACATTTTTCTCATAAAAGAACTAAGTTTTTGGTACTACAAGTCAGTTCTTCAATCAGCCAATTAAGCAAGTTGTGAAATAATTGGATAATAGCTAACTTCACAGTGGGAAAATATGTCTGAAACCTTGAAATGCTGGGTTTTCATGGTGGGAAGATATTCCTTGAACTAAAAACTTCCATGAGACCACTGTTTTCACATACAGTATTCTTTAAAATATTTACCTTTCAAAAAGGGTAGTGACTGAAATGATTGACAAAGTACTGGAACAAAACTAGTTTTGATCCTTAGCAGACAGATTTTTCCTTACACAAGATGTGTGGTCCGAACTGTGAAATCAATGTATGCCCAAAGTAGAGACAGGAGCTCGCCTCTTACAAAGATAAAAATATTTGCACAGAACAGCAAACGAGAGATGGGTGCAATTAACAAATCTGAGTGAATTGGTGTTTCTAAAATAAGCAGGCAGGTGATGGTGGTATATTCCTGCAGATTTAGCTTATATATAAGAGCTGATAATGTTTCTTTTGCAAAAAAGCTATTTACATTTCAGACTGAAAATAAAGAAAACTTAAGTAAGTGAAGCATTTTGATTTTTTTCAGTTTGAGTACTTTTTGGTGTTTCAAGTGAGAAGGTCCTGATTTCCTCTCCAGGATAACAGTGCTATGTTCTTACTAACCTGACTAGTGAATTTTTCTACTAGCATACAGGTGTTTCTTGGTCCTACTTAGCATTAAAACCAGTTGCAAATGAAAGCTTTTTTCAATGAAATTCTATTCATACAAATATTTTGATTTGAGTTCATACAGTATTCATCAAGGATAAATGCAGTGATGACATTTTTGTATGGCACTTGATGTTGGTGCTCATTATTTTGTTGAATTGCACCATTTCTTACAAGAATGGCATGACATGTTTTAAGGCTATTTTCTCCCAATTCCTCAGCCAATATTAAAATTTATTATTCCTCTTGGGTATGCTAATATAATATCCATTTCTTTTTCTAGTTCTACTTCAGAAAAAAATTCAAAACTAGAGGAAAATAGTATCTTTTCCCTGTTAAAATATACTTGGGAGATGGAGCCACTGTATCTGCTATCTGTATGAAAATATAGCTCAACTAGAGTCAATTGTGACAACATATTCTGTGTTTGAATTCTAGTTCTAGAGCAGACAATATCTCCACTGATTCCTTCCTCAGGGAGTATGCTAAGGCTCCATGTGGTTTCTGGGACTGAACAGTGAGTGTGTGTACCTCACCCTCACACATTAATAGTACGTATTCAAGCCCAACCTTACGATGGGTCAGTGACTTCTGTGTGCTGCATGCTTCCAGTTGCTTTGGACTGGAGCGAAGTATGGTGTCATAGAGAGGAAGAGGGCATGTTTTTCCAAAAGTCACCCTAGTGTGCAAGAGTGCTACACACACACACACATGTACACTCCACTCACAGATTGGAAAAAACTACGAAACACTGAACTAGAATAAGTGAGAGGAAGAACTAGATCCATAGGAAAAGGCTGTGACAAAAAAAGGCAAAAGATTTGTTTTTTGGGGCTTTGTTTTTAAAAGTCTGAGAAAAAGCATAAATATATGTTTTAAGCCCATTAAAAATAAAAACATAAAAAAATACATAAACTGAGATGGTGTTTCTTTAGTTATGAGATGGTGTTTCTTTAGTTATGTATGCTGACAGTCTTTAGTTGTATGATCACATATTCATACTTTTTAAATTCTCTCCCTCACATCCAGTCTCCTTCTATTACTTTACCACTTCTCTTACTTTGTAAACATTCTCCAATTCAATGTCATTATAGTTCTCTCCTAAAAAAAACATGTTTATTCTTCATCCAAATAAGCTACTTAAAAGAGTAGCAGATAATTGAAAATAAAATCTAGAATTTTTAGTTAGGTCATTTCAATTTTGCTGCTTCATTTTTTCCAAATTCTAATCTTTACTACAATTGAAAATTCATACAAGTAGACTTATTAGATATTCAGGCTCCTCTAAAGAGGGATTGAAAATTCCCCACAAAGAGAAATCTGCCAGGAATGTAGCATTCATTAAATATTATGGAAAAGTATGCAAAAAATTCTGCTCCGTCTATGGAGTTTAAGCAACTGTCTCAAAAACCATATGAGGTCTAGTTGACCAAAGCTTCTTAATTAAGCAGACCCATACTTTTCAAAATATTGTACTGAAGCAAATCTATGAGGCAATGACTCCAGTGATAATTAAGCACAAATTTAAATTCACAGAATGGTTTGGCCCAGAAGGGATTACCTAGTCCACCCCTCCACAATAGGCAGGGACACCTTCTACTTTGTTGCTCAAAATCTCATCCAATCTGGCCTTGAACACTTCCAGGGATGGAGCAGCCACAGCTTCTCTGTTCTACTGCCTCACTACCCTCATCATAAAAAATTTCTTCCATTACATCCACCAACTTTTAATTCAAAACCATTACCCCTTTTCCTGTCACTGCAGGCCCTGGTAAAGTCTTTCTCCTTTTAATAAGCCCACTTCCAGGAGGCTTAAAGCCACAATCAGTTCTCTCCAGAGCCTTCTCTTCTCCAGGCTGAACAACTGGAACCTTCTCAACCTATCTTCATAGGAGATGTGCTCCAGCCCCCTAAAAATTTTCATGGCCCTCCTGTGGACCTGCTCTAACAAGTCCATATTGTGTGCTGAGGACCCCAGTGCTCGGATGCAGCACTCAGGTGGAGCGTAATAAGAGCAATATCACCTTCCTCACCCTGTTCTTTTGCTGCAGCCCAGGAAATGGTTGATATTCTGGGCTGCAAGTGCGCACTGCCAGCTCATGTCCAATTTTGCACCCACCAGTATCCTAAGTCCTTCTCTGTAGGGCTGCTCTTTCATCACACAGTTGGAAGACCTGGATTCAAGTCTACTTCCTGAACAATTTCTGAATTTTAGCTAATGACTATCCAAGACAGAATGCAGAAGATCTGAGATCCAGGATAAAATCTAGGCCTTTGCCCCAATAGCAGGGTTTCAGTTGAAGAAATCTGGAAACAAATCAACAGTTACAAAAATTTAAAGTGTTTAGAATGCCTCAGCTGGTACTGCAAGACAGAGTGCCTGTACTTCCAAGGGAGAACAGTGTGGTACTCAGCTGTCTAACATTTCTACTTATAAAGGATTTCCTAGAGCTATCCTTCACATCTGTAATGTACATTCAGATCAATGTAAAGTAGTTCCACTCTGAAGCATACATGATTTTCATATACTTGCTTAAGTCATTAATGAAGTCTTTTAAAAGACACCTTGAGTATTCAACCTCACTTTTATTCATAGCTGCCTAGAAAAAAAAGCTTTAGAAACAAACCCTATCTATATATTACTAGGAAGCAAAATTTCCTGACAATTTTTCCTTTTTTTTACTTGTCATCCATACCCTAGAGACTAAAATATGTCAGGTTTTTGCTTTGATTTGCTTTTGTTTGGTTTTCTAATGAAAATAGAACATGTACAAATATGCAATACGGAAAATATAAAAAAATCTCATTTTAAACTTAACAACCAAACAAAATTCAAACTCTCCCATGAGCAATGTTTTCTCTTTATCATGTATCATTTAATCTGCAAGCATGATTTCTTCCTCATCTGCAACATATTCTGAAGATATTGCCTCTAAATTACTTCAATCTTCTTCCATCTGCATATTTTACAGCTATCAGACCAACTGACCACATCCTACAATTCCTTAAGGCCTTCCTCAACATACAGACCTGTTCTACATGTTTTCTTTTTTTTCCCATCATTGGTTTGGAGAACATTCTTCAAACTTCACTGAGCGGTGGTCAGTTATAAACATGTGACTCTGACACAAACTTGATTCTTCCCCTGAACTCAGCAGCCCAGTTTTCTAGACGTGATTATGCTTAGCGCTGTCAGATTATGCTTATATGTAAAATCGTTGTGGACAGGATTACTCCTACTTAACTTTAACCACCCAAGGTTAGTCATGTAATCTAAACTAGTCATCAAGGCTCCCACTTTAGAGATAGATGAGAATTTTAGAAGTGTGAATCATTCAATTTTATCTTAGATATAAATTTTACAAAGACATGAATCACCTATAAATGTCATTCTTCATTGTCTTTTGAACAAATTGAGATCAGACTAGATGTCTAATTCTTACATGGCTACCTGATGAGATGCTAAATACCACCTCACCTTTCCAGCTCAGCAATACATTTAACTATGCATCAAACTTAGAAAAGATAAGTCATTCCATTCCTCCCTCTAGGAAACCTCTTATGCTCAATTTGAGCATGGAATTGACCCATTACTGTTGAAAAAACATTTTAGCACTTCTCTAGGCTCTGTGAAATTTATACAATGAATTCATTTTATCTAATATACAAACCCTGACAACAATTTTCTACAGATCATTTTCTTACCAGAAATTATAAGCATTCCATCAAAAGGAATTAACACCAAAAGATTAGTTATTATTTTCTTAAATTACAGAGACCAAATTGATTGCTAAGTAACTTAAAATTGAAAGGGAAATCCTTACAAATCTTTATTTGCTGGGAAACCAGCAGCAATAGGTTTAATTTAAAGCAAAATAAATATGTTTAATTCTAATTTTAGAATTTTAAATCTCCCTCATGTAAGTAAATAGACAAAACATATATGAGAACTCCCTCTAGAAAAATGTACATATAAATAAATGTTCTTTAATGTTGAGAAAAAAGAAAAATATTATTTGCTCTTATATTAGCCTTAGTCTAATGAACTAAGCAGAGAGTTCTCCCTTGATGGGACAAGTTGGAAGTGTATTAACTGTATTTTAAAGTACTGTGTTTTTTCTAGTCTGTAATCTTTAAAAGAAGAATAGTTTTACCCCTTGGCTTCAACCCTGTGAAGGCATACCACAGCTGCAGCAACTAAGTTAAGTTCCGAGCAACTTAACTTTTTAATAGGAGCAGTAGTAGACTTGCTAAAAATGTATGTATTTATATATCTAGTGTATCTATATGAATATATATATATATATATATATACACACACACACACAAATACTTTCAGGACTATGTCGGAAGCAAAAAATTGCATTTATAAAATGGTTTTAACATGTAAAAGAGTTCTACAGGCTTTTCATGATGGAAATCATTCCAAATCTTCTCTTTTGATTTGTAGAAATACTTTGTAATTGATGTCAAAAAGAAATTGCTTATTAAATTATATTGCCAGAAACCATATACTACAGTTAGGCATTAAGATCACCACAATTCTGTCAAAGCATATTTACTTTGACAGTATGAGAAATGCATCAATTTCGACAGCTGAGGAAAAAAGTATCAGCAAAAAGCAAAACTTCTGAAAGCCCAGGAATAAACAGAAGGGAAACAACTCGGCAATTTTTTTATTCCATAATAATGAAACTAAATGAAACTAAACAGGGACACAAGGATGAGGAAGTGATTAATCACTGCACATCCTTTAGGGTTGCAAAATTTACAAATCAGTCTTTAATAAAGGAAGCAACTACTTTGAGTTGTAAGGGGATATAAAAGGCTATTCTTATGTTCTCCTTGATGTTCACTTTGATTTTTTAAGTTAAAGTCTATTGTTCTGTGTATTGATCATGTTTTGTATAGAGAGATTTCGATCAAGTTGTTTAAGTGAGAGCTTTCTTCTCATCTGTATCTTACTATTCTTGGTTTGAAAATTTATTCCATGCATCGGAAAAGCTGCGTAAATGCATTGTTTACAAAAATAGTAATGCGAAAATCCCTTATGCATACTCAAGTCTCTTATGTATTCAGGATTATATGAAAGATGCTGAGCCCTGCTGTCCCATTAATGATAAAAGAGTGGAAACAATCTGTGCTGCCTCCAGATTTAAAAGAGCTTTCCAAGCTTTTTTTTCCCTCTTTTCGAATTCCATAAATTTTGTGACACCATCTGACCATTGTAGCATACAGTGAAAAAGAGAGGGTAAAGACAAAGACATTTGGTGCATTGTACACCACTCCTTTCACAGTAGATATAAGCCATGGCTTTGCAGACTACATGGAATTCCACAGCAGTGTGCATATAATGAATATTGTAGTGCCTCAGTCCAAATATTAACACTAAAATTACCATGTACGTAACTTTTTTGGTATCTGAAGCAGTGGTGTGAGTTATTCATCTACACAGGAAAAGGGATTTGTCTCTAATTGTCTCCTCACCAATAGAAGGCCTTGCCCCTTCTGATAACCGAATACTGAAAATTATCAAGTACCTAGGAGAGTGATACATTTAGATAAAGCGGTTAGTCATGCTCACAATGATATACAGAAATTCATAGTAATTTGATAGGTTTCACAGAATCTTAAATAAATGTCTCAGGTTAGAAGGGACCTTAAAGATCGTCTAATTCCAAGCCCCCTGCCATGGGCAGGGACATCTTCCACTAGATCAGGTTGCTCCATGCTCCATCCAACCTGTCCCTGATGTTTACACAAGATCATTTGAATAGGATCATGTATTCCACTCTCTGAAGATCTTGCACAGCTGGTGGCAAGAAACTACCGTTCCCTTTCACCACTCCGCAAGGGGAGGTTGTTCAGGTGTTTCCTGCTTGCAGTAGAAGGACTGGCTCCTTTTACATGTTTCAGGTACTTCTTTGTCACTGTCCTAAATAAAAAACATTGTGTCTACAGCATATTAGATTTACTATGAATACCTTAGAAACTTTGAAGCTGTGACTTGGTAATGAGAAACTATCAAACTGGGAAGCCAAAAGGAACCAAAAAACCCTAACCAAAAATGAACTTCTGGATGTGGAACCATCCAGGAAGGGGGAATTCAAAGCCCTGAAGCAGTCCCAGAAATTCCAAACAGAAAGATAGTTCTGGCAGATCCATAGGCTTCATCTCCTGTATTGATTAGCTGGCATGTTTCTAAAGTTTCTTACATGTAGGGAAATCTTACATTTCCTACATGTCTGAATAGATGGGTATTTCTTTCTTTCAGGAAATACTTTTCTAGTCGTGAAATATGCTGGTTTCAGACCAAAGCACAAGGCCAAATAACCTATGGTCACTAACATGTTGAGTCCTGAAATATTTCTGTTATCTCCGAGCACAGATACTGCAGACATAGATATCTAGCCTAACACTTTCTCTGGAAGACTGCAAGATTTTTATGGAGGTTACTACACACTCTACAGTCTTTATTATCAGCTCGTGCTTACCGAGCAGATCTTTTCTCATCAGCAAAACTACTCATTCGAATGAGAGATTCACGATTAAATAAAGATTATAACCTTTTATCAATATCAAGAGACAGGTCCAAACTTTGATGGAAGCAAGTATTAACAAATCACTTTTATGAGTGTGTTGCTATATCACATATATAACCTTTGTCCCTTAAAATGTAGCTGTCTTCCTCTCTTTATATTCATACTTGTTCTCTTATGACATAACTACAACTATTTTAAATCTGTTCTCAGAATAAATACAAATATACATAAAATCTCACAAGTTAATAAGAGTGTAAGAATACACTCTATGTATGTAAGATTAATAATTCAATGTAAGAATAATAATTCTGATAGGAAAAAAAATTTAATTATATTTATTTACAGTTGAAAAGTGAAGTCAAATATTTAGACTATAGATATCTATAAATGGGTCAGATTTTGATTTTTTAAAAAAAAGAAAAGAAACTCCAAGGTTAATGGAGATTGGAAAATGTTTGTTCTTCCCAGATGCATCATTATGTTTAACCTAGCACAAGAAGAGACTCCTGCTAAAATGGAAGGCCTGTTTTCCTTCAGCTTTCTTTCCTCAGCCTCTTTCCTCCTGCAGTTTCTAGAGATAACATTGCCTTGTCCATCTAAGGAAAAGCTAAGAAAATTTTCAGGCAATTAATTTCCCATCAGGTCACAGAGCTAATGAAATTCAACCCATGGCCTTATGGTGATGCACAGGAGAAGCAGCAGAGGATGCTACATTGTGGCTTGCACTAAGACAACATTGAGCATAAATTGAATTCTCATTTTCAGTTTAAAAGTTATAATAGTTATTTAGCAAACTGTGTGCAGAAAAGTCATTACATATGAAGCACACTGAAAAATCTTAAGACTATTAACTGCTCTGGTGTGCAGGGGTAAGAGACTGAAATCAGAGGAAAAATTAGAAAAAGACACAAAACAAACCTGGCTACTGAAACTGTGGACTTTTCTGTCCAGCAGTTGTGAATTTAAAGTCCTCAGATTTTGAAATGCACTTGGTAAGCTTTCTTCAAGGAAAGGATTGACAGGTTAGGGATGATTATTTTAGAAAATAACCATCTCACACTGGTAAATGTGTATTTCCATATTTAGTCTGTTGGTGGTATAAACTCATTTCACTCACTACAGTTCTCAAGTTCATATGTATTGGTTTCATCCTATGCATTTATAATACATCATTGAGTCCAAAATCCTACTATGGCAACTGAATTCAGTTTCTATACGAAATGGAAAGAACTACTTTAATCCAAAGTTACTTTCTGAAGCTTTTCCAAAATACATATGTAAATAAATCTGTAAGAGGTCAGAAGAGAATGGACATGTCAATTGGAGTAGTTTCAGGTCATTAAAAAAAAAAGAAAAAAAGGAAGTGCGACGTTCCTAAAAATGAGGCATTGCTTTTCAATTACAAATTAAGACACAGTTTTAACACAGAAGACCTGCCATTACATTTACATCCCAGTTAGCACGTAAATCCTGCACCAACATAATGAAGTCTTTCAAAAATGAGAAAAAATAAATGCAAATTAAACAGTGACAAAATCTTTAAAGAATTTAATATTTAATGTCATGGTTTAGCATAGCTTGGAGTTGTAGTTAAAGAAGGCTCCATCAGCCATGGAAGTAATGCAAAATGGCGCTTACAGCTTCCTCTAGACCCAACAGAACCAATCAGCTGGGTAGGTTGAATATTGGCAACTTTTTTAAGCCACTCAAAGAGCTTGACACGCCTCTGCGAGCCACATTTTAAGAAAGAACAAACCCCGGGAAGCCTCTCTTGCTTCCCGTGGCCGAACAGGTAACTGGTGGGGGGTGACTGGGCCGGGCCGAGTGGGCCGGGGGTGGCTTGGCTGAGATCGCAGCCGCTCCTGCTGGCTGGACACCCCCCAGAGGCCAGGATGGCCCTCACCTCACCCCTAGAGCGGCCGAAATTCCCCTGAGACTGCTCCGGCAGGATCATGTGGCCAAGAGATAAGCGAATTCCAAACTCCAGCTGCAAGGCCTGGGTGTTAACTCTTTTAGTGCTGTAAGATTCTTCCAGACCAGATGAAGCCTGCAGACATCAATCCTCTCCCCGGTCAGAGGACAGAGAAAGGTGAAGGCGCGTGAAGAAAACACTATAAAGATGCCCAAGTCAGTGAGGAAGAAAGAGCTGAGACCCTGGGAGAGGAGAAGGAGGAGATGCTTCAATCCTAGAAGCTGAAATTCTGTTGTAAAGCTATGGTGATGGACTGTGATATATCAGAATACCCATTGTAATTTTATGAAAGCATGGTGGGGTGGAGTGTTCAAACTGCAACCATGAGCAAAAGTACTTGTACTGAAATAAGCAAATGCTGAAGTAGCAGTGATTTGGTGAGAAGCTTGAACAGAGATCCCACGAAAGAAAAAAGACCTCTGCTCCTAGAAATGAAGATACTCCCAGAGATAGTGTTCTTCACTCTCTCAGGCACTTTGATAAGTGATGAGAACTTTTTTTTCTGAACAGCTCATCCTTAAAAATGGTACCCCATTAGCTAAAGAAACTCCTCAAAAGCAGTTGTGGGGAAAGCTGGAAGTCGAGGGAAAGGACTTTCACATGCAAGCAGAGAACCATCCCGGGTGGCTGCCTTGCTGTGACATTGAAGCTAGAAAAGACTTCTTCTTGTGGAAATGTGTCCATAGCATGAGCAAGAGAGACTCCTCTCCCTAAGTGAACTGAAAAAATGAGAAATTATTATATAAGTGGTGAACTGACTAGGAAAATCTCAAGGGTTATGTTTTCCTTTTACATTGTCAGTAGAAGGGAGGAGAGGTGAGGGGAAGAAAGGTGTTCTGAAGGTTTTAGTCTGACTTGTTTCTTTCCTCTTTTAGGTGTTAATAAACTTCTTTGTATTCTGTTAAGTTTTGTGCCTGCTTTGTTCTCTCCTAATTCTTATCTCACAGAGGGCAAATAAGTAAGTAATGGATAATTTGAACCAAACCACTATAAACTAACTCCTGATCACAAGTATAGAAGATAGCATTTAACCGAGTTGTCAGTATTCAAGCATTGCTAAAAAGTATCTCCACACCAAAACTCAGATCAAGAAACTGCTATACTTCATGAGAGTATCCATTTCTTTTCATCAGTTTGGAACAATGGATTCTCAATCATTTCTCACAGGGCCAGTTTCAGTGCCCCCCAAGTATGCCTGTCCCTATATATATATTCAAAAATACTAATCTAGCATCATTGTAATCTAAATTAAATTTTTAATTCTGATTAAAGAGAACAAACAATAAGAAACAAATACAATATTAATGAAGTAAGTTCTTCAAATCACCTGCCAGGATAAATTCACAAATTCTTTTAGCATCACAATCAAAGCTATCTATGAAAAACAAAGAAAAAGACTCCCAAGTTCTTATATATGCTGACATGACCTCTTTCCATTTATGACTTCATATACTATTGATTGCACAACTCTAAGCATTTAAATCAATAGTGCAATCATATGCTGAACTCCCTTGTTCTTGAAGCACAGTTAATGGGAGAAGATAAAACAAGACTTGCCTGTCTAGACTTATTTTATAATCTGTTTACCACTATTATGCAATTCCCCTATGTATTAAATTTCAGCTCAATGAAATATTGTGTGAAATTTTTCATATGAAGGCATATTAAAGTTACCTAATGATCAGAATAATCTATTTTTACTTTGTTCTCAAGATAAAAATTTGTTAAATTGAATTCATTTTATAATCTTAACATTTCCTTATTTTGTTCTGTCAAAACATAATACTAACTAGAAGCATATTAATAGCATTATAGTAGTTCTACTTAGCAGTCATTTAGAGCCATTTAAATGAAACCTGGTGTATTTGTTTATCAGAGAGGTGTATAGCCTGCCTTCAACTCACTGTGGGATGAATAAAAGCATAGCATGCTGTGGACTATGCTATAAACTGGGGCCAAGTCAGCATTATTATAGGTTTCAATACAATGCTGCTGCAGAACCTATGTTGGCAATATCACTTCTTTTTTTCAAAAGACGAAAAATATTATTTTCCTACACCTTGTAATTTATCACAGGAAAGGGATCAGTGTTCAGAGTAACCTATAATAGCATATTATATTATGCATAACTCTGTATTCACATCTGATCTATTCACCTTGTTCTTCCAGTGCCAGTCTATACTTAAGTACATTGTTTCCTGCATATAACTATTACAGAAGTCCTTAATCTATGTCAGAACAAATACTGATATAGAGTTAAGTACTGACACCTGCATTTCCAGAACAATATTACTAAACTGAACAAAACTACTCTTAAGTATCAACTTAAAATTGTCTCATAGTTTTTATTAATTTTATTAGCATATTAATGGAGAGGGGATTTTTGCAACACTATTGCCCAAGAAGCCAATCCAATCACCCTGAAAGATCCACTTCAACATGCCTTTAAAATAATGCATTGCAGATCCTTATGACTCATCTACTGTTAGACCATTTGAGACAAAATCATGTCTCTGCACAAGTCCATAACATGGAGATATACATATACGTGTGTGGACACGTGTGGACAATTTCCATTCGATTGTCAAGTTTCTTTTGGCTTCTGGTTTGGGTTTTTTACAATTAAAAAAAATTCCTTCCAGTTCATATGAAGTCCCACACACTAAAAGCTAAGAATTTTTGTTAAGACCTGCACTATTTCACTATTTACTCTCCTACCAACCTATTGTTCAGAACTGCCTGGGCATTTTGGATAAACTAATATGACTTCCTTGAAGATATGTCCACAAAATTATTTCCATTAATAATGGACCTGAGAGATGCAGAATGCATATATTTCTTCATTTAATAACTGGGTGTTAACATCCATTGCAGAGACTTGAGCAAAACCTCTAGGCTTTTAACTACTGGAGAAAATTTATTTTTCCTGGCACTCCCTTCCCAAGAAAACACTAATTTTTGGATGTTTATAACTTCCTTTCCCCAAAAGTTGTATTAATAAATAATTTGCATGCCCTGTTCATACCTTTTCAACTGCTTCCTGCTCTACTCGAGTCCTGTTTGGAGAATAGTGAAGTAAGCCCATTTTGATCCCATGGAAGCTGTGTAATGTGTGTTAGCGATCCATGGAAAGCTCAACATATAATTTTGAAAACAATTCTACAAAACGTTCAATAGGGCTCTGAAGGTTTCTCTCCTATAGTTACAGGTTGTTTCAGTTTATCAATGAAAGTAATGAACTAGTTACCACAAATTGATAATTCTGTGCATGGTGTGTTCAGCAATACTAAGCTGTACCAGTTAAAAATACACAGAAATAATATCCTTTATGTAGCTCTGCTTTTGCCGGCTCCAGGACCTACTGGGGGTGCAAGAAAAGAAAAGAAAAGAAGGCATGCTCTTAAAAGCTAATGTTCACTAGCCTAATTAGTTAGGCTAATTACTTAGGCTAAGTAAAAAAGCATTGAAAACAAGGTAATTAGAGTAGTAGTTCACTTGGCAGTTCATGCAAGCATACAACTGTGGCAAATCCAGGTTAGAGTCTTCATTTTCTCACCTTTGCTGTTATTTTAAATTGACTTAATTGGTTAAACTGATTTAGCCAACACAAGTTATATGCATTTATCAAGACTTAATTGAGGAACTTAATTGAGGAACTCCAGCAAGACAAGGGCAGCGATCACCCCTCTGAACTTGGCACTTCTGAGGCTGCACCTGTGTTTAGTTCTGGGCCTCTCACTATAAAAGACATTGAGGTACTGGAGGATGTCCAGAGAAGGGCAACAAGGCTGGTGAGGGGTCTGGAACACAAACCTGATGAGGAGCAGCTGAGGGAGCTGGACTTGTTTAGCCTGGAGGAAAGGGGGCTCAGGGAGAATCTAATCCCTCTTTACAACTAACTGAAAGGAGGCTGTAGCTGTGTGGAGGTCGGTCTCTTTTCCTAGGTAACAAGTGACAGGACAAGAGGAAATGGCCTCAAGTTCTGCCAGGGGAGGTTTGAATTAGGTAATAAGGAAAATTTTTTCCCTGAGAGGGGGCTTTCAAGGACCTGAACAGGCTGCGCAGGAGAATGGTGTAGTCAACATCCCTGGGGGTATTTAAAAGATGCATAGCTGTGGCACTAAGGGACATAGTTTAGTGGTAGACTTGGCAGTGCTGGCCTAAAGGCTGGATTTGATCTCAGAAGTCTTTTCCAAACTCAGCTATGATTCTAATGCCATAGCCTAACTGCAGCCATCAGTGCTTTACTCTTTCCCCTATTTGGGGCCATTAGTAACCAAAAAAAAAAACCCCAGATACCCAAAAAAATTCCCAAAAAACCCCACAACAACACAAAAAATCCTACCCCAGCTCTTTGAGGGGAGGCAGGGGTGGGGGGAAGGAAAAAGGGGAGTGACAAGCCCAGAAACAGCTGTGAAACAAAAAAAGTGAGGTTTCAGATTGTTTTGAGGAGAAGACTATTCCATGGCAAAATCCCTCCTTCCTCCCCTACTTCCTCAATAGGCCACCCTCAGAGTGCCCAAGAATTTTCAGTCTGACTGCCACAACCATTCTTGCAAACAAATTGTATGCAGCAATAATAGTCACCAAAAAATCAACTCCATATATAGATATTAAGAGTTTTCTTTAAGGTGAACTTTTATTAAGCTGTAATGAACTACTGCAGCACAGAAAAGGACTGAACCATGGCAATATAAAATCTAGGCAATTCAATTTAAAACATTCAAAAAATCCCTAACTATAATGCCTATGAATTTGTAGAGTGCTTAGATTTTCATCACATCTCTTCCCGTGACACCAAAAGGTGCATTAGTGTACACTCCCAGAAGAACAGACACCTTCACTGAAGACAGTATCTGAACAGCTAAGGTTTTAGGTGATTTACAAAGAGAGCATCACAGTTGGACCCAACCTGTCTACTTTGAACATGCCTCCCACACTCTGATAGCAATGAACTCAGCATAAAGTACAGTAATCACAGTCATTTTATATCTCAGTGCTGTTGGGTATTTACATAATAGCCTATTGCTTACAACACTCAGACTACGTGGGAGGCCTGGGTCCTATTTTTGCCTCAACTTGACAGGATTAAAATTCAGATTTTTCATTCCTCAGCTACTAACCTCTGAAATATTTTTCCTTTTTTTTTTTTTTTTCTAAAAAGGACTACTGTTCACCCAGTGCAGGTCACAGAGCCAGAAATTCAAGGAAGCCACAAAGAATCTGACTGCAGCCACAGGAAATTGGAGTCTCATCTTAGATCATCCCCCTAAGAGTGGAGAAGTCTAGGTTGGTTTGGCTTGGTTTGTTTGTTTGTTTTTTATTTGGGAATATTTAGAATTTTTGTATTTACATGGATACTGAATAACAATCAAAATGAATGAAAACATTTAAATAGATGAACAGGGTTTGATATCCAAAGTCTGCCACACTCAGAAGTCCTCTACCACAGTTTATAATCTGCAGATGCATAAATTCCTTGGCATCAATGCATCACAATAGTGGTATATCACCACTGTACTATGTAGCTAATTTACAATACTTAATATTGCATTGTTCTTTATACAATGAACTATCACTTACATCATCCCTGACCCAGAGTACTAAAACAAAAGACATATGAGAGTAATATTTTTCACCCCAGACAATATAAAAGCCAATAAATTTATTTAATATGGAAGTTTTAGGATTTCATTTTTCAATTATTTTTGCTTCCTAAGTTATCTTAGTGAATTTATATATAATATCCATAACCATAAAGACTAAGAATAGAACAAAAATGGGGAAAATAGTGTTATTATTAAATACTGTGCAGTTTTTTCATCAGCATAGAAATAATTCCTTAAGGAACCATTGTGAAGAGAACACACTTGACGCAGTTCATCAATGCATTTAATGAACTCCACCAAAGATCTTATGACTAATATGTTAAATATCTTTCAGGTGACCTTGATCTAACTGTATAATTCACTATTATTCGTAAGTTATCATAAAGCAATATTCTTGGTGAGTCAGAAATTTCCTATATTAAATTCCAGGGTAAAATGTGGATCTGTAAATATTGAATCACTATTTATATGCAGTTTTTTTCTAGATCTGCAGTTTGTGAACAGTCATCTCATCAAATCTTCAACTTTTAAGTCTTGGATTGATGTGCCTTTTTATAGTATCTTACTTTGTACAAGAGTAGAAACATCATGAGCTCCATAAAATTAGGTGCTTTGCTTCTGTTTTCTACCTTGTCTGAGTCAAACAGAGCTGAAAAGCAGCTCTGTGGATAGGGACCTGGGGCTCCTGGTGGGCAGCGAGCTCAATGTGAGCAAGCAGTGTGCTGCTCCTGCAAAGAAAGCCAACAGGGTGCTGGACTCATCAACAACGCCATCACCAGCAGAGATAAACAAGTCATTGTCCCACTCTGCTCAGGGCTTGTCAGGCCACACCTGGAATACTGTGTTGAGTTTTGGTCCCACTCTACAAAAAAGACACGGACAGGCTGGAGAGGGTCCAGAGAAGGGCCAGAAAGATGATCAGTGACTGGGAAGTTTCCATGTGAGGAAAGGCTGGGAGAACTGGGCTTGTTCAACTTTGAGATCGGGAGACCTTGTTACAGTGCTCCAGTACCTAAAGAGCAGCTACAAAGAAGATGCAGACTCCCTTTTTATAAGGACTCACATGGAATAGATGAGGGGTAAGATTCCGACTGGACCTAAGAGTATAATTTTTCACAAAGAGAAACATCAGCCATTGGAATAATCTCCCGAGAGAGGTGTTGGATCCCCAGTGTTGGACACTTTTAAGATTCAGCTGGACAGGGTGCTGGGCCATCTTGTCTAGACTGCTTTTGCCAAGAAAGCTTGGGCCAGTTGGTTCTTGAGGTTTTTTCCAGCATGGTATTATATGACTCTATGGTTCTATGATGGGTCTCTACAAGTGAATAAATAATGTTTTTATGAAGAAAACCAATGAAAGGTACATTTTTTGATTTCTTGAATCTGAATAGAACCACAATATTTAAAATGCAGCAATTTATAGTATGTATTTGTCAAATAGATTATAGAGATTCTATATCTTACCTTTCTCTTAGTTTTTTTTAAAGGTAGTATTTTCAATGTGTGCTGTTACACATTTCTGAACCAATTTTACCAGATTTGTCTTCCTATTGATTTCATACTAATTTTAGGCATAAAGACTGACACTAGCTATGCTCACCAAAAATCAGCAGAGGTTCCAGGTCTTTCTGTGCTTTATTTCTATCAGAATTACACTAAAAATATAGTTCCAATTTAATTAATTGAAAAGATGGTGGTGTTTTTCCCCTCTTCTGTACATTTACATCTGGAAATGTAGCTAATGAGCAAGGAAGTCTCAATCTTCCTGATAAATAGAAAAAAGTTAAGGAGACTTGTTTGTGCAGGCTTTTGGTTTCACATATTGCAGAATCTATTAAATTGACAGATGAAATTTAAAAATATGATAAACAAAACTGTGATGTTAGATGTCCTTCAGGACATGTTTCACTGCCAGATATTCCTCCTACATTGAAACTGAAGTGATTCTTAAGTATTCTTTTATGTATTCTTTAGGATACACATTATACCACTTGAGTTTCTTCTTGGGCAATTACTTATCCAAGATTAGAAATAACTGCTATTTCTTTCAAGTGCCACAACAAACTTATTATGTCTATCTCTTTCAGGTGGGAGAAACTTCATCCCATGCTAAATGGTATATCCCATGTAGATGTTATTAAATGCTAAATGAAAATGCATGTCAGATTCAGTTTGCCTAAAGAAGACTGATGGAACAATTCATTCAGAATTTTAGTGGGGATATATTTAAGAGGATTTTTTTCACATGACACACAATTTTATGGTGGAAATATTTTCTATATAATACTATGCTTTAAACACACATTGTTGAACAATAAAAACCCAGAACAGAATAATTCATGAAAAAGCTCTGACAATGTCTGTTAAACATAAACTGTCTACATGCAAACCAATCATAAAGGCAGTAAAGTGGTTTCTACTGGCAGTTGTCAGGACATGATTTTAGCTTAAATGGAGCTTTTGTCTGAATTCATACATAAATCCCTGTAGACTTAAGATTCCATATGGAAAGAACACAAATCTTACAATATGTTCAAACTTACTAATATAAACAAAATTTTTTCTACATTTCAAAGTGTTAAAATAAATTCTGCTGATGCAGCTTGAAGATACAGAAAGGAATTATAAAAAAGTATTTTTGTTCCCTAGTAAAGGAATTATGGAAAGCATTAATTTATTATTTTATAAGGATATTTTGTATCAATGCCCCAGAATTTCAATCTTAGATATTTTCAGTTTCCTAAATCTGGATTGGCAAGTGTAAAAAGATGTCATACCATTAATACATATGATATTCTACATTGGGACCGATGTTCTTTAATATCTTGATCAATGACACAGTGAAATCAAGTGCACCCTCAGCAAGTCTGCAGATGACATTAAACTGAGCAGTGCAGTTGACACAACTGAAGGACAGGACTTCATCTGGAGGGACCTGGACAAGTTTGAGAAGTGGGCCCATGGGGACAAGTACAAGTGCAAGGTCTTCTACCTGGGTCAGGGCAGTCCCAGGCATGAGTAAAGACTGGGAGAAGAACTTACTGAGTGGAGACCTGTGGACAAGGACTTGGATGTCCTTTTGGAAGAAAAGATGGACATTATGTGCCAGTGTGCACTTTCAGCCCAGAGGACCAAATGCATCCTGGGCTGCATCAAAAGCAGCATGCCAGAGGGTCGATGGAAGTGATTTTCCCCCTCTACTTAGCCCTCATGAGACCCCACCTGGAGCACTGTATCCAGCTCTAGGGTCCCAGCACAAGAAAGACATGAGTCTGTTAGAGTAGGTCCAGAGGTGGTCCCAAAGGTGATCAAAGGGGTGGAGTACTTCTATGAACAGGCTGAAAGAACCGGGCATGTTCTTTGAGAGGAGAATGCTCCAGGGACACTTCACTGCTGCGTTTCAGTACTGAAAAGGGGATTATAAAATAGAGGGAGAGGGACTTTTTACATGGACATATAATGATAGGACAAGGGGGAACATTTTTAAACTAAGAGAGGAGAGACTTTAGATTAGATTATGTTTGATTAGATATTCTTTACTCAAAGGCACAGCAACAGGCTGACCAGAGGAGTTGCGGATGCCCCACCTCGGAACAGTTCAAGGCCATGCTGGATGGGGCTTTGATCAAGCTGATATAGTTGATGTCATCCCTGTCCATGGCTGGAGTGTTGGAACTAGATATGATCTTTAAGGTCCCCTTCAAGCCATTCTGTGATGATTCTGTGTTTCTGCCACCTTTGTATAAATACAGCATAACTCTTCATTTCAGCTCACCATATCACAGACAGGATCTATCTATAATGAGAATTTCTAGCTCATTAATGAAGACAGAGAAACTTAATAAAATCAAAGAAATTAGCAAAACTCCTATGGTATATTAAAAGATCCTATGCACTTTGAGGGTTAGTAGGGACCTATAATATTTATAAATGAATAAATCAGACCTAAAAAGAGGGTTTGGAAAGGACTTTTTCTTGGATGAAGCAAATAACTATTATTTAATAAAAGGTGGAGTGTAAAAGATTTCAGTTTATCACTTAAGAAAAAAAAAGGAGCAGCTGCTCATGCTTGTAACTTCACTGGCCCCTTTTTTTCATAATATAAAATATTTATATAAGGATTACATGTTTTCCTTTTCTGTACTTGTGGAAGAACAAGGTGAGGTGGGGTTTTTGTCATGAGCTTTCTTTTTATGTCTTAAAAAGACACACATTTTTTCTTTGACTTCTTTTCAAGGAATCATTGGTGAACACATTTGAACTAACAAATCTCCAGTCACAGGTGCAAGTTACTGACATTATTTGTATGAAGGACATTGTCAAGCTGTGTCACTGTCAGGTTTAAAGAGTTTAGCATTATAATGTTTGGATAAATGTCATCTAACATAGGAACCCTAACAAAACCCAGTTATGTATTTGATCAAGAAGATCTTTAGGTTCTTTTTATATAGACAACAAAAAGATAGACTATACTAAATGAATCTAGACAGACAATTTTTAGGAAAAAACCCCAAGAATCCAGGATAAAGGAATTTATAGAGAAATGGATGCATGAAATGGGAAGGTAAGAGCATCATGATCTCACTGATTTTATACTTTGCACCAAAGTAAACAAAAAAGAAAAGAAACAAAGCAAAAAAAAAAAAAAAGATATAAAAAAAGCACCTGATCTGGGAGAGAATTTGAACTCCAGGACAGTTAACAGCTTTGGAAGATATGCAGAGGTATGTGTCCCTGTGTAAGCAAAGGACATCAGTCCTCCAGGAGAAGCACTCTGAAGATTTCCCCTGATTCTCAAACCTTTCTACAGCCTGACTGAGGGTTCTTCCCTCAGCATGCTCCATTTTCTAAGTTATATCCTTGCATACTCACTGCTCCCCATCCGCTCAGCAGAGGGTGGCTGGGTGCCCAGCAAAAGCTGTTGCCACCAGGACAGCAGTGTCTCAACCCCAGAGGATCCACGGTGCTTCTTCACACTCTCCCTAGCGGTGAAAGCATGCCAATGACATGTACTATTTATCACTGGTTCATGCTTGCTCCATTACAGAGAGAATGGTGTTATGAGTAGGAATTTCCATATCACAACCAGGTTAATTTCCAGAGTATGGCTTTGACTTGTATTACAGCCAACAGTAAGTTTCCTTCCATTTCAACAGGGCTTTCTCAGGCAGGATGAGATTAACAAACAGAAATGGCCAATAGCTACAACCTCCAGAAATAAATATTGAAAGACCCTCCAATGTTTATAAACAAACTGTATGCCACAAGTCGCAGTTTTCATGAATATGCATTAGTTTAAAGAATTTTTTCTCTCCAATAGAAATTTTCTCCCTATTCAAATAATTTATGCAAAATTTCTGCCTGTAGTCAGTGTCACAACATCCTTGAACAACAATTGTATTTCACCATGCGCTTCCAATTCTGCCACAACAGTTACTGAAGTTTCAGTAACATGTATGCTAGGCATGATTCAGTCAAATATTTGTGAGGGTAAAAACATAGCAAAGGCAGTTCTGGAGTTCTTAATTTAAACCTGAATTATACTCCATTGTAACTATACTTCTAAGACATAAAAACATGAGACAAATCCCTGCTGTTCTTCATCAGAGATCTCAGCTGCAGAGACTGCTCACAATATATGTATGGCATAATAGCTACCAAAAGAGAGGCTATCAAAATCTAGAATATATATATGAAAGTAAGCAAAGATGTTTGCAAAATTATTCTCAGAAAAATGCTGAAATACATAGCTAGTCTGACAGTGTTGAATTCATGGAAGAAACATTCTGCTCCATTTTAAGTCATTGTGATTCACTTAAAAGTAGTTTCAGTGCTTCTAATTGGGCATAAGAAAAAAGATAGGTTCTAACAGCAGAAATGAAAATGATTCTAACAAACCCCGACACAAGCTTACCTGAATTAAAGAGAGAAAATGCAACACAGCTCTCCTATAAAAAATAACAATCATTCTGATCTAATAGATCAGAGCCCCAAGCCAAGTTTAAAGGTACTTCGATCTAACAACACCTGTCAGGTCATTCTATCTCTGCTGTTACCAGCCCAGTAAAACTATATTTCATTCACATCTTGAGCACAGCCCCAGTCCTTCAGTAGGCAGAAAGCCACTTCAGCTCCCCTCCATTCCTACTCTTCCTCCTATTCTCCCTCCAACAATTCTGCCTGAATACCACAAGTAGGTTAATTAACCTTTGCTTTTCTATTTGCAGTACTCTATTCCACTACCATCTCTTGACTATATTCCAAATATATTTTCTTCTTTGTAGACAGTAGTGGAAGCCATAACTCAACATCTGCAGGTAGCTACTTAGAGAATGAGGGCAAACAATATGTAAGAAAACAAGAAACAAACAAACTAACTTGCATAAGAAAAACAAACAACTCCACCCTTCTGTTATGGTTCTTAACTGTCTGTGCTGATGTCACCTTATGCTTTGCTACTTGGATTTCCAAACAGCAGCTTACATATACCTCATCAGGATATGTCTCTCTAAATGAGAGGATCCCAGCAGTCTAAAGTGGCATGACAATTTTTTAACTACAAGAAGAGGCTAGTACTGTATGTTCATATAAATCTTACTCACCTAAATTTAACAGTTTCCAAACTGATTTTGTGTGGAAAACAGTCAAGGAATAAAGCTGAGCCTTTCAGTGAATCACATGTATTAAATGCTTTATTAAATAGTTTATTCAGGAAAATGTATGCACCGCCAGACTTTTTAAGTCCATATCATCTATTAATCTATGATTTCTATGTAAATTAGCAACTGAGTTTTCAGACTTCTTTTTTTAATTTTCATGTCTTTATCTCAAAGAACCTTACCAATCTACATTGTTGGGGAGTGTATTCATAAGGTCATTTTAATATTGAATTCTACTTTTTGACAATACTGAAAATAAGTGTTCTCTGTTCCATAATGCAGCATTTCAGATATTTCTTTTCATGGGAATCTGAAAAACTATTGCTAAAATAACAGATTCCCACTCATCTGGAATAGGCAGAATTATTAATTCAGAAATGCTGACATTGACAAATACTGCTAATAAAGAGCCGAGTCCACTGGTCTGAAAGAAGACAAACATATGCACTGGTCCATTTTACTTTTCTGTGTGTAAACAGTCAGATGACATTCGGCATGTTTTGTAGAATTATAATCCAAAAGGAGAAAACTGATTTTTGCAGGACAGACCTTCACTGTGTTTGGGAGCACAGCAAGAATCCCCTTTTTGCTGAGAATGTTCCCCTCACAGGGGATAAATTACAGATCTCTGCTGCATCCTCATATACAGTATTTAAGAAAATTAACTTCTGTTTTAAAAGGCTGTAAATGAGTGAATATTTATTAAAATTATCTTTTTAGTACTTAATTCTACCTTACCTTCTATGCCCTCTCCCAGAAACAGAAGTATCATTTTGCCACATAACATCAATCAGCTCACAGATCAATATGACATTGTAACCTTGTGTCAAAGATGTGGAATTTTATCATCCATGAACTTCAATTCATGAAGGTGATGCAATGTGATGCAGAAATAGCCATGTACACATCAAAAATGTTTTATACTGCTTTCAACTCTCATATGAGAAACTTAGAACTGATAGAGAGAAATTAGTAAATTAGAAAAGAAATGAATTCATCTTGTGATGTGTACTTATTCAATAACACAATATACTAGATTTGGCTGGGATATAGTTAATTTTCTTTATAGCAGTCCCTGTAGAGCTGTGTTTTGGATTTGTGGCCAAAATAGTATTGATGACGTAGAGATATTTCCATTATTGCTGAGCACTGCTCACACAGCGTCAAGGCCTTTTCTGCTTCTCAAACAGCCCCACCAGTGTGGAGGCTGGGGGTGCACAAGAAATGAGAGAAGACAGCCAGGATTGGTGACCCAAATTGGCCAGAGGGATATCCCAATCCATATGACATAATGCTCAGCATATAAAGCTGGCAGAAGGAAATAGGGGATGTTTCGACTGATGGCATTTGTCTTCCCATTTGTCATCGTTACCTGTGATGGGGCCCTGCTCTCCTGGAGATGGCTGAACACCTGCCTGACATGGGAATCAGTGAACTGATTCCTTGTTTTGCTTTGCTTTTGTGTGCAGCTTTTGCTTTCCCTATTAAACTGTCTTCATATCAGCCCATAAGTTTTCTGTCTTTTACCCTTCCAATTCTCTTCCCCATCCACTGAGGGACATCAACCAAAAAGCTGAGTGGGGTTAATCTACAACACAGGAAAATATTATATTTGCCTCATGTTTTGAGCATGTGCAGCTTTTCTAATGGCATCAATCTTTGGAGAGTTTGATATGCTTATAAGTCTGTCCAATTTAATTTTTCATGCTGCTAAAATGATTACATAACTGACCTTAGTAATTCCCATAAAGTTACCAAGTGTAAGAGAAAATACCATAAGACAAATTCTTCTATCCTCGTATACTAAGAGTGTCTAACGATAGCCAAAATATGGAACTACTCATTTAAACAAAAAAAAAAATTATCTATACTTCAGAAAAGCAGCTCCAGATACACTTCTTAAGTACTGTGAGATATACCACACTAAATAGCATCTTGAAGAAGTGTATTCTGAAAAATTCATAAACATTTTTGGAAATTAAATTGGCTACAAGGCAGTGTTTTAGCAACTTCTGCCTCTTAGATAATCTGGACAACTATTTCCTACTTTTTTTAATATTCTGTTACTCTTATCATGACATTACAATCTTATTTAGAAAATACAATTTCAGAAATCATTCTAAAAATACCTGTTGTCAATTTTTCTTTACTATTTATGAATAAGAATTCAGTTCATGTATTTTAGTACTTTAAGCTAAAAACCTTAAGCTATGTATTAACCTGGCCTTGACATATATTACCACATGATATTTATGTCCATTTCTATGCTTTAAAGTACTTCTTTAGAAAGTGCATTATAAATTTGAAAAAGCTAAATTGACATTGATTTCAGATATAGATTTTTAGTCTTATTGCACTAATCCTTAATAAGTATAAAAGTTTTCACTAATCTTCTGCCATTATTTACTAAGCAAATTGCACATGTATTAATTATTAAAAAGAAAGGTGCGAATAGGCTTCATAAAAAAAGTACCTATTTGATTTAACATGTTTTTCTCTTCTGATTTACATATTATATCTTAGGACAACAAACAATAAAATACTGGAAAATTCATGGAAGAGAGGTAGAAACTGTAGTACCATTTTGTACATCAGTAAATACTATGGGTATCTATTCAAAGTTTACAGCAAGAAAAGAAAGTTATCACACCATCTCCTCTTCCAAACCCAAACTTAGAGTGTAAAAGTTCTTTAATTTGGTGAAAGACTTATGGCTCCAAATTGGCCAAGTATTAAAAATTACTAACTTCTCCAAACTGGGTTGTAGTGTGGATTGCTATGCTGGCTTCTTAAGAAAGGCTGACATCTTTGCTAGTTTTTTTTTTTTTTAATTTAGCTAAAAAATCAAGACGAAAACCAAATAAACTTTTACATGTGTTTACCTTACATGTAACCATAGCATTATTGCAAGGTCAAACAGTCCATACATGCCTAACTAACCAGTTAAATTATAACCACAATGGCTAAAATAACTAATTTAAAACTGTACTTTAGCAGTTCTCTAGTGCAGCAGAACAAAGAAGGCTGCAAAGATGAAGATGGAAGACCTGTGGCTGCATGGTTAAAGAAAGCTTTTTTTTTTTACTGTTCTACAACCAGAAAATATGTTCCAACAGACATTTGCATAAATGACCTGCTAAAAAAAATTAAAAAGCTCTCTGTATTTTCTAGAAAATTTAAGAGGTACCAGAATTTCTGTGGAAGTGTAGCAGACACTGGATGTAATGGGGGGGTTGTAATATAAGGTAAATTCAATTCAGCGATCTAAGGCAGACACAACATACAAATTTCCAAGAATTCCCTGATTGGTTGTCTTTTTGTGAAAATGAAGAGATTCTTACACTTATCTGTCAGTGCTCTGTCCAGCCATCCTCTGCATCCATTTCATTTGGATAATTCAGGTTTTTGTTACTCTAGCTAAGCACAGTGGAAGAGTCCAGATAAACGCCTTTTCTCCTTCCCCTTCCACTCAGAAGATTTTATTCTTTTTTGCTAAATACGTTTCTGTTTTCAGTCGAAAAGAAAAGAAAAGGGAAGGGAAGGGAAGGGAAGGGAAGGGAAGGGAAGGGAAGGGAAGGGAAGGGAAGGGAAGGGAAGGGAAGGGAAGGGAAGGGAAGGGAAGGGAAGGGAAGGGAAGGGAAGGGAAGGGAAGGGAAGGGAAGGGAAGGGACGGGAAGGGAAGGGAAGGGAAGGGAAGGGACGGGAAGGGAAGGGAAGGGAAGGGAAGGGAAGGGAAGGGAAGGGAAGGGAAGGGAAGGGAAGGGAAGGGAAGGGAAAGGAAGGGAAGGGAAGGGAAGGGAAGGGAAGGGAAGGGAAGGGACCATGTAAGGTTGAGGGGGAAAAGTAGGAAGAAAAACTCCAACTTTGCCATTCAAAAACCATAATGTGGAGCTGTTTTGTAAGCGAAAAATAAAAGAACTGACAGATATAGTAAACAAATTATTGAATTTTTTGTTTTTCTTTTGTTATGACCAATGACATTTTCAGTGCCTAGGAAGACTAAAGTGTGGTCTGGATCAAGGAATGCTATGAAGTTCTACAGTAGGTCTGTAGGACCACTATATACATAGTTTAGTATATGTAGAACTGGCATCTCAATCTCTTGTTCCAAAATGTATGTAGTTACTCAATTACTGGAAAGAGGAGAAAAGAAGGGCAGACATAAATAATATGGTCTGATGTAGAAATTGATTTTTATGGGCTTCAAATCAAGCCCAAGATGTTTCAAATTATGTATACCATTGGAGGGAATTCAGGTGCTATCCAAGGGCCTGTGGGACATTAAAGTAAGTATAGGAGAGATACAGGCACTTCAAGATGAGCTTAATCTTCCTCACTTGTGAACTTGTGTATGAATGGTGTCCCCATAACTATTTGAACTTCCAGTCTCATCTAAAACTTAAAACCTACTTGCCCATTTTATATAACTGTAAGTAAAAACTTTGGCTGTGTATATATATTTATACACACATACATACATATATATATATATGTAATGAAAAAAACATCAAGATCTACAACTTAAAATGTTAGAGGTAAAAACAAAGCAAAGACCCTTCTAAAATTTTGCTTTCTCATTTTCAAAAAGAGAGATTTGAACTAGTGATTCATTTTCTTCTTCTCATGCTACTACTACTTTTATACTTACTACCAAAAGATGGTAGTTTGACCAATAAGGTAATAATGTTGTTAGATATTACTGTTTTACTGTGCAGAACACAAAACAAGATAAAAGCAATGAACAGTAAAGAATCATGTTAAACATATATGACCAATAATTCAGAAGAAAATAGACAGGAAATTGAATATCTTTAGCTTAACATTGTCTGTTTTAACTTGTTTTAAAGGTGTCAGTTGAACATCTGTGTTTCTGATAAATCAGAATTAAAAACTACATATGAAATACGTGGAAGAACATAACACTCAAAAATCAACAACCTTGACAGCTCACAAGTGAGAAAATACTGTATCCACAGCTTGAACTTAACCACAGAAAATGAATCTGAAAATGTATTTTTATAGAAAAAGATGTTTATAGAAAAGCAAATAAGGGAATGAACTAATATTCAACAAGAGAATTTTCTTTGGTGCTTAAGAGAAAACAAAAAAAGATGAGACTTTGAAAAAAGCATTCATCAAAAGCACAGCTAACTTCACCTTTGAAAAGCAGAAAAGGATACAAGAATGCTCTAACCCAAAAAAGGAGATTTAAATATAACAATACTGTGGCAGAGCATTGTGGTCTTAGAATCTGACTGTAAGTCAAGAATACCTGAACTTAATGTAAAACACAAGCTTCAATCTTCTATGTGTTAATCAGAAAGCTACTTCTTCTGTCTATCCAGTTCATTCTTTTGAGATGCAAATAACTGCCTATCTGGTGATGAAAAGTAATATGCAGTAGTAAGCCTCATAATGTTATGGTGCATGAATACTGGATCATTTTATAATGGTTTCTTAAAGCAAGAAAATAAATGTTGGGATTCTGTTTAACTGATTGAAGTCCATAATCTGTTTTTTAAACCAAAATAATTATTCGAGCTCTAATTCCCTACTTTTTTACATCACAAAATACATTCAAAGTCAAATAGAGAAGATATAATAAAAGCTTCTGGTAATAAAAGAAGCATTTGGAAAAGGAATTTGCACATCAGCAATAGCAGTCTAAGTGAAGCCATGATGTACTGCTAAAATAAAATTGAACTGAAAACCCAAAACATCAGCAGAAGTGAATGGGTTGACATTCTGAATTTCTGTCTGGAATTTCAGCTGAATTTTTCTCTCTGATAAACTTTAACACACCACATCATACAAAAGGCAGTGCAGGATATTCATTCAGAAGGACTTCTGTTACCAAAAGAAGCTTCCCTCTGTCCCACATGTTGAAAAGCTTTATTTGTCCTGATAATATTTGACAATTTTATCACATATGGAACCTTTTCCGTTTGTACAGATTATTTGGACCGTTTTCCCTTTTGACCTTCTTCTCTGCCACAGCCATTTCTAGGATCAGATGTAATTTATTACCTTGAGATACTGGCACAGGTTGCCTTCATGGACCAAAATGATTTTTTATTTTCTTTTTTTTTTCTTGGATAGTCTTTTAATGACTATCAAATTATAGTGCTCCAGGAGACAGAAATTTCTTTCTGAAAGACTGCAGACATTTCCACTAATCTCCCTCTGAAGTAGTTTTTGAAAGGACTGGACAACTGTGACTCCAGGAAATCTCTCTAAATCTTGCACCTGCATGTCATATATGGCCCAAGCAATACATCATAGCCTTTTGGTTTTCCAACAGCCTTCAAATAATTATCTCTGTTCACCTTCTAGTAGATGATGTCCACAGAAAATAGTACCATTAGAGCTGTTAAACCAAAACCGAAACAAAAAATTACGTTTATCCCCATTTCTTCAGCTCTAACATTCAGACTGTCCCTTTGGAATCTCACATTATAATCTCACAATGATTTTATCATCCATAGCAAAATAGTATCACTTAGTGTTTCAGTACAGAGCTAAATGGACAGGAATTAGTAAAATACAGAGAATTGTCACATCACAGGATCACAAAACCACAGAATATGCTGAAGGGGCCCACAAGGACCATTGAGTCCAACTCCTGGCCCTGCACAAGACGGCTCCAAGAGTCACACCATGTATCCAAGAGCATTGTCTAAACACTTCTTGAGTTCTGTCAGGCTTGGTACTGCGACCACTTCCCTGGGGAGCCTGTTCCAGTGCCCAAACACCCTGTGGGTGAAGAGCCTTGTTCCAGTATCTAAACAAAACGCCCCCGACACAACTTCCAACAGTATGAGGCATCCTAGGTATAGGTAAAATATTATCTAGCTATAATTAAGGTAGAAATAGTTATTACCGTTCTGCATTTTGGGCCTGTCATGCTTTCTATGCAACACAGTAAATTTCATTTAAAACACATTTTAAGGGTAAATTCTGAAGCAGTGATAGTCTCCCTCCTACTTCCATGAAGCTGCTTTCCAGTATATTAGGTTAAGAAATGCTAAGAATAGCATAACAAAGAAGTTTTCAGCCACATATAATCCTGGTCAATTGAGTAGGTTACTAAAGACCTGATTTAGACAAGACAACTGGCTTCCAACTACAAAAGCTATTTCATCAGAAATAGCAGTGTGGCTCCATGATGTTTGTACTCTGACTTGTGAAGAGGTTTTCTTTCAGGCAACTTTTTTTAATCACATTTAGTTTGAGAAGAAAAGCCTTCTTCAAAGACATTTGACAGAGCAGTTGCTCTGGCAAATCCCTGCTTTATGCTGGGAACTACTATTATAATCTACAGAATGTTATTCTTCACTTGCCTAAGCTTTCTTGACTAAGTATGACTATTCAATACATAGCAGTACTTTAACCTGCATAAGATAATGTAACATGACCCCTGTATTTAGGGCTTTTTTTTCAGACACCTAATAAAGTTATGTCATAGCCCTTTACCGCAGTTAGTGATAGTATCAGAAAAAGTGCAATCAGGTAACACCACAACATACAACAAATTAAATTACAAGGTTTGAAAAAGAATTATGAACCCATGACACTGAGATTCACACAATAAAATATAATTTTCTCAAATGTGCTTACAGAAGATGGAATTCAGCTACCTGAAACATAGCCTGGCATTTAAAATATGGCATCACATTTCCATGGCACACTGCACAGTCAGGTAGATAAGGAGAGGCACCACACCAAAAATATCACATCTTATTGTGGCATCAAATTTATGAGACAGCCATTGGGCAGCTTCAGAAATAGAAAGTTTTGACTGAAAAAATAAAAGGGAATAGTGGACATGTCAACACCTGATCATCAATTTTCTTCAATAAGGTTCTGAACTGGATTGTGCATATGCATCTATCTAGATGTACTGTTAAAGTCCTGCAACCACATGACATCCCACAGAACTGTAATAATTTCTTAGTCTAGGCCCATACTTTCTACATAACATTACAGAAAATATATTTCTGTACATGAGAGATCTAATTGACTGAGACACTAAACCCCTTCCAGCCTTGAATGTAGACAGCATCAAAAGAAACAGCAAGCCAAATGTGTACGAGAGAAGCTCAGGTGAACCAAAGAACATGAGTAATAAAGTCAAACAGTCCTCTCCTTTTGTAGTAGAGTGTTGCCCCTTCCACCACAGGAGAGCTTATTTGTTGCCTGTTAGCTGGTGCAATAACTCAGGGCATCTCTCCCTCACATGAATTTGCTAATTGATGAAATACCTCCATCAGGACAGCTTGTCTTGTAGTGAGTTATTTTGGCACCGTGGAAGTGACACTCCCAGCTGACAATAAGCATCTTTCCTTGAAAGCAAGATTGTAGGAAGATAAGCTGGAATTTCTCACTGATAGGAAATTCACTTTACAAACTATAAAAGCTACACCAAACTTTCACAAAGTAGAAAGGTTCTGCACATTCCCTGGAAATGTGTTGGGATGACTCCTCAAGGTTTGGGACACATGCCTTCCTTGAGTTACTGTCTCAAGGGCTGAGTGAAAGGACTCTGTACACCATCATCAATTCGGTTTAAGTTACATCAAGTCCTAGTCTATGCTATTTCTGTGCTAGCTATAATATAGGTACCTTTATGTTGTGCACAGTTTTATGCAATCTACTAGTAGTTCTTTTGTTTTATATAGTGCAGCAAGTTACTCTGTTTAAGGCCTTTTGTCTGTAAATCTCTTGTCTATTCAGTAAATAACTCATTTTATAATAGACCTCATCAGCCATTCTCAAGAACTTGCGAGCCAGAGCAATTTAGGTGCAGGTCACCTAAGCAGAGCTGCAGCCAAAATGTGAGCCTAAGGCAGGGCTTATCTAAAGCTTTCAATCCATAACACCCTTTTATGAAGCACAGGCACTCCTGAACTTGAAACCTAGTCTGTTACCTCTGTATTAGGCTTTATACAGTTCTGCATCCTTGACTAAATTCACTGGTTGGGTTCATTAAGAAAAGGAAGATGGCACTCTGCATGAGCAGATGGACCATGTTCTTTTTCCCCCCTGGATATTCCATTCATAAATCGATAAGGAAAACTCATTTATTCCGACTGCATGCAAGTGGAGATAAGACCAGTGAATTTGAATTTTAAATAAACAATGAATAAAGTAGATTCACTTGTTTTTGGAAATGAACTAGTTCATTTGGTGTTGTTGTAAAAGTCAAGACTATATGCGGTTTCTTATTGGGTAATCTATTAAAAAAAAAAAATAAAAAGGAACCTGGCAGAAGAATAATGTAAGACAGCCAATTGCTTATAGCAGTACCATGTCCTTGTCAGGAAAATAGTTATGTTTAAACCCCAACTATTCATTATACATCTAGCATTTTGAGTGCTCATTTGTTCTGCACTTTTATTGTACGAAGATACAGAACAAGGAGATTAATTATAAGATAGAAAGTTCTATTTTAACAAAAACATTAGGCAAAGTTCCAAATTAGTAAGCAAACCTCCCAAGTCATCAAAAATATACAGTAAAGTTCAAACACTGGCAGATTTAAATACGGAAATTTTAATCTGAATGTTCTGTTTTTCATCAGACTAACAGCTGTGAGGCTGCCAAGAACTTAAAGTACTAAAAATATATTTTATCTATTTATTATTAAAGATATTGTTATTCCATTTATCAACTAACCTGAAAAATACCAGCTAAAACAAACTCTTCCAAAACTCTGTTTTCAGTCTCTCATTACTGCAAGCGCCTGGCCACAGTAAGCATGAACTGTACATAGTCTTGCAGCACTGAACAGTCTAAAAAACAGTTCCAGTCCCTCTAAAACACCCTCCCCTCCAGAAAATACAACAAAAGAATCCAACAAACTGGTCTACTCTGAAGAACTACCATAAATTATTACTGGCAATGGAGTTTTTCTGCTGGTCTTAGTTTCTCTGAAGAAAAGTCATCTCTTCATCCCCCTAAATGCCTATTAGACATTTCCTAAAAAGGAATTTGCTTTGTTTACTTTGCAGTCTTGGATTTCAGTATTGTAACTGATTATACTGGAACATATTGTCTTCTTAAGCAAATGACACAAGAACGCAAAACTCAACTCTAAAATGGCTTAAATTGTAACGACAAAATCTTCTCAACAATAAGTCTAGATGAATGCAACAATGAAAATAAATCCTCATATCCTCAAATATTTGAATCTTATTGCAAGCTAAAGATAGTCATAAGCTGAATACCTTTTAAATTAGTTTTGATACATCTTTAGCTAATACATTAATTGAACTAACAGATACACAGGAAAGAAGGAAACAAGGGAAGATTCTTGCTTTCTAGACAACAGAGTTAATTTAAGCTACAACGAGTTGAAAAGAAGTCTGTTTTCATCATTTCAAGGCCACCATTATCTGAAACAAATTACTTAGGAGGCCATAAGAAATCCTGTGAGAACAGGAAACTGAGAGAAAGCTACATGAATCAGTGTTGCAGGCTGACACATCAACACTTAGAAACAAGAAGTGTTGATGCAAACGCCTTGTATCACTCATATCTACTGTGCAAAGGCAAATTGCATTACACTGACACCAAAAGTTTCCTAGCTCTGTTTTAAAAGCGTAGTGTTGGGAGAAGCGGAGAAGGAAGACAGAAGTGGAGAGTGTTGAGCTGACACTCTAAACTCTTGGATGGGAATTAGTGGCTGAGCATGATGATTACACCTCTGGCAGTGCTGTTATGAAGAAATAATGGCAACCCACAGGAGCGCAGTGCATTGTTCCAACAGTTAGGGCATATAGTGGTGTCATTTCTCCTACACATTGCAAGAGAAGCTCATGGCTGCATAAGCACAGCAGCACAAGGCAATACTGGTTTGCCACAGCCAGACCAAAAGGAGACAAGACTTTTGAATCTAAGACAGTAACTGATATTCATGTCACTTCCAATATTACTTTAGCTCACAGTTGGTAATTCATTTCTATGGGTGTCTTGGGGCTGCATTTGGGACAAAATCCAAAACCTACTGAGATCAAGGTTTTAAAAGCAAAAAGAGAGTTGAAACATGGAAATATTTATTTATTTATTTATTTATTATTTATTATAAATGAAATGCTACAACAGACAATGTTATGCAGGAAATAAATTTAATTTGCTATCAGTAATTCATAATTTCCTTTAATATGTTACTTGATTTAATTAATTTATAGAAAAACTTATTTTCTCTCTTTCAAAAAAATATGATTCTGGATAGCATCTAAACTCATATTAAGATAAAAATATTCAGTTAGGATTTATTTATATTTTTTACATCCTGAGGCAATGCTAGACTTCTAAGACTGTTCTGTGCTAGGACAGACACCCGTGGATTCGTTTTAATATTGATTAAAAGTATGGTTTCTGGTACTGGCAGTTGTCAAAATAGCATCCCTATGGAAATTTCAGACTTGTTGTATATCCCTATTTCATCTGTTTCTGAAGAATAAGTGACAGTATTGGTCTTTGAAATGCGTATATGGAACTCTGGGCCCAACAAACTTAATTTAACCACTGAGGAATCACGGCCCACCATCCCATACTGGTTTTGCCTTTAACTAGTCATAACTACATTTAATGAATATATTAAAATCCACAAGATTAACTTGAACAGTAAAATGAAGAAGAGTTACAATTTTTCTTGGAGCTCACAGTAGCAACACTGGTGAAAAGGAAATTCAGTGCTAGACAATTACATTTTCTATACAGTGAATGGGATCTATGCTGCACATACAAATTCAGTTTCCTGGTTTTATTTAAACATACCACAAGAACATAACTGTCTCTTATGTTCCCTTTAAAATATTCATCTCACTATGTCTATCAGAAATAAAAATATTTATCTTGTCTGAATGAGAGATGCAGACAGAGATTTCATAAGGTTCTACTTAGAGAATTGTATTAAATGATTTTATGGAATCAATATTGCCCTGCAGTTCTTCTAAAAAAATAAAATTATAAATGTATACTTCTTTGTTTACAACATACATAGCTTTCTAGAAAGAGTAAAAAATTATTTCTGAACACTATTTTTCTTGATTGGCCACTGCTGAAAATAAAATTTTATGCATGATTTTACCCACTGTTTATTAGTAAATTTTCAGATAGGTAATGATAAGCCAGAGACCACTTTTGATACTTTTTTTTTGTATTAGTATTATCTTAGGAACAGATTGTATCAAAATTTGGATTTAAGACTAGACTGCATCAAAATCAAGGAAACTCAGAAAGAGCATTAACACAGCCAGACCCAAGAAGGAAAAGTTGCAACTAAGTGTTCAAAACTAAGGCAGATGGATATAAATGTTACATTTGCTAAATGAGAAGGCCAGGTCAAGAATCTTGCAAAGGTTAGAATAATAAAGAAATAAAACAATGTGTATTATTGAAGATTTCATAAGAACACACATTTTATATTTTCTCTGCAAATACAAAATACAAATAAAAAAACCCCAAATCTACACAATGTGTTATTATGAAAGCTGATTGTGTAAGATAAATCCATCACTCAGAAAAGATCTGGAGGCCAAGGATAATGACCAGGAGTCAGAAGGGCTTTATTAACATTCTGAGAAATTCAGACATAGAATTTGTTTACAGCTGCACAATTTTTAAAAGAATTAATATGAGAGTAACTTTTTCAGTCATTATCTTGCTTTATGGGTTCCTCTCCAGGAGAGGTTCTATTCAATATGTTCCAGAGCACTGTCCCACCTAAGGATGCGAAAAAATACTCCAGAGCCCATCTGCAGGTACAGGCTTTTGACATACGAGATCTCTTACCAGTTTGTAAGAAAGTGAAAGAACTTCTTTCTCTCTCCACACAGAACCTGTTCCTGTCTCCAAGGTCAGCACAAGTTGGAAACAACCATGGCAGCTCAACTTCTTCACTCCCCCTACTCCTCCCGACAAAAACCCCTTATGTAAAATCTCAGTAGTAAACCTGTTTCCTGTTACATGTCCTTAGCAAAATGAGTTAATTGAATGAATCTGCTACCACAGTGAGGAAGTGAGTTTTTTCTTGTCTGGTCATAGCCTACTTCCATGGCACTACCCCGGGAACCCTAATTCACATGTATTAATGACAATAACTCCACTGAATGGAAGGAAGGAAGCCAATTCACTTGTTAAAACAGACAGAGCTGCTGCTCAATTTCAAGTAACTGTATGTTCTTGATTGCAGCTTGGGCTGTCCCCTTCTCTTTACTAATTCCCAAAAGGCCCATAGACAGTGTAGAGCAAAACTACTACAAACTTTATAATAAAAGATTTTAAGAAGATCTATGACATCTCAGCCCTGGAATACAGGGCTGGCTTCTCCAAACTTTTCTCTTGTTTAATTTCTGGTCATAAGGAACAACTAATGCACAGTGACAGTATACCTATATATACTGATACAAATCATAAAACTTCAACCAGTATATGAAAATCACCACACCTGATCAAATGGAGCTTAGCAAAAGAAGAGAAGGAGCATAAAACTCACTGTCATTTTGGCATGACAACAAAAGAAGATGCCTTTTAGATTCCTTACAAAACAGGTAAATGAAGAATAAAGGTTAGTAATTTGTTCAGGACCAGGTAAGTTATGACTTTAGGGCTTTTATTTAGGTCTCAGAAAAATAACAGAGAAAAAAGGTTTTTGTTTCATTCAGTCCAATTCAGAAACCCCCATATATTTCGGGGATACCATTTCATTTCCGCTATAATTGTAAAACATATTTTTAGTCATTGCTAAGAGCTACACTAAGTAACCTACAGAGTACAGATGAGAAAACTTCCTGACACAGTTTCAAAAAAGATACACTCAATCTCTTGCAAGAAGCATGGCAAAATGATTAAAAAATCCAGGAGAAAAGCTTTTAAAGTATTACTAGGTTTTTTCCATATCCTGCAGTCTCACTTTTCGGTGAGCGATATGTCTGAACTGCAGATAAACAGAATCATTGCTACTGAGAACATACAACTGGGTCTGACACAGGCCAGCAAGGGTCCAAAAGGATTTATTAGCAAGGCATTCACTGTGTATATGTCACCTTAAAAATCTAGGGTCTGGCTTGGAAGCAGCTCAGCACTCATTAGTAAGTCTGACAGGTATCGGGCAGCCCCATGCAGAGCAGGCTTAGGGTTCTCAGCAGTCAGCAGTCAGAATCAGGAGAGCTGGAAAGCGAAATACCCATACGCTTGCACAGCCCTTGACAGAGACATTTGGCTCTAAAAGTATAATTTTTTATAACTTAGCAGTGATTCTTCTACACTAAGTATGGATCTCCAGAGATGTGCCTTCGCACCACGGGCTTCAGAATTCCAAAGTTCATTTGTTACCTTGGGAAGGATCCAAATGCAACTGCACTTTCAAAGTCCTACCTTTGAATATGACAAGTTGACATGTAAGGGTAACCTTGAGTGCAGTGAAAGCAGTACTAAGATAGTTCTGCAGAACAAACACAACTGATCTATGCGAAATTATTCATCTGCATTTACATGACAAACTTCAGTGCTTCTGTGAAGGTAGTGACACCTGAGAGGCACAAACTCAATCCTCTAGCTGATCCAATGTACCTGCAAACTCAAATGTGTATAATTATGAGACTCAAGATAAAAGATTTGGAAAATAATATATAGAAATTGCCTATGAGAAAACTCAGCAAAGGAATCATTTATACTAGCAACAAGACTGTAATCTATTAAAAAATAGATAATGTATTGCAATAATAAAGAAGACATACCATTTTCAAAGCCATAGCTAACTGCTTTAATTATTTTTATCAAAATTTGTCACCTCACAGTATATTTATGAATGTCAATTGGACTTTATTATGTATTGGTCAGATTTTTTATCAGGATCACGGCTTCGCAGTATTGGTAAATACATCTTATTTGTTTGTTTTGTTTCAACTAGTTTATGCTGATCACAGGAAGACAGATGTGAATTGATATCTTTCTTACTATCTTTTTAACTTTATGTACTTTACAATTTAGTGTCCATCTGCTTGACAGTTAAAATATCAACATCTTAAACAGAAACAACTGGATTTTCAGATTAATTATTATAAGCAAAAAACTAATCTGATTTCCTTACCTAGCACTATATGCTGAAAAATCACAGAAACTCTTGAAAACAATATTCTTATTAGGCAAAACCAAATAATGCCTCGTGGGATTTGTTATATCTTATGCATTTGTACAAGCATTTGTCTCAGGGAAGCAACCCTCTTCCCATTAATTAATAGCAAAAAAATTAAGAGAAAAAATTAAGATAATTTTGATTTGTGTTAAATTAAGAATGAATTGTAATTAAATACACATTACTTAAATTAAGGTATAAAAGTCAATTAAATATACATTGTAAATGATAATAGCGTTGCCAATTAAATTTCATTTGCATGAACAGATTTACTCGTGCAGCCAGGAAGGAGGAAGATGCAAAATTGCAATTATCGGTTGCATGTAACAGTAAATGTTTGACCATCCAGATTTAACTATTTTGTTGGTTTATTTCTTCATTATATAGCTGCATAGTGCATATAAACATAGGATAAACCAAAATTTATTAAAGCACAATAGCCACCTAACAGCAGACACATTAAACTCACTTTTATTCCCTTTTTTAGGTATATATTTGCAGTCAGAATGATAATCCTATGAGGCACTGGTGTAAATGTTGGGTTGGATACACAGAATAGTCTTTCTATGCTCTCCAAGACCTATAAACAATGACATACAAAACCACTAATAGAGTTAAATTCAGGAGTTTTCTTGTAGGCAAAAGGAGTAATATGGCCACAAATTTCTCATCATGTAAATCCACACCAACACCCGATGTCCAGTGTTTGACCAAGTTACACTCTTTTCAGTGCTCTGAAACACATGGAAATTGCAAAACTAGTGACCCATCAAAAAACCATCACCAGTGTTACAGCAAAGGCAGTCCCCTCCAGCCCCCTAGAGAATTTGCTCATACTTATATACTGGCAAATCTTCTCCTGACCTTCAAACTTGTAACCTCCAAAGACAAGTCAGGTTAAAACTAAGTTGCTATTACAAACTTTTTCTTCCACACCATTATCTCTACTTTTCTGCCATCATCTGCTAGAACAAGGGAATCTTTACACAGATTCCTGTATCTGTGTATCTGTGACTAGAGTTACTGTGGTATATGGACATCTCTTAAGTTCACTGACCAAGTAACTGCACCAAAATGAGAAGAAATTAAACAATAGGGACATGCATATATGCACATGCACACAAAACTGGATTTCCAAGAGAAATGGGGGAGTCCACCTATAGATCTTGATAAGCTGATTAAATGGTCCATTAATTAATTTTCTGTGTTTAATCATGAATCTCATAATTTCATTTATATGTTAAAGCTATTAACTTTATGACTGCCCCACAATTATTTGGAAACTATCACTTATGCTTAGAGCTTTTAAGGATCAATTTTTGGTTGACGTCCAATATTTGAAGCATATCTACTTTTTCTTTATGTGTTGCTGCTTTTACTTTCCCAAAACCAAGGGACAAAAGACATAAAAATTGTGCTTTAGGCATTGTAGTAAAAAAAAAATACGGGCAGGAGTTTTGGTTTTCAACTTTCCTATGAGACAGGGGGTTTGCCCTATTCAGTTTGTCAGATTTGATTACAGGATAGGAGCTTTTCCATTGGATGAAATTTTTTCAGCTGACAATACCCAAGGTTAATTGCATAATGGATAGTAGACAAGATTTTGCCACAGTTATCACATAACAGAAAAGTTTGACATTAAATATTTAGTCACATTAATCAAACAACATATAAACTGTATTTAAATGCATCTTTTTGATTCTGCTTTAACTACTGAATTAGTTACAGAAATATTAAGTGTTTTGAAAAGTACATGAGGACATTGTGGAAGACAAAATAGAACCCAAATAATACAGTATTTTTCAGATACCTTTATTTTTCATTATTATTATTATTTACATTTGTTTGTTTAAACTGAGTTTTCATACCAGTCACATGCTGTCAACTGTTAATCGAAGTCTTATTCAGTTACAGTGCTTCTACATCAAGTATGACAGCTCAAAAACTATAGCACATCAAGTTTTCAGAATTTAAACATGAAGCTTACACTTTACTGTTTCACTTTCTCAACAAAAATAAGTTACCTTACTTAAAGTACCATGGCAATGACTTCTGTGAATCAAGAAAAATTTGGAGGTCCTCCCTACCCCAAAGACCTTCCCTCATATTTTAGCTACTTCCTTGAAGCTCCCTTTTTTTCCCCCCTCAGTCTCCTGCCTTACCATCCCTTCTTCCTTGCACAATGACAACAGCACCCACTGTTAGAAAGCATGGAACTTGGTTTCTTTTGGTGTGTGCTGTTTTCTTAGGGCCATCCAAACTGAACACCCTCTCGTTGCGCCTATCTCACAGCTATGCTTACTAATATTTATATTTCATTATTTTAAGATGCTCTATGTTTTACTTTACTGATTTTAGAAATATTTTTCAAGAACATGCTCTTGAAGACCCCCAAAAATCACAGTTTTGCCTTATATTGTCAAAACATATTGTTTATTTCTTCAGAAAATTCAATTCTAGGCAGTCCTCCTATTGCAGCTAGCACACAGATAAGCTACAACATCAAGGTAGGAAAAAAATACAGCTAGAAAAAAAGTTCACAGAACCCACACATACCTAGCACAGCTTTATTTTTTTGGCCTCAGGCTACCTTTGCTTTTTAATAGTGGATGTGTAGCAACAAGGGGCTTTAGTTTCTTTTCTCCTTTGAATTTTGCCTTTTAAACATCCGCCTGTACTGCCTGGAATACTTAAACCCTTCTAACTGCTGGCAGGATGAAAAAAACACTTCTTCCTTTGTTTGTGCCAGTCTGGAGTCCAAGAGCTGGTTTCCATGACTTCAGCACTTCTCTTATTTCTATATTCCTGTTACAGCTAGTGATAAAATTTGCATTGATTTCAGAGATAGATTTCAACCAAAACTGTATATTTTTGAAAATACCATTCTGGCTGCTTGAAGACATTAATCAGAATTTATTTACATAGTCTCTTTAGAGATGTGAGGATTCTGCTTTGAAATTGTCAGGTTAGGCTGGTTGCTGAATAACAGTTAAAGATATTTAACAATATTCAACAGGATACACAAGGCAGAGAAGTTGGATAATTCTTCTAAAATCAAATTATTTTTCAGTTACCATTTTTTTCTGTTATTGACCTTGCAGAAAGAAAGCAAAAGTATCAAGACATTTAAAACTTCTACTGTTTTTTTTAAGAATTTGTACTGAAAGACTCATTCTAATGTAGTGGAAATTCAGTGGACTTATGAATAGGAATGCAAGAAATTTACCTCAAATATATAATGATCTAGCTTTGATTACATTATATGATTTATACTATAAAGATAAAAAAAAAAAAAGTAGCAGTTTCAAATGGGGTGCAATTGACAATTGGAGGTGCTCTGGGCAGACCTGTAAGAATACAACAAAAAGATTGAGGAAGCAAGAGAGCTCACTGACAGTCAAAGAGCAGGGTAATATGAGAACAGAAATAAAGATTATATACCAAAAATCCTGAAGTAGTTACAAACAAGCTGATTACTTGCCTTATATCTCAAGGTCATGTATCCCTGTCTTGTCTCCATGAGATTATTATTGACTTTTCAAAACCCATAATTTTGAACTGTTCTCAGCACAACTTTATATTGTACATGTTTCTGGGGAAGCTTAGATTTCTAGTCTGATAGCAGTTATGCTTTATGCGGTACTAGTCGTTTAACTTCAGACACCAGGGTCACAGATGGCTTCAGTTTTGAGGCCAATGTGAAGCAGTTCTTTCCAAAATAGAAGAAGAAAATATTCTGGACTCAGCAATTCTGTTTGGATCTTGACCTTAATAGGTCTGTGACTACCCAGGCCAGTACGTGCACAGTTCCCCTTTCCTAAGTAAAGCAACAACTGTTTTAGATTAAGGTGTTTCATGTGACAGAAGCTATGCATATGAAACAGCAGGTCACATGAATGTCACTGACTATTAGTCTAGGCACTCAATCAACTTACATGCTGCTTTCAGTATGCTTCAAAAGGGAATGAAAAAAATGCTAAATTTAATAGAAGCACTGCTCATTCTGATGATAAATAGGGCTGGTTTATATAGAAGAAGAATTTGTTGGAAAGGATATCCTTTTCCCAATGCTCACAGGTTTGTTTTTTTGATTTTCTACTTTAATTCAACATAGATAATCTGCACTTTGTTTACTGACTAATGTCCAAGCAAGAATACATTTTGAAAGCTCTGCTCATTTAGATCTCTTATTCAAAATTATTTTATCTTGAAATATAACAGTCATGGAGGCCCTCACATAAGGCTAAGTCTGTCGGTTGTTCTTTTCCTACATGAAAAACTGTAGGTGTAGATAAGTCTTTGCACGTATTTGTTTCACAAGTATTTGTGAACAGATGGTAAACCGTTGGCATTGGGAGAGATCTGGACTGGCATTAATGACAAGGATAATAAAGTGGTTTTCTGAAGAAAAATTTAGCACTTAGCACTGAAAGGTCCAGTGTTCCTGAGCGTGACTCAACAATATGGCAGAGAAAGTCTACTTTTCTCTAGAAGATGGTAGTATAGCTTATTTTTACTTTAAAAAAAAGACCTTTATTTCTCAAAAAAGCAACATACTTCTTTCCTCACCCTGTAAAAGATGATAAGAGTGAACCAGAGAGGGGATCTGCTTCAATGGCATGTGAAGTACCTTGCTGAGCTGATCTTAAAGAGTTGTGTTATGGGTCTTGTGATCCAGAAATTCATTTGGTTTGTTAATGTCATGTGCTTGATCTGCAGTCTCTCCATCATACTGAGGAAGTAACTTTTTGGTAGCTACCCTCTATTTTATATATATTTATCAAAGGGCAGTAAAACACAAGCATCTCCTTAAGTCTTCAAACTGTATGAAATCACAGAGCTAATTGCCCTATCCATCTATTTTTCATGCTTTTCTTTTGAAATGTCTAGGCTTTGATATATTATGTCACCATTTTATGCATGAACAGTCATAAGCTGTCAATGTATTCACCCTACACAGATCTTCCAAACACTCTCAAAAAATGTCAGCATCAAAACCAGTCAAAACTCAGAGGAAAAAAAAATTATTTTAGAGAAGTGGACAAAGGAAACAGAAACAGAGGGCTGCAGCTTTCTTGCTAATGTCAAAAAAAAATTTATATCACTAATTTGTCACTAAATTTAGCATTTCATAGTTGTACAGGAGACAGGAGTTTTAAATATCTTATTGAAAAAGGTGTCTTGGACTTGAAAAGTAAAAACATACAGACACGAAGTAAAATGGACATATATTGTTTTCAAGTCTTCACAGAAGGGCATTTCAATTTCTGTTGTTAAGGCTCTTATTTTCTCTTAAGAAGACAACTGAATTGAGAATAACTTAGCAAAAAGAAACAGAAATGATTCATAACAATAGTTATGACAGCAGCGGCAAACAACTCAAGCAGTGAAAAGTACAAAGGAAGGAACATGTCATGGCATTTACTGGAGAGAATTATTGCTTTGCTGTAAAAGGGGACATTTTTTGGTAGAGAGATGTAAGAGAGTATAGAGTATAGCAAGCCATTTGTGAACAATTTCCTTGAAACCATTTCTGTTAACTTCCTCAACAGGGAATACAAAACACTACTCTCTGCTAATATTGCTTTTCATTTGTCCACTTAATATTATTTAGTCCTTACAAGACAAGACGTTGCTTGCACAGAGATTCTGAAGAACAATTTAAAAGAGTACTGCAGAATTCTAAGTATTAAGGGCCATGAGAAGCTGTGTCGATTCTGCAAAGAGAAAGGTGCAATAAACTGAGGTTTGCACCAACTTTGATTCCTAAAAATGGTGTCAAAATCTTCTCAAGATACTTAAGCTGTAATAAACGTTTGAGTTAGTAGGTACAATTAAATAAGCATCATATGCAAGCTACAGCAATTTGCATAAGGCTTCTAGGAATGTATTATGATCTAAAGAATACATTATGAGTAAGTGTCTTTGAGCATAAGGTTATATTTCGCTGAATATGTGCAGGAAACCGATGTGCATCTGTTTCCAACTTGAACTAGTTCCACTCTGCAGAAGTTAATTAACTTTTCTGTTACACTAGACACTAAAAGTCCCATTTTTATCAGCATTGAGCATCACTTCAGCTACACCTGTCATCAATTGTCAATGCATTTACCCTACTCACTCTGCATTATGCAGCTGATTTCCCCCCCCACTTTTTCTGACAGTAGGACTTTACAATTTCCACTTTGGCATCACATTGGAAAGGCTAGAGTTCAATTGCTAGTCCTGTTCTACTACAAATCTGACCCCAGAGAGATTCACAGCAAACAGTAACCCCATGTGGCCAAGCAAGGCATCTTTGCACCACCAGGGAATGTTTATTTTTAATAATTTAACAACTTGAATGTCATCCATCTCAAGCCTCAGCCATCAGCCTCAGCCATCAGCCTTCCATCACTGATTCAGGTTCTCTAATTGTAGTTAACTTAAAATCTGCTTTCACCATGTCCCCATTTAGAAATATACAACCTTTCAGGAGGCTTCTGAATGTTACACTCTTACTTAATGTTACTATAGTCAATCCACTAATACCAAGTGAAATGCTGTTGGGCTCTTTGAACATCCCCAGGAAGGGAACAATCCCATGAAGGGATGCTTATGACTGCTACTTTTACTCCTCCACGTAAAATTACTACTGTGAGGCTATTATGACTAATGTATGGGCTTTTTGAAAGAGATGATGATGTGATAAAAGGTAAAAATTGAATCATATTATTTGCATCCTTATATTGTGGCTCTGAGAGCATAAGAATTAGAGAGAGAGAAGAAAATGAAAAACTTTGGGGATTTTGCCATAAACGATGTGATACATAATGCTGGAAAGCAGCACCAGATGTACATAACAGTTGGAATATTTCCCTCTTCTACTGGAAGAAACACAACACAGATGTTGCCTATTTTATGGAAGCATATGAATGAGATACTGTCTTAATGTGACAGTAATAGCCTTCTGTGCCATTAGGAAAGCAGATTATTTAAATGTAGACCTGCTTACCCAAACCCTCCTTCATTTTATTTCTGAGTATCAATACTTTCATACATATCAACACATTCATCAAAGAAAAAGATATTAAAAAACCCAGAGGAATATGCCCACAGAACTTGCACTGAATCTAAGACTGATCATTACATTTTTGATGAGTTCTGACAAATGGTTAGAAATACAGGAGGAATGTTTGGCTCAAATTGGGGTTATCTGTTACACTCCATCCACAGAAAGCAACAAGAAAGTCAGCAAAAAAATCCAAGTATTACTCTGAGTAGAGTTCTGTGAGCTATTGCAGTGATAGAAAGGTAGACAGGAAAATCTCTGCTGCTACTTATTACAACGTTCAGCAAAGGAAAACTATGCACATTTTTCAGAAAGTTAACAGGTTTCTGTGACAAAAACCAGCCAAAGCAGTAACAAAGCACCTCTATCACTAATTTCTTCTCCCAAAAGAGAAATAAGCCAGCAAGGTTTTCCAAATACTGGTAAACCACTTGGGCCAACAGCAACAGTCTAATACTAACTTTTTCTTTATAAGTATATCTTGGCTTCAGACAGACACAAAAATGGATGCTAGCACTCACTGAAGCATAAGCACTTCTGAAGATCAATCTGAAAAAAGTTAAAATACACCAATGAAAGCCAAAATAAGATGTATAAAAGCAGGACTATTAAATCAAATAATTAACCATGAGCTAAAAATTTTGGAAAGTCAGTGCCAGGTATTAATTATTTTTGGGTTTTTTTACAATTCTTTTTCCCCATTTTATGGGATTATGCCTTTACTGGGGAGATGTCCTAATGATGCCCACAGCACACAGACCAAGTACTGAATAAATTACAGACTGTGACAATAATCAGAATATTTTAAGTAGAGGTTGAAGAACCTAATTCTGTATGTATATGCAAAACTTAATTCTGTATGTATATGTGGATGACAAGAAAAACCTGGAAACTCTTCTATGAAAACATTATTTAAGAAATGGAAAAATGGTCTTGCCTTAGTTTTAAATTTTTGCTAGATTTTACATTCTGGAAAAAATATCCTAAATCCCTCTTTTTTTTACCTGTACTACAGAAAAATTGATTCAATTCTTCATAAAGGTCAGGAAGCCCGATTTGATTATATCACCCCTTTTCATAATGCAGACCACACTCTCTATTTTGCAGAGATTTAAACTTAATCTCACAAAAAACCAGGCAAACATAGTATATGCAAGCTACAATGGAGCAATATTTGCTAATCTCCATTCCATGGCAGAGATCAATGACATGGGGTTGGGGGAAGAAGAAACCCAAGCATTATATAATAAACTTTACAACAGATGCATACATTTCCCATCAAAGGAAATTTTTTCAACATTCCTACTGCAATTTGCATGTGTCTTAGCTGACTGCAACTTCCCCCCACACCCCAGGGAATGAACTGCAGGCATTTAGTCCAGTATTTTGTACACCCAAAAGCCTATTTAGAAGGCACATCTTCTGAAGCCAAAATAGTACGTGTTTTTTTAGCTGCTATCTCTAGTGCAACTCTCTACTGCAACCCAACAGATGTCTCAGCCACTGCTCTCCTTCCCTTGCCCTGCAACAAAGCAATTTTGGTAGCTCAGCTGATACAACTGCAAACCCTGCAGGACTTTCAGTCCTCACTGTGGTGGTTACAAAGGTTTCCAGATGATGGTGGAGACCAACAAGCCCTCTGCACATCCTACTGATTCTGAACAGGTTAGAGATGCTACAAGCACTGTGCTGTTTCATCTTTCCACGCAAAATTTGTGTCCAAAAGCTGCACCAATGGCCTGTCACAGACCCAATGTTAGTCACTGTGAGTAAGGATCACAAAACACCCTTTCCTGGACGAACTTCACTCTCTCACCTGATTCTTCCAAAAGCACCTGAGTATTTGCAGTCTTTTAAATATTTGCCAAGCACCTGCAAGGTAAATAGATGCATCCTCAGATACCATAGAAATAAATGAAGGTCTTCAGTGGTTTATTATTCATTTATAGTCAATTCAATTTTTAATGTTTCAACACTGACTGTGTCCCTTCCTACATTATTTATTGCTTTTTAAAAGCTTTGATTCTTTCTACCTATCATGGCAGCGTATAATTATGGACAAGTTTTTGAGAGCTCTTGTCAAGTTTTTCGTCTCAGAAAATCACTCTGAGAAAGTAGAAAACTATTGGAATACTGTCTCCTGTTTTTTAGAGCAAAATATTGTTCATTTTTGTTTTTAAAGGAGTGCTTTCTTAAAAAAAATGCAAGCCCATTACCCCATAAAACTGTAAAACTTTATCATTCATCAAGAACAGAGCAGAGACAACATTAATTTCTTTATCCATTAATTAAGCAAAACCACCTTTAACTGAAGTCCACTTGCAAGTTTTCCTATACAGGATTTTAGTTTGTCTTGAAAGAGCTGAGCTATCAAAGCATATTTTTTGTCCCAGATGGTGGTATTAGAACAGTATCTTCAATACACAAGCCCCGAAAAGAATGCAAGCTACAGCATTCATTATCATTGATTGCACTTCACTAAGCAGCGTGATAGGTACTGAGAATAAATGGGGGTGCCAGTTTTCCCCTCCATATGTTAGCATCTGATAGGGAAATCATGGTGCACTCTTCTCTGATAATTCATTGTATGCTTCCTAGGAAAAATATACTGAAATTTTACATCAGTTCTGAGTATGAATTGATGTTCAGCATCCAAACTTTTTTCATTCATGACTATTACAATGCATTGATTTTAAAAGATTTATTTCTGATGTATTTCAGACAACCAAGTGTACAAGATTCAGTGGTTTAATGCCATATAGTAAAATGCTATACTTGCTTAAGTAAACTTTGGCCATAATAGTAAAAAATATTTTAATTTTATTACTTCTATATAGCTATATAACAAAGAAAGTAAATTTCTCATTGTGATCACAAGTATCAGCCACTGAAGTTATCTCTAATAATAAGCACATACAGTGATTTAAAAGATATAGAATGATCTGGAACTTACAATTCAATTTCTTCTCTCCTACACAGACACCATGCATTTCTTTCAATCTGATTAAAAGATTAATGCATTTAAGACAAAATCAGAATGTATTTAGCTCAGAATTCGCAGAGGTTAGGCCTGAAAAAAAGATGTGTGGTCCTTAAGTGTATCTGCTGATCCTCAGCTCTGTGACGTGTCTTTCACATCATATTGACTCTAATGACTGCCTCTCTCAGCAAGATTTGCACGTTTAAAATAGTGACCCTTCTTCTAAACGTTAAGTGAAAACTAAGGCATACTGAAAAAAAGAGAGAAAAAAAGTGCAAACTACTGGTTGTGGCTGGGATACAGTTAATTCTCTTCAAAGCAGCCCACATGGTGCTGTGTTTTGGATTTGTGGCCAGAATAGTGTTGATGACACTGGGATGTTACAGTTTATGCCAAGCAGCCCTTACATAGAGTCAAGGCTGCCTCTGTTACTTACACTGCGACTCCAATGAGGAGGCGGGGGGTGCACAAGGGCTTAGGACAGGACACAGCCAGGACAAGTGATGCCAGCTGAGCCAAGGAATGCTCTATACCATGATGCATAGTCAGCAATAAAAGCTGGCAGAAGAAGGCAGAAGGACATTCAGAGTTACTGCGTTTGACTTCCCCAGTAACTGTTGTGTGTGACAGAGCCCTGCTGTACGGGGGATGGCTGAACACCTGCCTGCACATGGGAAGCACTGAATTAATTCCTCTTTTTGTTTTGCTTGTGCACACAGCTTTTGCTTTACCCATTAAAACGTCTTTATCTCATGAGTTTTCACAGTTTCTCCTTTTCAATTCTCTCCCCCTCCAACACCAGGAGGTGATTATCTGCCTAATGGTGTTAAATGATGACGTGCAATATGTAAGGCCAAGGTGGAGAGAAGAGACACCCAAGATGGAACATCTACACTGAAACTGGACAAAAAGACTCTATTTGGGCATGGCTCAGTAACACCTGATCTTACCACTTGGGCTTCATTACCTATTTGTTTTTCAGATTTGTGCAGGGCAGGAACAGAGTTGACTGTAGTTACACTTGTTCTCAGTGCAAATAACTGTAGAAGCTTCAAAATCTGAGATACGGGACACTGCTCTCTGATACCTTTTGTTCCCATGACCATGGCAGAAAAAAAAACTATGAAGAAACATTACTTGGCTTTATCTCCAGACACTAGTAAATGTATAGGAATGTAAAATTACTCAACTGAGTGCCGAAAACAAAAAGGAGATGAAATGCTAAGAACCTTTAAATTTCTCTTTGATAATGATTTGCCAACTGATAATTTCCTTAAAAAGTTGAAGATTCCACAAGGTAATGGTGTTTAAAAATAGAGCAATTTCTGAAAGACGTCTTTTCTTCAGATGAGTTGCAGACACCTGGAATCAAATTGTCCTTCCTTTATGTGAAATGTCAGTCAGAACAGAAATAAAGGAAGAGTTTTTCCATAAGCTGGCCATGACATATACTTCACAGAACCACATATTGGGAGTAAGAAGTGACTTGGTAGCTTTCTCCTTTTTTCATCCATCACTGTTAAGATGCTCTTGTTGATTTTGCTGTTACAAAGACAAGCAGAAAGGAATACAGAGACAGCACAGAGAACTAACAGCAGGTACATCACAACTTTGTGATACCAAGCACAGGGCTTCACACTGTTAAGGCCACAAGTTTCCTTGCTCCTTCACAATTAACAAAATTAAAATAGATTATTCAACATTAATTGAAAGTCAAAGGATATAATATTCATATCAACTCCTGTGTCTAATGAAGATTCAGTCTGAGGTGTATGGATTCTGAGAAGTATGCAGTGAATATCTTCATGTAGATACTTTTTCTTATTTATATGTTTATTTTGAGTTTCAGACATATCTCTTTCAAAAAAAGCTCAACATCAGTGAACAGTGTTTGTAACCATTCTCTCAACCAGCTTCCACATTAGTGCCTAATTATCTTTTTATTACAAACAAGAAGCATCCAGTCTACTGGAAAATATGGATTCGATTTTTCTAATTACATTATTCTCCTACCTTATTTGCTCATGGTAATCACAGCCTGTTTTATTTTTTAAAATATTTTGTAGCAATGTCTAGTAATTAACAGTAGTTTCCAATCTTAACAATTCTCTGATTCTACGATTGTATAAGTATTTTGAAAAATACTGAACATGCACACTAAAGAAAATAGATTACATATGAAATAAAATTAAAATACTGGAAATGGTAACATAGGTATATACATAAAAATATACACGTAGTAGATAAGAGGTTTTGTATATAAATTCATCATTTATGTGTAAGTGCAACAGGTGATCAGCACTTTTTTTTTTAGGGACACTTGGTTGAAACAGTTTTCATAGCTACTCAGAAAGAGAATTAGAATTGGAAGGCTACTGCTGACAAACATGATCATGACTACACCACAATACCTCTTATATTGTTTCTCATACCTTTTTCATCACACTTGGTAAAGGTGAGAAACAGTTTAAAACAAAACAAAATGTGAAACTGAAAGGTTTTAACTTATATTTTGAGATAAACATGGCTGTCTCCTTACTACCTAAAATTTTCTTTGCATTCACTGTATTGAAGTGTGATTGAGGCTGGGAAAAAGTGATTAGAACAGTTGTTATTTTGTTTATTAAATTACTTATTTTCCATTTATTCATTCAGCATCTTGAATACACTCAGGCCCTGCCCGAATTCTGTCACATGTATACCTGTGCTCAGTCTGGCCTCCTGCTGGACTGGGATTGGGCTCCAAGACAAGGGCTCTACAAGCTCTGCTGCCTGGGCTTGGGCTCCAGAGCTGGAGAGCACGGAGCCTGCCTTGAGCCCAGCCTCCAGCGCCCTCTGTGCCTGCTCCTAACGTGGCCACTGCACATTCCTGGCTGGCATCTCAGCTGGGCTGCAGATGGCTGCCACCAGCCCTTAGTGCTGCTCACCCAGCTCATGCTGCAGCACCGTGCCTTGTCACTGAGGGCACAGCCTGCACTCTGGACACCCTCAGCTCTCAACTCACCCCCCTCCACCTAGCTGCTCCCTGACTGTTTCCATCCTGAGCAACTACATACCAATCCTAAAATAGCCAAATATTTTAAAAAATTCTGCAATCAGGTTAACTGAATTCTAGTGCACAGAAAATGGGCAACGTGCCTGGGAAGAGAAGGTTGCACGACCTTTCATTCACCTATAGCTAGGAGATCCACAATTTACAGTATCACCTGTGTTTTGGTAAAGCTTCCACGTAATTTCAATACTGAGAGCTAACAGTCCCCACTCAGTGTCAAGGGAGCTGCCATGATAATATTGTATTACAACTTTTATATGGTTTTTATTTTGCCTGCCAGTTTGTAGAAAGTACAGCAATATATAGCAATTCCTGAACTACACAAGCAGCTCCCAAAGCTAGCTTTAGAAAAAGAAAACTTAAATATGTTTAAAGTTTCTGCAGAAAAAAAAAATCAGTAAGAAATTTGAAAAAGGATGTAAAAGTACTTTATCTAGAATTCTGAAGAAAAAAGTCTCTCAGGACTGTAAAGCTTCAAAATAAATATAAGGCCAGAGGCAACTGACTAAATAATGGAAGGAAGTACTAAACATCTTTCTTTGACTGGACAAGCACAATTAAACATGATCTTTCAAAAAAAAAAAAGATAGCCTTGAACCAAATGTTAGATTTCACTACCATATTGAGAGCAAACTGGTATTTCAGTTTTCAGTAGTTATTGGTCTAGCTGAAAAAACCTGCTAAATCAATAATTAATATTTTTTCATGTAAGTTCTCCAATAAATCTTCACACCCTTTATTCTCAGCCCTGCACTTCAATTGCAATATTCAAAGTTACCAGTTTCCTGCTGATCAAGAACACCAATTATGAAGGACAGAGTTCAAATTAATAACATTTTTACTGAAAAAGATTTCTCTTCTGGAAACCAGAATTTTATTAGGTTTCAATAATTTTTTTGTAAGTCTGTACCATAATTTAGAAATGTTCTGTAAAAAAAATAACCCCAAACTTGGAATAAAAATGTTTTTCTTCCACCCTGGAAGACACATGTTCAATTTGAGATGCAAAGTACTGAAATAAAAATGAATTAATATATGTTCTACCCCGTGAACATACTTCAAAACTGAAACAAAACAGGTATATCAGATAGCTTTAAAAACATCTTCCTCCCTTACAATACTCACGAGTTTCCATTATAATAGCCCTAAACCTTGAAAATCATATGTAAGGCAATGAGTAGCTGCCTGCTTTTGATGTTAGGTAGTATCTTTAGAGCCTTAGTTTGCTGCATGTTCACAACATTCAATGATACGATGTAAGGGAAGCACATAAAATTTGAATTCTGTAAACTTTTATATACCAGGAATGCCTAAGATTTGGTGCCATTAGACTGAAAATACCATTTACTTGATTTAGACAATCCATGCAGTATATTGTGACCAATTAAAAAAAACCTGCATATTATTACTAAATTCCAGTGTAACATATTGCTCCCTCTGGCTTCTATGGCCAGAAGGCACATGACACATCTCTACCTAGAGCAAGTCTAAGAGAGTCAACAATTCAGAATTTATTAGTCAGAAATTATTTCCTCTTCACAGTGCAACTTTAATTCACTTATGTCCAAGGACAAGATGACAAGATCAAAGATTTTTTCCCTACATACTTGTCATTTTCATGTCTCCTAAGAAAAATGCAAAGCCAAAACTCTTGAATTAGACACTTGATACTGGCAGCCACTACACCATTTCTTAGTTGCCGGGTTCTCTTCCACAGCCTATAAGTATCTGCCTATTTTTATTTTCAGGGGCAGGTAGAGTCAAAAGATTTCTATCAGGAAGGCTAAGATCACCCTCCTGTTGTTTTCAACATGGATAAGAGCATAAACCCTCCTTCAGCACTCAAAATCAAGCCAGCTAAAAATACAACCCAGTCAGCCAAATGCATCTCTATTTTCAAATCTACTTGCCATGGAACTGAAACAAAGCCTTGCTTTGGATTATAAATACCAACAGTATAATACAGTGAAAGGATGTTGGTTATATTTGTTGTATGCTCTATGTAACTACAAGGCAACAGCTGACACTTTAACACATCTCTCCTTAACTCAGATAAAATTTTATGGGGACTAGGGATAGGACATGATATACCAGGAGATGCAGGCCAGCTTCTAGTACTTGAGTAGCTAGCTGGCCCCTGCTGTGATTACACAACCCAAAAGCTTATTTCAGTTACTGAACACAGAATCATAAAATTATTTAGATTGGAAAAGACCTCAAAGATCAGCAAGTCCAACCACTAACCTAACATCACCAAGTCTACCACTAAATTAAACACCATACCTTGAGTATGGGCCTCCCAGTTTAGGGAGGATTTTGAGAGATGATGGAGCATGTCCAGAGAAAGGCAACAAGGCTGGTGAAGGGCCTTGTCTAGAACACAAGCCCTGTGAGGAACAGCTGAAGGAGACTGGGGTGTTTAATCTGTAGAAAAGGAGGCTCAGGGGAGACTTACCACTCTCTGGAGGCTGCAGCCAGGTGGGGGTTGGCCTCTTCTCCCAGGCAACCAGTGCCAGGACAAGATGACACAATCTCAAGCTGCACTAGGGGAGGTTTTTCACAGAAAGACTGATAGCGCTTTGGAATGGGCTGCCCAGGAAGGTGATGGAGTCACCATCCCTGGTGGTGATTAAAAAAAAGGCTGGATGTGGCACTTAGTGCCATGGTCCAGTTGACAAGGTGATGTTAGGTCATAGGTTGCACTCAATGATCTCAGAGGTCCTTTCCAACTTACTTGATTATGTGAATCTGTGATTCTGTAAACCATGTCCCTAAGTGCTATATCTAGATGCCTTTTAAATACCTTTATTTCCCTTGGCAGCTTGTTCCAGTGCTCTTTCTGTGAAGAAATGTTTCCTACTATTCAATTTAAACATTTCCAGATATAACCTGAGGCTGTTTTTACATCCTGTTTCTTGTTACTTGGGAGGAGTGACCTACCTCTACTTTGCTACAACCACTTTTCAGGTAATTGTAGATAGCAATAAGGTCTCCCCTCAGCCTCCTTTGCTCCAGTCTAAACACCCCCAGCTCCCTCAGCTGCTCCTCATAGGACTCATGCTGCCGACCAGCTCCATTGCCCTTCTCTGGACATCCTTCCACACCTCAATGTCCTTCTTGTGGTGAGTGGCCCAGAACCTGACAAAGTACGCAAGGTGCAGCCCCACCAGTGCTGAGTACAAGGGGATGATCACTGCCCTGGTCCTGCTGGCCACACTGTTGCTGATACAGGCCAGGATGCTACTGGCCTTCTTGGCCACCTGGGCACACACCAGCTCATGATCAGCCAACTGTCAACCAGGATCACCAGCTCCTTTTCTGATGAGCAGATTTCCAGCCTATCTGCCCCCAGCCCATGGCACTGCACTGGGGTATTGGGACCAAAGTGCAGAACCTGGCATTTGTCCTGGCTGAATCTCATACACTTGGCCTTGGCTCACTGATCCAGCCTGTCCAGATTTCTCTACAAAGCATTCCTTCCCCCCAGAAGACCAACACTCCCACCCAGCTTGGTGTCCTCTGCAAAACTTACTGAGGGTGCCCTTGATCTCATTGCCCAGATCATTGATAAAAGTATTACAAAGAACTGGGTTGTTAAAAGGCCATAAAAATAAATTGTCCCACCAAACATGTACTGAAAAGAAACAGCAATACAGTATAAGATGAGGAACTGGTTCAAGCTAAACCTCTCCAGTGACTGAAATTATAGACCCTGACAAGGTAGGCTGGCTTGGAAAGTAGGACTCATGATAAGACTCCTTGAAAACAAGCTAATTAGAGAAAACTACTAAATGTAGACTATACTATTAGGCATCTATGGATCAAAATATATGCGAATGCATATGAATGCTTGCATGTGTTGAACAATTGCAATTATAAAGAAATCGAGCTTCAGAGTATTACAGATTTAAAAAAGGAAATATCAGTGTGAAAAAAACCCACAACCCCTTTCTTCCCATCAATTTGGAAACTTAAATGGCATGTTACTACTTTTGATAAAACTTTTGTTGAGCAAAGGTAGTATAGGAATATCAGAAAAGGCAATTAGCTACCTAATTTTCATGCAAACCCTTTAAAAGCTGCTGAGAAGTGAAGTACTATATATTTCATATACTCTGAACTGCAAAAACAATTCATTCCTGTCACAGCATGCATTTTTGATCAATAATATGAGTTAGCAAGCTGCTGATTCCTTGTTTCTCTAATCTTATAGCCATTATCCACTATCCCTGAACAACATTTTATTTCAGTAAATCAAATTACTTTGTAATACCTGTGTTTAACATTTTCTTGATGCATGGACAAATCAGAAGAATTTCCATTAAATAATTTGTTTCATTACATATCCAGTCATCCCAACAGAAAATGAGAAAAAAAGTACTGAATATCTAAGGTCTCCCACTTGACTTAAAGTATTTTTTACTGCAGTCCTTTCAAAATTATAGTAATTTCACAATAAAGAAAAAAATTAACAAAAGAAAAAAAAAACAAACAAACAAAAAAAAAAAAAAACACTGGGTTCTCCTTAATGTGTTTTTATAGGGAAAAATGAACTTCAGAAAACTTTTAATAGTTTCTCAGCTGACTACATTCTGAGTAACACTACTTGTTCCATTTCTGCATATACTTCAAAGTTCTTCATGTGCAGCAAAATGGTTGCAAATGGAATGAGATAGCTTAAGTTGAAGTTTGTCCAGAGAATAAATTAAATATTTTTATTAAGCTAATAATTTGTCTGATATTTAGATTACTTATTTCAGTTTCAGACATTTGCAGTCTACTAGGAGAGACCCGTTATTCTTGCCACAAGAATTTCTATGAGTTTTTCTTACTGTAGTATTAATGCAGTAATTGCTAATGCATTTATCTCCACAAACCAGAAATCATTAAGATTTAAATGGTGGCTCGATTCAATGACATTCAGGATGGTGCTCGCATGTCATTCAGATACCTCTTTTTTACCCTTTTGGTAACTACCCTGACATGTTTCCCTGTATGTGTCTCAACTAAATCCTACATCAACATTAAAAGAGCAACAACATTAAAAAGCCTGAGGTATCCCTGTGAAAATCAGTGCAGAGATTTACCAAAGCATATGAAAGTTACTTGTAATTTTATTATTTGTTGTGCTGGATTTTGCTTTTTTAAAACTTTTTCACCACTTGCAACTATTTACCACTGAATTTGTCAAATTTTTGCCCATCAAAAGATTGCAACAATGCTCAGTGATCAAAAACTTTATTCAGTGGCAAAAATGAGTTTGTAGACTCCTTACAGCTATTTAGACCAACTGTTCATTGGACATTAACAAGCAAGAAATACATTGACACTGAAAAAATTATAAAGAGCAAGTATATGGCTGATTAAGATTCCTTTAAAATGTATTGCATGAAAATTAGAGAAAAAAGTGTTTTGAGTATTACTTTGCATTTTTCAGACATGTTATACTTCACTGCAAGTAGCTCCATACATGCTGTTTTCCACTTTTTATCATCTCCTACTATAAATCAAATATGGTAATCAATTCTCTTTGAAAACCTCCATACCCCATTGCAAGTATTCTACATTAGATCTTTCTCTGGGGTTTTCTCACTGAACATCAGTTGCCTTGGTTAAGTCTTCCCAAAAACTCAAGAAATAACTTCATGAAAGTACCAAATTAATTAAGCTCTTTTCACATAATTAGTTATTTTATCAACCATAATTCCTGGAATTTTATAACAGCCATCTGAATTCAATGGTTTTACTGATAAATTTATGAACTTTTTCAATTTATTAAGTTGATCAAAAACATTAAAAATATGTAATTTTTACTGTACCGAACACTTATAGACACACATGAGAAATATGTATAGCCAGAAGTATATTCCTTGGGATATCAGCTTTCATCAAACTAGTCTAACAAAACTTTCATCCTCCATGAATACTCTAGCCCACTGGAAGGAATTCAGATCACTGTAGAAAATGATAGGTCAAGACCTAATACAGGTGGAATTAAGAGTTTCTTTCACATTAAAAAGATAAAATATTCTATTTTCACTTCATAACTAAGTGGTGTCTGGGCACTTAAATGGTATCCAGTTCCAGTACTCTATTCAAAAAAGAAAAAGCAACAGTAAACTGAAATGAACCTACAGGTATGGGCAATGAAAATGGCCAGAAGTCCAGGAATACATTATCCTGGGCCACATGTCTAAAATGCTTTAATCATTTCCATTGCACTGAAAACATACAAGATAAGCAACAATATACTGAATGGGAACACATTATGTCTCATTATCCACTCAGCAATGCAAAGGGATAACCATAGAAATTCAACATATAAAATGGATGGAAAAAAATTTTTGAACGGTGCATAATTACATCTACTGCTGCATTTTAACACTGGACTAAAGAGTAAAAAAAACCTCAAAAAGTTGTTTGGTTATTTTTTTTTTACTATAGAAAACAATTGGCTAGTGCATTAGATTTTCCATTTTATGACAGCTGCTTATTTTACAAAGTTGGACAGATAAAGTTCTACAATTAGTGCTTAGAAGAAAAAGATACAATATATTGAAATAAAAGAATCACTGGCAATTACTGCTTTAATAACACACACATGTATACAAATAAATCCTGTAATTGGATCTCGTTTAGATAAAACTGAAGAGAAATCCTCATTCAAATTTGAAAGCTAAGGGGTTAAAGAAATATAAAATGGCAAATTAAATCAGTTCTTTTCTTTGGACATCAGTCATAAAAAGTTAAAATATTTCTAAATAAATAGGTGTTTTAATTTCTTTAAAACAATAGTGGTTGACTCCTTCAGCTTTCTCTTAGATGCTTTCTGAAACCAAGAGTGTGCCCAAAATCAAAAATAAAGACTGCTGATTAAGTAGTCATGCTGTTCATGACATATAATTTAATCACCAATTGTTAATGTTTCTTAAATGAAAACAAGCAGTATAATTGATGTTTTTCAAATACTAGAAACTTTATGCTTTGTGGAACAATTGTTTTCTAATTTGGGACTCAAGATTTACGTGAACATTCTTAAATCTGTTGTTCCTTTTTTAAGAGGTCTATAGTAAACAAATAGGAAATAGATTTTAAAACTGTGACAACTAATGACAGCTACTTCAATTACCAAGAATTTCTTTTCTGTAGAACATGCACTTTGAACTGAATATTTTTTCCTCTCCAAATGACAAACAGTTCTTGAACTAGATTTGGTCTTTTATGTAAGGCACCTTTACTCTACTTCTATTTCCTCAAAGAAAAGTATCCACCACAATTTGATTTTGTGTTTTCAGCTGCCAAAACATAAACTGTAACAGCAAATTGGTTTTCTTACAAGTGTTAAATTTTCACTATACCCTTCAGATTATTCTAATTTTCCATAAAGTATTTTAACAGAACATTAAAATTCTTCCTGCCAAAACCCATGACTGTAGTGTCATCAGGCACTAAACTAAAGAGGTTCACTCAGGATATGAGAAGCAGGACATGCTCCAGCTCGCATTAGGGTGAATGAGCAAATTCTTATTGATTATAATAAACTGGCCAAGTCCCCTCAGTGGGTTGAGATTAATATTCCCCATCTCACGAGAAGCTTATTGATAAAATTTAGTATGTCTAAACAGGTTTTTTTTTTCCTGCATCTACCCGGTGCTGGGGCCTCTGAATTAGTTGTTCATTTCACAATTTCTGGTTTACTTCTGCTGATCTACTCAGAATTTTAAAAAGTAGCATTAATCCTATAAACTTCATTTCACTTGACATATGCTAAACAGCAGCTCCTTACCTAATAACTAACACACAGCAATCTTTGCAGGTCAAGTAATTTGCCAATGTAGAACAATAAAAATCACTTGATTTTGATGAAAATCCTTATACTATAGCAAAAAGGATCTGAAATAAAAACTGTAAGAAGAAAAACTTGTAGATACCAAGTGCTTAAGTATGAGGTCTCCTTCTAAATGGCAAGGGAATGCCTATTACTAGTCAGAAATACTGTGTATCACTATAATTCCATATGGAACCCAATATCCTGACAAATAAAGCTACTCCTATGGGTTAGGAACATTTCTGTCAAAGGATAAGATTCAATGAGGTGCCCACACTTGCCTTCTGTTTAAGCACAGAAATCAATAAATGCAATAGACTGATCGTGTGTTTGAAGTTTATCATGCAGTTAAGCACTTTAGGAAAACAGAACATGAGTTTAGAAACATAAACGAGATTTCTTAAGACCTTTGTAGGAAAGCAATTCACCTATACAAGAATTAAAGTCGACAGCAAGAGTTTCCACAGACAAATAAACAAGCTGACAATAACCTGAAGCGTTGGTGTTGCTGATTTTCAGCCACACTGTCACAGTGGAGAAAAAATTATTCATGTTTTTACAAGGATTAAAGGCTCCAACACTAGCAAAAACAACTAAAACCTTAGATTAGCACTGCCATCTCTTTCTCTTCTTTATAATCCCTGCTAAAATAATTAATCAATCTATCTAGAAACTCAAAAGTGATTAAACAGATTTAACAACTCTAATATCTTAGATTAAAAAAAAAAAAGAAGACAGTATAGTCCTTAGAATCCAAGTAAGAAAAATCTTATGTCTTTATGTCTTAAAATATCAATCCATTAAAGAATTCCGTTTCTTCAATGTAATTTTAAAATTCCAAGTACACTGCATTTATTGATATAAAAGGTACACTATCCCAGCCATAAGCAATTGAGTAGGCAACTGTACATCATGCTAGACTACTAAAGATGCAAAGAAAAAAAAAGAAGATAAGGTTTGATAGCTTTCCTATCCAAAAGCACAGAAGGGAGAATGTGCTCACACAAAAAGTCCACCAAAAAAAAAAAAAGTTTTAATAGTCCAGTGGAAAAATAATTTGTGTTAAAGGACAAAGTAACCACTATCCAACATTAAAACAAATTTCACTGCACAAAGGTTTATGTGGCAGTCTATTAAAACAGACCCTGCGAAGAGAGAGAAAACATGAAGGTCATGGCACCAAGGGGTATTTTTATCTTCATAAAATGCCATTGAGGATGTGACCCAGCAAACAAAGCACAAGCCCAAAGAACCCTGGTAATAGAAAATAAAATCCAAGAGTTTTTGAAGCAATGAATTAAGCCTGAACAATTCAAGTCACTCATAATTTTAAACTTTTCAAAAATATTCCGTGGAAGTACTGAATGCTTCAAGCCCAGAAATGTAGTAAAGTTTTGGCAAAAAAAAAAAACAAAAAAAAAAACCAATTGCCTCAGTTTAAGCTTAGTGGTGTTGGTGATATTTAGAGAAAAACCAACTATAACACTCTTTCCAAGCAATCTGTATCTTAAAGGATCTTTCTGAATGCTATAAGCGAAAACAGACATGTAAAAATTTAAAATTTACATGCAACCTGAGGAAAATGTTCCTTAATCTTCATTTGAATAAGCGATGCCTGCTTGAAATACTTGGAATAATAAAAACCACTGTGTAACAAAAGAAAAAAATAAAACAAGCAAACCAGCAAAATAAAAAGTGTACTTGTTTTCATCTGTCAGTCAAGACCTGACTGGTCTCTGATGTCAGCCAGTGTCTGATGCTGCTTCACTCCCTCTGTGCCTCCTGGGAGTCAGCTGGCAGCCAGCTTTTCTAGATTTGCACTATCTTTAATGATAGATATTGGGCCAAAGAAATGCTGAACAGGTAGTCAAAAATAAACTTTTCTGTTTCAGGTTTTTGTTGTTTGTTTCCCCCTAAGCAAGTTTCTGAAGTGAGTAAAAGCCTCACAAACCTTTCAGAGAAAAAGAATGTCTTTCTTCTTCCAAGTCAGATTTTGTTTATGACGGAACTGGGAAATGGTGCTGCGATTACCCCATCCCTTCTCCTTTACCTCTCAGGCAATTGGGTTTCTCTGTGTTAATTTTTCCTTGAACACAAGCGTACCCTTCAGGGGAAGAAATTACTTTGACCAACTGTTTGACTTATTCCAAAAGTGACTGCTTTCTCATCTGAAATTGTCAAGGTTGAATTTGCAGCCCATGAAGTTTATTAACCCACGACCTCTGTCGGAGGTGCCAGTGCCACAGCACCAGCAGTGGGAACTGCAGGGGCTCCATGAGGGGAGGCCAGGCTGCCCCAGCCAGACACAGCCGGTTCCAGCCGGTTCCAGCTTGATCCAGCCAGACACAGTCAGTTCCAGCCAGACACAGCCGGTTCCAGCCGGACACAGCCGGTTCCAGATGGATCCAACCACCCACCGCAGGGCGTGGCTGAGCCCATGGCAGAGGTGTCCCCGTGGGGTAAATGTATTTTAAAAAGGGCAGAATGTGGAAATGGTGGTGAGGGGTGAGAGGGAAAAAAAGTGTGAGAAAAAGGGAGAAAAACAGTAAAGGGAGGGCGTGCTCAAGGAGCAGAGATCCCCCTGCAGGCTGAGAAGAAGATCGCAATGATCACAACAGAGCAGACACCAGCACTGCAATCCATGGACAGCCTCTCCGCTGGAGCAAGTGGGTGTTTCCCAATGGAACTGCAGCTTGAGGAGAGCTCATGCAGGAGCAGGTTTACCCTGAATTACTGCAGCCTGTGGGGAGAAGAGAGGAGCAGCAGAGTAGCTGCTCAGGACTGACCACATGGCTGTATCGAACTTAGTCTCCCCAGTAACAAAATTATTTTAGAAACTCTTTGTTGTTACAACCCTTTACTGTGAGAATCTCAGAGATTAGTCATAATATTTAACTATATGAAGAACCAATATCCATTACATATTATTTCTTAGAACTGTCCAATTTATTGGATAATACTTGTCCTTCTATAAAGCTGCCTTTTACTTACACTGTTGTAAAATATCCTACTGTTTCCTGGAAAGAGAAAAAGCTTTTCCTTCTCAGTGTGGGCATGGGGAATATTGTTCTTGTCACTTTATTCCTTTAGGTAGAATCCCTTTATGCTTTATATATCATGTCAAATATTAACCAATGAAAGGACCAAAATAAAAAATAAACCCACACATACATACACACTGCAACCTTTCTATTTATATCACAAACAGAATAGTTTTAGATCAAGACCCAAAAAAAAAAAGGCCTTTGAGTGGAGCCAGTGTGTAGCAACACAACTTCCCAAGCATCAGTTACACACAGAAAGCTTTTATTTGGTCTCAGCAACTTTGGCATTCCCACAGGACACTGCCTTTTCAGTCTTTGTTCAACATTTATCCACAGTCAACAAGATCATTCACAATAGATGTCACTGTTGTCCATTAGATATCTTCACTTGTCGTACACTGCTTAAGTAGCTTATGCTTAAAGTTAAGTACTTGAAAAGTTAGTACAGCTCACAAACCCAAGACTAGATCACATCTGTGTGTGTAACCTTCCAACGCAATGGAAGAAATAATCAGTTTCTCCTTTAGAGGATTATTACATTCCTACACAATGGTGGAAGTGTTGTATGGTTAAATATGGAGCTAAATAGAAGAGTACTTGGGCAGAAGATATATTTCTTAATAAGAAGTGAGGGGGGACACAACAACACACCCCAAAGTTGCCTAAGAGGGCAATGCATTCTGATGCACACAGCACGTTTGATTTTATTAAGCAGAATCATGCTTTTTATTCATAAAATAGCTCATGCACAATTTGATCACGTTGTTATTTACTGTATCCAATACGTACTGTCACTGAATGGTCTAAAGCATATATCAGAACAATCTATAAGGATACATCCTTAGCCAAATCAGGCTATGGATGAAGAGTAAGAGCCTTATTGTGTGAAGTCAATTTCCTGACAATGAAAATAACAGTATGATTATGAAAACATTTGTAAAGACTCTGGGTCCACAAAACAATCAGATCTGTGACAAAAGTTAAAACAGATCCTTGAGCATTGGAATGGTGGTGTGCTCAGGGGTTAGCAGAAAAAAAAAATTATAGGAAAGCTTTGTGAATCAAAGATTTTTCCAATTAATAATCAAGCAGAGTAGAAGGAAAATGCTGAGCTGATTCTAACATATTTATAACACAAGATACCTTTCAAGAACATTTGAAGCATTCTATTTCATAAATATTGCAAGAGTAAGGTTTTCTTCCTTGCATGAGAAGCTCTCTGAATTCTTCCACTGTTGTTAAATTTGTGTTCTCAAATTATTCTTGATAAACATAACCACTTCTTAACACAATAATTTTATAGATAATGAAGGCATCAAACTAAAACCCCATGGATCTTACTTAGAACAACAAAATTTCCTTAAATTTGCAGGATGTGCCTCACCAAAACTGCTGAAATTCCACGTAAGAATGTACTGATGGTAACCTTTGTAGTGGCATTGAATTTCTGTTTTCTAAGGGTTTTGTCACCATTTAAAAATAATCTCCAAATTCATCCAAGCATCCCCCCATCATCAAGACACAATTGGTACTCAGGTACATGTCATAAGGGCAGATGTTTTTCCAATACCACTCTATCCCAATGGTCAGCTAACCAGAAGTTCAAGCAGAAAGAAATGAGGGATATAGGTCAGAGTTTAAAGCTGATAATATGGATCCTTTCTTTTCACCAATCTCAGTAGAAATTTTTTAAGTTCTTTTATAGTTTGATTCTCCTGTCTACTGAATAGGGTCTCTTCCCATCAGTAATTTGAAATCGACTGGTTAACACACAGATGTGTTGGAACGGACTGCCCAGGAAAGTGGTGGAGTGACCATCTGGAAGGTGTTCAGAATCGGACCGGATGTGGCACTTAGTGCTATGGTCTACTTGACAAGGTGGAAGTCAAAGATTAGACCTGATGATTTTGGAGGTCTTTTCCAACCTAAATGATTCTGTGATTCTGTGACCTGGACCCTGATCTGCTGTGAGAGGGACAAATCATGCATAGCTGATTTTTAAATACAAACAGAAAAGGTAATTTGGGAAGGGGCATTTTCTAAAATGAAGGCAGTTTCCCCGATAGAACAATATAGAATAAACTCAGAGTGGATAGCTAGAGAAAAGATTATATGAGTCCAGTTTTTCTTGACATCACAAAATCTGTTTTTTTTTTTTTTTTAATTTGCAGGAAAAGGGTATGATTTACTCTCAAGCTGCAACACAGGTAGACATAACTGGATGGTATTTATTGCAAATCTCCTGTCATATTTATTAATGCAGTATTAATCTAATGATGAAGTAGGCAGTCACAGAAAATTGCAGAGTAGGATAAAAAAGCATATCTTAGTACATTAAAATATGAATGTTAAAAGGAATATTGATAGAGACAAATGAGCTTATATATTTTGCTCTAAACATAAAACAGAATATTTTTCAAAAAAAAGAGAGCCACCAACAAAGAGTCAGAAATAGATCTTAAGTAATACAGAGACCTTGAGCTCCAGAAGAATTTTACAGTACTCTAATGAGATTTTTTTTTTCACTCAGTAGAAATTTGACAATGTTGCCACAGCTTTCTGCTTACAGTATGGTATTCATCTCGTCAGTCCTTCCATTTTGTTTATTTTGAAAAAATAAACTTCACTTTAATACGTCAGTGCAAAATTCTCATTTTGCATGTTTCGTGCTTTGAAAACATTATGGTTTAAGTAGACAACCAGTTCTAAACACAAGGGCAGTCATTCAAAAGACTGTTCTTTGAGAAACCCAAAGACATTGTTCTAGATGATCAACCACACACAGTCAACAGGCACAATATTTTTCAAAAGATGTAAAGTAATGGATTTTTTTTTTTTTTTTTTTTAACATGACGGAAATACCTGGATTTTAAACCTCTCTTAAGGGATAACTTAGCGCACAATAATCCCTAACATTTATGAAGGTGCTTTAGTCAACTCTTAAACACTTCTTTAAAATTATCTCTTTTTTTTCCCCTCACCATTTATCCATCACTTTATCTTTCACTGTCCAGCTGAGAACCAGCCATTAGTGGCAAAGAATCTACACTGATTCTAGTTACCAGACTGCTTATAATAGCTTCCCAACTGGCACCTCATGGAGGACCATATGCCATTTCAAGTGAAGTGGATGGCAGCATGCCCACTAACATTATTAGAACTAAAATTAATTTTAGATGTCCAAAACTCAGAAAATCTATTGCTCCAATTGACTTATTTTTTCTTCTCAAAATCTGCTGTGTCCTTCCTTCAGGCTTCTTAGAGCTAATTAGAAGGTTCCAACTCCTGTGCAGCTGCTAGGTTATTTTTGAGCTGGTGAAGGAAGAATGTCAGTCTGCACTTACAAGGGAAAAGAGTCTCATCTCAGAGGTGAATGTCGACTCTAAGAAGCTATTCTGACCCTCTAAGTCTGCATCAAAGGAATTGTTTTGACTTAACTGGAGTGAGCTTTAATATGAAGTGATACACTGTAATTTGATTTTGATTTTTCCTGTCATATTACATTTGCCATTTACTCAGCCTTGAAATAAATGGTATAGATAATAACATATTAATTTTTACTGCCAATATCACACAGTTAGCACTCCAGTTTGAACCTGGTCAGGTGAAACTACTTCATATCAGAGGGAGACCAAATTTTACCCTCAAACTATTACTTCAAAATTACATTACTTGCAAGTGGAGAATGACTGGAAAGATATTCTCACTATCAGCCACCCAGGACTAATGTTTCATTACATTACTAATTTCTGTTGTGCTTCTTTATTAGGCCCATAAACAAGTTTCATGAGGGTGGCCTAAAAATTCAATGTCAGAACCTTATAAGTTGCTATGCACAGGTATAAAGAGTAGACAGAGCTTTTGTATCACATGGTAACACAGAGAGTCTTCTTCCCCCATTCAAGTTCTGGTGGTCTTTAAGATTTGTATAAAGGATGTAATAGTTGTTTGAAACTCTTTCCCTTCATTGATGTACAAAAATGAAACACAAAAAAAAAAATAATTTAGGTTGTGAGGTTTCTAAACAATACAACAATGTACTCATAGGGAAATTCCTAACACTCTTCAAAACAGTTCCTGAGCAGCATGCTTTTTGAACAGTCAAAGTAAAGCAAGAATATCAAGTTACTTTTCACCAAGCTGGCAGGTTAATTTTCAGACATTAAATGAAGTTTGGTTTAGAATTCCACAGCTTTAAGTAAAGAAAAACAGAAATATTTTCAAATAGTGCAAATATTCATTTGCTAATTCACATAAATAAACACTAAAATGTTATATTTAGAGAATTTTTCTTTAGTTAATAGTGTTATGTGTAAAAGCTTTCTGCATGAAACTCTTCTTTTATAACAGTCTAATACTGAAGTATTTTAACTCCTAACTTATAAGGCACACAGATGTATTCATGGTAAAATTAAAACCATTAACAGGATCAAAAGAGTTAAAGTGACTGAGAAGATACTTGAGTTTTGTTAGCTGTAACTGTAATGGCTCCAAATTTTTGCTTCCTCCCTATCACAAGTAGGCAAAATTATCACTAGGCTGAAATATTAATATGGTACCAAGATTCCAATCAAGATCATTTGTTGGTTGGATAAAAGTGCTCCAAAATCATCTTCTCACTGATAGGAAGAGGTTTTTCTTAATAACTTTATAGGTCTCATAATATAAATCTAAAATCTCAGCTTTGGATTCTGGTAATGTGTAGGTGGCGCTGTGTGGGGGTGGCTGCCAACTGAACCCATAATGTCTATTGTTCCATTATTAGAAAGCTGCCATTAAGGAGATCTGTGTACTATCATACTTGCTCAAGCCCAAGTATAAAATTATATATTGTCTGACTCCTAAACTTGGGTGCTTATGTCAAGAAGAGATCAATAAGGCACCATAGTCTCAAGTAAATGGCATTCAGAAAGCTTGATTTTTTCCAAAACACGAGGGTTATCTACATACTATGTCAGAAATAAGAAGGGTTTAAATGGTACCTCCTTCTCCTCGTAATTCCTCTGAAGAAGAATGCTTTGAAAAGCTGTTTGCACACTAACAGAAGCAGCAAAATATTTAAATAGGAATTTCGAAGTCAGTTGTTTTCCTTTTTAAAGTATGAGCAGGGATTTGTAAGGTCTGAATTCCAACGACATCCTTTTGCTGAACAGCCTTCCTTGCCTGTACTTCGTTGAAGCGGACAGCAGACTACTAAACAGCATCACAACATGACAAACACAGGCACAGGGAGGTTTACAGCACTGTAAAACCAGGTTACATTGGCAGGAACGGGTTTCATTGCAACACCTGTAACTACAAAACTGGACTCTTACTGCCCTAGAAGGATGACACTAGCACCAACGATACCATTCGTCACCAGATTCCAGCCAACAAAGCTTGCAGGGCATTTGGATCTTCTACTTCACATTGCTAGCAATGTGTGAACTGTAGTAATAAACTTCAAGGTAGAGCAAGAGACATCTTTATCACATTATTTTGCCTTCAGTTATGATTCTGCTACCGTAACTTGAATTCTGTCGCAGCAGAATTATTGCATATTTATTATTCAGAGGTTTCTATCATATACATGTTTCAGATAACAGCACTTTCAACCAAAGTATTGTTGTATTAATGGGGGAAGTGATATTTTAAGTGAATAATCACAGCTCTTAAAACAAGGTTGTTAAAGTGTCTATGGATACATACATGTGAGTAATGCATTCTGTGTTCTTTCCTAACCACTAGCTCCTGAAGCTGTCCTTTTTTTCCAATCCTGTCTTTTTACAGCCTGTCAACAATTCTGTCAATAGCTTTTCCAGGTATAGTGTAAGATCCTTCAGTCCAAATAAGATGAGAAGTATCACTGAGAAAGCAAACAAGCCTGTGCAACAATTGTTCATGAGAAAAAGCTGTTACAGGTACCACAGCCTATTACTAAACCCTTGTGACTTGAAAATCCATCCTATTATGCAGGTTATTTATTGAATTACTGACTGCCAGAGGAAAACTTGCTTGTTTCTAACACAGACTGAGATGACAATCTGTTATTTTTAAATACACTACAAAAAGTTGCAATGCTAAGCTCTTTTTGTTTTACTAGCTTTCAAATAACTTGACCCTGATTTTCAAAGTAAACATAAAGAAAATGAAATATCTTCAGAGCAGCAGCATTAACCTCATTCTAACTAAACTACAGCTGTATAATTAAATCCTGTCTACTTAAGTCCGCTTGTTGAAATAGAGAACCCTGTTGTTTAAATAGCTGGTTTGTTTCTCATTATATCTCCCAAAAAGCTGTGAGTTCTGCTGTTGTGACAAAACCGTTGTTTATTCCAAAAGATGATTGTATTTCACAGAGCAATTTCTGTATGGGTAGGTCATACTGGAAGTGGAAATATTCAGAAACATGAAAGGTTAATTGTTGTTACTAGAATGGTCTTCAATAGGTAATAAATGCAGCTCCAGTGTAAAAAGAGAAAACCACTGTGCTGGAATCAGGAATAGCTAAAGCCAGGATGAAAAAAGGTATGTGCAGAGGTAGCAGCTCGATCTGCAGTGTAGGATGTACTGGGACTGCCAGTGTTGCCTGGCAACTGGCAGGACTGGGGGGCAGGCACCAAAACCAGCCTACATCCACAGTTGCTGTGGCACGATCTTTCCAACAAACTGCTGTTTCAGCTACTGTAGGCCATAAATACATTCTTGGCTTACTTTCCACTTTTGCAAGGAAAACTAGGCAACAGAAGTAGAGCAAGGGTTCAGAATTACATTTTAAATATAGTTAAATAAGAGTCTGATTCCTGAGGTTAAAAATGTCATATTTTCTGTTCTCTCACAGCAACAAAATCTAGTTTAATTTTCTCATGAAAATTCATGAAGAAATAATTTAAAGCTCATTGGATCAGGAGACAGTGTTGGAAAAATCCTTTCAGTGGTACATTCCAGACAGATGTAATTTTAAACTGTGCAAGTCTGAAGATTAAAACTTGAGGCATGCACAGTGTTGTGAATTCTAACTCCTCCTGACATCACTATACTATTCGGTGCAGATCCATCTCGACTACTGACCAAAAAATCCAAAAAATCTTCCTTCCCAGGAGCATCTGCATTATAGAAATCACTTAGGAGTCATACAGAGCCAGAAGCAGACCACTGGCACTACACTGCACTCTTATTATATTTAAATGGTTAATTGGTGCAAAAAAACCCTTAAATATTAATTCGATTTTATATCTGGGACCCATTATGGCTTTTCAGGATAACGGAAGCTCACTTTCTTGGTGAAGTCTTCTCTTGATACCTGAACAATTACAAAAGGCCTAAAAGCTGACTCAAAGTTCACATCCTGCTTGAATGGCATGAAAGACATTCTCTTTATATCAGCCTGTAACCAAGCTAAGCCAGTCACACAGGCCTGCCCGATCACTCTACACACAAGAGCTCCTACAAAAGCTTCGGCTGCAAAGTCATTTTTGCAGAAGTGTCAACTGAAGGCACATGCTGTGCTAGAGAGCTTATGACAGCTCAGAAGCTCATGAAGACGAATGCCAGATAATTTAGTTCACTTGCTTCTCATGCTTGGAGCTTACAGTAGCACATGAAATAAATGGTAAATAATTGAAACCTACAATGATAAATAGATGAAGAAAATTAATTGTTAAGTAGCAATTGGATCTCCTTCTGACTACTCTCCTTCCAATTTCAACTTACCCAGTCAAGAGAGATTTCAAGAAGTAACTTTATTCTGACCCTAATAATTTTGCAAAATTAATTCTTCTTTAAATTCTACCCACAAGGAAACAACTCTCAGTCTGTAGCTTAAAATGAACAGCACCAGGGCCACTTAATGGCTTCAGGTTATTAGTGTGAATCCTAGTCTTGTTCAAGATTTTATTCAGTATTGCTCTTGTGCTCCAAAATTATCTCATTAAGTGTCATTCAAGACACTAATTTAAATTAAAGATAGCATCAAATATATTGAGGTCAGGACTTGCTGATCTCTTTGATAAGTTTGGAATTTTATTTTAATCCTCTTTTATCTAAAATACAAATTTTTCAGTGTTACCACCAATTATATGGTGAGATCTTAACTAGGATTATAGAAAGATATTACCTAAGGTTTGCTTAACATGTGTTACTAATTTTCAACCCTTTTTTTCCACACTAACCTTTAAGCAAGTTTGGATTTATGGCGGAGGTGCATATCCCCATGCATGAAACTAATCTGCAAGGTGAGGACGCAGCAGAGTTGTGGCCCTGCAATGATCCTCTTACCATGCGTTTTTCAGCCCCAGTATCTCTGGAGCTCTAGGCTCTCTTAGTCTCCCAACCCTAACTCTATGCCTAATGGCATCTTGTTGCTGGGGCTGAGGTCCCTGTCACCATGGGTGGTCCAGACAAGAAAGATGTAGGAGCAGCTGAAGTGGGGCCCTGCTGGGATCGCCTTGGCATGTCTTTTCCAGTCCCATTGTTCCTGGAGCTGTAGGCTCTTGTATTCTCTCAACACTAACCTTTACCCTAACCCTAGCCCTAATGGCAGCTTGGCACTGTGGCAGAGGTCCTCATTGTCACAGAGGCCTGAGATTAAAAAGATTTTTCACACTGACCTTTAAACAAGCTTGAGTCTACAGTGGAGGTGCCCATCCCCATGCATGAAACTAATCTGCAGGGTGAGGAAGCAGCAGAGTTGTGGCCCTGCCATGCTCCTCTAATCATGCATTTTCCAACCCCAGTGTCCCTGAAGCTCTAGGCTCTTTCACTCTCTATGCCCTAACCCTAACCGTAACCATAACCCTAATGGCAGCTTGGAGCTCTGGCAGAGATCCTCATTGCTATAGCAATATAGCTGGGAGAGATTAAAAAGTGTGGAGCTGGCAACATTGGCACTCTGCTGTGATGCCCTTGCAGTGCCTTTTCAAGTATCAATGTCCCTGGAGCTGTAGGCTCTGCGCTCTCTGAACCCTAATCCTAACCCTCATGGCAGCTTCCTCCTGCTGAGATCCCCATCAACAGGGCTGGCCTGGATTCCAAAAGTGCACAGTGAACAATCTCAGTACCCTGCTGTAATGAAATTTCATTTCATGAAAGGAAATTCAAGATGTTTAGTCAATGTCTTGGTTGTTTTTAAATATTCAGCATTTTAAATATCAATACTTATCATTTGAGTAATACTTTACATCTTCCAGGTGTCCAGCTTCCTTGTGCTACATTTTTGAAAACCTAGTTAATTTTCATGCCTAAATTTGATTTTGAGGTTTTCGAAGGTTAGACCTCGTCAAATTCCAACCTTTTTTTCAGAGGAAGGACTATATGCCTAACACTAAAATGATCTTTCTTTACTTTCTGCTTCATAAGAGGGAAATGCTGGGTCTCCCTATTAAAACCAGTTACTTAGTTGTTTGACGTACAAAAATAATATGCTACCCTCTCCAATCTGCTTTTTGGTATAACTGAAGGAATTGAAATAGAAAGACTAATGAACTCTGAAACAGACACACACAGAAAGTCAATGTAAATTAGCTGTTTGCAGGCTGTTTGTTAATTTGGACCAGTGGATGGTATTTATTCTGGCTGTATGTTAGTGTGTTTGACAACTGCTTGTAGAAGGTGAGGTTAGCTGAGGACAGTTTGCTTAAAAGAGTACATGTTACTGTTAAAATACTTACTAATAAATGGTACATACTATTATTATTTCTATTATTCAGACATTGTTTACATTATTACATGTGTAATATTTACATTATTACTTTAGGTTACATATTTCAACATTTTTTTAAAAAATCATAGAAATGTTAGAGATTTTAACTATGAAATAATTATGCAATGCATAACTGAAATTTCAGATTAAGAACTAAAAGTTACTTTTGTCCTAATGTCATTAAATAATTTGACCAGTCAATAAAAGTAGCATCAAAAAGACTATATAATATACTTGAATTTACATTTGAAAAGTGTTTTAGAGTATGAGGAATTCCTCATGAAATAGGCCTCCAAACAGAAAAGTTAACAAAAATATTTCTAGAATTACTTTCTATATTTACTTAATAATACAATTTTGACATATTGAATGGGTGGTTAAGGAACAAAGAAGGTGGATTTATCCTTAGACAGCTTTTCTTATCAAGATGTGAATGAGAATTGGCATCATCCAGTAGTAATATAAATATAGTGCATAAATACTGCCAAACAAGTGGTCGCTTTTGAATTCATATGCGTTTTGTTTTCAAATCAAGAGATTAAGATAGGCTTTTATTGCTTTTTTTTTGCAATATGTGGCTTGCTTTCTTCACATCTCACAGTAATATAAGGGCTTCACAAAAATAACCTAGCAGACACCAACATGAAGAACGATGATTCAGGGTACCATTCTTGATATCATTCCTTATTTTATGTGTAATTGTATCTATCACTTACGTGGATGTAGTAATCAAGCAATTAGACAAAATGTATGTTTGACTGAAAACATTCCTCTGTTTTTGTGCCAAGACCATGTGAAGAGAAATGGAATTACAATATCTCAAGCCCTGGCACTCTGCTTCTGTCTACGTTCACAATCACTATTTTCCATGTAGCTGTTCAAAACTAATTGTATCTTTCAGGATAAACTGAAGGCTTAATATTTAAGCTACAGCATTTACATTTCTCACACACAAAACTATGAAAGATCTGTTACATTTGGGGTAAAGAACTGCCAAAATTTCATAGAGTTTCCTACTTCATATTAAATTTTTCAAATTTATATTTAAAAATGCTTATCTGCCTTCTCTGCTTATATTTCTCTGCCTCTGCTTCTCTGTTTTCCATATTTTTTTTTCCTGAGCTTTACAGGTACAGGTAAAAAGAACACTGGTCATTTTGCAGTTAACAGGTGCTTATAAGAAGTCATGGTGAGTTCAAGAGTAAAGTCTTTTATGTATTTAAGTAATACTTTTCCAAGAAAAGATCTGCTATTGCCATGGTCCTTTTAAATGATAGTGCAATAGAACTGTAGGGAGAAAGGCACCAAAGCACCTTGATGTTAATAAATATAAGTAATTCCAAGAGCTTTACAAAGAAATGTAGCAGAAAAAGAGGTTTATGCCACTACCTTTGCTTTCAGCAGAACCTGTAAAACAATGTCTAAGACTATCAAAGACAGAAAAGGCTGCTGAGAACTACAGAGGATTTGCTGAGAGGTTAGAAAAACAACTTGTTCCATTTCAGTGCTGTACCAATGGCAGTATGCCTCAAAGTTCTGTATGTCTCTTAGGAGATGCAGGACTAAATGCTCTAAGCACCCATATCAACCTGTACACCTGAGGGCACTTGTTATATTCCAGGAAATGTGGAGCATCTCTTAAGAATGGGAGCATGGATTTCACACATTCACTTGCAGCAATGTCACTAGAGTTAAGTACCAGTCTTAAGTACTAGGCAGATAAAAACTATTTTACTTAGATTCTTGTGCTGCTTAGAAATCTTAGCCTAAATTTATGATCAGAACCAGAGGTTACTAACTTTAATTTAGCATTCAGAAATATAATGAAAAAGACCGCCCCGAAGAATGCCTGGCATGTGCAATACAGTATAACAGGATGTGTGCAAAAGTCCCCAGCTAGCCTTGAGCGCTAGAAAGGGAACTGGAAGCGATTCAGAAATGTTGGTATTGTAGCTATGTTCATTACCTCTCCTAATAAGCTTTGGTAAAACACCAGACTTTCTAGCTCACAGAGCTGAGAATTCTCAAAGACCTAGAGTGGGTTCCCATTTGGTGACTCTATGATACTGTATTTCAGTCAGTCCTTGTGTCATCTTGTTTCTGCTTGGCTTGGAGGCTATAAGCATTGTCCCTGTTATTTACATTATTCAGAGAGAGAGTGAATAAAACTATGGGAGAAATATAAATATCCTTATATACAAAAGAACATTGTATTTTTGTCAGTTTTGCAGTATCAGGGTATCTTTTTTTCTTTTTATTTCCTGTTCATGTATTTAATTGTCAGAGGCTTGAAGTCCCTTTACACTTTAGACTCTATCAGCTTCTGAAGAATGCAATCTAATAAGAATTTTTGGTGAAATTAAGATTTAAACACAAATGCAAATGGATGGTTGCTTTTCTCAATCAGTTGTCAAGTAAAGCAGAAAAAAACCCATCTGGCAAAACCCATTTCATGACTTTCTGTAATTTATTTGGCTTCTCTTAGTCCATTTTTCATGAAGTTGTCATATGTAAACTAGTCCATGCTTGATGATAAATAGACTTTTTGATATGGAAATTCAATTAATAAATAATGCACATAAGATAAAAAGTTTTTTTGTTTATTTTTAAAAATTCTGGCTTAAACCCATGAACAGCTAAAGTTGTGATTTGATGAGTAACTTCAGCTTTGGTTCTAGTGTTTGATAAATCTGAATAGCAATTATTGGAGGAGGAATTATTGCATTATCAATACAAGCAATTATACATTACAATACTGTATTCTCCTAAGCAGGATAGAACTCCATGCAGGGTCCCTTTATAAGTAATATGAGCACTGAAAACCTCCTTGCTGATGAAATTTTAGCTGTGACCAATGTATAATTCCTTCAATTGTAAAAAAAAATGTTGCTATACTTTTGCCAAAACATAAGAAGGTGCTCAAACGATGTCACAAATACATATATTGAAATACATTTGGGTCTTGTTTTTTTTTAAGCAGGCCGATGATCTTGCAACTCTTCCAATACACAAATATAGTGAAACTTGAATCTTTCATAGTATCACATGATATGCACAGTATACTCAGCTAATCATCATCCACCTGAAATTCTTTCTTGTTTACTGGAATACCTGTACAGTGAGGGTTTTCTCAGCATCTCCATCAAGCATCCTGGCCTATACTTCTTCAAATCAGATACTTATTCTGCCAATGAAACATTCTCTCAGCATTATCTTCTACCTTCTACTGCATATTTTTTGTATTAGCTATTTCCCACAGAACATAAGTTCTTCTCTCCTTGCCTCAAACAGACTATCCCTATTTGGTTTAGAGGTCTGCCTCATACATCTGGATACTCCTTATTTACTTCAAATATTAGCTTAGCCAATTTCTTATCTCATTTAAGCAAGTTATAAAGGATCAATCTTGAAAGAAGAGTTTTAGTCACAGTGAAACAGGCTATACCTGAAAACCCCTTAACAAAGGAATATACTGGATAGGTTACTGGAGGTTAACACTTACATGTTTTTTTATCTATAGCCAGACTGCAAATATTAAGTAATATTAAGTAATGTGTATTAGCACAGAAAAGAATGCTTTAGAAGAAGGCAGAAAAGAATGTTTTACTTCCCTTAGACAAATTAATTATAAAATGACCACTCAGGTGGGTGAGATGCAGAACTAGGATGTTCCTGGTATGTATTGACTTCACAGAGTGTCACTCTTTACATTGGCAGGTTGAAGCTACTTAACAGAGGCATAGCTAAAATATATTTTGTGCATGTTTGAATTCCTACTGCTTCTGAAAGAAACATTTATGACTATGCTCCAGGAAATTGTTCTTCTGTAATTTCTGAATGTAAAATTACTTTAGTAAATTTACATTTTGTTAATTGATAACATATGTTGCAATTTCATCTTCATAACTATTAAACAGTTTGACAAAAAGCGTTTTGCCTCTGTAACCACAGCATCCCAGCAACTGTTTTTACATATATTGAAAACACCTCCATTGTCTCTAAAAATTCATTTTCCATCAGTCCTGTCACCTCCTACAGTCTGTTTACCTTTGAGTTTTGTTTCCTTCAGCAGCACCTCTAGAACAAAGAGTCTGTTTCAGGACTGTGAAAGGGTTTCAATGTTAGCACACTAGGACTGAGTAATATATTTTATATTGATATTAATGTGCAGTAAATTCCTTATGTGCTATGAATATTGTTGCCTCTGGGTCTACATACACAACATGTTACCTCTGAACTGTCAGGTGCATTAATGATGGCATGTACTTTAGCTCAGTCTGGGCTAAGAAGACTGAGCTGATTACGTTGTGTTGGCATATAGGGCTGCAAAAAGCAGTGAAATTTTGATCCTATACAGAAATACTAATTTCTAAGTCTTTTCATATTGCACTCTTAAAAGCAAGGAAACTGTCAAGTTTTATATATAGCTGTCCTGAGATAGAAGATTTTTGCAGTAATTTCAAGAAGTTTTAGATACCGTCAAAAAATTGTTACACTCTTCATCTCTGGTCAAAGTTCTCATTGACTGAAGAGGCCCCAGCATGGACTGAGAGCCATCATCATTTGTATGGCAGAAAATCTCAGAGATGTTTGGGAAATGAATGGATGCAACAATAGTACTTCCACACTTTCATGGATATGAAAGACAAAAAGCATCTTAATGCTGTGGGACAGTGGAAAATGTCTAATACTGTGAGAGAATACTTCACCTCACCAATACCCAATCTTCAGCCCATACTGCTAGTGACAGGTACAGTAGATAACGAAATAGAAGACCAGTTGTAGCCAGAAAGCTCTGCATGTGCTTGAAAGTCCTTACATTTGGCAAAACAGATCTACATGGAAGCACAAAGTGTGGGAAAAGTAACATACTGGTGGAAGAGAGAAGAAAAGCTCCACTATACTCAATACTTCGCTTAAATGCCAAGGCAGGTTTCTTCTAACTTGAAATAATAGTGTTTAGATCCATATACTTTTATAGCTAGGGAAGAGATTTTACATCTCGCACAGCTAGATATTTTCATCATATCAGCCTGCTAAGTCTCATTTTTAGACATCTGAGAGCTAGAAAAGTGACATTCCTGCTCTTCCATTATGGTTTGTTCACCTTGTTACACAAGAATGCTTATTCAGAGCTGTTGTCCACAACCATAATGCACACTGATACTCTCTCCCTGTTACTTGTCCCTATTCACTGTGGGTCTCTAGAGTTATAAGAAAAGAACTGGTATTTTTCTGACTTACTTTGCTAAATACTACACTTTTATATAAAGTAACATCATAGGCATTTGTAGTACTTTAGTTTGTGTCTGTGTTGAAGGTAGTACATTGTTGTGAAGTGAGAACCATATGGCAGGTCTATCCAGGACCTTACTGGCTATTAAAAGAAATCAAGCAACTTCATATATACTATTGTGTATTCCCAAGGATCATCTATTCCTAAAAGATTTTCTGTTTTTGAAGGCACCTGACCCATCAGAGAAACATGGTAACCTTGCATCTGATATATTTTTTTTAAAAGTGAAAATAAAGTTCAAAAGACAGAACTGGAATAGAAAAATCAGAAAGATTAGGAAACTGCATTGTGGTTCATCTGGCCAAGCATGCAACAAATCTGAAGCACCAGGGATGGGATACAGCACAAGTGACAAGTGAGAGAGCATAACTGAAACTTTATGAAGCATGATGGTTATCCAGAACTGCTTGTATGTCCACAAGTGGTCTAACTCCAAGGTTTTCTGCAGATAACGCAGCTCAAGGAAGTTTAAGGAAAAATGTGAGAAAGAAGTGTAATACTTAGGGTTTTCACTTTAACAGGTAGTACTTTCCATGCAGAAAATAGACTGCCAGTTCCTTATTATATAAAGGATTTTTGCCCTGCCTTTCAGGAAGGAACAGGGAAGTAACAGAGTTTAATGATGCCATTTTATCACAGTTGAGAACTTCAGCTATTCTGGAGTGAGCACAAGCTGAAATGAACTATGTGTACCTTACAAGAATTTCCAAGTAATATGGGTTTTGAACTGAACCCATGATAGCCCTAGAAATTTCATTTAAAACATCTATTTTTGACATTCTAAAATGAAAAGATTAGATAAAGGATGGTTTACTCTACAGCCAAAAAACTTCAACTCACTGTAAGTGCCAGTATGACAGGGAAGCATACCGTCCTGGGTATCTGCCAGATGCTTGCATGCTGTTCCAAAATCTAAGTGACTGCAAAAATTAATGGAATGTTAAAATAGAGAGAAGGAGTAAAGTTAATGGGTTAGATTTACAGAAGGAAAGCCAGAGCAGGCTGATAATCTGCGTCTATTCCCTTGCCATAGATCAGTAAAACATGACTGGGAGGAGTCACTGGGCAACTGGTTTACAAAAGCTGTATGTGCACAGGAAAAGAGTCCAAAACAAGCAGAGAAGAGAAAGAGGATAATTCATCATTTATCAAGTACAGAATCAAAACTCCAGCCGCACAAAGGACCTGTAGACAAACACTGTGATTATAAAAAACTAAGAATAAGAGAGAAAACCCTATCTTTGCTATGTGAAAGAAAGCTCTCTATTCAGTAATGTAAACATGAGCATTTAGAGGCATTTGAGTTGTACTATCATATCCAAATCACTTAGCAGATATCACAGCAGAAGAGGAGGAAACTTGCATCTTTCTTAAACAGAATATAGATTCCAGGTGGAATACCCTAGGATATTCAAAGGATCAAGAGATGCCTGTGTGTACAAAACTGAATCAGAGCTGGAATGTCTCCATTGGCTTCAGTGAAGCCAGGATTTAATGCCAGCAGTGATGAGACTAAGGGCCAGCAGCCCAGGCTTTACTTATGCATCCCAGTGACTAAAAGGAAATAACTTTAGGGGATCAGTTGAATTTATCTCAACTGATTCTCTTTCTGTAACAACAGGAAAACCATTGGTGCTCCCATGGTTAAGAACACCAAACCAGGCACTAAAGCCAGACAGTGAGAAACACTGGAAGATCCTCTATCTATTCAGCACTTTGGTTGTTTGGCTACCTCAGAGGACAGATAATTAATTCAGAAATGATAGCCCTTTTGTAAATGGCAGAAAGAAGAGAGGGGAAATGATAGTGTTTTTGCCTTTTGCAAAATTCCTACAGCTCTCAAAGACCTTCATTTTAGGTAACTTACATTTTGCAGTAGATCTCCAAAGCCATTAACAAGTATCTCAAGATTCTGTGTGAAAAATGACATACGTGGAGTAAAAGCTGTTTCCAGACAGGAAAGTAAGAGCGTGGGATCAAAAATCAGACACAAATAAGGTTGGCCGCAAGCACCAGCATTCCACATCTTTTGTTCCTTCATGACTCTCTGGCCTTTGCAGTTAAGCACTACAGCTACGGAGCATCATTTCGGCAGGAGACAGGCTCTTACCTTGCAGTGCAGGGTGCTTCTGTGCACGCACAGATGTCCGCTCTATACAATTAAGTGGAGCATCACACTTAACAAATTACATATTTCTGGGAAGAAGGCAGTCAGAGTGTCTGGGCCAGACATCTAGGCTACATCTATGTAGTTATAATTAAATGTACCTAGGAACATTCCTGAGCACTGAGATCAACTGATATGGAGCAAATGCATCTATGCTAGGGAAGTCTCAGCCTTCAAAGTATGATGAATGTAACCAACCTGCCTGCTGGATGGATTTTGGATTCCAAAGCATGCCAGGGAATTTCTTGGGAAATAACTGGTTAAATAAAAGTCGAAACTTAACCATGGGCAACTGTAAAAAGCACAGACTACTGAAAGCCAGGGGCTAAGAATCCAGATTGGTAAAACTGTAGCATAAAAATCCACTCAAACCACAACTTTGGTTAATGTAACTGGACTGGTCCAAAGACTTTCTGGTGAGTCGTCATGTCTGTGACAGTAATCTCACCTAACCAGCAACAAGGCCACACAGCAAGAAAAATGCAGCATGAAATTGTGGATAGGACATTGAGGCATATAAAGGAAAATCACCTACACAGTCTCTGTGTGCCTATTTGCCTCACTAACCCTCACTATGGGATTTATACCATAAGCATAACCCAGACAAACAGTATTATTCCACATCCAGTTTCATGCAAAAATTGAGATTTCTGACTGCATCTCTGTGTTCACAAAAATGTATGCTGGTGTAATAATATTTGCTCAAATCCTTATAAACAGCATTTTCTGTGCTATTATTACAGATGTCAGTCTGACAACATCTACAGACCCAGTTTTGGTCAGCTGTGACTGAGCACCTAGGTTTGGCTGAATGGCCAGGCTGATGATGCATGTCCTCAGCCAACTGGCAGGAGCATCTTTTGTTTCTCATAGAACAAGAACAATTATTTCTACAAAGAACTCAGTATTAACCAGGTTTTTAACTGTACAAGTACAAACCATTTTTCCAAACATGAGTCACTCAGAAGGAAGTCAAATAAGCAGCTTGGCTGGGCTGAATGATCAGAAAGCTAAGTGACACAAATTCAGTAAGCCTTAAAGAAAAGTAGCTTTAAAATTAAGAACACAGCAGTGTTTATTAAATCTCCTGAGAAGCAAGTTAAACCTACTTAAGGAAATGGAAAAGCTATCTATGTGTTGAAGAGGTAGGTGATTTCCGATGCCTACGTCTATTTCCTTTCTTCTAGGTGGCCAGATGAGCAAGCTGGCCTTGGGACTGGTTTGCCATGTCCAGCCATAATCCCACCAACTTGCAATCCCATAACTCTTTTTTCAGAATGCAAAAGCAGTTTTAACACAGAAGAAATAAATATTTAGGATCATATAGAGCAGAACAATATTTCACAGTCTCACAGCCACAAATATTTCCTGCGAAAATGCAGTGATGGCATTGCTAAAAAAATAATTGCTAAAAATAAATTACCAAACCAAAAATCATCCATACTTTGAGAAAGTTTCTGCACTTTAGAACTTTTATCCTCCAGTTCATTGGGTAGGAGCAGATTGCATGCTTATGAAGTTTCCTCGATTTGTTGTAAGATTATTTTATGCTTTAAACATGACAGATGTCTTGAGATGAAGGAACATTGATAAAATATAAGAAATTACACAAAATAATCCCTGACCAATACCCTTTTGGTATTGACAGCACAACAGAGTTCCTAGAACATCTCCCAGTCAGCTGATTGCATATATCTGCCTTTCATAAATTCTTTTCTTTAGTGGTATCTTACATCGTAACATTCATTATGTCCCCCCGCAAACCCTGTTTTGAGGGATTGTAAAATAACTGGAAAAAAAAAAAATCTTAGAGGTATTTTAGTGCTATCAGCAGACACTGTATAGAAATCTTTCATTATAAATTAACACTATTCAAAACAATTAGAAGGTTGATGTTGTAAACACACTTCTGTACTAATTCCACACCATGTAATTATCTCTCAAAATGTAGCCACTAACAGCAGGAATTAAAAACTGGCATTACAAATTGGATATCCACTTTTGGAGATGGAAAGAATCCCTTGTGAAGAAAGATCAACAACATATTCCAGGAAATACACTCTGTCTTGCCACAAAATATGCTCTTCTTTTAAAGAACTTAAACTTTTTTTTTTTTTTTTTTTTTTTTGCTATGATCTTCTTCCAGAGCAGAATTTCCAAAAAGGGTTTTTAGATGTTTGAATAACAGCTGTATGTTCATGATACACTTATAAGAAGTCAACAAACTTATCTGTCCAGGAAACATTTCGTCTATTCCCTGAGACAAAGCTCAACAACAATAAAAGCGCTAACATAAAAAGCTGGTAAAAATATATATTCAGAAATAAAAGCCAACATTTTTAAATTAGATTTTAAATTAAATTTAAAATTTAGGAAATTAATAAAGTAACTAAAGAAGCAGGAAGAAGAGAATGTAGGCGGTATATTGTATTAGCTGTAGTTTAGCAAACAATCACGTATTTGTAAACTGAGTTACACATGTACAGGAGTCTGCACAAAGTTGATAACCTGGGGCAGTTAGAATTGCAGAATATTGAAACCATTTAAACACATGCTGAGTCACTTTTTAACATGTTTCTTAGCTTGGCAACACCAGCAAGAATTTAAGCAGTGTTTATATTTCAGGAGCTATATGATTTTATGCCTTAATTTCCTTAATTTGACATTAATGCAGCACCTTTTCTCAATTTTCTCTCTGACTCCTGGTTCAAATTGCCTAACCCTTTCAGCTCTTGCAGAGCTAAAAGAAGTTTATAGAGAGAAGCCAGATAATTCTCCTATTCCTCATTCACTGAAAAAAGACCTAGGCTGTCAGTTAGTGGTACATGATAAGGTGCAGGTTGGTACTAGCCCTTACTTTCCAAACAAGAAAGGATGTAAGTCCATTCTAAAAGCCCAGAACTCAGATTGCCTTTCCTAAGGTTCGGGCTGTTTGCCAGAGATTTGCAATGCCATCTATTGTATGAAGAAGTTCTGTAGACTTTTCTTCAACGTTTGCAAGAAGTTCTAGGGAAGTCTTCTAGGTAAGTCTAGGAAAGTCTCTAAGGACACAACAACTACCAGAACTATCAGTAGAAGAGTGTTTAAAGAAGCTTAGGGAGTTATTTGAATTTTCTTTTTGGAAAATACTTAGTGTGTACATATCTAAACAAATCACAGCAAATTGCTTTTGCATTAATCTTCCTTTCAATAAATGCTTTGAGAATAACCTGGATGATTTATTTAACTAAAATTAACCTGTGTTTATCTCATTATTGACTTTTATGTCCAACAGTTTCCTTCAATTTGAAAAATATAAAAATTTTTTAAGATATTAATAGCTGTTAATGGCTATTAAAACCAGTTAGCCTAAGCAATCACATCATTTTATAAAAATTACTTCCTTCATGTCCATTTCAATAGGAAGCACTGTTCTTGTATAAAGAGATGACCATTGTTTCCTTAATTCACTAATATTTTCAAGCTTAATGTACCTAAAACTGATGACAAAGAGAAAAACAAGTTTTATCAGCATTTTGCTATTGCCTACATTCTCCTCTGCTTAGGCCACTGAAAAGTCTCTTTAGAATCTGCTTTGTCAGCTTTTGGTTTACAGAATTTTGACTTAATAGTGAAAACAAGGAACACGTCAGTTGTCTTTGGACTCAAAAGGCAAGATAGGACATAAAATTATAAGTCACTCCATTTCTATTTAACTATGGAAATACAGTTAAAACAGAGGAGTAAGAGGATCTTTTATTTAGAACAATTTGTCAGGCAGATTAGGCAAACCCACAGTCTTCAAGAAATTATTCAAAACCTCCTGTAAAAAAGTTACTCCCCTGATAAATTACATTTACCTTGTGAATACTATCCTCTGTTTCCAAGCTTTTGTTTTCAGTAACCCAAAAAATCCTTACCCCTACCAGTTCAAGGACGCATGGTGAAAAAGCAAAGGCACTGTTTCTGGACAAGCATAGGTAGCATTCACACACTACATTCACACACAACTTTATGAAACATCAAGATTACAGAAAGACGTTTTCTGAAACTTTATATTTGTCTGACTTTCAAAACATTGTCTTTGAACTGGGTGGTAAAATGTGACCTTTCAGTCAAAATAATTCATTTTTGCTTTCACAATTACTAAACAAATACCATGAAGGCTTAAATATTGTTTCATTACAATTGGACAGCAGTATTCTAATATAAAACTGGAAAATATGACGATAGCAGAATCAGCGGTATATGGAATATTGTGAGGAAACATCAAATCACAAATAGCAGAAATGGAAACACTGGGATCCTCCCATTTTCTTTAAGAGCCAGGAGAACCATACCATACTTCTTGCCTATGCCAATCAGATGGTACAGAGGAAGACGAAATTCCCTTGGAAGACAACTTTAACGAAACTGGAGCAGAGCAGGTTTTCTGGACAAGGACAGACATTACATAAAGGATAACTGTGGAGATAACTGCAGTGGCCAATCAGTCTTACTACATCACAGAAAAGGAAACGTAAATACAGATAGAACTTCAGTGTCCTAATTTTGGCTGTCATAGAGTTCATTTTCTTCTGTATTTTGGATTTAGGATGAGAATAATGTTGATAACACACTGATGTTTTGGTTGCTGCTAATAGTGCTTGCCCAAAGTCAAGGACTTCTCAGTGTCTCATGCTCTGCCAGGGAGGAGCTGCACAAAAAGCTGTGAGGGACCACGGCTGGGATAGCTGACCCAAACTGGCCAAAGGGACATTCCACACCAGAGAACATCATGCTCAGTGAATGAATGGGGGGAAGTTGCCTGAAAGGGAGAGCCGATCATAGCTTCGGGCCAGGCTGGACATCAGTCAGTGGGTGGTGAGCAATTGTATTGTGCGTCACTTGTGAAATCACTGATTTCTTGAGTTTTATCTCACTCTTTCTCTCTTTCTCTCTCATTTTTAATTACAATTAGTAGTAGTAGTAGTAGTAGTAGTAGTAAGAGTGTCATTATTGTTATTATTATCTTTCATTTTGTTTCAGTTATTAAACTGTTCTTATCTCATCCCACAAGTTCTGTTTTCTTTTCTTTCCTTTTCTTTCCTGATTCTCCCCTCTATCCCATTGGTATGGGGCACAAAGGGTTGAGATAACCATGACATTTGTGAATAAGACAGTCTTAAAACCTATCAGTTAAAATGCTGATTCAAATTCTATAAAATGGACAGTTCAAGTTCTCATTCATAAGACAAATACTGCAGATAAGTTGAATAAGGTGTATTTAGCAGTCCTGGCTTACCTTTAAACAATGTTTTTATCTAAAATTTGTCATATATTTTGCCCCTTTGTAAGTATCAAAATTCCTAATCCTCTGTTTCCATTCCAACTGATCATTGGACTCTCAAGCTTGAGCTCTAAGAAAAAATACATACAAAAATGTCTAGGTTTTATTTAGAACTTATCAGAAGTTCTGAAGTCTTTCTGAAGGAGATGATTGGTGACAGCCAACATGGCACAAAGGACAAATTGTGCCTGTCAAATCTGGTGGCTTTCTATTATGGAGTTACCACATTGGTGGATGATGGAAGAGTGACTGATGTCATCTATTTGGATTTCTGCAAAGCATTTGACACTGTCCCACAAAATATCCTTGTCTCTAAATGGGAGAGACATGGATCTGATGGATGGACCACTCGGAGAATAAGAATGGTCACTCAAAGAGTCATGGTCAACAGATCCATATCCAAGTAGAGACCAGTGAGTGATGAGTGATGCTCTTCAGGAGCTGGTATTGGGGCTGACACTATTTAACATCTTTGTTGGAGACATGAACAGTGGTATTAAGCACATGCCAAACTGTCTGGTGTGGTTAACACATTGGAGGGAAGGGATGCCATCCTGAGGGACCATGCAAAGCTCATGAAGTTCAACAAGGCTACGTGCAAGGTCCTGCACCTGGTTGGGGTAATATCCTGAGCACAAATACAGGCTGGACAGAGAAAGAATTGAGAACAGGCCTGGGGAGAAGGACTTTGGAGGCTGCTCAGTGAGAAGCTCAACATGACCCAGCAACAGGTGCTTGAAGCCATGAAAGCCAGCTGTGTCCTGGGCTGCATCAAAAGCAGTGTTGCCAGCACAGCAGCTGGCTGGTGAGAGATTCTGCTCTCTGCTACTCTATCCTGAGACCTCACCTGGAGTACTGAATCTAGGTCTGTGATTCCCCAGCACAGGAAGGATATTGACCTGTTAGTACAAATCCAGAGGAGGGTCACAAAGATGATCAGAGAGCTGGAGTACCTCTCCTAGGAAGACAGGTTTGTTCAGTCTGGAGAAGAGAAGGGTCCAGGAAAACCTTAGAGCAGCTATTCAGTACTTACAGCCCACAAAAAAGCTGGAGTGGGATTTTTTTTTTTCAAGGGCAGGTAGTAATAGAACAAGGGGTAAAGGCTTTAAACTGAAAAAGAATGGGTTTAGATTAGATATTAGGAAGAAATTATTAGAATAATAGAATTATTAAGATTGGAAAAGAACTCTAAGATCACCAAATCCAACCGTTGACCTAACACTACCAGGGGCACCACTAAACCATGTCCATACGTGCAATATCTGAATGTCTTTTTGCCATTGGCCTTCTTCGCTACCTGGGCTTACTGCTGGCCCATGTTCAGCTGCTCTTGGCCAACACCCCCAGGTCTTTTCCCACTGGGCAGCTTTCCAGCCACTCTGCCCCCAGCCTGTAGCACTGCCTGGGGTTGTTGTGACTCAAGTGCAGGACCCAGCACTTCACCTTGTTGAACCTCACACAATTGGCCTTGGCCCACTCATCTAGCCTGTCCAGATCCTTCTGCAGAGCCTTCCTACCCTCCAGCAGATCAACATTCCTGCCCAGCTTGGTGCTGTCCGCAAACTGACTGAGGGTGCATATGATCCCCTCATTCAGATAATTGTTAAAGGTGTTAAACAGGACTGGAACAGGACCCTCTTCACTGTGATAGTGGTGAGACATTGGAACAGGTTGCCCAGATGATTCTATGATTATACAAATAGGATACAGTTTTCATGCTGATGACATTTGTCTGACACAAATAAATACTTTTGTCAGAAGAGAATCTCTCTGGTAGAAGATGTGAACTGTTTCAAACAGCCATTAATCCCTTGTTTTATTTTCATATCCTATCACAAAACAGCATCAATGCAAAGTAAGAGAACAAGAAAAAGAACTTCCAAATTAAGTTAAAAAAGGAGTTACGTTAAAAAAGGAGGATACTACAATTTATTATGTGCATAGTTTTTCACAGAAGTAATATTTACAGTATTATTTGTGAGAAATACCAAGTAGAAGATGACAGAAACACTGAGATGACATGGAGGAGGTAAGATGACATATGCTGTTGAACAGCAGAAACCCATAAGGGCAATGTAGACTACAGAGATTACAGCACCAAAATGTGTTATCAAGGAGAAAAGAAGCAGGATACTTCTTGGAGAAGCTTTTTTCAGTGATGTATTCTGTCCCAGAGAGTGCCCAAGAAAAGCAGGCACACAGGACAGCACATAACTGGGTCCTACAACTAATAGCAGGTTTTGAATAGCTGTTAAGTATGTATCTCTGCTCAGGCAGTAAAGTTAATGGCTGCTTGTTCACTGCTAACCTAATAAGCTTTTTTACTGGCTAAAAAATGCTGGATAAAAATGCTATTTAATTGCTTCAACCTTTTTCTGAAAATTATATAATTCCTCATATGTGCTGTTCATGTAGACAAGCCTCTGTAGAGGGAAGGTGGTGAGACCTGCAAATCAGAGTTGGCCAGTTATTTAGCCTCTTGTGCTCTTACAAAGACTTCAAGGATGATATAGTCTTGTTTTTTAATACAGGAAAGAAGTTGGTCATAGGGAGACAGTTTTCTTAACCATTTCAGCAATATGTACATAACCATTAATTTTAAAGACAGGAGGAATCATTGGAATCATTATCATCCAATCTCACCTTTTATCTACAGTTCACCTAATGTCAACACACAGCTCAGATGCTTTCCTTAGCTGTACTATCTTGAGAACTGTCTTGTACTGTCTTGTTGATTGCAAAGAGGACTCAGCACTGGAAAAGTTGTTCCTATGCTTAACCTATCCATTACTTTTAAAAAATGTAGAAATCATTTAAAGCACACCCCTGCTATATCTCTTGTCTGCACTTAGTCTGTGTTTCAAATTATTGTAATCCTCCATACTGTTATCCTTTCTCTAAAAGGGATTCTAACGAATGACAGATCTTTTCTCCACATGGATACTTTTTGATCATTCTATCAAGAAATCTCAAATCTCTTCTTAGATGAAGACACCAGTTCAAATTAATGCTTTGTCACAGACCTGGGAGAACAAAATATACATAGATATTTCTTTGAAACATGTACTACTCTTCCTTTTTCCTCTTCAAAACTGCTGCACATCAGCTCTTCATAAAGCAAAAATTTGTGGTCCTGGTGGTTCTTACACAAGTATGTTCTCCTCATAGCAAAACAAAACACTTCCATTTCAGATGGTCTCTCTCCCAAGCTTCGTCAGCTGCCGTGCTTGGAACCGCTCTGTGGTTCTGGGCAAATACAGGTGTATTCACATTAGTGGTTTAGTTCAAATCGGAAGAGTACTTTAAATATATATATATATAATATATATAAATATATCTCTTGATTACATATATTGGTACACACTCAGGACCAGATCACATGAGCTTGATTATTTTTGCTGAGGGAAATCCCTTATTTCTGCACACACCCGGAAATTTCCTCACATACCAGGAAAGAACAAGAAATGGCACAAAGAAAAGTGCTTTGTTTTTAAAGCACATAGTTAATTTCATCATTACAGCAGGAAAACACATCAGTTCACAAGAAGACCAAAAGACAAACTATGTGTACTTTCCACTGTTACAATTTTCAGCTACTGTGAAAAATAAATCGAGCTATTAAAAAAGGTTTCTTCTTTGTGTTATTTTTTGAGTTATTGCTGAGATTATCCTTACATTAATTATCTATATAAGGTAACTATCAATGCTCTCTCTATCCCAGAAAAACTAAAACCTACAGCTCTGCATCTTTAGCTTTTTGAAGCCATGAGTGCAAACACCTTTTAGGATGTGCTTGTTCCTGCCTACCAAGTACAATTTTTGACAAGAGAAAACAGGTGACATGGTGACATTTTTAATCCACTTCTGATTATTAAAAAAGGTTTTATCAATGCTACAATATAAATTGCATTTAAACATGCACTTAGTGTATTTTTTTATATTTTAGCATATTAGCTAATTTGACTACTCCGAAGCCAGGTATTGGCAACATAATAAAAACCCAACACAAACAATATCTACCTGCCCTCATAATTCAGAAATATTACTTAGATAGAATTCTATTTTTCTCAAACTTAAGAACTCACCATCATTCACATAAAATAAACAAAAAATAATTTAAGCAACAAGTTAAACGTTCATCTTGAATTCCCATTTGAAAGTTTAGTCATAAATTGTATATTTAAGTCTGTATTTCTCCAGTCCTTTTATGATAAAATTTTGCATTTTAAAAAGAAGAAATTAACTTTACAACTCAAACCCACTTTTTTATCCCCTGTCAATAGGCGTTTATTACCTAGATATTTTATCAAAATCATAACAAGTCTCTTTTAACATCTTTAATCTATTCATAGACATAGTCTCAAACTGTTACTTATATAAAAAAGTTTTATAAAAAAAAGGCCTCCAAGTTATTAAATTGCTCTCAAATTTCATTGTCCCAGGAAAAGTAGAGAATTACCAATGAAATTACTTTAGCAGCAGGATAAAATACCTATTGACTGTGACAACAACAATGGAATCCATCTGCTCATGGACACACAGAGCAGCAGACTTTATGACTTTGAACTCAGTCTAGTGAGAAGGAATGGTTCATATATACAGAAGCTAATCTTTATGATGCTTCTAGCCATACTAAAGAAAGCATCATCTCCTCAGTAAGAAGAAAAGAGAATTTGCAAAAGTGAGCAGTACAGCTGTTCCTATTTTTTGAAGACTAAAAAAAGGCTGAAATTTCTCTAGACTTTAAAAGTAAAATAAAATAAGTAAGAAAACAGTAATGTAAAATAAAATGAAGTCATGGCAAAAGCCTATTTATAAAGAAGGACTAGAATTGCAGAGGGGAAAAAATGCATTTGATTTTTTTTTTTAATTTCATCAAAGTAGCTATATTTTATTTTGAACTACAAAACAAGAACATAATTTTATACATCTTTTTATTATGCTGCCAAACCTAGAAATTTTTGAAAGTTCTAAGCATCTTAAAATTGTGAAAGAAATTAAAATGCAGCATTTTGTAAAACCTTAGCAACAACAGTAACCACCCTGGTAATCCTTGCAATAATTCTGTAACAAAGGTATTGCAAGTGCATTTATTTATGAAGTGTAAACAAGCAACCAACATTGTTATCATTTGGAATTGAGTTGTATAATGTGTGCACTACTAGTGAACCCAATGATTCTGAATGCATTTTCAGTAGCACACAAAATTAACCTTTCATATGAGTGCCTACATTTCCCCTAGACATCTTTCCTGTCATATTTCACAAGCAATTTGGGCAATGCTTAGTGTTTTAGCCCATCTGAATTATGCATACTCCTACACATTCCATAATGTAACTAAAGAATGTTTTCAATTCTCGGGCATGATGCAAATTTATTATAAATAATTGTAAAACCCAACCAACCATACAGAAATAAAACACACTTACTGAAGTTAATCCCACACATTCTTTCTTCCACTGTCTCAATACATCAAACAGTAATTATCCTGTGTTTAACATAATAGGACAGAGAATATTTAGCCTGAGAGTACTCAAATTGGTTAAATATAGATAAATATCTATGATAAGATAAAAAATGCCAGTTTTCTTCTTTAAAGGTCACTGCATAATAATTATTTTGATGTCATTACCAAAAAGGCTACACACCAGAGCCAGCTCCATATGGGTTATGACTGAAACAGCAATATCTGTGTCCTATTGTGCGTTAAAATTAAAATGCAGATTGCTGCTGTTTTGGGGGGAGGGGGTTGTCTGCTTCTTTGCAAGAAAAGAGAAGGAAAAAAGGGAAAAAAGGGAGAAAACACAGAAGAGAGTTATCACGTAACACTAATGTTATTAATTCTGATCTGAGAGACTTATTTGGTTCCTATTTCTGTACCTTAATGACTTCCAGTCCCTGCATCATTCCACTCTAATATAAAGAGGAACACTAAGCTCCTGACAAACCATGTGGAAAAACCCAATCCATTTTCCATAAATACTGAGATAGCCTGCTAATCGCTGGAGTCCTCAGACTTATGTTAGTAAGTACTTCTAACTTCAGCCTACTTTTTCCTGAAAATGTCACTGACATAAAGGTGAATATTCTCAAATCATATTTATAAGCCTTACATTATGTCTGAGCTTTTGAGAGAGATTCAATGGCAGAGTGCTAATGAAAAATCTACATGGGATTTTCATTCTGCAACCTTTCCTACCAGAAACCTCACTCCATATATTTGCTGTTAAAGTATAAAGTCTCCCATTAAATTATCCTACTTCTTAGAATGAAGCAATTAAAATTGCTCAAATTTGAAAGACCAGAGAAGACACTTTCATGAAGAATATGTACATATTTTTTAATATAATGGATGCAGTTGTTAAATAATAATCTGTCCATTAACATCTGTATTGGGTCTGGCTGGGATGGGGTTAATTTTCCCCTTATCAACCCTCACAGCTGTGCTTTGTACTGGTAGCTAGAAGGTTTTCATTTTATTGTCTCTCTGCCCTGTCCTGCTGAGGATGGGAATGATAAAGCAGCTTGGTGGGCGCCTGGTGGCCAGGCAGGGTCAACCCACCTCAACGTTTTATGAATACAGACAGAATCTGGTCTAGTGTAAATTAATTTTAATTGTAGCATTAGCAATGCTATTAGGAGTTATACTGCTATGGATAAATATGCACATCAATGTGCACACTTATGAGAGAGCTTCAAAAAATGATAAAGAAAATGTTCTTTTCCTTTTTTTTTCTCATGCATAAATAAATATATCACCTGGAAACTGAGTGAGAAATTATTTATCCCCTGCAGGTTACTCTTCCTTATACAGTTCATACTGTCTGCACACTGTCTGCAGGATGACTTTCTTGCTTTCTCATACCAGTTTGAGCTTTCTCCTATTACTGAGATCCTTAATAAAAAGATGTCAATGAGGAAGGCAGGAGGAAGGAATCAACTAGCCTGTCTGTCAGGAGATTTGGCCTACTTGACAGGCATTTGGTCAGCCTCTAAAATGGCCAAAGGAAAATTTGTATAATCCTAGCTCCACCAGTAAATAAATCTAAGAACTTTTGGTGAAAATATATAATAGTATGCAATACTTAAAGCATAAAATACCTTAGGTGTGAAAGAGGCAATGAGATCACCCTTGGCTCTTCTGTCAAGCAAATGAACCAGAATTGTCCTTGGAAGTACAAGGACTTTATGAATAGTCCGTGGTAAGTTGGACAAGACATAAAAGGCTCAACATTGCATAATAAATGACCCTTTTATATGTACAAGAACACACAGTACTATTCACTAGCACTGAAAATACTGAAAAGTGGCCTTCTAAGCAAAATCAGCTTTTTTTTTATATAGATGTGAACGTCAAAACCCATACTCCTCTCTGCAAGAGGATGATGGGACAGGTGTGAACCCATTAGCTAGCTAGCAGTAGTTTGATACAAGCTTCAGAGGAGGTAAAGACCTGAGCAGTAGCTGGGCCAAGAACTCCTCTGGCAAGCCCACAAAGCAACAGTGACACTAAGTGTTGGTGCATATGAGCTTGGAACATGTGACTAACACATAAATAGCAGGTGTTTTCTTCACGACTCAAGGAGCTTAGAAAGTTGTGAGCACAACATACATCTCCATTGTATGCAGCTTTACTATGAGCCAACCACTTTTTTCCATAAATGTGACAGGCAGGTAAGCTGCCTTTGAGCTTTCCTTGCTAGGCAGTATGGCTGAATGGGGGTGATCTCGCCTTGAGCCCCATACCAGCCACTGTGAACCCCAGCCAAGATCAGCACAGAAGTTTAGAAAGCAAGGAGTCCACTCTGAATCTCATGACTCAGAGGGAAGGTTTCCTTTACCCTTTTATGTCTCCAGTCTCTGTGTAAATCATTGTTACTTGCTTGTAACTTGTTTTTCTTTTGCATGTTTCTTCCATGTGGTAAGGAACAGAGTGAACCTTCACCATCAAACTTTGTTAAGTCACACCCTTACAATACCATACCCAAACCACTTTTCCTAATACCTTTAACAGTGATTCTTTGAGTGATATAAATCATAAATTGGACAGGACAGGATCCTAAATCAGGATCCATGACAAATTAGTATGACAGCAACCAATGGTTTTAATTACATGTCTATTCCACTTCCCAAATCTCTGGGGACAGAAGCCTGACAAGCCTGTTTACATGAACAAAACAGTAACTCCTTGCTGTGCTGCATGTCTGGTGTATAACAAGATCTCAGAAAAATTATAACATAAAACCTGTATTTCACTTCCACTCAAGACACTGGTATAAATCTATGTGATTTGCAGGTTTGAGAATGTATTGTACAATGTGGCAAAAGCTCTGAAACTGAAGTTACTAATATAAAACTCAAGTTTGTCCTATAGTTATGCTTGCATGATTGATTTCCAGGACTGTTGCCTGTGTGCACACCCGTGCACTTTAGTCAGAAATTCCCCAGTGGCCCAGGAACCCACAGTTGGTGAGACATACAACTGAATGGAAATTTCACATTAATCTAGCCAAGGTGACTGACTGAGCTCCTGGCCTCCTTCACAGCAATTTATATGTGTAATTAGCAAAGGAGTCCATAGGTGGGAATTCCATACGCTTCCGAAAGCAGCTCATGATATGTCTAGAACAATTTGAACATTCCACTGTGTACATTAACATACTGCATGGGGCATCTGGCTATTCCAGACGCTTCCCAGGCAGGCCCTGATGCAAAATTGGTCAAGTTGTACAAAGTTACCTTTAAATAGTCAGGATAAATCTTTCCTGCAGATACCAAAACAGTTGCATAAGACAGTCTTTTGTGCACAGTTAGAGATATTTTGTATGAAGTTTAAGATAATTAATAACAACAATTTCTGTATATAATGAAGTGGTCACATAGGACCATGGGCCAGCCAAATTATAGAAATTCAGCAGAACAATAGTTTCCAATGCAGTTGGAGAAACCCTGTCAAAGACCCCTGCAATGGAGACTCCCACAGTCATACATCCAGCAATCAATGACACTGTTTGAGACAGATAATTCCTATGCTAAATTCCGAAATGGTTTATCTGTTTTTTAAAAAACAATCACTCTATTTTTGAACATCTGTGCAACAATGACTGGTACTCAGGTGTACATGACAAACTTACATTTTTCTTGTAACTGAAAGAAATATTCCATGCTTTTCAGCCTGATCTAAATTTTCCCTTTTCAAAATACCTCACTAAGTACATCCTCCCACAGAGTTTCAGCAAGTATGAAAGTGGTGGAGCAGCCTAGCATCTAGCAGTAGCACTGCTATCAGAGTACAATGTTCACAGCACTGGTACAAAGTAAGCTCTGTAGGCTGTAATTATTGAAGTGCCAGGCTGCCTGTTTTACAGAAGCAAACACAGTTTATAAGTCATCCAAAGTAAAGTTCCATTTGAAAGAACAAATAACTGATTTGCAAGTCAAGTCCAGCAAATTATTGGTCAAAAGTATCTTTGCTTTTTCACTACTAGACTACAACCTTATAGTGCTAATTGTTGCCTTTTGAGTCCACTTGAATGAATAACAGACCAGTTAAATGAGCAAGGATTGAAAAGGTTGGTACCAGCCTGAAATCAGTCGCTGCATGTTATCAAACCACAAGTCAGATTTACAAATTGTTTCCAGTAGAGTGATAATGAAAACTCCCTCAGGGCATGGTCGAGGCAGGACAGATGGATCATTTCTTTAAGCTAAAAAGAACATTTTTTCTTAGTTGCACTGGCTGTTGTTTCTGGTCCTTGAACTTGTAATGAGACGGATTACCACAGCTGGTTTGGGGAAGAAATTGTTTCTTGCATCTTATTAGAAGAGCTAGATGGATGGGATGGAGAAAAAGAATAAGACCTCAACTCCTTTAGCTGACTACTAGGATTACTTGGATCTATCAGCTTGTGTCTCCTCAGTAGTATTAGGGTGTTTTATACTAGACACCTTGTTCCTGTCTCTTTCCCCCTCTGGCATGCAGCATTATCTTGTCCTAATGACTTAAGTTGGAATAAAATTTTAATTAATTCAGAAATAGGTGGACAAGGTTTAATAATTGGCCATTACATAGCTCTCATAAAATCATAGAATGGTTTGGATTGGAAGGGACCTTTAAAAGTCATCTTGTCCAACTCTCTGCACATCTTCAACTTGATCACATTGCCCAGAGCCCCCATCCAGCCCAATCTTGAATGTTTTCAGGAACAGGGCATTTACAACCTTTCTGGGAAATCTGTGCCAGTAGTTAACCACACCCACTGCAAAAAAACTTCTTCCATTTATCTAGTCTGACTTTCTCTTCTCTTAGTTTAAAGCCATTACCCCTTGTCCTAGTCCTACAGACCCTATTAAACATATATGCACTTATACCCCTATATGCATACACACACACACATATAGATGAACTAATGGTCCCTATTTTTTTAAAAAATAAAATTTAAATTGCTTTTCAATATAAGAGGGAAAGATATTTTCTGCTATGAATATTTTATCTTTAACCTTCTAAACTACACTAGAAACTGCTGATTAGAGACACCCACTATCCATTTTACCCCATTGCTAATGAAAACAAGTCCTTCATTCAAAGCTATTTTTACTGTTAAGATTTGCATAATATAGCTGTGCTCTGACTCAGATTTCTGCAGATGAAGCAACTTTTCCCTTCTTCATAAAATTTTCTAATTTGAGGTCTAAACAGCAAGATAATTCAAAAACAGTTTTAAGAACCCAGCTCAATTATTCTTCTTAGTTAGCAGAAATTAATACAACTAAATTACAGAGCTGTAGCTCCAGTGAGTTTATAGAAATATGTTTATATTATGGGTTCTCATAAGATTCTGCTTCTTTTAATTAAATCTCCTTATTTTTAAATGCCCATGAGGGTAACTTCTAATCAAGATAACATATCGGTTATTCTCGTGTACATATTTAAATTAAAGTAGCAAACATAGATGAACACATGTCTTAGAAGATACGATCACAATTTGCAGAGACAGAGAAATCAAATTCCTCTTTTATCTGCACAAGTTTTCTCATGACAACACTCATGTTCTGGTCTCCCTAATTTTATTAAAAATGTGATAGCAAGAAAGAGGTCGATCAAATCTTAATTAATCTTAACAGAAATTGAAACAGTAGAAAATTCATGAAGGGAAATTCTGTCAAAAGTTACTAAAAAAAAAAAATGGTATCTTTAGCTCAGGCAGTCCTGAGCAAAAATAGCTGAAAAACTGTCAGGATGTCAGAAAAGTCTGTGTAGATGTTTTCCCATTTCTGTGCTCCTCCCTAAGGATTAGATTTCTGTATCCTGGATCAGCACAACACAGCTATTTTGTTGTTGTTGTTGTTGTTGTTGTTTGATAATTTAGGGGTTTGTACTCATATTAGGGATTTCTACATCATAGACACGAGTCCTCACTTTTCACATTTCCTACAACCCTTCTTCTTCTATGTAAAAAGATTTAGTTGCAGTTCCAGTGCAACTCAGAAAGCAACACAGGCCACTATTTGATTCAGCTTATTGTCAGCATTCAACATCTTGTCAGTCACTTCAGTAAAACTTGTGTATCACTGATCTGTTTGTTAGAAAGAATATGTCGTTTCATCATTGTGCCATTTTGTTGAAATTGCTAAAATTTATGTGACCATCCAGATTCAAAATGTGTTGTATTAAGATTACTTTGATCTGTCCAAACAACCTCATCACTAGCATTTAAGTCGGGCTTTATATACTGTTCAATTATTACTTGAAAATATTTAACAAAAGCTGTGAAACATCAGAAAAAAATATAGGAAAATGACTTATTTTTAAAAATTCCATGTTATTTGACAGAATGTCACATATTTATCAATATTTCAAATTTTAGTAAATATTGATCCTCTAGAACAACTTTTATCTTTCATGTACTAAATCCAGAGTATCTGAATGGAAGCAGTATTAAATCAGAATACAAAAAGCAATAATAATGAGGAACAAAACAACTGCATGACTCCATCTCATCACTTGTATCTTTCTCTTCTGTTTTGAAATAAGGCTGTCAGTGCTGCAAATGTGTTCTCTTCAGTACACATTTTAGAACAGTTTGTGGGATTTGGGAAGTTCTCCAATCTGCACACAAATGTTCTGCAGTAACTGCTGCAGGCATGCAAACTGAAGACACCTCAAGACATAATATTATTTTAAATGTGTATTTTTTAATGTGAATTTCTTCAGATAATAAATTGACAGGTAAACAATTGGAAACAGTAGTGCTGTGGTCATATATTGCATCATGTTTCATCAGGAAAGTACAACCTGTTGGACTGCTGCACTAAAAAAACTAGAAAATAATGTCTTCATTGAGTGTCTGGAAAGAAAGAGGGATAAAAACTCATCAAATGGACTAACACTTAGCTATTATCTGCACTAATTATGAGAACAATGATATTTAATGTTAACCCTGTAGATGTAAAGTGTATAATTTGTAGCAATTACATTACATATTTAAGAGCTATTATCTTTACTGATTAAACAATTTCCTCTGGAAGCACTATTTTGAAGAGCTACATAAAATAACAGTGCATCACCTACTCAAGTGCACAATTTCTGCAAAAAGACTGAATTAAGCAAAGCATCTGCAACAAAGGCAGAACTATCCCCTGGGAAGTTTTCCTTTATCTGGTCTGGTGGTCGAGGAACAACAAGCAGCCTAGCATTAAAGGGACTGTGCACAGGAAATGAGGGTAGCTTTAATAGTTTTCAAAAGATGAGTGATGCTTTTTTCTCACTTATTTTCTGTAAAATAAATAAAGAAATATGTGGTAACTAACTACAGCCTACATGTTGGTCACATGGGATGCAGTTGGGAACACACATGAAAAACCAGAACAGCAATATGATGCTTAAAATTAACAAGGATTTTAGCAATTTATACTTTATTATCTTTTATTTTTAATTCTAAGCAAGTATACATTACTTGAGAACCAAAACAGGCTCACTGGTTTTAGCTACATCTATCACAAAAATATGTCAGGAGGTGACCTCTCTGTCATGTTCAATCTTATTCTTACAGTCTTACATTTGAAGGAGGCTTTTTATTATCATTACCTTTAGCAGAATTATTCTAAATCATAATTTAACTCAGGGTATACTGAAATTATCTGAAGCCATAGAATCAGGTCAGGCAACTTATCTTTTTACTTAATCAAAAGGTATTAACTATTGCAAAAACCCTTATTACTACCTTTATATTCTTCATTTCAATTGAATACTTTGATATTTCTGGTAATAAAGCTTTTCTGGTACAGTACTTGTCCAACTCAGTTCTACACAAGAAAATATATGGTTGTATGTGAACTCATAAGCAGTTCATGTGTTATAACTCATAGGTCTATTCTAAAAGAGGATAGTAGTCTTTTTAAATAATCATGGTGACTTCTAAAATATAATTTGTTTTGAATTTTTCAGTATTGCAGCACAGGATTAGTTGAAACCCATGAAGCCTTTTTAATTTTTTTTTCTTTTATTGGTGTTTTTTAATGTCTGGTTACCTGAGATGACTACACCAAGAATGAGCAAAGGCAAAAATTTATAAATTATACAATAAAGACTCAGGAAAAATATCAACATATCTAAAGAGTTCTGAAAACATTTAAATTCCCCAGAAATTAAAAAGTCCCTCCCCTCATTTGACAGATTGAAGAAAAATGTTAATTTAGAAGTTTTGGCCATGTATCATCAGGTATTAAGACAATTTATGTTTTATAGCATGATGGGCTTCTGGGCCTTCTGCCATAGTTACCTGTCTGAAAGGGAGGCTGCTCAAGATTGCTCTGCTTCTTTTTTCTCTGCTAGGAGAAGCTCAATAAGAATTTAAACAATTTTAGTGCCAACTGCTACTAGATCAAGCTGAACATTAAACATATGGAACACAATTCTAAAAGAAATGTTTATCTGCTCATCATTGAAGAATTCCTGTTAAATCCAGTTCTGATGTATATTTGCTATAACTGATAATGAGAATTATAAGGCTCTTCTTCAGCAATATAATTTTCTGATTATAGTAGAGAAAAAGTACAAAGGAGTATAAGGGCAATTTTGCTGTGCAAGATATCAGTGACTATGAGCTTGGTCATTGCCAAATTAGTAATGCCTATACTGAAAGCTGCAATGTAGAAATGACTTTAAAGAGCATGTGTATTATAAATAGCTCTTTAAATCCAATGTGAATTGTTTTACTCTTTACAGTAGAAGATAGATTTGTAATTTTGCTGATCAAAAAATAGCCACTTTTAAATTGTTAGAATAGACCTGATTCTGGAAGATTTTCAAGTTTTACTGTAGCTTTTCATAATACATAATGTTTTAATTGTCAATTCTTAGACAGGATATTTCTTATCATGTTCAAAGGACACAACCAAATACCAAAAAATCAGAAAACAAAGCATTTACATTCAGAAACTGGCAGATAAGTATCTGTGTGTTGTTTTTCTACATAGAAACCATTTTGAATCATTAAGTGGTTATTATTACTTCAAACATGTTGACACAATTCCTGAAGCCAGAACTTAAATGAACACAGCTTTTTATGTTCATAAGCTAAAACTGTCTTATTTCTTGATTCTGTTATTTGCAAGATCTGCAAGCATTATTACTGTGTTATACAAATGAATAGCTACAACTGCTTTAGACAGGCTGCTGAGAAAACAGCAACATTATTTGGACTAATAGGGAAAGACATGCTAGTGGGAAAAAAGGGCCTAACTAGAACAGATGCTTTGAACATGAGGGGGAAAAACAATCCTCTATGGATTAACTTGATAATATTTAAATCAGTCTAGATCTTCCTTTCCATGGAAAGAGAAATACAGTACAGATGAAACTCAGCAGAATCACATTAAGAAACCCTTGGATTTTATGGTTGATTCTCCTCCCCAAAGAAGCAGAACTAAGGTGCCTTTGCACAGACAGACAACTGGAAGGATTCTAGGAAAATATACATGGAGATAAGCTTGCAACTGTGTGAACTTGCTTCAAGCCTCCAATTTTAAGAGGGCTGCAGAAATGGGAGACACTTTGTTTCCAAGATTGCTGCAGTTGTGGCAGCTGTAGTTAGGGTAATGTTATCACTCGCTGGGCACATCTGACAGCTGCTGTTTTGACCAGCACCAAAACACTTTAGAGCCAAAAGCGCAATCTGTGATGCCTTGACAAGAGAGGCAAGGCTCAAATGAAATTAGTTTATTTCAATATTGGTACAGGGGTGAAGTGCTAATGAAAAATCCCCAGGAAGCTATGTGTATACCTATCTGTGGCCTTCTCATTCCATAGCAATACATAAATATTAATGAATCAATAGAAATGTTATCACAATTGGAAATATGCTCTTTATTTAATTCAAGTGGACTAGCAAAAAAGAGAAAGGAAAAGACAGGAGCATGCTACCGTATTACCTGAAGCTTTATGAACGAATTTAGACAGAGTATGTATGTAATAAAACTGCACAATAGTTGCTGTTTTTTTCATGTATACAAATATATGAATCAATATATATTATTTACATAAATATTTACATAATATTAAGTAAATATGTAATATTTATACAAAAATAAAAATTTACATAATATTTACATTCATTTTTGAATACTTTGACAGAGACTCAAAGACAAAGCACGTAAGAAGTAAATTTTTTTTATGTCAGTTAAAAAATAATTAGATACTAAATTTCTTTGATGGTTCATTCCATCTTCTTACCTTATAACTTCTTTCAAATGCCAGATATTGCTACCATGATAATCCACAAAAAATAAAAACCAGGGCGATATCTCTGGCATAAGCAAAAATTACTTCCTAACACAAGTTTACAGACTGAAATCAAGTATTCAATAAATTTTATTTTAGCTGTTTAAGAATCAAGATTTCAGGTCAAGATGATTAACTCATTGACTATAGAAAGAACTCTTGATGGCTACCTTGATCTAAAAGTTTCAGTGGATACCTAAGCAGGATACTGAAGATAGTGGAGAGGAATAGGAGAATGATTCCTCACACCATCACTGAACAAAAAAAGGTATGCTTCAAGACTGAGTCTTAGTCCTAGTCTTTGGGATTTGTCTTTACAGGCAAGGTAAGCTGTACTTTAAAACAGCATTTAAATGTCACCTAAAAGCTATTCAAATCCAAATATATTCTTCACATGCACAAAACAGCACTAAAAAAATGAAGAACTCAGAACCAGAAGTTAGCCTACATGACTATAAATTACACACTGCAGCCACAAAGACTGTTAATGAACAAACAACATAAATACATTTTAAAATGTGCTTCAAAACAAGTGGAGATGCGGTACTGAGTTCTGCACTGACAGTTCACAGAAATTAGCAAATCTGCCTTAGATTCATACACTAGATACACTGCTATTAAATGAAAATTAAATCTATGGGGCATTATTACTACTACAATAAATTTCATTGTTATTACAGAAAAGCTTTTACACATTCTCGGAAAAGCTGAAAAAAATATTAAGTTTGTAAAAAGAAATGCATTTGGATCTCTTTTCTTGTACCAAATGTTGCCTCTCCCTGACATTGCACAGCAAGTTACGGAGTACTTTAGGCTATATTCCCATTGACAACAAAATGATTGTCTTAAACCCCAACTTCATGGTCCAGAAGGTTCAACACCTCCACTGGCATAAGGAACTGCTCCTGTTTTCTTCTTTTCAATAGTCCTTTTTGCTTTTTCATCATTTTCCTGTTTCATCAGACTAAATCCCTGATGCTATTCATAATACAGGCCCGCAAATAACTGTGATAGCACATGATCAGTGAGTTTAAGTACAGAAATAAAAATTTCTATGCAAGGCAAATTAGGAGATTAGTCCTTTGTATTCTGGGTGCAAACAGCTGGAATATTGTAGGTTAGATTTTGCCAAGAGGCGTAACCTTGAGCAGGGAAAGGCAAAGATACAAGACACCTTTTAGATACAGAGGCTATGCCTCAGAGCTTCTTCTGTGTGAAGACACATTTTTCTCCTGATTTCCTCATGTGCCCTGACACACAAAGGCAAGTTGGTAGCAATTTAGAGAAACGTTTGCTAGCACTTCTGAGATTTAGTATCTCCTTTGTAGGGGAAAAATTCTATTTTTGAAGGTAGTGTTGATAAAAGCATACCAACTAAATTAAAACTTTGTCCTGTTGCTCACTGTGGAAGACTAAGATTGATGGGCAAAAGTGAAAATACCTCTTAATAAAACCCACGATAAAAACATGCCTTTCTGGAACAGACCTTTCAAAGATTGCAGATCTGCTGAAATACACGTCTTCCTCTGCAACTTTGGGTAGGCTTGTGCATGTCAGGCAGACTAAGCTAAAACCATACAATACACAGCTGGCACCAGTATCAGTGTTCTCTGGAGCTCTCCTCAATCACTGAAACGTCACTGAGGAAAGTTACCACTCAGATCTGCCTAATGCAGTAATACATATGTATAAACAAATCACTAAGTAGTAATAAGGCTCTACAGGAAATCTTTTAAGTGCTGATATTTTTTTGATAAAGGCAAATCAGCCTCTTCCCAATTGTTTCATTCCAATATGTTTCCGAGTGTCTGGTATAATCCATGACTTAATTTTGCATAATCCTTCATCTCAGTCCCTTTTTAGATACACTAATCCATAACATGCAAGGTTTAATATACATCAAAAGAATAGTTCAGTAACTTTATTCTCATAAAGAATGTCAATGCATATAAATAACAAAATAAAAACTGCTGATGGCAAACATAATGTAGCAGCAGCCATGCTGTAGCATGACATATTCTAAACATACCTAAGGGATCAGCTACAGAGAAACCACGCCTGACAGGCATCTGTGTCTGCCCATGTACCTGTTTTCCATTGCTTTTGCTTTCCCTCATCAATCCAAGCATTTCTTCTCTCAAAAAACCTCATCTTCCTCACAGATAAGCACTTATAGATGAAATTCAAATTGTTAATTTGGAAAAGCCTTCTCTTCTATGTCTTGGCCTGAGTGCCACTGTTTTCAGCACAGTTCACACGTATGTGTGCAGAAGGTAATTACACTGAAATGTATGCCTTGCACTATAACTAGCTCTTTCCTTCACCCTCTTGTACCTTCTCCTTTCTCTATTTTATTATACAGAGGGAAATAACAATATTTTCATATGAATAAACAATATCTGGTTTTCTCTGTCAGCCTCATAAATAATACTACTTTATTTTGTTTGTGCTACAAATACATTTCTATACAGTCCTATACTATTTCTAGACAGATTAACAAATGAAATATAACCCAGGCAAAAAATTGACTCTTTTTATTCAGCTATTCATATAAGAACAATTGAATCCTATGTATGTTTTTCTGCCAACTTTTAACATTTTTCTACATTACTAGGTGGAGGAACTCAAGAAACAGCAGCTGAATTGCATGATGTTGTACCACATGTGCCATCTGTTGAATGATAGTGGCTCACACCACAACATGATATTATTAGATGGTTGTCTCTAACATGGAGTGAAAGTCATTCTGGCTCCCATCCAAGCTTTAATAGGGGCTTTAACCTTCCAGACAGCACTGACCGCTGTTAGCAAGATACAGCCTACTGGAGCTCCTCATAATTTAGACACATAATTTTGTGCAATCACTTTCAGGAAGTGAAGATCCCAAGGCTATTTCTCACAGAGAGAGTACACTTACAATTCATATAGAAAGCAGAATGAAGAACACCCAAAGTCCTCCTCAGGAAGCATGTGGACTATACATGGGATCCCAGTAGAACAGCAAAAGACCTAAACTGTCATTTCTCAGAAGAAATCATTGATGTTATTCACTGATGACACAGAAATTATTTTCAAAAAGGGATGATTTTCCCTATTCCAGCTAGTACTGCAGAATTCTATGATTCTTATAATGTTTAACATAAGACAAAACTAATCCAAAGGCTAATTCTGGCTATAATAATGTGACATTTTGCCTCCTCACAGTGTCAAGTCAAAGTGCTGGAGGCAGTTTGCTCCAAACCTATCCTCTCCACTGTGATCAGTTGCCAACTTCATTGAGACTAGAGCTGAACCCCATCATTATATTTTCATTACACATTTATGCAGTATACACTTTGTATGACATACAGCATCTGTTCACATGCCACAGGCTTGGGGAAGAGTGGCTGGAAAGCTCCCTGATGGAAAAGAACGTGGGGTTGTTGGTCAACAGTAGCTGAACATGAGCCAGTGTGTGCCCAAGTAACAAGTGGCCAACCCCATTCTGAATTGCATCAGAAACAGTGTGGCCAGCAGGACCAGGGCAGTGATCATCTCCCTGTACTTGGCACTGGTGATGTCTCACCTCAAATCCTATGTCCAGTTCTGGGCCGCTGTGCTGGTTTGGCCAAAATCTAGCAATATATCCTCTGGGAGAAAACCAGGTTACAACCACCCTTCCCCCCACCAGGTTCAGGAAAAAAAAATTAATCGAAGGAAAGTGAAAGAGATAAAACCTATTTATTAACAAACACACAGGAAAAGGATAATAATGCTGAATAGTAACCAACACCCCGCTCCCCCCACCCCACTATAGCGAGAAAACCTGGGAAGAAATTAAGAGTCCTCTCGTAGGTGTGGTCCCTCCGCAGAGCTGGCATGGGGGGTGGCCTTAGGCCACCTCTGGGTCTAAAGGAAAATTCTCCCAATGAGTTCTGATGTTGTTGAAACAGTCCAGAAGAGAAAAAAGGAAAAAATAAACAAAGTCCCAGGAACCACACTGGAGACAAAAGGAAAAAAACCCAAAGAGCTGGCTGAAGAAACAGGCAGGGTGCTCCCTCCATGCTCCTGCAGCCGGAGAACGCAGAGGAGTCTCTATCTCTGTGTCCTTGTGAACTTGCTTTGAAAAGTTCGTTTGTTTGGGTTTTTTTCTCCCCTCTCAATGTCAGTTTAAAGGCACAGAAAAAGGCACAAAATTAATTTTTTTTTGTCATAGAGCCATGATAGGGGATATACATCATAGAATCACCCCAAGACAGCCCCTCACTGCAAGAAAGATATTGAGGTTCTGGAGCATGTCCAGAGAAGGGCAACAGAGCTGATAAAGAGTCTGGAACACAAGTCTGATGAAGAGCAGCTGAGTGAGCTGGGGTTGCTTAGTCTGGAGAAAAGGAGGCTCAGGGGAGACCTTATTGCTGTCTACAACCACCTGAGAGGAGGCTGCAATGAGGTGGAGGTCAGTCTCTTCTCCCAGGTAACAAGTGATAGGACAAGAGGAAATGGTCTCAAGTTCCACCAGGGGAAGTTTAGATTGTATATTAGGAAAATTTTCTTCACTGAAATTGTGTTCAGGTATTGGAACAGGCTGCCCGAGGAAGTGGTTGAATCACCATCCCCAGAAGTGTTCAAAAAACATGTGGATGTGGCAGTTGGAGATATCATTTAGTGCTGACCACATTTGTGCTAGGTTAACAGTTGGATGCAGTCTTAGAGGGTTTTTCCAACCTTAATGATTCTATGATATTCATTGATGTTTTGACCCTGCCATGTCATCTTTGAGGAGAACATAGCATTTACTCATTATCAAAATACGTTCTTCATAGACAAGAACCAGGCTAGGCCTTCATATTTTACTTGGCAGCCAGTAAAATACTTTTTCTAGTACCTCCTAAAGGACCTTAGGACTTCAGTATTCAACTGGGAAGTGTTAAATACTGAGCCAGAATAATGAGTCTGTGAATTTCAGAAAACTCCTGGGACTGAGATGACACTGAATGGTGCCTCCAGAGTGCAAATTGCTTCAGAACAGGGTACAGTAAATTGAAAAGAACATCTATCATAGTGGACATGTTAACAAATGGTATTAGAGCTGTATAAATACCCTGACAGTTTTCTGGCTAATAAAACACAAAAATAACTGAACTATGGCTTTAAAGCTTATGTAAATGTTTAAGGTATGGAGTCAAGGAGAAGTGTTTTTTACCATATTAACCGCTAGTTAGAGTAGTCATTTCAATAGTCTGCACTATTACATACAAAAGGTGGATCTGATAACATGTGTTTTCCTTCAAGATTTGCTGGAAAACATGCAAGAGACTGGAAACTCACTGGGTACTGGGACTCTGAGGGGAACATTGCCTTTAATAATTTCTGCCCCTGATAGTCTGGGAATTCAACATGACTAAGAGGAAAATCTGAACATGAAGACTTCCTAAAAATATGGAAAATGCTGCTGTAGCATTTCTGGAAGAGATTAGAATGCACCTTTTCTCTGGTGGGAATTACAGTTTCTCAAGTCAAATCTTTTTTTATAGAGCAGAGATCATATCAATGAGACAGCTGAAAGTCGGGATGAACCTTCCCATCCAAGACTGCCTAGACCAACCTTCAGGCTAGGAGCTCCTTGGGGCAAAGTCGCTTTTTTACTGTGTACAGCACTGAACACTCTGAGTTAATCATAAAGCAATAAACTAAATCATATCCTACACAAACACTCATAGAATCACATGCAGAATCACAGATCTGAGGAATGTTCTATTGCTACAGCATTATCTGCTTGAAAACCTATACTGGCAGAGAAAAAAAAGGATAAATATGAAAATGTCACATATTTTGATGTCAAGCTATAGCCAAAATCTTCATAGCACAATATGACTGAGAGAAGGTGCAGCATTATAAAGACTTCACATTTGATAGCTCAAATGGTTGTACAATTTCTACACGGCTGGACAAAATGCAATGGATAAGAACTTAAAATTTTTCTTTCAATGAGGTGCACTTTCTCTTCCTTGTGTGTAAATGAGATAAACACAGCTGTCTTTTCATTGCCTTTTTCACATCTTTGAGTGTGATGCTTATCTCATTTCAAGACTGGTATAAACAGATGAACAGCTCAGAAGCTCCCGCCCCTGCTTTTTTTTTTTTAAATTTTGATTAGCTAACACACTAGAGGTCATCTGCAGAAGGAAGACATGTGGCTGATATCATATATTTTAGGCTTATATAAGATTTCTGCACCATAAATTCTTAAAAACCTTCAAAGCTCCCATTATTCAAACTGTTTGTGGAGTCCCAGATATGATTTTCTTAGAAAATCACTTGGAGCTAGGACACAAGTCAAAGAAAGGTTCTTTCCTGAAAAATGAATACATAGAACACATGATATGTACACAACTAGTTTTTGTTAAAGAAGGAAATTGTGTCTCAAGAAAATCCAGATATATAACACGCATTTATCAGTTTCCCTTAGAATGGCTGATTATGATAAGTCACCAGCTTATCTTTTTAACCCCTCAAGATGCCTGCAATATTGCTTCTACCACATTAAAACAAAACCATGTAATTTTCTGATAATACTCATTGCATGGTATGTCTTTTTAAAGAACTATGTATTCTTCACCCCATCAAACTTGGCCCCAACATTATCAAACCATAAAGAAAGCAAAACAAAACCACCTGTTTTCCCTCAAATTAAGGTTGGGTTTGGATATTTAAACAACTGCTTTGATACTGAGGAAGAAAACACTTCTTTTTTTTTTTCCTGCAGGGCATGGGATAGTAAAATCACTGACAAAACGTTTCTGTTAATTAAATCAGAAATTATTATTTTCCTATTTGCATTCTTATGAACGTGATAAAGATTCTAAGAGTTGCAGTTACCTCAGAATTGGGAACCAATAAATGTTTCTGATCACTGCATCTTGCAAATAGTTGCACCAGAAGCATGACTATTAACATATGTATTCTGGAAAAACGTGTATTAGCATTGCAGCTTCTCCTTTAAAACATGAAGTTAAAGCTGAACAGGTAATAGCAAACTCACTGGATAGTCCTGAAGAATTTTTCCAAGGATTTGTTTCCTCAAACCCTTCCTTTTCTATCTCCTTCCTCTCCACACCATTACTACCACTGGTTCCCACCTAACCAGGTTTTTCTCTACTGCAGGCATAGTTAAAGCACAGTACAAGGTTGTTCTAGGTCTGGCTAGCATGAGTTAGCTTTATTCAGTACAGAACAAGAGAAAATCACAGCTCAGAATAGTCAGATTTTTAAATTTCACTCTTGTGGAGTCTGCTTTCAGCAAGTTAGAGGGCTTAACAGCATTCATTACCCCCAAGCTGTGCCACACACTGCATCACACGAGTGCCATCCTCCCACCCTCAACTCGCAGCCCACATGACTCAGAGCCATCGCTGCAGGGATGCATCAGCACTTAGGTAATTTAAAAGTTCTAATTTAACTGTCTTAATGCTTAGACATAAGTCAGCTTAAGTCAAATCCCTCCTTTCAAGGATTTTCTGCCATGCTGACTCTCTGTTTCTGTACATTAGGAACTGCATTTTTAACCACATCCAAGATCTTGGTTTCAACTTTTCTCTGATATTCACCTCTCTTCTGAGCCAAGTCAGGAGGGCTGGATGCAGTGTGGTCAGAGGAAAAACTTCACAGTGAGCATCCACATTGGTCCTTAAGTGACAATATTATCAGAAGAAAATCTCCCATTTTCCTGTGCAATGGCACTTCTTTTCTTTTGGGTATAGCATTTTTACCAGTATAGAAAATCCTACAATCACAAAGAAATAATATGCTAACATCATGAAAGACATTGCTGAAAACAAGAAAGTGAGTATCTCTTTCTTGGTGGCATCTTCCTTTATTGATACCCTATATGAGAAGTCACATAAAATTGGCTCATTGAAGCTTTATGATGGTGAAAGTATTGTTAACACTACTTCTTCCAAAACATTTTAGCATTTTCTGTAGCCTTTTTGTTGTTTTTATTCCCTTCATTTTTCTGTTAAAGAACAGGTCTCAAATGTTCCAGTATATTATTTTTCTGTGGGTATGTATTTCTATTTTTTCTTTCTTGGCCTCAGTTAAACAGCTGAGCCTCTAATTATAAATACTGATAGATTACATCCAAATGGGCAAATGGAAGTGCATATGACAGATTTTCCAAATGAGCTGAGAAGCCTATGAATCAGCATCCAAATCTCTGATGAGCAGCCTGCTGTAGATTCCTGATTCTTTAATACATTTGATTTTCACATTGCAAAGCAGCAGATGAGTAAGTGAGAATTCGTTTACAGTTCTGTGAGTGCTGTATCAGATACCACACATTAGTCCTATGTATTTCTATAGGCATGGTGAGACCAGCAGAGAAGAGCTCCACCTTTCTCAGTACAAAATTAGTCCTGGCTCTTCCCCTTAGCAGACTCCTACTTCACTTTCAGAAGTTTTTTATATGGCGAGCTTTCCCCCCTGATTTCAAAAAACTCACAGTGATAAGCTAATGTTACTTATCTTTTTAAATGCTGATGGAACTGGCACATAGATGGATGCTAAGCAGCTCATCCAAGCTCATGTTTACTAAGAATCACATCAAAGTGTGACAAGGATGAAATATCTCACCTCCACTAAGTAATAAAAACCACCATCCCTCTACTGACTATGATCTATGAGTACTCGATCAGTGACAAATACAGAGTGCTCTTTTAAGTAGCAAAAATACATCTGGCTGGTTTACCCATTTTGACTTGGGAGTGCAGAAAAGAATGGAAGGCAGAACCAAGTTCACCCTCTGCAGCAGACAATTGCTTGTCTACTGTAAGAGACATAAGAAGATTCCATTACAATTTAATGGCTCACATGCAGTCTCAGTTCACCTGCCAGTGAATAGGAATCCTATTTTGCAAGCCTTTCCCATCATGATGATTTTTTTTTCTCTCTTCAGTTTGTGAGCTTAAATAATTGGTCCCAGCTTGCAGAGCTGAGATTAGTTTTCCATGAAGATGTGTTTCAGTTACTATCTGTAATTGCAGCACTTCAGTGTATGTGCAGCAACGTAATTTTCTACTTTGAGAAGAAATAGAGTAGGAAATTAGTTTTCTAGGGAACTTTCCTCCCCAATAAGTAAGTAGCAGTGATTACACAATGAACACTGTCTCCAAGTGCAGGGTCAAAGTTTCACCTCAGAGTTATTAAGTATCTTACAATAGAAGACCAATAATTTTATTTGTTTCAACACTGAAGATTTATAATATTCTTTTACTTTACTTTCCAAAATCATCCAATTTGTGACAAACATAAATATTTTTCTGCACTGTAACTTTGTTAGAAACGTCTTCATAAATGATTGTGCTTAATGTACTGTACAGATGAAATACAATATCAGCAATATGTTCATGGTAGGATGAAAAGTTCTATAGCCATTACGGATGTTCACTATATAATCATAAGAAAACTTACATTCAGTATTTTCTGAGAATAGCTAAAGAAATCAACAAAAACCTCTTTACTTTGATAGGTATTATTTATTAACATGACACTTCAGTAATGAATAGGTGAATAATGCACATCTTTAAATGCTTCCTTTCCACTGGGGTATTAAAATGTAGAGGAAAGAAAAGAGTCCTAAGAGCCTGAATATTGTTTTTAAATTATATGCAACTCTTTTGAGGCCTGAGTTAAAAACACAAAGTCCACTTAGAACCTTCACAAATAAAACAGATAAGGTTATTATTGTTAATGAAGGTTAATGTACATAAACACAAATATCAACAGACAAGAGGCCAAAAACACAGCCCTCAGTCAAAAACATAACTGATAGAAAAGGAAAGCATCACCATGATGAGCACTTAAGCTATAAAGAATTCTCTGCTCCTCACTACTAAAAATCCTTTCTTATCAGTTAAAGGCCTGATTGAACACATCAGGGAAAATCTTATCCCTACAGAACCTAAATCAAATTCCTTCACTAGGACTAGAGCATATACACCAATTCATATTTTCAGTCACTGGATCAATAATTCTTAGATTTCAATATTTACAGCTGTTATGAAGACCCAACAAGCATTTCTCAGATCACACTGCAGTCTGGAATAGGAGGGGGGGAATACACCACCACAACACCCTTAGGCATTCAAGACTAATGACTACAAACTTCTAAAAATCATATCATTGTCTTGAAATAATTGCAGGATTTAAAATGACACCTTTTTATTTTTGCTTCCAAATTTCATCTTTAAAGGTCTCCCCTAAAAACACAAAGGATGATACTATTGCATGTTAGTTGAAGATACTATGTAACAATGTTTTTTGGCAAATAAAAGCCTTATAAAAATCACCCTACTATGAACTAGTTACAAAACCTGCAAACAGTATGTCATATTAGTATAATATGATACCAATTATGACATCTTAGTATGTCCTGAAGACTGTAAATGAAGCTAAGGGGGATCATCATCTCCACAAGTTTCAAAGCAAACAAACAGGTATACAAATTAAAAGTCACAGAGCAGATCCCTTTCTCTTTGGGAAAAAAAAAAACACCAACCAACCAACCAAAAAACAAACAAACAAAAAAACAAACAAACAAACAAACAAAAAAAAAAAGCAAAAGAAAACCCCAAAAGTGCCCCGCATCTCCCCAAAGGAAAAAGAACAACAAACCAAAACCCCGAAGAATCTTCCATGCACACCCCTCCATCCCTGAAAAAGCAACCTACAAAAACCCCAAAGAAACAAGTATATTTTTCATATACCATGAGGTTTAAAAGAAAATACTGCCTTATTCCATTTAGGTCTTACGACACTGTAAATATCCAACATTCAGAAATTTTCTGTTGCTCACTGATGTAAATATCAGTAACATAATTCCTTTGCTTTTCTTGCAGAATCATAAATCCATATACTGATCAGAAATCACTGTGCTCTGTAGATCTCAAAATTTTTCTTAACCTTGACAAGTCTGTCATCAGTTCTAAGGTCAAGTCTGTCATGAGCTCTAAGGTCACCTTCATCACCTTGTCTCAGGTGTCTGGAAGACAGCCACAGGGAGATAGTATCTCCCTTTGTCCCTTTTTTCTTCAGGACTGTGTCAGAAGGCAGATAAAAACCTGACACTGGTGGTTCCCATCAGACAATTCCCAGGGTGGCAGGTAGGAGAGGAAATGGAAACTTTTGGTATTGATGGTAGGAAAAGAGGAAGTGAGTCAGTGGTGATTTATGAGATAAACCTGTCAAGTTTTGACAGGAAAGGAGCAATGAGAAAAGATGGGGAAGCATTCTCTGCCCCTTCCATCTACACTGACTAGGGAGATCAGTTTTTGGAGATGGGCTGGAGGGAAAAACAGCTAAAGAAGACACTCATTTCCTCCAGGCAGCATGGACATATGGCAGAGTTGCAGCTTTCCCAGTCATTACAGCTTGGTATAAACTGAGGCGCAAACCAAAAGCTCAGTATCTGTATGTACACAAAAAGTGAGTGAGAGTTGAGTTTTGAATGCTATGACACAGATAATGGTTGATCTGAATAACCTGCTGCCTATGAAACAGAGCCACAGGTAACCCAGAGAAAAAAAATGAGAGGAATTTTAGTATGACAGGTTTGCTATGCAGAAAAAAAGGCAAGGTCAGAGAAGAATGTCCCTTCATCTGTCAAATGGAAACCCTCTCCTTGCTCTGCATGTGAATTTTAACAGACATAAAGCTACAGCATTGAAATGACAAGTTAATCCTTCTGCACTACTTTTGATATGATTATTTGTATAGCACTTGGAATAGTAGCACTGTTCTTTACTAATTTTCACTAGAAAAAGCAATCACAGACATTCCAAGAATTGCAGTTCAAGTCTGAAAACATAGCTGAAAGTAATTCAATGCATTCAGAGCCTAGGCTAGCACCTCTCAAGCAAACAATAAAAAAACAGTGCTCAAAAATACACATTAAGATCTGATTCTCTGATGAATATGGATATTCTCACAATTCTTCCCCTTCTTTGGATTTAGAGCTACAAAACTATGTTAGAGAACCAATGTGAAAATTACAGTGATTGCACATAATTTCAGTACTCTTTAAAAGTATTAACCCAATCGCATTAGAATTTAGATTTTCCTCTGGAAAAAGACCAGGAATTTATGTTTGATTGTTTCTTTGTTCTTTAAAAGATGCTGTCTGTGAACACAAGAGACCATAATTTTGTTTTACAGAAAATACACAGATTTTTATATTACGAAAATAGGTAAGTGTAGGTTTTCTTTCCAATGTTTAAAGATATTCAAATTTCAGTCAAAGTGATACCCTTGACGAAATAAATAGGTGAAAGAATTCTGTCGATTTTTCCCAGTGCTAAAATGCTAATTACCCAACATTAAACTATATTTAAAATTGCATATTTTTGTTTAAAGTAAGATAACACCATTTAAGATATCACACATGTTATGTGCTGTCAGTGGATTCATGGGTAAGTAACTAGTAGGGTAGCATATCCTGTTCATAACTATGATTTTCAGCTGATGGAAGTCCTTAAGATGGCTAATTCTTTAGTTTGCTTACTGACAAAACATGATAGACTACATCTTTTCATCATGCTCATTCAGCAGTCCAAGATTCAGCAGCTGATCAATGATCTCATGTTCTCTTGAAATTCTGGCAGCAAACCTTTTCTGCCTATTGCTCATCCAAGAATAATGAATGTCATCCAAGCGCAGAAGCATTCCTCTTTGTATTGTATCCCAGATCATAAAAAGATCAAATACACTCTGTAACTTTTAAAACAGATCTATTTTTCACAATTGCAGAAAGGGAAAATAAAAAAATTACTGTGCAAAATATATTCAGATTTTTGTGCTGAATCAGTCATTAAAAGTTTCATTTGAATATGTTCAATTTTGGAGTACTCCCTTGTGTTCAAAGTAAATGCTGTTCCCTAAAACAAGCAAAAAAAAAAAAAACAAACTAGTACTAAATTCTCTCCTCCTGTGTGTGTAAAAAAGGCATCCCCTGGCTGATCAATCACAGACTGATTCCAATCACAGTCACACATCTTGCATGATCGCCTGAAAAATTCACCTGTAGAGGTCTCTACAGCATCAGAGAGTTCTAGGCTTTTACGCAAGGTTTCCATGCTAGGGCAGGGCAAAGCAAAGTTCCGAAACTTTGGGCAATTCAGCTGACTTAACTTTAGACATGTCCTGTATCAATCTTCACATACGAGCTCATCACCCTGCGCTCTTTTTGTTGTGTCAAGGGAGAGAAACAGAAACAATGCAACTGAAGTTTTTTGGATATAAAAATGAGATGAAATTTGTTCAAGTAGTACCTGGTAGTGACTTTAAAGGAGCCTAAAATTCAGAAACTGACACTACACTTAGTTTAGTGAATCCTCCCTTTCAACCCTGAAAAGAAGCCAGTCATAAGTAGAGAAATAAATAAGTAGAGAATAAAAGAATATGAACTAGTTTTCACATGACTCAACTTCGTGTATTAGGTTTTATGAAAGGTTATCAAAACATCTTATGCAAATTATAAAAACATTTTAGTATAATTTTGTTTAGGTGCCTTTACTGCGGCCCATTGTAACAATGAATATCAATACCTCTCCAGGTATATTATAAATCTGTGTAATATCCATATTCTGGACAACTTCAGCATTTTCAAAGTACATGACTAAAATACAATTATGTAAATGCATGGGGAAGCACTGAATTTTTGTAAGACTAATAACAAAAAGTAGATGTTCCTGCTTTTTGAAAGCATTTACCTTCTGAACACATTTTGGGGACCCAGCTTTGGACAGTTCTGTCCTACTTGCTAAAGAAGTCTCTATGGATAACAAATTGCTTTTGAGTAGCTGACAGAATTAGTGGGTTCTGTTTTCCACTGAAAGTATGTACTTCTCTTGTCTTCAATGGTGCATATGTTCAGGACAGATTATAAGTCAACCAAAGCACCCAGACATTATCCCACGTGCAAATGTGATACCTTGCAAAGAACTTTGCACAAGAAAACAGACAGATCAGGAGTCACCTCAGGAATACACACACAAGGCACTGCACTGTCATCAAACACAGCAAAATGCCACCCATGCCTCATCAAGAGCTCTGTTGTAATTGAAAGATCATAAAATATCAGATAATGAAATTGTTTTTTAAAATCACTATAGGAAAGATCAAGCTAGTACGCTATAATTGTTCAGTCTTGTTGCAGGTGCTTCTCTAATGAAGCACAAAGTAATTTTTCAGAGGATTCTAAATATTTAATATTAAATATTTTCTCAATAGTTTTACACGTGTCAGTAAGTGCTGGGTTTGTTTTCATTCAGAATTAAAGCAGGATTTTAAATGTCAGAATTTTCAAAGAGGGATTTCAAATTTTTGTAAGACACAGTATAATATAATAAATGTGCACACTGAATTTAAGTCTTCTTTTTTGAGATAAGGGGCACAAATTAAAATTGGGCCTCTTAGATTTGTTTTTATTAGCTTGAACTCTTTTTAGTACATATATTCTATGATGTTTAGGACATAAAACAGAGGGAACCATGCAGCTTGTCCTGAAAGATGACAAACAATTTGGATTTTAGCATGTTCTTTGGGAATGGTTTTCTGCTGCTTCAGAAAAGTGAGAGAGATTTCATGTCAGTAAGTGATTCTCATGGCAATATAAAATAAACATTTATGGAATGCTTTTGTCTATTATTTTTTTTTTGAGCCATGGTGATCAATTCTACTGTTTACAATACCTGTTTTACTTCATCTTCGTGTCCCCCTTCTCCAGTCCTATTTTCTTTACATGTTGCTGCAAATGGAAATGCACCAGCATCTTCCCATTATACTTCTTTATTTCAAAAACAAATTCGAGATTTTTGCCTTTTGGGTTTTTTTTTCTTTTCTGCCAGATAATTATTGTTTCATCTTTCTATGGTGTTGTTTTTCTATAGCTGTTTTTTTTGTATAGTTGTATGTTCACAAAGGATATGTAAAAAATAATTTTTCATTAACAGCTACAACAGGGGAAAGAAACGTATAGTTCTTTATTCAGCTGCCATATTTGGCAAACTTTTACTAATTAAATGGACAATATGGATTCTCAGCATAATTTCCTTTGTATCTTGTCAATTAATTACAAATTGTTCCTGTTATTGTTTCTAATTCATGATATCATTGACACACAGAGATTTCTCAAAGAAATTCAGTAAAAAAACAGTAGCGCAAGATAATGACATTCTACTACACCACAAAAGCCACACAAAACACAAGAATTTATGAAAAGCACATTCTGATGTGAAATTCAACATTTCTTTGAAAGCACAGAGAATTAATGTCTGTTTTAATTCGATTACTACTACTTGTTTACCTGATGGTCTCAATGAAAATTCAGAGAAGCACGTCCTTAATAAAGCAAGGTATCATGAAGAGTTTTTATTCCCTTGCATATATTCTCCTTCAGAATCAAAACTTTGAAGCACTATCCCATCTGCTACAGATTTTCAATCCCTCTTCCAAAGCACACCAGGTCACACATTCTCAGAAAGAGCCCTGTACCATCATTGCTTCCTGGTAGGTGCACACAGCCTTGGGAAGGCACATAAGCAGTATTCTGCAGAAACAGGGAACATTTTTCTGAATAAGATCAACATTTAAGATACATTTGGACAAAAACATTTGGAAGCAAAATTATTCCCTTCCAAGTTGTTTCGCCTTATGTATGAGTAATTTCAAATTAAAAACCCATCTTGAAGAAAACACAAAGCAATTACACATCTGAATGTATTGAGCATAGTTAAGAGGTAAAAATAACATAAGTCTCAAGTGCAAAAAAATATTTTCAGCACTGTTGCTTTGTTTCATTAGCCATGTCCATCAACTTTACTACATCATTTCAATGCTGGAAGCAGGACAGAATCCTTCATTTAGATACAGTATAGTTCACTGTTGAAAACCTGAACATTCATTTATGAATCTTGCCCACTGAGGCTCAGACCTCCCAGACTCCCAGACTAAGTCATCTGATAAACCAGAATATGAAGTACCATATTTTTGCCTTGGTGTTTTATTCTTGTTCTTTGTCAGAACTGGACCTTGAACTGCCTAACTTCTTTACAATAACAACCATTCTACTGAAATTCACAGCACCATATTTAGATAAAAGTTGGTCATCCAAAAAGCAGCAAAATATGCAATCAGAAGCTGTAATGAGATTTTTTTCAGATGGAAATCAAGACAGGCATATCTCTTGAATAGTTTATTAACTCTTTAACAATAAAAGCTTTTCTTTTTCAAGGCTCCCAGAGATTTCATATAAAAATTCACAGAAGACATAACATTGCAGAATAGCTCTTATTAGCTATTGTGTACTTCCAGTTCATTTCTCCTTTTACACCTCTACTTTCTGATCTTGTCTTTCCACTTTCTTCTTTTAGAAGGCAACCAGAGCTTTTATGCGGAAGAGGAGAAACACAGCCTATACATAAATAGAATTACCTTTATTTAAACTGCATGTCAACATTTTTCCTGAACACCATCATTCAGTGTTTAGGATTTTAATGTTACAAGTCTCTGAGACTAGATTTTTCTAAAATCTAAAACCCCATGAGTCTTAGAATTTTGACCTGAAGAGTTGAGGGGCAAATGACATTACTATTCATTACTAGGTCAGAAATTTTGAGTTAGAAAAGTATTTCAGAGTTGCAAAGGATTTCTCAATTACTATAAATTCTGTCATTTAGTTTTCTTTTTTTTGTTTTTTTTTTAAACCATTTGGGGTTTCTGTTTTTAGGGCTTTATTATTAACAACTTGAAGACCTCTGAGCTTTCCTTGCTGTATAGGGATAGAGAGGCTGCTGTGTGATGTCTTGGCTATAACAAAAAACTCATAGCATTCAGAGCCGTCTAAAAATGAAGGGAAGCAGGAGGGCATTGTTTCAGTTATTGATTTATCTAGCTAGGTGACAGAAGATCAGGTGGGAAGGCAAAGATTTTTTGAAGATGAGTCATAATGATGAGGTAAGTATTCTGAGAGGGGATGATTTTTTTTCTTTGAAAACAGCAAGTCTAATAAGAAAAATGAGAGGTCTGCAGACTACTGAAGTTTCTCAACATCTCTGGTTCTTGAAACAAGTTGTTTCTTCTTTTTCCTTTCCTCCTGACATGGGAGACAGCCTTGAAAGCCTCTGAGAGAAACTGTATTGATTTCCCCTTATGGATGGATTAGAAGAATGAGAGCCTTGAGGAAAAAGCTGCCATTTCTCCATAGTGTACTTTAAAAGAAAAAAATTTCATTGTGTTTTTACTAGTTGATTCCATGGTCCGTGAGTAATAGCTCCCAAATAATTCCCAACACTTAAAACTCTGAATGAGACAGAAGTTTCCCTTTGGTCATGCTTCTTATCTTTGCTTTACAAGCATAGATCTATCTTGATGTCAACAATGCTGATGTTAACAAATGCTGGGATATTTAAATCCTTGATGTCATGGATTACTTGCTCAACAGCCAAAAGAATTACCGACACCACTTTATGGGAATACTTGTATACTTCCCTATTTAAAGGAGGTGAGTCGTCTTCTACTGTTGCTTGAGTTTCATCTTACCAAACATTGTATGTCATGTTGTATATATAGGGGTTCACAAATCCTTACTGTGAAAACACCAAATGAGTTATTTTTACAAGGACCTGGAAAATTCACTGACTAAAATTAAAATATTTCTCTGGCTTAAATATCATTGGTGAGATAGCATCATATTAAGAGCATCTATCTGCTTTATAACAAAAATTGCCATTTGTCTCAATAAATTCATAAGAGATATTCCTGTCTAGGGGAGAAGTTGAGATATGAAAGCAATTTAGTGGTTAAAAATCTGGTTTAAATAACTCCCTGGAAATGCAAATTTTAAATTGTTGCAAAGCAATCTCAGATCTTAGGCTTTCAAAGTAGTCAAACTAAATACTATGCAATTTACTCTGTAGGGATAATTAGACTAGTATTTAAAAATGAAGTCCAATCTACTCTGCAGGGTTACTTAAGATCCAGTGATAGTATCCACAGGAGAAATCACTTATATGGTCCACAGTGAAGCTTATACATTGGTCATGCTAATGACTGCATGCAACACAGTTATGAATAAATTCAGCAGTATACCAGGCACAAAGTTCCTGAGACACTTAGGTCCAATTTCCTGAATGATTCTGTGTAAAAATTTGAAATGAAAGAGAGAAACTTCAGATTCAACTTGTCATAATACAAAAATTAACTAGAATCAAATGTCTACATCAAGCTTTTATGACTGTCCATTGTCGTATCTTGAATATCAGTTAGAGCTGAGACTCAGAAGTGATCCAGCAAGCCAATTCCTAGCAATAGCTTTATTCTTACTTCTTTTTTTCCATAATAAACATGATTATTTCAACCACTAGAAAGGAATTCAACAAATTCCCAGTTTCACATGGAACTGAGTTCCAGTTCCAACCTTTTTATTTTTTTCCTTATTGTTTTCAAGCAGTATCAGAGTTCTATCAGAACTTCTTTTAATAAAAAGAAATAAATATAAAATCTTCTTGAATTTGTTGTCCTTATTTAAAATCAAAAACACTACCATCTCTTTGAACCTATATAGTGCACTTCTTTATTTGTTGGAAAGCTGTTGTAGGGCTGCAAGCAATAGAAAATGAACAGGTGTATTAATGCTTCTGATTGAATAAAACTCAAGCAGCAAGATAATTAAAAAAAAAGCAGCAAGATAATTTAAAAAAAGGGAAATAATTTATTTATCAATAAATGTATAAATGTATTCCTGAATCAGGCAGAGTATTAGTATATGCTGATAGGCTTAATGTATCTACAGAATAGTGATGTATCTAAGAATTAATCAAGGAACACATAGATCTGAATGAAGTGGGCTTCACTTATTAACAGAATAGTCTGTTCTAAATACTGTTGCTGTCACCTCAGAAAGAATCTTAAATAGTTACTTGATAAATACATTGGCATTACTACCTGATGTCATTACTAGTGTTTCAAAAATGGGATCCATAGTTAATTATATAATAAGCAGAGCTTCATGGTGGGGCACTTCTTAGAAGAAAAGTGTCCTAATTTTGAGAACTGGGTAAATTAAACACTTCAAGTGCACAGCAAGAGCAATCTCGATGAAAAAAACCACTTCCTTTCCTTCCATTATGTGAGTATTTAGAATGGACTACCAGGTGTTTTCAAATGTTTGTGTGAGAGACTCATTTAATTTCAGCAGGTAATCTTCAGCAGGTAACCTTAGACTCCGTATAGTCAATACAGAGATAGGCACCTCCGGAAAAAGATTGGCCTGACCTTTCTCAGGCATCCCTGGAGATGCCTGCTCCTACCTGTGATTATGATTGGAGCCACAGTGACTGCCAGCAACTTACACAAGTACTATCAAACAAAGAGAGGAAAATTCCAGCTGCACATACTTTCAATTCATTGTACAGACTGTGCAAATTTCATGTCATTTATGCTGCACTTTAAGCATCCATAATATTTGATTTGGTGACTCTTTTCTATCTCGTTTAAACTGGACTTGAATTAGAACCTACATAGGGCAAGTACCTAGCCCAGAATTTAATCCCATGTGTCATTTACATATGCCCTTAGATTGTTAAATGAAAAAGAGTCCAATCATTTTCTTCTCTCTAGAAACTATGAAAATTCACACATAAGCGTCTGAGTTATATTGAATCACTTTCCTCTAATAGTTTGAATACTGAATCAACATCATACAGTGCTGAGAGACATAGTAAATTCTGACCCCCTAAAAACACTGAATCTTTTATTAAAAATTGTCACTTCTATAAACATGTTTTTTTAAAAAATAAGGAATTGCTTGCTACAGGAACTGAAAAGAATGTGAGGCAGGTCTATAATTCAGAATCACTTGCATTAAAACTGGTGCATTTTAAACTGTTATAAACTTAAACAAATTCCTTTTTGAGAATGTACTTCACAAAGCAGAGTAACAACACAGTTCAACAAAGACGAATTGATAGTCCCGCACTGAGGGCAAAATAACACCTAAACCTGTGGGGAACAACAAGTTGAATAAAAATGAACAGTGCACCCTTGTAGCAGAGACAGCCAATACCTCCTGTGCTGTCAGGAGCGTGATTATTGCCACAGTTAGTGGAGTGACTATTGCCTTCTCTTCTGCACTCAAGGGACCAAATTTGGCTCCCCATGGCATATAATGCTCTACCTATGAATCAAGGTAGCCAATGACCAGCAAGTCAAGTCTCCTATTTCACTAGAGTATATAGTATGAGATTAAACAGGGAAGAGATAAAATTTTGAGTAACCTGCTTTTTCCCTTGAAGTCATGTAAGAATCACTGTTTCAATGCATGGACTTCACAGGCAGAAGTCACATTGACAACCATGACATTTACATTACCGCAGCACATTCAAAGCAGAACATTTCAGCCTGACAGGTCATCTCAGCCCAAGGTCATAATCTGGTCACAACCTAATGCTTGTTCGTATTTGCCAGCACTAAATCTCAAAGCATTTACAAACTCTCTTCTTACCCTGTAGGAATTCCTGTTAACTACTGAAAAATGGCTGGCTTCTTTTGGTCTACTCAACTGCTTACATTGAATTGAAGAACAGTGTTGTTGTTAGACTTTTAGAAGACCCAAACCCCTCTTGAAAGACTGAATGTATACAAAGAGCATTCTGGATTATGGTGTATGGATGACTGAAATGTTTTCTTCAATCTTCTAAATTTACAGTAGATGTAGCAGAGAAACCAGAGTTTTCATTTGTGATTTCTTCAAAGTGTTCTTTCTTGCCTGACAGCAAGCACCCCCCAAAATATCATAGAATATGTTTTCATTTGATTAACAAAAGTGAATTTTAGAAAGTCAAAATATTCTTGGGCTCCTGGATATTTCCTTAGTTTTTCAGAAACAGAAAGGGAAGGAAATAAATAATGTTCTCCTGCAACACGGAAGACTCTTCCCCACAAATCTAGTGGACCTTTATAAATTCATTTGCTGATAGTCACTTGCCCAGAAAGCAGAGTACTACTCTATCCTGTAGAACAGGCAAATCTAATTTATCTCTAATTACGTACAAATATAAGAAAATAATGATTAGCTTTGTAGGCCAATTATGTAAAACACTACAGAAAAGAGTAAGTGGAGATGACAAGAAATGTATGGAGAAAGAGTAGCCCATCATCTTTAAAGAGATAGTGAATAAGGTGGCCAAAGGTGAGTGATCTGCTGAATGTCACCCCATCAGCTAATGAAAGACCTCACAGCAGTCACTCAACATGCAGGTATATTTGGAGCTTGGCAGAAACCTCCTACTCTCCCTCTTACTTGGGCTAAGGCCTGTTGCTGCAGCCTCAGTCAGAACACCGAAGATAAAATTAAGAACACATTTTACATGGAGAATTTTTCCTTCCTAACCTTTATGCAAGGTTAACATAGTGTGTAAATTTCATCATGCTTAATTTCAAAGCTATGCTACTACTACCACGTATTACAGCAGAAAAGGTTGCAGTTCTTAAAAGAATAATTTCATAGTGTGTGCAATCTACCCTTCAATTACAACTGTCCTTTTTACATCCACTTCCACTTTAGCTGCACTGTACTGCTACATAAAGCAGGACCTGTCATTAAGTTTCGGATAAGCTCTCTTAACTTAGAGGCAACACTCACCCTCTAAAAATGCACTAATTTCAGAAATTTTGATAGACTTGTTTTATGAAAGAAACCTATATAACCACAGAAACACAGAATATCTGCAGCAATAAGCCATCATGACCAACAGTCATCAGGAAAAAATGCATGATACCCAATCACTAAAACAAATGTGAGCAGAAGAGACTCCTTAACATAAAAAGCGAGGAACTGGATTTAAAAAATATATACTAAGGATCAATAAACTTCAAATAGGAAGAAAATTACCCATCTGCTAAAGGAATATATATGTGTAAAAGTATGAAGAGTTAGAGATGAGAATTTAATTAGCAGACAGGGATAGGTCTCATGATCCTAGGTAAACCAAGCAGGTGAAATGCAAAATGGGTGAATAAAAGACAGGGTATTGCTGATTTAGTCTGTTTCTTATGTCTTCATGACTAATATACTGTTACATTTTTTGACTACTATTTAGCGCCTTAAGACATCATTTCGGTTACACCAAGTAAAATCCTAATGCCACCACTAATGAAAAGTTTCGTTAATTAAAACATCAGTTTCCCCCAAAAAAGCAAATTAAAAATTTTACAGAAATCCCAGGGTCTGACAGATTTTATTACCTTTTTAGATGATTCATAATTGGTATTGTGTTTTTCTTCCCTTTCTCCTCTCCCCGTTGTGTTCTAATTGTTTCCAATTCAGCAAAAACTCTCTGCATTTGCTATTTCTTATTTTGTTCCTTATGAGATTAATAAGAACTTATTTTAAGGAGGGGACGTTCCAGAAATGAATTTAAAGCAGATGGAGAAGGCAGCAGGAAAACAACACCAATAGGCAGTAGGTGAACAACACAGCACGAGACATTTTATTTCCCTAATTTTTGTTTCTTGCTACTGAAGAAAAGGAAATATGCAAAGAAGATCTTAAAAGTCAACATTGTATTATTCCTTACGATGTAATTTCTTTAGTTCTGGCTACTCAGCATTTCCAAAAGAGTCACTGAAAAGCAACACTGAATTTCTCATGCTTATTTTAAATGCTTTGCCTTGTGACCACTCCCATCAGACTGGCTAATGTCTCTAATGATGTCCATTATGTGGTTTACTTATGAGCTTTGATACCTGCTGGTTTTCTGGTTGGTTGGTTCTGCATCCTTCTACAGTTCTCACCAAGCTAGCTGCAACTGGGTCTTTGTGTCTCATTTGACTGAACTGGGACTTTCAAGCTTTACAAAATGTTCCTTAGAAAATCAAATTCTATGTGCACTACTTGCTGTATCCCTGTTTTTACAGCCTAGTTGTTTGAACAAGTTGCTTTTCATGATACATTGTCTGGCTTAATTTACTGTAGTGTTGTTCCTCGCCTGTTTATACATGCAAGTCCCAATACTAAATTCAGTCACAAAGCATCCTGGCTGCTCTCAAAGAGAGATGCTTTGGTATGATATCTGGTTTCTTTATCTCTTTAGCTAGGTATGCCACTATTTGTAATCCACACATTCTGAAAATTCTCGGATAAATGTTTTTCTGAACCTGCTGTTCAAAATCAGCAGGGGAGGTTTATGTACCTACAAGCTGAAATAAAGCCTACACCACAGCAAACAGTGGCATTTTCAGATACTGAGAACCACTTCTGGACTTGCTGTGGAGAAATATTCCAGGACTGAAGGTTTAAAATTTTTTATATCTTGAAGAGTCCAAGGAATTGTTGATGTATTTTGGAAAAAAGTTAAACAACAAAAAAAAAAGTGTTCCTTTGAAGAATTCTGCCAAATTCCTCTCTGCATTTTTATTCATGTTCCTTTGAAGAATTCTGCCAAATTCCACTCTGCATTTTTAGCTAGCTAATACATCAAAAGCATATCCTTTGGTGAATGAGCTTTCATACGCATGCCAATAGTCTTGACTTACTGCTCCCATGACATGCAGAGTATCTGTGGTAAACAGAAATTTGCTAAACTTCCTTACACTCTGACCACCGTGCATGCATATGTTAAAACTCTTTCCTTCCCAGTCACAGTCTTAAAATGTAAAATTAGTAGGCAAATTAAATTTTTTATCCCATGTATTTATGATTTAGCCTCCTATTAAAGTTTCTTTGTAGTCATTAAATGCCAAATGTGGAGATAGCTGTGAGAAAACAGTCACAATCATCTGTATGCAGATTGTTGTCAAAAGTTTTAGCTACATTTACTTCAAAACACTAAGTTTCTTCTATCTGGTTTGAACCCTAGTTTATCCATTTACCAATCATTCATTTTTAATTATAATATGAAAGCTGCTGAAAAAATGCTCTCACATTACTTGTTATCTTCTACTTAAAAACAGCAAATGGAAAATTTCTGCCATATATGCCTCTGGAAAATATTAATCAAATGTTTTAAGAAATATAGGGTTTGAAAGTTCCCAGAAAAGTTGTATCCTATCCTCTCACACAACCAGGTACTAGAGTAAGGACCTTTGGGATGCAACCTAACTGTAACAACTAAATTTAAAATATTAGTATTATGTCATGCAAGGTTGCTAAGTTTATGACACCTTAATGGTTCCTTGCCTGCAGGCACTATCAATAATAGTCATCTAACTGCCACCACTAATTCAAAGAGGCTGGAATTATGTCATACCTAACTGCTCAGTTTATGACATCAGCATATGAGCTGTATGGGGACTGAAATACCCAGTTAAGAAAACCTGAAAGAGAGGCACAGGAAACTCATATAATCAGCTTGCTTTTCTTTAAACTTCGTGGATGCTCCTGCACATCCTGAATATGCCAGCAGCTGGTTCACAGTAATCTTCCAATATTCTGATATGCAGTGGCCATTTCATTTTCTAAACAATGAATTGAAGGATTAATTTTCAAGAGACCTGCATTCTTCATAGAAATAGTAAAAATCATGCTTTGACTTGAATAGGCACTTGGAACAAACACTTGGATCTAAAAGGATAAAACCTATCTATGCCCCTTTAAGTAGCATAGTACCTATAACCTGTTAAGAGTTTAATCCTAAATCTAGCAGGAGCTGGATGGCAATTTCAGGACTTAAAGTCAGACCTTTAGACTACTTTAAGCCCAAAGCTCCAGTTCTCAGTTAAATGCTTATATATGTCTTTTGTAAGGATGCAAGTAAAAACTCAAGTCTTTCACAGTACACATACATGTGTATGAAACATGTCCAGACCTCTGCAGGAAAGTGCTACTCAGCCTGAAGTCCCACTGTTACTTCTGCCAGGCAAATAATATTTGTGCTGCATAAGATCAAATCAACATTTAATTGAGCTTCTTTGAAATCAGTTTAAAAAGGAACTTGATGTTTCTCCTTTTTCAAGAACTCATATCTCAAGCTGCAGGGAACAAATGAGGCCCCAGAAGTTGGCACAGTTTCTCATGACAGTCTTAGCATAACAGGCAGATCCACTACACAGCAGGAAATGCATTCTGCCATGCCATTTAATTCCTCCTTGCATAACCTATATGTAAGAGTACACAGGAGACAATCAGAAAGTCAAGGTGATGGCTTTGTGTTGCTGCGATTCAAATGACAGAATTCCTCCACAGCTTTTTAGTCACTCCTCTTGTACCAATAAAACACAAAAGCAGAAATGCTTCACCTAGATTGTGGGGAAGGAGAGTTATAGCAATGAGGTGTAAGATCATCTTTCTCCTTGCCACTCAGCATTAGAATAATTCTTTTGAGATAGCAACTGTACAGTATTTAACTATAAACTATTTGTGGATTTCTGAAAACCGTAACACAAACATTCTTAATCTTCAGCAGAAAAGACAAGGCAGCCAGCGGAAGCAATAGCTACAAAAGGGCTTTAGAGTCACTGCTACAAATAATCAGGCAAGATAACACAGATTCTAGGGAGGAGGGAAAGTATTTTTGTAAGAAAAAGGAGGAGATGAATAAGGCACAGAACTTCCATGAGGACATTATGTTGTGCCTCAACTTCTTGGCAATCACTGAGCATCTGATGGTGCCTGCAAATGGTTCAGATGAGATTCAGTGGAGTTGCAGTGATTTAGGGTTACTATCTGATCAGATTTCTCTGACACAGTGCAGATCCCACATGGTGTTTTATATATTTGACTATCTTATTAAAACTATGAAAAAGAAATGAACAAATCTCTGAATTTAAGCATTTCTATTAAGTTAGTTTTCTATAAATATCTCTTCATTTAATGATGTTTTCATTTAATGAGGAGAGGAGAGGAGAGGAGAGGAGAGGAGAGGAGAGGAGAGGAGAGGAGAGGAGAGGATAGGAGAGGAGAGGAGAGGAGAGGAGAGGAGAGGAGAGGAGAGGAGAGGAGAGGAGAGGAGAGGAGAGGAGAGGAGAGGAGAGGAGAGGACAGGAGAGGAGAGGAGAGGAGAGGAGAGGAGAGGAGAGGAGAGGAGAGGAGAGGAGAGGAGAGGAGAGGAGAGGAGAGGAGAGGAGAGGAGAGGAGAGGAGAGGAGAGGAGAGGATAGGAGAGGAGAGGAGAGGAGAGGAGAGGAGAGGAGAGGAGAGGAGAGGAGAGGAGAGGAGAGGAGAGGAGAGGAGAGGAGAGGAGAGGACAGGAGAGGAGAGGAGAGGAGAGGAGAGGAGAGGAGAGGAGAGGAGAGGAGAGGAGAGGAGAGGAGAGGAGAGGAGAGGAGAGGAGAGGAGAGGAGAGGACTGTTGAAAGGGGCCTACAAGAATTTTACACCTGATGGAAGAGAGATGGTGCTTGTATTTAGTAGCTGTGACCAAACAACAGCATCCTTCCTGCCTCTCACTTCAGCGCAAAGGGAAATATTTGAACAATTTTACTTACATACAAGTTTTGCTCATAGTTCTCATAGATTTGAGAGAAAACTTTGTTGCTGCTGACTTTACTGCTTTTGTAATTAAAAAAAAAAAAAGGTGAGATTTAGCTTTGGAAGTATGTGTAATCATATGTATTTATTTGGTACCTAAGCCTATATGACAGCAATTTCACTGCTCTCAGGAGCCAAGGCAGATAAATTAGAGCCAGCAGGAGTTACAGGTGACACCACCACCTTTTGACTATAAATGCAGTCAGACACTGAAAATCAGGATCAAATCATCCCTTTGGCAATCATTTACTGACATACACACCTTACTACTCTAAAAGTTGCTTATTAAAAATATCAAAGAAACAATTGAATAACTAATAGCCTGAAACTTATTTGCAAACTGTTTACTTTAAACTCTGACATATTTTAGGAATGAGATGATGACATATGCCATTACTGCAGTTAACTGATTGATGACCGATACCACAAAAAATAGCTTAAAAGAGCTCTACCAGCAAAACTTTCAAAATACTCATTCTGGTTAAATGTCATGAGAGTTCTAGAGTTTTGCTTTTCACACAAGCACATTGGCCAGCTGTGCTGCTTAAAAACCTCCCCAACTTTTAGACTTCAAATGTTTGCTGAAAAAAAACTGAACTAGAAAGAAAAGCTGAACATACACATGAATAAATTTTAAGATATCTTATAAATTACTCTTTTTTTCACTTACCAAAACGTTAATCAGAGTAAATGTGTTTTTTTTTTTTTGGCATAACAATGACTCTAGCATTATACAACTCTATAAATGTAAATCAAGAGTGTACAACTAATATATATATAAAAAAAAAAATCTATGTTATTCTGAATGTCGAACTTTGAAATACACATTTGTAACCTAGTAGGAAAGAGGAATTACTGTAGAATAGACTACATGCTAGAATTTACATATGCTTCATAAAAGGCACTATAGTGAGGCCCAGGCAAAAAAAACCCTTAAAAAATAAAATTGTCCTGAAGTCACTTCGGCAAAATAAGAGTTATAAAGAAATGACAGTAATAATAAATGTAACTATATATGATATTATAGACAAGAATAAAAGAAATTTCAAAATACCACCAATAATCACCCAAACCTAGGATCTCTGAAATCTCCAATAATCTTGTACTAATATTCAGGTTCATTTGTAATTAAACAAGATCATTATTTTACAAGTTTGCTCTAAAAAAATAAAATCTATATGCTATTGAAATGACATGTCACAAAAGTAAAAAATTAGGTTTCTCTATGTAGCTTTCATGTTCTCCTATTACAGACTGAATAAACAGAATTTGTGCAGTTACTTTTAGTAACTTTGACAGGTATTAAAGCAGCTTTTACATGCCAGCTTCGACTTGCAGAGATGACTGACACTGAGACTTACTTGGACAGGTAAATGTTAATGAAGGAGTAAGGTGAAAGAGTAAAGCCAGATCTACTAAACCCCATTCTACAGACAGTAACCAGACACATTTTTTTAAAGCACTGTTGTGTAACATTGCTCTGACCAAGGTCATACAGAGTGGTTAAGAATGATGGAGACCTCTGTCTATACTATATCATACAAAAACATTACTACCAAGACAGCACAATTGGGAATTGCTGGTTCAATCAACACTAGTCCAGGCTTGAATCATTTATCAATCTCTGTCTTGGGAGGTCCAGTACTGTGCTTCCATACACAATCACAATAAGAAATGTAATTTTGTGGTTCCCCATCCTACTCCATCCACATTTTCAGTCATTCTCTCAAGATTTACTTCATTTTTTTTGTCAGTAAAAGGTATTCTGCTCTCCCAGGATCAAGCACCAAGCCCTGGAGATCCTGAAAAACAGTAATTCCATTGAATCTCAAATTTTTTCTCATCTCTCATGTTTCCTAAGTGTTTTATTATCTTTGAGTTCATTAGTACTTCAGGGCATGTTAGACAGTCATGTTAGTGCAATGCAACACAGACAACCTGAAGAAGCTTAAATTATCTGCATAAGGTACTAGTAATGGCCCAGTGATAACAGCACAAAAGTCAGTGCTAGAGCTGACAGAGTGCAAATTACCTGTGCTCACTGCATGCAGGCCTAAATGGTGTCTGGTGCTGGAGCTGCTTCAGCACTATCACCTCAGCCACAGCAATGCTACTGTGCTCTTCTGCACGAGGAAATAACCTGATTCTCAGCACACTGGTTCTCACCATGATGTTTTTATATGACAGTTTTCACACCTTGCATGCCATAGTCTACCTGGGGAAGAGTATATGCTGTACAGTGGCTGCACATAAACCTCAGGGACAAGACCTGATAATCAACCTAACTTGAGGATTATAACCATTTCTGCAAATAAATTTCACCCTTTTTACAGGGCTTGTTCCAAGATCTTTGTTTTCCATGTATGGTACTTTTCTGTGTATCCATGATCATCCACTGACCCTTCTATAAAATATACTATGTGGATAAATCATCTTCCTTCTGTTTAAAGAAACATATGCTTAGAACATTTAATTTTTCACTACAGTATTAATAGTAAAGCATCTGCAAACCTCTACATGTACTCTTCAACTAACAAAAAATACTGGATGGCATGACAGAGGCTATATAACTTGAATGGATATATTATTATACACAACCTCCATCTTCACCTATTCAAGTGAAGAAAAAAAAGTGAAAATATGTATCAGCATGATATTAATGCTGAAATTTTGCACACATCAAGTCAGGAAGCAGCATGTTACAGTTTCCATAGCAACCATAATTCAATCTCCTTTTGCATTTGTGGTAATTTTTAGCAATGTATTTGATATAATTGTCATGTGAGTAACACTTTACTTGAAAAAATGGTGTAATTTCACATTGGATTATCATTACACATAGGGCACAGCTCTGCAGTACCTACTAGCACAGAACTCACACAGCTGTCCTTTATGCTTGTATCAGTTCACCTTCTGCATGTGTTGGTACAAGGTGGAGTGTCATGTTGGTGTCATATGGGATATGGGGCTGTAGGTGATGTGCACAAAATTTAAAATATTTCAAATATCTGATCTACTGAAACTCACCCTGGAGAAAAATTCTATTGGTTTTTCTGACAACATCTATTCATCTAAATGCATACTCACATCATTCTGGCTTGCATATTTAATCTTTTGTAACTATTTCATGAAAATCTTCTTCGGCATATGATTCTTTTGAAGGGAATTCTCAAGGAATTTTCATACCTTTAAATTATACCTAATTAAAGAAGCATGTGAACAATTTTACTAAATAAAGCCAATGTTCTGATAACTCAGTAAAAGCTTTTCCTTTGCAAGAAAGGGAGCAGAAGGTTCAGTAGTGCATGAGACGCTGTCTTCCCTTACCAGCCACTATAAACTGTAAGTGCTGCTTTTTAAAACTCAGTAAATTTACTGTTTTATCAGTTGCTAAATATATACATACTGATGTATAAAAATCGCCCAAAGTACAAGCCTCATTCCATACTAAAATCTTACATTTTTATAGGAATATTCTTTTTGCTTCTTCTGAATTCAAAACTTGTGTGTTTTACTTAAAAGGGGCTAATAAATATGAAATAAAGTGTATAATCAATGAATATTAATAGTCCTCATCCTGATTTGGAAACTCCTATATCAAGTTTCAGTTTGGAGTAAAACACAATGATTGAATTGCAAGAATGTGATCTGTATGTGCAAAACAAATACAATACTGCAGAAAAGTAGCATGAAGCCTTATTTTAAAATAATTGCTGTCCATCCTTAAATATATTACCTAACAACAAGTTATCAGATAGAGTACTGATTCTGTTACAAGATGCTGCTTGCTGCTGTAATTTGTGTAAATTAAATCTGTGCTGCCAAAGCTCAACTGGAGTTGAAGATGGCCAAAAATGTGGGGGACGATAAAAAGAGTCTTTTCAAATGTATTAATGTCAATAGACAGTGTAGAAATAACCTCAGCCCATTACAGGATGAGGACGGTCACCCCACAAACAGGAACAGAGAAAAGGCAGAGGTGCTTAATGCATTCTTTGCCTTTGTCTTCAACACGGATGATGCACCAAGGGGTCCTCAGTGCCCTGAGCTGGAGGACCATGACTATGGGAATGATCAACTCCCAGTCAACTCTGAAACTGTGTGGGATCTGCTGCTCCTGCTGGATCCCTACAGATCTATGGGGCCTCATGGGATTCGTCCAAGAATCTCCAAAGAGCTGGCTGATGTCATTGCAAAACCTCTTTTGATGATTTTTGAGTGGTCTTGGGAATCCAGAGAGGTCCCTCTGGATTTCCAGCTGACTGGAAGCTGGAAAATGTTGTGATTTTCAAGAGGGCAAGAAGGACAACCCTGGAAACTACAGGCCTGTGACTCTCATTTCAGTGCCTGGTAAAATTATGGAGAAGATTGTTCTGGAAAGTATTGAAAAACACCAGAAAGACAATGCAGTCATTGGCCACAGCCAGCATGGCTTCATGAGAGGTAAGTCCTGCTTATCAAACCGGGTTTCCTTTTATGACATGGTAACCCAGTTGGTGGATCAAGGGAAGCCACTTGATAAGATCTTTCTGTATTTCAGCAAAGGTCCTGATACTGTGTCTCACAGGATCCTTCTGGATAAAATGTGCAGCACTCAGCTGGATAAACACATCATGTGATGAGTGAGCAACTGACTCAGGGATCAGGCACAAAAGGTGACAGTGATTGGGGCGACATCAGAATGGTGACCTGTCACTACTGGAATTCCACAGGGTCCTCTGCTCTTCCACATCTTTGTAAATGACATGGAGGCAGGACTGGAAGGGATACTGAGCAAATTTGCAGATGAAAGAAAACTGAGAGGAGCTGTTGACTCCCTCGAAGGAAGGGAGGCCCTGCAGAGAGATGGCAAAAAATTACAGGATTGCACAATTACCAACCATATGAAGTTCAACAAAGCAAAGTGCTAGATTCCACACCTGGGATGCACCAACCCTGGATGTAGAGACAGACTGGGTAATGAGATGCTGGAAAGCAGTGCCATGGAAAGAGACCTGGGGGTCCTGGTCAATGGCAAGTTGAATATGAGTGAGCAGTGCCCTGGCAGCCAGGAGGATCAGCTATGTCCTGGGGGACATCAGGCACAGCATCACCAGCCAGGCAAGGGAGGGGATTGTCCTGCTCTGCTCTGCACTGGGGCGGCCTCACCTGAAGTCCAGTTTTGGATGCCACAATATAAAAAAGATATTAAACTATTAGAGAGAGTCCAAAGAAGGGCAACACAGATGGTGAAGGACCTTGAGGGAAAGCTGTATGAGGAGCGGCTGAGGTCACTTGACCTGTTCAGCCTGGAGGAGACTGAGGGGAGACCTCACTGCAGTTACAGCTCCCTCGTAAGGGGAAGCGCAGGGGCAGACACTGACCTCTTCTCTGTGGTGATCAGTGACAGGAACCAAGGGAATGGCCTGAAGTTGTGTCAGGGGAGCTTTAGGCTGGATATCAGGAAAAGGTTTTTCACCCAGAGGGTGTTTGGGCACTGGAACAGGGTCCCCAGGGCAGTGGTCACAGTACCAAGCCTGACAGAGTTCAAGAAGTGTTTGGACAATGCTCTTGGGTGCCTGGTGTTACTCTTGGGCCTGTCTTGCGCAGGGCTAAGATGGACTTGATCATCCTTGTGGATCCCTTCCAACTTGACATATACTATGATTCTATGATACTGCAGCCCAAAAAATATGGTATTGCCATTTTTCATAACAGACAAAAAGGTTCTCATTAACTTAATAACAGAGGTCTCAGGACACTGAAGACTATCTCAATTTCTCTTGTTTTAGCTTGCTTCAGCTTTAAGACCTAAATGTGTAATGGAATTGATCAGTGACTACTGCCTAATTTGCTTTTAGCTTTAGTGTAATCATGTGGTATAATGACTACAAACATTATAAATGTGATACATTCTTAACTATCAATAAGCAGTAGTCGTTGTTCTGTGCAGATCTGTGGCCTTGGAATGATAAAGTTGTGCACTGACATATAAGCACAGGATGATAGCAGAGACCTTGAATGTAGAGGAATAGATTTACTCTAGGTACCAAGTGGGCTTAAACATGTAATCAATCATCAGTTACTGATTACTATAAAGGCACCTTGGGAACTAATGAAATAAAAATTTTGGGGATAAAGCGAAAGAGCCATAGGCCAATAACATAAAAAAACCCCTGTGGCTGATGTTAGTAAAAGTGTAAAAATAATCCCAACCCAGCCAAGAATGAAGAGGAAGAAACCTCCATCATCAACATTATAAACCTCCTGGTGAAGAACCTGGGATTTAAAACATTACTAAATAATAGGGTGTATTTTGAGCTATTTTTATATATCTATATATAGTGAGTGAGAAAACTGTAAAGTTACTGAGTTTGGAAAAGCAGCACTTAGTTTATAATAGCCAGTGAGACAAGACAAGATCTCATGGACTGCTAAGCCTTTTGCTCTCCTCGGAAAGAAAAAACTTTCTATTTTTAATCAGGCTCTTTTGGTAATAAATAGACCACTTTGACTATGACTGTTAGCCTGACTGCAACTGGTGTATTAATATCAATGAGACTAATAATCCCAGGTTATGAATAAGAGTCATGTTTCCTTAGCCCACATTAACTGTGCAGAGTAGCACAACACTATTGGACCAGTATTTTTTCCCATAATTTTTATGTCTAGATCAGATAACAAGTCTGAGGCAGAGAGTCCACACTTTCCAGAGAAATTTGGATGTCTTTTCTGACACCATGAAAATCTCAGGTTCAGTCTCCATATATGTTGAAGTGTAGCTTTTCCTTTATTCTTTTTGTGAGTATTTAAAATAAAAGAGGGGAAAGGAAAAAATCCTTTTTTTTTTTTTTTTTTGCAATGAAATATTATTTTTCATATATCTTAGAGATTGGTCGACCAACCGGATATCCCATAACCAGCATGGAATTTCACAAAGGTTCCTCAAACTTAGAAAATACTTCAGATTACTGTTATTGAATTAGATTTTCATTTACAGATTTGTTAGTTCTGAAGCCTCATTTAGTAAAATTATGAATGAAAGGATCCAAATTCTTTTCTATGTATGAGAAGGGATCTTCAGAGGCCCATATGATTTTAAACCTAAACCATATTTATTCTGCTAACATATCAGATTGCATCAGGTTGATTTTCTGATCTCTGAATCTTTCAAGTCTATAGCCATCCGAAAGATCAACATGCAAAAGTTTTATGCTTAAAAGGGAAGAATTATATGCACAACTGAGAAAAGTAAAAGGACAGTTTGAGTCATTTCATGATGTGTTAAGCATTTTTCTTTTAGAGTTTTATTGCTTTATAAATAGGTCAACATGTTCTAGAAGCGGCTGAAGGATTCTGGAAGAATGTAGGCAGAATTCATACAGAGTCAACTTTCAAGAGGAGGATAAAAATAATATTGCACCTGATTAAAAGCACATTCAGATTTGCAGGGCAATCTCATCAAAAGCAACACTGTTGCAGGAAGAACAGAGTAAAATATATACTTCCACAGTGAAAAGATGTGATAAAGGAGAGAAGGAAGACAAATTCGAGAATTAGATATGGGAACAGGAATCAGAGGACCTTGGATCTTTTCTTTCTTCTACTGGAGACCCATGACAAAAGTGAATCCTAAGAGCACATCCACAGAGTCCTAATTTGTTGCTAGTTTATCTTCAGCACTATCAAGAGCAATAGTTGTGTGGGGGATGGAATAGAGAATTTACCTTTGATGTGGAATACACTTCAGTATTTCGGTCCCACGGTTCCTCCCTAGCAGAAGGCACAACGCACTAGCTCAGAGGAATGTTCTAGAGAATTCATCAGTGTTGCAGTGGTACAAAATCATCTTTCATCAGGGTACTTCATGTAGATGTAACACCTGCAAGGGTTTTCTTGCTCCGTAATGTACATCATCTTAGGCTACATCAAAATAATTGAATGTGAGTGCTGTGTATACAACCCTAGCTCTGGTTTCAGAGCTTTTCAGAGAAAGGACTTGGTCCAAATATACAGTTCCAAGGTGAGTGTATAAGGTGATTCTGCCATACATTTCAACACTAAATAGCAAAGGTAGGCTTTTGGTTCCAAGCCCAGAATGTATTTCTCAATTCTGCAATTTAGCAGACAGCCTTACTACAGCAGATTTTTCTGTCTGAAACAAAGCAGAAAAACTTTCCCTTGCAGAAAACTGCACAAGATTTTAAAATTACTTTGGCAGGCATTTTCTTATTAACTTGCAGTAAGAACATGAAGAAAATCCAGGTTTTTTACTTCATAAAGTAAAGTCTGCCATGGTTTCTCCCTTGTGTCTATCAAGTGTAAGAACTTTAAATTGTAGGCTGATGCAAGAAAACATGGTGACAGCTTTGCTCTTTTGCATTTATTTGAAAATGTTCAGGGCAGCATACAGACAGAGAGTTCCCCAATATAAGCAGACCTTTATTTTTCATGTAACATCAGCACTTAGAAGGAGAAATGAAAAAGTGGCTGGTCCTTCAGGGCAAGTCTACTGAGTAAATATTGTAAATTTTTCAAGGGTCCCTTTTAAAGATATTCAGAAGTCGAAATACCAATAAGGAACAAAATCTCACTCAATGTGATCAGTAACCTTGAAAGAAACACTGAACAGGGACAGCTCTAAGGTCTGTGCAGTACTAAAGAAACAAACTAGAGTTTCTTCCTAGCTAAAAATCACCAAAATTACAATTGCTGTTCCACCTAGAGCTGCCAATGGGTAAGGCACTTCTTAGCTGCAGTTGTTTCTTCCTATTGTATTATTAAATAGGGTATTTGATCTTCACTTTTCTCAAGCATTCCCCACTGAATTTTTCACACCCAGTTCAGACACTAAAGATGAGCCATACAGCCTCTATTAAAATTAAAGTACAGCAACCAGCTAAATCATCTAACACTGAAAATTATACCTGGCATAAACTTTCAATCTACTCACAAATAATTCAGTTAAGCAACTTATCTTCACAGCGGGCCAGAGAAATGACATGACTACTGTTACAACATTTTTCCAAGGTGTTATTAAGGCATTGCATAAGACATTGTCATACATGTTTTAAAGTCTGATCATACTCCAGTTTTAAATCTTCAACGCAACCATTGTGTCTGCAGCTATTGAATGTAAGGCAAAATTTGGAGAAGATTTATTTCAACTTCCTTTTTTTTTTCCACACATAAAACCCACAGCCTCTGTGACTTGAAATTATTTTTATTAACCCACACTGCAGCCAAGCTTAGGCTTTTTGTTATTCAGACAACATATTAGGAGTCACCTAATCAGTTTATCTTGGAAGGTAAAAGCAAATGTCACATTCCCTCTTTCTTATCTGTCTCTCTTGTCTGCAATTCTTTACATGTAATGTAACAATTTTTAAAGCACAGTTCGGTAAGGAACCTTTCCATTAGGAAATGCTGAGTGTTATTACACTTGGCATTATGCAGGACTAACAGAGTAGTATCTTGCCCACAAAAATACCATGTAATGCAGACTGGAGTCATAATAAGTCAGCATGTAAAGAATATCAATTTTATAGCTATGACTTGCATTCCCTCCTCCCTCTCCCCCTTATAACCCTAGCTTCCTTTTCTGAGGAATGATTGCTGAAATGATTTAAGAAAAGTTTTATTTTGAGAAGGGCTGTGCAAATGTACTTGTCATTTTAATGTTTTATCAAAGGAAAAAAAATTAAGGAAATGTTTGGAAAAAATGTTCATGGATGTGTTTACATTTTCCCCCACAAATTCAGATACATTTTAAAAGTGTTTCTTTAAGCACAAATATCTTCCCAGAATCTCTCCCAAGTAAACAAGTAGGATGTTGTGAGACACGGCTGAAGAACCAAGCAGAAAGCTGAAACAAGTCCTCCCCAAAAGCAGGGCAGACTATAAAACCTCTTAGGCTCTACTTGTAGAAAAAAGGTCAAGAATCCTTTCAAAAGACCAGAAGTTACAGACCGAAGATCTGTTCTGCTTATTATTATAATTTTTTATATTAACAAAGCAGACTATCAACTCAGTGCTATCTCTTGCACATCCTACTTCAAGGCTGCCTTATAAAATTTTAGAAACATATTTTTTCTACTGACAAGAATCTTACAAAACCTTTTTCAGATGTGGCCCTGAAATGTAGGTTGCACAGAACTGGGCATTCAGACAGTATGTATAACTATTAGGCATTACAGAACTGGTGTCTATGTAGAACCGCACCCAGTCATGGCCTTATTGGAGTCTGAGGGCAACTTGTTCTGCCAATGCCAAGTCACATTTTAGTTCAGGATAACAGCTATTATATTACAGATGATGCAGAGAGTACTACATTCTAGAATTCTAATGTTTCATGCATTATACATTTTAAATCGTATTATATCCATGCTCAGTATTATCCATTTACTTCTGCAAGTACTGACACACCCAACTTCAAGGAAAGCACACACATGATTTTTCTTATTTCAGTATGTCTTATATTTTCTAAAGCAGCTGCTACTGTAGATTATCAGTACTCCTATTTTCACTAAACACTGTCAATTCAGAATAATTTAATTGTGTATGGTAATATCAGAAAGCTACAAAGCTTGGGGAAATAATTGACTTCATGAGGAAGAAGTTTCTTTTCATTTTATCCTTCGGTGCCCATATAAAAATAGATTTTACAGGTGATGAATGTTTTTATAGATAAAAAAAATGTAAGGAAATCTCTTACCAAGCCAGTTTTTTGCACATTTCATCCCAAATTTTATTGCCGAGGATGAGTAAATGCTCCTGACATTGTATCAAGTTTGGAGATGATGAAAAAAGGGAAACCAAACCAAAAGGCAACCCAATAATAAAACTAATATAGACTGTTTTCTTTCTTTTCTGGAGTTGTGCCACTGTACAGCAATTGGCATCATTGGTTTTGAAGGAATTCTTGCAATTTTATTTCTAACCCTGAATGAAAGTGAGTATAAATAAAGTAGATTATTTCATACCTTTGTAATATATAATTTAATCAGTAAGACTTTAGACAGAAAGATATTTTATTTTCCTACAGCTGGCTAATTAGAATGCAAACTTTGTGTAACTACTCCTCACTCAGCTGAGAGGTCTTATATTCTTTAAAGAGGTCATATATTCTTTAAATTAATCTGAAGACATAAAGCTTTCAGTCGTGCCCAGACACACAATCAGCGACATACAAGCTGACAGTGCTCTTTCAAACAAATCTGCTCTGAAGCAGCACAGTTTTATTCTATGCCTGCATCTTCTTTTCTCTCCCACTGAGAAAGACGGCCTTGCACTGCTGATTCGCTGCCACCTTCCATCGCTACAGAAACGGTATTTGGAAAGCGACTGACGTTTTATCTCTCACCCCTTACCACCCTCAAGTTCACCCACCTCAATTTTCAGTGTTCCCACCCCAAAGATCCCAACAGGTAAGGAAACAAACACGGAAACCGCCGAGTGTTTAATCCTGACTTTGAGCGGCAGCTTCTGACGGGAGGCATCCCGAGCATGCGGCACCTTCACTTCTCATCTAGCACCATCTACCGCCCAAGGCGGGCAGGAGCCGGCGCCGCTGCCCAGCCCCGGCCCCGCCGGGGAGCGCGGGGAGCCGCGGAGCCGGGCACGGACCCTGCTCCTGCTCCTGTCTGCACCGAGCAGGGCACGGGCACGGCCCCTGCCCCTGTCTGCACCGAGCCGGGCACGGCCCCTGCCCGCACTGAGCTGGGCACGGCCGCTGTCCGTGTCCCTGCCCCTGCCCCTGCCCGCACCGAACCCGCCGCCGCTGCAACACCGCCTCGAACTTTGCGTGGTGATCCAGATGCGTCCAGATCCCAAAGACGCTGCTCCAGCTCCCTTACGACGACCACGCACCTGTTTCCCCAGCAGATTTCTCTATTCGTACTTGAAGCTGCTGTCACCTTTGGTTATGGACTTATACTTGAATAATAGTGTATGAGCTACAGGAATGCCATGCAAAGATGGTGGAATATTTACTATGCAGTTTCACACAAAGTGGAAAATAATAGAATTAGGAAGGAAAAAGTAGATAGTAAGTTCAGTTCAGCTTGAGCTGATGGCAAGTGAGGAGACACTAAGTACTCACTACCTAAATACTACGGGTCGGTAACAGCGCAGCTGTCACTAAACACAGGGAAGATCCCTTCCAGGATAAAACAAATTCCACATCATCCATGACTGAGGTATGGATTTACCACCTAAGAAATGACAGAATCACTACCTTACGATCACGTTAGTTACAGCTGTGCTGAATGTAATTATCTAAAAACAGCATTTACAGAAAAGAACAAAAATTGATATTTAGAGAATCAATGCGTGGAGGTCATTACTACCTTGGAGTGCTGGGATCCTGGTGTCTACAATAGTGATTAATATTCTGCGGAGAAACCATTATCAAATTACAAAGATACATACTGTGTAATAAAGCTTTCTCCTAATGCCTTGTCATCTTCATCACAACAGCTAAGCAAATTATATATGTACACACTACGTACTCTCTATACTTAAATGCATTATGAGGTTACATACAAGTCCTTAAGATTTTACTGAGTTTTAAGTAGATGTAGATAATAAACCATATCAGTTTATTTCCTCAGATGCTTTTAAGTGTTTAGTGAAAAAGTATTCAATACTAAGCCAAGCAAATGTCTTTTATTTAAAGTGAGTTGACACTTAAGACACCGAAAGACAACGATTGCAATTCTCTCTTGGTGAGTTACAGTGCTGCTTTACACTTGCAATCCCATCTCCAGTCTTTTGAGAAACCTTTCCTCAGATCTAATTGATTCAAGCACTAAAACTCAGGAACAAAGAACCTCATACTGGGAAAACTTCAGAAAATCTGAAAACCTGGAAGGCCTCTTAACAACTAGTTAAAGTAGCTAAAAAAGAAATTTGAATTGAATGTGGAATATGACAACATTTTGCAGCCAAATTCCTCTGTATCCTTTTAACATGGAAAACTCCAAAATTAAAATGAAACTGCAAGAATAAAAATAATTCTTTGGAAAAATAAAAAGGATGACAGGCTATCTGGAAAAGTCACATTTTTAAAAATGGGTCTCTAGCACCCTGGTTCTAAAAAGTAACTCTGAATTTTTTCCTGTTACTGGTAGTTAAATAAATCTTTAAATAACCTACAAAAGGGTCAAAACCACGGTCTGCTGACAGCAGCATATTAATGCAGACAGAGTGTATCTCAAAATACAACACCAAAGTACAAAACTGAGATGGCAGTTGACAAGCCAAAGTTAAATGTTCATTATGAAAAGCATCTTCGCCAAAGGTATGGAATAATATTAATATACAAAGTAATTATGGCCCTTGTATGAAACATTCAACATCTAAAAATGAAGGAAATGACTAATACATATGTTCAATATGAAAATGTTACTGCCATTAAACTAGGATTTCATTTAAATAATGAAACCATTTACATTGCTCAAGTATTAAGTATCCTATCTCAACTGAATATATTAAGCCACATAAGAAATGCTCTGATTATCAAATAATAAATCAAAAGAGAAGGTTAGATGGGCTGAACAATGACTTAGTATCTACAAGTGAATCTCTGATCATGAGTTGAACTTAGAGGGTATCTGATGAAAAGGTCTAAATGAAAAGATACAGTCACAATATTTGGATTGTCTTGGGACACTGTGGTAAGCCGTAGTATTCTGTTTATTCTTCAGAAAACAGTAGTGAAATAATGAAAGAGAGATGCCAAAGTGGTGTAAATGCACCAGAGAAAAGGCAGTTTCTAAATGCATTTGAATGAACAATAGAATTAATGAACAATTAAGAGCACCTTCCATGAAAATGTATACAGGGAAGTATTTACTTTTTGTCTTCATTTCCCACAAAAACACTGTGTCTTTCCTGCAGTTAGTTTTAATGGAGTTAAAGCACAAGAAAAGCAAAACTACTTACACCACACTTCCTTGCAGTCTTAAGATATTTACTCATCTTGGCTGAACCTAAGTCCATCTGCCTTCATGAATCAGGACCAACTGAATGTCTTCAGGTAACTTGGGGGCAAAAAAAGCTTATGAATTCTTAATGAAGTTTTATCAGTATTCATATGTGAAATTTAGATTTACTAGAGAGAAAAGAGGGGAAAGAAACTAGTGGGAAATCCTAAGGTGAGGAAAAAAGGTGAGGTGTGGATGAATATAATTTTAATTTCGTAGCCAGAAGAATTGAAATTGCTATTTCTTTGTGAACCCAAAAGTAATAATACTGGATATCAAAAAATATACTCATGACCATGAAAAATTTATTAGAATGCATCCATAATTAGGTGTTAGATATGTTGCATATGGTTGGATGTGTTAGATATGATTACATATTGGAAAACAAGAGCAGATGTAATTTCATATTGAATTTCATTCAATATTCTCTAATTAGTGATCTACTCTCGTTTTACTTAGCCATACCTATTATGAAACAAACCTGTATGATTTCTCCTGTCATTAGCAGAGAGAACTTCTCTTGAGAGAGGTAGACTCCATTTAACCACATTCATCACAATAGTTCACTAGAAGGCAGGCTGTGGTCTATCACAAAAAAAATTCTATTTTTCCTACAGTTCTGCTATAAAGACAGAATTTATTGGTAGGGGGTCTATTCACTGAAAGCCATAATGTATTTAGAAATGAAGAGGCCTTTACAGTGTGTCTGTGTACATTCAGTGTTGCCTTGTAATCACCTGCAACTTTCCTCTCTCAACCTGCTTTGGAGATGAGCTGTGTTGCCTCCTTGTGCTGTTGGCAGTAAGGGTAGGTCTGGGACGTCAAGAGGAAAGGGTGAAGTCCACATTATCACCATAGTGGATCCTTTGTTGGAAAGCTGCCTGCAGGAAAGCCTCATTCAGGATCCTAACTAAGGCATGAAGTTTCTGTAACACAGCTCTGCAACGCTGCCTCTCCACACTCCCTGCACCATGTATCCAGATTCTAACCATTAGAAAGCACATTTGTGAAGGCTCTCTATCCTTCCCTTATTTCAAGGTAAGCGGAAATCCTGGAAAGATATAGTCTCAGATGGAAATAGCAAATAGGTGAATTACATTTGCTTTCTGAAATATAAAATGGTGGGGCTCACTCTGTTTCCAAAACAAACCCAGCACATGCTAAAACCATTGTCAGTTTGCTTGAAATATCTTTGTACACATCCCCTAAATAGCAGCTGCTTCTAATACTAACATAGTGCTCCAGTTCAGGATGGAATCTACAGGCTTACCATCTGTGTAAGCAGAGGTGATCCACCTTTCAGCTATGATCCACCACTTGAAAGATCCCCCCACCCAGACTTTTTGATTTATACCAGCATCATTCAGAACTCTCTGTGCTGCTAGATTTGACTACCTCCGCATACTGCAGCTTCTCATACTTCACAGCTGCCTTTGAATGTCATCCGTTAATTTCTCCCCTCATCCTCTGCAGAACTCTTCCTACTGCTGTTAATCAGGCCATTTTGTTTTCTAATTTTAAATCTGTTATAAAACCTTCTCTCTCCACCCCCAGTGCATATGGGCAGGTTTTCTTTTACTGCAGAGCGCTCAGATACCAAAGTTAGACATTATTTATCACTAACACTGTCTAATTCCTCCACCATTACTTGCTTCGTGAAGTTTATCTAGAAAAGAAAACAAACCTGTGCCTTCCCTCCTTCACTACTTAAAACTGCTTATAAGGAATATATGTTTCCTTAAGGCATAAAGGAAATCAATGACAGAACTCATAAAGAAATTTGAACATCCACTGCAAATGGCAGATCTGTAGATCTGTACAGGGCTCTTAGAATCACAAATGCAAGTCTCAGGGTTAAACTTGTCCACATTCTTGACCTAGTGTGTGCTGCCACAAGTAAGCTGTCAAAATCACATCTAGTGTGCTTTGGTGCTTGCCAAGTCACAGTGTTAAACATCTTCTCAGAGGTAGATGCCTGTGGTCTTTGTTTGGAGAACCAAAAGCAGTCAAACTCTGGTAGATTTCCAGGTACACTTTTAGTTTTGTGATGTCCATTTTAACAGTCACATATGTCTATAGATTTTGAGGGTCCAGCGTGAAGTCACTTCTTTTCCAACACATTTAGCAACAAAGAGGTTCTAATAATTTGAATGTAGCCTAATGTGACCCAGTCAAGGAAATATTAACATTATACTGAGAACAACCTGGCCTTGTACTATGCTCAAACATTGGTCATTTCTTATGCAATCGCTGACTTTGTTAAGGAGATTGTCAGACTAGATTTGAGCAGTACTGACTCTACAGTAGCTTTATAAATTTATAACATGGAGGGTATTTCAATAAGAGAAAGGTTTTGGTGGGCAGTCATCAGTCCAGTCATGTCTTTCTCAAAAGGAAGAAGTAAACCATGTGATTGGGATTTTACCAATAACTTGCTACATCCTTTCATGGAATCAAAATGGAGAAGTACAGAAGAGGACTATCAAATGCAAAGTTTCTAGCCTCTGTAAACAGTAGGTGTTCATCAGTATAATGAACACACTGCTGACCACTCTTGCCACATCATAAAGTGATAAGGGGGACTAGTGGAAGTGAAATTAGTATAGAAGACCATTACATTTCCTTGTCCATGCAGAAAATAGAACATTTAACTCAATGTCTGTTGTATAATATTATGAGTATGGCACAGGTATTCAACTCTACTAGCTTAAGCTACAAATAGGTACACAGAAGACCAAACACATGAACTGTCTTTAAAAACCTCAGGCGATTTCAGCACAAGGTTTTCACTGTAGCAAAGGAAAAGCTGGACTTAAAACTAATGAAGATTATGCTGAACAGAATGGTATTGAATGTGGCAAGAGACCTAGAGCACATAGACAAGGGGAAAATTTTTCTGGGATATTTACCACATAAACCAACACTAATTCTGTCTAAAAAGAAAAGTAAATCCTATTTTCCTGTAATTGGGAGCATATATTATGAAATGTCATAAAATGCAAATTATCAACCACTGGAAACAATAAAACAGAGAAAATCTGCAGTGGGTAGGAAATTCCTGCCCACTTAATCTATTAATAGCACATGAATGTTTAGAGCATTATGCCTGCAACAGGCTACAGTCTTTTTCTACCTTGGTTTCAAAAACACAGGCTACCAGAATATATGCTCTCTTAAAATTGCTTTAGAGACAACTCAGGCGTGGAATAAAAATAGCATACAGCAGCTATTTAATCTAAATTGCTCTTAGAAAAATACTACTAATTGCCCCTTTTGCACACTACTGATTTAACATCCTCAAAAAATATATCTTTGTTTTGGTTCATTTATCTTCCCTCTCTCACGATTAACGACTGCACACAGCATACTGATGAATTTTTCCTTTCAGACCTTTCTAATTTATTTCCAAACAGTATGTCTTAACAAGAAAAAGAGATTCTGTATGTTATCTTTCTGGTCGTCAAAAAGTGATGTGAAGATCCAGCAGAATCTTTAATGTAAATCAAAACCAGTTCATTCAGCCATAGGATTCAGTCAGCTTTTTCAATATCTATTCCACCTAAACCAGAAAATTTCTTCTTTACTGCTAATTTAGAGAAATCTTGCTTGCTATATTGAGCTGGATGGATTTTTCTTTCAGATATTTAGCTTGCCAGTACACTAATATCCTAATACTAATTTTTATTCCAGAAGCAAGTATTTCTGTCTGGAAGAGATGCTTATTATGTTTAAAATGGGTTGATCTGCTCTCTAAAGCTAATGGGAACTATTGCCCTCCAGTTGTACGAAAAGGCCAACCTTTAAACTGTAATCCATGCATGTGTAGCCAAACCATTTGTTCCACTGTTAATCAGGTATATGTAAGGTTGGGGTTGCTTTAAAATTTTTAGTTTAAACTTATTTCAACAAAATTAGAAAGCCCTCAGATGGCATTTAGTGTACAAACCAAATACTTTTATTTAGAAGACATTATAGGTGTGTATTTTCATCAAAATAAATATTGCCTTTCCATAATTTTCAAGGAGATGAAAAAGTTGTGAATTTTTTTTATGTCATTTGCAGATAATTCTGTTAAAGAAGAAAAAAGGAAGGATTTGCACCTTTCTTACACAGGCTGTGTAGCATATACTAAAAATGTTAATCATCTTAGTATCCAAATGGTGAACACATCTACCTAAATAATGATAACAATATACATTATGTAGCAGAGTTTCAAAAACACCCTTATTCCAACAACCACCAGCCCCCACTAACTGTTCCACACCTGTGATTTCAGGGTCCATTCAAAATGTATGTGACCAATAGAAGCAATTTTGTTTCATGGGCTTAAGAGAGCTTGACCAGACAACACAGTGAAATTCTTTTTTTCCCCTCTCTGTATCAGCATTACAAAAGTACTTACTTTTTACAACTCTGCCTCCCTGGCGCCACAAAGGTGATTATAACTCTCAGTATGCATCCCCCACTATTTCAAATGAAGACTAATGGTTTGAAGCAATGGCTGATGCCACTTCTTCCAGCAGAATTAGAGTAGAATAAGAGCAGAATCACAGGCAGGTCGGTATGTTTTCTGAAAAACGAAGCTTTGAGAGTATACATCACAGAAGCTCAGGATATATTGATTCTACCTGAATCATGTTAACACTCAGCTCTCCTCTGTCCAAAATCTCCATTCAAGCACAATTAAACTCCAAATTAGCCAACTAATGACCAAAAAAAACAAACAAACAAAAAAAAAAGATGATGGACACTGTGGAAAAAGAAGTAATAAGTGAAAAAGAAAAACTACACTTGCAAAGTTCCGACACTGCCATATCAGATGCTTCCTTTCTGCAACTTACATGGATATTTAGTCTTTTTTCCCACAGTATTGTCACCACTGACATAAGCAGTGGTTGCCAAAGGACAAAAATAGCAACATAAGGCAAGCTAGAAGAACTGATTTCTAGGAAAAGCTTCTGAGAAAGATAGACTGCCTTCTGCAAACTAAAGGAAGAAGAGACTCCAAACCCAGTGCATTGGAGAAAGATGTAAGTTTACAAATGCCTTGTCAGGCAAAAGGGTTGTTTGAACTGTTACAGAACACAAACATGAAAAGAATAAAAAGGTGAAAACTAAAATAAAAGCTGTATCATAATTGTTTAGAAACCCTTAGATATGGACTTAACTGGCAGATGAAGATCTACATGGCTGGACACTCAAGTCTCCTGCTGGACACTCAAGTCTCCTGCAGAAAGGAAACTGGTAGAATAGCAGCAGGTTGTAATACTTTTTTTCTGCTTGCTTCTATCTATTGATTAAAGTAGATTTGTCCTTCCTATGGCAATCTACAAAGTCTGAAAAGTATAAAGGAAATTAAGAAGTAGTTGTACTTTCTGCCATTATATCTGATTGCCTACAAACCTGACATCTTTCATCAATAATACCTGTATGGTTTAAATGCCCCTAGAAGCTCTGAAAAAAGTAAATAATGAAGAGACTTTACTTGGTAAGAATGTGACTTTTCCAAGGGGTATTTTAGGCAACAAAAATGGAAAGAAGCAAAGAAAAGTCAACTTTACAGTATCTGCAAACCCCTCTTATCAATCATATTCTTCCAAAACAGCTGGTGCAGCATCTCAATAGAAGAAGCTAGGACTCTAGGTTATGCTAAATTTATGTTGAAAATATTAGAAGTCTTGCATGATAAAAATCCCAAGGAGGTATTTGGATGTAAAATGTATAAATAAAAGTATAAATCTGGTTGCAAGGACTGTGAGCTGTTACAGAGGAGATGGGTATTTGGGGAAAGCCAAACAGAATAAGCACATTTAGTGCTAAAATAGGGAACTAGTTACTTATAAAGACTATTAAAAATTCTTCTCAATGGAAGAGGTTTCAATGACAAAAAAAAAAAAAATTCAACCTTCTTAAGGGCCTAGGGACTTAGGAAAATACTATTACAAAATGTTTTATTTGCTTAACAAAAACCCATGAGTACACATGCATGAAATACACAGGAGACTGTTTTGGTTTTTTTTTTCCCCTGGTCATACAGAACAGTTTTAACATTTAGGTAATTTGTTCCCTGATAGGAAATGCACATGCAGGCCTGCCAGATGAGGCAAAGAGATCTTTTCTTTTACAGTGCTAACTCATCACTTTTCATTCACAGCCAGAGGGGAAGTGAAGTTGCTATTGGTCTCAATCCTGTTTCAAGGTCCATTCCTGCATTTTATACAGTATCTGTTTAATATAAGCTTCATAAGGGATGATGGTAGGAAGGATGAGACCCAGCATTCAGTGAGTGTCCCAGCCATCAGGCTGTACAATATCTCTCCTTCTTGCCTCTTTTTTCTCTACAGAAATGCCCCCAGAAGCTGAAAAATCTGAGTTCAAACCACCTCAGACTGTGGAGGAAAATGCCTCTTACACCTTCCAGTTCTGTTTACACAAAGACATTACACAGAAGTCTATGGACTAGGAGTGCTTCATTTTAGAATAAAAACAAGCACAGTTAAAAGTTCTATTGTTGTTGAGCACTGGCATGTAACTGTGCAGTGAATGTCTCATGTTCTTAAAGGGAACCCACACAACGTATTTTCTGCGTCTCTTAATGGCCTTCCTACCACACTGTTGAACCCACCAGACACTGCTGCAGCTGTGCTGTGGCTCCTGAAGGACTTAAAAAGGTAGGGAACCTGTACGTCATAGAAGCCACAAACACCAGGTGCTGGCTGAACACTGGATCTCGAGTTAGCAATTCTGAACTTAAATGCCAGCATTTTTTTTGGTCTGGCCTCGCAAGACTGAAAAACACATTCTGCAAACACATTGAATTGTAATATAGTCACAATAATATCAATCACTGAGTGGGAATTCAAAAAATATTTCAGGAGTTTTAAGAAGTTACGTGTGACATACAGGATTACTAATCTATAATTAAATATGAAGTTTAAGCTATTCATATGGTCAAATACCAATGACACTTTATTTCAGTCTGACCTACATCAAGAACTTCATAAAGTTCAGGTACAATTCTCAGCTATTTGTTTCACATATAAATTTTAGTTAATGCTTCCTTCTAATTTGTACAGAGTCAACCAACACAGAAAACACTTCCGGGCACCTCCAAATCAATTGCTAAATGTGATGTAAGGCCAGGGTTTGGTTTATTCGGGTTTGTTTTATTAGGTTTTTTGTTTTAGTTTGGGGTTTTTTACATTTTGTTTTAATTAGTTACTTCCATTGTCTTGTATATTGTATAAATAGAATTGAGCAATTGTCTAACAATTCTAGCTGGTTATCTGTAATTAATAGTAAGGGTTAGGGGATGCTGATGCATTTAAAACAGTTTCATTTTGTTTTTCATATAATAGGTTCTTGGGAGACTTCATGATCAGCAATAAAAAGCTAAAAATACTTCTCTTAGATCTGAATTCTCCACTATAATAGGAGACTGAAACCCAGATTTTATAGATATGTGCTGCAAAAAGATTCAGATAGATACGTGGCATGTTTTCAAAAGTGCCTAGATGCATAACTGCTGTAGTATCCTGGAAACAGGTCTTGTCGAAAATTCTTTGATGAGATGACAGGCTTAGCTGGTAAAAGTAACAGTGTAGATGTAATAAATACTTGCAAGGCTTAGCTCTACATGACACTCAGGGTAAAATACTTACACTACCTGATATCAGTAAGGCATGTGTTTAATGGACACAGAATCTGCTAAATGACAGGCTCCAAGATGTCAGACAACTGGGACTCAACAATCTGTGCTGGCATTTTGAATAGATGCAGACCCACAATGGCATCCTGACCAGAGGTAGCTCTCTTGGGTTTTTGGTGGAGGTGACTCCCTCCTCCAGAATCCACTCTGTAGTAAGAGTTGTGGGGTTCCTCTTCGCAGGGCAGTGGTGAGCTGGGCTTAAGGGTGAAACACGTCTGAGAGGGGTTTTTCATGTGGTGAGGATGGGCTCCACTGTCCCTGGGTGAAGGACCCCTGTGCTCACCACACACATTTAGAATCACGGTCAAGGTGGCAAAGATGGGGCAGCCATCCTGTTGGTGCTGTCATATGAACACTGACTCATTTTCAAGTAATAGAATCACAGAAAATTCTGAGTTGGAAGGAACCCACAAGGATCCTTGAGTCCAACTCTTAAGTGAATTGCCCACACATGGCACCTGTGACCTTGACATTATTAGCACCATGCTCTGACCAAGTGAGCTAGTCTAGATGAATAAAGAGAAAGCCAAAGTCACACACAAAGCTCTGAGCAAGGCAGGCCCAAGAGGGAACACTGACCTGGAGAGGACAAGCAGTTGGACATGATGCCTGAAAGCAGCCAAGCCCCTGGGATGAGGCTGTTCCACAACAACCCTCCTGGGCCATGCTCACTCTCAGATGCCTCAGCAGCCCCAGGGCAGGACCCAGCAGGGCAGGCAGCAGTAGGACAGTGATGCCCTGGCAGGCCAGATGTCCCTGGGCGGTGCCACACCGCTCTCTGCCCAGGAGAGGAGACCCAACATCACCCTTGTATGCTCCCTGCAGTGACAGCATAATACATCTGTCTTCATTTACAGATGTGATGACAGGAAACATGCTTAAACTCGGTGCCTGCAGCCAGCAGAGAGATTCGGGAAGGCATGCCAGCTCCTGGTGCTGCAGGCACAAAACCCCCACTCCTTGTACCACTGCTCCTTGTACCACTGTGCAGTTGGCTGACTTCAAAAATAGTGAAGGTCATGTTTGCTGACAGTTGTATTCATTATGACTTTTTTTGTTTGTTTGTTTTATTAAATTAATTAAGCCACTTTGTTTTTATCCCCTCAACAAGGAAAGACAAGTTGTATTTCCTGTTCTCCACAGAAAAGCCACGTCGGCAGTTCGAGGTTTCCTGTCAGGGGCCGTGGATGGCAGGTGCTGCTGGAGACACTGGAAGAGGACACCTGCCATCTGGAGGCTGGCTGTGAGGTGGGTGCACACCTGGCTTTGCTGGCTAGTGTGACAGCACCTGCTCTCATTGTGCTCCCCATCCCTCACCTGCTGTTCAAACTTTGCTGTTTCTCCAGGCGTGATTCGAAAAGGACTGTAAACCAGCTCCAGGTATGAAAGGCACTGCCACTGCCAGCAGCGGCACAGGGGAAGAGGTGACATGTATCTGACATGTGCTCCGTGTGAGCTCCGTGGAGAAGGCATCAATACCAGAGGCACAACCACTGTCTTGAACCTCTGGAGGGGACTCAGCCAGTGTCTTAAGCACAATAATACAGCCAGGGGATAATGTGTGTTACTATCTGAAGAGACATCACTGGCAGTTAGACGTTATTTTTACTTGTCTACCATTCTTTGAAAATCAAAGCTTGTTTTTCTTCATCTGTCTCACTACCTGGCTGCCAGAAAATGCCAGTGGCAGGCAAAATTAAATTGTTACCTTCTGACATTTATTAAATACAGAATTATCAAAAATGCATTATTTAAACATTAAAAGCAACAAAAAAAGATCAATTTATATTAAAAAGGTGGCTTTTCTGTGGAGACTTTATCTTCCACTTTTGCAATAATACATCATGCTTAAAACAGCAAATGATAATGATGAATTGAGATTGTATATAACGTGAGTCCATAAACATTACAAGTACATAAAGCAATAACAGCAAATATGTGCAAGCCCATAAAGATGAGAAAAATACAAGATTTAAGCAGTAAAATGGGAAGCTTCTGAACAACAGATGTAATAAAATACAAAACAGGGGATTTTCAGAAGTAGGTGAAGAAAAGTTTTGGGAATAAATAAAGTTTGTGAATAAAATTGCTGCTTTTCATGGCACCTTAATTTTTTCCCTTCTCGAATTATACTGGTAACTAATTATTTAAATCTTGTTAATTAAGACAGTGCTACAAATCCCTATCAGAAGTGCATTATTTGCTATTCACTGTCTCTGTTAAGAGGAAACACCTATCCAGTGAAGAAAAGATAGCCAGTCACACCCCATTAAAATGGACAATGAATTACTGAAATAAAAAGTCTCGCAGGTGCTTTCTAGGCAACAAGTACAGAAAATTTCTATCCTAATCTGTTCATAAATACTTAGGAGCAGTCAACACAAACATGAATGGGAATGCTTTGTAATTTATTTGAAAATCAAGCAGAGCCAACACATCTATGGTGAAATGCTGGTCTTATTAAAAATCTCCAGGAATTTTGCCAATTACATTAGCACTTTAAGGGTTTCAACTCTGAAATCTCATTTTTATGATATGACGTAGACAGCTGCAGAGAGTCGTGTTTCTCTTACGTTGAGGGAGATTCTCAGTGTCTTATACCAATGGTTGATGCCACCATGCTCTCTGAGGGACTATAAGTCAAATACCATCTAACAAGTGCAAACAAAAGAGTATGAACAGAAGTAGTTATGATTTTCCTGTTATCTCTATCATATTTTTAATTAATAATCTCTGCATCAGACGGTCGTTAGGAATGAGCAAATCCAAGGCAATGTCTGGATTTTAGCTTGGCTCCTCCAAGGAAAGAAGCTTATACAAAATTCTGCCAAAATCTATCTACTTTTCCATTCCCAGTAGCTTTTGAGGCTATTGCATACATTTTACCAAATATAACAATGTGGTAGGGGAATCAAAGATATTAAGAGCCAGCAAGTTTCACTAAAACAGGTAGACACAGAGCAAGATGCTAATAATTCCTCCACTCACCTTGCACTCACCTTCTGAGGTGTCAAATAGTGCATGCAAGTGACTGCACTTGAAACATAAATCTAGACAAAGCCAATCGTCATTAATATTTATACTCATTGAAATGGTTCATATTTATTAGCTGAGATTTTGTGAGCTAGGAAATAGATAAATTCCAAATGTTTTAGACAATAATGAATTTCCTCTCAATACAGATTTTTATGAATACTGTACTTTTTTATGCAAAAGAAATTTAGGAAGTCTCCTGTCTGGACACTGTACTGGTGTGCAATTAGAATGTATTTCTCAATAATGGCACATTCAGAGTTGCAAAGAAGCTGGCTGCTAAAAGACCAAGTCTTCTCTTTGGTTTTACAATAAGTAAATTTTATAAGCATTTGATTATAATTTTCTTATCTAACAGTATTTCAGTTATTTGAAAAAAAATTGCTAGCTTTTAACCTGTACTCAGGTAAATACCTTTAAAATTTAGTATTTCTGTAGCACCTCTTTCAGATGTTGCAGGTTATCAGGCCAGTTTTTCGTGGACACCAGATGGCTGTGGAGCTACAACTGTGATACCCTGAACAGTCACTTCCTTTCTTGCCAAATCCATATGTATACTGTTAAAAGCAAAGGTATGAAGAGGAAGTGACAGAGCATTTGTGGAAAACAAAGCAGCAATAAATGAAGATAGTGTTTATCTGATGGGAAAGCACAACCCTGCAGAACACTAGGCATCAGACCGTTGATTAAATTTTCTCACCCAGCTGTGAATATATGAAAACAGAGGACCAGCCCATCAAGCTCAGCATCCTATCAGTGGCTGTAAGCAGATGCCTTGTAAGAGGGTGAAATCACTCATTCTGCTTTGCTCTCTGTTCTTCACCTACTAAGTGCTACCTTTTCTTTTGCTTTCCTGACTCTGCATTCTAAGATATCTGTCATAATTTTAAGAATTTGCTCCAGAATAGAAACCACCAGCTCAAAGGCCATAATTCTGTAAGTTGGCTGCCCTCTGGATTTTTTTCACACTCTCTATCACTTTATCTACACTGAAACGCATTTCTCCAGGTTGTACCTTTCCAATACATGTGACTCAGCTTTTTTCCAGTACTCAGTACTATCCTAGCAGGCATGCAGACAGATTCTCATACATCTTTTATCATAAAATGATGCCTGTGCATGTAGAGGTACCTTGATGTTATTTCATCACAATTTCTAACTGCCGTAACCTCTAATCATAAATGCACAGGTGAACCACCACCCCCTCTCACTGGGCTGATGCTCCTGGCTGCTGCTCCTAGCTGCAGTATTCCCTCTAATCATGATGCTGTTGCCTCTAGCTAGCAAGTCACCCCTGTACAGATACCTCTTACTGTGCTCTTTCCCCTCACCACAGTACCACTTATATGGTACTATCACACATTGATTTCAGCTCTGAATAGGTTCATTAAAGAGAGCCTTTATTAAAATTCATTCACTTAAGCTACTGTCCTTCGTGACTTCAACACAGATCCAGCACCATTTTATCTCTTTTCATCACAGTAGACCCAGTTGTGATGCTCTCTCAGCTTTTATTATTTCTGTTCTCTGAGTGATGACTAAAGGGGAATCATCTAAGCAGCTAATTCGGTTTTATTAGTGATTCAGCATGTAGGTTCACTGAAGAGCTTCCATCTCTCATAAATATTATCAGCTATCATTGTACCTTGGATCCCAATAACAAAGAGGCCCCTTCAGCACTAAGTTATTTCTTCCTAGAAAACAAAAAGCCCCTTCTTAGCTTGATAAATGTCTTCATTCCCAGAAGACTGAAATAAGAACTTTGATTACAGTAAAACATTCACTCAGGACCAACTAAAGACAATATTGTTGTTTTTTACTTACAGAGAAAGGATATAATATTTCATCACAAAGCAGGCATCAGTACAACCAAATGGCTGCACTGGCATACTTTGCTTTAGCTTTCTAAATGAGGTATGTTTATTTCAGTTTATCAAGAAATGTCATCAGAAAACTCTTTTTTCTCAGATCCGCCTTCTGACATCTCTGCTTGTAAGACTTTTTCTAAAAATATGTTCCAATGGCTGTACTTTGGAAGTATTTATAATCTGCACACTGAGCAAGTGTAGATAAAGAGTATGCACGCTCTTCATTATAACTATTATTCACAACTATTCCTTGTGAGCACAAAACCCAATACCTGGCCATTTTTCCTCATGTGTAAATGTGCTGTTTCTTACATTAAAAAAAAAGGACTATATTTCTGTCAGGACTCTAACAACAACTACCTAACAAAGAACTCGCATGTATGCACATGTGTAAATTAATATACATACGGGCATACTGTATTTTAGTAGATTACTGGCATGTGTTATTGTGCATTGTGACTCATGAATCATGAATCCAATTCACAGATTATCATTTCCCATTAAATTAGTGCTTTCCATATGGTATCTCCAACGCAAATCCTACAACCTACTTATTGCGGTTAAAAAAAAATCTTACATCAAGAACACACTGTCCTAGGCTTTGAAAAAATGTTTGAAATTAAATTATTCTACTATGTCTAATACTGTTTAAAGATTTAAGCAATTTCTTCTTCTTTTTTTGGCATTTTATTTTTAGACTATCTATTACAAGTTAGCATGTTATTTCTTTGTACTACTGGACTAGCATAAACCAGAAAAAATTATCACAAACTGGAGAGGATTCTCACAGTACAGCACCATATTTACCCACAAAGAAACCATTTCATCAAACCACAATGTCCTTTTGTTATGGCTGTATTAATACATGCCAAGAGTATTGTAACCATTGCACATACATAGTGAAAACTTTTATGGGAAACTCATGTGAAATCCTGCCCCTTGGTGACTACCAGAAATCAGCTATCTATGCAGTGTTTTTGCAGAAGTTGAATCATAAGTGGTTCACAATCATATTTATCTAAAAATAGTAGGACTAAAAAAGGTAAAATGAAATTTTTACAAAATTAATTTTATTTCTCAAAAATCTGTGAACACCTTTTTTAATAAAAAAGATATTGGATTAGTTTACCATGTCATTAGAGTTGGGTTTTTTTTCCTATATATCACATTCTACAGACTTTAGGCGAGGAAGAAACAATCCAAGTTCTGACTGAATAAGCTCAGTGTCTTTGCAGGATTTGAACATACTTTCCAAAACCTCTGATTTGACAAAATTCCATCAAAGGGTGGGGTTGGAATATCTTTCTCATTTTTAATGAATAGGTTGAGATCTTGCTACTGTAAATAGGACTGGTTCTGAATATTTTTTGATCGGTATAAGACTTTCGTTGTTCCAGGAAGCCCTTTATAGCTCTACCACATCTGCAGCTGGTCTCTAAGTGTTAAGCTGAATAGATTGTTTTCTTTGTGTTCTCTCATTTCTCTGCCTGTTTCATTTTTGTAATTGGACAGATAGCCAAAATGACCTCTACTGGCCATCCAGGGCAGGAGTTGTTTTAAATCCAACCACTTATCTGTGGTTCACGTAGTTCATATTTTATTACTTCATCACCACTTCAGTCTTTGGTTCTGGCACTTTTCCCGAGCAAGTGACATTCACACTATATAATTGAGCTTTATTCATGGAACTGTGAAACAGACGGAAAGTATTCCAAAATGTGGAAAATGAAAAAAACTATCTAAAAACAAACAACTCCACCGTGACATTTTCTTTGCTTCTTGGCTCTGGCTTGCTGGCAAAGGAGCACTGAATATGTAAATCCATAACTAATGAAGAGTTATATCAGTCAAAGCTAATAATAGAATAAGTAGTTACATAAATCAATATAGATAATAGAATCTATTTTTCAGGGCTATGGTAATCTGTTCACAGGAGATAAATATATATATACACATACATATATACATACATATATACATACATGTAATTCTTTTTATATTATCATAACCAGATTCAACTGGTGTTTCTCATTTTCTCCAATAGGAAACCCCCAGGTTATATATACACTTGAATGAAAATTGTTCACCAGCCACTTTATTCTTCCTAGTTCCTAGTATTCCTTTCAGCAAGAGTATGCTGGTAATTGTTCCCTGAAATTTTCCTCAAAGACTTCTGAGAATTATTCTACTAGAGATCTAATGTATAAGAATTGTTGATAAAAAAGATCTACTCTACCAAATGAAGGGACAAACATGCAGTTGAATTGTCCATGGTTTGAAATTATCAGAGAAGCTGAAAACTTAGCAGTAAGTTCAGGAATAAAACTAGCAGTAGAACAACTTTCCCCTTTTACCTTGGTCCCTCAGCTTTCCCTGTTTTTTGGAGATTATTATTTTCTGTCAATGCTGCTTGATATGTCAGTGTATGGATAGCAAAATCGCATTCAATTTCTTTTTGCTGCAGTGTGGCCTTGCAAAATCATTTCTGATTTTCTGCTTACTGTCTCCAGAATGTCTCCTTTGACATTACTGTATTTATATTTTTCTTTCCTTCTGTCTATTTGTCTTGTGCAAAATTGCATTTTCCCCATATGAATTTTAATATTCTACTTTCCCAATTTTCATCTCCCTGGCTCTCTGTAGATGATCTTTCAGTTTTCGTTGCATTATCTTTTCTTTCAAAAGAAAATAATTATTGTTTTGATAAATTATTTAATTATCTTCAATTAAAAAATTGCAAAGCTTTAATTAATATAGCAGTACACAACCTTTCCTCCTGATGAGAGCACAGCAATAAGATGATTTCTGTGATCACTAATATTTAAGGTAAACTGTTAATAGAGGAAGAAAACTAGGAAAGAGGAAATATGAGCATGAAGCAATTCCATGCAAAGCAGTCTTAATTTGGAACAAATGTTGGGAGATTGGAGCCATAACACTGGTGATGATACCTCTATATTAGTGACACAGAAAATTCCATTTCTATTGCATACATGTTCTGGGAGGATGTCTTTACACAAAACTACTGAATATTAATGGACAAAAAATGTACTCCATCACTTATGTCAGCATTAGTCGATTTTATATATGTCATTTTTTCTTTTTTGCAGTCTCAAGTACATAAGAACTGCTGTACACTTCAGATCTGGCCAATCTTCTGCCTCAGCAGTGGCTAGAGACAAAGACATAGGAAAGAGTACCAGAAGACTATGTATAGCGACACCTTTTTCCTAACAGTCTCCTGAACCCCCAGTCATTTTCAAAATGGGGCATTTCCTGGGTTAGATACAATTTGTTTATTTAATAGCGGCCCATGGAGCTCTCTTCTCAAGTACTCCTGACATCTTTTGTGCTTGGTGCAGGGGAGCTTTTTGCATTCCCACTGTCCTTTGCCAAGGAATCTGAGGGGTACACTACCTATGCAGTTAAAAAACACTTGATTTTGTAATTTGAACCTCACATGCCCCCTATACCCAGGCAAACAATTCTAAGCATTTTCTAAAGTGCAAAAAAATTCCAAAAAAAGCAGCAGAAGAAACTGCATTTTAAAGTATTCTGTTGAGGAGGGTGGCTATCAGAAAGAAATCATGGTTCAAATCTACTCCTTTTGCTTTTAAGGTAGTTTGAATCCCATTTATAATGAGGATACTCTAATCAATAATGTGCAGTCAAGTTTCTACACTCCGTTGTCAAAAATATTTGGCTACTCACTGCCTCAGGAATGAAAATGAAAACAAATCTGTGATTGACTCTGTCAGGTCAGTTTCTAATGCATACACCACAGGGTTTCTCTTTAAACAAAAACAGAACACTGTCGGGAGGATTCTGAACATTGTGTCTTACAGTGTGCTACTCCTTGAAATTGTGTACTTTAGTCTTCTTAACACAAAAAAAGAATCAAGCATGACTATACTGCATCCTTGATGGATTTGTGTCTTCTGAGCTGCAGACCACTAAGTCAAGACTTTGTTTCATCTTGAAAGCAGGTTTTTTTATCAAAAATTTTTTTTGATCAAAGGAAATAGTTCATGTTGACCAACTACGCTTAATGATATTGGTAAAAATTTTTACAAATAAATACAATTCAAACTGAACTGATCTCCACAGTCTTTTATTCAAATACATAGATATAGAAATAGCATTATTCCTGAAAATACAGTCTTAATGAATATATCAAAACAGTAGAAATTATCCAGATGAAGTAATTAGGTGAGGCTGTTCCATATTCCAAATCAAATCAACTCTAATTCAGCATTAGTTTATAGAAAAATAAAAGAAAATAATCTTGCAAACAAGACCTGCATTTCTAGAGGACAGTGTGAACATAAACAGTGCAGGTGTCTATTAAGAACCATAATTATTTTATTTGGATTTAGAAGAAGTTTTTAAATATTGGGAAAAATATGGTACTCTAATATGCATTCATGAAAATATTTTAAAATTACATCTCTTCCATCTTCAGCTTTAATTATACTTCTGTTAAGTCAAATATAATCATCACACTAGCATGACATGTTTTTTGTCTTAGTGGAAATACATAAAAAAGCAGTATTCAACAGTATATAAGATATATAAGTATATAAGATCTCACACACAATGAAATTCCTGCACAGGTACATTTTGAAAGTAGCTATTACTGCACTGAAAGAATCCAGACAGTTGAAGACTAGAAGCATAACTATAATAAGAATTATTGTAGTTTAGCTATAAATGTCAGCAACAGTTATAGACAAATTATGACTGAAGTTTGCTTAATAAAGTAACAATAACTAAAGGGTAATCAAAGTGCTATATAAAAATTTGATGATTTGATGCTAGGAATTCTCAAAGAAAGAAAAAAGAAACATCGTGGAAGAAGAGAAAAAAGGGAAAAAGGAAAAAAGGTGTGGGGGGGGAGGAGTTAAAAAAAAAGAAAAAAACCAGAAAACTAGCTGCAGTATTATCTGTCATTCATAACTTGCCATAATTATCTACTCTGTAAAATTGCTGCTGTAATTTGAAATGCCTCCCTCCTGATCTAATTGGCAGACTAATGTAATGACTTGACTAAGAACCAGGAATGTAGATCTTGCCATTATGTCAGATTCACTTGGATTTTAATGCAATATTCCCTCAGGAAGACCCATGATTTAATTAAAAACATTGTGTTTCACTGTCCAGCACAGCACCTGCAGCTCTCTTAGTGTGTGAATTTTGATTCCCCAGAGTGAATTGCAACTGACCTTTCTGATTTCCATTTAGCAATCACTTTGCAGATAAATTTCAACTCTTTCCTATTTAGCTCTTAAATGTACTTCTGTGCCTCCAGTTCTTGAATTTTGATGTTTATCAAAGCCGTATTTGAAATTTGCAATGATTTCTCCCCTATAAGTACTGCTCCTATAACAAATACAAACAGCAGAAATCAGAGTCTGCTATGATTTAGAAACTGATTCATTCCACAGACTATAAATGCTTCTGAACAGAGCTATACAAAACAGCTTGCCGTGGAGTTAAAGCGATGTTCTCAACAAAATTGTTACCAACCATACTGTATTACAACATAACCTTATATGATACAGTATTTTCTATTCTGAGCTTCATAATCAATAGGGTGCTTTGTCCCAGTTCCTTTTTATGCACAGGAAATAAGTCAAGGAGTTGGAAAGAAGCCCTATCTAGGCAGTATTCCAGATCATGACAATATGGCAATGTGGAGATGTTAAGATAGGTGGCTTTATGAAAATCATGACATTTTTAGTTACAAAGAGGTAATCATTCTATTGCTTCTTATCACAGTAGAAGTGCATGGAAAGGCTTCTGCACAAGGCTGCTGCTGGTCTTGGAAAACCCACTGTTAAGAGAAGCAAAAATTGAAATGAATTCACCTCCCTTCACTTTTGAACATAACGAGTTGTCTCTGTTAGCTGGTGATCTGTACAAAAAAAATTTCCACAGGCCATATAGTTTATTTAAATTTAATTCTGGATTGACTACAACTACAAACACTTCTGATGGTAATAGCATGCAATCAAATAACAAGCAAAAAATTAGGTAGTAAATCAATCATGGTTCTTTATTAACACAATTGTGCACAGTGATAAACCTGGTAACAAAAAAAGTATAGATCCTTTATCTCTGTAAAACTGAGGATGTCTCTAGAGCTTCCAAAGACCAGCTACTGCAGTGCTCTGTAAGGTCATATTTTTCTCTACTAAGCACTTTGGAGAAGCCTGAAAATAGGTATGGAACTGTTCATCTATTGGATAGTCACATTTGGATTTCTGGACTGAAAACAACAGGCATACCTACATCCACTGCTCCTACATATATTCTGATCCATTCGCCCTGCTGAATCAGATAATTTAAATTCTTTGTTAGAAGAATAACAAGTTATTAAAAGAGAGTACAAAGCCTTTAATTATATTGAGAATAAAATTACCAGGGCTTGATTTACTACTGCCCATAGTAAACACATTATCGTTGACCAGAAAAAGTGGATTTATGAACATGTTGCACCACCGGTCAGTGTATGTCAGACTGAGTGTACAGAGAAACATAACTTCTAGTTCCTTTAAAAGCATTTTCAAAGTGACTCCTTTTTTAAGGGGATATCTCAAAATGCCACAGTAGTTCTGCCAGTATGGAACTCAGATTCACACTTTTATTCTGACACAACGCTTATAAGAGCTAGAAGAAACATCAGGAAAAAAAAAAAAGGCAGGAGGATTTTCAAAGCTGCTTTCTCATCTCACTGAATCAATCTTAGTCAAGGATTAATCAGCATAACCTATTTGTCCTTTAGTGTCCAGTAAACTGCTCCTCTTCCCTTCGTATAAAATGCACATCTTACTTCTTAAAGGATGCAAAATAATTAAACAGTACAGTGTTGGAACAAGTAATACATCTTCTCTGATCTACTCCTGCCAAATTTTACATTTTAAGAGCTTATAAGCTCAGGAGAAATTGCTGAAATGCAATCTGATCTTTTCCCTTTCATTTTGACTGTTCATCATATTACAGTTCCTGCGGTCAGACACTAAATACAACAATGAGCTGCAGCAATGGATAAAGCAGTAAAGACTTAGGAGGGTGTCATGAATGGCATCATTTTCTTCAGCCGCTGTAGCAGCCGGTTTTTAAACAGGCGCTGATACAATCTAAGGACTGTCCAAAGAGTTACCTTGCCTTTACAAGCTTCACCTAAGGCCCTATCTTAATCGATGTGATTACAATAGTTTTACAAGTGTTGTGTCCAGCAATGCTGGGATGGAGAAAGATAAAAATGTGACAATAGCATAGCCTTTCTTGATATTGACTAATTAGACAGCTCCATCAGATGGGAAGACAATTTTGTATGTTGACAGCTTCACAGAGTGCAATGAGGGCTTTGTCTACTCCTCACATGAGAAGTGACTTGCCTGACTGCCGGGCTAATACAAGTCTGATATCCTATACAGTACCAAGACTGGATCTCATCCATAAAGTCTTGGCAGTCTGTCCCATTGAGATGCCAACAATTAATTCAAATGTTTGTGTTAAAGTTGCTATTTAGTATCTTAGAATGAGGAGGTTAGCTGCAAGCAGGCGTGATTGCTCTCAGTATGCTCTCAAAATAGAGGTGACTGCTTAAGAGGTAGATAATGCAGATAATTCAAGTACTGTTTCAAAGTGTCACACAGAAATTGATAGGAAACTTTTTCCTTTAAGATGTTAACAGCATCAACGGATTTTAAAAGTCCTCTTTATATCCTTTTGCATGTCCCTCTTCCTTGATTCTGTCTGAAAAGTGCACTTAAATAGGTTAAAATAGAAGGATTTTTAAAACCTCTACTAGCTCCAGAAAATAATTCTGATTGGCAGATCCAATTGGGTTGATCCTTATAACATTTGGTACTTGGCATATTTCTGCCCCCTACAGTGCAAAAATAGTGTCAGCACTTAGTATTAGGGGACAGTTCCTACTACAAAACAGGCCCTAGAGAGATTTGTCACTGCAAACTAAAGTACATGAACATACCCATCAGCGAAATACAGCTATGGCTGCAAGCTTCCTTTCTACTCGGCTTCAGATCTTTATACTCTATTCTTAAGTTAATACACTGCAGCTTTGGATTAATTTTCAGACATTTTCTTAAACAAATGTGTATAAATTCAAGATGAACAGATATTTAAACACTGCTGACTGAAAATCAAACCCTCAGCAAACACACTTGCTGCATAACTACCTGGCATCTTGGGCACCCCTTCTGTCAGAATGGCACCCTGCCTGCTCCAAAGTTGGTTTGACCCCTCTAGTAATGCACGGGTGCCAGACAGCACTGACTTCTACAGAGCAGCCTTCTTCAAGCCACACGTGCCATCCCCTCTGCAGGAGCTCCTGCCTCCATGCCAGCGATGAAGCATTGGCACAACATCCTTCCTCACAATTGATCCCACCTGTTGATACTTGCACAGCCAGAGACGGGAAAAAAAAAGAAACAAGGAAAGAGAGGCAGACAAGCATTTCTGGTTGCCAAAAAGGCAGGTGGAGTAGCAGCAGGTGTCTGATCAACTCAGGAAGATAACAGGGTGTCAAAATGTTTCTAACAGAAAAGTGCAGTACTTCTTGCAGGACTCCATCCAACGACAATCAACATATCCATCAGTGGCTTCGGGGGACAGCCTTTTACATTCTTTGGTGATATGTCAGAGAGAAAATAAGTCCACAGTGTTACAAAAGCAATTCAAATACTGGCTAAATGTTGGCAATAAGCTGCATCACTATCCTCTTTTCACCAACAAAAGAGTCATATAGAGCATGAAAGGCATACTAGGAAGGTTTTATCTGTGACACACGAGTCCTTTTTCGAACCCACATTGGAAAATGCTTGAGGGAAACCCTGATCCTTCTCAAACTAGTTATGCCAAAATTTTATCTTTTGCTCTGAGTGATGAATAGGAATTGAGGTAAATAAGCTTATAAAATATCAAAATATGATGTACGCAGAAACCATGTTTTCAGCTCTGTAGAAACTGGAAAGGAAAAGGGAGTTCCTTTAGACTGAAAGGATCCTTGAAAGAAAATGCCAACAGCAAAGTCCACATTTCTTACAGAAATATCTAAAAAGTACCATCCAAAAATCTGTGCAATTTTCAAGGCTGAAATGTCCTTTTGCGGTTAAAATTAGCAATGCATCTGTCTCTAAATAAATAAATGAATAAAAATCCTATCATTAATTATTATCTTTTCATCAGTATCTGGGACAGCTTCCCAACTGGCTGAAATTCTTTTCTTTTTTTCTCTTTCTTTATAGAGCCGTCATGCTGTGTGGTCAATTGTGGCTGGCTATCACATATATTTTTTTTCTTGCTTTTCCTATGGGATAATCTTAATCTGATGATTTCTACCTCTTTGAAATGTATATGAATGAAAATGAAAAAAAATTACCTTCCAGAACTAATTATGTGGATAAATATAAATCAGAATTACCTTTATGGCAGGAGTTTGGGACCTTTAAAGAAACCTGCTGCCCAAACAGAGAATTTACATCATAATGATATATTTTGCTGCCTGATGCCAAGAATGGAATCCAGAACCTCTCTTACTTTTCCAGGCATGTTTATATATATCCAATGACAGGGAAATACATAACACAATTCTGTGAGTGAAAATGTGTATCTAGGACTCCCCCAACCCACAAAACTACCAAAGATACAGTGTTACAACCTTCCCTTTTCTTTTCTTTGGATGATTTAACCTTTTAGAATACATGCAGACACTTAAATTCTCTCTAGACACAACTTTAGGCTATTAAATGTTTTATCTATTCTGGACACCTTTTTCTCTTAATTTTTCCTTCCCTTTTAGCTTCATTTGGATTTGGGTATTTAATTGTCTCAGACTCTAGAAAAAAATGGCAACCAAGACTAAACAAAGGCTCATTAAGTCGAAAGGTTTAATAAAGCCAACAAATAGGAATGTTATTTGTTGCATTACTCTTACTGCAAAGAATGCAAATATCCTGGCTCCTTCCATGGAGTAACTGAGGGGCAAGATTTCTAGGGTATATTGCCTAAACATAGGCATCTGATTTAATTTTAGGACATGATGCCTGGTTTACAGTTGCTGTTCTGGAAAGGCACATATCTTTCAGCCTTTGCAGATGTCTTGATGAATCCAGAGATGCAAAAGTAGTACTTGGCATGAAAATCTAGTGAACCTCAGATCGTCCTCATCCATCTCCATTGCACACTCATGAAGCTTAATTCTGCTTCTTTGCCTTTGCTTTTGAATGTAGGTGCTGTGGAGCTGGGGCAATCAAATGGGAAAATGAGAAACTGCCTTTACAGTCAGCATCTCAGAGTGCTGAGCTCATGTTTCTTTCTATAATGACATCAAAATGCTGTGTCTTTCATTTATCTTTATGGCCACACTTTTCACACACTCCGGTGTAAGGCAGTTCAAAGCTAAGAAACAACTTTGAGAACAGCAGGACAACACTCTGGGCAGAATTACAAATAAATACAATAAAAAAATCAAATGTCAGGTACATTATTTTCTACATATCATAGAGTTTATAAATTACATTTAGTTCAAATGCTGTTACTGCAAAACCTATAACAATTTCAGCACTGGATAATGAATGTCCCAGGGTTTTGTTGTAGAATTTGGACTCAAAATATCTGGCACCAAAACTGAAATCTGTACATATATATTCCATTTCCATTTCTTATCTTGAAGACAGCTCAGTCAAGAAAAAACAAAGTTCTAATAGTTTAAGAAGTACTTGCTGTTGGCACAGAGATGGAAATAGGGGTGATGCTTCCTTATTCTGGCAAAGAAAATTTCATCTCACAGGCATAAATTCCCCTGTATAAAAGGATACTTTAGAATTAATTCAAGACCATCTGCAAAATTTCCAATTTTTAATATATTTATGGATAATCTCCAAGCTTGCATAAAAAGAAAAATGGCAGGGAAGACCACTGGAGCCATATAGCTACCCTTTTGAGGGTTTTATCTATATTCATCATTCTTTTTTTTTTCTGGAACATTACTGCTGCTACTACTACTAATAATACTATTATTATTGCTCTTGTTGTTATTTATAAAAATGCAGAAGTATCTGTGTGGGACCTCATCCATCTTACTCAAGGGAACATGTCCTGTTGGGACCACTCTTAACTCAAAACAGAGAGTACAGGATGTTTTTGTAAGACTTGCTGAAAAGATTTCTTTGGTATTGTAAACTAGTTTTCTTCTCAAAAAAGACATTTTTCCTCCCATAAAATTGTCAGTATAATTTCATGTTTTAATTCAGAAGGTACCTAAAATACTGATTTCTGAAAATATTATTTCAATCAAATCTGAAATATCTGAATCTTAGATTTAGCTCAGTTGCCATTCTTTTCTGTGGGCCAGAGCTCCTTATCACATCTTTTGTAATACATGGCATGCAGGAGATCACAATAAGTTCAAGGAAATGTTTTTTAGAGATCCAATGAAGACTCGTAGGTCTACATAAGTGTCACTACATATGCTGGAAAACATCCTTCAAAAAATTTAAAAATCAAAATACTTGCTTTCATCTGATTTACTCTGAATTTCCTTTTTAATAAAGAATTAAAATTTTAATGTGGAAGGATAAGACCTGCTGTGACTGTCTCTTGTTTCTGAGAATTCTTAGGGATTTTTAGTGATACACTGACAATAAGGCTCAATCCTTAAATCATAGAAATCGGAGTTCCATATATTACACAATAAAATATTTCAAAGAAATATGTTGGTTTATAGAATTTAAAGATCTGGATCACAGATTCAGATCAGTAACTATAGGAAACAGAAATAAACGTGTTCAAAATAGCTATGTGGCAATTCCTCTAAAATCTTCTGTGCCATTCAGCTGAATTTAGGAACAAGTAAATCAGGTTCCCTTATATGCAGCTTTTAAAGCAAAAAAAGATGAGTTTACCAGGCCTTGTTCCTAGACACAATAAATTCCTGAGAAGTTACTCCTATAAGGAAGGCTGGGTAGGTGAGGTGGAAACCAGTGAGATCCTTGTGGTTCTGAGTCTTCTGAACCAGGGACAGAGGTTTGTGCATGTCAGAGGGCTGCTACTCATGTGTGCTGATTAAACACTCCAGAAAAAGGAATAATTCCTGAATGGCTGGAGACATGTTGGGAAGCGTTCCACAGAAAAACATACTTGCTTGAGGAGGAAGTTAGAAACCTGACTGCCTTAAACAAGAAAAATATTTGTAATAGCAGACAAGCAGGATGGACTTAATGGAAACAATGGAATAAATTTCAAAAATTATAAAAATTAGATCATAAGGATAGAAATTGACATGAAGCCCCATGCTCTGTGAATTAATGTGTGTGAGGATGCTGTATGAATAGAATGTCTCCAACTGCCTGTAAACCTGCAGAGGTGTAGAATTCAAATTCAGACAACAGAAAGGACTGGACTTGAATAGAATTGCACTTTCAACAGGCTTGAATTATGCTTATATCATTCCTCCCAAAGAAACAGTAAAGGATTTAACAACTGTATGTTTGCCTAAAAGTCTTTTCAGCTCCCACTTTTTCCAATCTCCCCTCTCTGCTCCTTTCGTCTTAGCCCACTTCATGCTCTTTTGAATGCTTCCTTATGTCATGACCCTCCTTGTGTAAAAGGCAGAACTCCATTCTTTTTTGCTCTTCCATATGTCTCATGCATAGTAGGATTTTTCCCGTACTTCTCCTAGGCTAATTCTTCCTCACATTTTAAGTGCTTTATCCTCTTGTTTCCTTCTTTTCCTTGTCTAACCTCCTCCTCACAGATCTTTCTCTCTGAATTCTCTTACACTTTTATTCTCTGTATTCAAATACTCCTTTGGGGAGATGATTTTCTACTGACACACTTTTAAGTGAGGGAGAAATTGAATCATATCCCATGCCCCTCACTGCTCCTAGTCTTCCTTTCAGAAAGTAAATGCTTATCTCTTTGACAATTTGCTAATGTGGAAGCCAGGTACTTTCTCTGACTTCATGTGTGCAATTGGTATGATTGGCCTTCCAAAAAGAAAAGTGGGAAAACACTAAAGCTAGATATAGAGACTGACCCTGCAGCAGAACAGTATCACATGGACCGTCTTCTGTTGGGGACAAGAGAAAGGACATGCAAAAAACATTGTTTAGGGAAGAAGACAGGACATGGCACTTGGGCAATTGAAAAGGGGATTCGAGCTAGGCAGTGTACGGGACAGGAAACATACCATATAGCCTGTTCAGTGAGCAGCTCCCCTGAGGCAGCCAGACAGGAAAGAAAACAAAAGGAACTGACTGTAGATCCAATACCTCCCCCGTCACTGCAGTCAGCCATCTCAGCCCATGCAGAATCTCTTCTGTGAGATCTTCTCCAGAATGTATTCTCAAGCACCTACAGTAGTTTTTAAAAAATACCCCTTTTTTTGAGACACAGCGAAAGGACAAATATAAAAGAGCTATAACATAGAGCAGATGCAAATTTGGAATATTTATTGACAGTGGAGAAATCCAAATTCACTTCTTTCCTTAGCCCAAGGTAAATGAAACTCACATAACGTAATTTCATAGATTGATGCCTCATTCTATACTTCTCATGCTAAAGCAATCTTACAGAAAAAAAGTATGCTTCACTGAGTAAAAATGCAGTGTGAATTTGAAGTTCATTGCTATGAACAGTCACCTTTGGTGTTGGTAAAATCTGCATTTTTTTTCTCTGATTTGGAAAGAGTTCCTAGATTTTATGCAATGTCTGTCTTCTCTCTCCCTGCTGCCATTTATTATTAAGGAAATTTAGCAAAATCATTGATCTGTAAACAAAGACCTTAAGAGTAACTACAATTATAAAAGCAATCAATGATCAAGGAAAGTGTTTGAACAGGCAAAACTAGCATTTATGCCCAGCCCTCAAATAATTTCTCTGTCTTTTAAACAAAGGTAACATCCCAGAGGAGGAGATATAATTTCCTACAGGAAGAAGGAAGACTGAACTGTTAAGGGCTTTATCATTTCATTAGAGTAGATAATTAGGTAATTAGAATTATTAAAAGTTGACAAAGCAACAGACTCAGATAAATTATAACCCACAATCCTAAAAGTAGCAAGGGGAAAAGCAAAGCATCTGGAGCTCAGCTGCTGATAATCCTTGAATGACAAAGGTTAACAGTAGGGAAGATGAGGGCAAATGTTGTTCCTTATCTCCCATTCAAAATACATTTCTTTAATCAGAACCTCCCAGGCTAACATAAGGAAGAGGCTGTGGAAGAGAACATCACCCTTTCTGGAAAAGAGCCTGGAAACACTTCCTACAGATGGCAGCCTAGTTTGTTCCAAACACTCTGTTTGTTCTTCAAAGCATCTGAGAGCAAGACGAAGTGACAGAGCTGTATCTGGGACTTGGGTGACCTCACTTAAGAGAGACAACTCTTTGCACCTACTCAGTTTGAAAGAGTTTCAGAACAGAGTTATGGAAAATGATGATGATGATGATATCATTTTCCCAATACATAACTGAAGTAAATAGCTCGATTTAGTGTAATCTGGACCTTGTTTTTACCTCTGAATTAAATGTCAGTAATAAATGTTTTCACTCTGTCTGATTTACTGTTGTGACTTTATAGTTCCAATTATTACCTGCATTTGGATACCAAGCCTGGGAGACTTGCTGGTTCAGGGAGGAGATGGGAGATCCATCACACTTAAAACTGGTGACCAACTCACCAAGGGCAGCTGACAGGACTGCTCTGAAGAGAACACAGCACTGCAGCACAAAATGGATCTGCTGGATTAGCATATTTCCTGATCAAACCTTATCTTAAAAGCAGCCTGAGCTACAAGTAGAACAGCTCTCCCCTCCAAGACCACAGGACAAGGAGAGTGAAAAAAAAAAATGCATTTCCTTATTTTAGATTGAATTCTTATTACCATGGCACCCAAAGGCTCCCTTCAGGAATAGAACCAACTTTGATGAGTGCCTCAAAAAATGGCCCTAAAACACATTCAAGTCCTTAGGAGTCATAGTCATTAAATATATCTAGAGTATTATTATTATTACTACTATTGCCATAGTTCATGTGGATTCCAGGATACATACTAGCTACTAATTGGCTCTAACTGAATAGTAAATCCAGATTTTAACACCAGGTGTTGTCTATAATTTTCCTCTTCTCTCTACTCTGTTCCACTGGTAATCTAAAGCTACCCTCTTTCATTTAAGAAATAAACAAAAAAAAAAGAAGTCAAGGTGGATTTACAACAGATATAAGGAAGAAGTTTTTCACAATGAGTGTGGTGAGGCACTGGCACAGGTTACTCAGAGAGGCTGTGGATGCTTCATCCCTGGAAACATTCAAGGTTAGACTGGGGCTCTGAAAAACCTGATCTAGTTGAAGATGTCCCTGCTCATTACAAAGGGATTGGACTAGATGACCTCTAAAGATCCCTTCAAAATCAAATTATTCTATGATTTTTCTATCCTAGTTGAGCTCAAAACCTCTGCCAACCTTATGATTTTCATATTTACTGAAAACTATGCAAAAGGAAACTTTCAGTAGAATAGAATCTCTAATTGGAGAAAAAGATTTGGCATATTTCATTGTGAGCTTTCCTGCACATATCCTTTTTCTGCTCCTGCAGCTAAGCAGAGGCAGAACGTAAAAGATGAAGACCTAGAAGTAAATTCCAGCTAATAAAAAAGAGTTGACTTAGGAAGTTTCTTTGCCAGTTGCCTCTAGCAAAAGAGAATTATTATATCCCCAGTGAAACATTATTATCAGGTGGATTCTTAACACAAAGACTCCTCAAGCCCTGAAGGCAGACAGTCTATAAAATTTGAAATCTTAGAACTACTAGCTCAGGTGATAACTATTATCTTTTTTATTTTTTCTTCTTTTTTTTTTTAAGAGGAAAGGAGAAAAATCTAGGTAAATCAGATATTTAAAACTTCTGTGGCTGGCATTTCTCATAACAACAGATGCTCATTTTCATATCTTCACATTCAGACTCTTCTCTTATGATACCTTTGCTTTGAAAAATAGAAAGCTTGACAGTTATCCATGTAGCACTGTCCAGTCTTATTGTTTAAAGAGAAGTCCTGAGCTTTTGTTTCCTTCAAAAATTACTTTTACCCACTAGTGGAATGCTCTGAGACACTGCAAGACTAAGATTTGCAGCATGAGTTTTTTTTAATTTTATGACCTGATGTCATCATTCTTCACAGAACATTTTCATTCTATCTTTGAAGTTTGTGTTTGGAGAGCTTGTGAGATGAGACCATTCAGTCTAGGAGAAAATATTTTTTCGGTACCTTTGCCCAATGTCATGCAAGTTGTTAAGTGATAAATGATTCTAGAAGATATGTTTTAACTACTTTATTCAGTGAGCAACATCACTGTATTAACCAATATACTTACTATTCTAAGTACATTGGTGTGAAAAAAGTGAGGAAATTTTCTGAGGAATCATGCTCAGCACAGTAAAATTTTAAGAACAGCATTGTACTTTTTCCAAATCTGAACTAAAATAAGTACATAAAGACTTGGAAATATAACTTTGCTAGTGAAACTTCAAAGCAAATTAGAGGTTTTACATTTATTTCTCTAAAATATCTGGGATATTCTCAAGTAGAGATTTCAAATTCCAGCTACTTGCATTAACCTATCTATAAGCTTTGTCATGTATTCTGCTTCCAAGAGTTCTTGAAACTGTCTCATTTTAAATTAAGATCCTATGCTGACCTATCACACACAGAGTTAAATACAAAGTAAAACAAAGGAAAATTTAAGTTCTTGTTAATCACAAGTAAAATGAAAGACAAAATGAAACCACTAATGTCCTCTATCTGTAGTATTGATTCAGCAATTTTGCTTACATACTGGTTCGGTGTAAGTGCTAATACAGGAATTTATTTGTTAAGAATAATTTGGGTACGAAAAATAAAGCAGCACAAGTCTCGCTGCTCTGTGGACATTCCTGGGAAGATCATTAAAATGTCCATCCTCTGATAACAAAACATACAGAAGCAACATATATGGATGCCAATCCTCACAAATATTAGTACAATTTTTTTCATAATGTGTTTGCACATAAAATGATTTTTGTTCTTCACTAGAGGAGACAGCAGGAGGGACCATTAACCTGGCTACTGCTGCAGTTAAGACCTTTTCATTTCCTGCTTTGCCTGTAGCCTATACATAGGGTTCAAGTTTACAGAAAAACATGTACTAAAAATGATACAAATCTTCTTTCTTTCATGTGATGATGCTGAATGTATGCCTGGAAACCATAAGTTAGCATACAAAGGTAGTTTTGTATACTCTTGACCTTAAATATTTACAAAGTCTCCTGGGTAGCAAGGGTAGTATTTCGTGTTTTATAGTAATTGTACTCCTAAAGATTACAGATTTTGGAAGCAGTCTGGACCATGAGATCCTGTAGTCTGTCCCGCTATGTATCAGTATTACACTTTGCTTCATTCTACTCCTTTTTTTTTCCCCTTAATAAATGAAGTAGCATGAGTTCAGCTACTATTTAACATCTTGAGTTTCCTAAACCTTATGTTTCAGACACTATTTTTGACCTGAAATATAGGAGACAGGGAAAAATAATTCTCCAGGTAGTTTGTTCCCACAATTAATCACCATAGACTTAAAAATGTAGTCCTAACTTTTTTTTTCCTTGGCTTCAGTTTTCTTACAGTGGTTCTCATTAAACCTTTCTCTTTGAGATAAAACAGCCATTTAGCATGGCCTGTGATGCCATGGAAGACATCATTAATTTTTTATAACAACATATGGGCAAAGGTCATTGAGTCTGTCACATGGACATTTTCTTCAGAAAAGTTTTTTTGCTATTTTCTATTTTCTATTACATGCTACCAATTTTATACCATTTTTAATGAATATTAAAAACAAATTTATTATTCCAGTACTATTCCTTTCCAATACCACATGAAGGAAAATTATTTTTCTATTAATTCATTACCCCTGAACAAATCAACCCTTTAGCTGTTGTCGGTTGTGTGCCAGTAGTTCATTTCTCTTTGCACCAGATTTCAGTCACTGCTTTTCAGTTGACTGTGCAACAGGATCCAGGATTAGTAAAAGCTTTAAGGTAGATCACACTAGACCTTTTCCTTCAGTGAACTCCCCAGAGGAGATCAAAAGGCTTTTAAACTGGAAAAAAAAGTCAGGCTTTAAAATTACATAAATTAATTTCCCAAATTTTGTAGGCAGAGGAAACTCGAAGTATAATAAAGAGAGTTTATAAACCACTGTCCTGCTCTGCTCCTTTACAGACTTGTCCTGGCATCCAGTGTTTGTTTTATTCAAATCACCAACCTTCCAAATTGCATCTGACTTGCATGTGGCTTCTCTATGGTTGCAGGAATTTCCTTTCATCATCTTGGTGACCTGGTGTCTACTCTCTGTCCCTCACCACAGTTTCTCATGTGTCCTTAGAGCTTCAGTCTCCCAACTCCAGGCAGTCTTCCTTGCACCTCTTCAACCCTAGAAGTTTCTTTCCCTGACTGGGCTCAAGTAGCTCCACAAAGAAAGGAGCAATCCCTGTTCTGTCTGCACCTACTCCTAGTAAAGGCATAAAAAAAGAAATGGAACCAGAGACACAATGTGACTGTCAGTTCTCCATTCAGCAATTGTAATTTTCTCCCCTGGCTTCTAATGGGTACTTTTACATTTGGCTGACTTAGAACCTTTTGTTTTGATTAGATCAGATTTACTAAGCCATCTACTTAGTTGTCTCTTAGGAGGCTGAACAACTGGATATTGCTTTCCAGAGTGATGTGAGTAGCTCAGCTGAGCCAGAACAGCATTGCTCCAGTGAGAACTTGCTCCAATATTAAGCCTGAAATATAAAAATATCAGCACCAGGTCTTGTAAGCTGGTTTAGAAACTGGTGCATAAACACTGAGGTTTAAGATAATGCAGAGATTCATGTAAACAGATGACATATGTGCCTAATGAATGTGTAAGACATTGTCCCTCTTTCTCTGCCATTTCTTTGGGCTGTGGGTTTTTTGTAAGATATGCTAAATAAGTGCTGTGTCAGTAAAAGGTAAACTGCTTTAAAATGTAAGTCAATACCATCAGCAAAACAAGGAGAGATTTCACCTTTGCAGCTATAATGCATGACCTCTGTAAATATAGAATGAGGAGACTCACTGACAGGCAAAGCACACTGTCAGTGCTATGCAATGCAAGGCTGGAATAAACAAAACAAAGTCATTCTCAAACACCCAAACAAAATAAAATAAAATAATAGCACTTCACTTGTATAACTAATCAATAAAAATTGAACAGAATTAAAAGCCGGATACAGGCACACCCTATGTTCTAATTAATTTAGGAGCATAAGATAAGTAATTTTTTAATGCAACAAACCCATTTATCACAAAACAACTGGCCATTTACATTGATTATTGTCCTATTAATACAACAATATGTTTCTAACTCTGTTAAACTGCATCCTGAGAATATTCATTTTTTTAAAACTGCTGCTTTGGGAAGATTTGTTTGGAAGTTAATTTTGTCATTCACTAAGCAGACCCAGTTATGTTTTCGGAAGTCAGTAAGCATCGGAACTATGCTAAAGAATTACAGGAAGTATGTTATTGTATCTCACTGACAGCCTGCTATGCTGAACAGAAAGAGGATAATTAATTTATATTTGTAATCCTTCAACCTTTATGAAAAATATGAAAATTCTGCTCTACAGGTGAGTCACTCTAGAAGCTCTAATTAGATAAATGCCACTTGTGGTTTATTTCGATTAGGAGACTATAAGTTTGCATAACTACAGGTTAGATTTGCATACAGGATAATCTTAATATTTCAGAATTTGTAAGCATGGTAAGATTTAAGTAGCATTTATTCAAGCACTTCAATTAACTACTTTTGACTATGGAGACAGACCCTTTGTCAAATCGTTTTTGCTAAATTACTATGAGGTTTAATGTCATAAGTTATATTTACATTAAGAATTTATGTAGAGGATCAGCTCCCACCTCTTAGTTTACATTCCAGTGGATTAGCTACTTTGCACTTGGGTCACAACAATCCTGTGCAGTACCACAGTCTGGGGGCAGAGTGGCTGGAAAGCTGCCCAGTGTAAAAGGACTTGGGGGTGTTGATCAACAGCAGCTGATTATGAGCCAGTGTGTGCCCAGGTGGCCAGGAAGGCCAATGGCATCCTGGCCTGTATCAGCAAGTGTGGCCAGCAGTGATTGTCCCCCTGTACTCAGCGCTGGTGAGACCACACCTCAGTGCTGTGTCCAGTTCTGGGCCCCTCACTGCAAGAAAGACACTGAGGGGCTGGAGGGGGTCCAGGGAAGGGCAGTGGAGGTGGGGAAGGGTCTGGAGCACAAGGGTCTGTGAGGAGCAGGGGGGGAGCTGGGAGGGTTTAGCCTGGAGAAACGGAGGCTCAGAGGAGACATCCTTTCTCACTTCAGCTGCTTGAAAGGAGATTTTAGCCAGGTGGAGGTTGGTCTCTTCTCCCAAGTGACAGATGACAGGAGAGGAAATGGACTCAAGCTGCACCAGAGGAGGTTCAGATTACATACTAGGAAAAATTTCTTTACTGAAATGATGGTCAGGTATTGTAGGATACTTCCCAAGGGAGTGGTTGAGTCACAATCCTTGGAAGTGTTCAAAAGGCGTGTGGATGTGGCACTTGAAGATACGGTTTAGCAGTGAACACAGTGGTGCTGGGTTAACCATTGGATTCAATGATCTTAGAGGTCTTTTCCAATCTTAATGATTCTATGATTTCATGTTAGAAGAGCGGGTGTAGAACATCCTCTTTTGTTTCTGTTTTGTTTTGCTTTTTAACAATAAGCAAATGCCTTGTGCTTGGAGAAGATGAGAGCCAACAGCTGTGCCAGGGAAATGCCTAATGCTACAATAGTAACAGGAATTAAATTAACATCTGCAATATGAGAGCAGAAGCAGTACTGGAAATACTCAGGTTTTTCAGTATAGATCTGTACTAAACTTTTTAATTACTGTGAAAAAACAATTTTCTTTTGTTAATTGTAGGTAGTGGATATAGAATGTCTGAAAATGTGGGGTTTTATCTTTACCCAGTGAAGTCTGGCCTATGGCAGTCCACCTCCCTCTAAAGATGTTTCATACCTGAGAAGCTGACACTGGGTGGAATTATTTGGCTGTAATATGCTCAGTGCTCAAATGACCTTTAAACAGTGTGTAAGTTTTATCAAATCAACTGAATGGGAAATTTGGTAAAAGTTCATTACAGCTTGACCATAAAAAGAAGCAGACTGTAGTAGAAAATATCATAGTTCTAAGGAGGATTATGGTACAATGAGCTTTTTAAGGATTATTAATGTACAGTGAGCATGTTGTTAGAATACCATAACAGGAAAGAGAAGGTGCAACAAAAGCATGTTCCCAGGAGTACGAGGGGCCTGAGTCCAACTGAACATGAATGAACATAATGTATGTAGACACATGTTAATGTTTAGTGGTGTATCTATGATCCCATTCCTTCAGCAGTGTTCTAGACACCATATAGTACATTCATCTGTTCACTGCACACCAAATAAAAAGACAAATTAATCATGCTTTAATCAATCTTAATAAAGTTCTTTACAGAGCTTGTAGAGCTTTTTTTTTGAGCAATTTCAAAAATGTAAAGTTTTTTCCACAGAGCTGTTGTGATAAGAATTCCCGCAACAATAAAGGTATTTAGAATTATTACCATTTTGAAAAAAGAAAAAAAAAATCAGTCTCTTCTCATGCAGCAGTGACGTCACATAATATTGGCAATATTCATAAACTGTTTCCCAGAATTGTTAAAACCTGATCATATTTCCCATCAATTCTGAATTTAGTTGCCTGCATTCAGTACTTCTAGAAATCCCACCAGATAATTTCCTGAAGGCATTTAAACCCAGGAGGATGCAAGCCGATTAGGATTTTTCAAATTCCTTCTAGATTCAAAGGGATGACCTAAGGTAGGTGAATGCCTAATGCATTTTTAAAAACTTTTTCAGGGACTTATCTTACTTCAGGTACCCCAAACCACTGAAAATCTAATCCTTGACACAGAAAATTCAAGGATATTTTTGATACAGAAATCTCTCTGCTATTTATCTCATTTTGCTCAATCTTCATTAAAATGCAAATAGAAATTAAAAAGTAATTGGATATAGCCTAGTTTTAAATATCCTTATTCATGCTGTATCATGTCTTTCAGACACCTAACAACTTATTTGTCTTACAACTTTATCACCTTGGCAGCATATCCTTTTGTTTTAGGCACTTGCAGTAGGTATTCCAGTAAACATTTCACTTTAACTGCTAAACAACAGTGTGTTAACAAAGCAAGTAGCTGATGACTCAGTCTTTCAGAATGATTTTGACACTGAAAAACTGGAAGTTGGCCTGCCCCTTTCTTTGCACAAGCACCTGAGGGAAGTTGATAGGCAATGCTAGGCATGGCAATTAGCTTACCCAGCATGAAACTCAATAGAAGCAGGTGCTGAAGAAAGATCTGACTAAGAAAATTTCTCCCTTCTCCTTCCTTCTTACTCTCTGCCACAGCAGCTCAAAGGTGGCACCTAGCCAGGGGTAGAAAGCCTGTCCCATTTTGTTTACCTATTTTACAAGATAGTATCACTGTTGCTTTTCAAAGCACTCAGTTAATAAAGTTGTGAAAGAAGTAAACTTGTATGCTGGCCTGTGTTGCACCATCTGTCCTATGCTATCAGCTAAGACAGCTGTGGAAGAGTCACTTCAAAATACTTTCAGATTACATTGTTCTGAACATCATTTCTAGGAAACATAATAAACAGCAAAATCCTGTTTTCATTAGAGGACTCTGAACGTCTGTTGCCAGTCAAACCCTTCCCATCTGTTGAAGTGTCAGAAAATCAGCAGTCTTTAAGGGAAAATACATCTACACAGACAAATTAAAGTTTTGTTTATTTATAGATACATTACCTGCATTTCTCACACGGCACCCTTTATTAAAATGCCTTCAGATTATTTTCAATTGTTTCCTCTTTTGGGAGTGAACTTTCTAAACAGTTACATGTCTGTCAAAGTTATAGTCAGTCACTTTACATTTCCTGGTTTTTTTCTTTCTGTGATTCTAGGTCTTTTGTTATGAAAAAAAAGACACACCTGTCAACATTGCTGAGGTATGTATCTTCCTTGGAGATAATCATAAGGGTTTTCTGGGGTTTTTTTCTTTTTTTGGTAGAGGAGAAAACGGATGAATTATACTAACATCTTTGCTTTAAATGGACACTGTTTTGCTGCTTCCATTCACGGATGTCTGGTCTGAGACATCAAGGCCTTGTTTTTAGACTTTCGCATGTTTTTTTGCTGAAATGGTGCCCTGTGCCTCTAGACATTAGGACAGCAAAATCTCAGATAGGTCATCCAAAATCTAAGATGGAAATGTCATAGTTGTAAATCTAAACTTACCAAACAACAAGATTCACAGACAAGAAGTCTGTGGCTGTATGAATAATGGTATTCTAGTCTCCTGACTACCTGTTCTGCTTTCTGTAAGTGCAAGATCAGATAGTCCTTGATTCAGGCTGAAGCTAAGCTTGTTACTAATAAGAAGATGCAGCCTATCTCATATCTCAGCGTGTGATACTCAGTCTTGATCAGAGATAACACATGCTGGGACTTGCTGCAAGTTTTGCTGATTATTCCTCTGTATTAAGATGAGGACAGCTGTAATATACTTCATTTTATTCATATCGCACAGGCTCCTAAGAAATTGCCAATTCAACCCACAGCTGGGCAAAGATCTGGCATTCTGACAATACCCCATCAGAAATACACAGGCATGCTGATACCACCCACAAACAAGAAGGCATATTTTCTACCGTCCGTGAATTTGTAACTGCTGGAAGTGAGAGAAAGATCAGAAGTAAAGCTGCAGTACCAATACTCAGATCCTTAGTGTAACACTCAAACTATTGAAAAGTAGACTCAAAATCAAAAGCAAGTGTTAAAAGTGATCTAAGTGAATGACATGGTTTTTGAGACCTGGAGGTATAGAAAGGAGCAATCTCCAGGAGTCACTAATTTTTGATTAGTAAGGATTCATGTGTTTGATTGTGAAAGATGCTTAAAAACAAAAAAGGAACAACAAAGAGAAGGAGGTACACTGCATGATAGTTTACGATTTCAGCATATAGATCTACTACAGCCAACAGCAATACTACTAGTAGAAAGTGGAATAAGAGGAAATTATTTGAGGCAAAAGCAAAAGTTTTACAGGAACATCATTGGTGTTGCTGTGTATATGCTCGTACTGTTCTGCTGTGTGTGCTTCTATTTAACACTGCCTGTGTGAATTTGTACCCTTCCTAGTTAGAGGCAAATAAACAGGTTTTCTGGCAGTGCCAGGTTCTATCATAACACAACTGATGTGACTGTTTATAAAACAAAAGAAGTCTTCCTTCTTTTGATATCTGAGTTAAATTTACCAGGGTTATGTTTCTAAATTACTTGACCCACTAGAATTGAGCAGATGATGCCTACAGAATGAAGCATACGGCTTAACTATTTATAGCCTAGAGAAGAACCTGTAAGGTTTAAGGGTATCAAAGTTCAGTGTACTTGCTTGCTCCATTCTGACGAAAAAAATGCATTTTTCACTACTGAAACAATGTCAGATATCTCTAACCTTGACATTCTTAGCATTCAAGCCCTAAATATCAAATTAATAATGATTTAATATGATAATGAATTTTGAAATTCATATAATAATATTGTCATTAGCATAAATAAAGTATGTGGTGCTCATATTTAAATGACAAGCTTGCTTATCTTGCACAGCCTTTCAGACATAAGACATTTACACGAGATTTGATCTATGTACTCAAAATCAGTTTGCAGATCCTAGTCCCTAGGAATTTAACTCATATTGACAAGACAATCGTATGTGCAGACTTGCCACTTGATATTAAATAACAAACTCAACCCAGAGATGTGGATGTCTCCAAGCAATTGAACAAACCAATCTCAAACAGTGATTAGGAATTTGCTTCCTTTATGTACCTCTCCACCTACACCAGTATGGCACAAATCAATATACACTTTGAATCGGTACTAATTACATTTGAATCAATTTACATCACTATCTGAGACCTTTTTGAAAGAAAATATTTGATCTGACTGTAGGCCCTTAGTTTAAAGGCTTTGAATACTTTCCAGAAAACCAACTCAAAAATTTGTGGTTTTAAATGTCTTACATTTGGAGGCACTTTGGATGTACAGTTTGAGGCACTTGGAGGATCTTTACCTGCCAGAAAGTCCTGAGCAATGCTTAAGCATTTGGGATGCTTTTGAGAGCTTAACACAGTATGACTCAAGACACAGGCATTCCAAACCTCTGAAAATCTTGCCCTTAGAGCCCACATCAACTTTCAGCTGATAAATAGTGGCACATTTTGCATAATGTAAAGGCAGAGCTTAGCCCCCCAATTCATTCAACTATTTTTCTGGTTTTTATATCATCATGTATTATACAAGCATTTAATATTTTTGAGTATTATTTTGAATAGGTTGAAATTTCTGAATATGAGTACTGAATATTGAATATTACTGCCAGATCTTCTATATGCTTAGCAATATATAAAAACATAATTATTTGCGGGAAAGGGAAAAAACCCTTGGTAAATTCCTTTCACCTGTTCCTAACCCCACTGTCAGTGAAAGGAAAAGCAAGAAAACTTGACCATCTCGCTTAGTGGAGTTTGGACTATCTCACCTTAGAGCAGCAGCAGCAGCAATGACACAGAAAAAGATAATCCACTGACTTTAATCACACATAAATGAACTAATCTTTTAGATGCATATAATTTCATTTCAATGAAACAATCCATTCCCTAGTCTTAATTTTTAAGCTGCTCAATGCAACAGGAAAAATAGAAATTGGGTAAATTAGGAAAATTACATTAGAAGCAAAAAATATAATTATCTAGCCAAATTGTATACACACAATCAGAATTCAGTTGTTTGCCAAGACCATTGTTGGTAGTGAAATTGCCACATGTATTTGTGCAGCTATAGTAGATTCACCTTGATGAAGTCTAGAAAATTACACTAATGAGCCTTGCAGTGATTTATTAAGACAGCCTGGAAGCTGATTTAGTAATTTTCTCATAAAGAACTCCTCATGCCAGTTGTTCTACTCATCACAAGAGTGTTTCCAATCATGTACAGCAAGACACTTCTTAGAAATTAGGTTCACATTTCAAAAATTACTGATTTTTTCCAGAGTAACTGAATTAAGACAGTGTTTTTACTTTCCTCGTCTATAATAATGAGGGTACCTCAGAAATACTGTCACTTCCTCACTTCTATCTCATTAATCAGGAGTATAACAAATTCAACATCCTTTGAAATTTGCATTATATCCAAAGTTATGCCCTTTTATGAACCTCTGCAATCTTGCTATCCTAGACGTTTGCAAAAGATATTGCTTAACTTTAGAGACATTGGCTAGCAGCATTGAAAAAAAATGAGAATTTATTACTAAATCAAAGAAACTTGGGTTAAAATTCCCTTTGTTAAACTTTAGTTAAAACTACCTCCTTTCTGCTACAGATTGGCAATAAGTCACAATATTAATAATTTTCCAGTTTAATTGCATATGTGTTATTATTAAAAGATAATTATATGATAGTCTAAACCACCTATGATACTATTCAATAACTGTTTTGTCATCATATTTCTAACAGCATATTTTCTAGGCATGTTTTATCTAAACTTTAATAAAGGATAATAAAATTGAGAAAAATATGAACACATTAGAGCTTACTCCAGCTAAGTACAGTCTCACACTTTTGCATAGAGAAAAGCAGTAAGCAGATCAGGTAAGAACAGTTTTCTCACAGGACCCTACCATAAAAAAATATACTTTTTTGACAAAAATTAGCAGGGTTTTTTTACGTTCCAGTGACTCCTCTGGGCATTTCAGGAATAACAATGACAGGCTTGGGTAAGAGTCATTGCAGTCATCTCAACCAGATACATGTTTATCAGAGGATTGAACATGGAAAGCAAAGAATAATGACAAAAGCTAGATTTTTTAGGATTATTTTTTTAAAAGAACATCCTATTCTTATGTGCAAAAAAGCTGACAGAGGAAAAATATTTTGAAAAATTCATGGCAGAGCAATCAGACCATCCTATATCAAAACTCAATATTTTTGTCTCATTAATGGAAGGAACAGAAATGAGATATTTGGAACAGCCAATCAAAATAACAGTTCATAGACTATCTTCTGAAATTACATTGTTCTGGATAAATATGAAATAACTTTTTCTCCTCTATAGAGAGAGTTATATAAAACTAGATATAAAAACATGAAGCGGGTGACCTGTCTGCAGGAGCCAGTTCCTGGAAGCAGCATACACATTGGGTGCTGTACTGAGACATGCTGAGAATTTTGAAGGGTTCCAGAGGGAGGAGAGGGAGCTAAGATATGCTGCCTCTTGAGAGAAGCAGGCCGTTTCCTAATTTTGCTGAAATCATTAGTCACACAGAGCCTCATTCCTGAGTGGGATCTGCAGCTATAATTAGTGCTGAGACTCTCATTTGCATTCTTGCTATAAAAGTTAATATTTTACATGTCAAATAACCCATATGGATTCACTTTTAATATTAAAAGAACTGCTGTTCATAATATATAAGCAGAAGGCTTTATTACACATATTTATGCCACATACCAGGTATCTTTTATGTTAGAATAAAAAAATATGACTTATTAATGCAGTTGTGAATCTTTTTGTTAAGTCTGATTATAAATGTGTTTAATCTACACAATTTTAGTACATTCTGAATCACTGTTAGTCAGAAATATACCTTTTTTCCCCCTTTGCACAATTTAGCCTCACATTTTCTTGTATCTTGTTCTGTCATTGCAAGTGATGCCAAAAATATTTCTGACTCTTGAGTCTCTACAGAAGCATGAAGACTATGTCTGAAAATGGATCTCACCTCCATGAAGCTCCATGGCTGATCAATTGCTAAACACACAGGCTTCAGAATCTGGGTACTAGAAATGTCATGTAAAATGAAACCTGTCTTGTTAAAGAGCTTGGTGTACAACCCCTCACATCTTTTGAGATCTGCTTCCATGTAGGCCAAGCTAAATCAGCCAGCTGGGAAGTTGTAGGAGATCCTATCAAAACCAATCTTTGTGTAAGTATTCATTGAAGGATCCTAAAACTGCAGTTAGCATAAGTCCTGTGAAAACACCTGTGACATCCATATGAATAGCAAATGAATTCTTTATCATCACTGCTATTAGAATGAATACTGACTGAATTCCTTATGATCAGTGCTGTTATAAAGAATATTAAAGAGTCCACATAGCATAAACTCTGTCACAATAACAACAGTTGTTGTTAACAATTGTTAGCAATAATAACAATTATTGCATGTATTACATGTAAGTGCAGAAAAATCAGCAGCAGCCTGGAAATGTACTTAGAATACCGAACAAAAAAAGACATGATCATTTCTGGTTTCTTTTAAGAGATGGGATAAAAGTAGTGCATGAGTACTATGTGCTGCTTTTCATTCTGGCAGTCTTAGATTTTCTACATTATTGTTCTATGCGAAACTGTCAAAACCATCTCTCTTGGTTCAAATGTACTTGTCAAAGTGACTGAAGGGTTAATACAAGAGAAGCATGAAAGACAATCAGATAGTAGTACAGTGTGCTTAATTGGAGTGTTTGGTATGTTACTCTCTCTACCATTTCTACTGGCCCTACAAGTAAGTTGGAAGGTTATCTTTTAGATATTAATGTATTCAATATACTGTAAGTCACTTCTTGGCAAGGCTAGTATGATCAGCAATCACAAATACAGTAATTAGCACTGAGCATAGAGATAGATCTTCACAGTGCTGACCACAGTCATGCTCCTCAAGGCCATTGTTTCTTTGGCTGGAGGGAGGAAACTGGAAATCAAGCAAAAATTTTTTTCTTCATAGGAGAAAGGGCTGGGACCCAGAAAATTTGAATCAGTGTGATGACAGCTGTCTTTCAAGTATAAGGTAGTGTAGCAACTGGTGCTAAGAATTGTAATGTGAAAAAAAAAAAGCTTGAATTTGTGAAAGGATTTTCAAATATATTCCTGCTCAAATCATAGGATAACTTGTGCTTTAGAAGCTTCCACCTTACATTTTTGCTTAGGCTTTTTCTTCCTCTGCTGTGGGTCATGCCATAGAAGCATGACATCCCATGCCAGACTTTCATGAGGCTGCGTGAAAGTAGTGTGCATTCTTACAGTGTACCCACAGAAATCAGCCTCCCTGCCTTGAAAGAACTTCAGCAAAGAAATCAAATACAAAGAGCTAAGATACTGCATGTGCAATAATGATACGTTGCTCCTGTTAATAATACTGTTACTAAATATGGATGGCACTTAGCACAAGATATGGGGGTAAGTGCTGGTGATCATTGTGCAACCTGAGAAGTGAACACTTGATTAAGTTACAATAAGTTTAAAAATCACTCCCACATCACCCAAGTTATCACTACTCTGTATGTACTCTCAGAGAGTCTTAGAGAAGCTGATCTATATTGATTTATGACTTGGACTCATATTTGGAGTAAACGAAGGTATTCAGTTGCCTCAGATTAGCTAATGGGCAGTTTCTTAGAGTGCTATGATGATTCACATTGCAAAATCATAATATCAACCCTAATTTACAAACTAGAAACTTTCTATTAAAAAATGTAAAGATAGGCTGAGTAATTTACATTCCTAGAATACTTTAAGATAAGCAGAAAAAGTAGATCTCATAAGAACATTTAACTTGGCCTGATGTATATCAAGCAGGCCATTGTTAATACATGATATTGAGTCATCATGACATGACATCATGACATGACATGACATGACTGACATCAACTGAGCTCATTATTTTCAATTACACCCATTAATTGGCAATATTAACACACATTGAAATGGTGGTAAGAAATTAGTGTTTTGATTTGCTAGCTACTTATGCTAATGTTGTATAAAAATAAAAAAAAAAACAACAATGCAGATTGGTAAAATAAATACTACTTAGCAAATCCTAGAATCAAAAGAAATAAAACTTAAAAACTGTGAGGGTGAAGAAGAACTGGAACAATTTGCTCAGAGAAGATGTGGGTGCCCTGTCGTTTGGAAGTGTTAAAGACCAGCTTGGATGGGGCTCTGAACAACCTGGTCTAGTGAAAGGTTCCCTGCCCACAGCAGTGGAGTTGGAATTAAATGATCCTTAAGGTCTCTTCCCACTCAAACCATTCTATAATTCTATTAAAAACTGAGTAAAAGTCATTAGAATATCAAAAGACTAACTCCACAGAGGGACTTAATCACTAGTATGGCGGCAAAGGATTACTCTGCTGGAACCTCACTTCTAGGCAACATGTTTTCCTCATGAGAGTACCCCAAGTGTATAGGTCTGCCTTGGGGAAAACTCAACAGCATTTCGATACTGGCCATCTCAAAGAATACACGAATATAGAAAGTCTAACTCCATCCATGTTAAGTGAAAGATATGATCTGATGAGTGCTGTTAGAGCATTTCAACAGGTCAGACTGAACACAAAATAAAGGTGATTTCTCCCTTTATGGCATCGTTTACTTAGGTGTTGCTGGTGTTAAAGCACTATCCAGCCAGGACATTAGCCCTTTGGCAGAGGGATTCAAATCCACATCTCCTCATTTTTATGGTATCCTAAGCACAGCTCATGTCCTCAGCCTCTCCTTTTGAAGTTGACTAAGTCTGTATGGCATACATAGACAGTCTTCTCTTGGGAAAGTGAACAACATGAAAATGTAATCTGGTAACCTGGACATTTATTTAGGAATGGGAAAAGCTAAGATTCAGTTCTTCTGACAAGATTTATTTATTTGTTCTTTAAGAACCATAATTTTTTGTTAAAATAAAAAACATCCTTACCACATGAGTTCTCAAACTTCTAGATGCACCTCACTGAGCCAAGGTATCCTGAATTCTTTTCTGCACAGTGAAAATATTTTCACGGGAAGCACAAACCACAGCACAACTCTCAGCCTGAGATTAATGGTTAGAATAACTTCTATGGGAATGAGAAATATAGATAAAAATCTATTATGGCAAAAAGAAATTGCATTTGGAATATTCTGTGACTAATCTACCTTGTGTAAAAATTACACTATTAGTCCCTCCTCTTCTGGTAACCTTTAAAAATTCCCCTTGACTGGTTTTTTGTCAAGAAAACATTCAGGCATCCTGATTCAGGGGAAGATTCTGTAGCTGACTTGTAAAAAAAAGATTGTGATACTCTGATGTTCTGAGAGACCAAAATACTCTCTAATTGCTGTCTTCTGGATGAGGCCCATTCAGTGTACTGCTGTTTGGGACTGTTCTCAGGCATCTAATGCTCCCTACACAAATGTAGGGAGTCTGATGCCTGGGGAGAGTCTTTTGATTCTACTCATTGTAGCACTTGAATCCTTTAACAGGACTTGCCCCAAATGTACAAATCACTTTGAAAATAAGATTTTGATGCCTGAGCCACCCAGGTGGATTAACATTTTATAACCACTAAATCCTAAGTTTAAAAAATTTACTTCACTATTCATTAAGCTCCACAGGACATTGTTGCTGTTCTCTGTAGAGAATGGGCAAAAGGTTGGCTTTCTTATCCAGTAAGTTAACTTTTAAATGTGTATAAAAAGATAACAGGTTGGTAAGCATACTTTTCCCTCTGGAATCTCACCTTTATACTTAGTGATTGTTTGGTATCTGACCCAGTCTGTCATCTGATATCCAGTGAAATTCTGTTATCTTAATAAAACCCATAGACAGGGTCATAGTAGTATTTTCTGAAGGCAATCAATGGCTCCACTTCAAGCATTTTAGGGTGGGTTTCTTCATTCTCAAACTAAAAAGTTACACATACTATATGAATACAGCATGTCTGAAACTGTTGGAATTGCTTTCAACAATAGGATCAGTTGAGATAATTTAGAAATAATTTTAGTGATTTCTAAAATAAAAATTCATGTCTTGATAGATCACACAAAACACACAGCAATTCTTGGTGATCAATCATGTTTTGGGAATTATGGAAATTCTGACATGCAGAAGCACTGTGAGATTTTATTACCTTCTGGTCCCTAAACACTCCTATAGTGATACCTTTGCTTTTATGAGTTACAAAAGCTTAAGGACCTTGCTAGGTAAAGTGAAGTTATAAAGATACTAGGGTTTTACAACTTTTTCAGCTGCTCATTTCTTTAAGAATATTAACTGGGAAAAGCCAGGAAAGCTGTCACATAAACAACAGATCTCTTCACTTTAAATCTGATTTTACCTTTGTGCTGTCTTGCCACAGAAAACAATTTATAAAGTTCCTTTTTTAATTAAATATGGTTGGTGAGCATGACCTGAAAGTCATTTGCCTGTTTTTATATAAATATCTAAGGCAGATCTCTAAACCTGTGTGTTTTGAGCAGCAAATATTTAATAAGCTGCCTAACACAGGTGATAAATGTCTCAAGACATTTATAAAGAAAAAAAATGTTTTGCTTGACTTCAATGTTAACAGAATAAATACATAGAGAAAGAAATGATAAACAGAAAATATTATGCCTCTTCTTGACTCAGCTATAACACCCTGCATCAAGTAAATGTACTCATTTTCTTCTTTTCAAGAAACAGCTTTTGCTGTCAGTGTTCCATATAAACTGTTCTACAAGATGTTAACCTGGATTTCTTTTTGGTTCAGAAAAGGACTACTCATTATCTAATCAGAAAATTTAAAATGCACTTCTTTATGCCTGAGAAGGATAATTTCAAAAACTCCAGTTGTATCTGCAGTAAAGTCAAAAGCAAAGCTTTTTATTTAAAAATCAAATTCTTGTCTTTCTATTTAAAAATCAGGTTCTTGTCTTTCACAGCAGTCACACCTGCAGGCGCCCTATGACTCTGAATGTCAGAGCAGGGAGCGCGGAAAGGAGCCTCCCTAGCTGCTGGTGCCCCACTGGCATCCCTGCCTGCCAGCCCTGCACCAGCCTCCCCACTGGGCTCAGGGTGTGGTGTGGCTGTGCCTGGCAGTGCTGCCTCTGCCCACTTCATGGGCTTTGGGGGGACTGCCCTGCACTTCTGAACCAGAAGGGCAGCACCCTCTTTGCTGGAAAGGTCAGGGCTTTAATGGAAACAAGTCCCCAACTCTATACCTTGAAACTATTTCTGCCTCAACCTTCCAGCACTTAAACTACATGAGGCTTCAGCTTTTTCCAATTACTTCCATGTATCAAGTGTAAAAACTCTTTATGGGATGCTTAGAGTCCCAAACTTTCCATGGAACTCCACCAGATCAGTAGGATACTATTATTCTCTCCCAAATCAACTGCATCGGTTTTGAACTGTTTTCATCTAAGTGAAACAAGCCCTAAAAGAGATCTGTGTCCCCTGTTCCTACCTGTGTTTATGTCCAGGATTGACATGAGATGAGACAGACACAGAAAATTTCCTTGACCCAAGTTCTTGGGAGTTCCTGGCCTTCCAACTGCACCTTTCCCTATGCACAGTGAATTCCTTAACAGTGGCTACAACTGCTACAACAGGTGAGTCAGCTCAGAACCATTACTGAATTAAGGCCATAAGTATCTTCCTTGACTCACATTCTCATTGCAAAACTCACGCTGAGTAAAACTTGCTTACACCAGAAGATCAGAAGTATTTTACATGAGCCTAAACTATATAAAGAGTAAGATAAAGGTTTAGGAGCAGGATCTATAGTTACCACCAGACAGGACCTAATGTGCTATCAGAGCAAAGAATGGTCAACCTTGGACTGAGATTTCATGCAATTTGGTGTATAGGCATAGTCACTGAATGCATATTGTATGGAGATGCTAATGTTGTCTGTCTCTATTACTTATTTCTAGTGAGAAGTGTTACCTGATGAAGGCACTTTCTGGTCCGTTCCCTCTGTCCTGAGAGATGTAGGTACTGAAGCAATGAAGGTGCTGGATCTGTAACTGCATTGCACTGAACAAAAGGTAAGACCCTCTGCCTTACCATACCTTAAAATTAAGATGATAATTGCTTGTCTTATGGTTTAGGAAGACAAGAGGATAGCTAGGAAGATGTGGTAGTAGTAGATCTAGCAGTAAAGAAGGATCTCCTTCACACAGGGCTGAGTGAAATACTTCTAGAGGAGAAAGGGATAGAGGATATTGTATCTACCGCTACAAAAACCCTGCCCAGTGCCTATTTATGATTTTATTCCAAGATGTCTAGGTTTTATCCCAACAAGGAATAAAGCTTAACACAGACTTACAGTTTCAGGTTTCGTGACCAGATGTTTGGAAGTTAGGCACCAGGGCTCCTAGTGCTTTAGCAGCAAAGTCTCTTTTTGGTTACAGCCCTAGCTGTAAGAGTGAAAGCATGCATGAAAGACAAGATTAAATGTATGAACTTAAAAGCTCTGAGTCATGGCAAAGAAACTTAACTAGGGGTAAACACTAATCTTCTGAGAACAACTTTACTTCCTAGAAGACCTCAGAGCATAAGAAAGTCATAATGAATGAAGAACATTTTAATCAAAAAAGAACCATTTCAGTCAAATTTTGTTAACTTTGTTTTCCTCATTTTTCTCACACAAAACCAAATGTCTACTGAACTTATTTATATATATATTACTTAATTATTTTCACTCAAAAATTAATATGTACTTTTTGTTCTAAAACTCTGAAGTTCTGAAGGAATATAAAGATTCCTTAAGAATTTAATCTAATCTTTATTAAATTTAAGTAGGGGTCTGTGAAATCAGTGACTAAGGTTAAGCCCTGAATAAATGCAGAATAAGAATTTTCTATTTCTAAGCTTATATATATGTATAAAAAAGGTAATCATCTAGGTTTTCCACCTCATATTAAGCAAAACCCTTATACCTAAAAAGAATAATATATCTCATTATATAAAATATTGATTTGGGGCTCAAAATACAAACCCTAGATCAAAATTTAGACCAAAATTTCTTTGGATAAATTATTGTGTTCTTCGTGTCTTTTTTTCCTCTTGTCTCTATAGTTAAGCTTTTTTATTATAAGCTCCTTGGCACAGGAAGGTTCTCTCTCCCATTAGTATGCCTAAGAAAACAGTACCTTAATTTTGACTAGAATGCCTGGGTCCTACTATAATGAAAACATCATATATTTTCCTGGTTTACAGTGAAAAACCCTGAGGTTCTGTAACATTCTTCACAATTACTGGGACCTTATATCCTTTGTTTCCCTACAATGAATCCCAAATCTGGATGTTTTAAAATGCTGCTTTCCTCTGGGCTGATGACTTCAGTTTACTTCCTTAATAATTCCCAGTTTGTTTCCTTGCTTAGTATATTGGATGACTATTTTATTTAGTGAGTATTTGGTACTATGGTTTTGTGTTTCTATATTAATTATTCCACATTTTCCTAGGAAAATTCTAGAATTTTTTTGCTAAACAAGTTATATAGAGGATATAACACCTTTTGAACATGAGCATATTGCTCTGCACTTCTTGCTATGCTTTATGATTCCGCATAAGCTACAAATTCTCCCCCCCCTTTACATTTAGACATACATAATCATGAATAACAGAAGGTCCAACACTGACTCCTCAGAAACTGTCCAGATTTTCCCTTTGTGGCCTAGTTAAGACAGTTTTCCATCCCACAGTTTCTTTTCTTTCATGATGATTTCCCTTAGACATTAATCTCAGATGTGGTGCCTTGTCAAAGCCTACAAGTAGCCTACATCTATTGAATTTCCCTTATCTACAGTGGCAGTTATATCTTCAAAGAACTCTATCAGGTTAGTTAAGCATGACCTCCCTTGACTGAATCTGTGCTGGTTATCCTTAATCAAACTGATTTTCAAGCTGTTCTTTCACACTTCCTTATGGTAGTTTAATTTTCCCCACAACCCTTGTTAATTTCACTGATGTACAGTTTCTTGAACTGCCTTTAATTGTTTTTTGAAAAATTACTTCCTTTTTTTCAATCTGAAAAAATCATTCCTAGATAGATCTAGTTTAAATTGTGTCAGTAGTCTTCTGTCCCTCTGGGTTCCTTATAGATCTTTAAAGGCTGATTTTCAAAACTGGTTTTGATAAAAAAATTCTGAATAAAATCATGCCTTTTTTTATTGTGTTGTTTTTTGATTTTTTCTTTGTGCTCATGTGTATGTGCTGTTTTACTACATGTAGTAAAACAGAACAAACTCTTGTTGTCAGTATAGAGTGGTAAAACTAAAAATATTTTGGTCATATTAAATTTATGGTGGTGGAGAAGAACTTTCCAGGGTGCCCTACTCCTTAGCACAGCAAGTAGCTATCAAAAGCTTTTCTAAATGCATGATTCTGTTTACAGGGAGCCAAAATGTAATGTGTCATCCTGAGGGAAATGGACTTGGTGATAAATTTACACATCTGTGTCCTCCAGTCTCGATTACATGACTCCTTGTGTCTTGAGATAAAAATCCATGTAATGCTGCATTTGATAAGTGAGGCTATACGCTGCCAGCACATCACTCCAGTGTTTCAGAAATCCCTGGTGGAAGTTCAAGGTCATGGACTTGAGCTGCTGAACTTCAGTGGGTTAGGGTGAAGTATTCCAGATGTGGCATCATGCTGTGTGGCAGGAGCTTGCTGTGACTGCTGCACTTATAAACAAATGGAATTTTTTTTACATTATTAGAAAAATGGTCAAAACTTGGAGAATAGTGAATGGTAACTATGGCACTATCTCCACAAGAGATTCAAATCACTCAGTTCTGTCTCTCTCTCTGAAACACATGTGCACACATGTATTTATGCTATATTCATTACCATGGTAACTGGGCACCGGAAGACTAATGCATGTAAATTTCAAAAGGAAGTGTTATATCTAGACCTAAATTTTTTCATCTCTCAAATATCAATGATGATTCCAGCAGAGATGTGCCAGATATAAATTAAATGGCATTGCAAATGTTTTACTAGAAAAACAAAATCTTTTGCCTAGGTTTTAAATAAATATGAACCATAAAACAAATTAATCAATCTTCATGATAGTAGCTTACCTCCCTTTATAAGACTGTAGATTTATGTGATGGGCATAATATGGTGATTGTTAAGTCCCTAGTGGTAAAAGCTATTGATTATTTCCAGAAATAAGCTAAAAGTAAGTTTTGCAGCACTTATCTTTTAGGTGCTTACTGGAAAATGAAGTTTAAAGCAATATTCCAAGTTGACTACTTGCAATTCCACTTTTCATAGAATAATTGAATATTCTCTGAGCAAGACAGAAGCCCATCCAGAAACATGACTCTGATGTGGTGATTAATGCCCTTCATGTAAGAGGGGACCAGTAGGTGTCCAGTTCCTGTTCCAGCAGCTTTTTTAATATTTAATATTTATTTCCTTTAAGCAAAGTTTTGAACCCAAATCCTCTTCCTCCAAAGAAAACTTAAACTGGCAGCAACAAAAGAGGGCCTATGGCAGTCACAGTCAGGGAAAAAAAAAAGAGGATGAAACAGGCTTTAACTTTCTAAGAAAAGAGGAAGATGAACGTAGATTTTTCATGTAATTAAGCACTCCAACTGTTAAATTACTCTCTCAACTGTGGGAAAACACGAGGGCACCACTTCCACCCTGAGAAGTATCTTTTGTAAGGCCAAAGTTGGCAGGTGCACTTAAAGACAGCCAAGCAGTTTTATTCCTATGGAAGATCATCTATATTGAAGATTACAACGACTGTTCAGTAACAGTCCTATACAAACTGACACAGTATGCAACCATTCTGAGTATGCCAAGAAATATAATTTTAGGCTCAAAGGATATTTTCTAATGAAAAATAGCCTGTGTAAATATGTCTGGTTTTGGGGTTAAAGCAGCTGTTGAGTGGTAGTTCCATAAAATCTAAGTACTAGATGTAAATATCTTCACAATAAAGGGAAAACCTGATGCCTAAATTCTGTGTATGTTTTTACCACAGAGTGTCCTCAACATCAACGAAATAAATTAGGAACTCAAGAGTTCAACACATCTCAGATCTAACTCTTGAATTTATCCATTCCAATATATTGTATTAGAATAATTACCAGGTTTTAATATTCTGAAATTTTCAGGGACATGCACTACACTGTGCACACTAATCTGTGTTCTTGTCTCTTCTCAAAAGATAAGGAATAGTTTTGTTTGCACGGGACAAGAGTAATTATTGCCTTCCTTTCCTGAATAGACTCTATCAGAAATATTCAGAAATTTCTCCTGCACAGAAAAATAAACAGAGCATTTCCAATGAAGGAGAAAAATAGTTATGGAAGACTTGCTAACATTAAAGACAGTCTGGTTTCTTCTATCTCACACTTTCTTGTTGACAGTGGTCAGCTATGCTCTGGCTGAGTATTTCTTTTCATCACTTTGCTTTGTTTTTATGAGGCTGATAGGTTTTTCTACTGACAGTCTTGAAAGGAAGAGGTAGAATAAAAGGGAAAGGCAGAATTTGTACATCATCTATAGCCATCTTAAATGCATGTAGGAAGGCTGCTGTCTTAGGCAACAAGAGAAACAATTCTTTTTCAGACAGTGACAAATTTTTTAACATGAAACTGCAACAAGAGACCTATGGATTTGAGCTCACAGAATATCTTGCATGTTTAAAGTGTTGAGGTAAATATCTATCTAGGGGCAGAATTTTCAGTGGGTTTTGTGCGTATTTTTTTCCACAATTTGTTTTAGATCTGGCTCTGGAGAGGGGGGATATTGATTGATTTATACAGATGAAGTGGTTTCAGCACTCACAATATAATGGATCTCTTCTTAAACCCTTTCCACCAGAAATTCTTGCAGCGTTTCCCTAATCTTCACAGAAACTCAATCGTTCACCAGATCCCATCATTCAAGTTTGTCACACCAGTTTTCCCCCACCAGTTTTCACCATCCTTTTTCCTTATTGTCCCAGGAAAGAGAACATCATCAAGATATGACTTCTGACAAGTGAAACAGCGGACCACAGAGGGGCAAAGAGCGTATGTAGAAAATGAAGCTATTAGTGCACCTTATATTATCACTGAGGTACTAACACACTCCATGGAGGTCAACATCAGTGGGAGAGGTGCTTATCACTAAGCACCAAGTTTGATGTATTCATTTCCCACCAGGACCTCATTTTCAAAGCATTTTCTCTGTTGTCCCTCCAGAAATCTCTCATAGGGCAAAATGTTGAACATCACTGTTATCCAGATGGTCACCAGGTAAAGTCTTCACTATTTATTGGAAAGAAAGCAATAAAATATCATTATGAGAATATAAACTAGTTAATAGGATTGGGGTATAAAGAGAGGTGTCTGTTTGTAACGAAATACAGACTATTATTCTTTTAAGTGGATCAGCAGCACTGACTACAACATCATAATCATTAAAAATTATGAGAAATGCACTTGGAAATCATACGTTAGTATTGATTGAAGCTAGGTACTCTAAATATCCATGTGAATTTTTTATATTTGCATGGGGAAAGTATGCAATTAACAGATTCATGTAAGTCCTTCTTATTCATCAGATGCAAAGTTCTGTGCTGGGTGAAGTATTTCTGAAGAGCTGGAAGCGCTCAGTGAAATGAGCAGGTAGAAGCTTCAAAACAAGAAAAATGCAGTGTTTTTCCACATAGCGGGAATTAAATTGTGAAACAGATTGTCAGAAGATAGTGTGGTAGTCTGAATTATGAATAGGTTCAAGAACAGATTCATGAAGGTTAAATTTGTTGATGGATGTTGAACATAGATGCAACCTCTGGCTAAGAGTTCTCTAAACTGGCCAGAGGCTGCAAAAATATAAGCCTGTCTATATCTTGCTTCCTGCAATTTTTTTCTCTGTGCATTTGCTAATGGCCATTGTCAGAGAGAGGTTATTTTGGTCTGATTTGATGTGACACTTTTTGCATTTTTAAATATGTGAAGACATAAACTTAACCAAATTCATAGGACGTGCACAAAATCTGGGCACAGTTTATGTCCCTGACTTAATTTTTCAGGTCTTAAGGAGTGCCCTGTGCCCATCTTCAGCCTTTGTGCTGGTTGCCCCCAGTGCAGGACTCACCACAGATTAGACTCTGGGCATTTTCTTCCTTGAGAATGTTAAACAGCCACACTGGGGAATAATAAAGAAGGTATCTTTTACTCCTTCAGCAGAAGAGGAAATAATAGAGTGACTGGAACAAGAAAGATAAGCTCTGAAAAAGGAAAATTTTAAAGAAAGAGTGAGGGAAGACTAAAGAGAAATAGTGCTTAATTATGCAAATCTGATGGTGCCAGCCCTGCCAGTCCTACAAGATAAAACCCATGGTTTTCAGCATGTCAGCATAAAGCCTGTATCAGCCTAGCACCTGAACTGCCATGCCCATGAGGGCACCAGTCACTGTTTGAGACCACATCAGACCTTCACAGCAGTGGCACCAGAATTTCCACTGAGGACAACTGCCAGCAGATGCTTCAAGTTTTGAGATACACTCCCAGTTCTGCTTAGTAGAGCTACATCAGTATTCCTGTGTTACTGGTGGCCAAAAGGGAAGCTGATTATGCACTGCTCTCCAGTAAAACAACTGCAAGCAATGGAAATCAGAAAAAAAATCATGAATAATGATTGATGGTTATGAAGAAACTAATTGGGGCTATGTCCGTTGTAAAACATAGGGCAGCATGAAACTCCTATGGCCTAAGTTTCAGAAGACAAGGGTTTTTGTTTAGTTCTTGTCATGCAAGAAATAACATTTCCCAGACTTGAGTTTCTTGTCACAATGTTCTCCACCTTGTCCATTTCATCTTCTCTATGTTCCTATAATCATTTTTATCATGGGTTCCTACACTCTGGGATATACCATAAAGCAAATTAAGAAATCACACCACACCTATGTCACTGCCTAACAGACTTTAAGAATAAATGTAAACATAGACAAAATATCCTAGAAAAAAATTGAGTGAAGATGGCAAATGGCAAGAGTAGGGATTGATTTAAAAAAGTAAAATAGTCCTGACTGAAACCCCCATTAAATGCTGTCATATTTTTTCATATGTAGCTTCTTTTTTGAGATAGCTTATCTTCTTCAGTGGCACTATTGAAGAATGTGTCAATGAAATATGATTTCCATCGGCTGTCTATGCTGAAAGCTCATCTTTCATCTGGCACAGTCTGTCACCGCAATGGCTCCTTTTTTTTACACTGGGCAGTGCGTTATCCTTCTAGAATCAAAGAGTAGTTTCTTTTTTTGATTGAGTTTTTACCCCCAGGGGACCTGATTCTCATGCACATTTGGGACAATACCTAAGACAACAGCAGCATAACTGAGTGGATCTGAGCAGCAAACTGCTGTTGAGACAGACAAAAATGCTTCTGGTTTACCTATACCTGCAAGTACCAGTGTTATGTGGCTGCGCCAGGTTGGCCCTGGCTGTATGAGGCTTTCCACCAAAGCTGCTCTACCTCTCCCCTCCTCATTTGGACATGGAAGAGAAAATATAATGAAAGGTTCATGGATCGAGATAAGGACATGGAGAGATCACTCACCAGTTACTGTCATAGGCAAAACAGACTCCACTCAGGGAAATTAGTTTAATTTATTGACAATCAAATCAGAGTAAGATAATGAGAAATAAACCCAAGTCCCTTCCCCCAACTCCTCCCTTCTCCCAGGGCTCAAATTCATCCCTGATATTTTCTCTACATCCTCCCCCTAATGGTGCAGGGTGACAGGGAATGGGGATTACAGTCAGTTCATCACAGATTTGTCTTTGCTGTTCCTTTCTCCTCAAGAGGAGGACTCACACTCTTCCCCTGTTCCACCGTGTGATCCCTCCCACAAGAGAGAGTCCTCCATGAACTTCTCCAATATTAGTCCTTCCCATGAGCTGCACTTCTTGACAAACTGCTCCAGCATGGGTCTGTTCCATGGGGTGCAGTCCTTAAGGAACAAGCTGCTCCAGCATGGGTCCCCTGTGGGATCAAAAGTCCTGCCAGCAAACCTGCTTCAACACTCTTTCCATGGGTCCACAGGTTCTTCCAGAAGCCTGCTCCGGTGCGGGCTTCCAACAGGGTCACAGCCTCCTTCAGGCATCCACCTGCACTGGTGGGGGTCTCCTCCATGCTTCCCCACGTACCTCCATGGGCTGCAGGAGCACAGATGCTTCACCACGGTCTGCATCACCTACTGCAGGGGAATCTGTGGCACCTGGAACAGTTCCTACCCTTCCTTCTTCACTGATTTGGGTTCCTGCAGTTGTTCTCCCACATTCTCACTGCTCTCTCCCAGCTCTAGTTCCATTGCACAGGTTATTTCTCTCTTCTTAACTATGTTCTCTCAGAGGCTCTACCACTGTTACTGGTGGGCTTGGCTTTGGCCAGCAGCGGGTCTGTTTTGGGACCAGCTAGCATTGGCTCTTTTAAGGGAAGCTTCTAGAAGCTTCTCACAGAAGCCACCCCTGTAGCATCCCAGCTACCAAAACCTGGCCACACAAAACCAATACAGTGACAAAGCATATTCAAAATATTTATAGTAATATATCCATTCTACAAATATGGTCTGCAGAATGATGCACAATATCAATAGAAGTTTAGCACCTATTCTACAGTGGTAAAACTGGGTAGATACTTTTTTCCATCAGAGCCTGTCCAACCCTTACAAACAGCCTGTTTCTTAGAAAGAAAAACGGAGCCACAGGAAACTGTATTTAGTTGATATCAATGGTAGATAAATGTAAAAATGATGAATACTCATAGAGGAAATATAAGTGGAGGTGGAACTGATTTTTTTTGTTCTGGCCATGGACAACAGCCTACATTATGCAGTACAGACAGTAGTGTTTAAGTTAGCTTCACTCCAAATTCTTATTTTTGTTTGCTTTGTAATCACAACTGTTTTGTTCCAGGCTACATGAGGTCCAGGCTGGTTTTTTGTTTGTTTGAGGTTTTTTTGTTTGGGGCTTTTTTTTTCTGTTTTGGTTGTTTTAATATACAAAACTACTTAAGTACAGCAGTTTTTAAGAAAAATTTCAACTTCTCTTGAGGAATTCTTCTTCCTAAAACAATTACACAACACCAATAGGTATGGAAACTTTGCTTAATTCAGATACTACCTGGGAGACAACAGTAGAAAATGCTTAATACTGTTGACTCTTCGTTCCCTTTATAGCCCTATATTGCATTCAGATTATGAAGATTCTCAAGTGTAAGAGTAAGTACAGCACGAATGTCTTTATGTTCAGAAGTGCTGAGATCTGCAGTTTTCTCTTATGGCAGTGGGAACTGCAGGTATTTGGCATTACAATCTAGGCTCTTGACTGCAAACAGTACCTTCTGCCCTCTTCCCAGCATCCTTAACACTAAAGCTTGTTCTGCAGGTAAAATGAGCTCTGACATTTTATTGTTCAGTATGCCCCTGTTCTATTATTCAACAAATGTATCTTCTCTTCCATCAAATATTTTTGAAAAAGAAAGTTGTTTCTCCTTCTGAATGCCTAGCACCTGATGTATCGTAAGAACTCAATCTACAAGTCTGTCTCTTTACCAAATATTCTTTAAGTATCATTTTTCCTAAGACGGTGGATACACTAAGATGCATTACTGGTAAAGTGGACTTACAAAGTCAGTAAGGAATTTCTGTCAGTAAGACGGAAATAAAAATCTCTATACAACACGAAATCTTGAGAACCCATCCTATAGTCCTTATCCAGTCAGCTCCCATTCTGAAGGCAAGGGGACAGAAAGGCTTGAGAAAAACAACCATGCTAGTAGATTTTGAAATTACTGTGGTTCCAACTAGCATGTAAATAAAATAGTTTAAAGGAGATGCAAGATGAGAACTGACAGAAGACTCCCGCTCAGTCACCTTATCCCATATATAGAAAGGATATATCTGCATATACCATTTCTAGCAACAGGAACTCAGATTTATGGATGCAACAAGAATAAACACTAATAAAAAAATAAATTAGGTGTCTCTGTTTAAAGAGAACTAATAATTTGAGTATATATGACAAAAAAGGAAAACAGAATTCACTTTGACAAAACAACTTCTCAATTTTCCTTCTAATGTGATATGACTCATCTCGAATCCATTGCAAAGCGGTAAACAAACTACACCAACACAGTGGCCATCATCTGCCAGGAACATTTTAAAAAGAAAATCATTACTGAGCTACTTTTCTTGTCTTCTATACAGAGAAATGTATTTTCCCAGCAGAAACAGCATTTCACATTATCTTCTTTTCGTTTACCATGTTTTCATCAGCGTTAACAACAACCTAAGAAATACCTCATTAAGCCAGTAATTTATTTCTTAGGAATTGAATTAAATTAAATTAGTTTGGTCTAGTTTTAGTTCTTTTTCAAAACAGTCTATTTCAATTAAAGCAAATAACAAGAGGGAAGTTCAGTTTGATTACTAATAGCATTGTACTGGGGACTTATCTTGGATAGTAATTTCTAAGTGCTAAAAATATGTGGACAACAGCCTTTTGATTTTATTTCTTGTTCATTGAACTAATAATTGGAACTGCAACAAAAATAAAATGTTTAGTCCATTTTTGTTCTACAATCCTTCTGTAATCTAATTACCTCAAAATAACTGCAAGATGCAATACTGTCATGAGGATCAAAAAGACAGCTATATGCTGGCCTCTCCATTATTCATTATCCATTCTTATTTTTATAACTACTTATTATAATCATATAGCTAATAAACAAAATCTAAGTCTCTTGATAATCCATCTGAAGTCAGTTCACTGCTGATGTAAATCATCAGAGATCCACAAAGAATGTTACATGATGTTATATTTTTTGCAATAGTTCTTGTTTGTAGATCTTACAATCATTTGGGTCAGGCCCCTACTGTGTTAAATGATACTAAATTGAAAAAAGAGAGCAACTTCAATTTCCAAAATATCCCCTGATTCATTGCTTTAAAGAAATTACTTCGAAGCTTCTCAGGAGTTGACAAGAAAAATCTAAATTGTCATGGCAACGTGGGTTGAAGAAATCCTTCTTTGCTGTTTGCATAGATCATCTCCATGCTATCAGCCTGTTTACTAAATGTTGCTAAAGAAAGCAATTAAAGGTTAATCTTTCCTCAGAACCAAATAAATTATATAACCAGTGAAAGCCAGTGGAGTGAGATACATTTCAGATAGGTCAAAAAAATTTGAGGCATCATTTTTCTTCAAGCAAATGACACCAAGTTGCAGTGCAGTCTACATGCTGGAGGGAAGCATCAACACCCAGCCAGGACAGGCTTGAGAAGTGGACCTGTGCAAACCTCATGAAATTTAACAAGATCAGTTGTAAGGTCCTGCACAGGAGTTGGGGCAATCCTGAGCACAAACACAGGCTGTAAAGAGAATGGATCAAGAGCAGCCCTGAGGAGAAGGACATGGGGGTGTTGGATGAGAAGTTCAATGTGACACAGCAATGTGCGCTTGCAGCTCAGAAAGACAAACATATCCTGAGCTGCACTGAAAGAAATGGGACCAGCAGGTCGAGGGAGCTGGTTCTGCTCCTCTACTCCCTCCCATGACACCCCACCTGGAGTCCAGCTCTGGGCCCCTGACACCGTAAGAATATAGACCTGTTGGAGCAAGTCCAGAGGGAGGCCATGAGGATGATCAGAGGGCTGGAGCACCTCTCCCATGGAGACAAGCTGAGAGAGTTGGGGCTGTTCTGTGTGACGAGGAAAACTCTCCAGGAGACCTTCCAGTACCTAAAGAGGGCCTACAAGTAAGACAGTGAGGGACTTTTCACAAGAAAATATAGTGACAAGACAAGGGGGAAAGGCTTCAAACTGAACAACAGTAGGTTTAGATTAGAAATTAAGACACAATTCTTGGCTGTGAGGCACTGGAACAGGTTGCCCTGAGAAGCTGTGGATGTTCCATCCCTGAAACTGTTGAAGGTGAGGTTGGTTGAGATTTTTAGCGACATGATCTAGTGGAAGGTGTCCCTGCCCACAGCAGGGGGATTAGAATGAGGTGATCTTTAAGGTCGTTTCCAACCCAAATCATTCTGTGATTCTAAACAGCATTTCTGTGGTCAATTTCATAACAAACTAAGAGTTTGAATTTTTTTAATGGTATTAGATTTATTCTAACATCCTCGTTTCGATGCAAGTTCTCTGTGTAATATGTGACCATAAGAAAGGTGAGATATAAAGTCTTTTAAGGTCAATGAGACTTTTTAAATTCTGTGAGTTCCCCTTTGGACCAGTTAGGACCTTTGTATCAGGTCCTAACTGGCCAAAATCTGTTATAAAGCAATCCAAACTACTTCACTGATGACTAGAGTCTATGTCCAATGCACCTAGTTCTGCATAGCAGAATGCTTTTTTTTGCTACAAGTAGCAGATATTTCAAGTTAACAACATTATGCACCAGGAAAAAAGAATGGAAAAATTTCTGTATTTTCATTTATGTTAATTAAATTTCATGATAAAGCCTCCCCTACACAGGTTTCACAGGAAAGCTAGACAGCAATATTTGAGTGCAGCTAATGATCAAAATGCTACTCCTGCTGCCACTGTTGACTTCGTAAAATCTATTAACACTACATTCTTCAGTGTTAGAGCCACTGCAAACAATGGGTCAAAATGTGTGCTGAGGATATTTACATGCTAAGATAAAGAAAATCAATTTAATTTCTCAAGAGAGATATCTACAAATGCAGAGGGTCACCGATTGTGGTATTAGCAGCTGTTTGATTGAACTGAGGTTCTGAAAGTCAATTATGTTTCCCCATCCCCCTCAAAAAAATGCTTGGTATGACTCAATCTACGTATTATAAGAAACATCAGCAGGATACCAATAGAGAATCTGGCTGCTGGGGCAAAGCTAAAATAGTGTACTTAGTCACTTGAATGCAGTCAGCTTCTGCATTGATATCCCACAAACATTAGTGAGAACAGTGTGATTTGTCATGACCATTTGTTTCACAGCCAGAAGCATCCAAAATTAGTCTAAAAATAAGTTAAATTTTGCTTTTTTTTTCTTTATCAAAGTGGCTTTTTCAAAAATTTCACTGTTGTATAAACATCATTCTTTCTTTCCTTTTTTTCTTGCCCTCACAGCCACCTGCATTTTTTTGCTAGGTTCAGGGCGAGGCAGGTTCTGTAAGCTCATGTATATTCCTGCAATATCTAGACACTTGTTTCCCAACATCAGCTGTTTCTTGACAAAGTGACCTCCCTGTTCCTTGCAGCTCCATCTGTGTTGTGCAGCAGCAGTGTGACGTGGGTCCCAAGCTACATGGTGGGTGTTATATGCACCATGACTTCAGGCTGAACCCCGAGGCGCTCATACAAGGCAAGCTCAAGCACAATGCCCAAAGCCAAGCCTAAGACCTCAGCCATGAATTCTGGATACACTCTGCAAAGCAAGCCAAGCTAACCCATCCATTTTAGCAGCAGGCATTGCAAGCACAGTGAGGAAGCTTTAAAATCCAAGCCACAGCTGGGCCAGTATATGAAAAAGAAAATAACCTGGTTATAGGTTATTATTATAAACCCCAATGTGTTTAGGCCCACCCTTGAACCCAACTTTCAAGTACAGACCAAGGCTGGCTTCACTTTTGCTCCTAGTGCACTGTAAATTGCTTGGGCTTCAGCACCAGTGTAAGCAAAATAAAAGTTTGAATATTTTCTTTTGGAGTTTATATGTGAACAAAATATGGCAAGTAATAAAGGTCAAAGGAAGTAAACAATGATTTATGCAATATTGTATCATGGCTATATTTGATCTGAAAATCATAGGATGAGTGAGGGAAAGATATATCCCTAGACCCCAATTTACTCTGTGACTTATGTTACAGGTTTGCTGCAAACTTTATAAGAACATTTTACTAAAAACCCTCAAACACAGGTTTTGAAATGATTCTCTAGCAAAAAAAAAAAAAAAAAAAACCCAAAAAAAAACCCAAGAAAAATTATCAGAAAAGAAAGAAGAAATAAAAAAATAAGAAAATGTTTGGCAAAATTGCATGAAAGAAACATTGCCTTGCAATTGAACACAAGACATGAAGGAAGTACTGCAAAATGTAATTTTTAAATGCTGACCCTATTTCACGCAAATTTGCAAAACACTGCATAAAAAGTTTTATTCATTATTATTTATTCAGGTCTGTGTCAGCTTCAATGATGCAAATGTTTTTGTTGGAAAGCCACTGTACGACAAAGACATGAATACATTACATGATTCTGTACTTCAGTATCCATAAGATACTGTAAGACAGACATAAAACATGCAGAGACTAAAATGATACTAGGTTTCTCTGTGTATTGTTCTTCATGTCTTTAAAGGAAAAAGCAGAGAAAAAAATGAAATAAAGTAGAGGTCAGTTGTTCAGAGATACCAAAGATACTGTTTAAAAACAGATTGCTTCCACATATACATAAATACATTAATATTATCATGGTTGGTTGCTGTGATTCACCTAGTTTTCCTTTTTTAAAGTAATTCATGGTTGCAAACATTGTCAGAAGTTCTTATCCACAAGAGCTCAAATTAAACAGGGTCTGACTCCGCTATTCAGCTGCAATACCTACTTTGCCTGGATTATTTGGAGTAGCAATCTGTTCAAAAGTAGCCAATTGAGCTATTTCTGAAATCAGTACAAATTTCAGTTTCCAGTGCAGCAGAACTGGGCTCTCACAACTGCCCGAAGTTACCTTTTACTTGACAGGGGGAAGACAAGAAATTTACTTGAAAGAAGTCAAATCACTATTTCAGAACATGCATGAATTTATCATTAAAATGCATAATGAAATAATTAAAAAGCTGTAAGAAACTGTGATTAATTTTTATGATGGAAATTAAAGTATTACTATAATTGCTAGAAATTGTGATTTTTTTTTTCCTTATTTTTTGCAGAAAGCAGATCATTGATGATATTCTGATTAATCAAGAGTTCTGGTTAATCATCAGCAATATAAGAGTGATTAAATCTTGCTTTGTCCTTTAACTGAATGTGCCCCCAGTTAAAAATGGCAAGAAACTACCATCACTTTCTTTTTTTTTTTCTTTGAGAAAGAAATGCAGAATAAAATTATTGTCTCTGAGAAAGCAAGACTTTTCTTTAGAAATAAGATGCATTATTCCTCTTGAGTTTCCAGTGCATGCATGCCTCCATTTACCATTCAATTACTAAATGCAGACAACTGATATATGTTGCCTTTGGGTGTCAATATAACACTAACAATAATCCAAGTAATTTGTGTAAGTAGTTATTCCTCTGAGAAATGCTTATAACAAATACAGTGTAGATTTTCTTAAATGCAATAGAAATGTCATATAGTGGAGTGAAGTCTTTCATCCAGCCAGAACAAAGATGTGTCAGGACAAAGAAAGATCTCACAGCTTTCCTCAGGCATTAATGCCATTTTTTCCCTATTTCAAAAGTTAGTGGTTGATAAAAATGGTTTAACGGAAATTACAGCTGACGTAGAGAAGTAAAACTTCTAAGTAAAAGAAAGTGATTCATACACTTTAGGAGAATTTCCATATGATTCTTATTCTTTGCTCACTGCAAAAATTGGAAGAACATCCAATTTATCTCAGCCTAATACGGCTAATTTTGCAGCCATATGGAGAACTAGAGGCCAGATTCTTACTCTGTGACCCTGACTTGAATCCAATTGTACACTTGAGTTTTATTAGAGATCACATCTCACACTTACACCACTGCTTCGGTGAATTGTACAGTTAAACCAGCAACTCCCCTTTCCACACCGCATCCCCTGCCGGCTACAGGCAGCCCGGCACCACGCTGCAGTGCCTGTGCTCACACAGAAAGCTGCTTGCCAGCAGAATAATGTCATCATGGCCAAAGAGAAACACGATGGTTCAATACAGATTTGAGCAAGATGAAATTACAGCTTATCTTTAAATCCACTGGAGGTTTTATACAGTCACACTATCAAGCAGTTACTTCTCCAAGGAAAGGTTATAAGAGGGAATTTAATGTGATGGTGTACGGATTACATCTTGAAAAAGTTGAAAACAGCGGTCCCTGAGGCTTTTCAGCCTTTCTGTAGGGCATGGTAAATCTTGAATGCATAGCTCAAAATATTTACAGTTTCAGATTGTTCCTAATTTGTTTGGACAAGAATTTTTATGAGCGTAAATGCTATTGAGGCCTAAGTGCCATAGATGTCTTTTTCAAAACTTGTGTATATCAATGCCTATGTAATACTAATACCACACCAGGAGTAAAAGTAAGACGAAGTGCTTGTATAGACAAAGCAGTCTGCAGGGGGAAAAATGACAACTGCCCCTCCCAAACAAAAAGCGCCTTTGTCTGATCAAAATCATACATGTCTGTATAAAGGGACCTGAGAGTGAGAGTCAGTAGAATAGACAGATTTGCGGTACAGGAAATTTGCAGAATGGTTCTTATCTATACAAATCAGAGATGGTGCTGAAGTGCCCTCACAGATTTCAATACATCCTGAAGTTCCATGTGTGCTCATGTCTTCATGTGCCTGTAGACCATCTCCAGCTCCTCACACCAGTACCCTGTTCCACACACACACACACACACACACCAGAGAAACTGATCTTTACTGACTGACAGTGGGAATTCAAACATCAACTATGGGTTCAAGAGTCTAAAATGAGTGTTTGGGGAATCTTTGTTGAATTGATATGTTCTCCACTAAATTATATTCAAGCTGGCCAATTTTCCTATTCCTATACATAGTTAAGGACTATACACATCTCAATGCAGAAAAAATGGGGCAGATACAGATCTTACCAAAAAGTAAGTGCATTTTTACTGTAAAATATTATGTGGTCAGAGCTGGATATTCTCTGCTATGCCTTTTTATGGCAAATTTCTCATTGGGCTGGGGGATGGAGAATGCATCCATCAAATACTTGGTTTTGCAGCTGGGTATTCAATACCTTGCTCTGATGTTCTTTTAAAAATTCCTTTTCTTCAGCTCATTTTCCCCAGAACTGCTTTAGTCTTCTCTGGAAGAGAATGGAGCCTCTCTAGAGAGACCAGCCTTACAGTTTGAAAAGCATTCCTTTGGAGAAAAAAAAAAAAGACTTTAAAAGAGACAAACACTCTCAGTCCAACAGGAGTAGGCCTTAAACAGAGTGGTAACTTCATGTGATGTAGTTATAGCAATTATTTTGACAAAGTGGTAGCAGCAAACAGAAGGTATATAAAATGTTTTGGGATTTATTTATTTATTTTTATAAACAAAATATTGAGCTGTAGATGTGAGAGTCCTTTCACTGTCTGTATCTAATTTAAGAACAGAAATGTTTTCCCCTTGCTATTTCCATTAATCTGAATGATACCTCTGTGCATAAGGCTGCTTATGCACATTTTGTTTGAGGCAATTAGGTGGCAATGAAGGTGCTGTATTTGGTTATCTAAACACATCCAGGAAATTACCTTGAAAACATGTAAGTATTAAGCACTATGTATTTCTACTGAATGTAGGTTCTACTGAATATAGGTTGTCCACAGACCTTAGGTCACAGCAGAAACATATTTTACTCTCTTTTTCTTGAATTTTAGTCTGAATTCAGTCTAAATCTACCATTTGTTCTATACCAGTATGAATTTTTACAGAAATTATACTGATGTGTTTTGTCTTTCAAGCAAATCAATAGGGGTTTTTATGTTTGCTTTTGTTACAATATAACATATCAGAATTAGCAAATGGCTCTATAAACAAGACCATCTTAACATGCATAGCTGAACACCGTACTGTCTGTCTTGTTGAAGCATAATTGCTATGATAGGGTAGCTTCTGGGAAAGCTGTTCCTTTAAATGACTCCATACTAATTTCCCTTGATGTTTAAAACCCAATGAACAGGGAAGAATTCCCCAAATGTTTTCCAAAACACTCAGGTCCAATCAATCAGATGAAATGAGTCCAAAGAAATGTATAGAACTGCACCTCAAGTCTACCACAGTGAACGATGATGAATGCTCATTATCATCCTTCCTTGTTCCTTAAAAAAGTTACAGAAAATTGCAACAAAGGGTTTCCATTTCATTTCATAACGAGGAACAATGTGGAAAGCAGCCCACCTGTCATTTTACTGAAAGATATGGGAACGCCTGTGGCAACACCTCCAGAAATTCAGCACTTGTTTCTTTCTTTTGCTCATAAAACCCCCAAACCAAGCAAAACCCGGGTGAATTCCTTTTACAGTGACCAAATTATTTGATGGCAAGGGGCTGATAAAACAGAGCTCTGAGAATCTAATAATTAAAATTATTTTATGCGCTCCTGAAACCCTGGGTCTTTATGTTACTAAGGAAGGAGTTTTTTCACTCTCTGAAGTATAAACGTAATTTCAGCCTCAAGATTACATTTGACTAAATATAGATACCTGTGCTCAATTGCCTGGGAAGGTAAACGGGAAGGAATTATGTCAACTGTCCCCGATGGCTCCCCTTCAACCTGTTGTTTGACTTCAATATTAAGCCAGTCTTTAGCCTTTAAGTAGGTGTGTTGCTGCTTCTCATTAAGCAGGTATAATTACATTCTGCAGAGCAGCATCAGAGGCAGTGCCCAAACGTTCCTGACAAAGCCTTTGTATGTAAGCAAAACACGTCGGATCGTCGCTGAATAACCATGATCCAGCCTCCAGCTTTTCGTATGTGCTGTCAGCCATGAAAAGAAAACACTTAAATGTCAAACGACATAACCGGCTACAGTGTATTTAACAAATGAGTCGCGGGTGTCGGCCCGCCCCGGGAGCGGCGCGGCCGCGGCAGCCGCTGCCCCTCGTCCCGCGGAGGCCGGGCCCGAGTGCGGCTGCCGGAGCAGCTCGCCACCGGCCCGGAGCAGCTCGCCACTGGCCCGAAGCAGCTCGCCACCGGCCCGGAGCTGCCCGCCCGGCCGGGCCGCGCCCGGGGCAGCCCGGGGGATCCGGCACGTGTGCGGCTGGGAGCGGCCGCCCTACCCCGCGCGGGCGGGGACCGGGGAAGGAAGGAGGCACCGGGGGGTGTGGGGATGCTGGAAGTTTGGGTAGGGCGGCCACGCCGAGGAGCCCCCGCCCGCCCTGGGCTGCGTGTGCAGCCGGGCACAGCCCCATCTCCAGGAGCCGCGGATTGACAGCCCAGGAGAGCCGTGCGCCTTGCTCTCCCCGCTCCCTTCCCACGGAGGCAGCCGGGTGTCGTTGCCCGGTGGACCGCGGCAGCGGCAGGATCCGGGCAGAGGAGGGATGCCATCGGGCTGGCGCGGAGCCGCAGCCGCCCCACCGGACCGGGCAAAGCTCCCGCCCGGCTCCCGGCAACCCGGGCTGGCCTTCTGCCTCCTCTCCCTGCAGATCACGGCCGGAGGCTACCGGGGGGAAAGCCCTGCCGTGCCGCCCAGGTGGGCGAGGGAGGCCGGCCGTGGGCACCCGCAGGACGGGGAACACTCCAGCATCGCCCGCCAACCCGGGCCGCGGTAACCCTGTTCCCCCCGCCTCAGCCGCCCCCGCGCCGAAAAGAGCAGGGAGAAAAATAAAATGGTGGGAACGATGTAAAGCGCCTTGGAAGGGTTAAGGGAGACTCAGACAGTACAAACCGCAAGGGGAACCGTCATCCCGGAGGCAGGCAGAACAACCGGGAGCGAGGTGGGAGAAGACAGAGGCTGTATCGGGGACAGGTGCTCAGCTGCGAGCTGCCTCACTCCCTCCCTCTCTCTCTCCCTCTCTCTCACACACACACACAGACACAGACTCGCATCTCTCCTAGCATGAAAAAGCACAGGGATAATGAGAGGCGAAGTGAATAATGGGGAAGTTGTTGTCTCCAGCGATGAGGCAAGTAATGGGGCTGAGGCCAGCACTGAAGTTGTGTAACCAAATTCTCCCCCGACACCCCCTCGTTTCTCCTCCCTCCCCCATTGATTTTAAGGAGAAACCCAGCTGAGGCTGGGAGATTCTTCCCCCCGCACACCCAGCAGAGAGGAGTCCTCTTCCCTCGGGCACGGGCAGGCAGCTGGCGGAGGTGTCCCTGGCGCCGCATCCCCGCCTCCGCGCAACTTGCGGGGAGCGGAGCCGGCTGAAGGCAGGCGGAGGCGGCTCTCCGCGACCACCCACTCCGCGCTCCCCCTCGAACACGGCAAAAGCCGGGGAGGCGGGAGGAGGGGAGATCCAAACTTGCCAGCCCGGGGACTGTCCCTCACACGGCAGCGAGTGCCGTTCGTGCGTGCGCGGAGAGTGAAGTGTTCCCAAACTCCGGCGCTGCCCAGGCGGCTGGATGCGCACGGTTCCGCTCGCGGCGTCGCAGCGGCTGCTGCCCAACTCCAGGGGGCTGGTTTCTCCCGGGGGAAGTGACCGGCAGAGAGCCGAGCCCTCGAGGAACACCTACGGGAGGTGGGAGGCAGGAAGAAGGGACACCGGGCTCGAGGAGCCTGCTGTTTGCCGGCGCAGAAACGAAGCGAGGGAGAGAGCTCAGCCGAGCGGCAGAGATTTAGCTGAGGGGTTATGAGTGCCGTAACCACAGCCTACACGAATGCAATGCAAGAAACCCGAATCTTACCCTGAGCTGCAGTGAGGAGCCCCGCGCAGAGAACCAGCAGAGACTTGAACTTCCTCCACGCAGTCATGTCTGCAGTTATTCCACACACACACACTCTCACACAAAACCCCCGGCGGCTCTTCTCGGCTGCGACCGTGTCCTCCGAGCGGCAGCGGGGCTAAGGACAGCGCCAAATAACCACCACAGGGCGAGGAGAGGCGGAGAGGAGCGGTCCGGGTCCCGAGCGCCGCGCAGCGCCCGGCGCCTCCTGCAGGACTGCGCGGGCGGCTGGCTCCGCTCTGCTCACAGACAGCATCAGTCCCGCGCCGCGGCGGGGCTGCGCCGCTCAGCGCCCGCGGAGCCCCGGCGCCGCCGGCCCGCCGCCCGCCCAGGGGAGGGGAGGGCGCGGAGGGAGGGAGGGGAGGCACGCCCGGGGCCGCGGGCAGCGCGGCATGCACGGCCGCCGGCGGGGAAAGCCGGGCAGCGGCGGCGTCGGCAGGAGAGGGATGCGGAGAGTGCGAGGAAGAGGAGGAGGAGAGGGAGGAGGAGGAGGAGGAGGAGAAGGAGAGAAGAGGGAGGGAGGGATCGCGGCGAGAGTAGCGCAGGCAGCGCAGCGGAGCGGCTGCCAGCCACACGAGCAGCCGCCGCCGCCGGACTCAACCATCACTTCCCACGGAGAGGGGAAGGGGCCGGCAGCCGGCGCTCGCCGAGCCCGCAGCCTCCCCGCGCCGCCGGACGGCCCCGCACGGCCCCCGCGGCGGCCGCCACCTCGCCCCTGCCCCGGCCGCGGCCCCGGGCGGCCGCTGCCGGCCACCGACAGGTCCCAGGGGACAGATGGCTTTCTCCGGGCCCGGTGTCCCCCGGCGCGGAGAAGGGTAGCGGCTATAGGGCTACACCTGCCGGGAGGCTGCTGCTGCGATTCCCCGGTGCCCTGTCCCCCGGCTCTGCCTGCAGTTCGCCTCCCCCAGCCACATGTGGGATGCGAGTAGTGCGGGTGCTGGGGTCCCTTGTCCTAGGTGAAATTCCCCTCTGCTCTCGTCCCCGCTCGTGAGAGAGGAAGGCTTTCAGGTCCAAAATGTGCCCTGCTCGTTCCTTCTAAGTTGTTCATCAGAACAAGCTGTTATTCCTGAGAGGAAGGAGACGAGCCAATATCTCCTTGCGGAACACTGCTTTGTCTTTATGTTGCCATTCTCGAGAGCTCCTGTTGCCAAGAGGAATTTCTGCCATTAACAATCCTTTCCAAAACTAAAGAAAAACCAATCAAAATATGACGTCAGTTTTCAGACAGAGGCTTCCCCACCGCCAGCCTGGAGCAGGCAGGGTTGGTTCCTTAAGCCCGAGGGCAAGGAAATGGTGACCCAAGGTTGGCCTGTCACAGGCCCCTATGCTCCATGGTTCCACCAAGGGCTTCTGTGCCAGGCCTGCCTTCAAACGAGTGGCAAAAAAGTGCCCAACCCTGACTTTCAATCCTGTATGAATTGTCACCACCACTGCACCCTGGCTCTGACTCCATAATTAATGCTTACCTATATCCGTAATTAAAACACAAAGGCTCATAGGAAGGAAAGACAGAAAAACAAGCCCTTTTGGAAAGGTAGTTTCAAGGTTGTAATTATTCACTTATGATGAGTTTTCTTTCGTGGGGAAATATGCAAAGTTGTTTTCTCATTGTAAGTTGCATGAGGTGGTGAATGGGCATTGAACGAGGTAGGCTGACTTTGTAATAAGCTTGTATTTATGTAAAAACCTTGTGGTTCTCACGCGGAAAAAAAATAAATAAATAAAAAAGCAGGGCCAAGCAGGCTGCCGAGCCAGACGTGGCATTGCTGCCATCTCGTGGCAAGAGCTGCCTCCCCGCCGCGCCCGGGCTGCAGCCCCTGCGCTGCCTTTCCCCACAGCTCCCAAACCCACTGCCCTCCAAACACTTCCACAGAAGGGATCTGGTCTTAGTTAGCATTCATCCATATTTTAAGAACACCTCGGGGACTCATTTCTTTCCATTCGTGAAAGTAAAATGATGCTAATACTTGTTAGTACCAGACATCATGTAGCCAAGCTGCTGTGCAGAATTCCCCAGTCAGAGCTGCTCAAGCTCCTCCACTTATCCTTGTCAGAGGACTGGGGGGAATTCACTAAAGATTGTGAGAGAGATGGAAACGGGCACTAAGCTTAAGCTGAGACTCTTGCTTTCTGGCATACAGTAGTCTGAGGCTCAGGTTTTTGAATTGAGCAATTGCTTGCAGTGTATCTGGCCCAATTTTTTGTTTTGTTTTGTTTTGTTTTGTTTTGTTTTGTTTTGTTTTGTTGTATTGTCTGTTCGGTTGGGATAGTTGCAAAGTCATAAATAAACACCATTTATAGTTGCCTGCATCTAGTTGAAAGCAGTAATGATGGTATCATTTCTTTCTGTGCTGTTTCAGTAAGCACTCTTGAGAAGTTGCTGTTTAATCCTACTCGTGGCAGATTCTGCCAAAGCTCCAGTATGATATGATATGTGCCTTCTTGGTCTTGCCTCACACAGTGTAGATTTACTGTATCCGAGGCCTTTTGTTCTTCTGGGGATTTTCTGTGCTTCATTGAGCTTTTGGGATACAATTCCTTCCCTTTCGAGCTATACAAGTGTTAATTTGTTCCCCTCATAGCACCTAGATAAGGTAAAATAACTAAGCATCACGATCAGTATGACTGCAAAAGATGCCTTCTCTCCTTTCTTACATCCTATGACAGTAAAGCAAAATGCATAAACATTGTCGGCCTTTAGTGTGTTACCATTTGTCACCTGAGTTAGTACCTAACTGAGATAAACAAGACAGCACAGACCCCTCCCACCCTGAGATGATTTCAACCTCTCAACACACTCAGGTAGCTGTCACAGTGACTTTTACAAACCTTGTGTGACATATTTTTTTTCCCAAAACCAAAAAAGCCAGAAGATGACTGTAGAACTGAAGCATGGCATTCCAGGAGGAATCTCCACCAACCTGACTTGAGCTCAGTATGGAGCTGCAGTACCTAAACATGGTAATTACAGAATATGATCTAACCTAATGACTGTAATCTCTCTGTTGTATATTAAGTACGTAATGTACTACCATAAAATCCATGAATTTATGAGTTTGAACAGAGGCAGTATTTCTTCTCTCTATTCCCTATAGACGGTATGGGGAGTGTATATGTCAAGACTATTTGTACTAATCACGGTGATTTAAAGGTAGCTTGACAGGGATTTATTTTCAATTGAGAGCTTGTCCTTTTGCTCCTCTATGCCATATAAAACAAAGGTCTGAAAGGTTAGATTTTCTCTTTCCTTTTAGTTTTTTTCATCTTGTTATGTTAATAATTTTGAATACACATTTCCATGTTGTCATTTTATGGGAGGAAGAAGCATCTTTCTGTAAGGCACAAGAATATTTGCACCCATCTAAGCAAAACTACTGATTCAGAACATATCTGAAAATGTACTATATACTTATTAAAAAGGGATGTTTTTGGGAACCCATAACCACAATCTGTACTTGCCACTGGATACAGAAGTCTGTAGCTTTCTGCCAGAAGGTTATTGTGAAGTTCAAAATGTGAAAGCTTAAAAAATCAAAATATTATGTTGGGGGGAAAATGTCTATAAGATAAATCTTCAGCACCACAGAGATTTAGTGTGAGGAAGTCAGAAAGTAGAACAGTGTTCTCCATGAGCAACTTCATCCACAGTTTTTTGTCACATAAACTCTTTAGCTGTGAGCAAAAACAGAGACCAGAGTTCCAAATACTCTCACTTAGCACATTCTCTTTTCAAGAATTCTGTTTGCAAATTTGAAACATTTAATGATCTCTTTAGTCATAACTAAAGTCCAGTCTTCCAGGCTGGAACAATGAAAACATGTACATACGTACATATGTTCCCAATCCAAATTTGTTATACCATAAAGAATAAAAAGGAGGCCATGCCGCCCACAGTCTGTGTACAGTTAAAAAATTTGTTGCTTGGGCTTAGATTGGACTCCGCTTTCTTTTTGTGTTAATGTTGTGTCCAAACTAGAATCTCTTGTAAGACTTACAATAATGATAACATCTGCAATACCAGCTACAATCACATTATTGTTTTATTGTTTTATATATTACCAGCAGAGGCCAATAAGTGTAAGTATCAGTAGTTCTCTAAGCTGGAGAAAGAAGGAGAAAACAGGGAAAAGGTGGTTACAGGCTGTCAGGCAGGACACTTCAAGGGAGTATTGTTCAGCAAAGAGGATATCATGAAGTGTTGTTCAAGAGGCCTCCTGGGGGGCCTGCTTCTGGTCTGCTATATTGTATTCCCCTCTGCAATGCTTAGTTTAGGGGGAACAGTCAGCAGAAGCGTTGGGGAAAATGTAAGTTGCCTGTTTTAAAGTACTACATTACTTAGCTCCTCAGGGGCAGGCTCTAGCACACTTTCTTTTCAGAGCACCTACACTGACCCCATCTGTCCTTAAGGTGACATTAATAATTGATGTTAGAAAGATGAGACTTCTGAAAGACATTTCTGCCTTTGAGGGAAGGTGGAATTTGTAGCTGGTAGCCTACAGGATGCCTGTAGGAGACAACATCAAGATCATTATTCCACTTAGGAACTGTTTCTCAGAGGTTTAAACATTTTAGCTTTGGAGGGTTAACAGAGGAAAAGGGAACTTTGTTGAAGTAGTTCAAGGAAAAAAGATTATTTGTTTTCTAGTTAAGCATAAGAAGATCCTGCAAAGCATGAGGTATGACTATGCAAGGCTAATAAAGTGGGGAACAGTAGCTAGGATAAAGGTCTAAACAGACAAGGAAGTCAGTATCTTGACAGCGAGTAAAATGTGACAGTGTCAGCAGGCTTTGAGAATGAAAAGTAGTAACTCCTATGAGGGAGAGATATGGAAGAAGCAAAGAAGAAAGGCCAAAAATAGCTGAACACTACATTTGTCAGAGCTGGAAAGGGCCTGCTTTCATTGAGACAGGATAGATGTTTAGTTGTGAGGAGACTTTGGTTATACCTGTCAGGAGGGCTCCACACCCAAGTGTGCTGAGAGTCTCGTTACTTCCCTTGAGCTGCCTTACCTAAGAGTGACCACGGTGCTGAGTGATGCACAGCTATGTAGTGTCTTAATTATGAGCACACATTGTCTTACTGAGAAAGTGCTTGGTTTAGCATCTAGTGAACTGCTGGTAACTTGAGCTACCATGACTCTTCTATGTTATTTGTTCAAGCATTTGGAAGAGTCATGCTTCAACCTAGCTCTCTTGGTGTGGTTTCCTCGTGCTAAGTCTTATATCTCATTTAGCATAACAACCCAGCTGATAGAAACTAAAGATCTTCTGATGTGTTAGGAAAAAGACTTAAGTTATATCCTTGACTCATATTTTGAGCTAACTGGCTGAGAAAGAAAGGTTTAGTGTATAGGAAAGGATAGGCCGTCTGTTTGATTCATAACGCATTGGAGATGATGGCTACATATACATGAGGATATGTCAGAGGCAGGCTGAGATTTCAGTTTGGACATAAGGAGATTAGTCTGGAGTAGACTAGTATATCTCTGAGTCATTAGCAAACAGATGGTAGTTGAATTTGTATTTGCTGATGAGATCACACAGAAACAAGGTGTAGAGAGAAGAGAGAAGGAAAACAAGGACAGAAAACCCACACAGAAATTTGAAGAGTGGATGAAAAGTATGTTCTCAAATATACTACCTTAGTAATCAGGTGAAGAGGGAAGATACGGACGTACAGTATTCTAAGAAGAGCTCTATGTTAGGTCCAAGTGTATGAAAATGGTGTCTTGCTAAACTTTAGTTTTGAGAGATTGAGGAATTAATAATTTCATATGGTCCTGAAGAGGGGCAAGATTAAATCAGAGAAAACAAGTTGTTTCAAAGGGATTTCTAAGAATGTTACAGTAACTCTAAAACTCTTCTCATGCTCTCATTCTCCTTTCATAAAGAATGAACTAATAGCTGAGTTGAAAGTGAAATAAAGGGAAATGTAGGTAAAATCACACCATTTATAACATGGCAAAGACTAATCCATAAATAGAGGGGTTAATTGTCAGAAGAGAGAAAACAGGACAAGAGCACAGGTCATGAGAAAAATGGTGCGAAATTATGATACTGATCATGAAAGAGATTGGATGGCTGGGTGAAATGGAGGCATTGAAGCAGCTAGAGGAGTAAAACGAGGCAAACACAGAAGAAACTTTTGAATCCCTGGTCAGAAAAAAAAGTAAAGGGTTAATGGTTAAAGGAGGAAATAAAGAAGAGTAAAGCTAAAGCAAGGGTAATCTTAACTAGGTCTTTCAAAATTGTCATAAGCATCTCTTCTGGCTAGGGTACTTGAGGCTTTTATTCCTTATTAGATACTGCTCCTAATTGAGGTTTAGACCACTCTTGCGGTTGTGGAAGCTTCATAAATAGAGAACAAAATGTATTGAAATAAAAAATCAAACATGTCAGCAAGAGCAGTTAGTCAAGTGCCTTGCATCTCTTTTTTTCATCCTACCTTGAGACTGCTTGGTTGGACTTAAACTCTGCCATGTTGCCAGATGAAAGAGATTTCAAAAATAGTATCAGTCCTTCTATCTTGACATTGAATGTTTGGCTTACCTTTTAATAGCAGGGTCTTCGCAAGAAGTGTTAGCAGGCATGAGAGGAAAAGGGGGAGAATGCATGGATAAACAGGTGCGCAATCATCAGTGCTTTAAAAATAATCACTATCAACAAATTACACTTAGACTCAAAGAGTCCTTGACTGAAGTGACTTAATCTCTAGAGATATGTTTACTTTGGCAGGTGCTCCAAGAAATGAGTTTGTATGGCTTACACTAACTGAACTCTTGGGAACGCTTCACCTGCTGATAAGAAAAGGGTCCTACAATAAAGACAGAGAGGATTTCTGTGATTTTTTTATCAGGAAGATGTTGCTGCAGTTTCCTGAGTTCTGATGGTGGTCTCACTGGATATGCTAAACTGGAAAGTAATAACTGTGACAGTCCCAGTAGAACACCTGGGATACAAATAATCTTGTGAAGTCCACATTTATATTTATTTTCCTAACAGATACTGCAGAAATAGCTTCTGCCACACCTCAAAATATTTCTTCAGAGCAGCTGAATTTCACCTATGTACCTCAATCACTGAGTTTGTACCTATCCACACTTCAGGGGTCTTCTGACTCAGGAGTTCCTTAGGGTGAGTGGTCCGTACTGGCCTGCAGAGGGAGACGGTCTGTTCAGGCGCTTGCCAGATTTCACAGCTAGTTATCTCCCTGTATTAACTGAAAAAGAATTTGATAGTCTGGTTTAAGCAAACTGTGTGACAATGTCAGGTTTAAAATTACTTAAATGTCTCTAAACTTTTTCCTTAAATGTTTTTTCTTTTGTATGTTAATTTGCTTCTAAGTCCTACTTCAATCTCATGATGTGGCTGCATCTGGGGTGTGTGCATATGCAGATACACTGAAATGATTTCTTCCCCGTTTATGTACACTAACCTTCAGTAGAGGGAAAAAAAAAAGAGGATTATTACCCTTTTTTCTCAAAGGCAAACAGCCTCGCAGTTACTGCGAAGTAACAGAGTACACATGAATGCTTGCTGCAATTAATCTATCACAGCCTTGCTAACCTGAGCTAAATGGCAGCCTTTCCACTGGCTTCAGTGATGACAGGATCACGTCATGTATGAGTAATAAATCTAGGATTTTGACTGAGCAGGAAGGAGTTATAAAATCAAAGTATCAGTTGCATTGAAGTTTCAGTTACAATGCAGCATTACTCCCAGCAGCTGTGTGTAAGTATGGGACAAGAATAACCTGCTGGTGGAATTTTGCACCTGTAAAGGGAGAATTTGATGTGCTCTTCATGCAGTAGCCCATTATCAATAATATCTCCCTTCACAGGAAAAATCTAAGAGGCTCATCAACAGAATAGAGTCATTAGGAAACGATCATGTACTCTCATTTCTCTACTCACATATTGACCAAGCTAGATAGGGACCATCTAAATCTTTGAAATGCAAACATTGCTACCATTGACCCATCAGCATAACCTCAATTATCTTCCCAAATATTGGATGGCCTGACACTGGACAGTGATTGTCTTTGCTAATACCATCCAAAGATGGGTTTTGAGAAAGAGCCTAACTACTGCTTAAGTAGAGCTGGCAAAATGCCCTTCTGAAGAGAGGCATAATGATATTCATAAATAATGAGATTAAGTGTCTTCCTGCTTGCTTTAACCAGTCATGATTTTTTTTCATTTGGAAAGAAGGCAGAACCATGTTCTACCCTTCATGCATGAAACTAAGAGAGGTCTAGCCTTTTTTACTGAATTAATTTTTTGTTCTTTGTCATCTCATTCCCTTCTTGAATGGCATTTTAGCCAGCTGTTCTAAAACAGCAAGTTCCAAGCAGTGATGAACTATCCTCCCTACTTAGTCCTTTACAGTTCATCTACTTTCTAAGTTGCCATTGCCTTTTCCTCTCCCAACTTCTAAATTAGAGTTCCTCTCTGTCTAAAAAAGATGCACAAGAGGGGCTTTTCTTCTTGGGGACATCAGTAACCTAGTCTGTCTGTGGGACTTCTACACACTAAGATCAGAACTCAACACAGAAATAACCTGCTTCTCAGATTCACATTTCCCTGTATAAAGTCTCTGTATCTCTGTTTCTAGGGAGCATAACTCCCAGACTGCAGATCTGAAAAAATCAGATGAGTTCTGATTGCATTCAAGATAACATCCATTTTTCACATGGACAGATTTCTGATTAAATTAGTTATCATAACTCCTTTGTAGTACACACAAGTCATGTTTACCTGGCATTGCCTTAAATCTCTGTATTTTCAGCCCTCCATAATATGGTAGTAAAATGGAGTGGAAGAAGATCAAAACAAGAATTTTCACCAGCTTCTATTCTAACCATGCAATAATTTCACATTTTCAAATATTTTTTAAGGAAATTACTAGGTAATTGATCAGTTTAGGATTTTGTTAATATTTGTGGTGACTGTTGTTAGAAAAAAAATCAAGAACTAGAAATTCTGAGTGTGGTTATCTGTGGTACTTCCTTGTGGGAACATGCGTCTTCTGAAATAGGAAGCATAGGAGTTCTTCGAATATTTAGGGAAATAGATCAAAATTAATTTGATAAAAAAAACCCCACACATTCTCATGGCAATGTCCTAAAATCAGTGTGAAAAACATTAGTGTCTGGGACTTGACATATCATAGGGATTCTTAGGTCCATGATATTGAACCGGATCACTTCATTACAGTGAAGTGACATTACATTACATTCAGTCCAACATTACAGGCAGTTACTAAAAAAGTCATTGAAAACTTAATGGAATATTGCCAATTTAGAGTTTGTTGGAAATAGTTATGTCAGTTTCGAAAGACCTTAATGAAGTGATGTGGTGTGATAATTTTTCCCCCCACAGGGTTTTGGTTCTCAATCATTTATTATTACTTTATTTTTGTTTAGAATATTCAGAAGTGGGTGATAAAGGTGTATTCCTAGTTCATAGTATGTGCAGGAGGCATTCACATTGTTCCAGGTCCTAACATTCAGAGGTTTTGCTGCCTGTATATCAATGAAGACATGTCGAGATTAAGACCCATTTTGCCCAATTTTAGACCCCTAACTGAGACACAGCAAGAATTCAGAGAGTATCTGATCATGATCTGTGAGTATGTTCTGTGTTTGCTGTATAGGTAGCTTTCAGGAATTATGTGCTAACGTTAGGTGGATGGCCTTGCTCCTCTTGTTAAGTGGATGAGTGACTATCCCTAGTCATCCATCCAAAGCGATAGCATGTACTTTGTCATCTCAGCTGGACTGCTGTGCTTTCCACAGCAGAAAAAAGACCTTGGGAGCTGGGGGGTAAGGTACGATTCCTTGTGCAGGAAGAGAGCCATTGTTGGTATCCTTTTTATTTTGCATGGACACCAAAGAGTCTATCAGTCATTATCTTTTATTCCATTGGTTTTAAAATGTAGTCTATTGCAAAATGAGGAAATGTTGTGTTCTTTTCTGAAATAGGTGATTTGCTTAAGGTTTGCAGTGAAAACAAGAGCACATAATACAGAGTCAGTACTGAATTGATTAAAGCTTCTGGGGCAGATTTTCAAAGGCAGAAGGGAGTTAGGAGCCAAACTTCCTTTGGTGTTCAGTGCATGTTCAGCATCTAGCTGCCTATTTCTGCTTTTGAAATCTTCTCTGAATACCAGTAAGTGGTTGAATTGTAATGAATAAACCAACCAGAAAACTACAATCTGTCTTTTTCTGACTATTAAAAAGATACTCCTTTGAAGAAAAAAGTTTGTGAAACAGAAAAAGAAATATCAGTGGACCTCTGCTCACTGTGGGCTCTATTTGTGCCTTAAAGCTCTCACAGAGCCTGCATTAATATTGAGAAGTATTCAGACATATAAAGGGTATGTTGGTAATATATTCTTGCAGTTGCTTGGAATAGGTCTCTGTGAGAATCAGGCTGTAGGTGGGGTTTCCATATGTTGCACCTTTAATCACAAGACTCAGCTTTTTAAAGAAAATTCTGTTTATTACAAGCGTAGTCCTTTTCTTAGTGTCTGTGGTAGGTTGAAACCTCCCTGGCTCAGTGCCACAGGCCAGCCTCCTCCAGAGGCGCAACAGCATAGGTCTGGATGCAGAACCACTCAGCTCACATGCTCTGATGATCTCTTATCCTTCACCAAAAAAAAACGCTACAGGACTCCTATCCCAGCCTTGAAAGGCAGCTTCCACTTCCCCACTGCTATTACCAAACAGAAACTGCAGCAGAATGCATTGTCACTGAAGATAAACCAAGTGAACTGTTACATTCAGATTTCGCAGCCAGACCAAACCTCAAGGGCATGTAACCAGAACAACCACCAATAATGAAACCTGAGATGTGACTTTAGGGCACAGCTGCCTTTGTCACTAAAAAGGCAATGCTTGTGCGATTAGTCATACAGGACAGAATACCACAGTACAAGTTCTGCACACCTGATTCTGAAAAGACATGGCCCCTTGCTCACTGGGGTTTGCCTCAGCTCTATGTGTCCAGTTTAGAGGCAGCATCACCTGTTATGGTCAGTTTTGATGATTACCTGTATTTTAAAATTGTGATAATATTTTGATCCCTATTCAAAACTAATTGATCAAAATTGATTTGTTTTCTTTGATTTTGTTAACAAATAGTTCAGTAGACTACTTTTTAATGTGTATTTTCTCAGATCCATCTTGCTCGTACTGTGGGCCACCCATTCTCAAACAATCTGGTCACCTTTGGAGCAGACATATATATAACCTGGTCATCTGTGGACTATCCTAGTGGGCATGAGTTTTTTCAGATATGGACTAACATTCTTCTAAGACCGCACCTGTGTGATGGGGTTTTCCCATCATGATTCCAGGGAGCCTTAATATATTCATGTTGGCCTATATTCTTACTTTAAAATTTCAAGAATTCTTAGGGTTTGTAGAAATTCAAGTTGCCTAATAATTGTGCGTATCTTCAGTAATTTGCTCACTTCTTGCTATTAATATCTCAAAAATATACCCAAATATGGCAATGTTTACAGTAATTAACAAAAAAGTTTATTTCCATTTTTTTATTCTCTTCAATCTGCAGAGAACCCCCTCTCTATAACATCTGTTCTAGATATTTCTCATACATTTGGAAAATGCAGCTACTTCCACAGCGGTGACCAAAAGGTGGAGCATCTGCAAGAAGACTGGAGAGGAACTTTTGACAAGAAATTGTAGTGATAAGACAAGAGGGAATAGCTTCAAACTGAAAGACAATAAGTTTAGATTAGCTATTAGGAAGAAATTATTTACTGTGAGGGCAGTGAGGCTCTGGAACAAGTTTCCCAGAGAAGCTGTAGATGACCCATCCCTGAAAGTGTTCAAGGCCAGGATGGATGGAACTCTGAGCAGCCTGGTCTAGCAGAAGGTGTCCCTGCCTATGGCAGGGCGGTTGGATCTAGGTGGCTTTTAAGGTCCCTTCCATCCAAAACCCTTCTATGATTCTATGATTCAATGCATTTCTGACTATAACATTTCCTCGACAGTACCAACTGTTCTAGGGAGAGGTATAAGCCTGAGTACATTTATTTGAACCATGAGAAGAACTGTAGTTCTTTGATGTTGATCAGTTTTATCATGGAAACTTATGTGTACTCTGGTATCACAAAGAGCTCTACAAAGGTTAAGTGAGGTTTTGATAGCCAAAATATTCAGATAGATTCTTCTTTCTTATATTTCATAGAATCATCGAGGTTGGAAAAGATTCTAAAGATGATCAAGTCCAAATGTAAACCTAACACTACCAATCCCATGTGTCTATCATCATGTCTACAAATTGATTTCTGAATAGTTTAACTTCCAACAAACACAAGGTGCCCAAAACAAAAAACAGCCTACAAACAAGCGCCATAATTATGTTGTGAATTGAATTTGATCACTATTTCTTAAAATGTAAGATGTGTTTGCTTTTTTCCACAAGCTTTCCCTGAATCCTCTTAGGCAAAGAAAACAGAGTCACTGTTTCTGAGCTACAGAAATACCTTCTGTATTCAGCTATGGTTTTATTGATTATTAAATTAAGGTGATCTATATTGTTATTTGTCACAAGTGACTCACACCTCTGTACCTCTATCATTTTTTCCTATCCTAAGCAAAATTAGCAATTAGCTTTTTGGATTCTTTTAATTTTGATTTTTTAAGGAGAATTTGACATTATTCAATGACATTGACTCTGCAAGACAGGTCTGAGTCATGGGGAATGGGACTGAAGGATACTTGGCTGTATTCAGGGCTATTTATAGTATTTTTGTGATTTCCACAAGTTACTGTAAAATCTAAGTTCCATTTTGATGTCTGCTTTATATGTAAAGATATGCAAATACTGTGTTTACAAAGTCCACCCGCTTTTATCTGTTTACATACTAAGACTGCTTCATTCAGGTAGATTAATCTCCCTAGAATTGCAGATATATCTGATACATCAGTTTGAAGTTCTTCTGTTTGGAATAGCGTCCTGATCTAAAAGTGTAGAATAAATGACCTTTTCTTACAATTCCTGTACTAAGAAATATGAATGTGGAGATCTACACTTTTTCTGGCATAGAAAAAGGCATAGATCTCATCTGGAGAACAGGAGATGATTTGTATACTGTGAAAGCACTGCTTTCTTTAAATGTCTGTGAAACAATGTGCAGTCAAGGACAGAGTTTTACCCACCCAGAGGATCTGGGACAGTTTATTAGTTTTTACACATCTATAAACATAATTACTAAAAATTGCACTTGGGGTTGGGCTTGAGCATTTTTCTGTGTCAGAAATCTGTATTTGAAAATGGTAGTGTTATGCTTAATAATATTTATCTAAAATTTCTGTGGATGTCCTTGCTGTTCCCATGAGCTCTGTGTGCAGATAAGAAGCAGTAAGCACCTTCATGAAATTGTGATATTGCCTTTTCTGGTATAAATTCAGGGTGATGCAGTTCAGATCAATGGAGTTGTGACCATTTGCTCTTCAAGGAAATTTATTTCATAGCCTTCTCCAGTTGATACAGCAAGAAAACACCTCAAAAATATGTCATTTTCTTTATGCTCTAAGTCTAAGAAAAATCAGCAACCATTTTGATATACTTTTGTTTCCCAGTCTGTTTCTATGATCAATGCAGGGACAAGAACTTTAGGTGACAGAAATTGAAAAATCAAGTCCATTGATTTTTCAGGAACAATGCTAATTTACGTGACTTGCATATTCCTGTCCCAAAACACATAGACTGGAAAAAATTTTCCTATCCCTTGGCAGTAGCTTTATAAATGCATGTCTCACTGTAGTGCTGTCACTTAATTCCTATTCACCTAAAATTTAGCATGATACAAAACATTTATTTCTTATACTCAAAAGGAATCAGCTTCTTTATGTCTTGCTCTGGCTGCTCTTGAATGAGATGCTTACCAGTTCTCCATTCTTGAAAGCACTTAAGCACTTGCTTATTTTTACTGGAGTGTCATTCATGGTGTTTGTGTATTAGCGCTGAAGTGTTTGCAAGAGTGGAACTAAGAAGAATGTGTGAGACAAAGTTTAAAAGGTGGAAATTGCATTGGAAGAACACAGGTTACTCAAACAGCCAGATATTCCCTAATAATAATTTTGCTAGGTTTGCTCCAAAAGCATGAAAATAAGGAAAATAGCCCACTATAAATTCATATTCCTTCTGGAGTTGTGAACCCTTTGAAGTAATTAATGAATACACCTGGGTTATGTTGGAATAGCATTGAAAGCCAACTTCCTCTGTTAGATTGAGGTCTCAGAAAACTTACCTATGTGAGTTACAAGTTACACTATTCCACTAGGTTTAATGCCCCCTAGTACAGAGAGATCAAGGCTACAGCTCCATTGCTCTGGGGGCACACTTTGCCAGTTCATTAATGATAAGCCCCCCGCCTCAAGATATTGTCATTATTTTTTATCAGCCATTTACGACCTTAACTACTGAAATGACCAAGTCTGTCTACTAATCTTATTTACTCTTGCTTAAATTTTCTAAAAAAACCCCAACGCAAACTTTCCAAACTGATTACATATTTGTCATTAAAGTGTAATCTGAGTTGGTGCTTAAGATTCCATGTTAGCATGATTTTGTCCCTCTCAGTAGCTGGACCTTGCAGAGAGGCTTAGCAGGATCTGTCTCCTCTGAGCACGTCTCTCACCCCACACCTTGGCAGGTAGGCATGAGCACAGGACTACATGTGCAGCTCAAGGTGTACCACCAGAAAATTGTCATTGGAAGGACTACGTCATGATTTTAAAAGAGACTTTTGCCCCAGACAAAACCTGGTTGCAGTACACTTTAAAGGCATGCATAACCCGAGCTGCTGCTTTTCTCACAGCAGGAGTTTCACTATAACTTGTGATCACTGACCTCCATAGACTGATTCTGATTTACAGTGATATAAATTAGAATTTGGTAAGAATCCAGGCTCTCCAATTCAGGTACAGTAATATTTTGTATTTTATCAAATTCCTTAGACCTTGGGGATTTTTTTTTACCCCAATATTTGGGGCTCTACTGAACAGTGCAAAACATTCTATCTCTTTTGCAGATTTTTAATCCGGTCTTTCTGTTAATTGCAATATGAATCTGAACTATCTTGTTTTACCTTGTCTGATATAAAATATGCATTGCTCTGAGTCACTGTTATGGAAGAGTCACTAAGTGAGATATAATACCAATAATTTATAATTTTTCAAATTGTGTCTGGTTCATTCTTTACAAGTGCAGGGCTGAAATAATTTGTATTGTAATTAGTTTGTTTTCATAAATAAATTGTGTCTGATCATAAATAAATTTTGTCTGATCACTTAAAAAGTCTTTCAAAATTCTTCTGCCCGTGAAATATTTGGAAGGTGATGAATACAGAACTATTACTGTGTAATGTACATATTTCTCGTTTATATTCTTGGTCAAATTGCAGTTAAGGTTGCCGTAGTAACTAATACCCTATACAAAACACATAAGGAGTCTTTTAAGGTATGGTAACCTTTGTATCACAGATGTAAGAGCATTGAGAATGTTCTTGCTGGTGAGGCTCAGAGGATGGAGGAGCTGAGGCTCTGCTGAGGAAATTGAAGCACAACTAAAGACACCTGCTCTGTCAACAGCCTCATTCCTTCCTTGCAATACCTTCTGCTTTCTTTTTTGAGACTTACACGTGATGACATTTCTCTGTTTGTCTGTCATTGCCTACAAATAGAATGAGTTGTAGGCATCCGTAAACAGCCTCCAGCGTGACACAGCCTCCAATCACATCTCTGACATTATCCTAAATGAGCTTGGCACCATGAAAGATAGATGCCCCAGAGAAAAATAAAAGATAACAATAAGGATGAGATGGGTGGAACAGTAGAACTAGGGGAAAGATTATGAAGCTACATAAAATACTGGGGAAGTAGAAAGTAGAGCCCAGGGCAGGCGGGAGTAAGAAATGGGACTAGGAAAGAAGTAAAAGACACATAACACATAAAATTAAGAAAACAGGGATATGGTGAAAGAAAAGAAGCATACAGGGTATGTCACAAATCAAGAAATAGGAAGACAGAAAGCCTTTGGTCTGAAAAAGACAGTGGATGTTTCTGTTACAGTGAGGATGGCTTGAAGGGCTCTCATAGCACCTGGTACAAGCAGGAGTGTTCATGAGTTCCCAAAGTAAAAGAAGGCAAGATTTAATCATATACAGGACAGACATGGACAATTGTTAGAAACTTCTAATGTGCTTGATCAGCAAGCAGCAAAGGAAGTAATTCTTCAGCTGTCAGAAATAAACATACATACAATCACTATGGTTTTCTGCTAAAAAAGTTCTCTTTCATTTCTGGGCTTTGGGAAAGATTCACTTGCTCCCATCTCATGGTCTGAAGAGAAGTTGTCTCTAGTATTTTCTCAAAGGCCGAGGAACTCAGACCGGTGCATTCATAGGAATGGTTTGCACACCCAGTACTCACCAACTGTGTTAGAACAGGAAAATTCCTCTCCTCTTTCCTCATTCATCTCTCTTCTGGTGGCTGTCTTTTCATTATTCCACACTTTTTTAAAAAAATTATTCTTCTTTTAGCTGTCCAGGTCAGTCACACTTCCTCCCCTCTTAGTTCCTTCTTCTATCTGTAAAAGACAACACTGACTTTTCTGTACCATAAGGGGATCCATCAGCATGCAGTTTTAGAGCCACAGAAGGTTTGGAAGTATGCCACTGGGGAGGAAGTCTGTCCCCAGGAGCTGCTAAGAACTGTCAAACTGCCTTTCTGCAGAACCTGGAGCTGCTCAGGGTAACAACCAGTTTGAAAAGTAAAAGTCTTGCCTACTTTCTCTCTGCAAAATCTCCAGCTAGCTTCTCAGTGCTCTAAATTTGGGGGGAAAAAAGCATAAATTTCAGTACAAAAATTGTATATTTTGCACTTCAAGAGAAAAAAAAATTAAAAAGGAAAAAAGATTAAAACCTAATATGATCTGTCAGTTTTCATGGAGAAAAGACAAAATAATTGACCTGTTTGGTTAAGTTAGTTTTGGTTAAAATAAATTTAATTATATTTTAAGGCTTGAAAACATGATGTTTGAGAGCTCGAAAACCTGATAAGTACTTTTGATACATTTTTGAAAATAAGCAATACTAGAAAAAACTGTGTAAAATAAATTTGTAATTTGGATTATGATGCTCACTATCCTGATCTAGCACTCATGATTCAAAGCCTAATCGAGTAAGTGAGAGCCCTCTATTGACCAAAATGGGTTCCAGCTCAGGCTCTGACTGTGAACTCAGGGTACATGCACAAAAAGCATCTCATGAGCATCAGCCAAACAGGTGAAAAATGCTATTTGTTTTTTATGTGATATATGAAGAATCAACTGTGAAACAGGAAACTTGAAGAGCTGGTATGTCTATTTAGAAATTTTAAGGAAAGTGACTTGATTTTTTAGTTCCTGTAAAGCACCACCTTTAAACCTTTCAGCTTTTACATTTCTAGAGCTGGGTCAAATTGGCCTCTCAGTATATTCTAGAGCTAAGATTCTTCATTATGGAATTCTCTAGGCTTTTTTTTTTTTTAATTTGTGAAAGATCAATTGTCAATTATCAATTATCTATTGTTTTCCTTCTTTCTTCCTCTTCCATCCCAGTTTGGCCATTTGTTCTATAGAGTAATTGGGTTAAATTCACTTTTTTCTAAAAGATCAGCCAAAATCAAGAAAAGTGGAAGTGTTGGGCTATTTGTGGTTTTAACTATCATGAACAAAATATTTGGGAACATCATGTGTGGCTACACTGAAGTGCAAACACTATTTAACTACTTTTAGTTTTCTTATTGTGTTTATTAAAAAAGATGGTTTCTTTCTGACATACATGTTCTATGAGTTCCAACAAGAGAGGATCATGCCAACACCATTTATCCTCCTCATTTTCAAGTGAAAGAAAGCATGAAGAACATTTGCGTACAACCTTTCAATGTACACCATTTGCAGTCATACTTTGCAATGGTATCAGGATGGTAATTTAGTTTCTCTAAAAAGCAGTCCCTTGATTCCCTCATCTATCTCTCTTTCCTTTAAGAATGCACCGGACAGATAGAAAGCTGATACCAAATTATCATGTCTCATCTTAGTTACTTGTTCAAAATGTTTCCTTTCTAAACCTCTCCTGTTACGCTGAAAAAACACTGTGTGGTTGCTGTAATTGGCACCAAAAAAGCACTGTGGTACAGAAAAAGTTCTTCCACAGAAAAACAAAAAACTTCTCTGAATTCAGAAACGTAGAGGGGACATCTCTCACTGAGAAGGAAAAAAACCCCACATCTGGGAGGTCAATATAGCACCATAGGACTTTGAGAATCAATTTTTAATTTTGTTTAGTCCATAAGTGTCATGCAACCTTTTTTGTCTGTTATAACCTCAGTTTCCCCAGTGTAAACCGGCGGCAGTGCCCTTTTCTTGGTGCACAGGGCAGGTAAGTTAAAGGAAGCGTGGCTGTGTACACGGGCGTGCACAGACGGACACAGGCTCATCGCTGGGCACGGAGCTGGCCAGACACCAAACAGCAGCTCTGCAAAGCCACACAGCTCCATCAGCTTAGTGCTGTCCCAGGGCTAAGAAACTCTGAAAAGACTCAAACTGCACTAGAGCACTAGAGCATGGCAGTACTCTCATATGACAACATAAATTGTGGGATGGCACGGACTGGCAGAAGTGTGAGCAGAGGAACCCTGTTGTCCTATCCCCACCACATTTGTACAGGGCAACCTGGAAAGCAAATAACTGTAAATATCTATCGTGGGGACTAGTATGTCCCTTTGCATAGGTCCCCTTCCGACCCTGCTTCTGTGAGGTTTTTCAAGGCATCAGAACTGCTGGTCTTCTTATGCCTGGCTTGTATCTTTGCTTGCCTCTGTCTATCTCCCTTACATCCTCAGATGCCTGAGAAAGTTTCCTGTCTTCTGTCATACTCGATTGCTGTTTGCACTTTTACAAGACAATTGAAGGATGACTCTGGAAATGAATCCTTCTCCTGTTCCTTTGGGTAGTTAATTCAAAAGGATATAATTTTGGAATTGATCATGTTTATTAGCTGGTCAAGATTTACAGCAAAACTGGTTGGACTTTTTTTTGCTCCCACGAGGCTGCATAAATGCTACCCCAGGATTTAATCCCCTGACAGTTAGGTATTTTATTTTCCACGATAAATTTATCCCTGATCGGTTTTTCCCATTCTGAGAACAAGCTCCTTACAGATTTTGGATTACTTTAGTACTCAACAACACCAGTTGTTCATACATCATATTCCTGTTTCCTTCTCCATCATTGGTCTTTTGTGGTGTAATCTCCAGATTCCACATTCTCCTATATTTTTGTACTAAGGTCACGGATGGTGGTATTTAACAAAATTATTTACAAGACTGATCCCTAGGTCCCTGAGGTCTCACTCAGGAGCAGCGATGACAGCTCATATCCCAATATTGTACATGCTAAGCCACAGAGTGTCACTTTGCATTTACCTACATTTCAAGTCTACTTAATTTCTTCTGCTATTTTTTTGCCAGTCACTCACTTTCACAAGAGTCTTTGCCATTTCTTCACAGAATTCACACATCATCTTTACAATAGTGAGAAACTTGGCATCAGCAGCAAACTTTGTTTGCAGTTGTTGTTGTCATCTTGGTTTTCACTCTCTTTTTCAACTGAATAGCCCAAATATTGAAGCACAGATCTCTGTAGGTATCCAGTGGTGTCCTGCCTCCACAAGAAGGACATGGTGTTCTTTGTTTCTTATCTTTTAATCAATTATTTACCTCTTTAAAGACCTATACTTTCTTCTGGTGGTTGCTTAGCTTCTGTAAGAGCCTTTGAAACAGACTTTTGCCATTGCATTCTTGAAATCCAAATATAGTATATCAATCAAATCTCCCTCATCAGCTTCACTATTAACCCTTCCAAAGAGCTTCGGCTGTGAAGCAAGAACTAATACTTCCCCTTCAGCCCAATACTTGTCCCTTCATCCAAACCTCATGTTATCGCTCCTTTACATTGTTCCTTAGAAACTATTACAGGAATTTTTTTTTTTTTTAACCCCACTGTTCATCTAAAAGTCAACCTAAATTTAAAAAAGGAGCTGTTAAATAGAAGTTTTGCAAATGCCAAAAGTAAAACAAGAATTTTATTTGATTTTTAATGATATTTTGGAATCTTTTAAAATAATCTTTTTGATGTAAAAATATCAGTATTACTTCACCAGTTCAGAACAAAAACAACTCCTGTGATTTATAATAAAACCAAACTAACTTTCATGCTATTTCAATTTTTTCAACAGGAAAAAATATAGAAGAAAAACAATCATGACAGGTATTCTTGTTTTTAGTAAAAAGAGTGTTGGAACGTGTATAGCTTCAACTGAATAAAGTAAATTCTTCCTTCAAACAACATTCTTTCTCCATCTTACATATCATCTTACTATCATTGTGCTGACAGCAGTTGTATCTTCTCCTTCTATATTTATATTATTTATATTCTTGTGCCTTGGGATTTATGTACAGAGTCTTACGGTCTTCTCTGTGTCTTAATTTTCTTTTAATGGAAGTTATTAACTCTTAAATGCACTACACCACTAGCCCCTAAGTCTGTGGTCAAACCTGCTGCAGAGTTTGTGACTGAGTATTTCAGTACCCTGTTGTGTCTTATCCCCTCATTTTTATTTTTCAGAGATATCCAGTATGCCTTGTTCTTTCTAAGCTGCTTTGTATTTTTGTTTGTCCAGGTTAGTTTCTAAATATACTGAGTTAGCATATTGTCATTTATAGATTTTATTCTTCACAATAACATCTCCAGCAACAGTGAGCAGAACCTGGCATATTTCAAAGGATGCTTCGACAAAGGCAAGGCAGCTGATTTATTCAATTTATTTGTTCAGTGATTTGCATGATGATGTCCATTGCACATTTAGAAGGCTGCAAAATGAGGGGAAGGAGGGGCAGGCTTGGTGTGGATATACCTTTTAGCTGGTTCACTCTCTGTTTAGCTCCAGGGCTAAATCACATCCACATCACATATGCATTGATTTGTTTCTGTGCCCTAATCTAGAGCCAAACTATTTTCTCGATAAGGAAAATTATTTGTGGGAGACAAAATGGTTTGCTTCAGGCTCTGAACTTTAGGGAAAGAATGTACATTTAGCTGGTGTGAACTGTTTGGCCAGGAGTGATCCCTTGATGAAGGTCACAAAGGTTATATTACCAAGAAAAAATGGGAAATAATACTCTTTATACTTGCCCTATTGTAGTGTATAAAACTATACATGGCATCAAGAAGTGCGGAATAAAAAATACAACATTTAATTAATCTGTCCTGTTTGCAGTCATTTGTAGTCTATGTTTCACTGGAAGAAAAGGAAATGAGGTCCCAAGTTTAGATATTTTTATAGAATCATTGATTGCATCATGAATCACACCTTCTGCTAGACCAGGTTGCTCAGGGCCCAATCTCACCTGGCCTTGAACACTTCCAGGGATGGGGCATCCACATTCCTGGGCAACCTGTTCCATTGCCCCACCAACCTGGCAGTAAAAGAATTTCTTCCTAATATCTAATTTAAATCTACCCTCTTTCAGTTTAAAGCCATTCCCACTTGTCCTATCCTTACATGCCCTTGTAAAAAGTCCCACTCTTGCCTTCTTCTAGCCCCCTTTAGGTACTGGAAGGTGCCTCAAAGTCTTCCTGGAGCATTCTCTTCTCCAGACTGAACAAGCCCAACCCTCTCATCTTGTCTTCATAGAAGAAGTGCTTCAGCCCTTGGATCTTCTTCCTCTCCTCCACTGGCCAGTAAAATCGTGGGCCTCCTCTATATTCCCCACACTGCTGTGTGCTTGCATACAGACATTAACATTGGATCCCCAGTGAAGCTAAGTTACTGGATGGTGTGGCTGCTCTTCCTTTGTTCTGCCCTTAAAGTGCTCTTCTGCTGACCTGTGATCCCTCTCCAGGCTGTGGGCATCCATGCTGGCACTGGCATCAACCTGGTAGGAATGAGATGGATTGAGGCTCCTCCAGCAACTTTATTTTAAAGCACTATCATATCAAGCTAAATGCCATTTCAGCTGGAGAGCAGTACACAGAGAGTTAGTAACTACAGACTCTTAGAATAAAAAGCATGGACTACAGGAAGAAAAAGAAGCAAAGTATTTTGTTTACTCAAAACACTGATATTTTGCTTCTTTTGTATCTCATAAAAAGTATCACATTTCCTAACTTGCATACTTTTTCTCCTCAGTCACCAAAAACCCTGAAAGAATTTTCTGTATAATGCTAAGCCAAAAGAACACATTATATTTGCATTTAGAATATTTTATATATAGAAAGTAAAGGATTATTGCAAAATCTTTCAACACATAGACATGTTGTTTGAGGCTTATCAGCTTTACTGCAGCAGATAGGTTCTCTTCTTCATATACAATTTGTAAAGATTTTGCAAGACTGTACAAAAAAAGCAAAGTAAATAATATCATCTGCAGATGTAAGTAAAATATATGGATTTTTCTAATTTTATTTACCCTTTGTGGGCTTAAATGAAAATTAATGTTAGTTTTGCTACAGTCAGCAGACGGCAGGTATTCACACAAAAATCTTAGAGGTCCATTTGTCTCTCATTGGTTTTATGACTTGGCTCAATGCAAATCCCATTTTAATAAAACATTTTGTCATTTTAATAACTGTGGAAAAACAGACAACAGAGGATCTCTGTCTAATGATCATGTTGCCCATAAGAAAACTGTGGTCTTTGGGGTATTTTTAAAAGGTATCTATTAAAATTCTGTTGCCACAATGAGAAGGGTATGCAGTACCTTAAACCCACACAGACCCCCAGTGGCTTCAGTGAAGTTTGATACGGATAAGATTTCACTCATGTAATTTCTTTTTTTTTCCACATTTGGGATCTCAGTGCTTTGAAGTTTGTTTATGTTGTTTTTGACATTTGGAATGTCAAAAACAGCTCTCTAGTGCTGACATTAGCAACACAAAATCTAGTTGGGAATCTACTGAGTAGCGTTTTCAGATGAGTGGTTATGAATACCCTCTTTTACTACTAAATGATATGGAATCCACTATCCATTATTTTACAGAATATCTTTATTCTGTGAAACACCATTGTTCCTATGGAACACAGCCTAAATAAATCGTCCAATATTTTATGTTTCTCTTTTTCTTCCCAGTCCTATTTTGCCTTATTGTTTGAGTTGTCAAAAGTCCTATTGGTTGTCCTTTACCTATCCACAGGTGGTGAAATTAATCTCTCCTGACTGGCACTTAAAAAATTACCTGTCATGGTCCATTCAGCCACCTTAGATTTGCCTTATAAAGAGTGGAAAGATTCACTGCGCATAGAAGTTGAGTGTTGAAGTTAAGTGAGACAAATTTCTATTGGTTGTGCATACTCCTCGTAGGTGCATAACCTCAAATTCAATTTTTAATTGTTTGGTTAGGTAAAAAGACTGTCTCCAATAGATAAGGTTCCCAGAGACAAGCTATGTATTTAATTAGTATGCACACGATAGTCTTTTCTTCTAAAACCAGGCCATGCTTTATTATTGAGTTGAGCTTCATTATGTTTATTACTAAATGTGAATATAGGTAATTTCCACATGTTCAAATTTATTTTTTCATAAATTCATAATGAGAAGTTTTCTATTATCACTGTTGTTAACTTTATTGAGTTAACATTGATGGATCTAATGATGACTCCCTAAAAAGGTAGGAAACAGTTACAAGGCTGGCTGCAAAGTTCACTGTAAGGATTAGGAACATAAACATGCAAAAAGTCTCACACTGCATAGACTTCAGAGAGAGCCATTTTCTTCTTCTTTTAACATAATAGACTTTAATTTTAAGCCCCTGCAAGATGGTTCCTATGCAGTCCTTTATTTACTTGTCAAATTCTACAATCTTCAGTTAACCCTGTGTTTTCATCTAAAATGCCATATGTTTTATAAACAAATTATATTAAAATATGTATCTTTGGATTAGGAACTAAATTAGACAAAATATCAGAGAGTGCAATAATAAACATAGATAAGAGGACTAGATCTGAGCAATTGATGGGGAAAAAGCAAATTTTCATAGCTTTGTCTAGCTCCTGTGCCCAAAGTTCAAAAAACAACATAAGCATAGGCTTAGTTTCTACTAAATTAAAAGAAACTTATTAAATTCAAAAAGACTGTACATTCATAAGCACTTTGTTTTTTACAGGCTCTCCTTGCAAATAACATGCATCCTAGTACAAAAGGAAAAAAGAAAAATAACCCAACTCTTATTTTCTTTGATTGCACAGACAGTATGCTAATATGGGTACACAGTGCAACCTGAGTTAATGGAGACATCTTTTCCTATTACCAAACACTGGACTAGTGCAAATGTATATACTGCAAACCAGCATTACAGAGGCATAGTGTATTTTATTTCGTGTGCAGACATCTCAGTCTTACCTAGGGCTTTTGGATAGTTAATAATCTAGAGGTACCATTACAAATCCAGTAGTCTTTTTTGGATCATTGAAAATCTCATATTATTATTGAATTGTAACAAGTTTGTTTTCTATAGGCTTTGTAGAAACAAAAGTAATGGTGATTTTCAAGAAAATACAATAGATAGAACACAGTTCAGAAGAGGCATCTTTTTGTTAAATTGTAATAATATTCTTAATTTATAGTGAAAATTGCCCTGCTTATAGAAATATCTCTCAAACCACTGCAGAATGTAAAGGTGCCTATTGTTTCTGTGTCTAGGACAGTTGATGATTCCTCCTGTTATCCTCAGATAGCTGAATCTGTCAGTATTAAAGCTCTTCTGAATTGCCAGGGTGAGGAAAAGAAACCAGGTAATACTTGCTTCCTATAAACCGTGACTTGATTGCACTGAATGTAGAACAGAAAGAATTCTTGTAATTTTAGGAGAAATGGAGCTGCTAAATAACACCTCAACCAAAGTGTTCAGTAACTGAATAATGGTATTTTTAGCCTAGAGAAATGTGTGGTTTGCGTTGCTCCATTATCACACATCCTTGCTTGTTTGTTTTCTTGCTTTCTTGGTTTTGTCTTCATATTAGCTATTTTCTGCTGGATTTTGATACACTTATTTCTTTTAGCACCTCAGCACAGGATAGGTGCAATACACCTGTGATGCTTCACCTGTGCATCTGAGCCTATTTTGCTATATAATTGTAGTGACTCCAAGGAAATCAATGAGAAAGTGATTATACTGAGATTACATTCCAGTCTGCTCAATTCAGTTCAGGAGTGCTGCACAAGTGAAGATTCATCACATCAGATTTTAGATGTCTGAAAGTTTTTTGTCTAATCTTCTTCTGCAGAGAATGGAGAGAAAGTTATACATGGGGAACAGTTCACACCATCCTCAGCCACAAGATAGCCCACTGTAGGTACCTCTTTCTAACCTCTGACTTTAAAGTGAGATGAGGTTATTAGTTTTCACTTAAATGAAGACACATCATAAGTATATAAATGGCTGAAAAGCTACAAGTGTGTATTTGTATATTTAAGAATGTATATTTGAACACTGAGGTAACACTGGCATGCTAAAAATACTTAAAATTATGAATTGGCATGGACCCTTATTAAACTTACCTAGATTCACTAAACTTGCTTTTGAGTTTGGCTGTAAGTCAACTACGACTAGCAGATTGTGAATGAAATGAACAGCTGTGCCTTCATAACATAAATCTCTTAGACAGGGGAAATCATTCAATCAAGTTAGTGAGAAAATTAGCACCTTTACATTTCATTTTCACCCTTGTGTCTCAAAGGAGTTTCATTAGCACTGACAGAACTGATGATACTAGATTTTCAGACTAGAGACTTGCCATAGTTGATCTGTGATATCGGGGATGTGCTTCAGACTTAGTTGCTGTTGATAACTGAATCTGGTCTACTATTAAATCCATTATTTCAGATTTTCTTTAGATATGCAATTGTGATTAACTTAGATGGTATATTGCTGCCTACCTTTCTCATGTGACCAATAGAAAAAGAAAGGAGAAATCCTTTCCTGCCTCCACCAATTAATCAATAAACTTCCAAATCTGGTGTCTTGCTATGTGACTTAGAGGATGGACGATACAAGGCATGTTTTTCTTCTTCCAATATACTGTGTCATGCAATTTCAGCCAAAAGCAGAGGTGGGTGCTTTCCTGTGAGGCAGTGCACCCTTTGCAGAGGCACACTCAGAATCCCTCTGTGACCTGTTGTAAACACGCTGTGGTGGTAGTAGTAGTGTTGTTGCTGATATTATTCCAACCTGTGCTTATAGAGTAGATGAAACTGTGACTCTTCGGTCTTTCAATTATCTGAGAGATAATTGAGATAATCTGAGAGAGCATTCCATTTGTAAATCAGGTATCTATAGGTGATAAACGTATGTACATAATTAAGACATGATTTTACATTAGAAAATATTAAATTTTTCTATGTCTTTTAAAGTGTAAAATGAAATGAATTTAACATGTATCCTAATAAATTTGTCTTCTTTAGGCAAAGCACGTACTTTTAAAATGCTCTTTCTGATGTTCAATTTCCCACCCACTAGGTCACTCCTTTCATTGCTGATTAAGACTCTGTGACTGTAAACTTGCCACAAGTGTGGATAGACACTCACATTTAACTAATGGTAGTAGCCTAAAATACCATATTGGAAAAACCTAGTTATCTAAGAAATGGCTTCATAGATGGACAGAGGGAAAGAAAATGCTGCTCAAAGTCATCACTAAAACCATGAACTTTCACAACAGTTCTACAGTTCAGGATTGAGTGCCCTAAAACAAAACTAGCTATGTGTTTGAAATTTAGCAATCTTTTCTTACTAGCAAAAGCATTCTGATATATCAGAAAATCGCAGTGTAGTATGTGATACTTCCAGCAAGCTGGTCATATCTTTTAGCTGCAGCAATGGTCCATATGTTTGACGTCCTTTATGTAATCCAGGAATACATCATTAATTGCCATTTCATGCCAGGGTGATTGGCAATTTCTGTGGATAATGACAACTGCCTCCTAAAATTCTTTGACAAACTATGGGGAAATTTTCATCTGTCCTTATAATCTAAAACAATGTATACTGTTCACAGAGTGTGACATACTTGTGCTTTAAAATCAAAGCATCCTGGTTGTGGGTGAAAAAAGCTGCTTCATAGGAAGCTGCAGTAAGGATAGAGAAATATGTCTCTTTAGAATCTGAGAATTATTTCCTGTAGCAAGTGGAACTGCTATTAATATAAAATTCATTTCTGATTTATTAATTTGCAATATCCTCTAGGGGATTTTTTGTTAATAATCACTAGCATTCCTCAAAAAACCAAAATAAAATCCTTTGTTTTTCCCTGATCCTCAGTTTTCTCATACACTTTAAAACACTTAACCCTGACAAGGACTTGACACTATTACATGTGTAAGAAAAAATTCAAACCTCTCACACCACTGGAGTCTGTCTGGTTGTTGATAGATACAAATCCCATTGCACCAAGGATTTTCTGAAGCCTGTGAAAAAATTGTTTGTTTTTTTTTCCTTTTTCTTCCTTTCTTGTACATCTCAAATGCTTCGAAATGTTGAATATAACTGTAAATCTATGAGAAATGAGCATGCTTGATACAAATTGAACTTCAGACAGAGAGTGGGATTCTAGGCGGTTGAGGGCAGACAGGTTTAGGCTTATGTATGTTTTCTCTTAGCCCCAAATTATTTGCTTTTTCTAAAGCTTAAAACATTCATACTTGCTTGATAGCTACAGCAGAGATAATGACTTCAAGCATGCCAATTTGAACCAACTGAAGATTTGTCCCTCTATTTCCAAACTTGTTTTCCAGCTGTCATATTGGTCTGCACCACACGGTTCACAAACAGTGTTCTCACTACTTCTCTTGTTTAAAATACAAAGGCCTACTTAATTTCATGAACAAAATTTGCTATAAAAATAGTAATGTTAGGCACACAGTCTTACCATGACTGTAAGGATGTACCAATTCAGTGCTAATTATTGTAATGCAGATACTTGTTCTGTCTGTGTCCTCAGTTGCATGCCTGAAAGTGCCATATGATTTCCAAGCAGGTTCATTAATTTATTAGCCTGATAAGTTAACATGAAAAGCAAAGAAAACAAACTACTTTGGATTTATTTATTGAATTAAGTCCAGAAAATGCATCTCTGTTCTTTTATTGACTGACTGTGGGCTGAAATGTGACATACCTTTGGGAAAAACAAATCAAGGATTATTTAAGTGGTTGTTTACTTCAGAAATGCAAAACATGCTGTTTGGGAAGCTGAATCATTAAAACAATTGCAGTGGGACACAGTGCTTCTCACACTGAGATCAAAAGCTTTGCACAGATTGTGTAATCTGTTTATACCACATATTCCAACAAGGTATCAGATCATCAAGGTACAGAACTTGAATTCCATGTAAGTTGCTGGTCAGATTGACCCACAGCTAAACACTTCATAATGTTTTACAAAGAGATACTGTCTTAAATCAACTGTAATATTATACACTTTTAGTTATAGTCCTGTCTTTCCCGGAACTGGGTGTATATGGGGGGTGTTGGTGAGGGTGGTGGTGTTTGCTCACAAGATTTTGTTTTATTCTGAAGGGATTAATTCTGTATTCTGCCTTGAAGAAGCATTCCACATCTTTCCTCTGTGGAAGAGTGATTCAAAGCTCCTTCTGTCAGCACAATTGCCTGCCTAGCTGATAGCTCCACCACCCCTGAGGAGTGGGTCTTTTCTCACAGTGATAAATTATTATCCTCAAAGTAATCTGGATCTAGGGCTTTGAAGATTAGGATTAGAACAACAAATATGATTCACTATTCACTCAAGAGCCAATGTAGTGTTCACAGCACTGAAATGATGTACCAAAATTGGCTTATTTTGCTTAGCAAGCAGAGTGACAAGTTTTGATCAGCTGCCCATTGAAGGCTATCGTTGGCATGGCCAGCCCAGAGTACGATAGCTGTGGAGCCTGGAAGCCATGAATATGTACAATGCTATTGCCAAATCAGCATCTGAGAGGATGCTCACAGGAACAGCCCGCTGGCTCATCATGGGTAGGAGAATTTATTTCTGACAGATTTCATACTTGGGAGGGTGTCAGCTCCCCCTGAGGCTGTGAAGTCTCTTGACAGTCAGAAAACAGACCCCTTGTTTGAAAATGCTGTCATGGCTTTGGCTAGTCCTTTAAAACGTTACCCTTTTCCTTCTAACCTCATTTCTGTCTCATTCAGATTTAGTTTCAGCCAGCTGAATTCCAATTCAGAAGCTGATCTCCTGCAGGCACTAAGGCAGATGGGAAGCAGTGCTGTTAGGGTATGATGTGAAAGATGGTTTGAACTGAGAGTCAGTAACACACTGTTCAATGCAGTGTTTCAAAAATATCTCCTGGTAGTTTTACATGTATGGCTACCAGAAAAAAACAGAAAAATGGAGAAGTTCACCAGCAAGGGGCCCAGATATGAGGTACTGTTACCAGTCACAAACGTTTTGAATCATTCACAGTAGATTGATTTGATCTGGCTTCGTGCAGTTTGCTCATTGCTGTGTGATGCTGCATGTGATGGCTAGTACAACAAATGTGGCTGCAAGATCAGCAGCAGAAGCATGGGAATATTATTACCGCCTGGGACTAACATGTTATAAATATAAAAAATCCCAGCAGAAAAATTTCCTCATGCTTCCTCTCTCTTAAATATGATTTGAACCACATTAGCAAATCATATAATGGCATTTTTATGTGAAATTAGTTAATTGTCCTTTGTCAGTTTTCTCTGGGAGTTGGATTGCAACAAAGGGAAAATATAACAATCATACAAAAAAGATGTTCTGCCACCTGTTTGTTTATTTTTACAATTCTGTATATTACTAATATCTGTCTGAAGAAAAAAACTATTGAAACTTATTAAAGTTTTCATTTCTTCCTCTCTTTGCATTTCAAATAAATATGGAATTATCTGAGATATAATAGTGACAATAATATAATACTGACCAAATGAACAGGAAAGGATGTCTTAAAATATCAGATTTATTTATAGATAGTCAATTTTCAGTCCTTGCAGACCTACAAGTCAAGAATAAATTGAATGGGATAGAATTTTGTAAATATGTGAAGTAAAAAAATTGCTTTCTGTGAGTGCTAGTCTCTTCATTTCTGTATCTAAAACAATCACTGAGGAACTGTTGATTTGAAAAAACAAGGAACAAGCAATGTTACACTTATGTAGTGTGCCCTCCTCCACAGGAAAAAAAAAAAAGGAAATTTAGAGGTATATATGCAGAAAATGTTCAGCTCTTTTCTCAGAAAAAGAGATTTAGATCTCTCTCTGAGGGAAGGGACAAAGTCAGATCCATCCAGAGATTAGGAATCCTATGAAATATAATGTCATAGACCTAGTACAGTCTCACCTGGACGTATGTTGTTTTTATCTGATGATGATGAAAGTTAGCTATTTAGCAGAGCTGCCTATGAAATCCTACAGAGAAAATGAAAGTAAATCTTTCACTGCGCATCATTCGAGCAGTGGTCTGTTCTAAAGAACTGTGGGGTAACATTTGAAATAGGTGGGGCTAATAAGATGCAAGTTTGCTATGAGCTCAAAAAACTTCTCTGAACTCTGTCCTCAGTCCCAAAGGCTTGAGTAAAGACTTTTGGAAAAAGGAAAGGATCTGCTAATCCGTAAAGCAAAGCTGGGCCAGATTTCCTTAAGCATCCCTGAGAGATGTCACTACTGTCCTTTCCAGTCTTGTGCTCCCCTTGTAAACCTCATCACTAAAAAACCTTATATCAGCTATGGTACAAATCTGTGAGCTATGCACTCCACTGCCTTCACCTACAGAGTCCAAATAATTCCATGCTTTTCATTTATGCTTCTGGATTTTGTCCAGTGGGTCTAGGTGAAGGGACAGTTAGCCTTGTGGAAAAACTGCTTTTTCTATCTAAATCACATTCTTCAAAGACTAGATGAATGTCTATCAGAAAAGCTGTATAGTTTAAAAAAATATTTTTAAAAGGATGGAAAAAACCCTGCATGTCCAATACAACAGATCATTGCTTGTCTGTGCACTGAACAGACATACATCACATAAATCACAGTAGGGCTTCATACTGTTAGCAAGGAAAGAATTCCTCAGGCTAATAATTGAGAGCAAAAGTTATCTCACCAAAGCATTGGAAGGGCAAGACAGGCTCACGGAATGAGAATAGATCCCCAGGATAACAGACGCACCCTCACATGAGAGAAATACTTGTAGATTAAAAAATAACTATAATAAATCTGAGGAGATCTGAGGACAATTCTAGAAATTTGTCAAACCTTGAAATAGGCCATGTGTGTAAGCACAAAAGATTAATACACTCTAACCCTGACCTCTGCCTCTCCTTTTTTTTCTCTCTGACATCATGCTTTGGGTCCTAAGCAGAGGAAAAAAAAAAAAAAAGTAGTTTCAGTAGTTCATTTCCAGTACAAATAGGAAAAAGTAAATAACAATTTGAATAGTGCTTCTGTATAGATATAACACTTCTCATTCTCTTATAAAAAATGCTCTGTTATTCCTGTCTCATATTTATTATCAGTCTGATTTACTTTTTACGTATTTAGTAGAATCATATTAATTAGGATTTAGTATTAAGAAATAATTTAAGGTTGTGTATGGTTTGTATATCAATGGATTTCATCTTGATAAGCCATGTGTGGGGAAGAGTATGTTGCAGAGTATCTACAAAAGATGTTTGGAATCAATCTTGGCTTTGAGAGGATATGTGTCACATAATGATGGTCACTCTGGTGCCACATGAAGCAAATCTTTCAATTATTTGCACCTGATTCCTGAACAGAACAGAATGAAAGTGGCACTGCAAAGGTGTACAACACACTGGGTTGTATAATGTTGGTCCTGATGTAGTTTCAAAAGATTTGGCCAAGATCCCATCCTTTTGATTTTAGTGTAGTTCCAGTAATTCACTGGAATAGCCTTTCTCTCCAGCAGCTACTGAGGAATCTCAGAACAACCAAAATTCTAAATCAGCTATATCCCTGGTATTAGTTTAGATGAATTCTATCTTTACAGCTCAACAAGAGCTCTAAAACAAAGGGGAAAACAAGAGGGCTGTGTGACTGAGGATACCCAAATAAAAGTTTTTTGTAAGATAAGTGGCGTACTAAGAAGAAAAATGAGCTCCAGGAAATGGTTCAAGAAACAGTTGACACAAACAGCAGTGATATCACATCAGCAGTGACTCCAACTGGGAACATGCAGAGAAGAATGATCAAGTGTCTTCATTCCCATAGATCTTCTGTAACCAGCTCAGAGTACAAGGCAACCAGACAAGTTATTCTTTTCATAGTCCATCAGAAGGCAGGCATACACACACTGTTATAAAGCACATTACATTTTCTTGGGAGTAACTATGTATTTCTAACAAAAAATATTGCCTTTTATACATCACTCCTGGTGTGGAAAATGTCACTTTATAACTAGACACTTTAAACAGTAGAGAACCGAAATGGAGCAAAGGTGCTTATATCCAGAAATAACCTTCCAGCTGCTGCCTAATCTTTGTTTAACCCTAAACTCTATGTTGGCTTCAAAGTCTTTCTTGCCCGGATTAGTAAAACTCTGCAAGGCCAAATGTCTTGAATGCATAATACCAACAGGAGGCAGAAAGTACACATTCTTCTATGGTCTGATCTATACAGTTTCTTAACAGACTAAGCTCCTTTAGCAAGCAGACTTTAAAAAGACCACAGTAAAAATGCTTCCTATATTAGTCAACTGCTGTATTAGTCACTGAGAAGTGGAAGAACCTGCATTTAATTGATTCTAAAACTTGAAAAAATTCAAACCACTTGCTCCATAAGGCTGCCTTGGGCACTGAGCATTAGTCTATGACAGATGTGGGAAAGTGCAGATGGAATTAAAGGTGAAGGGAGGCTTTTCCTATTGGAGCTGAGGTATTTTGCAGCAATGAATTTATGATTCATGTGGCAGGGAGTGCAGAAAGGGAGCTATGACTGTTCAACAGCTCCTCTTCCCATGAGTCTTTTTTAAAAATATTGGATAAATGTTTCTAATAGGCAGAAGAATACCTTAGCCTCCATGCCACAGATTCAAGTCATCTTTGGTCTTGTTCTTCCCTTCTAGTTCTCAGTTTAATTTCATGATAATGAATGTATCAGGTAAATGTATTTGAAGGGTTGCTGTAAGTTTTCTTGTCTTAAATTGTCATTTAACTACATGCTACAAGATAATTGTGACCAGTTCTGAGCTCCCCAGAACAGGAGAGACATGAAGCTTCGGGCAGAAAGTGACAAAAATTATTGAGTGACAGGAACATCTCTCATGAGGAAAGACTGAGGGAGCTGGGCCTGTTCAGTCTTGAGAGGAGATGACTGAGAGGGGATCTGGGATCTCATCAATGTCTATCAGTATCTGAAGGGACGATGCCAAGAGGATGGACCAGGCTCTTCTCAGTGGTGCCAAGCAATAGGACAAGGGGTAACAGGCAGAAACTGATGCACAGGAAGCTCCACCTAACTACATGGAAAAATTTCTCTACTGTGCTGAGCACTGAAACAGATTGCCCAGAGAGGTTGTGGAGCCTCTGAAGATAGTCAAGAACCATCTGGACACAAATCTGTACTATGTGCTCTAGGATAAGCCTGCTTGAGCAGGGAAGCTGGACCAGATGACCCCCTGTGGTGGCTTCCTATTTTATCCAGTCTGTGATTCTAAATAGAATAGAAAAACAGGTAGCAAGAAGAAATTAACAAATATAAGCAGGGAAAAATCCAACATTGCTTTAGGACAAAGTGACATCTTGGATGTTGGTGGAATTTGGACTACTTAGATGTGTTGGCTAGGAACTCACCGCAGGCATAAAGATTACACTAAATAGTCACAGAGTCATAATAATTTAGGCTGAAAGGGACCTCTGGAGTACATCTAGTACAACCTCCTACTGCTCAAAGCAAGGGTAACTTCAAAATTACACCTCTAGGTGTAAAAATTACACCAGATTCTCCAAGCCTTGACCGACTGAGTTCTGCATATTTCCAAGGACAATCGCTGCACAGACTCTCTGAGCAGCCTCTTTCAGGGCTTAAACACTGTTAAGATAAAGAGTCTTTCCCAAGTATCTAGTCTGAATTTTCTTCATAGTAACTTGCAACCATTTCTTCTTATCCTGTCATTGCACCTTTGGCTCCATCCTGTCTATCACGCTCTTTAGGCAGTGGAAGGCTGCAGTTAGATCCTTCCCTTTCCCTCTTGTCTTCAGGCTAAAAAAATTCAATTCACAGAACTACAGAATTGTTAGGGTAGGAACGGACCTCTGGAGGTCCTCTAGTCCAACCCCTCTGCCGAGGCAGGGTCACCTTGAGCAGGTGACGCAGGAACACATCCAGGTGGGTTTTGAATGTCTCTGGAGAGGGAGACTCCACAACCTCCCTGGGCAGTTCCTTCAGGCTTTCCTCATACGTCCGATGTCGAGCCTCCTAAGCATTTCAGTGTTCCTCCTCTAGAGTCTCTCTAGCTTGTGGATATCTATCATTCACAGTAGTGCCTCAAACCAGACATCATATTCCAGACTCAACCTCACAGGTTCTGGGAAGATGGGAATAAACATTTCCTTTGGTTGGTTAGCTGTATCCTTAATAATGCAGCCTAGTATGTGATTAAACTTCTTCCCCACAAGGATGTGTGCTGGCTCCAGTTTCCCAGGGTCACCAAGTTTTTTTCTGCAGGGCTGTCCCTCCAGCCAGTCGGCCCACAGGCAGTGCTGTTGCATGCTTTACTTAATTCCAAGTGCAGGATGTTGTTGCCTTTAGTGAATTTCATGAGACTGTCAGGTTTCTCCCTCTGAATCCTAGCATATCAACTGCATATCTCAGTGATTCAGACCTATCTGATCTCATAGATATGCAATTTAATATCTGAATTCTGATATCTGCATAATTCAAAAGCCTCCTGAAATTAAAATTTCACAATAAAATTTAGTAGCAGCAATTATCAATCAAAGATTTTCACTGAAAGCTGAAGAATATCCTAAGTGAAAGGCCATTTTGCTACACTAAAAAAATGTTCACTCAAAATATTTGTCTATTAGACAAAGGTATGTTGAACTTTGGTTTTCAGGGAGTGAAGGGGCTTGTTTTACCTCCGTGTCTGTGCCAGCAATATTGATATATTTCTTTGATTTGGCTTCAGTTTAGAATTATATTTTTTCACTGTCTCTGCTTATGGTTTGTTAGTTCAGAATGCTTTTGACCTTTCCTTTGGTTTTCTCAGTTTCTACCTAATCACACACATCCCTTGTAACAGCTTTTCTGTAGTGGCTTTAAATTACATCTCATCTACTACTAAGAGATCCTCTGCAAAGTGATAATTGACAGCGGAAATATTTTTCCAGTATGAGAAAGTAGTTCTACATGTTGCCTTCAGGGTTTTATCCTCAGAAGCAGTTCTGGATATTACACTGAATTCTATTAAATAAGACAGGACTTTCAAATCAGATCAATCCATCTGTAGTCCAAGTCTGAAATTTGGTAACAGTCTTTTGGGAAATCTGAAAGACCAATTTCTATTAAATTTTAAAATTTCAGTTTTCATCTGGCCAAGGACAACCACCCTGTGCTACTTTTTTCACTGTGGAATACCATATCTGTCTTTCAGCTCCTCTTCCAGAAAGGTGTGGGTCTCATGTTTATTCTGACTCATATCTTTCAAGCTGGTAAAATGATCTTGGATACAGTAGGTTATCTGAAAGGGTACTACTAGTTATTTGTTCAGCTAAAGGAATCAAACTCTGGCTGTGTTGGCTACATCTCCATTAGTTACAATGGAAGCCTGGACACCTAGCAGAGATCTAGCCAACTGTGTGGCAGATAGCTCGAGTGGAATTATTTTCAGCTCAAAGCATGGTAACCTAGATGTCTACATGTAGAAACTTAAATGTGAGCCAAGTTTACGAGTCCTTTTACAGACTATGGAGCCTTGATCCAGTTGCCTGCACACTGCATGACTAGTATAATTTAGGAGCATTTGAGTTCTGCCTTACCTCCAGCTGTCTCTCTAGAAAGGCATAATGGTCTAGTAAGCCCTGTGGCACTGCCCTGTAAAACTACATTCAGTATCCTACCATATTTCAAATTATAGCAGATGCCTGGTATAAGGCACCTGAATCAATCCTGAAGACATTGCAGCAAATGAGGATGAAGAAACTATTTAAAAAAGCATAAAGCACAAACTGAGGGAATTCTGGACAAAATTTGACTGCCAAAGTTAGCTGAACTGAATCTTAGCAATTATGTCACAAATAACCAGATGACCATTCCTGGGACCTGCAAAAAAAAACATTTCACATGCACAAATATGCGCCATGTATTTTTAAAGGTGTAAATCCCTTAGTAATAGAATAATATTTTACCTTGTAGATTTTTTCCATTGCAGAGGGGTTTTTTTACAGTTACCCTGGTTTTTTAAGCAAGTGCAGAATTTTTTTTTCCTGTGTAATGACCAATAATGCAAAATTTATTGCAGTTTTTTCCATGTATCCTCTGTACACTGAAGTAATTAACCTAAGAAGATCTTCTTACAGCCTTTGACTTAAGGTGCAGGATATTCACCTAGGGTCATGGTCAGGGGATTATCTTGGTATATTTACTCTCTACTGAGAACTTCCCTATCCCTTTGAGATGCCATTTTTTTTGTCTTTGTCCCATGTTCTTTAGCATGCACCTTCTTTTCAAGACCTTTTGCTCATTTTAAACCCAAATGGGGTTTACATAGTTCTAGCTTCAATGAAAAATCCATATACATGTGCAATATTTTTCATGCTCATGCTGTAAAAGCTATAGCCTTCTTCCCTGGATCAGAATATTGAGTCCAAATTTTTAGGTGAAATGAGGTGAAATGCGTAATATCCAATTCATATCATATTCTGTGTCCATGGGGATAACCTTTTACTGACCACAACAGGTCTAATGCTTCAATGAATTATTTTCTTCCAAGTATGTTTTTCTCAAAACCACACTACTACCATTGCTTCTGTAAATACATTGTCTTGTACACCCATATCCAACTTGGAATTATTATCTGTCCTATTTTTTTTCATGAGGGTATGTTCATGCAAGACAACGTTGCCTATTCCTCCTCCAAAGCGTTCTGCTTTACTGGAATTGATATTGTCACTCCTTGCACATGCAGTCCATCTTGTACTGATGCCTGCAAACCCCTGCTGGGAAGCATAACCCTTTGGAGTTTTTTTTTTGGAAGTCATTGTCATGTCCCATTTTTGCAGACTGTCACTCAAGCTGTGTCATATGATACTCTGCAGCAAATGCCTTTAATCTTCCCATATTGGGTACTTTTGCACCTACAGCATCAGATCCTTGGTTAAATAAGCTTAATTATATGACTATTTTCTTTTAGAAGAATCTTGAAAAAACATTAATTTAACATAGTATTCATTTCTCTAGATTTTTTTCCCTTTCCTCATTTTCTTTCCCACTGTGATTTGGTCTCATACCAAGAGCTCAAAAACTCCAAACAGATTTTTGATTGTTGGATAACGATTTTTTTCAGTGACTTCAGTGTGATTTTTACCTTCTTTTTGTACATTTTCGCTTCATGTATACTGTCAGCTTAATTCACTTTTGGGCTTTCTGAGGAGCTGTGTTTTGCTAGTGAAGATGATGTGAAATTTTATTGACTGTTAAACACTAAAACTGAACTATAACTTTAAAACTGACCCTAAGGCGTGTAGCACAAATGCCTAGCTTTCTGATATCTGTGTTACAGTGGAAAAATTCCACTGTCGATGTCTCGTCCAAAATAGTTATCCGGTCTTCTTTCATAGTGAAAAGAGAGTGCTCAGACTCTTACAAGAGGATTTATTTTACCTGTGTGGGACTTTATTTCAGGATGAGTGTAGTGACTCTCTGATGTTGAATCCAACCAATGCCCTCAGAAGTAAAGCCAAAATATAGTTGGATGTCAAATTGTCAAAGAAATTCATCTCCTTTGTCTTGCCAGTGTTGGTTTGGTACATCATTGCATATGGTAACATTAAAATGTAAGTGCTAGAACCACCACCAAGTGCTGTACAGGATAGGCTTGCTCCACACATTACTGTATGGTGTAGATATTAACTTGGTGCTCTCACAACTAAGTAGTAAGATTGAGAAGTCTGTGACATAATTGGACAAGAACTTGTCTTCATTCGTAATTCTGTGTCTGTCGTCTGTAGGTAGAATTCTCTACCCCAATGCCTGTAGAACAATTGTAATTTGGAGGGTGTATGTCAGAGCTTTGAGTGCTCTCACTCAAAATAAAATGCAGCAAACCAATAAATCTCAGCATATTTGAAAAATACAAAGCAGCTCTTTTAGTATTTCTAACCAGTTCTCTGAGAATAGAAGAAATGATAGAGGGTTTCTGTAGAAAAGGATAGAAAATGGCTTTAACAAAAAAAAAAGTTTAGAAAATACAGGTTCTTTGTATTCCACATTTTTTGCAGCTTTTATTATACTTTCTTTGTGCATCTGACTTCTTGAGAATGAAATAAATTAAGCATCAGAAGGTCCAACTTTCTCAGTGGCATCTGTGACTCCAGACTTATTGACTTCTTTGTAGTTACGGCATTCCTCTTGGTTTGAAACTGAGAAGAGAAAAGAAAAATTAGTTAGAATAGATCCGAATATCACAAAATGTGTGCATAGGATATCTGAGTCTTAATAAATATATAGGTTTTGACACCACAATATTAAGCGACTTGAGGAAAATAACACTGTTGCACTGTTATTATCAATATAAAGCTTCAGTGTTCTAAATTGGTAAAATATTCTTTTGGAGATGTCAGTGCTCATTTGGAGATGATCCACCTGTCTTATTCATACAAGAAACAGCTGTTCAACAAAAGTCAAAAGGGCTCTGAAACGCAGGAAATATTAGCTAATCTGAGAATATTTATCAATTAGTTAATATTACAGTCAGTGCTCAGTCACGGTTTCTGATCTCTTCTGATCTCTTAAAATTCTGATCTCTTAAAAATCAGTCCAGTAGTATCTTGGAAAAATAATGTTTGTTTGCATTCTTGTTTAATTGTCATGTTCACTTGCAGAGCAACAAAATTAACCATCAGAATGAGAAAATCTAACAATGTGCCTGAACTGAAGATCTGCCAACAATTTTCTAGCAAATCTTGAGCAGAATTCCAATGGCCAAAGTCTGTTTCATGAGGAAAATCACACTTCAAAATTACTTTTTTTGTGAGAAATGTTGACCACAAATGTGTTATACAATCAATATTGTGTGAAATTAACACAGTGTTATACTAGTGTTCTTTGAACTCTCTTCCAAACAAAACTATGTAGTTTAATAATTCTTAAAAAAAGTATATAATTTAATAGAAATTTAGAAATGCTGGAATAATGCTGGAATAATCTGGTTTGGCTAACTCTAACACAAAAGGACTGGGTTTCTATTACCTTGCTGTTTATTTTCATTCACCAAATCAGGATATCAATCCAAGTAACATTGAGTAGCAGAGAAACATCTCAGGCTGTGGCCTGGAATGGAGAATGTACAGGGAGGAAAATAACATGAAATTACAGTGCAGCTTTCTGTTTATCAAATATTTTGCTGCTGGAAAAAAAGTGACCAAATATAGTATGCTGATCCTAATATTTAGCCCACTTGCCTCTGCTGAATTCCTAATAGACTAGTGCAATATATAACTTACAGAGCAAATGCTGGAATGCACAAATAAGAATTATACTCTGTCAGAAAATTAATTATAGATCACTGAGTAATGGACCTCTTTAAGGTAGGATCAAGGTAAGGTAAGGATCAAAAGGGGGAAAAAAGAGACAATATAAACCAGTTCTTATAAAAATTAATGTGTAATTCCTGTCTGGTTTACCTCTCTTTTACAAAACAGGGTAATTATTACATGGAGTCATCGTATAAACCAACCAAAGACAACACATAAACCAAATCCCTGCATGGGCCATTTGCTTTAGAGTTGGACTTGGTGATCCTTGTGGGTCCCTTCCAACTCACAGTATTCTGTGAATCTGTGAAAGCTTCTTAAAAAAGGCTGGCTATTTTCCTTGGCTGTATTGCCATAATTTGTATTAGTGACAGAGGTATATTAAAGAATTCATTAACTAAATAACATTATTTAAAACTCAGTAATTTTGAAAGAGGTTCAGGTATTTATAAAACCATAAAAGAGAGTGTTCAATATGCATATGATCAAAGACTGTAGGATTGAAAATTGATAAGTTTGTTCGTGTCCATAAAGCCTATATGAAGCTGGTTTCCAGGGCTGCTTGCTTCACTGCCAGATACGTGCTCCCAGCAGCATCTCTGAAATAATCGTAAGGAAATGTGATAGTTGTCAGCACAGCCACAGCCCCTGGGCACTAAAGAAAATGTTTGCATTTGGGACTTAACCAGCCTGGTGTGTATCAAGTACCTCAACTGAGGTCAGTGAAATAGTTTATAAACTGCAAAAACCTGCAACTGTTGTCTTAAACTGAGCTCTGGCTTGCTGTATTAATAATTATTTTCAGAGACCTTCACTGTGTTTAGTCATTGCTGGTGAATGCAGTTCTATTGGCGGGTAGAACCTCCTGATGTTGCCTATAAGAATTACTCAGTTTACTGCTGAAGTGTTTTTTAAACAAATAAATTACTTACTATGAAGTCCTTTTCATGCATTAGTTTATTATAACACACATTTATAACCTCAGTCTATGTTTCCAGAATTTCAGCAGAGGATAACAATGCATTGTAAGAATTCATGGAACAGAAATAAAGCCATAAAAAATAGCCTCTGTTTGAGCAGCTAATTCCAGATTTATGACAAGACCACCTTTGTTCATCCTTAAGTGGATCTTTGACCAGTGCACTTCCATTAAAGCATTGTTGAGCATTCCATCTTCCTTATATTTGACTCAGAGTGCTTGAAGATGAGCCTTATGAAAATTTTTCACTATTTTATGTCTTTTTTTGTATAGCAAATGTCTGTCCCCACATCACTCAAGAGAATGGAAGTGCATGTCCGAGTCGGATGTTTGGGTCAATGTTAAGGCGTGTTTACAGAGACTCGAATCAGGAAGAAAAACAGCAAAGCAAGTGCTTTAGACACAAAAATTAGGCATTGTCATAGAAAGCTTTTACTCCAAAAAAAGTAAACAGAGCCACAGCACTTATTTTTATGCTGTTAATCTGGGAATATTGTTTATTTAGCTTTAGTTGGTACAAATCTGTTCTGCTGAAATGCTAAATTGAGGTTTAGAGAAGTGGTTGGGAAATTAGATGTCATTATCTTCAGGTCTTGCTCCTTCTGCTCTGCAAGTGCAACCATCTGCAAACAACAGCTCTCTAACAAAGACTCTGATGATGCACACAAATAAGATAGATTAAGAAGTTTGTATGAGTGGATTCTAATCTTTACTCCCAGGGTAGATCATGAACTGTGTGATCTAAATTTAGTGCAAAGGAATCTTCAGACAGTGATGACACAGTGAGTCACTCAACCAAACCATTATGCTGTTGTTAGATACTATAGGTCTATTTATTTAGCAGAACAATTGACATGTTTGCTCTGGGTATATGACAAGCACAAACTTCTCTTTTTACTGCCCTGGTGTGCAAAAATATCTCAAGAGTATCGGACATACAAAAGGATATAGGTGCCACAGGTTTTTGCATTACAACATGCTGAGCTTAGGTAAGAAAAAAGCAAACTGCCAGAGGGTCTCAAGCACACAGTTGTTACTACTCCAAAGAAAGTTGTACCACAAGGAAGACAGGCTTCTCAGCTGGGGTATTGTTAGCTCTTATCGACCAGTCAAAGAACTGTTGGACCAAAGATGAGACAAAGATGGCTACCCTGCTTCCTGCCCCAAGAACAATTCATGCTTTTTACCCAATTGCTATTTAATTCATTAAAAAAAAAAAAAAAATCCCTTCAGGCCCTCCTCTAAAGTGAGGATTAGCTGCTAGAGCTTTTCCTAGATGTACCTAGATGGAGTTACTCAAAGATCTTAAATAAAATAATGAAATTTCTGTGTCAGAGATGAACTTTCAGCTGAAATATTTCCTTACTGTTCAGTTATAATTAAGATGAGGTGATTTGAAAATGCTGAATTTCTCCTTATGAAGAGTAATTTCAAAAGAGAAGTACCTCTGCAATTCAAGGGTCTGCAGGTTGAAAACAGAGCTGGATATGAATTTTCAAGTGAATAAGCGTTAATATTGAGGGACATGTCTTCCTGGTTTGCAGTTTTAAAAGTTCTGACTGGGATGAGGATCTAACTCCTGAGTGATGTGAGCAGGGCTACACAAACAGCCAGTAGTAAAGCTGATTCTTAGTCCTGGCTCCCCTTCTGGCATTCATCTTGTACATGCTGATATTCAGCAACAAATCGGTTTCATTCCACAAATCTCACTGTCTAGGTAGCAAAATGCATAAGTGCACCATCAGTACTTTTAGTCACACTCTGTAATGGGTGGTAGACCCTGAAAATGAAATAATTGGTGATGAGATGCACCTCACAAGGAAATGGACAATTCCTTCAGAATTAACAAGCCAGTGAGTAGGTGCAGTAAACCAAAGCACAAGTGCAGCTGGCAAAAGTGCATCACTCTGTGTTTTACTGAAATGGAAAGGATCAGCCCACATAGCTGCTTTGGGCTGTAGGCTCTGTCTGTTAAAGCCTTTGGTACCTCAGTGAGTACCCTGAGGCACAATGGCAAGCCTGTAGTGCAGTAGCCTGTTTCTCTTCAGCATGCAAGGAAGCCTTCCTGCCTTGTGCACCTGTGCTCTGAGCAAGCCAAAAGAGAGGCAGACTCAGCAAAAAAAAAAAAAAAAAAAAAAAACCAAAAAAAAAAAAAAAAACAAACCACCAGAAGAAGAACAAAAAGAACTTTCCCTGCAGGTTTTTGCTTGTTCTCCTGACATTTACAGTGTAGTATGTTCTAGTATTTATTCTAATATTAAAAAAGCTCTCCTCCAGAAGAGCCTTGTCATTGCTTGACAGACATGTGCATTGCTGGTAGATAAGAATATGTCTATAGAATTGGTTTGAAATACATCTTTGAAATATTTTAATAGCCTATTGATTTTTTCCACATTAACCTATTCTGAAAAGAGAGAATGAAAAGTGTGGGGGCTGACTAGACTCTGCTTTCTGTGCAGAATTTAGAAGTAATTCAATGCCTTCGAGTTTCTTGCATTTCTGCTACTCTTTATATATATGCCCTCCAAAGTTACCTTGATAGAAAGGTATTTGCATTTATACCCTATTTCAGCTTTTACTCCATAGAAAGTATCTGATATGTTTTCTTCTTTCACCCAGCTGACTTACATTTACATTCTCCCTGCTATTTTGAAATCTGTAATTGTGGATCTGTTTTTCCACTATGACAGAGGAAAGCCGATCCCTCAAAGTCAGATTCTGTGTTTGAGTAAAAAATCTGGCAATTGTCACATTTCCTCAATTCACCAGGTCTTTGGCATGGTGGCAGAGGAATTCTGAGCACTGCTTTGCAAACATACATTATTTCCCAGTGCCTCATCAACTGTATCACACATTGAATACAAATTAATAGTAAATGCCAATCAGTGCTGGTTTATGGTTCCCCATGCTGCCATTGTTGTTACTTTGTGCTTTTATTGGATTTCCATGTCTGATTGTATGTTCACCCACATTTTGCCACGTTCCCTTTTTCATGAATGAGTCATGAAGGCATTTCTATTTTTGAATTTGGAAGCTTTCTTATGCACTGACTCCTGTGTAAAAGTTCCATAGTTCCATGTGAAAAATTCAAGAGTGGCTGTGAAATTCTTCTCTCTCTCTCTTTTTTTTTTTTTTATGATTACAGTTCTGTCTGTGCAATACATAACTAGATTATTCTATGGACAAAAAAGTTATTTATTTATGCAAAGATAATGCACTGACTTGACTAAGTTTTGCCCCAAATCTGTTACCATGAATTATATTTAAATTCTCATCAGTTCTTCCCACGTCTTCAAGGTAACAGAGTAGAATCTATGAATACATAAAAGAAATATCTTAAAACAGGTTAGTCAGCAATTATTCAAGAAAACAAAAAACCCTCTCAGCTAACCTTATTCTTTTTAAGCCTTTCAATGTAACCATTGTTTGTTAAAAGTGATAAAAAATAGCTGAGCTAAATTTTATTATGTTCTGAGAACCACATAAATCTTCTTTCATTATACAACCTGTCTCAAGTAGCAGGCAGGTACAGTAAAAAAAGTTATTTGCAGATTCCCTTTAATATCATTCTTTTAGATATTTAAATTTAGAGTCAAATGTAATTCCAGCCCATGTAAAACTTGCTGAAACTTATGGCCTTCAGTGGACTGAATGTCAGTACAAAACACAGATGTCCCAGAGCTGTTCTCAAAGTTCTGTATATACATCCTTACTGTTAAGGCTAGGCTGAATCACAACACTTACCTGCAGTGTCACCAGTCATAAAAACCCTTATTGTAAAACAGATCAGACATCTGATGAGATAAACGTTATTTTATTTGAGTTTTTGTTGAGGGTCTGGATCACATATTCATTAATCATCTGATTTTAAGCTACTGGACTCATGAAATCAATAACAGAGGCAAGAAACCTTTACTTCTGAAGAATTCTTAGAAGTTGTTTATGGCTGGAACTTCTGTAAAGACAGAACATTTCTTGTAATCAAAGCAGTCACAAAGATCAGTTTGTATCCAGTCTAGATTAAACCTGCCTGAACTCCACCTGCAGAAGTGAACATCAGTTGGACAGTGTGTTATGAAGATTCATTGTTTCCTATGTAGAACAAAAGAGTCTGTGCAATTCCTTAACCTGCTGTTTCTGAAGGTGTAAAGGCTGTTCCTCTCAAAGCAGTGCTGAGTTTCAGCGGAGTGAATTGGAGTTGCATTAAGAATAGAGAGAACTACTGTACTAATTGAAAGCAAGACCTTGAAGCTGACCCCAAAAGAAATACAATCACTCCAGGAGCAACAAGTTCAGGCATCACAAAAAGCTAATGAATATTTTCTGTTGTGAAAAATTAAGTTTTTAAGCACCAGGAAAACAGCTTTCCTCAGTAACTGTTCTGGAAAAACTGCAACCAAAGAGATCCTCATTTGCAACTCTTCAGGATGGAACATATTTAAATTGCCCACACAGCAAATTTGCTGTCCTAGAGCTATACAAAATTATTCAGCCCTTTTTATCTTTAATTCTTTATCTCAAAGGTTTGCCTATTCTATTTTAAAATTATTTTTGCAGCTAAGAAGGAAAAGGTTGTTAGGCTGAATCAGTAACACGGATGATTTCTGCATGTAAATGTTCAACGTATATTTTACTGATACATGCTGCCTGAGCCATTTCCTGGAATTGTGGCTGGAAACAGCCCTTTTATTGCTCATTTCTCACACTAAAACTCAATGAAATTCAATTATCACAAAAACAGTCAGTAGGCTTCAATTTTGCGTGTCCTGTTACTTTTTAAATTTGGAGTGCCTCCCGATTGCTGTCACAGCTATTGCATTGTCTAAATCAATTGCCATGGCATGCTCACTAAATTGAGAAATGCTGTTGTGAATGCATAAGAGATCTCAAGCATCAACAGAAACAGATACAAACAGAGAAAATAAAAGGTAGGGGAATTTTTCATCTGCTACAAAACTTTATTCCTCTGTTTGATTTCCTTTGAGGATTCACTACAGGACAAATACTTCAGTCTTTCTGCCTGAGTATTTGTTTCAATACTTCTTAAGCAGGCAAAAGCACTGCTAAAGCAGTGATTCAAAGAGAGATGGTTAAAAGTAGAAATTTTATGGCTTCAGGTCTTCAATTCTTTTTCAAACTCAAATGTAGTACTTTTTTTGCCACAGTTAATTCACAGAGAGTTGCACTTAAGGCCAGACTGTGTCTTACATATTCAGGTGTTTATGGGAAAGCAAAAACTACAGGAGGTTTGCCACATGCTCAAGGACTATTTCCACTCTATTAGAAGTTGGTATAGGTGGGGAAAAAGCTCCACGCTTTCAGTAAATTTTTTATCTAAAAGTGGATTAAAGCATTTCACCTCAGCAAGGACATTGTGCTCTAGTCTAACAGCCATGGAAGCCTCTGTTCCTCTGGCCTTATCCAGGCAAAGGGGACACAAACAGTTTCCACAGCTGCATAGACATAGGACCTTGACTCAGTCACATAGAGGGGACTGTAGGGAATGTACGCAGATATGAATTAGAGAATTTGTTAAAAACTACAAAATCTTGGGGATCTTGTGCATCTTGAAGAGAAACAGACTAAATTGCTTCTGTACAGCAGAGAGGAAAACACAGTACCTCTCATCTAGAAGCTTAAATCCAATGTATATTAGATTAATTGCACCCAAAAAGGGCTCATTTCTCTCTAGTGACTGTAAAGGGCAACTCTTCGATTAGCTTAGAAAAAGATGAAGATGCAGCACATATGCAGAGCGGACAAAAAACCCCCAACAAACCCGAGAAACCAAACCCCTCCTCCCAGTACCAATACTCAAAAAACAAAAGTGAATTACCAAAGGGAAATCTTGTTAAATTGGAATTAAGTTGAAATATTTTATAAACTTTCAATATTATAGACTCTTCATCTATATCCTTCATGGTTGAAAAAAGGTTTAGCCATCAAGATTAAGTCAATAAATTTCAGTTTAATTTGTCCTGTTGAAACTGAGTCCATATTGCACTTTCTTCTCTATAAACAAGTCCTCAGTTCCATCTCAGAAGAGCATCAGGTTTCAAGCACTTATATCTATCAGTTCGTAACGAAGGTTTAACTAATGCTTTTCTTTGGAAAACTCCAGTTCCACCATGACTGAGGAAAATGATCTGGCTAGAAAGTGTAAGAGTAAAGAGATGGCCATGCCAAGCAGTAGCCTTTTGTTGTCTAGAAAGATGGTCATGTAGGTACCCAGAAAAAGACAGTTCATCCTTGCTCAGTACAATTTTACCAGTTTTGCAATTCTGTATCTCATAGATTCATTTATTTGAGCATGTTTCAGCCTTGATATTTTAGCAGGTTTTTCAACTCAATTGCTGCTGTGGACTGCTGCAGGCAGAAGCAAAAACAATGCGTATGAGTGAGAATAAGGGCTCCCTTTCCCTTATACTGTAGTCAGTCTTTAGGGCTGTTGCCTTTAGGAGGGTCCTGCCTGAATAAAATTCAGAGGGACATGCTTAGGACATGAAGAGGGTGTAGGTATGTAGATAGGGGTAGGTATTTTAGATTAAGGGAGTAAGAAAGGAAGCTGGGACTGGCAACTGAGGTGGATGGAGGAGCGTCCAGAAGAAAAGAGAAGTGGCTCCTGATTTGCTGATGTGAAGCTGAGACAGAGATTGATTTAAAAGTTGGAGTGGAAAGATCCGAACAAGAATCAGAGACAATGAGTGATGAGTGTGGAAATAAAAAAAAAAACCAAACAAACAAACAAAAAACATAGAAAAGAGCAGCAGGTGGAAATTAGACCAAGGAAGACATGCTTTATGAAGGAGAGGAAATTTAAATTGATTAGAAGAGGAGAATGGGAACAGGAGACCAAAGTGAATAAGGGACATGAGAAGTATCAGAGTCACAGTGAAACAAAATGTCTTATGCCCTAAGAAAATTGAAAGGAAGTTCTTGCTGGCAAGGAAATATTCTGCTGTCATAGTATGAAAGTTGCAATAGTCAAGTCTCACTGTTCCTCTGGTATCAGAAGTGTAAATATCTCCTTTTTCCTAGTGATGGCATAAAAAGTCTTGTAATTCCCTGAATTTGAAAAACTGTCTCTGCAGTAGATTTAATAATTCTAACTGTGCTAATGAAAGGTTGATATATGATCACACATAGGATGTAACACATACAAAAATTAAAAAAATCTTTATTTTGGTTGCAAAGTCAACTGCTCAAATTTTAGGAAATGTGCTTGAGAATGTCTCGTTATGTTTAATTGATGAGGCAGTCTCACCTTGATTACTAGTGATTTCTTCTGCAAGGTCTGTGCATAATATAGCATGCTGAGCAGATTTGCTTTGATATGGTTTAAGGTCATTCAAGGAAAAATGATTGTTCTCTATAGGATCCCCCCCTCAGAAAATGAAATATTGGAATATAGTATTTTGTGAATTAGACAAGCAATAAGAGGAAAAACAAGAAGTTAGGCCTCAATTAAGGCAAATTTGTTTTTCTAGGACAACTGGACTCAATCCCTGATGCTAAGGGACAGAGTTCCTAAGAAAGTCAGAATAATTAATTTATTAGTCCTAAAGCTCACTAACCATGATTTTCTGAGATTGAATACTTAATATTAGTTAAAAGTTTTAGTGTTAATGCCTCTTTGTTTGTCTCCTCAGTTGCTGAATTGTTGATAGCCTCAAAAGTCACATGGCAGACATTAGAACATAATTCCTACAATAATTCCCTCTTGCAAACTATAATGGTTAAGTGCACTTGAAAAGACAAAGAGGAAAATCGGCTTGTCTTAAGAAAAGAGCTTGACTCATGAGTAGCAAATAGAGTGTGGGCTGGAAAACAAAAAAAAAATTAAGAGAAAATATAAGGCTTAATAACAACCACTAAGCATTATTTGTTTCAGAGGACTGAAAAACATTTTATTAAAACCACAGTTTGTGAAATAGTAATTAATATAGAAGAGGACAGCTTAAGGTAACACTGGAATTTCTTATTTTTTCCAAATTTGCAACTTCAGTAGTAAAGTTTATCTTTGTCACATGTTCTTTGAACACTTTGTATTCTTAGTTTTTAAAATATAAATTTTAAATCATACTAAGTAATTTAGTCATGTTTCCTGTTTATTCTTTTTTACTTTCTTGTGCCAAAATTATTCTGAATTTTTTAAAGAATAAAACAACCAAAGCAGTTATTGTGTTCCCAGGTGGGATTAATCTAATATCTGTGGACTAATGTGTTTTTTCAGTAAAAGAGTTCAAGTATAGTACTGAGCCATTGTAGCTTTTTTGCTTCTTAGTTTGTACCCAGCACATTCATTTCTGCATTGCATTGTGCTGTGCAGTATAGAAACAAACCTGATATGTAAGTTCTATTTCTTAGACATCTTCTGTGAAAATGGGGAAAACAGCGTATTTCTACACATGTATTCCAAACTCAGGAGTCTCTAGGCTTGTGTTGCAATAGCCATGTCTCTACCCTCACTAACCCTTGTTTTGGGGACAGCTGGACCAGAGATCAGCAGGAAATCTCAAGTAGGTAAGCTACGCCTCCCTACTGCAACTCTGTAATGAGGCAAAAGAGGCTTTTTTGGGGGATACAATCTGTCTGTTTGTGTTAGTGCAATTGTGGTACACTGGTAGGGTGAATGAAAACCTGACTGCTTTTAGATGCTGGGAAGAATTCACTGTGACCGCATAAGTTTTCAGCAGCAGCTCTAAAACCAGTGGTATGCCCTGGGGTTGGGAATGAACTCCAAGCTATTTCTGTGAGTACTTGTAAATAACCTTAGTAGGTGTTCATGTAATGCCTTGTGTAATCAAAGTGAAGAAGTCTCAAGTTTTCTCTTCCCGTCCTTCCAGCTTTACAGAGGTTCAGCTCTGGAGCAGTGTTTATAAACCTTCTCAGCAATCACACAGGGTGACAGATTTTCCCTGAGAGGCAGGTGGCAAAATGAGCATCACTAGTCTATCATCTCCCAGAGAGTCAAAAGGACAGAGATTCAGCAAAAACATGCACTGTAGAACTTGTGGAATTAAAAAAGATAACCTATTTTTTTGAGAAGTTACATATGTAAAGCTGTAAGAGCCTGGAAGGATTGCTGGCTCGAAACACTTCAGGGTTGGGGGTGTGGGTGTGGGTGTGTGGGGGCAAGGGGCAGGTCAGGTCTTGCTCTGGTGAGGCAATGAACCCTTACAACCTACCATTCCCTCCAGCCTGTATCCAAGCCTGGTAGTGGCAAGGCTGCCAATCCCTGGCACATGGAGGCAATGCTCCACACCTGCCCCTGGAGCCCCAATCTAGCCCCAGAGTGGCCAGATGGCCGTAAGTCCCACCTGGGGAAGGGCCCAGGAAGGTATTTAAAAGCAGAACACAAAGCAAGTACCTGTTCTGACCCTACCTTCTCTTGGAATTTCTATCAGCTGAATGCCACTGGAACCAGGAGTTGGTAACTATACTTGTTCTTTTCTATATCACTTTTTCTTTTCTATATCTTTTCTGTCTTTTCCTCTTACTTCTTTTAATTCCCTTTTGTTAGAGTTTTGAGAAAAATTAAACTTAGATGGGCTTGGAGTTTTCTAATTTAATGCTTTGTGAAGTATTTTATGTTGATTGAACACTGCTCTAAACTTTTGCCAGAGTTCTCTGATTCTCTGAAATTGCCAGTAAAGTTTTTTTTTGTTGTTTTGACTTCTTGAGAATATTTTGTCTGCTTGTCTCCTGTGAGAAACTCAGAGCACATGAGCAACCATAAACTCTTTTTAAGAGTTTGACTGAGTGAGTTTTTTGGCACCTTACAAAAGCTTACGGGCATGACTCTTTTTAAGCTTCACTTCAGTAGCTATCTTTCTACCTGCTTTTAACTTGAGGAAACTTAGAAAGTGGTGCTTTCTGCTACCTTCCATTCTTTCTCTCCCTCCTTACCCCAGTGCTGTGTCTGTTCCACACTCACTGACAGAGATGAAGCTGTAACACTGTGAGCCCCTTGTGTACCTGCATGTAGCCCTGGTACATGGCAGTAGCAAATGATTTTCACAAAGTCATAAGGAAAAGGACAAAGTTCAGAGAGATGGATGGGAAGATCGTGAAGTAACAGAACTCCTTTAATGGACTGCAAGTCTTTATAGGCCAGTTTTTCAAATAGGCTTGTGCATTGTTGCATGTACTGCTTGGAAAATGTGGCCTAATTCATCTTCTCCGTGCTATTTAGTGAAAGGCTGTAATTACAAAGGGAATAACTCAGAGGTAGTCTGCAAGTAACACACAGAGTATGTGCATATATGCATCCCTCTTTGAATTGCTGTGTACAAACACGGCAAGGAAAAGTGCCTGGAAGCATAAGATGGATGCCATGTCATATGATTGTTTTGTTAAATGAAATAAAGCTGGCAACATACTTGGAAAACAAATGTTATTGAATGCTCAAAATGAGTGCCTTATTTTGTGAGGACATTTCATATTTCTTTAAAACCTTATGATTACTCAGAGGCGAGAGATTACTTCTGTAAAGGTTTCTATTGTTTGTTGCTATCCTGAGTAAGGGGAGATGTCTTTTATGAGGGCTTGTGTCTTTTCAATGAGTTTACATTTTCAACTGCTAGAAGCTAAATAGTAAAGTAGGTATATTGGAAGAGATTGCCATTAGCATTGTTGAGGATCTGCACTGGTGCAGCAGCAGCTGGAGAAAAACCTGTCTCTAACCCACATTATATCAGCATCCAGTCCTAGGTAGCAATGTAGGCACCATATATTCTTAGCGTTGGCACATGGTCAAGAGTTTGTGACCTTTCTTTGCAGATACAGATCTAGTCTCTACTATCCCTGCTTGAGACTAAATTACTTTTTTTTCCTCCATATGTTCAAAGATTAAAGCACTACCCTGTAAATAGTACAGTTCCTATCATCTCTTTGCTAGCAAGTGCAAGAAGTACTGGGTCATTATTCTGAACGTGTTCTCCTGCACCTACTTTGGGGCATACAGCAGTTCTGGCTGCCCCTTACGCAGCTGTGCAAAGGGCATATCACAGACTAAGTTATATCCTTTCTCAGTTCTGAAGTTTATAGGCCTTAGTGAGGATGTACAGGTATGAGAAATGAAGCTCAACACAAATGCGCTATATCTAGACTGAACAGATACATTTAAATATCCAATAAATAATTGCTATCATGAAAGTCTGCCTCTGGCATGCTACTGTAATTCTACAGTTTAACTTTGATTGCAGGGAAAAACAAAGGGAAAAAAAAAAGAAAAAGAAGCAGTTTCTTTTGGTTTTTTTGGCTTTGAAAACAACCTCCAGAATGACCACATACAGAAGAAGACTGACAATAAAGTTGCTTGTTGGATTAGCATAACTCTTTCTTCTGTCTTCTAGCAAGCTGCCCGCTGTGTACTGCACAGAGGGGTCCTTCCTTTTTTAAGTAGGAGTTGTGGTGTTTATGCCAAGCTCCAGTAAGTGACATATAAATGACCCTGAAGGATTAGCAGAAGGATTTTGGAGAGGTCTGGGCAAAGGAGCTCCTACCAGAGGAGTGAAGTTCTAGCATTTACAGCCATGTGGCAGCTTGGGGAAAGTCTGGTCCTTTATCTGGCACAGTGGAGGGCAGCTAAAAGAAATCAGACCTCCTTTGTACAACGATAAGTGCCCTGTTGTACAAAGCCAATGAACTGAGGAAGAGAGCAAGAAAAGGCTAAGAAACACTGCAGAGAGGCTCCATTGTTAACTACTTGTCCATCCAGCCTTTTGAAAGGGCATCTAGGTAGGAGAATAATATACACTACTCAGATTTGAGGATTACATCACCCCACACTGCTTTTCTTTTGGTCTTAGCTGCATTTTTCACCTTCATGGCAATTCAGATCCTATTAAAAGGTGTGTTTTGAACATTATTCCCCTCAGTCAGTAAGAGTCTGCCTTGCTACTTGTTGGACAGCTTCAAGATACAAATGTCAGTAGCTACAATGGCATTTTCTCTAGTAGATTGTTCTATACAAAGTGTGCTCATGCATTTAAATTACTTATGCTTGTAAGGTACTCTTGGAAAGTATTTCATGAATGGAGCATAAGGACATTTAACTTGTGTGTAATCCTAGGGGTCTCTAATGTAATAAGGAAACTGCTGATTGATGTAACTTGTCCTGAAGCAAACCAACTCACTTATGTAGGTGTTGTCTAGAGCTCAGCAAAATCACAAGAGGTACTAAAGCTGCATATTTTGGCTGTAGTTTGCTACCAGTAAGCTTTTTTTTTTTCCTTTTCCTGGCATGAAAAGTGCAGAAAAATCTATTTGCCAGCATACTTTTCTTGAAACTTAAGGTAGAGACATTTCTCTTGTGTCTTATGTGTTGTCTGGTGAAAATTTAGTATCTACCTAGTCAGAAGGTCAGGTGTCTTTCCTCTAGCTCTCTAATACAGGTAATAATCAGTAAGGCTGCTAAAATTATTGCTGGAGTTATCAGCTTCTCTACAACAGGATCATCCAGAAATGCTAATTCAGGTATACATTAAAAATTCTGATTAAGAAGTAGGTGTGTGCTGCTTTTGAACCATTTTGAAGAGGTGAATAGAGAGATATGTCTCTTATTCCTGAAGAGATGTAAAAGTTTTCCTTCCCAACCCATCTTCTGCTATCATCTATTTGCTCCTGTCCCATCTAATGCAGCAGCCTTCTGATGGCTGTTTTCTTTGTGGTGTCAGGTATTAAGCCTCTCAGTTTCTCACCTTGTATTCTTAAAAAGAAGATGAAATCTTTTTCTGAGCCCAATTCTTTGCCTACTCCACACTCAAATGCTCCAGTATGTTCTCCTCCCTAAAGTTAATAAAATCTGAGAGTTCGATTGCTGATTCCATAAGGGAAGCACTTCAGCAGAAATCTGCTGCAAGAACCCATGCATGGTCAGAGAAACACTGAGTCATATGCCCACTCAGGTGGGTTCCTGGCACCTTGTTACAGTGCAGGGATACCTCCTATTCTGCTTTCTGAATTCTCTTGTATCTGCCCCAGGCTGCAGAGCGTTGGTGGAGTTCGTCTATCACGAATCATAGAATAGAGTGTTACTATCTTTAGCACAAGCACATCTGTGCTTCCTTTTATTAACTCCTCTGTAGCATTAGGGAAACTAAGCAAGGACTAAAGTACCAAGCAACAGGTAAATCACCACCAATGAGATCATCACAGTTTCAGCTGAGAAATCACCACAGTATACAGAGCAGTCAATAACAGAGAGAAAAACTACTGCTCTGTGCTTAAGAAAATTGCAGCCAGCAGCTGTACAATGGCTACATGACTTCTGAAAACCAACAAATAAAATTCTTTAATGGGCATATGGCATCTAGTCCTTGTCTGTTGGTCTAGTCAGTTTTTCTCTGCTGCTACCAAAACTGCATTTGCATCGGTTTCTGTTTTTCCTTTCCTAGAGTTACTACTGCCAGTGAGCTGGCATGCTGCTCAAACTGCTTCCATACCTAAACTGAAAGGTAACTCCTTCGGGGTACCTTGCTAAATCTTTCAACTCTGACAGCTCCTCTTGCTGTAACATATCTTTAGTTGAGTTTAAAGTGTGTTACAAACTCTATTTTTCTTTATCAATTTCTGTGTAATTTAAAGTTCCTGACTGCCTTAGCTGCTGAAAATTATTTGCAAATATAATTCAATCCTTGACAATGGATAAGCATAACTCAGCTCTGTCATGCTATTAGTTAATGGTAGATCACTAAATAATAGGCTACCACTACAGCCTATTATTTATTAACTAGGCATTCAAATCTTTCTATTTCAAATATCTTGAATAATTTTTGATATTTTTTTTTTCTGGATATTTGTGGAAGAACAAACTAATGAGTTAAAAGTTAGCAAAAAATAAACAGCAAAAATCATAAGACTGGAAGAAATTAATAACAAAACCAAGGTAATGTTATTTTGCATTTTTTTTCATCTACTTTTATAGATCTAAGTGCTTGAGCACCTGACAAACAACAGGGAAAACACAATGTTATATGCAGGTACAGTTACTATTGTAATTGAAATATATACCTTAGCACCTGGAAGCCTTCATTCTATTGACAAGTACATGCTAAACAGAGTACTGCTATTTTTTGTTGTGTTTTCTACATTTTATTAGCTAGAGATGCTATGTTTTCACAGTATAAACAGACACAGAAGTATATTTTCTCCTGTTAATAATGCACAGGAAGCCATGCTGCAGACATTTCAGTACAGGCTGGCCACCTCTTCTATGTTCATCTGCCTCAGTGCAGGAAGACCCTGATCTGTGACTAGAGTTTCTAGGCATTTCTAGGAGGGGCATTCAGATGGTAACTGCTCAGCAATAGTAGATTGGGACTGAAGAATGACCTGCTTTAGCAGGCAAGAGCCAGGTGACTGCAGAACCTGGTTATACTGACTGGAAGCTGGAATGCTAGGTGGGGAACAACTCCGTACCAAGGAGGAAAAAATCTCTTATAGCTAGGGTGGGAAATGCTGCAGTGATGACTTGGAATGATGTGGCTGATGCTGTTGCAATTGTGCCTAAGGAATTGTCCTATGCTGCATCTTTGCAGTCTGCCTGTTGAATGTAAGGCAGTGGAACTCTGCCCAATGCATTGTGTGTTACAAAATTTCCCCGTCCACATTCCTAGTGAACTAAATGCATCACTCTACATGCATATTGATGGAGAAGATCTAGGAAAGGTTTACAGGTATGAGGCAACATTCAGTTACACATGGAATCCTGCCTCTATAGACGTTACCATCAAATGAGGAAGATTCAGGCGGAAGCTGTCATGGTTTAAGAATGGTATTCTTCAATTTAGTGCTCCAGCTGAAACCACTCCAAACCACGTGCCACTTGCTTACTCTCTCCTGCCCCTTCTCCTGATAGAGGCCTGGGCTGAGAGAATTGGAAGCACAAAAGGTAAAGGTGATGAGTTGAGATGAGAACAAGTTACTGAAAACAGCAATGAAATAACTATATATATATATATATATATATATAAAACAATGAAACTATAGCAGGAACAATATTAATGACAGAGTGTACAAGAAAAAGATTAATGATTTACACGTGATTTCTAATCACAGGACCCTCCTGACAACACCTGAACGTTACACTACATGACCTGATGTAGTGTCATGTAGTGTGACAGATGACACTACCTGATACTCCTTTACCCTGTCTAGGAAAAAACCTCCCTTCCCTGCACCCTGGAAATGAGGTGAGGTGATGTTGCCTAAAATAAGAAAAAATATTAAAATTGATAACATAAAGAACTGACTTTCAATGAAAGCTTTCAGGTACATATTATACGTATGCACAGCACTGAATTTTCAGTTTTTATAAGTTTAACTAGTTAGTATGTCTAACAAGTACATCTGATAGGAGAATGGTTGCCCTGGTAACCCACCCTTGCATCTGCCCCATTGGAGCCCCTCCAAGGGTTCTTAGCCTTATATTTTGTTATGTCTATGAAGTATCTTATTATTTCGGCCGAGGAGCTGGTGCAAAACAGGATGTCCTTGTTAGAGGTTCTTTTCCTTGCAAGTAAAACCAAACAGAATTTCAAGAGAATAATATGTGAGAAAGGGTAACTATTGTTCCAAACTGGGAGAAAGTGCTAGAAATTATACAGCCATATATTAAAAATCTACAAAGCTACAAATATATAAAAACACCATGTAATCTCGCAGCTTTGGCACATGCAATGTGATATGTTCTGCCAGTCCTCTGGGATACTACCCCAAAGAAGTCCTTGATGAAAGGAATTATTCCTGCACCACAGAAAAATCACAGGCCTGGCTCTCATTCTCAGAATCTGAGTCCTCCCTATGATGGTCAATTAAGAATCATCTGCAGGGACTGCTACGACTAAAATGGCTGTACACTTTTTCTGTATCATCCTCCACTCTGTCACATTGCCTTTCAGATATTTTATTGCCCTTCCTTCATCATGGAGTCTATGCTCTAACACTGCTGCTAAAAATCAAGTCTGGGACTATTAACCCAAATAAAAATCTGTGTGTGAACCTCAAGGTGACTCCTCAGACAACCTTGCATCCTCAATACACTTCTATGTCCTATTGTCCTTTATAGCTACTACTCACACCTACCCACAGTTTTTAACCTTCTTCATCACACTTCTATACTTCTCATATTTTTATCTCAGCAATCATAAAATTTGTTCTGGCCACCACCACTTCTCTGAACAGCTCTTAAAATTGCTGGCAGCCACTATGCAAGAACATTTAGTTGCGAAATCCTCAAACTGAAAGGGCATGTATTGGGATTCAAAGTATTCCCAAGCTGCACAAATCTCCTGCCCTTGCTGTCGTCTTTCTTTGACTACCTGCTCTTCTCATTCCTGTAGTGCAGTTTGAGCAGGTATTGTCTTACTGATCAGACACTGACTTGTGAACCTTGTCAGAGCACAGCTCTCAGAACCTGTAGAAAGTTCATAGCAAATATATTTACTTTCTTCTTTTGCCCTGCTCATGTTGCTAGGCTTAAGCTGCTTTCATAAACTTTTTAGACAAGCACAGAGGAGACATGCATCTGTGAACTGAAAGAGTGCTAAAAAGGACAGACAAAAGGGCTCCATGGCTGGGAATTAATTCTGTAGGCAGCTGGTCATGATTTGACCTCTCTCTCTCTCTTTCCTGAGAGACTATTTTCTCTAAAAATGCCAGACAAGTTATTTTCAAGAGTCCACTTCAATGTTACAAATCCCAGGTCCAAGGAACCCTTATATGCACCATAAGCATAAGTTGCAGTAATTCTGAAGAGAGAAGCTCTGGTCTGATAGTAGCCATTCTTCCAAAAAAGTCTCCCAAGGACAAAGAAATTAGATAATTTCCTGAAGTGCTCTTGGTTCTGCAAAGAGTCTGGGACCATCCTCTGTTCTGCCCTGAATAGCTGGAGTTCAGAGGATCTGCAGATGATTGAGTCACTGTGTTCAACACCCATCTATGCCTGAGAAAAAAGCCTGAGTTGGATCATCTCCAAATTAGGCTCTGCAACAGGTCTGGGGTTCAGAAAGGAAAATCCTTTGATGCTGTCTCTCTGTGGACAATTCTGTCTAGGAGATGTGTCTAAATTCTTGTTCAGGCAATCCAGTAATTTGACTTAGAGATCAAATTGGAAGGGTGTTTCTTTTTGACTGGTTTCTGCATTTTTCAGAGTAATTTATGGTCTGAGAGGGAGAACTATATTGGGGTCCTCTATTAAATGTGGAAAAACCTTCTTAGATTTCACCTTTTCTATTTTGGTGTTGTATTTCAGAATGAGGCAGGAGACACACTTTTTGCAGTATCTTGTGTGACTTCTGAAATGCTGGGTGGAATTAATGTCAGGGGGTAATACTTGGGGCTTGCTCTAAGATCTATTTTTGGTCATAGAGTGGATGTATTTTAAGAAAAAAAAAAATCTACTGGAAAATGCTAATGGGTTTTTTAATCTTCCCAGGATAAAGTGTATGTCATATAGTGACAAGTACTCTATCTTTTGACTTGGTTCCCTGTACAAAAAGACTTCTTGCTCTCAAACTCACATTGGCCTTTTCAGCTCCTCCCTGGGATATGCCAGTGTCTCAGTATTTTTGACTGCTGTCTTCTTCTGCCATTACTATTAGCTGTCTTCAAAGCAGCAGGTATGTGGGTTGTCTTGGAAATAGCAGGAAGAGGTATTCACAAATATGCTAGTAAGCCTTAACAGTGGATTCATTAGGGGAGAAATATATATCCTCTTTTTGTGGCACACAAGTGGACCAGGTGAGTCACCAGGGTCACATTTTTAGACTGAAAGATTCTGATGCAGACAGGTACATATGTAAAGTACTGAACTCCATTTTCCCTTTTTCAGAGCTTGTGTTAATAAGTGTTGGAAAGCAAGGATGGAAATAGTTTAATATGCATTTATTTGGTGGGAGGCAGATAGAAACTACACAGGGACCATCTGTTGAAGATCAGATAGAGAAAAAATAATGTACTAGAAGAATGAAGGTTACTGGTGATGTTATGGGGGTTTATGGGATATCACACCTATCTTATGTTCCTCTGAAATGTTCCTAGGGCTTGCAATATGTATGTAGATTATATACTTCAGTCTGGGACGAGTGTAGAAGATTTGTTAGGCCATGGGGATATAGTCAATATCCTCAGTGGTTCTTAGAGAGCTGTTGAGCCAACCAAACCCTAGAGAGGGGGTGCAATTTTCAAAGTACAGATTCCTACTGTCAATTAAGATATTGTAAGCATATAAACAAACAAATGGGGCTTCCAGATGTGACACAGATCTTATGAGAGTTACTCAGGCTTACTGATATTCTACTGAGGTCAAGTGGGACAGCCTGCACTGTCTGAAATGAGACCAGATCTCCAGTTAATACAGCCAGTGAGGAACAGAGTGACTCCTCTACAGTCAGAAAGTAGAGGCTTGATGTTCTTGTTCACATGTAGGGTATCTAGTGTTATTTGGAATGACTTAAGGCGTAATGCTTCTTTACTCAAATGCGAGTCCAGATAGAAAGGTCTTCCTAAAGTCTTGAACTGTATCTGTCATCTCCAACTGGTTCTCCAGTAGCCCGGATATCCAGTAGCCCAGGTGTCCTTAGTAAGTGGTTCTATATAACTATGTGCGAGCAAATAAATTGAGTCCATAATATTAGTAATTTTAAAATGTTCCAATACTTCATAGGTTATTTTAAAACATGTTTTAACCATAATTTTAATAGCAGATAATTCTATTTATATGATAAAAAGAGAAATACCTCATTTCTCTCTGTGTCACGCACACTGACAAGTACATGCACATACTAATAATTTCCTCTCATCTGTTATCCTCCAGCTCTCCTCTTCAATGGCTGCAAAAAGTTCTGAGATCTCAGTGTGAATGAAGCTCATATGAAGAAAGAATATTTTGCTAGTGCTCTACTGGTTTCTGGGATGATAGTAAGATTACTCTTATCCCAGAATAATAGTGTACTCATTGTACAGTGTCTCAGAACTGGAATGTCATAAAAAAATATATCACACTCCAACTTCTACATGACGCCAATAATTCCTAGTTTGGACAAGGAATGTGGGCTGATTTTAGACTGGGGTAGAATAATTTTCTTCACAGTACCTAATACTGACCTATGTCTTGGACTTATGATGAAAACAGTATTGATAACCCAGGTATGTTTTCATTATGGCTGAGCTTTTTTCACACAGAACCAAGGCCTCTTCTGCTCCTTAACCAACCCCACCAGTAAGGAGGATGGGGTGCACAAGGAGTTGGGAGGGGACACAACCAGGACAGCTAATCACAAATGACCCAATGTATATCACATATAATGTGGCATCACGCTTAGCATATAAGTCAGGGGAGAAGGAAGTGGGTCAAGTTTGGAGTCGTTACATTTTGTCTTCCCAAGTTACCATCATATATGATGGGGCCCTGCTTTCCTGGAGATGGCCAAACACCTGCCTGACATGGGAAGTGATGAATAAATTCCTTGTTTTGCTTTGCTTGAGTATGTGGGTTTACCTATTAAACTGTCTTTATCTCAACCTGTGTTTTCTCACTTTCAGATTTTTGATTCTCTCCCTGATTCTGCTTGTGGGGAGAGTGAGTGACCACCTTGCCGACTGAAGTTGGCCAGAGGTTGTTGGTCAGATTCCTCCATGTTCACTTAATTGTTTTAGATGTCTATTCTGGTGATTTATTTTTCCAGACTGAATCACAGATGCAAATTCTTAATTTTAACACCATTATAATAGGTCTGATTTCCATGGTTGAAGAGGAATCTTAAATCAAATTATTATTATTCAGTGTTTCAAATTAATTTGATGGTTCTACCTTTTTGAAATAATTGTCGTTAATAAAGATATATTGCTTGCAAGAATACAATTTCATCCATGTGCTTGTCTCCACAGAGTGAGAATCAAAAAAGAGAAAACTCATCCTTCTTAATGAATGCAGTCTATTTATCTCTTCATGATTTCGTAAGTAGTTAGCATGTAAAGAGTTTGAAAAGCTGTCACATCCAAGGATAGGACCATGATCTTGACCTTGCAGTCGTGATGCAAATTCCGACAGTGATTTGCTTCATGACCTTGCACAAGTCAGCCTATTGAAGGCAGTGGGAGCATTTCCCAGGATTTGTACCTGCATGAGCACACTAATTATGTTCTAGGTAAAAACTCTTTTAAAAATGCTTGCATTTTAAATGTAATGCTAAAGGTAACAAATTTTAATGTTTAAAATTTAAAAATGTGTGCATCCCTCTTAGGCAGCCTCCTCTATTCCACACATCTTCCACATGTTGCTTGTGTCCATTAAAGAATCTTGTTAGGCAGTCCAGATAAAATCATGGTTGACCATGGCCTTTTCCCTATTGTAGATATAGTATTAATATTCCAGAAAATGTTTTTATTCATGCTTACTCTTTATTCAAGTGCAACACTAAATTGGAATCAAGTCTCTTGATTGTAACGTGGTAATGGTCTACTTTGCCAACATAACATGTTTGTCACTGTTCAGGATTTCTCTGGGTGTGTGCAGCTACATACAGCCTATGAGCCATTAATAAGTTATAATAATTCAATATTAATCCAATTTTGATATTAATATAATTCATGTTAGAATATTAAGGGGGTTTTGATTTTTTTTCAAAAGAATATGCTAGAGCTTATGCATGTTGGTCACAAACCTTCCCATTCTAAACTAAGTCAAAGAAATTTAAATAGAAGATTCCAAATTATGGCTGTTTTCATTTTTCATAGAAAGAAGATATTTCAATTCATTTCTTTTTTCCTTTTGGGCCTCTTAATATTTACACAGCATTAATGTAAGGGAAATTGTTTTAAATAACTAAAAGCTCTGTATTTGTATTATCCTGTCTTTTTTGTTATTTCATTTCACGTTAATATAGTTGAGCATTGTTGGCTCTCATGACCATGCCTCCTTGCTTTTATTGTAACAATATAGACATTCTTCTTACAAATCAAAGAAAATGTTTATTTTATTTGCAAGTTACATAGAAGAAAATCACCTATTATGAACAACATCTTAGAAACTCAAATGTTTCATACCCCTAGTCCAACAAGTTTGTGTCCCTGAGAAGAACAAGAGGAGTTTTATTTCTCTTGGAGTTTTTTGCCCCCTAAGAGGGGCAAAAGTATGGATATTTTTAGTCTGCCCGACTATCCATATAATCTGCCCAATACGGATAACCCACTGTAAAACATATTCAATTTTTGTTACTTCTCCATGTACCTTTATTCACAACAATGGTATCACATCACACTAAGTGAAGATGTAATACAATTACATTACTACTGAACATTTTCTATACATCCATGCTGAATTTTATCCTAGATAACTGTATAATGTACTTTTATTAGGATATTTTTTGTCCCTTTACTCAATATATTTAACCCTTCCTTCCCCTCAAAAAATCTTAAAAAGTCCAACCCAAAAAATATGACAGAAAATAGAGGTAAACAGTGAACAAACTGAACACAGGTATTCAGATACCTGATACTTTTGTCATTACCTGCTTCACTGGTTATTGTATTTAGATGTCCATTGAGTGTACTTCTCAATTTTGGATCCATAGTAGTACAGAGTCTTAAGCAAATATTTTATGACAGCATTGCTAGACAATACAATTCTTATTTCAGAATGTTCTTCTTCAAGTATCAAAATTGGCAGTGAGGATTCTAGTAGTGTCTTACAATACTAAGCCTTCAAATTCTCTATGCTGTGTTACATTACAACCAATAGGACTCCTATTTCACACCATAGAGAAGCACATAATTTTCTTATGATGGAAACTGTTAAATCCCTTTTAAATACCTATCTGTATTTTTGGCATTTTTTTGGAATAAGTTTCTCTAGGCCAAACTGCTTGGAGACAGAGCTATAGAGCATCCCTGAGCAGTGCATTATTCCTTGACCCTCTTGCCTTCAGGTGAGATGTGGCAAGTGTTAGTAGATCATTCCTGTCACAGTCTCATACAATAAAGATATGGGGACTTACATACAAAAAGATATCTTATTATAGCAAGTAGTCTAAAATGAGGATATTCAGCTGATAAGGCAAAGACCTGCAGTCAGATCTCTAGTTTTCTGAGTTTGGAGCAGCATCCTTAATTCAGATCTCCCTTAAGAGTGTTTTTGCCACCCCAGAGACTGTGCCCTGGTGTGGGTCCTGCTGCTTCAACCTCTTCTGTTTTGTATGAACGATGACAGTCTAGGGCACAAGGCCTGAAACCTGTTTCACATAGTAATTATGAATAGCGCTGCCCATTTTGGATGAAGAGATTTTAGCATTATGTATATGATGTGATCTGGCACGTCATTTTTCCTCGTGTCATTTTAGTGTACAGATTTAATTATGACGAGTAACATTGGAATAAAATATCTTTCCCTAATTTCAGTGCTATGCCATAATTGCATATTACAAATGGATAAAATAAAAACAAGCATCCAACACTGGTGCCTTAATTGGGGCTTTCAAAAGCAACAAATAGAACTATAAAACCAGTTGTTAGTGTAAAAAGTAGACTTCAAAAAAAACCACGTGGGGAAGGCATTGACTAAGAGGACTTACAGATTGTTTTTAACCATACCACTGATCTGTCAGACTTCTGGCAAGTCATTTATTCTTCCTGAAAAAATAACACAAATAGAAGTAGTAGAACAATTTCAGTTGAATATCAGAGCTGATTTTCTGTAGAAATTCCATGCTTTGTAAGAATTTCTGCCTTTCTTATTCTCCTCATTTTCCCCAATTCCAGTCTGCAAAACTGTGATACCGCTTCAGTATCCTGCAGGAATGTTGCGCAGACACCAATTATTATGGTGATAAACAGTGTAAAAAACCAATAAAGAAAATATTTTAAAAAGATACTCTAGCCAAGGGGCTAGAGGTAAAAAGCCAATGTCACTGAGTGTTTGCTGTACTGGCCTGTCCTGTGTCCTGTAAGCCATCATTTCTAGGGAAACACAGAAAGGAGCAAAAAGGACATGTGCAGGGAGTGCAGTAGATCCCTTTGTGCTCCCATTTGCTATCCATATAACGTGAAAAATGTGAATAAACTAGCATGACCAGTAAAATAAATTTACTTTAATATTAAATGTAGCTAAAAAGATGGGATGTTCCAATAGAATGGAGAACTGCAGAATAAAGAGTGGGGGGTGGACTGTTTAAATTCAATGAAGTTTAAAATATGTTATTTCAATTAAAACAATAAGCATATCCTTTAAAACTTTTATTTCAGTGAAATGTATTGGTTTTGATACCAAATAAACTTTCACAAATCAGAAACCTCAGGAAGATGAACTGCAATTTTTAGATTAAAAGAACCCACAATGAATCAAGTTTATTTAAAATCCCATTGAGCTCTAAAACAGGCCTATTCTAGAACTGAAAAGAAGGAAATACACACAGAAGCATATTCTTCTGTGCCAAGTCTGGGTGTGCATTGCTCAGATTTCTCCAATTCATATATTTTATCATTGAATAGTCAATATCTGAAAACCCTTTATGTATGTATTCTCACAGAGTAATAATACTCTAATTATAAATTTACTGAAAGAGCATGAAAGTTGTGTGTGACTAAATGACCTGCAAATGTTCACCCAGACTAAAGTCACATGCTTAGCAGGAAATTGAATCCTGGTATTGAAATTTCCAAGTTAATGCTTAATCTAATACTGGATTCCCTAATTCTGGAACTATCCTTCTTTATTGCATCCAATACAGGGAGTCAACATACCTGCCTTTTCTCTTTTGCGATCAGCTCCCTGCCTTTCTTGAAAAGATGTGAATACAGATCTCACCAATTCTACATTATGTATTTTACACTACGAAAGGCAAACACAGTGGCTACAGAGCTCATTTCATTTATTCTAGGAGATATATATTTCATACTATGTGCAAAGGATTTTCCTAATGAAGAATTAAAAAACATGTATTGTCCCATTCTAGCACTGTCCCAGTCCACAGCAACATGTCTCAAGTAGCTTTTACAGTAATGGAATTGTGCTGTCATTCAAGGGAGTTGCATTTTGTGTTCTGCTAAATGACATTAAACCAGTGAGGAGCCCTTAGACTACTGCACTCTTTTCTTAATCAAAGCACATTAGGAAGATAGGAGGGGAAGAAAAAATTTAAGAGGTTGTCATTGTAGACAAGCCACCCTGGAAAGAAGCCATGACACTGGGAAAGGGGAGGTAGTTTGGAAATCTGTGTACTTCTTCAGTATCAGTGATTTCTGCTCTGAAGTCAATGAAAGTGTTGAAAGTGTTCACGTGAGTTAGCAGACTAGATATGAGATTGTCATATAACAGTAACTTTCTGCTTTGCTGATAACGAAGATAAAGTTGGCCAAATTTTACTGTTTATCACTCCTCTCTCTTCAAATCTATGTTCTAGAAATTGCTTACATATTAAATTAAATTGATTTGTTCAAGAAGGTTGGAGATATCCTCAGAGAGATTCAAAATCTTTTTGCATGTGGTCCTGGGCAGCTGGCTGTAGGTGGCCCTGCTGGAGCAGGGAATTCAACTAGATAGGCCTTTCCAACCTCAGCTATTCTGTGAGTCTGTTTATTACCAGAATAATTCTCAATCATGTCTCTATATTTTACTTTCATTTATTAAATATTATGCATTCTTTGGGTCCCGAGCTACATGAAAATTTGAACCTCTAAAATAGAAAACATGCAATATCTAAGAAGGCATTCAGCTGAGAGGGGCTTCTGATTGCTACTTAAATAAAACGAAGAAATATTGTCTGGGTAAGTTGACCTTGGCTAGCCACAAGGTGCCTACTAGCCTTCTCTATAACTTCACCCCATCAACAGGATGGCGTGAGAAAAATACAGTGAAAAGCTTTTGGGTCAAGATAAGAACAGGTGCTCACTCAGCAGTTGCCATCACAGGCAAAAAGGACTCAACTTAGGGAAATTATTTTATTAGCAAATGAACAGAGCAGGTTAATACAAAATAAGAACAAATCTAAAAATCATCTTCCTCTCATTCCTCCCTTCTTTCCCAGACTCAACTTGACCCCTAATTTCTCTACCTCCTGTACCCGAGTACTATGAGAAAGATGATTGCAGTCAGTTCATCACATGTTCTCTTTGCCACTACTTCTTCCTCACATTCTTCCTCTGCTCCAGCATGGTTCCCTTCTGTGGGCTACAGTCCTTCAGGAAGACTGCTCCAGCATGGGTCATCCATGGTGTCACAAGTCCTGCCATCAAAGCTGCTCCAGCATGGGCTTTGCTCTCCATGGGGCCGCATGTCCTGCCAGAAGTCTGCTCCAGTATGGGCTCCCCATGGGGTCACAGCCTCCTTCAGGCATCCACCTGCTGCAGCATGGGGTCCTCCATGGGCTGCAGATGGATATCTGATCCACTATGGACCTCCATGAGATGCAGGGGGACAGCTGCCTCACTGTGGTCTTCACCATGGGCTGCAGAGGAAACTGCTCTGGTGCCTGAAGCACCTTGTTCTTTTCTTTCTTCAGTGACCTGGATATCAGTTGTTTCTGTCACCTATTCTCACTCCTCTTTTCCAGCTTCCTTTTTTGCAACTTATTTCCCTCTTTCTTAAATAAATTATCACAAAGGTGCTACTATTGTCACTGATGACTCGGGTTTGACCAGCATCAGATTTGTCCTAGAGCTGCCCGGAACAACCTTTCTCAGACATGGTGACATCTTCTCACAGAAACAAGTGTGACAGCCCCTCTACTACCTAAACCTTACCATATAAACCCAACACAACCTTGAAAATCAAATTAAATTAACAGGTTATGAAAACTGTGCAAAAAAGATTGTCCTCCAATGTATAAAGCCAGCGTAGCAGCTACCCCCAAGGACAGGAAAATTAGGCATGAAAGATGGAGTGAAATCAACAGACAAATGTGTCCCATAAGCTGAGGTCAAATGAAGTCATATGAAAATAAAAATGAAGGGACAAAAGAAGCATACTGAGCATAATAGCATGATACACAGAAAGACACATTTAGACACTGTAAGTAAAATGATCCAGGAAGTCAAAATTTTGTAGAATACAGAATACATATAAATTTACTGATATTTTTGAAATGGGCCTGCAGATGATTGACAGCCCTCATGTACACTTAAAAGGCAGTATGTAGATACAGATGTTGTAAACAAAGTAGCAGAGAAAAAAATATTTGTGTTAATAATAATTTCGTTTGAACCACACTCTAAGATCATGTGGAATAATCTGTAAGGGATTTATGACGCAATTAGTTCCAACATTCATCTGGGAGAAACGCAGAATATGAACTTTTACAGTTTGAAAAACATTCAGAATAGAAATACATTTTTCTGGCTAAGTTGTTTTTCTTTCTTTTTTATTTTTTACTTTTTAGAAAGCAAATTTCAAGGTCAAAATGTTCCCATTTACTGTGTAACCACTATAGCAGCTTTTCATACCATGTTTCTAGTCCTCATCTGCCATGCTACTGTTATAAAGAAGTGAGATGGAAACAGCTCTTAAAACTACTTTTTTTGCTCTTAAGACTTCATATTGCTTGAAATGTAAATCCCTATCCAAGCCAAGTTCTGAAAAAAATATTAAGTAGGATAGACATCCAAGATACTGAGTATAGGAAATCCAAAATAGATTTTGCATTCTAGGAACGAGTCCATCTCTTTTACACTATAATATATTTCAAGATACTTTCTGTTTTGCAGTCTTTCTGTAACAGCAAAATCCATTCTATTCCACTCTGCAGGTCTAAAGTAGCTGGAGTTTTTCCCATATACTACCTTCTATAAGTCTCAGCAGGAAAGAGCAGGTGGATTAATTCAACTTAATGGAAATAAAATTACATCTTTCATGATACAGATACGTTTTGAGACTTGTCACAGCTGGTCCTGGAAGGTAATGCAAAGATTAGTACAATGGCATGCCATATGAGGTGCACTCTGAAAAGGAAGTTCACCTTCTGCTCAACGCATCTTTAAAAGTATGCATTCAAGGAACTTTTTTAAACCTGTGCTTTAACAACTGGATAGTTTCTTTTAGCTGGACCAGAGGCTTGGGACCTTTCTCTGTGCCGTGTACTGGGCTGCATGATGTAACCTGGATGACATGTTGTCTGGAGGATAACTGTGTGACTTGTACTGATAATGGATCATAGTATCCAGCTGGATTGTTGAGTCTAATTAAAAAGATAAGTGTGGAGTGTTCTTTGAAATATCTTATCTGGGTTTATTCCAGTTAACATCATATACTAGAAATAATTTTAGAGTAATGCAAGTAAACGGAAACCTAGAGTCCCTTTAGAAACTGCCTTTTAGTGCTTGTGGAGCGTGTTTCAAAAGCCCAAGGTAGTCCCTGGGCAATATCACTTCCCTAAACTTTGCTTTCAGCCTGTCTGTTTTTCTGAAGTCATTTCCATCAGGATATTCAGATTACACATCATTAATCCATAAATGTCATTTAGCATTAAACCCTGCCCCAAGTATACCAGTAATTAAGAAAAATGTCACTATTTTGTCTTTCTTGGGTTTGTCTGCAAGAAAAATGAGTGTTGACTAGTAGTTACCACTACCTGCTCAATAAGAAAGATTTCAATTATTTGCATAAAAGTCACATATTTAGAAGATTAATGTACTTTTTAAATCTAAGTGGAGAAGAGACTCTACTGGAAAAGTACATACCCACAATTATTAAAAACTTCTTTTACTGATGGTGAAGTGTAGGGTGCAGTAGTTCTCTGTGAAAATTACTAAGTGAACTGTTTTGTCTTTTACGTTATTTAAAATTATCATAGTTTGCAACTTTCTGTGAAACTGCAAAACTGTGTGGGTACCTGAATCAGTTTTATCTTTAAATACTCTTCAAATTATTTTTGAATATGGAAAAAATAGTGTACTATAATAAACTTGTTTCTAGAAGAGGAAAAGCTATATTTCAAGCCACTTTATGTCCCTGTTTGTATTTCATGGACAAATCAAGCAATTTCACAAAGATTACAGCTATTTGTGAATAGTTTTGGTCTCTTGAACCTTCTTTGAGTGAACATTTACAGTCTTTATGTTCTCAACTAAGCTCCAGTTTCAATGTAGTAGCCATAACAATTGTGGGGAGCTTATGCCATACTAACAAACAAGGCCCTGATGTATTTCATCTCAAAAAAAAAAAAAAAACCAACAAAACAAAACAGAAAAAAACCCCTATATAAATATAGTTCAGAGGTCTGTGACTAGCTGTTGGTCAAAGCTGCTGTCAAATACTTATGTACATGGAGTTACACCAGCAACTGGGAAATACTTGTGCCGTTTCCTGGTTCGTGCTCGTTAGCAGGGAAAAAGGGTGATAACAGTCACATATGTTGTGGGGGTCATTTCCATTCTGGAATGCACATTATTGTTCTTTCCCTTCAAACTTTGGGGGCAAAGTACAATGTGTTCCTTTGCCTACAGCACAGTCACCTCTTCCTTCCATCCTAGCCCATGCTCCTGAGTGTTCACTGTCCCTGAATATCACAAGGTTGCTTTTGCCCCCTTCTAATTGTCTCTTGGTTTTCTGATTGCTTTTCTGTCTGACAGATCTAATACTCACACATGTGGAAGTCTTATGTACTAAGAATGAATAATGGCCTATGGTAAGTGGAGCTATGCAGAAAAGAGTAATTGGTTTCCATGCTGCAACTTATGGGGATGCCAATCCCGGAAAGATATGATCAATAGGCACAGTGAACATAAATGAGGCAGGCAACAGAAGATGTTCATACTGGAAGGTATGTGTTTCCTAAGCTTGTATTAGTAAGTGAGTTGCTAACTTAGTGGTATTCTGAGGGCTCAGGATATGGGCATGAGCTGTTGTATGTAACATTGCAGAGACAGCACAGTCTCTGGTATAGCTCTGGCTTAGGCCAAACTGCATTTTAGGCAGATTACACCTTGTGCCTTGGAATGGTAGGGAACAGCACCATTGCTAGCTGGTAGTTTGGAGAGCTTACAGAATGGATATCCCCTGTGTCAAAAAGCAGTAACTGACCAGTTTTATTTGCAGGTACAGATGTAGCTTTGAGTGCCAGTGGAGACCAGGTCCAATGCAATAAGGTGACAGCTGTCCTGCCTTCCAAGCAAAAGATACACAAGCAGAATTGTGTTTACCACCATCCTTGCCTGTACAGCCCAGCATGGGTTAAAAGTCTAGGGAGGTATTAGGCTGCACTGCCTCATCTGCTCCAGAACAAAACATTTTTAATTTCTTCTCCCTTGCTTAAATGAATTGTGAATCCCATGTTTGTCATTTTTAATGAGGTTTGTGATTGACTTTATGATTGATAGTAGTAATTAACATTTTCTGAAATAGCAATACATTAAATCCTGGGTAAATTATGCAAGCTGTATAACCTCAATCCCATTTAATCTGAAATTTAACTTTTTCTGTTTTAGAGACTCTTTTCTCATTTCCTATAAACCATATTGGTCTTTCTTTTCTGATGCATTCCCAATCCTCCAGTATAAAATTTAGCAAAATTTTTATGTTCTTCTGTTGCGGTGAGCCATGGCCAGAGCCATGGTCAGCTGGACCAAGCAGACCAAAAGGTCCATTGGTTTGATGCCTCCACAGCACAAGGGCTCAAAGGCACAGCAAGAACCCAAACTGCTGTGTGAAGCACGCTGACCATTGGCTGCTCCCTCCCCTTATGGCTCATATTTGGTTATTTCTCCAGAAAGTTCTACATTACTCAGTAGTTGATTGGCCTCTGTTACTCCTCTTTCCCCACTCCTTCTCCCATTCACTCTGATCCCTTCTCCCCCCTCTTTTAACACCCCATATCTGGTATTTTATTTATAATAACTTGGTTATTATGTGTTCTCCACGCCTATTATATAAGGGTGTAAGACCCCACACCCGCCTTATGTCCCCGGCTTTCCTTGTGGCTTTCCCCGTGGGTTTTTGTTCTCCAATAAACCTTTCCCTGCCCCCACAAGGGAGTCCCTCCACTTTGTTCCTGCCTCCTTCACACACCTAGCCATCGGTGGGCAAGGCAAACCCGAGCCAGAGTTTTGCCTGCCCTCCTGTGCCGCGATCGGCTTCCGACCCCCAGCCAGGGCAGGTGGAGCATTGCCCAGTGCTCGGGACAGCTGGCAAGAGCACCATGGCATTCTTCAGTAGATAATTTACACAATAAGCTAAAATACACCATGCCTTTGGGAGAAACATTTTACACTCATTTTTTTCAATTCAGTTCCAAAAAAATCAGTATCATACAAAAAAATTCTCTTTTCAATTTAAACATTTACTTCTGCAGATATTGGTAACTAACAGTAAATAAGATGCTCATAAGCCTTTTTTTTTTTTTTTAAATCCATTCTTGAAATATCCCCTGCCATCCATTTTCATGGCTGCCAAGGATAGGATACGCTCACTCTAGTTATCAAACAGTAAGAAGTCTGAATTAGGTTTTGACCGTCCATAATCAGTGGAGAAAGACAGGCAACTCCAGAGGGTTATTCATTCTCTCCTAAAATAAAGGGGTTGAATCACCCTCTGGAACTGCCATCTATTTACCCTTGATTGCAGAGGGAATCTTGATGACTGCTTTATAAAAATACTTGATTATGCAGTCATTTTAAATGAACATAAATTTAGGTTGTTGTCAAAAGTGTGGACCCACCTTGCTCCACTGTGTCTCCTTATTTCCATTTTTTTTTTGATGCTGTAGGAGTGACAGCTGGTAAATGATTGGTTATAAAACTGGATATGATTTTGGGGTTTTTTTAAGTTGGGTTTCATGCAGTTGTATTCCCTGATTTGACTTCCACAGTGATTGCAAAAACTTAGCACCAGTACAAGCATTTCTGGGAGCCATAACTGCTCATTTTAAAGTTGCAGAAAAGTACTGTCTTAAATTAAAGTCACTATGTAACCACAATTTATACAAAAATAGATTTAGGTGAAATGAATCTTTTAATTGAAACTCTGTTCTGTTGCCTAAGCATGATGCCTTACTGTCATTTGAGACCACTTTTGGTAACTTTAGAAGTGTTATTTTGTTTAGGATTCAGACATTAATGTACTCTTAAAGGTGCAATTGCAGCTATATATTTCCCAGGGTATCTATGAGGAAAATATGCCTTGAAACTGATAGACTTTTGAGATACAGGAAAAGAGCTGTTATTTTCTTTAACATATTACCCCCAGTAGTATGTAAATAAAGGCTCCAAAGAACCCCTTCCATAATAAGTACTGTAGCCCCAGATAAGTAATCAATCTCTTTACACTTCATATATGGCTCAGGATTGCATGTCGTATATTTTCCTTCTTGTCCAGTAACATGTTAGGGTTTGTCTTTTCTCTCATTCAATGTTTAATGAGAGCATCTTTTCAGTGTTTCATAAAAAAGAAATGCTCAAGAGGCAAAAAGAAAGGAAGGAATTTCCACAATGGACACCTGGAATCTCAGCCCCTACACACACTAATGCAGTGGTGCCTAGCCAGACCAAAAAGGGTTTTCCAGCCTTTTCAATACTTTTAAACTCTCTCAGATTCTGAACATGATAGCTGCACGCAGGGCTGTCCCACTGGGAGTGGTGCCTGCCTCCAACTGACTAAGGAGTGGTTTGTAAGTACTGCTGTTGGGACAAGAAAGTGGTCCAGGCACTGGGCATCTTTCTAGTAATTAGTTGTCAAATGCAATCAAGCCCTGGTGCCTGAACAGGGCAATATTTCACTTAGCTGTGTAGCCATAGCCTTAGAAACATAAGTAAAAATCCTGGCCCATCATGGACAAGCATAAGAATAACTGTTCAGGTAGGAATTTGGTCTTTAATTTTTGTCAAAAATGGAAATGATAAAATTTCATGAACATTTAAAAACTTTTTTTTCCCACTGAATCTGTTTTTCCAGTACTATCTGCAATATGTGGTGTAAAGACACTTTTTTTTTTCTTCTCAAATGAGTGCATTAAAAATGAAACCCCAAGTTAAAATTATTTGGGCTCTTACTTAATATTATTCTCACATCCATAGGCATACAATGAATCAGATGGATTCAATTTAGACTTTTTTTTTGGAGCTAAAAGCCTTATACTAAATGGAGAGATAAATATTTTATACTGTTAAAATAGTATGAAACTTCAAACAAGGATTTTCTTTGACTGAGTAGATCTGAGTTACAGAAAGTTAAAAAACATTTGAATGATCCTCTCAGTATGTGACCAGCTATGCTTTCCTGACATGGAGGAGCTCACCCCAGTGCCATTGTGACTGTTCATTAATAAATTGCTGTCTCCTTTGAAAGGACAAGCTGAAGAATGATGAGAGCTCCTAATGCAACAATAGATGATCTGTTAGTTATTCCCGGAAAAGCCTCTCCTGATAAAAAGTATATTTCTCTGTTAGCATCGCTCTCTTTTTCTAGAATGAGCAAACACAGATATTAGTACTAAAGAGGAACTGAAAATACTTTCTCTTTCATGTAATTAGCAGCAGAAAGGCTAATCACCACATATGGTTCTAGAAGGAACCCTTCCTTCCCTCTTCTCCTCAAAATTTCCATGGTGTAAGCTTTGTCAGCATTTGGTTTTGGCTCTTTCAGATCTGAAAGGGAGAGGACCCAGTAATGGAAACTTTTACCAGGAAGCTCAAAACCTGTAATCAAACAGCCAGAAAAGACTTTGGTCCCAGGTTACAGAGGGACACAGGCTCTTCTTTAGATGTCTTATTCTGAAGCTCAGTCACATTCACAAGATCCTGCTCAGAGGCTATCAAATCTAACAGAGCATAGAGTCCTTTGGCAACTAACTTTGTGCTAGTAAAGTTCCTGTGGTGTTTATCTTTTGCTGCATAATCCCCTGGTGGCTCATTGTGCAGTTTACACATTCGTTTTTACAGAATTAAGTAGACTAGCATTTTTTTTGCCTATAAAACCGATGTAGCCCTTATGTTGTCAGCTGAGCTGAACGCCAACCCTGATTATTCCTAGAGCAGAGCTGTTCTGTGCAAACTCACAGGAATAAAAAAGTTATAATGCCTATCTTTCCTCTAGAGAGAAAGTTGGGAAACTCTTAAAGCTGAAAACTTTAAAAGCAAACACACAAAAAGGAACTTTGCAAACAAATGAAAAAAATATTTAAAAAATTAAACCCCAAAATACATAGAGAACAACAGAAAAAATTGTTTGCCTGTTGGAAAAATTCATTAGCTTCTATTCAGAGAATCTTTTCCATCCTTTCAAATATGCCAACACAATTCTAGGATCAGATAAGAATAATAGAGGAGCAAGCTCCCTCTCATCTATTCTTTTCTGCAAAACAGTAACTGTAATAGCTTCTCCATCATGTTTTAAAATATTACTGGCAGCAAGAAGATAGACAGTAGTTCTTGGTGTAGCATCAGAAGTATGGTTTTGCCTGATGGAGCTACAGAGACATGTCTTATGTGACGTGATTTCAGTTTTTGAAAGGGTTGTCTGAAAAGCAAGCCTCATTGGCGCATATTTGCCTGAAAGATCCCTTACAGATTTCTTATTACAAAGGTTTCCTCTTGGGAGTTGACAGGCAGAATTTCCCGGGGCCTGTGGGAATTAGCAGATGAGGAGAGCAGCCTGCCACATGTAAGGCCTTTCTCCAGTTGTCTAGGTGTAGTTACATCTTAGCAGATCATGAAATTTATAGATTTTCAACCTGACCTTTTCCATTTATTTTTCTGTTGACTTTATCTAGATTAAAGCATGTAGGGCTCAGGAAAGAGAGGTTGACTTGCTACAAACCTGAGAAACATCAAGGAAGGGTGTAAACAAATTAATTTCTTGCAGATTAGGTGGCAAGTAATGATGAGGTATTCTTATTCTGTAAAGATTTTAGGAACATGATGAACCAGGAGCCTAAAAGTAGGTTTTGGGAGAAGTATCCCTGAAAATGCTGGGTAGAGTCGGAGCTCTAACATCTGTGAGTGACCCCCTCATCAACACACTCCAACGAAACCCAAAGAAACAAGACATTTCACAAGATCTTTTTGCACTTTATGTTAGGGAATATTGCTAATATCTTTGAGGTAAGGCAATTTTATAAAATAAATTTTGATCAGAAGTTGCTTATAACTTGTACCTTAGGAACCAGAGATAGTTTTACAAGTAAAATGATCAGCCAGTGTCATTGGTTTCTCTACCAACCTAGTACTGCTGTGACAAATCAGGGTCATACTGATCAGCCTGAGTTTAATTGTAATAAGCTCTGTGTAAGTAATAAGCTCTGGAACAGCGGCTATTATTTACATACATTTTAAATTATCAATTATACATATGGATGTTGAGTCAATTTTTTTTTTCTTTTTTCTTTTTTTAAATTTTAATGATATCAGAAACTATTTCTAGGAAAGTTTTATCTGAACCTCTACAGAAGAAGAAAGACAGGACAGTGCTACAAAAATATCTCTCATCTCCCAGGTGAGTGAATGATATCAAGAACAAGACTAAAACTTACATAATTGAAATTTTTGAACACCAAACTAATTCTGGCAGGGATGATCAGTTGCTGAAGAGAGTGGCCCTTGTGCCAGGATGATCAACAGCAGAGTGCTCTAGCAGGGGGAGCTGGGGGGTTTCCCAAACTGGAAGAACCTCAGGAGAGCTGAGGGAGCTGCCAGGATCCTGCAGCTCACACAACAGCAGCTGACGGGACCTGGGCAGGGCCAGGGACAATGATGGCCAAGCTCCTCACATGCATAAAAGAAGCCCTTAGGCTCTGGGAGGTTTAAGAGTATCATGGAGAGTGGGGGAGAGAGAGACAGACTACTGGAATTGCACCCTTCCTTCCCTGGGACAGGGCTGTTTAGCAGACTGGTCGGCAGAGCCTCTTTGGGCACAGTCCTGAAGAGCGAAGGAGTCCAGGAAGAATCGACATTGCTCAGAAGGAAATCTTAAAGATGCAGGAGCAGACTGTTCCCTTGCACCAAAAGATGAGCCATCAGGGAGGAAGATCAGCCTGGCTAAACAGGAAGCTTTGGCTGGACCTCAGGAAAAGAAGAGTTAATGCCCTTTGAAAGAAGGGTTAGGAAACTCAGGAGGACTATTCAGGATGCCATGAAGTTATGCAGGGAGAAAATTAGAAGGACCAAAGCCCAGATAAAACTTAACTTGGCTGCTGCTGTAAAAGACAATAAAAATGTTCCTATAAATACATGAGCAACAAATGGTGTGCTAAGGAGGATCTCCACCCTTGATTGGATGTGAGGGGAAACATAGTGACAAAGGATGAGGAAAAGGCTGAGGTATTTAATGCCTTCCTTACCCCAGTCTTTAGAAGTAAGACCAGTTGTTCTTTAGGTACCACCTCCCTGAGCTCCAACACAGGGATTAAGAACAAAGTCCCCATAATCCAGGAGGGAATGGTCAGTGATCTGCTACACCATTTAGACCCACACAAATCCATGGGGCTGGATCAGATCCACCCAAGGGTGCTGAGAGAACTGATGGGAGTGCTCACCAAGCCTATTCCCATCATTTTTTGGCAGTCTTGTCTAAAAGCGGCTGTTTCAGTTGACTGGAAGTTGGGAAATGTAACATCCATCTACAAGAAGTGCTGAAAGGAGGATCTAGGGAACTACGGGCCTATCAGCCTGACCTTGGTGTTGGGGATAATTACAGAGCATCTTGAGTGCCATCACATGGCACGTACAGGACAACCAGGGGATCAGGCTCAGTTGGCATAGGTTTGTGAAAGGCAAGTCCTGCCTGATTTGCCTGGGCTGCAAGGTGACCCACTTAGTGGATCAGGGAAAGAAGGATGCTTTAGTAAAACTTTTGACACCATTTTCCACAGCATTCTTCTGGAGAAACTGGCTGCTTATGGCTTGGACACGTGAACTGTCTGGATGTCCAGGCCCAGAGAGTCATAGTGAATGGAGTTACATCCAGCTGGTGGCCAGTGAGTCGTGGGCTTCCTTAGGATTCAGTATTGAGGCCAGTCCTGTTTGATATTTTTGTGGACAATCTGGACAAGGCCATCAAGTGCACCCTCAGTCAGTTTGCAGATAAGGCCGATTTGGCTGGGAGTGTTGATTTCCTGGGGGGGTTGGAAGGGATCTGGACATGCTGGATCAATGGGTCAAGGCCAGTTGTAGGAGGTTTGACAAGGCCAAATTCCAGGTCCTGTGCTTGGGCCACAACAGCCCCATGTGGTACAGGCTGGGTGTAGAGTGGCAGGAAAGCTGCCAGTTGGAAAAGAACCTGGGGATTCTGGTTGATAGTAGTTAAACATGAACCAGCCCAGGTGGCCAAGAAGGCAAATGGCATCCTTGGCTTGTATTGGAAAATAATGGGGCCAGCAGGTCTAGAGAAGTGATTGTCTCCCTGTAGTCAGCGCTGGTGAGGCCATAGCCAAAATCTTAAGTTCATTTTTGGGCCCCTTATGACAAGAAAGACTCTGAGGTGCTGTAGTGTGTCCAGAGAAGGGCAATGGAGGTGGTAAAGGTTACGGAGCACAAGTCTGATCAGAAGCAGCTGAGAGAGTTGGGGTTGTTTAGCCTGGAGAAAAGGGGGTTCAAAGGGGCCATTATTGCTCTCCAGAGCTACCTGAGAGGAGATTGTAGCCAAGTGGAGTTCGGCCTCTTCTCCCAAACAACAAGGAACAGGACAAAAACAGCCTCCAGAGTCCCCCCTGAAGATTTTTATTGAATGTTAGGAAAAATTCCTGCACCATAAGAGTTTTCAAGCCTTGGAACAGGCTGCCCAGAGAAGTGGTGGAGTCACCAGTCCTGGAGGTATTTAAAAGACGTGTACATGTGGCATTAGGGACACTTAGGTTTAGTGGTGGACTTGGCAGTGTGGGGTTAATGGTTGGACTTGATGATCTTCAAGGTCTTTTCCAATATAAACCATTCTATGATTCTATGAATTAGTTTTCACTAGAGGCCTTACACAGATTTTGAAGGCCAAGTTTAGCAGCTCTATGCATACATCTTACAGCAGGATCAAAACCTTTAGTACCAAAATCCTGAGTGCTTCAGCAAGGGGGAAATGTTAATGGAATAAATTTTTTATAAAACCAGCAATACAGGTACAGTCTGTAAGTGCTGTAATGCTCTAGGTTCATCAATACTGCACTTGTTAAAATAATTGCTTATAGAAAAGAGAATGCTGGAACTTACTCTAAACATGCATTCATAGTTTTGTTTTTAATTGTGATCTGAAAAGTAAGATGTACATATGTAAATCTTAGGTCAATTTCATTAATTTCACATTTGCTTTTTGAATCTGTCCTGCACTGCTACACTTCTCCTCAGCACAGCCTTCCCGCCTGTTTCAGGGATGGAACTGGTCTTTCTACCTAAAAGCTACACAAAAAGATTATATCAATTTAATTTTTTTCCATAAAGTAATTATTTGATAACTGAAAGCAGAAAAAATAATTCCTTATCTTTGACTATTTTGAATCTCCAGGTATTGTAAAAACAGCCTTTGACTATTATTCACTACTATTTCCAGCCACAATTATTACTAGAATTTCTGCTTTTAGCCATCACTACTGGGGGATACAAAGGAAATTATGTGATACAGTTAGAGTAAAGCAAACCTCTTACAGGGAAGGATGTGTGCTAACACAAAGGCATCAGAGCTGTCTGCTAATCTCATAATACATGCAGCTTGGGAAATAGCTTCCCTAAATACACTAGTCCCTACCATTTTGGAGAAAGAAGACTTTCCATTAGCTGTCAGTAGATTAGATTTTCTGGTGGGAATGGTCAAAAGTCCATTGATGTTGTCAGAACTAAATAGAGCCCTTTTATACCAATACAGATTTTAGATGGCATTGTCTTTCTAGTTTCCTACCTCATACATAATTCACACTGTGGTTTGTAAACTGACCAACATGTCCAAACTAACAAGTATATACTTGTTTATCTGTTTAGCTTATTTTTATAAGGAAAAGAGACTTGTGTACTTATATAAGTAGTTATGCAAGTACTTAGGTACTTGTCGGCTAACCTTTACATGTTAGTGCCTTTAGAATAAATTTTTAATCATTTGGAAAATTTTGAAAACATTCAAATAGGAAAAGAGATAATTATTTCTTGCAACTTAAGTGCTAAGCTTGGGAAGAGCAACGAGGAGTCTGTCATAGTCCATTCCATTTGAAGGTATCCAGCTGCATCTAACATCAGCATGTACAGAAATCTAGACTAAGTATAGCTGGCATTATGTCTTTATCAGTAGGGTATATTTGAAGTTAGTGAAATAGAGAAAAATCTTCCAAAATGTTCTGAAAGAGGAAAGTCTGTGTGATTTTTGGTTTTTTTAATATACAGTGTAAGGCTACACCTATATAAATTTTATCACGGCCCCTCAACCATTCATAAGTGTCTAAATTGTTGACATCTTTTTTTGATCAGAGACCTGTCAAATATTTAGAGAATTAGAAAGACAATATTTCTTCCATAACACAAGGGATAAATTAATCTGGCACCGTTATCTAGTCCTTCAGTTAGTTATATTTACTTAAATAATATTTTTTATCTTCCCTTTTCATCTTAAAATTTTGTTTTTTCTTGTATCTATTTGGTTTCTAGCAAGTTCTGAAGAGATGAGAGGAAAATGTTTTGAAAAAAGTGTGAGGGGTTAAATGAGTCCGAAAAAATGTCCTTTTGGCTTCATAGTTACACAGAAGGAAACATGATGTGAACTTTTTCCATGCTGCATTACAGTCAAGATGCCACCTTTAAGCCCTTTTTCAGAAAACCATGTTTTGCAGAATTTGAAGGCTTGGAAGGCTTCATAATAAACACACACAGCGTTACTGGTATTTGATTTTGAAACTTCAGTAATTGTATACAGTTCTCTTTTTGAAAATTTGAATCTTTTATTGTCTAGGGCATATATAGAGAGAAAGGAAGGAATTCCTTTTCTCTGCAGGAAGGAATGACAAGATTATCATAAATAACTAGAGATTTTTATCTAAGTATTTGCTATGTTATCCTTAGTGTATTACTGTTCTTCTAATTTTTATTACTGTTCTTATAATTTAAAATATGAAATGAAAATCAAATTTGTCCCAGATGGTTACCAAGGGACTTCTTAAATTGGACAGCACATGAATGTCTTTTCTTGTCTCAATCCCAATCCTTTATAACGGCATATACAGGTAGAGCATTTGCATACAAAGGCATCATGTAAGACAAATCTCAAGCCTGGATATTTCATAAATATTAAATTGCATCAGATAAAAAGGGAAAAGCATATGATAAAGTTTAGGAAGTTTCTTGACATTTTGAAAGGGGAACATCTATACCTAAGCTGAAAAAAAAGGTGACAAAGGCCATTATTAGTGCCAGAGTTTGAAGATTGAAGTGAACCTGATTTCCTCTCTGTCTCTTTCTTCGTACTTTGGCAGACTGTTATTCCCACCACAAAACCTCCCTAATTAACTTCCTGTATTTCATGGCTCTATAACTTCATTTATTACATACATGAACTGCTTCTAAAATTGGGCATTATGGGTGAGTATATACTTGAGAGTGTAAATGCCACTTCGGCTTTTAAAGTAGGATTTAAGAGAAAGTTAGATGGCTTAGACTAAGAAATAAGTTCAGAAAGCTTGTGCTTGACGGGACTTATCATAGTGGAGATGACTGGATTTATATAATTTACTCCCTTTGATCTGAGACTTACTTAGAGGCCTAATTACAAGACTCTACAGAAGAGCATGGGCAGCTTGGTGCCTGATTTCTTCCTAGTTTCCAACATCATTCAGAAGGAATGCGACATAGCTCTCATGCTGACTATGCCTAAGGTGTGTGGGTAGCAGTGTGCTCAGCACAAAAATAGCTGTGCTGACCAAAGAGGTTTCCATTGCAGTGAGGAGGCAAGGGAGGCAGTCATTTCTGCTAATGACCTATGGGTTAGGATACTCTATACAGGAGGGAAATCTGGCTCTATTACCTAAAATCCAGAGTGGAGTCAAACCTAATTCTGTATTTACTAGGAGAATATCTTCATCTTGTAACCGCACCATATGGTAGTCAATTTTAAAAGTGATTTCCTGAGAGACTGTAGTATCATAAAGTCTTGCAGGTTGGAAAAGACCTTTAAGTTCAACTATGTCCAATCATAATACAGCACTGTCAATTCTACCACTAAATTATGTCCCTAAGCACTACGTCCTCACACTTTTAAATACCTCCAAGGATGGTGACTCAACTCTTCCTTGATTTGTCACCATACTTGCACTGTGTGCTTGGATTTTAGATGTCTGAATTAATAATTGTCCAGCTCACTAAATGCACAGTTTCATTGGGGATTATGTTTATAACTTACCTTTTTGCTTAATAAAATCTCACTTGGATCTTCTTGGGCCCTTTCTTACCAAAACAGCTTTGAAACTCTGGCACATATTTAGGCGATAGAGTTAATTTCCTTATATGAGATTTAGGTGCATATTGTGACAAAACAAAAAAGAGAAAATTATATTAAACAGTTTTAAAGCTGTTTTTACATCCTCAGTAAATTGAGGCTAGGAAGACTAATTCACAGGAACATTGTATCCAAAATGCAATAGAAGATTCCTGGAACTCAGAAGTAGAAGCCATTCACTTTCTTTATTACCGCTCCTTGTAGATGCTCATGCTTTTTGCTGCCAGTGGGTTATTATGACCTTATTGACTTGTGAATGTCTGATAGAAGAGGCCAACCTCATTCAGTACTAGAAGAAGCAATTTGAAACACAATGTCCTCTAAAATCAATTATTCATAAAATATTTATGGTATTAAAAATCTAAATACAAATCCAGAAAGCTTTTAATCATTAAGCCAGAGAAAAAACATTTATTCATGTGCTATGGACAAAGTAAACTTTTAAGTGTTTTTGATGGCATTTTAAAATATTGATAGTATTATAGATTGAGATGGTATATTTGAGGAGCCTTACAGAAATAGAGCAGTTTAATAGCCTCAGGTTCTATGGTTGCTGATAAGCTAATGATATGCCTTCTTTTAATATGGGGAGATATTGAGCATAGAAAAAACAAGTTGTACAGTCTCTGAGATAACCATCTAAAGAGACAAACATCTCTATTCTGCACTTTTTCAATTTTCCAAGTGGCCCTTGGCAGTGTCTCAAAATGCTGTATAGTGTTGTGGGCTTTGAGCACATAAGAACTCTTTCCATTCAGAAATGCAAAAAGGCAGAAAGTACTGAAAAAACATCTCACCGTTTACCACTGAACTCAGAGTTAACAAAAAGCTTCTGTGCTCTACAAACACCTCTGCGTCTTGTTGATTATATGCTGGGAAGCACAGCCATAGACTTGATTTGACTAAAGAATTTGTGAAACTTTTTGTTTGTAAGTTCTTTACGGCTGAGGCAGGGAGAGAAAGCAAAAAAAAAAAAAAAAAAAAAGAATGAAAAGAGTAAGTCATTCAGTGTTACTTTTTGCAGACAGTTGATTAGAAAGCTCCCCTAGGGATTGGGAAGCAACAGTTCAGGTGCTTCTCCTGATCTAAGTTGAGCATAGCTGAGCTTGGTTTTTTTGGGATGTTATTACTATTAAAATTGATTGTTTTGGAATGGATTCTTGATTTTTGAGAAAGATTCCCAGTCTTCACAATGTACTGGTCTGGAAATTCAGAATTTTCTTGAAATGAGTGAAATTTAATGGATGAAAAAACACTTCTGACCCTGTAATCCATATTTGTGAGGTGGAAAGGAATCACTGTAATCTTCTGAAATATATATTCTGTCTAAGAGAAATCAATCCTTCTGTATTTTAGAAAAGACTGGTCTGTTTTTATTTTAGGAAGAAAAAAAGTAATACTGTTTTTATTGCAATATTTGACAGGAATATTTTTTATCAGAATGAATCAGACATCTCAGGTTGGATAAGGTCATGATAAGCATGGTCTTTATGGATTTTAGATATGTAAATATATTTTGAATACCTAGTTCTTGTCTAAACCCTGTTAAAATCTTGAGACTTATTATTTTTGTGCAATAACATTGAATGGTCTTTGCTATTAAAGTTTAAAACACATTGTCAAGAGCAATCAGCAACTCAGCAGCTCCTGGTTTGATACCAATGTGAGAAGACGGATTGTCCAAAAAGTTAATTTCCATTTAAACATATAAATGAACCAGAGAGATATTCTGAGGTATTACACTCTCAGCATGTCCCACTGAGAAGAATGGATCTGTTGAACGCATGCTCTTGAGAATTGCTTCATCTAAATGCCTAAATAGGAGTTGAATTCTTTTGACAGTTCTACAGTAATAAGAAAGCCTCACAAAGACATTGACCTACTATAAAGGACACACATTAATAGTAAGATTCTCATACAACAATGTTAGCTTACTTCACTCATAATTACTTGTACCATGCTTTTTTGAAACTAAATTATAAAACATATATTAAAGAAGAAAATGTGGGCTTAGATTTCCCAAAAATATTTTTTTTTTACCTACAGTGAATTTCATCTACAGCAACCCAATTTGCTAGTTGCTGTGGTGGGATTTCTAAGGATATCTGTAAGAGATTGAGTTATAAGCTCAGGAATACAAAAGTATTTCCTTCTCCCTAAGAGTGCACCTTTTGAGATCACTAAATATGTATATGCAATTCCCTACTGAATTTCTGCAGATTTACTGGAAACTGTTTACCTCCCTGAATGTACCTTTGACCTGCCTAATCTTAGCTTCATAGATTTTTAGAGCAAAATGATCCTAGACTAACTAGATCCTAGGTTATATATCAGTCTTAGAAACATTTCTCTGAGTCACTACTGTCTTGGACACATTTATTTGGAGTTTGCTCAAGGCAAAATCTCAGTGGCCTAGAGCTGGATCACACCTTTTGCCTATACATCTACCAAGGTATTACATGTATGTGATTGACATCAAAACAACCATAAGAGTTTTCCTCCTCTTGAGTGAAAGGAGCAGAAGAGCCTCAAAACCTTTATGGATCTGAACAGAAATGCTAGTTTTCTGCTGTTTTCCCCATCTTCCATTTTGAGAATACTGAAAAACCCTAATTGTCGCAGAGAACTCTTTTCACTTCAATTACTCACTAAAATCTGCCTTGAGGAATGGAATGCAGAGTTTGTCTTGAGCACCTGCATTTGAATTGCACCAGCCGGTGAAACGACTTGCACCAAGAAATATAAATTATCTCTACACATGCATTTTCTTTGATTTTCTCACATTACACCCATCTTACCATATCATGAAAGCATCACTAATTATCACTAATTGGATTTGTCTCTCGACTGACTGTGAGGACAGACAAATTGCGTCAGTAATTCTAGTTTACTCCAAGCACTCTTAACAGAGCTCAAAGAAAAAAATAATGAAGTTCCCAGTGCAGTGTTCCACTTACCAAGGTCATCGTTTACTTAGGTTTTTCAAGCATAAATCTCTGTGGGTAAAAATGCATATTTTAAAATCACAGAGAACTACTCCAACCTTTTTAGGAAATTAGACATGAGCCATTATGACAAATAAAATGATTATGAAAGCAAGGTTGAGGATATGCATTTTTAAATGAACAGTAAAAAATTAAAAAAGAGAAATAAAGTTGATTGAGAAAGTCTCCATTTGTGCATGAATTTAAAATAATTCCATGTAGCCTGAGACTCTGTAGAAATTTTTCCCCGTCTTCCCATTTCTTTATCAGACAAAGGAGGAAAACAGTGGATAAAATTTTCAAGATTAGACTGTACATTTCACAGCTGTATAAGTTTAAATGGAATATTTCTTTATTTTTTTTCTTGGAAGTTTTTCATGTTGCCCATGTCAGATGTATGTACCATGAACACCTAAGTAAAATATACTGAATAAAAAATAATGAGATCTTAATGTAAAGTTTTTTTGGTGTTCTTTCTTGTTCTACTTTTTCTATTTTATTTTTGTCATGTAATTAAGATTTTACTCAGACACTGGTAGACTGGAAATCTGCAAAAAAGTTAACTAGAGTTACTTGTCTCTGGTAGACACTTGTGTCTAGGATCACACTGCTTTTAGAAATACCACTAATCCATTTGCCTACGGAGGTGCCTGCCAGTCTTTCTCATTTGTACAGTTTGACTGGATCCCTTCTCACAAACCCAAATGCAGTCCATGGTGTTTGTATCCCTTGCCTCTCTCTCATATACTTGTCTATATAAGCAAATGCGTTATTTATTCCAATAAATATATAGATATGCACATGGGACCTACTTTTCAGGGGTTTATTCTTACATTTTGGGTTTTTTTTAATTAATATTTTTCACAACCTCATGACAAGTTTATAGCAGGCTCTGCATAAAGACAGGACTAAACCATCCAAAACACTCAACTTTTTTAGAGAACAGTAGTCAGGAAAAGGACAAATGTGGAAACCTGGATAGATATGTGAAATGTTATAGCTTGGCAAATTACACTTTCTTCCAGGTGTGAAAGACATTTACAAGCACATATTGCACAATTATGGGCAGTGCTTGTTTGGTATCAAAAGATCATTTTCCTTGTCTCATTGGAGTCTCTGGGATTTTTCAGGATATCTTCAGTGAGCTTTAGATCAGACTCATACAACCAGAAACATAGATTCACAGGTATACAGATAACAAATGTGAAAAATACTTTTCATTAATCTTAGCGACTGTTTTCAAATCCCTGAAGTTCTTTCATTTTCACATTTTCATTTTCCACTGGTTTTTCTCTCTCTCCTTCTCTCAACTTTATCCTTGGTTTCCAGAGCTTTATCTCCAATCATTCGAGGATTTTCTGATGTGAAACACCTTTCTCATGGAACTTGAAATTCAGCTTTATGTATGTTTAACAACATGAAACCATTCAGTCAGAAACTGTGTACTTGTTTGCACGATCGATGACTTCATTGTTTAGTACTTAGCTTTTCTACTGTCTTGTGGATAGACTACTTAGTTTTATAGGCAAAAAATCAATTCACTTAAGTGTGACTCACATCTAACTATGCATCAGCTTAAAAGTAATCCCTTGCCCTCTTCCAGAAAAGAGAGCACATTTCACAAGCTAAACCTTTCTCAAAATCCTGAGTAGTTCATTTATTCTTAATAAAAGCTAAATAAATTCACTGAACTTTCATAATTCACTGCAGGTGACATACACTGCAAATGTACCAGTGCCAATGACACCTAGAAAAATGTGCAGTCTTTCACCTTCTTTTCCACAAATTCCTGTTTCTCAGAGCATATGGTCTTAAAACTACTTTATCTACTCACTCCCTCTCCTACTCTATAGTCATGTGCCAGATCTCCTACATCACAGCCCTACCTAACACTACATTTACTTTTCTTCCCTTTTGCAAATAAGAAAGAGCTGTATTTAAGGTGGTTAATGTGGTCTCATTATTATTTCCTACTTGCTATTCATTGCTACATATTTTTGCTCTGACACTGCCCCTGAAACAGTCCTTTTGAATTAGGAAAATGCAAACCCCAAGACTACCAGTCTCAAGTGACCTTTTCAAAGGAATGGGCACTTCATCTGGTCTTGAATGTTTCTCTGGCAACAGTAGCCATTCTCATTGCTTGCAAGTGGCCACATTTCCACTGTCTCTACCAACGGAATGATTTTTTTCTGCTGATTTCAGTGGCCTTAATCTGACCTCCCTTCTCTTTTCCCTCTGGTGCCAATTACTTCAATAATTTTTGGAATGGTCTCTGCAGGAAAACATATGCCTACTAGGAAAACAATGATGCTTCCAACTACTTTCCCCTCATGATTCTAACACAAGCAGGTAATCTTTCTACTCTAGTTCCTGGGTTGAGCTGTGCTGGGCAATGTTAGCACTGCCATTAGCACTTGCATGACCACATGAGACATTCACCTAAGAAATATCTGAGAGAACCTGAGCTCATTTAAATTGAGAACACTCTTCTTCTTCACTATTATTCGAGTAAACACTGAATCATTTGCAAACCTACAGCCTAATTCTATGTTATCGAACACAGTTTAAGTATTCTCAGTGCAAGAAATAGGTCAGGCCCAACAACCATCCCTTATAAAAATTATTTATATAAGGATGTACTACCTAAATCATATTTCTATTATGTTTGCTTCCAAGTTCTTGTACAGCCATTGTTTTTATAGAAGAATTTTACTTTATTATCTATTGGTTTTTCTGTTTCATTTGGGGAACTATTACATCCATTTTCTCCTTGCTGTCTATTTAATTTTTGTTTGAGATTCATGAAAGTCCTCAGACTGAGATTTTCCCTTTAAATATTGTATTTCAAGACACTTCAGTATCTTTCTCAGCCATGAAAATGAACATACATGGAAAGCTGAAATATTTGCCAGTATGTGACTGAAATTTTTCAGGAATATGGTGTTTACTTAGTGTAATCTTTATTAAAGCAAGAGAGATGGAAACATACGCATTAGGCAGATCAAGCCAAGTTAGACCTAAATTTCTTCTGCCTCCTTGCTTCATGAATTAGTTTTTCCCTCACATTCATGTATTCCAAGAAATCCTTAGATTCCAGGAACGCTCATATTTTGTGCTAAGTATTTATCTGCAAAAAGAACTTTTGGGACAGCCTTGAAGAGTGTGCTTGCCCTCCCTGTTTGGTGGAGAAATTGATCTGTGCTCCTTGATGTCTGTTGACTCTTCCGCTCCTGGTCTAGTGCATTCTTCCAATTTCTGCTGCATTTTGAAAGTATGTGAAAGAATGACCTGTTGATCATTTTCAAAAATAACTTCAAAGCTTGGAACATGTAAGGGTCAGTATCTATCCTAGGAATCTTGGATGCTGACATCGCATTTGACTTTATTATACCCTTGTATACTGCTTTTATGTCTTGTCTGTGACACAACAACTAGCACCCATGTTCAGAACATGTAGATGCTCAGAAGGTGTATCTTTCAGATCCTAACCTGACTGAGAAAATGAAAGGCAATATTAGACAAGATGCTAAGGTGAATCATATCTTCTTTCCTTCATTTAGAGATATTTCTCTTGGGATTTGTATTTGTGTCTGTCCTGGGTATGGTAGCAAGGGAGAATGCTCTTCAACTGTGGAATGGTTGCTTTTTATGACCAAAAAGCAGATTGTAATAGTAACCCTCAGGAAAAGGCTCTGATACCAAACCCGTGGGATTAGAGAATTGTAGAGGATTTGAAAAAAGACTACACTTCCTTCTCAATAATGTTTATACTTAAGCAAAGTACACTTACGCATGTAGAAGTTACTGGATATCCAACAAAGGTGCTGGACAGCAGAGAGTTACTAGAAAAAGCACAAGGAAAAGCTTTTCAGCAAATAAATTATAAATGGAAACTTGAAAATTTGGCTTAGCTGAAATTGGTTGTAAACCAAATTCAGCAAACACTTTTGGCAGGAGGAAAAAAAAGAAGAAAAAGAATTGTGACTGTTGAAATATTTAATTCTGATACTTTAACAAGTGTTTTGAAATTAATATATCAATATTTAATTCTCATAGGAGGATAAAGGACATAAAAATCAATTGGTTCATTTGGAACCTGATTAAAAATTTCGTCTATCACAAAGGAGCAACAAAAAAGAAAAAAAGTTTTATTTCTGCAGTAAAATCTAAAGAATTGAAAGAGCAGGTTAATCTCAAAGAATTTTAATTTTTTCAATCAGTCTTGGTGTTGAAAAATCAATTATTCAGATCAGTTTGCTTACCCATGTTTTGAGAACTTTCTAGTTGCCTGTTGCTTTTCATGTGAAAACTGCGATGTTGATTTTAATTTCAGAATCACTCAATGAGATTTTTCCCTCTTCTCATGCTGTCAGCTTGAGCCACATTCCTGCCATTATAATGAAAGCTTGATCCTTTGCTCTCTTTGCAGAATATATGTGATGTAATATAGAAGCCCCCCCCCTTTTTTTTTTTTTCTTTCCTTTAGGATCCTTTTTTTCATTGGTATCCTAAATAATTTGATTCTTGACCTTCAAGGCAAGTTTCAAAGCTCACCTGTTTGCAAGAATTTGGCATAGAGAAGACATATGAGGTTTAGATTTGTATGATCAGGAAATATAAAAAGGAGCTTTAAGATTTATTTGGTTGTATCTATTTTTTAAAAATGGTATTTGCAAAGAAAGATGCAATGTTATAATTTTGTGTTTTATACTATTGCTTTATATTTTATTTTTCATTTTAACCAAAGACTACCTAAACTTGGAATCACTCTTTTGACTAAGGAATCTAGGCAAAAATACGAGTTGGTAGAAAGCGAATTTTCAATCTAAGAGCACTGTTCAAGCAGTAATAAAAAACCCCTTCTATCTGGAGCAGTTCCAATAAATATTTTGCTTGGGATGCATGAGGTCTTGAAGCTGGTCCCCATGAAAGAATGGTGGACTTTCAAGAAGGACATCAAAATAAGATGACTGAATTTTGAAATATGTTACGTGACTCAGTTCCAGAGGGATAATCAGGAAAAATTCCAGAACAGCACTGCAAATAGGACAGCCATTGGTGCAGATACTGAGGACCAAAATCTCTCTGTCTGAGGAAAAGAATGATTGTCTGTAAAGATGCTGATTCACCACAGAACACACCAAGAAATAGATGAAACATAGAGCAGTTAAGTGGAACAACATATTTTGACTCCTTTTCTTCTGTCCTGCATCTGTCTTAGGGTCCAATGAAAGAATAAATATTGCTCTTCAGTCTACAGAGTTTAATTAGTTATATCTTTCTATTACCTGGTTCCAGTCAACATTTTTGTCTGTAGATTTAGATGCACTAAGAAATAAGCCTAATTTCCAACAGTGCTAAATAACCACAGTTCCTGTTGAGAGCCTGAGGTGACATATTTTGTGGCTGTAAAACAGGCCAGAAAAGGACAAGGTAAAAATGGAATGTATTGCTCACCTTTCACTGCCTGGTGGCTACCTCAGAGTGTGAGGTTATTGATGGTTGTCTTATCAGAAACTTAAGGAGATCATATAATTTATTTATGCTCCAGTAAACAATTTTTAAACTTGTCTCAAAAATAACTGCAAAACTGTGGATTTCTCCTCCTTTCATTTTTGAGGAAAAATGAGTCATAGTTTTGAGAGTTTGATTAAGGTCTCCTAGGTACTTTAAAAATGACTAGATTTTATTTTTCTTCCTTCCTTCCTTATGTCAGTGTTTTGCTAAATGTATTGTAGACTAGGAAATTAAACACAGGTGTTTGATGTCACTCTTCTGATCATATATAGGAACGAAGTACATTTTAGGAAAATACGTACTCTCAGTTAAACTAAGGTGAATCAAACTGATTTGAGTAGAATTGCAAGATTGTACGGATGTAAATGAAGGGAGAATTTGTCAGTTTTGGGCAAAATTGAATTCTTAATTGTATGTTATCAGTGGCTAAGGACCTGGCATGGTCTATTTCTCAGTCTTACATCTGTAATCTTACAGATTATGTTCAGAAACAGTCATAATTAAACAAATGAAATTTTATTAACCCAGTTATGAAAACTAGGCATATGAATATTTTTAATGAGGTGGGGCATGAGGAAAAATATGGCATTGCTGCATTTTCAGCAGCAATATTGAGAGGATGTAGATTATGGGAAGAAAAACATTCAGATCAGATCACATAACAGGTATGCATAATCATAGAATCGTAGGATCTGAGAACAGTTTGGGAAGAGACCTTAAATATAATCTAATTCCAAAGCCCCTGTCACAGGCAGGGATTATTTCCACTAGATAAATTTGCTCAATGTCCAATTCAGCCTCGCCTTGAACACTTCCAGGGATGCGGTATCCATATCTAAGAGAATAAAAAGAATAGAATATACAACGGAATACAAGAAGTTTTTAGACAGGTCTGTGGAGAGATAATCTGTGTAATTACATTCAGGATATTTCATTTAGATGTTTTTTCTTTCCCAAATACATTTAACTTTCCTCTGTAGACACTATTTCTTCTTCTGATAACCATGGGAGTACATCCTGCAACTATTTTGGTCATCATATTGATTGTGGCTATAATTGTAATTGGGAGGGACAGAAAGAGCACAATAGACTTATGGTAAGACTCTTTTAAAGATAAAGGAATATTTTTGTAATGTTGTTATGTAATTAATATTTTGATTATGCTAAAAGTAAAAATAATTAAAATTAAAATAATCATTTGGGGTGTTTTAAAGCTTTTATTTTAGGTACTCTATTACAGTACTTGTTCATTTAAATTTCTCGATTTTGGGGTATTTTTTTTCATTTTCTCCTTTGTTTGGTCGGGGGGAATGGGTATGTATATTCTTCAACATATCTAGCCTTTGGATAAACAATCATTTCTAAAATATAATTCAATTGCATTCACTTAGAAAAGTTAATTAATTATGGAATCTCCAAAGTAAAAAATAAGTGGCAAGCCTGGGAAAAAAGAGAAAAAATTACAGATTATATGGTGTTCTGTTTTCATAAACTACACTTGTTTGTGAGTGTGTGTGTGTAGAGGAATTCACTGAATGTGATGTGACATCCAACCAATGGATCCTTAGCTTACCAATCTCAACTGAGAACTTTCTGAAATTTGGGAAATGTTCAAGACCATGAATTGTTCAAAGCCATAATGAAAAATGTCATGCTGAACCTTTTCTGTAGAACTCTTTTTGATGTAGGAAATGTTATTTGAAGGTTATACCCAGGTTTAGACATTGACCATAGGATGGATCAGAGGCAACTTCGTGGACTCCGCCTTCCTTGCGCTGTTACTTCGCCTTCCTTTCAGGAGTACTGTCTCTATCCAGACGGGGAGTCTGACATAGAGGATTGCATGGAATGGATCAGGTTGGAAGGTACAGCTGAGATCCCCTGATCCAGCTTTCCTGCTCAAGCAGGGCCACTGTGCCAGTCACCCCAAGACAGCCACCTAAAGCTGGTTGCCCAGGACTATGTCCAACTGAGTTTTGAATATCTCCAAAGATGGAGACTCCATGAAATCTCTAGGCAACTTCTGCTAGTCAGTCAATTTCAAAGTAAAATAGTGTTTCCTGATATTGAGATAGGACCTTCTGTATTTTGGTTTGTGCCCATTCCCTCTTGTCATACCACTGGACACCAATGAATATAGTATGGCTTTGTCTGCCTTACAGCCTTCCCTTCAGAAGGGAATTGATGAAATTCCTCATCAGTCTTCTCTTCTCTAGGCTAAACAGTTGTAGTTTCCTCAGTGTTTCCTTCTGAGAAATGCTCCACAAGGGTGCCAGGAAAAATATAAGTTTTATCCTATTCACTGTCTGATCCATCTTGTACCTAGTTGCTTGCATACAGACTTTTCAGGCATGTTTCTCCTTCTACATCAATTCTTTTAAAATATAAAACAGATTTTCTCTCAACTGAAATTGTGGTAGAAGTGCTACTGACATCTATTCGAAGTACTTCATTTCTGTAACCTCTACCCTTTCATACAAAATCCCATTTTCCTTTAAACATTGTTCTGTTTCTGATGGATAACTTACAGGCCTGTGGAGCTCTGCAAGGTGTTACTGGTCTCTAGGAAATGTGCTAGGATGATTCAACATTTACAGGGAGAGATTCTTTTCTTCCCTATGCCTCTTAACTCTGCCTTCCCAATACTTTCTAAATCCCTAGCATCTGAAAAATGCTGTCCATGTCATTCCCACCTAATCCTGAATCACTTGAATTCTGCTGTGACCTTTTACACAAGCAAACTGTGTTAGGTATGTTTCAGTCCTTTGGTCACAGTTCTGACCTAAGCGTCTTCCTCAGAGTCTGCTTCTACAAAATATAATTAACAGGTACCATGGTGTGGGCAGTCAGTGAAGCCAAATGTTGTATCAAGACAAGAAAACACGAATAGCATATGGAATGAATCTTAGAAGCTGAGAGACATTGAAGATTATGTTCAGGGGGCTGGAGGACAAGCAGAGCACAACTGGTCCGTCTCTAAGTTTCCTGGGAAACTAAACACAGTCATTTGCAATCCTTGGGTAGATGAACTATCATTTTTCCTTTGAAAATTTGAGCCTGTCATCTTTGTAATGTTTGGAAACTGCTAAAAGTGTGAAGCAGTATTTTTTTTTCAGCTGTGGTTCTTTCAGAAGACACCAGTCAGAGAGTTCTAGGTGCTCAGCTTAATTGCTGTGTTCTTAAGACCTGTTATTTTATTTCATTGTTCAACTTAGTTTGCTGGGAATGGCATGCTGCATTATGCTATGTTAATATTTCAAGGGTTTTGAGACTCCTGATGGCTGTGTACCAAATATGAAAACATCTATTCATGTCTTATGGACTGTATGTTTTGAATTGCTTTGGTTCCTCTGTCTGTATATTTCTATGGTCCCTAAAAGGTAAACACGCATAAACAAGGGATCAGTTCTAATCAGCTTCAACCTCACTGAACTCAGCCTAACATCAGGCTTCCAAAGTCTATTTATAATTTCTTTTAGTATAATACCATGGTTGTGGGCATAATTTTTCTTGGAATCTCTGTCCTTTAAAACATCAGCATCAGATACAACTGTGATGGCTGCCAATCCTTCTAGTGTTTAGTCCAGTGCACTTTGGAGGATCTACGTAACATTAATTATGTCTATAGGCATCTCCAACTACTGGCCTGTATGGCAGTGTGGCAACATTTTCATAGATGACAGCTCATTTAATTCAATGTGCCAGAAACTTTTTTAATATAATAAAAAAGAGACTATTTGCACTGAGATAAATTAGCTTCACATTCCTCATGCCTATGGATTACCTAGTGGAAGGAAGATGAGACTATTCTTTAATTTTTGCCTTCCTTGTCCTCTTTGGGTTGCTGGAATGACTATCTGTCTGCATTTAAGAGTATTTTACATTCATTTATATATAAGGATATTTTATATATTATATATATATATATATATATTTTATATATTCATATTCATTTTATATTCTGGCCAGTTCAGCAGATTGTATTGCTCTTCCTGCCCATAGCAAGTGATGCTTCTGTCTGTCAGATGAAAGTTCCAAGCTACAAACAGCACTGTCTCCTATTCTATGGTGCCTTATTGACAGCCTGCATATCTGGCCTCAGATAGTTTTAGTGTCATCGTTATAACACTCATATTCCTCTGCTTATCAGTATTGCCAGGATTATATTGTGTCTGGCTCCACAGTCCATCTGGAATCAAATTGGTCATTGATCTAATATTGCAGTTTATCAGTGTTGCTTGGATTACATTGCAGACAATTCTGTGTACCAGATGGAATTGAATTGGTCATTAATCTAATAACATCATTGCACATGTGGCAGTTGAATGGTTGTGTCCTTATGTAGTTTCTGTGCACTGGATGTCTTTGCATTTGTTAGTCAAACTGCAGTTACCTTTTTCAATTAAGATCTTTGCTCAATCACTGTTTGTATTTTCCTTTTTTCTTTCATTTCAGAAATCACTTTAGGACAAAACGTGGTTTTGAGTCAAATCTTTAAGGTCATGACTGAAAGACAAGACATTGTTTTACTCCTTTTCATGTTATTTTCCAGTGTAATGATCAGACTGAGAAAACTCCTTTGTTTCATCTAATATTAATCAAAAGTTACCCACTAAAGTAAAATTTTAAAACTTGCTGTCAGGGGCATGCATTTTTAGAAAGCTGTTAATCCCACTTGCCTTTGACTGAGATTGAAATTATTCACCCAGCAGAGAAACTTGTTTTCTCCACTAATTACAGATGGACAGTTAGAGTATGTCTAAATTTCACGTAGCTAAAATTTGATGTGATGAATTCTATGTTCTGTTTCCATGGTTCTTTTCATTTAGCCTATGTGTTTATTGTAAATCCCCAGCTGCTTAGTTTTGTTTCTCTTGCTGGACAGTACAGTCTGCTCTGCTCTGCTCTGGCAAAGCATTCTCTATTGCGCAAGAATACCTTCCATCACCTGGAGTTTCTTGTCCCACAAGGGAAAAATATTTCTTAAACTCCAGATATTTTAGAGAGTTATATATGGATGTCATAGTTCTAAGATTTGTAATATAGCTACACTGTCTTGTGCATTTAAGTTTCAAGTAAAATCTTCCAGCTCTGCAGTCTTCCTCTGTCTGTTATCAGTTGTTATTCAATACCATCAATTGTTTCACTATTCCCTTCAGTATCTCAGTGAACAGTTTCTTATGTTTTTCTACTTCAACCCCAGTCCTCCCATAAAGGAGATTTGCCTTAATTTGTCTCATATTTATTCACTGCATTGAATTATTCACTCATTTGGGCATGGCATTCTCCATACAAATGTGGCTTTGCTTAAAGCTCAAGTTATGACAGTCTCTTTCCTTTCTCTGCCTTGTCTGTGTGTTTGTCTTAACATCCTGTTGAGACTATCAGTACAAGCTCTGCCATGCTCCTAAATCTGAACTAGTGCCTTTTCAAGACAAAACATTGGAGAACAATCTAAAATGCAGCTGCCTTTGCAGCCACATCCACATATTTTATGCTTCCTCTGTCCTCCAAGAGCACTCTGGTAGATGCTTTCTTGCCTTTGCTCTCTGCTCTGCACTGGGAGAGAATGGAAACACAGGTCCAGTAATCTCTTGAACCATTTGTCAAGTATGCATTTATCCTGCATAGTTTCTTTTTAGAAACAAAGCCTTATCAAAATGACATTTTATAGCCAATTAGTCCAATGGACTAGAATTTGGTTTTTCAAATGAAATGGCAATTCTGTCTCCTTAAATTTTTAAGTGCTTCATTTCTCACAAGAAAAAAAAAAACATAAAAAAGAAAGGAAATGAAAGGAAAGTTTTTTCTCCACCTTGGTAAAGGAAAAGGAATAATGCATTTTTTTGTTTATCAGGACAATATTTTCCATCACCTCAATATCTCAGGCCATCTCTGTCTCCAGCTGACAAAACAGTGTCTTTTGGGAGTGAGACTGAATCTTTAAAACAATCTGTTGTTGTAATAAATAAAAGTGGTGTGTATTAATTATAATTCTTTACATTTTAGTATTTTTTCTGTAGTTTTTTTAAATTTGTTGCTGTTCTCGGGGAAAATGTTCTAATTAATAATAGATCACACTGATTTCCCACTCTTCTTCAAGTGCTTTTCTAACATCTCTGTAAGTGTATTATTGGCTAGTATAAAATTTTAGTATTAGCCAAAGAGGGAGAAATATTTCTCTTGGTTGCTTATGTCTCGTCTGTTTTTATTTTTCCATTTATTTGTCACTGTTCATTAAAAATTATTATTTATCTGTACTATTGGAAGCTTTCCCAGAACACCAATGGATATGGTAATAACTATTGGGAATCCACAGAAAAAAAATTAGAACTAAAACTGTTAACATTTTCCATTTGACTTTTTTTGGTTGTTGTTTTTAAACACTGCCTTTGTCTTCAATGACAATATGCGTTAAATACTGGAAGATTCAGAGATGTGCCTTCAAATACAAAAGCCTCAGAAAGGTAAAGAGTATAATTCCACTTATGTGTCTCAAGAGTAGTCTTCTTATTACCAAAGTGGGTAAATAGAACTTGAATCAATATAAAAAAAAAAAATAGAGTCTGGCTAGGATTTTTTCCCTCAACTAGGAGTCGAGTTAACAGGTGAGCTTGTGGAAAGATGAGTACCACTGTGGAACAGTAAGAATGAAATATTGCTCCAATAATGGTAAAGTTAGAACTCTCAAAACCCACGGTGGTTTAAATATATAAATTTTTAACCAAGTTGATAACTGTTCCAAAAATGAATATGGTCTAGTCTACACTGGGAGTTGGGAAAATGTATAATTTCTGATATATTTGGTCTTCTGTCATCAAAGATCATGCTGACAGCTGAAATTCTCTTGCAGTATCTGCAAATGATTCAGCACAGAGGTGGGAACTATCACCTCTACTAAGTCAACAGAAAATGATAGAATAAATCAGCTTGGGTGTTTTGAGACACATCACTAGTTCATGAAGATTGCTTCAAAGTACAGGTGCAAGCTGAGTCAAGACCCCCCTGAAAAATTCGGTGCATCTGCGTCTGACTACAGTTTTCTCATTCTGTGTTGCTGCAAATCACCCTCTGCTCCTTAAAAGAAGACTGGAGGAAGACAGAGAGAAAAGCAGAAGAGTCAGGTTTGTCCATTTTCTATTGGAAACCTGAAGGGTAATCAGGGCACCTGGAGAACTGCAATTGCTCCTCACCTTCCGCCAGCAGCAGAGTGCTCGGACACCTGTCCTAATGAGAATCTTGTTGCTTTCAGACAACCCTTCCACTTAGTTTGCTGGCTTCTTTATAGCGTGTACCTGAAGATAAGAGCATAAGTCAGTGGAAAAACGACACAATCTAGGGTAATTCCAAAACAAGTTACTGTCTTTAGAAAGATCTCTTTGAAAATTATACAAGCAATGCATTGCACACAGTAGTGGAAAGAGCTCCATTGAAATGGTAGCAGAAGGGCCTTGTGAAGATGCAACCTCACTGCACGGCAAGGAGGACAACTTCCATGCCTCTCTTCCCCTATTAAGTCTTCCCCTGGCATATTTTGCTGCCACATTGTGCCATGCAGATGCTAAACTAAAGTAGGCAAAGCTAGGCATGCTTGGAAATCTATTTGAAAAGTAACTGTAAATGGGAATCTGCTTGCTTATTCATGAGCTTAATGTTGCATGAAGTTGTCACTTAGACCATGGCTTAATATCTTGGACCTCATGCCTAGGACACTTCTTTATCAGCACAATTTATAGAAAGAAAATTAAAGAAACAATATATTCCCATTTAAATTCTTGGTCTGATGAACTTCCCTGAAGTTCTTCTATTTTGCTATGAGAGGGTTCCACACTGTTACTTTAAAATGAAAACCATTCAAAACTGAAATACATTAACATTGGCATAAGAACAGCTTGGGGAACAACAACAAACTGAATGAAAAAGAATAAGGCAGCTTGCTATGTGAACAGAAAATAAAAAATCAAGAAATCCATTTGCATAAGTAAAAGCATTAAAGGCAGCAAAATAATCAGACTACTGGAACAAAAATATCAGATGAATGTAGTATTAGTGGAAGATGAGGATGTAATTCACAAGTAAGATGAAATTGTTAAGAGTGTGGATCAATATACATAAATCCTAACATCACAAAGTAGGCTAACCTCAAAATATTGAATATACCAAGAGAAACAGGAAACTGTCCTGGGAAAAAAAAAAAAAAAATTAAAAGAAGATGGAATTAGAAGAGCCAAAAGAGGATATTGTTGACAAGAAGACATAGTGAAAAAAACCACTGCTATTGTGAAAAAGACTACGTTTCAACAGATTTTTTTTCTTTTTTTTTAGTTCATAATGCACAAATTTCAGCTTTTTGTTCTTTGATGAAAGCCCTTCAGGATCACAGAAAGTAACTATTTCCATGTGTCTGGTGTGACTATTCCATTCAAGCTGGTAAACTGACAGCAACCTGTCAGTTACTCTTAATTCTCTCTAACTCTCTGGGTAAAACACCCCCAAGGTGAGGCAGGATGGCTGGGACACTGCTCCATACCCATGGCAGGGTCCTATATCCTTGCCTTTGCCATGGGGGCATGAGATTTCACAGGCAGAAAACAGTCTGTGACAGTGAGGGAAAAGTCTCCACACACCAGACCATTTAGACAGGTCAGAAAGGAAAATAACAGTGGAAAATTATAACTGTGTGAAAGAAAACTGTAACGAACCAGCTTGCTTGTCACTTCAATTTTTAAGACACCATTTGTATCCTCTGATTGTTTCAATGGGTGATTAATCATGATGCTTATGCCAGTTGTTCACTTCAAGCCTGGGACAAGTGGGCACAGATCACAGGTTTAGTGTATACTGGATTCATTTTCTTAGCTGTATACGGAACAAATGTGTGATTATAGGATATTCCATTTTATTGCAATATTTATTTCTATACTAAATGAAGCAACAGAGGAATCAAAGTTTGCAAAGCCCAGAAGTAAACTAGTAGCCTCGGAGAAGCCCAGTGACTGATGCCTTAAGTCAAATCAGTGAAATAAATCTAAATCCCTGTTCTGATGAACTGCAATTCTCCTACGTTCAGAGTAGCACTGGCACTGAGTGCTCACAGTTGGTTCGGCTGATGTCACCAAAGGCTGTGAGCGCTCCGTGTACTGTCTGGCACCACTGTGATCACAGTCCTTGCAACAAATTGATGCTGTGAGGAGTTAATGATTTCTTTTCACGACCAGCGAACTGCACCCCACTGTCACTATAGCAATAATTCACACTCCCCTCGATGTCCAAAACTAGCCCAGCTAGGAGTCACACCTTTCTATGTATCTATATGGTACAACCATTCTGTACATATACTTATTGCAATATTATTTACATTTAAAGACTGACACATAGAGTATCCTGAGTTGGAAGGGACCAAAAAGGACTATCAAGTCCAACTCCTTTTGATTTTATTGATTGATGGAATTTATTAGATTAAACTGAGGAAAAAAAATTAAACAGAATGGAAATCTACTGAAGAGTTAACGATCCTTCCATAACATTACACTGCATATTGTGCCTTTGGTGCCTCACTTCCATTATTTATGTCTCCCTGCCTGATGATAAAGGACTGTATACAGCTTTAGCCTGCCTTTTGGTTACACAAGACAGTATGTCTACTATGTCTTCCTCCACTGGAATTTCTAATTGCTGTGTGCATTGAAAAATATTTGCTTTACTAAATTTCTGTGCAATATGTGTATCTCTTCCTAAGGTCCTAATTTTGCTCTTAATTTTATATTGTAGCACTTAATAGCTGTGTATGATATAACAAAGAAATAGATTATCTGAGGAGTTATAATTCATCGCTTCAATGCTTTCTCAGGTGGGAAACTCCAAAAAGTATATTCTTTGATGGTAACCATGTATAGAAAAGAGCAGGTTCTGTGTTCTCCAGGATTTGAGTGGTAAATAAACTGAAAACAAAGGTGTTTTACCATATCAAACTTGTTAAGAATTAACAGATAAACAAACTTAAATCTAGTGTGATACTGAATTCATTTTTCCTAGAGAAGTTCATAGTTTAGGTTCTGTGGGACTTTTTTCTTCCTCTTTAGAGAGAAAAGACTTTGGATGAATGATTTTAAAAAGAAACCAGGTTTCTTAGAATTTGTAATGTAATAATAGATGTTTACAGGAAATTAATGATAATTTAACTTTTTCTTGGAGGAGGACAAGGAAAAGTACAAAGAAATAAAATGGTCTCAGAGGTGTTGTTGGTTTTACACGATAAAAAATGGAAGCAGAGTTAATTTCAACTACAAACAGATGCACAAACTTCCTTTACAAGATCTCTTTGGGACATCTGTAGAACTAGCTGACAGCCTGTCATAATATTTTCCTGCTTTGCCTTTCTCTGTGTTGGAGGGTGTCTCCATGTCCTCTTTAATTAGGTTGATCTGCCTCCTAGATCAATGACTCTCAGATACAGTAATTGCTGTATTTCAAAATTATTTTTCATTTCTGATCCTCTGTTGGCTGGCTATACTGTAATCCCCAAATCAAATTAATCCAGTAATCAATGGTTCTAAAATAAATCACTGAAATCAACTTGACATGTCTAAGGCTTCAGACAAAGCCAAGAAGCAATGGCTCAGAAAATATTTTCTTTGCTGTTTGCATATTATGTATGGCTGGCAGTAACAGCTTGCATGTTCTTTCCCAGAATTGAATGAATCGTATAGGCAGGATTTCTTTTTTTTTACCCAGTGACTTCATGTTCTCACTTTTTTTCCGCATGGACACTCAAATAAAAGATATTTTCAGGGATAAATCAGTATATGCTTTTTTGTTATGTAACATAAACTGACATCAACAACAGTTCAGATGGCATTATATACTGAGGAGGAGAGATTCAAAGCATGGGGACTTCAAATGAAAGCTGGGAGCTTAAATAAAATTTGTACTTATGAAAATCACCCTCCAAATCTGTTCATACAGAAAAATATATTTGCTGTAGCACTCTGACTTAAAATTCCCTGTAAGAATGTGAAAGAATTATTGTAATGCCTAATGAGAGACATAAATTGCAGAAACCAAAGTCAATTCATTATTTCATGTGTGGATATTTCTTTTTTAACATCCTCATATCTGAAAGAAACTGCTACACTTATTGGGCTGTTTAATTACGTCATAACAATATGGTGTCCTCCAATTTCTTACAATTATGTGGGATAGTTGTGAGATGCAAAAAAAAAAGGTTAACTGATGTACTATATTTTGATTTATTTTGAGTTACAAATTTAATCCATTTTAGATAATAGTAGAAAAATTAAATATGTGCAATAAAGATTCTGCTAAGCTAAAAGAGATAAGAATAAAAATTATCAGTAAATATTATCAGAATGTTTTTTCTTTTTCTATTTCCACTGTTGTAGAGATGGAAATGCTATGAAGAAAATGAAAACTTAGCAACATATTTAAATGATGAATACAGAAGCCTACTGGTACACCTAGTTGTGTGTATTTGGCTTATAAGAGCTTAAAGGCAGGTCTGGCTTTGTCCAGTCTATGGGTGGATGGCCTCCTGGAAATCCTAATTACTGTAGGCAAGAACAAGGAACTGGATCAACTCTACAAAGTGCTTCTGCACTTGCTGAGTTAATGGATGAAAGGAAAGGACAAACGTGCAGAAAAGTGTGGAGTGAAAAATGACTGTGATTCAGACACCATGAAAAGCACTAGCTAACCATGAGGAATCAGGTTGAAAAGTTGGAAGGTTAGAAAAGAAATCCTTCATTTTTTACAACTTTGGTCTCATCCTTAGAACATAAAGAGTCAGAAACTTGAGCCTATTATACAAACCTATCAAACTCATGCAAATTCTTTTAAGTCATAAAGGAAATTAGAAATAAATAGTTTAGATTATGAAAATAAAATGCTTTGACTACAATCTGTGCTCTATTTCTTGTAGCTATTCTACCATATTTGTATCAAGGTGATTTTGCTATATATATTTGTCCAAGGTCTCTATTTTTTTATTTTCATTGTTTTATTTTTTTATTCTCGTCTTCAGAGAGGAAACTTAAACAAGCACTAATGACTTTGCTCTGTATTACAGGATATTTTTGCCAAAAGGCAGAGCATCAACACTATGGAAGAATCTTCTCTCCATAAGCTCAAACAGCTGTAATTCTACTGATTGTTGAAATGAAAAATACTCCAAAAGTTTGCAAAGGACTTTAGAGGAATATTGAAGTGGGAGAGGGGGGAATAGGATGACTTGAAAGGCAGCATCCTGAGGATTAATTGATCTGAATTTGTCTGAAGACTTAAAAGGAGCCTTGTGAGCATTCTGTTTTCCATATTCTGGGAGGGCTTTTCTCTCCTGTGTGAGATGCAATCAGGATTTCTAGTTTTATATATTTATCTATTTTAATTTATAATAGCTAGCCAGTACTGGTTCTAAATTAATGACTTGATGAAATCCGACATCTGTGATCAAAATGGTAAATTTTAGGTTTTTGTTGTTAGAGAATATTCATGCTCTTGAATTTTTCTTGTCAATAAGAATGCAGAACTGACTTGCAAGAATCCACTCCTAAGTGGGTCAACAGTAAATGATGCAATGTCCAGGATGGCTGGAACACACTTGACTAGCTGGTACTTCATAATGGCCGGGGAAGAGGTTGCTGGAAGAGTGTCATGGGTAACTAAATTAATCTGGAGTAAAAGATAGGAGAAAAGTGCTAACAGTGACGAATTTTTCATCTGGATTTGCAAATACTGGCAATGCAGAATTTCATAATGGCTGCAATTTCATAAAAAAAACACTGGTACAAGTGAGTCTCCTCCTGAAAGTCAAGGAAAATGCTTTAAGCTAAGTGTAGGAAGAAGCAAATCTCATTAAGAAATCTGGAAAGTTTAAGAGCATAACCCATGTTACAAAGAGAATTTGTCTAATAATATTTACAACTAAAATTTTCCACTTTTCAATCATTTTTAAAGAAGTTTGTCATTTTGGGGCCCTTTTTACTGAACACTTCTCTTCAAAAAAGCAACTCTGTGGGAAACCATGTGTTAGTCTGCACTGATTCAACAGTCTCTTTGTGGACACCTGCTGCTGTTCCAATTCAAGGGCACCTGCACCCACCACCCACCTTAATTTTCTCATCCTAGACATGTAGATGTTGATTTCACACTAAGGAGTGGAAAATATATCGATTGATTTCCTGTATCTAAAGTAGCGTGGCGAGCAGGACCAGGGCAGTGCTTGGCACTGGGGCAGCCACAACTCAAATTCTATGTCCAGTTCTGGATCCCTCACTACAAGAAAGACATTGAGGGGCTGGAGCATGTCCAAAGGGCAATGGGGCTGGGGAAGGGTCTGGAACACAAGTCCTATGAGGAGCAGCTGAGGGAGCTGAGATTGTTCAGCCTGGAGAAGAGGAGCTCGGGGGAGACCTTATCCCTCTCTACAACTGCCTGAAAGGAGGCCGTAGCCAGGTTGAGGTCAGCCTCTTCTCTCAGGCAACCAGTGCCAGGACAAGAGGAAATGGCTTCAAGCTTTGCCAAGGGAGGTTCAGGCTGGACATCAGGAAGAATTTCTTCACTCAAAGGACAGTCAGGCATTGGAACAGGCTGCCCAGCAGGGTTGGTGGGAGCACCACCTCTCGAAATGTTCAAGAAGTGACAGGATGTGGCTCTTAGTGCTATAATTTAGTTGACAATATGGTGTTAAGTCAAACATTGGACTCTATAATTTTTGAGGTCTTTTCCAACTGAAATTATTTCATGCTTATATTGTTCTCAAAAAATGTTTTGCTTATTACTCATTCAAATCAAATGGAAAAAGGAGGAAAGCCTCTGTTTGGGTGTTACATGCAGAGAATGGAGTTGCTGAAAAGTATTTGCATATTCCCCCATGACATATTCTGACACAGTAGTTTTCATGGCTGGTGTCAGAATGATACAGGCACAATGACTGGGAAAACACTATCAATTCCCTTGCTTCAGAAGATTCAACTGACACATTTGAGGCATGAGGAAACTTAAACATCAGCTCAAAGATGGAAAAATCAAAGGGAAATCAATGCAACACCTTGTTTTGTACTTTCAGCTCTGGAGAAAGTGTGTATTATTCAGGAAAAAAAAAAAAAAAGAAAGCAATTCCCCTGACCTGCAAAGCAAAAGAGAGCATCTCAAGCAAAGTAAGTAGAAACATTGATGCAAATTACTGTTTTTCTGATGCTGAGACAACTATAAAGGCAATGTTATTTAAGAAACGTAATATAGTAGAGATGAACCATTTCTGCTCAGCTTTGGAGACAAATCTGATATAAGTAGACCTAAAAATATTTCAACAAAACTGTTTGGAGATGGGTTTTTGTCTTGAAGTGCAAAGTACTGGTGTGAGAGAAAATTTAGATATCAAAGATTTGACATTTCATGCAAACTGCTCATGAAAATACATCTCGACGCAACAAAGGGTGTGGAAAACACAAGTCATTCACTATGGAAAATATAAACTGCAACATTTTCAAAACTTACTAGCCTTGTATTCTATGCCTGATCTATGCCTCCTGCACCATTAAGCATTGCATACTCATTTAGTTTTGTTTAGAAAAAATGTAGGCAAAAGATAACTTTTAGCTTGAATCTGAACATCTGTATTTGATTTACTTCAGTGTAAAGACAGTGGTGAAAATTACAAAAGTAATGGTTCTGGTCATTGCAGAAACAAGTGTCTGATGAAACTGATTTCACTAAAGAATTGTTAAATTCCAGTGTTTATTTTCATAAATAATTTGTGCTTCTACAAGTCTTAAAACTTTATTTTGAGGCTGAATTGTGTAAATATGTATCAAAAATGTTAATTGAACCTAAATTTTTTTTCTTCACAAGATTTTCAGCTAGGCTTATAGATGGAGAACACCAAGTGGTGCAAGCAAGTATAAAAACCAAGGCAAAATTATGAGTAGCAATAAATGTCAACAGGAATAGCCCAAATAAAAGTCAATTTTAGATGTCAATTTTCATTAAAACTAAAGCTGAATGCTAGATATGATATGATATTATTATCACTTCTAAAATTTCAGATAACTTCATTTGATAGTCACCAGTATGAAAATTAATGCATGTTATATTAGTTCTTGCATCTGAAATGCCATTCAGGGAGGTTCAAGAAATAAAATACAGGTAACATTCTGACTCCCTGTGGGGACCTACATGTTAGAGTCACACTCTCCCTCTGGTATAAATGTATTACAAACCCGAATGAAGATAGAATAATTTCACACTTTTGAATGTCTTCCAATTCATATTTAGAGAAGTAGCAAAAGAAAAGGTTGAGCAATGAGCTGCTCATAGTCATGTATGAAGGCACAGAAAAATCTCTGGAAAAAAAAAAAAGCCCAGTACTGATGCAATGCAGTAATGTAATTGCTTGGGATTTCTTATGACAGTTTTGTGCTCTACTGTCAATGGTATCAGCAAAATACATTGGAGAACTATTTGAAATCGCAGTGTGTAATTCAAAACAACAAAGGAAAGTTCCTCTATCATTCCCTGGCTGTTTCCAACCTACCCTTATCAACCCTTTTCTGACCCTGTTATCCCTCAGATTTTGTTTCATAATGATTGAACAAATGGGAGGGTTCAATTCAGTTTTAATAGGATCCAGAGGCCCTCATCAGACAGCTGTATGACTGCTGATGTGACTGATGTGTAACCTCACCGAAGAATATTCTATCAGCACTTACTGAAAGGGCTAAAAAGTATCTTTCCAGTTATGTTTAATATCACTGCAGAGCTGAACAGTGAAAGAGCTCCGTGGAAAACGGGGAAGCACATTAGTACCCAAGGCCAACTTAGTTTCTAGTATTAATGAACAACGCTAAGGCAATAGCATCCCTTTCTTTCTGCATTTCATTAGAGGAACTCTCAAAAGGCTGGAAGCAGAGACAAGAGCTTAAAGAACTTGTGCCTTGGTTACGTTTAAAGAAAACATAAAATTATGCCTTATTCTCCATTCTGCTTACAGTTTGTTCATAAATAAATCTGACCTTAAGGTTGGAAGGAAATAAGTATAAAAATTATCATTGAGTAAATATTTCTAAGAAATTTCTGTTAGGAATTCTTCCTGTTTTAAATTAATTTCTGATGTGTTTAGGTTCCTTGTTGCTCATTTTAAAAGAGAATTCTACTTTACTATAATGAAAGTTCAGAGAATCCTTTAATTTCAAAGAACTCTACTAAAATAGTGATAAAAAGGGCATTTTCAAGTAGCCAATGTGATGGTTTGCATAAAAAAACCCTTTATACAAACTTCAGGACATTATACTGAATACTGTTCTTTCCACAAGAAAAGAATTATCTTTTACTTTGTGTTTAATTCTCAATATTAAAAATTACTGAGAAAACTGAAAGTTTTTCAAATAGTTTCTAGAAGATGCATAAGACAGGTCATCATATCCCAAAAGGTTTTTTTTAAAATATGGAGTAACTCCAGAAGAGATGTAAGGAAGAACATGAATTTTAAAATACATTTTGAAGGTCAGTGACCTTTTTCCACTCAACACCTAAGAAACCGTAGATGTCTGGCTTTAGCAGGGTCTGTGAGAGAAGCCAAATTAGAGACCTACTTTTCCTGTGCAATCAATGAAGAGATGAAGGTCTTTGGCAAAGACCTACTGGCAGATGCTCTACACAGGGATTTGAAATATTTGTCCTCAAGAGTTAAGACCTTCAGTTGAAGCTTTTCAAAGAAAAGCTCATTTATATTGAAAGAGCACCAGACATTTGCAATGCACACCTCTTTGTATAATCCCACTGGTTCACCTGCTGTCTGGCATCAGCGAATAGCATTCTCTGAGAAAGCTCTTCATTTCTGTACAGAAGAAATATGAAGATTGTTAGAAATAAGCTCTTAAAATTACTACTCAGAAGATGCTGATTCAACAAATGGAGGTATTTTAAGAGAAACTATATCACAAAAAATCTTGACTGAAAGTTATTGAACTGTTTTCTTAAAAAGCTTGAAACAGTTTGTACATATTTATACGACTAATATAGCAATAAATAAAAATGGCACCTATTTTCTATCAAATACAACATTAAGCCTCTATTTTCCACTTACCTTATGCATCACAGCTGTAGCATGTTAGCAATACACAGAAAACAAATATATTATAAGTCAAAGTTTAAATAAAATTTTCACCTCTGGGCTACTGTATCAACTTTAGAGTTAATTTAACAATTTCCTAGTCATTTGAAAACAGTGTCTTTGTTTTTCTATAGTTATTTGAAAGAAAACTACCTACACTGCCTAGGTTTTATCCACAGTGTAGGTATTAAGCTTTTATCACTTTTCAAATCCAACTAAATTTAATAGCTAATTTAGCATTTGAAGTATGGGGATTTCCAGCAAAATCTCTAATACTCTTCTCTACTTAGAGAAACTCTAACACTCAGCCAAGATTTTCTGAAGCTAGTGATTCATTCTAAGTTGTGAATGCACACTGGGGAAGTTTCTCTTCACTCAAAATCCCAATTATTTCTCCTCTTGATGCAATTTTGACACTTCTAGCAATGATGAGATTTCTGATGTTGGCTGACCACTGGTGCTCTATCTTCCAGGATAGCTAAATCCATATAGGAGAGGTCTTAAATAACAAATATATTAAAACCTCAAAGTTGTGAGACCTTGTTAGCTCTGGACTCCTATCACTACATCTTTTCTACAGATAACATGAGGAGAGATAGACACAAGCCCAGAGTGATCTCTCAGATAAATTGGGTATTGCGTCTCACTTTTAATGCTTCAAAGTTTCAACCATTTACTCTGAGTGAACTGTACAGTTCATTTAACTATATAATTAAAATTACATCCTTGTGTGTCTACCTGTTCTTAACATTTTCCTCTATTCTCTAACTGCTGTATACTTTTTACTTTTCCCACAATCCATTAAGCTTTTATAATTTTTCTTCTCTCAGCTTATTCTCTTTTTGCCTCTCTGTGCAGTCACTCCAGATTTTCTTCCTGTCAGGAAATAATGTACCCTAAAATTTTCTTATGACTACTTATGCTCCATTTCAGTGATAATACCCTAATAATCATTTTCTCTCAAGTGCAACACCCACAGAGTCCACTTCATATACAAATCTCGACTCCATTTCTATCCTTAACTTCAGAATTTCTGTTCCACTGATTTTGTAATCTTTCATGATCTTTTTGATTTTCTTCTTTCTACTTACTTGCTTTCCCTGAAAGATTATTATGCCAACCAACTCCTTGCAATGAAGTACTTCATTTGTTTCGCCTCACACATTTGGTCCTGGTAGAGCCACTGGTGTGGTCCATTACACATAGGTGCTCCTAAATTAATTTTTTTTAATGTAAAATTTCAATGACTTTTTCTGCAATTTTAGTTCTTTCTCACTACCTGAATCTATCCTTTCTGGTTTCAGATATCTTGTGGTTATATCCTTCTCTGTTTGCTGTCTGTTGCCTCCCCTTCCTTAGCACTGAAACTGAGCTGTATGTAGATGAGTTGCGGTGGTCTCTCTCCTCTGGAAGGTGGATTTTTCTCAGTTTTTGCTGTCTTTTTCTCCCTCACTCATCTCACGTACAGTGACAATTACTTTGCCATCCTCCTGCTCTGCTGTCTGGGAGGCCTTTAATATCCTTCTCTCTTTCTTTTGCTCTCAGTTGCATTGTCTTTACTGTCTTGTCTTCCTTCTTTCAACAAGTCTCCTATGCTCTGACAGACAGCATGTAAATGTGATATAAAGCCATCAGTAGCTCCCTCAAGGAATCCTTTAAATGCTTTTTCTCTCAGCTGTTCAACCCAGCCTGATGGGGCAATGGGAATCAGCTGGTGATGATACGAAGTAGGGATTTTTCAGCTGGTAGCTGTTCCAGGTTTCAGCTTGGAGCGTTGAGAAGGATAGAAAACAAGACAATGGATAGTTTGCCATGCTGAAGTGACTTTATTTACGAGGCATTCCCTCACTATGTAATCAGCATCAGACATAAGTGAATTGATAAGCACAGTTTTGTAACAAAGGCCTAAAATATTTACTGTGATAAAGGATTCAGGATTCACTCTTTAAGTCTAAATCTTTCTTAAATTCCTGCTTCAAATTGCTATTTCTAATGCAAATAATTTCCAGTAATAGTTTACCCAGTTCAAATGAAAAATACTAGTTTAGTATGAAGATGAATGCATCACTTAGAATGATGGGTCTTGCAGAGGTGCACCAGGCAACTTCAGCTTCAGTAGAGATCCTGCTGTTTGGTGGTATCTGTTGTCTCTTGTCAGGGGAATTGATCTGATACCAAGAGCCAAGCTCAGAGAAAGGATTAAAGGTCCCAGTCCTCTGATGTACCCTGCAAATGTCTCAAGGAACCTTGGGTTACGTAGCACCGACTGCTGGTCTCTAAGGAACAAGACTGAAGTCTTGTCTGGGTGTTACGAGTTTGTATTTAGTCAATAAACCACCTAATGGCGATTTCTCCAGACAGCCCAACAATATATCTGGATGAACCACTTCCTAGATAACTGAGTTTCCACAGCCAGTTGATATTTACTCTTAGCAAACACTGTTAAATAACGCCAAAAAAGGAAGAGCTAACTGCAACAGCGTACTGCCAGTATTTTATCCAGGTGTCATCACAGAATTTTCCCTTCTTACCTGAGCTGGTAGATGTTTACCTACTCATGTAAATATAACAGTTTGCTCCTTCTGAGGATCTGATTAGCCTAGGCTAGCAAGACAACTCACATTGATTGGATTCTGCTGAGATGTATATTTTTTACTGATAAATTCAGTGATACTACATTGTTCATTAAGCAGAATTTGTAGAAAGCAGGAGAAGCAAATAGGCATAGAGGAAAATCCAGTGATTTAATACTCTTATAAAGGATCTTAAATATTAGACAATATCTCTTTTTCTCAGAGTCCTGTACCCACAGTACACTAAAATGCATCTTAGTGATTTGTAGCTTTTCACTTCTGTTTTAAAAAGTTTTTTATCAAAAGGAAAGGGACCCAACTCTGCTATTTTTCACTAACTAGGAGGTAGGAACAGGAAAATACAATAGAAAAAATGTGGTTCCTGTGCACAGTCCATTCATTAACTATTATGGGACAATAGAAAAGCATTGTTTCCACAATACACTTAGAGTAAGGCTTGACATCTCTTGCAACCCTACTTATCAAAGTACTCCAAAGGGCAAAGGGTATTTCCTTACAGGGTATTTCCTTACAGGATAAGCATCTGTTTTCTCATTTTACTTCACCCACAAACTACTAAAATAAGAAAGAATATGCAAATTATAGTTATTTCAAAATAGGTTAATCAAACAGATGCCTTCTTTTAAAGAATCAAAGAAAAGGCAAAGAACACCTGCATAGCTTAAAAAATAAAATGAAAAAAATAAAAAAAGATCCTTTCCCTCCCTGTTCCTCTCATGTGATAGACAGGTGCTTACCATTTTACATAAAGTGCTGTTGTGAGTTTGATGGCTTCTTCAGTTTTAAATTGTTCCTCCCATGAGTGAAGCACTGCATTGAAGGAATGAGACAGGAACCCTTTTTCATGTGCAGAAGTCAAATATTTTCCATCCATCACACAGTTCTAGTCTCTGATTTTATGCATAGTCTCTGATATAATGCAGAGGCATTATTTGAAATCAAAGTCGGGATTTAAAGAGAAAACTATTTGGCTGAGACAGGTAGCAGTATTTCAATTTTAGTTATAATCACAGACTGCCACAAATAGAGCCAGATTTTCTGAGCAAGTACAGTATGCATGGAGAAAAGAGAGTAATTGAAAGAAACCAGAAAATAGCAAAATACTTTAAAATGTCTTGGCCCTCAAGACTGTTAAAATATTGGGTTAGTTTGACTGCTGCTTATGTCTCTGCACTTTGGGAATTTCCCACATATTTGAGAACATCTGGTATGCTTCTAAACATTGCATTTCACAATTCAATTTATATTTCTAGTTATCTTAGTGGTGCATGTAATACATTTTCAGTAAATTAAATAAGAATATTTTCTCCTTTCCAGAAAGGTGAAAAAATTAATTTTCCCAAAATGATCAGAACAGGCAAATCAAATTAAGGAAATGAATGCAAAATTATTGAAGGCATCAAATGATACAGAAAAACAATAGATAAGATAGTTACAGCAGATTACCTTCAAACCGTAACTAAAAATAAAAGATAAAAGAGTCCCTTGTCTCTTACCTTTTTTACCTGAATGAGAGATATGTGCATATGATTCATTTCTGATTTAGATCAGAAGAAAATTTTAAATAATTAATACTTAAGCATTTTGTAATATAAAGGGTGGGTTTTTTGTAATATAAAGACCAGTGTTTTCAGAACACCAACAAAATGGTAGTTGGTTTACGGAGACATGACTCTTTAGGACTCTTTTTTAAAATTAGTTCTTAATACGAGTAATGCTTGCACTAATATTCCAAAATGTTCCTAGTTTTTCAGAACATACCAGCTTCTGCGATCTTCTCCCACAAGCCACCCAGCAGCCCTCCCCCCACTACCAAAGCCTTGCCACGTAAACCCAATACAACAACCTACAACATTCAGCTCTCTGTTGTCTATTATTAAGCAGAATGCTGAATGCGGCAGAAGAATATCAAACAAAGCAATGATTCAGCAGAAAAAGTAAGCACGTTTGTGAGTTACTAGGACTATTCAAGGACATAAAAGACACAGGTATGTTCAAATGCCATAAAGAGACTGGGTCAGAGATTTTTAAATACATGATTCACCTTGATTAACTGTAACATAATTCACATAATGACTCCTTTGTGGATAAATTAGGAAAAATAAGAGTAGTAGTAAATTTTAACACCTTAGTCTCTTTTTGCTGCTTATTAAGTTCCCAAAATATTAAAGTCCGATTTGCAAATAGAAAAATAAAACAAGAATATAAAATACACACAGTACTTTATTTAACTATTGCTAGTATGCAATTTCTTAGAAAGGATTCTACCCTTAATTTCAATCACAATTACCTTTGCCAATACTGTGCTGTCAACCTTAAAAAACTCTCCAGATTAATTTTGGCAGCCATCCAACTATTGGATCTCATGACTGAAGTTAGTTGTGGAGTTCATTTATGTTCTGAGGGACTTATTCACAAATCTTTAATGAAACTTCTATGCCAAAACTGTACAGAATATATTTATTTTTCTTGCCATTTCTCAGGGTCAAAGTACATATTTCTACAAAAGTTGAGGCTTTCTAGAACATTCAGAATGCCAAGTTCTTTGGCTTCAGAGTTGCATGACTGAAGCCAGAAAATAGATTGATCTGGCACTTACAAAATTGCTTAAAAATAGAAATATTACAATACTGCACACATGTGCAATAATAATACTTATTCTGACAGCAGAAACGGCAGGTACATTGCACTATTTTTCTTCCTTTTTACCTATTTTAAGGACATAAGCTTAGTCAACCCTCCTAATTGTGGGTACCTAACTCAGCCAGCTTTTCCTTGCCTTCAGAACAGCAAACTGGATCAGTTTCTATACAGTGAAATCTCACTCCGCTGAAAGTCACTTACTGAAACAGCAGTGAACATTAACCTCTTGCTGCCTTTGATGCCCACACATCTATTGCTGCAACAAGAATTTTCCTCACTTCAAAGTTCCAGATTCCTTTTGTTTTGTCACTGGAGTTGCTCATTCTACATGACAAAAGCCAGATATTTATGTAAGTAATCTGAGATTGAAATAACAACCTACAAGCAGCAGACATGCTTGGAATGGTAAAACCTTTTATCTCCTGAGGGTGGAAAAAAGTCCTTGTTCTCCATAGGAATTTGTGATCAGTCACCATTTAATGCCTGGAGTTCATGGGAATGAGTTCTGGGCCTTTGACAATATTTGTGTGGCAACTTGACCAACTGGGTTTTTAAGTTAACTAGGAAGATGAATTCAAAGGTGTATTCTGAGCCCCTCTATGAGCTCCACTGAGAAGAGACATGACATTTGCACTTCATTACATACCTTTATTGCCGTCTCAGGCAAAAGTGCACAGCTCTACACCATGTTTTTTTGCTGAGGAAGTGAAAGGAGTAGAAAACTTCTGGAACAAAATTTATTAGAATGTGAAAGGCATGGTGACTACAGACACATCATTTTCCTCTTACCTTTTACCATGCTGAAACATCTTTCTTTGAATGTTTGACTTCTGCAGTTTGGGAAAAATACAGCATGAGGAGGAGAATACTGTAGAGAGAAAAAGTCTTTCTGGAATTCTTTTGGCAAATCCAAATATTCCATCTGTCTTCCTAATAAAAAATGAAGCCTTAAATATAGGTCATCTCATCACCTCCATATTGCAAGCCCATTAATCATTAAAAACAAGTTGTGTAATATTCATGCAATACTACCATGAACTGATGCTGGGTACTATTTCATGAACATCCAGTTCTGATTTCATCTGTGCTTTTTTCACCTGTCCATTCATAAATCTGTTAAACTAGATACTGCTTGCCCTGGTTTTTTGTTATTTATAATTTTTATTACTGAAGTGTCTGAATGTTTCAAACATGGGGCTCCCTGTTGTACTAGGTGCAGTATATACAACTAGTAAATAACAGCCTACTCACAAAGAGGCTATTACAAAGTTGAACATTATCATCCAGGAAGAGTTTTTCTGAAGCTATGGAAACAACAGAAGAAATTATAGGTGTTGGGAAAAACAAAAAACGTAATACAGAGTAATTAATACTGGATTTGCTCAGAGGGTGTTTCTGTGGGAAAAAAAAAAGCAAACTTGGACAAAAAAAAAGGGATTATACTTACAACATGACCAAACAGCTGCAATCAGGGTTTCTAGTACTAGAATGAGAAGCCCATTGGTTGAAGCTGAAGAGAAGGAAGGATGACTGAAAACATGGTAGAGGACATTTTGAAGAGTTGTAGGAAAAGCAGTACTTTGTTTATTTAAACAGTAAGGTCACAAACGGCTGTGCAGCTGCAGCTGGGAGAGAGGAGTGAGATTTATATGTGAGAAATAACTCTGCAGACACAAGGTCCAAGGTGAAGAAGAGGGAGGAGGTGATCTGGACAGTGGAGTAGAGATTCCTCAGCAACCCATGATGAAGACTGTCCCATGGAGATCCACGTTGAAGCAGATAACTGTAGGGGCGTGTCCTCGGCCCCCGGTCCCGCCTCCGCCTGTCCATCAAGCCCTCCCGATAAAGTGGTATGAGTCCGAGTCAGAGGGCGGCTCCCTGGGCGGGACCGAAGAGTAAAACCCTACCCCTTCTTCTAGAAAATTCCTTTGCACTCGGTAGGTCATTGGCTGTTAGTTGTCTCCCCTCCTCTGCTTGTCCCGGATTGGTAAATTGTACCCTTGCTCTCCCTTTTTCATGTACCCCATTTGCTGTTGTCTGGTTGCTCCTCCCTTTTCCTACCCCTTAAAAAGCTCGCAGAACCTCCCTCAGATGCTCGTCTTGTCGTTCCCCGCTTTAAGGAATAAACCCTTCGACCTGCCGACAGCGAGTCCGCTCCTTATTCCTACGCTCCCGGGATTTGGGCTTTGCCACCGCCTCCGCCAAGGTGCTTTCTGCGCCTGGAGACAGTGCCGCCCGGCCACCGGCATTCCTTGCAGAGCCAAACACTGCTTTGGTTTACCTGTCTGCAGGAAGGTCACTGGAGCCTCCCAGAGAGTGGACGATCGTCCAGGAGGCTGCCCAGCGACAGGTTGGCGCCCGAACAGGGACGCTCCCCGCGAGCGGTCCCTGCAGACTGTGCTTGCCCTGCCAAGGATCCAGTTTTCGGCGTCCGCCGCCTCTCGTAGTAGCGCGCTCCGTTTTAAGGAGCTGTGCTCCGAGGGGGAGCCGAGTGACAGCATCGGCTTTACCCGGGGGACCCCTCCGTGTGGACTTCTTTTCTCGCCGCTCCTCTTTTGTGAGCTTCAGGTAAGCCTTCTCCTTTTTCTCCCTCTGGAGGACTTTTCTAGTCTCTTTTCTCTTCCTCCGAGGGGTTTTTGTCATTTCACGGGGCGCGAGACCCTTCATTTTCTTTTCTTCGTTTTGCCACACGAAGGGGGGGTGTTGAGCCACACCTTTTGTAAAGATGGGAACTAAGCTGTCTGTGGCTCAACGGGAGTGTTATATCCAAGTTGCGGAATCCCTAAAGGGGGGAGGTTTTACATTTTCAAAGGGGATTTTAAAGCGTTTTATCAAATGGATCTTCCTCTATTTCCCGAACTCCACCGCCGAGGATTTTCGTAAAAACGGCTTTTGGAAGGCGGTCGGAGACAAAATTGAACTTTTACAACGTCTAAAAGACAATTCTGCTGATAAATTTGTTCCTATCTTCGTTTTAATTAGACAAGCTTTAGAACGGGAAAGGAAAATAGAGAAAGAGACCAGAAAAAACCCCAGTTCTCCCTTTCTCCCTGTTCCTAAACCCCGACTTTCCAAACCCCCTGTCTCCACGCAGAGAGAGCTGACAGGAGCAAACTGCCTGCAGGCACAGGGTTGCCACCAGCTCCCTGGCTCCCCTCAGCCCTCTCAGCTTCCCTGCTCAGACAGTGCTGGCCACACTGTCCGGGTTCCCTCTGTCCCTCTTTCCAATCCCACTTTCCCAGTTCCAAATCCCCGTTGTAAAGATTTTAATGATTTTAAGGGTGCCCGAAAGACATCTTTCAAGATGCCCTCTTCGGTGCCACAAAATGGCGGTGACCGCATGGTCCCCCCTGCAGAACCTACTCCTTCTTCCCACAATCCCTTTCTTTTCCCGCCACAGGAAGTGGCTCCCCATGTCCCTTCCCTTCCTCCTTTCTCCGCCCCTCTACCCTGTCTGTCAAAGTTGTCTGGCTCCACCCCTGTTACATCATTTGGGAGTGGCTTTCAGGACTCCTTGACTCCTCCTGCGCATGACATAATGTGGGAAAATTCTGCCTCCGGTTCCCACGGCCTCCCTTCCGGTTCCCACGGTACCAGAGCCGGAAGGGACGCCATGATGCCTGGCTGTCAACAACTGGTAAATCCTTTTGCCGCTCCTGTGCAATTCAATAGAGCGGGTCTCAACCCACAGTGGAAACCCCTTGATTACAACATCCTTCGGGACTTAACTAAAGTCCAAAAGGAGCATGGAAGGGACAATCCTTATTTTAAAAGTGTATTTAATTCTGCTTTCACTACAAATATTTTTGTCCCTCATGACATTAAGAAAATCATCTCCTGCCTTCTGTCTCCTTCCGAGTTCCTCTTATGGGAGGAATTATGGAAAAGGCAGTTGAATGAGGAGCTTCCACTGTTGGTGGCGGACCCAAATAATGCCCACTTAACTATTGACCATCTCTGTGGAGAGAATCAGCTAAGCAAACCTCAAGATCAAGCTCAGCAGATTCCCAAAGCAGTTTTGGATCTAATCCAAGGAACGGCAGAAAGAATTTTTTTCACAATGCCTTCTAAAGTGACTCCCATCGTGCCTTTTACCTGCATCAGGCAAGGTCCAAACGAACCTTTTATGGATTTTACTGATCACCTAAAATTAGCGGTTTCTAAACAAATTGAAGATGTTAAACTACAACAACAAATGATTAAAGAATTGGCTAAGTCAAATTGTAATGAGGCGTGCATGGCAGTCATCCGAGCCCTACCTTTTAACCCACCGCCTACATTACAACAAATGATTGAGGCTTGTAGCAGGCAAGTGCCAGTGCGCGAGGATCTTAAAAAGGAGGAGCCAAGGAAAGGAGACAAGGACACCCCTAAGAAGGTGCTAGCCACCGTTGCGGAGCCAGACAAACCCCTTCCCGAGACATCTAGGTCTGACAGGCCTGAGTATTTCTGTCAGAGATGTGGCAAGAAAGGCCATACGGCCAAGTACTGCAGAGCCCCTGCCCCTGTTCACACTTTCTCCAAGCCTGTCTCCACAGGAAGGCAGGACAACACCTCACGGCAAGGGCAGGGAAACTGAGGAGCCAGCGCGTTCCACCGTCCCCGCGCGACCACATAAATAGGGGCCCACTACGCTTCTCCGTCCTCCTCAAAGACAGTTTGTTTATGGACAAAGCGCAAACTTATTGCGTACCATGCTATGTTAAAGAGAACAAGGCCGCCTGCAAAGTCGCCATGGTCTTCGGAAATCCAGACACTACTCCACCGGAGACAGAGGTGATCCCCACCATTTTACAAATCAACGCTGAAGGACTTTTTCATCTTCCTATTAAATGTGTGTTTCCCACTTTCTTCTTGCCCACGGACTATCAAATAGCCCAAGCAGTTGTACTGCCGCGAGATACACATCGGACTCCTTCAGCATTTTGGACCCAGGTAGTGGGGGAAGAGCGGCCCATGGTACAGTGCAAACTTTCAAATAAAACTGACTCTGTTTCCCTTTCAGGGATGTTGGACACCGGGGCGGATGTCACTATCCTCTCATCCACAGATTGGCCAAAGCTCTGGGAGCTGCAACGGGTGGATGGCCTCGTTTCGGGTGTCGGGGGATCGGTAACAGCCCAAAGGAGCAAGGAGGTAATCCAAATCGAGGGACCAGAGGGTCAAGTGGCTTCCATCCGACCATTTGTCATTGACTCTGGTTTCACACTGTGGGGCAGGGATCTCATGTCCCAATGGGGCACCCGGATGCAATTGGCAGCGGCCGTCCGGGATTTTCATTAGAGGCCACTGCGGAGCGCCCTATCCAGCGCCTAACTTGGAAAACTGATCAGCCAATCTGGATAGATCAGTGGCCTCTACCCAAGGAGAAATTAAGCACGCTCCACGCACTCGTGCAGGAGCAATTAAACAAAGGTAACATCGTTCCTTCCACTAGCCCATGGAATTCACCTATTTTCGTAATAAAAAAGGCGGGGAAGGATCGATGGAGGCTTTTGCACGACCTGCGGCAGATAAATGATGTCATTGAGGACATGGGACCCCTGCAACCAGGTATGCCCTCACCATCTATGCTCCCGAGGAGCTGGAAGATAGCAGTCATTGATATCAAGGATTGCTTCTTCCAGATTCCCCTACACCCGACCGACGCTCCACGTTTTGCGTTCTCTGTACCAGCCCTAAACAGAGAGGCTCCCATGCTGCGCTACCACTGGCGTGTGCTCCCGCAAGGGATGAAAAATAGTCCCACCATCTGCCAGTGGTACATGGCAAAAATCCTATCGCCAGTCCGGAAGATAGCCCAAAAGGCTATCATTTTGCACTATATGGATGATATCTTAATCTGTGCCCCAAACCATCCCTACCTGGACTGGACTTTAAATAAGACCATTGCAGCCCTACAAGAAGAAGGGTTTGAAATCCAGAAGGAAAAGGTCCAACGCTTAAGCCCATATAAATACCTTGGGTTGAAAATAACCGATTCCACTGTAGTTCCGCAGCAGATCGCCCTGAATGAAAACCCCAGGACGCTCCAAGAACTACACCAGCTGTGCGGAACGATCAACTGGATTCGACCTCTTCTAGGGCTGACCACAGAAGACCTCGCTCCATTGTTCAATCTACTAAAAGGCCAAGATGATTTGAACTCCCCGCGGTCGCTAACACCTGAAGCCCGTGAGTCCATCTGCCGAGTTCAAAACGCTATAAGCTCTAGGCAGGCCCATAGGTATGTGCGCTCACTTCCTTTTCAATTCATCATTTTAGGAGTGATGCCACATCTCTATGGCCTGCTCTTTCAGTGGGATGAGGTGCAGAAAGATCCCTTATTAATCATTGAGTGGGTCTTTTTACCGCACCAACCATCCAAAAGTATCACAACGCCACAGGAGCAGATGGCGAAACTGATTATCAAGGCTAGATCCTGCCTCCGTGCCCTGGCCGGATGCGAGTTCACATGCATACATTTACCTCTAACAAATGAAGCCTTAGAACATCTCTTGCAAACTAACCAGACATTGCAATTTGCTCTGGACAGTTTCTCTGGGCGCATCTCTATCCATCCTCCAAAACATAAACTTTTCAGCACCAATCTAAAACTGATTCCGAAATCCAATCAGAGTAATACCCCCTTGGATGCCATTACCATTTTCACTGACGGGTCAGGACGTTCCCACAAGTCAGTTTTGACCTGGAGGGATCCTAGCACTCAGAAGTGGGAGTCTGACGTGCAGATTGTTCATGGCTCACCTCAGGTGGCCGAGCTTGCGGCGGTGGTGAGGGCATTCAGGAGGTTCCAGCAGCCCTTGAACATTGTCACCGACTCAGCTTACGTTGCTGGAGTCGTTTCCAGAGCAGAACATGCAATGCTCAAAGAGGTAAAAAATCCAGCCATTTTTAACTTGCTCTCAGAGCTAATATTCCTTGTCTCCCACCGAGAGCAACTATTTTATGTTATGCATGTGAGGTCGCACACCGACCTTCCAGGTTACATTGCTGAAGGTAACCGGAGGGCAGACCAATTGGCGCTTTCTGTAAGCACGGCAAATTTGCCAAACATCTTCGATCAAGCTAAGATAAGTCACGCCATGTTCCATCAAAATGCTCCAGCTCTCGTACGCATGTTCCATCTTACGTGTGAGCAAGCCAGAGCAATAGTGGCCACATGCCCCAATTGCCAGAAATTTCAAGTTCCATCATTAGGTGAAGGGGTAAACCCTAGAGGGCTTGAAAGCTGTGAGCTCTGGCAGATGGACGTCACACATGTGCCATCCTTTGGACGCTTGAAGTATGTTCATGTTTCAGTTGACACCTTTTCAGGAGCAGTCTTCGCGTCCGCGCACACAGGGGAGAAGGCGAAAGACGTTAAAGCGCACCTTACCTTGGCCTTTGCAACCCTTGGAACACCAAGGAGCATCAAGACAGACAATGGACCCGCCTATGCCTCCAGCAGCCTTCAAGGGTTTTTCCAGTTGTGGGGAATTACCCACAAAACCGGTATCCCACATTCCCCCACTGGACAATCCATCATCGAAAGAACACACCAGAACTTAAAGAGGGTGCTGGAGAGACAGAAGGGCGGGGAAGAAACCAATACTCCGGCGTTACGCCTCGCCAAAGCCCTTTTCACTCTGAATTTTTTGAACTGCAGTTTTGAGGATCCCAATCCTCCTGTGGTCAGACACTACCACAGCAACAAAAACACCAAACTTAAAGAAAAACCCCCGGTTTTGTACCGGGATCCAGAGACACAGCAGACTCTTGGCCCCTTCCCCCTAATAACGTGGGGAAGAGGGTATGGATGCATATCCACACCTGACGGCCCCAAGTGGGTCCCAGGGAAATGGATAAAACCTTATCTCAAACCAAACAAGAAACCTCCTGACAAAAATGAGGAGGGACTCACTTAGGCCAATTGCTAATAACTCCATGACCGCCGAGTTTTAATCATGTCTTATTCTTTACCCTATTTTAGGATGCCGACGCTTTCAGTTATGCTGCTCTTCGCGGTGATATGGTCCTCGCAAGCGTGGATAGTCCACCAGCCCAAGGCCAATGTGTGGACGACTCTGGCCAAGGCCCTGAACCAGTCCGGACTCTGCCTGTCCATGAGCAGCTCTGAGGACCCTATGTCCACCTGCCTGGTGGGAATCCCTCTCAAGCCCAACGAATACCCCTTCACAGGGAAGAAGCCAGACCCGGTGAGTTCCTGGGATGAGTGGACGGGGATTCTGCCACGCGCACCACAGGAGCCCCAAGAATTGGCGCTCTTGGGCTCCTCTCCGGCGACCTATTGTGTAAATTTTGATTACCAAAAAAGGGTGACCGAATGGCTGTCTCATCCCATGAATGTGGGAATGCAGCCAGAAACTATCAATGTGGTCTACCCTCACGATTCGACCTACAAAATTAATACGTGGTGCAATACTTCAGCACTGACACCAGCCACGTCCACTAAACTTCCCAGGGTACTCCCAACCGGCGTCTTTTTCATCTGTGGCGATCGAGCTTGGGCAGGCATTCCATCCCGTATGCGGGGAGGCCCTTGCACCCTCGGCAAATTGGCTTTGCTGACCCCTGATAAACAACATTTACTGGATTGGACAACAAAGGGTCGCCCAAAAAGATCAACTGGCCAGATTGAAAAAGATTGCGACTCCGAAATTGTGACCTGGCCTTACTCAAAAAGAGTCGCAGTCTCAATTTTCCTTCCGTGGGTTGCTGCAGCTAAGGCCCTTGGACAGATCGAGCACATAGAGTGCTGGTTAAGTAAGCAGGCTAACGAAACGTCCAAGGCCCTCAGCGGTCTCCTCACAGATGGGGAAATCACCAGGCAGGCCACATTACAAAATCGAGCTGCCATAGACTTTCTCCTCCTCGCTCACGGACACGGATGCCAAGAGTTCAACGGGATGTGCTGCTTTGATCTTCAGTCCCACAGTGAAAGCATACACAGCGCCATCCAAAGCATCCGTACCCAAGTGACCCAACTGAAGAAGGAGGGGTCAGACTGGTTCGAAAACATCGCAAATGGCTGGGGACTATCCAACTGGGGTGCCTCGGTGATGAAATCCATTTTTGAGTTAGTTTTCCTTGTCTGCTTGATCTTTTTCTCCCTTTTCTGTTTTAAGATATTTCTGTTAAAATTAATAAACAAAGAAGGGGGAGATGTAGGGGCGTGTCCTCGGCCCCCGGTCCCGCCTCCGCCTGTCCATCAAGCCCTCCCGATAAAGTGGTATGAGTCCGAGTCAGAGGGCGGCTCCCTGGGCGGGACCGAAGAGTAAAACCCTACCCCTTCTTCTAGAAAATTCCTTTGCACTCGGTAGGTCATTGGCTGTTAGTTGTCTCCCCTCCTCCGCTTGTCCCGGATTGGTAAATTGTACCCTTGCTCTCCCTTTTTCATGTACCCCATTTGCTGTTGTCTGGTTGCTCCTCCCTTTTCCTACCCCTTAAAAAGCTCGCAGAACCTCCCTCAGATGCTCGTCTTGTCGTTCCCCGCCTTAAGGAATAAACCCTTCGACCTGCCGACAGCGAGTCCGCTCCTTATTCCTACGCTCCCGGGATTTGGGCTTTGCCACCGCCTCCGCCAAGGTGCTTTCTGCGCCTGGAGACAGTGCCGCCCGGCCACCGGCATTCCTTGCAGAGCCAAACACTGCTTTGGTTTACCTGTCTGCAGGAAGGTCACTGGAGCCTCCCAGAGAGTGGACGATCGTCCAGGAGGCCGCCCAGCGACAGATAACCACCCTGAAACTGTAGCCCTTGGAAAGCTGCAGCTGGAGTAGGGTCCTGGCAGGAAACTGCAGCCTGCAGAAAGCTGTTTGCTCAGGAGCAGGTTTTGCTGACAGGTCTTGTGACCCCATGGGGAATTCTGTTCCTGAAGGACTGCACCTTGAGGGAGGAACCCATGCTGGAACATTGTTGAGGAAAATAACCATGGTGAAGTTAATGAAGAACCAAATCCATATGAGACCATATGGATACTATATGGATACCATATGGAACCGTTACCATAATGAGACGCCCATGCTGGAGTAGGCAAAGAACATGAAGAAGAAAAAGTGGCAAAGATTTATGAACTGACTGCAACCCCCATTCCCCATTCCCCTGCACTGCTGGCAGGGAGGATATAGAGAACTTGGGAGTGGAGTCCAGGAAGAAGGGAGGGGTGGGAGAAAGGTGTTTCTATATTTGTTCTTTTTTCCCATTTTTCTACTCAGTTATTAACTGTTAATAAATTGATTCCCTTAAGCTGGGTCTGTTATGCCTGGTATTTGGAGGGTGATCTCTCTCTCCTTATCTCAACTCACAAGATTTTCCTTGTATTTTTCACCTGTCCTATTTAGAAGGGGAATGGTAGAGCAGCTTGGTAGGCAACTGATGGCCAGCCATGGTCAACCACAACATCTACATTTAATCCTAAACTAGGTAACTAGCAACCTTCATAGATCCTAGATCAGCAATGCAGTTATGCTAATCTTTTGTTGCAGTACTGCCTTTAGTTTGATTATTGTAGACCATCTGATCAGAAAATAACCTGACTTCACTGACTCACACGTCACTTTTCATCTGGAGTATTTTAACTCCCTATAGGTGCACATAATTTCTTTAACACTTAGGGAATTCCAATCAGTGTAAAATACTCCAACACCTTTTCTCCATAGCGTAAGCAATCACAAACATTATGAAGTTTATCCTTTCTGTGTTATTTTTTCTCCTCATAGATTATCAAATAAATTCAAGGTCTTTGTTCTTATCATAAGAGCTCTCCATGACCTGGCCAAGGCTATCTAACACTGCAAGAAAAATCCCTGAGATAAACACCATTTCTCTGGTACAGTAGAAATTTGTACAGTGGAGAGGATGATTTGTGTGGGAAACAGAATTTTATACCGGCTGATAAGACTGTGCAGTAAACTCTCTAGAAACTTCAAATTTCACCAATCCCAGTGCCTTCTAGACCAGTCATCATGCGACTTGTATACCTAAACAGTTTTTGGATATTCAAAATATCTGCTTCTACATAAAAGCTGCTAGAGGATTGTCTTTGTGACTGAAGAATTTAAGGGAAAAGAGAAGGATGTGACAAACATTCTTATGGGCAGGTAATGTGCCAATGAGGTTTTAAAATTTGAGTTCCTGCATCTAATATTCCTGCAATATCTATAAGATTTTGACACTGAATGGTAGGAGATATATATCTGTAACTGACCTGATATTATGCACTGTTAATGTTACTAATGTTTTCCAAAATAATTTCTACTTAGCTTTTAAAAATGTGAGATGAAAGTGATATCACAAAACCATCATAGGACTGTTTCAGCTGGATATCTGTTTGTAGACTTATATTGAGTCTAAAGCTCTTGTTTTTTGAAGTTCAGAGGTCTGTGACAATCCTAATTAAGCCCCAAATACACACACCTACATTTTCTCAGTAAACAGTGGAGAATTGCATCCCAATAATGATTATTTTAAAAGATTTTTAAAAAATTAAATCCCAAACTATCAATTATTTTGTGTTTTTTTAAAAATAACTTATGTTCCACCACATACATTGTAGAAAACCAGATCCTTTCAGTGGTAGGATAATCAAAATATAAGCAGAGTATATGGCTCAATGAAGTTATGAGAGGTGAAGTAGAGATTATTGAATTCTAAAGACGACTGGAAAAAGTAGCTAACCAGACTGAAAGGCAATAATTCAACACAGGAGTTAAGCAGATGTTTGATATTTATTTTAATGGATTTGCACATGGACTTTGTTTGCATTCTGATCCCGAGACAGCAAAAATGCTTATGCATATGCTTAGAGAATGTATTTGCTTAAGATATAAATGTGTGCAGCTAAATACCTTGATGTTACATGCTCAGAATTCAGCATGTGCTCAAATCTTTTTGTTGCAGATGAATGACCTAATCTTTTTTAGAAGAGAATATAGAAGCTTTGCACACAAATGAAAACAAACCAAATTGTAATACTCTGATACCAGCACTACAATTATTGCACAAATTTTAAATTCTAAACGTTATGGGCTTGGCTGCCAGTAATTTTAATCATAGAATGATGTCAAATTTTTTTGCACACATGGGTTTTATGTAAGCATTGATTATTTTATTAATAAAAGTAGAATGTCTATGAAGATTCAATGAATGTAACAGAGTACAAAGCAGTTTTGTGACAAATTGCTGCTAACTGAAACCATGTACTAGCAGTATTGTATACTATGAGCCATTTTTAGAGAATCCCAGATGGTTTATTTAATCTCACAAAGAGAGTGAAGATTATTCATGGCTTCTGGGAGGCTTGTTATCAAATAACATATTTGAGGGATTTTATGGCCTCTTTCAATAATTCTACTGACAAGCCCAGCTTGGGAGAATTAGTGAACAAATTCACTTGAAGAGCTATTGTTGTTCTTGAGTGTTCTGTTTCTGTAGAAACCACTTACTCAAATTTACTGCAATAAATTTCTTATTTATAATCTGATTTATTTTCAAGCAATCTTGATAACATTTTTCCTTAAACATTTGTCCACAGCTGGCCCTCAACCATAACCACTTTCAGCATAATCATAAGACAGTGTGCTACAGCAATTAGCATCTCACCTATTGTATGACAATTTAGCAGACTTTAAAGTCCCTTAAAGATCAATATTATAAAAATATATAAAAATAATTTTAAAAAAATATAGGATGCTTCAGAATGTAAATTGAAATAAAAATTACAAACTGCCATAAGTAATAGAGGCCAGCAAATGGAGTGTTGGACAAGTATCTTCTTTTTCTTGACAAAATTAGTTTTCACTATTCACTTTGATCAAAACCAATTTAGGGATAAAGTGTGCAGAAAGTCCTGAGTCTCAGTTTGACTCATGCCTCCTTAGAGCTTTTTCATGGATCCTGTGGCAGTATGAATTATGTCTAGGCAGGCTATAGAGACAGAGAAGTCTTTAGTGACGGTAGGCCCTCTCTATCAGAAAAACCCCATTTGGAGTATGAGCTATAATATCACCTGGTGCAAAGGTGGCCTCTGCCATCTTCTGTTGCCTGTTCTTATCCTCTTCTATTCAGCAGGAGATACCTGAGAGAAACTGGGAAAATGTTTCCAAAAGTGCCATGCTTCACTTTCGCTAAGAGAAGAAATAAAACCTCAGAAATGTGCTGTTCACAAAATATTTTACATTCTATTAAATTCTGGATCCAACTCAATTCACATATCTTTTGAGTTACTTGACCAAGTACTTAGTTTAAAAGCAGATTAATTCAAATTTAGTATGTCCCTGTTCTTGACACAAAGGCTATGGAGCTTGTTGTTTGTATGAAGTTTTGGAAGTATTATTATTTCAGCTACCTTTTAATTTCTGTAAGTATGAGCCTATTTCCACTTTTAAGTTTTTTGGGTTTTTTTGTGCTAAATAGACCATAAAAGCAGCATGAGGAAAAATCAACATATACACCATGAAAAGAAAGAAATGACCTTTCAGTGAAAAAAGTTTAAGCAGTTACACCACCACTTTTGAAAGACCTGTAACTAGAAACCTAGTAGAAAGAGTAGTTAAGCAATGTTCCATGGATACAGTGATGGTAGCAATACTTTACACAGTAAGGAAATCAATATAACTGACTGGGGATCTGAAAGGGAGACTGTGGAGAGTCATCAGCGTAGCTTACATACAACCTGCAGAGAGTGAGTGAAACAAAGTACGTATTTGAAAACAGTGAAGGAGTCAAAAGTCTGGTGGATGATACTCACCTGCACATTGTCATACAGAGTGATGAAAAACCCCAAAGACATCCTCTCTTTGACCTTAAGAGAATTTTTTTTTCTAAATATAAAAGAATAAATGGGTAGTTCTCAATAATCAAATAAATTTGTGTAAACATTAACCATTCTCTTGGACTGCAGGAAGATACTGATGCATAGCTGACATGGGAGAGGGTATTTGAATTTTTGTAGCTGTTGCGGTCCCAGTTTTCTTACCATTTTCACAGTATGGTGATTTTCATAGTTTGCTGGGATAGTAGAATACACACTAACCTTAATTCACAGCAAATATTAAATAAAAAATGCAAAGCTTCCTTATGGAAGCTGAAATAACAGAGGTGCTGAGATGCAGTTGCTGAGCTGTGAAAGACCTTCCTTGTCTTTCATACACCTAGGTTATGAAGAGAAGTCTCATCAGGTCTAGATGGGGAATGAGCTGAATGTAAATGACAATGTCTGCTTTTTTAAGAAAGCTGCAGGCATGTGCAAACCAGACATCAGGAAAAAGATGCTCAGAAACATCTCAGAAGATATTTTGTTGTAGAACCTGATCAGTGAAAATCAGGCAAACAATCAATAATTTTTTATCCCTTGATGTAGGGGTGCAAAGGAAAATTATGTAATGAAACTTAAGCGAGAAAAGGGCTACTTGCAGGCTACTACCTGACTAGGTACCCTTTTACCCTTCTCCTGGCTTGGCAAGCATGGATTACAGGGGAAGAAGGCCCAGAGAAATGTTTCCTCTAGTGCTATTCTACATCAAGAATATCTTAATATGTAGACAGATGTTGTGGGGTTTTTTAACTTTTACTCGACAAAAGTAAAAAAAAAACTTATTTAAATCTCCCCTCAAGGGAATGTCATGAGCATAAACTGTCATTAGTTCTTGGGTTGAGAAGGAAGATATAGTCAGCATAATTGACAATTTACAGGTCCATAGAGGTAAGAAAGTTTTAAATTATTAGTAAAAAACAAGACAAGTAATGTATTTAATTACAAAACATTTTTATAAAATCTGAAATGTCTTGGTCTTCTAATAACCACTTTTTTTCTACTAAAGTCAGTAATTTGCTAAAAAAGAAACCCTTACCACAAACTGTTTCCAATTACGTGAGTCTTACTCTCTCTGTGGTCTTTCAGATTCTTTATTTATCTTTAAATCATTACTCTTCTTTATTTCTATTCGCCTATTTCTATTCCATGTCGCTATGTGTACTTTGTGCAAAATATTATTATTATTTTGTTAGGTGAGTGTATTACTCTCTGTTATTCCTTAGTCTTGTGCACTATCCTGAGGTGCTGTGTGCATTTCTATATGCATCTTTGTAAAACCAAATGTCATCATTCTTATCTGTCAAGGAAACCATACCAGTAAGGATAGTAAATATGTAAATACTGTATGATAAGAAAACAGATAGTGTAGAGACAGCAATGATACTGTGTTCTTCTAGATATATCAGCATTTTTTTACAATATTACAGATGCACTTACAACTTTGGCATTTACTTTCTCCTAAAAGTACTTCCTAGAGATTATTATTTCTAATTATACATTGAAATAAATCACCACAATGCTTCACAGAAAAAAATCCAAATCCTATTTTTAGCTCCTCCATTTCCATAGAAGAAAGGAAATAATCAGTCTGTAAACAGACAGCAGATTTACATAAGTATAAATGTTGATTTTCCTAAAGTCAATCCCACTTGGTTTTCCAATAGAAGTTTGTCTGGAATCATGTCAGGGGACAGAACAGTGGCTGCATTTTCTCAGGCTCATCACACTCATCTTGGGCTGGGTTTTTGCCTAAAACCGTATTTACTTGTCAGGTATGAGAAGATAATCCTGAAAGACTGGGCATGGGCAGCATGGGATGGAACATAGAACTATAGACAGGGCTTTTATACAGATGCTGGTAGTGCTTCCAAATACTTGCAATGCAAGTTGGGGACTATTTTGTTCTGCAAATTATTCCTGACACCAATATATCTCCATATATTCCTCTTTAGGAGGAAAGAACTGACTGTCATCAAACATACTGAATGTTGGCAGTAGAAAAGCAGATGTATATTTACCAGAAGGACTGATATTTTCCATGATCAGTCAAGCATGAACCTCAAATACTTCACTGAGGCAATAGGTGGTGTGCCAACTCAAGGCTCTCTGGGAATTTCTAATGGCTGGAAATTTCTAATGGTCTAAGCTAAACAGGGGAAGGAAGGTCTGCCAGTCATATCCCAACTGACAGGAATATCAGGGATAAATAGTCACACAATGCAAAACACGGATGATTCAGAAGGGTTGTCCTTAATTTTCTTGCCCCATATTGCTTTTCATTGAGACTGTTGGGGTAAGAGTGGTGACACAGCACCAGGCATTATTAAGGCAGACTGAAAACCTGATTACCATGTCACAGATAGAGAGGTGATAGCAGGTGATAGAAAATTGCATTATACTGAAAGGCAAAATATAACTGGAACAGCGGAGCTGTATGGTGCTGTTTGCTCATCAAGTCATTTAGTTAACTTAAGGACGAATTAAATGATTGAAGGCCCAACACAATGTCTTTGATAAGGCCTACCTGTGCTATGTGTCTTATGCTAGAAAGAGGATTCAATGCAAGTGGACAGCCAAGGAAAAGTTGCCAGAAGAAAAGGAGGGTGTAGACAGAAAGATCCTGATCCATAATAAGTCAGTAGCTGTGGATTGGCAGAGCATTTAACTTAACAGCCTCAGGATATCTGTAAGGCTACCTGGGTTAGAAGGACATGTAGCTTGTTAGAATATCTGTTCAAGCGCTATTCAGTGTAAAAGGCAAACAAGAAACAGGAAAATAAACTACTCAAACACACATATACACAAGCTGCAAGGGGTAGCAAGTAATGGAGACAGTGGCAAAGATCTGAGCTTCCTGGTTGATGGGCCACTGAAGAAACTGACCACACCACGCAAGTGAGTGTCACTCAGAACTTTATACCTCACGAGAAGGAAAGAGGCTCTGATGGGAAAGAAAAAACCTACTGCAGGATACTCTTGGACAACTTTGTTGTGTGTAAAACTTGTCGTGGGATGTTTTAAAAGAATTATGAGAATGTGCAAAGCTTATTACACACTGTAATGAGAGAGCCAAAGGCAGGGAAAGGGGAGCTTTACAGCAGATCAGGGAGCAACGAACTGAGGAGTTTGGAGCGAAAAGACAGAATAAGAGTCCATGTGTGTGCATATAAGCTGATCGTTGCTCTTGTTTGCCTAAATCTTGCACCTGAGCACCACAGACTGTCTTCTCTTCAAACTTACTAGCCAGTGAGGAGGAAAGCAGAGTCTGTGAAGACCTAAGGTAGAGTTGGGACAGGAGATGTGGGATCTGTGCCTGGATTCTGGACGGACTCAAAGCTTGGGATAGGATTTGAAGGATTTGCAGATGCACATGCTTGCAGATAAGAAAGTGCAGAGCTACGTACATCCATACATCCATCCATATATACACTCTATATCTATATCTATATCTATCTGTATCTATATCTATATCGATATCGATATCTATATCGATATCGATATCTATATCTATATATCTATATCTATATATCTATATCCATAGCTATTTATCTGTCTATAAATATATATATATATATATATTTCACTGAAGTACGAAGCTCTTCACTAGTGGCCTCTATTTAACAGAACAGGAAGGAAAAATCCCCTGTCTTAACAAAAAGTCTCTTATTTATTCATCGTGATGTAAAAAAACGGATCAAAGGACTTCAGAATTTCATAAATGAGGTTATATGGTAATGCAATAGATAAAGCAAAAGTGTAGTTTGTGTTAATACATATTTTCAATATAAATTACAGTTGCAGCGCGTCATGCCAACTGACTTCAATGGCTCTGTTTTGCTTTGAGCCTGAGGCAATAGCAGTTTTGCTTCAGAGGAGTAGTCCCTCTGTGTGTCCAGCCACTGGGTTTCATGGCACCTCACTGTTCATTTGTTCTTTCCCTCGTACTCTACTGTGGCTCCTTGGAGGCTCACACGGCACAGCTGCTTTCTGAGCCTGCTTGTATTCCTCACATCAGAGCTTAGGAACTGGGAAAGTTTGAAAAACCCAAATCTCATCTATGGGAGGGAAGGTAAGCAGTGACAGTCACTCATGGGTTTTCTGTTGGCTTGTTTATTTGCAGATATATGTGATGGGAGATTGGCAGTGTCTGTCTACCAAAAATCATTGCACCACAATGTCTCCAACTTTGCCTTATTCTGGTGTTTCAAGTAACACATCAGACTTGATGTCTTTGTAATGAAAATAGGCTTGCTATTTACTTTAATCAAAAAATGTGATAAATACGTATTAGCATATATTTCCCTAAAGGACAGGAAGTATGTATTATCAGATCATCAAAGATGGGCTCACTAGGCATGTGATTTGATATGCCTTAAGGCATCCATTTAGATAGTGTAAATTGTGTAAATTAAGGCAATTATCACTGTAGCCAGCTAATGATAACTAAGTAAAAGGTTATGCTGTTGTATGACAAGGGGTTTTTTTACTATTAATAAAAGTAATTATTATTTATAAATATCTTTGTTGTTGTATTATTTTAGTTATTGTTTATTACATATTTTATTTATAATACTTATGTATGATTATATTTCATTATTATTTTTAAATTTATAATTATTATTTTACTTAACAGAATTGAAGGGATTTGCTGCAGTGATTTAATATTAGGCTTTTAATTTACATATGCTTTGCAAAACTGGTATGAAAATTTACTAATAGTGGAAAAAAGTCCATTAACACCCCTCTTCACAATAGTGACCGTAAAAATTATAACACATACATATTTTAATCAGCTGTCAAAGACAGTCCTTTTAGCCTGAATAACTGGAATTTGAAAAGAATGCTTTGTTAAAAGTCAAGGCAGTCTCCATCAGGAAAATTTCAGACTGCAAAGTCATAGACAGTTTTTGTTATGAATTTCAATTTGAGTCTTTCTTAAACTACTCAAGACTGAAAGCAAACACTGGAAAATTAAGAAATAAATTAAAATAAGCTATAATATGCATTGAATCTCAAGGACCCCAAATGAAATTAAACAGTAGTTTGGCATCTGGGATTCTAGGGGACTCCTGCCACTACTCATTTAACTGTTTATGGCACTGTCTCTGCTGAATATATCTGTTATTTCAAGTGGGGGATCCCATAGCTGCAACTGTATACTTTGAAGTCCAGCTTAGTTTTATTCAGCTTCATATTTATTCAGTCAGTTCATAAGTTGTACGAACGAGGTTCTCTGACAAAAAAGTCTCTCGGGGGTTATAGTCGCATGTCCTGGAAGAAGCACATGACAGACATCATTCTGATAATTCCAAAATTTACTTCTAAATACTCAGTGGCTGGAGATGCAAAAGATCTTTTGGTTTATCTTTCCAAGCATAGCTGTTACTTTGAGAAGATATCCATTGCCTGATCATACAAAATGAGAATTCACACATATAATATATGATGTTAGGATGCATATATACTTGCCCACTTAGGTTAACCCCAACAGACACACAGCACTTGTACAGGCACAGGCAGCACCAACAGCCTCATCCTGTTTCCCCTCTCTGTCTGAGCAGGATGGAGGTTCATAGGTGGGAATATACATACTCACAGGTGAGTACACACTTACACACACTGAGCAGTGTGGCTCCCACCCGCAGCTGAGCTCAGGCACCTTTTCTGCCTGGTAAATGCTCCTGGATCCCAGCCTCCCCAGCTGCTGGCTCCTGGTCATGTGAGTCTGTGGGACCACAGCTCCACTCTGCCTGCTGGTGCTCAGACCTACACATACACACACACCTATATAAGCAAGTACAGAGCTGACTGACACTCCCCTGTCCCCAGGAGACCCCAGAAGCTCCCACCCACTCACTTGCACTGGCTCTCAGTGCTGCACTGCAGACAGGCTCTGGCCCTGCTCCCACCTGGGGCTGGCACAGGGTATCACTCACTGGGGACTCTCTGGTCACTGGACCCAGACCCACAGTCCAGCCCAGCTGCTGGCACAACGATCCACCCTCAGCCAAGGCTAACAACACCCACCCATGGGCCTTTACAGCCCTTGTGGTGGCACGGCCAGACAAGCTGCTTTTTACACACTTCCAGATTTGTTTGTCCCCTCGCACCTTTATTTTCTCACAGTTGTTCCTCCCCAAATCATCTGAATCCACCCCCTTCTCCACCTCTGCTTTCTTCCCTAAACATCCCATGGTAAGGCTTATGCAATCCCAAAACAGTCTTCCCCATATAACACGTTCAACACCCCTAGGCAGCAAGTCCATGGTCTGGAAGGGGATATGGAACTGCTCCTCTTGGCCTATCATGATGAGTGCCATATCTGGACAGTGGGGCTGAGCCTTGCCTGAGACAGCCCTTAGTTTGGGTTGCCACTTGTCCTGTGCTCCTCTGGGCTTGCAGAGACAGGGCTGTGATGGGCTGATGACTCCCTGGGGGGGGAGCTGGGGCACGGTGCTCTTTGACCTGCTCCATCTGCTGTTGTCTCTGTGCTCCTTTGTGAAAGTTTAGATAAGTTTTTACACCATAGGACATGATATAACACCATATTTGATATTTAATCTTCTATTTAAAATAAACATTATATTTGGAAACTAAATGTTTCACAGAAATGCAACTTAGCACAAGTCTCATTCAATGTCTTTCTTATTAATGCTAAAGAAAACACAACTTTAAAGGAAAGTCAGCCTGAAGAAGAAACAAGTCAAGATATTTCTTTTTGATTTGATATGAAAATTAATCACACAAATATCCTATAATTATCTTCAGTCATAAAATGCACTGTATTGTGCCTACTGGGATCCAAACCAGAGAATCTGTTTTAATCGGTTCTCTACAGTCTCAAATGTGTTCTGTGTTGCTTTATTACTAATGCCACTTCTTTCAGAAACTGTGTGTCCCTGAGGCTCTGACAACTTTTAAAAGATGTTTTGACAGCATGGTTCAAAGATGAGAATTAGGGAAAATTCCTATTAATTTCAAGGATGTCAGCTAAAATGTCTGAAATCAATCCAGCATCTGGCTGCAGACAGTGGGCTATAACGTGGTAAGAGCCCTTTAAAACACCTGAACTGTAGGAAAACTTGTTTGTGCCTGATGCACTGCTGTGGCCACACATCACACCCAAAGCTTTTGTGAAAGGTAAAATCCATACAGAGGGCAGTCATAGAGACAAGGAATGATTTTCAAAGGCATCCATAACATTTTAGATGGGATTTTTCACTCACAATGAAAACTCTTGAGGGCAAACACCATGGGTTTAGCTAGCTGCAAACGTTCTCACACAATAAAATCAGAATGTCTTTGACAATAATTTTTCCCTATCAACCACCAAGAAGCCATGTTACAGAACCCAGTAAATCTACTGAGATTCTCTAGAGAGCTCTTCAGGGAAGCCAGAATAATATAATCTCCAACAGCCTTCTCTGTCTAAGCTTCTTTCTATCCTTGATGTACTTTTCCTTTGTGGCCAACATCAGGTAGTACATCCCTATTCCCTGATGCTGAACTCTTTGGATCTTGTTTATTTTCATTGCCATCTTATAACCTTCTATCAATCTTATGATAACATTTTGAAATGCACTACAATAATTTTCTGAACTGTTGTAAGACTTCACACAAAATGAGGGTGGGCAGCACTGTTATTTTTATGTCTTGTTTTTATTGTTTGGCCATTGCCCTTTTTTGTAGATCTCATTTTTCTCATCAGATTTTTTTTTTTTTTTTACCTTCACAGAAATTCATAATGAGGACAGCTTAGGTATATTGCTTTATCTGAAAATAGCATTAAAAATGCTCTCAGAACCAACAACTTTAACTGCTAACAGAAACACAAAATAACCTCCTGGAGATGTTTTGTGTCTTTGTGAAACAGCATGGATGTTTCTAGTAGGAGAATCTCTGTTTTCAGGTGCATCAACACAGAAATCTGGCAATTACTCTGTGTCCTATGCCTGCTCTTTTCTAACAAAAGAGTTGTACACACACTTTCATCCAAGCACACATGAATAAAAGGACTTACAAGTTCATTCATTAATAAGGGCAAAATATAGAAGCATTTGTGAAAAAGGCAAAAATACAAGATAGAGGAGAGGACAACAGATGAGTTTCACTCTCAGGGGACAAGTTTGATTATGTCATAGTTACATGTACATATCCCAGAATTTTAAGTGATTTTTTTTTTTTTTAAATATGAACATTTTTGGTTTTAAAAAGTATTGAATGTCTCAAATGTTTGTTTCCAAGTTTTTCTTTCCTATAAATTATTTTAAGGGACTGTAATCTTGCTCCCTGGTTACGATGGCTCATGACTTCACTTTTATTGCCCATTGAGAACTGGACCATTGCTCTCTTCAACAATATTGTCACTTAATTCACATAAAAACCCATAGAGCCCCTTCAATATAATAACACAGAAATGGTTGCTGGGATCAATAGAAAGGATTTTAATATATCACCTTAACTTGGATAGGTGTGATGTTTATCTGTAAAGGTTACAAACGACTTACATGTAGCAGCATAAAGCAGTATTTTATACTATCAGGATATATTCTTATATTGTGAACACCAATCACAATATTCAACCTTATGAATAAGCAACTAAAAATGTATTTCTTTTATGCACATTCAAAATGCAATCTGTGTAATCAGAATCAATGTATCAGTCAGTGGTAGTACCCTATTTGGCAAGAAGGAAGCTACAGGGAATATCCCACAGTTTCACAAGTGTGAATGGATGAAAGTGAAAATTGAAAGTACATTCTGTTAACCAAGTATATGGTTATCCTTTAGGATGCAATTTGGCAAATCTTCTACTCTAGTCCTTCCTCTTTTTTCATTTAAATTTACATTTACTCAATATCAACCCCAATAAAGTACAATTAAATCTATTCAGATCACGCTGAAGAGTGCACTGTGTGTGAGATTTGAAGAAGTAAAATAGATTGCTTAAAATAAAGTAAAGCTCAGCTGTGCTGCAAGTAGGAGCCAAAGAAATAAATAATCAGCAAAAATGAGTCTTGTTTGTAATTCAGCAAGAAAGCTATATAAAAATAGTTAATATCTTAGAGGGAAAAAAATTAAGTCAAGAAATCCAGAAATAATTTGCATTAATTTTCCATAGAGACATATCTGCGCACTCATATTTCAAACTACTTCTAATACTCCTAATGCTTTCTGAACTTGCTTGTTCAAAGCCTCTGCATGTTCAATGTTGTCTCATATCAAAGATTGTTCTGGAAAGAAGTTGGCAGGTTCCACACTGGTTCATTTTAGAGGCATGAATACCATTCATTAGAATAACTTTTGAAATTAATTGCTTGCAGCATTTGGGTGAATGGTGCATGTGTAGCTGACGTAAATCATTCATTCTTCACTTGCTTAGTTTCACATCTTTTTGGAGATGGCTGCAGTCCATGGCTTGAACCCCAAAACATAGTAGTGGTGGTACAATTAATAAAAGTAATATCATGTGTTGGAATATCACTAATAGAAAACCCAGCAACTAGTGCCCCATCAATAATCAAGACAGAAAATGCCTCCACATTACAAGAGAATTATCTGAGAAATCGCATTGCACAAGCAATTCTGAACCATAATTTTGGCCGTCTATGATTAGTCAACAGCTCATGATCATTAAGCATGCCCCAGAAGATGATAGCTAAGAATTTGTTAAGAAAAGACTTTGCATTCCCTAAAGAAGTTTAAACCCTGTATTGTCAGCCTTCCTATCCCCTTACCATAAAAAGGGTAAGGGTTGGTCCTACACATTATGCTCTTTTATACTGAAAATTAGTGTAAATCCAGACAGTTTCCTGATTTTTATTCCTAAAATATAGTACAGGTCCAAACGTTTGTGCATAGAATTATAATTTAACTGGGGCTGCAAATATACATGGGAACTTTTTATGGGGCAAATGTAGCAAAAGAGCATTATAATTTAAATAATTCCAGTCTTTTTATTCTTACAACCAGTGGAAATGCCAGATTTTGTGGGTTTGTTCCCTTCTAAATGATTAGTATGTAGGCTGAAGTCACTGAAAATCACTCTTGCAGCAAAGGTGAAGTTAAGGCTATGTCTGCATTAGGAGAAAGTGCAGTCCAGTCACTGCAAATCTGTAGAGAGAAAAAGCAATTAGGGCTTTGCATTTATGCTATATGACTTTCAGGGGTTGCTGCTTCAGACTAATGTGGTTCTAACCCTCTGAACTGACTTCCTGTGTGCAGCTGGATCACAGGCTTTGTATTTTGGTGTGAACCAATGTACAGGAACTAGAGGTGACCGGGAGAGTCACTTGAAAAATGCACTTCTGATCTAAAGACAAAATCCTAGCGCAAATAACCCCTTAATGCTGAAGAAAATAGAGCCCACCAAAAGTCAGACATTTCGATTTGGTTCACACTTTTGACCCATCTGAATTGGCAGACCCCTTCAGAAACATAGTCCAAACCACTGGTTCAAAGAGAAGGAGCTTCAATTCTTGTTTACCAGGGCAATTTCACTTTGCATACCTAATTAAACACGCACTGAACTAGGGGTGAGATTTAAGATCACTCACTTCTTAGGTGAGGGTGGTAAATTAAATATTAATTATGCAAGGACATTTGTTGTTCATAGCAGAAAGTAGGTCTCTTTATTTTTTTTAATGTCCTAACCAGGCCACAGAATTACTTGCAATAAATATTTCAGTGTACTACACAAGGTGAATTTTCTTCAACGGGATAGACTGAGAGCAACTCACTGCAAAACACCTGAAAAATAGTATTTTGACTCCTCAGACTACAGCACCAGCAAAAGCAGAGGACTGTATTCCCAGATTCGGGTACAGACTATCATTTAATGACTTGACCACTTTACTGCTAGAATAGAGATGGACTCAAGGCCCTTAAGCAGAAAAGCATTTACATACAAGTCCCCTCTAGATACTTTCAAAAAAAGGAAGGTGCTTCCTACTCCTCAGCATCTGCATACACCTAGTGTTCCATCTCTTTTGCCTTTGCACGTGTTTGTCTCTGTAATAGAAGTAACTGGAATTTTATGTTAAAAAAGAAAAACCTGAAGTGAGAGTGATGTTTGTACCTCTACTGAGTCGTTATGAAACTGGGTTTGTTCAGAAACCTTTTTTGATTATAATTACCATCAATTTCAAGGCAAAGAAGACATGAAGAGGAACCGAATATTATGGCATATAATTTTACCCACCTCACTGGCTGGAGGGATGCAAGTGAGGTACGAAATAGCCAAATTAAGTCATTGTGTTCATATGCATTATGGATGGCTTAATTGCTATTTTCTGAAATTATATTCAATTCAATTATTATTGAAGTTGCACTGCTGTTTTAATAAATAATCATTAAAAAGTGCTGCAGCTATGTATCATCTTTATCTTAATTTTTTTAATTTCACTATCTTTGTAGAAGCCTCAGAGCATCCTTAACTAAGAATTTAAGTCTAATTTTGCATTTCTGCATAAGAGGATGAATATTAACATCAAATACTAATACTCTGGGATTGTAAGAGACTTCGTACTTTCCCCACCTTGTGCCTTTTTCTCTTCATAAATATACAAAAAGCCATCTCACTGCTCTGTTTGAAATCTCTTCTTAACACTTTGTTCTTCTGAAATACCTTAAAAAACTCATGGAAAAGACTAAGGAATAAGTGTTCTGTGACCTCTCTTTTTCATGGGACTCTCATAATTATCCTTACAGTGGATATTTCATACCATATCAAATCCTCTCATTTAACACAGCATTTAAGGAAACAGATTTTGCCTAGAGGGTTTGCAGAGCATGAAATCTCTTTCTCTTTCAGTACTACACAGCCATGGTTATCCAGTCCCACTATGACCAGCAGGCAAGTAGTGCAGCTGTGGCCATACTCATTTCCTTGCAGGAAGCCAGGGATCCTCCCTGTCTATCCTCACCTGGTCAAGTCCTCTCCTGCTCCCAAGAGCAACAGAAGCTGAAGGTCAACAGGATAAGGAGCCAGGAAGAAGTGTTGCTGCTTCTTTGACTATTCAGAAGCACCAATGCAGCATAAAAGGGGTTTGACAGGGAGGTAAAAGCACCCTGGGTTTTACTACATGACTGTAACGTGTACTGGCTGCCTCCCACGTGTTCCCCTGTGGCAGTGATAAGCCTCTCTCCCCCTCTCAAGTGCAGATAATGCCTTCCTATCCCTATGGCTCCCTTGCTGCCTAACACACTGTGAAAGGTGATTTCTAACACCTTGTTTCTAGCATCTCATCTTCTAAAAGCAGTATCCATGTTGTGAATGGTGACACTTCTTCCCCAGCAGATCAGAGTTCCCACTAAAGGTAGATTGGTCAGATTTCCAATGTATTTCATTAAAAAATCCTGCAAACAGTACGCACAGATATACGTACATACATACATAGTTGCATCTATTAAATGCAGGAACTCTAGCAGTACTATATATGTGTATTCACTAATTTATCATTGAAAATTCAAAGGAATTATTTTAATTTACTGTGCTTTTGAACTAAAGTAATACTTGTATGTTTAAATATTTGTCATCATTTAGTTTTGATCATGACATAGACTGTCTCAGAGAATGGACAGTTTAAATTATATAATGATGACCTACAGAATGCAAATTACAGACCAGGCAAATGTGTTGACATGATGTTCAAATCAAGGTTAATCATAATTTATGCCATGAAATGGAAAGCAATATCTATTCTTTTCCAGACTTTTTTCTTGGGTTTTGTGAAGAATATTTCTTGGTTATTTTTTTTCCTTCCAGAAGTGCAAACTTCTTCCTGTCAGCGATTATGCTTGCTTTGCACAGTAGAGGACAGTATGCATTTTTTTTTTTACTGCTGACTCTATCCACATTTTGCCTGCTATGCTTTTCCATCCTCACCTTCACCTTCTGCACCCTGAGATCATAAAAGATAAAAAAAAGATTAAATGCAAGGCAGCTAAAGAAATTGGGATGATCACACAGGTTTGCTTTCCTGTGCTCAAAATAATATTGTCAATTTCTCCAGGAGAAAGAATCTCTCATATACATGTGGTGTTCACCTGAAAATGTATGACTACATTACAAAATGCAAATTCAAATGGTTTTCAGTCTCTTATTATTGACACTTACTAATTGCAAGTAAATGTAACATTTGACATGCATAAAGGCAGAAGAATCTGAGGTCCAAAATCCCTGGAACATTCAAGTTTTGTATTGACCATTATTGTTATTTGAATAAGATACCTTAAGACTCTTCTAAAACAATTGTATTCTGCAATATTAATTTTTAGTGCATGTTGTAAAGAAGATGTTTATTTGGAATAACAGAATATATTCCTCTTCTGATTTTTATCAGTTAGATACCCTAAAGCATGTTTTTGTCCTCGTATTTTAAAGTGTGAAGAGAATTACTTCCCCCCAAATATACTTTCTTTTTCATCATAAAAGAAATAGATGTACATATCAATATATGTTTTGGCATTGATTTCCACCAGGAGTGCTGATTAATGTACTGCTGTAGCACAGAAATTCTCATTATGTCCATTTATGTGTGTTTGCATCTCTGAGATAGAGACCTTTTCTCTCTCTCTTTTCTCTCTTTTTCTGGCACACTGAGTAGAAGGATCTATTTTTTGACAGGCTGCCACTCTCAAGAGGGCATAAAATCTGCATTTCCTTTCATCTCTCTGGATTAGTGGATTATCCTGCAGTCTGGTTGGTGACTTAGATACTTTATACCCTTCATCTTTGAGTTCTTAAAACTAATATAACAACAACAGGTGTGTTTCTAAGATTTGACGTGTTGGAGAGTGAGAGGTTTTATCGCATGGCTGATTGGTATCTTAAAATCTCAATTTTTTTTTTTTTTCACAGAGACCTCATTTTAGCAACCGACAGTATCATAATAAGAAAGTCACACTTCTTGTTTTTGCTTCATTTTGTGATAAAAGCACATCAAACAACAAAGTTGGAAGCCTGCCTCTATTATTTGATCTAGTTTCAGAAGGGAGGAGAGATAGGAGACTACAGAAGAAAAGAAGAGAATTAATTAGAGCAGCAAAAACTGTGTAAAGAGGAGGGTTTGTATGATGGTCTCAAGTGTAATGCTGAAATAGGAAACAAAATTTAATTTAAGAAAAAAACACAATAAAACCTTTAGAAGTTCTGTTCTAGCTCACTCTCTCCAAACTTCAATCTACTAATCAAATTCTAACAGGTCTAAAGGAAAGAACTTGCCATCACCCCCACAGCACAAACAAATACCAAAGCAACTGGGAAAAGCAGATAGGGTATCCTGCCATTCCCTACTGCCAGCCATGGCCCTCTCTCACCCTGGCTCTCACCCTGGCTCTCGCCCTCACCTAGAGAACCTCAGTGAGCCTGGATCAGGTTTCCTGGGCCAATTGTGTGGAAGCACTGTGGTTTTTCCTGCAGATGTTTCAGGGAGGTAAAACCAGCAAGTGACCAGAGATGAGGAGCAAAAACACAACGACAAAAAATCAGAAATACCAAATGAACAGAAGAATGACAATTAAAAATGCCTACAGAATGGTATTTTAATATTGGATCTCAGAAAGGCTGGAATTTAACAGTTCCCTGTAGTTTTAGGTATGAACTTTTTCTAGGTCTTTCATTTTTAAATCAAACCCTTCTCCTATTTTTATACTCAGTTGCTAATCTATTTTATCAATAATTAAACTCTGTCATCTATCACGGAATGTATGAGTCAATTAATTTCTTATCTGTGTTTCTTAAATACCTTATTATGCTTTTTTTTGGCCCTGGTTTCTGCTGGGGTAGAGTTAATTCTTTTTCCTAGTAGCTGGTGCAGTGCTGTGGTTTGGATTTAGGATGAGAAGACGGTTGGTAACACACTGAGGTTTCAGTTGTTGCTGAGCAGGGGTTACACAAAGTCAAGGCTTTTCCTGCTTCTCACCCCACCACACCAGTAAGCAGGCTGGGAGGGCACAAGAAGCTGGTGGGGAAGAGAGGTGAGACCAACTGACCCCAACTGACCAAAGGGATATCCCAACCTACAGGGCACCATGCTGAACAATAAAACTGAGGGGAGCTGCCTGGGAGGGTGGCAGTCTGCTGGTTGGGGATACGCTGGGCATCACTCCTTGGGTGCCGAGCAATTGCACTGGGCATCATTTGTTTTGTATGCTCTCTTATTATCAGTATTATTATTATTTTCTCTTCCCTCTTCTGTCCTTTCAAACTGACTTTATCCCAAACAATAGGTTTTACCTTTTTTTTCTGATTCTCTCCCTCATCCCACTGTGGGGGGAGTGAGCAAACAGCTGGGTGCTTTGCTGCCTGCCAGGTTAAACCATGACATTTTGTTTCTGTATGATTCCTTTCCTCTAATGATTCCTAATCTTTTCAAACTGCACTGTCACATATTTAATCTTTTATGTATGTGTTCTCAACAAAGATCTAAATTCTGCTCATGCCTTGCATTTGGAGCTCAGCTGAGATTTACATAGCATCTAATGTATGTCCTGTCCCTGTCTGTTACTGTGATCATCATTCATTATGGGACAGGCTGAAAGTCTCTGAGACCTTTTGTGAATCTTATTATTTATTTCTGGTAGTGCCACCAATGTACAGAGCATTTTTGGATACACAAGACCAAACAGCCATTTCCCAAAGAAGATCACACAATCTCTAGAGATAACAAGCCCAGAGGACAAAAATAACAAAGGGATGTTTGTACAAATCTCCTAGGTAACTCTACTGAGTGCATAGCAAGATGTAGCCACCTGTGTACTCTAACTATGGACACAATAATTAAGGGAATAAAATGCTGTCTTGTAATTATGCTCATTGCATTACCAAGTTTTGGGGCTTTTTGTTACACTTCATAGTTTTATGCCTTAAAACAATTAGATATTAATTTTTTTTTTTCCACTTTGTCAAAAGAAAAATTATTATAAATACTATGGAAATTGTTTTAAATGTTGATGCTAAATGACATTTAATTACATGCTTAATTTTCAGAATGCCCTAGTATAACTGAAACATGAAAAAGGCTTTAGTAGCACTCAAGAAAAAAGACAATGTCTAAAGACGGTTGCTGCACAAGCCAAACTAAATAAAAGTGGTTGATGGGAAGTAAAACCCTCATTTTCTAGGCCTGGCAAGACAAGAAACAAAGACCATAAGTTTTAAAGCTGAAAATAGATTGCTATAGCATGGGCCTAACATATGGCTTAGAGAACAGCTCAGACAAGGAAACATGATACAAGACTCAAGCAGGTGAAATGAGAGAGAGCCAGCTTTAAGTGCACTACTCTTTACATTGATATCTCACTGATATCTGTAGTAAGACACTAGAAGCAATGAGAACAAAAAAAAGCAAAAAAGTGAAAGCACTGAAATATTCTTTAAGAATGAGAATGAGGAAAGGACAGAAAGTTGCCACCAGTACTGCATGGGATAGCAATTAAAATGGAGAACGAACTAGAAAATATGTTTCCTTCCTTGAGACAGTCCAGAAACATGCACCATTGGAAAGGGAGTGAAAAATATTCTGAGGTCAAGCAGGCTAAGAAAAAGGCACAGTCAGCCACTACAGCTGTGGTATTTAACACCTGGCAAAGTCCATTGTCACTCACAAGAAAATGGCTTCAGTAGCCTGCAAGTTCACACCTAGAAAGTTTATTTGCAAAGTGATTATTTCAAATTTCAACTAAGACAATATAGCTGAAATATTTAAAAATGCATTCTTTTGCTTCTATGTGTTTCCTTGACATTGCTGCAATGCAATCAGCATTCTTTGCCAAGATCAGCGGTGGAACTTTGTGAACACTGCAGGGCTGTGACACACTTAACAATAAAAAGGTCCATTTAAAAAATACAGAATACTCACTATTTTCCCTTTTTAACTATCAGCTTTATTTGGCCATTATTATCATAAATTTGCATGCTATTATACAGATTCATAAATAATTCCAAATGTAAAATAACCAGAAGTTATTAAATTGGGAGGTAGGTGCTCCCACGAGAGAACTGCATGAAAGATGCAAGAAGACTCATTTTGGGAAAAAAAGGCATCTGTTATTAGGTTAACAAATGCCTAGTCCCAGATACTGCCAACTGCTTTCATCCAGCAGCAGGACCTATAAGCTCTGCTGCATGGCCTGACCATAGCTACTGACTGTCTCTTTTAATCTTCCTGGCTTAGCAGACAGAGTAAGCAAAGTCAACAAGGGGTGTGAGTATTATGTTTATGTGGCCAGGTTTTGGTAATGCACAATTACAGGGGTGGCTTCAGTGAGAAGCTGCTGGAAGCTTCCCACTATGTCCAAAATAGCCAATGCCAGCCAGCTCCAAGATGTACCTGCTGCTGGCCAAGGCTGAGCCCATCAACAAGAGTGGTAGTGCTCATGTGAGAACACAGTTAAGAAGGAAAAAAAACCCTGTGCAACTGCAATCAGAGAGGGGAGTGAGACTTTCTGAGAGGAAAAGCTCTGCAGGCACCAAGATCAGTGAAGAACTAAGGGGGGAAAGTGGTCCAGGCACAGGAGCAGAGATTCCCCTCCAGCCCCTGGTGAAGACCATCATGAGGCAGCTGGGCCCCTACAGCCCATGGAGTACCCCATGCTGGATCAGGTGAATGTTTGTCTGTGATGAAATCTGTGCTGGAGCAGGCTGCTGTCAGGACCTGAGACCCTGAGGAGAGAGGAGTCCATCTTGGAGCTACTGTGCTGCTAGGACTTGTGACCCCATGAGGGACACGCACTGGAGCAGCCTGTTCCTGAAGGACTGCACCCCATGGAAGGAACCCATGCTAGAGCAGGTCATGAATGACTGCACCCTGTGGGAAAGATGCATATTGGAGAAGGGTGGATGACTGTCTGCCACTGGAGGGACCACATGCTAGAGCAGGGGAAGAGTGTGAGGAGAAGGAGCAGCAGAGACAACATGTGATGAACTGACTAGAAGCCCATTCCTGGTCTCCCTGCATTGCTGCAGAGGAGGAGGTAGATAATCTTGGACTGAAGTTGAACCTGAGAAAAACAGAGGGGTGGAGAGGGTAAGAGAGGGGTAGGAGGAAGATGTTTTTGGGGAAAGGGTTTTAAATAAGACTTGGGGTTTCTTTCTCATTTTCCTACTCTGATTTGACTGTAAACAAATTAACTAATTTTCCAAGTCAAGCCTGTTTTGCCCATGACAGTAGCTGGTGAGCAATCTCTACCTGTCCTTAAAATGACCCATGAGCCTTTTGTTATATTTTTTTCTCCCCTATACAGATAAGGAGTGGAATGGCTTTGATGGGGCAACTGGCATTCATCCAGCATCAACCCAGCACAGTAAGAAAGGTACCCTACATTCTTTAATCTTCTGGAGGTATCTCCTGGAAGGTAAAGGGCTTCTCAAAGAAACGTTAGTTATTTAAAAGCCAGATGATGTATCTCAGTAAGGGCCTAACACTCAAGGCATTATGTTCCCATATATACAACGTGACTCGAATTATAGAGAGACTTCGTGATGATACCAGAGTATCATGGAACAAGGTTTTAAGCACAAGTATGTCCTTAGTGTTAATATGTCCAATTCAGAGAAACTTTCAAGAGCAACTAAAAAGAACAGTACAATGTCCAAACTTTAGCTTCAGGAGTTTCAGACTTGCAAAATTTAAAACATTTCGATTTTGTACTTTAAAAATAATGTTTAATTCCAAACTTTCCTCTGACATGTTTAATACTTTTTATTTCCTCCAAAGCAAACATTCTAATCAATTAAAAATCCCTTCTATTTCAAAATTGGGATTGAATTAAAAATTAAAGAATTTAAAATGAAATAATTTTATTTTCATATATAAGTTTGGTATGTTAAAAATGAACAAACTCAAAATCCATTCTCATTCAGTTTTATTCTAAGGCCTTGTCCAAGTCAATGTTTTCAACACAACTATTCCCTATAAATATGATATAGATTCCCTTTTTCTTACTATATGACATTGTATATGTTCAGGTTAGCCTTACCATATCTTTACCAAATGATGCATAGAGAGAACTTTATTACTAAACTGCCTCTGTTATTATTTATTGCTCTACCAATATTTGTGTCACCCATATCTCTATCTGTACTGATTTTATATTTTCTTCTAGAACATTGATAACACTGGTTCCCGATGGATAGCAGGAGAGTTTGTAAACTGTAAGCATTCCGTAAGTACAGCAAACTATAAGCACTTGACTAATGAGTATTTAATATAATGAATATGGGTTTTGTGAATGTTGCTTGTTATGGCATCTTAAGACAAATATCTCTGTGTTTTATCTCTAGCTATATTGTAATACCTTAGTTACTATCCTAAGCCAAATGTAATGTCATCTGAAATACACCATTTGTTTGATAAGAGCTGTTTATTATAAAACTATACTAATTGTCCTTAGTTATGCCACTGTCTTTACTGATTTTATCCCATATGATTCTCAACTGCTCCCTAAGATGAAAGCCAAGCTAGCTTATCAGTGCTTTCAGAGTTCACACTCAACCTGTCTTAAATTTTGGTGCAATAAAAAAAATAATAATTGTTCTAATGAACAAGTAAGTAGCAGAGAACTGGAAGGAATGCCCTTGGCCCATTCCAGCTGTCACAGTCAATCAAACTATGCCGTGCTTCTGTATGCATATTGATGACCAAATTAAAAGCCATTTGGGGTTTTTGCTCACTGGTATTATTAGAAGTTTGTGCCAACTTTTCCCCATATCCACCTTATACATCTTTACCCTTGACAATTGACAACAAATGATAAATTGACCTAAACTCCTTCCCAAAGTATTTACCTTGCTCCTCTCCTAAGTATTTGTACCATTCTAAATGCCACCGTTTTATGACCTTCATCTTTTCTGTTGCTAGGCTCAGCAAGGTACTATATGATAGTCTAATCATTCTACTGATCATAGTATTAGCTTTTCTCTTCACCTGTCCTACTTTGAAATATATTTTCCTTGTGTGTGACCAAGCTACATTCAGTATTTAGCAATAGGCATTATTTTGTATTTTTTCTATATTGATTGGAAACATATGACATGAGCTGAAGCTTATACTTCTTTTTTCTTCCTACAACATGCTGGATCACTGTCGCATAGACATTTTGTGATTGAGTAATACACCCATCTCTCTCTTTTTCTGTGTCATTTCAAATGAATGAGGCCAGTTAGTAGCTCTGACTCCAGATCAGTAGTTCACAGCCAAATCTATTCCAATGATCCAGTCTTATGATTTAAAAATGTTTCACTTATTTAATGGTTGCTGTTAATCATCCCTTTGAGCTACTAAGAGAAGAGAACATATTTCATTTTCTCTGGAAGATATGAATAAATTAGCCCACTTCTTTCCAAAGACAGAGAGGTGTTCAACCAAATGTTTCAGACTCCTCTGTATCACGAGGATGATCATACTTTTCAAGATTTTATGCAGACTCCTCTCCAAATTTATGAGGAATCTAATCCTCCTGATGATAATCCTCCATATATAGTATCAAGGAATTTTGTTATCTTTTTATTTGGGTGATTAGAAACAGGGTAAAAAAAAGAGTGGAAATTGAGGATCCACAGAACTTCTGAGTTAAAGTCATACTTACTTAAAAGTTTTGCTTTAGGCTCTTCTTCTCTGTATCAGAAAGATGAGGAATGTGATTTTTTACAGTGGTAATGCTAGGTGGACTGTTGGACTGGATGACCATGAAGGTCTCTTCCACCCTTGATGACTATGCTTCTAACTTTCAAGCCTTTTTTTGAAAAAAAAAAAAAAAAAGTCCCCTTTTTAGGTATTTTGGCATGTTTTGGGGTTTTGTTGGTTTTCTTGTTTGTCTGGGGTTTTTTCTGAAATAAATGGAACATATCTGCATCTATTAACCTTGCAACCAATCTAAAAAGCTTTTTCAAGAGACATCTGGGACTTCCACTACAGATCTTGGAAAATGTATGCGGTGGAATTAACAGGGCTTTGGAAAAATGGACAGTAGCTGGAAGTGAAACATCATTTCAATTCCAAAAAAGACGGGTTCAAATTTAATAATAAAAAAATAACAAAGAGATAAGACTAATATATTATAGAAATACACAGAATCTGTATTTGTTGCATGGCAGAGTATAAAAATATGATACCACTGGCACGGCAGCTGGTCTCTTTTTTAATTTGCCACTTAGGCACTTTTAATCAGTGCAGTTCTTCCCCTATCACAAAAATTTATGAGCTGTGTGACTACTGGCTATTAGAGCTTGTTACTATGTTTTAAATTCTGACAAAAATGAGAGGCAGAGCCAGACTAACTGAACTGTACCAGCCCACTGCTGCTACTAAAAATGTTTAGGCATTCCTGGTGAAATAAACCACTTCAGGTTAGAATAATTACACATAAGAATAAAATTGCTTACTGAAGACTGCTAAAAGCCTTAACTGTAGTTGCCTTCACCTTAGAAACTACTAGGCTGCATCCTTGAAAGTGATCTGATAGGTGACAGGCACAGCCATGTTTTACAAGTGAACCTCTCCAGACCTTTTATATCACGGAGGGACTCTTCCACATGCAAAAGAGGAGCACTGCAACAACTCTGGTGATGAAGGATCTCCAGACTAGGCAATAAAACACTGTTTTATATTTTGTACTGGCATTAACCAGTGAAATAGCACTTCAAACATGTCTGTTTATTATGGAGAGGATGCTTTATAGATTTTCATGTCTGTGAATAAGGACTGTAACATGATATGTTGAGGTAAACTTATTTCTGGTTCACAGCTGAATCCCTTGTTTCTTTAAATACGAATCATCCCTACAGAGTAAGTTGTATGTGCTTTCATTTAAGGATTTTGGTGCTTTCTCTTACATGTGTGATACTGGGTGGAAAGCTCAGATAGCTGAGCAAACTGGGGGGAGCCTTGGGAGAAACTCAGACCAATAAAAGAGTGATTAAGACAGTTGTTTGTTTTACCTTCTTCCTCTAGTTACTTCCTTTGAAGTGTTTTGGAGACAGGCACTTCTTCACATGATCCATTTACCTTCCTTCATTATGATTTTGGCCATGGGGGAGGCATGAGATGCCCAAACTTGATATCTGAGGTTTAAGTGCTGCCATGACTGTGTATAGTCTAATAAAGATCATAAGCTTTCAGTGTGATCACAGATGACATCTTTTTCCTGTCCAGGAGGGGATCACTGCAACATCTATTTCCTCTTCCAAGGTCATTTTCCAAACTCATTATCAGATAAAACAGTGACTCTTACCCATCCTAGGCTGCTAATGTAGAAGGCACCCTTATTTTCTCTGATACAACTGTCTTCTACACACATTTCACGATCTCTCAAACTTTATGTGAAATGTATGTCCTCTTTCCAATCAGCTATGAACTGGAAACCCTGCTTCTTAATATAGAATCCCTGTTCCTTAAAATGGGTGTATTATCTAATGCAGGTAGTCACTGATATCTGTGGAAAATAGCTAAAGAAATTTTGCAGAGTAGTTTGAGAGCCACTGCAAGTTGCAGACTCTTCATTTGAATCTTAATTCATACTCATCTTATTGGGATTTTAGGCAACTTGCATGTTATTTGGGGGTGCAACAGGAGCTTTCCTTAAAGTTCTGCACTAGCTGGAACAGTAAATAATAATAATCTGTTGTGAACTGTATCCTAACTGTATTACATCACTTAGACATGGACATTGAAAAACTTCCCAGGATACATTTGTAAAGAGATGTGTACTTATAAACCATTTCTTTTGGCTAAAAAAATTACTCTGAGATGTCAATCAGTGTTCCCAAATAAGGCACAGCTGAGATTCACAACCTTAGCAAACCTGGCAGAGCTTTCTATAATCTAAACAGTTCCAAATATCACAAGGAGAGAAGTGAAGGACACTGAAGTGCTCTAGATAGCAAAAAACTACCTACATGGCACTCATAGCCAGGGACCTCCTAGTGCTGGATGTGTGATGAGGTCAGTCTTTTCCCATACAATTGCAGACAGGGGAAAGGTAGAAGTTACTCATTTCTTTAACCCCACTGAGTTACCACTTACCCCAAGACCAGATCATGCATCAAGAATTTGAAAGTCTTGGCTTCTTCCTTTGTCTAGTTTCATATGAAAGAGGATGCTTTCATATGTCATACAGGAGTGACATAATTGCTGTACTTTTGGTGAGGGGTGGCTCTTAGACTCCTGAGTGGAAGATGTTCCACTTCCTACAGATGAGTAGTAGTATTTGAACGAGTAAGCAATGAAAAGTCTGAGGGGTTATCACCATCAACTCCCATGGGATGAAGCACCACTGAATTTGACTGTCTTCTGCAGCCTCTGGTCGTTTACTCATGAAAAAAGGAATCTCTAAAGCCTGAGTACAGCTGGTCCGAGTGTACTGAGTATTCTGAGAGTGAGCAATCCATAGAATCGTCAAGGCTGGAAAAGACCTCCAGATCATCAAGTCCAGTATCAGACCAAACGCCACCGTGCCCACTAAACCATAACATGAAATGACACTCCTACTAGTTTTTTGAATATTTCCAGGGATGGTGACTTCATCACTTCCCTGGGCAGCATTTTCCAGTGCTTAACCTCCCTTTCAGTGAAGAAAGTTTTCCTCATATCCATCCTAAACCTCCCCTGGTGCAACTCGACACTATTTCCTCTTGTCCTGTCACCAGCTGTCTGGGAGAAACAAAGAACTAAGTTCAAGAAATGAACCAAGTGAGGAGGGTTTAATACCAGTTCTTATCCGTTTATTTTTGACTAGAGTGTGCAACTCTGGATGGAAACTAGGCAAAAAACCAAGAAGAAAATAAGAAAATGCCAAGAAAATGCCAAGAAGAAAATAAGAAAATGCCAAGAATTTTATCAAAAGAATGGTAAAACTATTCTCTATTGTGTGAAATGCGGTGTGAGGCAGATATTGTTTGAAGGCTGCCTGGATTTTGGTGGCACTGCTCAGCAATGGCATTTTATTAGTAGAAATCTAGGTGATAAAAGACTGTGCTTGGCTCGGTGGCACCTGATTTAGAGTTCTGATTTTAAATCACTAGAAGACCTTTTCCTGTCCTTCCCTCCACTATTCCTTTATTAGCCTAGTTGGTTACAGTTGTATGAATAATAAATACCTGAACATTTAAGGGATATATTATCTCTTTGTCATTTTATGTTTATCCCATGGCAGATGGATAAAATGTAACTAGAAGTTACATTTTCTACTTGAAGATGCTTTTTTAGAAAAGTTAGAATCAGCATTGTGGGGTTTTGAATGTCAGGTGCAAGGTGAAAACCTTTTTTGCTCAAATATGGTTACATCTTGAAAAAAAAGATAATTCAGCACAATGTTAAAGTTTTTCATTTTATCTTGTGCCTTGCTGTCTAGGAATTCAAGGCATGAGCAATGTCAATGAAAACTGATGGTACTGTTTCCCAGGGTTAAGAGCATAATTAATTGCATAACTTAATGTACAGCTCTATATCACACAGTTCTTATTAAAATCATATAGATTTCTCACATGAAGAAGTATGACAATTACAACTGATATCAACTGGTATAGTTTCAGGGATAATGGATCTTCTTGGCAGATCTCATAACACTTAACAGAAGCATTTGACAGAGCTGTCTGCATCATGGTAACAAAATTAGCTCTGAGGTACTTGGCACAACAGCAGAATATTATGGTTTATGCATGCTTAGGACATCAGATATTTTATTTTTTCTGTTCCATTTGTTTTCTGTTTTGTTGTTGGGGTGGCTTTTCCTGGCCAGGTTTTTCTGACTACTTTAATTAGTCTGTAATCCAGCTTGTTTTCCTCCCTGGTATTTCCAGAATATTTTTTCAAAAATTTGCATTCTTTCTGAAGAATTCTCTCTACTAAAAAGAGTATGGAAACTGAGAATTCATGTGGTCCTCAATCTCATGAAAAATTCATAGTGGCTTAGACATAGTGATAATTGGACCACAGAGATATAACAAGTTTTTCTTACTAAAGTTCTCTCTAGGGCTAGAAATGATTGCTCCTACTTTTATACATCTTTGTTTAATTAAATTTCACAGAAGTCATTGTGAGAGGCTGGACTATTAACAATTAATGACTCAAAACACTTACCCATTTGCAGAGATGCCAGAGAGATTTGGTGAGGTTAGGTTTGCATCCCTCGAGGAGAGAAGGTGAGTTTTTGGGTATGCAATGGCAAACCCCTGGTCTGTATAAGACAGAGGGGGAGGATATAAGATGGGCTTTGAGGCTGATAAGAGGCAAACCCTGTGGAGATGGAATGATTCTTTGTATCATGCCAGTGTCTACCCTTTCACACAACTCAGAACAACAGAATATTCTGAGCTGGAAGGAATCCACAGGGAGCATCATGTCCAGCTCTAATGTCCCATACAGGCACTGAACCCACAACCTCGGTGTGTTTAGCACCATGCTCTGACCACCTGAACTAATCTCAGGGTCAATTCACTCAGCTGAAAACTCCCCTTCCCCCAGGTAAGCTCTTGATAGTAATTCATCCTTCCTGATGGGGCATAACTCGCTCACCTGTGCTGGCTTGAGGGGCAGCTGTCATGTTTTAGAAGGTGTCATAAACAAAGACCCCCCCCAAAGTGGGGCCTTGCAGCTGCATGTGATCAAATAGTGTAAAACTCTCCCTGCCCCCAGGGGAGGTACCTGGGAATTCTCACCTGAACCTAAGCATATATAACCCACTGAACTTTGCATTTGGTGGGCTTTTTTCTCCACCTCAGATAGATCAAGAGAGGATTGTGGTTTCTACCATTAGATCTCTAAGTTGCAACAAGCAAGACTTGTTGTAGACCTATGGGTTATGATTATGTATCTTTTCTATTCTTACCCTTTCTTCCTTTCTTTTCCCTTATGCATTTTATTGAGTGATATTTTTATGCTTTTATATTGTTATTTTACTATAGATAACAATAACTGAAGGCTACATACCTGCTTTACATTGCACTTGACTTCTTTCAAAGTAACTCCATGTGTATATTTATAAACACCAATCATTCAGTGTTGTTTCACTTTAATCTGCCCCAAGGGATCTATTAAACAAGAACCTGGGTTACCCTTGCCTTCTGGGATGTGTCATAACAGTCATATGAAGTAAAAATGGAAATAAAATGCAATTTTTTTACAGTAAGGATAATTCATCCCCCAAAAAATTGTCTGAAGATGATATAAGTAGAATGACTATGTAGAAAACATGCTCTATTTTAACCACAAATTAGAGCAGCTGCTAAAAAAGATAGTAGGTACTAGCTTATGGCTAATCTCGGGTTGACAGACAAGTTGGCGGGTGACACATCATCTATTTTAGAAAAAGAATCAAGCTCCCAGAAAATACACCTTTTACAAATATTACAGTGGTTTTGGAAATTTGAATACTTTCTATTAAAATCATAAAAATGCAAATACCATTAAAGAAAAATCCCTGGCAGTACATGAACCCATATGCATGTTCTAAAACATTTAGTTCTCCTGCTGCTTTTAAGAGGTTTGGAGAAATAGGCTGACATTACAGTGTATCAGAAGTCATATGTACCATCTGTCCTTTAAATGTCAGAACTCGACAAGTTTTTTCATACTGATAATGGCCTGCTACAACTCAATAACTTCTAAAGCTATTAGTAACTAACTTCACTGATCAGCTCTGGCTAAAGAAAAAAACTTAAAAAGAGCATGAGAGAGGAGGGGGAGAGTTGTTTTCTCTAAAGGAGTTTTTGAAACCCTGAAGAATTTTTTTTCATTTATGACAATCTTTCCCAGGAATTATGATGTTCCTGTGATCACCACTGTAAGAAAAGGAAAGCTCTGATTTTTAGGTCTTGTACACATTATTCAGAAACACGTGAATCTAAGCCTTCCTCTTCTGTCTGTACTTTTAAAACTTCCTACTCTAGAATTAAAGCTCACTTGTTCACTCAGAATAGGAGCCTCCACTCCTCTGCACCAGTACAGGTGGTTTAACAGTAGTTACCACCATGTTGCTGGAAGAGTTTCCTGGGCATAGAAAAAGTATCCTGGATATATATAACTTTCCTTGCAGCAAGTGCTTAATCTATGACCTATCTAATGCTCCAGAAACAACAGAAATTTCCAGAAGAGACTGTCACTACGGATTCCTTTTGGCTGTCAGCAGTCCTTTCACATTTACCATGGCACAGGCTTTTTCCCAAATCACTGGGGTGTGTGTTTGCTCTCGTCAGCTGAAGAATTTACAAAACCAGGTTAATTCTACATGTTCACCCAGTGTCTCCAGATGGAATAGCCTATTTATCAGCCTGTGTCTGTCGTGTGTGGCGTATGCTGTATAGATCCCTGAGCTAGCAGAGATGCAACTCAGTAAATCCACATGGTGCAGATCAGCTCTATGGGTGACCTAACAAGCCCTGCTTTGCAGCTATCTTTATTAGCTTGAATGCACTGCTGCACAAATGTGGCTTAGCCTGCAGTCAGACCCAAGCTGACTCAAATCCAGACAGCTCATGGAGTTTGGCACCATGCAGTCGCTGCTTCTGGTTCTGGTTGTCATTATCAGCCCTGGGTCAGATGCCTTCGTGTCTGTGCTGTACACAGATTTACATGCCTATTTCCAAGCTCACTTGGAGAACACACCATTGGAAACCTAGTTTTCTAGTTCAGATATGGACCAATATTTCAGTTAGGTAAAGATTAATATTTGCTGAAACTGTTGATTTTTGAGGAAGGTACCACTACTTTTTTTTTTTAATTAAATAAAAGTGATCATTCAAAGGCAGGGATTATTATGTAGTATTGCTTTTTTTTGTATCTTCAGTACAATATCTTTACCATTAACCCACTAGAAGCCGTTCCCTCAAAAGAGAGAATTTCTCTGACACAGACACAGAAAATTAAAATAGCAGCTGTTTCTTAGCATGACTTTAAAGCTGATTTTTAATGTAAATTTCTATTTAGAATTTCTAGGAATCCTGAACAACACAAGGTTAAAACTAGAAAGACCTAGTCGTTTTGCATAATTAAAGCCACCTGTCCTTTTCCAGTCTACCTAATATCCATAACTACATGCAAATTATGTGACTTTCAGCTGTTTGTGGAATCTGTTACTATAATTAAAAACATCACAACAATGTTTTTAAGAGCTCAAAGACATCACTATGAATCATACATATCATGCCAGGTGCCCACCAAAGCTGGTCTTTCCCTCCCCCTCCTCGATTGAACAGGAGAGAGAGAGGAAAATTAATGTATTACCAATTTTTATCAGAATAAGATAATGAGAAATAAACCCCTAATATTCCAACACCTTCCCCCCATCCCCCTCTTCTTCCCATGCTTAAAGTTACTCCTGAATTTTCTGCCTTTTTTCCCCCCAGTGACACAGAGGGACCGGAATGGGGGCTGTGGTCAATTCATCACATGTTGTTTCTACCTCTCCTTCCTCCTCAGGTGAAGGAATCTTTACACTCTTTTCCTGCTCCAGTGTGGAGTCCCTCCCATGGGAGACAGTCCTTCATTAAGTTCTCCAGCATGCACTCTTCCTATGGGCTACAGTTCCTCATAAACTTCTCCAGTGCAGGTCACTTCCACAAGGTTCAGTCCATCAGGAACAGCCTGCTCCATTGTGGGTTCCCCACAGGTTCATAAGTCTCGCTGGAAAATCTGATCCAACATGGGCTCCTCCTCTCCATGGAGCCACAGGTCCTGCCAGCAGCCTGCTCCAGCATGGAGTCCTTCACTGGCTGCAGGTGGATCTTTGCTCCCCCATGGACCTCCACAGGCTGCAGAGGGACAGCATGCCCTCACCATGGTCTTTGCCATGAGGAATCCCTGCTCTGGAGCATCTCCTTCCCCTTCTTCATGTGGCGCTTGCAGAATTATTCCTCTCACATAGTCTCACTCCTCTCTCTGGCTGCAGTTGCACAGGGCTTTTCCCCCCTTCTTATGTTCTCCTGGAGGCTCTACCACTGTCAGCCCAGTTTTGGCCACTGGAAGGTCCATCTTGGAGCTGGCTGGCATTGGCTCTGTTGGACATGGGGGAAGCTTCCAGCAGCATCTCACAAAGGCCACCCTTGTAGCATCCCTGCTACCAAAACCTGGCCATGCAAGTTCAATTCACCTGCAGGGCCACATAATCACAATCAGAACTCAGAGGACAACAATTTTGTAATAAAAATTGTAGTTTGATTCAATGGCTCAGGCGTGAATAATTTAAGGAACCATGGCAAGGCCTTGTTGATTGCTTTTCATAACATTTTAAAGAATAATGGTTACACAGGCCTTTGTTAAAAGCCTGTATCCCTAGAGAGATTCCATTTAATGTGATTGGGAAGGAATGAGCTGGCACTGGTCCATCTTGAAAGCGTTCCTGCTTTAAACCCCCATAATTAAAGTGGTTAGTGAGAATCATGTTAAACACAAATGCCATAAAGTTGAGAAAGCATCATCATGCTCCAACTTAATAGGGGGTAAAAGGGACAAATTAATTCAATTACCCCCTTTTTTGTTATTCTAAGGAAAAGCAAATTTATTCACCACTTTTGATAGATTTCCCTAATTAATGCAATTTGATAAAATGAACAAATTCATGATGTCATTAGCTGAGTTGTGCTTAATGAATTTGGGCTGTATGAAACATTAACTGCAATATTGAATCCATTTCCTTAGACTGGGAAATAAACATTTATCATTTCAGAACATTTACTCTGGAAGTTCCAATTGTCAGGTCTTTATCAGCATAATCATCATGTCCTGATAAATCTACATATATTTACATTTTGATCAATATCATCGTTAAGCTCAGACTAAAATAAGATTATATCATTTGGCAACATGGAAGAAGTTAAACTCCTTGACAACCTGGTCAATGATCTGATGGACAACTGTCGAACTATAAATGGAAATCACAGTGCTTCTGTTACCAGTTTGTTCAGCTACTCTTTCTTCCACAGAGGTCTGTACATCAAAGTGATTTTTGTAATATTTCTATTTTCTCAACAAAAGGCATATAAGCTTTCATTGGTTATGAAGAGTATTTCTAGAAGGTACATTTAAGAGAATGAAGCTTTGATAAGGACATTCATGTGAGAAGAAGTGAGAAAAATTTACCACTGCTTCCTCTTTTGTTTATGTGTACCTTTTTGGTTCCTTTTATAGGGACTATGATATTCAAACTATGGAAAAGATTCGAGCCTGCTGCTTAATCCAGAAGCATTTGCTCATATGAGGTATCCTTAATTATTAAAGTCTGATAAGATATTGTATAAGCAAAGATTATTTATATAGGAGCTATTGGACCCTGAGGCAAGTTTCTGACATTCTGAACTTGAAAACTAAATCTCCTGAATTAAAGCAGAAATATGTGCATGATCCTTCTAATGAACATGGTATCGTTCTCCACTCAAAAACTCAAGTGCTATACCCATTACCTAAAGGGAAACATCAGAATACTGGAAATACTATTCCTACTATTAGGCTATGCTGTACACCTAACCTAGCAGAAGACATGGGGAAAATCATATTTGGAGTTTGACAGAAGAGAGGGAAAGAAACATTTCTGAGAAATGGCCCACAAATCATGTTTAAAGTTAAACAGCTAAAGAAAAAAGGTACATGATCGTGAAATTGTTATTACACTGATAAATGTTTGAATATTCCTCTATCTCAGCTTCCTAGAATTTCACTGGTGTACAGCTGTAGAGTTTGAGACTAATGGTATAATAAGGAATCAATATTAAATTGTTTTCATACCTTGAAATTGGTCTGATGAAATAAATTAGCACTCAGTCATACATAAAGAAGGAAGGAACTGCTAGTGTTCAAGTTATAAACAAGCTCTATAAGGCTTTATAATGGCAGACTAGGTTTTATTAATTGGCCTCATTTAAAACATTGTCCTGTCTTAGTTTAATTTTCATTACAGTTTAAAAATAATATTACAAAGAAGAGATCATTAAAACTAAAATTTGAAACTGGATGTTTGGCTTGAACAATTCATTGACATCAGAAACAGCAAAGCCTGATTAATCAAACATTTGCTTACTATTTATGCTAAAAGAATTGAGGCTGTAAGCATCAATTCAATCTTCTTGCATTCATTCAATAGTTATTGGCCTTTCACTAAAATCCAGTGTGAGATACAAAGTCGCTCCCAGTGAGAATGCTGTGGATGAGAACTTACAGACTGTCTAAGTCAGTCTGTCAGTGACACTTCTTTCATATTTGTGCATTGACCCGTAATGAAAAAAAGTTATTTGTCGGCAATTTAAATCTAAAGATTAAAGTTCAGTTTGCCATGTAAACTTCCTGAATGTTAGGTGAGCCATATAAGAGGGAAAAATACCTTTCTATCAACTGGTAAGATTTAGTTAATTAAAAATATTTAGGCAAGATTTGTTTGGGTTTTTTAATATTAAAAGAACAAACCGGAGGAAATTTTCAAATACGAGATGACCCAATTTTGAATCACTTTTCATCACTTTTCAATATTTCAATTTCAAATAAAATTTAAAGAAAAATCTCTTTATTTAAATTGATAACATCTTCCACATTTTTTGACCTGAAAACAAGGTTGTATTATCTGCTGAATTTTTATTCTCTGGAAAAAGAGAAATTTGAGCAACTACTAGCTCAAAGTCGGATTAAGATCAAAGACTTCCTGGAAGTCTGTTTTCCCTGACAGTGACTTCTTGCAACTCCAGTTGAGTTTTGTAACACTTCTCTTGACAGCCTGTTAGTAACTACAGAAAAACAGCAGTAACAGTCACAACACAGTTGTTATGTCATTTAAGTTTACTCTTTGAAAAACAAATGTTTTTATAGTTCTACTAGTAGTTTGTTCCATCTAGTTGTAGCTAGGCAACTAACATTTTGACAAGATTCTACTGTCACTGTTAATGTCCCAAACATACGGTCTTCCAAAGCAGTAATTGCAATTTAACAGTGGTAAAACAATATGGCAACTATCACAGGACAGAACCTTGCAGATCTTCATGGTACAAATTAAGCCAGTGGTAATTACTCTACCATTGCCAGAAGCAGCCAATCTCTTTTCTTACATAAAATAAAATGTTGAACTATGTAGTTTTAAGATAAGAAATTTAACAGTTATTTGCATAATGGGTAATGAATTATATAAAGTTTTCATAGCATTTCTACTGAAGTATTTTTAAAAATCAGCCATCATTTAATTACAGTAATCCTTGATATCTGTCAGTTTTATGTTTTAAAGTCAGCAGCAAAACATTACTTGCTCTTAGTTTTTGTACAAAGCTGGAATCTGTACTGCACATTCTTCATGACACCTACTCTGCTGCAATAACCTGTCACAAGTGGCCCCATTAATCTTTCTTACCAAAAGGCCCATCCCAACACGTAATATAGTAATATTAAACTATTTGCTTGGTGTTCATTCCTTCTACATGAAAAGTAAGGTTTTTTGTCTAGAACCATAAATCTATTATCACGCTGGTGCAGATTGTTATACAAAATATGCAAGGTGAGGAATTACTTCAGAAAACAGAAATCAAACTTCATTCAGATTTCTGTTCAGTGAAACCTGAGAGAAGATGAACATTCTGCATATGTGACTCATCTATATTGTCATTAATAAGATTATTGAGTTAAAAAGGCCATTATCACATAGCTGCAGGTTATCATGAGCTTAACTTGAAGCATATGATTAAATTCTAGTGACTTCAAAGAACACAACAGCACAAAAAGAATCATTATCATGTATAACTTCTGTTTCAGTTTCTAAGGAAAAAATAGTCCTGCAAGTTCCCATATTGATGATAAAATATTTAATCTCTTGACAAAGACAAAAAGCCCGAAACAACCAAGTACATCTCTTTCATCAGGCATAAGATATCTATTTTGAATAGTTTAGCTTTAAAGTTTCACAAAAAGTATTCTGAATTTCTGTCTCTGAATATGATTTTAAAAGATCCAAAAAGTTGTGTCACAGCTTTACATAGTAGTATTTCCAGAACTTCAAATAAAATACTAACAAATAATTGTTGGATTCTAACAACTTTATGCCTGGATTCCAAATCTTATGTTAGCGTCTGAATCCCTAGCGAATGTTTTGCCTTTACTAATTGCACTTATGTCACATGGATTAATATTAAATTGCAATTTGTCTAAATTCCTTTGAAAATATTCTTTGCTGGTACACACATATTCAATTGAAAATTTCTAGTTTATATCATTTTGATTTGTGCCCTTGTTCTGCCTTCAGCATGAAAAATCAATTTTATGTTCTCTTCTGCTTTTCCATGCTTTGCCACTGTTTCCTAATGTTTCTCATTCAGATTATAGTAGCATGCTATGGGAAATAGGGAAAACTCATCTTTCAATTATTTACTTTTAATTAGAAGTTTAAGGATAGTTCCTCCTCTGTCTTCCTTTTTTAACCTTTCTTGTTCATTGGTAAAGGGGAAGAATAAAAAGGAGGGAAACCTTAAGATTTATATTAAAATTTTTAGGCTTACAAGCTAGGTTAAAATGAGGTTAAAGTAAAGTTGATATTTGAAATTTAAAGAATATTTTTGGGGTTTTTTCAAAATGCAATTTTCTGTATGGAAGCTACATAAAGGAAATTATAGTAAGAAATTTGGATAAGAATAACATTAAAAACATGCATGAAAGAAAAGTGTCCCTATGGCATAGTGATACAGTGCATATTACAAGCATGAATATATTGACCATTCCTCTCTTACTGTGCCAATAAAGACTTACATCAGACCAGAGCATGAATTGAATTAAACCTGTATTATCACCAGTAATGATAGTTCTATCATGATGAACTCAAACTGGCCGCAGTTACAGCCAAATGCTTCAAGTGCACCCTCCAGCTACCTTAAATCTCAGGGAGATGACGAACAAAGGAAAAGCAGGAGAGAGCTGCCCTAGTAAGAAACAGTCACCATTGTAACATTTCTTTGCAGTTCTGTTCTTCTGTGCAACTTGCATGATGCTCTTACAACTTTCAATAGTAAAATACTTACAAACAGGAAAGATTCGGGATAAAGAACCACTGCTGCTGAGAGAAGCAGGATAACTGAGACATCTGTATCACAACACATTCATAGCTATGGGACTTCTTTGCAAATAATACTCCTGCAAGCCTATAAAATGTGTATTTGCTGTTCAGAGACATACTCATATAACCTTGCCCAGCTAACTCTAAGGTTTTTGATCTGAGATAAGCAGAAGGATTCCTTCTGTTAACGAAGAGAAATAAATCTGTGTATGTGGACAATGCAAACCATACAAGATGTGTACCTGTAGGTACCATCTGCATTATCTAGAGAAAAAATTAGTATCTAACTTGTAACAGATGCTTAACCTTTCAGAGGTGAAGACAAGTGAGATGTATCCTACTCGTACTGTGACTATTATATCAACATTTTATCAATTATCAAATCCTTGAAAAATATAATAATTTTAAGTTCTATGTATCTAAGATCCAGTTCAATGAAAGACTGGCTTCTCCATGTCTGTTAACATTTCTAAAGTTAAGCAGCTAAATGCATAATGCAATAATTTGTTGCATCAGGACCTTGATATGTTTTGCTTTGTTTTAGGAATCAGAAAAGGAAAAATCAGAATAATAGAATCACAGATTGGTTTTGGTTGGAAGGCACCTTAAAGATCACCTAGTTCCAACCACCTGCCCTGGGCAGGGACACCTTTCACAGACCAGGCTGCGTAGACCTTCATCCAACCTGGTCTTGAATATTTTCAGGGATGGGGCACCCACAACTCCTCTGGACAACCTGTGTCAGTGCCTCACTATCCTCACAGTAAAGAATTTAGTAAAGAATGTCTTCCTAACATGTAACCTAAACCTACTCTCTTTCAGTTTGCAGTCATTCCCTCTTGTCCTGTCACTACATCTTTCTTGTAGGCTCCCTTCAGGTACTGGAAGGTTGCAATTAGGTCACCCCTAAGCCTTCTCTTTTCCAGGCTGAACAATCCCAACTCCCTCAGCCTTTACTCTTAGGAGAGGTGCTCCATCCCTCTGATCAACTTGGTGGCCTTCCTCTGGACTTGCTCCCACAGGTCCATGTCCTTTCTGTGCTGAGGACCCCAGAGCTGGATGCAGCACTGCAGGTGGGGTCTCACCAGAGAAGGGTAGAGGCACAAAAAACCCTCCCTTGCCCTGCTGGCCACACTCCTTTGGATGCAGCCCAGGAAATTGCTTTCTGGCCTGTGAGAACACACTGCCAGGTCATGCCCAGCCTCTCATCCACCAGGAACCCCAAGCCCTTCTTGTCAGGGATGCTCTCCATCTGTTCATCCCCCAGCCAAGCAACTGGGGGTTGCTCTGAAAAAGGCAGGGTTCCTAGGGAAACTAGGTGAAATATAGGAAGAAATCTGGCTTCAAAAATCCTTAGGTTATATTGTAAATTAATTTTACAATTACAGGCTGTGAGCTACACTGGAGGCATATTTTTGACCACTATGTTCTAAATCTATGCTCAAAGTGTGGAGGTCTGTACACATACACAAAGGTTGCATGTGTTTCTACATGTTAAATTAAGAGTATGTTCTTCTGCCCTTATAACCTGTCTCACCACTGCTCAGTGTGTAGATACCATGCTGTGACCTGAGTGTTTATTTAAGGAGCCACAACAGAGGCTTAATTCACCACAGATATAGCTGTTAAAAACAAACACTTAGATGTGAAAATAACTTGGTGGCCTGCACAGTGCAAGTGAGATGAGCACGAGGGGAATAGCTGCAGAATCTGCTGTGCCTCTTTGAAGTACTGTCATTTGTAAGCTTTGTTGTGAAAATATAGGTTAACTTGTAAAAAGAAAATAAAGTTGTGCTCCTGCTCTGACCTAGCAGTATCCATTGAAATTTTATTTCCCCTTACACATTATAGAAAAAAATGCTAAGAAATAATAACCCTTTACTTGGAGTTCAGCCAAAGTACTAGCTGCTCAAAAGACACTGGTTAAAAATAGGTAACAGACACCACTTACACCATTTACACAGTTGCTTCTATCATTTGATCGCCATTGTTAACGTGTGGTACAAGAGTTCTCAGCTGTGCTTGTTTTAACTGGCTTCATTAGTTTACTGGAGTAAACTAAACACATAGTTTAGACTAAACAGCTGTGAAAATCTAAAAATGAAAATAATTTTGCGATTTAAATATATAGCTTGTTTAGAAATGTCTATATTTTTGTATTATTCAGCTATATAATGTCCAAAGAACAACTTCTTAGAGCAATTAAGCCTGAGATCAGTTTTATTTATGCCTTTGTATGAAACAAAGTAAACTTTATGAAAATCTCAGAATGAAAAATTAAATTTCTCCAGGTAATCTGGCAATTTTTTCTATTCATGTCCAAACCTCCCCTTTTATTATTTTTCCTCAGCAGAGTGCTTAAAACCAATCAAGCATTCCTAGACAGGACTCATTTGCTTGTGTCTTCCCACAGGGCTGCTCTGGAACATTTTCTGGAGGATATTTCTGCACTCTGTCACCACAGTAGGTGTGATGATCATATCTACTTCCTATGGTCACAAGTCTGGTGAAGGCTTGTGCCACAACTTCTCATTTGTTGAATTACACAGTAATTAGAAGGCTCATCCAAGAAAAAGGAATGCCAGATTAATTTTTTTCTCCTGGTACAGAGAGACTGAAATATGGCTCATACTCTGCTTTTACCTTAAGAATAAAACTACCTGAAAACCTCTACTCCTTATTTAGGCTCTGCTAATGTGTTCCAGAAAGATGAAAACAGACTGAAGATTGACTGGGCAAGCAGGCAAGAGGGAAGTAGACAAATCACAAGCTATTTATTAGTATTTGTGCATGAAGATGCTGATATGGGGTTATGAATTCCTGAAAGAAAATGTGAACGTCTTCCACCACACAGACTCCCACCAATGCCTCTTCCTCACCTACATCTCATGGCAGAGGCTGCTGGGGAGAGCACTGCAGCAACATCCCATGCCTGGTGTCATTAGACTGAAGTTACCACTGCTCAGCGTGTGAATGGGTGGCCTAAGGCACATAACGCTATACCTCTCCATTATATTTATTCTTTGGGCTTTCTTTCATTTTCAGTGGAAGTTTTGGATTCTGAGTGGAGGAAGATATTTCTCCATGCCTTTGCATAATGCCTGAGGTCATGAAATTACAGAATATTTGAGGTTGGAAGGGACCTTTGCAGATCCTATGGTCCGACTGCCCTACTCAAGCAGAGTTGCCTAGAGCCCAGGAACCTGATCAGATGGGTTTTGAAAATCTTTAAGGAGAGAGAGACACCTCTCCAGCAGTCTGTGCCAGTGCTCAGTCATCCTCAGAGTAAAACAGTGTTTCCTGATGTTCAGGCAGCACCACCTGTCTGTGCCCCTTGCCTCTTATCATATTACCAGGCACCAGTGAAAAGAGCCTGCTTCCATTTTCTTTGCACCCTTCCTTCACAAACCTATATGTTGATAAGATCTCCTTGGAGTCTTCTCTCCTCTAGGCTAAAGAGCCTCAAATGACCAGAGATGTACTTGATGGTATAGTGTTTTCCTCAATGACCTCTAAGGTCTTTAGATCCTCACCAGTGAGCTGCTTTTTGTGGATATTTTTCTTATAGGAACATTAAAACAAGAGTATAGGAAAAGACTGTACAGAGTGTAGGTATCTAGTTTTGACTTCTTTCACACAACCAGCTCTTAAAGATAAGCCACATCACACTTTATTAGGATTCAAAGCCTTTTTTAAGATCTATTTTAAGATGTTCAATGGGGTAGTCAAAACAACTAAGTGCTAAGTAGCAGCAAGGTGATTATTTAAAGATAGCTCAGACGACTGGATCGAGTGCACCTTCAGTCACTTTGTAGATGACAGCAAGTTGGGTGGGAGTGTTGGGATCTGCTGGTGGGTAGGAAGGACCTGCAGAAGGATCTGGCAGAACAGGCTGAATCGATGGGTCAATGGCAGCTGTAGGAGGTACAAGAAGGGCAAGTTCTGGGTCCTGTACTTGGGTCACAACAACGCCATGCAGAGCTACAGGCTGGGGTTAGAGTGGCTGGAAAGCTGCCTGGTGGAAAAGGACCTGGGGGTGTTGAACATGAGCCAGCATGTGCCCAGGTGGCCAGGAAGGCCAATGGCATCCTGGCCTGTATCAGCAATAGTGTGGCCAGCAGGACCAGGGCAGTGATTGTCCCGCTGCACTCAGCACTGGTGTGACCACACCTTGAGTGCCGTGTCCAGGTCTGGGCCCCTCATGACAAGAAGGATATTTTGGTGCTGGAGCATGTCCAGAGAAGGGCAAAGGAGCTGGTGAAGGGCCTGGAGAGTAAATCATATGAGGAGTTGTTGAGAGAGATGGGGGTGTATAGCCCGGAGAAAAGGATGCTCAGGGGAGACCTTATCACTCTCTACAACTGCCTGAAACAAGGCTGTAGCCCAGTGGGGACTGGCCTCTTCTCCCAGGCAACCAGCAACAGGGCAAGAAGAAATGGCTTCAAGCTGCACCACAAAAGGTTCAGGTTAGATATAGAAAGAATTTCTTTTTTGAGAGTTGGTTAAGCACTGGAACTGGCGGCTCAGAGAAATGGTTGAGTCGCCCTCCTTGGAAGTGTTGAAGAAATGACTGGATGTGGCACTTAGTGTCATAGTTTACTTTGGTGGTGCTGTTCAGTCAAACACTGGATTTGGTGATCTTGGATGTCTTTTTCCATTTCCAAACATAATGATTCTATGATTCTCTAAGTTAAATGTAAAGGTACAATACAACAGGTCACAACAGATTTTGGTTAAAAACTTGTGGAAGGCATAAAAACTAACATTAAAGGCTTTTAAACAGGTCAGAAAGCAGAAGCTTGCCAGACAATATAGAGAGCCAATACATTATCAAAGTGCAAATGAATGTATAGAAAATAAGGCAGTAGTGGAAAAACTACAGCACTTTTTTGCTTTCTCTTTCATTCACAATGAAAGACCCAGGCCAGAAGTCCTGTTTGTGAACAAGGTACTGGAGGATATATCTCAGCCTGAAGAGTCATTAGAAAAGACTCTAGAATAAACTGGTGAAACGAAGAATGAACTTGACAGACCAAGATGGTATTCTTCGAAGTATGAAATACTGACCTATTTAACTGTGGTGTGTGTGCGATCTGTGAAAATTGCTTCAGCAGATTTGGGACAGAGGGTGACAAACATAAAGGAAATTTTTTTTTTAAATAGTCTAAAATAAATTCCCCAAACCTCCAAATAAGAAATCTGATTTCTGTGCTGGAAAAAATTGATGGAAAGTTTAATAGGAGGGCAGACTGTGCATACACATACACACAATCACAATAGCACGTGATATTCCGAGGAACAAAACACTGGCTTTCAGAGAAAGGAGTCATATCTTGCCAATCTACTAGAATTCTTTAAAGAACTCATACCCGAGAACTGGAGTCATCAAGTTGCTACAGGCTATTGCAATCTCCATAAAGCTTTTGAAAAAGCTTTTACTAAAAACTCTCAAGAAAATTTCAGTTGGCATGGGATAAATGAGATGTTCATCAAAACTACTTAAAAGATTAGAATTTAAAAGTAGGAATAAGTTGTAGATAAGTGTAAGTGGCTGAGGCCATTATTAGAATCCCATAGGAATTAATGTTAAGATGTGTTATTCAGTTTATGTATCCATGATTGTTAAAAGAATTTGAACGAGATGACCAAGGTTTCTAACAATATTGAGTTATTTGGGGTCATAATGAGGAATATTCACCAAAAAAATCCAGAAATTTATCATTGGATGCCAAGTGTCGGAGAAATAAAATGACAAATGTAATTCCATGATTATTGAAAGGAAATGGTTTTTATAAGGATAACCTATCCTAATTTCAAATATACAAGGACAAAATCTGAACTATGAAAAAGGTTTTGGATGTGATATCAATAATTTTTATGCAAACATCAGTTCATTACTCAATAATTATCAATGAAGCAGGTAAAATGTAATAAATTATTAGGAAATAAATGCCTGACACAACAAAGAACATCAATATACTTCTAAACAATCCACAGCATGCCCATTTCTTAATTAGTGTTCTGGTTAGACAATTTCAAAAATTATATGTCTCACCTGCAGAGGATGCAGAGAAGAATGAATGAATTTTACAAGAAGGACAGATCAATAGACAAAAGATTCTTCAGCCTGGAAAAGCCATTAAAAAGGTCTTTAAGAGCCTGGAGTAACTTGGAGAAAGCAAATAGAAAAGTTTGTTCTTGAACCTCATATTATGAGAATTAGTGGAAATTAAGAGAAATTATGAGTTAGCAAGTTTAAAACAATCAGAAAGAAGTGCATTTCCATGATATGTATTAATGAGCTTAGGAAGTAATTCCTATCAGTTGTTGTAAATACCAACTTTTTTCAGCATTCAAAAAGTAATTGTACAAATTCACAACAGTAAAACTTAAAAAGGAGATTCAACTCAAAGTTTTAACCACCAGTTCAGAAGTTTGATTCCAAAGAAATCCCACTATATGCATGTTGTATTCTTTCTTATACCTTTTTTATACTTTTGTACAGGCCCCAGTTATGTCTGGTTACTGATTTTATGCAGCACAGCTGTTTCTACTTTGTAATTTTCTTATATTTTTTGATAATCAGACACTCTTTCTTTCTTACATATTATATAAATATAATGAGAAGATGAAAGTATTAAAAAAACTCCGAAAAATAAGTAAGTTGAATAGAGCAAAAAAAATTTAAGGACAGTACATCAACTTTACTTATAAATACTTTTTAAAATTACCACTTTGACAATTAAATCCGAGTTGTCATAGCTCCTAAAGAGCTGAAAACAAACAATGCAATCCATTCAATATTTCAAAGGGGTCTCTCTAGAGCAGGCTACTTTTAAAAATGTATTTTATCCCATATACATTTTTACCCTTTGTAGATTTCTTTTCATGTTCAGGAGTTTCATTGGCAATGTTCAAATAGTTATTGAAGTTCTTTGGATTTTGCTACTGCTTTTTTTTTTCCTCCTCTTTTTCAATATTACCCTTACAATTGTCAAATAAATTTTCAATCAGCCTTTAAGTGTAGATTCCACACATTCCACACAGCTCTTAGGAAACAACAGATTAAGATTACTCTTTTCTAGCAGGGAAACAAAATGCAGCATACTGTAGACATACTGAATTTATAACATCCTTGGCACTAAGTTTTAGACATATCTTTTTCTTTCTGGCAACACATTTTTTGTCTCTAAAAACCAATCAAACCTTTGTAGGAGTATGAACTAGGTCTCCTGAAGCAGAGCTGAAGTCATATCAATGTCTCTATCTGCCTCTGATTGAAGAAAATGAAGCTTCAGTTCATAGCTCATTGCTTTTACACCTGTCTGCATCAGATTTCACTTGTAGCTGGATATGACATTGGCTGAACTAACATCCTCTCTTCAGCTTACTTCTTGTTACTTAATGTCATATACTATTATTACAGAAGTACCAGCTGGAGGCTGGGGGAAAGGTTGAAGTGATTTCCAAAGGAAGATTTCAGGTCACAGAAGAGACATAAAAATTTTGCATACTTACTGTGTTTTGATGCAAAAAAAATGGTGTTACAGGCAGTTAAGTCCATTTACTCGGGGCAAGAGTTAATTAATTTAATTCTCTGTTTCATAAAGTTCATGAGATGGAAATTTTCTAAGCACTTTGAGATGTGTTAGTAAGAGAAGTAAAATACTGTCTAACATGACAAATTCCACCATTACTTCAGCAATTTTGAAGTCTTGTCTGGAATTTATTGTACCAGGAAGAGTGACTTCTATTTTTAAGATGCATTATGCTGACACAATCATTAGTAATGGCACTATATTCTCATGTGTCCAGACATGAGTGGAAAGAAATTCCCCCTTTCTTTTCTATGTAGTGTGTACAACCCCATGGTTTTTCACTGAAAGATCATCAGCTGTCTGTCACTTGGGATTTCTGCATACTGTGGAAGGTGCCTGACTTAGTTCATATTTGTAGAGTGGTGACAATGAAGAATGCTACTTTGATCAGTAATACCTGTATTTGACCAGCATCTTAAATTCTAATCTACAAGAGTTCTAGAGCATAGGCGTTTGCGTAAACCAGGCACTGAGACAATCTGCATAGGCAAAAATGGCATCTTTGCTAGATGTGTATTCTAGCTGGATTTTTAGTACTTTTTCATGATTAAGATTTAGGACAAAGTTCAGCCCACCTAATTTAGGCATTTCTTTGCCCAGGGGCATAACCAATAGTTCATCCCTCCTAATCTTAGTACCTAAAGTCTCTACTTGGGGACAAGAAAAGATCTTTAAAGGTTCATTTTTCTCCTAAACATAGGTCTTTAACTGGAAAATTAGAGATTGTGAGGATGGGTGGATTCCAGTGCAGCAGAGCTGGTCTAAAGACATCCATACACTGGTGCTATATTGGTCCTTTGAGCCTTTTATTCACATTAAATGGAGTTTCTTTAATTAGACCAATTAGACTTTTATTGGCTCATAAACAGAGACTGTCACTAATTCCTAAGTACGTTTAGGAGTTAGTCTAGTTTACAGTCAGACTAAAAGATTACTCCTAACAGTAATCAGGCTTCTCCAGAGACCTTCATAAAAACTAAGGATTAAGGACACCTAACTCTGGATTAATAAGGAGCTCAAAGCAGGAGATGTCTTCCAGAATAAGTACTTCTGAACAAGCATGTGTAATTAAGTTTAGTCTTATACACTGTTGTTAACTAATTAAGGAGACATCTAATTAATTTTGTATAAGGTGTTAGGAAAACAAGTAGATTGGATTGTCATGTAGCTAGTAGACATCTAAGTCCCAGTATAGAGAAGGTTTTTTTATATTGTAGTCTTCCTTTAGGTATGTATACTGTCCTTTGCTTAAGCAATTGGGCAGTTTTACGTATTGATTAAGTGAATTTATGTGTCTAAATTTCATTTTAGACTAATTCTGGGTATGATTATTAACATATTGAGATAAAAAGGGCAAGTAGCTTTCCAAGATATTTGGATTCATACACGAAATAGGTTTAAATGCTAAGCTGGGAGCTCAAGGAGGGAAGTCTAGGGCACCTGAAAGGAATTCCAAAAAAGTACTTTTGTGCAATACCCTGTTGTACTCAGACAGGTGGAGCCTGAGGAGAATTGGGAGTCAGCTTTATAGGAACATAGGAACAAGGGCAAGAATTGTCAGTGACACACAGGAAGGTGGGCAAGTGGCTGTTTGGTGAACTAAAGATTACTGCCTGTCATGAAGATGAACATTAATGTTTAAAATTTTGCCTTGTTGTGAGATATTTTCCACTGTTGTAAAAACGACACAGACCATGCGGAATAACATAAAAAGAACTACAGCTTGTCAGACCTGTGAAATCTGCTCTACCCAGAAATGGAAATGCTCCAGATGGACTGTATTTCAAAGGAGCTGGACCTTTTGAAAAGTCTTGAATAGAGCACTGAGTATTACCAGAGGTCTAGAAAATAAATGTGTAAGGGACAAATGTGAGTTATTGAGACCAAACTAAAAAAAGTCGCCATCTAATTTTTAATTCTGTTTATATTTACATAAAGCTATAGACATACAGCTTTTCACATACTTGAGGACTGATGTATTGAGGAAGGAATGTCTTCTATAGCACATTGGTGGTGCAATAAGCTTAATTTTCAGTAAAAGAGGCTGAGATTAAATTTGAGAATAAACTTCTAACAATATGATTATTTAAACACTGGAATAGAGAGGAAGGTTAAGTGTTTCTGCTACTGGAGCTCTTTCAGAACAGATTAGAGAAAGATCTGGTGAGAATGTAGCTGATGTAAATGTAGCTAATCCTGCCTAGATGTCAGGTTCAATACAACCACCTCTGGGTCCTTTTTACAAGTGCAGGACAAGAGGGAATGGTTTCAAACCAAAAGAGAGTAGGTTTAGGTTACATATTAGGAGGAAATTCTTTACTCTGAGTGTGATGAGACACTGGAATGGGTTGTTCAGAAAGTTGTGGATGCCCCATTCCCAGCAGTGTTCAAGGCCAGAAGGGTGAAGGAGGTGATTCTGGTGGCTGGATGGAATTCTGCACAACCTGGTCTGTGAAAGGCTTCCATGCCCATGGCAGGGGTCTGGAACTAGATAATCATTAAGGTCCCTTTCAACCCAAACCATTCTATGATTCCATGATTCCATAGAGTTAATAAAGAAGTAGTTGATGGCTAACCAACACCAGCAGCCAGAATTCTGGGGTTTGTCACCAGTGAATCACAGGCCATTGCAATTTCTTTCAAGACCTCATCCAGCAGGTTTCCCCTTATCTGTCTGACTTTTTGTTTTATGTGTTTGATTACATTTTCATACATCAAACCAATGCAGAAGATATCTGTGGAGGATTGTTACCTTAGATGAACTTTTTTCAGCCACACTCAGGAGTGTGATAGGGAATAAAATGTTGCTCTCGGTTAAAACCTTCAAACAGAATTTTCTTCAAGAAGCCCTAGTTTGAAGTTGAACTTGGGTAGCGGCAGAGTAGTGAAAGGAATCTTCAGCAGGATATTTTTTGCCTCTTCTGCTAATATCCAGCAACGTCTGATCCAGCTCTAGTTCCCCGAAGAAGAAATTTGCACACGTGCTCATTGAAGATTTGCTAAAAATTGGTAGCAATATTCTCCATATCATCCTGTGCCTCTTTGTTCTTCCTATCTCTCTAAGAGATTACTTTTTATGTAATTGCCACTCTGGGCTGCTTCAAACCATTTATAGTGGGGCATTTAAAAAGAGCGAGTCCTGAGTGTTCTCAGTGATTCCTCCAGGACTTGTGAAAGCAGAATCTGTCTGACAAAAATTCAGATGGACTAATATAAATTCAGGCTGTCTCATGAAAGGGTATGTGTTGAAGGAAGTGGTCTTGTTCCAGGAAATTTGGAATAGAAATACAGGGACTGAAGGAGAATTTTGCTGAAAGGCATGTATCGAATTCTTGTTTGTTAGCAGTCTTAGAATAGGAGTATGAATCAAGATTTGAGCAGAGAAATTGGAAACCTGAGTCCAGGAAATTTCTTGCCTTCTCTTGCTCTGTTTTGGTCATTTCCTGCTGCTTTTAAAATGGGCATATGCTGATAACCTGCTGAGGAAATTTTACTATCTGAAATAAATGTCCTTGAGGAATCACGCAATAAACAACTTTTCAAACATCTCTTCTTGTCTCAGAAATTCTTTCCTCCGTAATGGGACCCAGCAAAGAGCTCTACGGACAGTTAATCACTTCATCCTTGCCAGAAAAGCAGAGAACACTGGTGGCTGTCAAAATGGAATAGAAAAGGAGAAAAGAAGAGAAAAAAAATAGTCTTACATTTGTGGTATGGACTTTAGAATGTTAAAATACCTCTTCTTTCTACCATTTAAGAGAATACATTATCCTCAAAACTCAACATGCAAATGTTTAAAATAAATCAAAGGAGATGGAAGAGTAAATCTAATTTAGGCACAACTGTTTGGATCTTTGCTTGTTTTTTTCTCTAAGGCTTCTAGACTTGGCTGAATTTTCCATTTTTCATTTTGCTTAACAATAAACCTGACAGAAGTGAAACAAGAAGTACAGAGCAAATATTCTATCTGTTAGGTGGTCAGAGATTTTCCATAGAATCCATCTTTTACAGCTATAGCACCATTTCTGCAGCCTAAGTATCAGCCCATGTTCCAACTATATCTAAAGGAGGTTTTTTGTATATTTGATGTACAATACAAGCAGGTCTTTACAAAGAAATTCTAGGTGTATTACTTTCACTGTTTGAAGTGAGCTTTAGTAAAAGAAAAATAGAATTTATAGCTCTATTAGAGAAGACTCTCTTTGACAGAGAAATGTGGGGGAAACAGGAAATTGCATTTAAATGACCCACAGCAGCTGCATGGTTTTCTGTGCATGACAGGACTATCACTCCTTAGTCTCATGAAGTTTGATGGTTCTACTGATTTTCCAGGTCCAGAAGGCATGGGAATATTAGAAATAAACATATTTTGAACTGAAAGTCCAAGTTCCTAGAATTTTTGTCTATTATGACAAAAGCCCCTAACATGTAAACATATTCTCTTGTATTTATTTGCTAAACTTTCATTCTGGTTAGCTCTTTTCATATTTAGCTAATAGGAAAGTAATTTTAACTTTCTTAATCTGTAGTTTAAATACTAACAGTTCTTCTATTTGCCCTCCAGAAAGTGACACAGATTAGCAGAACAAAGTTGAAGCTGTAGGAAAAAAACTATGGACAAATTAACACTTGAAAGAGTTTTAAAAGAAATTACAAAGTATAATTCAACTTCATACTTCTAATTTTCATAGCACTCTGCTGACTTCCATCTATAAAAGATGTCTTCTCACTTTGACATGAATATAATAATATTTCCTTCGAAGCAAATTCATAATGTTATAATTCTTCATTTGAGGTAATGTAATTTCTAATGCAACTGCTTTTACAAAGGGGTTGAAATATCTTTTTAGAGAAGCCTTAACCACCAAGCAGTGTAAAAAATCATCAGTTTATTATTTGGATTACACTAATGTTGTTAACTGTCTTTTTTATTGAAAGTAAAATAAAATACAACCATATAAAATAAGAGCGTTTAGGAGTAAATGTTTAAATTTTACTAAATTCACAGCTCTTTTCATCACTCAGAAAGGGATATCTAGGCCCATTCCAATTTCTTTTATGCCCAAACTGAAACATTAACCTTCTTTGTCAAGACACCAAAGATAATTTGCAGGTGCTGCATGGAAGGTGATTGATGATTTGATCACAGCTGAGAGATGCCAGGTTTAGATCCAAGTAGGTTTACAGTCTCACAGTTAGATATTACACACAATGGTTGTCCTGGCCAAACACAGGTACCATTAGAAAAAACATGCAGGTATGAATGTAGGCACATGCATGTTTTTCCACATGAAATCCTAAGCCAAATTTGAGTTCTTGCAAAAGGTCTTTAATCAGACAGAACAAGCACTGTTGATTTGTGTGTTTTTGCAAAAAGATATTAACCTTCTTTGCACATGCACGCAAAGTCCGACTACTATAGTTCTGATTGCATTAACTATAAAATCAGCAAAGGTAGAAAATTGGGCTGTTTCCCTCTGAATGATGATTTTGCAGTATTGTGCAAATATGATACTGTACTTCCACTGCAAGAGCTTTAACACCCATTAGAATTGTGCTTCAAGTATCATTTTCAATCTTTAAATTTGTTGTATCTGGTGTTACTAATATAATTTTAAGAAAAGCCAAAACACTCCTAACTATGTAAGCATAGTATACTCACAAAGCGGTTCGGGCTCAAATGATTTCCAGCATGATGAGTAATTGGGTCAATAATACAATGTTCTAAAGGATCAGGGCTATGTCTCATCTAGTCTGTCGTTCCATCCCTAACAAGGTTCAGATTTCACAGAAGTTAAATGTGGTATTAAATGCTGGTCATTAAAGCTCTCTTGAAGATCTCATTCAGATTCCTAATAGCTAAACATCTGCTTATATCACAAACACAAGGATTATTGTGTAGCTTTAGTATAAGCAAACTCCAACATGGGCTTTGAATCACCTTTTCAGCTCTTCCTTATCACCCTGCTGACACAGATTGCTGCCTCTGCAGCAGAGCTGGCAGAAGGGTTGTGTGTCAGTACTCTTCTAAGATAACGAAGATTGTCCTAATGCATATTCATCTTCATTGGTGATGCCAGCTTGTGTGCTTCTCTGTGAGCCTGACACCCAGACCATGCCTCATTCTGCTGACTCTGCTGTACAGTTATCTCCAGCAGCTGCTTGAACTCTGACTTTGAGGAGTCAACAACACCATACAGCAAAAAGCTCTTCATTCAAATTACATATCAAGGGAAAGACCACCACTGTTCATCAGTATTCTGAAAAGGACACAGAGTTTTGAAAAATATGCATGTCATCCCCTCAGCCCAAGATGGATCAGCATTTCTGACAGAAATAGTTGCATAAATAGCTTCAGTTAATATGAGCTTCAGTTTATCCTACAAGTTTCACTGTGCTGGCAGGATTATCTTCTGAGGACAGCAATGTTTTGAAAATTTTTTAACATGAAGCTGTGGCAAAAGGACAAGATTCAGTCTTTTTAGGTATTTAAAAAATATCTGCTTTTCTAGCTATAGAATGAATGTGTAAACTGCAGTGATTCTCAGAATTACACTTTAAACCTAAATATTAAAGTACTTTAGATTTTACTGGCCTGTGTTCTGTGATCAAGCAGTTAATCATATGCTTGCAGCAGTGTTCAGGGATCACATTAGAAAATACCTGCCAGCCATTGCCTATGTCCTACTTTGAGCAAGCGCTGGAAGAAGAGCAGCTTTCTGTTACTGGTCAGAACAAATCCTCATCTCTCTCTTCCTTACACTCTGTCTCTGTTCATTAACCTCTTCTTCCACTTCAGAGAATTTACTGGAGTCATCATCTCTGATCATAACTGAATTCTGCTCAGTGTTTCACACTATCCTTCCCTCCATGAGATGCTATATGCCAGTCACCTGCAGGGTTTGCTGCTTGGACACAACAGTCTCCTCAGCTGCATCAATCAGAGCACACGTAGCACATTTGACCTGCTGCTGGTCCCTTCCTGCTCTAATCATCCAGTGGGAGAGATCAGAAACATTTTGCATTGAGGTGTTGGTGTTCTCTATAAATAGGACTTGACTTTTCCCTTGTCATTGATTTTCATTCAGATGGCATAAAAGGCTAGAAATGTAACAAAATTTTAATGTTCACAGCCAGAAGTAATGTAAGGAGTATATACTGTAAATATCTCAAGCTGTTTGTTTTTGTTAGGATGGAGTATAATGTGCTTTTTTCATGGACCAATAATGTTAAAACACACCAAGAATGTCCTTTCCATTTGCAAAAAATAAATGCATCAAGGCAAATAATTCAAGTAAATATGAAGTTGTATAACTCAAGAAAAATCAGTATTAGATATCTCCAACATAGGATGTAGAAAAGCACTTGTAAAATGAAACCAAATTTACAATGGACAAAAATGGTCAATAGGGGAGAGCGAAGAACTGATACAGACTTTTTCCATTGTTTTGGCTTCAGTGAGATCAAAGCTAACATGTCATTGCTTTATTGTATTCTCTGTGAAATAGAAAATAAATGAAATTGCAAGATATTGGGCTTTTTCCCTCTGAAAAGACACACTGAGTTCAAATAACTGAAACATTACCTATTGAAGATATATTTTACAGGTAGCTCATTATTGCCACACCATGATTAATTACTGGTTTTTTTGTGTAAATCCAGACTCACTAAAATACAATTTGAACTAATCTAATTCATGTATGCTTGTCAATTTGCAGACTACTATAAAAAAATGTCCAGAATATGAAAAGATATGTCACATTGTAATAGAGTCACTAAAGGTGTAGTTTCATGATAAATCCATCTCAGGCAAGGTTCCCACTCTGTCATGCTTTGCCCTGCCTTCTGTGCCAGCCGTGCTCCAAGAGATACATTATGGACAGTGCTAAGCCAAATGCAAAGCCTGGGCTAATATATTCAGTCCTGGGGGAGGCTTAGCCTACCCTCACAGCAGGCAGAACTAACTCCCTCAGTAGCCTTCAGACAAGTTTGCTTATAGCTGGGCAGCTTGGGTGTAGGTGGAGTGAAAAACTATCCATAACCATAATTGTGCATGAGCCCCATGTCAATAAACATTTCACCACTTTCTGTGAATGACTAAATTTTTCTGGCAGATTTTTGTCATTGTTTTAAATAAATCTTCTATGTGCCTGAATTAGAAACTATATAATTGATTTTTAACAAATTGCTTTAGAAATTTCAATGTCAGAGCAAAAATATGTATTTTTGAAGACATGGGGATTCATTTTGTAATTCTCTTCATCAGCCTTCAGTTGTCTAAAAGATCATGCAGTTCCATGCCAATGATTTTCAGACAGTTTAGAATTTTCCGCAGAGCTAGATCAAAGTACTCTGGTGTTTCTAAGGAAGAAACTGAGAACACTGAGATGTGTGAAATCCCACTCCTCTCCTGCAGTAAAGTCCAGAAATTTGGTGGGTCCATGTGGCAAATTCCAGAGTTTTCATTCTTCGCATCTTAATCTCAAATGAAGGGAATCACTGACTCTTAATTTTTAGGAACACAGTTGGGACTAAAACTGCTGCTTGTTTTGAGTAGCAATCATGGAAAACAGTAATGTTTATTTAATGCGCTCTTTAACTTAAATGTAACTTACACTAAACCTAAATGGAAAACTTCTCTGATCAGGAAAGCACCCTAATTGCTAGGGTCTAGAGCAAGTTGAAAGGATGATCACTTCTTCCTTCCTTCTGTTGAAACTGTACAGCTGTACAAGATTCATACAGAGAAGAGACTGTGAGATAGAAAAATCTGGGGATAAATGAAAGGCTGACATCACACCATAGAGAGGGGAAGAAGTCTTCAGTTTTTCTTCCTAGTTCCAGGATTACATATTAATTTTTCATTTACTTGGTATAAGTGAGGGGAAAAAAGATAGGAAGTAGGACACTCTCTCTCCCTACTCTAGACCTACTGTCTAACCTGTACTCATGCCACCAGAAAGCTCTTGGGGGAAACATAGCTTAATCCTTCAAGCTTCCAGTTGAAACTTCCCGTTTCTTGGGCATATGCTTCAGTCATCAGGACATTTTTCTAGCAGATCTGTATCAAAAGGAAAAGTCACAAGGAAACATACCTGCTTTAAGTGGTCCCTGTTTTTATTTGCTAATTCTGCCCCAAGTGTATGCATTTCAAGGTTTTTGTGGAATCAAGACAGAACATGGAATAAAGTAACCTTAGCTTTTTCTAACTTTTCTCTACTTTCCTCTACTTTTCTCTTTCTTTCTCTTTGCCTCTTTTACTATTAAAAAAAAATCCATTTTTTGGTATCAACATTTAATCTCATTTGGTTTTTATCTCATTTTTTGGGAATATTTCGAACCTTCAGAGTTCTTTCCATTTTATTCACATAGAGTTAGTTCTCTTTATTCCTCTGTGATTAAATGGGATCATAACAAAAGCAGAGCTGGAATAGAACTGAAATGGAACCTAGATGCTTTAGCTGAGACAGCTCTTGAAGTGCAAAGGAAGAGTGCTGCCTGCAAAACCTTCAGGCCTGCCTGGATCTAAAAGGTTGTGCCAACTGAGATTTAGGTTGGACATTAGGAAGAATTTCTTCACAAGAAGGGTGATTGGACACTGGAATGGGCTGCCCAGAGAGGTGGTGGAGTCATTGTGCCTGGAGGAGTTTAAGGAAAAACTGGATGTGGCACTCAGTGCCATGGTCTAGTTGACAAGGCAGTGAGAGGTCACAGGCTGGACTGAATGATCTCAGCGGTCTTTTCCAGACTAATTAATTCTGTGATTCTTCGTTTCTGTGTTTAGGAATTGAGCCCTTCAGTGCTGACCTGTGGCTAAATCTGGCTTTAATCTGTGTGCCTGAGTTATACTCTACTTCCTTTTCACACTTTCGCTTTTGAATGTTATAGTAAGAGATAAATCCTACTGTACTGAGCATTGTAACTTTAAAACACAACGTATTTGCTATGAAACAAGGAGTTTAAATTGCTTTCCATTTTGTCAAGCTAACCTTAGGTGGTTGGCCACCATAGTACAAAGCTTACCATGAAACAAGGACTTCTACAACAATATTTTTTGGCTTTCTATCCTCGACTATGGTAACTTAACAAAAGCGCTTCTTTTTCCCTGTTTAGGAATGCTAAAAGTGAACCAGTATGCCCCTGTGCAGAGCATGGTAGAAATCCAGAGAAAAAAAAAAGTGCTCTCTGTCCCAGAGAGTTTGTAATCCAAGTGTAAGGGAAGAGAGGATGCACTCTGGCAGGTGGAATTGACAAGACAAGCATCTTCTTACACCGTAAATTAAACCAGTGAGTGTTACATCTGGGGAAGTAGTTCTGCTATTGAACTGGATTAGAAATATGAACATATTTACATGAAATCTTAGCTAAAAATCTTATTATTCATTTATCTTCTGGGCAAATAGCCATCTGGACTGGTTTCAACAGAGCTGGGGAGCTGAGCAGACAATCGTAAGAGCTTTATAGACTTTACTACATCACATGAAACTGAGAGGGTTTAATGGGAGAAATAAATAGAAAAGACTCTAAAATCTCTGGAGTTTTTAGTAAATCTGTATCTCAATCAGTTAAACATTTCCTTTTTTGTCATGATCAATTAGCATACAACAAATCCAAGAGAGGACAGAATCAATAAGTAATTGGTAAAGTAATAATTAAAAGCAAAGCTTTACAACCTTCCTCATTTTAAATATTTCACTCTTGTCAGTTGCTGAATCCACTGGGCTTAAGGATGTGCTTCTCACACTTCACATACTTTATCAATAAAGCACTTGACTCAGATGGGCTGAGCAGGGAGATGAACATATTGTTCCATGATACTATGGCGCAGATGCCAACAGTAAAAATTACAAGAACATTTAATGTTGGCTTTTAAAAAGTCTGGTTTGATTTATCATCAAGTAAACAATGCACAAAAATCAGGAATTAACCCACCTTTCCACCTTACATCCCTCCCTCTTCCAAATCTGAAAAGACTTGAAGAAACAGGACTTATTAGGAGATAAGACAACAGAAAATATCTCACTTCAAAGGTGAAGGAAGAGAAACTTACAAAGATTTGGTTCAAGAAAACAGGTGAGAATAAATCATCTCTTTATGCCTAAGGCTCCATAAGTAATCATTAAGGCTTCCAAGTGTACACTAACTTATGCAGACTATCATCCATATATGTATAAAGCACAAAAAAGGTGCCATATCAAATTTTGATGTGTATTCAGTTACTATATATCAAAAATGTTGAATAGGAATGACAGTTCCCAGGAAATGTTCCTTCCTTTCCTTCTAAAACACTGTGAACTCAGGCAAGTCCTTCACCTTAAATGATACTATTTTCCTATTTCTAACATAACATTATTCACAGATTATTCTGTATGAGAATTTAGATCATGTTTGTACATCTTCCTAGTATCTAATGAAAAATGAGATATTAAAAAGCTTTATATCAGTAATCCCAGTAAAAGAAATTACCTCTGGCGTGAAAAAATTACCAGGAGTACATTTTATTTTCAACATTCATTCAAGTGTTTTTCTGAGTAGGTACTGTAGCATTGCAATTTTTTTATTACTGTGCATTTTAAGATACTGCTACTTGAAATTTGTGGAAGATATGGAATATGTAGGCAAACACATTAGCATATTTGCTCAATTTCTCTTCCAGAAGACCACTGAAAAGGCAAGTAGGTAGTCTATGATTTATTGTAAATAGAAGAAATAAACTTTAACGAAGTCTTTTTCTGGTTAAGGTTTTCCTTTTTCTATTCATTATTCATAAAAATAATTCATTATTTCAGTTCATATGTTTATTATGAAGACTTAAAAAAATCCCAAATAATCTAAATCACCCGATAGTCTCCCTGTGGAAAATATGAGAGACATTGCCATGCATTTAATGATCACTGTACTAGAGTATTGCAACCTGTTGGGGTAAATCCATGGTATATACAGAATAAAAAGTTAATAAGAACCGAAGAATTGCTTTTTCTGTTGCTTTATGAAAGTTCTCCCATCTGCTGCAGCACAGAGACATGGATTCAATTTTGTTATATCAAAAGCTGTACAGTTCTTTGAAAAATCACTGTATATTTGAGACTAAGAAAAATGAGATCTTTAAAAGTAGTTAAATAACAGACAAATGATACATCACATAGTAAATAATCTCTGCTTGTCACCAAGATCCTAAAGGTGAACTAACTGCTTGCCTAAGTTAGCATGAAAGATGATTTGTAGTAATCAGCCAGAAGCAAAGGGAACATGAAATAAAAAATTGTAGTAATTTCTTGCTAAATGGTATATATCTGCCCACAATGTAACAAAACCAACTCAGGTCTGCTTAGACATAGTTAAAGTAGCAAAATTGTTATAATTCCCACTCATTTGAAACAGCTTAATTTTCTGCAGAATATGTTAAAATCTATTCTAGGGACAATGTGAGGTGTTCTGCTGGCCCATCTAGCTCTAGGCTGGCTACTTCAGACTTTACAGAACTTTTTATAGAAATATGACATGTACTGTGAGACCCTCTTCATGAATTTCACTTTTTCCTCACATGAACCTATGACTGATATATATGAAGCAGAGCAAGAATTTTTCAGTTGCACAGTGAAGGAGTCTATTTAATGCAAAGACTCATGCATTTTAGATCTTACCACCCTATTATTTACTGATTACACATATCAGTAGACAATCTCATTATCTGAGCAACACCTTCATGAATTCATAAACACAGATTTGCTAATCAACACTAATAATGTCTAGATATTTGAGATTTGAATTTAAATGTTCTTCTTCGATTAAATGCAAGTGAGTTGAAGCCAGATGATTAAGGTCTCCTGCAACCCAAACTATTCTATGATTCTATAATTGTCCCAGCATTACATTTCTAGAAGTTAGATTGCCAAGACAGGAAAATTAATTAAGAGCAAAAAATATAAAATATTCATTTTAAAATACATTGAATTGAATAAGCCAAACATTTCTCTTTAAGAATAAATTATTTGGGTTAAACAGATTGGCTTTGTTTGGTGTATTTTTGTGGTTATTTGTGATAGGATTAGATAATCCCACAGTAATAAATATTAAAAGCCAACCAAAAATTAATCACCTCCGAAACCCAATTATTTTAGTTTTGCTTTGTGTTGAGTCTTAGGGGAGGCACCTGGGCATTCCCACCTGGCCCAAACATATATTCATCCATTGAATTCTATACTTTTCCATGGCAGGGGACCTTCACCACCAAGACCAGATTGAGGGAAGCCACGAGACGTCGTTGGGACCCAAGAACGAGTGATATGTTTCTGCCTAACCCCTGTCACTCTCCCTGTCTCCCCCACACATCTCTTTTTCTATTTCTTTCTTTCTTTTATCTTTCTTCCTCTTTATCTCTTTTATTTTTAAACAAAATATATCAAATTTTTTGGCATGAACATCTAACCTCGTTTAGTTTTAATCAAGTTTTGGGGTATATTTTGAACCTTTCTGCGTTTGATTCACTTTATTCAGAGACCTAGTTTTCTTTGTTCTTATGGGTTTAAATCAGTTCGTAACAGGGGCTAAACAGATTTACTCTTCTGAATTGTACTGTCAAGTCCAGCAAAGCAAAAACTATACTCAGATCTGTCTGTCCAAGATCTCACCTGTCCTGATCTGTTCTGTTCAAGAACTGCCTTCAGTTCAACTCTGCTTCAAGAAGGAAAGCAATAACACCCATTCATTGTAGAGACTGATCTTGAAAAGCACACAACCTACCAAAATAATAGAGAAAAGAATAAGCCAGGTTGCATCTCTGAAACCTGTGGAAAACCACCAAATCAGATCCCTCATTTCTAAGCAGTCATTTGATGCTTCTCAGCACTGTGACGAGGAACTCACCAGCCTGGCCATTTTTCCAAAGACACAGAATTTTCGGATCTATTTGAACCATCTGCTTACAGGTTCAGTCAGGGGCAAGAGGATAGGCATCTGAGACATCTGAGCCATCAATAATGAACTGATATTTAAGGAGAGAATATTTTATGAAGTAGACAATCCACACAACATAAGGAATTTAATACAGACAGTCCCATTCACAGACCTGCAGCATTCACAGGTTGTCTCCCAAATCCTTGCCAGGGCATTTTCAAATGAGTTGGCACATGAGTAAAACACTATAAAGTTTTCAAGGTAACCACGGCATCTTCAGAGTTTTAAAAGAAAGCAAATGAACAACTGGCAAAATACCCAGATATTTCTATTCAAAATATATATTTTAAGGCTTTCTATATGGTTTTTTAGTCACAACTTTGTATGTGTAGAGTATTGCCTCTATGCTGAAAAGGAAACGTCACAACACATTCATATTTCTTCTGTAGGAATGCATCTCAGATGAACTTTGAACTTGGCACGATTTCAAAAATAATAAAAATAAATATATATACTGATGTATAGAATATTAGATTAAAACAAATTTTGGCTATAAGATTTGTCTGAAGAAAAATTTATTTGAGTTTTCATTGTATTAGATATTAAACAATTCAGTTAGGGGTTTGAGAGAGCATATTAATGCTATTTAAATTATTTGCCTTGGTATTTGCATCAAGTTGAGTAAATTATCATATGCAATATACAAAGATCTTTTCCACAATTATTCTGCAAGCAGTGTAATAAATTTTATTTCTTCAATGTCTTTCACACACATATTTTAATCAACTTAGCTCCTGTATCTGACTGTTCTTTACAAAGTGTTTGAAATACCAGAGGAAGGGAATATGACAGAAGTTTTGAAGTTAATACCCAAAGTTCTCATGCTATAATCTGGCACATCAATTTATTTCAGATATATCTGATTTTTGAAACAATGGCTTATGACAGTGTCATTTTCCATTTTATAACCAGCTTCTGTTTCAGGCAACTGAAATAGATATTATTTTTTCCTTACTTCCTGATAAATTCAGTTAGCTTACAAGCTTGAATTGCCTTTAAGTTTCTCTTCTCTTTTTCTTGTTCTCATATTAAAACAGTATTTTTTCCCTTGAGTGTTTCCTCTGCCTGCTATAAGACAATGTTTCTGCTCTGTAAAACCCAACACTAATATTATTTTGTACCTGTTCATTTTCTTTACCATTAACCTTTTCTCAGCTTTTCAATATATTTTAAGCATGAGACTTCATATATTTTTAAGAATTACTATTTTCTTTCTATGATACCCCCAGTATTTAAATGTTAAATTAATTTTTTAGGCTATCATTAAGCTAGCAGAAACACAGAATTGTGCACTGCGTTTAACAATAACATCTGCATGTTGGCTGTGCTCATCTTTATAACAAAATATGCATTCTGCAGTGTGCAACATATGCAAAACCATAAGATAAATTAAGCAGACAAAAGTAATGCAGTACATAGTGGTTTCCTATTGAAAAAATTCTTGTTGGCCTCTTTTGCACCTGGCAAGTTATCCAGATTCAGGTTTCCCATGAAGAAGAGAAACTGGTGATGGAAGTATGTGTTTCCTCATTTGTGCTTATTTCCTATGAAAGTATTACCCCACTTTCCTGGAACACTGCAGAGATCAAATGAAGGAGTTGTGTCTTTGCATCATGCCCCTCCTGCAGCTTTCAGCACCCACTTTTCTCAGGAGCAGTTCTTTTGAAGGAAAGCCTCTTCCTGTGGCTCACCCCCTCTGCCCTGATTGTACTGACAGAGAGCACATTTAATCAAAATTCAATCTTCACAACCAGAAGAAAGATGTCTTTGTCTGGAGAGTCAGAGTTCTGATATGAGTCTGTTGCCCTTCCCAAAAAACCCCTCCATGCACTCTGGGACAGCAGAGACTGAGGGTCTGCAGGCCAAGAGAGTTTGAACTCTACTAGTGACCTGTGCTGAGAGATAACATAACACTATGCACAAAGCCTTGTCTCTCTGTATCAGATTTGACTCTACACAAAACAGGAGTTAGTGAAACTGGCGACTCCACACCATGGGGCCTCCTGGTCATGCCAGCTCTGTGACTTGTGGTAGCCCCTTTACCCAAAGAGAACTGATATAAACTACAGCAAAAAATTCTCACATAAGAAGATGATTGTTTTTAACCTGCTGACCTCAGAAATCTTGCTTATAGCAGCCTACTTTAACACTCTGACTGAGATCATTCACATGGTTTTGTGTGCTCTAACTCATACAAATAACTTCCCACCTGTAGCAATTTGCCTTCATTTTCTGGAGTACTTTAATACAGGTAAGTTTTTATTATGTTATCATAAGCTGAAAATCAAGTAACCATTAAAAAACATGGTTCTAGGGTCTCATATCAAGATTTTGAAAAAAATTAAGGGAAATGTTTCTTCCAAAGAAAGTATATGAGTAAATGAGAGAAACAGGAAAAAATTACTTGGAAAGAAACTTTCTAAATTAACTTCAAATCAGTAACTATATTTGGGCATTAAATAATGTGGACATTAACTGCTTAAGAATGGTAACAGGAACTACTGTGAAAAATTTTATGCGAAAGGGTAGTTCTGCAAAACTAGATCAAAAAACTCTAAGAAAATGCTGACATGATGCAGGAAACCTCCAGGGAGAAATTGTTCATCTCTAGACCACCTTTATATTGGCAAATCAAATAAGCCTACAATCACTTTCTGACATAAATGCCAAAACACATTTAATGGATCTTGTCTTCGGTATTAAACTTTCTTACATGCAGAATGAGGGCAGACACCTCCAGACTCCCTGACTGGAACAAATGTTGGCTTTTACGAACTTGTGATCAGTGCTTAAGAACTGTTTGGTATAGTGCTAAAGTAGCCTAGTCCCAAAATCTAAAAACTTCCCTATTAAAACAGATTATTTACAATGAATAAGAATGTTCCTTTTACTGTTATAAACACCAGTTAATTAGAATATACAACTTATGTTTGATGTGAGGGAGTCAGAGAGAGAAATCACAGCAGTTCATAATACTGCTCTAAACACTAGGCAGTATCTAAACTTTGCTCAATCAATGGCTGTAAAAAAAAAAAAAAAAAAAAAAAAAAAAAAAACCAAAACCAGAAAATACACTATACATTCTTTAAACATGTTTAAAATTTAATAGGTCATCCACACAGAATCACAGAATGGCTGTGGTTGGAAGGGACCTCTAGAGGTCATCTAGTCCAACCTACCTGCTCAAGCAGGTTCACCTAGAGCAGGTTGCACGGGTTTGCATCCAAGCAAGTGTTCAGGATCTACAGTGAAGGAGACTCCAAAACCTTTCTGTACAGTCTGTTCCAGTGCTCTGTCACTCTCACAGTAGACAAGTTTTTCCTCGTATTCAGATGGAACTTCCTGTGTTCCAGTTTGTGCCTGTTGCCCCTTGTCCTGTCACTGGGCACCACTGAAGAGACTCTGACCTACCCTCCTGGAAGCCACTGATAAGATACTGTATACATTGGTAAGACCCATCTCAGTTGTCTCTTCTCCAGGCTAAACAGGCTCAGCTCCTTCAGCCTTTCCCCAAAGGAGAGGTGGTCCTGTCCCTTACTCATAACCCTCCTTTGGACCTTCTCCCATAGTTCCTTGTCTGTCTTGAACCAGATTTATCTCCATGTAGAAAAGAGTTGATCCCATTTTCTCTATAATATTTCTTACTAATTCTTTATAGAGTTGCATTTATTAATAGACTTTTTATATGTATCTGTGCTCCGACAAGAACTCATCTTTTTTCTTTTTTTTTTAAATTATCATACTAAAATAGTTCAATCAAAGTAATAAAGACTTACCCACATAATATTTCTCATTCCAGAAAAGTCTTTACTTGTAGAGACAGTAGAAAACTAGAGCAGATTTTGGCCAACATCAGTAGCGATGCATTGCGTCATTAATTAGATTAACTTACTAAATCCAGGAGCTTTTTTTAATTCCTAGCTTTATAGCAAAAGCCTTAATAACCCTGTGACTTTTGGTCCTTTCAATTTTCATCAGTAATGTAAAAATAAATTGTTGGTGAGCTGTTCACTGTAGAACTTATGATAAGGTATTAATCTTGGATATAAAGGACAGGCTGTGTCATTTTTGATCATGTGGTTTATTTCTAACTAAAAATATAGTTTTTGTCATGGATCACAAGCATACCTGTACTAAGGATACCTGTGTGGGATATAACTGATTTCTGTTCTAGCCTGTCTTGCTTTCTAAAGATCATTAACATAAGAAAGAAACCTTTGAAGGCTGCATAGCTTCAGAACTCCTCTGTGAAAAGACTTCATGATTTAATGTCTTTATTAGGAACAAGTTTTCCCCTGTTGGTTAAGGTTTGAGGAAATACATTTTATGAAAGGAATGTCCCTGCAGATGTACGAATGTATCAGCAATATAAAAACTAAATAATAGTACAGGGAGCATCACTAACTTACCCAGATCCTCTCAGATACTTACCACTTGCCATTGTCAGACAGAGAAGAACATAAATACTTAATCTGTGTTTATACTGCCATTCCCTTTCTTGTCTTAGCTAACAGTAATTAATAAGATGATTCTTTATTGACCATTATCTAGAGCTATTGAGATAGACAGTAGTAGGGTAGTGATTTAGAGATGAAGCAAAATATTTTTGCTGAATGACCAGTATGAATTATTACAGTTACAAGCTGCAATACTATTTATTTAAAAAAAGAAATTATCACTTGCGATAGATGTCACTAATTAATCAATATTGATTGACAACTGGACAGCTAGTGACATGTAGTTGAACTTTCTTTTTTGGTAAACTTTTTCTTAACTTATAACAAAACCATTGATGGACAACCTAAATATGCTTACCTAAATAGCTGAAAAAAACACAGAAGTACAGGGTTTGGACCTTACATGGTCACCCAGTCCATTCCACTGCTTCTGTGTGATGTAAAGTTTTAATATGAAGGAAATTAAAAAGAAAAAAAATTTATGAAGCATTAGTTTTTGCAAAATTTTCCTCACAGGATGACAGTGGTGATGTGTTAGTAATATATTATTTTCAATAAATCTGGGGCTGAGGACTTGAATGTTATATCTTGAATATAGCTCAGTAAAGACTGGAAATATGTGAAAAAATCTCTGGTTTTTGGGATTACCAAAGACTAATTTCACCCAATGAATGGTCCTTGATGTAAGTTCATTTTACTTCTCTAAAAAGTACTTGCTTCTCTGAAAAGGGGCATTATCTTCATCATGCACCCAGCTTCCTTTAGCTGAGACCTCCATACCTGGATCCACCTTCCATCTTCTTATCCCAAGGATGCATACAAATGTAAAGGTGGGTGTCAAGAGGATGGACCACACTCTCTTCAGCAGTGCCTGGCAGCTGATCAAGGGGCAATGAGAGCAAACTGGAATACAGGACGTTCCATCTGAATATGAGGAAAAACTTGTTTACTTTGAGAGTGACAGAGCATTAAAAGACTGCCCAGAGACACTGTGAAGTCTCTCTGGAGATACTGAAAACCTGCCTGGATATATCCTGTGCAGTTTACTCAAGGCTAACCTGCTTGAGCAGGGGAGTTGGACTAGAGGATTTCCAGAGGTCCCTTCCAACCCCAACCATTCACTGACTTTGTGATTCCATAACTCTGAACTTAGGATATTCAACATTAATATCGTGTAAGAATTCATCAGCACCTGACTTCAGTCTGGTTTTGTTACACTTACCAAAGACATGGTTGGCATTTTTCTACAGAATTTTAAAATATTTGTACTGCTTTCATAATGAACACTAAGGCCCTATAATATATTAAATGTTTTCAGCAAACCTGAAGCTACAAGACCAAATTCTCTTTTTCACAATTTTATTTTATATGGATTATACCAAATCCATAAAGTTATTTTTGTGTTTCAGAAATGCCCCGAGTCATGACAATCTAATATGTTCAATTTGTGTGGCAGAAAGACACAACTTAGAAGACAATTAATTGTTTAGTTTCAGTCTTTCTACCTAAACAGAACAGAAAGTAAATTTGTATATGCTTCAGGATAGTGGAGCATGAACTGCACAATAGCAAAAAATTTTAGTATGATTGCTTATGACTGGAATGTAATACAGGAAATGAAACTTTGCATAAATAATCATGTTCTATAATTGCAAGCTTGATGACACCCCAGAAAGATTTATGGAGTAGGCAAGGCATTAGGTGCATCCTAATCCTCTAGGCCCAATGGTATTATCTTCTCTATTCTAGTTCCTTCTAAGAGTGCTAATTGTATCCCAATGTCTCATGGATTTAAGGCTTCTATGCTACTGAGGAGTGGTCTATGAAAGATTATTGAAGTGCAAAACCTAATGAAACATAATGGAATCTAGTTAAACCCACATCTGCTACTTCATTTTTATTTTAAACCCGATTTCAGACTCCAGCACAATACCTACAGTGTTCAATTTCTGTTACCAAAAATCCCTGAGCCTCACTATCAGCACCTGGCAGATAGCTGGAAACATGTAAAGGCAGAGATTTCAAAGTGTACAGCAATTTCTCCTGGAAGAGTTAAAATTACATATAGTACAGGGTGGACTCTTTACCCTGTACTTTTTTATGTTAGAACCAGCCCTCTGTTTCCTCTAAGACAACAGCTTTAACAGAGAACAGAATATTGTTCTGTTCTGCTCTCTGGATATCTCTATATTACTGAGAAATTAAGGTGCACTTTTGTGATATTAAAGAACTAAATTCCAGGCTAATGTCTGAATTAGCATAATGTTCTTCCCAAAGCTGTAACTTCTAACCTCTTTTTGACCTGCTTTTACTGAAGTCATGCCTTTTTTCTACAAGAAAAAAGGTAGCTAAATATATTCTGCTCTTTACAGCAGCACGTAGATTGCAGGAAGATAATTCCCAGCATAGAGAAGGGTATGATTTTTCAAAGCACAAAGCAGAATCAGGCTTACTAGACACTTTCTTATAATCAATTTCTGCAGTTGCACAAAGTTTTTTAAGTCCTCACCCCACATTATGCAGACCTTTAAATAAACCATTATTTTAAAGGCATAATTTATTTGTTATGAGACTACTTGTCCAGAAAAAAAACCTAAAGACTTTTCAGTACACCAGGACTAACAAAGCCTCTTTTGAACTCCTTCAGAGCATGGGGCCTAATGAAAAGATAGGACTCATGACCATTTTTGAGGCACTGTGCAGAGTGCAAGAAAATATCAGTTCAAACAGAGTCAATAAATCAGTACTTTGATGGAGAAGAAGTATTTTGAAGACAATCTGTCATAGTAAATGGGATTTAGTTTTCAGACAGCTGTCTGTAAAAAAGCATTGCAATTGGAAAGTAAATTTAAAAAATATTAAGGAAAAAGAACTGAGTTCAACACAGTATATTCTCATTACAACTTTTACTACCCTTGCAAAGGACTTATATCAAGCCAATTAGGGTCTTTACTGGCTCACACTGGCACAAGTTAATCAGCAAATAGCCCAGCATATTCTTTCTCTTTTTCTCACTTCTGCAGTTGGTATCTTTTTGCAAACTAAATTCCAACTTTCCTGTAGACACCAATTAAACCTTGGGCATTTGTCTCATTTTGGAAAATTAAGAGTAGTTCTTTTAAGAAAGGCCATGGAGAAAATCAAATTAATCGAATACATACTTCACTCTTTTTTAAGTACTGATTTAGCCATGCCAAAGTGGGCTTACATTAATGCAGCAGTGAGATCTGAACTTTAAGTTCAAATTTGAGATTAAGTTTCTCAGTCTAACTCACTAAGAGGGAAAAATAGTAAAAATTTAACTCAAGAAGTCCCTTGGGGACAGTGGAATTTTAAATATATATTTTCATGCAAAATCAATCATTTTGCTGAGGGAAAAATTTAAAATTATTTTTCAACTACTTTCTTTTCCTTCTTATTTTTCAGAGTTCCTGTTGCTCATTCAGTCCCATCTCATAAACTCCAAGCTTTAGGCACCAGTACACATCCCAATATATTCTTAAATTCATGGCTCTTTGTTATAATTAATCTCACAGAGTTAATCCCCTTAATCAGTTCACTAATCGGTTCTCTCCACACAAGAATTAGCCCACAACATTTCCTCAAATCATCAGCTAATTTCTCACTCCAGTACAGCTAAGTGTCACCAGCTGCACTCTTGTGTGGACTGCTGGACAGTTAAAACATAAGTCAGGAAAATGAGACTTTGTGAAACTATGACTTGGAAAACATGACTTGAGAAATGGGGAAAAGTCTGCTTCTGCTCTTTCTTTCCTTTACTGTCATCTGCCTACTGGGTTTATGTGTTTTGGAGATGAGCTTCCATCTCCCCATGGAAACATTTCCCAAACAAAGCTTTCTACCTCTATCAAGTAGTTGAGGAAGAATTTAAGGAACATTCATTGTCCCCTATGGAAATATCTCATTCCTATAGTCTACTGAACTTGTTCTTCCCTCACACAAACCATTCCCAATAAATTCGCTCCTCAGCACAATTAACTTTCCTACTGAATCTGGAAAAATTCCTTAAGAATTTGTGAACGTGAATATGCCTATGCATGAAGGTACATTAAAGTCTTACAGCAACATGGGATTGGAAAACGGGTGTAAAGAGAGTGGGAAGTAGAAGAGGAGAGTCAGGGATCCTTGCATCTGGGCCTCCAAGGTGGGAAAAGAAGTTTCAGTGCATTCCAGGAGTTGCCCGTGCGGTGAGTGAGCATTTGTACAATGCTCTTCAGCACATGGTGTGATTCTTAGGGCTCTCCAGTGCACAGCCAGGAGTTGGATTCGATGATCCTTGTGCATCCCTTCCAACTCGGAATGTTTTGTGATTCTGAGTGTTGAAGGGCAGAAAACAGGACTGGTTGTGCTGAAGGGCACGTTACTTAACACAGGACACAGTGGTCTAGGAAATACCATCCAGTGACAAATAAACTATCTGACCTTGTAATAGTACAAAAGCTTTAAGAGATTTAAGACCTTACAAAAAAACCTGCAGTATTACATCTCATCATAAAAAGATAAAATTTTCAGAAAGATTTCATAGATACTCATGCCTTCTATTGCAATGGTGTTATAGTCTTGTTCAGTTTAATTACCAAGTGTCACTCTAGAAATTAAATATTTCCTTGATTGCATCATTATTTATTAAGAATTTTTTTTTTTAATTTAAGATTTCAAGGGAAAAAATCAATTATTCTTCATTCAATCATTATTTACTTTGAAATCATTTATCAGGTTTGGAAATGTTTTAGGCTTCAGAGTCAGCTTTGTTTGGGTTAATTGAATACTTTTAATTAAGATAGCCAAACACAATCCTTACAACTTTAAACACAGCCCCAAAGGCAGCCCATGGTTAAAAAAAGTTCAAAGAAAATTAGTATTTGATGTACACCATATACTCTATTGGTTTGCCAGATGAATTAGTACAGAGGTTAATAATCATACTTTAGAAAACATTGACATGAGTTTAATTCCCTTTTTTGGATGAGGTTACTAGTCAAACTAATTGGTGCCAGTCCCTAAGAAGAGCAAAAATAGTAACTTAATTATTTGTAATAGCATTTCACAGAGATAACTCTAAATACATGCAAAGACTATACTCTCAGAAAGTGTATGTTTTGCTACTGTAGCATGACAAAATTATGTTACGCTTCTTCAGAAGACATGCCAGTATTATCTGTTTACAAACAAAAAATGCTGTTTCCTACAGAAAAAAATTCAAGATGTGCCAAACAAATAAAACTTCAAACATCTCCCAAGGACATTGAATCTCATCATCTTTTCACTCTTGTTATCCACAAACACAAGTCAAACATTAAATTCTGTTTGCAAAAGTGTTCAGGGAAACAAACTGTGGCAGGATGTGTCTACTTCCTCTCTACCACAGGTGGTTGGTGCATATGCAAGAGACAACCCAGGTGGGTCACAGGCCCAGCATGGAGTCATCTCTGGGGCCAAAAGGGCTCAGGCTCCCACCTAAGAATCAACATCTTAGTCTGGAAAGCAAACGTGGGAATAGATGAAGAAAAATAAATATTCTTGACCAAAAGACGTGGTTCTTAGATCTATAAAAGCCCACACAATTATCACGGAGGCAGAAGCCTTCTACCCACACACCCTGAAAGCGTGCAAGACTTCTTCCCAGGTTCTGGATGCAGTTCTGGAGTTACTTTCCTGCGAATTGAGGGAAAGGATTTCTATGTGTGTTCCATCAAGATATGGATGGTAAGAAACATTGGACCCTAAGTTATAATATTTCTTTGCTAGCCATAAAATTAATGGTACCTTTAACCTCGCATGTATAATACTAATTTTCTTCTTTTTGTCTGTGTAGTAATAGTCCGTTTTAAGTCTTATGTCTGTTAGTTTTGTGTCTATTAAAGAATTAATTCATTCTATAATAGACTGAATCAGCCATTATTAAAGAACTTGTGAAAGAGAGTGAATCTTGGGGTGCTGGCCACCTCAATAAAGTGACTGCCTGCTGCCAGAGGCCTGGGCAAAAGGCAGGGACTTATATAAACCCACATCATCCATTCATAACACAAACTTCATGTTGATTCACAAGAAAAGTTCTCAGAAGCCACATTAAAACATAGTGGGATTTTGAGTCTGAAAGGAAAAAGAGACAATATTTGGAATTCTAGCACTATGGAGGGGATAAAGGGTGAGGCCCTGAAAATGCTGCTGTCTGGTAATGTTTATTCCTTATGACAATCCCTTATATGTTTATATTGGGCTCATTGTTAGGATTTCACTTCTGACAGTAAAATAATATTATGATACACTGAAATAATGCTAGTGACTTATTATTAAGAGATGCTTCTGCCTGAATTAAGGTGCAAATGAGACCATATGCCAAATCAGTACTGCAGATTCTATTTAACAGTAAATGAGAGAGAGAGAGAAATAAGGGGAGGGAGGAAGAGAAAGAGAAAGAGAGATTAAGCAAAAGATATCACCACGACATGGATTCCTTCTTCTGGTCTTCTCAGTGGTGGAGGTCCTTCACAAATTCTTCTGGAGGTACCACTTTTATACAGTCCAAGTCCCAGGCATCCACAAGGCGTTCATGCCATTCCCACAACTTGGGATGGCACATGTGTAAGCAGCTGCTTCCTTTTCTCACAGTTTGTCACAGCAGAAATTTCTATCTGGATAAGCAACCTAGATCTGCCTCATCAGGCCTCATCACCTCTTCCTCTTATGTCTGTTCTTTTCCCACAGCCTGCACAGTGGAATCTTGTCAGGTGTGCTAATTCTAAACCTCTCACCGCCATTTAGGCCTGAAATTAATGCCTTCCTCCTTGCCATATGTGCCTGTTGCAGTACCTTATCTTATGGGAAATTTCCTGTTTGAGAGTGTTTTGAGACAGGTTAACTGCCTTCTTTGAGTCCTCACACCCATCAGTACAGAATTTTATAGCATGGTTCAAATTCATAGGTTTTCACTGGGCGACAGTGAAACAGGCCCTAGCCATAAACCACTTCTGTTTTATAAGTTTTTGTTTCCTCTGTACAGAGAGAGGCTTCTGATTTTCTTCTCTGGTGCCACAATAATATGAGCGCATATCCCTTGAAATTTTGAGGATTGCTGTATACTTGAATAGCCCTCTGAACATTGATTATTGGGTTCCAAACTATCCTATTTCTTAGGTTCTGCTTCACACTCTGTTTAATAAAAAATCTTTAGTTCTGTGAACTCTGAAGACAGAAAAGACCCTTATGTCACCCAACATATCCTGCAGATTGAGGATAATAGAATTTTACGAATTGCATCCAGTTGTTTCCCTCTGAAACCTAATAACTGATGTTTGATTGAGACACGGGTATACTGTGAATCAAAGAAAATCCATTCCTTCTGTGAAAACATAAAGACACTTAGGATCTAATATTTCCTGTGGTGATCTTTATAACTACGGATCACCCTTACAATTTAAAAGGTCTGACATTTTTTGTTTTAATTCTCTACCATGAGTCTTCCTTTTATCTTTGCATGTCAAATTAAAGATACACTTCATATATGGGATTTTCTGCATAGGAAGATATTTTTAAAATAATCAGATCACTTCTCAGTTTTTTATTCACAACAAATAAAGAATGAATTTATAAAATGTCTGAATTATACAAGAATTTAGTTTGAAAGGAAATACTGCACCTCATTTAGTCCAAGCACCTGCTCTATAAAGGGGTACCTTTATGAATGTGGGACAGATGGTCCAACCAAGTTTTGAAAATCTTGAAGGACAAAGATTTCACATCCTCTCCTGGCAGCCTATTTCAATGATTGCTCACACTCTGCAGTGAAAATATTTGTCATAACTATTGTGGGATTTCTTCTGCTGCAAGCGTGAAAGTTCTTCAACTTCTTCCTCTTAAGACATTGTCTCTGACTCTGAAGTAATGTTTCAGATTATTTTGTACACTTTCTCCGATTTCTCAAGAACTTGTTAAAAAATTCTGGTCACTGAACACTATTACTTGCATCACCAGGGCAGTAGACTTTGGTAAATCACTGAACTGCCTGCATCGTTCCTGTCTGCATCCTTCTTTTTGCTTTTATGTCACCCTAGCTGCATTTGTTGTGTTTTGTGGTCATTAGGATTGTCATATACTAGTTGAGTCATTGCTGTCCATGGTATATAACCCATAGCCCACAGCAGTGTGCAGTCACTGGTCTTAGATGCATAGTTTGACTGTTTTACTGTTTAGTTTGAAAGCTCACAGTTATGAAAAAATCTGGGTTGGTTCAGTATGGCCACATAGATTCATCCCTATTTGTCACTTTATTAAGTTTTATTTCATCAACATTATTTTAAAATACATTTTATTTTCAACAATAAAATAGATGTTATTTTTATCAATTTTATATTTACTTCCAGCTTATTCACTAAGCATTCAATAGCGTTTTCTGTGGCACTCCCGAGAAACCTCAAGTACTGGTGGTTGGGAATTGTCAGAGAATCTGCTTTAATCCATTTAATGTGTGTTCTGTTTTAATCGTCAAGTACTAATTTAGTACTGTAATGCCACCAGGTATCAAGTCAAACACCTTCCAAAAGCACTTTACATTCTGTGTAACTGAAATTATAACCATTACTATGACTGCAAAATACAGTATTCTGTTTCTTCTAAGATCTATTTTCAGTAAAATCATTGATTGATGCAAATTATATTCTCATAATTATTTATTAATTATATTAATTATATTTTCACAGAATCATAGTATGTTAAGGGGTTGAAATGGACACTAAAGATCACCTAGTCCCAACCCCCTTGCCATGTGCACGGATACATCCCTGTATACCAGGTTGCTAAAGGCTTTATTCAACCTGACTTTGAACACTGCTGGGTTTGGGGCACCCACAACCTCCCTGGACAACTTGTTTCTGTATCTCCCAACCCTCAAAGTAAAGAATTTCTTCCAATTTAAATTAATAATTGCATAATTTTTTACAATCAGAGTATTTTTTAAGAATTCAGATGCTGGAACAAAAAACCAACATTAGTATCAAAATGCTGCCAGAGTTGTGGCAGTTAGTGAGTTTGGAAGGTAGATCCCTGGAATATTGAGTATGTACAATTAATCATCCTTTAATTGGCAAATATATCATTAACAAAAATTCATTATCCAAGGTAAATTCTCGCTACATGGAAATAATGTTATTTACTGAAAAATGAAATTGTCTTTCATCTGGTCTACAAAAACAGTAGTTTGTTATTTATGATAGATGATATAGTATAGTGTGGTAGTATAGCAGAAAAAAGATATTTCAATATAAATTGGATGTCCTTTTCTGAAAATATGCTTATAAGAACATTATGTATAATAAAGAACACAACTAACTCTTAGAATATAATTGTAAATATATATTTATTTCCAATTTAATTGAAAGCAAATCTGGGATACTCTTTGCAGTGTTGGTTTGGGTTCTTGTATATATATACACATATATCTGAGCAACACCTGGCTTTTGATGTTGATATACAGACATTCATGGGTTTACATATTCAGTAGAAACTATTCAGTACATGATCGTGCATCCGAAGACTGAACAAAATCAGTATTCAGTCAACCAATAATGAAGGAATATTGCCAGATGGATCCTGCCAGGTGTTAGCAATTAATTATTGATATATTTGGGAAAATATTTAAAGGTACATTCAAATATAGTCTTCCTGCATGAGATTGCTACGTTATATTGATGGCTGATGATTGTATGAATTTTTGTTTTCTAGCTTACACAAAATGTTCAAAACAGATTCTTATGAAGATATCAAAGATATCACTGTGGCAGGTTATTTTGTGGCCTTTTGAAATCAGGGTTTGGAAGAGATTATTACAGAATGTATTTCAAAAAGGAATAATGATCACACAAAAATGTGTTTAGAAGTTTTACCTCTGCTCTCTTCTTTAAATGCATATTTAAATACCAGCCATGAGGCACTAATAAAAAAATTAAAATAAAATTAAACACCCTTGTTAATGGTCTAATTATGGCTTTGAAGTGCTGAAAGACAAGAAGAAATGCAATTTACCCAGTCTGTGATTTACACAGTATGATGCAATAGCTCAGCTGACAACACTAAAGATTGATGCCCTCTGTTTCACAGAGTAGGGACAGCAGTAGAAAAGTCACCATAGAGGCATGGTAATGCAATGTCTATCAAGCCTCTCCTTGGTACCATAGCTCATTCTTTCCCAGCTCAATTTCACCGCCTCAGCTGGATGGCGAACAGCAGTGACAGTGGTTTCTGTGATATTAATATTTGTCTATAAAATCTACCCTGTGGGAGCTGGACAGAGACCACCTCAGTTTTCCAATCCAATTTAGAATTGATGTAGTGATTTGACCAATGATCTTAAACACTATTTTATTTCTTTTTCTGCTAAAAATAATGACTTTTATTTTTGCATGACTGAAAGTGATCTTTGAGCCTATTTCTTCTGGAATATAATTTTGAAAGAACGTTAAAATAGAGCTAGACACAGAGTTCCCCATCTGTAAAAAGCAGTCTTCACAGATTTCCCTCTCATTATATCTTGCTCTTCATGAAGAAGAAGCAAAGTTGGGATGTTTTTTATCTAACTCTGACATGTAGAAATTTAGATGGTTAACTGTAAGCTAGTGAAGTTTCTGTACTTTTTCAACAAAGAGAGAAATATAGGTGCCTTCAGAAAGTAATTCATTCTACCTATTCCACAAGCTTCTTTTACAGTGAAATGATTCTCCTTCTGCATTTATTTCTTTACATTGACTATGGAAAGAGGCCAGGGTAGCTTACTTAGTTTTAGAAATCTAAATATATTCTGCTCACATAATTATCCCCAAATATCTTGAAAATATTGCTTCAAAAAGAGCTCACAAAATCTTTTTCCTAATGTCATGCTACCCATGAAAGAAAAACTGTTCCACCACCTGAACATTTTGAACAGGTTGATATCTTTCTACAGTAAACATTACAGTGTGGAGAAAAGTTATGAAGCTGAGTTTCAAATCATGTCCAAATTCATTTACATTATTAAAAAAGTCATACAAGAGGAAATATTCAGTTCAAATTCAGCTGTGTATACATTGGTATCTGCATAGGTGTCTCCCACAAGTGAGATCTGAAGGTCACTGTGCTTGTTTAGTGAGATTTTACTTGACCTAGAGTCTCCTATGCAGGTTCTTCCTACCTTCCTTTAAGGGGATGAATCTCACATTTTTCCCATGTCACACCTACAGGGGTACCCTATGGTGTCTCAAATTGCCATAGGTGCCCACAAAGTTAAATTAAACCACTAGTTAATGTAGTCAGTGGAACCTACACTGTAATTCATCTCTCTCTAGGCATAACCACTGTGCCATTTCATCGCTCTGGTACGAGCACCCACCAGCATGACCAGGCACATCTGCAGCAGCTAAAACAGCAGCTTTCTGGAAGGGCTGTGACCTTCTGGTGCACAAATCAGATGTGAGGCTGGACATGGTCAGCTGAACTGCTTTCAAGTCTCTTCTCAATCTATTATGTTGACTCCCATGGGCTGTAAGGAGGTGTTGAGCTACCCAGCATGGCAGTACCTAATCACAGAAATTGACCCCTAACTCTAAATGTTTTAATCTTGAGACAAATTCTACCAATGAAACTTTTCGATGGCCTCTCTAAATTCCAGACTTCAGACCTGGTGTTCCACACTTCTAAAGTCACATCAAAATTCAGAACAGCATGAACCAGAATTTTTGTTGTCCTCTATCTGCTTGCTCCAGCTGAGAAAAATGCTGATAGAGTTTCATGTTGGTATGCCAGAGCAAAGGGCCCATAAAACCACTGGGCATCTGGGAGCTGTTCATGTGGGAATTCCAGTAACAAATACAAAGTCAACACAAGCGGTTTCTCCATCATCTTCACATTTTTATAACAGAAATTTTGGCTGTGATGGCGCATGGGTAGCATATTGCTCCACTCCAAATCCAATTTTAGCCATCTGAGTCTCTACCTAGCTGAAGCAGTTTGACCAGTCCTTTAGTAATTCTGAAAATTTATTTATATTATATAATAAATTATATATGGAATGCATGGTGATGGCTTTTTATAAAGCTGCCTGAATGTTTGCATCCTAGAGGGCTGTTTTAGTGTCTTTAAAATCTCAGCGAACATATTCAGACAGAAAAAAATTATCTCTTCATTCACAAACCAACCACAGTGATCCCTCTTGGATCATTTAGGGCCTAAAGATTTAGAGGGAAAAGGTGCAATATTTGAGAGCCATTCAGGCTCAACTAACTTCCTTATGGTAACAACTTGAAAATAAAGAACCTGGCATAAATCGGGTGGTTCAGAGAGAAGATTGAGGGAATTTAGACCAGTTGTACTGTCAGTGCAGAGACTGAAGAACTTATGAGAGACAAAAATTTCACAAACATACATCAAGAATGATCTGAGCTTACCTGCTGGGTCTGAGATACATCGCTCCCTGGAGCTCAGATGACTTAAGCTGGAAATACCCATTAGGCACCTGTGTCCATTCAAGTTTTTATGGATAAAGATAATTGGATAGAATTCCCTTTTTTGCAGGTGAAGGGCAAAACTAACCTCTGAACCACTGCTTTACAGCTAGACTGTGTCACTGACGCCTCTCATTGACTTGTTGAAGTTCAGTCTGCATTTGTCAGATGCTAACACTGTAAAATATGTATCTTTGCTGTCAATTTTTACATTCAGTTGTCATAATTATTTTGATTTCTGAATGTTCATGGTCTATGTTCTTATTTAATTGATTTATGTACATATGTCAAACAACTGTCATCTATAAGAATGCATAAAATGACAGCTCACACTCTAAAGGTAGCTGGCAACTGATCCTGGGAGCATGGCCATGGCCATGCCATCACATTTGCAAGGTCATTAGCATTGATCACACATCTGACATCTTTTCATCTCTGTCTATACCTGCCTTGCTTCAGAACATTGTCCTTACACCTTTAATGTTCCAGAGATCAATAAATTTACTTTTTACTATCCTGTTGGGCTGCATAGGAATGGGAACATGTTTGCTGCTGTACAGGATGGTACTGAGACCAACAGCATTTTAAAATTAGGTATGTCTATTATCAGCAATGCTAAGTGTTAATGAAACAGACTTCAGAACAACAAAAAATGTGCACATAAATGCATTCTTGTCTGACAGTATAATTGGCTACAACACAAGTGAAATTGTGCAGGTTCTAACAAAATACTGATACAAATAACACGATTAGAGGCAGTCAAGAATCCCAATTTTGTCTTCTATCTTTTTTCCCAAGTGAAAATAAAGTTTTTGCTGCTGTTTCGTCTTCTTGCAGAGAAGAGAAGGTTCTTCTCTTGGTTGCCCTTTCTATGCACCAAAGAGACAAATAGACACCTGTCTCTTCTCTGGCTTCCCACTCCCCCTGGATCCTGTCCTGGTAGGAAAAGTTCTTCCTTCCTCAGATTTCACAGGTGGCAAAGGATACAGACTTTTTTCTCGTGAGGCAGCCTGACACCAATAGCCATCCCAAAGTTTCTGTTCAAACAGCTAATTTTTTGAAGAGAGGGCTCCAACTGATTCCAACATCTAAGGTTGTGTCTTCTTCCATCGTACAAAGAACAGGCTATTAGAGGCTTCTCTACACAGGGAAAGATTGTTTCTGATATGACTGACAGACTAAATAGTAGGCTCAAAAGCTTGTCTTCCTTCTGCCCACCATTCTTACCAGGTTGTCCCTTCTCAGCAGCACTGTTTTTCAGTGAAGCAGTTCTTGCAGCCTCCTGCACAGCACAGACACCAATCCAACTCCTCACATTCATGGATTATTGCTTTCTTTCCTTTTTCTCTATCAGCTTTGACTTTGCTCCCCTCAGCCCTCACCTCTGCTTCCTTCCAGAGCCATCCTGTCTAGATGCTGCTTCTCCTCCTGCTACTCCTTTGGAGCTTCTCTTCTACTGAATATGCTGAGTTGTTCCTGGGGTGAGACAATCCATCCCTTCCCTTCCTCTAAAGTTTTCCACATGTCTAGGTACGCAGCTGCCACACAAAGGTAAACACACTCCCCTCCTGCTTACCTTCACAAATATACTTTTTTTTCCCACAGAACCCATTCAGTATTTTTATGGGGGAGGGGAGGTGTTTTGGTTTGGGCTTTTTGTTTGCTTGTTTTTTGTGGGGGAGAACCCAACTGAGTTAAATTGTCTTACTGTATATCACACTGCTGACAAAACCTAAATATGCCTACAAATTATGTCACACCAGCCACGTCTCTTCTGTAGCTGTCCTGCTCAGAGTGCATTTCCACCAGATCTGTTGGACTACAATATTCTACACAACACCATGTCTTCTTTTGATGTTTTTCTTGTAAATTTCCCACAAATTCTGAAAGCTTTCAAGCTTGTTCTTAAAGATAAGGAGCTTTCTCAAAACAAAACTTCCTCACTGAACCAGTGTACTGAGGGAGAAGATAATTGGAGGATCATAGTCTGACTTATCTCCCACTCTGTCTCAATCCCATTTCACGTAACAAATAGAGAGCAAAAAATATCTGAAGGAGTAAATTGCAAATTGGACCATGTGAGATGAATTTCTACCACATTTATAATTGTTCAGTGTTTATACATATTGAGGATAAGGCCAGTGACGTGTAAATGCAGCAAAGATTTTCTTAATGAGGGATGAGTAAACAATTCATCACTGCCCCTATTACTGCTTGCATTAAGGTCCAATGAGAAAGTACCACAGATAGAAATACAGATATAGAGAACACAGAAGAAATACTAAATCAATATGCACAAGACTAATGGTTGAAAAGATAATTTTAACACGGGCATTCACTTAATTTTGAGTGGTTTGCTCTGCATCCATTCAGGTTGGTTGATACTGATTTTCATATCAGATCCACAAGAAACATTTTCCTACCTCTTTTAATTCATGCACATACAGTGAAATATTTTGTATGCATTTTGTTACAGGATTACAGGATATTTTTAAAATTGTAAAATGCACCTTGAATTATCCATGCTGTCATGGAAAAAAAAAATGTACTTTGAAAGTCACGTTGAAAGTGTATTTGTTGTGAGGTATTAATATTTTGATATTTGTTCATCCAAAATATCTTTAACTTGTAAGATTTAGAAAGTGACCAATTTTTAAAACTTTAATGTAAAATAAAAATAGTTTTATCTATCTCAGACATGTACACATAGGAGATCACTTTCCCCCATGTTTTGCTTTATAATTTTTTTCCCCAGAATGTAAAGCTTCAACTACAAACAGATCTTGATAGAATGTCTATACTTTGATATATTATGTATGTATTGGTGTGGTTTTATTATTTTAATACAACTTCATTCCCTTCTACCTGACAAAAAACAAAGTTATTTCGTGTCATTTTTTGAAAATTACATATGTAGAATTTTTAGAAACCAATAATATATGCTTACATTTTGTCCCGAATTGAGGTCTTCTTGCACAGAAGAATGAAAGAAATTATCTGATTTTTGATTTTAGTTGTAGTACAAATTAATATATGCCTTCAAAGCAATGCTAACAAAATTACTAGATAACAAGAAAAATTAAACTCTCAGACAGAGTTGAAAATATGATCATAAAACAAGTGTGACGTTAAGAGAGTGATTTGGACAGACAAAGAACTTCTAGAGAAACAGCACATAAATCTATAGCAACATTACGTGAGAACTTTTTTGTCATCTAGTGATTGAAAGAGAGACATCAATCTCATAGACAGAGGTAATTAACTAATATGAGTAGTTTATGCAGTTATATTTGTAGATGAGGTTTGCCAAAAAATCATAAACCCAGATGTTTCATAAAAAGCCTGATCAGATGCCCACTAAACCCATAGGAATCTTCCCAATGATTCAGTGAGCTTTCTTCCAATCTTGTAACAAAACATCAAGTCTTCATGGAGAATAAATGCTGGTACCAGAATATTTTTAATTTGAATTTTTATTAGGCAGAAGTTTTACACAGTGGGCTGAGTCTGACAATAACTGCTCATCTGTTGACTGGCATGGCAGTTTTTTGAGAAAAGATTCTAATTATGCTGGTACAGTCATTTGTACTGTTACTGCTGACTCACCCGCACCCACTAGTGACACTACAGTCCTTGACTCTGAGGAACATGGTAACAATGACTTCAATGAATGCCTGCTCAGTTTTCTATACTAAATGCAGTGTTCACTCTCACTTGTGTTTGGAGATACAGCGGTTAACACAAGCGATCCATCCTTAAGGAACTCCTGGTTGTCCTGCATAGATGTTTGCATTGGATCACGATTAGTGGAGCTTGTGTACAAAGATGATTGAAAGTTAATATAAAAGTATCAGGTACTGACACTAAATAGGATATGCTGCACAAGAAAAAGAAAATCCACTGACACTTAAAAAATAGTTAGCTAGCACTAAAATCTTGATATTTTGCTTTGTCTGATTTATTAAATTGTCATTAGGGACAAAAAGTCATTCAATAAGTCAGTGTAACTGATGTGTGCAGCTGAGCCTGGGAAACGAAAGTCAATTAATTAATCCATTGCTTGTTAGTTTCTTTCACTACTTATTAACACATAGGCTTTTTCTTTTGGTAATAATAAAACATCTGCTTTTTTATAGGTGAGCAAAAATAATCTTAAAACTATAATTACTTACATCTCTATCAACTACTTCTTGTTTTTTACTCAGTATAAATGAGACATTTCAACTTTGCTTTCATTTGACCTTAACAGAATTGTTCTTTTAAGTCTGCAAATTCTCTTTCATCTAGGTTTCTTGGACAACATAATTTGTTTCAGTACATTTCTTACAGATATTTTGACATTTTGCAGCTAATAAATCAGACCACCTAGTAAATGTAAATGAGCAGTCACCACTGAAAAACCTTCTCTCCCCATGTTGAACACTTCTGGATGGATTTGCTCTGTACTGTAGCTCAAGTATCACAATTTTGCCTGTGCTGTCAGGCATTTGAAAACAGTGCAGATCTGTACAGTGTTTCCCTTGATTCTGCCATTTTCATGTTTGTTTTTCTGATTTGCTCATTACAGGCCAACCTCTATTAGCCTGCACCAATGAAAGCAATGTTTTTTACTGTTCACAGTCTTGTCTCTCTGCTTATCTAAAATTTATTCACACTAGCAGAGAGGTGTCAAAACAAGGCCCTTTACCTCCAACAAATTTCTGGCACTTCCACAAAACCTAGGCTGTTTTCCTAAACAGTTTTCCAGGGCAAAAGAGGACTATCTTAATCCCAAGGTTATTCCAGTTATTCTAAATATCCAAGTAGACACCATAAAAATTTAAATGGGAACCTCCAAACTTCAGTTTTATAATGATTTCAAGCACCATCAACACAATATTGAGAACCAATATTCCTTTTACTGTCAAAATCAATTAAAATCTTCCTGGAGTCATTGTTTCCTGTGGAATTTGCATTTTTTTGTATTATACTCTCTCTTTCAGGAGGTAAGAAAAAAAAGCAGCATAAGTTACAGAATTAGGCTAAGTGTGGTATAAACCTCAAATAGCAACACCTCAAAAGTAGTCTGTATAGAAATATAATATTCATAGAAAAAAAATCATTGGTTTGAGGAGAAGGGTGATCCCTGTACATATGTCTCTCCCATCCTCTCTCTCCTTGTGCTTGTCATTAAGAGACAATACTGAGATGCTGCAAACATTTCCAGCAATGGAAATTACAGTTTATAAATATTTCACACAACCAGATGATTATACTTGATTAATTAGTTTTCAAGGAGCAAGTTAAAAACCATGAAAACATCAACAAACCTCTCTGAATAAATTCTCAAAGAGAGTATCTGTAAGCAGAAATCTTTTATAGGAACAGTGTTACAAATTGCCAAGGTCACATACCTCTAATACATGTGCTGAAATACCAAGGAAAATTTGTTATGCTTATTTTACATGATAAAAGATCTGTATCTAATCCAAGAGAAAAACAAGACACCTATACCAGAGTACAAATATGAAAAAACAGCACTTTTGGGGTTGAATCTTAATTTTAATTCTAACTTTTTTAATACCACCTGGTACATAATGAGACACATCTCCTGTCTTAAACTGATATTTGAAATCTCTTAAGACCACTCAATAAGGACGATAACTACTGATTAGAAATTAGTGTTTTGCCACACCTGTCAAGATCATACAATATCCAATTATCAATTAATATGAAAGTCCAGTAACTAATAAAGGTGATGTTAGACTACAAGCCAGAGATGTAAGTAATCATTTTCTCTTGTTTAAAATAGAAATTTAAAATTATCCAGAGAAGTTGTGGTGCCCCATCCGTGGCAGTGTTCAAGGCCAGCTTGGATGGAGCTCTCTCAGCAACTCAGCCTAGTGAAAACTGCCCCTGCCCATGACAGAGGAGTTGGAACTAGACAGTCATTAAGGTTCCTTCCAACAAAAACCATTCCATGAATCTTTGAAAATAAAAACAAAATTGAGTTTACAACATTGGTTCTGGTGTTAGGACATTAGTTTAAATTAGGCTCAATGTATATACACGTTGAATGCACTTCAGTCGCTAATTTTTTACTCTTAATAGAAACAGCTAAGGATTCCACAAGTTTGAGAATAAAATACAATTTCAAGACAGTATGTTTGCATTCTCATCAACCCAGGAAGAGCAACATAGAAGGCAGAATCTTTAACTGCACTAGATAAAAGATTCAGCTTCCTAACTGAAAGAAAAGGTTAAAAGCTGGCAAAACCCATTTTATCCTAATGCAGAGTAAGAACTACAACCTTTTCTAATTAATGCATGAAATAAATTTTAAATTTGCTAACACTGAAGTTAATTTAGCTGATAGGAAGAGCAAGGAAAATTTAACACTTTTCAGTACATGCATACATGTAAGATCCTTATTTTATTTTTAAGAAGGAAAAATTCTGTTGTGGGAGCAAAACACTTGCTAGCTTACATAACAGTCCAAATGTGAGGGTAAACTTCTTAAGAGGTAGTGCTCTGTATCTCTGATGAAACTGGATACTTGGGAAATACAGTTACTTCTCTTTCAACAGCATTTTATTCCTCCCCAGCTAGTTCATGGAAACAAGTAGATAGCTGTCTTCAAAACTGGAGGAAATTATTCTAACAGAAAGAATGCAAAAAAAATTGCTAAAGCTCACAGGCAGTTTCTGTCCTATTTCTTTGCCAAAACAAGCAACATTCAATAGATTTAAGCTAGATTTAGCTAAATGTAATTACTCATTTTTGAGTATATCCTCTCAGATAACAATACCACTGTGTGTACCAATAAAAATAATCATTGTTCAAGTTGCAGTGCACTCATCTGAAATGTTCCAGCAAGTCACAACATGATCTTCTACTCTCCAAGGCTGTAGTCTGCAGTTATCCCTGCACAACTACTGCCTGCTGCACATCCTGTGTAAATTATGTATTTTGATTTTCTATCACTTTCAGAATTTTACTTCCTTACTTGAGGCCTACCTTTCATCCTTCGTTATCTAAATGGCTTCTGTCTCAGCATGGCTGTACCACCACGGGAATATGTCAAGAACAAGAGCAAAAAACAGAAGGAGAAGGTACCTAAGCAGCAGCAAAAAAGGGGTTGGACTGCCAGAACTGATAAAATGCAATCAGAGAAAAGCAAGAAAGAGCTGATGGGAAAGTAGCGAAATTTCCAAGTAGCGAAATTTCCAAGTAGCAAAATTTCTAGTCACAGTTCTGGTTCATTATTCTTTCATTACTAAAAGCTTTATTATTCTCTGGGATCATAGTGTACGCAGGAGGAAAAAACATCAAAAAAAGCCTAAAACATAAACTGAAGAGTCAGCAGTGTAGTGGTTGAAAATAACTTTCTATCTCTTCTCATCAGTCACCGAAGCAAAACCCTTCCAGTGGACATAAAAAAAATTTTGTAAGAGATCCATCAAATCCCATACTTTCTCTCAATTCATGTAAAAAAAATCCACCAAGGTTTCAAGGGCAGATGCAAGGAATTTTGCAAATTTACTTATGAAGGGGTTTAATGGTCAGAATTCTGCCTTGAAGCTTCAAAGCATATCTCTATTACAATGTATTTTATATGCTGTGCAGATATACTCAGTAATGTTAAAAACTGTATTTACTTTTACCAAGTGTAATAAAATTAATTCTGTCAATTAATATCATGTTAAAAGCAAGAAAAACTTTTATTTTTATTCGATTCACTTCTGCTGCATTTTCCTCATGCTGAAATCTCTTTTCCTTGCATTATGAGAATGTAAAGTGGGACACTCTACAATCCCAGTGTTCTCAGTCTCTCCTTGGATGGAAGTCTTTCCATGTCTCTATATCTTAGTTCATGCTTGAACCATCCACATGACAATTTGATCTAAAGTAGGTTACCATGCCAACCATCTTAATACCAACCTCTTCAAGAAACCACTGAAAAAAAAGCCAAATAATACAGGGTAGCTTTTATAAAATAAGTGCAATGTTTTAAAATGCTACCACCTGGTGGTAACCGAGTAGCAAAACCTTGACACATACTAAAAAAAGATGACTAAATGCTGCCTCAGACTAAATACAAATCCAAACCTTACAGGGGTTGCAAACTGGTGAGTGGGAGTGAATGAGATTGCACTACATAACACCTAAAATGCCTTGTAATTACGCTCAAGAAAGGAAACATAGATTCCCAGTCTGGTATGATCTGGTGGTATATGAAGAATATTTTGCATTTTTGTGCTCTTCAGTTCACATTTGCACCTCTGGATAGGAAACCAAAACTGAAGTGTCCTAAACAAGACAATTACAAAGGGTTTGAAAGTACTTGATATTGAATAAGTAGGGTATTTGTCCCAGTACAGGGGAAAAAAACAAAAAGAACAACAAATAAAGAAGAAAAGGCTGTATTTTCTGCAAATGTAATCATACTGACTTCAGCAGAGGTGCTGCCACAGGAAAACTCCATTCAGAGCTCCCTTTGCTGACTGCATTATATAACATGATATGCATTAACCAGTAGCTAAGATAATGTAAAGGAGACAAATGTGTGCTTCTACAAATATCCAGTGATAGCTTTTAAAATCTTTACAGTCGCCACTTTCAGGTAATGAAATCCCTTTTCTCTGGGCAAGGAGACCAAGAACATTGAGTGCTTCTATAAACTCAGCTAGGCAAAAATGAAAACTTTTATCACAGACACCATGGACCTGGGCCTGATCTCACACTGAGTCAGTATAAGAATGACTCTGCTGGCTTCAGCTGAATTATTTCTGATTTGTATTGGACTGAGATCAAAACAAAGTCCTCCTCCAAGTCTAATTAATTTTTTTTTCATTTTGATTTGCACCTGAATTAGCAGTGGACAGTTGATACATATGCATGAACACTTCCCTGCTAACTCTGATGATGGAAGCATATGTGCACTTCACACAGTGCGGTGTGTCAGGGTACCTGGAGAATATGGTTTTAGTTGGTACAGACAGATCATAAGGGAGGATACCCACAGGTATGAGAAAAATGCCTGATAATTTGCATAAGCAGCTGGCAGTATGCTCAGAGGGCCAAAAGCTCTCACCACAACTGCAGATCACCATCACACTGCTCTGCCTGTGCTTCGAAATGGCTTCTCTACATACATATTTTTCACAAAAGAAATTACAGTTTCTTTTTCTGCCTTTCAATTTATTGTTAAGCTTAAAGATGAACGTGCCAGCTCTTCAGCTTCTTTCAGAAATAGGAAGCTCTTCCCTATAAGCAAAAGCTTCTATCTTTCTAAGGACATAGAGCTTTGTTTTATATACCCTAGTACATTCAGTTTCCTAATCCAGAATTGCTATGTTGTTTGACAGATGCATAATAGCCAGAAATGCATGGTAAAGTTGAAAAAGAAAATAGCATTTGCTGCAGTATAATATTTCATGTAAAAAGCTCTACAGTTGCAAATTTCCTATATTATTTCCCATACTTATGATAGCATATAACTGTGATATCTATTTGCACTTAAATTTTATGATTATCATTGCAGAAACTGACTACAGTGAAGTAGAATAGCTTGTTCAAATAAATTAGGAAACCATTATTTAAAAATAAGAAGACCCTTGCCTTTTTTCCATAGTAAGGACAGGATTTTAGACACTCTTTTATGTCTGTCTAATTGGTTCTGGTCCATGTCACTTCAGATGACATTAGAATGGTAGTATCATATACAAAAGCAATAAATCCCTTCAATTATTTAAGCCATGGTCAGGCTGCATATTTGGTTGGGACTGAAATGGAAGGTGATTTGCACATCGTTCCAAGTAGCTGCTACTAAAATCATGATAGTAACCAAAAAAATTTTTCAGATTTTTCTGGGTGGGGAGCTTTCCTCATATTTCTGAGGAATGATCAAGAAATGAGAATTGGATTTTTTCACAATGTCAGTTCTGTCTGCACCTCTAGTTGTTACTGATGTTTATTTATACCTGCAACATAAAAGGGCATTTCTTTTGAACACTCATTTTTTCTGCAGAAAATCACACAATACTAAATATACTTAATATTGTCAGCTTGCACCTTTTGTAAACTTGAGTATTGACCCAGCTTTGTCTCAGGTGACAGTCTGGTAGTGGCTTAAGAGCCTTGCTGAGTAACTAAGATAGTGATGGATTGGAAAAACAAAACCATTTCAGTCACCCCCTACACACACACTTCAACCATTAAAGTTAGATTAGGTATTTGCAGTTTGAAGTCTGGCTGGTAAAAGGTCTGATTGCCCAGCATTTTGTCAATGCCCATAAAGCAGAAGCAAGTGTGCATCGGGGGAGAGGAATGAAATTACTGATGGGAACTGCTGGTTCAGTCAGAAATCAGGAACTACTAGATAAGTGTAGTGTGATTAAAATCAAGATAACATAGCCGGCACTAATAAACAAGATCCTCAGGAGGGACAATCTGAAGCAGTGTAAAGAGTGAGGGAGACAAAAAAAGATGAAGGAGAAAAGAATGCCACAACCTCAGCAAAAAAAAGGCAGGATGTTACATTATTAGAATTCCATGAACAAGTGAAATTACTTCATAAACAGTGAAATGTACATAGTTCTAGATAAATCTGTGACAGCCATGTGATGAGGAAAAAAAAAAAAAGGGTTTGCAAACAACACAGTTTTCTCACACAGGGAAGGGCTTAAACAGAATTTAGGTCAGATCACCAAACAGGAGTGGTTGGGAAAATCAAGGGCATGCTAAAGCAGATGAAAACCAGAAAGAATACTTGGGCTGCAAAGCAAAAAACTGGAACTAAAATACAACTTCAATCCTTAATAAATGCAAAGCCAGAAATCAGCCAAGTGTACATCTAGACCATTAAAAAAATACAATATAATACAAAATGTAGTAAAAATCTGTTTAGAAGTGTGCTTCTAGAGGATGAAGGGAGCTATTCCAATAATAGTCTATGTGTAATATTTTAAAATGCTTCAGAGGCAGCCAGGTATTTGCACCTTCATTGCATACATAATGAGACATCAGAATGCAGAAAAGCTATATAGGAAATTTTATAACAAAATGGAAAAGAGGAACTAAAGTGTTAGCTGCATAGTTAAAGAGTATAGAACTTGGCTTCACAAGCAAGCTGAAGAAATTTGGTAAAGAAAATCATAAATAAAGCTACTTATAGAGGACTCAGACTTAAGTACCAGATATATTTTTAAACCTAGAGTTTCAAGGAGCTAAATGTCAAATCCTGTACCTCAACCAATCCTTAGCCTCCAACACATATTGTTTTAAAGAATGATCATATAACAGTATCTTTTTAAATAGTGTTCTTCAGCAAAGAATATATTTATTCGTCAACTTATTGTGTTGAACCTGATCTAGTAAAAGTAAGCAGGTCATAAGTGAGACAGCAATTTAGAATACTGACCTACTCTTCAAAGAACTTAACCCCAGGGATTTCTATAAAAGAAAACAAAGAAGGTCCTGGAGTTGAAAATTCTATGACCAGACCCATAAAGAGTGAGGTCCTATTGTATTGCAGTTGTGACACAAACAATCAGGCAAGTAGCCTGAAGTTCTAAGCAATGTAGCCAGACTGATCCTTGGTATAACTCCATTTATTTGGAGGAATTTGTATCCCAGACAACTGTTTTGTTGAGTCTAATTCAAACCTGATGTAAGCAGCTTCTACTCCCTTGATATCAGTACAATACAACCAGCTTAGAGTAGGAGGCCTGGATTTGTCACATCTCCTGTACTGAATTGATTTTGCAAAACTCCAGTTTGTCAGCCCTTTTGGTATGCCCAGTCTCAAGAGAACTGGCCCCTTCTAGTACTGCATTGATTCATTGCTTAGCTGACCTTTACAAATGGGCCAGAATAGAATGGAATTTAGTTATATAATGTCTTTCATTCAGGAGATGTCTCCAATCACTGATAAACTATTAATATATGAAGATAATGTCAATGCAAATATAAAAGCAGTTGTAAATTAAGCAGCAGTACCTATAGTACCTTCAATATAAGACTATTACAAATGAAAAAAACATTGTTGGCTTGTAATTTCTGTTTTTCTCCTTCCAATTTAAATTTATTTGGGGGTTAAGAATACACTAAACTGTAGCATATACTTATATGTAACTCATTTCACTAGTTCTTTTGGTTTTAAAATTATTGTTTCTTACAGATTAAAACTATGTACTTTAATTGCTTTTCAGAATTAGTTTAAGTTGAATCTACACAATAATTTTTGAGATGTGTGAGGCTGTGCCTTGTAGGTTTTGAGGATTTGTCTCCACAAACCTCCCCATTGACCATAACAAACCATTTTTTCAGGTCCATTAATTCCTTTTTATTTCCTGATATTTCTGTATTATCAGGGAGGTAAAGAATCATCATCATGCACTTCATCTGAAAGACTGAAGATGCTTTAAACAATACAGAAGTGATAGAGCAGTATGGTGAAACATTAGAAATGTTTGTGAGCCTCCAAAGCCATTATGTCCCTTAGATGCCTTTATATCTGCCCTGAATTGTGTGATGCTTCATAGGACTCCGAGCAGCTGAATTGCCTCCTTGTGAGGCCAGGGAGCTACAGCATGGCAACAAAAAGTACATGAAGCACTTGTTTTGCTAGAAATGCAAAGGACAAACAGGACAAACATAAGAAATGGAAGTGTCAAAGCCTGGAAAGCCATGACACGCTAGAATAAGGAAATAGAGGAAATGTGGGGAAGTTCAGAAATGCCGAAGAGCTCCTCCTTTGCCTTGTACCAGCTGTGGTTGCCTGATGTCAGGTGCTGCCATTCTGATGCGTGTTTTGTGTTTGCTTGCTACTAGTATAATATAACCACAAATGACTAATGCTTCATCAAACATACCTTTGTGAAAAAATGTAAGCCCTCAGAGATACCTGTCTTGTTCCTAAACACAGCTTTTTGAATCCATTCCATCAGGCTGTGGATTTCCCACTGCTCTGTGCCAGCTAATGAGTGGTTATGAAATGCCAAGAACTGGTGCATACAGACGTCTTTGAGCGTAGAGAACTTTTCAAATATAGACCTTTTTATTTTTAAAGTGGATACAGTAGATTGTAGCAGATGGCTTCCTCTGTCTGGTGAATCCTTCTTCATTTGTGGCTCATTGAGCTGGTAGTGTCATTACTGTCTAGCACATTAATTTGGAATCCATGTGCTAAACTTCACTGCAAAATTTTAGGATGAAGAGATTTGATTTGTGTGCACAATAGCTACTATTTCTTATTCAATATGGCAAAACACTTACAGCCCCTTCTAGATATTTTTCAAGCTGTATTTTCAGATTTCATCTACCATTTGATTGGAAAAGCAGATTTCATGAATCTGTTTTTAGTTGCTGGGAAGTTAATGCAGGAACATATTTTTTCCTAGTGACTTCGAAACAAGATTAAAAAGAAAATCCCCTTATAAATTAATCTAACATTAAATATATTTCACAGTTACAGCTGCACCCTTCAATTTTTTTCAACCTTTTTCTTGGCACAGGATGTATTGAAGAACTTCACATTTCACATACTGCACTGCTCATCTCTACAACATAAGGCAATTTGCACTGGAAGCATATGTTAAAAAAACTTAGAAATTGATCTTCAGCATTATGTAGTGGATTTCCACAAGCCTTTTAGTGATTAGAATTTTAATCACCTGATGATTAAAGGTTTCATTACTAGGCAATTAGCACTTTAAGTGTAAGGCATTTAATTCCGTTTTGGAAGTGGAACCAACAGTAGCTGGGGATTGCAAAATCAGATGGATCACAAGGAAGCAGGGAAGTAAGTGCAAAGCGACCAGACAAGGTCAGAGGGAAGGGAGAGCTTCAGGATGCAGGTGCATGAACAGCATAAGGATCTCTTTCAGCAGGAGAATGAGATTTAGGTCTAACAAAGAAGATATCAGGGAGCAGCAAGAACCAATAGTTGCCTTGGAGCCAGGAGCAGGGCAGCTGCAGGGGCAGCAGGGCAGGCCCAGGCCTGGGCATGAGGCACCTCCTTGGGGATGGGGAAAGTGGTTCTTGCATGATAATGCGGATCTTGAGGCAGAATAAATCTTGCCTAAAAATTGGGCAAGAATATTTGCCCAATTAACTTCTGTGTGGTTTGAGATAGAGACCACTGGTAAAATCTGAACTGTTTATCATAGCACATTTTATCACGAGTCACTCTTGATGTTGTTTTCCATAAAAATATATGTTTAGCTGGAAAACGTCACTCTATTACCCTAGGCAAACTGAACTGCAAGATTAATTTTTTTGTTAGTTTGTTTCAGAACTGTAGATTTTGCACATTGGCATTGAGCATTGAGATGCCAAGCTGGAAGCTGATTAGTTCTTTTCTTAGCTCTTGCTAGTTTTAGATGCCTTTTAATCCCCTTTTTTTCCCCTTTTTTTACTTTTTTTTATTCACTAACAGGAACAATTTAGTCCCAGAAGGGATCTAATATTGATTTATCTGTGAACAAACTGAATTTATTATTTCATTATAAAGGATGTACAGTAGATGTTAGAGCTGGAGGATGTTAAAATTCTGTGATCTACAATAATAATAACAATAATAACAATAATAACAATAATAAAAATAATAATAAATAATAATAATAATAATAATAATAATAATAATAATAATAATAATGACCAGATTTAATTAAAATCTTTTCCTGACTCAATTCCTTAGCTCATTTTGGTATTAGAAGAAGATGCATTCATGTATCAGAGTCTAAACTATGGAGCTTAATATATTCCTTCAGCTGTCATGCTGTTTCGAGGTAGTACAGGGGTATGAAACTATAACCAGCTATTCAGAGGGGTAGGAAGTTCAGTCTTTCTTTTTCTTCACCAGTCAAGTACAATTCTAGTGATCAGTTACCAGCATAAAATTCACAGTGTTTGTAGCAGATTCAGTAAACACATGAGGAAAAATATGCAAATGTTTCCCCATGCATTACCTAATTCTTTTTATTTGGTAGAAGAAAGATGTAGCATTGAAGTAAACATTCAACTAAGTCCTGTCCATAACTCTGTTGCCAGATAGCAATCAAAAAAGGAAGTTTCAGAATGAACCAGGCACTACAGGAGATATGTAGGAATTAGACAGGAAGTGTAGCTGTAACAGATTTTTGGAAATATGAAATTCAAAAAAGTTCAGTACACTGTTACAATATTTAAAGAATGAATGTCTGATTATGATCTGGTGTTTTGGGAATAGCAAATCATACACTAAATTGTTCTACCACCTGAAGAAATAATGTCAAGTAACAAGCAAAATGTTCCTTGCAAAGCAGCTACTGAAAAGGTATTGTAACCTGGATTTTTTTTTTTTTTTTGTGAATGATATAAATCAAAAAGACTGCACATGTCCTTATATAATTTTTATTTAAAACATGGCAATTACAATGGCCTCTACTATCTTGCATAATTGCATTGAGACAGACTGAATTCCGGCATGGAACTGAGGTCTGAACGGTGGTTTTGTCTAATTTTCATAATGATGAAACACTATAAATTTATATCAGAATATTCTACAGATGTCATAAACACAGCTGCAGGTTTTCAAATATAGGTCTATGTGACCTATAGAACGAATGGGGTATGATTTATCTCATCTTTATTTCAGCCATCTGCAGAAATTCACCTGTCTAATTTTGCCTTCCCACCTATCTGTCTACCTCAGAAGAAAAGGGCTTATGTCCTTGAGGGGCTTATTTTTTTCTACTGACTGCAAAGTGGACTGAAACAGGAAGGTGCATTGTGGATATTTATGTCTGATGACAGGAATTTTATACTTAGAAATATGAAGTTTTTCTCAGCTGTTCATGGTCAGCCTTCATTTTTATAAACCCTGAATCTGGATCATCAGCAGCTTGACATATTACTGCTAGGATAAGGTGAATCATGCCCTGATAATGTTCTGGGTCTTTTTTGTGTGGTGGTGGGTTTTTTTAACTCAAGCTCATGATTATGCAGATTAAAATCCTTAGACAAATGTTATTGCAAACAAATTAGGTGTCATGAATAAAGGACCCAGTCTTCTCTTTAGCAGTCAGCCATTGTGCTTCTGAGTTGCTAACAACACATCTCAGAATGAAATGTATTGCACGACATGAGCTGCAGCTACCAACGAGCCATTAGGTAGCAATTTAAGTGAGAGGAATTAACATAGAAATTGCAGTACTAGCAAAAATGACCTCCATACCTTAAGGGTTTACTTTTTCCCCCCCTTTCTTGATTCAAGTACAAGGCTACCATGAAGTAGGAAACAGGTAACTTTTTTTAAATTTTGGGTTCTGTACTGCATATAAAATTAAATTCTGATGGATTTTGTGTAATGATAATGGTAGAAAACCCAGACTCATGAGTTATTGGAGTTGAATGGTGAGAGAAAATCTTGCCATACTTAGCAAGCATGATCAAGTTAATCTTTGCCTGGCTTTTAAAGAAAAGTCTTTTTGAGGAAGCTGTTTGAAGACAGGCAGGACAATTTCTGAAGGAAAATACAAAGGCACTGACATAGAAAAAGGCCTAAACAGTTAATTGGATTTACAGAGGTAGTACCTGGTCAACTGGGTATAACCCAATGATAAACTAAATTAATAGCGGATGAGAATTTTATAAGGCTGTTTTTGTTAAAAAGACTTGGTTCAAAACTGTGAAAAGGAGCTTGTCAAAAGTACTTTGAAAACAGAATTATTACATTAATTACAGTGTGATCAATCATCCTTCCACTTCATTATTAAATTAATAAGCATATAACATGGAAAATAAATGATTGAGTCTGTAGATACATTTACTAAATCTGCGAAAGTGCAGTGAGCAGACAAAAAAGGAAATGTTCAATAACATAACTACATCTCACATTTACCATGAGATGCAAAAGAATTCAGTTCCACTTGATGCATTTGCCATGAGATCACCTGCATACTGAAAATTTGGTTTAGGAGATTTCATTTCTAGTAGCAATCAGTCTCAATTCAGGAGATTAACAGATCACACCAGAGTTGCAAGGGACGTTCTGTATACCTGAGCATGATCTCCCAATTAATTAAGAATAAGCCAGTGATCTCAGTTATGGCAATATAAAGACACCTGCTTTAAAACTTAAATCCAGGAAAGATACTTAGATTTGATGTGCAAGAACCAGTAAAAGCCAGTGTTCAACATTAGAGCCCCCTTTGGTCCTTCCTTATCTTCTAGCAGTCCATGCTTGGTTCTGGGTTGTCTGAAGATGGGAAGACAGACAGAACAATGGACAGAAGTTAGGACTGTATTAACTGCTACAAAATAGCAATTTCACAACCTCCTCTTCTCAGTTTTACTGGTGGATCAATGGATTAATACACTATGTGAAACAAGTCACACTTGTTTTACTGCATCTCATTTTTATTTCTTGTACCTCATTAAGTTTCTAAAGCTTTGTGAAATCTTTTAAATATGTAGATACTGGCTGAACGACTTTGTTCCAATCAGCCTCCCAGTTGACACAGCATCTACGTAGTTAGTTACGCTGCTTACTGTCCCCCTTTTAATGTATCCAAAGGCTTTGCTATTCTTCCAGTCAGCAAGTTATTCCACTATGTAGCTCACCACTGTATTTTCATTTGATAGCAAATTAACTTTTGAATGGACCACTTCACCATGTAGTCTTGATCACACTCTGTAACGGGTCTTGCCTAATCACCGTCCATACTTTTGCTCTTCCAATCCCTCGCAGATCTTATCATATTTTGTTTTTTTCATATCTAACTCTAGCTCATTTTGATGAATATTGATTGATGTTACCATTCTTTCTGGTCAAACCAGAACCCAGTTAGAAACCCACTTATTCAGCAAAGATTCCACTTTCCTTGTTATCTCTTGAGATGTGCTAGTCAGCTCTAATCCAAATGACCTGAGAACTGTTGATACTCCATTATGCTACCTTTTTAGTCATCATGTGAAGGGACAATAAACTGAAAATGTTGATTCAAAAAAAAAGTGTATTGCATGTACATGTTTACCTTTTCCTTCTTGTTCAAACCACTGATAAGAAAGGGCTGCAAATCTGACTCTCATCAGAATATTTGACCTAGTTACTCTTGATGCTTGGTTAAAAATCTGCATTATATACAAAAAAGAAATATGAAGGCTTTCGCAAACAAGTTGTTCATGGAAATTCATCAGTTTGTGGGGACTTATCTCAAGGTACAGGTACTTTGCCAAGTGCTATTCAATAATTTTATCAAGAATGTAGACAATAATATAAAACTTTGTCTGTCTGAATTTATAACTAGCATTAAGATGGCCGGGACAGTAAATAACAGGGGAGGTTACCATCACAGACTGATCAGTGTTGTTCAGTTAACTTGTTACTTTCCCACCAAGCATGTTTTCAAACAGTTGAAGGCAAGTTAAAATGACATGTGGACAAGGAATGAATGTTCTAGGCAAGTAATGAAAACACTATTTTGGAAAACAGTCATTCAGAAGGTACACTGAAGACATAGTATATGAATATCTTGACATGTTAGTGCAACTTTTGGATAAACAAAAAGGGGACTGTAGAGAAAGAATATTCCATTGAAGACAGCTAGTGAGACTACTGCTATACATCAAAAGAAGCAGGCCAAGGGATGTTATTATCTCCTTCTATCTCACTCTTGTGAGACCCTACCTGGATTGCTGCACCCACCTCCAGAGCCCCCAACATAAAAAGGACATGGGGCAGTTGGAGTTAGTCCAGAGGAGGCCATGAAGATGATCAGAGGGATGAAACACCTCTTCTGTGAAAACAGGCTGAAAGAGTTGGGAGAGTTGGGATTGTTTGGCCTGGAAAAGAGAAGGCTCTAGGGAGGATTTGGAGCACCTTCCAGTACCTAAAGAGGGCTACAAGAAAGATGAAGAGAGGGAATTTTTACGAGAACATGTAGTGATAGGACAAGGGGAATGGCTTGAAACTGAAAGTGTGTAGACTAGATATTAGGAATAAATTGTTTACTAAAAGGGTGGTGAAGCATGGGAACAGATTGCCCAGAGAAGTTATGGACGCCCCATCACTAGAAGTGTTCCAGGCCAGGCTGGATGAAGCTTTGAGCAACCTACTCTAGTGGAAGCTGTCCTTGCCCATGACAGGAGGGGTGGAATTAAATGATCTGAAATGTCCCTTCCAATCTAATAGAATTTTATGATTCTACTGGGACAGCGCCTGTTGACCACATTCAAAGAGTATATTAGAAAAAGAAACATGTGGTAGGGATTCGATTTGTTCAGCTAATCAAAGTGGAAGTTAAAAGGTGATTTGATTGCCATATAGAGATACTTATTTCTACTTTAAAATTAAATCTGATCATGGGAAAAAAAGGTAAACTCTCAGTCTTACAGACAAAAGTACAATAAGATATGCACATTCAACCTTGAAACGGAGACAGTAAATGTAATTAACAATTTATCAGGAAAGGCAATAGATGCACTCTGGCTCTGAGTCTGGAAAATGAGATTAGATATCCTTCTGGAAAACATGCTTTGACTCAGCATCTGAGAAAATTATATACATTGTAGACCAAGTGATCACAATGGTCTGCACATCAAGTCTATGAATCTATTTGTCAAATGAGAAGCACTGGCAAGGAAAATCAGGGGATGGCCTGCCAGAATTTAATCCTGTCATGGCATTTTTAAATGGCAATATTTTGCTCCCTTGTACTGTGTAAGTGTGTCTGAAACGATCTGGCAGATCTCCTCTAGCTGGCTGAATGGTACCCAGGTTTGCTGTGACAAGGAAAATAACCAGCTCACAGCACCGGACAATGCAGGAATGTTATCAGCACCAACATCCTAGACCAGAGGATATGTTGAAAGAAAATGGGGTTTGGGTTACTGAAGATTGTTGGTAAAAAGGTGACTTCAGAGGTGGGTATTTCTGTCTGAAAATGACCCTGGAACTCCCTGAAGGAGACTCCTGTAAATGATGTAATCTGACCTGAGTGGCTCAATGAGCTCTTCCTGGGTATTATTTGGCTGGCAATGCTAGTGCCATTTCAATGTAAATCAGCACAGAGAGCCTTTGAAATTACTGCATATACATATACTAGCCATACACATAGATAAACACATCAAAACAGGTTGAAAACCTGTCAGTAAAATACTTTAATAGAGATAAAAGCAATTTTATTAAAAATGAAATTAAACTATTAAGTCAAATGAAATTAAATGCTAAGGGTGGTACAAGATAAAAGGCTATTTTATAAACTATTTGAAAAATGAAGTAAGGTAAAAATGTTCATTAAACTAAATTACAACTGAGAAGCGGTTAAAGCATATTACTTTGACCTCCTTGGGGTTTTGTTCCCATTGCATAGTAATATAAATCAGCATCAATCTTTTTAAGAAATAAACATATTTACCAAAGGTAGCTTGCAAGTGTGTTTAATGGTTTTTAGTAGGTATTTGGTAAAAGGCTGAACATCCCTGAGACAACTTCAGCAGCAGAACAGCTTGTCAAAATAAAACCTTAAGCAGATGGTTCTAAATCACTGGAACTCTACTGCATGTGCTGAATGCTTGAGCAGTTCTATGAATAACAGAAAGCCGTCCACAAATATGGAGGAAAATAACAGGTGTGAGGCTGATGTTACCTGATCTCTATCACATGGAATCCTATCACTGTCAAAAGGGCTGTCTCTTGACTGCTTGAGAAAGTGACTACAAAAGTCTCTGTTGATGCAGTTATTCATAAAAAACATGTCATTTTTTAAATACTGTACCTCAGCATGTTGCTGAGAAAAAGGGAGATTTATACTGGCACAGAGAAAGCGGCTATGGCAACTGTTCCAAGGATGTTTCAAAATCTCTTAATTTCCAATTTACATGTCAACATGAAATGCATATGTACTTTGTTATTCTACCAAATGCATTTCACTTTCTTCAAAAAAAACAAGTCTTAGTCACAGTGATTCTTGTTGATGAACCTCTGCATTCCATGTCCCTGTAGGGTCTTACTCCAATGTAATGTTCTGAGATAGAAATTGCCTACTGGTTCAACTTTTATTTAACATCTCTTGGTCACCTCAGAGAAAGGGAACTGAATTTTTTTCCTATTGCCAGTACTGATTGTTTGTTTGCCAGCAAACTATTTAGCATAAAAAATTAGAGTACAAAAATTACTCCTTTCTGGGGCAAATGCTACAGCCCTTGGCCTCCAGAGCTCTGGTTTCTGTGGGAGTCTGTTTCTCTGAGAAATAAGGCCCACACAGCACTAACAAGATTTGTTTCTGGTAAGTACTATAATATAGTAAACAGAAGCAGAAAATATAGTCTTCGGCTGCTGATCTTACATTCTTTACAAAAATAGGGCTCAGTCATACTTGAAGACCTTCAAGCATGAATACTTTTCCCAAAATGTGAACTGATTGTATCTGCAATCTCCAGTATTTGGTATTGGTGGAAAATGCAGGCATCCTTCCACTGCATTATTACTTCTGTGTAGGGTAGAAGTACTGGTGTTCCCAGAAGTTGTTTTGGTTTGAATTATAACCTCACAACTGCTTACAGTGATATTAAAATAAATATATAGCAGAATGATGAACCTTGTCTGCATGAGAATGTATTAAATTATATGTATTATCTGTCATGATACTATATAATTATATAATATTCTAATGATGCTAAAGGATACTGTAAGGATACTGCATATATTATCTGTGAAGTGCAAGAATACGACAACAGCTATATTTTCAGTATATTCAAAGAATAATTAAAAAATGAAATATTAGGTGTTATTTTTAGCATATATCATCTTACTTCTTTTTATACAGTGAGCCTATGAAAACTGGGAAAAACTAAAATTATTTTTTCTATTCTTACCTGAGAGTTTTGCTGCAATACCTTTCCAAGTAATTCTGGTCTCTGTCTCTGATACTAGAAATTGGCAGATTGACTAATGCCTTTAGAGTTCAGAGTCCGAAGGTGTCTTTTATTTGAATTTCAGAAGTTCAAGCCAAACATTAAGAACAAAGTGAATTTGTACCATACCAGGTGATTTAACATCATCAACTTGGATGTCATCACAGAGCTGCAAATTAGATCCTTCTGAGAAGTAGTGTTTGGATCTCAGATATTTTTTGTGATTAAATAAACTATGGTGAGATGTTGAAAGATCCTTTATTGGGATCATCAGATGCTTTCAAAGATTTTGGGTCTTCAAATAAAACATGAAGATTATCTTTTTTCCATAAGAATTTTAATATAATCTGGCAAAAGTCTACTGAAACTAGCAGCGTTCTCATCTTATTTTCAGTGATAATATCTTTCTGACTGTATCAATATAAAATGCTTTTTTGGTCTGCTTTTTTTGGTTTTGTCTGGGTTTTTTTCATAAAAAGGAGCTACTATATTTTATGGTGCTTGAGAATTTGGAAGAAGTGTTCTGAATATAACTGAAATATTACATTATTATTTTGAGTGCTATAGCCTTAGAGCACACAGATAGATAAAGCTTAAGCTTCTGCTGGAAACAGAAAAGTCTCAAACAGTATCATTAGCTTTCTAGAAGCTTTAGTCCATGATTTGCATAATGCTATGGTACCAAGAATGAGGCACAGGGAAGATTGTCAGATATTTGGATACTGGTATGCTAGTGTGTGCCATCTTTCTCTCCTCTCTTATTTTGTAGGAGAAAATCCAAGAAAAGGGACAATTACATTTCCCTCTTGAGATTCTGGCAGTTAAATATAAGTGCCTTTGTATACTTATCCAAAGGACTATGTGGTTGAACCCACTTTATAATCAATGGATTTTTGATCTCCTTCTATTCATTGACCAGCTTATAGCTTAGGGCATCCAAAAATGTTCATAATGCCCATATGTGGGCAGTGGAATTGAGCTACCAGTGATAGACTGACTCCTTCTCCAGGCTGCACAACATTTAATTGGTCTACAACAATACTCTTCCCTTATGGGCCAGTTTAACTCCCTCCTCAGTGAAGTTCTGAGCCTCCCTTGCCAGGGCCTTTCTCATACTCATACAGGGTAGTTCCTCTTGTTCTTTAAAGGACCACAGGTTCATCAGCATTGTCTAGGTGGTTTGATGGAATCTTGGTCATGTAACTCATGTACCTCATTGACTTCATGAAAAAAAAACTTCTTTGATCCTTTTAAATCCAACAAGATGTGATCTTACTTTACGTTGTATATAAATATTCTTACACTGATTTCCTTCCCAAACTCTCTGAATGACTTTGTTAAGATACACTGGAACAACATTAGGATCCCACTCCTGAAATAATAGTCGAGTCTGGTTATTAAAAGATACCTCTTGCCCAAATTAAGGTGCAAATGAGACCATATGTCAAAGTCAACAGTACAGATTTTATTTAACAGTAAATGAGAGAGAGAGAGCAAGAGAGAGAGAGAGAGAGAGAATGGAAGAGGTAGACATAGGGAGGGATGCGAGGGGGGAGAAAGAGACAGACAGACAGACAGATTATAATCACCACCACGTGGGTTCCTGCAGGGTCTTCCCTGGCCCTTTTCCTTCTAGTCTATTCAGTGGTGGGATCCCCAGAGTTTTCTTCTGTAGGTACCACTTTTATACAGTCCAAGTCCCAGGTATCCAGAGGTATACTTGCCATTGCTCCATCTTGTGATGGTATGTGTGTTCGCCATGATGGGAATTTTTGTCTGAATAGATTACCCAGATCTGCCTCACCAGGTCCTGTTGTTGCATCCATGCTTTTCCCACAGTCTGCACAGAGGAATATCATCAGGTGTGCTAATTCCAAGCATTTCACCTCTGTGTAGGCCTGAATTTAACACCCTCCTGTTTGCCATATGGGCCTGTTTTAGTAGCTTATCTTGGCAGAACTTCCTCCTTTGACAGTGCTTCAAAACAAACTGACTGCATTCTTTAAGTCGTGACAGACATCCAACATAAGCAAATCTCAGTAGTGCCTTATCACTTCATCTTCTGCTCCCTATATGCAGTGTGTGGTTTTTGTTTCAGTGAACACTGTTTCCTTTGGTTTTTTATCAGGCTTTTTTTTTTCATAGGTTTGTTTCTCTTGGTTGGTTGGTTTTTTTAAAATGAAAATACTGTTAGGAATTTATATTGAAAATTACTGTCATAGGAACATACCTGGTAATTGCAACAGCAGATAATGAAGTGTGACACTGTTATTAATCTCTGGAAAATGTTCATTCTGCATTCTGTAGTGCCACAGAAAGTATGTCCCTAGCAGACATGAGCTTTTTCTCACAGTAGCTTATTCACTGTGCCAGTGGAATGAAACTCTTGGCCACACTTTCCAGCCCATGGTTTAATTATTGTTTTAGATCTTTGGGCACAGAAGAAAAAAAATTAGGCAGGAATTTGAACTTGACTCATTCTTCTAGAAAATAAGAAAGGCAGAGAGGAGAGGACAAGTGAGTGTGCAGCAACTGAGAGTGTCAAGGGAATTGATTTGTGACTCCACAGACATATAAGGCTAGATGTGAACCGCAGGTGTGTGGTAGTGTAACTTCTTTCATAATAGAGGCCATATATTGTTCTTGTTGATCTCTAGTGAGTTCAGAAAATGTTGCTTAACTAAAATATATTTCCTAAAGCCTCTTGCAAGGAGGTTGAGGCACTATGCTGTTTTTCAGTGAATTGGATTCTATTTGCTTCACTAAGATCCATTTCTGTTCTGTGGGTGTCTCTGTATTTCCTCTAATAGCTGTTGAATTTACTGGCTGCTGGAAGCTGAATTTGTCTGGAGGGGGAACTCTCAAAGATATTAACATTAAAATTGGCCTCTGGGTAGACGAACTGTTAATGCTTCTGTTGAAGGAAAGACTGCAACACAAACTCATCTTTTCAGCTGGCCAAGATGCAGCCTCACCAGGGCTGAGTAGAGAGGCAGGATCACTGCTCTTGATGGTCTGGCAATGCTCTTCCTAATAAACTCCAGGATATCACCGGCCTTCTTGGCCACAAGGGCACACTCCTGGCTCATGGATCTCAATGTTTTTTCCTGTGCAAGCCCTGACTTAAGGCAGACACACAAGTTAGGTGAACTGAGTGTCCCTCTGAAGGTCTCTCAGGGGACTTGCTTCCTTCTGTTACCAGTATAAGGAACACAGGACCTTACAGCCTCTGAATTTCTCTCTCTTTCTGTTTCACAGTCTTATCTTTTCAATGAAGGAAGGTCTAAACTGGGCACATAAATCAGATGCATTAAATTTCATACTGAGGAATCCACTCAGGAGAGTTTCAACAAGACTTGCATTTTTTAGATATCAAATATATCAGCAGTAAGAAAACAGAAAATATGGTTTCTTTCCCAGTAAATTTGGTTTAAGGGTTTCTAATTATTTTCTTTTTAAATTAGGATAATGAGAGACTTTTTTGTTGATGTTGAGAAGTGTTACACAAAAGCATTTCTTTTGCTTCTCTTTCCTATCACAATACTAGTTCATTAGTGAATATCTGTTCAGTTTTTTGAAAAATATGGCTGAATATACTGGAAAAAAAACCATTCATCTACAATTCTATGTGAATGAAGATTACACTAGTGTAAAATCATGGTAAATTTTCCACTTACTGATAAATTTTATTATCCGGAATGCTAGTGCTACAAAATACCTTTTTCTGGATATCATGAAGATTATGCCAGATAGTCAGAAAAGACTGAATTGACATATGCTGAGTAGAAATTTCCATTTATTTTTTGGAGTTGAATATTCAGATCTCAATGGAACCAGCTATTTCCATGACAGCAGAGTTGTGCCTTGGGGTTAAATCTGGTCTTCTCTACTTAAGTTTCAGCCAACACCACCTGGTAAAGTCTGGGAGCTCTAAGGCTAGGTGCTGTCAGTCAGATATATATTTGATTTGCCTATTAAGGAATAAGAAGTAGATACTACTTGAAGAAGTCAATCTTTGTTAAAGAAACTCCTTAAATTTGTCTTTCAGCCTGGTTTTTCATCATGTAGAAACAGCTTCCTTTTGGGGGAAGAGGGAATTAATCTGGTAAACTGATTCCAGTACTGTTTGAAATTTCCTAGGTTGTTTGGTTTAAAATAGCTTAGCAGTGTGTCTGGTAACACTGTGCACTGAGCTTGGTAATGGACAAAGATAGGATGCATGACAATTCACAAAACACTGACAAACTCCATAGGAAATCACACTCAAATACTAAAATTCCTGTTTCTGAAAAACCTGGTCAAGGTCCATAGCACTGACCAACCAGTCTTCTATGAGTACAGCTTTGCATTATAAATTACAGGTATGCATGTCACCAGCAGCAAAGTCCATCAGTGAGCAAAGGCAGCTGTGACATTAGCATGTCAGTGACATTCGGACCTGTGCCATCATTCTTTTTTCCCTGGGCCTTTGAGAAGCTAACTTAGTGTCTAGCAGAATCAGGACTATCAGTAATAGCCTTTTTAAGCACTGCCTAAAGGACAAAAAATCAGCCACTATGTCTTAAAAATTATGCCAATACCCAGTAAAGAAGTAATTGTTTCCAGTTGCCATTGCAAGGCAATATCTAGAATATCTTTACTCCTGTGGCAGTGGTTAGCATCCAGCTTTAGCCCACTATTCATCAATAATGACTAATACCAGGTAACAGAAGGAGCATTGAGTGTGACAGATACACAGAGATAGTTATCCATAAAAGTTGCTATACATAAGTTTTACCATCTCTGTGTAGCATGAAGTTTTTTGGGTTTTTTTAAATGTCATTCGTTTTCCATCCCAATAATAAATTTATGCAATGTCTAGAGGGCTGTTTATTCCTTTTAGAAGTTAGAGATGATGATTCCACATTAATCACATTAAAAAGCAATAGTTCTTAATCTATAAACTACAGCAGTGGAACTAAGCTGAGGCACTCAAGGTAAAAGAGAAAAGTCTTATTTCAAGAGTCATCATCAGCTTTCTAATATATGCTTTTTGGTTGGTTCACTGGAGTCCACACTTGGGAATTTTTAGTTTCTCCTAGTCTTGCCTAGTTTGCAACACTGAGCTTATGGACCACCATGGTAGAAAGAAACCTGTGACCTCAGGAAGGAAATTTCCTAGCCTGACAGGAAAATCAGTAAATGAAGCAAATGCAACCCTTCCTATGCACTATTTTTTTTCATCTGTTTCTCTTACTCCCGACAGTTTCAGCATGTACTGTAATGTGAATATATGCACCTACATCCATGAAAGGATTCATAGAATCTTCTAGGCTCAGGAGAAAAGTGAATAATGCTTGCAGACAATTAGACAAAGAAACTGAAGACATCATCAGGGTGCGATGCAGCACCTGCACTCAAATTGTTCACCCTGACACCCCCTTCTTCCTCTTCAAAAAAACAAATGGACTCTTCAACCACCTTATGTTAGGATCCAGTTTTACAGAGTCATGTTTGCCTTAGATTTTTAGTTTGATAGCTCTTATACCATGCAATGCTTGAACCAAAGCAAACTGATGGGGTTGTGAGGGTATCTGCACTGGGAGAGGTATGCTGTAGAGAGTAGAGGAAATGAAACTTGATTCCTTTCAAGAAAGAAAAGCATAGTCACTCATAATTCAGATGAGAGTCTTTGTCATTAAAACACTGACCTGGTGAGGGTCCTGATCTGTCATCCTCTGACAGAAGCAGCAGGAACTGTTTGAAATGTTTGTTCAATGGGCACTTGTTTGGACCCACTCATAGACTTTAAATCCTTAAGAAGACAGAGTGAAACATGAGATATCTAGTTTCTGACAACTCTTAACATGTGGATCTAAGTGCTTCAAAAAAAGAAACTTCTGGCCTTTCCCAGAACAGAACTGTAAACATTCAATTAAAATGAGCCCTTGAGCAGGCTGCCCAGGGAAGTGGTTGCATCACCATCCCTGGAGATATTTAAAAGACATGTAGATGTGGCACTTAGGGACTTGGTTTAGTCCTGGACTTGGCAGTGCTGGGTTAACAGTTGGACTGGATCTTAAAGGTCTTTTCCAACTAAAATGATTCCATAAGTATTTTGTTTGGTTGGTTTTTTTGCGGGGTTTTGAGTTGGTTTTGTTTTTTGGTTGGTTGGTTAGTTGGTTTGTTGGTTTTTTGTGGATCTGGTCTTTCTTGCAATGACTTTGGGCTTATATCACCACACCATATCCAAAATTAAATGGGTAGTATCGTCTTTCAGATGTTAATGAACTGTGAAGGATGAAAGGATGTTTGATGTTTCCTGTTATTTATCTTTGCCTTTCTCCAAAGATCTGTCCTATGCTTATCAACGCGACACCTTGGCATTAACTTCGAGTATGCTGAACCATCCTCTCACATCTGATATTTAAGTTTTGAAGTTCTGCACATTGGTTTGCATGTTGTTCACGGACAAAGGCATGGCTGTTTGAGATGACAAATGAACACACTGATTTCTTATGATCCAAAACGGATTGAAGCTTGCAGCTCTCTAAGCTTGATTTTGCCAGCTAGTACATTCCACGACACAGTGCTGAAAATGGTTTCTTGACTATGACAGCTGTAAAACAAATGCTCAAGTGCTGGGCAAATTATTTCTTTATGTAATGCTTTTCTTCAAAGAATGTCAGTTCTGAGTAACTCTGTTTCAGGATCAAGCTCTATCTTTGAAATGAGTATTTGGATATATAGGGCAAGTGGGTGTTTGGCTTGGATCATTAAGGTCCTTATTCTTATTTCTGAGATGGTGTATGGTAAGTAAAACATTTACTAAATTTAGCACTCAACAAAATGCTGACTTTGAATACTACAATTGCAGACTGCCCCTAGAGAATGCCATGGCCTTTGCTGAAATTGGGTGGAAGAGCTGACAGGCACCTTTGTGGGCATTCAGTTTTCATTTCCTGCAGAGTACAAATGAAGCAATAACAGCAGAAGTGAGTCACTACTTGCAAGGAGATACTCACTTTTCTGGATTGCTCGGTAAGTGTGGGTGTTTAGATCAGATGAAGAAGTCAAGCAAACAAGAACACAGGAGCCACAGGAACAGTTGGGAGCAAATCTAAACATGTATTTTAGAAAGCTGCGGGTGGGCTTTGTGAGCAGGTGTAAAAATTACTACTGTGCAGCCAAAATGTCTGTTATAAGTAAATAGTGAAGGTTTTGATCTTATTCTGTGTGTATGAAGGGGAAATAACCATTCATAGGTAATAGAGTATATTTAACCAGATGGAAAATCTATTTCTAAAATTAAAAAAAGGAGAAAAATCCAAACATACAATACAGATCATAGGCTGTAACTGAACCAAGGCTTAGGATACAAAATTATTTAGATAGGGAAACATCCCATTAAGCTTTCAAATAATAAATAGGCAGATTTGGTTTTAACTGTTGAAATTTTATATATTAGAGGTTTTGTTATCTCTTATTCATTTAACTTATTCTATTTTTGAGTTTCTGGTAATTTTAAGCAAAAAATGTCAGTTATACACAATTAACAGCTGTTAAAATAATTGAGACCTCTGCAGCAAATATTGTGACTGATCCCAAGTGCTCTTTTCTCCTTTCCCTTTTTCAGAGATAGAATATGTAATGTGAGCACAAATATGAAGTTTCTGGAACTAATAAAGGAGAAAGTATCCCAGGTTAGTAACTTAAGAAAAATATTTCTCTAATTTCTTTCTCCATGTGTAATGCTATTCCGGGTAATTTAAGTTTCTCTGTTGAAAATGAAAATGTGTTGGAATGACTCTTAATTGGAGCTCATTGTCCTGTGAAAACAATTTGGTGGTCTCAGGTGATGTGCCAACATCACGCACAAACAAAAACCACTGCAGAGCTGGCACTGGTGTCCTGCTTTGGCCACGCTCCTAAAGCAGCAGTGAAGCACGAATCAGACATGGGCAGAGCACTCTCCCAATGGCTTATGCAGGTCAGGTTTTGAGCTCATTACCAGGCCAAGTTTCACTGTCACTGTTGGCACTTTTAAACTTTTCTTCAACAGAAGGCCACTCCAGAAAACAGAATGTATTCTTTAAAACTGTGCAGCATAATTCCCAAGAGGCAGCCTCCTTAGAAAATTGGAATCTCTTTAGAGGAATTTCAGTAGCTAAATATTTCCTTGGAAAAAAAGGGATCTGAAGGAAGAACAACCTAAGACTGGAATTTACTTGTATACAATGCAGGATTCATACTGAATTGGGAAGTAAATACTATTCTTCTGGGGGAAAAAAAAAAAAAAAAGCTGCCTTTAGAAAGATTGTTTTTCTGCACTGAGAGAATATGTATCCTGAGACCCCAAGCTATATTTTCTCTGTGTGAAAGACAAACGATTTTGAGCCTCACCAACAAATGCTATTAAAATACCAAGCACTCACACATATGCCTAGAATTTTTAAAATTACTTCTTTGGTCTCTCTTCTCTTCTGGAATCAATATACATAACAAGTTTGATATTTCCTTTGGATGTAAAAAAACTTGTGAATTCTTTTCTATATTCCAGAACTCTGCACACACCAGCATCTTTATTTTCATGACCCACCACATAAGAAGGCTTAGCATTAGGCAGTGTAAATTTTATCTAGTCTCTAGAGTATTAAAATGAAGGGCATGATTATCATTGTAATATCAAACAAGGGGCAAGTCACCAGTTGCAGAATTTGTCAGGAGAGAAGCAAACAGGGAAAATCCCAGATTCATCCTTTTTAAGGATTCCCAAGACTAAGGAATGCAAATATAACCACTTAGAGAGAGAACACCCTAACACTATCCCTATGTGCAAACAAAATAAATCATTAAAAGGGAAAACTAAATACTGTATAATTACAAGACCCCAGACACTGATATGTGTGCACTGATATGCCTTTACCAGACATCCCCAATGGATGAGTAAGACAAATTATTCTCTGTAAGAGTAGTCTTTGATGAAAGTATTTTGTGTTTCTCTAATGACTTTACTTGCCTTACCATCTGAAAGAACTCTTTTTTCCTCAGAACCACTTCTTCCCATGTTGCACATTCTTGTGATTTTGGAAGTTGTGAAACACCTTGTATTTTAAAAGTAAATAAAACCCCCATAAAAACAACAGCAAAACATCAAATAACAAAAGACATGCAGAAACTGTCAATCAGCAGATTATTCACCTTGGGTCTGTAAATCCAAGCCTCAGATCATTTTCTGACTATTTGCAGACAAAGATTGCAATCTCAGAGCAGAAGAATGACTGAGCTATAGGTCTGCTGTCTATTCAATGTAGGATACAAGATTAAATATTAATTTGACCATAATATTAGATTCACATTTTCTCTGCACATTTTCTGAATACATGTCTATCTAAGCAACTTAAACTGAATGTAACTGGGTTTTGGCACTGTCTACCCAATAAAAGTTGTTTTCTATTCTCAAATGAAATATTGTTAGATAACAGTGACTGTAATAATACTGTATCTGTCCCTGGAAAGTGTATGACTCAATAGTGTAGAGGGTCTCTCCATTGCTTTGTGGTTTTGCATCAAGTTTGACTGTTTTTCTAACAGATCTGTAATTCTTGAGACAGAAACTCTCAAGATTTACATTATGACATACTTATTAGAGAAATTGAAAGTCAGGCTATGGATGTTGTCTGTCTAGACATCCGTAAAGCTTTTGACACAACTTCCCAGAGCATTCTCCTGGGGAAACTGGCTGCTCATGGCTTGGATGGGTGCACTGTTCACTGGGTAGAAGCTGGCTGGTTGGTAGGGCACAGAGAGTGGTGGCAAATGGAGCAACATCCAGCTGACAAGTGTGTTCGCCAAGGCTCAGTGTTTGGGCCAGTCATGTTTCATATCTACCAATATACAGACAGACAGTAACTAAAAGTCAGACTATATTTGACAATGTTTAATGTTAAATACAACAGATGTTCCTAATACACCCATGTGAGGCTTGAATAATTTACTAACTAATTAAGTATATTGTTTTCCACTTTATTTTTTAAAATAATTATTGCATTAGTGTCTATTTATAAGTTCTTTCTAGACATTCTCTAATCTACACAGCTTTTGTTGATAAGGCTGTGATGACTGTAAACTTGTAGAAAAAGTATGGCTGCATTATTTCAGGATTTTCTTGCAGTCAAAACTTGTACCATGGAAAAGGTAGAAAGTATTTTAAACAGGATTAACAAGACTTTCTTCTCTTACACATCTTCTGCTACGTACTTTTTTCTCTACCCTTTGAAGAGCACTCAGCTTGATAATCCTGTACCAGCTGCCATTTTCCTGGGTTGCCCTTCTGCCAGCCTGGCAGCAGGTTGATGACAGAGGAACTACACAAGTCAAACAGATCCAGTGCTCCTGTGGAAGTTTTCCATGTGCTGTGCATGCACAAAGGGACTGCTCTTCTAGGAAGGGACAGATTTCCTGCCCCTGTGCAATAGATCCAGTCATACCATCAGGCTAGGGATGTGCCGAGCCCTCCTTTCGCTAAAACAAGCGCTGTTTTTGTGAAAAATGGCTCCCATTTTCTTCCCCCAAGACACTTGCTGCTATACAACTGCTGACTTTTTGTTAATTAGTAGGAACCTATATGTCACTCTGGTTCAGGATTTAGTAGAGACAATCTGTACAGACATCTAACATTTTCCTTTTTTTCATCCGGTTACAAAAATCTTACTGGAAGAACCAAAATTTTGTTTTGAAGAATGACATGCAGGCCCATTAGTTACATTCAGATCTTGGTTTCTCTGGCATTGTTATGAAGTCCTGACAAAAAAAAGTACATTCAAGTATATTAAGTTAACAATGATATGGCACATTTTTTGTCTGGAGATAATTAGGAGCATTCAGAAATATTTGAAGGTCATCTTCAGTAAAAATGGATTTGGTAGTGCAAGGGTATTCAGTTTCATGTTATTTGTCTCTGCTGCTTGAAAGGTCAAAAAAGAAAAATATTTGGAAGGCTCCAGAATTCCTTGTTTATGGGTTCAAAATTTGCATAACTGATATTTTTACTTTTTCTTCTTATAAAACATCTCACCAAATTTTAGTTATTTTAGATTGTCTTTTCGACTTTTATCCAAATTTCCTATTTCACTCTTGCATTTTCTAGGTAGCTCTGCTGTTGAAGAAAATAGTAATTTCTCTCAGAGACTTATGCACGTAGTTAAGACAAGATACAGTGAAATGGTAGTGCCAGCAACTGGAGGAGGCAAAGTAGAGATATTAATATACACACCTTATTAGCATCTCATTTAGATCAATTTTAGGCCTGAACTATGGCCCTAAGTCAATCCGATATTTTCCATGAACTGCAAGGAGCACTAAATGAAGTCCTGTGTGACAGGCTCAAGTAGCTCTTAAAAGTATATCAATAAAAAGGAACATGAATGTTATTATATACTTTTTTCTGACCTCCTGCCTAGACATTTCTACAGAAAATAATGATAATATCTAGTAACATGAATGATAATATCTAGTACTAACATCCCTGCATCTGACATATCTAACTGTTAAACTGCTGCATATTCTTCCCTAATACAGCAGTTCATGCCACGAATTTTCTTTTTACCCAAGTTTAAGGTTTTTTCTGAAGAGTCCAAAGAGCATAGCATAAAGTGACTGGCAAAATCTCCTGAAAACTGGTTCTCTTGGCAATGTTCTATAAGCGATGTAGAGTTTTTCACGTGCATAAAAATGGATGGTCAAGAAGGTAAGAAAACTACCCAATTTATTAAAATTAACTAAAATATAAACCGGTGAGTACCGTTGTCTGGTGCAAAATTTCAGAAATAACTCTGGAGAAGACTGAGCTGGATGCAGCTTCTGGGGAAGATGCAGCATAATACAAGCAATGATAAACTGATTAGATGCAACTGAGGCAGGCTATGGCATGATCTTCCTCTGTTTTCTCTCTGTTCCTCCACTAGAGGAAACATTCCTCACAGCTGGTGCATCCGGGTCAGCCAAAGTAATGTGCAGCATCCTAGTGCAATGCCTGGGGTGTGAGTACCAGGATCTGGTCTATCAACTGGGAAAGTCCATGCATGTCTTGATAAACCTTCCGGGAATGAAAAATGCTAACCTTGTTGGTGAAAATTAAAAATGATACCTCCTCCTGGCCTCTGAAGCTCATATTTTCTGCACATGATGTGCTGCTGCCTGCCTATTCCTTTGAATAAGTCAGACAGCCACCAGTGTTACAGTGAGAGGAGGGGAACTGCTGGTGCTGCTGCTGAATAGCCTTTAGCGCTAGTCTGTGTCAAAGAAACACATCTGAACCCTTTGAAATTAGTTTCAGTTGTTGGATGTGGCCATGCTATAGGGATTCTAATGACAAGGAGAATCATGCAAAAAACAAAGGATCTGTGATCTTTTAATGTGTTTACAGATTTTGACATCTTCTACACAAATATTACCACATGCATACTTGCAACGTGTGTCTGTACTCATGTTCATGTACATCATGCACAGAGAGGATAAAAGTATTCCATATAAATTTTAGACATCGAGTCACTTTGTCAGGATTTCCACTCACCAAACAGAGTTATTTCTCTCAGTGGGAGCTGCCATTTTAATGAAGCTCTGCACCAGAAGTCTGCTTTGATAATGAAAAGAGAAACAGGAGAAATAACTTCACCATCCAGAAAGAGAAAGAATCAGAAAGTCTAAACATTTTCGTAAGATATATATTCTGTAATTTTAAAAATATTTTTGTTAATTGAACAACTTATTTTTAGTTAAGGAGCTTACCTTTTAGCAATGAGCTTTCTGACTGCTAATGCTTTCCTTCCTAAAGATAGCCCTTTCCAACTTAGTTTAATTATCTTTTGCTTTCTTTATTTTTAAAAGAAGAATATCCTTTTCTGGGTTAATCTCTTACCTATAATATTGCCTTAGCCTAGTGGGATTGAACATTATCCCTGCTAATGCAGTAGATGTTCTTTCTCTGCTAGTCCTTGCAAAGGGCACCTCTTCATAACTGTCTCATTTTCTGGGTTGTACATTGATCATGTACATATATATATATATAAATATATATATACACGTGAGTGTTTATATACATGCACAGGAGCGTGGGAAAAAAGACCTCCCTGAAGGCCAACAGCAAACAGCAGGGTGCTGTCTTCCTTCCCTTAAACCACAAAGGTAGAGGCAGGACACCCTGCTGTGAAATTCCTGGGCTCAGTGGTACATATTTGGACACAAAATGAGGTCATTGAAGAGATGTAGTGCAGGATCCCTTTCCCAGTGTACAGTGGTGCCTTTGAGTGGGATGGAAATGTACTTCACCTTTCCATTATTTTTTAAAGCCATGTTGGCTCTGAGTCTTCAGCTGCTGTGAAATGATTTTAAAATAGCAAATGTCAGTTGCTTTGGAAATCTCTGTAAGCATTAGGTGTGAGACTGTTTTACTCTGACACTTGAATCCATTGGATATGCTCGGTCATGAGAACCAGTCAGCTGGCATAATGAATTCATGCATAACCAACTGCCTAACTGAGCTTACAAAGAACAATCTTTTCCTTAAGACTGTCCTAAAAGCTATATTCAATCTTTGTTTTATGCTGTTATCCAGTAAGACTACATGTATGATTTATGTCGTTAGATATCTAGTTTGTTAGATATTTATTAGCACTGAGAAATATATTTCAACATCTACCTAGAGTTTCACTTAATTTTGAGACCAATCAAAGGCTATAGACCAGAATTCTTCATCCTTTGGACTGTATTACCCCATGACATGAAAAGATCTGCAAGAGTCAACACACAGACCTTCCTGCATATTCTTCTGGACTTTATTGTTCTCTCCCACCCTTTTCCCCAACAGCTCCACTGAAGACCCACATGGTTTGGTCCTGTAGTTTCCAGCTGAGCCTGATCCCTCTGTGCTTCTCCTGCTGTGAGGGCTGCTCTCCGGCACTGCCTCACAATATACATAGCTACCACATAGATGCCACAACTTGTGCTGCTTCACAAGAGCATGTTTTCGAATGGTGTGCTCTTGGTTTAATACAAACAAGTTTCATTAAATGCTCTCTGCCCTGGTAAGACTAAAAGAAAGGGTTACTTGGTAGTCACAGACTTTCTAGTGCATTTAGAAACATCTGTTACATTGCTACCAAACTCAGAACCAGGTCCCAGCAGCACAGGAGCATTAGGGCAAGTTCTCAGTCTGAAAAGATGAGAATTAGGTATCTTCTTAACTACTTAAGACCAAAAAAAAAGCAGTCCTTGAGTTTCTTATTTTCTTATGAATTTGAACACTATCTGAATAAGAATAATTGAACAATAAAAACAAAGTCATAGTTTTGGCAATAGTTAACTAGCAGGTTCTTTTTGTAATACACATCACATATGTCAAACATCATACAGAATAATGAAAGCGTCCCAGTGTGAACAATAGAAGCACTTTTGGTTTGAATTATTTAAATGTAGTTTGGTCGAAGCAATTGGAAATGCACTGGGGAAATGATTCTTCATTAACCATGTGTTGTGGTTTTAACCCCAGGCAACTCAGCCCCACAGAGCAACTCACCCAGTCCCTCCCAGTGGCATGGGGGAGAGATACAGAAGAGTAAAAGTGAGAAAACTCACGGGTTGAGATAAAGACAGTTTAGCAAGCAAAGCAAAGCAAGGAATTCATTCATCATTTCCCATGGGTGGGCAGGTGTTCAGCCACCTCCAGGGAAGTAGAGCTCTATCACACATCATGTTACTTGGAAAGACAGACATCATCACTCTGAATGTCCCTCCCATTCTCCCTTCTTCCCCCAGCTTTATATGCTGAGCATGATGCCATATGGTGAGGTCTTTGGTCCTGGCTGTGTCCCCTGCCAACAACTTGTACATCCCCATCCTCTTCACTGGCGGGGTGCTGTGAGAAGCAGAGAGGACCTTGGTGCTGTGTGAGCCCTGCTCTGCAACAACTAAAACATCAGTATGTTGTCAAAATTATTCTCATTTTAAATCAAAAAGACAGCACTGTACCAGCTACTAGGAACAATATTAACTCTATCCCAGCCAAACCCAGCACACTATGAAAGTAGACAAGATGACCTACTAAAACTCAAATGTATCATAAGAATATTGTTATTTAATATGAATTTTACAGTGCATATAGTGCATATAGGGGCTTTGTGAGATAACAATGGCCAAACCTATGCACACACAAAATAAAAAATGGTCTTCACCCAAAAAAACCATGAGAAGATTTACAGAAGAAGGAGACAGTCCTTCACAGCAGCTTGATGGCCCTTATTACCCAGTTTGAGGATTTGTCCTACCCTTTGGGATATAAGCAATTGTAAACATTTCATTGAAACAGAAAAGGAAATTTGATGTTAATATTTACTATTTTTACCACAAAAGCAACATGTAGTTTTAGTTTTTAATTCATGTTGGGGTTTTGGGACTGCTACATGCCTTAGATGCACCAGCAATTTACTACACAAGACTTCAGTCTGCAATTCAGACTGCAATTCGGTCTGAACCATAATATATCTGTCCTAAGTGAAGTCAAATGTAAAACTCCCTCAGCCTTAACAAGGATGCAATTAGCCTGCAGTTCTCTTTGGTATGTTCTCACTCTCATATATCATAAATCCAGCTCCATCTCATAGCAATATGCCAAAGATCAAACAAGTCTCTGCATGTTTCAAATTTAGTCAATGAAAAAGAATATCAGAGAGTATTATTATTTTTAATTTAGAATAAAAATGTTGCTTCAAAAAAGAACAAGATTCAATTTTCAAACACTAACAATTAGGCATACTGCAGATACTTCACATTTTAACAGGAACTGCTAAGCTTTTCATTTTTATATATCTTCAGATTAGCCTTATGATTGGCATGACCTTCAATTAACCAGATCAGACATCATACATTCCTTACAAGCAATTTAAAAACGGAAATGGCAGTTGATCCTCTCAAAGAAAGTCCATTCCATATTATCGGAAATGAACTAAACTAAGGGTAGCTCTGAAATGATGCAGCTCACACTTGCCCTCTTTTGAAGAACTCTGTTATAATAGGCTGTCTTTATACTCTGTGAGGGTACTTGGTTCCTAACTGTGATAAATCTTCCTAAAATCACTCCTTTTAACAAGATCAAACAGCTTAGAACATCCAAAACGCTTAATTCTTTCACGTTGATTGCATTCATCATCAAAGAATACAACGTGCATTGCATGACATTTGGAAAATAGTTTTAATTGCCCTTTTATTCATTATCATAATCACAGAACATAGAGTGAACAGGAGTATCATAGATTCTACTGTTTTCAGTAAACAACAGGAGTATTTAAATTTTGAACCAGATGTCCTTCAGGTATCCCTTCCACGCTACTTTATTCTATGATTCTACGGTTTTATGATTAGCAAATATATATACATGAATTGCATGCCAGAGAAGGTGTCAGACAGTTCCTTCTTTATGAAAAGTGGTGTGCTTGAAATTTCAGATATCTTTCCCCATGAAGAAGCAACACAACTAGTCAAAAATAGAGTCAGAAATATTATGGTTTAAGAAAGTATGACTGTATGGGAAAGAGAAGAGTGAGAGGAAAAGCACTTGCTGAAAGTACTGTAGGAAGAATGCATTACAAAGCAGGAACAAAAGCCAGAAGGACAGTGGAAATTCTAAGCTTGATGGATTCGAAGTGAAATTATGCATGTGAAAATGTTGCCGTAAAATAAGGGCAGAATTTGGAGAATTATCAAAGATGCATTCAACAAATTGAGGAAGAGCAGCACAGACACTAGCAGTGACTGGGATAGAGACTGTAGCAATGTAGTTCATTTTAGAAAGAGTGTTCTGACAGGAAAAAGACAGCTCAGGCCACCTGGTGTTAAGCTAACACCAAGGGGGAAGGTACAGGAGTGTGAAAAAAAAAGAAAGAAGTTGTTATTTAAGAGAATCAATGCCTAGAGGTAAGTGGTGGGAATATTTGTATTGTTGTGTGAAACATTTTTGCATCAGAGAGCGAAATGCCAGTCATACCCTGCTAAGTACTGGTGCCCTACATGAGGTGAACACCAAACCATTTAGTGCAAGAATGTTTTGCAGAAGTTGGTGGGGCCATACATAATTCTAAAGAACTGGAGGACAACGGAACTGAATATTTTTTTTTAAATCTTTTCTCAGTGAGGCTTTTTCTCCTCAGTTTGAATGCAAGTGCCCAGAAGTGTCTTTTAATGGGGGAGGGAGTGGTATGTAGTAATTCATGAATTTAAGTCAAAAATGGCAAGTAGCTCAAGCTGAAGGAAAATGGAAAACTTAGTAAGATCAATTTGTCTTTCAGACAAAAAAAAAAATCAATTTTTGCTTGTGGCAAAAATTATTATAGACTATCAGAATTAATTTAAGGAAAAACTTCAAGTGAAGAAAGTGTTCATCATAGATTAAATATTTTCTTTAGTTTCTTTATTTGTTCTTCTTAAAAAAAGTAATCACTTTCATTGTGTTAACTAGGACATAGCCATTGTGCAACTTCTCCAGTCAAATAAAAAAACCTAAATAGAGAGAAAAAAAATTTCTTTCAGGTCTTTCCATCAGTCATTTGCATCCAGAGTTGCTGCTACATAGAGAGAACTTGTTCTCCGGGCCATTCTACAGGGCTACCATGGTGGCTGCAGGAGCAGAAGATCACAGAGGCATCTCTTTGCTGCTGCTCTAAGACCAACCTGCCAAATACTCATCGTATCATAGTGTCAGTCTGAACAACAGCTACGTGTGCCAGTGGACAATGCATGTGGCTGACTCACTCTAGCTGTAAACATGCGCCAACTGGCACTGACCGGGAATTTTTCAGCAATCTAATTTTGATGGAAAACATTGATTTGTCAAAACTAAGCTACTGCAGTGTCAATGTACGTACCAATTTTAGTATCCAGACACTCGTCTGCTGCAGGATAATCAGTATCACTATGGTAGGGTTCTCCTCTAAAAGACAAAGGTCCTGCTCTGAATTAAAACTGTTCTTTTCTTCATTCATTATATAGGGAGCATAGGAAATCATTATATAGGAAGCCTAGGAAATCTGGTCAGCTAGGTTATATATCTAACCTTAGTGTATGTAAATACCTACCCACAGTTCAATCTTTTCAACCCAATGTCTTGTCACTCAGTGGGAAAACTGTTCATAATGTCCTCAATATAAATGAAATATCTAATCATATTCAATGATAAAGGAGCACACCAGGTGTCTTACAAGGCTGACAGCAAATGTTTGAAGCATAAAAGGCCTATGAAGAACTAAGGAGTGAGACTTTTATTTGTGGTTTATGATTCATCAGTTGAGCTCTTTATTGGAACTTCCATAGAAATTAGCAGAAAATACATTTTTCACTACTTAAAATTTTGAGAATCAAAATGGTTTTCTGTGCTCTTTCAGGATAATCCCAACACATTAAAATTGTGAAAAAATGTGAGAGCAAGACTGCAAAGAATTAATTTGGCCCACATTTGTGTTCTGGGAAATTTCAGTCCAAGCCTCTGCCTGTTCAGCAATTGTTTGCACAAACTGATCTGGAAGATATTCAGAGGTCCATAATCTTACAAGAGCTGATATCCTATTCAGTAGGTCAGAGAACTCTCCTAAGCAGTGGTAAATTTAACTTCTGGGATGAGTAAAATATACTAAGGAAAATAAACAATTTGAATTGGTCCTCAAGTAACCCAGTTATGATTCCACTGGTATTTCCCCAATAAGATTTCATACCTATCCTACCCCTTTGACATTTTTTCCTTCTGAGTTTAAGAATGTCCAATTCCTACAAACAATTAATTGAATAAACCGCATATTTCGTCAACAGAATGTATGCAATTGAAAAATTCCCTAGTAGTACTGATTTTTTTGACTACTACAGAATATTCTTGAATTCCTCCCTACTCTTACAGACAATCTGAATTCCAAGAGAGCTCTATCCACAAAGCTTATATGCCACCTCTATTTCCACATTGCCCAAGTTTGCTGAAAATATGTCACATCAAAAGTATGCTATTTCCCTCAACTCCAAGCAGAAAGGATGTCCTACCCCTTTTCCTACTTGCTTGTACTTGTATACTGTCATAGCAGATAGCAGAAATTTGCTTTAGCAGTTCATCTCTACAGCTGAGGTCCCTGTGGGCAGACAATTCCCTTAAATTTCACTTTAAGCTATAGTGAAAGGCAAATTAAAAATATGAAAGTAACTCTCATTGAAATTCACAGATTTTGTATGGAACTCCCTTTGTTGATTCTCATTCTTCTTTTTGGTAAAATTTAATCTGAGTACCTGGAATAAACTTAGACGTTGCCAGAAGATAATAATTCACTCTCATCTTGGCCCCTACTCTGATTATATGCGTTTATTTTTTGGCATTTCTAACACCACAGCCATACTTGATCTATTCATGAGACAGAAGCAGAGACTTTATTTTCCAGAGTATTTTAAGTAAGTTTTACTTCCATCAGGCTGATTTCAGTACTGCTCTATAAATCCCACTTGAATCTATCTTTCCTAAACATGTGTGGTCAGATCTTTATATAGCACTAAAAATTAGTTCTCACTGTGATTTTTACCTTAACATTCATAACTTCACTTTGTATGTTCATTAGAAATATATTGATATCAATTACAAATTCCATTGTCCTCTTAAATGCATGCCATTGGTCATTAGTGGTCTTCCTCTCACCTTGTATTTTTCATGTCTTTCTCCTCTTTTATCTAACTGACAAGTAACCCAAAATTTCAGCTTCTATCCCATATGTAAATTATTTTCTACTTGTTTTAAAAACTTAACACAATGCTACTAATCCATTCTTCAAAATAGTCACTTTACAGTGTAGTATTGGCAATATCTTTTTAGCTTTTAATCACATCTGATTTTGGGTAACATGTTGATTTCTGTGCATGCAATATTAATGAAAATATTAAGCAACATAATTTTCAAGATAAGTAATTTAGGAATATTTAACCCTTGCCTGAAAACTCTGATTTTTACGCCCCACACTGTCGTCTGTCCTTTAGCCCAATTTCAGTTCTCCAAATCTCACCTTTCCCAACATCTTCACTTTAGTAATTTCCCCTGTACACATACAAAGTACTTTCTGAATTCCAGACAGGGCAAGCTTACTACATTTCTTCACCTCTAAAATAAGTTTTCTTGAGAAAGAAAGATACAGTTGGATAAAATCCATTAGTGGTGAAATTGGTATGAACTCCTAATTATATACTGGTTTTCTTTTCTAATTCTTCTACCTTTTTTTTTTTAATCTTATATTCTATTTGTGTCTGAATAATGTTGCTGAACTTGCTAAGACTACTTTTTTTCCTTTTCAACATGCTTATTTTTTTTGCATTCTGTAGACTTGGTAGGTTTATTTAAAGGCATAAGGCAGCCCCCATGATTTCATATGCAAGTCTTTCTACATTTGAGTTCTGAGGAATTTGGTCTTGATCTTTGTATGTCTTGTTTTCATCTTGAACTGAACTATTTTCTTTAAACTGCTTGTCAATCCCACTCATATCAGTATGAACTATAAATTTGCTAATGATATGTTCCGTCTCATCATCCAGGTTATTGACAAAAATACTGAGCAGTTCTGGCTTCAGTTTCAACCACCAGGATAGTCCATGTGTTACTGGCCATTCACGGAATTTCGAACCATTGGTTACAACCTTCTAAGCTGTTCAGTCTAGTAAATTTTTAATTCATCTAACAGGATTAGCCTTTAGTTCCTCCAGTTTCAAATGAACCAGTACAAGATGGTACTAAAAGCCTTGCTAAAGACAAGTCGCATTACATTCACCTATTTTCCTCATTCGCATGCCAGTCAATTCATCTCAAAAAGTAGTTCTGCTGATCAAACACGATATGGCCCTCATAAATCCATGTTTCCTGTTTCTGATTGTCTTCCTTGTTTGAAAATGGTTTCTAATAGGATATGCTATTCATTTAAAGCCTAAAATGACCCTGACCAGCCTATTATTTCCCAATTCTGTCTTCTTGCCTTTTTAAAAAATGAGTAGAAGATTAACCTATGTTTTGCTGATTATGAGGAAACTATTGAATGAGGGCTTCGGTGAATCGATGTCGCGTATATTCCACAGAGTCCCTCCTGGGGATGCTTAGGTGGTACTCTCCCAGCACCTAGGTGTGCACACAATTTCACCTTCGCAGATAGTCGTGAACAGCCACTCACACACAAGTCTAAGAGCGAACCGGAGACAAAGAGGCGAGAGGGGCTCTCTGCATGCAATCCCAAGGCATTTAATGGCAACACACCCAAAGGGAAACACAGGAAGAACCACAAACTAAAAGCCTGCACCTGTTTTATCCTGACAGCTCCCAAAGGCAGGCAGAGCACCCAAAACCAATAGTCTGAGGGCTAGGGAGCAGAGGCAAGGTTGAGTGACATAATAGGGGCCAATGGGAAAAGGGATGGGAGGGGGGAGAGGGCCAGTGACTAGCAGAATCTAGACTAAGGGAGAACTTTGTAGCACAGTGTTGTAGGGAGAGAGCACTTTTAGGGTAACTTGCGGGGTGTAAAGTGGACTTAACTACTGCAACAGGAAACTCCCCTGATGACCATGACTCTGCATGGAGAATGACAGTTTGCATTTTTGGGTAAAATCCACCTGGCTCCAGATATCTGTATACATATCTAACTTTTGTCGATAGTCCTGCTCTGCTGTCCATCTTATTCCAAAACCATGGTGTTATGCACCAAGGTCTGAACAAACTTATCCATGAACAATGAGACAAAACTTGTGATGAGTACTTCAGCCATTTCTATATCATATTTCCATGTTAAGTTTTTCTTTTCTTTATATCTCCAAAGAGTTCTTATTAACTGCTTCAGTTTTCATATAAGGCTGAAAACAGTTTGATGACGCAAAGAAATTCCACTACAGCTTTTATTCTCTTTAGCCATGTAAGCTTTATTGATGTCTACAAATAGTTTTCTTTTATAGCCTAGAGTTTGTTACAACCCCACCACCTTAGTTATGGCCCAATTTTATTTAAATGTTCCTCTAATGTCCATAAACTTTATTTAAGGGTGTTGCCTACAATTCCACCTCTTCTATGAATTAAAACTGAAAAAATTATGTCTAAAACTCTATTAACTCTGATGATTTTAGATAAAAATATTTGGGCTATTACATCCAGCAACTAGTTATCATGTAACGGCTCTATCACTATTAGGAACATTTTTTTATCTAATCTCTCTGAGAGTTTTAAATGCTAATAACACAACACCCAAAAATTTCTCTTTTTTAATAGTCTTGCAGAAACCTATCCATATAAATGAATTATTTATTAATGCAGTAGCCCCTATTAATATTTGTTTCTATTGTAGCAAATGCATTTTACTAGACTATAAAATCCTAAGTGATCTGTGTATATCTATGTATGCAGGGATTATATATAGCATACATAAATATATCCATGTTTTTCTTCACCTGAAAAGATCTGCATCCTGACACTTGAGCATTATAAATGAAATTTGCAATTGTATTGCAATATTTTTTGTCCTGATTTATGGTCTTACTATGAAAAGTGAAATAAAATGAAACTGGTTTTCTAATGTAACAAAGTAATCTGGTTGCAAATGATCTTTTTCAAAACCAGGTTTCTTTAACCTCTGTTCTTTGCCCTTCTGTTGTTTTTGAAGGACATAGTAGGAAGAGATGTAGGACTAGTGTGTAAAATTTCAAAATCTAGTAATTTATTCTGTACATAGTACCGGTTTTTTTATTATTTGTCAGTAGCCTGTTAATATAGTGCTTATTTGGAGAACTGATGATGGGCAACACACGCAATTTTGCTGGAAAGGGAGATTGGAAAAATTAGTTGATTTATATTTAAAGATGTTAATATATTAGTTCATCTTATTTACACTGAATAACATGTTCGAATAGACATCCTTGAACATAATATTTCTGTAAATATGGACAGTATCTCATTACTTTGTTGGACTCTAAAATATTTGTATCTTCTAACAATTCTAAAACATAGAATGAAAATAAAATATATCTAGTCATGATTATATTAAATATAGCACCCCAAAATAGCTGCTGAAAGCAGACTCATTCAATGTAGCTCTATATAACATTACAGTATTCTCTTAATCTATGCTGCTTTTAAAGCCAGTAAAACTGAGTGGCAGATATGACTGATCCAGATGAATAAACTAAGTGCAGTGATGAGACCTGACTGAAGGAAATTTTTCAGGCTGCAGTGATGCATATGGTATAAAATTCACTAGAACACAAATTCTGTGGGAGGGACTGCCACTATTTGTATGTATTTAATAATAAAATATATTTCTTTTTAAAGTCTACATCTTTCAGAAACTTCAGGGGATGTAAAAAAAGAGGTATGGATGATATGACTGACTACACTTCTGAGAATAATAAAACTCGACTGAAGCCACTGAAACCAAAGAAGGACTACTTTGGATGCTATATAAGAAGTATTTGGTGCTCCTGTGAGTGAAGGTGACAAAATGCCTTCAACTCCATGCCAAATCTGCACCACCTAATGGCAGACAAGTTCTCATTTTCAAAATTTGAAAGATTTGGCTGGTTTTCGTTTCTTTTAAGAGGCTGAACTAGTTCTTCCTATAAAGCTGAGCATTTAGATAGTAATGTTTCCATCACAGACACAAGTACATCCATATTTTTGAAGATGGAATTTGGAAACTGAGACTCTGCCACAAATATGAAATAAAGATCAATTCACATGTTCAACTGGCAGGTAAAACCCAATATCAGAATTGCAAAAGAGGTAGATGAGATAGAAAATGAAGCAAAAGTAGCTCAGATTTGGAGCAGGTTAAGTGCTGTGCTTAAGCTGCTGCTACACATCACTGCTACTTTTAGGTTGAATTTAAGCTAACCCTTTTGGTACATTCCCTTTTTTCAATATATTCTGCTTTAATATCTTTTGATCCCAAAGTGCTCCAATATGATCATTGGGATCTGCGCTGTTGGATAAATTAGGCCTTTCAGTTCCTTGTTTGGAAAAAGCTGTTCAACATAGCTTCTCCATTCATTTAAAAAGAAAATCAGAAATATAAAATAGATTTTCTATCTCAAATTTAAAAAGTCACTTTCTGAATATATTCTCTGCCTTGATACAATGCAGGGGCAATTAAATTGCTTGAATGTTTTTGTACATTCCAAATACTCTTGTGGCAGAGCCCTCTCCCTTTCTTCTCCTCTTTTGGATCTTTCTAGTCATTATTTATTCTCTCCTGCTAAATCCGTTCTGCAGCTACATTCTGCTGGCAAGAGCAGTAGCCTGCAAGTGTCAGGCACATTTATCCTCCTTCTATATTTATCCATAGTCTTTGGTAGATTCTGTGAAAAAGATACCTAAATCAGACTGAAAGAGGTAAGGAGGGAAGATAGCAATTCAGATGGAAAAATAACCCCTAAAGTAAGGTGGATGTATTGTTAGGATCAAAGAGAAAGCTGGTAAAATATTATAGAGGGATAAGAACATATAATCTGTGAACACTTGGAACAAAGACAAGTTGAATCAACTCCAGGTTCCTAAGTCAACCAGGATGTCCGAACAACAGATTGATTAGGACTTCTTAAAGAAACTGTACATCTCAGCTTAATTTTACCTAGCTATGCAGGAATCCAATAAAAATAGTCTTAGAGGACAGACTGTCTTTATCTCAGCTGCTGACTGCCCACAGCCCAAGCTACACATTCTGACGATGGCTTTCCTCAGCAAGGATGAATTTGAAACTCAGAAAGGATAAGGTCACAATTTGCTAGGTTACTGTAATGCCCTTTGCCTTTCCTTCAGTACTAGGAGATGCATGGATTGTTTCAGACAAATAAATATGCAAATGTGTATCCAATTGCATGATGAAGAATGTGATGATTTCTTATGGCTTCAAATAAATTTGATATCTTAACATTTTACCTTAAGTCTTTGTGATGAAAGAATGCAACACATTTTGTAGAGGCACAGTTATTCTGAAATAATTTTTTCATCAAAGCAGGTACTTTTCAACATAAGTATTCTTTAACCTGTACCCACAAACAGTAATTGAAATCCTATGAGGTGAGAGATAGAATTCCATAAGAAGAGGAAGTAGAATATTTTTCTTATGCTGTAGGAACTTAGGTAAAACATACAGTGAAATCTGTATATGTTTTCACTTTGGAATACATTAAAATAGCACAGGGGCTTTAGCTGAGGCATGGTTATTTTTGGTTACAGGGTCAGTTCTAGATATTTCAATCATAAAGAAAAAAAGAAGTCAATTGCAGGCTAATCCTATTTGCGTGAGTCATACATAGTTAAGATATGCCTTTAAAGGAGGAGGCTTATACCTGGAAATTAAATAGTGAGGAAACAAACGGGCCCTGAAGGCAAATTCCTTTTGCCATTCAAATACTCACTGAGGTCCACACAGCATGTGCCAACTTGCACTCCTGCAGCAGCCATTCCCAAGGAGCCAGTTGTATCTGTCCACACTGGAGGATGGAAGAGCTTGAAAGCTGGGATGCAGATAAAGTTTGCCAGATGATACACATTGACAGTGTTCAGTTTACACATACAAATATACCCCTAGTGTCCCATGTACATCTCAGGTGAAATGCTGAGCATTCCCTGGTTTTTCTAAATGTGATTTTGGGAAACAAGACAAGCAGAAAATGTGCAGAAATCCCACAGTGAATACTTATCTTGCATTATTTTAGGTGGAAATTGAGTAAGAAAAAGATTTATGATGCACTTAACTGCTTTCAGAAGTGAGACAGGTGTGTGCTCTAGCAAACACAAAAAAAAAGGCACAGAAGTGCGTATTTTCTTGAAAAATTCAAAGGTTCATGGTATTAAAGTGACACATAATGCCCACAGAGAACATGGAAACAGTACAAGAAACAAGAACACTTTTTTTTTTCTGGGGTTGGAATTCAGGTGGAAAGTTGGTTTCATTCTTTAGTGACAAACCACTGCAGGTAGCAGTTAGGGGGAAACTACAGTTTCTAGCTTGGAGATCAAATGTCATTTAGCCAGAATTCTGTATTGCTCCAGTAATATAGTGTCTAGACATCAATAACTAAAGTTGAATCAGTAAGGGACAATATAATGATTTATTTACTGAAGTCTTTGTGAAAGCAGTTGAATTTTAAATGCTCAGTATCTGCAGAGACCACACACACTCAATACTTCAAATTACTCATTCCTTTCCCTAGAACAGCCTCATGAATTAAACTTGTACATGTTCTATTCTATCATTTAAAAATTCATATTTCTTCCTACAAGACATAACTGCTGTACTTTTTAACTCTTATATGATTAGGTTGACCCATCCTGTATGGAGGTGCTTTGCATATTTTGTTGCACAACCATACCACTTAATCAACTGCTGGAAAGTTCCATGTGGCACCCACTCTGCTTGTATCCTTTGGGATCAAGGGGAATATTTTTATTTTAGTCTTTCAAAACTATGGTGTATGATTCCTAAGAAATCATTTTAACATAACTGCAGCATTCTGTTCATAAGAAGAGAAGAGGAGTAGGGGGGAAGGAAGGAAGGAAGGAAGGAAGGAAGGAAGGAAGGAAGGAAGGAAGGAAGGAAGGAAGGAAGGAAGGAAGGAAGGAAGGAAGGAAGGAAGGAGAGAAAAAAAGCAAAAGAGATGAAAAGAATGAGTTAGAAAGAAAGGAGAGAGGAAGAGAGAGAGGGAGAGAGAATAAAATATTTTAAAAAAAGAGAAACAGAGAGGGAAAGACTAAATTTAAAAAAAAAAGAAAAAGAGAAAATGAAAAGGAATATGGAAAAAATAAAAGGGACAAAGTAAAAGGAAAGAAATTACAAGTGAGGCAGAGAGATCCCAAATTTGCTTTGACCAAGAGACCAGAGCTTCACAGGATCTACTGCCGCTTGTGAATCTTTTGTCTAACCAGAAGGAAATGGCAATTGGCAGACAGAATGAGTAACTGACAGATATGGTCTCATCTGTTAATCTATCCAAATATGTGTCATAACAGAGTGGAGAGAGGTACAAAATAGCAAGAGTATGAGGCATCTAAATTTAGACTTACTGAAATTTTAGACCAAAGATGGCTACTGCCTGAAGCAAAGACCCAATTACTAAGTGCCAGATGTTGCAATTCAGAAACACATCTGTAGCATGGGAAAATAAGTAGGAAATCCTCTCAAAGATAAAAATGCCAGATGATAAGGCATTTTAAAATTTAATTAATTTTATAACATATGGTAATGCTTTCAGAAACATTGAGTGTGTTTTGAACAACCTAAGTAGAGGGTGTTGACCAAAAGTAAGTTTCTTTTCAGAAGCAACTGTTTACTACATATATTTAAAGTAAACAGGGTTTGTTTATTCAAAATAAAAAGATGGGAGAGGTTGGCTTTTTAATTAAATAAAACATGAGCAGAATCCATCTGCTTACTTGCTGTGCATTGACAAAACCTAGGAGTGTTAAAGAAAGAAAGAGAAAGATCTATCTAATATGCATCAGGCAGCCACCCAATGACATCGCTGCTAGTAAAGAAGAAAACCCACAAGCTTCAATTTCTTTCTGTTGACACCTAGAATTCTCACTAGAATATTGTATACTTTGAATTATTTTCAAATATCTTATGGAGTGGGGAATTATCCTGTCAGAGTTCATGTCTGAATAACTAAATCAAATGTACCATGGAGCCATGGGAGTGAGTTCACAGGCAATTTTTTGCCCCTATGCATTACCATTTACATTTTTTAATGTGACTGCACATTTTTATCATACTTGTAAAATATAGCATTATTTTATCTTATTAATTCCCTGTGCTGCATTGAATTCATTTTTATAGGCAGTATATGCTTTTAGACTAAGCTGCTGATCTTTCTTAAAGGTTCTTTTCCTCCAGTGGTCTAACTTTATCAGTAGTAAGACAATTTCATACACAGTGGTCATTTATATTATTTGCTAGGGCCAGAAGTGGGATTTGCCTTAATCCATTATACCTAGTTTTGAGAGGTTCTGTATGTCACATTTGCATTCATGAAGATATAGGGAGAAGAGGGCGAAAGAGAGATGATATGCAGAAATTGACTTAATATTTGAAACAGGTGTACTGAATATAACTAATAAACACCCTAGCATTGTCAACTCCAACTTCTGAATTTTTCTGATTTTCACACTACAGGTATGTATCAGGAACACATAGACACAAGTATTTCTGGTCCTAGTTAAACTTTAAATAACCAAATCCTTCAATAAGGCTTCAGCTGGGACAAGTGGTGCTGACTCATCTGGTGGCCAACCAGATATCCTGGGCTGCATCAAGAGAAGTGTGGCCAGCAGGTCAAGGAAAGGTATTTTCCCCCTCTATTCTGCTCACATGAGATCCTTACCTGCAGTTCTGAATACTGGTCTGGAGTCCATAGTATATGAAAGGCATGGAGCTGTTGGAGCAAGTCTAGAGAAGAGGTGACCTGAGGCCTGGAGCTCCTCTCCTATGGAGAAAGTATGACTGGAGAAGAGAAAGTTCTAGGGAGACTTTATTTTGGGCTTTCAGAATAAAAAAAGAGCATACAAGAAAGATTGAGGGAGATATTTTACCACGACCTGTGGTGACAGAACAAAGAAACATGTTTAAACTGAAAGTCAGTAGGTTTAGACAGGGCATAAGGAGGAAATTTATCTCAAGTACTGTGAGACACTAGAACATCTTGCCCAGAGAAGTTTTGAATGCCTCATCCCTAAAGTGTTTAAGGTTGGTTGTATGGGACTTTGAGCAGCCTGGTCTAATGAATGGTGTCCTTGCCCATGGGCAGGGCTAGATTATCTTTGAATATCCCTTCAAACCCAAAACTTTCTTTGAGTCTAGGAATATCTTCTAGATGTCTTAGAATTTTTTCTGCTAAAATAGTTCTTTCATTCTAAATTATCTTGGTGTATTCTAGCTAGAAGTGGTGGGAGACTGAAGGATATATAGGTGATCACAGTGTTACAGCAAGAGGCAACAGGATTATGTAAAATGCCTGCTCTTTTATGGGGTAGTGGTGTCTTTTGAAATGAGGGATAGCTTATCAAAACTCCGTTATCAACATTGAAGTCTCTAGTGGGGCCAGAGCCAGCATATTGTACTAGCTCCTGTGTAGATGTGAGAGTGGAGATTTGAGTGGCAGTCTGCCTCAAAGACCTAGCATATGAATGGATGGGAAGGAAAATAATACTACATGGAGTTAAGATTACTTTTGTGTAGAAATACAGAAAGAATGTGAAAGAACTCAAACTGAAAGCTGCAGCTCTTGGAAATATTTTGCCCATTGCACAAGATGGTGCTTCAAATGCATGTATAATGCTGATTAGTGATATCTTCTTTAATACTCTTAGATTCTTATTTTGAAATCCAGGTTTTTCAACTGATGCTGATTGCTCAGTATATACATAATCACTATCTATTAAACAGTGTTTCACAATGTCTAAAATTTTTCATCATCTTTTTTGGTGTATCTGTGCGTACTGGTTAGAAACCACCATAACACTTTCTCCTTCCCATGGTGTGCCCAAGTTTACAGTACAGTGCACTGGATATTTGCTGGCTATTAAATTTTAGTAAAGTAAAATCAATGTTGCATACTTTTATCAAATAGTAAATAAAACTAATTCAGATCATGAGCGTTAAGAAAATTCCATCTTCTGGAAAATTAAGACTATGTCCCCTGTGGATTTAATAAAAAAAACCCCCAAACCCATAGTTCTCCGGGTCTTACTTTCAGTTCATCCAACCTTCAAAGCTTTTCCAGTTAAAAGAAAAATGAGATCCCTCTGTTTCCAGTGTGTACATTTTCTTTCAAGTAAGTCCATGTACTACTGCTTTAAAATTAAGTCTCTCATTGTGGCAAACAGAAACCAATGAGGCAAACAGATTCCAGTAATTGCAGTTGAAGAGGTTTGAACAACTTTTTATTAGGAAGAGAAAAACAGTAGTTACAGAGCTGAAAATATACTTATGGAAACCACAGAAAACACAGGGGTCTTTGACATAAAAACTCAGATTCCTTCTGTTTTTCCTTTGCTTAAAAAAAGTGTCCCACAGTATAAATAAAATTGATTGATTTGGGGTAGGATTTGGGAGACTGAGTTTCACTGACAATCATTGGGATTTATCCTAAGTCTCTCAGTTATTTCTGGGAATCTCAGCTTTGAGGAAGATCTATTGTTAAACATACTGGGGGTTTTTGTGGGTTTTTTTCTCACTTTGTATAGCAGAGATGTGTTTTCATTACTAATCAATGGTTTACTCCCTACATCCTATAATCACGTGGGTATTTTCATTGTGAAATAAGTAACTTAAAGAACATGTTCTGTTTACAGATTTAGAGCTACTGTAGAAACAACTTTTCAGACAGAAATGTATTACTTGCTATCAGTACAATTCTGTAGCAGGCAATAATGAAACAAAAATAAAAATGAATGCATTAACTTTACCTCAAAAATGATAAAGAGAGCTTGACTGTATGCTAACAGTTGATGCTGAAGAAATATAGCTTGGCCATTTGGATTTTCTCAAAAATGTGAAACTTATTTATAGTTGTTGTTTTTTATACAGAATAATGTTCCCTAAGCATTATGGCAAGTCTTTAGACTTTAGGGGTGCCTTTGGAAAGGAAATATCACTAAGTGCAAATTTTTAGGCTGTCACAGGGTGTACGGAAAAAAAATGGTCATTATGTCCTGGGACTAGAGTCATCACAATGGAAGCCAAATAGATGGTCTGAGGGAGAGAATAGCTGTCACATTATGTGCAGTTCTTTGAGTGACACATTTTGAACAGATAGGAATGAGTGATGGCATTGAAATTTTTCTGACTTTAGCTGTCTCCCTTATCTAATTTTTCATAATTGGTTTTCATCCTTTCTTTTCTACCTTCCACTCTTTCTAATAGTCTCTCCATTTCTTATTTATTTTTCCCCTCTTTCTTTTTTTAAAAACTTCCCTTGGGTTGGTTTCCAGTACAAGACTTGTTCCAGTAAGAAGAAATCTTCAGATAAAAGTACACTGCAATATCCTTCTAATGGAAACATGGCTGCTACCAGCAAAAGAAATGTCTTTAGATCCTGGTAGTTATTCAAAGAGATTAGAGAGCATCTGAAGGAGGGCAACAAAGATGGGGAAGCTGTATGAAGAGTGACTGAGGTCACTTGGTCTGTTCAGCCTGGAGAAGAGACTGAGGGGAAACCACATTGTAGTTACAAATTCCTTATGAGGGGAAGAGGAGCGACAGGGACTGATCTCTTCTCTGTGGTGACAGGACAGGGCTGAAGTAGTGTCAGGGGAGGTGTAGGTTGGCTATTATAAGGAGGTTCTTCACCCAGATTTTGATATTTGTAATTGTCTCAGGAAGCATAACTCAGATTTGCTTCATTCTGAAAATATCCTGAAATTCCACAAATGTTAGAAGCAAGAAAGTTATATAGCCTAGATGTTTTATACAAAAACAGAAGGAAATTGAAAGATATTCCTGTGGCCAGGAATATCTTTTGACAGCTGATAACTAATGTTTTACTCTGTCTGTACTCAGGCTACAGGGAAAAAGGCCCTTTGCAACAGCGCTAGGAAGTCAGCATAGGGAACTAAAATGGTAGTTTTAAATTTGCTCTTCTGCCTTTTCCCTCAGCTCTTTCTCTCTGACTTTGTTTTAAAGGATACAAGTTTAGATTTCAAACACAGAGTCTCCAGCCCATCTGAACCAGCTTGTCCTTGTTTCCTCAAAAAGGACAAGTGATGCATCCAGTTTTACTGAGCTGGGGTTTTGTTGGGGTTTGTTTATTTGACTTTTTTTGTTTTGGGGGCTGGGGGTTTTGAGGTGGGGGTTGGTTGGGGGTTTTTTAAATTTAGTTAAATATTTCATTTGCAAAACATCTGCATATAGTCCAATTCCTCCAAAACCAGCAGGAAGAAAAGGAGAGAAACTGTTTTGGCAGTTTTTTCAAGGCAACCAGGTTTTCCATTTACTCTAAATTTAAAGTCCTTTTTCCAGTGTTACACCCTGGACTTCCCTCTTGGCACTCAGAGATGTGGCTCTTTACAGATGTTCTTAGTAACCTGTCCCCAGATCCATGTCTCCAGCTTCTGTGTTTTCAATCAGTGCACCTATGTCTTCAACAAGCTCCTCTGTGTTCTGGGTTTCAATCTCTGTCATTACAAAAAAAGATTTTGTATTTTTATTTCCCCTGAATGAAAAATGTGACCATACATGTTCTCAGCAGGATCAGACATTACCATGAACAACCTTCATTCTGGGGTAACTGCAGTAACTAAAATTTTGTTCATAAAATTTTGATAAACAGATGTCCTTGTCATCTGTTTTATAGGTTATGTGACTCCCCTCTATATTGCCTTTAGGGGAAAACCCCTTCATAATACAGGTAGGTACATGGGTCAGTGTGGTTTTAATCTCAAATAGTGTATTTATATCTTCATGCAAATAAATTACTAATGCAAGAGAAAGATTTTAGTAAATAAAGAAGGAATACCAGTTTGTTGTGTAAAGCCATGCCAAGGTCTTCATAGTTTACAAAGTAGGACCTTGAAGTATTTAAAGTTTTTTTACAAACATGATTATTTTTCTTACGGTTTTGGTGTTTGGTTTTTGTTTGGTTTTTCTCCTTAATCTTCTCCATAAATTATATAGCTGTTCTATACATATTTTTCAGCACCAGCTTAAGTATCTGATACCCAGAGTTCATATTAACCACAGTAAAATGATGGTTTGGGGAAAGGAGAAAAGCAAAATCAACAACGACAAAACAGCCCAGCAACAACCAAACAAACAAAAAGGCACCTCTGAAGAGGATAAAAAGAACAAAATTAAGCAAAACAACAGAAAAGAAAGACAAAAGTATGGATGAGGCATGCAGGCTTAGGAATTTGAAATTTTCCCTGGTTGCAGTATCACTCATTGCTTGAAGCACTAGGCTGATACGTGAATTGCACCTTTTCAAGGTGAGAACTCTTAAGGCACAAAATAAGGGTGGAGGGAGAGTGAGCAGAATTCACACCAGACAGATGTGTGAACTCGGAGGGAGCAGTAGAGACAAAGGTTCTTCTCAGAGACATTACAGCTGAGGGATAATAAAGCTATTAAGGACACAGAAAATGAGAGCATAGTTTAAGTGCAGTGCACATTAAATATTGAGATCTTTGACAACAGTAACTTTGAAAGAGCCTTTCACAATTTCTGTACGGTATGAGCAGCCCCACATATTTTTAACTGTTTTTTTTAATATGAGTTTGAGGCTGTAGCATATAAAAAAAATTGTATTAATAATATTACAAACCATGAAATAGGGGATCAATACATTTTAGCATAGGCTTTCTTATTTAATTTCTAGAAAACATCTCTGTTCTGATTGCTGAGAGATTCATTTAGGCTGGTTTGACTGAAAGACAAGAACCCAAAATTGCCACAGCTCTGTACTGTACCTTGCAGCACAGAATGTAAAACAGAACTGGCAGCTTGAGCCAGGAGAAATCACAGGAATGGAAGATAGGGGACATTTCTTAGAAATGGTTGTCTTTCACCAACTTATCTTGAGGTAGAAATTATGTCTTGAATTATAAAAGTTTAGCCTATACTGGAAAGACAAATGTATGAAAAATGGAAATGATTGCCTGCCTCACACACTCCTCTCAGCCACTCCAATCCTTTTGTTCCAGTCACCATTTTAATTTAATATCTTCTCTGAGGCAAATGCAGCAATATCAAAACAACTTTCACCCAGTAAAAGACACTGGAAATGAAATTGACAGTAATGAAAATGGTGGTGCCTCCATTTGCTGAAATGAAGCGAACCCTACTTTTTAGTGATGTACTAATTTCCTTAAGTAATCTGATTGTTGCTCATCCCTACCTACAGAAGAGGAGCTCCTAAGATTAAACTGCTGGTGGCATTTGAAGTGCTTTGTACTGGGAACCTGATAAAAAAGTTCAGTTTAAAATTTTCTACAATGCCAACCTGTTAATATTGTATAAGGCAACGGGGCTATTGACTGTGGTCCAACCTAGTTCTGCTGCCACATTTTATTTTTGTGCAATACAACTGTACACTGAAGGACATTGCTGGTAGCAAGCCAGGTTGCTCCCATAACAGTTTTTACCAGTATATCACTGATGAATAGGTCTTGGGGTTAATAGGTAGATAAAGACTTCAGACTTCACTGGCAGCTCAGAGACACTACGATCAAGCATTGAGGATTTTTAATTGAGGGTCAGTAATTTTAAAATGTGAAATCCTGAGTGGCAATGCCTACTCTGAGCTGTGAGAGATGACAGCTGGGAGGGAAAGGGAAAAAAAGAGCAGCCTCACAGCAGACTGCAGTGGTTTGGAGTTTCTTCTATGGACAACAGTGGAAGTGCGTCAAGCTTAAAAAAGCTACATGTCTCTGTTCCCAGTAAAACCACACGTTACTAAGGCTTCTCTGCCTGACGAGACACTGCAAGGGTAGCACTTGCATTAATGTTATCTCCTCTGACCATGGGCTGAAAAGCAAACCTACTCATGCCGACACAGCAAAGTCAGTCTGCTGGATGCAGGCACATACATCGCTTTAGCAGACAAGTCATACTAAAAAGAATTACATATTTCCTAGAAGATCCAAGGAGAAGAAGATCTGGTCTGTTCAGTTTATATGCATAAATTTTGATGGCCAGGATCTCCTCCCTGAGATTTTCAAGCACAATCACCTGCCTCACTGTGCTGTAGAGGGAGCATGGGCACCTACCTCAGATCTCAAACACAGTTTAATCAGGAGCAATTGTCCTAGAAAAACACCACTCTTTCTGTATCTGAGAAACTGCTTAGTTTAAAATCCCTTCATAAACTGCATGACAGAGAATATCTTGGAGGGGTTTTGTATTCACAGAGTGCAAAGTTGAGGTCTTTCCCTTTAAATGGTTGTTGTCCTTCACCCCACCTCCCTGCAGGCAGACCTTTGCACTCTGGAGAGCTCAGCTGAAATCAGTATCGTTCAAAAACAGCACAGGGCTTCACAGCTTATATGAAATAGGAGGATAATTAAGGAAAAGACAAAGCAAGTGCATTACGAGCACTGGGAGGCAATAAGAGGCAAGGGACAAGTTTACAAACAATCCTGCCCTTATTTAGGCCAACAACCTGCACAGCTTGACAGTTCAATACATAGCTTGTAAATTGTATACAATTTTGTAGTTCCAAAATATTATATTGAATCGGTACTTCAATAAATCCCACTAATCATTGCCATGCATCAAACAGTACACTCACGAAAGCATCAAGCTGCCTTACTTCTTTTGAGGTTCCTGCCATTTTCTGAGTTCTAGGGCAGGCAAATTCTCTCACTGTAATAACTCTCAGATCCCAATCCTTATTCTTCTTCCACAGAAACAGATCCACACAGCTCCATAGCATTTCACAGCATTACAGTGACGATTCAGTGAGACATTCAGAATCACATCTGCAAAGCCTGGTCCACATCCTGTTTTTCTTAGGTTCCATTTAAAGAAAGCAGAGCTGAATGTGTGCGTGGAAGAAGCAGGGGTAAGGCCTCCCACTGGGAATAGCAACCACTGGTGTATAAAAAGCTACCAAATCATACGAATAACTTAAGAAAAGGCATCACTTCAAGTAATATTGAAACTACCTATCACTGTCAAATACATAAAGCAAAATTACTTAGCATTCACATGTAGTGAAAAATATTACTGTAAATGTCTGTCATGATGCTATAGACTATCAGTTCTGTCTGGCCTGCTACAGAAAAGAAAAAATAACTGAACACTATGATGGACAAGAATAAGACTGGAAAGGAAACAAAAAGCTGAAGATGGTGAGTTAGAAAGACATCAAACCACATGGTTCTCGGTTTGGTGCCATGCTTTTCTAGAACCACAGTCACTCCTCCCAGTACCCATCTTTTTTGCCCATGTCTGGCAGCTGTCTGGAATAATCTCACCCTACTTCTATACTCTGACAACAATTTATGTGGCATTGAATGGGGTAAATGCACTCCTTTAGCCCAGGACTTTAGAATGACGTCCTGTCTGGAAAGGAAAAAGCCTTGGCCTCCATGACACATATCAGTTTGTAGTTGTACTCTATTTTGCCAGTCTATAAGCAAGCAAAACAGAAAATAGAAGTTTCTATGTAGCCTAAAACTAGACTTCTTACAGCTGGATGGCTTCCACTAATTTGTGGTCCATGAGAAGCAGAGACCCAAAGAGAAATCCATATATCATGGATTATGTATCAGGTGTTGCAGAAGTTACCCAGCAGTATCAGGGTTGATGAATGACCAAGAAAAATGTTCCTGTTGGTGAGGACCTAATATTTGGATTGTATTGAAGGAAATTATCATGAAAGCTGCTGAAAAGCTTCAAATTATAAACTTTCTGATAATTGTAATTGTATTTCATTCAAGATTTGTATGGATCTCTTTATATTCCTTGGGTGTTTCAGCAAGCACAATTATCTCAAATATCTCAGTCACAATTTAATTCAAAATGCAAATAAATTATCCTACAACTTCAGAGAAGAGACCTCATTATTCAAATAAAATCATTACTAGATAATCAGTGTAATTTTGTAGAGATGATGTGCAAAATTAAAGTGTGCATTTTAAAGGCTTTCTCTAATAAATCAGTAGAAATTTGGCAGCTGATTTAAAGGGAAACAGGATTCCACCAAGTGTATCATTATTTCAATAAAATATGAGTTCAAGTCATGATGAAAAACATGCATTAACTTTAAATCTATCCAAAGCTGATAATTCTCCTTCTGAAAAAAAAAATATAAAAATACCCAGGGCTGCTAAATGCTCACATTTGGGTTGAAGGGCCATAAAGTTGATAAGGGAACTAGAGCACCTCACCTATAAAGAGAGTCTGAGAAAGTTGGGGCTGCTCAGCCTGGAGAAGAGAAGGTTGCATGGAGACCTCACAACAACCTTCCAGTATCTGAAGGGGCCTAAGGGAAGCTGGAGAGGGACTCTTTGTCAGGAACCATAGTGACAGAACAAAGAGGAATGGTTACAAATGGAAAGAGTGGAAATATAGTCTCAATATTAGGAAGAAATTTTTTATTGTTTGGTTGGTGAGACACTGCAACAGGTTGCCCAGGGAGGCTGTGAATGTCCCATCCCTGACAATGTTCAAAGCCAGGTTAGATAAGACCTTGAGCATCCTGGTCTAGTGTTCCTGCACAGGGCAGCAGACCTTGGGACTAAATGATCTTTAAGGTCCTTTCCAGCTCTTAATATTCTATGATTCTATGAATAAACAATAATACTTTTATTTTAATAATATGAAAAAGAAAAGAGATCCACAGGATTTTCTTCTTTCTGTAAGCCATTAAAATATAACTGGTCTCTAAGATGAAGCTCTAGTAACTCACAGTGCATTCTCTGCTCATGTAAACCATGTGCTGCACAACTTTTCATTTACTCAGTTTGAGATACTACCTTAGTGTTTGTTGTGTTTTACCAGTTGCCCTAGATGTAAATACTGGAAGAGAACAGATGGATTTTGCAAGCTGTCCAAATCATGTATTATTTTCCTAAAGGTTAGTAGTCTCTTCATTGTCTGTAATATTTATCACAGTCACATGTACCCAGACTGCAGCACATAAATACAGTGTAAGTTTGTTTATAAATGCCCCCAAGCAGGTGTGGACATTCAACTGTTCTGCCCCAACCATACGATCAAAGACTAATGTTAATACATGTTCAAGAAAAAATACACGTTTTTATCCAGAAACTTTTCTATTTCTCCCCCAATGATCTATGGCATCACACAAAAATCATAATTTTAATTTGCAAATGCTCCACCAGAATCTGCAATGTTGCTGAATGCAGAAGGGACAGTAAATCAAATGGATCAAACTGGATTGTTCCATGATGCCAGTTTTCATCTTTTATTGCTGCTGAGTAAATTGGTTATACCACTATGCATTGGTTACTATGTTATGTGTTTCTAAATTCATCTTGTCACCTCAATGACTCTCTTAGAGCTTTCTTAGTGGAAGGTCTTCAGGGTTGTGGAACACATCTGGTTTGCCAGAAGTAGGTTTGATAATAGTTCAAAAAGGGACCCTAGATTCCTTTCACAGAGCTGCTTACTCACTTACATACTAATTGCATATATTATTGTATTACTATATAATATATTGTAAAAATACATATTCTTATTTTAACCTAAGGTATAGTGACTGACAAATTCTCCTCAATGACCTCTAAGAAGCAGTTCATCTGTGGACACAGTGTCCACATTCTTTCACAAATGCGAGCAGGATTGCTAATATGAATGTCTCTGTATTCTGCCTCCCACAAAACAGTGTTCTGTACAGAGAAGTCATTCAAAGTACAGTAGTACAAGCAGAGTACTTATTCCAAGGAAGAAGATATTCCAAGGAAGGAGATTCCAAGGAAGGAGATACCCTCATGTGTCTCTCAAGGGCTCCAGGTGGGATGGAGCCAAAAGGGAAGCATCTCATGAAGAGAAAAGGAATATGAGCTAATGAGCAGGCCTTAGACATACTCAATTTTCATATGTTCTTTAATGAGAAGTGGGTTGTTTCAGTTAAGAATAAGCAATCCTTCAGTGTTAAGGAAGATTTAATAATTTCATTAAGGTATAAAAATTTTGGGCAGTCAACTATGTCTGACTGTATATTGACTCTGCCCTCTGTTAAATCAGTCACTTGACACATTGGGCTCCAAATGTTTAGAAAAACAACTAAGTGAGAGAGAGGTGAAAAACCCTGTGTACTTGTTGCACTCCTGTTCACAGTACAGAAATCACTGTGGATCTGCTTTTTAGCAAAGGTGTGGGATGGTGGGAGGGCCTGTGAGCACTGAGTGTAATGGGCCCACAAGGCAGCTAAAGCTGCAGAGCAGCTCTGCCTGGGGTGAAACCTTTCTGCCCCTCAGGGTAAACACAAACCCCATGGGACTTGACAATCTTAAATTAGAAAGAAGGTGATACTGGAGAAGATGGCAAACAGTCAGGTGCCCTAACTGTTGTCATACCAAGGAGCTAGAGAGGAGAACTGTGAATAGTTACCTAAACTATGAAGAATCTGTCATGCTACTTACTCTCTTTCCTCCTCTCAGTAAAGGATTTTTCTTCAAGACAAGGCTATCTTTTTAAATAAGGGAAGAAAATTATTTCACTGAGCATCAAGCAGGTCAGGTTTGTTCGTGCATTCTTGCTGCTGAGGGCCTGAGCTAGTCCTTCTTAATGATCCCAAAAATTTAAACTCTGACTTCCTTAATGACCATCAACACAGGCCTTCCACTACGACAGCTATGCAAAACCTTAGAGATGTGGGTTAGGGTTTGTATTTTGCCTATTCAATTCAACTAAAATAATCAGTAAACCAAGAAAATGAATTCTCTCCTCAGAGTTTGTTTCGTTCAAGTTCAAGCACATCCACTGTGGCACTGTAAGAAATTTGCCTAAACTTGCCAGCATGGCTGCTTAATACAGGAGGCCTTCAGAAAAATAAACACATCCATTTTCCAGCTGTTTTATGATCCCTTAAGAGAACAACTTAGAAAATGGCCAATAATTTTCATAAAAATACAATGTGAAAAAATAGCACAATTGAAGAGAGGTTTTTTACCATTCAATATTGTAAGGCAGAATATGTACTGCATAGGCACATCACAATTCAAAGAGTAATTCTACTTTCAGGTGTTGTATTCTTTCATGAAGGCTCACAGACTTTAGAAAGTCATCTCTCAGGGGACAAGGGCTCACAGTGTAGGACTGTGGTAAGGTTCTTCCAAAAATAAGTAATCAATAGAGAGCTACCCTACTGAGTGAGAATATTGCAAGGAAACAGCATGTTATGGAAAATTACATCACAATTTTTATAACTAAGCAACAACTAAAAGAAAGGAAAGATTGTTAAAACTGCGAGATGTGCAGCAAGACTCATCAGAGCAGGAACTGGTAAGTGAAACTGAAAAATATTAAATTGCCTTTATTCAGATACAGAGTTACAGGGTTTGAACTGCCTCCTTTGCATACCCTCTGAAGGCATTAGGAGTGACACAAAGAATGCAAGATCAGGAGCCTGCAGCAAAACCAGGGCTTAGCTCAACCGTTCAGGGAATTTATGTTCTCTCTGCTAAGATAAATTAGAATAACAAACATTGGGAGAACCTAGACAGAGAGTTCACCTTGCTAAGTGGTTACCATTTGTGCTTCAAGTAGAAACATAAAGTAACAAGATTATGTCTGATTTACAAACAGGCAGTTCTTTACTTGGAAGAAATAAGGATTCATTCCTGCCTTCATATGCACCTTTAAGTCTGTACTCATGTAAGAGTTAGACTTTTTAAGCTGAAGCTTTCATTGTTTAATTTATTATTTATATTAGTGCTAGCATTAATATTTCATAGCCATTGGCCATCTGTGAGATGAAAGAGAAGCCCAAGTTTTAAAGTCAGAGAATCAAATATATAAAACTGTATTTTCAAATTAAAAAATTGTTATATTAAAAAAAAATACAGGAGAATTCTCTGCATATAAACTTCATTTATAATTCAAAAGCCAAGATAACAAATCCCAAAGGTCAAGTCTTTCAAGTGATCTGGCTAACCTCAGAATCAGTCTGTGGGCCTCTCTCAGTGCTCTTAAGCAGTGTCCCCTGAGGCTTAGTGATATTAGATCTTTTAAACTTGGCAGCTCTCATCCTTCTATTTTCTTTCATGAATCATAGAAGAACTCAAGATTTCAAGTGTCAAGGTATACCAGATATTTGCACAGCTTCCTTTGCCCATGATGTAACTATAAAACATCTCACAAAACCACCGTTATGCAGCAGACACTTATCCAAATTAATAATCTTTAATTTTTTCAGTCACAGCAAGAAGTAAACCACAGCAAATAGAACTGCTGTGATGCAACTTTCTGAGCATCAAGACATTTTCACAGTAGGCAATGTAGCCACTGAGCCATAGTAGAGCACACCAGAGCAGGAAACGGCTGGTGCAGCTCCTCAGTCTGCAGTGAGCAGGTCCACAGAAGACAACTGCAGCAGCTGGCAGGAGGCAGAGGGCCAGCTGAGGCAGCATCCCAATGACAAAATGTCTCATTATGGTTCTGTACAGACATGCTTAGTTTAGCCCAGAGTCTGTACCACAACAGATAATTTTCTGTTTGCTTTAAATTTTATTATTGATATAGGACTCCAGATTCCCCCTCACTGTTTTATTGAGACCATCTTTCAACCTTGTATCTTTTAAATCTAGCTACTAAATTAAGTGAGATGATAAAGCATAATTTTCAGTTTTAAACAGCAGAACAATGGATATGTATTATTTGCACACAATATCTCAGAAATGAACCATGGTTTTCAATTACATCTCTACTATAATTTTCTTAGAACACTATGTAATAGCAGCTAATGAGAAAAGCAGTGTTATTTGTAAATATGCATGTACCAGACATCTAAATATGACATAACATTTATGGGTTTAGGCATTGTCTTTTAATAAAAAATCCTTTCAAAAATGTGAGTATGAGAATGGATCCTTTATTTCTCCTAATGTATAAACTCCTAGTGTATGACAAGGAGATTTGTCATTAATGTTGTGTGCTGTGTTTCAAAGAGTTGAGTGCAACTTCTCAGGGCAATATCTCATTTTGTCATTAATTGTAAAACATTCAATTTTCATTGGGCTTCCATTGGGCTCTGGTTTTATTAAACAGAGGCTTTCCTGGAAGAAGCTTACTTTGAATTAGGAGTAACAACCCATTTGCTTCACTGATCCAATTTATTCCCTGGGACATCTCTAATTTTGCCTGCCATTCCAAATTAACTTCTTTTTCTGAGGAGATATTTAGCTTTAACTCAAGATATTCTACAGAAATATGTAGGATTCACCTGACCTGGTAAAGACATCTATGTCTTACTTAACCAGCCCCAAATTGTTTAGAAAAAATAGGCAATTATAGGACATAATTTGTCTCATTCTAATATAGATGCCCAAAATAATGGGTCAAACTTCATTTCCCAAATTACCTTTTCATTCACAACTGACGGTAAAGGAAACAGAAGGTGACTGGTTCAGTGGACATATCTACAATCTAGACCGCCTGCCCAGGTGTGTAGATTTCTTACAAATACAAGTTCTTTAAAGTAAAGTATTTAAAATTGCTTTTTGAGGCATGTTTTTGTTAATTGCCTCTGTATGATCTCTTTTTCATGAGGCACCAAGAGCTATTTTGGTGTGATCATTGATTAGGTGTTTGACCAGCTTTGCAGCATCACACTCCCTACGTGTTGGAAAGTTCCCCGTGGAAGCTGTGTACCATTCACCTCACTTTGCAAACTCATGAGCTTACTGAGGAACAGATCTATGGTTACTAGGCAGAAGTGTACATTGGAAAAGATGCCTTTCCAGTTATGCAACATAGCATGATGGAGGCTTAAACCTTTACCCATCCCCAAGGGTAAATAATGAAGTATATTACTGTATTAAATTACAAAGTATATGTAGAATTTTAAACCTTAAGTACTCAACTGATCAATATAGTCTAAAGGCTCAAATACAGGAATTAATATGTACTAAATTCATCTCAGCAATAATTATTTAGAATGGCAGTAATGCAACAATACGTCAGCATTTAGATTATTATTTCATCTTCCAAACAGTGCTATTATTTATTTTTCACAGTTTTTTCAACCAGTTCTGAAGCAAAAATAACCTGAAAAAATTACAAAATAAAATGAAAACAGGAGATAATAAAAACTGCCCCAGCAAAGCAATATCTGATTGAGCACCCTACATAAATACACATGGGTAGATCTAGATGAAAACTCAGAGCATGACAAACAAATCTTGCTCTGAATCTTTTCATTCCTCTTGGCTTATCTTTTAAAGGCTTCTGTATTAAAGACATATTTATATTTATTTGAGATACCTTAACTTAAAATTATTATTTTTCTGCTCTCTTAATCGTAAATTGCAAGAACATGATTTATGCCTAATTTTAAAGTTAATAAATTAATGAGTTGCTATTTTTTAAAAACATCATTGACAGGCTAGAAGCTAGTCTGTGAGTTTTGTCGCATTTGTTTTGTTTTGATTTGTTTCTAAATCTTTCAACATCTTCAGATATGTTTACTTAATACATTTCCGTGAGAGGAATAAATTGCAGCAGTAATATTTTTTTGATGGTATGTCAGCTGTCTCTTCCACTGAGCTGTTGAGAAGACCTAATTTCTTTCTTTATAACATCTGATAATGCTTGGAAAAGGCGTTATCCCCAGTCTTTAAATAAGGATATAGTTCAGAAGACTGAAGTACTGATATACCTTGGCAGTTAATTGACTAGCAGCAAAGTAAATGAATGCATTTGTAGGATGAAATATACTTTAAGCAGAAGGCTCACCTAAGACCAACATTCTCTTTAGACCACAGGTAAGCTTTACTTTTTAAGCTTATGTGAGATTTAGTTATGTATGGCAAAACTCTCAGATATTAAAAAGTCATCAGATACTTCAAAAATAAAATCTGCAAAGTTTAAACTGAAAATAGGCATCTTAGACATGAGAGTCATAAACCATTATGCTAGCTTATCAGTGAAAGTGATACATTTTCCATTACCTGGACTCCTTATGGCCTTGTTTTAGCAAAGCACTTAGACCTCCATATCCATAAATTCCACTGTACAGGTATAGTCACAAACATTTGTGTCCAGGAAGATGGGTTTTGTGAACTATCCAGACAAGAATGTAAGACTCTCTGTAACATGCTCGAGGGAGAGCTGAGGAATGCAAGCGTGGCATTAACCATGGTTCTTAATGGAGTTGAAGCCCTTTTGCTTTTGAGCAGTGTGTGCTATAGAAAAAGTGCCAGTGTGTGTCTCCTGAAATAGATGTAACAGTGCCTGGCCATCCCATACATTCAAATTGGACTGTGCACACAGCAGGTGCAGGCAAGCAGTTGGGTTACAAGGTGCAAGTAGGCACAGAATCAAGAAAGGATGGTATGGAACAGAATCTCCTTGATGACTTAATTGAATGGATTGAAAGCAAAGCAGTTTTGTGCATGACTGCATGGTACTTCACTTCTCCCTGTACCTCAGCATAACCTTTAGTAAAGCAGAAGCCGGAAATTAATCTTTTTTTCAAACTTTATGAGCACAACCATGATTTGTAGTGAAAGTAATTCTACAGAAAAATAGCAATTTACCATTCTCCAGATAATTCTGCCAGCAAGCAATCATGGGGAGCCACAAATGGTCTAGCTTTTTTGTTAATAATTAATTGGTGAAACTAGAAATTCTCTGTCCAAAATTATAGAGATACAAGGATCAACATATAATGCAACTCTTTCCTGGATCTCTGTAGAGATATAATTCTCTAAGTTCCAGTCAAATCAGTTAAGAAGATGTCAAATCAACATTCTACCCCTGTTCACCTTTCAGAAATGACAGAATTGCAATTTAAAGCAGAGAGAAATTCTATCTGCAAGTTCAGTTGGTAAGTTGTTTCTGAAGATGACAACTTCTCCTTTCCTATTTATGCTACTGAATTCTGAATGCCTGTCTAAATCCTTCCCTCTGGGTCTTTCAAAAGTGTCATATCATAATAAACTGCTCTTTTGGATAAATAAGCATTGACAGCACAAAGGCTGATAGATTCATTTGCCTTTACCACCAGGAAGTCTGTGCATAAAATTTTCTTTTACATTCAGGTTTTACAGTCACTCAAAGCAGGAAACTTGTGTTCATCTAACATTCAGTTGTGTATCAGGAGTCATTATTCTCAAAGTGATAATTTTCCATCAACAGAAATGTCATGCAATGGACTGTAGGACCTTAGTTTTCAGTAGTAACTCCCTGACTGAAGCATCTATAGCTTTGTCATTCTACTGCTGCTCCACTCAGATGAAGGAAAGCCATGGTTATATTTGCATTCATAAACAGATACACCTGACAGAAATCTACTCCACACTGCATATCTGAGTTAAGAAGAAGTTTGGTGACTCTTTAAGGAACCTAGTAGTCTTTGAAATGCACTGTTGGTTTGCGGATGCAACTCAGATTTCTGTCTGGCTTCAGAGAAATCTCCCAAGTTGTCATTCCAGATTACTAGTTCTGTCAGTAGCAGACCTGGTTTAAGCTCCTCTGTCCAGACCTTATTCCATTCTGCCTCTTCTCTATTAGAACTTACTCTCAGACATGCCAACTCAACTATTTATATAACTGTATTTCACAAAGATTTTATAAGAATATGTTTTGCTTTTCCCATGTTGAAGTTTTCAGTTTCAAATTTTGGACAGTTGCATAAAACTAGTCACCTGAACAGTACAACTGATGCCAGTTTCTGGCGACAGACTGCAACAATGCATAATTCAAAGTATAAGGAGGAAGGGGGAGCTGATCTGCTGCCTATCAAGTATTAGAGGGGAACTGTGCTGAGTTGTTTTTTACGGCTCCAAATCCACATCTAAAAAGAGAGGTAGATATGGAACCTAATACATTAAAGATTCAATACAATTAACTTATTAGAGTAATTATTCACCCAGATTACATTCATGAATATACTGAGTCTTAGAATCCACTTACAACTCACCTTCGCACTGGTACTTGTTCAGAAGCTACCTTTTGGAAAACAGTGCTAGAGTTACTGTATGACACAGGATTGCATGTGCCAGGTATATCTCACGGGATTCCTAATGTGTTCCTGAGATCCTTTGTAGATGATGGAGAGAGAAATGTGCTTCTGGAAGCTTCCAGTGGAAAAAACTACCTGTATCAGTTCAGGCATCTGAGGTAGACAGAGATGATCTGCCTACTTGATGCCTCTAGAGGTACTTTTGTGAAAAGCTGGGTACTTATGTTAGACAGATTGGAAGCCATTTCAGGATATTTATACCAACTCTGACTATGCAGCACTCTTTTTATAATGAGAAGATCAAGTACTTTACATTTTTTGATATTATTATGCACTTCACATCCTTGGCATTTATCACCATTTTCAGCATACTCTCAGGAGCATAGCAATGTCTATTAGCCTCTAAATCTTCCCAACAGGAATATTTTTCAATATTGATGGCTTCCTTTAAATCATTTTTAAATAGATTGATGCATCTGTACATTATCAAGGCTGCTTGTTTGTGGGTTTTGACTAATATTTGGATTAATGTATATTACTTAACCTTAACAGACACTAGGAATCATGTAAGTACAAACTCAGACCTTGACTTAGCTGGGCATTCAAAGACTGTAAAGGGTGCTTCTAAAAGCTAGATCTAGTGGGGGTATAAGTATCTTTTCTGATTTGATAAAATACATCCTATTGGATGCAGCTAGTGGTAAGAACAGGAGTCAAGACCATATGAATTAGATCCCAACCTTATTAGCCCACATCTGTCTTCTTGTTTAAAGCATATGCTAGTATTATCAGTAAACAAGTTATTTTGATCTCAAGCCTTCAAGACTTTTTGAATACACAAATCAATGCCCCAGTTTTCTTCAGGACTACCATGTACAATTACCCAGTTTAAAATCAAAAAATAAAGTTCTTTGGACTAGATGTATCTTATTTTAGATTAGTCTCACAGAGAACAGTTGGGGAGCATGTCGTAAGATGCTTACTTCCCCTGTCCTGAGAATCTCTGTTAATGCATAAGATTGTCTGGGCTGTGAGTCTGTAGAGGGTGTCCCAGGGACAAGCCTCATTGCAAACCATTTTAATACATTTCTTTTTACAAAACCACCCTATTGGTTAAAGGAGTCCACAATGGGAAGGCTCTACAGACTATATTTAGCATTACTGCTATTACTACATTCACTATTAAATTATTTATGATATTTTATTCTGTATTACAGTAATAAGAGCATCAGAACTGGCTTCAAATCAGAGTTCTGTGAAATTCACATTAATGTCCCACAGAATTCCATGCATTTGAAGTATGAGCTTACCTACTTTTACATATTCCAAATGTTGTTTTAAGGGAATATCTTCACAAAATGGCTGATTTTCCATTGAAAGCAAGTCAAAAAGCACATACATCTGGCAAAGACATTTCATGCTAAACATTTCTATTGAAAAAGGGTCTTAGTTCAACTCAGTTGTCCTTCTATCTTGTGTTAGGCTGTAGACACCACCTCGGTGAAAAGTCCTCCCTTAGGTAACCATTGTCCTCAACTAGGTGAGTGCATACTGAGAGAGAATCCTCAGTGAGAGGATTCTCACTGATGTCAGTTTCTCACTCAGACCCTGCAACAGAGCCTGAGTGAGGCTCTGGGTGGTGATTTCTGCTTTGGTCTGAGCCCCAGAGTAGGATTCAGATTGCCAGCTCTGGCACAAGAAGTTGAAAGACAATTGCCAAAGTTAATTTAGCCAAAACTTTAACAGCTTGTCTTGGGGTGACTTTATGATGCTGTATACCCTATTGCCTACTCTATGCCAGACATGAATCCTGTGCCTTTCTGTGCCTTTAGGCTGGGTCCAAGGGAAAGGGAGGGAAGCCGAGCAAATTCTTCAGCATGGTTTGTGTTCAAGGACTCACAGACCCCACTGTGTTCTCACCGCTGCAGAGCTGAGAAAGCACCTTCCTGCTTTTCCCCAGCTCTCGGCTCCTTTTCTCAGGAGAGAGGTGGAGAGTTAAAATTCTTTGCTTTTTAGCTAGCCTGCTAGCTGAGGGAAGAAAGTTTTCCTGGGACTGTGGTTTTTTCTTCTTCTCCAGGAACTGTTCAGCTCTGGTCCAGAACACCATCACAGGGAGGCCCCACACCGCAGCCTGGAGGTGTGACTCCTGGAGGAGTCAATTCTCTCCACCCCAGCTCTGGAGAGAGCAGAGCCACGCCTACAGAAAGGACTCTGAATATAACAGGTTTTTCTCCATGACAAGAAGGTTTATTATCTAACATTATTAATTTTGTGCCTGTGTGCATTTTCCTTGTTAAATAAACAGGGTTTTTTTTCACTTTCCTCCAAGGAATTTTTTTCCGAACCTGGTGGCAGAGGGAGTGCTGAAACCTGCCTTCTGTAGAGGAGATGTTCCTTCCAGAGCATTTCCCCCCAGTTTGTCTCAAACCGGGACACAACTCTTCTAGAAAAAAAAAGCACTTTGAGAGAAATGGTTTTGGGTTGTTTACCTGGTCTTTCTTTCCATAGTCATTAGCATATTAGCACACTGAAGGGGTCTAAACAGTGGTGGCCACTCTGTATAGGACTTGTCTCTTCTGGCCAGCTGATGTCTAAAGTGAGAGCTCCCTAGTCTTTCTCTAAAATCCCAAAGGCAAGGGTTTAATGATCCACCATACCTTTTGTTGATATCAGTACAAAAATAGTTCATATCATGCTGGCAGTGCCTCTCATGGCACGTTCTTTGCACTACAGATCAGTTTGATCTGATCTGATACCCTAGATTCCTGAAAAAAATAAATCCTCTACCTGAAATATCCCAGCAGTGTTGAGCAACAGCTTAGCAGCCAGGTATTTATCACACTGGGAGTCCCTCTGCTGCTTTGAGTGCAAGCGCATACCTCTTTCCTCATTTGAGCCTCCCCATGGAGGAGTCTCATGCTTACAGAAGATTTATAACACATGGAACTCGAAGGCCCAAGGGCCCCCCCTGCAGCTGCAGGTCTCACTGCCTGTCAGCACAGCCTGCTGGATAGACACTGCTGGAGGCTGGCGCTCCTCTCTTTACAGGCGGAGCAGGCACACCACTGGCACCAGCCACACAAACTTCTCCACCAAGGGTTCACATCTGAGCTGGATTTGAGCCAACTATCTAAGTCACTGAATCTCCACAAGGAAGTGCCTTGTATTTCCTGTTCCTGACAAAAGATTACCTATAAGACATGGTGTTAACGCCTTCCTTCCAGTGACAGAACTTTATACTTTGGTGCTTGGTGTCTGTAAAAAGAGATCTAATACTTGTTGTCAAAAGCTTCCTATAGCCAAAAGGACAAAGAGGATAATTGTGGAAGACATCCAACCCATTTTGGGAAGAATCTGTCATGGGTATGGTATCCCCACAAACAGTCTACTTAACTCTTTCAGTCCGGCTGATGTAACGCATCACTTTGGGCAGTGGCAGCGAAATGAGAGGAATCTGCCCCACTGCTTCACAGCGGAACAGAGAGAGGCTCAGAGTGAAATGTTACATGACATAAGTTTTCTGTGGTCTGAATGAAACCCATGTATCTATTAACAGTATACTGGCCCTTCCCTCCAAGGACCAGCTGGGAAAGCACTGTTCCTAATGGCTACATTCTCATTTGCCAAAGGGAAAATTAGCATTGTATTTCTTCCTTGGGAAGCATTATGTTGTTCATTATTTTAACATTAGAGACAAAGTACAAAAAGTTGATTTGCTGCACAGCACTGGAGTACCACGAAAAAATGCCGATCATCTGAAAAAGTGACATATCACATTAAATGATTTGGCCAATGCATACAAATTTTTATGTAATTTTCCACCAGCTACCAGGCAAAATTATCTCAATTACATAAAAATGCACAATTTTGCAATGTCTGGCTCACTGAACAAAATGATACCACTGCAAGGACAGTTCAAATTATCAGATTCTATAAGCATAATGAAATAAAATACCAATTCAAGAAGAAGGAAGGGGAAAAACAGTGAATATTCCTCCTTTTTATTTTTTCAAACCACTGGAATATATTAGCATCTGCTCAGCCCAGTTTTTTTGTAAGCAGTAGGTAAATGTCTGAGTAAGTGCTATTCCTTGTAGCAGCAAGAATGATTTTTTTCCCCCACTAAACTTTATTACTATTATTTGTCACATTTTTAAATACATAGTTATTTATGCTGGGAAGGGGCTAACCAGGCAACCACCTGACAAGCAAATTCAGATAATACGCTCTAGCAAATAAAAATGGTGACCGCCTGCCAGCCTCCAATATCATTTTCTCAGCAGAGCAGCAATTCATGAGTAATTCAATCAGGTATTCAATAGAAAATTATTCCTGTTTTACAGACTGCCATCACTAACACTGGGGCCTGATTTTGCTGCTTAACCACTTTGGCATACAACCAAAGACTGTGCAGTATTGGATTTTCTCCCGCACTGTTTCAGAAACAGCAATGTGAAAAGAGCGAGACAGAAGGGAGAAATGCAGACAGAGGCCTTTGCATGTTACCATAATATAATCTGCACTTCCATAATAATTTTCAAAAGATTCTTAAGTGGGAAAACATTCACAAAAATTAATAGCAGATCCATAGCACATGAGGAGCATGGTGGCAATGCATTTCAGCTGCGACAAGCTAACAGGTGCAGTTACTCTGTGCTTCACAGAGATGTCCAAGAACAGACCTTAGAGTGTGACAGACATATTGCCTTTTATCGGAGCAAAGACTGACTGAGTCCTTCCTGGTACAATCCTGATGATGGAAAATACATCTTAGCTCCCAAAAATGAAGTCCCAGATCTTCCTTGCTGTAAGGGTGGATTGGTTGCGCAAAGGGGTGTTCCCAGTGCTCCGCCACCCTTCTTCAGAGCAGCCTGTGCCTAGTCTGTGGCTGTTTCCACACTGCCAATGCTCTGCTAGCTTCTCTCCTGCCTGTGGCTTTTTTTTCCCATGTTCACTGTTTTGCTAACAACCTTCACTCTCTCTCAGTTCTCTTATCTACAGTATGCATCATACACAGGCCTAAATTCTTCTTGTCAGCTCCTTAAGCAGCCTCTTTTTTCCTTTTTAGAGCAAATACTCTAAATACTTGGAGTATCATACCATTTATGATGTACCTCCTTTTTCACACAGATGTCCCCAAGCAAATGTAAGGAACAGCAGCAGATGCCTCCAAGCCTTCACTCATTCCTCTCACCATCCCCTTTTCTCCAATCTGTTGCCAACAGAAATCTCTCAGTCTTGGTTCTTCTGCCTAATGAAACTCTCTGACTTACACATAGGTAGAAGAGCAGTGTCCCAGCACACATCCTCTGTAATATATGGTACGTCACAGAGTCCAAATGAGACTTACTCCTTCAGTCTCACAGAAACACAAGGCTGCAAAGTAGGCCATTTCAGTTATAAGCGGGAGCCCCAAAAGGTCCTCTGAACATCTGCTCTGTTTAGCACAGGCTATAAAGCATCTTTGTCTCCTTCGGGTAAAAAAATGGGAAATCAAGCTTCACCAGTTTGAATTGCACAGGACATGGTCCTTGGTGTATCTTTTTAAACATACAAGAACTTTTAAGCTCTGTCACAGGTCGAAGTAGAGCCTTGTAGTTTTATCCCAGCTTTGGAAAGGTTCTAGACTGTCGCCCTGGTTTTCACAGTGCTCCATGTTTTTACTTTTGTAGTAGAAGTTCTCATGCATTTTCTATAAACATAGCTCTTGTTTTTCTAACCGGCTAAGAATGTTTACTGAACTTTTACATTGTTGATCATTCCTTTCTCCAAGGCGGAGAAAGGTGATAGACTGTGTTCCTATCCTGTAAAATGCTAGAGGTGTTAACCTCATCTACCAATGTATGATTGTTTTAGAAGAGGTATAAAGGTGTGATAATAAAGGTGGGCAGGGCCCTTTTTGCTCTGCTCAGTGGTCTTACCTGCTGCCAACCTGCTGTTTGAATCTGCGTGTTCATGTCCGACACTGCGACACTAGACTACTTAAAATACTTATACACAGGACCCAATTTTTTTTTTCCTGATTATGGCAAGAAGCATGGAACTTGATTTTCTATCATATCCCTGCTTTAGTTCAACTACCAGAATTCCAGTTCAACTACCTCATGAAGGGGCAATATCTTATTCTTAGTAGAATCATGCTGTAGCATCAATGTCCTCTAAGTTACTCTTCACTATGATAACAACAGAATCTCATTCCAAATGTTCATACCTTTTTTTAAGTTCTAGAAAATTTTAAAGCATTAGAAGTCATTTTGATCTGAAATGTTCTAGCAGGATTTCACTGTCAGGGAATGCCCTGTCAGAAAGAATCACCCACTGGAAACAATCAGAGAGCAGCCTCTGTCTTATCACAGTCTGTCATTTTTTAAAGTGCAAAGCCTACAGATGAATGATACTGACCTCCAGACATTAGCTGGGAAAGCAGGAGTTCAAGAAAGCCAGCCCGAAGAGATTAGCCTTTCATGGTAACAGACAAGAAGAATTCTATTTAACAACTTGTCGATCATGAAGGTACAACATGGCAAATTTATGTGCTACAACAGTAAATAGAAAACATCTAAATCCTAAATAAAATTAATAAAAGGAATAAAGGAATTAGGTTTGGAAAATAGGGAGTAAAAATCTTGAAGAAATGCGAGTTGCAAAATTGCCTTCTGGGACAGATGTTTCATCTAATTGTTTTACATTTCAGAAAAGGTCTTGACTTCCGCAGACTGTTATAAGTGCATAGGTCAGGGGTAGATAAATGTAGCTGAGCTGCCAATAATGTAAAATGCTTTAAAATAGTCCATGATCTAGCCTCTCTATCTCAATCTGATAGTGGTAAAATATGTTTATTTGCTGCTCATTCCCCAAGTTATTCCTTCTAAACTATTGTCTTTGGGGGAAAATATCCTCATAGGTCTTACATATCCGGCCATAAAAGTTCTTAGACCTAAAAACCTAAGTTTGCATGAGTTACCCCAATAGTTTCACATACGTGCTCTATAGCCTAAAATAATTAGGGCTGTATAATAGGTCTGAAAAGACAACTCTTGAAAGACCCTCTGAGGTAACAGGCATCAAAAACTTTAGGGCCACAGTTAATAGAGAACTGTATTCTATTTTGGATTCTTTTCAGAGATGAAGGATTTTAATTTGCAAATAGCAAATCTATATCAAGCCACCTTAAGCCAGTTCCATGCTGATCTCTGAGGCCGACAGAGTGAGAGGCTGATATCTCACCTGCAGTTCAGGAAATGTGAGGAGAGATTTCAATTCAAACCTCGGCAGGAACAGAGAAGCCTTGTTTGGTAGTTTCTTTCTTGGTGGTCCATACATAAAAGAAAACTTCTTAAAAGAGAATGGATTTTGATTTCTCATTGCAGAAGGGGTCCTTTTAGTCAGTTTTACATTGCAGAATGAAGTCTCTATGCAAGCTAACATCTACAAATAAAAAGTAAAGACTTTTCTTTCCATAAAACATGTTCCTCATTAAAATTTACAGCTTGCACATTTTTTTTCCAGTGCCACTGTTATACTGAGACCGTCTGCTTTGCTCCTACAGCAAACAATCCTTTTCCCTTACATCTATGATGAAGCTTTTTACATTAAGTCTTTATTTTATCAGGCAGCACGGAGAGGATTGTTATGGATTCATGGGGTAGGGAGAAGTAACTGATGGTAAGTGTGTTAAAGCTGATCATCATACACATAAAGAGATAGCATAATTACTCAAAAAAATTATGGGCTCCTGCCAGAAACAGAAAGCAGTTAGTAACAGGAGCAGAAGAAAAATGTAAAATGCACTGCAAATCCCAGAGAAGATTTACAGAAACTGGAATAAACGCCTACAGATTTTACATTACATTGGGGCAATTTTTAAAGCTTCAGCATTGTAAAGAAAATCTTGAAGGAGAAGATAGTATTCAAATTGCTTTGTTCATATAGACATCTGCTTCTGATGAACAACACTCTCTAATAGACTGTGGAAGGAGATGCAGCAGCAGGTCCTTCTGAGCTGGAGGAAAAGGGCTCTCATTTTGTGTTTGCAGAATGTTTCTGTGGTGACGTTCTGTCAGGTGCCTGGTCCTGTGTAATTCTGAGTCCTTCGTAACTTTGCAATGTTTTGATATGTTAAGATGGTTGAAACATGAGAAACGGCCCTGGAAAAAATGAAGTGGAAAAGCCGTTCCCCATTCAAGCATTGAAAAGTAGATATTTTTCGACATTTCAAATTTTTCTCAGGATCATTAACCAAATCATTCTATCATTTTATGATTCTATGATTATCAAATATCTTTTCAAAATGCATAACAAAAGGAATTTTTATAGTTAATCCAAATTAATTTGAGGAAGAAGCGTTAACTGAACTGGTCCCATTTTCAATATTAAATGGCCAGTACTCACATTTTCAGACATATAAAATCAAGATTTTTTTTTTTTTATGTCCATTTCAGAAACAACAATCTAGCCTTAGTTTTCAGGAAAGTAAAAAAGAATTTTTGCTTGAGTCAGCCTTCTAGGAAGAACTCTGCTCATAAGTGATTGCTGTTACAGAACAATTCATATATTCAAACCACTAGTGCGCTTCAACTTCTAAATAAAGTCCACAGTCAATAACTTACCATTTCTTGCATGGTTAATTGTTCACCTGATCAAATCTTGCAGCATTTTTTTCAGCTGTATAGAGTGCTCAGTCCTTTACAATATAAATATGTACAATCATTTTTTTTTTGCACAGAGAATCTATTCTGTTACATCTTCTATACATCATTCACCCAACACAACCTCAGAGCCCATTCAGTTCAGAGGTGCTGGTGTGCTCAGGTTTAGAGCCTCATCTTCCTAACCTTTCCTCAAATCTGGCCATTTAGGCTTTGTATTATTTCTGGAGTTACCTCTGCTTTTTTGGCTTTTTGTAACCAGAAATATGAGGAGGCCTAGGTCTTAATTTACATATCTCTATGTTGTATCAGAGGTTAGGAGAGATAAAACTTCATCTGAAGGCACACTGACTAGCATTTCAAACAGAAGGTACTTCAAAAACTGTGAATTTGGTTCAGCTTTTAGTAAATCTGAATTTATATGGCTGGATTGAAAGTAGAACATTCAAGTCATTGAAAATTAAAGAAAAATTACATTTTATTTCAAGGTTATCAGACTTCCTGCAAGTCCCTCATCATTCATATTTTCTTTCCTGTGTTTAGCAATGCTCTTACTTTCCTGTACAGTTTGTCAGAGCTAGATTGGTACCTCACAGTGTGCATTTATGTCACACAGTACAGAACCAGTGCAACAAGTCTGTCTTTACACTAAGTAATGCAGAAAATAAAATGGAATAAGGGGACATCTAACTTCTTATATTTTAAATGTACCGACACACCATAGGAGATACAGCAGCTAGAATTTAATTTGCTGTTTGCTTGTTCCTCACTGAGAAAGCCTGATTCCTATCAGTTCCCTGATGAGTCTGATGAATGTTATCACATACTGTACCTGTAATTTGCCAGAGATCTTGGGTTTTTTATGCTACAGATAATCCCTGTGGCTTCTTCTTCATGCCATTGGGAAATGTACTTTCCCTGAGTAACCAAGAATCAAGAATACTGAGCCTGTCCTTTCAAAACTTTTGCATGTCTCAATGGGACTTGGATAACAACCTTTTGTTCCACACTTTTCTCTGTAGGATATCTGCCTTGAGAGAAGAAACATATTACGGGAGCTTAGAATAAGCCTTTTCTAAATTTCAAGTTTCTAAAAATCTCATAGGATTTGTACTAGAGGATGGCCTTTAGTCTTTGTTGCAGTAACTTTCAATTAAAAAAAGAACCATGTCAAGTAGCCCACAAACCACTGGAATAGCTGGTGAGTCATTACAACCAAGGGTCTCTAAATAAATCATATAGTTCTGTGTTTGTATTATACTATGCTACAGGGTCGATCCAGAGCAATCATTACTCAATGAGAGAATTGCTTTTTCAGTTTTTTACTATCCACCGAAGGGTACTTTTGAGAGTATTCATTGACAATACACTGGCAAAAACACTCTTTGGCAGCTAGTAACAGAGAGATTGTGATTCTAAAAAAGTACAGTAACTTTCTGAGGGAGCTAATTATACTCTATTAGTGAATTCTTCATTGCAGCAATTTTCTACCTGATTATACCACTAATTATTGTCTCTGGCACAGGATGAATAGCTATTGAATAATATACTTGATATTTCCCTCTGTATCAAATGAATATTGGCTACCACTATTATATTTGAGTAATGTATTTCAAAAGATGATCATTTTACCATAAGAAAAAGGCCTCTCACAGGATGAGACTGCATTCTTGCAGCAAAAGTATATGTAAGGAGTCTGTCCAACAACAAAACTTCAGATTATATATATTAATAATGCTTTGCATTTGTATAGTATGTACAGCCAGTCTGAGAGCGACTTACTCACTACTGAATAATCTTCATTCATATTAGTAGTCCCGTTTCACAGGTATGTAAAAATAAATGCAGTGCTGATTAGGCCAGCACTGTCAAATCACTACACCTAATTTTATCAAGCTAAGCATTCACATTTCTCCTCCTAAAGCAGTGGACTCGATTCCCAAAGAAGCTGAGGGAATTTACTCCTCATTGAACTCTCTGCTTAACATCTTAGCTATATTTAAACATTCAGACTTTAAAATGTTGCTGTAATTGGCTTAAATGCAGAAAAAAATTATTCCAGAACTTTATGTGGGCATATTCTGGCTCCTGAGTTTGTTTTCTAAACACCAAGAAAAATGTCCTCTATTCTATTATGAAATACAGAATTTGCCATTTTTTCCCAGCTTCCAAAAGCCAATGTTAAATTCAAGGGGTTTTTTGATACGTCATCAGTTTTCCCCTCTCCTTAACTGATTTAATTACACAGCTTTACAAATAAGTTCAAAATCATATGTGGCGCTAGCAATGCATAAAATTTTAGATGCTGGCTTTTGTGTAACCTTGTAAACAGTTTTTTCATTCTGCTTTTGCTTGCCCACTAATTGGTCAGTGATTTCAGGAAACCATTATTCTTTTATAACTCACAGTCTTAAATATCAGTTATTCATCCAAAAGTATAATACTAAACACGCATCCACAGGAAGCAGTCTTTTATCAGCAACAGTAATGTGTTAACTTCCAATTCCTGTCAGTGAACTTGACAGAAACTTTCTGAGCCCTCAGTACCTTGAATGCTTGGTCATGCCTACAGTGAGGAATGACTCTTTATGCTGGGATGATGATGTTGCATGGTTTGTCTGCGTGCACCCTGGCAGAGCTGAAAGTGGTGCTGTAGGCTTGGCCCTACACTGAGTTCACATGGCCATCCTGTGATGAGGCTGGCTGGCAACCAAGCTTCTCTGTACTTTACTCCACAGTGCAGTCATGTCTTTATTCCCCTGGGTTTAGAAAGGTCGAATGGTTCCCAGATCTAGGATAGGATGAACAGTCTGGGCAGGGACCTGTCTTTTTGCAGCTGTGCTGGCAAGCCTCAGTCAATGTTAATTCTGTCAGTTAACAAAAACCTTCCATAAGGGCATTTAGAAAGCCAAAAATTTCCTTTCTGGCTCACTCACTTCTTGAAAGACTCACATCCTGAAAGCCCATCAATCTTCCCCCCACCAATTTTACCTTATTTTCATTAATTCCCATTTGGGAAAAAAACAAACTTTAATGATGTAGCTTTTTCACCAAAATCACCTACTATTTTCCATCCAGTTCTGCTAATGAATGAATGGATTTTCTACATCTCTAGGGACTGTATGTCAGTGAAGGGGGAAATTCTAACCCAAAATATTTCAGCTGCCCTGGAAGATTCTGGGAATCCAGATAATTTCCTCCTGCTCTGAGCACCAATGGCAAAATGAGATGGATGCAAAATTCAATTAGATTTGAAGGGCTCAGCTGGCCATCATTTTAGAACAGTATCAAAGGCATTGGAATCAGCATATCGCATTTCTTTTGACAGCTTGTGGAAAAGCAACCAATGAGAGAGTACAAAATGTCATCCTGGCATACCTCATATGTCAGTGTGCAACAGGGACCCCAGGAAACCTCTTCTATGGAGTTGTTGAAGAGGAACAAAGGATTTTGCAGAAACATTGCAATCCAAAATTGAAAACTCATATTCTTTTGTCAGAGGAAAGTTGAGAGCAACTACCATTAAAAGGATATAAGTTTTTGTGGGAAATGTTTAAATGTTTCACAATCTTGGAAATAAATCAGAATCCTGACCTGGAAAAAGTTTCAGAGGTGATTTATGTGGTACAGATATAAATAAAATGCATGGTATGTAGAACATAGATGCATCGAGATGCAAAAATTAAGCTAAATTCCTGAAGATTACAGATGGAAATAGCAGGGGGATACGAAATTAGGGATTTAACTGTAACAGCTGAGAATGGAATGACTGCAGCAGTAAAACAATTCTCCAGTTGTACAAAACAACAGTCTCTGACTCAGATTTCTAACCAGAAACACAAAAGTTCCCAGAGTAAAAGGAGAGGAAAAAAATCAATCACAAAGGCAAAAGTTTGCAGGGAAATTGCAGTGTTCATCAAATCAATTTTTGTTGCAAAGGTGAAAATTTCCTGTCAGAAAAAAAGGCATTGTTATGAAAGTTTGTTTTGATATGTATCCTGTAAAATTCTAAAATTAATTTGTTTTGCTTTCTGGTTTAGATGGCCCATAATGACAGTCACTGTATTGGATTCTGTTGAAAAAATGGGTCAAGCTGAAATGGGGGTCTTAGAATCATAGAATATGCTGAGATGAGAGGGACCCAGCAGGATTATCAAGTCCAGCTCTTGGCATTCCACAGGACAGCCCTGAGAGTCACACCACAGCAAGAGTGTTGTCCAAACACTCGAACTTTGCCAGGCTTGGTGCTGTGACCACCCCTTCCCTGGGGACCCTGTTCCAGTGCCCAAACACCCTCTGGGTGAAAAACCTTCTTCTAATATCCAATGTAAACCTCACCTAACACAACTTCAGGCCATTCCCTCGGGTCCTGTCACTGATCACCACAGAGAAGAGATCAGTGTCTGCCCCTGTGCTTCCCCTCACAGGAAGTTGTAACTGCAATGAGGTCTCCCCTCAGTCTCCTCCAAGCTGAACAGACCAAGTGACCTCAGCTGCTCTTCACACGGCTTCACCTCCAGACCTTTCGCCATCTTTGTTGCCCTCCTTTGGACACTCTCTAATAGTTTAATGTCCTTTTTATATTGTAGCACCCAAAATTGCCTTCAGGACTCGAGGTGAGGCCGCCCCAGTGCAGAGCAGAGGGGGACGATCCCCTCCCTTGCCTGGCTGGTGATGCTGTGCCTGATGCCCCCAGGACACGGCTGGCCCTCCTGGCTTCAGGGCACTGCTCACTCATATTCAACTTGCCATTGACCAGGACCCCCAGGTCCCTTTCCACAGCACTGCTTTCCAGCATCTCATTTCCTAGTATATGCACACAACCAAGGCCGCCCTGTCCCAGGTGCCTTACCCCTGAGACTGCTGGCTGCCATTCATTCAGAACATGTTTTTGTTCAGAGCTTTAAAAACTAAAGCTATTTTCCAAAATATGGGCTGCATATATATGGCTGATCAGAAACCATGCTATTGAAGAAGCATTATTTCTTATTTTCTTGGTGGAGCTTTCAGAATTTTTGGGTACTAGGAACAGTCCAGGAATCTTCAAAAAATTGTGAATACAATCTGGAATAAGAGAACAACCTGCTATGTGAAACTGAAATGGAGCAAAAGCTTTGCAGGTTAACTTCTCACTGAGAAAGTGCCTGGGAGATATGTGAGAGAAGGTATAACCCACTGTTTTGTTTCTACTGTGTATCAAAAAATGAGAGCTTGCATGTATTTTCTGGACATAAAACAAGACCTACTGAGTTCCATTTAGCCTTTTTATCTTTCTAGGCAGTGAAACCTTCAGATCATAGGTTCCGGCATATTACTGAACACCAAAAGAGCATCAAAAACCCTAACAAGTAACAAAATTTACTGTTATAGGCAAATAGGCAAATGATGAATAATGCAAGGGAAATTTGGGGGCAGAAGGCTGAATTGAGAATTCATTTAGTTAATTAGGCCATTGTTAAGACAAACCTGCTTTGGACTTTGAAAATACCTGCTCAAACTTGTCATTCCCCCTACCCAATCTAAAATACACAAATCCTTCCAATCTAGCTTCATTCACAGTCTAATCAAGACAGAAATTTTTGGGTCATGTATAAGCCTAAAAATACATTAATTTTATTTCTAAGAATATGACCTTAACCACCTTAGGTAATTAATCATCCACTCCTAGTAAGGGTCATCATTAGCAATTAACCAGTCTGTTTACTGTGGCTATCATCACACTATATCCATGTATTCTTGTATTTCCCTTGGTTATTATTAGACATCAGTAGAACAGATGACAGCACCAGGCCTCTATCATTATTCCTTATGAAAAGCTTTATGATTGGCTGCCCATTAGCAAAAATCGGATCTCACAGCTCATGTACCCTAAGCCCTCAGGACCAATGCTAACATCACCCAAATGCAGGCATTTAAGGGATATGCACTGCAGGGCCTAAACTTCTGAAAGAAACTGAGCATCAGTCTATTTCTTAAATAAGGTGACTGGATCAGAATGCTATGCATAAAATTGGTACAGTTAGAAGTCATTAGTCAGCCCAGCTTCTAAAGGAGTTTCCAAAAGAATAGGCTTAAACTGAAGGATGATAGAAAAGTAAAATGTTTGTCCATGTCTTCTGTGTGTTGTTGATGTTGGAACTGAAATCAACATTAATTTTTTTCTCCAAATGAAAAAGTGAAATTCAGTCATTTTTAGTTCTGTCCAAGTCATCCTTTTCTACAATGACTACAACTCATGGTTTTTAACAATATTTACCTTACATCATCAGGTAAATATTCCATTTCTTTTATTAGTATTTGTTATTTTCAGACTATAGGAGAAACATATTTTAAGAAAAATATGTGTACTTTAAAAAAGAAATCCAAACATATTGATATGACACTTTACTAGTTACACACTGAAATATTTTCAGAAAATTGTATCAAGTGAGTATTTGAAAGACTGTAGTAGACACAGTGCTCTAAAAGTGTCCAAAAGTGAAATGTCAAATCTACAAAGACTAGGGAAGTCTACTAGGGAAGATCTCTGTTACACATTCTCAGCCAGCTATTTTTTCTGGAGTGTTTATTTGGAAGTATCATTGCAACTCGACAATGTAGTAAATTTTAATCAGATACATGAAAAATATATAATCTGAATATTTCTCACCATGACCATGATGACCCTTCTACTGATCCGATTTGTAAGCAGAAAGAAAATTCCCTATGCAAATTTGTGGGTGGTGCTGAAGGGAAGATTTACTGTTTGACTAATTTGTCAGGGACTCCATGTTTAACTGTATAATTATATATATTAGCACAAGGATTCCTCACGTGACAAAGCTCTAACTAGTCACTAAATATTTGAAGTGATGTAGACCACCTTTTGCTCCTAGATAATAATGCAGCATTTCCAGATGCAGAGCAAAAGATGGCACAGTTAAATAGCCTTAGTGTATACCCTTAGTTTTCACTGAGATGGATAAATATCTCAGCTCCAGGCAAGTTGCCTTATTTGTCCCTGCAAACAAGCCAATATCCAAAGAACTGCACAAAACCAAGCTTCACATCTTCTTTGATTTTGTGGCATTAAAACCATATTTATAACCTACTTAGTAATAAGGTTTTTTAAATTTTATTTTATATTAAGAGGTCTGAATTCTACAAGTATTTGTACAATGGAGGATTTATAAGGCAGATTTTCAAATTATAAAGTACATTCACCAGACAGCATTCTGCCTAAGTCCAGAACAACCCTGGTGTGCTGAATGAACAGTGATCATAGTTATGCAGATGCAATACATCTGGATTACCTTGTTTGCAGAAGTTGAATGGCTTTGAATGATGCTTCCTTCTGGTGCAGCTAGACTGCTCTACCACACAGAAATGCCATTTGCCATACCAGAGCTTTACAACCTTGACAAATATCTTTCCTCAACATCATAGTTTCCAACATGTGCCATAAGGAAATTCTTCCACATTGAACCAATTCTAAAATTTAATAGATTTATAGTTTTAGAGGCAGATGCGGGGAAGGCTGTGGATGTTGTCTATTTGGACTTCAGCAAGGCCTTTGACACTGTCTCCTACAGTAAACTCCTGGACAAGCTGGCAGCCCATGACTTGGACAGGTGCACTCTTCGCTGGGTTAAGAACTTGCTGGATGGCTGGGCTCAGAGAGTGGTGGTGAACAGTACTGCAGCCAGTTGGCAGCCAGCACTAGTGGTGTCCCTCAGGGATCTATGCTGGGGCCAGTTTTGTTTAATATTTTCGTTGATGACATGGATTAGGGTATTGAGTCATTAATAAATTTGCAGATGACGCTAAGCTGGGAGCGTTTGTTGATCTGTTGGAAGGTGGGAGAGCTCTGCAAAGAGACCTGGAAAGGTTGGATGGATGGGCAGAGTCCAATAAGGTGAAGTTTAGCAAGTCCAAGTGCCGAGTCCTGCATTTTGGCCACAATAACCTCCTGCAATGCTATAGGCTGGGTGCGGTGTGGCTGGACAGTGCCCAGGAGGATACTGGTCAGTACTGGGGGTACTGGTCGACAGCTGATTGAACATGAGCTAGCAGTGTGCCCTGGTGGCCAAGAGGGCCAACAGCATTCTGGCCTGTATCAGGAACAGTGTGGCCAGCAGGAGCAGAGAAGTCATCCTTCCCCTATATTCAGCACTGGTGAGGCCGCACCTTGAGTACTGTGTCCAGTTCTGGGCCCCTCAGTTCAGGAAGGATGTGGAGACACTTGAGCGTGTCCAGAGGAGGGCGACGAGGCTGGTGAGGGGCTTGGAACACAAGCCCTATGAGGAACGGCTGAGGGAGCTGGGGTTGTTTAGCCTGGAGAACAGGAGACTCAGAGGTGACCTTATCACTCTCTACAACTTCCTGAAAGGTGGCTGTAGTCAGGTGGGGGTTGGTTGTTACCCCTTTTTCCAGGCAACAACTGACAGAACAAGAGGACACAGTCTCAAACTGCGCCAAGGGAAATTTGGGTTGGATGTTAGGAAAAAGCCTTTTACTGAAAGAATTATTAAGTTCTAGAATTGTCTGCCCAGGGAGGTGGTGGAGTCACCATCCCTGGATGTGTTTAAAAAAAGATTGGATGTGGCACTCAGTGCCATGGTTTAGTTGAGGTGGTGTTAGGGCATGGGTTGGACTTGGTGATCTTGAAAGTCTCTTCCAACCTGGTGATTCTGTGATTCTGTGATTCTGTGTGATTTTTGCATTTTGCTGTCTGTGTGAGAAGATCATATCATTCCACTTCACAGTTTCTTAACTAAGATAGAAACCTCTTGTACTGTTGGAGAGTTCATCTTTTGAAAAAGAGACAGGCTTGATGCAAATCTTTCTAATAATAAATAATTTACCATAAGTTCCCTGTTTTAAAGTAAATCATTTACTGGTTAATTAATTTCATACCTAGATAAATGGGGCCTTTTCATGTTTGAAATAGTCTGCCTTCAGCTTCCAGCCACTGAGGTTTACAATGACTTTTCTAATTTTCTAAGCACATCTCTACTGTCTGATACCTACTGTCCATTTAAGTTCTAAAGAATCAAGTCATCTTATAACATGCAGGTAAAAACTGTTCTCTCTTGTTTGCCCTTCCTCTGCCCCACTGAGCTCTGGCTGCAGCTCTAATGAACTACATGTATTGGCTTTTGTGACTTTTATGTATTTCACATAGACTGTGAAATACACAGGTCAAGTGGATGAAAAAGAGAAGGCAAAAGTTTGGCAAATCCTTATCTACAGTTAAGGAAGTATGGTCATTGAAAAGGAAGCATGTAAGTTCTTTCTAGGTTAAAGTCTTGGATTTCATTATGTTTCTTTCAACTACAGCAAAGTTGGGGTACACAGGGTTCCTTGTCTGAAATGCCTCAATTTTCTCTTTAATGAAAATTACTGAGTAATGATGCAAGCAGAAACGCTTTGTGACTTTCATCAGAATAGCTTTTTTTAGCAGAGTTAGCTCCAATAACCCACTCTTAAATCTAGTCACATAACCAGACCAAAAAAAGCATCAGATTTAGCTTGAAGCAGGAATATTATAAATAAGTAATAATAATAAATAACAAACAAACAAACAAACAAAACAGACCAAACCCACAATTAGATGGTTAGCCTATACCTCTTCAAGCTGTCTAGGGACTTTTTCATTTAGATGTTATGCTTAAAAAGCAAACATTGCATTATATTTTACATCATTTGAGAAACAGAACTAAAGGAAAATCAGGGTGTTAAGTGAACAAACTTGGTATTGTATATTCAAGAATGATTTAGCATGCCATTATTGAAGTCACCAGCAGCAACTGCATAGTTCAATTTGCTAAAGGTATTATACTATTAAGCTATACTCCCTTCTCTTTTTTCTAAAATAAATCCTCCTGTATTTAAATTTGTCAATCTCAATGCCAGCTAAAGTTGAATGTATTTTGGAAAATGTGACTATCCTTCCATATCAAATAATTATATCTTTCATTAATTTTAATGTTATTTCACTGATATGAAAATAATTCTTCTGTACCTAGGTTAGGCAACAATGTCACTTCATGTATTTTACTAATGAACTTTTACATTAAGAGTCAGAGCTAAATTATTTTGCCTAATTAAAAGAAAAGTTAATTTTTTGACATCCACAGGTAACATCTATTCTTCATCTTCCTGACAATAATGGGCTGTGCCAGAAATGCTAGGGGGAAGTATGTTTTTTCTGGTGAAATGACTGGATCAGGACTCAAGAGACCTCATTCTGCTGCAGACTATCTGTATGACCTTTGGCAAGTCACTTGATAGATATTATTTTCTGATTGCAGATATAGCTATTAAGCATATATCTGCCAGGTGTGGTAGGGATTTATTTGCTTTATATTTAGGGGTCTAGAAGTAGCTCAGAATGCTGAATCCTCCATGAAACAATGAATTTGAGAATATGACTGGAATATGAAAGAAATAAAAGAGTTCTGAATTAGAGAAATGCTACTAATCTACTTAAAAAATACATAAAAATACTATTAGAAATAAAATCCATTACATGATAATGTGTAATATCAAGAAAATAAACTTACAACTACTAGGCATTTTGGCAAAAAGCCTCTCAAGGACCAATTAGAGATATGAGTATTGTTCACAACTCTGCTTTTCTCCAGGTGCCATGTGTTACCACTGGCAATTCTTATTAAATATCCTTTCCTACTTAAAACACTACACTGTAGTGTCACGCCTGAAAATGTTACCCTCCATTCTTTCACAGGATAAATTATTCCTAGTGCTTGATTGTTACTGCAAAGGGATACCTGGGGAAGGGCAGAAAAGGAGAACACTAACTGTTAAATTGGTGTTCCCAAGAGAAATTTGGTCTCTTGGCAGTCGTGGAGTACTGATGATCATAGGGGAGGAGCAAATACCAGTATCTGATTTGGCTGGCATGAATCTGAGGGATGCACTTAGTACCAAGAAAACACTGTAGAGTTCTTGTTGTCTTACATATATTTACAGTCACTCCTAACATAGTAAAAAAAGGGATATGAAAATCATTTTTTCCCCTGTGTAACATAATGGTGGCTAAGTTTACAAGACTCTGGGAGTGATGTCTTTTAAAGCTCAGACAAGTTTAGCATGCCTACTGAAAAGAGCTTATACTCTGTGACCAGTTTGCACTACATTCAATGGGAAAGAACAGAGAGAAACTGCACTAATGGAAAAGTCAGATGAATCATCTGGGATGGATCACCCGGCAAAAGGCTGTTTTAAGTGCAGTGGTGCAGGAGAATTTAATGCATGAGAGAAGGTACTGTGTACAAGGAGAAAAGGAGAGAGAAAATACAGACTGGTGAACAACAACCACAGAAAAGACTTGTGCCATGTTGCAAACAATAATCATCAATGTATTATAACTCTAATATAATAATTAATAAATACTAATTAACTGATACTAGTAATAATCCAGCAAGTGCTGTTGCTCTTTCACATTGATGTTCTGCCATTTCAGGATATCTATGTCAACTCTATTCAAGCGTTAGTACACTTTGGGCCCTCAGAAAAGACAGCATTACAAGTCTACGCGGAGTACAACATCTTGTTTCATAGGGACAAAGGAGGGAAAAAAGGAGTTCTTGCTTTTGTCACCTTTTCTTACCCATGTTCTCTTCCTTTCTTCCTTATCCCTGCTACTGGGCACATCACCCACCTGCCAGTCCTCTCATTTCCTCTTCTTTTGGTCTCACTTTTATGCAGCTCGCAGAAAAGTAAGGAAAAGGAAATACACTAAGTGTGTATTTGATAGACAGATGAGAGAAGGTGGAATGCCTTCACCACAGAGAGGAGGTAAGATAAGTGTAAAAACAGAGTGAAAACTCTTTGGAGGTGGTGAATGATGTCTGATAAATCGTGCACTGCTTACTCAGAAAACTCATTTGTATACAAGTACCTGGAAAGGAAAACAGGTATAATTAAAGACTAAATTTCACAATAATGCATGGAAATTCTTTTAAGCTACAATATCAGATGCTATTTGAATGACTGCAATATCTTTTTGTTGTTGGTTAGGATCAAAGTCATCAACTATGTCAGTCTGGGACATTCTCACTGTAAAAACGTTCAGACCACAGCCCTCAGCCCCCTGCCTGCTGACCATGTGGTCATATATTAGAGAATTAATGCTATTAATACTGGTACAGCTTAGTCTGAAATCCTGCATGTAGTCACCAAAAATCAATAAAGTTAATTCTAAAGGGACGAGAAAGGGTGCATTAAAATGTCATGTATGATGTAGAACATATTTTGCATGAGTGAAAAAGAAAACAAAGTTCTTCAGCCTAGAAGGGAAAACTAGTAAAACCAAGACTGAGTGAGGATATTATCATTTCCTAAAAATACATCAGTGGAATAAACAGAAGAGAAGGAAGTTCAAGAAAAACAGCTATTGCCTAAAATGAGCAAAATAACATTGTATGGTAAAGGGCAATGCTGACACAAGAACAAATGAGCAAAACCTAGATGTGACTCAGTTTAGCCTACAATTTATGATATTTTGCAACACTAGAATACGATTTTATAGCAATATTCTAACAGAAATATTGGGCAAAAATCTATGCTTTTTTGGTCTTAAACAGAGCTTATTATGGTCAGGCAGATATGACTACATGATAAAAATTGCAATATATTGTTGGGCATTATGATCCAAGGATCTTTATGTTGCTATTGCAGATGTCTTGGGCACATGCACGGGCACAGATGAAGATGGTTGCTAAAATTGCAGAAAAAGGATTTATTTCAGCAACATTCATAACCTTCTTCCCATAAACTCTAAATTTAATGGTATTATTATTATTTTTACTTCTCCAATTTTCCTTGTTTTGTGAAGTTCTCATCAGAACACATCAGCACACAGCCTCATCTTCTTAGCCATACAGTCCCATTGCAGCAGCACCTACACACATACAGCACACAGAAATTGCTGGAGTCTACCTGCATCTATGAGTTTCTTCTGTGTATATATCCACAGTTAAAATACCTTTTTTAAAGAGATGTCTGCTATTAGTGGCTGCCTGTTTAACATTCAATGTACCAATTACAAGCAAGAGGACTGTGTATAACAACTTCACCTTGAGTCAGGGAAACAAGGGTTAAGTGACTTACTAAATGGGCTGCTTGCTAAAACAATGCATATAGTTTGCCTAACATTTATTACATGTGTCAAGTAGGAAAAGGAAGGATACAAGACTATTGATAAAGGGAAGCAGCCATGACCAAAAGATCCTGCTTTGGACCTAGGATCCAGTTCAAACCACCCTTGGGGTTCGAACTTGGGCCAGGGATTCAGGAAGCATGTGCAAGGAAGCAAGGTGAAAAGTTCAAATTGAGGAAGACTCCTTACTTCATCCCAGAGACCCCAGCACGAGGCACTGTGCAAGTGCAAGCCATATGGAAATGACTTTGGGCTCATTATAATAGGAAGAGGGGCTAGGCAGGGCTAGGAAAAGAATATGTATAGGCATATTTGGAAACTTAATGAATAGGCAGCTTGTAACTCGATATATACCAAGCCAAATGGTATTGCAGGTGCACATGCATTTGGTGGGGCAATTCACATCCACATGTGCCCCAGCGCTGGAGTAAACATACCTACTTTACTACTTATTTCAGTAGTGGAGTCTTTTCCGCGTATCAGCCTAATGGGATGGAAATACTTTAGCATAAACTCTGAAGTATAAGGATCATATGTATAAATAATTTTTTTTATGTCATGGGAATGTTTATTGCTTTTTTTAACTCAGATACTACATTGATAACAGTGTAGAACAAAAAATACAGATTATTTTGTTGTAGAGAAGACAACAGAGAATGGGTCTGCAGATACTCCATCCCAATCAGCATTGACTAAAGAGTAGCTACACATATGGAACCACATAATATGAAACAATCGTAACTTATAATTAAACTTCTTGGTTAAATTTATCACTCAGTCCATTGTGTTATTCCTGTGCCATCAGTCAGCATGTTACCTTTAGTGAGGTGCCTTTGTTCTTCAGTGAACACACCTCCATGAACAAGAAGGATGTTAAAAGGTTTATTCATAGCTACAGGTAGAGTAGAGCAATAATACTGTAACAGCCCTGTAGGCATAATGGTATAACCTTTTTGTCCCGTATAGATCTTCAAAGAAAGTTGTAATAGGAGGTCTATAAGAGTACTTTTTTTTTTTCCATTATTGCCATACCAGTGAGTTTCTATGACCCTTCTGCAATCCTGTTTTGGAATGGGATGTCCCATCCAATCTCATTCTCTGTGTCTTTTTCCCCCTCCCTGTCTCCAAAAAGAATAATATAAAAATGTTGTGCTGATCAATTTTTCTATGTAGACAAGATGAAAAAGTCCTCAGTGTTCAGAAACAAAGGCCATACTCTGTGGCAGTAAGCCAGAGGATTTCTGACAGTTGACATTCAACAAACAGTAGTGCTTTTGAGAGAACATGGCAAGCAACTGAGGATACGAAGTTTAAATTTGTTTGCATAGCTTTTGTACTGTATAATAGGTCAACAGTGACAGATGCAGACACACCTGAACTTACAGTGTCTTGCCAAAGCCAGAAAGACACATCTAGAAGTGAGCTGGCAAGTCTGTCTGTGATTGCTTTACCAAGTGAACTTTCTCTGCTGGGCCTTAGCCAGGTGAGGGGTTTATGTACATTGCATTTTTTATTAAGCACAGCATGTCCTGCACATCTGAAAGTCATCTTGATCCCCATACCATCAATACCGAGAACAGCCAAAACTAGAAGATTCACAATGTATTTATTATAAATTATAGTCAACTGATAGACACTTTAATGCAAAGATGGCCTTCTATGTTGAATTCATGGACAAAAACTCTGCAAAATATTTTGTCTTCTTTCTTGCTGCACAAAACAATATAATTTATAATTTCGCTCAAAATTTGTTTGGCCTGCCTGTTCTTAAAAAGCCTCTTAATAGCTATTCCATAACCCCTCTTAGACAGAAAAAAACATCCAGTTTGTAAACTTTTTCTCTGTTACCTTCCTTCCCTATGACCCAGTATATCCTTCTCAACATGATAAGCAAACATTCCTTTATGTGACAATACAAGTCTCATTAAAAGGTTAAGAATGCAACTTGCTTCTACATCTTCATCTTTAGACTGAACATGGATCTATCAGATGTGGAAGAACCTCTGTGTTTTGATTGTCCCTGGTACTTCCTCTCCCGTATTTTTGTATGCAAGCAGGTCCTGATTCAATGCTCATACTCTTTCCATCACATGACAAGAAGCTGTGACATCATGTGGATAAGACTGGCACATTTTGTCCACATGATAGATGTTCATTTGTCTGTTCAACTATGTGGCAGCAGTACAAAATCTTTAACTACATCCAAAGAAGTGGCAGGTTTAGCTAAACCTTAGAGATGGCTCCTCTGATTTGAAGCAGCAGCAACATCCGGTGAAAAGCTGCTAGTCCAGCTGGAGCTTGCTCTGTGCCTGTGACTGCAGTCAATTTTTTTTCTGTCACTAAAAAATACATCAATAATGGATAATATTTGGAGTAGAGAGCATGAAGGAGAAAGAGAAGGGCTGTGGATATGGCTGCCCTCTGCGGTACTGCAAGTTCTAATCCACAATTACGTTTGCCTCTTGGCCCTTCTTCATACAAGGTTTCCATTTTGGAAGCAAAACTATCTAGAACATACTGTCCTGAGACTGTATATTTCATTTTCCAAAGCAAGCTTTCTTTACTGTACAAGTAAATTCTTGTAGCCATGTATCACACAAAGTGAGATTTCTTCTATAAAAGTTTTTGTGTGTATATATAATGGTATCTTGTTTTTTTAATTTACGGAGTGTTTCCTTCTTTTGCTTTGGTTAAGGATAATCAAGAGAGCCTGTCTGACCTTCTCCACTGTAGGAACTATTATATGTGCCGGTTTTGTTATATCCACAGTTGCACTTATTCTTTCCCTAATAATTAGCCCTCACTTCTTTAATCTCTCTTCATATGGAAGCTCCCATCAAAGGCTTATACAGAGAACTGGATTTGGTTTTAGAAAAGAAAACTTCTGTTAAACTAATTGAGAACCTCTTTGAGGAAAATGGAACAAACGTATCAAGATAAAGGGGGAGAGCATAAAAAATTAAAAGTAAGCTTTCTTTTCTTTGCATACTGAAATACCTCAGGCTAAGAGCTTATTGAACAGGGCACATATATTATTATCTCCTTCTCAAGGGACTTGCTACTAAAGGCTTTTTGTCCTCACTATTAGTTATGTTGGCAGGTGTTCCTCGCAGCTCAGAACTTGGCCATTTGGATGTCATCATTTAAGTTATATCAGAATCTCAATCTCCTGACAGGTGCAATTTGATGTCATTCTGTGCTACACAAAAATATATTTCTTAAATGCAACACATTGGGCTGTCACTTTTTTCCTGGCATAGAGCAGAACTTTAGTGAATACTACCATTTGATCTCAGCACATGGCTTGGAGCTCAACTGATTGATTGTTAGCGTTCATCTTATTCTTGTGAACCTGTCTCTACTATTATATGATTTTGGTTTAATCTCACTAAAAAATCCACACTGTTAATTTTAGCAAGATCAACACTGACAGATTTTGCATTCTCTGGAACCTGAGGGCTTGGATAAAAAGTTCTGTCCTGCATATGGAAACTCATCAGAACACAGACATTGGGCTAGATAGTGTCATACAGAATTTTGGTAGACATTAACTTGAGGGGGTTTTTTTCCCAATAAATTTTCCGTAAGAATTTCAAATTACATGTGTTATAATCTTTTGCCAGGAGTGAAAAAGGACAAGGACCAACATCCTGTGGTCCTGCTAAAAAGTAGTTAAATGCCACCAGCTGCTTCCCACAGGAGCCTGGGAAAATACATCATGTCGCCTGAACATGCTAAAGAACACAACTTCTCACCTGAGTTAAAAAGGAGCTGAAGAGTTACAATTTTGTGGCATTGGGAAGGATGAGAGAAACATATTATGGCAATTTGGAAAACCTAAATAGTTGAAAGAAAGGAACATTGGCACTTCTGGGCTTTGTTCATTATCAGCCTGTCCTCTTCCTACAGCTGTCAGTATGTTGGCGGAGTGCCTCTCTCCTTTCTGGGCTATTCACCACTCACGGTTTTTTGCCCAGCCTCAGAGAAATCCAACTGTTTCACAGTCATCTGCTGTTGTTCCTAAGTGGTGTATAGTTTCCTGGGAATCTATTAGCAACATGACCTGAAGCTTTGCTGAACAAGGAGCACCAGGGTTCCTGTCCAAGGTTGCTGTTTTGGGGCCATCAGCCTCACAGATGTTGGTTTTGCCCCTTGCTCTTGGTTGCTGGTATGAGCCATATGGAGGCATGCTTCCTCTCCTCTCCCAATTCTTCTGGCCACATTTCACAAGAAGCTCTGCAGCAAGTCAGCTTTTGTTTAGGATTCCTGCCTCAGAGGCTTGGCAGACCTCTCATCCTAAAAATCCTGTACATGGCTTTCTTGTCCATCCATTGCGAACCAGGAATAAAAATGTTGTGTTCATCACAACTTAATGGAAAAATCTTCTTTTCCAAGACATCATGGCCCAAAGTGTTACCTCATATGCATGCAGATGACATATGATGCTGAAGGGATCTCTGTGTGTGCCAATGAGTGCTGGCAGCACACCCCTTCCCTCAGAGGGATGTCTCTCTATCTGAAGTTCTCAGAACCTATAGATTACCCATCTCTCTCTTCCCCAACAGATGTCAACAGTTGGATCTTGCCTTCAGGCTTACACCTGGGGTTGAGACATTTCCAAATTACATGAACAGGCCACAAACACAGGAAAAATATAAGAGCTCATTTTAACTCAGCCATCCTCTGTGCCCATGAGTGTATGTTGTACTTTCAATATGGAAAAAGTGTGCAATGGAAGACAAAACTCACTTTCAGTTTATCTTCTTTTAGACATAATTTTAGAGTATATTCCTGAAAGGCAGTCAAGATAATTTTGAAATATTCACAGTATTTTTAAAAACAAGTGTGTCAGTGGCTTTTCAGTGGAAACCAGTATTTTAAAGTTAGAGATTTTCTCAGAAGTTAGGACAAAACACTACAAAGTGTTGACTGCCTGGAAAATGAGATTTGCCAAATCAATTATGTCATTGATTTTTCTGCATGGGTAGCTCACCTCCTGCAGTACCCAGGAAAAGCACTTCCTTAAAGACTAGTGCACCAATCCAATCAGCCATTAGCTATTTGTGTTGGCTTTTTTTGGCATGTTATCTATCAAAGAGAAATATACACATTTCTTACACAACCTCATCAGATGGTAGTCTTTTTCCTGAAACAAAAGGCTGGATGTTTTATTCTTCTGGAAAAAGAACTTTTTTAGATACCTAACTTAAAGAAGTCTTAAAATAGTTTTGAATGGATCTGGGAAAGTAACCTGTCCAAAATTACAGTCTTCCTTTTCCCAAAATTTTGCTGGTCTGCACATTAGAGCAGACTTGTGCCTACATGTCAAATGGAATAAATCTGTTCTGGTATGAACCTAACATGACCTAAGTACAGTTTGGGTACAGTGTTGACTGCAGGCTCCCCTCTTTAAGTGCACGATGTAGGAACTAAGTAAATCCATAGGGATATCCTTCCTTACCCAGTAGTCATCAGAGTTTGAATCTTTGGAGGAGCTGGTGAAGATTGTTCCTGTTCAGTGGAAAAAAGGAGAATGACAGACAAACTGTATATCAGAGGATGGGAGATGCCTGTTACTTTCTTGGGATGATGCACCATTCATGACTCAAATCTGAGTTAAGGGTTTGCTGTACCCTAAATGTACATCAGCAATTATGAGATTATTCTAGATCATATGTCCCTTGAAAAGAAGAAATAAAGCCCAACAAACAGAAAACATGCAGTGATAGTGGGTAAACTATTCCACTGAAAGAACGGTGTAGAAATCAAGGGGATAAAAACTAGAAATGGACAAGGCTGGGAGAGCCATTTTCTCTTTGTAAGACTTCTTGTACTATTTTATTCTGTCTTTAGTGATCTACAGTCCTTTATCACAGCTTGCTAGATTTATGTACTGTTGAGCATGATATTGAAAATGATTCACGCTTTTGTTGCTGATTGGATTACTCCAATCTCATAATAAAGTCTATCTTAAGCATACACCAAGCTATTCAGAAATCTGCAGTTCATACCCTTTTCCTAGAATTATAAATGCAGCATCTACCATAGAAGCTTACATCCTAGATTTGATATTATGTGCATTATAATTGATGTACTGGGGCCTATTTCTCAATTTATTTCTGCCAAATTCTCACAAATTTTTTTTTCCACACTGTATTGTACAGTAACCATGGCTCTTTATTATTTCCAAGTTAGGAGTGACCATGCCTGGACTTCAGGTAGGTATTCAATACAAACACAATAGAGAACTATAGAATCAGAGAATTCTCATAAAATAATTTAGGTTGGAAGACATCTCCAGAGGTCATCTAGTCCAACCTCAGCGTCCTGACCAGGTTATTCAGAGCTGTGTCTTATCCAGTCCTGAATCCCTCCATGGACAGAGGCTCCACAACCCATCTAGGCAACTTAAGTATTTAATCATTTTTATGGTTAAAAAACCCCATTTGCACATTGAATCAGAACTTTATATGTTCCAGCTTGTGCCCATTGCTTCTCATCATGTTGTTGTGCACCTCCAACTGTAAGGCTCTGTCTCCTTTGTATCCTCCAGTCCTTCAGGTGTAGGCAGTAATAAGGGGTCCTTTCTTTTTCCTATTTACAGGCTGGACAAAAACAGGTCTTAGCCTTGTCTGAGGTGTCCTTTATTCTCCTTGGCTTGGGGTCTCCATTGGACTCACTTCAGTATGTCAATGGCTTTCTCATATGCACTCATGGCAAAGGAAACACCTTTTTCAAATAGGGTGGAATTTCTGCTTTCATCTAGATGTGTGGGAGAAGTGACATAAGGGAGCAAGATCTCAGTGTTTATAGCCCTGAGTCTATGAGGTAGAAATCTTCCTGAGGGCACCAGATGACAGAGGTGGGTCCAAATTTCAAGATCTATATTTTAATTTGTCCTAAGCAATAGCGTTGGTTTGGGGTTTTTTCTCCTTTTTTTTCCTAATCCAGTCTATTTCATTTGTCAGAGTTTCATGAGTTGATTCATACAAGCCAAAGATATAGGCCTCTAAAAGACCCAAGGAGCATTCACACACCAATCAATTTCTGTCATAACCTCCTGGGAATGAAATCCTATGTATGTTTGGTATTACTAGTTAATTATTTATGGAATGTAGGATAGCTGAAAAATATTCCACACAGATCTTTAAAAGTATTTAATACTATGTAAAATATAATGTATTAAAAACAACAACAACAAAAAAAAAAAAAAAAAAAAAAAAAAAAAAAAAAAAAAAAAAAAAAAAAAAACACAAGCAAACAAGCAAAACCACACACAAAGGAAAAGACAGCCTTCATTTAACAATGAGAGAAATAGAGAGAAACACACTAAATAATATATGCCTCATTTTCCACGTTTTCAAAACACTCTATGGATTTATGTGGCTATTTAATATGGACCCCTGAAGCATTTATCATCCTTGCACAATGCTAAGAGTATACTATATTTCACAGAATCTCTTTCTCTGATGCTGTAATATTAATCTCACTGTTAACCTAAAACCTCTATACATGCCCTCTACCCTGCACTTCTGAAATGTTTAAATTTGCCTTAGCAACATCCCACTTACTTTGCTCCATCTCATGAAATTTCTAATCCACAGACTCTAGTCTTTCATAGGGTATTTTCCAAGATCATTTTCAGGAAGTGAAACAGAATTTTCAGTGTATGCAATATTCATCTGTGTGGAGACAACCTAGGCACAGGAAAAATCTCTGGCCATAAGCACTATTAATTGGGTTTATTTTGCCTTAGAGCTCACAAAAATATTTTATGAATTTCATTTTATGGAAAAAAAAAAAAAAACCACCAAAAAAAACCCAAAAAACCACACAGAGAAATTTTGGCTTCAGTTGTTTTTCCAAAATAGAATAATCATTTTTGGTCCGATCGAAACCTGTTTGCCCATGCCTCCTCACTTGAGAGGCAGGCAAAGCTCTTCTCCCAGGAGAGGGTACTGAGCAGGATCATCTAAACATGGCAGGAAGAAAAGGGACATGGAATAAAATTTCCTGCCTTTCAGAAGAAGAAGAGATGAAATTGGGCACTTTATGTCATAGAAGTGTTGTGCATCAAGCTGTTTATAGGGAAGTATGCCTACATCCTGCTTCTGTAAAGGGCAAGTTTCCTGTAAACTGTTATGCAATTCTACTTGAACTTTATCTGAGTTATTCTTGACTTTCATCAGCATTATCTTCACTAAATTGTCAAGTTGATATAACTGACCATTATCAACCCCTGCTATTGAGACAATACTGAGAGTCTAGAGGGTCTTCAGTCCAAATGTCGTACTGTGACCAAGAGTTGATCCATGTCAAAGTTATAACTCCTTGTGCTCGACCTAATTGTCTGTGGGGTAAGGAGAGAGAAACAGTCTCCTACAAAATAACAATACCATCCTATATTTGCCAGCAAGTTAAAACCTGCCAGGACTACAACACTAGTGGAACTGTTGACAAAAGTAGAATGTGCTGTATGCAGTGAGTTCTACTTATTACACTAATCAGAAATGTCTCATTGTCACTTTGGGCTTTCTGATGTTTGTTGCTTTAAACACTCTAGCTGTTTAAAGGATGTCTTTTTATGGCATGCAAACACAGCATGCAACAGAATGTCTCCTAGCTGGGAGACAAGACACTATTACAAAGCACTTAATAAAGGCATCAGTAACAATGACTACAACAATCACAACAAAAGGAGCAACAACCAGTTATTATTTTACAATAACACTGAACAATATCAATGGTCATGTTATTGTTATAGTTACCACTACTACCTGTCTGTACTTTGGACAGTTTTTCTCAGATTTCTGGAAACAACCAGGGACTTGGAGGCTCAGAGCTGTGCTTTGCCTGAGTGCACTCTTCTCCCAGTAAAAACTGAGGCTGGGATGGGCAATAAAAAAGATCTATTACTGTTGGAAACTGTCAACACTTACTTCCAGGTCAATGAAGCCACTGAAAGTCTAACCAAATACTTTTTTAGGTCCCTACTTGAGATGTTTTGTCGATGATTGATGACAGGTTGTTGTGGCTAAGATTAGCTTCATAAGGGAGAGAGTGAAATATAGATAAGGCTAGCTATTAGATGCCTTACAAGTGACTAGAAATTCACCCACAAATTAGAAAATAGAACTGCTCCATAAATGGGAAAGAACTCAAAAAGAATCCACTTTGCAGAAGGGAGTTTTTAGGCTCATCTTCAGAAAATGTCATAAAGAGGAGAGGCTGCATGATATGTTTAATTCCAGAAAAGACAGATATGCTTTCCTCTGCTTGAGATGTGCAGGTAGAAACTCTATCCTAGAGTTGATCCTGCAACCCACTTTTTTTTTGTCTTCTAAAATAATAGTGGTTCTGCTTTCCTTTTCAGTACATATTCAGTTGTTGGAATACTGTGGAATGTGAGTAGACCAGGTTAAATTGTCTAAGTTATAATACCATTTTAAACTTGTGCCTGTACAAATGCACAAAGCCCTGGCCTCTACGAGAAGGGCTCTTGCTTTTCAAGAGAGGAATTCTTAATTAATCTCTATTGAAGTGCTGCTAATATGCAAAATAATTAAATTTTGGTAGAAACAGCACAGCCGAGAACAACCTTATAGCCTCTATTATGGAATTCCTTAGGCAGCCTCAAGTTCAAACCAACATTGGAACCTCCACTAAAAATTTTGTAGAAAACTGAACACTCCAAAATCAGAATTAATTAAATCTGTCTTTTCTGCATTGCTGCACTGCATCATTAATTTCTTGTCACTGTTTTGGGAGGGTTGGGTCTTCGCCTGGAATTTCCAATGAGGTAGTCTAAGAAATGCTCATTACACAAGTTTATCTTACACACGGGAGTGGGACAGACCTTGAGATACTCAGCAGTGTTCCAGTTTGTTTAGTGATGTACAGATATAGTCATTGAAATGTAAGTATTGGGACCAAGACTCAGAAAGGTTTTTAAGGTCCTGAATCTGAAGCAGTCACCACTTCTATTACTTTGAGTTAATTAAAAGCCAGCAGGATAAATCCCTTTGGGAATCAGCTTTCTTGCAGCTGTAGACTTTTACAGGTTTAGGTATCGGTTGAGTAAGGTCTTATAAATGCTACTGACACCTGAATCTTAGAAACCCTTGGGTGTTTGAAGTAAAAAGTTTAATTCAGTCTTGTCAATCTATCTCCTTCTCTCTAACCTCATTTCATCCTGTCAGAACTGAAGTTTCCTCAAGGATAGATTTACCTTTGTGCACAGTCTATATTTGCTGGTAGTAGTTATTTGGTGTTGGAGGATATACAGCTATTGCTGAGAATTGTGCTGTTCATGTTGACTAAGATTCTTTAGGTGATATACTTCGGAAGAAACTTTTGTTTTAGTAACTGTTTTATTATCGTTAGTCTTTGTTAATATGGCTTTGTCAGACAAATATAATTTCATTTTTTGGTTAAGTTAAAAGTCCAGATGCTGAAAGATATAGACCTACATAAGACACTTGTTTTAGAACTTCATGACATTTTGATTAAAAAATAAGCACTACACACTGTCATCCATGTACATTCCAAATTAATTAAGAAGTAGCTTGCTGATGTATTTCATGAAGTATTTGTGGGTGAGCAATCATATAGTACTAGCTGAGGTATGCATTACTTGATATGGGGAGCTAACATTTTCACCTGTATGCAGTCATAAAACTACAGTTCACAACATATGTGGCTGACACAGACTGGAGAGCATCCAACTAATAAGGACAAATCAATTATGCAGAGGAATCAGAGTTTCTTAGCAAGCCACCACCTTCCAAGTTAAAGATAAATGTAAAATATGCACAGAGGAATAAGAAACACTGGCCATAGCTTCAGAATAAGGCATTATTCCCTGGAATAATGACTTTGGGTCACAGCGAATTAGTACCTGAACATGAACCTACATGCAAGACAGTGGCAGAAAAAGCTCAAGTTTGAACCAGGATTTGAGGAATGGTTTTATCACTGTATGATGTATTTCTGGGACTAACTTGACAAAACTATATATAGGGTTTCATTAAAACTGTTGAGATTGACTTCTTAAAATAGAGACATGGTTCTGTTGTATTCCTTCTGTTAAAAAGATTTTGGGAAACCTGAAAGCACATACAAAAGAGCTGTTGCAATAATTCAATAGCTTAAGAAAAGGTCTTACCAAGAGACTTAAAGGAATCACTGTAGTTTATAAAAAAAAGATTGAAAGGTGACTTAATTATAGTTTATAATATCTTCCTGGTGAGAAAATATTGGCTTTTAATGGATTCTTTAATCTACTAGAGAAAGACATAATAAATCCCTTTAATATATATGGCAATCACTTCATCCACCAGTGAAACAGAGATACTTCTGAATAAGAGTATGGAAGTTAGCAGTGTTCAAAAGTAATAAAGAGTAATTAAGGGCAGAAATAAAGCAGGATGTTATGGGCAATTAAAACTACAGGAGTAGTCTTTAAGGGGAGGATATAATTTTTCCAAGTGGATTTTCTCTGAACACAAAGCCAGAAATTCCTCCTATTCTTTGTGAAGTCACTTTATAAAGTATCACAGCTTCTTTAATGACCAGAGAGGGCAGAACTTCTACTTTTTGCACCCCTCAAAGTATATTCTTTCAAGTGAGGTACATTAAGTGTCACAATAGAAAACAGAGCAGAATCTTTTTCACACTGGGTTTCTCTCAAGCTGTGCTCAGCTGCCAAGGCACCCATAGCCTGTTCGTGTAACTGTGCAGCCACATCAGTAATGGCTTCTCATGGCTGTGACAGGTTTTGCACAGAGGAAACTATTCCCAGTAGTACATTGCATCTCATTGTGTATGAACAGTATGTCATCATATGGTCTTGGGGTGTGAAAAAAGTATGAGTAGCTGCTTATATCTGTCATTTGTTGGAACAAAGACTAAGCTGACAGCTGATATAGTGGCTTGTGTTAATTTGACAATGTTCACTTGAGACTGAGACCAGAGCATTCATCTGTTATCTAAGCCAAATCCTGTCATACAGATGAACAGGTAGGGCATTCATTGTTTTTGTGTCACTTTGTCCCCTAATCCTTGCAAGGACGAAAGAGCAGGAATTGTTTTATATCCAGTTTCTGCCTCAAGCAACCTTCAGAGTTTGTCTCCAATTGCCTGGGAAACAGACTTTGCCTTTCTAATAAAAAAAAATGTGATGAAGATGAAAAAGTGACAAAAATTGGGTAATGTCTACACAGAGTGATTGCAATCATCAAATTAAAGCACAGTTCTGGAGAGAAGAGAATGTGGAGAAAGTGGCTATACAGGCAAAGTCATGAAAGACAGCAAACAGAGAAGCAAAGTTTATAAGGAGACAGAATAAAAAGGTAGGCTTGGATATTGTCAAAGTAGACCTTCACATCCATCTCAGACTGGTGGAAGTGGGACTCCCTTATTCTGAGCTTCCAATTCTAGGAAAAGAGTGATACTATAAACTATTAATGCTCCTAATCATTCCCTACAGAGAAAAAAAGATTGAAGATAAATTAAAAAAATTCTTCACCCAGTAATCCTATAGTCAATGTGTACCAGATGGCCTTATGCTAAGATTTCTCTAAATCACACAAACATTTATTATCTTCCCATTTTTACTCTCAGTAAAGCAAATCTTTGATATTTCCAACAATGTCTTTTCAAAGCGTTAGTATGAAATTAATGAAATAAAACCACAAATAGTTTGTGAACATGCCATTTGCCATGTAGTGTTTTGAATGCTGAAAGTTCTTTCTATCATTTTTTAGGCTTTGTTGTTATTTTTTTCCCTGCAGTTCTGATGACTGGAACTTGTTTGAAAAATGCGCTTAAAGAAAATCCGAGGGTTTGCAGACAGTAAGACTCCTGAGATTGAGGTTTTTGAAAATTCACAAGAGTTATGAAACACAGAAAAAAATCACAAAGCTTGCCAGCACAGAATGAATAAAGTGAGAAAATAATCTTCCTGCTTGTGTCCCAGATACCTAGGATACCTACAAGCTTTTTCTTGTAGGCTCTGCATTTACAATCAGAAATTTTACTGACACACTTGAACTAACGGATTTCAGATTTGTACATCTGAAGGTTGATGCAAGGATTTTCTCAACAAAGCAGTCTTGACTTGGGGACTCACTTTGGACAAGAAATAAACATTAAAGTTGTATGAGAAAAGCATATCGGTAAAACTTGAGATTCAGTGGGAAAAAGCTTAGGTGATATAGAGAAAAGTCTTTCCTGATTTCTCTGCTTTTGCTCAGGTTTTTTCTCTACTCTAAATTCTTTCTGGTTTTGGACAAAACTTTCTGACTTCTTATTTAATTCATTTGGCTTCTTGCTTGCTTGTTCTTAGCATCCCTAGATTGCAGCAAACCGTGTCCCACAAAGTTACCAACTTATGCTTATTTGCTATCTTTTCTGCTCCTTATCAAGACCTAGACAAAACAACGAGCAGTTGTATCTAAGGAGTTATAAGAAATAATTATGAAGTTTCATGTCATAAAATGCTTATATACATGGATTCATAAACAAATGTAAATTTTCTTTGTTTACCTTCATGTGAAGAAAATGTGCATTCAAATTCTGTGAACAGGCTTATTTACAATTGAGAGGCTCTGAAAAAACAGAAACATTTTTGTCCTGGGTAACCCAAGAAATGTGTATTGTATTGTGTATTTCATCTGTGTTACACCAGTTCTGCCCAAGATTGTGACTGTTCCTTTACAACCCAGGGCCTCGAAGCTGGTTGGCCCAGGGTCCCTTTAAGAGAGAGGGAAACACTCATCCAAGGTCTCCTTCTCTTTCTCTTGCCATTCTTGCAGGGCTGCTAAGGGAGTTGCTTCTCCAAGCCAATGCAGAAACCTTCTTTACTCTCTGAGCTCCTTGTTTGGCACAGGTCTCCAAAAAAACGCATTTCCCAATCCTAAAGGGTCCCTGGGCAACTTCCATAAATACCTGTCTGCAGCCACCATGCCAGGACCAGGGGCAGGGGCTGCTGTTTTTGGTGTCCAGCGGGACTGCTTCTTTTCCTCTGCAATCTGGTGCCAACTCAGAACTGCAGTGCCGACGCCAACTGGGTCCAGCCCGCCAAAAAAGTAAATTCACACTGCTAGTTCCTGCCACTGCCCGAGTTCCAGCTGCCACTGTCAATGGAACTGCCGCTGCCAGCGGAGCAACCTGTCAAGTGGCATGGACCGGCTCAGGGGGCACTTGACTGGTTTGGGAATCAAGGTTTCTTTTTGTTTTGTCCTTGTTGCCTTTTGGTTGTTGTGTGGGGGAAGAGGGAGTTTTTGTCACTGCACAGGTTCAATTTCTCCCTTGATTTTTTTCCCTGTGTTCTCTCTCTCTATGTTCTTCTCTGTTCACCACACAGTCAGGAGAAGGGGACTTAGCTGATATCTTGCCTTTGTCCCTTGGACCACACAGTCTTCTACAGAGCCTGCCATCTTGAGGGGCTTATCTGCCATCTTGTGTTCTTTGTTCCCAGGTAGTCCATGGGTTTCAGCACTGTTGAATCTAGTGCTTATTACTGTTATATTAATTGTTGCTGTTTCATTTTTTTAGTAAACTCTTATTTTTCCACTTTTATCTTCTCACACGTCTCTCCCTATTGGTGAAAGGAGAGCAGTTAAAACTAAAAGGGAAGGTAACTAATTTTGGAGTATCTGCCCTGTTAATTGTCTTTAACCACGAAAATTTCTTTGGCAGAAGCCTTGGTTTAAGCGAGTCTTCTCTTCTTCCACTGTCTGTACCACAGTTTGGTGCAATATATCTTTGGCTATGCAATTGCAGTAGTTTGTGGCAGGGTCTTATAAACCTCGGAAAGAAAATAGCTACATGGAAGCCATAAGGACAGCCCTGCAAAGCCAAATCAGAGTACCATTGGATATTTAATGTTGGAGGTAGCAGGTGTTTTAAAATATATTATTGCATGGGAGCATGTTATTGCCCTCTTACCATGCACCTTCTTTCCTCATCTTTTCATTTCAGTAATATAAGATAAATTTATGTCTGCCTTGAAGAGAGAGGCTGCTGGAACACTCCAGGCATTTCTATTGCTAAGAGCAAACCAGTCCCAAGAAAGAGTTAATTCTCCTCTCACAGTGTTGGTTAGCTCAAAGAGGAGTCTCTCAAGATTCAACAGGACTCTGCTTCATTATCTTGCAAGGACCCATTTGGTTTCTGACCACATCCAACTATTCTTAGGAAAAGAAATCTCTAATTACAAGGATCAGAAGGGGATTATGCTGGGAGTTGGCCTGTGCCTCAAAAATGAAATGAAGAAAAACAGCTTTCCTTACCCATTTCCAATATTTTTGATTAGTTCTAACTAATTTTAGATTATTTTTAACTAATTTAGATTGGTTTTATTATACCTCTACTTTGAAATCTTTGCTTACCATTTTATCTAAATGTATACAGAATATAAGGTAGTGGGAGACAAATAAACTCTGAAATAACCCAAATGTCTTCTATACTTAAAATCTTATATTTTTGAAGTGTGATGTCATTTTGAACCAATCTAGGGGCAATGAAGCAGGTAGCAAGAAAGAAACAATCACATGAGAAGCTGATGCTAGTGTGAAAGAAAGCTGGGTGACAGGAGGAGACACTGGGACATGGTGAGGACACCAGGGGTGGTGAGCAGTAAAGCTTGATTGATGTGAGGTGCTCCAGCACAGTGTGGAACTGGGCAGGCCAGGATCAAGGAGCTAGGGCCAGAGAAAAGGAGTCAATAGTAACTGAAGAGCCAAGTTAACGTGTAAGTGAGGTAAATGTCTCTCTGAGTGCTGACGCACAGTGGTAGGGCAGTCTAAAGCATCACACCTTCTGATAAGTTTCAGTAAAACACATTTCAGATTGATTGTTGTTTAGGATGCTGTTAATATAGGAGTCTTTTGCAGACAATTTGATAAAAGTATGTAATATAAGTGTGAGATTGAATAAATTTGTGACTGAAATCATTGAAGGAATCATTGAACCAGAACAGGATTGTCCTATACAGGTAGTATAGAAGAGGGGTCACAATTTACTTCTGTGATTCAAATGCTTATATTCACCTCTAGGTGGGTAAGGCAAATGTGACACATTGTGGAACCATAGCTGTACTCACCACCATGCCAATGCAAAAAATTCCCTGGGGAAACCATTTCAATTCAGAAATTCTCCTGAATATTGTCCTGCATAATCAAAGAGAATGGTTAGCCATTTTTCCTTCTGACTTTTCTGATGCAAGCTCTCTGCATGATCTCTGAAAATTCTCCTGCAGCACATCCTGTTATACATCTGCAGGCGATAGCCTGCAGAATATGCCTAGATTGCCTTGAAGAAATAAATTCATAGGTTCATAGATTACCACCCTTTGTGACAGTCTATCTCTTTCTTTGTCAAAATACTTTCAAATCATCCTCAAGGTAAGCCAAGTTAAATGCAAGTAAAAGTTGGTAGTTACAGCATACAAAGTAGATAATAGAGTTACAAATAATTATTAAATATCAATGTGGAAATTAAAGAATAAATTTACTTAATTTGTGCTAGGATTAAACAGAAGAGACTCCCGGCTGCTTTTTTTCAGTCACTGATGCCATCCCTAACACCTGTCTGTGAGGTGTTACTCTTCAGACTAAGCTTGTCATAGAGCTCAATGTGACAAACAACTAAATTAAAAAAAAAAATAAAAATAAGAATAAAAAAAAAAAATAGAACAAAGCATATCTTCCTTCCAAACAAACCTGTATGGTTTTTTGGTCTGAGGGTTTTTTTGTGTGTGTTTTTAAAAAATAGCTCAGGAAATTCTACACACATGCAAACCCTTAAATCGTGGTGGGCAGCATAAGCACTCTGAATTTAGTAACTGCTGCAGTGAAGGTTGAATAACAAAGCAAGCTCTCCAAGCTGTATTGTGCTGGGAAGGAAGGGATGCATTTTGTTTCTTTGTCAGAATTCCTGAGTGATAAGTAAATCACTACAGCCACAATTACCAAGGAACATCAGTTAATATTTGATTTCATCTTCCTTAAATTTAGTTGTTTTAAGTGTATGTAGTCAACAGAAGGACACAGCCATTTTTAGAGGGTAATTCTTCAAATCCCTCTAAGGACTTTAAATGGCAGAAATCACCTCTGGAAGTTCTTGTCATTCTTAATTATATCAAACAAGTTTAGAACCAAACACCTAACTTTTAGACCTCTGCTTTTAGCCCTCCCAAAGACTAAAATTCATCTTACCTAGGCTACAAACAAGGCAGGTTTTCCCTGCCAGTGTGGAGAGGCATCTACAGAAGGCAGTTCTTTTTTTTCTAAAGGGTTTTTGTAACAGGTAGAGGCAATGGCTTTTGTGAGTTGCCTGTCACTCCATTAGCTGGAGAAAGAAACAGCTTTAGCAGTTAGTGCAGGTTAGATGCCTTAATGTTAAATACAAATTACTTTCAACCCATGTTTGCTTTTTCAGCTTTGGATTTGGATTCTGATTTGCTGAAGTTTTGAGTGCACCTTCAATCAGCAGGACACACAGCATGGTCTGAGCAGGAAAAAGACCACACCACACTCAGAACTCTTTAAAACAAGCAAAGAGATAACAGAAAGTGGTGCTAAAATTAGTGGCTAATCACTAGAAACAATTCCAATGTGCTTCAGTTCAGCACTTATAAACTGGGATAATGCCAGGCTTTCAATATTGAGATATTTTGTGAAAATTAAGAAACTGATGTCTGAACAGTCTAATAATGTGTCACAGAATAGCTCCTGAGCAAATTAGCAACCATTGTTAGAGCAAGAATTTAATATTATGTAGTAAACAAGCCTTGAGAGAAATGCAAAGTATGAAACAGTCATTCACTGAGAGCATTGAGCACACCAGATGTTATAGTTCTCCTCTGGGCTCAAAACTAAGCAATGCAATTCTTTTAAGAGTTCACTTTAAAACAAATCTTCAGTTGCAGGTCTACCTAAATTTGGATTTCCTTACTTCTTTTTTCTTAATTTAGTAATCTGAATAAAGTTTAAATAATACTTTGGCGTGTATCATATTACATTTTTTGCATGTAGATGTGGGAAAAGGGTTAGGGAGGTGATACTGCCCTTTTACTCAGCCCTGGTGAGGCCACATCTGGAGAGCTGTGTCCCCAGTACAAGAGAGACATGGAACTCCTGAAGTGAGTCCAGTGAAAGGCAACAAGATGATTTAGAAACTGTAACACCTCTCTTACAAGGAAAGGCTGAGGGAGCTGGGCCTGTTCAGCCTCAAGAAGAGATGACTGAGAGGGGAACTCATCAATGTCTGTAAGTATCTGAAGGGAGGGTGCCAAGAGGATGGAGTCAGGCTCTTCTCAGTGGTGCCAAGCAATAGGACAGGAGGCAGCAGGTAGGAGCCAGAACAGAAAGTTTCACCTGAACATGAGGAAGAACTTTACTGTGAGGGTGACTGAGCAGTGGAATAGGTTGCCTAATGGTATTTTGGAGACTCCCTCACTGGAGAGACTCAAAAAGTGTTCAGACACAATCCTGAGTAACATGGTCTAGGGAACCCTCCTTGAGCAAGGTGGCCGAAATAGATTATCTCCCTTGATACCTTCCAACCTTAACCATTCTGTGGTTCTGTGAAAAAGCCTGTTAATATGCATGCCTGAATATATTTATACATAAATTTATATATTAATATTCTTATATATGTATGTATGTATATAAATGTATATACATAGGCATTTGCATTTGAAACTGTGCTGAGGAAGGTTAGCTTAAGTCAGCGGAAAATGATTTAGTACAGCTGGAGTACAGCTGGAAGGTGACATGGTAAAAGAGAGCGGTAAATAATGTCTGGCATGAGCTATAACTTCCTAGCAGCTAGAATATCCAAATTAAAATACAGTTTAACATACCATTATTCAAACTATAGAAAAATTTGCAAACATCCATGATTCTAAGCATAGAAACCTTTGTGTTTCTAAGCATAGAACTGACTGCTGTATTAATAGTTGTAAGAGTGTTCCAGAAAAGAAACTACAATTCAAGGCCATTTTAGATCTGTGGTACATGTAGAATTTGATATTTCTGTTGTTAATTGTTCATGCAGTTCATATCCACAGAGATATTTATATTGTTCTTTCTGTGGTTTGCTTAAGTATGTCCTAAATAAATAGCACAGTAAGATCTATTCTGTAGAGAGTCCTGGAAAAAAAGAATCACCATCACAGAAGAACCTTCGGTGTGTAATATTCATCTAAATGGTAACATTGCCTTCAAAAGACAGTCCTTTCAGAAAAGAGTTGCAGAGGAGATGGACATATTCCTGTCATGGAGCTACTTGTTATGGAGCTAACTTCCCAACAACTCGTTGTCAAATGTCTAGTTAAAGTCAACTTCTGTTTCTCCAATGGAGAAAACATGCTTTTTCCTCTACATCTGTGTGAAAGTCTGATATAGGTAAAATAACTGCCTGCACTGGAAAAAAGCAACAAGTGCACAGTGTATACACTGGACAGGTATAAACCAATACTTGGATTAGCCCTCCCAGCTTCATTATACATCATGAAGGTCTTGAAAGAGATAACATTTGGAATAAAGCCCATCAAATCTATTGCAGTTGGCTACTCTTCTCTAAATTAGAAAGAAAGGTGACATTATGAGATTCCACTGACAATTTGACTTCCTCTCTAGTCAGTTATATTTAAATAACAAAAAAGTAAGAAATCGAGAAAATAACAGTTGATTTCAGAGCATGAAACCATGAAAATTACTACCACCTTACAGTAGTCAAGGGTGTGTCATTAACTTACGAATGCTGAAGAACCTGCCCATGCTGTTTGTGTTGCAAACCAGCTAATGGACAAGCAGTGCAGCTAATTGTCACGGTTTAAGCCCAGCCAGCAACTCAGCCACATGCAGCTGCTCACTCACTGCCCCAGCAATGGCATGGGGGAGAGAATTGGAAATACAAAAGTGAGAAATCTCATTGATTGTGATAAAGACACTTTAATAAGTAAAAGCAAAAGTTCCAAACAGAAGCAAAGCAAAATAAGGAATTAATCCACTGCTTCCCAAGGGCAGGCAGGTGTTCAGCCATCTCCAGGAGAGCAGGGCCCTGTCACACATAATGGTGATTCAGGAAGACAAACGCTACCACTCAAAATGTTCTCCACTTCTTTCTTCTCCTCTCTTTATATACTGAGCATGATGTCATATGTTACAGAATTTCCCTTTATTAGTTATATACAATCTTTACTTATCAGTGTGGGTCATCTGTCCTGGCTATGTCCCCTCCCAGCTTTTGTATACCTACAGCCCTCTCATTCGCAGGGGTTGTACAAGAAACAGACAGGCCTTGGCTCTGTGTAAGCACTGCTTAGCAATAGCATCTGTGTATTATCAACACCATTTTCAGTGCAAATCCAAAACATAGTCCCTTAGCAGCTACTTTGAAGCAAATTAACACTATCCCAGCAAATAGAAAAGTTTTCCCCTTTATGGTTTCAGTGCTCCAGTTTTTTGTGCACCCTCTCCTTTAAAATATGAGAAACTCACTTGGAGGAAAAATAAAAATTATACTGGTGCAAATATAGTGGAACACAGTGAGTAAACCATGAAGTCCCAGTAGTTTGACCCTAGTCTAATTGAAATCAGTTAAAAATAGTCCCAGTGACTTCAGTGCTGCAGAATCAGCCCCTAATCTCCAAGAAGCCAAAGATTTTACTATCCCTGAATGCTGAATGCCTCATTTGGGGTCTAAAGAAGTATGTGATTAAAATCTAATTTTGTCACAAGATGTACTCAGACTGAAGCTGAGCAAATAATTGATCATGAATAATTTATATGAGGAAGTTTATCTCTTTTCTTTGTCCCTGAACATCCATGAATAGATCATCATTTCTTCAAATTCACTTTTGCAGATTTTCTTGATTTTGAATAAACTGTGTGCAGTTTTCTTCACATATTGATTACTTGAGCTTCACTCTTTCAGCTGTGTTAATTATTTATGATTAGTCAGAAATCTCATGATGTATCCCTCTAATAGCATTTCTGGCACAGATACTTCTTTAAAACTAAATTACATTAGAAAAAAAAAATAAACTACCAAAAGCTTGCGCAGCAGCTTAGTAAATCTCTTTCCATTTCTTACTTCAAAATGCAAATACAAAGGGGCACAAATATGAGCAAAGCAAAGTTGTTTTCTTTTGTTTAACTGACTAGTCAGAGGCTTTCCCTGTCTGACTTTCCAATTGATCTCTGTTTTAGAAATTGTGTTGCAGTAGAGGATGATATGGAACTAAGTTGCCTGTCCCTGTGTATGTCATACGGCTGCAAACTTGCAATATTAAATGTTATGTTTTCTCTCTCTACACCTTTATGAGTGATGTTGTCATAACTTCAATTTATACAGATATGTTGCTATTCACTTTTGAAATTGCATAGATCAACTATTTATTCACTGTATCTATTTCCTGTAGTTAATAATGTTGAATTTGTGTTTGAGACATATTTATTATTTTCTTAGTCTCTTTTAAATTTCCCAGTAATTTTCATCTGTGCATTTTATGCAAAAGAAAAGTATTATAATTTGGAAATAAAATTCATAACGAGAAGCAGAAAAATGTGGGTGTAATTCTTCAAAAATTAAATCACCTTGTTAAAAGTTGCAACATTTTTTCCTTAACATTTTGGAAACTACGTAGGACAAACCCTTAAGAAAATATTCCTAAAATATTGTAATTTGTACTGTCAAGAAATACATGAAAGTCATCCAAAATTGAGAATGAGCCTATATGTATTTCCAAAGTATCCTCTAAAAGCATCTAGAATTGATCAAAAAAACTCTGGCGCAGTAAGTAACTCTTCAGAAGCTATGAATCTTGAAAAAATATTTTATGTTACAAATAGTTATTAAATTAAAAGCAGTAGGGGTAATATGGTAATATTTTCATATTTGACATTTAATTTTTAAGAATACAGTCTTCCTGAAATTCAGCGTGAAAATGTGACAGTGAAGCTAAGAATATATTCTCACATGAAATTAAATCACACGAATCTAAAGTACTGTAGTTATCATTCTTAGACCTCTGTTTGAAAAATGCCTTTAGTTTTATTAAAAATCAATCCACCGTTAAACCGGACACAAACTGGAAGGAAGTTGAAAAAAGGTCTAAAATGGATTTTAAAAATAAAAAAATATTTCATTTAATTTTAAAATTGTTCTTCCAGAAAAATAACAAAGAAGGAGAATTTCTGAGCAGAAAGGTTAGAAGAGGTGTTGGAAACTATTCAAGATGAAATATTAAATACAACAACAGGGTTAAATAAAAGTAATTTTGCTGACTTTTTTAAGCCAGTCACTGAAAAACACACCAAGACAACCCCAGTATGCTAGCAGCAAACACCAGCTAACTGTGATCAGAAAGACAAGCTGAAGGATTATATTACCACTTTTAGTAAAACAAATGGATGATCAAAGTTTATAGGTTTGTAGACAGTATGTTTCTTCGACTGTTCTCATATGATCCTACTACTGCCTTAAAAATTGACCCTCCCATGGGAGTAAAGGAGGAGCTAAAAGCATTGTAATTTGCGAAGGGATGCATTTGCACAATAAAGATACAGAAGGAAGAAGTGGAAGTGTGGAATTTAAAAACATTTCATTTAAGATGGTGGAAAAAGTAATTTCTTATAGAAATTTATCATTCAGTTGAACATGGAATCTTTATTTTGTCCTGATTTTTAACTGTATTAATTACAGATGTATTTTGCTAGGAATTGTTTAGTGCCACCATTTTTAATACAAATGCTAATTTATCCAACTGATTCTTTCTGGAGGAAAGTATCAAGAAATATTTAATTAGGCAATATGTCTCAAAATATAACAGTGTAAAAAACAGTGTTGCAAAGACATCCCCAATACAACAGTCAACTAATAGTATCACTTAGATATCAGGCTGTCCTTATTGCTTTGTTTTCTCTGATTTGAACACATGTTTCAGCATCCAGTGGGGATGCCCAACAACATGCCAAGAGTCCCCTTTCTCCAGGCCAGGGAACATGTATTCATTTATGTGTAGTTTAAGCATAAAAATCCTAGAGGAACATTTGAGAAAAGTTCTGGATGAGATTATTTATTTTGTTTATTTTGAACTAACAAACAATGCTCACATTCATTTCAGAAAGAGAACTTAATAGTTTATCTAAAGAATTATTTTACTGGAAAGAAAGATTGTTTCCCAGTAGCTAGGAGCCTGCTGAGGGTACAGAATAAAAGTAAACAAAAAGATCAAAAATTCTGTATCTTACTTAATTCTTTATAATGGCTTCCATATATTTGTTCTGGGAAGACTGGGAAAATATTCTGTCATAATGTTATTCTCAGGTGTTTTATGAGAGATGGTTCCTCCAATGTAGCTGGTTAAAAACACTGAGGTCTAAACATTTGATAGTAGAGCCCACAGTATTAGCCCATTATTACTGAATAGTAATACCAGATTCTAAACTGGTGACACTGGCAGCATATGTTCTGAGATCCTGCTCCTCTAAATGCAGAGTGATTAAGAAGAAATGTATTTGATTCTGATCAGAGAAGAGACCTGGGTTCAGATCTTCACCCTGTTATCTTCACACATACCTTTAGAATTGTTAGTCCAGACTGGGAACATAACTTTTTTTATTTTTGTCTCAGTCTGTTGTGAAAATAACCTTCAAAAGTTGTTAAAAACATAATTTTTTTTCTTTAAGTACATGCTAGGTGACATAAATATGCCACATACAGTGTTTTACTCATTTGATGACACGCAAGGTCATCAAACAAGGAGATGGTTTCTAATGTTGCACCTATTAAATGCAATAGAGTGATTTTGTATTGTCTAAAAATTCCTTGATGCTTTATCTTTCTCAATGCTTGAAACAAATTGGGATCCAGAAATTTTTCACTACAGATGTCTATTAAGGAAGCACATTATCTCTGGTATCATTTAAAGCAAAACAACAGGGGGGGAAAAAGCAAAACCAACAAACCAACACACAAAAAAAACCCCACCACAACCAAGCCCACAACCAGAACTTTTAGCTAACCCACCTGGTTTTGCCAGAGTCATATCAGGAAGCCTGTACATTAACCACTCTGCAGCAACTTTGTGAGGGCAGTAACTTCCAAGAAAAAAAACAACAGCAATCATCGGGAACACAATTACTTTGTCCAGCACTGACATCTGAGGAGCAAGCAGCTGCCTGAAACATTGGTCTTTGTGCCCTAACAAGTTCTTGCAACTGAATGAAATTTTGCTCCTGTTTCCGCAACTCCAATGTAAAAGAGGAAATCCATCTTCACTCTACTATGAGTCTCTACTGGCCTGGACTATTTTTTAACCATTTCAGTCTGGGCAGCTTCACTGGCTAAACTAATTCAAACCTATAAGAAGAAAGAGCCTTTTGGCACTTTCCAGTCTCTAAAAGTTTCACATACCCTGGTGAAAAATGTACTTTTAGAATATATTAAGGAAATATAAAAACCTGAGATTTGCTGCATGTTTAAAGTAAATCCATAAAAATTATCTTCCAGAATTCATACCTTGTGGCTCAGTAGTATTAAGGAGAATGTAAATATAGCCTAGCATCTTTTAAAATAGTTTTAAAGCATACAATAATGCCAAAAAATAATAAAAATGCATCTTCATACATATCCCATTGTCTGTAATAAGGTCAGGTAATAAAATCTAGGAAGAATAAAGGCAATTTAATTATTTCTGTAGGTCAGTGAGCAGTTAACATTGGTATTCTGATATAAAACTAGATTTAACACAGATGGGATAGGTTAAACATTTGAGTATATGTATGCCCAAGATCATAAATAACTGTCAGAGGCATACAAGAAATATAGTTCTCAAAAGGACCTTTGTAGAACAGGAATGTGAGTCCCATTGAAAATCTCATTTAATTTCAAGGTGTGCTCTCAAGATTTATATTCCATTAAGTATTTACCATATGTGCTTCTCTGAATCAGATGGCTAGAATCCCCATTGAATTGCCAAAGGGAAATGAACACATTTGCTAACCTGTAAATGTCTCTTGTTGACTTGGAAGTCATGTGCCATGTGATCTATGGTTTGGAGGCTGCTGGTGGAATGGACATCGATCCATGACATCAAAATGAAGAAGAAAAAAATAACTTTTCTGTCAGTACCTTTGTCATTTCTGCTGTCATCTGTTTCAAGACTGTCAAGAGAAAAAGAAAAATAAGGTCATTTCCCTAGACTGTAATGCAGAAAGAGAGGTAGCTTTCATTGATTAAAGCTGGCAAAAAACTTTAAACAGAGCCATTTCCACAAGAGAGTACCATGTAAGTTACTGGAAATCTCCTGGGGTTTAATCAGCTTCACTCAAATTTAATAGCAATAATTAAATCAAAGTGAAGTTAAAATTAATTGCCCAGTTTAAAGTTTCATGTTTTGTCTCTCATACGATATTCATCCTGTATTGTGTTGTACATTATATTTAACAATATTCTTTTGTAAAATGCCATGAAATAGATTTTCAACATTGAAGGAAATTTTTTCAGCAGTATGAGAACTGATTCCAAAACCAAAGTGGTCAGAATTTCCATTCCCAAAAAGATGGACTTTTTGAAATGTTTGTGAACAGTCCTGAATTACAAAATCTCAGACTAACCCACCAAGTTGAAAATTCTGCTTTCTGGACATGTCCAAGTTTTAATTTTTCTATGGCATTATTATGGTCTTAATTAGGCTCAGCATTATTTTCTAAATAAGCAATCATGACACTTGAATTCTGCATACAGGCAGCATATTCAGAGCATACAGAAACATGCAGATTATGATGGCCACATCATGGAACAGCATCAGGGAGGTCTACACAGAAGGCTAAAGAATGTGATTTCAAAGTCATAGGATTTTCCCTTTGTGCTTTTACCATAATACCTATCATATGCTATGCTTTCCGTGTAGGGATTCTGCCTAATAGAAAATCTTTTAATGGAAAGAAAAGAGAGTTAAGAGAAGTTTTCATTATATTTGCATATGTCATATTTGTTCTACATTTAGAATGCCTTAGAAATAACAAATTAAAGGATTTTCATGGCCCAAGTCTAAATTTGCATACCTGTCTAGGCTAATTTATTTATCAAAACAGTACAATAAATCCTCACCTAGATTCACTGAGCTTTGATTCTACAATTTATTTCCCTCTAACCTGCTTTCTACAGTTCCAAAACTCTTCAGCTGACTTTTGTCTTTTAATTTAAAAGCAACTCTTTCCTTCTGTTACTCCCATATTACCAAAGGGATGTCTTGGGAGCTGCGTGCAGTATTTTTTTCCTATTGGCCAAGCATGGATCTAAACCTTTTTGAGGACTGTTTGTGATGCTGGCGGTGCTGAAGGGCCCTAGCCACAGCTCCAGCACCTGATGTTTCTACATTCAGGGCCAAGTTCTCCTGCCAGTATTCCTATATAGGGGGCACAGGTGATATAGAACAGTATTCAGTAGCAGGTTCAGTAGCAAACAACTAAAGACTGGCACTTCCCTGAGAGCAGTGGGACAACCTTCAGCTGTAACTTTACAGACAGTCCAGCAGCATCAGCTGGCTCAGCAAGCTGCCACTAGCTTTGGTGCTCAGACTTAACAGAGACACATTCCTGGGCTCCAATTGTCCGTCTCAAAAAGTTCTTTTCCAGTTAAGAAAAAATTCTTCAATTCACCATCATCTCTGCCCAAGCAAGGGACAAAAAAGCATAAAGCAACTGTGGGGCAAGGTGAAAATTCAGTCTAAGCTGCTTCCTTCCATCTGAGCAGAAGTTCAGATGTGACGGGTTGACCTTTTCTGGCCATCAGGTGCCCACCAAGCCTCCCTATCATTCTTCTCAGCAGGATGGGAGAGGAGAAAATAAGATGGGGTGGGGCGTGGCGGGGGGGGGGGGGGAAGAGCTTGTGGGTGGATCAAAAGAAAAGCAGTCTAATACAGAAAAGCAGAGGAAAACAAAAATATTTATTCTCTACTTTGCAATAGGAGCCAATGTTCAACCACTTCCCAGGAAGCTGGCCCTCAGTACATGTAGCAGTTTCTTCAGAAGGCCTTAATAACTAATATCCCCCTCCCTTCTCCTTTCTCTTAGATTTTATTGTTGAGCAAACATGGTATGGTATGGAACATCTCTTTGGTCAGCTTGGGTCAGCTGTTCTGACTATTTCTCCTCTGAATTTCTTGCCCATGCACAGCCTACTGGCCTTTTGAATGGAGGTGAATTTGGAGGAACAACTTTGATGCTGAGGCATCACTGTTCAGCAGTAGCCAAAACACTGCTCTCTTACCAACAACTTTCTGGCTACAAGTACAAAGCACAGCACTATAGATACTATTGGATGGGGAAAAGTAACTCCATCCCAGACAGACCCAGTGCAGCAGGGAAGAAATATCTGCACATGTTGTTAGTCATTTTGCCCGTTCAAATCTGACCTAGTTGGGTATTTTTAAAGACTGTGGATCCTGTATCCGTACTAGCAGAAACATCTGTGTGCAAGGAATTTGCGAAGACTGTATGCAGAGCTACAAGAGATCTTTGTTTTCCTCTGGGACATAATTACTCACTTCTTCCACCACAGTCTGTTACTAACTTTACCAGGCCTATTAGCAGCAACTCTCAAGTTTTTTCTGCTTCAGTTCATGATGGGTAGGGTAGTAAGAAGTGAGCCCAGAACATCTTGAGTAGTGTGATAAAGGGATATTATTCCAGGCTGTAAGATCCTACAAGATGGCACAGCATCTAACTAAAGTTCCCCAGCCTTTACCCTTCTCCCTGCTACCCACACAACAGGATAAGGCTGAGAGGCTCAGGTCACCTTGCTGTGAAATGGGGTCACAGAGTGCAGAGACGACTTTGCACTGCATAAAGATATGGATTCTCTCTTCTCAGTGCATTACATAGGACAAAAGAACAACTTTGCCTAATGAGAAGCAACGATTGCACATGTACATGAGTAACTTACCTGTTCATTAATGGAGCTGTCATCTCTGGATACAGCTAGAGCTGAGACATGGGCTCAGCTGTTTGCCATGCAACACCTATGCTCCATTCCTTTACTAAGATAGCAACTTTTACCATCATTAAGCTGTCTTTAAAATATCGCATAAGATGTGTTCTGTGAGCTGCAGAATAGAACCTTATGCACCAATACTGAGTTTCTTCCATTAGTAACCATAATCTGATTTCCTCTCCTTGTGAGGAGTCAGGCTGTGACAAATTGTTTGAACCGACAGGACTACCATGAGATACAGTTTGCATTGTTAGCAGTTTTCACAGAAGAGGAAAATGGAAAAAATACATTTTGCTGAAACTTCTCTTTTGTGTGACATTAGTAGGGGAAAAGAAGCACATTTTCAATAAATATTCAGTGATTGCCATAAAAGATCGTATGTTTCTATTTCCCTTGACTAGCGTATTTTACAGTTTTTCTGCACAGCTACTCTATAAGGTAGTTTTAATTCTAGCTACCAGCTAATCTATGCTTCAGTGCATTATAGATAACCCAATCTCCTCCCAAACCTCACCTAGAGACAGATTATTATTTCAGAAGAATCTCTGATTTATTTAGTATTGCAATTACATAATTAATCTGGTTTATAATACTTTCTGTAGAGAGATGTTTTACTCACTGTGGTCATAAAATGTAAGGGAGTGTATAATTAAATAAGAAAAATTTATATCATGTACCATATGCTCTTTATGGAGTAAAGGGAGGGTTAGGAGGGTTGGCCCAAATCTGAATTTATGAAATAAATAGGGATCATTTTCAGCCTTAGCATACATTCTGTTTTGAGCACATTTCTAGGGCAAACAATCAGGGAGAAGGGCCTGAAGCAGGAGATATGGTCTCATAGACAAGAAAGAAAAAATAGTTAGTCATGGTGAATAATGTAAGAATATATGAATTGACTTCCTAGAATATATGAAAGGTCTCTCTGGTTCATATTCCATCTGAGACAGTGGATATATCAGTGAAATTATTTGCATGGAAAGCAAAAGATTTAGAGTGATGGAACAAAAAGAATGATAAAACAAGGTGAAGAGACACCCACCTCAAGCATAGGTACACAGATGGGAAGGAGCAGGTGAAGCACCATGTATGGTCAGAAAATTATAACATTACAAGGTTAACGAAACTGTGATGGGATAGCTCTCAGAGGAGAGGGGAAGTATCCTTCTATGAAGCAGCAGCTCAGATGGGGGGATAGGCAACAGGCTGGACAAGAGTTTGATGGTCAGAATCAGAGAATGAGTCACGGAAGGTGTCATCACAGTGAGACTGTGCTGCAGACCACACAGAACCGCTGAGAAAGTGGACAGTGCTTCTCATTAAAAACAAAAAAAAACTCTTTAACTCAAGGAATTCTACAGATCATAGACTATTCCTTAATAGGGGACTTTAACCTCACTGACACCCACTGAAAGACAGAACAGCAGTACGCAAGCAATCCAGGGAATTTCTGGATGATAAGAATAGCTCCTTGATACAAGCACTGGGTGGACCAGCCAGAGTTGTGAACAGCTGCATTTGTTATTCAGAAATGAGGAAAAAGTGGCCAAGGATGTGACTCTAAATGGCAGCATTGCCTGTAGGGACCATGAAAGGAAGCTGAAGATTATGCAGGAGTAAGGAAGGCAACTGCCAGAGCATAGACTCTGGTTTTCAGAAGAGCTGATTTTGGATTATCAAAGACCTGGTAAGTGGGATCATTTGGAATGAAAACTTCAGAAATAAAAACTTTGGAACAAAGAAGATTTGGGGTTGTTTCTGAAAGGAGCAGGTCACAGAGTGACAGCAGGCACAGATAAAGTTGTGACCAGCCAACAAACTCCTGAACCTGAATCAGTCTTGGAGGAGATGCATACAGGTGATGTGTTTGTGAAGCTCAAGGGAGAATATACGGAGCTACCACAGCTTCTGCAAAGATAGTTTAACTTATCTCAACACAAATAGGACCAGACTTTGTTTTAGGTAAATATTTTACATAAATCTTTTGAGTGATCAACTGGTTGTGTACATGGCTTTTCCAATGTTAGCAATCTCTCAGAGTTAATTAAAAGTTTGAAAGTTTTCTCTAGTTAGATCAGCAAGTGGAAAGTGTAGATGTGCCTCAGTCCAAGATGGAGTATAAAGGTTGAACACCAACTAAATGAACTTTGAAGAGAGCAACAGACTAGTGCTGGCTTCAAGCTACATATTCCTTCCTGGTAATGGAGAAAAAGCATTGTGATGGTGTGCATATACAGACAGGCAATGGGAATCACATTTGCATCATGTTCCAAGTATATATTGCAAGTGTTATATTCTGTACAGTGTAGTGTATTGCAATTCCATTTTAGTACCTTGCTGTATCACTCTGCCAAATCAAATCCATTGTAATTTATTCAAATAAGTAAGTGTGCTATCAAATATTAACTCCTTATGTCGAATTTCTCAATGAACCCAGTCAGAGAATATTGGACTCTTAGAAAGGTCCTCAATGACATATTTACCTTAGCTTTCATTGATGTCTCCCAGGCCTCTGTGCTTAGCAAAAGGGTTTAAGAAGATCAAGGAAACAATTGCTAAACTGGAATAAGTTCAGCTAGGAGGTTCACAAAGTTGATGAGGGACAGAGCACTTGCTCTGTGTGGAGATGCTGAGAGAGCTGGGCTTCTCTTTCTGCTCTTCTCTACAGCCAAGCAGTAGAGGAAGTTGAGCAGACAGGTCGTGCTGCCTCTATCCTTGGAGGTTTTCCGAAGTGCTGAAAAACCAGGTTTGATCCTATAGCTGGCTCTGCTGTGAGCAGGAGGTTGGGGAGAGGCCTCCTGGGATCCTTCTCACACTGAGTGAATCTATGATTCTCTTCAGAAGAGATACATGACATAATGAGACAATAAAGCATGATACTAGACACTCTGTGTTTCTAGAAACCTGAAGGAGTGTCCTGTGCTGGCAACTGAGTTAATAATCCTGCTTCCATGACGTAGTCTAATTAATTATGCTTAAGACTGTCAAGACTATTCTGTGGCAATAGCATCAATGGTGCTTGCAGTAACTTGTTTGCAACACATTGTCCATCAACTTACTCAAGGCCTATTTTGTATTATTAGAAACTGTAATTAATTGTTCCTTATTCCTATTCTTAATGTCACTTATGATTTCTTTGGTGGAATTTTTTTTCTCTTCTCTGCTCTCAGTCACCTCAAAGTTGGAGAATCTTGATCAGTTTGATAGCTCTGAACATAACTGGTGATTCTCTGAACCACTGCTTAGCTTTACCAGACCTTTTTGAAAAGATGCTGATGAGGACAGTGAGATCTACCCATAGTTTTCAGCATTCAGGTGCACCATAAACATACACAACAACATAATAATGTTTCCTGATTCGTTCTCTATCCTTTATTAATAATTTCTAGCTTGCTTACATTTTTGGTACAGAGCACTGTGTTGTTGTGAGATGTTTTCATACAATTATCCATAAAAACAATTTCTCCTCTGAGTGGTGATAGCTAATTCAGAAGCTATCACTGTGTATACATACTTAGGCTTGTTTTTCTCCAGGTGCATTACTTTGCATTCATCAACACTGGATTTCACCCACCACTTTATCACCCAGCCACTCAGTAATATCATGAGACTCTTTCCTAATTCTCTTCATCTGGCTCTGAATTTTAATACCTGGAAAAATATTATCAGGAAACCTGTCACCTCATTGTGTATCCTCTTTTCCAGACAAATAAGTACATTGAATAACAAGGTCCTAACTCAGTATACCATTGTATTTCACTTGTAACTCCCAATTCCAGCTGATCCTTTAATTTCCTTTTAACAGTATCCCCCAAAATTCTAGCATCTCTTTGTGAAGCCTGAATTCTTACAGAAGTTACAAGACAATTTTTGCTCCTAGAAAAAAGTTTTGTTTGCAGTCATGGTTGTCACCATCACAGTAGCTCTTAGAAAGGATCTCACAAAGCCAGTTTGTTTAACAGCACTTGTTTACTTTTTCCCTTGCATCAGTCTTTCTTCCTCTCCCATTTATCAATCAATTTTGCCCTGCTGTTAGGGTGTTCTCTAGAGGGTGCTTCTCCCATCAATTTTCGGATTCTTTTTATTCCTGTACCATTTTAGCCCCATCTTATTTTTAGACTTCTGGTATTTTTCTAGACATCTAGACATCTTACTCTGTTTCCCTATTTTTATGTGTCTTGTTTACAAAGGCCATTTTTTGTTGAGACTGCACTTTGACTATATTTTACCTGAATTTTATTCGCACCTGCCACAGACGTGGCAGGTGAGATGTATAGAGTTATTATAAACCATAGGATACTGCAAGCATGCTTCCATGTGCAGCTGGAGGTATCACACTTCTTGAAAGATAACTCCTGCCAGCTCTTTCCTTTCTCTGCTCCCTGAAAGTCTGTCTCTGAATTGCTAATTCCTTGGACTTGTCTTACCACTGCAAATGACTTCATAACGCATAAAATAAAATATAAATAACACAAACAGATTTATCGAAGAACTTTTAAATTCTAGAGCTAATTCTGCTGCCTGTAGGCAATGGACTGGACCGAAATTGCACAAATTGAAAACTGCCTCATCTGTTAAAATAAAGTACTATTTTGCAGTATGCCTGATTTTCTACCTCAGGATTGCACTAAAATCTTTCTATATATAAAATCACTTTATGTTGTCATTTTCATACTCATTGAAGAGTCAAACTGTGAAGGGCACCCAGACTTTTCTGGTATGCTCTGGGGAAAAGGATATATAAAAGATAAAATGACCCTTAGAGCATGACAGGAACTATCTTTATCTTCACCAGTCAGGGATCTTATTGACCTTTAGGAAGAGCATAATTAGATTATTCTCTACTGAGAGAAAAATAATATTCCTTCGATGGCAATCCAAACACCCAGCTTTCATCTGCAGCAGATTTAGAATTCCTACCCCTATGTTGAATTAAATAGAATTTATAAAACAAATGTTTAGAGTGGAACTAAAAATGACCATGAAACAGGCAGCTCCATGCTTAATAACATATCCTTTCCCCAAACAGATACTTCCTTCAGCTGCTAATAAAGACAAAGTATTTACAAGAAAGAGATACTATCTCAGAGCACAAAATATTTTACATATTTTAAAATAAGATGAAAATGACATACTAGAAGCATTGTTACAGTATGGGAAAATCTCATGAAACTAAATGAAACAGGGAAAATAATTTCCACAAAATCTTGTTATATTTTCTCTCCTGGAAGATCAATTTTTTCATGAAAATATATTAAAAATATTCAGGAAAAATAAGGCAGGTAATCTGAAATCTAAAAGTGTTTATAAAGTGCAGTTTGTGAAATGTTCCTGAAGATAAATTAAAAGCTCAGCTCTGGAGTCAAACGATTTATTTTTTTTTCATGGAGAGGAAGAATAATAATTGTTCTTATGGCAGTGTAATATCTCGAATTAGATTTACTTTAGTGATGCTTCCAATTTTGATCAGCAATTACTCTGTTTAAAAAGAAGTACAAACAACAGAAAGTAAATTATAATCCACCCTTTACAGAATATATGTATTTGATGGGAGGATTTCAAATATACATAACAGAAAATAATCTCCATTAAGTAACTAGCATTGTAAAAGTCCCCAGTTGCTTTTTCAAATGTTATCCATAGAGAATAAGAAAACTTTTGTGTAGAAATTGGTTTAGATTTAGAAATCTTGTTTCTAAAACCTGTGTGGCAAGAACAGTCTTCAGTTATACAGGACACAAGTTGCCTTCCTGTGGTATGATTGGCAGAAAGCTAATTTACACTTTCAGAAAAGAGCTCAGAGACAAATTCTTTTAAGAATTGTTTATATCACTTTAAGCAGTCAATAATAATTACATCATGATTACATTATATACTGTGTTTTGAGACTATAATGTGTAATCTAATCTAATCTGTTAAATCAGTTTTTCCCATCAAGATCTTAGTATTGGATATTCTTGTGACTGTGCTTGGATATGAATAAAATTACTCCATACAGGAATTATTAACATTAGTGATAACAATAATGTAAAGCATTCCATTTTAACAATGAGAAATAATTGGGGGAGATTAAGTTTCTGTACATACAGATTTGACGGATGCTTATTTGACATTATATGCCAGAATACAATACAATACAATAAAATAGTTTGTTTCATTTGGAAGTTACCTACAACAATCATCTTGTCCAACTACCTGACCACTTCAGGGCTGACCAAAAGTTAAGGAATGTTATTAAGGACATTGTCCAAATGTCTCTCAATCACAGAGAGGCTTGGGACATCAACCACCTCTCTAGGAAGCCCACTCCAGGGTCTGACCATACTTTCAGTAAAGAAATGCTTCATAATGTCCAGTCTAAACCTCCCCTAGTGTAGCTTTGACCCACTCCTACAAGTCCTATCACTGGATAGCAGGGAGAAGAGATCAGCACCTCCCTCTCCACTTCCTCTCCTCAGGAAACTGTGGAGAGAAATGTGGTCATGCCTCAGCCTATCTCCAAACTTGACAAACATGAAATCATCAGCCACTCCTCACAGCCTTTCCAGCCTTGTCACTAGATTTGATGCCCTCCTCTGGATACATTCAAGAACCTTCATGTCCTTAAATTCTGGGGTCAAGATGAGGCCACACCAACGCTGTGTACAGTGGGATAATCACCTCTTTTGACCAGCTGTATTTGATGCACCCAAGAATGAGGTTTGTCTTCTTGCCTGCAGGGCCCACTGCTCAGACTAACTGCTCAGATTTCCACTGAAAAACCTTTTCTCCTTTCAGTAGACTTTTCAATGCTTGGATATGTTCCTTTACAGCTGTCCTGCACTACAGCTTTCCTGGTAAGCGCTGACGCAAAGGAGACTCATGGAATCTACTGGCTGAAAGGAGGTCGTAGCAAGGTTGTGGGGTCAGCCTCTTCTCCCAGGCAGCCAGCAACAGGACAAAGGGAAATGGCCTCAAGCTGCACCAGGGGTGGTTCAGGCTGGAAATCACTAAGAACTTCTTAACTGAAAGGGCTGTAAAGCACTGGAACAGGCTGCCCAGGGAAGTGGTGAAGTCACTATCCTGGAAGTGTTCAGGAAGTGACTGGGCGTGGCACTTAGTGCTGTGGTTTAGTTGTCAAAGTAATGTTCAATCAAATGTTGGACTCGATGATCATGGAGGTCTTTTCCAACTCAAATGATTCTATGATTCTAGATCAATACAACACTAGAAAAGACAGCATTTGTACTATGAGCAGAAATCAGTTAATTGAGATGATGCTGCTCACTGAAATATGTCTAAAACTTTTTTTAAAGAGACCCTTTGGTGTCACCCCCTGCATTTATACAGACTCTGTGCTGAAAGTCTGCCTCATAACATTAAATTATGCGAAATTATATAAAAGTTCTCTTAACTCAACTGTAAGTAAATCAGAGACATAATTTAGCTGGCTGTCTTTGCCAGCACGTTTTGAATGTCTTGCTTGAAGGGCCACCAATAAGCAAGGAGCTAAGCCACTTTTAAGTCTGCATTGTGATCCAACCAAAATATCTCTGGGCTGTTTTCCCTGATATTTTGAAACTTCTAGCAGATGATCAAAGAAAGAGCCTGTTAGCATAAGAGGGAGTGCTGTGACTGATAAACACCTAAAACTGTTGACTCTGCCAGCCTTACAAATCAGAAAACGGCTTGCTTCACAAATCAGTAAGTAAAATGAACATTGCTAAATGTGCTTAGTGAGGATAATAATGTTGCTCTTTGTCTTCTCATATTTAGTCCTATTAGACATATTGAATCATATGTTATAAACAACATTGCATTGGACAGGAGAGAACAAGCATATGAAAGTAAACATAAAATAGCATTTTTGAAAAATCAAAATTTAAAATGTTTGAGAAGCAACGATGCTGTGACCTGGTTAAAAAGGAGAACAAACAACAGCATTCATCCCACTGGAGTCTTAGAATATTTATTTTGTTTTATTTTCACAGACGCAATTACATAAAACAAACTATTAAGAAGATAACACAAGAGAGATGTTCCAAAGAAACAGATATCATCTAAAGATAACCTCCAAGCCCTGAACACATTTGATAACAACCTTCTGTATGATAATAATTGCCATAATGGCCTCTGTCTCAGAGTTATGTTCTCTGAATTCTCCTGACCTATGCTATTATTCTGTGTGGCAACCACAGCTCACAGTAAGCAATAGCCATCCTGAAACGAATTTTTCTTTTCTCTTTTTTTTTGTCTTTTAATGTTTCATCATATCGAAAACAATCTAGAACACTCATAGGAGAGAACTCGCTTACTGTAATCCCTGAGAGTCAAGAGTCAAGTGCTTCATTTGATGACTCGGATGAAATGACCAACACTGCACTGACACAAACTTCTGCACAACTATCTGAAAAATCTTACACCACTTCTTCCAGTCTGTTTAAGATTCAAGATTCCCCCTCTACATACCATTTATGAGCAATAAAAAACCAGAAATGTACTGTCCAAAAATAGTATTTGGCAACTACGAATAATTTAACTTCAGATTTCCCCTCGGATCTCTTGGTTGTATACCAAGATGAGTATTCTATGGATGTATTTTAATATCAATACAATAAAACTGATGGATTGGGTAAACAGTAAGCCATAAATTTCTTTACACAGTTCTCTTTTACAATATATTTCTACACTCTTTTTCTGTTAAAGTTTGCATTTCAGTGGTGACCACATCTTTGCTGTGACAACCTTTCTCCTTCATGTAAATTTTTCTTTCACAGAATATTTATTTTTGCTTATTTATCTTCATTTTATTTTTTCCCCCTTTCCTAAAATGTCAAAACATTTGTTTTAACTTGTGACACTTCCTTGCTGTATCTTTGCATTATGTTCTTTGTAGCAAGTGAACCAAGATCTCCATGCTTTGGGTGCCTGTCAAAAGTGATCTGGGAATTTAAGATCAAAATAGGACTGCAATCCTTATGTGTTGAGAAACTGCTCACTTTTCCATTCCCAAATTCTACAGTGAGGTACTGACAACACTAGTTACCAAAGGTTTTCCTTTTGGTACAAAACCATGTGGAGTTTGACTGTCTGCCCTGTCGTGAGGGGGTTTTGCCTACTGTGAGACAGTGGATGGAATGTTCCATCCTCTCCCTCTTCCCTGTGTTACTATTCCCTGTGCCTAGAACCTATCTACAGGAGTAAGCAAGTGTATTATATCTCCTCTCTGCAACTCAGACACTGTCTATCTGCTCCCAAATTTATCTATTGGATCACCAAGTCTGCAGTTAGCCTTCCAAGCCTTTCTTCAGATACTGTAACCAATGGACTATCCACATCCTGTGTAGGTCCAAAAATGTGGCTCAATACCCAATAGGTACTGGAAAAGGGAAGGTGGACAAGGTTGGAGCTTTCATTCCCTTATTAACAAGCTATCTCTTAAATCTATTTCAAGCTATGGAGATTTTTGTATTTTTGTAATTCAATTGTCAAACAGACCCAATTATGTGATCTGCAGGCACCGTAGCAGTACTGCAAGATTACATCTTATTTGGACTTCCACCAGGACAAAACTTCTGCACTGAAAATATTTGTATTCCAGTCTACCTGTACGAGACAAAGTAGTGAATTAATCACTTACAGTGGTTTCAAAACATTAAAAAGTACTGAGTATTCCCAACAATTGAAAGGACAAACAGTAGTCTATATTAATTCCAATTTTATTTGTTGAAGTTATGAAGTTCTGGCCTAGCTCTGAATGATCAAAATAAAAATAACTTATTTAAAAGTAAATTAAGAAGTATATCTGTATCCACAACTTGTGTAAATAGCTCAACTAATGGAAAGAAAGTGAATCTGTAATGCAAAATCTTTTCCAAAGATTGCAAGGGATTAAGGGTATTCACAACTAACAAGAAAATTGAGAGTTTATGCCATGAGCCAGTTCAATCCCTCTAGCAGAGGCTTTATTTCTGTAAACAAAAGGAACTCAAAATGCATCAGTTTTAGGTTCTGGGTATAATTTTTATGCACTGAAAATTAGCCATCTTACTGTAATTTTAGCTCATCATCTTACATAGCAAATCCAAACGACAGTAATGGTCCTTCTATTATGGGCTTCACTTTTAATTACCAAGATTATCTGATAAGCCCCATCCTTAATTTTCTGGGGACGAAATATTTGGAAATAAAAGAGCTTGGATAAACTGATTTAATATAAGACTGAGGGCAGAGGATTATAAGAATATAATGTACCATGATATGCATAAACCCCAGGAAGGCATAGCACTGTCATGAGCATGTGTGAAAAAGGTATATGAGTTTTGATAGCACTGGAAGCAGAGGCAAAGAGCAGCTCTATGGTGAAGTATATTTTAGCAACCTGAGGAAACTATTGAGTGGTTTTAGAGAATTTGCAAAGATTTTCAATATACCTCTCAAAGACAACAGGGAATATCAATTCTCAAACTCTGCAGGAAAAATTTTGTAGCCAATCATTCTTATTTAGAATCACAGGGAAAACCTCCAGTTTTTTTATCACGTCCATATTTAGCATGGGTTGAAAAACAGGATTGAGATGATGTTTTTACTTTTTCTCATAGGAAAGAGTAATTCTTACATACTTCTGAAGAACAGAAAGAATATATATAAACTTGCTATGATTCATATTTCTTCCAAAGCCAATCACATAACACAGGCTCCAAATTCCAGGTTTAAGCAACAAGTTGTATTATAAAGTATTCACTAAGGGATGTTAGGAGCAGCCACCACTTCCAGCAGTCCTGGCCCAAGACTCCCTCCTGTCCAGCTGTCTGGGGATCTGGATCTCTGCTTGGGCTGACAGACACAGCTGCTGCTTTCCTCCTTGCAGGTCCATCCAGTAGGAAAGCTGAGCATACGTCCCAGAAAAACACACACAGAGACACACATGCAGAGGACACACACACAGCTAGCTACACAGAGAGGGTGCTGCCTTCCACCATGCCTATGTATAGGATTGACATGAGCGGTAAGCCTAGAGAGCCCTATCTGCTCATTCTCTTGGGCTGGCAGAGACAGGACGTCACTCATGCAGGAGCACACGTCACACTCTCCTGCCCCATGAGTCAGCAAGTCACTGGTTCAGCTGAGTGCTTGGTGCAAACAAATGCAGATGTTTGCCAAGTATCAAAGAATCATAGAATTATAGCATCACAGAATCACAGAATCATAGAATATACTGACTTGGAAGGGACTCATCAGAATCATCAGGTCCTAATCCCAGCCCTACGCAGGACACCCTAAATATCACACCATGTGCCTGACAGCATCCATGAGCACATGACCTTAAAGGGAGCTACAGTTTTAGGCCAAATACCACAGAATCACAGAATGGTTGACATTGGAAGGGACCTCTGGAGATCATCTAGTCCAACCTCCCTACCCAAGCAGAGCCACCAAGAGCCAATTCCTCAAAACCAAGTTCAGATGGCTTTTGAGTATCTCCAAGGATAGAGATAATTCAGAGGTAAGTCTGATGATACACCCTACAAGCTGGTGGCAGAAGTCTCACAGTCAACAGCCCTTGTACTGATGGGCAGCTTCAACTTGCTGGATGTCTGCTGGAAATACAACACAGAAGATAGAAAGCAGGGGTTCCTAGAATGTGTGAAAGACAACTTCCTAACACAACTGGTAAATGAGCCTACCAGAGGAGCTGCCCTGCCAGACCTGTTGTTTCTGAACACAGAAGGCTGATGCGTGATGTGAAAGTCCCTTGGGAAGCAGTCCTTAAAAACAAAGGGATCAAGGGAGGCTGGACATACTTGAAGAAGGAAATCTTGAACGTGCAAGATCAAGCCATACCTATGGGCTGAAGGATGAGCCATCAGGGAAGACCAGCCTGGATTAGCAGGGAGATTTCACAGGAACTCAGGGTAAAAAAGAGGGTGTATCACCTTTGGAAAAAGGGGCAGGCAACTCAGGAAGTGTCTAAGCAACTAAGGATGTCATTAAGTCATGCAGAGAGATAATTAGTGAGGCAAAAGCTTAACTACATCTTAACCTGGCCACTTCTGTAAAGGATAAAAAAGTGTTTTTATAAATACAGTAATAGCAAAAGGAGCGGCAAGGTAAACTTCCATTCCTTATTGGATGTGCGGGGGAGTGTAGTCACCAAAGGTAAGGAAAAGGCTGAGGTACTTAAAATCTTCTTTTCCTCAGTTTTCAGCAATAAGACAGGTTGTCGTCAGGACAACTGTCCTCCTGAGCTGGTAGACAGGGATGGGAAGCAGAGTGGACTCCCTGTAATCCAGGCGAAAGCAGTTAGTGACTTGCTGAGGCACTTAGATGATCCCAAGTCTATGGGACCAGATGGAATCCCTCCTAGGGTTATGAGGGTACTGTCTCATCAAGTCGTTCTCCATCATTTATCGCCAATCTTGGCTGACCAGGGAGCTCTCTGGTGACTGGAAGGTGGCCAGTGTGATGCCCATCTGCAAGAATGGCCAGAAGGAGGATCTGGGGAACTACAGGCCTGTCAGCCTGACCTTGGTACCTGACAGGGTTATGGAGCAGATCATCTTGAGTGCAATCACACAGCACAAACAGGACAACCATGGGATCAGAGCCAGCTAGCTCAGGTATAGGAACGGCAGGTTCTGCCTGACCAACCTGATCTCCTTTTACGACCAGATGACCCTCCTGGTGGATGAGGGGAAGGCTGTGGGTGTTGTTTGCCTGGACTTCAGCAAAGCCTTTGAGAATGTCTCCCACGGCTTTCTCCTGGAAAAATTAGTAGCCTGTGGCTTGGACAGGTGCACTCTTTGCTGGGTTAAGAACTGGCTGGGTGGCCAGACCCAGAGAGTGGTGGTGAATGCAGATGCATCCAGCTGGCAGCCAGTCACTAGTGGTGTCCCTCGGGGGTCAGTATTGGGCCCAGTTCTGTTCATTGATGATCTGGATTTGGTCTAACATTAGAAAATTCATGGACAGTATCAAGTTGGGTCAGAGTGTTGGTCTGCTGGAGGGTAGGAAGGCTCTGCTGAGGGTTCTGGACAGGCTGGATTGATCGGTTAAGACCATGGTGGCATGAGGTTCAATAAGACCAAGTGCTGGGTCCTACACTTTGGCCACAACAACCCCATGCAGAACTACAGACTGGGAGCAGAGTGGCTGGACAGTGGCCAGGCAGAAAGGGACCAGGGTGTGTTGGCTGAATATGAGCCAGCATGTGGCCAGGTGGCCAAGATTTTGCTGACCAAGAAGGCCAGTGGCATCCTGGCCTGTATCAGCAATAGTGTGGCCAACAGGACCAGGGCAGTGATTGTCCCCCAGTACTCAGCACTGGTGAGGCCACACATCGAGTGCTGTGTACAGGCTGGGGCCCCTCAATTCAGGAAGGATGTTGAGGTGCTGGAGTGGGTCCAGGGAAGGGCAACAAAGCTGGTGAAGGGTCTGGAGCACACGTCCTCTGAGGAATGGCTGAGAGGACTGGGATCATTTAGCTTGGAGAAGAGGAGGCTCAGGAGTGATTCTCTAGAGCTGCGTGAAAGGAGGCTGTAGCCAGGTGAGGATTGACCTCTTCTCCCAGGCAACCAGCGACAGGACAAGAGGACACAGTCTTAAGCTGCCCCAGAGGCAGATTTCACAGTGAGGGTGATTAGACATTGAAATGAGCTGCCCAGGGAGGTGGTGGAGTCACCGTCCCTGGAGGTGTTATGTGGCACTTATTGCTGTGGTCTAGTTGACATGGTGGGGCTCAGACAAAGGTTTGACTCAATGACCTTAGAGGTCTTTTCTAATGTAATTGTTTCTGTGATTCTGTTATCCCTCCTGCTGGCAGGGCTGGGATGGTCAGAGTGTGCAGATAGAAGCCAGCTACAGGCTACTAGTAGAGAGGAAACATGAGGCTTTACATAGTAAAACCTTCATATGCTCTTGGGAGCTGGGTTTTGAGGATCAGGCATGAGAATGCAAATAAATTAAACCTTGCTTAATGAACACCTGCACGCAATAATCGGGCCATTTTCTGAGAAAGCAGCAATAAACTACTATACAAGCCAGAGGTAATTATCTTATCAAGTGAGTGAAAAGTTCACACTGATGGGTGAACCAATTAGGGATTAATGTGCATTTAAGGATCTTGTGACACAATTCCATCAATGATTCGTTTTAAATGGAGGTTGATGCTATTGCAAATCTTCTGAGTCCCATGCAGCTACAAGCTTTGCAATAGGAACAGCTCTGCAGTCCTGTAGCTATAATTTGAATAAGAGGCTCTCTTTCAGTGAAGAAGTCCTTGCCACTGGAAAGAAGCTTCAAGAATACATGTGTGCTGTGGCTGACTGCAGCTGGTAGCACTAAGCCCTCCTCCTCCTGATCTTACAATCCTTGTTGCAATCACAGGTAATATCACATACTGATGCCAGTGGTGCTCATCTGGCAATGACCTACAATGAATACCACAGATGCATTGAGACAGAAGAGGTAGATGGTCCCAAATGACCATCTTCAACAAAGTAATGGGGGAAAGGTTATGTTTTATCCTCTAAAAGGGGAAAGGAAAAAGGAAAAAGGAAAAAGGAAAAAGGAAAAAGGAGAGATATTGTCAGCAAGGGTTCACTCATGACTTTGTTGTTTACCTATAATATTACACTGTAATTCTGATTTAAGAAGTCACATCCACCTTCTCTATCTACTGCCTTAGCTACAAACACACCTAATTGTAGTGATGTAAGCCTTGGATTTGTGGTTTTAAGCAGCTGAAATTATCTGGTGTTATAATAATATTGTGGTCCCACACACCCTGTTTTGTCCTCCTTCACTCGCTGAATTTGTTACTTACTTACCTAAGGGTTTCCAGTGAGAGTATTTGCCAAGGGGCCAGCAAACCTCTGTGTCAGCACTATGATTAGGGACTATGAGTTGCTGACAAAAGGGAAGCAAGTGGCTCAAAGTAGAAAGGGGATGGAAGAACTCTGCTGCCTTTGAAAAAGCAACAGTGATCAGAAGGATGGTATTGACTGCTATTCAGACATAAGGCAATCTCAGTTACTTTGTATTGACAACATGGCGTTGAAAGACATCAGCTGAGCATGGATACACACATTTTTAAAGACCGTGTTTCAAGTTTACTTCAGCCATTTTTTAGAAAAATATCAGAAAGGCACCATTAATGATGGCTCTTAAAAGATTGGGAGATACTTAGTTTAGAAATTAAATCAGCCTGCAATTTTCAATCAAAGGCATTCTATATGGAACTCTTACATTCCTATGGCAGAACCAGAGTGTGGAGTTGCCAGAGGTAAACTGCTGCATTTTCTTATGATTCCTAAGCTGTGTGCAGCATTTCTGAAAATCGGGTGTCCTTGGTGAAAGGTGAAGCTGCACTGCAGCCCCACTTGAATCTACTTCTGCAGCTCTCAACTTCATGCCCGTGCTTTCGCCTGCTGTTGGAATGATATTCAAAATTCAAACAGCAGGTGTATTGCTTATTTGTTCTTTCATATCATGGTATTCATTGGTACCAAGACTGCTGTTAAATGTGTTTAGTTTGAAGGAGTAGAGACTGACAACATATGTACTCTTAAAGATTTGACATGCTCTTTCAACTACACAAGGAGACAGACTGAATCACAAATACTTCTGAACAGCTTGTTCCCAGTGCCAATATTTGTTCACAGTGGGAGAGGTATCACAACTGTGACAGAGTTCATGGTCACTTTCAGAATAAATAGATTCTCATAAAAAACAACTTTGGAGAAAACATTTCATTGTCAAAAACACCTATGTGATGCTGCCAAGACACTTTGCATCCTAAAGTGGTGCTCCTGAAAGTGACATTTAGCTTACGAGATCCCACTTTCTCTTTCTTCTGGTGTGCACATTGTGGTGTTTCCTGCTGGTTGCCAAGCTGCAGATGGCTATATTTGGATAACTGTGTCTTTTTTACAGCACTGATCTTTCTGTTATCGGCACTGTTAATGCAAATTACAGGACAATTTTTCTTATCCACTGAGAGTCACAAAGGGAATTATATGGGCAAATGAGATCAAAGTTAAACACAATAAAATACTAACAACACTTCTTGAACAATGTTTCTTATGTTGAGAATATGGCAAAGAAAATGTATAGTCACTGTATTAGAAATACAATTTTATAATTAATCTCATGGATAATATGCTAAATACAATTCATTTTATAATGTCCTCTCATTTTCATTAGAAACAGACTTTCAAATCTTGAGTGCTGTAATTGAGGTAAATGTGTTTTTAAGGTAGGTAATCCCCTTTTGTTTATGCCTGCTAGCTACATATTGACTGTTCTCATCTGTATTAGCACACAAGCACTGTATTTTAATTAAGTAAACAGAGTTTCCAATTAGCAAACGGTAATACTTCACATATTTAGCCTAAGCATTTGAAATTGTCCAGGAAGGTTTTTTATCATTCAAGTTAGTTTTGCATACTTGTCATGTGCAATTAGGCAGCTCAACTAAGAGTTTACTCAACACTCAGTGACTATGCACAATTCAACCAAAATACTTATTTACTTTTGCTATTAACAAAGGAAGAAACCATTTATTGAAATCAGGAACCATTCAAAGACCCTAACATGTCAAATTATACACTGAAATGCAATTGAATTATATATTTATTAAATAACTTCTGATATACATGGAAGTAATTTTTTGCTCGGATCCTGCTACAAGAAAATATTTCAGCAAGAAGTGTGGTTTTCATCTCTGTTATCCATAAGGAAACAAAACTGTCATCAGTCAGAAAAGATCTGCCTATATAGGAATCCCCATATGCTGAAAGACTTCTATAAATTATCCATAATGTACTCTGAGTTAGCTGCACTGTTGCCTGGAAACCCAAAGCTTAGATCTGACTCATCTGGGAAAGATGTTAAAAATAGTAGCAGACACACTTGTCAGACTCACAGTTAGGATTAACTTCAGTGTGTCTGGGATGCCCTGGCAGTCATGACTTTTTGCAATTTCCTATAGACAGTATTAAATAGGCAGGAATGCTCCAAAGTGTTCAGAAATGTTCAGGAATGTTCAGATGAGACCACCTTTCCATTCTAAGTTGGATTTTCCATAGTTCCAATGGGAAAAGTAAAGATATGAGTAAAGATGCAGGGATTTGGAGTAATTCATTGACTTCTATTACCATTTTGAAGTTAGACATTCTTCCAGCTCAGATGTTTGATATTAAATTCCTGGTAGACACAGCACATTTATCTATCTATTGAAATTTGGTTTGTATTTATACTTAGGGATGAGAAAATTGGCATAAACTGCCCTACAATTTCAAAATGTTCCCTTGTTTTTTCTACAGTAATGTGCAAAGAGCACAGAAGATTAAGTTATTGAACGAAGTCGATCCTACTTTCAATCTTTGTATTGTAAATAAAGGAAATAAAATATTCATCTATTACATCTGCTTGTAGAGCAGAGAGATAAATACGATAAATTTTAATACTTCATCTGTTTTACTTTTTGCCCCTGATATGACACCATGGTCAAATAAAAGAATTATAAACATTTTTAGAACAACAACATAGGCACACTTGTAATGCATTCTCCTTCTCTCTCTAAGGCTGACCCTGCATCAGTAATCTTAGACCCAATGAGATGTGGCTTACATTCCTAACTGCTTATTTTAAATTACTAACAAACTGTCACCCATAGATTAGGGTATTATCTGAGATTGCAAAATCTCCATTCTATGGCATGGTGAGCAACATATGGAAATTACTATTTCACTTCTTACTTTTGAATTAATTCTTCTGTTGCTCATATGTGCATAGATGCTTCTTCAAAAGCTGATAAAAGTGAGTACCTTGAGCAGAATGTCAGATATGGTAGTCTGACTTATAATTTTAAAATTTAGATTATTTTTGAATAATTAAATGTTTCCATATACCTAGTGATAGCAGCTTCTTACTACCAGAAGTATTATGACCTCAGAATTTTGCAAAGGAAAATAAAAACTTGATCAAGGAGCAAGGATGACTGGAGATGATTGGAGAAAGCTTTAGAAACACTGCTTAAATACACACATCTGAGGTAGAAATCCACAACATTGTGTGAATGTGTGCCTGTCCACATGTAGATAATCACTTCCACAAACATAGCCCAAGGTAGGTATAGGCACCATCTTCTATATTAATCATGACCATAGAACACAATGCAAAATTGATCAGTGGGTCCATTTAACCCACTGATGGGTTAAATGGACACACTCAAGCTAGTGAGGTCTCTTTCTACCTGATTTGCATTTGATTATTATTTTAGTGTTTTCACTTCAAAAATGTAAAGAATCCATTACAAACTTGAGCCACCTGGATGTAATAATCATTCATTTCAAATGCTTTCCCATCCAATTAAAAATATATCTGAAAGATACAGTATTTCACATATCAAACAACAGAATTTTGTACAAACATCAATGTTTCTGTGACCTAAATGTAGAGGTGAAAAGATTACATTTGCAATATGAAAAGCCAAGACAGCAAAGTCCTGGCAGGAAGTGCTAATTTTAAGTCCCAGGATCTGTTATGAAGGACGTGAGGATAGGAGCTTCGGGCACCACTCTCTTCTCAGTAATTAGAGTATTAGCTAATAGTAAGTGTCTAGCATATCATAATGACAGACAGTAGTAGCACTTGGATCTCACACAGCCTGAGCTTTACAGTCGACCTCCATCCAGAAACTAACTGGCAGTCACTGGAGATCAATATTGCACAAACACAAAATACTGCCTATATAGGCAACTGTATTTTGTTGACGCTCCCCTTTCCATTTCAGCCCATAGATCCACACAGAGTATACTATAGCAATTTTATCTCAAACTCACAGAGATATAGATTACTGTGGCAAAGGGTACCTTGAAGTAAAAAGGTTTTGCTTTCCTTGTCAGTCACAGCTGTTATTAGCTGTGTTTCAGGTAAAAGCACAAATGCACATGCTATAGTTACACACCTTGGATAAGCCTGCTTGGGGATCCCCAGGCTGGCTCTGAAGGAGTGAGGTTCAGGACTGGAAGTGATGTAGCAACAGTGTGCAGACTAATCATCCTCCTATCCAGGAGCTACTCACAACCGTATTTATTGGGCAGTCAACACAACTCTAATGCAGGTATATTGTTTCCATGAGGCAAGCCTTTGTCTCCACCACAGTGCAGATGAACTAGTTCACTTAGTGCAAGCTGTATTGCTAGTGAAGTGTTCTTTTGGATGGAGAAATCAAGCTATTCATTACAAAAAATGGCCATTTGAATAACACAGTAATGCTGGCCTACCTAATCCATCTGGATGTGCCCCATTAAAACAACTTTTAAACTGCAGAAACCACAGGGGTGAAATATTCCATATAGCTAGGAAAGCTTTCAAAGAGTAATGATCAATTTGTTGTGCTAGATTTGAGACAATTTGGTAACAGCAAAGAGCCTCATTCTGTATAAGAGGTGGGCTTATTTTCATGACCTGTTCCAAGGTACTGACAAAACCAAAAGCACATAATCAGTGTACCCTTGCGTAAGGCATAAAGGCATACTATTTTTTAAGCAAGAACAAGAAAGAATCATTGTTTCTGTAGGTGTGAGGAGGCACTTTTTTTGTGTCTCCTGGTTCACATTTGACCTTTAGAATGTAAATACACACCTTCAACTGGGGAAGCTGGCTGAGGTCTGGATGATTACAGTTGGAAGATTCTTATGCATTTAAGCATGTAACATGCATTCATTTGTGTATTTGTCAGTCTGTCAGTGTCTGTCTATGTTTTCTTCGGCTGTGCAGAATCTCAAAATCAAAGAAAGCTGGATCCATTATGTGAAAGAGACATCACCCTCTCAAACTCGCTATCCGAATATCACGTGCACTATGTGCCATTCAAAGAGCTTCATCTATTTGTCAAAATAGCCATAACACACTCTTCACATCAAGCAGAATAATATAAATCAGTTAAAATTAATTAGTGCACCAGGTTCTTTTACTGCCATGAATACAACCACTGGGAAAAATTATTCCATGGCAGCTCAATAGCTTGCAACAGTCTCTTGATAATGTCTCCTTTCTGGCATAAGAAACACAGACCTTTCATTTTGCTTGAATCCTTCAGCCTTGTGAACAGGTTCTGTTTTCCTTTTGTTTAGTATTACACTCAGCATGCCTGCTTAACAAGAAACAGGAATCATTTGCATTCATGAGAAATACATGAAAAATAAGCTGACATTCTTTTAAATATACACAGGGTAATTTGATTTTTCTTTTGGTAATGCGACTTTTTTTCAGTTTTATTTTTCACAGCATAAATTGACATAATGTTTTATCTTCCATATTTTCTCCTTTGACTGCAAGTGCAGATTATGGATAGTGTTTTTAATAAAATGCTACTATTCTATATGGAAAATTTATGACATCATGCTTTAGGATACTTAGGAATTGGACTATTCATTTTAAAAGATACTATTTTTCTTACCCTAAAAATTTTAAACAAATACAACAAATAAATAATGTCCAATTCTTGAGCTACTTTAATTTGAAACATAAATTTAGCAGAACGATCTTTTCCCACCTTTTGAAGCAGAGCAGCGGCTGATGGTTTATTTTGCCTCTTCCTAAACATGTTAATGGAGGAATGAAGATACAGATAAATAATAAATGGTAGCTAAATAATAAATAGTAGCTAAATAATAAACTGAGGAATCCCATTACAGAATTTCTTCCTGTCACAAAACAGAACTCCAGTTCTGTGCTGCAAAAATGTATGACTACAAGAGACCTAGGTGCAACTGGGAAGATGGCTCACAAGTTTGCACATCCTAGAATGTTTTAAGACTGAATCCTATAGGATACAATAAAACATTAATATCTGGTCTTAAAAGTCAGAGTGAGTGCCATGCTAGAGCACTATCTTATAACTCCTATGATTAGTTTTAGAGCCTTTTGAGGAGACAAAGCTGCTGTTCCACTACAAAGAAAAGCTGCCGAGATTCTGGATGGAACTATTCCAGTTCTAATTAACCTGCCTAAATGCTAATTTAGGCGGGGGAAGTTGTATTTAATCATTCAGGTTTGCAAATTATGGCTATGAATGAGATCCAGAGAGCCCATTTAAGTGCTTAAAAGAGTGAGTCATGTATTCTCAGAAAGTCTATTGAGAAAGCCAGGCATCTCCGTCTGTAGCCAGCCAGACTTTCAGCATCTATCACCTACGTTTGGAATCACGGACACTCCCTATGCACCTTGCACAAATATGCAAACACAGTATCAGTGTAGATATGATACATTAACATAGTTATATCTAAACTCTACCTGCTCTCCTAAATAATCCTACTCACTGGACATTTTCAAGCCTTCCTGAAATACATGAAAAGCAATAAGCCCAGCCAGAAGCACTGCCTTTCTGGCTAGTGTTCTGGACATGACAGGAATTTTTCAGAGAAGAGGAGATCTGTATTCCTCTTCATGTTTCACATTACATGGATCCTGGTCACCATGGGCTCTAGAACAAAACATTAGGGCAAAAAGTAGAGTTTCTTCTTCAGAGAACAGGCCAGCTGTAAGGTGGGTAACACTCCTACTTTTGTGGGTCCTTCTTGTTCCCTGATGAGATTAATACTTTCTGACTTCGTCACAAACACCATGGGGGAGACATCTGGCTCGTGCTACTTGGAGCACTGAGTTGCTGCAGCATGCAGCACACCTGGATAATGCCTCCTGCACCATTCTGCTGGGGCCAACTGCCCACACAGGAGGCTCCCAAAGACACCCTCTCATGCTAAAAGCCTACATTTTCTCATATAGATGTCATTACAACAAGGAAAATATGCCTAAAGTAAGAACTGATTTGTTGGCTTTTGTGATCTTTTCTCTTCCATTCACTTTTTTTTTTCTTATCTGCTGTTGCCTTTGAGATTTTATTAAACTACACACTTGCAGCAAATAATGATTTTATTTTAAATATCAGGATTCAGTCTCATACTATGGAGGCTTGGAGAAACACCATTAAAAATGCATATTTCTGGTTATAGGTAGGAAGGTCCATCTGCTTCCCTGACCTTTGAAGAATGGTTTGAGGTGTAGGCTGGTGCTTGAGCTCTTAACATTTCTGTACATGTTGCAGCTTGGAGGAATGACAGGCTGATATTATTGTATTGGGGGTTGTAACCAAATAATTTGTAGGACAATTGTAGTCCATATGTTAGACCTTTTATCTCATTGTGAAATTAAATAAAAAGCTTTTATTCACAAATTATTGTTCACAAATAGATGTAGGATAAATATCTTTTTTTTAATTATATCACATCACTGTAGTAGATTAGATGAACAGTCTATCAAGTCTAATATTTTACATCTATCTGTCTCAAACCTTTGAAAAAATACATATATGTATACATATGTATATGTTTGGAGGGGGGTTGAATGCTTGTGTTAGTGAAATCTTACTGTGTAAACATATTACATCTGTCCAACTGTTTTTAATATTCTGCACTTATCTAAGGCTTGTCATCAGTTTTATGAGATTGCACATCCAGTTGGAGAAGGCAAATGTGTAAAGTAGTAGAATAATCTGAACCATTTGATTTTCTTTGATTTTTTTAATTTAACTTACCACTATATATAACATTGTCTAAAATCAATAAAAGCCATACTAGTGCAGGAGAATCTGAGTGACAAATAGACTCCTCAAAGTAGTTAGAAGTGGGAAGTCATGTTTTTTGTAGACTCCAGTTTAGGCTTAATGGTATTTGGTATCTTTAGCAATGATGGGTAATAAAACTACTGCTATTAAAATCCAAGGATACAAAAAATCATTGACTAGACCATAATAATAACTCACTTATATGGATCTAAGATGATAAATGTATATTTGCATATTAGGAAGTAAAATCATTATGGCAATTGTGTTATACGTAGCCATTTCTCAAAAAAATGGCTTTGCTAAAGAGAGGGAACATAGAAGGGAACATATCCTCTCAGCATGATATGCTGGCAATGAAGGCTAACACAGTCAAAGCATGACTAAATTGGGGAGCTTGGGTCTGGAATAAATCCAGGGAAGAGCACTAACAAGTACTAAAAATGAATCTCTGGATTACTCTATTCAGTTCTGACAGTCACATCTCAGAAGGAGCGTTGAAAAATGGGGTGACCTTCAGCAAAGAAGAAGACATTTTAAATTCGTCTCTCCTTCAAGGCAATGAATCTCACACTTGCACAGGCTTACCATGTTAAGGGATGTTCCACTCACAAGCATTACTCTAGTCATAAAATGAGCCAGGTACTTTTCAAATCTAGCTCTGATATTTTGTTCTGTGACTTCCTGTGGCTATGAATTCCATACACTGAAAATAGATATGTCCATAAATCGCCTTTATAACCATTGTTGAAAAGTAGGTGTTTAGGGAGTTTTCAAAATACAGTTTCTTTCCTGACATATGGTAAGTGCTCTATTGTGCACAGGGAATTCTGATAGACTTTAAAACTTGCAACACGAAGTATTATAAACCATAATAACTACAGTGAATCTACCCAGCTTCTTCTAAAGTGCAATGAGCTAAAATCTCTCTCTCCTCTATGGAAAGGTCATTAAATATATTTTTATGGGGTATCTAGTAACAATTACCGATTTCTAATATGCTATAATGTTAATATGGGTATGCCCCCACAATTATAAATTATATAAAAATTATTTACTGTGCACAAAAATTAGTTTTCAAGTGATAATTTTTCCTTAATAAAAAAAAATCTATAATGTGCTGACAAAAGCAAATACTGGGAGCATAGCAATTTTATTTGAATGAAAATTATTGTCTACTTGAAGAGAACATTGCTAGCTTATCTAATGTAACTTTAAATAATAAGTAGGAAATTTAAAAGGAATTAACAGTAAAGGATGTAAAACAGCATGACGAAGGACTAAAATTCAACCATAATGTAATTTTCTTAGACCAATAACATTTATGAGTTTACATGGTAGATATTGCAAATATTTAAATGCTTAATATGTTCAATGTGTGTCCAATGCATGTTTCCATACCATTAAAAAGGTAATTTCTAGAAGCTTCAAATGTAGAACAGCATGGGGGAAAAAAGTAACACTTCTGTCTCAGGGAAGACACAACACACTATAAACTGCAAGATACAGAACACGTGAAATTTTTTAAAAAATTAAAATTAAAAATATTCAGGTTTTATTTCACACAAATAGCAAAACTCATGGCTTCCTTCTGCACCTTCAGGACCCTGAGAGTAGATAATGGCTTCACTCAGTCATCCGAAAGACTTCAGATAATTGTTTCTTAAAACCCTAATTTAGCAATGCAAAAACTTTATTGTAGAGCAGCCCTTGCTCTGCCAGTGGTGCCATGCTGTGCAGCAGTGTCAGGCCTTGCATGTCACCTGCCCAAGTCTCCAGCTGCCCACACAACCCAGAATCTACAATCTCTTAAGCTGGTCAGCTAAATGGTAGCAACACTGATAATATTTTGAAAGTAGGGGTCCTGGCTTTGGACTTTCTGATATAGGCATAAAGAAATTTATTCTTGGCCAATAAAATTAAACAGAAAGGCAGTTGTGAGGTATTTTCAGAGTTTAATTACATGGAACTCTGTAAATACCATGTCTTCACTGGTTTTATTGCAAAATGCTGGTCATCAACTTTCTTGGAGACCAACCTAATTCAAGATTGCAGGACTTCATGGTTTAGGACCGGCAAACTCCAGACATTTCACGTCTTTTTCTCAGTGTTTTGAAGACCAGTTCTCAATGCTACTAATAAAAGAAAGGCATCATTGGATAAAGAATATATGGAAAAAATCAATGTGAAGAGAACATTTGAATACCTAGAACTGCCACTCAGATGTTACAAAAATATTGTTTAAAGTCATTTCATTACATGCAGAAATGGGAGAAAACTCAGGAAACACAGAGGCTTTGTGGTCTGTTCAACAGTTTTCCTGGAGGAAATGACAGCAGCACCGTGTGAGCTAATGTGCATATTATTGGAATTGCACTTACTTTCATTTGTGGGTTTGTTTGGTTTTTTTCCTTCTCCATTCAGGAAGCATTTAAATCCCCAAGGCTGCTCAAGCCTAATTCCTGTTTGTCATTGAAAGGCTGACAGACTTCTACCAAGTGCAGAGAAGCAGCCACCGCTTCACAAGTATAAAACTTAGACATAAGCACAAACCCTTCACCATCAGGCTCACTGTTCTCAGCACAGTTTCTCAATCACATGGCTGTGACCAATTAGTACAATCTGTCCCATATTCCCATCTCCTGTGGTTTGCAGCACTTCAGGGTGTGATTCTGCCCTTACAGATGGGATGTGCTATACTCCGTATGGATCATGGTATTTGCACCTCAGAAATCTTAGAATAGAATATTGCAGTTGAAAGGGCCCTATAAAATTAATCTAGTCCAACTGCCAATGGCTACTACATTTACTAAATTTGAATATGCTTAGGCATGTGTAAAGTATAATTTATTAATATAACTATAAAAAGTAGTGATAAAACATATACAGTCATTCAGAAATATACACTATATATCTTTTTAATGCGTATATATTTCTATGAAGGAGAATTCACAAACTCTAGTCCTATTTTAGTCTTCATTTGCAAATATCATTAATACTCTCACAGGAGGCTTACTTTTATGCCTAAAAGCTGATCAAATCATCTAAGCATCTTGATCTCAAGTACTGTGAAAATTAAGCATCTCTGTGCCTCCACAGTACTTCAAAAAGAAACACAGACATTTCAATTTCTGGAGAATAAAATCCATGGTATGACCTTTGGAAAATACTAGAATATTGATCCAGAATGAGTCAAAGGTCTACTTTGAACCCTGTCATCTACTCTTAAGTACCTAATATCTGAAGTTTACCACTACTTTTGGACTCTTCAGGATATAGAGGTGAATGACTCTCTTTATGCCTGCTGTGGCAGAGTTCACCGCTGCCCCCACTTAAGCCATAACCACCAGCAGTGGCTGTGATGGCTGCATCCAGCTGACTCTGGACTTTGGGGGACAGATGACAACAGGGTAGCCAAAGGCTGTCTGGTACAGTGACCCAGATGTCTTGCTGGCATGCAAATAAGATGATAAGTCATTAACTTTGAAATCTTAGCTAAGTGCTATAAAGGATTGATGGTGTGTATATAATCCTTTAGGCATAAACCATTGAGTAGCAGTGGATCCAGCCACACCTGTACACCCCTCTGAGAGGCGGCTTAGGACACAAGAGAGTCTTTTCTGAACCTCATGGCTCAGCTAGATTTGAGGCTCCCAGCAGTTTTGCCTGAATCTGTTCTCTATGCAGTAAATATTCTAGTGTACCTTGCCATCAAATCTTGTCAAACCACTGTTGCATTTACTATCAGACTTTGTTATATCAATAAAGTGTCTTGTTGCTTTTCTCTTACAAGTGAAGTGCATGGCTCCATCCACAACACCTGTGTTAAAGGGGAAAGCTCTGGTGCACAGTTTACTATCAGCAAAAGGTGAAAATGATGTGTTATAGACAAAATGTTAAACACACATTTTTGTACTGGTAAGTACTGTCATGTACTGTTCTCTTCAACTTGTGTCACCCTTAGCAATGCTATTGACTTTTACTTGAAACTTAGTGGCTGTTTGTTTTTGCATTTATTTTACTAATTCACATCAATGAAAGTATCAATGAGCTGATAGATGATTAGTGACTGGTATTACTCCTTGCTTCTTTTTCTGGAATGATTTACTGTATTCAAAAGGGAAGCAGGTTGATTCATTTAAATGATCTCATTTAATATCTTGCACCAAATGTCTAGGAGAATAATGAATTACAGCTAAGGACAGGCATCTTCATTCTGTCTGTAATAATTCGAAAGTCACTGAGATGTTATTGGTTCAGAATTGAGCGCTATGGAGCTTTTATTTTATGTATTCATTCATTTCACCTGTGGGAACAGATAGGATGACGGAAAGTAAAATTAATAATGAAAAATAGAGTGAAATTGGAGCAGAGACTAGGCAGATTGAAAAATAAGCTCAGAATTCTGTATAGAAGCAGAGAGGAGAGAAAATGAAAAAAAACCCAGCAGTAGAGTTGTCAAATTTAAGCCTGCAAACAGGGGAAAAAAAGAATAGCGATGTCCAACAACTGAGTTATACCAGAGACTTTCTAGGGTATGCAGTTCATTCTCACAAAAAGTTGTGATTCATGAGATTTGCCACATCCTAGGAACAACTACTACACTTATAAGTAAAACTGGCACAGAACTAAGCCTTTGAAAGTTAGGGTTTCAGTTCCAGTCCTCTGAAAAAGATTACTGCCCAGCTTTGATCAAAACATTTGCTTTTTCTGTCTCTTAACTCTTTATTTATTAATAAGAATTAAAATACTTCTACTTAGAAAGGTTAAGGCGGTCAAATCCACTAATAAGTGGTTCAGCCACTACTTAAGCCCCCTTGCCAAGTCATTTCTTCCTAGCACATCCACTTTGCATAGGCCTTTCCACACCACATACAATCCAGTGATAAAGTGCATTGTGTGCATGTGGGGTTTTCTTGAACCTGCAGTCAGGACATGAAACTAAATTAATGCCAGAGCATGCCAGAGCAAGTGCCAAGGCACTTGCTTGTGACCAGCACTTGTCTAGAACTAAAGAAATTTTTGTTGGAATTAAATAAGTAATACTAACGTGACATAAGACCAGGCAGTGGGGAAGAAGACCAGCCTCACTGAACAGGGAACTTTCACTGGAACTCAGAAAAAAAGAAGAGCTTACCACCTTTGGATGGAGAGGCAGACAACTCAGGAGCACAAGGATGTCATTAGGTCATGTAGAGAGAAAATTAGAAAGACAAAAGCCCATCTAGAACTCAATCTGGCCACCCTGTAGAAGATAACAAAAAATGTTTTTAAAAATACATTAATAACAAAAAGAGAGCTAAGGAGAATCTCCATCCATTATTGGATATGAGGAGAACATTGCCACCAAAAAAAAGGAAAAAGTTGAGGTACTTAATGACTTTGCCTCAGACTTTTACAGTAAACCCCTGAGCTGGTAGACAGGGACAGGGAGAACAGTAATCCCCCAGTGATCAGGAGGAAGTAGTTAGTGACCTGCTCTGCCACGTAGACCCTCACAAATCTATGGGACCAAATGTGATCCCCCAAGGGTACCAAGAGAGCTGTTGGAAGAACTCACCAAACCACTCTCCATCGTTTATCAGCAGTCCTGGTTAACCAGGGAGGTTGGCCATCTGCAAGAAGGACCAGAAGGAGGATCCAGGAAAATACAGGCCTGTCAGCCTGACTTCAGTGCTGGGGAAGATCACAGAAGAGATTATCTGGAGTACCATCACATGGCACATGTAGGACAACCAGTGGATCAGGCCCAGCTAGCATGGGTTCATGGATAGCACATCCTGCTTGACCAACCTGATCTCCTTTTATAACAATGTGACCTGCCTAGTGGATGAGGGAAAGGCTGTGGACATTGTCTACCTTGACTTCAATAAAGACTTTGACACTGTATCTCACAGAATTCTCTTGGAGAAGCTGGCAGCCCATGTCTTAGACAGGTGTAGCGTGCTGAGTAGAAAACTGAATAGATGGCTGAGACCAGAGAGCAATGATGAATGGATGAAATGGATCCAATTAGTGGTAAGTCACAAGTGGTGTTCCCCAGGGTTCAGTGTTGGGGTCACTCCTGTTTAATATTTTGCAATGATCTGGATAAGGAGATCGAGTACAGGCAACACTAGGTTGGGTGGGAGTGTTAATCTGCTGGAGGGTGGGAAAGCTCTGCAGAGGGATCTGGACTGGGTGGATCAGTGGGCCAAGGCCAATTGTATGACGTTCAATAAGGCCAAGTACCAGGTCCTGCCCCTCTGTCACAGAAACCCCATGCAGAGCTACAGGCTCGGGGAAGAGTGGATGGAAGGTACAAGTTTTATAATGAGTGGCTGAGGGAACCAGCATTGTTTAGCCTGGAGAACACAAGGGTCAAATGAGACGTTATCACTCTCCACAACTATCTACAAGGAGGTTCTTGTAAGGTGGTGATCAGCCTCTTCTCCCTGACAACGAGGGAAAACAGCCTCAAGTCACACCAAGAGAGGTTCAGTTTGGATATTGGGAAAAATTTCTTCACTGAGAGAATGTCCAGGCATTAGAACAGACTCTCTAGGCAAGTGGTGAAGTCACCATCCGTGGACGTATTCAAAAAAGGAGTAGATGTGGCTCTCCATGTGGTGGAGTGGGCACAGTCGTACTCAGTCAAAGGTTTGACTAGATGATCTTAGAGGTCTTTTCCAACCTTAATGATTCTATGATTCTGTGATATACCTGATGTATACCCCCCATCACTACTCACTGAAGTAGTATTTTTAAAATAATTTTCCTTTTTCCAGGAAACCATCTTACAACTAAACTAAGCTTACCGCCTGCTGTCTTCTGTCACCAGTCTTGCCAAAAGTAACCATACTCATTGCAGGCACCCTGCTGGGACAGAAGAATGGCCTCCAGAGACATCCTTTTCCATCAGCTGTAGAAAGAGTGCCCTGAGCATTTCAGGGTTAAAGCTTAGTGTGCCCTGGACACTGCAGAATTAAAGTTTAGTGCGTTCTCTTTAAAATGATTAGTATATTTGAATTTAGTGGTGATTTAACAGAGAAAAAAAATGACAATGACAAAATCTCCAGATACATGTGTGTTGACAACTTTGCAGTTCCTTTCATAACCAAACAACTACAATCAGCAAAAAAAGCAGAATGAAAAAAAGCATAGTGATCAGTTTGGGATGTTTTGTTGCTGTTTTTGTTCAAGCACCTTGGTCTAAATCCTGATTCTCCTGGAGATTAACAGTAGAATTCCAGCTATCTTCAGGACTATTGGAAGCTGCTCCACTGAGATGTTGTGCTGCACACTATTTTCTGGAATTATTTGCTATACGAAACAATAGACAAAATCACCTAGAAAGTCAAATTTTAGAGGGGTCCACAAGAGTCCTCTTGCTTCCCATTATTTACCAATTAAAACAACTCTACCGTATTAGGAGTTGATTTGCATTTGATACCAGGACTCTGTTTAAACTGGAATGTTGTCAGGTCTTTGTTTCTTTCACAAACAATTATTATATTCATTTCACATATTATTGCAGTAGTGTTGACCATTTTGTGGTGATCTTTGGAATGCCTATTGGTATGTTTTACAAACAGTGTCTTTTGGAAGATACAAATATTCTCTGCAAGGCCCTGAAAAAATGAAACATATAATTTATCTTTCAGTTCTCCAAATCAGCTGTCATCCCTTTGATAAGAAAATGATGACTGATTAATGTCTTTGTGTGAGCAAACACAAATTATTGATATGCAAATGTCAGTAAGATAGTTGTAAGAATGTGATGTAAGAACACCTCCACAGATTAATATGAAAGCCTTAGGACACTTGGATATTTGATTTCAGACTCAAGAATTCTTATTAGTGTTGATATCAAACACTTTTTTTATTATTTTGTATACCATTACTACGTGATACACGTGGTGTTCTTATTTTGTTGTTTTCTATTGTGGTTAATTACACATTTTAGCCTTGACTTTGAAAAAAGCTAAGTGCACATTTAACTTCAAGCATGTGAGTAGCTTCATGAGCTTCCCGAGACCAAAGTTTATAACTGGGCCAAGAATACCACGCATTTGTTTTTAGTTACACTTCCCTCCGAATCCAAGGTTTATCCTTCATAACAGTAAGTACAAACTTCTGAACCTTACACAAGATTTACAGGCATTTCACAAACACCCCAAATAACAATATAAAATAAAATACAGAGACATCTTTTTTAAAAAAGCCAAGAAAGTGATACTGCAGACTTGAGAATGTTGCCTGAGGAGCAAAATTCAGCTACAGTATTCTAATAAAAGCAAATACGAAATGGAAAGCAAATTACATCTGGATGAAAACAGTTACTTGGAGAAGAAGAAATTCTGCAAGCATGTTAAATGATAACAAAGGATTCAAAGGAACCTATTTATAAAACAGGAGGATTGCATTATGACAAAAATTTTGCTGACTTTACATTGGAGAAGCATGGAATATGCTTTGATGTTTCAGAAATTGCTGGTTCTTTGCCACTTTACCGACACTGTTCTGATCCAAATAAAAGGTCATTCAAGTAAAAAAAGGAGCCAAATCAAAGATGATGATGTGAGTGAGGACTGCAAAAATAATACCGACGCATAGAAATAATGGACAAAAAGGTCAAGGGAAACCTTACAAGGAGGCAGGTTTGCAGAATTTTTGACCATCCTTAATCATACCCCTATGAACTTTCAAATGGTGTCTGAAGGAGCCAAGCAGGTAAACCACAGCAAGGCCTGCTCAATGCACTTGGTAGAAGTTAACAGATAGGATTCTGCATGTAGTTGTGAAAAGAGGATGTTTCCTGGAGGAAATAAACCCTGGATACAATTAAGCTTTAATCGTAAGTTTAACATTTGCTAAAATTTTATTTGCAATCTTTAGACATACTTCTTGAAAAAGTCTTGAAAAGGCAGGTTCTAAGGCACAATTCGATATTCTTCTTACGTTTGCCTCAGTGATTCACGTGAAGATCTACAAAAGCACCTGCCTCACAAATAAGCACTATCTGCTCTTACCAGTCTGCAGTCCTCTCCAGCAAAAAGTGGATTCCTTGCAAGGGGCTCACATGCATGTTGGAATTTTAAAGATGTGGGTACCATAAATGGAACAGGTGCTTAGGAAGCTGAAAGAAGACACAGTATCGTATTTTGACATTCACATTTGATGGTCAAGATAGTCAGTGTGTACTGCTGATTACTTCTATTTCTTTTGATGACATGCTTTCATTCTGAGATATGCTTCTAAGAACTATGTGAAGCTGTTTGAGAAGGAAGGAGCACAGCTCCATTTCACCATTGAATGGCTTTGCTGCACAAATAGCTAGATCTGATCTGCCTGTTAAACAACTGTGATTACAGGTGCACCTTCTACAAGAGTTACTCCTACAAAACTACTGAAGAGTCCTTTGGCCTGAACAACCAGCTGACCTCAAAACTCTGTATAGCATAGCATAGAATAGAAAAGAATACATTTTCAGTTAGAAGAGACCTAAAATTATCATATAGTCTACCTGCCTGACTGCTTCAGGGCTGGCCAAAATGCAGGATTACTCCCAAGCACAGAAGTATTTCTTATCCACTCTACGTATCTCCCTCTTTTCCTGTATGCCTCATTTTCTGAACAGTGTAGAATAAGCACTGCTATGAGTTTCCTTGCTGTAGGGTCCTGGCTATGCCCTGTTTCTCCCAGGGACTGGGATACCTGGGATTACCTGCTGTTAACCTGGGGTGAGTTCAGGCTTCACCAGCAGACTTGACATAGATGGTGGTGATACTCCATCATTATCCTTTTCAAAATAGCATGAGTTGCTGACACATTTTTGAGATCATTAAATCAGATGTCTGAAAAATCATATGCAGGCTTCCTAATGGCACGTAAATAATTAGTGGGCAAAGAAAGGTATGATGAGAATTGGAGAGGAATCCTGTAGGATATGGAAAGAAGAAGCACATGGAAGAAAGGGAGGAGAACAGAGAGATGCAATAGGAAATTAAAGAGGAAAGACATTAGAAAGTTAAGAAAATAATATTACTTGCTCAGAAAACACTAGAGACTTTGAGAGTTCTTAGTTTTAGCTGTTCAAACTTTAGGTGGCCAAAAGACCTGGTTTTCATGGGAAAGTGATTACCCATTCTTGAAAATTGTTTTTACGTAACATCTGTTAACTAACCAATATAAGGCAGGAAAAATCTCCTATAACTTCTGACATATTGAACCCTAAAGTGTTCTCTAAAAGACGAGTAGGTTCCCTAAAACAAATAATGAGGAAATAGAAAATTATTAGGTATTAAAATATAGAAAGAGATAGAACATAAACAAATAGTGCAACAGGTTTTTTAAAATTGTCTGTTTTCCTGGATACATAACAAAGTTGTAAAAGGTATCAATAATGTCCATTTGATAATGGTGAAATTATGTTTTTATTTTAACATAGATTTTCCTTAGCATCTAAAGAGCAGCAATTAGTCTGTACCATCCTTAAACTACCAGCAAAAATGCTAATCTACCATTTCCAATCAGGGATCATGGAATACATGCAGATCTTCATTTTTGAGCATATATGGAGTACTAGTTACTTGTAAACAGCAAGAAAATATCTGTATTAGTAATCCTTTCCATTTCACTGGCCTTGATTATTTGTTTTCCAAGATGGCCACATACATAAGATGGGCCCAGATGTATTTTCTCTATGAAGCAGATTGTCAGACCTATTTTTCTAGTAAGTAATCCTGTCCTTTGGCAGCCAATGAGCTCACTCGCTCCTGATTCTACATACTCCTAATAGTAGCCAAAGTCAATATTTAGGACACAGATTGCTGATTGACTTATTCACAGTTCTTTCTCAGGCCTTCCAATCAGCTTTAGAGACACAGGAGCAGTGCAACTCAAAAAATCAAATGAATAGAGAAAAAAGGGGCTTGTTCTTAAAACAACATTTGCTAGCTGCCTCTTCAGATAAGGAAATGCATAGCACAATATGTGTGCTGGCCAACCTCCAAAACCCACCATGAATCCCTGGACTAGATCCCAGAATTTGAATTTGATCAGGGGATGCCTGGAAAGGACATGTTTCTGGCCTTCCATGAGGAGAAACTATTCTGTTTTGGGCAAGGGGAGATAATGCTCAACCTGAGGAATTGTGCAGGTGGTGGCTCTGAAAGGCATTTACAGCTTACAGTATTGAAACGTCAATAGATCTTCTTCCTCATCTGTTAGAGCCAGCCTTCCCTACAGTATTGCAAAATACATATACGAGGCAGCTTGCTTTCCTTGCACAAATCTAGCGTGCCAAGGATGAATGTTGGTGTGTCCTCACTGCACTTCAGCATCATCTACAAACAAAGCTTCAACATGCCAGTATGCCAGTGCTTGTCAATCTGAGAAAGCCACCAACACTTTCAAACCACATTAAGCCTCCATTCATTTCCTAAGAAGCCAAGTTAACTGAAATGAGATAAAAATTAAGTATTCAGGCATAAAAAAAATTAACTGCATTTGGTGCTATGTAGCTGTAATAGAGCAGCTAGGGGAAGAGCAAATCTTCTTAGCAGCTGTTACAAGAACAGAACACACAATTAAAATTCCAGCTGCAGAGGGAGAGAAATTTTCAGTCTGGGGTAAAAATAATAATCAGGCACAGAGAGCTTTAGAGGAAGCCTATTGCTTTTTGGTCCCAAATAAGCTGATGTACTTGAAGGTCAATTGCAGTCAGTATGACTGAGCAATTGTCATCGTACTTGACACTATAGTCCCCATCTTCTCCTCTGGCAATACCTAGCCTAGAGAAAAGGACTATTCAAAACTCTATGTCAAATGTGACAGAGTTCTCACATTAGGAGTACTTGCAATTCTTCTGAATATCTCTGCCCCAAAAAAAAAAAAGGATCACTGTACCACTAAACAGAGTGTTCTACTTTCAGCACAGAAATTAAACAATTCAGTTTGGGTGGAGACATAAAGTCTCTCTGCACCTATCACTGATTTAATCTGTCAGATATAGGAACTAATCTCCTCATTCTCTTTGTTACCCAACTTCCCCGCAACACCTCCTTCCCTCTCTATGGCAACAGCTGACAGGCTGTCAGGCACATATAAACTGTTGGACCAGGACACAACTCCAGCCCTTCCCTGACTTTATAAAACAGAACAGGGGAGGCAGTAACTTCCCCTTTCCCCATCTCTCAGACAAACGATATTTTTATTCCAATTAAATTAATGTGCTTTAGAATGAGATTTGTCACCATGGCCCATGTCAGCAAGGCCTCAGGCCTGGATTTTGAGGGAAGACTCAACTGCAAGAGATTAGTGTACAACACTTCATCTTGATAATATTTCAGTCACCAACCCTCAATGAAACAGTTTGCAATATACCTCACAATTTTCATCTCAATCCATCATGCCGACATTGCCTCCTTCAATGGTGATCATTATCAAAGAATGCAAACATATACAGTGTCAGAAGATGGCATGGGACAGTTTATTATATTTTCAGGATTAAATTAGCACCTGTGTACTACAGAGTACCTTCTCCCTTTTCCATCAGCACTCAACAGTTTTCAAATTATTTCTCTCCATTATGCTGTGATAAAACTCCAGTATATAAATTGGGAGCACAATTTTGCCTACATTGTTTAGTATCTTTAAAACCTCAGACTGATCACTGTTGATGAAACCTATTCTAGAATCACACAAGAGTATTGCAGAGTATTATTAGAACCAGGGAAATAACTCAAGAAATATTAATTAAAAAGCAGAGGAGCTAGGAGAAAGTCACAGTTGAGAGCGAGTATTTCTCACCTGTAGGAATGGATGAGATATTTCTGACTCTGTGAATGATGTCACAATAGTCATTTAGTTAACTGCCATAGATGTTGAGGTAGATTTACAATACTGATGTTTCTGGACTCAGGAGAGGATTTTGCTTTCAGGTATCTGTGGTTTTGGCTACAGTATATAAAATATCCTGTCAGTCCTTTGCTCGAGAGACCATACCATTGGCATTTTGCTGTGCTTTCTTTCCACATCACTTTCCATTCCATCTTGTAAGAGTGGTTTGATGCAGCATTCACTTCAAAATTCCCAAGAACCACTATTGTGGTTGGGTTTACTATTGGATTTACTTTTCTACTGATGTAGACTGAGATTTCTGTATTTACAGTCCCATAGGAACCCACCCTTGTAAAACCCTAAATGATGATCTTGTCTGACAGTCTTTTAGCTTTTTAAAGAGCCTTCTTTACAGGATATTCTTTTTTTTCCCCACCTCCAGCATTCTAAAATAATACTGCTTTTTTAGTTCTTTTGCTTGGCTGAAAAATTTTAATTCCTTTATGCATCCCTTTTTATTTTCTATTCCCCTGAGGGCTTCAGAGGCCTTGAAGAATTAAATAAAATTTACAGGATCCACTTGAAATAAAAATGGAGTTGATTCCGGTTCACACACTTTCACACTGGGGATCAAGGAAGTTAAAAATCCACATAGTAAATCTACATGCAAAAACATACACAGAACTTACCCATGGATTTAAAGAAAATATCAGGCTTAAACAATTGAACAAAGATGGAGAGAAGCTCATTGTCAAAGTTCATAAGAAAACAGCAGGTCACTTCCCACTACCTTTACAGTAAGGAAACATACAAAAATCAGCACAGTTTCCTCCAGTTCAGATTTGACAGGCACACATCATTCTTGCCCTTTCCAGTTCAAGCTAATGAAATGCTGTCACAATAGACAACTAGTCCACAGTAATGAGCTTCTGAAATGGGGAGATCGTGACTGGATTTTAGGTCAAAACTAAACTACGTTTACTGATTTTATTTCCATTCATAGATGACTTTCTACCTAAGAAAGAAATTCAGGAAAAATTGAATATGATGCCACTACAGGAAGAAATTGGAATTAACCCAAAGCCAGACAAGTCCTATTGATAGCATAGGGTTAAAATGTTTCTAAAAATCATGGTAGTTAAGATAGGTCTTGGGAACAGGAGTGGGCATTGTCTTTGCTAAAATCATGTGAACCTGTACCTGGTGTACCCACCTGCATGGTAGATGATGAAGTTAAATGCGATGATTGCCTAGTAAATATAGTTAAAAATAATTATTTAATTACAACAAGAATCACGGGGAAGGGACAACAATCGTGAGAAACATTTTGGGGAGGGGACTTAAACTCATGCTTGGGTGGAAACAATATACACAATAGAACAATATCAAGTTGATGATTTACGTATGATTATACGACAGTTATGTAAGGAAAGGGTACAAAAATGTATCCCTCCCGAATCCATGTCAGAATCATGATTTGGGTCTGAACCCCTGATTCCTGAGCTCTCAATAAAAGCACCTGCATATAATCATCCCATGATTATGTGTTTCTGCGCTAACACTATCACAGGAAAAGGGAGAGGTAAATGGGTTGGAGATGGGACTTAGCATTTCTGCTTACAGCAGCATGAGAAAAGGAACAATGGGTGCTGTTGGAGAGACTCTCCCTTAAATCTCCTTGGAGTCACCTGGATTTTGCCCTGTGTGTACATGCCCTCCAAAAGGAAACAAAATATCTACTACCTCTGAATTACAGAAAACATCGATGAGGACAAGAAGATTTCAACTTGACACAGCCTAAGGACTAGATCCTGCCAGAGTCAGACATATTCAAGTCAGACAGGGTTGAACTGCCTCTACCATGTACCTTCCTAGTGGGGCTACGGAGGTAAGATCTGGCTAACATTTGGCTGATAGCTGTGTGTCTCAGAGAGCTGGTAGGTGAAAAATTCCTGTCTGCTTGTGAAAGACTTCATACATATACCCTCGTATGTATCCAGTTTCTAAAGGGGAGTCTAAAAGTTGTTCGCACAGTGAGTGTTAGACCAATTCCAGTCAACCAACTAGAATTTTTAAGTGCATCCCAACTACTATAAATATGCCTAAATTTATGAACCAAGTATCTTCATCCACCTATGATCTAGATTAAGCATCCTTTCTCCAAAGCTAACAATTATTGAGGCAGCTATGCCTCCAAAGACAATGTGAAGTCTTCTTTTGCCTTTATTTCCAGTATTATGTAAGGATGGCTGTGTCCGTCCTACACTGAAAAGTTCGATTTTAGGTCATTTATGCAAGAACTGAAACAAATAGAGTCCAGGTCCTTGTCTTGGGATTTTTTGAAAGCCAGCTTTTCCACATATCTCAGGAGAATACAACAGCAAACAACTTTGTTCTGTAGCATGTGTAAAGGCGTCTTTCAAAACATTATCAGCAAGTATGTGTGTAATTTCAGGTGCTTCTCAATTATGTTGCAACTAAGAACAGAGGAAAGAGATGGGGCTAAACCCTGTTCCAGTTTTAGCATGATCTACTTTAATATCTCTAAAATTAAAAGGAAACATTTCAAGAGCCTACCTGAGGCTCAGAGACAGAACTAGCTGAGCTGAAGATGCAAACTGAGTTTTAAATTAATCAGTGTGTGAATATAGATCTATATTTGATGCCAGTTAAATCATGTAACTTTTATTAACTAGATAGAAATTTTTTCATCTGAAAATGAACTAGATTTGTAGAAGTCAAGAAGAATATCATAAATACAATTCAAACAGGGACCAGGATCAGACCTTTCTTATACATGCTTTATCTTGATGTAACTCTACTAGATTTTGATGTCTTATGAATACCACATAAAGATGGATATTTTACAACTGGTGAATCTCTTAAGGGTTATACCACTTGTCAGGCAATGCACACTGTTCCTAAGTTTCCTTTCCTAGAAATCAATGGGAAGTTGCACTTAAAAATATCACAGTATGGCAAATAAACATGAAGGTCATGAAGATACTGATTCAGTATAGAGATTTCCTGGGAAAATCATGGACAGGGCAGACTCAATTAAATAAAATTAGCTTAATAGTTTAGTTTCTGCACAAATGAACAGTGCTCTGGAGACATTGCACATTGTTTGTTGCAATTAATTGATTTACAGTTCATCCTAATTTCAGCCAAGGATGTGAGGGGGTGGAGCCTAGAGCCATGTGGGCATGCCTAGGTTGTTGTTCTATGCCACTGACACCATCGCTGGGGCTGGGAGTAAGAGGTTCTCACTTCTGAGAAGGTGGGCATGGCTTCAGGTGGAGACAAAAGGTGGCTCATTTTGTCCATTTCAGGGGGAGCAAGTGGGAAACAGAGCAGGGGGATAACTCTGCCAGAGTCTCGACCAGAGGGTTTTTCTGCCATTGGTTTTCATTGTCTTGGGCCAAGGGGGGAAAACACCTGTGCAGCGCGTCCAGAGGCCATTTTGTTGTGTGTCAGAGGGCCAGGCAGTGCCAGGTCAGGTTGGTTGGTCAGTGAGCATTTTTTGGGTATGAATCACCCTCATTTTGTATACTTTTGTTCTTAATATTGTTGCTGTTACTGTTGGTTTTCTTATAGCATTGCTATAATTCTTATCTCTACTCGGGATCTCTGCCTTTTGTCTCTCACTGGAAGGGGTTGGGGGGAGGAGCAGCTTGTGGTTTTTCATTTTACTGGGAGCACTAATACGATTCCTAAACCATGACACAGTTTTATAAAACAAATGTTTCTGTGGTATTAACAACTTGCTCATAAGCCTGTTAGAAGAAATGTAGATCTCCAGGCATAGATCAAGACATAGAAAATACACCCAATAGATTAATGTGTTGAAAATGTTAGAGAGATGAGATCAAGGATTAACTGATTGACCCTATTCTATTTGTATTACTTCCAGAATTTCAGATAAGTAAAAACATTAACTAAAAGCAATACCAGATATTTTTCAGTGTTTATACTATAATTGTTGTAGAACTGTTTAAGATTACTTAGATCGCTAGCAATATAAAGAGAACAAAAGCAGACATGTCTCTTAGTCAGTGTTGTTAGGGGAATTATAGCTTCTTTAAACAAAGGAATTATACACATAAACGTAATCATCATGCTTTCTTATTTGATTTTTGAGACTGTTATAAGTTGTTTCTGTGCAAACCACCTATGTATCTGTCATAAAATGGAAGCTGGGGTCACATTTGGGATATACAGTTTGGTAGAGAGAAATTCTCTCCTCCACACTTTACATTTTTTTTCTCTTGAATTTGGTTGTTTGCCAAATCACTTATAACAGAGAGTCCCTTTTGCCTATATGAAGTACCATTATATAGAATATGAGCTAAAGATATGTCTGAAGTATTCAACAACGTAGACATACAAAAAATTACTGAGGCTTTTCATCTTTTAGAAAATTACTTTGAATGGCTAGAAATTATACACCAGTGAAAAGGAAAGCGTGAGGCAGATATTCAGCACTCGCTTTACTTTGTTCATTCATTACCACTTTAGCAGGGTTGACAACATTTTTTCATGTGATCAAATTTTGATTTGTATTGAAACCGAAAATCAATTTGCTTTCTGATGGACATTAGTTTCAGTAGAGCAAATGTAAAAGCTTCACACCTTTCATTGATGCCTGAATTAGGCCAAATTAAAGGACTTGATATGCTTGATTGAGTAGTTATATGCCTCGTGTCAATATTACTAAAACAAGCCATACTGAAAATCACAAATTAGTAACACTGAAAGAGCACAGGGAAAATTGCTGGAAGACATTTGGGATAATGGTATTTTCTAATGGTGTAGCAATAGGTATGTCAAATCACAAGAATTGCATGCAATTATGCTTCATCTATGTTTAGAGCTTTGACCCAGGTTTCCATTAATACCAAGAGGAATGCTAGAGGAAAAGTCAAGGCAAAAATAACCCAGTTTCTATATCAAAGTGTTCATATTTGACTAGTCAGAACTTCTGCAAATAAACATCAGCTTCGAAAAATTCATCTCCTCGCCAAAACTGAAATGCCGACACAGCATCATCTAGGCCCTAAAACTGTACATGACAGTGAGTGAGGTGGCAACAGCTCTTTTTAGGCATGTTGTTTAATAACTTCCCTCACAAGGAAGTTTTCAGAAATTTACAGTTTCAGAGCTTAAATTATCTCTGCTGGGTTTTTTATTTTGTTTGATATTTCTACTAGAGCTGCATGATTTTTCTAAGTAGGAGGCCTAGAAAAAGTTTTATCTGCAGTGATTGCTGTCTTGGATTGACTATCCATTCTTAATGCCATTCATGTAACATTTTAATGTAAGAACTGGTGATTGCAACTATTTAATATAGACAATGGGGGCATTCATCATTAAATCACCATATTAAATTAATTCCTCTGCTTTTTTTTTTTAACTTCTCTTTTTCAGGTGTTTTCCTGACATCCCAAAGTAACAGTGCAGACCATGGATGAGTCTTTATTAAGCAAATTATTGTTTCTTTTTTTTTTGATCATCTGTTTCTGCAAACTCTGGAAAGAAATCATATATCACATAAAGTGAGTGCCATGGCATTAAGATCCATAATAGTCCTATCTGGAAAAAAAAAAAAATTACTTTAATTATTCATAATAATATAAAATCATAAAATTATTTGGATTGGAAGGGACCTTAAAGATCATCTAGTTCCTACTCCCTGCCATAGCTATACAAGTTAAACGACGCCAGCTACCTCAGCTGCTCCTCACAAGACTTGTACTCCAGACCCTTCACCAGCTCCTTTGCCCTTCTCTGGAAAATCTCCAGCCCCTCAAGGTTTTTCTTATAGTGAAGGGCCCAGACCAGGACACAGGATTTGAGGTGTGGTCTCACCAGTGCTGAGTACAAGGAGACAATCACTGCTGGCCACACTATTGCTGGTACAGGCCAGGATGCCACTGGCTTTCTTGGCCACCTGGGCACACACTGGCTCATGTTCAGATGCTGCCAATCAACACTTCTGGGTCCTTCATTTACTCATTATTTTTGTTTGTGACACCTGTGACACCTGACACCAATCTGCATATCCTATGTGAGTTCTTTTTAGTTCACATAATGCAAAGAGTGGCAAAATAATGTTTCATACAGAAACATTTCCTAACACAATAAAAACATTTTATCTACTAATACTCAACTTCTTTCCTTGGTCCAAATAGTGTTCCTAATGGAACTCTAGATATAAAAATAGGTTTCGGATGTTTATTTTCAACTTGTCACCTGAAATATTTCAGTAGAGAAAGTCCTAGTGTCAAAATAAATTTTTTCTTTTAATTTTACACTGCATGCAAGTCCATCCAAGGCATTTGACTCAAGAAAGGCCAAAAATTGCTTGTGTTATAATTAGATAACCTTATTTTTTTTACTCAGCCACCTGAATTAAATGCCTTGATAAGATTCTCAGTGCTAGTCTGATTTCATCTTGCAATCATTACCATTGTTTAAACCATTAGTGATCACTCATATACATCACACAGTTTTATTCATCCATTTTAAGAGAGATGAATTTAGACTGGAATGTGTGCAGAGAAATTCTGCTAGAAATGGGCAACAATGGACACTTGAGAAAAAAAATACGTTCATTTAATTTAGGAAATAAAATATAGAAATCGGACTGTAAAATCATCAGGGTGACAGATGAGAGGGAGAGAGAAGAGCTAGTCTGAGCTAAAAAAAATTGGCAACAAAACAAATTAGTTTGAACTACTCATAAATAAGCTTTGTCTGGATTTTACCCATCTGAATAATGAAAAATGGAAGTTGTCTTCTACCTGGATAGCAGAACAAGAAACAGCTTTTTTCATCTATCTACCCTGTAACAAAGAGAATTCAGTTCTACAGATCTTAATGTCTTCCTTTTCTTTGTTTCTTTAACAATTTTTTCTTCCACAGATTCTCTATAGATCATATCCCTCACACTCCATACCATGTTCATTAAGAACTAATCTGTATTCAGCAAGTCAGAGTTCTTTCTTAATCAGATATTGGTTCAACTGTCCTTAGGAAAGATAGTGAAAATGCCCCTCAAAAATATCAGTTTGTGGTGGTTGTTTTTTTTTACTTTCTGCCTCTTCCTCAGGAAATATTGTGGAGAAATCTGGTGTATAATCAGAGACCCCTAGTGTGTGATCTGCTTGCTAGACAACCCATCTAAACCAGCTCTCTCAATCAGGTGCCAGGGGTTTTTTTCTGTTTGAACAAATCTTCTGTTCCTGGCTGCATAGGCACACCTCTGTGAATACTAAACTGTCAGGAAGGCAGAAGAACAGAGAGAGTTAGGGAGGTGCACCTTAAAGCTGAGAAGACTGACTTTGATTAAGATAAACAACACCCATTGTGCTATAGAAAATTCAGAAACTGTTGATAGGTAGATCTTCTGAATTATCACTAAATGTACTCAGCAGCACATTTGGGGATTAGGCATTAAAGCTGGGAAGCAGGCCTTGAAGAAAAAAAAATAAGACCAAGCTTTGTCCACCAAAGCCTACTTGCTTATTTTAAAAATTGCTAATTGGATTTACTGTTCTGCAATTTTCACCACTCAAGCAGTCCAATCAATACTAAAATGTGGAAAAAAATCAGTTAATTCTAGGCTTTTTTCCTATGCAATTTATCCTTGGCATACTGAGTTCTTTCAGTTAAATTTTAATAATTGCTTAGCACTTTGGGAGCACAGTACTTAATTGTCTTCTCATGCATGTACATCCTAAGGTCAGCTTCAACTGTGCATTAATGTCAGATCAATTGTATTGAAATAGAAATAAGTAGAATTATCTGAACAACATTATTGTGACAGTTCAGGGTAAACTGTATTCTTCGATCCATCCCTGCATCCCTGTGGATGTCCCTTTCATGCAACAAGTCTGTTATATTCCATCTTGCTAAGATGGAGTTAAATTTCCTCATAGTATCCCATATTGTGCTGTACTTTGCATTTGTAGCTAAAACAGTGTTGAGAGCACACCAATATTTTGGCTTTTTCTGAGCAGTGCTTGCACTGCATCAAGGCTTTCCCTCCCCTCCAAAGGCCAGTAGGCTGGGTGTGAGCGAGAGGCTGAGGGGACACAGATAGGACAGCTGACCCAAATTGGCTCAAGGGACATTCCATACCATATGACATTGCAATCAGCTGCTGAGGGCAAGGAGGCAAATGTAGGTACAGTTGTGGTTCCAAGCAACTGCTATAGGTATGGAGGCCCAAAGAATGGCTGGACATCTGCCTGCCAATGGGAAGCAATGAATATTTAAATTCCTTACCTCATTCCATGAGCTTTTCTATTTTATTTTATGCCCCTGTTCTGTTGAGAAGGGAGAAAGAGATCAGCAGGCTGGGGGTCTGGCAGCCAGGCAAAGCAAACACACTACACTATTGAACCTGTTATAACTCACAGCTGACAATCACAGAATTATGCAGGTTGGAAGGACCTTTAGCAATTTAAACTCCTTTGCTTAGAGCAGGTTCCCTTAGTGCTGGCTGCTCATGGACTTCTCCAATTGAGCTTCGAATATATCAAAGGATGGAGATCCCTCAGCCTCCTTGGAAACTCATTAGAGTGTTTGATTACACTCTTGTCGAGGTTTTTTCCCTAATATTGACCCAGAACCTGCTATCTCCCATCTCTTGTCCATTACCTCTCATTTTTCCTCTAAGAGTCCCTCTCTTTTGTCTTTTATTTCCTTCCATTAGATAGTTGAGGACAGCATTAAGAACCCCCCAGAGCCATCTCTCTCCAGGCGCAACAAGCCCAACTCCCTCAGTCTCTTTTCACAGGGAAACTGTTCCAGCTCCTGGCCAATCTTGCTCCAGTTTATTTATGTTTTTCTTGTACTCAACTAACACCTGGGTAACATTACTTCAGAGGAGATGGCACTTTCTCAGTAAGTCTGACTATGTTCAGGTACCTGCAGTTTTTATGACTCAGATACAAATCATACATAGATACATAACAGCCTTCTTAAAATGGAAGTGTTAAGCTATTGTAACAAAGGGACAGTATTTCCTGAGAGAGCAGCTGGCATGCTCATCTATCTTAAAATCTTTTGATCTCCTGATGATAATGAAGCTAGTTGTAACTTCTTCTGGTCCCACAAGGTCCTGTGTCTCAGCTGGCTGTTTCAAAATAATTACTCTCCACAGAGCAGTGTTCATTTTTAGACCTGCAGGAGAGTTCTTTTGATCTCCTGCATGCCAGGAACTTTTCTGTCCTGCTTCAGAATATTTTCTCAACTCAGTGTTTTCACAGGCAATGATATCCAATTTCCCCTTGCTTCCTGTGCTCTGACTTAACTTGAAGCATTCTTTTTGTGTCTTTAAAAAAGAAAGAATATCTTAATTTACCAAAAAATGGAATCTTGTGAAAATGTATCAATAATCAGTTCAATATACTGATTAAATTGCTCCTTATTAGTAGCATTTTAAATACATAAGTTGAGTCTTCCAAGCATAAATGATTTAAGAAGTTTCTCAAATCCCCTTCTGGGTTATAAACTGAGATTAAATACTAGTAATTACTTTTATCTGTATTCCCACAATATCATGCTCCCGGGGGAGAAGACACCAGGTTAGCTGTTTGGTATTAAGCCTTTCACACATGGGAAATATCTCCTATGCAGCGGAGCACAGATGTGTCAGGCTGCCTTCTCTAAGGATGCTGAAAGGTAGCTGGGAGCCCTCCTAAGACCAGAAGTTAAAGAAAGCAAATCACAAAACCTCTCAGTTCTGTCTTTTAATGCAAAGGCTCAAAACCTTCCAATAACCTGACCTGAACACTCAGAAATTATTACAGAGCAGCTCCAAACAAGTTTCACATTTGCTAATCCTTGTTCTCATGAGGGACTTCAACTTATCAGATATCTTCTGGAAATACAACCCAGCAGAGAGAAGACAGTCCAGAAGATTCCTGGGGTGTGTGGAAGAGATCTTCCTGACGTAGCTAGTGAGTGTGCTAACCAGGAGAAGTGCCACACTGGAAGTTCTGTTAATGAACAGAGAAGGACTGGTGGGTGATGGGATGGTTGGAGGCCTCTTTGGCACAGAGATCACAAAATGATGGAGTTTTTGGTTCTTGGGGAAATAAGGAGGAGGGTTAACAGAACTGCCACCTTGGACTTGTGAAGCTCAGACTTTGGCCTGTTTAGCTGGCTGGTTGGCAGAATACCTTGGGAGGCAGACCTGAAGGGCAAAGGCGTCCAGGAAGGACATCCTTCAAGAGAAAAATCTTAAAGACCAGGGGCAGGCATCCCTGTGTGCTGAAAGATGAGCTACTGAGGAACAAGACTGAACAAAGAGTTTTGGCTGGAACTCATGAAAAAACTCATGATCTTTGGAAAGAAGAGGAAAGCAACTCAGGAGGACTCCAAAATGTCGTAAGGTTATGCAGGGAGAAAATTAGAAGAGCCAAGGCCCAACTAAAACTTAATCTGGCCACTGATGTAAAAGACAATAAAAATGTTTTTATGAATACAGAGAGGAAATGGCAAATTGTACCAAGGGACATTTAGATTGGATATTCAAAAATCTTCTTTCACAGAAAGGGTTGTGAAGCACTGGAACAGGCTGCACAGGGAAGTAGCTAAGTCACCATCCATGGAGGCATTTAAAAGACGTAGTTGTGGCACTTGGAGATGTGGTTTAGTGGCGCACTTGGCAGTGCTGGGTTAACAGTTTAACTCGATCTTGAAGGTCTTTTCCAACCTAAATGATTCTATGATTCTTTATCAAGGATCAAAACGAATTAAGGAGAAAAGCCTCAAATAAAAAAAATCAAACACTAGAACTGGATCAAACATTAGTTTTCTTCTGATGTTGCTCAAAAGGCAGAACTTCTTTTATTTAAAAGGTAGTGCTTTTTCTGTAGTTTTTGCAGTGACGACCTGGAACCACTAAAGACAACAATAACTAATACTAAGTAGCAAATAGTGAATAGAAAATAATGAATATGTTTTAAAAAAACCAACAACTCACAGACAAAGAAAAACAACTTCCTTGAGTATTATTTAAAGAAAAAGCATTATTCATGAGGTATAATTATTTAAAGGTTGTGGTGGTGATGATGGAACTGTGTTCAGCAAAAGAATCTTCACAGATGGGCCTGAAGCTTCAGGCCTCACATGAACTAAACACCATGCTATCGAAACAGAGGTGTAATATGTACAAAAATGTCCTCTGAAATGAATGGAAGTTATTGCTCTTTTCAGGTCAATAAAATGGATTATTCATCAAGTCAAAGGCACAAAACATTATGACAGAGTGTTCTGAGCACCAGCACTGCTCCTTCTTGCTGAGGTAAGATGGCTATTACACAGAAATGTTTTGAGCAGAATGTAAAAATTCAGAAATTAGGGCTTTTTATTTCAGGAAACCAATGCATGTGGTCTAACCAGCAATGATGGTGTACTGAGACAGATCTGGGTGATATCTTTGATAAGTTAAATATGTTCAACTTCTCTATGAAGAGATGAGATTCAAACAGTCTGAAATGACAGACAAGTTACCTGCATTTCAGAAAGCTTACCCTGTGGGAGGACAAGAAAGAACAGAAACAATTGATCTTTATGTGGACTTCTATGAAAATTAAAATCTATGTGGATACAATGAAAACTCACACAATTGAACTCTGCAGATTTAGAAAACAAGCTCAGGAAGTATTCTGAGATGACAATTGACTGTAGAACTTATTAAGAAGTCTTTTCAATAAAGCAGCTTTTAATTGTGTTTCTCTGATCACCAAAGATACTAAGTTTTCTTTTCATTGTACAGTGCAGATAAATCAGAGGCACTGTAGCCTAAAAGAATATTCAGCCTAGCACTGTAGCACTAAAAGAATATTCCAACTGATATAGTTTTCCTGCCGTTTGGGTCTACTGTGAACTGTAGGTTTCAGTATCTCTAATATTAAGCAAAATCTCAGGCTGTACCTCTAATCCTCTGTTCTTGGCCCCTCACTTCAAGAAAGACATGGAGGTGTTGGAGCAAGTTCAGAAGGGCAGTGGAGCTGGTGAAGGGTCTAGAGAGTAAACCATATGAGGAGCAGCTGAGGGAGCTGGGGTTGTTTAGCCTGGAGAAAAGGAGGCCCAGGGGAGACCTTATCACTCTCTACGACTGCCTGAAAGGAGATTGTAGCAAGGTGGAGGTTGGCTTCTTCTCTCAAGCAACCAGCAACAGGACAAGAGGAAATGGTCTCAAGCTGTGCCTAAGAAGGTTCAGGCTGGACATCAGGAAGAATTTTGTCACTGAAAGGTGGAATTGGAACAGTCTGCCCAGGGGGATTGTGAAGTCGCTTTGCCTGGAAATGTTCAAGAAGCAATTGAATGTGACAGCACTATGATTTAGTTAATGTGGTGGTGTTAGGTTGAAGGTTGGGCTTGATGATCTTGGAGGTCTTTTCCAAATTTAATGACTCTATGAACCCATGAAACTTCAGAGGGGATTGCATCTTGCTTATTTAAGGACAGGTTTGCAAAATCACATGGAATAATAGAGATAGTACATCATGAAGCCAATTTTGTTTTCAACGTGTCTCCTGTCTTCTTATTCACTGATTAAAAACAAACAAAAAAAAACCCCTAATATACCTCAAATAAAATCACATTTCAAGAGCATTACATTGCAGGTTATCTTCTAAGCAGCAGCTATGAGAGGGAGTGATTTTTGATAGGTGAGCATTTGATCAACTGTCAGAAAGAGAAATCACATCAATACCAGCCTGACTTAATGCTCTGACATACACTGACATTTTTCACAGAATTCCAGTGAGCGATCCTGCTTCTCTCCGAGATTCGTCCCATTCAGGCTGGCAACAATGAATCAAGAAAGCTGTGTAGAATAATCTCTGATGATCAGGTGAGTGAGCAATGCAGATGAGGAAAGCATTAGTGCAGGGAAACCCTGGAGACCAGGCTGTGTTTTCCTGTCTGACTTCCAGTCGGGATGAAAAACAATTTTGGACAGCATTGCTTGCTTTATAGGGCTATACAAAAAGATTTGCTCCTATAAGTAGTGGCTCAGTAACCACCCTTTACTTTCTCTGTGCTTTTCTCTGTGCATAATATAGGGGAAGTTGTTGAGGCTCTTTCAGAATCTTATTTTCCAGTGTCACTTCTTACCTGTCTCAAATAAAAACATTTGGGAGTTTTTCCTAAAAGTCCTCTGTCCTAACAGCAGCTGTTGAGCAGAATAACCTCAGGAGAGACATGAGAAGTGGCATTTTCATTAAAACAACTGCAATTTCCCTGCTACCTGTATAAGTTTATTATTCCATTATTGATGTTGGCCAAGATCCAGGCCCATTGTACCATTTTACAAAATGTGCTACAAAGTGGATTTGCTACTACAATTAAGTGCATCTGTCACCCCAATCATGCAAAGCAAGCGGTTGACTGCAAAACTACATCAAAAACTGAATTAGGATCTTTCATCCATTTATACAAGAAATGCCAACATGAAATACGTGTTTCTTTTGTAGTAGAGGTACTATATTATCACTACTACAGAAAATTGAGTCTGTATCAGAATGCAGTTATGATAATATAAAAAAACATTTTTCTTTTACTTTGGTCAATACCTCAGTCACAGTGAACAATGTCCTGCAGAATGAAACCTGACTTATCAAAGCCATATTTTAAAAAAAGTCCAAAAGAATCTTCTTGCCCTAACAATTTTATAAAAGGGGCAGATTCTGATCCCCTTTTTCATATTGGATAAAAATATATTCCTTGAATATCCTCAATTATATCAGTAGAACTCCTTGGGATTTAATAAGTTACTAATTGTGATGGCATTTAAATCTCACTTTATATAAACCTCTCAGTCAAGTTCTTGTCTGGACCAGAGAGACCTAAATTTTGGTGAGGATCTAGTGAAGCCAGCTGGTGACTAGAGGTTTGAGTCCATTCTTAGTGAAAAAAATAAGCCAGAGAAACTTTCAGAATGTTTCGGTCTTGTTGGATTTCAGAGGTACTGAATAAGTAGGTTGCGGAATGTCCATCATCAGAGATCTGTAAGAATATGTTACACAAATCTTTTGGAAAGAGGGAAAGATATTTTATCTGGCCTTGGGACAGACTGAAGGACAAGAAAATTTCTTGAGGTCACTTCCAGCCCCAGTGTTTCTGATTCCCTGACATGTGACAGATGGCCATAGTTCTATGCCATTCACATCACTACAATCCAAATCAAAACCTCAGGTTTCATCCTGAATGACTAACATGAAGACAAATGTCACATTTTGTTTTACAATTGCAGGACTGGTTTTATTGTATACTTTCTGAAGAGGAAGAATACTTTCTTATCTTTACTGGAATATAATTTAGGAAACTCAGTATGTTTTTATACATTCTGGACATATTTTCAGAGGCTTTTTAATAAAACTTTTATAATCTTCCTGTCAGAAATTCAGATTTTGATAGTTCTATCTTTCAATATCCATATCAGCTGGAGCCATACCAAGACATATGCCATTTAAATGCCCTTTTCCTAGGATTAAGAAACACTGTGGGGGGAAAAAGTAGACTGAAATAGTTAGCAGCATGAAGAACCTCTGGGCTTCTTAAACTTGTGAAGAACCACTTCAAAATAGCACTATTTTTTTGTATTACCCATAGATGTATATTACATGAGTCTGAATTAAACACCTAAAATCTCCATAAAGAGTGGTACAGGCATGCTTTCACAACATGCACATAGTGAGTGGGAGAGCCTCAAGTTCTGGAGTGAGTGCACTGAAATGCTACTTACCAAGGCTGTTTCCAGCTATGGGATTCTCTGACTGGAAACATGTGGTACTTAAGACTGTGCACAGTCTGCTGGAAGATTCATATGCTTGCAAATGATGATTTGCCCAGCTATGCAAGATGTACCTAACAATACTTGATTAGTGCCTGATTATTTGCCAGGAGCTGACATACATTATGTAATTACATTTTATGTAAATCCTTCGACATCTGAAACCATTCCAAACTACATCTTTTTCTCTCTGCTTTTGTCATAGCCCTAACAATGAGTCCAGCAGTAAGTCTACATATTTACCAGGTATGCTCCACTTCTCATGACAGAATCCACAGCCAAGATTATAATTCCATGATGGTTATAGAAGACAGTCCTGGATTCTGGTTTACACTGCAAGAGTTGTTTATGCATCTAGCTTTAAAAGATTCCTTGACACTATCTTTCAGCAGTGCTTAAACACAGCCACAGGATTTCCCCTTTCCAGTAAATGTACAGATTTTAAGTAAGCACTTTATTTGGAGATAACTTCCTGCTTACTTGTTCCCTTTTTGGTACTTATGAACCTTGTGTTCTTTGCTGTACCATGTTACACCTTCAACAGAAAGACGTTTTATCCAGCCTTTCTCAGCATAGCCTTCAACTTGGCAGGAAAAAAAAAAAAAAGATGTTTTTGATGGGATAAGATGGAACTCTTTCATTTATTGCACATATAAATAAATTATAGAGTAAAAGGCCAACCTTCTCCCCCTCACAGTTTTCCATATATTGGTGGGCAGCACTACCTTCCCTGACTGTGTTTTTAAATAAATACAGCCACATTGCAAGTTTGCAGCTGAATTCAATAGGGTGAGTGTTTGTAAGGTTTCTTCTGAGCAATTTTAGTCCCTGGGCACTGAAATATCCACTTTTGTGAATGATGAAGAAGCCTAAATATTAAACAGATGGTAAGACTGTTGAGCTGAGATGGTTTTGTCACTGCAGCACTTGAAGCTTTGGGGTACTTCACCATCTTAATGCTCAGGCATTTATCTGGGTAGACTTAGTTGCTTTGTAGATACAATTTTTGGACTCATTCCTGAATTCCATCAAAGTTGCATTTTATTTACCCAAGTACTTTTTTCAGATCTGTCCATTTGCCAAGCCACTATGAAATACAAAATACAAAAGAAAGACACAAATACTGGGAATGTGCAACCCACAGTAAAAATAAAATTAGGTGATTAAAATGCATCATAAATGTCAGTGAATAGTTCACTTACTAGATTTTAAAATTGAATTTGGACATGACAGTTGTCAAGCCACAAATTCTGCCAGTCACACATGTCCACTATTATTACAGACTCATCTATATCCCTGGGTTTTTCTGTCTTCCTGGATTTCTGGAACACAGAGTATTAAAACAGAAATGTTCAGAAAGTGGGGCATTTTATTAAAGTTTCTTATAAATCCTTAACTTTCAGTTCTTGCTTTTTTGATTATGTCCACATGACCTATATAGTAAGATGCAATACGCCTGCTCTTGCATGTTGAGAAAAAAAAATTGCATACTTCAGAATGTACTACTTTAGGAATCACCTCCTGGAAGATGCTATTCTCTGGGAAAAAAGAAAATAACTTTAGCCAAATGTGAACCCATGCTTATTACACTGGGCATTATGTTCAGCTTTGGAAAAAAAGGAATGTTGCAGCTCATAAACAAGCAATTTTTGGTTGTGATTTCTAAACATTTGCAGCAGTACATAGTTGCTTTTCTAAATTAACTTTGTTGCAGGGAAGGGACAAAACTGGAGAAGACAATTCACAAGCAAACCTCCAAATGACATATGACTAAAGGATGAGACAGGATCAAGCAAGTATCATAGAACATTAAAGTATTTTAGTGATTGCTAAATATGGCCACTGGCATAAAAACTGAACTGGCTGCATAAACCTATCAATCATTAATAAAAAACTCCTACTGAGTGCCTCAATGCCAGGTCCAGTCCCACAGTCTGTTTGCAGCACTTGGATTTAACTGCAGTGATAGCTGTAGTCATCTGATCTGATTGACAGTATTAAACTCAGACATCCTTTCTGTATGAGATTAGATATGTGGAAGAAATACACTATGATACAAACCAAAGACCAAATTTTATGTATGTGCTTGAAAAAATGCTTTGGTTTATATACAGCTATGGAAACATGGTATACTGAGAAACACTGAGTGAGAAGACAAGCACTGGTTTTCCAAGTGTTTTGCATAAAACTAATGCTCATTTATATAGACTTCCCTGGGCTACATCATCCCTCCACCATCATCAAGTCTTAAGGGCTGAAGGATAGGAAATTCTGAGTTTAGCTTGCCTCAGTTTAAAAAAACCCTGTCTAAAGTCCTGCAGCTTAGACACTTAAGCCAAAAAAGGTTGAAATCATACCGATTCAAAGATTTTTAATTTCTTCGCTGTTTTTGAGTAAAGAGAAAATTGAACTTCAAGTATTCAAGAACCTAATAAATCTGGGTTCTGACTTTAATGTTTCTTTATCCAGGAAGCAATTTTAAATGAAAAAGAAGATGGAAAAAAAAAATATAAGTTTTAAATGTCCTTATATTCTTCCAAACTGTAACTCTTTGTTCCTAAAATATATTTCTGCCCTTTTATCTTCCTGCCAAGTGGGTAAAAGAAGATAATTTTTAAAAACAAGCAAATCAATTTCTATGTGTTTTTATAACCTTATTTAAGGGATAAAAGGATACCAAATAATTTATTTTTGTGTTTAAAGAACAATCAAATAGGTAATTCCAAATATTTATATCAACAATAGAATATACAGGGCCTAGATAGCCCAAAATTGTTCAAGTCAAATCTTTCAATACAAAACTTTTTTCTAAAAATGTAACAGAACAAAAATTCATAGTACATCAACTTGTGAATAGGACAAGACCAGTTTTGACAAATACATTATTCATAGCAAACCTTTAATTTAGATCCTGTCTTGAAGAACTACATTAGCTGTCAATCACTTCTGCAAACGTATTGGATGTCACATCAAGACTTCTGTGTTTATTTGGCTGAATATCTTCTTATTTATTTTGATTGTTTTAACACCAAGAAGTACAGAAAATGGCATTACCTAGTAATGCAGTCAAGTTTTCACAAATAATTTCAAATACAGACAAAAATCTTCCTTTTTTGTCTGTAGTTTCATGTTTAGATTACAGGACAGATTCTTCTCTCATTTGTTGCGCTGTAGATTATCCTATCCTAGATTGAAATATTGAAGAAAACATAAGCTCCCATTACAATGTGAGTAGGGTCAGAACTCCCTTTTATCAAAACAGGCTTTCTGAAACACTTGATTGCAGTGTGATACTTACCAAACTATAATTATCAGCAGGGAAGAACATCCTACATTGCACTTTCTAAATGCAGTTTGCTTAGGTAAGAGCATTAATGACAGTATCAGCAGCAAAAGCTCCTGGCCCCGTGCTAGGCTGGGTACATGCACAGAAGGAGTAGCTTGCACATTGCTAGTGGGATGCTTACCACAGCTTGAGAGCTCTGGCCCAGACCCATCTTTATATTTGGATGACACCGGTGCAGCAGTCACCTTATCCTCGTCAAGAGGCAGTGCAAACGTTGTCTGTGGCACCTGGAGCCTGACGGGGCACACGGTGCTTACCCACTGCAAGTGCAAAGCAAAGCATGCTGGCTTCAAACATCCCTGCTTAGCCAGGAGCAGAACGTTCTGCACCAGGTGTGCACCCCCGTGGCTATGGAGATGGCAAAGGGGAGGCTCCTATTAGCAAGTGCAGTATTTGTGGCACAAATATGCAAATCCACAGTTCTATGGGGAAAAATTAATAGAGGTGGTAATGATCATCATCATCTTAGTCGTTCATATTGCTTAAAAAAAAAACCAAACTTGAGTGGGATTGTTATTGCATTTTAATTGCTCTTTTCAAGTTTTATTGATTTTATTCTGACATACATAGAAGACAAAGTAGATATACTGTAACTGCTAACATTTAAAGTGGAAAATAATTTTTTTTAGCTGCAAACTGGGGTACACTACAGCATATCAGGAGATTTCTTTGTTAATTATTTCTTGTCTTAGACATGTTCAGAGGTCATTCATTTCTTTCCAAATTTGCAAGCTTATTGCAGACCAGTCCAAGGTTATATAACTCTCCAAACATAATTGTTCTGTGTACAATATTAGCTAACAAGTAATTATAACTACTAGCTGCTCCCAGCTGATAATACACTTAGGAAATTCATATATTTGCAGTTGTCAGTTTAGGTCAAATTATTTCAGAAAAAGTCTGACTTAATTTGAGAAAGTGCCTGACTTAAGAGGGTGCAAAAAGAGAGTATTTGATACAAATAATTTCATAGCACGTGCTGCTATTAAAATTTAATAATTTAAAACCAAAATATCTTAAAATTTACAATTCCTAAGATAACTTTTCTCAGAATATGGATTTGAAAAAGCATTATATTGATAACATTTTGACTGAGTACTGAAAGCTCAACTCTAGGACCACATGCCAGGTGACAAAGGAGTTACATGGTTTACATCTATTTTTAACTGAATTACTACTTTGAAGTCAATAATTGTATAGCCATCTTGGATACCAGAGGAAGCTTTTTCTAGCATCTAATCATGCTTAATATACACTTACTTTCAAAATAATGGAATTCTTTTCATTTCAACAATTATGCCTTCAAAGATTTTTTCCAGTACATTGGATCATATTGTTTTGAGGTTTTTCCTTGAGTTTTGAAAGTGTTAGGACACTATTTAACTAAGTACTGCATTACAAAGAAAAACTAATCAATAAGAAATTAAGTACCAAAGAAAGAAGTATTTCAAAATAAGGAAAAAAAAAAAAGCGGGGTGGGGGGGGCGGGGGAAGAGCTTAGTAACTTAAATCCCCAATGTTCTGTAGACGCTAAAAAATCACTGGAGCACACAATTCAGAATTGAGTTATAAAAACTATTATGGTAACATTTGAGCAAAAGGTACAGTACAGATTTTAGCCCAGAACACATGGTTAGAAGTGGAAAGTGTCACGACTTTAAGTGATTTGAGAGGCCTTTTTGCTTTGAGATGTTTAATGGGCTCAACCATCATTGCACCAGAACAAGTAGTGCCAAAGAATAATCTACATTAGTGCTCAGAGGCCAACAGACACCAGATCTCCCAGGAGCCCTACCATTGTGTACAACTACCTGTATGTCACTCAGTGCCTTTATACCTCAAAGCCAGCACTTGTATGGGCCCTTTGCCATTCTTTCACTAACTAATTTCACCAGGATTTTGAAGAATTTTACATTTATTTGGATTTTGTACCAAGATAATTGAAACTGGACCAATAGGCAAGGAAGTAACATTAGCATTTTTGCCACAAAATATGTGGACCTACAACAGTATTATGTCATAAAGTGTCATTTCTCCAGAAGGCAACCTGGAAAGGGTGGAAACCAATGAGAAAAATTCAGCTAAGAATATGCACTCATCAACTCTTTTTCATTCTCCTAGGACATGCGGAGTTGCATAGTATAGTTTGAAATTGTGCAAGTTAATTTTAGGAAGCATATCATTTGCACCAGAAAAACTCCTTGCAATTGTTTCTTGTCCCAAAAGATCAGCTTTGCTTTATCAGTGTATTGGTTTGAAAACAAACCAGTGGGAGATCACAAGGCAGGGTTAAAATTTAATAGGGAAAAAAAAAAATTAAAAATAAGTGAAATAATACAAGGAAAAAAAACCTCTGACAAAGTCAGATACAACCTGACACCCTGTTAGGGTGGTGGTAGCAGTCCAGATGAAGTAGCTCAGTTGAAGCAGTGATCCTGTGGAAGATCTGATCTCCAGCTGAAGGTCCAGCAGTAGCTCTCATCCTCTGGGAACCCAGTAGCCAGGGCTCCCTTAGGCAGTTCCAAGGCCAGGTTATATCCAGGTGGGAATGCTTGGCTCCTCCCTCCTGGGAGGAGCATCTCATAAGAGGATGAGATAAGTCCATGAGTCATGCAGTGGTTTCTTGCTGGCCCATTGTCTGTTATCAGGGCTGGGTCACAGCAGGAGATAACAGCTAATGGCCCCCAGCTGGTGGTAATAGAATACATCTATATTGTAACCTAGGACAATCAGTTTATCAGCTGTTGTCACCACAGAAATACTACTTGTTGTACTATAACTGCATGGTTTTTTCAGCCTTCCCAAAAAAAAGAGTTTTGAGTTTTGAATGCCCTTGTGTCACATATGTGAGGACTTAAAGAATGCAGTTGCATGTTTGAAAACACTGTCCCCATAAGATAGGTCACCACAACAGGAACTTGAGATAAGCACACATGACAAAACAGGAAGGCATTAATTCCAGGCCTAACAAATGTGAGGGTTTGGAAGTAGCACACAGGACAAAATGCCACTGTGCAGACTGTGGGAACTTAAGATAAGACTTACTCAGACAAAAAATTTGCACAGTGGAAAACTGTGGGAAAGGCAACCCAAGCTGTGGGAATAGCATCTATGCCCATGAATACCTGCGACTGGACTGTGTAAAAGTATTACCTCCAGAAGATCAACCCTCACCACCAAAGACCAGGATGAAGAAGGACCAGCAGGATGCCACAAGAATCCACATTTTGGTGACATCTTTTGTTTAATGTGGTGATATTGATGCCTTTCCCTGGTCTTAAAATCAAGAGGCAAACACGGTTAGAAGGGAAAAAGGGATTTTACCTTGGTATTTATTTTAAGGATCCTTAGGTACACTACATCCAAGTCGAATGCACCTCAACACACCCCAATGCACACCCCCAAAAAATCTGGTATATCATTGTAGGTTTTACTAATTAGCATATCTATCATAAATTCTCCAATGAGAGGCTAGAATGAGCCCCCCTCCCCAAGGAACCTTCCCCTGGATGGTTCTATCTCAGTTTACAAAATGTGTTCTGAAGAGGACCTTGGGGTCTGATCCCTGACTATGAAACCTCTAAAATGTTTAGTTTCTTAGCTTAACAAACAAGTCCAAGGATGTAGGCAAAAGCATTAAGAATACAGAATTTGTAAAAAGGTATAAAAGTGATTTAAAAGAAAAGGCAAAAAGCCATCATGGCATCAATCTTTTGCTCTCCATGTCTCACTCTGTCCCTCTCTCCTTCCTTCCTCTTCCTATTTCTTCTTATCTCTCTACCTCACATTTACTGTTAAATAAAATCTGTACTATTGACTTTGGCATATGGTCTTGTTTTCACCTTAATTCAGGCAGAACTATCTCTTATAATTGGATCTTAACAACATAATTCTCCTTCACATTATATTTCAGAAGAATGAAAAACCTCCTCTGCCATTTGGGGAAGTATCTTGAATAACTTCATCCCAACAAAACCTGTCATTTTAGAATAGACATAACTACGGTATCAAAGTATTTTTCCTGCTGAATTTGCTTTCTCAATCTTCAGAGACTTCACCTTTACTCAGAAAAAGCATGCAGTCAGCTGAACCATAAAATGTTATGAAGCTGCTGGGCAGCCTTTACCCAAGAAGCTCTGGTTGTTACAAAAAAAAATAAAGACCTTTTTGTCTGAGAACTTTCCTGTTATTTGTTTGCTTTTCTTAGTGGAAATTGCAAAATATGCATTTAGTTCACACTGTGCATACTCCTCTGTAGAAATATGTATGCCCCTGTATGCCTCATTTGGCTTGGTGGTGTAGCAGTTCTATACCCATCCATTAAGTGCTTCTTAGTTCCACTGGGTTGAGGTTTCAAGTCTTTTTTTCTTTGAGGCACCTTCTAGTTGCTGGTGCTTGTTAAAAGTGACTGCAAAAGACCCTGTTAGAGCCATCACACCACAGAAAGACTCTAATATGCCAGAGAATACCTGCTCACACAATGTGTGAGCTACAGATCCACCCAATTTCCTAGGTATCCTGAAGTTAATTGCTCTACTGCTCTGCTTCCTCTTTTAAAACATGACCAAAGGCAATGTCACATCCATCTGGCTAAAGTTTTGAGCCTTTTTCTAAGGATACTCACGACTTAATTCTCATCCTACACACTAAACTATTCTCCTACTGTCTTAGCTATAACTGAACAATGCTGTCACCTGTTCCTCTCCCTTTCAACAATGATCTCCAAAGGAATATGTGTAAAGGAGAATTGCATCACTGCACTTGTATCTGATTTTGATCCTCAGCAGAAACCTCTGTTTTTTCTGCATCCTCTTGGTCCTCGAATGCAGGTGGTTGAGTCTATGTACAGTTATAAATTATTGTACAGCTTACTCTGTGAAAGCAACACCATTATCAGCAGATAAGTAGACTCAGCTACTCAGGCCCACGTAAACAGTTTAAGTTCCTTATTTACAGCAGATTTTTTTTTTTTTTTTTTTTTTTTTTTGTGAAATCAATAGAATAGTTTTTAATGGGATCTTTTTTCTCTTTTAAATTCACTTCTATTCATACAGTTTGCCGGAGTCAGTCTCTGACTAAGGCTAAACCATAAATACCTGACAGGCAAGAGGCAATTTCTATCAATACAAAATCTGTAAAGGGCAGCAGAAGTCATTTAAGCCAGGAACCAAAGTGGATTTTAGCTGCCTGAAAAATTATATATTCTTTGTGACACTGGTGAATCCTAGCACCAGTTCACTAATAATGTGGATGGTGATACCTCACTACATTATCGCTGCACAAAGTAATAGATCTTCACTCAAAATTTGTTCTGAATATCAGAAATCTAAATATAAGATGGCCATATGTTTGGGAAAGCATGGAAGCATTTTCTTTTAGGAAACTGGCAAGTTCTGGTGGTGCAGTTTGTAAGCTCATATTCACATTGATAAAATCCTACTGATCTAATTAATCATATCACATCAAATTTGCTATCAATCTGGCCTTGAGTTTAGAACTAATAGAAAAAAAATTCTGAGGTGATTATAACTTCTAAAGACACAGCTTATTTTCACCAGAAAAAAAAAAAGTAAATTCAAATGAGTAAAGTACACTCTTTCAGTAACATGCAACTTTCCTGACCAAGCACATTTTCACTTGGGCTTGGTTTCACATACTACACTTTTAGCCAGGCTTGTAACCTAATTGTATGAGGGAAACACGATTAGGTATTTCACTTGAAAGGGGTAGCTATTAGTTCAATACCAATCTTCCCCAATGAGTGCTAATGTTACTAAGGACAGACGATTTCCTTTAAAAGTTAAGAGCATACATAGCAAAGAACAACACATAGCAAAAAGGGGGCTATTTCAATGCTCTGAATAATTTATTTGAGGTTTACTAGTATCACTGTATCTGGTTTATTCATTTCATGGCACATGCCCTGTCCAGTGCTTGCAGGCACCATTTAGATCTTTGGTGCAGTATACTATGAATATTTTCTAAAGTTAATAAAGCATTCTTTTCCTTCCACAGCAGAAAACTAATCTGGCACTAAGAAAAATGTAGCATTCAGCAAATATTTAGAGCTTTCAGCTAAATCAGCTTTTAAATAAGCATAATCTTTCGTTTTCACTCTTTGCTGGCTATTCTAGCTTATAAAACAACTAACCCATTATAGCATTTGGAGGGAATACACAGTAGAAAGCCCAGGGATGGAGCCAGAAGCCAGTTTTGCTTCTAAAGTAGATTCAGAAGCTACCTTATGGATTTTCAGTAAGTGTGACAAAAGAGAGTTGGAGACTACAGCAGGCTGGATTCTTTTAGCTACAACTAAAAAGAGATCTGAGTCACTTTGTACCTTTTTGACTTCATGAAACCTGTAGCATGCTGTCAACCTACACAGAAGTCCAGCCTTTCATCTAAGTAAATCAGGCTGTAGGAAATGAGCCAAGTCAAGGTCACAATGTGGGGGAGAAATCTTGGATTCAAGTTCCATATGGAGCCTCTCTTTGGGAGCAGAAGACTCCTCTTGTGCTAAACAGCACATTAAAATGGGAGGTAAAGTAATACGTGAGGATTGCTGTTAACATCTCTAACTGGGTTACTATTATGGAATATTTTACATAGTATCATCAGCAGCCATCTTATAGCTACAAAACCTTCACTGTCTGGTTTTGAACTTCTGACAAATCAACCAAAAAGCCCCTTGGTATATAAACATCTCCATGAGCTCCTAGGAAAGGCCAATTGGCATAGGCATGAGTGCTGAAATGTGACATCCTCTTCACTCTTAGGAATAGGTCATGTCACACAGAATGGAACTGAGGAGTCAGCCAAAAGAGGGCAGTGATAGGAATAAGCATAAGGTAAAAGTTATATGAAGATCTTTTTTTGGCTTCAGAAGAACAAAAGGGAAATTGAATGTGTCTCTAGGGAGGAAGCTGTTCCTGTGCTGTTCTTCAACAGTTTTTATCCTAATTTCAGAAACTCGGTACCATGTATGCCCACCAAATTGATGATCACTGAGTTCTACAACCTTAGTGTCAACAGCTGAGTCAGTGCATTGCCAGGGAAGGAAGGGAATGGAAACAGTGGGACCACAGTGAGAGGCTTGTGGGAACAAGCTTAGGAAAGTGAAGATGCTTAGTGACATCCCTGAGATTTATGCTTTTACTAGTTACAAGACCTGAAGAGAACAGCAGTCCAGAAAGGGAATTTTTACAATATGAGGTAAAGGAAAGGCACTGAACTTTTGATAGCTGTTATAAAGCAAGGTGAGTCAGAACAGAGAGAGCTCTCCTGGCACAGAGGGAGCTGCACTCAACTCAGTAAGTCAAACAGAGCAGGAGACTGCACCCATGTTTACTTTTTGGGATACAGCCTGTACTCCGCACCTGAAAGAAAGGGGCACAATGCAACTTGTGTTTGTATGTCCCATACAATCTTCTAAACCATGGCCAAGAATTGTCTAGGACAGAACAAGCTGGCACTGGCCAGAATTGTGCCAGGGAGCTTACAGATAATCATACATCAGTGCTCAAATTGTGCCCTGGCTCAATGATTTTATTTACTGTGGAAGTTGCTTATGAAAATATCTTAGACAGTAGGAATGATGCTATCCAAGACAGCCTTACTGCTATGACAGCACCATGTAACATCTGAATAAAACTTTGAAATTCACTTGCAAGTAAACCATAGCTGCAGTACTTGAAGCATCTGATAATTTATGGAAATAAAATCCCTTATCCATGTGAAAAATAATGCCTTACACTGGATGCCAGGTAAGTGGTAAATAGCACCACTACAAAATCTGACCAAGTCATACTAGCTGTTCCTGTGTTATAGGAATTTATTCATTACATAGTTTTCTGGAATGGACACTCGTTAGGCCTCATTTGGGTTACATTATGAATATATAGTATTATGAATTATAGAGAGAAAATACTTTTCTGTACATTTCTGGAATTATCATATGGGGACACAGAAATTTTCTATTGCATTAAAGTGGTAAATTCAGGCTTTTCTGTAGGTTGCAGCAAATTGTGGAGATTTGTGCCATCTCTCTGGAAGGTATGCTGGTGGCCTGCTCTTCTGGGAATGCAGAAGAGCTGTATCATTCAGATTAAGTCACTGAGAATTGACTCTGAATTCTCAAGCAGTTTACTAAACTAGAGGAGATTATAATAAATAGGAAAAGTGAGAAGCCAGCAACAATCCCTCTCTCTCTCTGAGTGCATCTAAGGCAAGCTCAAACAGATTTTAATGAGTTTGTTTATGGGAGTGCAGATACTACTTCTGGAATTACAAGAGATGCACCCATGGAAGCCAATTCATATTACCATTCCACCAGTGCTATTTGTAAGATGAATGAAACAGAGCATCACAAGATGGGGTGATGAACCCTAAGCAGGACAGTACTTCTGTCTTACAGGGAATCAAAGCAAAATACACTTCTTTTTTGGCCCCCAGGGTGACTATTTGAAGATAATCTGTTCTTTGAGGGTGAGGTAAACCCATAGCACTTCTTAATTCCTGGAGATATTACTTGCCGCTATTTCAGTTAATACCTCCAGGTGGGTAACTAATTACACTGTGAAGAAGAAAACTTTCAGCTATATGGGAAAGGCTTTACTGATGTAGAGCCAAGGAACAAGAAGGCCCGTGGCTGCCATGGTCAGTTTGTATTTGGGAGAAGCATCCCAGCAGAATGCTGCAGGACAAGCCAGCAGCCTTCCAATCGCTGCAGCTGATGTGTTCAGACACAGAGATCAGCTGGTTATTACAGATCATACAAGAGTAAGGTGAGAGTTTGGAAACACACAAAATTGTCATCCTAACCATTTACCTCTCTAACATAAGGGGCAGCTATACTTAACCACAGTCCTTCTAAAAACTTTCAGTGAAAGAAACATGCTAGGGTCTGTGGGCAATCTATTCCAGTGCTTCATTAGTTTTACTGATATCGGACCTGCATATTTCTTCTTGAAATTTAGTAAAGCTTGTTTGGTTTTAAGATTCTTCAGTCTCTGACCGCCTATGCTAGTCCACCCATATGGAGACCTTGAGGTAACAAAATAGATCCTTGAAGGAGGATGAGGGAGAGGATGATGCTGCATTAAACCCCAATTATTCCTTGGATCCTGGAAGGATCTTCACTTTTATGGGCCGAGTCAAATGCTACAAATTGTTCACAATTCAATTAGCTCTTTCCTCTTTTTAAATGCTTTGTGTTTAACTGGGTTTTCAGCAAAAATGCAACTGATTTCAGTATTGCCAATGAGGTTCCTACTCTAAGTATATAGGTCAGAGCTTCCTCTTTCTGAATGGACCTCAAAATTCTAGAATTTTTCTGTAAACTTCTACTTACATTAAGTACATTGATGCTGTCTATGGTGTCTACTGCCATAGCTGCATTCAGACCATACTTAAAATCATACCAAAAAACCCTTAGGAAGTCAATAAAGCTGCCTCCACTTGCACTCTTTACCATCTTGTCTTAAATTAATCCGAGTAGAACTTACACAGACTAACAAATGGAAGAAAATTAGTGTAAATCTTAAATGAACAAATTCAAGTATAAAGGAATCTGAGATTTTTAATCACATACAGAGATGTGCAAGCAAGTATCAGTTTTGACTGAAGACCTAGATCAAATTTGTCAAATGTGAATGGCTCAGATTTGACTCAAATATACATATATAGGCAAATAAACAGATAAATAAAGATGTTTGTCTGTATCAGAACTGTTGAGAATGTGCAGTACCTATTGATTCATTGAGAGGTAAACAGAAGAAATTTTATGCAATATTTATGTGTTTTAGTAATGCTACATTTGTGCTGCTGAATTCGTTGCTTTATTACATCAGACAAGGTTTAAATGAGACTTTCTCACACAAAATTTCATAAGCACTAGTGTGCTGTGCTATCCTAAACTAAGTCCATTTAAACAACTTTGCATTTGAGTGCTTCATTGATTCCTTTATATTTATGGTAGCGTTGCATCTGTTTTTATCAGGTGAACATGCAGCAGAACTACTGATGTGATAAACTGGGCAGTTGGTCTTAAGATCGTTGTTTTATACCACAAAAAACATAGATAAAACTACATCAATGACAGTTCATATTACAGGCTTTACTTGCAGTGAGCACTCGGAGGTCCGTCTGTGTAAGACCAAAGAAGTTGGGGTTTTAAGCACTAACACTCAGTACTACTAAAAGGAAGGAAATAACAGAATAAAAGTCCTAGCAAAAAAACCCCCTAAACCTAGCCAGCAACCTGGGAGCAACATTTCTTTCCAGTAGTTATCCAGAAATCTGATTTCCTTTGCTTTGTGTCAGGCACTTAGCATTGTTGCAGTTAAGGGAACTTTATGAGAATAATTAAAATAAAACTTCTTGGAGGAGAGGTGCCACAAGAGACTGCAGCATCACTCGGGAAGTCATTTATCTACTGTGAAAACACAGATCTCTTGCTTTATTAAACATCTCTGTACAATTCCCCTTGATGTCTGCAGCCAGATATTCACCTGGCACAGTTCCATTGAAATCAATGGACCCATACTGACTTACACAAACTGAAAATTTGAACCTCTGAGTTTATTACAACATCACTAAAAGGGCTGATTAATTGTAGCATAGCATCACAATATGATAATAATGCTCAGAAACCTCTCCAGAGTGGAATAGAAATTTGTTACATCTTTCTGCAGAGCATTTGTTTTATGTAATCTACCTGTTTTTCAGCTGGGGGTGGGGGGGAGGGTTTGTTTTATTTTTGAAACACAGATGGTAATCTTGTTACCATCTCAGGTTTACCCTGCAAAAAACATCATGACATGGTTGTAGTATATATTTCCTGAAATCCTAATTGTCACTGGGTCTCAGGCACACAGTGATCTTCTTGAAGAAGAGTACGCATTCTCCATTTGACAACATCCTACAAAAGACATGGCCTTCCTGTCCTGCAGGTCAGTTCAGTCTTAACCTCTGTCCCCACTGAGGGGCTTGCTGCCTGTACTGCTGGTGCAGCTGTCTAAACTGGGATCAGGCTGCTGGGACAAAAGCTGTGCAAGAGAGACATAGAAAACTCTGTTCAGGGCCTCCCCCTGCTTCACTCATGCATTTAAGCTGTAGCTGTTGTCCTTGGTTCTGGCCTGAGCCATGTTGGAAGTGTGCCTGTGGCTGGTCAACATCCTGACCTGCTGATTTGACCTCAGACTTCCCTGGACTGCTACAGGGTCTGGTTACTGTACCACACCTGCCCTCTTCTCCTTGCTTGGGCAAAGTGGGACTGACCTTTTCTTATGAGGACACTGTCCTGCCACTTTGCCATTACTCCAGCTCCTGCTTGCCTTCCCTGGGGAGTAGCTTGCTCTTGTTGCTTCCTGAGAAGATGAACCCTTAAATACTACGCAGACACTGCTACTGCAGCAGGCATAAATAAAAGAGATATGCTAGTTTTTTCCCAAAAATAAGATAAACAAATTTCCCTTACAGGATCATTCTTATTTAATATTATATTTTGCAGGAACAGTAAATATTGAGCCTCTCTTTTTGCTTGTTCTGCTATGCATAAATTTTCTGTTCACTAAGAGCTCCTAATCTCAGAAGCCAAATGGCAGAGAGAAAATGGCATCCAAAGCACTGTAGTCCAAGCAAAACATTTCTCTACTTTTGCTTTATTTTAATGATGTAAGTGGTAGTGGCATGTTTCCCACCCTGTAGATATGTCAGCTGTCATGCATAAGTGTGAGACGCACTCAAGGGTTTACCCCACCCTGTGTTGTCCTGAGGAGTCCCTGTAGCTCCTGCAGTTGTGACACAGTGCCCCAGTCTCCTTTTCTCACTGAGAACATCACATGTGAAGATACAGAGGGCAGAGGAGGCGAGGTCCTGTGCTGTAGGAAAGGTTGGGCCTCTTCATGAAGTATCTCACACAGAAGCCACAACAGAATAATTTCTTACCCCACTGCAGCCTCATGCCATCATTCCTGTCCTCAGCAAGGGGAAATGAGACAAGCTGGCGCAGAGGGGCAGGGACACATCTGTCACAGGATCCACCTTGCTGAGTCTCATGGGCTAGGTTAGAGAAAAAGCAGAGGTCAGAATCAAACCATCCTTGTCTGGCTTATCTCTTAATTCCCTGTTTCATGGCAGATCTGGGTCAGGAGAGGGAAAATGAAAAAATCCCAAAGGTAATAAACTTAATGCATGAGGCTCTGGCCCTGGCTGCATAGTTTAATTCTGAAAGAACAAAGCCCAAAGCTTACTTATAGGACCATAAGTAGTCAATAACAATGTAAAGTCAAAATATTTTTAACAGACAACTCTTAATAGAATTAAACTGTGCAAAGGACAAGTTCTCTTTTCACAGAGGGATTTAACTACAGTGCTGCACACTCACCTTAGCAGCAGCACTAAATGTTAATAACAGGAAGAAATTAGGTACAAGTCTGACATTCTGGTGTAAAGTTTCTCAGCATGAGTAACTTCCTGAAATGGCAGCAGGCATGACACATATTCATCCTAGTGCAGCTGCTGACATGAAATGGTGCTTCAAAGTGTTTTGGGGAGCTGGGATGGCAGCAGTGTTTTCATCAGAAGCACCCAGGTTCCATGACGTGCCAGACCTAGAGCACTACAGTTCAGCAGCTCATTAAGCATTTCAGTCATGCTTTGCAGTTCTCTGAATTGTGTTCTTTCCAGTACATCAATTTTTTCTCTAATTATATTGATTTTAGCAAATTGCAGTGTCCTTCTGTTGATTTTCAACTATGTATAGCAAAAACTTGCAATGTGAGAGAAAAAACAATTTCATTGTGCTCTAGCAAGTTATTCTATACCATTAGACCTTTCATGGGACAAAACAGAGACATCAGAGCTAAGAACATATGAAAATATTGTAGTTACCACAAAAATAAACAGAAGCTAAGTTTTTAAATTAATATAGACCTTACATTCATCACCCAGACAAATAAGACCAGTCAATTGTCTGGAGCACCAGCTCTGTAATTACACACCCAATTATTTTCAGTGTGTGGAGGATGTAATTGCCTGTGCCCAGCTCTATCTTTGGGTCATCACAATGGACAAACCATATCGTATGCCAGCACCTGCCATTTGCAGGCTGTCCTCCCACACCAGAGACCTGAATACTAGCCCACACTCCTGACTAAATCATGTCTTTATAAGGCAGAGAACTCCTAAAATCTGCTCAACTAATTAAGGGCTGCCATACAGCCTCTAGTAAGTCAGCAACACAACCTCTATCCTCTTTCTTCCCCATGAAGACAAGCTATGAATCCCCTCCACACTTTCATTTTACAAAACATTTCAGTAATTGCATTGCTGAATCATGCTAGAGGTACAACTTCTGCATTGGTGGACGTGCTCTGACGTCAGTGCAGCTAAACAGTATAGGACCAGTCATCTCATTCAGGGTAGGAAGGAAAATACTTCAGTGTTTAGGAAGTATGTATCTGTTCCTGTTTCTTTGACATTTTTACTCATTTTAGTGAATGATTTGCTAATAAAAATACGTAAGCACATTAGGGAGCCAATCACCAAGCCTGGAGTGAGTGTTTTAACAGGCCAGACAGTACCAAGAATATTTTAAAGAACAGTGGAACCTGGGCCATTCATTCAAGAATTTATATGCTACATACAGCCACCTGCTGCATTTCTGGATGAAGCACCCATGTGGTGGGAGATAACTGGCTCATCACTGCAGGTAAATACCTTAGCTTTAGAGGAGGGTGTAACACAAATATGCATCTTTCTGCAGTGTTTCCTTCTGGTTAACTCTGAGATACTCCTTGTTCACTGCTTTTGGTTTAGGCTTTTTTAGAGTAAATCCGTCCTTTATTGGATTTAGTTCATATATCTTACAGATAGTTTAGGATTTTTTTGCATCAATGAGTCATGGCAATATATATAAGAAATGTTTATTCTTCTGTTCTTTTGGGGGGGGAAATTAATACACGTTCACATAACTGGGGTTAATCTAGTATCTAGCAGGCAATTTGCTCTTACATTTTCTGACCTTTTTATTAAGTATAAAAAACCCAGAATAATACAGTCCATACTTAGTTATATTTAGCTGTTGTCCTATGTGTATTTAGTCCTTATCCCAAGAATTTTAGGTGTATACAAAGGGCAAAATAATTTACACAACAGAAGCTTGAAACTACATGTTTAGGGGCATTCCACATGACTTGCCCTTCTTTGTGTTTGGAAGTCCCCTTTCTCTGTAAATCAGGAGACAACTTGGTAGGATCCATTACAGGCGCTTACCAGCTCAGTAAAAATATGTAGCTTCAAAACTCAATTTAAAATCTGTTCAGGTACTTGTTAACCACACTAAAAATCAATGAACCAAATCTCATACATCTCATATATATCACCAGAATACCACTTAAATCAAAGAGTTGCCTTAGGTAAGTGGAGAAGGCATTTGTCCAGTGGGGATGCTCATTCAAGTAATCCTGCAGGCTTATGTCTATCCTTGTTATCAGACACTCAGCAATGTCAAGTTAATTAATTTATTTCCTTTCAAGTGTTTTTTCCTCCATCAGTGAAAGAATTCCATGAAATGAGAAAGAAAAAGCTACTGCAAACCATTAACACATAAATACAGGCCAAGTGTCTTACCTTCTGCTGTGGCCTGCAGTCTGCTGCCAAAGAAACTGAGAAAACAATACCAGTTCACATTTGGGGCATATCACACAGCAGCCTTTGACTACAGCTCTTATTGAAGCTTTAGCATGTCAGGCACAGCAGCACTCAGTGATGGTGTGACTTCATTAAGGCCACAACAGTGTGCTGTTAGTCTCCTTCTCTGCTAGACATTTGCACTGTCTACATGTAGGCTTGTTAAAAGGTGAGCAGGTTTTGCTGATGACTCCTTGGCTGTCCAGTCAACAAATCAGCTTACAGGTGGGAGTCATGTTTGGTGAGATATTGCCATTGGTGCACTGTTGTTCTTCAACCTTCAGCAACTCCACAACACAAGGGTCCTCTGAGAGACTGGGCAAGGTAGATACCTGCCTAATTTCCTCCATCTGCTAGACAGCTACACAGAAAGCCCAACCTTTTGGGTCCTTGAAGCACTCTCTTCTGAGTCTCTGCCAAGGATGCATGGAGTCTCTGGACCAGTCACAATGGGGGGCTTTTGCCACTCATTCCCACTGAGGGTCACTTCACCCTCCAATACAATTAGCTGTTGGGGCACTCCGATCATTCCAGAAATACAAAAGGGTTCTGCTTCTCTATAGCTTGGTGGTATTAGGATACACTGTGCACCAGTATCCACTAGAGCCTTATACTCTTGTTGGCCTGGTGTGCCAGGCCATCGAAATCACATGGTCCAGTAAACCTCCTGGTCCCTTCCTCCACCTGGCTGCAGGGCCCCTCCAGTCCTGATTATCATACTGGTTACTCACTTTTTGTATGTACAAAACAGAATTCTCTTTATTAAGATCAGAAGTAGGATCAGCTCCTCTACTCTGTTTGGCAATTTGCCTGCTTGAAACTGGAGCAGCAGTTTTCCTGAAGAACCCCATTTTGTGGTTATTTTTCCTGCAAATCAGACACCCATGAGGGTGTCGAGGTAGATTTTCCATCCTACTTTCTCATGTCTTTTCTGTGGTCACTCAGGTAAAGCCACAGGATGGTCTGTGGTGTGTAATCACCATATCTTCTCTCTTGAGCAGAGGAGCTCCAATTCCTGATGGCTGATGTCATAATTTAGCATAGTTTGGGTTTTTAGTTTTTGAACCAAACCACTACACTGAGATACTGGTCCATACAGGTGTGGACTAGGACATACCCTGTCTGAATTGCTGGAACTCTTGGAACACTTTCTCCACAGGTGAGACACAGCCCCATTGGGGGAAGAGAGAATTTCTTCATGTTGCTGGAACTGGACAGCCAATTCATCCTCTGTTTGTCTCTCTCCCTCTTTCCAGGTCATTACTGCCCATGAGTTGGTGTATAACAATGGTGAGCTCCATACAAACTTCTACCACCTGGGTGACATACACTTAATTTCATCTTTGAAATAATGTCTCATTAATCTCAATAATCTTTGAATAATTTCTCATTGCTCACCATAAATCACATCCAGCATGGGTAATTCCCTCAGGTACTGGATATCTTTTCCAATGGTGATCCATTTGCCTGAATGGCATAATATCTTTCTTGAAGGGAAACCTTCCCTTACTGCCTAATAGAAGTCACGTGCAAAGGCTGAGGTCTTGTGCCCTTTTTCCAATCACTTTGTCAATGCCTTCCCTAGAAAGGGATCCCAGCTGCTTGGCTTTTCTACCCTCTAATTGCAGGCCGCTGGTCCTGCTATCCTAGCATTGGAGCAATCAGGTGACAATGTGCTGCTCTGGACGTGGTGGAAATCTTTTCGCGTATCTCACAGCTGTCTCAGGGATTGGGATCAGGTGGTTACTGCCTCGTTTATGAGTTCTGTCACTTCTTCCTCCTGTTCTCATGATGGCACTTGGAGACTCCTCCCTTATCTTCTTCTTCCTCCTTCCCTCTTTAGTAGGAGTATCTTCTTTTATTAAACGAGCTCACTTTTGCATCCAGTATTTCTTCTGATGTATATTGGGGCAGCTGTTACCAGCATGGGTTGGTACCCTGGCTCAGCTTCATACTTGCCAGGGTTGGAGGAGCTACAATGCCTGTCACAGGAGGCTGAGTAGCCCCAGTGCCTATCATGGTTGTTGCAGTGTCTGTCATTTTGTCATCAGATCCAGAGACCTTCTTTTCCCCCTAAAGAGTGTTGAGCAGGGCTGGATCTGCATGGGCCAGGCCCCAGCATGTGGCAGTGATTTGTTTCTCTCTGGAACTTTCAGGGTCACAGCATATTTTTTCTAAATATTTTACCAGTTTTCTGGATTCTGCACTTTTTTAGGGGTGAAGTTCCAAAACATTGGTGGTGTCCACTCTCCTAGATTCTTGCCCATACTATCCCACACATCCTGCCACTCGTAACTATCCAGCCTTGGGATAGAACTCTGGGTGGTATACTCAAATATTTGTTTAACCTTAAATAAGACCTGAAATGCATTCAGGAGACAGGAGTGGGAACACGCTTGTTTGAACATCCCAAGAATTCAAAATTCTCAAGAGCTATTGTAACTAGCCTGGAGAAGGGGAAGGAAGAAGATGAAGTAGCAGGGGAGTGTTCCCTCTTGTCTCCCCCACAGATCAGCTCTCTGAGGAGAAAAGGTGAAGACTGTAGTCATTAATAGTTTCTGAGAGATGGTTCCCAAAGTACAGAGATGACAGTAATGCTGAGTGAATCTCACCAGATGAATCTCACGACCACTAACTTTATGATATCATAAGCCAATGTTACACAGTACAGCAAAATGATAACCTTAATCCAGCCCCCTGGGATGATAAACAGCACAACAGGGAACACACACAGCAAGTAAGGTCTTAACATAACATAACCCTGAGAACAAGCACAACTCCTCTGAGAGCAGATAAATCAACACTATGATCAGCAACTATTAAACTAATATAATGAACTTGTAAAACAAAGTTTTTGTAACACTTTTCTGGTCAGAACTGTTATCTCAACCCTTTGAAGCTGACGCTGGGTACCATAAAAAACTGCTGTGGTTTAACCCCAGCCAGCAGCCAAACACCAAACAGCTGTTTTCTCACTCCCCTCTAGCAGGATGGGGGAAAGAGGGAGAGTAAAGGGAAAGAGGAAAATCTTGTGGGTTGAGATAAAGACAGTTTAAAACAGTCAAGGGAAGATAATATTATTGACAAGAGAATAAATAAAGCAGGTGATACACAATGCAGTTGCTCACCAGGCACTGCCTGATGCCCAGCCCATCCCTGAGCAATCGTCTGCCCCACCTTGTTGGCCATTTGCCAACAGTTTTATTGCTCAGTAAGTATGGTGCTGATCATGGCATGAAATATACCTTGTGTCCATTGGGGTCAGCTGTCCTGGACATGTAGCCTCCCAGCTCCTTGTGCATCCTGAGCCTCCTCACTGGCAGGGCAGCATGAGAAGCTGAAAAGTCTTTGAATCAGAGTAAGCCCTGCTCAGTAACAGCTAAAACATCAGGTGTTATCAACACTATTGTTATCCTAAATCCAAAACACACCACTGCATCAGCTACCAGGAACAAAAATAACTGTATCCCAGACAAAACTAAGGTAATAGTTCTTTCTTTCACTCTTCATTTCCAAGCTGACAGCTCTGAATCAGCAAGACTATCTAGTATCTCTAAAGTTTTAGACTGACTTAAATTTTGTTCCCATGAAGGACTTGGGAGGCCAAGGAGTCGAGCACCTAGGGAGATGCTGTGGTGAAAAGAAGTAAAGAAAGGCCAGCAGTACAGGAATGGAGTGAAGTAATCACAAAAATTAACTTCAGTCCTGGGGATACCTGACCTGCTTCTCTAAGCTTCTTTATAAAGAATGGAGGATAATTATGGAGCAGACAAGTCAAAGCAGAAACCTAATTTTAGGCTGTCTGAAACTGCACCCCCAGGGGAACTTCACTTGCCATCAGAGCTCCAGTGTCTACATTTTAAAAAGAAATCTTTTAAAAGTAGTCTGTGAGCAGAAGGGAAACACAAAAATTATTTAAGACCTAGAGAAAATATCTTTCTTCTGGCTTGGTCTGTTTATCTTATCGGAAAAGACTGGGATGTGACTAGATTAAGGTGTATAAATGCTTTCATGAGTAAAAAAATACTCATGTACAAAACGGGGCTTTAATCAAGCAGAGGAATACATAGCTAGAACCAACTGTCTGGAAGCAGAAGCCAGAAAATTCAAATTAGAAAACAAGCACACATTTTTAACAGTGGGAGTGAATAGGTACTGGAAGATACTACAGAGGAAAATAATAGATTCTCACCATATTCAGATTTTCAAGTCAGGACTAGGCTGAAAGAAAATTTTCAGTGAAACTAAGGGTCTCAATGCAGCATGACTGTCTGATACTTAATGGCCTGTGATATTCAGGAGATTAGATGGCTGCTCTCAACCTTAAACACCATGAAGCTTAATTCTATGAGTCTGTATCGGTCACCAGGATATAGGCTTTGTATAAAAGAAATACTCCCTAAATTCAACTCAACAATTTGATAACTTCTGGTATCCTTCAAAACCAAGCAATATCTGAAAGATTTCTGGCCATAACATCACTTCTGCTGAGAACTGAAGAGTTGAATATAAGCTGAATACAACTGTTGCAATAACTGTTTATTAATAATGGAACTGTTTTCTATTCTTTTATATTATTTCTTTAAAAAAATAAGGTGGGTGTAAATTTATGGCATAAATTACCATATTTATGATAATATATGTGATATTTAGCAGCTGTAATTTGCCTAGAAATCACAGAGAGGGAAGCAGAGTGTGAGTATATTGTTGTGATTTGCAAATATTCATTAATTGAACATCACTATAATGCTGTGAAGTGAGTAAATATTATTACTGATTTTACAGAACTTTTCATGTCTAGGACAAGTGGCTTGTTCCAAATTGTGTATATATATATATCTATAAAATAAAAATATTTTTTTAAAAGGACAATGAGGAAAAGAGTATAAAAACCCATATAGGAAGTCCTGACCCTCTTGATGTTATTTGGAAATTTGAGGGAAATAAATTTTAAACCAGCTTCATATCTCAGCTTAAAACTAAATCCATCCTAAATGCAGTGAAATGTTTTTCATTCATTTGGTATCTGACCTGAAAACCTGTGCTTAAAGAAGTAAAATGATCGCTTCAAATATATTTATTTTCTCCTTTTTCTGTACTATGTCGTGTTTGACAATCACATTGAATTATCAGATTAAAAAGCTTCTTCACTCTCTGCCCACTTTATAGTATTTTTAATATATTTCCCATGAGGGTAAAGTGAACTAAATTCTGCTAACAGAAATATTTGAAAATTCAAAAGAAAAATGTTCAGGGAGAATGAAATTGGGCCTTTATTCCTAGTAGCACAGTTTATTTCAGATGTTATCTTCAGCTAAGTAATCTGATGCTTAGATTTTCCTTGTACTTAAAAAAAAAAATAAAAATCCCAATATTAAGACAAATCTTATGAATTAAAAAAAATTAATGCTAAATGAGAAGTATCTAAATTATTTGGGGTGAAAAATATAAATTTTATAACTTGTAATACTCTGTTTAATGGAAACTCATACAGGGATAGGGGAGTTCTCCCCAGTAAATTGATATACTCCGTTAGTTTTGGAGATGTTTTAAGGGATTTCCCACACAATAGTTTTGGCTAGGTTTGGCTTGAGCTACTGGGGTAAGACAAAAACCACTGAATGTAACACTGAGTTTTAATGTCAGCTTTTTCTACCATGTGGCTGCGTGCTCTCTCTGCCCACATGCACTCTTACACTGCCCACACATCAGCAAGGCTTTCCCCTACCTTCACATTCAAGAGGAGAAATAGGCAGGAAGCCATCACAAAACCATGATTTTGACCTCTTCCCAACTGTGGCCCTCAATTTCATACAACTTCTCCCATTAGCCAGGATCCCACCTTCCCCTAAGAGTAAAAATTGAGGTAGCTGAGAGGTTTTATTAGTTGATTAGACAGGCCACAAAGCTTTCCTCCCTCTAGCCCTGGTGTTTCCAAGCAGGAATTATTACCCCATCATTTCTAACTGACTTCCTCTGTGCCTTTTCACTCAACAGCCATACAGACTTACCAGGGCTCAGCAGTCTGCAGCAGTCTTCAGTTCAGCCACTCACAAGCCATCTGAAGTTTCTCTTTGCAAGGAAATGGCATTATGCAGAAAAGTGACGTATGTCACCTGGAAAGCATTGACCTTGCCTTGGTTTCCTAGCAAGGTCATTGTAGTGTATATTTGTATATTTGTAGTACTTTCCTTATACATAACTACTTATTTTGCTAGACCACCTACTTCCAGGGCTGTTTAATACCTTTATCAGTGATTTGGGTGAGGGGATCAAAGCCACCCTCAGTCACTTTACAGATGACACCAAACTGGGAGGGAGGGTTGATGTGCTGAGGGGTAAGAAGGGATATGGACAGGCTGGATCGACAGGCCAAGGCCAGTTTTCTGAGGTTCAATAAGGCAAGTTGGTGTGACTCTTGGGTCATAGCAACCACATGCCGAGCTACAAGCTGGGGGCAGAGTGGTTGGAAAGCTGCCCAGTGGAAAAGGAGCTGGGAGTGCTAGTTGACAGCAGCTGAACATGAGCCAGTGTGTGCCCAGGTGGCCAGGAAGGCCAGTGGCATCCTGGCCTGTACCAGCAGTAGTGTGGCCAGCAGGACCAGGGAAGTGATTGTCCCTCTGTACTCAGCACTGGTGAGGCCACACCTCAAATCCTCTGTCCAGTTCTGGGCCCCTCATGACAAGAAAGACTTTGCGGGGCTGCAGCATGTCCAGAGAAGGGCAATGTGCACGCTGCACAAAACAGCTTCTGATCACCACATCACCCACCAGTCCTTCTCGGTTCACAAACAGCAGGTTCAGAGGGGCACCTTCCCTTGGCTCACTCACCAGCTGTCAGGAAGTTCTCTTCCACATATTCCAGAAACCTCTGGGACTGTTTTCTCTCTGTTGTGTTGTACTTCCAGAGGATATCTGCTAAGTTGAAGTCCTCCATAAGAACAAGCACCAGTGATTGTGAGACTTCTCCCAGCTACTGAAAGAATATTATAGACTATTTTTTCCTCTAATATTATAGAATATTTTGTCAGTTGTTTAAGCAAAAACAAAATACTTTAAAAATGTCTCTATTAATGCAAACACACATAGAGGAAATAACACATAATGGATACACATCCACAGTGTCAATCATCTTCACATTGCTCTATTAGGAGTCATACTAAAGCACTGTCCTCAAACCATCTTTTCCTAAAACAAACTTCAACGTTGGCATTGTGAGCTGGAGAGCAGACTTACTGATTTCTAGCAGCACGAACCATGTTAGGTTACAGGTCATTTAAACAAATTGCTTTTGACTTTTGAAATGTGCAGACTGCCTTTGCTGAAGGACCTGTTGGTATGAGAAGGCATTTTTGAGATGCATTAAATGTGCTAGTTATACAAAAGAGCATGATGTAACTGTTACATTTGTACACAAAGGCACAGAGGTGAATATGAACATCATTCTCCAGAATGATCAGTTAGGATTTTGCATACAAAATTTGACCCAGAACATAAAGATCAACTTATTTTCCACTCCAAAATAGCAAGCTTTATTAATCTATCATCAAAAATCGAAATATATTATAACTAGCACCCTTAAAAACAATCTGAACTTTTCTTGTGAATCTTACAGGACGGGTTAGATATGCTAAAATTTTAAAATTCCTTTTGCTTCCACTGTCAAATGTTCTTCTCAAATAACAATAATTAACACATGCAATTTCATCCTGGAGCAACCCGTGGTAGATCTGATGATATTGCCTGTCAGTAACTTTCTGGCAAACTCTTTTTGTGGGCATCATTTTCATGAAACCATCAAGAAGGGAGCCTTGGTGCTTCAGGCCCAGTCATGAGACAGTTGTGTTGGAAACACGGCTTTGGACTATGTAATTTGGTGGGACAGTCACCAAGCCCCAGTGTAGCTCAAGGAGATCCATGAAGCAGAAGAGGAAGGTCATTGAAACAGCTTTTCTCCAGCTAACCATTACAGCATTCTCACTTACCATTCCAGTCAACCTGTGTTCATGCTACCAAAGACAGAGCACGTGAAATACAAGTTTCATTGCTATGAGTTTGTAGGCCTTAGTAGTAGAACTAATAAAAAACTAGATGCTTCTTCGTCACAGACCAGGTCCTTATGCTAAGAGCAATGGGATGTTTCTTCATTCATGCCCATGCTGCATTTCAAATAACTTTGTCAAATGACGTTGATCAGCACATGGCTATGTTCCTGCAGAAATTGCTTCAATTTGAGCACATTTGCCCTTGTATCTGAACGTCATCAAGGATGTTCTCAAGGAATAAGTTAGTATGGCTATTGCTCCTTCACATCCTCCTTCCTGAAGCACATTCACTTCTAGTGAGTGCCCTGAAGAAATCAGGCAACTACTTGTTGAGGAATACATCTGAAGTTTCCTTAACACCATGAAAGGTTAGGTTATACAACAATGAAGAGAAACAGATGTTATTTGTTTATGAAAACAAATTTCCAGATGGTTCAAGATCACCACATTGTGCAAACAACCAGCTTAAACAACTGCTTGCTTTTATTGTAATTACCCTCCAGTTTCCTTCTGCCATCACCCTCTAGTGTGTGCTATACTTCCTCACTTCAGTTTGTGTTCCAGGGTTTTATGTTATTTGAGACATGAACTTCATCTGCCAATAAAGTTTCTAGAAACATCTGGAGCAAAAATGGTAAAACAGAAATGGTAATAATGGATCAGAATAAAATCATCCCTATTACCAGAAATACAAAAGCCCAGCCAATCAGGTATATATAACACCTATTAGTTTTGAAATTGCTTAGGAATGAAGTAGCTATGCTTTTAACAAAAATATATATTTTCTCATAAATGTCTTACCCCAATAGCAGGAAAATGTCAAGGTAATCATTTGGCCACAGCCTGTTGTTCACACAGCATGTTTCCACACAGCAACAGCTTCTAAGTCCCCAGAAGGAATTTTCTTCTGCCTCTATCTGATAATGAAACACTCTACACACAACACATTATTCTCCCTCACAGAACAGTACAAAACCTTACCTACGACCTCAGCAAAATAGCAAGTACTCAGCCCTGAGATGTTTGCCAAGATTGGTTGTGCAGTGTTATACTCTAACACCTGTTACAGTATAAGACCCTGACAGATGCTTGGCAGTGTAGGGTAAAGAAGACCTGCATGTGGTTAATGTTCATGGAAGAAACAAAGCCTCAGCACCTTGGTAAGTGCAGATCCAAAACAAAACTCAGTGTAGCAGTTTCCCTATGGGATATAAAACAGTCAAGTTCCCACTGTCCTAAGAAGAGCCCAAACTTGGGCATCCCATGCACCTCAGTGGCTCTTGTTGCATGTGATGTTGGGAACCACTTAGAAGGCCTGATTTCTTCAACAGTGCCTGCACAGGTTGATTAACTTGAGGAATGACCAGACAGATGGTGCCCCAATTGTCTCTGGTAAGGTAGTCGTTTTCCACAGGGTATGCAAGACTTTCATAATGCCTATACCTGCATATGATCATGGATGCAGTACAAATTCAGGACTGAATGTGACCAGGATTCGTGCTTAAAATGTTCTGTTGATCCCCCTGATCCTATCTGTTGTACTATTACAGCTATATGCTGCTCTTCAGAGTAGTGCCACTGAAGTGTGTGTTGGCACATTTGGATACTACTAACTATGTCCATTGAAAACCACTCTGATATTCCTATGCCTTGGTGAGGTAAACACTGTAACAGCATACAACAATGAATATTGACAACCCTGTTAGTATTTTACCTGGGTAAATATTATCCTGAAGATGTTCTTTTCAGTGCCGAAAATTTTAACCTATTATTCAAGGTATGATACAGAGCATAGTTATTGTTTATTCTCCTACTACAGTTTTAAATGGTGAAAGAAAATTTTCTCATTCAGATGAGCTACTTCTCTGAAACTGTGAGACAGCAACCAATTATAGATGCCTCAGACAGATGGGATTCTGCTCCTACTATGCAGGATCCCAATTATGTCACATACACACTGCCACGAGGAACAAATAAAGAACTGGAAAGAATAAGGACTTTGTTTAACAGATGCATTTGTGTAAGTCATTCTGGGCTTACACCTGAGTAATGTTGGCCTGGTTGTTCTAAAACAAGCATAAGCCTGCTCATCAGTGGCATTGGAGCACCTCTCAGTGGGAGCAAAATATTAACTTATCCCCACATAACTGGATAGCCTAGAGGTATGAAGTGTGAAAAACAGCAACTGTGCTTTCCAGGCAATGCATGACCAATTCAGCATATTCATCATTCAAGTCATTGTGAACAAAAGTGTGAGAGATTATTAGTAGTATGTCCCATCTTTAGCTCTGGAGGGTACTACTTCATACAAAGACTTTAAATTTCTTATTTTCACCCAGTAATCGTAGTTTTGCCTGAGGCCTCAAAAAGAAGCATCAATGCACATGAAAGGTTTCCTGCAGACCTTGTCAAACCAGAGACCAAACTGGGACTCACCTGTCACATGCTGGAGATGTTCAGAATTCCTTCATTTTCTTCCTCTATGTCCCACTTTGACCTTTTGGAAAATATACTCGTTAAGAAGTAGTGCCCTCCTTTTTGATATATGGGTTTTGTATTTCTACAGAACATTTTGTATATAAGTATTTGAGGTAGCTGAATCACTCCCAGCCTACACTGTACGTTTTCAAAGGGACTATAACCACAGAGAAAGGAAATTATAACTTTTGCTTTACTGGAAGTGCTGTACCTGGCTCAAGTTAATTAGCCAAGTGAATAAATGAATGAATGTACAAACAACTTTTCAGTTATTTTTGCTAGCCTGAAAGCCATTAATCTTGTAATTAAAGGGTTTGAGATTTGAAATCGTATTACAGTATTTCTGTCAATGAAATATTTCCACAATAGCTCTGGGTCTGGAACCCAGACAGGTAAAAACCACCTTCATCATTTTCTCTCCAGCCAAAGATTCAAGCTGGGACCAGCATACCCCCAAGCACTCATCACAAGTAATTACCCTGCGGAGGGAGCACAGCCAGAGAAATGTTACAGCATTGCTATTATTACTTTTTTTGGATTAAGTAATAAATATTTAAGAGAGTAAAGCTAGCCCACATGAAATGACAAATGAGCACACGCCAAATCCCCACCTACTTGACTGTGCACCTTAAGGCCTCTTCTACTTGAAATAAACAGCAAAAATAATTCCCTTCCCCACCACTGTGAGCTCTTATTTTCTTTAACAAACTAGAATCTCCTTCAAAGCTAAAATCTATTGTGATATTAGTTACTTTTATAAAAGTTTCTAGTCTGTTTCCAGAGTGAGGTTAAAACAACTTCAGATAGCACAATAAAGGATGATTTCCTTTGTAGAGCTAAGAGTGTTTCTCAATTTGTTTCAGTTTGCAGATCCCCAGGCCTGTCTGAGACAGGTGCAGGTCTTTGTACAACAGCATTAAGCTTTCTGACCACAGGAGCACATTTTCTATACACTTTTGCACAGCATTCCAAGGTAATTCAGAATCCCAAAGATTCACAGACCCTAGAGTGAAAATCAACAAAACTGTTCTTTTTCCATTGCCATGTCACGCTTTGTTTCTCATTTACTACTCACTCAGCTGGTAATATTTCTCGTAACTAAATTTTGTGCCAGAAAATTTGCAAAAATAGATAGTAAAGAAACAATAATGAACTGTGAGGCATTTATAAAAACTTCATTTTATATCAAAGAAATTAATTTTCAAATTACCCCATTATTTTATCTTCCACTACACTTTTCCTAAATGCAGATGAACAACATTGAGTTTAAATAGACAGGTATGGTACAGATTTTGGGAAATATTTAGACTTCTTAGACATTATTTCTAGTCATTCTAATATTTCTTAGTTTTTGATAAACTATCAAAATTCTGCAAAAAAGTAATGGCAATTTTGAAAATTAGCTGGATATAGAGTATATTCTCAATTCCATTTTTACATACATTTCTTAAAAAATTTTATTTGCATGTGGTAATAATAAAAAAGATCTTCAAAATCTCAAACATTTTTCATTGTAGATAAATACACTGTTTTATTAGGAGTTTTAAAAATACTGCCAGAATTATTGGCCACTTGAGAAAATAACCTAACAAAGACATAAATTCCACAGTTGTTAAAGGTCTTTTTTATTTGTCTATTCATTATGTAGCAACAGCAATCTATATATGTGATTTATCTGAACTTCTTCAGGTCATGGACACAGGAATTAAAAAAAACTGTGTTGTATTGCCAATATTTCTAAAATGCCAAGACCTCAAACAATTCCCTGAATGCAGTTTGGCCCCACCTGAACTATGACAAATTAAACTCTTTGTGAATCAGAGGTGCATGTGCCATTCCTCCAAACATCTTCTTTTCATTTTGCAGCTTCTGCTTCTTTAAAAGTTCGTGTCGTATAATCTGCTCTAGCTTTAAACCACAGTTATTGCCTCTTCTTGTCATTCATCTACAGCCAAAGAAAACTTTTTACAGACATAAGAAATAAAAATTAAAGATACTGATGAAGTGTCTTGTCTTCTGTTTACTTTGGTAAACAAGTAAACTCTTCTGTTTGCTTTGGTCTCGAAGATTCTGGAGAGTTCCTATTTCAAATATGTATAAGAAAACAGAACATGGCTTTCACATAGACTGACATCTCTAACTAAAACATTGTGAGGAAATTCAGGAGCAGTAAATGCAAGAATGCAATCATATAACTTATTTCTAACAAAATTTAAAGAAGAAGACATAGCAAAGGTGCTGATAGGGACAAGCAGTATAACTAAATTTCTGTAAAGCCAGAGATTTGCCTTACTTTGACTTTATCCTAGAAAGGCAAAGGCACATCTCTTGCAAGATCCAGATGAAGGCCACAGAGAGATCTTGAGTGCTTAGAGGCAGATTCTACTGCCTTTTATAAAAAACTATATCTTCAAAACTCTTAGTCTCAGAGGCATTGTTTGAAAGACACATTACACACAGAACTTGGCCACTCCTTGAAAAATACTGGATCAGACTAAAATATCTTCCGTACGAGAAAATCCCAACTCTAATCTGTTAGAGTTGGTCTGGATTCTGGGGGGGTGAGGCTAATAAATCAGGGTGTAATGATAACTATTAGATTATTTATGACCATAGAAGGACACGGGGACAATTGATGAGACTCTATTTTCTTGGAGCAAAACTACTATCTACTCATACAATAGAAAACAAAATACCAGATGTCACTTAAAATATTTCCCAATTTTAAGCTTCTTACCCAGACATAGGGCTTTGGGATCACCCTGTTCATCCCTGTGTTGTTATCTGCCTATGTACGGCCAGCAGGTGCTCAACACAGCTTCCCTGTGCTGTCTCCCTGAACTGTCCTACAAGTTTGCCATTCTCTCTTCCTTAACTTGTGTCAGGGCTCTCTGCATCAACATGCAGCCAAAAAAAACCTACTTGGTATCAAGTAAATTTTTTCAAGTATATACCAGACTTTAGAGAGTTTTCAACTTCTTTTTGAATTTCTTTTGGTTTTGTTTTTGGTTGTGCCTTCTTGGATTTGTTCAGCTTGGAAAACAGAAGGCTTCAAGATGACCTAATTGCAGCCTTCCGGTACCTGGAAGGGAGCCGACAAGAAAGCTGAGGAGAGACTTTTTACAAGAATAAGAGGGAGTGGCTTCAAACTGAAAGAGAGTAGGTTTAGATTAGATATTAGGAAGAGATAGATTAGATATTAGGAAGAGATATATTAGGAAGAAATTCTTTACTGCGAAGGTGGTGAGGCACTGGAATGTGTTGCCTAGGAAAGCTGTGGATGCCCCATCCCTGGAGGTGTCCAAGGCTAGACTGGATAGGGCTCTAAGCAACCTGGTCTAGTGAAAGAGGAATTGGGACTAGATGATCTTTAAGGTTCCTTTGAACCCAGGCCATTCTATGATTCTATAGTTTTTATTGGCAAGGACCAAATTTTGTCATAAGAGACCTTCCAGGTCCTGTGCAGGCTCAAGACAGCTGAGTGCTGCAGTAACATAAATATCAGGCAAAAGTTTGTGTCTCCTTGCACCCACAGGAGTGGATCTGGGCCCAGACATTTACCTTGTAGGAAAGTTGTATAAAATGTATTGCAACTTCAATTCATATTTACTTAAGTCCACGCCTCCAATATCATATGGCCTTTAGAACTAAATAAAGCTTGAGGTTTTTTCTATGTTCTTAAACTTAACGTTGGTGTGTGCTGGGAACAGTCTAATAGATTGTTTAGGGTGAATCAGAAAAAAATCTGGAAAACAATGTATTATTTCAGGCTAGTTCTGTGAAACTTCTCATCAAAACTGACAAAAAACACCAGAAATGACATTTAGAAATACATCAAGGAACTGATACATTAATTTTTTTCCCAAGAAATCAACACAACTGCTGACATCCGGTGCAATTTTTTAGCAAAAAATGAAGTTTATTCTTATAAACAATAGTTATATCTCTTTAATTAAAGCTAGTTAGACAACTAATTTATATAACCTGATGGAAACTTCTTAGTGGGTAATCTTGCAGTGGCTCAGACACAGTTTATAATTTTTACTTGTAAATTCATAAGTTCAACCAAATCAACATGATCTCACCTAATTTGAATGTATACTCCACACAGCATTTGTACCAAGCCACTCAAAATACTCACCCATTTCAGACATAAAAGTGTACGGCTTTGTGGTATCCAAGATGTTTAAGATGCCGAGAATTTTAGTCAGTACTTTGACACACAGCCTCCTAAGAATTAATTTTTTTGTCTTCCATATGCCAGAAGAATTTGCTGCAAGATTGCTCTCCAATAGAGAAGCCAGAAGGAAAGGGACCCTACTGGTTTTGTTCTGCTGCTTATGGCTTACTCTTTTACCTCCTTCTCTAGAGAGACCCATGACAGTAAATCTGAGTCAGAGTTTAGCATAGTTCTCATCTGTAGAACTCAGATCCAAAACTTTATTCAGGTCTTAAGGCATTTTTTTTCTTATAACTTCAAATATTTAGGTAATATTAAAGGCTTAATAATGAGACTAATAGAAGTTAATAAGGCATAGCAAAGCTATTTCAACTCAAGTAGAGAAGAAAGCTCTTAGCTCTGATTGACAAAAGCTGGATGCAGCCTTATTATTGGTGGCATTAACTCTATTGACCAGCCTCTAAATCCAGGAATATTAATACATGCAGAAATAAAAAGAACATGAGCTGAAATTCAAATTATTTCTGACATTCAGGAAAAGTCTAGTCATAATATCTTGTCAGGAAAGGAAGAGTTTGCATTCTGTGGAGTATCAAAGTAAATTTATGCTTTAAATTATTCTCTTTTATTATTTTAAACTTCTTGTTTATTGGTTAACCTTTAAAGTGCTTTTCTCTATATACTTTTTTGACATTGTATGCTTATAGTTTCAAATTCAATAAACAAACTGAAAAATCCCCAAAGCATATGTTTGATTAACATATGTTAGAATATACCTCAGCACAAGAAAACTATTTGACACACTCCTATTGGGGAAAAAAAAAAAACAACCAAAAAGTTCTAGGGGAAAAAAAAATAGTGCACCATAGAAAAAAAGTATTTTCCTAAATACAAAAGCTTTCACTTTAATGTGATACCTTGCAAACACTGATCAAATGTACCGTGTTTCTCCAGTGTTACCATAGCATTAATACATGCCCAGAGCATTCTCAGTTGAGTTCCATATGCATAAAACTAGTCGATATTTTTAGTAGCACTTTGTTCAGAGAGCATCCCAGTTTCATCTGCAAAATTTCACAGCCTAATGTTTCCCAGTAAATTTTAGGAAAAAATGAGATGGAAGAAAGACTCTGGAAACTCCCAATTTGAAGAAAGCATAACCTGTCAAGTCTGCTCCCAGTAGCAATCTTGGGCTTTTTCCCTTCCCTCTCAAAACACACAGTCAGCCCATAAGTAAGCAGGATTTTTTCTCAAAGGTCTCTACTTTTCTTAAAGAAAGGTGATAAGGATAAAAAGACATGGGGACAGGTAGATTTTCACTTCTTTCATTTTAATTAATCCCTAAAGTTTCTGTCCGGTGTTATAGAAACTGGAAGATCTGACCTTTCTCAAGTGCTCCCAGAGGAGAGATAGATAAGGGATAGGTTTCAACAGCTGTAACCATAGTACTCCTGGGCTTATCTCTCTCTGCTGAAAAGGCCAATCTAGAAGGGAGAGGTGGCAAGAAAAGAAAAAAGAAAAAAAAATAAAGAGGAGAAAAATCAAAAAAAATAAAGAGAAGAAAAAGAAAAAAAGAGAGACAGAGAAGAGGAAAAATCAAAACTAGATACACTTAAAAGCATATTAAAGTTAGTTGCCTAGCTCAGCTAGGCAGTTATGTTGTTCTTTAGTCACTGGAAGGACATGCAATGTCCACTTGCCAAGATTATTGTTTCCATTACACAAAAATAAACAGAGAGGTGCTTAAAACATGCAGGATGGATAACCTGGGGCAACTCCAGGAGGGACTCCATCATGATGGGCCATCAAGATCTCTCAGGGTCTCAAACAGTAACCATCAGAACCCTGCATCTCTTCCCAAGGGAATATAGAAAGTGTCTACTAGACAGTCTACTCTTTAGCCAGCTAATAGATGAAATGGAGCCTGCTCTTTATCTGACACGCAGTGGGTAGCTACATCTTTCATGCAGTGATTCTCCCAAGCAACACAAAAAATACTCTCAAATGTCAGAGAGACAGTCAGTCCTATTCTCCAAGTTTCCAAATGATAGGCACAAAACAACAGGCAGGCAGTGCTGAGGCGCAGGGGCAGTGCTCACTGTGGTGGTCCTGCCACCAGTTACATCCAAAGGGAGCAGATCACTATTCAGGGTACTACAGGAACTTATCTGACTCGTGGATGCTTTACAATTATGAGGCAGCAGGACACGGTTTCCTTTCCTTTTTATTTCGAGCCATACAGCAGCACATAACAGGCTTGGCATGGAGAGGAAGGAAACTGTTTACCAGATTGTTACCAGCAGCTCTTCTGCTCCTGTGCCATCTCTGTTTCCCTGTCACCTCTAGCACTCCAGCCAAGGACGAAGGCTGATAGTTTGGTTCAACCACTGCCTCTAAGATCCCAGCTTGATCAGCTATCATGATAATGAGTAGATGGTGGGAACAAGTTACAGAAAGAAATCCATGTTTCCACCACTGAGCACTGCTATTAGTAGCAATTAAAACAATGCTTTGGAATCTACTCTCTCTGTCCAGCTGAGAGCTCCTGCCCAGATTTTCTGCCAGTTCCAGCTTGGCTTCCTCTGAGTCTTTTAAGAATTAACATGCTCAGATTTACCTCCATCACTGGATTAAAATTCTTGTATTAGAATATCAAGTGTCTATTCCACCTATTCTGGAAGTATGTGGGAGCCTAATGCACGTACCCCAGTGTAAACACTTACAGAATGAAGTAAAAAGCCTTGAAAAATTTGTGAGAAAAATCTAACAGGGCTGAGGAAAGGTGACAAGCAGGCAGAATAAGCATAGGCAAGCAATGAAATATTAGGGGTTAGCAAGGCAATGCCATAATAAAAGGCACAGCACAAGCAGCTACAGTTTAAAGGGAGGGAGCTTAAAGACCTGCATAAAGACCTGCAAATATCGAAGCAGCGGGGATCACCTAAGAAGAGGTGGCTGAATTTGGGAAGAGCATATTTTTTATTTGCCTAGGTCTTGGGAAAAAAAGATTAAAAAACACAGATCTCAATTTATAGTAATTTTTCACCTTGAGAGAAATTTGCATTTGGTAAGAAGAAGAAGAAGAAAATGGAGGCAAGGAGGGAATAACTATCACAACAGAGTATAATTAGCACTACAATGAATAAATGGCCACCCTACTTAGGGTGTAGAAAATCCTAATAGAGACAAATAGCACGGCTGCCTGGCATGGTACATGAAAAAGTAGCTTCAGCAGTTCACGGAATCATAAGTTCATCTGATGTAATGACTGCAGAGAAAAGGTATCTGATCTAAAGGAGTGTTTTATCTATGTGGGACACTTTTTGTCCTGAAAGCTGTCGGAATCACCATCCACCTGAGTCCTAGAGCCTATTCATTTGAGTTGAAGAACAAAGAATCGTGTCTTGCCTATCTTTTGTGTTCAACATGAAAAAATATCTTGACCAAAAACAAGTAAGGTGGCAATCTTGCAAGTCAGCCCAAGCTTGATTTAATTTAAGGGCTTTCAGTAGATTTTTGATCAGGTGTAGGTTTAACCCCAAACATCTTTCGCATGCACTTTTAGGACAGAAGTAATAAATTAACTGCATCTCTTTCACACGTCTAGCTCAGTCGCTGCACTAGGAGGGAAAGAGTAGGTCCTCTTCTTCTGTCCAAAGGGCAGAAGCATTTCAGCATAGCAAAAGGAATCCCTTGGCACAGCTACCATATATGTCTACCACACCAGGGGCGTGCAAGAACAACTTAGTTTCATGATGGCCCAGTTTTTGTATCAAGGCAATTCTAGCCATTCACAGCACACAACATGGTGGAAAATAGTCTTTGTAAAAATTCCTTAAGTGAAATATACAAATAAGTTAATGGCAGATACACCATATAAAGGGTACTCAGGAGTTTCTCTCGGGTTTTGTGTGTTGGAAAATTAGTCATTAGTCTTCCTTCAGTGGATCCAAGCCACTGGTTTTCCTTTAAAAGCAGTTCTACAGGTACAGTAAAGTGAATCAGTACATAAAGTTACTACTATTCCTCTGAGAAGACAGCTGAAATCACATGCCAATTAAATTTTTTCAATGTGTTCACCTAATAGCAAAATATTACACAGCCCAGTAGTGTTCCATGTATAAAAATAGCTTTCCAGAAATAGCGGCTCTGCTGTATTGGAATTTCCCAGAGGACCAGTTACTGTTGTTTTATATGTTAACACACTTGCTGTAGAGTGAAAGTACTGAAACCAAATACATTAGCAGTAGTTTTCTTATTGCCTACAAATGGCATTTAAGCAACAGTAATACTGCTTTAGACTTGAAACGCTTGTGCTTTCAAAATTTTGGCAAGTTGTTGGAATAATTCTGTGCTCCATTCCCAGTGCATAAATCTCAACACAGTGGGTATATTCTCAGTCAAATCACTGTGAAGGGAGGAAGCCTTGCAGTTGTCTGAATGCAATGAGTTTGGCAAGATAGCTCTATTATTGTACTTTTTAATCTGACTTTTTTTTCCACTGCTCAGCAAGAGCAAGTACAGAATCAGAACAGAAAATGATTCCAAAATGTAAATTAGTGTGTCTGATGTAGGGAACCAGTACATACAAAAAGTCTTGTATCGAAAACATTTCCTTTTCTAGTTCACTGCTGGCAATCCAACCTTTGAAATTAAAGAACTGCTTTTCTAATTCTAGTGTTATGTTAGCATTTCTTTTAACGATGCAGTACATAGGCACACACATATCATGTATCTTTGTTTAAAGGTTGCAGTTTCTATTGAAGTTAATTATCTCATTCTGTTTCTAGGGTAGCTTGAAAACAAGGGAAGTTTCTATTAAATACCAAAACATTCCACAGAAACATACATGTAAAAGACATCTGGATAGATGTGGCTACAAAATGAAGTCTTACCAAGGCACTGCACTACTGACTGCAAATACATGGAACATGACTACAGTTGAGGCATCTCAATTCTAACAGCTTAGACTTTTAGCCTAATGAAGCACATATTCAAAACAGTTAAGACCACAATCCTTCAATCATTGCGTCTTGAAAATTTCATTACAATTATTCTAATGACTGTGTTAAGAGTTCAGAACCTGCAGGGTCAAACCTCTAAGTAATGTTGACAGGCATTGCTTGAAATTTTGTTCAGTCCTCTTCACACTATTTTCTGGCATATGAATTTCAGGTTATGGTATTTAAATAAAATTGAAATAAGAATAAGAGTTAAGCATATACTGTTAAAAGTTCAGAATTTATTATTTAGAAGGTGCCTTCTGCTGTTGCTTTATAATTAATTTATAGGAAAGAAGGTAGATAACATGTATGTAACACCACTGAAGTATAGAGACTACAAAGGATAAAACTACTTCACTCAATAAATATGGAAGAGTGGATCAGTAGGCTCACAAAGAGTCACTAAACTCTGTAAAAATTCAAATATAGATCTGACTGCAGAAGTTGAGCTCCAGCTCCTGCTTTGACAGATGTGATACAGGGAGAAGATCTGACCCTGATCCAGTAGATCATTAGAATCCCTGTATATCCAGGAACATGTACTGCTTCACTGCCTTTGCTGTAGCTGTGTACAGACACTATTATTATTTATTATTTGCATTATGGTAGCTGCCATCAACGACCAGGGCTTCCGTGAGCTAGTCATTATAGAGACATTTACAGGGCTCACAGTTTTCATGAGAGGCAGTATATCAAAAGAGACAAGCGTGATTGGGAAGGATGACATTACAAATGAGCAAATTGAGCAGGGAAGTCTGCTGGAGTCACACTGTTTCTGTGTGTAAAATTACAGTCATCCTAAAGCATATTTCAAAACAACATTCTATATTTGGCAGGAAGGAGACATACCTGCACAATGGAAGATTGTAAGAATTCTTGTTTAAGCAAAGTGCAAAAAATTTCTAATTTCTTCACCTTTCTGCACACCTCTCATTCTTCTATGGAGGGTTTTTTCTAAACTCATTTCAGTTTTAAAAGATTGTGATATGTATTTGGGTCATAGACAGAATGAATAAATCACAGTCACCTAAATTAATTTTTCTATGTGGCACTATCATTTTCCTTGATTCATTATCATTATGTACATAACAGTTTTAAAAGGTAGGTAACATTAGATTATTGAGAGAAATAAATACCAAACACCCTTTATGAAACTGTTTTCTATTTCCTGTTTGAGTTTAATAGGAAACTAGATGTTGAATAAAAAGACTTTTAGCCTTGAACCAAACAATGCTTCTTGGAAGAGCCAGTCATTATTTTGTTCGATGTGATCTTGAAAGTTAGGCATTTGCCTTGAATATAGGGCAAAGCAAAAAAAGATGTCTTTCAAGTCCATCAACAGCATGCTTCTGTAACAAAATTGTCAGCAATAATGACTAGAAGCATGAAAAGAGTGGAGCTCTGCATTTGGCATCATGTCAGCATACGGAAAAAATAATTGTCTTTGAGAAATTTTATTTATTAGATGTAGCAATGTTGGCTATATTTTCAGCTATACTTTAAGATGGTTTAGGACTTTAGGCTAAATCCCCAGATTAAAATCCTCTCAAGTATTGTGTGTTTGAAAATAAAATTTCAATCCAGAACATAATTTCTGAAGTTAGCACATTAAAACAATAGAGTAAGCCCATATCTTCAATCCAGGCATACCAGCGTAACTTTGAACTGAATTGAATTTTGCAAGTTTTGCCCAAACACTGACTCCTATAAAATGTTTCAAGTATGATCCTCAGAACTTACTACATCTTAGCTAGGAAAACTAAATATCAAACTTAAAAAGTTATTTAAAATTGTCTTTACAGCAAGTATTCACTGTGCAAATGTAGCTAAATTTATCCAAATCACCAAAAATGCTGTGTTTAGATTCTTTAGATGTCATGACTACACCTCCTATTATTTGGAAACTTCAACTATATATTTGCTTTAACTGTCCCGATAGTCAGAGAAATTTTTTTCACCCTGCAAATTAATAAGACCATCAAATACTTCTGTAGTAGACAGAAAAAGAAGCAATATGAAGGGGGAAAGAAAATCCAACAGTACTTGGTAATGTTTCTGATTTTACAGTGAAACTTGCTTGACAGCTGAGTTTTAACCATAATTCCTTGGTTATGTGGAAATCCTAGTTTTCCTATTTTACTTTTAACAAAAAAGAAAAAACATTAGTGCTACCCACTCCCTATTTCTGTAAAAATAATTGAAATTGTATCCTAAAAAGGTTCAAATCTTGTACAACCTTCAAAATAACTGCAAGTATATTTTACAATTCCATTGCTTTAAATCTATGGCTATTTTGGAGAGAAAACCAAGGCTGATTTCAGTAGTTTGGTGATATCCCAGTACTCGGGTGTTTGAAAGAAGATGATTGAGTAGGAAGATCCACTCTATTCTCTGATACAGCAAATGCTCTGTTTTTAGCTTCATTGATATGTCTCCCTGAAGACAAAATCTACCAGAAATTTACTGATGCATGAAGATAAAAAGTTCTTACAAATATCCCTGTTGCAACATCTGCAGCAAAGCTGAGATGTTTTTCAAAGACTACTTGTACATGTGAAACAATACAGGAAACTCTCAGAGCTGCAGCTTCAACCTCGCCCATGTAACTAAAATACCTGTCCGTTCTCCAGGCATCTTATTAATAATGTGATTGTAAATACATGCAAATTTCAAAGCAAAGTCAGAAAGAAAATTTTGAAAGAAAATAAAGCTTTACTCAATAAACAACATAGCAAGGCTCTATCTGTGGGTAGGGGGAAGTTTCTGAAAAAGAAATGGTTTGCTGTGGGCTCACACAATACATGAGAGAGAACTCCAAACCATCAGCCTTCCTGACACTGATAATAATACTGCTTTTTAAAATAACATAAGCAGCTGCTAATTCAAATGCTGAAGATAAAAGACATATGATTTGAAAACAGTACTTCTTTCTGCTTTGGATATTTTTCTTAGGATGGTCTCTACAGGGAGTTGAACCACAAGCTATCTAAGAATCTTCTGGTACAAAGCTAAGCAACTTCGATGAGGAAGACCAGATTACATGTTTTGCATTCAATAAAACTGTGCAAATATTTCCAGAGTGGACAGTTTTGAAACCTGAAATGCTGCTAAAGGTTCTCTAAGCACTATGCTACATAAATGGTAAATTCGTATTTCTAGAAATTGAAACATATCCTGTTATACTAAATGCTCTTAGCACAGTTACATAGAGATTGTGACAGGGAAACATTTCAGTAGCAAATTAAATCAAAGAAAACTTCCAACTCATTTTTTAAAGAGATCTTGGGCACTTTTTATTTTTATGATGGGAACAGATGATCCTTTTGGATATCCCCTCTGAGGCTGAATATCCAATTCAATTACCAAAGAGCTGAAATTGAGTTCTTATGAATAAAAAAAAAAGGCATTTATTTTGATTCCTGAGCAAAGCATACTAGAGAAGCATTCAGACTTCCTGTGTAACCATAGAGACATTGGTCACTAGTTCATTTCTAAATATTTCCAGGAACAAACACCTATCAGGTTTGACCTATAACTTGAGGGAAGTAGATTAGGTAAATTATTTTCTGCAATTCTGTGATCATTATTATATAGGATCTTAGGCAAAGGAAACATCTATTAATTTCTTGGGCATGCTTGTGCAGGCTTCCCCATGAATTTCAATGGAGAATATCTGACTATTGGATGAAACATAACAAGAATCTTGAGAGCTTTAACAATATCAAACCACTGTTATTTTTATGACAGTACAAACTGATATCTAAATCAATTATATGTGGGCAGATTAGAGCACAATAAGCATCTTCATTGTCTAAACCTCTACGGAATTATGTTCAGCCACATTCATCTCTGCTATAACTTAATTGATATGAATTTTTCTACAATTGAAATGTATGTTGGTCTTAGAAAAGCACCTAAATTTAAATGCACATAGCTTAACATTTTTAGTGTTTTTTATCTAGTACTAGACAAAGAAGGAAATGCCAAGAAGAATTATTCTCAAGTTTGCCAGGTTTTAGCTGGCAAAATTACTGGTTTGTGAAACAAATCTTTTCAAATATGAAGAAGGGTAGAGAGAGCTACTGAAAAGTCAGTTTCTAGATTTTAGCAATTGAGGGACTTGGCTGTAAATGGGCAGAACACATATTCTTTGACTTCTTCCTATTATCATGCATTCCAAATCCACGAAATACAGATTCAGAGGTGGAATCAGAGGTTCCAGCCTAGTTAATAATTACTAGTTATTTTGTCTTTGTGATTATCAGCCATATAGAACCTACACAGCCTTGTACTGAATCTATGTACATCAACTCAAAGCACCACAAGAGCATTTCAGTTGCATTTCTACTTTTGTCTTTTGCTAATTCTTGTCTCCCAGGTCTCACAGAAGACTGTTAATTACTAAACAACTTAAATATTAGTGATAACCTTGCATTATCTCTGCCTTTGATAATGCATATGGCCTATCCAGAAACTTTTCCATGGGTTTCATTACCTTTGCCAGCCTCTGTATTGGTTTTAAAAGAGCATTGGAGTCAGATGTAAACAAACAAAAGTTTTTAAACAAATACTTTTCTCCATTTCTTTTCCCCTCTGGGTCTGTTCCCAGACTGTTGTATGAATTACTGGGTGTATCCTGCTGTTATTACCCTCTATGGGAGGATTGTCATTTACTTTCCTGCAACCTGGATCAGACTACAAGTTATATAACTGAAAGTTTCTGCAAGGGGGAGAATATTTTATAGTTAACAAATGGAACTTCCTCACATAGTTCAAAACAAAGCCAGGAAGTAGCAAAAAACATCAAATATTTAATTCTTATTATAAATCTTTCTCCTCATCATAAAGTCACCTCTAATAGCCATTTACTGCTGTCTTATTTTAAAAAGTCAAAAAATTATTCCCCAGAATTGTTAACCATTTATCTCTAGAAAATGCCATAAAACATGGGTTCCCACTTTAGAGAGAACTACACTGCTTTTTGTCTCCAAAATTAATAAGTCCTAAATTCTGGCAGGAAAAGAATTAATAACATGACTTGTTTCCAAGTTCCTCTCTATTGCTATGGTATTGGGTGGCTGGCCCAACATCACAGCACTGTTACAGTTTTAAGCCAACCATTCACTCATTCCATGCAGTGTAGGAGCCTACCATTGCCTCCTCCAGTAAAATCTTTTCCTCAGTGGACTTCTGGCACCAGCAAGTTGGAGATAGACTAGTGCTGTAATGGAAAACATCTAGTTCATTTGATAGGAAAAAACGAGGGAGCTGGATTTATATGAAAATCCTCTTGAAACTTTGAACTGCAAAATAGCATTTGTGTTCTGTTGAAAATTTAGGCAACCTCCTATTATTAAGATTCATTTGAGATCTTAAAACCTCATGTGATAAATAAAGCATTTAAACAAAATTCCTGTTGATATGATATTTCATTTACTAGGAAGGCATATTTGACAAGAAAGAGGATTATGAAATTTTTTCATTTCCCTCTTTTTTTGACAAATATGTTATAACTGGTGGAAGAACGATTTCAAAGAGAAAGGTGGAAGCAGGTTTACTAAAGACACAAGTGAGCTCCAAGAAGATTGAACCCTACTGGGACTGCAGAAGAAGCTACTAAAGGGATTCAAAAATGAAGGTAATGAGGGACAGATAAGACAATTTTATGGCAGACTGGTAATTTTATGGAGACTGGATTCTAAAAGGCAAGCGCTGTAATGTGGGACCACAATAAGCACATGTAGTGAGGGTAATGAAGATCGTAGGGATAGTTTAATAAGTAATCAAGTATAACACAATTCAAATGCTTTGGCAGAGGTCACTTATACAATCCTCATACATTAGGGAAGCTTGAGTATTGTGTTGCCTGCAGGCAGTTATAAAAACATACGATTTATTTTCTTTGAATCTTTAACAGTATGATTTTATTTAACAATTAACTTTACCATTAACCTTTTCAGTATTCAGAGGAAAAAAAATACTACTTTTCAATACTACTTTTTCATGTTAAAAAATGACAGGAGTGCAAGTGATGGTTCCAAACTAATATGAATATGTGTATGTATGAGAAACTTCCAAGGGCTGCCCTGAAAAGCATTTGAGGATCAAGCAACCATGTAACTAAAGGCTTACATGAGACAAGTAGATTGCAAGAAGATAGTCTCTGAGTAAACGATTCATAAGCAGTCCACAAGCAACATTAAAAAATATTACAAAAACCATTACCGATTAGTGAGCCAAATCAAAACTCATTCACATAGAAAAATAGGTTGACTGATAGGTACACCAGTCTGGTGGGTTTTCTGTTTCTATATATTTGCATTAATGAATGCATTAATATCTACCTTTTCTTTCTCCTTTATGAGGAACAAGCATAGCTACAGATCTTTCTGTAATAGAATTTCTTGAGACCCCAGAAAAAGTAGCAAAAGTTCAAGAGAGAGAGGTGGGAATCCACAATGACTCATCACTACAATGCAGAAAAATAATGAGGTGAATCAAGGGAATAAAAAAAGAAGAAAGGTAGCAGGATTTGTGGCTTTTAAATAGACAGTTTCACAGGCAGTGGCAATGTGACATGGGGAGGAGATAATAAGTAAAGCAGAAGACCCCATAGCAGCGTTCTGATGTCTTGAATATTATCTTCTGTATTGTTTTGTTTTCGAAACAGACAATATTGTGAAAGAGCTATCAGTTTATAACACAGAACTGCACAAAATGCAGAAGGCTGAACACATGGATGAGAGGGATTCTAAATAAACATCAAAAACCTGTAGGCAGGAAATGCAGAGAAGATACGGCTTGAGATTTACACAAAGAAAGCAACATGAAACAAAATAACATTATATGTCATTCGGTGTAAGCTGAGGGAAATATAGAACAATAATTTAAGAGGACAAGTGAATAAATAATGAATAATACTGATAATGTCAAAAGATTTACTGCCTTTTTGGTATGAGCCTTTGGACAATAAGATTAATAGCAACCATGCATGTAAGACAAACTATAACAGAGCAGCTCAGGCCAGCAAACAGGTTACAGAATACTTAGAAAAATGGGAGGTATTCAAGACAGTAAATGGGATGGATTTCAATCAACATTTTTAAAGAAAGTAGCAAAAGTGATTGTAATTAGTTACCTAAGAGAATTTGAAAGAAGTGAGACAGAGGGGTCAGTTAAGACTGGAGGGCTGGAGGGTAAATATAAATCTAGTGGTTTTTTCTTCAAAATGAGGGAAATGTGGGACTGGACATAATGAAGTCAAAAAGATATTGTGGAAAAGTATTGAATAATCATTCAATTAGCCCCTGAAGGAAATGTGATAGGAAACATCTCAAAAGGAAGTACAAAAGCATACCCTGTCAAAATCTCATCTTCCACAGTGTACAGTCAATAGGGAAAGCAAAAGGTGTTTCACATCTTTATTATGGAAATGCACTGCAGCTAGAATTATCTTACAATAGTGAAAAGACTGGACAATAAAGCTGATTACAGTGTAGTGTTCAGTAGTTTCCAGCTGTACCTATTAAATTCTTTTATAGATTTGCTCTGGGTTTTCACTAATAGCTTGAATGCTGGAGTAGAGAGAATACACAAATAATTACACCAACAGCAAGCTGGGTGAAAGGAAGCACTTTAGGAAAAGCAACTACCTTCAGAACCTTTTTACTCAGTTTACAAAACTATCTGAAATTAGTAAGACAAAACAAAACTAAAGAAGAACACAGAAAAAGACAGAAAAAAGCTTGGGGCTAATGATGGGTTGCAAGTGTAATAGGGGGCAGAAAGTAATCCAATATATATTTTAATCTAACATTAATCAGTCGTGCCACTGTAAAGGAGAGTCTCATTCTTCTGCTGCCACACCTTTTCCCTTTTGCAAGAGAAAAACATTGGTATTGCTTTTCTGTAAACCATATCAAAGACACAATGTAGGTGAAAAATAACCTTTTTTGGCAGATTAGTTTCCAGTTCAAAGGAGAGAGATGTGGATGGAGGGAGGAAGGCTGCAGTAGGACTGAATTATTACAAGTTTATTCCCATTTTAAGCTGGGTTCACGATGTAACACTTATTCTAAAAAGTTCCAAGAGGAAGACTGGATGTAAGACATCAGAGACAGCAAGACACACTGATGAGCACCTGTCCTCCAGCCCTCCACTGCAGCTCAGGAAAGCACAGGCCAACACACATGAGAAAGGGGTAGATGGTGTGGAAGGAGTCCAGAGGAGTGCAGTGAAGATAAGTCTTTGAAAGGACTGAGGAACTCCTAGCATTGATGGGGCTGGGTTGGAATCAGCATCTTACAGTCTTGATATGCTGGAGCCTATTTCAAGTACCTCAGGTTCCTTCTAGGCATGTTTTTATATTTTTAAAATTTATTTTAAATATTTGATATTTAAAATTTTATAATTGTAAAGTGCTTTGGGTTTTTTGAAAAACGCTTCATTTTTTTAATTTAAAAAACTGTATGCCTTTATACATGCTTTATCAAGTCCTGTTAACTCTGTTCTATGTAACACGGCAACATCCACCACTTGTCCATGTAGCTATGAGTTACATTCCAGTAATCTGAAGAAATAACTTAATATTATATAAGTTTCTTCATTTTCTGAATGCTTTTGTGAAGGTTTCAAGATTAGAAAACCATATCACTTTAATATAGAATTTAATGCATTTTCAAATAAGGCCGTTTCCAGTTGTTTTTAACAACAGAGGTGCTGGAAAAAATTCCATAACTAAGAGTTGAAAATTACTGCAGAATTACCAGAAATCTTCAGGAAAGATGGTGATATGAAACAGTGGTATAAGCAGACTCATGACATTTTGACTTTTACAGCTGCTAAGAACACATTCAAAAGGCTGTTGAAATAACGGTTAAAGAACTCCACTGAAAGGTAGTACTGCCACCAATAAACTTCTTGGGTAAAAATCACTAGCAGCTGCCTGGAAAGATATTTCTGTGAAACCCATGTAATCAATTTTTAGCTTACTAGTCTTAGTCCATTTGTGGGACACTTGGGAAAGAGAAAAAGAATTTTTTTGACACGGTCCTCCCCAACAAGCTTTTCTCTAAATTGAAGAGATACAGATTTAAGGGAATAACTGAATTGGTTGGACAGTCACATCCAGAAGGCAGTGATCAATAACTCAAAGTCCAGACGGGCATCAGGGACAAGTGGTGTCCACCATGGGTCCATGTTGGGGTAAGTACTGTTTAATATCTTTATCAATGCCATGGACAGTGCACCCTCAGCAAGTTTACAGATGATGCCAAGCTGAGTGGTGCAGCCTGAGGGACTTGATGCCATACAGAAGAATCTGGACACACTCAACCCCATGAGGTCCAAGGTGCAAGGTTCAGCATTTGTGTCAGGGAAATCCCCAGTATCAGTAGAGTCTGGAGGATGAACAGATCGAGAACAGCCCTGTGAAGAAGGGCCTGGGGCACCAGTGGATGAGCCAACAGTGTGCATTCACAGCCCAGAAGGTCAGCAGCACCCTAGGCTGCATGAAAAGCAGTGTGACCAGCAGGTCAAGGAAAATGATTCTACCCTTCTGCTCTTCCCTTGTGAGACCTAACCTGGAGTATTGCATCCATCTCCAGAGTCCTCAGCACAATAAAGACATGGAACACACTGGAATGGTTCCAGAGGAGGGCTGTGATGATGAACAGAGGGCTGGAACACCTCGCCTATGCAAGGAGTCTAAGAGAGGTGGAGATGTTCAGTCTGGATAAGAGAAGGCTCTGGGGAGACCATATTGCAGCCTTCAAGGGGGATTATAAGAAAGGGGGGGACAGACATTTTATCAGAACCTGTTGTGATAGGACAAGGGGTAATAAGAATGGTGAAACACCAGAACAGGTTGTCCACTGGGAGGTGATGGATGCCCCATCCCTGGAAATATTCAAGGTCAGGTTGGCTGGAGCTTCCAGAAATGGGATCTAGTTGAAGATGTCCCTGCTCTTTGCAGGGGAAGTTGGACAAGTTGACCTTTAAATGCTATTTCTAACCTAAACCATTCTATGGTCCTATGATTTGATGAGACTGCTGAAGGGCCTTCAAGGGCTGAGGTGTGGGAGGGAAGGCTGGGAGGGCCAGTATTCTGTCTTGGGAATAGTCATCCAGTTATCTCCTCATGAAAAATGTAAAAACTGGATTGAATCACATCATACTGTATTGGAATTATTTTTCTATTCATAATTTCAGCATCCCACTTCAATGTAACATAGTTATGTTCAATTTACTGGCTCCGATGGCTAAAATTCTGGGAAAGCTGCGTTCTCTTTTGTGAGGTGGGAAAAAAAAAGGAAAGAAAAAAAAGAGAGAAGAAAAGAAAGGTTTATGAGCTTCCCTAAGGAAAAGAGAAAAATAGTTAATCCCATCTCCTGTTTTACTACAAAGTGAAGTCGATAAGTATATTTTGAGGGTTCAGTCTCCAATTCCCATTTCTTTAATTTGAACCTCAAAGTACAGGAAAAATAACTTCAGCCAAACCAAATATAAAATGTGTGCTCAGTCCCAAAAAAAGTTCAATGCTTTCTTGGCTATTGTTCACAACTCTGTAACAAACTATTCTGTTGGCAATCTTTAGGGCTGGATCAATAATCATCTTTGTTCTAATGCTTTCTTAGATGGAAGCAGAATGAAGAGTCATTCTTGCCTCTTTAGTGAAGAAAACAGTTAAACAAATCAAAGGAAAAAGCTATATTTTATTAATCAGAAATATTTATTAAGCTGGTGATTGCCATAATACTGCCAAGCATTAAAATAGTATTAAATACTCTGGAGAGTCGCTGGGGTTTTGGCGACATGTGATAGGGAGGAAGGTCTCTCACTCCTCCATTTCAAAAGCTCTTGTTGCATGGCTGGTCCCCTGGGGGTGCTTGTCACTGAGGGCAGCGGAAGCTTGCAGATCCCAGAGAAAGCCCTACTCCCTGCCACAAGCACCAACTCCCATAACCCCATGGCAGGGTTCCTCATCATCAGGAAAGCTCTGCTCTGCCATTTTTTGCTGGTGCTTTCTGTCAGCAGGGAAAGTGAAGAGAGCTGGAAAAACAGGAAAGAAAGTGGTGAAAGCACCTAATAACTATTTCTACTAAAAGAAGGTTGTATTGAATATGTGCAGGTAGTTCACCTGTCCATTCCCCCTTTACTAAAGGTAGTACAAGCGATTTTTGAGTTAGTAATTCTGCATCTGTCTGTGGGACTGCTTTGGGCCTAGCTGTGAAAAACAAAATGTAGTTTAAATGCTAAGTCTGAAACACTGTCCAGGATGCTAAGTATCTCAGCCCAGTTTTTCAGGGATCTCGCCCTCATCCTGCCCACAGCACAGAGCCCCACGCCAGTCCCTTGGTGCCATCAGCCCCTGCCCCCAAGATGCCTCAACAGGACTGGTCTTCAGCTTCCCACAGCCCAGCCATGGTCTATGAGCCATGCTAAGCTGGGCTCAGCCTCTGCCCAGCCTCATCGTCAGGGAAGTGCCCAATAGCTGGGGCTGGTGCTATCTGGTGTCCCTGGCTGCTCTGCTCCCTGCTGGGATGGTGAAACAGGCCTGGCTGCCCATCCCTGCCTGTGCTGATTAGGTCTTCAGTGACTCCCAAGGGAACTCAGACCATTACCACACCTGTATGCAGACACCTGCATTGCAGACAAATAAATGCCGATGTTTTAATCTGAAGCTAACTCTCATTCCCGGAGGTCATTTCAAGAAAATGTCTGGTATGAGGTTTCCTGTACAAAAAATAGGTTTGACTTTGACTAATGTGAAGTTTTTATTGGTGATAAGGAACTTCATATAGTTTAGTACTACTTCATAAAACCCTCCAGTTTTCCTCTGGGTAAAATACCCGGACTTCTGAATCATTCAGCAAGATAAGTAACATGACCCTGTCAATCAACTTGGTATCTCCTAAAAATCCATAAAGGATTATTAAACTTTTGAAAGGCAATAGTTGCTCTCTAATTCTATCAGAGGCTTTGTTTTTCTGAAGTGACCAGCAAGAATACTGGAGAAGAAGGACCTCAGAGATGCAGCTGAAGTAATAAATGGATAATGATGACTCTGGTGTGATCTCCCATGTTTTCTGACATGTTCTTCTTTAAGACTATAAGAGCTCTGTATTTCAGTTGATACTGTCTGTATTTCATTGCATGGAGTTATTTTAGAAAAGAAAAATCTTATCTGGGAACCACAGTCTGCTCTTAAATGCATTCACTCTTTGGCAGAAACAGACCTAACATATATTTTAAAATCTGAATGACAAGAGCTTTGCTAGCATTTCATCAAGAATAGGTAAGAGACAGCACTGATGATTTTCAGTCTGACATGTCACCTTCTCCTTCTGTGGAAAAATAGCAATTGTACCACTGTAATCAACTAGTGAGGTCTTATATTCCCAAACGGATATAAATCAGTTTATACCCATGAATAAATGCTGCAGCACCATAATTAAGAGGAGCAAGAGGCAATGCCTTTATGGTCTGGTGAGCAGTAGCTCGAGCTGATGTACAGCTTTTTGATTTCTGCTGAAGATGGTGCTGCTGCTAGCACTTGAATTGTCTCTGCCTGTGTTTCTTTTTTTTCTCAATTGCCCTCTGCAGAAGGTTAATAGTAGGTTTAGAATGCCAAAGTTTTCTAGCTAGTGAATCACCATTTCAGATTTGTCAGTTAGTGATGTGAAACCAGCTATTTTAAGTGAAACACTTACACTTCCCCCACCTCACTCCACAGATGCTCTTCAGTTGTATGAAGAAATTGATCATTTTGTTTCTTCTTCAAGACTTCAGAATGTCACTAATTTCTTATTTACCACAAATTTTTCATCTTGTGTAAGTTACACTGTAGAAGCGTTACAGTTACCCTGTATGCTCTGCATTGTTCTCACAGCTGGATAATGAAAGAATGAATGATACCCAGCATAGAATTAAAATTCATAAGTATGGAACTTGTTGTAAACATAAAACTGCATCCTGTCTATAAATACCCTGTAATGATGCTGTGAATTAGTACATTTAAGTTATTTCCAGGTTAAAAATTCATTACTCCTGCTATGAAGAACAATTTACAGACAGATTAGTAAAACCAAGCTGATTTTACAATTATTATTTTCTTCTGACAGTCATGCTATTTGCGTTTTGTATTTCCCTCAACCTAGACAACTTTTATTAGGAAATGTCAGCCCGAAGCAGCTGCAGAGAGTCAGCAGCTGAGATTTGCATTGGTTTCCTTATGTCTTCTGGGGATTTTCTGCTCTCTGCTGCACATTATAAATATTAACATAAAGGAGAAAGATGAAGTTTTAGACATTTTGATCATCCTCAGGAGGAGTTACTGTCAACAGGATTTGACCAAAATCCTTCTATTTCCAGACCAAAGAGGGAAATGGCTGTCACTACAGAATAGTGACATTTTTAAGCCTGCTTGCTCATCTTTTTTTTCTACCCTATCATTATGATACTACATCATATATGCTCCTCTGATCTCCAGTTTCTCTCTGCTCACAGATCATTCTACATTCAGCTTTTGAGAGGTCATTGCAACAGTGAAGAATATGTGCATAGTTCAACAGCTACAATGTCATTTTTATAAGTAATGGAAACACGACTACTTTAAAATATCATCTGACTCCACAAAAAAAAAATATTATTTAATTGATTACTTAAGGAAAACATCTTCCCCAAATTATAATTTTAAAACTACAGATTTTAATTACCTTCTTCATGTTTCAGGAAGAACATTATAACCAGTTACTCAGCTTGAAATAACACTCTACAGGATGTGAGGAAAAAAACATCTCATAAATGGTGAGATTCATGAGCTGTGTTGCCAGTGTTGCCAACTCTTATCTTGCCTTTCAAACTGTGTATCAGCTGCAAGTAACTGAAGTCCATCAACTGAGGGATTTTTATGTCTCTTTCAAAATTCAATCCAGTTTTCAAGAATCCATTGTTGACATCCTTCAATTCAATAGAAGAGCTAGATAATATACGTTTTTGTCTTACATCCATCATCATGGTACCTAATATCATGGTTAAAATTTGTCATTCAACCTGAAGACATCATTGCTAATTTTAAATGCTTAAAAATGCCAAATAACAGGAAAACGAACTTCTATCCCTTCCACACAAAATTAACTCTGATAAAGACTATTTAAAAAATAATCAGACTAGTATGAACTACTTTCCACTGCGTAATTATGTATTTTTTTTAACTGTGACTGACACATCTTGCTCAGAATAAAATGTTATTTATACATAATAGCACAGGAATATAAATTGCCCCAGCTAAAGATCACTTGGTATAGAAAGAGTTAAGCTAGTCATTTCATGAAGGTTGAGAATTTTTAAAAGAAGTCCTAAATACTTTTTAAGAGTATATCGAATCACCAGGTACATCAAAGTGTTGTTTGAACAAAACAAATAAGTATCTGATTTCTCTTTAAACCTGGCATAGATTAATTCAGTACTTGAATCTTTGTCACTGGTATTGATGAAGGTTAGATATCCAAAAGCCATTGGACTGATTCTCCATTTTAGAGTCAGCATTTATAGAGTTTTTTCATAATTTCTTAAGTTTTTCACATTGGATTACTAAGGAAGTATTATTAAAAGCATACCTTTGGAGAAAGTCTTTACCTGTATGTATTTTTTCTCTTTTGCTTTCCATCCTCAAAGTACTGAGGTAGATTAAATGGCCAAGAATAAACTTTTCTGAACCTTAAGAATATTTTTTCTGGATTTGATTCAAGGTTAGGATTGATTTTTATTTCATAAAAATGAGTTAATTCCTCTCAATATACCATGTCTGGCAATGTAATACACATCCTAATGGAGACACATATCTTAAAAATATTGAAGTTCAAATTAGTAATTCCTTTACATAAATAGTTGCTGCGGGGAAGAGGAGGGAATGTTACTTGTCAGCTTCCAGAAGCAGCTGAGATACAGTATGAAGAATATGTGGCTGATCTGCAATGATTTATTAATACTCTATATTGCCTAGTTGTGGCTGTATTAGCTTGCCAGAATGTTTACTATATGCATATGTTGATTTACTTTATAAGAGAGTAGTTAGAAAACTGCTAAGAAGGGAAAATAAAGATTCTCAATAACCATCCTGCTGGTAAGCATTTCAAAGGCACTATGAAACAATATCTGAATTATTAAGCTATTCCAGGGACCAGTCAGGTAATTTCTTTTGCTAACACTAAGAGCAATAAGATCAGAGGAACAGTAACATAGTAAAGTAGTCATTCTAGAAAGAAGGTGGAAGCTTTATCATTCAAGATTAAACTTTGAGCTTCTGACAGTGATAAAAGGAGGCAAAATCTATAGACAAAAACTTTCTATTAAGCATTTTATCTCCAGTGAGGATGCAACTGACCATAATTAGCTTTTCCATGGTTAACACTGTGAAAGGTGCAAAATCCTGACCTTATTTGGTACAGACTCTGAAGGAAAAACATCACTTCTAAACTCCCCTTTACAAATCAAAATCATCTTTAAATGAAGGTCAAACCATCAGTACATGTACACAATGGTTTTTGCAAAGCATTTTGTTTTTTCTAATTTAAGTGATCACTAAGATTGATGACCAGTAAAAACAAATTGCACTGCAATATGAAAGGACACACATTTTTACTGGGTTTGGTTTTTTTCTTTCCTGCTGTTTTTTATTATACTCTCCAAAGCTTAAAAAGGAAAACTGTTTTTTAAATGTTTTTCTATGTTTAAAATTCTCCCTTCATGAAGCAGATTGCCAAACAAAATTACTGCCTCAAACTTTGATACAATGGAAATTAATTTTATTGAGTTAGCTTTCATAAATTTTCTTTCAACAGACAGAAGTTCTAAAAAGTTTGGGCCACACAACTACAGGAATAGGAGCCCCTCAAAATCCTGTAATTAGCAGCCACAGGATCTTTGTAAACAGGTAATGTCAAAGGAATCAGAGGCAAGCTAGCATGAAATAGTAAAAACAAGCGGCTTCAGCGACAAGCAATCAGCATCACAATAGGGAATATTCAGGAAACAAAGAGAATTAATTTTGAAAGCTTTAGTCCTTCAGACTGAAAAAACAATCCACACACTTCTGCATATTCTTACATTTACTTGTGTGAGTAGGGGCAAGTTGACTAGAAAGTGCAGAAAGTTAAAGAAAACTTGCAAACAATTCCAGTTGCTGTACTGTTGTTCCAGTGGCAACAGGATCAAACAAGCATGCAAATTCTAGGAATAAAGCCATGCACAGTTAGCATAGATATACTTCAAATCAGAAGGAGTCTCTACAAAAGTGCATGGGGACAGAAAACCGGGATCAGAACATAGTACAGTCAAAACAAAGGAAATTAAAAGGCCTAATACTCTACAGTGACTTTCTGAAGTGCTGCACAGCAGTCTCAGGAGATAGGCACAACCCTTTATAAAAGAAGAACAGAAAGACAAAAAGAGTCCTAAACCCAAAGTATTGCTCAGTAAGGAAGCTGTTCTGGCCAGAGAGCAGAAATCAAAGCTCTGTGAAGGCAACCAACAAGAAAGTAGCAGATAGGTCATGAGGTGTCAAAATATGTACATTAATTAAACACTTTGTAAGCTTGAGAGAAAACTTGGTACAGAAAATATATATCCAAAAGGCCTTTGGGATTGCAGAGGAGTCTGAAGTATTTTGATCTCTGTCAAAATTAGGGATGCTGATTCCAAAAGCCAACAAATATTCAGGAAACTCACCCTGATGGTGCTTTCATGAGAGGAGGGTCTCAGCACTGAGAATGAGGACTTTGCAATAGCAGAACTATCTGAAAGCATATGAATAAGGTAATTTAAAACTCAAAGGGAGATAGTGACTGAGCAAAGCACACCTAAAAGGTTTAGCTGAGTCTGTCATGCAGTATTTCAGCAGCTTTCTATACTGCATATTGTACTGACCTGCATTAACTTTGCTTTTGTCCTGAATGAGTTCTCCCAAGGAAACATGACACACATACAGAACAAGCAGTTGCTTCTATATGAAAAAAATTAGCAAGGTCACCCCATACTGTGTCAAAAGAGGCATTAATGGCATCTCAGTATCTTCCACGAACAAACCCATCTACGTATGCCATCACTGTAAAGTCTCAGCAATCAGAGCACTACAGCAAAATTTATCAATATGTGATGTATTTCATTTCGAGTAAAATTTTAGTACTGATTTTGACAGTACCTTGAGGTATGTTTTGGTAAATGATAGCTTACTAAAGGTAGCCTGAAACCATAACAACTGGGTAAGCACACTTGTTTAATTTTCTTTTCAAAAGACTAAAGTATAAAATAGAAAAACATATATCATGTTTTACCTAAGCAACAATATCCTTTTGTGGTTGACAAAATATAGGGAAGGTGCTTCTTAAAATCAAGTTGCTTGCAGTCAAATACACATAGAAAATGAATTGTCTGCAACTTTCTCACAAAGGAAATAACTTCCATTAAGTCAGACTAATGTGATGACCCTGATGACTTACAGGTTATACTTTAAACGTAACTCCTAATTCCTTAATTGACTTCAGGCTCTTGCACATAGTGAAGGTAAGTGTGAGAACACTGACTAGAGAGCACAGCAAGTTCTTCCTAGATAAGATAACTCATTTTAGTAATACTGAATAGAATCCAAATAGAGTATGTGTTCAGGGTAGACTGAGTACCTGATCCCAGTCTCACAGTGCATATAAAAATATATATTGAATGTACAAAATATGCATTATATTAACTTTAAACAAGACACTAGTACTTTTGAAACCAATGGACTTACCAGTGCACCTAATGACTTTACTGTTTGGGACACACAGTATCCCCTTTTTTCCCAGCAGTTGATTTTCTGAAGGCCAAAGGCAACATACGTAGAGATACATAAACTGCTTCTGCAAGAGGATTTGTTTCATATTTGGTTGGTATGGGTTGCTCATGCTACAAATTTCTTTAAGCAGTCATGAGAAGTGTTGCACAATTCAGCTTCCTTGTGTTCCATCCTCTTTTATCCAAATGCCCAGAGGAATCCTACTGGTTTTCAATAGGTATAGACAAGGATGCCCCAGGATATTCTGTTTCTGCCAGGCGGGCCCATGAAGATTCTGCATGGGCACTGATAAGCAAGTGAAGGAGATTAGGCCTTTTCTTCAGTTCAAATATTGTACAAGCATGACTTACCTATTCACAGACAGTTACTGATTCATGCACTAATAATTACTCTTCATGAGTTGGTCTGCAGCAATATGCTGTCTTCCAATCTTCCTCTTTCCCTATTCCCTACTCCCAGAATTTGTTTGGGTTTTCTCACTGTCTGTATGATATCTGGAATTCTTCTCCCAGAGCCCAAAGGTACCTGTCTAGCTCTGAGGCACAGGAAATGCACATGGGCAACTATCTCTCCCAATGTCAGGCTGGAGAGTCAGGGCTTCAGAAGATAACACCATCCACACAGAATCCAGGTCCAAGGATCCTCCCTAGGACTGGGTAAAGAGGCTCTTCTCTTTAGGTCTCTGGCTTCAGTAATTTCTATAAATAATACATAAGGTGAAACCACTCTCAATTTAAAAAAAAAAAACAAATAACACCCCACCCCAAATCTCTTTGTAAGACTAATGTCAGATATTTATTGACAAGGTACTGTAGTTGAGAACTGAAACAGAGAAAAAACTTGTTATTTTCTTGAATGCTGAAAAAGGACACCGGTGAGAGCTGTGCTTTAGGGAGACACTGACATGTTTGGGTAGGATGTCAGGGGGCTGCTACCAATGGCTTAATACTTCCTGTGCACTTACTGAGAGACAGCCAGCCTCTGGTGTGCAGTTTCCTTTCAGGAAGTCACAATAGTCTCTGATTTCTGAGGCACTTAGGTCTTTTACTTGATTAATTCCCTAACCCATACACACTATCATGAAAAATATCCAAAATAGAAAAAAAACCCTTTATTTTTTGCATATTAATGTGAAAAAGAGAATTTTTATCTTCCTTAATTGTAATTCTGAAACAGTAGTTTTACCCAGACACTATATGTCATGTACACTGGACACAGTACATTCAAATACCTTCAGGGGTTTATTGGATGATAAGAAGCAATGCCAATACAGTCATGATATTCTTCACAATTTAAATTCATTTAAACATGAGAAATAAAAGCAGGCAAAGAACATGAATGGGAACAATTACAACAGCAGCCAAGCAAACAGCAGACTCTACATATGGGGATCTGTGAGGCTGCTTCCTCTCCCTTTCTGCACTTTCCTTTCTTCAAGGACTACTGAATTGCTATTTTGTCAGCTTCTCTTATTTTGTCAACAAGCTCACTTAGCTCATAAGTGCTTTCTACTCCCTCTTCAGCAAAATAACAAAAAATTGTTACTTAATAAGTTTTCAAGAACTAATAACTTCAGCACAGGTTTTCTTGTTTAAGCAATATAAACTGCTTAATCTTGTAGGACAAAAACTAGGTCCCCAGCTAAATTCCAAGATCTTACTAATAAAGAGATAAAGGATTCATTTCTTTCAAACAAAAGGTTTATTTGACCATGGGGGAATAGGGGGAAAAGTTAAGAATCTAAGCTAAAGGAACATAAAAGGAAGCGAGAAGACGGAATAAAAGAGGAAGGAGGTGAGAAAAACATACCCTTTGCAAATGTCCCGGGTTCTTTCTGAAGCAAACACAGTATAAAGCACTGTGTGCATTTAGGTCCCATCAATTTGCATAACCCAGCAGTGATCAAAGCAATTGTTCATCAGAATTAAGTCAAATCCAAACAGAAGTTTTTGGAGCATAAGAACTGTTGTTGCAACAAGATGACAGATAATACAGTCAAGAAAAGCATGACTTCAGCAGCTGTTTGAACTTTTGAAAGGAAAAATTGTTCTGCAATAACTAGTGGAGAATCAATATTTTCCTAATTGACTCTTTCCTTTGCAATTTTGAGTCTGTTGTAAGTATTTTCTTGTACCACAATAAATGATGTAAGGTTTCAACTGTAATCTTAATATCAGAGGGTCAAATACTAGTTCACATAAGTATTAATAAACTTGCAGCCAAAATCAAGACAAACATTGAAGACTGACAAATTCCGTGAGGAAAAATGTGATACCCTGCTCTTCTTGAAATAAAAACTGCACTGGCAAGATCACTAAAAGGGTCTCTAATTAGCTTAAGAAATAAGTCAACGATAACTTTTAAATTAACAATTAAATTTAGAAAGAAAACACTGAATAATCTAGAGAAAAGCAGTTTGGTTTAGCAATTTGGAATAGCTTAATAAATTGTGAAGAAGCATTTGGACTAAGTATACTCCTAACATCAGCAAAAGCACATTCTTTGAGTAATACAGGATTAACATTGTCAATGACTAAAACATCATCACTCTGGCAACAGAATATAAATGGTTTCTCTTCAGCAGGATTCTTTAAGTGATAAACCCACCTCTTGTCAGAATATATCCATTACTTAGTCTTTATTTTAAAAACATTGATCCAAAAACAATATTGAAATCTTTAAGTGAAGAGAGAACACTGGACTATTAAATTACATGGTTGCAGAAGGGGCTGTTGCAATCTTTTGCCATGAGATAATTAGGTTTACTTCCATCTTGTTCAAATTCACTTTAAAATTAAGGTGTTCAGTTCTGAATTTCTGCCAAACACTGCGACAAAACATAGGCTGCAGCAGAAGTATCAGGAAACAGAGAGAGGGAGCTGGGAGCCATCAGCAAAGCAAAAAGAACATTTTATTGTGATTGTGAAAAATTGAAGTAGGAGACAGCATATAAAGAGAGGAAAACATAATCGTTGTTATGTAGAGCCCTGGGATGGAGCCCTTGCTCAACAAGCCAAATACAAAGGAAGAGGAGGGAAGAACTTGGTCAACAATATTATGATGATCTCAAAGATTTTAACATAGCCTTGACAAAGTACAGACAATTGCTACAGTGGCAGAAAAATATGGTTCAGCAGCACAGAATATTCATTATGGCACTGAATGAAAGATCTGGTTAAAATAGAGAGTCATGTGCCATGACAAATAAGTAAATACAATGAGAAAGAAGAGAAGAAAGACCTGCAGGAAAGTATAAACAATGTCTCAGCAATTACCCAAAAATGAGAAAAACAGTGGTTTTCTTTTTTTAGTGGCATGGAAATTATTTCTTCCATTAACAGATACAGAATGGAACACAAAACAAGGAAGACAGACAGCATATACCATTAGAAAAGTTAGCCTAAGGTGGCAGTAGGTAAAGGCTTGTTACTGCTCAGTAGCCCTTGGTACACCAGTTATGTTGGCACAAACAAACTCCTAAAGGTCACAAGAAAATAGCCTGAAGTCAACAGCGTGAATCTGTACTTTACTAATTCTTTATGCTTATAGACAGGGTCAGAAAATAATAAAGACTAAATAGACAGATAAAATGAAGAGCTGGATAGGGATTTTTTACAACACATAGTGCTAGGACAAGGAGAAATGGTTTTAAACTGAAAGATGGTAGATTAGATAATAGGAATAATTAGATAATAGGAAAAAATTATTTGTTGTGAGGGTGGCAAGGTACTGGCATGAGTTGCCCAGAGAAGCTGTGAATGCCCCATCCCTGGAAGAGTTCAAGGCTGGGTTGGATGGGGCCCTAGCATCTTGACCTAGTGGAAGGTGTCTTTGCTGATGGCAGGGGAGTTGGAACAAGATGATCTTTAAGGTCCCTTCCAACACAAAACACTAAATGATTCTGTGAACCTATAACATGGAAAACTGAGCACCTTTTCACTCTTGCAGGCAGTATGTGTGAATGGAGAATGCAGCACTTGGACAAAATCAGTAGGAGGATTTCAGTACTTCTGTTGACTGCAGAATTTTCACTTGTGCATAAAGCAGGATGGACAGTTGGGCAAGCACCCTTCCAAATACTGCATCTTGCTTTATTTTGCAAATACATTTTAAAATGCTTGCAAAGCACTTGATAGTAAAATACTAGCAAATACCTGCTACCAACACAAAAATCATCTCATGAGCAAGCAACTGAAGGACTAGTGCCTCCTCTTGACTAGGAGATCGAGAGCTATGAAGTCCTTGAAAGATATTATATTCAGATGCAGCAAAGGACTTTTAGGAAGGCCAGTTAAATATCACACACATCTGTGCTGAGAGCAGAACCCAGAGCTAGGGAATGACACGCTGACTCCCCCATGCAGTCCACACTGAGCAGGACACACTTATCAAAGGACTACTTGGTGGCTCCACATTTCACATAATAGAGCTGCCCTAAGGCCTGAGTGCTCCTCTGGGGTAGGGAACCCTAAATTCAGTGTCTTCTTTATCTGGCTCTCCTACTGTCTTTCAAAATTATTTGTTGCATGTACATGCTTCTCCAATCTGTGAGGGGAGTCCCATCAAAGGGAAACCAAAGCAAAACAACTGTGCACAGCATCACTGTAGGGAATGGTAGGAGGGAGAGAAAGACTGTTTCCTAGGGAATGAACTAGAAGATGCAGGTTTTTTTCTTTCACTTAGCAGGTTTTTTGGTGGGTTTTAGTTTGGGCTTTTTGGTTTTGGGTATTTTTTTGTTGTTGGTTGAGTTTGTTTGTTTGTAATTTGTTTTTCCCAATAACAACTAGAAAAAATCCAGTCATAAGCATCCGATGATGAAAATGGCACAACAAAAAGTTCTGCCAGGATGTAGGACACATGGAGTAAGTGCTATCTTTAAAGTAAGAGAAAATTAATGGTCAGGTTAGTAGGATGGGACACTAAAATCATTGCTGCCCATGCACTGAGAGTGCATGGTACAAAGTGCATGGCTTTGCAAATGCCTATCAAACCAGGCCCTTTGAGGACTCTGCAATCTGTTCAGCCTGACTCTGGATCCTAATCACACTCAGTCCTAAGGTAGGTACTGATCTGCTCAGCACAGCTCATGCAGCGCCACACACGCTCAGATGAGCAGTCAGTGCCTAAAGAATTACAGGTACCAGGAATGAACAATCAGAACAGAACACGTGCTGCATTTAAAACTTAGGAGGGACTATATCTTACAAGAACAAAGAAATTGCAAATGCATAATAACACTCCCTGAGTTAATCTAGCACTAAATAAGTCATCAGCCAGTTTATTTTCTTCATTTTCCTGTAAATTGCCACAAAAACTTTAACATTAGCACTTCATAAAAACTAGGCATATATAGAAAATGTTGAGTATGGATTAAGTTAAATAAAATCATCAAGCAAATTAGTGTCTTATCTAAAAGAACCTAGTAATTAATATAAATGATATAAATGTCTATAAAACAAAGGTGATGGCTGCACAAAGGACTGAGCCCAAAGACTGAGATACCTGCTTTCATAAGTCATTGCAGGGCTCACAAACTAAGATGGAATTTAGAGGGAATGTGTTCTCCAGTTCAGGTGAAGAACATAATGAAAGTGATTTTACCGGGGTCAAAAAATGTCTGCACTTTAACACCCAGAGCAACAAGCATCAGAACTCAAATGGCATCAGTTGTCTCTTGAAATAAATTGCTTGCATGTTCCTACAGACACGATACTATTAGCAAATGGAAGTGTAGGATTTTATAAGCTGTCAAAAGTATATATATATATATATACACATCTTGTCAGAAGATCTTGAAGGTCACCTAACCAAACTTTATTCTGTTCTTTTCAGCACAAAAAAGTGAGAACAGATTCCAGAATCAGATCTTTTTCTACAGAATAAAACAAAACATTGAAGTTTTAGCCTAGGCAATGTTTATTTTAAAACACAAATGTTGATATCTCCTTATTATTAATAATAACAAATTATTATTTATATTATAATTTTAATATTGTTATCATTTATATTACTTATTCAGAAAAGGCACTGGAAAATCTCATCTCAATATATTCATACAATTCTGTCCTAAATCATTGCTTGGAGAAATAGGACTAATACATGCATATGTTGATACCATATGAAGCATGAGTAACGCACATTCTGGAAGTAGAGTGTTCAATCTGACTCAAAACAGTAACCTTAAAAAAGGATGCTTCAGAGTTAGAGAAGGATTTATTCAAATGTGAAAATTTCATTTTATTATATGTAGGGGCATGAATAAAAATGTTAAAAAATTTAAATTGTAGTAAAAAATTACTTTTGTGAAAACAAACTCTAACCATAAACTTGGCAGCTGATCTTTAGATAGAATTTATTTTTTGTAAGTTCAAATAGCTACAGTATGGACATTTACATCTGAGCTTCTCACTCTGGCCTTCCCATATAATAGATGTAGAGCAACAGGCACCTACGGGAGTCATTCATCTGATCTGTTTCCAATGTGTAGTGCAGGATAATACACATCACACCCTGGGGATGTCTATTTCTCTGCAATGACTATAAAGGGAGCTTCAGGTGACTAATTCTCAAAGTACTATAGGTATCTACATTTGCTCAGATGAAACCCACCCTAAATGTGTTCTTGAAGAGAAATGGGATGTATCTTAAGGCAAAGAGAATTACGTAGGATAAAAAGAGCATATTGAAGTAGGTTAGAAAAATTATTTAAATTTCCGGGATCAGTTGCTAAGAAATTACCATAATCAAATCTCATGTACGTTCTGAACTATGCCTCGTTATATTACCAAAAATCAGCTTTAAAGCTGAGTTTATTAGCTTACATTGGAAGCTACAACATGGCAAAATGTATGGAATGGAGACACACAATCCGTAAGGAGAAGCTGGAATAAACATTGTACAACCAGATATGAGAAATAAAGACCACATACCAGAAAGGGAAGGGACACTTGCTTCTTGATTTCTATTTGAAAACTGTGAAAAGTTTTTTATGTTACTAAAGCTATCAAATTCATTCCTTTGAATTTTCCTCACTCTGTTAGGCCAGCATAACCAATCCCCAAAACATTCAATAACACATGAACTTTACTGAAGTACTTCAGGACAATGTAAATAAATGTTTGCCTTGATTTAAATGGCACACACGTACCTGGTAAAAGGTAGGCAGTGCCTCAATATCTGCTGGCTAGGACCTATCCCTCTGCTGTGGGCGGGACACTCCATGACCTGTAAGAAAGGAGGAGCTTTGAGGACAGCCAAGCTGTGAGGGAAATCAACCAGAGGAGATGCACTATCCCTGCTTTTGCAGGTTTTCAAGACCTGATGGGACTAAATGAATTTCCACAGTCCCTTCCAACCTACATGATTCTGCATGCACGTCTTTCAAATATGCACCTATCTTAAAAATCAATTATTATTATTGATTACTATTTAAAAACCATTAATATTTATAAACATAAATTTCTGATTTTCAAGGAACAATGCATAGTACAAATCTTCTAAATGAAACAGGTGCAAATATGTAACACCTATGGATAACTGAATATAAGAATTCTCTCTGACATCTTTGTTTTTCCTTCTACCTAGCACTGAAGGTGATATTGCCTAAACAAAACTAAAAGAAAATGTATCAACATGCTTTAATTGCATATCCACACACAAAGTCAAAATATAAGACTTGTTTCAACTACTTACAAGCTGTGAGTAATCTATTTCTGTTCTTTTTGCAGATAGAAAGATGATCCTCATGAAACCATTTAATTATAGCTACTTCTATCAGAACTACCAAAATTTTGTAAAAATTGTCCTGATTAGGTTTATTTGGGTTTTTTTTCTACTTACTTCTTTTAGGGTATATTTCTTTTCATGTTTTTGAAAAGACAGTTCAGAAATATGCAAAGACAAATCTATATCCAATTTATATTCCTGTATATAAATGCTACTTACTCTAAAAGTATAATCTTGAGCTCAGGCTAGTTAGTCATCTGAAGTCTTTAAAAAAAAGATATAAACCACAAATCTTGTAATTACACTAAAAATCTGCCAGTAACTTCATTCTGGAAGAGCAACATCTTCTTTCATAATGGCTATAGATTTTATACATAGAGAATCTGTAATACACTTGTCTATATTTAATTTAGCAGTCTATGTTTAATAAAACAAAAAATGCTTTTCTTAGTTTGAAAACTTCATTATGTAGTGTAAATAATGATATGGAATGACAGCAGTGAAATCAAAGTACCTCTTTAAACACACTCAATCAATTAAGGGGTTTTAAGAGAACAGTAGTAATAGTACTGAGTTTTGGGGTATTTTAAATGTATACAGTTTCATGGACTATTGCTCTGTACTCACAAATAGTAAGTCATAAACTTCTGTAACCACAAAGAAAGTAATTTGCATTTTATCATTGAAGTTGTGAATATTTTTTGTGGGATCTGATTCTGCCTTAATTCTAGCCTCTATCAGTGTGGTTAAACAAACTTCAGTGGTATTGCACTTGATATTTTTCACTGTGATAACAAAATCGGCCCCTAAACAGTCGCATTCATTATGTAATAGTGGCCTATTAGTTGAATCTGAGAGACAGATTCCACTGACATTTTATTTCAAAGCTAAAAGTCTTTCTGAGGCAACCTCTAAAGGTAATTTTTATATTGTGGGTATAATTTATCAACTTCATTACATATGTCTGAAAAGTAATCCAGGTATCTAAACACACAATGTCTACACCTATTTGAGATCTTTCAGGATGTCTAAGCCACCCACATGGAGTTAGCAGGAATGACACGGTGCCTATTTAAAAACGTATATCTTTCTTTGCAAACAACTGGGGATGGGGATTTCTTGAACTTGAGAGGACATTCAACACCTAAGTTAGGCAACAGAATTCCATTTTGGAATGTATTTATTAGTATCACTATTAGCATTATCTAAGTATTAAGTCTGAACTGTTTTATTAATGTCTCTTTATAGTCAACGGGAAGAAGTAAACACTTCAGAATATATTGTTTATTAATTATTTTGCCTCTCTATATCTAGGTCAAATGACATACCAGAAGCAGTCACTTTTTTGCACTGAGTATAAAAGAAACCCAGCAATTGCCTGTCCCTCTGTGCTTTCAATCACTTTTATATCTACCGAGCATATAAGTGAGCATTATGATATCATATGATTCAAGTAACTTCCTTTCTACTATCTAATCTAAAGGGCCTGTCCATTAGTTACTATAGCACTGAATGATGAACACAGAGAAAAAGAGCAGAGAGTTAAGAGATGGCTGTTTTACACTGATAGCACACTTAAAGAGGGAGAGAGAGGGAAGATTCATAACAAGGATGAAGGATTCATTTATTCTACTTTGCCATGTGTTATATTATACAGAAGCATAATCACAATGATATTACCAAAATAAAATACATCAACAATTGCACAGTATCTCCAAGTGAAAATCCACTGTAAGAGTGTGATACATGAGGCAACTGATAGTCTCAAGTGTACCTCTCAAAAGGGGGTATTTAAGATATTCTGCTCAGAGGTGAGCAGTTAGTGATCATGTGCTGGTTTGTAAATGGTTTACATTGAAAGATTTGTGTAGATAACTGTTTTAATACAAGACACTTTTTCCATCTAAGACTTTCACTCAAATCTTTGTTTAAATAAATTGTGTTTAATAGGTCACCCTAACCTTCTGTGGCTACTGACTACAACACATATGCTAAAAAATTGCTGCAACTAGCAATCCAGCGAGGGAAGTCAAGCTCTCCTGATGCATCAGGGATGAGGTTCAGTGAGATAAAAAGAACAGTACAGGCTCAGCTCAGGACACTGATTTCATTCTGCCATCAGATGTACAATTATTGATCTCAGCAGTTTAAAAGAAAAGCATGTATTTGATGTAGCTGGCAGCAGCCTTCCAGTTAAATTGCTTGTCAGCTGGCAGACTATTCTGTGAGCTTTGTTACAGAGCAGTTCAGTAAATGGACACAGTTTTTGTATTTCTCACCGTACCTAAGACAGCGAGTAATTTGAATAACTATTTAAATATTTTGAGTTTTGCTCTAAACAGGTGTAAATGCAGCCTGTGTGCATGGAACCTGCTGCTTGCCAACAGCTGATCAGGAAGAATTCACCACACCAAGCATAGTCTTCTGTTGAGCACAAAAGATGTGTAAGAGAATATGTAGAGAAAATCAGCGAGTCCATGAGAGATTTAGGCCTACACTGCTTGGGAAGAAAGTCTTTGGGGATAATATATTGTTGATATGTGATAATCTTTGGCTTCAATAGTTCATAAATAGATTTACACTGTCAAAGATGCAGTCTTCTTCCTTTCTGTTTCTCGTGTCTCAAAGAAATTCAGGATAAGAAATGGGAGAAGACAGGGAGAGAAAAACTTTTCCTAAAAATGCAGAAAAGTGCAATATAGCCAGAAAGGGATAATGAAAGATGTAGATCTAAAACTTAAAGCTAGTTCTGTGCATGTTTGTACCTGCTCTTTACAAAATCTATCCTGCATCTCGCGTTGTTAATATAGTATCTGTAAAGGAATTAAAGCATGGGCTTGTATGAAATTATCTCATTCACTAAAAGAAATCCCAGCTGAGGTCTGAAGAATGAGAGCACAAACAGCTAAAATCTAAGGGATAGCTGAGAGAAGAGAAATACAAGGCCAATGTAGAAAAGGTTGTTGTTCAAAGAGAGATGGAGAAGGTGAGGAGAGAGTCAGAAGAGTAGCAATTAGGAATAACCTCAGAGAAGGAAAAGCCCAAAAGCCAGAAATAGGTCTTAGAAAAGGGAATGGCAGCCCAGCCAAGTGGAGGGATAGCACTTGTGCAAACTCTCTAATGGGGTATATGTCAGGTGTTGATAAGATATTTTCTTGCAGGAAAAGCTTAATGGATAGAGGAGGAAATACATTGTAGAGACAAATACAGGTGGTGTCAAGTGAATCCATCTCCAGGGCATACCACTGCCACCCTTCCAAGACCCCCCTTTGAAGTGGTAGGTATATTTGTTAACACAGTCTACAGCACAGAGACCATGTTTTATTTTGTGCATATATAACATCTCACACAGAGGCCTTGATTGCTAGATAGAGCATCTCGATATTAACATGATACAAGTGCTACCCAAATGTATCAAATGCAATAAACAAATGAATGGAAGGAGAAAAGGAGGAACTAGATGACCATGCAGACTCTCCACCCAAGCACACCCTAACATAAAAGGACTAAATGTGAGCTGTTTTACCCTCTCCCTTCACAGCTCCTCCCTGGTCCAGGAAAGCCACACCTAAATAACAATGAGTGTTCTTGCAGTAGCAGAAGGGTTTTCCCACCTGTTCCACCTGTTAGGTAGGAATTAGCACAGTGATGCATGTACTGCATGTTTGTAAATGCTCATAAGGTGATTATAAATATAAGAAAGTAACTAGCATGATTATGCCATAAATCACTGTACTTCGCAGAAAAGGAAGCTGAACTTACATAACTGATGAGCCAATTTACATGAATGCTTATCACTGTAAGTACATAGTGATGTCTTTCAATTGTTCCTCTGCAGAAGACTGAATCCTTACAAGCAAGGTCTACAAGTTCGGGTTATTCTGATTATATAATGCCCAAATGTGTCCTGCAGCCACTGCTGTTAAGTGGCTGACAAGATGCATGACCCCACCAGGGAATAATAGCTCAGCATGTTGCATGAAGCCCACTTGAACTCTTCTGGCAAGAACAAGTGAGTCATTCATTATCCCACAGCTGAATCTATTGAAGACTTATTAACACTAATTCACAAGCAAGGGGCTTGTTTGAGTCTCAGTAGGGATGGAAAAGCTGAACTAGACTGTTATTAAAAGGCACCTGATATTAGTAGTACCTCACAAAGTAATGCAATTTTAAAGTGATATTACTAAGATCATCTGAAATATATTTGACCTCTCTATAAATATTACTATTTTATTAATATGCAATTACTGTTTATTGCCAAAACAAACTTGCCTTAACTATAACATTTAGAATAACCTCTGGAGCTCCAAAAATTATCTGAACTTACTCCAGTTATTCACAACCAAAAGCTAAGTCTCCCTGTTTTTTAATGCTTATTCTAGGAATTCAGACTGATTACCATATAAAAATCTATCATGAACTAATCCAGAAGGAATTAAAGAACACTTGCAAAGTTTTTCAAGGAACAATCAAAACCATTAAAAATTACTAACACTGGCAATTTAAAAATTGCTGTTATAGGAAACCAGAAAGTAGAACTGGAATTAATTATAATGATGAAGATTTTCCTATCTATGGAAGCCAACAGTAAACAAAAGCTCTAGACTGAAACTGGAAACAGAAGCTGGAGATATATTTTGTATTCCTTAAGAATTTTGAGAACCCAAAAAACCACTTCAGAGTTAGGTTTTCTTGTGTATTTGCATTAAAATAGCATTTTCCACTCTAGTTGCACTGGTTTCCTCTGCGTAAATCCACATACAGGCAATATTTTGGGATAAAGCCACCTTTAAATGTTTTCTTAATCAATAAAGGTGAACAGACAAGAATGAGATAGCAATTTGGAAATCTATAATGAGCTAAATTTTCAATTTTTTAAAAATATATTTAGACCATTAGTTAAAAATACATTTTTAAATATTTAGCAATAAAACCATCTTAATTTTACTTTTAAAATTATTCATTGCTTAAGCAAACTTTCAACTTCTCTGCCATGATTTTTTAATACAGTCTGATACCTGCTAGCATGTTTTGAAAAAAGCTGAAATGTCTAAAACAGAGAGAAATGAAAGGTGCAGTCCTGAAAATTTTGTGGATGATGTACAACCATAAAATTGCAAAATTCTAAAGATACTGTCACCTTGCATTTTAATTAACAGTTTCCCAAGTTACTTTTCTGAACATAATCTTCGGCATTTCGTTCAGCCTTAGGAGCAGCCTGGTGCAACACTCATGACTGACAAGGAAGAATTTCTTTGCTTATATTCATTAACAAAGTATTCTCAGGGTGTCCTTAAATGTAGTTTAGGATCAGAGTACCTATCTATATGCTGTGCAGGTTGGCTTTTTCTTTCTCAGAATCTGAAGAAAGAAATGGTCCCCAGAAGAGGGTGGGATTCAGACAGTTAAACCCTTTTTGTTTCTCATAGTTCTTGTGCTCCTTCAGAGTTAGAAGTACTAATCTACTCAGCACACCATTCTCTGGAATCCTGAGCTGTGGTGCCCAACTCCTCCCCTGCTCAGCTCAGGGAGCCTGACATGTAACTCTGGTATCCACTTCAGGGACCAAGCTAAAAGTCAGGCTCTTCGGAATTCACTGACTGAATCCTTTTTGTTTTTAAATGAGACCATTTGCCTGACAAAAGAGAAAATATTCCTTGTAGGATGAAATATTTTTTTTAATTTGAATCACTGGGGTTTTTTACATCCAGACACAAAAGATTTCATAAGGTTTTTGTTTGTCACACCAAAATGTGACAAACACTGCAGTTGGCACCTGGTTGACATAATGCTGTATTATGGTATATGGAGTCAATACTCTGTAACACTCAAAGCACTATTTATATAGTAGAAGGCTGCAGCTCTTTAAAAGAGACAGAATGATCACTTTTTAAATGTGAATAAATGGTTAGAGAACAACAAAGCTTTCTCTGAGCTGTTAGGAGAGCCTCATAATAAAGCAATTACATCTGGCTGTCTATTATAAAATCTCCCTGTTAGTGAACCACTTTTAATATCTCATACTGAAGCTGCACACTCAGGACCTGCAAGCATTTCCAAAAGTGGCCATGAATTTTCAAACCGATTATAGCAATCTGACAGAAACATTTTTAAAAGCTTGACCTGGCAAAGTGCTGGGCAGTTTTCTAAAGCATTGGGCAGCCTCAAACCCAATTGTTTTTCGGGAAAGCTGTGGCTACTCACTGAATTTTAGGAATACTCAGCATTTTGGAAGATTTAACTCTGAAGATCCTTATTGAAAGTCAATGAGAGTTAGTTTCCTGAAACTCAGTGTCTCTAAAATATTTCAGTACTTGAAATCAAAGTAGTCAGCTCCCTAAATGCATTTGAAACTCAGGGTTTTCTCTTTGCAGAGTGCAGTGCCATGATGCCTGACTCCAGTGTACATGTTCAGAATAACTGAAGGATGTACTGATGGATTTGCATGTCTGCCATCTTCTGCAACATATTTATAACGGCCAAGGAAACAATAAGTTAGAAGAGTAAAAGGCCTTTAGTAATAAGCCCAGACAATTAATTTTTTAATGTGTGCCATTTGTAGAAGGGATATCACAATTTTGCAGTGTTAAAGGAAAATAGAATGGAGAAAAAGGAATAAAGTTGCCATTGGAAGATGACAAAGGAAACTTAAATCATCAGTCCAAATGTGTTTGTGCTCCTTATAAAACCAATACAGATGCATTCCAGTTATTTCACATGTAAATAGCATGCTACTTTTAAAATTTCAGTGTTACTTTGAAAAAATGCTTCACTACAGCATTTCTTCATAGGTAATACCAGAACTGGGTATTCAGCAGACACAGCTCATTGCCCCAAAGAGAATAAGAATATGAAATTTGCATACCATTTGTCAAAAGAAAAAACTAACCAAAAATACCCTACTGCCATTTGAGGAGCTCGATAAGGCCTTCACTGATGGTCACAGCTCTGTGTCCCTCATCTTCCATGACTTCCCTCTTCAGCACTTTGCTGAAAGGGGAAAAGGAAGAGGCCACATCAGCACAGTAGGCAAGATACGGAGAAATTCAAAGTCTCTCCAAAATACAGTCTCTAAGTGTTTGTTTGGCAGGTGTACCATGGTTTTTTCAGAAGTTTCCTCAAGACCTGCCTCCTCCACTTAGACTCCCAGCAGTGTAGGCTATTCCCCACATCTTTCAAACAGGGGGAAAGGAATGATCACAATCCAAGTATTGGTAACTCCAGCAGTACTGCCTACAGCAAGGTCCTTTTTACTCAGAATATTTTACCAAAATTTTTGTTAGGCTATTATAATAATCCATGTCACAGCTTTTCCAAGCCTTAGAGGAACGATTTGGGTATTAGTCTGATTGTCTCTAATGAACTGATGTGCCCCACACTGCAGCACCAAGAGCGCTGGCCTTGCTAGGGCCCTGTCCTGGCAGGGCCCTCCTCAGACACCTCCTTGTGCAGAACCTGTTCAATAACAGGAAGAACAAGGAAAAGACAGCTAATGTTATGAGTTTGCAATGTGTTTTCTCTCTATAAAAGCAGAGTTTAGCACTATAGTTTTTGATTAATTTGGGATAGGCATTTTGTCATGCAATTAAAATGCAATTAGACTACTGTCCTCCAATATTGACTTGATTTATAATCTTCTGCTTAAGTTAAATTGTTTTAATATCTCTCTTGAGGCTTTCTCCAGATACCACTTTTTATTAGTACATGTATTTTAGGAGATGTTTAATCTCATTTTAAATAAAAGGGAAAGTGAGTTCAATACATATAAAAGCAGACATTAACCATTTATGCAGTAAACCTACTCAAGGTACAATCAAGATGACCTCAATAATCAAGGGTTTTCTACATGGTTATGTGTGATTCGTTTCTGTCCCCCAGACCCTAGTACCTGGACAAAAACACAGTCTATGCTCTCAGCAAATAAAAACCAGAGCACTCAAAACCAGCAGAAATGCCTGGACACCCTGAGCAAGGAGTGCAGCTATGGCTCCACCTGCCCTACCTTGTCAGCTCGTGGAGCATGGTGCTGGCTGTGAAGGGTTGTGGCAGCTGTCACTGCTCTGTTCTTGCCTTCAGGGACATTGCATTTGATTTTGGATAATGCTTCCATCAGCTGCCACAAGAGCTTCTCTTCACACAATACATAGCAACCTGGAAAAGTTGTGAAGTTACAATTTATTGCTAAGTATTTGTGAGCTTAGGTTTAACCCGAAGATGATGAGTCAAATGAACCTTAATAGCTCAATCTTATCATTAGTAATTCAGGCCTATAACCTGTGATATTTAGGTCTATAACATATGCTCAGGATTCACCACACAAATCTCACCTGCTCGAGCTATACCTCATCATGCAGCCTCATGTGGTTAGAAACTGGACAGGAAAGAAGTCAAACCTTCAGTCTAACTGTCTGAAGTGTAACCTCACCTAGGTCCACTTCCCTTTTAAAAGCAGGAATAAATATTTTCTAATTTAGATATACTATTAAGGATTTCCATGCTTTAGTATAAACAATTCATGGTGGAGCACATAATTCTGTACTAAAGTAATATTTTTAGTACATCATGTCCACTTCTGATTATCCTTTTCTTGTATGTACAGTTGAAAATATTTATATAATACAAAGACAATTAAAAAAAAATCCAACTGCATTCATTTCCAGTTTACCTCAGTATAAGGTAACTGTTAAATAAGTGTGTATGCTTGTGTATATGCAATTAAGCAAAGCTAAATCTGAAAAGCTTACTGGTTCAGGAAAAAAAAAAAAGACAGCATAAATCCTTATTGTTTTTTCTTATTTTTTGAAGTTATTTGAACAAAACAGTTTTCTTGTTTGTATTTATTTACCAACAGTGCACAAAATTGTGCTTTGGTTGCTTGTCAATACTTTTATTTATTTAAAAATCAATATTCTCACCATCACATCCACTGCAGATGACAGATTCTGTAAATGCAATAGTGTAGCTTTAGTGCAGCTTATATATTTTTCAGAAAAAAACAGCCATGTTGTATTGTTGTAACCACTTTTGTGTTGTCTTATACATAAAGTATTTTTAAGGGTGATTTGAATCACATAGGACCAGCAGGCAGTTCACTGAGATGCCTGTGAAAAGATAGCTAGTACACATTGATTTTAACTTCTGCAGTAATAAACACAGTGAAAAATTGGCTTGTTAAAAGCCAGGATACTAAGAAATAAGAAAGAAAAAAAATAAAATTAAGTTTAAAAACTAGTTATAGATTTTTTTAGGCCAGAGTTCCTTGCTTCTGGCATCAACTGTATTTCACCACCCAAAGAATTTTCAATCCTCCTTTACCTGTTAGCAATAATCACACCTAATGGAGTCTACAGTCCTGGGTAACAAGTGAAAGGCTATGAATTTCTAAACCACCACAGCACTTACAAGAAGGAGCACAGAGTCTTGGTCTAGCAGTGACTGAGGCAGACGCAGCTGCAGAGAAACAGAAAGGGGAAAAAAGCAGAAATTCAGAAACAGGAGTGAAAATTCGAGGGCATAACAAGCTCATTCACCTGAGAATGGAAGTTGATGTTAGATGAAAGGAAAATATCTTCAGAAATGCCCTTGACAGATGGATCCCCATGCTCTAAATAAAGCCATAAAACATATTATGTGGGGAAAAGTGTTGAGGGGGAAGCTGAAATAGCAACAAATTCCCATTGTTGCTCTTGAGAAATATATTTTCAGAATTGAAAACAGAAGGCTCAAAATATTATACATACTTTTTTCTATTGGCAAGTGATATCTGGTATTAGATTTACCATTAAACTATATTAAATAATTTCACAGGTTTTTGAAAGATTACCTGATTGAAAACAAATTTTTCAAGGAGCTAAAAGCACAACACTCCGAAACCAGATTTAAGAGAATATGTTTATCTCAGGAATATATAAGATATGGAAAACAATAATCAGGCCACCAAATTAGATGCCAGGTTCAGAGCTGCCAATTCCTTACTGTCAAAGTTTGCAAATATTGGCCTTTGTCTGTAGTACCACCTAGTGTCAAAAACTCATCTCTGAGCTGAAAAGAACTGGATTGAACTCCATCTATGCTCCTTTATTTCCTCCATTCAAAACAACCAGACTGTACAGAAAAGGTGCCCAAAAGGCATTTTTCATGATATTGAGCCCGAGGAACAGTCTTTCATACTTTTGTTTGCTTTATGGAAACAGAATTTTGAGCCAAAAAGGAGCTTGGGTTTTTGTGACAGCAGGCAAAAATTCCCTCAATGTTACACACAACTTTAAGTATGGGTAATTTTCTCCACAGTGTGAAGTAACAGAAATGCTACAGGGCTTCTCTGCACTGGAAGTGAGAGAAAAGCTGCAGTGAGCAAGGCTATGGTCCTGCAGTCTGGGCATTGCTTTGTTTCTGTGGGCAAGCCCCAGAATCAGAGAAACTCACTAAGAGAGACACTGCCTGCACACCAGAAAGCCAGCAGCTCCAGCAACAGCCTGAAAAGTCATCTTCCTGCTCTCCACATGTTAATTTGCCCACGTACACTTTCTTTTAAAACCAAAATATTCTCTCCAAGATCCCAGGTTCCCAGATTGCCTAGGGAGGTGGCCACGCATGGAGCCTGCCTTCTGTCTGTCCATCTGTCAGGGAAGCCTGCAGGGCACAGAGCAGGAGAGCTGGGTAGCCCTGGAGCCAATGCACCTGCCTGCCTGCCAAGGCAGGAAGCTGCCCGGCTGCCAAGCCTGGGCACCTGGCAGTCCCTCTGGAGCAGGGGGCTCCCAGGCAGCTGGCAGGCTGTGGGAGTAGGGCACCCCTCTGTTCCAGAGCCCTGGGTCTCAGGAGCAGGAAGCAGACAGAGGGAGAGGTGGTGGCCACCCACTCTGGGCGTTGCCATGGAGCTGGGCATCTCCTGAGCCTGGCAGCTGGGAAGCAGCCAGGCTGGCATGGTGACAGGCTGCACCTCACTCAGCCTAACCAGGGCTGTTGGGATTTCTCCCCTCAAAACCTTTCTAGTGGAAGGTGGTTTTGCCCCAGAATTTCTTACCCACTCTCTTTGTGACTTTCCAAAAACACAGCATCTAGAAGAAAAGTTCATGAAGTGACTGTAGGCACAGAAAACTCACACACAACATGAATTCAAATTAAGCTAAAGCAGATCCAGCAAATGTGAAAGGATACACAGCAGGTACATTTACTAAACCAGAATGGAGTGTGTTGACTGTGAATTCCCTGGAGATGCAACCAGCCGTTGTACAAGGGCCTCATGTTACTAATGAGTAGCTGCCATGGCAGCTCAATGCATAGTTTGTAGGTTTAATGATAAATTTAATACAGGAGCAGGCCAGAGGAACAATATAAAGATTAAATATATAACAAAAATTTGCAGCAACATCAGTTAATTGCAAAGCTGAGGCAGGAGGTGTTAATTACAATTATAGATGAGCCATTTAGTAATTCACATTAGTGAGCATAGAGCAATTATCAACCTGCTGGTTTTCTTGCTACTTATCATATGCATGTTTTCCTATTTTTGATGAAACATAATAGCTGTATTGAACAATGTGAAATAACAGTAATGGATATAATGCCTATTTAGGTAACCTACAGCCGTGATATGCAATATTATCACAAAGCCATTCCATTTGGAATAAGACACTATCCAGTAAGCTAAGTGTTTCTGTTGCTAGAGTTAAGTAGAAAATACATAATGGGCATTTCACAGATGGGCAGATACACTTTGTTTGTTGCATTAAGATTTACAAATATAAATTAACCTTGACTGGACCTGAGGCAAAAGTACAGTTTAAATGATGCACCAGTAAAAAATTAAGTCCAAGAGTATCAACATCAGTACATCTGTTTTTAAGTGATAAATTGGGAAAAAAAAATCACCGTCAATTGATTGAAGAAATGTAGTCTCCAAGCCTGGCAAATATACTATTCCTATGCGATTCCAACTGATTTGGTTTAACATGGCTTACCCAGGACCATGCCATCATCATGTTAGCATCTTTATCATATAACTATATGACCATGTGAGGTACTAGAACAAAGGTGTTGAAGACAAATGACCTTCTCAGGAGTAGGTCACTTAGTGCTTGTAAGTCACACCCATGTTCTTCACCTTGGATCTATTTCAGCATCAAGGCCCTTGTCACACTGATAGTGCACAGGCTCCCAGGGGGAGATAGAATGCTGGTATAGCCCAAAGGTCCTGGAGATAGAGGACTGGCAAAACCACCCTTTCTCCATGTACTGAAACACAAGGCTCTGTTTTACTTCACTGAGAGTTTGTGCTTTGTCCTGTGCACACACTACAGTGAAAATCATTTTCAGTCAAAGGAGAGCTATGCACCTGTAACCGTCTTCCTTGGAATGAACTCTGCACGTCCATACTTACAAGATGTTCCACTGGTATATTCCTGACAGTGCTTTACCCTTGATCAGTCAAGCCTTAAAGAAATGTTATAAAACCACTATTTGCTTCATACCAAAGCAGAACATGAGCCACATTTTGAAGATGTAACACTGTTGTTTCACATGCTTTCCATATATTTATGCCATCAGTTCAGTCACATTGGAATTCAATACAAGGATATCAAGCAACTATGCAATTTGTCTGAAAAATAGTACCTTTTTTGGCAGATTTTTATCAATTAACAGATATAACTGGGATATAACTAATCTACACATTTTCTGCTTGTTTAACAGTAACTGAAGCTGAATTCATTGAGCACAAATGAAATTCCTCCTAGGTTAAAGTTCAAAACAAAATTTCACCACATAAGCAATATTATTATCTTCCTATTCATGTTTTGAAGTATTTGTAAGCTTCAATGGAAGGAATAATGGTTAGAACTAGCTAAATATTTTGAACTAATTCCATGACTATTTACTCATATTTTAAAAGAAATTTGAGTTGCATCTGCACAGTTTCTGTGTTTCATTTCTGGATTACATTTAGCAAAACCACCTGCCCAGCAGAAGATTTGTGTATTGTATCAGTCAACATGGCTGCTATTTTGAGAGCTTAGCAGAAATAGAAAGGAGCGTACCCTTCATCATTTCTATGCAGCAATAAATATACCTAGAAATGTGATATATCTATGTGTTCTTCTTCCTCCATAACCAAATAGGCTGTCACCCTGTCTTAATCTGGGATTCTTTGATCAGCTTTTGATCAGTTCAAATTTCCAGATGAGGCACTACGATTTTTAAATCTTTAAGTCTGAATATGTTTCAAATCATGTTTCCATCCTCCCCAGTCTGAAATTCCCCGTATTTCTGTGATGGCACTGGGACTCATGTGATGCCAGAGCAGAGAGCTACAAACAAATTATGATTTTCGTCTCTATTTCTTCCTTCTTTAACACTCAGATTTAGAAATGCTTTTATTTTCTTTGTTGTTGAAAGATAATTTTCCTGACAATAACTACAACTGCATACATCTCAAGCCTTACACTCTTAATTCAAGGAATAATTTCAAGTGTAGCCTCTCTCTATCAACCCACATAAATCAAACCCTCTACATTACATTTCACCTCACATAAATGAATTGTTAGAGAATGTGAGTGAAATTCAAGTACCAATGCTGTGCCCTGCCAAGTGTGACAAATATCTCAGGATAACTAAACAGGTATTCAACACATTTAAACACTGAAGAGGCCTTTACAGACTTTAAGTGTGATGTGCTCTCCCTATGTGTTACTGGAAAATTCTTCATGACTTCATTATAAGCCATATTTTATCTTTTTACTCATGCTTCATATGGATGTAACTCCATGTTCTTTAGAGACTCATGAACAAATAAAATATAGGGAAAGAGTTTCCAATTTTAAACGTTGTTAAGAGAGAATAAACTTTAGAAGTAATACTCTGGGATTTGTTACAGTCAAGCATCAGAGATGATCAAATAAAAATAGAGCCTAAAGACTGGTATTGGCCATAGCTGAGATGTAAGTACCCTCCTCTGTGTCTGAGCATCACCACTGCCAGTCACTGGAAATCAAATCCCACACTGATATATGTAACAAAGGAATCACTTGTCACTTTTTCCTTGGTACCTGGCAGAAGTTACAACTTTCAAGGTATTTCATAGTGAATTTGTTTAACTTTAGTATCCTTGGACTACTCCACCCATTGAAGAAATTTTTATGCCTATAACTATGCTAGCTGAGCACACCCCAGCCATGAGTTCCTTAATGATATTACCAACAGCTTCTCATTCCTCTGTTCTTCAGTCCTGTGTAAGTTTTTACCTCCTCTTCCCCCAGGCTGTCAGGCATTTCATAGTCCTGTGTTCTGTTCCCAGTTGTGTTTAGCATTGCAGACCACCAGATAATCCTAATTCTGCCCAGGTGAGGGCGTGACCCACAAATACAGGTTTAAGATCACTTCATTCACAAACTAGGATATATTTGTAAGTCCAAGAACCATGAGTTTGATACATAACTATAATGCCATCCTGGGATGACTAAGCAGATCATCTATTGAGTCCTTATCTTGACCATATAGCACAAACTCTTGGAGGACTTCTGGAGTAAAATAAGCAGTAATTGAGCCACTGAAGAAAAGCTAGTTCTCCAGAAATGCATAATAGACAAATTCCTAAAAGCTTTTAATTCTGTGTGCTGATGTGATTCCATTTCAGAAATTCTAGATGTAAGTGCCAGAGCAAGTGTAGATGTCATCAGAGGGAGACATGTAAAAGGTAAGACAGCACAGAGTCACACATGATTTTTCAAACAGTTTCTGAATCATAATACATGGTATGTTTCACTTGTGAACATCACACAAAAACTCAGAAAATTATTGCAGGTTTTTTGGGAGTAAGAATACATACATTGTTAAGGATAGGTCTAGTGTAATTCTCATGCTGTGACCTCATAGATGACCCCAACCTGTGGGAGATAGTCATAATTTTTTGTTTGTCTAGGTGCAGTTGCATTTGGCTTGGCATTACTAAATGCTATAAAAAGAAGTAGTCCAATTACAAGAACCTATACCATACATGAGGACTGATCTGACGTAGCTGAAACATTGAGCACAACCCACTTCCAAAGAGGAATTTACTGTTTTGGGGACTGGATGGTCTTTAAGGTTCCTTCCAACCTAAACCATTCTGTGAATCTATGACTTTATGATTCTATGTCCTAGTTACAAAAAAAACAGCACAGAGTTCCCAACCCAACTTTTGGAGCCCTCGGTGTGTGAGGTTACAAGTGCATCCCTGAGGCGATCTTGCCCTGAAGAGCATTGTAACTCATAGAATAATTGATGCAAACAACAGTTAACCTGAGTGGGTGCAGGGCTGTGCTCTGCTATCCTGCCCATAGAGCCTGGCCTCCAGGCTGTTGTGCTGCACATACCCCGTGGCTGCAGGGTAACCTCACTGTCACAGCAGAGCCCGTGTGCAGCTCCCACACAGCACCAGCATTAACATCACCTGTGTGACCTTGCCTTTAAAAAATGCAGCAAGATGGTCTCATGTGAACACCCTTTTTTCTGACAGTAGAAATTCATACAATTGTTTTCTTTTGAGAACAATGTGTAAGATCTCAAATGATCAAAAAGGAATGTACTTTCCATGCATAGGATACACATGATATGTTGTGCCCTGGTTGGAGACCTGTCTGATGCAGTGCATCTAGGTCCCAGCATCTGAAGGTACATAAGATTATCTACACCATCCTCTCTTCCTTTGTGGTGTTATCACCAAAAAAACGGGTTTTTATGTAATTGTTGACAGACTCTGAGTGCCTTTCATTCTGGGATCATAAGATATCATCAATTTTTGCTGTAAAACAATACCATGTTTTCTTTCTAAAGCTTGCAGTAGGGAAGTAGAATTGGTTTTCCTTTATCTAAGTTTATGGGGGTTCATTTTGCTTCATTTTCAAATATCTTAAAATGCATCAGAAGCTAGTTACTGAAATAAATCAGGTATTAAGGAAGACAGTGGTCATCCGTGTTTTCTGAGCATCCAAACTTCAGTTTTGGCAGCACTAGGAAATAGAAATGTCATTTTGTTTTAGTTCCTTGGCACTTATGATCACAGCATGTCCAATTGCTGGCAGAAAGACAGGCAACTGAGAAGCCCTGACACACCATAGTACAGGCATCCATCATTATGTCACCTTTTGCTATCGCCTTTTATTAAAAACTAAATTAGAAGACTGACTTAAATGTTATCACACTTGGTCAAAAGCTAACCCTGGCCACCAACCTTGCATGCAAATTTTGAAGCAGAAAGAGCAATTTCTAAGGGTTTCTTTGGATAAAACATGGAAGGCAGGCTTATAATGAAAAGGTACTACACCCTTCCAGTGACAGTGGTGTGAAGCATTATTAACAGCTCTATTTATACTATGGGGAAAAAATAGACCTGAAAAAAGAAGATGCAGGAAGTTTCAAATAGAAGCTAATAGGAGTTTTGTACCTAGGATAACTCTCTATTTCACTCCAGAATTTTTAATGTGGAAGAAGTTAAAAGCAGCTGCTAAAATAGGCATTCTTTTGATATAAGACAGGGTGAGAGAAAAGATCTAAAGTACAAATTTTTTCAGATTTTCTGGAGCTTACCATGGTATCATTTTTGCTATTAATACCTATTCAAAGACCCACAGCTCAGACACTGAAACCCTAAGCACTTGATTGAATGTGCAGAAGAACACAAACACTCTGTCTCCAGTTATTCTCTTTCCTTCTCTCCTAGTTCATGGGAAAAAGAAAATTAGATCTGCTCTGGTAGCAGACTCTTAGCTGTTGATATACTTGTTCACCTGTTCCAGGTTGGACTCTGTGGGCAGAGATAACACTTTGACTTGTAAGACAAAGCCCCTGCCTCTACCACTGTGATTGCAATCGTGACATAAAACTCCATGACCATTACTATAAGTCCAATAGCTTGGCCCAGGTAGTTATATAAAGCAGGTCTGAAAGAAATACGGTTTCATTTGTTTTATTTAATGTATTTCTTTATAGAAAACTGATTGTGACAGAAAATACTCAGGTTCAGAAACAGTTTCCATCAGTCACTGGTCTTTGTTGGGGATGATTTTTTATTACTATTTTTAAAAATAAATAGAAATTTTATTATTTAAAAATAATTAAGAGCATTGGAAACCAAAACACTTGTGCTCCTACATCTTTTCTGATGGTCTGTAAAACCAATGAGAGAGACAGTCACAGAATGAATGCCATCACATCTTCCTTGGCTCTCTGTGACATCTAACAAAGGGAAGAATGAAGGTCCTGTGGACTGGTTATTTTCCTTATGCACGGTGTATTCATATGGTTACATGTGTGGTTAACTATTACATTTCACTAACACACTGGTTAGCTAACCACGTTTTCACAAGCAAAGTTACCTGTACTTTGAAGTGGACAACTGGACCACAGCTTAATGTTCTGTGCCTTTCAGTTAAAGCAGAGTAGGGATTACATATGCCCTGGAGATGACAGCCATTACCCAGTACCAAGAAATCACTTCGGGGGAAGACAAAATTTTATCAACAAAAATTAATCAGAATTTATACGCACTTAATAGTTTTTCTCAGTCCCTGGAAGCACACAAAGTTTAATGATCAGTGAAACAGGAAAAGTTGAAAGACAAATCCCATATTAGACTTTGATACTCCCATCTCCTCAAATGTAATGCATACAGTTTATGTAATATAACTAATAGTGATTTCTTCTTCCAAAGGTCCTAAGGACAGCAAGAGAAAAGGCATGCTATTGTCAGATCTTATGTTTCTATATGTAAATGTTTCATCTATAAGCAGCTCTAAAAATGGTCTGCTTAAAGGAACTGGTCCTAAAATACTATTTAGTAGCATGTCCTGTATGCAGGTCCTGCCCCTATCTGAGGTGCTACAAATCAGATATGAGGCTATAAAACGAACTTTTTATTTTCTAAATTGAGCACACAAAGCAACCAGTCACTGAAAGCAATCTATATTATCCTAGTGCTATCACAAAGAGCACTTTCAAAATGACCCCCTCAGAAAGCTAATGTTCTCTATGATACAGGGAAAATATAATTAGCTGGAACCCTATAAAACATCCTGATAAATATCTTATTTGTTAGACTACTTCAGCAGGATCGATCTAGTCAGAAATCAGGTTACTTTCAGAATTGGCTAAAACTACCACTACCTGGCAACAGAGCAATGAGAAACAGACTGTGTTCACGTAAGCATGAAGTGTCCACTGGCTTCCCTGCATTTACTATAAATATGACCTGAGCTTACGAAGAGGTCTTCAGCCATTGCTTCACAAAGACAAGAACAAACAGAAGAGCAGTTCTCATATGGCTGATGAGACTACTGAAGGGCCTGTTATGTGGCTTGCTGCTTGACCTGTAATGTGTGATAAGAAGCTTCTTTTTTAATGTGTGATGCCTCCAAATCACATTTAAGGATGATTGGGTTTTTTTCTCAGTGAAGGTTGCTCCATTTCACAGATTCTGTACCATCAAAGTTATTCTGGCACAGCAGCACTGGAAACTAATACCCTTCCAAAGGAGATACAAAAATTCTGTCCAAATTAGCGAGTCTTTAAGACACATAGAGGATCAGTAGAGTGCAACTGTGGGTGTTAGGGAGCAGGTATTTATGGCTTTTTTATATATTTCACTTTCTTTAATCCAGCCCCATTGCCCAAATGTTCATTTGCAGGTGGACTTCATCTTTCAGATTTTATTTAATCTAAAATCCAATTCATGTATACTAAGGCCACTCCACAGTGTGAACAGCAGGAAGCAAGTGGGGGATTTCAGGAAATTCATTTCATTCACATGGACATAGTGTTTTAGTTCACTCTTGAACTAAAACAGTGTCCATATTGTCCATAAACAAAGGAGTTTTCCTGCTGGTGTAAATTTACTTCCTCTTTAAATGACATAAAGTCCATTGCATTATTCTCTGCTCATACAAGAACTGGCATTTTTCATGCCCATATTCAAAGCCAACTTGCATGTACTGCCAAAAGTCTATTTCATAAACCTGGTATACAAGTAACATCAAAGGCAAATCAGAACAAAGTATTCCTTCTAAGATGAGACTGCATGTCTCAAACAAGATTCCTGCATTTGCATCACTCTTGTAAAGTGATAGATATATTAATCATGCCATAGACAAGAAGAGCTGCTGACACTTAATGCTATTTCTGCATGTTCTGAATTTATTAACGTTATGTAAAATGCAGCTTCAACCCCTCTATGCACAAATTTTGTATTTGTTGGACATTATTAATAGAGAACACAAAGCCTCTACAGGTATATGTATGTACATGATCCTTCAAACTATGGTTCACATAGTAATTCACACAGCAATTACCATTAATTTTAGAAGTTATCCAGTCATATCCTTGGACAAAGCTTTGAGAGTGCAAGACTGAGCTCACATGTACACAAGAATGATAAATGCATTCCTCATGATTTATATTCACCAGCACAGTGCCCATCATTTTTCTGTAATGCAATTCATTGTAATGACTGCCAAGTAAATAAATACTTTAAAATAAAATAAAGCAGGGAACTTCAGGCAAGAGCTTGTTAGAATTTTTCAGTGAAACTCCTGTTGGTTTGGAGAGACTATTTATGAAAGGTTTTTGTGGGATTAGCATGAATGACACTTACTGGGAAATGTTTCTGATCTCTAATATGAACATGCTAGAAACAGAAAACAATGCAGGTAACAGCAGCACTCACAATTGCAGGTCTTTTGATGTACCAGACTTTTAGGAATGCCTCCTTCTCATTACACTTTTCTTATACCTGCAACTATTTATTAGTCCAGAGAGAAAGAAAAGCTATCACATGTACATTAGAGGGGTAGGCTCCAGACTGGTTTGATTGTTCACTCCATCAACTAAAAATTTCTGAACAGATAGCCAGAATGCTTTTTATTTATTTATAAAATGTATACATTTAATCCTGTACTAATATATTACATATATTATAAAACATACATGAAAATAGAAAATAAAAAGTATAAGATAACCACTATTTAAAATTTATTTTATTTATTAATGGAAAAAAATCATAGAATTATAGGACCATACAATGATTTGGGTTGGAAGAGACATTAAAGACCATCTAGCTCCAACCCTTCTGCCTTGGGCAGGGATGCCACCCACTAGACCAGGTTGCTCAGGGCCCCATCCAAACTGGCCTTGGACACTTCCAGGGATAAGGCACCCACAAAGTCTGTGGGCAACCTCAGAAGTGTTTCACAACCCTTTGGATAAAGAACTTCTTCCTAAAATCTAATTTAGACCTGCCCTCTTTCCGTTTAAAATCATTGCCTTTTGCTCTGTCACCCTCTGCCCATTATAAGAGCTCCCTCTTCTTTTTAATCGACTCTCTCAAGGTACTAGAAGGCCACAATGAGGTCTCCCTGAAGTCTTCTCTTCTCCAGTCTGGACAACCCTAGTGCCCTCAGCCTGTCTTTGTAGAAGAGGTGCTCCAGCCCTGTGATCATCTTTGTGGCCTCCTATCAACCTGCTCTAACAGGTCCATGTCTTTCCTGTGCTGAGAATCCCAGAGCTGGATGCAGCACTGCAGGTGGGGTCTCACCAGAGAAGAAAAGAGGGGCAGAATCCCCTCTCTCACCCTGCTGGCCACACCGCTTTTGATGAAGCCCAGAACACTAGGATCGGACTTCTGGGTTTCAAGCACACATTGTTGGCTCATGTCCAGCCTTTCATCCATGAGAGCCCCAAGGCCTTCTCAGCAAAGCTGCTGTCAATGAATTCATATCCCAGTCCGTGACCATGCCTGGGATTGCTCTGACCCAGATGCAGCACCTTGCATTTGAACTTATTGAACTGCATGAGGTTCTCATGGGCTCACCTCTCAAGTTTTTCTTTCTTTCCTACACTCCAATGGATTGCTTTGAGAATCCTGACGTGCACACACCCTGCTTTCGAGACTACTGAACAAGAGTACTCACCTCAAAGATATGAGTCTGAATCCTTTATCTGAATCTAAAAGTGCAAGGACTTGGTTTCTCACAAAAACGTCTTCCAAGTGGTCTTGACATTGCTCTGACAGTTAAGATGGTATATTCTGTTTGTTGGAATTCTTCTCTCTTACCCCCAGCAGGAACATGCATTGTCATTTCAGCTATCATGAGTCCTGATCATGTGAAAGACAACTCAACAGAATTTCAGTATGTATTAATGACATCTATATTCACCAAAACTGCTATTATCCAATAGAATGCTCAAAATGTTGTCTGTTAGTACTTCTCTAAGAGCATCTCAGTTAGTCTCAAATTATTCTTATTACCCAGCCACCTTTCATACATACTCAAAAAACTCTCAGACACAGATAAACAGACTTAAAGTTGCACACAAGAATGCTTGTGTGCATTCAGTCTTGTTTAAGCTCTGACATAATTGCTTAGTACCCATTTCTAAGTCCTAAATACAAAGTCCCCAAAAGCATACTAGTCTTTCTTTACTGAATACCTGTCTCTGCTTCCCTGATTTCCCAGATGCTCCATTCAAGTCACTAATACATGTGCAGAGTGCCTCTTCCAGAAATATATGAACCTCTCTCGTCCCCTAATGGGCCACTGCTAACCAGGTTTAGAATGTGGGAACCAAATCTCTGCCCATGCTGTGGTAAGCCTGAAAAACTGCAGTCAACAACACAACTAATTTACTCTGCTGTGATGGTAGGTTGTACACCATTTGTATAATGGCTAGCTGTTAGATAACTCACATAATGGTTGGAAAACAGAGCTCATCCCAGGAGATGTGGGATTAACCATATGGCTTTCAGTTACTGTGAGGGGCAAGGTATGCCACCTACCATCAAAACTGATCTGCCGAAAGCAGCAAATAGTCAGAAGGTGGGCCAAGCTAGGTCTGGACCCCTAATGACTAGACAAATCAGGGAACAGAGACATTTAAAGCTCTGCTTATGGTCTTGAGCCATGACTAAAAAGTTCCTTTTTTAATAAAAAGCATTCTCACTGATACAACCACACTTATCCCTGCTGGGTCTTCATCTGGTCCTGCAATACTTTTCACTATGTAAGAGTTCAAGATGCAAGAGAAGGCACAAAAAGTTCGTTTATACATATGGGAAAAGAAAATAATGTTCTTTTTAGTCAGTAAATTTAAAGTCACCTAATATATGAATATGAAAACCTACTGGCAAGACCGTAACTACAGCTACCTTTTTAATACATTGCTGTGAAATCCCAGACATGATGCATACTCATAATTTAATCATGGCAAAAATAACATTACCTTTAGTAATTAATTAACACAATGAATTTTACACTGCTGATAAAAAATCATTAATATGTCTTGTCATTCCAGTGCATCAGCAAGTAGTTCATTTTGCAACAGAGTCATCTTACTATGCCAGTTAAAAGGAAGCTCACTTCAGGGCCATATTATTCATACAGAGTTCTTGCTCCCAATGAAGAGACAGGTTCCAAGCAGATCCTGGGTGTTCTGCCTCCCTCCTACGTATGCAAAATTGTAGAATTTTAACTCAAAATGCAGAAAATGGTGGTATTTAAAAATTAAATTCTGCTTCACGAAGGTTCACACTGCATTTACAACTGCCTTTTCTGGAAATTTGAGTAAGAAAAGCTTCATCCATACAAATGCTCACAAAAAGCCGTTTGTGAATCCATAAAATTCATGTGTTTTAGTTTGGTTCCAAAACAATAATTGCCTTAAGTGGAAGTGGAGACTGCTTATATGATTCAGAGTGGATTGGAAAGAGTCAGATAGTTTTGCCTGATCAGTCACAGCCTGCATATGAGATTGGGTTTATGAATTCCTGAAGGAAGAAGACACTATTCTAGATCTACACAAACTGATCTTAATGCTCTTTGACCATAGTGAAATATTAAGAATTATGTTTCAAACAATTGGCATGTACAATGGTTAAGTCATGATCAGGCAAAATGTGCCCTTCCAATAATAAATAAACCAGAATTCATTCTCTGCCAGAGAATCTTGTTTAAAATACTATCATGCAGAAAAACCCTTTTTCAAAATACTTTCTTTTCCTCAGGGCTGAACCACATTTGCTTCACAGTCTGTGAAGCTCAAAGAAATCCTTATTGCTGAGAAAACAAAAGTACCTATTGACAAAATCATATCTAGTTGATGTCTTGGAATTATGATGATGCTTGGTCTCACTGACTGCAGTAGCAGCCTTTATTGAAGAACTGTTAAGAAATCTAAATATAGCACAAAAGCCTGGTTTGTCAAAAAATGAACATGGAGGGAACAGGGAAAAACAAAGAGAGCAAGGCAGAAGAGTCAGAATGCTTTAACTTTATCATTCCCCTGAGCACTCAGAAAGTCAGCTAATGACCTTGTAGTACACCTTAAACCTAGGCTTTAAACCATCCATGGCCCCTGTATACTGTCAGAACAGATACTGATGACTTTTTCTGAACCTGGTCAGGGATATGTGTCCTAATACGGTCTCCTCAAATTTTCATGGTGAAAAGTCAGAATGTGTTACATGTTCTTTCCGTTTGCAATGTCACAGTCACACAGTAAGCTAAAATGGCATTTTTCTGATTAAAATATTTCTCCAGCAGCAAGCCACAGATCTGCAGCAGTACATAGCACTGGGATTTATTTTTTTTATATCCATTTGCAGAAAATTAAATATGTAGTTTATGTCCACTTTTATGCTTAACATAACAGCAGCTACATCAAAAAGTTGGTATAGATCTGGTCCAAGCTTTCATATATTATTCTGCAGATGACAGAATGAAGTCCCATAGAAATGTTTTCAAATAAACATAAACATTTATTTAAAGTGGTCACTCACAGGACAGGTACTTTTCCCCAGAAATATTACCTGCAGTCTGTTTCTGGAAACGTCTGTGCTTTAAGTGGTTTCTGTAGTGTTTGCAAAGCCTCCAGACATACAAGCCATTGAGAATACAACTGAAACTGCGTGTTGTCTCACCCTACAGCAGTTTGTAGTGTTGCCTGCAAACAAAAGTAAAAGTCAGACCAATTATGGCTTGAACATTACCTGTGCAACACTGATAACTGACTAACCTTTTTCATTTCTGTATTTTTGTAATACCTCAAGCATAGGATATGCTTCCCTTTCAAGCTCCAACCCACTCCTGACCTAACAGCTCTCATTCAGGTCGGGGTAACTTTCACTTCCATTTGTTCCATGAAGTCAGACTCCACTGTCTGTTTACTTCATTTTCTAACAACATTTTCACCTTCTCCAATGCAAACTCATAGAATTTTTACTAAGCATTACAGATTTTCTTTCTCTGCCTTCAAATCACTTACTGAAACATTGATTTGCAGCTAAAGATCACTGGCAGCCATGCTAACCGTTATCTCACTGTCTTCACGCTCACCCATTTTAAGACTGTAAACTGCTTAGGAAATATATACTATCTGAGACACAGACTACGACCAGAATTCCTATGGGCAGATAGAAAGACAATATAGGATAAAAAATAGCAATTTTTGTGAGGAACATCAAGATGAGAACAATTGGTAAATGAAGAGCAGTACTTCACAATGCATCACAGAGGCTTTTGATCAGTATCTACCCAAAAAGAAGAATGCCATCCACTAAGCTGGTAATGCAGATGAATCACTCAAAGCATCCACGAGTCTTTTTATGGCAGTCATTTAACTTAAGTCAGGTAAGCCTACAAAATATAAGGGGGAGAAAAGCTCAAGACAACAAGGCAGAAGAAACAGAGGGGTGGAGAGTATTTTTAAAAAGAATTCTTTTGTTTATCTATACAGTTTTACACAGTTTTATAGTTTCCCCATATGTAGTTCAATTTTTCCACAATGGTTACTCCACCTTTATACCAAATGACTTGGAACATAAAGAGCTCATTTAATACAGGCATTGTTGTTTACAGTGTTTAAAAATTCGTAAACTCACTGTATAAGCCCACTCGCTGAGATTCACGCTAAATAGTTTTCCCTGAAAACAGTGTCACACCTGCATAAAAGAAAATTGGTTATAAACTGGGGGGAAAAAAGGTGAAAAAAATTATGTGCAGAATTACTTAGAATATTTAACTGCCTCAACTTACACTGAAGAAAATACTAAAATTAAATAATGATGGAGATTATCAGAGCAATATATTTTATAACGTTTGTGTGAGTTAGGCATATGGTGGTCCCTAACAAGAAGCAGGATGTGCCACAATGCCTACTTCCCTTGAAACCTAGTTTGCATACATGTTATATAGATTGTTCTACAGAAATAATAGAATAGGTTCCTTGTTCAGTTGTGGGTTTTTTTCCTAAATGGAACACTCTAAAAATCAAGGATTCTTTACAGAAAATGAAAAAAGTAACATTTGAGAGCAGCATAAAAGAGGAATAATCAATGAGAAAAATAACAGGGGGTTTTCTTCTTTTATTTATTATGGTAGCATTTGGGAACCTTACACTCGGATCAGAATACCAGTGTGTTTGGAACTGTGAAAGAATATATATTAAAAAAAAAAAAAAAAAAAGAGAAGAAAACATTGCTGTTACTATAACCTGAACTTCATCATAACTTGATTCTGATTTTATAACACACAGGTATACTGAGCTTTGTACTCCGCTCAGAATGCAAAGCACACATGCCCTTTGCAGACAAATGCAATTTTTCTGCTTTATTCAAGTTATAATAGGAAAGGTGTACAAGAACTTACAAAAGCTTTAGATAAAAGCTCTCTCTTAGGTAATTCATAATATTTTTTACATAACAAGATAAAGATTAAAGGAACTTGCTTCCTAAAATTGGGACAGAACATCAAGAAAGCATGTAGATTTGGTTCTATAAGCAATCTGAACAATTTTTCATCATTAAAAGTCATAAAAATCTTGAAAATCTCTGATATGTTCAAAACATCAGGATATATCTCCACTTTTTTTGGAACACAATGTTAGAATCATTCTAGCTGTGGTAGACCTTTGACTTTGTGATGATATAGCAAAAATATCCAAAAAATAGTGGTGTGGCATGAATCTCAATGTATTATTGTCTATGGACATCAACTTGGTAAGTACAACTAAGTCCAGGGTATGCATGATGGCAGGAATTTTTAAGGAATGAAGAATGTGAACACAAGAGGTAAGTTAGTCCTTGTGTTAGACTGAAAATATCCTCCAAAAGTTTCAAGAATGCTGTTTGCTAAGACACCTACTAAAAGGAGATCTTCTTGGGGCTTGGAACTTGGCCCGTTCTATGCCTGACTGATCCCAGGAAAACAAGATTCTCTGCTTAACTATCTCAGAAAGCATAAAAAATGTTATTTTAATTACTACTCAGTAAAGAAATACTCCATTTTGTTGAGCTTTTCTTCATGCTCGCAATACTCTGTTGGCAAATACTTCTTTATCTTAAGTACCAAATGCTTTTTTTTCCTTGTCTGTATAAATATTATTTTCATTCTGGCCACAAAGAGGAACTGACATTACCTTCATCAAATAATTTAGAATCAATAAAATAGTTGTTTTCTGGAATTTGGCAGAGCAAAACATTGAAACCACAATCCTCTGCAGTGGCCATAACCTGAATCAGAAAATTAAGATATAGATATAAACATCCACCATAAACTTATGTATGGCATGTTTATAATTTTTTCCCCACACTCAGCATACTAACCCATGCACAGGTATTAAGTTCATGTCTTGTTTGTGATTAGGCAAAATTAAAAACCCGGACTTTTGATATTACACATTATTTTAATGATGATGTTAAAAATGTTATGAGTAGGACAATATTTAACTCAACGCAATCTGTCCACTTGTGTACTCCCTAATTAAGGGAAGACACATAAGTGATTGTGGTGAAGAGTATTAATGATAAAAGGAGAATGCATGGCTGCTTCAAAATCATAGGGGTTGCAACAGACAAATGTTGTTGCTTCTGAGATACTGTTTTCCAAAAGCAGTTTTTGCAAAGCATGATGCTGCAATACCTTCTCCTTATGAGTTAGGAGATTGCTAATTATTTTTCTGGTCAATTCAACCAGTCAGGTAGCCAAGTCTGCAAAAAGTAAATCTTTCTTTCTTGCTGCTTGTCTCCCTTGTCACCTTATCTTGGCTCATTTCCCTTTCCCTTTCTAGCCAGCAGCTATTTGCATAACATTCTGTTGCAAAAGCCAATGAGGGCTGTTTTAAACTTTTTCAGAGGTGTTTGTTATTTTTCTTTTGCTGGTCAGACAAATTAATTTGCATTTTAAGCAAAATGAGAGAATAAGTGAAAAAGAAATCCAGTGTTAAAAGTGTGATTAGCTCTGATATACAGTATTCAAGATAAGCCAGTTTCTTGCTTCCCACTCTGTGCGACTGATTGGCCATACAAAAGATTAAAAAACTAATATAGTTGTTTTGATCAAGACTCTTCCTTCGGAGCTGGTAATGACACTCACTAATACATTCCCAATGACACCTGGGATGGCTCCAAAGAAAACTGCAAACAGGTTGCGACACACTCTCTACTGGCTTCATTGCACTAAAAAAAAATGGGGACTTCTGTCACACACCTTTCTCCCTAGTATGAAACCCAAGTGAAGCTGGGGTAGGAGTGCTTCATAGCAGAGTACTTCTGGATTCCCAGAAATGGCAACTTTTGCCTTAGGAATCTGCTATGGCACATTTTGAGTTCCATGCTGGGTCCTTCAGGTTTAGTTGAGAATGTCTCCACTGTGTATCCAGTGTTCTCCCTTAGGTGCCATAGTCCAAGACAGGAGGAGGAGGAAGATGCACAGCAGAAGCCTCTTCTCACCCAGAAAGCCATCTCCATTGGCTCCCTCCTTTGCACGTGGATAAAGAGAGGCAAAATGGCTGGATCACTTATAGTTGAACATTTTGACAAAATTATTCCGTCAATGAAGTTGAAAGAAAGCCTCTAAGAACTGTGTGAACAGTGGATAAGTTAACCTTTTGGATGAATTGAAGCTATGCTTTCTTCATATGCTGCTCAGTGACTTCAAGCTGATTAAAACCTGAATACTCCATGAATGCATCAGTTAGTAAACTGATGTTTCACTTCAAATGTATATTCCTCAACTGATCTACCTATATCAAATAATTTTGTGAATAGTTTCTTAAACCACTTGTGAAAGTACAGCTTCTTCTTTTGGATTACTTCTCATCCCTGATTTACATCTTTTGTAGCTACTAACAAAAATAACTGTGGAGTTTTAAATATTGCAAAGATATATAATTCAGAATTAACATTGTCTCTTGCCTTGCCCCTTTTCCTCTAAGACCCTTTCACTATCATGTTTCAAATATCTGTTGTGACAATTTATAAAAAAGTGCATTAGCTATTGCTTTCATTTGCCCTTCATTTCCCCATGCTTCATAAATTTACAAGGAAAGGTGTTGGAGATCAGACAAAAGCATATCTCTAGCATATCTATTTCTCTTTGGCTTATATTAGGAGTGGAAAGCCAGAAACTCAGTGATAAGCATTAGATGTACTGCATCTGAAATATTGTTTTTGAAAACAGAAAATTAAAATCTTCTGCTGGAGTTGTGAAGCTATTGAATGGATGTCAGAAAACATGAAAAACCACACAGCTCTCACCAGTATTTTATTTTTTCTAAAAATATGATACTTGATCCATCCTTCCATGCACAATCACACACAAACATACACGCACACGCACACAAAGCCACATTCTAGTCCAATGATGGAGTAAATGCTGTGGTTAAAAAACCCAATATACAGCTGTGAACAAGTGATAAAGCTGCCAGCTCAGCTGTAAAGACATGTCCAAGGCGCTTTTTTTACCTCCCTTAGGAACAATGTGAATAGGGTTGTGATTGCTTCCTGTGGCATTTTATCACATAAAGCAAAATGTCCATGTTGTGTGGCAACATTTCATCAGTGTCTCATCACTCTTTATTGGATATGTCATGGCAGTTCAAAACTGCATGGCAACCTTTCTTTGAGATGTGATGATTTTAGGAAGCCTGACACCACGTTAGTTCCCTCCATCCTTGTAAACCTAAAGCCCAGTCCTCCAGAAGTTTCATATAAAAAATTTCAAACAGAAAGCAAGGGAGATATGTTGCCAAAAAATGCAGATTCACTGAAATAAAAATATTCTTATAAGCATTTTGGTTTCATAAATGCACAGCACAAACATAGGCAGGCTTTGGAGCAGAATAACACCTGTCTCTGATATCTGTTCTTTTCCTAGCTAACCTTGAAGGCAATTTTGACCTTGAGTCACAAGTTCAACGATTTTAAGAAGCTAGCAATATGCTTATGAAAACTGGAGATTCTACCATTTCCAAGCCTGGAACTGCAGAAGACCTAATCATGTGTACAGGACTGGGGTCAGAGATACTGACAATGCACTTGTATCACAACTAGACTTCTGAAGTTGGTGAGTGCCAGTTCACAGCGCAGAGCTCAGCACTTCCACACCTCCTGCAGAGAATTTGTGATCCTAGAGAAACTCAAAGGAACAGCCTAAGCCAAACTTTTCAGAGTCTACAGAGTCCAAATAATTAGAAGTTCTTAGTTTGAGAAGGACTTCCCAAGCTGTCCTCTCTGAAAACAACTGTAAAAATAATTGTTCACCAAGCCAGAACGTCTAATGAATCATTTTGTTGGGCTGAAACTAAGGTGACAGCATGCTTCCTCAAGCTGGGAACAAGGTTTACAGAGCCTACAAACCATATGCCTGACCACTGCTCTTCTGAGACTCTTGCAAACTTGTATTATCTTGATGCAGTGTGAGGTGCGGGGTGGAAAGAGTGCCGCGTCCATCCCGAAAGCGTGCCTTCGGAGCAGCTCGGGTGGTGCCACACAAACACTAGGACATGCTCTGACACACCAGAGTTGGTGGATACACGTAGCCACTCACACACACAGAGCCAAACAGCTTCTGCAGCGCCGCCGGAGACAAAGAGGCGAGAAGGGTCCTTGGTATAGAGTTCCAAGGGGTTTATTGGGGTCCACCCTCGGAGGGATCCAGGCACAAACAACCCAGTGCACTGCGGGGTCCAGGGTTTTATCCAGGGTGGCACCGGAGGCACGCAGAACATCAAAGACCAATCATCTGGGGCCCAAGGTGCGGAGAGAATGTGGGGTAACAGAACAGTGACCAGTGGGGAAGGCGAGGGGTGGAACAAGGGAACCGGGAACCAGCGGGGTATCAAGGAAAGGAGAACTATCTAGAACATGGACTTAAAAAGGGTAAAGGTGGTGGTAAGACAACAGGCCATCTAACTGAGGGTAATTAACATAGGGAAGCAAGGTCTTGTGGGATCTCGCCATGACCTGAAGGGTGGTCTTAGACCTCTGAACCTGCCCACCAGCAGACCTCCACTCTGGAGGGGGGCCTTGTGGCTCCTTGGTCGATCCCATGGTGGACTCAACCACTATAACATTATCTATCATGCCTTGATCAGTTTCTGAAGATTTCAGATGTTGATAAGGACCTGCAAGAAAGATTACTTACTACATATTGCCTCAGTGATTTCAGTAGACTGAATGTGAGGGCCTAAGTTCTTGATTTTTAAAGCACTAAAAGTTGTCCTCCCACTGTTCTCACGTAAACCAAAGGGTATGAGAGATAAAATCATAGAAGCATAGAATGAATAAGGTTGTAAAAGACCCTTAAGATCATCGATTCCAACTCTTATTTGAGCACTATCAAGTCCACCTAAGTGGACATCTAAGTATCACATGTCCCTAAGTGTCACATCTACACATCTTTCAAATACTTCAGGGATGGTGACTCAACCACTTCTTTGGGCAGCCTGATCTATTGCTTGACAACCATTTCTGTGAAGAATTTTTCCTAATATCCAACCTAAACCTCTCCTGGGGAAACTTGAGGCCATTTCCTCTTGTCCTGTCACTTGCTACGTGGGGAGAAGAGGTCAACCCCCATCTGGCTACAACCTCCTTTAAAGCAGTTGTAGAGAATAAGGTCTCCCCTGAGCCTCCTTTTCCTCAGGCTAAACAACCCCAGCTCTCTCAGCCATTCCTCATAGGACTTACCCTCTAGAGCTTTCACTGGCTCCATTGCCCTTCTCTGGACTGGCTCCAGCATCTCAATGCCTTTCTTGTAGTGAAGGGCCCAAAACTGGACACAGGATTCAAGGCGTGGTCTCACCAGTGCCAAGTAGATCACTAGTCCACACTATCTCTGATGCAGGTCAGGATGACTCTGGCCTCTTGGCCACCTGGGCACACCCTGGCTTACATTCAGCTGCTGTTGACCAGCATCCTCGGGTCCTTTTCCAATGGGCAGCTTTCCTGCCACTCTGCCCACAGCCTGTAGCTCTGCATGAAGTTGTTGTGACCCAAGTAAAGGACCAAGCACTTGGCCTTGTTGAACCTCACACAACTGGCCTCCACCCATTGATCCAACTCTCCAGATCCCTCTGCAGAGCCTTCCTACCCTTCAGCAGATCAACATTCCCCCCCAACTTAGTGTCATCTGCAAAATGATTGAGGGTTCACTCAATCTCCTCATCCAGATTATCGATAAAGATATTAAAAAGGATTGTCCATAATACTGAGACTTGAGGAACCCCACTAGTGACTGGCCACCAATAGGATGTAACTCCATTTACCACCACTCTCTGGGCCTGGCCAAACAGCCAGTTTTTTACCCAGCAAACAGTGTCCACCTTCCAAGCCATAAGCAGCCAGTTTCTGCAGGAGAATGCTCTGGGAAATGGTGTCAAACTCCAGGCAGAAAAAAGGCCTTTTCCTCATCCACTAAAAGGGTCATCTTCTAGAAGGAGATTAGGTGGGTCAGGCAGCACATGCTTTTCCTAAACCCATGCTGGCTGGCCTCATCCCCTGGTTGTCCTGCAAGTGCTGCATGATGGCATTCAAGATTATCTGCTCCATGAACTTCCCCGGCACTGAGGTCAGGCTGACAGGTCTGTAATTCCATGGAATTTTCATCCAGCACTTCCTGGGCATCACTTTGTTAACCTCTAGTCCCCTGGGACCAGTTAGCAAGGACTGATTGGTGAGCACTTCTGCTGGTTCCTGCAGTACCCTTGTGTGGATTCATCTATCCCCATGGACCTCTGTGTGTCTAAGAGATGTAGCAGGTAGCTGACCATTTTCCCTTGGAATACAGAAACTTCATTCTGCTCCCCATCCCTGTCTTCCAGCCCAGGGGGCTGGTAGCCAGAGAAGAACTGATCTTACTACTGGAGACTGGGAGAAAAAAGACATGAAGCTCCTCATCCTTTTCCTCATATTTGCCACTATGTTTCACCTCAAATTCAATAAAGGATTAAGATTGTCCTCAACTGTCCCTTTGTTGCCCTCAATAGCCCTCTACACTCTCCTAGGGATATGATTATCAGCCATGATTGCACAAGAATAAAGATTTTACAGGCTAGAACCTATCTATATACAAATAATATACTGAATTCAATGCAGCAAAATTGAATATAAAAGTGTACATAGGCCCCAAAGAGAGAAAAACTCATCATTCTACAAGGTATCACCTCATGATGATTACAGGTAAGTTAATTTTTACACTGGGAACAACAGGTTGCTTAGCAACAGGAAGACACAAGATAGACAAACTGATATATTATATCCGGTGCTTCAGAAAGGCTAACTTTACAAAGCTCAGGAAAATTTGAACAAAGATAGAGCTGTTTAAAAGCATTCCAAAGGAAGGTCTTACCAATGTAGTGCACAGTGGCACTGATACTTCCCTTTCTCTACTGAAAATATTTTACCACATACATTCTTGTGCTAAGTTCCCTTTCCACAGACCTATTGCCACACCCCGGCTGACCCAGATCACTGTCCTTTGCTGTCATTTCCAACATTTCCCTAGCTTCCAGAAGAAATTCTTGTTATTAGTCCCTAAATGCTTTACCTGGCACTTTTCATTATTAAATGTAATACTATTCTATTCCTGTAGTCTTTTAGGTCATCCAATCTCTTCTTTGTATTAATAATACCTCCCAAATTTTTCCATAAGCAAATTTCATTACCACGTTCCTACTATTTCTGCCAAGATCCTTAATTAAACTATTATATGAGATCAACCTCCAAAACCAATCCTTGAGGAAAGGTACAGACAACCTTTTTTTCACCACAATTGTTCTTTCAACCAATGTGTTGCCATATTGTCTTTAGCCAGTTCTCCTGTATTTCTGTCTATTTCACTGCTCTTCATTTTAACTAGTGTCTTACCAAATGGTGATATACTGAATGCTCAGATGAAGATCAGATAGAATGAATGAATTTCCATTACTTTCCATATCATCTAAGAATGATAAAGAGGCTTACCTTGGCATGTCTCATCTTTAGGAGTCTTAAAATGATTAGCTGACAAAGCTAGTATGATTTACATTCATATTAAAAACACTAGGAAGTAGGGAAATTTCAGAATAGATACGTGATCAGCTAAGGAAACATCTTTAAAGAAATAAAAGGTTTCAGCACACGAATAACTAGGTTGTCATCATAACCGAGCAAAATTGTGGAGAAACACAAAAACTTAAGACAGGAATACAATTAATGTCAAGAATTTAGATTTTATGGAAAACAGGCCTTTTCAAACAAAAGTGATTTCATTCTTTCATAAGACTGACAAATGGAATGATATACCCTTTATATATAGACTTGAAAACAATTCAATGTGCACTGCATTACACTTTGATTAATAAATGAGCATCACATACTATCAGAGAAGCATGTGACAAATAGTTTAAAAGTTACCATGGACATTATATATTTTGACTCCTAGACTGACTCCTGGAGTCATCTAAAAGGATGTGCATATTCTCTCCGGTCTATATTATATATTGTACCACCCAGGTTATGGGGTAGCCTTTATTTTTTTGGTTTTGTTTTTATATTTCATGAAGTGGAATCAGAGAGATGAAGAGAGATGAGGTAGTGTGCAAAAATTCCAGAAATCATTCTTATTTAGATATTTTTAATATGCAAGGATTGCCTGTGTAAGTGAGCTTGAAATATCTTTGGAAAGTGTATTAACTTATTAAGCAAGCAAAGACAGATTCATCCTGGAGAGTCTTTGAAAAGGGAATAGACCGTTCCTGTGATCGTGCTAAAAGACTGACAGACAAGGAAGGCTAAGAACTTGGATGCAATGGCAATGTGGTCAAGACCCATTATTAGATTCTACCTTACTGAAATACCTTCAAGAACTCTTCTCACTGAAGACTGGGAGTGTTTCTCAGGCTGTCCCAAAGGCACTGTTTCAAGGCTTGATTCTATCCAAAATTTTCATTAGTAAGCTAGTTAAAAATTATTACACAACCATACAGTAAGCAGAGTGATAAATAATGATGAGGAAAAGGAATCATGCAGAACAATCTCCCTCACTTGCTAGGTTTGGCTTCTATTTAAACAGCATAGAATTTACTAATCAAAATGCAAAGTTTTATTTGTAGAAACCAAGAGTAGAGGTAAAAGCCACAAGTATGACAGATTGTATCCTGAAAATTAGTGACTAAAAATCATGTAAGAATCATAGTAGACTACCAAATAAGCATAAACAGCTGGTGCATGCTACCACTATCCAAGGAAATTGCACCTAGGTCTAGTCTATTCAACAATTTCAGTCATTGGGGAAAATGTGTCTCTTCATTTGGCTTCTCATGTTCTATTGCTAATCAATTCCTAATTATCTTCAAACATATTGACCTGCTCTCACTGTTTATGCCATATAGATTAATGAATGACATTCTAAAGAACACAATATTACACTTGGAGAGCAAGGGATTCATGTATTATTCACTCTGCGTAAATATATACTGTTACCTCTTATTTGATCTAAGTCAGACTTTGGAACTTGCAGATTGTTTGTGTGAGGAGATGCTGATAATGCAATCTTATTTATTTACATCAACATTTAAAAAATAGAAACCAGAGAACTAAATAAGTCTCTAACAATTCTACCCTGGAATTCTCCGTCCCAAAAGCTTCCTTTTTCCACATTGCCAAGACTGGTCCAGGCTATGCCTGGTCCTTCCTTGGTAGCTCCTCTCTTTTCTCCTATGAGTTTTCTTCCTTAACAATGCAACAGCCCAAAAAATCTCACCAGCCTTTCATCTGCTTTTCTTTCATACCCAGAAATATGTACCCAGGTTTAGGAGTGAGGCTGCAGTCTAGTTCTTTGAAGAACTAACTGCTTTCTTTTTTCCCCTGTGGTTGTGCTTTTCCATCTTGATGCAGAAGCAACACATTTGGAGGAGGTGAAGGGCTTGAGAGGTGAAAGAATAAAACATGAAAAGGAAAATGCTGTTGCGTAGGCAGAGTAGGGAAGAGGACAGAAGAAGTCATTGTACATAAACAAAGAGAAAGCACATGCCTTGGGAAAACACAGGAGAGAAAAAAATAGACTTGAAGAGAGGAAATTGACACTGGAGGCTCCTTTGAGCACTTATCCATGTTCACAAGTCTTTTTCTCCTTTGGTACTCCCAACCAAGTTCAGTACCCTTGTGGAAAACAATGCCTTCCAATATGCTACACTGGAAAAAGCATTCCTAGTTTTGTCAGTAAAGCTGAGAAAAAGGGGAAGAATATTCTGAATCTGTGCTTTGTCCAGTTGAAGATAAAACTGCATTTCTATCCTCTGCTGGTCTTTTCCTAGGCAACCTAATTTCTCCTGATCAAAGATTGTGTGACTTATTCTGGCTTCTGCCAAATGTCATGGCAGCCAACAATCTGTCAGAGCCTGCCTTCACCTCTTCCATGCTCTGCTATTCCTATGAGGACAGCTGGGAGAGGTGCTTGGAGAAGGGTATTCTGACTTTATGGAAGGGAAAGGTTGAGGTCCTTAGGTCACTTTTTTTTTTCCTGCTGCTTTAACAGTTTCATACGAAACAGGAATTATGAAGACTCTGTTCTTTTTCTGACTTGCTGATCTGGACAGAAGTAAGATAAGTAAGAACTGGTGTAGCATTTTAAACCACTGTAAGCCTTTTTTCTCCGTTGATGTAATTAAAAAAGATGGAAACACACCAGATACACAGAGGACTCAGCAATATACCTATAAACATGCACAGAATGAAAACAACCCCTGAACACAGAAGCCAAAAAAACCCCTCCTGTCTGACCTTTATGTTCATTTAGAGCCTGTTTCAATAGATGAGGTTAGATTTGAGCAGATACTTAAATTTGGTCCATATTGTCTTTTGAAGTCTACTCTAAAAATGCAGTACTCTAGTTTTCCTGTACAGAGTGCAAGTGCAATAACAAGTTTCAAAGCATGCCAAGTAATAATACTATGCCAGGGACATGTCTCAAATAAACACTGAATTTGAAGCACCTTGGTATATCAAGAATTGATCCAAGTACTTCTCACAATTTAGAAGGTTAATCCTGAACTATATATATTTTCAGAATTTAATACTTTAAAAGGGAAAACACCCCTTATCAAGTATTATCTTACCAAAACCTTGGACTTGGCCAAGGATAGATACAAGACTTTATTTGCAGAGACATGAACAATGATAGCACAGTTTACAAATCCCTCTCCTAAGCAGAGGTTGTATTTCCAGTGTTTTAAGTATATTTAGGTATTCTGCATCATATGGCCAAACTTTACAAGAGTATGTGTATAAAATAGTCTTTACAGGAATAAATAACTGTTGTTGCATCAGGGCCCATATGCTTGCTTACCTCATAGGAGCACAAATGTGCTATTTTAATTCTCTTCACTACTTTCATTTAAAGAACATTTTCCCCTTCTGGACTAAACCCATAATTAGAATTATTACAATATGAAGAGAAGTGAAAGCCAGGGGAAGAAGAGAATGTGTCCAGAGGAAAACATGAAGGGGGAGACCCTTGCATTCTGCTGCTATGAGTATCGTGAATGGGGGCCTGTAACAAGTGCTTCTACACAAATGGGTGCAGTGTGAGAAACATTGAGAGGAATTACCAGTTCTTGTGTATCTGTAGAGAAATTATATCAGATAGAGAAGTGTGATGGACCAGCTCCCATGATTAAGTGCTGGAATAACTTTTTGTGCAAGTTTTTTACATTAGTGGACAGATCAACGCAGGTGACGTTGTGGTATGTGTCTGTTATATATCATCTGATCAGAAATATCAAAACAAAAGTTTCTTTAGACACAACACTTTCTCTTGCCCTGGTAGCATGGGGGCTTCAGCCACTCTGATATCTGCTGGGAAAACAGTTTGGTGCAAACAATCAAGGAGATTTCTGGGGTGTGTTGTCAAAAAGTTGAATTGCTCCTAATGAAGGGGATCAACTAATTAGAGATATGCTCTGCTAGACCTCTCACAGAGCTAAGAACTGGCCAAGGATGTGAAGGTCAAGGGCAGGCTTGGCTGCAGTGACTTTAGGATTGTGGAGTTTAATATTCAGAGAAAAAGTCATCAAAATAGTAGAATCACAACCCTAGACCTAAGGAAAGCAAATTTCAGATTGTCATGAATCTGCTTGGCAGGGTAGGATAAGAGACATCTTCAAAAAAAAATGGAAAACTTGAGGAAGCACATAGTTACTTTTTGAAATATGTATACATTCATGCAACTTCTCCTGTTTAATATTCGTACTTTCACTAAAGTAATAATAGCAGAGAGAAGAGAGAGGATCATTAATCACTATATACTCAGCTCCTCAAAAATGTGACCTGAAATTAGAAAACTGCACTAGAGTCTAAGTACGAGAAGTAAGTAGTGGTTAACATTTGCATAAGATATGTAATATGGGCAATATAGACAACATGGATTATATAATGCATATACTTCTTATGATTAATAATATATGTATGATGATTTTTTAAACATTGATATGTCATAATTGGGCCCTAACTACATATAGAACCATTTATACCAAGGTGGGAAGTCTATTAAGCAAATATGACACCTGAAAATGTTCATCAAAATGAATTTGGGGCTTTCAAAATTTTTGAAGGTCTATCCATTGTAAAGTACAGATTTGGAAACATAACCTCAAATTAACAAGTACGGACAGAGGTAGGACAGGCTATACAGGAGCCAGAAGACTTTAAACAAGGGAGAACATTTTCTCTAGAAGGCACGTCAGAACAAATTAAACTAGGCTCCTACTCTGAAGTATTTCATAAATGGATCTCTACTAAACACTGAGGAAGTCTAGAGAAATTAGCCTCCTGTGCCTGAAGCTAGTCATTGTAAATACCCCCTAATGTCCTGCTTGATACTGGGTCTTTATATAAAAGTAGATCTAATAATTGGACTATCATAAAAATATGGCAAAGGTACTTGGGCAGAGAAGGAAGGTTTCTTTGATGTAGATTTGAATTTTGAACTTCAAGAGACGCATAATGATATTAAAATAAATCAGAAAGAATCCTTGTGGTTGAGAAGACAAAGATAAAAGCAGAATATAAATTTATTCTACCTCCATTTCTCTCTGACCATTAGTTGGAATCCTGAACTAATGAATAAATGAAAAAGCACTAATGCTAATATTTAAATATTAACATTTTTTTACTTTAAAAGAAGTAGAGACTTTTTTTCTGACCTTTATTTACCATTTAATTATTCCATTCTGCAGGAAATATCTAGGATGAACTCATTCTAGGATACTTATGAAGGCAAGAAATACACATTTAAAATTTGCTCAGGCACAAACTGCAGGACCAGATTCTTTCTAAGTCAGAATTTAAAGCAGAAAAAAAAAAAAACTCTGCTGGATGTAAGATAAATTAGCCAAATGTCTAATGAAACTTGTTTACACAGCACTGTAATAAAAATATAGATGTTATGCATGAGCATCCTAAGCACGTCATATTACCAGTCTGAAACACTTTATATCACCTTGAAGGTCCTTTAGACAACAGTTTGAAGACAACTTTTTGCTTACTCTCTTGGGTTTTTTTCCTATTTACATTCCTTGAATATGTACAAGGTTAACTTTGAAAGAGGTGATGCATTCCCTCTGTGCTTTCCATATTGGGAAAGGTATTTTGGATATGTATCTGTTTTATCTTTATTTGAAAGGATTTCACGAATAGATTGTTTTATATTTCTATTCATGATCAAAAGAGAAAAAGACCTGGATAAGGCATGATCAAAAGAAATTTAAAAACAATCCCATAATACTTAATTTGAGCATAAATAAATAAATAAATGCAAGTCAGATAAGACTGAACAAACAGATGGCAAATAAAAATAACGTACAAATACCAATTAACTTACGACTGTGCATAAGACCTTTCATGCAGTACAAAAAATCTACAAAAACAAAATCTGTAGCAAGTAGTGGGTTTACTCTTTCTACATAAAATAAAATTTTCAGGTTTGAACTGAAAAGATATTTTAGTAAAGATATTTTGTTTCTTCAATTTTGCATGGACTTTTGCATGTTTAATACAGCTTGATATGAAGAACAAGGTTTACAAATGTAAACCAACAGAATAACCAGCATCCATGTGACAGGAATATCCCTGTATTCAAAATAGAAAGGAAAAAAAAGATGTTGAAATGCCAGCCTCATTAGTGCAGTATTTGGTATAAAAATATTGAAATTAAAATATTATTAAAGGCCAGAAATTGATTCAATATTGAATACTGCTTCAAAGGCAGTGCCTTTGTCCTTAGGAAGTATGACAATGCAGATTTCAAACCTGTAAAGATTTGGGGATACAGTGCTGTAAATATTCAGTAATTTATCACTGGGGTAAGACAGCAATTAATTACATCGACATGAGGTAATAAACTCATTGGCTAGTATTGACTACTATTTAAAATAATTTTGAATATTCCCTAGATAATCACCATATTATGACATGGAACACACTCAGCATCCAATAGGAGATGACTTATTCATAGAAGAGGTGAGTTTAAAAGCTTAGTGAGAAAAATCTCTATGGATTTTGTCTAAAATCAATGGAGAAAATAAAGTTCTTAAGTGAAAAAATCAGAACAGTTTAATTAGGGTACAACTCTGAACCATCCATAAAAGAAGCCTTTCAATTAGCTATAACGAAAGCCGAGGGAAACTTGGGAAACATAAGTGCTAAGAACACCCACCTCTGTCAGTGTAAAATTGGAACTGTGGCTGCTGAATGGTTATTACACCTTAGGGTTCAAAACTTTAAATTAATTATCATTAGGTCTAAAGGAGAGGGGAGAAAAAAAATCCCTAAGGTTGTATTCAAATGAATTAAAGTAGAATGGAAAATAAATGGTTGCTCACACACCTTCTAGTCCTGAACTTCAAAATAAGGACTAGGGACAGTATTTCCTAGGATGTCCCAAGTGATTGACAGATTTATCATTATTCTCTTATACTAGTATTACTACTGAACCTTGGAACCACTGTCAGACTGTCCAAAACAGTGTTTAACATCTTTAAAGACATGGAAGACAGGTAACATTAGGGTGGGGGATCGAACACTAAAGTAATATACATGTATGCTAAATTACTTATCTACATCAGGCAATTTCTTGCATTTTTATAGATAAGAATAGTGGGTCTGCTCGTTATTCACTCTGGTTGACATTTCTCTAGTACTTAGCTGCATATAATCTTGCAAAATATTACCAGTCCCAACTGAAACTTTTTAATTCAGAGAATAAACTCTTTGGAAAAGTCTTTGTCTAGTTTAGTTAGCTTCTCCTGAAGGAAAGTTATATTATAAACTCAAGGAAAAAGTATTTTGAGGGGTAATTGTCCTGTGAAGATCTGGTACTCAAATGCTTTGACTTAAGACGTATTTCTGAAATGTGCCTTATCCAACTTCACGCAAATATATCTAAAATTGTCCAGGTTGGAAAACTTGGAATGCTGCCATTTACACATGCTCAGTAGAAACTTTTGATCATAACAGCTTTGTGTTGGTGTAGATGCTGCCTTTGTGAGGCAGCTTCAGCCAGTGCAGAGTAACACTTTCTGATAGTTCAGATGGCTGTGGACCATGAGGAGCCCAGGAGCAAATTCTATTTATCTGTACATAGAGCATGAGCACTCTCCTCTGCATTCACTGAGCACTGAGGAACTGTGGACATTCAAAATGGGAAAAGAAACAAGATGAACCTAAATGGGCATGAGAGAGTGAATTAGAACTGAAAAAATTGGAGGGAGAGCAGTTCAAAATTGAAACTAGAACTGCCGTAGGTAATAACAATCACACACACAATGGTAGAAACTAGAAAGTGAAACCACAACTGGGTTAGAAAACATGGCAAGACAAGGTAAAAAAAAACAAGAGTCAGGGAATAGGATGCAAGTAGAAAGAACTAAAGGGGTTAGTGAGCAAAATTAGCTGTGAAGGCATTTGGGACATCGAGATTGGGAAGGGATCTGGAAAGGGCAAGTGGTGAGGCAGTGGTACAGGTCTCAGCAGGAGCTCTGCCACTAGAGGGAACTGGGGCAAGTCACAAACTGTGCCATTGCTGCAGGAATGTAGGCATGGGAAGAGGAAGACTAATGGAGAAGCAAAGACTGGGCCTAAGCAAAAAAATGGGGGAAACATAGGGTCTGACTGCACCAGAAGATTACGAGTGTGGCAGAAGTCTGGAGTGAGGGGAGTAGCTGGATAATGTCCTGGTGCTTGTCCTGTCACCATGGAGAAGGCATATGAAGTGTTTTGTATAAAGCCTACCTAATCTTTTGAAGAGTCTCCTAGTAATTCAATAAATTACTTAAAAAAGAAGTAATCAGCAGGTGATACAGTCAAGTGTCCAGAGAAGGAATGCCCATTCTTTATGTGCTATTTGCAAAGCTCTAACCTTCTCAATGTCTAAAAAAAATGCTGGATCCCAGTACCAAGACAGGGGTCTACAAGATTGAAGTTCACCTTATTCTCTACATCTGGCAGTGACAAATGACCAGTATGGCCAGAAAAACTTAATGTACTACTTAATCACATACTACTATAAGCCATTACTCTGAGGTCACTAAGGAAAAGATGATATTAATTTGAGTTTGATTGGTTTATGAACATGATTACTTGACATGGTCATCAGTAAAAGATGAAAACTGCCTCAGTAGCAGCTTGAAAAATTCACCATCTCCTGCTTTTAGTAAAATTATACAGAGCTAACCTTTTCTGTTGGAAAAAAACATACTTCTCAAGCACATGCAGCAATACAGTAGCATTTTGTCATTTTCCTTTTTTATATGGGGGATATATTTATCTTTCAGCATGATAAATAACAAGTTCTACAGAACTGCACACATTAAATGATGCCAGAGCATAAAAGTGGCAATGCTGCTTCATATTACAAGAATATAATTAGATAAAATGTACAATAGTTCAAATTATTTTCAGGAACTTTAAATGTTATTATTGGTATGTAAATAAGTGGTAAAATGTGAAGAAGATAAAGCATTTTTCAGTGCTATAAAATTTATACAAACTAAATTATTTTCTTATATGTGAGTGAGAGAAGAGGCAATGCCTCACACATCACACCATGATTTTTTACATGCCCTGAGATACCTACACTGACACAGTAACTTTCATTCACTTGTTCAAAATATTACAGCTTTTTGAAACAAACAGCTGAGAACTGCTTTGCAAATTTCTCTTTAACACTTCTGTCCAAATGACATGATTATCTTCCTACTATGTAAAAAAAAAATGGGCAGTTGTTCATTACTAAGACAACAACATGAATCTCTGTCCCTTTCAATTGCCTTTCATCAGTCTATTTTAATATCCTGGCCCATAGGTTTTCATCTTGACTGCTAATCTTGCCACCAAATATCAGCAAAATCTGAGAAAGTATGCACAATCTCCCAAGTCATAACATGGACTACATATAGCACATAATCAGGGGCACATACTAAATGATCAGAAAACAGAAAAAAATCTGTTCTCCCATCTTAGGATGTCCTATGACTTTAGGAGATACATAATTTTAAATAGCAGTTGTGATTGAAGTTAATGGTATCCTTCTGAATGTCATATTTCACTTAAAGATAGTTTAACTTTTGGGCATCAAATATTCAGATATTGTCACTGTTCTAGGATTTTTTCCTTCTTTGTGGCTGTCACTGCAACTAGGATTGCTTTTAAAAAGTAACATAATTAATTTCCTAAAATCTCTTCAGAACAAATAATTTTTAAATGTCTTATTGTATTTTTAAAAGGAATGCTATTGTATTGTATTTAAAAGAAATGCTATTGCATATATTATATGCATTATACTTATGTTACAAAACATACACGTGTGCATAATTACCCTTCTAAGTACTCGATTTACTATAAGAAAAGGCTGTAATGTTCTGCAAAGCAATTGTTCCATCTTTGCTGAATTACAACCTTAATTGTAACTCAGGCATCTGTAACAAACATTATGAACAAGATGATTCTGATTACACAGTTTTTTCTAGAGATCATATATTCCAGCTCTAAATCACCTGTGTTGCAGCCCTGACAAATTCCAAAGCAGAGGAGCACCATCTAGTTGTTTCTATATCAAAGCTGCTGTCCTTTTTTAAAAGTATGTACTAGTTTTGATTGTATTCTTTTCACAAGCAATAAGATGTTAAATAATCATAATTGGTTTAGGTATATTTAAGCATGAAATTCCTTTGTACGGTTTAAAATCTATTTCTAGATGAATGCAAGACAGTATTCTAATAGCCAAGAATTTGACTTGGTTGGCTCTGTTGTGTTTGCAAGTAGGATTTGTGGCTAGACAGAGGACATCTCAGCATCATGCATCAGCAGGAATGATCTCAGGAACTCATTTGCACATCTCAGAGATGTGAGTGACACCTGCTAGTATAGTCAGGCTCTGTCAAAGTCTCCAGGAAAGGGGAAAATAGCAGATCTATGAGACATGATCTTGTTTTTTTATTCCTAATGTGGGATGCACACCCGTGGCTCTTCAGTCTTTCCTAAAGCAAAAACCTATCAGTCAGGTGGATTTAACTTTCTCACTTTTAACTGTAGAATTTTTTCATAGTGTTTAGGGAACACAATCAGGATTTTTAGTCCCAATTTCATCAGCACTCTCCTTGTTGAATACAGCAGAGATATTTTATGCAGACTGCTAGAAAGTGCAGAGTCAGGATCTTTGTTGTAATCAGCTCACCTGCAGACTAATACTGCAGACTACCCACTAAAATTTTAAATGGGTAATTTTATGTATGAATTCTTTAGCTTGTCAGCGTGCTTCTATGCAGTATATATACTACCACCAGAAGAAAATAAGTATTTGGCAAAAACTTAATACCTAAAGAGACCTACCTATATAAGCCTGCCTATAAAAAAGCCTGACAGGAGATCTAAGAAAGTCATTGTATCGTTTTTACAGTTTCCCAAATGAAAATTATCTTCATACTTTAAAACTTCCTAAGGCTGCATATCCAAAGGCACCTGGAGACCTACACTATATTCTAGACATTAATTTAATAAATCTGGAAAGACAGACACACAAAAGAAAAACTGTCCTGCAATATGCCTATTTCTTTGGTTTTGGCTGTTAAAAAAAATCTCCAAGCTACAAACTAAACAAGCTCAGTCATTGGACTGGGATGAATAAAATTACCTATTCTTAGAGACAACAGAATACAAGTAAACCAGAGGTGAAGAACTGTCTACAGGTCCGTAGACTTAATGAGGGAGCTGCCATGGGACAGCAAGAAAAAACACAAAGCACATGTATATATGTCTTCAGTGTTATGGTAGAGCTTGTAAAGAATTATTAATTGGCTGAAGAAAAAAAAGGACTAACAAGCTGGACAAACATTTTAACTCATTAAAGGTAGAAGTCTGTTTTAACCTGTTATATAATTCAGTTTTATAAGTTGGTAGGCTGGAAAACAGATGGCTGCTACAAATTCAATTCTTCAATTGAAAGAGCTGTTAGAAGCAGCTTTCCACGACTTCCCATGAGGTCAGATTTAGTATTAAATGAGCTAAAGCATTCTAATATTGTGAAAGAACATTTAAAGTTAAAATCACCAAAATGTATTTTCATGACCTAGTGCTAATGGTAGTGCTTCTTTGGCTTTGTTACCAGTAAGCTAGAGAAATTTCAGAGACTGACAGAAAAAAAATACTTTAAAACTGCAGATGGTACCTCATTTCCTATTCAGATCCTGGAACTCTATTGAACTTTCATAATCCGGATCCTGAAAATTATCTTCATCTGTCAGATAAATACAAATTAAAATAAAGAAACAAATGAAATAAAAATAAAGATTAATATAGAAGAGCTAGTTATTTCACCTTTTAAAAAGTTAAAATACCCAATACCAATACATCCTGTAGACCAATATTAGAACCATTATGCCAACCAACACCTACTATGCTTCTTAAATCAGTGTGGTAAGCCTGAATAAGTCAAAAAGAGCCAGAAAAATAAACAGAGGAAATACTTCAATATTGGTCAGCTACCCCCACTGGAAGTGGAGCAGTGTGTGAGAGTATTAAAACAAAGTCACTGGCAAATCTCCAAGATAACAGCTGTAACATACCCAGCAAAGTCATATATCATAACAAACAATCTCTGCAGGAACAGAGACCCTCTAAATAAAACAGAAATGGTTATGATTCTCTGCTTCTTGGGAAGATCTAAAATGTTAGCCAATACTTAGCTAGGTATGATCAGCCCAGCCATGGTGCTTTCTACATCCATGAAGCAAGTCCTTTGAACATCCAATCTAACCCTACAGTGTTGGGTGTGCTTGTACAATCAATCTCTTTCACAGATATCTGTAGGATGCCAAAGGCCTTCCTATTTCTTTTTCAACTCCTTTTTGTCTATACCTTACAAATTAGTTGATTCACTTTGCTGTCCAGATACTCCTGCCTTTCACCAACCACACTGACCACATTGTATCAGTATCTGAAAAAAGAGGTAAATTGTGAGACTGGGGAAAGTTGACAAAGTCTGATCCCCAAGAGTGCTCTATCTAGAGAGAAGTAAAATCCAGCATGGTAATGTCCCATTTTATCCCACTCCCAGTCTTTATTCATACTGAAAGGTTTGAATGGTCCCATGCATCTCCAGTGGGGTTTTCAGTCCACATCTACTGACAAGTTAAGGAATTAATACCAACCTTGTTGCAGACAAAAAAAGACTACAGTACATCTCAAGCACTCTGAAATGCCACAGATATTAGAAAAATATTCAAGCCCACTCTGTGAACAGCAGGTTCATACCCTGGCACCAGGGTTGTGTTTGTTTTGAGGAGGAGAGCTGTCACTCCAGATGAACTATGAGAGAACAGAAGGAGCCTAGTGTAGAGCTATGCCTAGGGCTACATTTTTCTACCTGAGCTATGGGTACACTCATCACGAGTGTCTCACTTTTTGTTCATCTGACGTGGACTCCTGCAAGCTGCTATCTTCTCTTGAAGCAGAGAAGCAGCCTGGGTAAGAAGAATGAATACTCCAGAACTGACCTCCTCACTCACACACCTTCTTCTTTGAATGCCCCAGTCAGCTGCTGGCCAAGAACCAAGGGGCAGATATCTGCAGATACTGGCATTTCTGCAGCTGTTGTTCCTGGTCCCAAATTAAGCTGGTTTGTTTTGTGGGTTTTTTCCATTTGTTTTTCAAGAGAGAAAAGGCAGGACAATAGCAAGGTCAAAAGAGCAGCAAGGCAGGTGTTATAATAGTGTGTCAAAGGAAAGTACACTCAGCATTCTGGCAGCAGGGGTTAGTCTTCTCTGTTAGGAAGTAACACTAAAATTTTTGGCTGATTTCTGATCTTGGGTGGGGGTTTTTTAATGGTCTGTACAAACCTATGTTTACTTATTTATTTATGGCTTACTGCTACAATATTTGTTTAAGGACAGATTCCGTTTAGACCTCAAGTATACATTGTAGTGAGCAGACTGACCTCTTTTCAGGTGGGAGAAAGAGGTGGCATAGGTGGGAGAGAGAGGTGGCATTGCTGGCAGGCAGGAATCATCAAGGATATCATTGTTGGTGCCAGACAACGTTAGCACATGCAATTAACACTTCATTTCCAGTAGTAAGTAAAGTTCTATTTTCTCTCCCTTGTTTAATAGGAATCTAGGCCAGGCTGCATGGAACTCTGAGCAACCTGGTCTAGTGAAAGATGTCCCTGCCCACAGCTGGGGGTTTGGAACCGCATGATCTGTAAGTTCCTTTCCAAGCCAGACCATTCTATGATTCTGTAAGAACTCACAGTCAGTAAACTGTGGTTTTGCTTTGAAAAATTAGTTGACCAACTCAGTAAGCAAACTGCATGGCTGATGATTATCATAACATTTTATTTTCCCTAAAGACATTTTTTCTTATGTTTGTGAAAAAGCGTAGTAGCTAACAGTCATTGCCAAAGACCTGCTTCCTTCCTAACAATCTTATCTGGACCTCAGCCATGTTCCTTCCCTGTTACTCTCTCATTTCCCTGAAACTGTTTGCTCACTCTGCTTCCTTTTGGTTGCAAATACTATTAATGAGAATGTGAAGCTCTTAAAGAATATGTAAAACTCCATTATGTTTACTTCACGCTCTAGTCAAAACAGCAGAGCTGCACCGTTTTATAACAATTAATTACAGCCTTTTGAAACAATGAAACTTGAGTTGAAATGTTTCTGCTGAGTTTAATGGGACATAAGGGCACCTAGGAAAAAAGCAATGAACAATCAGTAACTAATCAATTCTGCTAGCGTTCCTTTGCTTCAGGGTAGTAGGAAGGATTAAATCAGACTAAGAAAACAGATGCCTCTCCTGACATCTTGAAAATATATCATTGCAGGTTGCTCACATTAAAAAGTAAAAATGTTTACATGAGCTCCCCTATGCTACTTTGTTGTTACTGTTCATATCTAGAAACGAAACCCTTTGCTCCTTATCTGTGAATCACTTTGGTTACCCTTGAATTTTATAAATAATGTGTTTCTCTCTGTTGGTCAGATAGCCTACTTTCAGATCAGGAGAGCAAGAGCAATGTTCCTATGATGTAAAATAAAACTATTGCAAAAATTGCTAGCTGCTTTCCTTTTAGTTTCTAGGTGACTTCTGAAACTCAGCTGATATCAAAAAGTGATGTAAGAATTGTTTTAAAAAATGAAGGAACTGCTTTCCCCACAGTATTTTAAGTTTAATCATGTCCTGATTTTTTCTTTCTAACCAGAAGCATTGATCAGCTTTGATTAATGTAAAAATCATCTTCTGGCATGCTTCTTTCTTGTGATGTGATGGATATAGCCTACTTTTCTAAAATCCAATATGCTTGTTTACTAGCAGAAGTTTCTTTCTTCATTCTTGTTCCACTCCAGCCCCTACCCCCCAAATATGTACATCAATCAATCAAACATAACTTTTGCAGCAATACATGCTAGCTGCCTAGCTTCATAGTCAGGGTGTAGTGATCCTGATGTTATGATCACAGACTGGTCTGAGACTATAACATGATTTTCCTTTTCCTCTCTGAGGCCAGATATTAATAAAGTCCTGAATTCATTTCTCATACATCATAGGGTCACAGTCTGGAAAAAACAAGGATCACCACTGAATAATGCAAAGAAGAGAGGTCATGCATAACACCACTGTCAAAAATGAGGCTGGAGTTGATAATATGCTGTCTTTAATAATGAAGCACTTTATTAATGAACTTAAGTTTCTCATCCTGAAGAGTTCCTTCTGCCCCTCCCCCTCTCCTCACCCCCCCCTCCAACTTTTCTCAATCAGATCACTAAAATGGAGTAACTTTCAAAAAAATGGGTCTTGGAGGAGAAAATGTTACTCTTAACCTGGACACGGACAACTATGCATCATGAACATCTAACAGCTTACTACTACTAAGAGGGGACAGCAAATAACAACAGTATTACCATATGTGTATGAAAGGGATAATTTCTTAAGCCTGTTTCACCTTCAAAGATATTTTATCATGGATGTACTGTATGAAAATTGTGTGCCCAACTACTTAAGGTCTCTGCATTTAAAACAAGAAGAGACAAATGTTATCCTTGGTGTTGTTAAATTCAAAGTGCCCTTGGCATTTACTATATTAGAATTATGATGAGTCTAATTTGTAATAGACTTGTCAAAGTATTGGAAAGCATGCATATTCCAGTATTATTTTCTCTAGGCTTCTAATAAGACATCCACATTTGTCGTGGGTTAGTCAGAACTTGACAGACAGCCCTCTAAGCCAATGCGTTTCTCGAAATTTTACATATTTAAGCCCCACGGAGGGCGGGAGTTTTTAGGAGTTGCAGTTTTCCGGGCCCAGGTGGGTGGAGGGCCGGGAGTAAAATGGAGAGGGGTCGACCCCGTTCCTGGAGCCTGTGGGCCCGGGGACGGGGCGCCCCTGCCTCCTGCCTCCTCCCCTCCTTCTCCCGGTGAGGAGGGGGGCAAAGTTCGGGGGCCCCCGGCCTTCCGTTCCGGCTCGGTGCGGGGCCGGCAGAGACGGAGGGGTGGCCCCCTTCCCTCGGCCTGCGCGGCTGGGGACAGGGCTCCTGCCTTTTGCCCCCTGGGGATTCCCTTGCTGCAGCATGGACTCAGATTTATAAGAGAGGAGTTATTCTCCTGAGCTGTGGAGATGGCTGCGGGCTCCAGGGCTGAGGTCGTCCGAGACAGAGCCTCCGAACAGCTAATAAACTTCGCGGCGAACAGGAGAGACACCCTCTCTCTACACGGTGCAGCGCGGCAAGAGGAAACCCCTGCAGAGAGGCAGAGGAAACACCCTGGACATGGCGGCTTCAGAGCCAGGGAGAAGGAGAAGGCGGAGTCACGTGAGACGGAGCTGCTGCGGCAGCGCTGTGGGTGTGTGACTCACGCGGGAAGCTTAAACATTTCCCTGCCTTGCTGTGGGATGAACTATTAATATTACAAACTGTTACGTCTCTTCAGTTCATGTTAAATGGGGGGAATGGGCATTTTCATCAAATGGCTTGTAAAGAGGGGGGAGAGTGCCGAATGCCAGGATATATGTGAAAGCAGGGGAAGGCTTTCAAGACCTGGTGGCAGAGGAAACCCTTACGTTCAAGCCGAAAGGGAAAATGTTTCATCCTTAAAAAACCCATGTAAAAGCCTGTTGTATTAGCAGTCACAAGGGCTGTGAGGGCTCATGAAAAGAGATGTGTTACACTATAGCAGAGAATGTTTAATTGTAAGCAAATCTGCAAAAAGTGGCAGTTTGGAAACCCACGTAAGAAAGGGGAGACCCCTGTTCCCCCCTTTCCTAGGACTGTGATCCTGATTTTGGGGAAGGGGAAAAACGGGGGGGTAAGCTCTGCAAGTTTGTCCTGTTCTCGACCATCTGGGTGTTGATTAAACTTTTTTTTTCCCTTTTCTTTCAAGTTGTGTGCCTGCTTTGCTTTGCCTCCTACTAGCTTATCTCGCTGCAAGGACATCGGGGAGGGCTAATGCCCATAGTTAACCCTTAAACCACTACAACATTCTAGATCCAAAGTGCTTTCCTCATAGGAAATAAAAATGTCACAGACCTCCCTCAAAAAGACACAGACCTCACTCATTCTATTGTTTCTCCCAAGCTTTGCTGCTCCTGAAGTTTCTTTCTGTAAGAACACCTTGTCTCTTCCTCAGCCTTAAGAGATATTAAAATACTTTTTATAACCCAATATATTGCCAGTAAGAACTCCTTGTTCCAACTGGAAGGCAAAGCAGATGAATTCCACATCACTGAGTATATTCCTAGAGCACGAATACTTTTACAATCCCATTTGAGACTCTATAGAGTACTTTTTATTTGAACAAGTCTAGTGATGCAACTTATGCAACTTTTTTCCTGGTAACATATTCACTTCCTTATTGCCTGACACAATTTTGCTGCTATCTGCAAGTCCTACATGAGAGTGCCATGAGCAATTTCTTTGCCCCAATGTTCTGCCATTTTTGAGAATGTTGGGTTTAGGCTTCATTCTTCCAAATCAGTTAACAGTTTGGGATGTCCAACCCAAACCTCTCTACATGTCTTGTTTCAAAGGAAGGCATTTTCTAAGACTATCAGCAGCTTATCAAGATAAAAGAAGTTAACATAGGCCATGAACAGGCAATGAGTTTGTTATTCAGTTGTAACAATTCATGTACATACTTTGCCTCTTGTAAACATTTTTTTCAAGAGTCAGTGAGAAAGGGTAATCAATCATTCACTTGTTTCTAGGTAAGAGCAGAGTTTCTGGCAGCTATTGAACAATCTGCTATGCTACAAATTAACAGATTAATTCCATAGTGACTTCTCTATAGGTCCATACCTTCACAACAAAAATGCTCTGTATTTGCCACCCTGAAAGATAGGCACCCAAAATTATCAGAAAACGTCTACTCATGGGTCTGAAGCCTACTACTCATGCTCAAAGTGTTTTAATGGCTAGCCATATCCTCATGAGTCTCAGGCCTTAATTTCCAGACAGCAAAAAGTGATGTAAAAACTTCAACTAGATGAACAGAAATTAGTTCTGGAAATGTTATGCAGCACTCTTGGGGTTCAGGAAAGAATAGATTTTTAACTTTATCAACAGGCATATGGAAATGTAATATACATGCGGCAAATTAACATAACACAGCAAGAACCAGGTAATCTGTTAGTGCACATGATATCTAGTTTTGTGTTATGCCATATCAAAACAGCATTATGTGAAAAAATGCAGAAATTTAAGTAGTTAGATAACCACCTCAAAATTATCTCAGACTTTGTACAAATCAATCTATGATCTAAAACTTTGAGGTGCCTTATGAAAGCCAAATAACAGCCCTATAATCTGTTTTTGGGTTTCAGTATCTTTCAGTCTGTTGATCTCTTCAGCTTTTCAAATAGATCTTTGTGTCACTTTAAATTTTCCTATCCATTGGGTTATTGCATAACAAATACTGCTCATATTGCAAATCCTTACTAAGTGATCTATATATCTGTAGCTCACTCTTAACTGCAGAGCACCCTTTTATCTTGTTTTGTTATGTTTTGAACAGTCTGACAAAGTTGCTGACTCTTCTGATAGGTTTCATTGTATTCTGATGATCCAAATATATTTTATCTCTCTCTTGATGAAAGAGAAATTAGAATCCAACTTCAAACAACTGAAAAGCAAATGGGTTAATCTTTAGTGCTCCCAAGTCTCCCATCTGCCATTTACCTTCTTCCTTTTAATCCATTCCTGAATTTTTTCCATTTAATATTATCTGGCCCATAATCATTATTAGCTTCACTAGAATTGCATAAAAGATTAATTTGGTCCCTCATGACCAAAAATATATGATGAGCAATAGAAACAATCAAAATGGGTTTGCTCTACTTGAACATAAATGGACATTTACCTAACATATGTCATTTGTTCCTTTGCTGCTTTCCTACAACCTACTTGGATATGTACTGAGAGTTAACACTTGGTTCTGCTGCACTTCTTCCATCCATTTACTGCAATAACAGGTTAGCTAAGCAGAGCTGGAAGCGTGCAAAACCTTTTTGCAGTTCTTAGTCTAGAAGCTGTTCAAACATAATTGAAAAAGAGGAGGGAAATAGACAAACAGAATTAAAACAAATCAATTTTCAGAATCAATTATTTTATTAGAATGTAGAGCACAAAAAGGCATTAAATAATGAGAATTCCAGTTGACTCTATCAGTAACTTTTATAAATGCTGCACTAAAAAAACTAAGTGCTTTGTAGCATTCTGGAAGACAGCATTCCTAATAGTAAACTATTCACAGAATTTTAGAATACCCCAAGTTGGAAGAGACCCATAAAGATCATTGCATTCAACTCCCTGTTCCTCACAGAACTATGTAAAATTATCCATATGACTAAGAGCATCGACCAGGCACTCCTTCAACTCTGTAGGCTTAGTGCTGTGACCCCTTCCCTCAGGTACCTGTTCCAGTAACCAACCACCTCTCTCAGTGAAGACCCTTTTCCTAATTCCAATCTGAACTTCCCCTGACACGGCCTTGTTCCATTTCCTTGTGTCGTATCACTAGTCACCAGAGAGAGAGAAGCATTTTACTCTCTGCTGCCTGCCTTGAGAAAGGTTTAGATTGTCAAGAGGTCACCTCTCAGCTTTCTCTTCTCCAGGCCAAACAAGCCAAGTGATCTCAGCTGCTTCTCCTAAGTCTTGCCCTTAAGAACTTTCAGCATCCTGGTTGCCCCTGCCTGGAGACTCTCTAATACTTTGATGTCCTTCTTATATTGAGATACACAAAGCTGGACACAATAGTGTGGGGGCTACAGCAGTGAAGTGTTGAAAAGGCCAATCACCTCCCTTGACTGGCTGGCAGTGCTGCTCCTGATGCCCTCCAGGACACGGTTCACCCTTTCAGCTTCCAGAGCACTGCTCACTCATATTTAACTTGCCATCATCAGTGTTGAAAACAGGCAAAAAAGGCATTAAACATCTCTGCTTTGTCTATGTCCCTACTTAGGAGGTGACTGACCCCAACAACAACTGACCAATATTACTTCAGATGCTCCTTTTGCTATTAACATATTTTTAAAAGCCCTTTTTGTTGTCCTTCCAAACTCTAATCAAGATTTGGTCACAAGAATTTTATCCCTACAGTGGTGACCATCATCTCTGCACTCCTCCCGTGTTTCCTGTCCTTATCTCCAATGTCCATACATTTTCTTCCTCTTCCTAAGATCTAGAAGAAAATCTCTGTTCAGCCAAGCCAGTCAGTCCTCTGTGCTACTTGACTTCTGACAATCTAGAATTGCCTGCCCTGCATATCTGTCCTGTAAAGCCTATAACTGTCCGCCACAGCACCCCAGTCATAGGACTCATCCCAACATATTTATCTTATGCCAGTGATTTCATAGATAAGGGATGGGGCCAAAGCTTCTAGTTCTTCTTTTTTATTCCTCAGGCTGTGCACATTTGTATAAGGACACTTCAAATGTACTCCATGTAATGAGCACATCATAGACCTCACTAGCACATGATCCTTCAAAACTTGGCATGCCACCCCCACACTTACCTCTAAGGAGACTGGTTTTATCCCCTTCCCGTTTTAAATCTAGTTTAAAGCTCATTGAGTGAGCTCTGCTAACTGCTATGCAAAGATCCTTTTCCCCTTTGTGACAAGTGTATGCCATCTGTTGCCAGCAGGCTCAGTTTCACATAGACAAACCCAAAATTCTGCCAGTGACACCAGGCTCAGAGCCAGGTACTGATTTGCTAGTTCTTCCAGTTTCTTCCCTCATCATTTCCTGCAACTGGAATGATTATGAACACTACTTCTGCTCCTGATCCCTTAATTTGTTATCCCAAGGCCCTGAAGTCTCTCCTGATTGCTCTCGGGCTCCTTGTTGCAAGTTCACCATTGCCTAAATGAAAAATCAGTAAATGATCTGAGAGTCATACCAGGGTATGAAGTTTTCTCATCACATCTTTCACCCAGGTCCCAGAAAGGCAGCAGGCCTGTTCTTCTCTACAAGATCAGGTTGCAGGTGATTTTGTTCCTGCTGTTTTGCTCCAGCTTTAGAACACTGTCCTGGTCTACAGCACAAGGTGAAAGATGGCATGGACCAGTTCCACACCACCACTGGTCCAAATCAGATGAGCTTCCACTCCTTCTTTGATAATGTGGCCCTGTCCCCTGCTTTGCACAGGCTCAGAAGTCATGCACTGACTTAATTCAGACAGGTGATCTAGCTGAAAATTCCTAGAATTAAAGGATAAATCCAGTTGGAAGGGATCTTGGGAATTTGTCTAGTCAGGTAGAACACTGAACTCACATAATATTTGCTTGGGTTTTTGTGCACTGTGCTCTCAAACACTTCCAAGAATAAATACTCCACAATCCCTCTGGGCAACCTGTGCTATTGCTTGGCCTAGTTACCTCAGTCTCTCCTCAAAGGACAAAGGTTCCAGTCATCCTGATGGCCCTTCACTGAACTTACTCCAGTTTCCCCATGTCTTCCTGGTACAGAAAGAACACAAACCACACTTCAGTATTGCCAGAAGTCCTTCCTGTCCAGGTGCAGGACTTTGGATCCTTGTTGAATTTAACAAGGCTCCCATCAGCCCATTCAGGTCTCTCTGAATGGCAGTCTTAAACTCAGGAGTATTGACATTACCCCTCAGTTGGAGTCACTCAAAAACTTAATGGATCCCTTTCTTACAGCATCAAGGCTCTCACAACTTTAAACTTGAGAAATGCAAAAATATGTATTCTCAGTCAGAGTTTATCTAATCTAGTAACCTGTCTCAGAGTTTCAACCCGTTTATGGTTTCAGGACTTCCTGAACTAGGCATAACTATGAAATACTTAGTAACCCACCTGAATTCTGTGACCACTTTTGTCAGCCACAACACCCAGCTGCTAGGAGTTCTACAGTTTAAGTTCCCCTTGTGTGGAAAAAACCCACCTTTTATTTTTGTTGTGAGTATGACTTCTACTGATTCTTTTGATGCCTGTTTATTTGGGAAAGAGAGCAAACAGCCTCTCCCCAGTATCACTCTCTGGGTCACTCATAAGTTTATACACCCCTTTTCTACACACCCACCCCCACTTAGCTGTTTTCCAGACAATACTGAGGCCTGCTAAACCATACAGAATCCATCACATACCTCTGCTCACACCAGTCATCCTTCTCTGAGCCTGAATTCTACTATATCCTACTTAACTTGGAAGACAAGTTTTGCTGACAGGATGTAGGCAAACTGTAGTTACAAGTTTAGTAATATTCCTTGCTTTTCTGCCTATTGCCAAAGAGACAGTAACAGAAAGCTCCTTTTCTGTGTATACCACTTCATCCTTAATACAAGTTAGAAGTTCTAGTTGGCAAATAAAGCACTTCAGATGCCTTTAAATGAGATTTGGTCATTCATGTCAGGGAGGTGTAGGTTCACACCATTGTTCTCTTTGCTGTGTCCACTGCTTCTGGATCTGAGTCAGCTGCAGCAAACGTGAGTCCTGCCTGAACTCCAAATTTATCCTACCATCACTTTTCCTGAGACTAAGATAAGCTGTGGAGCTCACAGTGGAGATGAAAACCTTAAATTGCTCTCACATGTTCAAGCAAGGCCTGCCTGAACACATGCAAAAGGACCATGTTTTTAAACAGTGTCTTTTGGGCTGCTTTGCTAAGTGTGAGTAGGATCACGAAGCATTGGGGATAGTCGTTGTTAATGCTGTCCTCAGATCTGCGTCTCCACAGAGATGTATGAAAAGCAAGAAGCCTGTGTTCAGTAGTCCAGTTCTACATTGCTTGGGAAAATCACAAAGCTTCACAACAGAAATTTAGTACAGAGGTTAGATAAACTGGCTTTTCCACCCCTTCACAGCTGCAGTCTTAGCCTGAACTGCAGGCAGTGAAAACTGCTCAGAGGGGAAATGCATAAGCCTTCCATGCCATCATGAACAACACAGGCACCTGCTTATCAGCATGTTGTTGAGTCATACTCTCAATTACATGATGGGCTGTTATTTTTCAGCATGTTGCTGTCTTTTTCTTCCACAATAGGCCTTTGGGGTCATAGTGCATCAAAGACATTGTCTTACTGGGTGAGTTAAAACTTAACAAGGATAGGTCTCTATCCCAGTATCACTGTTTCACAAACGCAAAATAAAGCTGGTGCTGTGTCAGCACATTAGCTGTGGATATCAAAACAGTGATTTCTTAAATTACAGGGTAGAAAAAGAAAATAAAATTGGTCACTGCCTCAGCTGAAAGAAAAAAGTATTAACTGCTGTTTCATTTCCTGAAAAAGGTCTCATACTTACTTCATGTCATTTTCTTAATCATGAACTTCACATTGGAAAATGAACAAAATCATCTCATTGATGAGAACATTCAACAATTTTGTGAGACACAATCCATGATGTTACACTTTCTTTGTGACAGGAAATAAATGTCCCTCATAATTTTTCCCATGTTCCATAAAACATCAATAAGGACTGACAGTAGCAGCAAGGTTTTGTTGACAATGACAAATACACATACATTTGACAAGCATATGCAACTTTTTTCCCAATATTTCTCACAATGGCTATTAAAAAGCTGGGTTTTCTTTGGTTTGTTTTTTTTTTTTTTTACTAATATGTACTAATAGTCTACATAATATATACTAACATAAATAGGGAAAATATGAGATAGGGATTTTTTTCTTGTCTGTTTATAATGAACTTCTGCAAAACAGAAGTGGAAAGTTAAAATATGCCTTTTTAAGCAACTGCCAGCCAAAGGAGGAAAACAGGAGAACAAAAAAGCCACTGCTGGCAATCTCAGAAGGCATTCTGCTTGTGGAGAAGCAAAGAGACTGGAATGCCTCTGAGGCTACTGAGGTGTGACTCCTCTATCCTATTGTCCTGGTTTAAAAGACAGGTGTCTGCCAAGGAAGGCACAAACCTTACTGGAATGGAAAACGTGACCCCCCTTCCCTCCAAATTATTATAACTTTAAAATTATGGGGCTTTCAGGCAAGGGTATGGGCAAATGAATAATAGTTCTTTACTAGAATATATATAACAAGACAAACAAACAACAATAACGCCAGCAACAGCAAAGAAAGCCAGAGCCCCAACCACAGCCCTCCCTCGGCCATCAAGCAACCTCCCCTGGGTGCAGTTCCGCTCACGGCCGGCAGGGGCGCTGGTGGCTCCCGGCCAGGCAGGGAGGGTGCGATGATTCCCCCGCTCCTGCAGGCGGCGCTGTGGAGCGAGCTCAGCCGCCTCCCCACATGGCAGTGCAGCTGGCGGGAGAGATGGAAAAGTTTCCTTTACTAATGGGAAACTAATAAACAAACAGTTACAGTCCTGGAGCACATGAGCTGGAAAAATTAGTCCATCACAGAATAGTTATGTGGTCCTGAGAAAAGGATCCCAGGGTGATGTATGTAAAGTATATCTGTCAGTCCAGTACTAATGGCACAGAACACGGCCACCAAAACACTGCAGAGTTTTGTATGCAAGTTTAAAAATCAACACTCAAACTGAAGCTAGCTCAGTCAGTAGAGCATGGGACCCTTAATCCCAGGGTTGTGGGTTCAAGCCCCCCATTGGGCACCACTAAATATTAGTGCCAGTTTGGACAAATTCACAGGAAAATATACTCTGACAGAAAAGCCTGTTATAACCACCCCTCCCCCACCAGGTTCAGGGAAAAAAAGACTTTTTCCTCAGAGGAAAGTGAAAGATATTAAAAAACCTATTTATTTAACAAACACACAGGAAAAGGACAGTAATGCTAAATAATGAAACCTCTCGCTGTGGAGAGAATCCTGGGAAGATTTCAGAGTCCTTCTGTAGGTATGGTCTCTCTCCTCCTCCTCAGAGCTGGGTCGGTGTGGGCCCACCTCCTGGGCCTTGGTGGAAAATTCTCCTGATGTGTTCTGATGTTGTTGAAACAGACCAGAAGAGAAGAAAGGAAAAACCAAAGTCCCAGAAAAACAAAGTTCAATTCTCCGTCTCCCTCTGGAGAAAAGGAGCTGAAAGGTGGCTGAAAATCAAGAAGATGCTTCCTCAGCTCTTGCTGCTGCAGAAGCAGAAGAGTGTGTACCTGTGTCTGTGTCCTTGAATAACTGTTTTGAAAAGTTCGCTTGGTTTTTTTCCTCTCCCCCCTCTCAGTCTCAGTTTAAAGGCACAGAAAAGGCACAAAATTAATTTCTGGGCATAGAGCAGCGATAGGGGATACATCATAAAGTCATCTCAAGACACAGGCATAGACAAGAACTGCTAGACTTACTGAGAAAACGAGGAATCTAACTTGTCAGAGGAGACAATGACAGTTGATGTGGACAATCAGAGCTGATTTCTGGAGCTTTCTCCATGAAGGCAGCATGCAAGTTTGTACCTGGTCCAAGCACTTCTTCCCACCTCTGGAATGGTTACGTGGCATTGTAGAGATGGTAATTCCAGTTTTTATTCAAGTGTTTAGGTCTTAAATACACAAGCTGACTGACAGGGATTTACTACTTTAGCGGAAACAGCTGTTTATCTGGGACATAACTCACACTTGGAAATTTAAGATTAAAAAAAATAAATACAAAAGGTTAAAGCCGCTGTTTGCGCAAACTGGAAATAGGCTCATAAATTCACCCAACCAAATAAATAAACAAACAAACAAACAAACACACACTACCCAATAATGAACATATAGAAACAGATTTTACTTAATAATAGGAAACCTCCTCATTTGTTCTAGGAATCTTTCATATGCTTAATGTCAAGTCCCAGGGAGTAATACATAGGCCACCATCTGAACTCTACATCTGAGAAATCGTCTCTGTGATACAGCTTTACAAAATACCATCCCAAAGTTCACATCCAATTTATAGCAATAAATTAAGGGCTGGCTGAGAAGGAATCTTTTGAATTACCAAAGAAACACTTGAGAATACAGCTCTTTTTTATATTTTACCTAAATCTGGAAAATGACTGAATTGCTGGATTTTGTTTTTTAGTTTTTCAAGACTGTCTGGATGGCTAGGAAACATTTAGGTGTTTATAGGACTTTTACTTTTTTGGGACTATTACTTCTTTTTGATTAGGAGGTCAACTGAAATGTAACTTTCACAGTTCCTTTCTTTCTCAACATAATTAACCTGCAAAACTCTTTCTTCCTAGTGCAGCATTCTATAACCTGTATGTCCTAGTAAGTACCGACTGTAGAGAAATCATGTCAATGTAATACTTAATGCTATATTCCTAGCTTTATAGACACCATGCAAGTGCATATCATCGAGTCAAATAACAAGGCTATTTAGAGGGCATTTACATGATGTTTACTTAATGTAAATAAGCCCCATTTATTGCCACTTTCCGGAGTTCATTGTGGCATGAAAGCTAAAACACCCTGATGTATTCAAACTGGCAAAATAGCAGCTGTAAAAATATAGTGCTGCTTTCTGTAAGTACTAGAAGATGATAAATGCTGAGGAGTAACTGACAGCAAGACAATACTGGCACAAGAACAGATAACTATGAACTACCAGTGGAATTCTGAAAGTTTAGTCACCATCTGAGAATTAAGTTCTTGTAAATCCGAAAGTAACTCTGAGGTAAAACTCCAACCATTTAAGACAAAACTGTAGAATTGTGGGACAGTGTCAGTATTCTGTGTGTTCATTTTCATTATAAAAAAGGTGGGCATCCCAAACCCAGTGTTCTCATGAGTAGTCCTAGTCTGCTCTGATAATGAGTTACATCTTATTGCAATTACTACTTTTCATTGTCTCTACCAGTGTAGAATCAGAGCATACAGGTATAATTGCACGTTTCAGCATATTTGCCTTTAGCATCTATAAAACCTGCTACTACCTTTCAGCTAAAGGCTCAAATACAGCCTGTAGGGTTTTTTACTGAGGGTTGTCATGTACATTTAAATCTCCCCCACCTCCACTTCTGGAATTGCCTTCACATCAATGTTCATAGACACTGCATTAAGACAAGACTCCCTTTTCCTTGGGGCACAGTTGAGAACCTCTGTAAAAATGTTTTATTATCACCTAGCAAAGAACTGTGTAATGTACTGACAGAAGGACAAAGGATAGGTAAATACAAACAAACATATATATGCAGATTGACTGGTTACTTTATACACGGAGTGAATACATAAGTGAAAGGAAGTCTGTCACACATTCAGCAGAGGAAACACCCAAGAACTTAGGCTCAACGCTTGCCACAGACCTAGTGCCACACCAATGCCCTCGAAATGAAACAAACTATCAATGCCAAAATATTATATACCAGACTAACATATCTTAAAAAGCATTAGTATAGCCATCTGCGTGGTAGATTCCTAGGAGTCAAGATCTGAGTCTCTCCATGAAAGTAAGAATGGGCATAATGGACCACACCAAAACCTTTATAGGTCAGCACTGTCTCTCCAGTGGAAAATTACTGAAAAAAACCAAGAGAAAAGAAAAACCCAAAGTGTTCCCTGTACCTTCTCAGAGTCCAGCAATATACAGTTCAGGGCTTTACTGAGGGAAAGGTGGTTCTGTACATTTTTGATAGTCTTAAAATGGTTTTCACAAATTTGCTGGATTTGCTTCAGAAACCATGTAGTTTGCCAGCACTCTGAACACTTCCACAACCTCATGAGGTGCAACGTGGAAATACATCTTCTGAGAAGACTCCATCTGGTAGTCTCTTTTGGTGATCACTAGCTCTTTTTGGGAATGCTCCATGTTCACCCTCTGCACATACTCATGATTTTAAGGACCTCTAGTACATCCCCCTTCCACCATTTCTTTTCCAAGCTGACAAGTCCTTGTCTGAATAGCTATTTTTCATAAGGAAGTCACTTAGTATCCTTGTTTTGCATCTCTGTTGTTCTCCCATGTCAGCTATATTATTTCTCAGATGAGGAAATTAGCATTACATATTGAAGATTTCAGAACAGCATCAATTTGTACAGCCATCTAGTAACTCCTGAGCTCTGTGAATTGCATAATAAAGCTGTGCAGCATCATTTTCCTCGATGTGCTCCTTCTTTCTCATGATAAATCTTCTTACACTCACTAATTCCCTTACTTTTTTATACATTTTATCATTTTTTCCCTGGGGAAACCATGAGTTTTTCTCTTCCTTCTGGTATTACGTTTGCTACACTCCAGCCTTTGAGCACCAAAGCCAGTTCCTATTAGGATTCCCTAACTATAGTTAAAAGTACAGTTGCACTCAAGCAGTTTCATATGCTTTGGTAAATACTGCCTCACAGTGCTCTTTGCTAACCCCTATTTTGCTGGCTTTTTCTGTTATTTGTTTTCTCACTTCAGACATTGCTGTTTGGGCCACCAGAGGGTTGACAGACTAGCAATTCTCTGATGCACGTTCCTACAAACTAAAATTCTTCAGCAATGCCTCTTTAGGACTCCTTACGGCGAACAGTGACACAGAAAATTCACTTGGTGTTTGGCTTTGTCAAAGCTTCAAGGCATCCTGGCCTCTATCAGCAGTAGTGTGGCCAGCAGGACCAGGACCAGTGATTCTCCCCCTGTACTCAGCACTGGTGAGGCCACACCTCGAGTGCTGTGTCCAGTTCTGGGCCCCTCAATTCAGAAAAGACATTGAGGAGCTGGAGCGACTCCACAGAAGGAGAGCAGAGCGGGTGAAGTGTCTGGAGCACAAGTCCTGTGTGGAGCGCCTAAGGGAGCTGAGGGTGTTTAGCCTGGAGGAGGCTCAGGAGGGACCTTATTGCTCTCTACAGCCGCCTGAAAGGAGGTTAGAGCCACCCGAGGGTTGGGCTCTTGTCCCGGGAACTAGTCACAGGATGAGAGGACATAGACTTAAGCTGTATCAGGGGCGGTTTAGGCTTGATATTAGGAAGACTTTTTTAATAGGAAGGGTGATTAGATATTGGAATGGGCTGCCCAGGGAAGTGGTGGAGTCACTGTTCGGGGGGATGTTTACGGAAAGACTCAGTGCCATGGTCTAGTTCACGAGGTGGTGTTGGGTCATAGGTTGAACTCGATGAACTCAGAGGTCTTTTCCGACCTACTTAATTCTGTGGCACTGTTTCCAGCAGCACTCGGCTGTGCCAAGCCTCCCCCGGCGGCGGGCGGGGCCGGGGCAGGGCCGAGCACACCGGGACCAGGGGCCGCCGCCTCCTCTCCGCGCCCCGCAGCTGCACGGCCCGCCGGGGCCGCCCCCGCCCCTTCTGCGCAGGCGCGGCGGGGCCGTGCGCGGAGGCGGGTTTGAACCGTGGCGGGCGCTGTGAGCCCCGGGCCGTGCCGCCAATGGAGCCCGTCCTGAAAGGTACCGGCTTGGCCGCCCTGCGGTGGCTTCTCCCGGCGCGGGGCCCGCGCTGCCCCTGTCTCCCTGCGGCCCTTGTCTTGGCGCTTCCCGGCAGGGCGGGTGACGGGCCGCTGTGGGGCCCGGCCCGCGGAGTGGTCAGGGCTGCCCCGCGGCTGCTCTGACCCGCCGCGAAGCCGCCCGGTGCCGGCGGCGGGGCCTGCTCGGGCCCGGCTGTGCGCGGGCTGTGCGCGGGCGGGCGCAGGCCCCCGGGGCGGGCAGGGCCGGACGCTTCCCTCCGCTCGGGTGGCTCCCAGTGGGGCACTGCCCGGCCACCCCTCTGCTCTTCCCACCCCGGCCGATCGTGGCTTTCTTCTGCATCTCAGAATTTCTGCCTTCCCAAGTTGCCGTCTCATGGCCATTTTCCTCTGCGATCACCGCCTTCTCTGACACCTTCTAAGGCTGGCGTTTACAAGAACCCATCTCTACTCAGAGCTCTTCTAGTTCAGAAAAGCGCCACGCACTTCCACATTTTACTTTCCATCAACTGTACAAAAACTGCAAAAAGCCTTGCCTTTTGCTGGAGTATATTTGATTGGCTAAAATTGTCTAATTATTGTAAAATATCCTTTGATCCTACTGCATGTGCATGGAGTTTTGAAATACCATCCCTTTAAGTTCCTAGTTAGACCTTTACTGAAATGTTCCGATCTGTTTTCCTAGGAGGATTTTAGCTGTGAAAGTTCTAAAATATTTGATGTAAGAGGGAGATACTGTCTCTTCAAATGCAAGTGCAATGTTTTTCACAATTGAACAATCAAGGGAAAAAGCAACTCTGGCACAATCTGCCCCAGTCTAGTAGTAGAATGGACACAGTTAAAAGCACATAGGAGTAGACTTGTCTTAAATTCCCATTTATATCTGAAATACTGATAGTAAGATTTTTCCCAGTGCTTTGCGTGGGGAATTGGTTTATGTTTCATATTTCTCTTGTGTGTCAAAAATGTTTCTAGTAATTGTAAAAATATTTTAATCTTTAAGTACTTCTATTGTTGGAGTATTATTCTGGTTTTCATTTAGAAAGAAGACAGATGAGACTACATAATAATTAATCAGAAGGACATGCTTAATTATCTTAGTAGCTAAGATAATTTAGCAATATTTGCTAAGGACGACCCTTTTAAATTGAAACTCATTTTTTTCTGGGAGTTGTCTGGCCTGCAGTTTGCTTGAAGTTGTTTTTGGTGAACTGCCATTTCTCCAGTTTTTGGAATTTTCCTGATTTGTCATTCAAAATGAGAAAGTGGCATGGCCAGTGGAACTGTAGGTCACTTTAGTGCCTGTCCTACATAAAATAAATGAAGGGATTGTTGAGAGTTTTATTTGCTTATCCCTCCTTGTCAGTATTTCTGTCTTTGGTTGGTTGGTTGAAGATATTCTCAACCAAGGATGATCTGATTCCTTGAAGAGTTTGTTAATCTGCTTAATAAAGCAAGTTAATTAAATCTGACTAAAGTTACATAAGGCAACTGACATGAAATTTTATTAGCCCCTGTTATATGAACTTAATTTTGGGTGTTTCAGTATAAATAAAGTGACAATTGAAGTCAATTGGAAACTGTTACGTGATATTTCTGCAAAATTTTCTGGGAGTTTGGGCAAGGAATAATTCTATTGTGATTTCATTTTGTTCTGTAAGTTGTGTTATATCAACTGGTTTTCAAATTTTTTAATTAATCTGAAGATTAACAGTGATTAAATAATGGTAAGGCTGAGCAGTCATGAAAAGATAATGTATTGCTTAATATTACAATAATTAAACAACAATTAATAAACAATTGTTAAGCTGGTAGTATGTTTTAAATAGCTGAAGTGAAAAGTCAGACTTCTAAGTTATTTCCATTACAACTAATTTAGGGGACATAAATACACTAAAAAAAATCTGCTGCTAAAATCTGACTCAGTTTACTAAAAGCTGTATTTGCAACTGAATGTGATCTGTATAAAAGAAACTTCTATTGGAAAGGCAGTTTAACCACTTTTACCATGGTACTGTGCTTCAGTAGTTGTTGTTTTCTCTCTTCTGATCCAGGTATTTCTGCATTTGTAGAAGTTTGGTCATCTAACAGAACAGAAAATTACTCAAAAACCTTCGAACAGCAACTTCTTGATATGGGAGCAAAAGTAAGGAGACTATTTTGAAATAAGTAGAGTAGGAAAGATCTTAATTACAAATTAGCTTGCTTGTTCTGCTTGTCACATATATTTCTGTTTAGTAGGAGTTTTTAAAGGGCAGGAAGGGAGAAAATCAGAGACCTGAGAATAGACCAACGCTGTAAAATTCATCCTACTGACAGATGGGAAATGCATCTAAAGCCTTTCTACATCTACAGACCTCTTTGCATATTAATGTGATAGCACACATTTCTTGGGAAATAGTGGGCTTGGTACATACTGTAGACAAAGCAAATCTAAGTGTTGAAAACCTGTGGTTTACAAGTATTTACCTTATATTGTTTTGTTTTCATCAACTTGTAAGCAGCTGTTCTGTTATTAGTATAATATTTTCTAACTCATGACATTTTATTCTTCCATTCACTCTCCCACAAATTTGGGTCAATTCCATAAAGTGCTAGTAAAAATACATCTAAGAGTTGTGTATGTCTCAGTATATGTCTCAATGATTTTTTCCATACCAGATATAGTTGACTTGTAGGTGCAAAACATGTTTAATTGCCAGCTGTAACATTTCAACCAGAGGCCAAAGTCAAACTGGCATCTTCCCTTCTTGCACATTATCACTGGTTAATGGAGATTTTTACAGCCCCACATCATGCTCTAAAAAATACTCGTGTGGACTCCAGAGGCTCTTTAAATGGGCATGTTTAGATGTCTCTTTCAGTAATTTAGGAAATCTTGCTGATCTCCCTCCCCAAATCCTCTTTCTGTATGAAGTTAGCTGAGTGAGTGTGACAGAACAGTTGGATAACTGGTTTTATTATTAAAGCAAACACGACTCAATAAATAACTTGAGTGAAAAGAACAAGAAATATTTCTGTGCTGTACTGTCAGACCTGTGTCATTCTATTCTGATGATGCTAGATTTTTTTTTCACAGAAAATATGGCAGAAGCACAAGGCTTCAAAATTCTTCAAAATAGTCAAAAAAACCAAATATGGTGCAGGCAGATGATACAGATGATCCTGTTTGGCAGATCCCTATGACTGAATGGGGATGGTCTTGCCCCTTCCCTATTCCAGACACTTCCCTGTTCTTGGCTGAGCACATGATAGTAAGCTGACTTGGTTCACTGTGTCAGGAAATTAAATTCTAAATTAGTTTTTCACTAGATTGTTGATTCAGACATCTCAAAGTAAGTTCAGCTGAGCAGCAGAAGAAGCACAGGGTAAGGGGAGGAGGTGGGAAAGGTGAGAGGGAGATGTAATGTGGTGCTCCTCCATAATTGGGAGACAAAGCTACATCAGGCATCCTTAGGACATGGACTGTGAGTCAGATACTGGCAAAAGTAAGCAAGCAATTGCATCTGGAGTCATAATTTATTCTATAAGAGATTAATGGATCATTGTATACCTAGATACTTAAACATCATGGGGTTTTATCTTCTAAGAAGTCATAATCAGCTTGCCATCAGCAATGTTTGGAAAAGTTAAATAATTTTCTTAAAGCTAAGCACAGACCCAACATGCAGTAAGCCAAGTGTAATGATGCAATTGAGGGTGCAACAGAAAGCTGTGGGGCTATTTCCATTTGCCTGGGGAGATTCCGCAGTAAAAAATGAATTCTTTTGATCTCACCACGTCAGCAGTCTCAAGTGATCAAGCAGTTCTGGGTAGGATCCTTAGTCTCCACAAAGGAAACCTTGTTTGTGAAGAATGGAGTACCTAGAACTGAAAATATCACTTGCCAATGGAGGCCGATAACTGAAAATTTGATCATCTGTGCTACTTTAATTTTCTGTATTTCTCATTTTTCAAAGCGCTCCCATATAATTTTTGTTTGTAGTACCTTCAGCCTTCCCTCAAAACGAAAAGTGATTTTTATTGACAAAAATTAGTTTAAAAACTGAGGTTAGCTGTTCTGAGTTCTTTACTGCCTAAAAGATATTTTGTTATTTCTTTGGATAGTGGCATCTGCTTTCTGTACTGGATGATGCATAAGAAATTATGTTGCACTGTATAAATAAAAATGTTGCAAAATTAGTGATACACGTAGAGTAGGGAGCTGAAAATGGTAACCTAGAGCAGTTTGAAAACAAAAGGCTGCTCCGTGTCTTTAGCCTGCATTAGCTTGACTAATGACACTGGAGTTTTGATTGCTTGAAGGCTTCTTGTGAAGTTGGGAAAGGTCAAAAGAGTCCTTGACATAATGTTTAGAATAAATTTTTATGCTAATGGTTTATACACTAAAAATGGACTACACTAGCTGGTTTCATTAGCATTTTCCAATTATCAGACTTAAATATGAGCTCTCTGTGTATTTCTGCAGGTTTCAAAAACTTTGAACAAGCACGTGACCCACGTAGTCTTCAAAGACGGACGTTTGACTACGTGGAAAAAAGCACAGAAGATGGGTGTAAAAATAGTTTCTGTACTCTGGGTGGAAAAGTGAGTACTCGTGGTTATAATGAATATGGCCTATTTCAGAGATAATAGATTCTAGTATTGTTTTATTGAAAAACTTAAATACAGAAACCATTTTATTAATGTACTTGAAATACTGATAAATATATGAGTAAATTACAACTTTTCTATGAAATTATTCCTATTATAAAGCATGTGACTTGGAAAAAAAAGGTAAAATGTTAACTCTTAAAAAATGAATGTGTTGAACTAGTTTCATAGTATATTGTTTAACAGTGTTCTACTCCTGTGCTCTCAAATGGCATGCATAGGCAGTGAAGGCCATACTTATGTTGAATAGTATTCTCCCATTTTCATAAGAAAAAGCACATTTCACCAACGACATTGTACTGTTTCTGTACTTAAATCCAATAAACAAAATATATCCTAGCAAGAAGGAAAAAGATCCATATATATGCTGGGTTTTAAGGTATTTGGCAAGTTCAGAACAGAACCGCATGAAGATTCTGTGCTACCATATGGGAAAAGTTAAATTTATTTTTTAAAAAATTAAAGAAAAATTTCATCTGTGCAACCAGTCCTCTAGAATTTGCTACTCCATAGCTGCATCTCTGAGTTTACAGAGGGCTTGTGAGGCCTAACTAAAATTTCAGATGAAGTGTAAAAACACAGTTTATGAATATATATATACTCCAATCAATAAATCAGTGTGATGATGGAAATTAGAATATAAATCAAGTAAAGAGGGCCTTACCTATACCAATTGTAATATGCATGGAGAGGTAGTGGTCTAAGTGCAAACATTTTGGGCTTGTTTTTTTTTTAAAGTGGAGGCACAAGGAGGGAGGGCAAATCTGGGATCTACAGGCACTTAAATGTAGGCCAGTACAACCCAAAAACTTGTGATGAAAGTCCATTAGCAAAAAACGAAATTCATGCAGATCTGCAGAAGCAGGGTTTTCTTTTTTTTTTTTTTTTAAGTATGTCAGATATAGAAGCTACAGCCACACAGCCCAGCCAGCTTTAACACCAAGCAAGAAATACCTTAAGTTCCCTAAAATGAGGGTGATGCAAAATTTTCTTTATGTGAATATATCTTTCTGGGACCTGGTGCTATTTGAATGTATGATGGTGATGATTTCAATACAGTTGTAAAATTCAATATGCTCTTTGGGTGGCTAAGTAAATACAGAATAATAAATACAGAATTTGAAATACTAGTCACATGAACTGTAAACTATTTGAGGATTTGGATGTGCTATAGTAAAAAGATCTCATAAAAGTCCAGGTGAGTAGAATCAGCAGTGGAAGAATGAGAGTACTTTACAGGGGAAAGTCTAGGATATGTCATACAGAAATACTCTTTCTGTGATAGCAGTTCCACCACAAGAATCTCCTCTGCATTGCAGGAAGGCATTGAGTGGATGAACACCATAGAAAGCTGAGGCATAGAAACAACTGGACATGTGATACACTAGGGGTCAGCACGGAGCTTTGAAATCCAGGTGTAAAAGCCTCAAGAAACTTTAAATTTTGCTGGATAACAGCAACAAAGGAAAAGACAGGAGAAAGCATCTAGAGGGAAAACTTAGGCTGTTTGGTAGGAAAGAGAAGGCTAGCATCTTCCTGGTATTTTTTAAGTGTTCCTATCATCACTTTCTGACCAAAGCAAGGTCTTGGTACATGGGTTAGAAGATGAAGTTTGTTGGAACTGGGGGAATCATCTGAAATAGATGTATTTTATTGCAGAGGAGGACCCATGCTGTGAATTATGATTGAACTTCTCTGCAATCTTTTTCTTCTGCCCTTTAGTTTAAAGTAAATGCCAAAAGGTACAGATGAACATACAGCTTAGATTGGTGTATACTGTAAGCAGGATTCATGAAAATGTCATATCCTTGGACAAAGTATAGGTTAAGAGCAGTAGAAGCTTATATAAGGGATAGTAATGAATAATCTTACTGGTCATGGGGTTATTCAAATGAGGCACAGGCAGTACAAAATTAAAATGAGTCTGTGCTAGTATACATGTGAATTTTTGGGTTTTGTAATAAGATGAGGGAACCACAATGCCTGACTAAATTACATTTCTAGTACATCCATGCCTCAGACACTGGTGGGCAGAAGGCAGTCTATTGAACCCTGGAACAATGCAAATAGGAAGGACTGAGTAAAATGTACCAGTAAAAAATTGTGGCCCTGTGTGAATGGAAACTTAGTTTGAACCTGATAACTGTGTAAGCAAATCATGCAGAGCTCCTATGAGTTGATGTTTTATCACTGCTAAAAAAGATTGCTTGATTAACCAGCTGCTTCACTCAGTAACAAGTGGAACATTCTCAAAAAGGTCAGAAATGCTGTGAAATGTTATCTCAGCAAATGTAATAGTACGTGTCAACTCTCTGGTATAGATTGGAGGTAGGTGACTCCTGTAGGAGTGCAGTGCAAAACCAAGTATGTTAGTTATTGTGTGGTCTTAATTGCTTTGTGGATTGCTGTTCAAACTGTCAGAGGACCTTTTCATAAGTATGTCTACAGTATAAAATAAGTGTTCCTACTGACCAGACCCAAGGAATTCTATGACTGCTTAAATTTAAAAAGGAGTCTACTTAAAATGAAAGAAGTGCTGTTAAGACTGAAGGGAATAAAATTCTTGCTGATGTCAAGGAGACTGTTTAAAGCACTCCTCTTAAGCATATAGAAAGATGATCATCGCACTTTGGGACTTACAGTAGACATTTTCATAGCATTGTCACCTCATCAGTAGTCAGAAGTCAAATTAAATAGAACATAAAACTTCATATAGTGGAATGACAGCATTTTATCATGGTTATATTTGGAATGTTGCCAGAGGATGGCAGTAAGCTTGACTGAAGTTGTAAAATAGTTTTCTTACAACATGTGATTGAAGAGACAAGAATGCTTCAGTCTGGAAAAGAAGTAGGAGTGAAGAAGGGAGTCTACTGTGAAGACAAAGGTTTGTGTAGAGAGACTGAATGCGAAATGAATGTATATTTTCCTTTCCAGCAGAAGAATTGGAAAGTGTTACATCAATACACCTGGAGGCAGATTCAGAGAAAACAGTAAATGATGGGGTTTTAGTAACACAGGGTTAGGCTGTAGAACTCCTTGTTGCAGAATCATAGTGAGTAAAGATTTTAATGGGTTTAAAAAATTGCTGAAGCAATTAAACAATTCATTTTATCGAAACCCAAATACAGTATTGCATCTGACCATCTGGCAACCAGAAATCTGTGGAACACAGTAAACTGGGAATGTTTGACTGTGTTTTTATGTTCTTACATGCTCTTGGGAATCTTGATATTGGAGGATATTGCAGGATGCTGTGGTACATGATATTTAATCTGGATGCTACTTTTTTATGTCTGGAAATACCAGACAAGGAAGCAAATAGTATATACAATTATTCTAGCGTTTTCTGGTTCTTCTGCTTTGTGGAAAATACTCTCGCATTTAACAGCTAGTGGACCCCTACTTCCACCCTGTTGGCCTTATACCCTGGTGTTGCCTTCCCCTGAGCAGTGCTTGAGCCTCTCAGAGGAATATGCCCTATGAGCTGAAAAGTGCTGTAATACTTAGATTTCTCCATAAAAGCCTGAAACATTTGAATGGTTTGTGAAGTATTTAGTGATATTGAACTTCTTGTTGAGCTCTTACTGGATTTCTAGTGCTCTCTCCAATGATCTGACTCAAACTTTTATTGGAAGCTTCTGCTCTGTAGTACGAGCATCTATTTGAGCCTAAACTACTCAGTTCTACAGTTCAGGAATTAATTTGAGAAGACAACTCTTTAAGATGAAAATTGAAAATCAGAAAAATTAGTAACTGCAGAGTAAAGTTATTTTAAATTTTTTTTTTAATTGTTTCTTTTGCTTTATTTTGCTTTTTTTTTTTTTTTTTTTTTTTTTTTTTTTTTTTTTTTTTTTTTTTTTTTTTGCTTTCCAAGGATGTTACATATGTCTAACTTGAAAAATAGCAAACAAAAGTCATGGACTTGCTATCATGCAAATAAATTTAAAGTTTAGTGCAAAATGAGTGACAGCTTTGGGATCATTGAAAAAAAGTTTTTTACTGCTTCTTCAACACAAATACTTCAGTGAGCAGCCAAAAGTAAAAATCAAAACCCAAAAAGAACCCCATATAAGATGAAATTGCAATAATCTGTCCAAATTATGAACACTTAATACTTCCACATCAGGTGTGTAATTGTGAAGCTCTACCTGTGTTTTCTTAGTAGGGTAACTCATCCCACAAATAAGTTATATAAATCATTTACATTAAGGTTTTTCTGCAAAGTAAAAAATTCCTAGATTTAATGGTAAAATTTTCATCTATTTAGATTCTCTGAATCAATGAAATCTCTGAATTAATGTAACTTTTCATGTAGCCTACATCTGTACTGATTATTATCCAGAATTTAATAACTGTCACTGAAGTCCAGCTGCTGGATCTCTGTCTTTGATGCTCCTGAGAACTCTCAGTGAGTTTGACAAATACTTGCAGTGGTTTGTCTTTCTCATCCTTTCAAACCCGAGTAAGGATGAGGCTGTAGCTGTGCAGGCTCACACTGTGTAGCGGTTCCATCGCTAGGTGTCACCAGAGCCCCATGAGCGGCTGCTGGGAGCACAGTCCAGCACCTTGGAAAGGTGTGGAAAATAACGTGAGTGGGAGTCTTGCTGTTTCAGAACTGCAGTTTGGAGGGTGTCATTGGCACAAAAAATTGTGTCACATATTTGGCGTGTAATAGAAGCGGGCAGTGAGGGAAGTGTTATGGTACTGACCTTAAAGTTACACACTTAAGAAGGGTTGGTGTTTCATTATTGAAGGGCTCAGACAGCTCTCCTCGCAATATAGGTCTTATTCTTAAAACCAAACAAAACCAAGAGAAAAAACCTCCACCAAACCTTCTCTAATTTATTGTGCAGGTGTCAAGAAACTGGAGTCCATGTTGATGAATCCCTATTTCCTGCAGTAGACACTAATGAAGGATTTCTACTACCAATCAAAAAAGTAAGTATCTTATTTTTTTTTAATGGGCCTAGAATAATAAACTTTAAAGTTTGAACTTGACTTTTTGACCTCAAGTATTTGAACACTTTATTTTCGGAACATTCTGTAAACTCTACCTATCCGAGTAAGAGTTTAAAGATAGTCAGTCTATTGCTGTGATCATGTGACATCTTATCTGACAAAAGTATACTAAAAATCAAGTTTCTGTATAGGTGATTAAAACCATGAAGATTTAAATTCAAATTATATAATGATGACTAATCAGAAAAACATGACTACTATGTGGCTTATGTTTCACAGATCTGCAACAAATACTAGTATTTTAAAAACTACCTTTAAATCTAACTTTGCAAGGAAAAAATAAAGATTTGTTAGGTTCTTTCTTATTTAATATTAAAGCTTATTTTGCAAAGTGTTAACTTCTGTAATTACCTGTGACTCTCAAGGAGGTGATAAGCAGCATAAATATCAGTAATAAATACTGTGACAAAGTGATAGGCAAAATAGGAGGTGTAGTTATTTTAACAGTTTTATGCATATAATTAATAGCTTTGTCTGTCTTGTAGCACAAATGTATGCAGCCAAAAGACTATGTTGAAAAAACCCCAGAAAATAATAGAAAGCTTCAGAGAAGACTGAGCCAAATAGCTAAAGAATTAGCTCTACAAAAGACAGCAGTTAATGCTGGTAAGAACTACTTTTTACTAAGGTTCAAGTATCTGAAGTTATTTCTTTAAAGCATTTGATGGGGTTTTGTTGTTTGTTGGTTGGGGGGTTTTTTGAGTCCTTTGCATCTTGCCATGAGAAATGAAGTTGATGTAATTTTTACAGAGTTCTTTGCAATTCTGTTTTGTTAAGGTGTCTGTAATGATCTTAGATCTAAGAAAACTTTCTTTTTGCCAAGTTTTTTTGAAAAAAGAAAAGAAACTTCATCTGAAGCTGTTACAACATCTAAATATTAATATATAAATACAATTTCTTTGTGTAGAAACAGACGTACCAGTTTTATTATTTGAAGACAACGGTTCACTTATATACAGCCCTGTTAATAAGATAAAAGATCAATGCAATGCAACGGAAAGGAGAATAAAGGATATGAAGGAAAAAAGAGAGAATCCTTCTCCTACTGGTAAGAAGTTAAATTTTACTTACTTATGAAGATGCATAAATGGCTGCTGGTTTTATCGCTGACTTTTTTATGTGCTTGTCGTGCTCTCGCCTTTAGAATTTTTTCATATCTTGATTGCATGTCTGGAGCACAGTGGTTGCAAAATAATTTTTTTATCACTAGTCTGCTCAAGAGGGCTAATGTTTAAGCTAGACTTTCTAGCCATGTAAATTGATATTATCATCTCTTGATTAAACTTTACAACTAGACTCTAAATCTTATTTTCTGTTAAATTATAAATTTTATTACTCCCACATCAACAGTTTAAAAAGGAGCCCAAAACTGATGAGTTATCTGTCCAGGCACTGAAGAACGGGACTTTAAATAAATTTGAATAACCTTATTAAATAAATCTAGTTGATTTTTAAATGCATATTCTGGTAAATTAAATCCAGATTGTAGTTTTCAGATATTTATTTGGTGTTTGCATTACCTTACAGAGAAAATATTAAGGTCTAAGTCATTAGGTTTTGCCAGTTACTATAAAAAGTGTTGAATGTGGAACATCTTTTGGTGGGGGGGGAAACTGCAGTACTCGAAGTTTCAGTCAGAAAGACTCAGACACTTCAGACTCGAAGTGTCAGCTAGACTGTCAATTTCTAATTTCAAAAACAGTTGTGAAAGTAGTGAAACATGGATGAAAAATTAAATCTCAGTTTATACTAGTGAGGCTTGTATTTATTTTCTCTTTGAATTTTAAGGTAAACCTTCAAACATTTTTAAAAGCATTTTTGCTATATCAAGATTTGGCTGCCAATTGCAAGATTTCACAGATTATTTAGTAAAATGCCTCAGCAGGCCTTAGAAATATCAGTAATAATTTCTAAATGGTTTGACATCATTCTTTAGTTTCAGAAAAATGTGCTGCTGAGGTACCTAGAAAAAATGGTTACAAATATCTAATAGCTTTTTTGTATTCCTAGGTTCACAAATGACTCGAACACTTCCAAGTAGCTCACCAGGAGACTGTCTGCTTCCTACTTGTGTCTTAACTAATTCAGAAGATGTGCTGCTACCAGGTAACTAACACAACTTAATATATATTAGATAAATTAAAAATAACACATGGCCTTTATATCTTACTTTGGGTATTACAGTATGCTGAAATGGGAACCGTGTCTATTTTCTCTATCTTTTATATTTAAAGCTGAATTATCTTAGTTTTTCTTAACAAAAGAAAGTATGTTGTACTAAGAACTCCAGAAAAATGGAGCAGGAGGAAAACCACTGGGTAAATGCTCTGCCTTACTGCTGTACTGCCTGCTTCACTTCCTTCTCTTTATTCATACCATTCCCTATTAATAACTTCTTGTCCTGACAGGGTCTCAATCTTCTCTGCTCTTAACAGTGATCATATACATAACACAGAGTGCGCACCAAATAGTGTGATGTGAGAAGCTAAAAAGAGATCTGAATGAGGGTAAGACCTCCCAAGAACTAAAATGTCTTCCAAATTTTCAATTGAAAGACTCAAATTTGAAAGTTAGCCTAATGTGTTTTTCAGCTTAAGTAGTCAGGTTCAAAGAAACAAGAAGAGTAAAAATAAATTGCCTTTTTAAATGTTTTATGGTGTCAGATGGATTAAAATAATTTGTTAGCAAGGTAAGAACCTCATAAAGTTATTCTTGTAAAGTTAGGGGTTTGTTCCTGTGTTTTGGTGTATTAGCAGGGTGTAAGAGAGAAGATTATTATGAAGTCTGTTGAGCTGCATCAGGGAACAGCTCTATAATCTTAATAGTATTGATTATGTAGGCAATAGGTGTGTGCTTCAGACCTCATGTCATCTGTCAGTCACAGGGACAAAAAGCTCAAGTCAGATGCTGGCCTTGATCTCAGTAGAAAAGTGAGTAGAAGGGAGTCTTTAGAATTTGTAATGAGGGCCACTAGAGCAGTTTGCCTGCTCTCATTCTCCCTCAACAGTAAGCTCTACCTCATGCTATTTTGAGGTGTTGTATGTTATTGACATCATACAGGAGTTCTGTCATGTTGGCTTACCTGAGAAAAGGGTGGGTATCTTGCAGCCTGCAACAGCTTGTTATGTCTTCATGCAATGTTGGTGAGAAGTGATAGTTGAATACTGAAAGTAGCATAGCTGTGCCAGCAAACTGTTTTACTTTGGTAGATTAGTTACGTGCTGATGAGGTAGAAGATTGTGATTTGAGGGCTTTGCCTTGCATACGTCCCTTCAGCTTTGCAACTGCACAATGTAATTTTACATTAAGAGCAGACGAACAATTCCCATGACAGCATTCAGTGTAGCTTCCATCCCTGATGCTCTGTGGCAGTAGCCCCTGTGTTTGTGCCTAAGAGATATATGAGATTGTTTAATAATGGTTTAAAAAGTTCGAGAAGCCAGGTTAATTTGAGGATCGAAGCTAAGACTTCATCAATTATCAGTAGGAGGGACTAATCATACCACGTGAAATTTCTCTCTCTATGTTTGACCTTTCTTAATATAGATAGCTACACTATATGTTTAAAAATACTATCTTTATTTAGTAAGCAACTAACATCAAGAATTCTCCTAAAACCTACAGGAAAACTTACAGAAGGGGTATTACTGTGACGTTGTACTTATCATCTACTTAAGCAAAAGTGTCTGTTGCAATCATCTGATCATAGAACAACGGGATTTTTAAAAACGTATGCTGATTAATCAGAGATACTAGCTTGTTTCAGAGGAATTTATTGTGAAGAGTTACAAGTAGATTCTGTGTAACACCTAACACAAAATAATTTCATAAGAATAGCTACAAGAAATTATTCTTTTTCCACATTCTAATTATTTTTAATACATTGTGTTAATGTATCTGGTATGATACTATGGTTTTGTATTTAATTTCATCTTAACTGCAAAAACTTCAGGGTGGTGCTAATGCTGTGGTAGCAAAAATGATTATTGAGTTTCCACTGTTACTATAGCCAACTTTATCAATGTATAATCTTGCTGGTTTTCTCTACAAATGCAAGAGGGAAAGTGAGTTCCTCTGCTGCTTAATTTCAAGAAAGCAGAATGGGACTTTTGGGTGCTTATGACCAGGTAAGGGGATACAGTAGCTAAAACTGCTGCAGGTTCTTGTCAACATAGAGTGTGCTTTGTTTCTAATCCATTTTCTGTTTAGTTTTTGTTGACTTGCCATATAATATCCAGAGAAGTGGCTAAACCTTTGTTTCTTCAGTTTGCAATTCCATATGTATTTCACTGAAAAATTGCTACACTTTTTGTTTAATACATTTATATTGCCACTTTTTTTGTTTTGCAGAAGAACAAATGCAAGACTGCTTGAACTCAAGTTGTGATTACCTTCAGGGAACTGAGAAATTAAAGAAACAGAGAACAGAGGTAGCAGAACATGCCTGTGATACTTGGACTGATATTCATATATCCATGAGCACATCATTGAATTCTCCATCACATGGCAATGAGCAGAAGAGCTTAACACCAAAACGACATGCCAGAAGTTTAACAAAGAAACAGATTATACAGCACACTTTGGATGACAGATTGTCTTTAGGAAAGAAATATTTAAAGTTTCCAATGAAAAATCAGAAGAATGAGAAGTGCAAGACTTCCTCAATTGCAAATGAAAGTTCTCTTCTTGAGGGCTTTGGTCATATTACTCCTTCCAAAAAAATAGTCCAGTTAAATACTGGTCCTGCTTTGATTGACAGTCTCTCTAATTCACCTATGAATAGTGAAGACTTAGATGCATGTTCACTGGATAAAAGCTTCCTTGTTGACAGAAATTATTGTATTCTTGAAGACAAGAAGAGGAAGAAACTACGAACATTGCCAGATTTGAAGCTGACTACCTCAGAATTGGGTGCATCATGTTCTGAAGGGTTCTTGCAAGCAGTTACTACTTATAGCAAGTCTTACTGCACTGAAGAGGCTTCTTATGAAGACTTCTTTTCATCATCTAATTCAAATGAAAATGAAGTACAGATACAAGTACCAAAGGAGTCACAGAATCCTCCTGAAGTTTGTTGCAAAGACTCTTCTGCAAGCATGGACCTACATGATGTGAGTTTCTGTGAGCTACATATTACTACTAAGAAAAGTAGGAAGAAGTCTATTTCTGTGAATGATTTTCCTGTAAAGAAAAAAGTCAAACCAGCTAAACATCCTGGAAGCTTACCATTAAATATATCAGGTGGTGAAAAAGATGACACTGGAGAAGCTCTAGATTCTGATGATGTGAATAGGATGCCACCGCATGCTCATGAAAAACCCAACAACAATGTGAATTACTGTGCTCATGCTACTGGTAAGTTACTACATAAAGCTGGAAAATCAAAAGATATCATACTGCATTAGGTATACTAATTCAACTAAATTACAAACTGAACTGCCATTCCAAAAGGAAAAATATTTCAGAAATACACCAAAAGAAGAAAATACTATGGTACTGACTTTACTATGAGTAAAATAAATGAGTGCATAGAATCCAAAAGAACACCTATTTGTTTTCCCATACCTTACAAACACAAAGTCGTAAGAGATAAGGAGACTGCTCTCTGTACACAACAAAAGTAATGTTGGGCCTTCTTTTCTCCTGATCTCCTAACTTTCTGTTGCTCTTCAAAATGTGTTTAAGAAACCAAGGTCTTTCTGTTTTACATGTTATGGTGCTCATATAAATTGTTTATTAGTAACTCCTCATCATAGGTTCCCTTGTTCAAACTATTTTTATTTCACAAGTAAAACTTGTTACCAAAATTGCAGTTAGGATCATAAAATCTCTGGTGGAAAAAAATATTTGAGTTAGCAATTTCTAACTTCTGCAGTGATGAAGATGAAATAAGACCTGCAGGAGTTGCAATGTAAGCATCTTGTTCAACCATGACTTTTTTATATGGAACTGCTCTTAATTTTTAATAATAATTTTAAGACTATTTTTTATATTTAAGACTATTTTTTATATTTAAGCATTTTCAAGTTGGTTTAGCATAAGATATTTTTATGTAAATGTATACTAAAATATTGAATCTCAGGAACTTCCCTGGAAGATGCTCCTAACTTGCATTGGGGTAATCATTTTCAGATTTCGATGTTTTGAGCTTTGTCAAGCTTTACATGGGGTTGAATTTTTGTAATTATAATTGTATATTTTAGTAATTTATTTTCCCTATAAAATTCTGTAGAAGTGCATCAATTGATTATATAAAAGTAGTTATTAACTTAAAGGGCTCAACACACTGATTATCAGACTTATGAAATCCAGTGGAAATGTTGAACCATGACTGTAGCTGTATGTGTGAGTAATAAGTTACTGAACTGTGAGCTGCTATTTTGAGTTCTCTGCACTTGTATTTTAATATCTGGAGTGCATCACTTCTAACACAGTTAAAAAGCCAGTGGATGCAGGTGTATGTTGTATAGGTATAAATGTACACCCATAAATGACAACTTTTTGCTCCAAGGGGTGAATGAGCCATGAAGTGTCTGTGTTGGATCTTGTTCTCACCAACAAGAAGGTGCTGGTGAGGAATGTGAAGCTCAAGGACAGCCTTGGCTGCAGTGACCATGAAATATTAGAGTTCAAGATCCTTGGAGCAGGGAGGAGGGCATAAAGCAAGCTTACTACCCTGGACTTCAGGAGAGCAAACTTTGGCCTCACCAAGGATTTTCTTTCTAGAGTACCGTGGGAAGAGGTACCCAAGGTATATTCAAGGATTGTCTCCTCCAGACTGAAGAGCAATGCATCTCTACAAAGAGGAAATTGTGGAAGAATGCCAGGAGGCCTGCATGGATGAGCATGGAACTCCTGGACAATCTCAAACACAAAAAAGTAGCTTTCAGAGAGCAGAAGCAGGGAAAGTAGCCTGGGAGGAACACAGAGAAATTGAACAGCCATGGATCTGATTAGGAAGGCTAAAGCACTATCAGAAGAAAATCCAGCCAAGGATATGAAGGGTAAACAAAAAAAACTTCTTTACGTGCACCAGCAGCAAAATAAGGACTAGGGAAAATAATGGGTCCTCTCAGGAGTGATAGAACTAGTTACCCAGGTTGTGGAGAAGGCTGACAAACTCAGCATGGTTTTTCCCCAGGCTTCACCAGCAAGTGCTTCAGCCATGTTGCAGCAGGTGAAAGCAGGGATTGGGGGAATGAAGAACTGCTGTAGGAGAAATCCAGGTTTGAGACCTCCAGCTCTGGAGCCCCCAGCACGAGAAAGAAATTGACCTCTTGGAACAAGCCCAGAGCAGGCCACAAAGATGATCACAGGACTGGAGCACCTCTCGTATGAAGACAGACTGAGAAAGTTGGGGATGTTCAGCCTGGAAAAGAGAAAGCTCTGAGGAGACCTAAGAGCAGCTTTCCAGTGCCTAAAGGGGGCTTACAAGAAAGCTGTAGAGGGACTTTTCATGGGGGTATGTAGTGATGGGGCAAGGGGGAACAGTCTTAAAATGAAAAAGAATTGGTTTAGGTTAGATACTAGGAATAAATTCTTTGAGTGTGCTGAGGCCCTGGAACAGGTAGCCCAGAGAAGCTATGGACCCCTCATCCCTGGAAGTGTTCTAGGTGAGGTTGGATGGAGCTCTGAGTAACCTGGTCTGGTGGAAGGTGTCCCTGTCTATTGCAACAGAGTTGGTACTAGATGATCTTTAAGGTTCCTTCCAACCCAAACCATTCTATGATTCTATGAAATATATGAACCCACTGTATGAGGTTTTTTGCCATGTGTCAATGTACTAGAAGATGATCCTTAAATGCTATAGTTCCTAAAGTCAAAGAACAGTCTGGTTTTCATTCAATAGTCATGGAAGCGAATAGGGAAGGAGAAAAATCAGAGTATTCTGAGCTGGAAGGTAGGGACCCACAAGTGTCACCAAAGTCCAGCTCCTGGCCCTGTGCAGGACAGCCCCAAGAATCACACCATGTGCCTGAGGGCATTGTCTGAATGCTTCTTGGACTCCACCAGGCTTATTTACTATGTTTAAACTTAGGTGTTCCAGTTAATTTTAGATTTAATTATAACTTTTAAATTCTAGCAACTAAATTATGATCTCTGTTCTAGCATGTCACGCTTTTATTTTCATGCTGGACAACTTGTTTAAAATAATAGATTTTAGAGGACAAGAAAGAAAGGAATAGCATTCAGCAAACATAAATTATCCAATGTTTATACTTTTAATCCTTTTTGTTAGTTTCAATTTGTGTTTGTAGTGATTTTAATAATATTTGTGTTTTATCAGTGATGGCCCTTTTCCCAAGTATGGTATAATCAGCTTCATGCATCTTTTGTGTAGTCAAGTAGGACCTCAGGTTTCACAGCTTGAATGAGCTCACTTAAAAATGGAAGGAATCAATAATGTAAGAGAAGTTGTGTTTTCCCTAATAATGCAAGTTTTGTGGAAGAAAATGAAAATCTTGTATTGCACTTAACTGCTGTGATTCTCTATGATGGAATAATTGATTTTTATTAATTGTGGATTAAGCATTTCCTTTTTTTAATTAAATGTAAGTTGTTTCTTGTCCCTAGTAGTAAATAAATAGTAAATTGGTGGGGTTTTTCTGTCTATTGTACATTATTTGAAAACTGGTAATCCATTATATTTTTAAAAACGAATGAATTCTCTTTGTCATATATATATGGTTAGGAGTAATCAAATAGCCATATAAAATATTATATCTGTAAATGTTTTAAATATCAAACATTTTTCTTGCCCTTTTTTTTTGTTGTGATTTTATGTCAGTGGCACTTTCACCCAGTATCTTTAATGACAAGAACATTTGATAAGCTTTCTTTCCATAGACTACCTGGAACATTTCATTTTAAAGTAGAAGTGTAATATGCAGGGTTGTCTGAAACCACATTTTCAAGGCCTAATGCTTACGTGGTAGCAAGCTTCAGGTTCCTTTGTAGGGCACATTCAAGACTGCCCAGTTGTTCTGCTGAAATAAATACTGCTACTTATTTTCATCTTACTCCAGGTCATGAGACTTCATCTGAAAGCTTCAACAATAAATAATAATGGACAAGGAATGCAAGAGTATACTCTGAAGCTTTTATCATACTAAAATAATTTAGAAACTTTAACTCAGAATTAGCCTTAGTTCCAGTCTTAAAAATAAACCTAAGGCTTATCTGAGTGAATTTTATATATTTACGGTAATGCGGAAGGCAAATATTATCTTAATTAGCAAAAAAACTTAAATGAAGATCCATTTTACTGTAATTAGTGTAGTTCAGTGTTAAGTTGGGAAATCTGGAATATCGTTCTGTTATTAGGTGCAAGAAATCATTATAATTAATTTAGATTAATGAGTTTTACCTGAGTTTCTAGGTGCTATGGGGCTTAATGCTGCAAAAATACTGTTCATGTCTTTATAGCACACATGTGAAAACTTCCTTAGATTGATGTGCCTTTTGTTTTTTCCAGCTTTGGAAGAAGATAGGCTCACTAAAAATGTTGTATAATGTCCTCTATTGACATTTTATTATGTCCTTTTAAAAAGCAAGTGAGGCATGAAGAGGAAAAATGTATTTTCCTTGATTCCTTGTTTTGCTTGTCTTCACAAAAAGTTGATTTATAACTGATTATTAAAAGAAAAAAGAGCAAGTATTTCTGAATAGAGGAGCAGGTTGGGGATTATTTTGATGCAGTCAAATTTGCAAAGCCTGATGACACTTGTCCTAGAGCACATAACAAACTACCTAAAACTTTTATAAACCGTTAATAGGCTCTCTCTGAGGACCTGGGGATTTTCAGAAGACTTGAAGAAATTACGTTCTTTATAATAAAAACTTGGTGTATGCCCATGCTCCAGTAATATCTGTAGTAATAATAACAGCACAAGGTATTGAATATTCTGTGCACGTGTACCTGAAGGATTATTAATGATGACAAATTTGGACTTAATTTCTTCATAGTTGGGGTAAATACCTCTATGGATAAGTGCAAAATAGTAGATACAATATAGCTTAAATTAAGTGATGCTTCATAACAATATTTTTTAAGTAGAGAACTATACTATAGAAAAAAAATTTATTAGATAGATGTGGTTTATTTGATCAAGCAGAACTAGCTCATTTTGCCTAATCATTGCTTTTTAATTCAATGCGAATATCAAATGGAATTTTGAAGATAATATGCTGGTTCAAAACTTCTCATTGGTGTTAACATTATCATGAATGAGTAGAAGTTTAAATTGCAAAGTAAAATCACTCTAATTTGTGGTAGTACTTCAGAGGGCTCAGTTGTTGATTTTGGTGCCAGTGATTGAGCAGTGTTTTGGAAGAGCATTTAGGGGATCTCCTGGACCACAGTGTCAGGAGTTACCTGCATATTTGAACTTAGTCTAGGGATAACTAACACTGGATGCAATTGCTTCAAAAAAGTTCCATCAGCTTTAAAGTCCTCTCGGAAAAGCTGCTAAAGATGAAAACTTATTATTTGTGCCTGAGTGACTGCTTTAAAAAGAAGCAATCAGGAAAAAACAGAAGATAGTGAAGCTTGAGGCCTATAGGATGGAAAAGTTGGAAAGTGCTTGAGAAGTCCTGATAGACAGGAATGGAATAGCGAAGAATAGTCCTTATTAATGTAGTGTAAGATCCCTGAGCTGGTAATCAGAGATAAGGGACATATCCAGTCTTCCTGCTTTCCTGTAAATGAAGAACCCACAGGAGTGAACCCTAACTGGAAAGAAGTCCCAGAATACAGGTCTTAAGACTTTAAGCCCAAGTGCTGTGGAGCATGAGCATTCAGGCCAAGAATAGTAAAAGGAATATTATACCACTTTTCACTGTTGGCCCCCAACCCAAGCTATGCCTCAAAAAAAAAAATCCAAACCAAAACAAACAAACAACAACAACAACAACAACAACAAACCCAAAAAAAAACAAAACAAAAAAAAACCCACCAAACATGAAATAACCTAATGGAAATTAACAGAAACTACTTTGGGTAAAGCAGTGGAGTACATGATCTCCTTACATGCTATGCAGCCATGTTGTTGTTAGGTTTTTTTTAAGATTCAAAATACATCTTTAAAACTTCTGTTTTTCACGGAAAAAGAGGTAATTTTTTTTTTTTTTATCGTGTGTTTTCTCCTACTTGCCATCAGTCTTCCTCGGTGGCTGAAAATGATGGGTCTCAGAGCAATACTAAATAAAATTAGCATAGTTATTAGTAATCTCTTTATTGCATGACACCATGTGTCATTCAAATATTGAATTTAAATCAAAAATTGTATCTGAAAACCAGGTTTACATTTATACACAAAAATTACTGCAATAAATTTTGACTAGTTTAAAGATTATTATGTTAAAATGGGTAGTTAGTAATGGATTGTAATTTGATGTTCTGTTACCTCAAGGATTAAGAGTTTAAGTAACTGACAGGGGAAAAACAAATTATTCTTAGTTATATATGCATACTAAATAAGGATTGTACTCTTCAGTATTTTCCAAAAGTAATCAAAGCAACTTAGTTAGCAGGAGCTAAATTTAGGCCACTGTAATCACTAATTAAACTTTCTTTAACTGATCTCATCCATTTCTTTGAAATGAAAAATTAACAAATGCTATAAAGTAGACTTTATTGAATGACATTTGGGAAAAATTCTCTCCTTAAATGTTGAGTAATTAGAGCTTAATTGTTTAAAAGAGACATCAAAATTTTTCATCTTAGGCAAGCTAATTTCTCAAATGATTCAGAAGTTTATTATTTAGTTCTTATAAAAGTCATCCTGACAGTATTGAAAAATTAAATGTGTTAATTCATAAAGTACATAATGAAAAATACTGCTTTATGACAGAGTGCATTCTTATGAATTGTTCGTTTTGATATATAATAGGTCTGATTTGCCTGCATGTGCACAGAATCCTTGCCTGCTAACAGTTTGCTAGATTTCCTTGGAAAGTGTTTGAGAACAAGTTTCAGACCTTCAGGTCATTTTAGATAAACAAAGTGTGTACCAAAAGCATTGATGTTTTAATAAGAAAATCTAGCCACTGACGCTTCATACCCAGATATCTCTATGCAGAGAAATTGCACGTTTTGTGATAAATAGAAAGCAATTTAGCAGATTCTCCACTTGTAGTTAATACATGGTTTTCAAAATATAGGAAATTGGAAGTTTTACAACTCTTTCATTTACAAGAAAAGATATTGAAAAATTAAATCAGATGCTTGTCATTCCTTTACCCTAACTGAAATACAGTGAAAAGATAACTGGTACAAATTATTAACAAGTATGTTAAGTGTACATAGCTCTGTGATATGATAAAATAATTGGTGGCAGTTTCATTTCATAAGATTGCATTTTTCATTTTAAGTTTCTAAATTTGGTTTCTAGGTGATGAAAATGAAGTTTCAGAGTGTCATGTTACTGATGGCTCTTGCAAAATTTTTAACAAACAAAAGAATAAGCACACTGGAAACTTAAGAAAAGCTGGAAGACTCCGAAAGGTCAGTTTAACTGGTCATTTGCTTTGTTAAACTCTTTCGTGGAGGATCATTGACCTCCTTTGTATGTACAAAAATTAAAATAAATTCTCTTTGCAGTATCAATTTAAAAACTTTCCTGAATCTCAGTTTTCTTGAAATAGTATGCTAATGGTCTTGGTGTATAACCATAAAACTCAGCTCTCTGGTAACTTGTAGCAGAGTCCATGCCAAGCTGAAATCATAAAGGAGGTTGGTGAGCCACCTCAAACTGAAAAAAAAGCTGAAAAGCCACTGAAGTTACCTGAAAGGATGCCTATTCCTTTTGGAGGAGTTACTAAATGTAGCAGGTTTTTTTATTTGTTTTATACTGGATCATCACCAGTGGATGCTTCTGCAGAATAAAGATTTATCATGATTTTCTTTTAGGTTCTGGTAAAAGTAAATTTCTTAATTTGGTATTTGAGCTCAATTTGACTGTAAAAAAGGGAGAGAGGATTGAGTCAGCACTGAATTTTTTTTAAGTGTTTTTCCTTTGTTAAAGTCTTTTAAGTAAATATAAAACTGATCAGGAAAATAAATATTAGTTCTTTTTATCAGTAAGTAGCAAGTCGATTGAAATGAGTGCTGAGTTCTTTTGAGAATGGAAGTTCTAAAGCACTAAAGGATATCTGCTGTTGTTAGCTATATGAAATAAGTTAGATGTTTCATTGGTAGGTACTGGTGGAGTTTCAAAGAGACTGATCACAGATTTTGATAATTTTTTTTACGTAAAAGTTGTGTGCAGATGCAATTACTAAATTGTTCAACATTTTAAATGTCCTGAAGAGAGGATATTAATCTCCATGGACCAGTGATCTCTGGATTAAGATTATTATTTGACTTGTCTGCATCTTACTACTTTTTACTTTTTTAAAATATTTATTCCCTTAATTTTTCTAAATATTTTATGTGTGAAATTAATAACTAGAATGTGGAATGTATAAATCACTCTAGATCCATGTCCTGTAGAAGCATTTAAGGTAGTGCTCTCTCTAGGCTAAAATATCTCTCCAGAATAGTTTCATCTCCTGGCACAGAAATCTGACTAAAGCTGCTATATGTAAATCCACAAACCACACTCAGTGGCTTTTTCTAAGGCTATTTGCAGAAAGTGTGCTTGGAGATTTGTCAGGTTTGTTGGTACTGATTCCTTCTCCAGTGAAATTACTTAACAAGAGCATTATACATCAGTGCTAATTTTGATTCATTTCTCTTGAGATCCCAACTTAATGAATATATACTGGATAGAAATAAAAAACAATATGGAATTCCATTTTATTGTTCCTCTTTGTCAGATCTGGCCTTGCAGTCAGAGGTATCTTTAAATGGTTCTACTTGGTGTCTGCTTGCAAAGCATGCTCCTTGAGGTGTTTAACAGTAGCAAAGTTAAGTGGGTGCTAGAGAAAATTCCTGTTCAGTGTTTTGAGATGACTTCTTTTATCCATTCTTTTTATCTTGCTGATAATACCATTTCACTCATATATCAATAAAATAGAGTATAGTTTCATTCATGTCAAGAATGCTTTTTAAAACTAATTGTAAAGGTTTTCATTGTCAGCTTGACTATGCAGATTCACATAGAGACAGTTTTGGGGAAGGACAGGAATTTGACTGAAAAGTAAAAAAAAATTCACAAAAAGGTGCCTTGTGATTAACGAGGTGATATGTCTGGCAGTGAGACTGGTGCTCTGAAAAGTTTAAATTTTAAGAGAATATTGTTTTGAACAAAATCAGACTGTGTAAATTTTTGTAACTAATTATGTTGCAAAACCTCTCTAGTACCAATTAGAATATGTTCTTGAAGCTTTATAAAAACAACCAAACATTATACACCATTTTTATTTAATACATTTTTCCAGTGGCTACAGTTTAAACATTTTGCTACCTTTTGGCAATGTAACAGTTAAGTTAGAAAATGTTCGTTTCCTTTGCATAAAAAAAAAAGTGGGAGAGAAATGGCACGAATATTTTTTTAAAATATTATTTTATTGAATCATAGTGTTATGAAGAATTTCCTAACATTTATTTAAATCTTAAAATAAATTTTTTGCTAAGTAAAACTGCAAAAGAAGTGCCATTTCCTAGATACTTTCATGTATGAACATTTCCACAAATGTGACAATGTGAATCTTCAGACAGACCATATTGCTGGGAATCTGTTATAGGTGTGATTTTTTTCATTACTTTGCTTCCTAAAATATCAGACAGCTATGTAAATTGCAGCTATCGTTTTAAAAGAAAAAGAGTTTGAAATATAATGACTCCTTAAAAATATTTTAGATGCTTGCTGAGTGTAATTCCTAGATAATATCTAAACTGAAACTTTGTAGTGTACTTTAGTTACAACTCACTTACTGTGGTGTATGGTACAGTGAACACTACAATTCTAACTCATTCAGTACAGTGAACGCATGTCAGTAGGCCTTTGGAGTTCACTGCATGATGGTAAGTATTAAAAAAGCCATGGAAAAATATCTTTAGGAAATGTGACTAGGTCTGAGTCTTATTATTTATTTCTATGTTCCTTTCAATTTTTAATTTGTAGTTTCTTTAATAGGAATCAAGCCTTAGGTTCTGTATTTCTCTGCTGTGCTATTGTGTTATGCTTTTGTTTTCTTCAAAACCTCATGCAGATTGACTTTCTTGTATTTTGTTTTAGCTGAAATCAAAACCAAGAATGACTTTGTTCAGATACTTGTATATCACAATTTTAGATTAAAGTACTCACAATTTCTTTATCCATACTCTTTATGTAGGCATGCTTATTGCACTGTTAATGTGGAAGATGTCTAATCAAATACTTGTAAAATTGTAATGTCAACAAACAAAAGCCACAGAGACAGAACAGTTTATAATGGCACCTGCAGGTGTGTTTGGGGAAGACAAATAAGATTTTTCAGGAATCTTTAATGGCTTCAGGAAAAAGATTTTTGGATTTAAAACAACACCACCACCCTGAAACCAGGACTTGTGGTATGTTCAAAGGCAGCATATATAGACAAATTTATAAAATTGACTCTTAGTTTTGAGGCAGAGTTGGTAAGGATAAACGCTGTCGATTAATGCTTGTGATTGTCAGCAGGTGGCTTCCCTGGTCTAGAAATCTAAGTTGATGATACTGGAATTGCAGGGATAAAATAAACCCTTTATGCATTGTGATGCATGTTATTCCATGAAATTGGATACATAATTCTTTGTTGCTTCGCATAGAGAGGACAAAGTGAAAAATATAAAATTCATCTTAAAGCCGAAAATGTACTCAACAAGTTATTTACAGTAGTGGTGAGCTACTGGTGTGAGGTTGAGTGCTCATTTCATTACTTATTGTAACAAAAAGTTTACATTTATCGCAGCACCTGTTGCATGCCTCAAATTAACTAATTTGTACCTTAAAAGATCAGAGACTCATTAACAAGTTAACTGACATTTTTATCCAAATAAAATTTTGTTTTATAATTTTAGACGGATCTGAGAAATGATGGATGTCTTTTAAAGCATCTAAGAGTTTCACGTCACTAGAAATACAATTGAAATAAATTTAAAAGTGAAAAAAACCCTTAAAATACTGTTTTCTGAGTGAAAAGAAGAAACTGTTTAACCACATAAAAAAACAGTTAAGCATCATGAGGGATAATTAAAAACATATTTTCACAATAAAGACAGTATGGACGTAACTGAAATTCCTTCAGTTTTGTTTTTAAACAGATTCATCTTGGCTCATATTTCTGTAGCTCTTGGATTTGGGTGAAGGTACGTCAGCACTGATCTTAAGAGAGTTTTTGAGAGAAAATTTTTACAAGCAGTCTAAGCTCATGCTGTGTAACAAATAGGGTGAAGCAGGCCGTTGTGAGAGCCTGTTATCAGAATCCTTTTTTAAATTACTTTATTCATGGAAAAACAAATTTTAATATCCTGAAAAATCTGTAACTATAAAACATGAAGCATCTTGCCAGATATTCAGGAAAGTAACTTAATGACTATATTTTATATGTGCATTCGTAGACTTGTCTTACATTGTATTGGTTTAGGGGACAACATAATTTTATACTTTCCTTCCAGTTTTGATTTGTAGTTGCTTTGAATAGGTACATATTTTAAATACTGATACTTGAAATGTTACTGGCCTCGAGACACAAGTGAATAGGACGTGAATTAGACCAGGTGGAAGCATGCGAGCTCATTTACAGTTAACAATGAACAAAACTGGAACTACCTACCTTTATGGTTTGGGGAAAATGCTTGATGTAATGGGGGTGGTCAGAGGATAGCACTGTGAAGGATGCCTATGAATCCCATGGTTTGAGACAGTTTTAAAAATACTTCTGTATGATTAATCCCATGACTATTTTCACTCAACCTTTGCAAGGCAGTTTGGTTCTGGACTTTCTCCAGCTAGTGAATTTGTCCCCCACACTTCTCCCACATTAAGTTGAGGGCTTCCAGGACAGGAGCCATACTCTTGGCAACTGCTGCTGTACTTTACAGTGCATGCTTTGGGCCATATCCTAATGTCAACAGCTTTGTTATCATCCCTTAGGGATGCTACCATTCCTGACAGGATTATCTCCTGTAAATGAACCCAGTGGGTTGATTCATGACCTTGGGTTGCTAGAAATCATTCCCTTTATGACAGGTTTCATATTAGTTATTTGGGACTACCTACTGAAGTGCTGTGGTCTATTTCTTAATTTTAAAAAAGTGTCTTGCAAAATCAGTACCTTTCTATGGCAAAAGGCACATGCTCCTCTCAGCTCAAGCTGTTTCCTGTTGTTCCAGGGACACTTGCAGCTGGTGTTCACAATCTTGTATGTGTTGCTGTTTGGATCACTGGAAATATGCTGTGACAATGAAACAGGAGGTGGTTGACTGTAGCTTGTCATCTTAGCAGGCAGGATAGTAAAGATCCAGTAACTGAATTTGCCTGAGTTTTTACATTAAATTGTTACTAAATTTCTGTTTGCTCAACAAATTAACATATTGGTTATTTTTCAGAACCTTCTTCTAAAAGAAGATATAGAGTATTAAGTAGATGGAGAGTTTTGATTTTTTTTTTGTCCTCATAGAATTAAGGAAAAAAACCCACTGTTTCTGGTTTTTTTTTCCCAGAAGATTGGTAGGTTTGGTGACTTTTGATAAGGAGACTGTTTATGAGGCTTCAGGTAAAGTCAGAACATATTTTTTATTACTACTTTTAGGCAAGTAGGAAATTGCTCAAGATCTATCCACAGTGAATGGTAGTTAAGGATAAGTACCAAGAATAACATCCTGGAATCTCAAGTTATTTGCAGTACATCTATGTCATCACCATCCTTTTAAATAAAAGTCTTGGCATTCTTGGATTTAATGGTGGAAGGAGGGCTTAGGTGCAAAAAGCAAATGCAACTCTTTCCGGCTCAGAGCATGAGGGGAGCAGTACATAAACCTTGTGCAAGAAGTCAAATCATAGAGTCCATGCTTGAAGCATACCTCATTGCTGAAGATATGTATGTATGCTGTTCTTTTCCAGTTTTGAGGTTCACTGTGTTCACAACCATCATTCCAGAAAACCAAATAATCCCCTGGACTGCAGCTGGCTTGGCAGAGAATAACTGTAAAACTGAAACTGTTTTCCCTCTTGGCATCAGGAGGAAAAGCAACTGCTGCTTAGATCCTTTTTTTTTTTTAATCCTTTTGTTAATGGGTCTCCTTTCTAAATTATAGTCTTGCAGTTCATGCAAATTGTTGAAAATCAATCTGAACAATCAGCATTTAACATGTCTTCATCAAGTTTTTGTTTAATAATTTGACAAATATCACCATTCTTTTCTTCATTGAAATTAAACATTTGATAGATTATTGGTGTGATCTTTGTAGAAATGAATTATGAGCTTACAAACAAATCTGTGTGGAACAGAAATATAAATCGGCAGTCAGTCAAATCTTGCAACACATTACATATGCACTACAAACATCTTTTGTTTTTCGAAGATTTGTCTGCAAGTGTGATTAATTCATAATCCTTCAAGATTCTAAAGAAATATTTGGGGGGAGGGGTTAAAAATTTTTTATTCTATCCTTTCTAATATTGCTGTTGCACATTAAAAGCATGAAGTAAATATTGTTCAGTTGTTTACCCTATGGTATAGAGGGCTGTAAAACTTTAAGTCAGGTTGTTGATTATCATCAACAAGTGGCTTAAAATCTTGTCAGCAGATTATTTACGGAAGTTTACAATCTTGTATCTAAACACAAAGTTAACATAAATCCTGGCTTTAGTCTTTTGGGCTGCAAACATATTCAGGATTATCTTCACCTCAAATTCCACTTGTATAGTTGGCAGTCTCCAGAAGACTTAAACTATCCAAATTAACCTTACACTGCTAATAATTGTGCAAACCCACCACATAACAGTTGGGGTAATGCAAAATGTTTTTTTCCCTCTTAAAATCGTTCCATACCTACAGCGTGCACAATGGAAATGTGTCTCAATTCTTCTGCCCAGTGACCCATTGTGAGCAGAGTTAATGAGCCACTGATGTCTCCAGTGGAGTAGCTGAGGCAAACATTCATTTCTAATGAACCGTCGATGATGAGTGGCAACCATCATTACCAAAACTTGAATGCATGGCTGACGAGGTCTTAAATATCAAGCAATTAATTTCACTTGAGCTACTCTACTGTTGCCCACTACTCTTGTGGCTTCTTTTTTTTATCTCTCAATAAGGCCATATAAATCTGAAGCTTTATAAAGTGCTTTTAGTTGGTCATAAGTCAGCTGTCTGGAGGCACTGTTCACTTCATTGGATCATTATGAAAGTGTAATCAATTTTTTTGTTTGAACAGATGAAACAGGTTCATTCTATAGCACACTTAATTTTTTGTTGGAATTATTTATAGAAGGGTACAAACTAGTTTTCTTAACCTTGGCAAGGCTGGGGTTAAGGGGGTGAAGTTCATGTTGCCTAAAATTTCAGCAGAAAAAAATTAAGTGTGCATGACTTTCTCACAGATCATTTGGGAAGGTGAGTATACATTGGGCATTATTTGATACTAATGACAGAATTAATTTGTTCCTTAGTGTTGTCTTTAAAATGTTTCTGCTTGCCTGTACGAGTTTTGTCTGTAACGTAGTGTCGCCCCATGATAGCCCTGGTTCCTCTTCTTCCTGCCTTCTGGCATTTTTGGGGGTGAACAAGTACCCTTCCTTCACCTGAGCTTTCATCCTAGAATCTAATCGTGTTAGAATCTAAACTGTAAAGTACCTTTCTCCTCCCCTTAGCATTCCACTTCTTGAGGTTCACTTCTGTCACAGTGGTAATCCTGGTGTCTCTCTCTGATAGTAGAAAAAGGTTCTTCACCCAGAGGGTGGTTGGGCACTGGTACCGGCTCCCCAGAGAAGTGGTCACAGCACCAAGCTTGACAGAGTTCAAGAAGTGTTTGAACAACATACACAGGCACACAGTGTGACTGTTGGGATGTCCTGTGCTTGGCCAGGAGTTGGACTTGGATGATCCTTGTGGGTGCCTTCCAACCGAGGATATTCTATAGTTCTGTGATTTCCTCAGGTTTCACATAATAAGGTAAAGACATGAAACTTTCCTGGTAAAATACAGTTGAGAACTGGACTGCTGCTTTTCCTGAGTGATGCTGACCAGGAAGTCAATCCCTAATTTGTACCTGTTAGAAAGTCTTGAGCTTAGAATGAGAATCACTACTGCCTGTGCTTGTAGAATTGATAATGTCACACTGATTGATGTAGATGTTTGTTGGTTGCGGTCAAATGATTGGGTAGGAGCATCTCCTCTCCCCTTAATCTTTGGCTATCCTAATAGAAAAAGTCCCTCTCCAGTTTTGCTAATGATCACAGATAGGTAAACCCGTCCTTCAAAGTTGCAGAATGCTGGGAAAGCTATCCCTTGCTACAAAGTTGTGCATGCCTTATGGTTGGGGGTTTTTTTTCTTAAATATAGTTGTTAGCTATAATTGGTTGCATGTGGAAAACTGAAAATGTCAGAAAGTTGTAACCTCTGATGCTGCTAGTCTGAAAAGAGTGAAGCTACTCATTCTCTCTTATCTTGCAAACATGATTTCTACGGGTTCCTATGTCTTGAATTTCAAGATTTCTCATTATTTTCTTGTATTTGGCAGTGAAGGAAAAAAGATGCCCAGGCACCTGTCACATCATCTAATTTCTTGGTCTTCTAATAGGGTACTTTGTTTTTCATCTTTCCACGTGGCAATATTTGATGTAGTTAGGATGAGCTCATTTTTTCGTATCTTTCTAGGACCAAAGCAGAGGTACTATATTTGGTGAAGAAATTACAGTTGAAATTTACTTTTGCAGTCAGAGGAAACTTGAAAAATATCAGTATCAAAGGACTGGTAAGAGAAAGGTCAGCCAGAAAGTAAATTACAGCTTTGAATAATTGCTGTTTAAAAATGCTGAATAGTAATCATTCATTACAATTACCAATTATTTTCAGCTATGAGCCACAATTACTTGAATAAATTAATGTTATACTACTTATAAATTGTTTCTAAAAACAGCCTTAAAGTTTTGGGTCCTCATTACAAAGTTCTTAGATACAAGCAGAGTGAAATTAACCGGATATTTTTAATATTCCTATGCTACACACAGCTCTGTCTTTTGACTCATATACTATTAAGACTGAAGATTATTACTTCTGAAATAGAGTTGTGAAGATCAAAATTGATTATAAGGGTACTAAGCCAATTTCAGAACCATCTGATGGACCTACAATAGCCAAAGAAAGGCATTTGAAGATTATAAAACAGTGTAATATGCTCTCCCTTACACTTTCTTTGCTCACACATGAACTGTTTTTTTCCTGCCTGCCTCCCACCCTCCAAAAGTTCTTTATCCCTTGTATATAGGCCAAACCACGTAGGGTATCTTGTTGAGTCCTGAAGTTGAAGATCTTTTTTCACTCCACTAAAACATATATGTGAGTCTGAGACTACTGAGGCTTGTTTCTTTCAGAACTTCAGTCAACTCTACGGCACAAGAGGAGCACTTGGACTAAGTAATATACAATCTAGAAGTCCTATTTATTGGTTGAATTAATTTCTTGAAAAATATTTGAGACCTGGATTTTTGACCAAAAGACAAAATGAGATCTAATATATATTGGCTTGAATTTTGCCAGTCACAAATCTAAACGTATTCCTATCAAATTAATTCTTTGCATAAATACACTTTATTCTTGAGAACTAGTCTGAAGAAACATTTTATGGTCTCATTTTCATTCATCACTTATGAAAAAAAACTCATGACAAGCTTAACGAAGCAAAATTTGAGTTCACCTTCTTGAAAGACAGGTTGTACAAAACTGGACTTTTTTCTTCTTGTCCTTCATCTCCAAGAAACACCAGCTCAAATTTAGAAGAGAGAAAGAATACTTTTTGAGGTTGGATGCCTCTTTTGCGGTGTAGGTAATTTAACATGTAGGAAGTATTACTTTTAAGTACTGGGGAGATTTACTAATACTGTTTCCTTCTAGCTACTGAAATGAATGTTTTTTATTTCAGATGACTTAGAAAAATCTTGTTGTTGGCAGACATTAAAGAAGTACTTAATGCAGCTGTGCTTCTAAGAAATATATAAAGGAAAGCTGAAGCTGTCATTTATAACAAAGTCTGTATTCCAGACCTCAAAAATAACTCAGAAAGGAGTGTGTGCTCTGATTCAGGGCACCGATATGCAACTCTTCACGATTCAGAGATTAATGGTAAATAAAAGGACCAGTTAACCTAATACCACCTTTTCCAGTGTTTTATTAATGATAATCCTGCTACAAACATGCATTAGCACTCATAATGATGCTCACCAGATGTCCTTTTGCTGGTTAGAAAAGTAAATGCTAACTTTTTTTTTTCAATAAAAGCAACATGTAAAATAAAACAGACAAAAATACAGAAGAAAAATTGCAGTTTGGGGGGTGGGGAGAAAGCAATTAACTTGAAAAATGTAGAACTGAAAATTAGAACATAGTTTGGCTAAGTTTTCCACTTGGTAACTGTAATTAAAGAGAACTGCTTGTCTTATTGAAGCAATAAAACAAAATATTGTCTGCTTAGCAAATGACCTTTAACTTGCAAAAATATGCAGTTCTGAATGCAAATGAAATAATAGCTTGGAAGAAATTAAATTTATTTCCAATTTCTACATTTTGTGTGTGCCCTTCTGCATTCTTCAGGCTTTAAATCACTTCTAAGTGCACTGACAAGACATTTGTTCAGAATACTCGCTGCATCATCTTGTACATGATGTGTTGTAACATAAAAGGTAAAATTCAAAAGCTGATCTTGCAGGGTAAGGTCAGGACAGGCTGTAGATTTCCTGATTTGTGTGGATCCAGTACTTTTAGTTACCTATAGACAAGGTATTAAGGAACTGCTAATAAACATTTTTGCTCTGAAGCTGAAGAAGCAGCTGTAGTATCTCAAGCTTCTCTGGCCTTGGTTTATAGTATTGCTTCTTTCTAACCCAAGTTTGGCAAAAATAGTGGTATGATTAGTAACACTTTCATAACATTTATAAAAAATTGCGAGGAAGGATATTTTTCTGCACATTCTGAACTGACACATCAGGATCTAGCTTTAGAGCTAATACTATACAAAGACCTTCAAGAACCTAGTGCAATTGCTTTGTGTGGATTTAACTCCAGACTTTTAGACAGGGAGGTTGATTGTGATGGCTATGAGGCTTGGCTTCAGGTAGTAAAGGAGAATGTCATGACCGTGCTGAAACATACACATTTGACATAGATGAGTTTTTCCACCCAGAAAGACTGGATAGAGCAAAGCAAAAGCTTGCTTTCAACCCTTGGTTTTGGCCTTCCTGGGCTGTTACATCCCAGAATCCTTTAATGCTCATGAGTTTATGGAGATCCTACCATGTGTGTTAAGACAGTATGAGGCATATACTCACAATTGTATAGTGTGGCCTCACATCTGATTTTAATCATCTGACCTAACCTGTGCAGTAATGTACAGTCCTTTTCACACAAGAACCCTTACTCATTGTGTTACTAGATGTCTTTTTTGAGTGTTTATTCTCAAATTTTGTGTAACTTAATACTAATATATTCATGTTATGATACATATATTTGATGTATATTGATGCTTTGTCATTATTTTTATTCAAATTCTTTATGTGTAAAACTCCAGTGTAGAACTGAGTTGGAACTTCCAAAAGCAATTAAATGTAACTGCTTGTTTGGAGTTGGAAGTAATGCAGTAGAAATTCTTTTGCCTAAGAATAGAACCAAATTTGATCAAGATAAGTGCATATTATCTTCTTTTCAACTGTCAGGCTAGCAATAGAGTAAGACCTCTTCAGTAAGTATTGATGGTAATGAATTAGAATTTGGAAACTTTATTTCCAAAAATACTGCATAGAATTTCTTTCAAATATTTCAATGCAAAAGTTTTGTCCTTTTTTCTTTTTAAGTTTTATTCCATTTTATTGTTATATGGGTTTATATTTTCACGTTGTATACATATTCAGTGTGAAGTATTCAGTAGAGCTTACTTAGTGTGGTCTGAGTGCATGTTTATCATGAATTTAAAAAATTATTGAATATGCTGCATTATGTTGCTTCTGAAGACTTAAATAATATCTGGATTTTGTTTTTTTAAGTGCACACAACCACAGAATGAAATTACCATGTGTTGAAATGACTACTACTTGTGTTATCATTAATATCTACCTTGTCAATGGTATCTAAATTGTGTTCTATTTATGCAAAGAGTGTTCATATAATGAACAGTCATGGTGCACATAATTAGTCTGCATTCTGTTAGTCTGATAGTCTACACAGGTGATTCCAACTCTGTTCTTAAATGTGAAAGTTTACTTGGTCTTTCAATAGAGAACAGTTCTGTACTGATAACAGAGATCAGATGGAATTGCATCAGAGTTCTCTCCTTTGTTCTTTGATTCATTACTGGGTAAAATGAGTTGCCCTGAAATTTTTTTTTTGCCTGCGCTCCCAATTCAAAATAGTTTTGTGCTATCAGCTCAGTACATTACTCAAAGGAAACTTAATTTTAGCAGAGACTTTGGGAGCTTACCACTTGTGGTTGTGTTGTGGGGCAGAAGTGGGAATTGGTATTTCATATGGAGCAGTGGCTATCTGGAGAAATAATTTAAATTCATATAGTGATTTTGAAAATTAGGAGGAGTTTTTTGAAATCACTGTATAAAATTCAGTCAGTCTGCTTCTTCTACAAAATTAAAATGTTTGTGTATGTTTATTTGTGCATGTTTATGTAGCTACAAGTAATTCTTAGCTAAGATGATCAAAACCTCTTTTTACGTATGTTTTTTGATGACCATGTTCTGTGTAGTTATGTATTTCTCTGATGCTGCTAAAATTCACGTTCTGTCCTGCCTCTGTGCATACTGGAGGCTTTCATGGTCAGTGGTGATGAAATTCCTCTTCTTCTGATCTCTGTAATAATAATTCCCACCAAGCTTATTTAAAGTCTGTATGGGGCAAACATTCCTGCTTCTCACATAAGCTATGGGGGGTATTGCAGGAGAAGAGAAGAGTGCTTTTTAAGGTGTCTCAGAATTGCTGATTTGAGGATTGCTGTATTCTTTGAGTATACCCTGTGTGTTATATTACTTGGACAACTTTTATTCACTAGAAAATACTGGAGAGTGAAAGAATGTTTACTTAACCTTGACATAAAATACTGACGTTGTGCCAAAACCCAAAAAAAGTACACTATCAAAATAAAAACAAAATCATTAAAATTATATTTTACAATAAATATGCTCTTGTTTCTGAAGCATCCCAGCCAGTTTCTACCTTTCCTTTGGAAGAAACTGGAATTTTAAATTACAGGCTTTCTCTGTTGTAGGTAAGCTACCTTTTCCTTTCCATCTGATGAAAAGGAAAAGTCAGTAGACCAATACTGTTCTTATTTCTGTGGCATCTCGGGCTGGAAATCCTTTGCTTTTTTTTTTTACTAAAAAAAGTTTACATTCCTGTCTTCTGCTATATCGTATGCTTTGACATAAAACATGATGGAAGAGTTTTCCTTCCTTCCATGTCCTCAAAGTTTAGTATTTCTAGAATGTGTTAATTAGTATAGATTTGTCTCCAGGTGATACTATAATTATGAAGTAGTTTACACCTTTTAATATAACATCTTCTAATTTAAGGTTTTTTCGAAGGGGGTTTTTTTTCAGATTTCTGATGTTTTCTTGTTTCTTTCACTTCTCTAGCCAACAAGGACACTAGTTACAACAAGTATGTCTTCTGAGTAAGTATTAAACATTTTGACTCTATTTAACCCACAATTTAAATTTGGATGTTGATAATTTTTTTATGGCTGTAGAAAATGAAACTTATCTTTGGGCTCTGCACTTTATTTCATTCTGCATTCTAGGTAGGAGCTTGTACATACATATATATGTCATTGTTATTTGCACTGTATATGTATGTCTTTGTTGCTGTGGTGCAGACTGAAGCAGTTCCATAGGTGAGTTCACTAGGGCTTCAGAGCAGTAAAACTAAAATCTTAAGCAAGTTTTGAATTTTTCTGAAGGAAATGTAAATAGTAGTTGTACAGAGTAAGTGGTTCAGTCCAACACAGCCTTTTCACCATACATTTTAATTATTTCTATTTAAAAAGTCATCATCTGAAACATCAGTTTAAAATGTTTTATTTCATACGAATAGTTGCAGAATAAATATCAGTCATAGGCTTTTTAGCGACTTAGTTTCAAAACATTAGAAGCAGCTGCCACTGCATATTTTGGGGGAGAGTTAATCATTTTCTGGCATGCTCTTATCATTCTCTTAAAAGTCTTACAGCATAAGGAACATCCAACAAAAACATGATTCCATATTTTATACTACACTTGCTTACAGTTTTTGAATTCTTTTTCAAAACTCAAGATATTTATACTACCCAAAAATCTGTTTCAGGTTTGATATAACTAAATGCTGACAGTTACACAGATAAAAATACTCAGAAACAGCACTCAGTGGCTATGCTTTCAGAAGTTTTTTGTAAAAGGTCGTCAATAGCTATTAACAAGTATACTTATGTATGTCAGAACCATGAAATGGAATTAATACTTTTCTTTCGTTTAATGTGACTGCATACTAGTAACACCAGGGCTATAAAATGAACTTCACAAGTCATGCAATGCAGGATCACTGTAGAGGAAGTAAAGATCATCTCTACAGTGCAGATAGTAGGGGAAAACAGAGGCTGTGGTCTGCCTAAGAGAGGAGAACAAATCCTGGCTCAGCTGGGAATTTTTTTTAAGAGGTCATTAATACATTATTTCTTTTATGTTCTTATATGTTGACTTTTCCCACTATCCAATTACTATTTCATTAAATTAAATTGTCTGGGAATAACAATTGCTTTTTGTCAGAACCTTTTCATCAAGACTGCTTTTGGCTGACTTCCACTGTAGGCATTCATCAACTTGTAAATGGGTGAAGGGAAAGGGACTGCTTCTGAAAGAACTAGAGAACAGAAAATAGTCCTCCAAAACACAACCCAGTGGTCAAAAGCCAATTCTACTACCCAGTAGCTACAGCCTCAAAAGCGGTTCATTAGAATTTACACTTTGAGATGCATGAATTCAGTGGTTTCATGGCATTGGATTTTGAGATTCTATTAAATGCTGCTCACTGATTCATAGCCACCAGCTACCTAATTTTCTGATTCAAAAATTGAGTGACATTTTGTTGTAAATTTTCATCCACCAGTTTTTGCAGCTGTCTCAAGTATAAAGTGGTGAGTTTTCTCTGCAGTTTGTAAGACATCTTCAATTCAAGAAGATGTACAATTCAATTCTGTACCACAGAAATTTTTCTTCTCATTGTAAGGAATTTTGTGTAGACACAGGAAGAGCTAAGAAAAGGTTCAGGTAGGGCATGGGAGCATGCAGTCTGGGCAGGACCAGCCACTATGGATTGCAATGTTGCAAAAACATTCACTTGTAGGCTATGCCAAGCTAAAGCTCATGAAATGAAAAGGGAATATTAAGTATTCTAGTAACAGTCAAAGCTATATAGCCAAGGCCAGAATTCATACTGGGGAGAGGGTCAGTCATTTGATTCTTTTAACATACAATATCACCTTTTGACTTAATTGTGAGATTAATTTGCTGAACTGTTTTCACTATTCTTTTTTTGTTGTTGTTTTAAACTTCTTGAAAAATAGATTGCTCCAATTTTTGTGAAGAATTTTTTTGCAGTTTTGTTGGGATTCTGCTAAGTAGTGTTTGTTTTAGCTGGGATATTTTGGGAGTTTTAACAGATTTCTTTTCTGTGGAGTTAAATGTAGTGAGAATGAAGCAAACCTAGAGGTTCCTGGAGATGCTCTGATTGCACTTGTACTGTGTCCATGATTAATTTACATGTTTTGCCTAAAAGGGTCACCACTGTGATAGGTGTGACTGTGTTCAAGGTTGTGCCTAATTGCTTTATCTTGTGTTACATGGACATTTCGAAGTCAGTGTGGGGAGCAGAGGGACCACCAGAATTTCGCTTTCATTTACAGATTTTAATCATCATTTATAATTGTAAAAATAATCATTAATAAAAGTAGTAAATTGTTATCATTCAACAGTTTTTCTCTGGTGATACCAAGGTCTTTCTGTTTTCATAATTATATATTTATGTGCTCCTGTGTACCTACATAGAGAGCTCAAATTAGAATTCCAGTTAGAGATGGCCATTATGGAATTTATATTTAATTTTATATATTTCTTTATAATTGTATTTAAGGATAAGTGAATTTTTAATTGAAATGTTGGCATAGATGTGTAGGTAGCAAGCCAGATAGAACTTTAGGACGTCTCTCTAAATTTAGACAGAATTATTCAGATGCTGAAAATCTGGTGCTTCCTAATGAAAAACTGTTAAGTGTGCTGTGTCAAAATGTTTGCATTTCTTGGTAATATTTTTTTTATGGTACTACAGAAGAAACCAAGAATTAGGCTCTGTTGTGTTGTTGTACACAAACAACATAATAGATAATTCGGCACTCAAAAGCTTTATTTAAACAGACAAGATAGATGCGGGGGGCAAAAGGGCTTTGATGTGCAAGTAGATGTGATTCTGTGATAATGGAAAAGGGTCTGTTTGGACTCTGTGGAGAGGCTAAGGAATTTAGGGCTAACAAGTGGGTAGAGGCTCAGTGAGAAAAGGATAAAAAATGATTGGGGGGAAGAAGTGAGGTTAATTTGTATTGTGTGTATATGCTGTTATAATTCTGCCTTCCCCCATTCAATGTTGTATGGGTTTTTTTACCTTTTCTTCTTTTTAGGGAGCAAAATACAGTAATTCAGGTCGTGAATAAACTTGGAGGCTTTTTGTTCTCAAATGAAGTGTGTGAATCAACAAGTCACGTAGTTACTGGGAGTCCTTGTCATACCTTGAATGTTATGCTGGGAATTGCTCGTGGGTGTTGGATTGTTTCTTATGAATGGGTAAGAAATGCTTTTTAATTTTACTACATAATAAATTAAATTTATTTTGTATAGCTGAAATATCAGCCATGTTTGTGTCCATATTACATACAATAGTGACAATGTTAAGATATTCAGGCTTACGTAGAGTTAGTTCAATTAGATGAAATTTGTCTGTGTGAAGATCTGTTAGTTACAGTTTTTCAGTGCTTAATTTAGCCAGAGTATTACTGTTGGACCTCATGATGTATTTTAGAAAAGCACAAGGTCTTATCTCATGGATGAGAAGCTCATGTCCCATGCATTATTTTTGGACAGATTAATTTCTGCTCAACATTAGCCAACTCACATTACTCAGACTGAATTTTTTATATCCTGATATAATATACTTCTGTTATGTTCTGAAACATGCATTGTATTCAGCATTGGTAAAAATGAAGGGAAATTCTTAGATATTTTGCTGCAGGTGGGAAAAAATGTAAAATAGAAATAGTAGAGACTGGGTGGGGAACCTATCTGTCAGCCCAGGCTTAAACCATCTCAACTGCTCACAGTAATAACAGAGATTAACCACTCAATCTGACATTGCAGATGGCAGTTTCTCAGCTTTCCTCATGTTTCCAGAGCTATAAAACTTAGATGTTGAAATTTATATGGAAATAGCTCTTCATCTTATACAGAAAAGGGTTGTTGAATAACTAAATTTCTTGGTTTCTTCTTTCTTATAAATACTTCAAAATTTACTTGTTAGGCAGAAAATAAACTGCCACCTTTTTGTTGTCAATATGTCTGGTGTTTACCAGTATGAAGCTTGTCCTGTGTGATATATATGTAGTTATCTGAAGTTGTTGTGATATACTTCAGGTTTTTCCACAGTTCTTGGTAGTTAATTTCCCTTGGAATAGAGGGTTTGCATCTTTGGTCACCGTAAGGATCCAGTAATGTGTCTTTGTGGAAAAGAAGACTAATAGTATCCTTGGCTGCATTCAGAGGAACATATTTGAGTGGGGGGTTTGGAGAAGAAAATTTCCACAGACTCATTCCAGCCTACTATATGATTGCTTGCATCTACTTAATAAATACACTGAATTATCTGTCCCACACTTAGCTTTGTATGGAGTATTCAACAAGTCACCACATATTTGCTGTAAGTTACTTTTTCATAACAGTTAGGCTGTTCAAACATGAAAGCTGCATTCTTCCTTGAGAAAAAGCTTCAAATAACTACTAAGATAGCTAGAGATGGAGAAAGCTACTACAAAATACTTTCCTGTCTTTGTACATAAGGCAGTATTTGGATAATTGGTTTTCCAACAAGTGCTGTCCTAGAATTTAATTGCCCTTTTTATGCCCTGCACTTCTGTGAACAAATGCATGGTGAAAATATCTACCTGTGCTCCTCAAAGACCTGTATTGATTGGAAATGTTGTCCTCCTGTCTTACGGCTTACCTTGTAGACTCATCGCGAGATCATCTGTATCCCTCATATAATACCAATAAGTTGAATGAAATTGGTCCAAGGATTAGTTTGTTCCTGTAGCTGTTACTGGATCAAATGCTGATGCTGTTTTCACTCATTTTATTGAGCTGCTGTTTAGACAAAGTTCTGAAGTTACTGGGAGAGACGCATGAGAAAGAACTAGAGAAGAACTCCAGATCTCCAGATCAAAAGTTCATTTAATCTTGTAGTATCTGCTTATCTGGAAGATTGCTATTTTTAGTATTTTTAGAACTGTGCTTATATCTTTCACAGAGACCGGGTCCAACTTTGCCCATGAATGCGTATTCCCTCAATTGATTAATTAATTCATTTCACTGAAATAAAACAGTGCTTCAAACTTTTTTAAAAAAAATTATTTCTTAACCTGGTTAAATCATTGAATCATATCATGTAAGAGCATTATTGTCTTATTTCTAATTGTGTCAATGGCATCATTTTTCCATCTTTTTAACCAAATTGGTTAACTAGAGTAGAGAAAACTGAAGCCTCACCTAGTCAGAATGAGGAATTCAGTAGAAAATTTTAGTCAGGGAAATTTTATTTAAAAAAATAGTCTTCTCCTTTTATTGATGCTACATAACTCAATCCTTTAAATGTAATCAGTCCTACCATTAGTATTTTCACTGATAAAATAGTTCAAATTGGATAATTAAAATAATCAGTCAGTCTGGAGAAATTAATAGTACCTTTTAAACATGGTATAACTTTTGAGCAGTGATGATTATCTTTTGGAAGATGTTTATCAGCGTTTTAAGAAGCTGATTACCTCTGCCTTTTGACTTGTAATGTGGAGTTAATTTAGGCTGAAGTGTTTTTTTCTTCTGAGAGAAACTTAAAATGTTATTTCTAAAGATGAATTTGGAGAAATACCAAATTTACCATCAGACATTTAATCTTCGTAGCACTCCATTTACGTATTTCAAGATAAATTATTCAAGTACAAATACCATATGATCGTTCGGTGTGCTAGCTGGAGATTTTAAATAATAACTAATTGCATAGTGTGTTTTCAGCCCCTTGAGAACCTGACGTTTGCTATACCTGTTCCTATATGTTGTGAATAAAAGAACGTAGCTGATATGGATATGCAGATGAAAATTCTTCCCCAAAGCTAAACTGGTTGCTGTATAACCTGCTGGATGCTTGCTGGAGCTCCATGCCATACAGGTTGCATGCTGCCAAGTTAGATAAAATAGCCCCTACCTGAGCATGAAGTAAGAAGATTAATCACTTTGATTCTAGAGTCCAAAGCCAAAGGAAAACATTATTTAACTTTGTAAGAAGTCCACAGAAAAACTATGCTTTTCCCACTCTTTTCTTCCCTCCCTATATCCTCCTGACTTAGGTTCTCCATGACCAGCAAGACTATTCTACTAGAATCTGATACATTCTTAATATCTCAGTGTTATCTTGTATTTTCCTAACTTCTGATACTCCTGTATCCAGCATTCATATTTGATCCTTACTGTACTGCTTTATCACTACATTTTGAGCTAACTCTTTTGTAACTGCAGCTTTGAAAACTTCTAGATAGGTCTTCTCAGTAGAAACACACATTCTGAAGAATTTCAGCTGAGAATAATATTGCAAATCATAACTTCTTTTTGAATTACATGAATCTGAAGCATTTTTTGGTGTTGCTATGAAAATATACTGGTTGAAAATTTGCCAGAGTCAGAATCAAACTTCAGTGACTTGGAATGAAAAGCTCTTGTCTTTGTTTTCATGAAAACTGAATGTTTTAGTGAGTGGTGACCTAATTATTTACTGCAGGACCTGTTCATGAACTCAGTATCTAATTTTCTTTTTATCTAGGAAAGTAGATACAATGCCTTTGTACTCACTTCCAGAACCATGATAGACAAGCACTAATCCATCTTTTGTTAAGACAAACAAATTTCATTTCTAAACAAAATTCTGTAAATACTACAAGGGTTGATAGAGGTCATTGCTGTAGAATTGGCCTGGAAAATGAAATAGGATTACTTAATCATAACTAATCTTTTGGGTTTACATTTTAATCTATTTGGGTTGTTTTCCAGCTACTTTTGATACAAACATAATTTTGGTACTATAAGGACATGATGTATATGTAGTACAGCATGGTACATCTGTTCCTGCTCAAGTTGATTCATGAAGAATTTATTTTAATGTAGTATGTCTCTATGAATTCTGTTAAAAGTTACAATTTTCTTGGTTCAGTTAAAGTTGATTTATATTGTGATTAAAAGAGAAATTACTCACATTAACCAGTTTCTTTTGTGTTCGATAAATGTATACAGCTATAAGTATAAAGCTAAGAGGCTTTGATATTCTTATTGTAAATTGTTAAAAGTAATTGTAAAAAATACACACAGGTACCACCCTAAAATTTATATTTTACAATCCTAAGTTGCAGTCTTAACTGTATGTTTTTAAGAATTTACCATACTTTTCTCAGCTGAACACTGCAATGCATTATTAGGTTTTGAATATTTTTTAAAGGTCATTTAACTCTTATTTTTATGTTTGGTATGATATAATGACTGAAATTATTTTCTCTTTTTGTACATCTGTTGCATTTTCAAATATTTGATTGTTCTTATTTTAGAAGTAAACCTAATATTCTTTGGATGTTTTGTAATTGAGTTTAGCGATAAGTCTAAAGATATGCTGCTTTTTATTATCGGCAAAAAATCACTGTTCATTTCCAATAGCCTGCAAAATTGGACACCTGTCTTCACAAGGCAAACATCACACAAGGCACTAGCTTTTGTAGAAGTTCACATTAGAGGTTATTGGTATCCCTGGACGTCATCAGGCATAAGATACTTTAGACTGAAAACTATAGAACTTATTTAGAAAATAATTTTTTATGAAAACCGAATTTGCAATTTACTTCTTGTAGCAACAGATTTGGGGCAAAAGAGCCCTTTACAGAAACTTATTTTCTTACATACAATTAGGCCATTTTATGAGGTTTACATTGCTAGTTTATGATCAATCTGTTCAGCTTAGAATTTTCCATTAGTGAGCTGTAACATTGTCAAGGATAGCTTTACCATGTTTAGTATATATAATGCTAGTTTTTATCTACAGGGAATATTTCATAGACTTGCTCACAAATTTTATGAGGTAGCATTTTATAATTTAAATTAAAACGGATAATATATGCATTTTTATGGCAGAGTATTTCAGTTATTGTGAATCAAGCATGGGAATAATTTCAGGCACCGATGAATTCAGCTTGTTCTAATATGAATAATGACAACTGTTTAATAGTGCATGGCTGTGCTAACAGACTTCATCTATTTGAAATGGCTAGAGAACTACTTAGGGAAAATATGAGAGAAGTAGAATTATCCTAAAACAGGGATTTGCTTTTTGATAAATTCCATGTATCCCATTTTGGGGGTATATGTATGTTTCTTGTTCAGTTAGCTTCACTTGCTCTAGAAGCGGCAGGGTGTCCCGCTGCTGGTTGGTAACATTTCTCTTCTGGACTCCAACCTAAGGGGTGCGAGATGGCAACTACAGAAGAGATGTTGTGAAGCTCAAATACCTATAAAAGGGAAAAGATGTTGAACTGAGTGACAGTGGACAAACTTGGCAAAGAAGATACCAGTGTTTTACCTCTATGAGAAGCTTCGTGGCTCACCACTGATAAAACCAATAAGGAAAATAATCTCATCTTCCATCAGAATGGGCTTCAGAATTTAGACTATCTAAAAATTAGGAGTAGAATGTCCTCTATACGACTCAAGGGCGGAGCCAATTTAGGAACTGTGTCTTTTTCCATTTTCCCATTAAGGCAATGCTTTTACCAATTGAGGGACAGTATTTGAATACTCTCCATGGGACTTTTAATATTATAGTCAACCAACTGCAAGTTATGATAAATTGTTCTGAAGAATGTTTAGAAAATCAATCCATAAAAAATGCTGGATGGAGTAGTTTGGGGAACCAAATTTTTTTTACCAAAAAAATATTAAAAATACTGTATTTCAGAAATTGGAAATACAACCATTTTTTTTTTTCTGTTAACCATTTGGTGCTGGCCCTAATGAGAACAGAAGTCTGCAAGTAGTCCACAGTCTAAGGATTACTAGTTTCTAAAGATCATATTGATCCAGTCTTTCAGGGCTCAGTTGAACACAAATGATTATATATTTTCTAGAGAGTCAGTGTTCTGCATTCTTTTTTTGTGCTCTAGAGCATGACATTGACAAAGCAAGATACCAAGGAGAAAGAAATTGAATTATTCTTCTTTGTGGGATGATTTATATATGTAATGTGGATTCTATGCAATAGTGGCATAATCCTTGTCAGTAGTAGGGGTCCAGTATTGTTTGACATCTTCATTTATGATCTAGATGATGGGGAAGAATGCACCCTCAGCAAGTTTGCAGATGTTAGAAAACTGTGAGGAGTATTTGATATACCAGATGGGTGTTCCTGTTCAGAGGGACTTTGACAAGCTGGAAAATGAGCCGACAGGAACCTCATGAAGTTCAGTGATTACTGAGCTGAGAGAACAGAACTGATATATTATGACTTTCCTTTTCAAAATTTTGCTCCATGTGTTGTGATTTTAAAATAGTTGACTTTTCTAATATCCTCACAATGTTTTAAAATTTAATATAGCTATGCATAGAAGTATGACTGATATTTCAATGGTTTGTTTTAGTTGTAAAATTTGTATCTTTCTGATTTCTTGATTTTTCAGCAAATCATTTGTTTTGGGTAAAAGAAATAGCAAACCAACTGTTGTAACAGCACTGTCACTTCTAACTACACATTCAAAAGTTTATTTTAGAAATTTTAAGCTTCTACTTACCACTTATTTTATTTTAGGTTCTGTGGTCTTTGGAATTAGGCCATTGGATCTCAGAGGAACCATATGAGCTTTCATCCAGCTTCCCTGCGGCTCCCGTAAGTTTAATGGTCCTTTAAGCTTTTAAACCTTCTTTTGTTTATCTGGGAAATGATTTGTCTTCTGAATAGGTTTTTTGAATAAGAAAGCCTACTAGAAAAATATAGTTTTAAAGCAGGTGCTGTAAGGAGTTATTTTCTTCTTTGTCCACTACTTTTTGAAGTGTGTACAAAAACTTTGGTACATGTGGAAAATCCAAAATATTGATTCACCAATTAACACCTGCATAAACCAGCATCTTATCAATGTACTTTAATTTTATTTCTATCTGTACCTGTATACACACTGGAGAGGCATGTTATTGCCAAATGGAAAGATTGCAGGTCATGGACTCAATTTTTTTGGCCGAGAAATTACTTGGACAATGGAAAATTACTGTGGTCTTCTAGAGCTGCTAAGTAGGAAAAAATGAAGCATTTTTCCTGCCTCTAATAATCATTCTCAAGTACTGAAATGGGAACCAGTGCAAAAGTGGGTATGTGGGGGCATGATGCACCTGTGTAGACCTCAGTGCACTTCATGTATTGTAACTGATGAAACAGGAATTTTTTGTTTTAAAACAAGTCGAATTCTAGCTGGTTTCTAGTCAATCATTCCAATAATTTTCCCTCTACTAAATTAGTGTTTGCAATTTATTTCTCAAAGTTTCATACAGGCTTTGAAGAACAGTCAATGGGGTATGAAATTTATTTTTACTGCAATTTTATTAACTTCTGTTTAACATTCTTTCTAAATCTATAAATTAGGTAAATTTACATATTCAACATGAAGCTTTATTTCATGATTGTAAGTTGTATGTTCTCAAAGTTTAGGGAAACTGTAGTAGTTATTCTCAAATAAGCCTAAAGAAAATAATTATTCATTATAATTTCATATTTTTTCTAAAAGGAGAAAGTAGATTGTTTTACATATTCAAATAGAGTAAGAATGGTAAAACCTAGTGTGAAAAATAAATAAGAAGCGTGTTCTTTTTTTCCCCTTTTCTTTATTTCCATGAAAAACATCTACACTGAATTTCATGTAAAGTTGCTTTGAGTTTTCTGTTTCTTTTCAGACTACCTTGATTAATAACAAAGTATGCTATCAGTAACAATGTACATAGCATTCTTTAGAAGTGGTTCCTCTTGGGGCTGTTTTTTAGATTCCATTTAGAGGTTTTATTCCTAAAGCAGAAGGAAGCAGAATTTGAGAGATGGTGAGAATGTAAAATTGAAGGAGGTTAGGGTTGTGCATTTCTATTTGCAATCTAGTGTTCTTGCAAAGGAACAAAGTTGGTGTCCAAGGTGATATTTTCATTACCATTCCAATCATTCCCTTCTTTAGTCACTCTCATTTCTTACTGGAACAGATACCTTATTTTTTTTTAAGATGCAATTATTATTTGAGCATGAATAGTGGTTTTATTTGCTTTTTTTTCTTGTTTCTTCTCTGCTTCCTAAAAAGTACTTAGAGAAAATGGAAGTGCATTCTAGTTTCACATACTGTTTATTTAATTACAGGAAGGAATTAAAAGTAGGGGTTACGTTGCTGTTATGTTTTAATTGTTTGTACCAAGTCCAAAGCAGTTGTTGCAACCTTCTGTTTCCTATTTTTGCCTTTCTTCTGGTGTGTCCTCCTGTTGCTTCACTTTGGTGTTTGGAATTCAAGCCATGCAATCTTCTTTAGATGAAATGTCGTTTAAAGACATTCCCTCTAAAATTTTACATTTGTGCTGATAAATTGATCCTTTTTCCCCCAAAATGAAGTCTTATTAAACAATTGATTCAATGTCTACATCAGTCTTTTTGATCATTTTCCCAGAACAGTCATCAGAAAGTCTCAAATTTTATAAAGTTTTTTCAACAAATTAAAACTAGCCATGAAATATTAAATTATTTTTGTCATACACTGTTTTCTTACTAAAATAAAGAACACTCTTTATTTATTTAAACACTCTTGTCCCTGTCTCTTGTCTCCTAGCAGAGCACCTCCAATAAGGGTCTGGCTCGGTCCTCTCTGTGTCCTTGATCAGGCAGTTGTAGGCACCATTAAGGTCTCTCCCCTTCCCCTTTTCTCCTCTAAGCTGAAAAATGACAGCTCTTTAGGCTTCTCTTGGTATGGTGTGTGCTTGTTGGTATGTGTAGCTCCTCTGCTAGTGTGATGACTCTTCTAGACTTGCTCTCTAAGACATTTCTTGGAAATTCATGAAGGCAATTTTGTGAAGTTTTTTTTAGTTTGGGATATGTATATCCTTACAAGTTTGCTATGAAAAACAATAAAATACTAAGCAGTAATTTCAAATACATTGAGATTATTTTATGCAACTCTTCAGACAGTGACTATTAATTTACATTCTTTAGGTTTCAGATCATGAAGTAATATTAGATTTTTTTTTTAAATCTCTGCTACATTTTAGTAATGGTGAGTGACATATTTGCAGTGAAGAAGAAGGGTGATGTGAGTGGTGGGGTACTCTGACAGCAGCTTTAATGTCAGTATAAAATATAGAAATTTCTTCCATCTTTCTCAAAATCATTTACTGTTTTTAAGATAGAATCATAGAGTCATCAAGGTTGGGAGAGACCTACAGGATCATCCAGTCCAACTGTCCACCCAGCACTTCCACTATAACCCCTAAACAACATCACCCACCAGATCCAAATGCCTCTTAAACACCTCCGGGGATAGTGATTCCATGACCTCTCTGAGTAACCTGTTCCAATGCCTGACCACTGTAGCACTAAAATTTTTTTTCTAATATCTAATCTGAATCTCCCCTGTCTCTGCTTAAGGCCATTTCTTCTGGGCCTCTCACTGCAGGCACAGTAGAAGAGAGACCAGACCCCACCTCACTGCAACCTCCTTTCAGGTGATTGTAGGGAATGACGAGGTCCTGAGCCTCCTCTTCTCCACTCAGACAACCCCAGATTCCTTACCCCGTCCTCATAAGATATTTTTTCTAGACCCTTCACAAGCCTTGTTGCCCTAACAGTACCTTTTGTTAAGTTAGCCTCCAGAAATGTGTCTGGGGTTTTTATTTTGTTTTGGGCTAAGTTCTTGCATTGTAACTAATTCAGTCATCTGCTGAAATCAAAGTTTTACAAAAATATTAGGCAAACACTAAGCATGAGAATAAAAAGCTAAACTTAATTTGGAGAGAAACCTCCACTAAATTATTGTGATTTATGAAGAAATGCCTTCTCAATCTGAACTGCAGTATTTAGTACACAATTTTAAAGCATATAGTAATAAAATTAAGGAAAAAATAAAAAAGCAAAGATCACCCAGTAGAGTAATTTATTCACATTGTGATGTACATTGAGGGCCTACCTACAGAGAATTTTTAGGGAGAAGTCCAAACCTTACTGAAAAAAACCAATAGTGTGACCTTAGGTAACTTTCAGATTATATTTCTTCCTGTTTTTAAAATGTAGTAATTTGTATCTTAAATCATAAGCATAAATTTAATTGTATCAAACAACATGCATATCGTTTTCAGTTAGGTTATTTTTACAAAACATATAGATATATTACAGCACCAGGTGATAAATGATTGTCATAGACAACCGGACATCTGGTGTTAATGCCGTTGTCTCCGTTTATAAAATACTGCTCAGTTATTTTACAAGTAAATGACAAGGGAAGAAAAAAAGTGCAATCTTCATAAAAATGTATAGGAATACATGCTATATTGTAATTTGTAGGGATTTTTGTAATTTAAAGATAGTGACTGAAATAGACTGAAAAAAAATTATGATTTTTGTAAATTGTATTTTCCAAGATTAAATGCAAACTATTTAAATGCTATTTGTCCTCTGTTAAACATTGTCATATAGGCTATTGGAAAAAAATCCTCAAATAAGTCTAAGAGGTTGCTTAGGAGACTATGGGGGAAAAGAATGTATTCCCTTACTACAGTATTGATCTAATTACAGGAAAGTATTTCTTTTTTATGTACATAAAGGGCACACATGACACAAAAAGATAAATAGTTCTAGATCTAGCTAAGTGTTTTATATTAATGTTTAAAGTTCAGTGGTGAGGCAAAATGTGTATTTCTAAAACTATTTTAGGGTTTTTTTCACAGTTCCAGTTATTTACTAACACATACATAACATAAATGATCAGTAAAACAGAGTCCTTAAGTTGTCTGATGGTTTCTTGGATGTTCTTTTTATTGAGTCATTTGGCCAAATCGCTGTTATATCAGGTTGATGCTTTAGACTTGTGTCTGGTTGAATAATATGAGCTTTAGCTGATCAAGGCAATTGTAATTCAGGAACTGTACTGAACTGACCCCTTCAGAACACTAGTGCATGTTCCTGGGCTTGAAAAAATGAGACAAGTTGCTTGGTAAAATAAGTCTTTGAAGACTATACAATACATAATTCACATAATGACAAAGCATTTAGAAATCGGCTGGTCGAATCATCATAGTCGTAGCTTTGAGAGAGTATCCCGAGCCCTTCCAGTAGTACCACTTGATGCCGTTAAACTTGTTGTTGTTCTGTCTTAATGGATAATACATTCCATTGAGGTTAGAAGGACCACATGCGTCAAACCACCATCCTGCAAGACAGAAGACAAACATCAGCAGAAGTAATTCTCAAAATAGTATATAAGGTCACTTTGTTGTCTGGAAATGGGAAAGAAATCTAAACCCAGTTGTTGGTTCTTATGATTTGGAAGTGTCAGTATAAAATACTTGCCTCAAACTCAGGAAAGAAATGTATTTAGGTACCAACTACGTATTCTTGAATCTTATGCAATACATTGTATTTGAAATTTGAGAAGGGAAAGTGTTCAATTTATTATCCATATCAAACATTGCTGACAGTCTGAGGGCAGAACACGACTTGAACTCTAATGGCATTGAGTTGCGTTTGGTTTTATCTACTCTTTGGTAAACTCCTGTTCTCCACAGACTTAAACTCCTTTCCTAATTCTTTCTAGAGGAATTATTCAGTTCTCTGTGCAGGTCAGTTCAAAAAATCCTGGAACTGGGAAGAAGGAAAAGGAGAAAAAAGCAGCCCAAACCTATTTTGTATCCTTACAGTCCTGACCTGTTAGTGGGTCAGAAGAAAAAATTATTTTTATTAATAAAAATATTTTTATATTTCTGTTATGGTGGCAATAGTGTGGGTGTTCTGTTTTGCAGGGCAGTATTCCAATTATCCTTTTGGATAAACCAAAGCTGTCTTTTTTTCTTGAAACTTGTGCTAGAGGAAAATGAACAATTGCTTAAGAGATAACAGGCAGAGAAGCCAAATTTACAATGCAGTTGTTTACATTTCAGAATGTGGAATTCTAGATTAACAAATTATATACAATTACTCGAGAAGTTGAAGATAAAAAATACCACCTAGAACTCAAATGTAACTAGGAACAATCATTAGAAAAATGTAGATATATCTATGATGTATCTTTACCGCTTCATAACTTCATTGTAAAAAGGAATTAAATTCTTGTACCCTTCTGTGGCACGTGCAGTACACAGCAGCTCTTGGGGTTTTTCTTGGGTAGTTAGGGAAAGGGTTTATGCCTAAAGAATCAGGAGCCATTTCACTGACAAGCTGAATCTCTGAAACAGGTTTTTTGCAGGGAGTTGTGTTTTGATCTCTGAATGTTACCTCATTCCTTGAAAGAGGAATCTCCTGTGTCTTTGATTAGTTCCACAATTACAGACTTTCCTGTACCCCAACTTCAGAGACTTATTTTGCGTCCAGTTTTAACTTCTCTTGTTTTATTTTAACTAACTTTTGTCAAATGATAAAATACTTCATTTGGAGTCACCATACTAGTATTTCTATCCATGAGTTTTGAACTTTTTTAATAGTCAAAATTATCACTATTTATCTCATAGACAATTTCAGTGCCAATAAAAATAGGAAGACTGAGAAACATAAAAACATTCATACCTCCTGTTAGCATTTGTGAACATTTGCAAATACATTTGTCATTGTCTGCATCCTTTGTGCTAAAATCATTTCCTGGTTGGCTTATACTACTTATTTTGCCTGCTGTCCCCGTAAGTCCTTTAAGGTAAATCCTGTAGAAGTGAGAAATGGAAAAACAATTATTACGTGGAAGTTGATGGAAGTTGTCTGCAAAATAATGATGGAATAATTTGCAATAAATATCCTGTTCAAATGGTTTAATTCTTTTCTGGCCAATGTCCTGCTGTAAGCTGTTTTTCAGCACAATGTTTTCATATGAACAGAAATGGTCAGCACAATATTCTAATGAACATGTGTTTGTTCATGTCATATTAGAAGAAAACGAGAACAAGTAGATAGTAACTCCTACGATTTTTCGTGCAGATCATGTATTTATTAATACTGAAAGTACATTGTTGTACTTCAATGCAACAGCACATGCAATTTTTTTATTAAGTGCAAAAGTTTATAACAAAACCTTTTGATTCCTATTTTGCTGTTATCACAACACAGCAATTTAGCATTACAACCCCGCATATGAGATAACAGCATTACCAAGAGTATAAATTATGAGCTAGTAAGTGATATTTTAGAAGTTTCTCAATATTTCCCTTTCCACTTTCCTAATTACTCATCCTTTTCACGTCATTCATAAATTTTAGTGTTAACTCATCACAAGTATTTCAGTTTGCTTCAATTCCCTGGCAGGGTAAGCTTTCAGTGAGGCTGCTGCTGTTGGGATTTGCTTGCACGGGTGCCAGTGCTGTCTCAGGGACACAGGGCACTGAACTGGGCAGGGCAATTACACAGCTATTCCCGTGTTACCTTGAATTGGAAGGACTTGAACCCTCTACTCCCACAGTATCTTTTTGGTGACTGCATTTCTGTATCAAATAGCTCATGCTTCTCAGAGGTATTCTATTTGTTTAAAAAGGAGATCTGACTCTCTGAGGAGAATTAACTTGTCCCCCAATTAGCCTTCATCTTGCATGTAATTCTCTGCTTATGATAGGAATTGTCTTTGGTAGTTTAACAAATTATTTTAACCCATTTTATATTCCCTATTTTAAAATATAATAATGTCATTAATTCATTTTTATTCTTTTAGGTTTCAAAGGATCAGTTCATTACAGATTTTCTTTAAAATGTCTTTTAAAAATTACTATTTTTTCTTAAGATGAGTTCAAAATTATGTAAGCCAATTTCTAACATATATTGTATTAAAGGTTCCAAGTATAATCTGTGAGCCTAGGCTGGGTCTTCAAATATCATTTGAAGTCTAATATAAGCATAGTATTATTTACTTATTATTAATAATAAATTTTTAAAGGTATAGTTTAGTATAACAGAAGATGAGAGGCAGTGGACAGAAATTGAAATGAGATGTTCTGACTGGATATCAGAAAAACTTTTTTATCATGAGGAAAGAAAAGTAGGTTGTGCCTCCACCTTAGGAGGTTATCAAGACCCAAATGAAAAACCCTGAGCAACCTGGTTTGACTTCATAGCTTTGAGGTCAAGAAGTTTAATTCAAAGACCATTCTGATCTCAGTTTAATATGAAGGAATTTCAGTTTTATGGCCCAACACATAATCTTTCCAGCATTCAGAATGCATTAATCTTTTTAATATAATGGAGCACAGAATCATAGAATTATTTGAGTTGGAAGGGACCTTAAAAGATCATCTAGATCCAACCCCTTTGCCATGGGCAGGGACACCTTCCACTAGATCAGGCTGCTCAAAGCCCCATCCAACCTGGCCTTGAACACTGCCAGAGACAGGGCATGGAAGATGTTCTGAATACTTTCTTTGGGTTTCTTCTTTTTCATAATGTTATATATATTCTTTAAACCACTCAGTTTTATAATGAATTCCTTGTTTGGTTGCATATTGTAATAAAATTGCTTTTACTATCTTAGTTTTCAGTAATTATATTTTAATATTGTAAATGGACAAGGGTAATCACCCATTTTGCAAAGGTTGCCTTTCTAAGTATTTTAAAACATTACTTAAAAAAAAAAAAAATCTCTGCTGTAGATTCTGACTGTTTCCAGATGAAAAAATATTTACTTTGGAGTTGAGACAACTAAATACTACCAAGGCATTAAGATCTAACGTTTTGTGGGGGGCAGATGCTGATAGTTTTGAATTGCTTTGTTTGCATATAAGCCCTGAGTTGAAATAACAGCATCAGTTCTCTCAGGTGTCAGGTTGACTTTATTTACAACAAATAGATGCTAGAGATCCTGGAGGAATTCATCTAAATGGAGACAATTTTTCTGTCCAGTCACCCAAAACTCCATGAATCTGTAAGACTCTTACATAGAAACATTTCACAAACCATGTAGTAGTAAGGCATCTGTTATACTGTGAAGTCTTTAGTTCCTTCTATAATAAATCAAACTATTTATTGCATTTACAGAGAGCCTGGCGGATGAACTATGAACTGCCCATATATTTCAGCTGTGGCTGATACTATTTCAAAATGTATAATACCATGATGCTATTTAAAGTGTATAATACTATGATAATATTTATATAAAATGTTTATTTAAAATATGTATTATTTCTTATTTTAACCAAGAATTAAGAAGAAACTGTGAACCTTTACATTTTACAGGATTAGAGGATAAATAATAGGTCCATTAAAATGTGGTGTTTAAATTTACAAGTTATTGGTGAGTGAAATGCACATTTGCTCCATTTTCACAGGTAGGAGAGTTACTGAGAATCTAAGCCAGCAGGTCGTGGAAGGATAAGGCCACATCACCTCAGTGTGCTCTTTATGACAACAGAACAGTTCCTAGAAGTCACTGACAAGGAAAATCCTTGCCGTATAATTCATCTTAGTCATCCACCTTCCAGAAATGTATTTATTGCAGGGAATCAGGATTTGATAGCAGCTGCAGACACGTTCCTATTGTCCTAATGACTGTGCACTGTCACCCACTGTATTGGCACATGTATCCTATCTTACTCCATACTGTCTTGTCATCTTTGCATTTTGTGTGTTATACTCACCCAGGGTGCACTAGTAAAATACTAGCATACATTTTCTCCTCTGGAAAAAGAAATTATTTTTTAGGCAATAATGAAAAATTGAGAAAACATTATTTTCTGAGTCAACTGGAAAATAATAATGATTTGTATGAAATAAGGCCATGCATCTACACAGTTTAGAAAGATTACTGTCAGAACTTCTTTTTATTTAGGTCTGATTTTTCTGCTTACCTGTATTTTTGTTCTTCACTTGCTAGAGAGAAGTGGTCATACAATGAATATGCCTCATTTCCTTCCCAGTCTTTCAGGTGTATTTTAAGAACATAACGCTTCTGATTAGTCAGTTGAGAAACAAACTCATTTCCCAGCCAGTACTCCCCAGCAGGATCACCAAATCCCTGTAATTCAAGTTGTATGTTTAAATAGCTTTGTTTGGGTGGGTTTTTTTCCTTTGAGTTTGAAATTATCACTTTAACAGTTTTTAAGTTTAATAGTTTTCAGCCTGTCAACTAAGAATTTTACTGTGTCCATGAGGGTTATTGATCTGTAATATTTCAAAAAGTTGATTTCAGCAAGGACAGTCTCAGGAATCTGAAACAGTGAATCAACATTACTTAGTAGCTTTGGAGTAGTTTCTACCGTTGCCACTAGAAACACAAATATAAACAACTCAAAAATGTAGACATATGATGGAACAGTTGATTAAAGAAAAGTAAGGTTTCTCTTTAAAAACAAACATCTCACTTGCAAGTCTGCTTAGGCAAACAACTTACACTACTCTGACATTTTCTAAATGAGGATAAAGACAGCTTTTTAAAGTTGCTTACATTCTAAGGATGCTATTAATATAATTTTATTATATTAGATTTCAAATAATAATAACTAATATTAAGGCTTCAGAGAACACTGTTTACCATCTTGTACTCTTTCCATGTCCGGTGGAAGTCCACACTGCCATCTTCTCGTTTCTGAATAACTGTCCAGCCTCCTCCACCAGTTTCCATGTCACAGTAGGCCTACCAGAGTAAGCATGTAACAGCTTAAGTGCATGCAGTTACAGCAAAACAAAACCAGAAATCATGTACTTTGCATAATTCCATATAGTAGCAAGTTGTGCGCAAAATATGAGTTAAACTAAAAATGCAGGTTTTCATAGCTTTCATACGAATCAGTTGTGGTCGGCCACAAAAAAAATGTGATTCCTCAGTATATATCACACTTAACAGAACACTTTAACAAGTTACACCTTTCACTTCTCTATCTTTTTTGTGAGAGATCCATTCAAATTTCCCCTGACTTGTCAGAGTATAGATACTGTTAAATTCAGGCAATGAGCAAACTGAAATACATTTTTATTATCACAGTCATTGTTCAATGCCCTCGCAAATGGTCTGACTCCAAAGTTAAATCTAAGTGTATTATCTGAAAGTTGTGTCTTAAAGCCCTGTTATTATACAGACTGCAATGAACAAAAAGGTAACAACTCTAAGATGTTCCCAAATATTTATAAATCACCTTTAAATTTACCAAGTTACTGCTAAAAATTCGAAAAGACTGACATGTAATAAGCAGTTCACTGAACTCAGTTTTAGAATACCCAATAAACGCATCCCTGGCACAGTAAAATTCAAGTTTATAGCTGACTTCTTCAGTCTCCCAGATTAAATCACTTCAGTGTCAGGGGTGAAAGGTAATACTTAAAGTGCCAATACACTGGGGAGATGCTGATGGGAAAAAAATCTTTTGAAGATTAATGGGAATTTTGGAGTGATGTTTGGGAGAAGTGGGGGATAAATTAACAAGAAAAGTTTGTGAATATGAGAATATCTAGTACAATTTTTCCTGAGAAAGGATTTCAAATTGTTGCATCTAATTCTGCTTTTCTGAAACTAACAGAACTTGTAACTAGATGTATGAAGTCAGTGGATCTAAGCTGGTGTAAGACAGTACAATGAAAATCAAACTGAAGTCAGTATCTATTTAAATTGCATGTTAGTACCAATACTATCTTTAAGAAAGGTATTTAATTTCTTGTCAAAGTATTCCTGTTTGGAGAGTTCTCAGTTAATGTTTTCTCATTTGGAAGTTTAATTTTTTTGACCACTTTCTGCCAAGATACTGAAGTTCAGAGCCTTCTTCAGAATCACTTCACATATTTGAAAACTTTTGAATTCTAGTTTGAAAACTTTTGAATTCCAGTTTGAATATTAAACTACATTAACTTCTAATCTGTAGTCTAGATCTTCCATCCATTAAGTCGAGTTGTGTCTTCCCATTTATAATAGTATAGGCAAGATCTGACTTCTTACACTTTGATAGGATATTTCATCTGTAGAGTAACTAAATAAATAATTCTAAAATAAACTAGGCAAGTATTTCATTATGAATTTTGATGTTTCCTTCTTTGTTTAACAGTTCTCTCAGTAGTCTTACTTCTTGCCTAACTGCTGCTTGCCACAATATGCCTATAAATGCCCCAAATCATGACTGGGTGACACTGAAGCTGTATGTCTTTTTCATCATCTTCTGTGGGAGACTGTCTTACCAGTGTTAGCAGTTAGCAGATTTGAGCTCTTTGAATTGTTAGACATCCTAGAAATTCATTGAAAAAGTATGACTTCAGAGAAGCCAGTTTCCTCCTATCCTGTGGTAGTGTTATGTGTGTCATTTTGGGAAGTAAAGTGTACTCCTTACTAAATTTTCAGTGTAGTTGCTCTTTTAGGGTATGTGTATTGTTTGTATGTTGTACACACACACATATATATGGTTATATAAATCAGAGTATTTATAATTCAAGCAGTGTCATATATACAGTTGAAAGGCATCAGACCTTTGAAGGGAAAGAAAGTCCTTAGAGCTGCAAATAACAAATATATTAGTTTTTCAATAGGCTGTAGCACATTGGAAATCCAAAGCAGATAATGTACTTTAGGCTTGCAGTAGACTTTTTTCAACATCAGAGAATCACAAGACATTCAGTTGGAGATTTTTAGGGAAGATAAAATAAATAAGGAAAAGAGTTGGATAAGGGATTACTTTTTAAAGTATGTCTTGTGAATGGAATTTAATTGAAAGCAGCAACCTCAGTTTATACTGATGTATGCAATTCCTTACACCTCAAAGCCTGGTTTTTGTTTGGCTTTACTAACATCTGTATTTAACGAATGGTAAAAATTTGATAATAGTATATAAATTAATTTAGTAAAAAAAACCTCCCTTCAAAGGAAAGGCTGAAGATAAGGTATTGTAAGAGAAGATCAATCTGTTTTAGAAGGCTAACTCATGATATGTAATGTATATGTGAAAACTGATTTCCACAGAGGGCTATAGAGGGATACTAGGAATGGGATAAAGCAGATGCAGATACTTTTTTTAAGCATTGAAACAAGTTAAAAATCTGATTTTACAATGATCAGATATCAGTGGTTGTAGATAAAGTTGTTGACTCTGAAGCGTAACTCCACTTAAAAGAGCAGTATAAGCAGCCAGATGGAGAATAGAACTGTTTCACCCTTCTCTGAAATATGTAGTTTTTAACTATATACAGTGGAAGACCATGTATTAATTTATTTGAGCCATGGGTTCAGTTTGATATTGCTATTGTAGATGTTAATTGATGGTTTTTGAACGTTACATGCAATTTCCTTTATGCCTCTAGTCTAAATTTCAATTTAGTTGGAATTGATACTTTGAAGAAACCAATGCCTTTAAATAGTGCTTTATTTTGTTCTAATGAGATTAAAATATAAATAGTGAATGATTGTGAATGTCTTCCATAAAATACTCCTGTTAGAGGCAGTATCCATTTTTTAAGTGAATGGTAAGACAACTAGCTTTAAGAGACATTTTAGATTCTTTGAGATAAATGCTGGGGTACTGCAAATTTGTTCCCACAGAAAAAAGCAACTCACTAGGAACTGAGAAACATAATGAGAAATTGAAGAAGAGATGACCATAAAAATCTCATGTAGATTTTTCTTACCAGTAACAATTTTTAAAAGTATATGTAAATTTTGGAGTATAATTTTTCCACACCAAAAAAATTTCATGTCAGTCAAGTCTAACTCTTTACTTAACACTCATTACTAGAACAGAACTTTTCTGACCTTTCAACCTATTCTAGGTTTTATATTCAAAAGAAAGATATGTAACATTTCATAAAACTAGTAAAAATAGATACCAAGATTAGGCAGGCAGCAGGAGTCTTCAAATAGATGCCAAAAAGAATAAAGAGATTAGCCTCTCAAGTTACAACAAATTGGAACGGGGAGTTATTTGATGTATCTTGTGAACTGCTTTAGTACTTACAGTTCTAGCAGCTGTAACACTGTAAGAGGATATTTGGGGTGTTTTCAGACCTGCTTTGTGAATGGTAAGGCTCAGGCTGAGTTATCAGTATAAAGAGCCACTGCAGTTTTTATACCAAAGCAAGTGCAATCTCCACGTCTTTGCAGTCACCCTTTGCATCACTTCTGGCTGTCGTCTGAATACTTTTGAGTTATTATGTTCAATGATTTTGTATTCTGCTATCTCTGTCTCCTAGAGATGTGACTAGGTAAGAACTACAGTGTAATTGGTTCATGAGGTTGCTGTAAACATAAAACTATTGACTTTTCATAGTTTTGCCTCTGCCATTTTTCCTTGTGTCAGCAATCTTTTGCTGTTTTTATTCAGTGTTTTTAAAAGGACTTAGCTTTTGTCCTGGTGCAGAACAGGAAAGTTTAAAAATATTAATGGAATTAAATAATTGTTTTCCTCTCAGTTGTCATATGCAATTCCTTAGTTTTGGATTATGATGGGAGAAAATTATTAACATGGGATCGGTTACAGATTACACAGAAGTTGTTTATAAGCCTGTTGGGAGGTCAGAAGGTGTTACAAGAGGAAAAGGCGAAAACATAAACAGCAGTGCAGCACTTTTGGCAAATAAAAAAGGTCACTCTGTTTCCTGGTCTGAGTAGCCATCCACATCATAAACAGTTGAAATGGTGTAACATGTTGATTATCCCTAAACCTTCACTTCCTCTGACAACTCCTCTTATGCATTCATATTTGTATAAAAAATCAACATCAGGTTAAAACTTTTTAGTCTCTTATTTTCAGTGTCATACGGTAAGTAAAACATTCCCTGTCTTTTTCTATCTGAAATGGACAGAATAAGATTTAAATTCTTTCATATAATTAAATGACTGATTTAATACTAAGTGAAATCATTGCATTTTAACTACTTTTTTTAACCTAGTAAGTTACCAAAATGGGTATTTGCATAAAGTATTTTAAGCCTTCATGTTCAAATGTAGAGCATTTAGTATTTTATAGTCTAGGGAATTCGTACTTTTTTACTTTTGAAAATGCAGTATTAAAGTTTATGACATAAATTTTTGTTCTGTAATACATCATGCACTTGTGTCTGCTTTTAGAAAATATGCATGCTCTATATACTAGATTTGACAGTAAAATTAAAACCAAAGATAAAAGCTTGGGACAAGTAATAGTAACAGATCCAAGGAATGTAAACCTTCCTGAGATGTCTAACAAAGACTGCTGCATTCTATTACTCTAGAGATTCAGTAGCTTTCATCTCCTTTAGCTTTTAAAATTGTGATTGTAAATATCTATGCTATTTAAATGCCATTCAGCTTCACGTGCTGAATGTGAAACACTTCATTGCATTTTATGTGACTAATTTTCTTGTGAAATGGATGTATTTAGACTAGATTATTCCAAAGGAAAACCCATTGGTTTTTTTCCCCAAGAGAAGCACACTGTGAATAATTTCTCTAGATTATATCTACAAAAAATTGCAAGTTTTATCTATTGTATTTTATAGATCTTGCCCAAACAAATTGCTTATTTCCTTTAGCTGAGAGCTTTGTAAGTGTAAAGATCACAGTCTGGCTTGGGCTGAATGAAGTTCTGGCACTTCAAAGACTAGTCACCGGTGAACTACATTTCTAAACCTTTGCTTGGCAAAAAAAATGTTTTCTCTATCTTTTTCAATTCCTTTTCCACACTGCACCTCTTTTTTCACCACTTTTTTACATTTTCTGTTAATTTTTATGATGGAATAAAGTAGAGCCTTAGGAATTCCATAAAATGTTTCCTTTTCTTGTGTAAAGGAAATATCTACAGTAGAAATCAGAAAATAAAAATACCAGGAAAATATTTAGTGTTTGTCTAAGAACTAAATTATTCATATGTCCCTTAGCCTCCTCAGCCTGCTGTGCCTTCATCATCTGAGCACCACTCCTCCAAAGGCTCACTCCAGGTCTTTGGTTCTTTATCCTCACAATCCACCTGGGACTTTTCTCCCTTTCAGATTCTATTGATTGTTTCCACTGAATTATACTATCTGAAGCTTTATCATTTTATTTACTTCAGTAGATGGAGCATCTCTGTGTATCATCCACTGAGTGCCCTTTTTAACTCGAGGTCTCTTCTGCAGAGGTGTGATATACTGCTTTAACTTAAATTGACATTGAAGTTCATTTCAGTTAAACACGTAGGGGAAAAAATATCCATGGTGGAATTTAAACTGATCTAATGAAACCACTGCAAACTCATCTTTTATATTAATCAGTAGTAGTATTTTCCAGAGCAGTATTTTCCAGAAAACTCCTCTCTGTTAGACAGTGTCTAATTGTTAATCTAGTTGTTACACAAATGTCCTTTAACTCTGTGTTACAAAGAACTGAAACTCATACACGAGTCAAGTACTAGTAGATTGCTTTCATGACTATAAATCCATGAGTAACCTTCCATGCCCCTGACTTTACCTCCTTTTGCCACCTGAAGAGCCTTGGGCATATGAAGGAACTAAGAACTTAGAGGAGACAGGAGTCTGCTGATCATGCAGAGCAACTCTGTTGGAGTTACAGATTTTATAAACAAATTCAGTACCTTATTGATTTAATTACATTAATTATGTGGAAAAAAAGAATGGAATTCTGGCATGATGAAGCAAACAACAAAATGTTATTCATTTCAACTGAGCCAAGATTTCACCTGAAGGACTTTTTTCTTCCTGTGAGATACTCAGATCTAGGAGTGATGAAATGCTCATAAAAAAACTTGGTAAGTAGTAAACTTCACTAATTATTAGCCTTTAAAATAGCATATTTGCCATCAAATAACTTCTAACATGCAGTATGCAGCTCTTTATAGTCATCCTACCTTCTTCTCTTGTGCAGTGTTTGAAACTGTTAAAGTGTAGATTCCACTTGTTGTCAGTCCAGATTTGAAAGCTTCAGCACAGTCTTTGAAGCTTATCTGCTCCTCTTTGGCTATGAAGTTGTTTTTAGCTGTTAAAAATACAATAAAAATTGAAGGCATTAAGAGGAATGGAAGTTACTAAGAATCAATTTATGGTCTAATAGGCTTAAAGCAGTTCCAAAAAATATGTCTGGCTGTGAAAGAAACAATAGATCAAGGTACTATTATGTGTGTTGTTACTTTGTATCATTTAGAGACATTATTCTGATAGGACTGTGGTAGTTTGATAGGTTGGAAAGTGCCAACACTTATTCATATGTTGAATGAGAAAACTCAGGATATTGCATCTCATTCAGTTGAACAGTTTCTGCTTCCACTCATTGCCCTTGCTGGACTCCTACATGCGTTACAACCTATGTATGCATTAACTACTATTACATACATAACTAAGTAGCAAATGATTATGTTAATAATGACTTTTGGCCAGTAGTCCAATATTGTGAAATGAGTTATGAAACCTTTTATAATGTAGCAGACTCGTGGAACTACCCTTTTGAAGTTTTAACCTATTTTTTTGCCCCTGCGCTGAGCAGGAACAACTTTGTATGTACCAAGCTGAAGCTTGGTAGCTCAGCCCAACTTACTACAGAGACATACCTTCTGGAATTCATTTGTGTAAAAAATACATTTTTACATGTCTAAGCCTTCTTATTCAACAGAACAATCTAAGGCTCATCTTTTTGTTCAGTTCTTTATTAACTATGGAGGTTGGAATTTCCTGGCATTTCGCCTGCTGACTGATATTTCATATTTGACCCTTTTGGGGTTGGTTCTGTGTATTTTCCCTTTTAATTTAATCTAACAATCACATTCAAAGGTTTAGGTGCCATACAAATGCATGCTTATATTACAGTTGCTTATTATGTTCTTTTTGGCTTGCTTATTCATTATTTACCTGTTTAAGTGCTTTGCCTTAAATAGAAAAATAACACATTCAGTGTTTTAATTGCTTTTCCACACTCTATTGTTTGCATACTGTCTTAGAAGCTTTCCCTGCTAATTTTGTCTTTTTGGCAAACACTCATTATTTTTTCCACTCTGGGTTTAATGGTGCTGTAGCCAACATGACTTTGACTTGTTTACTTATTTGTGCACTAGCATAGCAGATAACATCAGCAGGAACATGTACAGCCTTGGTATTTAAGGGAATAGCGTCAGTTATTAAGAAAAAAAACTTGGAATTTACTTTGCTTAGAAAAACCTACAATATCATAACATATAGGACAATACTAAAAGTGAGGACTTCCAAACACCGTTTTCCTTTTCTGTGATCCACCTTACAGTAATGAAACATAGACCACCTGTCTATGATACATTACCTGTCTTTTAAGTTGTAATGCCAACTTTTAAATTTTTTTCCCAGTATTTAATTTTAAATCCTTTTTCAGGGGTTCTGTATGCTTATGTATCTTCAGCCCTGAGAACTTTACAAGCAAATGTGATAGATTCTAGAGTCTTTTAGAACAGCTTCTTAATTTGTCCAAGTTCTATATCACACATGAAATTCAGGGCAGGGAATGTTTAAATCCTGTATAGCCGTAACTTTCAGTTTATGGTTTGTGTGGATTTTTTATGGAGCACGTGAATGTGCACAAGTCTGGAAGCTATGCTTGGTGGCTATGATTTGTTGCAGGGTTATCAGGCATTTAGGGGTGAGATTATTGCCTATAAAGTTTGCTAGGCTAATGGATTTTGAGGATGAATGAGGAAACCTTGGTGAAGAACTTTTGGGAGTACCTGCTGCCCTGGCCTGGTGCTTTCTGATTTCGGGGGCCAGAAACTATGCCTGTGCCGATTCCTTTGCCTTTAGTAGCCACTCTAATTCATCCTTTCTTTGATAAACTCCATGTGCACAAAGCAATGAGAGGTGGCAGAAACAATCTCTGTGAGCCAGGACGAAAAGTTGCAGACCTACAATATGCAGACTCACCTAGATACATGATCAAGGGAGTGTATGTTGCCACACATATGAATGCCATGGGAGATGAATGATATTTGGCAGCTCTGTATTTTGTTGAATCACTGGAGAATTGGTTCAACAAAATATAGAAGATAAACAAAATGTTGAAAAGAAATCACATAAATGTGGCTGTTTCTCCCACCCCCGTAAAAAGTAAGTTAATTAACTCAGATGCAGAATTTAAGGCAAAAAAATACAGACTTTATGAGAAGCAGAAGTGTGTCAGAACTAGTTGTAAGACTTTATAGGTACTCATGTACACAAATTAGGAAATAGCACTGAAATAATATAGGCATGTCTGCTTTAACTTACAGTTTGGTGTCGATATCATAGTAAGCAAGCTATGAACCGTCTCCATCAGATCATGTTGCTGTTTTTGCAGAACTGAGTTGTTTACTGTAGCTGTAACTAACTGTTTTTCTAGTTCTTCTATAATAGAATTCTGTCTGGCTACTAGGACTTGAAGCTGATCTTTTTCATCTTTTATTGACTTCAGCTGAAGCATGTGCTTGTCTTCCATTTCAAGAACTCTTTTTTCTAGAAAGCTAAATAAAAGATTACAGTTAGGCTCTCCAGAAACAATTTTGAGCTGATGTCAAGAGAATCAAGCCTGTTCTATAAATTTCTTTCTTCATAAACACTCAACTTCATACTCTGATGCTATGCATGCAGTGGACAACTAAATGAAAGTTTAGTTTGATACATATGCTTTAAATTATTATATAAGTGCACTAATAAGCAACATTATCTATTACAGTGTGTATTGCAGGCTTTAAAAGTATAATAATTGGGTGTTTGATGATTCAACATTATTAAAGGAAAGATAAGTGACTAAGTTTTCATGGGTTTACCCTATTAAAAGATGAAACTTATTTAAAGATAGAACTATGAACTTTTCAAATATCCTATAATTATAATAAAATATATACTTAACATAAATGTTATGGCATTAGGACAGGGAAATGTACAAATAGTTACTTGAAGATGTGTTACCCTTCTCCAGTTTTGGAGCTGGTATTATTAGGGACCTGCCTGGGAACATTATTTCTCTGCTAATTGTTCTGATATAGACTCTGAGAAAGCTGCTGTTAAAATATGCATAGCCAGAAGAGAGAAGTTCACCTAAAATCCATTGCTGTTACTAAAAAAAAATCCTGAACCTTATATATAATTATGTTTCAAGCGGATTACAATGCAGATTGTATTTTGTTAGGTGGGAAACAATGCTTTTGTGTTTTATGTGGATGTTACAAGCGTAGCCTATAGTCTGCCGAGTTCAACACCAAAAAACGTGACCTTTTAAAAATCAGTATTTCCTTTGCTTTCCATTTGATAAGGATGCTTGTTTTTCTTAAGCTGCTAGATTAAACCTTTAGGGAACATATATAAATGTAGTAGAGTAGTGAACAAAAATGTCAAAACATGTCTCCTGGGTTTCTTAAGCTAATTCTTTCAAAGAAAAAGCACTTAGCACATATGGTTCTCATTGAAAAACATTGCTTTGAAGGAGAAAACTTACTGTTATTGCTGCTTTTAGATTTCTCTAAAAGCAATAATAGTAAACTATTTATTGCCAAAAGTAAAATAAGACCGTGGTGATATGGAAATGAAACTAGCTGAAAAAAGGTATGAGCCTTTGGACCACAGCCAAGTACAGAAAAGGATAGGAGTAATAGTTGTATATTGGTCAATTTCAAAACATTGACTCTTTAAGAGTGTTGAATATGATTAGTGTTTTATTTTTCTCACTACATTAGATAAAAATTGTAGCAATGACCTGGTTAATCATTAGGATAGTTGTGTACTACATGGAAATCAAATTTTGGAAATGTGGTTACACTCAATTACTTTGAATCAAGTTACATCAACTGCATCTGGATAAGTCTAAAGAAGAATATAAATTTGGGACAACTGAAGTACTGTTTCAGTTTTAGCTTTAAGTTCCTCACATAAAGGAGAACTTTAGATAGTGAAGAACAATATATAAACAGAATACAAGAATAAACCTGCATAAATCTCCTAGGCTTTAAGTAATATATGACCTTTGTAATGAGTGTGGGTAACATTTTGTAATGGGTTTGGAGAGCTTGTGTACCAGCCCTTATTTTCCTACTTGAGCACATTTGTTTCTAAAACTGTTAGAAGGGCACTTCATGGAATAGTGTTTTATCGGGCTATGCAAACTTACCTGTTTTTTTCTTGTAATTTAGTTATCTCATTGGTCTGATCTGAAATCTGTCTTTCTAGTTTGTTTGTTGAAAGAGAGTGTTCCAAAAGCTGAAGTTCAAGTCTGGTTGTCTGGTTTAATACCTAAAAAAAAAAATTACAAAAAAAATATTTCTTTTAAAAGATACTTCTTTTAAATAAATCATAATTTTGTTATTTGTGAAATCATGCCAATCTCTATGTATACCTATGATTAAAACAATATTTTTCAGCACTGAATTTAGGCACAAATATTCATAGAATCTAAATGAAGAAGAATACACAGAGTTGCACTGATTTTTTTTTATTACACTACCATATATTTTTGGGAATATTTCAGTAGTGTGCTACATTTCTGATGAGAGAAAACTGATGAAAGTTTCTATGTAAAGTACTATGTACTTTAGCTTTTTTGTTATACCTTCCCTTCTGTTATAATAATTTTTATTTCATTATTGGAAGTATCATGGTTGTGGCTTAAAGAATGAGTTGAGTTGTTTTCCCCATCTGGTGTTGAATGTAAGTCTCTTACTCACTGAAAGCTTGGCCCAGTCTCGAAATCACTTCGTAGTTCTCTCCTAGCTATTTTACTCAATCTCAAATTATATTTTGAAGTGTTTGTCATGTGAACCACACTTTAGTCAATTCATTCTTTGCATTTTAGTATTACCTTTTCTCTATGTATTGTTTACACTTTATTTGCATCTTTAAATGAAGAAATGCAGATACTAGGAAACATGGAAGATACTTTATGGTTTGCATTGGATTGCATTACTTTGAGGCATGTTTTCTAGAAATATTTTCTCATTGTTTTAGAATTGCTTTTTTTAATTCAACAGAATTTGGCTTTCCTTGACAGGAAGAATTGATTACTCATGTCCTTCATGTTAAACAGTTATTCAGGACATGATTTCACACTTAAGTGTAATTGAAAACTATTGCCAAAAGTAAGTGTCCTTGAGAGAGCAATTGTTTGGTTAATTTCCTTATGTTGCTAATTAAGCCTTAACCCAGTCACCAGTAATTTCAAGCAGAGAAGGAAAGTTACGGTGATGATTTTCTTCCTCTAAGCAGAAAATAACTGAGTAATTTCCATAAAGACATTACTGTGAATGAATAAATACATTCTCTCAACATGTGCAAAATATTAGGCTCCTGAGTAATGCAATCAGAAAATTGAATTCAGTATGTCTAAGAGCTTTGAATTATCAGTTTATCAAAGAGTTCACAAAGTCCTGGTTTAGGTTAAAAAATGTAATTTAATTCCTTGGATGAATTCTACAGACAGTAAAATGTCTAACAAGGATTTTATGTTATACAAAATGTTATATGCTGCATGACATATCCATTATGTGTTTTGGCAATGATAGATCTGCATCTTTCTACCATGTCTGCAAAACTACAAATACATACCACTCTACATTGAGTGGACTTGTCCTTCTACTAATATCTGCATTCTGTTTAACAGAATGTCTTATTGTACTTAATGATGTTTAATTAAAACCCCTTTGTTTTTGTTTAAAGTAAGTTAACAAATGTACAGTAGACAAGTTTACTTCTGTGTGAATTTACTTTTCTAGCAGCCTCCTAATTTCTTTTTTCTTGATTCATCTCAGATTTGTTTATGTATCCCTTTGTTAACCACAATACAGTGCATTATGCTGGAAATGAACCATTATCCCACTTAGAGTATCTGTGAAAACGTTAATTAAAAAGACATAATTCTCTTTATAAGTTTAAAAAATAAAAAAGGAAAGAATTGGTTTAAAAAAGCAATTAAGCTGGCAAATGGAACAAAGACATTTTGAAGAGACTTGTTTAGCCAAGACCTGGTGATGAGAGTGTTGTATAAAAGCACACTAACACCCAACTGATGCCTGGATATAGAATAGTAGTTTTAAATACATTCTCTTTAAAGATTAATTTAACAATTGTCTTTCTCGACTTACTTGAAATACTAATGTAATGAAAATCACTCAAGTGAGAACACTGGGCTTGAGATGGAACTATGTATTAGCAAATACTAATGTTTCCTTAAGATGGCTAGAGCTGTTGGTGATAACAATTGACTTCTAATTGTTGAACAGAAGCGTGTAACACTAAACAGTGTTAAATGTATAGTTGTAGTATTTGGGAAGCAGAAGCATTTTTAGGTTGAAATTCATTACTTACTTGTGCTTCAACATCTGTTAATTTGCGGGTCTGTTCAGCTGTTTGATTTAGCAAGTTTGTGCCTATTTCAATCATTACTGCAGTCTGGTTCTGCACTGCAGTTTGCTGGATCTCTACCATTTCTTTCTTCATACTGTCTTGGATGTAATTCTCAAGCTACATGGGAAAGGAAAGAGAGAAGATAGTTGCATTCTTTAAATGTTGGAAAGGGGGTAGTACAGTAAGCCTGCTGGCAGCCTTGCTAAACAAGTTTGGTCCTTGTCTGTTATGTATTTATGTTAAGTTTCTCAACATTAAGCTCTGTGAGAGGAAGACCAAGTGTGACAAGGAACGTGTGGCCATTCATCAGGCAGGAATAGAGATTTGCAGAAGGTAGCTAGTAGGTACAGTGGTGAGAGTGCTTGTGGGCACTTGGAAGCCTTTCTGCCCTAGTGCTCCCACCATGGTAACCATCAGAGGAGTTTCACCAGCTTTGGCAGTGATGGGAATTTTTTAGAAGATAAAAGTTTAGGAGTTTAGTCATCTTCCTGTATTTACACTTAACTATTTTAAAAGCATTTTTCATCACATGACAAGAAGTCAGAGAAGAGGTCAGATGTCATTTAACACTGTTATGTGCACATGTTTATCAGAGAGAATTTCAAATAAGGACACAAAACAGTAGAAAAACCTATAAATACTTTAAATGCTTAATATTAAGGAATGCAAAAGTTTTTTTAAAATACTTGACATTGAAGTAATTTCTGTCTAAACTAATAAGGTTTTTTTGGTACTCATTTTATAGCAGAGTACCCTGCTTTCAAGGAAAGTGAGGAGAAAATAAGTAGCAAGGAGAAAATTAAAGTAGCCTTTTGCATAAATCTTTCTACCTATCTGGATTATGGAAAAACAGTCTGATTTTTCATCACACTTCTTTATTTCTTCTCAGTAATTGCAAATATTTCATATTTCTTTGATGTGTCATTGCTTATGTTTGAATTCATAAAAGTCCAGGCCACAAGACTTCATTTTTTTCCATTGACTGAGGAAATTTCTAGAATCAAACTTCACTCCAAAACTGTTCTAGCAAGAGGACCATAATAAATTTTGAGCTTCATGCTGTACCTACAAGGATACTAGCTAATAACAAATAGCTAGTGTCATTAAGCACAAATGGTAATACATGACCAATTCCTAATCTAAGTAAAATGGTAAAACAGGTAGAGATCTCAATTTTTTTAAAAAAACTATTTTGATAGTGCTACCTTAATATGAATGTTGGCTTGTAGTAAGGAGACACTTTGGCCATTATTTTACAGCTACTTTCCATATCAGTGAGGAAAATGCATCTTGTGATTTAATATTCTAAAAACCACAGTTCAGATACAACCATTCCATTCCGACCAGCTGAAGATCAATGGGCAGATCTATCAGCTTTGAGTATTTAAGGTTTCCGCCTTAAATATTACTTGAGCAAGGACTGGGTTAATTTTTCTTACTCCGCAGCTGTTTTGTAAAGGTGGTAAATGAAGAAAACAGGGTATATTAAAAAGCCAAAACCTCTAAAACTGGCAGTATATGCTGACATTTGAAGTGACCATTCTATCTGATGCCCAGTGTGACCAAACTATCAGAGCAGTATTTGTTTGTTTGCTCCAGTCTCCCCATGCAGCTGGTCAACTGCAATGCACAACAGGGAGATTTCTGACCTGGTATAAGCTTTGACCCTCATCTCCTGTTCTGCTCCATAAGCATACTTACTTCTCGAGTGTACCACAAAGATTTAAAACCAGCCTTTAGGCAGCCTCTTTGCATAATGATCTTTTTGAATAATAAAAGTAAACATACAATCAACTGGATTTTGGCATAATAATTTAACAGGGGTATCTTCAATTGCCATCATACTATGGTAATTAGAATTGTTCACTATTCACAGGGTTGATTCTTAAGTGTTACCATTTGCTCCAGGCTATTCCTTATTTTCAAAAGCTTCTCCAGTGACAGATAAATCTAATTTAACCAAACATGTTGGAATTTTTTGAAATCTTTGGTGACATCTTTTAGGTCAGCTTCTTCTTTTATGTTGGACAATGATCAGTGCCTTTTAATTGAGTAGTAATAGTAAGGCATCTTTGGTCCTTGATCAGTAGACTATGAGATGTCAGAGTATAGTGATAATTTATTTTAAAAAGCAATGCAAGTTGGTATTTGGCGTACCATAGTCCAAGGACATTTGCAAAATTCTGAAGACTTTTAAATAGATAAAAGTAAGTAATTTTTCACTAAAGTGAGATGAAGACCAATAGCAACAACTAATATGTATCCCACTGAAAAGGCTGGACATCTGGGAATTAAATTATTTATGAGTCCAAATTAACTTTAGCAACTGAATCTGGAAGACTGGACATCATTATAGATAACATGGAAAAAAACCTTGCTCAAATGCAACTCTGTTAAAAGAATATGTAGCGAGATCTCCAGAATGCATTTTATTTGCCCCAATATCACAGTTAAGTACTGAAATCTTTACCAAGATCAAGGATATGGCCTCACCTGACAGATTCAATGCATTGAAAATATTGCATCGTCTTTAATTTAGAAAAAAAGGCCCAAAAATAAAAAGAAGGACAGCAATAATAGATCAACAAAGAAAGATTGTTTACAAGAGTTGATTCTTTCATGAAATAATTGTGGATATTTAGCCTCATTCTTCAAGGTTCTTTGTTCACCAAAGAGAGAGCAGAATGAGAATCTGAGCAAAGACATCTCTGCATATAGGATTACAGAACTGCATGACTTCTTTGAAATTGTTATCGCTGAGTTATTCCAAAACACACTACTAGAAAAGGAGTTAATTCTGGGCTTAAAGGTAAGGTAAACATTTTATGGTAGGCTTAGGCAATTGCCCAGTTCAAACACAGAGATGTAAGGTTGCTCCAAATACAGTACGCAAAACCCGTGATTACAGTTTAAGGCATCTGGTGGTTCTGGTTGCCAGATTTTTATACCCCTTGTCACTGTGCTTGCAACCTTGGAAAGCAGTTTTGTTTGGACACACAGATCTGCATTTTCATAATTTATCTTATTTGAATATCTTTAAGTGTAAGTGTATCTCCAAGTATCTGATCTCTTTCAAATAACCTCTCATTTTATGTGGGGAATTGCAAATCACTGAGTATTCTCTTGACTCCAGTTTTAAGTTTCTCTTCACATCTGTTTTTCAACTTAAAAATATTAAATATGTAATTTAGGGAATATGGTATCTGTGCTTACTTGAAAGCATGAAATGTGAACACCAAAAGGGATTTATATTAAGATTTAAAGCCAGTTTCATTATCTGACTCATTTATTCTAATTTAGATTAACATGAAGCATCAAAATTATAATGACCTATTAAGTGGCTTTGGAGCTTCTTGTGGCTTTTTCCCTAAAAATTATACAATGCATGATTACATAAAACCCTTCTGCTTTTTCCTTCATATTCACTAATCCTCGCCCACTTTTGTACATTCTCTGCATGTACACATCATAAAATCTCTTTTCCTGACCTGAACCAAGACACGCATTGATCCCTCTCTGCTTATTTCCCCTCTCTCTTCATCATACAATGGAAAACTGTAGAAAGTAGCACTTCTTACAGCTACAACTTCCTAATTTTTTTTTAGTGGCTGGTGCTTACTTTCATCTTTCTTCAAAGAGGAATAAAAGAATGACTTTCTTGAAAAATGCCCCACCATCTCCCACTGACCTTAGTGAAAGCAGAACATGTTCCCACTGCATACCCCTGGCAAGCAAGGCCCTTGGGTTTCCCTCAGAGGGTGGTGGAAGAACTTTTTTAACACGGGCTCCAGTTCCCACAGCCACAGCGGAGCTACACTGACAACACTGAGGATTAGCAGCCATTTTGCAAGACTGCAGTTCTTTGTGGCACATTTCTTTGTAGAGTACTATTCATCAGCTCCTGCCAAGGAGCCTCCTTCCTTTGTAAGCAGCAGCACACTCAGAGTTTCTGAAGGAGGAAGAATAGCTTGGATCAAAAAGAGGTTTAAAAGAGGGAAGGACACAGGAATGAATGACTCAGTCCCCATCCATCAGTTGGGAAGCTTGGCAGTTTGGTTTGAACAGCATGTCTGTCTTCTTCAATATTTTGCTCAAATTTGGAAGATGAAACAGATTATTTGCCAGATTTCTCCTTTGCCACTTGGCTAGTTATGGTTTAATCTCTTTTTAATTCAAATAATACTTGGCATATAAGAATTGTGTTAACAGTGATTACATTATTGTTATTTTGACCATAGTAAATGTTAAAATCTAATAGCTGACTATTAGTGATGCATCCTCTTTCAGGAATTTTGCTTTTGAAGGAGTAAGTCAATCAATGAATTCTATCTTAAAGATAATACAAGGGAGAGGGAATATTTGAAAGAAGGAATAGTTAGTTGATAGCATTTCAGTGATTCTTCTTGGGATTTTTCCATTAAACATTCTATCTTTTGCGTAAGAATTTGGCTGGCATGTATTTTTGAACAAAGTAAATATAAAAATGAAAGCACAGTTGGGAAAAAACATGTCTCAAAGTATGCTTAAATTGCAAAAACAGCTGGGAAAATTGAAATACTTTCACATTTAAGATTTGTTATAGAGTTATAGTGATGCATTTTTAGAGAGAAAAAATTCTCTAAGGTCATCACTTTGGGGCTGTGTCATGCTTTATTACTTCAAATCATATAAAATCATAAAATTTGATGAAAATACTTCAGTTAAGTTGCCAAAAAAACAAGGACAGGTCACTAATATTGGAGTACATTCCAACACACTGCTTTTATAGCCAAGACTTTTTTTTAAACAAGCTTTAAATTGGCAAGAAAGAAAAGACAACATGTAGACTATGCACTAAAAGAAGTATGTTTTCTAAGCATTGGCAGAGATAGTATTAATCCATTATGAAGGTTTATCAATACTCAGTCAAATGAAAAGCCTTCCTGATTGTAGAGTTTGTATCCATATACCAGAATTTTTCAAAGCATCAGCAACTTATTCATGCATTTTATAGATATTTGACTTACCATTATTTCCCTTTTAAGTTATGAATGATGTCTTGCATATGTTCTTTGCTGCCAAATGTTTAATTTATACTAATTAAACAGTCATGTTCCTGGCAGCATTTATGCTCCATTAATACATACATCCCTCCTTTGCCAAATGCTACCCTGTATAAATGGTACACATAGTACTGGATGCTGGTTCTATTTTACAGAATTTTTCAGTTATTGGAGCAGGCTTTCCAAATAAAGTTTGGTGATTTTCTTAATGTTTATAGTCTGATTCTGTCAACTCTAACATGTATTTTCAGCAAGAGATAATGTTAATCATGAGTTTCTATGCAGTGCTGTGTCCTGTGTGAACAGGTTGTGTTACAAGGCATACTGCATGCTTAGACATCCAGTGGAGACACAGAGAAAACTGCAGGACTAATGACACATATGTAGTAATTTCCCTCTAACTCTTGTTTTGGATTTACAAAAGTGGGGTAGATCCTGTAGAAAACCTAGCAACAAAAAATACAACATTTACAGTTAGGCACCTTTTAAATATGCATTGAAGCTACAGTTTGGCATACTGTTGAAGCCTGGGCAGTAAGGAGTTGATGTGTTGTTATGCCTCAAATGCTGATGGCTATTCAAGTGGGCAAATAAGAACAGGATGTGGCTGGAAAGAGGGGCTGTCAGAAAGTAGGGCAGCACCTTTCTGGAACCCACTTCCCTGTTCTGGTCCATGGTGACATAAAGGACAGCAGATGTCCAGAAATGGGATCAAGAATCAGGCATGAACTGTCAGCTTAGGGTCAATCCAGTAGAGGGGGATCAAGACCATCAAAAGACCCTCAAAGACCCTCAACCCATTTCCAGAAGGATCCGGAAGAACGGACTGCACGTGCTCACTTATTTACATGAAGAGTAAGAAACCCAATCCCAGGGGAGGAAAACTTACCTATAAAATGATACCCTGACAAAGCCTGGGTGGCACCAGCACCTTGGACACCCTATTGGCTGGATCAGTGCTGGACCCAGAACTGGTGATCCTCTTTCCTCTCCTATTTCTCTTTATAGGGGCAAACATATTTCCATGCCAAGTGTGTAGTCTGTTAATAACGCTTCGTGAGTGTTTTTCTTTTGGACCCTTTTGGCTCTTGCCACTCTATTTTGACCAAAGGCATTGAGGAATTTTGGGTGCTCCTTTCCATGGAAGAGTGAGGTGTGGCACATATATTAAGCTGTCAGAAGCTTTGAGTTATCGTTCTCACATCCCTAATAAAAATGTCCTGTGCTTTATTCAAAACTTACCTTTGCAAATTTAAACCACTGGAGTTTAATCAGCCCTTCCAATACCTGTGATCATCATCCTGGTACTTTATTCACTAAGATGTTCATTATACATACAGAAGTGAGCAAGACCAAAAAGGTACTTAAGCATCCATAATCAGATTTGCTTAGTTTTAGTAAGAGGAAAAAGTAAGAAAACTGCTGAGTCTCATTAGTTTCTTTGGGAATGCTTTTCAGAGTATAGATGCTTCTATACTTCTATAGATGCTTCCTACTTCTTATATTCCAGATGTCTTCAGGTATCTTTAACCTAGTAATGCTTGGTCATAGTTGTCCTGCCCATTTTTCAGAGTGACAGTGTTCTCTGGATTATGGCCACATCTGATTTCTTCATAAGTCATCTGAAGTAGAATTTAGCCCATAATTTGGAACATTTTTTTTCAAATGCTGTGCCAATGTGCAGTTTTCTGATTGTAAAAGGTTATCCTTATATGCCACAAAAGCCTTACAATTCTTATTCACAGATACATTTTTTTATATAAAGACAAAAATATAGTTTTTTCAAAGACTGCTTTAACAGACTTAATTTTCAATTAAAATACTAAATATTTAAATTCTTTACTTGTAGTATAATTGAAGTCTGTACATTAGGAGGGTTTTCTTGGGATGAGCCACCTTGGATCCTACTGGACATGGATAACAATGAAATGTAATGTAGTCTTCAAAAAAGAAGAAAACACTGTCTCAATATCATCACAGCAGTTCACATAGGCAGTATGTAGTATTTTACTGACATACATATGCTGCCCATGCTCCTTAATGTGCGTGTATGTAACCGTATTGGCAGGCGCTCCATGTGCGCTTGTATTTGTATTTCCACATCCCTGTAATCTATTGATGTTATGAAGGCAAAATACTGTCAAAATTTCAATTTTGCAGACAGTTTTTTTCTCTTTAAAATAGCTTTTCATGCTTATGTTCAGTCTGTCAGTGTTGCTACTGCTTAAAGTCAGAATGGAAGTAGAAGAATGACTACCCTTTCCAAGAGTCATTTATCTTGGTAGACCTAAGGGAACACATTTTTAAGGGCATTGCATCAATCCCCATCAATCAGACCTTAAGCTATTTTAAATCAGCTTTTAATAAAATAATTTATTTCTCCATGTTTGCTGGAAGTAAGTTATCAATTTTAGGAGCTTGTAACTTTTGGAAAAAATTAGTACACTGCAGAAATAAAAAGGAATCATGTCTCAAAAAGAGACATTTAAAATTGCATTGGTTTTTTGGTTTTTTTTTTCCCCCTAGAGCAGGAAGTCCCGATGGTCTATGAGTTTTTTCTCAAGGGAAGGAAGAAAATCTTTTGGGAATGTATATGGGAATGCCTGAGATGTCTCTACACTGTTAGATTCTTACATGCCCCATCAAACATGTCTGCCTGTCCAGACCTCCAGCTAAGATTTTTCTCTTATCTCATTTTCCTGTCAGCAAACAAAAGGTGAAAGTAACATCATAAATGAATACTATCTGGAAGTGAACTGTGATTTACAGGAAAATATTCAAGCTAAAATTGTGTAATAAAATACTAAAGTTTAAATGCTAACCCTTAAAATAGTAAATACAGACTTTAAAGTAAATGATATGCAGATGGTTCTGGTAGGGACACGTGCACTAAATGAAAGCTTACCAACTTATTCTCCTGCCTGATTACATTACATTTAGAGGAAGCTGTTACACTTTTATAATTTATACTTGCTAGCAGAAGGAAAAAATTCCCCCCCTCCTTTACTGGCAAAACTCTATTTAAATAAAAACTAAATTTTCATTAATATAACATGAAACAAAATGTATGACATGTCTTCATTTTCTATGCAAATATTTATGAAGAATGACTTTCAATCTGTGTTTTTGAATGGAAGTACTTTCTACCTAATTCTAAAAGTTATTACACCATGATTGTACTTTCTACTGTATGTTTTGAGCTAACTATGAATGTTACAATCCAAGTGATGATGTAGAAAAAGCAAAGGAGCACATATGAAAAGGGAAGAGACTCTGACAGCTGAAACACTCCCAAAGGCTGTCATAGAGTTGAGCTCCCACCATTCCAGACACTGAGCTTATTTTGTACATCTAATACTACACTACTGCTTTCCTACCTCAACGTGTCTTCTGTCATTTGGAGGATGACGTGGGTTCTCTGTACTATGTATGATGCACGTACTTTCTATGGTGCATTTTTAGGGAGTTGTACATTAAATTGCAAATGAAAAATACTCTTTTCAAAAAAACACTGTTAATGGAAACTAAATAGTCAATTTGACAAACAGCTTAACAGTGTTATTTCGATATAGGTAAGTAAATAATTTTAAAAAACCAAAATTTAGCAAGAGTATCTTCAAAATTAAAATCAATCATTTGGTGATTACCCATACTAGTTAAGAGTTAAGGCTGTTCATTAAGGCAGTAATTTAAGATTCTGAATCACCATTTTTCAAGATCATAGCTAAGTGGTATTTCTCTTAAAAATCAGGGAAGGAATTCATAAAGTTCCCATTAGTCTAAAAATAAAGAATAAATAAATAAATAGTGTGAGTCATGAATGGCATTTTGCCGAAGTTCAGTAGCACTGAAGCCAGGAACACAAGAAGCCGGTGATGCTTCTGCCATTCACTGAAATGCATATAAATATTTTTCATTATATGCAACAAGCCACCAATACTCAAAATTAGAATTCCTTATTTATAAGCAGTATAGGAAATACTGCTAATCAATATTTAAATTTTAAATACTAGGTTATGGCATTGGGCTGTAATTTCACAAATCGAGTATTCAAACTTTTTGGAGACAAGCCTACATGTTTTAAATCAGATTTTGGACTTGCATGCTGCCATCAGGGAATCAGGACTTTACCACACCAGTGTAAGGACAAGATTCTGCCCTACAAAGATGACATCTGAATAAACACTTGATATCCCAGATCTCAATAATACTTTCTCATTTGTGTATTTTTTCCATTCCACTGGGTAATAGGCAGCTGAAATAAACTTACTCTCAGATATGCTGGTGACATTTTTCATTAAAAACATTGTCTATGTAGCCTCATAAACTTTACAAAATATTTAGCGAATGTATCTGTCACAGTTAAAGCCATTTATCTTTTTTATCTCGACTTACAATATCAAGTGGTTTTTTATGAACTCTTGTTTCAACTGGACAGTCTATTTTAGAGAGTAGCTCATGATGTGGTGAAGCAAATCAGAGTTCCAAGTTTTTTATTAAATATGAAGCAAATTCCACTTTTTGAAACATGTTATTGGGGAAGTGAAAAAGAGCTAGGCATTTACAGCTCATTCTCAGCATTGCTTTCTAGGGAAGCAGTCATCTTGCATTCCATTTCCAACCAGAAGGAAGAATGATTTGGAGTTCAAGGATCAAACTAGTTAGGAAGCTGTGGTAGACAATTAGTCCCTTTTGTAAGCTATAAAACTGGGTGTCTCCGGTTTCAAAGCTGTGTTCACAGAGCATCTTTCAGCATGACAAAAATTAGATTTTTTTTTAAAGTTCACAGGTTAAGGAAACTGAAAGCATTTTTAGTAGTTCTTAAACTTTGCAATATACTGGCATCTAATTATAGTTTATTGAGCTTTAATAAGACCTTTTTCTTGTAGAAGAAGCCTCGATGACACTACCAAGTGACAACCAGTCATTTCAGCTGAAGGCCTGACAAATTTTGAATGCTTAAGACTTAGGGGAAGCTCATGTCAGCTGCTGAATTCAATCTTGAAGGACTAAATTTCTTTACTGAGAACCTGTTCACTGATTTTGAAGGGTGGAAAAGAAAATAATTTCTGCTCAAGTACTGTAGCTCTTTTTTTAAGACAAGCTGATCTTCCTCACTACTGTTTCCATTGATGATATATTAGATAGACTGGGGAGGTGGGGTGTCTGAAGAGCTACTACATTTCCATCACCAGCTTAAAAATTCCTCACTTGCTGGACCAAACCTGTCAGAGAACTTCCCAAAGGTTTCCAAAACACTGAGCAGGGGAAGCAGGACCCAAAAACCAAACTGGCCTTAACTGTGACTACAAAAAGCACTAAAGGCTGCCTGAAATAAGAAAAGCTCAGGTGATCACCTCTACTTAGTTAAAAAAAATTAGCATCCTTATGTGTTCTTGTCAAATGCTGCTTATGTATTTCTCTGTACTGTTCCATTAGCCCAGTTAAGGGTCTTTAATGCAAAAGCTTCTGAGGAATTCCATTCTTGAAAGATAAAATAGAAAGCTACTGTGTTAAAAGTGGAAAACCAGAAATATTTGGAAGCAAGATCAGAACGTTTAGGCAGCATATTGCAGAAACAAAATGTAGTGTGCGATGCAAAAAAAAAATTATGTTACATAATCCTTATTTAAAATACTTTTTTTTTTTGTCTCAATTGCTGGACTTATCCATCTAAAAGCAGGTAGTTTAGTTTTTTGGAACAGAAACAAGATGACAAGTCTTTCCATCCATTGCTTCCAAAATTTCCTCTTTGTCTCTGGTACCCCCTGAGCACTCAGGTAGTGATGGAAAGTCACCTCTTGAGCTGAGCTCCAGATCCTGAAAGCCTGACACCAGGCAGCTGCCAGTTGGTGCCCTTCTATGAAGACCAGAAACCAGATCTTCTCAAAACAAATGATGCTATTGGCATTAACCATAAGAGAAGAGGATAAACTCTCAGAAAAAATGACTGAGAACCAAAGCTATGCATTATGGGATGGGTATTTTATGAGAGGGCACTCTTCCCTGTCTGTCAATATCTGATGAGAAGGGCCACTGAAGAGGGAGACTTTTAAATAAGCTTTCCAGAGATTCTCTTGGATGTAAAACTCTGCTGTCAAGATGACTAAGCATATTAGCGATGGAGAGAGTACAGTGACATTGATACTGTACACACCTAGCCAGAAAAGGAAGTTATCTGTCTTCGATTTGAGAGGTGGGCTCGTGCAAACATCATAAATTTCAGTAAGGCCAAATGCAAAGTCCTGAACCTGGGTCAGGGTAATCCCAAGCATAAGCACAGGCTGGGTGGTGAAGGGATTGAGAGCAGCCCTGACAAGAAGGACTTGGGGGTGCTGGTGGATGAGAGGCTGGACACACCCCAGCAATGTGTTCTCACAGGCCAGAGAGCCAAGTGTGTCCTGGGCTGCATCCAAAGCAGTGTGGCCAGTAGGGCAAGGGAGGGGATTTTGCCCCTGTGCTCTGCTCTGGAGAAACCCCACCTGCAGTGCTGCACCCAGCTCTGGATTAGAAGGGATTTGAACGGGTCCAGAGGAAGGCCACAAAGATGATCCCATGGCTGAAGCACCTCTCCCATGAAGACAGGTTGAGAGAGTTGGGATTTTTCAGTCTGGAGAAGAGAAGGTTTTGGGACACCTTAGAGCAGATTTCCAGTACCTAAAGGGGGCTAACAAGAAAGCTGAAGGGAGGCTTTTTCTCATGGACAGTGACAGGACAAGAGGGAATGGCCTTAAACTGAAAGAGAGTAGGTTTAGATTAGACATTAGGAAGAAATTCTTTACAGTGAGGGTGGTGAGGCACTGACACAGGTTGCCCAGAGAAGTTGTGGACACCCCATTCCTGGAAGTGTTCAACCCCAGGCTGCATGGAGCTCTGAGTAACCTGGTCTAGTGGAAGATGTCCCTGCCTACAGCAGGAGAGTTGAAACTAGATAACCTTATAGGTCCCTTCCAACCAAAACCATTCTGTGGTTCTGTGAATACTCAGGAAAGTATGCACAGGAGGTTAAAAACAAATTTAGCTATAAGGACAAAAGAATCCAGAACAGAGAATTCTGAATGAAAAAGAATGTGGAGGAAAGGGACATCCAGGAAGCTGCATAACTTTAACAGAAGGAAAGAAATAAAGGAAATGAATCCGTGTGAGCAGAATTTTAAAAGTGGATATGTCAGGGATAGGAATTCTTAATGACAATAAGCTGTAAAAGGGGACTGGAAGGCTGATCTTAAAGCCAGCTGAGGGAATGAATTCTCTGGTTTGCTTGAAGTTAAAAAACACTGTGAAGTTGGGAGAAAATTCACTGAGGAAAATGGTGAGTGCAAAGAACTTGACTGGATGAGACTCTTGGGAGATGTTACTCCCACATGGACTAGAGAGGGACAAGAAAAGGAAAATGTTTATTTCCTTGTGATGAAAATTATTACTCTTTTTTCTATTCCAGTAGCATCTTCACATAGTTAGAGGCAGTCCACAAGAAATAAGCCTTAAAGCACACATCTGATTTACTGGTGTACTCCATTATCAACTTCAAATACTTTTTCAATATTTTTTTATTAATACTTACTTAGTGAAACTAAGTATTTTTAGTTTCACTAAGAAGTCAGTGGGAATTTTTCTACTTGTTTGGAGCAGAGCTACGTTTCTGTATGCTGTCCTCAAAGCCTTTTTTAAATAATAAAGTTTACCATAACAAAGAGGCTGAACTCAAGACATGGCTAAGTTTTTTCTAGATTCAAGTCAAATAAACTTATGTGTCAGGGGAAAAAATTTGGGTATTTTTAACTGTATTTAAACTTTCTTCCCTAGCTGGTAAACTGCAGTTGTCAGAATCCTTGCTTGTATGTGCTAAGATTTCAACGGGGTCAGATTGTTTATATTTGTTGCAGTTCATAGTCTTTGTAAGGGCTAGGTTATTAGTCTGTGGGCTTACTTTCTAGTTATTTGAACTTTGTTTCATCATGTCAAAGTAGTTTTCAGAAAACATTCCCATTAAGGTTCCAGTAGCAGTTACAATAGGGTTTTTTAATTTACTATTACTTTATAGGCAAACATTATATCTGACAGAAAATCTGGCATCAGGATGACAGTTTAACATAAGTGAAAACACAGAGACAGTTAATATGGTCAAAGTTCAGACCTCATGCAAGGAAGCTTAGGGCTTTTTTAAGTCAATTCCTTAGAAGCAGAAAAACACAAGATTTTTGTATTTTTTACTTGTTCACTTAAGCTGTCTTTTGCCTAATTTATCCACTTTTAAAGTTGTACAAAGAAACTGGAAACTAGTCTTTCATTTGAATAGTTGAATTACCCTGTATGTAAAAAAATCGTTCTGAAAAGAAAAGCAAAAATATGGAAGTTTTTTCATGAGGTCTTCACCAGGGATTTTTCTTGAGTAAGAAAACTATCTGAATGGACAGGGTATTTGTTAATGCAATTTGAAGTATGGCAAGTGCATTTTCCATTACTGTGTGTACTTCAGTCTTGATCTGCAGCTTTTTGGTGTTTGAATGTTAGCCCTTTGCACAGCTGAGATTGTCAGTTGACAGCTGATACCCTGGAAAAATGAGGCTATTGCTTCTTGACTGAATGGCATATTTTCCTTAAGGTGCTGGTTTGTATTTCATTCTGAAACTGTGGGTTTGAACTGGTATCTTGCAGGTAGTTACACCTTGTAAATGGAAAATGAGGAAAACTGTTGCGTAGAACGTAACATAGTTCATGGGAAATGACCTAAAGCAAGTATATAAAGTGTCACAACATGATGTCTACAAGTTCTGTCAAGGAAGACAAAACTAAAATGATTTCTAGGTGCCAGGGATCAAAATTAAACCTCTCAGCTTACTCAGGTACCTCAGTGTAAGTCTGTACACCAGGTCACATGATGAGCAGCAGCCCTGCGGCACACGGATGTCACATCACGTGTGGGGAGCTGCTATGGGGGCTATGGCTATTGCCCAGGAAATGTCCTTTCCACTTAGCTGGGTGTCTCCCCATTCCCACACCCTGACAGAATGGAACAAAGAGGCTTTTTCCTTCCAGGATCACGCACATCAGGTGCAGGCCTGAACCAAAAAGCAAGCATAGCGATGAAGCTGATACCATGAGTGCAGAAGGTGAATGACTCTTAGTGCCTGCAGCGTGAGAATGAACAGGTCTGCAGAGCTGTTGTTTGCACAGGGCTTAAGATACTGCTCAGTCATTTCTATACTAGAGATTTTCAGAAGATCCTACTATTTTTAAATGGATGCAATTATTTTCTCCAAAGATGAAAACTTTTAGATTTTCTCCCCGTCAAAAAGTTCTTTTAAGGGGAGTGATAAAGATCAAACATTTACTTAGTGTGCTTTCTTGTGGTTTTGACAAACAGTTTATTCAAAAAACATACTAAAACATTGCTTCTGAAGTACACAAATCATGGCAGTTGTTTGAGTGATTATGCTGTACCACACTGGAATGCTCTAATAGGATAGTTTTGATTTTATACTGAACTATTCTGATCCTCATCAATGCTTTAGTACAGCTTTTGAAATGCACATAGCTAGTTTCAATTTCATGATAATTCTATTACTAAAAGATACTATACAGTCTAAAACTCGAATGCTTATTAAATGAATTTCAGTTGCTAATATTGAGAGAGCTGCAATGAATCAAGCAAGGCTTTTTTTCCCCCTTTTGGAAAGTTATTATTTCAGTCATTGTAGCTATCTGTTCAATAAAATAGTGTGTTAAGCTCTCAGTTGTGTTACCACGACACACTGATTTTAATACCTGAGCAAAATCAATGATAGAAATTTGATATGTTGTGCCCCAGTGGGTAAAGGAACTCTGTATAGTTGGGGTTTTTATTTTAAAACTGTATCATGACGCTTGAGACCTAAATACAAGTACAAAACTAAAACGATCGTTTTTTCCCTACAGTATTAAAGGGAGTTTGAGCAAAGCTAGGACACTTACATGCTGCTTGGGTTTAACAAGAAATCTCCAGAGACAGCTGAATTGGAAAAAAAGTTGCTGCCATCTAAGAATTCTGAAGTATTTACTCTTCTAGAGAGGAAATGTTTCCTTACAGCTTCTGTGAATAGTGTAGCTATGAAGAATACTAGATGTCTTATTAATGGAGAGAGAAGTTAACAAACAGAGGATTGCATATTCTATCAGCCTTCTCTTTTTAGTTGTAAGACCTTTTTATGACCTTAGTAGGCCCCTGGAAGATTGTTAGCTAAACTGATAAAGCTTCATATGGGCAGTATAAAGACAGCAGAAAAGTTCCTGTTGCTTCCTGCTCTCTCTTTTCAGACTAAGCCATAATATGCTGGAAGTTGGAAAGAGAACAGATAGATATCATTTAATCATACAAATTGTAGGATACGTTTGCTGAGCTTTGTAAACAACATCTTAATTGTAGGGTTAACCTGTTCCATAAACAGATAAAAACTAAGAGGATTTTCAGTAATTGCTTGGATCAAAGTAAGAGCTTTCTTTTAAAAAGCTTTTAAGGAGTAGTAATGTCTTTTCCTAGGCAGCTTCAAAACTGACACAGTGAGTGTTTGCAGAACCATCTAGGTGTGGGATTTTTTTATACAAAACATAGATCTGGATTTTGTAACCTGAAGAATTCTTTAACATGTCTTCTGAGCTTTGTTTACTTGGAATAGACATCAGGTTCACCAAAAAGTAATTTTTATTCTCACTAGAGAATAAGTAAAATTCTTTTTCCCTCTGCCCCATTTCCTAGAAATATGTCTGGTCAAGGAAATGAAATGATCACAGTATTTCCAGTTGTAAAGCACTTTTTAACTTACTGTGTGCATTAGGTTATTTGGTTTAACACTGTGTAGTGTATCATATCTTTAAAGCATTTCCAGGCATTAAATTACTGTGCTATACTTTTTCTTTCCCCAGATGGCTTTGCCTTTTTAAATTATCTGAGGTTCCTATTATTTTCCCACCGCTAATTTTTATTTTGCTAGTCTGAGAAATTCAAATAATAAAAAGGCAGATAAAATTCAGTGCTTATTTCTGAAACTTCTTAGTGCCATAGAAATTCTCCTTTTCTTGAAGGATCTAGTGATACTTATGGTCCACTGACACATTGTTTTCACTGTTATTACCAGTGAAATAGTTCCTAGGGTGCATTTGGACTACCACAGTATTTTCTGTGCATGACATCCTTGTTTCAGGTACTAGTATATACGTGATTTTTTTTTTTTAAGAGCCATCTTCTCCCATTTTCCCTTATGAAGGCTCTGTACAGGTATCCTCAAGGTTCCTATTAGTATCTTAACTAGTATCTTAACATGTTAACTAGATGCTAGAACCATTTATCTTTGAAGTACAACTTGCATCTCCAGTTCCAGGAAGAATTTTTTTTTTTTTGACTGTAAGAGTGGTGACATGCTGAAACAGGTAGCCTTGAGAAGTTGTGGACACCAGGTTGCCTTGAGAAGTTGTGGACACCAGGTTGCCGTGAGAAGTTGTGGACACCCCATCCTTGGAAGTGTTCAAGGTTTGGCTGGATAGGGCTTTGAGCAATTTGATCTGGAAGATGGCCCTGCCCACAGCAGAGGGGTTGGAACTAGGTGATCTTTGAAAATCCCTTCCAAACCAGTCTGCCATTCTATGATTCTGTCACGATGTGGGAATAGGAAGACACCAAAATCTCATGGAAAAGCCATCAATCCTGATTTGACTTTTGTACTCAAGCTGTTTTTTAACAAGTGGGAAGCATAATGTTTATCTGTATATTGATATAATATTTGCAGTCTAGTCCACAGGTCTACCTTCTACCTACTGTTTCTGGATTCTGAGGCCTACAAACTTCAGTGCTAAAGCAGTATGTCAGGATGAGACCCATACAGCATGCCAGCTTTTGTAAGTTCTTCAGCAATGCTGATAAATCTGCCTCTTCCAGGGGGATTTCTGTTAAGTTTTCCATTCCTCTGTTTGTCTCTCTCAGGCTGAAAAGGCTGACTGAACTTACTCTAGGAAGCTAATTAATATAGACTGAGGCATCTGATGAAACTCTGGGTTTGCAAAGTTCCAAAGATCCAAGAGTGGGACCTCTCTGTTGTAGACACTAATGTAAGATATAAGACTGTGTCTTCTAAATCAGCTGGCAACATTTTGCATGTCTAGCCCTATAATAATAGTGGGGGAAGATCATCTTACTTTGCCCCCACCCTGGCTTTCAGCCAAAGCTGTGTAGAAGTCCATGAAATGACAGATGCAGCAGGAGGTTCTTGCATTAAAGTATGTAAAAGATTATTAAAGAAATAATGGTTAACTAAGTTGATTAGTATTGTAAATCAAAGAATATGGTACATTTTCAAAAGCAAGTACTGTAGTATGTAAAGGACAGTATTAAACAGTCACTAAAGGTACTAGCTGTCATATTTTGAAGGTTAGAAATGGGTATCTGTGTCTTCTAGGGTAACTTCCATTCTAAGCAATACATACATGATCGCTTAGGAATCAAGCAAGTGATATTATTTTACTTGGTAAATTAAGGTGAGATGCAAATTACTGATTTTTTTCATAATTAACAAGAAAAAAAGGAGCAGTAACAATAATTGTCTGTAAAAGAAGCACCATTCTCAACTTCAGTCTCTCTGACAAAGTATCAAAGATATTCTAATGGTTATGCTGTTAAATTCCATGTATTAACTGGGTATGCAAACAAAAAGGACTGGAAACTGGCAATTCAGGCATCTTCAAGCTAATTTTCTATAGTATGCTTGAAGAAAGAAAAGAAAAAAAAAAAGGAAATTAAGCACTTAATGTCAATAATTGATGGAGAAAATCTCCCAGTTTGCTGTTTGGACCAGTCAAAGATGACAAGTTTATGATCCCATTAATAACAAACAAAGCACAGGAAAATGTATCTTGAATGCTAGCAAGAGACTGGTTCTGTAAAACAAGCCTCTGTTTATCACATTTTTTTACTGACAAATCTTGGAGAAGTTGAATCCTCTATTTCAATTTTGTCTTGTAGATCTGTACAAGAAAACCTCATCTTTGTTGATTTTGTACAATTTCATACCTGTATCACCAATTTGGTATTTGCAGAATGATGCAGAAATGGTCTCTACAACACAGTTTTTAAACACATGCAAAAGCATCATTTCAAATCCTTTCAGTGAAATTTACCTACAGGAGATGCAACAATAAACTGCATAATTATATCATCCAGAGTAGTGTGGAAACTTTAACCGGTAACATACTAATCTGAAAGTAAGAAAGTATTTTCATTTGAGTCCTGCCAGTATACTTTTGCTTAGAAAATACATTGTTGATAGACAGAAACAAGCACTTTTCACAGTAAGTAAAAATAGATGCATTACTTGAGAAAGGAATGCAAGATTAAGAGTCAGAATCATCTCTTTCACACTCCAAAATTCAACACTGGTCAATATAATTGTCCTTATCCATTGTGTGCAGATGGCTTTGGATGGCAGCATGTCAAAGTATCTTTTTGTATTTGGCAAATTACATTCAGTACAACAATAATTATAGCTTTTCAGTTATGAACTCAAGGGAAAATGAATCTCAGTTAAGAGTATCCAAAGATACTGCATTTCTATCAGCAGTGCATCCCCCTCCTAGTCTGCTGGGATGGTTCAGGATGAAGCTCTGGTCTTAGGTTTAAATGTTGACTCCTGACACAGACTTTTATTTTCTAGTCTTTTGATCCGCTGATAAACTACAAACAAATTACCTGTATTCCAGATGCTATCATCAATTTGATCATACATTGTTTTTAGCTGTTTGTAACAGGAAAGAGTAAGAAAACAGGACCTGTTTCCTTTACACTATTGCTTTGGACAGTTAAATCTCCTGAGTCATAGGATCCAGTCAATACACTAAGAAGCAAATTCAAATCAGCATTCAGTTATTTCAATGTCTTAAAATGCAGTTCCTTGAGTACAAGTGCTGTGATCCAAATGGTAAAGCTGCCATTTTTTCAGATAGAAATAGTTTCATTGTTGACCCTAAGGGACTGCATGTCTTTTAGGAATATCTGAAAACCTGGTGTTTTATATAAAAAGTTCCAAAGTATAATAACCAACATATATGTCTATATTTAAAATTTCCAGTCTTGTATCTCAGCTGCATACCAACTTGCTATCATCTCAAGTTAATAGAAAATTTTATTATTGAGAGCTTTATTCTCCCTGCTCACACACACATTAGAAAAAAATCTTACACTTCAGTATACGAATTGATCCCAAGATAGGAAAAGTCAAAGAGGAAAGTTCATTTCAGGTATATTGCTGTACAGCTGATCTAGGGTTTTGGCCTTTGCTTCGCAGTATCACTTACTGGCTTACTGCTAAAGAGTGGATTAGGTGGAATAGTGGTTTGTTCTAGTTTGTCATCTGAATGCTTAAACATAATCTGCTTTTCAAAATACATTCTCCAGTTTTATGTATGGCACATACAATAGTGGCATAATGCATTATTAAAGTTCAGATTGAAAAAAATGTGTTTTTGTGAAGAAGCAATTTGTAGTAACTGTAGAAAAAAATCTTCTGTTGGAAAAAATCTTCTACTTCCTATGCAGGAGCAGATCAGAAAAGAACCTGGACGTATCTAACTCATTTTCTTCCCATTGTGTTTGTCCATTAAGCAGATGAAGCGCACACTTCCCATGCTGTTCCATTCATACAGCCCAGTGTTCATTCAGAAACAGAACGTTTCCTTTAGTTGATGGATTAAAGGCAGGAGAGGGGGAGGTGTGTAAAAATGTTTGGGGATGTGCAATATTTCAGGAACAATGTTTAAAGGTTAATTCACACTTGAAGTTTGTAATGTATATTTTACACAACTTTAAAACAAAACAGGTTCTGCCTCTTGAACGGACAAAAATAAATTTTAAAGATCAAGACCTAGTGAAGTTTTTTGGGCATTGCTGAGAAGCTAAATGTCAGGTTGTTTTTAAAAGCAATCTTGTATTACACTTCCAATTCACTAAAAAATTAAGCAAATCTAATTTTTTCACCCCACACTGACTGACCTTGCATTATATTTTAGGAGGTTGAAATATGAACCTAAGAATGTGTATTAGTGACCTTATAAAAACAACAAGTAAACTCTATAAGCAGCTTTAAAGGTTATTGTTTGCTTTTTATCTTCACTTGCAGACCAGGTGTCTCTAGCAAAGTAAATCTGAGGAAAAGCTACTTTTTGTTGGAGGCTCTTTGTGAACAAAACAGATGACATAGAGAGCAGGTGTTAAAATAGTGAAAAAGGCAAACAGCAGATATTTTACAGGATGTTTAGCTGTGAAAGAGCTAGGGAAAAAAAAAAAAAAGGCTGTTCTAAAGCATCTTATTTAGAAGTCTTTGCTCAAATACAAGAAACACTTCTCTGTCTTGTAAATCAGAATCTGTCTTTTGATCCCCCAAAGAATGGGTTAGAGATACTTATCCTATTCCTCTTGGCACTGATTTCCCAGGGACTGACAGGAAAAAGCATAGTTTTTACTAAATAGGGATGCTGGAATTTGTTTACCTGATGTCACTTATGATACTGTGTTTGTCTACTTAAGTGGCATTTAGTACTGAAGTGTTGTGTGACTTTACTATTTATGTTAGGAAATTGCTTAGCAGCTGGGTAGATTAGACTGTTCTACTTTGTGTGGTTTTCATCCTACATTGCACATCTGTTAATTTTAGTCTTAACATTACAATGGTGAGCATTGTAAATTAATAAGTAGAAAGGTAAGTAAGTAAAGGAAAGTAAATTTGCCTGTTTAAAAAAACAAAAGCTACTCAACGGACATTATTTGTGTCTCTAAGTTAAGCATCCTAAACATATAAAGAGAGATTTAGAGTTCCACACTGGAGCCTTCAAGTGTATGCATTTTGGATTTAAGCTTCAAGGCTCATTTTCAGGTTGATGAAAACCCTGCACTGTTTGTTTTGGAATGTGACTTTTAACGCTCACAAATTCGCCAGCAGGTTTCATTGGTTGTATCACAGGAGTTCTGTAACTTTGTAACTGATGAGAGTAGTGAACCTTAATGCAAAATTATTTTATAACTATATATGAAATGACTATTCATTGTAAAAAACCGAATTCTCTCCATTCACAACACAGATTTCTTTTGCTATGAAGAAACGGTTATGGCATCACTGGAACACTTATTTGGAAATACAATGCCAGGTCCTCAAAACATTTATCACTTAGGAAATAGGCATCTTGGTGCAAAACATAAATGTTTATAAATACACTCTGCAGTTAGACTATATTATCACACTTTTCCAGGTAGTAATGAAATAAAGGTTTTTAAGTCAAAATCTGTTGAATTGCATAGCATTTTGAATCAAATGAATTTCTATAAAAATGAGAAATAGTGATCAGGTTTATTCTCCAGTAATATTAAGAATATATGCTGCAAATTTTTTTTCTGCTCTTTCAGGTACAAATGTTGCCACTTTGGCAATAGACGTGTCATTTTCCCTTAGTTCCAATGGAATTGCAGTAAAGGAAGTTCTGTGGTATCTGCAGCATCTTTTCCAGACTGTTTTTCCCTTGAATATTGTACATTTCAGTGAAAATGTTACAAGATGCAAAGGATATCCACTGAAGAATTTTCTTGAAATTCTATCACTTCACAAGGCTAATTTCACTGCAAGTCTGACTTGCAGTCTTTGCTGGAACTACAGTTCTTTTTTAGTGGGGTTTAATAGGTTCATTTCTGCATCCAAGTTTTGAAATCACATTTCAGATAGTATTTTTCAGGCATGCCTCAGATAAAGGTACATTCTATGTTCTATAAACAGAGCTAAAATAGCCCTTGCCAGTTAGTTATAACTTAGTAGGTGCTTCTCGCATGTCAGAAACTTCAGACATGCCCACAGTCCATCTGTGTATGTAATTTGTCCAAGCAACTCAAATGTAATGACAAACTTTAAAGCACAATCTCTGCTGAACAGTGCAGTTCACTCTTCCTTTCTAGTTAAAATTGTGTTCCCAGACTTCAAAACAACTTTTGATTGAAAGGTAATTCAGGAATTTAGCTTAGACAATGCACTCTGTGAATTTAGGCACTGTTCAAGGAAAAAAGAAGTCACACTGAAATAGATAACAGGATGTTAAGTTTCTGGGATAGAAATTGTATTACCCTACCTTCATCAGCCACTGAGTGTTGTTTTCCATGATGTTCTCAAGTAGCTGCAGTCTTTGAACGGAATCATCATAGTCCAGAGGTGCATCCCTTTGCACCGCGTTGGACACGTACGGAGTCGAGGAGCGGCAGTTGTCCGCCTCGGGCAGAAGGAAGGTGTAGCTGCACGACCCGTGCTGAACCTGGTACTGCTTCTTGCCTATCGTCTCCATGCTCTTACTGAAGGAGTTGTATCCTGAAGCTAAGAATATGCCGCAGCCCAAGAAGAAGCAGGCGGCCAGCTGCATTTTAATCCCTGCGTTAGCTCGGCGGACCTAGAGAGGCTGTGTGCGCTGGCCAGAGCCCGGCGCTAGCTGCCCTGCGGCGCAGCCGAGCGCTCCGCTGCCATGTGCCGTCAGCCGAGGGCTGGGCCGGGCCCGGAGGTGCGGCCGCCGCCGCCGTGCCCGCAGCTGTCAGGCGGGGAAGCCGCTGCGGCCGGCCCCGCCTGCCCCGCTGCCTTCCCCCGCCGCGCCGAGCCCCCTGCCCTTATAGCCCGAGCTGCTAGCAGCAGGCACACGTGCGGAGCCGAGCCGCTCCTCCCTCCCTCCCTCCCTCCCTCCCGGGCTCCCGGTGCCGGCGGCACCGCACAGCGGCTAGCGGGAGCGGGGCGGCGAGAGGAAACCCCAGGGAGGAGCCGGCAGCGGCGGGACCCCTGCGAATTCCTGCAGCACGGCTCTCATTAAGAGTTTCCTAGACAGAGCAGTCAGTTCCGATAGCCTCCAACTATGTTGGTAAATTATTTGCGATGGTGATCATTTATAGCCCTTTCCCCTCGACCACCTCCCCCCCCCCCCCCCCCCCCCCCCCCCCCACATACACAGAGAAATCTATGGGCATGTTTGTTCTTATTTTCTTTAAAATGTGCTGAACCAAGATGCAATTGCAATTTAGTTGGTGTTTAACACATTGTGGAATTACAGAGAAAGACCCTGTCCCATGCAAGCAAAAGCGGGCTTGGGTGCATCCTTGCAAAGAGAGCAAGAGGAGCAGTAATTAGGGGTTTTCAGCTGAGATGAATACTCACTTTCAGGCACGTCTTTCAAGAGTTAAGTGTTTACAAGCTTTTTATTTATTATTTTAAAGGCTTTTTTTGTCTGTATGACATGGCTAACTTTAGGAGTGCTAATGTTAATAAAAGAGTTAGAAATCACAAGTCAGCTGGGACTGGAAGAGGAAAAACCATCCAGAAGCGGTGGCAGTAAGGTATGGCTCAGGAAGTGGCATGGCTGAATAGGAATTACCCTGTTAGCTCTCCCTAGCCCAATTCTGTGCCCTTGGGAGTGGGAAATACCCATAAAGGGGGAGGGAAATTCTAATAAAGTATTTGAAATTTATATGTAAGAGTAAAAAGGAGTTTCCCCTACTTCCCAGCTTCCATGGTCTCTGCAATCGGTCATCTTGAAAAAGCGGAAAATTCCTAGCCAACTAACCAGACCCTGGGAAAGAGTCCATTCCACTGAAATATTTGGAAAAGTTTACTTCTCTGTAGGAAGAAATTGTCTTATTGAAGCCAGCGTGATAGGATACTGACTCCTGAAGACATACTGCCTGAGATTTTGGCTAGGTCTGGATCTGGAAACTACAGATTTTTCTTAATTAAAATAAACAAAGGGAATGCCGTGCTAGTCAAACTAACATGAATTACTGACCAAAGTTTCTCATATTCAAGGAAAATCCCAGCATGTCTCAGGATCTCTTAGGACAGACTCTTACACAACTTGCTCTATCTTATATATTGTATTAATGTGGCTTTACTTTTTTATATCATGGAAGCCCTTCAATTCTGTATTGCAATAGCAAAGCAGATTAATGTGACAGCTACTTGCATTGATAACAAAGTTGCCAACTTGTTGTATACTGATTTCTAATTTTCAATGAACTGAAGTCTTTGAAAGAACGTTTAACTCCATGTGAATAACAGTCTTTTGCAAGACACTTGACCAACCTACTGTTATCCAGTGAAGACAGAATATAGCATTCGATTAATGCACTAGGCTGTGTGAAGCATTTCTAGGTATCTAACCAGGCATTCCAATTCAGTATTTTCTGTTATTTGGGTACTTTAATTAATTTGCTAAATTATATAGGAATTTCCCATTACGATTTGTCCTTAAATTGGTCTGTTCCGTTTTCCTCGCACACCCAGCCCAAAAAAATACAGGGCTATATTTTACTAGTCATCCTTCCTTTCACCACCACGTGCTTATACTCAACAGAGTAGTGCTGAAAATTAGATTGCTCCAGCCCTGAAAATATCTGTCTCCTAATGAGGAAGAACTGGAGGACAATCTTTATTTCTCTGATCATATTGTCATGGATTTTTTTTTTTAATTCTTTAGTTAGATATTAAATGAAAATATGAGACTGAGCAGTGTAGTCTTTTAGACGTTTTCTTTTTAATTATTAGAGCTCTATTCAAGGGACTGAACACATAAAATACAAGATTTAAGGGAGAATCTGCTGAGAATTCATTAGGCAGGATCTCCATTAGAGGCTTGATTACATCAGTAGTTTTTGAATGGCTATAAAATTTGCCATCTGTACGCCACCCTAGTGAGTCAGATCACCACTCTAATCTGGCAGCTCAGTTTTGCTGGGGTTGTGGGGAGAGAGGATTGTCTCTGAAGGTTTGAACTGGAGTCTGTTTTCCTTTATGAAAGGCCAAAGCATGACCCTGGGAGGCCCTTGTGCTGTAATGAGGCCAGGAGGAAAACTGAATTTGGAGACTGCCTAGGAAGCCTTGCTGTATCCTGGGCCTCCACTAGGGAGAACTGTGGTTGTAGGAATACTAGAAAGAGAAACAAGTTCACCTTTTACTGTGTCTTAAGCTGAGTTTGGGTTTTGTGTCTTGGGGTTTTTTTTGTTGTTGTTGTGAATGAATGAATGAATGTATGAATGAGTAAATGGCCAGTTGCTGTGGCAGCTGTCTGCAGTTCGGGGAAAGGGTACAGAAAGCACAGGTATCGTTCTGAGAAGTGACAACAAACCCCTAATGGAAGACTCTTACCAGCACAGCAGGCACCCAGGTTAGCTACTACTCACTGTGCTTCTCATCTAGCTCTTGGAGTAACACCCTGAGGTTCACCTGGTAATGTTTTCCCCAGCCTTTCATTGATAATCCCAGGCTGTAGGGGCAGTAACTGGAATACAACCCCTCACACACATAACCAAGAGAAGGTTTTGCTGTTTCCCCATCTGGGTCCAATGGACTCATACTGCTTTAATGAGGTGCTCTTTCCCACTGTCCAGGAAAGTTAGTGAGTGTTCACCTTGCCAACAAAATAAATATACATCCCTTTAACCCTTCGCTACAGCATAGTGCCGTATTTGGAGCATTTGGTGCATCTTTTGGAGCAGTTGATTGTGATCCTTCACCCTTTCTATCCCTTTGGGAGCAGCTTTCCCAGCTGTGGAGGAGGAAGTGGTCTTCTCTGCCTCTCCAGGGAGTCAAAGCCAGTCAGAGTTCAGGGGGAAAGAAAGTAGTAACAGCTAAATTTAGAAAACTGGTGTGAAAAGTAAGGCAAGTTAAATCCATTTTTGTCCTTGAAATCTGAGGAAGAGGAAGGAAGATGCCTGAATACAGCCTTTTCGCTGAGCCTTAGAGGCATTTTAACAAGTCTGCTTGAAGGGGAGGGCTTATTCTGAAAACTGAATGACTGAGAAGATCTGTCCCCTGTCAGTTATGAGAAGGACCATTTCTTTGTTAGACATGTTGAAGTAGGGAGGAATTTAAATAATGTGGCATGGAGTCTTATAAATGTCAGAAACTGAGTAAAAATGTATAATTCAGACTAGTCACATCCTCTCAGTATTTCTTTCATGTTTGTTGTTGTCTTCATCTTTCATTTCTGCTGTCAATATGGAGTTTCGTATTTACATTCGTGATACATTTTTCCTGTAAACTAAAATATAGCTTTTAGCCTGTGAGTTCCTGCTTGCTTTAGAGCCGAGTGTATACAGTATATGCCATAAAATAGCAAATAGTGGATTGGCATATTTAAAGTACAAATTAGATCTTTCCCTTTTTAGAAAGAAGATACCCATTCTACAGAGCTCACCTTATAAGCAGAGCTGAAATGTATATTTTGTCAAAACTAAACATTTAGAACATTTTGCCAGATGTGTGCAGGCGATTTCCTTTCCTGGGAAACACTAAATTCCCTTACTCAGCCAATCCTGGGTTTCTTCCATACAGCATATGACTAGGCTGCTTTGAGAGAGATGCCTGAATTCTACTAACATTATCTTTCCAATTATCATTTTACTTACAGCTGCACAGCTTCTGTTTGACAGGCAGATACAGAGCTTTTGTGAGATCTCTGATAGAAAAGGAGGCATATAAACTTCTTAAGTAATCTAAGAAAATGTTGACTTGGCTTTAGTCTGCTATCTGCAAACTTTGCCACCTAAAACTTTCAAGATGTTGATTTAGTAGATAAGTTCTCATTTCAGCAGTTTTCTCATTTTAGGAAGAGAAAAATACATAATAAAATATGTGCAAACTAAAGGCAACACCATGTAAACAAGTAGGTTTGGTGCTGCATTCTTACAGGGATATTTGATCTACATATATAAATGAAAATGCTGCAATATGAGAACATGTAACTTCAAAATGAAATCCGAGATGAAAAATCATCTGAAATGTTAATGAAGTTAACTTTTAATTAATTAAAAATTAATGAAGTATTTTATATATTCCTGGTATTTACATTCCTCACATTTTGTCACTCAGTGTTAAGTCCCCACCTTTGGTTCCTGGTACTTCAGTATTAGTCTCTGATAGTTCCATTTTCTGTCTTCAAAATATTTTCTTTCACTGTGAGTAGTTTAGCATTTTTCTCAGGAACAAATGTCCACAAGGACAAGACTCATGAACTTGTAACTTAAAAAAAAAAACAGGGGGCAGGATCCAAGACCCTACTGGATTTTTAGTCTGCTGAAAATCTTGTCTGTTTTTAGATCTTACACTCTTTTTGAAAGAGAGGAGTGACAGGTTATTATGTTTTCCTATAAGCCAAACAATTTCTTTTCATCAAGACCCATAGTTTAGATTTTTCGCACTTTAAAATTAATGATAATGTCTTACCAGTCATTCCTACTTTCCCTACCATTTGCTCATTATCTTTTTTTATTTAGTCTGAGCTTCTGCACCAGTCTCCCAAGACTTCTTTAACAAAGACTCAGGTTTCCACTCACTTTCTCAGCTGCAGCTTATTTCTAATCACTCAGAACATCTGGTGTAACATCTTGTGAATTCATAATCGTCTTTATGTTCCATCTCTGATGTTCCATCACGTCTCCTTTGAGTGCCCTTCCTTACAAGGGAGGGCATTTGCCCAATAGTTCTCATATTGTACTTCTGCTGAAGGGACAAGAGGTCAATAATCTGATCCACTGAAAATTTCAGTTACCACTCTGTCTTGGTGACTCAGTCTGTTTGTTCCCATCTTGCCTTGTAACATCCAATCCATCATTTCAGTACACAGTATTTTTCCTAGATGTCACAGAACTAGTGGAAGCATAATGCAGCCAAAACCAAACTTTGTGTATTCCCTTGGAAATGCTTGCATGCTCCCTTTTTCTCCTTAACAATTGATACTGCCACCATCCTGCAATGCATTTAAATCTATAATCTGCAAGTTATGTTTCCTTTGTTTCTTTGATGTTTTATTCTCTCCCTTTTTTGATGCTATGCTTTCATTAATGTGTCTAAAATTCCTATCTTGGTCCTTATCATCAACTTACTGAATTTTGTAACATAATCTGTCTGGCTCCTCCATAATATATGAAATGTGACTTGCTTATGAACCTTGTCATTTTAGTTCTGCCTCAGTAAATTACATTCAACTTTGCTATCATAAGGATAGTTAGACAACCATCAGATTTTCACACAAGTAGATTGTGTACTTAATTGCTTCAAATTTGGAAGGTCTAAATTCAGCACCTCTCCTACCAATATGTCAACTTTATTGCTTTCTTTGTAACCACTGGCTGGCTTGGCTTTCCTGGACTGTCTTGGGTTAAATTTGGGATATCTTTTCTCAGATAATTGGATATTTAATATGATCATATTTTCAAATTACAGACTTATTTTGGTGTCCCACTTTTTTTAATACAACATTTTCTCAAGGTTTTTTCATTGAGATTGTATTAACATTAAAAGACATTATATATTTTATATATATATGTAATTATATCTGTATATATGTGTGTGCTTAGTATGTTGTTGATGCTACTGTACCTAAAATATAATTGGTCATGTTAATTTAGATTGGGACTTTATGATATCACATCTTGAGTAATAACAATAACATGAATTAATGGGGTTTTCTAAATTCCTGTCATTATCACTTCCACATTCCAAAACTTTGTTAAATACAAAATGCTTCTTATTTCTGCTGTTTCATTATTTTTATAGGGACTTCCTTTTTCAGTCCAAATTTTCTAGTGATATCTAAAGTAGAATTCACAAGTATCCATTGAACACTAGTCTATACAAATAAGTAGGCACATATGTAAGAAGACTCTCATTGTGCATTAATGAAGTTCCTGTTTGTAGGACAGATGGTAGTGTCTTTCACTGTGAGCATTTTCTAATAATGAATGTTATTTTAATCTTGGAAAGATGAGTCATCCACATACAGAAGTAGGAAGTGAGTCCCAGGATTATGAAGAATAGTTGCTACATGTCCTTCCTCCTTAACATTTTTATATAGTTTGGCTATAGTGCCCAAAGGCTGTGCTTATTCTCTTCAGAGTTATGTGATGACAGCAAACTTTAGCTGGTAACAAGTGTAATTACATCTTCAACTCAAATAGCACGAGTTCAAAACCAGCATGTAAATTACAGCTAATGTTAAGGATCTTACAACTGCACTGCTGAGTATCTGACAGTGTTAAGTGCTGTGCTCTATCTCCCATACTAGGCAAAGCATAATATAGCACTTGTTTAAACAGATTATTAATGGTTTGAAACTGAATGAAATAACTTGTGTACTAATGTGTAGCAACTTGCTCTTGTAAAGCCTTTAAAACCTGTTTTTAAAAATTGTTCCCATAGCACTTCTGTATTTACTCTTAACTGTTGAATTATAAGTGAAAAAACTTAACAGATGTTCTTACTCTGTATGCTTATATGCTGTTTCTATGCTTTGAAAAATGTCTTTTTAATTACAGTTTTGTGCATTTGGACAATTTAAACCTAAAATCTTTACGCAAGGTTTTGACTTTTGTTGTATTATGTGAATGCTGTATTATGTTGATGTGAAAACGCAGCAGACTCTGAAAGAATCCAGAAGGCTTTTGGAAAATGAGAAATCTGCCTTACTGACAGCCTAAAGAAAAATGCATGTGCCGTTTGTTTAAAGGAATGTATTTTTAAAACATCTCAGCAGCTGACAGTAAGATAGCCTTACAAATCACCCCAGTTGCTGTGATTTAAATCCTTCCTCTTGTAAGCAGTCATGCAGGTTAGCGGAAGGCTCTCTCATCTGGTAATAGCACACTTATTTGGTAATAACAGCGTGTCATACTTCCGAAGAGCATGTTCAAGTTAAGAATCTGAATTCAAAGATAAACTGATGTCAAAGAGGGAATGAAAAGGAAGTGAAAAACTGTGTAAGAGGAATAAACAATGCTTTCAGAGAGGGAGAGGACATTTACAGCAACAGTAAGGTACCTAGTTCCTGACATCTGTTTCCCTCAAGAAAAAAATACAGTACGTGCACTAACCTTTTTATGGAGAGTGCAAGAAAAATATTTGCAGCATGTTTTCATACATTCATATTTGTTGAACTGTATTATGGATGTGTAATTTGAAGAGGACAGAGCAACTGCAAACTATTTTTGCACTCCATAAAGATAAATATTTTCTTTTTTTCAGTACTAATAAACATAGTCAGTAATAGTTCTCAAAAACATTGCCTACCCTCTTGCCGATTCTGCCGCAAAAACTGGGCATTCTTTTTATTGTTAGTCCTACTGCTGTGCAAGCAAAGGAAGGAATTAAAGTGGGTTATCTTCCCTGGTTAGTGAGGCATCAGAACCCATGATGGGACAGGACAAAGTTTAGCTGCATACAGATACCAAGATTACGGCTTCTTTGAATTTGGACTCCTTGCCTCAGAGCAGTACAACTTACTGCTCTGTAAATATTAACGTAAGGTACCTCACCAGCTGAGTAACAATTTGTTCTTTATCTCTCCAAATAAATCCTTTGCTGGAAAGATAATCCTCCATCTCCAGTGGAATATGTAGACAAGCTCAAATCTCTTATGAGTATCCTATCATTAAACTGGGATATTTTCTTCCCAACACAAACCAATTAGAAAGTCCTTTTACTGGACTTGTATCTAAATCTGAATTATTACTTGAGTAATTTCCCTGCACAGGAAATTTAAATCTTTAAAAATCTGTATTCTGTCTCCCTGGAAATATATGTACAGGAAATTTGGAGACAACATTGGTGATGTCTGTATTGTTTGAATGTGAATCCACATTCAGGCTAGCCACAGCCAAAGTGACTTTCATTTACAAATCAAATAATTCAATCTTAGCTTATTAGTTTGAGTTTAAACTTGATTATAGAACACCTTGCTTGTAATTTTATGTTTTTACTTGATTTTTATGTCAATATTTTCAGTCAAATTTCTGATCAAATTCTATTATAAATAATTAATAAAGCTTCACCTTTGGTTTTAAATGAAACATTCTGATTTGTTACTGTTTCAGCAATGTGGCCTGAGCCTTAATAGCAATGTCCAGTGAATAGCATTTTTCTTAAACATAAATAACTTTATTTCTCGTTCATCAGTTATCACCTGATGTTCTTCTACTAATTTCTGCCTTCCTTTGCCTGTTCACCCACTTGAGTATCATTTTTAGGAAGCAAAATCCGTACATTAAAATATATACTAGATGATGTCATGAAATTACAGTATCTCCTAACTCTGCCAGCTTAGAATATTTTCTTTTTGCATTGATGAAGATTGTATCCTTGCGTAGGGTGTTAAGGTGCCCTTCTTTGATTAAATGCAAAAATCAGGTCAACCAAGATTTCCTTGTGGAGTCAGAAAAACTTCTCGCTGTTGGTCAGAAGGAGACTCTTGGGTAACAAGTTCAGATGTCAGCACCAGAAGTTAGGTGAAATGAATGTCATGAAACTTATGGAAATAAGTGATGGTTATTTGAGATTTCAAATGTGTTTCATTGTCTCATCTTGAAGTGCTGTTGTTAATATATTATCAGTATTTTTCATTTTATTGCAGTTTTCAGACTACTGTAGCCAAACTGTATTATTTTGCCTCTCCTCTCTTTCGGTAATGGATTCACTTGGACTGTGAATTGATTAAAAAAAAGAACAGGCCAGTAAGAAATTGGGTCTGAATAGATTATTCACCCTGGAAAGATAATTCTTTTACACTGTAGGCACATTTTGCAAGGCTAAGAGCACTATACCTTTGGTAAATGTCAGTTGAAATGTGTAAGCTGAGACTGTTCTGGAGCCCCAGTGTAGCCCATGTTGAGGAAGGATGGACTAGCAATGGACCGAGTTTTTGGCCAGCTGTGAAGTATTCCAGGCAGGACTACAGCAAGCAGGGAAACTGTAGGGAGTCATGGCCTAAACTTTGTTTTAATTTCATACAGAGTATAAGGATATATTTTCTGAAGCTAAGGTCTATGAAACTGTAGAAAAGCCTCTCATGAGAAGCAGTGGAATCCCTGTTGTATGAGTAATACAGGTGGCAAAATACTGAAAAATGGAAAATCCTGCACTGGCAGCAGTATTAATTAAGTGATTTAATAAGCTTTTTCATCTCATAATTTCTCTCATCAATACTTCATCACTCTGATGAAAGAAAGAAAAATGTTTATGTTGGACCTCCATGTGAAAAGTGTTTATAGGAAAAAATATCCCTCTTCAGATGATAAAAATATAATTAATATATTTGAAATAGTTCTTGCATTTTCTCACAGACATGAAATTAAACCTATCGGGCAAGCTAATATTAATGCCTGCAAACTGTTAAGCACAATTATTCCAATAAAATGCAGCAGTGGGTTTACATATTGGAAATTATTATGGTTTCAGATTCCTTTGCAAAACTGGGACAACTTCATTTTATATTATTAATTCCATCAATTACATGCAAAAGAATACAGCTATTCCAATGTCTAAAAGCATCAGAGTGAGAATGTGCTTCATAGACTATTATTGCCCACATGAAAACCTTCTTGGCTGACTGAGAAGTTTGCAACCAGACAAATTATTCTCAATTATCAATGGCTTAATTGCTATTTCTGTTTTCAGATTTTTTTTTTTAAGAAAACCTATTTAAACTTATAAGTGCACTTCATGGACATCATGAACTTAACAAGCCACAAATTTCTCTACTTTTAAAACCTCTGTTTTGGAACATTTATTTCATGTGAAGTGGGCTCCTTTGTATTCATTTGTTTTTTGCCTTGCTGGTTCTGCAATGGAGGCAGAAAATCTGCACTCACTTACCTCTGACCTAACTCTGCTGGCCCACAGTTTCAGACTACAGTACACCCATTAAAGAAAAATAACACTTGCTTTTAAGATAGCTATTTCAATAAACTGATAGCCTCGAGGACTAAGAAAAAAAGTGATGCTTTAAAGGCGAACTGGGGGTTTCTCATTTAGAAGACTTTTCTAGTATCAGTCAGAACCTTTTTGTGATATGTCTGTCATGGAAAATGATCAGAAGCTGCTGAAGTAAACAAAATGTGGGTCTGTTCTGCATTATTGTAATTTGCAGATACCCTGTGCCTGCTTACAGAGGATGGCCCGAGGCTTTTAAAACTGTTAATGACATGAACAGTAGCCAAGAACTGTCTTTATTTGAAATACAAGTGTATTTTTAAAATAAACCAGAATGTGTGAATCCTCAAGCAGTTGCCACTCGCATTAGCTTTACACAGTGAGATTTTTTTTAAAGATAGAGATTCCTCACCAAACATTCTGTAGACTAGTTAAACAATTGGAAGCATTTTCAAGAGGCGTTACCACTACTTAAAATATTGGCTTCCATGACTGGTGTAAATCAGGCTTTATAATAAGTGACACTTGGTTCCTTTTCATTGATTTCTCAGTGTTCATAAATTCATTAAGTGTTCATTCATCAAGTTCTATCTCTTTTCTGGCTCTTCCATGTCAGAAGGAGGCACCTGTTTCCAAAAAGAATGAATTGGCAGATGGCTTAGTAAGTATTGCACCATATCACAGCTGGCAGAATGAAGTAATGTTATTGAAGAGAAGACAAACAGAAATCAAAAGTATTCAGGATTAGAAATAAGGGAGAGAGGATTTTTTATCTTGTCCTTTTCTTTTTCTTCTTTTTTTTTAAATAATACTCTTCTATTAAAGTAGAGCTGTGAATCCTAAATACTTGTTGTTGAAATACAGGACAGTTTGGGACTGTGTAACAGCTCTGCACATGGACATCAAATACACTGCAGTACATCTGCTGTACATGAAGGTTTTCTCCATGTATGCACTGTGTCATTTTTCCAGTTTACTAGGCATCTGAAAACCAGCCTGGTTTCAATGAAAATATGTTGAAAGCCATGGTCCATATGCTTTTCATATGAGACATAAGATTTGACTGTGTAATACTGGACATCCCCCATTCTGTGGGACATCTGCCAAGCTCAGAAGAAATAACAGTTACAGGCAGGAGAATAAAACCAGAGGAATAAGTGATTACTAAATCCTTATTCTGTTTAAAATTTTTATATTCTGCTCTGGTCTGAGCTGTTATAGTCAACTTTTAATGATGTCTCTAGCTGGAAGAGCCATGTATTCTGTACTTGAAAATGCTTTGTGGTTAAAACTTTAAAATGTTTGACATTTGTCATAAATGAATGTCAGATTTTCAGAGGTTCTCAGTGTAGGTTTAGAGACTTCCAAAAATCCTAGTATGTCTCCCTTTGCATCTTTAGTAAGAATGTATCTCTGATCTATGAGCTTGAAAAAGCCTAAGAGCCTTTTAATATGTTATGTGCATGAGTAGTTTAGATTGTATTTGAAATGTAAACTGCAGCTGTTACAAATTCTCTCAAGCGTTTTGGGGTAAAAGAAAAATCTTACCTTGGTTTTGGGTGTTGCCAGTAATTATGTTACTCTGTCCTTTTGGTCTGTTATGTCCTAGATTGTGAACTAATTAGATTAAGAAAGAAATGATAGCTTTAATTTAGGTGAAAGAATTCTATTCCTCATGGTTACAGAAGCATGAAAATGTTCCTCTGCAAAATGGCAATAGAAGGCGGCAAATGAATAAAAACCATATTTTTTTAGCACGATTTTGAAAGCCAGAATCCTGGTTTCTGTATAGTTCAGTTAGCAGTCCCAGAAATGTAAATTTTAAAGTCCCATTGTAAGACTTTCCTTTCACATTTCCAGAATGTAAAAGTAAATACTGATAACATCTACGTGTTTGGCATTGCTTTCAAGATGTTATTTTCTTGTATCTATTTATACATCTAATACTGTTCAACGCCTTTTTATTGGCATGTATGTGTTTGTTTAACCTAATGAGAAGCAAGTCCTCTCAACACCTTAGATGCTGTAGAAGACTTCAAATTAAACTGGAATTGGGTGTCCTGTCTACCAGACAATCCACAGTCACATCCAGGTTTCAGTAGCTAAAACTTACTGCAGCTGCAGGTAGAACTTTTATAATGTTCAGGTTAATGCATGTGGAAGACTTTTTAAGCACTTCAACTCCCAGTCTAATGGAAAGAACCTGAGAATATTTACCTTCATTTATAATGCTTTCAGTATTAGTAATTAACTATATTACAAGAGATGGCATAAATCACCCACTTGGCATTGTCTCACTTTATACCCTAAGTTAAAAAAGGTCCTGCTAGGCTATCACTTTCTGCAAGTTATATGCTGCTGCTTCTCTAATATTCTAGTACTCCACTGCTGTTGCTTTGTCTGTGCTACATCTGTGAAACTTGGAATAATCCCTGTATGTGATACATTGCTACAGACAAGAAAGAAAGGAAATTTTACATATGCAGGATGCAAATGTAAATTACTATTTTTATTTAATAAAGACAGATTGTTGAGCCTGGCACTAATTTTATCCTTTATTACCAGTGAAGACATGAGAACTTGAAGTACATCCTGCTTCCATACCAGGGAAATTGGCTCAAACTGGAAGGAGGAAGACATAGCATCGTTTTTTGTGGAATGTGTCCTTTAAATGTTAGTTTTCAAAGACATGCTGAGTAAAAAGGCCAATTTTATCCAAAAGTTGTTTTTAAAGATGTAGTATACTCAGATATACATAGCATACTCAGACAAAATAGCCAAGATAAAACAGTTTTAGAAACCTCTTGGACTTTATGGATGCATCTGATTATTGCTCAGGAACCCATTTTGGGAAGGAGACCCACATACTTCTGTGGCTTCTCTGGCTGATGTGCTTAATCTGTGCACTTGAGCACACAGTTATGTTCTGCAATGACTTAAAAATAACTTTTAACACCCCAAATAGCTTCTAAAAACACCTCTGTTTTATCTAACTAAACTTGCTAATTTTCCAGGATAAAAATCAGTTCTGTAATTCCTTTTCATCACTCTGTAGTCCTTGCTTTTAGTACGATGGCCTCATATATCTCACTAATAGGATCTCGCTGCCTTGGTACATTTTGGTCACAGAAACTTTTCACTGGTTACTTTGCTTGTAATTGTGATGTATGCCACCAGTTTCCTCTCTGCATTTGACTAGTTTGGACTAACATGGAAATGAAAAATGAGTGAATGTAAATTCTTTGCCAAAAGAAGGTCTTAAGTGTTGACAGGACAGCTTGTTCCAGCCCAGAATTTTCTCTGCACATAAACATAGAATACATTTCATAAACCAAAAATGCAGTTTTTGTTTGTTTGCTTTTGGGTTGTTTTCAGAGTTTCTTGAAAGGACATAATTCTTAAATGAAAAGAAACACTAGGATGTGTTTAAAAGGGAAATATTGTGATAACAAAGTACCAGAAGTGCTGGTACTGCAAAGTTTGCAATAAGGAAGCTGAAACTAGTATACAGGTAATAAGAACAGTGCCAGACCCATCTTTGCAGCTAATATTAATTGTTAGGAAGAACAGAGGTTTATGTTGCACTGTTGATGTAGATTTGGTAAATTTCTGCTTTGCTGCAATTGTAATATATTACATGTGCATTACACGTGCATTACACATGGTTTTATGTTATCGTTTGAACTGTAATCTTGCACTTCTAGAAAATCAGCACTTGGGGAAACTGTTATCATTTAAAAACACAATCAAAGTTTTACTTTGATCTTTTTTCCAGAGTAGAAAAAAAATGGTTACGTTTATGTGCCTTTGTCTTTTCTTTTCTTTTTTGGTGCTGTTGCACTGTGATTGTGTTTGCCTGCATGATTCATTACAAGCTCACTGGCAGATGGTCACGTACACTTCGAAAAAGTGCTTGATGCTAATAATCAGCTTTTAGCTTTAATATTCTTTTCCTAGGGTAAGTAATGTATATTATCCTAATGCCTAGAAATATCATGGTTCTTTTGGTCACTGCCATCTAAATACCTTTATCCTTCAGTAAAAAAGGTTTCTCTGTACATGTTCAGTATTTTATGAGTGAAACCTACTGCAGGTATGGATGGTAGTGACAGAAAAAGTAGTGTTCTGTCTTCCATATATGACAAAATGGAAGACTGAGAGTTTCATGAGACCAGAATGTGCTAGAAAACCTCCCGGCTCCTGCATATAACGATTTTTTGTTGGTTAAGCCATTGGAGCCCCACAGGGGTTATATAGCTAAAGCTTCAGAAATCCTGCTTTGTCTTGCTTGATCCTCACACTTGTTATGGTAGAAGGAAATTGTTTATGTGTATTTTATTTGTTTATGTATATATTATTGCATAACAGTAAATCAGGCTTATATGCAGTGTTTATCTGTAATAGTTAAAATGCTGTCAGTCCAAAATACATTCCATTTATTTAAAAGGTGATTTTGTGTGATTGTGAAATTGTAAAGAACTACTTCTATGTAGTGCAGAGGAATGTGTGTATCAAGAAATTGTTTTACAAGAGGAAAAATCTGTTGAATTATGGGCTCTTATCATTATATTATCATTTCCTTAACAGTAGTTCTAGATGGAATAGCTGAAGAAGCCAAAATATGGTGGAACTTTGTGGGGACCCTTTATAGCTATGTTGGGAAGGGAAAATTTCTGGTCTGGCAGTTGTAGTGGAGACAGCTGTTGAGATGCTCTTGTTGGCTTTGTTTATTATAGTTGTAGTACACTATATCCAGGCAATAAAATTAGTTACAGATCTGACTCCCTCAAAACACAGTGTCATGCAATGGTTCCAGAAAAAGTGAATCTTATTTATTTAATTAAATTTCCCTTATTTTTAATAAATTCCTTGCTGTTTCTTCATTTAGTCATAAGCAAAAGGTTGTACTGAACTCTGTTCATGCTCTTGGAAGAGAATATGACACTGAAGTCCAGGACAATATCACTACAGAGTAGGATCATGGCCTCTAGACCTGATATTTTTCTGAATGTATTTCTCAGTTATATGTCCTGAGAGCATTACATTTTAGTACATTTTAGCTGATATAGCTTGTCTTCTCAGGCACTTTCATAAGCATGTCTAAGGTACAGTGTTAACTGCAGAATTCTGTTCTCCAAAATTGAGGCTGAAGTAATTAACTGCTAATATGAAGAAAATACTCCATGGTTATGTGCCAGATTTTGTCCTATTAGTCTTAGTTTCTCTGATATAACCATTTTAATAGGCTCCTTTTATTCCTAACTCCCATACCTTTGCTCCAACCACACAAACACCAAAAAAAATCAATTTTTTAATGTATTCATAAGATACTTGTCAAACTAAATTCCATCTTCAGCTGATTTACTTTGTAATGATTTTGTCTTATTGTGCTTGTGAGTATATGTTTCTGTATATGAACATACTTCTGTACTTGTTCTTACTGTTTTGTGATTTATTATGTGTTGATAAGATTCTGTTGTAGACCTTGGAGGTTTTTTCAAAGGCAAGAAGTTCCATTGTCATGTTTTTCTTACAATGATTTATGTCTTGTATATAGAAGTTACTTATCAGAAGTATTTAAAAGATGGTCTAAATTCATAATTTTTAAAAAGTATTATTTAATATTTGCCTGAAGTTGGTCCCAGAGGCTGCAATGAAAAAAGAGCCTCACTTTGCTAGTCAGTATATTACTATCAAAAAAGTAGTATTTCTTCATTAATTTCCACTGAACATAAAACCAAAACAAAAGATAGTGTCTGCACCAGAGACCTTCTGATCTTCAGAAGAATATTTCTGTCCTTTCTTTTTTTCCCAATCTGACTGAAAGGTCACACTTTACCCATATTTCATTCTACCAGATTTATTTGTGGCCTGGAGGCTTTATCAAATTCATTTCAAGCAGAAAACTCTGGCAGTGGTTCACATGAGAGACTTTTACCTGTGGAGATGAGGCAGCCTGATTCTGGTCACCTTCAATAGTCTTTGCTGTATGTCATACCTGCTTTTAAATCTCTTATAGAGAGAGAAGTCTAACAGCAGTATGTTTGCCTGAGGGACAGGAATTTTATGGGTAATCTGAATGGGGTAGAATTTTCTTGGCTGTTTTAACAGTAACTATTAATTAGTATCTATCTTTCAAATTAATATGTTTTGGACAACCCAGGCAAAAAGTATAAAAATTCTGTTTACTACAAACTTTCTAAAATCAAAGGAAATACACATTTAAGAATCAGTTTAAAGGGGACATCACTACTACATTACAATTGAAAAACTTGTCCCAAAACTTCAGCAATCTACCAAAAATTTTGCCTAGCCTCAGAGATTCCTGCCAGAATCAAGGCACATTTGTAAGCGCCTTGAAACAGCTGCAGTTTCAACACAAAGCACGGCCAAACTCTACAGATTTTATTGAGTACTATTACTGAAGTTCTGGGTTTAGTCTAACATGAAGGAGGTAGCTAACTATGATGTTAATTAAGAAGTTTTGCACAAAAGTTTACTATGTGGAACTATATAGTTGAGTCGATGGTGGCTTAGAAGAGAAACTAAAAAAGAGGAATGGCATAAATAATTGAAAGATCTGTTTGTCCCATCCCATTGGGTTTTTAGTCAAGCTAAGCTCATACTTATGAAACAAAAGATGTGCTTCTTGAAGCAGTACCACAGTGTGGTCCCATTATTATTATTCTCTGTGTGATGTGGATTGGGCTGGCTGCTGCTTACTCATGTAGGAGATGCTGAAGGACACATAGTGGTTCATCTGATATTAAAAATAGACAGTATTTTTTCTTGGGCTCTTTGCTTTGGGTTTCTTCGTTGGTTTTGGTTTTTTGTTTGGGATTTGTTTGGTTGTTTGGTTTTTTTTTTCTGGAGGTTCATAGAACCACAAAATGGTTTGGGCTGGAAGAGGCCTTAAAGATCATCACACTGCAACCCCCTCCACCATGGACAGGGACACCTCCTTCCACTAGACCAGGTTGCTCAAAGCCCCATCCAATCTGGCCTTGGACACTTCCAGGGATGGAGCATCCACAACTTTGGGCAAGCTATGCCAGTGCCTCACAGTAAAGAATTTCTTCGTAGTATCTAATCTAAACCTACCCTCCTTCATCTTAAGGCCATTCCACTTGTCCTGTCACTACATGCCCTTGTAAAAAGTCTCTCTCCAGCTCTCCTGTAGCCCCCTTTAAAGTACTGGAAGGCTCTTCTAAGGTCTCCCAGGAACCTTTTCTTCTTCCAGGCTGAACAATTGCAACTCTCTCAGCCTGGCTTCATAGGAGAGGTGCTCCAGCCCTCTGGTCACCTTTGTGACCTCCTCTGGACTTGCTCCAAGAGTTGCATGCCCTTCTTATGCTGAGGACCCCAGAGCTGGATGCATCACTCCAGGTGGGGTCTCAAGAGGGCAGAGCAGAGGGGCAGAGTTCCCTCCCTTGCCCTGCTGGTCACACTGCTTTTGCTGCAGCCTGGGATATTGTTGGCTCTCCGGGCTGTGAGCACACACTGCCATCCAATCTCCTGTTGTGTGCCTTCCCCTAGAGCATCTCACCACTGCTCTTGGGATGCTGGCTTCTCCTCAACAACACTGCCAAGTCATTCTCCTTTTTGATGAGATCATTTCTCAAACTTAGGGTTTTTCCAGGATTAACTGCACTATTTCTATTTTCATGCTGCCTTTGGAGGGTGTTGCAGAAATCGTAGTGGTTGTTTCTTTTATCAGAAGTTTTCGGCATCCTCTACTGACTTTAACCATCTACAGTGGATGTTTTTCTGCTGCATTCCAGATTTGTCTAGAACACAACCCTGAGCAGCTGACTGGGCTTCATTTCCTGGAAGCCTTTGATTTAAAAGACAAAGAAGCAATGCTCTCCACAAAGATACAATGTGCACATGGTCTTATCCAAAATGACATTTGTTTGATTAATTATAACGCCTGTTACAGTGTCATTTTAAGTTTGAGCTTCTGCCTTGGTGAATCAGCACTTCCAATTCTGTGGTTAAATAAATTTAGGCAAGAAACCACATACGTTGTGATGTATAGGTGGTATTGTACTTAAGCAGACAATTACATTATGCTGTGCTTGCAGGTCTGGTATTTACCTTTTCATGGGAATTTGTCTTTCTCATGGTTCGTCGCAAATGAAGTAGACAGAGGTCTTTCATCTGGAATCTAACATTAACAAAAACTGTGAAAATTAAGAAAAGAGGACATTGGAAAGGATTCTTATTGCTCTTCTCTTATAGATCATGCTGAGAAAAAAACAGGAACATTTCCACTTAAAAAATTTCAAATGATATGTTAAAGAATAGTGTATTTCAAGTATTATGGTGTTCTAAAAATATTTTTTAATTACTTTACACGGGTGGCGTTAGAGGAATTATTACCTTTAATAGCTTTCACAAGACACTATTAGTGGAAACCCTGCTACCCATGTTTTATCTCAGAGAACTGCATGCCATAATTAAGTGCACTTTAAAAGCCAAATTAAACTGAATGAACAAGTAACCAGTAAGAATGTTCTCTTGAGCATTCATTCTTACCATGATGAATGATGCTTGTTTTTCTCTTCTCTTTAATTAGAATGTTTCTACATTTGCCAAAGAAAATGTTGGAATGTGGACAAAAACTGAAATTATAGGAACAGGGTTTGATGTAATAGCTTATTTGTAAAGGAAACACAACTTGTTTGGTATTTTATTGAAACAGGAAGTTCAGAACCTCAGTACACACAAGCACAACAAATTCTCAGGTGCTAGTTGAGTCATCTGTTGTTGGAAGTAGCCTCATAGAAGGCTTCCCCTTGATTTAGTTTTAATCTTCAATTAACAAAGGGAAGGAAATTACATACAGATTTAGTTTTAGATTATGTGCAAAACTCTCTGTTGCTTTTTAGCTGTCACCCTGGTGTGCAGGCTTTGTGACTGTATCATGCTGGCTCCACTGGAGTGTGTCTCAGTGAATATATTCAGCGTTTGATGAGCATAAGAGACTTGATGTATTCCTTTTATTTATGAAATAATATAAAACTTGCCTAGTCAAAGTATTTTGATTTTTCCTTCTCTAGTCCCCCTCATACCTGATTTCAGCTTTACTTCAAACTGGAGAAGTAATCAGCTGTGATAAGGTTGTAATTGATAAAACTACTGTTTTAATTTTAGTTTGGGATTATTTAATTTTTAATTGCCATATTTGTTTGTAATAAGGGGTCTGTTATATAGCGGAAAAGAGCATGACAATACCATGTAGTTTTGTTTAGCTGTGAAATCATTAAAAACCACTTTGGCATTTATGTGTGTATCTTCTCAGGAGAAGACTTAGCTTTTCCCCTTCCTTCTGTATGACACTGGCCTTTTCTTAATAAGAAAGATTTATTGAATTCCCTCCAAATCACATCATTACTGTTTCTCTGTTTAACCCCACAAGTATTCCAGTGTTGTGCAGTGAGTTCTTGCCTCCATTAACAGTCTGAGCAATGATGTCTTTATAGCTCTCCCTATAGTATCAGTCCACAGCATAAGGACAAATGCATTACACTTTAATCAATAATGTCATTTTGAGAAAGTTTCCATGGGTAGCATTAGAACTACTGTATTGTCCTCAATTTTAAACTTAATAGAATTTTAAAATAAAAACAGACACATGATCCAGTGAGTGTGCAGGACATTTTTAAACTTTTTCACCTATGCAGGACTAGCTAGATTATTTTCCCTCATTCTCTGAGTAGTTGATATACTTTAGTATAGTATGTGTGCAAACAAGCAGTGCCTTCTGTTACATCACGAGAGTTTGCATTGATATAAGGACTACAGCTGTATTCTTGATACACCCACCTTATTCCCATGGATTTTAGTGGGAATTCTGGATTGGGACAGAGCCAGATACGATAAATATTTATTTACATACATTTGGTAGAAAACTAGTTTGCAGGAGAGTTGTTATTTAGCATTTGTATTTTATCTAAGATATCCAGATGTGTGACTAGAAAATAACTAGTAGTTTTGCTTGAAGACTGTGATTATTTCTGTGCTTCAGAGTATTTATCTTGCATTTAAGCTCAAATCCCAGTTGCTCGTATTTTATGTGCAGTACTTGCTGAGTATCCTTTGGTTTTCAAATTGGAACTACTTACATATGCAATGGCAGCCTCTTGAAAAGGCTTTCTGCTATCTCTAAAGCTAAAGCACTTCAGTGAAATCCAGATAGACTAGAAAGTAGTAGACACTCGATCCTGCACGATTCTTAGATGAAGAACCGCAGGAATATAGGAAAGTAACTCCGAAAGGAGGACAGGGTCAGGAGTTTGACCCTGCAAACTTTGCCCAGCTAGCACGAGAAGTCACTGAAAGTCCACTACCATAATAAGTCTGCCTAGTTCTCTGTATTTGACTGTGTCATAACTGTCAAGCTCAAATTTAAAACAAACCCAAATTCCATATGGAATTTATAAGAATTTTTCTTTTTTTTTTTTTTAAGTTTTTAGAAGATCACCATTACATTTTCAGTAAACAGAAATGGACTTTCCTGTGAGTTGATTTTAGATTGCCACTTCAGATTTGCATTTCAATAGTTTCACCTTTAGAGTCATACTTTTATTTTATCTTCATTAAGACAGTTTCTGCAAGATCAAATTCAAATATCAAATAAGTCAAATTAATATTGTTCTATTATCTTTCTCACTAAAAAAAAGTTGAAGTAGAAATAAGTGATAGAAAAGAGAAAAAGTGGAAATGTTATTACATATTGAAATCCCAAATGCATCTGAAATCCTAATCAGGAATAAGATGATATTCTAAATAAGGCTTATGTTTCAAACTTCTTACTCTGTGCAACATGTTAGACTTCTGTTTTCCTCCAGCATTTGATCAGGTTACTGACACAGTGTCTGCTCTGCCTCCTGTAGACCCTTAAGAAGAAAACAGTGGGGCAATCTGCTGTAAATGTGTTTGGTATATTAGCTCACAAGTTGGTAAGAATCAGTTCCTTAAGCAGATACTGGAATCAGTTCCTTTTAGAAGAGCATAATTTGTTACCGTGCACAACTTACCACTGTGGTTTGTGAAGCCATTTTTTCACTTTATTAAAACAATTCTTTTTCAAATGCTCATCCTTAACTTGAGAAATAAGAAGAGCAAAGAAAATAAATTTAGTGTCAGGTACTCGGCCATTACCCTACCAAATCTCATAGCTTTAAATTTACTCCATATTCACAACATAAATATTTCTTGCTATTTCTTCTATACAGAAGACGCTCCCAGCTTGCTGTCACAATATACTCAAAGTTTTTTATATTATTGTCATGCTAAGAAGTACAATAGTTCATGAAAATAATCTTCAAATGGGAGTCATTAATCATGTCTTTTGTTTAGCCCCTATGGAGAAAGTGGTCCTCTCCAAAAAACATTTCTTGAGAAATGGTAATTTTAAAACATAATTGATAAAAACCACCTGGCCAAATATTTGAACACCTAGGGGGTTTTTTTGCTCTATGTGTGCTGGCAACTCCACTTGCTACTTCTAGTGCTGGAGGATTGATGTGAATGTCTCTGCTTTCCCTTCTTCCTATGGGATCTCCCAGTTTGTGACATAGTGAAGAGGAGATGTTATTACACATAAAGAAGTATTCCTGCCAAGGAGTACTGCTCAGGGAAGTTATAGACCAGAGGTAATCATGATAGCAGTTCTTTTGGGAGTTTCTGAGAGCAACCCAAATCAGGCCTGGTTTTGCAGTTGGCAGCACTCCACAGCAGTGGCACCATGTGTGGTGCCAGGTAATCTCTTTGAGTGGACTCATTTTTGTGATTCTCAGACAATTTTAAAGACTTCTCTGTTGAACTCTGATGTAATTTCAACTGACCCTTTAGTTCATATTTTAAAAACCAAGTGTTCCCTGCTAATTATCAGTGTAGTGCATGTGTTTCCCTGTAAGTAGAGAGTTTGCATGGGACTTCTGAATGCAGCTCTCCAGGTTTCTGTTGAGCCTAGTCATTACTATGCATATTTTTTAAACAATTTAAGAAAAAAAATTCTTTTAATTATACATCACATTTTCATTAATATTTGGTCTGGCATGTTGTAATATATTGTGTGCTAAACAGAAACATTTTGTGGGTTTTTTGATGAGGAAATACTTTAGGCTGCCCAACTTAGTTTTTCCCCTGTTGATACCAAAAAAAAATTAAAATGAGAAAGCAACTTTAAAAAAAACTAATTTGCTGATGCCTGATTTTTTAAAGCCAAGTCCTTTTTATTTGTTTCTCTGCAGCATATCAAAAAAGATTGAGAAAAGTCAATCCTCAGAAATTTGAAGGAAAACGAACTCACTGTGTTCAAGCTTTGACATATTTCGTAAAGCTGTTGAAAACCAAAACATGAAAGCCAGATTTATGAGCTTTTTTAAAGTTATTTGTAGATTCCCAAGACGATTGTGTTCCCATCACTTACTGTAGCCTCTAAAACTCAAATGACGCTTAAAAATATTCATGTTTGGCACACACTGAGTTACTTCTGGGCGTTGCAATGGCATTCAGCTAAAACTGAGGAGTAGAGAGAAGAATGTATTCTGCCTTCATGTAAAACATTTCAGCCTGTTGAGACACAGCAAAAGGACTCACATTTTCATATTTTAAAGATAAAACTAGCAATTATTTTTAATGTTAAGATTACTTTTATTATGGGTTAATACAGCTGTTTGGGGAATGAGCCTTTTGGGATCATCTGTGTAACCCTTCACATTTGCCAGGCTTTTCCTTTCAACAAGATCGCTCACTTTGTTATTACTGGAATAGAAAACTCTTTTATTTATCAAAGTATTATTCATCTGCACATTGCCAGGTATAGCAAATCTGTTGACAGCACTGGATTTATCATTTACTGTTAAAGGCAAATGGAAGGATTCCCCACTTTCCTAAGCCAGCAAAACAAATGTCATTCTTGAAACTCACTGCACAATATCCTGTGTTGATTAAAAAAAGGTTGGACTGTCCAAAATAATTCAATATCTAAAAAGCCTAAGGTAGTTGAAACGAGCTTATAATTTTTAATTTTTTTTTCTTTAATGCAAATACTAGGCTTCCATGCCTTGCATCTTCATTTTTTGTAGTATTTAACCATGGGGAGTATCAAGTTGTTTTCCATTAAGTGGAGCATGTTATTAGCTCATGGAATTTCTGTTTCAGTGTGGTCTTTCATCACTGAAATATAGTTATCTGGAAATGTATTCTTTCAGTGTGTGAAAATGCAGATGTGTTTACTCCCATATGATTAAACATTGCTATTTACTTCATTAATACTTCATTCCTTAAGCTACTCTGCTGAAATTAATAACGTACTGGTCTCATGCAATAGGCACTGGTCTGCTTAACACAAAAACCCAACAAACAATTCACCTTATGTGGATTGGGAGAGTTCAGTAAGCCTAGAGGATACCTTATGTAAAAGATGGGTAAATGGTTGCAATATGAAGGAATAAATGCCAAAATACAACTAATCTTTTTCCTTCTTGTTGCTGTATGAGAATGAACTATGAGATACCAATATGGGTAAGTTACAACAGTTAAAAGATAGGCTACAATTAGTTGAGGTCATTCTTTTTGTGTAGTTAACAATTCCATTTGAAAGAAGCATCCCATACCTATATCACTACCCCATTATGTCTGCCAGAGGTGACTCCATGCTCCCTGGTGCCTGTCTAGGAGTCAGTAATCCAGGCAAAGGGAAAGGGATCTGCAGAGTGTGTGAGTGAGTGCTGAGAGCACCATGGGCACCAGACACGCTTCAGGCCCTGGGCTCGTTCCAGCCTGCTCCCCTGAACTGAGCCCATCTTCTGAGTGTATTCCATCCAAATGGAGTACAGTCTGTGCCCCGATGGCTGCTCCACTGTGAGAACTAGAAGTACACTCAGTGGGAATGACTAACACATTAGTTTCAAAATTGCACTAAACTAGACCAGTAAAAATGTAAGTATAATTTTGCCAAAAGTCCTGTGAGGATAGATCCATCAAAAATAGATCTTTGACAGCTGTGAGGAAAAACAGGTCCATGTATATATTACATACCTTTTAAAGTCATGGCTGGTTGTCTAAATCGAATTATTTGGAGGCTGAGATTTTCTTGGTTTGTATGTGGTCTCAACTGCTTTTGTTCAACTGTCAGTTGAATTAGGGGAAGAAACTTTCTGTTCTTACTTTGCTTCCTTCGTGTTTTTGAGACATACGAGCTTGCATGCATTTGCAAACTGAGCTAGTTGGAGAGTCCTACCAATAATGCCAGATATAAAATGGTAGATTCAACGTTGCTCACTTAGATCTCCTGCACAGAAGATCCATATATGCTCACATGAGCTCTTTGTCATAAACATAATGAGTCCACCACACCAGCACATGTAGGAACTATTGGCCTAAAACATACAACTATTCCATCCTTATACTGTATTTGTTGTCTAGGCTTTTGCTAAGATACCAGGCTGTAACATCTGATTAATCATGACCTAAAGTAGTGGAACTGGAGATTTACTCTGTCAGTTCTTTAATTACTAAACTGTCTTCCTTTCACCTATTCAGTTTTCTCACTTTCACCCTTGCGAATTTCCTCCCTCCCAACATCCCACAGAGTGGGGAAGCAAGCAGCTCTGTGGTGCTTAGCTGCCATCAGGGCCAAGCTGCAACAGATTAGAATTAAAATAGCCATGAGAGATAGAAGGAATGGTCAGAAATAAGTATGATGGAGTTCAGTAAAGACAAGTGCAAAGGCATAGAAATAATCACGTGCAGAGTGACAGTGCAGTATTTCTGCCCAAAGAGCAGCTCAGTATTTTAGAGGATCTGAACCAATAGATGAAACCTCTGTCATACTCAGATAAAAGAAGCAGGCATACGAGGATGTGTTAACAGGAATGCTAAGCATAAGAAACATGAATTGTTTCTCTCTGCAGCGTGCAGAGAGCAGTGGTGGGGCCTGAGCTGGAATACCATGTCTAGTTTTGGGCACTGCACTTCAGGAAAGATGTGGGATCCATTGGCAAAAATCCAGGGGTGAATAACAAAATGATCAGAGGTCTACAAAATATAACCCCAGAGCAAAGACTGAAAAAACTGTGTTTGTTTAGTCTAGAGAAGACTGAGTGGAGACATGATAACTGTCTTCAAATATTTAAAGGTTGTTGCAAAGAGGAAAAGAAGAAATTGTTCTCCATGTCCCTTGGCACTAGGACAAGAAATAATGGGCTGAAAAGGCATCAGAGGCAATTTAGGTTATATCATTAAGGAAAGCTTTCTAACTGTGAGAGAAGATAAGCATTGGACTAGATTGTGTATGGATGTGAAAGATTTCTATCTTCGAATTTTACTGGGATTCTTGGGGACTTGTCACACGTAGTGCAAGTAACCCTCATGGTATGCCACTGGTGCAGGGCTCAGAGGTGCATGTGCCACACTCATACGCTACTTAGGCATGAGGCATAAAACACGGCTGCTTTATTGATATTCTGGTGAGGAAAACACTGCCCAATTATAATTGGTAATTATTTGCAGAATTTTGACATAAAATTTTGCCTGGTATCACTTGAGTTCTCTTGAAATAAGACAAAACGGCGGAAGGACAAGTTTTGAGGTATTTCTGAAGAAAGGTTTAAATTTCTAGTCCTGAAAAATCCTTCCTTCATTAGCTAATTTGTAAGTAAAGGATTTTTTTAATTTCAAAAATAATTAGTTTTTGTTGAAACCAAATGCAAATATATTTATTTCAGAATATTTTTGAAGTTGTAAAGAAATAGTTATAGTAAAGTGATCATATCTTACAATATTATCTGAGTGTTTTTAAATTATATATATATATTGAAAATACGGCTCCTTCATATGCAAGTCATAGCTACTCTCAAAAGGGAAAAGACTTATTGCTTTACGCCGGTTTGTTTTTATTAATCTATAGTTGATTACATTGAATTATGTAGTTTTTAAAAATAGTTCTATCTCTGGAAAACAATGAAATTAAACTAAAAATAAGTGAATTTGTTGGGTTTTTCCTACAAAATTTTGCTATGCCGGAAAAGAAATGGTTCAGACATCTTCCAGTATAATTTTGAATATCCGCCAAACAGTAGATTTGTTTGCCAAACATTTTCATACAGCATTCCCACTGGGACTCAGTCTTTCAGAGCATAAATTGGTGAAATTAACTTTTCTTATCAGTCTGTGGGATTTGAGAGAAGTACTATTGTCTGCCAAACTCAGTAAAAAGAAACAATATCAGCTAAATTGTCTGGATTCGAATTCTTCCTTTCGCCCTCGCCTTGGCCAGGAAACTCTTATATGAAGGAGTATCAGAGGATATGTTTTGAAGAACTTTCCAGATAATACAGTCTTGACTGTATGCCATTTCTCCCTTTACTTTCCTTTTTATTTTTCAAGACCAGACATTGAAGGTTTCTTTTTTCTGGAGCAAATTTTCCACTCTATCCTCTTCCAGTTCTGGCTCTGGCTCAGAGCACCAGTTATCTCCTACTGCAGAAACCTATGGCCAGTTTTCCTGTACACAGTCTCCGTGTGTGTGCATGTGCTGGGGTGCTGATGTAGCCTTATCAAGCATTCAAAAAGTGTGTTCTCACTTCTGGCTGTCTGAAGGCTTGACAGATGGGGAGCTTGTATTTCAGCCAAAGGATATCAATACCCAATAGCATTGTTTCAATAAATAGTCAGAGATAAAGATGCAATATTTGTAATTAATGTTGCATGAATGTTGCAAGTTGAGTTTTGCAAGTTTTGCTCTGAGAATGAAAAACATCACTAACAATAACAAATGCATGTCGTACAAAAGAGTGGAAGAAGGTTCTGGGTGCTGTTGAGATAATAGTATGGCAATATGTCCTGAACCAGTGGAGTCCCAAATCTGTGGTGTTCCATTAACCTAGACAAGATTCTGCAAAGCTGAGGATCTATTTTTTTGTGAAACTGCTTGCTGAAGGAAGTTGTTTCCAGCTCCTAACATGCTCTTTTCATGCTGGAGAGCACCAATTTATTTGTCTAGTGCAGCATTTCAATGTAATTTTTAAAGCTTTTAGTGAATATTATTTCAATTCTAGTGTTCTCAACATGTTAAAAAAACTCAGCCAAGTGCTGAAATAAAAGAAGTCAAACTAAATTATAAGCTTTTGGTTAAAGCTGAAAATATATGGCACATGTTTTTCCTTAAAAAATAGATTGCTGCTTGATTAGTTGATTCTATCCTATGAAACCTGATGTTTAGAAAGATGAAAAATAAATCATTTCTTCTTTGTCTTGCAGCAATACATTGTTAACACAAACCTCCTTGATCCTGTAGGGTCCTGCAGATTCTGCAAATTCCTCACTGCAGGATAACTGTACTTTCAGAAGTCTGCACACTGCAACACTCTCCTTTTTATCAGAAGCAGGCTGATACTCCATGTGTGGATGTAAGCCCTTGATCTCTACATATACACAGGGCTCCACATACGTGTTTTTCTTTTAAATTTTTACTAAATGGCAGATTGTCTGGAAGTACATATCACAGTGCAAGTGTAACGATTCCTATCAGAGGTATCATTTTGATTTCGTTCCTCACCAGGGCTTCATAAAGAATTATAGTAACTGGAAAGGTAAACATTACTTAGACAGTATATTGGTCCATACTGACATAATATGAATATTAAAATCGTAGAGCTTAATACTTCCCCAGCAACACCACTAAAATGTATTAAAATTAATATGTTAATTTATATGTCTTTTATCATTAAATTTGTACATTATCAAAGCATAAAGCCTGCGGGGTTTGGTGTTAATCAGTTTTGAGGGGGTTTTTTCATTTAATATTTGCAGAGTAGTGAACTAATCCTTGACATTTCAACAGTCAATTTTCTCTTTACTGAAAATGAGCAATTTCTCATCAATTTCAAATGAAATAATACTCAGTCTTTGGATAGATATAAACCATAAAAATATACAATTCTCTCTCTTAAAACTGGTGTGTGCAATTTTATTTTCTGCTGTTTGCATTTAATAAAATATATAAATTATTTTTGCAATTAACAATAACCGAGACATAACTACAACTTTCCATGATTTCATAAATGCTATGTTAAGTTGCAATTAAGCTCAAATATTAATGATAAAATAAATCATAAGGGTTTTTTGTAGATTTATCTCTAGTAAATAATTGAAATTAAGAATGAAGATTAGTAATACATACATTGATGGTGCAGTGCATGCACAAGTTTTCAGACATCTGTAATCATTAAAGATGACTATATTATATATATTTTTGAAGCCAGTACTTCACATTATCAATTCTAGGCTACAAATACAATTTCTATTAACTTTAATAAATTATAACCATACTCTCCATTTCATTTTTGTGAAGTATTATTATTATGATAGCAATTTAGACTGGAAATTTCTTCATGTGCTATTTTCTGGAGCTTGGACACTGAAAATTGAGTGCTGTATATAGGAAATTAGTAGTTTCAGTGCTTAAAAATTTCCAAGTGCATCCAAAATAATTATTTTCTTACATATTGTATGAATTCAGGTATTATTCAAAGATAATACTTTTGTGGCACTTAATAGCTGTCTCCTATGGAGTTTACGGAGTTTTGTATTTGTTCTGGCACCTCACCCAGCAGGAGCTATTTTCATACAGTACTAGACAAAACTACAAAGTTTAGGGGGTTTTATACTATGTGCTCTTTTTGCTTGGCAGATTGAAAATGAGTCACAGGAGGGACAATAGTTGGTGAATTTTTTTGTGTGTTTTTTTTATTTTATAGCAAAAGCTTTATTTATTTGTCAAACATTCTCCTTCAGTTTTACTTGTGTCAACAGTGGTTTTGGGTTTTTTTCCCATTTAAAATTTAGGTTCAAACAAACAACTAAGTTAATGGTACATTTATGAGAAATGTATGCATGTAAAAGGTGTCTTACTGCCCTTCATCCAGCTAGTGAAAAGATGAGGTTCATGGTTAGAGTCTTACCAAAAGAATTAAACGGATGTGTTTATAACACTTTGTTTTAGTGTCCATCTGCTGGAGAATACCATTGGAAAGGAAAAATGAGTGCTGTCTGATAGGCACTGACACAATTGTAACCATAACTACTGACTTATAGATACACCATTTGTGGAAATAGTTGCTTTTGGGGTCTGATATTTTCCCAGGCTTGGTCTCTGCTAAGGAATTATTCATTTATTTGTAAAAGTTTGCGTGAAATGGGTATGGTTTCAAAGGGCCGGGAGCACCCCTGGAGTGCCGCAAAGGCTTTGATGTTGTAAAGGCAGCTGAGTCAATTCAGGGGTAAGAGCTCGATTGTGCCCTCTCATCCTCCCGCCAAAGCCTGTGTGGTCAGCTGGCTGCCCTTCAGCAGTGGCCAGCGGTGTCACTTTCAGCCCAGTGGGCCAGACAGCAAAGTTCCCCTTCCAGACTCCTCTCTGAGCTCTGAGTGTAAATGCTGTGATTTTTGCCTGTCTCTGTGGCCTGTGAGTGGACCCGGTGTGCTTGAGCAAATCCAAGGGGATTGGGGAAGTGGTGGTGGTGATCCAGACAAATGCAGAGATGACATTCCATGTTGAACTGTTCCTCTGACGTTCCCACCGGGATGTGCTGTTTTTACCCTGTCCTCCTCTCAAATGCACTGTTCATGCACCCAGATGGAATTGTAAAGGCAGTTTAGGAAAACCCGCTCTATGGCATGTCAGCACTTCCCTTCTCTGGGTGCTCTTACTATGTACTGAATGAATAAATAAAGCATGCTAATTGTGGACATGGGCTGAGGTGAGTGCTGTTAGGTCTTTAAAATTTGGGTTTCCTGATAGTATGATTACCTATGAACACATTTGCTTTAATATTAATTTCGTCTAACAGCTGTTTCTATAGGAAGATGTAACATATAAATGAGTTTTCATTACAATGGTGGAAAATAAATCCTCTCAGGGGAAATTTTTTAGGAAGCAGGAATACAACTAGCCCTCTTAAATCATATTCCCTAAAATATGTGAAATAGCAGATCGCAACAATTTATATTGTGTCTTCTATCTAACACAATTCCTACCACCTTCTTAAGATAAAATCTTCTCAATTCTAATAATTTTTACCTTTAAAATCTTAGAGTTCCAGGTTGAGAAACCCAGTGTGACTTTAGTCTTTTTAAATTGTATCTAATCTATTTTAGATAAACTAGCACTATACTCTCTTTGGAATTGTCTTTCTTCTATCAGTTGCATCTGATTTGTGCCAATAAACAATTCCAAAGAGCTCTGTGTCAGATCAACTAAGATGGCATTGCATTTGTGATGAGGCTGTTATGAGGTTGATACAGAGATTGTTATTTTTCACTATAATGCATACTTTAATTTGTTGAAAGTGCTTACAACAAGCACTTCCATCGTTTCACAATTGCACAGTTTTTAAATTAATTAAGATTAAAGACTGCAGTCCAGTAATACCAAAATCACACTGCTGTGTACATCACAGATTGCAAAGTGATTTATGTTCCTGACCTAGTCCCCTTGTAAGACAGTGATCATGGCCTCTAAGCCTCACAAGACCCATCACAAATGGTACTCTTAGAGAATTCCAAATCTGATACCATGCATTAAAACAGTACAATTATTAATTTTCTGTTTTTCATGACACCAAGATGCCCAGCAGACAGGTACTCCTAGAAGAGCATTCTGCTCAGATGGAGGTAGGCAGTACTCTACTGAGTCCAGAACCAGATCTGCATGTGCAAGGCATCAGGTGCAGGAAGGACCATCAGATATATTCAATAAGTTTGGGTGCTCCAAAGTCTGCAGTATAACTCTGCAATGATCCTGTGATCAGCAAAATTATTTAGCAGCTATTTGACTTCCATGAGACAGGATTAGGTGTGCCATGCTGTTTTTAAACCTAAGTTCACAAAGGAATAGAAAATAGAGGGTATTTTTTGGCTTGTGATTGAATCTTTTTGGTCTGCTTCATTCATAGCAGTCACTGTCTTTATAACTTAGTGAATTCAGAAAGCAAAGAATCAACCTAGTTTTATTCTCAGGAGAGCAGCCAAGGAACTAACAATCAGAGAAAGCTGTATTATTTATTGATGGAAGAGATCTCAAAATTCAGATTGGGATTGACATGTCTGAGAATAGCAGAGGCCAGTGACACAGAGCCACTGAGCTGTGAAGCTTCCTGTGTTAGCACAGGTTTCAGGCTTTGCAGGATCTTCCTCTAGCTATGATCAGAAGTGCGACAGCAATTCACTTGGACCGTTTTCTGTGAACATGCCATGGAACCATGTGCCTTTATAGACCCCTGTAAATCAGGTGGAGATTCTTACTTTGGCTGCACATCTGCCAAGCACATACATTACCACATTAGATTCTTAAGTGCCTATAGTTTCACAGCATGTTTGTGTCAGGACTGAAGGAAGACAGGGAATTTCTTCTACTGTTCCAGTTACACGTTCTCCCTGGCTACAGTTTCATATTCAGATGTCTCATATAAACCAGATATATGCAAAATTACCTTTGCTCCGTGCTCATGTTGTCATCTATATGAAAAATTCCAAGCATTACGTAATATGAAACTTTTTTTCTTTGTTCTCACCTTACAATTAACTCCAGTCTCATTATAAATTTTCCAAACTTTGACAAGCGATACAAAATCAGAGCTGTTACATACATTGCGCTGGCAACCTCACACTAAGAAATACAACTTTTTTTTTTAAATTTTGGTATGAAAACTTTATTTTGCATACCATGGTGTGTACACTTGCTGTATGCACTGCTTTTATGCACATTATAGTTGAAGGAGATGGCTTTAATTGCTGGAACACTTCTACCAGGTATATACAGAGAAGAAAATTTCCCTTATATAGATTAAGCAGGTTTTTATTATGATGATCAAATGTTATAAGGTACACAGCATACACAAGGAGCTTGTTTTGGTTTTGTGGAGACAAAAGGGTTTACAGTAAATGTTTTGCTCTGAGTGCTGGTACATTTGTGTAATTTGTCTAATTTCATTCATCTGAGCGAAAATACAGTTTGTATCTGTGGAGCACAGGAGAAGAAAAGAGGTCCTAAAGTGGTTTAAACTCTGAGTTAAGATACATTTGTAAAACTCCCCAGTACAAACCAATGAGAACTATATATTATAAAGGCTATCATGGTTTGTATATGTGCTGCAAGACTGTAATTATTTATAATATCCTTCAAGATTTCTGTGTAATGGACAGTGTTAGAAACGTAAGAATGTAAGACTATGGCAAAAAATAATATTTTCAAGTGCTTTAATTTTATAGGCAAAATGTCTGACCTATAACGAAATAATCTCAGACTCTGGTTTGGGAATTGTACTGATCAGGTAGCACAAATTCTTTGTATATTTTACCCAAGAATTTCTGATACACCTGAAAAAGTAAAGTTCATGCTAATATATTGTGTATCTTCTTTTTTTCCTGAATTATGGAAAACAAGGATTAGTCTTATTTTGAATGGAAATGTAACACATTGGTTAATTAATTTTCTTGTTTCCTCAAATACAGATCTGCAGGCTTCAGCGTCACCTATCAACAGGAAAATACCAGCAGAATCTCTTTTCAAACCAGCCTGTCATGTTTGTATCTCCTACCAGTCAGCCACCCTGCAAAAAGCTAATTGAACTTATACAGCTGGCAGGAGGGAAAATATGTAAAGCCTTATGTCAAGCAAAAATCTGTATAGGGAAAAAACCAGGAAAGAAGTATGAGGAAATAATATCTTTATCAGAAAAATGGGTATTAGGTAAGACACTAAATTTCAACTTATATAAAATATTGCAGAACATGTATTAAAAAACATTATCATAAGTATTTCACTAAACTGAGGTTATGGAGGGAAGCAAGTGGAACCAACTGCTACAGCTAGATTTTCAGGAAAGTTGTCTCTATGGTGAGAACTTTCTCTTATAGCTATGACTGCTTTGTGATGGTCCTGCTATTCACCATTTTAATTTTACCAAGAACAAATGTCATCCAAATGGTTTTGAATTTATCTTTTGTATGACAGTTTCATTTAGAACAAATTAAATTAAGGAAAAATGCCTATATGAGAATTGCTTTCTAAAACAGCATATATTTCAACTTTAGATGTAGGTTTAACTGGTATAAATTGGCATAGCACTACTGAAATATGGTGACTGACACCCTCTGATAAATTGTCCTGAAAGCTGTATTGTACATCTGAAAGACAATTTTTTGCAGTCTCTATTTCACTTGCAAAAAGTTTCTTTTTAACATCTGCTGTTACATTTCTGGGAGTTCTTAGTCTATCATTTTTCCAACTCATTTGCAACACAGTCTGACTGACTCTGTTTTCAGCAAGGGTATTTTCCAGAAAGTGACCTTATTTAGAAAAAATAAGATTTAATTTTTGTCATATGCTATGTCAAACTCCTCCAGAAAGTGTCTCATTCATACCCTAGCACTAAATGTATTACAGGAGTTGATGTTATATGAGTAGCCAAGCAAGTCCTAATCTCTTGACCTCTAATGCTGTCAAATCATAATGACTTAAAACCTGAATGAAAATACCATTAAAGAAGAAAGGAAAAGGGAGCCATAAGGGGAAAAATACTTATCTGAATGCACATTTTATGTCACACTTACTTAAAATATAAGATAAAATTGTGAAGATTGATGAGAGATGTGTAAGAAGGTGGCACTGTTTGTTGCACCTTCTCCAGCTTCAAAGAAGACTTAGAGAGCAAGTGTGCAAAAAAAAAACATGAGCAGATGATGAAAACAGAGGTTTGTGCAGGACTAAAAATAAGAGTAAATTCAACACAAAAGTTTCCTGTAGTAGGTGCTCCAGATGGACCAATGTAATGATCTAAAGTGGCATGTGATTCACGTGTCCCACTCTTCTACTGGTCTCATGGAGGTCTGCCTTACTCCAGGTCAAGGATCTCATGAGCTACCTGCAGCTGGACAGGCCACGTTCAGCCCACCAGTGGACTGAAGGAATTGCATATCCAGCTGCTAACAAAAAAAGACTGTGAACTTTTTGTGCCATTTACAGATTTCCCAGTTCACTTTTGCAGTCTGATTTCTAATCACTACATCCTGCTCATGAGGCATGGTCATTCTCCAGCTAACGGGTTTTAATTCATTTTGATGAATCATCAAATCTCAGAAAAAAAGTATTTCTATATGGTGTTTTAAAGGAATGATACAGGCCTTTGAAGCTCTGCCCCTTTCTCAGCAACTGTATGCATAATAGTATGTACAGTGTCACCTATAAATTGCTGTCTGAATCAAATAAATCAGATCTGAAGTTTTTTCTAATCTTTGACACTTCACTGTTGCAATCCAGTTGGTTTGTGGCTATCTGCTTTCTGCTACTAATACCAGTTGCCAATAAATTCACTCAAGGTTGACCAGAATAAAAAGCACATAGGTCAGTAATGCATCACCTTTTTAAAACTTAAGTAAATGGTAAGTGTTTGCACTATTATCATTTGACTGTTTGCATTTATTTTCTCCCTCTGGGTTCTCAGTCCACCAAACTGTTTTATACCAGAAACTGCTCTGAAGTACATTGTTGCTTTATCATGTTTCTTCTGCATTTTATTTTAAATAATCCTGATTTTTTTTTTTAATTTATTTTAGATTCAATCACTCAGTACACAATATGTCCTATGGAAAACTATATTTTTTCAGATGTGAGCTAACTCAAGAGCTTCCATATGGTTGTAAGGAAATGTGCCTAGCTTGGATTCAACAAAAAAAATAAGCTGTGAAGGAAGTTCCCAAGAAAATGCAAGTTACATACTTATAAATACAGAGGAACGATTTCTATATTTTTAATACTTGTGCAAATGTTCATCTTGTGAGATCTTTTGTTTTTGAAATAAAGTATTTCCCTAATAAAAGTCATCTTCCTTTTGTTTATTTGTTGAAGACTTTTGGAACTAAAAGTTGAAGGAACCACTATTCACTGGGAGGAAGTGGAAGGATATTTTCTAGTCTTTAAACAAGGCTGATCATGTTGTAGTGCCGTTAAAATGTGCACTCAGTGTGGGTGACTGTGCCTGAGCTGCATCTGGTGCAGTCAGCAGGAGCTGTGCTCCCAGGGCAGGTGCAGGAATCCTGTTGGCTCCTCTAGTCCGAGTGCCTTTGCACACACCTGAAGGGCCACGTTGCCACATCTTCATGACCATTGCTAAATACATCTCGTTGTAAAAGGATGAGGTTGCCCATAGTGCTCAACTCACACCTGCTGGTGTAAACTTGCACTTCTAAAATGAGTTTTCAGAAGTAAGTGAAACTCAGTAATTATGCTCAGATGTGTAGTTAAGGTATTGTTTCATTTCAATGCCTTTAATTGAATCTCAAAATATGTCTACCTTACATCCAGGCTGAAACCACAGTTACTGACTCTGAGTCAAATGCATTAAGACAGCACATCATTCAAATGCTAAAATCTGTTGAAAATGGAACATACTATGAAATCTTTTAGGCATGCTTGAAAAGTGTATGCAGATTTCTTACATGTTAAATTCTTCTTTAATCTGTAGATTTTGTTTTAGTAGGTACAAAGTGAGGTTTATATGTAAAGTATGTTGCATAGCATCTGTTTATCTATAAATGTACAAGCTCCTTTAAAGATTTCCAAGTACCATCAAAATAATGTATCATGACAGAGACTAATGTTATCAAGTAATTTAATGGCAGCTCATAACTCACACTTCCAAACTCAGTGTTCCCTTCAGAGTTCCCTCGGCATAAGAAAATGCAAACTCTGTACAAAAAATTATTATTATTTTCAGTTAATACTATGGAAAATCAAAGTACAATGGTTTATTTTTATGTTATTTTTACATTGCCAATCTATTGCATTATTCTAACTTCTTAGGCTTTTAAAGAGATTAGAATATAAAAGTTCTGTAAACAAGGATTATACAATCTTTTTCTTCAAAACAAGTTCATCAGTATCTGTGGGTGACAGGCTGTTTCAGGTACAAATTGCATTTGTATAGTTGCTCTGAAAAACATTAAATACACTTCCTAATGGAAAAGCTCCAAGTCATAATTCTTTTATGGAAAATTAAACTGATTTTATTTTCTGAAATGCTAAACACCTGTGACTCAAAAGGTTAAGACCTTATTTTAAAGTGCTATATAGCTGGATTTGGTATATAAACTACAAAATCTAATTTACTGAGGTCTTTCCCTTGCTTAGTTTTCTGATATGCACATTTTAAACAGTGTCTTATCTAGGAAAAGTATGTTTGATATAAAAACTGGTATGTTTGATACAAAAATTGGTAATCGTTTCTGTCTACAAATTGTACTGTTTATCATCAAAACTATTTACCTATTCAGTGCAGAGCACTGGCAACATCACTCTTCACCCTTGACCTTATGAGCCCCCTTATTAAGAAGGTAGTTGCCAAGTACTATATATTAAAATACAAATACTTACATATTGTTGTGGCATGTGAACATATGGTTGCCAGTAAATAACAGAATCATTTATTTGAATTATACTGCTTAACTTTGAGTATAAAAACCTCCTGGTTTTATTTTGTAGTCATTTCCTAAGTGTACTGCCCATAAAAATCTGTCACTATTAATTTATAGAATATAGCACTCCAAATCAGCTTTCTCATAAATCTTCTTAAGATTAGTCTCAGCTATTTAAATTGTAAATTCTTGGATCATCTTGTTGGTCTTTATTAGTCACACATGTAACAGATTTGACAGTGAAAAGTCTAATACCCTTTTTTTCTAAACTAAAATATTTCCAATAAAACAATCTGCCAATTTAGATAATTCACCTTAAATTATATGGTTGATAGAAATCCCTGTCTATTGGCTCTTCCTGCAAAATTTGTAGTAGACGGGCAGATATAGGCAGCAGGAAACTGAATTCCTAATTTTGGTCTCACATTCCAGGCCATAGGAGTGCTGTCCACCCTGACTGACTGTTGCTTTCTAAGAGTACATCCAGCACCCAGAAGCATCAGTGATTCATGAGTAGTTTTGAGCTGGTCAGAGCTGAGATCTTTGCAATATGCAGTGGTCAGTGAACATTCTGCCAGCTGTGTGCACTCTCCTCTGCAAACAGGTACTGGGCTCTCCTTATTAGGAATCTACTTAATTTTTATTAATTTCCATTATTTCTCTCCTTTTTTTTTCTTTTTCTATTTTCTTTTTCTTGTGCAGGAGAGGTTGTTTTAACCTTACCTTTGCCATTTGTGAAAATGACTCAGCTTAGCTGCTGTGTCTCCTTCTCAGAGAGCTTCTGTTCCCTGCTAAAGGCTCTTTAGTTCAATCCCATTAGCACGATTAAAGGTCTTTCTAAGATAGCTTTATTTTATTAGGAATCTGTTTAAACTAAAATACATTGAGAAGTCAAAATAAGTATTATTCCTCTTTGAGATTCATATTAGCTGAGCTAATTTATGAACACAGTTTAACTCCCAGCACATTTTAACTCATTTTACTTTCATCAGTGCTATAGGTGGTACCAAGTGGGTGCACACATCACCAATATCCCTCCCATCCTTCCTCTTCCAGAGATAAGAAGAGCTTTTACCACACTTTGCATAGTTTAGTGGGGACTCACACTGGCAAATACACAAATACTGAGGACAAAACACAGGGATGGCTTTGAAGAGTGTGTTGCTTAAGCTGTGTCAGAATGGCAGCAAAGTTGGTGTCCTCTTCAAACTGTGTATCCATTAAAAATAGCTTAGGACCTAAAAAAATTTCTTACTTTCAGTGAGTAATAATTTGAGATTGGGTAAGGATGTGTTTGAAAGCAAGATTGCCAGAAATTCGTAAGATGAGTGGATCTTACGTCTCTTTTTCCCCTTTCTCTGCTTTTGTAGTTGGTTTTAGATTGTAACTGCATTTGTGGTATGTATATCAATTGAGTAAAAAGTCTCTAAATAGTCACAGTGATCCCAGTGTATGAACCATCTGGTATTGACTTACTAAACTACAGATTTGTTGAGCTGGTTTTATGTTTCTGGGTATTTTCCTGACTCAGCTATAGTCAACTTTTTGGAGATTGTTCCTTTTTAAATAAAAACAACTAATAAAAACTATTGCATCACTTGATCATCTGTTTATAGTTCCACTAAAATAAACTTGTGTTATATAAATTGATCTATATAGAACATAATTTAGGCACAACTGCTTTATGTGCTGAAGTGTTATCAGCACATTCAGTCCTAGGAAGTTGCCAGCACACACACATTTTTTTGGTGAAACCTTAGGGACTGTGAGGCAGAGGTGCTTTAAATGAGTCTTTCTGAGCAGGAACTGTGGCTGTGTGTTTCTAACTCTTATGAAGCTTAAAGCTGTGGTATACCAGGAACAATATCTAGAAAGCTGATTAAACTAATTTTTTTCCACGAAAGAAACACACAGCAAAAAATTAAATATTTGCTCACCCTGAAAACTGAAAAGCATTAACGATTCTGTGTCTGTGCCATCAATCATCTTTAATGACAGCTCTAATAAAATAAAACCAAATGTCTGTATTCCCATTGCAATAATCAGTCTTATTTCTGATCTCCTTGTATTGCTTTATTTCAGAATTAGCTCTTTGCATGAGAGGATCAAACAGCAGGCTCTGGAAGTACATCACCTGTACTACAGCATCATGCAGCAGCTGATAACAGGGTGGTTAAAAACTGCCAGTGGTAATAAAATAACCACTGTTGTGGTTATCAGCACAGGTGTCTGCTGAGAGCTTTTGGTGGGACCTCGCAAAGCAGAGTTTTACTTCTGTTGATACAGATGCCAAACAACCTCTAAGCACCCAGGAGGGGCTCAGGGTCCTGTTCAGGACCGAGGTGTTGATACGTGGCAGCCAGGTGTGATGCAGGACTGCACGTTTTCCCTGAACTGCCGGGGTCAGCATCCTTCAGAGAGTGATTTGTGGCACAGGGCTGGAGGCATAGCCCTGCCAGCCAGCTAACACATCCACACCTTCCTCACCCTGGGAATCTTGAGCTCATACTGGCTGAACCTTCCTGCGACCTCTTCTGTGCCAGCTTGTGTTGTTTGCCTTGTAGTTGTTGTCTGGAAGGCACCTGAGCTGTCACTAAAGACCCAACCGCCACAGGGTGCTTATTTTCCAAGGGGATTTATCAATGCCCACAATGTTGTTTACATTGTTCTTAGAGATATATTAAAAAAAAAAAAGAAAAAAAAAGATGCGGCTACATGTGAGGTGGTGAAAGGATAGGTACTACCACTCCAGACAGGTTTAGGGTTTGCTTAGGGTTTGTTTTTTCCTTCTTCATGACATTTTATGGAGCTGTACACTCCGTGCTTTTAAGAGAGAAAACCGGGTCTTCAGGAAGGAGTGTGCAGAGGGAGGTCACAGTATTATTGATGTGACATGTGCATGTGACAGTCATGGCAGCTGAAGCCGAAACTTGGGAACTCTTCAGCAAGTGATTACTTTTTGCAGTACAAAATAGATCTCCTTAAGACCCCGCTTTTTCAAAAATTTTAATAATTAAAAAAATATGCTTTAAAAATCACAGGAGGAGATAGGATTGAGAACTGTTAGGGAGATGATCTCATCTCTAAATTACATTTTTAGTTGTTGACTTGGATACAAGTATGGGGAGAGGTAAAGAAAAAACATTTTCCAGATTTTGTGCTCTGGAGTGAAGCATTCCAGCTCATTAACTCAAACTGAAGTTTGTTCTGGGGAAGTTTTGCTAAGTAAGTGGCCCCATGGATCTAGAGATAAGCCTAAATCCAAGATGAATTTTATGCATGCAGTACAGAAAATGTCTTGACTTCAAATGTTCTGCGCAACACATTGTGGATAAAACTAAACCAATGTCCAAAATTCTGCATTATACTTTTTAAATACTAAGTGAGCAAACCCAGGATTTTTGATCTTAACAGCTGTGGGGATAGCAAAGGTCTTAGTTCAAGAAATCAACAAATATGGACCTGCTCTGATTACAGCCTAATGTGTCAATTCATATGAAAATCAAGACACTTGGGAACCCTGCTGTAAGCTTGCAGATACTTGACCTCTGTGAAGAGCCTGACTGGTCCCTCTGCCACTTTTAATGTGCACTTAAAGAAATCTGGTGCTCCTCCCCACCCCCCACTGATGACTGAATATTTCTGAATAACTTGAAATTCACACCCACTTGAAAAGCTGACTTGGGAATACACTTTTTTGGACACATGCTTCATCATATTTCAGCTGTACACAAAGATAAGCATTTTAGAAGTTGGAGGAAGAGCATTTCCTCCTACAGAAGAGAATTTATATTTTCCCTGACATTGCCCAGGCAACACAGGCTTGAATAAAAAATTGACGCTAAAAGCAGAGTTCTCTAGTCTGGGAATCAACACTGTTATTTTATTCCCAGCTACATTCAGTATCCTACTTGATGAAGAGAAGAATGTCCTTCTTAAGTGCAGGGATGTTGGACATATTTTGATGACCCATACAGAAGCTATTAAAGGGCATAGATGCGAATGAAAGAATTTGAAGCTATAGAACTTGAGATTCACTTTGCCCTGATTTTATTCAGCCTCTTCTCCTTCTGCGCTTTCTTGTGTCTTTTTCTCCCTGATGTTAGTAGTGATATTTCATATGTATTACATTTAAAGAATGTTGTATGAGAGGCAGAAACCCATAGTTTCCAAGCAGTACTCTCTTACACAGTATCACAGTCCCTCCTTACAGAATCAGATCTCCTCCTCTGTCTTCCCATTTGGAATCTTTTGCATTCTTAGACCAGCAGCAGTGAGCCACGCACAAACTATGAAGCTACAGAAGCTCATGGGAGATCTGAGCCTGGATCTGCCCAGGCTAACAAGGGCTTTGTACCCAGGTCTTCAGTTCTCTGTGTACCTTTATGAGGGTTATTCATACCACTAAATTTGATATCTATGGAATTTAGAGCATGAGTTAAAAGTGAAGGTAGGCACAAAGACAGAAGAAGCACAAAGACTCCTAATAAAGATTGTCTGAATATCCAAGTGAAGTTTTCCAGGAGATTATATCATTAATGAAGAGAGGTTTGTATCTTGGGAAGCTTTGTCTCATGCGTAAGTTGGAGAGCTAAAGGCCTAAGTAATACAAAAGTTGACTGCCCATTGAATTCAAGAAAGGTTCTTTACTTCCTGCCAACTAGTAGCATCTTCCTTTGCATTTCCAACCACACAGGTATTCAGTTCTGTTCTCCTTGTGTCTAAACAGATACAGGGCATTTGAGAATGTTCAGAGAGAGGCAGCAAAGCCAAACCCACCTAGTGCCCACTGTATGAGAAATAATTGCATAAAGTGGGGAATCTCTCGCCTTCAAAAGAGATGGCTGAGAGGACAGTGTGTTACTCTTCACACCACATAGGATCAAGCTGAGGAACTTAGTGGATATTAAAAGTTTATATGCATTTTAAAAGTTTATATGGATTTGAAGTAGGAATTGTTGGAGGCTGGACAATCTTGCTGAATGGCATGGTGATTCCCTCAGTCTTGATGGCACCAATTCCAGGTGTTTCCTGGCCTTTTTGCTGCCAGGCAGCAGTACAAGATACTATGCACCTTCCAACACTAGCTGGAAGTGATGAGTATGATGATCTACAGTGGTTTGCAATATTGCAGAGAGACAATGACCCACTACATCTGGTCAGGGCAGCAGATAAAATGTGTGTTGCATCTGTGGCTGTGAGAGTTCAAGGAAACTAATGACACCTAAGTCTGCTACACCTTCAGTTGTGATTGTCATAATCACAACCTGAAATAAGGTAGGCTGAATCTTAAGCATACCCATCCTAATTAACCATCATCTTTCCAACCCTGGAGGTGGAAGTCTGCATCCAAATAATCCTAGCAATACAATTTTGTGGTCCCACCATTACTGCACCAAATAAGGGATGTCTTCCTTCTTTTTATATTCTCCCTGCACTGCTGAAAGACCATGCCTTCCAATATCAATAGCACAAACCTGTCTCTCTTCATGGACCAGACTATGAAATGAGTATATAACCATAGGAAATGAGTAGCAAAGTGGTCAGCTCTGCCTACTTTCCTGGCACAGACGCCATTTCCTTGTGGCATGCAGTGCGTAGGAGAGCTTGCCCATTTACAAGGACTCCCAGTACAGTTGCCAACCCTCTCTGTGTCTGTATTCAGAAAACGATCAGTGCTGCTGTCCCAGGGAAAGCTGAAAATGGTATATTGCTCTCACATGCTGAGATGCAAACAGCAGCCTGTCAGTGACACGCCATAGCCCCTCCTGCAACGCCACTCCTTGGTGGCTGATTTGAGAAACAGCTTTTCACAGGCACTACCCAGCCTTTCCCTGTGTGAGCCATTCCACAGCACACGGCTCGGGCAGCAGTAGGCTCGGCACTGGACAGTCCTGCAACACCACCAAGAAGCAGCTGGCTGAGAAATCATTATTGAGTGCCTTTTTCATGTGTTGGTGTTCACTGGAAGTGTGTTCCTTGTAGCTGAGCTTCTCCTGCCAAGTGCTCAGACTCAGTGCTACAGACTGTGGTAACCCACCCCTAATGAATAAGCTTTGGAAAGTTTTCCTGTCTCCTTCTTTATTAGTTATACATTTCTGTAACAGTACTTTAAATAATTTTACTTTTTTTTTTTTTTTTTAACCCTGGAGCCATTTTCTTAGCAGCTAATGGTAGCTACTGATTAATACTACTGTTTGTATCTAAAATAATACCAGAATTCTTTCCAATGAATCAAAGAATAGTTAGAGTGTGAACTTATCAATAAATAACCAAAGCCATATTTGATCTCAACTTGATAACTTTTTGCTTTTCTATTTTTGACAGAACTAACTTCAGTCACTGAGGTAAATAAATCTTCGCTTTTTTCCAAGTAAGAACAAGAGCTCTGTTTTGTTGTAACTAAAAGAATTTACTCATATCAGTAGTCTTATCTTTTTGTCATTTCTATCTTTGTAGCTGGACCCCGTAAAACCAGCAATTCATTAAGAAAATTCCTACTTTACTCCCTAGTAAGACTAAATATTCTTAAACCAGACTTCCAGTTTCCAACACAGAGAAAAAAATGGTGTACAAATGTCCAGTCCCAAGTTATACAAGGAAAGTACAAATACAGGGGTCTCTCAGGAAAACTGGATGTTGCAAATCGAGTGTGGGAAAATGCTGAGAGCTTCAGGTCATGGCTGACATTTAAACTCAACACCTCTGCTTCTGCATTTCTATTACTGGTAGTCAGTGACGTAAAACACTGCTTCGCTGTGGGTTTGATATTGAGATAATCTGTACAATGAGCCACTGAATCCAGCTATATTTACAGACTTAATAAACTCCTTCTGCAGAATATCAGTATGGATACCTAGAAGCAATGTTTGTTTTTAACTTGCAAAGATGTGCTTTTTTGCATGACCTGCACAAGGAAAGTATTAGTATCTACCTCTTCACAAGTGATTTCCATCCCATTATTATTGCCCAGCATTCAAGTAACTGAAAACTGATAGCTACATTTTGCAAGTTAGAAAATTCCAAGAGAAACTTTGTTTCCATACTTTATTTCTGCGGCACCACAGAGGGCCAGAGGTTCATCATCACTGGCCTGTGGTCTCCTTAATAAGGGGAAAGGGCTACATTCACACTGAATCAGCACAGGCCCTGTCTATGCACTGCTCCTGCAGAACAGTCTGGTGGTTTATGGACAAATTATGCTATTTATTTCACATCTTGTTTTGTTTAGGGTTTTTTTAGATATTTTTCTGTAAAACATTTTTCCTTTAGGGAAAGAAAATTACCTCAACTCTTGATGAATTTGTGATTTCGAAGAAGGGAGGCACACTGCAATAAGAGAAATTAGTATAAAAATACTGTTTAGAAACACCCAGGATTGTCACAGAGAATTCTTGAGTAATGTACATGTGGCTGCTAATAAGGCTGTAAATGGCTCCATTACTGCCATCTGGTAGGTATGTCTATTAAAACAGAAGTTTCTCTGCAACCTTTTAAGTCTGGAGGTTTGGCTTGGTTTGGTTTGGTTTGGTTTGGTTTGGGCTTTTTTTGCTGTGGGATGTTGCTGAATCATTAAGAGAATCATGGCAGTGTTAATAAAATGATTTATGAAGTTATCAAAATGCCAATTGTGACAAATTAGATCCTAAACTCAACTCACTCCTAAACTGGAGTTTGATTTTGTCAAACCAACTTTACCTCAGCTTTGGTCATCAGCCCTTCATACCATGAAAGGTAGTAAAGGCCTGAGTGCACAAAGTCAAGCTCTAGGGCTTTCTTCTTCCAACAGTGAAGGCTGTGGTCTGACCTGGGGGAGATATTCTGTGTGTACATCAGCATGTAATTGCAGTGTCATCTACAAAACCTGTTATACCTGAAGAGGGAGGTGGGGGGGAAAAGGATACCTTAACTTCCAAGGTTATTTTCACTCCACGAAACCTTTTTGTACGATCCATTGTGGGTCGCTACAGAAATATAGCCAAGCTGGGGAAAGCAGGGTAAGATAACAAGCAGGTAGCTTGTACATGTTTGTTTGTACACCCCATGCTTCTATTCACAGAGACTGCAGGCAGAACGTAGGGCAATCTAGACACCCACACATACTTGTCCAAAAGGCTAGAAGGACCAACAAAAGCACTAGCAAACAAAAACCCATTTTAAGTAAGAAGTTACTGCCTACCTGATTAGTGCCATCACCACACAGCAGCTCTTTGCTGACCCTAAAGTCATGGCAAACTGCAAACGATCCAAGATTTAGAGACACTGGCACAAATTTCAGCATTAGGCAGGGCCAAAGAGAAGCATGGCTTACAGCAAAAATAATAGAACACTCTCCTTTGAAATGAGACTTTTAAATCCACTATTCAAAGAAAAGTGAGTTTCTTCTCAAGATACTAAGATACTTCTTACAATACTTGAAATAATCCATTTATCGGTGATACTAATTGAAAGATACCCTAGTCAGGCAGAGCAAAAAGTGTTGAATGATAGAAATTTTTAATAATAATAATAATAATATTACTAATAATGCTTTATGATGTTTGGTTTCAGGAGTTTTTCAGCATTTTCAGCATTGGTTTTGCACACTTCATCAGAGAAGCACAGCAGTGGGATGCAAGCATCACTGGTATTTCATGTTTGACACTATGCAGGTTACAGTGAGAAAAGCTTCCCCTTAAATGTTTAGTTACACTAACAGTGTTGATATGATATTTCTGTTCTAATGAGCTGCATGTCGGCGTTTTTCTCATGTTATACAGGGCATTTTTGGTCAGTTCACATCTGCGGGTTGTGTCCAACTGTCAGTAAAGAGATATTCCTATGGTGTTCTTTAATCACTTATAGCAAATTCAGGCTTGGTCCAGACAATTTTGACAAAAGCAGGAAAAGCTTTAGAGATTATTTATTTTAGAAATGTAGTCAGTCACCAAGGTGCTGCGAGGATGGGAGGCCCCAGCCAGTGCAGCCCAGCCCAGCACCTCTGCATGAAGGCGATCCCAGCTGCTGAGGCAGCACGGCCGGAAGGTACAAAAAAATGCCCCTAGTGATACCTGGCACCTCCTGATGCCTGGGTGACCTCACTGAAGAAGAGGCTCATGCACAGACTCACAAAGATTTAGAGCATAAAGAGATTTGACACACCAAAGCAGGCAGAGATAGCAGCTCTAACATGCTGACAGCTGGCATGGGATTCCCCTAACAGCCAGGATGGAGAAGCCTGTGGCAGTGGAAAATGCTAACCTGCAGTCAGCAGCTACAGCTAAAGAGTGATCGTGGGTGTTCCTACCACCCTTTGGCACTGGGCAAAGTCCGCAGGTGCCACAGGGCCCTTCCTGTTTCCACAACATAGGGGGTGTGTTTCTCTGGTGTTTCCACCTCATCTTTGATTCCTCCTAGTTTTCATCAATCCCAGCCAGCTCCATCCCGCACTCAGAAGTCTCATTTAATCTAACTGATGGATAAGAAGCATATGCAACTTTTTCAATAAGATTTCTGACTTCACCCTTTTAACCCAGAGAATAACTATAAATAGTTTATAATGTCTGGGATTTCCACAGCCTAAGTGCAGCTATAAATAGTTCTAAACATTTTCCCACTTCATGCTTTTGAAAAGAACATTCTCCACTTCCTTTCTTGGAGAACCCCTGGGAATAATGCTAGATCACAGCTCAGAAAATATGTATATTAGGAGGGTTTAGCAAGACGGAGCTTCAGCAGCTCTCGGGCTAATTTCGCGTCAGGAAAGGGTCAGGCGTCCTTCGCCAGGAGTTCGTGTCCGCGATGCCCCCGGGCGGCTCTCGCCAGCCGGTTGCGGTCTGTCCGTGCCCGCTCATCCGCCCGGGACGCGGGGCTGCTGTGGCTGCCGGCGGCGCTGCTCCCGCTCCGCTCCCGCTCCGCTCCGCTCCGGCCGCGCACGGCGGGGCCCGGCCGCGCTTACGTGCAGGACGTGTGCGCTCGGCGGGCGCTATTTTAAACACCAGAGCAGGACACGTCCCGCCGCTCGCATTTACGCACGGCCTCCAGCGGCCCCGACCCGGAGCCGCCGGTCCGCGCCCGCCCGCCGAAGGCCCGGGGCCGGCGGGAGCGGGCCGGCAATGGGCCGGGAAGGGCCCGGCAGGGAAGGGGCCGGGAATGGCCGGGAAGGGTCCGGCAGGGAAGGGGCCGGGAATGGCCGGGAAGGGCCCGGCAGGGAAGGGGCCGGGAATGGCCGGGAAGGGCCCGGCAGGGAAGGGGCCGTGAGGGCGCGGGCAGGGCCCGGCCGGGAATGGCGCCCCCTGCCGCCCGCCCGCGGGGCACCGCGCAAGGAAGCGGCGGCTTCCAACGGGAGGGAATTCCCGCCCGGGCCAGGAGCGAGGTCCAAGCTCGGTACCGGAAAGCTGATGACAAGAACGGGAGAAAGCGTGACCTAATGGCACATTATGTCCTGCCATTCTGCCCTTCTTTTCCTCCATCTTCCCTTTTTTATTTTGCCTTAAGCAACCACATTGCTTTCACTTTAAAACCTCTAAAATCGCTGATACCTATTTTACCCATGATGTGAAGATATTTGAAGCTGATGATCAGAAAAAAATGGAGTTTATCACTACAGAAGATGATAAGTTATTTGCTCAGAGAGAGTAGATCATGTACCTCCTAATGAACAGGCATTTGCAAGATGCAGCTACAGGGAATGGCTTCACACAAAAATTTAGGAAGCGCAGGGAGCAGAACACCTCAGTTGAGAGACCCAGACCATTTATGCTACATAGCCCAGAAAAACGTTCATGTGAGAAATATGAAAGCAGAAAATCACATTATGCCATTATATCTTTTAAAAGTACAGAGCGGTTTGATGAGATGATTATATGCACGGCTTCATGTCTACAGAAAACTAGATGAGCAGTAATGAAAGACAAGTTTCAAAACAAACATTTTTAAATTTGGCCCAGGAACTGGCAGGGATGTTGAGTTCCTAATATTAGATGGCAATGACTTTCTGTAAACAAGGAGCATGAGAAGAGAAAGTCCTAACCCCATAGGGCTCCAGCAACTCAGAGAACCTCCATAGTATAAGGTGTAAAGTGTGTGATTCCTAATACTAAGAGCACAATAAAATGGTTTATCACACATAAATACAAGCTGAGATGCTTGCAGGAATTCATATTTGCTTTCTTTTGACACTTTAAATCAAAATAGCTCTAAATTTGTATCTATGCAATAGCAAATTTGTATACAAAATGAATGCAAATTGTTTGTAATACATGCAATACCAAAATGCTGATTCCTTAAAAAAAACCCAACACTTCCACAAGTATTACTGTCATGGCCTGTTCACAGATTTGTTACATGGTATGCAAACTCTGCACCCACTTAAATGCTTGTACACTGAATGAAGTATGGCTCACTTCAAAAATACCTCCTTTTTACATTGACTAGATTTTAGTTGGTCCAGATAAAGAGGCTGTTGAGATAACAGAAAATTCCTCATCACAGAGAAGATCTGACTGTGCACAGGAAAAGAGAGCTCTCTGCACAGCCACCTCTGACAAAATCTTTGAAGACTTTGGTAGTTTCACATTGTGGAGGGGATTGAATATTCCTTTTTCTCAAATCCATTGCAGCAGACAGAATGTGGGAACATAACAAACCTTTGTATCACAGCTGATCAACCAAAAAAACCCAAGTCATCCAATCAGTGAGTGCTCTGTAGTCTACTTAGAAATGCTCTACACATCACAGATTACCTCTGTATAAAGACAAGCCTGATCTCTCGATGTAGTGGCCAGCACATACTCTCATTCAGGGTATTTTTAAATGAGAATTGAAATGCCTATACCAGCAGGCCAGTAAAATGATTCTGCTGTTATGACAGTAAGAACATAGTCCGAAACAAAGGTAAAGAAATAACCACAGCTTTGATATACAACACTCCTTCCTCCTTGGAAAGAGCACTAAGAATCTGCCAAGCAGTATGGTGCACTTGAAATTATGCAGGATAATCCCAGGAATTTCTGTGAAGTCAAAAGAAAAAAAAATTTACAGCTTCTGTCTTATTGTCACAAAGTACTCTGTAAGCACTCATGCTCCTTGGCCCAGTTTCTTCTCTTTCCAATCTTGTTTTTCAAGTGGAGCTCCTTTACTAGCGAGCATTCATTTGAATAGTCATAATACGAGCCACAGCCTCTGAACTGGCAATTTTATTCATCTCCCTTCTGTGCAGTGTTTTTCTTCTGCATGTCCCTATCTGTGTAGGACATAATGCAATTCGCTCTAATGGATTGAACTCAAAACACTGCTCCCATTTGGCATGGAGCGAGTTCTTACAGAACCCAAAAGCCAAATGCATGTGTTCCAAACAGAAGTAATATGCTACAAGGGCTTGGTTCAAGGTTCAAGCCTTAAGACTTGTCTAGGTAAGATCTACTACATAGATGTGGAAGTAAGCTGAGATTGGAAAAAGTTAAATGATCAAGCTGAAATGTTATTTAAATAACATGAATTAAAAGCTCCAGCCTAGCTGCAAAGAATTAAAAAGGGCACAAGCTTGGCAATGCTCCTAAGGCAGTAAAAGCAATGTTTAGAGAGAAAGAAATCTTTGTTAGAATGCAAAAAGGAAACTAAAATTGGCAAAATGGAGCAAAGAAAATGTATCTGGGTGATCGCAAACTGACAGAATACAAATCTCCCTCAATACAAGGAGAATCTCCATTAATTTCAGCAGGGCCACTGTCAAAAATCTCATCATATCAAGGTGAAATCCCAGAAATTTCATAGGCTATTTTTTAAACTGCATTTAATTTGTAGTTGCTTCTGTCACATCTCACTCTCCAGTGTCACACTCAAAGGGACGAAGGTCAGTTGCTTCTTCCATACCCATCTTTGTTATGGGAAATGCTGTCTTGAGAAATCAAATCCTCTCCTGTTGGCAGCAATGGGGCTCTTGCTGATCATTTCAGTAAAATGGGAACATGGACACCAGCCTCCCTGGGAAATCCACAGCAAGTGGGAAGGAACCTAAACTTCTTGCCTCTTCAAAGGAAACCATTAGCCAGAGGAGTGAGATCACATTAAGTGGGTGTGATGGCTGACTTGCCAAAAAGGGGTGGGCTCACCACCTCCTCTGCAGAGGACCCAATCCAGTATGGGCACATTGAGAGATCAGCTTGCTGATTTGGGAGCATGATTAGCCTTTGTTTCTTGTTTCAGCCGGTTAATCTTCTGTGGAATCATCTGCTTGACCGACTTGTGGTCACATCTAAATCCCAGCTCAGGGAAGCAGTGTGTGAGCACAGGGATGTGGGGAGCTGGCCTGCTTCATACCCAACTTATATTGTGAAATTGCCCCATAAGAAAAGTCTAATCAGAATTCTCAGCACTCAACTGTGAAGGACTAAGATGAGAGTTTCTACACAGCGCAATTAATGAGATGAATGAGCATCCATTTTCCTAAATGGCAAGCCTGCCATTGAAAACTAGTTGGGGAAAATCAATACAATTTCTTGGAGGTTTATATTGCTTCAGAGCGCATTTATCCTCCCATCTCACCCTGGCAATGAGAAAGTCTCTAGGAAAGATTGTGGAGGAGGGATGTGTGCTGCCCTGGATCTGCAAAGTCCTTTAAACCTGCTAGACAGGGTAGACAGGGCAGGGAGGTGAGGTAAGCCCTGAGGGGAGCAGGCAGCTGACATGGCGATTTCTCTGAATCCACAAAGCCCCTGGAAGGGTTGCTCTGACCTCAGATTTTCAGAGGGTTTACTCTGGCCACCATATCATTGCCAGCCAACTCACAGTGTCCCTGGCAGGGCAGCACTAATAATAACCCAACTACAGCAAATGTCATCACTTCCCACAGCCCCTTCCCTGCTGAGCCAGGCACTCAGAGATTCAACACAACGGGGGGAAAAGGGACATTCCTCACCCAGTGTGAATACAATCAAAACATGTCACGGTACTTCTAATTAAATCCTGCTTAAAATTACTGCCTCTGTAGAATTGCCTGCAAGGAAAAAGCCCCAGAATAACTCGGTTACCATGTAGTTCAATTCACCATTGTTGTCTGTGATCAACGCCAAACACATCCGAGAAAAGGCCATCACTGACATAAATTCCTGCAATCGCATGAACAAGTAGAAATGTCTTCCTGACTGCACCTGGGATTAGGCCAACGATACATTAAAAGCCTTTGCAATTTTCTTGTAGGTGGTGTAACCACAGAGGCTCTCTGTATTGAAATAATTAGGACTTTGGAGATTCCCTAAACAAGTTCTCATGAGAAAAGAGTTTCTGGGTAAGGTTTCAGGACTCTGGTAAATTGCTCAGGCCGGAATATGATTACAATATCTCTTGCAGTGACAGAAAGTAAAAAATCACAATGTAATACTGTAAATGACTCCCTTCAGCTGGAAATGGGATATTACATGATCTGCTGATATTTGTTTCTTTATATTTTCAAAGCCAAGTTAGATGAACGCTATGTATCTTCTGTGATGGCACTGACTGATGAAACACTTTGGAAATTATCCGTTCATATACCTATATGCTTATTACAACAGAAGGATGGAAATTTAACTGTATTCATCACTTCCACTGACTTATTTTTTTTCTTATGAATCTAACTTTAGTTTTACAGGACTGGATTATGTGAAACTAAGGAGTACACTTGTGCTGCTGCATGGGAAATGTCTTGTTTTTAATGAGTTGCCAACTTAATGACCTGTGGGATTTCAAAGTTCCTTTTTGGTTTTAAAGGAAATGATTAATATATATTCTGTCTTTAATTATAGTGCTGTAATTGTGTGAAAGGAATTCCATTCATTCTTTTCTTCATTTAAATGTTTTACATTTGTGAATGTTAGGCAAAATATTCTCCTAAAAGCTCTGTCTGTAAAATAGATGTATAATATTATTCACTTTCAAATATGAGAATAATGAGACTGGTATGCCTCAGTTTGGGGCAGAATATTTTGATTCTTACTTTAAAAGGATAGACAAGTTATTTAAATAATTGCTTGACTAAAATAAATTGAATTTATATGGAAATAAATGCATGGCTTCAAGTATCTATTAATGTAATACTGCCCCTTATTTTTTTACAAATGTTACAAAACAGGAAATGTTACGTGTATATTTTTGTTGATACTGTAAATGGCTACTACAGCCCACTAGCAAATGTCCTAGGATAAATTTGGATAATTGGTAATTATATTTCAGAAAGAAAATCTTAATCCTACTGCTTTGTCTGTATAATCTAAGGATTTTCTAACTCTGAAAATGATTCACTACTTCTTTCTCCTGTTTTTGCCCCATGTAATTAGGAGATCAACTTTTAGGGTTTTTAAGCGCTTATGTATGTGCTGCATACAAATCCCATCCCTGTGACTCAGACATTTTGATCCTTTGGTTATCAGCCGGATATTTTTCAACAACCTGTAAATCTCTAGAAATAAACATTTTTTTTCTGAATTTTCTTTATACATAAGGAGAGTCTGATTTTGCAAAATTGTGATTTAGAAAAACCTTTTAGGGTGCACACCACCACCCCACACAGATGCAGAACACCCTTCTCCCACTACTTACTCAGCTTTCCTGCTCCACACCAGACACCACACCAGGGGCTCTTACCAGGTATCCCTAATTTGGTTTCCCAGATGGTCTGGCCTAGGGAGCAAGATCCTCTCCTTAATTTGGATCACAAGGACAAGACAGACTTACTGTATGAGACCAGAACATTTTCTTTCACATATGTCTGAAGACTTTATTTCTTTGGGGTTTTGAGTAGCCCCTAGACCTTTAAAAACACATGTGAAACCTGGTTCACCACTCCTTATATGCACCTCTCCATCCTACCAGAGACAACTGGCTCTTCCCCCAGCAGCACCACCACCAAAAAGGGAACACAGACTAGGAAAGGACTATCTGGGTCATCAAATCCCAGTCGTCTGCTATCTCAGGACCATGTCATAATCCATTTATAAAGTTATCAAGCTCCATCTTAAAACTACTTAGGCTTTGTTGCCTCTCTGCACCTGTTAGGAAGATCTCATTCCCAAGTTATAAGCTTCTGTCTTCTAACAGAATTACCTAATATTAATCTTCTAGTGCATTGACTTGCATTTTGGACAATTACAATTAATCCCACTTCCATTTCTCCAGTTCTCATCTACCCTGTTAACCTTTAGTGTTTTGCCTTTACAGAGCTGCACTGGGACGGATGTAATTTTAAGACATTTATTTGATACACAAGAACTGCATTATCATTCTGCCCATAAACAGAAAAGGCTCTACTTTCCCAGCAAGGTTAGACTGACCTTGCTTGTTAGCTCAGAAAGAAAAATATGTACACATTCCATAAAGGAGTGTGCCAGCATCTTCTGCTAGAAGTGAAGTGCAAAGTTAAATCACAATAATACATCGCCACAGGATTACGAAAGGAGTATTGAGGGCAATTTTCACAAATGTTATTGTGTAGCCAAAAAGAATTCCACTATATTTACAAAAAATTATAACTTAATTTATTAATGTAAGAATCAGTATGGTTATGAAATACTTAGAAAAAGAATTGGCAAAGCAGACAACAAGATAAAAACATAAGTAAGGCTAATTTTCTGCAGCTTTCCCTCAACTGTGTTTCTGGAAACTCTGCCTCCAGCTTAACTGTCAGACATGTCAAAATGAGCAAGACAAGCAACTGAACAGGAATGATGGCTTTATTTCTCTATAAGTAAGCACGGAGCTTTGACCTCACTGTGTCTGCACGTGAACCAGCACACCCCAGGCACTAGTCTGATGGGCCACTGCCATTACTGTCAGGTGTTTCTACCTCCTCTGTCCTCACCAGACACCCAGTTCTGTGCCACTGAGAAAGAACAATAGCACACATCTACTTTTTGTGGCAAAGTCATTACAAAAAACATTTAAGAGTATCAGGCTCAAGACCAGTCTTTGAGGATCTCTGATTTCACAGTAGTTCTCTTTTCTCTTCAGCTAGTTCCTCACCTTGCCTACAGTTCTAATGCTGATCTTCAGGTTCTCCACTTTAATTACTAATTTTCCATTTGGCACTTTATCGAGTCTTCTTGTGAAAATGAGAACCCTTATTACAATTTTTCAGTTACCTTACTAAATAATATTAAAATGCAATTTGCATTTTATCCTCTTTTGCAGCAATTTTAGTCTCTTCGGTATTTTTTTCCATCAAAAACAGATGTTTAAGTCCTGTTAAATCGTACTGAAAGACTATCCAGAATACTCTTCCTAAATATAGCATGTATTGACCATGTATTGATATAATTGAAACCTTGCAAGCTGCAGAATCAATGTTATCTGTTTTCTTCATGCACACAGCACATTCTGCCTATCCTCAGTAGACCATGAAAGCACTCCTGGTAGATGAACAGTAATTTAAAAAGTCAATAAATTCCTCCATTCAGGCATTTCAAGTAGGTTAATGGGAAATGAACACAATTTATATTGCCCAAGGTAGAACTGGATAACTTGCATTTACTCTGGATTACATTAGCAATCTCTGTTGTACCAGTGTGACACCTCCCTGCAGGCCCCTTTGGAGAAAGAACACAATTTCTTGCAGCCTGTGATGGTGATTCCCATCTCTGTTTCTAACTTCTCTTCTCCGGAACTCTGAACAGAATGATTATGTATGCAGGGAGGAGCTAGATGTATCTCACAAAGAGTAAATCTACAGCATATTATGTCCTCACTTTTACAGTCCACAGAGTATATGGGAGATTGTCCTTCCTTAGGATACTGCAGCCACCTTTGAGACAAAAATATTGCTCTTTATTTTCTTTTTTTTACACATTATTCCTTTCAAAAAGTCTACTCAGGTAGAATACTAGTGGTGCTGGGTTTGTTGCTTTGATCCAGTGGTCTTGGGTGTTCACACCTGGTTTATCATTTTGATTCTCCCTTTATGGCTGCTTGGTTCTTATCTCTCTAGGCAAAAGCATTTGTAAAACATGAAATAACTATTCTTAGCTCTTCTTAATGCAAGAGGCTTGAAGTCATTCATATCTTGAAATGTGTCATTTTGCATTTCTGTGCTTCTGTCTCAAGACAGAAAGTCATTGCCAAAGTCACCAACAGGCATTTTAGGCCTGGCAATTTCACCATCAGTGTCTTTGGGCATTGAGATGGTTGTTTCATTAATATATCAGCATATTTTATTTTTATTTCCCTGAGTGGTTCTTTGCAGGATACAGGGATAAAAATGGCCTATAGTCAAGGAGTGGGCAACCCTCTATCCTGTTACATCTATTCATTCACAAATTACAGGTGAACATACAGAGAATTGTGACTTTGCATGTGTGAATCTTCTATGAAGTCACTGACTGCTTTATATCTCCGATAATTCCTTTGGAGGTGAACAGGGACTAGTTTTGCTGATGCAGGATATATTATACAAACATTAATACTCTTTTTCCTTGGTGTTACAATGTCAGGCAAGGACATCACCTCCCCTTTACAGGGTAAGGGTATCACCTACTCTTTACAGCAAGAAGGAGTAGGTAGAGTGAAAATCAGCCAGCTACTTCTGGCTGTGTTCTTACACTGGTGTCTCATCTGTAGGCAAATGGCTTGAGCACTGTCTCCAGTGTTCTGAGACTAGAAACTGTGACAAAATTATTGTGGGAGGTAGCAAAAGGACCAACCAACTGCTGTGCCGCTCTCCTTTCTACATAGTTTATTGCTTTTTAAGCAGAGGGCTGTACTTCTGTTTGTCTTATGCAACTTACCAGCATTAAAGCAACATGGTCCTGCTCTGAAAAGTTCAATAGAGAAGGAGAACTTTGTTTTGCAAAAATATTCTGTTACTTCATAATATAATGTCCTTCTGTTGGGAACAATACCCTACTTGGAAAAAAAAGGTGTGGAAGTGCAGCTCCAGGGAGCTGGAGGTGGATTGCCCCCGAGCCGTGGGCAATGGGAGTCCCTGCGCGGCAGGCTGTCCCACAGCTGTGGACACTGAGAGCTCCAGCTATCAAGGAAGAACGAGCCTGGAAGCCCTGAGAGCCACAGCTCCCAGCACTTCCCAGATCTCTGCCAAGGATCCAGGTCAGCAAGCTGTCAGGAAGCTGAGTAGGGTTCTCATTGAAACACTAGATTTTGATGAGTCAGCAAATGCTCAATTAAAAACATGTCAGAATTTTTCCAACCAGCTCTACTGACAATCTAAACAAACAAAGGGTGTGGGGAAGAAATATTATCCTTATTTTACACCAAGGGGACTGAAGCACAGAGATATAATGTCAGGTCTGCAGTCCGGAGGCAAACTTAGATTTCATGTCATCCCTTGATCACAAGAGTCTCTTTACTGTAAGCTTAATTTGCCATTACAATGACCTTGTGAGATAAGTATTACTTAATTTTATAAATGGGAAACCAAAATAACTTGCACAGCAGCAGATGGGAAGCCTGCATCTTAAGCCCAGTGCTCCTAAAGCTGCAGAACTTTAGGAGCAAGCCTACCTGTTTCTTTCGTGCACAAGGTACACAGGTAAGATACAGCCAGACTCAGGCAACCTTGCAGCAATGGTGTAGATTCCTACAGCAAAATACTCCTGTGCCACAGTCTTCTTATACTGAAGCCATACTGTCCATGCAAAAATGCTGGTTTACTATGACTAAAACCCTCGTAGGTGGCTGGGGGTAGTATAGAACAAAACTTTAGATGGAAGGAGATAACTAACTCTTCCCTAAACACTCATATATACAGTTCAACTGGTTTTCCTGGTTCTGCTAAACACAAGCAGCTATATTCTCTATCTAGGCATGACACATTCATTCTCTTCCCAGGTCTTTCATGATCCCAGGTTTTTCAGGCTTCTCTATGTAAATATTAACTCATCCTTCAGCTGTGTTTCCACTGTGAACACAGCCCTAATTGTAGAGAAGAACTGCAGCATCACCTGGTATCAAAGTCAGTTTTCATTAATAGATTTTAATTTCAAATTTTGAAGAGCTTTTCTTTGTCATCCTGTCTTTGTTTATTTTAAAATTTAGGGTTGAAATTTCCTAAACTCCATTATTTTAGGGAATATAGCTATGACAAATCTGCTATTCTGCTATGCTGCTCATAACCCTTTTAATTTTTACTACTTTTGGCTTTAGAACGGGGATTTGTTTGATATGGTCACAAGTAGCATTTGAGCTATGGACATGACTTCTGCTCCTAAGGTGAAAATTGGCTCAAATTTGCCAAAGTCACAACCTCTGATAAATCTGTTTGTAACTGCATAATACAGAACCCAAGTTTACCAGCTAAAATGCACAAATCCTGGCTCACTGAACAGGCTGTATGGATGCTGTCCTTCCTGAGAGACTCCTGCTTTGACCCCTTCAGGCCCTCCAAGGACCAGCTGGAGGGCCACAGTACCTTATTTCTGCCATTCTCTCAGTGCTGTCCCTGCCTGCACCCAAGTGCCACAGAGGCAGAGGCCACCCAAGTTACATACAAAGGGACTGAGAGCTTGACCAAATGAGGGGGGAAAGGCCAAGCCAGAACTGCTGGTCTAGGGTGAAGCTGTGGCTGAGAATTGTTGAGGAAAGACTGGACTGTGACCAAGTAGGCAGGAAGTAAAAATTAAAATTGCTCTGGCAAAGAGAATTTGACATAAAGAAGAGTGGATAACAGGATTAGGAGCTCTCAGGGGAAATTAAGAGCAAACCAGGATTCACTAGGAAAAAAAAAGAGATGGACATTGTGTGAGAAATGTGAATGGGATGCACAGAGTCATGGGAGTAGAATTAGCTAGGTTTGCCTGGGAAGGAGATTGGAAAAAAATATGTAGAGGCAGAGCTGAGAACCAAATGATGTATTTTGGAAGGGAGACTGAGAGTTTGATAGAGGAAGACTGGAAACAGAGGAAAGAGAAAACTTTGAGGCAGATGAAAGATGATAGTGATCCAGCTTGATGCAAAAGAGTCTGTGTTCCTTAAAACTGTTTCCTCCACAATCTGCAGAGTCTTGAAAATCACCGTATATTTGGTGTCAGCAGATATGTATAAGAATCATTGGAAAAAATGTGCTTCTCCTCATTTACTAGTTTGGTTTATTAAATGATGACATATTATACTAGACCTGTATCAGAGATTCTGCAAGTTATTTTTATGGATAAGTCTTATGAGTGAACATAATATCTCACATGAAGATTTGGGGTTTATTTTTGTAAAAGAAGAATGACTTGCAAAATGAAACTCTAAAAATTAGCAAATGCCATGAGTAATCCTGCCTATGCTTGCAAGACAGAAGCTTGCAGGAACAGCTTTCATATGGGGCAAAACTGAGTAAAATTCAGTACGAAAACAAATCACCTAAAGGGCATGTTATGGAGATCTTTAAAAATCATGAGTGGCACAAAAAACGGAGTGGAAAGGGGGTTTCTGTCTCTTTCAATACAAGCTCTAAGGCACATAAAATGAAATTACAATGAGGCAGGTTCAAAACAAAAGGAGATTCTACTGCTTGTCACAGACTGCTGTAGGGCTAAAAACCAATATGGGTAAAGGGAAGAATGGGTAGACACACTTAGGATAAATCTGTTGGTGAATTAGATCTGGCTCCAAACCCTGAACCACAAAGCAGGGTTTGGAGAAGGCTAGGAGAGCTTGGGAGAAGTTTGCCCCATCCTTACTTCTTCTTTGTCTGCCATTCTTACTGACGTGTAGGGGCAAAAAGAATAACCAAATCCTTAACAAGGAATCTCCTGGGAGGCAGGAATGCCTCAATTAGTGTACAGCTGAACTTGAGTTTCCCCATCACTGCAAGGGCATGATGCAGAAGGCTGTGTAAATCACACCACAAACACAACTCTGGCCACTGCCACCCAGGACAAATAGTCAAGAACTAGCTCAGAACACAAGCTGGCCCACTGTGATCCCTCCTTGTCTGGTGGTAAGAGACATCCTTTCTGGGCAAGACCTGAAGGTAAGGAATGGAACGAGCAGAGCACAGGCATGTAGACACGTTACTGAGGTGAACCAGTCAGATGTTGTGCAGCCTTATGTTCTGTGTGAGGGCAGACAAGGAATCCAATGGGACAGAGGAACAAGGAGCCCTGCAAGGACAGAATCAGGGATAGACAGGAACTACCAACATTTCTCACCTGAGGTCAGAGAGGATTGCAGGATTCAAGGAAGCCTTCATTTCCTTGAGCAAATGCAGAGAGATGCAGAAGGTCATGGCCATTGTTAGAAAAAAGGCACACATCTAGAGGACCTGTAATCTAAACAAGTCTATTTGTCTAAACTAGTCAGACTGTAATCTAAGCTAATTATTTTTTTATGTTAAATTAAACAATTGCTACAAAAATGCACCTTCAACATGAGAGATGTTCATTACTCTTACCCTGCAGGTCACCTACCTCAGTGGTGGGAGGTATGAGTTTGATACCCTCAACACACTGAATCCATGTCTAATCCAGTCCTCTGAAGTCTGTTGGTATCTTCTCTAGCCATGTTTTACAAAGCGTGTTACCAAACTTTGAGAGAGATCTGTGGGTTGTGGATCTCAAGTGGACACATGTGCTTCTGAAATACAGAATGAGAGCTTGTAAGAACATACTTAGGCCACAAGGCTGTCCCCAGTGTTTCAGTTTACCTGGCCCTACACAAATACGTATTGAGTCTGCTAACTGTAATCAACTTCCTGCGCAGACTAATGATGGCCATGGATCCTATCATGCACTGCTTTGCTCTCTGCATGACATGCACTGCATAGCAAGCCTAAGCTCCCAGTCAAAGTCCTTGACTCCAGGAATTCAGGTGCTTCAATCCTTATTTGGATCTAGATTTTCGGCCCTAATATCTGTGCCTTGTTTCTCAACATTTACCAACAGAACTGATACCAATAAATCATCTTCCAGGATATTGTTGAAGCTAAGACCATCTTAAAAGGTTTAAAATTTAAAGCTCAAGGCAGTTTGATTTGTATCTAATGTTATCTGGCTTTGCTTAGTCTATTGACAGTTGCAGTGAGTGGGTGACGGAATTGTGAAACATGCTTTTGTGAGTAGCAGAATGGGAAACTCCCTTAACGTTCAGAGTTGGTGCTTAGCAATACAGTTTGTGGTTCCTTCTAGAGACAGTTACTGGTATTTTCACTATCAGATTAACATCTGATATTTTTTCAGAGCTTGGTGAGCTTGGCCACTTCAGGTGTGGCAACCAGCAGCAGAATAACCTAACACTAGAATACTCAGGTTCATACCAAATAATTAGGTTCACACAAAACAGACTGAGCACCTTACACATGGCTCACCAATGCTTTCCCCCCAAAATTTCAGGCTTGTTTATTCTTTTAAATGTTAAGAAAAAAATAAAACCTTAACAGGTTTGAAGTCTTAATATCCTAAATGGAGTACTAATCACCCTAAATTGGGTGATTTTTCTTCTTCCAGCTGAAAGTAAAATGCCCAGGAAGCAATTTGGTTAAAGGAGGTGTAATTGGGGCCTATGCTTTCATAAGACTAGAAATGACAAATTATAGGGAATATCAGAACATTTTTCTTATTTTGCCTCTGACATCTACAATGTGAAAGACCAGTACTCAAATTCCTGTGGCACAATTCAGAGGAATCTCCGACAAAAAGCATCTATGAATCAAGAAAAGCAAGGACTTGGTGGCAGCGTCCCAGATCCCATCACTGTGGTATATTCGTTCCTTGAATGGAAAAGTTTGAGTTTCATTCAGTTGCAGACATTACAACCCCATATTACGGTATCATACTGATATAATTCTACTAGTAAATTAAGCCCTAAGCCAGAGCACATGGACTCTCTGCTTCTTATGTAACTAAAATGGTATCTATGCATTTGATAACAGATACTTCACAAAGAGAGGAAATACATTAAAACAATCTGTAGAAAAGATCCAATTATGAAAAGCAGAAACAAAGTGTGTGAACATGGGCATGTGTGTGTGGTATGGGATGGTAAAATACTAAGAATACTGAAAAAGCATAAACTGGAAGGAAAAAATAAAATTCAAAGAGTGTAACAAAAAAGGAAAACATGTAATGTAAAATACAGCAAAGAAAATATAGGCAGTTTTTGTAATATTGGGGAAAAACATTCAAAGGAATAAAAAGGAAACATTCTAAAACTGGTAAAGACATGGTTTTTATACCTAAGACTAATGAACTGAAGGATGCCATTTTCAACACACACTAAAAACCAGCTAGCACGAGGTCAACAATAGCAAAGGACAAAGCTTGTCCCAGTTAAAACCTGGCAAAGGACACACATCTTAGCAGAAGGTATTGCACATCCACTTCTTTCAAAACAATGAGATCTCCACAAGCTTCAGGATAGAACTATTTTTAAAGACAAGGAATAAATACTTCATTCACTACAGCCTAGAGCTCAGTAAGAAATTTCTTCTGGGAAGGTTATTAGACTGTTTTCTGCAAGACCTCTTGCATTTTCTTCAAAAGCAGATGGTGCCTCCGGCTTCTGCTGCCAGCAGGTTTTTGGGGGCAGAGACTGGGGGTCGGAGAAGCGAGGACGGGCGGCAGGGAGCTGCCTGCCTGTGCGGGAACGTCCGGGCGCCAGCCGGGCACGTGAAACGCCTCCTAAACCCGAGCACCGCCGTGCCTGGAGCTGGCACAGGGAGAACTGCGACTTCTTCAGTGCTCCACTTTGGACTCATAGGCCGAAAGTGCGGGGAGGGGGGCGGGGCACGGCCAGGAAAAAGGAGTAAATGTTCTTCTAACTAATGCCAGGTTACAATTAATACAAAATAAACTCATCAGTTATAAACGCGTGCGCCTCGTTTTCCACGGAGCCGAGCAGCCCGGCCCCTGCTGCAGCCGCTTCTTGCTGGGGAGTGATGGGATGGGGACGGAGCCAGGGCCGGTGCCGGTGCCCCAGCTCGGGCCGGGGCCGCTCCGGTTCCCGCTCCCGGCCAGGCCCGGCGCCAGCGCGGCCCCTCCTTCGCTCGCTCGCTCCCTCCCGCCCGGAAGCGCCGCGGCCGCGGGGCCGCCTTCCTGCGGCGGGACTCCGCCTCCGCCGGGCAAGATGGTGGCTGCGGCGGCGCTGGAGGAGCCGTGAGCTGGGGTCCGCTCCTGCCGCTCTCTTTCTCCCCGTCCCTCCCGGCCGCGGTCGCCGCCGCCGTTGCTGCTTCGCGGCCGCCTGGCGGGTGTGCCCGGCGCGGCGGGCGATGCGGGCGGCGGGGCTGCGGGGCTGTGTGTGAGCGCGCCGCCCATGTGGGTGTCCCGGTGAGGCCGGGGGCAGCGGGAAGATGCTGCTGTCGCTGGTGCTGCACACCTACTCCATGCGCTACGTGCTGCCCGCCGCCGTCATGATGGGCACGGCGCCCACCTACGTGCTGGCCTGGGGCGCCTGGCGCCTGCTCTCCGCCGTGCTGCCCGCCCGCTTCTACCGCGAGGTGGATGACCGGCTGTACACCATCTACCAGAGCATGGTGCTCTTCTTCTTCGAGAACTACACGGGCGTGCAGGTGAGCCGGCCGGGCCGGGCAGGGCAGGGCAGGGCAGGGGCTGCAGCGGCCCGGGAGCGGCCGGCGGTGGTGCCGGCTCTGCGCTCGCCGCCCCGGCCCCTCGGGCCGGCCGCCGTGGGGCCCGCGGGCAGGTGCGGCCGTGGCCTGTGCCCGGGACCGCAGAGGATCCGCCTCGTTCCGCCGCAGCCGCTGCTCCTCTGGTGATGCTTTTCACGGAGTTTTGGTGTTGTGTTCGTTTTGCAGGTCGGGGAAGCGGAAGAGATGCGACACCGGTCGTGCTCTGTCAGCACTTGAATGGCAGCCGCCTTTGCACACTTTGAACCTTCGTGGCCTGTGCTGCACATCTGTAGTATTAAATTGGCAGCAGATGAGAAAGCTGTCACCAGCTATAATTGTACATAATACACGTACAAGTTTTTAACAAATAGAGTACTTAATATCTAAATTATTACAGATTTTAAGTTTTTGGCAGTTTGCCTCATGTCACTCTTTGGCCCTTAAATTTTGGATCAGCCATGGATTGTGGTTATTCAGGATCTCGGTTTCAGATTAATAAGTTGGAATTGGAGGCCTCTCTTGGGTGATCAGAGGGGTATTTGCATTCAGGTGATAATACCTCACAAAGTGCTCAGTGTTTGAGCAGTTACATATTTGTCTGTAATTTGCAAAGTAGGCAAGGAGGCTTTTAATTCTTCATGTAAAAAATAATAAATGACAGGTGCTTTCTGTGCCTAAATATGACCTTCAAAATTTTTTGAATATACAAAAGTCTGTTTGAAGCTAGTGCCAGCTTTAGGTGCTTGAGAGCAAGGAATACCATGTTGACAGGTGACAGAGCTGATACAAATAAGGTCTTCTCTTATTTACATATATTACCTTACAAATAAGGTCTTTTTCATATTTACAGCTAAGGCCTTTTTCCATTCTCTTAATGAAGCATATTTCAGAATCAGGCTAGATCTCCCCTAATTTCCACTTCTGAGTGCAGTTGTAGGCCTTGCTTCATACTGACTCTTGGGAAACCCACAAAGCCAGCTAAAGGTACAAGAGTTGCACAGTTTGACATCTGAGTGAATAGAACAGATACAGAACTGAAGCAAGGTCTTCTTTTAGTGGTAGTTTTTGATTCTGCTTGTAACTTAAGTAACTTCACCTGTCCAAATAAGCTAACTTGTGTTGAGCTTTATATATTAAAAATAAAAAAAAAAAGGGGAAGGGAAGAGGGAGCAGTAGTTCACAGGTTAAGTACTTACAGTTTTATCTGCCTTCTGTTTTATGTAGTGTCTCTAGTGCAGATACCTTGATGTAGTAACACACCTTGGCCATTAACTGCTGAAAGTAGTGGTATAGTAGTTTAACTTAACCTATTCTAAGAATGAGAGCCAAAAATCGAGACATATAAATTGTAATGGAAAAACTACTCAAGTTGCCTACAGTTGGTGTGCAGACAGTAGCAAACGCTTTGAATTTTTAAGAAGAACTTTTATCCAAAAAATGCCTGTGACATTAAAGAAAGGAAAATGCTAACCAAAGGAAACAAAAAGGCAGCCATTATCTGTTGACCTCTGTTTCATTGCATTGATAAACTTCATACAAACACAAAAATGGTTGGGATCAATTACAGGCCACTAACAGGAGATCGATTAGGACAATATTAAAATAGAGATGCTTTGTCACAGTAAGCAACAAATAATGATAAGAAATGGAAGAGGAGGCATATGTCATAGGATAACTAAAACAGTAACCGCCACTGAAAGGTAAATAAAAACTTAGAAAATACCATACATGTGTATAGAGATAAGAGTTGTAACCCTTAAAATCCATGTGTTATTTAACTGGAAGATAGTCCCCATTTGTTTAAGGGGGAGGGAGAAACAGGGTGTCCTTTTAGACCTACTCTTGTGAACGCTGCACATGTTTGAACTTGAAACTCACAGTGGAAAGTTAACCATGTGCCTGAGATTGGGATGGTAACCTGAGAGCTACTGTGGATGGGCTGTCTTAAAGCACATAAGTAGATGCAGAAGTGTAGTGTTGTTAAACTTAATTCCAATAAACTAGCAAAAATAGTAGCTTCATAAAGGCAGCTGTAGGGCTCTACCAGCATTAAGGCACCGTAACAGCCATGGGAGGGAGGAATTCTGCATCTCTTTCAGATCTATTAATTTATTCAATCGATTGAAGTGTGTTGGGATATTTATTTTTGTAGCTGGATAAATAGGAGACGACAACCTCATCCATCAGAATACTGGAGCTTGTTGCATAGTCTTACTCAAGTCATTAGGATTCTACAGATTCTTAAGTGACTTTTTGTTAGCACCGTTGCTGTCTTACTGTATTTAAAATAGCTTGAACATTATGTACTGTTTAGCATTCTTTGGTCTTACACTTAAGGTATTTGTGGTTTTTCAATACAAGAACACTGAACCAGTTGTGCATTTTGAGGTGTCTGATCTTAAAATAATTTGCCAAAATTCCCAGTAATGTGAGTGGGGCATTAATAGGATAAAGTTGGTTAGGATCATAAACATGGGTGACTATTTTTTGGACTGAAATACTAGTGTATTGTGATATCTATTTGATGTTTATCTGTCAAGAAGTGATGTTTCTGTCTATCATCTGCTGTTAATGCATTAATTATCTAAACCTGTCTCCCCCTCATGACTGTATGCACAAGTTTATTTTTCTTCTTTTTCTTGTTCTTCTTGACTTGGATGTTTTTAGCCAATTCTTTAAAAAAAAACCCTGTAGTTCATGATAGGAAGGGTTATTTTCTTTGTAGCAAACTCTTCTGTTTTGAAATATAACTATGTAAGGTGATAACCTGATCTGCATGATAGAAAATCTTGAAATACTAGTCTTTCTCTTAAGTATTTCACTTCAGATCTAAAATAAATGCAGAGCTATAATTGCTGTGAGCTCTGGGTATTTTATGTCCTAGAGAGTGTCTCATGAAGTAACTGTAAAAGTTTTTTACTACTTAAGTAAAAAAGTATTTACTTGTAAATACTTTCTCTTTTTAAATTTTGCATCCAAGTCAGTTTTTTTTCCACAGGAACAATTTGTATTACAAAGCCTAAGAGAACTCAAGCTAACTTGGCATCAGTTTAGGTTTTCCAATAATATTAGAATTCATTAATGAATTGCCAAAAATAGTCCTTTTTGCTGACTGTCATGCAAGAGTTGGCTATAGAAGACCGAAGAACCAGTATTGAGAGTACAAAAAGCAACAACAAGCTCCCAGTGCTGTGAGGTAAAAGCCAGTATGACTATAAAGTGAAATCCTATAATGCTGTGTAAGTTTGTCAGTGCAATTACAGTCTAGCAGGTGTCCATGAATTCTATTAAGGAGCTATAAATATATGAAATTAATTCATCTGTGGCATTGTGACAGTGCTGCTCAATAATCTCTAAGACTATAAATTCGGAGTAAGGAAAATGTGTAAATAAATGTGTGTTGGAAAGTGGCATAGAAAGAACGTCCCTGCTTTGGCCCTGTGTTGCTTTGCACCTGGTCTGCTGTAAGGTGCAGGTGCCCTACAGTACTGTTTCTAGGAAGAATATATACAAGGTGCTTGAACACTATATAAAATGAGAAGAATTCTGTGTAAAGAGAGTCTCAGAGAGCTAAGGATGTTAATTTTAGCAGTGATGAGCCAAAGCAGTCACTGGTAAGAACAGGTGCAATTCATGCACTTTGGAGGACTTGCATCTGTTGGTGCTAATAGTTGGTGTGGCCCAGGTTTCTGAATCATCAAGTAGCTGATGAATTGTGGTTGTGTTACTGCTTTTTGTCTTTACTGTGTTAGGGGAGTCTGGTCTCTTATATTTTGAGCAGACAATGAACAGTTGAATCTTACCATAGAATGTGAAAACCAGAATGGCTGCAAATATGTGTGTGATTAGGATGTTTGAAGGGCTGAAAGGACTAGTAATTCAATATGATGAATGCTCTCATCTCTCTCTGACCCTGAGCATCTTATCCCAGTTGCTGTCAGGGTGATGAAATGAATGCCTATTGTGTTTGTGCATGTGTTTCAGATCAGATGAGGACTAAATGTTCTTCAACTTTTTTGGTTGTAATTGCATTTGGTATTTTGTACTAAATTCTGGTGAAGAAATAATGAAGAAATCATCACTCGGACTACTTCCTAAAGGATCATTTTCATCTGAAAGGTTTTGACAATTGAATGAAATCCGTAATTGATTTAATGCACATAGATTTTGTTCAGTGCTTGTGTCAGCTGTCTTCCCTACCCCCTGATGAATAGAATATCCTGATGAATAGAATTTTTTGGAAGTGGTGTTTTTATTAAAGACATTACAAAATTCTGATTTTCATTGTCTTTACAGGACTCTGGAAAGGCTGTAAGAATCAGATAATACCTCGGTGTTGCTCAGCAGAGCTGAATAATTTTTTTATAAAATACAGGAGATGCCTGTTAAACAGTGCAGCGTGCTTCCTGGATTGATATTGAAGCTTGGACTTGGTGTGTCTCAACAGGGTTGAAACTACGTAGGTTGAGAGCAAACTAAAACTTTGTGGAGCTAATGTGCTGCTGAACTCTTGGCGATGCTTTCCAGTGGAGTAGAGCCTGGGATTTTTTTCATATCTTGGCTTTCTAGGAAGTGTGTGAGGAGAGCTTGATGTCTGAGATTGGGATGGATGCTTAGTCTTGGAGCTGTTGGCCAATTTGCAGTGAGTGTCTGTGCCCATCTCTATTCCCAGGACATCAAGCTTCCCAGACAAGATTATCTTTACTTACTTCCTGCTTTTCCTTTTGAAGCTGTCCAGCTGTCAAACAGGTAATTCTTGAAGGCCCAAGGTGGAGGGAGGTGGGAAGCCAAGAGGTAGTGCAAGTCTGACAGCCAAGCTGCAGCATACAAGGAGTGGAGTTGCTTCTGGTTGCTGTTGGTTAGTTGTTTTGTCATCTCTTAGGAACCTGGTTCTTCCCTCTCTGCACTGGCGGAGGCATCATAACCAGGATTCATAATGGCAGGGTGAAGGTTTGGCTTCTAACTGCTTCCTGTCAGTAGACATGAGTGACAGGGTTTGGCTCCTCTTGAGATGAGGACCCATTTCCCAGACAAAGGCCATAACCGGAAAGTCCAAAGGAAACATAACTTTTCACACTTCTTCAGTTGTGTTTGGAAAGAATGTGCTGGCAATTGCATTTTGGCATGAGCCTGGGTGTGTGAAGCAATGTTTGAATTTCCTGAGCTCTCCTCCCAGTGTGGCAGGTCAGGAGTGGGAGGACACTGGGATGGTGTGGGAGCTGAGCAGTCTCAAGGATGGGAGCTGAGCTGCTATCAAGGCAAACCTCTAAGCTCAGGTGGGAGCTGAGCAGCCTCCAAGGGCTTGAGCTTTCCTAGTTCATGTAGCTTGCGTCAGTAACCCCAGTTAGCAGCTGCTTACATTGCTGTTTGTTGTGAGGCATTTTGAGACATTAAAATAATCATAACTTGTCATTTAATTGTGATGGTAGCAATAATGAAGTCAAGGTCTTGGGGGAGAGATAGAAATTTGGAGACTGGTGCAGTGCAAAGATTGAAAAGAAACTAGGAAAAGGTAGTGAAGTGTATTACATTTGTGAGGTAAACTTTTGAAAGAAGCCCAGTGAAATTTTTCTGCTGTGATGAAATTTTTCTGGCTCCATTAAGAGGATTTACCCTGCTTCATTTCATTAGAGATTTCAGTGTACAGCTGTCTTCAGGCATATATGTCTTTTGTAGTGTACAGCAAAGTTCTTTGTGTTATTAGAACAGAAATTAAGTGATACCTGCTAAGCCCGAGGGATGCAGCTTTCAAATTGAGATGTATGCCTAATTTTAGACTCTTACGTTCAACTGTGGTATGAGGCAGCAAAAATAGATAGATTACGTATGTCAGCTTTGTACTCTGTTTTAGATATTGCAAACCAGATATTTGCATCTATCTTGATTTTTATTCTGTGCCTTTGACTGTAGATCTGAAGCTGAAAGTGACGTCCTTCAGGACTCTTGTTCGACGATACACCATCTAGAGTTCCAGTGTACTGCAGATTTGCCTTTGGGGCAATCTGGAAAGAATTTAGTGTGGAGAGGTTCCACATTCAGTGCTGGTCCTGATCATCCTCCACTTACTGTCTGATATATGAAAAATAAATAAATTAAAACTGAGGTCTTGTTAGCATTTTTAGAAATCGAGTATCAGCTAACTGAACCAAAACTGCTGTTTGGGTTTATAAATTAGCAGCTTTGTGTGGAGAGTTGCCTAGATATGTTTTCTAATTGGCAAGTCACAACTGAATCTGAATTTTATATCAGCCCTATCTGTTGCAGTCTGCAATTTAAAAATTGTGTGATTACATTTTTAAGTTAGCTGCGTGCACTTATGAAAATATTAGAAAGTATGTGCCAGGTAGGAGGAGCCGAGGAATCAAAGGGCAAGTTTGAATGCTCTTGCAAATTCTGATTCCAAGTATTTGACCAGTAAGTTTTGCAATCTCATGGTTTGATTTTAAAATTTTCTATTTAAATATACTTTATTTTAATATCTTAAGATCTTTGATATATGTGTTTTTCAATACAGTTTGTCCTGACTTTGCTTAATTTGTTACATTTGAAAATAAAAGTTGTATTTATCACTTTTTTTTAACCTGCATCAGTTTTATACACTTTTTTTAATGTTTAACTCTGTTTTGGTAGGTGCTGGGCTGTGGAGTTTTACAGTGCTCTTCCATGCCCTTTTCTTACATAACATGTCCAGATGCTTTATGTAAGGATGATTGTTAATTTACATGTTTTTTCTCCTCGTACTCTACCATCAGACACTGTTCTTGCTAAGAGAAGATTCTGTTCAGAGTTAAACACTTGAGTGCAGTTACTTCAAACTTTTTGCCTTAGGCTTGCAGGCAGCATATCCTTTTTTTCTCAGTTTTAGTTGTGTTAGATAAAGTAGGCTCAGATGTCAAGGATTTTGACATTACAATTATGAGGAAGCATATCTTCTCAGGGGAAAAATACTCTTTAATCTATCTTCTGTCAGTTTGAATTTATCCTATGAAGAGATTTGGTATAAAAAGCCAGGGAAATTATTTTCTTTTGTTCATTTCATTTCTGTCACATACTGCTTGTCATCTTCTCTGTTACAACTAGATCCTCTGTGGGAGTAGGAAATAGCATTTATGCTAGTTTGATTTTTAAATGTAAATTAAGCTACACGTGGTTCAGTCAAATTTGTATTTTAGCACTAGATACGAAAAAACTATGACTAGATATGAGAAGATACTAGTTTGGATTGCTTTGAACCGTATTGTGATAGTGAAGTAATTTTTCCTGGTGAACTTATGGATTGACTTGAAGACTTACTTTGTTCCATTTCCTAAGGCAACTTGGGAATCTGAGGGCATGCACGTTTCTTTTTGAGTAAGCAAACAAACACAGTGCATAGTCCCAGGGAATCTGCAGGTGAACTGGCTCATTCACATGCTGTGGTGGTGAGCACATGAGAGTGATTTTAATGTGGCAATTTTTGAGGCTGATCAGTTTACTGTGTTCCATTCTGGAGCCAGAATTGTTGTGGATACCTCCCTACATGTTCTTGTGCTGTGTAGTGATTCCTTTGCCTCCCTGTGAAAGTCCAGAGTGCTTAAATTCTAAATACTTACTGACAATGATGTGTGGAGAAGCTTTCAAAAATCCTATTCCACAATCACAAGCAGAGACTAGAGATGTTTCCTAATCATCCTCATTCATGTTAACTCACTGACAGCTTCACAGCAGTTTTCTCTCTGTACTTGATACAAACCACTTGTAACAGTATTACAAATAAACATGCAAACAACTCCTCCGTGGAGTCGTAGGCATTTAGAAGCGAAGTTCCTATTACAAAGAGCTCTGGTTGGAATAAGTAACTGTAAACTGCCACAAGGTTTCCTGCTTCTGGCTCATGTGGGCAGAGGGTGCTTCCAGAGCGAGCTTAAATGGTCGTGACGTATTTTCCACTACAGAAGGGTAATAAACAATGGCTACGTTAAGTGTGGGTTACTTTTGCCTTTCTTCTAAAGAAATTACAAAAATCTGCATGAAAAAATCTCCAGAGATACAAAAGGCTTATAAAGGAGACTTTTTTCTATTGAAACGGGTGGAATACTTACTTCTGCTTTTGTACTAGAAGGCATGTTCAGGTTTTATGTAATACCAAAATAACAAATGTTCAGAAAAACCCTTGTTGAAATCTCATTGTATAAATAATCTCCTTTCACATATGTCTGAAGTACATGCAGTTATTATTAAAAAAAAAAATCCATTACTGGTGATTTATGATGAAAGTTAGTCTAATTTTCATTTTTCCCAGGTGGTCACTGATTGTAATGGTGGGTTCATGCCGTTGAACTGCACTGTAACCAAAAGCAAGTAATTTGAAGAAAGATCTGTAAATTATTTGGACTTTAAATAGGATTTATTCAGACTTTAGATGCCAGAATCTTAAAACTAAATCATTATAAATATTGCCTTTTTTTCTGTTGTCAAGACAGGAACATTTAAGCTATACAGATGCCTTAAAAAAAAAAAAATTAAGGATTCTTCAGATAGCTAAGGAGTACAGGGGACAATTATCTTTAATTCAGCTCAGAAACTGTAAAGCCTTTACAGTCAGCATCAGAACTAAATGATTTCTATACATGTGTCTAGTACACTGAATGAAGTATAACCACTCATAACAGTTTGTCAATTTAGACCATAAGGCTGGAGGCTGGTATGAAAATAAGAATGTACAGACCTCATATTTAATATCAGATGGTATGATTTAGTCCTGATTAATCTATATAGGTTGCTACTATAGCTTTCTTACAAAAAGGAAATAAAATGGCAGTAAGTGTATTTTCTAAAGTTCTGTGCCCTCTGGTTGAGTCAAATCAAAAATGTATTTTAAAAAGAAATTTAATTACATTACATATAGGAATCTGTTCACCATTCCCCAGAGCTTAATCTCTTAGCAATGGTTTTCTTCACTGAACCCCAGTAAAATACATAGCTGCAGAATGTTTGAATGAACTCTGCTTCAATAAAATGGATTGCTTTGTGATTTTATGCTGCTGAGCTTGCTAGAGCTGTCTGAGCACCAGACTTCAGACTTGTACAATTCTGTACTGGGCTCATAGTCCCTAAAGAGGTTATGATGTGTGGAAGTAGTATGATCATTACCTAAAAGCTGTGTGTCCTAAAGGTATTTTTAGAAAATTTATAAACTTTTCTTTCAGATCTAGAGAAAATGCAACTAAAAACATCAAAGTCCTTCCTCTTCTGCTATATTCATATTCCTTATGCTGTAGGCAAGTGAAACCCATGTCTGTTAAATGTGAATAAAAGTGCTGCTTCATCTTCTGTGAAGAAAAATAAACATTTAAAATTCTTATAGTAGGACATTTGAAAACCTGAGAAATTTGTCAGCCCCAAGTACAGATTCCCTATCTGTATCCTGTCTTGAGCCTGCTTCTAGTCAAACAGGGTAAATAGATTCTGTGGTCTGAGGTACTTTCTCTGGAAGCTCAGAGGACTTGTGGCATGAGGCATGTGTTTAGTCTAAGAGAATTTAAAGAACTTTGCTGAAGATGCCTGCAGCAATGCTGCAGAGGTCAGCTTGCACAGGGTGTGTGTTGACTTCAGGCGCTGCTACGTGGTAGTTGTTTTGGTGGTTTCTTCCTGCAAGCTCCACCCTTTCACCAGAAAATTGTATCCGGAGTTTTTAACAAACAGATGAGAAATATGTCCTAGAATACTACTTATTTTAGTAGACATGTTGTAGTAGTGCCCAGCTAACAGAGTTGCTCTTGTCCCAAAGAGCACGCAGTCCCAGTTACTAATTGTGAAGAAATAGTGGAGAGAGGTGCATTTTGTGAGGATAGTACAGCTGAGTAGGAAGTCTGTATGGTCCTTTTTAAGTGTTGATGTCTTGACTCCTTCTCCAGAAGAGGGAAGGAATGTTCTCCCCGTTACCCTGCTTTTATCCTTCTTTCCAGTTTCTCTTGCCTGTGCTTGAAGCTGATGTTTTTCCTGAACACAGTGCACTGCTTTAACAAAGTACTGCAGTGAACATAAGTTTTATTGAAGTAACAGCAAAGATGAGAACATCATTCTTCAATTCACACCTGTTTTCTTTGAATAGAGAAGGGAGGAGGGTTAAGAAGCCTGAGGAACCAAGGCTGAGTGTGCTGGTAGACTGATAGACATCAGAAGAGATGGCCTCAGTTTTTACCAGCAATAACCAGTTGCGTTGCCTTAATACTGCTGAACCAGAAGTCACACTGTCGAAGATCTGCTTGCAGATCAGCTTCTAACTCCTCCCATTTTCAGCCACATCCAATTACAACATTAAGGTAATCTCTTTGCTAGGAGTTTGGTGTGATCACCAGTTGACCTGCAAGCAGATCTTCTGGTAGTATGATTACTTTTACCACCAGTTATTTTTGCCATGGCAGTGTTTACTGAGCTGACATAGCTAGGATGTGATTAAATGATCTATTTAATTTTCTTTGGTATGTAAAGATTTCATCAGCAAGAAATAAAATTCGTAACTCTAAGTTAGGAGTGTCCACCTTGTTTCAGTGAAAACCTGTGCAAATTATGGGTCATTCAGGTGTGGCTACCGTGCAGAACTGTTCCACATTGCTACGTGACCTACCACATTAGCACAGCCATAGTTGAATATGTTGTGCTGGAAGAAGTAGAGTCTGGTAGGGAAGCTGAAACTGGTGTCACCAGATCACCTGGGAGCTCCTATTTGCATGCCTAGATCAGCCTGTCATTGAATTAGTGTATTCTCCCAGCAGAACTACTTGTAACCTCCTGCTAATGCATCAAAGCTTCGCCTGGCCAGGACACCCTGACGTGTGTCTTGTGGGCACTGAGCCTGTGAACAGTTTGGTGTATGGCATCCCTGGAAGCTGAGTACCAGCCTTCCCACAGAAGGGCTCTAACAGCATCCAGTTTCCTTTATTTGAGACCTCACTGTATTGTTTGACAGTGCTGCTGTGTAAACAGATGTGAAAGGCCCACATTAACACTAACTGTATTACCCATTACTGTGAACTGGGCTGTGAAGCAACCAAAACATGGCTAAAAGCACACATTTCAGTGTTGTGTACACAAGTAATGTTTGCAGTGCAAGACTGTAAATCTGCATTTTAAACATTTTCCCTCAAATCTCTGCTTACTTTGGCTTGCTATGTTGCTCTTCCTGTTGACTTGTTTTCTTTCCTTGACTTCATAGTGCCTTTTTTTTAGCATAGCAGATTCTATTCTAAACGAATTAGTTCCTCACTTGCTTCTTTGTGGCAGACAGGGCACTTACCAGTTCATTAAGCTGATAGATAGATAGAATATATGTATACTGTAGTGTCTGGAGAGCCATGCATGAAATATGTGAAACACTAGGTACCTTGTGCTGAAACTGAAATTGCCTCTCAAGCATGTCCTGCACTGCTTCCCTGGCATTGGCTGCAAGGGGGCAAGATCACCCCTGCCTATGCTCTGCACAGCCCGGGAGCAGCACTGCTCTTCTGAGGAGGGCTAGGAATTTTTAAGCCACTCTGATGTCTTCAGGTTGCTTCAAAAGGGGCTGGAATACAGGTGGGTGCTGTGGACTCTTCTGCGCTGCTGTCGCTGCTGAGTCACTCCAGTGCTGCTTTAGAGCACGGTGCTAAGAGCGCCAAGGTCATTTGATCCCCATACAAGCCTTCACTTAAAAAGTGGACTTGAGGATTTTGTGAGTCCCTTCCAACTCAGAATATTCTGTGATTCTGTAATTCACTGTGGCCCCCAAACATCTTCTGCACCAGCAGAATGAGAAGGAGTCAGAGGCTGCACAGCCTCTGCAGCAAGGAATTCTGCAGTTAGCCATGCAAAACAGCAGGGAGACAGAGGTTTTCTGGAGGCCATGAAGAAGAGTACTGTATTATTTCCTTCTGCAGCTATAATACACATTAAGTGCTCTGGTTTACCTAAACACATCAGATGGCCAGAAATTGGAGTCTTGTCCTGAGGAGACTCTTCTCTTGCTTATCCACAAGCAGGTTAATTCTTCAGACACCATCTCAAAGGGAAAAGAACATTTCTGTAGTATTCAAAGCTCTTAACTGTTATCCCTCTGTTGTGTATGGTGAATATTTTCAGAAGCCCAATAAAGCAAAAATGCTCTGGTCTCTGAAGGAGAGCTGTGTGGGTGCCCACAGGAGTAGGTGTCTCCTGGGACCGCAGGCTGGAAGTTGCCATTCTTAGCTAGCTGTAGTAACAGATGTAAGTTTGTAGTTCAGTTCTTTAACTGAGCGTGTCTAGGGTGAATAGCTGTTTGCTGGCCTTTGATGAACTCTATAAGCCTTTTCTCGAGATCAGTGAAATGGGCAGTGCTGAAGTGGATGATGCTGCAGATAAAGCTGCTGCATCCTCTTAGGCTGAGCCATCTGAGCAAACAAAATAGAGCTTTCAGATTTTCTTGTTCTTACCTTCGCTTTGAAATAAAACATCCTGGTTTTGTGTGTTTAATGAGAATTAATTATAAATAAGACTTTTTTTTTCTTTTTTTAGTTCTGTACAACAATATGGCTATATGTTTTATCATGAGTAAAAGATTTTGGTCTGTTACACATAAACACATCTAAACCTTAGGGTAAGCCATAATGTTGTGCATAGAAGTTGTTTACAGGAACAGTGAGTGGGTGTTCCTCTGGGGTTAAAAAGTGAACTAGATCCAATCTTACTGAAATAAAAAATTACACAGATTAACTGTTACATTTGGCAGACAACAGCATACATTTTTTTAAGGGAATGATCCTTTATATTTTTTTTTACTCATGCTATAGTCAGAAGCGAGTGTTTTAAATTGTGGCTCTGATTGCACTGAGATTTTGACTTCATACATTAAAGCGGGAATATTTACAAGTTGAAGTTTTAGATTGTATATTTCAAACCCTCTTTCTTGTGTGGGCCAGCTCTTGGGGTCAAGGGCAGGTTTTGTTTTCCTCTTGTTCTTTTTTTTTTTTTTCTTATATTTTAGAAAAGCTCGAATAACATTCAGGACTTTCTGGTTTAGTGATTTGTTGTATTGGGCCTTCTCTCTTACTCTAAAATTGTCTTTGCCAGAAACTGCATAGTGGAGTCTTAACTTGAAATTAAAGAAAACAGTATTTATGAACTTTGTGCGTAAGAGTTCTGGGAAAGCATACACTTGGAAAATGAAGTTTTAACTCTATGAGTGAGAGTAGGAGGATTTATTTCAGAGGAATTTGTACACCTGAACTGTAAGGTCAGCCCTCAGACTTCTATCTTGCTCTGATCTGTGTGTGGTACCTAGTGTCAACAGTAAGTTGACACTAAATTCTGGTACTTCGATGAGAAGACTACTCCTATAGCAGAATCTTGTTCAAATTTCTTGGATACTGTTCAGAATGTACTTGCCAACTGACTTGTTACAACTATTTTTCAGTTAGAATTTATTGTACATGCCTTTTCTTTTTTCACTTTTGGAAAAAATTAGCTCAAGTTATATCCTCTTTTACTGTATGCTGAATGATTTCTTGTTCGCATATTGACTGAGTGTCTCAGTTTGCCAATATCTGGTTTCAAACTTGAAAACAAAGCTTGATGAACAGTGTGGTTGTATTTTCAAAGAAGTAACAGCATGAATGTAAAGCACAGTGGTTTTGTGGGGGTTTTGCCTAGAGTTAGCAAAATGAGGCATTAGCCATCTGATATCACAGGTTACCTGAGAGATGGACAGATTTTCCAGAGATGCTGGTAGAGACCTTCTGTAAGGATCAATATGAGATTTGGCATACTAAATGATACCAATTCAGATCTGAATGTTAGTTACTTTCTTCCTGATAAAATTCCAGTATTGCCCAGACTAGGGAAGTGATGATAATAAGTGGGAAAACCTTCCATATAGCACTTTGCTTTTTTCATAAATGGAATAATTTCATAATTTTGGTAAATGGAATAATGTCTGATACAGCCAACTTCTAGAAACAAGGGGTACATCCATTGGCAGAACAAGAGTGAAAGCCTACCTAGAATATACTGGTTAGAAAAACTAGGCTTCATTAAGTAATGAAAATGTTTATTAAAGGTAATTGAACAGCTGCATTGGTTCTTCAGTCCAGAATTAAAATTAATTAATTTCTCGTTTTATATTTGAAAATAATTGAATTAATCTATTTCAAAAGAGTGACTGGGATTCCAGCATCAGCATCTTGTTTTGTAGTCACGCTCTCAGAAGTTATTTCACAAGTAGACCAGTACCTTTCAGGGGTGAGAAACGACAAGGTTAAAGTGTGTCTTTAATGTAACAGAGAAAAATATATAAGAAAATCTGCTGTCTGAAAGCCGCAGACTAATTTAAAGGCACGCCTGAACCTCATGCTTTTTTGTTCACTCTTGGTGGTTAAAATCATGGCAAAGGGTTGAGATTTTGTTCGTTTTGTTCCTTAATCCAGGAAAAATTGCCCTTTTAGATTGAATGATAGCAAATGTCTGGCTGAAGCATATCTTATTCATTAGATGTATAAATTAAATGGTGATTTTGTACATGTCTATGATTCCTCATTAACTTAAGGTATATTAACATAGGGAGCTTGTGGATGAAGGTCACCTTCCATGGATCCAGTCCTAGGGCTAAGGCACAAGAACAGAATAAGTTTCTTAAGCACTCGTTGATTAATGTTTACAGCTTTGTTGATAAGTCAGTTGTCTGTTTGGTGGGTACTGAAGCAGTGATAGGGTGTTTGTCTGTTACTTGCTGACCGTTTTCCTAGTAAATAGCCATTTACTGCATTGGATCTCATCACTGCCTAATGCAAGGAAAATAAATTATAAAGTAATACCACATATTTTTTAATTTTTTTTTAGGTAATTATCTACGGGGATTTGCCAAAAAATAAAGAAAATGTAATATATTTATCAAATCATCAGTGTACAGGTTTGTATTTCTTTTGCTTGTCTTAACACTTTCATAGATTTAAAAAACCTGCTTGTCTGTTTACTGTGTCTCTTTCCAGCCTTGCCCTAACAAGCAAGAGCTTGTAGTTCAAAAACCTTTAATGAGATTTATAGAAACAACATGTACTTTTTGTTTGATCAGTGGCAGTTAAGAGCTGATTTAAGTGATTATTTTGGGCTTTTGTCATTGCAGTTGATTGGATTATTGCAGACATGCTGGCGATCAGGCAGAACGCGCTCGGGCACGTCCGCTATGTCTTGAAGGATGGCTTAAAATGGCTTCCACTGTACGGGTGGTACTTTTCACAGGTGAGCCCCTTCACGCTTTCCTTGCTGTTTGTGACTCAAATATGTAAGATGTACTTAGCCCCTGTTTTCCATGCACGCTGCGAAGATGTAATTCCGAGCTGGCATTTCAATTACTTGAACATGAAAGCAACTGGTTTCACTCAGTGTAGTTAGATGCGTACCTTAGTTGAGAAACAGTTACTAAAGACCTAGGTTACTTTTCTAAATGAATGTTTACTACGGGTAGAATTAAAACTGTAGAGTCTCTTAGGAGTGTTTCAGAATGTTCTAGAACTTAGTTCTTTTTACAATCCAAAACTCCACTTATCAGAAGGCGTAAACAGACTTTTTTTTCTGTATATCATGCTACAAATTGGGAGTAAATTGGTATTACTGTTTGAGGTACTTCTTTGTTTTTCAGTTGTTTTGGTTTTAGCACAATAAGAAAAATTGGATCTTAATGTAGTGTGGAGGAAAAGCAGATCCCACATCCATGAAAGTGTTGATGATTATTTTGGACTTCAATTAAGCAAAAACCTGAGTTTAACAGTATTCCCACCTTTTTCTTTCTCCTCTTTCTGCATCATATTCCTTTTGTTTCTTCTAGTCTGAGAGCTCAACCTGATGTGTCTCAAATGTATACAATTACTGAGAAACAGTGCGCCATGGACACTGAACAGCCAACATACTGAGTGGATATGATCTTAAGTCTAAAATGGTAGAGAGCAATGTAGATGGCTTACTTCCCTAAAAGCCTGTGTGAATTTATCATGTCTGTTCTTTGCTTTTTCTGAAAGCAGAACTATTTCTATGTAAGACAAAATAAAATATAGAGGTGGATGTTCTTGGAAGTACTGGCCATTTTTTAGGTGAGCAGAAATGGCTTCACAGTACTTATCTCAGGGTTTAATGGGTGCTTTGTTATTAGAACAGAAATGGGTAGAGTTTTGGGTAGTGGTTCCAAAGTGCTTATTCAGTAAGACTTTTCTCCTTTATCTTCTCTGTTTGCTCTTAATGCATTCTCTGAACTTTAATCTGATTTCTGTTCCTCACTGCCCAGGCAAAGAAAAGAAAAAAAAAGGAACAAAAAAACCCCAACCAAACCAAAACACACAAAAGAAAAAAAACCCCACCAAAACAAAAAAACCCACCAAACACGCACACACTTAGAAAATACTTCTCATAGAATTAGACAGTTTGATTAAATTGACTGTCAGCCCTGTCCAAGAGAACAAGTAGGTGGAGAGCATTCAGAGAAAGAGAAATATTATACTGGGTATGATTGAAAGTATATATTAGTTTGTAAAAGAATATATGAAACGTAGGCAACTACAGGTGTGTATGTCCAAATAGAAGGATTTACTCTTTCCCTCATCTTTGCAGCATATCCAGCATCTTCAGCTTGATGGTTGAAAATCTTTCTTGTCTTCTGGATGAGTACCTTAGTGAGTAGGCTATAGATCTAGGCTGGAGCATGGGCGGTTGGCATTGTTTCTGCTAAAACTGGTATGTGTAGAGAAGTATATGCTGCAGAGAAAATGGTTCACCATTTCTTTAATTGGTGGGTTTGCTCTCCCAGTCCTCTAAGTAACTACAAACTGTTAGACCCTGTTATACCTCACTAAGGGTATGCATTAGGAGAAAACAATTCTCAGTTGTCTAATGCTTGTCCCTAATTCTTCTCTACATTTTTTGTCCACCAAAGTGACTGATCTGCTGCATGGAAATATTTTGCTCTTCGTCCTTGCCTTTAGTCATTACAATGGTGGTGATTTAAGCCTGCTTTAATTAAAATACAAACAGGATACATATTCCATCCACTATCACTAGGTGTCCAGAAATCATTTTTTTCAAGATTTTGGAAAATTACTTTTGCTGTGTGGAATATCCGGTGCTCAGTTTCCTGACTGGTATATTGACCGTTAAAAGGAGGTTCCTGTGGAAATTAATCTGAATGTCACCTACATTTTTAATCAAAACATGTATATATTAAATACAACCTATTCAGCTTTCGATTCCTCAAGAAATAAAACTTCTGCAAGATTTTGTGAGGGGTGATTATATATATTTATATATATATATTTAAATCAGTGACACAATTGACAGGCAGTGGTGATGCATATATGTTTAAATGACTGAGACGGGATGCAGAAGGCCTGCAGTGCAAGCTAATTGGTATTTTTATTGTTTTTATCACACCAAACAGTGCAAAAACATGAAACACTTCCTGCCCTTCCTGTTGATGTTCTGTCAGTGATGTCACTTACACTCCACTAAAAGTTTCCAGAGCCACATAATTACGCTATGCTTACGGAATTCATATTCCCTTCCTCAGGTAAACATCCTGTTTGGAAATAAACGTGGTCTGGATGTCCAGGAGAGTGAAATTCAGGCACAAAGGAAGTATATTTGTAAACACAATCCATTGTTGACTGAGAGAGGGGCTTTTAAAGTACACCGGAAAAAAATTATAACCTTAAAAACAGTACTTCCAGAAATCTGTTTTGAAGAACGTTCATATATTTGATCTCTTACTGAAAAGGAAATGCAATACAAATTGGGGAATTCGAGCTGTATACAATCACATAACTAGCATTCTTCTTTGAGGCAGCTATCTAATAGCAAGGAAAGAAAGGAAACACTTAAATTAACCTATTACATTCCAGGTCTGATTTATTAGGTAGAACCGATTTCTTTTCATAAAACCGTCTTTATTATTTTTGGGTAGATTTGAAATTTTTTTTTGCCCCTATCATTTGCTACCAATTAATCCCATCACTCCTATTCTCTTATAACATTCAATTGGTTCCTGTTTATCTTATACCCCTGATGAGGCTGGGATGTAATTTTGAAAAGTATTTTTGTTACCCCACAGTTTGCTTGACTTTTAACATAGGAATTATGTCTTTATCTTTTCTGTTATCCAGCAGCAGCTTGTGCACCCTTTTGGTTGTTCCTGAGTTTTAGCCACATATCCTGCCTCTCTTTAGCTTTGTACCCGTGAGCCACAGGGACCTGACATAGTGATGGGGTGAATGCAGCGAATGCTGATCTTGTGATACTTTGTCTGTTCTTAAATTACGTGACTCTGTGCTCATTGACTTGAGAAGTGCAACTCTGAGATCTATCTTTGGTGTCATGGTGTCCCTGACCAAACAGTCCAATAGTAACTTCATTTGTCCAAGTTGACAAATCAAACAAGGAAAAGTTGGTTCAGTATTTTTCCAGTTTACTGCAGCTGATGAGTAATTTGATGATATGGGAAGACCTTGATTCCAGGTTTCTCTCACTGATCAAAGCTTGACCTGGCTGAGCTCACAAAGAATGATGACTTATCAATTACATGGAAATTTTATATAGTAGATTAATTTCTTCTGATACCAAACTGAATTTCCCTTCCTGGAAGGGGTGGTTGTGGTGAGTGTCAGAATACAACTGTACTTCAGTCTGCTTAAGAGTTCTGTTTCCCTTTAACAGTGTAAGATCTTAAAAATGGTCTTGTATGTGGAGTGTGGAGATAACATGAGGCTCTCTGATTACTACACAGCTGAAGAAACGTTTTTCTGTTCATGCTGCTTTCTGTCTGGAACTGTTAAACTGCTTGTGGGATGGTCCTGATACTATGCCACAGCCAAGCTCAGTGAACTGGGAAATTCTGTTCATGGTTTTGGTCCTGTGCCAGTCAAAGCAGCAGAGCTGAGTGTTAGAGCTGGATACTTCACCTTGGGAGGGAACCACAGATGATAAAGTTAAGACAGAATTTTTAGTATGCAGTTAATGCATCATTGGTTTTATGTTCCCTTTCACTGCAGCTTTTGAAGAACAACTTCAAAGTCACATCAAACACCACTAGCTAAACAGCCATCTCTCCACACCATGAAAAGCAAAGGCTGAAAGCACTTTGCATGACCACCTCTTCTGCCTGCCTCCTCTTAACCCCTCAAATTTTATTCCTGTCCATGCCATGGACACAGCTCTGCACACAGCCACCACCCCTGTTTCTACAATGTACTGTATCTTTTCATGAGATCAGGTATTTGAATGAGGCTCAGCTCTTAGTAGTTTTAATCTTACTGTCACCTTTCTGTTAAGAGCATGTAAAACCATAAATGGACAGAAGTTGTCTGACAAATCCTGATGCCAATAGTCATGGTGAACAGAAAAGAGTATTACCAAGTTATGGAGTCGGTTAGAAAACCCATTAAAACAATGCACCTTAAACCTGAAATTCTGTTATTTGGAAGCTAATTTTGTTTTTTCCAGACTTCATTGTATCAGTAGTTCATAGGTGGTGTGTGTTTGTTTACATCCTCTTTCTCTGTAGATAAAACAATGTGGTGAAAGAGGGAAATGGTAGGGCAAATTTCTCTTTGTGTGTACTTTTCCATAGTCCTTTTACTGAAGTTTTGTAATAACTTGTGTGCAACAAGTTATAAAATTAATCTCTTCCAGGACATAGTTTAACTTTTAATAATAGTTTTCAGTAAAAATACATCTATAAAATTCTTTGTCTTCTGAAGATTTCAGTTTACTCATTCAATTATTATCATGAGATATAACTTCTTTATTAAAAGTTTGATTCTCTAGTGAAGTGCATGGAGGTTTTCAAGATCTATGCTAGTTGCTTTTGTGCTATTCATAAATTTTGTATGTAGAAATATGATACTTGCATTCCCAGTATTTGCATTAGTTACTATTTAAGAGCAGACACATAAAATTGAAAGCATTGACCTGTAAGTACTTGAATGTGAGTAACTTCAGTCCTGTGATTTTCCCTTGATACACAAATGAAGCTGCATGTCAGCATTGTTGGGAATAAATACCCTGGGGTCACTTCTAATACCATCTTCTAGTTAATTATTTAACACCTTTAAACAAGACACTAGAAAAGTCTTATGCATTGGGAGTTTTTTATATCTGATTTTTATTTAAACAGATTTTGTGAGCTAAATTTTATGCAAATGTAAAATTAGTTTCACATGTTTTCATGATAGGAGAAAATGTCTTGTGGGCAGTGTGAGTCATAAAGGTGACTTGTCGTTGTCTCTTGTTTGTTCTTCTATCAACTATTCTACATTGAACTACTTAAATACTTAATGTTTTTCTTTTTTTTTCTCTCTGATAGCATGGAGGAGTCTATGTTAAAAGAAGTGCCAATTTCAATGAAAAAGAAATGAGAGCGAAGTTGCGGGCCCAGATGAAAGCTGAGACTCCAGTAAGCTTATACCTTCCTTCTCATTTCTTTGACTTTTTTAATGGCAAAGGCTTGGTGGAGAAAAGAGCCATGCCCGATATCCACAAACTACTAAGATGGTAATCATGGATTTGTTTTCTTTCTGTGTTTTTACAGTTACTTTCTGTGATTAGAGTGACACCTCTTAATTAAACTGACGAAAACTTGACTGGTTCTTTATGATCGTTGGGAATTTTGTGATCCTCTCTGTAGAGGACAAGGGGGATCTGGACTTAGAACATGAACTATAGTACCTTCCTTGAGAAACCACTATTTCAAAAGAGAAACCCTCTGTTTCAAAAGACAACATTTTGACTACTGTGTGCTTGTCAGGGACTGATACTCTTGACTTTTAGAAGTTAAGAACCTTTCCAACCAAGTGCTAATTAGTCATCACAACGATCAATCATTTTTAATGGCAATGACATCTTAGAATTGAATAACTTTGTCTGCTATGCCTGGAGGAGGAAAAAAGCCCCAAAACAAACTCTTGATAATTTTCTATTTGAAGAACGACTGTTACTGCCAAGTGACTTTTCTCATGACTCCCTGTATGGTTTGTGGCTCAGTGGTTAGAATCACTGTGCTTTGCTTCCATTACTTGCTGTGCATTAAATTTTTTTCTGCCTTTTTGGCCAAGCTGCAAAAAAACAACTGAGCAAGCCTTGATATAGAACAGTCAAACTTCCATTTTATTTAAAATTGTGTTATTAGGACTTACACTCCACATATTGTCAAAACGTTTATAAGCTGAGACTTGGGTAAAAAGAGTGCATGGGTTGTTTTGACATTCATAATGGTCTTTTTTTTTTTTCTTATTTGGAGATAGTGAGTTTATGTTTGTGCATGTGCCTGTGTTGAAAAAGTAAATTGACCTTGTGCTTACTGAGAGGCTTAAATGAGTAAAGTGTCCCTATTTCAGACAGTGCTCAAACTCTTTTTGTCTTGAACTAAGATTTAGTGTGATTTTTTGGTTTTAAGTAAGTAAGGAAAGTTCTAGGTGTTGGCATACAAGTTAGGCCAGAAATACATTATAACAATTAAACTTTTGCTGTCCAGTATCTAATCAGTGCTGTCCATGGAGAAGATGGTCATATTCAGTGGTGGCAGCCTGCGCCCTCATTGCCAGGGGGAGTCCTGGGCTGTAAAGAGGTTGTGTTGCCTCATTAGTTGCCGTATGTCAGTGGTAAAGATTCTACTTGCTGTAAAACTTGTGGTGTAGTGGAATAAGCAAAGGCCACTTGCAGGATGTGTGAAACACAGTTGTAGTCATCCCCCTAAGCAATTCTTCCCCCTACAGGTTAAGTTCATTTTTGTTAGTCTGGATGAAATAACCCAGCAAGGTGTTTTCCTGCATAGGCCTATGGATTTCTTGCTAGCTAAACAGACAGCTTCTGCTTGAGTCTAGCTTTCTGGCTTCCCTTTGCACCCCCTAAAAAGCAGGGGGTTTGCTTTTTATTTGTTGTTATTAAAAGGTTTTCATTGTGATAAGAGTCTTAATTCAAAGCCTGTGTTAAATTAATCTCCTTTATAAAAATGTCTGTTTTTCTTTTAATACAATCTTGGGAAGATGTGCCTAGAAACCATCGAATTATGTCCTTGGAAACCTGCAAATGGTGTTCTGTCTTGCGGCAGTGTGTCATTTTAGCACAGTTGGAATGTAAGGAGAGGTTTACACATAAAGCTTTTCTTTAAAGATACAACTGATGTGGATTCTGCTTTCCATGTGGTTAATAAGTGAAATAAATCCAAAAGCTTTTTTTGTGGAATCATCTTTGTTCTCCCTCCTGGGTTGTGTGTAGATTGAAAGCCTATACCTAAACTATCAAAGCTAATGCCTAATAAATGTGGGACCACTTGCTGCAATTGAATTCTCTGGGCGTTTGGTGGTGTTGGAAATGAGCACAGAACCTGGACATGCATACCAGGCAGTTGTTGCCATTTGCTTCATATTATAAGGTGTTGCAGTATAGAAGAGAAATAAGTGTCACTGCTGCAGAAGTTCATTGTTTAAAATCTCTCAGTCAAACCATATAGGGAGTGACACAAAACCAAAGTTGTCAAAAGCCTGTTTACTGAGGCAAATGTTTGCATCTGCAGGAGTAAAAGACACAGACCATTGAGCTGTCATTGAGGGAAGACTACACTTCCTATAGGCCACTTTATCTGAGAATTTAAATGTAGTTGCTATTAAATGGCCTTTAACCTGCAGTTACTACTGTGAGAAGAACATGATAACCTGTGTCCTTGGTGCATTATTCATGCAGTTCTGCAACTTATCATGACATTCACAAGCAAGCATACTGCTTTTAAAATGAAGACATTTTGATCAGTGAAGCAAGTATGCCCTGAACTCATCAGCTTCATGCAAAAATAGCTAATCTGTGACTGGAATTTTTATACACTGTATGCTACAGCTCAGCATGGACTTTTCCTCAGTTTAGTGGGCAGCTGGTGTAGCTTAGTCATTCTGTGTGTACGTGGTAGAGTTCTTTCTTTAATGTAGTGCTAGAGATGAGCTGGCCTTTCAGCTGCTCAGGAAAGATTTATATATCAATAAAGGAGAGATGGACAGGAATCTGTGTTAAGGGTCACGTTGTTATTTACAGTTTCTCTCCACATACAATTTAAACAAAAGAATCCAGATGATTAATGTTCAGTCTGTCTGGAGCCATCCCCTTTCCCATTAAGAAATTGAAGACGTGTAGAAAAACAGAACCAGTCTTCTGTTCTCCTCAGCATAGCAAGCTCTTTACCACTTCACTGTAGACTTTTTTTTTTATTATTGTTAATGACAAGTAAATTGGAGTTAAAACTGGCAGGCAGAGTAAGGCTGCCTCTTGGCCTCTTACATGCACAGTAGAACTGGATTAGTGCTCTGGCATGTCTCCTTTTGTGTAGCAACAATGTACTGTGTGATTCTCCTTGCTCACCTTGCCTTATGACTTCCACCCACCTGTCTGCTATAAACAGCTCCTTTTCCTGCCCTCTGGTCTGCAGCTGGTCCACATCTCTTCCCAGATGCAGCACAGCAGTGTCAGACAGGCACAAAACTGATGCCAGACTGAAACACTGTTGCACCTGTGTTTCCTTAGTGGGGATCTTGAACTAATATATTTTCTTATTTATTTCTGGAAATCACATTTCTTCTCAAACTGTCATTGAATTATACACTTAAGTGGTGCATTATTGGGCCTTCTGTTGGTAAAACTCACTCAAGATGATGTGATTTGGTTTAAAATTCCATGAAATTTGACTGATTGCTAACAGATTGCAATCTTATGTCTTGTTGTGAGAGCAGAGACTGTCACAGTGTTTAAAGAACACTTTTGTGTTAATGTTGTGTTAATGTAAGCCATAGATAAATGTACGCCCAAGATGAGTGGGTATCCAGTTGACACTTGATATGCTCAATCTACTTCATTTATAAAGAAAGTTAACTCTTCAGAACAGGAAACTATTCAATTTGATAAGGGGAAATGTAACTTCGATTTTTTTTTATCATGCATCAGGAGTAGGAAATCTGCATTCTGAGATGTGGTATTTAACCCTGTACAACCAATATTTAGCTGATTACTGTGTTTTGGTTTTGTCATTCATTCACTCGTAGAATAAATCATTGTCATGTGAAGAAATGCCAGTCAAACAATAAAAACATGGAGGGGACAGATACATCAATACAACTGCTATAAAGCTTAATGTAATAATTTAGTGAAATAGTTACTAATTTGCAAATCCCTGACAATTGTAAATCACAGATGTCCTTGCCTGCTTTTCCCATATCCTTTTGTATTTTGTTCCACTTACACCAGATAGGCTTTCTTGTACCATATCCTTTTCAGTTACTGATCTGAGTGGTAATGTTTCTTACCCAGTTCACTAGAAGCATACTTTCTAGGCAGTGGTCTAAGTGGATGCAGATATGAATCTGTCTAGCTGTCAGGATACAGTAATAGTAATAATAATATTAAAATTAAGCAAGTGCATTGTTAAAGACAATTTTGGATTTTGTAAATTAAAATATTTGTTTTCCCTTTGTCACCTGGGAACAGCACAGTAAATGCAAGACCCCTTTAGTCAGTAGTTACCACTTCTTGATGCCCTGTGTTCTTCTACACAGTAGCACCTACTCACTCCAGGACATTTTCCAAAGCCCTCGGCCACCTTTTCTTGCTGTATGTTTATGGTTTTTCTGTGTTCCAGGGACTCGATTGCCGCTTCGCTGCTTTCCCCTGCTTCTCCCACACCGGCTCAATTTGTGGCACTCTGATCTATCTCAGGGACTTCCTCACTGCCCAATCCCCTCGCTGGAAGCACAGCCCCCCTTAGTGCCATTGCTGTTTCTTTTTGCCTATGAGACCTTGACAGTGCCAGGGAAATGAAGCGTTGCTATTTGGAACAATGCAGTTACCATCTTCCATTCAGTTCATATGTGGGTTGTGGCAAGTGCCCTGACATTGCACTGGGGACACGTCAGGTAGCCCCTGCATCTTTTTTGATTTTCTGGCTCCAACAAGAATCAGTAGGGTTCTACTAAATTAATCCTGATCTACTCCTTGAAGCTTTCAAATTGATGAGAGATACCAAGTTTATTGGTGTCCACCAATTCCACAGAAGGAATGAAAGTACCACCTACCTGAGCATAGGGACCTATTGCTTGGGTTAAAATTGGTGTCTCAATGAATCAGGGACTGCAGTAATCCAAAACTATCTCTGTTATTTTGAACATGAGCATGGTATTTTGCAGCAATAAAGTGTGTAACTTTTATGTGGCTAATTGCCCTAATTGAAAAATCTGTATTAAAAATGGCCTAAAATGCAGCTAGTGTTTCTAGGCAATTAAAATGCTTCTACAGGTCCTTATTCCAAGTTCAGGGGAGCTTATTTAGTTATTAAAATCTTAGAGATTTGTAGTTCTTAAAGTCTTTGGAAACAGTGCTTAAGGATTTAACTTCTGCTGCCCATGGTGGGAGAAAAGCCAGTCATACAAGTGGTTCTGGTAGGCCGAACTGTACTGGCAGGATATCTTTGTCTTGTGCAGGACTGAGTATCAGTAGGTCATCTATTTACATTCATGAATTTTACTGTTAAAATAGTCCTGATAAGCTACATAGTAGGTTAATACATGCTGAATTTAAAGCAAAGGCCATTTCTCTGTCTTGTTGGTATGCTTTCAATTCAGAGATACTCAGATTCTGGTCAACAAACCTGTTTGGCTGCTTGTGTTTTACAAGTTTACAAGAAAAAGTAAAATATAATTTCAGTCCCCGGTTTGTATTACACACATGGGACTGGAGTAAGTAGATGCTGTTCCGTGTTGTGTAATCAGCTTTTGGGGGTGATTATCTGCTTTGAAGACCAGTAACATTGTTGCCTGCTTGTAAGTGGTGACCTATGCACCAAGAGTGGTGTTCCTGTCCTGTGTGCTTCACTTCTTTTGCTCTGTTACCTGTTACAGTCACTGTATTACCCTTTAGAGCTGAGCACTGCAGTCTTTAAAGGGGATGGAGGGTTGGAACACCTCATCTTGAAGGACCGTTTTAAGCGTCCAGATTACAAGATTTGAACATAAGCACATTTATGAAAAGGAAAAAAAAATGCATCTGGATTTGAATATTATGTCCCTTCCAGCTGCATCTGAAAAGTTTTAGTCACTTAAATATCTCAACATTATACTTCATAGATGAAATGTATAGATGACTGGGGGAAGTGTGGACTACAGCTGAGTCTAAGGATTCCTGTACTTGTCCCTGTACTTATGCTACTGTTACATATGAAAAAGTAAGCACCTTGACTCTTAAACCCATTTTCTTTTTTCCCTCACCACCAAATCTGTATGCATCTTGGATTTCTGTTGGTCCTTGAACATTCTTGGACTTCATCTGCATCTGCAATCTGTCAGTTTTCCCCAAACATACTGTGACAAGTACAGCCTTTCCTCTAGGTCTCTTTACTCTACTGACACAGGTTTTGCTATTTTTAATATTTATTTTCTTTTTTTTTTTCTTATTCTCTGTCAGGTTCCTAGACTATGTACTTAGTTCTCCTTTTTCTTGATCTCCAGCTGGCTTCTCTGGTTTGCACATTTCCTAGATTTCTTCTCACCTCAGCATTTTAGTGCATCTTTCAACCTTCCTCACTGTGGGGTGATTCTGGAGAGGTCATTTGCTGGAGGCAGTCTTTTGGCATTCAACCCTTTCTGTAGCTGTTCTGCAATCATTAAGTGCAAATACCAGCACACACTGATGTTTTGTGGGCCAGAAGCACAAAGTTGCATTCCTGTGTGTCTCTTTTTGAGTTTTTATTTAACTTTGCATCTTTACATGATGTGCACTCCAATTATGAAAGCTCCATCTTATCACTGGTAATATTCCTTGGACTGTTTTGTAAATCCATTATCTCATTTTCTTTCAGATGTTTCTTGAGACTCCTTTCTGCAAAGTTAATAAATTAAGTATTTACAGCAAACATTTTACTGTGAATGTGTCATGTTCAACTCCATACCAGTTATCATGTGTGGCCATAGTCTCTCCTGCACATGAGCCCCCAATATGAAATTTCCACTGTTTAAGTGATGTTTTGCATCAGCTTTGTAGGAGATTATGCAAGACACAAACACACACAAAACCCCCAAAAGCCCTCTGTTCTGTTTCAAAAGAAAATGGAAAATTTGTCAAATTTGGCTGCTCATGTTTGGGTACACAATTTTACAGACAGATATGCAGATACCTAGGCAACCTTTACCCGTGTAGGGATTTGAGAACCCATAGATAGTTTGGTGCTGAACAGGCAAGCAAATGAATTTACTTGGGAAATATAACCTTGCAGATATGCCTGCTTAAAGGAATGTGACTTTAAAGTTCAAATTACGCTAAGCTATGAGTTTGAGTTCCTAATATATTTAATGTCCAAGGCAGTGAGAGACATAGAGGCACGTAAGATCTACCATAAATTCAATTAATAGTATTTCTGATTATGAATGAATTATCGTATATTTCAGTATAAGGAAATACTAGAGGCAAGATCACTATTAAAGAAAAGAAATTGGTCACTTTATGATGTATTTTTCTGTCTTTTCAAAATCTCTTAAAACTGATACTCTTGTTGATATCAGCTGCTCCTGACTTGCTGGCTTTTGTTGATAACATGCTATCTCCCTTTCTAAATCACATGGAGTATTTTCTGTGGTGTATTTTCAAAGGAAATTATTTTGAACCTCAAACAGTAAGTTTCTTAGAGCTAAGAAGTTTTAGCTCGAGTATTCTGATTTTCTTTTGATCCTTACAATAGTCACTGGTGTGAGCTAAATACAATATGGACCTATCGAGTGTTGATAATTTTTGTAAAAGCAGTCAGTTTACATTCATTATAAGAATTTGTCTGTTTTGTTTCCTTTTTAATTCCACAGATGTATTTAGTGATTTTTCCAGAGGGGACTCGTTACAACCCAGAAATACCAAAAGTCATTGCGGATAGTCAATCATTTGCTGAAAAGGAAGGTAAGCAAAAAAAAATTTGAAATAATTCTTTGGTTACAGTGCTAACATATATTATATAAAATTGTTACATAATATGAAGATCATCTCACCTTAACTGGACTTTTAAACCTGCATGATTGGTATTTAAAGGTTTAGAATATGGAATGTTTCTCTTACAGAGCAAGATTATGGTAGCTTATATACAGACATTTCGTGCATTTCACAATAGTAACAGTACTCCAGAAGGCTCGCTGTAGTTTCCACCTGTAGGTGTGTATTCACTTAGTTTCTTGCTCCTTCAGGTTGTAAGAATTGCCTACACTGAATCAGGGCACTGGTCCATCTAAGTTGATATTGTAGCTCCAATTACAGTTGTCAGTCAGTATAAAGCATACTTCGCATAGAGCTTGTTGTGCCTTAAAAGGAGGAGTCTTCCATCATTTCACTTTTTATTACTGTTAGTACTCCTGTGGCATTTTGGTTTTGTTCCTCTCTCACCTTCCAGTCTCACTGTTCCTTGGTTGAACTTTATTGAGGAGTCACTTTGATTGTTGACATTGTCTCTATAACCACAGATGGAATTACTTCATCTTTGGAAAGGCTTGCAAAAAATCCAAGAGTCCCAAGATTTTTCAGATTTTCTCACATCGTATGCACGTAAACTTCAAATCCAACAGTTCAGTGAGCATGTTTCCTGATTTTGTTTTTTCCTGTTGACCAAAAGTGAAATAATTCCCTCTAAAAGTAAACAAAGAATAACAAATAGGTCTGGTAAATGCATCTCTGTGACACACTGAAATGAATTCACAAGTCTGTGAATCAGCCTGTTGATATAATCAAGCCATTAAGTATTGTTAACTCTTGTCCAGAAGGATATATGCTTTTCTTCTCCATGGGAAGAATGGAATTTGTTTGCATGTATGAGCAGGAGAGCTGAAGTCATAATGTATTTGTTCATCGCTTCAGTTTCCTGTCGGAAATGAAAGTCAAATGTTTCATTTAGATTGGTTCTTTGAGAGTTCAGAGGGAGGGAGGGAGGTGTTTGATAGGATTTTTTTTTCCTCTCCTTCTTTTTCAGGGAAAAGGCTCTCATTGTTTTACTATTATTTTATTTAAAGTTTTAATTGTATCTCTGCACTCTGCAAAACAGTAAAACACTGCTTTTGTGCTTTCAGAGCACCTGTTTCTTTCTTCTACTGCTTTTCTCTCCTGGTCTGTTTTTATTTTGCAAGGATTACTCCGTCTAAAAATTCTCACGACAAATAATTATTAAACAAGAAGTATCTCCAATTCTGTTGCAGAATCCTCTTGATCTGTTTCTCCCCACTGCTAAATTCTTTTGTTGTTGGCCTCTGCCCCACTTTTTACGTGAGGAGAATGGGAAGCAGTCCGTGTTCCCCTGGCCCCTGCTCCGCTGCATGTCCATGCAGAGATAGATACTCCCTGGAACTGGAGCATCCCTCATGCAAGTGTGTTGAGAAGCAGAGCTGAAAGCAGAACCAGACTGTTCTGAAGGCTGAGCCTGGAGCACATACCAGCCCAGGGCACATCCCAGTACCCCGAGAGCTGTGGGGACGGGGAGCTCCACGTGGCTGCTGGCAGGATGTGGTTACAGCTCCGCAGGGTCCTGCAGCAGAGCGGTGCTGCTGGCCTGGCCCGTGGCTTGCCCTCAGCAGCCCCGGTGTCCCTGCAGTGCTGGCTGGGTGCTGGGGCTGTGCGGTGCTGCTGGCCTGGCCCATGGCTTGCCCTCAGCAGCCCCGGTGTCCCTGCAGTGCTGGCTGGGTGCTGGGGCTGTGCAGTGCTGCTGGCCTGGCCCGTGGCTTGCCCTCAGCAGCCCCGGTGTCCCTGCAGTGCTGGCTGGGTGCTGGGGCTGTGCCGTGCTGCTGGCCTGGCCCGTGGCTTGCCCTCAGCAGCCCCGGTGTCCCCCGGTGCTGGCTGGGTGCTGGGGCTGTGCGGTGCTGCTGGCCTGGCCCATGGCTTGCCCTCAGCAGCCCCGGTGTCCCCCGGTGCTGGCTGGGTGCTGGGGCTGCCGTGTGGGAGCCGCGGCCACAGGCCTGGCCACGGGCAGGCTGAGCCATGGCCATGTTCCCTGGGCTGGGTCAGAAACACACCTTTCCATGCTTGTCCAAAAGATCCCGGAGACTGCTTACTTCCTACAGTTTTAGGAAGGGTAGTAGCACCCAGTAGTTCCTCCAGCCATAGGAATGAGGAGGACATACTGTAACCTACGGTTTAAATTGAATTGCACTTCATTCTTTGTGGGGATAATTAAGTGTAATAATTTAGTCTTGTCATCTTAGTATATTTGTTACAGAGCACAGTGCTTCAATGTGGGCCTTACTGACATGTAGGGAAATCTGTTTGTTTTGTTCCTTAAAATTATTTTTTTCCCTACATTTTTACTCAATCTTATGTTGAGAAAATACTGCAAGTGTAATGTTGGAAAAAGTGGTTTAATGAAGAAGAATTAAACTAGAAACCCATGTTAGAACCAGTGCTATTACCCGCAAAGATAACAAAGCTATTCCTAGAGCACAAGCATAACTCAGTGTTTATGATACTGTCTGAAATAATGGTTTTGACATTAGTGTGTATGTATGTTTTAGTAGTTTTGCAGAGAGGAAGTATAAAAAGGTTTTTGTGGGGTTGTACTTTCACTCTCCGTGAGCTGCATCCTCTTTGAGAGAAGATTCGTTGGTTTAGGCAGAACTCTTGGGCTGAATTTAATTACCTGCTCTTAGTGGGACCAGTTGATGAGGTGCATCTCATATCTTGATGTTCTTTTTAAGTTCTGGATACAGTTACTGGCTCTTTACAGTTGGTCCTAGGACCAGCTCAACAAAAAGAAAATGAATTTTTAAAAAGCTGAGATTGACATACAATGAATTATCGTGACATTGCTGATTTCAACTATTATGTCTTCACTCATTGATATGAATATATAAATAAATTTTAACTCCATGTGAATAGGATGGAAGGATATCAAGCAGCAAAAAAATTTAACCTTGAGGTAGCCCTTGAAAGAAAGGCAACATTTAAAAATACCAATAATAATTCATGTTACAGTCTATTTTGCCATGGGGCTGGGGTTCTACACAAATTCTTGATTTCTAGCAAGAGCAGATGGTTTTCTTCTTTATGAAACAAGCAAATCAAACACACAGGGTGGGTCTATTGTAAGTTCTGTCTACAGTTGTAGTCAGTGAGAATAAGCAACAGAAAGTTGCTTACTTCCAGGAATACTGATTTTATGGTGATGAACTGGGAATGTTGTCATCTAAGGGCAATGCCAGTACATCCAAAAACTGAAGGATTACCCAAACCTTTTACAAGTGGCAGAAAATTCCCCTCAGATCAGAAACTTACGTGGGATAGAAGGTGAATTCAGAATATGTTTGTTTGATTGCATTGGGAAAGGAACTTGTTGATGTTTAAAAATGAAAGCAAAAATGATGTCTCTAAAACTAAGCTGTTTGGTTATTTGTGGTAGGATTAATGCAGGAGTTAATCATAGAACAAGTTAAATTTTGTGGACTTAAGAAAATTAATCCAGTATTTATATTTTTTGGCTAAAATAACAATATTTGCTGGGATTTTACAGCTGCAGCAAACCACATAAACCATGGGTTGCCAGAATATAAGATGTAGGTATTTGTTAGGTTTTCTCATTTATGGTGGAGGCTTCCAAGGTAAGGGGCTTATGTGCCACATGGCTGGATTTGAGCCTGATACACCTCATCATCCTCGCCTGGCGCAAAGTAGGTGCCTGGGCTAGATGGTTCCAGCAATTGCTGCCAGGATGGGCTCTCCCTCCATGTTTCAGTATGGTTTCTGATGGTGCATCTTGCAGCATTCCCGTAATCAAATTAGATATTTCTTCCTCTGCTCTCTCAAAGAACTGAGAATGTGATGGCATGTTTTGCCCCTTGTCTCCTGAGCTTTTGCCTTCCAATTTTCAGTATTTAAGTATATAGTCAGTAATCGAGTTTGCTTTTGTTTACCATGGGAGTTGTCAGCCAACATGGTTCCTGTCTTCAAAGTCTGATGCAGTCATTCATTCAGCTTACATATTGGTGATACCTTTCAGGCTCTGTTCTATGGGTTTAGGCATCTTAAAAGTACAGGACTTCTTCCACACTAGTGAGCTTGAGTTGCTGAGTCCAGGGAGTCTTAATATGTGGGTGGCACTCATATTTTCAAAGGGATATAAGTAAGCTTGTCATAATAATAGAAGTGGTAGTTTTTATTGGATGTATTTAATTTAAACTGTAAATCTTTTAAGCCTGGGTCTTTTTAACAATATTGGACTATAGAGAAAAATGTCCTAAACCCCTGCAAAATACACAATTATTATTTTTTGTACCAGCTTCTAGGATAAAATTTATTTCATTTATATGTACCCAAAACATCTATTTCTTATCATTTTGTAGTAGTCAGTCATAGAATCATAGAATATGCTGAGTTGGAAGGGACCCATTAGGATCATTGAATCTGAATCGTGGCCCTGTGCAGGACACCCCAAATACCACAAATTTCTTAGGTTTAGTAGAATATGAATTTTATTAAAATGTTAACAAATTGCGTTTTTAAAATTTGAAAATAAATAGAAATAATCCAAAACCCTCCTACTCCTAATATTACTAACTCTGAAAAGTCAAAGCCAAAGGGATCAGAAGCTTCTTAAATGTAACTTGGCTTGTTTTTGCGGAATAAAGACAAAACAATCTTCCCTGGTGAAAGGCATTTTTGGAATTTTGTATTAATGTTTGATTTCTAACAAAGGTCATTTCATCAAGCAAACATTTAAAGTATTCATTTATTATCTTCTTTGGTTTTACGCAGAAAAGTTGCTAATGTAAATATTTTTTAATGCTAAGTTTATCTTGACAAATATCGTGGTTTCTGCTAAGATGTTTGTGTATGCAGGATATGCTTATCTCAAAATTGTTTTACAGGTCATGTAAAAAAAAGGTGTTTCAACGGAGCTAATTGAAAATGCTTCCCTTCTAGATCTTGGCATTAGTTTTTGATTGTATTCTAATGCAATTCAAAGCATTCAATATCCATAAAAGTTATTTAGAATTGTCTCTAAAGAAAATAGCTTTTGGTGATATTTATTCTACTCTTTCATGGAAGCAGGCTTAGTCTGAAAGTTCTCAGTGAGATGTGGACAAAGAATATAGTTTTTAAAAAGAGTGGGTTATGGACCTTGAGTAGCATTTGAGACCAATCATTAGAATGAAGTAAGGGTCTATGTTGTTAAAAGTTATCCTTAGGAAATTAAGTTGGGAAAACAAGAAGCTACATTGTATTTCTGTACATACCCATGATGGAAGAAAGTGCACCAATGTGTGGTGTCTCCCATGCCTTGCTGTGGGCTGGTTATATTCTTCCTGAGAGGATTCGTTGCATTTCCTGTATATTTCAGTTCATGGTAACAGAAAAACACTTTTTACAAGTGCATGCAGTTTTTTAATACTGCCATCAGCTGAGTCCTGTTTCTGTAAGTCGATGGAATACTAGCTTACAAACTGGATGAGCTCTCCCACCATTTGTTATTTTATAAGTCTGACTATGGACTCTGGTTTCAATATGCAAAGCTTTGAATCACTGGAAGCATTCCAGAAAGCTGTTGGGAACTCAAGAGCTGGGTGAGTACTTGGGACACTGCATGTAACTGCAGAGCTTTCAGTCTGATATCATCACTGCACACACATTCACATGAAAAAGGAAAGATCTAATTGGTCTTGAAATCAATTCATTGGTTTCCACCCTGGTTTCCATTTTTGTGTACTTGAAAGTTGAGTTTCAAGTACATGGTTTCATGGGGAGGGGAGAGAGGTGTGGAGACCTCAGACTACTTCTGACATCCACTTTCAGTGAGCACTTAACTTTTGCTGATCAAATGTGGTGATGCAAATGTAATGCACATGGAGTATTCTTCATTTAGAGCTGAGGATTTTTATTGTTTTCATTTTAAAATGTGGTGTGTGCACATCAGGGGTGGAAAACAGCTAACAAAGTCCAACTCTAAAAATGTGGGTGGCCTTCCTGTACTGAGCAGCTCTTTGAGTTTTTGGCCTGGATGAACGGAAGAGGATGGCAGTCTTCTACATAGAATTGTACTTAGCTACTGTTACATGTTACTTCACCCTGCTGAAGTTAGATAAATGATGTTTTGTTTAGTGTCTTTTTGTTAGTTTGTGTTTAGATGAAAAATTCAGTTCTATAGATGTTAATGATTTGGGCCTTCGTACTTGCCAAAGTAACTATTGTATTTCATTCCATTTTCTTGCAGATTTTCTGAAGTAATTCTGCATCTTACAATAATGTAGTAAATGGATGATATTTGAAGTATCATTGCTCATTATATTTCTTCAGATTTTCTTTTTCTTTTTTTTATGTCTGTCATTCAAAAGTTAGAAGTGCAAAGCTATGGCTTTTTAAGGTAGAGCATTACAATATTAGTAGTATCTAGTTCATTTTCTTTGGCATTTAAAATAAAATCTCATGACCTTAAATACTTTGACAGAGGGTCCTAACTGTATTGCACAACATTAAAAACAGTTTAAGCACAGTGTGTTTTGTGAATTGGATGCAGGCAGCTTGCCAAGGTAACTATACTGTAACTACTTGGATTTAAATTCTGTTATGTTGATTTTAGCAAAGATCATAAGTAATTGCAAGAATATCTGGTAATGTTTTTATAAAACTGATTCTTTAAAAGGATGTGCTGAACTGGTGTTGCTGCGTGTTCCTGAATAATGGATCATGGACTTTTTTTATTGATTTTTTTTAGATACATACTCATATTGTACTTAAACTCTCAAGAGCTCACTGACAGCATGTGGAATAAGAGTGGCTTATTCTACAGTTGCACTTCACAGATTGTCACTGACCATCTTCATCACCAGAACTGGCCATGGATTAAAATAAATCAGTTTATAGTCACAGATACCTAACTTAATATTTGTCTAGAGGATTCAATTCTCGCTGAATTTTCCCTTTTTCTTCCTCCCAGTAATAGTTTGGTGAGGGGGAAGATGAGTTGGGCAGGAAAGGAATGACAGTGTTTTTAGAGTATGTTTGGGAATTTGGCTCAGCAAGAGTTGTGTTGAGTGTCATGTCCACACGAATATCATTGCTGACACAGCACGAGAATATTCAGTGCTTCATTTTCAGAGTAAACATTTTGAAACATAACATAATTAGCTGTTTGATGTAACAGTTCACAAGCTAAGAAAACACTACCACCATGTTATGCTTCAAAATATTTACATGATCCATATAATATTTTGCATAGACAGTTATCACTATTGCCAGTAAAGCATGGAACAATGGCTGCAGAAGGAGTGCTGATAAACAGCCTTTTATCTTTGCATTCAGACTAGGAGATTCTTACCAAATATTAAGAAATCAAGATAGTGATTTATATTGAAATTTTCAACTCCTAAGAATGTTAGAGTGATGTAGAAACTAGCACTACCTTACAGTGTTCACTAGATATTTTCATAATTTTATATCAAAGTATGTTTTACCCAGCAAGGGAGTTCAATACAAAATCAGGACATTATATATAGTCTTTTGAATTGATTTTGCAAGCAGAAAGGTATCAAAAGCAATACCACAATACTTTGACTTAGAAAAATTTCATGTTCACCAACCAGGAACCAGTGGATTTATGAATGGATGGTTCTTTTAAAAAAGGACTGAAGAGTAAGTCAATGAAAAATAGGCTAGAAATTATTCTGATACTTGTCAGTGAGAAAGATACACATGGAAAAACAGTGAAAATTTTTATATAGTATGCTTTCTTTTTCTAGAAGCCTTTTCAAGTAAATGTGGAAGAGGTGTGTTCAGGTCAAGAAGTGGTTTTGATTTTGGATTTATTTGTTTGCTTGTTCTCATTTTGGAAGTCATTGTATATTAAAATTCTGGAAAGAGAACCAGGTTTATGCTTTTGAGCCCAATGTGTTTTTATGTTCTTAAGTATGCTCTAAGTGGAAGTGGTCAACTGAAGTAAACATGGATATGAAATACTTTTGTTAAGAGATGTGGAGTGATGTTAAACCTGACGTTCTTGTGTCCTTGACATACCAATTTTGTGGCTTGGCCTGGGAAAGTTAAAGACAAAAGTTGATTTCTGTCACTATGAGTTTGTCAGTAGCCAAGTCAATTGTAACAGATCGTTTGCAGGGAAGCACAGAATATTTTCTCCTTGGTTTTGCTTCTCAGTGCTGTATTTTCCCCCATTGCTGCTAAGTTTTCTGCTGGGATAGTGAGTAGGTTAGGATTCAGTATGTTCACTAAATTGGTTTGTCCTTGGGAAGTAAAATGCTGGATGAGCATTAGGTGTGCTTAAAATTCTCTGTGATTATCTGTCAAATCTGTTTCTGACACAGAATTTCAGGAGGTGATGCTATTTGTGTTTAAGTATTTCTCAGGTAATTTGCTCTTTTTTTAACCTCAGTTGGATGCACATAAACAGTAAAGAGAAGTGCTGTTTCATCGCTCATGAGCCACATTAAAACCATCACTGCTTCTGGTGAGGAGTTGTAAAAAGGGCCCTCTTATTGAGCAGCCTTCCTGTTGTTAATTTAGGATTTCTGTTTCATCTTCTACATGTGTTCAGTAGAGCATAAGCACTGAGTACGCGTGCACATTCAATTGAGAATTGAAATTGAAAATAAACCTCTTGTGATTTTGAAGGGAGATGCTGATGTTCCTTGGCATGATGTTCCTTTAATGAATGTTTACTTTCAGTAAATACAGTTTACTTTCAAATGCTGTAACTATTTTTGGTTTTTTTCCCCTCTAGGACTTGCTGTATTAAAGCATGTGCTGACTCCACGCGTGAAGGCAACTCATGTAGCCATTGACACAATGAAAGACTATCTGGATGCAGTGTACGATGTGACTGTGGCTTATGAAGGTACTGTGGACCACAAAGGGCAAAGAAAACTGGCACCATCTATGACAGGTGAGTTGAGGCCTATTAGACATGCTATAGCCATATGCTTGTTCATATACAGAACCAACTTCAGGTGCTTTGACATGCTCTGAAGATAATCTCCACAGCACTTCAGCCATCCTACAGCCCCTTGGTAGGGCATCGTTCTAGTGACTGGGCTTTACAGGAGTTACCTGTGACATTCCTGCCCTCTGCTTCTCTATTCCAATTCCAAATACAAGTGCTCTTTGCAGTCAAAGGGAACTTGGAGCCAGAGGCAGCAGATTCCGTTTACCTTCATGTTTCTCTAGCACTGGGATTTGGCATCATCCTAAATTCTCTCTCTATGCTGTGCTACATATGTGTACATGTACACATGTACATCTAATTGTTGAAATGCATGTATTTTAAAGGGAAAATGTGTAGCAGTAGTATTTTACTGACAAGTTTTCAATGTGCTACACATAGCCAGTAATCTTACAAACACTCAACAATATTTTATGTAAGAGGGATTCACTTGCTTTAGTATTTTAAACCACCTACAGGACCTTAAGAATATCAAATAGATGGGTTTTACATTCCTTGAGTAATCTAGCCAGAAAAGATGTTCTGGGGTTCCTGCTGGGGAAAACTCAGGGACAGAGAGCTTCAGGGTTTGCTGTTTATTATGCTTGGTGGTGAACTGATAATTTATTCTTAAGTAAATAATTTGCCTGCACTGTAGTGCTATTTGTAGTTACTCAGCCATATCTGTGCCTGACTGTCTGTTGCTGGCTGGCTCAAAGTGGCACTTTTGAGTCCTTTGCACTACCAATACCAAGTGGGAAAAAACAGCAACAGTTGTTCCAAAGAGCCATCCAGACTTTTGGGCGAGGGATCAGTGTTGACTGAGGGACCTGCAGGGAACTTTTTATCTAACTCTGCTCCTCAGCTCACCCAATGTCACAGGGACTTGTTCCTTCTGCTGCTAAAAATAGTTTGTAGTGCAGCTGTTTCCATGTCATTTCACTAGCAGGTGTAACTCCTTGAGTCACATGAACTGCTTCCCAGGTGCTAGTTGATTAGAAGTTCTGGAATTGTCTACTTTTACATTTTCACCCTGTTTAAAATTCTTTTGGATAGGTGAGAAACAAAACTGTCAACACCATATATTAACTCAACACTTGTACCATACTGTAAGGTCTTAGGATGGTTTTATTTTATGCACATTTTGTTCCTAATGGGCATTTTTTATGTCAAAAGTTCTTTTTATGATTTAAAGTTCTTCTATTTTTTTAAATGCCTTCTGACCCTTTTACAATACCTTTTGAAGACTGAGCAGCCTCCCTCTTGTCCCATCACCCAACCCTTTCTAAGACTCCCTTCAAAACAAATAGGATTGTTTCTCCTTCCCTGCAGCATATCTTGTTTCATGACTTAATTACTAGGTAGTTTCAACCATTCTCATGCTGAACTTCTCACTGCCTAATGGTTAATTAAACTATTAAAATGTCATTACCTAATGATAAGATGGCAAATGTTCAAATTCCTTACAAGACCTCTTCACCTATTGAACCTTACAGTTTGCATGAAGCATGATATAATTAAGGAAGGGCAACCAACAAGCTGAATTTCCCTGTTGGCTGTTTTTTGTGTTGGTGTCAAGCAGGAATCAGATGCTTTGAGGTGGCCACTCCACATCCAGCCTTTTGGAGCCTCCATGGCAGCAGTCCAGGCATATCTTTCAGCCAGGCTTACTGCTAGGGCTGGGGTAATTACTGGCTCAGCCTTGGGTAAAAATAAGGCAGTAATACAGAATGAAGTGCAGCCAACCAGCTGTTGCCCCTTACAGAGCAGATAAATGATATAGCCATGATAGATCAACATAGCATTCCACTCTATTGTGGCAGTCACATGTATTCCATATAAAATAAATTATGTAGATTAAGAACACTTTATGAATTACCATGTGGAACATAGTTGTCATTCTTTTAGGCTCTCCAGACACAAAGTGGTAGACAAACAATTTCTGTTTTAAGAGATCAAGATCATTTCACCATTTGTTATGCAGAAGTGCAGCAACTGGTCTGTCAGGAATATAACAAGAATTGAATTAGGCGTACTTACGCGTTTGACATTTTTTAGCATTACTTCTCTTTTACAGTGCTAAAATGAGTTATGCACACATGGAAAGGACATCTTATGTCATATGAACATTTCATATTTGTGTCAGTGCTGGTTGAGAATTTTGCTTTTCATTCTCATCGGAATAAAATGGCAGTGCAATCCTGGTAATTTTTAAAAGATAAGGTTGACATGTCTTTTTCAATCTAGCAACACTGACTGAAATTTATTGCATGGAAAACAAACTTCTGATAAACACAACTTTAGTTGAGGACTTTATTTTCATAATGTGACATTTCCCATGTGAATGAAATCTGAATTCCACACAGATACAGTGTTTCTTGAAATGCATTTTGCTTTCAGTTCTATAAATCTCAATTCCTCAGAAGAGCCTGTGCCATTTCAGGAAAAACCCATACTTACCTGGGACATCATCAGCTCTTGGCTGCTGTCTTCAGTAGTAAACAAAGCAGGTTAAAAAGAACATTTTATTGACTGTGAGGAGTACTAGCACACTTTTTCTGAGAAATTGTGTTAGCAAACTGTGAATGGGAAAAAAATTCTGAAGAAAAAGTGAATTGCTTTTTAAATTTTGTAGTATGCAGCTCTTACTCTAAATAGTCTTTCTTAACAGAATTCGATTTTTAATTTTTTTTTTTAGTCCAGCAAGCTGAAATATCATAATGTTGACTTGCTCAGTAGGATTAAAACAAAGCATAGTATACTAGAAGCTGGAAAATAGACATTTCACCATGAGAACAACAGTGAATGCCAGACATACCTGATATAACGCTGCCATTTTAGAGCAGGCAAATTATAGTAGTATATACTTTCAAATGTGTTGAACTTTTTGTCACTACCTATGCATGTTAATGTTTTTTTGGCTCTTTCCAGTGGCGAGTTTGTTTTAGAAGACATCAAATTTGATTAGTCTTCTACAGTGACTAAGATTAGATTAGCTTTACACAGCCATGTTGCTTTCTGCTGTTGTTTCACATCCAGTTGAAACCAATGAATTGAATTTTTTTCCTACCATTTATTCATTCCCTTTCATTACAAGTTTGGATCTTGGTACATTTCCAGTGGAAGTTTATCCAGCACATGGCAGCCTTTCTAAAGAATAGCAATTTCTCACAGGTTTCTCCCCTCTCTCTCACTCCTGAAGATGGCTTGTCCAGATCATTAATGACAGAACATTGTGGTCCTGCTTGGGGAGGAGGTCCTGCTAGGCAGTATTTATTTGTGGTCATTAGAATAAGACACAAATAATCATATGGGCACTGCAGCGCAGCTGAAGGACATCTCAGGTACTGAAATCTGGAAGAACTGTTTAGAACAGAAAAGGATGAGGAGAAACTCTTGTGCTGAATTTGTTGATACTGTTTTACTACACTGTCATCAAGTGAACAGCAGAAATAAGTTTGGGAAGAAAGGATGAGAACGTAATTTTCCCCCTTCTGAATAAATGTGCCAAGCGTTCACATCCAGCTTTGTCTGGTGTTAAGGGGCAGGTCTCATGGGACGTGGGAACTGTTATCATTCTTGCACCTGAAAGAGCATTATGTACACATCTACATCTTTATTATTCTGCCTGAAGGCTTTAGCATAACCAGATGGTATTTATCAGGCCATTGTAGATGAAAGAGTGTGTGAAATACCAGCATGTGACAATGATAAACACTGAATAAAAATAGCAAGTACATATAGACTCTGTCTTAGAGAAGTCACAGGAATTCTTGAGAATTATTGACTCTGCTGTATATCAGTTCCAGAACAAACAGTTTGAAAGCCTGTGTATGTGTGCATTTCTGAAGATCTGTACATCACTTTGATCAGTATGATTTGAAGAGGTCAGACTGGCCTAACTTCCCTCAGGGAAAATACACTGTTCCAAAAGCTTACACTTTTGTTAGGACCCAGTTAGACAGGGAAGTACAAGACTATAGAAAAGAAAGTAATATAAAACAGTCTTTTTTTGGACTGTGGCCCAAATTTGTTCACATCCATTGTCTTTCAAGGTCCAAAGAATGATAACAAGCACATGGTTACGGATGTGTTGAAAGAATTAAAAAGCTAAATTATTGAACCAATAAACAGTAAAAGAAGTATAAAACACTCCAAAGTAAGTTTTGTAGTGATGAAATGACTAATAATCTCTTCAGATCTCTGCTAGCTGTCATGTTCTATAGCATGAAAGAATATTGAAGAGCAAACGTCATTATTTTAGAGTAACCAAAGAAAGGATGTAGATTAGACCCCAGGCTGGACATTAGCACTGGTGAAATTCGTATCAAGTGTAGGATGGCTTTTTAGCATGTAAATCAAGCCTCATATCAATAACTTGTCATTTTGTGTCTGTTCGAGAAGAATTTAAGTAATAATTACCTTTCGTATTCCAATATGTAGAATTTACATTGAGATGTAAACAAGGACACAAAGATGTCAACTGTATTTGGAATTCCTGTAGCTCAGTTTCTTGTCTCCACCATCAGCCAAACTCGAATGCTTAAGGAGGAACGCAAGATTCAGGTGACCCTAAATGGTTCTAACTTCCCAAATCACAGACACCTGTGGGTGCTGCATCTGTGTGTTCCTCTGATTGTAAATCAGATTATGGTGTATCTCCGTTATTCCCAAGCAGCTCTTACTGAAGGTAGGCATCTGTAGTGCATCTGTAGCTTCCCTTTGGGAATTTGTGAACTGAAAACACACAATCGTCAGGAAACCTCTGCTACACAAGAGGCTCTTGAAAGTATTTACACTGGAGATTCATAAAATTACCCTGCCCCCTGGACCTCATGCACATGTGAGAGGAAGCATTCCACTCCCCAAGAAGCATTTATTTACAAAGGCTCAAGGAACTCCTGATCTTTATGCAAAAGTGTATCTAAACCCTGAGGATAACAAAAACAACTTTAATTTCTTCACACTGTCAGGTTTGGCCAAAAATATGTTGCTGCTTTGAGAGTCTGTGTTTATTTTTGGGGTTTTTCTACATCACAGTCCTTTTCTTCTACTCCGGTGCTATTCTCTGTTTATCAAAACGGACTGAAAGAAAGAAAGGCAAAAACATCAATACTAGCAGTACTGGCATAGTTCCTAACAGATCCTGGTTTTGTGCTAGAGAGAAAATAGTTTTGAGCTGGTCCACTCCTTGTGTCTTTTGTTGCCTTTTTTTCTTACTTGCATAGTTAGAATTTTTTTTCCACTTCTGAAACAAATCACCTAAATTTGCTCATTTTCCACCGACCTAACCTGATCCAGGTTCTGTTCCGGGCAGCCTGTTGATCAAAACTGTTACACTTTTGTAGGAAACCTCCTGCTAACTTGGCCAAGTATTTACATATTGATACAGAGTAGTACAAAGGCCAGAGTGCATCTGTTAGAAGAACAGATTAAAGCCACTTAAAGATTGTTTCAGTGAGCTATAATGTGCAAGTATGGCAGGTCTTCATCAGAGACCATCTTGGATCAGCAAGATAACTGACAATGACATCCTACTGCTCTCCAGTGCTAATATCGGCATAGCTAACTATAGATACCATTTTCTAGTAACAATTTTAAAAGATTCTTTAGATCTCAGCATCTTCAGGAAGATACGTACAAGTGATTATTTACCCTTACATTTGTAGGATTTGTGGAGCTATAGTTCTTACCTGCCATCTTCAGGATTTATTTATATCTATATCTATATCTATATCTATATCTATATCTATTTTTTTTTAAAGCTGTCATATCCTTCCTTCTGCTTCCCTTCTCCATACTGAAAATTTGGCCTTTTTAACGTCTCCTTGTTTGTAATGGAGGTACTTCTCCTCCTTAAATGTTTTACTTGGTCTTTTCTGTGGCCTTCTCTGAGTCCACTACATCCTCCTCCAGATATAGAGACCAGAAGTCCATGCTGTATTGAAAATGTGGATTCACAATCTTTGCCTTGTTCTCGGTGTCCCTCCTCAAGCTGCCCAGTATTCGGGGGATTTGGGGCTGCTGCTGAGAGGGTGGTTTCAGGGAAGGGTCAGCAACTCCCAGATTGTAACCACCAATTCCAAGTTAAGCATCATGTTGATGCTTGATGAGGCCTCCTAGAAACAGAGACTAGACAGGGGTAAAGGAATAAAAGTAGGTATTTATTTGAAAGGCCTTCAAAGGTACCCCCTAAGGAGCCAGAAGCTATTGCCAAGATGGACCCCAAGATGGACAACAGGTCATGAGTTCTTCACACTTTTATAAGTTTGGTTCATTTGCATATCATGGTTAATTCTCCAATTAAAGCTTCAGTTTAATGATGTAATTCCCCTCAGCTTACCCCCCCTCAGAAGCTCTTTGGTTGATACTTTTTGGGCCTAGGATGGTCTGGGTGTCCTTGAAGAGCAGGCCCGGAGAGGCTTTGTTATGTCTACCTGGCACGAGAGAGCAGAAGTTAACAGGCTACAAGAAACCTCAGAGTTACACACTAAGCAGTACAGAATTTGAAAAATATAAAAGTTAAAACCTAAGGCATCAATGTAATCAGGGTTTTGGTTATTTTTTTTCCCTATGTTTGTTTACACTGAAGCTTGGCTGCCACATTTTCACCCTGTTTGTTCAGCTTTGAGGTCCTTTTGAAGTTCAGCCAGCATTTGACTACCCAAAAGAGCTCAGGGTCTTCTTAAAGAGATGTTAAAGACTGGAGCATTCACAGTTTGCTCCCTTCTTCAACTCATCAGTCATGAGACAGTAAAACCAGTCCTGGCATCGATCCCCAGAGGACCCCAGTTGCCAAGTCTTTTCCATCCCTAAGTCCTTCTATTTGCTTCCTCTCCTTTAAGCAGCTTTTGGTCTATAAAACATCATTTCCTCTAATCCCATGGCAGCTTAATTTCTCTAATAGCCTTCAGTGTGGAGCCCTGTCAGAGGCTTTATGAAAATTCAAATATATCATGTCCAGTGAATCCCCTTTATCTGCCTGGTCCTTGACACTGTTGTAGAAATCCAGCAAGTTGGTGGGACAGGATTTCCCTTTACAGAATCCACACCAAATCTTTGTCAACAGACTGTGATTATCTGTGTGCTCAGTGATTTTATTACAGACCTGTTATCTTACCCAGTGATGTAAGACTCTGGTCTGTATTTCCCAGCATCATCTCTAAAGTCCTTGTTTGTAGACGGGAAACTCCCTGTTTTTCTGGCACAATGGCTGTTTGTGCTGATAGGTTATGCATCTTTGTTTTTAAATTCCATATTTGAGAGCTTCTGGATGAATGCTGTCTGGTCTTGGTGACTTCCTGACTTCTGACTTGTTTGTTTATATTTAGTCTAACATTTTCTGTATGTTTACTTATTGATCTAGTTCCTTTGAATGATCTGGTACGAAGAATGCAATGGATATAGGAATCAAACATTTTCAACAAGAAAGAATGATGCAAGCAAATACATGAGCTTCTGTTGGAAGGGCTTATACTTGACCATGAGTGCTGCTCTTCACACTTCAGTCATCCAGCAACCCCACCCGTGTCTTGTCAAGTTTACTGCTTTTAATATACTGAAAAAAAGTCAAAATAGAGCATCCTTTCCATTTTTCAAGTTCATTTTTAGTCCTCTTAAGTTTATGTTTACATTTGGCATGAGCAGTTTTGTGGCTTTTCCTTACTCGGACGAGCTGTCCATTCCTCAAAGCGGAGAAGGTAGGAGTATAATGGTAGCCTCCTTGATTTTCCCTTTAAAGCCATACAGATGTTTTTCAGACCTACACAGGCTTTTTCTTTTGCAGTGTTACACATGTTTTATGTGAGTTTCTATTACAAGTTTTTCTGGGATTTGGTATTTGATGAGTTTTTCAGTAGCTTCTAGGTTGCCTTCTTTTGGACTGTATATTTTAGGGTGTTTTGACACTTTGCCTTCCCTCTCATTGTGTACTTCCTTTAATTCATAGAATCATTGAAGTTGGAAAAGACTTCCAAGAGCATGAAGTCCAACCTTCAACCAAACACCACCCACGCCCGCTAAACCTTATCACAAAGTGCCACATCTGCTTATTTTTTGAACACTTCCAGGGATTGCAACTTCACCACTTCCCTGGGCAAGCCTGTTCCAATGCATGACCAATCTTTCAGTGAAGAAATTTTTCCTAATATCCATACAGCCTGAACTTTCCGTGGTGCAATTTGAGGCCATTTTCCCTTGTCCTGTCACTAGTTGCCTGGGAGAAGAGGCAACCCCCAAGAATTCTGCAGTTCTGTGCTGGATTCTTTCTCTACAACACTGAAATTAATTGTTTTGTGGTTGCAGAGCAAGACCAACCACACTAGGAACAGCATCTTTTCTTGTGGGTTTTCTTACTTACTAGTTCTTCCAGGAAACAACTTTTTTTTCCCCTCTGGTGTTTTTGCCCAATTGGTTGGTTTGTTTTGGTTTGTGTTTATTTGGGATTTTTTCCCCTGCTCATCCTGCTGAAGTATCAATGCAGTTCAGTGAAGGTAGGTGGAATCTCACTCTCCTGCTGTCAGTCCTGAACTTGCAGATCTCAGTCTGACTTCACCGTTTCTGCTCACTATTATTAAACTTACTTGGAAGTCATTTAATTATTGATCTAATATATATTCTAGTAGAGTCTGGATTTTCCATCCACAAGGACTTTATTGTGCTTTTGTCTCATTATATAAAGCTATTAGACTTTTATATAATCTTTCATGCACAGTACCCTGCCCTCACTGGAACATCCCCTTCTGTCATTCCCAGAAGTCTGGTAGTCTGGTAACAGTGCCCACTCCTGCAAGCCCACCAGGATGCCTGCCTTCCAGGAAGGAGTGATCTCTTGGTGCCAGTAATTCTTGTTCTGTATTCATATTTAGGCTTCTCAAACTTGGGCACTTCTGAACTTTGCCCTCACAATGATTTTTAGCCACATCCACCCTATGTTACATCCATCTGAACAAGTTGTTTTTTCTGACTTTCAGTCTTGCCCAACTGCCACTTGAAACAGTCTCTAATTTTTCAGTTTTCATGGCCAGCACCCTGGCTTAATAATGATTCAGGTGCATCCCATTTCTCACTTCAAAACATCCCCCAAAACATCCCCCATCTCCTTACACTGTGCCCCTTGTGCATGCTTGGGGGCACTGGTCTCTGTGTGCCTGTCAGGCCTTGCACGGGGGGTTGGCAGTGTTCCTGAGAGTGCTATTCCTCAGGTCCAGGCTTGTTTCCTGGCTGCGAGCTTCAGTGTGGGCTGCACAACATCTCCTCCAGGCTTCCCTACATCCGCAGTACCCGCAGGTGCTGGCGCTGCTCCTCTGCTGCAGCCCGGGGCAGCTCCTGCCATCACCCTCCACTGGCCCGGGATGTTTGCTTTCCTGTCCAGTGCTGCTTTGCTCTACTGCTGCTTTGTTTTGTTAGAGCAACTCGTGAAATAGTTTCCTGTCAGCTCAACTTGGGATGATGGAAAGCATGAAGCTGACAAGCAATGCAGCACTTAAATTCATGTTTGTTTTGCTGTTTGATTGTTAATTTGGTGTACAAAGTAAATGGAAGTGGAGAGATGGGATTTCTTTCTTTGAAGAGGAGATAGTTTACAAATTGCTTTGGTAGCTGAACACTGAAGTCCAGACTAATGCAAGTTTGAGAAGTGGAGAAAGCATCTACAGTTCAGAGGAATGTCTCTGCTGTCATAGTTTTGCCTGTAAAACTATAGAAGCCACAACACACAATGTTCTTACTGAAGAGACATATTTTTACACATTTGAAATGCTAGTTACCTAGAATAAATACACCTTATTCAGATTTCATTTTCCTATGATATCACTATCAATATATCACAAACATTACTAAAATCTTAAACAGGAGAGATTTGGGAACTCTTAAAGTGGACAAAACTAAGTTAGGCCTCAGTTTGTCCATTCCTAATTTTGAAGGACATTGGCAACAATTATATTGCAGTAGAAGAGCTGATGTAGGAGGTTGAAACCTGAGCTACTTTACTGCTGTCATATTTAAAGTGCATATAAAAATAGACTTCATTAGTAACTGAAAACTGGAATATCTGTTTAACACCACTGTCACAACTTTCTTAAGGGACAAGGCAAATAATTTGGAGTGGTGGAATGAACTTCCGTGGTTCAGAAGGGGAAGGTGGTCTGAGGCCACTTTTTTGTCCCTTCTCAGTTACAGACATGTCTGTGTTTCAGAGCTTCTCTCCTCCCTCAGTTTTCCTAGTAATGCTGGTAATTCCAAAGATAATTAATTGGCTTTTTAAGGCGAGGAGTTGAGAACTGATAGAATTTTGTGGAAGCCCCAAATACTGGTTTGCAGTGAAAAATTCTGTGGAATCAGTTCCTTTCCTGGAGGCTGTTGCACCTCATTTGTTAATCCCAGTGCTCTAGTGAATCCCCCACTGAAGCCCTGTGTTAGTGTGAATTCTGTCCCACCGAAGGAGGGATACAGTGTCACAGCTCAAGAACAAAAAAGGTTCAATCCACTTTATTATTTTGAATTCCTTCCTTCTGCTGTGCTTGGTCACTAGAAGCATTATAAACATTCTGTGCTTGTATCTGTTATTTAGCCAGATAGAAAGTTTTATTAGGAAATTATCTCCCACACGAAAGTCCATTTGGCTCCCACACAAGTTGTTAGTGTTCATTTAACCCAAATTGTACAGGGTTCTTGACTAATGCTGTCCCCAACATAATGTTTGCTTGTAATGCATGATTTGCATTTCTGTTTTGTCTCTTGAAGGAAAGTTCAGGCTTGCTTGTTCCTGCTGTTAATTATAACAAATTCTGGCAAGTTTAGGAATCTGAAAAGCCTGTCAGATGTTGGCCTTAAGGGCTAGTGTCCCTGAAGTTGGATGTAATTTGTGCATAATAAATTGCTTCACTAAGATTTTGTTTCTTAGCTTAATTACATAAGTCTTTTGGGAGTTAAGCTAATGTGAAATTAAGGGTCATGGGACCACCACAAACCTTTAGTGGTCATGGTGATAAAATCCAGCTGTTTCTTCTCAAAATCAACCTCCAATATGTCATCCTTATCCACTGGTGTTCTTATGTGATTGCTGTGACACTGTAGATTAGGGGCAAAAAAAGTTGGGTTAGTTGTATTTAACCCTGACATGAATTGGATAATTAAATACTAGTCAGATTACCTGACTTGCTTGACTGCATGCATTACAATGTCATCTGCAGATGTTCTGAATACCCAGGCTTTGGATAAAAGGACTTGGAATCGATGTGTGGGAATCATGACCTTCCCCGGGGTAGCACCTGAAGTAGCAGATCACACAGCTCTCAGTGAGGCTGAACTAAGTCAAACTCAAAAGGGAGGGTGAGGCTGTGGGGGAAAGCACTGGGATTCACAAAGGTGGGAAATAATGACAAAGCTTTAGGATCTTCACATATGGGGATTCAATTTGGACTGGTTGAAGAAGACCAGAGTGGGAAGTGTAAAGAATCAACTTGCGCTGGAATTTGGGCATAAGGTAGAAAGCTGGCAGCAACATTCAGGTATTTGAGGAGGGGATTTTGTTGTCCAAGCAGATTTGTAGAATTGCTACACTTCAGCTTTGGTGGGGGAAGGCATTTCTTTTGAAACACTTATGTCTTGAGTTTTGATTGGTTTATAATTTTCCTTAATAATTTATTAACTGAGTTATAAGTAACATCAGTAAAGACTTCTTTGTTCCTATGCAGAACAACCCATGTGCTGTGAAGCAAACGAAACATACACTATACAATGCACAGAATGTTTTAAGTATCTTTTAAAGCTGGATCTTCAGCTCAAACTGAATATGCATACCATAGATGCTTTTTATAGGAGTCTAGTACAGAAAAAGACCTTATCATCTGGCTTCCGGGCATTTATTTTCTAGATACAGTTTTGCATATTGTTAGAATGTTCCACTTAATAGGTAATGCCACTCAAAAGAGGATTTGTACATCAGTGAACATCATAAGCATTTAAGACATGGATAATACATCTGTCATTTTAAGATATTAATAGTATGCTTTTAGGTGCTCATACAGTCAATGACCTTCATGTAGTGGCCTGGATAGCATCCTTAGAGAAACAACCCTGCAAAATCCTTTCTTCACATTAAAGCAAGAGAAAAAAACTGCTTTTAGATAAATGACTGCTGATTTCTTTGTGGTTAGTAAAAGCATTGCACATAAACCTGAAGAAAATGTCTACATGTACCATCATTCCGGACTCCCGAGTCCTTAACTTGCCTGCCATCCAAGAGCTGTAGCTAGGAGAAGGTTCTACCAGAAGCCTCTTGGCAACAGCTGTGTTTGCAGCTCCATGGGCAGGAGATGGACTCATGCCTGCATGGAGCCCTCATCCAGCTCTCCAGCTGATGGTGTGGGGCCATGCTGCTCCCTTTATGCTGTGGTTCATGAAGGGCTCTGTGCATGACATCCAGACAGAGCCTCACGCAGCACCTTAAAGATTTCTGCGTCCAAGCACCTAAAGACTTTAGGGATCTCTTTATCTCTTCTCCTTCCCTCCCCTCTGCAAGCACACATACACATTTGCATGGAAACAGGCTTTTAAAATTCCTTAAGGCAATTTCTAGTATGTGATAAGAACTGTTTTTACAGCAAAGTCCTTACTAATCAATAATCCTGTAAAGATGAAAAACAAATAGGGGGTATCTGCTTTGGCAGACAACAATAAAGATGTTCATGCTGTAACAATTTATTTGCACATTCATTCCTCCAGATACCCCTCAGAGTTACAGGTCAAAGTCTTCTGTGCATCTGCACTGCTGTCCGAAAAATGTCAACAACCTTAAGGGACCACCCAGTCTGTTACATTTGTTCCCTGTATGTATTGTAGGAAGGCACTTCTGGTCCCTTTTCAAAATAGGATGACTATCCAAATTTCTGAGGACTTCCATCCTCACATCGTGCAAATCTCTCTAGGGATGCTGTGGTCACTGCAGTACCCCTTGTAACTGATAAATGCCAATGGTTACCAATACACACTGCGCAGGATTTCACATTTACAATATGCAGTATATTACTGTAGTCATGCCCACTATTTTTACCACTTGTTAGTTGTAAGAAATCCCACAAGGCCATTTGAGTAATGGAGTTTTGTTTGTCCTTAATGCTTGCTTGGTAAGTTTGTCTAGGGATATATTGAGGAAATGGGGGCGGGGGGGGTGCAGTTTGCAATAGGGCTGTCTCAAGCTCTATGAGACAGAAGAAAAATGAAGGGATACAAAATGGAAAGCAGCATTTTGTTCTGAGTCTTTTGCCCTATTACACTTTTTGATTATAGGTTATTGCTTAAATTGAAGCATACTTTCTCCTGGAGATTTTTTGGGATATCACTGTAATTCCAATTTTGTCATCCAGCAGCAAACAAAATTTAGATTTTAAAAAGGACAAGCAAAGAGGATTACTAACTTCAAAAAAATTGCAGGATGGATAACTTTATGACATCAAAATTACTGCATCCCACAGTACTGAATGAGTAGATTGCAGCTGAGGTAATGTTTTCAAGCACAGCCTTTTACAGTTAGCAAGGTGCATTTTAGGACAGTTCTTCCATGTCGTACCTGATAATAGTCCACCATTTCAAGTGTGTAGCCAGATGGTTTCTAAGTTCAGTGAAGTGCTCAGGATGCAAACATAAGGAGGGAAGGCTTTTGAGCACTGAAGTTAGTCTTCAAAGGCGCTTACAGTCAGATTTTTTTTGGTGTATTTGTAACTCAGTCGTGTTGTTTTGCTCTCTTTTTAGAGTTTCTTTGTAAGGAATGCCCAAGAGTTCATATTTTCATTGACCGAATTGAACTGAAGGACATTCCAGAAGAGCAGGTGTATATGAGAAGGTGGCTTCATGAACGTTTTGAAATAAAGGATAAGTGAGTAGAAACTTTCTGTAGAACTTTCTGTTTGAAGAATCTGTCTTATTTCTTTTGTATTAACAGATATACCCATGATTTCTGTGTTACCAGCAGTGCCAGCTGTAGGGCTCTCTGAAGAGAGGTGATGTTGGTACTCCTATGCATATAATATAATACTATATAAGATTATATAATATTATATAATATAATATAACCTCATAGCCTTTTGCTCAGGAAGTTGGCATTCCTGGGGTTTTGACCTTCTTTAGATTGAAGAGGTGTGAGTCCATGTTCCAGGCAAGACTTGTGTTCATCTGAATACTTTCCATTCATCTTCTCCTAGTTAAGTCCTGTGCAGGAATGTAAGATGCCTGTGGTAGGCAAACAAGAAAAAGCAGTGTGATTCTGCCCTTATAATCAGTGTTAAGTTGGAGTGAGAGAGAGGCGGGTCTTAATCTAATCTCTTCTGCCAAAATTGTTTACAAATCTTTCATCCAGACTGCAACTGGATAAAAACACACTTAACCCTAAAATTCCTACCTTCACTGGGGAAACGAGGTGAAGTAGAAGTTTCATTTGTCCATTTTTGAATTGTGGCAGAAATAAAGTGCCTGGCTTCCTGCAGCATCTCCAGATAAGGTCACTACTGAGTATATGCAGCAGATCCTGGGGAACCTTGTTCTCCTGAGGGACTTTGTGCCCAAATGTAGGATTTAAGTATTGGTTGAGAAATGATGGTTTAATTTGCCAGATCTGAAGTCGAGCTTAAGGGAGCTGAATCTGTTTACTTTCTAAATCCTTGAATACTTTGAGTGAGACAGAAATGTCCCTGGTTCTTCAGTTCTGTTCTGCTTTAATATTGTTCTCCCAGTCTCACACTCCATGAAGAAATGTATTAATTTCTCCTGTGAACTTTGAAATCATATAAAAGATAACATGACTGTCTGTAAACATGACACTGTTACTAAAGTGTCTTAGACATTTAGGATCACTAAAAAGTTTTTCTTTCCTTTACTTTTGAAAGGTAGAAATTCTGAATTTAATTTAAATGGATAAGCAGCTGATACATGAAATAAAAGGCTGTCCAGTGTCTGTTCCTTTAGTTATCCAGTGAAGATGAACAAAACTGAACCCTGATCATCCATGTGTCGTTGTAAGCTCCTGTTCACTGGAGCATCTTTCCTAGGACCATAGCAGTCTGTCAGGCAAATTTAGAGGTAGTTGAAACAAAATCCCAGAATTTCCAGATCCATTCATTAGTGTTTTTTAAAACTAGGAGGAAAAAAGTTACTACTAAGCCAGTGGTGTAGCATCTTGCTCTTGGCATGTTTAGCTTCCAATACACTCAGTGTCTTGTGAGCCCTTGTTATTTATTAGTTTATTTTATGAAGATATTTCTTCTTCCTCCTCCTTTGGTGCTCAGTGTATTGTTTTGTCCTACAATATTGCCCACTGCTCTGGGCTTTTCCATTAAATGCTGAATGAAAACAGTTCTTGTCAGCTTTTATATCACTGTTGCAGTTGGTCCACAAGGAAAATATGACTTTAATGCTTACAAGGGTTCAGGTTGAGTGTTTTGATGTGCATCATATTCGTAAGGTGTACTCATTACTTGAACTTGTTACAGAGGAGCTGCTGCATATGATGAGATCATTTGTTAATGTGTGATTAGAAGCAGTTACTGGATGAAAGTAAGGTTGCTTAAAATGTATTAAGCTACTGTCTGACTTTGACCACCTCCTTTTTCTCTGCTTATAGGTTACTAATAGAATTTTATGATGCAAAGGATTCTAAAAGAAGAAATAAGTTCCCTGGGAAAAGTGTTCATTCCAAACTAAGCCTCAAGAAAACTTTGCCATCTTTGCTGTTTTTAGGTGGCCTGACTGCTAGTATGCTTCTGACAGAATCTGGAAGGAAACTCTATGTGAAAACATGGATATATGGAACTTTAATTGGCTGCCTGTGGGTTAGCATTAAACCATAAGCTGATGTTAGTCTCCAATCAGTGAAATGTGCAGTCTTTTCTTGCACATTGCACCAAATTTTTTCCTGACTTTATAGAAAACAAGTGTAAATAAAGCCTTATTGATCGAATATTGGAAATAATAGATTTTGTGACTTAAGCCTCTGTGTGGTTGGTCTGGGGAAAATAAATGTAGATTTTCAAATTTGCTACTGATTTTTGCTGGAATAATGACAGATAAACCGAGTCATATGATAAATTGCTTTCCCCATGAACTAACACCCATCTCTCTCTGCAGATCTGAAGAAGTGTGAGTTATGCATAAGGGTGTCTTAAGTGGACCTGTGAATGTATTTACAGAGATTAATTTAGGGTATATATTTATTCTTCTGATATTCATGTTGAATTTTTGTTACTCTTCGGTGCATTACAGCAGCTCTGTTGCATCCTATCCCAGCTGTATCGCAACTAAAATCAAAACCTTTCTTTTTTTTTTTTATTTTGCTCTTCTGTTTTCGCTAAATACTGTGTTCTTTAAAAGGGACTGTGAAAGCTGGCAAATCATGAGATGTTACCAGAAGCAGAATAAAATGTTCCTGAGAACTGCTGTTCATGGGGAAGAAGCTCTGTTTATCTAGTGCATGATTTTTGATTCTATTGCAGTATTAGGTGATTATTTTACGTATGCAAAACATTAAATTATACGGAGCAAACAGCTTATTTTGCGCACCTCGTATTTGTGCATCAAAGGAATGTGTGCAGTGTAAGGGAATGTGAAGTTTTTGTTTCTGGCCAGAGCCCTTGTAGCCTCCCTTGTGTCTGCATTACCCCTCGCACCACGAGTGTTCAGCTGAGCTCACACTCTCCCATGTGTATGTGCCATAAGCAGAAGTTCCCTGTTTCCTCACAATTTCTGGAAGCAAACCTTGTAGTTTGGGAAGTGCACAAAATCACTGTAACTTCAGGAACGGTAATGAGGAACCTTCAGGTGTTCCTACTAAATCTGAAGCACGTGCCTTTCCCACTAACCTGATTTAGCCTGGTGTTTCATAGGCTGACAGTCATCTCCATGCTGTAGTTTCCCACTAGATTCTGAGTCATTCTAGGCCATGCAGACTGCACTTAGGTTGAACTTATGGGGTTGATGTATATGATTTGCACAGTAGATAATAGTGAACAAAATGCATATCCTATCAGTATTTCACCTGCTCGAGAATATACTTTAAAAAGCAAAATCAACAAACCATGTGAAAGTCTGTGATTCCCAAGGCTGGTATTTTTGCTGGGGAAAGCCATTTCCTGATTCAAGGGAACAGTCTGTATGTACAGCAATGGGAAAGAAGATGTATTTTATCTTCTTCCATCAGGGAATTGGACTCCCTGTATCAAAATTAAAGAACTAGAGAATATTTTTATATCACACTTGCAAGCTTTAAATGTGCATCTCTTTCTAGCTTCAGTATATGATTTGTCTTGCTTTAGAGTCCATTGTGAGTTAAACCTCTCAAAATTGTATCTGTTTTCCATATTCCACCATTGCCAGTTAATTAAAGATTTACCATGTGGGGTTGCTTTTTTCGTTTTTTCTTTAGCAGAGTCTTACAGAGGAATTACAGTTCCACCTTAAAATCATTCAGTACAACTTTCAGTTTGCAGTTCTGTGTCCTTCCATAATGGATTTTGTCACTGGAGTTATTTATATCAGTGATTGATTCAGGATATGTTGATGAACCATTTTAAAAACAATGACTGGGAACAGTGTTGAAAAACAGTATTGTTATGAGGCTGTGAAACAAAAAAAAAAGCCATTTTATGTAACAGCCAAATGTGCTTACATGTAGTTCTTCCTATTCTCAGCTGACTGTTACCAGTGGGTATAACCAGAAGGCAACGTTCCTATGTTAGTGTGAGGTTTTTCAGTCGTCGAATGAAATTTTACTCTGACATGACTAAATTTCTTTTTAACAGCTAAGAATAACATTTAATTATACATCAAAAATAAATGCAAGCTGCTCAATTCATTTGTAGGAAAATAACTGCTGTTTTGGAGAGCCTAATTACCATGAAATATTGGATCTCTCTTGCTGTTTAAGTACCAAGAATATAATTGACACAGTGCAGCAAACAAACAGGATGTTTATTTTGAACATTATTCTCTATGTTAATCTTTTTTTTTCCTTGCCATTAATTTATAAAGTTTTGAAACTGTACTTTGCTGATGTATTTGGCATTGGGAGTATCACATGCTATTTCTAAATATGCACTGATATTAACTTGAAATATTTCTTCATTAAAATAAGAAGAGCCAATGCTCATTCAACTTTTCTGTCCTGTCTACTTGTTCAATTTTTTCTGCACTTTCATGTTTGTAACTTGGAACTGTTTAAACAAAGGCTACAAGTGTGGTTCTAAGTCCCCAAGAAAAGGACTTGTGTCAGTTGAAAGAAAACAAGTTTGTCTTTTTTTCCCATGCAGCCAGAAACGTGTTAGAATTGATTTGTGCTTGTTCCAATGCAACGCACCACCAGGTCAGTCGAATTGCAATAGCTTTTCACCCTTGAGCACCTGCACCATTTGCTGCTCATTAATGATGTTCATTAGTGTGCAGGACCATGCTTCTGTCCAGGAATTGGCCTCAGTGGTGATAGGCCTTGGCCTGACAGCAGTGGCAGAGTGTGGACAGACCCAGGGGCAGGGTAGAGGTACTGCAAATACATGAAGCATGTCTTGATAGCAGTGCCTCCAAAGTTGTAGTGATGTGTTAAATCTCAGGAGGACCTTTACATTCCAAAACTGCCTTTGCCAGCTGTATCAGTGCTTCTGATAAGAGCTGTTTCCCTCCCACAAGTACCGCTCTGTTCCTGTGCATAAGCTGTGTGTAAAACTTGCAAAACCACCACTAAATGCTAGGTCTACAATGACATTCTTGTATTTACTTTTGGGGAAGGAATTGGCCTAAGGAAGCATTAACTTACTCAATGGAGAACACAAAAAGCAAAGTGACAAAACATTGTGTGATACCAGACTGAAGAAATGACTGAGTACACGAGGGGCTCCACTCAGATGCTGTCCTTTGCTAACTCCTGAAGCATTTTACTTGTTTTTTCTCCTTTCAGTCAATATGTAGCGTACCTGTAAAACTTCTTTTAGTACTTAAAAGTTGGCCCCTGATTGTTTTGGTATTTTAGCATGCAGAGAATGTATATAGTTACTTCAAGGGAGAGAGAGGTAACTACTTTGTGTTTGGATAATGAGGGGGACCATGAGCAGGTTGGGGATTTTTGGCTTAGAGTTAAAAGTGAAAAAAGATACTTTTCCTGTCACCAGCTCCAAATAAAAAACACTTAATGACAAATTTCAACTCTATAATAGAAAACCAGCTAACAGGTTCGAGATCTTGGCACCTGCTTTATAAATGCTTTTCCATTCTAAATATGGAAACCAGAGTTTGGTCTGAACCTGCAATTCTAGGTCACTTTTTAGCAGAGCGGCTCTGGTGGAAGGGCTTGAAGTGAACACAGCGGGGTTTCTCTTGTCCTCATTTTCATGTTCCTGCCTGCCTCATCAGTTTGGAGCTCTGTGGTTCCAGTGAAATGTGTTGCGCAATTTACTGAGCACAAGACAAAAGAAGAAATTAATTTAGTTTGTATAATGGCAAAAGTCACACAAGTAAAACACAGAGCATATCCAGGGAAGGAAAAGCAACAATAATCTGAAATGAAGTTTAGAAACAACAGTTCCAGTCAGGCACGACCATATCTGACTGATTCCAGGGAAAATTTGTTTTCTGTGTGCGGACCAGTTTCCCTGTCAGCATGGTGAATATTTCTCCCATCTGTCCAGTTTCAATCCCAGATCTGCAGGCTTACCCCAGGCTGACTGCAGTCTCTATTTCCTGATAAGGAGTCCTTCAGCACTTTTCAGACTGATGCAAATCTTGTGTTTCCTTCATTCTTCTGGACCCAAAGAATTTCCTATTTGTTTTCAGCCTGATAAACTGCTGACAGACCACTGCCACCCACCTCCTTCTAATATGTTCTCCTTTGGAGGACTGGCATTTGGTGGGCAGATGCCAGTGGAAAGGCAGGGGTCTGTTGCTGGTGGGCTGGAAGGAGGTGTTGCTGTTGAGGGAGGGGATGTTGAACTCTGAGCAACTTGGTCTAGTGGAAGGTGTCCCTGCCTGTGGCAGGTGGGTTGGAACTGGATGGTATTCAAGGTCTCTTCCAACCAGACTATTCTGTGAAGTCTCTGTTGGACGTTCAGGATGGATCTCCCTCCCTCCCGCCTGTGCCAGAGCTTGCTCCTTCACCAGCTGGCAGCTTGCATGGCCATGAGTAAAGGCAAAGGCCAGACACTCCCCTGAAAACAGTGACTTGTTCCTGGGTCATATTTGTGATGTGAATGCTCCATTAGTTAGGCTTGTACAAACTATTCCACAGCCTTTTATCTTCCATGGGAACTCAGTTTTCGAAGGACATCTTGATGCCTTTGTTTGTGTTCCCTCTGTGACTAATTCGAACCAGAGCCATTTCAACCTGTTTGCCTGACGGGCCCAGAGAACCTGCAGAGGATGCAGATGTTCAGGGGCAGAAGCTGCTGCCAGTTTTCTGGCCATGCAGTGACAGAGCTGCTGGTGGGAGCTGCCAGACTCCCCACAAAACGTCTGCAGAAAACAGGCCCCTCAGATCCCAGTCCCACCATCACAGCCTGTGACAGGCATCACCATGGGCTGCCAGTACAAATGGTTTCAGAGTGGTAGGTCCTAAAACCCGTTTGGCTTGTTTGCAAAGTATCCAGGACGTGGTGTTTTTCCATAGGGTGGGCTGGGGTTCATTGGTTCTTTGAAGCATGGATGAGCAATGAGTTGGAGAGATGCCTACTTTTGGGAATCCAAGTCACTGGAACAAGTAGGAGATAACAGTCTCAACAACTCCTGGCCTGAGAAAGACCAGAGATATTTTACTTTTCCCACCATTCCGTGCCCTCAGGGAGTCCCCAGTGCTGGTTTTCACCTGGCTAGGTTGGAAAAGATTTGAAGATTTGTAGGGCCAGCATGACTAATTGGTGCCAAAGGCATTGGCTGGGTACATGGATGTCTGCATTCAGCTTTAGTCCTGGGGCATTTCTGAACTGCCCTAGGAACAATGTGGAACCAGATATTGTCCACAGCTCACACCACTCTGCAAGCAGAGGTTACAGAGAGAGGAATAGGGGAAGGATTCCACCCTTAAATGCCGTATTTTTGAAGTGCCTTTCCATGTTAGAATTGAGTCCAGCACACCATGGGCCTGCAGATCTCGTCACCACTACAGCAGTTGTGTCCCACACTCACTGTATGTCCCACACTCACTGTTGTGTCCCAAGACCCTCCTTCCCTGTCTTCTTCAGGGACACTCAAAAAGGCTGAAATTGCCAAAGCAGTTTTGAATTTCTGGATATAACCAGCCCCTGGCCTTATTCAGCTCTGCAACTATTTCATGCAATTGAGACCACAAGGGAAAGAGAGAGAATTTAATTTGCAGTTGGCCAAGATGGAAGAGTTGACACTGTAATGATCCCAAGAAGTATCAAATGCTGTACAACATCATTAAGCACAAACAGAAGAATATGCAGAGTTCTCAAGGCTGAAACCTGAACTGGAGGTATTAAGTTAAATTACTTTTCATGCTGTATGCATTACAGTCACTCGTTAAAGCTCACATGGTTTAGCAGGCATTTGCAGCTCCTATGGTGTCCTATTGCACTTTTAGCAGAAACACTATAGGTGCAGAAAAGGGCATTGCCTTTATGCTAATTTGCACCCAAGTCTTTTAAAGTCTTGTGTAATAAACAGACTATAAAATTCTGCCTCGTATCTGTATAAGCTATGAGCATTATTGGCTTCTATAAACTACAAAGCCTTCACTTTTTGTCATACAAGGTATAAAAAAAGTTGGTTTGACATCAAGTTGCTTTAATAAATTCCTGTTTATCACAAAGCATTGCATTGGTATGGTCTCATACTGAGAAATGTTGACAAGACTTAAAAAACACACACTGTTTTTTACAGCCAGGGAAGATAAATGAAAATGAAGGAATACTTCTTTCTGGAATCCCGCACTTGTAGCTAGGACTTGGTTGTAGTCATAGGTGAATAACCTGGTTCACATAGCTGCTTAAAGACAGAGAAATAGAGGTTGCTGGAGAAATGGTGTTTTTATTGTCCAGAAAAGGAAAGGTATTCGAAAGAGCTGACAAATAATTCTTCATAACCCATAGTAGTCCTGTTGGCACAGGATATGGTATTGTTTTCTAAGTTTAAACAGTAACAAGAGTTTGTGTGTACGTATCCTGATACTGTCAGTTGTGTTCCTGACAAAATCACCAGAGATCCAAGAAGTCTCAGTGCTAAGAACACATCCCTTTTAGCACCACAGGGTTGGAAGTGCCAAGTGGCTGCTGTCTCTAGCTCATCCTGTGTGTCCCTCTGGAATGCTGGCTGCTGCTTTCGGAGCCGGTTTAGAACTAACAATTATTCTTGGCAGCGCAAACACGTATGAAAGCAGAGGTGTGAACAGGGACGTGCACCATCACCAAGGATGCTGGGCACTGTGATAAAGCCTGGGCAGCCCATCAATCAGCCCTGCAGAAGCCAGGAATGGGAACTCAATCCAACACGGAGCTGCAGTCACAGCGACGACCGCGTGCTTGTTTGAAGGGGGAATCTCAGCACAAAGGTGGGCACTGGCAGCACCACGGTGTTTACGCCACGTGCATGGCAGAGGCAGTGTCTCCAGGGGCCACACCAGGCTCAGCTGAAGTAAACAGGGACTTCATACTCCTTGTTTAATTGTAGGACAAATTTGAAGGTTTTTTTAAAAAGCCCTCTCCAAATTATATGACAACCTGGAAAGAAAGGAGTGCTCTGAACCCTCCAAGTTTGGAGTAATTTTGGGATCAAATGATGCTGGAGAATAATTGAGTAAGGGTTTGCTAGGCTGCAGGTTCTCATCCCTCCCTTCTTTCTCAGCTCAGGTCAAATCTTTCCACATGCAGTTATGAGCTGTCCTTATTCCTTAGATGTCTGACCTAAATTAAGCCTAGTTTGCAGAAGAATTTAGGACTTAACTTCTACTTAATGTAGAAGGCAACACATAAAGAACATGCACACATCACTATACCTGGTACAACCAATGTACTTCTTGGACTAAATAATCAGGAAATACTTCTAGGCTCTGGTTTTCTGTTTGTAATATGATGGCAGTGCTCCTCCTTGAGTTTTAGGGGTGTTCAACAAACACTTTATTTTGTGAAGTTTTGGTGGGTTTTTATAATATTCATCATGACAGTATCAGAATGAAATGTGTGATTCTGTCTTCACAGCCAGGTTTATTTACCAAAAAGCCAGTAATGGATGGGAAGACCATCTGAGTAAGCTCAAGTGTTCTTAAGTGAGCTCAGAATAATGTGCAATGAGAGGCCAAAATGAGATCCTTCACATCCTTTTCCCACACACCACTTCCCAGTTGTCTCCACGCTTTGTTGTGCTTCAGTCTCCTTTCCATCCCCTGATTTCCACCTCAGTGTTCACACACTTCAGGTTCCCCCAGCTCTCTGCCAGGATTCCTTTTGTCTGTTCCAAGTGTACTTTTCCAAATTACCTCCTTCTCTTGCATGTTTTACCATGTCTTAATGCAGTTCAACTGATGTTCTTCATGTAGACTGGAAACAAACAGGTTTTTTAAAAAAACCTAAAAATCTGGACTTTCAAGTATCTGGATTTAAAGCTGCTTTGGCCTGAAGCAGTTAGGAATTGCAAGTTCTAGGGAAGTCCCACTCCAGGCCCTGGAGCATGTCCCATGCTCATGAACTCACCAGAGAACAAAGCCTGCAATCTCTAGCTGGCCTCTGGCAAGCACATGTGAACTGCAGCTGGCTTGGTTTTTATCCAAAGCTCTATGAATTGGCCAAATTTTCACTGAGAGTATAAAAAGTCTGTCTCAGCAGTAAGGCTAAATTTTGTCCAGTTCCAAGTCCCTCTTCCAATAAGAAAAAAAGCACCACAGCTTTTCAAGGATTGCCAGAGTACTGGGAGGGGGATGTGGGTTTTTGTTTGTCTTCAACCTGGCCATGATTAGGTTGAGAAAAAAAGGTGCTCTCAGGAACATGAACTGTTTTGGCTGAAACTTTGAAGAAAACCCAGCCGTCAACACATACCTGGGAAGCAAAGTGTGGCTTAAATATTTTCTAATTGGGCAAAAGTAATAAACAATAATAAATATATATAAATGATAAATAAACCTAGGATTGAGAAGGCAAGATGCATTGAGCAGCCCAAAACTTAGGTTGCATGTACATAGCTTGCAACTTTCCCGCCCTCAGCCTCAAACTCAGAAAATTTGGACTCAAGGATCGATGTGGGATTGGTTGTGGTTTGGACTGGTCTTTGTTTTTAACTGGATGTCTTCAGTGAATCCATTTTATGGCTGCACATATCTCAGATTTGCTTTCTGTGTAATGAAGTTTGGTTACTTGAGCCAAAGCCAGTGATATGCCTGGACAGCTTGGCTATACAAATGAGGTTACAAAGGTTTAACTAAACCAAAGGGCTGCAGCAGAGTAGCTAAGTCATGTGCAGAATATCTAAGTGTTTTGTTTCCTCAGGTAAGCAAATACTGTGTTTTGCTCACTGAGTATCAGTTTCTAACACGGTTCCTGAGTGTACCTTCATCATCCAGCACTGATGTGTCTCAAGTGCTCAGAATCGGTCCTGCCACCCAGGTGGGGTCAGTGTTGCTATAACCAAACTGGCTGGCTGGTATTACTAACTTCTGCCTGAAAGAATTTTGACAATTTGATTATAAAATGCCTTAGAAACATGAGACTTCAGGCTGAAGGAAAGAATGCAGGCTTTAATTGAAAAGAGAAGCGATTCCTGTCATGAAGAGGACCCTACAGCACACAGTTCCTCAGTCATACAGTATGCCAGTACTACATGTTAGCAACAGCCATCTGCCTTGGATGTTCAGGCTCATGGGGTTCATTTTGGGGTTTTTTCCAGCATCCTCTTTAGCCCCTCAGACAAGCTGGCCTGCCAGGGCAGCTGGAGTTTGCATCTTCATGCTGTGCAAGTTGGTTGTGAGAAGCAGGGCTGTAAGACCCTAGCACTCTGCCAAGCCTCATATCCTTCTCTGTTCTGGATCCAAGAGTTCCTCTTACACCACCTGCCACCTCAGTGACTGTTGAGTTTGCACAGGAACAGAGCCAAGGAGCAGCTTCAGACAAACAGCAGAGATCTCAGTCAAGAGGCAAGTAGGAGCCAAGAGGCTTGTCCAGTGTTTGTTAAGATGTAATTTGTTCACAACAGCAGCAGCTCAGCCAACATCTTGGATTAAACCCCAGAATCTGGGCCCAGCTGACACACGCAGTGTGGATGCTCTTACAAATTGTCTGACACGAGCCTCCCCTTGCTCATATCCTCTCCCAAGGCACTCAGCTACCACAGTCCTGTGGGGCTCCCTCCTCTGTGCATTTTGCCTTTTTTACCTCTGCTGTCATCACTGACCAAACTGCAGCCATGAGCACTGGGGTACCAGCTACATTTTTCCCTGAAAATGAACTCAAATTAACTCAAACTCACCTGTCCTCTCAGCAAGCCACAGTCATCAGCAGGTGACACCCCATCCCTGCAAGCTCAGTCTCTGCTGGAGGCAGGAGCCTGGAGCTGAATGCCCTATCTTATCCTACTTTCCATCCCCAGTACCCCTGCAGTGACATGGGCTGACTTAGCTTTTTGAAACATTTCACACCAAATTCCTATCCTGGGAGAAGCTCTCACACAGAGCTACACAGAAGGACCAGAGAGCTATGACAGTTTGTAAGCCAAAGGGCCAGAGCTGTAAGGGGTAGTTATTATCCACCATCAGGCACATGCTGATGCCAGACACGCTCTGGGACTGCAGCCGTGCTCCTCCTGGCATCTGCTCTGGCACTCTGGCTGTGCCTCTCGTGCCCACAGCAAGCACACCAGCACACAGAATTCACGGGTGTTTGGGCATAAGGACGGGTAGCTTTTCCTTTCCATTCTCTAGTGTTTCCCCACATTAAACCACAAATGCAGAAGGGGCACACCGGTTTTCATTGCAGTGAAGAAATCAATCCCAGATCTTTCTTGGCTACTCTAAGGTAGGCAATGCTTATTAAGAAGGCGCTTTCCGTAGGACAGATGTTCCCTAAGGCGTCCTGTGCCAGAGCGGTGGGGAGCCCGGGCTGTGAGACGGACTCCTTCCACCTGCCCTTTGCAGATAATCCTGCTTTGCCCAAACAAGCCCCAGGTGCAGCCACTGCTCAGAGCTGCCATCTCTTCTTCCCTGCGCGGCGTGAGCCAGCGCCTGTGGGAAACTCGGCTGGAAGGGCCCCTGGAGCGAGTCCCTGGCTCTCGCAGCGTGGAGAGCTGGCAGCACTGGGAACAGGCAAGCCCGAAGATCCAGGGCAGGCGCTGTAACACCAAAAGGTAAAGAAGGCAGGAAGGGAGACAATTAAGCAATTAATGAGAACAGAGTGCGCTGCCGGCATCTGCGGGTGCCCGTAGAGATGGAGCACGGCTTGGGGTACGGCGGGAAGGGAAGGGAAGGGAAGGGAAGGGAAGGGAAGGGAAGGGAAGGGAAGGGAAGGGAAGGGAAGGGAAGGGAAGGGAAGGGAAGGGAAGGGAAGGAGCGGAGCACGGCGTGGGGCAGGGCCGGCTCGGTGAGGGAAGGGCAGTGGGCGCTCGAAGGCAGCTCCAGCCCAGCGCTTGCTTCTACCACCATCTCGTGGCGAACCAGAAGATGGCAGCGCCGGGCCGCTCTCAGCGCCGACAGCAAAGGAGAGGGGCAGGGCTGACACTCGCGTTGCGGAGGCACTGCTGCCCCTGTGACCCCCGGCGCAGAGGAGAGGCCAGGAGCTCGCTGAACGGGATTGACCATGGGTGAGGGAAAGCGGTCGCGGGTTCATTCCCAGAAGATGCGCCCAGCCCAGGACAGGTCATTCCCAGGTGATGTGCAATACGTGCCCAGCCCAGGACAGGCCCGAGAAGGTCTGACACACCTGAGCTCTTCTGCACTCACCAGGCCCACAGAACCTGAGTTAGAGACCTGCCTTCCAAAGAGCCCTCGGTCCTGAGGGGTGCTGCAAGAGGATGTGATGCTTCTCCTCCAGCACTGCCATAAATACTCTGTTTGCAGGGAGGAAGAAAAGACCCTGCCTGCTTCTTTCTCTGTGGGATGGCTGAATAAATAAAACTAGTGACAGTAGAAAGACAGGCTCACAGTAGAAAATAAGAAAATCAGATTAGAAAACAGAATTTCATGGGAGGGCAGAGAAGGAAGAGAGCTGCCAAAATTATGGAGAAGATTTATGATTTCCTACTGAAAATATGTGAAGCTGTTTTGAGCTTGTTTAAGTGCTTTCAGAAACCAGTGACAGAGTAACAAGCCTTAACGCACCATGCTTTATGTAGGAAACTCGCTTAATGCACCATGGACTAATTTCCACATTTGAGATTCTCTCTGACCTGATGATGAATCAGAAGTGGTATCCAGGGGATGCGGTGTGGGGGCCACCGAGCTGCAGTCTGAGCCAGATCGAAGAGGGCTGAGGACTAAGGCGAGGCAAAGCCAGTGAGGCTTACTGAGCACCCGCAGAAAACAAAGTATCCAAACAAACACTGGGTGTTTCATATGCAGTTTACCCATGCAGGGCCTAGATTGCTGAGCCTCAGGTTCCATGTGTTGGCTAACCAGAACATTCTGAGTTGGAAGGGACCCACAAAAATAATTGAGTCCAACTCTTAAGAGAACGGCCCACACAGGAACTAAACCCACAGCCTTGGCATTATTAGCATCATACTCTGACCAAATGAGCCAATCTCACAGAACAAACTACTTTCTTTCCCCTCCTCCATCCCCTATTCTGCTGCAAAAAACAGAGGGAAGAGAGATCCCTGTGCTTTGACTTCCATCTCCTCCAGAAAAAAAGAATTTCTCCTCTCATTTTTGAGGGGTCCCTAGTGTGGACTCTTTTGCCTGTGGATCCAATGCCAAGCCCTCTGCATTCCTTTGCTCAATTCTTGGCTGTCCCAGCTAGGAAAAGGGTGTCTGATTTAAATCCGTGGGTGGTGATCAGCAGGTCCCTAAGCTATAGCTGTGCAGACAAAACATTTGGCATCACACTTGTCTCAAATAACTTGAGACATCCATGATATACACAGCTACAGCAGATCTGGACTCCCTTATAGCAGACACAGGAGTCCAGACCCTTTTACTTCTCTGTACTGTCACTTGGGAATTGCATGCCCAGTGTTTCCTTCATCTGAACAATTTTAGACATTGATTCCAGGACAAGATGAAATGGAGCCTAACCGGATTCATTAAATTGACTATATTTGTGCAGGCTGTAAGCAGAGCCCAGCCTGATCCATTATATTGGCTGTATGTCTGTAAGGAAAGCCCAGCCTGAGCAGCTCAGGTGCAGACACCCGTGCTGGAGGTTGACTACCTTGAGCCAGGTGGGCGGTGGCCCCTGTCCCTCTGCCTCCACTGGGGCATCAGAGATGCCTCAGCACCTACAGCCCAGGGGGAAGGGCTGCAGGCAGTGTAGCCACTCCTGGGCAGAGGGGTCACCTCCTGCCATCCTCTGCTCCCGGCCCTGGGCACAGATGTTGACGTGGGGATGCCACCCTTCCAGGGTTGTTAAAAAATGAGCTGCCAAAGCAATGTGTGTGTGGTTTGGCTTGTGTGTCTTGTGATCCCCTCACAGGGTATCCCAACCCCCTCCCTTTTGGGCATGGGTCTGGGGAGAGATTTGCCCTCTTGTCAGGTCTGCTTTCTCTGCCTCCTTGTTTTCTTGATATCCAGCTGATATGGAGCTACTTGTTTTGTCCTGTGGAGACCAAGAGAAGCCGAGTTATATTTAGCAATGTTCCCATACAAAAGATCAGTCTTGTTAGGCAATGTTGGATTTACTGCATCTAGTGAACTTCATGGCTAAGTGCCATGCTCTGATCCAGAAATTTCTATTGCTCAAGCAAACAGGAAGCCCAGAAAATGCAATTATGTGCCTACTTTTACAAGGAAAAATCTAAACCATTGTTAGATCTATTCCTACCTTACTTGAGAAACTTCTAAAATGCATTTCAAGGCAGTCAGAGGTGCACTTAGAGGATGATCAAGAAACAAACCTTGAAGCTTAACGCCGTTATTCACACTGAAAGCTCGGCACAGTGAGACGGCTGGGGCTGTGGGCTCTGTGCATCCCCATCAGGTTCAGAGTAAATTACTCCTATCTGGTTTTCAACAAACTTGCATTAATGTCACTGGACTGTTACAAGTTTTATTTCTCCTCTCAGGCAAGATCGCTTTCTCTGTGGTGCTAATGATCTCCAAAGCGTTCCTGTTGTTTAACTCTCCATGCAGAGTGATGCATGATGAAAGCAGGGCTGTATTTTATTACATTGTAATATGTTTCTCAAACTCCTGTAATGAAATACCTGCAGCAGAGCCAGAATGTCCGAGGCATCCTGGTGTGTATTCAACAGCACACCATGTGCAGCTGTGTGTGTTTCTATCTGTGCAGCCTGCGGTCAAAGACAACCAAAGAGCAGAAAATGGAGGACCTGGTCTAGTCTCACATTAGAGGACTGGGCTTTCCAAGAGCAGAGCTTTGCAGAGCTCCTTGGGGCCTGTCTTCTTGAGTGTCCTTCTTCTTGTGGAAGGACAGACAAACCAGCATCGCCTCTCTCAAAGCAGGCCTCATTCTAACTTCTGTCCTTGCTAATATCCTCACTGCAACTTACAACTTCGCTCACCTCCACAATGTTCCCCTTATGGTCACAACCAAGCACATGCTTTTACTGCTCACAGAGAACATAACTCATATTGCCAACAGCTTGGTTTATATTTAGTTGTTATTAAAAGCTGGGGGAACAAAAAAAAAGACACTATTGGCTCAGAGAAGCTCTCTGCTCTGCAGGCAGTCAGGCAAGATGACCTTGAGAGCTCCCCCATTGCTGGTTGCTGCAGTAATCACCGCTGCTGAGAAAATGAGCCTGAACAGGATGAATCAGCCCACAATTGCATTACATTTTTCTGTACTTATGGGGTTTTTTTATGGAAAAGCACCCCACATTCTCAGCTTTCAACTTTATTTCTCTCTTCAGTTCTCCTAAATGTTTCTATCATCCTTACTTCGTGCTGTCTTCCCTTCCCTCTTTTTGTTCCCTTCCTTGTGGTTTCTGGAACACTGCTCTTGTAGCCGGACACACCGTATCTCTTTGTGTGTTGTTTTCTTGCATGCTTGCTACTTCTGTTACTTTATCTTGGCCCTTCCCTCTCTTTTTTACCTCTCTTCACTTTGAGATACTCTTTTCCCCATAATTTTTTGCTTTGTGCTTTTTGTATCCTGGATTACATGCTGTGACTTGGACTGGATGTTTATTTTTGCACATAAAACCCATTGCATTTCTTTAATATCTGGTACAATCTCACCACCACTTATACTACATTGACTTCATTGATTTCAGGGGAACCGGAAAGGATAATCCAATTTGGAAGAGATCAGAAGCCAGATAGTACAAAGTGGTAAAATGAGGAAAAAAGAGCTTATGATAATCTTTAAGTTAGATGTTCCTGGGCTGCAAAGGGAAAACTCTGCCTGGAGCTGCTAGATGCAGGAGCAGACCTGCTGCCGTGACTGCAGTGTGCAGGCTGGGCATGCCATAAACTCACTTGAGCTTTCCAGAGCCAAGTAAATGCAGGGTCAGGTTGCATGCACCACTTCCCAGCATTCTTGCAGAAGAGCAATGTATTTGTCCACTAGACACAGTACCACAGTACAAGTAAATTTTGGCCAAGAGATATCTGGGGAAACTCACATTATACAACCTGCATTTGATCACCTTTTTCCATTGTCATTTGATTTCCTTTTTTCTCTGTCAATGATGGAGAGCTCTTCTTTTTCCCACTATATTTGTCTCTGGGCTATGAAACACAAAGAACATCTCTCCCTTTGTTCAAGGAATCTGATACCATTTGTTAAGGACAGAGAAGTAATGGGATTAGGGCGATTTTTATTTATGAAAACAGTGCTATCAGCGCAGCCTCTAGTGTGAGGCAGTTGTACAGCTCAGCAGCACTTTCCATTGCCATAGTTTATTCCTTGGCTTGTACTTGGGTCAGCAGGACAGTGGCTTAATTGCTAGACTGTGCAAGAAAAAATGTGAGACCAAAATTAAAGGAGCAGACCTAGGGGCAGTGAGTCTCTGAGCCAGGCTGTCCATCATTTCAGTCGCCTTCCTGATGACAGAGCTTGCAGGGCTGGTAATGCTGCCAGCAGCATGACAGCAAGTGGGGTGAGGCTTCTATTCCAGTTTATTAGTGTGCATTCATAAAAGGTTGTGTTTAATCCAGGCTAATAGAGCCATGATGTTTTACTATCTCAAACATGCCCATCCTATATAGTCCCCATTAGATGTGTTCATAGCCCCCTGAATGACACAGATGTCATTCCAAGCCCCTTCAAAGTCGCCAGGACATCAGGATAAGCATATCCCCTCACTGTTCCGATGGCTCCAGTCAAAGAACAATCTTCAAGTGTTCAAATGCTCTCTCCAACATAATGGTTTAGAAATCAAAAGAAAACCAAAAGCAAAAGAACAACGTGAACTAGGAGGCAGGCCCTGTAGGACTAACTTTGCAAAGCTAACCTGCTGAATAGCCTGTGGTGGCCCAGCCCAGCCCAGTGGATGCTGGCCATGCCATGGGTCTCCATCAGCCTCTGATCACTGCAAATACAGAGCAGAGCCCTCCCCAGTGGTGACAGAAACTATCAGGGATCACACTCTGCATTTCACGTTGCTACTAACACAAAATCAGAACAGCTGTCAATACCGAAATTGCTGTAAAGATGAAAAGTGGAAAAGTGGATAAAGCTGTGGAACGGGATACAATGTAGAAGTATATTAAATAATGTCTTTTTTAATTGCATGGTATTACAAATTTCTCCAAATAGCTGCATTAAAGTTGACTTGACTACATTCTCAGTGAAAATGCAGTAATTGTGTCTCTTTTACCCAGAGCAGATTATAATGGGGGTATGAATATACCATCCCTTAAATAGAATTGCTATTTTTTCTAAAATAAATTGCTCCTTTTCACTTTACAATGGATATACTGTTCATAGCAGGCATGTTTAAGAGTTGATTTTCCTAATGAACACAGACAGCAGCCTGACTTTCCCGTGCTGCCCTGGAGATACAGTATTGTCTTCCATTTTGTTGTTTAAAGCTGTCAGGATTGTATCTGCTGACTAAGCTTCCAGCTTTTCACCTGTCCCTATGCATGTCCCCATCATTTCCCATCCTTCCATCAGTTTACATAACTCTTCATGCCGCCACCCTGATAGATGATAGATCCCTGCATCTTGCCCCTGCTGCCCAGGAGCAAGAGGATCACTGGGTGCTGTCCTTCACCAAGTGCTTCAGGGAAGGTAATGTTTTCTCCTGTCTGCCTTTTCTCAGCAGAAAAAGAGACCAAGGTTTGCAGAGAGGCTTCATTTAGGCACCACATGTGCTCAAGTGGTTAAAAACCAGGCTTGGCACTTGGTGATACATGTCAAATTCTACCTCCATGACTCTCAACAGGGCAGTTAAGTTTCATAATTCCTCTTGCCTCTCACAGAGCTCAGGGCTTACATAATCACAGTAAGGCTGAGGTGGGAAGGGACCAGAAAATCATCCAGCCCAAGTCCAGGATCACCTAGCAGGGTCACCTACAGCAGGTTTCCCAGGACCCTGTCCAGTCGGGTTTTTTAAATTTCCAGGGCTGGTTCATGGGGTGCTAGGGTTTAATGTACCACTTTGGTGTGATTGCTGAGCCCCTGCAGGCAGGCCAGCAGTGGACAGACCTCTGTTCTTTACTCTGCTACCGTGGAGAGAGATAAGATACGGGATTCCAGCTGCTGAAGCAAGGGAGGCAGGTTGGGGTATGTTAGGAATTTCAGAGTAGCAGGTAGGAGACTATGATCCTGGACTGAGAGGGGGTTGCTAGTAAGAGAGGGGTACATGGGGTTTATGTACTCGTGCAGTGGGATAAGATTATATTAAAGAAAAGGTGGGGTTGGAAGTGTGTCTTCTTTAGTGTTTTTGTGTAACCCATCCACGGCATATTTAGAGAAAACACATTTTCTCTCCTCCCCTTCTTCTTCCTCTGAAGTCCATGCATGCCAGAATGATAGGGTCCCTGGGTTAGGACCCTTTTTGTGTTGCTTCACTTTTCCTTCCTGGGATCTGTTTTCTTCCAAGCTTTGTGCTTTCAGGTGTTTCAGCTGCAACATTTTTTATCAGGTTTGTATCACACAGGAAGCCTGTCGGTACATCAGCCTTTCAACCGCCGCCTGTTTGATCAGGTGCACAGAGGTAGCAGGGAGAATTCAAATAACTATCTATGCAGTAGTACTGTTTCCTCTATCTCCCAGCTCCAGAGATAGAAAAGAAAGGTGTTTCCCAGTTTTGCTTCTAAAAGCCATGGTTTTCAAACAGCCTTTTGATCTGACTTGCACTGACTGTCAAGGCAACCAGTTCGGGGCTTGCATACAAAGGGCACTCGCTCTCCCTTGCCTGCTCGGGTCATTAAACTTCAGGGCCTCATTCACTGCTCTTGTTCATTTCAAGCTGGGAAACTACTGCTGCCAGGTAGGTCTGTAATGCTACTGTGCCATCTTTGTAAAGCTTCACGTGTGCTTTTCAAAGCAACATGTAAATCCATAGAGAGCTGTGCCACTAACATCCATTTCTTAGCCAATGAATTGAACAAAGAAAACCATCTCTCAATCATTTCAATGTGACAAAAAGTAGGTCTCAAGAAAACCAAAGCATTGATTGTGGGAGCAAAGGACAATAAGAAAGAGTGGACAGATAAACAGTGTGGCCTTGATGATTTTAAAACTGCATGAATGTGAGAAGTCTGCATCTGATTAAAGAAATCCATTCCTCACATCTTCTCTTTCCTTTGCTCAGCTTATAGCAAGAGAGAAAATTCATCCCTGCTATAAGCCAACTGAAGTAATTCTGATCTCTCTGTTTTTAATGCTTACTGCTGTGCTTTTTGTATTTGTATGAAGAAATAGCATGAAGAAAGAAAAGAGAGAAAAATTAGGCAAAGCTACAATAACAAGTGACATACCAAGCGAGGATTAAAGCATGAAACAAAATGTTAGAACTCAGCATGGAGCCAAACACACAGAAATTCAGCATTTTATCTTATTGTCTCCTTTCCCACTCTGTCTGTACATTGCTTGTTGGACTGTCATCAGCTTGCCATCTGACATATGCCTGCTATATTTTATGTCTTAAAAATTGAAAATGGCAGAAGGACAAAACTTTACTTTTAAATAAGGATGTATTTCACATAGAATACACAAATTCCAACTAACCTTAATGTGTTTCTGTCAAATACAGAAGCAGTTTCTCAAGGTAACTCCTCTTTGGTGCGGGCTGCCTGCTCCATGCCAAGGAAGGCTATGAGAATCCACACTGGAGGTGAAGGGAAAGGGACCCTCACATTCTGTTCTCACTTTTTGAGTTAAATGTGATGCTGCCAAGTTTGTAAAGTATGTACATGTGTCTCTTTACATATACGTATGTGTGTTTCTAGGCACATCTATCTGTATATAAGTAATGCCTTGAAATTAATACAGCTACAATCCTGTTGAATCTTCAAAATTTAGGAGCAAAAAAAGAGTAATTTTCAGAATTGAAACTTCACATAGACCCATCTAAATCTTTTTTATGTTTTCTTTTTTTCCTGCACCCAAGTCTCTGTGCCTTAGTATACAAGGTATCTATTTTATTTGGTAACACTGCCTTGGGGTAAAGCCCAAGATAAAAGTGAATTGTCCCCTCATCATCCTGACCCTTTCTGTTTAGGGAAGAATAAAATTAAAAGGTTAACTGGCAATGGAAAATCTTACACAACGGACAATGAAAAACTGCAGTGTTTTGGGGCTCATTCTGTTAATGAGCAGCAATAAACAATATTGCTTGTCTTCCTATCTAGTTATTTTGGATAAGCCAGCATTGTCTTATACTCTTTCCATTGCAAAGCAGACTCACTGCAGAACGCCGCCCCTGGCCAGCAGCAAGGGTGTGCTGTGTGCACACCTGGGGAAATCTGCTGTATGGATTGCAGGGTAATAAAGAAGTATCAGTGTAAACCTGGGGTTTTGATGCAACCAGGTGTGATAGCCCCATGTACTGAGGTCACAAAGCTCGTGTGAAAAGAAAGACCAATTAGCAACACTGCACTGATGTCTTGAGTACCACAGCAATGGCTCATGGAGGTGTTTGCAGTGCAGCAGTCAGGGAGAGGTGTAAACTGAGGAGTCCACAGCTGTTACTGACACACCAAACACTTGTTTTCTCCTTGGGGTAAAATTCATGTTGTCTGGATACAGCTGTGTTTGTGAGCTCAGCTAAGGGTATCTGCTGAGATAAATGCATCAAAGCTGAATGAGAAGATACCTTTGTATAAGCAAGGCAATTGTCTTTGAACATGAGATAGGTGTCTAGTCATCTTATTCTGCTGTGCTGAGACAGTTTCAAGAAAAAGTTGGTGGATGGCAGCTATGATTTCACCCATCTGTACCTCAAGAAGAGTCCAATTCCAGTGCAAGACAATCCTCATAAAAGAGTAGTTTACATAGAGCACTGCAGTCTTGGTCATGTCAAAAAACATGGCTGACAACTCCCTTTGAACAGAGAGCAGCCCTCCTTCTTTCTTGGAAACGTGGTTGAACTTCCTGGCAGGTTCAGTAGTTTAACATTAACAGTCTTATAATTTTAATGGTATTTTATATTTACTAATATTGCTATTTCACAGAATCACAGAGGTTTTGGTGTTCAAAGGGACTTCTGGAGATGGTATGGTTCAACCTGCTTGCTCAAGCAGGGTGACCTAGAACTGGCTGCCCAGGAGCAGGTCCAGTTGGCTTTTGAATATCTCCAAGGATGAAGACTCCCCAGCCTCTCTGGGCAATCTGTGCCAGTGCTCAGTCACCTTCACAGAAAAAAAAAGTGTCTCCTTGTGTTCCGATAGCACCTCCTGTGTTTCATATTTACTAATGTTTTAATGCTAACAACCCCCACAGAAGACTCAAAAAGACAAATTGTATAGATGGGGGTCGTGTGGCACAAAAAGAAAAAAGGTATTTGCCAGTCTGGAGCTATCCAGCAGCCCCAGCTCAATAACATGACTGGTAGAGGTCTCCTAAATCCTGGCCTTGTTCTCACATCGCTTTCTTTTCCTTCAGAACTTGTGGTGCCTATTCCTTTACTTGCCCATTTCATCCACCCTCATCAGGGAGCAGGAGCAGCTTATGGTCACTGCTGGTGAGGTGGCAAGGAGAGCTGTGAGACTGGCCAGTGTCAGTCCAGCCAAGGACTCTTCTCTGTGGTGAACAGCTGCAGATGGGGCACGACTAAGGTCACGCAAAGGCTGAACTTTCTCCTGACATGTTCTCTTGGCCTCCAGCAAACAGCCATTTAGGAATTTCCTGAGGTGACAGTTCTATCCAAATCCCTGTGTACCAATAGATACTCCACTAACTCATCTAACCACTTCTTGAATCTACTTGTACTTTTAGCCTCCTCAAAATCTTTCACAATATTGTTACATATTCATGAAAAAATCTTGTCTGTTTTTAAACTTGCTGCCTGATCACTTCGCTGAATGCTCTCTACTTCTTGTATTCCAAGAAACAGTAACTAATCATTCCCTTTTTAGCATCTCTTCAATAATCATCACTTCCTAGGTCTGTAGGGCACCCAGACCCAGCATCTCTCTTCAAGTTGTCTGTTTGGTCTTTTAGCCTATTCAGTCTTTCCTCAGTCTCTTTCTGTATCGTTCCTGGTTCTCCTACATCTGTTCTATAGTTTAGTGAGTGAAACTAAGCAGAGCATTCCATAATCCAGGGACAATATAGATTAGGAGTGTGATGTAATGGTGCTCAGTTTTGTTCTCATCTCCTCATAACCTCTGACATAACATGAAAGTCTGTGCAGGGTCACCCCAGAGTCACAGGCTTGCTCAGGTTAGAAGGGACCCCAGGAGGTCTCTAGCCTAACCTTGCTCTCAAAGCAGGGCCAGCTACTGGATCACACCAGTTGCTGGAAAGTCTCCAAGGATGGAGAATGCACAGCCTCTCTGGCCTATCCGTTCCACAGCTAGGCTGTTCCTGTGGGGGAATGCTTTCTCCTCATACTGAGTATGAACCTCTCTCGTTTTGACTTGAGACATTGTCCTTCATCCTGCACACCATGCACCAGTGTGAAGAGCCTGGCTCCATCTCACATACACCCTCGCTGCTAGGCACTGGGGAGGCACTGTTAGGCACAGGAGCCACCTCTTCTGCAGACTGAACCAGCCCAGCTCCCTCAGTCTCTCCTCACAGGACGTATACTCCAGCCCTGACCATCTTGGCAGCCTCTACTGAAATTCCTCCAGTTGCAGTGGGAGGACTGGGGGCAAAACCTTTCACTTTTGGCTTCCCTTATAGTCAGCGGAGAGACAGAGCAGGAGCCTTACCACAGGATCACCCATTCTATCCATTCTAATACAGATTTTTAAGAGAGTTGGGATAAATCATGGAGGGCTCTCCGTCTCCACCAGGGAAGGAGCTCAAGCAGCTAGTTCAGTATTAAACATCTAACTTGCATGCAGCTCAGGTCAGTAAGATGAGCCATACACGTGCCATCTTTTAATTTTAATTCCCTATGTGTAAAATGAGGCTTCCTTGTTTCTCCCATCTATTTGAACTGTATGTAACTACTATGTTAGGCTGAATGATGTTTTGCCTGGTGTGTAGAAAAATGACAACTGACATCTTTTTGAGCCCTACTGGCTTCAGGCTACCACTACAACAATGAGGGGATAGAATGCAGAGCTTCTACAGAAACTAAGTTCTGAGCATTCATACACAACCTAAAAAACTGACACAGAAGAGGCATGAAGGGAAAAATAAGGCAGTGAATTTCCACAATTTCTCATTGTCTCAACCTTCTGAACTGTTGCCAACTTCAAATCTAAACTGGCATATTTCTTATTTTGCTGTTTTAACAGGAGATAATTATAGCTCATTTTTCCACAGCTTACTGTATAAAATGCTGAGCAGTACTGCTGTCTATTCTTCTTAGGTCTGAAGATCTTTAACTATTTTTGATTCTTGTGTCCCAGATAATCACTATTAAGCAGTTAAAAGTTCATTAAAATTGAGGCCAAACATAGATGAAAGTGCCAACAAAAACATGCCTGGAAAGATGGATGAATAAAATGGCAGTGCCATTAGAAAGATATTTTCTTAGACTATATTTTTAAACATATCTAAAGAACATTTTATACACTTTAATTATATTTGATGGAATTAACTTTCTTCAGTGTAATTGTCCTAAGGATGTGTAATTTTAAAATGGAAATGATACTCTGAAGCAGCACCCAATGAAGACATTTTCTGCAAATATCCATGTGTATTTCTTTCATGACCTAGAGTTCAAATTTATCCACTGCTCTCCACACTATGGAAATAAGTTTAAGCTGTAATGCACAATTTAAATGAAGACAGGAAAAGCATGTTTGAGTTGCACTCCTGCACTTTTCCACAATTACGAAGGCAACAGTTCCCTTGGGTTTTCTTTCTTTGGCTGTGAAGGAAAATGGCTGAGTAGTATTTCCAAAATGTGTCTGTACTATTCCCCAACATCAATAGCTCAACAAAAGGAGCTTCCTTCTCCCATTCTTTTAATCCAAACTCCAACTGAAAAACACATAATTAGAAAACATTATTTTAGACGTTCCTCCTTTTTTTTTTTTTTTTTTTAATTTGAAGCTCTTCAGATCGAAATGCTGCTCAGATATCCCTTCTCTCAGCCTGAACTCTGCTAATGAGAAGGCCCTTGGCATCTTTTCTTCTTTGTGGATGGGTAGGGAACAGCCAGTGCTTTTCTTGCTAGCAGATAAACAGGGTGGATGAATAGGGCACCACAATCCTAGATTAGACCACAGATTCATCACTGACAGTACAAAGGTCAAATAATTTCTTAGTAGAAAATATCTAAACAGTGAAGCCCACTTGGAAGCACAAGTTGCAACCACAGTTCCTGGCCAGGTCACAGCCATCAAATCTGTTTTCCTACATTTAAAACTAACTCTAAACCACTAGTAAGCTTTGTGTTTCGCAGCACTTGTTGAAGAAGCATAAGGAGCTGGCAGGGCCAGAGCTGGCAAACAGGCAGGAGGGCAGGATGCTGCCCTGAACAAGGCAATGAAAGCTTGCTGGTGTCAGCGGCACACTGCACAGGCCAGCTGTTTGTGCAAGTACACGTTTGCTACAGCCTGCAATAATTGTTCAGACAGCAAAGCAGGGCACTTCTAGTAGAGATACAGGCTCAGTAGCCATCCCCCTCTGCTAGGGCAGTGGCTGGCAGGAAAAGGATACAGATTACCAGCAAAATTACTATCTGTTATGAGGGGAATTTTTTTTTTTTTTTTGCCAGAGGCAGCAAATATCAAAACCGGTTTTTGCCCCATTCCTAACAGTTGCATTACTCACAATGCAATCCCATGAGAACCTGACAGTCATTCAGAAATACAAAATGAGCTTCTTTGTTAGTTCATCTTATGCTGTGGGCTGATAAACATGAGAAAAATTTAAAGATCTTATTAAAGAATAAAACAATGTTTCTGCATTTGCTTCTTAACTGCTGCAGAACTTGAGGAATAATGATCCAACTGCTGTGCTCACATGAACCAAACCAGAAAACCGAGAAATCTAGCAAATGTGAAATGTCAAAGAGAAGACAAACAAATTCATAAAAGTACATAAGATATTAAAAAAAAATTAGGCCAGATGTGGTCACCTTGATAACTTCAACAAAGAGCCTTTCCAGTTTGGTTTTGAGCCAACCAAGTGCCTCTCTCTTATTAAATAACTTCAATGATTTGTAGTCCTGTTTGTATGCAGTTTCCTCCTATTTTAATCTTCACAGGATCAGTAAAATGTTAGCTCAGGCATACTTTCTCTCTGGAGCACAAGAGGCTTAGTCAATCTGTTCTGCATAAACATCTGAAAATACACAGATCAATTGATTTACAAAAGGCAGTACAGTATCTACCTTGCCCATTCCTTCCTGTCCTGAGATAGCAAAGATTAGAGACATAGGATGTATTTATGTTTTCCCTGTGCTTGAACAATCATCATGAAAATGCAGCTCTGCTAAGTCTGTAGACTAAGAACCAAGGATACTTCAACTCCTTGTGTTTTGCCATCACAACAGGTCTTTAAGGTAGGAAAGCAGATCAAGTAAGCAGTAAAACCTCTCCCGGTTTTCTTCTTCACATTTCTCAAGGACAGTGAGAATGCAATGTGTAATGTGACACTGAATAAAATGGATGGTCCCAAACCTGGTAAAGTGAGACAGTCCTTTTCCTTTTTTAGGACCTGAAATATTTAGACATACAATAAGTGGCTTTCCTTTATATTTCTGTATGGCACCTTCTATCCAAAAGGATCTTGGAGACAGGTGAATGCTTTCACACACTGCTGAGAACCTGAAGCTTCCCAGGTGGAGTCCTGGGGCCGTGATCCGAAACAACCATAAGGACTAACACACATGGAGCTGAAGGAAGCAGCAGAAGAAACAGGCTGCTCTTAACTGGAGCAGTACTAGCCAAATACCAAAGATCTACCCTTGATTTAAAACAAGGCCTGTGACATCTTAAACAACCACGGTTTGCTAGGATGATGGCCAAGCCAGCATTTCCAGTTCCACTTGGAAATCTGATGCACTTCATGTACCAATTAAAGAACAACCCTTGGGCGTCAGTGTCCCAAACTGTGCAGTCCCGACAGTCTCCTAGCTCTGTCTGGTTGGGCAAACCGCACCAGGAACGTACCTGACTGGAACCAACCATTCAAAATGTGCATCTTCATCCTCCTTGTGCCTGGTCTCCTTGGCACCTGATCACCGCCGTGACCAGCAAATTTGGTCACTCACATGTCGCAAGGAGGTCTGATGATGGTCAAGCACCAGTAAGCCCGGACCTTCCTAGAAAGAGTGCCCTGCAAAGAACAACTCTTCTAGGGGCCAAGGCAGCCTCCCTGGACAGCGGGGACCTCAGCAAGTGCAGCGATTTCTCACCTACAGGTGATTCCAGCCCTTGTGATCCAGCTCTTTGTGAGATCACCCGAGGCAAACTCGGGGACAGAGAGACAGGAGCCGTGTGTGGCAGTGCCACAGAGGAGCTTTATTGTCCAGCAGTCCCTGGGAAGGGGAGGCCATGGACACCAACTCCCTGATTGAGAGCAGACCCAGGGCCTTTTTATGGGAAAGGAAGGGGGTGGGGTAGAAACCAATTTACCAACTGGATACAAGGTATTACCATACAGAAACAAGGCATGCTGGGGATGGTTCACTTTGTCACTGTAACCTAGAGAGAGGTTTCTTATCTCTGAGTCCTTTTGCCCTCAGGCTTCTCTCCTCCAAAGTAGTGCAGAGGACTCCTGAGTCAAAGGCTCACAGGTGAATCAGACTGAGCAAAGGACTGACTTCCATCTCACAGCTTTTAAAAGGTCTTGTTCAAGGAAAAAGATATGTCAAATTTGACTTGAGCTTCTCTGGAGCAGCTGAAAGGAGATTTTCTGTCTTCCCATCATGTCTATTCCACAGGAGGAAAAAACTGCAGACCTCAAATGCAGCTGAAACAGGCACATCTGTATCTCTGCCTGAACACTACACTGAGCCCCTATTTTTACCCACTATTACAGCTAAGATGACTGAATTACAAGGTCACGTATTTTGCTGAAGGCCATATCATGAGTCATTTGGTTAAAACTCTGCCCTTCCTGGCTCTCAGTCCTTTTCTCTACTCATTAGTACACACAATGTAATAAAATGTTGGAATATCCCCAGAACGGAGTCTTGCTTAGACCACTTCCTCTGTAGTTCACTACCACAGACCTCAATTCCTGGCTTAGGCAACTTTCCAGCTCAACCATATGATGCAAAATAACATTTTAAGTTAAACTTCAAGTGGGGTAATTAGTAGCTACAGAACTTCAACATGGCTGAACTTCTAAATTTAAACAAAATCAAAAGAGGAATTTTAGAGAGTATTCAAGAGAGTAAACAGAATAGAGGCTAAGCAAATCCATAGTGGACACTATTCACCCCTTCTACTATCCATCTTTACAAGGGTTCTTTGATGCCTTTAGTAATTTATGACCTTCCCCCCTTCTCTGCTTTTTTTCTTTTTGTCACAAGTTTTAGCAAAAATTCTTTACCCAACTCTAATCTAGGGTAACTGAAAACTGAAACTTGGTAAAATTAACCAGCTGTTCTGACTGATGAGAAATCATTGATAACATTAGATATTTTATTAAAGTTGCATTAACACTCTTCTATTTTATAACATAGTTTAAGGAAGGGTTCATTTTATAAACTCATAGGGTGTTGGAATGAAAGATGTGATCGTTCCCATGTAACCTCATAAATTCTCTTGCTAGTCAGTTTTGAGTCTGTGAGCTCCAATAAAATTCTCATGAGAACACAGTATCCATCCATAAAAACTCCTGAACCCCTCATGGGAATCAGCTGGTTTAGAAGGGTTCAGAGGTTCAAGCCTGTGGTTTATTTATTAAAATTTTCTCAGTAAATACATCATGGTATAATAGATAACAAGCACACTGTTTTGTGCTAGTAACATCCGTCTTCCATAGCATACATGCACAGTAAGTTTCAAAAATAGGAAGGAAGAACCCTAAGTTACATTTAAATGTGGGTGCGTGGAACCTTTTATCAAAAAGAGGCTGAAAGACAGGAGTGAGAATTTGCTTCCTTATCTTTCAAAAACACTGTCATCGAATGCAGCTAAGATGTTGCCCTATGCAAAGGCATAAAAAGGGAATTCAGATCACCAGAGGTTTTAACAGACTGGGCTGAGGTTAGACACTTCTAGTCCCAGAAGATGACGGTGACTTAGAGATAACAGTGGTAGAGCATTAGAAGCTACAGAAGTACATTCCTTCACTGTAGGATTAGAAGTGTGAATCTGACCAGGAGCACTATGCCCATGCTGGAAATACAAGCATTTTGTAGAGTCTGTGGTTGAAGGCTGTGAACCAATTTTACCTCCCCCCTCTATAAAGCCTGCAAACCAACCCTAAAAAAAGTGCAAATTCCTTCCTTTCCTTGGAGACAGTAAACAGCAGTAGGAATGCAACAGACAGCAGTAGCTTCTGTGAGGCAATATGGTACCCAAGAATAGCTCAGATATTCACTCCAGTGATGAATTTGATAGCCAGTTTGTGTCAGACTAATTATTCTAACACAGGATTCACACAGTCATTTCCACCTCAAAAGGCTTCTGAGGGAAGAGAAACACCAATAAAATCCAAACAGTTTTTGTTTCCTGTTGGAAAGCAGAGCCAGTTGGTCTATATTCTCTGGTGGTGGGGAAGAACACTTCCACCCTAAGAAAGAGTCAAACTTTCAGAGACATATTTTGGCAACTCATTTCAGGCCTTTAGAGGCAGGCTCTGGAGGTGGCAAGAACAGGGAGGTGACAAAGTCACCTTCCTCGCAGCTCTACAACCAGCTGCCAGCTTCCAACTCTGAAAATGAACAGGCAGATGGTCCCAGCTCTCCTGGTCCAAATCACACAGCTTCATGCAGGTGTGCAGAGCATTGCAGCCCCAGCATGCTGAGGGGGCCAGGACTGCTAACATCACCATTACTCTAAGGTGTCAGGGATGAGCATACCATAGGCAGTCCTCACATTCTCTCTCTGCAACTCCTATATGCTCCACTCTTCTCCTGGCACTGCAGTATTAAGAACAAATGAGAAAGGAGGATGCTATGGGGAATGGGTGGGATACCCTTGCACGTTCCATTGCCTGGCCTCCCTGGGAAACAAATACACAGCTTTCCCACTCAGCTGCCCTGTGCTCCATATTGCACCCCATGCTCAGGGCCCCAATGCCTAACACTGATGGAATGTTTGCCTAGAAAGAGCACAAGCCTGTGCAGAAAATGAGCCTTTCGTCTCCCCTCTCTGAAGTCTGTGTGCATGCAGATCCTGCTCAGAAAAATGGGCTTCATTCTGATTTCTGCCAACCATCTACTGAAATGTAAATGTGTTTTACTTTCAATTTGCAAACAACTCCAAGCAACTTCACAGGATTCCTTCACTTACCATAACAACACCTTGAATATGTTCAGAAATTTTGCTTCATTTTGATAACAAAGTTCTAGCTTTGTATTTCAAAGTAGTGTACTTCAAATCCTGCTGGGAGTGCATTTTTATTAAAAATTCTCTGTATCTTTCCCTTCTCTTCATGTGAGCCCAGTACATGTACAGTATTTGAATGCCTGGATTAGAAGGATAATTAACAAAAATATTCCAAAAACCGTTTTTCTGGAAGAAAGAAAACATACTCTGTGTGTGTGCATCTGACAGAGCTGGTTTCCTTCACACTGACACACCCAATAAATGTTTAAATAAAATTCAGTTGTTCATCATGTATAATAAGAATTACAAATCTTTCTTAATTTCTCAATGAAATAAAGAGTTTGATCCTACAGGCAGTGTACATTATTATTATTTACTGTTAACAGCTATAGCTGTGCACATATGGGAAGTCTGCAGGCACCTTTATACATTTATGCATCTTTTCTTTGGAATAGAGCTGGTATTTGCATTTGCTAAATCATTTACACCATATGGATAAGAGAAAGCAATGTAATACAGCATTGATTGACTTTTGCAAAGTAGAAACCAGATCTGAATTCCATTTTAGCCTAATGAAATCCTAAGGCTTTAAGGGAAGTTTCTTACTTGGTCCAGCAGTAACAGTGACCTGTAATTTACATGGCACATCTTTTGAAAAATTCTCAGACTTACAAAGATTTACAGAGGTCACTTCAGTCAAGAGTGAACTGCAGAGAGGGAGAAAAAAATAAGTTTGTGACATAAAGAGATAGGCCACAGAAATGAAAGACAACAGACCAAGAATAATGTATTCCCTTGCAAAATGTAGAGGATAATAGGTAGACACACTATAAACTATAAACACTGGATTATCCTTTAGCTTGTAAAAAATGTCAGGAGACTTTAAATACCTACAGATGATCAGTGCCTCCATTTTCAATTACCTCTGACAGATGGCCCTTCCCTATGGCCCAGTGCTGATACGCCAAGAACAGCGATTAGAGACTGATTCAGAGGCAAGAATGGTGCCATACTTTGCAGCTGTATTTACAGTCAGACCCAGAGTTTTCTTTGCCTCCGTATCTGCAATTCAAAAACACTGTCTGAAGACATACTGAAAAAATAGCAGTCACTTGGTTCTATCCCCTGCCCTGATTTACCACCATAAATCATACTGTGGTGAGACAAGGCTATTCATCAGTTGCATGAAGACCCCAGAACGTGTCAGTATCCATTCTAGCTGCTAACAGCTCTGCGTATAGTTAATGCATTTCACCATCACTGCAACTCTCTTTCATTCCCAAAAGTTGAGGATTCTGTTATAGATCAAATCATCAGTTAAATTATGGGCCAGTAACCACAAAACCCAAGCCAACTGCTGAAAAAACAAATCCACAACTGGCATTTATACTAAATTAATCATGTAGCACGTGGGCATTTGTTAGCACTTTACCACATTGTACACAATCTGGTTATTTCCTGACTCTAGTTCCAGTTTCAATCATGGCTCTTCATTTTATGTAAAACATCCAAAAATAAAATGATCCAAATGTCTTTACCACCTCAGAAAATGTAAACTGTGGGAGTGTGAAATGTAAATTCTTCACCATCCATTAAAGCTCCAGGCCCAGATGGTCTCTCTGCAGTTTTTCCACTCATCCAATTTGCTGTTTCCATCCCATTTATGATGCCTTTATTGAGAATCATAATAGATGTTCAAAAAACATTTAGTAAAGCAACTGTTAAGTTTATTTTTGGATTTTGGAGCAAGAAGGGAGTCTGGAAATAGGCTGGCTTGCCCACTTAGCATTACCTTCAACTGCGTGGGATGCATCCAGAACACAAGTCCCTCTGGTTTGAACAGTGTCAGCCACATGGCTGCAGGCAGCTGCTCGGCCATGCCCCTTGCTCTCCCTGCTCCTGTGGCCCATGCACCTCCCAAGGAGGGCTCTTCCTTACTATGGATCTGGCAGGGATGCACAGCACCCCTCTCCACAAACTGCATAGATAATGTCACCCCTGAAGACAAAGATGTGTATGAAGTATCTGTGTGTGTCCACAGATGAAACATACCCAAGTGCCTGGTCAGCATTTGCCCAAACTGATCGTGTTACAGAAGATGATCATCAGCCAGATTAAACAGTTACTGGGGAATTACAAAAAGACTTTACACAAAGCAGGAGCCAGACTAAAAAGAAATATAAAAGAAGTGTGAAAACTCATAATAGAAAGGACAGACCTTGGAAGGGACACAACTGTCTCAGGGTGTGTGGTTCAGTCCATGACTTGTAGGGAACTGCAGGGATCTGTAAAAAGGTAGAGGATCCACATCTCCCACAGGAGACATATAAACAGGGAAATCTGCAGTCTTTGGGAAGTGGGGGTGTTTTTGTAACCCATATTGCCCATGAGTGAGGGGTGCATATAACTCTGTGCATACGTGTGCCTGAATGTTTCTCTGTGTGCATATGTGTACACTAAGAAGGCTTTGGGGTTAGTTATAGAAGACTGTTTAGAAATTTATAGCATGGTTTGCCTATTTTTATTACTGATCTCGTTTTCATAGTTCTCTAATTGCTGGATAATTACACTATGCCAATAAAGCAATAAACTGCTTTGATTCGTATTTATTTTAAACTATGTGAACTCAGCAGTTTTTCCCCGCAACATGTAACAAGATGCTGAACCAACCAGAGATCTCTGTAGCGAAAGGATTTCATGTTTTCTTCCAAAGAAACTTGATTGACACTGAATAAATTCATGTTTACTGAACCATATCTAACTATAGGTAAGATCCCTTAAGTGCATGTAATATTTGTCTCAAAATAATTATTTTTAAGTAAGACATTACACATATGGTTATTTCAGATCTCATATTTCCCAGGGGTTCATACGCAGGTGTTACATGGTTAGCATTTGTAACTAAACTTACCTCCATCTGGGGATCAGCATTCACTGTTGGCACTGTATTTTCCCTTTGAGTTATCTGTGAAGAAACCAAACTGGGATGGATTTGGATCTCTATTACCACAATCTCACAGAAAATACCCTTAGCTAAGCCAAACGAAGAATAAAAACCAGAACTGTACAAGTGGTTTTTGCATGTTGCAGGGGTTCACTCATCCTACAGGTTTTGGGAGGTTTTTTTGAAACATCAATTCAGAATTTCCTTTTTCTTTAAGACAGAAATATCTTTACAGTTTTACCCATTTAACTGGCCTGGCCAATTCTCCTTCCTTCCACAGATGGAATAATATATTCCAGTACTCCCAAAAGCACGTTTTGCTGTGCATGCCTGGGTATGCTAGTCAGTGCTAATTTGCTATAATCCTGCTGCCCTGACATTCCCAAACCCCATCACTACAAATGTAGGCAGTTTGGTCCAAAGTGTGGACTCTGCAACAGCCTGGCAGCCCTAAATATTGCAAAGCATTGATGCCTTACCAGTGACAGCAAACTCTCCACACATCCCCATAGTATGAACAAGGCACAAGCAGCCAAGCAATTAGAAAGGCTCAAACACTTACCAAACAATGAACTTTGAACAACTCAGTAAAGGAAACAAACACACGCAAAAGAAGTCAATTTCTGGGATGAGAATGTAGCTGAATATCCCAGCCAAAGATAATTGTATTTCACAAAATTGCAAACCTCACATGAGAGTTTATAGTGGAAAAACACTGGCAGGCCATTGTCTGCAGCATTGTATTCACAAGGCTGCAATTATAGCTTTACCATAATGAGTGTAACTCTGTGGTCAGAAAGACTGCAAGAATATGATATTTTCCATGGAATACTTCTTCCTTCATAGATGTTTGGCTTGAAATCTGGATTTTATGTTACAGTGTTGTTGGCATTGTTTATCTCACACTTTAATTTCTGGAGGCTGATCTATAAAAGTACTTTAACTTGGCTTCTTCTTTTAGGTGTACAAATAAAAATTACTTCATCCTTTCCAAGCTTGAATAATTGCACCCAATAGTAGACATGTAAACACTTTCTACGATTTGATGTTTATAATCTTCCCTTTGCACTCACAGTGGTACTCCTTTGGGTATCATCAGCCACAAAAAAAAAAATATGAAGACAGCTTTTTTCTCTTTTTTTTCAAATTAGGTTACTGCTGTTATTAGGCAAAATCCCTAAGGTCTCACTGAGCTGTGCTTCTCCAGGCAGGCTTGGCAGGAGACATATCCTAACCCACGCTGCCTGATGACAACCACCATGAGATACCAGTCTCACCACCCACTGGGGGCTCCTCTAGCATATGTTTGTGGAAGGTTTCTGGCTCATCTGTACTGGAGGAGCAGCAAAAAAACCCTCAGAGGAGACAAAAGATCTGGCTTCATAATCAACCAAGCATGAAATACAGTACTTGTGTATCTCTAAGCATGGGAAGAGCTTAGGAAGGGGAAGGAAAACAACATCTGAACTGTTAAAAATGTTACTTCTGATAGATGTAAAAGACGGGTTGGTAATCATCACCGGAGGTTGCTGTGGTCCTCCTTAGTAGATATACCAACTTTAATGAGCTCTGATGAGGAAAAGATCAGAATCTCACTAGGAAAGTGCTGGAACAAGAACGCTGCTGTGGGGGCCCAAGCCGGTTCACCACTTTTTCTCAGTAATACTTGTGTAAGCAATACTCCTGATGTTAATGTGATTATCTAAAGGCAGAAGGAGTACTCATACAAATAAGGGCTGGGATTCATGCCTAGTAATCTGTCTAATCTGGCACTCTCTCTCCTTCAGCTGCACTAGATGTTTTCCAGCAGATGACTCTCAAATAATATTCCCAAAATACACTGATATCCTGGGGAAAATTCTATCACAGCTTACAAAATCTTTCCTCAGACATGAGTATTCATCAAGTTCTATGCAGACAGAGCAGAAGGATCTCTGGGGAAAATGCAACATCAGGAGGGCTGTAGTCCAGTCTAAGAGTCCCTATCCAAGCACTAAGATTATGTGGATTGTCCTAAAAGGGCATGTTTCCTCAATAGGGTACAATGAAGTGTTAGTGACTTATGGTTCAGGTCGTACTGAAGTAAGAGAATCCTGAGATATCATCTTCAAAAAATAAAATACAAACTCCTACCAACATCACATTTATCCTCACATATCTGTCAACACAAAATCAGAGCCCTGAAAAAAACATAAAGGGTGTCCTGGAGGGTTAGACCAATATCCATCTATCCCCAGTATCCTTTCTTTAATAACAAGAGATACTATTTAAAGAGAACATGCAAGCCAGGCATATACATTACCTTTACTCTCCTCCAGCACCCACAACCATTGTATTAGGGATGCTAGAGAGTATATCCCTACTAAATTCTTCTTGCATCTCTCTATGAATAGGCAGTCCATTTAATTGCTTAGTCTCCTTTCCAATCTGCTGACTTACTTGCTTCCAAACCCTCTGCTGGCAGTAAATTTCACAAGTTCACTACATCTGCTACATTAAAAAAAAGTATATTCCCTTTTGTCTTTTCTAAACCAATCTCCTACTGGTTTCAATGACTGCCCCAAGTTGTGGTTCTGCAGGATTTGGAAAACATCAATCTTTTTCCATAATCTCACCCAATGAGGAGAACAATCTTTGCACAAAAATATTCCAGAACTGCACCTGTCTCAGGGTGCTTAGCTGCTCCTTTTTCCCTATCTCAGGACCTTTTCTTGTGTCTATAGGATTTCAGAGGCACTCTTCCATTCCACAGATCCCTTCTGGTATCACATTATGTTCTGGAATAGCAATTAGCATTAAATCTTACTTGGTGCTTACAACTATGAGTATCCTTTAGTGTTAATACACTAAAGGATTTGTTGGAAGACCAACAAATAACACAAACAGCTTGCAGCAGAGAGAGGTCTTTTATGTGCTTCATGCTGCCAACACCTTCTCTAACAACAGGTAGCCTCAGCAAAAATGTTCCAGGGAAGGGAGAAGGACGGTGTTATACAAGCCCCTTAGAGGCTTCTTGTTTTAGACAGGACATAAGCAAAGCAAGGCATAGGCTCAGACTTTCCCAGGGAAGAGTGCCTGCATTCAGGTGAGAATGTAGTCAGGGCTAACACAAGGTCACACATGGGTGAAACTTTCTGGGGACAGGGCTGCACAATTTTAAGAAGCCTCCACTCTACATTTTAAATTCTTTTTCTCTTCAGGTCACATTTTCTTGGACATGGAAAAATATATCCCTGAAACTAAGGCAATTTGCTTGCCAGATTTGAAAGCTTGTTTTTCCAAAGCAGAGAGATGCTAGGGGCTGTTCAGCGAAATGGTTATGTTTATAATGGACAAAACCATGTATTCTCCCCTAAATCCATCCTTGTAGTTGGCTCAATTGTTGTAAATGGAACTTTCCAAAACCAAAGCAAACAAATCATAATACAAAACAAAATAACCAAAACAAACTAAAACAAAACAGCTGGAAGCGAACACCCAACAGGGGAAATTTCAGCTCAGATTGGCAGTAACAAGCAAGTGAAAACTATACTAGAAAGCACATAGCAACAGTAACACTGGCTATGCCTCTGGGTCTGTTGTACTTCACTGTAAGGACTGAGGTGTTTGATTTGTCATGCTACCAACAAACTAATTTAATTAACTCTCCTCCCATTCAAAACCTCCCATCTGTGCTGTAAAATACAGCAACCATTTCACATCAGACAACAGTTAAGTAAAACCTTAGGGAAAACAGTACCAAATACTTTTTGTAATTGAAAACTGAAGGGAAGATAACAAGCAGCATATAATTATGTGAATTCAAATTTTATCCAGGCTTCAGGGTTACCCAGTCTGCTTAAGTGATGAGTATCATTGAATCAGTAACCACAACTGGTCATTATCCTAGAGGTGCCAAAAGATACTGTATTTGGTCCACTTTGGAATCCCCTCGTATAGAGTTGCATGGTTCTGCTCCATTTAATTCCCTGTTTATTTTACTATGTTTTTCAAGAGCTATAAGTCTCATAATACTTAATCAAGAAATCCAAGATTTCTGGATTTCAGCTTATGAATCCACTTTTTGTTTTCATTTTGGAGCCATCCTGCCCTCAAGTGTCCTATGTTTGTTTTCCAAAGTTGCTGTACCTTCAGTCTTCCTTCCCACAGACACTGTGGAGAGATAAGGAGAGCAGTTCTGTTTTCCACTGAGCAGACAGAAGACTTGGACAACTCACATGGAGTGGGTTTGTATTGCAGCAGTTAAACACTACAAGAAAAAAACAAATGGAACGTTAGGAGTGGAAATTAGATATGTTAACCCTAATGAGAATGCTGATTTGCTTTCCAGCTAGCTCTTTGGAGCGGAAAACTCCCACACCTTTAAGCAAAGAAATCTAAAGGAAACACAGGATTTTGGCAGAGATTTTCAAATGACCCCTGAAGAAGGCAGGTATCCAAGTCCTATCACATGGCATTGTGAGTCTCTCCCTGTTGTGGCCATGTTTATACTCAGTCTGTTTGTGGGAACAAGGGAAGTGTGGGGAATGTCGCACACAGGCACCCCTGAAGGACACGTCCTGTGCTGGTCAAGAATCGTTCACTTGACAAAAAGCTAAAGAAACACTGCGGAGGGGGATAAAATATGGACAAAAATAGCTTGTAGTGGAATAGGTCCAGCAAACAGGGCTAGCAGACAAGAAGTCAAGGTGTTAAAAAAAACACATCAAGCAGTTTCATAAATTAGCTACGTGTTTAGTATCAGAGTCTTGGGGCTTGTGCCTGCTGTTTTCCCTGACAAACACATACCAGCATTCAGCCTACATGCCTGCTCACCTGACTTCATGCAGCAGCCCTCAGACTTTCAAAAAACAGAAGCAAGGATAGAGAGAACCCTTCTCAGGAGAGAGGCAGGTGACAGAAGGATGCCTGGCACAGCAACGAGTGCCCATTGCTGGGTCACAGAGTGCCTGTGGGGGCTGCAGGCAGCAGACCCTCACCCTGCCTCACCCTGGGTGTGCTTTGGGGACAGGTGGATCTGCAGGCGTGACTCCCTCGTTCATGAGTACTTCCATCCCAAACACAGTAAGGCAAGAGGGGCTGGCCTTAAAAGAGTAAAATATCCACGGACCTTTCCCCTGCCTGAAGGGCTGGATAAGGAGTCTCCAGCAGGAGATGCCCACCCCGGAGCAGGGCGCTGTCACAGCGGGGCCCCAACAACCAGAGTTGCTGCCCTGCACCAGCACAGCCACGACTCACAGAATCAGAGCTCTTAAGGCTGGAAGGGACCTCTGCAGATCACCTAGTCCATTATTAGCACCACGTTCTCGCCAACTGAGCGGAAACTTCGTGTGGTGTAGTTTATGGCCATTGCTCCCTGTACTGTTGTACACCACCAAAAACGTCTGGCACCACCCTCTCGACAGCCAGCTTTGAGATATTTATATGCATGAATGAGATCCTCTCTCATTCTTCTCTAGACGGAACAGACCAAAGTCCTGCAGTCTCTCTTTATAAAAGAGATCCTCCACACCCCTAGTCATCTTTGTGGCCTCCGCTGGGCCCTCTCCAGTAGTTCCACGTCCCTCTTTTACTGCGGAGCCCAGGGCTGGACACAGCACTCCAGATGCGGCTAAAGGCCGAGGAGAGGGGGCGGATCACCTCCCGCTGACCACGCTCTTCCCGATGCACTCCCGGATACCACTGCCCTTCTGGCAAGGGCACAGCCGGCCCAGAGTCACCCACTGCCCTCCCGCGGCCCGGCCCCGCCAAGCGCCGCCAGCCGCCGCTCCGCTGGCAGCGCTGCGGGCAGGCCGGGCCCCTGCCATGGCGGCCACAGGCGCCCTCCTTCCGCCGCCGAGGGGCTGAGCCGGGAACGCGGCGGCTCGGCCGGGCCCGGCGCCCCACGGAGCCCGGCGGGAGGCGGGGCCGGGCCGCGGCAGGGCGGAGGGCGGCGCGGCGCAGCGAGGTACGGCGGGGCCGAGGCGCGGCGGGGGGCGGCGGGGCCGAGCGGGAGGCTGGGCGGCAGCTGCCTGTGCCCGGGGGCTGCGCCCGGCGCTGGGAAGCGAGGAGCGGGCTGCGGGCCCGGGCGGGAGGTGGCTGCGGAGGCCGGGCACGTCACTGCGGTGGCTGCGGAGGCCGGGATCCCTGGCCCCTGCATCCCCGGCCCCTGCCTCTGCAAACCGCGTTCTCCGGGGTGCCATGGCCCCCTAAATCCACCTTGTGTCCTGAGGGGTTACGACCTGGGGAGGAGGGGGCTCGCTGCGAGTTGCTTACTTTTAATACTAAAGGCTTGACATGAAATGCTGAATGAGCACTCTTTGCTGATGCCTTTTAACACTGTGGTCAAGGACACACACGCTGAGGTATAAAGAAGGACGCGCTTAATTAAGTGTACCCGTAATTTGGGAGAAGGAGGGAAAAGGTGTGTCCCACCGGCTGATGAGAGAGAAGCCGTGGTGCTGCAGGGGCTCTGGCTGCAGAGCGATGCCATTCATGCCTTTACACAGCACTGCCAGGGAAGGAGGGACCAGCATCACAACAGAACCTTAAATGCTTCCTGCGGGACAGAAGTCTAACTTCAGACAATGCACCAAAATGTAAAGGTGAAACAAAAAGGCACAGACACAGGACAAAGCAGCTGTATGTATAGCTTCCCCAAGTGGCCTAAGTTGCTGTCCGGAAGCGTTGAACTGACTCTGAAAATTTGTATTTTTTTCTGGTGCATGATTTGTTAGATTCCACTTGAAATGCACCAGGTGCAGTGTGGTTGAAAGGAAAGGAAAGCACTGAGCTGAGCATTTAGAAGACCTGTACATACCCATAGTGTGTGCTCCGCTCAGCCGTATGGCACAAGTGCAACAAATCACGCTTTGGATGGTGTCAAGGTTTTTGCCTGTATACATGCATTTGTGACTGGGAAAAGTGCATGCCATATACATCCCAAAAAATCCGCTAATGGAAATATGGTGTACCCAGATACTTGTGTGTAAGGAAGGGCAGCAGTTAGTGAAAGGATGGTGCAATAGTCAACAGGCACACCTTCACCTTCTGAATGTTTTGACACAGTAGTCAAACACGACTTAGGAGATTGTAGTGTTATTTAGAACCCTTTAAGTAATGATTTCTTTTTTACCACGAGGAAGGAATTTGTTTGCCTTCAGTTGCAATATGTTTTGGGTTTTTTTTCCAGAGCTGGGACCATGGCTGTTGACTGGATTGGTTTTGCATATGCTTCATTGCTGATGTTTGGAGGTGTCGTAGCTTACACTCGTAAAGGTAAATACAGGGACAGCAGGAAATCAGGCATTTGAACTTCCTCTGTGCAATGTGAGACATGACAACTTTGCTGTAATTAACACACTGCATTTTACATCTGTCATATGCTGCTGTAAATGCACTGAGTCTCATGAGATGTACTTGGGCCAGCTGAAGCACTCAAGTGAGTTTGTTTTCAGGGCAAAGAGTGGGGGTTGCCATGTTGTCTTTGACCTTAAGTGCATTTTGGGCCTTCTCATCTCCTTTTAATCATTCCTGTGTTGAGCACAGTAGATCCTTGATTAAAGCCTGTTTTCTACAGAGACATCCAGGCCTGATTCTGACATTTCCGGATGCACGGTGAAAACCCCCTTTACTTGTGTGCTCTGAGCGTGTGGTTAGCTCTCTGCTGCTGTTAGAACTGTGCCTTTTCGCAGTAAGATGAGGAGGCAGGTTTTAGGGGGCAGTGCCCCACAAAGGGCGGTTTCGGTGTTGGGATTTCCGCGGAGCCGCGGCGGCAGCGCCGTGCCCGGGCTCGGCCCCCGGCAGAGGTCGCGGCGGTACCGGGGACGGGCGGGCGGCAGCCGCGGGCGGGTTCAGCTCTCCGCGGACCTCAGCGGCGCTTCGCCTTCCCTGTGGCCATCACCCGTCACGATTCTTGTGATTTGGGGTCGCTGTCTCCCTTCGCTGTGCTGTGCTGTGCTCTCGGACACACGGCTTCGCGTCTGAATTTCTGAAAACGCTGTATTTTTGTGTTTGCAGCCAGCTGCACTCCCTGACTATCCCGTTCACCTGTTCTCTTCACTCTTTAATAGTTGGTCAATCCTCGTGGCAAATCTAGATTTTTTTTTTTTTTTTTTTTTTTGTTGGTTATGATTTCCATTTCTTGCGAAGTCTTGATTAAAAATACTCAAAAGGATTGGGAGCTAAATGACATCAGGGGGTCTGGATTCTTTATTTATAAACATTTGGAGATCAGCTTAATCCAAATAATGCCTGCTGTGCAGATTCTACACTTTTATCATATGGTACCAAGACAAATGTCTGTTCAGAAATCTAAATATGTTAGGGATATATCTGGGACTTATAAACCAGTTTTGCAATAGCACTGCAAGAAGATGTCAAGCTACTTTTAGAAGCCCTATTTTCATCCTCACTGCCACTTATTTGTTTTTTCATTCTTTATTTCTTAAATGTGATGTTGGTGATAGCATTTCTTTGTCCAGAACTGATGTCAGGCTGAAAGGGCTGACATTATGACCACACATTGTCCAGTTTACTCTTTATATATATTGACACATTTCTACAATTTTTGGAGGCTCCCAAGTGCTGTAAGATGTAGTTAAAATGAACAGACAGTTCTGAGAAATTACAAAAATCCTTAAGTATTATAAAGAAAATAGCCAAATTTAGGGTTGTATTTTTCCCAAGTTGCAAGTATTACTGGATCCTGATCATCTCCCTCTAACTTAGTTGACTTTGCCCCTAATGCCACATATTAGAATGACCCAGTTACAGAAGTACTACCTCTCTATTCACACTGAGTGAGGTAAGCTGGAATGTGGCAAAATCAGTTTTATTTTTAATATATTTGAATAATACTGTGTAGAGAGACAACTGCCATATAAAGATTGAGTTTAAAGACCTTGTATTGAGAAATAACACTTGAATGATTTCTTGCAGGTAGTAAAATCTCTTTAGCTGCTGGACTCACGTTTGGCTCTGTGGCTGGTTATGGAGCTTACTGTGTAACATGTGATCCGAGAAATGTGAAGATATCACTGTGTAAGTGTTTCACTACAGTAAATAAACAAACAAACAAAAAAGCAGCATCCTGAACTGCATGTAAAATTCTCTTTTTAGTAAATTTTGAGTATTGCTTTCATTAAAGTGCTGAGTTTTAAATAGAGTTTAGTACTTCAACTTAGCTTGCAAAATTCAGGAGCCATTTGCAAGATTAGGCGGATCATTCACACAAAGCCAGCAGGTGTGTGTTACCACCTGGCAGCACCTCCTTTTATGAGGTGGTTGCCTAACATTGCACAGATTGTGAAATCCAGCTGAGAAACGGGAGATAGTACTGCAATAAAATCATTAGCACTACAGATTAGAATTTTGCAATTTGAGCAGTAAAGTAGGTGTAGGATCCAGTGTTGCACAATTTAACGTATCCTCGGCTCCCAGTGAATCAAATAGTTTGATTTAGTGTTTTTCCTTTGCTGTTGAGAAAGACAGGATACAAACTATGCAGTAATTGGAGGTAAAACCTGCATTCCCTAAGGGGGACATTAACCTTGCTCAAGTGATTTGCAATAAGAGCTGTTGGGAGCTTGTTTCACTCATGGTTTTAGCGAAGGTGGTTTCACATGCAGAAGTGCATTTAAAATACATTTAATCCAGATTGTGTGAGTATACAATTGTTTTTTCTCAACTTAGAATTTGTGGCATACTGTTCATTCTAACTTTGTGCTTTGCCCCGGTCACAATTATAAAAATTTCCATTTCAAAAAAATGTCGAGTAGCATTGTCAGTGAAGTGTTCCCACCAGGTTCTTTAGTAAAGGTGGTAATGGTGGACCTGATCTGCTCCTAGATGGCCTTAGATTGGATTTCCACTTTTGCCACCATGACCTTGCCCAGATTAGTTATCACACTGTTTAAAATAACGCCAAAACTTCTTTTGGAATGAAGACATAGCCTTCAGTATGTGTAAATTTATAATTATTAGTGTGAGATGCTTTTAAGTAGTGTATGATATTGTAGTTCTGTGGGTCAATTAAGCCACTAAGTTAGATACAGAATTTATGGAAGAGAAGACTCATTAAAACTTAATATTATTTCCCAATTCCCAGGTTTTGAAGGGACTAATACAAAATTTTCCATTAATGTGCTTTTGAATGTCTGATATCTAAAATAGTCAGTGTTTTGCATTTCCTGTAGCTGTAGGCATGAGGGTTAGGGTTAGGGTTAGGTGTGGAGGTGTGAGGACTTACGCAACTGGAGAAATGTATATTACTTATTTAGTAGAAGTTACAGCAATGAGGTGAGATAGGGTTCACAACAACTGCCCTAGAAAGTTCTTCTTACATCAAGTAAAAGGAACAAAGACTTCTTAAAGCAGTCTTACAAAAAATGTTTTAATTGCTTTTTATTATAAATCTGTATTGCTTTTGTGGAAAACTAGAATGTTTTCACTTATGTCTTAACATGCCAAAGTGTGAAAAGCAGCTAGAGCACAAATGAAAGATGGAAATAAAGTGCATGGAAGAAAGTGACCACTCAGAAACCAGTACAGTAAATTACAATGTTAAGTAAAGCAAGCACCCAAACCTTTAAAAGGTTAGGAAATCTAAAAACAACCCATCCATCCAAACCATAACTATTGACAGTATTTTTCACCTATGCAAGAGTCCCCTACAGTAATTTAGATAATATTTTAGTACAAGACCTTGATAGGAAAGTTATTGTAACTTGTCCTACATACAAAGAGTATGTAGCCTATACCCCAGGCAAATTCTCTCAGTTGTTTTATAAATTATTATTTCAGGCATTTTTCTCCTTCATCTGAAATTAGAAAGCATCCTGGAATAGGATGCTTTCTTGGATACTTTAATGCATTTTTATGTGTTTGAAGTAGGTGTAGAAATTCAAATCTCAGTATGCAAGGGTTAGTAGCTTTCACTGTGCAAGTTGATCCTGATCTGAATATGATTCACTGGATTGAATTTGTCTTGATCTGTTGAATTTCTTTGACCTGGTTTAAGGTGAAACAGTGAATGTATATCACTTTCTAAAATCAGGTCTAAAACTTGAATGTCTTAAAAAATCACTGGAACCTGTGAACAGCTATATACAAGCAAATGGAAAAAAAAGAACATTACAGAGTGAACATGATTTGTAGCTTGTAATAAACTGTAAATATACTCAGGACTCTGGCAAGACACATGCTGTTGAATATTTACTCTTGAGACATTCCTGAGAGGATCAAGGGTATGTGACTAGAAAATAAGAGCAATGGATAATGGAGCATATTTTTTTGGCAAGGTATCTTTAATGAGTGCACATAGTTGATAGAGTTCTGTAAGATACTTGTAGCTGTCAGGGCTTGTTTTATAATGCTAAAGTGAGTTTAAAACTAATTTTTGACACCTATGAACACAGGAGTGGCCCCAAGACTAGACAGTGGAATTTGAAGAGAATTAGCCAGAAGGTTTAACTGCTCCGTAAAAGGGAAGAGATCTGTGTAACTGCCTTTACTTTGGCTGCCAGTGATAGAGCCCTGCTGCTCATGAGAAGTTCTGCCTCTCTGCCCACTTCTAGGAAGCATTTCAAGTGACAGTTCTTTAATGAAGGTAGCTATCTTTGCAGTTTTATGTGTTCTCCTCAACCTTCTCATTTATGTAGTCCTCTGCAGCCATAGTTCAAGATGAAATTCCCATGCCTGATGAGTTCATTGCTGCCTCCATTTTTAATTAAGACTACTCCAGGAAGAAGATGTAGTTTCTTTCATGATGTTTGTTCTCTGCTGCTTGTGCTGCATTTATTGCCCTCTTGGGCCAGCTCTTGTCACAGGCAAGGAGGGTTCCCTCGTAGCAAAAGGCTACAAAGGAACTCATGGTCATGAAGAAGGAGATGTCGATAGCCATATTCTGTAGCAAAAACAAGTGGCAAACCTTCCAATACAGATTTTAAGGCTCAGCAAATAAAGAGCTAATATTCTAAAATTAAAACAGAAAAGAAGTTGAATGCTCTAGCTCCTTGAATAGTTGGAAAATAGCTGCAATGATCTAAGGTGGTGTGATTTATGAGACACTATTCCTGTATTTCAGTATACATGTTACTGCTATGGCCAAGATTCTTTCTACTTTATATGTATCCCCATGAATGTAGATGTGGGTGAGTAGAATTGACTGACTGACAAACTTAGTTAGTCTCCATGGAATAGGATTTAGCATTCTGCTGCACATGGACACTTTATTTGTAGCTAAAAGAAATGGTAATGGTGTATTTTGGAAAAGCAAGAATGTTTTTATAGACTCTGATCTAATGTTTTACTAAATTGCAGTTCATAAGAAAACAGCAATGACCTTTGATAACTCCACGTGTTCCTGAGTGGTCCACTGCAAAAAGTGAGAACATAAATATATTGGATTGTCTTTTACAGTTTCATCTTTTATTTTGACCATTATAATGGGAATGCGGTTCAAGAGGTCCAAGAAGTTAATGCCAGCCGGACTAGTAGCATGCCTGAGGTAAATACATATTGCAGATCTTAATGTAAAGATTTCACTGGTTTTCAAATAGTTGCCATTTCACACCTGATTCAAGGCAGTATTAATGGAAGTCACTGTCATTCAGCAACTATACAGCTGAAGTGAAATTAGTTTGAAGGTCACAGTCCTGTTTCCAGCAGATACAGCTGATAAGAAGTGACTTTCTCAGCACAGATAGGAGAGGTCAGCAGTTAACTATTAATGCATATTGATAAGGCTTTTGGAAGAACCTGGATAAGCCTTAGTGTTTTCGAACACATCCAGGTAAAATTAGTCTAATTTCATACAACACAGTCACCTTAAATAAAAGGCCAACACTTTGGTTTAGTTTTGGCTGCATTCAAAACTACTGGAACCACAGTACTGTTGCAAACCAGGACATTTTTGAGCTGAGCTAAGAACTGTGGTCAGTATTAATGCAAATTATGATATTATGATTATGATGTTATTCTAACTGTTTCAGCTGCTTTATTGCTGCTGTTTGGCATTCTGGAAAATATAATTTTCTGGACTTACTATTTTGGAATTAAATTATGGAGTAAGTTCAAAACTTTTTTCCCACTGAGTCTGTAACTCAAAACATTTTTTGAAGTGTAAATCAGAATCCCCATCTTCTGAAGGAATAATAACTGTTGCTTCATTGTTACCAGATTTAATATAACACCATTCTGTTTTACTTCAGTTACATACAGGGAGGAAAAAATCAGAATTGTCAAGGTGCAAAATGTAAGAATCAGGACTTACACTGGAAAATGTTATTGTCCATTGTGGATTGCTTTTCCAGCCTAGGTGGGCTTTGTTTTTCAACAGACACTGAGACTGTAGATTTAGACACTTGAAAAGATGGCTTAACAGAGACTCCAGTGTCGGTTATTTATGAATGCACTGTTATTTAATGATGACTTTCACTGGTTTTATTAATGACAACTGTATTTATGTTTTCTTGTTTTGGGTTTTTTTCAGCCTTTTGATGATTTTGAGGCTTGTTTTCATGCTGCTGTAGGAGAATTTAGAACCGAATATGACTGCCATGCCCGCCAAACAGACATGCTCTCCATACTTGAAAGACAAGCTTGAACACAAGTCTTATACTGCATTTATATTTTCTATAAAGGATCTCTACCTGTTAGTTTGATTATTGACATGTGCTGATATTTTAACAGCTTTTTTTAACAACTAAAGCAAGTGTTTTGTTGGTATATTTTGATCTACTTTCATTTAAGCAGTCAACTCAAGGGACCTTTCTTTTTAAGTTTGATCTCTTTTAGGGGTGCAGAGCGCCTCAGGAAATTGAATTACTCTTGCACTGTATCTTCGAGAGAGGAATATATACAAATACACGTTTATGCTAAAATGGTATCTTGTATTGAAGTATAATTTTGTAGTTTCTGAGATTAAATAATCAGTTTTAAATCAAAAATGTCTTGGGCCTGTACTGTGTTGCACTAGAAAACCAAATTCCTTTCCAGCACACGTTCTTGTTTCACTGGTTCTAAATGTAAAAACTATTATCAGTGTTCAAATAAAATACAAGATGTTCGGAGCTTATCAATTTTTTTAAGTAGATGAGCGAGCCATTTTGTCAATGGAAGAGTCTGGTGCTCTGCTTTGTACTCAGTAGTGGTTTAAAACATGTAGCATGCTGTAAATTGCCACTGACATGAACCATGGCTGAGGTTCCTCACTGCACAGAGAGGTTCCAAACTGTCAGCACCCTGGAACAGGTTTGCCATTCCACTCTTACACAGATTATCTTGCTGAAGTCCCCCCCGTAAGCAAAGGAGACTGTTCAGCCATAAACTATTCAGGGATTGAAGTTGCTTTGATTTGTGTACAAAATAAATATTGCCTGGGTGTCAAAGCTTGGCTAAGACTGTCTTCTGGTGTACAGGGAATGTAAGCAAAATCATTAGGAAATAGTGTGGGTGGGTGCGCTCTTGAAGACAGAGAAATATTGCTGCTTTTCATGTTTTTCTTACAAAGGTTGCTTATGAAGGTTATCATGTATCAGATCTCAGCGCTGCACAAATCCATGAGGAAAATACCAAGCTTATTATTCTTGTCAGGGCCTTAGGTGGTGACAAGGCCTTGTGAGCAGCTTAGATGTCTAAGGCACAACTGACAATAAAAAAAGGGGGGACAGGACAACATGACACAAAACAATTCTTACCAACCCCAAACCACAGCCTGCAGCTCTGGAATCTTTTGCTCATGAATGTTGGTATCAGTCACCTCCAAATGGGGCCAGGCTCACAGGTGATTAAGCTGGTACCTTACGGATTTCAGACTGGACTGGCAGCTGCACTCACGAAACACAACAGCAGTGTCCTATGCCAGTCTTTGTGATGGTTCCTAAATCATAGCACTTGTTTGGAAGAGAGGAATAGCCCAGTGAAACAAGTACCATGGTGGGCATGGCAAAGCACTGCTTCCCGCTACTGAGGTAATTGTAATGCAAACCTGTTTGGAACTCAGCAGTGCCAGGTAACTGGGGCATTTGTGGTTTGTACCTCTGAGATGCATGTGGCTCTTCTTGGGCACAAGTCAGGAAAGGAGTTAACTTTGCTGGGCAGCAATTCATTATGGACATTGGTTGCTGCCTAATCAGTTGGGGTCCTACTGAGGAGAAACAACTAAGTGCAGAGAAGGATGGTTTATGGCAATATTCATAAAGGGAACAGTGATGGCTCCCATGGAATTAGGGTAAAGAATCTGACATAATAGTGCATGCTTTAAGCACTGTTGAGGTTAAACTCACTCTTACTGAAAAGGTAAGCAGCCAGTGCACTTTGCTTTGTAACTGTGAGAAGTGACTGCAGAAGGTAAAACCTTAAAAAAAAAACACTCAAGGGGCATTTGCCTCACTGACCAGCCAGCCAAGCAGCAAAAAGAAGAGCAAGGGAATAGGTGCTTTCATTGGATGAAAACCACATCAGGCCAATTAAACACAAAGACTTTGATCATTCAGTGAAAAAATCACTCCTAAAGAGATTCATGTGGGGATTAGAAAAGTTTCTTACTTCTGCCCGTAAACTTAAAAGGATCATGAGTTTTGATTTTATTTTTAAAGGTTTTATTTACTTAATTTTTAAATTGCAGCTCTGAAAGTACAGAGACAGCAGTGAAATACATCGGGGGGAGGACAGTGAACTTTCTAGGAGACCACCTAGAAAACCAACGCAAAAAATTCTAGGCCTGAATTTAAATGACTTCTCAATTTCCATGGTGTGGCTCCTCTCTACTGCAGGTTATAAAACTGGGGGATCACGTGGCTTTCTACAGTACTCCGGAAGCTACAGTTGAAACATTTTACCCTACCAGGCATGCACAGTAATCAACCACACACAAAGTATCAGCATATTTTATTTCATGTAACTGCTTCATGAAATACTGCTTTCTGGACTCAACAGCCTTTTACTCTAGTTTTAAAGTGTATTCACGGTGTATCGTTTCAACACTGGCCCTATGATGCAGGTTACACAGCGTATCTATGCAATTTACACTTACAAGGCAAGCTCTGGTAATATTCTATGGTTGGGTTATCTTCATCAGATTAGATATTGAATATTTTCCTCACAACAGCAACAAACTTCTCATCTGTTGGTGGCTTCCTCTGGCTGCCAGGCTGCAAGAATTTTTTGATTGTTGGAATGTTGCTGATTCTTCCTTTAAAAGCCTGTAAGAAGCAACAGTAAAACCAGTGAGAGTAAGGAAATTATAATTCGATCCTTTATAGCTTAAAGATCAGGTGACTTGGATTTTTACTTGTCAGCCATACTTATTAAACAGAGAAAGGTAGTAGCTTTTTTCTGATCTGTAATACTGGTGCAATAAAGTTTACCTTAGTTTCCCAGATGGGAATGGGAGAAATTAATATTAAAGAGTTAAGATTCATCTAGTAAAAAGCGAAAGTAAAAAAAGAAAAAATAAAACCCCAAATCCTGAATCCAAATCTTGCAGACATATTTGAGAAAAAAAAGGAGGCAAGGACAGGAATACCTTAGTGCAAAGCACTACAGAAGTCAAGACATACAAAACTTAACTGCTCTTTGTATATGATCTCTTAAAAATTTAATCTTGCTGGTAAAAAGAAAAAGACAGGAACTGCAGACACACCAGGCCACAGACTTCCCTTCCTGATGCTTGTTGCTGTGTTTGAAGACATGAAAGTAGCAGTTAAAGGACCAAATTGGTAGCACTAGTGAGTGAATTCCTGCCAGCTGAGAACAGCTGGAAAAAGCAGAGCAGGAGAAAGGCAAGCTCCCAGCAGCTCTGGGGCAAGGCAGTGCACTGAGTGCAGGTTTTTGTAGTCAAACAGACCAGAGAAATGCCAGTACAATGGCTCAAAAGATGTAAACATCAATTAGGTTTTATCAACAGTCAGTGAAATTTGTTTGTTACCTTCCCTATTGAGACCAGGTGATTACTAACCTGTAACAGAGGGAATGCAGACAGTACATCAGGCTTACATTCTTCTACCATTAAAATAGCTTCCAGCAGATGGACATCTGCCCAGCTTAATTTGTTGCCAACAAGATAATCCTGTCCATGATCTTTTAAGGCCTATAAAATATGAACAAATTTTTTAAAAGTCACATGAGATGTAACAATTTTATCTAGGTATTTCACTGCAGACAGATTTCTAAAAAAACACAGCAGAGCAAAGCCATGCAAGAACCTATGAAGTTAGAAAGTGATAAATATTCTTTAAACAAAAAATCAAATCAGAATTAATGTTTCAGTGTGCATAATCCTATCTTTCACTCTAACCTACTGCACCAGGTAGCTGTATACCAAGTCCAGTACCACAGGAAAGACTTAATCACACAAACAGGACTAAAGTAATTGGAAGAGGTAGTCAGGCCAGTTTATGTGTAAGCACACCTCGAATTTTTAAGAAAAAGGTTAAGTGACTTTCCAGATGTTTCGGCAAAATTTGAGACTGGTGATTACAGCTTGAAATAGGTCCAGAATGAAGGAATACAGCTTTCCTACCCTTTATCTTATAAGGAAGGATTCCTTTATGGCAAACTGCGGATGCAAGAATCCCAGCCTGCCAAAGCTACTAACAGCTGTAGTAGACAGGCTGAGATGAACGTTTCAGCACAGCTTCAGAGCAGTTACCAGCCCTCCAGCTGAAGACTATCTGCCTTGACTATCTACCTCTCTGTCCTGAAGACTATCACCCTCCTACCAAGAGCAAGAGAAGGGCCTGTCTGTGCCTAAGTCACACTAAGGCTACCCTTAAACAAGTAACAAATGTGCAGTAAGACATTGGTCTGTGACTTCGGAAGGCAAGTGCTTCTCCAGGCCCATCTGCCAATTTTACCTTAGAGGCAGCAATCACTGGCAGAGTCACAGCCGATACCTTCATGTAGTTATTTCCTACACTGCTCCACCACATCTTGTTTATCCAAACTGTATGAAAACCCCCAGACACAGCATGGGAATCTGATTGCCTGCAGGGCTTTATACTGCCTTTTGCTGCTCCATCTGGCTGCCGAGTGTTTAACGTGAACACTCACAGCTAGGGATGTTTCCTGTCAGCTTGCTGAATGAATAACACATAGACTGCAAACCCTGATAAGCTGAATCAATGGACATCTTAAACAGCTGGTACAGAAATTCTAACAAAATTAACTAGGCTAAAATCAAGGAAAAGTTTAGCTGTGTCTTTCCCACAAGCAAACAAGGATTACTTTAAAGACTCTCCTACAGGGAGCATACACACTAAAACATATCACAACAGGAGTTTATGCCACCTAGACACACACTTAGAGAATTTTGGTGCATAATTTTTTTTGTTTAATAACTCAAAATACTTACCAGACTTCTAGTCTTTGAAAGATTGATTTGAGTAATCAATATCTCTCAGCACAGCCCTCCCTTGCTATGGCAGTGGATGGATGGGAACTCTGATTACAGAAGTGCTGGATTATGTCATTTACATAATTATTTTACAGGGCAGCCTCTGTGGGTTTTGTTTGTGCAATTTCAGGCTGTAATAAAGTGGAAGGACATGAAATTGCATCAAGTCCTGCATTTTTTTGAATGGACTTCAGCTGCCTGGTAACCAAGGATTCAAGCTGGAAACCCAGCTCAGCTCTGAAACAACACAGCTTTGTACCCTTGGCAGATTTCTGAGGAGACCACTATGCCCTGAAAAAGCGCTGTGAGGTCTGTACAGCACAACCACACATGGCACAAAAGGAAGAGTTACAAACAGAAGCAAACTCATGAGATGAGGTTCACAGCTGGGTCAATTCAAACAGGAAAATTTTAACACATAAAAAAATTAAAATATCCTTACAGGAAAAATAAAACAACAGAACAAACAGCAAGTTGGTAGAAAATGGCAGTACAGTAACAGCCAGGCAATGTTCCAGAGAGAAGAAAAGAACAATCCATCCCCTCCTGACCTACTCTTCCCTAGCCAAGAAAGCCTCTTCGTGTGCTCTAAGAGGATGGCAAGCATACCAACATCTTCCCTCACAGCTCAGGCTAATTCTCTGGTGCATGCTAGCCTGTAAATAATTGCTTTGTGCTTTCTAAGCTACATATATCTTGTTTGCAGAGCCTCTCTGTGCACACCTAAGGATGCCCAAGTAGCAACTCAGAGAACGGCAATCATAGTCTCTAAGTATAATACATTTAAGCAATGGATTTAAGGAAGATCATAGAACTGGATCCTTAGCTGTAAAGCACAAATATATTTAATTTTGAATAGCAAGAACAAAGGAGGCTGAGTGGGAAACCTTATTGCTCTCTATAACACCCTGAAAGGAGGTTGTAGTGAGGTGGGGGTCAGCCTCTTCTCCCAGATAACCAGTGGCAGGACAAGAGAAAATGGACTCAAGTTGCACCAGGGGAGGTTTAGATTAGATCTTAGGAAATTTTTGTTCATGTAAAGGGTTGTAAAACACACTGCCCAGGGAACTGGTGGACTCACCGTCCCTGAAAGTGTTCAAGAAACATGTGGCTATGTCACAGGAGCACACAGTTTAATGGAGAATATGGTGGTGGTACTGGGTTGACAACTGAACTTGATCATCTTAGAAAGTCTTTTCCAACCTTAACAATTCTATGACAACACATTACACTTCCAGGCAGCAAGTACTGAAGGCTGGCACAAGTATTGAAATGGTGCATTTATGCAGAACACTGAGAGCCATCAGACACTAAGAAAAGAAGAACAGCAAAGAGACCCAGTACTGAAACCAGCTGAAAATTATTTTGTGGCCCTCTTTTCACATTGCTGAATACAGGCTCCAACATACATTTCTAGAGCTGTACTGTCACTTGCCTTCTAGAAAGTACATGTGTGGGGAGGTCAGGGGAATGGGGTACAAGGGGGAGCCTGGAACTCACTCTCTTTGTGAACTACTGGTGATTTGCCACTTACCTTTTCATAAACAGGAAAGTACCTGGTTGTAGCTCGTTCAATGATTAAGGCAAGATTCTTTTCTTTTGTATCAGCTGGTTGAAAAGGGAGATACATGATCATTCCCATTAGGTCTGTAGTTCCCTCCACGTACATATCAATCCTGAAACAAATATTTTTGTTCAACATATATCATTCAAACTTTCCATTTTGATTATTTTCCTGAAATACAGCGCTGAAGTGATCACTGAGTAAAATGCTTATTAGTGGATGTAATGTAAGGCACTGGTTTATCTTCTTTGTTCTTCCACTTTGAGAAAACTTCCAGTATTTTTCAAAGCACAAATTGTAAAACAGGCTCACAGTGTATGCAATAAGCAAGATAAAAGGCTGCAATTAATGTGTTTAAAGTGGAATTCATGCTGTTTTCCACTGATAATCTCTTTGTTTATACTGTGGGAGGAAAGACTGCATATGCAAACCACATTAGGAAAAAAAAATAGTTTTGAGGTCTAATTTTGAGAGGATGCTGGCTACCGATTGCCAGTCCATAATAATCTCCACAATCTCTGGAGCTGCCCTTCCATACTCACAAAATAAACCCTCTATAGTAAGTGGCAGTCTGTTAGGCACCTTTACATGCAGATACTTCACAGCAACATTCTTTCTGTAAATATTAACAATCACGGAGGAGTGTTAGTAAGTGGTACACTGTTACCATACCAGGCTCTCTCCTTCAGGTCCTTCCCATAGAGATTGTACTTTGCTGCAATGTAGCTGAGGATGGCTCTGGTCTGCACCATCCTCATCCCATCAATCTCCACCATGGGCACCTGCTGAAACAGCAGGACTCCATCTAGGGAAAAAAGCATCCAGCTTCATCAGACCGATGAAGTATTAAACTGAAAATAAGGAAGAGACCTGGTAAGAGACCAAGACATTTCTGATTCTCAGGGATGAAAGCATCCACAAGGAAGCAGCTCTTCTTTACAGGTCACACCATATTGCAGGTCTTAAAAAAATACCACCTGTTGGTTTTTTGTTATATTTGTGTGAATTTACGTTTAGGGTACAGTTTACAGACTCACCATTGCGCAATTTTTCCAAGTCTTCTTTCGTTTCTATGAATTCTTCTTCAAACTGAAAAGCAACAACAGAAAACAACAGTGTGTCACTCCAAAGGCAGTGGAGGTGTGGAAGGAAGTCTGGCAGTTAGAGTCCACCTCTCCACACTATTCTCCATACTCTTCTCATTGTGTTGACCCTTTGGAGGAATCCATTCAGTGCCAGTAGCTGGGTGAGCAGCAGCAGTTCCAGCTGCTCACAGAGCTCTGGGAGCCCAAGGCAAGAGCTGGGAACTGCCTCCCTTTGCACAACAAAGGGCCCGGGACTGGCCAGGTGAGACACAGCAGGAGCCTTCACTTAGACTGTGAGGGTATAAAGGATCCGGGGTTTCCTTTGTTCTGGGTCCCTCCCCAGTGGCACCAGCTCAAACTGTTACTCTGTTGTTGCACCACAATTTAAGGACTGATGCAGAGGCTCCTGGCTGGTCAGACAGGAAAGTTTCCTTAACAGACCCCCTACTTCATCTCTGCTCCAGCAAATAACCCAAGACTACGGTGTCCCCAACCCCACAGGACTGTATAATGCATTATGCTCCAGAAAGAGCTTCCTCAATATAAAGACCACTTGCCTGCATGAACCATTAACAGACACCAAATCATTCACTTAAAAAGCAGCTGATGCCACATGAAATACTGAGAAACTTTTTGTAAATTATGCCTCTCTTACACAGCATTTATCTCCCTCTTTAGTCCACTGGATTTTTTTTTTTCTTTTGAATGAGGACATTTGAATGAGGACAAGACCTTAGTTTCCTCAGCACTCATGCTCTGCAAATTTTCTGTCAGAAACACTCTCAAGTGAGCACCATTTAAAAAGCCTTTTATTTCCAATAGATATAAATAGTTTCAAAAAACCATATTCAAACAAAAACTTATTGTAGAAATTAAGATGCCTTAGGATGGCCTTCACCTGATGTGAATCTAGATAGATCCCCTAACACTGCCTTTGGGGCAGATCTGATGATTTATCCTACTCACGTCCTGACCCAAAGAACAAAAGGCACTTTGTTTGGAGAGAATGTTCAAAAGTTTTCACGTGGTATGCATGGTCTTTCAGTTCAGAAGACTCATGAGATACAGGGAAGTTATGAACATTGAGAAAAAGCCACAGTTTTGTCTGTAGCAACAATTTACTCAACTTAAAGTATGTTTCAGAAATGACACCCATAAATTCTCTTTGTATGTTAAAATCTCTCTACTGTGCAACTATTGCTCAAGGAATACATAAAATACAACACAGGAGTGTATCACTCGATTTAAGCATTCTGCATCACAATATGTGATGATGTGCATATCCCTAAGCACAGATGCAATTGGGAAACCTTTCCAGAGAATACCTATTTTAATCACAAATCACTTTATAAAAGAAAGGTACAAACCTCAACTCCAGCTGCTGCTAACAGCCATCGGATTGATTCCATCTTCCCCCTTCCCTTGGTGTAGTGCAGCTTGGGTTTCCCCGCCATGATTTCAGAGTTCTTGTTTCCTGATAAAATCAAGATGATGATCTTATAGGAAGCATGCTTTAAATTAGCATTTTGAATGTCCCACTCCAAACTACTAAATACAGTTGGATGCATTCATGAAATCTACTTTCATGGATGAAAGTAGAAGAACAATCAAGTCCTACACACTTGTGCTTCATGCAATCGAGTTTCCTGTGGATTAATGGAATAAAAGAAAAACTACACACTATCAGAATATGCAGCCATTCAACCACATCATGACAATAAACATCTCCTAAATCATATATTAATGTAGTTTTAACAGCTTACTGGTGTTTTACAACCAAAGCAGAACTGTAGGGTATTCCTTAATTAATACATTTTTAACCTTGCAGTGATGCAATCTCTTCAGTAGGTGTTGGGTTTTGTGACACGTCATACCATACTTGAAAAATGTACTCCATCAAATGAATGGCTTCCAAAGAACACCAAACTAGTGACACCAGCACTATTTTCACCTCCCTCATATGACAATTCAGAGCCCTGTGCTCCTGTGCCTTCACAAATATGCTTTTAAAGGCAACATATTTCACCAGGCCTACTGCGTTCCCTATTTAGCTGGTTCTGCTACAGTCAAACCATAAGAGGGATTTATATTCTTTCTGCCCTAAAAACTTAACTTTAAAATCAAAACCAAATGAATGGGCAGATAAGGCATGGGCAATGCCCCCAGCAGCAGGGGGCTCAAGTCAGCCCATCAGATGATGGCACTAGGATGAAACACTTGGTTCTTTCAAATTTCCCTACCATGTGCAGTCACATGCCACTGTATGACATTGGCAGCTGATGTGAGCTTGCCTGATGCTGGGAACAAAGCTAATGCTGTACTCTTATCACTAATGGGTCACAGAAGAGTGAAGCAGATTTCATGAGAAGACAGAGTCACAGACTAACAGAATGCTTCATTGTTAAGACAAGGCTTTATCTGTTCACAGGCAGGCTTATTTATGCTTGCATTGACTTCACAATACATAGCTGAGCCACAAAGTGAAAGTGTTGGCCATAATCCCAATCAATAAAGAGGCACAAACAAACAGCACAACAGTGACAGGGGAGACTGCATCCTTGGCCCTCTCCACTGAAGTCCTTTGTGTTGGGTACTCTCTTCAACAGGCTCTACAGCAAAGAGCCATCACTCTGTTAGGAGCTGGACTCGCAGGAGAAACAAGTGCCCCCATCCAAAATGCAGGTCTTCAAAACCACTGCTCAGCTTCCACCTAGCCCTGGCCGTGTCTGTGTCCCCAGACACCTCAGTCTCTAGTAGCAAAGTCCTCCTGATACAGAAAGATGTGCTTGCCAATAGATTATGTCTTGACTGGAGCTGGCACTAATCTAGCACTGCTGGGTGCCCAGCTAGATTCCTGACACCCGAACAGCAACAAGGCACTCAGAGAAGAGACTTAACACAGCTCCCTTAACAGGCTGTACACACATAAGACCATGACCTACACTTAATTTCTATTTCCTGTACATGACTTACACTCTACCAAGTAAGAGAGCTCCTGACCTTCTGTACTTCAGAAATACTTCATTCCCTGATGCTCAGAAAGTAGGTTTCAACTCCACTCCATCAAAGAACAGCACTCGAACACTCACAGACTAGACAAACATTCTAACCTCCAGCACGTGGGATGAAGGCTGGGAAGCTCCCTATAACGACAAGCTAGCACAAGCAGAAAATAGCAAACTTCCTTGACCTCTCCTCAAGGCAGAGCTGGAGCTGATAGAATTCAGCCCACCCAGAGCCCTGATTGCCAGTCTCAACTCAGTGCTCCACTTAAAACAGCCAGGAATATCTTCCTAGAAATGCACTGCTAAAGGTCCAAATTTGGAGTTTAGGCTGGGCACTTACATAGGGCTGCAAAGTATTTTGGTGACCCTGTTATGGCTCTGTAATGAACATCCCTTTGTAAAATACTAAGTAGTCATAAAAGTCACAAAATTGGTAAATTATCTTTCTTGAATAGCAATAATGGATCTGAAAATTAATCACAAACTTTCTTGATGTTTTAGTGCATCAGACCTTCTTTGGATCACAGCCACGCAGGTGTCAGGAAGACAGCTACTGCTGTGATCGCTGTATTAAAACCCCTCACATTGTTCTGTCCAAAACAATTCAGGCACCAGCCTTTCGTGAGAAATAAGTAAATCAATTTCGCAGCGAGCTCATAACCTGATCCAAGATCCTAAACTTTCTTCCTAATTGGATATGGGCCCCAGAGCGGTTCTCCGCAGCGCTTTGTGGCTCGGAGCCGTCCCGCACGGGGCTGTTCCGCCTCACAGCCCGCGCTGCATCGCCCGGCTCGGCCTCCGGACCGCCCCAAGGCCGCCGCTGCTCGCCAGAGGCTGGCTCCCGCCGGGGCTCGGGCCAAGTCCGCATTCGAAACGCTTCCCTCCGCCGCCCGAGCGAGGAGGAGTGTCCGGACGGGGGGAAAGGCAAAGTACTCCCAGAGATTGCAAAATCTGCACTCCAAAGAGCAGTTCCTCTTCAGCTTCCCCGCTGATCCTACCCAGAGCCAAACACAACCCTCCTCTGTGCCCACTCACCCGCCCGGGTCCCTGCTGCCGGAGAGGCTGGGCAATAACCCCTGGACAGACTCCCCGGAGCAGCACGGCAGGACGTTCCTCGAGGGCCAGCCGCTCTGTCACGGACCTCGCCCTTTGCCCTGCGGGCAGGAGCCCTGATCCCGGCAAAATCCACACACTCCACCGAGCTGGCACCGCCCGCCCCCGCCGCGACCCACGCCCGCCGCCGCAGTACCGTCCGCCCGGGCCGCTCCGCTCCGCCGCCACAGCACCGACACACGGCACCGACACAGCACCGACACACGGCACCGATACAGCACCGACACAGCACTCACACGGCACCGACACAGCGCCCGGCCCGCCGCCACGCGGCCGACACACCTCCTCTCCTCTCCTCGGCCCGCCCGCCCCCTCAGGCGGCCGCTCCTCCCCTCGGCTGCCGCCGCGGCCCGGCCGCGCCCCCGCCGCCAACCCGCGTCACCAATCCCTGCCACCGCGGCTCAGGGAAAGGCCGCCGCGGCCTCGTCCCTGCAGTCTTGAGGAGTTTCTGTTGCAAAATGTGGAATATGTAAACATTTTCTTGAGAAAGGATGTGCTTTGATGTTTGATCTTTGTACACTTTCAAGCTTAATCAACAAGGAAGAAGTTTTAATCCGTGAAACAGAGAGCAGCTACCAAACAAGGTCTAAGTGATGTCCAGCTGTTGGAAAGAGATATTGCTTGCCAGTAGAATTGCCTTGTTAAGGGCTGAACATGTTTTAATGATCTCAGACCTAGGGGGAGTTAACAAGGCTTGGGAAGAAGGCTGTGCCTCTGATAATGGATACAAAGAATGCAGAATTTACGGGCCACAAGGGCATTTGGTAGAACTCCCAAGATAAGGAAGAAACTAATAAAGCCCACTCATCAACTGTGCTGAGATCAGCTCTGGTTGAGTAAAAGATAATTCCAGCAGAGAGAGACTCCCCCACCACTGACTCACAGCCCCCCAACTCAAGAAACCCAACTCAAAAGAACAGAAAGACCAAGCATGTGGACTAATTAGCATGAGAAGAGGGAGAATTATTGACCAATAGAAGATAGAATAGTAATTATTAAGAGAACTAGGTAACGTAATCAATGAACATTAATGCCTTTGCTTGCTAAAATGAATAAATAGTAAAAAGTTGTGCTTGATTTTTGGAATACCACCAAGCAACCAGACATGCACAACTCTGAAATAAATAGTCAAAGTCTCTCTCAAATGTGTAATTATTGGTCTGTTGTGCACTGGGTACAAAGCCCAGGTTTTCTGGTCAACATTTTCACTGGGCTGGCTCCGAGGCAGGCACACCTCAGGGACATGGCCAGGACAGGAGTGGGCAGGGCACAGACTTGGAGGACCCCGGGGCAGCAGCGATGGTGTGACCAGGGGAGACGCCGGGGCTGAGGCCCCTGTGCAAGGGGTGCCAAGCATTCCGTGTGCTCCGTGCCCATTCTCAGGGGCTCTAGCTCTGGGTAGCCAAAGACGGGGATCTGTGTGGCAGACGGTGAAGTCACACGGCCATGCCTGGAGTTCCTCCTGGCATGGAGTCAGTACCCACAGCTCCAGTTTCTGGCTTGAGTTTCTGACAGCACTCAGCAGCTGCAAGTGTTGTCTGAATGCTTCAGTGAGGCAGGAGGGAAACAGCTCCTGCAGCAACTCTCTTTAGTACATGAATGTCGTCCTGGTTTTCACAGTGCTCCATGTTTTTGCCTTTGTAGTAGAAGTTCTCATGCACCTTCTATAAACATAGCTCTTGTTTTCCTAACCGGCTAAGAATGTTTACTGAATGTTCTGATAGTGTCATACCTCCCAACAAAAAAACACCACCAAAACAAAACCCACACAAAAAAAAAAAAAAAAAAAACCCCCCCACACACCCCACCAACCCCCAAACCACACATGAATTGCTGCTGAAAAACAGGGATTTATTTCCTTTTTTGATGACAAAACCTGGTTCCAGCTGCATGACATTTCTTATAAAGAAACTGTTGGGTTTAGCAAGAGCTACATCGCCCTCAGTTTGCCCAGAAGAAAACTGCCAGTGCTCTAGTTTTAGCTGGATTTAGGGCACTGCCCCTTTCATTTACTTGGTTTATTATTTGGTGTTCAAATAATATCACAGAATCATAGAACGGTTTGGGATAGAAGGGACCTTAAGGATCATCTCGTTCCCACGCTCCTGCCCTGGGCAGGAGCACCTTTCACTACATAAATGCACGTATTTATCAGTTCAACAGTCTTGCTAACCTCAGTAGCAGAGCTTGATTTAAGTGATGGTGATGAACAACTCGAGTACAACTTGTATAAAACTTGGTTTAATATACAGTGATGTAAGTCAGCGTGGAGTCCTCCATGCCAAGGTCTCACTAACACCTGACACCATCCTGACTCCTCCTTCCTCAAACAATAGGTTTCAAACTTCACAGTTGGTGACAAGCTTCCTTTCTCAGTCTGCCAAGTGCTTTCAGCTGCTACAATAGACCTTCTGATAAAGGAAACATTGGAGAAGCTGCAGTACAAGAGCTTAAGTGTCTAAAACAGAGGTGCAGGAGGACCTCTGGTCCAAGGACATTCCAAGTTAAGCTCAGAGGAAAGCTGAATCCACACCTTTCATCCCCATCTAACCACAACCTGCAGGCTTTTCCTGGCATTGCCCAGAAAAAATACATAACCTCCTGGTTGGGATTAACTCTCCTGATTTTCCAACAATTCTTGGGAGTGCCAGAAAAACTGAACCAGAGAGATCTTAGGCATAGAAGCAGCAGCAAGAAATCAATGAACAGCCAAATTTTGAGTATCAACAGTAAGACTTTATTTCATGTATACTCCTTAGTTATTTAAGGCATCCTGTTTTGTCCTCTATACCCCCAAATCAGTGAACTATTTCCTTTGCTGCTAGGCTCATTTAGCTTTACCTTGAAGTATTTCCAGGAGGCTAAAACCAGTCCTGTAGCTAAGGAAAGAGAGATCAAAAACCTTGGTTTTCAGTGTTTTCATTAATTTTTCACTATCAGCAAACACAATGAAATTGACGTTCTCTGGCTTTAGGGTGATGCTCAATAGAAAATTTTGATTACTTTGGGTACTTCTTCCTCTCGTATTGGTGGTTTTCTCTGGCTGCCAGGCTGCAGGAATTTCTTTATTGTGGGGATATTGCTTGTTCTTGCTTTGAAGCTCTACAAAACAAAACCAAAACAGCACTGTGCTTAAGAATCATTGCAGCTGTCAAACATGTCAAGGTTATCCATACTCTGAAAGTCACATTATGGCTTGATGCTGCAGAAGAAACTATATGTGTCCCCCTCTGATGCTTTTGGGGTTGTGGTGACAGAAGGTAGCAGTATCAATGAGTGTGTGAGGCCAGCTAGAAGTACTTAGGGCATCTGATTATTTTGCATGTCACGTCTCACCCTCCCACTCTCCCATATTTCTCAGCCAGTTTAAATCCTTTCCAATTCATTGTCCATTCAAACTGCCCATTCATTTACCTGCAAGAGAGGAAATTTGGCAAGTATATCAGGTTTGCACTCCTCTGCCATTAAAATTATTTCAAGTAATTGCACATCTGCCTTGCTCAGCTGGTTGCCAACCAGGAAGTCTTTTCCATGCTCTTTCAAAACCTAAAAACAGAGAACCAGAAGGAGATGACATCTTTTCTCTTTGTTACCTTATAGGATATCTTCAAAGCAGGGTCATACACTGCATGGAGTTGTTCTTCAAACACCTGTAGTACAAACAGTGATCTGATGGCACTGCCATCCTAGGCATAATCTATCAGCCCTTTCTCTCCTACATTTCTGTCTGGCAGCTCACTTGTGCTTGTCTGGCCTTGGCTGCTGTAGCTGCACTGAAGGCTAAGCTGTATAGATACAGAAGGAACTGTAATGCTTTTACACAGCATCTGTGGTAGAGGCATCTGCACTTCAGGAGGAAACTTTATGTCAAAGCTGATGCTGTAGCGTCTTTTGTCTGAAACAACATGCAAATGGAAACAAGGACATTTGGGGAGCTCAGTGTGTGCTGGGTTTCTGCAGCTTTACATCTCTCTGGGATCTGTAGTGCCTTCTGTCCCCTCTCTAGTGTCCTGCCTCCATCTTACTCCCAGCAACACCAAAACCAGAGCATTTATATTCATGTGGTAATTTTTCTTCTGTTTTCCTCCATAAAAATTGGGTGGATCCAGGATGGAGGTTCAAGATAACAGTATCAATTAAGCTACAACTTCTTCCACATACCTTCTCAAAGACTGGGAAGTATCTGTTTGTGGCCTTGTCCACCATATTAGCAAAATGTTGATCCTTTTTGTCTGCTGGTTGGAAACCATAGGACATGAGTAACTCATTCAGATCGAACATTCCTTCCACATACATATCAATTCTGAAAGAAATGGATCCACTTGGTCAGGTCAAGCACAGCAGGTCAGAACAGCACAGCAGCTACTGGCATAACCTCACTGACAGGCTGGGTAAGACTAACAGCAGGTCTACACAATATCTAGCAAATATCTTGACATGTGTTTACCAGTGCTTATTAATTTGAAACATTCAAAAATACCTCAGGTCAAAACATGTGTCCTAAGAGTCCTGTCCTTTGTTAACCAGTTACTCATTCTAATTCTATACTAATTCCTGGGTATTAGAGAGAGGGGGCTTTTTGTTTCCTTAGAAGAGATTGCCCTGAATTTGATGAGGAGAAAATGATGCTGCTGACAAGTGCAGGAGAAAATGAAAAGCAGCATCAGTAAGACAGTCTGCCCCCCTGACTGTTTCCATCTCATAACTGCATTGACCTTGCACTGATGATTCATGGGCTCGCTTGCCCTATCTAATCTAGCTGGCTATCACTGCTGTAGACATCACCTGCAGTCACAGCCATCGCATGCTGCATGAAGCCCTGCTCTCTCCCACTGAATCTAGCTTTGAGCCGGGATATTCTTGTGTTACACAGAGCTACAGTGTGAGCTGGGGTCTAACAAGCAAAGGTTACTGTGACAGTACAGGGCTCTCTCCTTCAGGTCCTTCCCGTAGAGGTTGTACTTTGTTGCTATGTAGTTGGCAATGGCTCTGGTCTGCACCAGCTTCATCCCATCGATCTCTACCATTGGCACTTGCTGAAAGAGCAGGGATCCATCTAGGGGAAAGGGAATAACACAAGGACACATTCAGTCCCTGAATGGGAACCACGAGCGTGTGCTAGGCAAAGTAACCACGTGTATTGTTTTTTATTTACAATCTGAATCATTTAGGCTGGAAAATAAATCCTAAGACCATCAAATCCAACTGTAAACCCAACAATGCCCAATTTCACCACTAAACCATGTCCCCAAGTGCACATCTACCCACGGTGACCCAATCACTTCCTTGGGCAGCCTGTTCCAGCACTTGACAACCCCTTTGGTGGCAATCTTCCTCATTCTTACAAGAAGGTATGGAAAATGCTCACCATGCAACAACCATTTCTTAGAGACATGTCAGTGACTTAATATTATAGCAATGGATTTGCAGAAATTTCAGATTTGAGGAAGCACCCAAATGCAGAACTTTTACCTGTCATACTCTGAAAACTACATGCACTGCATGGCCCTGACACAACTGATTTTCATGGAGATTAATACAGATGAGAAAGACAAGAAGGTCTGACCCAGCCAGTGTCTGTCATGCTCTGCTAAACATGTCTGGACTTTCTAAGCACCGGCCAACATATAACGTGAATAATAAAGAATATAAGTAATAGTGAGTATAAAAGCATAAAATATCTTTGTGACTACTTTCTTGACTTTACAAATGGCGTCTCATCTGTACAGGCATGAAGTGGGAAAAATGAGTGAGTTCCATGAGACTCCTGCAAAACCCAAATATCACTTGGAGTGAGGCTGGAACCATGCAACCCTTTTACTAGCCTGCAGAAGCCTTGTCTGAGAATGAAAGAAGTAAAAAGACCTGCAGAAAGAGAGGTATCAGATCAGAGAAGCAAGTGAGAGGCTTTGCTTTAGGGAATCATATCTCTTGACTCAGATAACTGTTCAGCTCTGTCCCTCTTTGTATCCATTGTAAGACAACCATGCAGAGAAACTGTCTGCTAGTAGGGGTGCATCTACATTTCTGCTTGTGTCTCAAAACACTTTCTGAAAGGCAGCCTGGGGCAGGGGGATCAAGTCATTATTCCTAAAGGAGAGCAGGACTGCACATGCTACCCCTAGCTCAGATTTCTTTTGACAGGCCAAGTGAAAAGCACAGACATGTAAATTGGTTTGGAGGAAACGTGCACATCACGGTCAGGAAGACGCAAGCTGGAGCTAGCACCGTGGGTAGTTGCCTTGGGAGGCAGGAATGCAGCAGAGGTACAGGTAGACTCGGAAATCTGGAACTCTGTTTTCATATGGGTTATAAAACAACAACCTTGTAGGCAACCTAAAATGCTAATGAATTTCAAGATGATCTGATGACAAAAGCCTGTATTGTCCTAGGATGGGAGGCAATGGACACCAGGTGAATCAAAGGAGAGTCACACACTGGAACTTAAAGAAAGGCTCTTTGGCTGTGGGTTGCCCAGAGCAGCTGTAACTTCTCCATCCTTGGAGATACTCAAAACCCAGCTGGACATGGTCCTGGGCACCTGGTTGTAGGTGGCCTTGCTTGAAGAGAGGAGGTGGAGTAGATGATCTTGAGAGGTCCCTTCTGACCTCAGCCCTTCTGTGAATCAGGGGAGACTGAAGCAACTTCAGGGGGATGACACCACTTAACACACTGCAGTGTGCATCTCCAACACGTTGTGTACAATTCAGTTAAGAGATTTTCTTTCTCAGAGACTAAGACTTAAGAATTCTTAGGTGTTCTGAGAGAAGTAATTCTACTTCTACTTCTACTTCTAATTCTAATTCTTATTGCTATTGCTGCTGTTATTATTTAGAAATGAAGAAAACTTACCCTTCTGTAACTTTGTCAGATCCTCCTTTTTCTCCAGATAAGATTCTTCAAACTGCAGGAAATAGAGAAGAAAAGTTCTGTTGTCATTCTATGTTCCAGTTTCTCTTCCTTTAGGTAAAGAAGGCACAAATGGGCTGAGTTTTGGGGAATTCTATTTTTTAAAACATAAATCATATTTGAAAGCTTTCAGGCACATTGGCCATCACTGTGACAGAAACCCCGGGCTCTTAAAACACACAGTATTCTTACACTCCATCTCTGCTTTAATATCACAACCTGTTAGAGGTAAAAAATTAACACTGTGGTTTACAGTACCTTCAAGGGTAAACTACATCATGGAAGCAATAATAATCTCTTGCTATTTTGGACATTGGAATTAATCTGAAGGTATTCAGAATTGCAAGTGCTTGACCTCTGTGATCAGAAGATAAGAAGCCAGGTTCTGCTGCTGGGGTTTAAATTTTGTCATTCACTGGCTACAGGGGAGAGGCATTTGTGGTGCTACCAGTGGGCTTGGCACATGATGTGTGGAAGTGAGACAGGACCTTGCCCCCTGCTCAGAGTAAGCTCACGGTCACTGTTGGCTTGCTCAGCAACGCACCAAGTGCAGAGTTTGAAACTGCTGTTCAGTCACACTTTTCATAAGGAACAGTAAAAGCACGTATTTGTCACATGCTCCCAGTATGAAAAAACACAGGCAAACCTCAACCCCAGCTGCTGCAAGTAGCCACCGTATAGGTTCCATTCGGCCTCTTCCATTGAAGTAGTGCAGCTTGGGCTTTCCAGACATGGTTCCACGTGCCTGATTTCCTAGAATCTGCAAGGAAGAAATAAGCTTTGCACAATAAAGATTCAGAATCCTGGTTTTGAGTCTCTAAGTGGCTCTCAAAGTTGTCTTGTTTGAAACCAATGATTTATGGTCCAAGACGTTCACCAAATTAATAGAGGAGGTAAACGTCAGGCTATATTGAGAGACTGCCTTGTATCCTTCTGCCTTAAAATATTTCTTACACATGCAGGATAGTTGAACAGAACCCTGCACTTAGGGCAATTGGCCCAGTCAGAGAACAAGTGAATCAAAACCATTTGCATCCAAAGTGTTCTGTTCTGACCAAAAAGCAGAGTGTGCTCTCTCTGTATTTTGGCATTATCTCAGAATACAGTTTACTGTTTAATCAGATACATGCTATAAACTCAGCAATTGCTGTGCTTCCTCCAGCAACCATTATGCTCCATTATAACCAGCCAGGAAGGAATTCTTTCCCCCAGTCAACCTCTTCTACAACACTCCCTGCTTCTGTAATTTCTTTAGACAAGCCTCCAAAGACATGGAAATTAATTTTGCCTCTGGTAACATCAGATTTGCCTTTACCACAGGCACAGCCACAGGGCAATGCTTGCTTGGTCCAGTCCCAACTCTGCCAGAACTTAAAGAAACAACAGTTTCTAGGCAGACAAGTCACCCACCCCACTCACAACCCCGCTGCACATCAGTGACAAACACACACACAAACAGTGCCCAGCTTACACCAGCCCCGCAGCTATTGATGCCCTGTCCACAACAAAGCTAAAGCATTAACAGCAGCAAAAGGAAAACGCCCAAACCCCCACCATATTCCCCTTGTAAATAACATGTCAGCAGCTTCCCTACAGTAGGAAGAAGGAGGTGAGAGGAAACACGCCCCACTTCTGAGATCTCTGATTTTTTTCTTAATTCTGTACACCTCAAAAACAGCTGATTAAGAATCTAACATTTGGTGCACAAAACCATGTCAGTAAAGAAACTACATACACACATTTAATCTATAAAACCCATTCCCTGAGTTTCACATACAAGTCCAAAATAAAGAAAAACCCCCACTTACCCTGTGCACAGAGTAACTCACTCTAAGCTCTCAGCAGCCCTGCCTTGAGATTATATAAATGTGTAGCCCCTCCTACACAGAGAATTGCAAACAATTCTCTGCGAATGGGAAACTGCTCTCTCTTAAGCAAACAAAACCAATTACTTCTGCTTAGTCACTTCTCACCTACAGAAAATAAATTCCTGCGTAACGCTGACTATGTACAAATGTAAGATAGATGGGAGACCATGATCATTGGGAACATCTGTGCCAGCACAAAATGGTAATATGCCTCCCATTTTCATTGCTTGGCACCATGGTAGTTAAATTAATTAAAACAGCTCAAAAGCTCACTCAGTTTAAGGGAATACTGCTATGCCAATCACACTTTTATTCCAATATTTCATGTTGTTTTAATTTTAACACGTTGCGACTTTCCATAAGCCACATCAACTAATTCAGCTCAAATCTTTCACAAGCTTCTAAGCCTTGCTTAGGGTATATTCCTTCAGGACACTTCTGCTGAATTTCATCTCTGGACATCCGGGCTGGTTGTTTTTGGGGGATTTTTGGGTTTTGTTTAGTCTGTCAAAAATATTTCAGTGAATTTGACTCAGTGAAAATACACACCAAAGACAATTGCAAGAGACAAGTGAGTGAAGTGAGGTATCAGAAGGCAAACTGCCCTCTGCACTCTCAACTGCTTTCTTTGGACAACTGTGTTGATTTCAAAAATACAGCATAAACCCCCATGCACCATCCTGCCTATCTAAGCTACGTGGTTAATAGTGACAGAGGCATTACCTGCAGTCAAGGTCAATGTACATGTAAAATTTTGCTGAATTGCCATGGACATAACTGCAAGCTGGGTTATTTTTCTTATGTTACACAGGGAGGTTGTATAAATTGCAGTGTGTCACACAAAAAAGATGAGTTGTTTCAGTACGAGGGGCTGTCTCCCGATAGCCCTTCCTGTCCTCTAGCTGCACGTGCTGTCTGAATGCTTCGGTGAGGCAGGAGGGAAACAGCTCCTGCAGCAACTCTCTTTAGTACATGAATTGCTGCTGAAAAACAGGGATTTATTTCCTTTTTTGATGACAAAACCTGGTTCCAGCTGCATGACATTTCTTATAAAGAAACTGTTGGGTTTAGCAAGAGCTACATTGCCCTCAGTTTGCCCAGAAGAAAACTGCCAGTGCTCTGCTCTAGTTTTAGCTGGATTTAGGGCACTGCCCCTTTCATTTACTTGGTTTATTATTTGGTGTTCAAATAATATCACAGAATCATAGAACGGTTTGGGATAGAAGGGACCTTAAGGATCATCTCGTTCCCACCCTCCTGCCCTGGGCAGGAGCACCTTTCACTACATAAATGCACGTATTTATCAGTTCAACAGTCTTGCTAACCTCAGTAGCAGAGCTTGATTTAAGTGATGGTGATGAACAACTCGGGTACAACTTGTATAAAACTTGGTTTAATATACAGTGATGTAAGTCAGCGTGGAGTCCTCCATGCCAAGGTCTCACTAACACCTGACACCATCCTGACTCCTCCTTCCTCAAACAATAGGTTTCAAACTTCACAGCTGGTGACAAGCTTCCTTTCTCAGTCTGCCAAGTGCTTTCAGCTGCTACAATAGACCTTCTGATAAAGGAAACATTGGAGAAGCTGCAGTACAAGAGCTTAAGTGTCTAAAACAGAAGTGCAGTAGGACCTCTGGTCCAAGGACATTCCAAGTTAAGCTCAGAGGAAAGCTGAATCCACACCTTTCATCCCCATCTAACCACAACCTGCAGGCTTTTCCTGGCATTGCCCAGAAAAAATACATAACCTCCTGGTTGGGATTAACTCTCCTGATTTTCCAACAATTCTTGGGAGTGCCAGAAAAACTGAACCAGAGAGATCTTAGGCATAGAAGCAGCAGCAAGAAATCAAAGAACAACCAAATTTTGAGTACCAACAGTAAGACTTTATTTCATGTATACTCCTTAGTTATTTAAGGCATCCTCTTTTGTCCTCTATACCCCCAAATCAGTGAACTATTTCCTTTGCTGCTAGGCTCATTTAGCTTTATCTTGGAAGTGTTTGAATTACGCTAAAACCAGTCCTGTAGCTGAAGAGAGATCAAAAACCCTTTTTTCAATCTTTCCATTAACTTCACTTTGCCACTATAAAACACAACATCAGCAAACACAATGAAATCGACCTTCTGTCACTTTAGGTTCCTGCTCAGGAGTAGAAAATTTTCATCACTTTGTCAACAACTTCATCATCTGATGGTGGCTTTCTTTGACTGCCAGGCTGCAGGAATTTCTTTATTGTGGGGATATTACTTATTCTTGCTTTGAAGCTCTACAAAACAAAACCAAAACAGCACTGTGCTTAAGAATCATTGCAGCTGTCAAACATGTCAAGGTTATCCATACTCTGAAAGTCACATTATGGCTTGATGCTGCAGAAGAAACTATATGTGTCCCCCTCTGATGCTTTTGGGGTTGTGGTGACAGAAGGTAGCAGTATCAATGAGTGTGTGAGGCCAGCTAGAAGTACTTAGGGCATCTGATTATTTTGCATGTCACGTCTCACCCTCCCACTCTCCCATATTTCTCAGCCAGTTTAAATCAGTGCTCCTTTCCAATTCATTGTCCATTCAAACTGCCTGTTCATTTACCTGCAATAGAGGAAATTTGGCAAGTGCATCAGGTTTGAACTCCTCTGCCATTAAAAGGATTTCAATTAATTGCACATCTGCCCTGCTCCGCTGGTTGCCAACCAGGAAGTCTTTTCCATGCTCTTTCAAAACCTAAAAACAGAGAACCAGAAGGAGATGACATCTTTTCTCTTTGTTACCTTATAGGATATCTTCAAAGCAGGGTCATACACTGCATGGAGTTGTTCTTCAAACACCTGTAGTACCAACAGTGATCTGATGGCACTGCCATCCTAGGCATAATCTATCAGCCCTTTCTCTCCTACATTTCTGTCTGGCAGCTCACTTGTGCTTATCTGGCCTCGGCTGCTGTAGCTGCACGGAAGGCTAAGCTGTATAGATACAGAAGGAACTGTAATGCTTTTACACAGCATCTGTGGTAGAGGCATCTGCACTTCAGGAGGAAACTTTATGTCAAAGCTGATGCTGTAGCGTCTTTTGTCTGAAACAACATGCAAATGGAAACAAGGACATTTGGGGAGCTCAGTGTGTGCTGGGTTTCTGCAGCTTTACATCTCTCTGGGATCTGTAGTGCCTTCTGTCCCCTCTCTAGTGTCCTGCTTCCATCTTACTCCCAGCAACACCAAAACCAGAGCATTTATATTCATGTGGTAATTTTTCTTTTGTCTTCCTCCATATCAATTAAGCTACTGTTGGGGTTTAGGATTTTAGCCTGTTTTTTCTTTTTTTTTTTTTTTTTTCTCTTAAAGAATTTTACCCATACTAGTTGCTAGGGGACAAACCACTGGATACTTAAAAGAAACAAAAGACCTGGCCACAGAGGCGGGGTGGGACTGGCCACCCTTTTGTCACCTGGGGGTTGGGACACCCGGGGGGGGGGCTGCCGGGGTGCTCAAGGTTTAGTCTGGGAGCTGCCTCGCTTCGGTGTGGACGTCTCGGTCACCACTGCGGGTTTCTGCTTCTTTGGCTGTTTTGCTTTCTGTGGGCAAACGCCGGGATTTCTAAGCCTGCTCTCCTCCTTGTCCCGTCTGGAAACGGAGCTCCTACGCTCTGCCGACTGAGAGACCTGCCGGGTTTCCCTGCCGCAGCTCCGCAGTTTGATACCTCTCACTGCCACCCGGGATCTGCGCTCGCCCCTGCTGTTCCAGCCTGCTGTTCCTGAGGATCCAGCCAGACGCCCAGGGGTTTGTGAGGTTTTCTCATCCATCCCTGCCCGGGACCCCGCGCCGCCATTCCCGGTGCTGCCGAGCTCGCTGCGGAGCGCCCCCTGCAGCCGCGGGGGAACCATCGCACCCGCCCTGCTCACCGGGAGCTGCCCCGGAGGAACTGCAGCCAGGGGAAAGTGCCTGAGGCCGAGTGAGGCTGCACTGAGTTTGGGCTGCTGTTTGCTGTGACTGCCACAGCTATTGCTGTTTGTTTGTGTTGTTATACATATATATTTATTAGTAAAGAACTGTTATTCCTATCCCTCATATCTTTGCCTGAAAGCCCCTTATTTTCAAATTTATAGTAATTCGGAGGGAAGGGGGTTGCATTTTCCATTTCAGGGGAGGCTCCTGCCTTTCTTGTCTGACACCTGTCTTTCAAACCGAGACAGATCTTGGCGCCCAACGTGGGGCCTGAGGGCATTGAGAGAAAAGGCTGAAAAAGGAATAACAGTTCTTGGATAACTCAGTTCTGTGTGCTGAATATAGAAACCTTGCTAGGCAGCACTATGTGGTCCAGTTTGCCCTGGTTCGGGTGGCATGTGGTCGTGGCCGTATTTCTCCCTTTTGCAGCTCCTTTTCTAAACATGGGTCCTCTGACTAAGGCCACTGTTGCTGTTATCCAGTTTGCATTATGGGTTGATAAGGTGAGGAATTCGTGGGTTTTTAACTTCCTCCGGAATGTGAGCACATGGATACAGGGCTATCACACGCTAACGGTATGCTTTTGGGGTTACTTTAATAATGGGACCTACTGTGAGGAGATGACACCGGGGGAAACTTTCTCACAACCCTTAACCCATCTCTTTGGGTCCACTCCACCAGTTTTCGAAGGATTCAGATCTTCCCTAAATGCTAATGATATTGTACAGTGGGTGGTGTTGCTGGTAGGCCTATTCTACTTACCGCTCAGAGATAAGGGGAGATTGACTTGGATAACCACCCTGATACCTACATCAGGGGCTAGGGATGCTGCCACAGAACCTGACAGGGCCCCAGACACTAGAGATCCTGTCCCAGAGATAAGAGACCCTGCCGCAGAGACTAGAGATCCTGTCGCAGAACCTGACAGGGCCCCAGAGACTAGAGATCCTGTTGCAGAACCTGACAGGGCCCCAGAGACTAGAGATCCTGTTGCAGAACCTGACAGGGCCCCAGAGACTAGAGATCCTGTCCCAGAGCCTGACAGGGCCCCAGAGACTAAAGACCCTGCCCCAGAGACTAGAAATCCTGACCCACAGCCTGATACTGCCCGACAGCCCACCTCAGAAATGAACCACCCAGATTCAGTGGGGGCACTGGTAAAGGAGATACGTGAGATGTTTCAGGTGCTGCTGAGGGAATACACCTCCCCAGCTAATGGAAAACCCTCTCCCTGCCCCAGTGAGGGAGAGTCTGATGGTGAAGCAGTGGAACCTGCAGATGTTATAACTGTCCAGGCTCCAGCTGAACCACAAGGGCAATCCCAGCCAGCAGCAGTTGCCCCTGTGCAGAGGAGGAAATACAAGGCCAAATCAGTGCGCCCAGTTAATGATGATGGGGAACCAGGGCCCTCACAACCAGCAGGGGAGCCAGAGCCTGAAATCATCACTGAGTCCCTGTCGTATGAGAGTCTCCGTAATATGCGAAAAGACATCGTGCGGAGGGGACGTGAGGCTTTTACAACCTGGTTACTTCGGGTTTGGGACCTTATGGGTACAGGTGTGCAGCTGGATAGTGGTGAGGCAAGGTATTTGGGATCTTTGACCCAGGACCCAGGTGTGGATCAGATATTTGTGAGGGAGCCCGGGCCCCTTTCTCTCTGGGAGCGGCTTATAACGAGTGTGAGAGAGAGGTTTGTCAACAAAGAGAGAATGCAGGAGTACCATCATAGAATGCAATGGAAGACACTCGAGGAAGGGATCCAGCAGCTAAGAGAGGTGGCAGTATTAGAAGTACTCTTTGGGAGGGATGGACAGCATGATAATGACCCCGACAAGGTCAGGTGCACAGCACAGATGTTGTGGAACCTGGCAAAGCTAGGGCCACAGCAATACACCACCTTCATTGCAACCATTAATGCCGAGGACAACCGAGAAACAGTGAGTTCTGTTGTCAACAAGCTCAGAAATTATGACAGTATGGTCAGTGGCCCGCTGAAAGCTCAGGTCTCTGCTGTGGTTAAGGAGCTCAAAGAGGAGATCAGGGGGGTAAGGGAGGAGTTTAAGGAGGAGTTGAGGAGGATCAATGTGGCACCAGTGCGAGTCACACGGCCCCAAATCAGAGCCCGACCTCCCCCAGCTAGAGAGAGAGGGTACCCATCACGAGATGAGCTGTGGTTTTTCCTGTGCGACCATGGAGAAGACATGAGCAGGTGGGATAGGAAACCCACTTCTGTCCTGGCAGCACGGGTGCGTGAACTCAAGGAGAGAAATGCCAACCGAGGGGGTTCTGCTAGGGTGAAAGTAGCCTCAGCCTCCCGTGACCAAGCTGCCAGGTATTACAGAAGGGAGGATGATATGTCAGATCCCCTTGAAGGAACCTCAAGCATGTATGCCCAGGGAGGAAATGATAACCAGTGCTAGAGGGGCCCTGCCTCTGGCCAGGAAGAGGCATGGGAAATCGGGTTTTTTGGACAGTGTGGATCCGATGGCCTGGCACGTCAGAGCCACAGAAATATGAAGCCTTGGTTGATACTGGTGCACAATGTACTTTAATGCCATCGGGACATGTGGGGGCAGAACCTGTTTCTATTGCTGGGGTGACTGGGGGATCACAGGATTTGACACTGTTGGAAGCTGAGGTGAGCCTGACTGGGAAGGAGTGGCAAAAGCATCCGATTGTGACTGGCCCAGAGGCCCCGTGTATTCTGGGCATAGATTTCCTCCGGAATGGCTATTATAAAGACCCAAAAGGACTCAAGTGGGCATTTGGAATAGCTGCTGTGGAGGCAGAGGGCATTAAGCAACTGAGCACCCTGCCTGGACTATCTGAGAATCCCTCTGCAGTTGGGCTTCTGAAAGTGGAAGAGCAACAAGTGCCAATTGCCACCTCGACTGTGCATCGCCGGCAATACCGGACAAATCGAGATGCTGTGATCCCCATCCACAAGATGATCCGCGAGCTGGAGAGCCAAGGGGTGGTCAGCAAGACCCACTCACCCTTCAACAGCCCCATCTGGCCCGTGCGCAAGTCTGACGGGGAATGGAGATTGACTGTGGACTATCGTGCCTTGAATGAAGTGACTCCACCACTGAGTGCTGCTGTGCCGGACATGTTGGAACTCCAGTACGAGCTGGAGTCCAAGGCAGCGAAGTGGTATGCCACTATTGACATTGCTAATGCATTCTTCTCCATTCCTTTGGCACCAGAGAGCAGGCCTCAGTTTGCCTTCACCTGGAGGGGTGTGCAATACACCTGGAACAGACTGCCCCAGGGGTGGAAGCACAGTCCCACCATCTGCCATGGACTGATCCAGACTGCACTGGAAAAGGGTGAGGCTCCAGAACATTTGCAGTACATTGATGACATCATTGTGTGGGGGAACACCGCAGCAGAAGTGTTCGGGAAAGGGGAGAAAATCATCCAGATTCTCCTGGAAGCCGGTTTTGCCATTAAGAAGAGCAAAGTCAAGGGACCTGCTCGAGAGATCCAGTTCCTGGGAGTGAAATGGCAGGATGGACGGCGTCAGATTCCCACTGAGGTCATCAATAAGATCACTGCTATGTCTCCACCGACTAACAAGAAGGAAACACAAGCTTTCCTAGGCGCCATAGGTTTCTGGAGAATGCACATTCCTGAATACAGCCAGATCGTGAGTCCTCTCTACCTGGTCACCCGCAAGAAGAACGATTTCCACTGGGGCCCTGAACAGCAGCAAGCCTTCACCCAGATCAAGCAGGAAATAGCTCACGCAGTAGCCCTTGGTCCAGTCAGGACAGGACCCGAGGTGAAGAACGTGCTCTACTCTGCAGCCGGGAACAATGGTCTGTCCTGGAGCCTTTGGCAGAAGGTGCCTGGTGAGACTCGTGGCCGGCCACTGGGATTCTGGAGCCGGAGCTACAGAGGGTCCGAAGCCAATTACACTCCCACAGAGAAGGAGATCTTGGCCGCCTACGAAGGAGTCCAAGCTGCCTCAGAAGTAATTGGCACAGAAGCACAACTCCTCCTGGCACCCCGACGACCGGTGCTGGGGTGGATGTTCAAGGGAAAGGTTCCTTCCACCCATCATGCTACTGATGCAACTTGGAGCAAATGGATTGCCCTCATCACTCAGCGCGCCCGAATTGGAAACCCAAATCGCCCTGGGATCTTGGAAATAATTACAACCTGGCCAGAAGGTGAAACTTTTGGGTTATCTTCTGAAGAAGAGGACGAGCAAGTAACTCGTGCAGAAGAAGCCCCGCCATATAATGAGCTGCCGGAGAGTGAAAGACAATATGCCCTCTTCACTGATGGTTCCTGCCGAATTGTAGGGGCTAGCCGGAAATGGAAAGCTGCAGTATGGAGTCCCACACGGCAAGTTGCACAGGCTACAGAGGGAGAAGGTGGATCGAGCCAGTTTGCTGAACTCAAAGCTGTCCAATTAGCTCTGGACATAGCTGAAAGAGAGAAGTGGCCAAAGCTCTACCTCTACACTGACTCATGGATGGTAGCCAATGCTCTGTGGGGTTGGTTGGAAAGGTGGAAGAAGGCTTACTGGCAACGTAGAGGAAAACCAATCTGGGCTGCTGATGAGTGGAAAGGCATTGCCACTCGGGTAGAGAACCTACCCGTGAGAGTCCGCCATGTGGATGCTCATGTTCCCAAGAGCCGGGCTAATGAAGAACATCAGAACAACAAACAGGTAAATCAGGCTGCAAAAATAGAGGTGTCCCAGATAGACTTAGATTGGAAACACAAGGGAGAGTTGTTCCTAGCTCGATGGGCCCATGATGCCTCAGGTCATCAGGGCAGAGATGCCACCTATAAGTGGGCACGAGACTGAGGGGTGGATCTAACCATGGACAGTATCTCCCAGGTGATCCATGATTGTGAGACATGCGCTGCAATCAAGCAGGCCAAGCGAGTGAAACCCCTGTGGTATGGTGGGCGGTGGTCCAAATACAAGTATGGGGAGGCGTGGCAGATTGACTACATCACACTGCCTCAAACACGCCAAGGCAAGCGTTATGTGCTCACAATGGTAGAGGCCACCACTGGATGGCTGGAGACCCACCCTGTGCCTCATGCTACAGCCCGGAACACCATCCTGGGCCTTGAAAAGCAAGTCCTGTGGAGGCATGGCACCCCTGAGAGAATTGAATCTGACAATGGGACTCATTTCAAGAACAGCCTTATAAACACCTGGGCTATGGAACATGGCATTGAGTGGGTGTACCACATCCCTTACCATGCACCAGCGGCTGGGAAGGTTGAGAGGTGTAATGGATTGCTTAAAACCACCTTGAAAGCATTGGGTGGGGGAACTTTCAAAAACTGGGAACAGCATCTAGCAAAAGCCACCTGGTTAGTTAACACCCGAAGATCTACCAATCGAGCAGGCCCTGCTCAATCTGAACTGCTACAAACAACAGATGGGGATAAGGTTCCAGTGGTGCACATGAGAGGTATGCTTGGAAAAACTGTTTGGGTCAATTCTGCCTCGAGCAAAGATCAACCTATCCGTGGGGTTGTCTTCGCTCAGGGACCAGGTTGCACCTGGTGGGTGATGCAGAAGGATGGAGAGACCCGATGTGTACCACAAGGGGACCTTGTTTTAGGGTGAACTGCCCACGGCATTGTACTTGTATCATATCTGCATGTACATATGTATATAATTATGGTGATGTATGTGTGTATATAGTTTAAAAAAAGTTAAGTTTGATGTAACATGTTAGTATGGGAAAAATTCGGGGTGGATAATGTTGGGGTTTAGGATTTTAGCCTGTTTTTTCTCTTAAAGAATTTTACCCATACTAGTTGCTAGGGGACAAACCGCTGGATACTTAAAAGAAACCAAAGACCTGGCCACAGAGGCGGGGTGGGACTGGCCACCCTTTTGTCACCTGGGGGTTGGGACACCCGGGGGGCTGCCTGGGTGCTCAGGGTTTAGTCTGGGAGTTGCCTGCCTTTGGTGGACGTCTCGGTCACACTGCGGGTTCCTGCTTCTTTGGCTGTTTTGCTTTCTGCGGGCAAACCCCGGGATTCCTAAGCCTGCTCTTCTCCTTGCCCCGTCTGGAAACGGAGCTCCTACGCTCTGCCGACTGAGAGACCTGCCGGGTTTCCCTGCCACAGCTCCGCAGTTTGATACCTCTCACTGCCACCCGAGATCTGCGCTCGCCCCTGCTGTTCCAGCCTGCTGTTCCTGAGGATCCGGCAGGACGCCTGGGGGTTTGTGAGGTTTTCTCATCCATCCCTTCCTGGGACCCCGCGCCGCCATTCCCGGTGCTGCCCGAGCTCGCTGCGGAGCGCCCCCTGCAGCCGCGGGGGAACCATCGCACCCGCCCTGCTCAGCGGGAGCCGCCCCGGAGGAACTGCACCCAGGGGAAAGGGCCCGAGGCCGGCGCTGGGTTTGGGCTGCTGTTTGCTGTGACTGCCACAGCTATTGCTGTTTGTTTGTGTTGTTATACATATATATTTATTAGTAAAGAACTGTTATTCCTATCCCTCATATCTTTGCCTGAAAGCCCCTTATTTTCAAATTTATAGTAATTCGGAGGGAAGGGGGTTGCATTTTCCATTTCAGGGGAGGCTCCTGCCTTTCTTGTCTGACACCTGTCTTTCAAACCAAGACAGCTACAAACTCTGCCACATACCTTCTCAAAGACTGGGAAGTATCTGTTTGTGGCCTTGTCCATCATATTAGCAAAATGTTGATCTTTTTATCTGCTGGTTGAATTTCATGTGTCATGAATAACTCATTCAGATCGAACATTCCTTCCACATACATATCAATTCTGAAAGAAATGGATCCACTTGGTCAGGGCAAACACAGCAGGTCAGAACAGCACAGCAGCTACTGGCATAACCTCACTGACAGGCTGGGGAAGATTAACAGCAGGTCTACACAATATCTAGCAAATATCTTGACATGTGTTTACCAGTGCTTATTAATTTGAAACATTCAAAACTACCTCAGGTCAAAACATGTGTCCTAAGAGTCCTGTCTTTGTTAACCAGTTATTCATTCTAATTCTATACTAATTCCTGGGTATTAGAGACTGAGAGGGCTTTTTGTTTCCTTAGAAGAGATTGCCCTGAATTTGATGAGGAGAAAATGATGCTGCTGACAAGTGCAGGAGAAAATGAAAAGCAGCATCAGTAAGACAGTCTGCCCCCCTGACTGTTTCCATCTCATAACTGCATTGACCTTGCACTGATGATTCATGGGCTCGCTTGCCCTATCTAATCTAGCTGGCTATCACTGCTGTAGACATCACCTGCAGTCACAGCCATCGCATGCTGCATGAAGCCCTGCTCTCTCCCACTGAATCTAGCTTTGAGCCGGGATATTCTTGTGTTACACAGAGCTACAGTGTGAGCTGGGGTCTAACAAGCAAAGGTTACTGTGACAGTACAGGGCTCTCTCCTTCAGGTCCTTCCCGTAGAGGTTGTACTTTGTTGCTATGTAGTTGGCAATTGCTCTGGTCTGCACCAGCTTCATCCCATCGATCTCTACCATTGGCACTTGCTGAAAGAGCAGGGATCCATCTAGGGGAAAGGGAATAACACAAGGACACATTCAGTCCCTGAATGGGAACCACGAGCGTGTGCTAGGCAAAGTAACCACGTGTATTGTTTTTTATTTACAATCTGAATCATTTAGGCTGGAAAATAAATCCTAAGACCATCAAATCCAACTGTAAACCCAACAATGCCCAATTTCACCACTAAACCACGTCCCCAAGTGCACCATCTACCCACGGTGACCCAATCACTTCCTTGGGCAGCCTGTTCCAGCGCTTGACAACCCCTTTGGTGGCAATCTTCCTCATTCTTACAAGAAGGTATGGAAAATGCTCACCATGCAACAACCATTTCTAAGTGACATGTCAGTGACTTAATATTATAGCAAAGAATTTGCGGAAATTTCAGATTTGAGGAAGCACCCAAATGCAGAACTTCTACCTGTCATACTCTGAAAACTACATGCACTGCATGGCCCTGACACAACTGATTTTCATGGAGATTAATACAGATGAGAAAGACATGAAGGTCTGACCCAGCCAGTGTCTGTCATGCTCTGCTAAACATGTCTGGACTTTCTAAGCACCGGCCAACATATAACGTGAATAATAAAGAATATAAGTAATAGTGAGTATAAAAGCATAAAATATCTTTGTGACTACTTTCTTGACTTTACAAATGGCGTCTCATCTGTACAGGCGTGAAGTGGGAAAAATGAGTGAGTTCCATGAGACTCCTGCAAAACCCAAATATCACTTGGAGTGAGGCTGGCACCATGCAACCCTTTTACTAGCCTGCAGAAGCCTTGTCCTAGAATGAAAGAAGTAAAAAGACCTGCAGAAAGAGAGGTATCGGATCAGAGAAGCAAGTGAGAGGCTTTGCTTTAGGGAATCATATCTCTTGACTCAGATAACTGTTCAGCTCTGTCCTTCTTTGTACCCATTGTAAGACAACCATGCAGAGAAACTGTCTGCTAGTAGGGGTGCATTTATATTTCTGCTTGTGTCTCAAAACACTTTCTGAAAGGCAGCCTGGGGCAGGGGGATCAAGTCATTATTCCTAAAGGAGAGCAGGACTGCACATGCTACCCCTAGCTCAGATTTCTTTTGACAGGCCAAGTGAAAAGCACAGACATGTAAATTGGTTTGGAGGAAACGTGCACATCACGGTCAGGAAGACGCAAGCTGGAGCTAGTACCGTGGGTAGTTGCCTTGGGAGGCAGGAACGCAGCAGAGGTACAGGTAGACTCGGAAATCTGGAACTCTGTTTTCATATGGGTTATAAAACAACAACCTTGTAGGCAACCTAAAATGCTAATGAATTTCAAGACGATCTGATGACAAAAGCCTGTATTGTCCTAGGATGGGAGGCAATGGACACCAGGTGAATCAAAGGAGAGTCACACATCGGAACTTAAAGAAAGGCTCTTTGGCTGTGGGTTGCCCAGAGCAGCTGTAACTTCTCCATCCTTGGAGATACTCAAAACCCAGCTGGACATGGTCCTGGGCACCTGGTTGTAGGTGGCCTTGCTTGAAGAGAGGAGGTGAAGTAGATGATCTTGAGAGGTCCCTTCTGACCTCAGCCCTTCTGTGAATCAGGGGAGACTGAAGCAACTTCAGGGGGATGACACCACTTAACACACTGCAGTGTGCATCTCCAACACCTCGTGTACAATTCAGTTAAGAGATTTTCTTTCTCAGAGACTAAGACTTAAGAATTTTTAGGCGTTCTCAGACAAGTAATTCTAATTCTAATTCTTATTGCTATCACTGCTGTTAGTATTTAGAAGTGAAGGAAACTTACCCTTCTGTAACTTTGTCAGATCCTCCTTTTTTACCAGATAAGATTCTTCAAACTGCAGGAAATAGAGAAGAAAAGTTCTGTTGTCATTGCATGTTTCAGCTTCTCTTCCCTTAGGTAAAGAAGGCACTAATGGGCTGTGTTTTGGCAAATTCTATTTTTTAAAACATAAATCATATTTGAAAGCTTTCAGGCACATTGGCCATCACTGTGACAGAAACCCCGGGCTCTTGAAACACACAGTATTCTTACACTCCATCTCTGCTTTAATATCACAACCTGTTAGAGGTAAAAAATTAACACTGTGGTTTACAGTACCTTCAAGGGTAAACTACATCATGGAAGCAATAATAATCTCTTGCTATTTTGGACATTGGAATTAATCTGAAGGTATTCAGAATTGCAAGTGCTTGACCTCTGTGATCAGAAGATAAGAAGCCAGGTTCTGCTGCTGGGGTTTAAATTTTGTCATTCACTGGCTACAGGGGAGAGGCATTTGTGGTGCTACCAGTGGGCTTGGCACATGATGTGTGGAAGTGAGACAGGACCTTGCCCCCTGCTCAGAGTAAGCTCACGGTCACTGTTGGCTTGCTCAGCAACGCACCAAGTGCAGAGTTTGAAACTGCTGTTCAGTCACACTTTTCATAAGGAACAGTAAAAGCACGTATTTGTCACATGCTCCCAGTATGAAAAAACACAGGCAAACCTCAACCCCAGCTGCTGCCAGCAGCCACCGTATTGTTTCCATTCGGCCTCGTCCATTGAAGTAGTGCAGCTTGGGCTTTCCAGACATGGTTCCACGTGCCTGATTTCCTAGAATCTGCAAGGAAGAAATAAGCTTTGCACAATAAAGATTCAGAATCCTGGTTTTGAGTCTCTAAGTGGCTCTCAAAGTTGTCTTGTTTGAAACCAATGATTTTTGGTCCAAGACGTTCACCAAATTAATAGAGGAGGTAAACGTCAGGCTATATTGAGAGACTGCTTTGTATCCTTCTGCCTTAAAATATTTCTTACACATGCAGGATAGTTGAACAGAACCCTGCACTTAGGGCAATTGGCCCAGTCAGAGAACAAGTTAATCAAAACCATTTGCATCCAAAGTGTTCTGTTCTGACCAAAAAGCAGAGTGTGCTCTCTCTGTATTTTGGCATTATCTCAGAATACAGTTTACTGTTTAATCAGATACATGCTATAAACTCAGCAATTGCTGTGCTTCCTCCAGCAACCATTATGCTCCATTATAACCAGCCAGGAAGGAATTCTTTCCCCCAGTCAACCTCTTCTACAACACTCCCTGCTTCTGTAATTTCTTTAGACAAACCTCCAAAGACATGGAAATTAATTTTGCCTCTGGTAACATCAGGTTTGCCTTTACCACAGGAACAGCCACAGGGCAATGCTTGCTTGGTCCAGTCCCAACTCTGCCAGAACTTAAAGAAACAACAGTTTCTAGGCAGGAACTTAAAGCAAGAACAGTTTCTAGGCAGACAAGTCACCCACCCCATTCACAACCCCACTGCACATCAGTGACAAACACACACAAACAGTGCCCAGCTTACACCAGCCCCACAGCTATTGACACCCTGTCCACAACAAAGCTAAAGCATTAACAGCAGCAAAAGGAAAATGCCCAAACCCCCACCATATTCCCCTTGTAAATAACATGTCAGCAGCTTCCCTACAGTAGGAAGAAGGAGGTGAGAGGAAATACGCCCCACTTCTGAGATCTACGGGTTTTTTTCTTAATTCTGTACACCTCAAAAGCAGCTGATTAAGAACCTAACATTTGGTGCACAAAATCATGTTAATAAAGAAACTACATACACACATTTAATCTATAAAACCCATTCACTGAGTTTCACGTACAACAATCCCCTACAAGTCCAAAATAAAAAAACAAAACAACTTACCCTGTGCACAGTGTAACTCACTCTAAGCTCTCAGCAGCCCTGCCTTGAGATTATATAACTCTCTAGCCCCTCCTACACAGGAAGTTACAAACAATTCTGTCGCAAACGGGAAACGTCTCTCTCTTAAGCAAACAAAAGCAATTAGCTCTGTTTAGTCACTTCTCACCTACAGAAAATAAATTCCTGCTTAATGCTGACTATGTACAAATGTAAGATAGATGAGAGACCATGATCATTGGGAACATCTGTGCCAGCACAAAATGGTTATATGCCTCCCATTTTCATTGCTTGGCACCATGGTAGTTAAAATTAATTAAAACAGCTCAAAAACTCACTCAGTTTACGAGACTACTGCTATGCCAATCACACTTTTAATCTAATATTTTATGTTGTTTTAATTTTAACACGTTGCCACTTTCCATAAGTCACATCAACTAATTCAGCTCAAATCTTTCACAAACTTCTAAGCCTTGCTTAGGGTATATTCCTTCAGGACACTTCTGCTGAATTTAATTCTCTGACATCCGAGCTGGTTGTTTTGGGGGGGTTTTTGGGTTTTTTTTAGTCTGTCAAAAATATTTCAGTGAATTTGACTCAGTGAAAATACACACCAAAGACAACTGTAAGAGCCAAGTGAGTGAAGTGTGGTATCAGAAGGCAAACTGCCCTCTGCACTCTCGACTGCTTTCTTTGGACAACTGTGTTGATTTCAAAAAGTCTACACAGCATGCATTCCCATGCACCATCCTGCCTATCTAATCTACGTGGTTAATATTGCAGCCATAAACTGCAGTTAAAGTACAGGGTCTGTGTCCTTCAGGTCCTTACTCTACACATACTTCATTGCTTGATAGCTGAAAATGATCCTCATCCTATCAGCCCTTGCTGCTGGTACCTGTTATATCAATGTCTTCCATGCTTGACAATAAAATAAGCTTAATAATTTATTTAGAGCTAGAACCACAGAAGGACAAGGCATCAAAAGAGTCACCACGGCAATGTATTGTATTTTTGGAGGTGCCTAGTCCCCAGGTGGAACACTGTGTACCCCATATGGCACATAAGGACAGCCAGGCTTCACAAAAGGGGACCCCCTCACTGAGTGCACCTCCTGTAGCTCCCCCTTCTGGTTAGGGCTCTATGTCCCTCTATCCCATCCTTACATTTTGGGAAGGTCTCCTGTCCAGCCCCTGACACTGCTGGACAGTGTTTCCCACGTTTTTGGACGTATATGACTTACAACACAGAATCTAGGATAATGTGGGAGACTGAAGCTTTCCATGCATCAGCATATGCACCAAGGTGCATCTGGTGGTGTTTCACAAACCCAAACTCACTCTTAGGTAGCTTGTCTGGATTTACCATTTGTAGGCCTGGCCACGATAAACTCTAGGAGACATCCTGGGTCTAGAGACTGCACTGTAGGAAAACACGAGTTCAAGCCTGAAAGTTAATAATGTAGAAATAGTGTAGATAGTGTAGAAAACTTGGGAAAACTCATCTCACCTAGCTTTGTACACAACTACATCTGGTAAAGCTCTCTAGTCTCCTTCCAACAGGTCGAAATTCAGGAGGAATCCCTCAGCATGCTCTTGAGTTAAAGCTGAACTACTCAAAATGATTCTGTCTCAACTGAGGTAGTTAAAACTTTAGATGAAGCCAGTCCCTTTAGCCTTCCCTTAGAGGGAGGGGAGAGGAGCACAACTCTTCAGAGGGTGATTTATCCCAACACTGACATTTCTTGTCCTGTCACTGCCTTGGTTTGAGACAAATTTAGAGGAAGACATCCAAAATGAATGTCCCTCTGTTAGATGGCAGATTTCAGGCCACCAGGCTCGGAAAGAAATTCCTTGGAAGTAAGTGAAAAAACCCCTATTTATTTAACAAGCAAAGTGCACAGAGGCACAGAAAAAGAATACTGTTAAATAATAAAACCTCTTGCTGTGGAGAAGACCTGAGAAGATTCAAAGTCCTTTCTGTGAGTGTGTGTCTCTCTCTCTCCGGAGCTGGGGTTCAGCATGGGCCCCCCCACCAAAGGCTGCAGTGTAAGGCCTACTGGTGATATTCTGATGTTGCTGAGCAGTCCGGAAGAAAAGAAGAAGAAGCCAAAGTCCCAAGGACAAACTTTCTTGCCTAAGCTAGCAGGCTAGCTAAAAAGCAAAGAATTTTAACTGTCTCTCTCCTGAGAAACAGAGCCAAAAGCTGGCCAAAAGCAGGAAGGTGCTTTCCTCAGCTCTGTAGCAGCAGGAATGCAAGGGAGTGTGTGTCCTTGAGCACAAGCCACTCTGAAAAATTCGCCTGGCTTCTCTTCCCCTTCTCCTGAGAAACAGCTTAAAGACACAGGAATGCACAGGATTCATGTCTGGCATAGGGCAGACGATAGGGAATACAGCATCCTACAGTCAACCCAGGACAGTCACAAGTATCCATGCAGATTTCAGGCAACTAAGTCCAATATAGTCTGTCTCCTATCTTGACTTTTGGAAATATCACTTCACTGAGCTATTTTGGGAAATGGTATTCTTCTGTCTTCTCCCTCATGTTCATTTTCCCACATTGTTTCTAATTTTCTTCTTCACTCATGTCATAGAATATTAAGCATCAGATCTGGTTACTGACAGTTGTTGGAACACAAGTTTCCTTCCTTGAGAAGCAGCTGCTTCTCTGTTGCATCAGGCCACTTCACAAGGCTATTATTGTCTGCTGTAAATATTTTTATTTGAAATTCAATGGAACCTGAATATCTGTTGCTCTTTGTTCTGTCCTAAATGTGTAGAAATAAGCCCCCTCTGCCTTGCCAGAATCTGCAAAACAGACTGCACTTTTCATTCATGACACTTTGCTCTTAAGAGGTAATGTATTTTTAACATGCTTGTGAGTAGCTGGTATGATCGTACCAAAGGTTTGAAACACTTGATTTATAGAGAAAAATAATCAGTTTTGTAGAAACTTCGCTGAGAGACCTTAAAAATCCAATTCACACACAAGCTTTAAATTTAAGAATGAAAACTTGAAACAAGTCTACTTCTTTAAAGGGTAAGTGGTGCTGATAGTCTTCTCTTTCTTGTCTTCCATAGGCCTTACTCTGAGCTTATTTTCATGCAGAAAATATCTTCAACAATTTACATTCTAACAATACTAACAACGCATTGTTCTTTCTCCAAATTAATAAATTCCCTACCCTAGAAATAGTTCTTTGCCTCCATACACCTTTGTTTTCATGTTTTGCCAAGCATTTGATATCAATAAAGACAAAGCTGCTGTCACATTGCCAGTGTAATAGAATGCTTTATTTCCAGTATGGGTTGCTTTGTTTTCCTAGCACTGGTTTTAACTAAAACAATACTAATCTACTGAGCTTCCTTCTCCTTTGGTTTAGGGTTTGGAGTTGCTGCTCTGCTCTCCCCCACTCTCCCAGCATTTTGGGTCTCACCAGAGGTGGCAAGGCTTTCATTTCTTAAAAACCTTCAACACAGTTTCTACATAATGGGCATCTGGTGGGGGTTTCCTTGGGCTGCCAGGCTGCAGGAACTTCTTAATTGTAGGCATATTGCTCATTTTGGTTTTAAAAACCTATAAAAAAAAATTGAAAAAGAGAATCAGAGAAATTCCAGCCACAAAAATGTGATTTACACAGCCTGGGGAGATGATCACTCCAGGACTGACACCTAGCTCCTGAATACAGCATGCTCAGTAATAAAATTACCTGCAACTGAGGAAACCCTGACAGCACAGCAGGGATTTTCTCCTCCACTGCTAGAATGGCTTCCATTAGCTGAACATCTGCCCAGCTGAATTTGTTGCCCACAAGAAAGTCTTGCCCATGTTGTTTCAAAACCTGGAGAAGAAAAGAAAACATGGACTGCAGATGAGAGTGGGGCATATGGGCATCCTTGGCAGTTAAGCCTCACAGCACAGCTGCAGAACTGAGCAGTAATCTGAAATTCAGTTCTATCTGAAATTTCAGGGTGGACTTTTCAGCTGAAGCTGAGCCTGAATCATTTCACTGTTGCTGGAAAAAAAATGAAGTTCTGTTCATTTCATGTTCTAGTACACAGACTACAAACTTTGGTCACTCAGTAATGATGAATGATGATTGGCACTGGGAACAGAAACAAAACCACATGCTTAAGCAGACTAGTAACAGTCCTAGAATTAGAAAGAGGGATAATGGAAGAAGTAACAAGCAATTTAAGGAATTCATCGAAGTCCCATTTAGATGCTTCGTGCAAAGTGATGTCCAATGTTGGTATCAGGAAGCAAACTCAGAAATGCAGAATTGCAACAACTAAGCAAAGAAAATCCCTGCCTTTGGGAACAGGTTATTTTAGTGTTAAGAACTTCTGTGGTGTTCAGCTGTTATTATTGTTTTCCAACAGAACTAGATAAATATTACAAAAGTGGGAAATATTGCCAGATGCATGAATCATATGGGTTGGGCTTGTTGTTTTATAAATCTATGATTGTTGTTTCACCAAAATACTCCTAACCTCTGTACCTGATTTACTTGCAAGGGATTTTTGCATTCCTCCAGTGAAACTTTTCCAAATGAAATTAAGCACGGCAGAGAGATGGGCTCTAAACAAATATGAGTATAGGACTGTTCCTTCAAAAAAATAATCACATGTGCTTGCTTTCACTTTAGTGAAAAGTTTTTCTGTACAGCTGCAAACATATTGCTTTGCAGATGTTCAAATACCACATCCCTGACAACACAAGCCAACAAATAGAGGAAAATGTGCTGCTGTACTTCTTCGAGACAGCCAAGAAAGCTGAGGATTGGGAACTGACTTACACTACAAACACATTCTCATTTTGCAGAAACTTTTTGGATAATTGCAAGCTTGACAGACACATACTTGCTGTCACTTACCTTTTCAAAGACTGGAAAGTACCTGTTAGTTGCCCTCTCCTTAATTGAGTCAAGATTTTTCTCCTTTGCATCAGGTGGAGAGAAAGGAAACATCAAAATCATTTGCATCAGATCTGCTATTCCCTCCACATACATGTCAATCCTGTTGGTCAGAGGAAGATGGTAGAAAAAAGCACAGAAGTTATTTCATCTGTTTTCCAATTAACTGAGGCAACTTATAAGAATTGTATATTACCAATATAGTGCCAATTTTCACAGCCAAAACTAAGCATGAACTAAACCTGAATATTTTTCAAAAGGAATAAAAGCCTAATTCTGTTTAACAGCATTTCAGAAGCAGTGACTAAAACATTGTTAGTCTTTTTGATGCCTTTATACTGGATTTACAGGATTGAATTTGGTTAATATAATGGAGCTATCCAATAACAGACTGCTCTGTAAGTGATAGGAGGTGTTACATACAGGGCTCTCTCCTTCAAGTCTTTCCCATAGAGATTGTATTTCCCTGCTATGTAGCTCATGATGGCTCTGGTCTGCACCATCTTCATCCCATCGATCTCAACCAGGGGCACTTGCTGGAAGAGCAGGACTCCATCTAGGGTGGAAAGGTGAAGGAAAGCCTGTTAGTTCCTCCTAGACTGCAAGCTGTACAGGAGAGTGAGGCACTGAGCACATTTCTCTCCAGTGTAGGAGACCACTGATGTCTTGCTCTAACTGGAAGACTCACTGCACCCAGCTAACATTGTGGGGAAGATCAAACAACCGGCATCACACTCCTGTAGTGAGGTCACCACAGTGTAGCTGGGCCCTGGGCTTGACAGCATTGCCAGAGCTTCACCGGCAGGGGGAGCTGGCCCTGCCTGTACTTCTGAACTCCTGGAGCCTGCCTCATGCTGGCAGGAAAAGCCCGAACCAGCACTTCCAACCCAAGGAATAGGAGGAGAATAGAGATACATGGTAAATCTGAACTTTAAAAAATTCCAATTCTTTTGAACGCAGATCAGTTCCCTGTCAGGGACATACACATGAGTAGTACTGCAGCAAGGCCAAGCTGATGGAATACAGGAAGGGGTCAGGCCACTTTGAACATCCTGAAGTCACAGAGCGAGAGGCAGGGCCTGTGATAGCTGCTGGTGTTTTGAGTAAGTTTCACACAGTCACTCCAGGACGAGAGTTTGAGAGTCCCCACAGATTTCACAGCCCTAGCCTCAGTGTCATTCTACAACAATTTACACCTATTTAGAAACAACTCTGTAGTCCCATTTTCTGCTGGTAATGGTCTGAACAATTCTCTCAGCTTTCAGTGAGGCAGCTCTGAGAGCTAAGTAGACATAGAGATTTAGCATTGCAAAGTCAGTCTATTCTAGACCAGTTTTCTGCTGGACTAATTCACTGTTTTTAGAGACACTCCCTTCTCAATTTACACACTAAGGGCATCCAGAGAACAATCCTGCCCTGTTTATAATCACAACAGAACTCCAAATCCAAACAGGCAGCTGCCAGTTGCGTTGCTCAAAGTTAATGATTTAATTTCTCAATTTTTATCTGTTTGGTGAATCCTTCTTTCAGATATAAAAGTTCATTCTAATGGGCACATCTGCCGACCTTTTCTCCAGAGCTGTTAAAATACAGCTGTTAAAATACCTTGCTAGACTAGAATTAACAAAGATTCTTCACTTGTTCTAAATTCTTAATTTACACATAAAGATTAATTTACACATAAAGAAAGTTCTCTTTGCAGCAACAAATAGCCTGTATTGGTTTCTTGTAAACTTTCACAGAAAGATCATGTGTGTTCTTGCCTTTCCAGAACACACTTCTGCATCTTAACGAAGAAACATTACTTGGTATCTATAGCAGAAACAATAGAATGGGAAAACGAATAGATCTGGAAGGATATTTTTCAGCAGAAAGATGTGAAGTGAAAGGTGAAATTTGTCTTTCTGGCCCTTGACAAAAAGCAATGGAGCAAATATGACTGAACTGAATACACCATTTGTTTCTTATCTACAGAAGAGAGGAGACCCTCTTAAAATCAGTAGTCAACTGCCTCTCCTCCCTCGTTTTGCAGGGAGAACCACTTCACATAAGCACAGCACAAAATACATATACAGGATTAAAAGGAATTTGCCAGTAATTTCAGGGATTGGATTGTGCTGTCCAAAGGTGGTCTGTGGAGCACACATTAAAAAAATCAATCAGCTGTAATTTGTAACCAACCAGCAGAGATCACTGACACCCAGGTAGCACTTTGCCAACCTTTGGCTGCACAGATTGTGCCAGGTTAGTAACCCCTCAGGCCAACAGGTACAGGTCTGCCCAGGCCAAAGCTATTTAACCCTCTTTGCCTCCGAAACAGGAAACAGCTGTCTGTCTGCAAGCTGCCTGCTGGGAACAGCTCCTGGCCCAGGCATCATCCTGACACTGCTGGGGCATTGCTTGGAGGATCATCAGCTGGCATGGGCCAAAGTCATGCCTGGGCCAGTCTAACGATATGGTAGTGTCTAAAGACAGGAAACCCTGTCAAAAAGCATATTGGTAGGGAGAGAAAAAAAGTTTAAGGGAGAAGTAATGTGGAGTTACTCCTGTTGAGTCCTGCCCTGCACAACTGGCAACATTCCAGAGGTCCCTTTATCAGGATGACTAATTTATCTATCTTTCTTCAACCCATTCTATTAAACCACACCTTTTTTCTTTGTGTTCTCACCACCTTAAGCTCAATATATAGACATAAAATGCTTGATCTTCTTTATAAAACTTCCCTATCCTTTTTACCACCATTTAATTCTCTCTGGGTATCAATAAGATCAAATACAATCCGGGTTACAGTATCACTCTTTCTAGATAACCTATTCTTGTGAAGGATTTACAGACTTGGGCTTTCACTACCTGTGCTCTTACATCTAGAGCTATAATTGGTTTGTGTACACTGCACTGTCCTCCAACATTGTAAGAGTCCCAGCCAACTGGACCTGCAAATTTAATTCTGATCTAGTTAATACCACTTCTATTTTATTTTTGTTCATTTTAGTTTTCCCTGACAGAATTTCTTTAGCTTTTCCTTTCTGAGCTCAGCCACAATGCAGGCAAGTCCTCTTCCAGGTCTCCTTGTATAGCTTGGCACGCTCAGCCTGCTCTGAGGTTTCTCTCACGTGTCTTGGGCAGCAGTAAACTGTGGGGCATGTGCACTCTCTACTGCTCCTCACAGTCCCAACGCCTTCCCCACCCTGGCAGGAAGGTCTTCTCCTTCCAGGGTGTCTGTAGAGTGGTTTACTGCTGGATTTCTTCTGGCCAGGTATCAAGGGCAGTGGCTAGGGGTCTGCACTGGTGTGTGGGAAGAACTGGTCTTGCTTCCAAGGTTGGCATGAAGCCTTTGTGGCATGCTGCTTTGACCAGGTCAGGCTTTACACAGGTCTCCCTGCTGGCTCCATGCTTTTTAACTAGGGGAAGCTTCACATCTCAGGCTCAGGGAGTTCTATTTGCCCTGGACAAAAACTGTGCCAGGTACCATGCTAAAAATTCAACAGCGTAGTTAAGTAAGTTGCATTAAATAGAAGTGTTTGCTTGCTTAATGTATTACAATAAACACAATCACAGATGCTCTGGCTTTTAGCTTATAGCAGTTATTTGGCACCGAAAATAACAGGTTACTCAAAACTAGTATTGCACTATGCAAGGTGTGCACCTAGAAGTTCCCACTGGTTTAAATAAACTATTTTCAAACCACAAATTCAGCTAGGCTGGACAAATACTTTGAAGGACTACACCTCAGGTGTCAGGATTCTTACCTTTGATTAACTTGTCATACTGCTCTTTTGTTTCCAAATACACTTCTTCAAACTGAAAAAGGAGTGAGAATAGTGTCACACTGCTATTCTGTTAACCTTCTTCTATTAAGTGATAGCACATAACCAGGCACAGAACTACTGAGTCGAGCAAAAGGTAATGGGCCAGATCTTCAGCCACACTGTTTGGGTACAGATGTCCTGAGGATCCCCAACACGCCCTGACAGCTGATGGGGAGCAGAAGGAGGGCCAGGCCGCTTCTGCATCAGTGCACTAATTCAGACATAACCCAAGACCAAGCAGAAACAGAGTACAGGCATCTACAAAAACAAGACAGGCTGGGGCCAGTGCCAAGGGAAACACAAGGTTCATCAAGTATTTCTAACCCCACCTCTGTTTACACACATTGTAACTGCAAACTTAGTAAAACTGAGTAAAGGAGGTTTAGCACAGCTACAAAACTTACTTTTAATAAAGGTCCTCTAAATAAATTGTGATTTTGTCTTGTTGGGATTAATTACGTCAGGAGATTGATACTACTTCTAATGAACTCTAAATGCCAATGAGTTTTGCATCCCAAGTATCAATGACGGAACAAGGTTTGTAAAACACGCAGTGCCACTGGACAAATGTATTTAGTCACCCTCATGCAGCTTTCATCCTCCACATGCATGTTAAATTGTCCCTCACTGAGGAAAGTTGAGAACACCAGTCTGTAACACTCTACTGAAAATGTCAACCAACCTCCACACCGGCTGCTGCCAATAGCCATCGTATGGGCTCCATCCGGCCCCTTCCATTCAGGTAGGTAAGCCTGGGCTTCCCCGACATGTTCCTGAGCTCCTGGTTTCCTGAAAGATATTAAGCAGAAAACAGTATCTCATAAAACTGGTGTAAGCACCATTATTTTGAGGGGAGATAGCACCTTTTATTCTCACTATGCCTGTTGAAGTTTAAACTTCATTTGATTCAAAACATACAATGAGAGACAGACCAGTGACACCACACAGCCAGTGCTAGGAAAGGAAAGATGTGTGAATCTGTAAAGCCTTCCCCAGTGCTGCCAGGGAGGTTTCTTATGCCTGCAAGCAAATACAGACATGTTTAAACAAGTGGTATGAGTCCCTAGCTACAGGGGGAACACTGCTGCCCATGAAGACAATTATACAAAGCTACTGAAAATCTTACCACATCCTCAGGGAAGTTACTCACTTAGCCTCATTGCCAATCATTGAAAAGATTAAAAGAAGGAAAACATGTTTTATCAGTAAGCTGAAAAATTCATCTTGCTTTGTTTGCCATATGTGCACTTTGTAGCTTCACATGCAGTCCATTTCTTTCCTCAAATAGGGTCAAATGAATTGTTGCCATTCCCTTTACTCCATGAAACAAAATGAGCTTCTTTGGCCATCCTGCATGGCTACAGCCCATTTCCTTGCTGCTTATGGCAGCCTTGAGGTGTGCCTTGAAGCCAGATGTGGAAGCTATCTGCACTGGCTTCAGGTGCCCTCAGAAGTAGCCCCCGGGGCACGGGGGCCCTGCGTGTCCAGGGGACTGACACATCGAGGCTGTCGACGCTTTGCTGTAACAGCGCCTCTCCCAGAGCGTGTGGCAGAGACAGCGCGTTTGTACCGAGCTGTTTCATACGCTGGGACGAGCACCTGGACTGGCAGTGCTCACACACGAGCTGAGGAATTTCTGCTTAATTCCTTAGTGCTTCATGCCCTAATTACTAAAAGAACATGACTAGCATTCCCCTTCATGAAGATGCTTGTATCAGACACTAATGATCAGAAGGAAAAAACCCCTTTAACATAGATATCCTAGTGGCTCAGAGTGCCTCACTTAAAAAAATTTCCAGTTGACTCCAGTTTTCCCAGAGTTAAAAGCCAAAGCTGCAACATTACATCTGTCACACCTTGCATCCACTTGACATTTTGTATTTGAATCAGGGTCAGTACACTCCAGTGTTATGTTTTCTTCAAGTCACAGTGCTTTGTAGGTGTACTTAAAATAAAGTACATTTGGAACATATTTTGCCAAAACTTGACTTGAAAAAACAAGGTTGAGGGTTCTCCCTTGAGCAATTTCAGTAAGAACTGAGTCACGTTACTGGAATAAAGAGGGATATTTTGGGTAATTTAGTAAACATAATCCAAATACACATTAAGGAAAAAAGTATGTTCAGTTTTAAAGTGTGAATAGCTGTTCCTAATTACAATAGGAACAATAAAACACTGGCTCTAGGGACAGTGTTTTATTAGTTTCTGCACCTTGTGTGGCTAGTTTTCACTGCAGGGCAGCTTTTCAACATAGTTCACAACAACTACCTAGTGCTTCTTTCATTATCACACTTTTCAGCCACATTTTCAGCTACATCTGTATCATTTCAGCACACATTGCCCCAACTTGTAATCCACAGAAACTTACAGTAAGACTTTTCCTTTAACTAAAAAAGCCAACGACTGAAATATCAAGTATATAAAACTTAATCCTCTTGGAAACATTATCTTTTGTTTGCAGAAGAAGAGTAGAAGGAGTAAGAAGCCTCAGGTATCATTTTATTATTTTACATGAACAAGATATTCTATGTGGCATTAAATTATGCGAGAAGAGCAATGACATAGAATTAATACTTGTCATAAGATCATTTTTTTAAAAATTAAAAATAACTCTGTCAGGTCTGTGTGGATTTTAGTTACCTTAAGCTTCCAACACAGAAAAAACCCAAAACAACAACATAACCAACCAAAAAGACAACCCAAAAAACCCTCTTGGGTTTTGGTTAAAAGTCGCCTCAATCTTCAGATCCACTGAATGCATCTCCACTGACTATACAGGGACCTGACACCTGCAGCTCACATACAGGCAGCTACTTTCAGTTAGTGGGTCTGGACCTGAGTCTTGTCCAGTGGGCTCAGTTTAACTGCTCATTCCCCCGTGAGTACTGACACCTAAGATCTCCTAAAGATCAGAAGATACAACCCTCAACTTATTAGTAACTGGGCAACTTCTACCTTAAGAAAGGAAACCAATTCATCCAGACTCTCAACCCCTTTTTGCATTTATTTGGGGAAAGATACAGCCTACAGAGCCAAGGCCTAAGGATTTTGCTCAGACCTCCACTATTTTTCTAGTTTTAACAAAATATTTTCAGGATGTAGTGTTTAAAAAAGTTGATCAATTTTTGATAGAATATGTTGATGCTTTATTAGTAGCCAAGTAATCTTGTATAGCTGTCACCCATTCCTTACCGTTTGCTTTAATTAAAAATTGTCATTGGGCCTTTCTATATACATTACAATTTGTGTAAGAGAAGTATAGAATATCTGTGTTACATTCTTCATCAAGAGGAGTAGCTATCATCTGAAAATCATATTAAAAGAATTCAAAAATCTTCCAAGACCAGCTACTCAAACACTTTTCCAGAGCTGTAGGATTCTGCCACCTCCAGACAGGTCTTTCAAGGAAATAGAAAAACCTGATACTGATAACCTAAGATGATGAAGAACCTATTCACTGGGCAACATACAAGGTAGATATTCAAGATTTTGAAGCTAGCTGCACCTGCCCTGGGACTGCCAGACTGTGGTAAACCTTTTACCTTGTTTGCACAAGAAGGGCAAGGAATAGCCTCTGGGATAGTAACTAACATGCTGAATCCCACTACACTACTCCTTTCACCCGGGGAAGGAACAACATCACAGCTGTGTAGTAACCATCCATGAAGCCTAAAAGACTAAATCCCAGTCTGGAATTCTTAATTGTGGGTGGTCATATTACCTGAGCAGCAACTGGAATACAGGTTACTGAATGACTACTGTATATGAAGCAGTGGAAGCTTCCCCACTCAGTCCAAAGCTGAGCACAGAAGCAGCTGAATTAATTGCATTAACAAAGACCTATCAGCTGTTCCAAGAAGAAACTGTAAATATTTATGCTGATTCTCAATATGCATTTGGAGTATGCCATGCCACTGGGCAGCTACGGAAGCTGTGTGGATTTATGACTTCTAGTGGAAGTAAAATATCAAATGCTCCATGAATTACTGAACTGTTAAAGCTGTACTTTCTCTGTGTTGCCAGAGAAACGTGCTATCATTCATCAGCCAGACCATATAGCAGAAAGACAAAAAAGAGATAGGAAATGGTCTAACATATACTGCACAACAGCAGCACAAACCACCGGGCTTACAAGCAGTCCAATGATCTGACCTGGTGTTGCTTGCTCCTGAAAAGCTATGTCTGACTGCTCCTGCTGAAGAAAATTGACTCTTGCAAAAGGTACAAACAGCCAAATGTCCAGGGAATGTGGAGAACAGACATGGAAAACCTTCTACTTTTACTTAATACTTGACTCCCATAGCCAAAATATATCACTACTCAGCGCATTTGGGGACTACTGCACTAACCCAGACACTGCTGGAGAAGAAGAACTGGTTCATGGCATGGATTTATGCTGCAGCCAAATAAGTAATCGCATCTCGCATACACTACCCTGATACGCAGCAAAGACCTCAACACAAAATTTGACTATATACATTTTTAATCGTTTTTGTCCAAAGTCTGTATTTCTATCCTATTGCCGCGTGAGCCTTAGGAACACACCTGTCCGGAATTTCTCTGAGCATGCATCTCACAGATGCAAGAACAATTTAAGAGATCATTGTCTTCCAGAAACAGCAGCACTCAGCATGAAGTGCTCTTTAGCCCTGGAGCAGGGATCAGAGTCCAGCATATTCCACAGGCCAGCTTTCCTGCTCCAACCTACAAGATACCAACACAGTGCTAGAGACTTGCACTTTGTCCCCTTGGCTGTTTCATGGCTGTCCTGGTCAGCTCTGGACTGCACTGCAGAATTGATTTCCTTGTTAAAACACATCTTTTTCTGGCATTTTCTTTCCTGCAGCTTCCAGCTGGTGAATAACTATCAAGCCATTTTTAGTCTACCTGGCACAGGGACAGACTAAAGACAAAAAAGAATTTACATTACACCAGCAGATGCCCTAAAAATCTCAGAAGTAGTTTCACTTAAAAACAAATGCTTTAAGAAAAAGGAATTTGTAAGTTCTTACTTACCTTCTGACCTTAACTCAGACTCCACCCAGCACAGGCGGCTTCCCCAGGGCTGTTTAAACTCTGCAGCTTGGGGGAGTTTCCAGCTATGCCCAATTAGAGAAAAAAACCTCCCAATACTCTTAAACTGACACTATCCAGCTTAAAGACATATGACTCTGAAAACTGACACCCAAGGCAGAGACAGTCTTTGTTTGCTGCTTTGACTATACCATGACGGTAACCTCATAGTTTCTATGGTAGCCATCTATTTGAACTGTTCTCTTGGCATTTTGGGGGCATTTTACCCAAATACAACAGCAAGACATTTAAAAACACGTGGAAAATTATAGATTTTTTTCTGGGTCATATTTAAGGTAATAGTAATAATTTACAGAAAAACCACTTAAGTTTCTAGGCTTATTTAATTATTTAGCAGGTTTTTATTTTTGCTGCTGCATGGCATAGAAAAGTCACCCAAAGTATGGGATAACAGGGCTCAATTACTTTGAAATACAGTATGAAGCCTACTTGATATAAAAAATAGATGAGCCATTTATGTCTCAACTCACCCAATGCCTCAATGCAATAGCATTATTTTTTTTAATTGAATGTACATGGCTAATACTCAGAGATGAAATAAACTATGATTTTCTTACCCACAAGAAGTAACTGTTCCAGCTTTTCTATCTGTATTTCAGCTAAAAATTCCCAAACTGAAAGTGGATGTGAACAGACACAAGGATGGCATAACAAATGGAAAATGGGATTTGGGTGCTAAGATAAGGTTCTTTACTCTAGCACAGACCCACGTGATGCTGGGCATTGCTTTACACCCCTGCAGCAGACAGCAGTACAACTAATCTGAAGATCGGTTCACAGAGCCCACACTGCAATCAAATTGTATTTGTCTGTCTAAAGCTATGACTGGACTAACACAGCACCTCACTATGGGGAACTTCAGGACAAAAGTCACCAGGTAACTTTTTCCTCGCAGTTGGAGTTTTGTTTCTCTGCCTGGAAATTGCTGGCAGTCTCTTCTAGAGGATGCACTTCCCCTAGAGGCTTCCCGCAAATTTGTAATTTATGTGCTACAGAGATTGACTCTGTCAGCAAAACCCAACTGTATGGTGCTTCTTTACACTTTGTCTAATTCTAACTCTCTCTTAAGTTCATAATGCACTGAGTGAAGCATAACATTAAATGCATGTTTCTGTATTTTTTCTATGTCAAACCCAGTTACTACCAGGCTACCCTACAGAAAATTCCTAAACATGGGTCGGAAGTCCAGCAGAGGCCCATAACTGTTCCCAGCTAGCAGGACAGGTACCCTATTTTGGAAGGTCTGAACAATGTGTAAATGCATGCGGTACCAAGCATGGGCATGATGATCCCCATGAGCCCAAACCAGTAATGCAGATGTGGCTACAGTAGCAATGCGGCACACACACAGATGGCTGAGTAAGAAAGGAGCATTTGTTCATACCTACCCATGATGGCTGTATTGAATCAAGATTAATCTATTCCTGCTTTTGAGGTCTTTGGTATCAGCATGTACCTTAGTGCAAGAGTTGGTTCAGGAACAGACCACTGAAGGGCATGCAAGTAACTGAAGTCTCTTTGTCCTCTCTGCAGTCTCAGATGCGGCCAAGGACAGCAGTAGGCTTGGTGGCAAGGAAGACTGGGAGGGAGAGGTCCCTAATTTAAGGCTCAGGGATGACTGAGTGGTCAAGCAAAGCATTCTGATGCTTTTTGGATTTGCTGAATTTGGCCACATCCAGATTTGACTGTTGTTCCCCTTCTACACATTCCTGTTCGACAAAAAGACTTTTCCCCTTGTTCTCTTTTTATTTTGCTTCCAGCACAGCCTTTCATAATGTAATTACAAAGCTCCTTTGGAATTTGAAGGTAATCATATCAATGAGGTTGCTGCTATCTATAACTTGAATAGGTGTTCTGTAAACCTCCAGAGCAGAAAGGAAAATAAGTTTCTTTTACACATGATTTGTTAAGCCACACCCAGGAGTATTCAGGCAGCAGGCATGGGGCCCAGGTGCCACTTAAGTGATCTGGGGTTGGGCAAAGGCAGATTTTAACTAGTGAGTATACCATGTCCTGGCACGTCAACTTCCCACGGTGCTTTGTGGACACACTTCCTTGTGCTGTAGATGAGGCAAGTTCAAAGTCTTCTCAAAATGTATCTACCTGCAATCCTCACAAAACACTAAGCAGTTGGCTTGGGGGACGATGCCTGATTGCAGCATCCACTCAGAGGTGAGCACGGGGTGCATCACAAACTGCCACCAAAGAATTAAACACAGAAGGATAGGAGGATTCTCCCCATGCTCCTTATTGCACTTCTAAACTGAAGCACAAAACCACTGTGATAAACATAATTAGATTCCACATGAATAGGTACAACAAGACATGCAACACTTAAGCCTAGACTTGCTGCAAACCTTCGGTGACTGCTCTGGTTCTGTGCAGGAAGCTTTACTGAATGCCCAAAGCAAGGTTAACCAAGCCCCTAGTCACACTCACACATAATTCTCTGAGCTCTTTGGCTCTCAACTGGACCACTGGCAAAGGAAAGTCTGGAAACAATAACCCTAATTCTGATTTACACCCACTGTAGTGCTGTGAGGAGAGTTTAATGGAGACTACCTTGTTGTTTGGATTGTTTAGTCTTTATTGATCTATGTATCTCAACATGGTCAAAGGGCTGATTTATCAAGGCATGTGACAGGCAAGATCAAGGCTTCAAAGACAACTGAAACATACCTTTAGTAGTACAAATTTCATTGAGAAATATTTAACTTCAATAGCTCATGTATTATAATTACTTCATATTTTGATAGAAACTTGTATGAGTGTATGTTTCCTCTGTTTGGTAACTGTTATGTTCTGGGAGTCTTTCTAGGACTCTCACTTTATGTGCATTATTACAACTAAAACTACTAATAATCTAAACTTAGGTTTAAAGAATCTTTTTATTTTCTACTACTAAAAACAGGGGTGGGGAAAGCTTTAATCAAGCCAACAAAACCCTGTGAAAGCAGATGGTGGCTCAAGGCTGATCATGATGGAGGGGGCAATTTCCTAAAAGCAGATGGCACAACTTCAGAGAAAAGCAGATACAAGTCAGATGGTACAAGCCTACAAGGCAAGGTATAAAACCATACAGTGATCAATACTGGGATAACCTGCCTTTCGAAGTTTAATCTTTTTGCACTAGAGAGCTGCTTAGCCCCTAAATGTTCAATATCTTTCAAGATTTCACTGCGTTCATTATATCCTTCATAGTACTTTCATCCAATTAAATTCCTGGCCTCAACGACATCCTCTAACAATGACATCCACTGTCTTACTGTGAAAATGTTGATTTTCATTGCTTGTATTGTAAGATAGGCGAGATGAAAGCCCTTCTCTGTCTCTCTTACTGAAATCACATGCATAAAAAATTATTTATGTAGTAATTTTTGTAACTAATTGATCTGTAGTTCACTTCTCACATGCATTTCTCAGCTCTTCTTTTTCGTCTTCTATTCTTTGTATTTTACTTTGTTGGCTGTATTTCCCGATTCTGTCTTGATTACATCTGCGTTCTGTAAGAGTGCAAGAAACTGCCAAGCATTTTGTCTTCCTCAAAACTTGAAATGTATATGTGTGTATAACCATTTGATTTAATTTCCTGCAGAAAAGGAAATGTGGAGAGAATGCAGGGCACTTTCTCTTCCACCATCAGGATAGCTTCCATCAGTTGCTAGACTTCTGTCCACAGAAGTTTGACAGGTATGAAAGATTGTAACCAGATTGATTCAACAGGAAAAATGTTTACAGGAATTAAAAAACTAATGACTTTTCTGAGTTCTGCTCCAGAAAAGAGTTGATGAAGTTATTAACAATCTAAACTTTTATTTCAGGTTTATTTCTGCATCCTTAGTCAGTTCTGTAAGTTGCACATGTACAACAGTTGTTGCATTTCCATAAAAACTAAAAACGAAAAAATACCAGAAGAAACGGTAAATATGGTACAAGACACATAAAAAGTGAGGAGACAGATAAATGCATTGGGTCAGAGACAAACCTTCATGTGCTTTTGTTCCCTTGGTCTCAAGGGGAAGTTCTCAATGCAAGTTTGATAATGGAACAGGAATCTGGCTCATCTTGTCCAGCTAGTTAGCAGCACTACAGACCTCAGCACCCAGTTCGCGAAGGCAACAGCTTACACATACATGAGCCTCTTTTCATCAGCCTGCATGGTGACAGGTTAAACTGCATGTATGTACACAGAGACCTGAGCTGTCCTTAATGTACCATGAACACTGAAAGATGACTTTGGTGTGCTTGAGAATCATGCTGAAACTGTGTATGGGCTCTATGTACACTCATGTTAGAAAAGTGTTAATGGGGATTTGTTTCACTGCTGAATGTGGAGATTCCTAATCTTCTATATTGGAATAAGCAGAAAAGACACAACAGTCTTTGGGGCCCAAACCTCTACAGTTCAGTTGTCTGTTTTGAAGAGATATCCCTCTTGCTTCAAGGAGAGCCAGGACACTATCCAACTAGTGAAGTCTCTCTCTGTCTGTCTTGTAGGGTAAAAATGACCCCCAGGTCCTGGAGATAACATGCTCACCAGCCTCCGCCCTACATTGCCTTAATTTTAGCAACTGCTACTATTAACAAAAACGTACCATGGCACTAGAAAAATAGTGTTCTTGTTTAATTAAGACACACACACTTCTGTTACACCTCTGTTTTGTTGTGTGGGCATACTTTGGGAGAATGCAGAAAACAAGACACTCTGAAAAGTATGAGAGTCACACTGCTTATTTCAAAGCTGACTCTGTGCAACCCATTGTGAACTTTCTCAGAAATAATTGTTCAAATTAGACTTTCAAAGGAATCCAGAAGAATTGTCTCCCAGATCACTCCTTGATTAACATCTTCCTGCAGCAAAACCGTCTGCTGAATAATAGCAAGAGTTGAATAAGGTAACTACTTTCTTGAGTGGAAAGATACTCTCTGTTCGAACTAACATGTATCCAAGCAGGCTGTCAGGGCTAAGCCAGCTGTATGTACTAAGCTCTGGCATCTGAGGCTGAACCATGAAGTGAAGCTCCTTTTCTCTTACCAGAAAGCATAACATTCCATTCCATCTTCTCTTGGATGACATTTACAGGTGTGAGATTAAATGGTACTGCTGCAGTGTTGAAATTGGTCTGAAATGGAAAGTAGTAGTTGTAGGGTAAGCAACACAAATCTGCAGCATAACTAGAAAATTGTCCCCAGTTCTGTGTTAGGATTAAGTGATGCCTATAGCTAGGTAGTTCTTGGGTCAATGTCAGAGTCAGACATACAATGCTATTTGAAAATTTCTGCGATGCACCAAGGTCACATTAGCATTTTCAGATGCCAGTGGCACACTGGGAGCTGGCATATAATTATCCACTGTGTTCTTCAGCTCCTCCTCCTCTGAGTTCCTGCTTCTCACATCAGTGGGAATTTAGGCAAAGTGCATTTAACAAGACTAAATGCCTCTAGTTTATTAATTCCCAGTATGCATACTGATTCAGATCACTGAGTTTCAACTTTCCTACCTATTGGTACTTCATTTTATTTACTGTGAAATGTGCTATTTTTTCTTTTAGCCCTTTGATAAAAGTGTGAAATAGTGACATGCCAAGGATCTAGTTACTCTCTTCACCTACCTAACAGGTAGCTGGAGAGGAGCCAGGACCAGGCTGTCCTCGGAGTACCATAGTGAAACTAGAAGAGACAGGAGGCACAGGCTGCAGCACAAGAAATTCGACAAGACATCAGCACTGAAACAAAGCCTGGAAAGGGCTGCTGAAAATGTGTGTATATATGCTTTTCTCTGCTCTGCACTCCAAGGTGGTTTGTAGACATGCTTCCAGTCAGCTGATCAGAGGTTAACCATGCTTTACAGATAAATTGCATTCTGATATTTGTTGCCACTGACTCCAAAACTCGTCACGTGTTAAAAAAGAGCATCTGGTGCTTCGAGGTTTGAAGTTATTGCACCCGGGTCTGTCCTTCGGGTCCTTCCCACGGAGGGGGTACTTTTGGGGCTCCGTGGCTGAGGATGGCTCCGGGATGCACCGCCTACCTCCCGCCAGGCCCCGCCGAAAGGGCAGGGCCCTACCTGGGGGCAGGAAAAGTAATGCCCGGCTAATTCCATGCCCAGAACTCCCGAGTTGTTGAAAGGGAGCCCAGGGACACGCCGAGGAGTAGCCTACGTCTCAAATTTTCCCCAGCAGCAAATAAAATAGCCTTTCCTAGGGGCAGGATTTGGGGTTTAATGCAAATTCCGAATTTCGGGTTCCGAGGGAAGCCTCCTGAGAACTCCTCTGCACCAGCAGTGCCCAGGCGCCCTGGTGTCCAGGTCCTACGCGCCTCGGGAACGCGAACTTTTCCCCTCTTAGACCTCAAAGCTGTGGGTCACCACCAGCAGATCCCAGCGATCCCCACGACCCGTTTGGAAAACTGCTGAGGCACCACTTATTAAACCAGCTTATTAAAGCAGACACAGCTGTGCGGGGCGTTGGCTGCAGCGGGGGCTCCGTGAGGGGAGGCCGGGCTGCCCCAGCCGGACACAGCCGGTTCCAGCTGGATCCAAGCACCCACCGTAGGGCGCGGCCGAGCCCAGGGCTGGGTGGCGCTGAGGAATGTGTTTAAGAAGGGGCAAAACACTGCACGGCGGAGTGCCAGGGAAAAACAGCGAAGAAAATGCCCTGCACACGAGGGGAAGGAGGGGAGAAGGCAGGAGTCGGGAACGAAGGAGAGAGGTTGAGCCTGGGGAAGGAGTGGGAAGAAGGTGTTCAAGTTTTCGTTTTTCTTTCTCACCAACCAACTATATTAATGGTGGTAAAGACATTTCCCCCAAATCAAGTCTATTTTGCCTATGGTGGCAATTGGCAAGTGATACTAAGCACAGGAATATCTGTCAAGTGCCTGCTAGAAGCAGTGTTAGGAATCCTCTAGTCAGTTGACCTGGCTAATTTTCCCTAAATTTGGCATCTTGCTTTTTTTTTTTTTTTTTTTGGTTAGTGTTGCTATAGTCAGGTGTGAAGAAGTGCCTCAAGAAGCATACAGGAGAGACTTGAAAAATTCCTGTGAATAGCTGGTGCTGCTTTTGCACACTCAGATGTGCTCATCCAAATAGTAGAGTTCCATTGGAATTAACTGCACTATGCCAAAATATCAGCAAGCACAATGCAGAATAAAGATCCCACACAATCATCAGAAACCATAACATGTACTAAAGCAAATATCCTGTACTCAGGATACTTTCACTATTTCTCACTGATTCACTATTAAATCAGTGAGAATTATCCTAGTGTTTTCAATGGGAATGAACTTGTCATTCCATTAGCAGTGTTTTAAACCAAAAATGGTTATCTAGGATCACAACCCTTACCTCCACTAAGCATAATTTACTTGGCTTCAGGCTGATTTGTACTTAAAATAGGTCTTAGCAAAGCAAGAGGTGAAGAAAACCCCAAGTCCTTGAGAACACATCAAAACTGCCTAAGTGCTTTGTGACAGTTAAGAGTGAAACAAATCCTGAAGTTATTATGTGTTCTTAACTAATTTTTAGCCAAGGAATTATTGGGCTGGCAACATTTAGAGACACAGGACAACCGGCAACCAACATCTGTATATTTTACTTGTTTACTACTGTCTTGAAGGCTGGTAACAGAACTGAAGAGCTCTGATGTGTTGTAAAAGCAATACTGAAGTAAGCTACCCCCCTAAATAATTACTGCTAGAGTGCTTACCAGGACTCAAGGTTGCTCAGTAAAAACACCACTTTGTAAAATACTTAGATTTAAGCTGATTTCATCCCTAGTTTGCCCAGAATATGGAAGATTACAATAATAGTCTGTAAACCTGCTGCTCTTTACAGGTTAGAAAGTAAACTGACAAACCTGCATGGGAATATCAAAATAAGGTGGTTATCAGGCAGGGTTAACCCACAGCACTGTCACAACATGTAGCCCTGCCACCACAGGATAAGCAAACGTGGCTGTAGATTTTATATGGAGAAGTCCTGACGATGTATAAACACTTTTAAGGAGTCTTCATTTCAATTTCAAAACAATTTACTAAAATATCAGGAAATGAACCATCAGTAGGGCCAGACCTGGAGCACTGCAGGGTATATCTACATTAGTGGTCTGAAACAGGACAATGTTTTAAAAATTAATTTCTTAACTGTACTTTGGCTCCCATCACAGTGTGATCTTGGAGTGTACAAACTGGATTCTTTCTAGATGAAATTAATCTGAAAAATGTGCTCCAAGAGTGCACCAAATGCTGTTTAAGTGGCATTCATTCCACACAACCACTCTTGAACTATGCTGAAGTTAACCCTGTTCCAAACACATAAGAGTGTTGATGACAAGGCTTCAGTACCAACTGTTTTTCTGCTCACATTCATTTGCTGCTGTACCACTCTATTTACTAAAAGGCATAGCCATCAGCTGTTAGGCTTATCACCAACAAGTATTGGCAGAGGCACCTCCTACCTCTGCTGCACCTTTGCTTATGGACCTCTTGAACAGCATTATGCCACAACTTTCCGCATATTGTGGAGAAAAAGTTCACTTAGCAAGGAATTATGATCAACAACTACAGGGTTTTCCAAACTTTTCTATTAAACTAATCTGAGATTAAACCAAGGACTGAACTGTAATCGCAACTGACATTACAGTAGCTAATGAACTACGGTAGGTCAATACAAACTTTGTATACTTGGCAATGAGGGCAAAGTGTTTGTAGCACTGAAAACTTTGATTGTTCTGAAGCTGGGGAGCCTGACAGGCTCTCAAGTGGGCAACTTGTTCATCAAGTATCAGACGAATGTACTTACTACACCCCAGTGTCAAGCAGCATCGTATTTCTCAACCCAAGCTAACACAGGAATAAACCAGTGGCATTAGCAACTGAGCACAAGTCTTTCCTTGTAAGCTATGTCACTAATGTAGAACTATAAATAACAAATATGAAACTCCAAGATAACATCCTGCAGAGCAGCTTTTCAAAACCTAGGTGCCATTTGCTGAAGTGATTAAAACCATTTTAAATTCCTTTGTCTAGTTGTCTGTGGAAACCATAGAGCTAAAAAAAAAAGAGAAGAAACAACATTTTGAGTTTGGTTCGTACTAGAAAGGAGCTGTATCAGGTTTGTGTGATGGTTTATTACCTCTCTTTCCCATCTCAAGTCTCTTGTTTATAAACACAAACAAAATATGCCTTTCCATGAGGTGTATGGGTTAACAAGGACCCTCCTCATATCAAATACGAAGAATTTAAGCTACAAGAAAAGTAAAAATGATGTTTGCAAGCCCCGATGTTCATTCACGAGACCAACAGGACAATGTGACTACATAAAAAGTTTATTTGATTAGTACAGGTCCTCTAGATGCAGCAGTTAAACAAAAACATCATTTGGCAGTCAGTTTATTTCCTAATTCATTAATGAAAGTGCAGCTTAGTTATAAAGGCAAAGTTATAGACACAAGTCACTGATGTCCAGTAGAACTGGCAGGAGAAAGACCTCGCTCCTACTGTCTTTAAAAACTACTTGTTTCATTTTCCAACAGTGATATTAAAGAACAATAAAGGCCTACACTGGGAGCAATCATCATATAAAAATCTGATCTACATCTAGAAAAAAGTCCTCAGAAATAGCATGACATGCTGAAGCTATCAGTCAGCAACTCACATTTCTCTTTTTTGCTGTTCCACAAAGTCTCTAGGAAGACAGTGTGCTTGCTGCTATTTCACTTGCTTAAAATTACCAGGAAAAATCTCGAGATGAATGAAGGAGAAAATAGGCTAGTACTGAACTGTTATAAAAGACACCTGCCTACTGTATCTTGTGTGAGGGCACGACCTCCTGCCCATTGAAACACCTCCCACACACCCCTTTGCCTTTCCTTCGCAGCATAACAGGACGTGTGCAATCTGGCAGTTCTCTTACGGCCTGCGGCCAGGCAAACTAATTTGCTTTTAGATCATAATACATGCGGAGAACTCTCCTGACAGTCTCCACATATTTATCATCAGGAACAGGTTTCCTCTGGCTTCCTGGCTCAAGAAACTTCTTGATTGTGGGGATGCTGCTTATCCTTGCTTTAAATGCCTAAAAGGTAAATGAGCACATGGTATTTAAAGAACAGAAAGTAACACAAGAAAAAAACCTGTCTTACTGATTTATGTAACATCCTTTAACAAGCTGTATGTGGAGATGAGACAGGAAATACTGTTTTAACCGTGGATGAATTTTACTCCCACTCACTTCAACCCTTTTATTTTCCACAGTAACAAATCAGCCCTCTGTCTTGTATTGATACGAGATGAAGTGTTAACAGTTATCTGTGGTTTCTGATATGTACATTACTCAGAACAGTTCTTGTGATCCAAAAATATCTTCCACTTAACAGAACCACAGAACTGGTGAGGAGAGGCAAAAAAATGGACGGTGCATTTCTCCAGATGTGTACAGGGGTTACTCCAGAAAATAAGTTTCTTTAGATGAAACACCTTACAAGGCTCTTCCTAAAGCAGGAAGAACAAGACTAGAATGAAAAAGTAACAAATGTTTTGTGGAATTATTTACACATAACAGACTTTGAAATATCACTTATCACATTTACAGCCATATGAGCATCTTGTTAGTGCAAGGTACCTGTAACTGAGGAAAGCCTGAGAGCACATCTGACTTTTTCTCTTCTACCATTAAAATGGCTTCAAGAAGATGAACATCAGCCCAGCTAAAATTGTTGCCAACAAGGAAGTCCTGCCCATGGTCCTTCAAAACCTAGAAATGTCATAGATGAAAACACTCAGGTGTGGATAGCCAGCTGAGGTTCATGTTTTCAAAATGCACAGGCACACCTTCTTTGACAATATTACTGTCTCCTTTTCACCCTTCTCTCCCCTGCAGCCGACAGGGGGAACAGGGGATGTGCCAGCAGTCACTGATTTTTACAGCAGAAATCTAGAATCCCAGGGTTTCTCTTACCGATCCTTTCTTCATATAGCCCTAGGTCACCCTGTGTACTGGAGTACAGGGTTAGATACCTTCTTGGTATTCACACCTTTCAAGTCTAATTTAGAAGGAATTTTTCTATATGTTGTTACAACTTCAATGGGAAAATTGGGAGTATGAAAGAGAGGTGATCAGCCTGAAGCACTGGGGCTAAGACAAGTGGAACAGTAAGTGGAATATAGGGCAGAATGCACCCTGGCAACCATGTATAGGAGACCTGGCAAAGTAGAAAACTGTCTTTAGTCTTTAAAATAGAGAAGGAGCTATTCCTGCTAGATCATCCTGTCCATACATATTAATTTCCATTGAGAGTACCTCTTGGGTCCTATCTCTCAAACTATCAGTCAGAAAAACACCAAGATTCCAGTATGGCTAGAAGTCAGCAGCGATAGCTGTGTATTACTGTGTTTAAAAAAACCCAACAAGATGTATTTGAAATGTTAAACAAAGAAGATAATTAGCACTGCTTTTGCAATGCAAATTACTGTGGTGGGTTGATTGTGGCTGGGCACCAGGTGCCCATCAAAGCTGCTCTACCACTTCCTTCCTCACCTGGATGTGGGGAAGAAAATACATTGAAAGGCTCTTGGGTTGACCCACCCCAACTTGTCTGATACTGCTCTGACCCATCTCCAGCCAACAGACAATATGGATGTCCTGGTGTAAAGCACTGCACTGATACTTTTGCTTCTGTTTGTGGTGAAATACCAGTGTTCCCACTGTTATCCCTCCAGAAGCAGGGTAGAAAAGGATCCTCCTACATACCTTTTCATATACTGGGAAATACCTGCTTGTCGCCTTTTGAACTATAAAAGCACGTTGTTTTTCTTTATCCTCTGCCGATAAGAAAGGGAACATCAAAATGAAGCCCATAAGGTCATCAGTTCCTCCAACATACATATCAATCCTTAAAACCAAAGCAAACAAAAACCTTAAATAGAAAGCACCTTCACAAGCAGAATTACCTTGTATTTGTTTTAGGATAGTAAAAATTGAATTCCCCCTCCCTCCTTTCCAGGCTGCAGTGTGATCTGAGAAATGCTTTTTAAAGTGATCTCAAACACACTCGTTCGTGACACCCCCTCATGGAAATTATTTCTGCAATTAAAAAAACATGTCACAGTCTGAGTTTTACTGGTATTTGCAGAGGTTTTGGCTCTTTAGTTGCTGCATTGTGCAGGTTTAAACAGGATTGCACAGAGGTTAAGAGTGTAACTTTGGTGCTACAGATCACAGTCACCAAAGAAACACACAGCACCACAAGGAGTCATTCCCAACTGACTTAATTGTCTGGATGTATCCCACCTTCAGAATTTAATCCAAAGTCCAAGTAGTGCCAAATAGATAAAAAATGGGGTTGGAAGTCTGAAGCATACCGGGTTCTTCATCCAGCTAAATTATCAGTACAGCAGTTCTTCAGATTGTCCCTTTTCCAGAGCTATGAGAGCAGGTTTCGTACTGTAGATGGACATTTAAAATGCTACATGCTGAGATAGCCCAATCACACCTTTTTTTCACAGACACAACATCAAGATGTAATTTCATACGTATGTAACTTCAGATGAAACCAATAGTTTTTCAACAGCTTTTAGCTGTTTTTTCCCCAGGTCCCAAAGATCTAAACCACACACTTTTCACAGTGCAGTGGGACTTCATGCAACCACAGATATGTCAGTGATAGCTCTTATTTTGCAGCCAAAGTTAGAAATTAACCATTTCTTTCCAGAGTTTTCTGGTTACAAAAGTAGTTCAGCATCTACATGCCAGTCACCTCTTGAATACCTGTATTAATCTTTCACTAAGGCACAATAAACCCCTGACTCAAATATTTTTATGTGAAAAGTAACTGAGTTAGAACAAATCAGTTGGCTTGCATCTAACTGTGGCCTCTCAGGCTCACTGCAAGTTGTGTATCACCGAGGCCCACAGATGATTCTGTGTGTGTGCGACTGCGCAATTAATTTTTGATGCATCTGAGCTACTATACTAAATTCAAGTAGAGTAATACTATTACATACAAGGCTCTTTCCTTCAGGTCCTTCCCATAGAGGTTGTACTTTGCTGCAATGTAGCTGAGGATGGCTCTGGTCTGCACCATCCTCATCCCATCCATCTCCACCATGGGCACCTGCTGAAACAGCAGGGATCCACCTAAAATGAAAGACACACATTACTTGACTGATCTAGTAACTCCATGTCAGATTTCTTGCTGTCTTCAGAGGATCATTGCTTTAATGGTGAGCTTGCTGTGGGTAGTCATTGTATTAAACTGGAGCTCTTCCATGCAAAGAATAAATTACAGTGCTGCAGAAAAATTAAACTGAAAACCACAGTTATTGTGGGTTACCATCCTTTCTTTAAAAAAGGTTCACTGTAGTTGCAGTCAGGACTGTGTACAGCAGCTTTTAAAATGAAATTGAAGTGCAGTGGAGACAGTCACACTAAACATCTCAACTGAGTAAAAAGTGTCTAGTTCTAAACAATGTAAAAAAATTCCGTTCCACTATTCAAACACTATTTGAAGCAAATGTTAGATTCACAGATTTCTCTCTTATGACCAATCTTTAAGCTATATCAGGACATAAAATGAAAATGTGGGATACGTATTTTCTAGTTACTGAAGCCCATGGTTAAGTTTTTGGGACCAGGTGGGGTATGTAGACAGATGAAGAGCAGAAGAATCCAGAGGCCTGGCAAACCTTCCAGGTTGGAAAGATACTCAGTCTGCAATTTCATCTCTCCACATATGGAAAAAACCAGCCTCTGCAGCTGCTCACAGCTCTCAGCTTTACTCTTCTGTGTGGAAAGGAAGTCACATACAGTCTTCAAAGACTTCACACATCTTCTCTAAGTCTGGTTACACTTTTCTTGAGGTTTCACATGGACTCACCTTGCAGGAGCTTCTCATACTGCTCTCGAGTTTCCAAAAACTCTTCTTCAAACTGACAAAGGAGAGTGAGGAAGAAGAGGAAATAAGAATCTATTCACATTTCTAGAAGAGATAAACTTTTTAAGCACCATAAAAGGAAAAGAATATACATCATGGTTCCTTCCATTCCAGATATGGCTCTAAGGGAAAACACACCAAGAACAGAAGTGCTGGCAAAATCTCCTGGACTGTCACACTTGATAAATGCTGCTAAGGGCAACCCTAGCAGAAGAGCAGGCAATAAGAACTGGAGTGAGGATGGTTTGTTTGGTATTGAACAGGCAACTTTATGTGAAACAATCAACAATACAGTCTAGGCTGTCCTTAAAATGCTTTCTGGAATGTGGGAAAAAGCTCTGCTGCGGGATATTTTGATTTGGGAGCTAGACAGGAACAAATTCTTTGGCAGTTAAAACTAAGCTTTTACAAAATAAGGTACAAGTAGCAAGCCCTGCAGGAAGTTTAGTACAGATGCATGTTTCAGACACCTGAAGATGAATTATTCACAAGATGAGAAACAAAAAGATACAGAATTGCTGCTGATCAGATGGATGTAGTATATTCAATATGGTTGAGGATGGCTGGTCCAATCAGTGTTACTTACAGAGAAACTGAATTCAAGATTAAGACACCAAAGTTAGACATCTACATGTACATATTTGCATGTGCCATACATGTCTATGGTCAGTGCAGAACATGGAGACTAGAAAATGATTGATGTTACCAATCCCTAAATGCCTTGCTCAGTCAGCCTCTCTCATGACATCTGTGCCACTCATGTCAGTAATTAAGACTTGCTATACTAGGGAAACCCCAGATGATCAGGCATATTAATATACTGCAAATGTTCAACCACAGCAAGTGTGATCACAGTATAAAATTCAGAACCCAGGTTTCTAGTGATGAGAAGCTGAGAAAAGAATATTCCAAGGAAAAATGTAGTTTTTGGTACTCATCAACAGCTTTTTTTTTTAACTTAAAAAAAAGAAAAAGAAGAGATAGGGACTTAAAACACAGGAACAAATGATGGAGGGAAGCAGACAGTTCTGTCTTCTGCAAGGCCTTCAGATAAAGACTGGTGGATTTTTTAAAAAACTTGTATTCCTTGTCTCAGTACACAAGTAACTGTATGTACTGTAACAGCTTATTGTATAAAAGAGGACACTCAGATCAAATACTTTGTCCTTTGTGTCCTCAAATTGTATTTACCAGTTTACCACCAAGATGGATAGCAAATTAATAAGTAAATTATATACCATCAGAAAAAAATATTTTAAAGTGGTATCTTCCTTCCCTGTTTTACCCAAGTATTTTTCCTCCTGTGCAGATTTCTAATTTCCCTACACATGTGGGTCAATTTGCTCACTTCACCCTGCTAAGCCTCATCTAAATGATGCAAGACACAACGTATTTTGTGTTACAGCTTATTATGGAGGATGCAGGCAGTGGAGTGAAAAATAAAACAAAAATCTGTGTGAGCATTCAGCTGAAAACAGAAAGACTAGAGAAAGTAAATTGCTGTTTTACTTGGCACAGATAACACTTTTTATGCCAGGAACACATCTATTAGCTCAGCAGCTCTGGGCCAGTAATCAAGGGCTTAATTAAGGATTAGACATTCTTGTGTTAAGCAAGAACCTGGTTTACAGTGTCACTGCTCAGAAGACACGTAACTTGAAGCCATGCTTTTGTGTGCCTGAAGTAAAAGTATTTAATTACACTAAATAGCCAATGTTCATTTACTATTGCATCTTGGGATGCCTTTTCTTTTTTGACTAATAACATGTGATCTGCCTCAAAGACAAGCTTGCCAATGTGCAGCCAGAAGTTAAAAACTCTAAACAAACCTCGACCCCAGCTGCAGCCAACAACCAACGAATCGACTCCATCTTCCCTCTTCCATCAAAGTAGTAAAGTTTCGGTTTTCCGGACATGACTTCAAACTTCCTGTCACCTAAAACAGTTGTAAGAGATAGTAAGTTAATAATGATCCAAAAATCTGATGGCAGCTGGAATAATGGTTCACTCACCGAACAGAAATTTAAGTTAATTTTTGATGAAGTATTTCAGCAAAGTTTCAGCCTAAACTGTTTTGATTTTATTGCTGCACAGTAAAGTCAAACGATTTCATAGACTTTTCATCCCCCTGAAATTCAGGAAAAGTAAGCATCAAGTTGCTAAGTAGGAGATAACAGAAAAAAAACCCACCACTAAGAAAATCCTTAAAACTTTTAGAAAATTTATGTTTTAGAATTAAAGTTACACAGACCCCACTAAAAGTCATTACCAAAGAGAAGAAGCAGTAGACGGGGTTTGCAAAACTGGCAGACCTTGTATCAAGGAATACCAAAAGTATCTAAACAGTAATTCCACCCATGTTTAGGTGAAGCACGGGAATGTATTTTTAAGCCTCCCACTTTTTTTTCTAGCTGTGGTGATCCAGCAATCAGTAGAAACTTCAAAAGTATCACAATATATAATTCAGGATCAGCAGAAACTTCAGAAGAATGGCCTGTTTCTTCTGTAATAATCCACATTAAAATACAGTTTCAGAGTGTTGCACTACTTACCCTTCTACAGGCTGCATTTCTTTCTATTAATAAACCCTGTTGCTATGCAAAACTTTATAGACTTTTCAGATGATCAAATGCTGCTCTCCAAGCAGCATTTTAGTTCTTTAATGACTTCATAAATGAGGCTATTAATTGTTATTTTTTGAATAGACTGTTGTTTAGGCCTCAGCAGGAACTGGATTCCACTGTGGAGCCATAAGCCAAGAGAGCAATCAAATTTAATCATACTGGCATTTCATATGCAGAACTCCATAACAGCAAGTCCTTGCTGCAACTGAGAGCTGTTTTCCCTCTGTAAGGTGATTTCTTGTCACTTCAATCCAAAGTTCAAGTAATTGTGAAAAAGAGGCTGCTGGCATGCAAACAATAACCTCCAGTTTCCAATGTTCCAAGAGCTCCTTCATAAGCAGAGGAAAAAAGACCTTGAGCATGCACAGAGTGATCTGCTTGTTAGCCAACAGGCATGAAAAGAGAGCACAAAATACGAGACTGCATCAGAACATGAGAATTCAAACGAGCCAGGCTATTCCACCCACGCCTGCTCAGGGGCCTCCAACTCTTAGGTTAAGTCACAGGGAACTAGAACACCACCAAGTAGTATCTCTACCGCTGATAAATATAGCAATGAATTAGAAACATACAGAAAGACTGAAGAAAAGTATCACTGTGAACTACCAAAAGAACAGAATGAAACAGGAGCTTCTTGTAATACAGCTGCATTCACAGAAAAAGAAAAAAAGCCAAAGGTGATTTTAAACTTGTAGTTTAAAAAACTAAAGAAACAGAAGAGTCACTTTTCCTGAGTGCCACCTCCAGAGACCTGCTCTTAGCAAGCCAGTGGACAGGTCACAGAACATAAGCAAGTCACTGATGCCCAGCACACCTCAATGCAGCAGAGGCAAAAGGCATGTAAAGGCATGGTGGGTGCTTGTCTTGTAAATACCGGGGGATCAACAAGCTTGGAAATGAGCTGTAGCATCCTAGGTTCCTAAGACCGAGCCTGCCATGCCATATTGGAAGAGAAAGTCCAACTTCTGAACTAAAATCTGATAAAAAGAGCACCCTGCTGATGGGTAAAGAGCTTCTCCCTTCTCCGCCCTTCATCAGAAGGAGATAAAGTGGCAGTTTGCAGCCAGAAGCCGCAATTGCTCGTAGGTTGCTGTCCATTCCCCTCAGCCTGACACCTCAACAGCAAAAGGGACTTTGGGAAAAATTTGCTCCCTTGGTGTGATTTATGAAGGCTATCTAGGCTAACAGGCGGAATGAGGGAACATGAATATCAGTGCAAGACGCTATCTTTCCCCACGCTAGGAGAACACGGACCAGAAGAACACCGGTGAAGAGGGCCAGGGAACCAGCTGTGCCTCGCCCGTCCCGCAGATCCCGGACCCTAGGGCCCGATTTTCCCTGCCTGCATTCAGCAGCCCGACAGCGCTTCCACTCCGCACCCGCAACGCCAACCCGGGGGCACGCCCCATGCTCAGCGAGTGACAGGCAGCAGCCCCCGGGGCCATCAGCTCCCAGCCCTCCTGGGGACGAGCTTTTGGCAGGCTCGAGATGACGAGCGGTCCGTGTTGTGACACGGGGAGCCCTTGACCGGGAGCGGATCCACGGCTCAGGCCTGAGCCCGGCACAGACCCCCGGCTCCCCGCCTCACCTGAGGCAAGCGAGCCACGGGCACTGGGTGGCGGGGGGACCAGGAAGAGAGGAATCCCAGGGGCCCACATTACTCACAGACACGGAGGGTTGAAGCGGCGATGCCGGGCGAGCACACGGCGCCCCAGCGCTCAGCACTGCCGCCCGGGGCCCCGCCTGCAGCCGCGATCGCCGCCCGGCCCGCCCCGCCGAGGACACGGGGCGGCGACGAGCGAACAGCCGCCAATAGGAAGCCAAATATTTGCATGTTTCGCAAAGCCTGCTGAGAAGAAACCTCACCCCAAAGAATTTCGCTAGAATTTTTAAACTGGGTTAAGAACTGATTTGTCTCGGAAGGGTTTCTTGCTGCAAAGTGATGATTCCATGCGCTGTACGGCTGGATTCTCGGCGCAGCTACAAACCGTGAGGTAAAGGGAACCGGGGATGCCGAGCTTTAAATAGCTGCGTGTGCACTTTCCGTGTCTGGATGTGAGGGCGATCTGGCTGCGACATCTGTCACCCCATTGATCGCCAGGGTTGATTCGGCTGATCTGGCTGGCTAGGCGGGTGTCCCCTTCCTCCCTCAACGCTCCATGTGCGTCCCTCCCGAAGCTGCGCGCTCGGTCGAAGAGGACGACCTCCCCGATAGAGACGGTACCGTTCATCGGTCAAGGGTATACGGTAGCTGCGCTCCCCTGCTAGAACCTCCAAACAAGCTCAAGGTCCATTTGTAGGAGAACGTAGGGTAGTCAAGCTTCCAAGACTGCAGACACATCCAAGTGAGGCGCTGCATGGGGCAGTTTGCCATTGTTTTGTGCCTCATGTGCACGTCCCTCCCAGATGAGGGTGTGTGTATGCAAATCTGGTATTTTATTTCACTCTATCGCTTCTCCGGCTTCAATTCCCCAGTCACCCATGAATCCGTGAGCTCCGCACATGACACACAGCCTCCCCCCTCAGGTAAACTTAGAATCCTTGCACATGTAAATGTATTTTTCACCTAGTTCTTCACCTGTGCAAGTGATTTTCAGGCCACTTAAACAGCTAACAAAAGGGCTGGGCTTGGCAAGTTATAAACTCTCTTCAGCTTCTACCGCCTTGAAAGCCAGGGGAGAAGGCTAAAGAGGCGATGCAAGACACTGAGAACAGAACAGAATAGAATAGAATAGAATAGAATAGAATAGAATAGAATAGAATAGAATAGAATAGAATAGAATAGAATAGAATAGAATAGAAGTATTTTCCCTTGGGAGGGACCCACAACAATCTAGTTCAGCTGCCTGTCCTCCTGAAGTGTTATGCATGTTATAATTCAGTCTTGCAGGTAGTTTCAGAGGAGCTGACATCCAAGGAAGGACTCAGCGATCAGCTTTACATGGGGCTCACAGAATATTGCAGAAATTACATGCTTAGACTCAAACTATGTGGTCAGTGAATGTGCAGTGCCCCTCCAAGAAGGCTTATTAAAAAACTGAACCCCAACTACAAGAAAACAACCAAACAAAGGGCAAACTAAAGTGCTTTCATTAAAAACTGAATAAAAGAGCAGGTCAGTCAGTCAGTACTTCTTCAAGAATAACTTTATTCTGGGCAGGACATTTGACACAGAAGGAATGCAACAAACATTTAGAATGTTTCTGAACGAAAACACTGAATAAACAAGAACCATTATTTCTCCCCTCAATGACAATTCTACTCCCTCCTTCCACATTAAGTTCTATAATGTTTTTTCAGTACATGTTTTTGCCTTTACATTATGGAACATCCTGCTCATATCAACAGCCATATCAGATACAGGAACACCATGGAAGTGGGTTTTCTGGCTTCTTCTTTTTTTTTTTTTTTTGCTAACATCATGGCACTTACACACTACTTTTAGGAAAATCTGGATTACAGAGGTGAATGAATCCACTGTTAGACTCCTTTATTTCCAATGGTCATTATTATTGCATGTTATGCCTAAGCCTGAGAAAATGTAAACAGTACAATTCTAAAAACATTTTCTACAAAGATGCTGCTAAAAATTAAAGCACAAGGTAGTAGGTTACATATCATAAATTCTCAGATATGCTGCTTGTCCAGATTTCAGTATATGAAGACCTCCATCTTTTCCATATCTGTATTGCACAGAGACAGAACAGTTAAAATACATAAACTCGCCTCTGTCCTGCTCAAAAAGAGCTTTTCCAACTTCAGTAAGAATTTGCTTGAGTAAAGGATACAGCTATTAAATATAGCTAATTTTCTCACTAGGTGAAAACTAGCAGTGATTTTGAATGCAAGTTTTTTTCTCCAAAATAAAAGGCCTTAACTTAGGAAAGGAGGAGATATTTAAAAAAAAAAAGGAAGTATAGCTTCTTTTTGTAATCTTTTTGATGGACTGACTAAAGCCTGAATCTGTAGTCAAAAATATCACTGAAGGTCTGATAAAGGTGCAGAGATTACAGGCCAGGTTCAGATTTATCCTATGTTACTTGAATCTCACAGAGTCGTACCCCTCCTTAGTGGAGAGACTCAGGGATCTCCAGAGTGTTTGCATGTTCTCGATTGAGACAGATTTGAGATGATTCTCACTCACCAGGGGTGAGTCACCTCACAACAAAGGAGCTCAAAGCTTAGGTATGATGAATCCAAGCCTCAGCCACCTGTTCTCATGACCTGTCTCCTTCCACTTGTAGGAACTAGGTGTACAGACCAGACTATTTAAATTGCCTCCTTAGGTCTACGGATACCAGGACAGGTTCAGGGTGCTCATTCATAAGACAAATTACTTGGTGAGAAAATAAATTAAATGGTCTGTAGACATAAATACAGGTATTTATTTCCACCAAGAGAAACAACTATCTTTCCAGTTCTAGCACAAATATACATACTCCCCTTTCCACTTACCCACAGACACCTATCAGTATGTGCTTTAGAAATCACATGGCTGCTTTACTTTCCTGGTAAGCACTGGCACCACTGCTGTGGAAGCAGTTAGGTATGGTTTAGAGTGAGTACTTGCTATGCCCAGATAACAGCGCAACAGACACTGAAGATGTCTTTGGCATGTGTAAGTCTTACATGCACACTTTTGCTCCCTCTTTGTCTTGCACTGTCTCACTGTGGGCTGAGCCCATAAAAGCGAACAGCGCCCAGTGCTCCTCGTGGCTCCCCCTGTAGCACTGAGCCAGCAGCCTACCCTGGGGTACAGTTTCCTTGAAATCCCACATGTTCTCCATGGGAAGCACTGAAACAGCCAGAATCTGTTCTCAGTCTCGAGTCCACAGCAGCTGCCCCTTGTGTGTGCTGACAGATCCCACAGAGAGGATCTGACACACAAGCCCTTCAGTTCCTGTGAAACGGCTGGGAGCTGAGAACTGCACCTGCTCTGCTCCCTTTAGGCTGGGTTTGTCTCATAAATAAACCATTTGCCTGAGTTGATCTCACAATGAGCTCACAAAGATGAGCATTTCTGCATACTTCTGCAGGAAGAGGCATTCTCTCAGCACACTTCAGCTTTGGCAGCACTGCTCCAGAACACAGCTATGGAAGGCGTTCTCCCACAGCACTGGACAGTTTTATCTTTCTTCTGTAGAAGGAGGTGCAGAACAGACAAATGCTGACTGTGATCTAAATTAATATTCTGCTGATAGCTGGACTCTGGCACTCCTTTCCAGAGCAGAACTAAAGCAGATTATGGGGCTACTTTCTTTTCTCTCTAACTTGATATAAATCACACTTTCTTACAAAATGAGTTAAACTGCTCTTGAAAGAACTGTATAAATTTCAGTGAAATCAACCACAGTTTTACAACATTTTCTTAACAGGACCATGTAAGATCCCATTTTTCCCTGTAGAGCCTCTGGGCCTAATTTATGGAAGCTGACATATTCTTCACATTGTAAATGAAAATGTATTGAGTGAAGAACTGAGTATAAACATAAGCAGGCTTAGACTGACTCATTTCCTCTGGGTTGTTTTGGGTTTTTTTCCCTCTTAAGTGATTTAAAATAGCAGTGATTTAAAACAGTTGTGAAAAGTAAGTCAGCTGCATAGATCTTGTTTCCTTAAACGCTGTTGCTGGCATATCATTAATATTTTGTTACTCTGAAACCAGTTTAAATAATTTTCTTAATTTACTATTAATTGTTAATACAGTCTTTAATAGGTCTTCCGATCTTATATTCACAACAAAAGAAAAAGAAGAAACAGAATCTGCTTTTTCTCCTTAGAAATCATTGGAACATTTAAATGAATTTAACAGAGGTAGGTCCACATTCTATTTCATAGTGAACAATGCCAGAGAACAACTTTAAAGCCGGAAAAAAGAACACTGTGTCAGAAAATGGATCTGCAGAAGATCCAAACAAGAGTCCTCAGATTTGGTAAATTTGGATAGCAGTCCAACAAAAAAACCTTTTAAAGGCAAAAATACATTTAAAAAAAAGATGCCTCTCACTGACATTCAGCAGTCTCTCAGTGACTGTAAAAGAGAGTGTAGACTGCTAAGACACTCCTCTGATGTCAGTACAAAGCAAATGAGCATAGGACAATGGAAGTGTGGCACTGAGACATGGCATCACTGAAATTACACAGCCTCAATTAGCACATAAACTTTAGAAAATGTCTAATGAATGCTGCTTCCTCAGTACTTCTCCTTCACTGCAATATTGCACCACATATTTCTATCCACTTCCATAAAAAAGTTTAATCTAACAAAAAAAAGTTAAACTTTTTAAAAGTTCATTATAAAAATTTGCTGTATAAAAATGCCAAATCCCCTAAGCCTTATATACAAAATGTATCACTTTTATGAAAATAATTGGACCCAAGTATATAACAAAACATTTTTATACAAAAAGGTACAAGACTGCATTCAAATTAATGCAAATAAGTAAAAAAACCCTTCAAAATGTCTCATTCATGGAAGATCTGCTTGTTTTAAATGTACAGGTATAGAAACCAGTCTGCAATGGTCTCCCAGTTCCTGGGAAGCACGCACTGGTCAGAGATCCCCCCAGGTCACCGGTGGGCGCCGTACTTGGCAGACCAGTCAATGCGTCCATGGATCGGCTCCGCTGCCGGCGGCAGAGGCATCAACCTCGGCGAGCTCTTGCTAGGTGAACTGAACGAGGGCCATCCCAGAAGGGGTCTGACTGATGTCAGGGAAGCAAAATCTAAAGGACAAAACATTCTGTGATATCAAAGTTCAGTGAGAGCTATCCACACTGAACAACAACTGGGTGCAGGTCCTGTTACTTCTTCAGGAAATAAGCCTCCTTTTTTAACAGTTTGCTGATGTGAAACCATAGTGCATCCAATCCCTAAAGACTTAGCAGACAAAGACTATCGACATCCCTGATTTGACAAGTGAATTCTGTGCCAGCTCTCACACCAACCTCTAGGTCCCATTGAAACAGGCTGTAGATAAACCCCCATATTTAATAAACAAAAGTAAACATAAACAAAATCCCTCTCCATATGAAGGGGAGGTTACAAACAATACTTCCGGTCAGTCATATATTGACAAATAAAATAAAGCAAAGGTAAGCAGTTCAGTGCTGCACACATACAGCATTACTGGAGTACTGACCAAGGGACCAAGGCAATGCTGGTACTGTGCTTACCAGAAGATGGATCCACAAGTGGTGCTAACTGAACCCTCTGCCCAGCAGAACCTACTTCCTTCTTCAGAAATGAAGGGACATAAGCATTCGTTAGACTGCTTGATCCTATGGGCCCTGAAAGAAATGGCAAGGAACACCTGAACACAAAGGATCTCCCATGCTGTCAACAGATGACAAAGGTGTGCCCTGAGGGGCCATGTTTAAGACCAAGCCTGATCATCGAATGATCAAAACAAGAACTATATTAAGACACTAGAAATCACAGCTCCTATATATACACCTCCATTCAGGAGACTGTCAGCATCAGACTGCATTACAGATTAATGGCAAACAGTTACAAATTGTACCTGTCAGGGAGAATGGCAATTCTCCCTGACATCTCAGCTTTTTCAAGGTTTCTCAAAGCTTCCAAAACTTAGCATTCAGTTAGAATTATCTTGTTTGACTTTCAGCAACTATGTGCTAATAACATATTGACTCTTGATGTCTATGTGGTGAGTCTGGGGCTTTGGTGCTACACAAAGCTCTTACTGAAGCCCATGAGAGCACAACTTAAAAATCTGGTACAGAGTCATATGTCAAATTTTAAAAGCCAGTTACAAAACTTGTCCCTGAGCAGCGAAAGATTTGACTGACCTGTAGGATAAGCCATAGAAATGGAACAAAACATTGAGTCTAGAGTTGTAGCACAGATGGACACTAAACAAGGTATCATGCACAGACCAGAGCCATTGCACACATGCCTACACTGTACTAGAGCAGTGGCAAAGCCTATTGTGAGAAATGGTGGTAATAAATAAAAAAGAAAAAAACCTAATTACATTCTATGCTGCTACAAAAGAAGCAAAAACTTCTAGAAGAGCCATGAAGGAGACATGCTATGTATTATAAAGGTTCTCATGTAGTTTAGCTATTTACAGTGTCCTCCCATCTTGAATCTTTAAAGAATGATTTTCTGATTAAATTACATCCAAAATTTTAAGCTAGGTTATTTTTTTTTTTAACCTGAGTTTCTAGAGGCCCAAAATGTTTCTTTGGGCCAAGATTCAACACAAACTTTGGCAATAAAATACTTTCAAAACAACATATGGAAAAGAAGTATGGCACTGCAGAACTGTATCACATGAAAACCTGAAGCCACAGTTTAGAGAGGAAATACATAGATATAGTCTAGAAACATCAACATGTTTTAAGTGTATCTGATAAAATCTAATGTAAAAATCTACAAATTAATTATTTTAACTCAAACAACAGTGATTAAATACCTGAAATACCAAATGCCAAAAAAAACCTGAAGAAGAAAAATTGAAGAGTTTTGCTTTTTGTCTCAATTTTTAAAACTACAATTATTACATTATTTTAAACAACATCAATTAGAAGACATAATGATACGTTTTCTTTGCTTTATTCATGTAACCAGACTGGTGTGTATGGCTAGTTCAATTTATACTGGCTTTCTCCTGCAATGACAGCCATTTATGTACCCGGTGGACTGAAATGCTTTGGAAACCAGAAAAGATGACTTAAAAAAAATGAAGAGTGAAACTGAAAGCAAGATGAAGTATTTCAGGTTGAACAGACCTAAGCTGTCCAGCCTTCTATGCATGGGGTACTTCAGACTTGTGAGGATTCATTAGAAGAAATGACTGAGTTTCAGTTTAAGGCAGTCTCCCAAAGAAGAGTGCTCATAACTGATTTTAACACAAAGAAAAGACAGGGTAGTAGATATCTTAGGAGCTGACAATATTTTGAGAATGCATCACTCCAAAATGGTGGGGAATTGCAGAGACATCACTTACCATTTCTCAGTCTTAGCACACCTTCTTACCTGAATTCATCCTGTTGGTAGTACTTCCTCCCAAATCAGAAGTTTTCCCAGACAAACCAGAACTGGGCCAGGGATGAGATGAAACAGACTCTTTGTCTGAAGTGGAGACTATGCTATTCCTTGTGCTTATTCCTATATTGCAAAAATCCAAAGATTACTTCATTAAGATTCCTGTTGCCACACAGGCCTGCATGCATTCCACCTGGTGCACAGTCTTAGAGCAGATGTCTGGGTCAACTTCACCAAAACCTCTCCCTCTCAGTAACTCTCTGGGTCACTCCCCATCCTCTCATAATACAGGAATGCTATAACTAGCCACAGGCCCTAATCTGCAAACATCACAATGTATGTAGTTCCACTAGCATCAATGGCTGCTTATATCACAGGACAGGATCCTTACATTAAGGTCACAAATAGTCTCAAGACACAGAAGGTGAACCGTGCTATGAAATCTATGCTTCCTAAAAAAGCCTAATGGCCACAACGTAACCTGAGAGGCAATGATGGCAATTCCATTTCTCACAGTACTGTACTCGTCTTTGGTGTCTCTACTGAAACCAGAGATTATGCCAACAGTTTGCAGTACAGTTCAGATCTCACCGATTATTTGTATTTGTATTTAACACAGATCCCATATTTGAATAGGGTACCTAACATTCAAGGATGTTACTCACAGTTTATGATAAGGCTAAAGCAGGATTGGGATCAATGTGTTTTACAACCTCCTCTAGTAAAACAAGTTTTAGCTACCAAAACTCTACCTAAGTGAGACCATTTGAAAGTCAGTTAATTGTTTCAGGACAAAAGACTGCGTTTGCTGTCACAATACCTTCTAGTTTACTTAATCAATTTTGAAGTATTAGTACTACAAGTGAATGAATAACTAACACTACCTTTATGAATAGGAATTATAAGGAAGAACACATTTCAGCTCATTTTAAATAGTAGCAGGTATGCTGTCTGCCTCCTGTACTTCATCCTGCCCCAGCACTGGTCTCAGTATAGCAGAGGTGATCATGAAGACAAGCACGTAATTCTCTATAGAGACATGGATCTGCATTTTACTTAACTCCAAACTACAGCAAAGCATATTCCCACTACTGGTTAGCCTGTTCATGGTATTGTACACCATGTATACCATGAGTATACCATGAAGTAAACACATGGCACTTTCTCCGTCTAGAACACCAGTCTTACACTTCTTAGGGAGACAGGGAGTAGTTTGGCACATATACAGACATTTTCTAATGCACTTCCAAGTACAAAAGTATCCATCAGGAGGAAGAAGTACCAACAAACCTGTCCCCTTGTTTGTAAGCAGCACTTCTCAGTTGCTAGACTGCTAGAATGTAGTTTGAGTCATGGCCATCTACATTAACAAAGCTCTTTCTCTCCTCGAGTTCTTTAAGCAGTAGCCCCCCTCCACAAGGTCAAAGGGTAACAGCTAATGTACCAATGACTATTTCATACTGCTGTTGGAATTGCAGGAAGAAAAGGAAAGTATTTTTTACTAACCAGGTCGATACCTAGAATGGTTTAAGTAGTGTTGCTTTGCTGCAGAAACTCTCAGTGTGGGAGTGTCCTGCCGCAAAAAGGTTGCATGGGAAGTTCGTGCATTGCCGCCAGAGCCTACAGCATCCGAAGGCTTCAGATCCAAAATGCTTTCAAATCTGTAATTCAAAAATTGGTACACATAGTCCAATTCTTACAGCACATGTTTATTCACAGTTGGCTTTCTCAACTTTCCTTCTGTGTTTGCTACACTGTAAGCACACAGACAACAGGGAATATTATCAACCTGAAGTCATACAAGTGCCCCTGAAAATCAGATTTGTACTTCTAGTTCCCTTATATACTGCTTTTAAAGCTTTTATAAATCACTCAGTAGGTTTCTCACTTCTGTATATCATCCATGGAAACTGCCGCTTAGAGCTGTCCAAAACAGTTTATATGCATGGAGTATGTCAAAATAGTCCACATACAAAATTGACAGTATACGTTCAAAGATTAACTTGGGGAAACTTAAGCCAATTTTTTCAGTGGGGAAAAGAAGAAGAACAAGAAATTGTATAGCTATACATTTCTAGATACAAAGAAAGCATGAAGAGCAACAGCGCTAACAAAGAGGAAAAGGCCAAAGAAATAGACCAAACAGCATATGCACATAAAAAACCCCTTACCTACAAAGAGTTTCATCATTCTGCCTCTTCTTGTTTTTCAAGTCCATACTCATGATGGAAGAGCTGAAATCAAGGTCTTCCAAGTCATCCCAGTCTTCAGAACTCTTAACTGTCCTGGGAAGATGTCCCCATCTTCGTCTAGGTTTTGGTTTAAGTTCACCATTTATATTCTCAGGCCCAGCAGATGTTTTCTGTTATAAAAGATTGAAAAGAAACAAATCCATGTGCTTAGACCATAAATCAGGTGACAGGAACAAAAAGGATTTTTTTTTCTCTATCTCAAAGACTAATAGTGATAATAGAGCTGTAACAACACAGTCTTCATCTTCCATTAAACGTGCTAAGAACACACTCTGTAGCCTGCCAACATTATTATCTTCTGCATTTCATCCTGTAATAAAGTGTCTTGAACTGACAAAAGAAGAAATTTCTTAAGTCTCAATTCCAATTCTACTCATGCTTCAGTATGCACCTCCCAAACCATTACCTTATGCTCAATTTTTAGTTCTAGACCCATGCTGGGAGTAAGAAACTGCATGAACGCCTATGTTTCCACAAGCCTGTGTCTAGACATTTTAAAAAATTTTCTCTCTTGCAGGACAATACAGCACAGGTACAAATTTGTGTCTCTTCAGTCATTGAGGCTCAGCAGTACATTCTAACCTTGTGTCACACTGGCCAGTACAGATGCTACTTATGATTGATCCTTAGCAGCAGCATTCACACTGTCTGCTCTCGTCATCTATCTTATGAATCCAGTCTCCTCATCAGTCAACAGGAAGGGTACATTCCCACGCTGAGAGAGCTATCTGCTGGTTTCCATGTCCAGTATGAAGACCAAAGGGACTATCATTCCCAGTCAATAAACTGGATGCCATAAATGGATAAAGGCAATAGCCTCCTTTCCCTCATTTCAATACTATTTAGCTTAATACTTTTTTCTCTGGCATCAATCCCATTAATATTTTGAATACTGTACATCCTTTCTACTCATATGAAATCAGTGTCATCCTGTAAGTGGTGCTTTTCAACAAAGAGAAGCACAAAATGGCTCTAAAATGAGAAACTGACTTGCTTGTTTTACAACAACTGGATTTAGATTTCAATAGAGTAACTTCCAATTTCTAGCACAAAGTTGTAACCATTTTTTATTCCCAGTCTCCATCCTTTTAGTAAAGGACAAGAACTTTGGAAGAGAACAAGAAAAAGAAACACAAGGAAAAAAAACCAGGCAGTTTATCAGAAAACTTATCTTATGCTAGATGGACCTTTACCTGCTGAGGAACTTTATTGTGAATTGCAGGCAGAAGAACGTGGTTGGACTTGCTCTCCTGTAAGTAGTTACTGTGCTCAGCCCCGGAGTTGTCTGTCTTACATGCATACACCACGTGCTGGGAAGACTGGCTTTGTTGAAAAGGCCTTGATGAAATTCGGGCATGAGGTTTTGGAGGGGCTTGTGCTGGGGGGACAGGCTTAATATGCAGAGATGATTTATTATGCAGTTCCTTTTGTTTTCCCAGTTCCTGAATGCCCAGGGCATGCCCAACCTGGAAGTATGAGTATCGAAGTGCCTAAAACGTAATAAAGATGTCAGGCTTAGAAACCCAAAGTTTTTCATTTACCCCAGTCCTATGTGTCAGTACAAATTTAATTTCCTTTTTTTCCGGGGTAGGAAACAGCAGAAGACCCATCTCTCAACGCCAGGTTCTAGTGAAAACAATCCACTTCAAAAAAATGCTACAATAGTAGAGAAGTTTCAAGAGACATCGAGTTATCAAATCTTCTGTGGACTAGTACTGAAGGGAAGGTTCTGCAGAATTAAGATTTTTAACCAAGTATATGGCATCTAAAGGCATGTTTCATTACATGCTGTCTCTTCATGTGTGCATAGGCAAACACATGCCCCCCATCATTACAGGTTCAGCCAGCAAAACTCAATGACCCCAAGAGACATCCCATCTCTTCCATTCTCCATTTCCAAGATGAAATTAAGTGAAAGAAATACAACCCTTACGAAAATTAGCCTCTATCTTTTCTGACAGACAAATTAGTAGAAGTACTTATCCTGCCTTACAAGTAATTAAGGAGTTGTCAGTAAAGGCAATTAATCTGCCTATCTTGCTGTTTCAGGCATAACCGAAGATGTCTTACCACAAAAAACTTCTAAAAGCTCAGATTCCTCCCTCTATTTGTACTTTACTGTAAAACATTTGTTAATGCTCTTAATACTGTTACAGTCAGTATTTTTTTGTTTTTCATTACCTTCGAGAGCTCTTTATTTCACTTTTTAACTGTTTTAATTAGATTTCAAGCTTTTTATTGCTATTTGTACTGAAGGTCTAATTAAATCACAAAGGTTCAGCTATGGCCCTTGAAGTCAAGTCAGATTTGAACCCAGAATCACATCTGTTTTCCAAAAGGTGCCCTGCTCATTTGATTGAGTACCATCTGAAACCAGTGGCTACCACCACCTGTATGTGCAATACGGATGACTTGGGCAATGCTTGTGCACAGGATGTTGGAACATACCTGCAGTGCACTTGAGCTCAGGCTGCCCTGCAAAAGCCAGCCTTATCCAGGCAACACTGGGCTGGAGGAACAGAGAGCAAGGTGCACTGACAGCTGGCTGAAAGAACAGCATCACAGCCTGCAGCCATACATCCCACCTTCACTCTGCTGCTATGTGACTGGGTTACACTTAATTCAAGTGTATTTACACGCTGCAGTCACACCTTCGATCATTGAGCACACACCCCAAGCAGTTGATGTTTTATGCAAAAAATTTATTACTCTCTCTTAATTACCCTCCTTTGTTGTGCAAATTGTTCTTGGATTCTCCTCCCTTCTAAGAACTGCACCCCTGAGCAACTGCTAAATGACTGTTCCTTGCAGTAAAAGAAAAAAAGTCACAAGCAAAAATGAGAAAAACAAAACAAAATCAAACCTGAGTAGCTGTTGGCCGCTTTTTGGGGTCCCACTGCAGCATGTCTCTCATGAGCTGCACTGCTTCACTGCTAGCATTAGGTATGAGAGTTTTTAGGTTGTTAGGTACACACTGAGGCCAGCAAAAATTCATGGAAGCTGAAAGTTGGTAGCCTTCAGGCCAGTCGTTCTGAAAGAATGAGATTTTCAAACACAAAATATGGCTAAGCTGTAAAGTATCAGTGCCTAAGCACTCTAGCATATATTTTACCAGTAACAGACTGTGTCCAGCTTGCTCTGGACTTACATTGAAAATTTCACTAAAAATCTTCACCTCAAATCTCTGGTGTGAGGTGAGTCTTGCTGTACATCCAACAGAGTCAAGGGCACAAATGGAACCAGGAAATAGGAATCTTGCCATGATCCCAATTTTTAGCCTCTTAAACCACAGGTTTATATGCAATGTACAAGAGAAAATTTAAATCCCACCTAATGAAATCACAGTCTAACGACTTAGTTTGCTGTTCAGGAATCTGCTTCTCTTCCCCTATGTGTCAGCTTTTACAGCATAATTACATAATGCTTACTGCACAGAAAATAAACTTTAATTTAGATTATTATATCTGAGATCAATACCATAAATTAGCAGTAAGCAGGAAAATTTATTATTTTTATGCTTACTGCTACTGTGCCATTGTGTATTGTAGAACAGCTCCAGGATTACTGCAGTGTGGAACTTCAGTTACCTTTTTTGGGGTCCCTAAGACTTGGCAAATTTTGAATATAGTATCAATTTCACTGGCGCCTGGGAAGAGAGGTCTCAGCGTGTAAACTTCTGCCATTATGCAACCAACAGCCCAAATATCTATTGGAGAACTATAGCAGGTGGATCTCAAAAGGACTTCAGGAGCCCTGTACCTGTAAAGAGAAGAAAGAAAAGGAAATCCCAACAATCAACACAATTCAAACATACATGAAATCACTCACCTCTTCATTCTCTGCTATTAAGAGCAAACATCCTTTAAAAACCTCCTCTCCTCTCCTGTACACAGACGTTTTTTGATTAAAACTACATAAGCTCCTGTAAACTCTCGTACCTTCCTGACATGCAGCAATCCTAGCATGTTCCCACCTGCCTTACCCCGCTTCCTCTCTGCTCCTGTGCTGCTGCCATCTGTAAACTGTCTCGCGCTAACTGAAGCTTTTCAAGATACGGCAAGCTTAAATAAAAGTTGCATAAAGAGGAGGCATCAAAAGTGGCATAATAATCAGCACAAATTCAGTACTGTACTGCTTTAAAGTGTTGATTGCAAGTTCCTACAATGTAGCTGAGTACTAGCACTTACCATCTTGTGGATACATAATCGGTGTAAGGAGGTCGGGATCGGATTTCTCGGGCTAAGCCAAAATCTGCAATTTTCACAAGTTCTGGTCCCATGCAAAGCAGGTTTTCAGGTTTCAAGTCCCTGTGGAAGAACCCTGAAATTCAAATGAAGTATTGATGTGGATTGCAATGTCACTCACAGCTGTATCCTTTACTTACCAACTGGATTGTTTTGTTTTAGTCCTTAGCATTGAAGCTGAAATAGCATCATCAAAGTCTTACGTTATCAGCAGAGCTGGTCAGTACAGTGTTGTGAAGAACACTGGACTGTGAAAAACAGTATACACAAGTTGGCTAACTTGTAACAATTCAGAGCATTCAGTCAGACAGCTCTTTCAAGAAAGTGAGACTTCTCTACACCATTTTTAATGCTAACTTCATTCTAATTGGAAACTGCCCAATGGAGTTATCAATCAGCTACATAACATGTTATTTTAAACAGAATATAAATTAAAATGAGGGGTTTTTTTGCATTTTGAACTTTTTAAATCTCAGAACATAATCTGCAAGCACTCATCATCCTGTAAGAAGATCTCGTATTTTTTTAGTGCTCTCTGCATTCAGCAAAAACTGATCATGAATGAATGTTTGGCAAGAGCTCTTTCAATACAAATGAGAGAAGAGGACTGGAGTTATCACTGACTACTGTCTCTGAAATTTGCTTCCACCCTTAGCCTGGAAATCTTGTCCTTATGCTTCTTTCTTGCAAGCATCTGAAACCACCGTTCCTGTATACAGCTCTCTCTGTAGTACCTTACTGGAGCTCTCAGAGCTCCTTTTCAGAGATTCCAATATGCTTCCTTTTCCCATGGCTTTGAATATGCTCCCACAGAGAATTGACTAAACATTCACACAGGATGTGTCTACATTGTCCAGTATAACAAGATTAGCTTTTGTTTGTTAGATTAATGTATAACAGCACTGAAGACATGGTGCATCCTTCCTAGGGATGTTGAGTTGATGTTCTGGTGCCAGCTTGAGCTACTGCCTCTTTATGGGAGGTACTAGGCAGAGCAATCAAGGCTGTTCTTAGCACTTAGCACAATCACTTCTGTGTTTTGCTGCACAGACATGCACCAACAGAATGCTTGTGAGGCAATTTATTTCATTAAAAACTTGTAAAAAGAGCAATCTGTTGTGTGCTCAAATACAAAAAGATGCTTAAGAGTTTGGATGGATAAAGAATGCAAAAAGTATACTTGACAAGCATTTCTATGCCATACAGGAGCAGAACAGAGAAATACAGAGAGGGCAAAAAGTTCATGTGATTTTTTCCAGAACTGTTACAGACATAATCTTGGGACACCCACAATACCATCACAACCATTCTGTCAGGCCTGCCAAACATTTCCAGGCGTTTTTAACTACAGATTTGCACCATCTTGGCAGAAATATAAGTCTAGTGTGGTAGCAGGTCAGTGAAAAAGACAGTTTTGACATAGAACTGTCCAGTCTTCACAGATACAGTACAGTTAAATAGCAATAAAAGCTGTTCTGAAAGGCCATGATCCTTTTGACAATTTATTGAAAAAAGGTGGCTTACATTTTTTGCATAATATTTTTCTATTTCTACATATTATATATGTCATTGAAACAGACTAAAATTCATAGTTTGGTTTCAGATGAGTATCCAAAACCCATTAGAAGAGTGAATAAAGCCATTAGCTTGAAAATATTTTGCAAAACACAGTTTTCCTTATCAGAAGGGATAACCCAAAGAGCTCTCCAGCAACAGACCCTACAGTGTATCTAGCAGACAGAACTGCAGAGGTCACCAAAACATGGTGAGGAAGCTATTGTTAAAATAAGGTGTTTGAGATTTTTTTTGTCAGTTAAGTGGGTCTTGTTACTCTGGCTCGTACATCAGCTTTAGCTTTTATCATTGTTGGAAAAATTAATTGGAAGCCCATGCAACAAAAGCTGTTTGTCACTCAGACTTTATTATTTTAAATGTATCTTACAGAGAATGTGTGTTTTATTCAGGTATCTGTGTGTACCTTGAGAAAAGAGTAATTTCTTCCTTATTCTCACTCTTAGGGGACCTCTAATCTATCAAGAAATGTGTACATTAACATCCAGTGAGTTTGAGAGTGACCAGCTGCCAGACTGAGAAAGTGGAAATCTACAGACAAGGAACTGAGCAAACATCCGGACTGAAGTATCAGGCAAATATAAAATAGAGGTATTTTCAGTAACCTGAATCTCTCACATAGTGCTATTCTTTTGATCATTCCTTCTACTAAAGTTAGTCATGTAATTGTTAGTATATTCATCAAAAAACTTACACAAACACTATCTGGCTCTAATTCAGAATGTTTATAGCTAAAATGTAACCTACCATGCTTATGAATAAATGCAAGTCCTTGCAGGATCTGATACATAATATTCCTAACTGTAGACTCAGGGAACAGTTTGTTTCTGTGGAATAAAAGAGAATAAATAATTATTAATTATTAAATTCACACATTAGCTTATACTTTCTAATGAACCAAAGATAAAAGGTAGAAATGACAATAAAACTGCTAGTCAGCTGTTTGTATTTGCCTACTATCTTTTTTAGTTACAGAAGAAATTCTTATTTCCTCTACAGTCCTTTCCACAAAACTGGCAATTTAACTAAGAATAAAGCAAATAAACCGTATTCTTAAAGGTTTGACTTTACACAATGTCTAACAAGTCCAAGGCCTAGCTAAACCACAGAGAATATGATGCACAGCGTACTTTTAGAGACATCTGGGCTTTTTGTTTGCATAAGAAGGTAGGATATCAAGGATTTCTAAGAAATTCCTAAAGATAATTGGTTTCTGTTATAGACTTGAATCATTTCTTCAAAGTTCATTATTTCATGTAATTGAAAATCAGCATCTATACATATGTGCCCAATTAAGTCACAGTTTTCTATACCTGTGCATGCATACTAAGCATTTTTATGCTCAAAAAGGTATTTCATGTAGCATTCACATATTAAAACAATAACCTTATTTTGTTAAATCAAGGAAGATTATTGTCATCTGACAGGCTGACACTATGCTCAATAGAGAGAAACAATTCAAAGCAGGGAATTTTGCCCTCAGTTGTCCTCTAGTGGATGTTATCATGGCCCAAAGGCTAAAATTAAGACTTTGTTAAAGCTCCAGCAAATATCAAAAAGCTAGATTTTATTCAGAATGCTGACAAATGAAACAAGCAGTCTTTAGTTGTGCCAGCTCAAATTGCAAGGAAAAATAATTCCTGGAAGCAATCTAAAATTTGACACCTCTTGATTACTGTTCCAACTACTTTTTATTTATTCATTTATTTGAGGAAGCCATAAAAGGAAAGGTGGTGCTACCACTCTCTTATAAAAAAGCACAGTTGGGGTACTTACATGGAAATCAAAAGTTCTAGGTCCAATGCCTCCTCAGTGTGATGGCTGTTAAAAGTCCACAGCTCCCATCTCTCCAAAGAGCACCCTACTGACCTGCCACACTACTCTGGGATGAGACACTGGAAATTCTCACTAGATTGGCTGGGATATGCTCAAAGGTGACAGCCACAGCTCCCACTGCAGCCTGCAGCTTTAAGCTGTAGTGATCTAAGCCTAAACAAATGATCCAAAATCCTTTGAACAGTAACAGGGGTGTTAAAGGCACATTACACAAGTAATTATTTTATATCAGGAATGGGTGATGCTGTTACATACCTCTCTTTCATTAACTGATAAAGATTTTCCTTCATGTATTCAAACACAAAATACAAGTGATCATTTTCCCTGATAACTTCTTTCAGCTTTACCACATTGGCATGGTTTAATTTCTTCAAAGACTAGAAAGAGAAAATACAAACAGGATTTTACAAGGGTCTTAATATAGTGAAAAAAGAAAAAAAAACCCAACTTATTTCACTGTTGTAGAAGAATTAACTTCAAAAACTCTTTGGTATCTTAAATAATCAGACAGCTCTGAGAACAAAGGCCAGATCTCCAAGTACTACCACATACATACACAGTCTATGTAGTAAATTAATGCGTTGGTCATTCAAAAGCCAGCTATCTGCTATCACTGTAAGCACCAAAACAATTGCATTTTCTCTGTAAGTAGCTTCTTAATGGCAGAATTCACACCCTTCCTGCACCTGCACTGGCAATAGTCAGGTCAGAGTCAAGACTGAAAACAACCCTGGAAAGTCTTCTTTGGTACTGTGGATTAACCTCTGTGGGCAGCTGAGCTTGTTCAGCCCTCCAAATGGGGTCAGGAAAATAATCAGAAGGGCAGAAAGTGAGACAACTCACAGGCTGAGATACAGAGTTTAACGGGTAAAGCAAAAGCCAAGCATGCAAGCAAAGCAGAATACAGCATTCATTCATTGCTTCCCACAGGCAGGCAGGTGCTCAGCCACCTCCAGTACACCAGGACTCCATCACATGTAATGGTTACTTGGGAAATCAAATGCCATCACGCTGAAGGTCTCCTGCTTCCTCCTCCTTCCCCCAGCTTTTGCTGCTCAGCACAACGTCACATGGGATGTCCCTCTGGTCAGCTGGGGTCAGCCGTCCTGGCTGTGTCCCCTCTGCCCACCTTCAGCCTACTCAGTGACAGGGAAGCATGAAAGACAGAGAAGGCTTGAGGTTGTGAAAGGACTGCTCAACAATAACTAAAACATGCCTGTGTCGTTTTGGTCAGAAATCTGAAACACAGACTCAGAAGCTACTATGAAGAAAAGTAACTCCACCCCAGCCAAAACTAGCATACTTGGGTCTTCCTTCTTTATATATATTTCCTTGGGTATTTTTTTAGATTTTCAGTGCATTCAATGTTAATTTTTACACGGTTCTGTAAGAAAATGACCTAGGTTTTCTGCTTGTTTTCGGTGCTGACCATAAATTAAGGAGGTCCTTAAAGCATACCCCCGAGGTTTCACTGGCATCAGAATTCCATGCTAAATGTCTGCCCCCAAGCCAACTACACAGAAACAACTGCATGTACAAAAGTTAATGCTGCACAAAGGGCATGTGTTCTCAAGCTCTGAAAAACAAACACCAATCAGCTCCAGGTATTGTGACAGGAAAGTTCTCACACACCCCTCACTGCAAGGAGGAAGCAGCTCTCTACAATCAAATGATTTTTTGTAAGACTACAGAATTTCAATAAGAATTTTTCTAAGACTACAGACACTCCCTTCCAATATAGAGTCAAGAAACAGAACTGTAATGTCATATGGCACAGCTCACAGTGGGAGCAGTTTTTGACAGAAGAGTCGTAAAGAACTGGATGTAACCCCAAAATGTGACAGTGATCATCTAATCTGAAGTCAACCACTGAACAAAACAAGTACCTTAACCTCTCGAAGGTTCATGCATTCCTCCCAGGAATAAAACTTTCTCTTCATTCTACAAAAGTAGAGGGGAAAATAATGACTAATGCATCGAAAACATCAGCTGTTCTTAGAACCAAAAGTCTCACTGCATCTTAACAAATCAGTTCTTCCATCAAAATAGAAGAACTATTTTCTACTTTTTGTCAAAAAACTTTACATCTCTAGATAAGGTACACTCACACAGAATTACTAGAATACAAACTCAAATAGAATTGCACTCAAATAATAATTACTATTACACAGGATTGCATTTTTCTGTATATATATGTTTAAAAAAAAAAAAAATATATATATATATATCTCAAAATAATTCAGAGCCTTCAACATGCCTAGGCATGCTAATTTTCTTTCTGGTATAACAATGTAGTGAGTAGAGTCTAACTGTAGAAGGAACAAGGGTAGTTTTGACAATTATGAACAACTCAGAAGAAGGTTTTGAAACAAAACAAATGAAGATCCAATCACTTCACTGGGTCTCCAATTTTATTATTTTCTCCTTACTCCTGTTTTCTTTGATTTCTCTGTAATTTTAGTATCTTGCTGTATTTCCACATTTTCCTTTGTCCACTGCTCCCTATGTTTCTCCTTCCCTTGCAAGGTGCATCTGCCATGCCAACTGCTCGTCGAATTCTGCTTTCCCCTTCAAGCTTACAAGCGACTCTGCTCTAACAGAAACAAACTGCATGGCAGTTTTCTCCTAAGCCAGAATATAACCCTGAACACAGCATTTGTGTGTAACATACAGTCCTTTGTGTTCATACATATTTTGATTACCACTCAGTTCTTTGAGAGCTAACTCTATGCTTTAGGACCAATAGGATGAAGGTTCACACATACATGCACACAGATCAGATTAAAACTTACAAAAATACTCAACTGTGTAGAGCCTGGATTTCAGAGGGAGTTAGGCACTCTCTGAAGATATAAGCCTTTGCCTTTAATGATAATTCAGTATTACGTATTATTGTAGCAAGTTTCCAGTTTGAAATCAGCTCTTACAATGAGAGTAGTTTTAAGAACTACAAACCCTTCATGTCATAAAGGGGTCTGGATTTTTTTTTTTTTTGAGCAGTGTTTTTGCAGTTACTGTCTTGTGCACTCAGTTACCAGACCACTTCTGTTTTTAATAAAGGACCGGCATTTACATGGAATACTCTCGGCTTGTTTTGATTTTTCTGAGTTTCTCCCATGGTGCAAACTGAAAATCAAAGGTGTCTCTAGCAAGGTCTGACACAGGCAAAATACTCTCAGCACAGGGGATTTAGCAAGTTGATAAAGCCAGCTATTGACTGCTCATACAAAACAGCATTGTACTGAAAGCTTTTTCGACGAGTCTGTCCCTGGGTCATGGTTGGTATTTCAGGAAGGTGCCTTCAATGCTTTACAGCTGTCTCTTACCATAGCTAGGACAAATAAGCCATTTACAAACTAAGGTCACTGCTGAAGCAGCAGAGAAAATCAAATTAATTTCTCAAGGAATTTCAAGAAAATCTTAAGCTGAAAAGACCAATATGCAATAGCATAAAAGATATAGATAATGGACAATGACATAAATTGTGTTAATTATCACTACAGTATTAATATTGCATTGAAAATTAGACTACAAAATATATGCTCCATGTAAGCAGCAGTGAAAGGGCTGTAGATTCCAAAGCAGCATTTCAGAATACTCTAAATAACACATAAAACATGTTTGACTGCACATAGCAGCAGAGTGCTGTTATGATAAGCCTATATATCTCACCTACTTTAACCCCTGCTGAGGCCTTGGAGGGTACAAGGAACTTGAGTTTTTCATGCGGCCCCAATACGACTCCATACAAAAAAGCAGCATGGAATGTGAAGTACTCAAACCAGCATGACCAAGTGGATGTGGACCTAGAAAGGAAAAACCTGGACTATCTGATGTTAAGTAATGTATGAAAACACTTACTTTTTAATGGCTATTAGCTCTCCAGATTCAATGCTTCTCCCTAGGAGAACAGAGCCGTAGGTCCCATCACCGAGCTGTCTGATGGTTTTGTACCTATTCATGATGAGGATACTTTAGCTGCAAGCGCATTTCAGTCCTTAGTGTTTCTTGTGTTTTTTCTCCTCCGAGTGTAACCAGTTCTTTCTGTGGCAGCATAAATATAGAGCACTCAGGACAGTGTGAACAGTTGCAGGAATCATGTTTTCAAGACTTAGCCTTTGGTCTGAAAGCACAGAACATAATCCATTTGATTTCTGTACCCTTCTGAGATTGCTTGTTTGCAGATTCCACTCTCCTCCAGGAGGACAGTCCTTGTCAGCCATACACAAACACTCATCTTGGTCTCTCACCAGAAAGGGCCAGCCTGTATCTGGATGTAACTGGGTATGTTCCCCAAAGCCACTCCTATGCTAAGGCTAAAGGTACCTTACAGCAAGCTTGCAGGCAGCCCTGACTGGAGACACTATTGCTAAAGTCAGAGGATAAAGTCTCATGGCCTGGAGGAAACAGTCTGCTATCAGGAAAAAATGAAGCTTTACAACACAATAGGAGAGGATCTGTCCTAACCAAATTATTAGACGTGTAAGTCACCATCTTACAAGACACACTGCCATCAGTTAAACCAATATCCTGAATTTCCATAAGATCCTGTGTGAGAGAGCACAGCCATACGCATTTCCTTAAACAAAATGTTCAGAGGAAGAATATTCATTCATGTCAGGTAAGACCAAACGTATTTTACTACAGTAACTCTAAGCATGAATCGGTTTCTAGAAGTAGTGGCTACATCAGATTATCTATCTGATCTTTTGCTGTGACACTGTATGAACAAAAAAAATCACAGAATGGTTTGGGTTGGAAGGGACCTTAAAAATCTTCTAGTTCCAACCCCTGTGCCATGGGCAGAGACACCTTCCAGTACCTAGGTTGCTCAAAGCCTGACTCAGTCTGGCCATGAACCCTTCCAGGGACGGGGCATCCACAGAATCTCTACTGCATAATAAAGCAAAAAACTTCTTATTTCTAGTTTAATGTAATTGTTGCTGGTATTTCCTCCACTATAGTTTAGAAAAAATGTAATCTATTCTACGTAAATGAACCATACATTTGAAATAAAACAGAATTCCCCTGCAAGGAAGGTTTGGTCCCTGCATTCTCTTATTCTCCACCACTTAAAAAAACAGCAATATTCATGGCTTGTGACTTTCGCATTCTGTGACGTGTATTTTAACTATGTTTTCACAATTTTTTTTGGTAGTAGCCTTATATCTCCCTTATTTCACAAAGCTGTATTATGAGTTGAGAAGTAATGGGATTATGTTACTGGAACTCTGAACTGACATCAGTGCAGAGCCACAATCCTGTAGATTCAAGATGTTGTGAACATCCTTTATTTTCCATCTTCTAAGCCTACCAGCCCTACTAACACTGATACAGGAACGAAGATCAGGAAATATGAAGTTAACAGACCTTTTGACAATTTACCCATTGTGTAGCATGTCTCTAAATCTATCTCAGACACTGGGTAGTGCCTCAGGCAGGAGGAACTGCCCTCTAGCTGTACCTGTTTCTGTCCAGATACTACTACAGAGAACCAGAACTGAGCGCCCTTACATTAGGGACCTAATCCCACATTTTGTACTACTTGCCAAGGAACACAGAGCCTGTCTGTAACAATAGCAGTTTGGGGTACCAGGTCCTTTTTGGCTGGTTTTCAGGCTGTGCACCTGAATAGCATAAAGCTACGTTCAATGGTCTGCATCCAGGTTAAGAAGCTTTAAGCTGGTTACTCCAGCTGGTCAGTGACTGGATGGCAACTCAGAAGCCTTTATTCAGATCCTTGGCAAAAAAATTTCAAACACCAACAAAGCCTTGCATGTTCTCCTAGTCTGAAAATCTAAAATTTATTAATATTCAAACAATTTTATACAGTAATTTCAAATCAACAGAGATGGGACTTGTGGACTTTTCAGCACATACTGCCCTAACGACAGAGTTCTGAAACTGTGACCTTAACAGATGTGATGTCTTCAATTCAGAGATTCCTATGCTGTCCTGGCCTGACCATTCACATATCCCTTTCAGGGAACTGTGACTGAAGAGTGGAGGAGCACCCTTGCTTCATGTTTGATAAACACAGCAAAACTAAAGATGTGTAAAACTACTAGGAATAATCACCAGTGGCTGGATAAATTGTTTGTCTGATGTCTCTTGAGCAGATGAAGTGGTGAACCTAACTGCTTATTCCTTGCTGATGATACTAATTTAAGTCCCTCTCCTTTCCACAGCCACCAATTTTCACAAAACTTGTATGAAATTATCTTTGCAATTCCAGCTCTGGTGTCAAATGTGACCAAAACAGACTAATTGAAATTTTTTTGAGGAATAAAGGTGAGTGGAGCAAAAAAAAAAAAAAAAACCCAAACAAAAAAACCCAAACAAACAAAACCAACAACCCCCAAAAAACAACAAAAACCCCCCAAATACAAAACTAAACAAACAAAAAACCAAAATACAAAAAAACACCCCCCACTCAAATCAAACAAAGAACCAACTAAACAGAAAAAAAAAACCCCAAGAAACAAACCAGTCAGAAAACACGTATTTCAGTGAGGAATGCATGTTAAAAAACATGCCAGGATGCACAGAAGTTAACCCAACTCCTATGGAAGCACAAATCTACCTGTATGAAAACCCACTGACCAAAACCTAAATGAAGTCTTCTCTAGGTAACTCAATCAGCACCATTTCTCTTTGCATTTCATTGAAGTTGTTTTTAAAAATCTGCTTTACTTGGCCTTCGACTGCTTCGCCTGAGTCCCACTGAAATCACTGAAAATAGCATGAGTCTCTGACAAGCAGTCTGCAGAGCTACAACATGCATAATCTAATTTAGAATTACAATCTACACCAATTCACATCGTCAGAGGATGCAAATATAAACTGCAAAAATATCTTCAAGTAAAAGGTGTGTTGATAGTAAAGAGAAAAATGTAAACCCCTTATTTTCATCATATTGTAACACCACGTTCAGACTCTACCTCACCTATAACTTTTTTCCCCCGCAGAAATCAACCAGTAATGCGCCTTTAACAGCAAGCGTAATTTAATGTATCGAGACTACTTTCTGACTAAGTACAACTCAAACCTACTGTTTCGCTTATGCACCCTTTAAATACGTATCCACTCCTGTCTGAAGGGCTGAAGCGCCGAGAACTGAAAGCGAAACTGGCTCACTCTGCCACAGCTGAGAAAGGCAGACAGTAAACAATCAGCATGCGCCTTTTTAAACTTGTGCTGTGCTCCGGCGATTACTCGAAGGTATTACTAGCAGGAAGCACTGAGAAAGGCGCGGTTCAAAGCCACGGGTGTCCGTGGGTGCGGTCCCAGCGGCTGCCGGGTTTGTGAGAGGGCTCTGGGGGTGCCCCATGAGCTGCGCACCAAGGCAGGGGCAGCCGTGCCATGGCGGGTCCGCCACTCAGGCCGAGTCCCAGCCCCCGCCCGGCCTCCGCGCTGCGGCGGCGCCCGATCCCAGCCACGGTCCCTGCACACTCGAGTGCCCCCGCTCCCGTTCTTCGCTGTACGGGAACGCGGGTCCCCCGGCCCGCCGTGCCCGTGCCCGTGCCCGTGCCCGGCGGGACTCACCGCGGACGCGTCTCCCCGCTCCGGGCCGGGCTGCGGAGAGGCCCGGAATGGCGACGCCGCGGCCCCGCCGCCCCGCGGAGCAGCTGCGGCCCAGGGCGGCCCCGCGCGGGCCTCGCTCGGCCCATGGCGCGGCCCCGGCCCCCGCCCCGCCCCGGCCCCCGCACCCGCGGCCCGGCCCGGCCCGGCCCGGCGGGGCTCCCCGCGGGGGGACAGCGCCCCACGACTGCGGGGGTTTAACGAAAAAAAAACAAAAACCAAACCATCTCTGGAGCATCTCTCTTATGAGACTGCGGAAGCTGGGCCTATTCAGCCTGCGGAAGACTAGGAGGGAATTCGTTAATGCGTATAAGCATCTCAAAGGTGGGTGCCAAGATGATGGTGCCAGACTCTTTCAGTGGTGCCCAGTGATAGGACAAGGAGCAATGCCCATAAACTAAAACACATGAAGTTCCATTAACTGTGAGGAAGAACTTCTTTGCATTGAGGGGGGCAGAGCACTGGAACAGGCTGTCCAGGGAGGTTGTGGAGTCTTCCTCTCCGGAGACATTCAAAACCCACCCTGGACATGTTCCATGTAACCTGCTCTAGGTGACCCCGCCTTGGCAGGGGGGTTGGTCTAGGTGACCTCCAGAGGTCCTTACCAACCCTCACAGTTCTGTGATTCTGTGGAAACAAAACCCAGCCGAACAAACAAAACCCCACAAAGGATGGGCCTCTCTCACACACTAGAGAGGAATTTAAATAACAGGACTAGAACACAGAAATACCAAATTGTGAACAAATGGGAAGAATATCAACATTTTAAGTGCTGCTAGAGGCGCCTGTGCTTTCCTGTGCTGAGCACCAGCAGCTCACCCTGGCTCTGACAGGGTCAGCCTAAGACATACCAGGAGTGGCAGAAAAATGAAAACAAGGAACAAAAAATTGTTCAAAAACAATTGATTATGAGGACTGTAATAGTGATTCAGAAAGTCTCCGCTTCTTTTTACACTTCATCCCTTAGGTTTTAAAAGTAAAGCACAGAGTTAATTCCCAGGGTATGGAAATAAAGGATGAGCTGGTGCTGTAATTCAGGAGTACAGGGTAGGACAAGACATTCGTTTGCTAAAACAGGTGTGGGGAAAAAAAAGCTCTGGGTGCCTCCCTCCACCCCATCTAGTCAGAGGCTAAACTTTACGTTTACATGAATATATAATAAATTCCCTCCAACAGACAGGCATGATTCTCAGTGAAGCCAGGAGGAGCAGTGTACACTTACATGAGATTTCTGCTTTAAGTCCCCTATATTGCATCCCACATGCATAACCACATATTAGCACTCAGCCCAGCGACAGTCATAGGACGCTGTTTTTCTGTTGTTACAGGCAAGGCTTCTTCATTCCCAAAGGAATCATAGAATTATTTGGATTGGAAATTACCTTTAAAATCATCTAGTTTCAAGCCCCCTGCCATGGGCAGGGGCACTTTGCACTAGACCAGGTTGCTCAGACCCCCATCCAAACTGGCCTTGAACACTGCCAGGGATGGGGGGATCCATAGCTTCTCAGGGCAACGAGTGCCAGTGCCTCACCGCCCTCACAGTAAAGGATTTTTTACTAATACCGAATGTTTAATATCTAAGAAGAGGCACACCCAGGCAGGAGACAAGCAGCTTTGACTCCAAGTCCAAACGAGAAGCAGCACTAATGATAGCTAGTTGTAGCCATGAGCACCCCATATCAAAACCTGAGGTGCTCACACTGTACCATCGCACCGGCTCACACAGCACGGCCAGCGCGGCAGCAGCGGCCCGTCCCCCCTGCCCCCGCCCAGGGGCCGGCGCCCGGCCTGTCGGGCAGCTCCCTTGCCTCTCACGCTCTCCTCTCCACAGAGCAGCTCTACAGTCCCCTGGATCTGAAACCTACTGCTGGCACCGGCTCCCACAGCCCTTGTATCCCCGTTCCCTGCTCCCGCTGCCCGCGCCGGAGCGCTCACCTACCCCTCCAGCGAAGACACACGCCGCCTCCTCCTCCTCCTCCTCCTGAAAACGCTCAGGGCAGTAGACATGCACAAAGGTTCACAGATCCATACACGTGGTTTTCTTCTGGAACAAAAAGACTGTGATACGCTTAAAAACCAATAGGTTTAGTCCAGTTTTAGAAAACCTGACGAGGCGTGTGCTGACAGTAGGTGATAACTGTGCTCACTGAACTGGACGGGCAAATGACCAGGGCCACGAGATGCAATGGCCTCGGCACCGCTGTTATCTCCGCAGCCGCGGCACTGAGCGCTCTCCCGTTACCCCATCGACAATTCGGCTGTGCCAGGTCCCGGCCTGACCGCAGCCACAGCGAAAATCACAGCTCCCGGACATCCCCGCTTTACCTCGGCTCCCGCCCTGGGATCCCTCCTGCCGGGATTGCCATTCGCGGAGACTACAATTCCCGGCAGCCTTTGCTCCGCCGCCCTTCCCGTGGTGTGCCGCCGCGGACTACGCTCCCCAGCAGGCCTTGCGCCGCTGCCCCGCGGGCGGCAGAGGCGGCGCGGACCGCGTTGCGCACTGGGACGGGGAGTCTGTGCGGTCGCGCGTCGTTGCGGCCCGCGCGGGAGGCGGCGCTCTGACCTGGCGGGTTCGCCCGGGCCGTGTCCCGCCGCTCCCGCCGCCGGCCCCGCTCGCCGGGAAGATGGCTGCCGTCCGCAGGGCCCGCAGGGACTCTCGCTGCGTGGTGCGCTTCTCCGACCGAGAACTCTGCTAAGTGCCCCCCGCGGGCAGGGAGGATACACGGACCAAGCCGGGGGGCAGAGCCCCCGGGACGGGACAGCGCCGCCCGAGCGTCGGCAGCATGGTGAGCGGGCCCGGGCGGCGGGGGCTCGGCCGCCGTGCAGGGACGGCCGGGCGGGACCGGGACAAGGGGTGTGTGTGTGGGAGCGGCCCCCTGGCCGAATTGCTGACAGGCAGCCCTCCCCTGCCCGCCTGTTCGCCCCCGGGCACCGAGTGATGCCTGTGGGAAACGTGCCGTGGTCCCGCCCCACCGCGGCGAGACACGGCCGCCTCCCGCAGCGGGTTTTGGTCAGTGGGGCCGTTGGGTTCTGGAGCGATCTAGCTCTCCCTAGGAACGCGTGAACAAAATCCCTGTGTCATTACAGGGGAGCGTGCCCTTCCTTTCTCTTTCTTCCCTCGAAAATGTGGCTTAAAGTCACTCAGGAATTTAAAGGGCTCCGTGGGCCAGGGACTCGAGTTATTTGAGTTGTTATTTAACATATCAGAAATACTCCTTGGTTCAGTATTGCTTTATTGACTGCGCCTCAATATGGATTCAAGTATCCGTGATGAGAACTCAGTCATTCAAAGTTAAACCATTTATATCACACAGGAGCTCTTAAAATGTCTCACCACCGTTATAAAAGCCCTTTTTTTTAATACGGTGTTGCTTCTACCGCATTTACAGAAAAATAGGGCGGCTTTCTCATTTTTTTTGTAAAACCAAGAGGAATGTTAGGTGACGGTCACTGTTTGGCTTTGCCGTGCTTGCTCCTCCCTGAGTTCTGTGTGGTTAACACGTAACACAGAGCCCTGTTCAACTGGTGACACTCAGCTTCGAGCTGTTTCTGATCTTGGTTTTATTTTGCTGAAACAGAGATCAGAACTATTAAAGGACCTGATGTTACAGACAGTTTAGTAAGTGGTTTATGTACTCTGAGGAAATCAGCATGCAATTGTTGATTGCAAAACAAAACTCAACTGTGCAAATAAACTAGTTCTGCATTTGGCAAATGATTTCTAAAGCTTTGCTAGCAGATCAGAATCGAATCTATTCAGCTGACTTCATTTTCTGCAGGTTGCAGCCTAATTCAGATGTTTACTTTTGACATGTTGCCTTTTGATGGCTTGACAGACAGCTGCTTCTCCCAGCGAAAATTAATCACGCCAATCAGTCAGTACACACTATGATGTCTTGCTTTCAGTCAGGATGAAGTCACTGTTCCATGTGACAGCTGACTTGTATCAGGAGGAAGACCAGCAGCACAAGGATGCACAGTCTAGATTTATCCACTAAGTAGCAGTCAGAGCACAGTGTTGTGAATTTTAGAAACTATCAGTACAACACAAGTATTGTCAGAGTCGGGGCAAGGAGCCAGTTTTTACACTTTGTGAAGTGCTTTAGGTGTGATCTCATGAGCTGTCTGCAGGTGAAGGTCCTGGCTTCACAGTACCTGTGTTTACTCATTTGTTCTAGCAAAATTGTAGGGTTTCATCAGGTCAAATAAACAGTGGAAGGGTTGTTAATAGACATCAGTTTTCCAGTTCATTCCTGTGCAGTAGCAATGTCAATTAATTGCTTTACCAGTAAATTTAGAGGGGTGTCCACTTAGGCTGCTACCACTGCCACAAGACAGACCTTGATATGAGAGATTGCAGATCACACATACATACATACAGGGAAGGTAATGACAAATGTCAAAACTTCGGTTGTAATCATTTTCATGATGGTTTTTGTCAGCTTTCAGACTGTGGGCCAGGTATTCACAGTATTTTTGGTTTGAGTTGAGAGCATATTTAGGTTTTAAAGAACATCAAATGACATTTTGGATGCAGTTGGTCCACTGCCATGTCTGACTGACTCAGAAAGGAAGAAGTAGGGCAGTTGAACAGAGAGGAGGGGATGAAAATCGAGAGTTGAACAGATTAGTGTAATAAAAGGTTTTTGAATGAGGTTAACTTCATCCAGCTTCCTAACCTTCTAAGTAAATTCAGCACTTAAATCAGTTTGTTTACAGAGTTCAGAACTTAAAGGTTTCAATGGGTGTGCCTTTATATGCACAAGAAGATAGTGTGTTGATTTAGTTTAGAAATTGCTAGTTTCTGCATTTTGCAGATAAAACCAGACTGGAGAGCTGACTGGACATAATTCAGCTGCAAACCAGAAGCCTTGCACTCTGCACAGACAGAATTAGGCCTTATTTCTGTCAGCCCAGTGCCATAATAAATGCACTTACAGACACCCATTTCAGAGCTAGCTCATTCCTAGGCTGGCTGTGTTTTGCCTACAAAATATTCCTGGATGCTAATAATGTGGTAGGACTGTCGCAACTCTTAGAGCATTTACTCCCTGCAATTAAATTCTGGAATCAAAGCCCATGAAATTTCCAGGTTATTTATTTCTTGCTCAGATTTTATGCCACTAGTGGTTTGTCGTGTTCTGGCTCACCTGTTTCCTCTACTGGGAAATTTAAAATGTACAGAAATTAAAAATGAGAATGTAGAAATAGATGCAGTATCTGTTTATCTTCAGCCAACCAACCATGTCTATCAATTGTAAAAGATAAATTATCTGAGACATCAGTGAAAACATTTTTACAGATGACATCCAGTAAGTTTGTGGTCATTGGGGAATCTGAAGACATATGCGAACTCCAGGGAGGTGCTTGTCACCGAGACTAAAGGTTGCCTTCCCACCATGTTTGCTAGTATTCTGTAGTTTGATCAGAACTTCCAGATGCTCTAAAAATGGTATACATTTTCTGAGTACAAGAATGCTTTGATTTCTGCACTTTGTGCAGGAGGTAGAGATTTCTTTTTGAGAGCTTGGTAGAATCTCGCTGACAGAATGTTGCTTGAGGTCTCTGAGCACTGTGTGCAATAGTGGGAAGTAAAACTGTTGTACGTGGTTGTGATAATCTTAATGTCAGGTTTGCCTTCTTGTAATCTCACTTTGCATTATCTACTTGCAGAACTACAGATGTGAATTTCAGTGCAGAATGGTAGAAAAACTGGTTTTCTTCAACTGCAGGAAGAACCTTAAACAAGTGTTTTAGTTGAGATTTTGGGTTTTTTCCCCCCCCTTACTGGCATCTTGACTGTTGTTGTCATTGTAGTGGCTTGTCACTGATGCTCAGAATTAGTTTTCCTTTGTTTTAGTATAGCCTCTATAAATCTCAGTATATTTCACAATGAGAATTAACTTGCATATTTTTAAGCTTCCCACTTAAACTAGTTTGCTTAACTTCCTATGTAGAGCCCTGTTAAGTTTAGTCAAAGGTCTTCTTTCAGGTCTTATTTGTTTAACCTGTGTCACAGCTGTACTGTAAATAAAACCAGCTGTCAAGCTCTCATGCTAGCTTTTTGTTTTATTTTCCAATACCTTTCCCGTTTAGTTTCACGTGTATATATAAAGTATCTATTGTTATTCAAAGCACTTTTGTGCTCTTGCAAATACTAAACAAATCAAAACTACTGGTTATCTTTAGAATGAGAAGGTAGTGATTAAATTTTAATTTGTGGAACAAAGCATATTATTGTTTAATACTGAAGCTTTTGCTCTCTGCTTTGATGTAGATTCTGAGTGTATTTAGTCAGGTGTATGCCATTGTATGGAAGCATGGAAGCCTTCAAGTGATACACAACTAATCTGTGTTGGATTAACCTGTCTAAAATGCAAAACCCATCTTCATTGAGTTAATAGGGAAGTACAACTGATGTCAGTAGTTTTAAAGTTAATTTTTGTCAAAAAAAGTGGGGGAGTGCTTAGTTTTTTTTTAATGTGTGTCCATGACAGTTGTGCTTTGTGAATGTGCTGTAGGGACTTACGCAGACCCTATTTGACTGCTCTCTACTAGGCAGAAGCTGAAGAAGATTGTCACGCTGATTTGGTAAGAACTGATGACAGTGAAAGATCTGGTGAAGCAAATCTTCAGGTATGTCTCTCATGCTAGTGGGTTTTTACAAACATAGTACTGCTGTGATTTAAGCTGCATCACTTATCCTCATTTAGTTACCACACATCTGTTGATCTGACAAATACTTAATCTATCTGCCCCTCCAAAACTGAGATAAATTTTACATTGTGTTTCAAATGTAAAATTCAGTCTTCAGTTGTCTGTGTAGATGAAAAGAAAGTTTGTGACAGATCTGGAATTTCTTTGAAGAACTGTAGGAATTGGACAGCAGTTTCTGTATGGATCAAACTCCAGTTTAAGTTGTCACTCTCTACTGGACCAGAAAGCTGATAAAAGCAGTGTAATAGAGAAGTGTGTTCTTTTACAAGACTAGATTTCTGTGTAGTTGCTCCTCAAAAGTTGTGATGATTGCAAGAGACATATAAAGTGTAACATCAAAGATGCTGAAAAAAAGGCATGGCAAGTATTGTAACTTGTCTTGTTTCACAGAGCATAGTCCATACTTTTTAAAAGAGGAGAGAGTAAGGTCTTATTTGTATATTATATAAATGACCACCTTGATTGTCAGAGAGCTTAGTATGCTTGTGTACAAAAAACTAGGTTTCCTAAATTTTAATTTTAAGAGCAAATTGACTTCTTATGATAATTATGCATAAACAAGAACAAATATGATCATGTCTGGAAAGAACACTTTCCTACAGAATCTTAGGTCATAACCGTAGTACTAACAACCACTTCTTGAAACATCAGTTCTTCTTCTGAGGTGAACAGTCCAGAAAAAAGCACTTTTGTTATTGAATGAGACTGAACAATTACTTGTGCACCTTTTTTGTTTCATTTAAAACAGTTGCTCGCTCTTTGTGCCTACATTCACTGAAGCCATCTAAGACTTAGATACGTAAAGCATAGTTTTGAAATTCTTTTTTATGTTTGTACTTTATAATTTCTTCTCAGAAGATATACTGTCTGAATATGTGATACTAAGTAGAATTAATCATGTTTTTTAGGCAGAGCTCCAGATGTTCCGAGCTCAGTGGATGTTTGAGCTTGCCCCAGGTGTGAGTTCTAGTGGGTTGGAACCTCTGCCATGCAGAGCATCGTCAAGAGGACCTGGACTAAAGTCTGTTGATGCCAGGGGAAAACAGGAGATAGCAAAAGAGGAAAAGGTACAGAAAAAGATGCTTAATTTTGAGGTTTTATTTGTCTGTATTACTGTTCCAGTATAACTATTCTAAAAGCTAATGCTGAATTAAACCTGGAGAAACAACAGAGGTTATTATCTCGTTGTCTCCATACTACATGTCTTCATAATTCTACACTGATTTTTCTAGTCTTTATGTTTGCCTTGGTCTTACCTTTGCAATCTGCTTTCTGAAAGACTGTAGGTAAAGGGTGAGTAGCAGAAATATAGATGGTTTGTTGACTGGAAATTCCAGTTATGTCTTGTAGCACATGAATATGTCTTCTCTATTTATGGAATTATTTTGTTCATCTGTCATAGGGTACAGTAGGTAAGATCAAAAATAATTCTAAGTCAAGTGATATTGCACTTACTTATATTGTAAATATTGTTATTTTATATTATCCTTATAAATACATTTATATCGTATTTATACGTATTTATAAGGAATTAAATAAGTGCTCTGTGTAATTTTTTGTGCAGGCAAAAGAACTTTTCCTGAAGGCAGTGGAAGAAGAACGAAATGGGGCCCTTTATGAAGGTAATATGGAAGTCTACAATGAACACCCTTATTGTAGAAAAATCTAACACCCTCTAATTTATGGGAAAATCTGCAGGGTGCCAGTGAACTTAAACTACAGGCTAATAGTCATTTGAGAGCTCCATTATTCAGAAAAGAAAACAAACATGCTATAGAAGGAACCATCATATCACAGTTCTAAGGTTGAGGTAAAGCTAAAAGTAACATCAAGGAAGAAATTTCTAGCTTTCAGGCAAAATAACAGTATCTTGAAATACTGCAGTTTAATGTAGCACTAGATTGCTTCTTCATATAGAATGCTTCTTTATGTGACTTCTGTAACATGAAATTAGCATAATAATTAATCAAGACAATATACTGTATTTCCTGTGCTCACAGTTCTCATTGTTCCATTGTGAACAAAACTACTTAATCTGTGGAATGTTTTGTTGTTTGATTGTGGGGTTTTTTTGGTGGGTTTTTTTTTTTTTTTTGAGGATGCTGTTTGGGTTTGGTGGTTTTTGTTTGTTTTTTAATTAACACATCCCACTAAAATAGCTTTTTCTTGAATTCCTGAAGTGAATGTTTAAGTCTGGTAGTCTTTGAGGTTTGTCATAAATCTTTAAGGTGCTTAGCTTGCTTACCTGCACTCTTGCTATCAGCACTAGTAAAAATGGAAATTCAAAGTTTTCTTTCTCATATTCAGTGTTCAGAATCTAGAGAGTAAGAAGTCTGTCCTAACTTCCAAGTCCTGTAGGTCAGTAGTGGAGATATCAATTTTCTGTTTCTTCCATGTGAGAAAGAAAGCGAAGCAGAACGTTTGTGCCATCCTGCTCATCCACCAGAGGGTTTGAGCACTGTCTTTAAGTGCAGCTGCAAAATAAGTTAAGATAGAAAAATCTGAGAGAACTCTGGAAGCTCCTGAAGTCAGCCACCTGCTGAATACAAAATTTCCACTCCACATGGGAATTTTCCTTCTTTTTCAGGGGATTTCTGGTTGTTATTTCATATCTCATATTAACTGAGACAAATATGAGTCCCATGTAGTTAATAAAATCAGTTGTCTCAGGTTCTAATTTATTATGTGTTTTTACCAGGCAAAATTACTTTAGGCTAGGAAAGATATGGTGGGTGTTTGGTATAGAATTAAATGCACAGTAAAAAATATGTCAGAACTAAAAATCTGGTACATATTTAGGAAATCGTGTACACGATTGTGAAGGTTCTTTCTGAGTAAATTAAAAAGAAAAAGGTGAGGAAAGCAGTCTGTTTAACCATTGTGTATATAAAATGGAAGCTGTGGCTTCATCTGCTTCAGTGCACTCCTTGTATGTTAAACATAGCAGCAGAGAAATAGTAATATCTACCAGAGTTCCATTCACAGAAGTGTTTCAGACATCTGGATTGCATGAATATGAATTCATCTTTCTCAATTGAATTTGATTTGAGACTTAGAGAACGAAACTGAACTGTTTCTGCACATAGATCTATGTGGGACCTTCGAGGCATGGTCCTATGCTGGACACAGATCTATTACTGGGCACATGTTGGGACATCTGTTTTCAGACCAGGCTTTTATTTGCTGACCTGGCCCAGGTCACCAGAATCCAAGCCTGCTTCTGAAATCTGCTGATACCTGATGTTTGTGAGACAGTTACGTGCTGCAGCTTGTTCTTGCTTAAGTACAGTAGAGGCCTTGTCTGCAAGATTAAGTGCTAAAGGTGAGACTGATCTCTATTTAGCTGGCTGCTGGTATTTCTGATCCTCAGCAGCCAGTGATACTATTTGTCAGTCACTGGCCCTGACGTGAACTCAAGGAAATAGGAACACTTCCTAGCCTCAAACTCAGGTTTCTCAGACTCACTACACAAATTCTGAGCTCCACACTCATTGATGATTTATTTGAGTTTTGGTTTTAGGAATCCAAGCTGAAGAAGAATTGCCATCTGATCTTGGTATCATGATGTGGGAATACAAAGAAACATATACATGCATACATGATTTTAATACTGGTATTAAAATAGATTTAGTGTACATACAACCAATTCATTTAAATTAAGAAGGATTCACAGAACTGACTCTGAAGAAAGACATTCTGCAGCTTAAATAAGCTTAAATAACAGTTTGTTGCCACAGTGATGTTCCTGAACCCCTTTGTCTACTCAGTGTTTGTAGGATCTTTGTACTGCAAGAGGCAGAAGTATTTTGTCTGTGTGTGAGAAAAGCATGCAAAACCCCATCTGTGAGGTTTTCCTTCACGTCCCATAGTTTTGTGACAAGGCTGCTTTCCTCACCTTCAGTGTGTTGAGTGGCTTGCTTCTGTGCCTTCTTTAGTTCCCAGGAGTTTCCATAGAGAAATTGTTATGTTTTGCATTTATTGTTGAAATTTTAAAATTGCAACAATGTTTTATTCATCATTCCTACCTTTGTAGTGTTGTTTATGTCTGCCTGTCTGTGCTATTCCAGGGACTTAAGCTACCTGCATCATTTTTCTCTTTCATTTAACTTAGGGCTAGTTATGGATCTTCTGTCTAAAATCTTAACAGCTTGTTGAGAAATCTTTGCAAGTGCTGCGTAACAAACAACATCAGGACTTTGTAATGTTTTAATGTAAAATTTTCTACTCCATAGTTGAATTTGTGGTAATTAAGGTAAATCTGTAAAAACTAAAACACATCTGAGATAACTCTTTATTCTGAAAACGTTCATGAGGTTTTTAGTTTTGAAAGTAGGTACTTAATGTTCCTCTCTTCTGTATTGAATTTAAACCTAACAGTTTAGACTAAATAAGCTTTCCTGGGCAAAGGTGTTTTCCACCTTTTTAGTGCTTTTAGCTGGAACCATCTCTCTGAAAACAGTCTTTGCTTTGATAAGCTAGTATGGGTATCAGATATGTTTGAACATCAAACCTTTATTTTCAGCCATCAAGTTTTATCGTCTGGCCATGCAGCTTGTACCTGACATAGAGTTTAAGATCACCTATGCACGGTCCCCAGATGGCGATGGAGTTGGAATGAGGTGGTAAGTATGAAATTTTACTAACTAAGTGCACAGGCATACTGAAACATGGCATTTTGTTTCTGAAGGATATTAATACTCTGTAACATGCAGTTTTAAGTCTCTTAGTATCTGGAAAACCTACCTAATGTCAGTTAGTAGACTGCTTCACAGAACAGTTACAGATGTGTTAGTCCAAGGAGGACTTTTCTATATTTTTCGAAGACAGGCTTGTTTGGAGCTAGCTGATTTCAGGGGGAAGGATTACAAATAGTTATGTTGTTACTTAATTTAAAAAAAAAAAAAGCATCAGTCACTTCGTTTTGTTTTTTGCTCATCTACAAAGGTGTAGATGACAAAAAGAGTAATTAGTTAAAGCTTCATAGTACAAAATAAGCATCTTACTCAAACAGTGGAATAATCTGTTCGTGTGCTAACACAGCCAAATGAGAGCATTTTCAGTAGATCAATACATTTAGAAGCTCAAAGATTGCAATCTGAGTAGTCTAGTCTGTCATCCTTACATGCATCAGAATACCCCTAGCCTCAGTACAGGGGATGTGTAGTTACTTATGGTTGGTGTAACATGAGCCCAAGACTTCTGTTTAAGGAGGGCCAAAACTGCTGTTACAGCCCTCGCAGCCAAACGTAGGCAAGCTTAGGAAACAGCTTCCCAATTACTTGCTTACTCATAGCAGCCATCGGTGCTGCTGATAGCTGCATCAAGAAATCAAGAGTTTTAAAATGGACAGTGAAAAAGGAAAGCACAACCATGTCCCTGTGGTATTACTAGGTCAGTCTTGTTGCCCCAGGATAGTACAGCTCCAGTGCAGCAGTTGACTTAATATAAAACAGTGCAAGATGAGCTAAGTGCTTTATTTACATCCATTTTTTTCATTTCTGAATGTGTTGCTGGCATGAAATATTTGCTGTGCATTTGTGCACTAGGAAAACTACTGGATCATGCTCTATGGTCATGTAAAAATCTTAGTTTTCATAGGATTCTTGCTTAAGCATCATTTTTACTACTCCATTAAGGCTCTCTGACATGAAGTTGGGTGGAAGTGGTCCTTCTGGAGGGTAGGAAGGCTCTGCATAGAGATCTGGACATGCTGGATCAATGGGCCAAGGCCAAGTGTTGGGTCCTGCACTTGGGTCACAACAGCCCCACACAGAGCTACAAGCTGGGGGCGGAGTGGCTGGAAAGCTGCATGTTGGAAAATGACCCTGGGATCCTGGTTGATAGTTGTCTGAACATGAGCCAGTGTGTTTCCAGGTGGCCAAAAAGGCCGGTGGCATCCTGGCCTGTATCAGGAATAGTGTGGCCAGCAGTGATTGTCCCCCTGTACTCAGCACTGGTGAGACCACACCTCAGTGCTGTGTCCAGTTCTGGGCCCCTCACTGCAAGAAAGACACTGAGGGGCTGGAGGGTGTCCAGGGAAGGGCAGTGGAGCTGGTGAAGGGTCTGGAGCACAGATCTTACAAGGAGCAGCTGAGGGAGCTGGGGGTGTTAAGCCTGGAGAAAAGGAGGCTCAGGGGAGATCTTACTGTTCTCTACAACTACCTGAAAGGAGGTTGTATTGAGGTAGGGGTTGCTCTCTTCTCCCAAATAACAAGCAACCGACCAGACAAGAAATGTCCTCAGGGTGTGCTTTGGAGTGGATATTAGGACAAATGTCTTCACAGAAAGGGTTGTCAAGCACTTTGAACAGGCTGCCCAGAGAAGAAGTTGAGTCACCGTGCCTGGAGGTATTTAAAAGATGTGTACATGTGGCAGTTAGGGACATGGTTAGGGACTTGGCAGTGCTGGGTTAATGGTTGGGCTTGATGATCTTAGAGGTCTGTTCCAACCTAAATGTTTCTACAAATCTGTGGATTTTTATTTAGTTTTTTAAGTGTTGCTGTACTGTTCCCAGCTCTGTGTGGCAGTGGGTGAAAAACAACCGGTAGTTTCAATTGGTTAAAAGCGGCTTTTGTAGAGATGTATTTTTTTGAGAGATTTTGTTTGTGGTGTTTGTGCTTTTTGAATTACTGTTGTAGGTGTTTCATACAGTCTTAATGAGAAAAAACAAATTACATAATTAGATTTGAAAAAACAGTTTACAGTGTGGCCTGTAGGTACTGGGACCAGCCATCATAATCATCAAAATAAAGGAAGGTATGTTCAGTGCAACATCTTACTGTAGTCTTAGTTATGACAGGCCCAAACAAAATTGTCTTCTCTATGATACTTTAAAACCCATTGGTAGGCCTACTAGTTGCTTGCTTATATTCTCAGCTCATTCTATTAGCTTGTTTAAAGTAGAATTGAATAGTATTAAAAAGTGACTGGAAGATTTCTTAATTGGCTTGTATACCAAGCCAGGGGAAAGAACGTGTTTTGTGATGTGCTCAAGGAGTTTTATGTAGTTTCTGGTTATTTGGGGCAAGCAAGCAGGAAGCTATTAAAAGATCTTATTATGACATACAACTTAAATTTAGATTTTTTTTTTTAATGTGGTAATGTTTTTTTATCACTTAGTAATCCTTCAAGTTTACTGTTGAGTAGCAAGCTTATTGTTTCCATTCTGCTATCTTGTTCTGGCTCCTAAAATTTATTATTTCTTCCTATTTACAGAATAGGTACAAAAATAGTTATCCTTCATTACTGTTGAATAAACCCACCGAGGATCCCTCTTTAGTGAATAACACAAGAGTGAAAAATAATCCTTATTTCCAATATCTTACATTATATGATAAGGATTACAAAATACAACTTCTTTTTATTTCCTGCATATGCCATATTTTAGACAAAGTGCAAGATGAGATTTGTCTTTTCATAGGGTCAAGAAATTCTTCGATAACTTCACTAAAAAACTCTCAAATACAGAAAAACACCTGGATGGGAATTTAATGAAAAAACCCCAGTTGTTACTGTCAGAGGCATTCCAGCAACATCTAAATGAACTTGATAAGATTTCAGTAGTTGTTTTATTGTATGATGAAATGAGATTGCTTTAAAAACATACAGGAAACAACTCTGTTGAATGAGAGTAAGGCAGTGGATTGATGCCAAGATGAGGACATCTGTGGGTATGTTTTGTCCAATATTACAGTGTTGGCATTGCACCTTTTATAGTGTTGAGGATAACAAAGAGGATGACAAAATGGCAGATCTCCTGACGGATTTCCAGCAGCAATTAACTCTTCAGGAATCTTCAGTTAAACTTTGTCAGCCTGAAGTTGATGTCAGCCAGACCCATATCTCAGGTATGAGTTAAGATACACTGTAAGAGTTGAGAGGCAGAATTTATGTAGATGTTTCAGTTGATTAAAACATTTGCCTCCTTATTTCAAAAGCCACCTTTGAAGAAGTGCATACATTGTCTCTTTATTTACTTCTATAGTTAGATACAAAGGAGAAAAAATTATCAACTAGGTAAACAAATCTTGTTCTCATACGAGATCTTGTCTTTATCACACAAGCTGTTTCCGTGTAGTTTTTCTGATTCGAATTTTCAGGATCAGAGGCATATTTAAAAGTAGTAACTTCTTGGAATGACTTGCTGAAGTAAGTGTATTGCAGTTTTCCCTCCGGTTCTTTTGGTTTGGTTGCAAATACGTATCACAGTTTTTAACTGTGAGTAAGAGACAATTGTTCTGTGAAGAGTATGCATTTTTACATTTCTTGATTTTATCTGATTTTGTGTGAGATTTTTGCAACAAATGTGTTTTCAGGTTCAGAAAGAGTATATAACAAGGCTAGAAAGTCTTTTGAAGGTTAATGACTTCCAGTGCTTCCGTTCTAGGACAGTTATCCTGAGACTTCTTTATGAGATCTAAATTGTAGAGAGTGTGTATGAGCTATGATCTCTTAAAAACAGATGCCTTTGTTCTGCATCCTAAATTATCAGTTGCATTTTGAAATCTTGGCCTGATCTCCTTTGTTCTGGTCAAGGAAAGAAAATAAAGTGAAGCAAATCAAAGCATAAAGAAAATAGGGTTTTAAAAACTATTTTATTTTAATAACTGCTGCATTGTACACTTGGGAAAATGTATTTTCTTTTTTTGCCAATAAAGACAAGATATTGCAGACATTACTCTAAAATGATCTCAGGAGATGTGTCCTTTGAGAAGCAATGTTGGTCTCCTTCTAGATTTATATTCTGCTTTCCAGCCAGCCCTGTGTTATAGTATCTTTTTTACTGACTTTCTTATAGCAGAATGAAAACTTCTAAAAAATCACAATGTCTGCTTCAGAAGTTAGTAGGCTGTAAAGGATCCTTTATGGATACCACATCTAATCTATAGTGACCTTTTAAGTTAAAGATAATTTTTTTTTGTTCTCTGGCATTGGGCTACAGTGTGAAAAGTAGGATTTTTTAATGGAAAGTCAAAAGCCAAACCTGGAATTATAAATAACCTGTTGATTTACAGGTTGCATCTAACAAGGATTTCTTTTCTCTTTTAAGCATTACCTATGGAAGTACTAATGTACATTTTCCGATGGGTGGTTTCAAGTGACTTGGATCTAAGATCATTGGAGCAATTATCTCTTGTTTGTCGAGGATTTTACATTTGTGCCAGGTATTGTAGATAATTTACCTAGAGTGAAGCTTCTCTTTGCACTAAATATGTCCTGCTTTTCCTTCCCATGGACATTTTCATGTTAAGCTCCTTACAGTGCTAATCAGTTTTTGAATACACTACTAAATGGTATGTGAGATAGATGACTTTACTGTAATAAAAAATCTAGCAGAAAGTATTACTTGCTTTACCCTGTTTGCAAATTAGTTTCGGGTCTCCATAATAGCGTCTGTTATGTTGTCTTCATACAGCCACACAAAGAAGTGCCAGGGTGCTGCAGTGTTGTGGTTCTGTGCTTGGATGAAAATGACACTCTGTTCTTAAATTTTACTGGAAGAGGAAAAAGCTTTCAAACACACCAGGATTAAGTAAAGTAGTCAAGGGTTTTAAATTATGAGCTATTTCTGTTGGAGAAAGTTTCTTTTAGTTGCATCCAAACTAAGTAAGGGAGTGTTACTTTGATATATCAAAGCTAAACAGGGTTTGTAGGGAAGTTATGGGGTTTGCTTTTCTCTCATTGTCACTAGAGATCCTGAAATCTGGCATCAAGTCTGCTTGAAAATATGGGGCAGGAGCTGCAATAAACTTGTTCCATATGCGTCTTGGAGGGACATGTTTTTGGAAAGGCCTCGCGTTCGATTTGATGGTAAGCAGTACTTTTGGAAATAGTTCTAACTATGTGTGTAGCCATGACAGAAACAGTCAGGTGGGTTTGATGTTTATGACCTTGTTGTTGTTAGACCTAATGTGAATTTGTCCGTGCATTTGAATTTGTAGAATGTCTGCAAAGAGAAGGGAAAGGTGCAAGGGATGAAAATAAAAACTTCCATGTATTTAAGTAACAAAAGCATATCAAAAGTTTTAGATTATTGCTTTTTCATCATAAATATTTTATGTTCTTCATTTTTATTCATATATCTTCCTTTTCTGTAGGTGTATATGTCAGCAAGACAAAATACATACGTCAAGGAGAGCAGTCTCTTGATGGTTTCTATAGAGCATGGCACCAAGTGGAATATTACAGGTAGAGCTGTAGTACAATGAGTGAGTGAAATGTTTCTCTCTCTTAAATTCTTTAAATCCACCCCTGGCTATTGCAGACAATAATCATTCTGTAAAACTGAATGGGACTGCTACCGTGTGTAAAGTAATGTGTATTTTTTGAGAATAGGTTTTAGAAATAGGATTTATTATGATAATTAGAAATGAGCTTAGAAACATGTTTCATCCTCCCTTAAACCATGTCACGTGGCTAAAGCTTGAACACTTGCAACAGTTAATACTCATCTGCAGATTTCTTTCCCTAAACAACTTTTGCTTTACATTTCTGATAGAACACATGACACAATTCAGCAAAGAGAATACATGCGATTTTATAAGAGTAGTTGTTTAGCTCATGTGTAATCAGTTGTAAAAATCAAGAGGCTGGGCTTTCTCAGCTTGCTGTAAATGCCTTGCCATTTGTTTCCTCAGCCTGTTTTTATTCTGTTGTTCATCTTGCTGTTCCCAGCATTTGTTGTTTCATTCTGCTGTCCCTTCTGAGGCTGGAAGCTGTTCATAGAAACCGTGGAACCTGATGGCTGTTGCTGTAGTCTCAAACATCAGCACAGTACTTAAAAATCAATTGGATTTCAGAACCTGAGAAAGTCCATATGACATTGCTAATTCTGTACTGATACTGTAAGAGATTTTGTTGCATTGGTCTCAGTGGATGCTAGGAATGGAGAAACTTGAGGTCAGTTTTGATCCCAGGGTAGCCACCTTGCTTTGGTAGAGGTGACAAAACCTTATAACTCTTCATAACTTCCTCTTCCAATATTCATAACTCTCTTTTGATTTCTGGTCTCTTTTTCTGTGTGACAAAATGTGTTTTCAAATGCTATTACTAATTAAGTTCTAAATCCTTCTGGGTAACACCCTGTGATTTTAAAAGCAAACAAACAGGAAAAAAGACAGGAAAAGGATGTATTTTCTAGTTTTGCATTGTGTAATTATGTTTTTGCAGGTATTTGAGATTCTTTCCAGATGGTCAAGTTATGATGCTAACAACTCCTGAAGATCCTCAATCTATAGTTCCTCGCTTACGGACTAAAAACACCAGGTTATTGACATAAAGTATTTGGCTCTGCAGTTTCCATTTTGCTTTTACCTAGCAATTTCTATTTACTTTTATCTCAGATTCTATATCCCGGCTTAGCAAAACAATGTTATTTATATTGTGTTATAGATGTTTATAATTCTCTCCTAAGAACTACAAAAAATTTGATGTTTATGCAAAGATATCTTTCCTTTTAGGGTCCTCATACTGTAATTAGATTTAATTTGTGGGTTATGTGATTTGAAATTTTTAAGGCATGTAGATGGAGAATGCCTTTTAAAGATACTGTTTGGTTACTGACTTCCTTCTCACACTTCCTTAGCTGAAGGAAAGTAAAGATTTCAGTGGGATATGTCGAAATTATTACTTCTTGATGTTTGCACATAAAAACATAGAAAATCATTTGCAACTTCAAAACAGGTTTGAGCTGTTCACCAGAAATCTGTAAATATTTAGCAGTAGGCTAGGTAGAACCAACTAACCTACCTTTACTGTCCTGTTTGGGAAAATTCGAAGCACTTCCCAAAATGTTTTCATCATTTATTATCATTGATGAGCCTTTACTGAATGCAATTAAGAAATAGTTTCTATAATTTTGCTATGTAGTCAGTCTTTGTTTCGTTGCTGATATTTGTATTATAAGAATATCATGCTTTTGAGACACAGAATATTTTTATGACCTTGACATTATCCTTCTTTTTAACCTTCCAGAACAGATGCAATCTTGCTTGGCCATTATCGCCTTTCCCAGGAAAAAGACAATCAAACCAAAGTATTTGCTGTAATAATGAAGAAGAAGGAAGAGGTAGGTAGAAAAATACAATAGAGGAGAAATAGATTAAGGAGGAGGCTCCTAAAAAGATTTTACTCAGACTGAATGTTTTAAGGGACCCAAAGATTTGCTTTACACCAAAGGATTAAAAAATTAATTTAATTTTTTAAACGGTTTAAAAATATAAATAAATAACCTTGGTGATTTGTCCCCAGATCTGTAATAAATTTTAAGGCAAATGAATGTCTGGTTCACATTTAAACAGTTGTTCTCCCCCTTAGGCTTAATTTCCAAGTATGGTGCTATTAGGTGTCACCATTGTTTACAGAAAAGAAGGATGAACAGGTCATTTTCTAAGATCAGATTTGACTGTGTGCAGTTATGTCCCACAACATTTAGTAAAACTAGATAAGCATTATTTGTTAATTGAACTCTGAATGATTTGATTAACTTACTTAAAAAATCTTCTGATTATCAAAGTGCTAGTCAAGAGAAACTTGTGAAGAGTAAGAAGTGTTACAGTGAGTATGCACAGTTGGGTGGTGTCCTCCATGCTTATTTTGCTTTCTCTGAAAACTTCCTCCATCATTAACATACACATTTAAATATTTTGAAGGAACAGTAGTACTTGTTTTTAAGTATCAGAGTTTTACCAGTCTGGTCTCACAGTTACTCAGGATAAATAGTTGTACAATGTGTTCTTTGTAGGTCATGAAACTTCTTATTTCTCTGTACAGAAACCAGTTGATTACCACAAATACAGGTATTTCCGCCGAGTTCCTACTCAAGAAACAGATCACAGTTTCCATGTAGGACTACAGTTGTGCTCCAGTGGGCGCCAGAGGTTCAACAAACTTGTGTGGATACATCATTCTTGTCACATCACTTGCAGGTGAGTAAATGGAGAACAAGAGCAAAGAAGGATACTAAACTGTAAAATTAAAGGTGATGTTAATTTGTCCAGTACCAAGTACAAAAAATGTAAATTTAGAGTCTGAGACTTAGGTGGCTTTAAAAAAATGTCATTAAAACTGTAACTGGTCCTGATTTTAACTTTTACGTAAAGAAATCCCAAGATTTTAGTAAACTGTTATAATGCTAATAAGAAGTTTCCTAAGTAGTATAAATGCAGTATTTTAGCTTTTTAAAGGACTTACTCAGAGTGTTTGATTTTGGAACTGAATCAGGGTTGAATGACTTAATGCGGTGCTAGTGAGGGGGTGTGGAAAGTGTATATTCATTAAGATATATATCTTTTCCACTGTGGATGTGCAAACTAAAGATGTCTGTACTTGTCATGTGAGAACTGTAATGTTTACTAACTATATAATTCAGCAGTGCAGAGTATTGGCATGTGACCAACTGTTCTGATCACTAACCAGGCAGGAGCCATGACCACTGTTCTTGCACCTGACACTCCAAATTACTGGCAAGTTGGCTTTCCAGATGTTTGATGTTGGCAGTTAGGGTAGATTTAGGCCTTATCTTCCAGTGTTCTTAATCTTTATATTCAGTGTTTTTATAGGAACATAGCTCAGCTGTTGAGCTGTGAGAATATAAAATACAGGAAATAAACTACTGGTGGTTGGGAGTATAGGTAACTTCCATAAACAGAAAAATTGGTTTTGTAAAAGCTAATGTTGTCATACCTATTTTTTGAAGAAGTGTGCATATTGCAGACATTCTTTTCAGCATGAAGTTTCTGTACTGCTTAGGTCTTAGAGCTCATAATAAGAGTGGAAAGGGAAAGTGGTTTCTTAGATATGAAAGTAGAAGTGAATTCTGTCTAGTGTGATTCAGCCAGTACTCAAATGCTTTCAGAACAAGACATTACAAAAGACACTTTATTCCAACTGTAGTTTGATGCACACACTGTACTATGGAACGTGATTGCATTATTGAGGGACTCCAACAGCAACTTGTGTCTAATTTAACTCTTAAAATGCTCTTTGCAGATCGACTGGTGAGACAGCTGTTACTACTTTCGACATTGACAAAATGTACACCCCTTTGTTCTTTGCACGAGTGAAGAGTTTTACTGCATATTCAGAGAAGCCACTCTAAGAAACACCTTCTCCTCTCACTACTTTTGCATGAGTAAAAGGTTGTAGCTAATAAGCACTTAAGTTATAAATGTGTATATATTTGGAGCATTTTAAAATTCTGGGAATTTTTTTGAAGGCAGTATGTTCTATTTGATTGTGAATGGTTGGGATTTTGTTTTGAGATCAAGCTTATGAGTGTTAAACACCTTTTATTTGTGATAAGAATTTGATAATGAAGTTTTGTTTTGTTGTGTTGGGTTTTTTTTAAAAAATATTTTTAAATCAGTCTGGTTAAAATGTGAATCTTCATCTGCCTAGACACTGATTTGTTCAAAAGGAATCAGTAGGAAAATCTCATTGTCCATGGGACAATGTGTATGGTCTCTGGTGAAGACTTATGAAAGGGAGAAAGTTGTCATCTGTTAAACTGTGTGACTTAAAAGAACTTCAAATAAATGTTTTCTTTAAATTAAACTTATTTTGTTTGCCTTTAAGATCTGGCATTTTGTGAACATCAACCTTAAGGAAAAACAATCAAGGGCAAGCAAGCACGAAGTTTAAAATTTAACCGCCGAGGTACATCCCCACCAATGCAATGGTGTCAGCTGGTCATCAGTGTAATTGATGCAATGTAATGATCTTGGTAGGAGTTCAGTGGAGCCTGCCTTCTCCACGGGCTGTGTGTGGAGGGGAGAGGGATACGGGCAATGAGTTGTTCCCATGTACTGTAGGATGAGTTTGCAGGTCCGTGGCCCTGCTTGGGGAGTGTCCCAGTGCAGGGGTGAAATGCTGCTGTGTACTGCTCATGCACTGGCCTGGTGTGAATGCACAGGTAGGCAGGGCTCACTTGGACACCATTGTAACATGCTACAACCCTTCATCTAACCTTGCCACACATGCTGTAAACCCTTGGAGCATTTGTTTTACTAAGATAAATTTTGAGGCTGCTGTAGATGTTCAGGTGCTGTGTACTGCTAATCATAAAGTGTACCTTGAGGTCTGGTGCAGGTACTGTACGCTGCTTCTCCTGCATATATCGCTTGGGGGTGTAGTGCAGACATTGTAATGCTGCTTATTCTGTGTGTATCTTGGATCCTGGAAGAACTGAAGCTTTTTAGTGTAGTTTTTTTTAAGCCATTTTGCATAATTTACCTTTGACCATCTTGTTTCAAAATACTGATCTGGACTTGAGGACTAAAATGTGAAAGCTGTGGAAAGGACTATACTTGTTCTATAATTTATAAACTGTATCATTGCAAGGAGCTACATGATTAAAAAATACATCAATAAATCATGATTTTGAACATGCAATCCCTTGCAATTTCTTATTTTCCCAAGAAGTCCTTATTTTCATACAGTTAATGGTGTTAGTTATGAGCTACCATGCATAAACTACATGCCAGGCAAGATTGACAGGTACAATTAACCTCTTAACGACTTTTTATTACACTACTTATAGGTTAGCTGAGAAAAGTAGAGCAGTTTTCAGGTGCGTGATTTCTCAATAAGGATGTGTACATCTGAAAGTTCATGATATTTCTAGCTATTGTAATAAGGCTCTGCCTACAAGACTTTGGTCTGCGTCCTTACACTGCAGTTGCACTATCACTTCATACAACAGAATGTTTAATAAGGAGTCTATTGTGTTCTCACTGCTTAAAGGAAAAGCAGCTGCTTAGAATATCAGCTTCATGTTTGGAAATACTGGAAAGTTTGTAAACATGAAAATCTGTTAATTAGCAACAGTTTTTGTTGAGGGTGAAAGGTAAAGGTCTGATTCCGCTTGCTGGGAAGAGTTTTGCCACAAGAGTCAGATGATGATACTGATTATTAGTTGAGGTACACTCTTGTATGGTAAGCAAGTTGGATGTGATAGAGGAGCCTTTTAACTTAGAGCTCTTTTCATACCAAAACTTAGTTGCTTCTTCTGACATTTTGTTTTTCTTTGCTTTGGCCATGTATAAGTCCGGGTGCAAGGAAAAGCTAGCTAGTTACAAATTGAAAGGTTGAGTCAACAGAAGTCTCAAGCAATTATTATTTTGAGATTATATGAAATATTCCTTCACCAAGAAAATTACATGAGCCTTCTATATATGAGACTGAGTTGTGATGAATTTGCTTGCATTAAGTGATATGTCAAGCTAGTTGTGTGTTTTGAATTGGTTAATGAGCAGATACTATTACTGTTTGTTCATGTGCATCTATTAAAATTGCACCTGTTTCAGTAAAGAATTGGTGACTAGTTGCTTTTCCTTCATTCTGTGTAGTGTTTTTCAGTAGTCCAAGCCTCTAATTACTAGAGACTCTATGTTCTTATAATTTAGTTTTATTGTCCTTTTCATTATCATGTAATGACATTAGTTGGTGTAAAATTGTCCTTTACTAATTGTATTGGTAACTTGACTAAAAGAGTAAGGTGTACACCTAGACAAATTCACTTATAAAAATGGAAGGAGGGCTACAAAAGGTGACAGAAACATTGTTCTCAGAGCTGTGGATCTTTTCTATGCATTGAATTAAAGAGTGCACAGTTCTGTGTAGAGAAGATGCTCAGGTTATCAGCTGTTACACTGATTTGTCTCAGTCTGATTGGAGATAAGGACCAGTTGAACCTCTGTGTGTAGAGAGATCTCGCTGGGTGGCCTCCTGGACAAGTGTCCACTCGTGGCGGAGGCAGCAGTGACCTTCCCGCAGACAGGTGAACCCAAGGGCGTTTGGTTCCTGCCGGGAATGCCGATGGCCAGGCGGCGCTGTCTCCGGGCGCGCTGAGCGCGCTGGCAGAGGCGGCGGTAGGGTCCCAACCCCGGGAGCGAGGAAAGAAAGAGTGGACTCTCCGGGAGCAGTTTGAAGGGTTTATTCTTCAAGGGTAGCAGTCCGGAAGAGCCCGGAGCGGCGTTCCGCGAGCATTTTTAAGGGAGGCAAAAGGGGGAGGGGTACCTGGGAAACATCCAATAGGGAGAAAGGGAGAAAGGAACCGGGGTACACCCGGCCAATAACAAATAAACGGGGGAGGGCAAACGGCCAACAACCAGTGACCAACCGAGTAAAACAGAACTCTCTAGAAGAAAGGGCAGAGTTTCATTCCTCGAGCCCGCCTATGGAACTGCCCTCAGACTCAGATTCGTACCACTTGACACGGAGAGTCTGATGGACAGGAGGAGGCAGGGCCCGGGGTTGTTGACACACCCTCACAGAGAGACAGTGAAATCCAGCACCCTGAGCAAGGGACCACCAGGTAGACATTGTCCAGCTGCTAGTTCAGCTCCTGAGTTGCTCGATAGCCCTAAGCCAAGCTAGTCAGGATTTAAAAAACATGTGGTGTTTACATGAGGTTCTTTATTTAATGAAAGAGAACAATAGAGTCTGTTTTGTTTGAAGTTTTCTTAATTCAAAATAATTCCCTTGGAATGTGTGCCAGTGTATTTGGAAACTTTTGTTGGCGTTAAAGTGGCTGAATTACTGAGGTGTGTCACCATTTTTTCTACAGTCCAATATGAGAAAAACATAAAAGCTTGCATGCATTTGTGAAAGTTTGGATTTCACAAATTACTGTTACATATGCTACTTGATATTACTAACACCTGTGGAGAAATCAAAAGATTGCAGTTTGGTTGTTGCTCAGTCTGGATTCAAGCCTTGTCCTTTATGGTAAGACTAGCAGCTTGCTTATTAAAATGACTTGCATAATTGTTTGTTTAAAAGGAACAGTTAGTGCTTTGTCTTGCCTCTGGTCTGCCCAGAGTCTAGTTCCTGAGTCCTTAAAATAACTGCTAGAGCCAGAAGTCCTATCTAATATTGACTGAAACAAAGGATTGGGAAGAGAGATAAGACTCTTATTGAATGGAACTTCTGAGGATATATAAAAGTGGCATTCTCTCTTAGCTAAAACTCTTTCAGCTCTGGTAGGGTGGCCTGTTTGAAAGGTGCTCTGTGCTGGTGTGTACCTGTCATTCAAAGCAGTAATAGACAGGTGTTAGCTGTACAGTATAGAGTAACTTCATGGAACACATGTTCAGAGTATGAATGGAAAAAAAATCATGGAGCATGACTGCTTCTGAAGACAACATTGCTGCATCTTTTGGGATTGGCATCCTTCCTTGGCAGCTGCAAGTTTTTTGACATCTTTTGAAGATACTTGTAGGACGTTTATTAATTCAGCCTCAGAATGTTCTATGAGAAACAGCTGGATGTGATGCAGAGGTAAGGAAACTAAGACTATTAAACCCTGCCAAATTAAATGCTTCTTTAATATGAAAGGCCAAGATGAGTAGACATTTTTTTCCACACATTTTATTTCTGAAGGAATGAATTTCCCCTTACATACAAGCACCATGACCCCAACATTTCCATACTAAATTTACACACTAAGTAAATGTCTTTTAATTAATTCTACTTTCACAAGAGTAAGTGATTGCTGAACTTGGTAAAACAAAAAGTTCTGCCTTGTTTAGTTTGTAAAATTTCTTTTTTTAAAGGAGTTTGCCTGATTGATTTTTTTAAGGGTTTGTTTTTGGTTTTTTTTTTTTTTTTTTTATTTCTGAGGTGGGGCTGCCCCTGCAGGTTGGTGCAGCTTAGTACTAAACAAGAGCTTTGGGATGCAGCTTCCTGTGTTTTCCAGGGCAGTGCACACTGTTGCTGTTGTGCCATGAGGTGGCTTGCTACAGTGTGAAGCTTTTCTTTGTACTTCATAAACTAAGTATATTTATTTTCCCCTTCAACTTATTTAAAGTTTGAGCACATTCCAGGAAAAATAGAGGAAATGGACCAAGCAATCGTTACACATTACATTTAGCCTGGCAAGCATTCATCTCCTGAAGTTTGTGCACTAGGAAGACATTCACAATAACACAAGTGAATGGGAATAAACAGAAAGGCCAGTTCTTAGAAGGGATTTTAATTATCTAAATCACAGAATCATGGCTTCCAAATGGGATCTCAGGCAACCAATATGTAAAGTAGGAACATCCCTATATGATGAAGGATGATGCACTGAAGTGTGTTTAACCAATGCCACTTGGAGAGTGTATGTTCCCAAAGCAGGGGTCATCATTTCAGTCCCTGCCCTGAACATTTCTGTTCAGTCTGTTTGCTGGGGTGAGGTTGCTGGCCCAGCCAGGGCTAAGCAGGACATGCTTTTGGGGGTTTTGGACATCCTGCCCCTCAGTATGTGCAAGTAATCTGTTAGAGAACAGCTTTAATAAGGCATAACAAAAATCTCCCCAGAACCCCTGTTAAACTGGCTAATTTGGATGTGAATGGGGTGCCTCAGTGAGAGCAGAGAGGTGAACCCACGAGCTGCAGGTGTGTATCTCCACCAAAGTTTGATGTTGCATGACCTGCAGTCTTTGGGGAGCAAAAAGGAGCAATCCTTTCTCATATTTTTAAAAGGATACTGTAGGGGTTCCTTATTGCAAGGAGAGTTCAGGCAGCTCCTTTCTATCTATGCTGATAAGAGATTTGTTTTAGGTCTAGTACTTCACACTTCAGAGTTTATTAAACTGGGATGGCCAGTTAAGGTATTTTATCGGGGCATTAAGTTTTATTAGCTCTCAGTTGCATATTTCAAGGAAAAAAACCTACAAAATATTGGTACCTTTTCTTCTTTTTCCTTAGAACCCATTTTCCATTGCCTCCTGGCTCGAACAGTGTTCACGCAAACATCTGACTTTTGCTTTCAAGACAAGTGAGAAGCAGGCACCTCAGGATTGGGGAATAGAATTCAGTGGCTTAGTGTAGAGTAAAAGACACAAATCTCTTCACATAAAGGAAATTTGATAAATGTGTATTAAAGTAATAATCAGTTACAACCAATTATCATTAAGAGTATATATATCAGGCGCTTTAGGGATTTTTTACTAGCTGATTTATCCCAATGAATGTGGCCTTCCCACACCTTACTGATTTTTTGGGGAAGGTGGAGGGGATACCCAAGGAAAAGATTGTTCTGTTGCACAACCTTCAAGAAAACCTTTGAGGTTCAGGGTATCACAGGGTACAACAACTTCCGTACTTTGAATCGATGCAAAGGTCTTCAATTTGTTCTGGATAATTTGACATCTGCCTTAAATGACAAACATGAGTATAGTGGGTTGGATCTGTTCTCCCTGTAAATTTAATCACGAAAATATTGAGAAAGAAAATACTGAGTACCTTGACACTTGCCTTGAGTACACATATTAGTAATTGACAGTGTCTAGACAGATGGTGATCTGGCAAGTACAGTCTGAGAAAAATAAACTTACAGATATTAAATTCAGCCACATTTCCCAGTGGTAATAGAGGGGGGAGACTGTGGGGGGCTAACACAGTTGCCAGCAATTTTGTTTGAAACCTGCTTCCTCTTAAAAAAGTGTGCCTTTTTAATCATTTCACATAAAAACCCACCAAAGTCTGTAGAACCTGAAAAACTGCCATGAAGAGTAATCTGATGATAAGATAAATATTTGTCTGGGTGTGTGGAACACAGTGAATCAAGTTTTTCTTCTTTCTTCTTGAAGGACTCTAATTAGTCTTTCGTGAGACCATAATCATACAGTGTATTGTCAGCATGTCATTACTGATTTTCACAGGAATTTAAAAAAATAACAGTGGGGCACACTGTTGATCAACTGGCGATCACTGAGCTCCAGCACAGCAGCATTCCTGATCATCTTGTCCTAAAATTGCAATTCAGCTTCTCATCAGGCCTTGAAGATGTTTTGCTATACAAAAATTGTAACCTAAACCAAGTTTAAACTTACAGCACCTGAACAGAGAAAAGGTTACCCCAGATTTACAGTAAGCCTCAGTTAAGGGTCTCCAAAAGAACTAACAGAACAAACCACTCTGCCCCCAGCTTGTAGCTCTGTGTGGGGTTGTTGTGACCCCAGTGCAGGACCCAGCACTTGGCCTTGGCCCATCAATTCAGCCTGTCCAGATGCCTCCACAGAGCCTTTTATCCAGGTCTCTAACGAAATGGATGTTAAGCAGTCATCTTGTCAAGCCTGACAGATTCCACCAAAAGCTTTTGAACTTGCTGACCAGTTTTGAAATAAATTTGACAGATGGACCAAAGCTTCAGTTGCACCAGGTTCCGATGGTGAAAGTAGGCAGTGGGGGGAAAGAGAGACGGTTCTAGTATCTCCATGGAAAGAAAACTTGCCATACAACATCTGTTTTCATGTTTTATTTATATCATTACAAATGATCTTTATAGCACTTTAATTCTGTTCCATTACTAGAACCCAAAGACCTCACAAGGGAGAGCTTGGCAGAGGAAGCCAAGCCCAGCTTCATAATTTCTGCCTTGTAAGACCAAGATTTTAATCAAGTAGGTAAAATTTTGAACAAGCTTTTAGAAGTGAAATTAAACTTCAAGAATAAGTGTGGAAAACCATAAATCCACTCTGTGCCAGGAGTGAGGGAGGGATGACAGGAATTACAGGAGGGAGGGAGGAGGCTGTCTGGAGTTCAGGACACCAGGTTTCCAGTATGAAGGAGTGACCAGGCTTGGAGAAGAGTAGCCGTGTGTTGTTTGAGGGGATGTGGGTGGCCAAGAAAAACCCACTGACAAGGTTCAAAGGATCTGCTTAGAAAAACTTAAAGCTTCAGGCTGAGTAATGAGGTTTTCTCCTCTTACTGGAATAGGGCTTTCAAGAGACCGTTTTAAAAAATACTGAAGCAATCCCTTAGGGGGCGCCTGCAAAGACCCTTCCGAGAAAGCACTGATTTTACAGGAAAGAGCAAATCAGATGTTTACCGTGGGGTCAGGCAAGGTCTGCTGTGTGCAGAGTGCAACCTCACCAAGCTGCCGAGGCCACCCCAGCCCGGCTGCCGCGTGCCATGGAGCAGCACTCTCCTCCTGCTGCCAGGGCTGTGGGAGCTGGAAATCACTGCCCTGCTGCAGAAAGGACACACACATGTTTGTGAGTGGTCTCCTTGTGCAAATCACGGTTATGAAGAATAATTTCAGCTGGCTGAAGATGAACCTTTCTTCCTCACATTCGTCAGTACTGCTGTGCATAAAGGTGTTAACGGTGAATGTTAACAGCGAATTTAACAAGTGAGGCAAACTCTGGTCCCCAAGGAAGGGCTCCACAAGGCACTGAGAGGGAGCAGGGTTAAGCTGTAAATAATTCACTATATTTGAAGGAGCATTTTCTGAAAATGCACAAGAGGAGGCTGGTGCATGACAAGAGTTTTAGTATTATTGCAATGAAGTTCTCAGTGAGTGCCTTGTCTAAGTGCTTCAGTTAAGTCAGAGCAAGATGGACATCTGAGATGGATGCACAGTTGCCATGTTGCTTTGACCTTTGCTTAACAGTTTCCACCAGACACAGAAAGCACTGAGCAAAGAGGACACTTGTGCTGTGTTTTGTATTACTTATGACTATCTGTCTTCAGAAGAACAAATAGATTGGGCAACCCTTGGAAACAGAATACTTAAGCCACATCACTGATGATACAATTGCCAAATTATGTGAAGTTTAAGTCTTGACACAGCTGATTTTGAGAAATGAAAAACACTTGCCTGAGACAAGCCCTCCAAGACAGTTCTGCTTCCTCACTTACTAACTGGAAACAGCAGAAATAAGCTCAGAGTGAAAAGCTGGCCAAAGACCTTCCTGGGTTGCCCTGTCTCCTAAGAGACGATCTGTGCTGTACTGGAGATCATCTAACATTGCTCACAGAAATCAAATAATTCAACAAGGAGAGCAAACATGCTTGTGGCACTCACACTGCTGATGCTGCTGTCTTCAGGGCCACAAAGGCTGTGTCCCGCTGCCCCAGGGTGTCTCTCATATGCCAGAGCTCAGATGACTTTCTGGATATGCCACACTGCACATGGCTAACTCAAACAGAAACATCTGGAGATAGCAGCTCTCTGGTATGAGAAGAGCTATGGCTGATCTTGGGTGTTACCAGAATCACAAAATAGCAGAGGTTTCAGTCCACCTCACTGTCCACTTAACAATCCCATACTTCAGCAGCTTGTCTCTGAGGTTGTTTTGGAAGACTGTTGAAAACCAGGCTAATGTCAAGATAAAAAATATCCACTGCTTCTCCCTCATCCACCCAGCCAGTCCTCTCATTGTAGACTGCTCTGAGCTTGGTTAAGTACAGTTTCCCTTTCATAAATCCATGCTGACTGGCCTTAATCACTTTTTAGTCTTCCATGTGTTTGCAAAGTGTTATGAAGAGGATATTTTCCATTACCTTTGCACATTTCAAGGTGTAGCTGGGCAGTGTGTAGTTTTCCAAATCTTCCTTCTTGTTCTCCTTGAAGACAAAAGTTACATTGCTTTTTTCCAGTCTTCAGACTCTCCCTATCACCATGACTTTTCAAAGATGATTGAGAGTGACCTCACAATAACACCTGCCAGCTTCCTCTGTGCTCATGGGTGCATCCCATCAGGGCCCATGGGCTTACGTATGTCAGGTTTGTTTAAGTGTTCCCTAACCTATTCCCCTGCATTGATGGTGAGTCCTCCTTGCTTCAGGAGATGAACAGTGTTGGGGAAGTTCACCTTGTGAAAGACAAAAACCCCTTAGTGCCTGGGGACTGCAGCAGCTCAGGGAGGAAGAGGCTTTACATGGCATGGGGACCCAGGAGAGGCAGAGGAGGATGGGAAAACGATGCAGTTCATTTAAAAAGAAAAATTAAGGAAGTCTGCTGGTGTCAGAGTAAAAATAGATGCAATCAGTAATCATAGCAGAGCATGAATAGCATATTGAAATTTCACATCTAAACACCCGAAGCAGTTGAACCTGACTCGTGCAATCTATGCTGGCTGACCCAGATTCAGTACAGTGCCTCTTCCTGGCCATATTCCTGCTGAGATCCACCACAGGGGCCACTTCTACATATTGCCTGCAATGAAGTAAAACACTGACTGCTTGACCATAATTATTAAAAAGCCCTGAGGGAAAGCAGAGCAAAATTGCCAGGAGTACCAGACACACAGATTACTAAATATCCCAAAGACCAAAAGGAAAGAAAAGCTCTCTACAATGAATCGAGGTGTATCCCCTAAAGCTTCCTCAGTTGGGGTCCTTTCCACCATCAGAAGTTTGACAACCTTGTTTCATTTAAAAATACAGAGAATGCATTTAGGACCATATTTTAGAAAATAGTCCATAGTCTTAGCAATCTCCTCAGGGGCAGGAGCTTTGTATAAGGGATTGGAAAGGAAAATATATATCTTTGCTCAGTCTGACCTGCAATTCTTTTCACATGCAAAGGCAGAGGCCCCGGGGAGAGGAAGGCCAAGAAACACTGTGTGTGTTCCCAGGGCTGGAGAGATGTGGGTCAAATCCCTGTTCTGCCTTCTCATTTCCCCTTTGGTGTGACTGATACAAAACCATTTCCCTTTCTCAAATTGGTATTCTCAGGATAAATACACTAATAAATGGAGGTGCCCAGTTGTTGTCTTGTACTACTTAAGTATTCCTTATCATGATATGTCTATATTTCACCTTTAAATGCTGCATGAGTCAAAACCCCCCAAACATAAAAGCTGTGTTTCTGTAAGATACAGCCTGGCTAGTGTAGGATTCTGAGGAACATTGCTGTAGTTCTCTGATAGCCTCAAAAGAGCCCTTATATATATATATGTACTTGCTTCAGAGCAAGCACAGAGGTTGCTCCCAAAGAATTAGCCCTTAAATACTGAGGCCAGTCCTTTCCAGAGCTAAGACTTCGGGAATGTAGTGTAGATCATCCATGCCACGTATGGGGATTTGTGTTAGCTTTGGCAGCAGCTACAGACATCAGAAATAGCAATAAGCCAGAACAAACCATTTTGCCTGTGCAATCATCCACATCCTGATCTCCTTGCATCTCTGCTGGCTTCCTAATGCAGCTGTGCCTTGCAGAAAACCATTTTCTGCAGAAGAGAACAAGGTTGCAGGGTTACTTATGGGTGGATCCTCACAGATCAGTCGGTGTTTCTTCATGAAGTAATCTGAATAACCCGAGCATTCACTATATTTCCTTAAAAATGCAGAGGATAATGCACTCAGTGCTCTTTCACCTCTGATTCTCCCTCTCTACTCTGCTCTCGTGAGACTACACCTAGAGTGGAGTGCTGCATCTCGGTCTGAGGCCCTGTGATAGTTTTGCTTGGCCTGGTTTTTGGTAGCAGGGGGGCCACAGAGGTAGCTTCTGTGAGAAGCTGCTGGAAGCTTCCACCATGTCTGGCAGAGCCAATGGCTGATGGCTCTGAAGATGGACATGCTGCTGGTCAAAGCTGGGCCAATTAGAGAGGTTGGTAATGCCTCTGTGATGACATATTTAAGAAGAAAATCAAAACAAAAGTCACACAGGTTTTTTTTCTAGCCAGAGAAGACGATGAGGTGAGAACATGTGAGGGAAAACAACATGGAGACACCAAGGTCAGTGGAGAAGGAGGGGCAGGAGGCGCTCCAGGCACCGGAGTAGAGATTCCTCTGCAGGCTGTGGTGCAGCCCATGGTGAAGCAGCTGTGCCCCTGCAGCCCCTGGGGATCCACAGGGAATGCAGAGATCCACCCGCAGCTCCTGGGGATCCACGGGGGATGCAGAGATCCACCCACAGCCCACGGGGATCCACGGGGGATGCAGAGATCCACCCGCAGCCCATGGGGATCCACGGGGGATGCAGAGATCCACCCGCAGCCCCTGGGGATCCACGGGGGATGCAGAGATCCACCCGCAGCCCCTGGGGATCCACGGGGGATGCAGAGATCCACCCGCAGCCCGTGGGGATCCAGGGGGATGCAGAGATCCACCCGCAGCCCGTGGGGAGGTGCCCATGCCGGAGCGGGTGGATGCCTGGAGGAGGCTGCGTTCCCGTGGAAGAGCCGGTGGAGAGAGAGGGCCCTTGCTTCCAGGCTGGAGCAGCCTGTCCTTGGAGGGCTGCACCCCGTGGATGAGTGACCCATGCCACAGCAGTTTTGGGAGGGCTGTGTGCCCGTGGCAGGGGCTCACGCTGCTGCTCCTGAGAGCTCACCCACGCCAGGGAAGTTCATGGAGAACTGTCTGCCATGGGAGGGACCCACGGCCCCACAGGGGAAGACTCCTCTCGCGGACCAGCGGAAGGGAATCTCAGTGATGGACTGACCCAACCCCCATGCCCTGTCTGCCTGTGCTGTCGGTGGGAAGGAGGGAGGGGCTGGAGAAAAAAAGGTGTTCTAGGGGCTTATTTTACTTCTCATTAATCTCCTCTGATTCTGTTAGTAATAAATTCACTTTGCAACTTAAGCTGAGCCTGTTTTGCCCTTGAAGTGTTTTCTCCCAGTCCTTATTTCAACTCATGTTCCCTTCATTAATTTTTAATTCCTCTCCTCTGCCCAGCTGTGGTGGGGAGGGTGAGTGAATGGCTTTCGTGGGTGCCTGGCGTTGGGCCAGTGTCAAACCACGACAGGCCCCCAACACAAGAAAGATGGACCTGTTGGAACGAGTCCAGAGGAGGCCACTAAGTTGATCACAGGACTGGAACTCCTTTTCTATGAAGACAGGCTCAGAGAGTTGGGGCTGTTCACCCTGGAGGAGAGGAAGCTCTGGGGTGATCTTAGAGTACTTTCCAGTACCTGGGGGGCCTGGATGGGGCTCTAAGTAATCTGCTCTAGTGGAAAGTGTCCCAGCCCATAGCAGTGGTGTTTGGAGCTAAATGATCTTTAAGGTCCCTTCCAACACAAACCATTCTGTGATTCTGCTATTCTTATCAGTGCCCGGTTGGGCACAATACCCTAGAGCTGGTTAAAAGAGGATTAAAGCCGTGGTACATATGCTTCTTTTCACATATCCCAAACACATTGAAAAATTAATTTTTGTGAAGGTCAGAGATGGGATTGGTGTCTTTGTACTTCAAGCCAAACAGAGAGAACTTCGGTGCTGTATTGACCCACCATGCTGAATGTACCTGAAGTGAAGGGGGTTGCTCCCAGCACAGAAGCTGCTACAAGAGATTGGAAAGGTCAAAATGACCCTGGCAGGTTGTGAATCTGTAAAGCCTTTCTGTGTTTAACCTTAGAAAAATCATAAAAGTTTAGTTTCCTCCTTTTTAAAAATGAATGGCCTGCCCTCCTTGACCCTGGAATTGTTTCTCCCAGAAACATGCTGGGTGTGATGAACGCTGCGTGAACAGGGGCTGGGGGTCCCCTCAAACTGCGGGACAGTCCTGCTTGTGCAGGATTACAAGCATGGAAGCTGCAAGAAGACATGGCTCTTCTGTGGCAGGGAGCTACTGAGGCCAGCTGAGATCACAGGAATAGGTTTCATTTTGGAAACCTTTTGATTCAGACTCAAACGCGAACCAACAAAAAGGTCCTTCCTTCTCAGGCAGGGAGAAACGTTGGTAGTAATTATCTTTTAGGGAGGTTTGGTTGTGATAATCCTTTAGGAAGCCTGTGAAACTTAGTAACTGGATTCTACCCATCTTAAAAGACTTGAAGAAATGGTTGATTTGCAGGAAAGAAAATCAGATGAGAGAAAAAATTTGAACAACTGGAATTGGAACAGAGAAGCCATGGAACAGGATTGATTATCAAATCCCCTTTTCTGGAAGTTTCTAAAAACAGAGGAAGTGTTTGGTGAGTGTAAAGGGAACTGATAGAACTTTGGCGTGGGAACAATTACCAAGGAGCCTCCCAGCCACACGTCTGTATGGCCCTGTTGCTGAAAGGTGATGCTGGCACACTGCAGTGGAGAGGCAAGGAATCCAAAGGAGAGACAAGGTGAGACACAGCCGGATGGCAGTGGTGGGGCTGTGTCCTGCTTGGTCCCTCACTGGTGTGGCCGGTTTGGCAGCTGCAGAGGAATCCCAGCTATGGGACACCAGCCCTGGGGGCCCCGCCTGGCCCTAATCCTGCACATCACCTCCTGAAGCACAAGTGTTCGTGGCTCCTATTAATATCTCTTTTTCTCTCTTAGAGGTTGTTACAAATGTTGATCAAAGTTTCCTTCTTAGAGTTAATGCTCTGAAAAATAATCATAAAACATGCCGAGTTTGGAATTAGTGTGGGAGTAACTCACTGACTAAAAAAAAGTTTGGAGAGCTGACTTTCACGTGCAATAGTACACTGTTATTTTGTGATCTACATTTAGATTTTTTTCCACTTAAAACAAATAATTGCCCATCCCGTTTCACAAAGTCCAATAAACATCTTGAAACACTATAAATACAATTAATTCGTGTCTTGTAAATGTTTCTGAACTACGCCCTTCACCAGGAGAGTGGTTTCCCTAGCAACGAATCTATTCCAAAATCTTAAAAAAAGAAAAGAGAGAATCTAAAAAGATAAAAAATAGCACCAAAAAAAAAGTAGCAAAACAAAAAAGCATTATAAAACTGAACCAATTTGATGAACACAAAAGACATCCCATTCTGAGGTACTGTGAAGTTTTTATTGCCACTTGTTTTGTAATGCTGTCCTCCCAGACCCACCCCACTGCAAGATTTATTTCTCCTCAGATCTCTGGGGCATGACTTGCTCCCCAGGCAAGGCAGGGCATGGTTACAACCAACAGCTGGGCAGCCTCTGGAGCTGAGGCTCTCTACCTTTGGTGGTTAAAGGAACCAGCCCTTGCATGTGGCTCCATACATGACATGGCTCAGCTCTTCCCTGCAGAGGTGGTAGCAGGGATATGAGTCAGTGCCTGCCTCTGCAGGGGAGGTTGGTGGCCCCTGAAACCCAATCCAGAGAGCAGCAGAGACCAGTGATGCAGGAAAGTCATGCAGATTTCAGTTATGGGAAAAGGTAAAGGAGCCAAAGGTGTCTGAGCCACTGAGTTCAGGCAAGAAAATTCCTATTTTGCACCCTAGTTTTTGAAACAAATGTAGAGAACTGATGGGTCCTGCTGAAATATAGCTTATGGTAGTGGTCAGAAAAAGGGGTGATGTATGGAATGGATGCTGAAGTTTTCTTTACAGTGTGCAATGGGACGAAAGGCAAAGTGGCTGGAAAAAGCAGCAAGGCACATTGAATATATACACTTGTGAAACTGGGTCCAGCCCTGCAGACCAGGACTTAGGGCAATTGGTGTGTTGGACACGATCTGGCAGTGTGCACAGGCAGCTCAGAAAGCCAACCGTATCCTGGGCTGCATCAAAGGAAATGTGGCCACAGGTGGAGGAGGAGGATTCTCCCCATCTACTCCATCCTCATGAGATCCCATGTGAAGTCCTGCATCCAGCTGTATACAACTCTTACACAACTGCTGGTGCAGTGGAGGGACTTAGGCCTGAAGAGGGACTGCTTGAAGAAGCTGGAAGAGTGCAGAAGGTTGCACGTCAGAGTTGTGGTCCTTGAGGTCCATCCATCTACACCTTCCACAATCCCACAGGCTTGAACAAGCTGTGTATCAAGGAGGGTTGAAATGCTACCAAACCAGAATGGCAATGAGGCAGTCTGTAAGAGGAGCCGATACCTTTTATTAGTTCCATGAAACAGTGGGGGGGAATATGACTGTTAAATAGAAAGGAACAAAGACAAGCCTTCAGGTATGAAAGCCCCTCCTGGGGCCTGCAAGAGGAGCTAAAGTGAGACCTGTTGTGGTAGCACTTTCACGTCTCTGTTGCCACAGGGGTGGAGAATTGGACCCATTGCCAGAGGAAGGGCCAGCAGGGACATTTGAACTCGGTCACCGTAATGGGTACAGGTTAAAAAACATGTCGTTGCAGTAGTTGAGACACACTTGGTGGCCTCCCCTGCCTCTGTCTCCTTCACTTCCCCTTGGAGGCACGGAGAGCTGTCGGTGGGGCTGTGCCCCGCTCGCCATGGGGCAGGGGCTGCCCTGAGGTGTGGGGTAGGGCGGCAGAGAGAGGCAGCTGCCACTGTAGGTCAGTGGGGATTTCTCCCCACAGGATACATCTCCCAAAGGGCCCGTGTTAGACCTGAAGGGGTCGTGGCCACCCTTTGTTATGGGCAGGGTGCTGAGGTGGGCACACTGCTGGGGGGAAGGGGCTGTGCAGGGCACAGCAGGGACACTGCACAGCCTCTCGGCTCTGGGGGTCCTCCCGAGGAACAGGCTTCGGCTCCAGGTTGGTGCCTCTCCGGAGGCCCCATCCTCCCCGGCTGTCCTTGGGTATGGCAGATGCCCAGAGCAGCTGCTCAGTGTTGGCTCCTGGGAGCTTTTGCTTAAATGTCCCCTGAAATTAGCAGGTGATGTGTGAGCATCCAGCTTGGAAAGAAGCAAAGGCAAAGCCTCCTGTGTCGGCACTGCACCTGTCAGAGACTTGGGGAAGCACAGCATGGGTTAGTAAAACAAGGTATGGTGTAGCACTTCTCTATGAGATGCTTACAAAGGCACTCAACTAATGTGATGGTTGGATTTGATGATCTTGGAGGCCTCTTCCAACCTTGACCATTCTGTGGTCCTAGGAACACAGGTTAACAAAGCAGATGGCATAGCAGAGCCTCCCCCACTATAGCAGGGGTGCCCATGGGCTATAGGGGCAAACTAAACAAGGCTCCCAGCTCGTGGTTCTGCATTTGTTTCACTAGTTTTTGCCCAAAGCCTGTTTTACACTGAAAGAGCTGTTTAGACCTTGCATTCACAGCCCTTGGGGTCCACTGCCAGCATATACTGAAGAAGGACCTAAAAATGTAATTATGCTAATACATTAGACACCACAGAACTTATTTTTTTTCTATGGAGTTTAGAAAAGCTAAGTATGATTTTTTAAACTGATTATTTTGAAGTGTTCTTTTCACTACAATAATATTCTGCTTCAGCTTTTCTAGAGTCTATTTCTAACTAATAAATTTTCCTATCTTTACATTTTTTACCCCACACACAGAAATTTCATTCAGGGAGGGATCAGCACACAGTAATTATTCTTCTGGGTCTTTTGTTCTGGATATTTCACAACTTCTTTAATTGCCCCAATTATTGGATTATAATTATGGAAACTTTAATTCCTTTCAGAACACTCATTTCTGATGAGCACCTGCAGGTCTCTCTTCTTTATAATTCTGTGTTTTCATCCATTTAATTATAGTGATTTTGCGGACTGCTGGAGCAGTAAACCTCCTCTCAACTGTTCTGCACTCACTATGAGATAAAAATCCAACAATCTAGGGTAGGACCCAGCCCACCTTCAACTAGAGACCTGCTGATGCTATAGAGAGAACATCCTATATATCACTTTCTCTATTTTGGGCTCATACCTTTTTCTAAAGTTCTGCTCCCTCATCTCTTGTGAGCACATTAAAACTGAATCTTTTCAGAATATATTTTTGCAGATTGGTTCTGTGTGACAAACCAGATTCCTGAGTTAGTTGTATCATAGCTGGTTTTGGTAAAATGTGAATGTGATAGGTTATTCCCAAGGAAAACCCATTGGAGAGCCATGAACTGGACAGCCAGCTGAGGGTAATTGGTCTAAGTTTGACTGTACAGAGTCAGAGCAGCCAAAGAGCAGGCTCTACTATTAGACATTTGTGACATCTTTAGTCTGTTTCTACTCCCACACAATTGAAAGTGAAAGCCAAAGAGCAGGCTCTACTATTAGACATTTGTGACATCTTTAGTCTGTTTCTACTCCCACACAATTGAAAGTGAAAGCCTCAGGAAGATGTTTTAGGAAGGGAAAGATGAAGGCATGTTGACAGGGAACTTGACCTAAGCGAGCAGGCTGACCAGTAGGCTCAGTCATAAAAGAAAGAAAGCCAGTGGCTCAGTAATATTTCCTAGGTGAAAACTATTTCATTGTTCATGGAGACAGAACTAAACCAGTGATAGGAAAAGCATTGTTGCTGTATTTGTTAGGCATTTAGACAGCTCAGCTGTTTTTTCTTGTGCTTTTGTTCCCAGGCACTTGTGTCAAGAGGTTCTAGTTCTTAGTGTCCTCTTGAGTATTTCCAGTAGAAATTGCTGCAGCTTCTAAATTCACATTCTATTCAAAGGGGTTTAACTTCCTGTGTGCACTTTTTATCTACTTCTTGGGTTCCCAGATCCCGTTGCTTTTCCATGTCGTCCATTTAAGAAATCTGTCCCCACTCAGACCAATTATCCCTCCTGTCTGTGGATGAAGTGGTGTGGATTACTGTCCCTAACAGTATTATTCCCCCCAGGCTGGGGGAATGCACCACCTCCAGCATATCAAAAGACAAACAGCATGTGAATACTGGTGATGACAATTGAATGTAACACAGCCTTTGCAAGGAAGGCCACTGGAGACAGCCTCACCACTCAGCCTGATTCCCTCCATCAGGCATGCAGCAGTCCCAGGGATCTCTGGAGATGCTTTCACAGGTGTTTCCACACCCATCAGAGCTGATGTTTTAACATCAATGCTTCAAAAAGTCCTTCAAAGCACCCTTCTGCCTTCAAAGCCCTACTGGACACCCAGGGAGCAAAGAGAGCAAACCAGGTATAGGTGATACACCTTTCCCTTCTTAACCTTGGCGAAACTGAAGGGGGACAAACAGAGGCAGGGGATGCCTTTGCTTTTCTTGGTGGTGCCAAGAAATAGGACAAGAGGCAATGGGCAGAAACTGATGCACAGGAAGTTCCACATGCATGGTGATGAAACTTAGCCTGCCCTGCAGCCCTGCTTTGTTTACCAGCGTAGATGTAATCTCCTGCTGCCACCAGGCACAAATTTGCTCTGGAGCGGGGGTGGTGGCAGTGGATGACAGTGCTAAGGAGAGCAGGATGCTCAGGACAGCCCTGGTCCTTCTCGTCCTGATCATGAGCATACAGAACATGGAAATGTAAAGCCTGCTCCTACCCAGACCCAAAGCCCACATAGCCTCCACCATCCCTTGAGCCACATACTGTTTGACCAAAATTTCATTGACCAATACCAAGAGTTACCTCAGTCTCCTGGATTCTTTTTAATCTTAGAGAAGATGGAGAAAAAGCTGTCTTTGCTTTTTGGATTGATCTTCTTGCCTCCGCTTCTAGTTTTGTTTCTGGACGTGGGTGGTCATGAGCTCCTTTGGACTTTAGAAAGAATTATGATATGTTAAAGGTAGAGGAAACCTTGTTAATAATCTTAAGGGAGCAGAATTTATAGCACAGGCCAAAACCACACGTTATGGCCTAATTTAATGCTTTGTATTTAACAGGATTTTGTTACTGTGAACTCAAATAATAAACATACCCCAGATGAAGTGGGATGGGGTAGGAACTCTCTGAAATCATAAAATCAGTGCACCACATTTATTTGTAGAAGACAGTCCCCACAATAGAGCCCCTGCTGAAGCTATGAGGTCTTCTGCAGTTTGGCTACAGTGTCCCTGCAGTCACTTTCATTCTTCTCACAATTTAGACGTGTTTATCAGAACATTAATTTCCATTAGCTTCCACAGAGAATTAATTTTATTTAGCCTGCACATAAGTAAAAGACTGGAAAGCAGGAAAGTGGTTATGTTACTAAACTAGGACTACAGCTTCCAGAAATAGTGCCCATTATTTAAACACTTGCATACACTGTGTTCCAGATGTAAGTTACATATAATACACAGATGGCATTTTCCATAGACAGTCCCTTGGGTACAACCATTTCCTGCTCCAAGATTGCCTCATGATTATGTGTGGTGCCTTGGAGACGGAGAGGAGATAACATGGTATTTCTGACTTCAGAGGATTTGTTGGTTCCTATGTACCTGAGGCAAAATGCTTCAAAATCAACAGGTTTTCACAGAAGCCTAAATAAAAAATATACTATGCTGTAAAATCATAGTAGCATAGGCTAATTTGGGCTGGAAGGGCCTTCTAGCTCAACCTCCTGTTCAGGAAAGACTAACTTCAGAGTTAGATCAGGTTGCTAGGACCTTGTGAAAATTTTTCTCCTTACAGTCATTTGACCTTGCTATATTCAATAACCCCTATTTGTTGGAACAAAAAATTTGCTGAATAAAACTTAAAATACCAGTCTTTAAAATCAGCTTGCATAATGTTAGGTAATTTTATACCAACCTGGAAAAATATGAACTGGCCTTCATGCCTCCAGAAGTTGGTAACTGGGTAACCACCATGGCCTCGGCAGGAAAGGAGTCTCAGCGGTCCATTGCAGTTTGGACAGCATCTCCCTGGAGCAAAGATAGAGGGAAACATTTTCTGTGCAACACCAGTTAGATGAATCCCATGTGATACAGTGGTTCATTGGTGGCAGATTGCCACTTCTGGTTTGGTGCTCAGAAATTACACTGAGAGAAACTATGCAGAAAACTTCCAAACATAAGCAAATTCAATATAAACAAACTAATCATTGCCTTTATTCTGTCCATTATTAAATGTAACTTAAAAAATTATTTCTTACAGTGTTATTACAATTTTATTATTTATTATCATGGTCAGTTTTAGCTTTTTTCTTGTCAATGTTTGGAATGTCATATGTATACTTGTGTTGACTTTTCTAGAGAACATTGTTCTGGCCTCAATGAGCACTTGAGTAACACCCTTCTTTAGCCAGAATGTACATCAGATCCAGAAATCAGTATGTGCTAGCTCTACTGAGCAATCACAATTGCTTGGAATGGTCTTGTTAAAAATGTGCGTGCAGCTCATGTTCTCTGTTTGCATTGTCTTGCTCCAGTGACGTGACTCTGAGGCCTGTTTTCCAGTCATCACAGTTTATGAGCAACTTCTTTCCTGCCAGACTTGCCTCCTGAGTTACTCTTGGGCCAGTGCAATAATGAAGCCAACACTCAGGTGGGCAGGAGCAGCAGGGCAGGGAGCTGCCTGCACTGCACAGCTTTCTCAGCACCCTCACTCATGGACCTGAGAAGGCTGGGAGCCCATCCCTAACCAGCAGAAATAGTGATTTAAAAATTATTAGGAAAAAAAAAGAAAATAAACAAGCAGATGTCCCAACTGCAAGAAGTGTAAAATGCATTGTTCCAAATCAAGAGTTGCTTTGGAATCTAAGGAATGGCAGAAGGAAGGCTAAAGGGTATCCTATACTTTGATTTCTGCTCTGTTGTGTTCACTTATGAACTGCCATACAATGAACTTCCATGTTCGTACTCACGCTGTTGTTTTTGCCTGGCTTTATCACATATGGCTGGTCTTAGGTAGATCTTCCTCCCATCCAAGGTCGAGCAGTCGTTACCACAAACCACCACCCCAAGGCAGGACTTCTTTAATATGCGAGAGTTGTGGTTGTTGGTGTTTCTCATTGCCCAGCTGCTGTGGTGCCTCTGAGCATTTTTATCCTCTGAGCTATAGATATGTTTTACATAGGAATCTGGCCATTCTTGAAACCAGTCTGTCTGGCTTACATGCTGTGGAAAGAACAAAGCAAGACACATTTTAGGCTGGGGAAGAGAAGAGCTTGTCCAGGGGCTGAGCAGAGCTGGACCTCTGCAGGGTGTCCCCTAGCCTAGGTGACTCCGGCACCCCAGCAGGTGATGCTGGTTGTCAGGAGGGAGCAGTGGATATAAACCCAGATCTCTGTGGCTCCCCACAAGCACCAGAGTATCAGGAAGGCCTGGCCAGGAGCTTGTTCTCATTTACCCAACCAATCAATCAAAAAGAATAAAAAACACCAAAACCCCTCCCGAACAAACAGTAAACCTCAAGGACAACACAGTAAGGAGCAATAAAAATCAAACCTGGAAAAAACCCCAAAGGCCCAAGCACACATCACATCAGTACATCAGTGTACATCAGTGAGTGCAGTCAATACAGTAAAATGCAGTAAGCTGTAAAGCATCTACCATACCCGATGATGGTTTCAAGGGAAAAGTTCTTGTAAGGCATACAAAAGCTCAGTAGAAATTTCCTTTAAATTGCTAATCCCAGGACTGAGAGTCATGACAGCACATCAAGCAAGAAGAGGAAAACTCCCATGGTCCCCTGGTAGCCACTGGATAGTGTAGGGAAGGGTGTCAGTAAGCCTCCAAAATGAAATGCAGCTGAAGGTGACTTTGGGGTGAAGGGCAGGGAAGGGGACAACCCAGAACATGGAGGCTTTGGGCAAACAGCACTGTCATAGCAGGGAAGAGGCTGGGATCCAGTAAGAAAGCAGGGTTGGGAGGTGAAAGGCAGAGCTGGATGCTGAAGGACTGCAGGAGGAGGAATCTGGCAGAAATATGCAGAGGTGAGGGACAGGGAGGCAACATTGGTGTGCAGGGTGTGTGGGCTTTCAGTGGAGAGCACGGTTGAAACTTCTAGCTAAGAGAACTAGAAAAGGACAGAGGGAGGGGAAGATCACTGTTGTGCCTCTCAGCAAATCTGCAAATATGAAGCAAGGTTTCCCTAGGTGCTCGTGAAAAGACTTGCCTCCATGTGGGAAGACAGCCCTGGAGCTGGAGCCCAATCTGCAGCAAGACTGAGCACCCATGGCTGCAAGGTAGCTGTCATAAAGCACTACCCAGGCCGAAAAGCAATTCCTGGACAGCTCTAATTAAGTGCCCACAGCAGGAGGCACCTCTTTTCCCTCTGCTTTCTCTGCACCTAATCCACCAGTGAAAACAATGCTTCTGCAGCATTGCTATTTTTCATGCATCAACAGCTCTTTCAATAATACATATAAGGAGAAATGCATGGAAATGTCAATATTTTCTCAATATTTTCTAGCAAAACACTCCTCCATACCTTGAGGTGACAAAGAGAATAAAGGCAATGAGGCACAGATGACTGAGAAAGATTTAAGATCGGTGGTGGTGACTGGTCAGAACTAAATGAATTTCTAAGATCCAGATACATACCTGGGGAAGTTTGATGTCATTGATATCCCAACTCGTCATTTCTCCATGTCGGGAAGCAGAGTCCTCCTGCTCCATAACTGAATCATCTGCACCTTTCAGCATTTTTGAATTCCTTCCCAAAGTTAGCAAGAAAGTCGCTCCTGGCTGCTTTTGAAGTTGCCTGGCTGTCAGCAGTCTCAAGCAGTTTACAACCAGGAAGCTGTTTCCTGAAGCTAAATGATAGAGAGGCTGCTCATTAAAGATAAAAATCAGTGTTCTTCTGCCAGAAAAACTTGTTCCATTAAAAGTTTTGCAAGCCAGCAAGGCAGTGGAAAATATAGCTTAGAGATAGCCTGTGATGTTACAGAGACATCTCTAACAGCAAGCAAATCGTGCTTGTGGCCTCTGATTTGCTTTGCTCAATCTCCTCTCATACCGAGTTTATAGCCATGGAACTCTGCTCACAGGCTCTCTGTACATCTGATGCAAATCTGGCTCTATATTCCCAGAGCCAAACTGATTGAACAGCTCAGCAGCTGTTCAGGGATCTTTCAGTCGCTGCTTACCCACTAGACATCTCTTGCTCTGCATGTAACAAAGGTGAGCAGAAGAGGGGTCTGCTCCATCACTTCAAAAGAAACAGTGCTCAACCATTTCAAATATTGCTGGTATCTCTGGGAGCTTACCAGCTGCACTAGGGCAGTATAGAAAAGGAGTCTGGACTATCTGCATTTTCCTGTCTCAATGGCAGACTGAAGAAAAAAGACCCATCAAGGCATGTTTGTTAAAACCAATGGGTTTGCCCTGAAATCTTTTAAAGTATGTGGCTGCCCTACTCTGAATTTCAGTTCCAGCCAAGCCTAATAAAATATTGTGTTGGTTTTGTCTGGGGTGGAGTTCATTTTCTTCACAGTGGCTGGTATGGGGTGCTTTTGGATTTGTTCTGAACACAGGGTTGATACTATAGAGATTTTTTGGGGTTTGATCCTCAGGGATCCCATGCATGAAAAACTTTGTTCCCTTTGCTAAGGAGAGAAAAGGTGAATCAGTTTTCTCTTTCAGGAAACTGGGAAAGTTTCAATGTTTTCAGGAAGGGCACTTCCTAAAAGGTAGTTATGCCAGTTAAGTATTTATTAAAGACTACTGGGTAGTGAGAGAAGTAAAATCTACCTGATAGTGTATTTCATAGACTTTCAAAAGCATAATATATTTTATTGTTATTTCTGGCTCTGTGTATATGTATGACCCTTGTAAAGTGATTTAGCCTCCATGTCCTTAGTTTACTTATTTATAAAATACCTGTGATCTTAATTTCTCATGTTATATTTTCACCTCTAAAGGAAGAGTTTGTGGATATTTACAGAGCACTTGAGACATTTGGCTGCGTGGTGCTCTGGCAGCATAGTCAGAGCCCCACTGCCCCATGTTGTGGCTCAGACTGTGGGGGAGAATGAAGCAAAACGACTTCCATGGAAAAAGACCCCACAGAGGGGTGCCTGGAAGTCAGCACCAGTGCTTTCAGGAGCCTGAACTGAGGGCACTGTGCTGGGAGGGCAACCAACAGGTTCAAATGAGATCTTAGACCAGAGGAGAAGGGAACACAATAAATCAGAAATAAAAACAACTGTAAGAAACATCTTCATGTGTTTTCCTACTGTGCTACAATGAAAATGGAGATAGTAATGTCAGGACAAATGAAATATGAGCTGCATTAGAAAAGTGAGTTGAATTTGCTAAACAAATCACCCTTGACTACTGTGTGCTCTAAAACATGAAATGATTTGTCACACAATTCAAAAGGATGGCCTCATTGCTTTTAAAATTACTTTTATAAATGAGATGGCTTGGAAATTGATTTTTAATTTTCTTCATTAGAGAAAATGGAGTATTTCTTCTTTATACTATATTAATAGAGCTAAAACAATAATTCAATAATAACGTAAAGATCAATGAAAGACACAACTAATTTAGTAATAATACATGCAAAAAATGAAGTTTGAGAGAATCACACATTTAACCACTCGCAGGCAAAGCTTTGCACTACTTATTTCTCTATACTCTTGTGCTACAAGAGTGTTGCTGTGATATGTCATGAAAATTGAACACTAGGCAAGACAAAATAACAAACACAGGAAAGAAATAATATTTCAAGATCTGCTATTTAATTCTTATTTCTACATAACATCTGACATATGTTACAATACATTTAGAAAGAGCTATTAAACCATATATTTTATAACTTAACTAGCAAGGATTTGGAAGATTTCTTCAATTTTCCTTAAAAGTACTTGGTGTTGACCGCTTAGGGAAAGGATGATGGATTTTTAAAATAAATTATGTATATTACCAGTTTACATGAGCCTATAGGTTAAATTAATTCAACATCATGTGTGAGATCTTACTTGGGAGGACATTCTGGCAGGCCATAACCACAGATAGATTTTAGCAGTTCTTCAGCAGCCATCTACAACAAGCGATTGAGGACTGGAAAAAGGCCTGGAGTTATAAAAGGCATCTTGCATTCGGCTCCCTCTCTGGAGAGGGCTGTGCAAACGCTGCAGAGCAGCACCAGGGAAAGCAGCTCTCCCTGCAGGGGCTGCCCACGGCAGTGCAGCTGCCAGGCTCTGCTGGGACACCTGGGTGTCCCTGTCACCAGGGCAGGCTCCTTTCTTCTATTGTTCTACCAGCACACAGAGAAGGTGCTTTAGTCCGTGCTGCCATCAGTCTTCCTTTTGCTCTTTGGTGTCACCTTTGAAAGATGACAGCCTTTAAGTGATGTCAGGTGCAGTCAGTGGAGCTTTACATGGGCCGAGTTACCTGTCTCACCAACCTCTTATGTTGCTGCCTTTGTGCCTTGCCTCAAGCCCATGATTTTCTCTGACACTGAAAGTTTCACCCTGCTGGTGGGAGCTCTCCTGCCTCTCTTCCACTGCAGCTGTTTGCCTTTGCATGCCTCTCGTCCCACTTCTATTACTGCAGAGTTTCACGGTGCTGCTCCACAGGAACCAAGGAACGCGCGTGCTTATACCAAGATGCTACTGATAACTCCTTGAGGAATATTGGCCTGACTTTTTTTTCAAATATATTCCATAAACTTAAAAGTAACAACTTTATCATCCAGTTCAGCCTTTCTATTTGATAACTGTGGCAGTAGGATGAAGCAATATGATTGTCTCCCAGATGCAGAGCATAAACTCCCTGCAAATAGACATGTCATTATAATGAGTTTCCGCCTGTGGAAAATGCACTGGGGATGCTGCTTATTTTCAATAAGCAATGAGACAAGCTTTTGTTCTCAGATTGTCTTGACATATCCTCAAGTTGGCTGCCTCTATGTTCAATATTATTTGAAATGCTTATGCTGTTTTCACCTTTCACTGTCCAAAAGTGGAAGTTTCTCCCCTGTGGTCTGGGTCTTAAAAGGAAGATGGACATATTTTGAGATGGATGTACTTTTAAATCCTTGGTTGGTTTTGTTTGTCCTTTGTTTCTCTTTAATTCTTTTCTCAAAACTGTTATTTTAATATCCCTTGAGATCTGAACCAGCTGAGGAGGTCCTATTTTTGTTCAATTACCATCCTTCTGAATTCTGAACTGCTCTGGATAAGAAGTCAGTTGTAGGTGGTGTAGTTCTCCCAGCTTTGCTGCTTCGGTCACATTCATTGAACAGCTTTTTAAAAAATGCTTTTTAAAATAAGTTTTGTTTCCTACCTTCTCCAAACATCCTCTTTCTAGAGTGCTGTGTCTGGAGACATAGTCTGCAGGCTTCTCTGGTGGTCACATTGCATAACACAGACGTATCTACACCATAGATTGTACACCAGACAGAGTAGTACAGAGTTCACCTCAAAGCTCAAACACTGGTTAATGTCTTGGCCTCTTTTTTCTCAGGCTACAAAAATGTATCTTGCATCACTCCTGCCCCCATGGGCTGAGGCCACCACTCAGTACAGACACTCAGGGTGTCTCTGCCTGGGAGGTGCTGTGTATTTCTGCCTGTACTGCACAGACCAGGGATGGACACACAGACCATCGTAGCACCTTACTGAGGGGATACTCAAATCCTGCTGTTGGCATGATAATTTCTTTCACTTAACAGCTTGCAGCCATCTCAGTTTTTCCTCTGTGTCAATGGAACAGTAATTTGGCTGCAATATTCTCATTTTTCATTTTCTATTTCACTTTTCTGGCTATTTCCAGCAGAGAGATGCAGTTGTGGGCATGGTTTTTCAGAGGCTCTGCCACATGAGGTTCATGTTCACACACTTGTATTGCATAGAGTAAATATTTTTGCCAGGCCTCTCAGTCCCTCTTTTTGAGAAAACTGATATTCATCCATGTCTGCATTAGCTCCCAAGCGGTGTTCTCAGCTGAGAGCTTGGTAGTTGAATGATTTACTATTGAACAGAATAGTAACAGTAATTGGTTAATGGTTTTTTTTTTCTTTTCTCCAGGACAGTGTTTTAGTACCAAATGCTAGGAATGTGTCTTTTTCTGCTATGTGAAGAACACAGTTCAAGTGAAAGTTTTGAGGCCTGAGCTCATTTTAATCATTGTTTGGAATGCTTGAGTGTATGCAAATATATTTCACTTTATTTCTTGGTATCTCTTTATTAAAGCTATGAGCTATAATTCTTTGGCAATGAAGTCTAGGTTTTTTATTAACTTTATTGACCCCTTTAATTTTTTTGTCTTAATGTATCAGACACTCTGGAAAACATGTGATGTTCTACCATCACATAAACTTCCTGGGGTAAAATTCATGGTAGTTATTCCACAGAGGCAAAACCACCATGGGAATATAACGGCATTAATGCTTTGATGCTGTAAAAAACCTAGGTCTGGGTAAAATTCTGGTTTAATTTGTTCATCTTTCTGACCATATAAACTATCCGTCCCGTTTTGTGGGGTTTGTTGGTTTGTGTGCTTGTTTCTGTTGGTTTTTTTTTTGGTGGCTTTTTTCACTAAGATCATAAATTCACATGCTTTAGCTAGAATCACTGGTTTCTATGGATTATCTAAAATTTTAGTTGGAATGCTTTTTGTGTGTCATGTTCAAAAATTAGAATCTCTTAGTGACACTGTTACAATGTGATTTAAAAATTACTTTATGGCCATTCTGCTTTCTTATTTCGCTAGTTTTCAAAGCCTAAGGCATTCACTCCTTTTGTCTCTTGATCTGATATTCCATTTCTCATCTTGCCCTTGCATCTGGTACAAATACATTTAATTTTGCAGTTCTGCCTGGCGTGAACATCACATGCATGCAAAATCTCATTTCATGGATTGACACTCACGTATTGAATGTGGTGCTTTTCTTTTCCTTACAATTCTGTGATTTTCCCTTTTGTGATTTAAAGAATGTGTAATTGCTAAATGAGTTGTCTTTCATGTCCCTCTGCTTCAGAACAGGAATTTGGTATGTCACTATGATTGCTGTTTTCCTTGTTCCCACTCTGTTGCTGCAATATGCATTCTAATTTTTGTGTTGTTGGAAGTGACACATTTCTGGTATCTCTGACAGCATGCTCTGCTTTTCTCCATGGTCAGGTGAGTATCATAGCTACAGAATCCATCCTCAGCTGCAGATATTCCAAAATAATTCCTATCAGTTAATCACGCCCTAGCTTTGAACAGCCAGTTTCTGGTATAATCAACTGCTGTACAGATCCTGTGTGTGTTCCTCTTTCTGCTGACTATGATATCTCATAGATCCAAGTGTTCAGGCAGAGCTGTAAAACTTTAACTAATTTGGTCTTCCATACTTTCAAGAATGAAAGGAACTTTTCCACAGCCTGGGCACTGAAAGGAGCACTGTGTGGGGGAAACGGGGCTTTGTTCTGGTCACTTGCTTTGCAACAGAGCAGAGCTTGCTTTACTCCTGAGAAATCATAGCTACTCTTCCTATTGGGCTGGGCTCAGTGTCCAGCAGGCTGGTGCAAATTTAAACAGTGACACAAGATCAGATCTTTTACAATTCGAGAAGTGGCAGATTACACTTGATTATCTATTTGATTCCAGGTTCTATCTCTGTTGATTTTTAGGAGAGAGGAATCCCAGCTATAAGCCTAGGTTTGGCAGTCCTGTGTAGCTTCCTGACATTGTTTGTCACACCTTGGAATTTCTCAGCTCCCTCCATGCCGTTGGTCTCATCTACTGCAACCCAACAAAAGCTGCTCCAATACCATCTACTCGAAAATTTTCTCCTTGGCCTTCATAGCAGTTCCCAGGAACTATTTCTGTAGGTCCTTAGCAAAACTTGTGAAGGCCAGCAGCACTTTTGCCTTGTGGAAATGGGTAACAAGCCAAAGCCAGACAGATGTGTCCACCCACGTGAGCAGACCCTGCCTGTACTGATCAGGTGATAATTATTGCATCTTTCTTTGTCAATATTACGGCCAGCATGCTCTTTTCTCATTCTCATCTATCACACTAGTGCACATCTAAGCTATTTCTTTCTCAATATTGGCTTGAGAAAATCTCCCTTCTTATAAGTTTTGCCTGTCCTTGCTACTGTATCTCCTCCAGGAGAAGGAACACAACGGAGTTTCTTGGGTTTCTGAGCTGGTCTGACTCTTACAATACCCCTGTGGGTGGGAATTCACCCCCATGTTTGCCTGTGCACCCCCCCTGTATTTCCTCCTGGTTCTAGCTGTAGTAGCCACGTTGCAGACCTTGCTTCACTGGCAGCATGGATTCATCTCAGGACACCTGTGACTCCAGTAATGCAATCCAATGGCACAAGGCAACACCTTGTTCTATGAAAATACAGTGGACTCTCTACTGCAGCTAAGGTCCTCACATGCTAACAGATTAATTCCCTAGAAGTGGTGTCAGCAGCATTACTCCCCATGTCACATTCCTTGCCTCACTTTCTCCCTTCACACTCACCTATCCCCCAGCTACCTGGAGAGTGCACAGTACAGAGTCTACGATACCTACAGATTTCCCAAGTTGTTTTTCTGGTATAGAATAAGAGTCAGCAAAACTAGTAGCCCAGGATGCCTGGTTTGTTCTTTAGCTCTGAGGCTGACCTCCCTCCTTGCCTTGATTGAACCATGTTTGCAGAATGCCTGACTAACTTTCCAGGCACTCCTGCAACCTGATCCCCCACTTCACTGAAAGTGGGTATGCCTCCATGAAGCAAGGTAGCTGGTTAGGTACTGGAAGCTGTGCAGCTGCATTACCAGGTTGCTCTGCTGAGGTTACTTAGCTCAGCTGGCTCTAGTTTTTATGTCTGCCACTGCATCATGACAGGAGAATTTCTCTCTGTCTCTGCCCAGTTGGACAAATGTCAGGCCAGCCTTGCTATAAAAGCCCATCCACGAGTGGCATGGTATTGCAGGTTGCTCTGAGGCTGCTCCAAACAACCCACTGCCCTCTCAGAAGACGGACTGTGCCTTTGAAACTAGACACAGTACCGTTTTCAGCATATCTAATAACACTGTGCAGCAGCGTTCGGGTAATCTGATGACACACTCCAGTGAGTGCCTGCAGATCTGCTGTCCTGCTGTCGCACAAACGGCAGCAGGACTCTGCTAAGTGCCGCTGGATTTCCTTGCACCTCGTGCTCCTCTCAGCACAGAAGGACAAGCCTGTCTTTCATTTTCTCTGCATTTTGCTTGTCCATTTGTCCTCCAGGAAGAAGAAGCCCAGCAGCTTTTTCTGCACCGTGCTGAGCGAAAGTCTCTGGAGTTGTATGTGTGACAGCAGCGAGGGAGGGCAGTGTGGGGCTGGTGCCACAGACACAGGGACCTTGCTGCCGGCATCGACACGGAACAGCAGAGACCAAGGACAGAAGTTACAGCACCCCAGTGGTGCGCATTGACCAAAAAAGATGTCATGGACTGCCCTGAAAACCCAGACCTTGGCTTTGTGGGGCCACCAGAAGCAGGAAGGCAACAAATGAGAGGCAGCAGCAGACAGGGAACACGTCTGTTTGGGCAGAAGCCTGCAGGGACACCCACAGCCTATGGCAGGAACTCCTACTTATTTTGTGGTGTTGTTTATACATCTTAACCTTATGGAAACAATGGACCTGTGATGCTGCACAGCTCACTTCAAAGCACTGAGACCAAAATAATTTTACTGCTGTCTTCTGAATTACCTTTCTTCTAGATGCCTTGTAGCAACTTGCTTCTCTGGGGATCATCTAACCTTGTGGAAAAAAATCCTGGGTTTAATTGTTGTTGATAAACAAGTGAAAATTGCTTTTTACACCCTTCCCCCTTCCCAACTACCTTCAAAACTGCTAAGCAGAAGTTCTTGCAAAGTGAGAAAGACAAAGAAAGTCAGGATGTTCTTGTCCATTTCTTCCACAGTATACGCATGACTCCAATTCACCTTCACGAAGGCAGCAAATTGATCTGGAAAGGTCCATATGAAGAACTACAACTTGAAGAATGTTGCTAAAACAGTGTCCTAGTTTTCTAACTGGCAGCAGTTTTCACACCTTCTTCAAAAGCTCACTGCCTTCTTCAAAAGCTCACTGCCTGCACCCTGCTCAGAAACAAATTCCCCCTATCCCCTCCTCACCCTCTCTCCTTTCCACATGTATTGACTATTGTTTAGTCCTCTGGCTTTGCACATGATGATTTCCAGTCTTAGCTGCTGTTTACACACTTAATTTTGCTGTTCTTCCTCCTCATTTAAAATGTAAAATACTTGAAATATCTAAGTAGCTACAAGCAAGAGATTCTCTTACAAATCACTTTGGACATAAAAATGGTATCTTCTAAATTTGCTGCTATTGCACATATTTGGGCACACTAAATTTCTGATATGTATTGATCCCTTAAGGCAGTCAAATCACAGAAATTAATCCATAGACGATTTTTTCACAGAAAAATAGAGAAAAGTAACATCAAGAAAAGGGGCAACAGTGGGTACTGGCATTAAAACTTGGTCATGCAGCTTCTCTGAAGCACATGTGGAAAGTGGGGATTGCGTAACTTTAGTGAGTGACCATCCCAGAGGTGGAGACTGCTGCTGCCAGCAACAGCTGAACTCACCAAGGCTTTTTTTTTTTTTTTTTTTAAGCTACAATTCACTTATCTATATACAAAGAGCTTGTGCAAAGGGACTTTTCAGCCATGACTGTAGCAACCATTACATCTATTAGTCACATAACAGCAGGAAAAAAAAGTAGAAACGTGAAACTACTTGGAATGCAAAGCTGCCTCTTTCACTCCCATTCAGCAAACTCTTCAAAAGGAAAAAAAAAAATTGAATCAGTCATAGCATTCAGAACAAACAACTTCTTAGGGAAAATAATAAAATAAATGGTTGGATTTGGGATAAACATCTGTTGTTCACATCATACCCACCATGTTATGAAACACAGAGGGAAAACAGAGGACAAGATGGGAAAGGGCTTTGTGCAGGTGCAGGATGCACAACATGCCCTTACACATTGCTCCTGCCCATTTTCTGTCCATGTCTTTGACAAACTGTGGAAATGGTTCACCAGGTAAAGAGACTTCTAGCCACCTTCAAGCCCTTCCTTGGCTGAACAACCTCAGTAAGTATCCCCACCTAAAATGCTGTGAGGCAGTCAGCTGCCCCTGTCAGTTTCCCTGCATGCATTTCTCACTACTGGCTCTGCATCAGTATGAAGCCAGAGCTTTGCTGCAGTCTACAGACAGCAGAAGACTTGGCCTGACTTTCAGGATATTGAGAAATCAGCAGTTTCTATAGAGATGGAACAGAGAACCATCACCACAATGCTGCTGGTGCTCCAGGAATCACTGTGACACCTGAGCTGCACAAAGAGCAAATTCCCATTTGAATCGTGTGGGAACTTTAAACAACAATTCCTAAGCAGAGGTTTGAAAGGGACATGTATAAGGTGCTGCAATTGTTCTGTGGACAGACACTATCTGCTTGTTCTGGATGTTACTAGCTCCCATTTCATGTGCTGTGCCTTCATATTTAGCGCAGCTGCATGAAAATTAAAAAAATGTTCCAGAATTGTAAAGTTGGGAGTAACAAACTTTAAAAGTCACCTAAACTGACTGCTTGTCTGAATTCCTTCTTTCTGCTCCAAGCTGTGTGCAGTTTGTGCCCAAATACACTGTGGTTTTCCAGTTTTGCCTTAGGGTGGATTTTTATTTTTATTTTGTTAGAGGAAAGTGCTCTATAGTGACCTTAAGAAATGGACACCTATGTTACAAAAGGTCTCAAAAATCACATTGGAAAGTTAACACTACACAGCTAAAATACCTCTTATACTCTTCACCGGTAACTGAGTACCAGCCCTAAAACGATTGGAAAATCTCAAGAACAACTTGCCAACTATTTTCAGAGTGCTGAAATGAGCTGTGCATGCTGAGATCATTAACAAGACCAAGAAAAAATGTGTTCAGTGCAGTTTCCCATCTATTAGATTACTTTGCCTGTCCAGCAGTCTCCAGAGAAAGCCTCTGGCAGTTTCTTAAGGTCACTGAATCATTTCACTACAATAAATGATCTCTCTAGCTGGAAATGTTGGAGAGGCTCCCCGTGCCTCAGCGTTGCCATATCAGTGAGTCACTGCAAGCCCTGTGCTCATGGGTGAACATGCACCGCACCCAACCTGCCCCTCCCCTGGCCTTTTTCTTCTCTTTGTCCTCCTTCGCGTGCTCTTACTTTCGTGACAGTATTAAACTGATAGAGAGCTGTATATTTTAGTCTCTGGACGGAAAGAGAACACAGACCAAAAAAAAAAAGGAAAGGCAAACCCCCACCAAACATGATCTGGGCTCCCCAGTCCTGGGAGTCTTTGACTTTGCCACGTGTAGGCAATTACAGGATGGAGTCAGCAATGTTCCCACGGGGCTCTGGCAGAGCAGGAAGACAGAGTGTCCCAGGGCAGGAACAAAGCTGTCTTCCGCACCACTTAAAGCCTGGAGACAGGCAGTATTGACAGTCAGGACACTGAGAGGCGTGCCAGTGTACGAGCAGCTGACATGCATGGTTTGGCACACCATGTAATCAGTAACAGAAGGAACTGTAGGTCCCATCAGCCATGATCCTGTCACAAAGAGCAGCACCATCTCCCAGATGCAATCCAACATAGCATTGATGAAGAAGACCAACATTCCCTCGACAAATGCCTTTATTTCCCTCAGAAGGAGATAGCAGGCTGTTCCCTTGGTGAAACAAATTCCAAAAAACATCACCTTCAAGTCCTTGGCAACATTTTCTCTCCTTATCCCCAAGTGTGCAACACATTTCTCTTCCAGCTTTGTTTTCTCTTTTATCCTTATAACTTGCCTTTCTACAATGCTCCTTCCTCTATTTTACTGAATCCTTGTAGGAGAGAGGAACAAATAAGCACCACTGGGTTACTAATGGGTAGTTCAGTAGTGCTGGTTACAAACCAGGCTCTTTCTCAGTCACTCTCAGAGTTCATCGATGCAAAGTTCATATGCTACAACACTGTCACCAGCCTTCCACTCCAGCAACTCCTGTTCAGGCATTCTTGGCTTAGGCTGAGTCCAAGGCACTCCATTCCACTTTTTCAGAGTAGTGAATTTATCACAGTTGCTTTGCCCCTGTAAATTGCATCTCAGACGTCTGTCTCCATCTCTCTGCACTGCCACAATCACAGAGTATTTTGGGATAAAGGGTCCCTCTGGAGAGCACCTACCTCACAGTAAGGCTAATTTCAAAGTTACAGTAAGATGCTCAGGGCCTGACCAGTTGAACATCTCCAAGGATGGAGAACAGCCTCCCTGGAAAACCCGTGTCAATCTTTGGCTGCTCTCATTGTGAAGGATTTTTTTCCCATACATTTAATCTGAATTTCCTTTGCTGCAACTTATGCATTTGTCCTTTCATTGCACCTGTGGGTCTTCTGGGCCCTGCCAAGAAGTCTCTGCTCATCCTCCTCCTTATCACCCTCAGGCAGCTGAGAACAGCAGTGAGGTGTTACCATCAGCAGCTCCCTGAATCTCAGTGCTCTCTGGCAGACAGAGGACCCAGAAACACAGGTGCTTTGCCAATAGGCATCCTCAAAAAGTGAGGGCAATTGAAAGACTTCAGACATCTTAGGTACAGGCAAGCCACTTCCAAATATGCCAAATTGCCTAAAAGCCCAGTGGAGTCAGTAAAAAAGGTCACCCTTACTGAACATTGGTGGGCAGGATACACAGCCTCACTCAATTAAAAGTTAAACCTGGGATTCTACCTTTACAGATTCAGTTCTTATACTCCTAAAGACCCAATCAGGATTTGATCTGGGATCTTCGGTTTCAAAGGAGTTTCAAAGAGTCAAGTCAGAGTGTCCTCTAATTTTGCATCTTGCAGACTTCTTCATTTCTCCACCAGATTCCATTATTTTTAGATCATGTTCAGTCTCCTTACGACCTGGTTTCATCACATTATACCATGAATGATAAAGGTATAACCTTTCCCTTGAGAGGATCCTGCATCTCAACAGTCAGCAAAGTAATTACGATTCTGCAACAAAAGTGCACTTCTGGTCCAATCATAAATATGTTTCTGATCATTATTCTGAGAAAAAGTTGCTTCACTGAAGTGATTTGCTCTTTCAGCAGCTGCTGGGACAAGGCTTGCCTTTATAGATGGCTGCTTTAGTGTGACAAACATCAAGCAGGCTTCTGGACACTTAAGGCTGTGTGTTCTCTTTCAAGTTGTGTTTCAGTACTGCTTGTGGGAGCGTATTTTTGTGTTGTGTTTTTCTATAAATCGCTTTGACAGAAGTGGAGACGTATATTTTTCCATAGGGAAAAAACCCATGATATTTTCAACAAAATAACTGAAAAATACCAGCTGAAAGAAAAAGCAAGGAAATGTTACCTTAGGGCCTCAGTGACACCTGGTGTCCAGGCAATGGATATGGTATTCCCTGGGGGAGGGCTCCCAGGAAGTTGCCAGACCAATGCAGTGAGAGCATCTGAAGGGACAGTACGTTACTGCAGGAGCATCAGTGAGGAGAGAGAGACTGAAAACTCGCTCCCAGACACCTGCCATCTTCACTTCCCCAGGGGATAATCCAGCACAGCCTAGTGCTGAGGATGGGCCCAGGAAGATCAGTGGGAATGAGGGCAGGTGGAAGCCCAGCAACCATTTTCCTTCCTCTTCCATTGCCCCCACACTGCACTGTATTTTGATCTTCCTGCAGGATTGGTCTCAGCCTGTGCTGAGCTCCCCCTGCCAGGACAGAGGTGCCAGCAGGGAGGTGTTCCCACACAACCCACAAAGCTGCACCCCTTTAAAGGCATAAAGGGTTAACCTGGCCATGAAGGTCTGTGGCACTTGTTTCAACAGCAGTATTGGGATGCTATTCATGCTTCTCCCATGTCAACCTATTTCTCCCTCTACAGATCCTTTAAATGATTCTGCTCAACAAGAGCCACCAAGGCTGGAGACAAGGGCTATGAAATGCAGAGGAGCTCTCAGTAAAGAAAAACATGATCAGGTAGCCCAGTCCAGAAGGTGCTTGTAGCAAACAGCAACCTCACCGTATGTGGTGGGAGTGCAGCCCCAGGTTTCTGTGCAGACAAGAGGAGGAGGCACAGTGTGGTGCCAGCAGACCTGGCAGTCATTACACCTAGGCTGACGTCGTGGGAAGTAAATCCATGCCTAGGTGGGGAGCGTGGTCTTTCTACATAAGGCCAGAGGAAGAAAGGAGTAAAGACTGGGAACACATTTCTTAGTGCTGCTTGACGGAAAGCTACCCTTGCTTCGAGGCTGAGCTGTGGCTGCTCTGCAGAGAGCAGCAATGGTTTTGGGTGTGCGTCAAACACCCACTGCTGAGAGAGACAGTAACTGCAGCCAATCAGAAAACCAATCTGGTGTCGTGTTCTCATCTGTGCATGATCTCCCTTGCCTTGCTGAAAATGACAGCAATTCAGTTCATACTCTCCAGTTTCTCTTCCTGTCCCTCTTCTCAAAAAACTGCCATGAGGGCATCTTTCTTTCTTGCCTGCTAGAGCCTCTCTCCTCATTAGCTCTTTTTCCTGGCATTTTATGTGTTTTCTGCTTCCAGTATATGTTTTCTTCTGAACTGTTTCCTCATTTTTTCCAAACTAGCCTCCTGTTAGTGAGGTGTCAGAGAGGGAGGATGCTGTCTTCTGTAGCACAAAGAAGCTGCTGTCCTAGCACCACCCTTCATGGCCTTCTTCCAAGGCCAGATATTTTGGGGTTTGCTCACATAAATTTATCTAGTATAAAGCATGATAAATACTGAGTGCTATTAAATAACTACCAATCACTTGCATGTGCTGGACAGCTGGTGATGTATTATGTTAATAACCATTACAGGCTAAGCTTTAATGAGAAAATACACTTGATCTGAGATTTGGGCCGAGTTTAATAAATCTGTCCTTTTTTTTCTTCCCTGCTTAAACACATAAATTTCACCTATAAAGTGCTCTGAAATATTCCTGGGTATCAGGATGCACAGGTGAGTATTCTGATAATTTAGAACAGCTCCTGCTTTTCTATGAAAGCCAGAGTTCCCAAGGTTATTTGTGCAAGCAAGGTCAGGTGCATCATAAAAGCCATTATGTAGGATATGCTTGCTTTTAATCTCCTCTCCCTTTAGGACCCCTTTTTTCCACACTAGGAAATGCTCTTGATTACAAGGTCTTTGCAACAGTGAAATAAAAGACAACTCAGTTGTGTGTGGTATTCAAAAGCAATTATACTCTGATCATCTGTAGTACTACCAGGAACTACCGTGCAGGTGTTTCCAATACAGGTCAGGAGCTCTGTTTGTCTAACATTTACCTCTCTGCCTAGTCCTCCTCTTTTAAGCAGGGGCTAAACATCCTCTTCAAAGAATGTACTGCAATGCAACTGCAAGGAAAAGGTCTCTGGCTGTGAAATCTGTATCACTATACAAATGCTGATCTGCCATCCTTGCCTGTACTAAACGCTGGCACATTTGTCACGGTGCCAGCTGCCCCTTTCTGTGAAATCCTCCTGGATCCGGGGTGCAGGAGCAGCAGCGTGTCCCCAGCTGTGCCCTCACAGGTGTGGCCAGGAGAGGGCACCGGCTCACAGCGCATCCGCTCGGGCGCGCATCCCCCGGGCATCCCCGCTCCCGGCCCCGGGGCTCCGCTGCCCCTCTCAGCCAGCCGGGCTCACACCAGCCTTGGGGTTAGCCAGACCTCACCATTGGAGGCTTGGGTTAAAACCCCAGTGCTTGCTTACAGCGTTCTTAAACCTCCTTAAAATCATCTGCGTAAGAGGTAAAACACCTCTGCAGATGCTGCTTAGATCTGCTCTCTCAAATTTTGAGGCCAGAAGACAAAACTGAACATAGCTGTATCTGGGTTTTTTTGTTTGTTTATTTAGTTTTAGTATTATGCTGGCAAGGTGAGGTGGTTGCGGTTTGTTTGTGAGAGGCTGCAGGTGGGTATTTGTCCAGTTCATTTTGGGACTTTTTCACTTCTACTTCAAAAAGTAGAATCTCACATTGACTGTAATTTTTTTCGAAGTGCTCTGGACAGTGGAGCCGGGTAGTTGGCCCCGTAGTTCTGGAGGTTTCTGAAACCTTCTATGTTGCTCCTTTCTGACCAAGAGAGAGTTAGTTGTTAATTTTTCCTATTTTCCTATGTTGCAAGGAAACTTTTGGCAAATACTGCATGTTGCAAAAATGCCAAGAAACCAAGCAGAGCATCCAGCACCAAATTGCCTGGTCTGGTTTCAGGAGTTCCCACTCATTTAAAAATCTACTTTATAACAGTGGGACTGGGCAGCAGTTCTTCACATCTACTTAGTATGGAAACCAGAGTCAGATGTAAAGACTACTTCTTAGCTTACTATTTAAACTTCTGAGGACAGAAGGGTCTTTTTCATGATGATTTGCAAAAATCTGTGCAATTTTAAATGGAAACACAGCTGATAATAGTTAGTTGATAATGGTTATGCCATCTATATGCAAGGGATGTATTTCCTGGTCTTTTTGGCAAACTCATCACTATTCTACTGAGCAAAAGTGCATTTGCATCAAAGATGTCTCAAGTCCTTAACAGCCCAGCACACCAAGAGCTGGTCTCACACTCCCTTCCAACCCCAAGTGCTGTGGGAAACAAAGCAACTTGATAAATTAACAGAAGATCTTTCAGAGAGGCAATCCTTTCTAAATATACAGAAAGGTGTTAGACTTAGCAAGGCCCTGAAGCTTTGAGATGCCATTGATTTTAAAGGAAGAAAGGCACTTAGATAACTACAAGGCTACAGATTTCTTTTTTCTTTTCTTTTTTCTCTTTTCTTTTTCTTTTCTTTTCTTTTCTCTTTTTTCTTTTCTTTTCTTTTCTTTTCTTTTCTTTTCTTTTCTTTTCTTTTCTTTTCTTTTCTTTTCTTTTCTTTTCTTTTCTTTTCTTTTCTTTTCTTTTCCTTTTTTCTTTTCAATTTTTTTTTTAATTTTTATTTTTAATTTTATTTTCATAAAGCTCTTATTTCTGGTAGGTGAGCTGAAATTCTGATTTCCTACAACAACTGGTAAAATTGAATTAGTAGCATTTAGTAAACATTTGGCTTCCAGTGGCAGACAGAGCAGCTGATAAAGACATGCTTCCTGCTTGCTAAATGGGATGAGACACCATATGTCTAATCAATTACACAACTACCACAATACCTTGCTTCAGTATGTGTGGAAAAAAATTCACTTCATTTCACTGTAAATACTTTTACCAAGTAGTTTATCACCACATAAAATTACCTCTGGTTCTGGCTAATCCTAGTGGAAATGTGAATATGCACTTAGGCAAGCCTCAGGCAGTGAGAGGGCAGTTGTGCCACAGGGGTTGTGCATTCCTCATCCCACCAGCCCAGGAGCAGCAAGTGCCAGGCGTAAATAACCCCATGGGACTGCATTTTTATGTCAACAGGTTCAGTTCACTTGAAGATTCACCTGCTCCCAAATGAAATGTGACAGTGAGTACAATTTTGCATTTCTGTCACATGGCTGGACCGTCCCTGTTTGAGCTGGAGCTCCAGCTGCCTCTGAAGGGTGTGAGGCAATTCCTTTCATGAGGAAATTCAGGACCTTTCTTCTAAACACAGGCTTCCTTCACATGTCGTGCTACTGCAGTACCTTCCATCAGCAAACAGGAGATTCCTCCTCTGCCTTCAAAAACTTTCCAAGAATTATGGGCCAGATTCCTGGAAAAAGTGTTGCTTTAATACGTATTAGATCTGGGAAAAACAATACAAATTAAAAAATGAAACAAACAAACAACCAAAAAAAAAAGGCAAAAAAAAAAAAAAAAAAAAAAAAGCAAAGCAATTGGGTCACTCCAGGGAGCATGTTTTCCCAGACTACAAGACTTCCAGCTTTACCACGATGGCCTTCAGGCTTTCTGGTGCCTGGTACCTCGTGGCCTTTGGCAAATCTTCCCTATGACCAAGGAAGCTGCCTTCTGCCTGACCTGCTGATTTGTAAGAGGACAAAGCACCCATGTGGTGTGGGGTAACCTTGGCCACCTGCCAGACACCCACCCAGCCGCTCTCTCCCCCTCCTCAATAGGATTAGGGGCAGAAATAAGAGGAAAAGCTTGAGGTTTGAGATAAAGACAGGAAGGTCACTCAGCAATAATCATCATGGCCAAAATGGATTCTGGGAAAAATACTTTATTTCCAACTAAAATAGAGTTGAATGGTGAGACACAAAGAAAAAACTAAAACACCTACTCCTTACCCCCTTCTTCCAAGGCTGCTTCACTCCTTCATTCCCACCCCCTCTACCTCCTCCATGCTCCAAGTGGCATGGGGGTGGTTGTGGCCAGTCCATAGCAGCTCCTCTCTCCTCCTTCCAGCTCATGTTCTGGTGTGGGTCGTTCCCATGGGTTGAAGTCCCTCAGGATAAACTTGCAGCATGGGCTCTCCACAGGCTGCAGTTCCTTCAGGGTATGTCCACCTGCTCCACCACATGGTCCCCCATGGGCTGCAGCGTGGATATCTGCTTTGCCATGGGTTTCTCCACAGGCTGCAGGGGAATCTGCTCCAGCATCACCTCCTCCCCCTCCTTCCTCCCCCACCCTGGCCTCTGCAGGGCTGTTTTCTCACACTTTTGTCCTCACTCCTGTCTCTGCTGGGCAGTGTTTTGTCCTTTCTTAGGGATACTTTCACAGAGGCACCAACAGCTGCTTTTTGCCAGAATGCAGAGCAGCATGCTGGCGAGTCCCACGCCCTGCTCTTACCAGCTTTAAAGTGGCCAGTGCCCCATCTTCAAGCAAGCCCTCAGGCCTTCACACCACTCTTATGGGAAAAATGCTCCAGAGCCAGATTCCACTAACAAAGGCACTCTCCCTATTTCCAGCCTAGGAAGACTCTTGGGTTGCTTGTGCCCATTTGATTTGCGTCACGCACTTAAAATAGCTCACTTTCCCTCATGAAAATTTGAATCTACTGTTGTGATGTCTGCTTGGCTGTGGTTACATTCCTTCTCAACACTGGTCTTGTCATACATCTGTTTTGCAGGACTATTCAATTTCTCTGACCACCCCAGTAACTTCTGTACAGCAGATATTTAAAAATCAGTTTTCTTGAGAGCTGCTGTATTCATCAGAAGGAAGTCCCATCAGAGCCTCATCCTCCCACACTAGCACATTCCTCCTACTAAAAATGGACCAATTAGAAAAAAGTTTTTTCCCCCCAATTTTTTCATAGTAGCGGCTCTAAGTTGTTGAAGAGATGATTCTCAATGTATCTTTCCTTCTCTTCAGTCATGTCCAACTAAACTCCCATGGAAACAGCTGAAATTCTGCTACTGGTGCCTAAGGGGGATTTAGAGTAATCCCATTTCTTACTCCAGCCATCAAGGTAGTTGCTGTGGGAGATGTAATCTTCCCTGGCACTGACAGTACTTTCTAATGTTGTCATCTCCAAACATTGCTGCAAATGGTCCTGTTTTTTACACCAGGGTCTCTCCTAAAACATTATTAATGGGCTCTGTTCCAGCTGAAAGCATTGAGACAAACCATCTGCTCATCAGTGTGACCTTGCTCATCCATGGATCCTGTTGCTGGTCACCACACCCTCTAGTTTACATAATAATTTCCAAGATTAAAAACACTACCTATTCCATAGGGATGGAAGATGTATTTCCTTTGTCTACGCAGTATTTTTTTATTAAAAACCAATATGGGTCAATCAGATGTAATTACTTCCAGAAAAGCTGTTACATTTTCTCCCATTTTCTTTTTACTTCCCTGTACACATTCTTCCCATTTATTCTGAAACCTGTCATCATACTGAAATCAGACTATGAAATCTACATCTACCAGAGACTTTTTACATTCCTCCTACAGAAAATATAGTACCTATGTTATATATCACTGAAATACAAGACATGTAAGTTTCTTTCCTCCTTCTCTACATCCTGGTTTGACTGATTTAAACATAATACACTTAAACATAATACACTTTTTTTAAAAAAAAAACTGGACATTTATTGCTCTTTGTCCTCCTTCCTGTTGAAGATTATTTTAATACCTTTGACTTAAAAACTAATGCCTCTGCTACTGTCATGTCATGGGAGGCCCTGGGGACTCCAGCTTCCCCTGCTCATACCAAATGTGCTCTGCTGAAATTGAGAAACATATGGACCGTGTTTTGTATATCCATCTATTTAAAGTAAATGGATTAAAAGTTGAAAATTGAATCAAAGTTTGGTTTATAAATCAGTTTGTGAAGCATCCTGATGATTACAACTAACCACTTTTGTTGGTGCAATAATTCTTGGCAAGAGGATGACAGTGACAATTTAAGTTAATCCTCTGTACTAATACAACTCAGAACAGCATTTCTCTAACAGATCTCTATCTGTATTTCATCATTCCCTGCATTGCCTCAAAGGGATTCCCTGCAGAACCCACACAGTTCAAGTAATTTGGCCTCCAATTCTATTTACACTTCTCTTCAGCATCCACCTTACTTTACATCTCTTTCTTTGAATTATGCCTATGTTTTAACAACATACATTCCACTCTCATACAAGGAACACACATTTTATCAACTTAAACTCAAGACAGCTACCAAACATGAAAGGCAGAGGCAACCCCCAAAACTGCTCTATATGAGATTTGGGGCTTTTGTTACCGCAGTTTTGGGGATGTAAGTCCTATCATAAGCTCCACCACTTACTTAGGATCTCTCTTGCATCCAGTAAAATACACAGTAATCCACAAAGATTTCCAGAATTGTTCTCTGCTTTTCCTCTCCCTGCCAACTCAGGAATCCCAGTTCCTGAGTGATCCCAGCCCCAGGGGTGGCTTGCACATCCAGGACCCAGCACTCAGGGTCTTTGCACCAGGACCACCCTAAAAAAGCTGCTTTCTGGCATTTGAGCTTACATATCCCATTCACAGCTGAAGAACAGCTTAACATTTCTCTCCATCACTCATGCTGCAGAGCGTGAGTGCAGGGAGGGATTTGGTCAGCTCATGAACTGCACAAGATCTTAACCTAATGGTTTGTAGCTTGGTCATTCTCTCTGCAGATAGGCACTGAACTGCCTCATTTTCCTCAGCCACCTTCACACGAATCCTCTCCATCCTGTTGGCAGCAGTTGGTCTTTTTTTACTTCTCCTGCCTTTATAAGGCAAGGAGTCCTTTCTGAGGACTCTCTCATAGTCCCAAGCACCAATCACAGCTATCAGGAAAACAACATGTGATCAGGGAATTAAGGCAATCCAAAGGCTGTTACTTGCTCTGGGTCAGGTGACCCACTGGAAGCTGAGCCAGGTGGGCACACCCAAAGCTTGTGCCTTGGTCCATCAGTTATGGCAAGATGATGTCTGACCTAACCCATCCTGCTCTCAGACACTGTTCAGTTGCTGCTGAGACTGCAGAAAAGAACCCAGGAGGCACAGTTTTTGACATTCAGGTGTGGACACTACTGATGTTCCCAAGGCCACATCTGCTGCCACTTTGGGACAGAGTCACTGGGTTTTGTCACCACGTGCCAATTAACCTGGAAGGAGAGGTTTGCAGTGCAGCAGCCCCATCTCTGCTGGCTCACACAGGGAAGCCAAGTTGGTGCTGTGACTTCTGCCTTCTAGGTACTTCCTGTAGATTGGGCTTAACATCTAAAGAACAACACCTTACTGAGCCTTGCTTAGAAACACACTCAATTTCATAGTTGAATAGGCATGTGAAGGAGAGGAAATTGTCTTAGCAACCACCTCAGGCATTCAGAGCATCCTCCCAGAGGAGACCAACATAGCATGAAACCTCTGAGCCCTTCACACGAAGTGTAAACCCATTTCCCTGGTCTAGGCTTTTTGTGTTAAGAGCCTGCAAGTGAGAAGACAGCTACATAAATAGCTGTTTTACCAAGTCCATCACTAGCCTGTCTGGGGTTGTTGCAATGTACCAACTGAACACTCAAATCAGACAGGCTTCCAAAACAATCACCTGAGGGCAAGGGGAGCTATAAGGAAATTGCAAAAATGCTCCCAGTTCTGGACAGAGGTATTATCCCCATTTTGTAGACAGCACTGCTAAGGCAGGAAGTCCCTCTCAGTCATGTTAAGCTTTGCTCCTGGCACCCATCATCTCGAGCTATTGGGGCTGCTCTGCATTCAGTGAGCCAGTAATCCCAGCAGGACTTAAATCCATCACACACACCAGTACTTCTACAGCCAGGCAAGGGAACAGTGTTCCGTAACAGCCTAAGGTTTCTGTAAAGAATTTTCTGCCAAATCCCTGGTACACTAAATGTCTCTGAATATCTGCAGCTGTTCTTCCACCATGGTGGCTCCTCTTTGGCCTGACACAGGATAAGGCAATGAATTAAATCTGTACAAACCCACAGAATTCAGGCAGAGATCATCAAAAGTGTTTTAATGATTAAACCATGTCAAACATTAACAATGAAGTATATTCAGATGAGCCAAGGGTTTATTTCTAGCACATTTAGACAGCCTATTTTGAACATTATAGCTGCTGTACTGAGCTATGTAGACTCTGCAAACCAGTACCTAGAAATGAAGACACACGCACAAGCTTTGAGAATGTAAACATAACAGACACTGTCTCCTTCAAAACAAGGAATGAAAACCCACAAGGCTAGTAAGACAACTTATTAATTCCTTAAGAGATGTGCAAAAATTTTAAAAAAGATTTAAAAACAATTAAACGTGTTAAAACTGGCGTTTATATAAATATCAAAAAAACAAATAGTTAAACTTGAGCAATGACCAGCAGAATGTCTTGCACAATTCAATTTTTCAGAGCTTACTGGACTCCACCATGGCAGATACCAGAATGCCAGCAACACATACTGGCTTTGTAACTGACTCCTCATATGTGCAAGACAGGATTTTACAAGAAGGAGTAACTTTAACCAGCACTCAAACCAAATCCTTAGATAACAAGCCAAAACATCACCAGTGATACACACAACTCACATTACAGAAACAGACATTTCCAGCACATTTCAGTAACATTTTAAAAACATTAGCTATGACTTAAACTGTTTAAACTTGCTTGTTTGGGAAAAAAACCCAACATCTTTGTGTTAGGCACATTTTGAAAGTGAACGTATGCTACATGAAGAACAGCTCAGATACCAACTTAAATACACAGACAATCCCATCAGAAAAGCATCTTTCTGGCTCCACTTTTAAATATGCTCTTGGATATGTCACACACTTAAACAGTAGCTCCTAAAATGTGGATATGGCTATGGTAATAACACTTGAAACTGCCAGTTTCATATTAGAAACCACTCTTCATTTAGCATTTAAGAATTCTCAGAAATAAGAAAGAAAAAAAAGAAAAAAAGTAAAAAGAATAGATGGGTCCACCCTGTATATGCTCTAAACTTTAGAGACAATATTTAAATCTTACTCGACTGTGTAAGCGCCAATTACTTTTACGTTAGTGACGTAGTTCAAATAAAAAAATAAGATCTATTAAAAAGGTAAAATAACTTTTCCATCTGTTTTGTGACTGTTGAGTCAATTAAAGCCAAATATACAAAACTAAATGCGCCATTTCCAATTTCACTGTATCGAGTAAGAGATACGTAGCATCGTGTATCACATACAGAACAGTAAAATGATCAATGGATTCTTCTAAATGACTTTTTAATAAAAAGTCAATCAACTGGAAAGTTGAAACATACCCTAATTTTTAAACCAGTAACAAGCTTTGGGCCCTGCTTTTTAATTTAAGGCATGTGTGTTTATCTACTGAAACCAGCATCATACAAATTACCTCTACAATCACATGCATGATCTATAGTTTAAAAAATGGAGGTTTAGATTACAGTGTTTTCAAATTGTGAATCATAATTCAGCACCTATCATATTGACTAGTAAGGCAACAGCAGTGTCGGATAATATGATAATACTCCCTTCCACAGTCTATAGCAGGGTCAGTGACAGCCCAGAATTATTTTTAAACTTTAACCTACTTTTATGTTCTGTATACAGTTTCTAGGGTGTTTGCACTGGTTAAGTCCTACATAAATCACACTATTCTAGGCAGGAATAGTTACAGTAGCCATTAGAATATTAGTGCACAACTCTCATTGTGCTTACAATCAGATGATTTTGTTGTTGGGGTTATCAAAATGGTTTTTCAGTTTGGTCTTCAATCCTTCCTTTGTTTCCTTTGTTTCACATTGTTCTCAAGGGAAGAAAAGCTGTTTGTGTACCCGTTCGCAGTGGCCGTGGAGCCGTTCTGATACTCTTTCCTCCTCGAGGATGCCTTCTTGTTGTAAGTCTAGAATACACGGAAAGACACATGGTTTTGCTTAATTAGATATAAATAACCACTTCCTCACAGTAACTCTAGAAACACAGAAGTAAACTTGCATTCATAATTTTTAAAGACCTTATGCCAGTGGTTAGAGTCTAACAAGCCCTACCACTTTTTTGTGTATGAGACTATACTACGCCTTTCATTCATCACAGCGAGAGGAGTAGTTCACTTGAAAAGAAAAAGGCTTGGCAGTATGATGGTAGTGTTATGTTAATAGTAAATCAGAAACAAGGGAAGAGATTTTATGAGCAGACTATGGCATAAGAACATACTCAAAACGACGTGAGGAAGGAGATTTGAGGCACTGCAAATGACAGTACCTTGAACAAAGCCAGAACAAGAGGCAGAAACAGTAACAGTGAGGGAAATTCAGAGATAGAAATGTGAAGGGCATTTCCATTGGCTAACATGACAATGAAAAACTAACAGGATCAGGAAGACTGTCTAAAAAAATTACAGACAGGGAAAAAATATTAATTAATTTTTTTCAAAGGGGCTCAGCTGCCTGACAAAAGCATGTTTCCCCAAATTTCTGAGTGAAAGGAATTTAAGTGGTTAAGTTAAAATATGAGCAAAACTGACAAAGAAAATCAAGTAATATCTGGAATATACTATAATGTTTAACTAGCATGTTCATATGCAGCAAGTGATAGAAATCATGGGACTGATTTTAAGAAGCACCAGAAGAACAGCCAGGGAAGCCTGCTGTTTTTCCCCCCATGAATCATTCTTACCAGAACCAAAATGCCCAAATCTCTCAAATGACATTTGAAACATACAACAGAGTTTGCTTGTTTGGGGGCAGCAGGCTGTGTTGGTTTTATTTTCTGTAGACAGTAGTACATCTTTGTACAGAGCCCAGTTACGAACTGCTCAGAACAACACATACCAAGTCTGGATCTGTTCAAACATGAAATCAGCTTTGTAGAAACACAACTAAACCCACTGATTTTCCATATGAAAATAAAAACAAATGCCTGTAGAAGTGAACCAAATCCAGATTTCTTCATGTTGTGAGGTTAGGAAGTTTCCCTGGGTATAAAACAAGAATTTCCCCTTTTAAAAGCAGAAATGAACAATTCCTTCGGGTGCTTCACAGGTTCACATGCTGCTGGTTTATTTCAGACTGGAAATCTGTTTCTTATATAAAGCTCTTCCTCTCCCTTACATGCAGTTAAAATTGCAATAGTAAGCCATTTATTTTTATCACTCTGGCTTACTAAAATTACTAAGCATTCTGAATGATGGGTACAAAACATCAGAAGATTTGAAAGTAGAGGGTAGATCAACAAGTGCAGTACTTCAGGAACACATGCATGTTAGTGAAGGATAGCAAAAGGACATTTCAAGCATATCTTTCTGTAACAGCTTTCCAGTGAGATACAGCCAGCAGAATGCTAGAAAGAGTTGATGTCTGTTACTTTTACCTGAATATAGAAATTTGTGAAGAGGATAATCAAAGAAATCATATAAGAAATCTGAAAATACAGCCACCCCTGAGGAAATGCACATGGCCAAACAACACCACAGCTGGTCTGGAAGATTGTCAAGACAAACTGAATCTGGGGAGAGAAAATAAAAAATAAGAGAAATTAAGCACATTAATGGAAGGAGGAAAAAAGCCATTAGTGACCAAAATGTCAACAGTTATTTCCAAAACAAGTAAAAAATACATAATATTGTGTGTTTGACAAGTATTTTCTCCATAAACTTGACTTAGCATACATTCAGATTGTGGTATCCTGTTAAGTGTATTTATTTGTATTTTTCCATTTTAGAACATTAGAGTAACCCACGCAGAATTGATATATCAATGTCCCAAGGAATAAAGACAATCTTCCTAATGAGAGTTCATTGGTATTTGACTCTACCATCCTAATGGAGATCTGCATCTCACTGCTTCAGCTGCAGAAGATCTGGGGTCACTCGGTCTACACGGAGACCCCTGCAATCCCTTCCCACAGACAGGAACTGTCTGACATGGCTCCAGTGGAAGAATTTTTGGGGTAAAGGCTGCAGGGAAGCTGGGGAGTCAGGGAGGAGGATCAGGGTCCAATTATCTTTAATTATCTCCTCTGGGAAAACAGCATTTGGGCTTATGTGCTGCAGAGGGCCTTAGGCAAAATTCATCCTCACATGAAGGCTACCAGATTAGGGAATGTTTATTTTAAAAGGGAAAGACTATTTGTTCTGCTCAGCTATTTTGCTGCCCTAACAGCTATGCATGCAGAGCAGGCAAGGAAGTGAAAGCAGCTATGACAATAGCCAGGGGAGCAACCAAAGCACTGAGACACTGCACTCTGTAGCACTTGAACGACCAGGATGAAGAACAGAGCCTAAATCTGGAAGGAAAAACAAAAACAAACCTCAAACCAAAGCAATCCCCCCATGCCTTCCATGAAAATAATGAGCCCACAGCTACAATACTTAGCCCTCCTTCAGAAAGGAAAGTGCTAAAAAGTCATGTTGAGAATCAACACTGTGAATTGCTGGCAGTAAATGTTATTAATCATCACTAGCAAATGTTATTAAAACTATTCACAGCTCTGAGAGGGTACTGGGGGGGGAAGGGGAAGACGATAACAATTTATGTCTAGGTTTCAGTTTCTCCCCCTACAAAATGGGGAAGACAGAACATTCATGCATATTTCCTTGTGTTGTTCTGACATGTTGTACACATTAAAACCTGGTTCTTGTGCAGTATCACTACAGCAAGCGCTGTATTACTTAATTTCACTGCTCTTATCACCTCCAGCACACAGTGGTCAGGCTTCATCACCGCACAGACTAGAAACAATGCAAGCGGATACAAGGAGTCCAACACAAAATCACAAGAGAAAAAATCTGCCCATTTAAAGAGCAGAAATATTGAATAGTTTTTAATAAACCATTTGCAACTGCATGCAAAAGTAGGACAGAACAGGCATTGTCCCAAAGGACTAGAATGGCCCTTGTTAGCTGTGGACGGCGTTGCACTCGGTCTCTGGTCTGTCCCAGCCTGACCAGGCAAGCACAGGGAAGAGCAGGCTAGCTCAAGAGGGCTTGGAAGAAAAGCCTCCCCCCGGCTACTGAGTCCCAGAAATCCCAGCACTGCAACTCCCAAATACAACTAGCCACACAACATGGTGAGGTGGAGAAAGATCCCACAGACCTCAGCACTGATTCATGGACCCCACCAGTCCCCAGCTGCCCACTGTCCTGAAAACAGAACAAATGGACAGGCAGAGGCTGGATTTCTAAGGTGATGTAGGTACTGCAAGATGTAGAAAGTACCAGCTCTCATTCTCCCTTCTTCTATCCCCTGCCAGAATTTCCTAACTCAGTAAAGACAAGAGGACCTCCTCACAAATACAAGAGCCTGCTGAAGCACTGAAGAGCAAATCACTCACCAGCTGCCCCTGAGTGATGTACTTCTTCCACCACAGATAAGGACGCATTGCTGGAACAGCGGACAATCCGTAGTAGGAGTACATGAGGACATGGATAAAGCTGTTCAGTGTGGCACCAAAGTAAGCTAAAAAAAGGGCAAGGGAAAAAGAAAGTACGCTGCATTACAAGGAAGGAACATGCCGTTTCATGGAAGCTACAAAAATAACAAGTTCAAAATGTTTCTATTTAAAACATGATTTCTCTTAGAAGAAAAGCAAGAGGGTTATTTTTTTTAACCCTGTTTTTCATTCTGCTCACCCAATGGAGTAGCTGAGCTGCTTTGCAGCTTTGTGCTTTATACCAGCCTTCTGGGTTTTGTCTCCTCAAGTTACTCTTTATCACATCTACATTGTAGTTTCTCAAAGGAACTGAGGAAGCTGACTGAAAGGAGGAATGCTCACATACCAAACAATCAATAGCTTCACCCATCTACTTTTAGGTTGATTTCACTTCCTTCCAGGTAGAAGCCAATTTTGTAATTTATAACCAAAACCTTCAGATACCTTCAGAAACTGCAAGTTAGCTACTTATTTGTCCTTGTTTACAGCACCTTTAGTCCTTAATGGCACTTTTAGCTTAACACTGAACTGCATAGAATTGTGATGACACAACAGAACATAAAGCTTGGAAGAAGAAAAACACATGACTAGAAATAGCACCGAGGTGTTTTCAAGACCACAGGAGCACAAGATGGATTCTAAGTATATACAGTTTTGACTGCTGTATGAACAGGAATTGACTTCCTTGGAGGAGAATGTGTTTCCAGATGCAGACTTTTTGTAAGTTCAGTATTACTCACTGTTGTGCTGACAACACAAAACAAATACGAGTTTCTATGTTGTTTGGCTCAGAGAGCAGACTCCTGAGGAATGCAGCCTCTTGGTCTGCACTGCCAGTAGGTCACATCCATCGGGTTTGAAAAGGTTTCTCTTGAATAGAGTGTTCAACAAAGCCAGTATCTATAAGCTACACATCTAAACCACAACTAAGCCATGCTATTGCAGTTAGGAAACTAGATGACAGCTAAATGCAATGAAAGTAAAGAATCAAAGCCAGATTGCCAAAGGTTAGCAGGATTTAAGACTAGAGAGACATGGAAATCTTCCACTTAAGATTCATTTGTTCATGCTCATTAGTGCTCAGGGGACAAGATTTTAATTGAAATCATTTGTTATGGCTAGTGGTATAATGCGATTAAATTAAGAAAGTCATATCTCAAGTGAACTTTACAGATACAAGGACAAGAGTCACTCTTAGCTGTCTTTCAGCTGAAACAAGCTTCTGGCTTGACTTGGAAGAGAGTATTGTTTCATCAGAGGGTCTGTAACTACAGCAGAAATAAAGAAAGCAAGGTTGATGGGTATCTGACCTGGGCTACTGCACCTGATAAATGTCATACTGCCACACAAATTCTTCAAATTACATAGACATTTCTTTCCTAGAGGCTGTGCTGGCAGCTTAATTCCTGCAATCATCTACAACAGTTACAATTTAGCAAAGTAGCTTAATACGGTACAGAACAAATCCTGCAGCTGAAGGTACCAAAGATGTTTGGTTTGATCAAAAGACCACCAAAGCAAAGCCCCTGTTGCAGATATTCCCCCACCATAACCCAGTACTTACAGTGACCACAAGGCACCCAGTTCATAACAAACCACCAGATGTTCAGCATTGTTGCATGGTGGTAGACATGCAGAACAGTGATCTGGTGATTATTTTTCCTCAAAATGAAAAAGAAGGTATCCATGAACTCAATGAGTTTGGAGAAATAGTACCACCAGAGGACACGTATGATCTGGAAGGAAGGAAGCAAGTTTTAGAAGCATTGCACATTGAGGGGGCTTTCAACTCTTATGCTATCTAAGTAATTAAAATCCAGATTCTGTGCTACACTACTTGGATTGAAGACACTACTGGGATCTTCTGTAATACTTCTGCCTCAGGTTTCTCCATAGGAGAATGAGGTACAAACCTATAGCTACAGCTGAAAACAGGATGACAAAGACTGTTTTATGAGGCTACTGCTGTGCACCTGGGCTGTCCAAGGAGAAAAAAGAAAATACTTAACCAGAGTTGGTGCTGCAGTGCTCTCTATAAAGGAGAGATCAGAAGTGGGACCAGAAGAAATCATCACCCCATCTCAGAAAGAGAAGGGTAGTCACAACACAGAGTGGATGGATATAGTCTGAAAACCAGGTCCTCACTTTCTGATCCGAGAACACTTGAAAATTTGCATATAATTACTCACAAAAATACCAACCATGAATATATAATAGATTAACTATTATGTCTGACAGTGCATTGTCCATTGTATCACAAAAGGAGGACGAAAGCCTATAGTTTAAGCAAAATGTGCATAATCAATACTGTTCTGCTCTCCACTTAAGTGGACAATTGGAAACATTACCAGCTCTAAGTCTCAATTACGGTACCTTCATATCAGCCTCTCCTCCACTGTGTGTATCCTGACAGAAGAAATTGTATCCTCCTTCCAATACTCCCGTCACCAGCTGAGCAAATAAAAAAAATAAATGTTATTTGGGGAGATAGCTCAACTCCATGGCACCTCTGCAGTGGTTCTGCCCAGACATCTGGTGTGAAGAGATTCCTGGGCACCTGAGGGTGGCATTAGGTTGAATTCAAGTTCCAAGCAGTCATCAAATCATAGTGAAGGGTGAATTAATAAGTTCTCCCAGCTAGGGTGTACCAGAATAAAAATAGGAAGTATCATTTTATCCCCACTTATCCCACATAGTCTGAGTATTTTCAGAGTCATGTTCCAGACAGATTCTCAAGAAATCTCCTTCTTTGCTGATTATCTCATTGCTGAAGAAAGTAAATAACCAAAGTTCAGTAAATACATTTTTCTTCTGATTACTTTTGGAAATTGTTACTTCTTTAAGAAATTTTATACTCAAGAGATGTGACTACAACTTTTTCAACCATGTGACAGAGCGTATTTTCAGCTTTGCTACACTTAACAGGCCCACAACTGCTGTTTCACTGCATTGCCATTCTTCAAGATCTCTTTAAGCAATTCACTCAGCCCAAGCACATTACATCCTTCCCAATATAAGTCACTTCCTCTGCAGGATATGCCATTGCTTGCCTGACTTCTGGCATAACAAATAACACCTCAAACATAATGAAATCATTATTAAGAGTAATGTCCAACGTTTAGTCATGAAAGATGACAGGGTGCCTGCTGTGGAGGGGCTGGCTGAAATCTCTAGAGAAACGAGATCCATGCTGGAGGTTCACACCTCACCGTTTCACAGGCTGGAGATGCTAGGACAGGTTGAGGGTGGAGTGGGAAGAGGGAGCACGTGCAAGGACATGAGCAAGATCCCCTTTAATATCTCAACAGAAGGGTTCATTGGACATTGTCTAAAAAGATGTTTTTCCTCTTGGGAATAGCATGAGGAGAAGAGTAAAAACTTCAGGTGACTCCCAAGTGAAAAAAACTAGAATTGTCAGGTATCTCAAAAAACATCTGAAAAGTAGAAGCAAGTTGTACGATTTTGGCCTTATCTACCTGCAGAACAAAAAACAGATTTGCAAAGCCACATGGAAACTCCTTGTACTATAAGTAATTTTAAACTATCATTTGATTAAAGGACTACAATAACTGGTATGACTAAATGCTGCTCAGAACTGTGAACGGGAAGCTAATTTTAAAAGGTTCAATAAAGATTATCACTTAAATGATCTACCTTTCCCCAATGTTATTTCTTTCATGCCTCATTTTCCCCCTAAATTAGCTTTTAAAATACTCAGTCAGCCTAGGTCATTATTTCTGACCTTCTAAGACAGAATTATTGCTGCAATTTAGGGGAAAAAATGTACATCTAGTTATATAATAATATATAGACCTGGAAGTATCTCATGTATTAGAGATAAAACAATAGCACCCTGCCACAGCAAGGGCAGGGCAGCCGTGCACATCAGCAGCAGACCCAGGCACCTTCCCTACCCAAGCAACAAAGGCAAGGCAGCCATGGAAGGGCTCCTGTCCCAGCCACAGCACTCTGCAGAGGACACCAGTTTCAAGTGGCAGCTTGCTAAAGGAGCAGCTGTGCCCCAGAACAAGCTGTGCACCAAGCCACTCTCAGGCACTGAGGAAGACTGTGTGGCCTTGCAAGTACCCGCCAGTCCTGATGCCTTAGGTTTTAACTTTTATATTTTACAATTTCTGTACTGCTTAGAGTGTAACTCTGAAGTTCCTTGTAGCCTGTAATTTCTGCTCTCTTGTGCAAGACAGACATAACAAAGCCTCTCCAGGGTTTGCCTTCAAGGACAGCCAGGTTCTTCTAGGCCCAAAATGTGTAAACCAAACCTCTAAGGGGGGAGCAAGCTGAGGGGAATTACATCATTGAACTGGGGCTTTAACTGGAGAATTAACCATGGTATGCAAATGAACCAAACCTATAAAGGTGTGAAGAACTCGTGACCTGTCGTCCATCTTGGGGTCTATTTTTGGAGGCAGCCCCTGGCTCCCCAGGGTGTACCTTGAAGGCCCTTCAGATAAGTATCTATCTTTATTCCCTTACTCTTGTCTAGTCTCTGTTTCTAGGTGGCTGGAGAAGGCATCAGTCCCTCACACAGAAAACCACATTGTGCTGTGACCACGTTATGAGCTTACAGATGTTTTCATATGGTTCTCATAGTTCAAGGAATTGTTAGGAATAGAAGCATAACCACATTGTTTATAATGTAATTAATCCAAACAACATCCATCATTAATGCTGCACTCCCTGAACTCCCCAGTAAAGGCTGGCAGAATCCACAGAGCTTTCCCTGCAAGTGGTACAGGTTCACCACCTAAAGCATAACGCAGCCAAAGGTGTCTCCATGGATCCCACCTCTCTAAAGGTCAATGGCATCAGTGTGGCTATGAGCAGTGGCTTCAGCTCAACCTGAGTACTCCCTTGTTTACAAAAGAACATATTGTATGCTAGGAACTGTAATACTCTTACAGCCACAAATGATACAAGCAAAGCAAAGCAATGCAACATTTGTAGGAAATGTTAGCATATTTTATCATATAAATAGTATAGTTACAAAAATAATTCGCCACTTTCCAGAAGGAACTAATTGGTAAAAACCTGCTACAGCTGCCCACAAACTGCTGTTGCTGCCCACAAACCTTACTCGGTGCAACATACAACATGTAAATAATCATTTTCCCCATTTAGCCAGCTACTCCTTTCCCTGGCACCACTATTTCTTGCACCCACAATGCTTTTATCACATGCTGGAAGGCTTCAGAAAACAAAACCAACAGATCACTCTGAAACATGACCATGAATGGCTCCATTATGCACAGGTGTATAGCCCCAGGAAGCTGCTTCCCTGCCACCACAAAAGTGGTAAGGAGGGGTCAGAAATTGCCAGCAGTGCATTTAAGTCCTTGCTCACACCTGCTGTGGTCTGCTCCCTGGATAGCCAGCATTTCCAAGCCCTCCTCACACCACTGTACAAGAGGATGTTGAAAACGAAATAGAAAGGAGAAGGTCTGAAACTTGCCCAGAAACAGAGCAGTGGCTCCTCAGCCAACACAGCCTGGAGACAACACTTCCTTGCCTGCTGTCTCTGGGCAGTCCTTCATCTTCAGGCTGGCAGGAGTCCAGGCCTGCTGATGGCACTGCTGATGAACAACCACAGGCAAATCTTCTCTCGAGAGAGTAACGTGTCCAGAAAAGGCCAATTATAACCATTTTCACTTGAGCAAACCACTTCATGTGGTTTCTAAACAGCACAAAAAGACAGTTTCTTCATAAGCCAATTAAAATGGTACTCAAACCTAATGTTAAGTCCGTCAGCTCAGGGGGAAAACCTGCAGCCCAAGGTTGCATTTGCGCTAAAACAACCCACACTTTCTTCCCCTGCAATAAAGTTTTCTTTTTTCATATTACTTTCATTTTGTTATTCTGTTGCTGAATTCTTTAAAATGCTGTGGCACATGCTTTTTTATCAACTCTGCTACCAAAATAAGCCAGGACACTAACACCAGTCTGACTGGGCTGGAGGAGAGGTGTTACTGGGGAGGATTTTGTTTTTTCTCATGATAAAACTGAAGTCTGAGACTCACTGGAGAGGGGCAGATAAGGGACCTAGCACTGCATCACGCTGTCAAGGCATGGTGAGTTTACAAGGTTCAAAACAGAGCTAGATTAGAGTGAAGAGAAACAGAAGTTCATGTCTGATCAAAGAAAGCAAATGCCTGCAGAGATATGGGACTTTATCTTTACATGAATGCAGTCACCCCAGGGCAGAGATAAGGGCTTCAGGGTGGTAGAGAAAGAAAGGGGAGAGGAAAGAGCAGCCTAGCTGCCACCCATGGCTCATGCGATGCAGCACCTCTGCACAGAGTCCCCTACTTCCTAAAACTTTTCCTACAGCATATGCAACACCTCCCTCATCAGGAAAATCCAAGACTTTTCTCAGGCAGATTCAGTAGGGAATTAATTTTTCAGATGAAGAAAAAAGACAGTAAAAAAAATCACTCAAGAAAGTGACCAGTTTTCTCTAATGTAAGCCCAGGTGGTACAGATCACTTGGCTAGTTTTGCTGACAAACACCCCCAGAATATTACAGGTCTGTGTGCTGTGTAACTGGGTACTTGGCACTCTCCCTTCTTTGCTAAATTACCCAGCTGAGACTCGAGCAGAGAAGCACAGGCCTTACTCATCACTTGTGATCCCAGTGCAGAGCAGCAACCCAGGGGGAAGAAGCAGTGCTGCCCCTGCTGTTCCAGCTGCTCCTGCAGCTCCTTCAGACACGGCCATGGCAGCCAGCAGTGATCAGCCTGGATTCTGTAACCCCTCTGCCAGCCCCACTATGCACCTTCTCCACCATGCAGGAAGCCAACCCTTGCTGCCCCTGCCCAGGACACAGGAATGTTATTTCTCCCTGAAGTCCAAGCACTGTAGATTTTTACAGAATAAAACATTGTTTGCCCCTAAAGAACATCCCATCCTCCTGAAGGTATATGACAAAACAACCTAGAGAAATCTCTCCAGCTCCCCTAGATCTGCCTTGCCTTTGTCTGGGACAAGTGCTTCTCTGAGAGTACCAAAACCCAGCCAAATCATTAAATATCCAAATAAAAAAGGTATAGCAAGCACAGACAGAAACTATTAGGAATTCCATACAAGAGGTCTAAGATTTCTAGTGATTTTAGACCAAAGTACACAATACCTAGAGTTACACAAATCCTATGATGCCAAATTCCCCCACATTATTGCTTACAACCATTCAGACATAAAGGTCAGAAAAGCAAGTAGGTCATCCTTTTCATCCCAGTTGGGAGGATGCCTCACTTACACTTCTTTTGGTCACATAATACGCAAACTGAGCTGTGATGCTATGAATCATGACCTGAATCACCATAGCTATAACTCAAGAAAAACTTCAAAGCAGTGTTTCAGGTGTATTGTATACAAGCTATTAAAGCAACTTCTTTTTAGACACGCTACTAAACAAGTTCATAAATGGTGACATTTTATGTTTTTCCTCACAGTAGGACTGAAAAATTTTAATCCAACTGAAATTCAAAATGGAAGAGAACAGGGAGTTACACAAGTTTTTTGCATGCTGTTCTTCACCATTTTGTCTTCAAGCAAGTAAGTGTACTATAAAGTGCTACTGATATATGGCTAATCCTTCAAAGGAAAATTTCCAAGACTGATGAGATACGAGCAGGGTTATCACATGCTGTGCACCAACAGAGGTAATTGTGCAGGTACTTCAGATAGATAACATACCTGGAGGTGCAAGAACCCATTTTTTCCCTGTGCCCTTGGCTCTCTCCCTGCAAACATCAAGCAGTGTGGTGTTGTCAGCATGGCTCTCTGCTTTGCAGCATTTTTATGGGATCTGTCCCTTGTTGCAGAGCATCACTTGCCCTCCCATCCAGCTTGTAAGTGCTGCCAACCATATTTCATTGCAACTATCATGCATTTAATAACCTTCCTAATGCTCTAGCTTTGTGTATGCCCATTTACAAGGGGAAGGTATATTTACAATACTAACGAACACTTCCATATGGATAATATTAGATTAGGAGCAACACTCACTTTAACATAAAGCATTTCATTATATAGGAAGGTGTGGTCTTAATAGTCACTGTATTTTAGTTGTGTCATTGCTTCACAATATAAAAGCTATTTATCTGGTTACAAGTAAGAGGACTTCTTCAGCATATAATGAACAGTCCTCCCTTGGTAACCAGTTTATTGTTAGTGAGAAAAAGGCATTCATAGGATCAACAGTTCAGGTATTTTCTCCTGTTTAAATTTACCAGCAGGTTTTGTAACACAGCAGAATGCTACAGTAATTTAGAAACTATGAGTATTATTCCAAGTATTCAAGGAAGAAAGATTGGCTATCCTGAGAGTTTTATCCACACTTGGTACAACTGAAGGAAAGTCTGCACTTGTAAACTCTCAATAACATAACTGGAGGTTAAAACAGTAGATCACTATATAACTGTAAATAATATCTGAAAAAATAATGCAGATGTACACTGAAGTCAACATCAACACTACATTTACACAAATTAAACCGATCAATACACATTTTTTCTGGCTTGTAACACCCTGACAAGGAGATTAGAAATGTAAGCACATCAAGAACACAAGTAGTTCCAAGTACCTACTGAATCCAAAACTGCTCCCAACTGAACAATTAAGTATCAAAGTCCTTAATAACCCAACTCAGTAATTTCTGAGTAGACAATTCACTACACAAGAGAAATAACATTGAATTTAAATCACTTCATCTCTAAACACTCACCTTGTAAAACACTATAGAATTAACTACAAACTTAAAGGAGAATTGCAGCTTGTATACATTTCTAAGCACATGCAAAAAAAAAAGGGTAGTAGTTTTAGCCCTAGGTTGTATTTGAAAAGACTGTATTGAAAGAATTGAAAAGAGGATGTTGAAAACGAAATAGAAAGGAGAAATACTTCGGTTAAAAGCGTGCCAAAATATTCTGTACATTAAAGCAAACCAGTAATTTTCTGACCACATCGTTATTTACACTATGATAGCTCTTCATTTTCACTTGAACAAAAATACACAGTTCTGAGTAAAAGCAGCTGAAGAGCTCTCTGGGAAGTGGAAAACTTTACACTGCCTAAATCTTTGTGTTTTTATGAAAGGAAATAAGTCCACAGAAAGTTCAATTCAGTTTGAAATATATTTGTATGTTTAGATTTTAAGTTCAAAGAAAGAGATGAACCACAATGGCACTGTTTCAGCAATGTTTTTTTTTTTTCTAGCAAAACTAAGAGGATGCAAAAGAACCTATTGCAAGCTTACAGAAATAGATGCAAGGAATGTGTGCATGATTAAAGACAAGTAAACAAAACATATTTTGCCCTCCAGATAAAGCCACAGTTTTGCTACAAAGTACTTTGTACAGTGCACCAGCACAATCACATTGAGCAAGGAGAAGTTACTGAAGGACTAGCCAAGTTCATGCTGAAAGATCAGGCCTTCACTTGCACTGACTGAGAAAAGTGCATTTGAAACATTGTGGATCAAGGTCAGCAAGGATGTTTAAAGCAAGGTTTGTTTCACGCCATCCTTAGAGGTAACATTACAATCAGGGTTTTCTCCCCAGAGAAGTGACATTGAAAATGGTTGTAGATTGCTTCCCCAATTTAGGAGCACTGTGCTCAGAGATTATTTTCAACATGAGCCAATGTAATCAAAACAGACACTGCAAAATAAACCTGACCAACCCTTTTTCTCTTACCTCATAAAACATATACAGAGAAAGCAGTGTAAGTCCAAGGTTGTAGATCACTAGAATACCCCTGCATGAGAACGGCTGCTTATTCCGCATGTACTTTGGTCCTAGCCATACGATTAGTAAGTACAAGACTGAGAAGATAAAGGTAGGTGTATAGTTCTCCAGAAGAAGCCATCCTTTTACTCTGGGGTCTGAAACAAACAAGCAAAAACATACAAACACTAAGATTTTGTAAGGAGAAGAATTCAACACATCTAAAAATAGCTGTACCCAAAATGCTTTCAGTGCTGGAATACCAAAGAAAGACAAAGGAAGTGCAGCAAGCCCTTTTATTAAGGGCAACAATGCTAATTGCAAACAACAATATTTATTTGTTTGTTAAAGAAACCAGAAATAATTCTTTTCCTAAGGCAAAAATATTCTTAAGTTATTACCGCTATTATTTCTAAATACTCATTACCATTCAGAACTGTCACTCACTTGAATACCACAGAAAAGCTTAAATTATAAAGAAATGCTTCAACAAATCTCTCCCCTTTATTTTCTCAAACCAACCCTTCCCAATGGTAGACACCTTATTTCCTAGAGTCAGCAAACCTAGGAGTGAAGCAGATACCTCTGTAGTTATTGGTGGATGATCCTGATAATTATTTTCCAGTCAGTAATAATACAATTAGAATTTTGTATGTGCTATTAGAAAGAATTAAATTTTGGAGTCCTTGTACGAGCAATGGAACACAGAGCAGTCAGTCCAGCCTGAGTAACCAGGCTGGTTGGCAACACATCGACTTCTTGGGAAAAGCACATAAACCACCTTGAACCAGAGAATTTTAGGGGAACACTTGAAACACTTTAGGGGAACAATTGTGTGATCCTTTTGAACCACAACTGTGTCGTCCATACCCAGCAACAGCACAGCATCTCACTCCTCTCACTAAAGTCAGCCCGAAGTACTGAAACCAGGTTAACCAAACTAAAAATGAACAATTCAAGTACTGCTGTCATTCACAGTCTTGACTTAATTTTAGAGGAGTCTTACATGGATCCTGAATGTAAGAAATGAGGCCTTAAAATTGTAGGTTGGAAAGTAGTAGGCGAACTAGGGTATTGTTTCGATTTGCCACCTTTATGGTTCATTATTCTTCACACACAGCAAACAGAGACCATATGCCAGCACACGCAATATGTTATATCAGAACATCCAGGCTAATTTACACAGGCTTAGTATGAAGAGAGGGGCAACAAGGGCACTGAGATACTAATAAAAGCAAGCGGAAAACACACTTAGAAGAATGAGAGGCTTGCTCCACCTCCTGTGGACTCTGTCCTGTGAAGAAGGGGCACCATCACCGGATCTTCACTGGGATAGAGAAAAGGCATTACTGCAGCAGTCAGAGGAAGAAAGCACATGCCACTGAGCAGCAGTGCTCTGCACACTCTGTGCAGGATGCAGTCATTTAATTCCCCTGGTCAGAACCACGTGGAACTGGACCATCCTACCCAAGCATGAGGCCACTGCTTGTCCGGGTCCCATAGCCTCTCCCTTCCTCACACTGACCAGGATTGCAGTTCTCCACCTGCAAAGTTTTTCCCAGGGTAAAACCCATCAAAACTATTGCTTCTTTAAAAAAGAATGGTTTCAAAGAAGCAGTGTTTTCCAATAACTACAGATATTTTTAGTGAAAAATTCCATAGGAGCTCTAGTTATGAAGGCAAGAGTATTTTCATTTAATTAAATGCAAATTAAAGTGGCTATTTTTGAATAAAAGCTATTACTAAATAAAAAAAAAAAAGCAGCAAAGATCTGAGTGAGGTTAGTCACTCACTAAGACAAACAACGTGAGCTTAACTGATAGTAAGAAGAATGACCTCTTCAGGTCAAAAGATCAGAAGCATTGAATAGACTCCTATTTATTACACTGTCATACATTTTGATGCTTTGAAGAGCCTAAACAAAGTAGTCACCTGTCAATGTCAAGTTAGAGGAAAAATGTTTCTTATGTTCTAGTAGTATCAGTTTTATTTATGTCTTAACTTTTGAGAAATCTTACCTCTGGGTCCAAGCCAAACATCAAAGTAACTATTGATTGTTTTATCCACAAGTTCCATTCTACAACCTACTGAAATGGAAAGAAAAGGAGACAGTTAGTTCTTCTGTTCAGGAAAACAGTTTAATCATCTGAACACATTCTGTTAGGGTTAACAAAGAAAATACTAGTATGCAAAAATTCCAGCAAACATAATGGGCTTTCTCAGCATATAAAGCTGGGCTTTCTCACTACATAAAGCTTATTCTAGTCTCAGAGAGTCATTGGTGTATGAGCTACATTTCCCACTGAAGAATTTAATCGTAGTTACAGATGCAAAGAAGCTTAAAATAATGAGTTCAGATTAACCTGAAGTTCTTTCTAATTCTGTATTTTGAACATGCAAATAAAATACAGCATCTTGAAAGATCCCTCAATGAGAAGGAGGACTGGACTTTGAGAAAGCCAGCAACACTGAAATTTTCAGAGAAATACTATGAAGCTATTTTAACAAAGAGTCTCCAATAACTAGCAAGGCTAGCTAGGGAGGAGGAGGGAAGGAGAAAAGAAGTAAAAACTGGCTATCACCTGCAGATAGGTGACTGATTACAGCTGTGATTAACAGCCCATAAAACCAAGAGGTCAACAATCACTGACTGACAGAGAGGGCTGCAGAGGCCAGAGAGAAAACACAGCATTTCATGGCATGAGCATCTCCAGCTCCAGAAACTGCTTACTGCTAAGACATTACCAGGTAAAATTCATCCAACCTCCATAGAGTGATTCAAATGTCATCTGTCAGCTCCTCACGTGGCCACTAGATATTGGCAGCACCTGGTGTGCACACTCAGGAACTCACACTGAGGGACCTCACTGTGGTTAAAGCAGGAAAGAAGCAGCAACACTGTCCACAAGCAGGGACAACTGTACACAAAGCTGTTCTCAAGAGAAGAAGTAATTTTCTTCTTGATTAAGAAAAAACCCCCAACCTTTTCAGTTTCCTCTTTTCTCTACAGAACTGTACTGAACTTTCACTAATAAAATTTTATCCACTTTTAATAGAAAGGTTTTCCACTTCTTGGTGTTTCTCCTTTCCTAAAGTACTAATATTAACAGCAATTTTTAGTTATGGGGAAATAACATAAGCAACACAAGCTGTCAGCATACCCACTGCACCAACCAAAACAATTACACAAGCTTATATATCTGGAGTTGCTAAGAAAAAAAAAATTAGTATCTACTTTTTTTAAGCTCTACCTAAAGAAACCTCTCTCTTCCTCCTGTGAAAACCCCATCTCTAGGGGATTTTTGATTTACGCAAGTTAAACTAATCACATATCCTCTGCTTTTAGTCAGCTGGGACTGAAACCTCCATTTCTTCCAGGTCCAACAAGAAAAGCCAAGCAAGATGCAAATTATGCTTTCGCCCCAGTCCGAAGTGGGTCTGGGAGGCAGTGCTGGAGGGCCTGCAGGGGCTCCGACTTCCCATGGGACCAAGCAAACACAAGGGGCTTAGGTCATGCATTTCCATTCTGTGCTCTTCTACATCAGCCCACATCCCTGCACGGCAGGGCCCCAGGCAGGAGGCCCACAGGCTCCCCAGGGGCTTGTGCCTGCACCACCACCCACTGCTCCCTGCTGGCCTCTCAGGGACACACAGAAGAGACTTTCCCTTCTCTGTCACACCGCTTTGGACCACAGAAAGCCACAGAAACATTACTGGAATCTGGTCACCAGGCACTAAGAAAACGGCTTGATCAAAATAACCAGAAGTGTTAAAAAGTATTTTGCAGCCCTGATTCATACTGGTTTTATTTTCTGACTTAAGAAGCCCAGCCCAAGTAAGGAAACACTTCAGAAGAAAGTGCATTTTTGGGATAAAACCTCACCAGCTACGGTACTGCGAGCGCTTGTGTGAATGGCCACAGCACTGGTACACTGGTGTCCTGGGAATAAGGAAATATAACTTGTGTCACCAGAAGTGTGAACAACAGGAAGGCTGTGAGAATCGAGTATATAATTACAAGGAGAAAAAAAGATATCTAGAGAAAGCACCCTTTTTTTGTCACCCCATCTTTTTGTTTTTTAATTTGTCAGCTATTAAATATCACCACGAAACCCACTCCCTGATGGAAGATTCATTTTGTTGTTTGAGATCCCCACTTAATCAATTTGTTGCTCTTTTGATCCAGTACTAACTGGTCAAGTTATGCAGCACTGTATCAGCCAGTAACCTGCATCTGACTTCAACTACCCTTTTCACAGGCAAAGGCTTCAGATGGGAGAGGCTAGTACAAAACCAAAGGTTTGTTATACAGAAATTTATAAAAAAGCTCAATCCAGAACTGATTTGCTACATACATTGCTCCATTTGCTAGACACTAGAAATGCGTATGTGTAAAGGAAACAACTAAGAAACCAGAAACAAACTCTGCCTAGCTATAGCAAAGACAGCAAGAAACGGAAGTACATGTTGAACTCCTCGACAAAACTGAAAAAAAACCTCATTCCCCAAAAGGAGGAGGCCTTCTGCAGAGGTCTCAGCCTTTTTGGGCTGGTACCCCAAAGCAGCTTTTTGTGCCAGCATTATCAGACAGCAGATTGTAAAAGACACAGCAAAGGAAAAACTACTCCTGGTGTCGATTTCCAGAATTTGCAGAAAAAGAAATTGTTTCAAAAGGAACTCATTTGTGTAACAGAAAAACAGAAGGAAACAATCTGCTTTTGTTCCAGAGGGGGTCATGTGAAAATGCATCAAGTCTCCTGCCAACAGCCACACAACATTAAACACTGCTTCAACAGCAGCAACTACAAGGGTTCTTTTTAAATTAGAATAGTTTCCCAATTCAGAGAAACATCGACTCCCAGAAAAATTAAACCAGTGGCCATTTGAAACACTGTGATCGGCATATTTCCCAATACTGAAAGTAAGCAAATTCTGCAGCTGACCACATACACGAGCAGATCAGCAGCAATGCTCCTTTACCTACGAGTCATCCCACAGCAAGGCACACTGTTCACAGAATCATGGAATGGCTTGGTTTGGAAGAGGCCTTTGAAGACTATCTAGTTCAACTCCCCCACCATCTTCCACTCAGGTTGCTCAGAGCCTTATCCAACCTTGAAAGCTTTTGTGGATGGGGCAACTACCACCTCTATGACCTAGCTGTTCCAGTGTTTCAATGCCCTCACTGAGAAAACTTCTTTCTTACATGTGGTCTAAATCTGCCTTCTTCTAGTTCAAAACCATTATCCCCTGTCCTAACACTACAGTCCCTATTAAAAAGTTTGTACCCATTTTTCTTGCAGGCCCCTTTTAGGTACTGGAAGGCCACAATAAGATCTCCCCGGAGCCTTCCCTTCTCCAGGCTGAGCAGTCCCAGCTCTCTCAGCCTGTCTCCATAGGGAGAGGTGCTCCAGCCCTCTGACCTCCTCTGGATCCACTTTAATATATGTCCATGTCTTTCCTGCGCTGAGGACCCCAGAGCTGGGTGCAGCACTCCAGGTGGGGTCTCACCAGAAGAGGGGCAGAGTCCCCTCCCTCATCCTGCTGGCCATGCTGCTTTTGGCGCAGCCCAGGATACAACTGGCTTTCTGGGCTGCAAGCACATATTGCTGGCTCTCCTCTACCAGCACCCCAATGTCCTTCCCAGCAGGGCTGCTCTCAATCCTTTCATCCCCCCAACCATACTGACGCTGTGGACTTCCCCAGCCCAGGTACAGGACCATATACTTGTCCTTGTTGAACCTCATGAGGCTCCCAAGGCCCACTTCTTGAGCCTGTCCAGGTCCCTTTGGATGGCACCCCAGGCACGTCAACCACACCACTCAGCTTGGTGTTGTTGGCAAACTTGCCAAAGGTGCACCCCCAGGCCATGTCATTGGTGGAGACATTAAACAGTACTGGTCCCAGTATGAACCCCCATGGGACACCACTTTGTTCATCAGGACTCTGAGTTGCTGACCGCTACCCTCTGGATGTGATCATCCAACCAATTCCTTTTCCAGTGAACAATCCATCCATCAAATCTATATGTCTCCAATTTAGAGAGAAGGATGTTGTGGGGGACTGTGTCAAAGGCCTTGTAGGAAGTGACCAACAACATCTGTAGCCTCATTTAGTACCCACAGTCAGGAAAAAAAAAAAAGACCCAATTAGGCCAGACAATGCTTTTTAAAATACGTACCTCTATATACACGAGTTATTTTTTCCTAACCTGCCTTTTTACAATGGAAAAAAAAATCATCCTCTCTGCTACCAAATTTGACCAGTGCAGTAAGGTCCTTGACCAAGACAAGTTGGATCAGAGTCTGGAAGCACTCAGGCTTACAACCTGGAAGACATTTCACTCCTTCAGGTCCAAATATCTAATCCAGAAAAAAATCCTATCCGATGCTTTAAACAAACAAGATTACTGGACTTTAATTCTGCAACACAAACATAACAACGGGTAAACTTGCACCTTGCCCCAACAAGGTCAAGCAACATCATTAAAATATTACTTTTTCCAATAATCCTTTGGATTTCGACAGACAGGTTTTTCTGGACATCCACAGATCATTTGGCATCCTCTGTTCATTTCTGGCACTATGAGCTGAGACAAACACTATGTTCCAGCAGCCACCCAAATATCTGGACAGAAGATGTGAAGCTCTGCCCTACTGCTCACTCCAGGCATGGATGGCCCCGGTGCTTCTTGGTGTGACAATCAAAAATACAGTTCAAAGCCTACACAGAAACATGCTTTTCATGTAGTATATATTTTTAAAATTTATTTATAGAAAGTGTTTCATACAGGCTACCAGCATTGACAGCCTGCTCTTCTAATGCACATAACTACTTTCTGAGGAAAGGGCTACTACATACTGGAAGATTTCAACCAGCTCCTGCCCTTCGAAAGAAATTCTCTCCTATGCTTTCCACAGAAAACACATTCTGGAGGATTTATCCTATGAAGTAATTTAAAAATTCTTGATCACATTTTGATGGTGTTCCTTGAGTTTCTTCTTGGAGTAACTTTCCAGGTGTAAAGATGATAAACAAAAATATAAAGGTTTGCTTCTGTTCCATGACACCTTTTTTAAGCAAATCAAACAGCAGCAAAAGAACATTTTAAGCTGAAAGCTCAAAGCACTGGGAGCCTCCTCTCTTTCAGAAGGATCCTCCAGCTCTCACCCTGCTGCTCAAGAACTCCCTGAAACAGATCCCAGTTTTCACAGCTAAGTGCCTGAACTTGAGTTCCAAAAAAATCCCCAAAATAGGCATCTAAATAATTGTTCTGGCTTCTGAGAGAAATGTGCTGTCAGGCCTGGCTGCTCAGCCTTTTTGGAAAACAGCCACTTTCTCCGTTCTTAAATTAGGACTTCGAAGCCTAATTTTAGCCACTTGCTTTTGGAAATCTTGATTTGTGCTTTCTCTTTAAAGTAATGTTTCCCAGTCCCTGCCACTGCAGAGGTGACTCCTCTTTTTCCTCTTCCAAAAGTACAAACTATCCCTTTTCCGAAAACCCAATGATCACACTGCTGTTTGCTTTCGTAGATGTACTGGAATTGAAAACGCTCAGCTGCCGGAGAACTGGAAGACAGCACTGATAATCAAAGCTGTCAACTGCTTTCTGTCCATTTGCCAAAGCTGCCCCGTTTCTCCTTTCTATTCCCAAAGCCGTAACGGCCCCTTGAATGTGTTCCCTTTGCCTTTCAACTTCCTGCCAGCTCCAGACTACCCTTTTCTTCCCTTTCTGAATACCCTCCTAGGTCCCAAGCATGCTTAATGTTACCAATAAAAAAGACTTCAGAATAAACTGTAGTCCATATTGATCTGAAAGTGTGGGCGCATTTATTTTATGGGAAACCAGGTGAAGCACGAGTGCTGCGGATTTTGCACTTGAGTTTTGTTAAAATACAAGAAGCTATTTTTCAACTTTATTTTGCATCTCTACCTTTAGCAAAGTGATGCAGATTTTTGGCCCCCTTGCATCAGCAGCAAACCCTCCAGCCTGCTGCTGACACATCAGGACCCACAGTGCTGAGCTTTCACACTCACCGACAGCACCAACATAAGGAAGTTTAGAAATAAATCATTTGTATAAAATTCAGGGAAGTGTAACAAATGTGGGTCAAAGGAGAGAAGCTAGTTCCCAACAGTTTAACCTCAGTGGGATTTCAAACCATTTGAAAATGCATGGGGTAAAGGAAGATTTTGGCAAGGGGTATATATAGGGGAGTAATTTCATAACATTACTACTTCTGTCATTCCATTCCCACAAGTCCTTCAGTCATAGTTACCTTATTACATAAACAGAGATGTGGTAATTAAAATATTTTACAGAACAGAAATAAATGCAAGACAGGATACTGCAAAACAGAATAACTAATTGCACTCAGCACACAATACCGCATTAAACCAGAATCTAATGATATTCAGATAGGCAAGTCAAGAGAAATAGTAAGTCCTTGCGATTTTATTCACACCTTCACCAGATCTAAACTAGCTCAAATTAGGATCTGACTGTCCTAGGATTCAGACATTCACACAAAATTCATCCCCTTGCACTCAACAGATCTTGATATGAAATGGGATGACTTCAGGCAGAGGGAAAACACCAAGGGTGATGGCCAAGCACAAAGAGCAAGTTGGAAGCAAGCACACAAGCACACCCATGGAACTACTAAGAATCAGAGGAAAATGGTTCATGACTGCCTCTCCGTGCCAGAAGGATGCATCCAGAATCCATCTACAAACAAGGACATTTCATGCTGCAAAGCCCCCCTCAGCAGCAGCAGATCTGGCATCAATCAGCACCATGGTTTTCACAAGAGGATGCCTTTTCCTGGACTAAAGTGCTCCAGGGGGTATATCCTGAGCCTGGACACTGTGCCCATACAACAGCACTGCAACACTGGAAACCTCCTCACCACTGCCAGCTTACAGCCTGGTGCTGTGCGAGCAGTACAGTCAAAACAGCAGCAGCATTTACAAAAATAAAATATGGAGGAAGAAGAGGCAAAGCACACAGGTTTATTTCAACTGCTGTATTTGTAATATACAGCAATGACACTGCAGAGAACTTCTGCCTAGGGTTTAAGAACTGCTTTTTTTTTTAACTGAAACAGAATAGAGTATCTGTAGCAAACTAGGTTAGGTGGGAACAGGGAGAATACGTACATGGCACCAGGGCAACAAGTTGACTTTTTGTAAGGAAAGCCAAAGCACAGCACTTGCTAGATAGCATTGCTCCAAAGCCGCCTCCCGAAGCACTATGGCAGTGTTTATTAACAGCTACTCTTTGAATCTGAAGCTCCATCTTTTTACAAAAGCTGTGCTGGTGTTGCAATTGGGAGGATGAAGGAACTTGGGGGTCCTGGTCAATGGCAAGTTGAACATGAGTGAGCAGTGCCCTGGCAGCCAGGAAGATCAGCTATGTCCTGGGGGGCATCAGGCACAGCATCACCAGCCGGGCAAGGGAGGGGATTGTCCTGCACTGCTCTGTGCTGGGGTGGCCTCACCTCCAGTGCTGGGGACAATTTTGGACACCACAATATAAAAAAGATATTTTAATTATTACAGAGTGTCCAAAGGAGGGCAACAAAGATGGTGAAGGGCCTTGAGGGGAAGCTGTATGAGGAGTGGCTGAGGTCACTTTGTCTGTTCAGCCTGGAGAAGACTGAGGGGAGACCTCACTGCAGTTACAGCTTCCTGTGAGGAGAGGAGGAGACGCAGACCCTGATCTCTTCTCTGTGGTGATCAGTGACAGGAACCAAGGGAATGGCCTGAAGTTGTGCCAGTGGAAGTATAGGCTGGTTATTAGAAAAAGGTTCTTCACCCAGAGGATGGTTGGGCACTGGAACAGGCTCCCCAGGGAAGTGGTCACAGCACCAAGCCTGACAGAGTTCAGGAAGTGTTTGGACAATGCTCTCGGGCACGTGCTGTGACTCTCGGGGATGGTGCTGTGCAGGGTCAGGAACTGGACTTGATGATCCTTGTGGGTCCGTTTCACCTCAGCTTATTCTGTGGCTGCAGCCCCCAAGGGAAAATTAGCCTCGGGAGGCCTGGGAAGCTAAAGAGGGTTGAGAAGATAAGGGGCAAAAAGCTAAGTCCAGAGGGCCATAAAGACTTTACCTTTAATTGCTGGTCTCATTTATTCAAAAGCCACCTGCAAGGAAGTCTGAAAAATTTTTCTCTCCTTTAATAGTGGGATTCCTGTAATCTCTGTGTGCTTCACTCAAACCAGCTTTATGCTTTCACAGGAGAAAAATAAAGTCACAGTCCCCAAAGCCTATTTTAATGAGCCTTCTTGGTCAAAACGCTGCATTTTCTAACAACAGAGCCAGTGAGACTACAGCCAGCAGGACCAAGGATGGAGAAGCCCAGCCTTGCATGACCATTACATTCAAGAGCACTGTGTACCTTCAAGACAGTAAGCGTCAACTTACCTTTTCTTTAAATACCCATGTCTCATAATTGCCTAATAAAATTTAAAAAGCAAGAAGTAGGAAAAAAAAACCAGTGACAAGTGGGATTGTCCCTCCACATGAACCTTCATTTCCTCCAACACCCTGCAGCTGCAGCACCAAATCTGAGCACCAAGAACATTTGTCATCCACCTGCCCCCTCCTCCTGCCAAAATCCTGCTGGCACCAAGCTCTGAACCCAGGGACATCTCAAGAATAAAACTCAAAGTATGGAGATATATAATTCTTGGTTACTTTCTTTGCATTTAGTAGCTTGACACATGAAAGTTTGCCATCTAATCATAAAAGTACTTAAAATTCTCCTGCACATGTGACACACTGTACAAAGCAAAAAATGGCTGTGTGCAGCTATCCTGTAAACAAGGTTTAGCTATCTAAGGGTTATCTCAGGTTCACATGCTGAGTAGATACAGCAATCCAATAAAAAGTGGAGGAATTAGAATACCATGAAAGCTGAGTGTGACAGTCACAAAGGTAATGCTATACCATGCAAATCTGACTTGTACAGGGATAAGAGTGCACATAAAACCTGAATTAAGATGCCCTGCTAAGATGTGAAACTACAACCCCTATGTTCAGGTGGGTAACTGACACCTTACAGAGGACCATTTGTGTTTTAGAAACCAGATCACACTGAAAAAGCACACAAACAAGTCGCCCTTAGGCAAGTTGCAGTATGTTAAGTATTTGAGTGCTTACTCTATTTCCAATGCTTGTGGGGTAGTACCTGGAGTGCTGTGGAAGTGAAATTCTCTGATGAGCCCTAGTACATAAGATTACATTCAATACACTGAATTAGTTACATTCTTCAATACAAGTGAATTTCTATACTTTTACCTAAAGGAAGAAAGGATGCATACTGGCACTGTAAATGCACCCCAATGCTTGCCTTGCTGCCATTTCATTGTACAGTCAGCCATGCTTTGAGAAGCCAATCTTAAAACTTTTCTATGTTTGTGTGGTACTCCTGTGAGACCCTGCGTGGCTGCAGCTGTACCAGCACTTGGTGCCTTCAATTTAAGATGCTAAACATCATGCCAGACTGTACCATCACACATAAGTAAACAGTCCTAACAGAGGTCAGGCAAGTATGAATGACGGCTAGCTTTAAATAGAAAAAAGGTACAAAAAAATTTTCCTTTTCCCACCATTCTTAGAATTAAAAGAAGAAAAAATATTACTTTAGGTAAGTGTTACGCTATGGCATTGTGCTGCTCAGGACAGAATCCTAACCACTATGTGCCCTGTTAAACCCCCTGCCTTCAAAACAGTGCAAAAATAATTAGGCTCATTATTCCAAAAATCAACTACCTTTAAGAGCTAACTGCTTTCCTAAAGGATAAAGGTGCTAACACTACATAAAGCAAGTTTTTGACCTTGTTCCTGCCCAGGATTCACAAGGAGTACTGAAAGTGAAGACATGTCCTGGCATAGGGACAGAAAACAAGGAGACAGGAGACTTCTTACAGATGCATTTGTCGGATCATTCTCCCACACCTTTCCCTTCTTGCACAACACTTCATACATCTGCAAATTGTAATTACTGTCAAAACCAGTAATGCAGGCAGCTGATGGCATTTCTGTTACAGAACTCAGGGCTGAAAAGCCTGGTGAGTCCTGAGGGGCTGAACATCCTTGCCTGCACCAGACCCATGTCAAACCAACCTCTCCTGAGAATCAGAAGGTTTTGTGGTACCAAATGATTGCTGTAACAAAGGCCCCTAAAAGAGGATTGGCTCTGGAGTAGTTAGAAAAGAAAACATTTGTACCTGCACATTTCCTTTGTTTGATTTTGGCAGCACTTTCCAAAATGTTACTTCAGACCCTGCTCCATGGAGGTAAGTACTGTGGTTTCTTGCATTTTATTATTTGTTTTAAGGGTAGAAAGACCAGCCAACCAATTAAAAGGAAATTCTGTAATGATACAGCTGCATGTGATCTTATCACTGACTCTTTCTATGAACTTTAAATAAGACTACTGGAGGAAAAAAAACTCCAACAACTTTCAAGCTGTTTTCTGCAAACTCATAATATAAAAGCTTCAGTTGCCTGCAGAAGTCAGGCAGTGAATTCCAGGAAAATGAGTCCCTTTCCTCCAAAGTTTAGCCACACTCTTCTTTCAATAAGAGGTATCAAATTCTTGGTGCAGTGAAAACTGTGCTGCCATTAAAATCTGTTCCAAGGAAGAACACAGCTAAACTGAAGCCCCAGCTCCAGCACCAAGATGCAGAAGGTTTTGCTACATTTGCTTCACACTTTCACAAGCACTGGAGCAACGGCAGGGTTAGTACTGTAACTTGATGTAATATATCTGCTTTAAATACAGGGACAAAGCAATATCCACCCAAACAGGAGGCAACAGGTTTCCTTACCAATCCTGCAGCTACCTCACACTCTGCAGGGCAGCAGTCCCCCGGAAAAGGGGGCACCAGACGTGCCTCCTCTGCCTCACTGTGTGTCCAAAGTCTCTTAAACAACATCTTCAGCAACTTACTCATTCCTAAAGATAAGCATCTCCATCCATCCAGCTGTGGTGCCAGCTCATGCCTACCAGCAACCCTCAGGCTCTAATTTCTCCATTCAGCCCAGTCCCCTATATAACCATAACCATATAACCATGTACACAGCCATTCCCAGGGCGTGTGCGGTAACGAGGAACAGACAACAACAGTTCTGACACTGCTGCAAGGCTGCTTTCATTCCTTCTCTACTCTCCACCCTGCCTGGGTGGAAGGAACCTGGAAAAAATGAGGTAGCCCCAAATAAGCCAACCAAGCAAGATCAGCTTTCAGCCAGGTCCATGCCACTGCTGATTTAATGTAGGAGAAGCAGTAGCACAACGTGGACATGTGGGTGATGAAGAGGTCTCACGTGGCTGAAGCTGAGCAAAGCCATCACACTGCACCCAGCAAGGAACCATAGCAAAAAGAAAGGTAAATGAAACAGATGGACAAAATGGGAGATGTAATATGTCTAATGCAGGACTCCAAAATACTATTAAGAGGAGGCCAAAATAAAAGGTATTGCACAATCATCACTTTACATATAAGAATGCTTCTAGTGAAAAGTACAAAAATCGCAGAAAAAAGAAAGCATGAAATAACAAAAGGCCTTACAGGATATGTCATGCAGAGCTAACTTACAAGATTTCTTAAATATAATTGTAGCAGCATGAACTGACAGATTATTGCACTGCAAAAAGCAAACAACAACAAACCCAACCTTGACATGTTCGAAGTATGAAAGAGGCAGATTTTAGGATGCATTACCCTGTTTCTGTCTTGAAAACTGCAGAACTAAGGATGGTCTCAAGGCAGGCCAGATAAGGGAAGGGCAAAAATGTTAACTACCAAGGGACCAAATACTTGAAGAACCAACAACACATTTCTTTCAAGAAAAGACAACTTGAATGTTTTATTCAATCTAAACACAGGAAAAGTACTCCAAAAGAAACAGAGCTAATGAAAATAAATACACAGGAAAATACTGAAATAAAAAGATAAACAGACAGTGAATATGACCAAAACCTCTTGCTACACCCTGGCCAGCTGCAGCTGAGGGCCATAAGGACAGAGGTAAAGAATCTCCTTTAATTCTCAGTCTTATATGCTATAGCGTAAGAAACAACAAACAACAACCTTACTAGTGATTTGAGACACATCTTGAACACAATAGTCCAAGACTAAATTTCAATGGGAAGTTTGATTTTCTGATAATACCAAATATTTTTTACTTGATGCCCAAAGCTTATTATTAAATTTGTTATATGAGAAAAACACATTGCTATGCAATTCGTGATTTACACATAGGAAACAATGCTGACTGCAGCAAAGTTGTGGAAAACCTAACTTACAGTGTATTGTATAAGTGCTCATATTCTACCTGGAGTGAAAGGACAGAGTTAAGTGGTGTTTCGTCAGCAACACTTGTAAAGCAACTCTTTAAACTCTGGGCAAAAGACATGCTCTTCAGCCTCTATATTAAGACTCTGCACATTAATTATAAAAATGTCAACATATTAAAAGTTGCTCAGCAGGTAAACCCTGTACATTCTGAGTGTACCTATTTCATACATGTTTCGTTCAGACTGTATAGGACACATAATAATGCTTCAGGCAATTAAATTGCTTATTCATGTCAGCAGCTCTCTCTGAAAGTCTTCCCCTCTGGAATCTCACCACCAACACATCTCTATTTTTACTGTATGCTAAAAACAAAACATGCTTTTGTGCAAAAAACTCTTTCACTAACCAATTTTTCAAGTATCAAAACATCATTCCTGTAGTTGCAGGTTATTTTTCCACAATGTTTTTATCTCAATGTAATACAAGCCCTCCACACAGATGTGTCTTCTCTAAACCAAACAGCAGCAAAAGGACTCTTCAATTGAACAGACCTGTTATTCTTAACCAGGAGGTTAAATGCTCAAGTTCATATACCCACACTGGAACTGGTATGTAGTGGAGTAATAAGGGTAGGGGAAAAACCAAAAAAACATCAAAAAATCAGACTTTGTTAATATTCTACTCTCACACTAATGACTGACAGCTTAGGTGGGAATTTGGTAAGGATCTTAGAAGAGCGATGATGCTGTAAGGGAGGATGTGTCAGAACCACCAATGGCAGATCAGAGCTTCTCCATCAGTTTGGTGCAAAACCCACCCTTACTCCTCTGTGCTGCAAAACAACCTTTCAGGGTGTTGGGTGAGTAAGGTTTTAAAAAGCAAAGACTGAAAAATAGATACAGACAGAAATATCAAAGTGTGAAAAACTACAGCAACAAAAAATGAAGTGAGGAGAGGGGTGGAAAACTACGTAACTTCTCTGCTAGGCTTCTTCAAACATGCAGTTGGTCACTGCAGGTTCAAAGATGGTCATCTCCTCCCAAGGCCATGCATCTCTCCTTTGAAGGCAGCACAACACTAAAGGATGTAAATAAAACACATCCGAGAGGATGGTTTTTCATACATTGTAAAGTGCAGTTAAAACCTAGCAACACTACTGTGTTCTCACAGAGAAATATCTCCGTTTCTCATCCTTCAGGATGCAAAACTGTATTTTAACAGCTTCCTAAATGCATATTTTAAGACACAAAGTCAATCCCACAAATGCTTAGAAAACTGCACTGTGCTATGTGCAGCTGATACTTGAGCTGATGCATCGTTTGAGCCTGACGTGTTTTGTGAAACCAAGAAGCATCCAGTCTGCACAACTGGAAATTCATCATAGCTCTGCAATTGTTCAACTAGAGTTCTGATCTGAGTCTCTGATCTAAACAAGTGCAGCACTGAATTTAGAAAGTATGAGCCAATTTAAAAAAAGAGAGAAAAACATTTGAAAACAACATTAGCAGTCCCTTCCTGCACCATAATGCAACCACTTAGCGGTGGTGATAGAGCAAGGAATCAATACAAAGAAGCACCAAAGGATATTATTTTTATTCTGCAAGGCATGACCAGACTTGCAGCCTGCTTTTGCGTGCTTCAAAGGGAGATGATGATGGCTTTGAAAGGGCTAAGAAAAGGGTAGAGAAGTTTGAGGTCCCGAGAACCTGTCATGTAAAAGTGGAGGATCGGGTATGGCCTCTGGAGAATTACTTGGGAACCTAATGATGGTTGCAAAACCAGAGGATGACAGAGTGTCATGATTTGACTCCAGCTGGCAACTAACACCCCACAGAAGCTTGCTCACCCTTCTGCAGACCTGGTGGAATAGGGGAGAGAATTGGAAAAAGGTAAAGCCTGTGGCTTAAGATAAGAATTGTTTAATAAATGAACTAAAATTAACAATTACAGTAACAACAACAACAATAATAATGAAAAGGCAAATAACAAAAAGAGAGAAGGAGGAATAAAACCCAAGAAACACAAGTGATGCACAGTACGGTTGCTCACCACTCACTGACCGATGCCCAGTCCATCCCTGAACAGCAGCTGGAGCCTCCCAGCCAACTCCCCTCAGTTTATACACTGACCATGACATTCTGCAGTAAGGAATATCCCTTTGGCCAGTTTGGGTCAGCTGTCCTGGCTGTGCTTCCAGTTTCTTATGCACCTGCTCACTGGCAGAGCATGGAACACTGAAAAGTCCTTGATTTAGAGTACACCCTGCTCAGCAACAATTAAAACATCAGTGTGTTATCAACACTATTCTCATACTAAACCCAAAGTACAGCACTGTACCAGCTACTAAGAAGAAAATTATTCCAGATGAGACTAGGACACAGAGCTACTAGTATTTAAATTCACGTGATAAGTGGTCTGACACCATCAACTCTAAAAATGGCTTAAGCCATGCACAATTTTACCTATAAGCAAGTAGAGGCAGCAGCAACTCATGCATTAGCAGAGCAATGATCTACACTGAAACACACTGGCCTTTCTGTGATTACCTATATTACTATTATTTTATTCCTCATTTTTAACTGAACAAACAAATGCAGTACTCCTTACTGACTTGCTCAGTGCATTCTCTCTCAAACTCTACGTAAGGATCTGCCACCCTATATATTGCTGGTGTTCCCTCGTACTTGTGTTCTCCTCTAGTCCTTACTCTGTGTTTTAAGCTCTTGCAGGTGATGGAGACACACAAAACTTCCCAGCCCATGGTTGAGTCTAGTGGCTGGGGCTTGGCAAACCCAGCCACCCTTCTATAGCCAGAGTAAATGAGGCTGCAGAGGCAACCATGGTCTCAGCTGTGCCTTCTGGGTGGCAAACAAGTCAGAATTAAAAAAAAATATTAAAAAACCGACTCAAATCTTTTGCAAGAGGCTTTTCTGCTTAGGCATGTTACAGAGGGAGAGAAAAAAATCCACAGGTAACCAGGCCTACTGGAATGGCAGCTTACTTTCTGTCACAATATCACATAGATCAATAAAAAATGAACACTCTGCACCGTATTGTACAAATGTAGCTATTTTCCCCATTAATGAGGCTTTATGCATGCACTAAGTCAAGCTCACAAGATTAATGCAAACCTTAACAACATGCCAAAAGACCACTGTACACCAAGTGAATTGAGGGATAAATGTATGATGCAAGGGATAAATGCATGACCCTAATTTAGGACAACCAGCTGAGTTTGCACCAGTTCACAGGGTCTGTGATCAGCTAAGAGCAACCTCTCCATGTCAGTACTGCAAAACAGAAATGAACCACCAAACCACAATCAGGCACTCGCCATAAGCATCTGCTGCCCTGCAATCCACAGAAGCACGTACATAAAATGCAAGCACAACTTCCACAGTGTCCTTCAAAGCCAAACCCAGATTCGTGTGCAAGGCCTGCAGCTACCACATAAGCCCTTCCCCAAAAGCATGCAAGCAGCCACGTGCATGGACTGACCCCACAGATGGTGTCCGGCAATCACGCGGGCCATGCACCCAAAGTAACACGACATTTGAACTTCAACATGCAAAAAGGTATCTCAAGTTTCTTTTTCTAAAGGGCAGGGCGATGTTAAACATTGAAGAATGTCATCCTCCTAACTGGTTAAAGGTTTAATTATTGTTATTTAAGTCAAAGGTTCTCCCTACTGTTTGGCAAGGAGATGATTCTCAAAATGATGATTCAAAACACTAGTATTTTTAAAAGTAACCCAAGAGCATGAATATTCCTTCAGGAAAAGGTTATCTGAAGCTTTCTGATTCAATTATGTGCATAGAAATAGCACATCTAAAGGGAAGCCTACATAGATTAAGGCATAAAGGCCCATAGCTTCCCAAGTCTTCATTGTCTCAAGTGAACCCAAACCTGAGGACCCAGGATCAGCTCAAGGACTAGATCTCTATGTTGACAATGATACAGTAGTGGCAAATATAAGAGTAGATTTCTTTTGTTCATTTCTAAGAGCTTCAAGATCTCTATTTAAATATATGTGTCATGGTTTTAAATCAGCGGAGGAGCTGCTGCTCCTCCACAAAGCTGTGGTCTGCTCCAAACATTAACTGTATGGCATCTAAGGGAACAAGGCATTTTCGCTCAAATAGCACCTGCTAAGGGCTCTTTAGTCCACATGGGCACAGCAGAAATACTGCTTTAACCTGAAATGCTTCCCAGCAAACTTTTAACAGCAAGAAGTAAAGTGAGAGGGGGAAAAAAAGAAAAAAGGCTTCAATTTGCCTGCTTATGAATTAACTACCTAAACATATAAGGTATATTTGGTTTAATAACGTAAACAACATTGCTCTGCAAATTAATACTTGTTAGTTTATGTCTAACCCTGGTAACATCCTTAAGATGCCACCAACAAAAACACCCATTGGCATACAGAAAAGCTGGAGTGTTACCTGAAATCAAGACTACATCCTTTATGAAATCAAGTACGTGTTTTACAGCAGAGAGCCTGAACATGTGCATCAGAAGAAAGCAATTACCCTCCAGTCACTGCAAAGACAGCTGGCAAGAAGAGAAACAGTCTTCTCAAGGTCAAGAGGGAGAGGAGTGCTTCCAAGTGATAACAAAAGAGGAGGAGTCAGTTTGTTCAAATCGATGACCCGGAGTCTCAAAGAAGAGGGTTATGTAGGGATCAAAGCATAGGGCACAATTTGAAAATGCAGGAAAAAAGGTTTATTCCACATTTGCTGTATTGCACAAGCAAGTTTTATCTCCTGCAAATGTTAGGGCAACTCAGCATATTTAGTCACTGCCACAAACTTGGCAGGCAAACGTTTGATACGAAGTTTTGACTTAGAGGTCAATTAAATATAGACAACTTTAGCTTAAATACAAGTTCATGAAATGTCTGCATATTCTTACATGCTCAGTATGCCACTAGTCATTAACAAAGTTATGATTAATGAAGCACAACCTCTACAGTTAATAAAGTAATAATAAGGGCATGAAAAATACCCAGTTGCAATGGGATGCTAAGGCCAAGTCAACTCATGGCACTGAGCTCAGCGTAAGTAGCAGGATTCATTTGTTCACGGAGAAGTGGCAATTGCACTTAGCAGCATGCATTTTTTCTAAAATCTCTACACCTGGTAAGGAGGTTTATTTCTGTTCCACACGAGTCAACTACTTCACCAAGAAAATTAAATAATTCTCCAATGCATCCAATACAGCAGGAACACATTTACCAACCACATACTTCAGACAAGTTTGCTCTTGTGCTCTTATTTGCCCTGTAAGATAATGTGTTCTAAATGTCAAAACACAAACAGAGAAACCAAGGCAATAAATTTCAGGAGATTAATTTCATTACACAGATATAAGGAGACCCAATGCATACACAGTCGACAGCAACTCTACAAGTTATTTCCATAATAAGATTGAAGGCAGCCTTTATTTGATTTGTCAATCAAAAAAAATCAATTCATGTCACTGTTTGTTAAACAGAGATCTAACTGCTGTTCTGTCAGATGATGGGGACAGGTTTCGGTGCCCTCAGAAACCCAGATATAAATCACTTTTACCAATCAGCACTTAGGAACTGCAGGGATGTTAGCCTAAGCAATGCCCTCTTAACCATATTGCTGCAATACCAAATTTAAACAGCCTTAGGAAAGGTCATAGCAAAGCAATCTGACCTGGAAATAAGTTTTTAAACAGACCAACGTCTATGTAATTCATTGACTATCCTTTTCATTTGTCCTTGTGTGTTCTTCCATTTAAGGGAAAAAGCATTTTCAATGCTAGTATGCACAAATTGCAGGAATCTTCTGCATTTTTAACACATTTAAGAATCACAAAACAAATTAGCAACTACATTACAAGGATTATTGTCAGTTTTGTGAAGTGTGCATGGATGCACATGGAGAAGTGTTCTCTGTCATGCAGAAAGCATCAATTTCTTCAGTCTATTATATAGCAAAACAGCTTTGAAAAGCTTATGCTGCGGCCTAGAAGAATGTAGTTTTGTACACTGTAAAAACAGGAAAACAAAAGCATTACTGCAAGAGCTGAGGCCAACAGCCCCCATAGTATTCCTATGTCTAAACAGTTTTATAGATCTCACCCCCACACAACTAATTCAGGACATGGTAACGACAGAAGGTAACAAAAGAGGATTGATATTAAGAGGACAAAATGAATGAGTTGTTCAGTTATGCAGGGGAGGTTATAGTAAACAGCATAATTACCTATACATGCCTTCACACCCTAAAGGAAGAGCTGCCAAACATAAGTGGAGCTTTTATAGCTGTGAAGAGACATTTTGCTTGTGATCCATCTTAAGACACCATGCCACTCCTGCGAGTAAAACAACATGCCAGGAAAGAATAGGTAGAGATATTTGTGGCTCTGCTCTTCAGCAATGAAATAGCACCCCTGCCTCTTTTTGTTCAAAGTCAGAGAAAAAAACCTCTAAGTCTGGAATAAAAAGTACCGAACACACCACCAAGAGCACATTTGCTCCAAAGGGCTTTCTCAGTGCAAAAGAGCTTTCCTGGCATGAGCTGTGACAGGGAACAACTCTGCACACTACAGACACTCTGGCTTCCTGCTGCTGTGGTGGGAACCCACAGAGACCTAAGTCACCCACCGTGTGGGGAGCAGGGTGACCCCTGACATGGCCCTGAGCCCAGCCTCCCATCCAGTCACTGCTCTTGCCCTGCCCACCGGGCAGGCAGCAGTGAGAATGAGCACTCACTGGCCACCTCCTTTCAGCACTAGCTCCAAGAGGGCCAGAGGGGACAACAGGACACAGAGGCGTGACATTTTAACATGGCTCTGTAGGCAACTGCTGTTTCTCTCCCAAAAACTTTTCTCAGGTGGGGTACAGACAGCATTGACTGGGAGATTTGCTTTGTCTGCCACCGAGTGAGGGTTGCTGAGACCTCCAGAAGAAGGCAGAAGACGAGTAATTTAACCTTGTGCTTCATCTGGGTGTCTTTTTTTTCTGAGCTCAGCAGAAACAGAAGCTTTTGATGTTGCAATGTTTACTGCCCCAAAAATGAGGAAGGTAAAGGAATGAGGTCAGCTCAGTACTTGAGAGCCTTTAACCCATTACCACCTGAATGTCACTTACAAGGAACATGCTTCCCAAGGGGCAGCTCTGGACCACGCTCAGCACTGGGCTCTCCATCTGTGGCTGCTGGACTTGAGCACCAGGTCAGCCTGAAATCTTAAAATATTGTCAGTTCCACCATCATTCCCAAAAATCTGCATCTTCAAACATATTTCCAAAAATCTGCTCCTAGCAAGATGCAAAAGAAAGCACAATTAAAAGAAACTGTCCAGAGGCCTGATTGATACAGTACTATTTCAAATTTACTTTTTTTTTATTCTGTTAACTTATCTTCTCTAAGTTAATTCCACTTATAAACCATACAAAATGAAAGTCAGCAGGGAAAGACAAGATTAGACCAGAGAATTCAAAATATTTTATTTCAATTCTGGCTGTCCTAAGAAGACAAAGAATGCAACAAGAAGAATTCATGCTGAGAAATTTAAGAACAACATCAACTTACTAAAAATACCACAATAAGTAAACCCAGGGACTGGTCAGACAGCACATAAACTAAGTATCATTAATGATGCTATATTTAAGTGCCAAATATGCATGAGTTTTAATCAAAGATAGTCCCTCTGATCAGCTGCTGCTAGGTAGAAGGCACTAACTCACAAAGTGCAGCTGTTTCTTAAAAAGCAGCATGAAGCACCAGCTAGATCCTTTGCCAGCTTGCAAGACAAAGCCACACTGCATATTCATTTCACTGCTGCTCTCCCTGGTTGCATTTGCATGCTAAAATACAGGAGACTTAAGTTAGAACACATGATAAACTTAGCTACTTATGAATAAAAAATACAAAGAAGAGCTTCCAGCACGCATTACATATGTAATGTGTGCCTTTACAAAATTCAGTAAAATCAAGCATAATTCTGGAATATCTTTTAGTGCTCTTGACTAATGTCAGCTGGCAACAACATCCGTGAGAGCAAATCCACTCTTAACCTGAGAAAACTCAGCACAGTGGTCCTTTTCATTTGCTCCTAAATTCACATAAAGCTGGGAAGAAATCTCCACCCAGCTGACCCCAGTTATCTCCAAGTACAAGTTTCAGGTGAAATCCTCCCTCTGTGTGCAAGTACAGCTACCCCAAGGCAAAGTACCTGCGTTGGCTACTTGCTTTGAAAGCAGACTGTGTCGAGTGCACCACAAATGCATGAACACTCACATTAAAAAAGAAATCCAGCTTTTACTGCTAAACAGCTTCAGACTATCACGTGTGCCACAGGCTGACTCTCCCCGACACAGCTTCAGCTGCTGTTAGCAGCGGTGAGCCTGCACCAGTACTTATCTCTAGCTATGGAGTATTTGAACAGTAGAGGAAAATCTCCGGCTGGGACTGCACCGAAGGAGCAGGAAAGGCTTAGAGTGAAACACATCGCAAAACTCCTCAGCGTTATTCACAAGTTCTTCTTTAAACCAAATGAATCCCCTCCCTCCACGCTAGCAGCTAACACCGATGCAGCAGCACCATCAGCCCGCATCTACACGAACTTCGCAGCCGCGAACGCTCCGCCCGCCGCGGCCGCCGGCGATAATTTCAGCCGGCGGTTTACGGCAGGCCCGCAGCTGCCAGGTCCTGGCAGCGAGCTGCTCTGGCAGAGATAACCTCACCCTGCAAGCAACCCGGCCCAAAACTCCGGCGAAAGGCTGTGCCGCCACGGGAGACGCCTGCACGCTCGTCCGCCTCTAGTTTCAGCTGCAGGGCGTGTTTCCATTCGCACAGAGCGGTTTTGGAGACTTCCTGATGGGAAGCATCCCAACTGCAGCCATGCCCCTGCCTTGTTTTCCCCCGCCACCGCTAGGAGCCGGCTGAGCTCTTGGCTGGACTTTTCTGTCACAGCCACGAGAACTCTGCCATGGCACCGAATCCCACAGCATCAGCGATCACCCGAAGCACGGAGAATACCAATGAGCCGTACGGGGCACTGCCGTTCAGCCGCGGCTGGACACGGAGCGGGCAGGGCACCCGGCTGCCGGAGGGAGGAACGCCTCTTGTCGTCTGCCAGGAGCCCTCCTTGCTGAGCAAGCCAAGGTGCTGCTATTCCTGCCCAGGTCTGCAAAAATGGCCTTTTGTCTGCAGACTCACAGTTCAGATTGGTACCGGAAAGCTCTCTGGAGTGGGATCTTCAGATGCTGCATCCCTGGGAATCAGGGCAAAGGAATGAGGGCAGAAGAGCAGCAAACGCAGGCAGGGAAGGAGAAAACACTTAAACTGCCCAAGACAATACCTCACATAACCCCGGGCACAGCCGACTTCTAATGCTGCTGGTGCCCGAGGGCTTTCAGAAGATGAAGAGATAAAAGCAAAGTCATGAAGTTTTTAAGAAAGTCCCTGCACAGGCATCTGACACACTGACACATTTCTATCGTTTACCCTTCCTTTTCTGCTCATTTCCTAAAGCATGTACTCTTTAAACACCTAGGTTTTAAAGCAGGCCGGCCCATTTCAGAAGCACTGCACATCCCCAGGGCGCTGGTTTAACGCGGCGTCCGCCCTGTCCCACACACAGACCCGGGAACTACCGTGCCAGCGGCTCCCGTTCGAAACCAGTACGGCGGCCAGGGGCGCTGGGCAAGAGCCCAGCGAAGAAGAAGTAACAAACAGCGTTCCCTTCCGAGCCCGACGAGCCCTTCCGCTGACACCCTGCCTCTCCCCGCCGGGCTGCTCCCCCGGCCGGCAGCGGCGGGGCCGGGCTGGCGGGATGCACACCCCACACCCCCGCCACGGCGGAGAACAGCGGATCAGAGCTTCTGGAGCCGCGGCAGCGCTCAGCCCTCCAGAGCTCCCCGGGCAGGCAGCTACGGCCGAGGATGGGGGCAGAGGTGCGGGGTCTCCTCCCTTCCTGCCCCTGTTATTTCACCCCACCCCGTGCCCCGCACGGCGGAAGGCGCTGTCGCCGCCGCCCGGGATGCAGTATCCATGGCAATGCGGGATTGCATCATGCTCTTGACTAAACTGCACCGGGGAAAAGACGCTCCCGGCGAGAGCCCCGTCCCTTCCGCCGCCCCGTCCCCTCCCTCCACGGCCGGCCTGCCCGCCACTGCCGGCCCCGTCCCCGGCCGCAGCCCCGCCGCTCCTCGCCGGGAACCGAGCCCCCCCTTCGCTCCGCGGACCGCCGGCGCTGCCGCCGCACTTGTTGCGCGCCCCGCGGAGCGGCGCCCCCCGCCCGCCGTGGCCCCCACCCCCCTCGTCCTCCGCATCCTCCCCCGGGCCCGGGCGGCCGCGCCGCATCCCGTCTGCGGGCGGGGAGCCCCGGCGCGGCGCTCCCTCCCGGCCGGGGCCGCGGCCCTACCTGGCGGCGGCGGCGGCGGCGGGGGCGGCGGGCGGCACCGGCCGGTCTGTCCCGCTGCGAGCCGCGGGGCGGGGCCGAGGGGCGGGCGCGAGCCGCGGGCCCCGCCCCCCCGCCGGCCGTGGGCTGACGGTGACGTCAGAGTGGTGCGGGGGGCTCACGGGCGGCGGCGGAGGGGCGCTATGACGTCACGGCCGCAGAGGGCCAATCCGGCGGCGGGGGCGGCTCGGGAGCGGCTGGCGCGCGGCTCCCGGCGGTTCGGGCTCGCGGCCCCCGCGTCCCACAGGTCCCGGCGGGCCGCGGAGCGGGGAGCGGCCCCTCAGGGATCTCGGCCCGGGCCCTGGCAGCGGGGCCCTGTGGAAAACAATATGGGACCATGTAATTAAAGACTGTCGTAATGAGATGAGCCGCAGGCCTACATTAAAGGTCCCGGGCAGATGTAGTTGATGTTTCCTGTGTTTTGAAGTAACGGGCTTTGCAACGTGACAGCATTTTTGAATGTAAGCTCTGGCTGCAATTAAGTAGGAAGTATTTTAACTCGGTCATATAATAAAACCGCTGGTTTTGTGTAATTTACATGCATATGCTGAGCCGGTCCCCACAGTGTCAAATGTCTGAGGAAGGAATCTCAAAGCACCTTCCTTGGCTCCTTTCCAGTTGCAGGGATGCTCAACAGAGGAAGAAAAGTTCTGTCCATGCTCTCCAGACACTTCATTGCCTCCACAACGTCCTAACCGGGCAATAGTGAGGATGCCTTGGCATTAGTATGGCCAACAGGAAGAAACCAGTTTGTTTCTTTCCCTCTCTCACATACTCCCTTGTGATGGAAGATGACCTTCTAATTTTTCCCCCTCCCTAAGAGTTTGTTCCATCTCTTTGTTAATTAAATGAAAATGTTACATAAATAAAGAGCAGCTTTGCTTTGCAAAGGAAAGGAGTCAAGCAGCAATTTGCATGTGGTTTATTCAAGATCAAGTATCTCCACTCTATGGGAAGCAGTTAGCAATTTTAGAAAGCTGCAGTAAAAAGGGTTTCCCGGAGCTTTCCCTGAGCTGTAGAAGACAGCTGATTGGCTGAAGCCATCAAAACTGGCTATGCCACCCCAACATCCAGTAGCCTCTCCTGGGCAATGATACCATGTGCATGGTAATTTACCAAGGCCAATGTCCATGGTCATTTAGCTGAAGCAATGTATTGCAGCCTCACCTCACCTGACTGAAACTCAGTGTGCAAACAGTCCCCAGAGGTGATGCTGGGCTGTAAATAGTCAAGAACAGGTCCCGGGAGGGTCAGCGGTGTCCTGGGGTGCATCAGGCACAGCATCATCAGCTGGTCAAAGGAGGTGATTGTCCCACTCTGCTCTGCTCCGAGGCAGCCTCACCTTGAGTCCTGTGTGCTGTTTTGGTCACCACAATATAAAAAGGACATTAAGCCATTTGAGGGCATCAAAAGGAGGGCCACGAGGATATGAAGGGCCTTGAGGGGAAGCCGTATGAGGAGCGGCTGAGGTCCCTTGGTCTGTTCAACCTGGAGAAGAGGAGACTGAGGGGAGACCTCATTGCGCTTTTCAACATTGTCATGACAGACAGTGGAGGGGCAGGCACTGGTCTCTTCACTTTTGTGACCAGAGGGAGGACTCGAGGAAACGACATGGAGCTGAGTCAGGGGAGGTTTAGGTTGGATATCAGAAAAAGGTTCTTCACCCAGAGGCTGGTTGGGCACTGGAACAGGCTCCCCAGGGAAATGGTCACAGCACCAACCCTGACAGAGTTCAAAAAGTGTTTGGACAATGTTCTCAGGCATGTGCTGTGACTCTTGGGGTGTCCTGTGCAGGGCCAGGAGTTGGACTCAATCATCCTGGGGGGTCCCTCCGACTCAGCATATTCTATGATTCTATGATTCTATGATTCTATGATTCTATGATTCTATGAGTACAATAATGCAGAGTGTTTCCCAGTGGGATCCGAAATTATTTTCCATAAGCTCTTACTGGGACAAGAGAAAATCTATCACTAAAGTTAACATTGAGACTATGCCACTGTTCTTTAATCTTATTTATTTTATTAGAGTAAGATGTTGTGAATGCTATTTGGTTGGTGTTGGAGAGGTTTTTTCCTCTGTTTTAAATCTCATATCTTTGTTTCCCTGAAGGACAAACCCCATGTATGATTTGTGTGTATGTGTGATTTGAGGCTTTATAGCAGTTTTCTGTATAGTATGAGTACTCACAGCTGTCCTTGCCTATGTGTTTTAACACTTCGGGAAAAAAACCCCAAACCCTATGAAAACCAGCACAACTGTCAGGTGAGTGTGCTTTTCTGAAAGCCCTTTTCCCAGGTTTGTATTTTCGATGTTTCTGAGGCATCCCTTCCTATTTGTGAGAAGTCAAGCCATCTTAATTGAATAAGGCTCAGGTCCCATTTTTTCTCACTTGAGCCAAAATGTCCTGAGCTCACTGAAACATGACCAGCATTAGGTCTTTTCACATCTTTCACACTTTATTTAAAGCACTTTTCAGTGTGCTTTAAATAAAATTCCTTCCCAACAGGCGTACACATTTGTTTCCATGGTTTATTGATGAGAGATGATTGCACCGAGTGTTATTTTCACAGCCAAAACAGCTTTCTAAATCTGGAAGGTGCTTAAATAATTAAGATTCAATCTGGCTGTTTAAAAATAAAAAATAAGAACTTGAGATGCAAAAAGGGATGGAGCCGAGCATAGGGAGTGTAGCTGGGGAGTGAGCAGTACCCTGTGCAGGAAAGGGGTGTGCTGCTGCCTGGTCCCCATGCTGTGTCCCACAGGCAGGGAAGCATGCCCCAGGCCCACCAGAGGCTGGCACATACCTGCCGTGCCTCCCTTCACTGTGGAGCTTGCCTTTCTCACATGCTGGTAGGGTTTTAATGGGGCTCTGTATGCCCAGGGTGCCAAGCAGCTGGTACTGGAGAGGGAAGACACAACAGCTGATGGAGGAAACGACGAGGCTAGGGGGTGCGATTTTGGTTTTGCCAGCCTGGCTCCAGTGTGAGACACTCAGACTGCCAGCTGGTCTGCTGGTTCTTCCCTCTCCTGGTCTCTCCAAAGTGCACATGCTGTTATCAGTCAGAGAACAAGAGCAAGGTCACAGCATGGGAAATGTCATTTCAGAATTACCCATTTGGGAGAACTAAGCAAACAATGCCAAGTGTTTTGGCACTAAATGTTTGGCATTTAATATGGGTAGGAGCTGGCCAGTGTCATTCTGGGCTGCAGATGTACTGAGCACCAGCATCATCATCTTCTTGGAGCATCTGCAGGTTTGTCAGGAGGGAAGACATTACCATTGACCTCTCCACTGAGCACTGATGAAATTGCTGCTGGTATATTTGCTCAGGAGGGGCTTCAGAGACCTTGTTATCAGAGTGGAATCAATGAGGCTGGAGTTCAGAGAAGGGCAAATTAAACATTATTCAGGATTTAGACAGAAGGATTGCTAGGGCTGATGTAAAGTAAGTTATACCTTGCATATAATTTTTACCTGCATCTCATGACTAAAGGTAATCCTACGTTTTGAGAGAGAAGAGGCAGAATCTGAACACTGTGGAAAGCCAAGTCCTAGGTGACCCAGCCTAGGCAGCAGCAGCAGAGGTGACAAGAGGCCTCAGCAGATAGGGCTATCCTCGCTAAATCAATGGTACACAAAGGGAAGAGGTTAAATAGATACTAGTGTTTGAGAGTAGGGGTAGGAAGAGAACAGCTGGAACATTTGAAAGTAGAGTGAAAAGACAGTGAGTGCTGCAGCACTGAAAGGACAACAGAGCTTGAAGTAGAATGCCCACCAGCATGGTGTTTGAAATTAGCCTGGATAAAGGGTTAGTGCATATTCCAGGGAAACGAGCCCACATGGTCTTCTTTTGGGGGGGTAAGTTACCAAATCTGTCTTCTTTTTTAAAAAAATTGTTAGAAATCCTAGCTATGCCTATTTAGTAGCAGTTCATCATACACACTGTAATGAATAGGTCCTTGTTTTGATTAGGAACAAATTAATCCAGTTTGTCCAGAAGTAAATTAACAAATTGATTAGAATAAATAACCATCATTTGCCACTCAGTCATCTTAACGGGATTTTTCAGTTCTGCCTGAGTTTGCCTTGGCACCCATCCAAACTGACTGTGGCAGCTCCATGTTCTTTATCAGCACAATAAATGGGATGCCATTACTGTTCCTAATCAAACACTGACTGAAGCGGGGACTAAAGAATCAGGCTTGAAATTGCAGCATCTCTTTCTTGTGAATATGGTGTTTTCTTCTGTTGTGCAGACCACAAATGCTTGATGCTGTCTGTACAACTTTGTCTAACTTTTAAGTACTTAATCTTTGTAGAAAAAGCTTCCAAGCAAGGCTTTCTTCACAATTTTGTATTTTCAGGTCTCATAAGCAAGTGACTGGATGAAGCTGCTATTTTGAGATTCCAACACGGAACTGGTGTGAACACGCTCACTCTCTGTTCTGAGGTATGATCATGTTACAATCTGGTCTTAGCTTTTGAGGGTGCTTTTTGCAATATTCTCACAGACAAGAGTGGAAGCAAATTCTTTCCCCTATGTTTTTAATCCATTTTTATGTATTTTACATTAACAGCAGTTATTATTCTGCATTTCCTCTTACATCTCCCTACAGAGTCCGGTGCTGTAGGCAAATAATTAAATGGGATTGAACACCTGCACCAACTCACCAAATTTTCAGTGTATTTTAAGAGCCAGATTTACCCCAAATAGTGTCTCACAAGACCAAAATATTTTGTTTCTTGTCAAATAGGTCAAATAATTATGCAGTTTTTACTGTCACTGGTGTTACTATGTTCTTCTTTCTCACCATGCCACTCATAATCTCAGAGAGAGAAAATGTGATTAAAGTCCACCCTTGTCAATGCTGCTAAAGCTTTAATTACCTCGAGTTCAGAAAATAATGAGTCCCAAGAATCTTGCCACTGTATACCAGCTAGTTTGCTCCTATGGCACTGCTGGGGCTGCTAACAGGAGACATGGAAAGAATAACAAGGTGTTTCTGATGATCAAGTAGTTCCAAAATGGGCATGAAGAAAGTGGTCACTTAACCCAGAGTTATGCAGAGGTTAGCTGGGCTAACGTGTGTGGGTAGTGCCATCTGTCCTCCTCAGTCTGCCTTATCTTTCTCAGTGTCTACGGGAGAAGTGGCAATCAGTACTGGCGTGTTTATAGCCCTGTACTCAAACCACACCTCTCCCTTTGGGGCAGACCCAGGCTCTGGCAGGGCATGACCCACCTTAGCCCATCCAGGGGTTTGCTGGTGGCTGCAGAGTGGCAGGGAAGGGGCAGCATGGAGGGTCACCTTGGTGTGCCTCTGTCCCACTGCTCTGCTCCGACCCCAGAGAGCCCTGTGAGCCTGGCCCTGCTCTCTCCTTCCCAGCCTACTTTTGGGTATTCCCCTCACAATTTGGACACATCTTCAGTGCAGAGTAGAAGCTCTTCAAGGGGAAAGTATATTGTCACTTCAGATAGCAAGCAGCTTCTGCTGGAGGAGTGTGATTTTATAAGAGCTAATGCTAATCATAGTAGGGTGAACAAAGTATAAACTGCGTTATTTTGCATTAGTAATTGGATGCCTTGATCCTTGCCTGTTCCTGCTATGGTGCCTTTTTGTTGACTTATGTCTTATGTATGGATTACAACATCTAATCCTTCAAAACAGTGTGTGCTCTTCCAAAGAATCATGAATCCATCATTGTCCATTTCAGCTTGTCAACAATTTTCTTCTTAATCTCAGAACTAGTGGGACTGGGATTTGGAGCTGTCTTGTTACTCAGTGTAAAGCTGGTAAGAGTGCAGTACTGTATTTCCATGAAGAGTATTAGGTGTTCTGATTTAGAGAAGCAGTTAAGGGCAGCATTTGCAATCCCTCTTCATGTGCCATGCTGCCTATCCTTTTCTCTTTAATCACAACCAGGGTAAACTGTTTGAGGTAATCCTGTTGTTGAGAGAAAACACTGTCTTACTGCTTAGAGCAAACAGTAAATAATGTTTTTAAAAAAGAGGTGGGGGAAAGTATTTTTGTAAATGCTCTGGTTTGTCTGAAAACATGTACTTGAATCTGAATGGTTGTCATTCCGTGTTGGAATTTTTAAAGTATTAAATCCATTCAAACTGCTTCGTTGGTGGACGTCATGGTGCCAGCTTCTGATAGTCAGGATAGTTATTAAGTCATCACTGTAGTCATGTTTTTGAGGAGGCTGTTTCCCTACAGGGCACTCTGATCCTGATATAAGTCCTTTCCTCTTTCAGCCTTAAGTGTCCATAGAAAATCTATTCTGCATTTTGAGAAAACCATTATACCTGGACATTTGGTCTGAGTCAAAACTATTGTATCCAATTTTAATAGTCTGTTTTATTGCAGGATCTCTCTGTGCAGACCAGCCTGCAGCCTGCCTTTCTGGCTGCAGGATACTAAAGCCTCAGTGCACAACTCTGAGCCCTCCCCTGCCCATCTTCCCAGGAGAACCTGCAGATCCAATGTGCTGTCTCTGTTGCTTGCTCAGCCCATGTGCTACGCAAGAGTAATGTTTTTGCCTGATATAAAGTGTTCAGATATCCTTTCCCACTTTTAAAGATTATTCCAGCTCTTGCCTGGGAAGGCAGAACCTGCCTTTGCCCTGTGGTCTTTGCAGCCTTCTTGGGACCTCCACTCACGTGGCCGGGGAAAAAGGAAGGCTGGGAATGTATTTTACGGGCAATTGGAAAAAAAAAAAGGCCAAGCTGAAAATGAAACATACAAAATAACTGGTGTTTTAGGGTTTTTCCCATTCTCACTGATCATCTTCAGAGAGCCCTCTGGAGATGTACAGCTGAAGAGCGAGCCACTCAAAGCAGTGGTTGCTGTTGATGGTTCTAGCCCTGATGCTGACCTGAGGAGAACTGTGAGGGGGCCCTGGGTGGGCTCCTCAGCTGTAAACTACCAGCAGCACCCTGCCAGCTACTGGGAATAATCTTTGGTGAGTGATATAGCAACCAATCCAGGTCAGGTTTTGTGTAGGAGGTATTTTAACATAAACGTACTTCTTGTCAGATGAAAAGTATTTTGGCTTTCCCTGGGAAGGATGGGTGGTTTGGCTTTTATTCTCCTAGGAATGCAGTTTTTTCCCCAGCTGTGAACAATACAAGATATAGGTAGATAATGAGATAAATAATGTTGGATATTCCTCTCTTCCTCCCTCACTCTTATCTTGTTTTGAGCACTCACACTGTAAACTCAGGGCAAGGGCTCTTTCCCACTATAATACACTTCAAATATTTAGATGGGAGAAGGGTACAGAAAATGTCACATCCCCTGGAGTAATTCTGATAATGACCCAAGAAGCTCTAAGGAAAGACTGGGTACACTCCTGCTTGCTATCCAGAGTGGCTTCATGGGCTCATCATGAGGTTGTAAGTAAGCAAAAGTCTTAAAGATAACTGAATCCATTCTCTCACCCTCAGGCAGAGTGAGATTTTCCTCAGCATGTCCAAAGATACTGAACTATTCCTGCTGTGCAAGGTCAGCAGCCAAAAAGAACACCCCCAGCCCCACAGATCACCATGTCCCAAGTGTGTGGGTTGAGACTTTGACTGCCAACCAAAGCCATGTTAAAGTCCACAGGAGGTCGTGATGAGGTCGTGGGAAAGAAGAATTCATGCTTTGAGCAGAGACTGCAGTCTCTGGGGGCTGGTCTTCAAAGAAACAAGCCTGATTTACACTTTTGAAAATAAATTATATTTAAAACAATGCTCTGGTCAGTCTCTCTTGATTTTTTCTTGAGTGCCTTGCCTTCCTCACAACCCTTTTTAAACAAAGTGTCTCCTTACTTTGGCATAAAAATAGTATTTAAAATACTTGGGTTTGCTTCCAAAACTATTCTTTTTAATGCTGCTGAGGTGACATTTCTCCAGACGTCTTTTACGTATGAATACGTTTGAGCTTTCAGCCCTCTCTTTTAGTTCTATGTTATTTTCACTAGGCCTTACACCTATTCTGATGACATCTAACATTTCTCCTCTGCCTCTAGTACATAATTTGGTCTATTGTCTTCTTTCCAACTTCCTGCTTTCATAATTTATTGCATTTTCTAGCATTTTCAAGCTGCAGTCTGGTAAAACCTGTGTATTTGTCTGCTGTAGTTTTTGTTTCTGATCCTTTGACACAAATTTTCATTTCAGTACTTGAGCAGCAATATCTGACTAACAATTATTAGGGTTTCTTGTGTTTATTGATCTGTTTGAAAAGGAGGATGGCATGATTACACTATTGTCAGAATCTGGATGGTAGCCTTTCACATCCATATCCATCCTACTTAGCTTCATGGTGCTGATGATGTGATGTGGGTCATGTTGATTGCTTCCTTGAGCAGAAGGTTAATGCATCCACACCTCTAAGCAGCCACTTTTATGAAAGTACTGGAATTATGAGATCCAGTCCTTGTTTTTTTGTCTGTCCTATTTCTCCCACATAACTCCATTTTAAATGAGGCAAGTTCTGCTTTTTGAGTCCTGCTACAGTTTTGTCTCTTACATTTAAGGTTTCTCTTTTCAGTGATTTCTGTGGGAAAATACTCTCTTTCTAAACTTGATCTCATTTTCTGCTTTGGCTGTATCACTGTCTAATGGCTGTACTGTTATGATTTGATAACTTCAAATACCAAATTTACATCTAATCTAATTTAGAGGCATTCTGTATTCTTGTAATTGTTTTTCTCATTTAAAAGGAAGCTCTTTAGTATAGTTGGACTAAAGGCTATTTTTATTTTATTGTTGGAGTAATTTTATTCACTGAATTTTTCTAAAATTGAAAGTTGCTGTAGCTCATTCACTGCTGCCTCCAGCCTCTGTGTGGGAACGGCTGCTGTGGGATGTCCCTGGACCCTTTCATCTCCAGGATGGCTTCTCTATATCAGGACAAAACAGCTGGAACTCAGAAATGCCAAGTTACTGTTCTTTAATGAATTACCACATCAACCCACAAAATTAAGTTGTTTGTGCTCTTACTTTCTGGTGGAAATGAGAAAAGAAGTGCATCAGTCTACACCTTCACCGATCAAAGGTACCATGCTATGCTTTTGCTGGGGACTGAGAGCTTTCAGCTCCTGCTCCTGCACAGGCATTTGGTCAGCTGCAGGTGTCTGAGCCCTTACATACATTTTAACAAGAACTAAAGTAGTTCCATGTATACTGAAGACACTTACTGCTGCTACCAGCTCTCCTCGGCACCAGCAGCTCTTCTAGGCATATATATGAGAGTGCCTCTGTTCTCATAATTATAGTATCACTACCAACATGCTTTAATTAGACAAGTTAAAAATTGTCTGAGTTGAAATGCACTGAACTCCAGATGCAGTTATCACTGAGAAAAACTGCTTTGAAGCTTTAGCTCCAGATGGGCGATAACCAGACACCCTCCTCACCTTTCACTTGAATGGAACTTAACACACATGGACGGTCTTTGTAAACGGCTCTTCTTGTCTTTTTATTATATACCAGGAGAAGCATTAGAGGCTCAATGGAGTGTATTTTTTTACATAATTCCTTTATGCCACCTGCCAGCCGGGGGTTGTTATTTTATTACAGTAGTTTCTCATTAACTATGCACATTTCCTGTGTAGGGGCTGCATAGAGCATCCTCTGAAACTTGGGAAGAATAATCAGTTCACTCCTTTATTCTGTGTGAGGTGTCTGTGCTCTTTGTTTCTTACCTCTTGCAGATAGTGGGTGTGAGCTCTGCACAGCATGGACAAGACATTCTATCTTTGAACTGCTGCCAAATTCAGTGAACTGTCAGCTTTGATGTATCCTGGTTTCTTCAACCTACTTTTATGAGGAAAAAAAAGCATCACTGAGGTTATTTGCTTTTTTGCTACAACCGCTCCTCATATCATTTTGACAAGGTAGTTGCCTTGTTATATCCCTTGTATGGATCATTGATCGTGTCACTTTTTATAATCATTGCATTTTTGTTCCAACCCTGCAGTGAGAGCACTGTCAGCAGAGAAAAGGTAGCTCAGAGCTCAGACTTCTGCCCTTCTCATGAATGCAGTAGCAGGAGATTCATCATCAGAGGCTCTTATCAGAAATCCCCATTCTTCACATAGTTTTGGAGTCTTGGCAGACTTTCTGCTTCCACCCACACAGAAGACTCGTCTAATAAGGCTAACAGCATGAAGCCCATTAAGATCAGAATGGCAGAATAACTGAGCCCAACTCCTCCTTTTGATAGTGGAGTTGTCTTTTTTAAAGGAAGGCAGAAAACTGTGTTTCAGCTCATGAAGCTGGCTGACTTCTAACACTGAAGCAGCAATGTGTGTTGGCCCCGCGAGTGCCTGGATGCCAAGGTGGGCTGAGGCAGCACATCTCTTCCTCAGCTCTGTTAGCACTGTGCCTGCTGCAGAGAGGTCCTGCCCCATCCACAAGGAAATCCCGTGGGATGTGACCTGTGGGCAAGACTACTAACCACCCCTCCTCCTCCTGTATAACAAAACACATAGCTTTGTTATACTTGGACCCTGTGTTTTATTTCAAGGTGCTTGCTGTTCCCCTGCCCTTTTTTTCAACCCTAGCCTCTGCCAGACTGACTTAAAAGCTGCAGTCATCTGATTTCTTCTGGAACATTGCTCTGACAAGGAAGCTTAGCATTCCCAGTGCTGGGGCTTTAAAGGATGACTATCCCCAGGGGTGGCAGGATGGGCCACACAAGCACTGAAGGGCTTTGAACTCCACTCTGTGTGTATTAGCACCACAGACTAGTGCCTCTGTTTAATACATTTATCAGTGTTTCTTACTGCATCATTGTACTCTACAGTATGTAGAATTGATTTGACATGAATCAGCAGGGGAAGCTTACACATCCCAAATGAATGATGTGCAATGTTGACTTTATAAAATACTCATCCCTAGTTGATGCTTGCAGCACAACATCACACACCTAATTGCCCACATGCAGAACTGTGCCAGCAACCTGCCCGGGTAGGGTGCAATAAACATGTTCATCTGTTGTCTAGATCCTGTTTTAGCTTAAACAGGGGGTAAAGGCTTCTAAGAAAATGAAGTTTGGCTATTTAAACTCAGGTTTTGCCTAATGGACTGTATGTGTATAATTTTCATTCCCAGTAAACCCCAGAATGCATCAAGCAGACCACATGTCAGTAAGATGGGTTGCTTCCCTTGAAACAACTTTCATGGGCATGCTGGTAACTGAAAAACTAAGAAGGGGCTGGAATAATTGACTGTAGGGTTATTGTTGTGGACTAAGTAAAACCCTGGAACAGGTTGCCCAGAGAGCTGGTAGATGTTCCATCCCTGGAAACACTCAAGGTCAGGTGGAACAGGGCTCTGAGCAACCTGATTTAGTTGAAGACTTTGCTGCTTACTGCAGGAGGGTTGAACTAGAAGACTTTTAGAGGTCAAATGCAAGTGCAAGGGAGAGAATGGGATTGAGGCCTGGGAGCTGGGGGAAGAATGGATCACCCCTTCCAGCTTGAGTAAGCAATTGCGCTGGATTAAGGGGTCAAAGAACTACAGTGGCCTTTGTCTCTGCAGACACAGATATGGGTGCTACATGCATTCCACAATTTGTTCCTGCTGGTGGTCTCCTTTTCTAGAAAAGTACCTTGGATTAGACCTCTCATTTTCACCGCTTGTTTCAAACAGACTTTTGAAAATACTGTCTTCTTTTTCTGCTTTAATTGCCTGCAATATCTCAAAACCAGACACTTAATACATTTTCTGATTTTATTCTTTTGTATTCTTTTCTTCCCACATCAAAGATTTATTTCCCTATATTAGCTCTTCTTTTGAGCTGAATGTTCAAGGGGGAAGAAAACCATGCTGTCAGATCTCATACAAATAGAACTGAAAGAAAGTAACTCTACAACAGCAGGTATTGACTAGACGTCTCAGTTCAATTGTTTTTTTTCTATTTGTCAGTGAAGCCTTAGACTGAATTAGTGCCATGACTGGCCCCTGCAAATTGCAGCATGCCCACAGGTGGGGGGACACGATGGCTCTGCTTCCCAGAGTCTCAGGAATGTTCCTGAGGCTCATTAGGATGCACAGTGTAAGGGACCCAGTCACACAGCTATGAAAAACCACCACCTACATGAAAGCTGTCCAGTCTTGTGTACTTGGGAAATTCACAAATAGTTGCTGAAAGGTCACAGAACCATCTTTATGGGTACTGTGATATAAAGGAAATATTTCAGTCAAAAGAGTAAAATATTTCTTAAAGATTAAACTTCTTTAGAAACATATTTATAAGAGAGGGAAACTAACATAGTCAAGGTGTGATGGGTTTCTTTTTTTAAAAAGAGCAGGGAAAGATCTGGTTTACATTTTTACCAAACCAAGACCCAGCTTCTTCTTAAACTCAAATTGCCATTGATTTTAGAAGAAAGGAGCCTCACATTGATTTAGACAACAACGAAAAATTGAATTTTGTGTGGCAAACTGTTTTTGGATCATAACTAATTACATCACTTTGGTTAAAAGCTTTTAAAAAACCCTACTGTTATCATATTTCCTTTTAAATGCTGTTTTACCTGAAAAAATCCCCATCTCTTATGATGGGGGGAAAAAAGCAAATTCTGCACCCGGTTCAGTTTTATCTGCCAGACAACATTCTGCGTTCTGTAGAATGGGTAAGCAGAGGAGTGAGCTCGCGGGCACTGGGAATGGAGGCTGGCAGCGGGGCCGCCCTGCCTCTGTGGGTCAGTGCTGGCCGCGGTCACTCAGGGGCCGGCTTTGGCACAGCCCCTGCCGGGAAGGGGCTTCTCTTTTCCACAGCCCAATCCTGCCTCTCTTCCTCTCGCCTCGGGATGTGCTGCTGTGGGCCGCTCCCTGAGGGACTTCAAAGCATGTGTTTTTTGCTGGCGAGGCCAAGAGGCTTTGGCTAAAGGCAGGAACAGGTTTGGCTCGGCTTGACTCATGCTCCCTCCTCTTCTGGGAGTGCCTGGGGAGGTGCCCGAGGGGCAGCTTGAGGTGCTGATAATATCCCAGCAGGTGTCTAGCGACTAATCATTTATGTCATGCCCTCTTCACATTGCTTTAGCCTTAGCTGAGGTGCAAATGCGCCCTGCCCTGCCCCAGGGCAACTGGCCCAGGCCACAGCAAGCATCTCCTTGGGTGCATGAGACAGGAAGGCAGCACAGGGCTCCCAGAACCAACAGGAGGGTGAAGTCCTGAGCATGGTTTTGAAAAGGAAAATAAGGACTGTAGAGGAGGTGTCTTATGAGACTTCTGCAAATCTTCTGGACCTCAAGGGAGAAAATCAGCTGGCATTTTTTAGAGCCCTCTCCCTGAGCACGGTATTTGTACAGTAGGTATCATTAGCAGAAGCTTTGGTTGGTGAGAGACCTACAAGTCTCTTTTTATGTTCAGGTGGTTCCGATTTTTGTTAAAATTTGAATTTAATTATTTAAATTCTAGCAAATAGTGATGGATGTGACCATCATGATGCCGTGCCTGGCACAGCATCTCAGACTGCACCACTATGGAGACTTGTGCTTCCTGTCAGGAAAGGTAGTGAGCTGGGGCTGAATGTACACGAGCTGAACAGAAGTTTGGGACCCAGATTGTTTCCAACCTCATCCAGTACCTTATCTGTTGGTCTTACCCATTTGCAGGTCAGTTTTGTGTTAGTAACATAAACCTCCGCTTGATATTTTCTCCCCCCACTGACTGTCCACTGGATGATGTCTCTTCCAGTCTGTCCGTGCTCTTCTAACTGTGACTATTGAGTGCACCCGTACAGCCCAGCACAGGGATGTTTGGGCCTTGTTCACTGGAGGAACACAGAAGTCTCTTTCTTCACACTCTATTTGCATGGTCACTTTATCGTCTTAAATCCTGTGGTTAGGACCAAAGTTCCTCCATCAGGCCATGTTTCATCCCTCAGATAAATCCAGATCAGAAAAGCATTCACCCATTGCATATGCTATTTTTTTCAATACCAGTATTACTGGCATCTGTCTTCAGGTACTTTCAGAACATCCTCTTTTTCTTCTAATAATATGTACTTCCTTCCTGTACCTCCCTCCTTTTTACATTATATAGTATCACCAAAATCACAAATATTTATGGTGTTGGTTGTTCAGTTTAGTTAGCTGAGAAAAATAATCAAAAAAGAAGGTCAGAAAGTAAAACTGAAAGCTGGTGGAACACTGGTAAGAAAATAAAAGGAAGTTATCCTAAGGGCAGAGCTGGGGAGCAGAAAGAAATCAGGAGAGGTCTGAAGAGATGGTAATGAGGAAATGCTGCCTGGAAAAAAGATGACATTTTGAAGAGCCTAAATAAACTGTAGAAAGAATACATCAATTCATATAAAAATCTATTGAAACATTCTCTTTTTTGAAATACCAGTGGCAAATCCCAGAACCATATCTTATTTTAAAACAGCAACAGAAGCTGTAAGCTTCACTTCCTTGGAAACATCTGCTAGCACCAGCAGTCCAGCCAGCTGAAGGTAAACCATCTCCCTGCCTTTGCCAAGTACCCGAATCCTCCTCTTGCCAAAGGAAAGCAGAAAACCATAAGGGAAAGATGCCAGGGCCTGTCACCACTTCTGCTCAGCCCTTCAGCTGGTCATTGTGCAAAGGGCAAATGGTAGGAGAGCTGCTCAGCTTGGTGGGCAACACGGCACCCTGTGCTCCGAGGCCAACAGCAGCTCATCAGATAGCCCTCATCATTACTGATCTCTGGTGCCTTTTTTGGACAGTGCTAATCATCATCTTGGCTGTTTTCCAGCCCACATGATTGCCTTCTGCCTGTTGAAATTATCTTCAGATAAATCCAGATCTTTTAACTCGATTTAGTATCTTTCTGCATGTCCTAGGAATGCTAGGGAGATGTGTCTGCACCATGTCATTACTGCAGCTCCTGACTGAAGCCATGTGGGTGATGCCCTCCTCCCTCTATCTCTGCCACTTTTTTGTGTTTCAGAGCAACATGCTTAATAATTTTGCTGGGTTTCAGATCACACAACTGGAAATTGCTTTCAAGGTCTAAAATATGGCCCTAGCCTTATTAAGAGCTATGTGCTTCCAGAAAGAAGAGACCCTGCATATAAGTGTCACCTAGTACTTAAGGAAGTGTGTGTCCAGGCAATTGAACAGAAATGCCTTGACATCTTTCCAGGTGACAGCTGGCCTCCATTGCCTGTTGCTGTCATGATGCCTTAGCTTTTAACTTTTATGTTTTTCAAATTCTGTACTGCTTAGTGTGTAACTCTGAGGTTTCTTGTAGCCTGTTAACTTCTGCTCTCTCGTGCCAGGTAGACATAACAAAGCCTCTCCAGGCCTGCTCTTCAAGGACACCCAGACCGTCCTAGGCCCAAAAAGTATCAACCAAAGAGCCTCTCAGAGGGGCAAGCGGAGGGGAAATTACATCATTAAACTGTAGCTTTAATTGGAGAATTAACCATGATATGCAAATGAATCAAACCTATAAAAGTGTGAATAACTCATGACCTGTTATCCATCTTGGGGTCCAACTTGGCAATAGCCTCTGGCTCCCCAGGGTGTACCTTGAAGGCCCTTCAAATAAATACCTACTTTTATTCCTTTACCCCTGTCTAGTCTCTGTTTCTAGGAGGCCTCTTAAGGCATCAGTCAGCCAACAGGATGATCATGTAAAACCTGTTGGCTGCAGGGGGGGAAATAAGGAGTCTTCTTTCACAACTGCCCCAGGCTGAGAAAGGCAGAGCAGAACTCATCAATGTTGCAAGCAAGGCTGGGCAGCTGCCTGTGGCAGCAAAACAGAATCTTGGCACCTGATGGCTCTGGGCCCACTTTGCTTTTTCACCTCTCCCCAGAACCACAAGCGGAGTCTCTACACACTTGAATTTTGCTTATTCTGCTCAGAAATTTGGAGCCGCTGTCATAAGCCCCATTACCGAACTTCAACTGACAAATATAAGTCATTAATCACAGTAATTTACCCTCAGCATACCACTGCAAGAAAACGGATCAAATTATTCTCCCAGCTCTGTTTGGGCAGTTGCACAACTTCCAGGAGCTTAAGTGAGGGGTGGATCTGGCCCCTAATCTCCCAGGAGAGTCACAGTTGCTGCTCAGAGTACCTCCTCCCAAATCCTCTGAGCTCTTGGGCACTTTTCCTATTGCAAATTGCCTTGAAAGTATAAAAAATAGAGTAATCTGTTAAGGCAAGCTTGGCTGAATGTTTCATTGTTCCTTTGTTTCTAAACACATGGAATCTGATTTACTTCTGCAGCTATCCAGTTAGAGAGGAACAACTGCTTTAAAAAAAACACTTGGGAAACACAAGGGAAAACAATTGTAGTTTGAACATGAATGGCCATAAGCCCAAAGGGAGCCATGTCTGACCATAAAGAAAAACTGAACAGATTTGTTCTTGCTATATATAAAGCAAACTGTTTTTAAATCCATAAGAACAGATGCCCTTGGTTTTCAATGCATGTTCAAAACCAGTGGCATTGGTAGCAGAGGGAAACAGTTTTAATGCATTGCTGGGGGGAAATGGCATAGGCACTTCCCATCTTTGTCAGTGAACTATTCCCCAGCCATGGCAAACAGCCAGGCATTGCTGGGGCATGCTTGCACTCCTCCTGAAAGCTGTGTTTCCCCCTTTTTCCCTCCCAGTTGTAGAGTTCAGTGCTTGCTCCAAGGTCACTGAGAAAGCCTGTTTGACAAAGCTCAAGGTATTGAAGTATTCCTAAGCTGCTCTTGTGATTTTTTTTACAATACCACCAAAGATGCGCTAGTGCAATATTTATTTCCAGGCAGCAAGTGAAGAAGCCAAACATATGATGATAAGTACAAATGTATTTTTGTCGTCCACAGAAGGCTTTACTGAAAGCACAAGAAGGAGCTCTAATGTATGTACAATTCCATGCGTGATTTCTTACTCTTTCTTCCAGGATCCACAAGAAATTTAGCTTGCCGCAAGAGGTGATTTTGGTTTTGCTATGAAAACAGGACAAAAGGATAGCTTTCACATAAAATCTTAAATTGTGTGCTAATCTTAACTGCCAGAAGATGAGAATAATTTAAGAGAAACCACTTAAAGCACTTTGCAACACTTTTGTGTCCTCTGGTAGTGGGAAGAGGCTTTAAAATGCTGCACTGTAGGCTATTTTACCTTGCCAGAAAGATGTGTGTAAGTACATGTGTCAGCAGAGCAATAACCACTTTCTTCTCTTGCAGTAATTTGAAATATTATGCCATTCCTTACACCTCCTGCAAAATGGACTATTAAGGACAAGGCCTAAATGCAGAAAAGTCACCTACTGTATCTTCTAGATTCTGTAAAAGGATGAAGCTTTTATCAAAATCACCTTTTTTGTGATTTTGGTATTGCTTTCCCTGTTCTTGTAATTGCACAATTCAAATGCAACATTCAAAAGGGGTAAATGCTCCTCAGAAACAGCTTTCTCTCTCCACCCATTGGATGCTAATAACTGCTGTAGTGGACAGGACTCGACAGCAGGCCTGCTGTATTCTTGATCTGTCTTCCTCTTTTAAAAATGTTGAACAAATTTTTTCCTGGGCTGCATTAGGCCAAGTGTTGCCAGCATGTTGAGGGAAGTGACACTTCCCCTCTGCTCAGCCCTGGTGAAACCACATGTGGCATGCTGTGCCAGTGCTGGGCTCTCCTGGACAAGAAAGGTATGACCTCAATGGATTGGGTCCCATGAAGTGTCTGAGAGTTGATTAAGGAACAGGAGCAACTGCCACGTGAGGAAAGGCAGAGCGAGCTGGCACTCTTTGGACTGGAGAAGACAAAGCTTTGGTGGAATCTTTTTATTGGATATAAATACCTGATGGGACGATATGAAGAAGGCAGAGCTTCTTCTCAGAGGTGCCTACTGACAGGATAAGAGGCACATACTAAAGCACAGAAAATTCTATATCTGAAGTAAGAAAACACTTTTTTACTGTGAGGATGGCCAAACACAGGCAGAGGTTGCCCAGAGGCTGTGGAGTCTCCATCTCTGTAGATACTCAAAAACCATGAGAATATGGTCCTGGATGGCCTGTTCTAGCTGACCCTGCCTTAAGAAAGGTGGCAGGGGGTAGACTAAATGATCTCCACAGGTCTCTTCCAACCTCAACTGTTATGTGCTTCTGTTCCCTAATTTCCAAACTGGTATGCACTTGAACTGCACTTTCCTTTATCAGGAAAGTAAATCAGTTCCTGCATGCATTACAGGTAACAGGCTGTGATATCAGACCCTCTCCATGCACGAGAACATCTGTTTCCTATTTCAGACACAAAGTGAGGATGTAGCTTTTCGATGTTTTAGAAGAAGTTGGACATGAAGACAATGTGTAAAAAGAACATTGGCTGTATGAGACTCAAATGCTGCTTGATTTACACAAGGTTGAATAACAAATTTCTGAGGCTTTGCCATTGCCTGGGGCTGCAGTGCTTGACCATTCCCCTCATCTGTGAGGGGCTCCTTTGGTCCTGTGTAGTACACGATGTGCTGTCAAGTACTGCTGGATGTAACCACAAAGGCATAACATTTCTCTAGTTCTGTAGAGGGTCAGGTGACAAAACCAAGAAAATATTTGGGTAATTGAAAGCAAAGATGTCATTATATCTAATTTATAGATATAACTCGTTTTTGCCAGTGGAAGTTGGTGGGAGGCACATAAGCTACATCTGTACGAGTAAATGAAATAGTCAAGGGGGCCGACTCACCTGCCATCTTAACTTGTATCCATGTGCTGGCTTTGGCTATGCCTGCCTGATGGGCTGAAGTCTCTCCTTTCTACTATGCCCGCTTCTCAATTAACATTAAATTTTGTAAGAACATAACTCAGTCAGACCAGAAAGCCAGTGTTGTCTCCCTGGCAGATGTGGATGCTCAGGGGAAGAACACAAGGAACAGTTGTTACAAAATGATCCTTCCCTGACTTATTTACCCCATTCTACCATCCAGTCATTTGTGGATTTCCTTGGACATAGATGGCATCCAGGCAATGGTAACCAGAACACTGAATATTAAGCCAGATAATAACAATAATAGTAATGACAATGACGATGATGCCACTATCTAAGTACTAGCCACATCTTTTCCATTAATTTGGCTGATCACTTGGAAAACCCTTTTATATTTTTGCCTCATCTTGGAATTATTAGTTCCACAATTTACTTTGATGATTCAATCATGTTTATCCCCAGAAACCTATTTTCCAGGAGAACAATTTCTAACTTACTTTGTCTGCCTCATTAGTAAAGACCTTCTATTTTTCTGAGAATTACCCTTTGGCCTTGCCCATCTCTTGCTCTGTTTTATGTGTTTTGAGATTAGGTAAGAAGAACACTCATATGGCACAATGTGTATTATACAGAGGTTTACAAATATGTTTTGTTCTCTGTGGTAGCAAAGTCTGATAAAAAGGATGGAGAATTTCCATCCTTTCCTCTCTCCACCAGAGACTCTTTAAAAACTATGTTAAGGAATTGGTTTAGGCACTCTCTGTGGAGATTTTGTGTATGTAAACTCTCAGAGGCAGCAGCACATCTCCATTGGGTCTGACTGAGATAGAGTTCACTCGTCCTTAGTAGCCCTCACCGTGCTGTGCTTTGCATTGGTAGCTGGAAAGGTGTTGATAACACACCAGTGTTTTGGCTACTGCTGAGCAGCACTGTCCTGGTAACATTCCTCCCCCCAGTCAAGGGGCTGGGAGGGGGCAAGACCCTGGGAGGGGATGCAACGAGGCCAGCTGACCCAAATTTCACCAAAGGGATATTCCATACTATATGATGTCAGCTCAGATATAAAAGCTAAGGGAGGGAGGAGGAACAGGGTGGGACATGTTATTCTACAATGTTAGCCTTCTGGAACTCCATGTGCTGCAGCCCTGCTTCCCAGGAAGTGTCTGAATATCACTTGCTGATTGGAAGTAGAGATTGACTTTTCCCTTTGCTTATGCGCATGCAAACTTTCATTTTTCTTTTTTTTTTTTTTTTTGCTTTAGTAGACTGCCTTATCTCAACATACAAGTTGTTTTCCGTCTTATTTTCTCTCCCCTGTCCTGCTGGGGAGGGGAGTTGTAGAGTGGCTTGGTGACCACTGAGCACCCAGCCAAGGTCAACCCAACTATAGTCCTTTTTTGGTGACCAAATGTCGGGCAAGATAAAGGCATTAATAAAGTTATTTATTGCATGCTATAGTAAATAAATAGTAAATAGTAGTTATCAAGTAACAAGCTGCTGTGCAGGACATTGAGTTTGTCAGCTGCACTGCTTATCTCTTTATTTTGCTAGGCTTGGTAACATGCTAACATAAACGGTGGCTCTGTGCTTTGCCCTTACACTGAGGGCCTTGTTGTGGGGGTAAGCTATCTTCTGGGATGATGAGGGAATACACCTCCTTTCCCTGCCTGAGACTGATGTGAATGCTTTCATAATGCAGCCTCCCATGGTGTTTTCTCATCCTTATGCAAGCTGCTTAATACTGTTAATAACCCTGGCTAATACTGTTAATAATACTAACTAATACCGTTGGTACACTATGGAGTTCGTGGAATCCGGCATCATCCTGGTGTAAGAGAAAACAATCTTTAGGTGAGGCACTATTGAAATCTGCCCTGAGGCATCCAGTTCCTGGGTGGCAGGGTTTGTGGAAGGATTTGGGCAGGCTTTTAGCGCGGTTATCACCTCCCGTTACCTAGGACTTTACACCTGGACAGGTAATAAACTCTGCCAAACTGACCTGTCAACTGACAGAAGGCTGCCTTGCCCACCCCAGTGAAAACCAGCAGCTTCTTGCCCTGTACTGGAGCCTGGCGTGTGCCTATTGAGCCACTGCACAGAACTCTCAGAGGACTTTAGTTGAGGCAGGAACCCAAACTGCGTTTGAGGACACTATGGCTGAGACAGGGACTCAAACTACTGCAACTGCTGTAATTGCTCCAGTAGTGAAAACAAAAAATCGACCAGGTGAGTTACAGGCCGATACCACCAATTAGTAAGGGAGGAAGAAGAAGCAGCAGAAACAGCAGAAGCAGCAGAAGCAGAAGAAGCAGCAGAAGCAGAAGAAGAAGGGGAAGTAACAATAGGAAAGGAGGAGTTAGGTCAAGTGGCAGGTTCCTTCAACAAAGAAATCAAATGGAGTGAGGCAAATCAAACAGGAAACCCAAGTTACTCAGTCCCTGATCTCATCAGAATTTCAAGACTTGAGAAAATATTACAGCTTCCAGCCAGGTGAGTGGATTTCTGCCTGGCTGCTTCAGTGCTGGGGGAGTGGAGCTGATAGTCAGCAGTTAGAAGGCCATGAAGCCCAACAGCTGGGATCCCTTGCTAAGATCCCAGGAAATTGAAAGAGGAATCGGAAAAGGAGGAGCAATTTGCAGCCTCTGGAGATGGCTTCTCTCGAGCATGAGGGCAAGATATCCATTTAAGGAAGATCTTGTGAACTCCCCAGAGAAGTGGACCACTGCAGATGAAGGGATCCAGTACCTGAGAGAGTTATCAGTGCTGGAAATTGTCTATAGTGACCTAGAAAGTGACAGGGTCCCTAAAGATTCTGAGGATGACCCTTGCACAATGGCCTTGTGGAGGAAGGTGATTCAAGGCACCCCTGCACATTATATTCCAGCAGCTTGGTAGCACTGTATTACCCACAAATAGATACACCAACCACAGAGATGGCGTCCTCCTGGCTCCGAAATGTAGAAGAAACTCTGGGTACTTCCTCATTCCTATGAGCCCACACTCCAGCTTTTCGGGGCAGCCCAAGAGATCAGTCCCCTCCTGTGCTTGTCAGAGGGAAGGGAAGCCCCAAGCTGCATGGTGAGCAGTAGACTCTCGTGGCCTGAATGAAGTCATGCTGCCTCTGGCTGCTGCCCTACCAGATGTGTTGGAAATTCAGTATGAGCTGGAGGCAAAGGCAACCGACCGAGACTCTGTAACTCCCATCCATTAACTAATTCATTGACTGGAGAGCCAAAGAGTGATCAGCAGGACCTGCTCACCCTCTAACAGCCCCATATGGCTGTCGCAGCCGCCGGCCGGAGAGTAAAGAAAGACTCAGAGACAGGAATGCAGTCCAGCGAATAGATGGAATTATTTAATTAATAAAGAATGGGTTTTTATGTGTTTAGTTCTCTAAGTGTCTACCTAAATGGCACGAGGTTCTTGGACCTCTTGCTACTAACTACCAGAGTGATTGGTCAGTTAACACATCGTTCATTCTCCTAGTCGAGATCATAACAATTCTAATTATATCTGCAGGTGCAAGATAGCAAACTCGGTTTACAGAAACCTTATCATGTTTTGCATAGTTCAGCGTGAGAAAGACAGAGCTTTCACGAACTACTGCAGAAAGCTGGAGAAATCAATCCTCTGCTGAGACTTCCTCAGCATCCATATATGGCCGGTGTGAAAATCTGATGGGGAATGGATGCTGACAGAAGAGTGTCGTGGCCTGGATGAAGTCGTGCTGCCCCTGAGCGCTGCCATGACAGACATGTTGGAACTTCAATGTGAGGTGGACTCAAAGGCAGCCAAATGGTGCCACAATTGATATTGCTGATGCATTTTTCTCAATCCCTCTGGCAGCAGAGTGCAGGTCACAATTTTCTTTCACTTGGAGGGGTGTCCAGGTCACCTGGAACTGACTGTCTCAACCAGCGAACAAGAAGGAAACAAGCTTTTCTGGCATTTAGGGTTTTGGAGAATGCACATTCCAGGTTATAATCAGCTTGTGAGCCCCCTCTATCAAGTGACCTGGAAGAAGAACCACTTCGAGTGGGGCCCTGAGCAACAACAGGCCTTTGAGCAGATCAGACAGGAAATAGCTCATGCAGTAGCTCTTGGGACTGTTTGGACAGGACCAGCCATGCAAAATATACACTGCACTGCAGCTGGAGAGCAGGGTCTCACCTGCTCCTCTGGCAAAGGACCTCAGGAGAAACCTAAGGTCGACCATTAGGATTTTGGAGCCGGAGTTATCGAGGATCAGAAGCCCACTATGCTCCAGCTGAAAAAGCGATAGTAGCAGCCTATGAGGGGGTTTGAGCTGCCTCAGAAACTGTTGGGACAGAAGTGTGTCTCCTCTAGGCACAACAATTGCCCATCTTACACGGGGTGTTTAAAGGAAACATGCCTTCAACACATCACACAACCAGTGCTACATGGAGTAAGTGGGTAGCACTGATTACACAGCAAGCTCAAATGGGAAAACCCCACTTCCCAGGAATCCTGGAGGAGATTATGGACTGGCCAGAAGCCAGAGATTTTGGAGCATTGGCTGAGAAGGTGACTCATGCCCAAGAAGCATCACTATATAACTTCCATTTTCTGAGAAGTGCCCTAACCACAAGGGTCTCATAATAACTTTGAAGCTAAGCCCTTCTTGGAAAACAGAAAGTGACCACTATTGCAATTGCTGGATAGCCTGTTGCTTTCATTCCAGACTGAGTCCCTCTGGGACTTGGGCATTGCTGGTTTGGTTAGTGACTGGACCTACACAGGTCTCTTGGTGCTCCCCTCTGTCTGGAGAGGTGTGTGCTGAGATGCCTGGGAAACTTGAGAGATCAAATGTGGGAGGAGTCTGGAGCTCAGACCCTTGTAGAGGGCAATAAATGAGCAAGGGTCTGATGCCTTAATCCATCTTGGTAACAAAAGGTGACCATAAATAGACTTTTATCACTCCTATCTAGACAAAACATTGCTGTAAGTCTGCAAAAGCCTGAGTTCATGTTAGGATGAGTGGCATAAGCAATGTAAAGCTTCACCTGCTGTCCTGTGGCTCACAGCAATCAACATAGTGAGCATTTGTCATGTTGGACCCAGCTGCTTCCCAGCCTCATCCTTTCTTCAGCACCAAGTCCTGACGTTTCGACTGAGGCCATTCCTGTTTTATCTCAGTGACGCTTCATTCTTTTTTGGTTTCTATCTGCCACACAGGAAGAAGCAGAGAGAGGATGGAACCCCCAGCTTTTCTTGGGAAGAAGGAATTGTTAGGCTTTCTTAGCCTAGAAGAGGGTTGTCAGCTGCATGTCCAAAACCGGTTCCACGGAAGCCAGACACAGAGAAGTTCCTGCCTGCCTCTCTGTGTGCCAAAGCTAATGAGGTAAGCATATGAAAGCATTCCTTGTCGATCACTTGATGGAAGGAGTGGCTCAAAATTAGAGAAGTTTTTTTTTTAAGTTTTTTTTAAAGATAAAATTCTGCAAACACAAAAAGGCCTTCCATCCCAAATTACATGCCAGACTTATCTTGCTTGGACCATCAGGTTTCACAGGCATTGCTAAACTCTCCCTGCTATCTACATCTTCTCTGTCTTCTTCCTGTTCTGCCCACTCTTAGGTTGCCTCCTGACTGTCACCTCCCTTTATGAGGTGGGTTAACCCTTAAGTGTGTTATGGTCAGCTTCTCACTCCTATATGTCCTGCTGGTCTCCATTTCAGCTGTCTATTCCGTCTCTGAGTAAAAGCAGAATTTCCTTTGCCTGTCTCCTTGCACACAATTTACAACTCACTCTCTAGGCCAGACCTGCCTTCTTCTGCCCACACTGAAATCTGAGCTGCCAGATAAACTGACCTTGGACAAACTGGAGTTCCTTAGCACCTCCTTCCTTTCCTTATTCCTTTCTTTTTTTTGTTAACCATGGACAAAAAAAGCTACACAAGCTTGTAGCTTGAGCCTTGCAGAGTCTTCCTTCATGATGTTAAGTAATGAGGCATTTTAAGAGGACTATTGTGTGGCTCATGCCTGTGCCCAGCTTCCCAGGTTTTTTGTCTCTTCCACTACCTGGGTTGTGGAAGCAGGCATAGCCTTCCCACTTTGCATCCTGTGGGTGTGGAGCTGCTGACATGGAGCTGCAGAGGGTCAGGCAGGCAGGGTAAAATCAAGAGGCAGAGCTTACTCAGGAGCAAAAGAAGCAGTCAGTCAGACAGGAGAGTCAACCGTGGAGATGTGCTTCCTGGGGAGAGAAGGGGGCAGGAAGGGTGTGGTACTGAAGGAGAAGGTAAGGCTGGCAGAGAGGGAAGTAATGATGAAGCTAGCCTGGAAAACATCTTTGCAGCTCCTCTTGACTAGGTTTAGCTTTGCCTCTTGGAGCAGGCAGAGCTCCTGGGAACACGAGGACAGAGAAGCTGGGATATGCTGGGTACATGGGATTTAGATTTTTTTTCCATTCCTATCTCCACAAAAGTCATCAGGGAAATTACAAAACTGGGAACTTGGCGTTATGTCAGTGTTTCCTGCCCCATTGAAAGAGTTTCTGAAAGTAGCTGCTAAATCACCAGTTCCTGTTGTAGAGCCTGTCATAGCTGTTCTCCAGCTGGAGGTATGCCATGAAGACACAGCACCAGTGGTCAGTGATTTCTGCACTGTCTGTAATGTCCTCATGGAGGCACATGCCATCCCAGGACACAACCAGAGGTGTTTTTTCATGACAGGTATTGGAGAATCTCCAGTCTGTCTGATTTTGAGCCAGTGGGCTCCACAAGTAAAAGTTGTTTACAAGGAAGTAGCTAGGACAGACCAAGTTTATGCATGCTCTGTACTTGTTGATAATAAAAGATAGGAAATGGGTGTGCAGGGCTGTCACTGCATCATCTCTCTCAAAATCTAGGCACAGGTGAGGAAAAATTGTAAAGACAGTGCAGTTTGATGATAAAATTTATCATAATGCTTTACATTTTAATTGTAATTATAACATCAGACTCCCCACCTCACATCATCCTGTGGGCACTTTTAGACCCACATTGTGCCTTTGGTTGCCATATGTCAGCTGTGAGGTGTTGTAGCATGTCACTGCAACAGCAAACGTGCTTGGCACCAAAGTTTTGACACACTACAAAACTCTGTTGGCTGCATCAGGACAAAAGGGGATAAACCCTCCCTTTCAGGATGAAAGCAGAGCTGGAAACAGTTAACCATTTTGCTGATGTCCTGACAACTGATGTGCCTGGCAGATGATTCCCTCGGGACAGCATGGTCCTGGAGGAAGTGTTCCTCTCCCCTGGAGAGCAGCTTGCTGTGCCATATCTTGAAAACTAATACAGAGCTTTGTACAAACATATGAGTACAGAAGGCACTCAGTGGGAAACACAGCAGCCTGCAGGGATTTTCCCTGGATACTCTTGTTGCACAGTTGTAATCCTCTAAGCTTCCTTTCTGTTCTGTGGATTTTGATGTTGTGAGCTAGGATGAGAAATGTTTTGTCCTAGCACTGCGTTGGCATTCAGGGCAAGCATCGCACCTTATCAGTTAAAGGCGAGGCCAAACATGCCACGTTTCTGGAAGCCAGAGTCACAGCTGGAGGGACTGAAGCAAGATACCTGGCTACCTTCTCCCTTCCTAACCATGCCACCTCTCTGAGTCCCTGTGGGCTGAGTGGGAATGGTCCGACACTGATGACATCACATGTGCTGTGATGAGTGGGAAGTGGAAAGTCAGAATGAATTTCCAGGCACATGTGGGCACTCCCTTCTGGAGCTCTGCTTTTCACATGCATCTCTGGAAATGGCCGCATCCCTCCCCCACAAGAAGCTGTGGGATGTGTGCCAGTTGGGCTGCACTGGAAGTAAAGGGAAAAAGACAAAAATCTGAAATATGTTGTTTTGTGCCATTCTCTGAGGAGGCCTGGACAGATTCTTTTAAAACAGTGAGTGAAGTTTATTGTCTAGAAATGATTATTTTAAGAGCAAGAGCAAACTGCATTTGAAAGGGGAATTCACCTCTTCACCTCACACGGTTGTTCAGGATGTGTCACGTCCGGAAGCACTGGGATGTTACATGTCTTAATTTGGACCATGGCAGTTTTGCTGCCAGCAATTGTGTGCCTAAACCAAACGTTGGAAAGGGACAGGCTGGTCTGGACCACCCTTTAAACACACACAGGGGTCTGCCCTGCTTGTAGGGCACCTTCAGAGCACATCTGACTGGAGGGCTCCCAGCTGGGGTGTCCCCAGGCAGCCCCACCACTGGCTTCAGCTACCCTTTGCCCCTTCCCAGTGGGAATGCAGCCGGGACGGAGTGGAATCACCGCTGCTCTGCTGTGTGACCCCACCACGAGGAGTTCATGGGCTAAACCCATGAGTAGCAACTTGGGCATAAATCCACAGAGAATTTGGACCCGGAATACCGCTGTGGCTCTGGCTCCTTTCCCCCTTTATTCTGCCGAGAGCAGCTGTTTTCTCTCCCAGCTCACTGCAATGCCTCTTACCTTAGGAGGACACCTAGGGCTGGCCCTGGGCTTAGCAATGAGCTTCGTCCGACCTCATCCCCGCGCCTTGAGCACACCCCAGCGAGGACCCTGCCTGGTTTTCTGCTCTATGTGCCAAAGTTATTTCATTTTGCTAGGAATGATCACACTGCCGAAGCCCAGGGATCACATCGGAGTTTATATTGCATTGCTCTGGTTCATCCTGCCTGGCTGAGAAATCACAGGCAGAAGTGGCTTGTGCTCAGTGGTCCAGTTTGTGTCTGAGACAGAGTACAGCAGCCACATCTCCTGCTCTCCACAGTCTGGGGGGCCTGGAGATCTGGCTGCCAGCTTGGCCTGCCTCCACTAACATCCCATGCCATCCTCCGTCCTACTGCTCTTTAAAATCAGATGCCTGTAGCTGATGCCAGTGGGATGAGTAACGCACAGGAACACGCAGAGTGGGAGGAAAGGTAGGAAATATGGGTGATGCCAAGCCTTGCTTCCCCTCAGCAGAGAGGTATTTTTTTTGCTGGAAGGCTTTCCTGTTTTTCATCAGGCAGCTGTGTGACGGTCTCTGGGCAAGGAGTCCCAGTCCCTTACAGTGCCAAGAAAAACACTCCAAGTTCTTGGCCTCTGAATGCCCATGTTGTGAGTAAGCTGGCAGGGATTAGATGTCCAGCTCTGCCTGTGCATGCACGGATGGGAACAGACAGGAAGGAATATAGTCCAACTTAGAAAATGGTTGAAGGGAAAGAAAAAACCTAACTGAAAAATGCTGGAGAACTTGAGGTCGTCTTGGCACAGATGCTTCCCCAGCACAAATCAAAGAGTAGGGAAAAAATAGAACCTCTCAGGATGGTAATAGGCTTTTCTCCTTCATTCTTTCCTCCTCCCTGCCCCGAGCCACCTTTTCTGAATGTGACCTGCCAGAGCAACAGACAGCAATCAACTCCTCACTGCCACACCAACTGGCTGTAGTCAAGGCACTGATAGGAAGGCACTCTGTAAGATCTTTCATCCAAATCTGTACCATCATCCTGTACCATCAGATAAAAATCTGCTTACTTTTGATCTAATTGCATTTAATAGGAGCTTGGACTTTTTCCAGAGTAAGAACAATTGTTGTTGCGTAAATATTTTATAATCTAGCATGTTTCTGGCCAGAACATAAACTCTTAGAAGTCAATAATGAGGAGCCATCATGCACCAACACTTTTTTTGAGCACAATGTGGCTCTGGGTATGGCCTTAATTTCTTTCATTGGGAAGTGAAGTAAAATTTACTTTTTACCTTCTCACTGTCAGCATGATTTTAATTTTCCCTTTGAGTCATGTCACAGGGGTGTAACTTGGGAGTAACTTTGAGATACATAACTAAATTCAATGGCTAAATGAACATTGTTTTCTAAGACTGAGAAAAGAGTTTACAGCCATTTCTTGCTTAACGTAACCCGTAGTATCTTTCCCAGTTGTTCAATTCATAGGCAGCATTTACAGTTACGCTTTTCTTCTGGAAAGACGTGGCTTTGTTCACAGGGAGACGTGATGCTGCCACTCCCGCCTCTAAGCCCCTGGAGCAGGGATGGCAGTGTGAATGGTGCAGGCAGCAGGACTCCTCATAGCTGCAGGGCACTCTGTGGGGCTGCTGCCAGCACTGCAATCTGCCATCGGCTCTGGCCAGGTATCAGGCTAGTGGAGACCTCATTATTTCTGTTCAGAACAGTGGTATCTCAGCAAGAAGGACCCACACCCACAAGTGGAGTCTGGCTCAGCAGTGCTGCCGACAGCTCTGCCAGGCTTCAGGGCTACCCACCTTACAGCCTTTGCACTCCCCTAATTTACATAACCTAGTTGGGAAGGGTGTAATTAAAATCAGGTAGATTTTCAGGAAACAATCTCCAGTGTAATTTGACGATGTGGCTGGAATAAATGTTTGATAAAGTCCTACTGGAAACCAGGTGGGCTTCTCTTTAGGAACGTGCTCATGCTGGGGCAGTCATGCCAGAGCAGCACCATGGGCTGCAGGCAAAGCAGTGGCAGCACAGAATGTCTGGGACCCACAGCTGTAGAAACTTCCATTTACTGCTCCCACTCTGTACAGAGTGAATACTCATACTTGAGAGGGAATGGGCAGATAATGCTGCAGCCTGCAAAGCCTTCCTGACTTCACTTGTCCAGGAGAATCTTTCAAGGAGTTTCCCATTCCTAAGGGAATCTTATTCCAGGGAACACTGTATTGGGTTTGCATGGTCAGGTTTGGGTATTGGGGGGGCTACAGGGGTGGCTTCTGTGAGAAGCTGCTGGAAGCTTCCCCCATGTGCAACAGAGTCAATACCAGTATATTTAAGAAGCAGGGAAAAAAATGCACAACAGCCCTCAGCTGGAAGAGAGGAGTGAGAGTATTTGTGAGAGACAACTCTGCATGCAGACACCAAGGTCAGAGAACAAGGAGGGAGAGGAGGTGTTCCAGGTGCTGAAACAGATTCCCCTGCAGCCCATGGTGCAGAGCAGGGTGAGGCAGCTGTGCCCCTGCAGCCCATGAAGGACCGTGGAGATGCAGAGATCCACCTGCAGCTCCTAGAAGAACTGCCAGTGAAGCAGATGGATGTCCAAAGGAGGCTGTGATCCCGTGGGAAATCCACAATGGCACAGGCTCCTGGCAGGACCTGTGGCCCTGTGGAGAGAGGAACCCAGGCTGGAGCAGGTTTGCACCAGTCCCAGAAAGGCAAGCTGTTTGCAGAGCTCTGTGCACACACAAAAGGAGACACATTTTAAGGATGTAGGCCATAAAAAAAGCAAAGCTATAATAATCCAGAAACAAAGATGCTTGAACATAAGTAGTCTGACTCAAGAGAAAACTGGCATCAGAATTCATAGCATCAAGAGCTCTGGAAATCACAACAGGATCTCCTAGCTGAAAACTGAGTGGAAGGTATGAAGCATGTTACTGGGGATGAACTGGGGCCAACACAATGATCACTGAAAAGTGCCACGACTGCTGCACAGTTTGTCTTTGGGCAAGGAATCAATCACAGTTCACCTCATGTGCCTGATCCTTCTTCCCCTCCCTTTGCTCACATGATTGTTGGAAAGGTCATTATTTCCATGAAACCACTTCATGATTGCAGGACCAAAGTCCTGAATTCATAGCCCAAAGGAGCTTCTCATGCTCTCTGACGCAAAAGGTCAGCCAGGGCTTGAGGCTTGGACTAGGGTTTGCTTCCCTACCTCAGAGTGGGCACAGACACAGGTGGCTCTGTTCTAAGTTGTATTCAAAACTAGTGGCAAAGCTTGCCCCCTCTCCCTGCAGCAACTATGGTTTGCCCTGTGAGAATATTCACGACAGTGTAAAAAAAGACTGGATCCCATACCTCAGCTCTTCATCTAGTGACTGTAAGATGCTTAGATTCTGCAACCATGCATGTCTCAAAAAACAGCAGCAGCTCTGTATTTGATCTCACTCATCCCTTCTGGAAACATGCACACAGTAAGTCAGGAGGGAAACTTCCAGCCACAACTTTTAGGGCATCATAACAAAATGTTCTCCCCCAGGACACATAGTCTGCCAGAAGGGTGATTCAATGTCAACTGAAAGGGAGAGTAAGGACAAGTATTGATGCAGTACCAGCAGAAAAGCATTCCAACTATTTTTAGGGGTCTTCAAAGCACAGTGGCTCATGCTGTGCAATCAGACAGATGCTACCTTGACAATAGCAAGGACTTCTATGCTGTAGAAGTGGCAGACCATTTATCTGAGTCCTGAAAAGCTCCACTGTGAACAAAGTGAGTCTGGGTGAGTTGTACTTGCCAGCCATGCAACTCCTCCTTCTTTGAAGCTGAAAATGGGGGTTCAAGTCATGCGAGTGACCAACACATACTGCAAATTTTATTTTTATTTCCTTATTACAGAAACTAAATTAGCATATGCCTACACCTTAATTAAAACAAATTCACCACTGCAGAAAAAGAGCATTCTTTTTATTCCCTAAAGCACACCTGTGAACACAGAACTAAGTGTAATTCAGTACATAAAAGCTTCTTAGTGCACCTCTCACTGCAGTTTCTCCATTAGTTCTTTTAAAAAAATCATTACATCTTAGGTATTTATATATCCTTGCATTAAGCTTTGCATCTTCTACCCCTAATACAATTCACTTCTAGAAATCAGTTAAGAAGCTAAATCAAAAAGGCCCCTTAAGTTTGCTTTATTTACAGATGCAATGGCTGAATTTAAATACTTTACAGTCACTCCCAGCACCAGCTTCCAATTCAAAGGATTAGTGCATTCCAAAATTTCTCTTTAAACTGTTTTCTAGAGGGGATTAAGTTGTCCATAACTACAGCTATGTAGGTAACCCCAGCCACCTACATAAACTACTCTATAGGAAATAAAACATGCTGACAAAAATACTTATAATTAACAAAATGAGAAACTCAATCTTCAGGAAGAATGGACAGAAGTTTGGTTTTGTGCTGCAGTCATTTTTGACTATGGGAACATCAGCAGTGTGGGACAAGAGCAGTCAAGCAGGCTGAAGTCCAGAGCAGGTGTCTCTGGTTCCTTTGTGAAGAGAGCTGTATGTCCAGCTCTCACTTCCTCCTCTCTTTTGACACATCTCCCATTACTACTCTTTTTGTGAAATCATCGGGCAGATTTCTGAACTGAGACAGCATACAGCTTATTTCAGAGGGGAAGAAAATAACTGTGCATCTGCGGGCAGGCTGACTTGCATTATCTGAATAAAGACAGATCTGTTCCTCTGCGTTTTACAGTTTACAAGTGGATGCAGGTCTTGTGGCAACTGAGAAACTGCTGTAAGATTAACAGCTGGGATGCACATATATTTGTCTGTTCTTACATACTTTCAAAACCCAAATGGAAGGAAGAAGTATCTGTGATTCAGGTAGATCCAGAAGGACTTTTTTTTTCTTACACAATAAGGTAAATTACTTAGCACATTCCAGGTTAAAAAAATTACAGTAAACATTCAGTAACTGGAATGCATATAATATACAAGTACCATTACATTTACAAAGCTGTTCAGGACAATTTTTCTTTCTATATTAAGCATAAAAAAGTTACAAGCTAATTCACAATAACTTTAGTTACAATGTTATTAAAATACATTGATGTTAATCATAAAAATATTTTACTATTTACATGTATATTGTATAAACCTCAACAATAAGAATATGTCTATTTTAGGATGCCTTAAATGAGTATTTAGGCAGATTGGCCCATTTTATAGTGCAGTATCCCTGTTTTGGTCTTCACACCATGAAACTGTACCAGATTCACAGTATCTTTGCTAGTGCTTTGCTAAAAGGCTTAAACTTTTTATTATTTAAGAAGCATTCATTCATTCATTACAAAGAGTCAGTTTTGTTTCCACTTTGTTTCTTATTAAATCCTACCCCCAACAGTTCAGGACACTCTGCCTGGCCTTGTGCGATTTGGTTGCATTTCCACATGAGGCTGTAATTGATTTCATCACTTATCACACTGTCTTGCTTGTAGTCCGGGTGCTGTGCGATGAATTCCCTCATCCATCGAGCAACTGTCATTAATTCTCCTGCGGGCAAGAGGAAGTTAAATTTCACAGTTTATACATCTCATTTAGCAGCACAACACCTAGAGGTCTGTGCACTATATACACAATTAATGAGTAGCCCATGCTTTCATGAGAAGCACATTCCTGTACTTTTTGATTTTCAAATATGGCTAAACTGCAGGCACAATTAAGCTGACATATCCCTGATGGTCTAAAAGCCACTTATCTGGTGCGATTTTCAAACTTTCGGATGTTCCAATGACATAATGCAGAGAGAAGTAGCAACTGGAACAGCTGCTACCAACAGATTGTACAGCAAAAGGTCTTAAACATTTCATTTAACAGAGAATCTGGCTGAGATGAATCAACAGACACCTCTGCACTACTACATTTATATAAAATAATTTTGTAGTTGATCCATCCAACTGAGTTCCTAGTTTTGATCAGTCAGACTTGGCTTACTATTCTTCTTCCTCCCTCTGGCAGCTACTCTAGCAAAAAATAGGCTGTTTCCAAATTATACCAACTTGTGGTTTGTACACAGTGCCCCTGCTTCACTACACAGTTCTTGGGTTGGTCAGCAGGTACCTAAGGGTCCCCAGCACCGCTCTACAAGGTCACTGAATGACACGCAGCACTTGCAGGAGACTGGTATCCCTAAGAAGTAGCAGCTGGGGGCTGGCTGGACACCAGTGTCCAGGCTGCTGAATCTTGCTCCTGAATGCAACATGTGCAAGCAAACCTTAAATACTACAAGTTTAAGGTAACTCTGACAGTAAGACATTAAGATGGGCTGATGGGATGCTCAAAGAGCCTAGAAAAACTTTCACAGCTTCGTTGTGAGAGTGGAAAGAGTCAAGGGCTTCCACTACAGATGTCTTTGGTTTAAGAATATTATAAAAGGCAAGAGGAATCAAGTTAGAGAAAGCATGAAGGAACACACAAATAAAAAGTAAAAAGAATCCAACACTGTTTGAAAATATCCTAGCAGTGGTTTTGAACAGATGTACATGAAGACAAATCAGAAAAATTGCAAAAAATACAGGAAAGAAAAGCAGAATAAAAAAGGTTACTAGAAATCAAAATGTGCTTCAGAAATCAGAAGTAATGTTTTAAGGGAATGAGGTCATAGCTTACACTTCTACGTAAGTGGGCAGAAAAAAATTAGCCAAGGGGCTTTATTTGTTGAAGGCACTAAAATCTCAACATGAAAACTTTCTGACACCAATGAGAAGCAGGAGGCCTGCAAGAAAGTCAGTGGAGTCAGGAGATGAGCTGAGCAAAGCTGAAAAAGAGACCCACGTTTGAACTGCAAGCCGTGCAGGCATCAGTGCTGGAGGAGCTGCAGAGCCGTGCAGCACACACCAACACAGACACCTAGTGGCCAGGCAGCCCAGGCACTCCCCACCCTCGGCCCGCTGTACCCTGGACACCTTCCCTGGGAGCACAGCCTGCGGCTCTCTAAAGTACATCCTGGGATAGGCACCACAACTGACAAAGGTGTGAGACGCCTTCCAGGCAAGGAGAGACGAGAGAAAGCCAATTCTAAGTTCAGGAGCAACAACATACTGGAGAAGTCTGCACAACTATGAATGCTGATGACAAGTGAGTAGACAAACACGATCCTGCAACACAGAACTAGGAGGTGTATCATGGAGCAACTGTGAAGAGCACTTAAACGTGAAAAACTACAGAATTAATTTCTGCATAAAGCATATAATAGAGCTGTGTCATTTTTTATTGTATGACTTCAGGGGGACCAAAAGTGTAACTGCTTCAAGAAAGGTAAGGCAAAGATGATAGAAATCACATTTCTGAATGCTCATCAAGCTCTGTGATTACTGCACTGCAGGCAGCCAGGAGAGCACAGCAGGACAAGGACCACTTGTACTGCTTTCATTAATATTTGGTGGTGGTCAGCAGCTGCTGCCTGCCTAGCAAATCTCTAGTCTCACTGAGCGGTGGCAGTCACACACCATCTAGACAGAGCCCAGGAGGGTAATGCCTTGCTGTGCTGCAGGAGAGGATGTGACTGAAGCTCAAATGAATGATGCCAGGGCAAGGTTACAGCCACAGCAGCTAACGTGTCAGTGGTCTTAACTCATGAGTGCTATGTTCATCATTTGAGAAATGTGAAAAATGGCCACTCTTTGTGGATATGACTCGTGCTAAACAGGCTGCAGATCAGGAACATTTGATTTAATATCTAGAGTAAACTGGAACCATCCAAAGCTCACAAATGAGAAACATCATGGCACAGTAAAACAATACCTAATGCTTTTTTATTCTGTGCATTCTAGTTCTTAAGAGGCCTCATTTAGAAGTCATTTAGTAAGTTCATAAGAGCTGAACTATAAACCCTAGACTCTTATCTACCTACTCTCACAGCTTTTAGGTCTGTGTAAATACAGGAGCTGACTTTTGCAATGACTGCAACTTTGCACGAGGTAGCAAAGTTTTGCCTTGGTGGGGAACACCTGCAGCTGGGGTTGGACCCAGGTCACTAGGCCTTAGGAAAAAGACTATGCTGGACTTACACATTCCTTGTTTTTTAACAGCTTTTCTCTGACGGGAAAAAAAAAATCAACAGACAAGGGAATATTTAAAAACATGCTACCATTCCGAAAAACTGCTAAATTGTGAATTACCAGGTAAGACAAAATCCTGATTTCCACCTTGACTTATGAGGCTAAAATTAACCATCTAACTAAATTTACATCAATGCAGGTATACAGGGGATTTACACAGAAAAAGTTAAAAAGTTGCTGCAGACTGAGCTAAGCACACAGTTCTGAATTAAGTTTAGACTGCATCTTTTACTCATTATGCTGCTGCATTTTAAGAAGAAACATAAACAGTCGTTATACACCTGTCCTGAAAAACATTGCAACGTGGCAAAGACCGTGGAAGAGTCTGGTCTGCCTTGAAGGAGTTCTGCTACATGTGGAAGGACTTTCTTACCAGTGAGCTAAAGCCTAGGTGGCATGGTCTAGCAGACCTGAGTTTAGACTTATGAATGCTTTGGAGTCACACCAGTAATACCAGGCAAGCTATCAGACCCAGCCTCAAGTACTCTTACAACACTCAGGTGACAGGGCAAAGTGGACTAGTGTATATTTAAACTACTAAAAAGTGGACAATACAGTGGCAAAAGCAGCAGTAAATGGTGAAAGCAGCAGTAAATGGTGTTGAAAAGCACAATTGAGGACTGGGTATATACTACCCTCTAAACCATGATTGTTACTCTATCAGTTACTCCTAATTTAAGTTCGAAAAGGGATCACTAAACATTAAAAATCAAAAATAGGCAGGACAAGATTTAAGCCAGAGAACACACTCCAAATCCTTTACTCTAAGGATTGAACAGCTAACGAGACATCCACAGCTGCCATCAGTTTTATCCAACTGAAAGTAGAAAAGGCCAAGGAAGTCAATGTCCAAAAATGTCAAACATACCAGAGGCTCTCTTTTTTATTAGCTTCAGATAGTTTAGGATGGTGCATCTCGTGTCCACATCCACTTCCATGTTTTCAAGATAGGAATTCAAAATTGGGATCAAACCAGGAAAGACTCCTTCCTGTGTAAGAGAACAGAATCAGCATAAAACACGCTCAGTCTGGTTTCTGGGAGGGTAGCATAGAATGTGTTCCAGGTAGAAGAGGCTATGACCTTCCCATTGATAATTGTATCAATGCTCATTAAGGTGTACTCTTCTGTGTCGGTGCCTGTCCCATTCTGTGCAGAGCCACATCCATCCACAACAGCATTTCCACCTTCATGCATGACAAAGGGAAAGGAAAAAATGGTTAGAAGGCAAGACATGCTCTAAACATCCACAACAGTGTTAGTCAGATTACTTGACGTGATACCTTTGCATATATCTTTTCTGAAGTAAAACATTCCCTGTCGGACAGCATCTCTTTTCTGGGCCACCTTCATGTTTTCATCCACCTGGCAAAAAAGGTATTTCAGAGATCTATCACATTTTAAAAAAGTAGGATTCTACCAAACTATCACATTTGGGTTTTGTAAGTTGAAACATCTGTATTTCTTACTATTCCATCACACAAGGTCAAGATGTGAAGGTAAGTTTTATTTCATTCTTAATGACAAAGGACAAACCCATGAATATATGACATTTTATGAAACCAGGTCTCCAGCAGAATAGGTAACGGTATCATGTTAGAACATGCTATGCTAATATAAGTTTGGATGAAAACACAGGAGCATTTATAATTAACAGGTTGCATCCCTTCTGGCAGACTTCTTTGCGTATTTAGATACAATTTAAATAAGTACGGAAGAAGAAAATTTCAATTTCCCTAGCCACAGTTTGCTGCTTTTATTAACAAAATCATCACTGTCTTTAGAACAATTATCACTGTATTAAACAAACTTTCAGAAACAGCATTCAAGTAACTTTGCAGGGGAATTGTATCTATTCCATTCTCAAGCATCTGTTAGATATTTAAACTTAGATTGCTAGCAAGGAAGTTCTAAATTTCAGGCTTCTCGAAAGTCCTGCAAAGTACAAAGTACATATGCTCTGCAAATGACATACGCATTGCTCTGTCTTCCCGGATGGAAGATTTTGTCCAAGGTCTTTGGTTGGTGTGTTCTCAGGGAATTAACATCATACAGCTTTTGGGCATTAGCTTTACCATATTGTCTTCAGAAAAAGAGATATGATTTGCTGAATTCTTTGTCTGACCTTTAATTAAAGACTGCAAAAGCTTCACTTCTTACCTTTCAAAGCTTTGTTTTCAATTCATTTTATATTATGAAACCTATTTACACAAAAGGCTGTTTTGAAAGTTTGAAAGAACTCCAGTCCCAGCTGACGAGCGTTCAACCACATTCAATCAGACAGCCAAGATTAGTGTGAGATTAGCCCTATAACCCCCTATTATTTTACTTGAAAGAGGCAGGCTTACCAATGGTTGTGCAATTCTGTGTTGCATTACCTGCCAAATTGCTTGGCAAGCTCAAGCAATTTTAAGCCCCCCAGCCCTATGATTCTGTTCAGGTTCTTTCAGCACCTGATCTCTTATTCACTCTTAAATGGTAGTTAAAAATTTTGTGCTTTTGAGACACTCAAATAACAATGTAATTATGTAATCTAAGTGCTAAATTGCTGCATTATTTATGAAGTCTGAACTCCCTGACATCTTCTTTTAGAAGTCGTACCAAATGTATGGTATGATTACTGTAAATTTACGACGTCAGTATTTCTCTCCATTTTAATTAAAAAACTCTACGAAAAGCCACGGGTTACTATGGCTATGCTGGATTTTCCAGCACAGTGTCAAAAGCCTTCTGCCCTACAAGATCTTTTTCGAAGTGACCTATAACATTGCAAGAATACCTATCTAAGAAGACATTTTTTGGTCAGGTGCCTCAGAAAGAGGACACGCAAGGGCAATTTCTCACAAAACAGTTCAGCAATTGTGAGGGCAAGATTAAGGAAAAGGTACATTTCGCACAGCTGTTCTGTCTAAAGACAAGTCACAGTTGTGATGAGAATCAGCAGTATATGTTTCCACTCAAATACTGTGTAACACTAAGCATGCTGAACTCCTCCTTCCCCTCTCCACCAGACACAAATAAAACACAGAGCAAGAGCATGAAACACAGGCAACATTCAAGCTCAGTTAAGTCTGAAGTTTTTATTTTGACCCCCACAGGTTATTTTCCCCCTGCATGTAAAATGGGGGAAACATGCCCTTTCCCAGCCTCCAAACACCCTTGTGACAGTGGCATTTCACAACATTTCTGCAGACACTGCTAGGCATCACAGAAATTCCTACAGCATTTGTCTGTGTTTAATTCCATGAGACAGCAGTAAAATATTTGTTTAATACTGTAGAGTTGAAATTCAAAGTACTGATATAGATGAAAAGTGACTGAAAGATAAAAATGACTGTTCTGTAAGTGCACAAATTATTTCCTAGCTTGCAGGGGATAAAAATCAGACTTGATGCAAATCCATTATATTTAGCTCAAACAGATCTAATCTTTCATACCTACCTTGGACAAAGGAATGAGAAAATCCAGTTTGTATGACAGAATCACTCTGGTTAGCAATACCACAAACACGACATATGCAGAGTTTTCAAAGTCTGTTAACTGGACCTAGTCATGAAAGGATTAGAGATTCAATTACTTTAGTGGGAGCACACTCATGCAAGCAGTCAAACAGCAAGGACAGCCTAGAACAGTTTGAGTTGGATGTTCATGTTGGTGCTTGTGCTCACACACTGCCCTCGCCGAGGGGTGACGCACGCGCAGTCACCAGCAGCGACTTCAGGGCACAATGCACGCACACGCTTCAACCAACTCAACCCTGCAATCTGATGCCAAAGCACACTTGTGTTTCTAAAGACTATCTAATAACCTGCACCTTCAGGCTCTCTGTCTAATTACAGAAGTATAGTAGCTTTTAAATTTCCACTCTAAAAGGATTAAATTCAGAGAGCTGAGGAACAGACAGCTATAGAATAAAAGCACCTCTGAAAAAAACAAAACTGTGACAGTGGAATTGTTCAGTACCACGAAATGTACTGGAAAAATACAGTCTCTAGAAGCTAAATGGGGCTTTGTTTACTGCTGCTTTAATACAAGCCTAATTCCTTTCCCCATCACCCCAAATCCATTAGCATGCATTGCTGTGCTGCAGTGGATTCTCCTGTCAGTTACATTCCCACAGTCCATGTCTGATTAAATACTGCTGTCCACTTCACTTGCATCTAGCAAATCAAAGGGGAGAAAACACAGCACAAGTAATAGGAGTTTGATACTGGAGATGGCAGAATGCCTGGTACTTTTCCACTTAAAAGGAAATGTGCTCTTGTACATATTGATGTCTTCCTTACCTCCATAGGTCTGAATTCCACTCTCCATCCAATATCTGAATTTGGAGGTGGTGGCTTAAACCTCATTGTCTGCCAGTTTGTAGACTGAATATTCTGCAAAGCACATGAAATAATCTGTCACAATCAAGATACACATCATTCTATAATATAATCAAAGAAAAATAAGCAGATAACTAGAGTCCTAGTATTTTCCTTGGAACAGCGTATCGGGTTAGAGAAGTGGTTCCAAAGTAAGTGCCATAACTTCCTAAAGCCTACAGTACAATTACCCATCCTAGGAGCAAATACATTGTACTTTCTCATGCCATTTTGGTGGAGTATTACGTACAAGACACTAAGGGACTGACATGCAGCAGACTTTATTTTTTCATGAGGGGCTGACACATCCCAAACTAAAAGGGCCTAATATTAACATAGCTATTACCTCATAAAGCTGTAAAATAGAGCTTTCTACATAAATAAAATACAAACCAGTTTCTAGGAAGCCTTAAAAATTGACAGTTCCTCTTAACATTTATATACATAGCTATAATTTAGGCTCTTCATATTTTATTTTATTTAAAGTACAAGCCATCACCTTCTAAATAAAAGATAAAACCAATAAATAAATGTACTTTTAACTGCAGTCATATGCTGAAGAACTAGTTGGAGAGAAAAGTCAATGAAAAAATTCTTAGCTAATACAACCATCCTCCAATTAAGTCATATTATAAAAATAAGCAATCATATAATTATGTTTATTAAATTCCTCTGAATCAAACGTAACCTCAAAATGGTCGGACTCATTTGCATCATCTAGATGTATTTTCTCCTCAAACAAAGTCAATGGATCTCGAATGAACAAGTGTGCAATATGCTGTGCCAAAAGGTGGTCAATACCTACAAAATGAAAATTCGAACAAACAATTCATACATATCAAAACAGGTTCTAGGAAACTATTTTTTTTCACAAGACTGAAAATATCTAACACTGCAATGCTACCTCGACCCACCACATCCTGTTAAATGATGACTTCAGGAAGGAAGGAAATGATTGAAAAGAGAAAAAAACCCCAAAAATAAACAGGTTCTTGTTTGGAAATGGCAGCTGAATATTGGTGTGGCTGCCATTCTTCCTGTTTTCTGATGCATTCTCTGCCATGTTTCCTAAAGCAGTTCTGCTCTCTCCATTAAAATAAAACATTCATTCCAGCTTGAGAAACTCAGTTTGATGCATCAGGGACAGTTTCTGTTACAAATGAATCCTTTTTAAAAAACTCTCAAGACCACCACAGATACTTCCTGAGTAGAAGTCACTCTGAGGGCTGCACAATGGTCGTAACAAACAAGAACAAAAACATAAAATATCCCCACACACTGCAAACATAATTCTTAACCTGCTCAAAATGAAGCAAACACTTACCTTCCTTTATTAGGTGCTCGTAGATATCTTTGTCTATTGTCAAATCAATGTCATTGTATTTCTCACCACATTCAGATAGATAACTGTCTATGGAATCATATCTGGATTTACTGATTCTATAATGGTTGTTCTTCAGTGGCTATATAATTTAAGAATACAATATTTTAACAGCTTGTTAACAATGTTACCTAAGTTTTGCTCACTAATGACACTTAAGTTGAGAATTATTACCCTATTTAAAAAACCCTACAGCCTCAATTAAAATTATTAAAAGCACGAGTCTTAAATAGGCTCAATATAAAGTGATTCTGGAATTACAACTATTTTGTTTGCAGATGTATGAGCAAAAAATCAGTCATCAAACATTGACTAGAATTCTCTAGAAGTGGAAACGTTTTCCTGATGTAATACACCACTACCCCAAGCACCTGGAAAGCATTAAACATAAACCAACAGTTTCACTATGTGCACACTGTTAGAGTTGCCCTTGAAATAGGTAGTCCAAGAATTATTTCAAGAAAATTTTAAAAATTATTTATTTTACGTAATTTTGTAAGTGCCTTGAACGGAAATTCCTGCTTAGAGAAACTCTTCAAGTTCTGACACCTGGCTCTCTTCATACAGTTCTAGTTTATACTACTCAGCAGCACCTGCTATTTAATTTAGTGCAATTTTTGCCTTTTGGGCTCAAGCACGAATTGGAAAGTTTCATCACAGGGGGCCCTTTTCAGTCAGTGGAAGACTGGGATTCCACACCTAATTAAAAATACGTATTTGTTAACACAAACTGTCCAACCAAGGTGAGTGTTCACACCATCTCTCCTGTATTTACCACAAAGACCATCACATTTCCTGGTTAGTGATTCTGATGAGCACAAGCAGAATTTCATACTAAAGGAGATTTAACTTTTTTGCCTGAAAAAACCCAGACACCTCCTAGGTAACATGACTTACCTCCAGCCCTCTCTCCTCCCGCGTTCGATCATCTACGGAGGCAGAGATCACTCCCCAGCGACAGTCAATGTCAGACACGTAGCCTCTGTAGAATGGAGATGCAGCACTCAACGCCATCTGAAATGAAACAGCCTGATGTCAAAACAAAGGACAGGCCCAGGAGCCAAAAGCAAAATACAACGCCACTGGAAAGGGAACACGCTGGTCCAGAAGGAACTGAAGTTCTGAATATATATCTGAAATATACTTCAGTTTAACGTATATAACCAGAAAAATCTCAACTGCTACCTCCAAAAAACCCCTGGGTGAAGGGTTACCATTCCTGACGTGGCATCTGACACTCTCCAAATGCTTTACCTCTACAGATCAGCATTTAAGGAACATAAAAATGATACTGGCAGAAGCATTTTTGACACAAATCACCGAGTATTCTGCTCACATAGTTCCAAAGTTCACTTGGCAATAATTCTATTTTGTTTATTTTGTTTGGCCAAGCACCTTAGTAACACACCTGGAACATACCTCACTCAGGGCAGGATCTACTCATCATCCAGACCAGGCAGATACTTTATTTTTGTAACTCCTGTTAGGAACAGCTGTTTACGACAACGTGCTTATAAAAGGGACAGATTTACACAACTTAAGCTGAAACCCTCTGTAACACCAGAGCTGAAAAATTAAAATTTGTTTTAAGGAGCAGGCTTGCCTTGTTTTCATGAAAAACTGCCCAAATCAATTTCTAAAGCTATTTAACAAGAGCCTCACGCATGTGGGAGTGAGAGCAGAGGAGAAGTAGACACAAGGGCCAAGAAGGAACAGACATCATCTGTTTTGTGGTGTCATCTGCACATTAAATTGTTAACATGACTCATGTGGCAACCTAGAAAGCATCTTCTCCCAGAGTACCCAATTTGTGAGCTTGCAATTTGGATTTTTTTTTTTCCATACAGTGGTTTTTGCCACTAAGGAAGAGTTCATCTGACAGATGTCCATTACTTACCACAATGGGACAAATTGTAGCTAGCTGATCATAGAGATACCTTGCTTCAGAAATGCTGCAAGCTTGAAATGTTACCTGTTGGAAGATGTATAATTTCTATAAGAAATTATAGATGTCACAGTTTCTATAATCATACAACAAGCACAGTCTTCCTAGATTTAAAATGAAGTATATAATAAAATTATTTATATACTAAAAGCTTTAGGGTTATTTTTCGGTTGGTTGGTCTGTTTTGTGTGGGTTTTCCCCCTGGGTCTTGGACACATTTCTGCCCCAGCTATCAGTAGCATTTATATTACAAGCTTCTTTCCATGCCGTTTCCATGTTCATTAAAAGATTTCAAACCATAATGCTTCCATGGTGAGGCTAAATATACAAACACTTGCCAGAATCAAAGAAAACTGAGTTAACATCCAGAATACACATGGGTGAGTAATGCACCTTCAGGAAATAAGCCAGGAACCTACTTACTTAGAACAACAGTCAGACACTATTGTAGATTTAACATTTGCTTTATGTGACGCTAATCCTGTTTTAAAGAACATTTCAAGATGCCTTTGATCCTGAAAAACTGTGGAAAAAAAAAGACTATCTGTGTGCCTACTGTAACTTTTATTAAAAAAAAAGTACAGCTTTTTCTGTATTAGAGGCCAGAATCCAGGAAAAAAAAAGAAAATAAATATTTGCAGAAGGCATTAATGATTCGGAAGCCCTACCACAGATAGGCCACTGGAATAGGTAACTCCTTTGTAATATTTTTGTGAACTTTACTCAGAGCAGCATCAAACAGAAGACGTATTTCTAGCAGCAGATCTTACCCTCTGGGCTTTGCAAACCAAGACTTTATGAATTTAAATAATGCAGAGAGGGATCAGTCTTAAAACTCCCTTTGTCTTAGCAGTTTATGTATTCACAGATCAGAGGAAAACTTAGATGGGAATGTACCTCTGTACCACTATCATAACATTATACAACAGGCTTCAGCTCTATATCAGCATTGCTGCTTGCTGTCCTGAATGCCAGTTGTACACAGGCTTTCCTCTTCCAAGGATAATAATTAGAGAGTACCACAAAACACAAATGTTATTCTCAGCTTGCCACTAAACCAAATTGCACCTCAAGTAAGACTAAAAAAAAAAACCAACCAACAAATCCCTCCAAAACTCCTGAGGTTCACTGGTGCCTCAGTGGGCAGATGGATTTTTTTGGGGGGTGTTGATGATGGTGGTACAGAGAAAATACGGGATTTTTTTGTGTTTGTTTCGTCTTTTTAAATCTTCAGCCAATATTCATTAAAACATCTCAGACTAGTAAACAGTTCTACTGTGGAGAAGATACTCCTTCTGTGTCTGTCCTTCAAATGGCTTGTTTTTTTTTTCAGAAAAAAACCCCAAGCAAACAAACAAAAACCCAGTTGTTGAAAAGACAAGATTATTTAATTATCTTGCAGAGAAGCAGCAAAGTATGGTTTCTCATCACTAATTTTGGACATTCAGCACTAGGGAGCCAGCCTTGAAGTGGGAGTGGGTTGACAGGACACCTACACTCTTTCCCCAGACAGTGATATTTGCCTCCCCTTCCCTTTTACGTTTATTCCAAACCACATTTAATCTGAGATTCAACATGGTTTCTAGGCAAATGTTCCACTACAGAGGAAAAGGGCATGGCTGTCTCCTCCAGGAGGGCTACAGACACTGCCAGTGCAGGCCATCCTAGCCCAAGCTCATCAGGACATTATTTTTAACTCTGGAAATGCATCAATCCAAGTTGTAGCTTGGTGTGCAGTAAGAAAAACACGAACAAAACCCACACCAACAAGACCACCCTCCAAACACGAGAGGAAGTATATATACTACAAACTACCTTACAAAAATAGGTGGGCAATACATGTTTTCTTCTAGTCAGTTATCAGGAATATCAGTTGACACAGAAGCAGCTGCCAGCCTTGTTTTCATTCTCTCTTTGATGATACCAGGACTATTGAACTTCAATTTGGCCACTGCTTACCAGAATGTAATAATAAAATGCAATAGTATGTAATAGTAATGTAATAGTAAAATAGTACTCCTTTAAAAAGGAATTTAATAATGTTCTTAAAGTTCATACAATGACTGAATAAGGCTGGATTTCTTTTACTGGTCTTAAGTAAGAGATGGTATAAAACAAACCATGCCAAACTAACACCTTGTAAAACCATAGAGTATTATGTACACCTTAGTATCTCATCAGATTCTCCCTCATTTGCCCTAGTGACAGAAACTGTATGTAGCAGCTGTCAGGAACTTTTATTTATACAACTTTTGTAGTTTCTCAAGATCAAAGGGAGTGCTTTTTACGAGATTTTCTGCCTCTGCTATGAAACAAGAAGAACTTGGAGAATTTCCTTTAATCCCATAGAGAGTTAACACTAGCCTCTTCCTAGCTCTGCTTCCAAGACTGTGGTGGCAACAGGCACATTTTATCAGGAGTCAAATACACCATGATTACCTAAGGTGTTAGTCAGTGCCCAGCATCAGAGAAACATTTAAAACAAACAGAAAATGAAAGGATTAAAGCACTCTTAATATTCAGCACCTGGATTTAAAGGGAAGATATTGTAAGACAGGAATAACTCAGGCAAATAACTAAAACCAATAAAAAGTGGGCATGTTCAAATGGGAGAAAACAGAATCAAAAATATCTCCCAGCACACAGTTAGAGAAGACAACTACCCTCACGGATTTGGAGGTTTGTGGTACAAGCAGTGAGAAGACAACTCTTTAGCACATGGATAAAAATATTTAAGAATGAGAAAATTTATACAGGAGTTCATGATATTTGTAATTGAAAAAAAAAAATTATACAAAAGTAGAAAGCTACTTATTTTTAAAAATATTCCCACCAATTCTTGCTTTTGCTGTTCTAAGGGTGCAAAAGAAGGAAAACACACAAAATCAGTAACTACAAAACCTCTCCCATTCCTACAAGACAGCTCAGTTTCCCTCTCCAGCATCCTTTGGTAATGCCTGAAAGATGACCAGAGTGGAAGATGACCTTTCACACTTGAAAAGTGCTGGAGTCTCAGGAGCAGGTGCTTGATCAAATGTGGTTTTACCAGATCAAGAAACCCTCTCAGCAAGTCATCCAAGTACATTTGAATATTACCAGAAAATAAACATAATGCAAGCAAGTAAACCTGGTGTGTTGGATTGATTTTGGCTGGATGCCAGATATCCACCAAGCCACTTCATCACTCCCTTCCTTCGCTGGACAGGGAAGAGAAAATGTAACGGAAGGCTCAGGGATCAAGGTAAGGCCAGGGAGAGATCACAAAATCAACTGGGTTGCAAAAGACCTCTGAGACCATGGAGTTCAGCCTATGACTGAACCCCACCTTGTCAACTAGACCATGGCACTGAGTGCACATCCAGTATTTCCTTAAACACCTGCAGCTACAGTGATTCCAACACCTCCCTGGGCAGCCCATTCCAGCATCTAATCACCCCTTCTGTGACGAATTTCTTCTTGATGTCCAACCTGAACCTCCCTTGGCTTGAAGCCATTTCCTCTTGTCCTAGCACTGGTTACCTGAGAGAAGAGGCTGACTCCCACCGGGCTGCAACCTCCTTTCAGGCAGCTGTAGAGAGGGATGAAGTCTCCCCCGAGCTCCTCTTCTCCAGGCTAAACCCTCCCAGCTCCCTCAGCTGCTCCTCACAGGACTTGTGCTCCAGAGACCCTTCCCCACCTCCATTGCCCTTCCCTGGACACCCTCCAGCCCCTCAGTGTCTTTCTCGTAGTGAGGGGCCCAGAACTGGACACAGCACTGAGGTGTGGTCTCACCAGTTCTGAGTACAGGGGGACAATCACTGCCCTGGTCCTGCTGGCCACACTACTGCTGATACAGGCCAGGATGCCATTTGCCTTCCTGGCCACACACTGGCTCATGATGAGCTGCATGTCAACCAGCATCCCCAGGTCCTTTTCCACTGGGCAGCTTTCCAGCCACTCTGCTCCCACACTATAGCGCTGCATGGGCTTGTGGTGGCCAAAGTGTAGGACCCAGCACTTGGTCTTATTGAACCACATATAATTGGCCTTGGCCCTTTGTTCCAGCCTGTCCAGGTCCCTCTGCAGAGCCTTCCTACCCTCCAGAATATCAACATTGACCCAACTTGGTGGGGTGGAGATCACTCACCAGTTACTGTCACAGGCAAAACAGGCTTAGCTTGGGGAAATTAACTGAATTTATTATGAGTCAAATCAGTGCAGAATAATGAGAAATAAAAACTGTGTCTTAAAAACCGTATCTTAAAAACCACTTCGCTCCCGAATTCTCTACTTCCCCCCCTCCCAGCCGTGCAAGAGAATAACAAATGTGGGCTGTGGTCAGTTCATCACACATTGTCTCTGCTGCTCCTTCCCCCTCAGTGGGAGGACTCCTCACACTCTTGCTTCATTGTGGGGTCCCTCCCCCGGGACAGTCCTCCAATGAAGATGTTCACTGCTCCAACATGAGTCTTTGTCCTGGCATCAGCTGAGATTATTAATTTTGCTCCTAGTGGCTGGGTACAGTGCTGTGTTTTGGATTCACTATGAGAATAATGTTGATAACACACTGATGTTTTAGTTCTTGCTGAGGAGGGCTTACTCTAAATTAAGGATTTCCCAGTTTCCCATGCTCTGCCAGTGAGCAGGTGCAGAAGAAGCCAGGAAGGAGCACAGCTGGGACCTGAATTGGCCAAAGGGATATCCCACACCCTATGGCATCATGCTCAGTACATAAACTGGGGGAGTTGGTTGGGAAGGGCTGACTGCTGCTTGGGGACATGCTGAGCATTTGTCAGCAGATTGTGAGCAACTGTACTGCTGAGCTCCACTTTCTTCTTGAGTTTCATTCCCCCCTCTCTTATTTTCATTACCATTATATTTTATTTAATTTCAATTATTAAGCTGTTTTTATCTCAACCCACAAGTTTGACCTGTTTCCAATTTGCCTCCTCATCTCACCAGTGGCAAAAAAAAAAACCTTTTTGGGTATTGGGGTGTACGTATGTCTGAGGGAGTGACAGAACAGTACTTATTTGCTGTCTGGGTTTAAACCACAACAGCCCTTCCCATGGGCTACACTTAATGAACTGCTCCAGCTGGGGTCCCTTCCACAGGGTTCAGTCTTTCAGGAACTGAGTGGTCCAGCATGGGTACTCCATGGGGTGACAGGTACTGCCTCCTTCATGCATCCACCTGCTTTGGTGTGGGGTCCTCCAGGGGCTGCAGGTGGATCTCTGCTCCAATGCCAGCCTCCTGCCTCACCATGATCTTCACTGCAGGCTCCAGGGGAACCTCAGCTCTGTCACCTTGAACACCTCCTCCCCCTGCTTCTTCACTGACCTTGGTGACTGCAGAGCTGTTCTTCTCACATATTCTCACTCCTATCTTCGCCTGCAGCGTCATTGTGCAGTTTTTCCCCTCCTTCTCAATGTATTTATCTCAGAGGTGCTACCACTGTTACTGGTGGGCTCAGCCTTGGCCAGCAGTGGGTGTCTTGGAGCCAGCTGGCATTGGCTCTGTCGGACATGGGAGGAGCTTCCAGCACCTTCTCACAGCAGCCACCCCTTCAGATCCTCTGCTAGCAAAACCTGGCCACAAAACCCCAATATACTTGGATTTGAAGACTAGAATACTAGACATACCATTTGTTCTTTTATCTCCCCTTTTGCCACACCAATGTAAAATGCATCAGTTGAATTGTGAAAGTGGAAGTAGACATAAGACAAGTCTTAAAAAGGGAAGCATTTAGAGAAGACAATGAGCAGTAACATCTTGAAAGCAGATGCACTTTACCTGGAGACAACAGTTTCCCATTCCAAAACCCATAGCATCCATATATATGTAGTCTGGCTTAGCTGCCTTTGCTGCTTCTCCATCATCATTAGGAAACTTTTCAATAAAAGGTGATGGTGTGTTCTTATCTTTAAATACTGTGTGGAAAATACAGGTACTCAGTAACTCAGCATGAGACGAAACAATTATTTTGAAAAAGAACGAAGATAAGACTGAATTTACTCACTTGGTACATTTATCACAACCTTCTCTCCTCTTCGGTGTCGAATGTTTCTGGTCAGTGTACTACAAAATAAGAAGCTTTTTGAATTACACGACATTTTCTCTTCATGCAAGTATTTTTGCAGCTGCTTTCTCAGCAATTTTTAGGGTTTCAGAATGTGAACTTTCAATTTATTTTGAGCATTTTCCTTCAGGAGGCTTCTTTTCCTAGTTTTAAGATAGACTGTAACAGATACAACACTGAACTTTTCTTCAGTAAAGTCAGTCTTATTTTGATGGACTTCACAGTACTATGCTGATAAAACAGTCAGAAGTAAAAGGCTATGAACCTGAAGAATATAAGGGCAAGTTAAAAGGTATTTAAAAAAATATTTAAAAAGTTTTTAAACAGAATGATTTTCATAGTCCAAAGTCTCACCTTACAGTGAGAAGTACATGATCCGTTTCAGAGTAACTAGGCCAAGCTACTGAGTACAGAGATGTCACTGTGACACACCGAAGCGAGAGCTGGATTAACTGTGATGGAAGCATTTAGGCACAGGATTTCAAACGGGAAACCATTTTGCAGTAGCAAAATCAACACTTTTTGCCCCATAATAGTAGCGTGAACTACTATATAAAGCTCCTTGAAATTAATGGTTTATTTTCTTAAGACACTTCGAAAAGAAAACACATACCATCACAACCATTTCTGTCCAAGTCCTTGTGATATCTGCAGCAAACTAGCTACTATTCCAGTAATGTAAAGAATTTGCAGGTATGTCTACAATATTTAGGCACAGACAAAATATTCAACTTCTCAAACTTCACAAAAATATTCTTACCTGAATCTAGGATGTTTATTGATGGCTTCATCTGGAAAAAAGAGGGATTTTGAAGCTCCTCCTTCTACTGGTGTTGGCTTATATTCCGGCAGTGTAAACCCAGGACACCCTAACCTGTGTAACACAACAATGAGATCCAAGCTGTAATGGAAACAGACTGTGATTTCAGAATGGTCAGATGACCAGACATTAGTATTCTAGTAGACAACCAGCCAACAACCAGCTTCTGCAGTGGTTAACACAGCATTTTTTTAAAGAAACCCCACTAGTCTATCATTAGACAGCAAACACAGACATTTTCAGTGGCTGAAGCAGGAAACTTCAGTACTATGTGGGGTACACACACATTTTAGTGTGTTAGTGCTTGTTGTTAATACTGACATGCAGCTGCATTCTGTACTTTAAAGTTTATCTAGAGGATACAGGTTAACTGCCAAAGTAATTTATCCAGTTCTACTCTTAACAATCTACCCCTTTTAAAATATACACTTAACCAACTGCGTAAGAATTTGCGGTAGTTTCAAGTGGTACACATATCCTAAACCTTTTAACACTTCTACAACCCTGAAAACCCCGGTGAGAGGAATGTCATAAGCAAAGAAAAATTGCAGCTATGAGGTGTAAAATGTTGAGAGATATGCAAGCTAATCAGAATATACCCCTCCCCTTTGGGAAACTAAATTTTAAGTTTCAGAGTCACCTTAAACAAGAATAAGTTTCAGAACAGCTGAGACAAAGGAACATTTCACAAGGTTGAGGTAAAGCAGCAGATTAGTTTTTTCATGCTCCATAGTAAAAAGGGGAAAGATTGTGCTATCTTGTGAGGCTCTAGTATTTGGATGGTTACAAAAAGTTAGCTGATAAAATTACAAACAAACTACTCAAAATATCAGGAAACACTCACATTTCTGAGAATATTTATTTATGCTTAACATGCATTTCAATATTGTTTCTTCTTCCTGGTTTCAGTGTGTAAGTTGTCCTACAACTTGTAAACCCAGCTTCATCCCTTACCAAAGTGCTACACTATAAACTGAAGCCCTCCAGTCCTCAAGAAAGAAAACAGCTTTCTGGTTCAGTAGTGAGGATACACAAATTTAGGAACTAGGGACACTCATTTAGTATCTAAGCTAGATTTTTTAAATATTTAAGCATTTTCAAATCGTTCACTTTTAACTGAGTTATTTTAATTTGAATAAGCTTACTTCTTTACCTTTCTTCTGTAACAAGTTTTTTTGTCTTTTCAAATGCACAGATTTTATTATACACAGGTGTATATGCACAGATGCACACAGGCATACATACATGCTGTTGTAGAGATAATGTGGCAAAAAACTTCAACCCCATGAGACCTCAGAAATACATGTTAGCAAGACTCCAGTCACACCAACAGGGATTTGAATGGCAAGACAGCAAAAGGCAGAAATAATAAACTAAATTAGGCTACCCTAGGGAGTGCAGTCTCTGAGGGATGAAAGCATGTTTGGAATGACCCCTAAGTAATAAACAAACTACATTTTATTATTTACTGGCTTTCACTGAAGTCCAATGTTCTGCTCCTGCAGTGACATAAAAAGTACTTATCTGTATCTACAAAGTGATAAAGAACTCCTCTCCCTTTATTCCCTGCAAGACTGGGTCCAAAATGTCGGTATGTAAAATTCATTACATGACAATGTAGTTGTAAGGTTGCAGGGGAACAAAACCCAGTTCTGTAATACACTGAGAACTTCTTAACCACTGGACTTTAATAAGCTCTTATTACATCTAGTATAACTGATAAAGTGAAAGTAAATTTTGTCAACAGAGTGTTCTTACAACAGCATTCATGGGGCATTATGCAGACATTTTGGCACCTTTGCTGCTAAGGCATATTTTGTATTGTTCCTCCTCTCAGCAAGAATTTTGGGCTACTGCACTCTGTCCAGAGGCCAGCTCCTTCTCTTCTACTGCAGAGCAACTTTTTTACCATTATAAGCATAACTATCTTCATTTGCTTCACTGACCAGGCTAGCTAGAATGCATGTAATACATCTCTGCCTAGAATTACATTTGAAAGGAGTGTCACAAAATACAGTTTCTCCTAGATAATGAAGTTCATCCTGAATTTAATTTCTTCAATAATGTCTTTACAACAATAAAAAGGATGAAATCTATCCTTTGTAAGGGTATTAACCCAGGAGAGATGCTCTCCTTTCCAGATTCAGTAAGTAGAGTATTGTATAATAGAAGTACTAAGTCCAAGTGCTTCAAACTACCAGAAGCTTGCATGTGCTTTAGTAAAAAAGTAGTATTAAAAATTGATCACGTTAGCCATGTTTTGCAACTTATAGGTACAGAGAAACCTTTTCTATATAATTTTCTGTATCAACTCAAGAAGGTAGACTACTCTACACTTAGCACTTTATGTTACAAATATTCTGTAGTCTCTCCTAATACAAAATCGCCACAAGTTAGAAGCAACTTAAAAATATAAAAGATGCTTATTTGCTTGTCTCATGGCAATAAAAATTTTAGGAAACGTGAGTGGAACATCAAGCCAAAGTATTTTAATCAAATCGTATTTTTCTCTATTTCACTGAACAGTTTACCTATATGCAATAAGGAGAACAGGAAGCATGGCATTACACTTCAACAACCATCTCACCTTGGAAATGATGTCACTGTGCAAACAGCCTCATTTTCTTTGAGTACAGAAGCAGCCTCTTGCCGCCTTTTCCTCATGTTGTCTTGCACAGTGTTGAATTCAGACATGGTTCCCCCATATGGCTGTCCAGGTGTCCCTTCAATCATGTAACTTCCATATTCTGGTCTCCAGAGTGTTGGGTGACTAATGAAAGAAGAGCCACATTTAAATATTTGTGCAACTTCAAAAAACATTAATTATTCGTGAGAATTTCAGAAATTAGTACCACTTGTGAGAAAAATCTCCTGTATTTGAATATTTGACAGAGGAACACAATGTACCTTGCAATGTACCTCACCATCAGGAAGTGGTGAAAAGAAAGCAAGGCGCAGTTTGGCAGTAATAGTGCTGCTGTGTAGTACAATAAGCAGAATTTGCCTACACCAAATTGCAGGCACCCTTAGCATCTGTCTCAAGCTCTGTTTCTTGGGGTTTTAACTGGAACCAGAAAATACAGATCACTGCTGCTTTTCCACAGGAGAGGATAGGGAAAATCATCCCTGCCATTCTTCCATGTACATTTCTAGTTGTTCCAAAAATGGGACAGTGCTCCTACAGACAACAGGCTTCCCCTATACAGCCCTCACTTGCCCCTGTCGTCGAGAGATATGGGAGCAAGTGCACACACATGTATATTTTATGGGACATGGATTACTGTGTACTCACAAACACAATATCAGAGCAAGACAAAACAAGTACCTAAACTGCAACTTCTGTGGGCTCACCATTACATCCTCCTTAATTTCAAAGCGTAATACAAAAAGTGCATGGACTGCCTGCAAGTGTGCTCAAAATCTTTCACTTCCTGAACCCCAGATTTATCTGAAAATATCAGTATCTGTGGCTTACAGTTTTACCAATAGCAGACTTGAATGTTAAGCCAGGTTAACAAAATTTACCATAACAGGAGGACAAAAAAAAAAAGAAACTGGAAACAGCTACTCACTTGGGGTTTACCTTCTCCCCCTTGTCTTGCAGTGTTTGAACAACTTCTTCACCACAGAGTACCAAGCGCACTTTCTTATTTTCATGGTCAAATTTTACCAACATATATTCCACCTTGTAAATAATAAAAACAAAACAAACAATTAAACAGTAAGGTTTTGATCAGACACAAACACATTGGCACACAATTTTAAGCATCAAGTGAAAAAAAAGTCACACAGAACTTCATGTAAGTTTAAAAAACATCACTAACTATGAATGCAGTAAGCAATACTGGCAAAGATGGCTGCAGGCTTATTTCATCTTGAATAAAGAATGGAAATGCCTTGAAATTTCTTACCCTCCATTTCTAATTGGAGATACTTCACAAAAAAAACCCCTGAATTTGTATTTGCCTTCACATTATTTTTAGGCAAGAAAAAATTAAAACACCATGCAAGCTATATGCAACCCACAAACATTTCACTGTCATCCCATCAGTTAGAGACTCTGTTGCTGACAAAAAAAGCCCCAGACAAAACCACCAGAAGTCATTCTACAAGACATCCATTTACACCCATCACTTGTGGGAGCTATTAAAGACTAGCACTGTGTCTCATTTTCACCACAGAAAGCCCACAGCTGTTGGTGACAGCATCAGTCCTGTCATTATAACACTCCAGTGTGAATTCTCACTCTTGGCATAGCACAGTGGTTTTCACCCCTGCTTGATTCAGCTTTGCTGCCACATTTTCTTCCCCTCCTACCCAGCACCATACCTTGCCCCCAGAGCTTTGCCTCCTTGCCCCTGTCCCTACTCCAGGCTGCTACCCACACTAGATCCAACAAGCCACTCATGACAGCAGTGCTGCATCCAGCACTAGAGAATATGTTCCTTCAACAGACATTATCTGAAAGCAGCCAAACCTGGAACACCCTCACCTCAAACTTCCTGATCTCCATGCACACTTGCTGTCAAAGCTCCCATAAAGACTTTCAGAGTGCTACCCGGCACAGCACCCTAACAGCTGCTGGGACCTTGTAGCCCTTCAATACCTATGGATACACTCTATTTGCTAATACCTCTAGGTTAGAGGATGTTTAGCAATGCTCTGTGAAGTGTAAAAGACAAACCAGCCCCAGGTGCAGAGTGTTGCCTACCATGTGGAAACAGAAGTCACACATGGAAATGCATTGCCAGAGTACTGGCTTTCAAACCCCAGCTGGACCAGCAGTGACAGGCAGTGCCTTTTGCTGGAGGCTCTCGAACCACTGCCTCCAAGACTTCCAAAAATCATCTAGTCCTACCATCCACTAATAGTTAAAAATTCAGGTTGCAATTTCACAGCTGGAAGTGTCAGAGGAGCACTGTGCTCCTCAGTTTCATTTTCCAACACTGTCTAGAGCCACATCCCTCTGTGTCATAGTATTTAACAAATGTGACTGCTCCAGTCCCAGGAGTTCAGACTCATGCAAGATGCTCATGTTAAAGTTGCAGCATACCAACTCACGGCAATTTCTATTTTGTACAGAAGTCTGATGAAAACAGGAAAGCAGCTTGCCAAAACACAGGGAACTTGTGCTGTGTTTTACAGCACACTGTAAAGTAGATTTGTGATCTTCATGTTCTTTGGCTGCTTCAGGGTCCATGGAAGAGTTATTGCTGTGACAAAAAATACGATCCTCTGTTGGGATTTGTGATTAAATCACAAGCAGTATTATCCAAGAGTGTTTGTAATTCTACAAAATCTGATCAGAGACAAATTGTGGAAGGACTCATCCAGCAATTATACACATTTGCTGTATGTTTTCTAAGATCAAATTTTAATCTAGAGAAAAAATGACTTCTAGTTTCTGTGCAGATTGCACTTGCATAGTATATTTTGTCAATTATGTGTATTAAGCCACAATAATCTACTTGAGATAACTACAGACTATAGTAACCAGAACTGAGTAGAGCACTGATTTAATTATTACCCAGCACCAAACTCTCAAGTGTCACTGGACCCTATTACTGGAAAGAAAAAGGGACTTCCAGTTTCCTATCACATTCAACATAATTTCCTGCTTTGTAGAAGTATCATTCTCACTAGGAGCTGGCCTCATGTAGAGGGGGTATTCGAGTCCACAGGGGTGAGTCATACAGATGGATACAGAATGGGCATCAAGCTGGGCACATGCCTGGCCTCCCCCCACATTGCCTGGGGGAATGGGTAGCAGAGGGGAGAGCACAGGAATTGCAGCTGCTGTCAAGGGACCCAAAAATTGAACATTTGTCCACCTTTACATGAGTATGCTGCGATTAGCCTCTTATCCTAGAAATCCCTCTCCAAATGTAGCTGTAATGAGCTGGTGGGGAGAACACTGTACTTCTCTATAAACCAAATTAATTGGAAGTTTCAAAAGAAAAAAAAAAAGCCGCCAAAAGTGTAAAGAAACACTAAGCCAAGAAGACAAACCCAAAGAAATCAAAGTGCTTCATATTTCAAGTACAGTAGAGAATATATTGCATTTATGCATTCTAGCTTTAGAAACAACTATTACTTTTGCCGCCAGAAACATTGACTAAATCTTCAAAGCTTAAGACACCGATAATCTGCCATTAATTTTAATGAGAAAAGAAAAAACATCAGATGACTGCCAACAGTTCCAAGTAACCCACAGAGTATCTTGACAACAGAGGGACTGACTGAATGGGCATCCTTAAAGAATGTAATTTAGGCTCATCAAAAGACTTAGCCTACAGCTACAAAGAAAGAAACAAATTCAGAGTTCACACATTTTTACACTCAACTTCAGGTCATCATTCACAGACTTCTCACATGTTTTTTATCCACAACAAAGTTCAGAGAAATGCAGCCAAGCTGAGACAATCAGCATGCCTGGCAGAGATTCCAGTCCAAAGGCCAAATATGAGGGGCTTCACCCAACATCCATAATTCATTATTTTGCTGAGCTCTTTAGAGTTCACTTTTCTCTATAATTTTAACTAGACTCCTTCTTTAGCAAGAACCAAAATACACATCAGATCAAACTACTGATGCAGACGGCTGACCAGCAGCCTTGCTTAGAGCCAGTGAGGACAATGTGCCCTGTCATGGTAAGGAAGGTGGCCACGTTGGACCCAAGCTTCCAGTCAGTGCTCTCATCATGCAGCAAACCCTACATATCTCTGTCTTCTGGCTGGCACATGCTGCAAGGCTGCTGAGGACAGGACGTGGCCTCCCAGCTTCTCCCTGCAGACAGACATGCTCCACGCAACCTCAGTGGACTCATCTCTCCGACCACTCCTGGTCTGCTTGGCTCACAGAAGTCCTGTGGTACCTTACCAGGCAAAGGGAACAACAGTTTGGCCAGCAATGTTGCAAAGCAAAAGACTAAAATCCAACCCCCCACCCCAGAGGAAGCCTAAACAAATTCTTGTTCACAGTTAAATGAATTAAAAAAGCAAATACGTTCTTAGTTAAAGCAAATACTCGGAGTATAACAGAACTACCCATGAGCCAACACAAGGAAAAACTGTTCTTTAGAGGCCTCCTTCCTCTTAATTACTGGCTTGCAATGTTACTGCATCTACAGAGTACTTCCACGCCAGCTCCGCTCCACTCCACTGCTGAATCTTCTCAAGAAGCAGTATGCTCCATTAGTTTGCCAGCAGAACAGCACCCAGAATGGTGTTACTTCACTTACTATCACCTTTTCTCACAGTTGGCTACCAAGAAAATGTCAGGCTTCTGAAAATTTTTTGGTACCGCCTCTGTAAATACAAGTGAGATCTTGAAGCCTCTCAGGTGTGGAGAGCCACAACCAGTCTCCATTCATTAAGTCAAACAGATGTGCTTGACTTGTCTGGTGGCAAAATGAAAGATGACAGCTCTCTGGAAATGGGTAAGCATGTCTGAAATTGTGTTTGAATGCCTGAATTATTTGACCATAATTACACATATTATTTCTGCATAAAGTATGGTTCTTAAAAATGGAGGTGTATCAGTGAAACAACCCATGAGTAATAATTCTAAGGAACAAGGCGGACTGAAGTTGCCACCCATGCCACACTGTTGTCCCAAATGCAGGCTTGTTGCCCCGGGTGCAGTGCCAATGTACACACCAAGACGAGGTATTTCTATTTAATCATAGAATCTTCAAGGTTGGAAGAGACCTTTAGGATCAGCAAGTCCAACTGTCAACCCACCACTGCTACCATAACTCCTAAATCACTAAACCATGTCACCGAGCAAGACGCAGATGCCTCTTCAACACCTCCAGGGATGGTGACTACCACCTCCCTGGGTAACCTATCCCAATGCCTGACCACCCTAATGGTGAACATTTTTTTCTAATGTCTAATCTGAAACACCCATGTTTCAGCTCAAGGCTGAGTATTTCTTTATTCTAATTTGTGCAAAGCAAGGAGCTAGGTGATAACCCACAAAAGGCTGCTAGCTCTCCTATCATCAAAGCTTCATACCATTTATACATTTTAGCAATTGACTACGTTGACTACAAGATACATAGTTCTCTTATTAATTCTACCTTCTGTTGGTTAAATAATTCTCTTGCTTCTCATCCTAATTAGTCCGCATGCTCAGTACTTCTCTTGAGTGGGTGGGTTTCTTGAGTCAGTGGACCATGGTGGTGGGAATCTCTCCCTGCCTGAATTACCTTTTACCCAACTGGAACTGATCTCAGCACAGTTGCTGAGTTGGCTTTGTTAGTTTCTTACTTATCTTGGAAGTTCTGCCAAATGCCCTTGTGGCCTGTAAATTCTGTGTCCTTTGTGCCCACTATCCTTCTCCCCAAGATTTGCTAACCTCTTCCCTTAGACCTAAGATCACTGAACCCTGTCAAGCCCTAAACCTTAATGTGGCAATTCTACCAACAATAATTTATCTTTCTAATGCCTGGATATCAACATCGTATCATTGTCCAAATACTTGCCTTGGTAGTGGTCTGCTTCCCAATGTGAAAACCTGTCCTTGCACACTTAATTTAACACTCTCATGCTAACTACACAGGGAACAAAACCTATCTAATAGTTAAGAGTAAAGCCTCTGCTGTAGCATTAAACATTAAAATCCTTTTAACATTCAAAGTATTTGCCACGAGGTACTTCTGCCTATGAAAACATTGGTAAGCAGAAAGTCTGGACTTCAGTAAGCTCAGAAGTAAAGTGCCAAGATTATGTAATAGAAGAAAATAGTTTAGAAGAATGATTTGAAGAGAAGCTTTTTTTAAGAGAAAAACAATGAAGAAAGTGTTGCTTCATGCTTTCTGCGTGTGAAAAACAGTACCTGCATTAGCCTTGTACCACAGCCCTGATCACCCATCTCAGACGTGGATGCCTCATCCCTGAAAGTGTTCAAGGCTTGTTTGGATGGGGCTTTGAGCAACCTGATGTAAGTGAAGATGACTTTGCCCAAGGCATGGAGTTTGACATGATAATATTCAAAGGTCCCTTACAACACAAACCATTCTGTGATTCTAAATAAACCAGATCATAGGTGACTCATGGACCACTGCTATTTCTCAATGACAATCTTAATGACAGCTTCTTTCTCCTTCCACTTGACAGTTACTGCCACATGTACCTGGAGCAATTTTCAGCAGTCTCCTCACACGAACCTTCCTTCAGGCCTGGAGCTTTAATAGAAATTGAAAATTTTTCCTGAACATCCAATGAAGTCTCATGGCTATTGTTTACTGTTAACAAAAGCCACTACCAACATTTAAGTATTTTCACGCAGTTTGCCTCATATGCTTGCGTATCCAGTAGAAAATACCCCTTTCAGTAGTTATTAAGCTCACTTATGGAAAAAACAATAGTTCTTCCATGTATTTATTCATCAGTTAATGCATCACTACAATACCATCATCATTAAATGACAGCCTAGAGGAGAACAAGGTTTTAATAATCTGACTGTTCATTAAAGAACCTCTGCCACAAGTTTTCAGTGTTAGATGGAAAAAGCAGATTCTATTCTGTAGGTACAAATACTTCTGATGGATGTAAAGCATAATAGCCAAGGTGGGTTTTTTTGACGCAGTTATCTTCTCACCACTGCTGTGATAAAACATGGAGCCACAGAACCAAACAGCTGGTAATGTACCTTTAATGAAAGGTTTACTGTCTTACAATAAGTCTAAGCCCTGAGGGAGGAAATTTCAGAGGAAAACAAGTCTGGAAGTGCCTCAAAGGCTGGTTACCCTCTTTCTAGCCAGCAAGCTCCCGAACTGCGCACTGGCATGAGGCAAGGCATTTGCACACTCATTACATCACCATGGATGTTCTCTGCCACAGAAGTAATTTCAAAAATCTCCAACAGGAGAACCAAGATTAAAATGTAATTCCCCAAATGCTTAATTTTTATTAAGCAGATTGGAAGCGGCAATCCAATGAAAAAAGCATCATCGCCAACTCTAAACAAAACCAATTCACAGAAGACATGTCCCAGAAACAAAACACAACTCGTATTTTACATCACATTGACAATAAGAAAAAAATTAAGAACTTCTATGCCACATTAAATATTATCATAGACAAAAAAACCAAAGAGGATGCAGAGGCTCTCATCTCAGTCAACACAGCCAGCCCCAAATAAGCGCTCTTGCCCGTTCCCCCACCCATGTGACAACACCAGGGCTGCAGATTTTTTTGTGCATGACACAACATGACTAGAGAACCTTCTGCACACACCACAAACCAGGAAGCTGGGTTATTGAAAATTAAAATCGAGAAGTTATAACCATTTGCATGATTCTAAAGAAGTAAGATGTGGTGCATTACAGAAAGAAGCATCATCTTTGACTTCTGCACAATGTAACACCTGAGGTTAGTATTAGGATCATGTTAACTTTAGATTTCTGCAGAAAAGACAACTTTATTTATTAATTAAACCTATGAAACAAAATGCTTCAAGCTTCTAATCCACCTTTTGCATCAGAAAGAAAAACAAAAAACCTGAACAAGTGAATATACAACATCAACAACAAAATCTTTCTTGTACTCATCCTTCTGACTCACCCTTTCTCATACTGTTAACTAAAATAAGGCATCTGCGCAACAAGAAGAGGTCCTGAGGGAAAAGAGGAATTACAATAGAAAATATCCCATGATAAAACCACAGCAATCCACTTGATAGCCACAGAAGGACATACACTGTGATCAGAATATTTTGTTATCAGAAATACACCAACAGTAGGTGGTTTAAGCTTCTCTTATTAAAATCTGAGATTGGGAAGGAGGAAATCAATGTTTACCATGGGGGCGGGTCAATATTTATGACCAACTACAGCTTGCTTTGGGAAAAAAACTCATAAAAAAACTCCCTAAAAACTGCCACACCAAAACAGCCGTAAATACCCAAGCAACCAACCAACTACACACACAAAAAAACCTAAATAAAAAATCCAAACAAAATTCCACACAACAGAAAACCCCTAAACTTCCAAACTGGTTTTCATTAATTACAAAATTAAATTTTCCAAGAGAACCTCAGTATAAACTCATCTCAGTGAGTCCTGCACTGTCACATGCACAGTGCATCTGGCAGTAAAGCTCTCAGGTCACTGGTGCTGCACTACAACCTATACACATCTTATCACCCAGCCACTGGAAGAGCTGAGCAGAGGGAGATGAAGCAAAGTTATCAGCCATCATGGGGTTAACAAACTGTGCATGTTTTGAGAGCTAGAGGGTTTAGTATAGGTTTTCCCCGATGCCAGGATTAAAACCAGGCAGAAAAAGTAGTCTCATGGCAGTCAGTTAAAGTATCGAGAGAAGGAATTAACATGAAGACTCTTCAAGGGCACTTATCTTGCTCAAGTCAAGATTTAAAGAGTTATATTTCCATGCACTAGTATATTCATTTTAGAGGTTGTATACATACACACTCATGGCTGTCAAGCAGCATAAGCTGATGCACTAACATCATACCTTCAGACCCAGACACGCCACTATTTGAAACCGCAGGTATCCATACAAAAGGTATGAAGGAAGGTATAATCTATTTGTAAACAAGTAATTCCACTGTCCCTTTATTTAGCCAAATAAAGCTCAGAGAGAAAGGGTGAATAAGCAGACACGTGACAAATAACGAAATCATTCACGAGTGCTGCTTCCCCCCAAGCAGCCAGCAGATGAGCACATCGATTAAGACAGCTCCATTGAGACGCATCCGCACATGCCACATTTGGCAGAGCCCATCATCAGGAATTTCTGCATGAAAAAAATTCAAAAACGCATTCTGTTTGGGGAATTTTGCTGGGGGAGGGGGAGACCAAGAGCATTTGTCTTAAAATTACAAGAATGCAAAAAAATTTTTAAGTCTGCAGGCTACCATTAGCTTTATTATAGGCACAAGATACCAGGAACAGCTTTTAAAAAGGCAATTTCTGCACACTGGTATATTGTAGCAGTTTGTACAAGGTGAGAATGTGAGATCGTCATAGTACTGATGATGAATCTGTATTAATGACTTGGATGAATTTCTTCTAAAGACCACGTATTACTGACATTCTGGAAAATGCAACAACTATTTTTTGTGATTCCGTTTTATTTATAACATATAAAACAAAAAGCTAGTTAGAAAGTTTCAGATAAACATTAAAGAAACCCCACAACTCACTATAAAATTATCTAAGTGATTTGGATAGATGGACAAACATCTTGTAGCACATAAAGTTTAAAGAAACTGTAATAAACTGTCTATTCTTGTTGTCCATGTAAGTTGATGTCTATCTTGGCTTCAAAGCTATCATGTGCCATCTTGTTCCACAGGGCATCTAGGCATTGTAAAATATGCAATTATCTTAAAAGGACATCTGGTCTTCTGGTCCATTAAGTTAACCAAATTTCTTGTAAAATGAGAAATGAACCTTTCTGTACACCATGATGCTCTCTGAACCTACTCCTTCATCAGTTCTGGTCCTTTCTTATCTCTTTTTGAACATTTTTATGAATGTCTATCTGTCTCTCACAAGCTTCACTGGTTGTCTTTTAGCAAAGTGATGATAAAAACTTCATCTGTGTACTTTAGGGATAGCACCTGTACTTATTTTATGCAGCTGGTGAGCTAGATTCACCATTGCTAAAAAATGCCCTAGATTTTGTTCCTGGTTTTAAATGGGTGACAGACAAACTGCAGCCTCAAACTGTGTGCATCTGAACCCAAATTCACTTCCTCAATATGCAGCAATAATTTTACCAGTCTGAAGTTCTACAGGCTGTAATGTAACATCTCTGATCATATAATTTACACGTTGCTACTGCCCTGGAAAAACCTAAAGGCATAACAGGCTAGAAACTGTAACAAGACATTAATGCAATAGCTAGTTCCCTGGGAAGAATAACTCGAGGAGATACAGCTCTTTTCACAGCCCAGCCTTTCATTACGAAAAAAGGAGAAAGCTTTCAAGAGTCATGCATCTTCTAATCAGAAGGAACACCTTTGGGACATTCTGGTAAGAAACCTCTGGCCTCTTGTAGCTCCTGAGAAGGGCTGCTTTGCTTTTTGCACGAGGAAGTGCTGATTAGCACATGTTCATTTTAGTTCTCGTTTAACTTATTTACAAGGTATAATTAAAAACTAAAGGATAAGGAGGGGAATAAATCGAGCGTACAGGAGAAAGATCAAAAGAAGCTTAAAAAGAATTGAGGTAAGAGGAAGGAAAGCAAAACCAAACTAGAATTAACTCAGTAAGATTTCAACTTGCAAGCAGTGCAGCGGTACATTTCTCATGCTGCCTCATACACAGCATTATCAAATCTATTTAAAGGCCTCCAAATTTCACTTCAAGTTTCCATTAAGAAAACAACTTCTAAAAAAAGTTGAAGATGCTTATTGTGTGCTGGGTCCCCACTTCGAAGGAAATAAGACTCATATATACAACAAAAAAGTCATTATGTACAATTTCACTAAACAAGGCTGAGCAAGTCAGATTCCCACTTCATTCACATGTACTTTAAAATAAAACCGTCATGTTTTGCCCATGCTTGCTTTCTACATCCCTTCCTTCTGAGACATCTCCCTCTGGCACACCTTTCTCAAAATTTTCTTATGCTGAAACAGCTCCTCCTTAGTCTTTACATGCTGTGGAAGACAAGTATTACATGCACATGTGAATAGATATGTATTCGTAGCTCTGTGTGAAATGCTGTGACTCCCACACTTGTGTGCACGCTCAGCACAAAGCAGCAGCAGTGAGCCTTGCCAAGGGCCAGCCATTCCACTTGTCTGATCCGAGTGTCCGCATAAAGCTCCAAAGGGAAATTTAAGCAACATCCGTCAGTTCGAGGAATGCAATCAGCAGACAAGAGGCACTGAACAGCACAGGAGACCAGTAATGCACTGGCACAGAAGGGAGTTTTTTGGGACAAAAGCTGGGAAGCTGCAGAACAGCAAGCTGCCAAGCTGCACAAACTAATTGTTCCACATAGTATCTCCTAACTCTACTGGAGTTCTGAAAGACAGCACTGAAAAGTTGCAGGTTTTTGTTTCTGCTGCACAAAAATAAAAAAATAAATAATAATCAAAACTCTGCAACCCCAAAGTCAAGCATATGTTATTGGATGGAAGAGTAAGATGAGAACACAAGGAGATTGTACTTGTTAGCAGGACAGGGTCTCACCAGCAGACTTAACTGTTGCCCAAACTTTGTGAGCATTAAGGCAACGATAGTAAGATGGGGTTTGATGAGGGATAATAAGATAGTTCACTGTATTGTATTCTCCACAGTCAGGAGAAGTCAAGCATAAACAGGGAGGTCAACTGTCAGTTTTAAATGAGGTACAAGGATGATTAAAAGGCAGAGGACGTTTACCTGCAAATGCAGATTTAAGGAGACCTTTAGAAAGCTTTTTTTTAAAGCAAATCTTATTCTGTTACACTCATATTTGGTAGGCTTTTGTTTTTTACCATTGCAAAGGCTTCATGGTTGTGGAAAACAGAGTAAAAAAGGACTTACCCCAAAACAGACAACAGCTCTTGGTTCTATTAACCCTGCAAGCAATGAAAGAGCTGACTTTTCAAAAGGCAGCAGAGCTAGTGGTTTGACCTCTCCAGCTCTTTACTCAGGAGAGGATGGGAGCACTAGGGAATGCTACCCCGCAATGTAAGCTGTGATGCTCTCACTCCCTTCAAAACAGATGCCACCACCATGCTCTGTTAGCACTTAGCCTTAACACTTCTGTCTGGCACCCAAGAAACAGCACATGAGGATTCCCCACAGTTTCATTCCCTTGGAACCCCAGGGAATGGAGTCCTGAGGAGGTTACAAGCACCCCAAAGGACCCCCACAGTTCTGTAATGAGTCTTACAACACACACTGAAAAGTGGGAGTTCTGCTGAAAACAAAACCAAAACAAAGGCTGGTATCCACACTCATGAGCAAACACAGTATTTCCTTTTCACAATGGCATCACCTAGATGAGGAACAACCTTTAAAGTATTCACAGATATGCCCTGAAAGACAAACTCAGTATGTGCTACTGAAGTTGGGTTTTTTCTCATGAACATTCCCTCAAAAAAATTTAAAAATACATTTTTCACTGAACACGGTCACAGAAACGTGTCTTGAACACAAAAGTAATTTTGTTTATTCTGATTTTATCTCTCTCATTACATGAGGGCTGTCATCTCCATTCTTGATTTCTATCTTCAAGAAGTTTTTAAAACAATTAAACACCCTCAGGCTATGACTTTTTACATGAATGTTAAAGTGCACAAAAGACTTTTTATGAAAACTGTCCAATTAGTCAGTTGATTCATCTAAACTGCATATAAATGTGGCGCCACTTTCTAACAACTAAGAGGAAAAATGGAAAACAAATGTACTGCCCTCTGCATTAGCCTATCTACAGCACAGCTCAAGTAAGTTATGGACTGAGGTATGGTTTTGTGTTTGCACAAGAGCAGACTGGCTACAAGTACCTCGGCCTTTAACACACTCCTAAATGCTGTGTTACATAAAAATATATAACTGCATAACACAGCAGAACAAAGTTGCCACACCTGAGTTTATTAGCATTTGCTAAAATGAAGAGGCAGACAATGAACCAGGTTACGTGACCTTCTCTGAATGCTGACAGAATGCTGTATTTCTAATACAGCTCTCAGCTCCTTATCCAAATCATGTCTGTAAACGACATTGCTCTTAAAATCCTGCCTCTTGCCATGCTGAGGCATGGTAGAAGAAAACTGTGCATCTCCTTTAACATAACGCTCCACTATTTACCGAGCATAACCACTCTGTTCAGCACGGTCCCCAGGCCAAAGGAAGAATGAGGCTCCCAGAGTCCAGTCTCACCATACATCTAGGACTACCAAGTGACCAGCTGCGCGTGCTGCAGGGGCTGGTTGGACTTGAACCTTTCCTCCACACACTCTTGCTACTTTCCTTACATTAAGCAGAGTTTGTCGGGCCTACCTGCGAAAGAGCTGAAGCTCTGCTGAGAAAATCAACCACTCTAAAAGACTGAATGGAAGGGGTTTTCTGCTGGGTTAACTTTTTGAACTCGGATGGGCAGTAACACAAGGCAGGCAGCAGAAATGTGAGCCTGGAACACAGGGAGGGAAGCTGAACCAGCTTGCTAGTGGATCAGCCTTAGCTATCTTGTGAAATCTCACTCTGAGAAAGCAAGGACAACTAAAGTCTAACACCCATTGAAAAATGAGTACCATCTCTTAAAGATTAATGAGAAAACCCTCAAGCTAAGTCTCAGAGCAACAGGAAGACTCTGTCTATATTCCTGGACTCAAGACTGTGAGGCTCTTTTGTCAGCGTAACTTCAGTCATACAAGACATGTGGAAACACAAACGTCAGACAGGGATAGATAAAAGTATACTTAAACTTCCTGAGTCCACACCACTCTAGCTGCAAAACCCTGTGGTGTAGACTACATATGCTTTCATTAAACAGATTTTAGTAGCCAAGCCCCCACTCACTCATGGAAGCAGCTCCCATGTGCTGACGCTTGCCCTGCTGTTAAGTGAATTATGACAGGGGTTCATTTAAAGAAGAACAAACTTTAAGAGACAAGATCTCTCAAGGTGCACACGGTGAACAGCACTTTCCTCTGTGAAATGAAAGAGCATCTGTGAATAGCTGCTACTACTTGCATAAAGTTTTCTCACAAATGCCTTTGCTGCTCAGAAAGCAATCTGTGCATGAGACAGAGATGCAGTGTATCCTGCTCTGCTCTTCCAACTTTCCTGCAACCCCATCTAGGACACTTCAAGTGACCAATGCTGGACCTCACCAACACCACAGACAAGGACAGCTTCTAGTGCAGCCCATGTGAAGCTGCTCCCTGTCTCCTGGGGAACTGATCAACAGAGGAGGCAGCCTTTGCTCCTCGCAGAGTGCTATATCAGACTGTGGCACAACCGAGAGCAGGTTTACAAGGCAACACACCTAAGACTAAAGTTACGGTCCTCGGGCACAAAGCACCTGTAACAAAGTTCAAGTCATGACCCGAGCGATCATCCTGATCCTTGTTCAGAAGGCAGGCTGACACGTACCACACTCTGGGGTAAAGCAGGGCTCAGCAGGTCCCTTTCACACAGGGACACAGGAGGAACAGGGTGCGTGGCAAGAGAGTTGCCACTGCAGAGCCGCCCGCCCATCCCCGGTCCCGCTCTCCTCCCAAAAACTGAGTCTGAGTCTGAGCAGGCACTGCCTTGGACTCGAGGCATAAACATGCTTTACCCAGACTCATCGGGAGAGCATAAACAGACTCCGGAGAAGGAGCGAGTGCTGCCGAGCATCACCGCCCCGGGAATACACCTCCCGAGGGGCTGCCCGGGCAACGACTGCTGCCAGGCGGAAACACTCAAAGTTGTGCTGGCGCTTCAGAGCCGCGCGTAGCGGGGCAGCCGAGCTGCGCAACGAAACGCGGCGAGCGCGTGTGTGCGCCCGCGACGTAAACAAAGCCCGGCCGGGCAGCCCGCACCGTCCCCTCCGCCGAGCCCCCGCGGCCGGGCCCGCCCCGGGGCACTACGGCCGGCCCTGGCCCGGCCCGGCCCGACCCGCGCCGGAACGGCACCTGCGCCCGCGCCGGGGGTCGGCGGAGGCCGCGGCGGAGGCCGCGCCGGCAGCGGTGGCACCCACCTCGTCGCCCCACTTGAGCACGTCCTTGTGGCGGTCGCGCAGGGCGCGGTAGATGTGGAGGAACTGAAGGATGCCGTGCCGCCGCACGTGCTCCGCGTACCGCCGCGTCTCCTCCCAGCTCAGCGGCGAGCCCTGCGACAGCAGCCCCATGCCGGCCGGGGGGAGGCAGGGAGGCCAGGGAAGCGAGCGGAGCCGGAGCGGAGCCGGAGCGGAGCGAGTGCGCGGTGCGCGGAGCGCTGGGTGCCGCGGTGCGCTCGCTGCCGCGGCGGCGGGACCGAGCCCGGCGCCGCACGTGACGGCGGCCGCGCGTCAGGCCGTGACTCAGCACTTTCCGCCGGCAGGCGCCGCCCCTGCCGCGCCGAGCGGGGCCGAGCGGGGCTGAGCGCGGCCTGGCGGCCCCGGGGCGCCCTCGGGGAAGGAGGCAGGGAGCGTCCCCGGGGAAGCAAAGCCCGGGAGCCACAAGCTCCCCCGGGCCCGTGAGCGCCGCGGCTCCGAACGCCCGGCTCACGCCCCGGGCACGGGGGAGCAGGCGCCGCTCGCCCGCGCGAGGCGACATGGCGGCGGGATGGTGTCCCTCGGCCGGCCGGGGCAGCACGGGCCGCCGCTGCCCGCCCCCCTGCTCCTGGCGGAAAGGGACCCTGGCGGGCCCGAAAGCGCCTAAACAAAGGCTGACTGAAAGGCCCCAAAGCGCGGCCAGGCTGCGAACGCTGCTGTGCGTTTTACAGATCAGAGCACTGTGCAAAAGCGGGATGCTCGGAGGGGGTGGAGTGAAAGGCACAGGGCGCACCTCATCCTCCTCTGCATCTCTCCGGCTGCGGAGACCGGGTGTTGTGGTACCAAGCATGAGCCCAGCTCGTGAAGATGTTGAAAATGAGTTTGTTACCTGGGAGTTGTTCTGGAGGGAATTGCGACAGCATTGTCTTAGGAAAGGGGATACGGGGGCGTGTCAAGGCGTGTATTTTACATTTGATAAAAGGTAGAAGGAAGGCCTATCAGTGCTAAGTCTTTACTAAATGAAAAGACAAAAGGCACTGAACGTTATCATGAAGGGAAAGTTTCTCACTGCTGAGAAGCAGAAATTCATTACTGCTGGAGCCTCGTTGTTACATCCACAGAGCTTGTCATAGGCTGCAGGGACAAGCAGGGCTGGTGTGTAGTAGGATAAACTGAGGCTTTGAGAATTAGTAAGGTATTTAAATTGTCATATAGCCCACTAATGGATGAACTGTATTATTAGATATTTCATTAACTGCATGACTATACTTACAAGAACTGCTTAATTGTCTTTATTCCAGGATATGGGGTGCCTAAAGGATAGGATAAGCTCCCAAGATAGTAGAATAACAAAACTAAAATGCATTAGTGGAAGATATCAAATATTAAAGTAAAACGACTCAGAAGTATTTTTAAAAACATAAGTTTGTACACAAAGGGCAGCACTAACAGAATAAGAACAATCAGTAATCATTAAAATTACAAACATTTAATTTATAATGAGCTGGTTTTTAGGAGCGCTTGTTTTTTAAAAAAAACCCTCATGTTTTTGGCTGAAATTGTACAGGCCAGCCTGATTGAAAGCAGTGCTGTTGTTGGAATTATTGTAGATCTGGAGACGGAGGGTTGAGTTAGTTTGAGGGACAAGAAAACAATCTTTTCTTCTAGCTAAAAAATCCCACAGCCTTTTTTATTTTTGAAACATCAAGAGGCCAAAAGTCGCACACTTGGCACTGGCAGTCTGCTGAGGCATATCCCTCATGTGAAAGCCAAGTTGTACTTTATTTCAGATCTAAGGGGACAAAGGGGTTTCATGCACCGCCCTGCATGTTTGAGGGCAATTGCACCAAAATACCAAGATTCTATGTTGGTGCCACCAAGCTGCCATCCAGCCTCAGCTTTTCCACAGCTTTGAGTTAGAGGTGAAGCCCCTGAGTAGTCCTGGCAGTGACAAGTGGCACCTGATAGCCAACAGCTGTGTTAGCCCCTTTCTGGCTCTTGGGGCAGTGAGCCTGGGTCTGGAGTAAACCTTTTTTGTATCAGATCAAAGTTAACATTGTCATCTTATGAATCTGGGCCAGCCTGTCTGTATTGTTTAGGGTCCATGCTCTTGGTTCACTTGGCTGACAGCAAGAGCCCTGTCTTACTGAGAAACTTTTCTGGAAGAATTGGGTATTTGGTGTGATCCCAGCTGCTTTGAGTGTGCTGGTGTATAATGGACTGTAAATACTTCCAGCAACATACACAACATTTTGAAATTAAGATCAGTTTTACTATATTGCAGGCTGTTATTATGCAGTCTGTACTCTTCAGCTGACCACTAATGCTGCTCTTTGACCTGCAATTCAAGAGCACATTTTCAGTGTCTTGTCTCTCTCAATATTTAAACTCAGCTCATTTTTGTGTTATTTCAGTGCAAATGTCTGCTGTATTTCCAGTTCTGTGTGCTTAGCCTTATCAACTATAGAGCTATAGAGCTAATACATTGTTTGTAACAGAAAATCAAGGTATTTTCCTTCTGCACCAGTGAAACTGACAAAGATGTATACTCTTCTCACACTGTAATCTCTATCATAACAGTGTGACAAGTCAGCTCTGTTTATGAAAAAGCTGAAGCGTTTTCCCCTTCAGTTCTAATGTATGTGTTCTGGCAGTGCAGGCTGATCCATCGTGGAGGACTAAGCCACTCCAAAGTTGACAGCATCATGTGCAGAAGTGTTCATTTGCACATCACCTAAAATACAACTTCAAGACAAACCACCATTGTATAATATCTGCCTACATGCTTAATGTTGTATAATTATTTCCAGTACACTGAGTATCGTGTATAATTTCTTCCAATACACTTAATATGAAAAAAAGCATCTCTGAACATAGAGGCAGTACTTTGGATGATATTATTAGTTTACTCTGTACCCATATCCCCAGCCCCAAGACTTAACTAGTTTTTCTGAACAGTCCGAAGGAAATCGTTGAGGGAAAAGGCTGATGTGCCTGTCATTTGGTACATTGATTGGAGGAGAGTGTGTGACTTGCAGCCTGCACAGCAAGGAGCTGTTTCACATGTTCTGCCTTTCTCCACGGAGGATAATGCACTTCGTGTTTTGTAGAGCTGCAAAGCTATTCAAATCAGCTGCCACTAAATCTAAATAGAGTAGCTTGGCTCTTGGAGCATATACCCACTGGGAGAGATGAAAGATATGTAGACTCATAGGTGAGGCCACTCCTACGGAATCCTTTCTTTTACTGTCTGTCATTAAAAGTAATAAGTAACAAGCAGACGTCTTGTGATGAGGCTGTTATTAGAAGGAAGAAAGATTTGTTTTACTTCATGAATCATCTGCAAAAAATTTTTAAACAGCTTTGTTCAAGGTGATTGTTGAGCTGGCATTGCTGTATATTGTGTTATTCTCTGACTAAAATGAAAAGACTTCAAATGAAATAATCTACTTTCAAAGTTTTGGAATGGTATGTTTGGTAGAAAAAAAAAGCTTTTTTTTTTTTTTTAACAAAATTTTATGGTTCCAGGTCTATAATTTGTGATGTGCACTTGTATCCAGTATAATTGACTCAGGTGAGCAGCAGATGCAATAACTGTTTCCTTTTGAGTGAGGTGGCCTCCAGGCATTTCCTGAGGCACTGGAGAGATCTGTGCTCAGGCAATTATTTCTTGATGCAGAAAGTCTTGCTGACTAGCAAGTTGGAATAAATTATCTGTCTGGGGGGAGAAGGAAGTCAGGACACTGAAAAGATTCAAGTGAAGGATCTTCTGATGTATCTTCCAGTTAAAGTCTTCCTGTTCTGCATTGAGAAATATAATTAATGGGGACTTATTCTGGTTTAACTAATAATGCTTATTCCTCTCCAAGCTAACTTCTCAATTAGTGTGTGAAAGACATTGTTGTGGCTTGTCAGTATAACTTTAAAATTTATTTTTCTTACTGTTACTTGATGTAGAAATGACTGCTGTAGCATTAAGTTATGTCATGAGTCTGAGTGGTGCATTTCTAGGATTTTTTTTGGTGACTTTTCATTGATAATTGCTTTTGAGGGTTGGAGTTTTTTACTTCAGAAAGGATGAATTGTGCATTTCAGTCTATAAAGTTTTGTGCATTTATATAAAAAGTGAATATATTCACATTGTTTCACCACTTTGGTCTGTATTAGCATGTTCCTTTTGCAAGGAACTTGAATTCCTCATTTCTGAGTAGCCCACATATTCTTTTGCTGTGTCTGTGCACAGGACATGATTATGGTGCCTTGACTGAGTCGGGCATATCTAATCATGCTGTGAATGCTGCTGGTAGTAATAGCAGTCGTAGTGTGTGAATTATTCTGTGTGCAAATTGCTGAGCTGCTTCCTCTCAGAGTGGTCTGGCACAGTGACTGATGCCCGTTGCATTCTGTTCACCTTTTCTCCTGCCACTACCAGTTCCCTTGGAAGTGCCCTCTCCTATCAATTCAGCTGTCACTGTGTCCAAATCTGTCCTAAAGAGGCTGTTTGATGATGTCCACAAGACACAAAGTATTCCAAAGAAAGCAAGAACTTCCAAATTATTTTCCAGTTTATTTTCTTTCCAGCATCTTCTAAGATGGAGACCCTTTATAGGACTATCTTTATATTCTTTCCCATAGGCTGACCTGTGGGGTTTTTTTTTCTTAGAAGATACCTGTGTAAAATAAAACAATGCCAGGTGCTCAATAGCAAAGCCAAAGACTGACTACCTTCTCATCCTCTGCATGCTGAGTTGTTGTCTTTAATGCATCACTTCGTTCATTGTGAGTATCAGAAGCAGTGAAATTCATTTTTAGGCATAAGAAAAGCAGGGGCTGAGTGCAAAGTCCTTCCAAAGACTTTGTTGATGATTAAGCTTTACAAAAGCCTGAATTCAGTGTGCATTTTAACAAAGCAACTGAGTTCCTTGGTTACTTGAATTCCCACCACAGGCAGGAGTGTAGGTGTGTGCACTTTCTTTGCACACGTATCCTCTTGAAGGATGATACACCAGAAAGTCCTAACTCCATCATCAACATCTCCTGAAAAGAATCCACAAACCCACAAATATTAGTTGAAAGTGGGTTGGAACATTCAAAAGTTAGTTGAAAAGCAGAATAAATAAATCACATTTTTCCCTTTAGCAACTGTGTCATCTTTCTTGCCATACTCAAGCTGTAGCATATTTTTTACATAAAGAAGTTCAGCAGCTTAGAATAAAGTACTGATCCTTAGTAAAAAAAATAGTAGAATTCCTAAGTGAGATGCATTAGTAGCAGCTTTTATATCTATTTTAATATCAGTTTTCAGCCTTCACTTTTTTTACAGGCTGGGAAGTAAAAGCAGAGCCAGTGAGCTGCACTGCCAGGTGTACCCCAGGCCACCAAAATCCAGAGGGGCTGTAGCACTGTCCTGTGCTCCTGCCCTGGGGTGGGCCAGGACAGGTGGCCTGGGCTCAGTGGTCCCACTTGGAGCCATTTTCCTCTGCCAGGCACTGACCTAGAGCCACAAGCTTTTCCCATCCCGGGAGCAGTTTGATGGGCCTTAACGTAGTGAAGTCTCCCTGCCAGAGAAAACAGACATCTGAGAGCTGTGTAGATACCATATATGAATTTGATTCTTCCATACCCACATTCCTTCAGGTCAGGTCCAGCTCAAGATACCAAACTGCCACAGTATTAAATCTGCAAATCTGGAAATAACCACAGATTTCCCAAGACAGGATCTGTTTTTTCCCCCGTTCGTGTATTTGTTCATTGCCTGGCAGCTTGTGTGTTGCAGTTCTGTGTGCTTTCATCATTCAGTATTGTTACTGCAGTGTAAGTTATGGTTCCTGATGGGAATATAGTCAATATTTACAAGATTGCTCATCATGTAGGCTTTGGTCAGGTAACAATGAACCAAATGGGAATAATCCTCTTGTGTTTTTAAGGGCCATATCTCCAAATCTTTAATGACAAAGTATTTTCATTTCCTATACTTCATACTGTATATTTGATTTTATATGGAGTATAAGGTTCTATTGAAAACTTGAAAATTATTGGAAATGCATTCCCCTTGTCTCTATGAATGAAATTGGTTGGTTGGTGATTTTTAAAAGAATTTAGACAGAGATGAGTGCCAAATCAAAACAGTAAGAGGAAACCATGGCAAAAGAGAACATTTAGAGAGAAATTCAGTATTTGCCATGACATAGCCTTTGAAGGTTACTGTTAACACCATTCATACCTCCTAGGTGTTTCCACCAGATCAGTACTTCTCAGGGTCTGTTCCAGAGGCAACTTACAAATGTTTTAGAGACTCCATTTCAAAGAGAAATCAAACTTAAGATACTGAAAATACCTCTTGTGAAATTTCTCTAGGTGGACTAGTTGATAAAATTTTAAAAGTTGGCCTAGCACTTTGTAATATGTTGCTGTTATTTATAGCACCACTGAGGAACTGGTAGGTGGTCTTGTATACAGGTAGACAAGCAAAGAAAGAGAGATGTCAGGCTGCTTTGTGACAGATACAGAAGGCTTAATTTAAATACCTGAAATAATTATTGCTTACCTTACTGTAGGCCCCCAGCTCTAGGGGCTGATGCAGTTCTCTGAGTAAGAGCCTCAGTTTCCCATGAAGTCTGCCATGGAATTACTGCATAAGAAACAGTCGTGACAGCCTGCCAGGGATGCTGGCAGTGGAGAGTGCCAAGCCTACCTGTGAGGAGTGGCAGCCTGTGGGTTGCAGAGGGCTTTGTAGGCAGGTACACAGCTTCCCTCCATCCTGTGCCCCACTGCTGTGCCCCCCTTCCAGCAGGGACCCCCAGGCTGTGAACTGGGCAATGGTTTGTTAGACAGGGTTTTTGTCCTGCTCTCTCTCATCTAACTGCATTTATCTATGTAGTTAACAGGAGCCAGGAACTGGTTAGTGGCATCCCTGCCCTATGGCAGCCTTTAAGCACTCATGGAACAGCATAATTGGTGGGCTGCAACCACGCAAAGCACTTAACACAGAAACACCAGTGACTGAGAAGTGGAGGGGAGAGCACTGGGTCAAAGAGGACTCTTAGAAAGGTCGGGACTGCTGAGGGATGTGTTGGTCCGAGCTGTATATTCCCTGGCAAACTCCTGGTGACAGACTCAGAGATGGATGGTGACCTACTTATTTCCCTGTGCAGAAGGTCAGAGGAGCAGGTAGATGAAGTGTGTACTGTGTCCTCACCTCTTCTTAGACTTGTTGCATTGGGAGGGCTGACAGACCATATTCTCCTGGCCATTCACCAGCTGATACTAAACCTATGATGACAGAGTAAGAAATGTATGTAAAAAGCTTTTAAAATCGTGAAACACCTTCATATAATTGAGTATGTATTTCTAACCTTTGCACAAGGTTCATGTTTCAGCTGCTTATATTCCCTGTTTTGGCTCAAGCTCTCTAATATATATATATGCATAATAATATATATATATGCATTCAGGGAGATTTTTACTTCAAGGAAGAAACAGTTAAACCTGAGCAGGTGAGGTAAGAGTTGGAACCCAAACCATGCTTGCATTACCAAATTCCCCAAGGCTCCATTGTTCTAGTATTTGAGGTTTATAGAAAATAACTGCCTGGTTTCTCTCCTATGCCTGTAAATGATTATATGCCTCACATTTCTAACCTCTCCTAATACTGCCAGTAACAGCAATACAGCCTCCATGTGGTAACCCAGTTGTTCACATCCGTAACTTCTTTAATCTTTATCCAAATTCCCATTTCTGCCAAAGAATGCATCAGGCACCAAGATAAGACTCAGGGAAATGTAACCCTTGCCCCAAATAACCTGTCATGAACTGTAATGTTTTATCACAAGAACTGTACTTTGCACAGTTGTGTAAAAGAGCAACCATCTGCCTGCCAAACCTGCAGCGCTCCCACGCTCCATGGCGCTGACACCAGGATTGCCAGGTTTTGCCTGTTGGATTAACTGCTGCCAGCTGGTTCTTTCCAAAGCCATGGCTGTTGGGTGGCAGCATCAAGGCAGCATTGTTGGGTTTGTGCCTTGCACAGATCCATGCATGGTGCAAAGGGGCAGAGAAAGCTGCAAGGTTCCCTCCGTGCAGACTGTTGGGGGCATACAGCAACAGAGCGAGAAGGAAGAACAGCAGATACAGCCAAAAGATTCCATGCTTAAAATAATTCAGTCTGATGCTAGTTATAACCTCCCTTTTCGTGTATGTATGGGTGCAGGTTTTGGTCATACGGATCACTCCCTGAGAAACCTTTGTTCTTCTCAAATTTCTCATCACTCCAGTCTGCTCTAATCTTCTTTTTCATAAGAGCTATATAATTCTGTGGCCCTCCACCAAGGAAAAGCCTTTAACTATATCATGAAATAGTTGTTCAAATTCTCAAGTAGAAACCTGTGTATTACTACATGTAACAGAAGATTGAATTTATTAATAAGCCTAAGCATGTTCCAGGCATCTCGACTAAAACACACTGTTAGCTAGCTCAGCAAATACTAGTGAGGCTGAAATGCCAATTTGCAAATAGACCAGCTATATCGAGAAAGATGACATTGGTCTTCCATTGAATAGTTCATGTATTTGAATAATTTTACATTCCATTTTTATCTTTCTTTGGCAGCTTGTATTTCTGCTTCAGGTACTGAGAAATATGTGGAATAAATGGGTGGAATATAAGCTGAATAGATCTGCTTTTTCCCAGTGAGAAACTGAGTTATGTGAGGTAACAGCTCTCAGGTGCTGTCTCACTGCTGCTTCCACACGCTGCATAAACACCAGTCTTGGAAGTAGCTATGGATCATGGGCTGCAGGGTCTTTGGTGGTGTTACCACACTTGTTTCTCAGCCTTTGTTGTAGAAAGAAAGATGTGGTCCTAAATGACTCAGGAGGTTGTTGAGAGGTAAGAGATAGGTTCTCAAAGACAAAGATGCTACAACTAAACAGTCATGAGCAGCTCTCAAGGGATGGCTAAGTGCTTTGGAGACATCTCAGTAGACACTACTCAACATTTTAGGCCTCTAAAAATATTGAAAAGGTAGCTTTCTCTTGGAGTTCTTGATGTTCACCTTATCACATTATTGCTCATTCCTTTGAGCCAAGCTATGTAATTACTGTCAGGCTGCAGATGGCTATTAGGAGAAGCCTGCAGGACACATAACAAAGAATTAAAGTGTCTGCAGCAAAGCTGCACAGGTAAAATTACATGTTTAGGCTTGAGATTGTCTAACAGCTCATTTCCACATAAAGAGGTTCTGTGTCCTCCCTGTCCTCCTCCTCTCTTGGCCTACCTCCCTTTACATGCACTGGCTTGTGTTTTCTGACCCTGCACCAAGCCAACTCTAATTACTGGAATGGAGAAGAATATTAAACTGGAAAAAAGGTGAATCGTTTGTGATGGCATATGGAGTTGACTCAAAGCATTAATGTACTGATGAGCACAAAGCTAATGCAGAGGATGTGACTGGAACTGGATGGGGGAAAGGAAGAGGAGAAAAAGTAGACAAGAGCTTTATAACAATGGAAATCTGGTTAAAGTTCTTTGTGGTAAAGTGCCACTGCTCCTGAATAACAAATGGCCACATTCTGTTCATGCACAGTCCAGCATCTTCCTGCATATACATGTTATCTTTGTTTGCCATTATGGATTTGTCTTTCACAGAGTGGGTACAAGTGGATAAAGCTGGGACTGCAATATGATAGATCAGTCAGTGAGACATCAGCAGCAAGGCTTTGCTCTGAGGGAGGGTGGTCAACAACATTGGCGTATTTTGTAATCTCGCCCCTCAGCTCTCTCCAGGAAGTAACAATCCCTCTTGCCAGTTCCATGGACCAAGGTAGGCTTTCCTTCTCCTCCTTTTTTTTTTTTTTCTTTTCCTCATTTTTTTAGCTGTTTTTTTCCCCCCTATCATAAATTCTGGAAAAAGATCAGCTTTCCATCTTCCTCTCAAAAATCTGTAAGCAAATAAATAAATGGCAATGAAATACACTGCCCATGAAACATTTAACATAATTCAGTTGGGGGGAAAGGAGGAAAGTTAATGGTTGACAGTAACTAGTAATCAATCCAGCATTTCAAAGTTTTTTCCAGATTGACTGAAGACATTTTCTGTTTCTGTTGAAGTCAAAGACAATATTTCCATTGGCTGCAGTAGGGGCAGTTTTAATCTCTTAAGTTTTGAACAGTCCTGTTTTTCAATCTAAAATAATAAAGTACAATATTCTTTCAAAACTGGGTCACTCATCTGATGTGTGGATTCATCATTCATTTTGACACTTATCTGATTGTATCCTCATTCTTCTGCTGAGGTTAGTTTAAAAGAAAAGGCACCTCCCAAGCTACCCTCCCTTGAAATGTCATCTGAGGCTTTCTTTTTCATTTTTTAAGCTCTGTGGGAAGTACAGGGCTATTATAAACAAAGCACAGCAAGAACCCATCTTCCTCACACAACAGTGTCTTGGGGTGAACTTGGCAGTGACTCACGTTGCCTCTGGCACCCTGCTTTGGCTGGGCAGGTGCAGTGGCAGGTACGTGGGAGCATCGGGTGCATGCAGTGCACAGCAATTCACGGCAAAACACTGATGTGGGGAACAAGGCAGATGCCTGGACATAAACTGCAGAGGGTGGCCAGGACATCCACACTGGGCTGAAGATACAACACAGGAATTACTGGACCTCCTTGCCCTCTGCGTTGGTGGCTGGAGGCTGGGTGGGATATGCCAGAGAACTCAAGAGGGCATCTCCATGTGAAAATCTGCATCTTAATTGAAGTTCCCCTAGAGCTGGTATGTTAAGAAGTCATGGGTGAAAGAGCTAATCCACACAGAGAGTGTACTTTCTGGTTTTCCTTAACAGATTATCTTCAGAAACCTTTAAAAGGATTATGGTTTACGCTTCTTTTTTAACATATGGCCTATTTGTGCTGCTTTTTATCTTTGGCATAGCATACTGGGCCTCTTGGCAGCCTGAAGGTCAAGGTTCCCATGTGCAGTTGCCACTGCCTTTCAGGCAGCTCTCAGCCCAGTTGCTTCTGGTTGCACAAATGCATCTCTCATGTTCTGTCTCCTGGAAAACTGGAGGAATGGTCCACCTTCAAGTGGACAGATTAGCCAAAACTCAAGGACAAATCTATCCTTCAGGTAGACAGATCTCCTTTGAAGAAAGGAGTTCTGTCTTTGTGTGTGCATGTAGGCATTGGATACAGTGGTCTGTCCTGGCATAGATCAGAGGCAATTTCAAGCTTTCAACTTCATATTTCCCTATGATACCTTCAGGTGTTCTTTGTAGTCTGTACTGTGAAAACATATCCTACAGTCTGTCAGTCAGTCAGTCAGCCTGAAGACATTGGTGTAACTGCCCAGTGAGAGTAAAAAATGTGTATTTTCTGGGGTGGAGCTGAAAGGTCGGCTTTTAGGGTTGAGTGGAGAACTTTCGGTGAGGGTAGGAGTACTGCCACAGTGAATGCAGCTGGACATGACTGTCACACAGCCTGGGCACACAAGACCTGAAAACTAGGTTTTCCCAGCTTGCTTAGTCTGCAGTTTTTATTTTACTGTCTTGGATTACTGAGTCATAGAACTCAGCTGCAGTTGAGTTGAACTTTGAGAATAATTACATAAAATATTACATTTTTAATTTCCTATTCAGAACTGTACTGGGAGCGAGTTCAGTAAACAAAAGAGGGTGCAAAAGATCAGTGCTAATAAAAATCCTGCCTAGAATCTCATTAAGAAATTTAATCTATTCCTGTGTACTGAATGAAGTAGGGATCTCTGGAAAGAAGCACGATGCAGTTGTATCATTAAAAAAGTGTATCATAATGTGTACACAACAGGATGTCACATTAAAGGCAAGCTTAATTCTGGCATTTCATGACATTAAAGAGATTGACTTTGCAATAGTAATTTTCAGTGCAGGGCCATTTTCGCTTGGGTGGTGTGTGTGAATAACCTCACAGGTTCACAAAATTGGGAAGGTGAAAATGCAGGCCTCCTATGTATACACATGTATACTCATGTTGGCATTTATGCGTTCATCAGCAAGTGAGGATGTTTTTGATTCAGAACACATTCTCTGCCCTTTGAACTGCACTCAGAGAAGGCTTTCCCAGGGAGTCAGTGTCAAAAGGATGCTGTGACACCTGTGTTCCCATTGCCTTTAACACATAATACGCTGATAAATGAAACTTGTTTATTCCCAGCTCCAGAAGAAGTTGAGATGAACTGAGTACAGAACTGTCTGGCTATTTGCTTTTCATAATTTATTTGTGCTAAGTGTGAGTCTTGTGCCATTGGCTCTGTGTGCTGATCCTTGCCTTGGAGCCTTCACAAGAGCATAAGGCTGGCCCAGGCAGAGCAGCTGCAGCGTTGCTGCATGGGGATAGCACATCTGTCAGTCCCTGCTTGCTTCATAAACCTCCACACACTGGAGGAGCAGGGCCTCCTGAGCACTTACAGCCCATATTTGTTGTGTCCTTGGAATGTGAGAAGTTTCTCATATCATGCAACCCTTACCTTTCCAAATGGGAAATCCTTCATCAAATTCATAGTTACCAAAGAGCTTCCCCAGGGACCAGTTGTAGTCTTGTCAACCTAGGAAACAGCATGTTTCCCAACTGGCCATGTTCTCAACAGTGACTGAACCCCTCCTAAAGGAAGGTGTATTTCATGTCTTTTCTTGTTCTCAGTAATGACAACTATTTTTGTCATTTTCTAATGACAGGTACTCTTAGTGATACCAAAGATGAAAATTTTCAGCTGTGTGGAAGCCTTGCAAAGTCAAATGAAGAACTTTACATGAGAACTGCTGGACACTTCTTCCCTTAAACACTGAGGCCAGATTTGTGTATGGTACCGATCAGAAAACACTAAATTATTGATTTCTGTCCTGATTTTATCATTCCTTAAGGAATAGAACTTACTTTTGCCTGCTATAAAATAAAGACAGTAGCTGCTATTCAGTAGCATATTGTACTTGTGAAGGAAGAAAGTTTCTGCATCTCTGATTTCTGCATTTGGTAAGTTGTCCCACTTGCACACCAACTTCTTCAAGACCTACAGAGCTGCTCAGTAGCAGAATCCAAAATAGAATTAAACCCAAGAGAGGAATCAGAAGATAGAAACTGTCCTAGTTGATGGGGAAATGTTTGATCAACTGCACTAAGGATGTAGTTTATTTTAAATATTCTCATCCTTTTGATATACTAAGAGATCTAAAAGTAGATACTGCAACTTTGAAATGGAACATTGCTATTTGTGGGGATGGTACCAAAAGTAAATGTAATTGCCAAAAATACACAGAAATATTTAGTTGCTTTTCAGCAAGCACTGACCAAATAGAGGAGCTCTCCTGGATCAAGCTGTACATTAATTACTGACCCATCAGTAGGGTCTTTGCTTCTGGAAGTTTAACACCACTATTTTCTAACAAACCCGTAAGATGCTGCATTTTAACAAATACTGACCACATTCCCTATTCCCTCTGTCAACCTGAACAATTTCATCTGAATGAAATAGCTGTTCTCATGCTCCCCTAAAATCTCTGCTCTCTGCTTTGATCTTAGGCTTCTTGGAGTTGAAAACAATTAAAACCTGTGGATGTGTTTCTGTGTATTGTTGTTTGGCCATACTGTGGTTATATATAGTCAGTATGGTGTGTTTTCCGTGGTAAGTTACATCAATATGTGGCAGCAGTGCTATCAAAATCAGGTTTACAATTCCTTGGTAGTCAGGAATTTCTGACTCAATATGATGATATTTATCATCTAAAAGGATCAAATATTCTGTCAGAAAATAAATGAGCAGATCCTTTTTATCAGTTCATTTTGGTTTTCTGTTGATGTATGACCAAATGAAGCCAGAAAGATAAGTATTTCTTTTTTTCAGAGAAAATTAATCCATTTCTTATCTTTGGAAAAATTTGGCTGGTCTCTATCCTTGAGTAATGTTACGTTATTTCTCTGAGCTAATAAAAAAGACCAGTGACTCAGCATCTGTATCTTATAATTCAATCTCAGGTGAAAAGTTTGAAGAGCACGCCAACATTTTATCCTAATGTTAATGTATTATCTTCAGGAGAGACCAAAGGGAGCCTTCTAGAATGCAACAAATGAATACATTTAGCCATAATTATTTTTAAATCCTCTGCTTGTTTTTCAGGTGGCACCTGTTATTTCTAAATTAGTTCTCCATTTGGATTGACAGATCAAATTTGCCACCAACTCTGCCACTTTCCTACCAAAACTGTAGGAAACATACTAAAACAGAAAAAGGGATAATTATGGCAAAAAGTATTTTCTCTTCTGGTTGGTGAGTTGGTTTATTTAAATCTTCTGCACTATCAATTATTACCAAAACCTTCAAGTGGAAAAAAAATGCAGATGTAAACAGAATTTTGGTACTCCACAGAGCACAGCTTGCAGAGGATTTTCAGGGAAAAAAAAAGTAGTTTCAGGAATTAAACTCAGGTGACTTTCTTTTTAATTGCACTTAAAAGTTGTGGGGAGAAGGGGGGTGCACAGTCAGAGGAGGCAGCCTCAAAGTATTTGGGGAGAGGTCACTGTGCAGCAGCATCGTTTTCCATGAGTTCACCAGCACAGGACCAGGCTGGTCCAGGAGTTCTCTTGGAGCAAGAGCACCTTGTCTGGGTCTCTCTTGCCCATGTCAATGAGCAGCAGCATCACATGTGTCATGGTCTGATACAGCTCAAATCTATTAATTCATTTTGCAGAGGGGAGAACGAGAGTTTGTCATGAGGCTTAGTCACTACTAACTTGAAACATAATTAAAATAATAACACAAAAAGCTCTATATACTGTGCCCTGAGGGTTGCTATGAGGCTTCCATGCAATGCAGGCAGCTGACTGCTTCGTTTAGCTTTTCAAAAACCTGGTGACTTTCTGAAGAGAATGCTTTCAGAGCCTCCTCTCCTGGCACTTTCAGTTTGCATTCCAGTTCCAACAACAGCCGCTCTTTGTGTGGCCCAGTTGCAGAAGCAGATGTGCTCTCCACACTCATGGAGAGAAGGCTGTACAGGATTGCTCTGCTAGGGCTGAGAAGTTGGTTCAGGGATAGGAATTGTATTTTTAAGCTGACATTTGCCAGAATTGGTGCTAGAAGATATAGTGCTGCCTCCCTCGCCTGCTCATTCCTACCCTCTCCCTTGAGTTTGCACAAGCCTGGTCTGAACAACAGAGGAATTAATCCAGTTGAAGTCTCAGCCAATGGGAACAAAAACACAGGCTGTAATCTGGCTTGGGTTTGTGATGTGGTTTTCCATCCAGCCACGTGGACATGTGTGCCCACAGGAGGCAGAGCTGGAGGGGAGGGAGAGAAGTGTCTTTCAGGGAGCTAGGGAGGAGGATGCAGGGTGGCCTCTAAGCTTGTGCTTCCTCGCAAGTTGAGGTCACATGGGATGGCTGAGTCTGGGGGTGGCTCTTAACCTGGGGACAATGACACCTATCTCCAGCAGAGCTCGGTGAGCCTTTGTGAAATTTTTGTGAACCTTACTTCCCTGTGCTGGGATGGTGCAGGCATGAGCGCCAAGCCCCACACCACAGCATGCCAGGAGCAGGATGGAAGTTCTGGAGCAACTGCATGAGCAGGAGCCCTCAGACAGCATTCCCCAGGCAGCCACAAAAATTGTGGAGATGGCATGTGGCAACCTGGGATGAGTATGTGAAATGGTGTGTAGGAGATGCTGGGAGGTGCCCCCACCCCAGCTGTCCTAGAATTTCACTCACAAGGTAGGTCATGAGCATTTATTGTACAACTTGTGTTCAGGGTGGCTTTTCACAATGAAGCTGCATAAAATTGACTTTTTGTGTGTTGAGAAACCAAGTCAGAGTTGTGGGGCACTTCTGCATCTATACACAAGCCTGGAGTAGGGATTTTGCAGGCTAGCTCCAGGCTTGGAGAAACAGAGGCATGTGGAAACTCAGGCTGTCCTCAAAAGAGGGCATTGCAAGAAAAGGTTTCAAGGTCCTTTACTAGTTAATGGTTGTTTTTTCTGTTTTGCAATACAGAACAACTAAATATTCTCATCTTGTTGGAACCAATATATCTTGTGTGACTTCTCTTTCATCTTCTTTCTTTCATCACCTTCTTTCTTTATCTCTGACTAGAAAAATATACATTAATTCCTGGAAAAGCTTACAAAAACCAAAAAGGTGAGTGAACTAATTTCACCTTTGTAGAACAGGGCAACTTGTTGGTACTTGCTGTCAGTGTGCATTGATTTTATCTGGTGGGAAGATGGTGGTGACACCAGCATCGAGGTGCCTTGCTCTAACAACTCACACATGTACAGGGGCTGTTGAGCAGATGGAGAGAGCTCAAAAAAGTGGTAGAAAATGTAGCATCTTCCTCTGTCTATTTTGGGTTGGGAGGAATCATGGACTGAAAGTGCCTTTCTCTCTTTTCTGCTTAGTTAAGATGACCATCTGAGGGGAAGAATAGTGGGATTTTCAACACAACTTCTGAAGACAGTCTTTACATAAGAAAGGAAGTTTAATGAGGCAAAGGTGAAGTGTGTGCTCAGCAGCAGTGGTTGGGCCACTCACCGTGGGTACCAGGCTGCGGGACAGAACATGCCACTTGTTAGGGAGCCCTTCACCTAGGTGGTATTTAGAGGTCATGAGAAGAAACATGCTGAAGTACAGCAGAGGTGAGGAGAAAGTCATAAAGAGCTTTAGGGTAAGGAGAGGTTATTGTGTTGGGCTAGTAAGAAAATAAAACACGAGTTCAAAATAAACAAGACTCCACCAGGTTTACTGTTCATGGAATTAAATGATTATTCCCAGGACCTCACCACAATTCTGCATGCTGTGACTGCTCAGATAAAACAACTTCTAAAATAACCCTTTCAGTATTTAGAGGCCAAGTCCTACCTCTGATCAGCTTATGATGCAACTTAGTAATTTTCCATTTCCAACCTGATAATATTCAAACACGCACTTTTGATGCTTTTTCCAAGAAGCACTCTCTCTTCTCTGAAAAAGTCATTATAAACACCTCATAGCCACCTAGTTATTTTCTCTGAAAGTCCTCAGGCCTGCTAAACTCTTGATGATGGTTGAGTGGTTGCTATACTAAAACTGCTGCCTCAGATTGATTGTTTCTGTTTCCTGTTACTTTCTACCTCATGGCTCATTCTATTCAGAGCATTTCTTTGTTGTGCACAATAGAAGTCTTTAGTCAACACACCTGTGTCTATACAATTTATGGTAATGCAAGTAAATAAATTTGAATGCATTACTGTACTAGTTCTGTCCTGAATGTGTGAGTGTTAGTGGTGTTCCTTCTAAATGGAAGGGTCCGGAAGTTGTTATGACAATGTCTCTAAAACACGCTCACCACTGCAAAGTTTCCTGGTTAAGCTTGGCACCCAGTTGTTTGTGGAAGGAGATTGAAAAACAGGATTGAGCTGCACCTTGAAGGGGCAGCCACGGACAATAACAAAGGAGGAAACAAAACTGCCACATCATTTACTGATCCCTGTGATACCATTGAATGAAAAGAGTCACCATCACCTTAATAACCGTGACAACAATTTGTGCTTTGTCACGGTGACTCTCAGCCTATTGTAAGTCAGGGTGTTATCCAAGACTGGCCTCAGTGAAAATGCAGCTGCTCCCACAAGTGTATTCTTGTCTTAGGATCACTTCTTAATGCATATTTATTTAGTAATTTACTTTCTGGGAACAATTCCATTCATGTTCACTTTTTCATTATCAGCAAAGTGTAACTCATTACCCTGTTTTTCAGAAGGCACAAATGAGATAGCAAATGAGCTGGTTGCTAGCTTAAAGCCATTGAGTGGGTCAGTGAGTCATCAGCAGAGCAGTTTGAACGGCAGGCAGGTTTTGTTTTGTGTTTCATTCCAGCAAAAACAAAAGAATGCAGGCTGGGAGAAAAATTACAAAACAAACGAACTGGAACAATCACTCCCAAGCTGATCTTGACCAGAAATTGGTCCAGAGTCTGACACTGAATGATGGTCAGTGAATGCCAGATCCTCATTTCATCCTCAAAAGCTTCCTTCTCCATAAAACTCCGGCAAGGTTGCTGTCTGTTGTCCATGGTACCTCTTTTTGGGTATCCTCACCTTCCTCATGGGACAGCAGAAGGAAGCACGGCCCATGTGACATCCTTGTTGCCATCCTCTTGCAGAGGGAGCAGAAGCCTTCTGATCTTGGTATAAATGAACAACTCATCCCTCAGCATTTTCCAGTCTGACTGCTTCCATACATGTCCTTGGTTATTAATACTGACCATTCCTTTGCCCTCATTTTACTGGGTTTTTTTCTGACATTCTTAAACTCATTCATTCCCGTGTCACCCATAACTACCCACAACTACAATTTTTGTGCCTGGATGCTGAAGGAGGGCCATAGGGCTGCCTTCCAGGGATTTTCTTGCAAAACACAAGTAAGCCATAGTTAGGAAAGTTTGAATGAAGTCTCTAAACACTGAGCTACCTGTGTGTACAAGTATTTGTTCTGCGCTAGCCTGTTAAGGCTTAAGAATGTGAACTGTTGATAGACATATTTCAGGTGAGTGAAAGCATGGGAGCTTCTAAAATTAAAAGACACAACAGCCTCAAAATGAAACTTCAAGCCAACAAAACTTTCAAGGGCAGAGAAAAAGAGGTAATATCTGGAGTGGAATTAGTTCAAGATGGAGGCTCTTAAATAAACATGCCTACATGTAGGTAAAGTTAAAAATATGCTTGCTCTCTATGTTTGACTATGGAGATCAATGGATCGGTGGAGACCAGTGGTTTGATTCAGTTGCCTAAACATTAGTGCCTTTGGAAGAATTTCAGAAGTCTGAGATGTGCCTGGCACTTAAAACATAAGGGAAACCCATGTCCTTTTGGGATGGCGGGATGCCAAGCAGGACACCCTCCCAGCACACAGGCAGTGCTGGACACTTATGTGTGACTCTTGTCTCTAGCCAGTACAGTCAGTAAAGCCTGAGGAGCAACTCGGGTTACCCTGCAGTAGGACTTGTGGGTGACCAAATAAATCACTTTGTGTGCCTGCATTGGCTGATAGCGTAGCTTTGACTGTACTGCCTGCAACTGAAGGTTTAATATCTAGTGCATATATAGATGCCTAAATTTATGCTTCCCGACCTTGGGTTGTCCTCAGTGTTTCAAAGGAGCAGTGGCAGATATGCAAGCATTTAGCTTACACAGCAGCTAATGCCTGCAACTCCTCAGCTTCATGACTTGCATGACTGATCTGGCCTTTTTTAAGTGCTCTGCCCTTCCAAAGAGATATGATCATATGGGAATTCTTTGAACACTTGCTTCTCATATGAACAGATCCCACTTCTGGTAGTGACCCAAACTGACATCTTCCTGCTCTGCTTCTGCTGCATGAACCAGTCTCTTTGCTGTGACTCCCTGCAACAATTTCAGTCCAGGAGACAGGTGAATCTATTGTTTCAAAGGATACTGTGGGATAGAGAAGAATTCAAGCTGCTGCTAACAGCTTAGGGTGTTATTATCACATAACACCTTAAGAGAGCTGTGCATTGAGTTTTAATACATGATTTATGATCTTCGCTTTCATTTTTTCAGCTTTGTTAAGATTCCTTTGCAGTCTAAGTGCTTTGCAGTTCACCTGGCCTGCCACATCTGTTCCTCCTTCAGAAGAGTTGATCTGTTACTTCTGACAATGTGGCCAAGGTGTCCTTTTGCCAGAACTTGTTTGACACCAGCAATGAAGCAAAGGGACTCTGAAATGTCACTGACAGCCATTTTGGCTGCTTCAGTGCATTTGCTGTTGTTCCACTGAGTGTGATCTAATGGAAAGCAAAATATTCTTATTATAGCAAACCATAATTCACTGGCTGAACTCTCAAGTGTATGCAGTGACCAGCATAACAGCTTTAGAGCAGCAGCTGGGCCAGGAATCTGTTGGCTGCATCATTCTTCCAGCAACATAGGAAATAACTGTTTTCCCCATCTGCTAAATGTCAGTAATTTAAAAAATGTGTTCATACTGCACTGGCATGAAAGCAAAATATGTTCTTGTAAGAACTTGTCCTGAGCTATCAGCATTTAGCAGACTGGCTTGGGAAGCTGAAAAGAAATGTATTCCCTACCCTGCAAGGGTGGTAAATATTAAGTTACATATTCAAACTGGAACAGCTCTGACAGAGGAGACTGAAAAACTTTCAGATAAGTTGGTGGTCAGATCACATAGCTGCAACATGCAAACCAAGTCCCTGGTGTGAGCCAAAAACATTATATGATAAATGATAACATGATAAATGTCCTCCCCAGTCAAGACTATGTCCTTTTCCCTGTGAAAGCAGGGATAGTACTCTCTTGTGGTGACCAGAAATTCATCCTGAATCCGTGAAATGTTTCCCTGATGCTAATGCTGTCAAACCTCATGCACCGTTGTGTCCTTTGATTTTAGCAAATGGGAATTTTTTCAGCTCATCCTTGTTGAATTGCACTCTGCTTTTTTAGGATCATGGAACCAGCCTGTTGGGATCATCCAGAAGTACAAATATTTTCTCCCAGGATGTTTACGGACAATAGATGGACACGAGGGAAGAGAAAGTGGGCAGAGTACTGCTGAAATACACATTTTTACACGATGTAACTCTTGCCTTGAATGTTCTTCCCCTCTTTCTCCCTCTTCCCCGGAGGCGCCAGCAGTGCTGCCGGCAACAAGCCCTTGATGGCTTTGGCTCTGCCTTTGCCCCGGTCCTCCCGGAGCTTCCCTCCGGGACTCCCGAGCCCCCCCGGCCGCAGCAGGGCCCCGTGCCCGGGCCAGGGACGCGCCAGCTCCGGCCCTGCCGCAGGGCCCGTCCCATCCCCGGCCTCTGCTGCCCTCCAGTGCCTCCTGCCCGGAACAACTCGGAGAGCAAAACCCTTTGGAGATCCCGCCTAGAGTGATGCTCCTCCGGGATGCGTGCGCAGCAGGTGCCGAATTGAAGATTGGAACGGAATTAATTGGGCAAGCCTTGTGCCCTTGACTGAAGGCAGGAAACAGAAGCGCGCAGCTGACATGAAGTCAGGCTGAGAAAGACAAGCTTCGCTGTGTTCCGTAAACCAACACAGCATTCCTGGTTATCTGAGTAACAATTCGGAGAGCAGCCTTATCAGGAATATTCCCTGCATAACCATTTGCACTGTAGTTAAAAGGTAGCATTATCCAACACAGAATGAGAAGTTGTGATTTGTTCTGAGGCCGCTTTCACTGAGAAAAACACAAGTTGCAGACTGAAAGACCTTTAATCTGAATTTATTCTCTTCCTTTAGAGAAATAACGTCAACAAATTTACTGTTTGGCTCAGGATAATCCCATACACAAATTTAACACAAAACAAAAGCAGTCTGTTCGATTTGGCTGTTTCTAATTAAATTCAGCAGAATTCTGACTCTACTCAGCTATTCTCACATCACTACAGAATCACAGAATCACAGGATGGGTCAGGTTTGAGGTCATCCTGTCCAGCCTCCTGCCTAAGCAGGATCATCCTAGAGTATGTGGTTCAGGATTGTGTCCAGATGATTCTTGAGTATCTTGAGTGAGGGATACTCTACAGCTTCTCTGGGTGACCTGTTCCAGTGCGCAGTCACCTGCACAGTGAAGTTCTTCCTCATATTCAGGTGGAACTTCCTGTTCTACGCAGGAATTTTACTTACAGAATACATGGTGTCCTTCGAATGAAAAAAGGGTACAGTGCCATAGGCTTGGGCAACATTTATCTTATAAGCATTCCACGAAAAGAAGCAGGGTACCAATTTATAGGCCTCTACATACTGGGTTTAAGTTGCTGTAATGGACACCATAAATCTATGCAAGACCTAGAGCTAAACTATGGATAATTTACAGAAAACTGGCTTTTGCTAACTAAATACTTCACTCATATTATTTAGCTGTTTTTGGAGGGAAATGATGACGTAATACACTCTGAAATATAGCTGCAGTACAGAAAAATAATTTTTCCCAAACCCTTAGGAAACAAGGCAAATATTATAAGAAATAAAGGATCCAGATAGTTTCTACTTTAATCCATGTTTACCTTAGCCGTGCTGGCAAATAATGCATTTCTCAAGACTTGCTTACAATATTTTTGCATAGTTTAATTGTAACTTCTGTCTTTCTAGCAGTTTTTACAATACAGACTCGGGCTTGACTCCCCAAAACCATCCCTGAATTTTGAAGCAAAATCATCCCTTTTGTTGTCTCATAATCATCACCACTGCCCAAGGCAGCCAGGACTAGAGGACATACCAGCACACACACAGGTCAGCTGCTCACTCTGGGCTGCAGTGAGGAGAGCAGAGGGGCACACAGATCCCCTTCTCCAGGCCTGACTCAGCGGCCAGAGCCGGACACCCAGTGCCCTTTGAAATGCTCTGCAGCACCTGGGCCACCTGCACAAGGGACATTGAGACAACTGAGTCCTGATGCCCGGACTTGATGTGCAGGTGAACACACCCACAGGCATGCAGTGGCTTTTCAGGTGCCCTAAGGAGCCCAGCTGCTGCTCCAGATGTGCATGGGTCCTGGTTCAAAGCCAAAGCTCACCTGGCTGCCTCGGCTCACCCAGATGTGAGCAACCTGGTTAGAAGAGGGAAATTGCTGCACAGAAGAAATTATTAGTTGAAAATCATGAGAGAGAAAGGTCTCCCAGCCTGGGACTGTGAGGCTGAAGACTAGGCCTGGGAACCACAAGCATCCTTGAAAAGTGCAGTCAGGGACCTGGAAACCAGAGACATCCCAAGGAACCAGGAATAAGGACAAACCCAAGGGACTGTAATGACAATTTACTGTCTGAGAAAGTGGAAAACAACATGGAGATATAAAATTGCTGTAAAAAATCAGAAAACAGAATCATCTATTGCCTGTTAGAGGTAAAAAATAGAAATTAACATCATTAACTGCTCAAGGTAGAATCTCCTACACACACTTCTGTCTCTCTGTTATAAAATGGACTAAAATTGTCTTCCTCTGAGAACTTTCCAGCTGAATCCCACATGAACTGTCCACTCTCCTGGACTCAGTGGGAGTGCTGGCTGACTCAAGACTCTGTGTCAGGGATCTGTTTTGAAGGAAAACTCTGCCTGTTTTCTTACTGCTTGGGTCTTTCTTTCTTCCCTTCTTTTGGGGATGGTTGGGTGTCCCCTCCAGGATCAGTTTGTTCCTCCCTTTTGGGATGGTTTGGTTTCTTTAGAAGTCTGGCTAATTTGGAGACTGTAATTATTATATACATTAAGCATACTTGCTGTTACATCATTGTTGATCAGTTTGTTTCACTGGTAAGCTGCAGTAATTGTAATAGTCCATACCTACTTGGTTGTTGCTGTCATCAGGGGTACTACCATACTGCTTGATGCTAGTATTGATTGACACCATACTATTGACTGGTATTGTATTATTGATTGCTGATAATAATCGTAATAGCTTGACATATATTAATTCATATTCACTTTATTAATCTTCATATTAGCTGTAATAACTATTGTTTCACTTGCTAGCAGCAATTTTTGTGGTAATCTGTAATAAAGTAGAGCACTTTAGAGGACAAAGCCTCTGTGTCCTTGTGTATTATGGAATCTTAGGCACCCACAGTCATGATCTCTGCACAGCCACAGGCCAGATAACCCTTCAGGTTGTGACCTATAGAATCACACTTTGAACCAAGTCCTTGGTGTCAAAACACAAGGAACAATTTTTGGCATCTCAAACTCTCTCATCTGTGGCACAACTTAATTTCTCTTCAGAATATGGAATAACTTTTTCCTTGAAATTTAGATACTTTAATTTTTGGTACTGTTACCCATACAGTCCAAATGAAAACATGTTCAGTTGCTAATCAGACATCTGATTTATCATCACTTCTTGTCAGGCATTTTTATCGCAACAAAAGACTGTGAAATTCATTGTTAAAAAGCAAGTTGTTGTCCTTGTAATAAAATGGAAAAGATAAAAGTGGCTCCAGTGTCACATTGTGCAGCTTATTGTGAATGTGGTTTGACAGCCTGGGTGTAACAAACATTCCAGTTGGCTGATATGAAAGCAAGGATCAGCCCGGGGCTCAGAAAACAAAGCATATTTCAACTGCAACCAGGTGTTCATCAGAAAGACAGTCTCGCAGTTTCCAACTGATTTTACAATAAGAATAATTTGTTTGTGCCATGTGTCAACAGTTTTATTTAAAGCACACAATGAAAAATACCAACATGCTGTTTTCCTCTTAATGACAACTTGCTGCACTACAAATTTCCATTTTTAAGTAGTAACATTCTCACATTACACTTACAGATTTTTTTCTGTTGTAATATGTTCCCTTGTGTTATCACAGTCCATCTTTAAAGTGTACACTTAGAAAACCCTTCTGTATGAGCAATCTAACACTTATAAGCCAGGAAAATGCTTTATACAAATAAGTTATATTTTTAACTTTTCTTGTCAATAGAGAAACTGCTAAGACTGCAACTAGAGTAACATCTTCCTTTCACAGTGTATCTAAATGTGTGTGTTCCCATTCTCACTACAGAAATTGCCTACTCCTCATAAGTTAGTTAATTGCTTATATTGTTATTGAAAATTTTCATTGAGATAAGTATGTCTTTTGCATGACAAAACTTATCTGGTGTTTACCAAATCTCTCACACCAGCTGTATAGAATTGCATGTATTTTCCTTTATTCTTTAGGGAACTTCTGGGAACAGAGCTCTGAGCAGGGTCACACTTGCAAATGAGCACCAGCAACTCATTTATTAACAAGGTTGTGGGTTTGATCCCCATACAGGCCATTCACTTAAAGGTTGGAATCTGTGATCCTTGTGGATCCCTTCCAACTCAGAATATTCTGTCATTCTGTGATGTTTCACTCTTTTTTATCCAGCAGCCATTTCAAAATGCATCCTTTTCTTTATTGTGGCCACCAGCAATGAGATTTTTACAGATTCACAGTTGAGCTTTTGTGTACTGTTCACATCTGTGCACCTTCTTTGGTGCTCTGATAGCCACTCAATTATGGATGAGAAAAGAGAAACTAAAAGACACAAGAGACCTACCTCTCAAGGAGAAGTCAAAGTATAAATCTGTGCATGACAATGTTTTTGATTACTTACACAAAGCAGATCTTTGACAAAAAAGATGAGAAGATTCATTTTAAAAAGGTCAAGAACCTATAGTAGGACTATTCGCTTCAATTGCATTCTCTGATCAGGTGAATTCGGACTTTGAAAAAGATCTCCCAGCTTGGGTAAACAGGTTAAAGTGGACTGAAAATTCAGTTCAACTGAGAATTGAAGTTACTGACAATTGAAAATTGAGCTTTCCTTTTCATCAGAAAGGGGATGAAAATCTCAGTTATGGAACATAAGGAAAGCTGCTTATGGAAAGATAGGTGTCGAAGTAGGTGCTTCTTCCAGTACATTTTTCTCAAGCATCCTTGAGGACTGGGAACAAAATCTTAAGTTTGCTGATGGTTCTAAGTGTCTCCATTTTGGCCTTTCCATGGACTGGAGCACCTCCCATCCTGTATGTTGCACAAAAACCTTTGGAGTGGATATAGGATTTCATTGAGCAGCCATTCCAAGGAAATACTATCCTTATGGAGTAATTGAGTCTCAAAAAAATGCCCTGTGCTGGTATGGTAAGTGAATGATGATGTTGAGGATCAGTCTAATACCTTCATGTTGGCTATAATTAGACAGTGATGTTCATCTACTTATGGATTTAGTTCTTATATTTTATTTTTCCAAATATAAATCCTTGAGAATAACTTCTGTAGCAGAAGTCCCACTGACTTCACGAAGGTACACAAGCTCATACAACTATTTGTGTGACTGCTGGGTTTGCAACTAGAATTACCAAGCCCAGCTGCTACTAAGGAAAAACTGCTCCTAAACCCAGTATGGTTTGGTAAGAGTTAAAACCGTGAGATAAACTAATCTAGCTTTCAGGATAATATAAATATTCTTACTCAGTCATTTCATTCATTGCATCCTTTTCCCTGCAAGAACTGCCATTTAAAAAACTCAACACAAAGCACTTTTCAACACCTCATTGGGCTTGGTTGATGCTGATTTTGCCTGCTTGCCTCTTTGAGGGATTCAAGTTTACTGGACTCTTGACTGCTCCACAGATGATCTTGCAGGTTAACTCCAAGAAGAGATTAAATGATCATGATCTCATCTTGATTAAGGACTAAACACAACATCTTCCTTTCAGCACCACTTTCCAACAGTAAGTTCCTGCCTCACAATCTCTAACACTCTCCCATGCGCCTAAACAGTCAGAAATAAACAAGAAAACAAACCCTAGCAAACGGCTTCACTCACAGACTGAAGAAAGCTTATTTTTCAGATCTGAATTTGGAGCACAGGTGTCGACTATTAAATGCATGGGCATTTTATACAGAATTTTGAGGATAACAGCTTATATTAATTTGTTTTGTTTTGGTTTGGTTTTTTCCTACTACTATTATAGCATTAAAGAAGATCCCTGTAGTGCTTTAACAGTCTGCATCTCACACAGTTGGAAGCCCTCTGCTCTACTTAATATTACTGTATAGAGTACTTCCTTGTACTTTAAAACTTCTTTTTGGTATATACAATATTTCAAGTTCAACCAAGATGTCATTATTAAACATCTAGAGATTGATAATACGGTACCAGACAATGAAAGAACACCATCCAATAAAATAGAACATACAAATAATTTTCACAGTTCTAACAAAAGAAGGTCATACATAAAAATGTCACAAATAGCTCAGTACATAGTATGATTCAACATAATATTAAGTCCAGCTAATAGTGTCACATATGAAGGGCCAAATCCTGGCTCAATGTGCAGTTGAAGCCTAAACAGATGCCTAGAGAAAATAATGTAAAGCCACCCTGAAGTGTTATATTGGTAACAATACCATCTGTTAATCTACCTAAGATTTTTGGCCTGAAGTATGTACCTAACTTGTGCTACAGAAGGAACACATGGCCAGCGGTATTCAGCTCCTGTCCTAGGACATGTCTTCATGGATTTGTCGTGGCCAAGGGCACTGGACGCAGAGAAGCAGTCTTCCTTCTGGGTATGACAGTTTTATCTACTGTTCTGCCAGAATTTGGCCAAGAGTTCAAAATCCTGTACATCTTATTCAGTAGTCCCACTGAAGTCAATGGAACCTTTTTTTTGTGAGTAAGATGAAAAGGATTTGGCCCCCAAAATTTTTAACCCTTTAAGTAGTAAGAAGTTTCATTGCACTTAGCCCATCATTCATAAATAATTTAATACTCAAAAACAAGATGGTTGTTGATGTATATGAAGTGCTGGCTCACAAAGCATACAGCAATGTCTGAGTATTCACAGCATTTTGGAACTGATTTCATAAAGGGAAAGAGAGACACTTGCATATGACAATTCCATCCAATGTCTGTTTGAGGCCATAATAGTTGTTTTTTCAATTTGTAAATACAACATTTTGGATACCTTGTAGAAACTAAATAACTACACCATGTATACAGTTATAATTGCATGTGTACAGGTGTCTTCACTGGACTGGATGGATAAAAAAAAATTACAGAAAAATATTGGAACAGATGTTTATTTCTAAAGAGCTTCCTAAATGCATTCATATGGAACACATGGTCATGAGTTGTGAAAAGAGAAATTTTTCTCTCCTTCAGGAAAAGCTTTTGGTGACTGGAATGGGCAAGAACAGAATTTTCATACTTAAAGAAATCTTACTCTGTTACTCTGTTTCACATTTGTTATTAATTTGAATTATGTGGGATAGAGGACAACTATATGCCAATTAAATGAATCAAAATTATATGACAGTGCTACTCTGACCTCAAGTCATTGCAAGGCAGTATATTCTAATAACATGCAGCACTCAAAAATACAATTTGAAATTCAAAATTATGCAGTCAGGATGCAAATATGAGCCCTAAGTTAGAACTGGAAAACAGGACCGAGTACCATGGAGTTTAATCCCAACCGACAGAGTGAATTACTTCATCTCTAATACCATGTCACGCTCATCCTGATCCTCAATATACAGCTTTAACAAAGCTGCAAAGAGCCTGGGTCTTGAAAATGCTTGCCTCGACAACATCTGCACTGACAGACAATTTTATAGTGTTCGCTTCTTGCAAATGAGATAAAAATTTGTCTGCCTCATAAAAATTGCTAAGAGCATGGCTTCTCATTGGCACTGAAGCCTGGAGGTGTCAATGATAGTCTGAGGAAACTGCATGTGAAGCCTCTATGAATTCGTTAAGGTGAGTGAACTGCTGCCCTTTTGGTTATATTAAATCATTTTAATTCCTTGTATTCCCTCTTTCCTTCCCAAAAGAAGGATGTAGACATTTTGTACTGACAGCAGTCCTTTGGTATCAAATCCTCAGGGGACATGATGGGCTGCATATCCCTTTGGCTATGGGAACAGGCTTAGGTTTCATGCTTAATTCCCCCACTTCATGCTGAAATCAGGATAAAAAGTTTTTGGAAGGTAAACTAAATTGAGTGAAGACTCCACTCTATTCACTGGGAAAACTTCAATACAAAGAGCATTAGTCTAGCCTTTGGAATAATGTGACTGAAATCTCCATAAAAAGGGCTGTAATGAAGGCTTCAGAAGGAGATGCACAACGGTATGCCCAGGAGAAGGTTTCTTCGGGTGTTGTTGTGCCTACACTGGGTAAGAAAGGTGTTAAGGTATCTCTTTGGTTCTACTAAGGGAGTTTTCCCATGACTCCCTGTTTTCCTTACAAATTCTAAAGGGCAGATCCTGAAGTCTTTATTCCATCTTTGTTCCTCACTCCACTGGTTCCTGCTGGAGTAACGTAAGGGAGTTTGCTCTGTGCATCTTCCCCATGTTCAGATGCCATTAGCCCTTGGTGTCTCCTGGCATGAACTCAGCTTCCAGGATTTTCCACCTGGAATGAGAGGAGTGTCTCCCTGGCATGAGGAGGAGGATGAGATGATGCTCCTTGGTGTACATGGAGGTCAGAAGAGCCATCCAGCACCCAAGGTAGCACTTGGGGCTGGCTCATAGTGCTTACAGGAGCTGAAGTATTTTGTGGATTCAGATCTTGAAAGCCATGTCACAGCACTTTATACAGGAATTAATGGGTTTCATGGCAGAAGATGAGGATATTTTTCTACCTTCTGAAGGAGAAAATGCTTTGAGAATTCTTTGTGAATATCCCTGCCCCAAAAGGAAAGTATGCACATGCTATATGCAATAGTTTTTGTTTGCCTTTTTTTTCCCCCTTCTGTTTGTGAAAATAGAAAATGCTTAGAAAAGAACAAAACTGATCAATTTTATGATGGCATGGAACATTTCTGATCTATACTGAGATTTATTACTAGTCATATTTGACTTTCATATGGGATTCTGAAAGTGTTTAAAACTTAGTATTAAAAAGCCTCATAACAATCTTCTGAAGCAAGTTTATCTCAGTGTTACAGGTAAGGAAACTAAGGTATAAAGAAATGAAAGGAAATTATTTGCCACAGATAGTATAGTAAGTCAGGAAAAAGCAGCAAAGTCAGGAAGAGAATGAGATTCTGCGATTATGGGTTAACTCTCTGTTCCTGCTAAGAAAACTGATCTTATCCCTAATGTGCTGTTTCATGCCACCTAATACTAAAGTTCAGGAAAACTGGCCAGTTTGCACTGTTAAAACATTTGCAAAGCCAATGTTTTTTTTTTTTCCACATAAGCACAAAAATTCTACTTAAAGGGTTAATTATACTGCTGGGCTGGTAAACAGTTCTACTTGTTGCTGGTGAGACCTGTCTAGATACTGACTGGGACAGAAGAGACTGAGCTGGCCCTGGACTCCCTCGTCTTGGTGTTGGGCATGGATATAGTACAGCAGGATACGCCCACAGTGGCCTCAGGCAGCTCATCTTCCTCTGTCCATTCATTGAGATCTGGGTTATAGCACTGAATGCATTTCTTGTACTTTTTCTCTATTTCATTCCAGCCACCCACTAAGTAAATTTTCCCATTAAGGGTGGAGGCGCCAGCCGTGCTCACCCCGGTCTGAAGTGGCGCCACGTAATTCCACTGCCCCGTGTACGGGCTGTAACGCTCCACAGGGAGAACATCGACCCTTTCAGCTCGCCCCCCCAGCTGAGACCCACCCATGACGTAGACCCTCTCCAGAAGGGACACTGCGCAGTGCCAGCCCCTCGGGGTGCTGAGGCTGGCCTTATCCTGCCAGCTGTCTTTGCTGGGGTCGTACATGCACACCGAGCGAGAGTAAGCGTTATTGATGTAACCTCCCGTGACCAGGATCTGGCCATCCACCACTGCGCTGGCATGGCAGCACCGGGGCACCTCCAGCGGCGCCTTCATCTGCCACTGATTAGTTGCAGGCACGTAGCACTCGACAGAGGAGAGGCAGCCCTCGGAGTTGCGGCCACCCACGGCGAAGAGGAGGCCATTGAACACATTCAGGCTGAAGTGGGTGCGCCGCTGATTCATGTTTGCCAAGTGGATCCAGCTGTTGAAACGAGGGTCGTATCTGAAAGGTGAAAAAAAAGAAGGTAACAGTCTTATATACTGCTCTCCTAAATTATACAGGACTCCTGTGCCACTGCTGCAAGAGCAAAGGTGCTAAAACTTTAGTTAGTTATTTAGCCTATTAAAAGTCAGCATAATGAAACTGGTACTGCTGATTAAATTTCCAAATAAATTTAGGTTTTGATTAGAGAAAAAACATGTTTGTATCATTCTAGCCTGGTATTATTTTAATGATGTAAATATGATTCTCCTGTAATTTGATTTTGTACAATAATCTCATTAGAATACTGGGAAGAGACACTTTCAAGATACAGTAGAAATTTTAGAAGTTTCTTTGCAATTTACACCCACAGCAAAGATGTCTAAATTTACCCAAAGGGTTTTTAAAAACTTTAGACAGTGATTTATACTTGCATCCTCTTAGTGCTTTCTAAATGGTGAATATGCTTTCCCTGCCACTCACATGGAGTAAGTTTTATGTGGAAACAGCATCTGTGCTTTCTAACATCATTCCTATCTGAAAAAACATTCTTTGTCCTTGACACTTAAATGAGCAACTTTGAAATAGGAAATGGCAAATTATGAGTCCTGAAGATGTTGAGTGAGGTACATTAGCAGACCCACACACTACTGTTGCATGCTAAGGGGACCAGAGAATCACATGAGAAAAAGACTATGGGAATGTAAATACTGATTGCTTTATGTCATTCAGCATTGTCATCTGCAAGTCCACAGACACACTGATGTGACTGGACATGCTCACAGTTAATGGCACAATGAGGATTCCCCCACCTCCTCTCTCCTACCAAGGTGTGCAATGAGCACACAGCTCCTTGTGACAATGGGAGGCATAGCTTAAAGGCAGAAGGTCAAGAGAGCAACAGCGTAACCTCTTTTATGTGAGGTATTTTTCTGACAAAGTAGTTTACACAATAAAATTGATCTAGAGAAGGTTCTTCATTCATTAACTTTGTGTACTGGTTGATGTCCTCAGGAGAAGCTGACTGTTCCTTCTGGGAGCAGAAAAGGAAGCACTGGTAGGACTGTGGCTGTGTAATACCATTGCATGTAGGTAGTCTGTTAGTAGATAAAAGGTAGATAAAAGTTTTCTCACCCCCAGCCCTTGCTTCAAGCTACTGTGCACGGCCAGCTTTCAGGCTGAACTATTTAAAAACTAATAAAGTACCACCCATGAGACATCGCATGTTAGTGTATGCACTCTTCTGACCTTGCTGTCACCAGTGCAGTCTCGGATGACTATAGATAGGAACTGCAGTATTTCAGAAGTGAGGTATTATTTGGGGTACACTGTAAAAGACAGCCTTCAAGCAATGGTACCATTGTTTCTAAACTCTAGATAATAATAATAAAAAAATAAAGGATATGAAATGCAATATAAAAGCTGTTGAAAATATGATGAATGGTGCATAGAAAGTGAAGTCTGTAACACCTAAAAGGTGTTTTTCCGGACTTTCTGTGAGGCATCAAAAGCTTTCAAAAATTTAAGAAGTCTCCTTAGAACATCCCATGACTTTCTATTTATGTTCCTATCTATTTCTTCCACTTGGAATAAGTTTTCTCAGTTTTTCCTCACTTTTCAGTGCGCACGTGTAACCATGGTGAAGTTTTTTGGAGAACTGCAGTTGCATATTTCTGCTCATTCAAAGTTTAATATAGACTAGCATCTGTAACTCCCCCACATTGTCCCCTTTCTCTTTATCCAACTGGTCCATGTTGCATGACAAACCAGCTTAGTCTAACTACCTGCTTTCTGTGGAATAGATACCTCTATCCCTTTTAAAGAAATAGCCAGTTACCTGCAGAAATTGCTGACTGCATGCTTGGCTTGGTTCCTGGCATCATTCTGGTCTTCCCCACCAGCCACATAGAGAAATCCATCCATCACTGTGACACACTGATTAAAACTTTTAGCAGGCATTTCACTTAGCTTCTTCCACCCATTTTCAGGATCTCTGTATAAGATGTCTCTGCTAAGAGACTTTTCTGTTAAAGCAGGGCGTCCCCCAACAGTAACTAAGACTCTGAAACCTCCGCGGATCCTTGTTCTTCTGGACTGAAGTGTATTCTGGTGATAGGGAAGCAAGTGATAGTTCATGGCATCCACTAGGAGCTTATGGCAGTCTGCATCTTGCATCATTCTTGGCACAGTCTGAACATAATTGACGAGGTCTTGGGCTGAGATGGTACCAAAACGGATGTTACTTAAGAGATTGGCAGCAAACTTGACTCTTTTTTGGTCAAATTCCAGCCATTTTATTGCAATCTGGAATGCAACAATTTCAGAAGGCAACTGCAAGTCATCATCCGCAAGAAGTTCATTAATCTGATCAAAAGTAAGTTTTAGGAACTGATCAGTTTCTGAAAACTCAATGAAGTTGTCTTTAATAAATTTGTGTGCTGCCTCCTTGGTTGTTTTTAGTCCATATGTTTCTGCAATATTGGCAATGTACATACAGTTCTCAACACTGATTTCTTGGACTAGAAAATCACAGCACATCTTTGTAAGGGTGTGAATCTGCAGATAAATTGCTGTGGAAATGATACTCCCTATTGTGTAAAGTGAGAGAGTAAGTTTTCCAGTGTAAGCATAGGTGATAACAGTAGCTAGACCCAATGGGGACACATCATTGAGGTCCACTCTTTGAGTGGATGGATCTTTCTTTAAGATGTTGTGAAAGTATTCACTGCTTGAAGCTATCACTGCCTTATGAACACTGAAGGATTTGGTTTTGGTACTGATAGTCAAGTCACAAAGGAAATTTTCTTGTCTCATTTTGCTTAGACCTTCCAAGAGGTTTGGGCAGTATGATGGGTCGGAAACCTCAGATGAGATGCAGCTGAAACCATTTCCTCCTTCCAAGAGTCCATTCAAGCCATTTAGTTTACTGAGGGGGCCATCTTCCACAATGATAGTTGTTTCATTGATCTCTGCTTTGTTCTTTTTCACATTCTTCTTCTTAGGGGCCATGACTGCAATGAAATATTACAGCCAAGCACTTGCTAAAAATAAAATTAAACACCACAGTTGTGAAATTTAATAGCTATGTGATTATGCAACAAAGCTAACCTTTATCAATACATATAATGCCATAAAATCGAACACACAGGATAATCTGTCTTCCTAAATTCTAGGTTGTAGCATGGCTGTTTATTAATAACAATCAATACTCCAATTGTGAAGAATACACCCACAAGTAATTCAGTAATTCCTTTTTGTTTTAAATAACAAGGTCATAAATTAACATTCACCTATGATCATCACATTCAGAAAGTTAAATTCTCTAAATGGGTTTGCCAGAGTGTAAAATTTTGTATGTATATCAGACAGGTTCTAGACCTGAATTCATTAGCCTGAAATACAGGAAAATATGGGCCCCCAACTTAGTTCATCCTTACTCCAGGGCTGGTACAGACTTAGAGGTGAGTTCAGAACTTGACCAGGAAATATTAAGACTGGAAAAATTCTTAAAGAAACAAAAGCGAGATGAGCCATAAAGAGAAAGAGAATTTTAATCTGATGTCATATTGATTTTAGATTTAGGTTCTGCTCCAAACTGCTTCCATGTTTTTGAAACTTTTGATTTTTTTAGACTGATAGGGTTCTATTTCCCATGTCAGATGCGCAAATATTTTCTGCTCATAGCATACTTTGATTGCTTTTCAGTATCAGTAATTTGAAATCTATAATCCTACTTTTAGGGTGTTATGGAGATTTAGGGAGAAGAGATGTCTAACTTCTATTTGAAAAAATGTCATGCAAACTATCAGGATGCGTTATTTTAAACAAGTTTGGCGCATGTGAAGATAATCAGTCCCATGCAGTTATGTTAGAACGCATATTTAAATTATGTGTATCAGCTCTAGGCAAGCTCTCAATGAAATGAAGAGCCACATTTTTGTCAAATGCGATGTGAGACAGCCCCTAGTAACAAAGGAGTTACTTCAAACAAAAATATACATGTGCAAATATACTTGAAGGAAAACACTGATCTTCAATAACACAATTTAAGCAGAATTGTGGAGATCAGCATTCAAATAGATTCAAACACAGCATTTATCTCCAGTATATCCATTGATTTTAAAACAATTTACACATGCTAATTTTCTTTGTGATCCTTGCAGTCATAAAAACCTTAACATGAAAAAATGCTAATTAATGATAAATCAAATGGCTGGTTTATTGTAGATAACTTAATAAAAAGACTTCAGTAATATTTCAGTCTAGAGTCTCAGCACATCATTTATTCCTTAAGCACACAGCGTGTAACAAAATGGTAATTTAATTATAGAAAGGAATGGCTGGTGCCTGTGAGCAGCAGCAGTTTTTGCTGCTGCTGCTGGGTGAGGACCATGTGCAGAGCAGGCGAGGGAGAGGGCCATGTGTGCCCCAAGTGTCAGTGTCAGCCCGTGCTGACGTGAGCTGAGATCCTGCTATGCCACTGTGCCAGCGCAGGGGTCAGCTGCTGCCCGGCTCCCCCGCTCCGGCTGCATTCCAGGAGCTGCATCTGTTGAGACCTATCAGAGTCACCTCCCAGAATAGCAACCTCCCTGCAGCTTGCCATTTTAAGACAGGTTCACTTGAAGGCAGAGCTGGTGTTTTAGTACACTTGGCTGTTTAACACAACTTTTGTTGCAAAAAACCGTATGATGTTGCAAGTGTTGTGTGTATTTGTTGGCATGGAAAAAAAGTGAAACAAAACTTGTGAATGTCTTTGTCTGTTATACACATATAGTTATAGCTTTGCATATTAATAGTCACAATTTTAAAGTTGGCGAGTGCATATTCTTTTGGCAGCCATATCTGTTGTTCTAAGTATTTTTAGAGACTTGTAACTTAAAATTTCTAATATATGTAGCACTTAATGTTTATTGCCTCATTGCATCATTGCAGAACTCATTTAAATGCGACACTTTAAGCTCTCTGTTCAAAAATTCTCACTATCAGAAGTTTTTTTCCTGAGAAACACTTTTTCATCAGCAGAAATTTCACAAGCTAGCTTAGTGTACAAGTACTGTAAGTGACGGGACGTAAACCCAGTGAAACAAATAAAATAATCCTATAATAAAACCAAGTTACTGCACTTTGAAAATTCTGGGCGATTTGGTCTTCTATAATTGTTTGCTTTCACCTAATTTATTATAGCTTAAGTACCAGTCATGCCAAAGGACACCTGGGGTCCCCAAACAATGCATTCAACCAACCAGCCTCCCCCCACTTTAAAGTGCCACCTTTTAAAACCTATCAAAGTGAGGAGTTAAAAACCTCTTACCCTCCTCAGAAAGACACAGTCCCAGAGCTGTCCGTGAAAATGCCTCTTCTTTGGAAAATGCGAACACAAAAAGAGAGGAATTGTGGGAAAAAAGAGTGAGAACGATCAGAGGCCACTTGCTAAGTCCCAGCTCACTGGTTGTCAGTGAGGCACTTCTCCGTCACAGTGAGCAAAAGAGACCGGAGCCTGTGCTCGGGTGCTCTTTAAAATGACCCCTCCTCTCCATGCCTTGCTCCCTGCCTCTGCCCAGCCACGGGAGCTCAGCTTCCCTGGGCTGCCTGGGCACTGGAAATCAGGAGGACAAGCCTGGATCCTGCAAATGCACAGGTACAGGGGAGGAAAGGGAGGGGAAGGTGGAGATAATTACAGCAGGTAATAATTGCCCAGGTGAGTGTAGGGTGAACCACGGGTTCCCCCAGCGCCCAGCTGGGAGTCCGGGAGAAAGCCATGAGGCTAGGGAGGGGCACAGGTTCAGATTGGACATAAGGAAGACACTTTTATGATGAGGGTGGTGAGGCACTGGAACAGGATGCACAGAGAAGCTCTGGATGCCCCATCCCTGGAAGTGTTCAAGGCCAGGAACTTTAGCAACAGTGTTCAAGGATGTTAAACAGTATTCAAGGATGGAACTTTAAACAACTTTGTCTAGCAGAGGATGTCCCATGGCAGGGGGGTTGGAACTAGGTAGCCTTTGAAGGTCCCATCAGAACCCATTCTATGATTATATTATCCTGTGACCTAAAATAACCCACAGAAAACACCACGCAAAAGCTGGCACTTCACACTTTCTTAGATTTTCCATGCCTAAATGCAGGCAGAGGAAAGGAGACCAGCTGACAGGGATTCAGTCATATCCTGTTTTGTGGAGTTATGTCACTGCTTCCATAAAGACTTGCCTCAGCTTTCAAGGATAATGGCTCACATCCTGATACATTTTCAGAGATGTCTGAAAATTCTGTCTCTCAAGTGTGTATCCTAACTTGGTGGTTATACTGGACACTGAAATAGCTTACTTCCACATCCTTGCCAGGCAACCTCAGGAATAATATAAAGCCAAACCTCCACATCCCAGGAGAATTTCATCCCCTGGGAGAGAGAAAAAGAGTGCAAGTGTCTGCATGGGAAGGGAAGGGTATTGGGGGAAGTGGAAGTCTGAGAATGGGAAGATTTTCTCTTGGCTGTGCTTTGTATAATGCTTAATCAGACAGATTTATTGGGTTGCCTTCGGGCTTGGATGGGCTTTTACAACAACCACTGCAAAGTAACCCTTGTCCTTTTGAACAAAGGACATCGATGCGCTGGTGGAGCTACAGAACATCACAAGGTATGAATGAATAAACAGAATAGGAAATTAGGGTCAGTCAAATGTGCGAAATCAGAGTGAAGGAGAGGGACATAGGGCTCAGCCCTCCCAAAAGCAATAAGGTAACCAGCTTTCCTTTTGAAAAATAGGGCCACAGCTATGAAAAAATCAAGGATAAAGCCTTATTTTCATAGAATCATGGAATACCAGATTGGGAGGAATACCAAGGATCATTTGGCCCCACCTTTCTTGGCAAAAGCATTGTTTTGACAAGATGGCCCAGCACCCTCTTCGGTAAATCTAAAAAGTGTCCAACCTTGGGGGACCCACCACTTACTTCCCTGGGGAAATTATTTCAACGGTTGATTGTTCTCATTGTGAAAAATTTTCCTATTGTGTCAAAACATAATCTCCCCACGAGTAACTTGTACCCATCCCCCCTCATCTTTTCCTTGTGATTCCCTATAAAAAGGAAGTCTCCATCTACAATGTCTTTTTTTTTCCTTCACAGGTAGATTCCTACTGCCTGAAAAATACAACTAACTGTAGCATTAATTTAATATGTTGGATGACACATATCATCATCTTTAAACATCTCAATATATTTTAATTTACCAGTTCAATCCAAGTATAAAAATTCTTACATCAACACCTATCTTTAAGATTTTTAAGCCTTGCATTGATAGGATCAGTTATAATGATTTTTATGCAAAGAATTTATTTTGCACTATGCCCATCAGTTTTAAGAACTTGTAAAATATTAGGTCTTGTAGGTAGTACAAGCACATTTTTAAAACAGTACTACCAAACATATATCTTATCAGTGAACCACAGTTACTAAGTGTTCCCTTCTCTAACAGCTCACGCCCAGACTTCTATCAATTTTCATAATTTTAAGATGCCCTAAAAGGCCAACATTTTTCAGAGAAAGATTATTTTTTTCTTTTGTTATTTTTCAGCTAGTTGGGTTTTTTTTTATAAAAGGAACACTTACCCTATGAACAAACACACATCATGATATGTAGAAAATAAAATATTATTATATAATTTTCCTATCTTTAAAATTGACTAGCACATTGTAAAATAAACTTAATTCTTATTCAGTCTCTACGAATGTGCTCCCACCATCCTTATATGATTCACTGTTGAAAATCAACAGAAACAACAATGGAGAAGCATCCTCAGTGAAAAGACAAACCTAATTTCTAATTTCCAGAAAATACTGAACATGCTTTGAGCTGGGCAGTGTAGAGATAACCATCTTTTGGGGATTGAGCCAACATCTCAATATACTAAAACTGACAAAGTCAAACATCTCACATAGTTCTGAAACTTTGGTTCTATGTTAGGACAAAACCTTTGGTTACTTGGTCTTCAAGATCAGAGGATGACTGATAGCGTACTTGGATATTGTATGGCACACAAGCTGGTTTTGGAGGTAGTCATTCTCATTTTCCATTAATTAGCACACAAAAAAGTCTTTTAAAAATAACTAATTCAGGATCAAAAATCATATATTTGCATAATGCAGATCAGATAGCTACATAATTTACATAATACAAATGATACCGTTTTAAAAATCAAACTTTGATTTAATATACTTTTTAATTTTCAGATAGTCTTAACATTGTTTCCCTCATATCTTGAAAATAGCATGCTCTTTCTGCTTATTTCCTTTCAAATGGCATAGAAATTAATTGCTATAAAACATTTTTATATTGACTGAAGTCCTTGCAAAGATTGTTGTCTTCTCACTTAAAAGAGGGAGTAGTACCTTTTTTTAAATTATCTTGAGCTTCTCAAGATGTATCCTTTTAGGTATGAGTGAATCTTGGGAAAAAAATTATTTAATTTTCCTCATAATCAACTGATCTATATGAGTGACTAAGGACAATACTGTCAATCCATGCAGCAGTAGTAGGTCATGAAGCAATGTTTTAACATTTTTTGAATAAAAAGTGGAAACATTTCAAGAGATTTGTTCTCAGCCTAGTGAATAAAAACAATTGTTATTATTTGCTCCATGTTCACAGTTCAGAATCAACAATAGGGTAAGTTCTTTTGTCAGCGAAGACAGGCCTTTAGGCAATTATAACCATCTTTTCTAATCCATGCACAACCATTACTGCACTCTTTCTGGAAATATAAAGCCTTCTGTTTGAAGTCAACATGCTCTGATTTGTTGGTGGAACTCAAGTATCACAGCCATGTGGAGATATAAACTATGGTCAACTAAAGATGTTAACAAAACTCAGGCTCAGCTCTAGATCATGACTGTTTTGTTTGCTCAGATCATTTTGTGTATGCTCAGCCAAGTACCACACATCCTCAAGCCAAAATTTAGTTCTCTGTGATAAACAGTTGTGAAAAATATCTTTAAATGCACTAATCTGAATGTATTGAGTAATCACACCAGTAATGCCTTTAGGAAGGATGAAACTCCTTATACAGACTGCAAATAACTGTGAAAGTACACTGAGCTTCAGTGGAAACTGCAGTCTTTTCAAAAAAAGAGATGGAAAAGAAATGTGGGTTTTTTAAGCTGCTGAATAAATGTAAAAACATTGTTAGGAACAAATGCACAGGGCTTGATTTCACAGAGGTAGCTCTGAGGAACCGTGTTCAGCAAGACACCCAGACCCAGTGGGGCACTCAGACCTGCCCTGGTACGCGATCATTTGGTCCCACTTCCTTGCCTAGTTGTGCCCAGCCAAGCTTCTCACATCGACCTATCCCCTGAAATTCTCACTGGGCTCTTCTTAGCTCAAACAAAGCCTGTTCCTCTATGTGGCTTCAGTCTTTTCTTGGAAACTCATTAAGCACTGCCAGTAGGGTATAGAGAGGTCCTTAAGAGAGTTTGCAAGCCTTGGAGCAGAGCTGATGGCACAACACATCTCTTGAGCATGTAGTGCCACAGCAATTTTTGGAGGTATATTTGTGCCTATGTCAAGCCCACTTCTTCATTAAGAGGAGTCACACATCAATGCCAAACAAACAGATCCTTGTAATAATCAGCATTGGCTGCAGTTTTGAAGGACTGACTAAACTTGGAATTCTTTCCTCTTGACAGTTATGACAGGCAATACGAAAAATGCTTCAGTTAGATTTGGGCTAAAAATATTTTTCTTGTTCTAGGAAAACTTTTGAAATTTTAAGTGTTGTCTTCACTGTCACAAAATCATGATCTTTCAGAATAATTGGGCAGCAAGAACATCTTCCTCATCCCAGGAAATCCAGAAGCTTGATAATTAGGCTTTCAAACAACATATTGGAATTCTAGCTTCAATCACATAATCTGTATGACAATCTGACCCTCAACTTCTCTACTCAATAATGACTTTAATCATAATGCTGATGTGAGCTGAATTTCCCTGAAGATTTCTGCTGCACAAATCCCACTTTGTATAAATAATGTTACACTATTTGGGCCAGAAAACTGAAGAGTAACTAGTTGTGGACCTCTGCTAAGGTAGGGTTAATGAAGTTTCTTTATATTGTGAAGATGAGCTAATTATTTCTGTAAAATACAAACATGAGTATGGGAACTGGAGAACCAGTCTGCATCAGGGACCTGGATTTATTTTTTCCATTCCCAACCTGAGTGCTCTACCTACTGTATTGCCCTATCAGCTATTTTGGTTTCTCTACTGATGAATTTGCTATACAGTGTGCCAAGCTGTAATAAGATCTATTTTGCAAGAGCAGCAACCCTAACGTGCAAATACCAGACTTGTGCCTACTTAAAATTCCGCTGTAGTTCAGACTAGATGCACTTTTTTTTAACACTTCCCCCAAAACCACTTTAAAGAGTGAAAGGTGTTGCGTGTACCTATTCTCATTATCTACAGTAACTTCCAGGAAATTCTGCAAACACACAGATTTTTCTAGGAAGGACTCATTCATCTCGGGAGTCTTTCAAGCCCACGCTCAGTCCCGGCAAGCTCCATGGCAGAGATCCTGTTTCAGACGTGCTGGTCACACAGCAGCAAAGACTGATTCCCTGTCATAAGCTTCTTAGGTAATCCATGGGAGAGCCCGGCTGAAAATTGCAGGCCAAAAAAAAAAAAAAATTAGGCATCAGGCTGTAAGTAAGGCAGGACCTAAAGAAAAGGATGTCCTCTTCAGGCCGAGCAGGACTGCGGTGGGCTGCCTGCGGGAGGGAGCCACTCACGGCTTCACGGCTTGGCCTCGCTGCCCCAGCACAAGGCACCCTTCCACAGGGCAGCCTCGCTGAGGCGCCGGGGATGCCACGAGGTGACTGCAGCCAGCAGAACAGCAGGGCACCAGCGAGTGACACTCTCCGTGTCCCACTGGCGCCGCGGCTCAGGGAGCGCTCGGGCTGCTCCCAGGCTGGCACGGCCGCCCTCAGGGGCCCGCCCTGGCAGGGGCACGGTGCGCGCCGTGGCGTTCCCTGGGCAGGCCGCTCCCTGACTCATCTCCAGGGGCTCCCCCGGCTACGCCGTGCTCGCTCAGCACCGCACCGTGTGCTCAAATGGAGTCCCGCGGGGCAGAGACAAGCACACGGTCCGCGCTGTTACTGCTGGTAGCTGGGCAGCGAACAACCAGCCCGGCTGCTGCTCTCGGCAACCAGCCCGGCCGGGAGCAACGGCCAATGGCGGAGCCGGCGCGGCTACAAGAGGGGCGGGCGGTGGCAGAGCGGCCCCGGCGGCGCTGCCGTGGCGGAGCAGGGGCGGAGCGGCGGCGGTGCCATGGAGGAGAAGGAGCAGGGCGGCCCCAGCAGCCGTGGTGCCATGGGGCCCGGTGCCATAGCGGAGCAGGGGCGGAGCGCTGCGCGGAGCGTGTTGGGGCTGCAGGCGCGGCTGCGCCGTGCGCAGGAGCCCGCCGAGGTAGCCGGCCGGGGACGGAAGTGCGGCCGCTGCTGGGCTGTAGTTTCTGAGCTTTTCTGTGTGAAATAGGCGCCTCTGCTTGGTTTTAACGGCGCACATCAGGGCGAGCGGGGGTTGTCACGCCCTGCCCTGCTGTTTTTCCTGGTCCAAGGAGGACTAGGATGTTTCTGTGAAACAGCCCCTGTAGGGTGGCCCGGCTGCTCCGCGGCTGCCGGGAGCGGCCAAGGAGCGCCGGCAGCGGGCAGCGATGGGTGCGGAGCGCGGTGGGAGCCGCTGCTGCGGCGGCGCCGGGCCCGGGCGGTGCGGGGCGGGCGCCCCCGGCTGTGGGGCACAGGGAGCCGGGGCGGCCCCGCGCTCCGGGGAGATGGAGGCAGAGCAGCGCCTGCCGAACCGGCCTCAGTGCTCTGTGAAGTAATAAATCACACTTGGCTGAAGAAGCTGTATCCAAAAGAGCGGTGTCGTTTCTGATTTTTTTGTTTTTTTGGTGTTTTTTTTTTTTTTTTGTTTCCGGAGGGTCACATTTGCTTTGAAAATGCAGAACACTTTTACCTTGATGGGTTTCAAAGGCTTTATAACTTGTTAAAAGTTTGTGGTCGGAGGCAGAGGGCAGCAGTAAAATGGCATTGTGTTCAGTAGTTGATGAAAAGCTTAGCTATTAATCATGTTTATAGCGTGTTTCAAAGTGTGTGGATGCATATAGAGGAAATACGTATTCTCATAGCCAGTAATGGTTTATCTTCTTGAATGCCTGTGATGTAGACAATCTCTGTCTAAAAGGCAAATATCTGTGCAGGTGCTTCTTCAGAGTTTTAATTTGCAGTTCAATAAACCTAAGATCTCTTCCTGTGCTACAGAAATGATCAGATATTAGAGTGTCTGAATTTGTACTTGGGATTAGTGTTGCTATGCTATTTTGAACAAGAGGTACCAAAGGAAAAGAAAGAAACAATTGCACAGGTAATTAACTTTAAAGTGATCCCAAACCAGTAAGTTTCAAAGCATCCAAAGAGAGTGAAATACGAGAGCAACTCTGGTTGATGTGATTCATTACGGGAAGAGATACATTGTTGTTATGCAGCATAGCTGCAAGTAGGCGCTCCATAAAATGGAGCACCTAATGGTGGTGCTGCAGCACTTCTGTCCCTGCTAAAACTGTCTACTGGAATAGAAGTATTTATGGGTAACAGGGCCAAGGGAGTGGCAGGGAAAGTGAGAAACTGATAGCTGTAAATTGGCAGTCATGAAAGGTACTCCTAACAGAAGTTGAATCTAGTAAGAGAAATTATGTGGTTAGCATCTTTAAAGGCAAAGAGGATGTGTGGAAATGTGTGGAGAGAATTACAAATCAATATTACAGATGTGTATGTAGGCAAGCATTGTTGTTCAAATACTTCCGTTCCATACTGGAATAATACTTGTCTTTTGACTTCTTAATAAGTGCTAAAAGTTTTTGTTAACTGTGCAGAACATCAGTTGTCCATTTCAAAAGCTTCTTAGTGTGTGAGGTTTGATAGCTACCTACTGAGTTTTCAGAGAATTGACCAAAGAAAGAACAGGTATTGAATGATTCTTTTGGTTCTAGGGAAAGTACAAGGAAAAAGTACTGTACCATTGTTGATAAATGTTGGTGAAATGGTCTGCATTGATCATAAAGGAACACGTTGAGCAGCTGCATGATGTTAAGATGTAACTGATGTAGAATTAAAGGGTGATGCCATGATCCATACCACTCAGTGAGATGTTATGTAGATACGTTCTGCCAAATTTATCTCAAACTGTATGTGGCTGACACTAATTGTCATAAATATATGCAAGCTTCAAGGCATTTGACTTGCTTCTGTATGATGCTGATTTGAGTAGCAGTGTCACAGCTTTGATATAATACATAAAACTGATTACAGTTGCACTCGCCAAAAATAAGTGCCAGAGCTCATCAGGAAACGATGTTGGGTTGTGGGTTTGTGGTGGTTTTTTGGGGGGTTAGGAGAGTGATTATGCATCTCTTTGTGACATGATGCTACTGAAATCTTCTTTAGTTTAGAAGAAAGCAAGCCTTGTAGGGAAATGCTACACATACTGAAGTAATTTGTATCAAATGAAGAGAGTCCCTTCTAGAAACCAAATTTGATCATGTGGTAGCTACATTCATTTGAGCAACACATGTTTTACCATGGCTCAGTGGAAAGTCACAGCTAGGAGCTATGAATATAGGTCACTCAGGATAGGAGACTGTATTTTGGAAAGCATTGACTCAGAAAATGATTTGGAGCTCTGATGTATTAGCAGTTGAGCATGAAATTGCAATAGAGTGCAGTGGCTTATGGGGTAAATGCTATCTTTGGGTAGCTTAGCAGGGTTATGTTATTATTGCTATATAGAGGGACAATTACAGGAATATTATGTCCTGTTCTGAGGACTGTTTTTAAAAACAGCCCTGGCCAAGCTGGAAAGATAATAAGATAGCCAGAGAATGGCTGTAGGTCTGGCCAGCATAACTTAATGAAACCAAAGAACCAAGGTAAAATGTGTGATTTAGTATTTACGTTTATTTCTGTGTTGTGTAAGATGATTGGACGAAAGCTCCTTTAGTATAATTAACAGATCATTAGATTTAGTAGCTGAAAACAAAACTAGGCAATTGTTTTAGGCAAACTGTTGTGTTTGGTTTGGTTTTTTGTTTGCTTTTTTTTGGGTTTGTTTGTTTGTGTGTGGGGTTTTTTTTTTGTTTTTTTGGTTTGGTTTTTTGTTAGCTGAGGGCATAGGGATTATTTGCTTGGGAAAGAGTTGGGTTTTTCTAAGGTGTTTTTCTCAAAGTCCTGGTGCTCTTTCAAACGAGTTATCTAGCTCAGCCAGAAGTTATTGACTTGATGGAATTTCACAGGCTTGGTTACAGAAGAGAATGAGCTAAAGAATTATAGGGATCTCTTTGAAAGAGAGATGCAGCTATTGAGTGAGGAAGGAGAGAATCAGGAGTTACTGCAGACAAATGTTGTCAGTCCCCTAAGGACAGATGGTCTGGGAACCTGTTAATGGGTCCCATCCTTCCTGAGGTTCTGGGCTCAGATAGGAAAATAAGAGGAGACCGTACCACACTTGTAGAAAGGATGATGGAGCAACACTGGTGTCCTGGGAAGAGGCCAAACCCAGTGCACCTGGCAGCTGTTGTTCCTACTTTGCTTTCAGTTCTGACTCTGGAAAATTTTGTTTGCTCACATGCTTCTTTCCCATTGCTCGTTACTGTTGATCTCTGCTTTCCAAATTCCAGCCTGCTTTCCCTTCTTCCCTGCATCCTTGCTGGCTTTTGTTCCTACTGTCCTCTTTGGTCTCATACCACTATGAGTGGTGTGTGCCAGCTCTCGGTTTGTCCATAAGGCTTTGCCTGTTTATATTGCATGAAGACCTAGGTCTTGGGTTTTCTTGGAATGTCTTTTATGGAAAAAACCCCCAGTCCTAAAGGGTTTTATTCTTTGTAAATCAGTATTTAGGAATTGCATAGACTAGTCTAGGAATTGTATATGAAGATAACTCTTCTGCAAAATTTTTCTATGAAGTTTACAGTCTCTTTTAAAGTTGATAGAGTTTTTCCATGAGGATATAGCTGATAGTGGTATGTGAGGTAGAACAGTCTGAAAACCAGTGGAGGGTTACATCTGTATTGTTTGTATATGGAAAGTCTTCCGTAAAGAAATTACCAGATCCAGTCCAGTGAGATAAGGGCCAGATAGGCCACAAATGCTATGGTGGAAGAAATGGTTAGAAAAGAGGCCTCAATAGACAGTCTTCATTTAGTTTTTGATGGCCTGCTCAGAACAGACTTCATACTTTTGCCTTATTTTATGCAATAATTATACTGCTACACTATATAGGTATCATGACAACAAAGCTGGTGTTTCTAGCAAGCTCTGGTTTTGGTGAAAGACTTTACTGTGTCTTGTGCCTCACAATGTACCTTTCTCTGGCCTTCACCAAAGGCCGGTAGATACTGGAGCTTGGTATTTGTGCTTTGTCTTTGGTAGAGAAATCAGAGGTCTCTAGCAAAGGGGATAAATACAAAGCTTCTCTGCTGCTATGGATGCTTGCCACAAATTATTTTTACTTCTGATTGTGTGTGTATGTAGCTTCTAAATCCCAAGAACCTGGAGATGTGTGGCTGGATGTTGCCATTTACTTTGTCCAGTTACAGAACAGAGCCTTGTACTAGTCCTGTATATGCAGAGCTGCTGATTCCCCTGCTTTCAGGTGGTTGGTATAACTTCTAAAAACCTTGTCAGTGTGTCTCATCAATTTTTTCTGCTTTTTTTTTTTTTTTTAATGAAACAGTGCTATTTGTCTTAATTTTCCAAATGTGATACACATTTCAAGTAACCAAAATGAGCAGTGTGGTCTTTAGTTTAGAAAACCTTGAAAGTTTTGTTTTTCCTTAAAATGTGTTGACAGCTTTTGAACATGCTTGTCATCTGGGTACTTTTAGGTAATGTAGCCTGTTGGTTTGAAGTTGTATGAATAGTAATTGCCTGCTTCCTGAATTTTTTCTTCTGAAATAAACTTGGCTTTATGAATTAACTTAGTCCAAAATCCATCAAGAGGAACTATTCAAAACCCCTATTCACTGTATCTCGATGAAAACATCCCTTAGTATTCTTCCACAAATAGGTTTGTCTCTGGCCTATGGGATTTATTCCCAGTGGTTTGCACTGCTTGATTATCTAGTCATGTTATATATCCAATATAATGTGTCAGCAGTGGGTTACTTCCTTTTTTCATTGCAAAATAAATTAAATCAATGAGGATATATTCTCTTTTCATTTAATAAAAGTGGACTAACTTGACACTGATCATCTCAAGCATTAGAAACTATGTTAACATTGTGAGCAATTACTATTTTTCTTGGGGAGTGCCTTATCTTAAAAATAAGCAGAACTTCATATGGCTTTTGTGCTGGTTCTGAAATCTTGGTCAGGAAGCTTTTTTTTTTTTTTTTGGTAGGTATCCTGCCATTTTGTAGCTAGCTGAACTTTTTGGGAGAGATTTAATTTGTTATCTCTGGTCCTGGGTGTTTGTCTTACCTTTGCAGCTTGTCTCACATTTTCCCAGACTGTGAAGTATTTCTCCTGTGCTTGTCTAGACTCACAAGCACTGTTGTGGGGTGGATGATTTACAGAAGAACTGCATGCCAGGTGTGTAGATAGAGCCCACCGAACACAATGAGAAGCACTGTCAAGTGTGGGACTCCACTACTCTAATGCATTATAGGAACAATGAAACTTAGAGCAATACATCCCTGGAGTGCAATTTGTAAATTGTTTCTTAGAGCTTGCTACTCATTTTTAGTACCTCTTCCACCTCCTGCAATGCCATTTAAGCAGAAGTATCTAATATAATAAATGCCAGCTCATCAGTTATTTAAATTAATATAGCTGTTATTGTTGTTGGAAGATTTCTGGGGTTGTGTGTTTTGTGTTCATGCTGTTACATTGAGCAGTGTCAATGATCTGAAACAACTGACTAGTATTTCAGGCTTTGTGAAAGCCCTATGAAATGCTGCTATTTCACTTGTACATTAATTCTGTCATTTCCATAACAGTTTCATGTGTGTGGTTAGGAGTGTTTCAGTGGGAACACTAAACTGGGGGATGCCATTCTTAAACCACAACAGGAAGATATGACATATGGTTAGCTGCAAGACTCTGGGGTGCTATAATCCATTGCCAAAGGAATTGGATTATATTGCTGTTGAAATTTATACTCTGCTTAGAAATAAGACTTCTTTGTTATTACAACACTTCTCATAGGAAGATGTGCATTTTGTATGTTAAAAAATGTTTCCTGCTTTTACGGAAGTGTTGAGTTTTGTAACAGGTGTAAGCTTTGACAGTGCAAAAGAAAACAGTTGTTCTAGCTTGAGTTTTTGTTAAAATACAAATTGCAGTTATGTTTTCAAAACTTTATTTTGTGCAATCTGGGCTCACACCAGCTCTGTTGTCCTTTCTTGGTCTGGACTGATGGAGTAGTGCTGCTGACTGTGAGACTTGCTGATTTTTGTATGGTGGCTTTGCATAATGCAGCTTTTCTTTTGGCTCTGTGGCAAATGAGGGCCACTGCTACAGGACGAGGAGGCATATATATGTAACCTGTGTGATATATCACAGCCTACTGTGATATTTATCTTTACTATAATCTTTGTAGCAATAAATTCAAACTATCTACTGGATTTTCAGGTGTTTCTGAAATTGAGGGGTTGGCAGGACCGTACTGGTTCACAGCACAGACTGCAAACACAGCCCTGATGTGCAGTACAGTGGTGCTTACATTTTCCAGGAGTTACTGGATGTTCCTTTTAACACTATCGTGTATTTTTGGATTAAATATGTGAATGAAGATGAGAAGAACAGAATAGGATTTCCAAGTATTTGTTTAAAACAACACATCTAATGTTTCCTTCCAGATTATTAAAACACTTGAGGTACTACAAGGTTTGCATTTATCGCTGGATATTCTAGTGGTAAGTGATCAGTAATACAATAAACTCTTTAGTGAATTACTATGTAAATGTCAGGAGTGTGCATTTGTAGAAGTGGTGAACATGCTGCATTTTATAATTTTGACTTTATGTTCTGTTTGGTTAGAGTAATTTTCCAAAAGCTGGTCATCCAACTTGATAAATGCAGTATTATGGCAACAGTGATAGTACTGAGCAGGGAACGGAGCATATAGAGGACACTTTGCTATTCAGGTTGGTTTCTTTTCTCTGTAAAACTGCCTTCAATCAATGCTTAAAACAAAGCAAATATGGGTGAACCATTCTTTAGGTCAATTGTCTAACTCTTCCATCTTTTATTAGCAGCTCAAAGTTATTTTCTTGCATTTAAAGAGCAGGCATCCCAAATAATGATTCCTATGACTTTTATCCTCATCCAAGCTGCATATCAAATTCTATATTAGATATTCTCCCAGTGGTCTGTGAAGCTTCTAGCTATCATAAGCAACGTGTCTATGTTTTGAGAAGAAGAAAAATTTGGGTTTTGTGAGAGAATTCTTTGAAGAGTAAGAGGAAAAATATAGTTGCCAAGATATTTGGGTGGCCTATTCAGGCAAAGGTGTTTGCCTGCCTAGACACAGGAAGACTTCTGCTTGAATGAAGCTGTGTTTATTTAGTTTTCTAATAAAAATACTTAATCTTATATTGCAAGTAGTTGTTTAGAATGACAAAGGATTTCTGCAGATGATTCATGTTCCCAGCAATTTTGTGTGTTTTATAATGGGACAAACGTTGATGGAAGCCTTCAAGTCAAATAGAGGAAAATGATGTCTTACAGCTGAGGGCTCTACATATTTTTAATGCATTTGAAGAACTTCAATAGCTTTATGAAATAGTCCCACCAGATTTCTTCCCTCTGTTTGCAATAACTGACTTAACCAAACCAGGTTGTTCAAATTATATGTAAGCTAAATATACTTGAAGTGAATTTAAGGAAGCCCTTTCTAGGGGCTGAGCTGATTATGTGGGAGTAACGTGTATAGCTCAGACTTCACAGGAGTGTGATTTCACTAGTTAGCAAGAGCATTAACAGGTTGCAGTGAACCTACTGAATTCCGTATTTTGTGTGCATCTTAAAAGTGAGAGTTTGTGAATCAGAGATGCTTACTGATAAAACAGAATTAAAATCACCTGTGATTCTGCAAACAAAGTCTGCAAGATATTTTTTCTTAAATGAAACACACTCGAGAAAGACTTGAAGACACAAAGATACTGTGAAAATAACTCTGCTCCTCTGACCCTTCAGTCCTGTTTTACTGGTTGAGATGTATTTTATGTTATGCCAGGCCCAACATATGTGCTCTCTAATATGCTGAAATGTGCTTCAAAAGCCTAAAGGAAACTTGAATTGATGCATTTTGTGGGCTTAAGCATTTGAGAGAAGTGAAATTCCTGAAATATTGTACATTTAATGGAGGAAAATTGCTTATCTTAATTTTATGAATTAAGGCTGCATTTTGTTCCCCATATTTGGTTACAAATAACTACTTCAGTTCAGTTTGCAGTATAAAGAGTGCATTTATTCTTTGGCCATAGGACTGCTGTGAATACTAGGCTAATACTGTTTGTAGCATTTTTAGAGGAGGTGTTATTTGGGATGAGAATTGGGATTTATTCTGCCCATCTTTCTTGTACTATCTTCAACAGGAAACTGGCATAGACAAAACAGTTGACAGTTTTAGGAAACATGCCACTGCTGGGAATGTAGCTAAAAGTCTGTTAAAACAATGGAAGAGGCTTATTTCTCCAGAAAGTAAAAGGTAGGTGTGAATTTTTTTCCTAAAAGTTAGTTATACTGTAGTGTAATTTTAAAATACAGATTGGAAACTTAGGTAGGTGTTTGGAATGACAAATGTACATTGAGTTGGAATGTGAATTGAATGGAAGAAATGGGAATGCAGTTATAAAATACGAGAAAAACAATCAGACCATTATTGGTCAATTAGCCAGTCAGTACTCTGACTTCAGCTGCTTTTTTTTGACTGGTGCAAGTTCTTCGGTCCCAGCTGGTGCAAACGGGACTAAACCATGATGGGCACTGCTCTGCACTTCAGGAAATTGTGAAACTTGCTCTTTCTTCCCAGAGGTGGTGATTAAATGAGGCAGCTCTCTAGTGATTTGGTTGTATTTCTTGTTCTTGTGGACTGAGAGGGCCTTCCAACACTGGAGGAGTCACAGTGAAGAGATGCAGTTTCTTCTGAGACTGAAGCAGCCACCACTGCCATGGCCAGGCCCACTCTGCTTTAGATGTTTTGCAGAGTTTGAACTGTTCCAGGCAATTGAGCTGGGAAAGCCAAGGGAATAGTTTGAGTAAATAGTGCATTTTAAATCTGAAGTTGTTCAAACAACAGGAAAGTAAAATACCAGAATCTGTGATAAGCAAGTAATGAAGGCTGACCTGTTAATCTGTATCACCTACACAGCATGGTGTAAATTTTCTCTCCTGATTATTTCAAGCACCATGTCTTTGTTATAAAGCACGCAGGAAAACTTTGTGGAAAGTGGTTTCCAGCATGTTGTAAGCAGATAGTACTGCCAGGTGTGTTTTCCTACTGAGGGTTATGTCCCTACTCCTCACTCGTTCTGCTATCAGTTCTTGTTGCAATCTTTAGCAGTGCTGGACCCAAGAGCTCTGTGATTCTGTACTGATAATGGAAGAGTAAGAACACAGCGCAGAACAAAGTTCTAGGTTTTGTGAAACTATGACACATGGTGTGATTTTATGCTTTTAGTTTTACTAATATAGGAAAAACAGTTTGTTTGAGAATTTAACATCAGCTGTAGAATGGGATGTAATTTTTTTTTTGTTGTTGCAGTGGTCACAGGGAAAGAAAAAATAATAAAAAAGAAAAACGTGAGACAAAATCTTCTGTTTCCAAGAAGATTAAGCTTTCAGAGAAGCCCAAAACATCTCTTCAGGCTTTTAGAAGTTCAAATAGTGCTCCCATTTCTGCAAAGTCGAATGAGGACCATATTTGTAGTGAAAAGACCCATCAAAGTACAAATTCTGCATCTCCAAAAGAATGCGATAATGAAGAATATAGCAGCAGTGGTTCTAAGCATGCTTCCCAGGGTACCAATTCTCAGGCTAAAGAAAGTGAGTTCAAAGAGAGGAAGAAAGTTTCAGAAAAACAGTATTCCTCTGCAGTCAATGAAGCCTTATTACCCCCGGAGGGAAAGCCTAGAAAGGATGCTTCCAAACAGAGAAATCCTAAATGTGTGAAGAAACCAAAACAAAATCTTGTCATGAAAGACCGAGCCAAATCTTCAAGTGATGAGGAATTTGAGCCCCCTACTATGTCTTTTGAATCTTATCTTACTTATGATGAGGTAACCAACAAAAGAAAGAGAAAGGCTTGTTCTACAAGTGCACGGCCAAAAAAGTGCAGGGAACAGAAGAAGAGCTCATTACCACAAAAGACTTCAAAACCTTCTCAGGCAAAAGAGGGAGTTGAAGATGTAAAAAAATGTGAGAGTGAGCAATCAGAAACTCCCAGTAAAAAGGTAAACCACTACAGGGTTGAGATAATAGCAGGTAAATTGCAAACAAACAAGTGCTTTGGACTTTTATTTTCAGTGAAATTTATCTGTATTTGAAGGAACAGATTGCATGACTCAGATGTATCAGCTGCATTGCAATTGCCAATATTACAATAACTGGGGAAAAAAATACAGTTTGCAATTGAATTCCTTGTATTTTTAGCATTATTTCCGATATTACAGTAGTGTTTGATCCATATCAACTAATCTGCATTTGACTTGAAAAATGCAAAGGCAGTTACCTTTGGAAGGATGTTGCCATTTTTCCTTTTTTGACCATCCTGGTTTGTGGCTGCTGCAGCTCTTTGTGTATAGAACAGTCCTTTTGTCAGATGCTGTGGTTCTTTAATAGTGAATGTTAAGGTTTGCAGTGGAGCTGAGCCTTCTTTAAATGCATTGAAGTAAACCACAGTATTGCACAGTATAAAACTAGATTATATATATTCTTAATCTGGGCTGTCCTAGTCCCTTGAAATGCAAAAATCTTAAGTAGCTCCTCTGAGCAAATGTGTATGTAAAGATGTGTATTAATTAGACCTTTTAAAGGAAGACCTTGTGTGCACTGAAAATCAGAGTTATCTTCAAATTTATATCTTCACTGTGATGTGAAAGCTTTAGGCTTTTTTTTTTTTTTTGTGGAAGATCTGCAATCTGAATGTGGCATATTTTGTCCCAAATGGGGATATATTAAGGTAGAGGCTTATGTGTGATACTTGAACATGAAATGTTTTGAGAAAAAACCTCAGATATTCAAGCAGTTGAGAAAAGTTACTATAGATACTAAAATAGTATCTATACTGTTACAAGTGCAGGGAATGCAAGGCTTTAAGTGCCTGACTTGTAATGGGAGGACACCTAAGACCCAATTTAGACGTTGCACATAATCCATTTGTAGGGACCTGCACTTAACAGGCTGCTGCATCTTTGAATCCATTTTCAGGGCATTAGTGGTGAACATTTTAGGCTAAATGGCTTACCAAACATGATCTAGCAGGCTTGATAGGACCAGGTATAAAGCTGTTCCTCGTCTTTTAGAATTATGCTTTTGTCATCTTGCAGTTTTGCCTCATTCAGTGCATGCCTCAGTAGTGATTTATGTGAAAGCCTTTTAGCTCTACACATCTACTCTGTTCTTTAATCTTTCAACGTGCTAATTGCAGATGTCCCACCAAGTTCCTTTTGTGCTGTAGTCCTGGTCAGTGGAATATGAAAGGATATACTGAAAATATATTACTGTGAGTAAATTTTAGTGTAGAAAAGCAAGAATTCTAGTTATCCTAGTTCATTTTGGGATTTGCATAAAGGTTTGGGGGTTTATTGTAGCTTATTTTAAGCCTCGTTAACCCCAAATTTACAATGTTGAAACAATGTTTCCTTGATTGTGCACAGGCCAAGGTGGCATCCCTCCAAGAGCTTCTTAATACTCCACTACCTAAAACTCTGCCAGGAATCTCACAAGCATCTCCCCCATATGCTGCAGACTTTACAGGCAAGTATTAGACAAGGCTGATAAATATGAAATAGTGCAGGTTTTTACAGCTCTGTGTAGAAATGTTTTATCCCCTTTTCCAATAAGATGTATTAGCTCATCAGTCCGTGGCAAAGAAGGGCCTCACTTTCACTTTCTCACCTGTAGAAATCATGTTGAAGCTGAAGAGAGTTACAAGGCCTTCCTTCTTATGGCTTGCTGAGTAAGGAATACTGAGCAAGGTTACCACAGACATAGAGAAGGCATAAATTGAGTGGCAGTTCTACAGGCTCCATTTATCTTTACTCCTGTCTATATCTTAGAGGAGGCCAAGCCTTAGCAGAAATTATCTTTGGTAAAACATATACATGAAGCACTAGGTCTAGCTTTGGCATAGGAACCACTAGCATCTTTATAGGTAGGTGATATAAAGTGCCAGTGGTTCCCCTAGCAGCTCTTCTGATGTTGCAGTGGGTTCATACCACTTGGATCTTGAAACATTGCTGCTTCTGGCTTCTCCAGGAGGATTAATAAGGTGCTGTAGGTGAGTAACAGAGAAATTGAGGTGTGAACACAGCTCACATAGACTGGAGATAAATAATGCAAGACTGGTTTGAGTTGGTGCAGCTCACCTGCAGTGTACGCATTGTCTTGGTGTTAGATGATAGTGAATGAACTTCTGCAATTTACAATACGTGCAAGGGCCCCAAACTGCAGTGAGGTAACTCCATATTTCAAGAAAAAGTAATATATGTTTATCTCAGAGCTGAATGTTGGAAGCATTGTGAAACCTGCCTGTTTTTTTCCTTGCAGCTTCCACAGCACCTGTTGCAGATGTGCCCCAGCAAGTCAATCAGATAGTTCAATTCACAGGACAGAGACTGAACTCTAAAATGCAGGTTTACTCTGGCTCTAAGGCAGTCTGCCTTTCGAAGATGCTTACTCTGTATGAACAGTGTGTCCGTGTGCTTCACAACAATATTGAGTGTGAGTACTTCAGGGGATTTGTAGCAGCTGTGACTCAAAGGGTATGCGATTTTTTTTCTCTAGGCCAATAACTGGCCTACTAAAATATATTGTCCCTCCCTACAGACGGTGACTTGAAGCAGGCTGAAAGGCACTTGCAGAAATGAATTGATGGCTGTGCTAAAATGTAGCTTTGTTTTGAAAGCCTACCATTTTAAAGGTCCAAGTTTACTTAAAATAATGTCCCATAAATTATAAACCAAAAATTCTGCCCGCCATGTTTGTTGTGATCAAGACATTCTTTTCTTCCTTGCATAGGCAGAGGAGGAAGTGATGCATATTAGTAAAGATGGGCCAATGACTACTCAGATGCTTTATCCATCCTCAAGTGTAACTGCTAGTCAGTATGGAACTGCTGGTTTATAAAGACTGTCATAGCCTGACATAGGATATTCTGTTAGTGCTTGCTAAAATTAACTTGTGTTTTTATTTTTAAACTGGGTGGTGTTACCCATTGAGTAAAATAAGTGGGATACTGAAAGTACTGTCCTCTTTTGTAGTGCTACAGGAAGCAGGAGGTGTGCCCTTTGAAATTCTTGAGCCTGTGCTAATACGTTGCACACCAGAGCAATTGTTTCGACTAGAGAAATGTAATCTGGTAAATTCTGCCTTGTTAAATTTGGGTAACCACAGAGTTCCACAACTCCACGGGTTGCACTGGTTTTCTGTCTTGCATATTAATTTCTTTGAATTAAGCTGTCATTATCAAGTCACCCTTTCTTCAGTGTCAGGATTTAAAACATTCAGGAGAATTACTACTGATGACTAAGTGAAAGACAGTGTGTATAGAAGAGTATTTCTGTTTCTAAAAATAAGAAAAAAGATGACCACTGTATTTACCAGTGAAATAGCTGGGAAAGTCAGAACCAACTGTTTTTAAGTTACAAACTGTTAACGCTGCAAAGCATATCAGTCAGGAAGTAGCTGGGGTGAGATTTCATGTGTGTGGTAGCTTTCCTATCTACACTGTTAGGACTTGAGCTCCATGATGCACTTGGACATTGATGTTCTCAGTGTGCACTCCTTCGTAGGACAAGTTAGCCTTTTCTCTGTGTGCTTCGAGCTGAGAGCCAGAGTGGCCTGAGCCTCTGCTGCAATCACAAGTGTAGCCTGTAGGCATGGCTTACTGAGTCCAGCTCTGCTGCTTGAAGCTGTGTGATTACCAGGCTGTAGTCAGTGTCCCTGCATGGTGTTGCCATGGTGTGGGTACCTGTGTCAGCACGTGTGGTGGGATTTGTTCTGTACCTTCTTCCACCAGAGGCTTGGGTTGTGTCTGTAGGCCCAGGTAACAGGTACTCTTGAAAATGTTATTTTTCAATCTCTGATTTAAGATACCTTGTGTTCAAATTAGATGTTAATAAAAGAGACTGACCATTTGTGGAAGAAGCACTGCCAAAGAGACTTTAAAAATGAGAGCCTTCGGGAATATGAGTCTTGGCGTGAAATGTACTTGAGACTGTTTAATCAGAGAGAAGAAAAATTGAAGATCCTTACAAAAAATATTCTTTCAGCTCAGTCTGAGAAACCAAAAGGTAAAATCTCTGTTTAGCTCTTCCACTTACAAAACTCACTCTTCTGCTCTTTTTGACAATATGTTTGGTTTAGTGACTTGTTTACAGTAAGTACTAATGCTGTACTTTCAGGAAAAATAATCCAAGAACAAACATTGTTCCTCTTAAATTAAAATTTGCTTAAAAAATAAATGCATGCACTAATACAATACATTAGTGTATCCTGGAAATATTATGCATTAGACAAATCTTACCTTACTGGTTAGACTGAGGATTCTAAGCAACAATGCAAAGAGTTTTTTGGACATAAAGGACACGAAAAGACATGTATCTGCTACTCCTTGCTTCTGTATTAGGCAGGCAAGTAAAAATGGCTTATATGACTGGTGCAGCAAAACCACCCAGGGACATTCGCCGACAACAAGAAATCCATGGGACAGCAGGACCTGTCATCCAGCTTCATCCCACAGAGAAGTGCAAGTAAGTGCTAGGTACTGTGCTTTTAATTTATGTGTCTTTGTCAGTTCAAAATTGCACTTGCAAAATAATTTTAAAGTTCTAAATAACTCTATTTACTTTCCTTTTTTTATGTGGCTAGTAGCTAGAAACAAACTTGCCTTTTAAGTCTTGTGTGCTCCTCAGCCGTGTGTGCATTGTCATTGCACGTTTCTCGAAAGTGCCAGTGCATTCACCCTCCCAGCTGGAGTGTAAGTGGACACTGTTTTTTTCCTCCAGATTGCACTAAAGCTGCTTGGCATTCTAGAGTGATTTCATTGTTGATAGTTTGGGTCTGTAAACCTGCCTAGTAGCCTCACGTGTTCTCCTGCTTTGATAAAATCCCAGTCAGCTGCCTGGTGTGATACAGCTGACCAGAATGAACCTCAGGAACTTTTAATACTTTTTCTTTCCTGTGAATTTCAGAAGCTTACTCTAACAGCCTTGCTGCTCAAGGTGGTTGTAGTATGGGTCAGGAAGGGCAGCCTGGATGTAAGAGTTTTCTAAAAGTCAGCTTTTACACCAGATAAATTTTCATAACTGTGCCTTTAGCTGGTGAGATTTGGAAGGTTCTTTCCATACTGTTGCTATTTTCAGTGAAAAGATAGTTCCCCACCAGGGCAGTAGCTTAAGGTACTTTGAGCTGTGCTTTTGCTTTCAGTTGCTTTGTGGGAGATTGAGTCTGTGTTGTGGCAGACCAGCCTTTCCAGTTTAGGTGCTTCAAGTACAGTAGCATACAACTACATACAATTTCATATGTCCTTTGTGCTCTAGTAATCTCTGGACCAAAATAGACCAAGCCTTGCATGATCTTTTTTTTTCTCAGACATGATAAATTAGGAAGAACTGGTGTAGTGTGAAAGAAGCTGTGAAGAAGGTCGTTCCTTTGCCTTCTTGAGAAACAAGGGTTTGTTTAGGCACGATGAATTTAACTTCACTGCTTTGACCTATTGGTTTTTTAAGCTGCAGAATTTGTACAGCTGGAATTGTCGCTTAAGAAGCTGGTCTTGCAGGAGTTAAAAATCCAGTGGCAGACATGCAGATCCTTAGGAGGCTGCTGTTCTTGCTCAGCGTGCAGTGGTGCTGAGCGCTGGCAGAATCCTCAGTGACTGGCTCTGAGGAGCACAGGGCTGGTCACGTTGGTGACCCTGTGCTGACACTTCAATGCTGCATTGGGTTAGCCGTCTCCAGCAGGAAGCATCAGCTCTGTATGCATCTGCCTCAGTCCTTGTCTTGTTGATTGAGGATTCCAACATCATGTTTAGTTAGTTATTGTGCCTTTTGCTAGTTAGTCATAGTTACAGAGGTATTGTTTTTAAACACTCTCATTTTACCCTCGTTTTCTGTCAATGAGCTAGCTAGCACTTAGCTGTGCTCAAAGAGGAAAATAAACATAAGGTGCAAACTAGAGCCCAGGGCATTATAAATCACAGTGGTATTGCTGACCATTTTGATCTTCACAAACTCTGATAATTTAATTTTAAAGGCTAACAAGAGACATGAAATGGTATATATGTAATATTTGTTCAAGAATTAAAATGGACAAGATGATCATCTGTGATCCCTTCTAACCTGAAATATCCTATGATTTTGAACTGTATAAAGTCTCTTAAATGTGTCCAATCAGGCTGTTGTTTTTTTTCCTTTTTTTTTTTTTTTCAAAATGAGCCAGGGCAAATAGTAAGTAGCTTGATATCAAATGCTAACTTTTTTCTTACGTGCTTCTTTTAAAAGAATAGGGATTCTAGAAATGAGGGACAGAAATAACACATTATCAAATCTGATTCCTGCTGGCAGCAGTGGAAGTTCTAGCTCAGATGTCATGATTCAAGATGGAAAGAAGCCTACCAAAAGTAAGTGGCATTTCCTAAGATGATAAATTTAATTATTTTAACCTGCTGCCTACTATTATATGCTTAATATTATACTAATAGCATTTAAAGTTGCTCATAGCTGTAATCCTGATGGGTCTCTTTGTTTTGTTGTTGTTGAAGAAATCGCACCAATAATGAAGAAAACTTTGAAAGCACTGAAGAGTAGAGTTGGACAACGATAAAATGAGGCTGCATATTTGAAGCTTATTTGATGTGACTGTATATTATGCTACAGTGAATGAAAATAATGTTCATGTAAGCACTGTTCAGTTTGTTAAAATAGGTCTGAAAAAATTGCAGGGGTGAATAATTAGCAATAAATACTGAAACCTCCAAGTCCTTTCATACTGCTGCTTTCTTACTTGAATTGAAATAAGGTCAGTACACACACTACTGACAAATCAGTTTATATGAACTTTTATAGATGATATATTTATCAGTTCAAGTTGGTGAAGGGTCTGGGGCACAAGTTTTGTGAGGAATGGCTGAAGGAATGGGGGTGGTTTAGTCTGGAGAATAGGAGGCTGAGGGGAAGACCTTATTGTTCTCTACAGGTACCTGAAAGGAGGTTGTACACGGGTGGGGGTTGATCTCTCTTCCCAAGTTACAGGACAAGAGAAAATGGCCTCAAGTTGCACCAGTGGTTTAGACTGGATATTAGGAAAAATTTCTTCACTGGAAGGGTTTTCATCACTGGAACAGGCTACCCAGAGAAGTGGCTGTGTTACCATCCCTAGAGATATTTAAAAGATGTGTAGATGTGACATTTGAGGATCGAAGTGCTGGGTTAATAGTTGGACATTGATGATGATCAGCGTCTTTTCCAACCCAAACAATTCTGTGATTTTATGATTCTACTAAGTGTGGAGATGAAAGAAAATGTGGACTATACTCTGACCTGCTGCTCTCAGCCTGTCATGAAGAGGCCTAGCTCACAACCTTACAGCCAGTTGTCCTAAAGTGAAGAAGCTATTTGGTCTTGGATAGCTGTCCTTTCAAGAGTTAGGGACTGCTGCAATTTTGGATTGGTCTGTGAATGGGTTTACCTTTAGAAATGAGATATATCTTTGTAATTTCTTCTAAACCAGTTCACTTGCATGAACTCTAAGCCTGACTTTGCTTTGAAGGCATGGCATAGAGATGGAGGAACTCTATCAATTGCACTAAGTAGCTGCAAATAAGTATTATTTATTCCTTTGTATTTCCATAGGATTTGGCATCTTAGAACTCCTCACGAAGCACAGAGTAATGTTGTCAGGAAACCTTTGAGTCGATGTCTCTTACTCAAAACACCTTATGTGTGAATTTCCTCACCATCCTATATGTTAGGTATTACAGGTAGATTACAAAAATACTGCTACTAAAAATGGCTTTTAAAGCCACAACAGCTTGTGCAAATACCCTGTTTATACAGGGATTTGAAGTCAGCAGGTGTGCTGCTGTTTTGTGGTTTTTCTCCATGCATTATAGTTGCACTAAAAAGGATGAAAGTTGAAAACAGATGTGTTGAACTGGAAATGCTGGGGGAGCTTTCTCTGTTTCTGAAGTCCAAACAAACATTAACTAGTAGTAGAGGTAATGCAGCATCTGTCATACATACATGAAGAGTTCATCCCAGAAGCATTCTTCACAAGACTTAAATCTGGCTGAATGGCCAATGTACCACTCTTTGTTCTAATCAGTCGGTGGCAGAAACTCAATTCAGCTGGAAGTTTCTATCAAGTGTGGTGTCCTTTTGTGTAAGAAAAGCTAAAGGCATTGGTTGGGCTCTGGCATTTGAGAACACAGCTATAGCTGTCCAGAACAGATACAGATGATGGGAATGTCCCCCTTGGGAGTCTGAAGGATAAACAGTTGTTTTAACTAATAGACTTACATTGATGATTGGCAATAATTTTTCCTATCCACGACAGTAGTAGCAGAGTCATGTACAGAGCAAATGTGACTTCAAGATTAGGTGGCTTTAATTTCCTCTTCTCACCTTCTCTCACTTCAAAGGCTCTGGATATAGCTCTGGTAAGATATATGTGGAGGGTATTCATGGGATCAGATGGGATCAGATTGTCATCTTGATAATTTCTAATTTAGAAAACACAGTAGACAAGCAAATCTCTTTATTGTAAAATGGTTGGTGCTACACGCACTTTAGGCTAGGGTTTTTCTTTTGTTTGTGCTGTGGTCTGTTCCAATGGACTAATGCCCACCTGAGGCTCCAGTACATTGGGGTAGTCTGGGAATGCATCTTTGTGAGGAATCTTGTTTTTGTGGTTTGACAGTGCTTGATGACACAATACAATACAGTAACTCCAGTACAGAGGAATTATTGCTAGGTATGTTCCTGGCATCTGACATACCGAACAGTACACATGGTATTGGACTATATTGGTCTGAGGTTGATGACTTTCCTTCTAGTGGATGGGTGAAAGATGGTTTGGTTGGTTTTTTTGCATATTCCCCAGGCTGGCTGCCACAGCTCATCAGAGGAGACCTCTGATCCTTCTTGGGTAAGGGACTGTTTTCACAGAAAGACTGAATATTAGGAGTGCATGATGGCCTTCTCTTCCTTAAAAACACATTGGCAACTCCTCTTGCAGTATCTCTGGAGCTTTTTATCCCAGTAGCATAATGCTTTTCCCTCCAGGTGATATGCAAGTTCCATATTAATTTCTGGCAAATTAAGTAAGTAATGGGAGAAAAATATGGGCACAAAAGGAAAGTCCTGCTGTTGGGGAAGAGACCACAAATGCATAATATTTCTTTTCTTCTTGAGCTTTTTTATTCTTTCAAGCATAGAAACCACTTTCCACTTCCTGACAGTGTTTGTTTCATAGCATGAAGGAACGTTTTCCATCCTGTTGGTGGTTGGGCCCAAGAAGGAAGCTTGGCCTGATTGCTGTACCACATAAAAAAGGAGGATGCATGATGTTGCCATCTAAACAGTCCCTGTGGTAGGAGAAGGAAAACAGTTTTGAGGTGAAGTGCTCAATCTTATGAGACCCTGCTCAGAAGGCATATGAATTCCAGGAACAAAACTCTTCTTGGGGACCATGTAGGCGTTTAAATGTTAGCTTAAATCCTGGGCTAAGGCCACAAGGGGGTGTAGGGTTTGGCATGATCCTTCTGGAAGAATTTGTAGGCATCAGTTTAGTGCCCCATGCATGCTGTTGTCAGTTGATGCTGTTCAGGGATCAGTATCTGAGCTGCTGCTAAAGCAAGGTACAGCTGGGATCCCTGTGAGCAGGGAGGTTGTGACAGCTCTGAGCATGATATCATTGGCTGTGTGGTACCTGGGGATGTCTGAGGGTTTCTGGTGGTCATAAGAGATAACCTCAGCAGAGGGAAAAGAAATCCCTTTACACAGTGCAGGTCTCAGACTTGCCATCTGAAAGCTTGGCAAAATGTCTGTGCCTGGGTTTAGTGTGGTGAAAAATGTTGATGCACTGACGGGTAAGCAGATTATCCTCTACATACTGCTTTTAGGGGGAAAAAAACCAACCAAACAAAACACCACTTGACAAAAACCCACATCAACCAGTCAGAGTTGCCTTGTTCTTTGATTTATTTCGTTTCCCTGCCCTTCCTGTAAAGAGGTTTTTGAGTGGGTGATTGAAGGCCTTGGTTAGACAGCTTACTGTCTCCCCTTTCAGCCACCCCCACCACTGAAGAGAGGGGAAATTTATCAAGATTGTTTTCCTGCAGTTGTAACTAGTTACTGCCACTGGAGGAACAAGTCTCTCCTGGGTCACTGCTGTAGCAGAAATGGTCTTGGGTTTGCCTATTTACAGGGCTAACGTATTGTGATTTTTTTTTTTTTCTTTCTCACCTAATTTCCATATAAGCAATTCTTCCCTCCAGCCCCCAAAGCATTTCCTTTCTGATCTGCTGAATCAGTTGGAGAGGAAAAAGAATGGTGTTGCATTCTTAGGATCAATCATATTTGATCCAGTGTAGGGGCTGGGTTCAGCCTTTCTTGGTGTTATCATTTGTCTTTGGTTTTCAATGGTCTCTGCTTTCATTGTTTAGCAGTGAAACCTTTCGGGAAAGTGATGGAATCACTCTGCAGTTGTGCTGCTTGGCATGAGAATGGGAACAGGTTATTTTTTTCTGCCTTAATGGAAGTGATGTGCAATGTATTTCCCTCCTCTCCTACAGATTCTAGGAAACATTTTTTAATGTGCTTTTTCCAGTTTTCTGTTTTGCACATGTGTGAGTTGCATCCTTCACAACTATCGCATCTTCTCCTTCTCCAAACTTCTACACAGAGCTAAATTATATTTTATTCTGTGGTACAGAATTCTTTGTACAGAATTCCTTTGGTTGCACGTCTTCGGTTGTTTTTAACATTTCAACCCTAATCATTAGACAAAAAGGTGCTCTGTGACTACACACATTATAGAGGCAGAATTGCAGGCTTTTCAAAAGATAAATGTAATTCGTAGAGAGTTTGGATCAAAAACAACAAAAAAGCAGATGAAAAACAAGCATTCCCAAATGTGTAAAGGAATGTACTAATCCCAGAAGACTTGAGAAGGATGTTTCCACAGATGGACATAGCAAGTCCAAGTCTCTGATGGCCTGGAGATGAAACATCCTGGAATCTGAGGTCTAACCATCCTGTGCATTTAACCCTACTCAACTTCCTCACCAATGTGCCCTAGACAAAAATTATAGTAAAAGTGGAGCTTGGAAGTGCTATATATTTTCTAGAAGAAAAGATATGATGAGACTGCCATATTTTTTCAGAAATGAAGCATCAAAAACTCAGAAAACTGCCAACTGTGTAAAGGCATAGAAATCTAGTTTCAGAATTCAAGCGTTTCTCCTAATTTCAGAAGATGAAGCTAATTCAGGTCAGAATAGTGCAGGAGTTTGCAGTTTTGTTGTTTTTTTCTCCCCTCAAACTGCAGAACTTTAAAGTTCCTGCTTTAAATGTGAAACTACAAAGTCATGAATGTAATCTTTGTAGTTTAAGCCCTAAATGGTGTGCTTGCTGTGGGAAGTGCTGGAGGAAGCCTTCAGCAGCATATGTTATGTGAACTCTGTAAACAGAGACATTGCCTCTTTTTATCCCTGGTGACAGACCTAAAAATGGCACTTGCTGAGGGACAGGGCTGAACAATTCTGGAAAATCTTCTGTAGCTGTCCTCCTACAGAACTGTAAATAGGCATCCAAGCAGTAGACAAAGCTCTTTACGGCATCTCCAGGCCCTATCCCTTTGTGTTTATGGAATTGCTGAGGCTGCAGAAAGAGATGCTGTTTCAGAAGCAGGAAAATCAGTTGCTCAGGAAGAAATAAAGAGGAGCAAACTGCTTCTCGCCTCTGGAAGAAGGAAGGGGTCTAACCTGCAAGAGGGGGAGAAAGCTGCTGAGACCAGATTGGGAAGCAATATTCCCTCTTTTCAAGTTTCTGACCTCTCTGAGGGGCAAACATTGAAGCGCTCTTCCTTATGCTGTCTTGCTCTGTGTATTACATAAGTTTCTTTCATCAGACAAGGCACTTTTGCTACTTAAAGCTCTTCACAGTACTCAGGGTTCTCAGCTTTTCTCTCCCACGGATGTGCCATAGCCAGCTCTCTGCAAAACACATTTTTCCACAGTTACCTGTGTTGATGTGCTTTTTAATACTTTCAGACTTTTCAGTCTGAAAGTTAGATAATTAGTCTGTCTCAAATTTTAGATAAACAGTAAAGTGTTGTATTAAAGTGTGAAGTGTGACTTTTCAGAGCATTAGTATCATGCTTGAGCAGTGCTGAGAGCTGAGTTCTGGGCTTAGGTATTTAGAAAAGCATGGAGAGAATGACATCTTGTAAAGATTTCCCAAAGGCTTATGCACAAAATAGCTTCTCCAGGCTTTCAGAAAGCCTGAGACCTGAGTTTGCTTCTGCAGCTGAGGAATGAAGATCACAAGCCCTGAGCAGAGGTAGCAATCCTAGAAGAAAGGAGAAAAAATAGTCTATGTGGCTCTGAAAAGGCAAAATCAATTGGGCACCTCATTATAACAAGGAGCTCTCTGTGCTACAAGGTTTTGTTGTGACCTGGATGTTGATCACCAGCTGATTAATTAGCTGGTGTAATTTCAAATTCCTTTCTTTGGTAAGGTGCAAGATCCATCACTTTTTCCTTGTTAAACTTCACCAACTATGGTTGGGGATTGCCCAGCTGTCTAATTTTTCTGTGTTTTTCTGCAGGGCCTCTTTGCCCTCAAGGGAGTCAACAGCTCCCCTCAATTTAGTGTCATCTGCAGACTTGCTCAGTATCACTTTCAGTCCTGCGTCCAAGTCATTTAGGAAGATGTGGAAGAGCATGGGGCCTAAGATGGAGCCCTGTGGAACCCCACTGGTGACAGGTCACCAGACTGGTGTCACTCCAGTCACTGTAACCCTTTGTGCCAGACCCATGAGCTAGTTGCTCACCCATCACATGATGTGTTTATCCACCTCTGTGCTGGACATTTTGTCCAGAAGGATCTGGTGAAAGACAGTATCGAAAGCTTTGCTGAAATCCAAGATTACATCAACTGGCTCTCCTTGATCAACTAGGTGGGTTACCTTGTTGTAAAAGAAAATTAGGTTTGATAAGCAGGACTTTCCCCTCATGAAGCCGTGCTGGCTATGAGTGGTGACTGTCATCCTTCAGGTGTTTTTCAGTAAGTTTTAGAATAATATTCTCCATAATTTTGCCAGTTATAGAAGAGACACTGACAGGCCTGTTTTTCCTGTAGTTTCCAAGTTCATCCTTCTTGCACTTATTGAGAATGGGACCAACATTGGCCAGCTTCCAGTCAGCTGGGACCTCTCCAGATTCCCAAGACCATTCAAAAGTCATTAAGAGAGACCTTGTGATGACATCAGCCAGCTCTTCAAGTATTCTTGGATGAGTTCTGTCAGGCCCCATAGACTTAGAGGGATCCAGCTAGAACAGCAGATCCCATGTATGTTCAGGGTTGACTGAGATCATAAAATGTTTTAGTGGTCTTAAGAAGAAGTTAAAATTTAATCTTCTCAGCAAGGTATGGGTCCCTAAGAAGGAAAATGTCTGTGGTGTGTATTGAATGCCTTTCCAGAAGTTTCCTGATCTGGAGAGCTCTAGTAAGCTATACCAGTGTTTCCTCTGCTGTTTGGTACAGCAGCATGTTCATTGCTGAGAGCTTGAATCTCTTTGGCTTGCCTAACAAGAGAAGCGTAGGAAAGGGTTTCCTCAAGAAAACCTTAGTTTGATTTACTATGAAGTTATTTAATCATTCAGTGTTATCAAAACTTTCAACACTCAGTGTATCTTGTTTCTCTATAATCTCTATCAAGAGCTTTGTGGAAGAACTCATGCATAATGTATGAAGTGTTTTTCTAGATTGCTTAAATAAGACTGAGCTATATTTTGCATATAAGCCAGTGTTAAACATTGAAAACATGGTATAATTTTCTCAAAATTATGGCACTTACAGCAGAGAAGGGATTTTTCTGAAGATTTAAGGGAAAAACCAAGGATGTGACAGACCATGTTTTTGGTGCTGCTGTGACTAGCAGCAGCTGTTTACATCCTTCTTAGTTCTTGGTAGTTAAAACCCCCTGAGATCTTTGAGCTGGTCAATGACAAGACAGCCATTCTTTTTCATCAGTATTTTTCTCGTTGCTCTGCAACAGGAAACTTCATCTTTTATCCATTGTTCATAATAATCTGTTGAATTATTTTGAGAATAATGCTTTACTTCTAGGAGTGAATTGCTATAATTCTCAAAAAATAACCATTTCCTATGGCACTATTGTTTCTTTTGGAGAGAAGACTCTTTTGCTTGGGTGCTGACTCTCTTCCTGGATGCCCATCCATTATTCCCTGCCTTCTCTTTCAGCATGCTGCTGCTGGGGAAGTTAGGGCTCTTACCTGTGGGGAGAGAGCAAAGAGTTGTCTTTTCCTTACTATGCTCCTTACTATGCTTACCTAAGTTTAAAGGTTATTCAGTCTTCTTAAAGCAATTATCAGGCAACAGAATCTGGTAAGGATTTTGAGAGCAGAAGGCTAACAGTGTCACCACAAGACCACAGTCCTGAGGGTGGTAAGGACTTGGGTGGGTCCTGTGCATCCCATCTCGTGTGTCCTTCTTGGAGCATGGCTCCTGTCCCTACTTGTCCATCCTTCCTGGTGGCTGCTCCGTGGCCCAGGAAGGATTGTTACAGAGGGTTTCAAGTGCTGCAAAGAAGCTGCGAGAACCAGGTCCCTGTTTCCTCCTGAAGCTGGGTACAGTTGGACTCTGTAACTCCTCTGGGTGATTATGATAATTATCGTTTGGGTCACTTCCGCCTCAACAGCCCCTTTCCGAGAATGTTGGTGTGCAGCTTAGAGGGTTTATTTCCTCAAGACAGATGCCAAGCCACAAGCATGGAAAATCTTAAAAATCAGAGAAACCTCTGAGAGGTCAAGACTACTATAAGATTTTTCAGTCTGTCATCTAAAATGCTAGTGTAGCTCTGTGCCTTGAGAGCTCTCCCAGTAACAATGAGTACGGTGAGTTTTGGTTCTGTCTCTTTTTTACCCAAAGCCAGCTGTGTCCTTACCTGCCCTCCCACCTCCAACCTCCTCTGTTCACCCAGATCCTGCAGTCTGTCTATCTGCCTCCTCTTTTTATCATAACCCTTCCTCCTCTGGCTCCTGATGCCATATAGCAATGCTACACAAAGAAATGTCTCTGTGAGAAGCCCTAGTGTGTATACTCTATAGTGCTTTCTTTTGTGTTGCACATGCATGCTTTTTTTTTGTTTTTAGGGGTGTCACCATAGTTCCACCATCAAAACCATTCCCTGTTCCTCATCACAGATAATTCCATAAATGTATTTCCAGTGGCACTTTTTTTATTTTTCATAGCACTCCAACAGGAAATTAAAGCTTCCTAGTTGCAGAGATGCAGCTGTTCCTTGCTAATGTATCCCAAAATAATCCCAAAATTGAGGATGTGTTTGCTGTCTTCAAGTGTTTGTTCATACTTTTCAATCTGCTAAATTTGTTTTCTTTGCACTTTGACTTGCTGATTTGTCATTAAGTGTGAAATAGGTGCTTGTGTTCCTGAAAGTAGGTGCTTCAAATTCAGGTTTAGAAAGTCCAATTTCAGTTCCTGTGCTTGAAAATGGGATGTTGAAAAAAAAAAAAAGGGAGCTTTCTCCTTGCCCAAAACCTGCCTTGCTCTCAGGTATTGCTTGTCTGCAGCTCTGCTTACAGCCTCATGTGATGAGTGGGCTGTGCCTGTTCAGAAGCGAGTAGATAAACATGCTGTCCTCTGCTCACCTAACCCTGGCTCCCATGCCTTTTGGCAGTTTTAAAAAATAGACTGTGTGCTTTTTTTTTTGTGTTTTCACAGAGGAAAAACACTGTGCTATTTTATCTAGTGGAGACAAGATACCTCAAAGCAGTAGTAACTGTGTTGGTCTCCATACAGGACCACACATGGCTCTGATGGCCTCAGCATAGCAGTCTACAAAGACCAGAGAGCAATGTCTGTGCTTGTATTTTTAATCAGGTGTCACTTGTCCCTGTTAAATAAGAGAAGACTTGATAGAGGGAAGATTTCCTCAAATGCCTTGGAAGAGCTCCATCATTTTCCATCTGGGCTATGTAAAATACATCCTCTAGTCACACCATTCCCTGCGGTACAGCCCGGTGCCTGGCAGCATAGCTGGGGCAGGCAGCAAACCTCCAGGCATCATTCAGAAGGAGCCAGCAATTCACTTGAGTGTGCTCCTAATGGCCTGCCACTTCCCACTACAGAAAATTAGGCACAAAAGGTTGAAGGAGAGTGACATTAGTTTTAAGATATGCCATAATGTATTTGTGTACAGACTATGAGGCTCACTGCTTCTCTTCATGGGGAGCTTCATTGGTCCTTTATACTCATCCTCTTTTTACCTTCTCTAAAGAGAGCAGGTTGTTAGGTCATCTAAAAATCTCTTGCTTGCATGAGATAAAGCTTATATCAAAATGGGTGTTTCAGAAATTTAGAGAAACCCAGTGCTGCCAGGACAGAGAGGTAGCAATGCTTACTTTAGGGGAGTGTTAATAGGAGTCATCCCCTGAAATCCTTTGGACTTTGATTTGAGAGTAAATCTGAGTGGAGATGTTGACTCTAAACACTGCAGCGGATGGGTGGGGGAGGGCATGTGGATTGAACTCAGAAAAACTAATTTTCCATTGCTTGGTTAATCCCTTCAGAATCTGTTTTATGAGCAACAGGGCAAGATCCTATCTCTTTATTAATGCCTCTGTAGTGCCTGTGTTGGAGTGGAATGGGTGTCAGTGGATGAGTAGCTGTGGAAAGGCTGTTTTCATAAATGGTCAGCAGCTGAGAGCTGTGAAGCTGAACCATTTAAATCTGTGCTAATATGCGGCACTTGGGATTTATTCCAGAAAATTTATGCTGGAACTTGAGAAACACAGGAATGGCAATATGCACTCAAACAGTCAGACAAATTGCAAAATTCACAGTCCATTAAAGTCCAATAAAAAAATTCACTATCATTAAACTGGAAAAACAAAGGTCTGTGATATACATCTGTTATATTTCAATATGGTAGGCATAGCCTGTATCCAATAGGACTTCAAAATTGTAAGCTAATCTGGTGAACATATAGATGAATCTCTTCAAAACACAGTATTGCTATTTTCAAATCTCAGCAGGATACAGCCAACAATTCTCCATCTTATATTTTCTGGGTTCTTTTACAGACAACTGGGTTAGATCCAGATCACTGGCTTAGGCTGATACAGACAAAATGATTATGTTGTAGCATCTAGTTTGTATTAAAGGCGAATATGAGTTTACTTATTTATATTTTCACTCTGTAGAGGATTGGCCATAGGCACTATATAACTTTTTGAAAGTTTTTAGCTGAGAAGAACAGTTTTCGTACCATACAGACTGGAAGGTGGGGTGGGGGGGAGTATTCAGTCACCTCCACAGAATCTGAAGTTGATTCTTATATCAATAATGGCTCTATAAACTTTGTTCTATTGGAAAAATCAAATTATATATTTGCTGTTGTTTTTTACTTACAGTACTTAACAATTTTTTTTTCTCCCTGAAGTAGAAAGGATGAGAATATTTTGCCTTTATGCCTCTCAGATGAAAACTGGCATTTCGAAAGCAAATTAGACACATGAGCGGGAACTAATGTGGTTGTTTTGTCATTTTCAGCCTGTGTACAGTGAGGTTTCTGTCTGATGGGCTGGTGAAAGGAATGCAAGGATGAGTTGCTTGTCACCGTGTAATCTGTCAATATATAATTTGTCAACATATAATCTAAAGCAGCCTCTGGAGAAATAAGTACATGCTTTGTGGTTGCATTCATAATGAATTCAATGAAATGCAGATACTTTGTATAAAGCCATGATATTCTAGCCATAAGACTATGCTAATTGAAAAGATCTTTCCAATTTCAGGATGAAGTTTTTGTGAGCTGGTAGGGCTCTATGTAAAAAATATATTACAGAGCTGTTGAAGGAAGAAAAGTACCTAGAAGCTTTCAGTATTGGTACTCAGTTGTTTTGCCAGTTCTCTTGCGTTTCAGCACAGGTTGCAACACCTCTCAGAGTTCCAAGCCACTTTTTCCCCACCTGTCCCTGCCTGCTGTCTATAATTTAGGTGCGCCTCATGAGCTCCTCTGTGAAGTTTATGTAATTAAAATAACCTTTGCAGAGGAACAAAGAGGAATTCAGTTTGACTGGGAACTTTGACTTGACTTTGCTTAGTGCACTGGTTTCCTCAACACAACGTAAAATCAATTAAGTAGCTGAGTGTGACACTAATGGTCCAGAAAATATGTAAGATACTAGAGACATAGAGAACACTAAGAGTAATGGGGAGAAAAATAACCTGAATTTCTCACTCATGTTCTTTGCTTCCACATTACAATGTGTGAAAGACAGCAGGAGCTTATATGCTGTTAGCCAGCAGGCATGGCTACCCCAAATACTGCCTATCACACAGGAACTTTTTAATACAGGGTCCAGAAATCCATGGTGGGATTCTCATTCTGCTCTTCATAAGCCCCAAGCCAGAGAAGAAAAAGCTGTTATAATTCTAGAAGAGTCAGTCTGTGAACACTACAGCTCTCCTTCAAAGAAAGTAAATTCCTGCTACTGCCCAGCATGCTTTTTGCTTACCATTTTATTTTTGTGAGCTCTAAATATAGTTCCCAAATGAAAAACCTGTAAAATTTTCAAGTCTGAGATAGAACAATGTGAGCTGATCAAAACTGGCATTGATACAGTCTCTCTCTCTCCTCTCTTGCTGTATGTTCCTGGCACCTTCTTTGCACCAGGCTGAGTGTTTTTCTGACTAAGCCGTGAGCCAAATTGGTAAAAATAGACTCCCAAACTGCTGACAAAACATTTCTACCTCCTTTCTTCAATCGGATCTAATGCTCATGTACTATATGCTGTGTTGATTCAGCATTCAAAACCAATGAAATAAAAAACTCATCCATTTCTTTGTATTTCTCATACTGGTTTGGTCTCCCATAGGATCAGCAAGCTTGATTTTATCCCACTGCTGTGACCAATGCACAGGAGAGCTTGGGGAAGGGGAGGCAAAGGAGAATAGCTTTTTTTAAATTTTATTTTTTGTTTTAGCAGAAACCTCTAACTAGAGAGGTTTAGGCTGAAGAGTGGTTCAGGATGGTCAAAATTGACCTGAAGCCCTCTGAGAAATGATCCAGCCTGTACTCTGCTGCAAGAGCATTGGAGAAGTGTGAGGGAATTGTCTTGCTGGGGAGTTTCAGGGCTAAACCCTCTCTTGCTGATCACAAGGGCAATGGGTTCAGTTTCTGACATAGTGGTATAAGCCTAAAGTAACTCACTGTCCAAGTGGTTTAAGCTGAAACTGAAAGTGGAGCCTTAGAGTCTAAAAACATGCAGCTGATGGAAAGGGTATTGAATTGGTACTTGTCCCATGGAATTGGGAACTGAAGTAGTTCAGAGAGAAGGTTCAGCTACTAATGATGGCTGGATTGGATTCCAGTTGAATTGGCTTGCATGACCTGGCCATAATGTGCCTGCATGTGATGCTATGATGATTTTTGTCTTTTCTTTTATACCCCTGTTATACCTTTCTGCAACTTCTGTATTCTCGGTGCTTTTTGCCTACATTCTTAGACTTGTTTGTTAAGCCAAGAGACTAAACATTTTAGAAGCTTCGTAGTTAAAGTGCCAGGGTGCCCAAACCCCAAAGTCCTCTCCAGAACACATTTTGTAAACTAAGATAGAACCATCCAGGGGAAGGTTCCTTGAGAAGAGGGGGCTCATTTGAGCCTCTCATTAGAGAATATTTGATAGATATGCTAATTAGTAAGACCTAGAATGTAAGACTAGAGCTAGGAGAGAAAGACTTTGCGGTGGTGATGGTGGGGTGCACGGAAGTGTATTCGACCTGTTCGTGGTGCACCTAAGGATCCTTACAATAAATACCAAAGTAAAACCCTTTTTCCCCTTCTAACCGTGTTCGCCTCTTGATTTTAAGACCAGGAAAAGCATCACATGAGCATTAGTGCTGGCTGGCACAAGAGAGAGAGCAGGGGAGAGGTGGACAAGGCTGTAGCAACACAGGCTTAACTTGCAATGACATTTTGTACTGGAGTGAGCTGAGAAGCAGGTTACATCTGTCCAGGTGGGGAGACTTCATCAGTGCAACTACAATCAGCCTAGACCAGAAAATACAGTGTGGAGCAGAAGGTGGAGACTGCATCATGCACTCCATGTTGAAATGGATTGGTGGCAAATGGGAGAGGGTCTGGGGTGCTCTTTTCCCCTCTGTTTTAAGTAGTTGGCTTTGCTGGTTCAGAGGTATGAGCTGTATGAAGCACTACCTGAAAAATCTTCAAGGGATCACTCTGGGGCACGTAGATACAGTCCAGAGTGACATCTGTTCAAATCAGCTTTTGAGGAAGGTAAGGGATTTTATTTTTGCTGGCCTTACCCAGCCCATCCTGGAAACTCAGCACAGTTTCACAATTCTCAGCTGCCACATTGAGTGCCAAATGAAATTCAGTGCCTAATGTTGGGTGAGATGTTTCTTATAGCAGACAGTGATATTATACACATTATACAGGCCATTCCCCAGGGGAATTCATGGCCTGTAAATGAGAAAAATGCTCCAGTAGCCCATTTTCTTTAGATGTTACTTTACTTTTTTCATATTTTCATTCTGTTTCTGCTATGTTCTGTACAAGGCACAATATTCTTGTCCTAGAATGTGATATTGTTGAGTCATGTGTTACTGCAGTTTCATGGCAGGAAAGCATGAATTTGATCTATTATTATTATAGATCTTTTCCTACACTGTGTATTTAGAATTTAAATTAATTACTGCAACTGGTCTTTAAATATTATTGTAATATAGGAACTAGATGTAAATACTCAAATTGGTACATCTAAGGCTAAATTACTGAAAGTGTGCGACACTTGCTTTACTGATTGGTTCCAAAGGGACTGGCTGGGTGCTAAGGGTTTCTAAAACTCACAGCCATGTTTACTCTCTGTAACTAAATAATAGACCTAGAGACCAAACAAGAAACATGATGGGATTTAGAAGCTTGCATTTTTTAATGGTTCGGTTTTTATTTGGTTTTTTTTTTAATATAAATATCAGCATAAGCCTATGATCACTGAGAAGCGGAGAAATAAGAGTGAAGCAATATTCTAGGTATTACTGAGTGATTAAAGCTTGTTACAACCTCAGTTTGTTACAACCATGAGCCCTGTAATTAAGTAGAATTCACGCCAGCACAGAGGATTTCTGTAAAAGCCTTTGCTCCACACACGACCTACTTCAGGTCTCTGTGACAGGCAGAAATTTGGCATAACTGGTGAGGTTCTTCCCCCAGCATAAATCCTTGATGAAAATCCCAGTTATAACATTCAGCCACTGGATGTCCTCATTTTCAAAGGTCTGCAAAGGTTCATCAGCTGGAAAGCCACGTGTTGTTGACAGTTTGCATTGCATAAAAATATTGTGTGTATTGTGTGTTGCTAAACAAGCTTACCACCCATGTAGCAATGGAATCAGTTTCACTTACCAAGGTAATTGAACTACTACTGGATGCAGAACATATACTCTCAATTCTCTTCTCTTCTCGGGTTGTTGGTTTTTTTTTTTTTTGAAGACTTAAGTGTAATTTATGTAACACCTTGCTTTGCAGGACTTGCATTCCTAAACACTGGAATTTCTTCCTTTTTCCAGTGCTACCTTTGCTGGAATTTACTGCAGTTGTTACTGTGGTTTTAGACTGCAGCTTGGTTTTTCAAAGTTCTTGTGAATTCTCAAGGGTACATCCCTCTGCTTGCAGGAGTCCTGATTGTCTGATCCCACAAAGATTTTGTCAGGGTTAGGTAATCACATCGTGCGTGTCGCTACACCTGCCCAGAGAGCTTAACTTTGCTTCCTTTCAGAATCATAAAATGGTTTGGGTTGGAAGAGACCTCCAAGATCATCTAGTTCCAATCCTCCTGCATGGCCAGGGACACCTTTCACTAGACCAGGTTGCTCAGAGCCCCATCCAACCTGGCCTGCTTTCTCCTGCAGCTCATGAGCCACCATCACCCACCCTTCCTTTGCTGCCTGCACCCTGCAGCTAAAGCTCTCATCCAATCTCCTCATTCTTGCAGCTCTAATGGCATCATCCTTATTGCCAAAACATTCCTGTCTTCTGATTATGATTTGACATTGCTTGTCAGACACCCTCCAACAACTTCTAAAAATCTGAGCTGGCAGAAAGATTGACAATGGGCTGTCTGTAGTGCACCTGGGTTTCATGTTTGTTCATGAAATGTGGAAAATACATTCACGAATATCTGTACTGCTGATTTTTTTCAGTTTGAAATTTCAAAGAAAAAAGGTCTACTTTTCTTAGCTTTCTGCCTTTTATTTCTTTAATTTAAGCTGCTCTTAAACCACATTGTCTTTCCATCAAGGCAGCAGCTTGTGTTCTCTGAACACTTGTTTGAAATTGTGAAAGCAGGTTTTACTGTGAGTGGAAGACAAACTCAGAAGAAAAATTAAGGCTAGGCTTCTTTTCTTCATTAGGGAAGCTCACCTTCTGGTCACACTTAAACTAGATACCTACCCTTCATGTACCAGGATGGTAGTTTGGTTCTTACCAGGCTGGTGCATGAGGCACAGCTCCAGCACGAGTCAGACTCTGTAGCTGCTGAAGTCTCCCAAGATGACTGATGCCAGATATGCTTTTATTTATCTTCCCACTCATTAGTTCAGCATTGGGTGAGTGCTTCAGCAAAAGAGATGAACAGGTTATGTTTCCACACACAGCTCTGCAGGACTGGTAGATCCTCATGGAAAGTTGCTCACCCCCTGTGCATTCTCTCATGCCCACTGTGGAAAGGGAGGGGTGCCCAGAGCTGCTCAGGTGGGCAGAAACCCGGGGTGCTCCTGATAGGACTCTCAGTCCTAGGATTTGCTCCAGCTCAGTAACTGTGCTGATTTCTGGAAGAAGCCTAACATTCATGTGAAAGATTCAGAAGATGGAAGACAGAGAAAACCACCGTGGGCAGATCTGGATGATACAATTCCTGTCACAGTGCTGTTACTTAAACCCAAGTATGTGCTGATGTCTCCATAACAGGGAGAAGAGCCAAGTGTGATAGGAGCAGACTGCTCTGCAGACACAGTGAGGAGCAAAGAGCAGCTTCTGAAGAGGATGTGTGTTGCAGGACTTCTCCAGAGCTGCCAGCAGCTGAGGAGCCAGGAAATGGTTGACTGGAAATGAGCTCTCTCCACTACTGGAGACTAACTTGGCTGTGGGAGTGAATCAAAAAAGTCATGTCCCTGCCCTAGAAACTGTGATACTACGCTGAAATTTGCTCACCTTAGGCTAAATGATCATCTCTCAGAAAACACAGCTTCTAAACTGCTTAGGAACTGGTGAAAGCCTGCAGACTGCTCAGCCTTCACCCTCTAGGAGAAGACTCACTGATCCCTTTCTATCATTCTGAAGGTCATTGTGGGCCATGTGAACAGTGGTGGCAAACACAGATGAAGAAATGGAATTGGAGTCCCACATCTATGTACTGAGGTCGGACACTTCCACTTTTCCCTCTGGCACTCATGGTCATCCTTGGAGAGCTGAAGCCTGCTGTGATTTTGCAGGGATCTACCTCATCTTTCCTCTTGTGGCTTTTGAAGAGCTCTTTGGAAAATGTTGGGTGCTGCTTTTAGAGATTGTAAAACTGGAGATTTAACTTGGAGTGATGAAAAGAGATTAGAGGTTTTGCAAGCAGCAAACCCTAGATTTATAGCAAACACAGAGGATTTTGCTTCTTCAGTACAAAAGCCCAGATGCAGCTCAAAATCAATAATTGATCTATGTGCATTTACAGATACATCTACATTCATTCAGGCTAGGAGACCTTATTCCTGGGTGCATATTTTCCTTTTAAGCAGCTTATACTCAAGACTGCCTGCAAATGTATCTGTTCATCAAGTGGGCAACACTTAGTCCTTCCAGAAATAAGCCAGGGACATTTTTTTCCACAGGAAGCCAGGAGTAGGACTGACAAGACAGATGGAAGCTGCTGAACTGTTACACAGCTTGTTAGGGAAGCGCAGAGCCTTTTAAAGCTGAGGCTGCAGCCAGGATTTACCTCTTGAGAAATGGCAGCAATCCCCAAAGTAGCTTGCATGGGCTACAAATCTGCCTCAAAATAAGCAAATAAGCAGCGTGGATGCAGCCTTTTTATTTCAGCTGAGATACTATAATATGGGATGAGACTGAGCAAACATATTGTGACTGTCCCCTGTTTGGTGCTCTGTATCCCAGATCACTGACTGTGCAGCCACACTAAGCTGTGGGTCACACATCTGTATTCCTTATATAGCTAAAAATTCCAGCTATGTTAACAACAGATCTGTGAGGAATTTCGATTTTGTTTCAGCTGGTTAATGAACCAGCGTCTTGCTCTGGCTGGATGCTTGATGCAGCACCTGGACAGCCTGGGCAGCATGATGCAGTCCATGGAGGATTTGGGGGATTTTCAGCTGCTAAATACTAGGCTTGTTACATGCACATGCTTCTGGGCCTTTGTGAACTGATTTTTTAAGGGTTTTTTTTTTTTTTTTTTCAAAGGAATCTTGGACAAATTTCATGGTTGTGGCAGCAAAAGGCCCATTGGTGGCAGGAGGCTGAGCTTGCTGCTTTCTGGTAAAAAGGCTCTTTTCTTCCAAACCAAACGGTCATAGCAGCAAAACTACTGTGCATCTTTTCAATCTTTACATCTGGTAAGTGTATTCTTAGAAGCAGATGATCATTTTAGCTAAAACTTTCTTAAAAGCACCTGAGTCTGAGCCAGACATGTAAGGCAGAAGACATTATCCTGACAGCTGGAGTTTAGGGAGGTTGCAAGCTAGTAGAAACTAGATCTTACAAAAGGAAGTACTGGGCCAGCTAACAATGGAGATTATCATCTCTTCCCATTGCTCCTGATGACAGAAGGACAAAAGGTGCCCTTCTGCTTCCTAGGGAGGTTTCCAAACTGAAGAAAGGGTCTTTGTTTTTGATGAGGGGGATTTTGGCTGAGAAGAGTTAGTAGGGAAGCAAAGATTGGAAACCTGCAGCAACTTGGCATTGTATATGAGGTGGAAGCTGCCCATTTGGTGCTAAGTGTGTCTCCAGAAGCTAGAAAGGGCAAGATGCTTTTGTTTTTGGCTTTATTTATAGCTGTTGTGTACTCTCAACTTCCCCTGTTTTCAGCTTGCAGCCCTGAGATTAATTAAGCTTAATAAATTAGAGCTTCCCACCTTCCAGAAAATAAATGATGTGATCTCATGGTGGTCCTGTAGGAGATGCACAGGGATGAAGTGGAAGACAAAAGAATCAAGGAAAATCTGCATCACAGCTGTATCTCTATTAGGCCCAACATCTGTATCCTTGGATCAGATTTCTGCTGTGATTTTTCTTGAGGGCAGCTTGTCCTTCCTGCTGGGAAGAGACACAGGGTGAGCCACAAGATGACCATGGCTGTGTTGGGAAAGTTGGAGGAAAAGCGACGTACAGGAAAGGGGGCCCTGGGTGGGCTCTGTTCTTTGGGGTAGCCCTTGTCCCAGCAGCACTTCTACCTGGGGACAACCCCACCTGTCCAGCTCCTAAACCTGAAAGCACGGATGTATCTGGACAGCCTAAACCAAACAAGCCCATGGCAAGGAGAGGGAGACGAGAAGTCAAGCCTGTGCCACAAGCCAGGAGCCCGGCGCCGTGCACAGCAGAGTGGTACGGACGGCTAGGCTGCAAAATTGCAGCCAAAATTACAAGCTGCTGCTTGCCAACTGTGTGGCTGGAAGGAGCATGCCAGAGCAGACTGGGTTTCCCTCTCACCCTTGTCTGGCCTCCTGTCAGCCTACGCCCCTGCACAGTGTCTGGACAATGCACTAAAAACTAGAAATAGAAATACAGAATTAAAAACTTGAATAAAATGTTCAGGCTCAAGGTCTGTTCTTCTGCAATGGTTGAAAAACTAGTGAGCATTTCACAATTAAAGCTGAGCAGTATCCACAGTGGGTGATGGTGCTTCCATGCCACAATTCCCACCAATGAGCATGACAGGGTGTATAGTGCACCTCTCCGTTGGCTGGAAGAAGCCTATTTTTGAAGCACCAGGTTCTTTTCTGGTCCACATATTTTCAGGTCATCTAATTTCACATTTGAAGTCATCTCAGATCTTCCCATAATCAAATTATTTTAAAACTTTCTTCTAACACAAAACAGTCTTAACTGAGCACATGGTACCTTGGAAAACCTCTCATCAAATGACCAAGGATGGGATAGAATAGTTCAGTGTGAAGGGACCTACGGTGATCATCTAGCTGAGCTGCTGGGTCGGTGGATGTTCCTTGCAGTTAGGAGTTTGCTGAAGGGTCACACTCCAGCCCACTTTGCTTTCCATTTACTCCTTCTGTTTGCCTGCAGAGCTTCGGAGGTGCCTGCATGGACTTCCTAGTTCACAACTGTATGTCTGTTTGCCAAGTGTTTACTTGACCTAAATTCTTTTGAAAACCATCATTTGTGACAACTTAGCACAGGCTTTACAGAACTGGGTAGCTGATTAATAAGCACTGTGACCTGGACTCACAAGCTCTCACATTTTACCAACAGTACAGGCAGGTTTTTTTCAATTTTATTTTTAAATCTTACTGATTTCTTAAACTGGATTTTTTTCTAACTGTAAGATTGAGCTGTTGTATATATGTCTTAAATTGCTAGTTCATCTTTCAGTCCTCAGCATAACATCTCTCCAGAAAGGTATTTAATTCTGAAGACAGTTGTGATTCTCACTGAGTAGCTACATCATACCAGGTAACTCACTGGATTCAGATGTCTGATTTAATGCCAGTTGTTATTGTGACATGATTAAAAGCAGAAAAAATATTTTACCTGGTGCAGCTGCTTACTACAATTTTTGGTTTTGGGATTCCAAATAATTTCTGGTTATATTTCATTTATCCTTGGTCTGATTCCTTAAATAAGCAACTTTCACAGTTCAGTTCCTCTTGCTCTAAGGAGAAATGTCAGAAATTTCTTCATTCTTTTCACTGAAGACCAGTAACACTTTTATAACATGGTGTTTTATAATTTGAATTAAAAAAATCTTCTGTGGTAAAATTCACTGAAGTACAGCTGTCCAATTAATATGCATTTATTTGAGTGTCTTGGGGTGACTTTATGATGTTGTATCCCCTATCGCTGCTCTATGCCCAGAAATTAATTTTGTGCCTTTTCTGTGCCTTTAAACTGATCCTGGGAGGGGGGAGAGGAAAAAAACCGGAACTTTTTGAAGCACTTGTTCAAGGACACAGACACAGGTACACATTCTTCTGCAGCAGCAAGAGCTGAGGAAGCACCTTCTTGATTTTCAGCCAGCTTTCAGCTCCTTTTCTCCAGAGGGAGAAGGAGAGTTGAACTTTGTTTTTCTGGGACTTTGGTTTTTCCCTTCTTCTCTTCTGGACTGTTTCAACAACATCAGAACACATCAGGAGAATTTTCCACCAAGGCCCAGGAGGTGGGCCCACACCGACCCAGCTCTGAGGAGGAGGAGAGAGACCACACCTACAGAAGGACTCTGAAATCTTCCCAGGATTCTCTCCACAGCGAGAGGTTTCATTATTTAGCATTATTATCCTTTTCCTGTGTGTTTTTTAAATAAATAGGTTTTTCATCTCTTTCACTTTCCTCAGAGGAATTTTTTTTTCCCAAACCTTGTGGGGGAGGGGTGGTTGTAACCTGCCTTCTATCAGAGGATATTTTCCTCCAAATTTGTCCAAACCAGCACAATGAGCTAATACAGAAAATTAGTGAAGGGCAGACTAAACATTAAGCTTGCATTTATGAATGCTAAATGTGGAATTGTGTGTGTGCAGTTGTGGATAATACTCCATTTGACTGCTGTAAGGGCATTAAATTCCCTTTCAGCTGAGGAAGAAGAAAATAAGAAACCACTTATTAAAAAAAAAAGTTTAAAAAAATTATGAACCAGTCAAAATACATTTCATTGTTGTAAAATTTACATTAGCCCTGGTGCTATCTGCCTCTACCTCCTCTCCGTAAAATGTGCTCCAGGTCCATCAATCAGTCCATGGGCGGTAAGAATGCTCCTGATACGGGTTCTTGACATGCCAAGCGGTGTTCCTTATTGCTACCCTTGCACTGGTGTGAACCACCAGCTCAGCCTCTGCACCAGAGATGGGACCGCCTGACCCTCACGATGCTGAAAGCCCACTGGCAGCCAAGGGTCTCTCATCACTCGGACAAAAGAGATCATGAAATGAAGGTGAGGCTTAATGCCTATCCAAATCCTCAGGCTGGGCTGATAGGCAGGGTGACCTACCTTGTGCTTCTATCTGCCTTTTTACTTCATGCCAAATACAGCAGTGTGGTTGTTTCTGCTGGCAATAGGAAATACAGCACCAAACTATATCCAGTCAAGGATTATTTAGTTACATCATGACGTTGATTTGAAAAAATAAACACAGACCTGAATTCGTGTCTCTACTTGTTCTCTTCACAGTGTTTGGAGAAGCAAAATTTGCTGTGAGAGGTTGTACTGAACCAGCTGAAAACAGCAAAAACCTGAAAGAATGGTTGGGACCCAGAATCTAACCATCAGCTGTGACAGCCAGCCCAGCAACTGGGAGGTGAAAAAACAAAAGAAGGAAAAAGCTCGTCCTGGCTGCCAGAATATGTCTTTTCCTTATTTGTGAGAACACATCAATTTGTTTTTCTGGCCAAAGAAGATGAGGGATGTCAGCCTTGAAAGATGGTGTGAAATATGAAACGACTGGATACAGTGCAACCACATATGACTGGCCACTCCTTACAAACCAAACTGAAGCAAGTAGGATTAAATCAAAGTAATACCTCATGTGATTACAGCTCATTGTGTTCAAATAAAAGCTGACGTTAACATGAGTGATTTGTTTGGTGGTGGGGGTGGAGAGGATAGGAGATGCTACAGCTTCTGCTCCCAGTGATTGCTGTTTATAACACTGTAAAACCACAGTGAACGTGTTAAGTGCGCTGCCACGAGCGTGTGCTGCTTTGGCTTGGTATTATGGCTAAAGTAATTCATCACAGCTCTTAGACGTGCCTTTGTACTAGTAATACATCATGTGATTCTCTATCAGTAATTCTAGGCATACAAAAACCTTGTAGATGTGGTGGTACCTGTGACGATTAAACCGTAATTTGTAACTGTAGCTGTGTAATCAGTATGGGAACACTTTATAGTTACATCTACCTGCTGTTTTTACAGCCCTCCTCTAAACAATTTACATAGAAATGAAGAGCAAATGAGACCGGAGTCCTCAGCCAGCAAAACTGAGCAAAGAGAAGGATGTCAGTGCTAATTACCTCCAGCACCCTGCTGGGGCTGGCTCTCAGCATCTCTGCAGGCTGTAATACAGTTACTGTGGGTTTGGTAGTATTCCTGTCTAATTTACTCAGAGGTGCTGGGTAACTAATCTTCCAGCAGAAATCCAGCACTAGTTAAAATATTTTCCCCAAAACTAGTCCTGTTAGCTATAGTACTTGGGTCTTTCCATCTTCATACTCTTCTTGTTTTGCCCTGGATTCTCTGTGCTGTGTTACTGTATCTGTTTATAGCAAGGCTTAGAAATCTGGGGGAAGGAAGAAGTCCTGAATGCAGAAAGAGGCTTCAGGAAATTGGCCTGCTTTATTTTTATCTGCTTTTTTAAAATTATTATTATGATTATTCATTGTACTTTTCCTAGTGTTAATTTAAGTGGATTTTGAACCATGAGCTTTATGAACTACTTAAACTATGCTGATGCAAAATCTATTTCTATCCATTCTCTATGTTTTCTCTCTATCCCACAATGTACTTTACTATTAAATTCTAAATATTCTGAATATTACTGCTTTCCTTGTAGCAGCACTAACCTCCTCTGCACTCACTCAAGCCCAAGGATATCCTTGCTCTAGGCCTATTTATAAGAGTCTCAACTTGAAACTTGGCGTTGTTTGCTTGAATTGCCTTTTGACAAGCCAGAAAGCAATTCTGTCTGAGCCATGCTGAGGAGGGAGAGCTGCAGCATGACCTTGCTCTTGCTTCTTTCAAACCATAACTTCCAGGAACACTCCTGAGATCAGTCCAGTGTTATCTGTATTTCACATTTCATTGTCTGAATTCTTTATAAGTCACATAGAGCTAATTTTTTGTTCAGGATCACACAGGATGATGGTATCTAGCAAGAGAAATTGAGATTTTCAGCACTGCAGCTCTTGGCTATGTTCCCAGACCAGGCTGGTAGTGACTGAAAGATAGCTCTTTGTTTGATGGACTGTAAGACATTAATTTTTTGGTCATGACCAGTCTCCCAAGTTTCAGCTATGAAGTGACTGTCTGTATAACTGGTACCCCTGGTGTCATTCCCAGCAGAGAGCCCTGGAAGCACTGAACTGTTCAGCAGGGGGATCTCTTGCACTCAACACAACTCAGCTGGCAATGCCATGCAGGAGAGTTTGCCCACTTCCTGCTGTGTATGTCCTTCAAATAACGGGGGCTGCAACCTTTGTTTATGAGCAGCTTAACACTATTTAACGGGGGCAACAGTGACTGTCACAAACCCTGATGTGGGTTGCCTGATCACAGTGCAAATAGCAGGAAGATGGAACAACTGTGGTATCACAGTGAGAGCAGACTTCATCTGTTCCCCTCTTAATCAGAGCTGGTAGAACTCTGACCTTATCTGCACAAGGCTGAAGAAAGCAGTCGGCTGGGAAAGAAGCACAAAACTGCTCACCACACTCATTTACTCCTCCTGCAGAAGAGGTAGTGGCTTTACCTCTCTTATCAAATGGCAGCTGGAGCCAGGTAATCCCCCTGCAGGACTGCGAGAGCAGTACACCTTAATTCTTTCTGCATCTGAGCCACACCTTAGCTTGCTATGGAAATGTGTAATGCAGCAGGACTGCTGCTATCAGACAGGGCAATACTGCTCTAACCCCTGGGGGACACAGTTACCCCAAGTAATAAGGTTGTGAGATATGTGTTAGTATGAAGTCTAGCAACTTGGTGTCCTCCTTTCTCACAAGTTGCATGCCTGGCTATAGCTTCTAGTTACTGTATTGTATCACAATTCTCTTTTCTCATCCTTTTTTCAAGACCTCTCCTACCAAAACTTGTGCCAATAGGAGGTTCCTTCTTCATTTAGGGAAAGTTTTGTTATTGCTGCTATTTCTTAGTGCAGAGGAACCCCAGAGACCAGTTACTTATTACACTGACCAAAGCTGAACAGGTTTACTTGCTTGGGAGGTTGCTTTCTGCTGTGAGAATACTATTTCCTCAAGAACGGCACTGGCTTGCCTTTTGACTTCCTCGATGCCTATTTCCATACCATAGCTTCAGGCTATATCTTCACCTGTGCAGTGGGCCAGGGGCACTAGCACTGATTTAATGTCCTAAGCTTCCAAGGATTTTATCAAAGATTCTATGACAGTAGCTGTCCACCTTAGAGAAGTGAAAGATCTTTATCCTTATATTGCGGGTCAGCTGGTGAAGGCAGATCTCATAAATAAGTATTAAGCTCTCTTGCCATCACCCTGTCCCCTGGACTCCATGACACTCATGAGAAGCGTGCAAATAGGTTGACTCATACTTCATTAAAGTACAACACAGACTCACCCGACTGTCAGTCACCCTCCTGTTACTGCCTAGACTTGTCACAATGAGGCGTAGTCATGAGACACATGACAGCATCTGCAGAAGTGACATCTCATGTCAGACTTTGTGTCCATGTCACGCAAGAAAGGCTCAAGCTGTTTACAAGCATCTGAGACAGATCAGTGTAAGTCCTCTTTGTCTGGAGGGTATGCTAGGCATTTCTCCCAAATGGCACAGAGAACGGTGGGACAGAGAGCAGCAAAAGCTGGCAAGAGAACCTTTCCACTGAGGGCACTGCTAGAGCTCTTGCCTGTTGTCAGACTCAGCTGTGGGACAATGTGGATGTTTCCAGACAAGCAGGAGATGGACATGAGGTGCTGAGGTGCCAATGACCAGTCTGTTATAAGAGTGAAGTTCAGGAGTGAATGCGTTCATCCTTCTGTTTGGCAATTAAGTAAGTCACGTTGTTCTCCAGCTTCAAATGCTTTGACTTACCCCATGCCCATGATGTAGTCCTTTGTAGTGCTACATGTCCTAGGTAAGCGGGGGACAGTCAGCTGCAGCCCTCCTTTGTTCGTGTGCCCTGGTGCATGGCTCCTCTGTAGTCTCATTTCTTCAGAGGGTTCCCTAGGAGTAGAGGCACTGAGGTCACTGAATTTAGGCAAAGCAATCTTGGCAGCAAATCTCCATTGGTCACAGAGGCTTGTAAACAGTTTGAGCCTTAAATCTGCCTCAGTATTTGTTCAGCTGGTCTCTGCTGAGCCTTCACGTTCCCTGCATCTGGTTCAATACCTCCAGTGTCAGATCTTTGGTTGCAGCTGCCATGAGAAGATTGATTTTCTGAACCTGGCTCCTCTGCCTGGCATCCAGGAGGACCAGTCTCACCAACAGGTGCAAGAAGTGCATCTGAAGCACCTGGCTGGCCACTGGTTGGGACCCACGAACTGTGATGGAGATGGTCCTCCTCATCCCCCCCTCTAAAATCTGCTGGGCAGCTTCCTGCATCCCTGTCTTTGCCAAGTTCTGCCAATGCACAACAAGTTCGTTTGATTATCTCCTGTCGAAGTTATCTAATCTCCTGCCGCAGGGCTGGGAAGGCTTGGGAGTGCTGGTGTGTGCCTGCCCTGTTTCTGAGCACATGTGAACACACTTTTGAATGCTCTTTTGTAATTACTGAATACATTGATGGAAGTAAGAACCTATTGGTTCTGATGGCTATTTTTTTAAGGTATTTATAAGAAGAAGTTAACATTTTTAAGGTTTCTTGTTTTGTAGGTCTGCAAAGAGTAACAGTACACAAGCACCTAAAATGTCCTTTTAAAACCAAAAAATAGGCAGATCACTCCAATTCCCACAGAAATTTAACAAGTTAAGCTTGCAAGATTTATCAGCTAATACAAGGACCTAACAATAAATACATTGCGACTTTGTAAGATTAAGTATTGCCAGTGCTATGCAGGGATTGAAGAACAGAGACTGCTGCAATAAACTCCCCCTCTCCCCTATTCCTATATCTGCACCCAGTTATAATTATGCAAGAAATTAGCAATATTTCAAGAGCAGCTCTGATGTTAACTGCCTGTTTTCAAAAAGTATTTTGTGTTGCTGTGAAGATTACAAAATTGCTATTATGCAACCAGAAAGACGAGATCCTTTGAGACTGCTTTGCTATCGGAGCTCAGGAGCACATCGCCCCACTCACAGGGGTGTGGAGTGGGACTGCCGGAGCCCAGAGCCGGTGGACACGGGCAGAGGACTGCTGGAGTATTTGTGTTTGCTAACCCTTGTGACCTTACAATTGCCCATTTGAAAGTGGATTAAAAAAAACAAACCATATTTCAGAAAGCCTTGAGGATTTTTTTTTTTTTTTTTTTAATGTTAGACCAATGCAATTTGAGAGGGAAAACATTACCCACGGCCACGTACCTAGAGTGCGTTCCATACATTTTATTGTGTTACTTTCCAGGCAGTGTTGGAACAACTGAAAAGAAGCTGTGAGCGTGGTCTGCGCACGCTCCCGCTCGGTGTTCCCGGGCGCCTCAGGTAGGGATGGGCACGTCCCGGAGTCGGTAAAATGAGCGTCCCGAGCCGCTCCCCGGCGCTGCCGGTCCCTGCGGACACCGCCGGTGCCACAGCAGCTCCCGCACGCCGCGGGGCGATGGCAGAGCCCGCCCGAGGCGGCTGCGGGCCCGGCCGCTGCTGGGGGAGCCAAGGGGGTGCGCTGCCAGCCCCCGCTGCCCGGGAAGCACTTCACGCTTCCAGCCGGGGAAAGCTCCGTGCCGGCGCCGCTCTTTTTTTCCCTTGGCAGAAAGTTGTGCGGGCGCCCGCCTCCGGCTGCCCGGGGCGAGGCGGCGCCGGGGCGGGCGCGGGGGGGTGTGCGAGCGGCGGGCCGGGTCCGGGCCCGGGGCGGGGCAGGGCGGCAGGGCCCGGCCCCGCTGATGTCAGCCGGGACGGGGGAGGAGGGGAGGGGAGGGGAGGGGGAGCGGGAGCGGCCGCCCGTGTTCCGGGTCAGGCGCGGGAATGCGCGGCGGCCGCCGGCAGCGCTGCGCTCGGCGCCCCGCGATGCCCCTGCGGGGAGGGCAGCGGCCCGCCGAGAGGCACTAGGGGGACGCCCCCGGTTCCGCCCCGCTCCGGCTCCCGCCCATTGTTCTCCCGGGGCCGCCGCGCTCGCCCGGGGCTGCGTCCCGCCGGCGGCGGCGGCGCGCTGAATGCGGGTTGCGGCCGCTGGCTCGCCGGGACCCGCGCTGCGCGGCGGCGGAGCGGGCAGCAGCTCCCGCGGCCGGCGGCGAGCAGGGGGCGGCGGTGAGCGGCGGCGCCCGCCCCGCGGCCCCCGGCGGCGGGGCGATGTTCCACTGCATCCCCCTGTGGCGGTGCAACCGCCATGTGGAGTCCATCGACAAGCGGCACTGCTCGCTGGCCGCCGTGCCCGAGGAGATCTACCGCTACAGCCGCAGCCTGGAGGAGCTCCTGCTGGACGCCAACCAGCTCCGCGAGCTGCCCAAGGTGAGCGGGAATGGCAGCGGGGTCCAGGTGAGCTGCCCCGGCAGGTGCCCGCCGAGCTCCCCGAGGCTGCGGTGAGGGGCTCCCGGGGCTCTCGGTCTGTGGTAGCCGCCCTTGGAGTTAAAGGAAGAGTCGGAGTTTCGGGTTAGCGTTTCCCCGGAGCTGGGTGGTTACTGAGTTTTCGCGAGCAAAACCTGGAGATCCGCGTCTTGCGGGAGGATAGGTCCTGTTGCAGGGCAGGGGGGTTGGTGCCGGAGTCGCAGGACATGAGTGTATATTGTGATTAACATTCACGTCATCGGAATTACGAGACCTTGGAGGGTTTTCAACCCTCCCCTTTTTTCCCCTTTCGGTAGATACTATCTGCTCCATACATGGGAAAACCAAAACCCTCCAGCAAATAACCGCGTTCCCGTTTCTGCCTTCTACTCCTGGAAACTTGGTTTTGCAAAACACGAGCTTTTTCCGTGTCTCAGTCTAAGTCCCGCACAGTTGTCAGCGTTTTGCTTCTCACTTGAAGCATGCAGTCAGAGTTTTATGCATACTCTATTTGTGGTAGTATTGTCAAAGGTGAATTCACTTTAAATTCAACATGGTGTCGAGACCCTGAGGTGGTACCTGCCCTGGTGCCTCCCCAGGTGGCATTTGCAGATATTGCTAGAGGGACTCCGTCAGAGTGATTCCAGCGAGGCATTGTTAGGCTCCGCAGATGCAGAGTGAGTGAGAGGCATGTTCGCCCTCTGACTTGAGGACCCACGGGCTTTTTTCCCCGTGTTTACCCTTTAAAGTTTGGACAACTCAGAAGCCTTTGTGAGCTGTGGTTGGTGGAGTTTGACACAGGAAGTGCATCTTACCTGGAAGCTGCATCTTAAAAGTGTGTGGACTCTTACTAACTTGGAATCCAAGAAACTGAACTCACTAGCCAGAAAATTTTTGAAAAGCACCTTTGTTTGCACCTGAATCAAAGTTGCTCTGTTCATACCGAGACTTAAACAGCCTTACTTTTCGTTTTTAAAATTCAGTGCACTCACATACACTCCCTTTTTTCAGTCTACATAGTAAGAGTAATTGTGGTGGCTAGGTTTTCCTTCAGACAGTAGTAAAGATATTCATTTGAACTGACATATTAAATTTGGCTATTTCTTTTGAAAAACCTGGGCAGAAGTTTGCATCTTGTTGTGACTGAACTCTTTATCCTTCCGAAGTAGAGCAAAACTGGTTTACGTAGCCTGTGTGTGGGTGCTATTTTTACTTCCAGCAGTTTTTGCTGGCTTTGTGTGCAGACCAGGCGAGGCTCAGGAGTCCCTTTGTACTAGACTTTTCTTCTTCGTGTTGTCTTTCAGGCTTGTACACATCATATTAGGGGGGTATTTAATGTGCATGTGACTGAAATGCCGTTGAAACCCATGGCTCTCTGATTTAAAAAAAAAATCTACCACTGGTTGCTGCGTACAAATGTAAAGGTTGATGTCTGTTCATGGTGTTATTTGGTATTAACTTCTGTAAATAGAGTGCAACTATTTATTGTTTCTCCTCTCTTCCTTGAATCATAATATATGAAATAGACTTTTTTTGCCCTGTGATGTTTAAAAAGACCACTTCTTCCCATTCCTTACATGTGACTATGCATTGCCTCCCATACGTGTAAGAAATAGCTGAGTGGGTTAAAAAATGCCAAAAACCAACCAAAGCTCCTTGGCACTGTGGTGGAATCAAGCAAAAGTTGAAGTTAGAAAGAAGTTTTTTTTGTCTCTCTCTTTTTTTTTTTTTTAATGTGCATGGATCATGTTACAGGAGTGCCTAAATATACTGTAGGAATATGTTTGTGGGTTTTTAGCTGCCCTAGGAGGAATCTGATGAAATACAACCATGGAAACATACTTGTTGTATCTGTCTGAAGTATTTTGTGCCTTGTCAGCAATGCAGTGAGGCATTTTTACTGGGGCGTCCTGCATGAACCTATGAAATTTCCTTGTCAGTTCCTTGCTAATGATTTCTGATAAATGGAATATAGAGCTATCATCTCATGTAAATGTTAACTCTGCAGAATTTTGAGGTACAAAAATAGAGCTGCAGTCCTGAATATGTAACTAATCTATTGAAGGTGAAATTGATGGGAAGAGCCCTGTTCAGCTGTTCTACCAGCAGATAGTTGTAGAAGTTCTCCTACAGGAATCCGGTTCAGGAGAATCATGTAAGATCTCTCAGTGGAAGGTAGCTACAGCATACATTGCTCATTCCTCTTATACTAAAAAGGTAGTGTCAATGCAAAGTACAGATACAGAATTGGAAATATGTGCAAAAAGCTGGGGTAGACCATACCTCTGGTAGGGAAAACACAGGGGAAATCATCAGAGTGAGTAGTTACTAAAGTGTTAGGTCAGCATAGGTAAAAGTGGTCGTTACATCCTTAATTTAATGTAATTCATTATATTCGTCTGACCTGACCTCCATTAAGTTTCTTCTCTACATACGTAAAGGCAGTAACAAAATCAAGCTAGATTTGGGCTCAGTTTGGCTTCACAAGTCAGGAGAATTGTGTAACTCTCCGTGGCTGGTTAGTTAGGTGTTTTTCAGTGCTTGGATAAAGTCCTGAAGTTCACAGTGATCTGTGCCAATACCTGCTGAATCACCTGTGGGCTGTGCTGATGCCATAGTATAATCCATTAACACTGATAAGGTGTTCCTGTCTCTGAGATGGTTGTGATGCCCTTAGGAAATTGCTGCTGTAGAGCCTCGCCTGGGCACCGTGAAGAAGAATCGCCCTGTAAACTCTGTCACTTGCAGCAGAAGTTGCTGTGGATGGAGGAGGAAACCCCAGCTCTGCTGCTCAGCTCTTCATTGTGCACACAGGTAGTTCAGACTCATTTTCCCAGTGTGGGCAGTGGTGGTCTGAAAGGTCTCTTACAGCAGGCAGGAGGTCTTGTAATACTTCTCTGAAATCGAGTAGATATTGGTGAGTTCTTGTACCAGCTTTGCCATGACTACAAGTCAGACAGTGACGATGGTTTTATTTCTAGACACCCACTTTCCATCCACTTGCATATTTTTTTTCATCCCTTCAAATGTAAAGCTTTCTGAGGGAGATAAGTATCAGCAAGTGGCATGATGAAATATGTGGACCTGCTGCATTTCTCTCAAGCTGATGAGGCAATTTGTGTTGGATGCACACACGCTTCTCCGCTTCCCTCCTGGTTCTCTCTGCTGCCATTTCTATCAAGCAGCAATAAAAGGTCTTCTTTGGCTGGTTTGATTCAATACACCATTGAAAGAATACACTCTGATTCATCCTAAAATCTCCATTTTGAGATACAGAAGTAGTCCTAGGCTTTGTTTAATTTGCAGTCTTTCCTAGCATACTTAAAACCTCTCTTATTCTAGAATAAGCCAGTAGAGCATGGCATATGTTAGGGTGTTACTGAAAAAACCCAACAGAACAAACACACATAAAAATCCCTTCAAAGTACAGGAGACAACTTGGAGAATTGCTGTAGCATCTTGAAGGGAAATGACTAGTGGGAGGACCCAGCGCTATTGCTGAATTGTATGTTACAAGAGTCATGTGATGTATCCTCAGGAGAAACAAGAAATACACTTTAATTATTTTAAAGGAATTACTTTGCTAGTTTTATTTTTGTTCTGTAGGCTGACCAAAATGTATGATCGAGTTCTTCACCTTTTTCTAAGGGGAGGGTAGGAAGGGTTCATCTAGAAAACACGTGAAAAGAAATGTCTTGGAAGCAGAGAGAGGTGGATGTCATTGCCCCCATTATTTCTGCTCTTCCCAGTGTTTGCTTCCTCGTGCATTAAGAACTGTTCCTCTGACCCTCTTTTTTCTACAAATATCTTTTTTTCACTAAGCTGTATCTGTCAGCGTTTAAAGAATACAAGGCTATAATTTTTGTTTGTAGACTACTTTAACGGTTTTTATATTGTTTTGCTGTCACGTATTTGGTTTCCCATGTCAGTAAGTGACTCTTTTGCAAGGTCTCCCTAACTGCTCTGCTGGATCCCTGGGTCCCTTCTTTGCTCCATTCCCCAGTTATGGGATGCAGAACTTGTGCTTATGTTGACAGCGACCTTCTTCTGTTGTTACCACTGGTGTCTCAGACTCCTCACCCTGCATGTTCATACTTTCCCATCCTCTCTTGTCCTTAATGTTCCAGGATCTTGCTTATTTCCTCCAACCTAAACAGCTCTGTCTGCCATCTGTTTCTGATGCTTTGCTTCTTCTGTCCCTTCTGTGCTGGGCTCTTGGCTGCCCTTGCAAACATCTCTTTCCTTTGTACTCTGCTCTTTCCCCTTCCTTTCTGCTGCCTCCCAAGTTCCCTCCTCTGCTCTTGCCCTTCTTGCAGGATAAGCCAGCCTGGTGGGATGTGCTGGAGGAGCAGGCTGTATACTATTAAGCTGCTGGTGGTTTTCCACAATAATGAAGTCTCTCTGAAGCTTTTCTCGGCAGATGTGGCTGTTTTCCCACAGAACAGCAATTTCCAGCTGTCAGCATGCTTCTCGCCACTTCTGCTTTACAAGACAAATTAAAGAGCTGCACCCTTTGGTCTGAAAAGGATGGGCTATGTGTAGAGTTGGTGGTAAAGTGTGGCTCTTAACTTGCTTAAATAATTCCTTCTCCTGTGTTGAATCCCAAGTGCCTTCTGTTGATTATTTTATGTATCTGATTTTACTGGAAGAAAAAAGTGGTTGCCAGTGTGCATAGAGTGACTTAAAATTGTAGTTTTTGTGTTTTTTTTCTAAACCTGTAGCATTTTTATTTTCCTTGGGAGCGAAAACTCGAAGGGTCTTTCAATTCCGGCTGTAATGTGTAGTATATCATTTGCTACACGTCAAAAACTATTCTTCACTGAAGAGTAGGCTTTCTGGCAAATTGCTTTGATAGAAGAAAATAACACATTCTGCATGATGCGTTTCAATAGCTTCTCTAATGAAAAGCATCAGATAAAAATAAAATGCTTTCAATTCTATAGATCAGTCTGTAGTTGATGAAATGTTTTCTACTCCCGTACATTAGAATTTAAGGGCAAATACATTCTGTCAGCTTAATTTCTCTGTGCCTCCAATCGGCAGTACAAAACCGAATCTCTGCATATTTCTTTTTCCAGTGATAAAAAAAATAAAAATATCGTAGGAACCCTTGAATGCAGTATTATATTTTGGCCTTTGTATTAAATCACAGCATTCTTTGCATTGGTGGGTGGTGGAAATAGCTTATAACTCTTGTTTTGCTGCTGTTTTGTCTTGCTGCTGCTCAGTTCTTTAACTCAAAGAATAAAGACCACTTTCCCGTGAGACTTCTAGCAGATGTTGTTTATGGAAATACTCCAGTGGCAAAAAAAAAAAAAATTTTTTTTTTTCTATGTACTTAGTTTAGCCTAAGAGTCTGAGGAACACTTTTTATTTTTTTACTTTGGGGAATGATTTTTATGTAGTATTTGTAAACCTAATGTAGTGCAGCTCTGAATCTTTTTGCATCTCTGAGCTTACAAATTATGTCTGTAATCTGTAATTTTTCTTCTTGGTGTTATATACTAAAGCTTCTCTGGAGGCTTACTAGATGGATGGGAGACCCTTTTCCCGAGGGACCTGGTTCAACCCTGGCCTCCTCCTGTGCCCCAGTTTCTTTGTTAGAGATGCTGCTGGTCTGCTGCTGCTTGGCATTCGGCACTGTCGGTATCTCTGTTACGTGTGGTGTTGAAATCCAGGGGGCTGTTACCTTACCAAAATCATGTGAAAGATCCTTAAGAAAAAGTCCTTCTGTTCTTCCCATACCACACCTTTGTCTCAGGAAAAAAAACCTGTTCTGGGCTGAATTTCACTGTTCTGTCATTGTTTCTATCATTATGCAACCATAAGCCTGAAAGACACTTGTTTGGTCAGTGGCCAGTAATCTGTGGAAAGACATGATTATCATACTATGCCTCTCTTTAAATTTGGGTTTATGGCTGCTTAAGTTGTACATATATAGGAGTTTTATTTCCTTTTTTCAAATGCATAGATCTCCTTGGGTTTGGAGAGATGTGGTGAGATACCTCATGTAGCTGGACTGCTGCAGTGGATGAACACAGGCTCTTTAAGAAGGACAGGCCAGAAGGAAAGGGTGGGGAGTTGCCCTTCGAATGAGAGAGCAGCAGGGATATGTGAAGTTTTGCTTTGGGATGGATGATGGGCCAGCTGAGAGCAGGTTGGGATTAGTGGATGACACTGTTTTGGGTGTCTGCTGTAGACTGCTTGATCAGGATGAAGTAGTAGATGGTACCTTCTTCAGATAGCTGGAAGAAGTCTCATGTTTGCAGGCTCAGGTCCTCACATGGGTCTTGAGCCACATGACAGCTGGAAGGACAACACAGCAGGATGTAAGCAATCCAGGAGTTTTCATACTTGAGGCAGGTTGAGATGTGAAGAGCAGGGTTGCAGTAGCTGTAGTGACCTTGGTCACCTTGGCTGTGGTGACCATGAGGTGGTGGAGTTCAGCATCCTGAGAGGAAGTAACAGGACAATAAACAGTGTCTTGAGAAAACAAACTTTGGTGTGTTTAGGATTCTGCTTGGAAGAGGTTGGTAAAAAAGATGTTTATGCTGCCGTTCAGAAGGACAGGGAGAGGCTGGAGAAATGGGCAGAGAGGAATCTCATGAAGCTCAGTAAAGAGAAATACACCTGCACCTGGAGAGAAAGAACCCAATTCTCCAGTACAGGTTGGGGGCCAACCATCTAGAAAACACCTTTCCAGTAAAAGGCCATGGGTGACCTGGTGGACAAATTGACTGTGAGCCAGCAATGCTCCTCCATGACAAAGAGAGCAAACAGTATCCTGGCTGTGCTACCCAAAGCATGGCCAGCAGGTGATTCCTGTCCTCTGGCTAGCTTTGGGGAAACAGACCTGGAGTGCTTTGTCTAGTGCTGGGTATCCCAGAAGAACGGACATACTGGACATAAATTTTGGGGCCACAAAGACTGTTGAGGGCTTGGAGCATCTCTCAGGAGAGGAGGTTAAAAGAGCTACAATAGTTCAGCCTTGAGAAGAAAAAGGCACATGGTTGTATATAAATGTGTAAATCAGCATGAAACCTTGCTTGGGGTTCCCCATGACCCTCCCAAGAGGCAGTGGGCAAAGGCTGAAACATAGGGAATTGTATGAAATATGAAAATACTTTTTTCTACTGTGGGGATGGTCAAACACTGGCATGGGTTGTCTGCAGAGGTTGTGCAATCTCTGTTTATGGAGATGCTGTAAACCTGGCTGGACATGGTCCTGGGTGACCTTCTCCAGGTGACCCATGCTTTGAGCAGGTGGTGCACAAGGTGATTTCTAGACCCCCTTCCAACCTCAACTGTTTAATGATTCTGTAGAGGGCATATCAGAGATTTTGCCTGTCTTTAACAGGGTGTTTTTAATGATACAGATTGAATTCTTGTGGTTTTCCCTGTTTATTCATCCTCAGATGTTTAATTGTTTTTCTTTCTACATTGATAGTGTCACAGTGTTTTTGCATATCTTGCTGTAAATCCTTAAAGAAACACCACTCTATGATTTGAATAAGCATGTATTTACAGTTAGTGTCAGAGAGAGACTGTGCCAATGGGTGAAGCTGAAGCAGACTGTACACACACAGTAAAAGTAGTTTTATTGAAAGTTTAAGATCTTTTTCAGTATGACAAATGTTACTTAAAATACTTGCTAAGAATACCTGTAACTTTTCAACTTCAGTATCTTGAGAATATGTTACCTTTTGTAGAAACCTCTTGTGAGTATAGTCAATTAGTACTAGCATGCTGTATATGCTTGAATTATTAAAATCCATAAAGGTTTGTAGAGAAGCAACACTGGATCCTTATATTAACATATCTCTAAACATAGAGCTCTGTGTTGAAGGCTACAAATAAATTTATTACCAAATAAGTATCTCTAGGTTTTCTCCTCCTAGTTTCCAGATTTTTCTGTTGTATTGCTTCGGACTTGAAGAAGTACTTTACCTTTTGGCATCAAATATGAAAGACCACAGTCTGATGGGAGCAGAGGCAGAACTTAGTCTGCTTCCTAAACAAAGGAAAGTAATAGTCTTTCCTGTGGTTGTTCAGAAGATTTTTGAAGTCTGCTTAGTATGAAATATTTTCTGATGGCAGTTTTTTGTAGTAACAGCTCAGCTCTACTGATTTTTGACCTCAGTGGGAAGAAAGTAATTAGGTAGTTACATTTCAATACCTTTAACTTTTTTTTTTTTTTAAGATGTGTGCTGTTGTAGTAAACTGGTAGCATTCCCTTCTATTTGTGATGTACATGGATGATACAGGGTTTGTGGGCAGAGATGATACATCTGTACCTCTAAAATAGGTTTTATGATTATACATAGAGTTATTTTTCTGATTATATCAGTTGGTCTAAAAAAAAAGACATTACCTCCTGTCCAACAGTCTCGTATACTGGAAAAATGCATGCTAGAAATTCATTAGAGAGATTAATATGGGCTTTGGTAGTTTTTTTTTTCTCCAAATGGCAAATGCATTTAACTGCAATGAATCCATATTTCATTGTAGCAGATGTTTTCTGGCCTCTCTTAAAGGCAGAGGTAGTCCATCTCACCACTGTGCTCTAACAAACAGCTCTAGCATGGAGTGCTCTTTAACCTTTGTTGCTTCTGCTTAATTGACAAAGAAGAAAGTAAATCCTTGCCTGCCAGGAGCAGTATGAGACAGCCTGGTCAATGCATTGCTTGGTGGCACAGCATTTTGATTCAGTGCTGCAGTGTATTGGTTTTTGAGAGAGGATAATCCCCTATTTGTTTTTCAAAAGGGATGTAATGACTGAGACTAGGACCTGCAATTGGCCCATCCTTGTCAGTGGTTCAGAAAATGGCAGATGCTTTGAAAATAGGGCGTCAGAAGTGTAGCAAGTTGATGCTGAATACCAGCCTCAGTGAGGCATTGGTATCAATTTTGCTCTGTCTTCTGTAGGCCTTCCCCCACAGCCCTTCTTGCCTGGCTGATCTTTCTGTTGGGCTTTCATTTCAAGTATCCATTGGTGGGGGAGACAGCACTTGCAGCATCTGGTTCTGTTTAGGATATGGACCCCTGAACTGTTATCTTTCATTAATACTTTTCTCTTGTGAAATCTAGTAGTTTTATTAATGTTTTGTATGGACTCCTGCTTGAATGTCTGCCTCCCTGATGTCTTTCATTAATATTCATGACAAAGTTGATAGTAGAATGTTGTGAGACCAAAGTACAAATATATTTGAAAGTTGAATATATTCTGCATACGTGGTTACATGTGTGAAACAATCTTTCATCATGCCAAATATGCTCGTGGCACATGTGAAGACAGAATTAGAGACCTCAGCTGCATGGAATAGTTGTCCTTTTGCCAGCTTGCCACAGAACAGGCTGGCAGAGGTCTGTGTACTGCTGTCCATCACCAGCTGCATCTCCTCATGGCTCCAGAGGAAATCCATTAGCTGCTTCTTTGATGCAGTCATCAGGTGCATGATGGCTCTGCTGTACCGTGAGTTAGTCCCTGCCCTCAGAAATTGTTTCATTATCTCAGGGAGTATTTTATTTGAAAGGTAAAGTGTATTGTGCCCAAAGGATCACATGGGATCTGTATTTGTGAAACCCTGTTGCCCTTGCCAGCTGCCTTTGCTTGCAGGTGAAAGCAGGCAGAGTGACTTGAGGGATTCTGATGTTGCTAGCAGGCTTTGTGGGAGATGCCAAGCTGATAATACCCATGCTAGGCTTTACTGGAGTCTGCTGAGATCTCTTTTCACACTTCTCGAAGCCAGAGTAGGATTCAGCTTCGTCAGCATTTTGTCATGCAACTAGTTCGGATGTGCTTCTAGGGGAAGGGTGTCTGTTTTCTGTGCTCTTGCTGGTTTTCCTCAGTGCTCCCTCCCGTACTACTGGCAGAAGCCTTCAGGTTGGATTTTAAGACAATTATGTACAGGATTGCATCCTAGAAAGAGCTTTTTGCTCCCAAGTTAGTTGTGGATTTCGACTGAGGGTGGATGTCTTGAGGCTTGAGTGGAGTGCAGGGTGCATTACAACTTGCTGAGAGCTCCACACTGATATGTCCACTGGCTGACTGGAGTAAAGCGATGTTTGGAGTCCCACCAGTTGGTTACTGTAGGATATTGAATGTCCTGTCTTGGAATTCTTAGCCCTGAGTGACCCCTACTGATTGTCTTTCAAAGGCCATTCTATTGATGACTTCTTCAGAAGTGGGTTGGGGAGGAATGAGGAGAAGCTCGCCCTTCCCTCTTTGCCTTTGCCCTTCAGACAGATGGGGAATGTGCATGTGTGCTTGTGCTTCCTTGGTTATTAAACCCACCCCAAGGAAGCAGAGTGTTTGAATTCAGTGGTGCTGCTTCATTATGGAATTTAATCTTTGTTATCCTCATAGTGTCCCGACCACCATGCAGTGTGTTCCCCTAAAGTGAGTTGGGCTTCCTCTGCTCCCACTGGAGCTATGCAACAGTGCAGACAAAATTTTAACTTCTAGGGGCCAAAAGCAAGGGACTGCTCCCTTGTTGGGGAGCAGCTGTGTTGCGAGGTTGTTTAATGGATTTGGTGCCTTATCTCTTGTTCACTGCTTTGCTCACCAAAATTACCTCTTCTACTTGTGTTTGCCTGAAAAAAGACCTCAGAAAAAGATCTTTCTGAGGCAGTATAAAAAGTGCGGGGAAGGATTGACTGTAATTTCCCTTATCCCATGATCAAAGGAGGACACATAGCTGGTGATTGGAAATAAACAGGTGAAATGGTGTCCCCATGGGTTTTTGTTTACAATGTAGGAGAAGAAAATGAAGCCTGAAGTAAGGTTTGAAACAAGAATGCATTTAGGAGTTAAACTGTGTTTAAATTACTATGTGCCATTTCTTAATTCTAAAGCACAGATAGCCTTTGGTTGGTCATTTGTAAGTTTGGAAAATGGGTGAAATAAATACAGATGTACTTAAGAAACAGAACCTAGTAACATATTCTGTCTTACAGGTTACTTAATTTTAATATATATAATAATGTAATTGTCCGAAGAAGCCTTAAAAGCTGAGGCTGCATGTGTATGTGGAAAATCCATACTGGTGTCTAAGGGATATTTGACATAAGAGCAAATGCTTGCAAGTTCTTAATCTTGTCAGCAACAGCTCAAGTGCCTGCAAAAAAACCCAAAAACTGAAGCAAAAACCCAACAAACCCTCATCCTATCTGATGTGTATGTAACTGTGAAACAAGTTAATTTGCAATTTTTTTTCTCCTTTACATCTTGTTCTAATTTTTACTGCTTATGCTGGCCCATTGTGAGAATTAAGCAGTGGATTTGTAAAGGTTCTAATTTTAATTATCTTTGCTGCTAGTAGTAGTAGCCTTTTTGTGGAAATGTTTTGCTTAACACAGTAAACATTTAGTTAGGCTACCTGTGCCAGGTGGGTTTGGAGTGTGACATGTCTCAAGCACTGCAAAGGCTCTGGCAGCTCAGATGTTGCTGAAATGTTGCTCCTCCCCTTAAACAGCATTAGCTGCAAACGGGTCTTTGTTCCCTCCTATTTCAATTATTTCAATTGTCTATTGTTTTCATGTATCTCCTTTTATGGTTTTTTTATTCCCATCAGCTAAGGTGCTGAATTTTCAGGGAAAATTCTCAGTTATGGATGTTCTTTGTTTCAGGAATGAGCCATTGAAAGAAACCCCGAGATTTGTTGTCTTGGCCACTTGCACGGAAGAAAATATCCTACTAGTTTGGCTTAATTCTCTTAACGTTTTTTTTTTCTAGAACTGAGTGCCAGTTGTAGTGGTATTCTTAAAAATGGTATTAAAAATGAGAGCTGGGGGATCACACTGTCTGTTTATACTTTTCAGTGAGTCATGCACTTATCTGTTACTTTTTTTTTTCCGTTGGTTGACAGCGACCCAATTTTGTTGGAATGAAGTTTTTTTTTAAATATGTGTCTGGGTGAGAGAGAGACTTGGTTAGTTTTCCAGTGAGAGGAGGGATCTGTTCAAGATGTAAGTTCTTAGAAAATCCATATAATAGAAGCCTCTGTAAATTCTTTGATAGCAGGAAAAGCTTCAATTGAGGATTGAGACTTGTTACTAAATAGCAAGTTGTAGGCAACTTCAGTGCTTATGCTCATGGCATTATTTTTCTCATTGAGGCACTATTAATTAGGCTGGCTAAACTAAGCAGCATTAAAAGTGTTGCCAAGATACTCATAGACGCGTTGGGTCTGCAGTCAAAACCCACTATTAGAGCCTGCTGGGTGGATGTGCTGCTCTGGCCAACAACCCCATTGCACTTTGGATCATGTTAGAGCTTATCAATTAGATACAGAATTGTCTTAGATATATCAAATTAGGAACGTGTTTCTTGTTGGCATGGATTTAAGAAATCACTGATATTTATACACATGCATATATATGTCTGTTTATGTTTGTTGAACTCTGTTGAGTAAGCTTTTAGTTCTTTGTTCCCTGTGGCCTTTTTGAAAGGTAGAACGTATATGGCCAAAAGGAGTTGCTTGCCTCTCCAGCAGTGCTTCAGATCACTAATGATGTGCCTTAGATAAAGGAAGAACACTTACTGAAATAGGATGCACTAAACATGCAAGAGTGTTCGAGTTCTGTAGTTTAAAGGAAAAAAAAACCAAGAAGTTCAAAGAAATGCCATTAATGTAACTGCAGTTTGATTTTATCTAGGAAATGGTGTCATTCATTAAAAATTGTTATGCAAACGGAAAACAAAGCTTCCAGTTAATTTGTCTTTTAAGTAGTAGTCAGTTAAAGAAACAGGAATGTCTTTAAATATTGTGTAATATTGCTTGTTGCACACGTGCTCTGCACATTTAATAAATAAATACTGCATTGAGACATGGTACTGTGAGGGCCCTCCAGCCTTCCTAGGGATGTCCAGCTCTTAATAGGCTTTTGATGACTGTTCTGTCTTTTAACCATGTTCCTTCTGTCTTTGCTCACTTGCCATTGAATATCTGTCAGGGACAACTGTTGCTTAGGATAAGATTTGTAGGAAAACATCAATATTTATAACTGTCATATACTTTAGCAGCTACACACTGCCATGAGGAACGCATTTTGGCAAGTATTTATTTTGTAGTGTTAGGACAGATTGGGATTTCTTCTTGGAGCGTACTCCTGCTATGTTTTCAGAAAAGTGTCTTTAAGTGCTTTTCTAAGCTTCTGATGGATTCTTGGTTTAGTCATATTAATAAATATTTAGGAAAAGGGCTACATTTGTTTTAAGATAAGAATGGTAATGATATGAAAATGCAGTTACAGATCTTTTGAGGACAATGAAGGATTAAAAAGCATTTGTGTCTATTTTAATTGGAATATATGTTTCTAGGGAGCTAAAAATAGGGAATTAACGGGTTTTTTGCCTTCCTCTTAAAACTTCAAGTCTGTTATAAAACACTTTTAATATGGGGGAGGGGGAAGAAGTGCCATTCTGACTCAAAAATGCCTTTGAGATTACACATTCAGGTCTGGTGCATCTTTTACTGCTGAGTGTTTATAAACTTTTTAAAGCTCTATCCTTTTTATTCCCTAAAAGGAACCCATGTTTTTGAGGGAAAACACATTAGTTTCAGCTGTGTTTTATTTTTCTGTGACACAGTGTATATTGAAAGATGCAGAAGTGCAACACTTTGCACTTAAAAACCTGATTTATGATCTTGACCACAAGACGCTCAAAATAAGATTGAAAACCTGTATTGTAATACAGATTTGTGAGACTGCATTTGTGTCCTAGTAAGATGCCTTACTGCCCCTTTTTGTGTCAATCTAAGTCATACCTGAGTGACATTTAGAGCACATACTCCAGCACCTAAATAAAACAAAAACTAAAAAAGAGGTGCTAATTTCCTAGAAGGGATTGCAGGTGATTAAATGGAAGCAGGTATCCCAAATTTACAAGTATGTTCCAGTTGCCCTAGGGGGGCAAACCCATGGGGTGCAGGCACACACACATGCTGCGAGTGGGTGAGATGCACGCGTTCTGACTGCTGGGTGAGACTCTTTATGCACTCCAGGGGCACAAAACTCGCTCAGAATTTGAGGAGTCCGTTCAGTTTTGATCAAGATGACTTGTATGTAAAGTCATTTCATTCTGCACAAATCCTTACCCCTTGCAGTCAGTCACCCTCCTTGAAAGGCCTGCCTGGGAGTGAGGAAAGAGCTCCACAAATTTCTTAGGAATGCCTACATCTCATTAGGTTTTAAATGATCATTTTTCTCTTTCAGTCACCAGCTGCTCGCCATGCCTGGTGTTGACTGGACTTTCAGCTTGGCCTGTTTGTTGTTTTGTCTTGCTGCCAGACCCCCTGAGCCCATAGCTGGGGGTCAGGGAAGGTTGCCATCCTGTCTGCGTTGTGTGTCTGTGTCCTCACTGTGGACAGGGCTGGGTTAGGTTTTTCCTCAAGCAAAGAAGACTTGAAATTGTGTGTACCCTGCCCAACTTTCATTAGTCCTTCTGAAACTGGGCCACAGAACAGAGAGTGTTTGAGGCTGGAAAGAAAGCCTTCCTGAGGGAGGCTGGTTCTGTAACCTAGTTGGTTTTGGTGTTCACCAGTGAAGAAGACCTTGTCAGCACCTCTTCGTCAGTTTTCTGGATCTCGTTCTTTAGCAATGTCCCTCTGCATTAACTTCCTAATGAGCCCTGGTGTGTAATTAGGATGCTTTTAATTACTCTGCCTGGTAGTCTCACCCCATTAATGACTTGAAGCTGGCACTCTGGATTTTGCTAGTGTCTGTCTGCAATGATCTTTAACAGCAAGCTTTACGGATTATTTTTTTTACATAAATTTTCATTTTAGGTAAAACACAGGTTATAGTTTGTTTTAATTTTTATATGCAAACAAAATGTTCATTCTGATACAGGTCTGAAAGAGATCTGTATAACTAATGCCATGCAATAGCTTCCAGTTATTCCTCATTGTTTATCATGCCTATATATGAGTTATGTGAATATTTTCTGACATGTGATTTTTTTCTTTCTTTCAGCCTTTCTTCCAGCTTGTGAAGTTACGGAAACTTGGACTTAGTGATAATGAAATCCAGCGGCTCCCTCCAGAAATAGCGAATTTCATGCAGCTGGTAGAACTTGATTTGTCTCGAAATGGTAAGCTCCAAAGTTAATTTGTTTGATTCTATACAGTCCTATGACATGGTCTAGAAAACTGGGTTAGTAGGGTTTTTCTGTCTCAGAAATTGTTATCTATGTCCTGCAGAACACTTTTTTGTGTAATTCATGGATTTGCCTGTAGTTCTAGATGGGAAGGAGGGAAAGAGCAGAGGGGATCTTGTGGTAGAAATACAGTAATAAAATAATCCTTGACTGTAGTTCTGCATTTCTGAGAGCCTGCTTTATTTTCCAGTTTAAAAAATGCTTTATGTGGTAGTTTTATATGTGTTTCTGTCACTATGTTGACTCCTTTTCCCAAGCTTTCTGAAATACCTGGCATTTAGAAATGGAAAAAAACAGAAAAGAGAAGTTGAAAAAAAAAAAAAGCTGCTTTCTATCCTAAAAAAAGGACTGCCTGTGAGTTAGAAGTCCAGTTCTTTATCTGTGCTCTGCTCTTTACCTGGGATTAGCAAGAGGCAGAGTGCTGGTATTTCTAGTTGTACTTCTGGAAGAAGAATCAGTCTGTTCGTCATCTGCAGAGCTAAATTCAGAAAAGAATGCTGGGAGAAACTATCTTCTAAAATGTGTTGGTTGAAACAACATGGGTTTATCGTTTGCTTGCAATGCTTGTTGCATGTATTGTCCTGCATTGTGATGGAGTGAAAACTTTTTTTTTTCCTGTGGCCTGGTGAACTTACCAATTTTTACAAGAAGTTCAGGGGCTGGTGGGTCACCTTTAAGCAGCCTTATGACCCAGTGATCTAGAAACAGTGAATCTGTGTTACCAAATTAGAGCAACTGTCAGCTATTTTTGCCTCCTTACATACAGTGGATGTGCACAAAAATGCTCTGAGCTGTGATGGAAGGGGTGGGAGTGATAAAGGTTGTGTAACCTTTTAAATAAACGAGGGTTGTAATTGAGTATTCAAGAAAATAAGTAGTGTAATGGAGAGCCTTTTTTTCTTTATGGTTTAACTTCACATTGAGTCTTTGTGACTGAAGAATATTCTGTTGCTACTTCACCTTTCTGTAGCATATTTCCTTTATTTGTTTGGTGCTTTAAATTCTATCCTTATCTGATAATATGACTGATGAAGCATAATGAGTCTCCAGGCAATTGCTGAAAAATTTCTGTGAACCATATAATTTTATGCACATTCGGACAACCTTTTAAGAGAAGAAAACTGGAAAAAAAACAGAGACAGATTAGTTGAAACATTCTAGAAATACATGAACATTAATTGATGTGGTATTCGGCTACTGAGTTTGGCTGAGTTGGGTGCTGTCAGTGACAGACCTTATACAAAAAAAACCCCTCTGTTGGCTTAGTAATTCTCTTTGCAAATGAATAACTAGTTGGAAAAGAGCTGGTGGATCAGAGCCATGTGAACTCTTGTCAGCCTGACTTGGAAGCTGGCTTGAGAACTCAACTGTAACAAGAGCAGATGGTGTGAATGTTTATGGCTGGGTGGATGTGTGTGTCATTAGAAGTTACTGCACAGGGAAGTATTTTCTCCAGTGATGGGTTGAACTAATGCAGGTGGCAGGGAGCAGTTGCTTTGCTATATCCAAGGTTCAGTGTTAATTATCCGTTTTATTGCATTGCTTTCTTTTCTCTGTGGTTCATTGCAGAAGGTGACTGATATGGTTTCCCTCTAGTTAATTATGTCACAGTTACTGCATGGCTTGACTCTTCAGATGAAAAATGCACTGTGCAATGTGGTGCAGGAGGGCTGTGGTAGAAGATAACCAGTATTACTTTCCGCTGTTTGGTCGTTTCATGGTTGTCTCATGATTCTCCAAATCAAAAGGCAAAACACACACCATCTGGAGTGCTGCAGGGGGAATTCTCACAAAAGGTTTTTGAGATTTACAGTATTTTAATTTGTTAGCTTTGTGTTTTGAACCCACCTTCCAGTATGTCTCATTCTAAACCTGCCACAGGTTTGTCCTGTTCAGTGGTTTGCACTCCAAAAGGTTTTGTTTTTCTAACTGCCCAAAACTACATAGAAAAAAAAAGAAAGGAACTCTTCGTATTCCTTTCAGGCAGAGAAAAACAGCCCTGCTTTTCAAAATGCAGTATGCTTCATGAATAGGAAAGTGTGATGGTGACATCTGAGCTTGGGAAATAAGAGATCATTGTTCTGTGTTTTTTGTTGTTCTAGTTGTCTGGTTTGGTGCACTAATTGCCTTCAGTTCTGGCCATTCCGTTTCCTCAAGAGCTTAAAAATGCAGATATAAATTCATTTTATGTTCTCTGCACAGGAATAGCTTTCTCTGTTTTAACCTCTCATCACAGAAGGAGGAAAGGGTTTTGAATAAATAGAGTACTTCCATTTCCCCCATAATAAAATGGTGACATATCTTCCTTTCTCCCACTCTATAACCCTTTGGTCAGCATATGATCTTTGAAGCCACGTGGGATGGTGGGTGTATCATATTGGGTGGACTTGGGTGCTCTTCCAGGCTGCAGTGGCCAGCTGTGCTTGGAGCAGCAGTGAGGTGTTGAATCTAGAGGAGGGATCAATCCCTCCAGCCACAGTCCCTCCCGATCTTTGGAGGTAGCTCTGGATACCTGTGCCATGCAGTTTTACGTGCTGTGTAATAGCCCTGCTTCGCAGGCACTTGGGAAAGACCCATAGGGAAACTCTTAAATGTGTCTCTCTTAAATTCTCAGGTGTTTTAAAATGCCTAAGACATGCTAGTATATGTTAAAAATGTGCTACAATAATTAATTCTTCAAGCAGTTTCTTGCTTAATGATTGAATATAGAACTACAAAAATCTTTCCAAGAAATAAAACAAAAAAATCTTCAGCAGATGTAAATTTGAATCTCCCTGTGTATGTGAGAGAAGTCTGGGGAGGGTGGTGCAGAAGGAAAAGGATTTGGGAAGGTAAGCAGCCATATATTCTTAAACTTTTCCTGGATTATTTGCATGTTGATGCTATCTCTTATTCCCTGCAAGGCCATGTGTTCATGCAGATTTTCCTAGGAAGCATCCCCACTGTGCTTTTCTAGGCTGGCTGAGGCAGTTATTTGTGCAAAGGTTGAATGGATGAATCAAGGACTGGAATATGAGAGGGCAGAGAAGCTGTGCTAAGAAAACAGCGTAGTGGTGGTGAACACTTTGAAGGTTATTTGGCAATCCTGTTTATCTCTGCCTCTTAGTATCAAGTTGTTCAAAAAGCTGATGTACTCGTTCCAAGGCTGAAGGAAACAGAGTTGTAGGATTTCAACAGTGGATGCCTGAGCTTTTGACTTGCTAGCAAAGCATGTCTGAAACTCAGAGTGTTCCCTTGGATAGATACTCACCTGCTGCGTGTCTGAAACTACTTCTGGTTTCCTCAGACTCCCCAAGCTTGGTTAAATCTTTTCCTGGATTCTCATATCATGGGTTAATTCTGTGAAGACACTGGGTCACTGAAGCATTCTTGCTTGATCCCCCTGAAGTTTGGGTAGGGCTCCAGTGCTTTGCATTGAGCTCCCATGCAGGTTTTTGCTCTGCCTGACAGAGGGAGAGCTTCTGCTCTAAGCACAGTCAGAAGTGCCTGTGTATTCTTTTTATTCCCACAGCAGTTGGACATTCCCTCAGGCAATTCCTGAAAGACCTTGTGATTCATAAAGTGCAATCTCCCAAGGCAGAAAGATGTGCTTGAATTTCTGCAGTTCTTTCCTGGTGCCTGGGCTGGCACTTCATTAAGCTTCCCTTTCTTCCAAAGGCATGCCGTGTGTTTCAGATCCCTGTGAGTTGTAGCAGGTTGCTACCCATGCTGCTCATCCCCCAGAGATTTCCTTCAGCTGCTCCATCCCCCCTTTCATTCTTGCACAACCCCTGGAGGCCAAATTCTTGAAGCTTAGGGCTCTGCCATCCCAGGTTCATTAAAATGTTGATGGCTTTTCTTGTTCTGTAGCTTCTTCTAAACAGGAGGGGCAATGCATAAAGTGTCTGTAGTTAATTTAATGCATGCTGATATTTGGGATTATGTATACTATGTATGTATGCTGTGTTCTTGCAGAGGTGGTACAATCCTTTTTAGTTTCCCTTTTCTCCCAGAAGAGGGTTTTTGTTTGCCTGTCACAAATATTCAATCCTCAGAACTCCACTGATGTGTTTTTGTCATGATATTGCATGTTCCTTAAAATGCCCTGAAGATGTTAATTTAACTGTTGTATTCTTATTTGATAGAAATTTCTGTCCTGCACACACTTTCTCTTAACAGGTGTGCTGTGGAAGCCAGGTTTTGTTCCTAATGTCATCCACCTTTCACAGCCATTGACAGATTGTCAGCAGCTTGTTTCATTCAGCTCTTTTGGCATAAAAAGAAAATTAACCGTGAGCTGGGATGCTAGACATGAGGCACTGGAGTGGCTTTCCTACCCTTCCCAGCTTCAGGAGTGCCATTTCAACTGTCCTGCTCTCCACCCCTTTCTCTGATGCAGGCTAACCCCATGGCTTTTTTAGGAGCGGAGCTTCTTGCACTGCTGTGTTTACCTGAGAGATGCTGTCTCTTTGGGATCAAAGCCTGGCAGGCTTTTTTCTGCTGCTCCTCTTGCTTCCATTGAATGTGTGTGCCGAGCACTTGGTCATGCAGGCCCATAGCATTGGTAGTTGCTCTGTGCTGGCAGTTTTGCATTGACTGGCTGTAGTGACTTTCCAGCTGGTAGCAGGTAAGGGGACTCAAATGGTGTGTTCTTCTGTGGAAGTGGTCTGTGACCTTGCAGTTTGGTGTTATGTCCAAGCCCCGAGTCTCAAAACTGTGGAAAAGATGCAAGTGTGAGTGCAGTGGGAGAATTAAATGGATTTTTGTATTATTGGTAGATAGATTATTCTGGTTCTGTTTGCTGACTCAGCTCTCAGTGGAACTGAGATTCATTACTTTGTGAACTGAGGAGTGATGGGTTTGGCTGTGGCATCTATTGAGGAAATCTGTGTGTGGGTGCATCTTGTTAAGCTGTATTTGGCTCTGCATGATCATTGATACCAAAATCTCTACATGGTTCTTTACTGTGATATCCAGTAAGAATAATACTGTTTGTTTAATGTGTACAGTTCATATTTCATACCCACCTTAGAGAAGAATTCTGGCTACATGATAGTTGCTACCCATTTTTGTAGTTTCTGGCTAAAGTGATCTTATGATTGTATTGATAGTGTGGTTGCTCTGGACACAAGTCTTGTGACATCAGGATAGTCTCATTCCAAAATCCTCTCTCCACACATTTGCCATATGCTGTCATTTATATGAAAATAATTGCAGATTTGACCAAAGATAAATCTGCTACTTTAGGATTACAGTAACAGTAGAGACGGTTCCTCACAAGCGTCTCAATAGTCTGTAAAGAAAGACTATGATGCTGCTATGCAAGGTCTGGGCAGGGTCCAAGACTTTGGAAGTCAGTCTCTAGAATATCCAAGTGCTCCATGAGCTTTATTCTTATGTTTTCCTTGCTTCCAAATGGATCACAGTTGCAAATTTAGAAACTTGTATTTTGTTCTGTCTTCGGTTCTCAGGGTACTTGGAGAATTGTACGACAATGGTATTTTTCTGTTCCACTTTCAGCTGCAGGTGATTTGACACTTCTGCTTTTTATTTGAAATGTTCATTCTTTTTTAGCCACTTTACAAGCTAATTCACAGTCTCTTTAGAGATCTTGGTCATCCTCACGACACCACATGTATTGTGTGATAGGTAAATTTTATTCAACAAGTCATTAGAGGGCCAGGTGAGCAGGCAGCCCCTTTCCTGCAGAGCATCAATCAGTCCATCCTGCTGAAGAGCAGTGTAGAATCTTTGCTTTGCTCTCTGAGACTCAGCTCACTTGTTTGTATCAGTGCCTGCACATCAGTGCTTTCCCTTTTTAATTCACCCATCTGCTCTCAAAGGTTTACCTGTCATCTGTACTGTAGGATTACTTCCCTTATGCTCACAGAGTGAGTAAGTGTTCCCCTTTTCCTCTCCCCCACTGAAAGCAGGATAACCAGTATTTTTTCAAACTAGAAATTCTGAGGGAAGAAAGGCTTGAACACTTGTTTCAGTTCAGCCTGGCCTGCTGATCCAGCTATTTTACAGTGAAGAGATAAGCTAAGTAGGGAGAAGCACTTTGAGTCTTCTGATCCTGTCCTGCAGCCTCACATGGACTCTGCTCTCTTGTCTGGCAGTGGCTGCTGTTGCTTTGTGCTTTTGCCTGGAGTCTGGCTGTCCACCTGTGCTGCACTTCCACAGCATCTGAGCGGAGCCTTCTTCCATGAAATCCTCTTCTCTGCCTGCCACCAGCTGCCTTGACATGAATGTGCTGATACAGGTCTGGTGGCAAATAGTAAAACCTGAAATGCTGAGAAATAAATGGAAATTGATGCTTGCTTGCTCAATGAACAAAGAAATACCCCAAGCCAGCTACATGTGCTGGAAGGCAGTATAGTTGACAAATGCATCTATTTTGTTAACATATGCAACTGCTGCATGTTGCTTTTTTGTCTTCTGAACTGATTTGTGTCCAGATGAGTGCTTACGGACAAACAAGAATTGCTCTCCTACTCCTGCATGGACATGTCTTATCTGATACAAGAAAGCATCCTGTGAATGCAGTCACTGCAACCCTGGGATGGAACATGCCACCAGAGACTACTGTATTTTGTATGGTGGTGGAGTATCTTAAGCTTCAGTCTGAATCTGAACAGTGACTGGTTTTTGGTTTTGTGGGGATTTCGGGGATTTTTTTGGTGCTAATGAAAGTGAAGCAGACTTGGAGATCAGAGAATTTTTTGCTCTTTTAGATGTTTGCTAGCAGTTGTGTTGCATGTTTGGGTTTTTATGTTTGAGTTGCCTTTTTTTTTTCAAATTAATTAATTGTGACATACCTTTCTTTGTATTATCTCCCACCTCTCCCTTGAGGTTAGTTTAAAATTTGTACTTAAAAACATCATCACTTTAATGTCTTACACCTGAAGTTTCGGGATCAATGTACAAAGGAGCATATTAGGGAAGAGAGAAACAACTACTGCAAATTACTTTTGGACTCTGGAGCTCTGCAGAGTCCCTCAGATGTGTAGAAATTCTTTCTTGCTTTGAAGAAGTGATGTAAAAGTGAATCTGATTTGTGAATCTGTGTCACTAAAATTAATTTGATGTCAGTAGGTTGGAGGAAGAGGAGAGCTTTACATGCAGCAGGAGAAGTACGGTATGGAGAGAAATTACTGGATCTTGTCCTTGAGCAGGGCTTGTCATCAAGGAGAAGAAAGAAGTATCAAGTGATGATTGTGATTGAGAAAGAGAAGATAAATGAAATCTCATGATAAAACAATGTAATTAGAGAAGTCTAGAAGATGTTATTTTAAAATTGATTACAGAAAAGTGGATTTTTACATCATGGCATATTCTGCCAGATTTAACTGTTCTTGCTGATGCGACTTTGCTAGTCTGTGTGTGCATCTAGCAATAGTGCCTTCATGCAAATTCAAGGGAAATCCATGGAAGGGAGCAGGCCAGGTTGGACACAGAAACCTTAAGCCTGCCTGAAGTATCAGCTAGAGTGTTAAACGTCAGGCAGTACATGTAGGAGTGACATAAAATAAAGACTTGCTTTTCTGGATAATCTAGATTAGAGATCGTAAAATGGTTATCTGCAGGCAGGTGTTCTTAGTTCTTGTATTCACAGATTGGCGTGGGTTTTGGTTTCTGTTTTATTGAGAAGGTAAGATGACATGACAATAAAGTTACTGAAGAATTAATCCAGTAAATCTGGAACTTTGCTGGTAAAACACTTCAAATGCTTTCTGTCATCCACAGCTTCGTAGGTAGAATACTAGTTTTCACATTTTTCCCCGTCTTACTTCTCAGACTAAAAGTATTTAATTCCTGTTACCCTTGAGGTCCAAGGTAGAAATTCTTACAAAAACATCTCCATTAACTCTTTTGTTTAACTCTTGACTGGCACGTATATGTGAAAAGGTAGAAGACATAAATTTGTTGTCAAATTTGGGCTTTTCCTCTTAATTCCTCTGGAACTATTGTTTCCTTGCAATCTGGTCTTCAAGCTCTCCCCTTTCTCTCCCCCCCGCTTCTTTTTTCCTCCTGTTTCAAATTTACACCTCCTGATCTCCGTTACTGCTGCAGCTGAGAAGCATAGTCTGTTGAATCACCACATGCTATCTGTTTGAAAACCCACCTTGTTCTTATGTCCCTGCAGTTTTCTTTCAAGTAACGTGTAATATATATGTATGCATTAAATGCTGTTTTGTGAGGACTCTTCCCGGGTGCTCTTGTTGTTTGGAAAAGGAATGTATCTGGAAGCAGGAGAAATGAGACATGTCTCTTCAGTTTCTTGTTAATTATTCAGTGAGGGATTAACTTGAGAAAGTGCAACCTGAACCTGTTGGTGAATTTTCCTTAAAGCTTTAAAGACAGGTCTTAAAAGAGCTTTATGTCTTGTATGTTGTATATCCTCAGCCTCACAGCCTGAAGAGGAAAATGTTAAAACCTTTTCAAAAGCCATGTAATCTCAACAGACTTTGCAAGAACTGCATGACTCCTGTCACATTGTGCCCCCAAAATTGGAGCAACTTCTGTCTTCAGGGCTAGTAGCAAAGCCTCCTGGTTTTAAAAAAAGGGAAACCTGTCTGATCATTGTGTATGTCATGATCTCAGTAGAAGGGGAGGGAGAGGATGTGTGACCTTCCTCCATCCCTTCCCCTTGCAGGATCAGACCCTTTGGGAGCTGCATTTGGCTGCTTTTGGGAGGGTAGAGAGATGTGGTGGGGACATCTGTGACACGGCAGCCTGCTCAGCTGGGCTTTCTATCTGGAGAGCCCTTCAAAAGGACAAACAAATGCTTGCAGCGCAAATTACCACTTGAAAGGTATTTGACAAAATGGGCAGTTTCCTTCCATGTTTAGTAGGGGGAGGAGGCGGAGAGCAGGGCTGGAAAACAGCTTTTCCAAGGGCAGGCCTCTCAGAGATCCTTCTGAGAAGGTGGGTGGCACAGAGAAACCTCCCTGGAAGTGACAAGAGAGCCTTTAGGTTCCTCAATCGCTTGAGTATTCCAGTGCTTAATGCTTCAGTGGACCTTGTGTGTGTGTGTATGTGTAAATACTGTAGTTGATAATGTATATTATATACATGAAAAGAGGAGGGTGAAAAATAATCTGTATTGAACTGGATGGATGAGACCTGGTTTGCTGCTGGTTATCTCTCCTGAGGGATAATGCTGCATGGATTCCCAGTCTTTGAGTCTAGAGTGGGTTTCCCTGGGTATAAATTTGGTGTAAACTAATCAACTGCTTAATTACATTTATGAATTACTACTAAGCAGTTAAAGGTGTTTTGTCGTATGGAAAAGTGCTGTATATACCTCTTGGTGGACTTTCCACTACGACCAGGTAAATCAGCTGACATTTGCTGGGGTGTATGCAGTGTGCCAGCTCCAGTGCTCCTACATTGCCTTCATAGCTGGAAAATACAACTGCATCCAGCAGTTGCTCCCTGAAAGACTCTTGAGTGTGGTAAACTCTGCCTCAGGAATGTGGTGTATCTCTCATGTCTGAGACTTCAGCGAAGTTCTTGCAAAAATACTTTTTACTTTGATCAGATCAAGAGTCACTGTTTGAGTAGCTCTGGTCTGGCAGCCCTGTCACAGCCCAGGACTTTCCTGGCCATTGCTGTTGTCATATTGATTAGGTATTGGAAATTATGTTCCATATTGCAGGATGTATAAAGGATGGTGGCTGTACTGTAGCCTTTGGGTAGATGAAATATTATCAGTTCCTGAAATTTAATATAAAATGCTGGAAAAATGTGCCATACAAAAAATTTATCAGTTTAAAAATTACCCTCCCAGCCATTAGAGGAAGAAAAGTGGGGGAATGTGGATTGAGTGATGTAACTGTTGTAAGAATCTTAAAAAAAAAAAAAAAAAGTAAGAAAGGATTATCATCAAACAGAAGGATTTTTAGAAGTAATTTCCTCGTCCAGACAGTACAGAATTCCCTAGTGGCAAACTTACTTCTAAAGTTACTTGTACAGGGCTTGCTAAATTGTTAGCAAATGCTTGTGCAGACTATGACAATAAGCATCTGAAGAGGTGTTTTGAATGGAGAAGGGGACACATGCCCTCTTGTATACATGACTGCTGAGCTTGATTTTGATCCACTTCTGCAGCCACAACTTCTTTTCTGCTGTCAGTGTATTTGTGCTGTCAGTGTATTTGTACTGTCACACGTCACAGGGCTTATGTTTGGTTTATGGCTTTATTATTAGCAGTGCTGCACAGTCTGTATGCCAGAACATCTGGGGCGTCATGTAAATGCAGAGCATTTGTTGGAGTGTAGCACTAGAAGAATCCTGGGTATTTAAGTAGGGTTTGAGCTGGTTATCCAGCATTGGCAAGAAAAGTGTTCAACCGTACCGTTGCTGATATTGGCAGGTACATACATGTTAATGTCTGTAACAAAATTGAGTAGTCAGCACTAATGGTGAAAGGTTCTTAATACATCAAGAGACACAGGGACTTCTTTATATGTTTTAATATCCTCTGCTGCATTCCAGTTGATCATGTCAGTGCTTTTATTATGTACCATTATCTTCTCTGCTACAATTATCACTCCATTTTTTTGTCATAGACTAAAATGCTCCTTTCCTTTTCTCTTCTGAATTCATTTATTCAATGCAATGTTACACTAGTCTTCACATGTAGTGATAAAGTATCTTCTCATAACTTGTATTTTGCTTGTGAAATCTTTTTAGGATGCCTGGCAATGAAAATGAGTTACATTTCAACCTTTTTGAACTCAGTTAATGTATAATAATCCTCACTTCAGAGAGCTGCACTGAATCTTCTTCCATCCTTTGTCCAGATAGGCGGAGGAGAAAAATGAATAGTGAAATTATCAAGCGAGGGGGAGGAAAATGCACTTTATAGAATCAGAGAATGGGTTATATTGAAAGGTATCACAGTGGGTCATTGATCCACCCTCCCTGCTCGAGCAGGATTGTCCTAGACCACATTGCACAGGATTGTGTCCACCTGGTTCTTGAATATCTCCAGTGAGAATACTCCACAACTTCTCTGGGCAGTCTGTTTCAGTGCTTGGTCACCTGCACAGTAAAGACATTTTTCCTTATGGTCAGGTGGAACTTCCTGTGCATCAGTTTCTGCCTGTTGCCTTTTGTCCTGTTGCTTGCCAAGAAGAGCCTGGAAACATCTTCTGACATCCTCTCTTCAGATACTGATAGACGTTGATGAGTTCCCCTCTCAGTTGTCTCTTCTGGAGGTGAACAGGCCCAGCTCCTTCAGCCTTTCCTTGTAGGAGAGATGCTCCGGTCCTTTGTTGCGCTCTGTTGAACCTGTTTCAGGAGCTCCCTGTCTCTCTTGTGCTGGGGAGCCCGGAATGGGACACAGCACTCCAGGTGTGGACTCAGAGCTCAGCGAGTTCTCTGTCCACCTCACTGTCCGTTCATTCTGGCCTCACTTCCTGAGTTTGTCTACAAGGTTATTGTGGAAGACAGCATCAAAAGCCTTGCTAAAGTCCAAAGAGACAATATCCATTGCTCTCCCCTCATCGATCCAGATAGTTGTTTCGTCGTAGAAGGCAATCAATTTGATCAGGTGTGACTCTATGCTGACTACTCCTGATCACCTTCTTGTCATCCGTTTGGAGGGACTGAGGTGAAGTGGGCAGGCCAGCACTTCCTTGGGTCCTCCTTCTTGCCTTTTATGTAGACCCGGGTGACATTTACTTTTGTCCAGTCCTCAGACACTTCTCTTGATCCCCATGACCCTTCAAAGATGATCATGAGGGACCTGGCTGTGGTGTCCACCAGCTCCCTCAGCACTTGTGAGTGTGTACTGACAGGGCCCATCCACTTGTGGAAGTCAAGTCTGCCTAGGTGTTGTCTACGCCAATCCCTCTTGACCATGGAAAAGTCTTCCTTCCAACATCCCTTTACCCTGTCTCCTGGGTCAGAGATTATGTGCAAAAAACCCCACAGAAATGAAATTTCCCTTGTTTTCCCTATGTCTCTTTACATTTCCTGTTGAAGAAATGTAATTGCTCATGTAGTGGCTTCATACTCTGGGAGAGCACATTTTATTTCTGGAACAGATTTAGTAATTTGCAAATGCATCCAAACTATAAGCAGTGCCTATGCTGTGTTATTGTAAATAGTACCTTATATTGGAACAATTTTTCTTAGCTCGGATATGTGTTGGCTTTTATAGATAATATCCAAGACTTTTATAACAGAAAAAGCTTATCAAAATAGTTTGGCTGAGAAGGCATGTTTTTTGGGTTTTATAGTACATCATACAGAAGTAGAAGAGAAACTATTTGCAGTATGGCAGTGCAACTATACTTTGATGGAGGAAATCACTAGCATGATTAGTTTTAGAAACTTTTTCATTGAGGATTTATCTTCTGCTCTATATGTTGCATTTTTATGTATATATATTTTTTCCCCAAACAAATTAGGATAGTTATTTCTACTTCAGCTTTACTTTTTGCGGTTTGCTTGTTGTTTTGTTTTTAATCTGTGAGAATGATTGTCATGCAAAAGTGTGCATCTCTGTGTGAAAGGGTTGTGTGGGTACATAAAAGCATTTTAAAATTCGTGGACACTAGCTTGGTCGCAAAGAAATAAGTAATTTTAGAGATGACCCTTTCAGAATGTTTCCAGCGAGTTTCCAGGGAAGAACAGCATGAAGACTAGATAGTGGATGACATATTTTTTACTTGCTGTTGGTTAGCCAAGCTCAGCGCCAGTATTTGTTGTTGCTGTAATGCAAGATAAAAGTTGCAGTGTCTATTTGACTAGATTTAGATGAGATTTTAGGAAGAAATTAATCACTATGAGGGTGGTGATGCACTGGAACAGGTTGCCTGGAGAAGCTGTGGATGCCCCATTCCTGGAAATGTTCAAGGCCGCACTGGATGGGGCTCTGAGCAACCTGATCTAGTAGAAGGTGTCCCTGCCCATGGCAGGTGAATGGGACTAGATGATCCTTTCCAACTCAAACCATTTTGTGATTTTGTTCTGAGCAAAACAGATGCTTTTGCTGAGATTACCTGGCAAGGGATGAACCTAGTGAGCAAGTACTTTCCTCCTTTCTACCCTTCTTTCTGCAGCACACCTCTTTTGGAGAGAAAATCTGAACAAAATACTTAGGTAGTCAATTCTGAGTTACTCAGCTATCTAGGAAAAGAACTAATTTCCACAATTTTTTTCAATGTATTTAGATCATACATGGCTGCTGAGGTCAGTGGAAATAGCAGTAAACTTTGAAACAGAAGTCTGACTATTACTTTAAAATTTGCCTTTTTTAAAATTATTTTTAAAATCAATCTTAAAGATTCATTTTGGGATTCAAGGAAACCAAAAGTATTTGTTTATTTTTTGCTGGATCTTAGTGACAGTAAACAAGTACTTAAACAGAAGACTCACAGCTTATTTGTGGAGATTCAGTTTGCTGTAAGAGGGCCAGAAGACATTTTTATTTCGAAGATGTTCCTGACTTGAGTAGATAAATGTGCTGTATTTAAGTTCCTTGAAAAAAAACCCCCACCTGTTTTCTGTACAAATACCTCTGTTTACTTCCTGTCAATCTGAAATAGCATAGTAGCACTTATTTGTGACATGTCAGTTTGAATAATACTGTCAAATTACTTGGCTATGCTCTGAGGGAGGATGTTTCTGCTCCATGAGTGTATGTTACAGGTGGAGAGACTTGCATATTCTCTTCTTCCTTCCACTGTTTTCCATTCCCATGTACTTTCTTCCACTACAGAATGTGGGCACGTGTTGATCAAATCACAAGAGGTTCAGATTACAATTGGCTCTTTAGGACAGCCCTAGCACGTCAGTTGTCTGATTCTTTTGGTGGGCAGAGTGATAAAGATCAGTCCAAGGACAGGTAAGTAGTAGGAAGATGAACGTGGAACAGGAGGGGAAAATGGGATGTGAAAAAGCACAAAATGGCTCTGCTTCTACAGTTCTGTACTTGGACAGGGAGCAGTCTTGCATGTTGAAATGTCTTGAAAGATACCAAGATAACTCCTTGCAGTAGCAAGTTACTTACTGTCATTAAGCAATAATTTCGGTGCAGATGCAATACAGCTGCTGACAATTTTTTCCTTTTTTTCTTCTGCAGATATTCCTGAAATACCAGAAAGCATCTCATTCTGCAGAGCACTACAGGTAGCAGATTTCAGTGGCAATCCACTGACTAGGTAACTTCACCTTCTTTTTAGTACATGACACACCAGAATTGCAGTCTTGCTGTAACAATTAAAATTTTAAGTAAGCCCTTAAAAATTGTGAGCTAGGCTCCCTGTGTAATATCACCAACAGTGTTTGTCTCTGGTAGGCACTGCAGCAAAAGTTCAGATTTAAAAAGTGATATGCATCTGTCCTTGGGAGGGGATGAAATTTGTTAGCCGGCCAGAAAAATCTGATTGGGTAAATATGATTGTCTATAAAATGATTTTCATTCTTTTTCTTAAATGCCTAGGAAAACCGTGTTAAGGCTTGGGAAAGATAAAGCAATGGTTAGAGCAAATACATTGGCACAAACCCAGGTGCCTGATGATTTGGAATAGACTTTAGATCAGCTGCTGCAGATAATGGCTTTTACTAATGATTAAAGCTTGGACTAGCATTTCATCACCCTCCCATCAATTGGGACACAGTGACATGCAGTAACATGAGGCAGAAAGGCACTGTGTATGCCAGTGGCTGCTGTGTCTGCCAGCCTGTGTTCTGATGAGCTGAGGTTTGGAGCCTATGCACACTTCTAGTATGGAAGAGTAGTTTTGTTTGCATTTGTCTGTTCAATTTGCTGAAGAACTTGGAATTTATCTAGTAAAGTGAGGGTGGAGGTGGCGAGGAAGAGGTGATCCGCTGGTTCAAGCCTTTGAATACTATTTGGAGAGCTATTTCTTGAACCAGGCATTGCCACAGAGCTCCTTTGTGATGCTGAGCAAGTCACATAAGCCAGAGTGTTCGCAGTGGGTGTTCACTGACCTGCTTTGCTTTGTACTGAGATGGCCAGATACTTGCAGGGTTAGCTGGCTGGCTGGGCTGCTGCAGTGCTAACAAACAGGAGTCTGTAATAGCTTAAGCCGCTCCAGTGGTTTTGCAAGGCTGCTTCTCCCACATGTGCAGCTCAGATTCTTCAGAAGTGTGCTTTGAATATTGCCCATAGTGCCTCCTAAGTTCTCTGAAAGTCACATCGCTGATCATTAAAGGGACACTTGTGATCTTAATCCCTGTGGCTCTGTAGCCTATTTATATAGTGAGGATAATAATACCACAAAAATCCGGCAAAGCAAACTGAGGCTGAACTGATGTTTAGATACACAAGTGGTGAGGGTCACTGAGCAGCTTTTTTCCAGGCATCAGTTGCAGTGTATAAAGCTCAGAGCTGCGTCTCGTGGTATTGAAATCAAAATTGTCAGTAGTAGTGTTTTAGTTATCCTTCTTCATTCTGTGTGCTCAATAAGGCCTGAGGCCTGAGTAATGTGTTTCCTTAAACAATACTTGTAATGCACAGCTACAGCTTCATGGAATTCACAAAAGAGTTTTTCAGTGGTGTTCAAATAGATCTCATAACTGTTTGTTGACAATTTAAGGGAATTCTAAAACTTCTTGATAAAGTGGCTCTAAAAGTGTATGCATGTCCTGGAAAATGTCACTCCGAGCAGCTTAGTAAGTTAGAAAGCACAGATTCCAGAAGCTGTTTACATATGGTTGCCAGGTATTTCTGTGATGAGATCCAGAATTTCAGTTTTACCTGTGTAATAGTATGTAAGTTTTGGCACTGATTTGCCCAGGCAGAAAAAACCTGGGAAGGTCAAATAGTTATTTTTGTTTAATATTCTGGAACTTCATTTTAACCATTGATTGTTGTCCTTATTTCCTCTAAGCTTAAAAGCCAGTTGGAGGTCTTTGCAATGTCCTACCACTAATACAGTATCTTACCTCCTTGTCAAATCACTGGTGAAACTGGAGCATTAAAGGTGGCTGTCAGACCATTTTTCCAGTTGCTTTCAGATTATTTCAGGTTTATTATTTGTATCAGTAAAAAGCAGATGCATCCATTTATAGATATTTATACACATATATATAGATTTATTATAGATATGGAAGTCCACTGCCTGCTATAGATAGAGTAGTTCTAGTTGGAAGGGACCTACAGTAATCATTGAGTCCAGCTACCTGTTAACATCAGGGTTGAGCAAAAGACAACCAAACCATTTAACTCGACTCCTAAACCTGTTAAGAGTCTAAATAGTAATGAATGGTTCCAGTGGAGCTCACATTTTGAAGATATTGAGCATCTTCTGTCCAGATGGTCCAGAATATGAAGCAGTGCAGTACAGAATTGATCATGTCAAAATTTTCTCCAGCCTCACACTGTAATTTGCAGAGTTGTATTTGCCTGTAGGTGTGTCTCCATTTGACAAGTTGCCTGCAGGTCATACCCTGTGCCTTGAGCTGGGTGATGTGGAGAGCAGGAACCGAAGCAAATACTAGAGCGTGATCTTAGGTTATATGCTCTGGGGGTCTAGCAGAAGTTGAGTGGCTGGGCCAGGGGCTTCTGCTGCTTTACCTAGTTGGCCCCTTTACCTCATCCTGTCTCTTGTACGACTGCAAACTGAGCTTCTTGGTAGAGCAAGTGAGCAGCAAGTGGCCCAGGAGCCCCTCAGTGTGAGGGAATGAGGAGCCATGCTTTGCAGAAGACCAGCTGGGTGATGGACCTAAAGGCTTTGGGAGCTTTGGAAGTGTTTTGCATATGACTGCATTTTATAGTGTGAGAAGGGGGGATTAACATGCTGTTGTGCTGTGAACCAGTAAATGTGAAATGCTGTAACAGCAGAACATTGTCTTCGTAGTGAACAGAATGTTTCTTCAAAAAAGCAGCAGTTGAAGAGCAGCCTAGCAGCTAATACAAAATGGCCATGCTATAAGCATGTATGTAACTGGAGCCTGAATAAAAATAAAATTTAATCATTTTGCCATTTGATTATACAGGAAAATAGCAGTAAAAAAAGTTGGGTTGCTTTTTTTTAATGTGTTTGATTTTATTTTTCAATGTTGTGAAAGTGCTTAAAATGTCCTCAAGCTCTAGAGCTTTTTGAAGTTGCAAATTGGGTGCAGGGCAGAGAGTGGTGTATCACCTGTTCTTTGACCCAGAACAACTTTTAACATCTCTAAATCATGGGGATTTTTTTATGATCCTTAGAATTTTCTGAGACTCATGCTGGAATCTGGGTATTCCTCCCTCTGTGTGTATTTACTAAATAAAGTGTTATTCACATGAATGAGAATACTTCTGGGAGTCCTTGATTTGAATTAATATTTCCATAGGTTGCCTGAAAGCTTTCCTGAATTGCAGAATCTAACGTGTCTTTCAGTAAATGACATCTCTCTGCAAGCACTACCTGAAAACATTGGGAAGTAAGTTCTTTACACTTTATTACTTTTTACATTTGTTTCTTTATTGTTGCATTTATTGTATAAATGACTTGCATCATTGTATTTAATACACCTATAAAATTATACACAGGTCTGTCTTTATTTTTCCCATTCTTTCAAGTTGGAGGGATCTGTTTAAAAAACCTTAAAATGTGGCATTTTCACTTGACATTCTCAAGCTAATGCAGAATCTAAAGTGTGTATGTGTATGGCTCACCTCTGTTCTCTAGGATTTAAAATAACTTGTAATTTTAGGTGCAAAATGAATTCGGTGTTTTGTCATGCCGATCTGACCTTTTGCTTTCCTAAGTAGACCATTGATCCATTATTGTGAACATGTCAGATGGCTTGCAGCTTAGCTCAAAACCAGGCAATTGCTGGCACAAGAACAGATGGGTAAAAGCTGGCTGTGATCAGGATGGAAATTAGAAGGTTCCTAACTAGCTATGGGAGCAGTCTGGTTTTGAAAAAAACTCCAGTGGGAGCTGTGGAAATGAAAGCTCATGGAACAGCTCTTAAGATGAAATTTTATAAGCTTTTAAGATGTTTGTTCACTCTGGAAAGTAGGGCAGTGTTGCAAGGACAGACTTTAAAAGTGGAAACACATGGAAAGTGAAATGAACAATGTTTATCTGTCTCCTTTTGGCTGAAATAAACATCCACACTTGCAGAAGGGAAATCTCTTTCCCCTTAGTTGAGAGAAGAGTATCTCTTCCAATTTGAAGGAGAAGTAGTAATTCCATGTCTCCTCACTGAAATATATGAGAATGACTGTGCTGGTTCAGCTTAAAGGCTCATCTAGCCCAGCTTCCTTCTGCAGTTGCAGTAAGTAGATGTTTAGTGACAATTCAGAAGAAAAGTGTGTTTGATCTTTCCATCCCCTGTCTGTTTCTGGTTCATAGTATTTCCTGAGCTTTGGATTTTGGTTTGTCTAATTGATAGACCATAATGAATGTCTTTCATGTACTCGTCCGTTTTCTCCTTGGGCATATGTAGACATCTTTAGTATCTGGTAAATAGCTGCACATATCTATTACCCATTGCACTGGTTTGGTTTATTGTTAGTTCAGCAAAATCCAGATGTTTCTAAATAGAGGAGTCCTGCAGAAAGTATCTTAATAGTAAGAACTCCTGCAATGTAGTCAAGTTCAGACTGGCGTTACTTTAGCCACTTCCCATGGGTATGAAAGCTGTCAGCTGGCACCATGCCAGCTGCAACAGAAGTGGAAAATGTCTTTTGAAACCTCCCACAAGCACTAACAGGTACAGATAATGTATGCCCAGTGACTAGGGCAGAGTCCTACCTAAAAATTGCATGGGCCAGGACTTCTGTGACATTCTTCCTTCACTGTAAAAGTTCACAAAACTTCTTGTGCAGCTTTTTCAGCAGTGGCCTCTAAGAAAAGGCCTGGTTAGGCTTTGCATTTACTGAAAATCAAGGCCAAAAATTTGGGATCCTGCCTGATTCTGAAAATAAATAGAAGAAACCTGACAAGCATGATTCCCAAAGGCATGGTGTGGACTGCTGCTTTGCAGACAGTAGCTACAGGAAGATTGTTGGCTTCCTTGAGAGCTCACGGGCTATGGTGGCTCTGGCTTATTGGTTGTCCTGCCTCTCATTTGGTAATGTGAGTGGTGATAGCCTCTGTTTTGGAGCAGATGACTGGAAACAAGTATGGTTAAAATGGGGATACCAGAATTTGTAGAGATATTTGCAGAGATAATATGGGGAGCTGTGCAAGAAAGAGAAGTAAAAATTTGCCTCATACTGATCGTAAGCAGTTCATGGAAATGTTGTGATACTATTTAAGCCTGAGCTCTTGCAGAACAGAGCAATGCAGCCCATCCTCCCTCAAAGTCAGTATCTGATCCTCAATATTGAAGCTAAAAATCTGGGCTCCTCACTTGTTTTGGGAAGAGCTACAAGCTTGTCCTGGTGGTCTTGGTGAGTTCTCCTGGAGAGACAGACTTTTAGTCAAGTCTGACAGGCCTGCTTTGATCTGGGAAGTGTTCCCACGTTAGCTGTTTAGAGTATGAATATTGTATTTTTACAAAAACACTTTAATCTCATTAGTAGAATTTTTATTATCAGTTTATATTTAAAGAAGCAGAGACAAGTGTGTGGGGCGGTTGTTTTTGCGTCATCAGGTATTCAAAATAGGTGGGAATATGTTGGGAAGTCAACAGGCAGCTTGGACTGAACATGCATAGTTTCCAACTCAGAAGAATTATAATGTTGCATGAGGGAAACTCATGGGGTGGCCACCCAAAATGTAATTGTTCCTGAAGTCTGTTGAGGAGTGTCCAACAGACAGATCTTGTCTGATTCCGGCTGGAAATTGTTGTGAGGTCTTGTTTGTAGTGAACTGGAACTGCAACTTGAAGTCCTTATGGATCGTTTCTGAGAGTGACTTTTACTGATTTTTTTAGCATTAGGTCTATAAGTAAGAGTTTTATTTTTTTTCAGTCTGTCTATCAACAAATGCAACTTTCCTATTTTAGTTGGCAAAATTTTCATCATTCACTGCAAGTGAATTCGATGGTGCTGCCAATCACCTCGTATTTGGTAAAAGCAGTGAAATGCTCTGTGGCTCCTCCAAAGGTAAAAACCACAATCTTGTACTTGTTCTCTCCTTTGTTCTTTTTCATATGCTGGGACCCCAAAAGGTATTTGGGTATGTTTGCAAATGCCTTATTGGAGCTTCAGTATGCTCTGGATAATAATGCATGTTGTTTTTTGATTAAATAGGCTGAACCTATGTGCTCTATTTGAGATCTGTCAAATAATGAGCAATCAATTATATTTACTGGTGTTTTGTTCTACTATGGTTGGGCTTGTTTGGGGAAGAATTTGAAGTCCCTGTCTGTACTTGCTGAAGCTCTTCTGACCACTAGAGTATGTGGAACCTTGGGGAAGTGCATCCTAATTTCTTACAGTCTTATAGTGCTGTCTAGGAAACTGCCTAGTACAGCCAGTAAAATCTCTAACTCATCTTCATGTAGTACAGTGATCAGAATGTACTTAGTGTCTTTTTTTTTTAGCAACCTACTTATAATCTCGTGACAATGCAAATTTACCTTACTGTCTTAAATGGGGAAAGCAGCAAAAGCAATGGCAAATCTTTTACAAACAGCATTACTTTAATGTTAGTAAGGAAGTTCTTAGTAATGGCAGATAATAGACTTGAATTGCCTTGCGGTGCACCCTTAGTGGAAGTGTGTCTTCCTTGTGAATTCAGATATCCAGTCTGTTTTTCCCATGGTCTGATGTATGAGTGCCAGTGTTCAGCTTCCCTGTCCCAGGCCAGTGTTTGAACTTGTTCAAACTACTCATAGAGTTCTGTCAGTACTTCTACTGCTGTTAAGAATTCTTCTCTGCAGACCTTTTATATTTTGATTTTCCTTTGTATTGCCAAAAGAAGTTTTTTTAAGGGTCACGACGGGATGTTTGAAGAACACAGGCAAGGCCTTCCTTGAACCTTTTGTCTTTCCTCTTGCTTATGAATAGCCATGCTCCAAGTATATCAACTTTTCTTACTCTGTGTGACCACTTCAGTCTGCTTTTCTGGCGCTGTTACATGCGCTGACTGTTTTTTCTTGCTGGATTAAACCTACTTTTAAGCTCATGTATTGTTTCAGGGCTTTCTAGAAAGATTTGTGACAGACTGCTTTAGGACTGGATAACAGACTAGATGTCCTGATATTACCAGTGCTGCTTTTTGTGTTCCTCTGTGATTCGTGTTCTCTTAGCTTGTGGTTTGGTTGCTATCTGGAGTAAAACAGTGAATGCTAATGCATGGGAGATACTTAAGCTAATAATTAGGTAGATGCAGCTTGGAGCAGGACTTGTCCTGTTGGCTAGTTGAACCATTTGGAGAAACAAGTTACACCGTTTAAACTGTGAGTAGGAGTGTGTTTTACAGCCTTTCTCAGTCTAATGAGAGCAAGTCTAATTTCCTTGCCTCTTCTGCAGGGCTGTCTGTGTCGAGAGCTGCCCAGCAAGCAGGCATAACCTGTTCCTCCCAGCATGGGTAACATTTAGGAATTTCCCCTTGCTTCTAGGATTATTTTTCTTCAATACTTTCCTATTCGTGTAGCACTCAAAACACAGGGGATGACTTTTTTCCTGAAATTGAAAAATCAGAGTATTGGTATGTAAGGGGATTTGAATAAATTGGGGTGTGAGGCTTCCTAGGGCATGTCTTAGAGTAATAGCATGAATATTCTAATGCCCAGCACCTTTCTTGTCCATGTGTGTTCATTCTGTATTGGTGGCTTCAGCCCACTGGAATGTTGGCTTTTTTACCTGTAAAGATTGGTGATTTTAGAGATCTGCATAGTGCTCTTACGGCTTAATGTCTAGAAAGAGAAGAGAGATTGTGTCAGCTTTGTATGTTTATGATTTATTTGTGGTTCTTAGGCTTGAATGAGATCCAGGTACCTTCTTTGGAAAGCCTTTTCTGTATCTCTAATGTTTAATCTAGCGTCGGACTCTCAGACCAGTGCATCATGAGGAATTTGCCGTAGCTGGAAAAACAGTCCTTTCAGCATGAAATACATATTTGAAAAAGACAGTTATCTGTCACATTCTGTAGGGGTAGCAAAACCACCTAATTTCTTAAATGGCTGAAGCAATGTGCAGAGCTTCACTAGTGTGCTTTAAATTATGATTTAAGACCTGCTGCCCATTGGCGCACCAGACATCTAACTCATACCCAGTTTTTAGCTTTCACCATTTTTTTAACGGTCTTGTCTGTGCCTGGGAAAGATAAAGATTACCAGATTGCTTTTTTTTTTTGGATATTAAGCTTTAAAGTAAGAGATTATTCATGACTGGCAGGTAGGGTATTTTGAAAGTTCCCTACATGGCAGATGAAAAAAGATTTCCTCTGCCATACGCAATCTTTATTACTCCCCTAAAAATGTACAGATGTTCTCCTACTTGGACATGATCGCAAAATCCTGAGGATTCAACAAAAGGTCACAGAAATGTAATGGTTTGTAGTATCCCCATCATTCACAGTCTCCCCCTCCCTGCCCTTCCTTTTTTTTTTAAGACAACTGCATAGTCTGTGATGCAAGAAAGTAGGATAGCTTTATTTTAGCTTCAGAAACTGCTGATGTGGGGAGGGGTGAATTTCTTTAGATGTGAAGGATATTCTGATGCTGATGACTGATGAGTCTGGTTTACCCCCAAGCTGCAAGCAGGCTGAATGGATCTGTGGACCCTTACTACTGAAAGGGAATTACCAGGTAAGCAGAGATATTTTCCTCTTAACATTTGCAGCTAGCAGGTAGAATGCTGAAATAGGCATTTCATTATGACAGTGAACATAATGAAAAGAATAGAACAAATGTTGCTACGCTTAGGAGCATTGTTTTGCAGAAGGATTTGTTACAGGCATGCTTTTCAACAGTCATGGAACCACAAATACCCAGAGATTTCGTGTTAGTTAGTCACTGAGGGTGGTGGCTTTACATATATATGTTTAATTCTAGAGGTTTTGAAGTTTTCAGCAGTTTCTGAACCAGAATTTCTAATATTGATCATAGAAGAAGTAGCTGGAGAATAAAAGATCTTCAAAGGCAAGGGTGACCTGCTCAATACAGATGGTCCAGAAGCAGATCAGAATGGCAATCCTTAGAATGGATTCCTGGGCCAGTCCATGACTGTGTTTTTCTTAGTGTATGCCTGGATGTCTCAAGTGTAGATTATGCATCTGGTAGCACCACACAGAATGGAAAATGTTCTTAAAATTGTGTGGAACAAGACAATGTAATTCTCTTTTCAAATTTAGCATAATAATGTCTGATTAACATACAGTCTTACATGATACAACAGAAGTGATGGGGAGGCTTATCTCACAAATACTTTGAAGGAGGACTATGTGTAGGTGGTCTGGCTAGGCTGATATAAATAGTATTAAAAACTCCTACTCTGGCTTAACTGAATTTAGCATGGCAAGAAATATTTACAGAGTTTGAGTAGGTAGAGCATTCAGTGCTAATCACAGCTGGTTGGTAAATGACAAAACTGAATTTTAAGAACTCGGAAGTCTATTTCAGGAACACTAACAATGTAATAGTGGATGCAGTGCCAGCTGGCCTTTAAATAAGAGATGTTGCATCCTGTATGTTACACAAGAAAAAATATTTAACATATATTTAGCAATATTTTTTGAAAGTGAAATAGTTCAATTTTTATTGAAGTTATTGAAGATAGATGTTACATGAGTGGAAGATATTTTAAAAATGAAATTTTGTGGTAATAGTGAATTGGTTTAGCCTTCCCAATCCATTTCAGTAATCTTGATAAGCAAATAAGAGTGTGTTCGGTTAAAGCATTCAAAAGTGAACCGGATGAACTGTAATTACAAATCTCTCTTTTCTTCTTAATGATGCTTTTAAAATTCATAGGGAGGTTCAGTTCCTGTCCATTTTTTGGTCCCTGCTTGTTGCCATGCGTGAGGGACTGAGTAGAACTGATCTCAGCAACTTGAAAGCCAAGCTTATGTAGAAAACCAATCTTAATTAGCAACTTAGACTACCTCTGTAACATATTTAGGGACTTCCTTGGCCATAAACTGTAGAACTTTATTTTTAAAATTTGAACGTGACTTGTACTACTGGCCATGTTTTGAGGCTTTCCCTCAGTTAGTGGCTGATAAGATATTTATACTTTTTTATCCCATTTTCACTTGTAGAAGACGTAACTTTTTACGAGCCAATTAATGGTATTGACAATTCAATTCAAGTAACTCACTGTGCAAATGCACTTTCTGTGACTTTCAGTGTCTGTGCTGTTTAGGTCTAGGATGACAAAATTACCAACTTCACTTTTTTGGTCCCTATTTAAAATCAGTCTTTGGAAGGAGTATTTCCCCACCCTAATTTGTGCCCAGTTCTCCCAGCTCTGTAGAAAATGACAAGTGTTAAGAACGTAATCCTTAATTTCAGATTTTGTAGCAAGAATTATTACTAGAATGCTGTTCTGCTTATCAAACTCCAGAAGTAGACTGCTAAGGAAAGCCTCATGCCTTTCCCCTGAATGTTATATACTTAAATTTGAGAGGAAAGAATAATGTTCAATTTAGATACAAGTTACATGAAGTTACTTTGCCTCCAAAAAGAAGGAGGAGGAGGAAAGCTTTCAAAGATATTTCTGGATGAATGGTCTTTAACAGTACTGGTGAGACATAGTAACAGTTTCATCAAAACCAAATCTAGTTACTTTGCTTTCTAGTTGCTTTTCCAGCTTTCATTCCGAGGTAGAACCACAGGACTTCATGTGTTTGAAGATCAGTTTGTTTTGATATAAGGACATGCCCTCAATTAGGAAATTAATACTTCCTGTAATTTCCAGCTCATGTAAGAATTTCTGGCATTCATGAAATACCTAAGAATTTGCATAAATCACTCTTCCCTATTGTATGATGTCGGCAGAAGGTCTCTTTTTCAACTCTGTCAGATTAGTTTTACAAAAGTTCATCAGTGCTCTTTTTTATCATTCACATTGTAAAACAAGTTTCTATGAGCAAAGGGTAACAAAGGCAGGACTATTGTACTATTTGCAGGTTACCATATAATGGATATGAATTCCAAGGTTCTTTCGTGGTAACTTTGTCTAATTATATGCCAGCATTATGCAGTAGTTGGAAGCAAAATAAGCATGTAGTGATGAACCTTTTAAGAAGGTGAGAAAAATGCATGCCTGGAGCATATAGACCACAAACTACATGGTTATGTGTTAAGAGACCCTTAGTAATTTCTGGAAGCATAATCCTTCCCTATATGGCAAATACTGCTTTTGTTGCATTTGAAATGTCATTACACCAAAAATCCACGTGGAGCTGGTTGTTCAGACACAGGGAAGATAACGCTGGCAGGTATAGTAACTGTGGGTGAAACTGTGGGCAGACTCAGGGAAGAACTGAAGTGGTAGTTAACTCTGGAAAGGGGCACATGCTACAGGAGCTCTTGAAACAATCCAACTTCAAGTCTAATTTGATAGAATGGTTTGGATTGGTTAGATGGGACCTTCAGAAATCATCTAATCCAACCCTTCTGTTGTGGGCAGAAACATCTTTGATTAGAGCTGATTGCTCAAAGCCCTGTACTGACTTTGGTTTCTAGGGAGGAGGCATCTGCAACTTGTCTGGGTGTCCTATTAGTGTCTCACTGCCTTCATTGTAAAAAAATTCTTCTCCAGACTGAACAATGCCAGCTCTCTGAGTCTGTCCTCACAGGAGAGGTGCTTCAGTCCTCTCACCATTTTTGTGCCCTCCTCTGGACCTGCTCCAGCAGGACTGTGCCTCTCCTGTGCAGGGGCCCCTGGAGCTGGATGCAGTGCTCCAGGTGGGTCTCACCAGTGCGGAGCAGAGTCACTTCCCTTGATCTGCTGGCCACACTTTTTTATGCAGACCAGGATGATATGGTTGATGTAGGCTTGGGAGTTTGGAGATTTGGTCTTTACAGGGTCTGTGCTCAGTTGAGGAAACAGTCAAGAAAGAAGAGAAGGAGGCTTCTTTTGGGAGTGACTTGGAACAGGAGCCTATCCCAGAGGTATATGCTGTACCTTCAAATACTTACAGTCTGAGTAAGTGGTATTTTGAGAGCTGGCTAGTTATTGATTAACCCTGTCATTTTCTTGGGGAGTAAAAGCTGCTAAGCATCAGGTTCTCAATGCATTGTTGATCTGCAGCTAGAAGCCTTGTGGGATGGGAGTAGCTTACTAGGATCCTGTCAGATGAGTGACTTGCAATCTAACTGGTGTGTCCTGGGGCAGGGTCATGTTACTGGTGGTTTTATTTGGCTGTGGGGATGGGCTGTAATATGTTTAAATAGGGCTAGTTTAATGCATTTTTCTGCCAATGTCAGAGTACCACAGTTACCTTATCTCTTGGAAGACCCTTGAAGAGACAGAAAACCCATGTTCCTTTTCTGCACCAAAAAAAAGACAGTAAATTGCCTAGTTTAGACTCCTTTCCTTCCCAGTTTAGTGTCATGATGAATGTTTTAAGGTGTATGTGCTGTATATCCAGGCAGGGTATCTAAGTACCAGTAATCTTCAGATGCTGGCCCAGTGAACTGCAGTTCTTTGGAACTGGTGCACTGGCCGAAATGTGGACTTAATCTCTTATTTCTGTATGCTGCATCCTTGAGCTGTGTTTTGGAGTCATTGCTGCTGCTGCATAAAAAGTGTAATACCAGACCATATTCGGAATCTATACTGTGTTCTCACCTTACCTATCCTTGTTGTGTAGGGCCTTCTCTTGTTCTCTGTAAATTTGGGGACTGTGCCCATTGTCCTTTGTTTCATTTTGCAGTTTTACAAATGTAAGGAAAAATTTGGGATTTTATATTCCCCTAACCAGCTGAAACTTGCTGGAAAGGGTTCAGGTCAGGCCATGGATTTCTGCAGGTGCTTTAGATCTTCATCTCTTCCAGCTTCACTTCCTTGTTTCCCAAACCCTGTATTCTTGTCTTGCTGGCTCAGCTGTATGCTGTTTTTGACATAAGGTCCAAAAGTATAGCTTTTATTACTCAAGAGAAGGGTGTTGTTCAGTTTTCGTTGACAGAGCATCTTTAGCTTTTATATCAGTTCCTTTTGTTATCTATCTTCATTTTCTCCTAGCTTTTCTCACATTTCTCTTTCCACTTTTGCAATTTTAACTTTTTTCTTTTTCCCACAAGGAAATAGCATATGTCTTATCATGCTTCCCAGTGCTTCTCTCAGAAACCTTTGCTAGTCTCTGCCAAGGGCTTGGATGCTCCTAGTCTTTTTGCAGGGACTGGGATAGAAATGGGATGTAAGTTGTGTCTGTTGCTGCTCTTAAGGCTGACTTCCTGTCCCCATGGATAGAGAAATATGCTGCAAGTGTCCCCCAAGGTTAAAGTGCTAGGATAAACTCATAGCATTTCTGTATTTATAACTTTACAAAACATACTACATTTAATGTATGCTGTACACTGAAAATGTAGTTTCATCCAGAGTAACTATGGAATGTCTCTCTGTCCCTTTTTTTTTTTTTTAACTTCAGTGATGTTGTTTTGCCTATTGCAACGAATCTCTGTTGTTTAGAGTCATCTGTCTGTGAAAAGGTAGTTTTGTAGAACATGGCGGTGCTGATAATCTCATTGTAATCAATCCAAACTGGCTTGCTCTGGAAGAAAAAGAACAACAGGCTTTGTTTCTGGTTTTAGCAGATGATTCTAGTCTAACCTTTGTTTTGGAGTAGACTGCTGCAGTTGATGGAGTATTTGTGGTATTCCCTGTCTGTAGATTGTGTTGGATTGTGCGTTTCTCTCTCAAATCCTAACAGGAATGCTCAGGAAAGACACTTCCAGCATTTATGTCTACTTTGTTTTGTTCTCAGTTACTGATTTCACATTCTCTTCATTCTTCTAGCTCACACAATGAGTACCAATATCTACAGTTACTGTTTGTAGAGTGCTGAACAAGAATATCTGGTTTATACTGAAACTGACATTTTTAGCCATGTTGTACCTTTAAATTCAGCTTGGTTCCACCCTTACACCAGGAATCATCTGGAATGCTGGGATGGAAAACTTATAATTATTTTAGTTAGCTGCATGCTCTGCCTGGCTTGTCTGTTTCCTTGTGCTCAGTAATTTCATACACATGCTCAGTGTTCGAGGTGTGTGTGGTAGCTTTTGTAGTGAGAGTTATTACAATATTAATGCTTTTTACAAAAAAAAAGTTAGTATCTTCTGTCAGTATCCTCTGACAGTGGTGGTTTTTTGTTTGGGGTGTTTTTTGGTGTTGTAATGTTTTTTTAATCTTGTTGCTGTTGTTTTGTTTTTCTTTCTCTTTCAGACTATAAATTACATTTGCTTGTGCATTTTCTGTTGGATTTTTTTTTTTTTGGGAGCAGGGACTGTTTGTTGGAAAGCAGCCTGTGGTGCATTTATGTTTCTAAATGCAGTTGGTGAACAGCTGCTGATGGAACTGTCTTTAGTGTGAGTAAATTAGACTGCTGTTGCCTTTGTGTTTTATGGTAACTTCCCATGATTGATTTTTCTTTGCAAGATGGAGATTAGAATTAAGGAAAGATTCTGAAATCAATAAGGTATGGCTTGCTTTAATTCTTTTCAGGGACTTTAGAAATACTGACCTGTAAAATTAAGGGCATAGGGAAAAAGGAAATTTTCATTTAGTATATTGTGAAACATAGCTATTTGTAGCTGAGAAGAAGAAGGATTACACTTTCTGGAGAGAGTGTTACTAAGTCAGAAAAGATACTTGAAATAAACAAGCCACATAGAATTTTTCCTGCAAAATTGTGTTTCTTAACAAAACTTAAAATCAAAAAAATGTTAGTACACATACAATTTGGAAAGAAACTGTTGGTAAATGTAAGGATGAGTGATACCTCTGCTTTTTGATGTATTGGAGATTAGTGCTTCAGTACATCAGCATGTCTTTTATATGATACTATTTTATACAATAGCTGTCACATTTTAGGTTGCAGCACATGGATTTGCTGGGAGCCATTTCTATAACTAGCAAAACGTAAGAATAATAAGTCATGAACTTCCTTTCGTTTTCTGACCTCTCTATCAAATAGATCCGTCTTAAACATGGTATTTCACTCTAGTGATGCATCTTGGCTGGTTTAAACTTCATAGACTTAGGTCTCTGTGTTGGTGGGAAGCCTAATTTTGCTTACTGGGGTCTGCTTACACTGGATTTGTACTCAAGACCTTGGAAGAAGTAATAAGGATAAAGGAGCGTGGGGCAGTATCTTTTCTTTTGCTCCAGGGTAGAGTCAGGGTTGTGAGCATGCTGTGGGTGAGAATAGCAGTAGAATAAATAAAGCACTGCTCCCTCAGAAAGCTGTGTCAGTAGAGGTGGAAATGTAATCTGGCAGGTGGCCGACTGCCACAAGAAAACCTGGGCTGGGACTGTGGTGGGCACAGTCACTGCAAAGTGTGGCTGGATGCTCACAAGGGCACAGCTGCCAGTGAGTGCTCACAGCACTGCAGCACAGCTGCCTTCCTTGCACCTTCTTGGCAGCTGTACTGACCCAGGGGTTTAAGTGGATTTATTCTGTGTTGTTTTGGGGATCTGTGTTACTCTCCTTGCTGGGTTATTTTTAAGCAGGATCAATTTCATGAGCTGATTCACTGGCCTGCCCCAATCTAATGATATGACGAGGCTGGTTAAGATGGTGGTTCCAAAGTTCTTGCTGCTGAACATGCTTTCCTGACAAAGATTTCTGTTCAGCCACAGTCAAAGTGGTGTCTGAGGTAAGAAAAGAAATTAGGAGATTGCACCGTTTTACTCATCAACACTTCAGCGTGATGGGGAGGGAGATAAGTAGATGTGGAGTGATGTGTAAATGCAAGATTACAAGGCAGCTTGTGCACAAGGAGGTGTGCACATCCTTTTTGTATTCTCTCGATAAAAATGAATCATGGACCTCACCTTAGATAAGCTTGAAGAGAAAGTGGAAAATTCAAAGGAAGGCTGAAATAAGTTTCTAGAAAACCTGTAAACACAAACATAATGGCAGTCTGTGGGTGGCAATGCGGGTGAGATCAGACCTACATACCTTTTGCAGAGAAAACGCTTCTCCATCACCCCTTTCCTCTCCCCCTCCTCTTGTTTGGTTTTCTTGAGGATGTTGGATACCATGTCCCGTCTTGACTTGTGTTGTATAGTGTTAAAATTTTTGTGTGTGAATTTTCTCTTGTGTTGTCAGAATGATGGCTTGCTTATTTCTGTCAATGATTTTGAGTGGCAGTAGCAGAGTTATTCTCACATATCTTTTAATTGAATTTGTGGTAGACTTCTACTAAAGTATCTTTGCCTGTGTGGTATATTTTAACTATACTTCTGGAGGAATACAGAACACGTTGGGTAAAATCCGCTTATTTTAAAAGCTGGAGAGGGCTGCTGAGACCATAATCAAAGGTGCTGTGAGATTGCATTCATTGTTTTTTGAATGCAGTATGAAATAGGTGCATGAGATAAGGATTTATATTTCAGATATCATCAAAAGTCAATCCATGATGAAAAATCTTCTTTCCTGTTTAGTCATTACATCAATTCTGTTGCTTTTCCCTGCTTAGATAACTGCATTGAAGTTGCAATGTGAAGATTTTTCTTTTGTTTCTGGGGTTTAAGTTTTATTGAGGTTATCAGCTGCTTTTTTTACTGGAGCTGACTAATTATTCTGTAATTTGGTAAGCTGGTATTGTTTGAGATGAGAAAATATTTAAATTTTATGTAGTCTGAATGCATGGAATTGTTTTTGTGTTCTTTTTTTTCCCCCCTAAGGTGTACAAATTTAGAATTAACATCTGTTTCAAATTTAGTGGAATTCTTGTTTTTTGTCTAGGTTTTATTCAAGGCCTTCCCTGCACACGAGGGCAAAACATAATTCTGTTGTAGAAAACTCCTTATTTGCAGTCACCATATCTGATTTTCATTTTTCCCTGGGATGGTGGAGGATTAGAGCAGATTATAGTGTTGGGATAATGTCTGACTCCTTGTGTTCCATTTAGTCATAAATAAACCCCTGAGAAATCTGAATGTTGCCATGGTGATGTTGGTAAAAGCCTGGGATATGGGGTAAGTGAGCCGCTTAGAAGCAGAATGTCGCTTAGAGTAATGAGCACGCCGTCATTCGGGCAGTGATGGCTTTACCTGGTGCTCTGTAACTTTGGTAGCCCATGCCCGGCTCTGAAGGCAAGTAAGTAAAAGCAACTCAGATGTAGTATACTCTGTTTAGTAACTTGCAGCTACAAACCTTATAACAAATGGAAATTTGTGTTTTGTGTGTTTACTTTCCAGCTTTAATCTCTTGAAGTATCACAGAGAAACAAGCAAAAACTTAGGCTTTCTATTCTGCCTTTCACATGATGGTCTGGTTGAATTAAAACAAGAATCAGTTTATAGCAACTTCTTTTAAACTGTATAAACGCACACTTCTCTTCTTAAAATGTGGAATATAAAAAGTAAGATGGTATTAAAATATGTTTTTTTGGTTTTTTTTCCCAGTCTTTATAACCTGGCTTCACTGGAACTGAGAGAAAATTTGCTGACGTATTTACCTGAGTAAGTCACATTGCATGTGTTTAATTATATTAACATAAAATGTTGTTATTGTTAAAATCTGCTCACATAATGAAACTGAATGACAGCTAGAAAAAATATTTCAAGCCAATTGGCAACATGAGATACACCCTTCTTGTAGCAACATCTACTTCCATCCATTACTTCTAGTTGTACTTGATTAGTAGCAGGAGTCTGCAGTCTGCATGGATTGGCTTTGTTCTATAAAAAAGTATTCTGTATGAAATGCAGCACCACCAAACATTTTCTGCATGTATTGAACAAGCCCATCTGCAGTGGGAGTGCTGGTTTGGGTTGTTCTCATGATGAAATTTTGCAGCTGTGAAAGGAGGGCAGTAAGATCTGAGATTTTCATTCTAGACCTTTATGGCATTTAATTAAGTGTTTGTTTTCAGGGCTGAGTAGCCAAAAGCTTCTAAAACCTGGAGATGAATCCCTTGGTAGCAAACTAGGCTTTCTGATAACTGACTTCACCCACTGTGATTTCCGGAGAAGAAAGTTACCTAGATATCTCTGTACTGTCTGTATTGTGGCAGAGGAATTGGTGGTCTTTTGTTAGACTAGTTTGGTAACTTACACCTTGAGGATCCTTTTTGTCTGCCTAGAAGCAGCCTCTTTTTTCTCCAGTGAAGAGGCTGCTTCTCTCTCTCTTCCATCACTATCTGGTTGCTTCTTGCAAGAGTTTTGGTGACTCCTGTTGTGCTTGTTTTTAAATAATCTAATAGATACTGTAAAAGATTTAACCTGTTTTAATCAGAATGTTTTCCCCAGTTGCTTTGGGGTCATTTTTTCCTGTCAGTCTACCCAGTGCCTTGGTTGTGGCTGCTGATAGCAGTGAGCCACAACGCCCTTCAGTGTCAGTGGTCACAGGACTGGAATTGCTAGCTAAGTTCGGCCATGCAGTGTCAGAATGAAGCTATCACAAGTGTTGACAGTTTTATTGCTCTTGGAAAATTCTGGCTGTCAGTAATGCAGTTGACAATTCTCTCTGGTTTTTGTGCTACTGCAGCTTTGGGGAAAGTAAGCAAGAACTGTACCACAGCCTAATTTTAAAGAGTGGCCCTCTCTTGTCTGTCGGTTTGAACTTCTTTCACATCCTTTTGTGCTTCCCTCTGTTTGCAGTCTCAAAAACTGAAGTTTTTCAGAAATTGATGGATCATGTTGAGAAGATAAATGATGGATATTGAGTCTTGAGTCACACAGTTATGTGATCACCATGGGGAATTTTTATCCAGTTGCATAACTGTAAATTTCCCCTAAAAGTAAATCTAACTAACTGTACTAAAGTATGTGGCATTTGCTACCCCAGGGGACTTACTGTTAAAATAAAAAAAAGTAATGATTTGATTGCCTATACTAAGTTTTAAGTTTCAAGGGCATACAGTTACACTGACAAACCAGATTATTTTTTCAGTAAGATATTACTGCAAACAGTCTGTGCCTGGTAAAATAACTGTCTGCTTACACTACATTGTAATTTGAAATTCAAGTTTCAGTAAAATGAGCTTATTCAAATACATGGGGTTTCTGTTTCTTTAGTCTAATGTGGTTTTGTTTTGACTTATCTCACAGATCACTTGCCCAGCTGCAGCGACTAGAAGAACTTGATTTAGGAAACAATGAACTTTATCATTTGGTAAGAGATCATGCCACTGAAACTGCACATTGGTCTTGTTTTATGCATCATTTAGATTAAATAGGTTGTAGGATGTCCAAAATGGAAGTAAGAAAAGTGTATGGAGGGAGAGTCTTTTTATAGGTACAGATGAATTTTGACGGTGAGCTGGTGCTTTCATATCTGCTTAGTCTTGTTCAGTACAATATCACTTTACTTGAAAAACTGCAGCTGATCTCTAGAAAATGTGAGCATGGCACAGCTTTTTTTATGGAAATGAAAAGGAGTGGAGAGACACAAGCTCTTGTCTGTGCCTGCAGTTGTAATGACCACATGGACTTGTATCAGGAGATGGATTGTGCTAAGCACAGATGAAAGCTCAATGTCTGGGGTGAGAGTAGGAATCTTTGGGAAAGGGCTGAACCAAAACTGTTGGGGGTTGAAAGTTCCTACTTTGTCGCAGATTGATCAACCAAAAATATATCTGTCATCTCCCTTAAGCTGGCTCAGGTGAATGTTGGATGGATTTTCAGTAGATCAAGGCTGTGCAGGCAATTTGTTAGTTCATGCCAGGTAAAGAATGGTAGCTTATTAAGCTATAGCAATTAATTTGTATGATGTGGTTCCCAAATGCTTACAGTCACTACTTCTAACCAAGGTAGTTCTAAATAGTGCTTGCAGTAAGAATTGGGTTACTTAGACTGTAATTGTTGGGTAAGCTATTAGTTTTTTACTTGAAGCTCCTATGCTACTTAACTTTACTGTTTTTTATGTTATAGCCAGAAACAATTGGTGCACTTTTCAATCTTAAAGACCTTTGGTTGGATGGAAACCAATTAGCTGAAATACCTCAGGTAAAAATGAGCTCTACTGATACTGTTTTGAAGATGCTTTTGAAAGAAAACCTTTTCATTCATTCCTAAAGGGAAGTGCTTTAAAATTGAGTATTTTTCTCAGTCCCCTTTGCCTGAGTTTGGTTTTGGGTGTGTGAGGGCTTTCTCTTAATAACTTCCTCTGTAAGGGATGGGCCATGATGCTGTGTGTTGTCAGAAATTTTCTTTTAAGCATTTTGACAAAGGAATTGTTTCCTAATATGCACATTGTTCAGTCTGCAGGATGACACATCCTCTGTTTATAGTTCTTGCCCTAACATCAGGGAGCCATTAGTTGTCTAATGAGCTAACCCTCACCTTGTGTATCTATCTGAATTGATGTTTTAAAAGTTTTGAGTATGAATCCTTTTTTTTTTCATTTTTTGTAGTTATCTTCATCCATTTAAGCATGATATTTGGAAGAAGTACAATAATGGAACTATTGCCATAAATAGAAATTTTGGTTTATTCAGGCAAATCCCCCCTCTGACATCAGTCACAGGATGAGGGAACTTAGCATTTAAAGCTTACAGCATTCTAAATTCCCTTTCTTAAGAACTTTTATAATATGTGGGATGGTTCCTTTTCCCTCTTTTTCCCTTACAGCCAAGTCAAAATCTGTTTTTCTCTGTTCCTCATGCAGTTTGCTGTTACTTGCTGTATGTACATTGTCAACTGTGTGTCTTGGAAATCAGTTGCAGTTTAATGGGTTTAGTTGACTGCTTTTGTTGGCTTGGCCTAATAATTTTTTAAGTAGAGGTGATAATTCATAAAAGGTCAAGTGTGACTTCAGCAGCCATTTTTATTAAAATTGACCATTATTGTGGTCAATGTCCAAAGGATGAACTTGTAGTATAAAGGGTATGTGTTTAATGAAAGGTCCTCTTGAGAGGCAGACATTTCAAAAGTAAGAACCGATCTTGTAACTTAGGATCAAGGCCGTTGCTGTATAAAAATTTCATATATGTTAAAGTAAAAGGCACTTCTTCCTCAGCCATTCTGTTCTCTGAAAGGTGATTTGGATGACTAAAATGAGATCTCTTCTCAAGTGTGTATGGGGATGTCTGTGTGCATGGGGAATGGAGGGATGCTCTGATAGCTAATAAAGGCGAAGGTATTTCTCTGGTTGGATTGCCATGGTAAAAAATTAAGTAGTCGTTAATAACAGTAGATGGTGGCAGTATAACTTGGCAGTTCAGATATGCTTGCCAAAGCAACACCCTCAATTCCTATTTCTACATTTGTTGTAGTTGGGAGATGTGAGGATATGAAATCCCTAGATGTCATGGCGTGTTGCTGTAGCAGCCAGGAGAGATTAATCCTAATTTGCCTGGGGTTAATTGGGAGGGGTAGGCTTTAATTATGTAGTAGTTGATAATCTGCCATTCTGAAAAAAACAACTTTGCAGTCTTTACTTGAGGAAAACTCCCGGTTTGGCTGGTGCTTGCCTGGGTGTGCTCAGCATAGCTTGCCTGACTGCTGAAGTCAGTTTAATAGTTAAAATAAGAAACCGTGACTGAATCACTCAGTTGGTTTATCATATGTAAAGTGTAATTATTTACTTTTTTCTGCTTTTAGAGGTCTTACAAAGAATGGCCAATTAAGAGGTCATACAGATAATTGTTTGTGGAACTTCATTGTGATGGTACATTTTTCGAAATGCTTTCTTACATGTTTGGGCATGACTTTAATTTTTTGTCTTGTATCGCAGGAAGTAGGAAACCTGAAAAACCTGCTTTGTCTGGATGTTTCTGAAAATAAATTGGAATGCCTTCCTGAAGAAATTAGTGGTCTGACTTCTTTAACAGACCTGCTTGTTTCTCAGAATTCACTTCAGGTCTTACCTGATGGCATTGGTAAGTACAATGTGAATGCTGTCACACAGAGCCATTTAATCCACCATAACTGGAAGTCTTTTGGGTTTTTTAAGTCTTTTTGTGCAAGAGATGAGCTTGTCTCAAGTTGGTATTTTATTTTTGCTTAGTATGAAATGCATAGCTCTATTAATGCTGCGTTTTAATTGTCTGCATAATGACTCCCTCATAATCCTCTTTGAGTCTTCACTTGATACATCCCAAACAACATAAAAGTTAATATGTCCCTTCAGTTCCCATTGTATCCATGTCACCATCAGAACTCTTTAACAATGTAAAATTTTAGCTTGCAACATGCTGTGGGTCACTTGATAAGACTGGCTGAAAGTATCACTACAAAAAATACAGTGTTTTGAATGGCGATGTGTGTTTATCTTCATTTGGACAATGTGATTAATCCTCTACTGAACCTAGTGGAAGGCTGTTTGCCTCACAGCCCATTAATCCTTGCCTTGAGGATTCAAGCTACAACTTTTCTGTGTCTGACCCTTTAGACTGGGTGCAGAAACTGAAGAATGTTTCCTGAAGCATTACCAGTGCCTTTTTTAAGGTTTTTACCCATGCAGTAGTTGTGACAAGTAGTCAAACAAGCATTTTTTTCTCTACTCATCAGCTGTTTTTCTGGAAATTTCCATGTTGTAGGAGTGCGCCTTCTCCTTTAGAGGATTTCCCCTCCCCCAAAAATAAAGGTGTAGGGGAAGGAGGACTTGTGAGTGTGGTTTAACCACATTTAACATTTGGAAAAGAGTGGTCAGACCTTCCCCCTTCCTATATATTCTAAATAAGGCTAAGAAAAGTTTCTCTCGAAATAGACTTGGGGGAGTGGGGTGACAGCTGTGGGTCCTACGGCTGCCTAGTGTGTGTTGGACAGAGAGTTGTAGCAGGCCTCTCTGGTGACCTGTGCTGGCCAGTACAGTTGTTGTGCAGCAGAAATGGAGCTGAAAGTAGCTTCTGAAAGTCAGCAGCCCGTGCACCTGGCTAGACAGAGCTTGTTGGCAGAAGTGAACCTTGCTGGTGTCTGTGGAAGCTCCTGGGGGTTGCCCTGAATCCTTGGTGGGATTGGTGGATCTGTAGAGCTCTTGAAGCAGGGCTCTCCCCAGTGCCAGTGGGTCAGGTCAGCTGTGGCCATGTCTCACCCAGTCTCCAGAGCTCTGATGGAGCTCCAGCACCCCCAGGCAGCCTGTGCCAGTGCTTCACCACCTCCCACTGAGGAAGCTGCTTCTGATGTCCAGCTGGGATCTCCCACTCTGCAATTTGCAGCCACTGCTGCCTCACCTGCCACTGCAGAGAAGAGTTTGGCTCTGTCGTGTCTGTAACTGCCCTGCAAGGGGTTCTGGGCAGTTCCTAGATGCCTCCTTGGCTGTCTCTTGGTGGGAGTCAAACAAAGCCAGCTCCTTCAGCCTCTGCTCATATGTGCTCTGGCCATCTTGATTGCTTCCTACTGGACCCCCCTCACTTGAGCAGGGGAGTTGAGGGGGAAGACAGGACATCACATGAAACTGAGAATGATTTTACAGGTGTGGTTTCACTAATTGCAGATAGATAGGATATAGCAACTTCTGTTGATCTGCTGGCTGTAATTCTCCTAATGTAGTCTAGCTGGTGTTTTTTTCTGTTGAGAGGTCACTTCTATTTAGTATTCAACCTGGTGCTCAGCATAGTATCCATGTCCTTTTCAGCAGGGCTCTTGTATAGCTGTCACTTCCCAGCCTGCGCTGGTGCACAGGTTTATTCTGTCTGGGTGCAGAGCTCTGCACCTCTCCATGCTAAACCTCAGGTTTCTGTTTAGGTTGCTGTCTTTTTGTGTGTCTGACATCTCTTCATGATTTAGCATCATCAGTGAATTTGATACTCCAGAGTATTACAGCTGTTTTGGAAAACATAGGGATGGCAGGGAGGTGTCAGCAGCTAGTGTTGTCTCCTGAATTCTCTATCTTGGGCTCTGCCTGAGTCAGCTTTTACACCAAAGACCGTTCCAATATAAAGGAGTAGAACAAAGAGTTCTCTGCACTGAAATAGTATTTTGTTCTTCTTGAGAAGATCACCTTCAAAGAAGTTTGATTTCTCATCTAAAGAATAAACTCAGGTTTCATGTCTGACTAACTAGGTTCTCTTTTAGGACAAAGAGACCTTGATCCTGTTTAGGTTTGGGCTGTCACTTAAGTGCAAGATGTTCTCACTGTGGCTGATTAGATGTAGGTGATCTTCTGAACACTTCTTTATTAATAAACATTGTATAATTGAGGAACAAACATAATTTTCACTTGTTTATTGGTGTTTGGGTAGACACTTTCTTGATATTTACATAGGATATAATTCAGTTGTAACTTTATTAAAATTTAATATGCTTAAATGTTGGATATGAATATTTCTATTGAATATTAATTCAGTGATATCAAAACTTGCAAAAATAGTGTAAGCACTAAATGAAGCAGTGCTTGAGTTCTTTTATTTTACCTAAAAAAATGTTTTCATTGTTTGAGAGGATTTCTAGATGTTTTGCAGCAATAAAAATTAATGTAATTAAAGGTATTGGAGGATACTAAACTAAAAATCCATGTTGTTCTTTCCATGCAGGAAAATTGCGGAGGCTCTCCATTTTGAAGGTTGATCAGAACAAACTGATTCAACTAACTGATTCAATTGGAGACTGTGAAAGCCTTACTGAACTAGTTCTCACAGAAAACCAACTGCAGGTAAGCATGGTCATGGCTGCTCAAATGGCAGGTGGTAATAAAACCTGCTGTTAAGTGCTGAATCACTTAGCTCATTAGGTTACTCACCCTTGCTACTGCTAAGTAGTGCATTTTCTTTAAATGCATCTTATTTCTTACCTGTTAAATGAATGCTGGAGATCAAGTTGTGTGTAGTAACAATCCGCCCTTCAAATGCTTAAGCAATTACATATTCACTTCTGAGCCTTTCATGACCAGTGAGAGAATTGGAGCATGTGGAGTGCAGGTATCACTTACTTGGTTGTGGTTTTTTATGTAGGGGTTTGTGCTGTATTGCATTATTGCCGGTTTTTTGCTGTGCATTATCTGGATAGTCTTGCTGGGACTGAATAGAAGGCCTGGGCACTGAAGAGCTTGTACTGCTCCTTGCTGTGCTGATCTGCTCTAGCCAGGTGTTAAATATGATATGTGGTCAATTAAAATAAAATCTCAGAATTCCTTCTGTTAGGTGTTTTGTTCCATTATTTTGAAACTTCATGTGACACTGACGCTTGGAGAGTAGCTGTCTTTAAATAAACTAAGTTTGAGCATTTCTTAAGCTGAATTGGTGCTTGGTTGAGTTAAAAGCTTAAGACTGTTGAAAAGATGCCTCTCCAACAGTCAGTTCATAGCACCTGAGTCAGGAGATAGCTAACCAAAAAGCAGTTTTGGGAGTGTAAAGTTAGATAATATGCACAGCCTATGTACATGCATTCTGTACACAGCTGTTGTGTGTCTATTGTCATGGTGCAGAGATAATTAATGAGGGAATTTGTGTTAGAAACTGACATTCCTGGACACTTGTTCTGCAATATAAACCTTTGGATCTTCTTTAGAAGGTCTGGCAGTAATGAGGATTAACTACATTTCAAATTTGAAAGTGGATCAGACTGTTAATTAATTTTAAAAGTGAGTTAAGTGTTTTTTCCTGCCTCTGTGTATTTACAAATTCTGTTTGTGTATTATTTTGTTTTTGTTGGCACAGTCATTGCCGAAGAGCATTGGAAAACTAAAGAAGCTGAACAATTTGAATGCTGATAGGAACAAATTAACATCTTTGCCCAAAGAGGTAAGTTCTGTGCAGATGAGATTGTAGAAACAGAAAACTCTTGATTTCAGATGCCTACAAGAACTAGCGGGCAACTTTGGTCAGTGGGTATTCTTTTTGAGCTGATCAAAACCAGAAACTTGTCTACTAGATGTGAACTGTGGTGATTTGGTGGCTTGGAAGTGCAAAATGTCTTTGTAGGTGAACAAAAAGGCTTGAATCTAATTAGCTTGTAACTAACTGGGATCTAATTAGCTTTTAGCTGGTAATTCCCAGTGTAGATGTCAGGTCCTGCACTATTTGAAGACTTGGAGTTTTGGTAGGATGAATGCAACACCAATATGTCTCTTCTGCATGTAGTATGAAACTACTGCCACACTCTTCCTCACCTCACTCCTGTGACCAATATCAAAGGGAAAGTTTCATGCTCTGAAAAGTGGCTCAGTGACTGTCTTCACAGCCTTTTTGGTTTTGGAGATCTCTGGACTACTTTTGCCCTTAAATATAAGGACCTGATGTGACCAAGAGACCTCAGATTTACAGCAATGAGCACTAGGACTATTGCAACAGTATGTAGAATGAAATGAGGCTAGAGTTTGTGTTGTGAAACTAAGTATATTGAAGGCTTTACAAGTTTAGTTCAGGCGTAAATTGTGGAAAAAAAGTCAGGAAAGCAGCATCCTGTGATTGTAGCATGGGGACTATGAGTTGGTTCTGCTTGTACTACTTTTTCTCTGTAATTTTTGTCCAAGTAATTTTCCCTCTTAATTTTCCCATCAAATGTGTGGCTCTGAGCTTGTAGCTATTGTTCTCCACTTTCAGTCACCTAAGGAGCAGGAGGGTTATGTACTCCTCGGGTGACAGCTAATGGATGGAAATTGAGAGGAGTATCAGCTCTGGCTTGCTTCCTTATGGAGCTTGGACAGCTCAAGAAGGAGGTATGAGAAGGAAGCAAAGTGGCAAGGAGATGGGGAAGAGCTGATTGTCTGAAGAAGAGGGATCAAGCAGGGGCAGAGGATGCTGCTGTGGCACTGGCAGCAACAATCAGTGTCCTGGGTCTGAGCTGCCACAGGCCAGTCACCTAATTGGGGGAAGGTGAGGGAAGAGATATGTGACTACTGCAGCTTTTCTAGCAGAACAGTGTCTTTTCTGCAGTGGTGCTTCTGGTTCAGAACAGAGAGTTGTTACAGGGCTTACCCAGACAGGTTACATGATTGCTAGCAAGGGGCAGGACCCTGGGGAAACTATCTGGGCTGGTATGTGATAGCAGTTTTCATCTTATGCTGAATTGGAAGGAACCCATCAAGATTATGAAGTTCAACTCCTGGACCCTGCACACAACACCCCAAGAGTCACAGCATGTGCCCGAGAGCATTGTCCAAACGCTTCCTGAACTCTGTCAGGCTTGGTGCTGTGACCACTTCACTGGGGACCCTGTTCCAGTGCCCAGCCATCCTCTGGGTGAAAAAGCTTTTTCTAATATCCAACCTAAACCTCCCCTGACACAGCTTCAGGCCATTCTCTCATGTCCTGTCACTGATCACCACAGAGAAGAGATCAGTGTCTGCCCCTCCTCTTCCCCTCACGAGGAAGCTGTAACTGCAGTGAGGTCTCCCCTCCGTTTCCTCTTCTCCAGGCTGAACAGACCAAGTGACCTCAGCCACTCCTCACCCAGCTTCCCTTCAAGGCCCTTCGTGATCTTTGTTGCCCTCTTTTGGATGCTCTCTAACAGCTAAGTATATGCTGTCTAACAGCTCAGTATCTTTCTGATCTTGTGCGCATTCAGCAGAAGACTTTCCATGTCTTTTATAAAGGACTTTAAATTAATACATTACACAGGTATGGTAAAATACCTGTACTTTAGACTGGTGCAGTTTTCTGTCTACTCCACCTTTGAGCAGAATTGTTCTGAGTTTAGCATGGAAGGTTTTACTGGTACACTTTATTTCCAGATTGGCCATTAATGGCTTGTGTCGTGTATAAGCACTTTTCTCAGTGGAATACATGGTATTGGAGGTGGTGCATAAGGGCAATCAGTGTGGCTTGGAAGAAGCAGGGACAGGAGCAGGTGAAAGGAGAAGGCTCGGCTACAGAAGCAGGTAAAGCAGGGGGAATACAGACTGTGTCTCTTTGGGGGTATAGTGGGGTCAAGAGCTCAGTTGAGAACAATAGAGGGATTAATACTGAGCAAGATACTGAAGACTTGGAACCAGCAACGTTTTTTAGAGGTGAAATGTGTTGCTCAGTCGGTGAAGGGGATATCCAAGGGTGAAGTGAAGAATGAGAATGTGTCTAGAGAACTTCAGTGCACATGAGAGAGAGGGAGGGGGACACCTGCACAGAAGTGGAATGAAGACAGGGCTGAGCCTGTGTTTGGAGAAGGCAGATAATGAAGAAATGGAAGGTAGTGTCTGGAATGAGGTGAGCTGTGGAAGTCCAGGAAATAAAAGTGGGAGAGGGTGGTTCCCAAGGGAGCTTGGCAGGGAAACAGAGGAAGCAGAGCTCTTTGGCTCCCTATCAACGACTTTGAAATAGAATTTTTATTTTTCCTGTAAAGGTATCCACACCAAACGTGTCTGTCTCATTAGAACAAATGCTTTGAAATAACATGTAGTGTAAGATTTTGTTTTGCTCTGTGGATATTTAATTTTTCATTATTTAAAGGAAGTCAGCCCTTTTCTAACTGCAGGGTCATCTCACCTTTGCTCAGTGCATTTGAATTCCAAGCTGATAATGTTACAAATAGAAAGCATGAACAGCTGATGGCAATGGTGTGCCTCAAAAATACTGTTTATATGCATGCATTGCAGAACCTACTTTCTCGCTAACCAGACTTCTCAGTTTTACTTTTTCAAGTTTCAGTTTGAATTCCTTGGGCTACGGCTGTGCAGTAAAACATTTTTCCTTGAGTGTTTTTAGAGTGCCTTCTTACAGTGCTGAAATGGTATTTTCAAAAACAAAGGAATCTGCTGCTGCTCTGTGCTCATGTTCCATCAGTTCTTGGAGCTGCATTTTCATGGTATAGTATTTTTCTTAACCAGCAGCTTTTTGCTTTAAACTAAACATGAAGATTTCATAGTATAGGTTTTCTGTTTAAAATTCAGAGGAATTAAGTGAAGAGTCATATTTCATGTCTCTAAAAGAAAAATGTTCTACGTAACTGAGTGCACAGATATAACAAGTACTGTTTGCTGTTACGCAAAGCATCAACAGGAGCAGCTTTAGGGGGCTGATAATGGCAAAGATTCCAATTCTGAGTTTCCCTTTGGATGGCAGAGAGGAACAATTTGGTGTCTTGGGTGAAATGTTCAATTTCCATTTTCGTTCTCATTGTTACTGACTTGGAAAAAAAAATATTACAAAATGCATTGGTAGTGCACTTAGGGAAGACAGGAAAACGTGTCACCCTTTTTCTGTCTGTTGGAAGGCTCTGCTTGACAGTGAGAAAGTATACTATGTTTTCTGTTTGTTTTCATCTTATACTGACTAACTAAGATTTAAAGCCAGGCACAAGCTTCTGTTAGAAGTAATTTTCAACAGCCCTGCCTGCTGTATGTTGCTGAAGATGTCTCCTGAGACAGAATGGCAAAGGCTGGGGTCTTGGGCATTTGCACATCAAAGTTGGTGCTTGTACACTGGTTCCCTCCTCACACAGAAGCGGAGTTGGATGCAGAAGTAGAGTATGCAGTGCAGATATTTTTCCTTAGTATGTTTCCCTCTTTTCCTTTATGTGTTTTTCTTACCTCTTCCATTCTTTCTCTGCCTTACAGAGTGCTAGAGCAGCTGTGTGTATGTGGTCTTCATCCCTATAAAAAATGGATGTGGGACAGGCTGTACTGGTTTCTGTTGGAGAGAGACAATACACAGTCTTGTGTGTAGAAAAAAAGTGGAATTCAGCTAGCAAGAAAAGGACATGTACCCAATACTGTACCTGCTTGGTGTTGCTGTAGTTTCATCCAGAATTATTCCTGTAGCAAAGACCACTTTTATAGATAGGATGGTGGAAATTGTGTGCCTGCTTAAATGTAGCCTGGTGAGATAATCTCGGAGTTCTAGCTTTTCTGTGGTGGTGTGTGTTTTTTGGGGAAGGGGGTAGAAGGATGTTGGTTTTGTATTGTTAACAGTTTAAGAGATCTGGATTTTGAGTCAATGTGTTAAACCATTACATTTCAGGACTTGTTGCAAGGCACATTTGTAAAACCATTCTTTATCTTTTGGTGTAAAATTTCTTGACTGGGGATTATTGAGGAGTTTGCATGCAAATACACCTTCAAAGTTTCCTGGTTCAAAGGTTCTTCTGTATTGTGTGTTGATAAAGGTAAAACGTGGAAGAACTGAATGTGTGACCAAGGCTTGAGTCACTGACAGATTTGATCTTCAGTATCTCGTTTTGCAGCTTAGTCCCTCTCTGACTGAAGTGGTGAAACAGACTTCAGCAAGAACTGAGAATGTCTAAACCTGTTCATAGTTAAAAATGTTTTTCCCCTTAAACTTGAAAGACCTGCCTGGTGACTCTTTGGTATTGAAATCCCACCCTGGCACAAGAATGCTGATGAAACTCGTGTGTTGATTTTGGCACTTGCATAAATAACCTCCTTGGAATGCTTTCCAGTTTATATGCTTTTGTTAATGAGTCTTTACAACCTGCAGAGCTCTGGTAATGTGTCCTTCCTGGCTGTGAGGTATATTGTGAGAATTATTACTCCATTAGGTAAAACTACAGGGTTGTTGGTTTGGGTTTTTTTTGCGATAACTATGGTTTTTAAATTTTAATTTTTTGAAACAAGTTGGGACCTCTTTGTTTTTTCTGATTTTAACTTTTGATGTCCCGTCCCTTCCCTCATTTGTGTAGAAGTATGTGTGTCTCATAGGAAAAAAAAAAGATACTGAGGAAAAGTGCAGGAGTATTTGAGTCAGAGAGCTAAGAAGCTGTCTTGGTGAGCTCCTCTCCTAGTGTTCACCAGTGGTGCAGGAGGTGTTGAAGTGAGTTTACTGAAGATTTTCATAGCCAATTTAAATTTAATAATAACAACAGAATAATAGTTAATGCTAGTGAATTGGGCAGTTTTTTCCACCCCTAAATGTACCCTGTGCTTGCAGTTAAATAATTAGTATATTTTATGTGGAGCCGAGGAAAATTCTGACTTTATTTTCTTTGAACCAGAACAAAATTTTGGATATAATGCTGGAAAAGATTTTACAACACAAGAGGAACTGTGTTTAAATTGCCACTGTATTTATCAGACTTGTTTAAATCTGTGAGAGTTTTTGATGCTGACAGCTGTTTTGAGAGTGGAATAAAAGAGATGCATCACTGGACTTCTAGTTAGTCACATGACAACTGAAGACTAATCATTACAGTATTTGTCATAATGTAATTTTTTTGCATTGCTTATAGCTATGTGAAAGGTGCTAACTGGGAAAGGACAGAAAAATTGATTCATAGCTTTTGAGTAGTAAAGAGATGCTGGTATCTACTTGAGAGTCATCAGAAACACCAGCAGAGAAGCAATGTGTTAAGACTTGCAGTTCTGGAGGACTGTTTAAGATGGACTAGTACTAGTACTAGACTTGCCATATGAATGGCAAAAAAGCAGGAGAGTTAAATCCTAAATGCTGGTCATGATGAGGACAAAGTGGGAGAGTTTTAGCAACCAAGCCGACATCCTGTCTATGTGTGTCCAAGGCTTACTGCTTCTCCATAATGAGGAAGCTGTTAGGAAGATGAGCCTCAGACTGAGATAGAAGAAAAGAGCAACAAGATCATCCATTAAAGGGTTAAAGGTTTGTGTGGAACCCAGAGGCCTCCTAGTGACGCTCATCCTCTCAATCAAGCCCATCTGAATGCAGTTTTGTTCCATCTTCATAGTATCAATGATCTTAAAATTAGCACTTCATAGAAATGGCCATTTACTGCCTGACTGACATGTTGGGGGTTTTTTTGTGGTTTTCCTTTTGGTTTTTACCTAGGCTTACTGTTCTTTGGAGTTGGTGTGATGTGACAAGTCAATAACCCTTAAACTAAAGTTGCTAAGATGAGCTAAGTCTCAGGAGTATGGCTTAGGCATGCACAACTCATGTGAGATCTTTTCCTGATGTCCTGCTCACTGTGGAAGAACGTGAGGCCTTCTTTAAGCCTCCAGTCCTAGCAACAGTTACTGATGTGCCTAGAACTGAGCACTTGCTTGTCCCCATTAAGTGAAGTCTGTGCTGGAAATGAAGTGTGTGCTTCACTGGTGAATGGGCTTGTGGCCTCAGCTGTGTCCTTGGTGCGTATGCGGTGGTTTGGCCCAGTTTGTTGTGAGCATGTGACCCTTGGAAGGCCTGGCTCTTCCTCACTTAGCAACTCTGAGCCAAACCGGTGACATTCTGATACCGTGTGACTTCATGGTGGCCACAACAGTGTTTTCCTTTCCGCATGCCATGTAGTGTGTGCACTTTGCCTCCGTGGTACTGCTTCATGTTTAGGTTTTCCAACATTGGACCTGATGTCTTTCTGTACTGCTGGATGGGTGCCATCTTTGTTGGAAATGACAAAGATTTTAGTTGATTTTTAACTGTCAGCTTGTCTTTTTTTCCTTTGTGATACCTCACTCGATGCTGCTTGTTAAATGCTGTCTGCATTTTCTAAAAACAGTTTCATTAAAACAATTCAGTGTCTCTTTTTTAGCTACCCTCCTACCGTATTAAAATAAAAGGTCTTCACTACCTTTGAATGAAACAACCTTTGAACAACAGCCTGTTGACTGATAGAGAGCAAAATTAAGTTAACTGAAGTTTAAATGATTTAGGAGTTACAACCCTCTTTGGCAGTAGAGGAATGTATGTTCTGTCTCCATTTGTTGGCATGCTCTTGTCCAGTATGGATAAAAAAAAATAAATTGAACATCTCTTGTATTTTCTTAATTGTTAGCCGCTTGGAAAATTATGGGTCAGGTAAATTGATAACCCTGTAAGTATTCTTCAGTCCATGGTTCTACTGTTGCCTCTCATTAAACTGCTTTAAATGCATGATGACTCAGGCTGTCCTGATTCCACTGCTGCATTTTTCCATTGTCGAAAGTATAGAAGTTTTGATCTCATCAGGGCTGCATGGCTTTACTTTGTTTGTTTGGCTAACCTGTTTGGATCTCCATGCTCCAAGACTGAGTAAAGCGAACTTCATTCATGAAAAGGGAACACTTTGTGCACACTGAGGGCATCACTTGCCAGCTCATCAACATTACCTAATTGTATTTCTTGCTTTTCTGAGCTACTCATGTTAGAAACACCAATTAGACACTTAGTGTGTATATTTTTTTTTTGTCACACTGTGTTCTGTGAACATGTGAAGGCACATTATTTAAGAATTTGTACACTCTTTAAAGTGAGTAGCAGAATTCTTGCACTAAGAAATGTTTGCTTACTATTTGAGTGCTGGTTTCTAAGGGCTTTGATACACAAGCTAAAATGGCTTGCGAGGTTCATGCTTCTGTGCTACACACAGGGCTGGGAAAGCTGATGGTCTTGTGAAATAGCTGTATCTTAGTGCAGTGATTTAAGGGAAATATCACAGAGTCTCCTTTGTAAATAATGTAGTGCTTTAACTTTGTGCTGTAAATAGCTTGTGAATCAGAAGCCTTGATTGCTGTTTTCTTCTGTTAGAAAGCGTTTATGATACAAAGGAAGGTGAGTGGGATATAAATGCTCCATTTCTTTGTTTTATTTTGTAAGTCACAGTTGCATCCTTTAAAAGTGGCTTTTAAAGGATGTGGTAAATAGTGTAGGTTAAATCAACTCTATTTTTACTTTGACTGGTTAAAATATTTTGTGCTATTTGTCTATAATCTCAGTCTTGGGTTTGGTTTTGCAAAGACACAACTGACAGTTAACAAGAACACAATAATTTCAGCTTAGTTTTGGGGATTCCTGGCCAAGGTGTAATTACATATTTGCTATAGTGTGAGAGGAGAACCTTCTTAGATGTATGTCACTATTAGAAGTGCTCTAATTTTTGAACTGAGGTTTTCCACTGTGTTTAGTTTGGAATCTTAACTCTGTAGTTAGATTCTAAGTCCACTTAACTTGAAAGCTTCAAATGGCATTGGGATATTTTGCCTCTAATACTTGGAGTAAGAGAAGAAAAATCTTTTTCCCCCTTCTTATGGTGAATTTTGGAACTGGCAAACAAACAACAGGGCTTTTTGAAACTGTATGATAAGCAAACAAAGGTAAGTTTCCTTTGTTAATAGGAACAGAGTTACTTGGGGCAGCTTTTGAGTTGCTACAACTGATGATCCTGTTTAAAGTAGTTACCTCTGGAACATGAAGTTGGAATGAGATTTTTTTATTCAAATGTGGACGGTTTATTTGTCTGAAAACAGCTACTTCTGGTGTAAAATGTAGATGTTTAAAGGTAAAACTGAAAAATCCCATCTTTTGCACCCAAGAAAGTAATTAGCTTGAGAATGCAAATGCTTATATTTGGGTAAATGGATAGAGACAGAGGATATTAGATTAAAATAGATTAAAGAAGGCCAGTTCACGTGGGAATCATGTTGAAATTAGGTGCTTCTAATGAATCAGGGCATCAAAGATTTTACTCAGTCTTCTGCTGCTAGTGAACTCTTCATTAATCTTTGTGGACTCAATAAATTTTGGAAGTTGATTGGTGTATTTTGCATTTTGCCTTGCTTCAATCCCCATTGCACTTGCTTGGATATAAAGTTGCCATGAGGAAAGAAAGCATTAACATGTAAAACATAGGGCTAGAAAAAGCTGACTGTAGGGTTTTTTGTGAATGTTGGTCACAGAGTAGCTTCTGTGTGGTTACTGGTTTCTTCTGGGTGTGGAACGCTCTGAAAGGTAGCTAGAATGTGACCTATATGTAAAGATATCCATTATTTGCATATACAGATGTTCCAGAGACTGCCCCAACAGACTTGCTTCAGGTCAGACTTCTTCTAAACTAACACTTGTTTGCAGTCTGTACCTCTGGGGGAAGTGTCTGGCAGGCATTGTAACTTGAATGTGCTGTGACACACTCCGTGACCCGTACTGCATGCCTTTGTTACACTATGGTACTGCAATGAAACCAGACTTGCTTTTTTTTTTCCCCTCTTCTCAAATGTAGGTTGGGGGCTGCTGCAGTCTTAACGTCTTTTCTGTACGTGACAACAGATTATCTCGAATTCCCTCTGAAATTTCACAGGCCACTGAACTTCATGTCCTGGATGTTGCTGGAAACAGGCAAGAGATTTTTGTATTTTCATGTTCTTTTGCTGTATTTACTTAATTCTTTCACATAGCAAAAGATATTATGTCTAAGAATGGAGTAATAAAAACCCAGTTATGACATTCATGTTAGTGTTACTGTTGAAATTGTCGAAGTAGTCATCCCCTTGGGCCAAAAGTGGCATGAATTGTGTGTTGTCATGAGTGTGATTTTTGGATTACTTTGACCCTGAAGAAGAGATTGGATTTAAAAAACAACCCTCTGGATTTGTGTATTTCTGAATTAAAACTGAGAATCTAGGCAATGGATAGAGCTTCAGGTGAAGCTACCAAGCCATAATGTCAAGTGGCACTAATATTTGGTATCTTATCTTCATGATACAGTGTGAGTAACAAGGAAAGCCACTTTGACCTTGCAGCTTCTCATGACTCTTAGTGCTTCAAACATCAACATGCAAAACGAGTGGATTAAAGCATAAACCAGCAAATTAGTTCAGTTGCTTAGTAGGAAGTTAAATGAAAAAAAAAAAAAAACAAACCGAAATGGAAGAAAAGCGAATGGCATCTCATCTATGCAATATAATTGTCTCACAAGCACTTGCATATTTCTGTTCTGGCCACTGTTTATGTGTAAGGCTCCTGACGGGAAGCAGCTGTCTGCCTTCCAGGGCACTTTACTGCAGTAGAGAAAGCTTACCATAGTTTTACCTGTTATTCACAGCCTCGGAGGATTATGGTATAAAGTTAAGCTGCAGATATTTTTTTTTTAAATAATGGAGTAGTTGGAATTGATGACTACTGCAATGCCTTCTATTAGAGGCATTAAATTCAGTCCTGTTTGTTCCAACTCAGTGATGTATACTTGGGTTGCCTTCACGACCATCTATTAAGTCTCCTAGAGATTGCCCTGACATTTTTACTTTGCTTTTTTGAACTAGGCTGACGTATCTTCCCATTTCACTGACTACCTTAAAGCTGAAGGCTTTGTGGTTGTCTGATAACCAGTCCCAACCTCTGCTGACATTTCAGACTGACAAAGACCCTGAAACAGGAGAAAAGATTTTAACATGTGTATTACTTCCTCAAATGCCTTCTGAGCCTGGTTGCCAAGGTAAGTGCCTGGAGTCAGCTTTTCATTATGTATAGAAGTATTACTTCTTTGTTTACTGAGTTGTCCCAGAAAGGTTTCTAAAATATGCATAAGCTCTAGTGAGCAAAGTAGCAAAGTTCTGGTCGAATTTTCAATATTAAACTTAAATTTTTCTGTTATTCTACTAGTCTTCAGAAGACTTGAAAACTTGGCACTGAATGTTACTGAAAATACAGTGACAACAGCTCCAATAAATACAATACAGATCTGTAAGAAAAAGAGTTACTCATATCACTATTCTGAGGCTTGCCAGTGGGCTAAGTAGTGGTGTCCATATTTGTGTACATTGATCATATATCTTAAAGATATATATAGATATATATATATATATGGTTAAATGGTGGCTTTCCAACTGCAGTCTCATTACCAGCAAAATAAATTGCATAGCTAATAGCAAACAGTAGACTTTTTACTTTTTAGCAAGCTAGTTTTCTTTCAAGCAAAGGTGTTGTACAGTAGCTTTATTATATTCATTAACAAGTGTAGAATTGCAGTGTAAGTTGCTTTTCCCTTTTGTGCTGAAAATTGCCTCTGGGTCAGGTGGAACCATAAACTCTTTTGTTGGCTGTGTTGCTGCTCCAGTAACTTCTGAATGTTTTTTGTCCTCAAGCTTTTAAAGCTGTGTGTGAGCATTCAAGGGGATTAATCTGAGCTAATATTTAAATTTTTGCTGTAATGACAGTAATTTACCCCATCCAGGAATGGACTTTTAAAAGAAAATTGTGTGGATTTTTCTCCACTGAGTACAGAGGGGCCTGAGGAGAAAAGTTCAGCTGTGGGTATCTATCTGTATTATAGGTAGCCAGACTTAATTCCAGTGTTTCAATTGTGTATGGCTGGAGCAAATAGAAACTATTAAAGCAGTAGGAGTGTAGAAATGCCTCTGTTTTCAGCTTCTGGATTTTAAGAATAATTAAGAATTAAAATAAATAAATTAATTAGTGCCTTTAGAATTAGAGAAGATTAAGCTAGTTCAAGAAGAGTGAGATCGACTTGACTTTTTCTAAAGGCCGTACTACAAGAAATTAGATTTCCTCCTCTCTAGATGAATCTTGTGGCTTCAAAGGTAGAAGGCTTGGAGTTCAGATTGTTGGATGTGTATGCCTAGCAATACTGAAAGGATGAGGTTAGTAAAAACAATGGTCCTATGTTATGGAATGCCATTTAGGGAACTGGCTAATGTCAGCTAGCAGCCATATTCCACAAGAAAAGCAGGTATAGTGGCAAGTCTGTTAAATTATATAGTCTGTTCAAGTACAGAAATACCTGATTTATACAGAAGCTGTTTAGTGTATGTACTTGATAAAAGAAAACTAATGCCAGTTCTATTTTCTTCCAAACACGACTGGTGCAGAAATAGCCACTTGTAAGTCTTGGATAAGTGATTGTTCAGTTATTGCAATCATTAACAATATAGCATGTTGATTGTGTGACTTCACGTGCATATTGCTGTGAATCCTGAGTTCCATTTTCCTGTTCTAACAGATAACCTACCACGATGTGGTGCATTGGAGAGTTTGGTAAATGAAATGTCAGATGAAACATGGAACGAGCGGGCAGTGAATAGAGTCAGTGCAATTCGCTTCTTAGATGATGAAAAAGATGAAGAGGAAAATGAAATGGTATGTTTTCCAAGCCTTTGGATACCTCCAGACACCCTGACATTAATGCAAAAGTATAAAAAGTCTCTGAGCATTGTTGCTGTAAATGTTCCAGCTTGGACTGCATGCTTTGTGTGTACATTTGGAGAAGAAACTGTTCATGTTGGCTGCTGCAACTTTTTATGTTGACTTTAAATGCCTTTGTTTTTTCTGCTTTGAATATAACTTTTGTATTCTGATGCAGGGCAGTCTTCTGTTTTGCTTTATTTTCCTCTGTCTGCTCAGGATGTTTTCTTTCCAGAAAGAAGATAGGATCTTTCTCTGCATCTGTGAAGCTTTACTGCCTGAAAGTATATAGGGTCTAATTTAGGATTCCAGCACTCTGGCATGTGTCTCCATTAAGCTTGCTATTGTTTGTCTTTCTAATTTCTATTTCCAGTCTCTTTCTTGCTGTCTTTCATTCTTTTTTTTTTTTGACTCCACCATTTGCATTGAAACAACCATAGTGTCCATAAACAGCAGGAATGTTGCTCATTAGTTTCCCACTTAAACAAAGGATGTGGGAACATCTGTCACTGTACTTATAAGACCTCTCCATTAAGTTGGGCTCTGCATGTCCTGAAGATCAAAACACAACATGATCTGTAGTTCTACTAGCTTTTATTAACAATTAAAACTCTTTGTAAAGATTAAGACTGCTTCAGTCATGTTTTCAATGTGCTTCTCTGATGCTCTTAAAAAGTTGCTGGTGGTCCTCATTAGATTTCAGCTTGAGATACTTCAGGGCACTGTCTGGATTGTTTTAGTTTAAAAAGTGACTATTAAAACTCTTACTTTAGTATGGAAATGAACAAGTAAGGTAGTTGCTTACTCCAAAGCAGCAGAAACAAAATGTCTCTTAACAGGTATGGTTCACTGACTGATAGAGAGTTCAGAATGATACTGCCTAACCACCATGCTAACCTGAGAATGTCCATACAGTAGTGAGGCTCAGGTGTTGAAGGTAACTGCTTTGGCAGTCATGGATAACTGCTTTCAGCCTGATTTGAGGCAAGAACCGTTCTAGGGGAAAAAAGTTTATGATCTTACTGAGGAGAAGGAAGGGCAGATTTACGAAGCAGTCTTGACCAAAGCACCCCCTTATGGGTCATCAGTTCTGTTGTACTCTGCACAGTTTACATGCATGTCACTAAAAAGTAAGTGCATGTATACCTGTATTATATGTATATTGTATTTGTGGTGTTTTGTTGGTCTCCAGCCTGGATGCTGACCAGAGTTTTTGTAAATTTTTGTTTTCTTTGTAAAGGTTTCAGCACAATGATAGACATTATTGTGTCTAAGGTGGGAGAGAAATACTTCCTCTTCCTCTCAAGATGCTTGTTCTTAATTGACTAGAGAACCAGACTGTGTGGTGGGGCTGAAAGGCACATGGAGCTCCACACAAACACCACTGAAAACTGTGAAGAGATCTTGTGAGATTCTTTGAAAATCGGATGAGTGTTTTGTGTTTGAAGTGTGATCTTAAATCACTTGTATGGATTTGGGGAGAAAAAAATCCCCAAGTACAGTTATGAAAGAACCTTCACTTCATAACTTGTAATTGTACTTCACTTGAGTGGCTTTCAGATTAGTAGTCTAAAAGGGAACAAAATTTGCTCTTAGAGACTTCTTAAAGCCTCGTTCCCTGTCTTCGTAAACGAGCAGCTTTTAAAGTAATGTGCATCACAGAGCATCATAGTTTGAAAAGAAAAAGGGGGGAAAAATGGAAAAAAATTGATACTAAGTATTTGGTATTTGAATGCTGAAGCCTTGAAAGTGTATGTTGTTTTTGCAGAGAGACAAAGGCAAAACCACTTATTGCGCTGTTTATTTTTAGAGAACACTTCTAAGGCGAGCCACTCCACACCCTGGAGAATTAAAGAACATGAAAAAGACAGTGGAGAATTTACGGAATGATATGAATGCTGCTAAAGGACTGGATTCAAACAAAAACGAGGTCAATAATGCCATTGACAGAGTGACCACTTCCGTGTAGAGTTTCATCTCCAGGTTTTACCTCCTGTGTCTTCCCCTGCTGTTGAAATGTTCCTGTCGTCTTCTGGGACCTCACTGAGCCCCTTTTTGTTTTTAACCAGAACCTGATTCATCGTCTCCATACACATGAAAAGTGCGGCCCGCTGGAAGAAAGTGCCTTATTTCATCCAGGCAGTGAACCAATAATTTCCAAATCAATATTGTAATTTTAATAGTCCTAGGCTTTTTTAAGTTTAATACACTACTGTATGTAGAATACAATATTTTTGTCTTAAACACAGGGGAAATAATGCTTTTCTTTTCCAGAGTGCTGGGATATCTTCTTCCCAGTGGCTGGATGTGCTGGTGAGAAATATAGTTTTGTGGGAAATCGATACACTTTTTTATTTTTTGGCAGCTCAGATGGTGTAAATTTTAAATTTTTGTATAGGACTTTCATAACAAGATGATGTATTTCATTTTTAAGAGAAAATTTATCTTGAGCGGTACATATTTTAGTATTTGTGGAAGAGAACAAGTTTCATGGACAACTGTATTCATTTGTTTGTACCACCCATTGTGCCTTATTGTGTCTGGTATGTCCTATTAGTCTTAAATATAGCAATTCTCGAGGAAAGTGAATAGATCTGGTCTCTTGCTTTAGATATGTTTTTCTTTTTGGACAGTAATTTGTTGGGAATTTTACAGCAGAGAACTTACGTTTATATTATGGGATCTTAGGTTGTGAAGCACAAATGTTAGTTTTGTTGTAAACAGAATTAAGATTAAATGACCAAACTGCTATTGTTTATTACATAATGCACTCACACTTTAACTTAGTTGTAATGAAACATTTTGGTTTGGATGCCTTGTTGCATTGCAGTCACTAGAAATTCATGCTTCCATTGTTTTTTTTTTAAATGTGCCATCTGTAAGATAACTTGAAAAACAGCACGATAGACTTTCAGAAGCACAGTATGAAATTAGTTTTATGTATTACACAAGAAAGCATGATTCTTAAAAGTGCTTTGGTGGTTTTATAAAAATTTATAAAACCATAATAAAAACATCTTTAAAAGCTTCAGTAGATGTAATGTATCATTGAACCAGCAATTAAAGTATCTATGAATTAATGCTGTCACTGTTACTGTGTTGCACTTCAGTTGTCCAATGCTGCTTTCAAGGTCTTATTAAATCTGTGGGTTCTGGTTTGTTTATAAAGGTAAGTATTAACTGAATTGAATTCAGTAAATAACAATTTTGCAAAAGCCTGATAAAGACTGATGTTGATGTCTCTAGGTTCTGTATGTGCCATGAGCTAACAAAGACCACTGACTGGTTCAGTGAAGGGACTTAAGGTACAGAGCGAAAATGTCACATATTTAGTGTTAGATAATGCAATGAGCCCAAATTTCAGCAAAATGAAAGACCTGAAGTTTTGTGTGGCTAACTTTTCTTCTACTGAACGTTTTTTCAGTAAGTGTTGGTTGTGTGAGGGTATCTGGGAGAAGATAGAAAAGGAGGAGACCTGGGAAGTCATAATAACTTGTGTTCAAATTAATACCTGCAATATGTAATAATTTTTTAGTTTAACTCTTTAAATTTTCATTTGAAGCTTTTGCAAAAGGCACTGCTGTCTTTTTGATACTGAACAAGTAAGTGTTCCAAGCCATCTGCAAGTATTCAAATCTAACCTGGCAAAATGCATTAGTTTTCATTTCTCATCCCAAAGATTGCTCATTTAAGCTTCAAGACATGGTTTCTTTGCAGAGGGGTGCTGGACGATTGTAGGTGTTAGGTCAGTTCAGTGGTAGTGCTGTTTTATTCTTCCCAGGGGAGAGTTCTCCTGGTTATTCTTGGTAAGCTGCTGTTAAAATAAAACCAAAAAGAAAATTAGGTTTTGGTACAGCTGACTCCGACCTTGGGTAGAATTTTCCTTTTAAAGTACTTACTGGAATCGACACAACGAAAGTTTAAAAATATAGGAAACCCTGTACCCAGAGTCCAAGTAAACCACAACAAACCCATCTGAGATAAAAAAAAAAAATTCCTAAAAACGACAGTTCCTAAAAAAGCCAAAGGCAGCAAGACCCTGTGAGGCCAATTTTTCATTTGGAGGCCATGGTTTGTTTAGTTTTTAGTGTCTGCTCCATCAGCAAGATGAATGTGTAAAGCCTGGATTTGGGCCTTGCCTGACATGCCACCAGATGAAAATAATTAACTGCCCTTGTGCACCTACTCCCTCCTGCTGCAGTGAGAACACGACGTAAATCTTGTCACAGAGCTGTGATCTGCGCTGTGTCGCTCAGCAGTTCCTTTTTGTACATTCAGCAGGCTTGTGGAGACTGCTGCAGCCCTCAAACTCACCACAAGACAAACACTACTTGCTGCCTCCACTCCGGCACAAAGTGACTGGTCAGCTGTCAATATTTTTTACTTCAGTGATTTTTTTTTTTTTTCCATAATGGAAGGAATATTTGTTGTGGTTTCTCTGACTACAGATAAATAAGTGGGTGATCCAGGCTGGTTGCCTTCATTTGGGATGGTTTCACTTTCCTGCACCTAAGGGTGGCTGGTATTGTTTCCTTGTGGTCATCTCAGGCAAAGATGGGCAGTGTGAATTGCATATTGAAAGTGTTTGCCTCCACTCAATTGTAAAAGAAAATAAATTGAGCTCAGACTAGACTCCAACAATTGCTTAAAGAGAGGTTAGAGGAGCTGAAGTTCTTCATCAGACCAACCAGCTACTATCCCCAGAGGAATGTTGGTGTTCCTTGCTTTTCACTGCCATCTGTCTTCACTTTGTTTACCTGTGTAGTGGAAGTCTGGATTTTTATTACATTTTTTCAGTCAGTGTCTGGGGAGAGATAAAGGAGAAAGTGTATTTTTCAGTCTTCTACACTAACACTGTGTAGCACTGTATCTCATTACTGTCTTTTGTTTATGCTTTTTGGTGAGGCAGTTTGAGATTCTGCTGTGCTGCAGGTAGTTGAACAGTGTGTACAAGGCAGTGTAGTGTTTGAGTCTGGCAGTAAGCGTGATTTCCAGGCTACACCTTGAGGCATGGGAACAGCTGCCGGTGTATGGAATAATAGCAGGTGAAGTGTTGTTTTTCAGGGCTGACAAGATGCTCGGATACTTGCTGTGCAAACAGAGACAAGTGGCTACCCTCTCTCTCCTAATGCTGGTTCAGAGCAACTTTCATGTCATTCCACTTGATCAAACCTCCATCAGCTTAGACCTCAGAAGTCCCTCTGATCTCGAGTGATCCACGTGTATGCCATTTTATAGAGTGGTTGAGATACACTTCTCCCAACAGCATTGATAACATTCCAGGCAATTTTAACTGTGTTTTATAGCCACAAAAAGTTGATGACACATGTTCTGATGAAGCAATGTCTGTCCTTGAAAGCACGAGCCCTATCTTCCCAGTCTGTTTTTTTTCTCTTGCTGATGCTGTGAGGAGCCTGAGTAGTGAATATGGTTATGACCTTTTTCTCTATAAACTTTTCCTACTTTTTGTAAATCTTTTGAGAGGTGGGTTTAATGCAGAGGCTACAAAATTTGCATGCTGTTTTATTATCTATAAACAGGTAACCAGAGAAAACGAATTCACCATAGTGGTGGAGTGGATTTAATATTAACCTGCCAATTACTGCATGCAAGTTCTCTTTATTCAAAGTCACAATTCCTAGTCTTAAAAGAATAGGAAGAAAGGCACGCCTGTGCTGCTGTAGTTAGTGTAGCAATGGGTTTTTCCATCCCCTGTGTGTTGCTTCAGGCTTCTCCCACAACTTCCATGTAGTTTATGTGTTGAGATTATTTTTCTGGCTTAAGTGCCATATTTTTGATAATCAGCGTATTGTAGGAAAGTGTGTACTGGAAACTTGCATAATGCTGTTCTTTCCAACAAGTGACTTGTTCGTGTCCTGCTTGGCCTGCTTCTTGTCTAGCACTGATGCTTTAGTAGTGCTGGGTGAGCAGCTTTTTGCTGATTAGCCACTTAACAGGTTTCACTACTTGCAGCTCATAATTTCAGCTTTTAAGAGAGAGTAGTGACGCCAGGAATTAAGTTTTATTAAAAGTGCATTTTTAGTATTTTGGTTGATACTATCCAGGTTTGCTGTAAATGTCTTCCTCCCACTGAGACAGAAGTACACTGTTTATCAGAAATGTCTAGACCTTTTGCTGTGGAGAATTCACCACCATTCTTTGCCTTGACTCCAGAAAATAAAATTACTTTAGTTCTTCAATTGACTTGATAAGAGTGTTTCCCATCTTCAGTTTCTGACAAAGACACAAATCTGTTTCTGTGCTTGGGTTGCTGTCAGGGAATATGGCAAAAGCTGTCTGGTCTTGACTATCAGTAATTGTTTTGGGTGTTCCCTTTCTCCTGAAGCAATTGTGAAATTTTCAGAGGAACAGTGCCTCCCTCTTTTGTTGTAAAGTCAGGACTATAATCATTATTCCACCAGCTGAATGAAGAATGTGATTTTTTTTTTTTTTTTTTAAGTGGGTAGCACATGCCTGATTTGAGGACAACTCTGAGCTGCTTTGCAGGAGCCGTCCTGTCTCCTCTTTTGGTGGGTGTTGGAGACAGTATTTGTTTTATTCCCACTTGTACAGTTCTTGCGGCAATGGGCTGGTCAGTCATGGGTTCTGCCAGAGCAGAGGGCTTTGAGGAAGGAGCTCAGTGAGTGTAGCTGGACTGTGCTAACTTCAGGAGCAAGGGTTCATGGCAGCCTGGTTTTGAATTTGTAACCTGTTCAGGGTGTTTGCCTCTAAACACAGTTGTTATTAGTCCATTAACTCTGAGATCTTAACAAGTAGCTGATCTTTTTCCAGGGGAAGACCTCTCCTGAAAGTACAGCATCACTGCTGTCCATGGAGAGAACTCTGTGGCTCCTCAGTGATGTTTCAGAGAAGGGTTTTAGCAAACCTCCCTTGGCATTAACACCAGGAAGTGGACACCTGATGTACAGTAACCTTTGACACTCTTTCTCTGATGTGCTCTTCTGTTGCTGGGGAATGTTGTGTTGGCTGAAATCTCTGATGAGCAGCTGGTGGTAACAGCCAAACACCAAATGTTAGCAACTCCCACTGTGGAAGACCAGTGCTGACTGCAGTAACTTTCCTCAAGATCCACAGATGCACACAGAGCTTGGAAATACCACCAAAGCATCAGCAGCTTGGATTTCAGTTTGTAAGCATCCCCAGTATAATGCAGAGAAAGGACTTTGAAACTTTTAATTAGTTTTGTGTCTGACTAAAACTATCTTCTTTTGCTCCTGAAGCAAACTTGGGCAAGTTAAGGGAATATGCTCATGATGGAAACAGTCTGATTCTATGATCACTCTGAGTAACTTGCCAGTTTTACTCAACCCCAAAATAAATGGGCTGCTTTAAATCATTATGAAGTAGCTCATAGGAGGTGATTGTCCCATATTTCTGAAAGATTAAATGGCACTACATGATGACATGATTATAAACATGAGTGAATTTCTTTATAGTTTGTTAAGGGCACATGGACTTCCACTTAGCAACATAAAACCAAAACAAAATCCAAACTAACAGAAAGGTTTGTTTGAATATTACTGATGACTTTTCTTCATTCAAAAGGGAAGAAAACCTCCAAGTCTGAAGAACATTTGCATAGTGGATGTTTTTAGGATAACCTATAGCAATTTTTAAAAATTGTATTTTCAGGAAATTAAAAAAATCTGATCTGGATAGTTAATACTTGAATATCTGAATTTGAAATTAAGTGATGTATTTACTGCTAGTGAAGTGTATAAGCCTTGCTTCTGTGATCAGTTCAGGCAGCTTTTACGTTTTCTCTCCTCCAGTGAAAGCATATTCAAGGACACCGTTGATTTCAGCAGCATTTTGTTCAGCTTTTGTTTCATGTGAATTACACAAAGCTTTCTTAGAAACAGTCTTCCGTACATTGAAAAGGGAATGAGTCTGAAATAGTTTTTGATTATTAGAATGTGTTCTGTGTAGTTGTACTTAAAAGGAGAAAAGTGTTTATGTTCTAGGAAATGCATCTTATAAAAACATTTTCTTTCCCCTAATTGTTCTATTTAAGCAAACCATCTTTTAAATAGAAAAATAGGTGAGAATAAGTGTTTGTGGTTTTGAGTTGAATTGTAGTAGCAGGTGTATGACCATTGTAATGTTCTAGGTAACTGGATTCTCCTTGCCAGTGGAGACCAGGCTGTGGCTGTAAGCTGCATTCTTCATTTTAACTGTGTGATTTCAGTATGGTACTTCAGAGACATTGGTGGCTTTCATATCTTGGCTTTTATTGTTAGGCTCTTTTGGATTCTCCTTCATTTACCAGAATGTTTTAGGGTGATACATAGCATTTGCACACCTTTGTTTCCTGGAGGTAATTCATTCTCTAGGGCATTTGTTAGTGAGATCTTACCAGAACAGATACCTTGTGCTTTATGAGAACAATTTGTCCTCTTAACGTACAGGGGTATAATACAGAGCAGTAGTTATGTTATGAACAGACTGCCTTTGAAAAGATGAAAAGCGTGTTGGAAGGAGGTAAAAATGTCATTTGACTTGCTGGTGAAATAGTGAAGCGAAATTATCTGTTGCCAATCAGTGAGGATCATTAACAGTGAAGGGAGAAGAAAAATGTGTTTCCATGGAACATAATAACTGCTAGGCTGGTAAATATTTTCTCCCTCCAAACACATCTGCATTTACAAAACATCAGTGTTACACCGCCCACACACCCATGAAGCTTAAAGTCCTAAATACAGAATTTGCCTTCTTTGTTTCATCCCACTTATTTTTAGGAAAACATAAATCTATGTGCGTCTCACTTTGTGTTTGCTGCTAATGACTGAAACCAATCATGTTTTTAATCTTTTTAGGTCGTAGGTTTCCCACATATGAAACACAAGAAAGAACTTACAAACTCTACCTGTGTAGTAAGAAGACCAATTATAATCTGTAAAATTCTGTAGGGAGAACTGATTTTTCCTTCTTCATATCAGGATATTTGCCAGTAGCCTCCTGTCTCAAAGTGTGGTCCTTTAGTATTTAATATAATGGGAATGAGCTAATAAATTACTGCGTTTTTAAAGAGAGCATCATTTTTGGAGTACAAATCTACTGTCTGTTACCTGAACTACCTTAAGGGGTGATGGAAGCTTGTTGCCCATCTGAAACAATTTTCCTTAATCAGAGAAAGGAATCAGTTTTGTTTTTGTCAGGGAAAACAAAATCCAGTAAAAAAAATAAGACTGAGAGGCTGAGTTCACTATCTTCTTATTTCCACCCCTCTTCCTTTTCTTTCATCAAAAAGGATCAAATTGTAAAAAACAATTGAGGATTAAGATTTGTTTGTGAAGTAATACTAGCCTGCACTCACAGCAGTAGCATTCATTGGCTCTGTTTCTCTATTTTATTTCGTGAAAGTATAATTCCTGAGGTGTTTTGCATAGAGCAGGTTCGTGCAAATATAGACTAAAAGGCATTTCTGGTTGTTCCATTCCATCTTCTGCTATTGATATAACCAAATTAGGAAACTTTCACAAAGATAATGCTATCCACAATACTGTGTAGACCTGCTGAAAATTCTTCACCGGAATTGTTTTGTTGTTTCTATTTTACTTTATAGTATCATAGATCAAAAATATTAGAGACTGAAATGTCTTGGGTTACAGGTGTTAAACAGGTACTGAATTTTCCTGACAGCTGTATGTCAGCTTGAGGAAAAGCATCCTGCCACAGGAGAAGGCAGACAGGGAGCAGGAGTGCCCTGTAGCTGTGTTCCCAGCTGAACTGCAGGGGGCACAGGGATGTAAAATCTACTGATGTTCATCACCTTGCTCCTTGTGCATACAGGAGGCTGCCACTGCAGCTCAATGTATGCCTAAAATGATGAAGGGATTGTCAGCATAAGCTTAATTAGAAATCTCTGTCTATTATGTTGAGGAAATAGCCTTTTACTGATTTTACAGAATTTGGCAGGCTGAGTTTGAGAAGCTGTTGTTTAGGATTAGGGATCAGGGTCAAACAAGGATGAGACATTTCCTTGGAAGAAGTTAAATGCTTCACTGTACCCGTGTTTATTTTTAGAGTGAAATTGCTTTATGACTTCCTAATGAGCTTAGAAGTTGACAAGGATTTAATCTGTCTCTTGAAATACCCTGAACATTGAGAGATGTCACATTAGCTATTTGAAATACAACAGACCAAGGCAATAGCAAACAATTTCACCTAGTGTACTGTTTATCTATCTGATTAGAATTGCTATCCCCCTAGTTAATATTCACAGAAAGCCAAGTATCTGTTTAAGGGTACAATATGTTTTCCTTATTCAAGATGAGCGTGAAGAAATATCAGGAGATGCCTTGCATTTTGAATTGTCAGGAGGAAGGGAGCCACTGCCATGTTGTGATTGTTTGTGCTGCTTTCCCACTGATAACTACATTGGCAATCAGCTCCAGTGTCCTGAGCAATGTGGTTTAGAATAACCAGAAATATGGGCTATTTATCAGCAAATAGCAGTATCACCGAGTGTCAGTGAGGTTCAAAATGTGGTTTAACAGTGAATTTCCTGCAGAGGCCAATCATGCCTTCTTTGTACAATACAAATAATCCTGCACTGGGTTTATCATCTTTTCAAGGCTCACGGAAAGATCTACGGTGTTTTCCAATGAGGTACTCAGATACTGTCCGTTTCCATTTCCTAGTGTTTTGAGCCATCCTGAAACCAAAAGCAAATGAAGAATCCCAAGGGGACCTTCTTTGGCAGCTGAAGATGAATCCCAGCATGAAGTCTTGTCCTATTTCCTTGTTTTTATCAACCTTAGATCTAACAGAGATGGTGACATCCAGGTTACTGGTAGCAGCAAGAAATCTGTGTGTGTGTGACCATAAGCATTCTGCATTTAAAAAGGAAAATGGAAACTTAAAGAACTGTTAAATCTGAATCAAACACCTGTTAAAACAAGTGAAAGTCACCATCTGCTTCTGATTGCCCCACCACAAGCTTGTTGAAAGTTGTTTTTGTTAGCTTGTTTTCTCCATTGATGTATCTTATTTGTATGGCATCAGGCTGCTTTTTGCCACTGGATTTGTATCACTGTAAGAAAATGCAGAGGTGAGATTAAAAGAAAGCTTCAAAGAAAGATAAAGGTTACTTTGAAAAGTGACTTCTAAAATGCAGTGAAATTTAAGTACATAGGCATAAACATTTACATGTATAAACTTCTGTGTACGAGTGAGAGAGGTGGAGTATTTTGGATGTAAACAAGAAATGGGCATTTTGGGATAATTGGACTATAATCACGTTGAAAATCAGCAATCCTTAAAAGATCAGTTAAATGTGCTTTCTATTGGTACCATTCAACAATAACCTTGCAGAACTTGCCAGGCAGTTTCTGCACTTACATACTTCAATTGCTTTCTTAAAATCTATTAATTCCCTTTTTTTTTAATGTCCTCTTCCCCTCAGGACTCTATTAAGTGGCTTCCCAAGTCTCCTAAACTGTACACTGGCCATAACTGGAGCTCCCAGGGCTCTCGCTGGGCCTCGTTGAAAGGAAAGGAAGGTTTTCATGGTGGTAACCTGTACAAATTCAGCTCTGCTAATGGAAAGTGGAGAGAAGGAAGGATCAGTCCTGAGCAAGAAGCAGAGGAACTCGAGGATCCTGATGATGTAGGTAGTCTTGAAATTGAGAGAGACGATGTATATCTGTGAAGAGGCTATAGCTGTTCACAGTGCTGTGGGGCAGAGCACTTTGGGTTTGTGCATTGCTTATACTCCCATGTCCTTGCTTGCGCAGAGGGTACAGAGTTCAATATTTTATTCCTTTACTTCGCTTGCAATTAATCCATCCAGCCCTCAAGAATACAGTTCAACTTGCAGGCTAAGATGAGTAACCTGATGAGACACGTTTTTTACTTTACTCCTACTTACATCTGCAGTTACCAACCTCCTCCATCTCTTTCAGGTAAGTAGGTTGTTGGCAGCACTTGGGGCTCAGTGTCTCCCTGGGCCTGGATGGTAGAAAAGTGAGGTTGCAGTGCTACTCCACTGCATGTTTTGGGTGGTGCCCTTCCAGCATGCTGATGTCTGGGAGCCCCTGCCTGCTGTAGTTTCTCCAGCCTGTGCCTGCCAGTTGTCTGTCACCTGTGTGGGAGTCTGGCTGTCCCCTTGGTCCTAGCCTGGGAAAGGAGGTTGGAATTGCACTCTTGCAGCCTTTCCCGTTTGGGGCATTGCTCACCATCCTTCCTGATGTTTGCTGGGAGATGAGGGAGGAACTGTGGGGCTCCTGCTCCTCTTCCTCTGCTTCCTTCCTAGCCCCTGTGAGTGCTGCTGGTGTGCCCCCTCCTCCAGCCCACAGTCCTGGCTCTTGCTCATGGCCTTCCTCCCTGGCACCCACAGCACCACAGCTCTGCAGCCACCTCCAGGTTAGTCAGTCTGACACTATAAAGAGGAATCGCTCTCAAAAGAAGAAAGGTAATGAATGTTTTATGTGAGTTAAAGCTAAGCAAATTTCCTTTTAAGCAAAAATAGGAAGCAATCATGCCTTGTATGCTTTCCCTGGGGTTGGCAATGCTTCTTTCCATCCCAGCCAAAGAGAGATTGTGGGAAAGCACCAATACAGATTGAAAAATAAAGTGTCCAGTGGGATTCTGCGCAGCTGTTCAAGGAAGTGCCACTGCTCTTTATTTCTGGTATTAAACTTCCAAGCTTAGAAAAACACATATGGGGCTTGTTTTCAGAGGTGTTGATATATATTTGCTGCATTGTTTTACTGCCAACAGAAGATGGAAGGATTTGGGCAATATGAAGACCTGATTTGACCTTAACCCATCAAATTAGGGAGCAAAAATAAGCTAAATATAAATAAAGCATTCATAAAATGTGAACAGAATTTGAGCATTGTGTCTGAATTTCATTTAACTCTTTGCCAGGAATAACTGATAGCTGGAAAACATCACTACATTTTGCAGTCAAACTTGTCTGAAGCTTTAATTGTTTAGTGAATGTAGTTTAATTGTGTATTTCTCTTTTCAAGCCTTTGTGGTTTAGCTAAGCATAGGGTGGCATTGTGAGCTCCTCACTGCATCTCAGAGTAGGTTCATCCTAGAGCCAGGCTTCAAAGTAGACTTCAGTGTGGATCACCTTTGAGGTTCCATTTCCAGAGGACTCCTAAATCACTTAGGTTTGGAGATCTCCACTCACTGCTATTTGCAACTAAAGTCAATCCAATGACTGAAACAAAGTCTTAGATACGTAGATGCAAGGTAGGGGCTTGCCTTCCCTTTCACACCTATGCTCCCAAAAATGGAATGTGAGCTTTGAGGAACTATGAGAAACATTTTATTTTCTGTATGGAAATATCTTTCCTTTGCCTTGTGTGTGGTTCCTTCCCCTGGAACAGTGGATTCATGCTATGGGGCTGCCAGAGGCTGCCCAAAATAGTCTTGCTCTCATGCTCTGTCATTTTCACAGGGCACTGCAGGATTTATGCACATATGGATATATGCGTGTTACATGTGCTTGTGCGTGCCAGGGAGAGGCTATAGAAATCCCAGTCCTCTCCCTGTTCTCACAATTTCAACCCCAGTCTCAAGGGCAAAACCTGCCCAGAGAAATGGTAAAAGAAATACTTGTATGTTTGCTGTAAAGTTCCAGTTTTGTATTCAGTGAAACAAATTCTATCATACAGCAATGTGAGAGTGAGGAACAAATTCATGTTAGCCCGGGTAAGGTCTGTGTTTCAGATTCTCCTTGCTGTTGCTGTGTTTACCTTTTTTATCTTTAACCCTCAGGAACCCATTTCCAAGTTTTCCGGCAGCCTTTTTGATAGCAATGATAGCATGCGAGATCAAAGAAATACCAGAAAAACGCTTCAAGAAAAGCACAAGTTGGCAATGAAAGGGAAGACTCCTCCAGGATCTAGCACTAAGGTGCAGCCACCTGTGTCAGCAGCAGGCAGCTTCCCCAGCGAGAGCGGCCGGGTCCCGGAGGAGCTGCGGGTGCTGGATGTGCCGCAGCCCCCGCTGAAGGTTTGGAACTGCTGCGTGGGCTGTGCTTGCTGCTGGGGGCTCTGAACGTCTGTGGGGCAGTCCCTGTGTCTGTGGGGGAAGCCCTCCTGTGTGAGGCAGTTTATAAAAGATACACAGAAGGGGGGGCATTGCATGGCAGATGTTGTGAGGTTTACCTTAAAGAGAGTAAGCTGAGGGTTGTCGTTGCTCCCCATGGCTTATATGGAAAAAGAATTTCCCATTAAAAAACCCCAACAAAGCCCACTTTCCTTGTAGCCATGCATCTCACTTCATATATCCAGCTTTGGTATTGTGAGGTCAAGTCAAAGGTACGTGCAGGTGGGCACTGAGCTGGGTCTTTGTTCAGTCCATGGTTTCAAAGCAGTGGTGACAAGTCTTGCATGTTCCAATAGGGCAGCACCATTTTTCTATTGAAGAAAAATACCCATTGAAAGGTAGCACCATTTTTATCTGGGCTGGGCTCTCCAGGGGCATGTCTGCTGGTGTTCAGAGTGGGAGCTAGATTTTCAGTGCTCATGTAACTGATAGGCAAGGTTTTTGATTAATCAGGCCACTTATCCATTATAATTCTTTTCCAGGTAACCATTACTGTGTGCAGTCAAATGGGGAGTCTTGGTATTAGCATTGCTGGTGGAAAGGGCTCATCTTCATGTAAAGAAAGTGATGAGGTGCATTTCATTATCCAAAATTTATCTAGTGATCATTAGGAATAGACTGATGCGTAGTTCCTTGAGTTATTGTGTTTTGTTGTTTTCTTTCTGAGATTGTCCTTCATGTAACATTACTGTTTTTGTGATAAAGCTAACAAGGGTAAACATAGCTTATTTCCCAGAGTAGGATCTGGCATTAGATCTTGATGGGGAAGCTCCAGAAGGGATGATTTGGGAGAGAAACCCAAATGTAAACCAATGATTTTGCAAAGGCAACCTGATGGCTGAAACACGGTTGTCTGATGTTAATTTTCTACCTCAATTTGGGGTCACTCCCTTGGCAACCCACATGCCTCTTCCATCTCATTTGCTCATTCCCAGGAGCTAACTTGATTTGAGAGAAATATTTCACACATCTTCTCACTGATTTATCATTTAAATAAAGCTTTGTTTTCCAGTCTGTTCCCCGTGGCACAGTGTAAACAATTACTGACTTTTGTTCATTGTTGTATGTGTCAGCCATGGAGGCTGCTTTTTTTTTTGTCTTGCTAATGTGCTAAGGCATTTAGTTTTTAATTTTATAGAGGCAACAGAACAATAAGTCTTGAAAATTAATTACTTCCCATTTGCTTTTTACATCTAAGAACGATGGGAGAAACTGTCATGTCTGAAAACTATGTTTTGTGTTACCAGGGGATCCTGATTGCACGGCTGCCAAAAGATGGTCCATCAGACTTCGCTGGGGTACAAGCTGGAGACAGAGTGGCTGAGGTAGATGAGTTGTTTGTCACTGTGGAGTGTGTTCTCTTGTTGTCCTTAAATCACTTAGAGTTGGGGAATTTGAGATCCAGATCTAGGCTTGCCTTAGCTTTTTAGATAACTTGCCATTATGAAGAAATGATAATAACATTAAATTGTTGTATTCCTTCTTGTTATGTTCTGCTTGTCAGATCTTTATGTTCAAAGTGCTTAACAAAATATCATTCACTTAAATGAGTGATTTACAAAGGAAAATAATGGTCTTAGTAAGCAGTTATGTGAGCATAAATGCAGTTGTACTTGATCCAAGAAGCTTTCTTGTGACATGGTATTAGATTTACTAGATGCGTTTATTGCAGTTGTAACAAAGAAATAAAAACTAGATGAGCTTGTTTCCCCAAGGTAATTTTTGGTGGGAAGAGAACGGCTCAAAATAACTCCCCTGATGGAGGCTTACAGTGCCAAGTGCCAAGGGAGAAATGTGCCTCTTGGGCTGCTCCACCTCAAGCCTCATCTTTCCTAGCAGAAGCCACATTCTTGAGCTTCAGAGTTTCCCAAGAACAATGGGAAAAAAGTGGTCACATACAGTTTTGTAATATATACTTTTGATGTACTGTTTGGTTTCTACCTGCTGAGAATGGTGGAGTAGGAAGAGAGCCTCTACGAAATTACTTTGAGGTGAAACTGGTCCATGTTGTTTTCAGCTCTTGTTCTCTTAAGCTGTCATTTATACTTGCTTATATTAATAGTCTTTACTTCAGCATTCTCCTTGTTGAATTAAGGTGGGATAGAGCATGCAATATTAAATGTCTGTTAAATTGTTAGGAATAGCAGTACAACCTGTATCAGCCAAAGACTATTTAATGATAAATTAATCTACTAATTCTGTAAAATTATGCTATGGAATTATTAATAGATAATTAATATATAATTACAATTAATATATAAATATTGTGCTAGTTTAACAGTTCTTAAAAGGTTAATTATAGATAAAAATCTGTATAATTTTACATTTTTTCTTTTATGAAAGGTATTTTAACAAATGTGAGAGATTGTAAATACTTCTCTACATATTTCACATTATCAGATCATTGGGGAAAAAATCCCAGGATTTTTAGTTGCTGTACCTTTACCTTCTGAGCAGAGTTTCTGCTCAAGTTAGTATCTTAAAAATCAACCCCATTGCTCAGGTTCCTTCATGAGGCTATAATTATTTTATTTTGGGGGCTATTTGGAATATACTAGCTGTTAATGTTTGTTGACTTAATCAATAGTGAAACAAGGGAAAAATAGAAGAAATTTCTGTTCCATGCTGTTCTGCCCTGCTGTTATTGTACAAATAGTTAGGATTTCTCCGTCTCCCACAAGATGGCAGAATCATTCATCTGTTTAAAGAATATAGAAAACAACTCTCTGCTTTTTGTGTGTGTGTGTAACGAGAAGGAATTAATGCAAACAGTTGCGCTATAGAAAACTCATGTTTTGACCACAGTACTAATCTGTGTACAAATAAAAAGCATTTTTCTCTTGACACTATGTGTTACAACTTATTCTTGAACTGATAATTTCAACAGTTCAAATACAAAATTCACCAAAAATGGGAAACAGCAAGAATTGCAATTTTATTTACTTTTGTTGTATAGCCACATGTAACAATAGGCCCAGGTGTTTGTATACTAACTTGAGAGGGAGGGAGGGAGGGAACTGCTCTTCTTAAACAGCATTCAGAATAAAAGTTTCTGGTGTTTTCTTTTAAAGGCAACCTTTGTTTCAGAACCTGCTGCCCTTGATGCTGGTCCCACTGAAGCTTCCCCCAAGGGCAGCCCCTTCCCGACAGTCAACCATGTCATAACAGTAAGTAGGATGGCCCCAGTAAATAACAAATCACTCTTACCTAAGAAATTTGTGTTGTCTGGCATAAATGCTAGTAAAGACTGGCACAGAACTCGACCCATATCAAAGATCAGTGACCCTACCAAACATTTCCTTGGCTGTCACTGCAGCTGGGACATGGCTTCTGGAGGAGGTCGGCTCCTGGGTGAGCACCCGTGTAGCAGAGCAGGGCTTCTGAAGCACTCTGGTTTGGGGACTGTAGGGTAGTGTCCATTCCCTCCAGTTTAAGTCATTATTCTGTTGTCTGGATTCTGTCTCTAGCTAGTGGAAGGAGCAGCATTTCCAGGGTCCCCCTTTTAGGAGGGAGAGGGTGAACTGCTGCCTGGAGATGACCATTTTAATCTTTCGACTGGAGGGGGGAGCTTGTGTCACAGGTTAAGACGTGCCTGTATTTTAGGTGACTGATAAGAGTAAGCCTACTGCACATGTCACAGAAGGAAATAGCTGAGCCTGCAGGGTGGCTTTTAGAAATCCACTTTTTTGAACTTCTCTAGCAAGTTCACCTCTCTGAAGTTCAACTACCCTAATCTTGGTCTTCTATGTGCACACCTGAATGATGGCTTTACTAGGAAGATGCAATAAGATCAAGGTATCTGAATAATTAAGGTCAAAAAGCATCTTACTTGTATTGTATGGAGCTTGAAGTACCACAAACCAACAACTGTTTCTGCTACAGCAAATGCCAAAGGAATGCTTTGTTTGTTCCTCTTCTTGCAGCCTTTTTTTTAAATCTTTCTCCATGAATACCATTCACAACCCACCTAAACGCAAAAAATGGATGTATATTACATAAAAGACCATAATTAAAGACCATATCAGTTTTTATTAATCATTTAGATAACTAATGTGATTTGTCAGTCGAATGAAAAAGTGAGCAAATAGGTCATACAACTAGTTTTCTCTGGTTTCCTCTGTTAATCACTGTTTGAGAAGTGTTAACCTACAGTTTTTGTTCATGAGATAGACTAAGAAAGGCTTTCTCTTATATTAGTTGCTTAAAGAAATTTAATTTAAGGCCTCTGGCCTCCAACATCATCTTGTGAAACATTTAGACCAGTTTTATTTTCCAGCTGAAAACACTATCATCAGTTTGGCCTTTTTTTGTCCAGCTTTACCTGGTAGCTGTTTCTTACAGTCTATCAGCATTGCAGGAAGCATGAGGCATCCTGTTAGAGGAACCACTGCTGAAAGGGTTTATTCATACATTGCTGGTGACTGGGATCTGTTGCAGTAGTATCTGACTTTCAGTGTTTCCATCCAAAAAGAGGAAATTACTGCATTTTTATTTTGTATGCTTCCCTTTAAAGTTCTTCATCTGTAGCGGGGGCAGGGGGGAGGCAGATTAGACTGAGCTGCTTAACTTAGAGCAGAGTACTCAGAGGGAGTCAACTGGCTGAATATGTTCCCAGTGACAAAGGTAACTGATGTGCAAGTTCTTTTGTGGAGAAACATTAGTGTTTCTGTTTTTTTTTTCTTTTTTGAAATAAAAATCTTTGTGCTGTAGCAAATTATATATGTTACTGCCTGTAATTATATGGAGCAGTATTCATCAATTTTAGGGGTTTTGGGCTCGTGGGGAGTATCCTGCTGACTTGGGAGTGCTCAGTTTCTCATCTGTTCTCACTTTGAAGTCCCTCTTATTCCTCAGTAACTGAAGGAAATCTTATTATCTGAAAAATGTTTAGAGCCTGGCTTCTCATGGAGGACTGCTTTGCATGTTCAGATAAGCAGGTGGCAGTAGGACCTTAATGCAGAATCTTCGTCTGTGCTAGGTATATAGGAAGGTTCATTTCCTTTGTGTTTCTGATCAGGTTTCAATAGAAGATGGTTGTGTCTGCATCAAGGGAGGGAAGGATTGAAGCATAATGGCAGAAAAACCAGAAACTCCTATTAATATTCTACAAAAACTGAATATGTGCCAGATGGTGTCATCTTTCTTCTCCCACTCTTCCATGTCATCATCCTGCCTTCCAGCAGATACTGTCTTCATCTGTTTATTTTTATTGAATTTTAATAAACATCCTCTTTGCATATGCTCTCTGTGATAATATTTGTCTCATTCTTGCTAGGCACAGCCCACCCTGTCTCTGAGCCTGCTGCTCTGGCATTACAACAGGCGATGCTGCTGCCAGCTTCAGGTTTCCTCTCTGTTTTCCACAGACTTGGTTGCTCTAACTGCTTCTAAAAGGCTCATTTAATTGTTAGCTCATCCAGTCAAACTCAATTTCAAACCCTTTGTGCCAGCTTTAAGATTTCATGACAGTGTGAATGACCAGTAATTAATTGGACAAATGAAATGTTCTTTCCCAGTGAGTCATTGTTTTGCAAAGGAAAAATGAGAATCTTCCTTGGTTTTAATTATGATTGAGTATTTTGCTGACATGTAGATAGAGGCCTCAGAACTTTAATTACAATGAGATAATTTTCACATACAGTATTTTATAGACTTGCCTCAGTTACGCTAATCACAACTCAAAAATATGAAAACATTTTTTACTTTGGTTAGTATGTATATATCTAAATAGAAATACTTGAACTGAACTTAAACCAAATAAATCAGGGATATAAACACATACCCACACTGACTTTAACAGAGGGAAATTTAACTTGGATTCTGGATTCTTTCTTTCCAGTTCTATTATTGTTTCCTATTCATCCTCTCAAACATAGAGCCAACTCTTCACAATCGTTCTCCATCATAAATATTTTCATTCAAGCTCTGACTGAAATTCCCAGTGGATTTTGTCTGACTGAATGGAGAGTGTTGACAGGTTTCAGCATCTTCTATCATTTCATAACATGCATCATCATGCAATCTTCTTTGACTAATTTTTGGGGCTGTCAACATAATAAGGATATTAGATACTTAATCATTAATATCAAGTCTTCAAGATATTTTAATCTAGTATTTCACTTAAATTGTTAGCATATTATTTGATCTAATTTTATGCCTTTGCCCTGGGAATTTCCTCAATTATATTTTTTCATATAGTTCACCAGGGGTACAAGTGTCACTCATATTGGGATTTTCAAGGATGGTTAAAGTAAGAGTTACCAATTAAAAGTGATTGTGTGAATAAATAAATAAAGGCGAATCTTACAATATTGGAAAAATCTGAAGAACTTCTTCTGGCTAAAAAAGCCAAATTTTTTGGCTGCTCTGTTAAAAATGCAGAGATAGCAAGCGTTCCTAAATCTGCCGAGAAAACAGCCAAGTGTACTAGAACGTGTAATATGTATCAAAATGAAATCCTCCTGTGCCTGCAGAAAATGCATAAGCAGATACACCATCTCCCACAGTATGCAGCTGATGGGTTTCTGCCTTTTTCTCATATTTTTCATTTGCAAGTTGTGAGAAATCGTACATGGATGAGAATCCCACCAGATCTACCCTCTTCATTTCCAGCTGATAAAGACTTTTCAGGAAAAACCTTGATGCACTTACATTAGTTAAAAGTTAAAAATCTTTAAAAATCTAATTATGAAACCCTTTCTTTATTCATCTGAGTGTGTTAGTTCTAAACATGTCAGAAAATTGAAATCACACATCATAAAACTTTTTTCTCATTTCTTTAGTCATTGTCTTACTTTGTTAAATTTTAAAAGCAAAGCCAGTGGAGTACTCAGGTCAGAGAAGCAGTGTAAAAGGAGAGAACTACAGTGAGATTCAGAATGTCCCTATCATGAACAAAGCCAGGTTTCTTCTGAAGCTTGTTTCAAACAGTAAAGACCTTGCTCACATCACATACAGTGTTTGACTGACCTATAGCACCATAAGATCTACTACTTCAAGTTTCTTATGAGGAACTGCTTTATCCCTTCTCCAAAAGATTTTCATGACTTTTAATCTTGTCAGGTAAGGGTGTTGGTGTTTTTATGTTATTTTTTTTCTGTTCTGATAAGCTAAATTAGTTCTACGAGTCAGGAATCTAACTCTCCACCGCCTTGCATCTTGTGCAGGTTTACATAGGTTTGCAAAGAAGCCTATGAGCCCTGTTGGTTTAGCTAACCTTAACGTGTGAGCTCCAGTGGAGTGTGAGCACCCATGTGCCGTGTGATCGCCTCCTCCATTTCATCTCCTGGTTTGCTTCTGCTTTTATCTAAGCAACTGAGTATTTCTGAGTCCCGATGAAAGATGGAAGATAAAAGGTCTGTGTTGTAGGCACGGTGTTTGCCTCCACAGTGTAGTGGTTAGGGAACTTATTTTGTGAATTTGAAATTAAGTTCCTGCTCCCAACAAATCCTTCTGTTTGCACAGTGTATCTTTTTCCTCTCTTTCTTTTAAGTAGTTTTCTCAGAGTACTCAGTCGAAACTGACTCATGTCAAACTTTTAAGTTCTTGGATTTTGCAAAGCTTGTAATTAACAATGCTAAATAGGAAAAACCTTTTAAAAAGACAGAACATTAATTTTTCTTTTTAAGTTACTATATTAAAATACCTCCAAGTTAGAGAAAATCTACAAAGCAAGCTCATCATATGGTAGACAATATAAGCACTGCCAACAATATAAGCAAAAACATACAAAAGACAAATAGACTCAAGGAAGGCACCTGGAACTGTGCTGTAGGACATAGCATATTATTTGAGAATAAAATAAGACAAGTATTGAAAGAACTACACAAATGATGAGCAGTGTCTCCCCTTGTAAAAGGCATCCTCATGGACTCTGTGGGAGTACTGCAGGGGAAGAGATGGTACTGAGTTCCTGCAGGCTTTCAGATACAGCCACTACCTTTCACAGGAGTGATAAGTTTTCTTCAAAAAATAAAAGGGTTGGTAGCTTGGACCATGGGTAGCACTGCTTCTGGGGGCAATGCCTTTTAAGTCTCCCGATGTTATCAGAGCAATGCATTTTCTTCAATGTTTTCACAGCATCAGGCCATAAATGATTACACAGAAAGCACTTACATGAAAATCTGTAAATCAGGTTCCAGGGTCAGGGAAGTCACTATCCAGTGGTACCTTAGTAGATGAAAGAAATGGAGCAAGGACAATTTTTCATACACAATTTGAATCATATAAAAGCCTTTTGTGCCTGACAGCATTGTAGATATGACATGATGAGGATTGATCTTCCATTTTTGTGGTGAGTTTGACAGAACTTCACCTTTCTTGCCTTGTGCATTGCCCTTGGGAGGCACTTGGCAGAGAGCAAGGACAAGAAAGGAGCTTTGCTCTAAATGTGACATGACCAAATGTTGTATATACCACATGCTGGAAGACAGATGAAACATGCAAGATGTTCTCTTGCTATTCCAAGAAGAGAAAATACCCAGTTTTAAAACTGAGCTATTAAATATATCAACATCTAGAAAATTCCCACAGAAGAAATTTTCATAGGATCATAGAGTGGTTTGGGTTGGAAGGGACCTTTAAAGGTCAGCTTATACCCCACTTGTAGTGAGCACAGACATCTTCCACTGTAACAGGTTGCTCAGAGCCCTGTCCAACCTGTCCTTGAGTATTTCCAGGAGTGGGGCATCCACATCTCTCTGAGCAACCTTGTTCCAGTGTTTTCCAGTGTTGTCTGGTTCATTGACTTTCAGGAAATCATGCTGAGCTGAATTAGATTTTGGAGTAAATCACTCTGCCCACTGCGAGAATAGCAACAGGGAAGAGGGATGGGCTGGTGGGGTAGCCCCTGCTCAGAGCCCTCTCCAGGCTGCTGCACTCAAAACTGAGGCAGCACTTCCAAATGCATGGTGCCAAAGCTCCTCTGTCAGTGCTTGAGGGTAGTGTGGCTGCTCCAGGTGTAAGGATGGACTGAATTGTGCTGCCCTCTCCCAACACCAAGCAGCAGAAGGAGTTGTGGTGAGCCACTTGCTCCCCGAGCACAGCAGCACAGGTCACACAGCTCTCCTTGTGCAGAGCTCTTCTGGGGCCAGGAGTAACGAGGTGCTTCATCCATGCCTCACCTAAGATTTATCTTCCCCAGAGTGCAGGAGAGGTTTATACCTCTCTCTTCATCCGACTTCACAGTTTCTGGAGCTTGGCCAGAGGTCAAACACAGCAGTAAAATAGCATTGTAAAGTGCCAGGGAAAGGGATGCAACCAGGGATTTCCATGACCGGGAGAGTTGAGGGTGCACCATAAAACACATGCTGGTTAAAACGTTCCCGATGTGCTGTGGAAAGGGAGCAGTGTTGAATGCCCAGACGGGGTTTCCACGTTCCTGTGCTCCCATTCACGCAGCTGGGCATCACCGGTTTCTGCCGCACGCCCCTCGCCCCTGCCCCAGTCACCGTCCCGGCTGCTGTGCCCGCTGCTGCCCGGCGGTGGGGTTCCTTGTGAGTAATGAACTCTCAAGGAGCTAATTAGATCTCTTTATCTCTCTTTGACTTGCATTTCCTTGTTTCCTTTTGGGGAGAAGGTTGCTTTTGTCTGTTGTCTCTGACATCACTTCAGTTAGGAACACCATCAGATGCCGGTTTGTTGTGAGCCGTGCAGCAGCAGATCTGCCACTTCTCTGCAGTTCTGTTGGATGCATTTTTGCATCTTCTTTTAAAAATTTTTATTTAAAAACTAGCTGTGTGATATTTTTCAGGCATGAGTAAATGCCCTTCTTTACTAAATTCGATTTAGACAGTTTCTTCTGTGAAAACTGTCATTATCAAATGTGACCTTTTGCATCTAGGAAAGGCATGTTTTCATTGTTTAGTGAGAAGTCTGAATTTCCTGTTCAGGTCTAAAAAATTACTTCCATGCCCAGTGATGATAAAACAGGTAAGACTAAGTATGAAATCATAACATTATTCATGGGATTTACGTAAACCCTTGCACATGGTCTCGACTGTGTTGATAATTTTATTTTCCCCTGTTTTCCCCAGTTAAAGGGTACCATCCTTAGCACTGGAGTCAGTGACAGTCAGCTGTGAAGTCAAATTTTAAAAATATGCACTGTTTAGATACATGGAGCTGCGCTAGGCAGGCATCCCTATTACAAGTATTTTCTAGCTGGGGAATATTTTCTTTAGAAAGTTACCTATTTGAACTATAGTTAAAAGTATGTCTGGTTCTCTTCTTAAAAAAGGCGAATCCAAATTCTTTTTTCCTGCCCTTATTCCATCAAACTTTGGCCTTTCTTGTGTTGTTTCACCTTCTGATTTGTAGCCTCTGTCCCCAGCAGCTGGCCTTGCTGCCAGCTGTGATTTGCCCTGTCACTGCTGGTTATGCCTTTGATGTGAAGCTTGGGTTGTAGCTGAGACTGTTGCCTTGAGAGCTTTCCTCTCTGACTAATACTGGAATATGGACCTGTGGGCTGGGAAAGGCTTATAAAAGAAAAGAAAGATGTTTGTTCTGTTCAGTTTTATTTTTGAAAAAATTATAAAAAGACATAATGAACTGTCCTTTGTGGACTGTTCTGTAATGTTTTGGACAGATATTTTGGTTAGAAGTAGGTAAGGAAAGCATATGTGCATGTCTGGAAGTGAAAAACTATTGGATGTTAACCTGTTGGCAGGACATCTCATTTATCACATTTTAAGAAACTGCTTTCATCTGAAGCATCATAACTACTTGTGGGTTTGTTCCTATCCTGTTTCAGTATGAAAGAATTTTTGCAGCCAACACTGCAGCTGAATTGTCCCAAGTTGTTTAGATGGTTTTATTTTACATCTTCCTGCAGAGGACAAGGAGTGCACAGGCAGCTCCTGTCTGTGTTCCAGTTAAAGGACTCTGACTTTCAATGTAGGCTGTTAATCCCATTAAATGAGAGTGTCTGAAATAATTTGATCTTTAGTTATGCCTGATTCAAACAAAACTGAATTTTTTCAGTGTAGAAAGTCTTAGTGGTTATGTTATAAAAAGTGACACAAACAAGGTAATGGAAGAAGTTTCCACAGTGAACCCACTGGTTTTACTACAGGACATGTCCATTTTGCAGTTTACTTTTTAGGCACTGAAAATGTAATTTCGGGAGAAAACTGAAAAAAAGGTAACTTGTTTCAAGTGCTTGCAATGCTCTTGCAATGATGCATTTTTCTGAAAAAGTATTCCATGTATTTTGCCGGTTTGAGATTGAATAGCAGTTCCACTATTATTTAAATAATGATATTTAAAGCATGATGATGGAAAGTGAAATAGGAAGCCTTTGCAATTTCAACATAAGTATTTTAAACAAGTTCAAACACTGCTGAGTAACAACCAGTGGAGAAAACAATGGAATAACAGAAAATCAAGATAATTTGTCCTCCTACACCATCATAAATTTTTTTTTGCAGAATTATCTACAGAGGATGGAAGTTTCACACCTTCCCACATGCCTTAGACAGGCAATTCAGGTGCCTGTACTGGAAGGGTTTTCCTCATTGCCATCCTAAATGTCTCTGTCTTGCCCTGTCTGTAATGGGCAGTGGAAATAGTTTGCTTCCTCTTTGCTGTGCCATCTTTTCACACAGGAAATCGATTCTCCTATCTTCCCTCTATCATGCTGCACCAGGAAATGTACATTCAAATACGAATAGTAAAGAAAAGCTCCAAGAACATTGTCTATTTAATAGGATAATGCTGAGGTCAGTGAAGATAAGCAGGGAAATATGAAAGCAAAGGTAAAATCGCCCCAGGATTCTGGGTGGAGAAGCACTGGGTTTGAGATGGGGATGTAACAAAATACAATGCAAGTTTAGAGTTGTTGGGTTTTGTTACTTTCCTTTATTTGTGGGTTGTTGTTGTTGTTGTTGTTGTTGTTTTTTCATTTTTAAACAAAACTGGAAGAGGAAAGGAAGCTGATAAAGCTTATATTGTGATGTTTCTGGAGCTTGGGTGAATGTGAAGGCAGTGACAGAGTGCTGGGTTCTTAGGGGACAGTTAGGTGAAGATGGAAAGGCCACTGTGGTTAGAAATGTGATGTGTGTTTGTTACATCCATTTTCTGTTGGTTTTGGTTTATAGAGGAGATTAATTGCTAACTTTTGCTGCAAGGAGAGAGAGACTAGAGGCCTGAGCCTCTTTTCATTGAATTGGACCTTGTACAAATGCATGCTCTATTACTTAGTTGCATTTGCAACTGCATAATTGGCACAATCTGCAACTGAGAGTTGTTTTTTCATTGGTACCTATGATTCAGATGTGAGGAAATAAGGGCTCCTCAGGGTCCTGTCAGGGAGACAGGCACAGAAGAGGATGACTGGCCGCAGGGGAAGGAGCAGAGATGGTTTAGGGACAATAGTGACATGGGTTCACATGGGGTTTCAGAGGGAGAGTGGGCAGGGAGATGTGCAGAAAGCAGAGGGACAGAGAATACAGCTGCACTTGGACCAGGACGTTGGTTTGTTAGACTCAGCAGGATGCCTCCAAATCAGCAAAAGTCAGTGTACATGTGTGTGAGCTTTCACCTGCCTGGAGAGGGTACAGAGGGGATGCTGTGGATCAGGCCTGAGCCCACTCCTGGGAGTGCAAGTTTCCAGCCTTGGCAGCACTGATGGGCTGAGACACTGTTCAGCCTCTGCTGTAGAAAATTGGTTGCTCATTTAGTGCTGGTTCCTCTTTATCTGCAGCAACATGAAAGATTAGATGTAAGACTTCCCCAACATCATGTATTTTGTGGAGTAGTTAATATAATTACTACAGAAATGTTGAAGGAGCACTTTTCATCAATTAAATTTACTTTATCATTTTTAGACCTAGTCCCATCGTAACATTTGAAAGATGGTATGAAAGCAGCCATGAAATGTTTGAAGAAAATCTCTTTTAGAGAATTAGTTTTGGCTCCTTGGAAACTGGGGAGTAGGAACCATGCCGATAAAGAGTACTTCAAAAAATGACATTCAAAATGGTTAAGGTCTTTTCTTCAAAAGGTCAAATAGGTACTGGTGACTCTGCATTGCTAATGAAATACGTGTCAGTCATGGGGAGGTGTGCACATGTCTGTTTTTGAACAGCACAGTACACAAAGAAAGGTCTTCCCTGAGCTGTGAACTTACAGCTCAATGAAATGCAAAGCCTGGTCCTGGATATGACTGTAGGTAACTCAGGGCATAGACCTCTGCAGTAGTCCTTGAGGCATCAGAATTTCATTATGTGATCCAGTAAACCACCTGTATGTATAGATGTGCATTTGCTGTACTGCAAAGCAGCTGGCTGCTGGCTGTTGATAAGCAGGAAGCATCTTTCAGCAATGAACAGAACCATCTAGTGCAAGGAAAGCTTATAAATTATGTCACGTGTGCATGACAAAAGCAAATCTTCCCAGGAGCTGTTAGCTTGGCCAGTGCTTAGGATCTATATAGGTTATTTAAAGCTTCCAGAAATGTGTCCTTAGTTTTAGCAGAAGAAAAAGAAGAGGAAAAAAAAAGGATATATAATTGGGTACTCAGTACACCAGGGTATAAACTAAATTTATAGCTGGTTTTAAAATTAGTTTACTTCTGTCAGGGGTGAGATTCAGCTCTGGACTGACACCTGCACTTTGGTGTCTATGTGTAGTGTGCCGTGAGCCAGAGGGAGTCAGAGCTAATGCCAGGGGAGCCTGGGGAATAATTCATTTTACTTCAATGCAGAAACCTCCTGGCTGAAAGTACAACAGCCACAAAGCATCTACATACTTGTGTCGTTTCCTAAATCAAATAATGTACAGCATGGAAGTAATATATAAGCAATTGAATTGTGTGGTGTCAACATTAAATGTTCTTATGAACTTGAAGTAATTGATAAATAAGAAGTACTAACTTTCCTGAAAATTTTCATATTGCTCGTAAGATGGCCACTTTATTACACATTATCATATTACCTTTTTGTTAGATATATTGACTCACCCTTATATGTTTTCATTACATGTTAAACTTTTTATGAAAAGCAGTAAAAAGGAGGGTGATTTTGTGCATCAGAAAGAAATGTGTAATAATCCATTCATTGATAAAACAATTACTGATACATTATTTGACTGTACATAAAGAGCCTGACATTGCTTTTTTTCTATTACAGCAATTAAATTAATTTTAAAACACTGCAATATAATTCTCAAAGAACACAAAGTTCGTGTCCAAAAAAAAAGAATCAAATCCATGTATGCATATTTTACTGACAAATTTAAACACTGATTTTTCTCTTAATGTTTCCTTTAAATATATTTTGTCAGTAAAGAAGCCAAAATATGCAATTTTTCAAAGATCAATAATTGATGTGCTTTATGGTTCTTAATTAATCCTTCATTGCTTTCAGGGGGATGAATTAAAGAATAATGAAGTTAAATTAATTTTTCATATTTACTTGTCTTTATTTTTAAAAAATATTTTACTCTTTTTTTTTTAACGTATAGAAGGTATTTTAAAAGATTAACTAATGAGAGGAAGGGGCAATTTATCCTAATTTCACTTGAATTTTCAATGGCTTTTTGGCATAAACAAGAAATGAAAGGAAGGCTAAGGAAAATCATCCTTTAGTGGATGTGGTAGGAAACAAAGACAAAGGATAAGGTAGTAAATGCCATCTTTGCCTCAGCCTTTAATAGCAAGACCAGTTGCTGGGTACCAGTTCCCTAATCCGTAGCACAAGGATAGTGGGTAGAATGAAACCCCCATAATCCAAGGGGAAATGTTCAGCACCTGCTGCACAACTTAGACACCCACATGTCCATGGGGCCAGATGGAATCCACCCAAGGGTACTGCAAGATCTGGTGAAGTGCTCACCGAGCCCCTTGTCATCATATATTGGCAGTCTGACTAACTGGGAAGGTCCCAGTTGACTGGAAGTTGGCAAATGTGATTCCCATCTAGAAGAGGGGCTGGAAGGAGGATCCAGGGAACTACAGCTTGACTGACCTAATCTTCTATGACAAAGTGGCCACTTAGATGTTGTCTAACTAGACTTTAATAAAGCCTTTGACTTAATTTCCCAGAGCATTCTCCTGGAGAAACTGGCTGCTCATGCTTTGGACAGGGACATTGTTGCTGGGTCAAAAACTGGCTGGATGGCCAGGCCCAGAGGGTGGTGGTGAATGGTGCTGCAGTCAGCTGGTGGCCAGTCACTAGTGGTGTTTCCCAGGACTCAGTACTGGGGCCAGTCCTCTTTAATATCTTTATCAGTGATCTGGATGAGGGGACTGAGTGCACCCTCAACAGGTGTGCTGGTGACACCAGGCTGGGTGGGAGTGTTGATCTGCTGGAGGGTAGGAAGGCTCTGCAGAGGCATTTGGACAGGTTGGATTAATGGTCCAAGGCAATTGTGTGAGGTTCAACAAGGCCAAGTGTCAGGTTCTGCCCTTGAGTCACGACAGCCCCATGCAGTGTTACAGGCTGGGGGTGGAGAGGCTGGAAAGCTGCCCAATGGAAAAGGACCTGGGTGTGCTGGACCTCAGCTGGCTGAACATGAGCCAGTGTGTGCCCAGGTGGCCAAAAAGGCCAATGGCATCCTGGCCTGTATCAGCAATAGTGTGGCCAGCAGGACCAGGGCAGTGATTGTCCCCCTGTACTCAGCACTGGTGGGGCCGCACCTCAGTGCTGTGTCCAGTTCTGGGCCCCTCACTATGAGAAAGACACTGAGGGGCTGGAGGGTGTCCAGGGAAGGGCAATGGAGGTGGGGAAGGGTCTCTGGAGCACAAGTCCTGTGAGGAGCAGCTGAGGGATCTGGGGCTATTTAGCCTGGAGAAAAGGAGGCTCAGAGGAGACTTCATTGCTGTCTACAACTGCCTGAAAGGAGATTGTAGAAAGGTGAGGGTCAGTCTCCTCTGCCATCTAAAAAGTGACAGGGCAAGAGGAAATGGTCTGATGTTGTGCCAGGGTAGGTTTCTACTGGATATTAGAAAAAAAGTCTTTATAGAAAGCGGTTCAAGCATCGGAACACACTGCCCAGGGAAGTGTGAGTCACCATCCCTGGAGGTGTTTAAAAGACCTCCATGTAGTTGTGGCACTTATGGACATAGTTTAGAGGTGGACTTGGCAGTGCTGGGTTAGTCATTTGACTTGATGATTTTAAAGTTCTTTTCCAACCTAAACAATTCTATGATTCTCTACGTCGTTGCACCTCTCATATGTTTTTCTCATCAACTGTTTCCCCTCTCCCTTTAAAATATTCCCTTTGAACACTTCCCTGCTCTTGATCTGATTCTTTTCTCTGAAATCTTTCGCATCTTGCTGAAGATACCTCGGATAATCCTCACGCGCCCTTCCACTTCAGATGAAGATGCAGACCAGCTGCCCCCAGACCCTGATGACTTTGAGCCCGAGGAGCCTGACAGCGCAGAAGGCCATGCCTATTCAGACTGTCTGAGCAGTGCTTTTTATCCGCCCTAATAAAGTACTTTTCTGGAAGGAGTTCATGGGTGGTTTTCTTTCCCATTGTTTGATTACATTTAATGTAGTACTTGAACCGCTATGCCTTATTTATAGTGAAAACCATTCCATGGAGGATGGATTTGAGCTGTGGGAGGAGAACCGTGTTTGTATTTCTTTGCCTTGAACTTTCCTTCGGCAAGAACTTGAGAACCTGAAATGAAGTGCACTGGATCAAGTTATGTGAATGTCACCACATGTTTCAGTAGCCACTTGTAAAGGTACCCTGCAGCATCTAAATGTAACGGAGAAAAAAACAGGTGATTTTTATTCAGAAGGTACTTTACCCATTTGGAAACACACTGAAAGCAATCGTATAGTTTGGTGGCATTTTTAAAATCTTGTGTCCATATTTTGTCTGTACAGCTCATCCTTCTGTCTCCCCCCAGGTACCTATGATTTGTCCCTTTTAATGTCATTTTCTATGAGAATTTTAAAAAAAAAATCTGTCTTTTAATAGTGCTGGTTTTTTTACCCATTGAGAAATGTTATTTGTGTTGGAATTCTGTATCTCATTCTAATATAATAAAGAATAGTTTCTCCAGTTATATCAGTAACGTGAATGTAAATCAGATTTGAACAGGACCTGTAAGTTGTATTTTATTAGATCCAAATGCAGGAGGCACCTTATGAAATTATGTATCTGAGAGTGAACTGAGAAGCAATTTCTTATGCTTGAGGAAATGTCTGGAACTTATTTTTTTCCTGACTTGCATGTAAGCAGAACACTTTTAATTTGCCTTACTGCAGGATGCCTGTGTTTCATGTATATATATGTGTGTGTGTGTGTGTGTGTGAGGTAAGCATTTAAGAGCAAATTGTCCTGTACAACAGTTTTCAATCCTTTAATTCTCTTCACTGCTATTCAGGTTTCTAATGCATTTTAAGCTGTTTAAGAAGAACCTTTTGGGACTGTTCTTTTTTTTGGGTTCCACAGTGCTGCCTTAACTCAGAGGTGGGGTGTGGCCCTACTAGACTTGAATGCCATGACTTTCTTTTCATGTACATATAGTGTGCATTGATGGTTTTTATGATGTTTATACAGTTTATTTTCCTGTAAATGTAATATAGCACAACCCAGTGACCTGGTAAATCCTCATCTTTTATTCACATTTTTGAGAAAGATTTCTCAGGTGATCATTCATGTATAACTTCAATGAATGCTGGTAGCTGCCTTTTACAGAATTAGAAAGTTCCCAGAAGGGGATGGCTGTCACAAAGAGAAAAATATCTCCTACTAACAGAAGGGATATTTTATTTTGAAAAGATAGATTTGCACTAACACTATGATACCAAGTCAATGGCATCCACTTTGGTTTTATTATCTTGTACATCTGCATTTTAATTGAAGATAGCAATAGGAATATTAAGCTAATTTCATTCATTTGCAAAATGAACATTATCTTAGAATCTGCTATGACTTTAATATTAAAGACTGTATAATGTGCATAAGCATAGACTTAAATGATATTGATAAATGAAATAATATTTAAAATATTTGTTTCCCATCTCTTTTCTTCCTCCAAAACAGGGTTCTTCCACTGTGACTTAAAGTTTGATCAATGCATGTTGCAAAAATATAAATCTCAGAATCCACAAATGCTTTGGCACTCCAGCTAGTAATGTATGGTTTACTACTGCTTTATTGTGTCTTCCTAGATTGCAAAAAACCCCCCAAACTCATTCAGCTGTTCTAAACCAGCCTTAGGTTGCAGAACAAGTTGTAGTTGAAAGCTAGTAAAACAAAAGTAAGAGTTCTGTTGAGAACTTGGTATTTTCTTCCTTTTTAGTTCCCATACACAAGTGTTTGTTTTAGATTCTTCATTAGATCTTGAAAATCAAAACATTTGCTATCAAAATGACAAGCTTTTAACCAAATGCTGTCATCTTTCAGATAACTTTTAAACACTGAGATCTTTGTCTGTCCTTTTTGACTGATTTTCAAGGCAAATTTCATATTGCAGTCTTGAGAATTTTACTGTGAGTATAAACTTAAGGTAGTAACACTCTCTATGGACATGCGGCTCTACAAAATATATCAATCAAAGCCTATGCTAATTCAAGCTTCAATTAAGAAAAAAAACATCAGTGGCAGTTGATTATGTTTTTGCTTTTGTTCTGCAAAAGAGGGGCAGAGGTAAAGGTCAGATGCTGGTGTTGTTATCAGCACCGAGTAATGACTCTTTTGAGGTTTGGCTGTTTGATAAGAATGGGCAGAGACAGAAGGTGGAGAGGCTCAGTGGGAGTTGGTCTGCTAATGACAGCTCATATCCTGTGCTTTCGTTTCCTGCTAAAACCAGGGAGGTGACTAGGAAAAGCCACTGCCTGGCTATGGAGCAGTCCCTTGTTTTCTGTGGGGAACATGCTTCTCCTTGTTCTCAGCTGCCACATCATTTAAAAGATAGCTATGAAGGTGTTTAATGCTTTACTAATGTACTTCATTAGCCCCATCCCATCATTGTTACATCCATCCTTGTGGAGGAAGGCATGGCAAACAGTACCAATCAATATGGGAGGGAAGATTTTTTTTTATTGTGTAACTAATCTATTGAAGTATATTTTACAGCCCAGGATAATTTGATTTGCTGGGATAGAGCAGTAATATTCAGGGACATCATGTATATAGCTGAAGCAATGGATATCTGACAGAAAAGAGGTCTTTTGTTCCGCTCCTGTCTGTACTCCTGGAGGAGAGTAGATGTAGGACTTTGCCAGCACAAGAATAGTCCACTTTAAAACAATTGACTTAAAAGACCTGCAAGGAGAAGAATGCACGTACAGCTTCCATGGACTGCCATGTCAGAAAAGGCTCTGAGCTCTTGGAAACAATTTATTGTAATGTTGAAATAACCTTCTTTGTTTTCATCCTCAAACATATACCAGCTTCTCCCTCTGGAGAATATTTGTCACGGAGCCTCCTGCTCTCTGTACATGACATGTAGGTCTCTGCTTCCTCACATGCAAAGCAAAGACTTGTGGTGCCTGTGCTGTTTTCCTTTCTCCACGCCTGCTATCTCCTGCTCTGTGAGTGTTTGCAGAGCCAGCGGGGTGGACCAGGGAGTGACAACGGCAGCTGGCGGGTGCTGCGGCAGGAATGTGGACCCACCTCTCCTAAGGATCAGCTTCCCACCCTTGGCTCCTGGCTGCCTGGAAGGTAAGCCTGCTTCATATGCTGTCTCGGTAGCTCAGTCATGCTCTTCATTTCTGCAGGGATCCTGCCATGGAATACCAGCTAGAAATGCTGCTGGGGTCCTGTCGTTTCCAGGCGTGTGCAAGTGACATTGGGTGCTTGTGACCTGGGGTAACATAGGGGATGCTTGCTGGCAGGGCACGGTGGGGCTGAGAGAAGGGTGAGCACCAGAGGTAACCTGGAAAGCTCAACTTGTGCCACCTGCTGGACTGGCAGTTATGAGTCGTGGGGCAGCCTACTGAGTTTGTGCTTGGTGCTCCTTTCAGCTTTTTTGATTTCAGTGTGGGACAGAAACTCTCTCCACATTAGAGCTTTAAAAATCACTGTGAGAGCGATTGCTGTATTAGTCTTAGGGTTATTAACTGGTATATGTTAAGCAGATGGTTTTCAACTGAGTATAGTATAATCGACCACATCAGGGGTGGAATTAATACTTCTGTTGAATTCTTATGATGTGTCTGATGCTGAGCCAATAAAAGCTACAGGCTTAGGAGAGCAGCAGTGCAGATGTGTGACGTGTGGTGCAGCCACTGGCTGGCAGCCCTGGGCTACTGCTGAGCCAGGCTGAAAATGAAAATGTGCAAATTTAAGGAATTGCAGAAGCCACGAGAGTGAAAACGCAGCTGAGAGTGACACACAAGCATCATGATTCTCACTTGCTTCCTTCTCCAAGAACAGCAGATCAAATGAGCACAGAAGATACGTCTGCTTAAATGCCTTATTTACGCAATATATTTGGGATATTCAGGACTTGCACCTTACAAGAAAGCCCACAGCCCTCTCCTCCATCAGCTTCTTCTCTTGGCCTCTTGTTAGGTCCTGCACTGAGAAGAGGAACAGGTGTCAAGAGACAAGTGACTGTAATAAAAAAAAAAGCAATTGGAAATAGCACAGTAATTTAGGCAATGTCTAGAACATGCTTTTTGCTTAGCACCTGTTTGCTGTGTTTTCCCTTGCGAAGTAAAACAGGAAATATACAGTTACTAACAGTGTCTCAGAAAGTCCTTGGAGTAGAATAACCATTATTTCTCTGTAGGAATAAGAAATGTACTCTCATGATTATATAAAACCAAATTCTCAGATGGTTAGGATCATGGTCTTTCCTCAGGTTTATTGGTGAAATGTCAAGCTAAGCAAGGTGTGGTAGATAATAAGGTGATGTCAGCTTTTCTCTGCTATCTCCAGGGTCCTTATATAGTAGCATTCAGGCTACAGAAGACCCTGCATCCAGTGTTTTTGGGGCTCCTTGGTTTTTGTTTTTGGGGCTCCTTGGTTTTAATGTGATGGCATGAAGTTTAGTGTCATACTCTCTTGCATTCATAGCCTTTTTTTCATGTTCCCATCTCCAATGCAGTTCGCTCCAACTGCCTTGCAGTTGGACAGTCAGCAGCATGATGAAACCAGAATGAAAATTTCCATTCATGAGAAGTGGATATTCTTACAAGAACGTTAATGGAAAACCCACTTGTGAAACTATGTACTCTCACCACTATCTTATGTTACAATTATTGAGTACAGTTCACTCCATAGTCAATTTCTTGTGTCTTTTTGTAGTGATTGATATCAGAGGGTGAGCTGACACACAAAAACAATATTAGACCCTGCAAGTAAAGACTATAAACATGACTAAAGATTAGGTTTTAGGGTAGTTAGGATGAGTGCTAAGTTACATGCAGCATAAACACCAGATAAAAATCTGCCATTAGTTGCTTATGAATGTCTCAAGCCCTGCATTGCTGGTTTATTGCACCGCTGAGAGTCTGCTCTTTTACCAACCTGGATCTCTGTTCCCCAGCCCAAGGAGGAAGTGACTCCCCTGGGAGCCACTGTTTGGAAGCCTGCTGACATCTAGGGTCTCCCAGCCAGCAGTGGGACAGGGCTGGGAGGGCATCGAGCAGACGCAGCTGAATGTGCCCAGCTGAGGTGCTCCTGTCCTTGTCTGTCATTTAAAACCATTGCAAATGGACAGATTAATGGGAGTGGAGGGGCTTCAGGTTCTTCACCTGTGCCACAGGAATGGTCAGTAATGTAAGCAGCAGCATAGTGCCAGCTGCTGTTTGGGTCCCACTGACGACCTCCTGTGAGGTCTTTAAGTGGTGCAAAGACATTATAAAGTCCCTTGCCACAGGGATAAGTTTCAGCCTCAGAAAAGATTATGGAGATACAAACTTACCACTGTGTGCCTTCCCACTGAAGAGTGGAGAACTGCAGCTTTCCTCTGGGTATTATGTCACTTACTCTTGCTCCTTCTATCCCAGCATTTGCAGGAGACACAGTGGGGTGTATTTTTACTTCATGACATCAAGCTCACGTTTATTCCCTCTGCTACAGTGGCCTTTGCAGATTTGACTGGTTCTTTGCATTTGCCTTGCCATATTTGCTCTTCTGCTGGCTGTCTTACACAGGTGAAAGAAAGACTAAAGAAAAACAATTCAATGACACTGAACTAACTTTTTCTTTGTTCTGAAGAATGTTTCAGAACAGGAACAGTTTAAGGTATGAGGGTTTTTAATCAACTTTTCATATATAAGGTATGTAGATTGTTGGGAGATGACTGGCTACCTTTTCTTCCTATCCAAGGCTCTAGAGATCATGTGAGTATAGCATCTATCAAGAAACATGCATAAAGGAGTGTCCCTAGTTAGGGCTGTTGAAAAATGATAGATTAAAAAAGGGTTCAATATTTATTTATTAATTTATCCCATCTACTTATTTATTTATTTTATGAGAGTCTTCTTTCACCAATGTGTGGACAGGGAGAGGTGGAAAGGATGTGTGTTTATGAGGGTTTTAGTGAGATGCTTAAACAGCCGGCTGTACAGCATGGCTAATGAACCACAGATTACCAGAGAGCGCATTCTTGTTTAACAGTAGCAAACATTTTCTGTGTTACTCTGTTACTTCATGCTTCCCCTTCCCTTGCTGGTACACGCAGAGCCAGTCTCGTGTGTGAATCACACCGTAGACAACATGATCCCTCCCAGCTGATGTGGCAGCAGAAGGGTGTGTTGTAAACCTTGGCATCCTCAGCAGAGCCGCCGAGAGGTTCCTCCAGCACTGCAGTTTCTAATATTGGCCTCCTGACTTTATCGTTGTGAACCAGAGCCAGGTTATTCTCCAGCAGTCAACTAACAGGCTCCACAGCCACCCTCCTATGGCTGTCAGCTCCATTTTAGTTGTTCACTGGTCACTTCTTCACAGTGCCTGCTGGAAGTTTAGCAATTCTTTCTGCATTCAAGAAGTGCAAGATGTCATGCTCTGATACTAGGAAAAGAGAGTACACTCTGCATGAGGGAATATGGGGATAGCTCAGTCCCAAACACTCACAGGGGAAGACCAATAGTTATGAGTTATGGTAAAGCGCTGTTTTAAAGTATTTTTCTGTACACTTTCATCTCTACATAGAAACATGTGGTTCCAGTGAATTATATTTGTCATTTTATTTGCTTAATAATCTCTGTGAACTCGAGTTAGTGCTACTGAGATGTAGCTATTGATTTTCATGGACTTTTTCAGTACGAGCTTTTGAGATAGAGGGGAACAAGGAGAGAGTGAATGGGGCTGGTGACCAAAATCCATCCTGAACAATTTGCTGTGATACCAAACCAATGTTTATTGTTATCAGAGGCAGCTGTCTGTCCTCTCTCCACGCTTCTATTTGTGGATTTTCGATGGCTATAAATGGAAACACACGCTGACCAGAAATCACCACAGCTCTCCGGATACTTTTCTGTCCTGACTCCAAAAGTACAGGGATATCTAACATGCAGTCAGGTTGAATCACTTCTGCTCAGGATATTAGCTGATTTTTATTCCCCTGGGAAATGGAGTTAGGGAAACAGGAAAGCAAAGCCTCAAGAAGAGAAGCTTTAGAGGAAAAGCAAATGGTAAGATATGTTGAGAAGTGTTGATATTTAAATTTTTTAAATTGTAATTATAAGCAGGAAATAATCTGTTGTACTTTATAGGAGTATTTCCTGGCTTCCTTTAACTACTGACCTTGAAGATTAAAACTTCATTCATGTATGTTAAATTAATTATGACAGTACATTTCTGTGGAAATTATGGAAATTTGTGAATGCATTTTGTGTGCATGTGAAATGCAAAACCTGAAATCTAGTTAAACTTTGATTTGTTATCATAACCCAAACTGATAGCTAATATCTGTGGTTTTCTTGTATTTGTCTTAAGGGACAATTTAATATCTTTGCACATTATGTTCCATAACTTTAGATTAGTAAATGGCAGAAGAAATTTTTTGTGTCTGGAGTGAGTCTGAAACTTACTGAGAAGAGGTGTGACCAAAACAAATTATTGAGAGACAGTGAAAACAGTCAAAACAATTAGCTTTTTCCTAATTAGCTGAGGCTTGCAATGCAATTTATAATTTGCCTTGCGTTAATGAGGTTTTTTTTCTTGATATCACAAAAAGGGCAGTTTATTCTTGGCTTTGCAAAGCTGTCAAGAAAAGTGGTTATCACTCGTGCTAAGAAACAAATTAGCACTGAATTTTTTAGCACTTAAATGGTGGTGTTGCATTGATTTGGTTTCATAGTGGGCCAGCTTTTACTCCTGTTTAATCACAATGTTGTCCTCTACTAGCCTCAGTTAAATGAGTTTTGGCAAGCTTGTGTGTTAGGTAACAGTTTTAAATACAACTTCACCAAGGCAAGGTGCATTGGGTAGGAAATAGGAAAAGCAATGAAACTGAAAGTAATGACCTGGTCTTACAGTATTTTTCTTTAAAAAAGCAGTGTTTATCTAAGGAGTAATATCTGAAAGAGCATTGCTAAAACTTCAGCATTAAGTTCTAGTGGGAATATTGTTTTCATTGTGCATTTTCTAATTAATTAATTCTTTAGACAGTGACCTCATTTTCAATTTATGTATTGAATATATATTTCAATTGATATATAAAATATGAGGAAAACTCATCAAAATTAAAAAAAAATATAAAATACACTTAATCTTCAGGGAAGGTTTCAAAGGAAACCTTTGAAATTTTGTTCCAGCTCATGCATAGAGAAAACATACAGCCATGTAATCAGCCAGTATGGTTATCTAATTGCAGACCATATCCTCATGCACAAAGAATTGAGCAGCCAACCTAAAGTAAGGCTTTTCCAAAATGCAGAGTGCTTCATTTGGAACACTAATGATCTGCTGATGACCTTCTCTGTGTGCATCATTTACTAATTTTAAGAATAGCAGACTGGAACAAACAGGGACCCCACTGATGGGAGCCGTGCTAACACCCACGTCAGGTCACACACTGTTCAGTAGCTTCAAAACTAAATCCTCCCAACACGTTGAGCTGAGAGTGTCCCTTAGCAGTGGCAGGTCACATTGCTGTGGATGCTCAGTGAGGGGGATACAGACGCCTTGGCTCTGTGTGTTTCTCAGCACTCTGTTCAGTGGAGGAATGCCTCAGCTGTATTCCCAGCCCTTTCCCTGCCCCCTTCCAGCGGAGCCCCAGCCTCCTCTACGTCCCACCTCAAACTGTCTCTGCCTGCTTAGACTTAGTGCCTTTCTTTCTGTTTGCTAGATTGATTTCCCTTTGCCCCCACATTTTTCCCTAGTTTTGTATCTCCTGGATTTTTATTGATTCTGCCCTTTTCTCTTTGTTACATGCAGGTCAGGTCAACTGACTGCATGGTAGCAGTGTCAGTCTGTGGTACAGATACTATTTGTACATGCTATTGTTGATGTCTGTTCACATATTTAACTTCAGTAGAGCAAATACATAAGCTATTTCATATTCTGCTTCCACCTCCTGTGCTGCCTTTTTGCACTTCACCTCAAATTCTCTGTTTAGCCATGCTGGTGTCCTGATAAGTCTGCTTGTATTCCTGAATCATGAACAGTCTTGCATGTGTAAGAGGTTGTTTTCAAGGACATGATGGCTTTCCCAAGCTCCCTGTGTTTCCAAATTGCCTTCTACAGAATCCCACTTACCAGCTCCTGGATAGGCTGAAGCTAGTTTTCCTAAAGCCCAGAGTGTGTGTTTTGGTACTTGTCTTCCTCAGCTCCCTGCAAGGTCTTAGGCCTTACTATTTCACAGTCACTACAGCCAAGCTTGCCACTGAGTATAACATCCACAGCCACTTCTCCCTTGTTTATGAATAACAGATCCAGCTGGGTATGACACTGGTTGGCCCATCCTGTGCCTGAATCAAGAAGCAGTCCTTGACACCCTGCAGAATCTGTCTGCAGTGCTTGTGCCTTGCCATTTTCTCTGCAGGTGTCACAAAAGCTTAAGTCTCGTGAAAAACCCCAAACAAACCGGGTATGGAGTCCAGATACTTCCCTGAGTTGTTTAAAGAAATTGTTGTAAGGAGCACTGCCCCACTTCCTCACCCGTTCTGTGCTGTCTATAGCCCAATCCCACTGTGATGTCACCCTCGCTGACCTCTCCTCCTCTGTCCTGACCCACAAGCACTCACCCAGCCCTGTTGTTCAACCTGTGCAAAAATTCTCCACACAGAAATTCTCTGTGTGCTTCACACAGAGATTCTGTCTTCTTTTCCCTGCCTTTCTGAAGAGCCTGTGTCCCTCACAGCACTATTGCCATGTGAGCTATCCCAGTGCATCTCAGTTATTTCTGTAATGTAGTTCTGTGACCTGTATGTATTTGTGTGTGTGAGACCAATTTTGGATTTGTATGCCTTGTCACAAATATTTTCTAGTTATTTTCAAAAGAACAAAGTCTATGTCATTCTGAAAATATTCTGATTATAGCATGTCAATCAAATAGAGACCAGTTCATGCTCAGTCTAACATAGAAGACAACCTCACAGAGAGGTTTATGAAGTGGTATCGTACCTTTACTTTCACCGCGTACTGTGGATGAGATAAATATTATGAAATTCTCTACCACTTCAGAATATTTCATGTAATATTTGTGAAATTTATTGTTAAAGAATTCTTGTCCTTGCTTCCTGGAGGAAGACTCTTCGGCAGCCAGAATCCTGAAGAGAGTCTTTGTGTGGAGCTGACTGTGGGAATGGAAGATAATGGAGGGCCCATTTTATGAAGGGAAAATAGAATGACTCACTATAAAATAGATTGGACTAAGTAGATGGACATAATTTTCCTTTTCATAGCTTTGATAGCTCAGAAGCACACAGTAATTCTAGAGTTTCCCTACTGAAATGATGACTCACCTCAAAATAGTCTGTTTTCAGAAGTCCTCATGCCTTAATGCATATTGTCTTATTTGAATTTATTTTAATTATGTTTCACACTTGTCTCTTTCCTAGTTGATCTATTCTCTCCCCATGAAAAACAACACATAAGCTATTGAATTTAAGATAATATTTACATTGGTATGTTTAACAGGGAACATTTAATCTTTGTACATTAGTTTGCATTATAAGGGTTTTTCTTTATTTTTCCTAATACGGAGTAGCAATAAAGAACAGTTCTACAGAGAAAATAAATCAACAAAATGGATATATGAATCAGAAAGAGTGCCATGAACTCCTTGAAGCGGCATTAAAGTTGAGTTTTGAATGAGAGGGTTGCAGGACTTCACTCAGAGAATTTGTATTTGCTTTTCACAAGCAGTATGTGGATACAGCTTATACAGAGCAAGGCAATTCGGATCAAGCCCACCCAAGTGAAACAATGATTAATCTTTGCACTCTAGTAGCAACATCAAGAGTCCTGTCAATATCACATCTTCTCCATGGGAAGTGTGGGAAGTAGAGATTCCTTGAAGAAGGCAGTCTGTTTCCTGAAATTTGCCACCTAAGGGAGCCCAGACAGAATGGATTTATGAGGTGATAGCAGGTCCTGCTTGCAGGTTTTGTGGCTGATTTAACGACATGTAAACCAGGTGAGAAGTGAGCATGAGATGGGAAGGGTTGTTTGAAGAGCAGAACATACGAGAGCTGGGTGGAGGCTGGTGGGAGTGGGCAGGGCAGGAAGCACTGGCTACAGCCATGCCTCCATGGAGACCTCTTCTGCTAGGTCACCCTCGCTCTTGTGCTGCGAAGGCTGGTGTCAGAGAGGGAGAGATGGCAGCACTCCCTCTGGGCTTAGGCTGGTGCTTCTTTGCCAGGAGCAGGACCCCATGGCCAGTGCTCTGACGTGCTCCCTCTGGGCAACCACCTGGTGGTGGCTGCAGCCAAAAAGGTGTGGTAAAGCCTCAGTGGATTGCCACAGGGAAGGAAGAGGAGCTGAGGGAAGAGCGAGTGTTTCTTTGTGCAGATACAGGGAGTCAAACGCCTGGACAATGGGATCATCTTTGGCAACAGCAGAAATCTCCGTGGTGGAGTAACAACAGAATAGCTATGTCTGCTCGTGGCCTTGGAGACAAACCGAGCTTATGCCTGTGTGACACACCAGCCCCTGAGCCGCTCCTCCTGCTGGGGTGAGCGAGCCTGGAAAGGTCGAGATGGGAGGGATACGGTTGCTGCTCCAGGGAAGCAACTTGAATTGGAGCCTGCGAGAGGGGCAGGTCTGTAGGTTCCTTGTGTGTCAGGTATTGGTGTCCACGCAGAGCTCAGTGTCTCCACCCTCGTACACATCTAGCCAGGATGGTGGTGTAGGAGCACAGAACAGCTCTGCTGAGCTCACATCTTTCCCCTGAGAGAGAGGAGCTGATGATCACAGCTTGTGAGGATGGCAGGGATTCCAAGGGGGAGAAGCACAGTATAGTGCAGAACATACCGGTGCTTCAGCAGGTTACATGCTCTGAGCAAGCCAATGGCACATGCACGGAGGCCTGACACAAACCCCTCCTCCTCTGCCAGTTCTCTCCCCTAACAAAGGGCAGGCTGGTTGCTGCTGGACTGCCAATTCACATTCAGGTGAGACGGTAAAGGTGAGAGATGAAGTGAGTTTTTGTTTAAGTCTGCTTTCTTTGCTGGTTTACTTTGCACCTTGTATTTTCTTCTTCTGTCTGCTGTAAGAACACACCTAACCACAAAAGAAACTCCTAAAAATACATTGCAAGCCTGAATCCATTCCTCAGTTTGATAATTTGGTGCTGAAGTTTGAGTATCGTGCTCATCTCATGGCACATGAAATTAAATCAACACAGAAGTATAGAGTCAGAGAAGGTTTTATATGTGTGTATATTTAAACGATTTCTGTTTGTCTAAAAGTTTTAGTTCTTGCTATGGAAGGTGTGTGCGTGACCTCCTCTGGGAGATTTTGTCATGTAGCTGAATTCAGGTGGGTGGGTTGACACACTTAAGGCATTTTGTGCTACTTTGTCCCACATTACAGTGGCTTTGGCAAAAAGGATTGTTTCACAAAAGCCACTTTCAAATAACCCAGAGCCTTGTAGATCCAGACTCAGACTTTGTAGTTGCTACAGCAAGAAACTGGTAAGATCCAGCCAGAAGATGAGCATTTCCTCTTGCATGCCTAGAGCTGCATTCCTGCCTAACTGTATGGTTGCATGGATTACTTCAGCAAGCAGTCACCCAGAAGGAGGAGCCTGCACGTAGCAGCATATTTTTAGCACTGTTGATGCGACGTTAAACAGGACAAAAGAAAGTGGGAAGCACTGAATCCTGGTCTGCCCTTCTTTCTAATCCTGTTGCTGAACATAAGTGCAGTGAGGCAAGAGCTGCCTTTTCTTTAAGCTAATGCCAGTCTTACAGAGGCACTGCTGGAACATTTGAGGTAGGCTTTGGTTGCATCAGTGGGAAAAGAGCTATCTTGGAGAGGTGTCATCAGTGCAATTTTGGTTGGAAGTTATGTGAAACATTACCATGCAATCTCACATGGGTGTTCAGAAGAGAAGTGCAGCAGATTCCTGTAGGGTCTTGGATGCTGTGGTAAAAGAGGCTTTTCATGAACAAGTAGCAATTACATATTTTAATGTTTTGGGGTGAGGAAAGATAAGAGCCCTGTTGGATCATTTGCTGCCACAAAGTCATGCAGGGCAATTCAAGTGATTGAATTCTGGGTGGGGTATCAAGAAAAAGAGTGTTAGTATGGAGAGACAGCCCCTGTTGATGAATTAAAGCAGTTCTGGGAGATAGTTCTAGGAATAGAGCTCTCTAGAATTCAGTTAAACTGAAAGATTGTTCCGTGGCATGCTACTGGTTTGATACTTGCCTGGATGATACCCAGGTATTACTTGAGAGTTATAATGAGTGGGAGACCATTTCCAGAAATAAGTTTGGCTATGGAGACTGCTTAGAAAAACCCTATTTTTTCCAAATATATTCCTCAGTAATGTGTGAGTTATGGGTGATACTTGTGAATATGTTCACTGCTGCTGCTCACACTGAAATTCAGAATGAACACTTGGAAAAGCTCCATCATTAGAAGTATAGGGCAGCACTGGAACAATCAGGGAATTTCTGGACTATCCACTCTGGGAAATTTTCAGGACTGCTGGTGGGGTGTCCAGGCTCCTGGATCACATGTGTGCCTGGCTTTTGTGAGGGTGTGTTTTTATTGATAATTTTTGCCTGCTCTGGAGCTAAGTTTCTCACTTTCTATGCAAATTAGTTGTCATATGTGGTTCTTTCTTCTGGAGCCTTCTGGAGATGGGTTGGAGGGCGCTGGGGGTCTTTGGTGGTCTTGTTGGCAGCTGTTTGTTGGCAGCCCATGCCTGCTTCTAGACCTCATTCCTGCACTTGTGCTGTGCTGTGTTGTGCTTACCTCCAGAAACCAGAACAAGGATGTTTATCCCAGAAAAGTGCTGTCCTACCTCAGTATGGCCGGCCTCTAAGTGAGGCGTCAAGCTTCCCTCAAGTGATGGTTGCTTATTTTCATCTCTCCTTGAGAAGAAGATTCCACTGGATGAGGAGAAGCGCGAGTAGGGTAGCTTATATTTCACTTTTTAAGAATATAGTCTGCTGCACTGATGGTTGCAAAGGCAGGCTGAAGAAACACAAACCATGTGTGGAATTAGTTTGTGCTGCAGACAAATGATGGTGAGTACCTGCCACTTCCTAACAGGATGGAAAATGGAGCAATGCCTGGTGGTCCTTAATTTCTAGGACCATCTGAAATGTTTCCTTCCCATTGCTTCTCCTTTAGAGGAAAGCACTACCCTCACCCCTAACTTCTGTGTATCAGGGGAGCAGTGTTACAACTCTTGATTGAATATGAAGGTCATGCAGGAAACCTTTCTGCATTTAATACTTCATTGTAGAGTGTTAATGGTTACCTTTTTTTAAAAGACTGATGGTGACTTGTAGTACATATTGCAACATACTTTCTGATGGCAATTTTACTATACTAATACCCTCCTGGTAACAAAGATCCATTCTTGAGGAAAAGGTAAAAAAGTGGATTTCCTGAACGTAGGTGAAAAATTAATTTTGCTCAACCACTTTTAATTTGTTCAGAATTCTGAAAAGTAGAAAGTAAGTGGTTGAAGCTTTCCTTGTCTTGAATTGTACACAAATGGATGTATTCATACCCCAGAACTGACAGTAATCCCCAAAGCAATTTCACATTTTTCTCTATGAGAGAGAAATTGAATCATTGCCATTCTTTCTTTGCTGTATCACGTTTCTTGATCTTGGAGAACATTTGGAAATCAAACATGGGAAAATTATAGTGTTTTTAAAATATTATGTTTTTAAATGGTGTGAAATGAACCAACAATATTTTCTTTAACCATTTAAAACTGAAGATTCAGGGAAGAGCCATCAAAATTTCTTCCCCTGTTGAACAGATTTAATATTGTTTTCATAGAAATTCCATGCATCTCATAAAATGCTACTGACAGTACATTTATCACCATTTTACTGCTTCTTAAAAATAGAGCTGTTGGTGGTGATTTTATATAACAAGAATGCTTGAAAAAATCATTAGATTTTTCAGCCTCAAGCAAGAACTAAGTGGTTTAATATTCTTCTTTAGTAAATGCACTTTGAAATATATCCAGATCAAACCCGAAACATCAACTGAGTTAAGTGATAATCAGACAAAGAGTAATTCTTAGCAAAGCTCCTGAGCCAAGACTCAGCTCTTTCAGCCTGAAACAACAAAAGCAAAATGCAAAGTATTCGTATTTGAAGTTCCAGCAGAGGAAAGGACATGATTTGTCTTTCTCTCTGCTTTATTTAATAGAATTTAATAGAAAATGTTGTCACTAATGTGATGGAACAGATCTCAGTTAAAAATACAGTACCTTTCCTTATAGCATCTTATTTACAATCTTTTAGGTGAATTGACACTGATATTTACATATTAAAAAAAGAATCCAAGGAAAATGTTGGTGGATTTTTTTGTCAGGAGAGAAGTAGCTAAATCTTAACAAGAAAGATTTTGGTTTTTTAATTTCATTTTATTTTTAATAACAACATATTCTATTCATACACTGTCTTTTCCTGAGAAAGAAACTGTATGTGCTGAAGGATTATAATGATAAATGATTCCTGTAATGACTTTCAGTTCCTCCCCAGTTTCTAAGGCTTAGAAGTCAGGGCTGTGGGCCTCCAACCTTGCCAATGACTTGTGGTGACACAGTGCTGCATCACGTGATGGATTGCCTGGGGTCTTCAGGGGCTCCAGTACACTTTAAAGTTTGGGAAATAGAATTATCAGAGCAAATTTAATTTTCACTTTGTTTTATTTGCTTTGTTTTATCAATAAGTGTTATGATAAAAGTGTCAATAACAGGATTACAGGCTATTTCTTTGTTCTCTAATGGTGATTTTGCTTAGGAATCACCATAGCCAACTACATGAGGATACAATGTGACCTGAAAAAAAGAGTAGTTACCCCCAGTGGTCTAATAAATAAAGTATGGTAAAATAAAACTTAATATTTCATCCTTCTGTTTCCAATTGAATGTTTTTTGCATTTTTTCAGAATATACACTTTTTGATATATGCAGAAAATCTAAGTTGAATGGTTGAGATGTCCAAAGAAAGGAAAATCTGCCATTTTCACCCTTCCACATAATGGCAGTCAAAGGGATGAGTCCAGAAAATGATTCTGCATACTGCAAAGTGTTCTCAGAAATTACCCCCTGGCAGCAAGGTGTGTGGGTAGCACTCTCAAAATTACTAGGGACAAGTTAAACCACTTTCTTAAAACCAGCTATATTTGTAGATATTAGTAATTTTTGAGAAGTAGAAATGATCAGACCACTTGACTTCTAGGAGCACTGCCTCTGTGAAATGCTCAAGTACTGCAGATATAAGTGTCAGGTAAAAGGATGGAAATAATTGTCATGATGCTCTGGGCAGTGCAAGGCTTGGGAGGGGTGTGAGATCAGGCATTGCAGAATTAGGATATGCTTTGACACGTGCTGATTTAGATTTTCAGAATATACTCTGGTGTAGCAATATTACATATTCCTTAAAATTCAGAACTTATTTGAAATGTTGACCCCAGTATTCTGAAGGAATCTCTTTGCTGTTCCTATGTTGGAGTTCCTTGATAGGAAACTATTAAGAACAGAATTACTTACATGCTGTTATGTTTGTTTTGTATTGAAGATATCTTGTAAAACATTATTTTCTATGAAATTGTATATTAGAATTTTCTAATTAATGTTCTTGTGTTCTGTTTTTATTACTCTTTCTCATACAAAATCTTACAGGTTTAGATATTCATTCATTAATGATGCAGGAGAAAGTTACCTTCTTTCAGACTCCTTAAACAAGAACAATTTGTTCCAATAATGGAATCATATTTGAAATAATGGCTTTTGCATAAAACACAAATAGTTACAGTAGTTATCTCACTGACCTATCTCAGGGTGGCAGGAATTCAGTTTGATAGTTTTTTGTCTTCCTTTACAAGTACAGAGACTATCTTGTATTTTAACTACCATATTTTTGATGTCTGTATGAGGGTACAATTCTAAATGGATATCCAGCAGCTTACATGTGTAGCCAAGGATTTGTCAAGTTTTCATTGCATATAAATGATTTAGAGGGCTAGTCACTGACATAAAATATATTTAGGTCCCTTCAGAAGCAGATAGCCACTTTCAATCAATGCCTGAGTGAGCAGATGGTGATTTTCCAGTAAATCTGTAGTTACTTACATGTAACTACTTGCAAAAAGACTAAATTATATGTTAAGTGATGATCTGTGTGAAACACTGCCTTGCAGTAGAACAGATGCCAAACAATGGAGAACAGTATTTTTGTATTTGCAGGTGTTGGACATGCAGGTATGGGAAAGAATTTGTAGCATAAAGCATGAAGGGAGTTGATAAGCTGTTTTGTAAAACCAGCTTTCACTTTTGACTCAGAATGCAAAGGTATTTTTAGCATGATTGGATGTTTCTGAGTTCAGTGCACCAGCTTTTGCTCTCAAAAAAAGGGACCAGGACTTGTTCAGAGTGTGACTGTTCCTGCTTCTGAGAGAATCAGGCCATTCTGGGAAGTATCCTAGCCAAATATTCTTTTTTTATCTGAGAAGTGGAGGAAACTGTGAGGGGGATTTTAGTGCCCCAGCTTAGTGAATTTAAAAGGACTCAGATAATATTTGGAATCCAAATGATTGTTTTGGTAACCAGTGGAGAATCTAAATCATTGCATAAGTATTAATAATATTGGCATCATCATTAGCATTACTAATATTGTAATTTTCTATGATGTGTGTTGCAATTTCACCCATGAATCATCTACATCAGGGCCTTTTAGCTCAAGTTTAGGAGTAACCAGTGACTACTCATCTGCAGAACACACTGCACATGCTATTGTATACTAAATTCTTCATATGAATTCTTTGTAAATGTCTTTCAAGTTCAGATGTTTGTTTTAAGCTGCTATATTGAAAATATGGAAAAAGCATGAATTCAAGTGATCTTGAAGCAATATTCAGAAGACTGTGAACAACTTACTTTTTCCCATCTAATTCATGAATAAACATCCCATTCACATCAATTCAATAAATAGTTCCCTAATTAAATGCGTGTAATTTAAAACATGTAGATTTCATAAGCAGAAAGTTATTGCCATAATTTACAATTTATGGATGTTTCTGTGCTTGAAAATGAGGCATGTTTTAAAGCAGTTTTAATGAAGTTTTAAAACCATAGCTGTATAATAAGTTTAAAATATTTTCTTTGCAGTTGCTTTCATTTCAGAGGAATGAGCATATCTGACAGAAATATCATCAGAAAATACATTTGTATCTATTAGCTGTGTGTTGTAATTCAGTTATTTAGAATTTCACTGAAGTGACTGGCTAGGTATTATGTGGAATGGCAAGTACTAAGGGTGTCTGGAACTATTAACCCACAAAAAATTTGAAAGGCACTTTTAAACTTTTAAAAATAGACACAGAACAATGAAGTTTATTCACACCAGCCAGTTACTTTTCAAATTTGTTTTATTATGTTATCACCTCTTAAGTTCACATTTTTGGCCTGCTATTGTGGTGTGTCATCCTTGTGTCCTCCTGCAGCTGTACAGCAACACTCTGCTGTCGGAAACACCTCTGGTGCCTGGTTTCATAATGCGGCGTCTCTGCTCTTCCTGAGCACTGCGTGCTGCCTATCAGAGATGTGGGTCTCTGATACCTGAGTAATAAATCCCAGTCTGGCTTTGGGTGTGAGATGAGCACCTGGATGTTGAGCTGAGCCAAGGCAGTAGCACCTTTAGATAAGCAACGGTACCTAATAGCATAGGTACCTGAGAGCTTTTTATCCCCATATTTAGGCACATGTGGGTTTACAGATGCAGAAAAGGGATGAACGTTGAATGGAGGAGGAATAGGGGTTGAGAAGTTGAACCTAGGAGAACTTTTGAGGCATAAGTGCTGTTTTGAATTACCAAATTGGTTTTGGTGGGGAGCTTCAGCACTTTTTGTTGTTTCCTGAAGCAATGCGACTTGGCAAAATCATTTTACTCTTCACTGCATATGTCAGTAAAATCAATGCTGCAGGGAAAAGTACTGGTGAAGTGAAAAAGTGGGGTGAACCTGGGGGGCTCTTTGGTGCAGCTCAGTGGTGCTGTGGCAAAATGTGGTATGCACCACAAACCTTTTTAGTACTGCAGACCATAGACATGGTTGTAATACACACATCAGACAAGACTTGAGGAGAAAGCTAATAGTAAGACAGGAGAGGCAGGAAGTCCTAAAAATTATTAAAAGAAGGTGGAGAAAAAGTAATAGGAGTCTGAAATGGGAGAAATGAAAGAAAAGGAAAAAAAGGTAATTACTTTTGAAAAATGAAGTAAAAAAGGGCTACAAGATGGTGGGAGTGAGAATTAAATAGATATGTGTGAATTTAAAAAGTTCAAGAAACATGGAAATAGAGATAGAGAATGAAAAATAGGGCATATGTTGGGCTGAATCTTCAGCAACCTTATCCTTTTAATAATTGATGTGTGGCTTGCTGTATTTTTTTGGTCAATGTAATAATACCATAATTTGTACCTAATATTAAATTTCCTCACACTTTTGGTAAAAATTTTTGTAGAATTCACAGAGCACTTGAGCAAACACTTGTAAGTATGGAAGTATGTAAATAACTTGTAAGTATGGATTAACAGTGGCAACTCCCTCTGCTGATATGTTTATAACAACCTTTCACATTGGTGAAGTGATTCTCCCAATATCTGTTAATTCCCCACTAGGCACTTAATAGACTCTTCCATGAAAAAGTTTAGTTGTTCTTTTTCACACACTTCAGGATGAGGGATTTCAGTAAGGAGACTAAAACCTTGTTGCTGTTGAATTTTTCTTGCTGGCTTCATCCGCACAGCTTTCCACGTGGGTTGATGCTGGTACTAGGGAAAACTCTTTTCCTTCTGTACAAACAAGTTTTGCCATTGATTTCCATACCCAAGCCTAGCTGAACTGTAAACAAGATTTCCCTCCTTTCCTTCTGGCACTTTATATAAAGCACATGACTGCACTTGTAACTCAGTCTTAACCAATTGTTTTTGTGTTGATCTATAGAAATAGATGTACATAGGTATACAGAAGACTTTTATATCCTGGGACTGCTGTATAACTAGAAGATATATTTCTACTCAGAAAGCTCATTTGCATCATATCTTCAAGTGAGAATGCTTCAACTCCTTGCTTGATTTATTTTGCTATTATTGTTTCTATGGTTAATATCTCTCCAGCATTGCAGACAATCCTCCTTTGCTGCTACTCTTTCAGCGGCATGGTTGCCTTCTCACTTGACAGCACTAGGCAATGTGTCACATTTTTGGTTGACCTCTTGTTCTCGTGTATTTTCTGAAGTGTTTACAGGATTTGTGGCTCTCCTGCTCGCTGCACTCCGGGCATGTGAGGCAGCAGCTGTGCTCCAGCCTGGCAGGAGCTTTGGGCATTATAACAAGAATTGTTCTTTCACAGCTTTGCAGTGCTCTCCAGTCCCATGGTTGGTTCTTTATTTAAGTCTAGAGATAACCTTGGATTTTTTCAGCATTAGGAAGCCTGAAGTAATATCAGATAACATAAATTAGATTGTGCAGTTGCCCTGGTTGTTTGTGGGATCTTACAAGGTTGTATTTTGGTTCGTTTGTTTTCAATTTGGCTGTCTTCTGTCACTTACAGGAACAACAGACTGCTATTAATCTTTAATTTTTGATGTATTATTTATTTTTTGGCATACGCTTGCCAACCTGTTCCTCTCTGATAAATACTTAGGGCTACAACTTTGTGTGGATCTGTGCACATACTTCATTAGCAGCACTCCTCCACTGGTTTTGTTTGGATTGCTTCTGTGATCTAATATCCACAGGGACTGGAGTTTGCAGTTGAAAAATTTGATAACTCCATGAAAATAATGATTGTAAGCATTGTATGTCTGTCTGCTAATGCTGAGATGAATGTAAGCATTGACTGTATTTCCCTTTAGGAAAAGCACTTAACACTGTTAATTGCTAGAGCTCAGCTTCATGCGGCTCCTTGTCTAAAATGCAGCCAGTTTTGATTATATACCATTCTGTTTTGATTGAAAAAAACAGCAACAAGGCCCAAAACACTAAAATTTCAAATATTTTTTTAAAGCTTACCACCACAGAACACAGGTTTATCCAAGCCATGCATACTGAAATAGTCCCTATTCCTGTCTGTTATTATGGGCTCTCTATACAGGCTCAGCTGCAATAAACACAGGTAACATTTGGGGAAAATCCCCCAAGTACACACAAGACTTTTTTTTAAAGGATTTTCTTGAAAACTCTTGTAACTGTTTCCTGGTTTTAGCAGCATTTTAATATTCCTATTAGGGGTACGTGTGTTTATGTCTGTTTCTATCCAGTTTTGAAATAACTATTTTACACTGATTGGACTGGAAGATAACAGTAATTTGTTGCTCTCTGGAGTAGAATGGGATGAAGGGAATGGTAGTTACTTAATGCAAAAAATACTTATGATCCTTGTGTTTATTTGGATTTTTCACTTTTTTTTTTTTTTTTTTTTTTTTTCTGTAGAGTTGGTTTAAAAGTGCTCAAAAGAAATTGACTTAACATAATATGGAAGTTTTTCTTCCCTAACATACTTCTTTCAGCCACACAGGATATGTATTTAATATAAATCATGTGTCTCCTTCAGCTTGGCATAAGAGTTCATATTTGGTAACACATAGCAGCAATGACTGCTGAAATAGAGTAGTTAGCCTGATGGCTAATTTAAAAGTAAAAGGAAAATGGGATGTTTGGACAGAAAGAAAAAGAATGTCATATGTAAAATATTTCTTATCACAAACAGGTCAGAGCTTATTTTGTGTTGCAATGATAGCTCACTACTGAGCTCCAAAATATTATTGGGAAATCCCCATGTGTCTGATTCTTCAGAAAATAGTTGAGGTGTTTAAGAAGAAGGTTTTGAGCCATGGTTTGGTGTTTCACTGCCCTAAAAAAAGGGACAGGGACAATGTAGTAGAAAGAAACATTATAAAAAACAACCTTATCTCTTACTGTTCGTGTTCTCCCCTAAAAAGATGGAGGTAAAATTTCAATTAGCAGCATTAGTCACAGTCTAAGATTTGAGTTTCACAGAAAAAACATTCTGCAGTCAAATTCTGCTGCTATTCTTAGGAATTTTTCAACTTTGCCCAAAAGGATAGAAGATGAGACCACTGCTTCTGAGTCACATTGATGACTAATAGAATGGATAATATCAAGTAGGTGTTTGGCTCCAACACTAACTCTTCTCACCAGTAAATATCTCTACTGGAATAATCCATGATTAATACATTCATATGATTAATAATGACCAAACACAAATGTTTTGAAGTAATATTGTAAAAGCAGTTAAGGTGATGGCTTGCATTTTTTATTTGTGCTTTGGGTGCATCCTGATGTAAAACTGAGGCTTAAGCTGCATTTGTTAATTCTGGAAAAAAATGGCATGAGTGAGAGAGGATTGTAATATTCCTTGCTTGGCTCACTGCTGTAAGAACAGTGTTGGCAATATGAGGTCAGTAAACAAGACTGAATTGGAGGTCCAGCCCACCTAGCTCAGTGTCCTGTCCTTGACTGTTACCTGCAGGTCATGCTTATGGAAAAGAGGGCATAGTGAAAAGGGTAGATATTCCTGTGCCTTCCTGTTTCCCCTGAGCTTAGTGTAAATAAGTGGACCTGTTCACTGTGGATGTATTTTCTTGGGTTTTGATCTGTTTTTCTTTTTGGCGTCTGGAACTTCCTGATGCAGCAAGTTTCATAATAACTATCTGTTACATGAACTGCCACTTTTGTTTCTATGATAAATTCATGTGGTGCCTCACGGCAATTTTGTTCTTATACCAAGAACATTGTCAATTCCATGGCATTGGAGTAGAAATTTAGCTTTACACAGATCTGTTTTTCTATGCAATATTATGGTAGGCATAGTCTTCCTCTAGGTACCCACTGGCTCATATTTACAGGGAACATTGTGCATGAATGGTCCAACTAATGTTGCTTAGACAGTAATCATATCCCGTCTTTCAGATGTCTATAATGTACACCTGAGTGAGAATAATCTGATTTTTTAAAATATCAGTTAGAAAACCAAGACTATGATTAATCTGATCCATATTAAACATTTACCTTTGAGTAGGATGGGCTGCATCTCAGAAGTGCCAATTCCTCTGTTTTGCCTTTAAGAGAACGACTTAGATGTGGATTTCTGTTCTGGACACCTTTATATTTGGGTACGTGAATATTGCTTTTGGGGACGTCATTCACTACAGAAGAAGAAATATACATTACATTTATGCATACATCCTGAAACAGCTGCTTTATGAAATCATTCACCATATAATAGACTGGTAAAATGCATTTTACTTGCTGTCCTTCCTCAGTCATCCTTTGGGCAGGTGGTAGCTAGACCCCTTGGGCACTAGCTAAAGTGCTTTTGCAGTACAGAAAGAAATGGCAAGGAAATTTTATCCAATGAATACTCTTAAAGCAGGGTTTTTCCTTAAAGCCTGACATCATGGTGTGCCCACATTATTTTTTTCGTGAAATTGTCTATAACCTCAAGAGAGCCCATTCCTTGGATGATGTAAGTGTTTCATTTAGATTGTAAGGAGGGCTCCCAGCACAGCGTCTCTTCAAAGGTCACACAGAACATTTTGATTAATGCTGTCTTGTGTCTGTTTGGCAGCTAGCAAAAGGGAGGAAAAGAGAACACATAAAAAAAGCAAGGCAATGTGAAAAAACCACTTTGCTCCTTTAACTAAAGCAAGGTGGCAGGTAAATGTTATCCTCAGAAACATGTGGGATGCAGTGGGTTGAAGAATAAGAGATGATCCCAGGGCCAAGGGAAGAGGAGAGCTGGTCTCTGCACCTGGGAGATAGTGAGCCTCAGCTTCCAAGTGCCTTGGTGGTGTGCCTTTAGTTGAGAGCTTGCCATCTTAAATCCATTTCAAAAATTTGATCTCCCTGATGGCTGAGGAATCTGTTGCTGCCATACCGAATATTGGCACAAACATGTTGCCTTGCAATTGATGTTGCCCTTCTGATGTCAGCTCTTTCCTGATCCTAATGCCAAATCCATAGAGTTTGATTCCACTAGGTAACTGGAATTTATATTTTGATTTTAATCATTTTCCATTAGGAAAGTATGAGAGAAAAATTTATTCAAACACATAAACAATTCTAGACTGAGCCAATATGTAAACTTCAAGAACCTCTAGCATTTGGCTTACTGTACTTTTGCAGTTTCTGTAACTAACAGCAAATGGCATTTAGTTCCTAGTTGTGCTTTCTGGAATTCTAGAACTATGCTTTCTTCAAAAAAAACCCCCGAAAGACATTCAGACCTATTTCTTGATTGTTCTGGCATTCCAGAATTCATTCCTGTAAAAACTGCAGGTGCCAGCACGATATTTCAATGCAGAAATTGTAAAGAAATATCAGAATACCCTTTTACAGTTATTCAAGATCTCTGCTATGAACTTTGGATGTAGAAGGCAGGCTCTAGTTGTTTGAGACCTATAGAAGATTTCAATATTTTACTTGCTAGTCTTCAGGAATAATTGAAGAGGTGAGAGTGGGTAGACCCCAGGTTACAGTAATTTTTCTCCTACTAATTCAGAATCCAATTTTGCTTCAATTACCTGATTTTCATTTCCTAAAATCAGAAATTTAGAAATTCTTATTTTAGATAACAGGGCTAATCAATAGGCTGTGATTCATCTCTCCTGAATTTAGATAGCTGCATTTACATCTGAAGAGGTTATCTAGGCTCCTATTTCAGTCAGGGAAGAAAGTAGGGACTTCTTGGGTGTTATTCTCTGATGTAGTTTAGATGCCTATCTTATGGTGAAATGTATTCTCTAAAAAGTGCCTGTTCTCTCCCCTTTGATAATAATGGAGCCTTGAACAAGCTCACATGTAGATTTGGTAAATATTTGTGTTTCCTTAACTGTCTGCACAGGAAATGTCCATTTAAGTTTGCAGAAACTTTGGCTTTTCATATTATTGCAATGCTAATTTTTTGTCTTTCAGTTTATTTAATTCATTGCTCAGAGTTATATTTGATGTGGAACAGAGGTATCAGCAGGCACACCAAAATTTTAGATGTGAAGTTCAAGATATAAACAAGTGAAAATGCACAGAAAATGTAGACTGAAATCTGGGCACAGTCTCAAGAAACAGCTGCTGACATTCCTGCTCCTGTGGAAAGTGTTGGGCTATTTTAAGAACCACTGTTTTTGATTGATAGCAGAGGAGATTCCAGTCTGAAAGAGTATTTTCAGCGTGTTAAGTATGTCAGGCATTTATTATCTTACACACTCTTGTCTTTCTTTCATGTTTTCTGAAGCTGTTTTTCCCCACAACCTCTTTTAATATTCTGCTACACCCTATATATTCTTGCTGATACATCGGGCAAGCTAACAAGGCTCTGCTCACGTTTCTCACTTGAGCAGTAAAGGATCAAATGATTAGGAGAGCACTCAATTTGTACTGTTAATTATGTGAATTTAAGTACAGCAGTTTCCAGGCTGTAATAACCATAACTCTTTCCTTTTAGGAAATGTTGCCATTTAGAGTTCACCACTGCAGTGGGATTGACCCACAAAGCTTCTAGATTCCTTTACTGAATTGTCAAAGAGAATAGTCCTGGAAGATTACTCTCCTTGCTGTGTTTGTGAATTCAGTATGGTGTCTATGATTTAGTTACTCGTCAGGAAAGAAAAAATTGTCAAGGGACATCACATGCCCTGAGAGAGGGCAATCACCCCTGCAGAAAAAAATTGGCTGTGTGATAAATGTAATTATCTGTATTTTCCTTAACAACACCATTGTGTTTTGGGAAAATAGAATTAAGAAATGTGGAGAAAAAAAAAATCTACTAATGGGATGATTTACATATACTTAAATGCTTTTCACCCGGTATTAATTTGTCAAAAAGAGATGGTAATTATTTAACTAGTATGCATTCACTGATCATCGCAGATACAGTCAGTGTATCTGCCTTCAAATAATCAATGAAAGCTTCAAAGCTTCACTTGGACTACAGAGAACTTTTCTATGCCTTTGTCATGAAAGTGCAGGACAGAAATATGTGGAAATATCCCACTTCCATTGCTTGAACTTTGCTTAATTCCAGAGTGTATATACCCTGTTGAGTATGAATTAAAGCAGTAAAATTATGCAGCAACTATGCAAAAATTCTTTCAAGAATTAACTGGAATTATAGCAACAGATGAGCCAGTTGATTGTTCTCATCTAGTTTTCCATTTCATAGTGCAGAAAAATTCAGTTCTAGGAAGAAAAGTGCCTTGTAATATAAAATCTTTACAGGCAAATGAGCTTTTCTCATTTAAACAAGAGTAACTTTACAAAGGACACTGTCTACAAATAAGGAAGGACATTTGTAGGAAGAGAGAGGGTTATATCTCACCTGATAAACCTTATTAATACACATAGCCAAGCTGTGCTGCATCACCAAGAGCGATGTACTCAATAACAAAATAAACCTACTTTTTGCAAGGGTAAGCTGAAGTGTGATACATATGTGCCTATAGACACATAGTGACACAGACAGAAATGAAATCCATCATATTTATCAAAGATACTAACCGTGGTACCCATAGCAGGTGAACCCACTTAGTACCTGTGTAACTGAACCAAATACTCTGCCTCATTGCACCTAATTTAACCTAATTTCCTTTCTACTTGCACTTATTGGAATGAAATCAGAAGTCATTGGCAGTATTTTTTTTAAAATTATTTTTTCTTAGGCCGTTTTGTACAAAACAGCCTGAAATTTAATTCTCCAGGGAAAAATTCTATATTGCCTAAGGTAAAGCAAAAATCTGGACAGCTGAACCAAGGAGACAAAGAACATCACTTGCAGACAAGGAATTGGCCTGGAGGAGAGCTGGAAAGGGAGCTGCTCTTTCTCTCAGTCACAATGCCACTCACTGGATTACAGCCTCTGCAACTCAAGCTGGCTTAACTGAAGTTAACTAGTATGAAGTGGAAATAAGTATATATTGAGATGTTAGTCTCAGTCTGCTTCGATCAGGTATTTAAAAAAAAAAAAATCCATTTTATTCCAAGCGCTCTAGAAGATTCTGTTCCTCTACTTGACCCCAAACATGCATGACACCATGGAGGTGGCTGCCTTATTTTTGTTATGGTCCCCTACCCTGCTTTTGTAAAAAGTTATCCTCACTTGCTTAATCTACAGACCCAGAGGGATGTCTTGGAAGACACCTTAAGTTTTGTCTGCCTTCCCACCACCAAGCCCGTTGCTCTAAAGATACTGTAAATCTTAAGAGAGAAGGTAACATCAGCACTGAGACAGAGCAGTCCAACATCCTGGCATGTAGATTAGTCCAAGAGACAGTGCAATATTATGGCATGTACATTATTTTCAGTCCATTAAGTCTAAAACAAATCTGGTCTCTTCCTATTTATTTTCCAGATTTATACCACAATTCTTGAACTAGAGATGTCAGAAAAAATATTAAATGGCTCATTCTGACTGTAGTTGCCAGCTAGTTTACTACAGTGCAGAGCAAGGAAGGTCCTTTTCTGGGACCTGAGATGAAAAGCTTTTCCCACCCAGAGTAAGATTCAGACATAATTCAAATATCTCATTCAAAATTCTGGAAGAGCAATTTTTAGTTGCCTTCAAATCATGGGCTTTCAAGGTTTTCATACATGAAAATTTCCCAACCACATAAATTTCAATTTGAATTACTTCATATTACAGTATAGTCTGAGTGTGTTGGTGCCAGTCTGAAACCATATGTCTACCACAAATGCAGAAAGCAGAAGTTATTTTGATAAGCCCTTTGATTCTATGAATTTGATCTGAGCCCCCCTCACAGAACAGAGATCCACTGGGTGGTCATTTCTTTTTAATACAAAGGGAAAGAGAAAAGAAAAATCATTGTCCCTTTTTAAAAGACATCCTACTGGAGTGGGGCAGGGGAATGTGGGTGTCTCCAGCATGCTGGAGACCCAGTCTTTGAATAATTTCTTTAAACCAACCTTAAGATGCATCCCAACCCCCAAATCTCACTCTCTAATAATAATGTCCCTTAATTATTTGTGGGCAGTAAGCAATCATAACTGCTGAATATTTTCAGAATATAAAGCAGTGTAGTAGAAGAGGGAATGAGCATTACCTCTTTCAAGAATGGCCTCTTTCCTGGTGTTTGGGGAATACATGGATTTAAGTTTCTTCAGGCAGACTTTATTCAGAAAGCTTGTTTGAAAAGGAAAAACAACTGCCTGTATTACACACCTGCACCTGTTTAGCACTGTAACCATCTCTATATTGCCAGCCTCTTCCTTGTGTAATAGCAAGAATATTTGCTAGGTGGCATGGGAATATATTTCCTAATCCCCAGCTGAAATATTTTCCTGCTCTGTTTTTTTTCCCATGGGTTTTGTGGTGCAGGCCAGTGAAGCCAGAGGAAGATAAAAGCAGTGGTGGCAGTTCACATCAGCTGAAGAAGAAACCCACAGTCCCTTAATACACCTTCAGATGAGTTTTGCCTCTTTAATGAATTCCTCCTCAGATACTTCAGACTTTTTATGCCTTCCCAAAGCTGCAGGATTCCTTCTTTACTACTGTGCAATTTTAGCTCTTTATAAGCTTTGCTCCATCATTATTGTAATGTTTTCTCATAGGCACAGTGGTGTCAGATTTTTTTGTTTTGCCTACTATTGCCGACATATCTAGACAGCTTTAAAGAAAAAAGAAGAGACCGTCATTGGTTAATGTGATGCTAAAGTGCTGCTCTGCAGCAGAGGGTTCTACAGGAATGGTGCAGTATGATATGTAATGTTCTATATGGAATTATGCATCAAAAGATAGTATAGATGATAAGAAGTCTGAAGGTCATCACTAGGTGGTTTCTTGTTTAACCCAGACCTGTGTTAATGAACAAAGTTTTGTTCTTCTTAAGAGATTCTCCACCTCAAAGGCACTAATATGGTGATTTTGTGGTTAGAAAGCTATTTCCTACTTTCTTTGTCATGCTTGAGGTATAGTTTAGGATTTGCCTACAAGTTGTGGGGACTGTGTTAAAGAATATGGCATCGTTGACTTGCTCTTTTCTCAGTGGCTTGTCTTTGTTAATTTTAAGGCTATTTGGTTTAATTTAAAATGATGTTTCATTGTGGTACTTACTGCATGGATCTGGTATGTTTTTTGGGAATGCTTTTAGAGAATTAAGTTTCAACAAGGTGCAGTAATGTTTATACATGTTTAGGTACATTTAAGCATGAAATTGGTTCTTTTTGGAAATAACAGATAGACAGATCCCTGAGGCTATTGCCTTTATACCATTTCTCTATCACTAGAAATGAACTTGGCTGGCTGTTATAAAAAACCCTTCACTTCCATAACAGGCAGAGAAATGTAATTGCTTTTTTAGAATTGCATACCATAAGCTCAAGGGCTCTCAGTGTATTTTATTACAGCTGCAGTTGACTGATGGAGATTAACCTTATGCTAATCACTGTAAATGTAAAACCTTCTGTCTCAGATGGTGCTTACTACAAAGGTTGCTGGTGTTACTTATTCATACAAACAATCAGATTTTTTTTTAGTTGTTTAGAAGCCATTTTAAAATCTGAAAAACTAATACATTACTTCTGACCATCTATAATATTTATGGTGCACTTCCAGTCATACAAGATATACTGCTCCTGAGTTTGGACAGCAAAGAGGAAAACTCTTCGAAGTCGATAGCATTTAAACTCTTTAAAGCATCAACTTTCTGAAGTAATAATATTGTTAACATTTTTATAAGTGATTCTTCAAATTATTTAGTCCCAGTCATGTGTCTTGCTTAATGAGATGGATATTCAAGCCCAAAAGAATAATAAGAAAAAGATTGTTATTCTGGAGACTCATATAAAGAGTAAGGTATAATGCGTATTTTACATTTAGTTCTGAATTTTGCACAGTAATAATTTCTAGCCTTGTTAATGGTATAGACTTCTGTCTCATGTTTTGGGAGGATATAGCACAGGATGAGACTAGGTTATGACAGAATACAACCCAAGTCCACCCTGTGCTTTGTTTTTTCATTAGAGAAAGTAAGAGCAACACATTCGACCTCACATAAACATTTTCATCAAAGTACTCTGGACAACATTTAAGGACGTTTCTTCACCAAAGTCAACAATGAAAATCTCAGAGGCCCCTCTGGTCCCAGAATTTCCCTTCCACCTCTCCCCACCTCATAACTCATTAATTGGTTTGGGCAGATGCAACACTACATTGGCCCCCTTTGGTCTCAGTGAGCCATGGACACTGAGTGACTCAGTGACTGTGACCTGAGTACCTGCTACCACCACTGTGGGCAGCGTTCACCAGAGCCTGTGCAAGTAGAAACGAGCTACAGAGGACTAGTTCCAGGTTGCTAGAGATTTAGGGATTAGTCTTTCCTGAAGGTGATACTTGGGCACAGAAAAGCTGATGTCCTGAGTGTTTCTAAAGGGTATTTTTATTTTATGAAGGCTGTCACAACTGAAAAACAGTAGTTAGGCTAAAATGATGGGGCCATGCAACATATCTTTTGCATAGGTATGTGCCAGGGTCTTTAATAAAATCTTCACTGGGAGTAAACCTGTAAAATTATTTCAAAGACTTCTGTAGGTAATCAAACATTTATATTATACTGCTATTATTCCATTACTAGATGGTGTATGTGGTACTAAAAAATGATGTATTTTCGTAATATAAATGCTTTTAGAATATCCAATCGCTGTTAGTCTTTTACAATATCTACCTTTGCAGAACCTTAGTTTGCTTGTAATGCTTGAAGGTTTGTTATTTATTCATCTGCATCTTAAGTTAGACAGCCTTGGTATCTCAGCTGTCTATGGCAGGGCATGTTGATGAGTGTTTCTAGAAAGATTTGGCATAAGCTAGGTTGATGATGGCAGAGTGGTGGGTAGCATATGTAGTGCGTTATCACTGTATGTTTTCAGTGTTGACAGGAACAGAAGAAAGCTGACATAACGCATCTTGATAAGTAATATTGCTATTACCAGTGTCACTTTTATCATCAGCTATGCAAAACATTGACCTAGGACTCTGATTTGATGTTAAAATAACACTGGCATGTATTGACATATATTTCATATTGTTTTTGTCATGACATTCCTTGGCAGGAGTGAGATTACTGCATATTGCTTCAGTTTACTTGTTAGCATTGCCCTTAATATCTCCTTCAGAAGGCAGTATTTATTTTTGTGCCTGTTCTTTTCTCCTAGAGACAAAGATAGCATTTATTGGTTTGGGTATGAAAAGCTTATAGGTAACATTTTTGTATGAGAGGCTGTCATACAATTGATTTCATTGCCAGCAATTCAAGTAGTGAACAGATTCAATGTCATTCAAGGAATTTTTTTTTTTTTCAGAATACAAATCCATTTTTGATATTTTCATCAAAATTTGATGTCTAGAACAGCATACTTTTTCTGTTAAAAATGGAAATGTACTATTATGTAATGATTGATGTATCTTTAAAATACGCCAATCACTTGATTGCAATTTAAAGTTGATTAGAGGTTGCTAAGTTCTGAATGTGAATGACTGGTCTCAAAATACTGGGCTGATCTAGTGGAGGTAGTCTGGAAAACAACATGCTGCAAATTGCATAACCCTCCAAAGTACAGGAATCTTAGGGTGATATAACTGGTATGGACTCTGAATGGCTGGTGGGAACCTGAGCTGTGAGGCATTTACTTGCCCAGGTTCATGAAGACTTAGCACTCTAGATCTCACTGGAGTTGATTTGGCCATAGACTTTTACATTTGCTGTAGGTAGGTACAATGGCAGGATGCAGTAAGTGTGGGGTTTTCTCTAGAGCACAAACAGCTCAGCAGTGCACATTTGGACAGAAAAGATCTTTTGTGAGAACTGAGAGGTGCTTGCTGGGACCTGTGAGTCATGGGAAGTGGGACCATAATGGCTCCTAGCCCAGCGATGCCTTTGCAGCGCCGATCTGCAGGTGCTGTGTGGTCTCTTGTCCATGCACACATGCACACCCCCTCTGCAGCTTGGAGGGCCATGTTTGAGGGAAAGGATCACCACTGTGCTGTGACCAACTGGATGGGAGCCACTTTTGGAGGGCCATGTTTAAGGGAAAGGAGCACCACCGTGCTGTGACCAGCTGGATGGGAGCCACTTTTGGAGGGCTATGTTTAAGGGAAAGGAGCACCACCGTGCTGTGACCAGCTGGATGGGAGCCACTTTAGTGAGGAGGATGAGTCATTTGGTTAGCACAGAGCTGTGCTGTGCTTATTAAATTAGGTGACGTGTTACACAATTAGCCTGTATTTGCACGGCTGGTGACCCAGACTGGCTCAGGTCTCCCGAGCTCTGGAGCTTAGGAAGGGATAATTTGGATCTGTCTGTAGTAATCATCCAAGAAAGTTACGACCCCGGAGTCGTGAAGCTGCCTCGGGGAGCCACCAGGAAAAGGCGACTGTGGGGAAGAGCCCAAGCCCTGGCCCTTGAAAGCGGTAAGGATCTGACACGGAGCCACGGGGCAGCAGCTCGCCTTGCTCGGCATTCTCAGCTGTGGCTCTTTCCAAATTTAGGCCTCTGAACTAGGTATCAGTTTCTTACGAGAATGAGGCTATAGGAGCTGCCTCGCTGGATCAGCCAGAACCCCGGCTTGTCCGGTGTCCTGTCGCAGGCTGTGTCTGAGGGCTGACACCTAGAGAGCAGTGTGAGAAAGGGGCCAGCATTATCAACCCAGCATCTCCCCATTTGCGGGGCAATTACCGTATTCATCATTAGGCACAGAGTATGGCAGGGAGTTTCTCCTAATGAAAGTCTTTGATGTTGTTTAACTAATTGAATATTCACTGGGCCAGCCCAGGGGACCTAAATTGTCCTTTTCATTCCCATGTCCTGATAAACAGCTAATCCTTAGCTGCTTCTGCATTGCCCTAAATATTAAGTATTTATATGGATGTTTTTTGTGGAATTTCTATGTATTTGTTAGATGAATCCCTCTTTGGTACCTCATACAAACCTAGTATTTTAACTTTGTTTCCCCTTAAATATTCTTATTATGGGCTTTTTTTCTCCCCCTAATGATTCAATTTTCCTCAGAAAATTTCAAGAAGCTTGTCATGGTTCTCTGCATTCTAAACAGAATTTAATTGAGTTTTGAAAATCTCTTACATTTGATGTCAAAATCTAACCGCACACAAATTCTTGGTGGCTTTTCTGTGCACCTTCCTTTGCTGCTACATGAGTAAATTGCATTATTTGCGTATTCTTCAAAGATATCATGCCTCCATTTTATTTTATTTTAGATTTAATTTTTCAGTAATTATATTGTAATTTTATAACATCAATAATAATAATAAAGCTTTTGCATTGCTACATATCTCTCAGTAGGCTCTCAGAAGTTGTGTTTGATAATTTATTCTGTAGATTTTTAAGATTCCTGGAAAAGTGTGCAGTCAATCTGAACAGGGAAGAAACGTGCAGATTTACCAGAGGGTTTATCTACTGATCAGTTGTAATGACAGATACAGTGTATAAAAATTCTTTCCCAGAATATACTTTCCAAGTGTGTATTTGTGTACAGCTGTTTTAAAGTGGTGGCAAACAGCAAAGAAATAAAAAAGAAAAAATAAACAGGATAAATATCTTAGAAGTGATGTAGAATTCAATGTTGCTGACTAAGAAATCTTGCAAAAGAGTTTTTCCTGCTTGTTTCAGGCTTGTTTTACCAGGTATGAAAGGCCACATTAATGCCTTTTCCTGGTCTTAAAATCAAGAGGCAAACACGGTTAGAAGGGAAAAAGGGATTTTACCTTGGTATTTATTTAAGGATCCTTAGGTGCACAACATCCAGGTTGAATGCACCTTGATGTACACTGCAATTCTTCACAAAAGGTCAGGTAAAACATTGTAGTTTTACTAATTAGCATATCTATCATAAATTCTCCAATGAGAGGCTCGAATGAGCCCCCCTCCCCAAGGAACCTTCCCCTGGATGGTTCTATCCCAGTTTACAAAATGTGTTCTGGAGAGGACCTTGGGGTCTGGAGCACACTGATCCCTAACTACGAAACCTCTGAAATGTTTAGTCTCTCGGGTTGACAAACAAGTCCAAGAATGTAGGCAAAAGGCATTAAGAATACAGAAGTTGTAAAAAGGCATAACAGGAGTATAAAATAAAAGCCAAAAAATCATCATGGCATCAACATGACTGCAAATGCTTGATGAACACATTCAGAAGAGTTATCCACTGTTGGCAGAGACACATTCTCCTGCTACCCTAGGGAAGAAGTAATGGTAGGCTATTTAAATAAATCCATTTGCACCACAGCATTTTTTTTTTTTATTTTGCAGTTGTGGGTGTCTAGCAGTCCATAGATGGTTGGTTCACTATCTGTACCTCCACTGACAGATAATAACCTTTTAAAATAGTGTCACAATCACGTGCACATGCTCTAAGAGAGATAAACTAAGTTTGGATGAGAAAACAACTTCTGAATTGTGCCACATGGGAAATTAGGGTTGAAACAAGCTGATAATTTAGAATTTGGTCTTCTGATGTGATACAGCATAATTCTTATGGAACTGTGCCTTTCCTTAGTCTTCATGGAATAAAGTGTATTTTTAAGTAGCAGGTGCAAATGTATGAAAGCCTATTTTATTTTTGTTTTTATGCGATCTCAAAAACATTGTAAAATCTTGCTCGAATCTAAATTTTTTCATTTAAAAAAATTTCCATTAAGAACTCCAGTCTCATGTGAGCAAGGCCTAGTGCATTGTAATAGGACAAGTATATAGTCTGCTGACCTAGCTATTTGCAAAAGCAAATCCCAAATTCTTGACACTTCACCTCCACCCACACAGCATTCTCCTGTCTTTCATTTTATGAACACACACACGCACAAAGACACGCAGTTTCTACAGAAAGCGTGCCAAAGCCTCTTAATCCTGAATGCTCTATTGAATATTTGAGGTTCTAGTAAATTGGAGTGAAAATGCAAGGACTAAGAAATATTTTGTGTCCTTTGTAGCAGACAAGGAGTTCTTAAGCAGACCTGATTTTGTTTTTGTAGCACAAATCCTCTCTATAAGCCTTTTTTTGCTGTTGAATTTTGCCAGGAACAGCTATGGGTCAGTATAGCCTTAAATCTTGTGTTTATTTAGTATTAGTGAGGAGCCAAACAAAAATGCCTGCCAATTGCTTCAAATCTGTGACCATGGCCGTTTCTCATTGCTTTGGAAGAAGAATAAAGGCTGATGACAGATCAGATGTGCAGATCCTTCACCTGCAGCCTTCTGGCTTGTTTGTGACCATCAGATGCTGCAGTGGTTCTTGGCTGCTTGCAGGCAAAGGGCAGGTTCCAGTGAGTGCTGCAGAACAAAACCTGTCATCTCACAGTTGCCTAAAGCTCCTTGCTTGCTCCTCAAATCCTTCTTCCAAGGCCTTAGCATCAGGATTTTTGGGTGAAATGCTTCCCTGACTCCTGAAGGTTGTAACACCATTATAACATTCAGTAACTGGGTCTGACATTTCTGACTAGGAAAAGACTTTATCTGAAAGAAGGTTTCAACCTTTGGCAGTCTGCTTTCTGATGCTAATGGTGGAACACCTCTTTCAAAGCTTATGCTGAAAAACACATCTGAGAAGGAGTCTGGTATCCGGGTCATTCTTCAGCACTGTAGGAAACTTGGGGTAGGTTTCCATCATGTCATTCAAAGAGAGACATATTCAAAAGCAGTTCTGTCTCTCCATTCTGGTGCTTCCACTAATCATTCCATCCTGGATCCAAGGCAACTTCCAGATAAAAAGTGAATAAAAACAAATATGTTCTGTTAAAACATTTTGTTCAAGCAAACTGACTTTTTTAATGTGGAAGAAAATACTTAAATTAAAAAATCCTGATCCACTGCAAAACTGCAAAGGACATGGGATTTCCTATGTACAATATAGAGTCTGTTGAAAAAACATGCAACAAAACACAGCATCTGACTTCTACTGAAATTAAAGGCAACCTTTTAAATTAATGGAATTTTATCATCTGCTAGTATATTTGGTAATTTTCTAAAAGAATCTTTATTGGAAAGCAGAAAAAATGTGATTTCTTGGTGCAAGGGGGCTTTTTAGCTACTTCCAAAAATAACTTGATTCATTTCCTTAACTTTCAAACTGTTTTCTCTGTGCCAGTTTCTGGCTAGTCAATAGACAAGACCTAATAGGCAGGTCAGATGCAAAGTCAGAGACTGGAGCTGAGAGACAAATACTGCATGAGGGAACTACATTTTGGGAGAATACATGTCACTGATTTCACTTGCTTTAAGAGTCAAAGAAAGGGAAGAGGACTGGGCCTGTGGGTACATCTGCCTTTTGCTTTTCTTGGACACCTGAGCTGTCCCCTTGACCTGTAGTCTCTGCTGTAATCAAAACAGAGCTGGATGGCCTTGGCAAGACTGAGCTCCTCATCACTTTCTTCCTGAAGAGAGTTCTGTAGTCAATAGGAACATAGTCTAACACTATGAAAAAGAATTTGACATAAACAGCACAGCAGTGCCGTTTTCTAAAAATTCAGTGAAGAATATTTTAAAATAACCTGAAGATTTAGAGAAAAGTGTGCATAATTAAAATGGTATTGGAGTGCCAATACATTGCTGTTAGGATGTTCGTGATAATCACCTAGAGTTTCAGGTTTTTTGTTTTTTTTTTTTTTTTAATTTGCAACTAGATATGCTTCTGTGTTATGTAAACCAATTAAGCTGTTCAGAAGACATTGATTATGAACCTTTCACAGATTGCATGATGCCTTGTGCAGGCAGACAGGAGAGCTTTATTAAAAATGCTTGTCATTTCTTAATATTGTTCACAGGACATATAATCTCTGGGATAAAGAATATTTGCAAGAGTCATTTGCTGATGCAGAACAAAGACTTTTATTAAGTTCACATCTATTTATTATCTGTAAATCTTCTAACTTGTCAAAACATTGGATGAAAAAGGAATGCATGAGTTATAGGGTCTTTCCTGTTGACTTCAAATGAAAGGTGTATATTTTACGTCTGGTTTAATGATCCCTGCTCTTGAAAATTAAAACTATGACTGATATCTCAAACTAACAAACTGATAACTGAAATGCTTTCATTTTTTGAAATTTTATATTAACCTCCTATTTTACTTAATTTGAATTTGAATTTCGATCTTCCTCCAAGAGACATTTCTTCCCTTTTCAAAGGTAAGACCAAGTTCAGAAACTCAGAATCATACTCATTTTCACTCAGTTCCTGGGTAAAGTTTGACTTATTTCAAGTAACTTTAAGAAAAAATGGTCCAAAGTGATAAAAAAAATTAATTTATTCTGAAATCTTGCAGGATTCTTCTCAATCCAGGCATTTTAGAGCACTGCAGTATGCAAGCAATGTTTTTGCTGAATCTGTCACATCTGCTTTCAGGAGACTGTGGAGTCATCTGCCACTAAGGCAAAAGGAGCAAAGGTCTCTTTGAATGGCTACAAAACTTTGGACTCTAAAACCTGGAGTTTGAAGAAGATGCCATGTGTCTATAGCTAATAGAAAACACAGCACAAGAGAATCTTGACTTATGAACATTCATAACTTCATCAAAATCCTCCTTTATAGGAGGAGAGACAGAATCCATCCCATGTAATATATATCAGGAATGTCACTTAATGCCCATCATGAGGGTAATGAGTTCTCCCTGGTGGTGAGGGTGGTTTAAGAATCTGTATGGAATATACTGGAGTTACTGCCAGGGTCAACCTTGATTGTACCGAGTTTATGGAGTATTATAGGAAAGACAAGCTTTGAACTATTTTAAGGTGATAAAAATATTTACAAAATCTCTGATGTTGTAGTTCTGTCAGTAAATTAATTAAATTTCTTCTTTAATCTCAAGCTATGATTATTACATTCATGCCTTCCTCCAGTTTCTTAGAATGAAGATGCAACATGACAGTACAAATACATAGGAATCAAGTACTGAATCTACATTCTTTCTTACTACATGCAAAAGTGTTTTCCATTGCATTGTCACCTGTATTCTTATATTGGGAACTTCTGAAGAAAACCTCAGTAGGAAGTAAATGAAAGCATGTAGATTTTTGTTCATTTCAATTAACTCCCCTCTCCCTTTTTATAATCCTTTCATCATGTGATCCTTTTGGTTAGTTCATAGCATCTATGGAAAGAGTGTTATTTACACATTTTCAACTGAAACTCTAAAGTATTCTTTATAACACTGACAGGGTTTTACTTAAATTTGGAAGACTCTTCTTGAGAAGCCAGACATTAGTAGCATACTTGGTCATGAAGTGTTTTCTCACTACCCAGATTTGTTGGCTAAAGAAATTATGCTTGTTCTTGGTGCAAAATGTACTCTCTGCTGTTCTCCTACAGTTCTTCTATTCTTTCTCCTACACTCTAAAATATCCAAGGAATGGTACATGACTGTATTTAGTGAATTATTATGCCAAAGTGGAAAACTAAGAATTTTTTGAATGAGACAAAGTCAAGTGTGTATATATATAATATAAAATGATTTAATAAGTAAAAATATAATTGTTTAATTGGAACGAGCGTAGTTGTTCTTTCCAACAGATAAAGTCATATGAAAATTACCCTAGCCCTGTTAAACATGCAGTATTCTTGGTATCTGGGAAAGCTCAAGTTAAATGTTTAAAGACAGCTGCTTTTTAATGATTAGCACAGAGAAGAAAACAAGATTCTAAGTTTATTACCGTGCCCTCCTGTGAACGTGCAGAAGAAGCCAACAACCATTCAGCTTTACCTTATTGTTTGCTAGTAGCTGAGTGCCAGAATAATTACTCTTTGTAGCCAGCATTCTTCTGGGCCCACACAGACCTACTCAGAAAATAACTCATTAAAAGGACCTCTGAAAATCCTTGCTGAGAAGGGGAAAATATGACCTCTTCTTCAGTTTTATCACAGACATTTTGTTGCTGCTCCTTTAATGTTCAATTTTTATTTATCTTCCAACTGTGCTCTACATACTACAGGCAGCAGTCTGCAGAAGGAGGCATCTGAATTATCAGCCCACTGAGTTTTGTTAGTAGGGGACAGGTAAGAATGCTTGTAGATGAGCTTGTATTGATTATTTGTTAAGTGCCTGGCACAGATGACTGTAAAGAGTGCAGCTTCTGATGGGAAGCCTATTGCTGATAATGCAGGATGAAATAATCAATTTCTTAGAGATTAAAATACTAACTGCCTTCCCCTATGTGTGATTTGTTTAAAAGCTGAAAATTTAGCAGCTGGTATTTCCAACGTACTCTGTGTATCCCTAATGTACCATCAATGAGAGCTCTGTTCTCTTCTTTATGGGAAGGAGCTGAGGAATATGGGCTAGCTGGTATTACAAGACTTTCACTGCTGTCTGCTGGAATGACAGCAGAAAAAAAATGATGGCAGATCAACTAGAAGCCCTCAGTCTGTTCATATATGAGTGGATAACGACTAAGGTTTTAATTTGCTTGTGACAAATGTGACAGCATCGCTTTTCTTTTTTCAAAATACCTTTTTCTGATTGATAAAAAAACTTGTTAAATCCAGAGGCCAGATGGCTTTTGGAATCTTGAAAAACATAATTGAGAGTATGTCATGATAATTGAGTGAGATAACTCCAAAGCATGAAAGATGTGCTATTATCTGTCATTGGTTTGTGGGTGGCAGCTGTATGGCCTTTTGAAAATTTAACACAACTCTTTCTTAATATTCTTTTGATCCCTGCTCCAAAAATGTAGTTCTTCAGCAGTACAAGTGCCCAGATACAAGTTGTAGCAGTTTGGGAAAGAAGATATGATTTGAAAATGTCATTCTTTTTAAAAAAATAATAGTAATAGAAGAGTCCAAACACAGGAGAGAACTTTATAGAATCTGTGCTGCCAAAAGCAAATCACATCAGCCTTTACTTTCCTCCTGCCAGATCAATTATTTTTGAAAGAAAAGCTACTTTTAAATTAAACAAAACTTGTCCCAAACATTTTAACTCTCAAAACCCCTTACTTTTTACAGTTTTCAAAAATGAAAATATTTTAATAAACTAAACTGAAAAAGCCATCAAAAAATTAAATGTACTTTCAACATTGCTTAGCTGAGAACAGACAGCAGTAATAAAAGAGGAAAATTAGAGGAAAAGGAAACTTTTAGGAAATCAGAAAATCAAACTGAGGAGACAGATATCAGTGGAGACATGCATGTAGTACTGGAGGATGTGTGTGAGCATCTCACTGCATTTTGGTGTTTTGATGAGAGCAGGTGGAGCTGGTTGGTTGTATCAGGGACAGGAGGTGATGACAGGAGCTGTTACCTGGAGCATGGGAATGGGCACATGCAAGGCTCAAAGAGGTAGCTGCAGTCTCTGAGTGGGACTGTTGAAAACTCTCGTCTCCTCTCCTGGAAAGAGTTTTCTTTGCTGAAAGTGCTGGCAGTGAGAATAAATTTGAACCTGAAGCTGTGCTCCTTTGGGTTTGAGGACAATTTTTCTAAAAGTAAATGCTACAATTAGCATTGTATCAGGGTACAGAGGGCCATGGTTGTCAGACTTGGATGACTGGGCTGTTCACACTGTGTTGAAATGTTTTGGATAGAGTTATACCTGGGGAAACACAGAGAAAATGCTGTGAAACAAATGATGTTGTGTTTGCCAAAATATTGCTAAAGTGCTCTTGCTAACAGCAGGTTTGCCCTGAAGCACTGAGGGCCCTGACACCCAGCATATCCTCATAAGAGTCCATGAGGGATTTCATACACAACTGTTAACCTGGAGAAGTTTGAAGTGTAACTCAGCTGCTAAAGTGAGGCTGTACCAGTCCTCCCTCAGTTGCATCTAGAAAAAGCAGCAAGGCAGTGCTTCAAAACTGAGCAGAAACCCTGCACGGGTGGGAAGTGCTCAATCTCATCTTGGATCCAGATCACTGCATCCAGTGATCTGCATCCAGATCACTGCCAAACCTCGAGGGTGTGGTGAAAGACCAGATACCTCGTGCAACTTATGCAAGCTAGAGAAACACACATAGAGATGCAAAAATTTGTAGTTACTCTAATTGAAAAATTAGCAGGCTAATCACAGAGTTACAATGTTGTTAATTCCCTTTTCACTGACGGGAACAAGTTGAAGGAAGCGCTTGTCACAAACAACATTTATCCGAACCCTTTTACTGTTCAAGATATTATCATGAAGAGAATGAGGCTGTTGTTATTAAAGCACATAATTTTTCACAAGGTGCTTTTGGTTACTCAAGAAGCTTTCTCAAGCCCTCATGCACTAACTCATATCCAGCTGGAGCCACAGCTGGCAGGACAGGCCTTAGTGCAGAAGCAGAAGACTTTAATACTATGCCTTTGGCTTCTATGAGAGTGACCTGTACATGTAATTCTGCAGTCTTTGCCTGTGTACAGCAGATACAGCCTTCTTGTTCATTGCTGATTCCAGTGTGTCCTGGTGGTCTTGGGCTGACACTTGGCATTTTGAATTTATCATTTATTGTGTATTCAACTGGACCACTTATCTCCTGAGTTTATCCATTTGAGAAAGACTTTTGTGCACTACCTCCCACACATACCCTCTCTTCAGTCTGTTTTCTCTTACCATCTCCTCATTGTACTGTTCACTCAAGTGCACACAAACTCTCACATTCATGGGGTTTGTTATTATGGTGTAGTCCAGATACAGACATACTCACACTTGAAGTCCTTATGGTCCTATTATTGCATCTCATTCCCAGTGATCACACAGATGAAAGCAGCCTAGACAACTTTCTCATTTCTACCACTTTTATTTTCTATGCATTGTTATGGAAGGTGCCAGCATCTCCAGTTGTTTGCAGAAAGGTGGATGATGTTGATGGTGGGGCTTGCTTAAACTTGTGCTTTGGGCCCACTTGAAGTTACTTTTGTGTCTTTGCTAACAGTTTACTTGTTCCTTCTTCATTGGCCAGCAAATTTTATATCTGAATTTGATGGTGTTTGATATGTATTATGTATGCCAGATACTGGTTCTTTGCTTGCTCTGTTATCCTCAATACCAGCACACAAGGTTGCATTCCTGTAGTGAGCAACAACTTATTATTAATGATTTGTGCTTGTAGCCCTAAGGCTTCTATTCCACACTTGCCCTTTAAAGGCTTCTGCTATTATCTTGTGCTTGTACTTTTGGAAACATCTTTTAAAATCCCTTGTTTTTCTTCAACAGCCTTAAAGCTATGATAACAGGACACGTAGCATTAGCACACATATATCCCTTTTCTGGAGTCACTCTGTAGTTAATCCATTGTACAAAATTAATGGTCTTCTTATTAGATTAGCTCAATTGGTTAAAGCATATGCTAATAATGCCAAGGCTTGGGTTCAATCCCTGTATGGGCCACTCACTTAAGAGTTGGACTCATTGACCCTTATGGGTCCTTTCAAACTCAGAACATTCTGCAATTCTGTGACACATGCAGGGGTATGTGCAAGTACAGCTGTGATGCTGGGCACCACCTGCTTCCTGAACGTATTGCTCACAACAATGTCACTGGTGTGTTACCAAACTTGCTCTGCAATGTGTTTTGGAGAGGAGAACTGTGGAGATGCTCACCTGTGGTGGCAGCACCACGTGGGCTGGATTCTCCTGTGGCAGGACTGGCAGCGCTCAGTGTGTGGTGGCAGAACCTCAGCGCATGTGAGCCTCAGCTCTGCGGGGAGGGAGCTGCTCTGGCTGAAATCCCTCCGGCCCTCAACCACTCAGACATTTCGGGACACCGAAAGGCAAATGGCGGGTGTGTGATACTGTAAAATTGAATTTCCTTGCTAGCATCATCCCGCAAGACTGATGTCTCAGCTCTGACAGATGTAAATAGGTATTTATTTATCCTCCCAGTGCTTGGTTTGAAAACTACACGTGCTTATTGACAGGTGCAGCTTTTGGAAAAAGACTACGAGGGGAATTACGTCATATAGATTAATGAGAATGTGCTTCAAGGTTGCTGTGAGGGTGACAGCAGTATTTTGGGACTCTCTTACAGGGCTGAAATTGCAAGAAACTTACAGGAAAAAGAATAAATTCTAACTTTCAATTTCTCACGGAATAATCAAGACAGAGCTGTTCAAAAATGGACTGGAAAATTGGGATTTGTTTTGCCTCACTGCTATACTAATGTGACTAACCAGTGTGCAGCCTTTTTTGTTGGGCAGAGGAATCATGACACTGAATAAGCACATATTGTGTATATCAGTTGTAAATGTATCTGTTAATGTGCTGGTATGGATGTTCTACATATGAAGGCATAAGTCCTACGACCTTGTAAGGACTCCAGTTTCAATGCGGGTATTTTTCTTTATCTACAGGCACTGGATTTGATCTGAAGTCTCCCATTTCCCAAGGAGTCTTCTGACCATGAATAATATAATAATATTTGATAAGCAGTTCATGTGCATGTTAGACAGCACCACTTTTTTGTTTTAATTTGGTTTTTTTTTAAATTTATTTTCTTTTGCAATTAGCTCACACATTTTTCAGTCTACTTTTATCAGTCCTTACTGCCTTCTATGGAAGACCAGGTGGCAAGCCTGGCCACACTAGTGAAAAATCAGCAACAATATTTCAGCTTAATTTCTGGTTGATCCACACAGCAAAATGAACACAGGACAGCCAGAAGGAAGGGGTGACTACCTGCTGAGGGAGAAGCTGGAGGCAGTCTGGGTATGGGACTACCTAGCTGTGGTTTTGTGCATGGGTGATGGACTAGAGCAGCTTGACATGTTACAACAGAATGGTTAAACTTGGGAGATGTTGCTTCTAAGGAGGTTTAGGAGACTGAAAGCAAATAAGAGGTTTAAGGGTGTCAGTGATACTATAAACATGATTTAAAGACCCAGGTCATCTTAGGGTCTGATATACGATGACCATTTAGTCACACTGCATGTAATTAAGTCAAGTAAGCATAACAGGGAAGGTATTTTACTTGCCCTTAGCAAAAGAAGGAAATTAAAGATTATCTTTACTTACTTTTCATCAAATTTAGCTGCATATGTGTGGAGCAGTATCAAAGAGCAATTACAGTTGTGTAAAGTCTGCTGGGCTGAAGAGCTAATTAAAATGATGTTTGAAAAAAACCACTTCATCTGAATGAGCTCTTGCATTTTGAATACTAGATTAAAATTTTTTACTATTATTCATTTGCTCTTTCTAGTGCTTAACACACATCACACATTCATTTTCAAAAGATACTTGTCTGCATTTGAGCCTGTGTTGATGTATTGAAAGAAGCAGAAATTATCCGCTGAAGGTGATAAAATGGGAACATCAGAGGGCTTGGGGAAGCTTCTGGACCACAGCTGTCCTTGGGAATTTTGGCACAAACTTCATCTTGACTGTAATTTCATCCTGGACTTTTGGAATGAGTTTAGCTTTTTCCTCTGAAATTTCACAGAGGGAAAGTTGGTGTTCATCTGCTGCTGTTTGTAAGAGGTTTTAGAAAAGCTGGAGCTCATCTCACACAATAAACAGCTAATCCATATTAGGTTACTGTGATAGCTATAGTAAGTCAGGATATGAAGATAGGCTGAAGCTTCTTGCATCTCATTAACTGATAATTCCATCAGACTAGATTTTTTTCTGTCTCGAGGAGGAGACAATGTCTCTTTGTGGTTTGACTTTAGTCTGAACACAGAAAAGGAGTTTAAGGAGAGATTACAGAACTCGGGCTGTGATTTTGGATCGCCCCTCTCTCTGGCTGGGTGAATGATGTTAGCTGTGCTCTCTCTGAGTGTCAGAGCTATATTTATCACTCAGGAATTGTGAGCATGTGAATTTGTGCTCTGACCAAAACAGTGCTTCAGTCAACATGTTTCTATGTCATGATGCACTTGTTATTTTGCAGCTATTTACTCATAATTTCCTTTTCTGTTTTTTAAACAAATAAATATCTTCAAAGGAAGAACTAGATGTTTCAAGAATGAGGTTTTCTCAGGGTGTTATTTTATTAATGGAATGACTTACATTAGCAAATCAGTGGAAGAAGTGGTAACGTGAACCAGCATATTGAATTTCACTTTAGCAATCTGTATTCCAGAAGGAAATCCTGAGAAGCAATCATTGACAATGGGACCTCAATTTAAATTACAAAATAGGCAGTATGCTGAATGCATATAGAGCATATGAGAGATTAAATGGAAGTGTTTGTGTTCACAAGGTAACCAAGACATTAAAAATGGGCTCTACAAGTAAGGACTACAGAAGCTGTGGTAATGAAAACAATAATTAATATAATTTAAGTTACTATCCCCAGGGCAGCTGTAAATTGATGGCATTAATTATGCAACAAACCTGTTTGTAAATTGATGACATAGGAGCTTATGGAAGTAATCTAGAATAACGTTTTCATTTTGAAGCTTTTTGGCAATACATTATGCAGCCGCCAATAGCCACCAATGGATATTCAAAGGTTATTTCTATTAAACTCTGTAATTTGTATTCTTCAAAAAACTAACTAACATGAAGACTGCAATTAAAAAAAAATCAGTTGTTTCATGTGCATAAGGTTGATTACATAACATAAACCAGGATTCCTTAGTATTGAATTCAATAGATGTCACATTTGGTATTTTTCTGCCACTATATTGATTCAAGTGAATTCCAGCAGCAGGGAATGTATGGCATTGAATGACTTCTGATGTTGCTACTGATTATGGAGAAAAGATGATAAGAAGTTTCATGTATGTTTTGATAAATATTTGAATTTTAAGCTTGTGTCTTCATTGTTTACCTCCAAGTATCAGAGTGGCTATCAGTAGATGTAATGAAATGCTGGAAGCCCAGCCTGGTAATTTCTTTTCAGTTCTTCAAGGTTAGAAACATCAGCCAGAGAAAGAGATGGTAACTGAGATGATTATATGAAAAAAGGTGCAAAAATGTTTTTTCTACCTTAAAAAAGGAAGTAGTATGTGACAGTTCCTTCTGCTTCACATTGTTCAATTAAAATTTAAATTTTAAAATGTCGAAGTATTTTTACTTTTTTTTTTTTTAATCTATAAAATGAAAATAACCACTTAAAAATAATTCTAACCAAGAAATATTTCTCTTTTGTTTTCCCCCAGTGGCAATGTTTGTGTTTTCTGGCTAGTCAGTGCTATTTGCTTGTCTAGGTTTCTGTGAAGCAGCTTAGATTGCATGACCAGTTTTACCAGCTGGAGGTTCCTGTTTCTCAATTGCTATGAGTGAAACTAAGAGGAACACAGTCCTGTCACTGCTTCATGCAGTATCTAGCAACTTAAAACTCTCTGAAATGCAGTAATTGTATTTGCTTATGTATGCTTTCTAAACTCTAAGAAAATAACATACACTAAGGGAATATAAATAAAACCATGATTTAATGGCATCTGCCACCTGAAAAAATAGTCTTGTTTGCCCATTTTTATGTATTTTCCAATCATAGTTTTAGCTTGCAAGCAATTTTGGTGGTTATTTCCACAATGTCTTTAGGTCAAATACAGAAAAGTTTTCTTTGTGTGCTTTTTAATACCAAAGCAATAAAATTGGAAGTGCAGGGTAAGACACAACACAAAATTAGGTGATAGCAAGATCTCTCCATTACTGTGCAACAGCCTGGAGCCTCTAGTCTGATTTCTTGTTTGTATTTCCTCATTACAAATATGCAGATAAAATAGTGGGAGTTTAGCAGTGCTGCCACCTTTGATTGGAATTTGCCATTAATCTGCTTGTGTTTGGGCTTGCTATTTTCACACTTATTCCCTCTCTTCCTTTTTCTTTTGTAAGGAATATTTTGCCTTCTGACTCAAGAATGCCCACTGCTACAGAACAGCTGCTATCAAGTGTCAAAACAAGAGCATGACTAGAGAGTGAGGTAGAGGGGGAAAGTGTTTGTAAAGACAACCAAAGTAGCCGAAGTCATCAGCTGCTCTTCCTAATTAGAGAGAGAAGATGAAAGCAAAACTAGAGGTCTTCAGGAAAGCAAAGGCCATCTCTAGCTGATTTTAGTGTAGACCCAGGTACTGTGTACAGGGGCAGACCCCGGACTGCCATGAATTGTGTCAGCTGTACAGAAAGCACTAATGCTAATGTGGTGGGTGCAGGTAATCCAGCACCTTGAAGGCACCTTAGGGAGCAGCAGGTACCTGGGTGGAGGCTGCAGCCCTGGCTGTGTTGTAGGGACTGGCAGCTGCTCACTAGTGAGTACATCCTTGAGTACTGATGGTACTCTGCTGACTTTTATCAGGAGCAAGGACTAAGTGTTTAATATGCTGGGTAATAATACTTAAAAATTGTATTGTTGTTTTATAAAAAGCAATGATCAGACTCAGGCACTTTAGCTCCTAAAAGAAAGACAGAGTTGTTGTTTCTCCTTCACATAAAATAACAACCTGAACTCCTGGCATGGTGGAGCATTTAGCTGTCACTCTTTTGCTGTTGATTCAGGCCATGCATTATATATTCCAGTGCTTGGTCCCTTGTGTGAAATGGAGGGGGAAGTAAAAGTAGGAAAGCACCTTGTACCTTCACAGCTGGATGTGTCTGAGAGAGCAGAGTTCTTCTGAAGTGTTGAGGAAAGAGCAGTTGACAGCATTTGTACAAGTAACCTGCCTCTGTTTTGCCTGAGCACTCCAGCAGGCAGCTGTTAGTGGAAGTAACTAATATTTGCTTAGAGTTTTTTAAAACTGGAAATTTGTGTCTATCATTTTTAATATTCCAGTCACAAGATGATCAAGTAATGTAAACCATAATTCCACTCTGTTCCACAATTGCTATTTACTTATGGATGCAAATTACAAAGAAGCATAATGAGAGTCATAGCTCTTCAATTTGTTTCACTTTAAACAAGCAAGCAAAAAAAAGAAGAGCCAAAGTAATAATCCTGTTTTCCTGTATGATTCAATATGGTTCAAGCCTCTGCATATTAGAGTTCATTGAAAAGACAATTAATAGCCATAAGGTTTACATCAGATGCTATAACAAAGGAAAATCAATGTACTCCATAGTTTTAAATCAGAAAACGGAATTTTTTTTGCATCAACAAGTAGTGGGAAAGTCAGCATGTCAGGTTCAGTGTTTTGGGGTGTGGCTCCCTCTATTTACCTTGTGAAGGCACGTGCAATTTCTCTCCCTGATGTCTGGCAAGCAACTGAGAGTTTTACGATGATGTGGACTTCTTTTCCCTGTTCCATCTCCTGTGAGGGAGATGGAAGTGATAGGAGAGCACTGTGATAAAATTGAACATTTAGGTGAAAGTGCCTTTGTTTAGTCTTTCTTGTTTTTGGTGCATTCAGGCCCTATGTACACAGTCCTACTGAGAGGACAATAGGGAAAGGGAGAAATAAGCAGACAGACAAGTAATTAGCTGGTGTATGTGGCTGAATAGCTCAAAGAAAATGGAGAAGATACTTGAATCACAATTCATTCCAGATATTGCTCAGAATTAGCTGCATTTGCATTAGAAAATGTGAACATGTTTTGCTTTTTTATGCAGAGCAAAGTTTTTTCCTATTTGGTTTAAGTAGTTAAGCAAATACTCTAGGGTCTATAATTTGCCCAGATACACTGGTATAATTGAATTGTTGTCCTACTAAAGTGGAGTTAAACAAAGATAAAAACAGCCTTGAAGTGGATTGAATATGGTTTTCTGATTTTGTTGTGGATAATTGAAAGAATAGCAAGCTGTAAAACAAAAGTTCTCCTGTCTGGTGTGCCAGGCCAATAGAATATATAGAATGTTGATGAGTATAATCAAGGCAGTATTTTGTCTGTTAAATAAGGCTTTAATACACAATTACCCAATTAAAAAACCCCACCAAAACAAACACCAATATAGTTAATAACAGACATGCAAGTTATGTAGATTAATTATTTAATGTTATTCATGTTACCTCAACTCTGATAAAAATCATCTTTATTTGGGTAAAGAAGTTGAACTAATTTTGTGTTTTGTAGATCACTTCTCAAGAATCTGGAACCAAACCACTGACCTTCACATTCGTACCATCCATCGGACAACTTCCAACTCATTTTGAGGTTGTGGATATCTCTAAGTTCCTTGTGACAATTCCAGAGGATCCAAAGGATCTGAGCAACCTAAATATTGTAAATAAGGTAGATTTTTGTTTGCATTATTTTTTCCACTTCTTCAAAAGAGAAAGAAAATTTTATTCTGAGCATTGGTGAAATGAAGCTCTTTCCCTTGAATGGTTTCTTGGCTTGTGCCTGGTTTAATTACCAAGATGTGGAATCATTGTGCAAGAGAAGGCAAGTGTCTGCTCAATAGCTTGCTTTGCCTTTGGCAGAATTTATATTGGAAGGAAACCCTCGATCATCTCAATTCTGTCCTCTGTCAGTCGTGCAATGGCAGATAAGGGGAATTCCTTCTTGATCTTCATGACAGCAAAGGTGGTGTGCAAGGAGTGTTATCACATGGAAATTGACCAGGAGTTGTTCACTGGATCCTGGTTTCAGCAAATGCCAGTGCTGTGGCTTCTGGAAAATGTGCCAATCCTTTTCATAGCTGCATAGTAATGCATCAAAGTGGAAGTGAGCTTTTGATTTTTGAAAGCTTGTCCCTGTGATTTCCTGCAATGGTGTAGCCAGCAGCACAACATTCCTGGTTCTCCTTCATTTAGTCAACCCTTTGTTTGTTATTCCTTTCCTGCCTCACAACACTTAATGCCCTCTTAATTTATTCCATGCTGCTTGAAAGGCTACTGCAACTCTCAGGTTAATATTAATGCTTATGGCAATTCTACTTTTGTGTAACAGCTCCTTCCCTGGGACATTGCTGGGGCTGCAGTTCTGGATGCTCTTCCATGTAATAAACTTTTCACAGGAGTTCACAGCCCTCTGACCTGAATATATTCCAGCATTTCAGCATCCTATCTGAGAAAAAAGGGGTTAGGTCTGGGCAAAGACAGATGGATGGATGGATGTATTTGAAGAGACATTCACTGGAATATTATCCTCAGGTGGTTTAACTGAGTTACATTCACAGCTGCTCAGTACTGGTTTTGTTAGAAGTAATGTCCGGGACAAAGCAGAACCAGGTCTTCCTGTCATCCATCCCTGTGTGTTTCTCTGTAGACAGAGGAAACTTCTGCAGTTGATGCAGTTGTGACGCCTTCATAGCACAGATTTGTCCCTCTTCTAAAATGTCTAGAACCTGAACAATATTTCAACAACCAACATCAGATAATCAAAATAACACTGTCAAACTCATAATGCTGATATCCCCCTTTGAGGTCCAATATTTTTTCAAAGAAGTGAACTCCTGGACTCCTGGAGCTGCAAATGAAGTGGAAATTTGTAATTACCGTGTTCCTCAAGCAGCACTCAAATATGAGCCCCACTTCCTCTTGCAGTACACAATATGTCTATTGATTTACCTGATTCCTCCTCTGAGGGAAATATGATTTACAATAGCAGTTTCGATATTGAACGATTTAATGATATGTGTGTCGTATGTGCAGTTTGTGCTATTCCTGCTTTCATCCAAAGCATACTTGAGAAGTGACATACTGGATGTGGAAATTGCAGAAAATACGAAGAACAATTGTGGGCTGTGCTGCGACGCTTGAACATACAGTAAAGCTCTCTGACCTCTGAGTCTGTTTGCTCTCTTCAGAGAATGCCTTGTCTTAAGGGCCTTTGTTTCTTCATTAATATGGATAGGTTTTGTCCCAGATTTGTCTGTCAGACTCCTCTGAGGAGCATTGTCTGCTCCGTGGATCCCGCGGTTGGGGTGCCTTCCCATCGTGTCTGCTGTAGTCAGGTCTGACAGCTCATTCGGCTTGACTGCACCCTCCTTCTCGGTTCCCGCGCCAGCCCTGTCTCGGGCCATTGCTGTGCTCAGAGCCCCTGTTGCTCTGTGAGATGCTGGGGAGGCAGCCCCCACAGCATTGGCTGGGGGGCTGGAAGCTGGGACTCCCTGGAGAAGTGGCTTCTGCTCTGTACTCACGCCTAAATTCTTCATTTGCCTACTGCATCTTTGGTAGTGCAGAGACAGACACTACTGAAAGCCGAAATTACTTCACATTTTGGGGAACCCAAATAAAACGCAGTTAATTTGGATCTTTTTCCTTATATCTTTTCCAGTCTGAAGCAGTCTCTGATGAGCTGGTCTTAAAGAGTGGGGCCAAACAAGACTGTGTGTCCACTGTCTGTACAGACAGCACCCGAACGGCTTTCCAGTCCCTGGGCTGTAATTCAAGCAAAGGAGAAATGCAGGAGAATGACCTGTTTAAGGCTGAGTTTATCCTGATTACGGACTCTGGTGATGAAGATGAAGTAGCTGCAGCCTCAAACAACATTCATCAGCCTTCCAATGGCTTTGGTCCCATCAGTGCTCAGCTGCTGACCACGTCCCATGTTTCCCCTGGCACCGGGGCAGGGAAACCTCCTGGCGGTGGGCACCTTCCGGGTGCTGCACTTTCCCACGGTGCTACTGATCCACACAAACATCAGGTAACAAGCTCTTTAGACTCTAGCCATAACCTTTGCTTTCTAAACCTTTCAGGATGTGGAGCCTGTTTGTACAGCAGCTTGGTCAATTTGTTCTTTAATTAGCATTTTCATTGGCCATTTCTGTAACATTTGGACCTTAAGGGTGGCCCAACCCTTCTGACTTGTTGCTTCTCTATATGATTCTGGTGTGTTTGTGGAGCAGATAAAGAAGATCTCTTCTTTCCTTTAAGAGCAGTTCATCATGACAGCAGGTTAATCAGAAGATAACTTCCTAGCTAGTCTGAATTGGGTGGGGTAATTGAAATCAATGCAGCCTCGAGATCATTTGAATTATTAGCATCAGACTTCCCAGACCTAGATTCTTTTTTTTTTTTTCCTAAGCACCTCTTGCAGCCTTTTATGCAAGAGAAAGAGGCTGTAAAAAATCATATTATTCTGACTGTTGGATGGTACACCTGAGTTTGCACAGGTGTAAAGAACTAATGAAGATGAAATTTCTGTTTTATGTGAATCTTTATAGGTGCTTTTATTGAATGATTAAATTCTAAATTGTCCCTGGGGCATTTCCAAAAAGGGTCTTTGAAATGTTTCTTTTACAAAATTCATCAATCGAAGCTACTGCACGAAAAGTTAGTGTCTCCCATCTTGGAAGGAACTGATCTATATTGAAGGGTGTATATGCAATGGAAAATTCCATCTTTAGCAAAATAACAACATCCTTCTCACATGAAATAAATTCAGGCATTTCCTTTGACCTTGGTGGGGTTACTGTCAGTTGAAAATGCAATTCTTCATTGATAATTTAAAAACAAACATTAAGTGTGGCTACTTTGTTTCTGAAAATGAATAGGATTTCCTATCTTGTGTTGAAATACTTTTGCCACTCAATTTTTCATCAAATTCAGTGTCAGTTTTTGATTGAAGACATTGTGAATAAGAAATCCACTCTCGTTTGGGATTCATGGCAGTACAAAATGTTCATTTCTTCAGAGAAACTCCCAGTGAAGTAATGAGAATTTTCCATGAGGAAGGTTAAAGACGTGGGTAAGCATACATAGAGGAAGCAGCCTGTAAGACAATGCTTGTCCTGAGGAAACACAAATTTACTTTAGCAATGTTCAGGCTTACTTGGGTGTTTTTTTGAAAAGCTTTTACAGAAATTTTGTAAATTTTGGAATACTATACATAAGAGTTCCTATGTTGAATCTTTCTTAAGCTTCTGGTGACTTGACAAGTAAAGAGGGGTTTGGCTGATGAAGTAACAGAAGATAAAGATTACACAGAACAAGAAATCAAGCCTAACTTTGCTAACTGTTCACCTGCATAGGAAGAGAGGCAGTATGTAATATGGTAATTGTATATCTTCTCATTATTCTTTAGTTACAAGTTTAAAAGCCTGTACTTCCTCAGTTTTCACTATCTCAGTATCTTTAGCCCTCTCTATCACTTCATAAAAAGTTGCTTTTACCAAGCTGCATTTCACTGTTGTTCTGGTTCTAAGGAGTATCTGTAGGCATCATTCTTTCTGGCTTGATATGTAATGAAAGGTCATCAGTTCTGAAATGAAGGAAAACTATGAAAAGATTAAATAGATGCATGGTATATGTGTTGGTACATTTCCTTTGTACAATGGATTCCATATATCGCCTATCTTTTCAGTTTTTGGATTTTAAGGGCAGTATCATGTCCCTTTTAAGAATAATTGTATACAACATTATGTTAATTTAAAAGCATAATTAGACAATGAGTTTCCTGTCAGATGTGAAAAAAGCAAGGACCAGTATTGGGGAGGATTGTGTTGCAGGAGGGATCGCTCTAACTGACCCAGAGGGCTCATTCAGCTTCATTAATTTCTGACTTTTTTTAAATGAAAGAAAAAAAAGGGAAGGAAAAAAAAAAGTAAGTTTCTGTCCTGTGAGACATAAAGATCCTGATTGATGTTGGAAAATGCCACGCTATATTCAAAGTCTGAAAAAAAAAAATCTTTTATTCTGGTCATATTTGGAACATTTTGAAAATAGTTTAATGTTGTGTTGGGGTTTTTTCTGCCATTTTTATTTTTATGTTAAAGAGAGTCTAGCCATGCAAGAGAGAGTCAGACTGACTCCTGCCTTTGGGAATTTACCCTTTGGGTTGAGCAGGATGTCTGCTTTCCTGAATGTCAGGGCACGAGCTCAGCTTGGAGAAATTTCTTGACTCACTGTGGGGGATCAGTAACCAAAAGGAATTTTAGTTACTTGAAGTCACTTGACATTCCTCTGTCCACTGAGTGGCATCTGGTTTGGCTTTTCCAGACAAGTCAGGAATCCCTACAAACTCCTGCCGTTGCTTGGACAATGCACCTTCCTTGTTGGCAGAAAATGGACTGGTCTAAATAGCATTTATATTAACTGGGTCTCAGCTCACAGTCTGATTTACTGTGCTGTCTCCAGGAATTTTGTTTAGTTTTCCACGGTTTCCACTGCTTCCTTGTGACTTTCTGGTTCTGAGGTTACAGTCTTTGTAGGTAATTTGTTTTTATTTTTTCCCATCTATAAGCAGATTCTACTGAGATGGTAGCTGGGCCCAGAATCAGGTCTACATTGAAGACATGATTCACTCAGACATGATTTCTGCCTTTTGGACTCTCAGTTTGCACACTCCTTCCCTTTTCCTGTTTGACCAATACAAGTTTCAGAGTCTTGCTGGTATAACCAAGCACGTCTTTTGTGCCCTTCCAAAGCAATGTGACCTCACCAGAATGACCATTTGCCTCATGTCCAACTCAGTTCTGCCATTTCAAATGTGCTGAAGGTCTCCTGGGCAAGGCTCAATACTAATATTATGTCCACTTTGATAATTCTGGAATGATTATCTACAAGGCATCAAGTTCTTTTTCAAGTGCCTTGATCCCTTTGTGCTGATGTAACCTTGCCACCTATTTCAACTTCCTTCATACATTTTTGGGAAATGTTTATCTGAGATACTCCTGAGAAGAGATAAAGACATGCAGTTGAATCACAGACCAAAGCAACTCAAATCTATTTTGGTTGCTCACTTCTTCTGCACCAATCCAATTCACCTATGGGAGGGTTTTAAAGTAGAGAAACTGAACAGAAGAAAAATCCACTGATTGAGGGAAGTTATTATCTCACCTACTGGCACTTTTGAGGCTGCAGCTGTAAAACCACACTCAGTTTGGTGGCCAGCAGCCCTCAAATTCAAGAGAGGTATGAGGAAAGGAATGGGGTGCAGCACCAAGGTGTAAATATGTCTGGGGCACATGTGAGCAGAGCCTGAAGGAACTGGCTTTGTTGACTCCCACCAAGAGACAGCCAAGGAGGCATCTAGGAACTGCCCAGAACCCCTTGCAGGGCAGTTACAGACCTGACAGAGCCAAACTCTTCTCTGCAGTGGCAGGTGAGGCAGCAGTGGCTGCAAATTGCAGAGTGGGAGATCCCAGCTGGACATCAGAAGCAGCTTCCTCAGTGGGAGGTGGTGAAGCACTGGCACAGGCTGCCTGGGGGTGCTGGAGCTCCATCAGAGCTCTGGAGACTGGGTGAGACATGGCCACAGCTGACCTGACCCACTGGCACTGGGGAGAGCCCTGCCTTGAGTAGGAGGCTGGACTAGATGACCTCTGGAACTCACTTCCAACCCACTTTGATCACAATTTCCTGATCCTGTAAATAAGAGGTCGATCGTCTATAGATGTGGTTATTAATACTGTGTTACAATAGCAAAATAATTTCTGAAGACTTGATTAATGGCTCAATTAGTACAGCATGTAAATGTTCAGTGGTATTTAAACATGAAGAATACTGCAAAATGTCTTTATTTTACCTGCAGGAGCATATTTGTCATCTGCTATCATGAACATTTTTGTAGCTGCTTGTAAGTCTTATAAAGTTTTAACTAATTAGAAGTCACTGCACAACCTGTGCTTTTATTATGAAGTTTCATATTTGTTCCTTGTTTCCTTTTAATCTGTTGTCTTTGTAAGGATTTATCTATTCTATTTTGAAATATAGAGATTTCATACTCCAGCTCTGTTTTGGTAGTTGATCAACTTCCTGAATTCATTATTAAATTCAGGAGGCTGCTCCAAGTTATCAGATTTATTACCACACTGCTTTTTAACTAGTTAAATAATTTTATTTTTCATGAAATATTTAATAGTAATTTTAATAATTATTAAATACTGGTAAATTAGTCTCAATTTCCAGTATTTTTGCTTCTTCTTAATTAGCAGCTCTTTGAGCAAGAGTCGTAATTTCTCAATCCAATAGAATATATGTACAATGATATAAACAACATTAATTTTTATATTCCAATATTTGCCCTGTATTCATCTGTTGACTTTCCACTTTGAAATGGGATGCCTTAACACATGTGTGAAACAAGGGGAAGAAGTTAGTGTGGTTGTAAAGGCATTCATACATTTTTGTGTTTATTCCTATAAATCAAAACATTGACCTGGCTTTTCTGAAGTTACCCTATGCAGAAAGTGTCTTTGGTTTAAAAGGCTTGCTATTTGTATGATATCATTTAGCAGGAAGGGCTCACTGATTTTAACTTACAAGTGCTAATAGGGTTTTGAAGCGTGTATTTAGCCCATATTTAGGCATAGTTTTGCCCTTGAGAGCTTTTAAGTCTTGCTCTTCTGTCACAGTTTCTTTTAGCATGTGCTCTCACTTGAAACTTAGTTGTTTTGTTCTTATTTTTATTTTGTGATGTAGCAATAATATATTACATAATACTAATCATAATCATCATCATCATAATTCCTCTCTATTATGGGTAAGACATATGTATTAAAAATATAATTCATAGGCTGAGCCACAGCCATGAGCAAGATGTGTATTGATACTCAAAGTCTTTTATAGAGCTGCATAATTTTTTCAGGGTATCTAACAATAGTTACGTAGGTGTTCTTATATTTACATCAAGTTTGATGGAATTAGAGTCAATTTCCCTGCTTTCAAATTGCTCAGTCAAATGTTAGGTGACAATTTGTATCCTTTTGGTTTTACAGTTGACTTAACTTACTATTTCATGCTGATATGTTTTATTCATATTGTGTATACCTCAGTTTTTAATTTTAGCATTATTAATTCAGGAAGATTTTGAGAGAATTTCTTTCTTTAGAAGCATGAAACTGTATAACAGGTTGATAATATACTTGTATGCTCTAATTAGTTTTGACAAATCCTAATTAGAATGGACCCAAGAAAAAAGACACTCATGCAAGAGCTCATTACTGTTTTATTAGTGTATCGAAAGACTGTGGAGAAGGGGATAAGGACTCTTACGTGCCTGCAAACTGTCAAAAGCTCTGCTCTGTGAATGACAGGAGAAGTGAAAAGCAAACTGGATGTCTGATTTAAGTTGTTCCAAGCAAATTCCTCATTCTGATATCACAGTGCTGCAGAAGGGGTTGTTTACTGAATGAGAAAAAGAGCACTTGACTTGAATCCCATTTCCAGAAAGGCTGCTTTCCACTGAACTGTAAAAGTGAGATGGGACACTATTGCAATTTTTTAAGCTTCCATTGTGTCTATTTTATGTGGATGACATCACAGGATCCCAGACACTCATGGCACAACTGTCTTGGGTTTTACCTAAAATGAAAAATACTGTGGCCTTGAACCTTGTTTATATCAACAAAACTGGGGTGTCATAAACCCAAAGTACCACATAGCTTGTCTGCCTCAGTCACCTCCCAATGAGAACCTTATCCATCAGGCTGTATATCCAAGCTTAAAACAGCCCTATGCTTTTAATCCACACAGCAGTACTAATGGAAACCCTATATGCATGACCACAGGACTGAAATGTGGGGTGCTTAACAGTTCCACAGGTTCCACCTATATTAACAATTCTGTTTTGTTTTTTTTTTTTCTCTCCAGTTAATTTCTACTCTTTCCACCTCTGATCATCTTTCCTCTAAACCACCTGCTGTCCACTTAATTTCTCCAATTAATCAGAAAGTAGCGTGCGGTGCCATGGTTAACATGAATCAAGCCTCTTCGCTGGAAGATTCCTGTAACAACTGGCAGTCACAATCCGGGTTTTCTAAGCAAGACTCATCTCTCTACTTTCAGTCTGTTTCCCATAGTTCATCTCCCTCAATGTCTAAAATATCCTCTTCTGCATCAAAGAGTTGGTATTCCACTCCTCAATTGTCTGATAACCTACAACCACCAAGTGTCTGTAGTCCTGGCTGTGTTTGCAAAATGGGAGGCTTCACCACATCCTCTATTCCTGCAAGGAGTTCAAGTCTTTCCTCCAATCCTCCACGTTCAACTGAAATTCAAAGATCTTTAGCTCAGTCTATATCCCCCAGTTCTTCCAAAAGATTGAATGCTTTGTCTCCTCTCCCTGTACATATAATAACACATTCATTATCTCCTAGCCCTAAACCTTTGTCTCCACCCTCTCTTTATGGGTCCTCTTCAACCATATGTAGTATAAATGAGCCTTGCTCACAAACATTATCCAGAGGAAATTCAGCCAAGTCAGGAGTCAAATCCCCTCTGCCAACCAGACTGACTCTCTTAACTGCTATTTTGAGATCAGGCTCCTCTCAGCAGAGACCACTATCTCCTGCTTCTTGTCCCACATTTTCCCCTAGATCCCTGAGTTCGTCAACACTTGCAATAGATCAAAAGTGCAAAACAACACCCCCAACCCCCAAGAAATCTGTTATAAGCCCTTCTGTAAGCCTAGATTCTCCCAGCAAAGAAGATTATTGGCTTTCAGGATGGGCTCAGCATCTTTTACCTTCCAAGCCTCATCCCACTCCTCGAGCGAGGTCCCTTTCTCCTAAAAAGCACCTTCCAGTTCAATCACTTTCTCCAGACTCCCAAAATTCTCTGTCATCCCCTGTCTCCTCCCACAGAGGATCAGTTGACTCTCCAGATATGCAGTCTTCACTGCCTCCTCCTTGTTCCCCAGCTGCCTCTTCCTTATCATTTCCCACCTCTCCTTCTCCAGAAGGGTTGGGGTATTCTGCCTCCAGATCCCAGGGCCCTCAGAAGTCTCAGAGAGTACACACTTACTCACCCATCTTTACTTGCCGGTCATATCCTTTGCTTTCTTCTACCAGTCTTAGTGGTGCATTGTCTCCCACCCTAGAAAAACACTCATCTCCTTCCCCAAATCTTTTGCACTCAGCTTCTAGACCTAAATCAGATTCATCCCAAACATCTGTTCAGGAGATCAGTGCCTCCTCTCCTACCCCTTCTAGCATCTCAGAGCAGTGGTCTCCCCTACAGCCTCAATCTACCCCACTGGTTCCACAAACTAGTAGTATTAATTCCCATCCACTGCAATTTAGTTCTTCATTGGTGCAAGCAAATTTTAGGTCTAACTCCTCCTCTCCAAGACATGAGCATTCTGCCACCTCATCGGTGCTAAAGTTCAGATCTCCCATCTCAGACAAGTCACCAGGCACACTGCCATCAAGACCCAGAGAGCTGACTTCAACACAGTCTTTTTCCCTGCCTCCTGACCATGAAAACATCAAACCCAAGGTACTCTTGGTGCATGCTTATTTTATAATAGTTCTTTGTCCCTGTAGGAAAAAGTCACACCCATGTTTCAGAATACTAAAATAGAATAGTAAAATAAATGGGATGTGGAAAAAATGGGGAAAAGGAACATGTTTTGTATTAATAGTGAAGATAGTGAAAATGAAACCCTACCCTTCAAATTGCTAGCAATGTGTTCTGTATTATGGAGAAGATGCTGTAGGAATCCTTTAGCATAAAAAAGAAGATTCATGAGTGAGATTATTTACTACTAAAGATGGATTTGTGTTCAGTGGCTCTGATGTACATTTGGTACACATATTTGTGAAGCTTGCCCAAAATCCTGGTGTGTCAAAAATCAGCTGTGAGGAATGTTCTACTCACCCCATTCTAAAGTAAATCCATATGTGTTTCCAGGGAAAGTAATAGAGGTGTGGTGATCTGAGGTGCAGGGCTGAGCAAGAAGCAGTTTAATCTAATTGATATGAACTAGCGGTTCCAGGGATAAGTGAGTCCCAAGTACCCCATCCCAGCTGCCCTCCTCACTTCCCAGGAGTCTTTCCTCACCCCAGCCACCCTGGGACCAGCCCAGAGGCACTAATGAGCTCATCCTGAGCAAAGACTTGGTGGCCAAGGGCTAGCAAGGGAAGATAAGGACAGTCTCCTGCTTCTTCCCTTTCTTTTGTACTCCTCTGATCTTTGGTACTTCTCTGATCTTGTTGTGCTAGACAGAGGGTGAGGGGGAAAGAAAAGCCAAGCTTCCTATGGCATGAACTACTGCAAATACAAAAGTCTCACACCTGGCAGATCAGCCACGCTCCTGCTGTTTGTCATCCACCCAAAGGCGGGAGAGCTATCGCAGAGTGAGAATAAGCAATGATGGCAATTGCTGCAGGAGGGCTTGGGAACCAGGCACACTGTAGATTTAAAGGTGTATCTCAAGAATGGGAAGGGAAGGGTATCCAAAAACATGCAGCAGGTAGGTGAAAACGAGGAGCTGCTAAGCAAAAAGGAAGAATTAGTTGCAGAAGGCATCAGAGCTGCATGAGGCTTTCCAACCTCTTCTATCTTATCTTTGCACTCTGTGCTTCCCTTGTGCTGTGTTCCCATCCTCTAACTCCTAGCTGAGTTCTGTCCATCACAGAAAGTCTATCATAGTTTATTGATTTATTTGCTCACAGCACAAAATTACAGCCTGGTCCACCAGATCAAGTTGTGTCAGATGTGTTCCTGACAGCTTAGCCATGGCAGGGGTGACTTAAAAATGTTGATTGGAAATGAGAGGTTAAAATCGGCACAAAGTAGCAATTGTCATTAATGGTTCTTTTAAAATCCAAACAGGCCAAGAGGAACCATTGTGCCAAGCAGAGTGGTACAGAGTTGTTACACCCTGTCATTATTAGTTAATGAAACAAAAAAAGACATATGAAATTCCAAGAATCATAGAAATTCCAAGAAAAAAGCCCCTGAGACCAAAGTGTAAGGCACAACCAAGTCTGCAGATTGCAAAACAGTGGCAGCTCCTACTAGTTGGTGCATTGAGCACTGTGAGGTCTCAGGCAGTAAGGAAATCCTCTGCTTGTGACACAGAGCTGTTGCCTGGGCTTATATTTGCAGAGGTTGTTATACTCCTTCTGTCTTTCCTTCTGTCCTTCCTGCTGTCCCTTTTCCTACTATTTCTGCTTTATCATGCAATATAGTGGCACTTTGGAAAATGCCCCACCATTCCATGGAGACTGGGAGAATGTCCACCAGTATAACACACTTGGACCATTAGTCCTGTCTAATTTTTAATCATGTAGACAAAGCTGGCTCAGCTGGAGGTGTGGAAGACCTAAAATATCTAAATCTAATGCATCTGGGTCTTCAGTGCAGGAAAGGTCTCTCATGGCTTTAAAATGTGAGTCTGAGACCTCATCTACAGTTAATGACACCGTGCATTCAACACCCGCCTCCTGCTCTGACTTATTTCCATCCCTAGATTATGGCATAGCTCAATGAACGTTGCTGATGTGTTAATGGTAGCAGGCTGTCCAGTGATACTCCAGCCTCAAATCCCAGTATATTTTCACAGCGTAAAATAAAAATTGTGAGGAGAGACAACTTTAACATCCTAAGCAGCATTTAGGTCTCTTTAGTACTAATCAGCTCAACTTTATAACTAGGCAAAAAGCAGATTGCTTCATCTGATGATTGTTGATGCATGACAAAATCTTTTAATGTATGTGCTAAGTGAACATTGAGGGAAAGAGACAGCATCTAGAAGTGCTTGCTTTTGGTGTGTATAATTCAGTATGTGTAATTTTTCAACCTTGATGTTGCTTCAACAGTCGTTGCAGCAACGTTAAGACACATATTAAACCAACATCTATTAAACCAGAATTTGGACATGCACCAATTAATGCAAATCAAAGGGTAACCTATTCATTTGTTTAACTGTTTGTATATGTATGTATAAGCATGTGCTTTCCCATGGTTTATATTCATTAATGATTTAAAAATAGGAATATTTTGCAAAGTGAATATAAACATAAATCCACAGATCAGTGTGAAGTGTGAACTTTGGGTGACCCCAGGAAATAAAAGCCCTCTCCCTAGACTTTGTAGATACTTTGATAGTGTCCTCATGGACCTAATATAGCAAAATGGACAGTGAGACAAAGTAGGGACGCATAAATTTCTGTTTCAACAAGGAACAGTTGCTAGAATAACAACTTCTGGCTTTCTGGTTTGAAAAAACTTCACAGGGTTTCATGGCTTACCATTCTTACATATTCTTTGATTTTTTCCTATTTGAATGTAGCTCAGGATTGCATATAGATCTACTCAAAACAGCTGGGGAACAAACTGACTTTAGCAACATGGAGCTCAGCACAGCTGAAAAACCTACCATAAAGCAGGAAAGATTATTCATGAGGAGCTCTGTGCTACCCTGGCTGGTCACTGATTGTAAGCCTTTATAGCATGTCTAGCACATTTTGCAACACCCTGTGGGTGTCTTAGGTGATCATTTGAACCAAAAACTAGGACATTTTCCCCCAAACTCCCCAGACTGACATTTATCCAAGATTTGATGTTGGAATTGGTTTGCTTTTGGCTATACCATGGTGCAGGCCAGCAGACCTAACTGTCCATGGCTGTTTAAAATTACTGCTAGATTCCTGTGAAGCAGATTGTTAAATATATTTAGGCATTGAAAAAATAATTTTAAAAACATGAAATAGTATGTAAAGAAACATATTAATATAGATGAGAAACTGAATTAAAGACTTTCCACTCATCTCAGACCTGTGAAAATAACACGTTGCTCGCAAGTTCTACAGTATCTGGAAGTCATGAAGCACATGAAAGCAGTATAGAAACTTTTACATTTTAACAGTCTCTTATGTCTTTGTTTAGTTCATATAATAGTACAACTAACCTCAAAGTGATGATAGTTTTGTTTTAATATATGATGCTCATTTCACCATATGTAAAAGCCTATGGGCTAGTGAAGACGTACTTCATGTATTTCACATGTTATACAGTTATACAATTTTCAGCTGAAGATCAATTATAATCAAACAAGGATACATTATGTGAATATGCCTATTTTAATATTTGGAATTTGGTCTTCCATCTCAGTGATCAGTATTTTATGTCTTATGCATATAGTTTTTGTACATGCACAATATATCTATGGAGCTATGCAGTGTTGCTGTCTAAATGTTTAAAGGGCAGGATTTAACTCACATGACTTTTGATATTTGAATGTTACATATCCAAGCACAGTTTAGGTGACTCTATTACAGCTAATGGAGAGAATATAGTGTATTTAGAAGATTATTTTATTTTACCTTTCTAGTTGCCTACTTTCGGATAAGATTAATTCTACAGAAATGCCTATGATTATAAAAAGTATTAGTGCTGACTGAAGAACCTGAATGGTAGGCATCCAAGTTAGAATCACTAAACCTCATATGAATTACTATCCCATGTTCTAAAGCCCCTCTCACCAAAAAATAGAAAAAAGTTCAGTTCCAGCATTGGTATTCATCTGGTTTGTCAAGATGTTAATTCAATATGATTGCTGTGATTACTGACTTCTTGAATGACTCATTCTCCAGCTCCTGACTGAGTGAATTCAAAAGCAAACAATAGTATGTATAGGAAGAATTAAAAGGTCATGTCCTATGCTATTTCAAGATGGGTGTGTGGATAAATTTCTTATCTGAGTTAAAATTTTGCCCACTCTGCTGTCATCAAGACTTTTAGTAGACATAAAGAAGATTAAAAGATAACAAAAGAATGACCCAAAGTGCAACATGCTGTTTCAGACTGTTATCTCATAATCATCAGTATTTACTGTTGCAGGTAATGGTACATTAAAAAACCTAACCTGATTAACAAATAACTTTAATTCTGGCTGATTACCACAGAAATAATCAAACACTAACTTAAACATCTATTCTTGTGTGAATTTATGATTTTTTGTTAGATTATTGCCTAAAAGGCATACCTTAATATTTGTTACATACCTTAATATTATTATTGTTAAGGTATATAACAAATACCTTAATAATAATATTAATATTAATATAAATAATAATAATCATCATCATCATCTGGCAGTCATGTGATTAAGAATCCTAGCTCTTGAACTCACATAAGTTTAGAAGAATCTCATAAATCTTTTTAAAATTACTGAATTCAGCCTCTGTATTTGCAAAGAAAATGTGAAAAATATGGTTTGTAAAGAGTTAAAAGTAACTGGGCAAACTAATATGGTCTAAAATAGAAATGATTTGAGAATAATTTTTAAGGTTGATCTTAGAGTTTTCATACCCAAACCCATACATTTTGTATGGTTTAGATTGCCAGTTCTGTAAGCTTTGTTAGAGTGTGAAACATCCTATACTTACTTTGTTTGGTTGGTAGAGTTATTTATTCAGAAGATGAAAAGCTACATCAAGATTTAAATGATTTATCCACTCACACAAGCAATTCAGTGTTCAAGGATCATAATCAGTCTCATGAGAGCCAATCACAGAAATCCCTCTGATTTTGTGGTTCAGGATCACACCACTCAGCAACCGTTGAGGTGGATGTACTGACAGTAGTAGCTGTGCATTTTCATACCAAATCACCAGAAAACTTGGAAAAAACTTACAGCCTCTCCTGATATTTATCTAAGGGTGGTAGTCAGCAAAAAGTGGTTACTTACTTTGGAAGCTATAAGCTCAACTTACTTTGGAAGATGTAAGGTAGAGGGAATTTGCTTTGTGCTGCTTCATTCTTAAGAACAAAACATGTACATTACATGACTTCAAAACATTAACAGAAAATTAACAGAAACAGTAGATTTTCTTTAAGAAATAGCTTTTCTAGGGAATATGTAAGCATTGTTTTGTTGCAACATGCCTGCAAGATGATTGGAATTGTCTTTCATTCTGTCGTACCTTTCCCCTCTTTTCCCTCTCTCTCCCTCTTCTCCCCTGTTTTACATCTCTTCCTGCTTTCTGGTTTACCCTTTTAGCAGTACAAGATCAAGACAAGCTACAAGGCATTTGCAGCAATCCCTACAAACACATTGCTTATGGAACAGAAGGTTAGTGTTTGCTCAAAGACATGAGCATTGCATTGTACATTTGAGACCAGTCAACTTCATGTACAAATTCTGACATTTCTGTTGGGGAATACTGCAGAGTTGGGGAATACTGCAGAATGTAAGTTATAGCAACTAACTACTCAGGATTATAATTCCAGCCATTTTTCAGGGTCAGCCACTTTCACTGAAGATCAAAGACCTCACTACTCTGAATTTCTTAAAATCAATTTACTATAGAAAAGGAAAAAATCCCAGTGTCCTAAGGGAATTACCTTTTATGGCAACATCTCCAAATCTGTTTTGTTATTGGAAAGTGTCTGGAGCACTGCTGTTCTGGGACCTGACAGTCAGTAGATCTTGGTCACTTAATGATTATTGGACAGCTGTGCTTATATCTGTAAATTTAACATCCCAAAATATGCAATTTTGACCAACTGCCTTGTTAAAATGTGAGAACCATCCTGGCCATTGTTCTGACCTCTGTTAACTTCCATTTTACCTGAACACTTTAAGAGTTACCCAGTGGGCCATTCCCAGTATGTAGTTTGAGGTAAAAATCATTTTCTGTAGGACAGGCAAATAGATTCAAACTCCAGTGCATTGATTCAAACTTCAGTGCATTGATTTACTACCAAAATCACAGCCCACAAAGGCTGGGCTGTATAGTCCTTATTTACATAATGCAACTTTAAAAGTCAATTGAAAATTTAAGCTTCCTTGAAGGGTTCAAAATACCCATGGATATATATTTTCTAAATATGTTCCCCAAATCAGTTTTGATCAAAAGAATATCTAAGTTTAACAAAAATTTTCTCTGATGATCAATGAGCTAAGTATCTTACATGTTTAAAGACATGCTTAATCATGCTAACATCGAGTTTGTAGCTTTATCAGAAAAAGCTTTCTGATCAGGACCTAGGTGAGGAACCTAGCACCTGATTAATTTTTTTAAGACTAAGCATTCCTGACTGCACATCTAAATATTTATTCACATATACAGCTCAGTTGATTTCACTAGTAGTTTACAAAGCCTAAAGTTATTGGAGAGAGTGAACTTAACTGTGTACAAAATCTGAAGATGATAGTTGTGTCCTTGAAATATTACTGACTGTGATCTAGTAATTATCTGTTAACTGCTATAAATCAGATTCTTTTCCAGAAAAAAAGAGACATTCCTCTCTTTTCCAATGTTCTTTTAACCTTGAATGATTTTTTAAATCCTTTGCATAAAACCTGATCCTTCCCTTACTTAAATCTTGAATGCAGTAATGAAGGTTATGTTTGCTTTAGCTTGCAATGTGGTGCAATAGAAATGGCTCTGTAAAGGAAAATAGATGATGCAGGAGATTCTGCACCCCTGCAGAATGTATTTTGGGAGGGTTTTGTTTGAGCAAAAAGCCTGTTAGTGGGTGGAAGAATTTGGTGGACTCCTGAAGTACCACTTCATGTTTGACTTCACCTGAAAGGTACTGTTTGTGCACTCTGAGACTGCACCACTCTGCAATCCAAGCCAGGTAGGTGACTCTGAGCAGGGTATTCACTCTAAGATCACACTCCTGATGTGAACTAGTGGGTTTATGTCAGCTGTCTGATTGTGCTTTTTCATAAGAAAATGGATTTATTTTGATGGTCTTGCTGATGCTCTCTGGGGCATTGATTCTCAACCTGCATGTTGCTTATGCCCAATACATAAAATTGAACTGTGCAATCTAATGCCAGCATCTGTAGAAAAGTAATGACTCAAAAGATATCTGTGTTTAGATAGACTTTTGGTTATACACTGATTTACTGAAAATCGTAGCCTTGGTGTATCCTTCAGTAGTGAAAGTGGTCATGTAGTACTAATAAGAAATCAATTCTCTGCTATAGGATTTTCCTTCAGGAGAGACTCTTGACTAATTAACTTTCAAAGTGTGTGTTTCAGCATTGCCTGAGTACATGCTTTCTCCCATCTTGAGAATTATGGATAACAATCTCCTATTGATCTGCAGCTGCAGCTAATTGTAGTGCTCCTAAACTAGTCCCGTTGTGGTAGCTGATAAGAGGTTAGAGTATGACTCCTGTGAGAAAGCATGAAGTAGTCACATGGCAAACTCTGGCCCCATTGTACCAAGCCTTAATATCCAAGTATTCTCCTCAAAAGTGTTGGTTGGGGAACTCATGATACATTCTAGCTCAATGACAGTAATTGTGTTGTTGTTCCTATTTTATGCAAAGCATTTTATGCACAGCATTAAAAAGAGAGAGATTTAAGACAATAAGATTTTAACTGCGTAAGTGATGTTTTATTAACATTAAAATAATGGTTGTGTGATTAGAAATACAACAATGTTAAGAATACATTTTTTAGCCTAAGATGCTAAAAAAGTGTTTTGATATGTGATTAAATTATAAATGCACATTGTCTGAAGTCAACTCTTTCCCACTGTGTGAGTAATTATATTACTTAATTCAAGTGGTCATGATAAATAAAATTAGTCAGAATTGTGTTGTGATCTTAGTAACAATTGATCTGTAGTATTAATTAGATCCCACGACAGAAAACCACTACTCATGTGCCATGGAAGGTGCAATGATTTGTCTGCCTCTAAGTTGTCTCCTGGTGTCTAACTTTCTCAAGTTTTCTTTTACATTTGTGTAGATACTTTAATTTAAACTGACATTTTTCAACTCCTGCTTATGAAACCATTAGGCTGTCATTACCTTAATGTTTTTTCTAGAACATGTTCTTCATCTTCCAGTACTCTTACTCAAAGAGAGTTGTTCAAGTATGTGCCCATTCGTAGAGAAGAAAAGGCTGATAGACTATATATGTGCATACTTTGAGTAACTCAGAAGTGGCTTAATCTCATCAAATCTCCTCACTGGCAAACTTTGCAGCTGTTTGAGTTTGTATGAACCTCATTTTTCTCACATCACCTGTTCTCTGCTCAGAAAAAGGCCAGTCCAGGATCTGGCTTGGAAGATTGGGCTGTAACTTCCTTCACAGCCGGAAGACCAAAACTTGTTTCTAAGAGCATGGTCAGGCTCTGTCAGGGAGCAGCAAGAGGGGGTTGCTCCACAGGAAAGATGTGTCAGGAGCTGAGATGGCAGCAAGGATGGCAGGACAGTGTCCTCATCAGCAAGGGTACAGCTCCACAGCGCCTGAGCAAGGATGGCAGAAATGCTGATAGTGAGTTGATGATAACCAGGGTCAGTCAGCAGTGCCATCACAGCCACACAAATTCAGAGCTATGAGGCAGGTCCACAGAGTGTGATACTGAAGTCTCCAGCCCAGATGATGGTGGGATCCACGGGCCAGAAGAGGAAGCTGAGCAAGTTTAATATAGGCATGAGGCAAAAATTTGACAGAAAGAAATAATTAATTAGATTAGAAAAAATTGGTGGAGACAGAAATAGGCTCTTTATCACAAAAATTGAAAAATCAAGACAGGACATTTTTCTGGCTTCTCATATAGTAATTCCAGGTAGTCCTGTGGTTTAAAGAAGTCAGACTAAGTGAGCACTGTCATTTCTTCTGGCCTTATTAATGCTGAAACTGTGAATCACCCTTCAGACACTCACTCTTCTGTAGGTTCTACAATTATATGGATGTGATCACATTCTAATTCAAAATTCCATTCTGAATTGGGTATTATTTAAAAAGTAATGTTTCTATTATTTAGAGGTTGTATTTATCAAACATCTACAACAATGTCTTTCAGTCAAAATGAACTGATGAAGAGTTTATTTCCAGGAGCTACAGAAAAATTCATAACTTTAAACACCTCATGTTAAGAAAGAAAGGCAATAATTGTGCAGTTGTAGAGTGATAAAGGACCTTGTATGTCTCTAATAATAACCAAATGTGCCAATGCAGGAGCTGCCTATGAGCTCCCTCTTTCTTTCAAGGGCCTTGGAAGTTGACAGTCTCTTAAAACAGATCCAACTTCATCTTCAGGATTACGTAAAATTTGAGATAGAACCCAAAAACTGTTGTAGGCCTTGGATTTACAAACCAAAAAAGTATTCTCTTAACACTTCAGTGGTCTTTGGTCTACAGCAAGGTCTGTGCAGGGAAATCTGGGTTTGTTTTATTTGTCCAGCTACACATCCGCTCTGCATGCTGACTGGGGTGAATTTCCCTTATCTGAGCACCATTTTGATGGGAAGGAAACATGAGCATACAGACTTGGTGCTGTAAATATTCTGCTCAGACTTCCCTCAACCTGAACTGGGGATCAAGTGTGGCATGCGTGTTCCAGCCCAGGGTGATGGGATGTGTCATGAAACACACCTGCTTCACAGCTGAGGCTTATCCCACACTGACCAAGTCTTCTGAAAAACACTAGCTATAACTGGCTATGGGTGGAAGAGGTGCAAATGTTGACTCATCTGGATTGCATTTATCAACTAATTACAAGCAGACAACAATAAAAAATTTCAATTCTAAATAAATGTAGAAAAAGTAAAACAGTCTTTCCATGTTTTGCTATACTTCTTAGAAAACTCCAAAGACCAGGTAATTGCATCCCATTACCTACAAAAACAGACTATAGGCAGTGCAGCCTATTCTCCTTGTGGAAGAAAAAAAAGAAAAAGGTATTTTCCTCTGCATGCAGTAGGAAAAAGAGGGCATGCTGGGTTTTGGGTTGGTTGTTTTTTGGGGTTTTTTTAATGAAAAGGAAGAAATGCAACTCAGGAAATACGGCAGTGTTCAGCTACATTGAAGACCCAGCTTTAAGTTCTTGCCTTTAGGAAATTCTTACTTATTGTATTATCAAAAATCTATATTTTTGCTATAGGAACTGATCATGGCAAATGCAGATCCAGGTCCCTCCTTGAAATCGTACAGCAGGAACCTGGAAACAAATTTTTTTTCACTCTCAGATGATTCGCCTAACTGCTGGACAATTGGCTATTATCAGGCATGTCAGAACTTTCTGGACCTGGAAAGCATTTCAGGCAAGACTTTGTTGATAAAAATAGATTTTAATTTTCCCCAAATTCTTCTGGTGTGCACTTATTAGGTGAATTTCTTGCATCCACATTATGTGTTCACACCAAAGTATTTCTCAATGCTGGAGATAAATACCTCATGGTAAGAAAGAAAGGCAATAATTTGAGCAGTTGTAGGAATAAATGAAAAATCTAGTTTGTCTATAATAATAAATGGGCCAATGTAGGAGCAGCCTATGAATGCCCTCATTTTTCATGGCCCTTGCAGTTTTCAATATTAATTATTTTATAAGACAGAAAATAGTCAGTATAATTTCAGTAAAATTTTCAGTATAATCCCCCAGAAGCTTCAAGAAATAAATTAAAGGAATTAATAGTATGTGAAGTTTCATTACACAGTGGGATTTTTTTGCATGTGCTGAGGGCTTAGGAAAAGATGGTGATGGCAAAAATATGCTCAGTCCAGGGTTTTCACAATACAGAAAGAAGAAAGCTATGTCAGATCTAGGTCACAAAATGCATTTTTTCTCTTTCTATTGATGTAGTCCATTGGCGGATGAATTAATGTTCTATATTTCCTATATATAGCCAAGACATTTCAGTCTTCTAACAAAATACTGGGGATTGTGTGTGGATCACTTACCAGTATCCTTTCAGCTCTGATAAAGTTTTAGCAATAAAAAAGGAAGAAAGAGGAGGAAAGGGTTGTAGTCATCAGTGATGTCAATGGCACAAATGCATCACACCCTCAAAGTTGCCCTTTTCATGACAAAAAAATTAGTGATTCACCACATGGTTATTTCATATAAATTGCTTTACATTTTCATTATCTAAATTACAATCTTCTTTTAAATTGTGGTACCACTGTTGTCTCATATATAATCAAAAATTTGAATGTCTAAATAAGAATGTTCCACATCTTAAATTGTTAGACCAGCAGCACAGGAAGAGAATCTTAAATACTGTTGATAGTGCTAATCAGCATGTAGATAGCACTACTGTTTTAAATTAATCATAACATTTTTGCATGATAACACCAGTAATTTTGAAAAAAGTAGTTGTACATTTTTATCTCAATCCTTTTCTATGTGGAAACGTAAAAAAGAAAGAAGGCATGCTCAAAAAAAATTGAGATGTGTTTTGAAAAGCTAACAACAGGTTAAACAGAACCATTTCTCTTTGTAGAGGTGATAGGGATAGTTATAGAAAGTATAGTCTCCTGTTTCTTCTCTTTCTTTGGAGGACTCAGCTATTCAAACAAGAAAAAATGAAAAATAAGGAAAAGAAAAAAGAGATAAAAAGAAGAATTGAAGAGGTGAAAGAGTGAATGAAGTTAGACTAATTGGTTTGAAGATTAAAATTTTCTCTTCCCAAAGGTACAGAAATGGAGAACACTGCAACTTTTTCTATTGTGGCTCCTGCATGATGGTTGTATCTCAGAGGGTCTGTGGAGGACACAGACCTCAGGTGCTTAGTCACTGAGGGCTCCAAAATGGAAAGATATCTGGGAACTCAGTTTCTACTGAAACTGATGAATTCTTAAATTAGCCAGTCTTGGTTCTGAACAGAGACTTCTGGATGCAGCTGTAATTCCTCTACAAAGATTCCCTCAAATCTTCAGGGTAATTGTTTCTTACCCTTGATTACGTTCACCCAGTATTCTGGTGAAGTGAATATGAAACAGAAACATGTAGTTTTTTCTTAACAATTCCTTTATTATGTTTATTATCTTACTGGTTTCCTGGGGGTTTTGAGAAGCTGAGATATTTCCCCATTCCAAACCCATGACTGATTATAAGTTTTCCTTTTTCCTAACTCACATTCAAACTCATCATACCTCTACAACAGGCTGCTTTGCCAATCCTGACCCTAATAGGTACTGAAGTGACTATTCTACTTAATTTTATTGCTTCATTTTAAGTTTACCAGAAGGATGTAATATTGCCTGAGGTTGAACCAGGGCCACTGTACTTGAGTGCAGTGCTGAGCTCTCCTAAGCTGAGCCCTCCTCTTCAACAGGACTGTTTGTCTTTTTGAAACTCCAGCTGGGTAACAATGATGAGACTGCAGAGATGAGAAAGACTATTTATCTTCTAATGGTCTGTCTCGGGACAAGATTACATTAATTTCTGTATATTAAAGGGAATCACTTTCACTTTTTACCTTTTGAACTACAACTACTCTAAGGCCAACACATTTGTCAGGAGATGGAGAGGAAGGAAGAAATGTTTGGAAAGCAACTACTTTTAATTTTAGTAGAAGACATAGTGTTCCGTAAAAGTGCTTTTGTGCAGGATCATTTGTGGATGATATTAGAAGAGTATTAAAAGTAAATCGTCATTAACTTTTCACTTAGGTGTACATAGATGTATGCTGCAAGTAGCTGGACAAGGAAAGAATTCAAATGTACTCAGCAAAGTAAAACTCAGAAATAAGTATACTTCTCTTTTTTATTTTTTAAAGATTCTGACATTTCCCTCACAGCTGCACATAGTCTCCTGTATTTGGCAGCCCTCATACCCATCTCACTGGCACGAGTCCATTTCTGCAGAATCCCACATGCATGAAAAAGGGCTTTACTGGAATGCTCTTTTTTTCTCTTATACTTTAAAAAAAAATTGACAAAACGAAACCTTACAAAAACATAACGTGTTAAACAAAAGTCTCCACAAACCCTGCAGTTCCCTTCCCTGTAGTCCAACTTCAGCAGACACATCAGCAGGCTTCCAGTGCAATTTTTGGTCTCAGCACGGTGTCTATTTGAAAATCACTTCAAAGCAAAAATGGATGATGGCAGGGAGAATGTGCTTCGCAGATGCTGGACAAAGATGAAACGGGAACTGAGCAGTGAATTTTGGATTTTGAGGGTGTTCTGTGACCCTTATAAAGTGAAGGGATTGGCATACTGATTTCCACTGTTCTCAAACCTACTCCAAGTACTGGCATAGGAAAGTGAGCTGTATAGCCAAACACAAGAAGCTTGTGTTTTGTTTTGGAGAGATTGCATATCTGCTTAGTGTGAGATCACAAATAGAGTGTAGAGCATAATTTGCTTTGTACATTTCTGATTTCAGGCTAAAACCCAAGAATGTCAAACACTATTTTTGTTGCAAGGTGAAATCCCCATCCCCTTTAAACAGGAGACAGTTTTTACAGAAAACATCTACTGAAGGAAAAGAAAGGACCTCCTGTGTGTTTGGGTCCCTGCCTTGTCCACATGCTGGTGGATCTCCGATGGCAGGCAGCAGTCAGCCCCCAACACCTCTGTGGCACAGAGTGCACACTCACTGTGTCACATGTACTGTGAAGGAGCGGGCATTGTTGAAGAAGACAATTTGAACTGGTAGTTTCTGACTTTTAAAAGTAGAGATGATTCATCCCACTTGAATACTCTCTTCTCTGTAAACCCATATCTACATTCTGAATCAGGTGTTGGTAACTTGGAGACCATCACTAGGCCTGTAACTTCTTTTTTTTCCATATTTCCATGGTGAAAGAGGAAGTGCCACCTTTGGAAACAGAGTGTTGCAAAAAGCTTATGTTTGCTTGGTTTTAAAATTTTCAGCTTGGTATCACACCAATACCTCTTGAATTGCAGGCATTAGAAGAGCCGACCAAGCCTGCTGGTGTGACTGAAGGCGCTGCTCTGGACACTCATTCAGAGGTAGTGATGTTACTTACCTTTCAGGTCTGTATTTGAAAGCAAAAAGCAAAGGTTAACTGAGTGATCCATCCTCCCTTTTCAGATGTGCTCCCCTGCCCAGCTCAGACAACAAACAGAAGAGCTGTGTGCTGTCATTGATCAAGTCCTGCAGGACCCGTTGACTATGGTAACCCATCAATACATGGAATGGACTTATTCTCTTCTTTCCTTTTTGTCTTTTGTCATTAATATGCCCATTCTCTGTTGAAAATAATTTTCCAGCGCCGGTGTGAGTCTTCTCCAAGTTTTCTGCAGATGAGCACGGAGTCAGATGTTGGCAAGGTAAGTGAATAAGCCCACCTCCTCAGCAAGGGCTCTTTTCGGGTAGATATCAAGGCAGGCAAAATCAGTAGGCAGTAGAGACTGCTACAACAGTAAAACCAATGGCAACACAAAGCTGAGAAATGCAACATCAGAAGTGTTTGGTGGTTAAAAAACACAGCAGGACAGAACTGTAGCCCTGGAGTCAGTGCAGTCTTTGCTGCAGGATGCTTTCCTGAAGTCAGAAGGAGATATTTTATGAAAGAGAAACAGTTTATTAAGGCTTCAGAGACTAAAAATCTCTCATGCCTTGCCTGCCTTATGGCAGGATCTCTGGCCTTCTCCCAGATTTCATCCCATCCATATGTCCTTACTACAAAGCAACCAATGTTTCTAGCTTCAATGGCTGGAAGCATCTTTCAGAACATAGGTTTTTTTCAAGATCATTATTTAATTTCAAATAATGGCAGTATTAAATTAATAATTAGACTTGCTCTGAGGGTCTGATTTCATTTTAAGTCTCACCATTCCCAGAAGGAGGATGTCTGCAACATCACTTTCTCCTGAATAACTACAAAATAGGTAGTGAGAGGCAGGGTTAATTTTCTATTTCTAAACTTCTGTTTTCATTAAGTTATACTCATGTGCCTTCTGAGTTCAGAAGGATGGCTAACCAAGGGAAGAAGGTCCTGTATTCAGTTTGCTCCAGGTAAATTTAAGTTGCACGTGGTAGTTATCAGAAAGTGAAAATGGCAGAAATCCAACTAAAAATGGGAGGAAAGGAATTTCTGGCTGATGAACACGTCAAAAAATTAATCCATTCAAAATATCTTGCTGAATGTCCAGTCCACCACGCAAGAATAGGGCACAGGTCTAGCATTTCTGAGTGGCTATATTGAATATACGATTCAAATTTAATTTTCGTTTTTGGAGTTGAAATTACTTCTGTCAATCAGCATGCAGTGGTGAATTAGACTCCAAGAGCCTGAATGACAGAAATGTGATAGCAGGTGAAGGATGGGCAGACACTGTTATTGAGAGTGTTTTCCAATGCCAGAAGAATCTGAAGTGGTTAAAATGCTGCTAGTAAGCTTAGTTGTAGTATTCAAAAACCACTTCCTTGGGCAATTGAGAATGGAATGCATCTTTTAGCAGTTATGATATCAAATAAAGGGGGGCAAAAGGTGAGCTTAACAGAATGTAGCATAGGGACCAAGCTAAAGGTGGTGAGGATCTCAGAATGAGGTCAAAAAGTACTTAACAGAGAGTGAAAGAAGGTCATGGACATGAAAGAAAAAAAGAGCTGATAAGTAAATGCCTTGGAATTATTACGGATTAGTCAAATTAAAGCAAGTTCTTGCAAATGAGAGCACAGAGAGGTAATATTTTAGGGTATTTTGTGAGCAAATGTAACAAATTTCATGGGGCAAGGATACCTATGGCTATAGGCTATATGCTATAAGCATTTTGTTATGAGAGTTCTCATATTAAAAGCCATCCTCAATAGAGCAGGATCAATGTTTTTGAGCAGTAAAATTAAGTAGCATTTTCTACAGTAAATATACAAGCAAAACTTAAATATGCCTTAGTCTCCTGTATGGTGTGAATCTTTCTGGAAAACTTGTTTTCCTGAATTTGAGCAATTAATAAATTCTCAGACTGTTGAAAATCTCTTGGAGTTACTGTTCAGAGTAACACAATATATTGATCATACATCTTTTTTTTTTTTTTTTACAAGATGTCAACAACACTGCAGAGAGCAGCTGGGCGTGAAACCAGATATGTAAGTACTTTTACGATTGCTCTGTATTTTGCATGCAGAAAAGCTTACTTTGTCTGCTCCTAAATGATACTGGGTGAGTCAGAACAGGCATCTACTTGTGATATCAGGTGTTGACTAACACAGACAAGCACGTATATAACAGTGCTGGCATTTGAGACTTGAGGTGTCTTCCCACTGTAGGAAATCCATCATGGTTGGAGTGTCTTCACTGCTGTGTCTGTTGATAATTTTACCTGTGTGAATATGATGTTAAAATTAATTTCCTCACACACTTTGTTGTCATTACCTTCAAGCATGGGGTAGGAGTTTGGCTGTTTGATAAACAAGACTGTTTGTTATGGGTGCTGAAGGCCACATTTCTTCGGACTCAGCCTGCACTGTAGCAGACTTGCTTTGGTAGAAGTTCTTTAGTTCTTGCTTATCCTTCAGAATTTGGGGTTGATCCAAACTTTTCTTTCCAAGATACGGAGCTGGCTGAAAACCCACAGTTTAGATGAATACAAGCTGTTTTGTTGCATACACACACATTCCAACATATGATGAAAAAAATCTATATTGAGTCATTTGTCCTATTATTGAGACATTAAACTCTATAATACATAGTTACTGCAAGTTCCACATTTTACTTGCAACTCATCTAGTCATGTGGTGAGAAATCTCAGCTTACTATTCATCATTCAGCATTTCTATTGAACCTCAAATCAAAGCAATACTGGCAAAGCAATAGAGGTCTCCCAGTTTTATGCCAGCACAATGCTTGACTGATCAATTCAATTTTGCTTCCTGAATGTGGCAGTATGCATATTTTATTGCATACTGTGATTTTTGCTTGGCAGATTGTGCTGGCTCATACTAATTAGGAAGAATATCAGAAGAGAGCTTTTTAATGAAATAAAAGAGTGTACTTCAGAGGTAGTCTTTGAGAACAGAGTGTATTTAATAACACTCCAGTGCAGATCTCCAGCTCCCAAAACTGGGGCTAACATATGCCATAAATTCAGGCATCCAGCTTAGGGATGCCTAGGGATACAGTCAGTTTCTCTTTGCTGCCATGGAAAATAACCCTTACAAACACTTTTTTTTCAGTCTCCACCAGAACTTTCTAGATGAATGAAACAAAACAATATTTTAAAATTCATTTGGGAATAACACAGAGGATTATTGGTAGGCTAATCTTTCCTATAAATTCTACGAGTGTGTTGAATTTTTTGTGTGTCAGGAGACAGACTGGGGTCTCCAGGCTGGGCTGTGGTGCCTGACCTTGATGGGTCCAGGCTCTCCTGTGCCCTGCCATTGCTGTACCCTGCAGCAGTCTCCTGAGGGATGTATCAGGTGTCTATAACTGCACAGCTGCATCACGGCTCTTTCCCCCTCTCTTGCTCTGCTTCCTTAGTAGGATATAAAAAGGCTGTTTCTGCCCCAGTTAATAATCCAGGAGGTGGTTTGTCCTCTGACCCTTAGGGAAAGGGCACACAGAAGTGGTTTTTGGTTAAAAGAGGAGCTTAAATTTGTTTATGAGTAATGCTAAAGTATTATTTATCACTACCACATATAAAGGCATGTGTGTGCACACATGGGAATATTGCTAATTACTTCAATAGGTTACATAGAGTAGTTGATGGTACAAGTATGTTGGGATAGCTTGCCATTTAATAATTAAAATGTTGTAGATTTGCCTTGGCCTCAGCTATCTTTTATCTTCTTGTGTATTTCAGAGCCTTTTAAGGGTGTGATTGTACAAATAGCAAGGGAGTGTATAAAAATATGAAAATTAATTTCAGTTTACACCTGCTGACAACTAAGTACTACAGTTGTAATTCAACAATTTTTAAAACTGTATGGTCTTTGATATAATCCCATTCATCATCGAATAATAATGCATCTCTGTTGGCTTTGGGGATGATACTGCTGATTTTTAATAATAATATAATGATTCTCTAGATAGGAATTTCTCATGATTAACTGGAAAAATGAATGTCCATATTACTGACATGTATGCTTAAGTAGGATTGTTCTGGTTCTCCTACTGTAAAGTTAGAAAAGGTTGAGAAGGTACTCAACTCAGTACTATTCATAATGTTAATAACATTGATGCTGCAAATTAACAGCCAATGACAGGCTCAGAAAAATAAGATTTGAATTTCAAGATTAGATCAAGGTGAAAAAGGAAAATTTTGTTGCTCTTGGAAAAAAGAATCCCTAAAATCTTAACAGATATTTGATTATATCTAGAAATAAACTGGAAATGAGAATGTTTTATGTTTTGTCACATCACTGCATCCCTGGGAAAAGCTTCCGTAGCTAAGCTAAGCCTCGTGCTGTACCTGGATTTTTTTCTGTCATCATTATAATCACAAAGATATTGCACATAATACTGTATATATTCATCTTTTTTGCAGGCCAACCTTTACAAATCGGTGCCTATAGTAACTGAGAGTCAGCTGGTATGTATAGCACAGCTGTGATACACTGTTTTTCAAAATTTGCACAAGCACAAAATTTTATCAATTATTATTTGCTTTTTCAGTCCTTTGAAAAAAACTGCTGTCAATATCTTTTTACAGAGCTGCATTTCTTCTACAGGGCTGTATTGCTTTTCTTTCTGTGCTGAAAACACACCTGTTTAAGTAGCTATAAATCCTGACGCTACTTGTAAACCCATGAGCCAAATGCCAAACTACAGAGTCATGCTGAATCTTGAGGTGTACGACAGCAGTAGAGTCTGCTGCTGGTTCTTGGAATTTTTTAATATTCCACTGCTAAAGTTTTGTTTAAATGCAAGAAGACTATAGCATCTATTTTCTCCTTACGCTCAGTTTTACATCAAAGCTGCTTTAACTAGTGAAAAGCAAGGGCAAGATCAAGTCAGAAAGTGAGATTATATATCAGACGTTCATTTTAGCTCTGATCACAATTTCATCTTGTTGGAGCCAAACTTTCTGAAGAAGAGTCAGAAGAGAAATCATGGAACCTGCCCCAGTAACAGTGACCACTAATGAATGCTTAGGGAAAAAGGAGATGTGGATGAGAATTTTTTCCCCTTGTATTTTAACTAATTGAATCTTAGGGACTTCGTCAATCAATTTCTTCTGCCTAGCAATCAGACTATGTCTTCTTTCATGATTTTTTCCAGTTACTTTTTAAATTTTGTTATATTTTGGTCTTTATAACATCCTCTATCAATAGGCTTTACGATTTAATTATGCATGGTGCAAAATAGTACTTTATTTCTTTGTTTTAAACCTAAGACTTGACCTCAGTTCTTGTAGTGAAACAGCAATTAATATTTCTTTCTTCACTTTCTAAGTAACATCAGTTACTTTCTAGGTATTAAGAATAATACACTACCAGTCATCTCTGTTTCTTGTAGAAAATTGAAAATTCCTTGGTCACTCTTTGAAAAGTATGCATACTGTCCCATATCACTGATGAACCTTGCCCTTTTCTGTATCTTTTTCATGTTCTTGTTTTTGAGATTGGGAGACTAAAACCATAAACTGATCTTGTATAGCTCTGAACACAGAACTTTCAATTTACACACGAGGGTGTGATAAGGTCCTTTATTGCTATTTCTATTCCTTTCTTAATGTTTTATAGTACTTTATTTGGTTCTTCTAACTTGTATTGAGCAGCAAGCCAGTGTTTGCACAGAACTGTACACAATAAAGCCAAGATGTATTTCCTGACTAGTGAGAGCTGGTTTCTCAGCTAATTAGTTCATTGGTGCATGAGCATGAGCAAATTCAGGATGTAGTTTAATTTTTTGCTGTGAAATGTATCAATGCTGAATTCAGTTATGTTTCACCTGCTTTTTATCATTCATTCACTCAGTATTGTAAGATCTCTCTGTAACTCTTGGTACTGACATTTTGTTTTCACTCCCCTAATCAGTATTACTGGCAAACTTTGTCACCTTACCAGACACTTTTCTAGCTGATCTGAATCCGTAATTCAAAGCCCAGATTCCTGAGCAGATCTCTGAGGAACTCTTTGTGACTAGTTCCAACCCTGCTGCTTTGGACAGGGACACTTTCACTAGACCATGTTGCTCAGAGCTCCATCCAACCTGACCAGGGTTGGGGCATCCACAACTTCTCTGAGCAACCTGTTCTAGTGCCTCACCACTCTCACAGTAAATAATTTCTTACTAATACCTAATCTAAACCTACCCTCTTTCAGTTTGAAGCAAATCCCCCTTGTTCTGTCACTGATGGAATGGGGTTGCAGCTGGGACCTGACCCACCAGTTTCAGCAAGATCTCAGGGGCAACCAGTGTCATAATAACAGGGGAGAAAATTAGAGGTGAACATGCCCATACATCTGCCGACGTTTAGTCTTCTGACTTCAGACAGATATCATGCACAGCTCCCTTCCATGGGAAATACCTTCTGTTCCTGAAGGAGGCGGGCCATGTCCACACTGCCTATAGAGAGGCACCTTGTCCCAGCCTAGAGTTTATTTCTAATTGTGCACTTGCTGACCTGGGCCAACACCATGCCAGAGAACACCCTGGCACTGGGTCAGTATCACTGATTATGGGTCAGGTCTGGAACTTGTGCCTTGGCCCTGTGTAATTTGCTGAAAGTTCTGTACCCATACAATGGCAGCCCAGTGCTACCATAACAGCCTTTAACCATTTTTTTATATTGCTGTAGGAAGACCAACAGTTTCCTCAGCAGAACTTAGTTTTAGATTGTTTCTCAGCATGTCAGCTGTGACATCTGCCATCAAAGAAAGAGTTCAAGATCTTAGTTTTGGATCAAAGATTTTATATAGCTTTTCAGGGTGCTAATAAAATGTTTAGAATTCTGGTAGCTGGCTGATATCTGTCACTCTGTTAGCAGAGTCAGACATAAACATATGACTCAGTCAGCACTTGAGTACATGATGTTGTTTAGAAAATGCTTCCTTAAAAGCATTTCTACAGCATGCTTTTGGAAGAGGTTTCTTACAAAAAGAGAACAGCTTATCCTTGATTTCAGGTACCACAATGGGCTTTTAATTGCATGGTTACGTGGCGTGGAGGAGTGCTAGAAGGCCACAGGTCCTTTGTCTGCATAATGATGACTTGATAACAACTGCACCTTTGTTTTTAGATTTATATTTACCTTTCTGTTGAAAGCCAGACATTTTATGGATGCTTTTCAGAAATGTTGGTAGAAAAATAAGTATTTTTTGGTGAATCCTACAAAGATATCGTAATGAACTACAAATTCATTAAATGAGCACTGCATCTTTCAGAAAGTTGATCTTTGTAATGAAGATGTTTTTTATGCAGCTTGACAGCTACTACTCTTTAAAAAAAATTAGTATCACTTCACAGCTGATTTTTTCACTTTCAGTTGCATATTTTTTCTTATTTGATGAGACAAATGATGGAGAGGAGGGAGACGATAAAATACAAATCTAAGGGAAGATATTTTGCTCCCTGGGCCTTGCTCTTCCCAGGTGCGTTGTGCTCCTGCCTGCCTCTGCTGCCTTCACCTCAGACCCTGGGCCCTGCTCTGTCCTTTTCCAGGGCAGAAGCAGAGCACAAAACACCCTCTACACCCTCCCCTCCAGTGGAGATCCCTCTTGCCTTGTCCTTGCTGGATGCCTGCAGATCTTGTTTTAAGGTGATCCATGACTCAGTTTACACGCTACATCCAGTGATCTTAGCTGCATCATTTTAAACTTACTTTCAGAGTAAGCTTATTTATTTTCCAGACTGACTGAAGTGTATTGCTCTTAGAAATAGCGTGGTATTATAAAGTGTACATATTTATTTTATAAATAATCTAATAGTGAATCAAGTCTCTTCTCTACATTTTTACACCCAGCTGGATACTGAGGATGGGGAGCTGTGACAAAACCTATTTCTCAGTCCCAGCTAGGCAAGCTGCCCCTCTGTGTTGTGACCATAGAGCTCAGCAGCAATGCTGTTGTTACCTATATAAGTTGTGATAGAGACCACTCATATTCTGTGGGTAAGTTGTAACAGAGAAGAATACAATTGACTCATTTAAAAGTTTAAATTCAATCACAGACCTTCGAACACTTGGTTTCTAATGAAAAAGTATACTTCTTTTTCCTTTTTTGGCTCACTGAACAAGTCTATTTTAAAATTATCCCTTAGCCTCTATTTAGAGTTTATGCCACAAACCATCTTGTCAGATTTTACTGTAAGAATTCGAAAAAATCACAGATATAATAAATTGAGAACTTAATAGTCAAATTTTTTGGTTGACTGCTTGCTAACCAAGGAATTTTTTCTTGGTCAAATAATCCAATTTGTCTGAAATGATGGATATCATATATCCATGCTGATCAGATTCTCTAAAATTGTACTTTTCCAACTGAACACTTGAACATACAGTCACTCTCTCACTGAAGCAAATGTCTCTGGTGCTGGCACGATTGGCAGAGGAGTGCTCCAGAGGCGTGCACAGAGGAGCTTCCTGAGCTGGGGGAACCTCAGAGGGAGCTGAGTGAAAAACTGGCTGAATGGCCAGGCTCAGAGAGTGGTGGTGAATGGAGTTAAATCAGTGGTGGCTGGTCACAAGGGGTGCTCCCCAAGGCCCAGAATTGAAGCCTGTTCTGCTTAGTATCTTTATTGATGATCTGTATGAGAGGATTTAATGCACCCTCAGGTGGTTTGCAAGTTGAGTGTTGATCTTCTGGGTAGGAAGGCTCTGCCGAAGGATCTGCACAGGCTGGATCAATGGGCTGAGGCCAACTGTATGAGGTTCAACAAAGTCAAATGCTGGGTCCTGCACTTGGGTCACAACAACCCCAGACAGTGCTGCAGGCTGGGGGCAGAGTGGCTGGAAAGCTGCCCAGTGGGAAAAGCCCTGGGGGTGCTGGTCAACAGCAGCTGAACATGAGCCAGCACGTGCCCAGGTGGCCAGGAAGGCCAATGGCATTCTGGCCTGTATCAGCAATGGTGGGGCCAGCAGGACCAGGGCAGTGATTGTCCCCCTGTACTCAGCACTGGTGACGCCAGTGGAAATCCTCTGTCACCTCTGGGCCACTCACTACATGAAAGACATTGAGGGGCTGGAGTGAGTCCAGAGAAAGGCAGTGGAGCTGGTGAAGGGTCTGGAGCAAGTCCTGTGAGGGGGGGCTAAGGGAGCTGGGGTTGTTTAGCCAGGAGATAAGGAAGGTCAGGGGAGACCTTATCACTCTCTACGACCGCCTGAAAGGAGGTTGTAGTGAGGTAGTGATAGGACAAGACGAAATGGCCTCAAGTTGTGTCAGGGAAGGTTTATACTGAACATTAGGAAAAATTTCTTCAGGCTGCCCAGGGAAGCGGTTGAATCACCATCCATGGAGGTATTTAAAAGATGTGTAGATGTGGCTCTTTGCGATATAATTTACTGGTGCACTTGGCAGTGGTAGGTCAGTGATGTGACTCGATTAACTTAGAGGCCTTTTACAATCCAAATGATTCTATTCTACATCTGTATCATTTACAGTACCTGAAATCAATAGTATGTCTTCACTTTTGGTACTCTGTCTGAAAATTTCCACTCATTGGACATAATATTCTGCAGGTATTTAAAAGATACCTTTAAAGTGTGGAGTAGATGGAGTGCTCAGGTATGTGGTTTAGTTGTGAACTTGGCAGTTTTATGGTTGGACTCAATGATTATAAGGGTCTTTTCCAACCTATTTGATTCAGTGACTCTGACTCTATAAAATCCAGCATGCAGTCACTGGTATTATTCCCCAGAAAGGTTTTTCCTAACATGCTTTTGCCTGGGTGTAAGTTAACAGCATCACAGGTTGTTCTTCCTTGTTTCACAGTTACTCTTTTGAGGAGCCCAGTGTGAAAGCAGATGTGTGGCTGTGCATAAAGTGTGACTTGAACTTATCAAGCTGCAGCTGAACAGCCAGAAAAAAAAGCAGCCAGCAAAACCCACAAACCATGGTCTGACAGCTCAGTAGCTATTTTTTGTCAGTATTAAACACATGCCAATGATGAAGTTCTGTGCCTAAAAGCAGCTCTTGCCACTTTTGTCCACAATCTGTATTAGAAGTATCCCAGGCAGCACGACACCTGAATAATTTTGGTGGTGAAATATGTCATTAATAAAATTTTTAAAAATATAGTCAGTGCAGCCCTACTGGCATTGACTTGTCTAACAAATAATCTGTAAATTGTAAAGTATTTTATGTCATTCTTCTTCCATCTCTTTTCTCCTGGGTGTGCTATGGGTCAAGACAAAACCTGGTGTCATTCGTCCTGTGCTGGTGAAAGGAAAGAGTGCACAGCAAAAGGAGGAGCCCTATCAACCCAATCCTTTTAAAAAGTACCTTGAAGAAATCAGTGATCAAAATATTGAGCAGGTGAGTAGCTCTCACTCTGAAGGATTTTGTAGCCTCCGCTAGTTTCCTTAAAGATGAAGGAATAAACATAGATCTTTATTTTGTCCTGGTCTCTTCATTTTTTTGCAAAGTTAGATGATTCCCCAAGGGGCAGCTGGCTCCTAAAGTAAAGTCTTCAAGCTGAGATGGGCAGCTGGGCTTTCTACAGGGCCATTTTTTTCTTGTGATGTAAAAACCCCTATGTTGAGGAGAGGACCTTTTTATGAAGGAAAGAAACATTGTAAAGAAACATTGTAAAAGAGAGGGTTGAAATCCTGTGCTTCCCTGTCAAAGAGATGTCTAGATCATATCTACTAGAAAGTGCTTCCTTCATCTGGGCCCCAGACCTGAATCCTCTCTGAAGAGAAATGACAGCATGACTGGGCAAGGTTCATGCCTTCCCCTCCAAGGGGGACTGCAGAGGAGCCCCAGTGTGTTTCTGTGTCACTTCCAGTGCAGAGCTCCCCCAGGTCCATACCTCTCCCAGGTCCTCCACAGATTGAGGGTACAATTCTACCACATGTGATGGGCATTAATGGGCGGCCTGTGGGGCAGCAAAGGTGCTGTCTTCTCCCACAGCCCTCTGCATGAAGCCATAGGATCACTGTGCAAAAACACATCTTGAACTTTGCTGATATGTTTGAGGCATTATCTCAGAGCAAATCCAGATAAATGGCCGTGACAGCCTTTTCTTGTGCATTTGTGTTTGTGTGCATTATTGGGAAATAAACCTTAAATATGATACATAATCCGAATGTCCCTGTAGGAGTTTGTTATTAACCTATCCAGTATGTTCTGAATCTTCCATCTGGAGGGAAGTAAGAGGAAGCCAATAGTCCTCTTGTCAGACACGATGTGAATAAAATACCTTACTAATTGAACTTCTCTTACTCCTATGCCTCTCTAGTCACATTAAAAATTTTAGCAACGGCAACCCTCTCTTCTTCCTTTTAAAACAGAATTTAATTAAGATTTTAATTTCAGCTCTTTCCATTCCTCTCCATAGCTCTGACTTGATGTAGAAAAATCCAAGAATTTCTCAAGAGTACTGCAGCAGTGCAGAGGAAAAGAATTGTGGTATGAGTAGGTTCCAGCAACACATATGGGTGGCATCAGAAGGTTTCTATAGAATGTAGAATTTATATAAAATATAAGAAAAAAATGAAGAAAAATAGTGATTTACAATTTGACTTTGAACTTTTGAGGGTGACAGTGAATATTTGAGTTCAGTGCCTACAGGTGAGTTGATAGTGAGTTACTCATGCTTTAACTTACTGAAAACCTTCTGATGCCAAAGTACTGTGCTGCCATTTGCCTGGGATGAAAGAGCAGGAGAGTTTTCTGGAGCTGTTCCCAGAGAGCTTCTGCCCTAGGCCACCTTGGCAGAGCCTTCCTGCAAAGGTAGGGGCAGCTCAGACCTTCCTTTCATCGGGGCTGGACACAGATTATGCTGGCTATAGTTTTACTGATGAAAGAATTCTGTAATCACCAAACTTCATCTTTTTAGGCAAATACAAACCTGGGGTTATTGCCAGAGCTTGAAGCAGTATGACATTTGAAGCTAACTGTGGAAACCAATCAACTTACACTTTATAAATTACTTGTGGCACATATGACTGAAATACTGACAGCATAATAAGTCCAATGTTGTTGTTACAACAGAAAGCGAATAATTTTATATAAAAGCTACACATTAAAATGAACAAAACAAATACTTCACTGCCTTTAATAGATGGAAAAGTTAATTTCACAATTAATAGGTTTGGTTTTGCTTCCTTTATTTAAAAGAATTATGTCATATGCCTTATAATACTGATAAATTGGTATTTTTGTCCTAAGCTAAGTAATATTACAAGTTGCTGTAAAATACTTGTTATTTTAGAAGATCTCTGTTAAGACATCTTTGCTCTGAAAAAAGAAGTAGTGACTTGTATTCAGATGGATTCACTTAAAAGAAACGGGTTTTGTTTCTGGGAGAAATGGCTGTATGATTCTAGTGGTGGTCTCACAGAACAATTAATAGTATGCAGATCTAGGGAAAACACTAAAGTGCTGAACAAGACAGCATCTGCTCTTAACTTCAGCTCCTGCCTCCCAGAGTAGGTTCAAGGTGCTGATATTATATCCCCTGTGGGTGGAGGAGACTTGGATGCCCAAGTGAGGATTTTCACAATCTTGCAGCATCTGTGAAACTTTCCTGAGGGGTTTTAGTGCCTGTAGGAAGGCTGCAGCACTGACTGTGGAACTGGGCTTGGTGCCAAGACAACAGCTTGAAAATTGCACTGGCTGTCTTTAACCGTGGGGTTTTTTAGCCTGTAAAGGCTAAAGACTCATTCTCCCCCTTCACCTGCTCTCAGTAAAAGCATTTTTGGCTGCACAATGGCTGACTTCCAAAGAGGGCGAGTTGTTCCCACCAATATTCCCCCCAAATGGGGTAAATTTACTGCTTTCACTGGATATAAGAGCTGGGAATTAAAATTAGGAGATTGGGAGCTAGACATTCTGCTCCCTGTGGAAGAGCCGGTGCTAATCCACTTGTCCTCAGATCAGAACTTAGCAGGCATTGACTATGGCTGTGGGCAAAAGTGCTCATATTGTTACTGATTTTCCCTGCTTTTCTTTGAAGATTTTCCCAGTCATGCTGGGAGATTCAGCTCTTACATTTCTATTCTCTCCCTTTCTCTGAGTTTTCTTTTCCCTTCCTTCTAATTCCGTTGCCAACAACAACCTCTCTAATGCTGCTGCCTCTCCTTCACATAGCCCATCTTGAAAGGACAGACCCTTTCAGACTGCATCTTCGAGGAGGGTAGAGAGTAGATGAGATTCCAGATGGCATCAGCTTTATTAATTTATCTCTTTTGATTTTTCTTAGACCTCTGCAGTAACTCTCTGCCCTGCCAAACCTCTCAGTGTGACACTGAGCACTGGTGACTATGTGGGTGACATTCAGTTTGAGACATAATGATGCAGCCAGCTGTAAATGCTGACCTTCAGCTTCACATCCCTCTGCTGAACACACTGTGTTTTCTGCGCACCAGAGAGTAGCTTGTTTGCTTTTCATTTCATTAAGAAATGTACCTTTGTGGAAAAGGTCCATTTCCCTTCAAAATAAGTGGTAATTTTTCCTTAAACAAGTAGATGATCTCATGCAAATAATCCAAAGTAATTAATAGAGGAAAAAAAAAAATCTAAATTAGTAAAGATCATCTGGAAAGGATGTAGTTCAGCTCACAAATATCTTTCTTAATCTGTGTTCTGGGTACTGTGTATATAGATTTACTCATGTGCCAATAAAATTTATAAACCAAGGAAAAATCCCAATTTATTTTGGCTTTTTTTTTCCATGTTAGCATACTCTGCCACCTTTTTTTTTTTTTTTTTCCCTGAGGGTGTATGCAACTGGTATTACTGTTACCTTGTGGATATTTACCCCTCAAACACTTTTTACAGACAGAGTGTAATATTTTTGAGGTTCCAATCCAACAGTACTAAGCTTCCCACATTTTTAGATGCCTTTACTGGAGATTGTATTTTTCCCATAATGAGGATTCTTTTCCTCTTAGTACATTTCAGTAACATTCCGGGAATTTTGTGAGTATGTTCCACTTCATAAAGCTGTGATGTCAGCACTGCTCAGGAGTTATATCCACTTCCAGTGTATTTAATGGTTCTTTTTTGAATGAAGATTTTAATTTGAAATTGGGGAAACAAAATCTTTTTGGAGGAAGATTAAGCATTTTGTTACATAATTATGTGAAATGACTCATAACGAATGTTAGAGAATTCCTGTGCTTGCAAATATTTATTAGCAAAAATGTTCACAGAGCCCTTTGTCATTTAAAAAAGAAATTACTTTGGGCAAGGGAAGGAGAAAGATAAGGATGATCTAAAGAGATATTAGCTACACTTGGTGTGAAGTTGCACAACCAGTTTGCCAAGGTTTATCATTAATTGAAGCAGGCCTGGTGCCTTTGAAGAGGCACGGCAGGAGGCAAGGCTGGTGTGAAGTGGCTGCGCCACTGCCAAGCTCTGATCCGCTGTTTGCTCATGCTCAGTCTTTTGGTGGGCGATGCATTAGCTTCTGCTGGAACTAATCACGGCTCTTGTCACAAATTTTCTGGTTCTTGAGCTCAAAGGCACAGCACAGGGGAGTTTCTGGTCTAGACAGCCAGCCAACTGGGTGAGAATCCAGGATGTATTGTGTCAACAGCCTTGACAAAGTCTAAGTGCAAGATGTGTGCCAAAACCTGGGTATGCCTCCTTGACTCTATTCCAAATCTTTTGAAAATCTCTTTTTAAAAATTATTTTATTTTTAGGTGCAAAAACAGCATACGTATTGGGATTTCTTAACCATAAACACTATTAACTACCAACAACTTAGAGCAGCAAAAAATATTGTGTATGCACCTTCACTGGTTTAACTCTTAAATGTCTCAAAAGTCTTGTTAAAAACCCTGGAGTGCTTCTGCTCATACACAGATACGGCCTTCTTTTGTACCTCTCAGACACTGTTTTTACATTGGTTTTGCTCCCAGCCCACTGCCTCATTAAATCCTCCCCACATGACCATTTTATCCTAGCACAGGATCCTTCAGGGATTTCCTTTTCTGTCACTTGAGCACCAGTGGGGCTGCAGGAGGGAGGTGCACTGGACCCCAGTATAACTGGTTTAATGGGACATCTACTGCAGGTTTTTGTGTGTGCACTTTCATGCCGATGAAAATGCTTAGTGTAGATCAGTTGTATTGGCATGAAAGTTGAGTACCTTTCCTGGTTAACCATCAAGACCTATGAAACATAAAAAGGTGCAAGGCAACCACTTTGCTTTCTGCCCAAACTATTTTTTTTGTACCCATTAATCTGTTTCTGTTTACTTTTCTTTTTTTTTCATAGAAGATTTCTCTCCTACACCCTCTGTATCCAACTAAACTGGTCCTTCCAACTAAGTCCCCTTTGTGTCCTCCATCCATCTCCCTCACTGACTGTCCAAACCCTGGACCTTTCAGCCACTTGTCTTCCAAGTGGCTTATAGCCCTTACAGACACAACTCTTTGTAGAATAAGGTGAGCATCAAGTATGGTGTGATTCAAGAGCTTTGCAGGCTGTTATCCTTTTAATTCTAGGCACAATTCAGCCGAGTCATTAGGATTCAGTGCTGGCAAGTGCTATGGGAGATGTATCTCAGATGAGCCCGTGTGTCCAACTTCCCTGGAGATATTACAGCTTTTCCTTTCCTTGACACAGTTCTTATTGGGTCTTGCTTCCTCTAGACCAGCAAGGACAGGCCACTCTTCATTCAAACTATTTCTTCTTTAAAGCAGGAATAATCTACTTCATACATCATGGTCAGATTAGTTTTAACACTTACCCATACTAAAGTAGTGGGGTATTTCTTTTTTTCTTGGTGATTGAGTGAAGGGAGGCTAACCTGAGAGAAATACAGACTTTTCCAGTGGCTCTATCTGTCATCCTGACAAGCAGCTGTCTCTTGCCAGTACAAAGTGAATGCTGTTATTGCTGACATTTTTGTGATCTTTGAAACAGCATTGGAGAAGTTAGACAAAAATCTCTGTACTTCAAGGTGTGTGGGTAACAGGGCTGTCTAATGAGCTTTGTAAGGTGAAAATTGTGTTCTATGCCTTAGCTGAAGTCTTTTTGAAGAGCAGCTGGCACAAAGTATTTACAGTACCTCAAGAGAACCCTGGCATCAGTTGTGGAAGTTCATAAGCATCCATTCCATATCCTCTTTTTCTAAGACAGAATCTGGCAGCAAGTGATCAAACCTTGTTGCCAGGAGAGATTATCCCACTCAGATGTACAGCATGCCTTGTTTAGGATGCAAGAGGTTAAAACATAGGCATTATGTGCTGTCGCCCTGGTTTCCTGCTAGCCTGCTTCTACTGTGCTGCAGGGCAGGCAGTGGGAGCAGGCTAGCAGGAAACCAGGGCGACAGTGTGCTGCTTCTTTAGGCTGTGTCATGGTTTCCTCTTCAGGGGAAGTACCAGGGTGAAATATGTGTCACTAGTTTTGGGCACACTTGACAGGGAATCAAGACTGCTTTGGAAAAATGTATCATCTCTGCAGAGAATACATGTTGGTCAGCTGTCAGACTAAAGAAATACCTGAAAATGCCTTTCTCTCCCCATACTAGAAGCATAATTTATGTTAATAAGCAATGTCAATAGTGTTTGATCTTGGCCCCTCCATCCTGTGGGATTTATAGCATTTACCATTTTACCCACTTATGAGGATGAACTAGAAATAAAACTAAAATCAAGCTTCCTTTCTGTCTTTGAGACATGCTGAGCAAAAGCACCTTCTCACATCTGAGAGACTGGTTTAAACAGAACCAAAGTTCTGTTTGAATTTTTACTGAACTGGGCTGACATGTTTACTTAGGCAGAAAAGATTTTACAATCAAATATTTTTGACAAGTTTCCTGGTTCATTGAAGGTATTCACATGAACAAACAAGTAGTTCATAGGACCACTAAAGCCATTTTTTAAATAATGAAAATGGGTTTTTTTCTGTTGCTAATGAAAACAATGTTAAAAACTCAGAAATTTGAATAGAAAAGTGAATAAGTCAGGAAAAAGGTGTCTGAAGATAACTAAGTGTACTTTTTTGGTATATCATGTCAGCTGTTCTTTGGGAAACAGAATAATCAGATGGCAATACTGAACTATTTTAATACTAACAGAGGTTTTTTTACCCCAAAAGCAAATATTCGTCAGTTGGAATTTTTTAATGCTTCTGTTTTGGTCTATACTATTAACTTTCTTTGATAACCAAAGGAAGAATAATTTTGATTTTGTTTACATGATCAATATTTAACATTTGAATCAGTATATGCTGATAAAATTGATAACAATATCTGCCTGTTGTTGCCTGTACCACCCAACTAAAGTCTGAGATATGAATGTTTTTAAAAAGAAATTATTTAATTTATTGTCATAAATACTTGCAGTAGCAGAAAGCATAGCACAGCAGACACCATAAAAGGTGTTGAAATTTCAAAGAGTTAGACCCATTCTGTAAACATCCTGACAGCATGGGAATTTCTTTCTGTTCTCTACTAAACCCGGACTATTTTCTCTGTAAATTCCCTGGACTTTCCCCTCTCCATTTCTCACCCCTTAGGATAAGGAATAATGTGCAGTGGCTCACTTGCTGTCTCTCCAGCTACCCAACAAACACGTGGTCAGTGTCCACATGGTCAATCCATGAATGTTAGGTTTCTAATTATATGTTGTGTTTTGCTTCACCTTCCACTAGAGGGCAAAACCTGCTGGTATAAATTCTTATAACCATTCTTAATAGGTTACAAATGTGCTATTGAAAAGGGGCAGGAGGTCACAGTGAATGAAAGTACTCTCCACCTGCACTTTTGTTAAAAAAATACCTTAAACAAGTGTTCCCTCAGAAATGGGAAATGGAAACAACCAGAATGATCACCTGTGTCTTATATTAGGGAGACTGGGTATGGTGAGGTCCTAAAACCATAATCACTTCATTTGTTGCCTCGGGGTCTAAGATAATATCAGCTGTCTTGATCTGAAATGCTTATTGGAAGGGCACTGTGGTGCTGTTTAGGCAGGCTTGACTTGGTGCCAGACTGGTTTTTTTGAAGTACCTGAATCTCTATAGATGATGAAATTACACAGATGAAGCTGAAAGATAGAGCTGGCAATTTTTGTGGATTATAACTGTTCAAATTGATGAAATCCATAACCAGTGTCCCAAATAATTTCACAATGCGGTTTTGAGCTTTGATAGGAGGAGGCAGTGGGAACCAAGGTATTGTGTCTCTCTTCTCACACCTGTGAAAAGGCTGCTTCTGCCCATTTAAGTGAGCTGATTCTGTGCCTACTTGCTTTGTTATCTCTCTTGTCCTCTCCTTCCCCACTCTATTGCCCAGCTACCAGGTGCTGCTGCTCTTATTTAAACTCCTTGGACTTGAATAATTATATGAATTAGATTTTTTTTTTATTAAGAAAGCTCCTTTTTGTTTGGATTACAACAAAACAACTCAGGAAAAAGGAGCCATATACAAGTATTGCAGTGATGGAGAGCCTGAGGAAATGTGTAGCTCTATGGTTTACTCCAAAGCATTCTTCTGATGGGAATCCCTCCAGCCTTTAAGGGGAAATTGTGTAGGGTGGAAGAGCACAACCCTGCACCCGGGATACTGTGTCTGGTTCTGGTCTCCACAATTCAAAAAAGATGCAGACTGGTGAGAGTGCAAAGAAGGGCCACAAATATGATCAAAGGGCTGAGAAGGAGAACTTGTCCTATGAGGAAAGACAGAAGGAGCACTTGTCCTATGAGGAAAGTCTCAAGGAGTTAGGTATGTTCTTCCTGGAGAAGAGAATGCTCAGGGAGGACCTCCTCACAAGATCCCAGTATTAAAAAATAGTTATAGAGAGGAGAGAGGCTTTCTCTTCTCATGGAGCCACATGGAGAAGACAAGGGACAATAGGTTCAACTAGCAGTAGGAGAGGTTTCATTTTGTTATACAAAAGATTTTATTTTATAGTGAGAGGGATCAGTCACTGGAACAAGCTCCCCAGGGATGTGGTAAAGTCCCCGCCACAGGTGGTTTTTGAGATGTATTTGGACAGGTAACCTCACCTAAGATCTCTTCCCCTCAAAAGGCTGGGCCCTTCCAATCTGTGCTGTTCTAAGATGCTATGATTTACAGGGGGCACAGTCAGTGTAAATATCTGTCAGGGCAGAGAGCACTAGATTTTAGAAAACCAGCTGTTATTTTGAAGGAGAAAGGAATGACCTGCCCAAGAAAAGAGGCTAGGAATGAGTGGATGTATCTCCCTCAGCTTCTAAGTCCCTAGTGACTTTCAAACTGCCTTTTCTTTCTGTCATCAAGGGCTGAATACACAATTTATGAACACCCCTGTGAAAATCCCCGTTTGTTAAATATTTAGCAGCACAGCCTTTGAAAGTGGATTGGAGGGAACTGCCTTTTTGCAAGAGGTGTGAGAAATGTTAAAAAATTACCATTTCTGTCTGGTCAGGCATTACTTACAACAGTAGCAGAAGACAAGTTCTCTTTAATGTCCAACTTCATGCTCAAGCAAATTTAATTTTTTTCCTGGGCCTAAATGGAATTTTCTTGAAATCACTAAATGTAGTCACGCTGAAAGTGTCAACTTTTCATAATCACTTGCAGATCTCCAGGCTCAGAGGTAAGAAAAATATTTAAAGGGAATCTTTATAATTTTTAAAATTAAATCCATGGTGTTTACTTCATCCTCCAATCTCCTACTCCTTGGAGTTTGTATTTGATTAATAGTAGCATAGTGGGAATTGACATTCTGTGAATACAGCAGCCTTTCAAGGTTGCCATGGAAAAGCACTTTTCCCCCAGACATCATCCCAGCAGCTTTTATTTGCTGGAAGACAGTTTCTTTCTCTCTTTTGAACTTTGATATTTAAATGTTGCACTTGTGTAGGTGTATTGTGGTTGATCAATTCACTATCTGTGATCCAGAAAAATTGCTTTGGTGTAGGAAAAGATAGCAGAGGTAAACAAGTCAGTTCATTAGTGCTGTGTTACAAATTGGACCTCCCTGTTGGGAAAATATTAATGCTTAATATTGCTGTGTCTTCTTTGTATATTATTTTATGGAATTTCTTGGGCTTAATGATTTATTTTTATGATATCGCATTTGGATGACGTTTCTATTCCTTTTGACTTAGTTTGATAATGCCTTCAGAAAATGTGCGTAGAGTTCTTGCTCAGCTCATCTGTAAAGAAAGACACTTCTCTTGAAGCACTTTTTAGAAAGATCATAATTTTCTAAACATAATCAATTGCTTTCTTCAAAGCCATTGAATTAACAACAGAGCTTGAAGGTATCTTAGGCTCGACAGGAGACCCAGGAACATGCATGTAACATGAAGGTGTCCTAAGTCTGGCTCCACCTGGAATGAATTCTGCTACACATTTCTCTGGAGACAGGTCTTCCAAAGAAAGAGAAAGGAATTGATTACTGTGTCACTGCTTTTGGCCTGGGTAGTTAGACAAGTTTGAGAGCCCTTCTGTCCTATTTCCAGTAGGAGAAGCTGTTGATGGTAGGACCCTGGCATTTCTTTGGTGAGCTTCTGTTCATTTAGAAAATGTTCAAATATTTAGAAAATGTTCAAATTTCCTCTTGGAACATAGTTACAGCCACCTTTGTTTCTTTCTGCCTTTTCCTTTATACAGGCTGTCTCTGCTGGGACAGATTAAACCAGTCTTAAGCACCAAATAAGTCTCTACATAATAAAAATTTGAGTTCATCCTTATATCTGGCTTTCAGGGGTGATGGCATCTAGTATTCTGCATAGTGGATTTCAGTCAGACATTTTTTATACAATAAACATTCCCAAATATAATAGAAATTCTGGCCCTAGCTAGCAGCTTTCTTCTGAGAACAGAAGCAACCCAGAGGTAAAGGCTGTTATTAACAGCATTAGCAGAAATATGTAAATGAGTGAAGAATATCAAACAAGATTTGGTGTGTGTGAAACCTGTATGAGAAACAAAAATTATACCTGTACACTTTTTACTGAATATAGTGAAAAAGCAAGGCCTGAAGGAAAAAAGAAAATCATAATTGATGGAAACTATCCCAAAACACCCAGATCTATATAGAAATTTGTATCTTAGGCCTCACAGAACACAGATGTTTCTATGCAATCTCCCACTGCTTTTTTAGATTTTTAAAAACACTACTCAGGTATCAAGAAAAAGTAAACAGCTGATAGACCTTTGGAAACTTTGTATTTTAAAGGGCAAATTAGAGTTTGCTGAACTCTTATTGCAAGTATTTGTATAATGTATACTCTGAAATATGGTCTTAATTCACTCCAATTTTAATTATGCTAGATAAAATCATAAAATATAACTAGTTCTGGTGAAATTCCAAGGATATACTCAGAGTTTGAATTCAAGAAGTCAGTATTTACTAATTGACAGAGATGTTGTGAACTAGCTTTCTCTTTTTCTCAGTTAAACACTTGCTATAATTTTAGTAGTTATATTATGGGCAGAATATGACCTTAATGCAAATTTTTATATAATAGGTGGCAATTACAGATGTGCACTCTTGAAGATTCATTCAAAGTTTCTGGTTTGGATTAAAAGTAGCCAAGGTAAAGGATCTCTCTTGCATCAGAAGCTTGCCTAGAAAACAGGGCTTTTTCAGTTTTGCAGGTAATCTGGTAAGAAAATAGGTGGGGGAAAGTTAGCTCTGAAAATTAAAACCAGTTCATTTCACAGTGTCACCTGGAAAGCAGTTAAGAGTTCTTTGGATGTTTTCATTCAATGAGAAATGAGCCCCTTCCTTGGGCCAGGAAGTATCATCAGCTCTAAGCAATGACTCAATTTCCATGAGTCCATAAATAATTTACAGTCAATATGCTGAGGGAAATTTAAAATACTTGTGTTGTTGGAAATTATGACAGTTTCTTTCCAATACAGATTAAATTTTGAAAACATTTAAATACTCCAGAAACCAATATGCATCCTTTGGGTTACATGAACTATCTCAAAGCAGATAGCTCTAATCCATGTGATTAGAAGAGATTTGTCTCTGCTGCCTTAACCTATGAATGTGTAGGTTGTGGTTCTCATGCCTCAAGTCTTCATTATGGGTCTGAAATCCTCGCTGGCCACTATCTCCCATAATCCCCAATAGTGAAATTAGCCCTGCAAGGAACTGCAGCATTTCATTAGCCCACAGCAGAAAATAGAGGCTGTTAACATGATTGCCACAAAGTGGATAGTGAAATGCATTTTAATATTTTATGGAAGTGATCAAAATGTAACATCCAAGACAGACAACACAATATTCTAGTTACATATGAGTTTTCTTGCAATTGAATACTTCATTTTAATTTTCTAAATTACTAGCAAAAATTTGCAAGAGAAATCAAAATATTTTGCAGAAAGCTTCATTTTTTTGTCTCTAGTATTATTCATTGAAAAATAATTTTGGCAGAAAATCCTCGGTCAAATCCATCATAGACTGGCCCTGCATGTGAAGCTAATCTTGGTCTGGGAAAAAGCAGCCCAAGGAAAATTGATGCGCTGCTGGGCTTGCATGCATCTCCCTCCCACTCCACTTATAGATAAGGAATCCTTACTGCAAAGCCCCATGACTCTTCCAGCCTCAGGTATTCTCTGGTATTCGGTTGCCCAGAGAAGCTGTGGATGCCCCATCCCTGGAAGTGTCCGAGGCCAGGTTGGCTGGGGATTTGAGCAAGCTGGTTTAGTAAAAGGTGTTTCTGCCCATGGCAAAGGGGTTGGAACTAGGTAATTTTTAAGGTCCCTTCCAGCCCAAACCTTTCTATGGTTCTATGATTCATTCTATTTAGATTCAAATCTCCCAGTCTCACCACACTCTGGTGTCCTTCAGGCCTGTGTCCCTTAAGAGCCTGTCAGGAAACCATGTTAGCCTGAGAGTTGTTTCTTTTTTGCAGGTATTTATCAGTACCTGGAAAGAGTTTTGAAATCTTCAAAATAAAAATGCACAGCTACAGTAGTGTATAATAAGGATTTGCAAGTCTGCCAGGATGTTTTACTGCGTAAGTCTGAAGGCACATTGTAAATCTGTATTGTGATTACTATATCTACTTTACTTTTCCTTTCCATAGAGGTACAAGATGCAAAAGAATTCAGTGCATAACAACTGAAACTTTGAAATAGATTTTATACTGTATCATTTCAAAGAGACTAGAGACACTATAATCATAAATTGCCCCTTTACATTATATTATTTTCTTTCCCCTTAGCTGAAAGTAGTCCTTGCTCTGCTGCTGTGGCTGTTTTACCATTTATTGGTACTGAGTATTTCATGTTCATTATCACTCACGTAAAGTGGAGAGACATAAAACAGTTTTATAAAAATGTTTGTTTGTTGTGCATGTTTAAATAAATGTTTTTAGTCTTTGAGAAATCATTTTTCCTATTGCGAAAGCATGTGTCTATGTTTAATAAGGGTCTAGAGTACCTAATTTATTTTCAAAGGTGATTAAAGACAGAGTAGTGTAAATGTGAATGTTCTCTGGTAACTATAGCTGAAATATTCTTATTTCTTATGTATGTTATCTCTCACTGGTTCCAGTTTTAAACTGGTGCCTCAATTAGCAAAGGTTGCAGACCCTCTAGAGAGCGACTTAGATTTATGAAAAATGTCTTACAATGAGAACAATTCAGAAAGCTTTATATTAGTTCAGAGGCAGCTGTGATTCATACCACAATAAAGATCAACTGACCTTTTAAAGGCAAATATGTCTTGCTGATTACTGAACTAAATGAGCAAAGGTCTAATGAAGATATTATATAACCACCTCTTTCCAAGCCTTGTCTAAGACTGTAAAAGGTTATTTTGGGAAGGTATGTAATTTCTCTTTGAAGTTACATGCTGCCAATACTTACATATTGTAAAGATACTCTGCTCTCCTCAGTACAATTTTGCAGCCACAAATGCAGATTTGTCTAGTTTGCTTTTCCACTGTTCTTAGAAATAATAAAGAAAAAATGTCACATTACGAGAAATCTGAGTAACATCTGGAAAAGTTAAATATTATTGATTAACTTGTAAAAGTAATGCAGAATTTTGAAACTCTTCCTTTGTCAAAGGAAACAAGAGTAGAAATTATAAAAGCAATATTCATCTCCCATCATCAACAGACACAATCTTTTCATATTTGCATAGGAGGCAGGGCTTCTTGCCAGCTGCTTTGACCTGAAGAAGAAAGAATGCCAGTGACAGAGTTTGATGAGGTCTCACTGAGACTACACACCCATAAAAAGTACAAAGTCCCAGTTGCATTCACACCCCAGATCTGGTGGACACAAGCACATTCCTATATGACTCTGAGGGGTGGTAGTCACACAATGTCTAGTAAGAAAGAGCTAATTCAGCCTCGTTCTGCCTACTTCATATTCTGGTACTTTAAAGTTGTCTGTGTGGTGTGCATTCAAGAACACCAAAAAATCATATTTTTAAGGAAAACTCAGGAAGGAAAGAATAGGACTCTATAGCCTCTTGGTTAAACTCAGGATAGGTATGGAACATTTTATACAGCAAGACAGACACATTTTGGTTTGCACTGACACTTGATGGAAATAACACAGATAATTGGCCTCCAGTTCTTTAGGATGAAGTCACCCAGCCAAGGCATTTGTTTCCTTTGCAGTTGGCAGAGGCAGAATTGTATGATTCCAGGGAAGAACCCAACACCTTCCTTTCAGGGACCTGCAAGACTAAGTGTTATTTCAGCAGAAAAAGGGTTCAGCACTAGGCTTATGTGTTCCATAGTCACTAAAGTACTACTTAATGTTCTTTATAAATGAGCCATATGTGACTTCCTTCAGTCTAGACTCACCTGGCGAGTAGACTGTATAGACTCTTTTATGATAGCTTCAAGGGTTTTAGGTCAGAGAAGCCTTGGGGAAACAGAGACAACTGTATATTGTTAACAAACTTTTTTTCTGCATTATTAATTAGTGAATTCCTTACCTTCTTTCAATTAAACCTCTCCAAAATAATCAATATTAAGTGTCTGCTCAGAAAATAGTAATAATTTCTCTCTCTATGGAGACTGTCACACAGTTTGGCTCTTTAGTTTGAAAAGAGGGTGCTATCAAAATAAGGGAAGCACATATGTTTCTGGGACCAAAAAAGGTAATTTCTTTTGTCAGGTCTAAGGAGGGACATGAGACCTCATATTCAAGAAAAAGGGTAAGGCAGAATCATGACTCAGAGGGGCATTTCAGGTTAATAGGGCAGGCAATGAATACTTGGCAAGAAAGGCCAGGATGAGCCATAAACACAATAGAGGTGCATTTTTCATTGATTTGCTCTCTGCCCAGTTTGAGAAAAAGAGCTGTTTCATTCTCAGATTGCTGCCTGCCCAGGGAGCTTTTCTTTCTTGTGAGCAGTGGGCAATTTTTCTGAGAGGGCTTAGCTGTACATCAGAAAGTGAAGAGAATATGAACAATACTTTCCTCTTTCTCTTTGTGGTTGACCCTCCTTACTTTGGCTGGGATAGAGATGTGCCACATTCTGATGAGGCAATGAGTATCTCAGCTCTGGGGTTTGTTTCAATGGAATACACTTGCCAAGATACCACAGGAGTTGCTAGAACTTTGTACCTGTGTATCATCAAGGATTCCCCAGCCTTGGTAATCACGGGATGTTGGGTTTGGAAACAGGACTTCTGTCTCCCATTCAGACCATCAAACACCTCCTGTGTCTACTGCAGCAGGGGGTGGTGTGAGGTCTGGGGGATGCCTTGGCAGCTGCCTGATTGACATTGGGAGCCACATGAGCATCAGAGGGAGGGATGCTGCCACTGAGAGAGTCTAGGCACCTTATTCCTTTCTTACCCTTCTTTTGCCTAAATGTATTCCTTTGTAAAAATCTATTGAATAAATAAACTTGTTGCCTAAAGTTATTCCCTTGCCTTTTCATTTTTGGGAATAATAATCACAAAAAAAGAAGTTAAATGGTTCAAAACATCTGTTGTTGCTGAAGTAGATTCCGTCTTCCCTGGAAAGGCATCAGGGCAAATTTACAAAGGAAGAGAGAAATATGTAGCACATCCATAAAGTAATTGCAGAAAATTAGAGTGTATTCCATTTCAGTATATTTCCTTGTGTACAGGGCCAGTTTAGCAGATAGTTTTGCTTCTCAAAAAACACAGTGTAAAAATCAATTTTCTTAGAAGAGCAGTATTTTTAAGCAATGCATAATTTGTTGATTTACTATTTGATCTAAATGCCAAAACAAATTAATGCCTTTGATACACTGAAAATAGCAGGCTTCTGCCAATCTTGTTTTTGGAGAATTTTAAAATACCCAAATCCCAAAACTTTCAGCAACATTTTCTTTAAAGATGATGTCTCTGTGTCACCCTATAAGAAAATACCACAAGCTTATGAACTTAACGTTGCCTTTATAAGCTCCAGCTGATCTATTTACCTGCATTCTAATTAAAATCTCATTGAAGCTGGTATGGTTCTTCACTTGAGTCACAGCCATCAAACTTCATTACTCAGATGCAAGATATATAATATTCAGAACATGGGAAAGTTACCAAGATCGAAAACAGTTTTCTGCACATACTAATTACTGTTACACAGCATTTTTTAGTGAAATGTTTTTATGATTTATGTCTATGAAATTTCAGATTAAGGAAAGCTCTTTTGGAGGGGATATGAGAAGACAGATATTCAAAGTGACAGAAATATGCTTGCAGTTTTAAATAACTTTATGTGCATTATCTCATACTAAGTGTATCATAAAGTGGGTGCTCTTGCTGTGATTTTACTTGAGATGCCTCCTTGAAATTCAAAGGGGATTTATCCCTTCCCCACCCTTTTAATTATGGGAATATAATATAACAGAAAACAGCCCATACATTTTCATACAGACAAGGAGAGGTAAAAGTCTGTTGAACACAAATTAGATCTCATTGCCTTGCTATCCTTTGTATGTCTGAGGGCATTTGCTTTAATTTTAAATTTTAGTGGTATTTTATACAGAAACTGAACAGCTAATGAATTATTTTTTCCTGTTTTTATCCTCATGTTCTCTCCAACCTGGGACATCTTGGCTTGGCAGCCCAGTCATCCCATGGTGCCTATTCCAGAAAATGAGACACTCATCTCCAAGGAGGTAATCAGTTGACATTTAATGGGTTTAAGCATTTTCATACTAGCTTTATCTTTTATTTGCATAGCTCATATAGAGTTGATCAGTAAAAATATGCTGAGCTTCCAAACCTGCTTTTGTCCAGTGCAGAGACCAAATTTGTTCTTAATGATCAATGAAGAAAAAAAACCAGAGTTGTTTTGCTGCCTATGTTGCTTATGTGAATTTGAAATAACACTAACATTAATGCTTCAGGTTCCTGGTATGTGCTGTTGGGATGTTAGAAAGTGGGAATGGTTAAATTATGCTGTTTGTTAAATTATGCAGCCATATTTAAATAACACATTCCACAGTTTTCAGTCGCTGTTATAGCTCCTGTTTTAAATACCAGATACTACAACAGGTACCAGAAGCACTTAGGATAATTAATTATTGAGATTTCATAAAAGACAGTTAAGAAAACATCAAATGTAGTTCAAGTTTGCCCAGTATCAAAATTCAGTGCCAATTTTATTTGACTTTGAAGAAGGATACAAATTTTCTTGAAGTCTAAATTCAGTGGCCAATTCCCTACTACATTTATATATCTACACTTTAGGACCATAGTGGTAACCACCCTAGACAGTGAGAGCAGAAGAAATCTATTAGTCATTATCAATTTTCTCTTGAGACAGAGCATACAGAAAATTAAAAAGTTTCAGCTGGCACTGGCAAGTCCTTTTTTTCCAACAAGGTCATGAGCATGAAGCTGAATTATAGCCTGAATGTTGAAATGAACATATGTAATTCAATTAACTATCACATTCTTTACTCTGGCTTTGGAATGTCATAGAACATTGCTCATTACAGTACATTTTCAATACTATTTTAGAAATTCACCAATGAAGGCATAACTTACTATCAATAGCAGCAGCATGAGAATGTTTATGACACAAGAATGAATTTTTTACTACCGAGACCTCTTTCACCAGGTGCATGCTCACAATTATTTCACTAGTTTTTTAATGAATTTAGAAATACAGATAGGAATGATAATTACATATTTATAAAAAGTTTATTTTTAATTTATTATCGTAAAATTAGATTCTAGTGAAGCAGCAACACGATAATTTAAATAAATGAAATGGATGTTTGCCAATAATTTCTACCAAATAAGTAAATTATTTTTAGTTTTGAAAGATATTGTGGGAGTTTTGGAGTCAAGCCCTTTGCATTTCAGAAGTAGAGGATTTGCCTGAAATTCTGAGTTTGTTGAAAACACGTCAATATATCTTCACAGTTTATCTCAGTTTCCACTTAAAAAAAAGGGGGAAAAAAGATAAAAATGAAAAGAGGTTGATGTCTTACTTGTTGGGTTGATCAACAGACTGCTGTTCTGCACCAGGAGTGTATAGGCATGACCATAGCCTTTTATTCTCATGTGCATCCCTGGGCTCTCTGCGCAGGGTGTCAGGGACTTAGAGCTATTTCATATCTCTTTTTGTTTGAATCTCCATCACAGCCTTCCAAATCTTCTCCTTTATTCCTTGCCTTTGACATTTCTGCTTGTTTTTACACCATCAATCCCCTTTCCTCTGCCTCCCAGGAGCCACTTCTTGATTCTCTCAAAAGCAGGTGTTACAGTGTCTGCTGTGGAACTATTCAAAGAAAGACCCAAAATGCCCTCACAATGTGAAGTTAGACCATAAATACCTGGCAGATCGTCTCAGATAGGTTTTTTCCATCTCAGCTGTAAAGTTTCTGAAATATTATTGAAGTCATGGTGTATCATTAGAAGGCAGTGAGAGGGACTACATAGTTCTGAGGATAAATTTGTGTTTGAGATTAAGCAGATTTGAAATACACCAGGAACTCTAAAACGTAGATATACACATATATGTATATTTGTGTATTTGTATAAGTGTGTGTGTATATAATTGCAGCCTCTGATGATGCAGATGATTTTCCTGTATTTGAAAATAAGACAGAGGGAAGCAAACAGCTAGATCCTTGTATCTCATCTTTTTGCTTTACAGTGTGCACATTGAGGGAGAATTTTGCAGATCTAATGGAAAGACAGATATTTTCAAAGAGGATTCTCTAAGAGATAAGACACATAATCCAACTGATGCATTATTAGAGATCAGTTCAGAAAGTGAAGGATCTTGTACTGACATAGTAATGGCAGACACAACAAAAGTGCAAAATTCCTTTGGTTAGAGGCCAACTTGGTCTGTTCCAAGGCAGGGAAAATATATAGACCTGTCTTCTAAATTTTGCTTATATTGTAAAGAAGCATTTTGAACAGAATTTCTAACAACCAATTTATTAAAAAGCTTAAATGTACTACAACAGTGGGAGAATTAGTACCATGACCTGTAGAACTGCTATATCTGATGAAATTGTGGTTGCATTTATAAGGACCAAGGACAATCAATGAGAAAGAAGATTTATAAGTGCTGTTATCAGCACAAATGCTTTGTATTTCCTTTGATTAACGTCTTATTAGATGACTTATAATAGCATTAGCTAGAGGCAAATAGTATGCTTTAAGGTCCTAAAAAGTGTCAGATACCATTTTGTACAGCTGAGCAAGCTGACTATTTGTGCTGTTTTCCTGGGGCCTGTCACTAATGTGTGTTTTGCTGCTACGACTATGCAGGTGGACTTCAGTCCATGCAGATATATCAGGAAGAATTGTTCCAGGCTCACCACAAGCTGCTCTGGAAGTGACATCAAGAGATGACACATTTACTATTTTCTCAATTACAAGTCAAAGCAAATATTCTTCCTAGAACTATTCAACACACTTGTACAGAGCAAATGATCTAATATTTTCCCCAGTTTTTAATCTGACTTTTAGCAGGAGGAGGTGACCAGGGCACACCATGCTGGCCACGTGAAGGCTGAGCAATCTCTTTGTATGTTTAATGGGTGGCAGGGAAGACACAAATGCATCCAGAGATGAACTCCTTTTCTCATTCTCAGTCAAGAGGGACTGAACAAAGGCATCTGTTTCCCTTGAGATCTATTGCTGGAAATGAAAGTATAGAGCAATGATACTCAGAAGGAGATCAACATTCATGCTGTCTTGGAGACAGACAGGAGAGAAACACAGAACTAGAAGCAGCTCAAGATATTTGGGACAGTCTTCTTAGCTGCCCTGAGGGTAGTGGCTTCTTGGAGATAAATTGTTGTTGATCTGTCTCTGGAAAACAAATACATTTTCACCATTTTCTCTTTTATGTGGTTGGGTTTTCAGAATTGTAAGTTATAATGCTCTCCCTTTCCAGTGCATTAAAAAAAGCAAGGTAGGTCTGGGTTGATGATTTTTAAAATCACAACATCTTTCAGGCACCTGCATTATTCCTTTTTTCTTTAGGAACCTATCTTGACTCTAGGAACAGTTTATACTGAATTTACAACTTATGAGCTTACATAACCCACAAATCCCCACAAAAATATCTTTTTTTTTTTTTAATCAGTGAATTCTGTTTGGATGATGAACTGATTATAAAGAAATCTGCCAAGTCATAAGCCCAATATTACTCTTACTGCTATCATAAGACCCTTAGATCGCTGTCCCATATTATCTAAATTATTATCTGCCCTCTTTATCTACAATTATTTATAGGCTTATACTTAAGTTCTCCTGCAATATTTCTCCCTCAGGATGAGAAAGTCAGTGTGATTTGTGCAATTCCAAAAAAAACAAATGGATGGGCAGATGCTCTGTGAAAGGTGAACACCTCCTTGACCTCTAAGAAGTAGTGAGAGAGGAAATGAGGGGAATGTGCTGCTAGTTTCTCCTTAGTAATTTGTATTGTTTTCCTCAAAGCAAAGTATTCACTGGAAATAATAATAATAACAATAATAATAAAGGAGTTACCTTTGTATTCAGAAAAATAGAATTCTATTCTTTGTGTAATTTTAGCATCATTCTGTAACAGTATGCACCACGTAAGACCTGTGAATTCCCTGTGAAAGCCAGAAAATAGATAAGTGACATTCTCCTGCTTGTGAAATCCTCCTCTACAACCAGTGCATTTTAAATGGAGGAGGTCTGAAGGATAGTCTTTAAAACCTTACCAAGCAGTATGCCAATAATTCCTGATACCTACTGTCTTCCTTTCAGGTAAAGCTAGTGTTTGCCTAGGCTATGATGTGTGTATGGTATTATAATCATTCTCAGATTTTTACTAAGTCAGAACATTTAGAGAGAACATGGGGCATATGTACCTCTATAATCTGAAAAAGCCCACTGTGTGCAGGGGCTAAAAGTATGTCCTCATTAACCTTATTCATCTATGATTTTCAAACTCCCAAGTCTACAATTACAATTACTAATAAATGACAAATTACAGTTACTAATACAATTACTTTAGGTCCATGTAATCTTTTGCTGCAGCTGAGTAATCACTCAGTTTTCTCTGTTTGTTGTTCATGAAAGATCTGCAATATTTACTTGAGAAATCAATAGCATTTCTAAAGTCAACATTCATAAAGAGATCCCATGAAAAAAAGCTGATTCTATTGGCTTCAGTGGCAACAGGATTTCACTGACTGTCTTTTGTGCAAAGTAGCAAAAGTTTTTGAAATTTGGAATTCTATGAAAACATCAATAATGTCCAAAGTTCTGTTATACACTGCTCTTAGTCTTTATTTACTTAAGGAGTGTTCCCGCTGAGAAGTCAACAATAGTATTAATCATTGATAGATTCTACATATAAGAGGAAAATGTACCCATTTTATGAAAGTGTCCTTGCACTAAAGAATTGATGTAAAGGGTTTTACTTTAAACAAAAGCTCCAACCTAAATGGCATTATCACAAGAAAGTGATGTTCTTCCAGTTAAACACCCTCCTCACTGGGCCCTGAATTATTCTGTAATGATTCAGCTCTTGCGTACTGCTCAATACCTTTTCAACTTGTAAAGAAGATTACAGCTTATCAAACCAAGGACAGGGATGTGGTAGATACCTAATGGAAGTAGAGGGAACTCTACTGGAAACACTCCCACTCAAATGTCACCTTTATGCAAGCGCCTTCTTTTTCCGTTTGGTGCTGGGACAGATCTTTCCAGATGTTTTGGGGAAAAAGACCGTGTTGTTCCCTGTGCTTTCTTAGGAGACAGAAACATGGGCTCTTCATGCGTCACATCACGGATGTACTATTCACTTTTTGATTTCAATCTTGCTTAAGTTTGCAGCCTTGTTCTCCAGACAGTGGAGAGCTGGTGCAGAGTGGTATGGCACAACATTGCTGCCCATTCCTCCCTGGAGCAGTGGTCTCACTGCCCTTAGTTTATTTTGACCAAGCCAAGGACTGCAACCCTAAGCTCTCTCCATATCCTTATAACAGATCATTTAGCTGAAAATTTAATGACCTTGCAAATGAACATTAAAAGTAGGAATAACTACTGCTTTTACTAAAGGAGTAAGATTTTTAGGTGTTAGCTATGACAAATTCTTTAACCTCTAAATTGGATGGGCCACTGAAAGGGAACAGTAAACTGTAGCCTTCCGATACTTATAAATGGAAAGGCAGTTCCAAACAATGCACACTTCTAAATGCTCAAATAAAAACTTTAAATATCAGCAGACAAACTTTGCATTTACTTTATACCTAAACAATGTTTTAAAATTTTATTTTTTAAAGATTTTATATATACAACAGGAAATTTATAATGCAACAGCTATTTGGGCATTACTTTTGGTCAGCTTCAATTATACCTGCTTGTTTTGATTAAAAACTTTCTGTTATAGCCTACTAACATGAAAAGGCATATTAGATCACCATGCTTTAACAAGAAAAAGCCTTATATGCATTTATAGAATTTTATTTGTAGGGTGATTACATAAAAAGAATTACTGTAAAGATATTAATTTTATAAGTTTACAAAAAAATTCTGAAAGGGTAGTAATACAAGAATGATAAAGAGAAACTTTGAAATATCAGTATGTGACTCAAACTGCAATTTTAATCTAATTCTACCTGGCATTAAGAAACAGCTGTTGTTATTTGTCCCCTTTAAAGAATGGCAGGAGTACTGAGAAATAGTTTTAGAGGAAAAGAAATTGCCCTGAATAGTTAGTCAGAACATAGTTGTAGGCTGAAGAAGACGTTTTAAAATTATTCAATATTTAAAGTAATGCATAAGTAATTAGAATCACAGAATCAGATTAAAATTAGCTATAGTGTTTGACCAGTCTTATGATATAAAATATTTTTCCTTATGGCTAATTAAAATTTCCCCACTTGCTGCCTTGTTTTCTTTCACCATGCCAATCTGAGCTGTCATTAAACCCTTCTTAAATAGCTGGAAAAGGAAAATAGATACCCCTTAGTCTACTCTTTAGGTTAAAGAAGTGCTGTCTGTAGCCACCCCTCATCTGTCACACATCTTTCCCAGAAATCAACAAACACGTGCAATCCTCCTAGTAGTCATCCATTAGTTTCCTCTGCTTGCTTGACAAAGCAAAAAACTGTTTTTGTTTTGAGGGCTCAAAAATGGAAACTACATTCCGGATGCAGCCTCACTAGTGCCCAGCAGAGGGGAATAACTTCCTTCAACCTGCTGGCTATGCTCTAATTAATGCAAGTGTATGTCGGGTTGTCCTTCATCACAAGGCTGGACTGATGCACATTCAGCGTGGTGTCAGCTAGACTTCCTGTCCTTCTCAGCAGAGCTGCTACCCAGCCAGTCAGTCACTGGCCTGTGCCTCTGCTTGGGTTATTCACTTCCTCCATCCCTCCTTGTCCCCTGCCCCAGGCAGCATTTTGTATTTGCCTTTGTTCACGAATCTGCTAGTCTGTTCCTCCAGTCTGCCAAAGTCCTGCAGAATGGGAGTCATACCCTTGGCATATCAGTGTCTCTCTCCCCTCCAAATCAGGAACATCCACAGCCTTCCTGGACATATAGGCTCTTCAGGTCTCTGATGGAGATGTCACCCTAGCATCATCTGAAATACTACCTGGAACAGAGATTTTGAACCGTTGAATACTATCTTTTTAGACCAGGTCCACCTGGTTTAAATTTAGATTGGTCCACCCTGTAGTCTGTCCCACTCCTTGGTTTGGGTGCCAGGCTATTCTAGGAGACTGTGGCAGAATCCTTGCTAAGGTGGAGGAAAGCAACCCCTATGTCATGTGAATGCAAGGGCAGCCACATGCTCTGTCCTCCCAGCATGAGGTTCAGAAAAGAAATGGAAAGTGGAAAAACAGTATGAGTCTGAAATGTCCTCTGATGTGCACTTAGTCAAGGTGATGCTTGTCTGTTCAAATTTGCTATGTGCAGAAGACTTCCTCAAGCATGGCAATGCATGAAAAATCATTCCTGGTTCAGTAAGTAGAGTTACAAATTAAGAGTGCAGCAAACCAGTGATTAAAAAAAAGAGAAAATTGCTGTATTAAGTTGTCCATCAGATTTTACAACTGTTCCTGCATAACATATTGCAGTGTTTACTCTCCTCTTCACTTTGTTTTCACCTTGTTTTTTTCATTTTTCTATAGGTTTCCAATGAAAGAGGTTCTGTTTAGATATGATGGTGAGTATTACTATTTTTTCTAACTTGATTACAGTCACAATTTGAGTATGTAACAACTTTGGTGTTACTTTATCAATTTTTTATCATTTTGTTTAAAAAGATGATAGAATGTTTTAGGTACAAAATTCAGTGTTCAGACAATAAGATGGTTATGATTGGTGAATGATTTTCTATGAATAATTACCAATGCAGAATAATTCCAACTCGTAGCAGGAGAGAATAAAGTCACAATAGAATTAATTCTAAGTGGGATGCAATCAAACAGTTGGAAGAAATTGAGGTACAGTCTGGAATTAGATTGTGAAAGGATGTCAGGGAAATAAGATCAATTTTTTTATATTTGAGCACATGACCACATAGTGCCATTAAATGAATGGTTTATTAGAGTTAAACAATACCACATTGCAAATAGTGTTCTGTGCTTGAGAGCTGATTTGATGTAGTACTTAGCAAGAGAGGTCAGCAAATAGGTGATACTGAAAAGGCTGAAATGTTCAATGCCTTTATTTTCTCTTTTCTTGTTTCAGTCTTCACAAAAAGAGAGATTAATTATGACTAAAAGTTTATTTCTATTATTATTAAGAATTTGAGAGTAGTATTATGGAGAAAAATAGAAAATAACACCTGAAGGAATACTGAGGTAAATTGGAATATTCAGGACGGAACAGCCTAATGAAATTAACCCTTAAAATACTTAACCTAAACAATTTCTCAAACACTAGTGATTAGCAGGATGAGTAAGCTCCCAGAAAACTGGTGAAAGGCAAACACAATGTTCTATCTAGGCAAAAGAGGAAAGGAAATTCTAAAGAATTACAGAAAATTCAGTCCTAATAGCATTTCCAAGACACTGGAACAAAGTATTAAACAACACATTCGTAGGCACCTAGAGAATGGTGAGAAGATAAGATTATTTGCACAGGGACACATCAGAAACAAATCCTATCAAGCTGATCTCATTTCCTTCTGTGACAGCAAAGCAGATAGAAGGATGTGTTTTATACAGTGTACCTTCAGTGTAGTCCCACACAACATCCATAAGCAAGCAAAGCAGATACAGACTAAATTAAACTCATATAAGGTAGATATGTACTTGATTGGAATGCAGGACTCTGAGAAGAGTTATTTGCTGCCAAAGTGGGACAACATCTCACAGACTTCCAGAATGCTGTTTTGTAGCTCTAGCACTATAAAACTTTGCCATTAATTACTTTCTCAATGACATGGACAATAGGCTTACCCAATTTACAAATAATGCTCACTTGGGGGGACTTGCAAGCAGCATACAAGCCATGATTTTAATTAAAAAAAATTGACTTACATTAAAAGAATGGCTTGAAATAAATATGATCAATTGATTGAAGAAAAATACAAAGATATATGAAGGGTACAGACAGAAAAGGAATGACAATAATACTGCAGGTGAGAACATGAGGATTATAGGGGAGGACAAACTGAGTCTGAGTAGAAGAGGTGATGTGCTCAGGGAGAGGTTGAAAGGAATACTTATAATATGATGAAGATAGTTACTAATTTTTGTCACTGTTAGTGCAAAATCAGTGGCATAGGATGTGGGAAACAAATGGGAGATTCTGAAAAGATGTAAACGCTTCAGTGTCTTCACACAGAAGATAAGAAATAAGGACAGAGTAGAGGCACAGCAGTTTCTGTCTCTTCATAAGGCACTATTACAAATGGATATTAGTAACTTTTCCATCTTTCCTGAGAGTAGGAGAAAAAGAAATGGGTCTAAATTTCAGGGAGAGAGATTTAGTCTGAATTTGAACAGTTACAGCTCTGTGAAAATTTAAGTTCTAAAAGCAGTTTGCCTCAGGCTGCTGCAAAGATGGGCAAGCTTCTCACAAGATGAATTTGGTCTGCCAGCTCTCATCATCTCCCACAGCTAGAGCACAAAGGAGGTGACTGAATACATCTTTAGGGTTGGGTTTTCTTCTGTGAAACTATGAATTCTGTTTGTTATCCAGGTTACCAGGTTGTATAAATTAGGAAAACTAAGTGACCTCAGTGTGTTTTATGCATCTTAATAATCTGTATTTTTGACAAATTGTATTAATGCAAAAATCCTTCTTTTGCAGCCCCCAATTAGGATCAAGAGCTAAAACTGTATTTTGAAGCCTGTTTCTATATTGAGAAGGAATCCACAGCACCCGTCTTATTTAAAGCACCATTTAAAAAAATAAAATTGCTTTTGGTATTCTAGTTGCAAGGCAATAATAACAATCAAATATTCTTTCAAGAGATAATCCTATGTACTAGCACAATTAACCCCAGAGACACACACATGAATATGCCATTTCCTGAAGTGCTTCCTGGTTTAAGAGATGCCCAATATAACACAGCATATTTTCTTTAGAAATAATATAAATGTTGAAATTAAATAAAGCTGTATTTTTGTTGCAAAGCGTTTTTTTGTGATTCTTGTTTTCACTCCTGTAAATCTGGCTCCATGGGTTTCAGATAGCTGAGAACAAATGCCAGCATTGCTGGGAAAGGAATGCTCCTGTGTGCTTAACCTTGGTCACATTGTGCTGCCACACAGACACTTGTATTTTGTGAATAGTCCAGGGATTATTCCCGTTTGTGTCAGCACCCACAGCAGTCAGCAGTGAACATGCACAACGATTTTCCCCTGCCATGCAAAATTCATGGCCCTTCTGCCCGTGCCAGGTGCAGAATTACCATCTGCATTCCTGCACACCAGGAAGAAACACTGCCTTCCAGTTTATGCTGCTGGGTGTTTGATCTTGTGCTGCTTCCACAGGATGTGGTCCAATCCTGGATCTTAAATGTTTTGCTTTCAAAATGCTTTATGAAAGTCTAAGGAAGCTGGTTGTCTATGCTTGCACGAGTTAACTGAGTTCTCCCCAATCTCTTGGTCCTTTGAACCACAAGGCACCTCACAGGGGACTCTGACAACATGCTCAGGACCTCTGCATCACAGCCCTGTCCCAGAGTGCAGGAGCATTTTATCTCCCAATGCACTGTGATTAAGATTGATATTTTAGTGAGAATCCCTGCTGTTTTCATTAAAATTAATGTGCCCAACTATTTTATGAAATACTACCATAAGTAAAACCATTAAAATTAAAACCAGTTTAAATGTAATAGTCCATGGTCTACTCAGCCTCTTGCCATATTGGACGTGGTGTGACTTCAATCCAGCCTACTTTTAAGCTGTTGGACTCTGGAGCTGTGAAAACAGAAGAAAAGGTCAGCAATCAGTAAGTCTCTCTCTCTCTAAGTAATATATTAATTTTTCAGAATATTGTGAAAAGATTGCTACACATTTAAGAGTGGTGTTTTTTGTATTATTTTCTTTCTCAATAGAAAAATAACCAAAGTTAACTGTATAGACCTTGTGAATTGCACACTTACTAACCAGGTGGTGGAAAAAACCTGAAAAAGCATTTCAGTGAGTTCAAGAGAGAGTTTGTGGGGAGAGAAATCAACACATAAAAATAGAACAAAAAAGTATAGAAAACTTTAAAAAATAGATAAAAATTCATACATATAAACACATCTATAACTATAAATGTGTTAAAAATACTGTAGAATCTGTAATAGATCTACCCACCAAGGACTTAGTAATATTTCTCGTTTCCAGTAAGGCACTGAAGCGGGATAAATTCATATTTAAAGCTATGTGATCTGTGTGATTCTCAAAGTCTTAGTCTGCCTTCCTGCCCAATATTTTTTTTCAAGACATTTGTTTTCTTCTGAATTTGTTCGAAGTCCGAATTTCTTTTCCACTTGAATTTTATTTTTGTAGAGCCCAAATCCATTCTAGCATGTCTAGCTGAGGGAATTGTTCACCTGGCTTAGTTTTAAGTTTAAATTAACCCATGAGATAGAAGCCCACAGGTGAAAGGAACACAAACAAGAGAGAGAACTACTGAAATTAGAGGAAGGACAAAGGAGAAATCCTTTTGAGGTTTGTGAGTTTGTTGATCTGTACATACTTTAAGAAACAGTTTCCCTCTCTGTTCAAACAGCTTCCATCTACGAATGAAAAATGAGATTATATTGGCAATTACAGTCTAGAAACCCTATCCTGGGAAACCAATGGAAGAAGTATTAGGAGAAAAAAATCTTTAAGGGGAGATTATAAAGAGCAAAACAACATGAAAGTGATTGCTTTTTCTGAAGGACTAGAAAATTAATGGATGCTGCTTATTCAGTAGTGTAATATATTCAGTCCAGGTTCTGATGCCTTTACCCTGATTTTAGTAATTATTTTCTGGTAAAGTACACATTCCCATCAGGATCAAAATGACTGCCTGTGTTTAGTGAGGGTTTATGATCCCCTTTTTGCCCACACTTCTCTTGCAGTCTGATACGCCACGTTCACCCCTCCCCCCCCAGCCCCCTGAATGCTTGTGATGTTTCTTTTGTTGCTATGTGCTACAAGTCAAGCTATCAAGAAAATGACTTATTAAAATTGGCCCAAGTGGTCAGAAGGGAAATGTGTCCAGCACAAGAGGTGTATTTGGACAGAGACATACTTGAGAAAATCTGGATGCTGCATCAGAATAAGGACGGCCCTTGGCCCCCGGGTTCAGCTGGCTGGCATCCAAAGCCTGGTTTGGTATGGCACAGTCTAGACTCGGTTTTAATGAGAAAATTGCTTAAATCTCTGGGAGTTCACAAGCTAAAGCTATGCATAATGAGAAAAGTGAAACAGAGAGAAAGATTTTCTTAGGACGGTAAAAGTAGCAACTCAGGGATAGAAAAGGAAAGAAAATCCGTACCTTAAGGTATAAAAAAATCCTTGAAAGCAGAGAATCAGAAAGTGGCAACTAGGTAACACTGAGGATCGGCCTGTTAGGGGATTAAGATACAGACTTACGAGAAGCAGCTGAGGGAGCTGGGGGTGTTTAGCCTGGAGAACAGGAGGCTCAGGGGAGATCTTATCCCTCTCTACAAATACCTGAAAGGAGGCTGTAGCCAGGTGGGGATCAGTCTCTTGTTCTAAGTAGCAAGTGATAGGATGAGAATGGCCTCAAGCTGTACCAGGAGAGGTTTTGATTGGACATTAGGAAAACATTTTTACACTGAAAGGGTGGTCAACCATTGAAATAGCCTGCTGAGGTAAGTGGCAGATTCACCATGCCAGGTGCTGTTCATTAGGTGTGTGGATGTGGCACCTGGGGACATGGTTTAGTGGAGAACACAGTGATAGGCTTGGTGATCTTATGGTTTTTTTTTTCCAAAATTAATAATTCTATGATTCTAAGATTGACTGGTGGGATCAGATAGGACCAAATAATTGAGATGAATGCTGGTATGTGCATAACTTCTTGCAACACCAGCACAATACCTTCTAAGAGCTCATACTGACAATGAAATACAGTACAATCCTTGTCTCCTTCACCTCTGATTGGTTTATGAGGTTTGGGATTGGCAAGTTCACAGTAAACATCACCTCTCTGAATCTATATGCAGCCATGCACAGATTAATATGCTCACAATAGTCTGCACTGACAACATAACAGAGGTGGCATGTGGTCCATCCTATATTGGGGTCACTGTCAAAATTTCCATGCCTGACTGTGTTTCTTGAGAGGTTCCTACTCAGGTAAGAGCGACGATGGCTGCTGCCAGCTGTTCTGTAAGTCCTAGTGAAACACCATTTAGGAGAGCATCTGCAGCTCTGTGGCTGCATGGACGCTGTGCAGGGGCATGCACAGGGTCCCCCACTCCTCACAGGCTTCACTGGACTGAGCCCAGAGTGGGCTCACCTTGACACAACGCAAGAGCACGGCTGGCAAGAAGAATGAGATGGCACCAGCTTCCTCGAGGTTGGCCAAGTGATGCAGCTGGCTTGGGAAACATGCACGGTCAATTACGGTGGTGGGAATAGTGAGAAGTCCGTGAGGGCATAGCAACCATTTAATCATCATAATATACCATCTAATGTATGTATGTAACACTTGTAAAGTAATTTCCTTTCACCTGCAGTTGTTGACTCTGAATCCTTGGGCATTCATGTGTGTGAATCTCTGTGTGTGAGGACTGGGATTTCTTTGGCATGCACAATTTGGGTCAGTTGCTTTTCCTCTACTTCCAACCCTAAATCTGTTGATTCAAATATCTGATGAACTGGGAGAACTGGTCCCAGAGACTGTGAGTAACAAGTCACGCTGTGACAGGCATCTGATGAAATTTTTCACATATGAGACCATTATTTTGAGTTACATGTAACTTGGATTAACATCATAAGAGTTGAGATAGGCAGCCCTGAAGTTTTGAATTAAAAGTGGCACTGATTGCCAGTGCCACTCTACCACACCAACAACTCACAGCAGTGAGCTGCCAGGCTCTTACCAAAAGGGTGAAGGCACCTCCATTCCTATGCCTGCTCCAAGCATACAAAGACTGAACTGACAGTGAGAAAATCACTTTAATGCACAGCTTGACTCTGCATAAACACCTCTACGAGTTAGTAATTCACAATTTGGGAGGATGAATCCTATTCTGACAATAGTACAAGGTAGAGAGAATACATAGCGGGATAATACTTTTGTTGAAGTAACTTTGCTTTGAAAACTTCTACTGCCTTCCAACTATTAATAAAAAAGAGTATTAAGTATAAAGAATTGTGACCATTAGAAATCAGTGGTGCATTCTGTGCCAGGAGTCACCAGTTAAATTTCCATTTGAATTCAACAAAAGGGATAGACTGTATCATTGCAGAGTTAAAACTGGAGACAAGCAATTACATGGATTCTCTGATGCACTGAGTTGTGCCTCCTGGCAAATGATGGACCTGGGGTCTGGTGTTGTGGTTTTTTCCTTGACTTGTCAGCTCTTCCTTAATTTTCCTGGCATAAGATCATAGTACTGCAATTCCCCCTGCACAAGGCTTGGTTCCAGTCTGTGTGCGGCAGCCTCGAGAAGGGAAAGTGTCACGGCTGTCTGAGGGGATGGGTTCTGCTGTCCATCCTGGGAGCCACCATCAGCACTCAGAATCTTGCCAGCCACTGCTATCCTACCCTTCTCTGAAGGTGATCAGATTTTTATGATGCCTAGTAGGCTCAGTAAGACAAATTAGGACAACTTTTGAAAGAAAGGCTGTGGAATAATCCTGGTTCAGCTTCAAAGAGATTCTTGCCTTTTTTTTTTTTTAAATGCCTTTTTTTTTTTTTTTAATTTGTTACTCCACAAAAAATTCAGTAGTATGTATTAATATTTGAATTCTGGACAAATGTGTGGTGTTTTCTGAAGCTTGAGGGGAGACACCAAAGAGTGCTGAAAGAGCAACTAGGCATATATTTTTGCACTTCCTTGTGCTGACTAAAACTAGGACCCTAACTCAAATTCTTAGGAGACCTGTTATACTTGCAACACAATAATCTTCAACACAAAAAAAAAAAAAAAACAGACCATATCCAGCTCTTCCTAAGTTATTAGAAATAATTCACTGCACATTTTCATACATTGAAAACAGAAATGCTTAGGTTACAATGAACAAACACCTGCTAAAACCACTCAGCCTATATTACCCCAAACATGCAAAGTCTGCTGGTGGGACAAGTGCCCAGTATCACTAGGTTAGGGTGACCAGAAAGGCTTCTCCCAGAACACATTGCTCTGTTATGTAAATCTGCCCCAGTTCTGCTTCCCTCGTTGGCCCATGGCTGCTCCACCCCCTTGTACCTTATATGTGTCATACCTCAGTGGGTTTTCCCCTCCCTGTTCTCCCCATTGGTCCTTGTCCCAGTGCCACTCCCCCAGAGTTTCCCTATTGGTCCCTGATGCTCCCTCTGTTCCTTACTTAAACCTGGCCCCTGGCTTGTTTGCTGTTTTGGCTTTAGAACCCTTCGCAGTGTGGGAGGTGTAAACAGCTCCTGTGGAAATCTGTGCAAAGACCCTTCCTGCCTCTTTGCCACTGACCCATGTTACTGAAGCTGTCTGTGCGTTTCTGCATGCACATGTGTGTGAGTGTGGGGCTGATCCTGCTGAGAGGCTTCCCTTTGGAGACACTTTTTAGAGATTGCAACACCTCATGCTCTGGCACAGAAGCTGCAGAGCTCAAGATAGCGATAAATACTGAAAAAAAATTATTTGCTGAAGCACAGTGGAATAGTTTTGTGGGTTTTTTTAAGGTTTGAACACGAGCCATCAAGTAGGAAAAATGGGTTGTGTCAACTTTGTTGGAAAACAAAGGTGCTTAGAAGCACAAGTTGATTTTTGTGTTAGTTTAAAAGAAATCTAACTCCTGTGTAAATGAGCTGGAGTGATTTCCAAGCAAATTCCTTGCCTCTGTTTTATCATCAGCAGGTCTTTAAAGTTAAAAAGAGATATGCCTGTTCACTTAATCTGACTGACAGACATTTAACCCCATATGGCAGCTTTTATTCTTTCTTATGCTTCCAGAGCAAGGAGATAACTAGATAAAAGTATTTCTGAAGATTTCTAATACAAAGGAGATTTGAATTTTGCTAATGTCAGTGCAAATCAGAGGTCATTCTCTTAGAGCTGACAGAGGTGCACAGACATAAGGAAAAGAAATGAATTATAATTTCCAGAGAGCACTTCACTGTTTCCATGAACATGTCCTTTCTCATCTCCCTTATATTGTTGCATTATAGCAGTCAGTGGCAGAATTTAGGTTGTCCAGATTTTTCTGTTATGAACAAAACAATAATAATAATAAAAAAAGCTGAGCAAATTCGAAGGCTAGGATTTATATACGAGTAATGTGATTGCCTGTTGCTGGCCTTGGCCTTTCTGTTATCTTTCACACAGAAGACTGCCTGCAAGAGAGCAAAATAAAAATTGTGTGGTCAGATGTAATTTTCCCTCATCTGTAGCTCCTTAGTTGTGACAAAAACAGTGTAGGAGGCAGGTCCAATAAAAGCACTGCTGGCAAGAAATTGTATTGAAGACTTCAATGTTTGGATTACAAGCCCAAATATATAAACATACATTTCCTCTTAATGTCTTTACCATTCATGGCAATGCACCCACACTGGCTGTGCTTTCAAAAGTAGCTGCCCTTTGATGCTATGCCTTCCCAAGCAGCCCAGCTGATGTCACAAAGGGAAAAATCCCCTTCATTCCCTAGAAAACAACCCACCATCAACTTCTCCAGGTTCCCGTCACTTACTATGAAATGGAGACAGCAGGATGACTGGTTTTTACCTCTGCTTGTTCAGCTTTGGAGACTTAAATTGTTTTGTTCAGATTTGAAATTGTGGGTGGGGTTTTTTATTTCGATTAAGCCTTATGTGCAATCTCTGGTAGGAACTTCAAAGTTCTTTGGTACTTTTTCCTGAATCTTTTAAATTTTGGCAACAGTACGACATACTGTTTAGGCCCTCTGTGCAAAAACCTGGAGATTACAGATCAAGTAGCAAACGCTGTTAGACTTATCCTTCATATCCACTCTGGGTTTTTTGTGCATTTATAAATACAGCCATTTCCTGTTTAAATAGGAATGAGCACTTATCAGTGGGTATTTATTATATTAATTAGAATGACTGCCAAGTTAATTTTGACTACAGAAATGCAAACCTTAAAAGAATACCTTTGAGTAATAGTTTATGCTGAATATCACCTAATGTTTTTTCTGAATTTGTCCATAGTAAAACAAGTGAAAAAAGTGAAGCATATAAGGCTAAGCTAGATCACTGGAAATAAAATTGAAATGGGGAATGCAGGATAAGTTAACTCCAGTGATGTAACCCTTATCAGAAAGCATGAAATTTAATCTAAATGTTAAAGACTTTCCAATCATTTGGAGAACGTGCTGGTTATAGGTACATGAAGAGAAAGAGACCTTCCTTTGACATCATCATTCATTCCTCACATTGTTTTGATTTTAGAAGTCTGAAGTATAGAACTAAAATACTGGATCATGTATACTTTGTATATTCCGAAACTTTAGCATAAACTTTCTCACTTGCAAGAGATCGTGCCCCAAGTTTCATAATGATGAACACATAGTTGTGACTGTGTTTCCAGTACCTCTGTATCTTGGGCAAATAAATCAGTTTACAACATACCTGACTAATAATTAACACATACAGAGTCTTCCTAGAAAACCGTAGTCTGCAGCTTTCTGTTCAGATTTCTTTCTGATTGCTAACTGGAGGTACTACATCTAGAGTAAATGAACATTTGTTGAGAAAGTGAAAGACAACAAGCCTGAGAAAAGGTTTCTAGAGGCACAAGAATGTGGCACAAAATTCAGATACTGCTCTTATATTGCATTGCAAGTGAAGTTTCGATGGCAAAGCAGCTTGATTCTAGAAGAAATTTCCCCCGAGGACTTTACTCTGTAGAAGACAGTGGTTCTGCTAAGTGGAACAGGATTAAAAGGAGTCTGTATCAGGGAAATTCCTGCAGGATACGAGGCTGTTGCACAGGGAGAGATGATGACTGCAGCTTTACCATTGTCTCCAGGGCAGCTATATGTTACTGCGACCAGTACTGTACCTCAGGCTCTCCTGGGCCTGTAGACTGCTGTGCTGACTACTGGGATGTCTGCAACCACCCTGTGGAGCCCAGCAGGTCAGAGGAGCCTTGGCCACCTCCAGTATGGGGTAAGTTGAGAGAAAATGCTCAGTTGGCTTCAGTGCATCACAGTGAAAATATACATAGAATTAGAATTACTGATTAATCCTTAGTGTGGGTACATCCTGAAAATGTGACGAAAGACATAGTGGACAAAGACATTAATTATGGAATTGGAGTAAGAATTATACTTGCTGTTATTTCTTTGTCTCTCAGACATTAGCATAGATTTGATTGTATTTCTCTTGAACAGAACATCTGTTTTACTTGAAACTTCTCAGAGAATCACCTCATTGAGTCAAAATTAGAGTAATCTCAACAATTTCAATGGGGTTTCCAAGATTAACATGAGATGCACCACAAGCTCTAAATATTTGTGTCCATCAGTACAAACAAATCATCAACAAAACTGAGGGTTATCCTGAATGGTACTGCCCTGAGGTGTTCTGCAGTGGTTTTGACACAGCATAGCTTTCCTGTGGGACACTTTTTCTGGCAACAGCTCGGGTGCGGGACTAAATGAAGGGATGTGCTTAGAACATGGAGTAGGTGAAGGGGTGCTTTAGAACAAGGATTTGTGCCATATTTTAGTTTCTTACTAGTTATTTTGCAGTGGTAGTCTCCCCAGGACTACCCTAAATTAAGTCTAATTATTTTTAGTATTAAAGATTGCAAAAAAAAAAAAAATTCTGCAAACAGCTGGTCCTCCCTTGGCTTGTAGATAGCCCAAATCTCTTCTGGTGAGCAAAATTTGGTACTGTATATTTTAAGACTATGTAGCTTCTTACTGTCAGTGCACCAAATCTGGCCAAAGATGTAGAGAATGTACCAAAGTTTCAAAAGCCTAAAATCAACAAAATAATGCTGTGACTTTTTAAAATTAACTGTCTCTTTGCAATAACCTTGCTGCTTGCAGTTCAGCACTCAGAACACAAGCTCTTCAGGAGGCTGTGCTCTTAGGCTTGCAGCCAAAACCTGATAAGTGAGAGTGACAGAAATGCAGCAAAACAAATTTGATTTTCCAAAGTGTTTCGAACCATCTAAAACAATGTTCTAGGACTCTATGTGAATAAAGACATTTATTTCATTTTTATTTGTGCAGTGGTGTATATTATTTTCAACATGGGGTTTTTGTTGCAAGCTCTACATAACCATGTAGTTGCATTTCTGCTCCGGAGCTAACAGCTGGTGTCTACTTTGGCAAAACTGTCTCATGGAATTGGATCACTGCAGCAGTTTGCCATGTGCTCACTGCCACAAGTCTAACTCTAAGAGGTAGTATTGTAACAGAAGGTTTAGAAAAGACAATAGGTGAGGGGTATATTTTTACTGCTTTTAATCCATTTTTTTGCATTTTAGTTCACTTCATTTGAGTTTGTAACTCCTAACATACCTGCCAGAGGTAGTAATTATAGTTGCAGCATTCAAGTATCTTTACTTATCCTGTGGACGATTTTATACTATTTTTAAATACGTCATCTCACAAAAAATCCTGGTTCTCTGGTCGTTAAAGTGACAGAAATTTTGCAGTTTTTAAAAATCTCTTTATTGGATATTCATTATATAAGTAACTTAGAGGGTAAAAGTAGAATAATAAAGCCAAAATAAAGCAGGGGGGAAAAAGTAACAAACAAAACCATCTCTAAAGAATCTTTCTAGAACTGAAATGTCTGAGGAATTGGAATGAAAACAAGGAGAAACAAGTAGGACTGAATGCCTGAAGATTAAGCAAATCAGGAAGCATATTGAGAAATGACATAAGTATGTTAGCTGACTTTTAGCAACTGAGACTACACTTCTGCCTTAGACTAAGAATTATTTAAGCACTTGGAAACCACATGTGCTGAAGTACTTTTTACCTGGAAGACCTTGATCTTTTTTGGTTGCCAGAGGTTTTGCTCTCAGAGCCTCCTGAATCATATTTCTTTAAATAAATCAATAAACTGAAGTGTTTTACATGGGCTGGAATGTACAGCAATAAAACTGCTCGGTGGTTTATTTCTGGATCCCCACATATTCAGTGACTTAGTGTACAGCAGGAACAAGCTGCACTGTGACTTCTTCCATGGGGTTGCACCATGCTGGGGGTCAGTATTGATTTAACTATGTGGAACTGCTTTGACTCTACCTTTATAAACTCAGCCTTCAGTTTATTTCTATGGCTTTCATGTGTAGTTTCAGAAGAAACTGCACATTCCTGCCTTAGATATCAAATGGAAGTTCAGGATCTTTTTATTAGAGTAGTGTTTTAATTTTTGTTGTTAGAAGAACTTTTCGAGTTTTACATCAGGACTGTATTTATTATTTATTTTCTCTCTTTGTTTCAATTATTCTGATGGTACAAAAAGCCCTGTCAAAATCCACACACTGGATCTCACCCTGTTGGTGGTACAAAAGTGACATCCAGTGAGTTTTCTAATTGCTTTTACATGACAGTCATGATCTGACCTACAAGGGAGTAAACCTGAAGATATTTCAGTGACTCATACCAATGCTGGAGGCAAATGTAATAAGAACCATTTAGGGTATAGGAATGTTGGACTGGGAAGGAAGTCTCCATTTATCAAATGCTCTTCTTTCCAATAATGACTTTCACATCATAAAATCCTATTCACAAAGTCATCATGCTGCATCTTCAAATTAATTAATTTCTCACTTAATGTATTAATATTCCAACCTAATACATTCAGAGTCGGACAACTTCACTGTATTCTCATGTGTCTTTTAGCTTAGATATCTCTGTCGTCTCACTGGTGCCTCAGGCAGTACTCCTAGCCCTCAAAATATTAATTTGGCTAGGCTAAAGAAAATGCATGGTGCTAATCTTCAATTCCCTAAGCATACATCATTAGAAAGCTGCTTCTGTACTAGTCCAAGTTTGCATTTTATCTTGGGCATAGGCAGTGAGCCCTGCCAGCAGAGCTCCAATGAGGGTCTGTTCCATCTCTCAAATGCTGCTTCGACACTTCCTTCTCTTGATATTTTTGAAATATCTTGCTTGATCCTCCTTCCAGCTACTCTCTGATGCTGAGTTTGTGACAAACTGTGGCACTTTGGTAATTTGCTTTGAGTGTTCACTGAAAAACACCCCAGCTCTTAGCTGAAGTTGGATTAGAGCAGACACTTTGGGCCTCAGACTGCCGTGGTGGAATTTATTTTACCTGTGCTATCTCTCAAGCCTAACGAATTACCAAAAGGGAAAGAAAGGCACAATTAATGCATCACCTCTACTGCACTTCTGCACTTTGTTATGGAATTATGTAGGGCTTAGAGTGTGTGTTTCTGCAGCTGAGGTGTACATGTGTGTGTGTGTCTGGGCAGACAAATTCCAGCCCTGGCCATGAGAGGGGCATGGCCTTCCTCACACGGGGGGTGAGGGGAACAGCGTGGTATCATGCAAATTTGAAGTCAGCACTGTGTTAAAGCTTCTTGAAAATGGAGGCAAAGGGAGTCCAAACCCTCTCAGCAGGGGAGGAAACCTGACGTTTGCAGGCTCACCTATCAGAACAGACTGGAAAACACAGACCCCTGTGATAAATGTACAATGTTTGTTACTGACTCAACCCAACACCCTGTGCAGGCATTCTGGATCATTATTCTACTGAAACTTTGACAATCAAATGCAGTGATGAAACTATTTATGTGGAAGATACTGAAACACACACAAAATCTTTTCTCAGTGAAGTGTTATCAAATAAAAAAAGTGAGAGGGATGTATTTTTTTGGAGGACTCATCAATCAGTTTAGGTTTTACAGTGGGTTTTGGAGGGTGCATGAAACAAATATTTGCCTTTAAATGTAATTGATCTGTCTGTTTTTCCAAGAGAAATTAATCTGGCAAGGAAAAATAATTTATTACAACGGGTTTGGAATACTCACTAGTTTTTTAAATTCTATACCTGTAAAAACGTATTTCTATTTTAATTGCCAATTAGAAAATAATTTTTATTTGGAATATTTTCTTTTTACTACTGGAAAATAACTTTATTTGAAGATTTTTTTTTAAATTTATGTGTAAGATAGTAATTCTTCAATGGGTTTTTTTGAATACTTTAAACTGCCTTCATTACTTGGAAGAAACTGGAACCATATTGCTGACTTTCAACTAAATAATTCAAGGATATTGCATACAACCAATTAATACAATAGTAGCAAGAGTTTTCAGTAATTCACTTGAAGAATTATTTTATTTTTACACATCTGTGTGTTATGTTGGCAGGTTGTTATAAAGATGGCCGATATTACGGAGAAGGAACAATAATTAAAGACAACTGCAATTCCTGGTAATGTTTCAGAGAACAGCAAATTGAATTTTATCTAGCATATGTCACGAAACAGGAATTAAGGTAGAGAGCATCTTGAAATTCATATTAAACATGTAATCAAATCAAAATGGCTGCAAAAGTAGTGTTAAGTGTTAAGGTTTTGTGGAAGTAGATTATAGTCCACTTAAAAGCATGGCAAGAGGGAAACTGGACTTTCTAATCAAGACATGAATATTAGACTACTAAAATCTCATCCTCACTGGCCTAATTCCGTTCCTGCTCAGTCAAAACTAAATTGAAATGGTTTCAGTCTAGACCTGGGCATTGACCTGAACACAGACCAAACAAATATCATTAAACAAAATCTCCTTGTTTGTTGTTGTTGTTGTGGGTTTTTTTTGGTTTTTTTTTGGTTTTTTTTTTTTTTACATGAGTAATGAGAGCTTACATTAACTTGTAAGGAAAGGATATATAGATATATAGATATATATATACACACATATATATATATATATATACTGAACTATATATATATATATGTATTTATGTGGAAGGGGGTGAATTGTTTGAGCATCCCTTTCTCTACCTTGGGACAGAAGCAGACAGCGCAGGCCAGGGAGCTTTGCTGTCAGCCCTGGCAGTTGGCTGCCTGAGCTTTGCCTGTCCAAAAACCAGCCCCACACTGGAGGGACTGGATTCCCAGGGCAGTCCCAGAGCTCCAGCCATGCCCAAACAGGGCTGGAGCTCCCACTCTGCTGACTTTTGCCCAGGGTCCTTGGAGCAAGGTATCTGGGGCCACAAAACTCTTTCTGGGTTTCCAGAGTAGAACTCCCTTAAAACACATTTTTTCAGGAATTCAACATCAACATTACATTCCCTGGTTTGGTCTCACAAAGATGGAAGCAAATTTTTCAGATATGACCTTTCTAACAAGCTGTAAACCTTCCCACTTTGTGCCAATTCATTAAGTGGTGAAGCAGGAAGAAATTACACTATGTTTTCATAAACACTGTGTGACAATTATATTGTTCCCACTTCTTTCCCCCTCCATCTGCCTTCTGCTGTTAAAGTGCATATTTTTCCTTTGACAATTCTTTTTTTTGTTTGTTTGTTTAATGATGTTCTTGTCCTTTCAGCAAATGCTTCAACAGTCTCTGGAAATGTTCAACAGACGTATGCCTTGTTCGCCAAGACTTAATTCAGCACATCAATTCTGGAGATTATGGGTGAGAACCCTTTTGCTTTAGAGTTTTGTTATGCATCACAGTATTGCTTATTGTGTGCATGTGCAAATTACAAGGTGTGCAGTCCTTCTCCAAATACATTACAGAAATTTGACAGTAAGTGTGCATTTGTGAAACTTTCCTAAATCGCTGGCAGATTACAAAGCTTTAAGTGGAAAGATACTGATCATCTCATGCTAGTAAGAGTTACTCTAAACATCTATCTAAAATATTGTCCAAATTTAGAACAATTTTTTTCTCTCAAAACACAATTTGCATCATCTTCCCTTATTCTTCATTGTGTTTATTACTTGGGATAGATATTGAAAATATTTTTTTCTCCTCCCTTGAGAGCACTGTTCCATGTTACAAGACTCTAGGTAGCACTGGAAGAGGAGAAGATGGGCCCAATGAGGACCAAGTTATAAGAACTTTGTGGGGCTTTGTGGGGATGTTTTTCTTCCTAACAGTCTCATTGCCTTAGCTAGTGCACAGGGATTAGGGACCCCAGTACTGGATCTGTGCCTTGGGAGCCTGCTGGCTGTTTACAGACAGAGATACAGGGGCAGCCTCCCTGGGATCTCGCGTACCAAATTCACCAATGAAGCCTGTCCAGATTTCAAGCTGTCATGAGTGCTGAAATACTTCACAGGAGACATTTAAGCCAACTGAATTAGGAAAAACAACCATGTTAGGCCTCTGGAGCATTAACCTGTCTCTTGCCAGTGGTGAGCAATGAGGTTTGTCACAAGGCGACAGGTGAGATATGACTCAGCTTGTCCATGTGCTTGCACTTTTCACTGACTACAGGGAGACCAAGAGCAACGAGGCTTCTTTGGGCAGCATGGATCCCTCTCCTTTTTCTTCATATAAAAACAAGAAAGGAACGGGTAAAGGGAGTGCTCGCTCCCCTGTCACTCAGCCCTCATCCAGTAATGAATTTCAGTGTGTTCCAAATGTGTATGGCTGCAAGGGTGTGGTTTTTTTGTTGTGCATGTAGTTTGCACATTAGCACTGCAATCTGAGTCGAGTCCACCTGACAGTAGCAAGGGAATACTTAGAGAACCATGGGGAACCCTTCCTCTCACAGTGGCTATTGGTATAAAACTCGGGCAGAAGGTGTCAGCTGGGCTTTCTGCTGGGTTCAACAGTATCTCTCTTCTGGTGCTCCCGAGCGTGAGGGGGCACTGTCATTCACTACATGAGGCTGTTAGTTGTCTGTGGGAATCTGGGCTGGAGCACGATTTGAGCATAACTTCAAGAGAACAGTAATGTTTTGACTGAGCATCTTGTTTTCCAGTACTGCTCTGAAGTATTGCATGCTCATGTCCTGCAGGCTGATGTGATACTGTCCCCAAATCACCACTATTCATATAGTGCTGTGTTGCTCCATCCTGCACTTACCTGCAGTGGAAGAGCCCATAGTAAATATTTTCTCATGGATATTGAATACAAGGTTTTGAAATGTAGTTTCAAAAATTTATTTCTGGATGTTTTTGCCAGTTGTACTCTTAAATGAACAACATGTTAATGTGAGCGATATCTCTAACATGGGTCTTGTTTGTTTGGTTTTTGTCTGTGAGGAAGATGGAAAGCTGACAACTACAGTCAGTTCTGGGGAATGACAGTGGAAGAAGGTTTCAAAAAGCGCCTGGGCACCTTCCCTCCATCTCATTCTTTGCTGAATATGAGAGAAGCTCCAGTAAGTGTCATATACACTTGTTAACTTTTTAAAATAACTTTATCACATGGAAAAATAAATGTGGATGATTATAAAAAGTATGATGCAGGGTTTTGACGCTGAATGTTTCCATGTTGAATATGATGCTCCTGGAACAGTTCTACAAGTCATAGAATGTCTGGCCCTGTTGACAGAAATCAAAGAAGGAGGAGCAAAAGAAAATCCTAATTGCTGTGAAGCTCTGCAGCAATATTAACTTATCATTGTAGTTCACTTCTTTAAGAGAGCTCCATACTAATCTCTCAATTTTGTAAATATTGCACACATAGCTGTAACCACAGAAAAATAAATCTGGGCATAGTTCATTCAGGCTAACAGCTGAGACTTGACAGCCATCTTTGACAGAAGCTGTGAAAGCTTGTTTTGGGTTTTGAACAAATGGACAGAAAAATTATGGGAATCATGGCAAAATGGAATTATTAATACCAGCTTTCTAAACCTCTTGGCCATGGCAATTTTCATGACAGCTAAATTAAATTTCCTATCACTTATTTATGCTGATATTAGTTCTGCAGCAAAGCAAACGTACTTTAAGTTATGTATGTAGCTTAAGCAATTTAAGCAAAAATACAAGTTATTGAATCGAGTGATTTTCCCAATGCTTTGGATCAGTTGCTTAGTTTCTTTCTTAGAGGGCACAATTTATGGAAATCACAGACCAAAAAGTCCCCCACTTAACCAGCTCACCATAGTGAAATTAGAAGAATTGCAAGTATAAATCTATACATCCAAGGTTTGCAAAAGCATTAAGTATAGCAGGTATTTATCTTTGGCTTCTGTATAGTTCAGGCAATGATGCCATTTGATTATCTATTAGAAGTCAATTGTTGATGCTTCTGTATGTGTTGTGGTGTTGCCTAGAATTGAAAGAAAACTTTCCAAACAGTATTAAAGGTGGTAATATAAAGAGCAGTTACTTAATGAAAGCTTTCAGGTTGCTCAGAATATTTATGTGCATCCCCAATATGGGATGTCCACAAATTTTGTACGTTTAGTTAATTAGTATTCTATCAAGTACATCCAATAGGAGGCCAATTGCCCCAGTAACCCACCCTTGGGCCTGCCCCTTGGAGTCTCTCCAAGGGCTTCTTCACCCTATATTTTGTATGTCTCCTGGGTGCTGGTGCAAAACAGGGTGTCCTTGTTAGAGATGCTTTTCTTGAAAATAAGACTAAACAGAATTTCAAGAAGATAGCATGAATGTGTGAGAAAGGGTAATCTACTATTCTAAAATGTGAGAAAGCATGAAGAATTATACAGCTATATATCAAAAATCTAAGAAGCTGCAAATATATTAAATATATATATATAAAAAGATTAAAATCTTTAGGCATCAGTGGCAGAAGGATTTCCACATGATGGAAAGCCCTGTGGTGACTGCACTGCAGAGCTGCCACTTGAACGTGTTTTGGGGAAAGAGGGGATGGCCTCTGCAATAATTTTAGCAGTCCTATTCCTTTTGCTTGCTTCAGACTCATTCTTTGTGGCTTACAATGTCAGCTCCCTGCAGCAGCATGGAGAGGCATTGGGCTGGGGCCCAGATCGGCCAGCTCAATCAAAATTACACTCTGAAGGGTTGCCAGAGCAAGAAGTGGACAGGAATTAAGCTTTGGAGTTTTGCCTTGTAGGATTTTCTGGACTACTCTTTGCAGCCAAAGACGGATAATTTCACTGGAAGATGGCAGGTCGAAATAAGACAATGGCATAAAAGAACTTAATCCAGTATTTAGTAGGTGTCTGCCTTAAGTTACCGGTGACCTGCACTGAGGCTCAAAAGAGTTGGATTGATTTGCTGTTGTTGGCTTTTTCCCTGAGGGATACAACGTGATGCTTATATAGCACAGGCAAAAAAAGGATGTCATCAGAGACTGATATCTCCATTACTAGGTATATAGCTAGGTGAGACAAATCCCACCCAGGAGAACAGGAAAGGGGTTTCAAGAAATTCTTTACGATACTTCCTTTCCTCCATTCAGTTTGGAGTAGCTGTTTACTCAGCAGTCCTGCATTATATCCATCCTATTGAACCATTGTTACTAAGCTTCCTGCAGCTACTTTAACTGCTACGCTTCTTACAACCTTTGTTCCACTGATACATTTCTCAGTCACATTTTCTCTGTCTGCTGTCTTAGGAAATCTGTGAGCCACAAACCAACTCCCTTTGGCACTGCCAGACACCCAAGGAGATTCAATGCATTTTTCTCCAGCTTTGCACATTCATGCATTCAGCCATCAGGAGACTTCCTTACGTGTTGCTGGAATCACATACTTTCCACAGGGTTCTAAGAAATCTTCCTACTTACAAAAGCTAAAAATATAAAATAATACTCTCTGTATGACTTTATCAGCTTCTGGAAAATTATTTCAGCTTGCAGAAAATGGGTCTCAGTTGTACCTGAGCCCATCTCCTGGCTATGGCTTCTCTTCAGAATTATTAGAACTTCCTTGCTTTTAGCACCATGGTTTCTGTCTTAGCTAGTGGTGATAGAAAAATATTTTTCCCTGAAATTTCCTATGAAGTTCCAAATTTCCCCTTCTGTAGTTTCCCAGAAGAATATAATCTCTTTAGTGTCATTGTGCTGCCTCAGGAAATTACCTGTCATTTGCCACATTTTAATACTTCACAACAACACTTATAAATTACAGTTTTCTTCACTAATAGGCAGATGCGTATCTACTGTCAGTGCACCGTCCAACAATTTCATAGCATGGATTGGGCTCATCATCAATTGATTCCTCCAACTGGCAAAACAAAAGTAGCCATGGAGTTAAGTTCCAGGCACTTCTAAAGATAAATATCTTACCAGATTTTCATGGACTGTTGCCCCTGTTTCACCTTTCCTGAATAATTTTCTGTTACTGATATACAGTGAAGCATATTCACGCATTTACAAAGTCCCAGGTGATTAAAAACTAGTGAGTTTTCATGACAGTGTTTCCATTAAGCTTCACCTATAACTACGTGACAACTCAGAATAGAGTAAAAGAGATATGAATAACGAAATTCAGAAATAATGACTTTTTAATATTTTTCAGAGACACTTTTCAAACCTTAATGGCTTAACCTATAAGTGACTTTGTTGAGTACTAATTCACTTGCAGGCCAATGTACTAGTTACTTACTGTGGATAAACTGGTACTAATTTAATCGCCGTGCATTCTATGGGATTATTACAGCCTTTCCCATTTTGCAAGTGATAAAACTGCAAGTCCTTTGCCCAAAATCACATATTTAGTGGATAAAAATGCTACAATTAGTGTTCAGGAGTTTTGGGCTTGTACTGACCTGATTAACTGGTAGCTCTGCTACTGTAGAAAGAAATCCATAGCTACCATTCATTAAATACAACTTTTTTTTTCTTTTTTTTTCTTTTTTTTTTTTAACAAAAACCATTTTTTCAGCATGCTTCTGATCTATTATTAAGGGGTAAAAAATGATGGCTTCTGGTATGTAAGAGCCTGACATTCTGAATTATTTTCTGTTGTCTTTTGGGGATACTTGTGAAAAACATTTTTGTGTAGAGGGGCTTCTTACTCAAAAAAAAGTTCAAAGATATGAAGCTTTTCTGTGCTAACAATTTTACATGTACAGCGCGATCAAATCCCAGCAGTGTCAAAAAGGTTGCTTCTGGAATAGAGATTTTTTAGTTGTTTCTTTGACTGTCCAACTACAAATAAAACTTCGTAGGATTAATTCAAATTAAACAGTGTGACAGAGCTACATTTCATCTTAGGGAAATCACAAACTTCCTGAAGTTTCTCGTAGAGCTTTTAAAAGTTCTGCTATTAGTAAAAGGCTATAGCTGCTCAGTAAGGTGATGCTTTTGTGTGGAAGGGAAGTTTAACATGACGGTACATTAGAATACCTAAAAGACAATGATGTGGAGCAAGAACTAAATCTGAACTGTTACACAGTGTGGCTAGACCTGAGTACAGACCAACAGCTAAGTGCCCCACTGAAACTGTTTGACTCCTGACAAAGCTGCAGCGCCTCCATCTGAGAAGGCATTTTCTCTGCAGGAGACAGTGCAGCCGTTCTTGAAGTTCCGTGTAGCTCAAGAATAACCACCACACCTTTAAAGCCATTGGGATGCACTCTTGGTGGTGTTCTGTCAGCACAAGTCCTGGCAAGAGGTACATTGCAATGGTAGGGTCTGCACCCCTCAGCAACAAGATGCTCACCTAAGTGCCATCTTACAAGAAAATGAAATACATTATTCAATAATAAGGCACCATTTTTTCCACTAAATATCTAGAAACTCATAAAAACAGTGGGAAAGTAGACAAAGTACACCCTCTGTTCCTCTGATATATGGCTTTTCCCAGTAAAAACCCTCAGCAGTAGTAGTTCTCTTGCAAATAGAAGGTCATTCGTGCCCATTTTTTCCTCACAAAGAAAGTGATGTCCAGAATCTTTTTCCTACATTAAAAAATAAAAAATGCTTTCCTTCAGGGAAAAAAAATTCTGCATTTGCAAATTCAGTTTTCTTTGGCCTTTTTTCTTTAATTGGTCATCTGTCTTTTCTGAAGAAGTCATAGTTGAAATTCGAGTGCTCTTTTATGTCCTCTTACCTTCTTGCTTTGTCCAGGCTGCTAACTTCATTGCAGAGAGTACATATAAAGGTTTAAAAATAGTTCACCAGTCATTCTGCTGATTGCCTTGTGCTGTCTGATGCTGATCCATGGAGCATACACTGAGAAACAGTTGTCTAGACTTAATATTTGTCACAGAGCAGCAGTACTTCTCAATATCAGGGCAGCGATTTTTTCAGAAGAAAGCCAGTATCTCTGGCTACTGGTCAGTCCTGCATTTCTAAATGCCAAGGCTGAGGGTTAATGAGGGATTTGCTCTGGGATGTGCAATATGAGGATAATAAATATATTGGCAGTAGGTTAGAAATACATAAAGTAATACATTGTCACAGACTGGAGATCTATTTAGAATTTTGCTTTTCTCAACTGCCTAATTTGTAATGAGGCATTGTAATGAGCATTGTAAGCAGCCATTACCCACATAATTGTGTAAACGTTTGCCGAATTTTGCTTTTTTACTGGCTGGTACTGAACAGTCTCATCATATAAAAGAAATTCTATTTGTCTGGGATTTCTCCTGTATCATCTTCAAAATAACTCTTGAGCTTGTTCTTACTTGCTAATAATGAACATAATGATAATTTGTCAAGTTACTCTTTAAATTAGTTGCTGCTTCCTAAGTGTCCCTTGAAGTTGCAAGTCTCATGTATATAAAACCCTTTGAAAAAGCAGACTTTTGAAACTGATTGATCAAAGTACTGAGATTAATATTTTACCAAGGTTTAAAAAAATTACTGGCCTTTTATGGGTGGAGGTGAAACTTTCAAAATCACTGAAATGACCTAACAGCTTGCAGTATTCTTTAAATGATTCAGGACTCGCAGCCTGCATCTAATCTGGTCAACCTAGAACCCCTGGGTCTGGGAATGCACACAGACTATATCAATTTGCCTGTGGGGGCTGTATCCCAATCTAATGTCAGATACAGACCTGAGGTACAAGCTTCCTTTTTCCTTACCCATTTTTTCTCAGCTGGGGATTTGCTATGGCAAATCCAGGTGTGCAAGCTGGATGGAGGCAGTGCTGTTTCACACTGTACTCAACAAAGTGATCTTGATACAGGCAAAGGGCTAAAATTTGGTTCTCTGAAGAATCCTAAAATAGTTGGTAAGAATGGGCCTCAAATGTTTAAATAGTCTTAGCAAAAGGTATGTTTTATGATTATAAATCACATAAACTATTCAGAAAAATGTTTTAGCAAGGGTACCCAGAATCAGAAGATAAGTAAATTGAAGTACAATAAGGGAATTTAAACAGGATAGAAGACATTGGTCTTCAGGGTTTCAGCCTGCTTATGAGAAAGAAGCATCAGTGAGAGGTTTGCTTAGGAACAGATAATCTTATTTGTATTTTGTGTTTCCTTCTGGAAGTGATGTTATCACCAATTTTTTGAAACAGATCGATTGCAGGGCCTAATACTGCAATTCTCTGTGGCCATTCCTATTTCCTTGCACAGCATAATCAATCATTCCTTGAAGTTCAACAGTAAAAACAAAAATGGGTCAATGATTTTGATATGTTGAACACAGAGCAGATTATTAGCAGTTGTACCAGATGGCTGTTGCATATGCAAATATTTGTTCAAAGCTTGGAGGACTTTGGAGGAGGGCATAAATTAAGGCTGAGAGGTGAAGGTGCCAGAAATGGCTGGCCAAATTGCTTTAGTGAGCAGACCACGAATTTTCATGAATTCACTATCGGATTGAATAGCAGAAGAAAAATCACTGATTTTTATTCTGGAATGGGAATAAGTGCCTCAGATTGAATAACCTCTATGTAAAAGACAAATCAATGATACACTGTACTGATTCCTCTCCCACAGCGACTAAAATTACCTGCCTACAGCCACGTGTCTGGGAGAACAGGGTATCAGGTATCTAACTTCACCGCTATCTGTAGCAGAGGGCTTTTCATTCCAAAAATGCCAGCTAGGTCATACTTAGCAAATTTCATAGGGAATTGTCATTTGAGATAAAAATCAGAGAGAAACTGGTCAGGTTACTCAGGTTGGCAGTCTTGAAGCTCAGCTTTTCAGCTCAGCTAATGGAGTGCCAGAACCCTCCTGCTCTCAGGGGTCTACAGCACCCAGCCACCACAGAGTTGCTTGGAAAGTCACAGGGGCCAATGCTTTAGGTTTCCTCAGTCTAAAAATTAAGAATTTTACCAACAGAATTACAGTAAAATTTATTATAAAAATAGGAAATGAAGCATCTACAGATCTCCTACATTTTGTTTTAGGGAAAGTCACTTCCAGAAGATAAGTTTCCTGCAATTTTTTCAGCCACTTATGAGTGGCCTGAGTGGATTCATGATCCTTTGGATCAACGAAACTGTGGAGCATCCTGGGCTTTTTCAACCGCAAGTAATATTGTTTTTCCTCCCTTTAAAAGTAACGGTGATGTTAGATGTGTAATGAAAATTGTAGTGGTTAGTAACAAAATAATTTCAGCTCACTTTTCCCTTTTTATTAGCAATTAGGAACATTTAAAATTGCTACAACTTTCCTTCTGTGTTGTTCCAAAGTCTTAAAATGTCAATCTAAGCTGCAGAACTTTGCTTTTCATAAAATTGTGTAACATAACATTTTTTTTTGTGACAGACAGTATAAAATTAATTGACTGATGCACTTCATAGTAACTAGTAGAGTAACTTTTAAAAAGTCCCCATCCCCTCTGAGCAACTACATCCTTGACTTGAAAGCTTAAAACAGGTAATCTTTAATTTCTTTATATGTATTTATATATTTCTGCATTTAACAGTGTCCAGACCTTGCTACTCAAGAAAATTGGGTAAAAAGTTTTCAAAATTTATGAGAAGAAAAACCTAAATCTGCTGAGATATTTGTGGAAGAAACAATCTTTCAAATTCTGTAAGCAGTGCCAATAATGCAATCCAACCTCATGTGCTACAAATTCTGGTTTTATGAGAAAGAGGCACAATGGTCCCTTTCTCTAAAGAAGCTACAAAAATCCATTTTTCTGATGTAAAAATGTACATTTTTCTTGCAATAAATTTCGGTGCCTATTTGGATATATAAAGATAGAGAAAAAAATCACGCGATCAATCTTTTTGACTTAATTTGGCCAGTGGATCCTCACAGATGCAGGTTTCTGCAACTGCTTCTTTAAATCACAGCAGTAAGAGAAGGAAAGGAGCACTTAGGCCAGCTAATCCCAGCTCCCTGAAAAAACTGACTGAACACACGCTTCTTCTGATATGTCTTATCTACTGCACACTTAGAAAGAGAAAACCAAGAGAGCTTTTAACAGCTCTTCTGACAGATTACTGCAGCTGATTCCTTTTCCTGGTCTTAAAATCAAGAGGCAAACACGGTTGGAAGAGAAAAAGGGATTTTACCTTGGTATTTATTTTAAGGATCCTTAGGTGCACCACGTCCAGGTCGAATGCACCTCAGTGCACACCCCCAAAAGATCTGGTATAACATTATAGGTTTTACTAATTAGCATATCTATCAAAAATTCTCCAATGAGAGGCTCGAATGAGCCTCCCTCCCCAAGGAACCTTCCCCTGGATGGTTCTATCTCAGTTTACAAAATGTGTTCTGGAGAGGACCTTGGGGTCTGGGGCACACCGATCCCTAACTATGAAGCTTCTAAAATGTTTAGTCTCCTAGCTTGACAAGTCCAAGAATGTAGGCAAAAAGCATTAAGAATACAGAAGTTGTAAAAAGGTATAAAGGGGGTTTAAAAGAAAAAGCAAAAAATCATCATAGCATCACAAAGATAAACAGAGATGACTGAGGGGAAGACTTTCCAGATACTGTGTGTGAATTTTCCTTTCTGTAAGCAATTCACGTAATTATTTTCAAAGCTATATAGTGTGAGATGCCTTCACATATTTTTTAGGTGCATCTAACATTTTCAATCTGAATTTACAAGATTAAATTGTTGCTCAATGAACAGACAAACACTGCTGTACAATTTTTTCTTAACATGAATAATTTCTGTAAGTATTCCAAAACTTTACAATAAAAGGCTTTTATACCTATGAAAATAAATTCGTTATTATGGGACATCTCGTAAAAGCTCAAAATATAGTTGCCACCTGATATCAACAAACTTTCTTTTCTGAAGTCTTCCTCAAAGTTCAGCAAAGTTAGTGTTGATTTTGACAGGGATTTGGATTTCAAGAGATTTTTTTGAAGCTTATTTTCAAAGTACAAAATTTGGGGCTTAAAGGAGTACAAATAAAATTTAATCACAGATAATGACTGGAAGTGAGGTTTAATGATTGTTTCATTGTCATTCGATAAAGAAGGTAGAAGTACCTTAGTTTCACCCACAATTTAATTAACCTAGTCTGCATTTAAATCAGTTCATAAATACGTAAGTACTAAGAATCATGATTATCTGAGTGATAAGGGAAGGAGGTATAAAGAGTCTTACATTTACACTTTAATATGAACATCTCCAAATATTCTTTGTAATGAAACCAATACATATTTTCAGTCTTGAATTTTCTTCTTCACAGGACTGTTTTTTTCCCCCTCACATAAAGGAAAGATAGATAGAAAGGAAGCAAAGAGATTTGGAGATTGAGTTGCAGAAAGTTGGGAAGTGTTTGCTTCTGCTGAAGACAACCAGATATGAATATGCAAACAAACTTTTACAGACATGGTGGAGACAATTATGCAAATGTCTCATCTGATGTTTAGATACGTGGGACTTTATAATAGCAAGTAAATCTAGGGATTTGTCATATTACAGCAGAGTTGCTCATGATGCTTTGCACTATCCCAGTCCTCTCTCACAAAAGTCTGGACAGATTATATCAGTATTGTTTAGGGAAGATATCTGCACAGACAGAAAATATTGAGGTTGTATTTCCGTCCCTCTTTCACAAAAACAAATGCAAAGTTGTGCGTAATTATTTGTTTTTGATAACAGAAAATTTATTTCCATACAGGTGTTGCAGCAGATAGAATAGCAATTCATTCCAAGGGTCAGATCACAGACAACCTTTCTGCTCAGAACTTGATCTCTTGTGATACCAGGAACCAACATGGATGTAATGGTGGAAGTATTGATGGTGCTTGGAGATATCTGAAAACACATGGGTAAATGTCTTATCTGGCTGTTAAGATAATTTTAAATTGAACCAGTTGCTTAAGTTGTGGTAAAACAATACTGTAAATGGACTCAAAACTTTTGTGTTTATTGGGATTTAGGCACTTCATTTTAAGCAACCTTGAGTAAGCAGCCAGTTGCATGAGACAACATTGTGAATATTCAAAAGAATCAAACATCTTTTCTCTACAAAGAAAATTGTAATAATCTTGTCCCATGGTTGTTCCAGAGTGCAACACTCTGTTAAGAACTGTACCTAGATCCTTCTTCCTTCAGGTTAGACTAAGCAGAGTTAACAGCTGTCAAGTTCCACATGAACAGCTAGAAACTTTAAAATGGGATATAATCATTTATGGAATCACAAAATTATTTTGGTTGGAATTTTTGGAGGTGACCTGGTCCAACATTCTGCTCAAAGCATGACTTTGAAATTAGATCAGGCTGTTTAGGCTTTGTCCCTGGACACATTTTGAGTATCTTCCAGGATGGAGGTTCCAAAACCTTTCTTGGAGCAGGTCAGTTTATTTGACCACTTTCATGGTCAAATATTTTTTTCTTATATCAGCATTTTCCTTGGTAGGGCTTGTGACTGGTGCCTCCCAACTTTTCACTGTGCATCTCCAAGAGTTTTGTTCTGTCTCCTCTATACCTCTCCTTACGTAGTGGAAGACAGGAATGATGCACTCTTTTGGCTTTCTCTTCTCTGACCTGAACAAGTCCAGCTGCCTCAGTTCCAGTCCCCTAAGTGCCTTCCACTGGTCTTGCTCAGTTTGTCAGTGTCTTTCCTGGGGAACACATAAGTGAAGATACAACTCCATCATCTGAGTAGGAATTTGAGGGGAAATATTAATTTTTCACAATGTCTTGGCTATGTTCTTGATAACACAGCCCAGTATTGACTATCCACATTCGCCAAGAGGGCTCACTGCTCACCTATATTCAACTTTCTGTTTCTCAGGACCTCATGTCCTTCTCTGTGAAACAACAGAGGCAGTGCCCTGCCAGTACCTGGGCAGTTCTGGCTCAGAGACAGGGTTTGCCATCTGTCTTTGTTGAACTTGGGGATGTTTCTGTCAGACTCATTTCTTCAGCCTATTAACGCTGCTCTGAATGGCAGCCATGCATACTAATCACTCCCCAACAGTTTTGCATTCTCCATGAACTTGCTAAGGGTGCCTTACCTCTAGCTGTCCAGATTGTTAACAGAGATGCAGGAGTGTTGCTTTTGTGTTGTCTCCTGGGGAGAGCCATTAATAAACAGACACCAGTCACTTTGACCTGCCGACCTTTCAGCATGCCAGTCCACAACTGACCTTGTAAGCAGCTCACCTAATCCAGTAAACTGGAGGAGCACCACAGGAACCTATGCTGAAAATATCACTAAAAACAAGATAAATGATAGCTACTGCTTTCCTTGTTCTTTATGGAGCCAGTCATTTCATCATGGTCTGACTGTCTCATCATAGCATCATTACCTGCCATGGTAAATCTTCACTGCCTGTTCTTCATCAACTCCTTGAAGTTCGTATGCCTGGAAATGGCTTCCAGGAGAATTTCAATAACCACATTTTAGATACCAAATTATTAAATCCTGGTGTTTTTCACATTACCAGAATTTTTTGTCCTTTCTGTTCCATACCAAAATCTATTTCCAGTCTTGCTTTCATACAATCTCATCCCTTACTCTGATACATCTGAAACTGACAGACAGAGAGATCTCAGGTGTTCTCTCTGTCAACTTTTAATTTTATTTATAGAACAAACAAACCATGGCAAGAGCAAAAGAATGTCAGATGTGATGTGTTGTAGTTGACGTGACAGCCTGGGGATCCAGGAGAAGACCTGTCACACTATACAAGTGATAATTCTGCTTTCTGCAAGTGTATCAAACTATTTCTGAGCTGACAAGGATTTTGTATTGTTATGGGGAGAGTTTACATCGAGTGCTCCTCTGTCTTTTTCTCTCAGGGTTTCAACACTAAATTGTCTTTCATTTAGGTTTTGAGCAGGAGATCCTTTAGCTGAGTGATTCTACCCAGCAGAGGCCCCTCAGCACCTCAGGGGGTCAGGGAAAAGGCTTCATGCGTGAAGAAATGAAAGTTATAACTCGACATTTTAATTGTAAGCACTTTTTAAGTGCAATACTTTCCTGTAACTAGAAGAACAGTCCCATTTTACTCAGTAGCTCAAGTTTTTGGGAGAGTAATTGCAGCTCTTTCTCTCTGGATTGTTTTCTTGCCTGTCAAGAACAGTAGCACAAGAATTGCTGGTGTAGGTAAGAGAAGAAATGAGAATAATATTTTTGAGCATTATCTCCACAATAGCTGGAGCAAGTTACTTTTAGAGGAAAAGGTGTAAAGAATGCAACAGTAGGACAATCTCCTAGTCTTCTCTTCTCTCTGACTGTTATCCCTGTATGGGCACAACTACCATGAGCTCCATAATAATAAGATTCTTCCTATGGCAGAACGTAGTATTATTTTGGCCTTAGCGCTCTGGCTAGTGACATGGCCTGTTAGGCAGAGGCAGTTTAAGTATAAAAGAGTTAGCTTATTTTTAATAGAAAAGCAAGGCAGGCTGAAGCTCTACAGGACAGTTCCTTATCAGCTTGGCTGTACCCACACAGGAGCTTGTTCTGGTGTGAATGCAATAACACTGAGTTTGACCTGACTGAGTAGCAGTGTGACAGTGGTGTACTAAGCAGGTTTTCTGACTGATGTAAGCCTGGAAACATAGAGCCACAGCACCTCAGCTCACACAGCACACCTGTGAATGCCTTTTCACCTCCACACTCCCAAGTACTGGCTTTTTGTTCAGCCTCATGGTGTTCACTAACCTCTTGCAGCTCATGGTCTTGAGTAAAGAATATGCAGTAGTGAAAACCATCAGGAATTTTTGGAAACTATCTGGATCTCCAACAAATCTCAGCAATCCATGATTATTTTCTTAGTCACTTATTAAGCTTTTTTGTTGCCATGGAGCTAGCTCCAGCATGTACAACATCACTGGGCTATGACAGACCTTGTCCTGTGCCCCATTTTTAACCCTGATCATTGATTTGCCATCAAAGTACCACATGTGAAGGTATCCCTACTTACCTATTTTTATAAACATTTCTACAATCTGATTTTCTTTCCTGAAGTTTAAATGATATTTCAATACCCATTCCATTTCCAGACACAAATAAAAACATTAAGGGAAATACCCAAATGTCTTTAGAACAGATACTGGAAGAACACAAGAACAGCTCTTCTGGGTCTGAGCAAGGGTCCATCTGGCCCAGTGTTAAGTCTCTGACATTAGCCAAGAGCAAATAAGATGGAGAACAACAATAAAAATATAACCTTCGTGATTCACTGGACCAATAATTTAATCAGTTTTGTACCTAAACCCCATAATCCACAACCTTTTACCTGTGACAATGAAAAAATTTGGAAATTTATGGCATACAAGTCAGAAGTGTCTTTTGAATGAGCCCTGTCAAATAGTCCTTGCTTCCTCACACTTTCAGGTGGCTTATTTTTAGGAATCATTATATTACAATCATTTTTTCATTATTTCCATACCCTGCAATAGAGAGAAAACACATTGATTTTCTGTGGGGCCTTGTAAATTATCACAGCAGGTGTTCAGTGCTGTTTGAAGTTTCTGGTGTTTTGATTTCTGGAGTGTGCTTAGCTCAGGTTTTTGACAGATGTTCAGAAAAATCAAGTGCTGAGCTAAACTATACCCAGTGAAGTCAGAAAAACATTTCCATGAAGCTCAATGAAGCTAGGCCAGTGCTGAGACCTGACTTTTTAGAATCACTGAACACCCAATTAACAGTGAAATCTGCTATAAGTGAAGCTGAAACACTGGTTTAAATATCACTCTCTTTGTCTTCCTCCATTAATTAAAAAATAAATATGTATTCTATTATTAATTATTATTAAATTTAGGTATTTCAGTTAACAGCCATAATTTTGGAGAAATAAATGTTCTTTGAAAACATCTGTTTTACTAATAAGGAAAACTAAAAGGTTATATTCATCAAGAATGAGGAAGAAACAGTTCATTTTCAGGTAGTATAAAAGTTGAATGCAAATAGTGCTTCTTATCATAACAGGGCTTAATCTGATTTTTACCTTGGTCTCTTGGCAGTTGCAGGGTATGAGAAAGATGTTACTGTTATTAGCCAGCTTGCAAATAACATAGTCTAATTTTTTTGATTATTTTTTTATCTCACGATTCAAACATATAAATGCAATAAATCCACAAAAATTTTCATTAGCTTGGACACATAAACATGACTGCAAATGACTTCTGTCAAGAATGTATGGACACACTACAGAGTTTTCCTGGTTGCCTCTGGATCCTGCTTGTTTCTAACATTATTTTTGTATATATGTATCTATATTTGTGCGTATAAACCTACTCACATCTATTTCTGTTTTTCTTCTGTGACTCTTTGGCAAGGTCTTCTCCTTGAAGCATTTCTAATGATTACTGTTGTGCTGGTGCTTCAGCAGCACACACAAAATCATGCTTCAGCAGAGAGCTCTTCAATTATGTGTATCATGTCTGCAGAAACTGTGGTTGGTGAAAAGATTCAAACGTGGCTCTTAGTTCAGAGTGAGTGATCTTATCTGGATAATCACACAGCTCCAGTGTGCTACTGCAACTTTTATTGCTTCACTTCTGTTGATGTACAAATAAGACCCATCCATGCAGAACCTGTGACAACTCCATTGGGACAGTCCAACTGAGAGGAGGGGAAAAAAAAATCCCTATCCCAGGAATGAATTTTTCCTCTGTTGTCTCCCTCGGAGGTGTTTCTAAGTACACCTGAGGAATAGATGTCCTACCTTTCTTAATACTAGGTTGTAATTGCCTGCTCCTGCCCTGCTTATTGTTGATCATGCTCTAAGGGCTGTATTTGCTCATCTTCTCTGCCTTGCAGGGCTGATTGCACTCAGCAGCAATCCTGTGTTTCTTTCGAAAATCTATCATCAGTGCTGAATGGAATGATTATGCATATAGAGACAGATACATTTTATCAATAATTAGAGGTGTACACATATAAACCAAAGATTTCCTTCTACCCAGTAGAAGAAACACAGCATAATAAATGACAAAACGAGCAGTAACAACCTGTGCATGCTTGGACTAAATACTTCCCATTCCCCACTGGATACCTATGAATCCAGAGTACTGTTGAATTCAGAAGGAATCAAAAAGGGTTGTCAGTGAGCAGATTGAAGACCTAAGCTATAACAGCCTAACAACCTTAAATGTACTATCCCTTTTCATCTAAGTAGAATTGCTTTTGAAGCTTCTAGATGTGTGTGTAGTCTAGTTGGGGCAGAAAGAAAAAAATATTCTCAGATTTTCTATCACCAAATGCTAATGGAAAAATGCCATTTCTTACTCAAAATAGCTGAAGCATATATGAGCTCATCTCGTAAAACTCCTGACAGCTAAGTATACACTGGCAAACATAGTTATACTCCACATTGTGTAGAAATACTGTTTTCACTTCCTCAGAATCAGAAAGTCCAGTATAATTGATGAACTACCTAAATACAAATGCTTGTTATAGGATTGCCTATTTTTAAATATTCTGCTTCAGCAAAATATTTAATTATGCTCTTTAAAAGAAACCTTCTCATAGGCTTTCATGTATATATTCTTTTAGAAATGTCTAACAGTATTCCATGTATTCTGTTTCACAAGCCATTTTTGCTAAATTAAGCCCATTGACAACATTGGTAATTTATTGATCCTTTTCAGGGTGAACTTTCATGCATTGTTAATGAGATGAATGTACCAGGTGACAAGCGCTAAACACATTTTTTGCCCTTTCTCTCTTTGGAGGAGGCTAGGGAGAGGACTACTGTAATGGAAACTTAATCATAAATATCATGTATATCAATTGAAGCAAATGCCATCCAGTTGTAGATATGAGTCATTCACACTTCTGAAGAATATAACTTGAAATACAACAGTTGCAAAATAATTAAAAGCTTGAAATAAAATGACAAAAATGTTTAAGCAAGCTTCTTATCAACTCTTTTTTTAAAATACCTGAACAGGGTTGTATCGTATGCTTGTTATCCATCATTTTGGAACAAACACCTGGGGCCATCAGCAGAAAATCGCTGTTATGTGTCAAGTGAACATGGAAAAAACTATACAAGTGGGCCATGTCCCAATGCTTTTGAAAAATCCAATCGGTTATACCGGTGTGCCTCTCACTACAGGGTGTCCTCAAAAGTAAGTTCATGACATTCACATGCTGTCTCATCAATTTTACAGCTTTGGGGCTAGAATATTATCTGTCATGTTAAAATATGTTCACTTCAAGACTAGAGCTGTGAATTTTCCTTTAGGTTGCCTTTGAATTTTTGTAAGAGTTGAAATTCTTTAGAGTTTCTCAGTTGTACATCATCTCTTTAAAGCTGATAATTTGTGGTCCCATAGAAATTAGAGATAGAAAAGAAAATACGCAGTCATAACAGTGCAAGTTGTTCTTAAACATGTTTCTGAAAGTTTTGTTAATTTGGTAAACCAAATATTCTCCAGCAGAAATACAAGTACAATGGTATATTTATACTATACATATGTGCACACAATGATAAATCAGTATGAGTTTTAATTTTATTTAATAGAATGTGTTATCTTCCCTTGCCCTCTCTGTTGCTGCTCTCATCTCCTCTCAGGAAACCGATATAATGAAAGAAATCATGGACAGAGGACCAGTGCAAGGTACGGTAAATTTAAAGGATGATAACATTATTGAAATAATTAGACTGTGCAATGACCTTGTATCAAAATATTAGAAAACACAAATTATATGCTACAGTGAAGAAACTGGTCATATGCACTGTAGTTCATCCAAGGACATTTGGTGGGTAAGTAGTGGCCCTAAAGGCAGCATGACTGCATCAGCCTGTAAAGAGTAAAATGACCTTGAGCTGGGTGTGCTGAAAATTTGTGTAAAATCTGTGTGCAGGAAATCCATGGGCCTTTTTTCATGACAGTTCTTTGGTCATTGGTGAAATAGCAATTTGTTGCTGTGAAGGTGGAATTAGGTGTTAGCCAAGCTCTGTTCTATAGGGCTGGGGTTGATTCCCCCACTGGCCAGCACGCCAGGCCTGCTCTCCTCTGAAGGTAACGCTGCACTACATGGGCCTTCCATTCAGTACTGAAATACCCCAGAATTTCTCATTTCAGAGCACAAATGCTCTTGTTGAGGCCTATCAGTTTTGAATTTTTCTGCTGAACTCTGCAATGAGGATCCCTGACCTCTTAGAGGTCAGAAACAGAGACTTCAGCATTGAGTAGGGAACTGCAAAAACCATTTTTTTTACCCTGGATACTGTCCGTTTGTCGATGGTGCTGGCAACAGCTGAAAATGCAGGTTCCTGCTCACACCCCAGGCCAGTGTAACTAGAGAGGATGATGGATGTGGGGCTTGAGGTGATGGAGAAAGGTCATAGTGCAGGATGTCTGCTTGTCTTGGATGGCCGGCTGATGCAAAATCGAAGAATTTTATTTCAGGGGACTTCTGCACTTCTACTGCCTTTAATTATATAAGGAATTATCATAATCTCAAATTTATTATTCAGATGGTTTGGACTATTAGATAGAACTCATTTTGGTGCATCATGGAGTTGAAATTACTTCTTAAAGCTCTTTATGTGGGCAGCTGCAATTAATCAGAAGCTCAGACTTAACAGGATCAACATCATCACTTTTTTTTGTTCCGTCCAAGTATGTTTGCTCAAGGAAAATATTCTTGCCTGTACTGTATTTGGTCTAGATGCAAAGATGGTAATTTCTGCTGGTTTTAGAAAATGATAAAAATTAGGATCCTCAAGATAAATTTTTGGACCTCAAATACTGCGTTCATAGTCTGTGTATATACATTTTGCTGGATTATTCTCTTAGTACTAAATTTTACACATAAAATAATCAATATTCAGCCATTTTTTAGGATTTAGCCACTCAACAATTCATATAATTTTAAAAAAATTTAATGCCTTTTGTGTATCAGGTTAAGGTAATGCTGTATGTGGAAAAATCAAGACCTACATAAAGGCATATAACCGAGAGTATGCATCACTGTGTGAAATCACTTTCTGTTTTTCTTTTGGCTAGAATATGAATTTTAAATGAATCACAGTTACAATCCTGTAATTTGTCACTGATTCTCTCTTCTCATATTACAAATGCAGCCAGGGCAAAAGTCTAGTTTTAAAACCGTATCATACTGTTTTCTGCAAATGATCTTCAAGTACTGAAGATTTTCCATTATTCATTCACTTGTCATTCCTGAAGAACTGACGAAGTGCCTAGGGACGGTCTTAGCTAATGTACTAAGTAATGTTTAATAGCTGGAGAACATTCCAGATCCCTTAAAGATCAGGATGATGAATGGACTATGATTTTTTTGAACATATTCAAAGTTAAGAAAAATTATGTTTTTTTAACAACTGTGAAGCAGTAGGTGTAGGAATGCAATTGAAAATTTTGTATTATACAGCTTTCAAATTTGAATGATAATTTCTTTCTGACCTATGTCCTTGTCTTACATGGTACAGAAACTGAGCAATTGGCATTTTTGGATTCAAATGATGAATTACTAGTTTTTTTAAGAAAACAATTTTCAAGTAAACAATGAAATTTCACCAGTCCTTTGAAAACATTCAAATGGGCAATCTAATGTTGCCCATTCATCTTTTTTTTTTTTTTTTTAATGGGCTTTAGGATATACTCTGATGATTATAATGCTGATGTAGTAAAATTATACTTTCTGACATATTAGTCAATCTTGATTAAAAGAAAGGCTCACACATGGTTGGCAATACATCAGAGTTTTGACCCCACAAAACTTACAAGTTCAGCTGTCATGATCTTGGGAAAAATTCTTGTATTTGGTAACACAAGAAAACGATCTGTAGAAAGCACTTGGCTATATTAATGCGTAGGGCTAAACTTTGTTTCATTTTGTAGCTACTAGTTTTATTTCTCGTGTCTTCGTATGATTAAAAAGAGATAAAAATTCCTATTTAAGAATTTTATGCAGGGGAATTCATAGTGGAACCAATCTTTTAATCTGCTGCATCTATATGCATAGATCTAACAAGCTCAGCATGACTGAAGTAGCTCATGCATGAACTACAGTAAGCCTTATGAAAATCGCTGCCTTTTCTGATTCATTAATAATTAATCCATTCATTTTGGGAAATGCAAAGTCTCTCCTATGCAAGAGGGAACAAAATTAGATGATGGACTGTGGTCAACTTGTCCTCTCCAAGTCACAGTCCGTATCAGGACAAAGTCACTGAAGAAATAAAAATATCTCCGTGCTAGATCTCGAATTATCGTCTTTGTCCATCCATACTGTACTTCATACACCCAGACCACTCTAACTCCAAAGACTGTATCATTATTTAGCTCCTGATTGCAAGGTATATACACATACATAGATGTACATATTTACATATATATACAAATGTATGTATACGCACACACACGGGCACGCGGTCACAGTATATATGTAATAGATAATCATGGATAGAGTTCTCTCACATAAAATAATGTTATTCTGGAAACACACTTCAAAAATTTCTACTTCATTTCAATGGAAAAATTTAGGTATGATATCTCTTCATAGACAAGAACATGTCTCATTTGGGGCACAAGTTAAATTCTTCTCTGTACTTACAGTTGAAGGCAGCAATGCTGGAAGAAACAGGTGGGCTGAGTCTATTAATACATGGCTCCACAGCTGGTGTCACAGATAAAATGTTGGGGTTTTTTGACAATGGAATAGCCTAAGCATCAGGCATGCTGGCATTAGATGGCCCCACCTTTCTCAGAGAGGAAGGAGAGTCTTTGCTCAGGAACAGTGGGTGTGTGTTGGCAGAGCTTCAACAAAGATGTGATGGGGAAGGGGCACAATATCAGGCTTGTCTGTGGCAAGGTGTGGGATGAGATGCAAAGTTAGAGGGACAGGGTGCTAGTGAGGGTCCTCTGCCAGTGACTCAGAAATGTGCTGGCCACACAGGAACACATCTGAAGTCATAGAGAGTTGAGCCTATGACTCCTGAGGGGACAGAAGCCAACAGGGAAACACCATTCCATTCCTGGAAGTGTTCAAAGCTAGATTGGATGGGGCTTCGAGCAGCCTTGTCTCATGGAAGGGGATGTCCCTGCCCATGGGAGGGGATTGGAACTAGATGATCTTTAAAATCTCTTCCAACCCAAGTCATTCTATGAGTCTATTATTTAGAGCTGCTGATAAAGAATAGCTTATTTTCTGAAACTGAACTGGGTGTATGGATCTTGATTTCAAGAACAATGCGACTCAGAAATGAAACTACCTTCTCCTGTCTCAGCTTGATGATAGATGAGACCTTTGAACGTCAGTTCTCCCATGGGAGATGTGAATTTTGCAGTATTTGCATTCAACCTCATTCCTTTCTCTCCCTTTAGCCAAGTATCAAAATAAGATCCAGGGAAGCCTCTACAGTAATTTTTTGAATGACTTATCTCCTTCACTTCCCCTGTGATACCCTCACCTGGAATAAGGCTAGCAGGAGTGTTCTTCACCCTTTCTGTTCATTTTTATCACTTTCAAGCTGTATACCAGGCACATGTTATAAAAGGTGCAACCACATAAAAAATGGTCAGTGAAACTTGTACTTTATGGGACTCCCAAGGTGCAAGACCTTAGGAAATTGGATTACACTAATTCTTATGTTCCAATCTGTGTGTCAGTTAAAATCATAAGCTAAAAATAGGTTGGAATTAAGCTTCTATTTAATGTTTCTAATTCACTGGAATCTAAAGGTAATGTAGACCTGAAAAGTATTTTCATTTCTCTGCATCTGTTAGCCCACCATAAAGGAAATGGAACTAAGGTGGCAGAAAAAAGAAACCCAGAACTATTTTCTTAATAAACAAATGATACTCCTAAGAAATAATAAATAGGCATAAGATGCAACTTGTAATCTTCATTCTCTTGCGTAAAATTTCCAGTTCATCGCTCTTTCACCTTACATTTTTATGAAAGAAATTAAGTGATTTTTCCCATACTTTTAACTAAAAGTCATGATTTATACATACACAGAAAATCTAGTTTTCTTTAAGGAGATTACTGAGTATTTGGCGAACTTTAATTTTCAGAAAAAGGCCTGTCACTCCACCATATTTCATAGGATACACATTTTCTGTTAAATAATTTTCTTGAAAATGCAGATGCTACTCAGAACTGAGTAGTTTGTGCATGAACTTGAGGAGATACATTTTATTGAAAATTGGATTTCAAAATTTATATAAGCCTTCACGAGGCAATGTTTCTTCTTACTGTATTGGAAGAAGTCATTGAAAGGGAGTTTCCATGACATGGAAAACCAAAGAATTGATAAGAGACCTTTGAGAAATCTCTGTTGAAGTATTTCTGTTGGTTTGCTCACAGCAGGGCACTTCTGAGAAATTGATGCTTTGAGTGTAATTACAAAGTACACTTAATGCAGTCCAACACACAACAAGAATTTCACTGGTAAGATGCAAGGAGCAGAGGAATAGAAGTAATGTTTGCTGATTGGGGTGATTTTTCCTATTGTTTTTCAGCTATAATGAAAGTGTATGAAGATTTTTTCCTTTACAAAGAGGGAATATATCGACACTCCCAGAAAGCAGGATCTAAATGGAAAACTCATTCAGTCAAACTCCTTGGGTGAGTAAAGCACATTTTTTACCCTTTTTCTCTGCCAGTCATGAGTGTAATAAAATTTCAGTGACCAGTCTGGAACCCAAAGATTTGACTGTCACAGATGGAACACTGCTAGCTCCCAACATAAGACTTGTTGTTTCATTTTTGCCTCGTCTGAGAATTTTAGAGAGTATCGGAAAGAGGTGTAGACCCATTGTCTCTTAATCTACTCTAACATTGGTTCAAAAACTTCAAATATAATGTTTATAGAATAAGCCGTTAAACCCCATATAAATATAGAAAAGACCCATATACACACACACATAAATATAAATATAAATTATAAATATAAATATAAATATAAATATAAATGCACACCGTATAAAAATACTTTGTTGGGTATTCACAAATATTCCAAGTACATATCAAGTTGTAAACAAAGTAGATATAATTTTCTTCAAATATGCCATCAAGCAGAATGCAAATAGAAACATAAACAATGACAGTGACCTCCCAATTAAATGGCAGAGCTTACTGATACAGCAGTCTGGGCTCTCTGTGCCCTGAATAGGAATAAACTGTTGCTGAGATGCTGCTGATTTTATTTGGGAAACTGCTCCAGAAGCATGTGTGTAGTACGCTAGTAGATTTCCCCTCAAATGTAGACCAGGGCCACTATTTTAAGAAGACAAGTATCTAATAATACATATGCTTGAATTACTGAAGACACCACGAGGTTTTATTCTTTGACATGAAGGGAATATGCAAGGATGAATTTATTAAATCAGCAAGTGAGTACACAGAAAAATGACTGGGGAATCTCAAGCAAATATTTTATTGGTGATCTAGAATATCATATAAATTATGATTCAGTCCATGCTAGGAAGATTACTGAGAGTATCTTCAACAAGTAGTTCAAGAAAATAAAGTTGCAAAATAAGGTGCATTTTGTGCTTGTGGTCTTGGTGAAGATGTCTTGATGAAGGGCATGGAAATGCCTATAGCTGTGAAAACTGCTGGCTATGGATTACAAGAGTGTGCTTGATAGTGGCATAGAAGCAAAGAGAAGCAGCAGGCTTATGCAAGATCATCCTTGATACTGCTGCAAAAAAAGTATTGACTCAGCCTAGCTGAGGAAAAGCTCCTGAATTATGATTATAGAGAATATTGTGAAGCAATGAAAAAGAGGAACTGGAATTTAGTGTAGAAAAATGGAGGGCTGAATTAGGAAAAGATGTTTATGGAGAACAGATGGTATATGTTGGTTTTTGTGTGTTTTTTGTTGGGTTTTGTGTATTTCAGGTATATTTGAACAGCCATGAGAAACCAATAACATTAGACAGTAAAATCTGCAGTGCAGTTTGAATGTTTTAGCTCAGGGATGAGCTGCTGTGAGGCTGTGAGTTCAAGGGTTGGGAGGGCAGTGAAGCATACTCGGTGCAAGCATAGGTGATGACAACTGTTCCCTGAGACAAGCTGCTCCACATTTGTGCAGAGTAACCTACCCAGATGAATGATTATGCAAGAATGGCACCAGGGAACAAAGTGATGGCTCAGGAGGGAGAGAGGAAGAGACAACTAATGTACCAACAATATGAAGTTCAACAAGGGGAAGTGCCAGATTCTGCACCTGGGATGGGGCAACCCTGGATGTATGGACAGACTGGGGAATGAGATGCTGGAAAGCAATGCCACAGAAAGGGACCTGGTCAACAGAAAGTTGATCATGAGTCAGCAGTGCCCTGGCAGCCGGAGGGTCAACAGTATCCTGGGGGGCATCAGGCACAGCATCGCCAGCCGGGCAAGGGAGGGGATTGTCCTGCTCTGCTCTGTGCTGGGGTGGCCTCACTTTGAATATTGTGTGCAGTTTTGGGTGTCACAATATAAGAAAGGCATTAAACTATTTGGGGGCATCCAAAGGAGGGCAACAAAGATGGTGAAGGGTCTGGAGGGGAAGCCGTGTGAGGAGCAGCTGAGGTCACTTGGTCTGTTCAGCCTGGAGGAGACTGAGGGGAGACCTCATTGCAGTACAGCTTCCTCGTGAGAGGAAGAGGAGGGGCAGACACTGATCTGTTCTCTGTGGTGATCAGTGACGGGAACCAAGGGAATGGCTTGAATCTGTGTCAGGGGAGGTTTAGGTTGGATATTAGAAAAAGTTTCTTCATTCAGAGGATGGTTGGGCACTGGAACAGGCTCCCTAGGGAAGTGACCACAGCACCAAGGCTGACAGAGTTCAGGAAGTGTTTGGACAATGCTCTCGGGCACATGGTGTGATTCTTGGGGTGTTGTGTGCAGGGTCAGGAGTTGGACTTGAAGATCCTTGTGGGTCCCTTGCAACTCAGCATATTCTGTGATTCTGTGTTTCTATGCTGAATTGGAAGCTGATTTGAATGGGAACTGACAGGCTGTGCAAAGAAAAGATGGCAGCCCTTAGGCAAGGGGCCACTGAGCAAAATCTGAGCACCTTGACTGAGACACAGGATTGTGTTGAATGGTCACTGCCAAACACAGAGTAGGAGGAAAGATGACTGGTCTGATGTACTGAAGGACATAAGAAGTGAAGGAAAAAGAAGATAACAGAAGATGATGTTATATAGGAAACCTCAGACTTGTTCAGGGTTTAATATGGGGGGAATGCATTTTCTTACTAACACAGTTACTTAATTTAAATATTCCTGAAGTATGCAATGGATCCAACAATATAAAGAATTACCAATCCTTGAATTGTCTAATGCACAAATGTTGTGCCCTCCAAGACTGTGCCATATAAAAATGTTTGCAGAGCTGTTTAACTATAACGACTGAATTAGATCTTGACAAGTTGGAGGCTGTTGGATCCCTAGGCTAGATGTTTCTAGCAATGATAAATCCAGCCATAAAAATATGAATCTGCATCGTGAACTCTGAACCACTTATTTTTACAGATTTTAATGTCTTCAGGATTAAGTCATCACTTTTTAATATAATTTATTAGTTTCAATGAATTTGAATGCAAAATTTGTGTTGTGGGTATAAGTTCTTTGTCACTCATATATAGCTTGAGAGCAAAGGAAAATGTAGACTCCTTGACCTAAATAGAAAACTCATGGGACTCTCATCATAGTTGTACTTAATAAAAATAGTGATGAATAGTTGCATTTTGCTTAGCTGAGATGGCTCCTGGAGAGACAAAAAGGAGCAGAGACATGCTGATAGATAGGATAAAAAATGCAGTTTTGTGTGGGTTGATGCTTATTGTAGGCTCATTTTTATTTATAACCCCTTCCATAAAAAAGATTCAATATGTGTACAAGGCAGCCATAGTAATGACTGACCCTATTAAGTTGATATTTGTAATATCTCAGAAACATTTTTGAAAGTGCCTTAAATTGCCCGTGAACTGTACAACATATAAGGTGATGGAGTGATAAAATGCAAATACAATTTTGGTGAAGCTTGCAAGAGCTATTTGTACAAAACCAGAAATGCACATATAAATTGCCTAATTGATCACTGGACCAGAAAGATTTTAAATGTTTAGATTGGCTTCCCTTGTTCTGCAGCTTGAAATTGAAAGTTATTTTCTATCATTCCATGGCTTATTTATAAAATCAGCTCTGACAGGACTGGGAGTCTATCTCCATTGAGGTACTGTGTGACCTCAGGTTCAAGGAGAGAATATGAAAAGACAGAACAGCATGGAAGGAGGAGGGGAAAATGTGGAACAGCCAGGCGGAGGCTATTGCGTGGAGCAGAGCATTTGGGTTTGTTCACAGTCTCTCTAGACAGTGAAACAGGGCTTTCAGTAATCTGAAGGCAGGATGGACTGACCCACTGATACTTAGAGAGAGCAGGATCTCTCAGGCAGTTTCTGTGTCAGTATTCCAGAGACAGGGAGATAAGCAGAAAAAGTGAGTAATGGAGACTGGGATACATAACAAATAATTTTGACGTAGAAAAGTTAAATTCCTGTACCTCTGCATGTTTCCCTTTATCTTTTATAGCTATTCATCTGCTCTAGCTTGAGTATCTAAAGATAAGCTGACTTGCTTTGTTGGATCTGATTTCTCTTGTAGACTATAGAAGAATTTGTGGGATAACATCACACTTAAATAGCTAAAAAGAAAAATTATAGATTAGATTAGAGAAGTCCCACATGCAATGGCATCTTGAAGTTGCTTAAAAGAAAAACGACTGGTGTGTAATATGCATAGTAAGACAGTATTTTCAGAATGTCTTGCATATGTATGTTTGTGTGTTTGTACATACACACATTCATGGATCCATACATGTACAATCACAGCTCTTAATGGCACCAGAATGAAAATAAGTTAAAGAGGCACAATGAAGCTGCAAATGGAAAGTGGGACTACGGAGGATGAACTATTAGTTTGGTAATTTTCGTTTTTTTCATCTGCGCTCTGTTATTTTAAGAAGACTGATGGCTGAAAAATGACATACGAAACTGTCATTTTTATCTCAAAGTCTCTTAATAAAAATTACTAAATTCACATCAAAGATGAACTTGGTGGTAGATTTCTTTCAGATCTGTACATTTAAGCTAGGATTTCTGAATAAACCTGTCATATCTATTCTATACGAGATACTCTGTAAATTTGTTTGTGGTTTTGGTTTGGTTTTTTGGCTGTTTTTGTTTTTGTTTGTTTGTTTGTTTGTTGGCTGGGCTTTTTAAATTTCTTCTTTCTACTTTTCTGGATTTCTTTGTTCCATCCAGGAAAAGAAATGTAATGTCCATGGGAAAAGAAAACCTGGGGCAAATTTGTTGGTATAAAATGCCATAGTCTGTTTAGTAAGGAAAGTACAGTTCAGTAAAGGAATTACATTGGATGGTAGCTGTGGTTCTAGTTCAAACAAATGTCTTTTCAAACTTAGTGAAGTAAAGTATCCATCATGAATGTTTGCGGCTTGTTCAAACAAATTTCCTCTCAAACTTTTATTTCTGAATTATCCATGCCAAACTACAATATATGATCCATACCTCACTAAAGAGCATTTGCTGAAGCCCTGACACTGAAAAATCCAGGAGGGTCTCAAAAGCCGGAGCCTTTGGCTGCAGTTAAATCTATGGACTACCACCTTAAGGCTTGGAGGAAACAAGAATAATTTTATTAAAAGCCTTGATAATCTTTCATGAACAAGATAGATTTTCAGATGCTTGGAAGGTACTCAGAATGACAAAAGGCTTTAATAAGAGGACACTGAGATGTGCATTTGCTGGAAACACATTTCCCCTCTATTTTAATTAGCAATTCACTGAAAGATTTAAATGGAATAATGCAGCAGATTAAATGGCTTAGCCAACTACGAAACTGAAACATCTGTGCCCTGAAAAAACATTGGTTGAATGTTTAACACAAAAAGCCATACTAATGGAGATAAAATTAATATGTGAGGCAAGGAGCTAGTGGTTTAGTGTTGAGGGGACAGCCAGACAGAGCAACAGCATTCTAAGATTTAATACACAATTAAATGACTCACCTATGCAAAGTCCAAAGTCTTGACTACTGTTAGTGATATCTGGAGTTTTGGCTTTGGAGATGTTTTTCTCTATATTCTTCTCTCTAGTTGCCTTCACTCGAGCTTACACTCAGAATAACTACAAACAAGTAACATCTTAAACCACCAAAAGTTGTAACCCAAACTGTTTTGTTCCTGAATAAAGAAACCTGGGCTTGAGTTCCCTTTTTCTTTCATGGAGAAAAAATAATTACTTTACCATTGTCAGACAATCAGCATCAGGTATCATAGTTAAAAATTAAACAGCAATGCTCAAACATATTTTACAGCAAAGAGAAATACATGAGGAAATCATGGGGAAAAGATACAGTGTCTGATGATTCATGCAGTTAAATCCATGAGACTGTCCCACATACAATTCATTACAGCAGATCCGTGGGATCTGTGGGAGTGATTTAACTATTGGCTTACTGACTCAATTTGACCCACCTCTCATGCTGAAAAGTCTAGGCAAAACTATAATTTCAAATTCCAGCAACCATCTTCTAAGAAGCTTTCTCTTGTGGTGAACATTAGTCAGTGACCCTAACCTTCTTATTTTAATGCAAGATTAAGAACTAAACTTTTGTCTAACTGGGTAGATAAAATTGCTAGTTTTTGAAATGTACTAGGCTTTTGTGATTCAGCACTAAGAACAGGACATGACCCACAAAAGTTAGACTTTTTTTCTCTGGCAGCATCATGACAGTTATACAACCAAATCCAGGGATGAGACTGAGATGAGAAGTTTTGGACTGCATATATTTCTCACCAGAAAGCATTTTAAATCCTTGGTGAATCCAAAGCATTGACTTCTATTAATAACATCTGCAGAAATTAGCTCAAAATCTAAGATCTGTCATTCCTTTATTTTTCATGCCTTATTAGTTTTCAGTTCATATCTTCAGTCCTAAGGAGTGAGTTTGTGTAATATTGTTTAGCACATTCTTTAGAAGTCTTCACTGTATTTGCTGTTAAGAGCATTTTACCTGTAAAAGTGAGTGTAAGCACACTTGAACCTAGTTTCTGTTATCTGCAAAAACACCTTAGTTTTGAAGTCACTGCTGATAACCCTTTTTGTTGTGTTAGGTTGTAGTCCCAGTTTTTTATTATTTTACTCAGTGATTAATTATCAGCTTACTTATTCCCTGATAATTTTCTTTATGCTTTTCTTGTGAAGTCCACCTTATTTTTTGTGGTACAATGTATTGAAAAACAAACTAGGAAATGTTCAAATAAAACCAATTTCCATTCTCTGCAACACTACTGAAACGGTCTCTATATTCTAACTTTTTAACTGTCAGGCAGAGTTGTGTATTCAGGGCTTGATCCTACAGAGTTAATATCAAGGAAAAGTTATTACTGAAAACGACATCTAAAGTGCCTCTACTGTATAAAACTGGACACAAAATTATGAAACTAATTTTATGTAAGACCGCAAGTACTCCTTCTTTTATCTGAAAGAGCAACAGAATTCTTTTTACAGAGTCATTTTGAGCAGGTTTCCTTTGAGTAAATGGAAACACACTGCTTGTTTTTTTCTCCTGAAGGGGACTGAATGCAGTTTCATGAAATTACTTTTTTTTATTCAAGGATATTTTTGATGATCGTGATAGTTTCTTTTGGAAAAGCTAAGTGGAGTATTTCTTACAGAGTATTTTTGCCAGAGAGAAGAAAACTTCCTTTTAAAAGTAATTTTCAGTAATTGATAGACAGACCTTCTTAATGGTTCCTTAAAATCTCTTCTTTTTCTTCTTAATAGAAATGGAAAGTTTGGATATAAAATGGTGTCATGATTTAAGCCCAGCTGGAAATTAAGCAGTCGCTCTCTCAGCTCCATCTCTCCCCCCCAGACACCTCAGTGGAATGGGGGGTAAAATCAAAGTAAAACTTTTAGATTGAGACAAGAACAGTTCAATAATCAAAAATAATGTAAAATACAATAATAATGGCAAGTGATAATAAAAAGGGAAAAAGAAGTGCTGTAAAATGCAATTGCTCAGCACCTGCTGACCGACACCAGAACCCCCCTTCCTGAACCTGGATTGGACACACTTCTGGGTAACTTCCCCCAGTTTTTATACTGGGCATGAATTCTATGGTGTGGAATATCCTTTTGGTCACTTCCTTCACCTGTCCCAGCTAGGATCCCTCCTAGTTTATTTTGCATTCCTCTTCACTGGCAGAGCATGAGACAAAAGGAAAAAAAATGTCCTTACTAGCAAAACTCAAAACATCAGTGTGTTATCAACATCATTCTCATTCTAAATCCAAATCACAGAACTGTAACAGCTACTGAGAAAATCTAACTCTATCCTCGCTGAAAGCTCAACATAGGTTGAAAGATTTCCTAAGAATATCAAAAGTAGGGACATTAGTGATCTAAAGCTATGCAAAAATAACCCTAAGAAATTCCCTGTCTGTCCAAGTAATAAGATCCAGAATCTCTTCTTTTAAAATGACATTCATTTGGAGTAGATATCAAGCTGGAATAATCACAAGAGCAAACAAAAGAGTGTGATTAGGTTATTTTGGTTGTATTCCAGAAAATGCAATTTTGTTCTCTAATGGATGTTGTCCAAGAATGTGTCAACTCACTTTAAAGTCTCTGTCAATTACGCTTGGGAAAGAATTCCACTGGGAGTTTAGTTGCTTCACTTAACTCCTTCAGGATTATGTGCTTCTTTTGTTTTTAATTTTGGTTTTGAAGATTTTGAGGGACCAATCAACACTTTCTCTGAGCTGCTACTCTGCAGGGAAAATGATCTGGAATGCTATGTAGAGTAAGCTGGGTGCAGCCGTCACTGCTGCCGCTGGTGGTTAAGGTTCAAGTAGGGGATGTGGATGGGGAGCAGAGGGGGGACCACCACAATGTGTCAGGAGTGTCTGTTCTATCTTCTCTTTACCCACCCTTTGCGGAAAAGGCAACAAATATATCTGCCCTGAGCCTTCTCTCCTGAGGGCTGAACAAAGCCAGCTCCCTCAGCCTCTCCTCATGCATCATGTGCTCCAGACCCCAAACATCTCAGTGGACTCCTGCTGATCTTGTTCCAGCCTAGTAATGCCTTTCCTGTGTAGGGAAGCTCAAGACTGGGCACTGGACACAGAATGGCAGTCCAAAAAAAAAGATCAGTCACTTCTCTTGACCTGCTGGCTGCACTCTATATTTTAATTTAATATACTTTAATTTAGAGTATTTGATGAATACGTATAGGCATTCATTACTGAGAAAGCAGCTTCTTTCTAATCTGTAAATAAAATGCATATGTCAAGTGCCTATGTATCTGACTATGATGACACAAACCCTAGGAAAGTGAATTCATGGATATGTTATAGTCAAAGATAAAAAAAGTTACTTTTCTATCTTGGCTTCTAAGTTTTCTTTCATCTAGAAACATTTCTGAGAATCTATAAATTCCTATCAATGTATGAAACTAGAAGCTGACTCTTTTAGAAAATAACAATGTTAGAAAAACATTTAATCACAGAAATGTGACCCTGTGGGAACTGGTCATAATCATGCTCAAGCAAGTGGGAGAAATTATGTGTAGTATGAAATGCAGGGATACATGAATATAAACTCAAGGCAATTTTTCTCTGTCTTTGAGACTGATGTAAATATTGGACTTTCACATTACAGCTGATGTAATTTTTTTTAGTAAAATGCTCATGAGTAAAGAAGTAAATCTGAATCTGATGTGAAATTCAAAAGCCTCTGATATATCTTTTTTGTTTAAATTTATGATGATGACAGATTGTATCCAAAATATATTTAGCAAAGAATTATTGATAATCCCGGAACATTCATGTGGTAATGAAAAGAAAAAGCATCATGAGACCTCTTGAAAAAAACAATAATTGCATTCCAGGGTCATTATGGCAAATACTGTTTTTATGATTCCATGAATTTAATCATCAGCAGCTAAAATTTGTGCTTGCAATTGCAATCCACACTTCATCTCTCTGCTAGTCACCAATTTGTCTTCCTTTCCTTTTTCCCTTTGGCTGAAAATGCAGGTATTCCATGTAAATGACGGTTCACTGTTAACCAAGGAGAATTGATGCCACTGTCGCTGTTCAAATAAAAGGGTGACAGAAAAATCCCAATTTCCCCATTCACAGTGTGGGATTTCTCATCATATTTTTGCTGGTTGCCTTTGAAAATGAATGGAGCACTGCAAATACAGCTCAAACATGTGGTGTTGATGGAATATACACCAGTACACACCATGTCAATGGCATTTGATATATCCTAGGATTAACTTTACATTGGGGAAAACCATCTAAGCATTCACATCTTTGGTTTTCTGTTTATTTGTGCCCTTTTATAGGCACCCAAGCATCATGAGTTGTGAATAGTAACTAGACAAGCATTTGTTGTATAAATTCAAAACAAGACAGAGCTCTTTAAGCTCCAGCAGACAAACCATGTGTACTTAGCTGCCTGAGGTGTGCAGTGCAACTCTTGCTTACTGAAAAACATCCAGGTGATTGGGCTGGAACTACTTCTTCCCTGTATATAAAGTGAGGCCTAAAAATCAGAGTACTATGCAGTTCAGCTACAGGTATACAACTACGAAAATCCTGTCACTTGGCAGGTGGGGATGGGAGATGGGGAAAATTTCTTGTATGATTTCATAGATATTTCCATAAAAGTGAACATGTCTTCAAAGTTGATTAAGTAAGTTTAGAGGGCTGCCCCCCCCCCCTCCCCCCACCCCATGCAATAAAACAGATTAGGCTGACAGTAGTTCAATCTGGTCTGAGAAAAGATGGGAATATTTTCAGTCCCAACTCACCATCTATTTCTGTAAAGGTGCTGGATGAGACTTTTAACAAAAATGTTCTTAGGCACCTTCAGCTGAGTTGAAGAAATATGTTCAAATTAGTTTCAATACTCCTACACAATTCAGTCCATCAGGCAAGCTCTCCAGAAGAGAGATTCTGTCAATAAAAACAGGTCTTTGCAACGAAAAACTGAAATTATGCTTGTGTTAAATTTTGTAATCACTAATGTCGATTTGACTTGTGGTTAGCAGGTCAGCAGGTAACCTCATTTGAATCATCAGTTTGTTACTCATGCTTTGTTCCAATACTGGTAATCACAACAACTAACTAAGACATGCTTTTATTTTCTGATTGCTTGTTTCATCAAAGTACCATTCTTTTCTAAAAGGTGGGGAGCATTACGTGACAAAAATGGACAGAAACAGAAGTTCTGGGTGAGTGAATACTTAGGACAGTGTTTTGAAGCAGAAGAAAAATATCTCAACAACACAAATCATCTAAAATCTACTTCTTTACTTTAATTCACTCTCTGCATCTATTTTTTCCCTTCACCTTAAAGTGTCCTGCATAATTTTGTTCCCTCTCTGGAAACTTTTACCATGCTGACCCTCGAACTATAGCATCACCTACCTCAATTTCAAAGCCTGTTTCATCCCACCTATGCCTGTGTTTTTTCCTACACTGCCTTTTCTGTCTCAAATCTTATTCAATTTTTCAAATGTTATTAAAAATTTCTATGAAGAGTCAGTTCTTTCTGATGCGTGCAAATGAAAGTCAATAAAATTAATCAATAGTATTTGTTAAAATATTTGGAAAAGACAAATTTTCTGTTTAAACAGTGTTGGCAATTGTTATCCAGCCATCAAAATAAGCCCCCAAAACTAAAACCAATCAAACTAAGAACATTTCCTTTAAGCCATTTAGAGTAAGTCAAATTTTATCACTTGTATTATGACTAACAATTCATCTCATTATTCCTGTGTTCATCTGAAGGTAGTTTGGTGTTTACATAGCTGATGGCAGGACTTACAGTAGGTAGTTTCACTGATATCAAAGGCAAAACCTACTGAGACTACTGAGACTTCATCAGAAAATAAATTGCTCAATATCTCAATAGCTACCTGAATAAAACTTAATTTTTTAAAAGTCAGCTCTTTTTTTATATCTTTGGTGTGTCTTTAACAGGTTTTTTAATTGGAATCCTGACCATTGTTGTTTCAATAACCACTTTCACCAGCGGAGAGTTGAATATTCATTTAATGATTTCTGCTTCAATTTATCAAACTGTCTTGTAGAAATACTATCCCATTTTTACTAACCCTGGAACTGAAATTTTGATCAAACCAAAAAAAGGAACAAATTATTAGAAATCAGAAAAAGATGCATGCTAATTCTCGGTGCACCCAATCTGAGAGACTCTGTTTCTTAAAAAGGAAACTAACACAAAAGATTAATTTTTCATTTTACACCTTGCATTTTTAAATAATATTTTCAAATTAAAACTGATAATTCTTTTCTGCTTTGTTTACTTTTAGATTGCTGCAAATTCCTGGGGAAAATCCTGGGGAGAAAATGGCTATTTTAGGATTCTACGTGGACAAAATGAGTGTGATATTGAGAAGCTGATTTTAGCTACTTTGGGACAGCAATAGTTTATCTGTACCATATTCTTCTTGATGTATCTATTCTTTCCATTGTTGTATATCGAGTCTTTATGGGGAAATTATAATATCTTCTCTCTAAGTTACCTTTCTGTTAGTCCTCATGAGGTCTTCCTGACTTAAACACACTGCAAACATCACAGCACTCTTGGATCTCACCTGGTACAAACACCCCTTTAGACTAAAAGCATGTTATATCCAGGACTACCGAAAACCTTGATGTCTCACAGAGCAGGAAGTTCCCTCCTGATTGAACAATACCTGAAATAAATGGAGTTATGCTGTTAGCATTAATCTCTTTACAATACATACTCTGATCAGAAATTACTTCAGAAATGTTATGTGTTCTTCCAAACAAAATTGGCTCAGACAGCTCATGGTCATACTGAATAACAAATTCCAAAGATGTGTAAGTAGTTCTGATCCTGTAGCTGAAGAATTATTTCCTATCCACCTTAGAACTAAGTAGATAAGTTCTATCTATGTATCAATATCTCATCCAGGAAATTATATTTTTTTCTAGTAGATCCCACAAAGTTGATGCATTCAGTGTAATACAAAAATAACTTGCAGTGAAAGAGTGTATTCCTGTTCCTGCAACCACAACCAAAACTGTACAATTTTAATAATGTTTTAATTAAAATAAAATAAAGAAGAAAATGTAATTTCTCCTCAATTCAGTCAATAGACTAAACTAAATCCTGAACTGCTTGCCTTCCGCTCCCTGTTTAACCTGAGAACAGGCATGTGTCAACATTCCCAAAAACGTTTTTCAAATAGAAAATTATGGAAAAGGTATTCTGTTTTTTGTTTGCCTCCACTGACATATCTGCAATCCTGGCACAGTTTCTGGTGCTGGTGATCAGGATCACTAGTGCAAATGAGACACACAGAACTCCTAATGCTTCCATAGAGCTATTTCTGTCTGAAGAAGCAGCTTTTTGACCTACATCCCCTCCTATAAGCATTGCTGCAAGTATTGACAGGTTTGAGGACTATTTTGCTTATTTGCTAATTAAAATACAGATATTGCAGCTATTGACATAAGAAGAAATTAAATACTTTCTAGCCCTTTCAGTTTCAATTAATCCAAAGGCCAAATGCCAACAGGAATAAATTATCTATGAAAGAAAACATGGCATGTTAAACAAGGTGGGGGGAAAAAGCTGCCATGAAATTTCAGTGAACAAAGAATTTCCAGGGATACCTTCAGTGTATTGAATAGAAGAATATGTTACTTCTTTCTAGAATAAGAACCTGATTTCTAATGTCATCAGCAAGTTCCTTCAAGAACTTTTCATGGTGGTAGTATACAACAGATGCCCATGCCTCTGAAATAACATCTCTTAAACTAAAGTGGGGTGACAGTTTGTGTTGCATCACTACAGAAGGAGCTATTGTTAAAATATCAGTAGCATACTGCAGCACAAGAAGCCTTCTGTGGCCTCTAGTGTCATATAGTAAACTGAATTTAGACGCTAAAAAACCATTATCACTTGAAATTTCTATCAAACTGTAACACAAGCAATTTTAGAAGCTCTAAATGCTCTGAGAGAAATAACTCTTTTAGTTTTAGTGAGATAAGCCAGTACTTGAGAGGAAAGTGTACTGAATCATTTACACACCTATTTTCCAACCTCTTGGTATATATTGATTCCATAAATGTCAAGATTTCAGAAGAGTATAATTTAACTTTGGAGTGAATGACACTATAAAAACATGTTCAGTGAACTCTGGGGGGGATTATTTAGTTTAAATTGGTTTGCGTGGTTGTGGCTTTTACTTTTCCCTGTGGTTGTGGCTGTTGCTGCTCCTGATTTGCTTACAAGATCTTCCTAAGGTCTGGTCTGTAATGTTAAACTTCTTCAGTGATGAGAAAACTCAAAACTACTTTCCTAGATCTTTATCTGATCAAATGGTCATCTTGGCTTGAACAAAACACCATATGCAAGTGAAAGAAATCCAACCATATTGAAGCAATTGAATGGTTTGAAAAGTAGTACTGCTTTACCCACCTTCCAGAATTAACCTTTTGTGACTATACCTTTTGATTGTTATGTATATGGGAAATGCTAATTTTTTATTGTTCCAATTGTATAAAAATGAGAGTCTGGCATACTGAAATTGAGGCAGCTTTGTGGATTCACCACCTAGCACCTATCTCTGTGCAGATATGAAATAAATATCTTGACTCTGTGTGGAGATCAGCTTCATGCACACAGGTTGAAAGAACCCATATTTGGGACAATACTTTGAGTGATGTATGTGCTCAGCACCCTCTTCATACTCCCTCAGTATCCTGAAGCTGCTATCTGCGGATATGTGACAGTACCTGGAATTTAACAGGCAGACAAATATACCTGCATCTGGAATCCAATTTTCTCCTTGAAAACAACCTTGATGCTGTGGCAGCTATTCTGATGCTATTCAGAGCACAAGTAAAGGATCTTCTGCCAGTGCAGGTCTTCTCACAGCGTGGAAAATACAGTGGGGCCCAGGAGCCACCAGTGGCTCTTCCTCACACAGACTATCTGAAGACAGACTTTTAAATATCAGGGCTTTGATTTCTTCCAGTTCATTATGTGGCTGGTGTATGAATAAACTTGTTCTTCATGAAGACCCACCTCTCATTTCTCTCCTCTTTTTTTGACATCTCCATCACTAATACTCAGCTATGCCTGCTAGCTTGGAGTGAAAGTGTCATGTAGCCTGGAGCTTTTTTCTGAATGAATATGAGGGAAAAATATGTGGCTCAGGTTAATTCAAGGGAGAGCTCACCAGCTTTAAAACACTTATATTATTGATGGCCTGTGGCAAATTCAGAAAGGGGTTGTACCAGGAAGGGAAAGCAATGCAGGAACAACGTTTATGTTTGTGACATGGAGGAAATCTCCTTTTCCATAAAAATAGGAAGGTGACATTTGTATATCAAGCAAAAAAATAAGTCTCTACTCAGATTACAAATTACAATATGTCCTGTTAACAACATGCTATATGAAACTTTGAATAATTGTTAGTGTCACAGAGAAATGCTAAATCTGAGTCTAGCGTATTTAGAAACTGTTTCAGATAGAACTCTGAACAGAAGCAGCTATGAACTTGGGAGAGTTTGAATCTTCTCAATATTAACTGAGCAGAACAGGCTCCATTTGCAATTTATACTGATTATCCTTGGAGGCTTTCCCACAATCCGGTCCTAAATGTTACTGATAGTATCTAGTAGATGAAGACATTTGAGATGGCTTTAAGTGAAATTAATTAAAAGTTAAAAGGGCTAACCAGCCAAAAAAGGAACCCAGTTATTTTTACACTATTCTTACCTTTTTTGCCATCCTATTATTGTGGAAACTTCATCTGTTTGCTAAATGATAGCAAATCACACTCCAAAGATTTCCATGGAAAGCACTATCAATGGCTGGTAATATTCTGAGTAATTTTGTTTATATTGGGGTGCCTGGCAAGTGTTAAGTTCCTGAAGGCAATTGCTCTGCTGAGCCGAGTGAGTCATGGGCAGCTGCCTTTACACCTGGACCCAGGCAGAGATTTTGAGGGTGCTGAAAGGCACAGAAAACTTTTTTCTATGTTACTGAAAGTCACTGCACACAACTTGGCAAGACCAGCTTTTCCCAGCTATTGGAGTTTGCTCATCATCATTAGAAAGCCTGAAAAATTGGTGACACTTGCCAAATAGGGATTTTCATTTCATTTTACTATTTCAGAATCATGCATGTTGAAAATTATTTTACACAGCCATGATAAATGCACTGAGGCAAGGTATTCCTCTTTATTCTAGTTACAAAAGTAGGGAGCTAGGTGGAAACCTACAGAATTCTAGCTCCCCAATCATCAAAACTTTACACTATTTATATGTTTTAACAAACAAAGGAATCACGTTTCATTGGTTACAAATTTCATAGCTTTTTCTCGAATTAGTACTCAATCCCTTATTTTCTAGCTATGTTCCTTGCTTCTCATGCTAATTAGTCCTCATGTGCAGTTCTTCCCTCCATATGAGTAGGTGGTCAATGGGTTGGTTGTCATGATCTGCCCTGCTCAAGTTACCTTTCCTGCCATTGCTTCTCAGTCCTGCTGACTTCACTGCTGGTGGCTATTGTGTGGACAGCCCATTCATTTTGGGATTGTGTTCCCTTTTCCTCAAAACAAAGGATTATCTAAGCCTACAAATTTACAATGCACTTGCTTATCATGGCTTCTTAGCTATAGCTACTGATTAACAACAAAAACAATTGTAAAGTTTGATTTAAATCTTGATGTCTATAGACACCACCAGCACAGTGTTGTTTCTACCTGCCTTTAGCTGAGGGGTGTAATATGTGGCTTGGATTTTGCCTGTCTGCTGTTTATGGCCTGGGCCTTTCCCCAGGATGCTGTGGTTAGGAAAAAAGTTTTTATTAAGGATGGTTGCTTTGTCTTGGATGCCCAGTGTGAAATTCCTCAAGGAGAGCTTCTCCTGGGCATGCAGAAGTTAGGGAGCCTTCAAGGTTTCAAGCTGTCAGCCAGCACTGGCACTCAAAGATGCAAAGCTTTATGTGTAGCTTAGTACAACATATTTTATAGGAACACTACCTGAAACAAGAGGAAAGACAACTCCCAGGGACATACGGGACTTGCATCTAGAGCAGGGACGAGACAAGACCTGAGAACAACAAGAACTGTTTTCCTGTTGTTGCAGGGATCACGGAAAATTGCCAGACTAAGAGCAAGCCTGAAGAGAGGAGCTACACTTCTAGGAATCAGAGTAAGAGAGAGATATGTTTGTAAATCTCTTCAGCCTAATGTTTTACTAGAGATGTGACAAGGGCTTGCACCTGGGTGCTTAATGCTATACGTACCATTTGGAAACTGTTTCCTGTATGAACTTACATCTTTGCACCCTTTCCTCACTGCAAGGACCAAGCCTTTATCAGGATGGAGGCCGTGTCTTTGCCTGAGTTAACAGCAGATCGTAACATTGCTTTATTCTAAAGTTCTCCTGCATCCCCTCAGTCAAGATATACCCATATCCAGTTATCATGTTTATTTCTAGGCAATGTGGAGACTCCCAGCTCCTGAAATTTTTTTGGTCCGATGTGTTGTTCAGGAGTCACCCCAAGCCAAGGATGGTGGCAGAGGTCAGTGAGTGAGGGCTGCAGAGCAAGCAACTGTCTCAAATAACTTTTAGTTAGGGCATATTACAGAAAGAATGAATGCAATGAAAGGAATACATTTTCTCTTTTCTTTATAAGTCTAGCTGTCAAATAGACACACCATAATACAGTGAATGTTATTGCTTCATCTATAACAATTTATTGTTGTGTCTGGAAGTCTTCATCATGGAGCAGCACTGTGCAAAGCTTTTCCTGGAGAAGGCAGCTGAGGCAGAAGCCTGAGGCAGGAGGTCAGACTCTGCTCATCATTGAAATCCTCTGTGCTTTAAAGTTTTTGGAGTTCTTGAAGCTGTGGGCTGCCTCAGGCTCTGTATGAAATATTTTAGGCTTATCTGGATGTTTCATTCAGCTGTTCCAACAGTGACAGCCACACAAACATGTAGATAGGAACTCATTAATTTAAACTACTGCCTTAAAATAAGCACAGCTGCAATTCCATTGCCAAACTCTAAAGACTATAATCTTGTATTTCTCACTGCAGCAAAACCAGCATAAAAGAACAAGTATAGTTCATTACATCCATCAAATCATGATACACAGCACAATGTTTTATCAAAGAAATATTTCTAGAAAACTTACGTGTAAAAGACAAATATTTAACCCTAGTTTTCTGTACTGTCATACTGTGAAGGACTCAGCTGTTGGTCCAAATTCATCAGCAATATTGCTATTGCATGTAGTCATAATACTGTTCTCACTTAGAATCGCAGAACTGGAAAAGACCTCTAAGATCAAGTCTAACCATTAACCTAACACAGCCAAATCCCTAACATGGCACATCTACAGGTGGTTGAAATACTTCCAGGGGTAGTGATTCAACCACTTTCTTGGGCAGCCTGTTTCAATTCTTGAAAACCCCTTCTGTGAAGAAATTATTCCTAATATCCAATCCATACCTCCCCTGGCACAACTTGAGGTCATTTCCTCCTGTCCTGTCACTTGGCAAAACAGACTAACCCCCCACTTTGTGATAAGGTGCCCCTCAAGCCTCCTTTTCTTCAGGCTAAACAACTGCAGTTTCCTCAGCCTTGTAAGACTAGTGCTCCAGCCAAAGAGCTTATCTTCATCAAGAAAATTGGAAACAGCAAAACTGGACAATCAAAGTTTTAGAAGCTGCACATCTTCTTTTTTATTCGATACAAGAAGTTTTTAAAGAGCACTGTGTACTACTAGCCAGCAGGATCCACAACAAGTGGAAAACTATTAAAAGTGTGACCTCAACAGAACCCAAATTGCTGAAGTTTGTGAAAGTCCTGACAACAGAGGGAAGGCAAAAAGGGTAGAAGGAGAGGAGAAGTGGTTTAATAATTATTTCTGGTTTCCACCAGGTATGGAAGCAAAAACTAACTGTACTTTTGTCTTGAAAACAAGTCAGCAAGTTTTGCTGGGCTTCAGCTCAGTCTAAAGCAAAAAATAAGGCCATACTTACAGTTTTTTCAGCAAGTCTGGGCCAAGCTTTGACAAAGTCTAAAACAGGCATATCTTTCAACTGGAATCATCATCTTGTAATAGTTCCACTCCACCCAGTCTGGTGTGAAACTCACCCCTGTTTCACTCTGATTTCCTTCTTGGAAAACTATCCAAAGTCAAAATGGACTGTAACAGGAGATTATCTCAGCTGCACTGATGGGATGCACCAGATTAAAAAAAACCAAAAAAAGCATCTTTGATGTCTAGAAAATATAGATCCTGCCAAATTTCATACAGCACTGCTACAAACAAAAAATACTAGAGCACCACACTGGTGGCTGCCCTAGTGACATATTCAAGGTAAATAATTGCATAATGATTCATCCAATAAAAAAAAGACAGATAGAGGGAAAAAATACAACTAATTACTCATTTTTCCAAGCCCTGAAGAATTTATTGTTCCATTAAACAGGAAACCTTCCTGCTTTGAGTGAAGTCTGGATGAACAGATGGCATTTCACTAATTGGCTACTTGTAATGTGGATTTTCACTCACTGTTCCGATGCTTCTCTGTCCCTCATATTGTGCTGCCTTTTAACATGTTTGCATTTCTTGTGTTACCTTTGTTATTACTGACATGTTAATGTTTGGGACGCGGAAGGTGATATTTAAATAAGGTTGCAGGCAAGCCATCTGTGTCCACTTAAGAACTTGGCCTCCCATAAGTTTCCACGGTATTTTGGAAAGGCTGCTGGAATTTAGTTCAGGAGACCAGAAGAACAAGAAATTTAATGTAATTTCTGTGTACTGAATTTTCTCAGTGGACAGAAAATCCAAGTGGTAATAGCAGAAAGGGAAAGAATATAAATGGGCAAAACAGCAGCTTTGATTTCAGTCTGATTCTACTCTACTCTTCCATAGAATCAGAGGATCATAGAATGATCAAGGTTGGAAGAGACCTTTGAGATCATCAAGTCCAACTGTCAACCCAGCAGCACCCACTGTAACCGCTAAAGCACTAAACCACATCATCCAGAGCAAGATCCAGCTGCTTCTTAAACACCTCCAGGGATGGTGACTCCACCACCTCCCTGGGCAACATAACAGTGACAATTTTTTCTCCTATCCCATCTGAATCTCCTGTCCCAGTTGAAGGCCATTTCCCATCGTCCTCTCACTGCAGGCACAGTAGAAGAGACCAGCCCCCACCTCACCATAACCTCCTTTCAGGCAGTTGTAGAGAGCAATGAGGTTCCCCATGAGCCTCTTCTTCTCAAGACTAAAAAAATCCAGCACCCTCAGCCACTCCTCATAAGACATGTTTTCTAGACCTTTCCCTCATAGCTCCAACGGCAGATTCTGTCAGAGTCTCACCCTAAAATGAGGTAAATTATTAGTCATTTGAAGACAAAATTTGAGAAACTGAGCATGTAGAAAAAGATATCAAGAAAAGCCTTTGGCTTAAGCCTGAAAGTACATGCTGATATTGGTAAAGCAAGGTGATTGAAGAGTTCGCGTTGGTGGCCCAGAACAGTATCATGCAGGTGTGGCTTTTTACTTACAACTTCCTCTGTGTGAGATGCTCTGAGTTTTTACATGTGTAAGCACAGCTCCAGGGAGAGCTAAAGCATGTTTGGGAAGTGAGTGCTGCAGAAAACAAACTGGGATCACACTAATGGTCGTGACAATAGCTGCAGCACATGCGTGCATCTCTGGATGTGTGGATCTGTGTGTTTGGACAAATACAGAGACTTATTTTCTCCATAGCACTGTCTTGGGTCTGGAGCTCTTCTGCAGAAGATCTTCAAATCACAGTGATGGGTAATTCAGGTAGTCAGGGTATTCAAAACTGCACAAATATCAGGAAAGAGAACAAAGCTTTCTCTCTAAAGGCAGGTTGCTCAGTTAATCTGAAGACCATGAAGGTATCTACAGAAGAGATGAATTTGCTTTGCTGAGAACACTGACTGACAAGATAGGCCTGTGTAACTCTTTCCTATATATTTTTTTTTTTAAATACTCTTTATAAAACAATTAATTTTTAGCAAAAGGGCAAGAACTTTAACTTTTTTATCACACAGAAATCTCTGCAAAAGCATCACACCCTTCAGTATCAGGAAGAAAAAAGGACAGACAACAAGGAGGCAATCTTGGTGCAGGTCCCCAGCCCTGCCAGGCACAGGGCCTGGTAGTACAAAAAAGAGTACTAGTGCCAGAAATTGTACTACTTCACACCAAAACTGCTCCTGCGAAATTCAGCTGAGCAGTAAGAAACACCTTGAATGGTCTGTTTCTAAACCAGAACATAGCACTGTGTGTGAAAGGTGAAACCTGTGAATTTATGTGAAAAGCATGGCAACAGAGTTCTACTCACCAGCTGGTCATCATGTGAGATGAGCTATCTGGGAAGTTTTTGTTCCTGAGGTTGGAACTTGTGTCTTCTGGGTGTGTCCCTGAAAGCCCCCAGATGTCACCAGGGAGTCATTGTGACACCTGTGACAACAAGGCTTTTGGATGCACAGGGCAGCCTTGAAGGCCCACAGTGCCTGGCCTCCTCCATCAGGGACAGACATCCAGTTGTGTGCTTTCTAAGGGTGCGGAGAGGATTCGTTGGACAAGGACACTGGCAGGGCGTGGGGCATGTCTGTGCCTCTTTGGGGAGGAGTGAACACCATCAGCAGGACCACTGGATTTTTTTCATCGAGCTGTAGGGGACAAGGAGCCAAACGCCAGGAAGTTCCCACAGCACCTGGCACCAAACACTACAGGAGAAGCTAAGAAGGATGGATCATAATCTGGGTCAAGCTCTAAGGTCTGAACAGGCTGTCCCAGCATCAGGGAGGAGCGAACGCCGTCAGCGAGGACGCCGGGTTTCTTTCAGTGAACCGCAGTCATCAAGGAGCCGATCCCCACAGAGGTCCAGCAGCACCTGGCACCAAACACTGCGGGAGAAGCTAAGGAGGATGGAACGTGATGAGGGACGAGCTCTAAGACCTGAACGTGATGGGGGACGAGCTCTAAGACCCGAACGTGATGAGGGACGAGCTCTAAGACCCGAACGTGACGAGGAACAAGCTCTAAGACCCGAATGTGACGAGGGACGAGCTCTAAGACCTGAACGGGACATCCCAAGCTCCTCGGGGTGTAGTGAGCGTCCTCAGCGGGGACGCCAGGCTGCTTTCACTGAACCACAGGTGGCAAGGAACTGATTCCCATGGAAGTCCTGCAGCCGTGCCGGGCACAAGCCTGGTAGCACACCCTACCAACAAGGGAACTTCTGTATGCCCTGTTGCCAGTGTCAGGAATGATACTACTTTAGACAAGAACAGCCCCTACTAACAATTGCAAAAATAAAGTCAAATCCAATGCTCAGGCTTGGGGCCAAGTATCTATTCTCCATCAAAAAATGCATCTGAAAATCTAAAGACACCCTTGCAAGGCCTTTTTAGGTTAAGAAGATAGCAAGCATGAAACCTGAGTGCTGTTTTTGTCATCATGTTCTATTTTACACTGTTCTATAAAATTTGGTACTGAACATTTTGTATGGGACTGCCTTTGTTCCCTTTATTGTATTTCCACAGTGTTATCAACTGAAGATGTTACCACTTTTTCTCCTTTCTGCCCTGGTATCAACAGCACCTGGCCTATTAGAAAAATCTCTTGTATTTCTACACCTGTTTTCTTAGGCTTTACTCACCCAGAATAACTTTTCCTGTTTTTTACCATTCTTACAAAGTAGCAGTGAAAAGTGAAGTCAGTTTACAATTACTCTGTCTCAAAGGCACTGCCTATAATGCCAGTCTAAACCTAATGCCTGGTAGCAAGCCTCTGAAAAGCCTTCTCTTCTCCTGCTTCCTTAGAGACTTTAAAAATAATCCCCAAAGCCTTCATAGAGAAATTTGGCCCCGTGGTATGCCCTGTACAAAGCCTCAGGTTTAATGCCCAGAGTTGCAGTACAGGCTACAGGCTCTTCAGACCATGGCCAAAGACTACCAAAGTCATCAAAAAACAGTGGTGTGCCAAGAACTGTTGCTTTCAGGTAAGACTGGAGCCAAAAGAGGACTCTTTTCAAAAGACAGGTGTTACAATACATTAACTGTATTCAATTTTTGTATTTAACTACAGTTGGCCTCTACTTTGTACACTTCTTGTGTCACTCCATGAGTAGTACCACCACAGAACAGAAGCTTTAAGATGCCACTGTGAAGGAAGTCAGATGAAGATCAAGCTGCCAGCTTGCTGGCTCACAGATTTGATGCACAGCAAGTTGCTTTAATTATAAATTGTGACCTGCCAACCAACAGGGAAAGCTATGCTATGATAACAGAGCCAGTTATTTTAGAGAGATTTTTCACTCATTGCAGCCCTCATGCTTTTGTTTAGCTTGTTAGTTTTCTACGCAGTCACTAATAAATCCCCTAAAGGGAAAAAAAAAAAAAAAATAGGATGTGGAGACCTCGTGGATGATTCCATGAGGCAAACCTGACTCTTTATGAACATATAGAAACATTCAAATATTTCCATATCAGGCAGCCAGGTAATACTGTAATTGTCTGGCTCCATGGGGTCCTGGGTGCCCCCACAGGTGCTTGGGCAGGTTCAGTATTGACACATTTTGTGCCAAAAATCAACTTCTCCTGATGGGAGAAAATCTCAGAGTCCTTGCTAGAAATTCCCTAAATGGACGGGACAGACCAGCATTTAGTATCTTCTTCTTCGAAGAGTTGTTTATTAAGCTCTTATCAGCTACAAGGTTACAAGGAACGTAGCAAGAGTAGAAAAATGCTGAGAGTGACCTGGTATCAAGATTTCACAGCTCTTTTAAAGGCATTTTACCCAATAGACATTTGAAATGACAGATATTTTTACTTTTCCACCAACGTCCAGTAAATCACCTTGTAACGCAGACAGGAACTGCGGAAAATTCTATCCAATCATGCTAAGCTACATTTACTGCAGAGAATGGAGGTCTTGAAGAAGGAGCATGAAGCCTAAAATGATGTAAACATCCTCCATTTTGGAAACCTCACTATTTATCTATTTACTACATAAACAAACCCAAAACCTCTAAATTCTTCACCCTGTGACATTCTTACATAATATTCTACTATCTAGTTCACATTTGTGTAGATTTTAATTCCTCTGAGATTGTAGGCTGTTTTCTCCATGGATAAAGTTCAAAAACTGTATTGTTCAGAGGGGTTAAGTTCTTCAAAACAGACAGAGGAATGTTCTCTGCACTCTGGATTCCCACAAGTATTAAGTCCGTGACAAAGAGAGTTGGGAAGGGTATCTGCTTGCATTCCGGCAGGATTTATTCATGTTCGCCGTCGAAAGGTGCAGAGGCAAATACAAGAACAATGGCGAACTCAGGGCTTTTCCCGGGGCCGGGGGAAAGGCAGGACCAGGGAGCAGGGACCAATGGGAGAGCTCTGGGGGAGTGACCAGGCTGACACACTACTGTGGAATTCCAACCGGGATAGATCATCCCAAAGAGCAAGGCACCCTGGGGGGGAGCCCCTGAACACAATATATGTTCACTGGCCACCACAACCTGGAGGTGCTTTCTTATCTTGCATGAGTGTGTTTAAGTCACAGAACCACAAAACAAGTAAGGTGGGAAAGGACCTCCAGAGGTCGTGTGGTCCAACCTCCCCGGCTCAGGCAAAGCCACTGACAGATGGTGGCCCAGGAACACGGCCACACAGCTTCTGAGTATCCTCTCTGAGGACAGAGACTCCACAAGTGCACTGGACTATCTCTGCCAGTGCTTGGTCACACTAAAAAAGCATTTCCTGATCTTCAGAGGGAAGCTCCCATGTTTCAGTTGGTGCCCATTGTCCCTGGGCATACATAAAAATAGCCTGGCTTACTTAGTCTCTACCTTCACTTCAACTATTGATATATGTTGGAAAAGATACCCTCCAGAGTCTTCTCCAGCCTGAACAGCCTGGAGGCAGCAGTCTGAGCCCTTCTTTGTTGGAGCTGCTGTAGTCCCTTCATTGTTTTTGTGGACCTTTGCTGGAAGCTCTCCAGTATGACCACCTCTCCTTGTGTTGGGGAGCCCAGCACTGGCCAGAGCACTCCAGGTGTGGCCTCACCAGCACTAAGCAGAGGGGATCACCCCCTCTTGCCCCCCGACCTGCAAAGTCTGCTGAGGAGTAAGAAATGCCTTGAGATTGTTTATTTATTATTGTTTAAAAAGAGATTGGATGTGGCACTTGGTGCCATGGTTTAGTTTAGTTGAGGTGTTCAGACATGGGTTGGACTCAATGATCTTGGAGGTCTCTTCCAACCTGATGACTCTGTGATTCTGTGATTTCTAAAACAGAGCAGAGTGTTGGGTATGAATGTGAAACCTGTGAATTTATATAAAAAATAGAGCAAGAAACACTATTTTCCTATATGTCTTCCTAAGTACAAAGTACTGTACTCTTGTGGTGCCTTAATTTATCCACCAGCTTCTTTTCCTATCCAGAAATGCATGCAGAAACCCAGTTAAGCAGTCTCAGCATACTGAACATACACAAAAATTATTCTATCTAGATATCAGTGAGACAGATGGTGGGACTGTAGACCTATCTGAACTGGGAAAAAACATTTCTTTTTCTTCTTTTTTTTTTTAATATCTTTTTCTTCAAGCCCTTGAAGCAATTTTGTTTGGTGCTGCTCAGTACTCGCATTGTTCTGAAAGGATTCAGTTATATTGCCTGTGGAACATTCAGGATGCTGTCAAGATACGGCCTTAGAGCAGTGTCAGTCTGGGCAATAGTATTTGTTCAGAGGGGTCAAGCTCTGTGTCAGAAGCAGCTGTAACAACCTCTAAAGTTAGTGTATATCTACACATGTGAAAGCTATCTCGAGGGGAATGCTTTAAAGATTTGTGTAAGTGATTATCTGATCAAGGAAGTTAATACCTTTGTTTGAAAAAAAAATTCTTCATCTTTTCATTCATTATACATCTATCACAGCAGAATTTACCAACTTTCCATATGCACATAGCAACTTTGAAATGTGATGCACTTCCTAAGAAAACAGCACCACTGTGTCACGTTTTAAGCCCAGACAGCAATTAGGATGTCATGCAGCCATTTGCTCACCCTGCCCCTTTCACTGCCCCACCTCAGTGGGACGAGGAGGAAAATCGGGAATAGGTAAAACCCATGAGTTGAGATAAGAACAGTTTAATTATTGAAATAATATTAACAATAAAAACAGTAATAACAATAATAATAGTGATGATAAGGGAGATAACAAAAAGAGAGAGAGGTATAAAATCCAATAAAGAGAAATGATGCACAATTCAACTGCACTCTACCCACTGGCCAATGCCTGTTTAGTCCCCAAGCAGTGATTGGCACCTTCTGACAACTCTCCTCAGTTTATGAACTGAACATGATGTTCCATGGAGTGGAATAACACTTTGGCCAGTTTGGATCAGGTATTGTGGTTACGCTTCCTATCCGCTTTTTGTGCAGATCCTCACTGGCAGAGCATGACATATGGAAGAGTCCTTGACTTTATGCCAACACTGTTCAGCAACAATTAAAGAATTAGTGTGCTATCAACATCACCCTCATGATAAATCCCAGACACAGTACAACACCAGCTACCGGGAAGAATATGTTCCAGGTGAAACCAAGACACACAGGCATGGCACAAGTCATGTCAAATTGTAATTGTTGAAAAATGAAAACTGTTCCTGACCCCTCACTGAAGAAGTAGGCTTCTCTGGATGTCAGTATGCCTTCCTTGGTCTGACCTGCTCTCCTGTAATCCACTCCATCCCTCTCAGGGTTAGGAAATTGAACAGAATTGTCAAGAGATGCAGTAAAACTTTGGACCATTCCAAGAGTGAGTTAAGGAAGGGAGCACAATCTCTTTTTGTTCATTTGATTTCCAGGGCTGATATTCACTCTGAATAAGATGAAGCCTTGCCTTTACTCAGAGCCTGAGCCAGGACAACTTGACCCTGGCTGTAGTTCCCCTTTGAGATGATGGCTGGCCCCCATTTCCATTTGTGTTTTGCACTGACCTAGACTCCAGGTCTGTTTTGTTAAAACACCTTTGGAAGTTGGGGAATGGTGCATCTGGCAATACAGACAGAGCTAACAGACCCAGAGGCATCCCAAACCATTATCACATTGGTCAGATATTCTGTATTCAAGTAAATTTTCAAATCATCAGCTTTCAACACAGAGAAAGTCTTGGTGAGTCATTGATTGTCTTTTTTTTCCCCCCCACAATGCTGATTCTCTTGCTCCTATATTCAGAAACAAATGGGCTGTCTGTAGTATAACTCAGTCATGATTGATATATTCAATACCAGACATGCAGCTAAGGTTTTTTGAAAATGCCTAAGAAGGTTTCAAGTCAAGTTCTATTGATGCACAGGAAAGCTGGGTGAATTATTTATGAGTGCTTATGAAAAGCCCACTTATGGGTATTAGAAAACTGATTTATGTTCATAAAACTCGACTCTTTGCAGACACAATGTAACTTAAAAGAGCATCTTAATGGAGTCTAGCTAGAACCTGAAATCAATATTTCATTTATCTTAAAGAGAGCCTTCGCTTTTGAAAAGGCACAAAAAATAGTGTCCAGAATAAGGGATTGAGAGGTTCTGCCTGATAACATCATGCAATCCTTCATCCACTAGAATTATCATGTGATATCACTCATTTTCTTTACTTTGCACTTTACACTGTGCTTCCTTTTGATATCAAGAAATTGATGAACAATGTCCAGCTCATAATTAAGCATCTCATTTAAACGTAGAGGTACACAATTTTGTGTATGGATTTCCATACAGGTTCCTGTGTTAGTGGTAAAAATTTAGATTGGGTTGTGCCATCCTTGGTGAGTTCAACTCAGATCTCCTGTAACCCACCAGAACAATTGTCATCTTCTATAGACAGTGGCAGGTAACCATTTAGTTTGTATTCCTGTGTGAAGGACTGGTTAAAATGAGAGATAGTAAAGGAAATTTGTCCACATAATGTGAACATTATTGTGCGTATAAAACTCCTTGTGGACTATATGGACCTGGACCTGTTTACCAGGTGCACACAAGGCACACACTTTTTCTTTATTACTACTTTGACTTTGCTGGGCATAGTAAATCTGTATGTCTTAGATTCTTCCACATCTTTACTTGGGGTCTTTACTTGCCAGATACATACTTCTGGAAATTATGATTGTGCGTTTAAGAAATTCTTGTCCTGAGAAGGAGTGAGATTGATTTGAACACACCTGTAGTGCACATTCAGCTAAGCTGTGTGAGACTGAGAGAGAAGATGGACATGCATGCAGAATCCACAGTGATTCACAAGGTCCTGAGTATGATCTATGAGATTGGAATTGTTTATTACATGAGCCTGACAGAGATAAATTGTTTAAGATTATAACCATTCAGAAAAAAAATCTTATGCAGGATTTCAGTTTCCAGGAGAAAAGAAATTTTACACAAGATTAATTTTATGGAATAAGTTATATATATATATATATAAAAAAAATTATTCTGAGTCTAGAGTAGCACTTTGTTCCCTTTGCAATTTCTTATGTTAAATCCCACATGTGCAATTTCCACAATGGTAACAGGGCACAGGGATTTAACTTCCCTTTCTTTTTTCTAACAGATGAAGCTCCTTACCACAGAGAGGTATAGAGGGTCCTTCAAAATGGATAATATATACTTTTTGAATACCAGCAAATATTGTAATACATTGATGTCTTTCCAAAAAGTACTTGTAGCTACATCTCCATTTCCTTTAGCCTCCACAGAGGCACAGGCATTACATTTCAAGCTGGGGTTTCTATTTTCAGAATAGCAGTAAGTTTCTTTAGCAGTTGCTCCAGGCTGACAGTCATTCTGTCTGAGCTGAATGGAACTGAATGAATGAAGTCATTCCATTCATCAGTTTCTTTGCTTGTTCATCATTTAAAATGATGCTGGTTTGTTGGGCTTTATTTAGCTTGACTGCAGCTTGCACTCAATATAGCTGTGATGGAAAGACAACAATGAATGCAATGTTTCAAAGTAAAAGCAACATTCACCCATAGCATTCCTATGCAGATATGTCTTGCAAAATTCTACAGCTAAATATTTGTAAGTCAGCTCTCAAAGAATCAAGAGATTAATGTAAATGAGTTATCAATTTTAAAAGGTTGGAGTTTTTTTTTTCAGTTTCAAAGACTTTTGGCTCACATACAGACCATGTACTTCAAACTCTTTCTCTCTAGATATGTGAGCTTTGCAATACCTTTAAATGGTAAAAATTATCTAAAACCCCCCAACAGACACTGTACTTCAGGAACATAAAATTCTTGCTAAGTGTCCAGGATGTGAAATAAAAAATGTAAAACCATGTATCACTCCAGATGTGTGCATTTATTATATACATATTTATTTCTTAGATTCAGTAAGGATAGTATTCTGAGTGTTAGTGAATTTGGTATGCTCCTTAGGAAATATTGTAGTAGGCTGTGGCAATTTTAAGTTGACTTCTGTCAATATTTACTGGCACTTCCAGCTGTTCTATTATTAAAAGATTGAGTAAATAGGAAATTATTTTTTATGTTTTTGCCTATTCTGAGTGGTATCACATTGCCCTTTTTTCAAGAAAAATTAACAATGATGCACTGCTTTTAGGAGTTCTTAAGTGCTTGCACGTAGAGGAAATCTTCTTACTGGAATAAGAAAGGTCTTTTTTAATCACCACGATCATATCTTCCCTATAAAAATATAATAATACTTTCCCATAAAAATATAATAATAAATTAGATCTAGGAGTTTCATTCCCAACTCACTGTAATAAAATGATTCTGTGACAGCTGGCTTTAGGTGGCAAGCTGAGTTACATTTCAATTTAGAAGCTAAATGTATAGCCCAGTTATCAGCCTGAAAGTCTTGGAATTTGTTTCTGTTTGTGCTCTTCCTGTGGAAGGTTCTGCATTTTTCTGCACTTAGGTTTCCCATGCATAGAAAGAAATACTTTTTCTTCTACCTCTTAGTGCACAGATACGTCCCAGGTTATAATCCTTGCTCATTGTAGTCCTGGTTTATTTGAGAGAGGTCATATAGGTCTGAATGATTCTGCTGTCATCCAATTGAGCATAATGTTTCTCATTATTCTCACTTTGACTAAGTAGAAAAAAATATTGTAACATATAAATCCAACATCTCTGACATATAGGAAAGAGAGGGGGTATTTGTTTTATATATATTTTAATATTAGACATTTGGCACTTATGTTTCATCTTACATCAAGGTCTTACAATTCACACCTATGAAATATTTATCAGAGTGAATGAAATAGGGGACTGCCAAAACACACTAAGTGACTCATTAAGATGTATTTCCTTTAACTTTCAAAATTCTTAGTTAGGAATATAAATAAAAAGTCATGAAACATGAGGACATGTTTCATGGAACATTCGTACTGGTTCAAATGGATTTTGTCTCTCATAAAGGTAATATTATGTGCCTTGGAGGGATATATAGCTACATGTGTATTTTAGCTATATATTTTTTGATAATTTACTGATTGATATTTTTGGATGTAGAGCTGTCTAAGTAGTCAAAACTCCCAAGTGGATTTCTTAATTCTGATTATTAAATGTATCAAATTGCCAAGTGTCAAGTATATAATCTTCAGAATATCCTGAAGATATTAAAAAGTTTTGATGAGTAAACCTTCATAAGGTACAGAAACACGAATGTTATTCCAAAATGGAGGGAAAAGTGAAGAAAAGTGACTTTCCTGTCATCCAACAGTTTGGTAGAAAATAGGTGCTTCTGCTGTGTCGATACAGGCAAGTACACTGTCAGTAGAATACCCCTGGAATTCATCTGGCAATTAAAAGAAAAATAGTGAGACCTTATCACAAATCTTTAAGGTTTACTTTTATTAGGGTTGTGTTTTCTTAAATAGTCCTTACTTCTCTAAAACAACATTCTCCTGTTGCAGATTTTACCTTGGTTTCCTAAGGAATGAGTTTGAATCCTTCCTTAATAACTTATTTCCAGCTGTAGCCTATTTCAATTGTAGAAGATCCACAGAGATATTCATTAAATAGGTAGAATTTTAATCTAAAGATGCAAGCAGAAGCAGACCTTATTTTTCTTCCGGTTAGGGTTGAAGAAGCCCGTATTGCACAATGTGCAGTCACACTGGGGGAAAACTATTAAAATGCCTCAAAATCTTTCACTGAGTATTTGCTGAACACACACTTTAAGAACAATTTAAGACAACTGGCCCATCTTCCCCCCCGCAAAAAAAAAAGTAATCCAAAGAAAAAATTAAATAGCTTTAATTCTATTGTTCACACTGAGTCCACCTGCACAGACATTTTTGTGAGTTTCTGATGAAAGAGCATGTGGCCAAGACACAGCTCACTGAGGTGCTACCTGGCATGTTAGCATTTCCATTTAAATAATAAATCATGGCACAGTAATTCTGTGGACAGAATTGCTGGGTGAGGCCCAACCAGCTGCCTTTCTCCCTTATTATACTGTTTCAATCACTTCCCCTCCTACCAGTCAGGCATTTGCAGAAAAATCCCAGAGTCATTTTAGATACCTGAGCAAAGGTATGTTCAGTAGACTTCTCTCAAATGTCATTTTCCTTTTCCAGCCGTGTACAGCTTCATTCATAGTGTCCCTTTTGCAAACTCTGTTAATCCATTTTCATATAGTTACCTTTCTTACTGCATTTCCCCCCCAGACTTCCTTAGTTCCGAATTCACTACATAACTGTTGATCACTCTCTGCTTGGAAAGTCCAGTTGGGCAGTAAAAAAGAGCACCTGTGAATTGAACAGCTGATTGCACTGTGAGCAACAGTATTTATCAAGGTTTAGTCCTGTGTTAGAACCATTAATCTAGTGAGGCAGTTTCTAGAAGACTAACATCATGCATTGCTCATGCTGTGAGCTGTTTTCCTATCTTTCTTCTAAAAGAAGGGGTTCATAGATCTGTTCAGACGTGTAGGTGTGAGGTCTCCAAGATGTGTAAGGCTGGTCTGTGCTTCTGTGTGGGCACAGGTCAGTGCAGCTGATACACTTTACTGGTGTGCATCAACAATGCTGCTGCTTCTCCCTAAACAGTTGCCTCAGGTCTGAAAATTATTTGAACTTAGCTCTTTGTAATTTTTCTGGCATCTGAACATTAGTTAGATCTGAATCACATGAATGTGAAAGTACAGATGTCTCTCTTCCAGGGAGCATCTGGAAGGAGCTTTGAGGGTGTTTCAGAAATGTTTGTCTTTTCTCACAGACATGACCAAGTGACATTACTAATCACTGCATTTCCTTCTTTACTGTTTATTGATGTCTGACTTGTACTGTTGAATCTGTTGCAAGTTCCCTAAGGTTCCCAATATCCAAGTTTTATCCCTCTTTTGCTGTTTGCCAGGGAATCCAGGCTAGTGACAACAAGCAGAAGATTCCTCTTTTACACAGCATCAAGTTGGAAAGAGCTCCTAAGCTAACCTGAGTGTCCTAGTACACTTTGGCTTCTCTGAAAAGTACTACTGGGTAATGTCAGAACCTTTCCCTTTCAATTATCTCAAAATCAGTGTCCTGCAAGCCAGTTTATGGCAAGTATAAAGGATGTAGTTGAAAAACTAAATACAGGCATCTGCCTGGGTGGGAGATGGCAGCACGTCCTTCATGGCTGGTGGCTCCCCTTCCTGAGGCAGGGAGGAGATGAGCTGCTGCATGCTCTGAAGGCTCTGTATGCCTCTGCACACCTCCTCAAAGAGCGAAGGGCTGCCCTCTGAGAGGTGCTCAGCCAGCCACCAACATCATTAAATGCTTCTGCATTGGATTTTGACCATAGGTCTGGGGGCTGAACACCCCTAATTGTGTTAAAACCACAAAAAAGGAAACTTTAGCTCTCTTATGCCGAGAAATTTGTATTTAATGCAGATGATATTCCTCTCCTTTCCAATAATGAGCAATATAAAAGAGAAATGTTTTCATGGGGCATTCCCCCCCACCCGCTGCTTAGTAACAATTATATTTCTTTATAAAGGGCATATTTGACAATCAATTATATAAAAAAGAGTATTTCTGAATATAACTATAACTAATAAAATTAATAAGAGAAGAAAGTATATGAAGAGGAATCACTGGGTAAATACTGTTAACTTATGCTTCTTCCTAATGCAGCTGTTCTAAATCCTGCCAGACAAGATACTGCATTAGGCAATCTGCTGGGTTCATTAAGAACATTAAAAAAAATAGCATATGGGATTGCTAAGTGATCTTCCATTATGCATTTCCTGTGGCTAAGAGAAGCACATACATTCACCCTGTGCACTGTTTTCTTTTTATACCTATGAAGGCTGGATTATTCTTTTGAGTAAAATGTGAGAGTGAAAACTTAATTGGCTTGGATTATGCCATTTTCTGCAGCATGAAACATGAGTCAAATTATGTCAATGAATAATAGTCTAAAGGTTTTGAACAAATATGGAACACTGTTCTTCCTAATTAAAAAACCAAAACAATGTGAAGCTCTTTGTTTCTGTGATGAAATTGCCATGAGGACAAGCACATTAGAGGTACAGAAACAGAATTCACAGGCAAAAACCAGTAGCTGTCTGCATGCTATGAAGATAACAAAACAATAAGTTTCCAGCTGAGTGACCATACTTCTTTGTAGAATATAGATCCATTAGGCAAGCCGAATTTACAGCTCTTTCCAGCCTACATGTACTTCCAGTAAAAAAAATAGCAAAATATGATGTCAAACCCAGGAAGGCACAGATGGCCACAGGAAGAATCTCAAGTGGGACTGACAGTAATAGAGAATATCACTTTAGACTTCAAGGATATTTAATTCAAGTAAAAGTCTTTTTGAAAACATTTGGGATGACAGTATGATTCATTAGTTACACTGTACAAGCCCCATTCTGTACTGCATGAGAAATGTTATCAAACTTTCAGGACCACGATCTGGGTTATGTTGAAGGACAGAACTGAGCAGTTTGGAATGTATGCTGTAGACCAAGAAATAAATGCTGAATTTTAAACTACGCATAAGATATCAGTAAAGCACACACATTTTAGTGGAAAAGTAATGCAGGAAACAAGAATTTCCTCTAATGACACTGACACAAGTTATCCAATATAGCCTACTGGTTTTAACCTGTATGCTCTTTTTTTTTTTTTTAAGAATTTTTCTCAGAATCACAGGAAATAAGCTGGGAATCAGAAAGTCCATCTCATTTTTGCTCCCCAGTTTGAGGCAAGACTGCCTGTATTGAAATTATTCTTGACAGATGTCTGTTAAGTTCTTAAAGCCTTCAGAGGAAGATGCAGCACATTACTGCTAAGCAATTTACTCTGGTACTTACCTGTCTTTCCCTTTAGGTATTTTTTCACCTGCCTGATGTACGCTTCCACTGCTGCAATTCTAGTCCATACTACTTGTTTTATTCTCAGCAGACATGAAAAAGCTTTTTCCCTTTCTTTTTTTTTTTTTTTCCCAGCAGCTTTTTAAACTTGCCATCATCTTTCCCCACAGATTTCTCCTGAAAAACCAAATAACATTTTTATGTTTCCACATCTACGGTCTAATAAGTCTTATGGGCTCATCTTTTTGATTGTGTAATATCCAAATTGGAAATCGTAGTCCCGGGAAAGTAATATCATTGCTGAGAAGAGCAGAATGATTACTTCCCATGGTTCATTTTAAACACTTCTCTTTCTATCTTTCAGTTTTTCAGTAACATTATTTAATTGTCCTTGGTTATTTTTTTGTAAACAGTAATTATTTAAATTCTTATTTGCACTGGTAAGACATGCCATTGACTGCTATGCATACTTGATTTTGATTGTCATTATTTCCTGTCTAGGACTGGAGTTTTTTGTAGGTTTTTTTTTCCTACTGTTAGTTTGTCTCTGTATTTTTGCTTGTTTGGTTGGTTTTGTTTTTATTTTGATGGTTGTTATTTGCTTTTGTTTCTTTTGTTTTCTTTTTGACCCTTCATTCTAATATTCCACTTACAGTAAGCTCACAACCCCACATGGCTTGCACATTTAATGCATAGTATTTTGTCCAGATTCCTAATGAAAATATTTAGGAATATGGAATCATAAAAGCACCCTGTAGTACTTATATCCTTTAACTTTTGACCTATTAAATTTTTTTTCTCCAATTACTTATCCATTTTGTGGGAAGCTAATGAGGAGTGTGCTTTTGGAGGAAGCCGAGTGAATATCCTGTTGGACAGGGTGAAAAGTCCTATTCAATTCAAAATATCTGGTTTCACCAAACTCTCATGTTTGCTGCCGTGTCAAAAAATTTAATTTGTTCATCAGAATTTCTTTTTGACAAAGCCATATTGATTACTACTTATCAGTTTGGTGTCTTCTAGATAACTTTTTCAAGTTGTTTCTTTCTAATATTTCTTTGAAAGATGAAGTTAAATTATTTCAAAAGCTTTTAGACTTCTCCTGTTGTTTGGTCTCTGTTTTTCTCTGGGAACAAAACACTGCATGATGTTATGATTAATGTCTGCCATATTGCCAGTTTTCCAAAGTTGTTCAGAACTGAAGAAAACATTTTTCTTTGGGTGGTGTCTTAACTTCCGGGATCTAAATGATTGCCTGTTGCATAGTCTTACTCTCTTTCTTCAGTGAATCAGGAGTTAGAAACCTGCCATGAACATCAAAGCCTATCTGTCAGATGATTGCGCTTTTTCCTTTTTGTTTTTTTCTAAAGGCTTCTTCCAGTTGATCTTGTTAATTTAGAAGCCATAAACAGACCATACTTGACAGCAATATTATTGTTTTTTTCTTTCTATTATTTTGTAGAGATCTAATGAGTCTAATTGTCATTATACTTTGGATTCAGGGAAAGTGCATATAACCTTGATATTCAAAATTCTACCTCAAACTTCTGTTCCTTAATAGGTGGCATTACTCACCAGCGTACACATTATAGAAACGATCGACTGAGTGATAGTTTTGGTGTAGAAATAATGTTGCTTACATTTTTACATGTGTTACATATACACATTTTTGTTCTTGTTACTTTGCTGTAGTTCTCTTTTCAGTGTAGGCGCATCTAAAATCTTGTCGATACTGCTGCATCTTTTCCTACCTAGCCAGTTCCCCCTTCACTAGAGATTTGTATGTTCATTATGTTGATAAGCTTCTGGTCTTCCTTGAAACTCATTAACCTAATTCAGTCATTCAAGTTCTCCCACTCGATCAGTCTAATAGGAGACATCTCTCACACCAGATAATCTTCCCGACATTTTTTCTTGGCAGGAAAAAGGAAGACAAATTGTGTGAAACGTGGGCCAGGATACAGTCTAAGGATTCTCCCTCTGTCAGACAGATGGTGTTTTGACAATACAGCAGTACCCAGCCAATTTGCTTCTTCCTCCTGGAGTCTTTGTAAACTTGAATGTTTGCTTCACGTGTTGTTGTTTCAGGATCAATACACAGAAAAAATTAAATGCGTGTCCTCAAAAGTGCTGTGAAGGAATTGGGGGCAGCCTAGTAAGCACTCATGTAACATCATGAGCCACACTGGAAGTGTTTTAATGAAAGTCTGTATTGTATATGAGGCTGGAGGGGGAGAATAATTTTTTTCTCAGGAAACTATGAATCTAGATTCACAGACAGTGTTTAATTATTTTTTTAGACCAAATAGTGTTAGAAACAATAATTTAGGCAACAGTTTGAATTCCCATGCATAAGATTTAATTTCTGAAAATATAGAAAATCAAATGACAAGACAAACCATCAAATAATAAGTTTAATGACTGAAATGGATAGCCAGTTAACCAGGATTTACTCTCAGCTAGAAAACTGGTCTTCCTTATCAGTTGTATCAGTTATAGCTCATGGCATAAGAGACACTACCTCTTTACAAAGAATATAATTACTCTGCTTTTTTTTCCCACTTGTAAAAGATCTGACTGAGATAATTTGCATCAAAACTTCCCCAAGGAAAGTACCTATAACAAACACAATTTATTTTAATTTTGTTTTCTGAGGGATGTTTTAGTCTATAAGCTTATGGAAAATACCTTTAGGACTTCTCTGTAATTTTTAACTATACAAATGAAATTTGATATTGGAGGGATGATTAGTCTTTCTTCATTAAAAATGCATTAAAGTAAGTGCAGTAAATTTTGATTTTGAGAGCAAAACGGTGTAAACAAAATGTAACAAAACCTGTGGTCGGATCGTATTTGACCGTCATTGCAAAATAAGACCAAAGGTTAAAAATAGGACAGCAGATCTGATTGCAAATTTTTATGTTGTAGCCAATAACACAGAATATAACCAAGGAAAATGCATAGAAAAATTAATGAGAGCTGCTGTAACTGATGAAGAATACAATTTAAAATATCGATCGATGTTATAGCATAGAGAAAATATGCTCCATTATTGGAAATAAAGGTCACTGAAGTAATAATTTCAAACAAACTAATCTATGTCTTAAAACCTGTGGGATCTGCCATGCTTTCACTGATGCCAAGGTCAAAGATAAGGGCTATGCTCAGCAGGCATACATCAAAGGTACAAATTACTGCAGCCACTTACTGGAGTGATTTCTGAATAACTACAACTGTCACTGTGGGATAGGTCAAAACAATTATCATTTTGAGCCCCTCATATAGCTGTTATATTACTAATTATGTCTTATATATCTAAGTGCCAGACTCAAAAGCATACTTAAGACTCAGAGGAAAAACAAGCAAGGAATATGAATCAGTGAATTAGTGGTCAAATCTCTTAGATGGTAAGGTTGAGTCTTGCATACAGGTCAAGCTCCCAAAGTCATTACTGTTTCTTGTTTCTCATCCATTTCTAATGTGAAATGTATCCTAAGGAGAGGATCAGGGCTCCTTGTTTCCTGCTTCCTCCCCCTGTTATCATTGCCACCCACTTTTAACTGTCTGGAACAGGATCTGCAGTTGGGAGCAAAGATGTCTGACTCCAGAAACTTCTTGAGGCTTGCTGTAGGCCCCTGAGTGCTCTTCCCTTCTTTACCCAGGGACCCCAACAAGAAGGATGAAATATGCACATCTTCCTATAAAAAGCCTACATGCTTCCACTCCAGGAAAGCCAGGTAAGAAGGTATTGTGAAGTGTTAGTGCCTGAATCCTAATAGGGAAATCTGGGTATAGAAGCTGTCCATGCACTGCAGGGAGTTGAAAAGCATTGGTTTGTTATTAGCTCTAAAGGCAACATCTTAATTTTACAAGTAATGTTAATCAGGAAACTGTTAGGAGAAAGAGCTGAATTGCTATTAAAAGTCACTGAAAGCATATGTAATTGAATTTAGTTTACTCAATCAATAAAAAGACATCTAACTGACTGTAGGGCTTTGACACAAGCCATTACAATGGTTACAAGATGTGGCAATTTCTTTGTGTCTTCCCAAACTGTAAAGGCAGAGTGAAAACTTTTCTCCACGTCATGGAGAAGAATCAATGAAGCAAGAGACCAAGATCAGTACAGGATTTCAGCTGAATTTGGAGTTAGGCTTCAAAACTGATGCTGTCTTGTCTGTTTTTGGCTGCTGCTGGACAATGAAGGTACCTAGATAAGACAAAACCAGACTTCTTTGGTCAAACCAGACTGCTGAACTTTTTAACCAACAACCACCAGAAGGTCTGTTTCTGGTCATGTGGGTATTGCCTTTGCTGACAGGAGTGAGGGATTGGGTGCCTGGATCCCACCCCACATCCTGCTCTGTAGCTGTGAGAAGGGCTCTCCACCATGGATACCATGGCCCACCAGGTCACCAGTCTCAGCTGCTGCCAGAGCACTGCACTTTACAGACATTCATAGGACTGGCATTCAGAACAAACTGAGTGGTATCTCCACGGCGGCAGAGAAAGTTGACTTGACTGTAAGAGCAAGGTCATAACATTTTGAACAGTCATTCAAAAACAAGCAGCCCCAAAATCCAAACCCCATTCTCTTAATTTTACATATCTTATGTGGTGACTTTTTCACTCGCTGGCCAGTGGAGTAGTTCCAAGAGAAGCAAAGGAATATAGCATCCATCTTTTGCTAAAACCTTGTGACAAAAGAGATGGAAAAGAGTGGCAGGTTTCCCCTTTAGTATGTAGATTATAACTTCCCTGCATAAATTCTGAGTATATTGAGTCTAAGTAAGTAAGTGTGTTGGAGCAGGTCTCTCTCTCTCTCTTTTTTTTTTTTTTTTTGGTGTGGCCTTTATGTTAGCACAAGAATTCTGCACCAAAGTAGAGGAAACCATCTTTCTTATTGGACTTAAATAATTTTTTAAAAATTCTTTTGGGCTTTTCCAGTATTTCTTTTGTACTTTTACTTTCTTTTTTTTTTTCATTCAGCTTGTCGAAGAGAGGAGGAACTACTTTCCTACTTCTCTGGGATTTCCTGGGTTCTGTAAAGCACAATGAGAGGAGGCTTTGTAAAGCACTTTATTGTCCTGGGTCTCAAGGGAGGCAAACAAAATCTGCTGTCTGCGAACTTCCATTTCCATCTATAACATAAGGAAAACCTTAGTATTTCAGAGGCATAATGTGTAGCTGGTGAGTTAAAGTTTAATAAATCTGGTGAGGTATTTATATCCATATTATATATACGTCTGGGGTTGAGGGAAGATATTTGTCAAAAGCAACGTGACTGGAATGGAATGGAATGGAATGGAATGGAATGGAATGGAATGGAATGGAATGGAATGGAGAGCGGTGAGATCATGGGATGACTGATAGAGTCTCAGAGCAATGTAATTTAGCTAAATAGAAGAAGGAATAGAGACCAACCTACTCAGCTCAGGGAGCTGGCTGGGAGCTTACTTACCTCATGCTGAATGCTGCCCATTGTTTAATCAATCAAGATCTAACTCCCCTGTCTGTGTTTGGGGAATTGAGGGAAGAAATACTGAAAATATATTTCACTGTATTAATTATAAGACTCAATTTTGACACTTCTTTACTACTGTCAGATGTGACTTCTATGCGTCAGCTCAACAACAGAGCACTTCTATTCAGTCTCAGCATATCTTTTGACAGACTTACAAACTGAAAAGGGAGTGAAAATAAGGAATCAGTCATAGGATTGGCCAAGCAGTATTTTTCCATCAGCACACAGGCAATGGAGTAGTTCTCCTGTTAGCATGAACCAGCAGGGTGTTTTAGAGTGTGATTCTGGTGATGACATCAGTTTTAGGAATATGGCTGCACTGGCCAGGTCTCATGTGCTGAACACACAGCCAAAGCTGCTGGCTATTCTTAAGTTTGCACTTCCTACTCTGCAACCCTGTATATATTTTGCTGCCTCTGCATTGGACTCCAGTACACAAAAGAGTGTGAGGGATATTACAAAACTCTCTTACAGCAACCGAGCAGGAGAGGGGCTCCCACTTCTTATGTTCATGCTCACAGGGAGGAAAACAAGTGATCCATCAGTCATGGGACATAAAGGAATGAATGGGGAATGGAAACTGCGTTAATTTCAAGCTAAAATTAAAGCTCTGGATAATTTTGTTTCACCTCTGATTAATTTAAAACTTCAATTAACTGGGCCTGGCTTTTCTTTAATAGAGACAAGACTCATATTTTCTTTATAACTTATTTATGCTTATAAATAAGCTGGCATGCCAAATGAGTCAATGTGGTTTCTTAAGTCCAGGTCTTTACAGATCGTGGCAAAAGAAAGATTTATGCAGATTCCAGCCAATGTATTCCCATACTATTAAATTCTGATTACTTCACCTTTATGTCCTGTCTGATACTACTGACTGCTTTGTCTCACAAATGGAAGAGATATATCTAGTTAAATCATAAATACTATCACCCTGTGTCTCAGTGCTCTTCCTCCCCCTCCAAAAAGAAAAAGCAAAGGCTCTTTCATTTAAAGGCTACAAAGATCTTAGGTGAAATCCCAGTGTTATTGAAGGCAATGTCAAAACTCCCACTGAGTCCAATCAGGTCAGGATTTCACAGCTTGTTTTTGTAAAGCTGATGAGTAAGAGGACGTGGGATATGGGTATATAAAACAGTCACAAATCACAGAATATGAATCATGCACTGTAAGAGCAGAGCTTTTATAATACAAGAAATAGGTCATCCTGGGAAAATAAGAGTTGCGAATCTAAAGCGGATAAAAGCGAAGTGATTTTATCTCATGCATAGTCACTTTTGGAACACTGTGGCACAACTTTCTCATTTCTCAGTAAAGTGCTTAGAGTCAACATTAGCCACTGAATAAAATGGGGCTTAAATTAAAAGGGGCTATGTAGTAAAAAATAAGCACTATAAATGTCTATGATCAATAAAAGAAGATAAAAACAAAAACAGATGAGCTTTGGCAAAACACAGCACTTAGTTGCAATCACACACTTCTAAAAGCCAGGGAAGTGACAATTATTGCAATACTTTCTCATAAATTATTCCTGTTTGCCATCTTAACTGAAGGATACACCATACAGAAGAGATTCCATAAGTTCTGTTGAAAATAACTGGCGTTGTGAAAAGCAATGATTCTGTGAAATTAGTCTGTGCATTATATGCCCCAGCAATAGAAACAAGGGTTTAACACTGAGTAACCTCATGTCTCCCCATGTGGACAGAAACTGCCCTCTGTGCCCTGCCACTCACTGTCCCATCTTTGTAGAGTGGCAGCAGCTTAAAGAAAACAACAAATTTACTTGAGGCAAGCAAAAAGCCAAGTCCTTATCCGATAACGCAGAAAGAAAATTAAAAAGAATAAAGGACACTGGAGCAGGGGGGTGGAGTAGGTGACCAGAGGTCCTTTGTGACCTGAATTATCTTTTGATCCTTTGAAAACACAAGAATCTGCAAACTCAAAATGCACAAGATCTCAACCTGTTTTCATTGCAGGAAGGGATTTCTCTGATGCATTTATTGGCTGCAAGGACTCAACTTGATAATCCTGCTTCTCACATCCTTATCTGCAGAACATCCTTATTCATCTGCTACCTGGTACTGTTGCTCTTGCTCAGGTACCTGGCACTTGTGAAAAATTTAGTGGTTGTTCTTCAGGTTATTTGAAAATTAGTGATATTCTCCTTTCCTTAATATTAAGTCCTCTATCCATATAAACCTTTTTCTCCTAGGAAATCAACTGAGTTGAAGCTACAAATACACAGTTGCAGTATTTTGGAAATGATGTATCTGAGAAGTAGGTTCTTCACAGTGGTCTTTCTGTCTGCTGGCTTTTACAGGGACAGTTAATGGCACATTAAGTCATATATTCTTCAAAGGCACCTTGTCACAATATATTATTGGTCTCCAGATCAGTAATATGTTAATAAATTCACGCTGTTAAAAGACAGATACTTGGGTTTTGGACAAAAAAATCCCCCAGAATAAAAACAACAACAACAACAACAACACACAACGACAATATCAAAACATTTTCATTAAAATTTCACATTTTTTAAAAACTTGAAAATTCCAGCATTTTTCAAAAATCATTGATGAGGCCACATGATAGTGTTTCAGTTACATGAATCAGTGATTGCATCTATTGAGTAGCAGCTCTCAATTTTCTTTTTCCATTCTTGCTGGATTTGTTCCATTCTGTCAGAGGAAGACAAAAAGATGAAGACTTTATCTCTGTTTTACCTGCACTCAGAAACTAAGATGTTTTTCCAGACTGGACACTCTAGTGCTTGTTCCTGCCTTATAACATTCTACAAAGGAAGTACCAGCACCGGGATTTTACCAAAAGACTTTGGGCCAGATCCTGGAGCGCAGAGCCTGTAATAGCAGACTTATTATATAACTGGTTCAGCTTTGATTTAATTCAGAGTGTCTGGCTTTTAATTGCATAGAAATCCATAAGCCAGGAGGGAAGGGAAAAGAATCATTGTGACTCATCTAAAGGCTTAGACAGCGATCATTTTTGTGGATCTTCTCCACATGAAATTGACCTTTACAAATGTGAATTGATATAATCCTCTTGCCAAAGTAAGTCCCCCTCTTTTAACCCAGGGAGAACCTTATCAAGTTATAGACGACACCTCCACTGCAGATAAATTCAATAATTGAAGCTACCAACCACAATTATTTTACTGTTTAAGAAAGAAGATCCAAGAAGAGCCTGCAAGAAAGAGTACATAATAAAAATATCTCATTTGGCTACAGTCTCATTTTGGTGTTTGTGCTTTAAGAACTTTGATGGAGAATATTCCTTTAGGATGGCTCCCTCCTGCAACAGGATTGAAATTGTTTATTTCATAAATTAATGGTGACCATTCTTTTCATGTATTATGGATAGGGAAATAGTTTTATGTAAGGATTGGGAAATTTTGCTTAGGATGTTTATGGATAACTTGAGAGAATTGTAAAAGGGAAAAGAATACTGATCTTACCTGAACCTATGACATCAGAATAAGTATTAAAGAGATATTATTTTAAAACCTCAATTTTTGGCATTTCTCAGTAATGGGTAAGCCATTTATATAAAAAACTAAAATCTGATTAATTTCTTCTCTTTCACAGAACCAAAAATCTGTTTTTGCATGCTTTTCTAAAGTAAGTCATTGAAAGGAAACTTGATTTAAGCTTGATTAATTTAATAAAATTGATAAGAATATTTTTATTCCAGAATATTTTGGAGCTATAAAATAACGTCAGATGGGCTGATGCTTTTTTACAAATTTTACTTGATATCACTTAAGAAATGACTAAAATTTGTCCTTTTGACATCTCATACTCATACAAAAGAAGAAACCCAAACCCTAACCCTGAAACTCCTGAATAAATTTTTAACATCTCTCTTTAAAGAAAAAAAATAAAGTACATTTCGTCATTTGTTGGAGCCTTGTAACTTTATCTCCTCACCTTCTCTTGAGCTGGATATCTCACATATGTCCATATGCTCACATATGTGGCACTGTCTTGCTGTCTTGGAAGATGTCCTTGCTGTCAGTTCATGACTGACCAAACAGTCCAGAGCTGTACCAGTAACCATCAGCAATGCTCTGCAATGTGCTATGACAGAGACATTAATTTGAATAACCCACTAAATACTCTTAAGCAGTAGAGAAAAAACAAGGCAAAATGAGAACTACGAAACCTTCTTTCTTGAGTTTTTATAAATACATTTGCAAGTATTTATGGCCAAGAGTATTAACTCCTTTGAAACTTTAAATTGGAGTAAGGCATATCATGAGCCAGAAAATATAATTGTCCCATGTAATCTCTGAAAATAAATAAAACCAAGTAATATAATCACCATCTAGTCTCTCCCAGAACAGTTCTTAGCATCAAAAATACAAACGACATTAGGTACCATCTGAATTTCAGTATAGGAACAAGCTAATTATAAGAACCTAATTTTATCAGAACAAATATTAACATTTTATAAAACAGCCATTTATAATTACCTTGCTGGTAGTAACTGTCCAAATCAGATGCAAGCAATGTTGGATCTCTCATCTGGTAAACAAGAGGTGTAAATGGTTTTTTGGGAGTTAAGGGTCTGACACTCATACCCCTATTGCCTGATGTAGCAAGGATGGTGCTCCCTTTTCTCACCTCATGCAGTCTCAGACCAGGCCTGAACTGACTGAAACAAAGCTTGCTGTGCTATTTCCCACTTTTTCAATATTTTTCTACTGTGGTTGAAATGTATAAAGCTCAGTATATGCAAGTTTTAAACAAACACAAACTACGAGAAGTTAAGGCAGAACAAAGCCAAACTTTTTCTTCACTCTTTAACCTAGGCCTTCATCTTTGCCTTCAGCAAAATTTCTTTAGCATTCACAAGTTATGGATGTGTTCAACAGGCACACAAGTGCCAGTGGTCTCTTTTGTTTCTGCCTAAGGTACTGAAGTCACATTTCTTTTAGGAGACAAAGGACACCTTGAAATTAATTTTTTATCTGACATACTCTAGATGATCTAGATCATTTATCATGGTATTAACTAAAGATATTAATAGCATTACCAACAAGATATTCAGCAATGTTTAATCAAGATACCAAAATTTCTTTGACATTCATGCAGCAGTGGGTTTGCAAAAGCAAGAAACTTACCTGTTTGAAGCTGCATGACAAGTTTGTAGGGATCCTGGGCAGCTCCTGTCCTTGCTCCAAGCCTCCTTGGCGTTCCCCTGTCTTGTTGCCAGATATTATTTGTCTCTGAAAGAAGCTAAGCGTATATTATCAGGTTCTAATTTCTATTTGAAAGCTTTGTCAAATATGGTATAAAATGAGCAAGCACATCTTTCAGTCAGTGTTTCTATTAACATTTCTTTCATTCCAGTGCAACCAACTTTTTTCTACACATGCTTTCTAATAGGAAACTGAAGGGACCCAGATACAGCAATAAACAACAATCTAGAGTGTGATGGCAGCTGCAATCTGTTTTTTATTTTAATTTTTTGCTTTAAATACTTTTTCTATGTATTATTTCCACTGAAATCTGGTCACTTCTCTCTTGCTTTGATGACTTTTTATAGATCTTTATTCACTTCCTTTTAATTTTGCAGCACTAAACAAGGTGAGGTACTGATATCAGCTAAAACTACAGCCATTGAACACATTTCTGATATAACTGCATGCATTTGGTATATACTTTAAAAATATATATCTTACAAATTGAAAAAGTAATTTAAAAGAACAAATTTCTGTAAGATTTTATTGTCACAGGTAGTAAAATGAATAGAAAACTAATAATTTAATAATTTTAAAAAAGTATCTTTTTCTGCAAAGAATGAAACTTTGCTCTTTAAGTGGCTGTACCCTCTGAACTAACACCAGATGTTCTGGTGGGTTTTTTGTTTGTTTGCTATTTTAAACATTTTCACAGAAAAAAAAGACCCAAAATTTGGTCAATTGTTAGGGGCCTTGTATGTTTTCACATGTAATATATAAATGCAGGCACAATTGTAACTCACTGAGGGGTCTGAAATATCCCTGAAGCTTGGGTAGAATGTTTATTATCTTTTGTTTTTTCTAGATAAAAATGTTTGCACAGTCCTGTTTTAATGTTTATGACATGATGGCAACCATACTGTAACTGATGCCATTAAATATGTAACAGTGTCAGTTTCATTTTTTTCTCTGTTATAATAATTGGATGAATTTTTCATGGAAGTTACTGTTCTTACATTTGAGGTGAAAAGTTACCTATATCAAAGCCTTCATAAAATGTCTGAATTAAACATCTAAACAGCTAAAATTATAAATGCCATCTTCAACTTTTATCCATGTTGAACAGTAGAACTGAATCAAATATTACTTCAGGCTCTGGAAATAGCTGGAAGCTTCATCTTTAGTCTCCTATTTTCCTGTATCTTTCTGACATCTAGGATTTTGAGGCAGAATATATTATCTCATAGAGGTTTCATCTTTTAGCCCATAGGAACCAGTTCATGCAAGAATTGAAGCTTGGTCTCTAAATGACCTATGTCAGGTATCTGTAAACTGTGTAAACATATTACTTATAAAATCTGAGCATGAGCTTCTGCAACCTTCACAGGTATATACACAGTGTCCAAAATTTGAATAGGTATTTAAAATTTAAATATTTTCATCATCAGAAACCTGCACTTTTGGGGCTCGCTACTAATAATCCAACTACTCTGTTTCCTTTTTCTCTTTCCCTTCTTTTTAAAACTCTGTTTTACTGGATCTCTTTTATTAGGTATATGCTGAAAGCAAGCCCAGTTCTATAAGAATACCTTTCTTCCTGCAACTGGATTTCCAAGACTCCCCATCCTTGTCAGTGAGTACATTGAAGGCCAATCTAGTAGAGATTTAAGCAAGGCAATGAGCAAGGGCAAATTGCTGTTTTCTAAGGTTCTGCCAGTCATCGCTACCTTAACAAAATGAATACATTATCTCTTTCCCTTACAGTTGCCCTTTTCCTCATGTGAATTGCAATTCAGATGTTTATACATTTAAAGGCCAAACTGTGCCTTGACACACAGCTTGCACAGCCGTGACCCGTGAGATCGTACTTTATGACACATTTACAACTGTTTGCCTCACTCGCTAAAGAATGATGGCAAAAAGAGTCACCATTTTAAGGGGAAATCTTACATTAAAAAACCCCCAAATCTTACAATGTGCAGACAACTCACCTCTGGTATTTGGTCACCCATCAGAGGGCATTCAGCTGAAAAGCAGCAGTGCTTTTCACTGACTCTGTGTCTCTGCCAAAGGGCACAGAACCATGGGAAGCAGTGGCAACCTCCCCTGAAACAAGACTATACTGCAGCCTAAAAATCCACTTCCAGTGGCAGAAACAGAAGGGAGGTCAAAGTAATCTATGCTTTTAACTTCAATTTGTTTACAGTGATGTGAAGGTCAAGACGAGATGTTTTCTGAAACTCCTGTGGCAGATTGCTAAGCATAATGAAACATCAAAACACCTAACAGGGGACAGAGCAGTAAAAAAAGGGTTGTGCCAGTTTTCCACTTGGATCTGAGATGGGCATGGACAGACAATTGGTGAGAATTATTCATGTCTGCCAGAACATCCAATTGGTAAGCACAGCACATGAAGAAAAGATGGAAAGGCACAAATGAGGGCATGAATAACCCTCCTGAACAACACACTGGGCACTGATTGCAGGTTACACTCCCTGAACATGCTTCAGAGACAAATGCCTGAGCTTTGCAAACAGGACACATTTTCAACTGGTTGAGAATATTAAGGATTGAAATGTCTTTGTTTGAAATGTTCTTATGCATAACAGCAAGGACTAAGAAAATAGTATACAACTGGGAAATTTGTACGGTTTTCTCTGAAATATCTTACTCATTTATAAAAGCCTTTTCACAATTTCTAGACAAAATGAAGCACCACCATATGCTGAAAGTCATTTGTACATGCATTGTGCTCCTCAGTCAAGTCTGGTGTCTCATTAAGAGTTAGTATTGAAATGTTTCAGTGTTAATGTGCCTCTTAGGGATACTATGATCACTTTTTAAATTTTCTTTCACTGTTCTCAATAGTATCCCTTTCTATATTTTTACTTAAAGTATTTTTTATAATTCAAGATTTTTCATTTGACTAAAACTGATTGAAATTAAAGATATTTCATTTACGTTTTTTACTTTATGAGTATAGAACACACTTTAAGGATTGTATTATAGTGATAAACTTCTAGTCTGTTTTCCACCAAGCTTGTGTCTGCCATCAAGCATCTTGGTATTGAAACCACTGCTTTGTACTCTCTTTTGTAACATAGAGAAGAGAAAAGGTAAGTCTCAAAAGAATACGCTAATAATGAATATATGTGAAAAAAAGATAATTCAATTTTTCAAGGAAACAGATGCTACCTTGTAAGTATGATTTCCTACTGTAATAAAAGCAAGTGGAAAAAAGATTGCAAGCAATAAAACCCAGTTTTATCAGATTCTTAAATAGACCAGGACCTGTAAAATATTCTTTGATGACTGGTGACCTGGAAATTCTGTAGCCTATTTTATCTCCATTGGTTCAGTCACACAGTACTGGAAAGCCAATATCTGTGTCCTAATTCAGCTTCTCTATATTGCTGTCCTTTGTGCTCCTGGGTCTGCAATAAGCCACTGCATTTTACAGTAATATATAAAAGAAAATCCCAATCCTTAAGTATATCTAGTTGCTCTATATGATGTCAAACCAAAGCAGGTGTGTGAGTTCCAGACAATTTATTTATAAAACCTGTCAAACATGGAAAAATAAAAAGTTGGGGTTTTTGGGGTTTTTTTAGAGTATTCAAAGAAAAAAATTGCACAGAATTGACATTTGGACAATCAGGAAATGAAAAGATAAATAAATTGAATGAAGCATAAAAAACATGTCATGCTTTTAAAATGTCATGATACTGGGAAAAAGCTGCAGGTCATTCCAAAGACTGGGATCTCACATTCTTAAAAATAACTGGATTATGGGCTGTCAACCTGACTGATGATCTGCACAAAACCTTGTAGTAAAATTTTCATTAAACTTTTTATCATCAATTCAATTGTTCTTCAGAAAGCTATATTGATTTAATTTTCTTTTGTAAATGAAATTGTTCTTAGAGAGATGCATTGAGATAAAAATATTTATTGTTCTATTTTAAAGAATGACACTTTTAAGTGGGATTATTCTTTCAAAATCACTTAATTTATTACTGTTCTATTATTTTATCTCTCTGTTTCCTCATGACAGTATCGAATAGTGCATCAATCAGTAGTACCTCCCAATAATATAAAAATATTGTTGGACTTTATCATGTCTCAGATTTTAAAGGGAAGCTGTTACTTAAAACTGGTTGAAATTACTGATATTCTAGAACTTAATGTCTCCTATGTTCTTGTAATAGTTTTTTCAGGAAATAATAAAATCTGTCTTATTATTTAACAGAGCTATCAATGATTCAACAGGTGTGTACTTTTCATGTTTAAGAATAAAGGAATTTAGTTTATTACCATTGTAACATACTGTTCTTTATACCACAAGACTTATGTGTATTGATTTTTAATTTAGGAAAAGATTTCTTTCTTGTCAAGCATCTGAAATACATGCCTTGTAAAGTGTAATATGATAAGGCATCTCTTTTAACATATTTGAAAAACAGAAATCATATATTATTACTATAGTTACTATATATTACTATAATTACTATAATTATTGCATTAAGTGGTTGCTATAGTGTAGAAAATAATTTTGGCCAATACCTAGGGGAATTAAATGCTTTCAAACGTGTCTCATGCCGTCCCAGCTTCACAGGATTATCTCGACCATATCTTTTAATTCTTTCATATATTCAACATGTCCATTTGTAAATCACTGCATTTTGTAAGCCTTGATAATGGTGAAAATGATCCCCACAGAAATTCTGAGTGCCTTTAAGGGTACACTGGCAAGTCCATTGGCATAAGTATTTCTCAGGAGTCATATTCACTAATATTTTCTTCGACATCTAATATTCTATTGAAGATACAATGATCAATGTACATTTTCTGCAGTGATGGCTGGTTTTCAATCAGAATCATAATTGCGTCTTTTCTGAGCAGAAAAACTGATAGGTAAAGTCAGGATGTGAATAAAATTTCTCAATCTCAATTTGAACAGATGGTCATGGCTTATAGGAGAAGTGTGAGATCAAATCAGGAAACACAAAGCAAATAATTATTATGTGCAGTCAAGGCCCTGGAAAAAGACTTTAGACATGGCTGTTAGATTGCAAAAGAAAGGAAAATGAGAATAAGGTGGTTTATCCCAGTTCAGAAATAATACTGGGATCAATACTTGTATTATGTCTTAATTAATGGCCTAGATGAATGGAAGGGTTTCTGTCTTGGCGAGATTGTGGGCAGCACCAGGTTAGAGGGAATAGTCCATAGGTGGAGGCTGGAGAAATGGGCTGACAGGGACCCACATCCTGCAGCTAGGTAGGGATAACCCCCACAACACAGAAGGCTGGGAAGCAGCTCTATGGGAAAGGGCTGGAGGTCCTGGTGGGTTGCAAGGAAAGCCTGAGCCAGCAGTGAGCCCTGGCAGCAGAGATGGCCAACAGCACTGGGGGCTGCACCAGCAGGTCCGCAGGATGATCCCTTCCCTCTGCTCAGCACTAATACCCCGTTGTGATTCCTACCACGATTTCTCAGTAATCTTTAACACTCTGGATTTACTGTACAAACTAGAAAGTCATGTTCCTAGCAGACTTTTCTCCATTTAATTAAATGTTAAAATTTTGCTTTCTTCATAAATCCTTGTCCAGGATTCTGATACATTAATTGAGTTTTGGTTTAGGGTTTTTTTTTTGCATCTGTATCATTGCATTGTCACATCGTCACATTGTTGACAGCTCATTCTGGCTGTTCAAGCAACAGGTTCAGCATAAAGTCTGAAATGTATGAACATAGAGGTGAACTTCCCTAACCAATACATTCCTTAAAAAGTGACAGATGATACTACTGGTTAGAATTAAAAATAACAGGCTAGGAATTTGGAATAAGTTTGAATATCCTCATCTCTCTTTCAGTTACTAACAATGTCTGAGATGGATTAGATGCTTTAAAGAACAAAGCAAAAAATGCGCCATCCTTGGAGGGAAAGGGAAAGATGGCAACTGTCCAGGATTTTTCAGTGACTTCTTAGAAATCTAGCTGTTTAAAAGTAGTTAATTTTAATATAATTCAGGTCAGGTTTCCATAGTTTTGACTGGAAATTATTCCTATGAAAAATTCACAGAGTTGAAGGATGCAGTATAAATAAACTAGTATGTAACTCTGTAGCATTGCTATACCTAAAGGCACAATCTAATCCTAAATACTTTTGCAAGATTCAATTGTTTTCTTGCTCTGAAAAGTATGTGTCTGTAGAAATTAAACTTCACAGCATAGTGGAGCAAGTGGTCACCCAGCAACAGCTACTAAAGTTATGGGAATATTTAAAAAACATCTTTTGAGATTTCCATCTTCTACCTTTTCTTCAGAGAGTCACACAAAGCAGTAACAATTTTTAATTTTCAAATCTTGCTTGATATTTTCTGCCTAGTTCGGTGGAAGCTGTGTTCCACCTCCATTTTTGTGGTTTGTTTACAAGGCAGTGATTTGCTCTGCTGTAGTGGATCATGCTACAGCCTCATTGTTATTATTCAATAATTGGTAATCATTCCAAAAGTACTAGAGGTAGTTTTCAAATAGAGGAACCAATTATGTACTTGTAACACAGTAATAGTCACCTTTGAGTAAAGTACCTTAGAAACACTGCCTCCAGACAGAGCATTTTGGATACACCAGACTGTTTCTGGACAGCCCCAAGATAGGAGATGGGTGACTTTTCCAAGGTGTTTGAATGAGAAGAACATGGATACTGATAGCATAGACACACACACACACACAAAAAAAAAAAAAGAAATATATATATCCTGACAGGAAAGTCCACCAGTGGAAGATGCTACTTACCACTCATTGTAGCTACTTACAACACAGCTGTGTAAACCATGCCTTTACACTACTCTGTACAAATGTCACATAGTATTACTTGTTGATGTTATTCTGATGATATTACTCAGCCGTTTATAAACTTTAGATATTTGAACGACGCCTTGGAAGCAACAGCTGCAGTTACTCTTGTGATGGATGGAACACTTCAGAGACTGCAGGGCCAGGAAGGACCACTGAGACCAGCAGGGCTGACTCCTGAGGCCCTCAGCACATGGCAGATACTAGCCCATGAGGCATCCCTAGAACTCAGTGTAACTGCAAAGTAGCCCAAAAAAACCACAGACCTCTCCTGATTCATCAACAACAAGAGCACTGGGTTTGGGTATATTGAGCATTGCTAAGAGGAATAAGACAGAGACAACAGAGAGAAATAAGAGATGAGGTTTTGGTACATATTGGCCTTCCTTCTTTAGGAGTCTGTGATCAGCAGTGCCTGGAGGCTGCAGTCAGGGGCATCGGAGCAGCCGCAGCAGTGGCATAAAGCAGTCCCCAGCCAGGCTGATGCCGAGCCTGCCCTGCACCGTCTGCAGGCCGAGTCATCCAGCCAGGAGAGAAATGTTCATGTGGGAGTGGATGAAGTTTATAAGGGATGGTTTTACACCTTGTGGAGAAGGACAACACATCATGTTTCACACACTGCCTGCTATGTCATGTAGCTAGAAGATGACAGCTTTTTAGATTGTAAAATGTCCCTCTGAAAAGAGACCAGACTGGTATCAATCACAGTAGATAATTTCCCTCATTCTTCAAGTAGACAATGGACATACAAATATTATAGAGACAGTTCAAATTTAACTGAAGACTTACCCAATTTAGTTTTATATATTACCCATACAATCATTTTTTAACACCCTTCCAAAGACACAAATCTGCCTAAAGGATAAAAGACCAGTTGAATATTGCTCTGTTTTTCTGCAAGATGGAGTTTTCTGCCTTATTTTTAACACAAACACAAGGCAACTGCTAGTTTGTCTTTGCTCTGTATTTCATTTCTGTACAATTACTTGACAGCATTGTATCAAGATGAATGCATTATCTCTTGTCTCAACTACAACATCCAGAAAACTGAAGAGCTAGACTTAAAAATGCAGAGTAGGTTTTCTTTTGGGGCAGTGTAAGGGATTTAAATTACAGTGTCCCACTTAATGAATTTTTATGGTATGGCAATTTCTTCTGTAGTTATAATGTTTCTCATTTCACTTAAATTTATTAGAAAAAAAAAGTTATGTTTATAATGTCTTTTTAACAATAGACTTAATATATATAAAAAGTCAACAAATAAAAAATCTTAGAATATAAAAGTTCATAAATGTCAAAATTTCACCTGGTTTGGGGGAATACTGAGATAATTTTCATCTGGAAATACAAAACAATACATATACAAGCCTTCTCGGTCTCAGATTAATCAGATCATTGTCTGCCTCTTGTCTTTGAAACAATCAATTAACCACCAGACTTCAGTAAAAATAATTGATACATATTAAATATGGTGGTCAGAATACAGATTAGAAGCTTTTATCAAAACTCATGTATAGTGTTGCACTGAAAGCAGAGCCTTTCTGTTAATAAAGTATTTCAGTCAATATTTGAACATGCAATAAGCACAGAAGTCTTGAATACTGATGACCAGAGTATTGATTAAAATTTTTTTGCAAGGTTTATTTCCTACTGAGACAATATTAATTTAATATGCCACAATTCTTGCTGGAAACTTTAAAGAAACAAGGGGCCAAATCCAAAGAAAGGCTTTCAGTAATTAAAGTAGAATTTAAACATATTATAAGAATTCATGTCTAAAATTATGTTGCTGAATAATAACTCATGAGCTCCTTAATTTAGAATGTCTGTTTTTTACACGAAAGTGAATGAAATTCTCCAGTGTTCATAGATGTATACATGCTCAGACCAAGTCTGGCTTAAGATACCAGTCTCATTAGACTTTATAAACTTAATGCCCCTACATTCTCAAGGGACCAAATTCATCCATTGCACTTGCAGAACCAGTACCTTTCCCTCCCAGCACCACCAGTCTTGTTCTTTGCACAGCAAAATGTTACACCTTTGCCCAGAGAGGGGCGAGGTGCCCAGCCAGGAGTCACCACCTCTTGCACCTGTGGGGCATTTGCTGAAGAAGGAGAAGGTTGGATCTGACTAAAGTAGCAGAAGCTGAGGACCTGTTCTCCCCTCCCATCCAGCTAATTACACGCTAATTGGAACATGGAGCATCTCTGACTGGTTCTTTCAAAGACTAGTTGATGGTACTTACAGTTTTGACTGGCTTAGGGAATTCTAAATATCAACTTCAGGTGGATTTTTTGCAGACACTTCAGTCTTTGACTGAACTCCAGAGCTGGGCAACAGCTCAGGTACACTGACGAGCATTTTCTAGCTACAGGACTGTCAGCACGATCAAGGAGGAAACTTGGACTTGGTCTCCCATACTACCAACAAGAGATCCCACACCGTGTTTGAACCAGGGTGAAGTTTTTTGCAGTTAAAATACTTAAAAACCCAGATCAATTCCCAGAACTTAACTAGAAGTGGAAAAAATGAGTGTGAACCAATGGACTTCCAAACAAAATATTTCAAACCATAGCAGTGGTGTGGCTTTTCTTTCCCTCCTTTGTCTCAGGGAAATGAGATCTTATCGCCATACAGACAAGTTGGGGTGAATTTCATGTTTATTATCTTTCTCATGGACTTATGGCCATATGATTTAAAGAGCTATCAGTTAGGATTGACTTTAAATTTGGATAAGTAAGCTCCATTTTACATTGTGATATACACACTGCAGCCAGTGTATACCAGACAGTCCTGCTGAAATTAATGCTGAAGCTCCATATCCATCTCACCCATCACAAAAATGGCAACATCTATTATTGTTATTATTAATAATTATTATTATTCCTGTAGCTCATGTAACATTTAGTTTTGTACAATTTAACAAAACAGAGTGGTTTTAAACTCAGCTGGAGAGGACAGACCCACTTAGTAAGAATAGCACATCCTCATGTACAACAGATCCTGAGAAGCTTCTGGTTCATTGCCAACTCCCCACCATTAAATTACAATAGAAATGGGTCAGGTTAAACAAATAAGCAAAACAAAGAGCAAAACCATGCAAAACCACATATTGTGTGAGAATTGTGCTAACAGGTCATTAATAGCCCATAGTGAACATTTAATTATTTAGATACAAAATAAGGATCTTAAGCGGTGTCAATTAACATGAAACATCATGGATTTTCAAGATTTTGCAATATGGATAAAAACCTTTCTCTAGATTTTTCACCTTTCTCATTCATCTCAGCACTGGCCAGTGAACATTCTGCCTTGCACAAAATGACCTTAAAGGTGACCTTACAAGAACATTAAATCAAAAGCTAAAATACACCTGATAGAATTTGGAAGATTTTTTGAAAATAAAGAGTAGCATTCTCATTTCTGTCTCCAAGACACGGTAGAACCTGACCTTGACAATTACAGTCTACAGAAGACACTTGTGAAATTGAGAGTGGTTGGAAGCAATGCAGTACAAGGACATAAAATGAAGAAAGACATGCTTTTCTTTACACACAGTGCAATTTGCATCGTACCTTTCTTCAGTTTCTTCAAATCACTCATGAACTGCAAGGCAGCAAATTAATAGAACCACTGACACCCTGTCTCTTCACCTCAAATCAATGCCTGTGAAATGGAAGGAGAATTCAGAGGCAGGCTTGCAAAGTCCTTTAGCTGAAAACCGAACTGATAGCTGATTAATTAACCTTTTAAAAGAGGATTTGGGGAGTGAAAGCAAAGGCCTTAATAAAATATGAGAGAAAGTATTCTATTATATTTTATTCTGTTCTCCCATCTTTCTAAACTGACGGACATTTATGCTTTTAAAAGGAGCAATGAGTATTAAAATTTGTGTCTCTGTGAAGAGCAATGATTTTGAGCAGAAAAGTGTTGTTATTTGTACTCAAGACTTCAGAGCTTTCTGAGAAATGAACTAAGCAGGAGCTTTCACTGACTCACTAATCGCCACTGCATTACCATAGGAAATTACTGAGATAAAGATTTGATGTAGGTTATGATTCAAAATGAATGCAGCAAGATTTTCCCAGGTACTTCACAATCTTTAGAAAGAATTTGTTTTATATTTTTTTCTGCTTTTAGATGCTGATGAGAGATAATCCTTGGAGTGAAGTAGGTGAGAGGGTGGAATAGAACACACATTAAAAGAGATTCAACAGAAATAGTCCTGTCACATCTGCCTCATTATCATCTTTACCTCTGAAGCATCTGATGTCTGATTTATGTTACAGGTGGAGCATCTCAGTGCTAAATTAAAAGGAATTTTAGTGAGCACCATAACAGAATCAATGTCTGTGTCAGTTCTTATAGTCATAGCAATCATCTCATAAGTAACTGCCTACAGTTTTGTGTCAACTGGGAGCCTGTCATGATCCGTCATTCAAACAAAAGCAATTAGCTGTTTGCATGCCTTCTGTTTGTAAGCTGTCATATAATGATTCATACTGTTGATGTTTATGAAACCTGCCTTGTAAAAATAATTTTGGTGGAAGATTCTCAGCTGTCATCCCACCTTTTCCATAAATCTCATGCAGTTTGTGTCATCATGAACATGATGGCCTCAGGTATCATGAAGTAAAATGAATTACAGAGAAACCCCGCAACCTAGATTATAAGCAGACGTTTTACAACCCTAGGTTATACTACTGTTTTCCTTGATCAGCTTCAGGGTTCAGGCACTGAGTCAGGTCTCAATGATGCTTTTGTTGTGTTAGCAACCATGTGAGATATCTGAATTTCCATCCAAATTTTTCTGTTTCATTGACATCTGATCAGTGTATCATGGAATGGTTTGGGTTGCAAGGGGCCTGGGAAGTCATCTGGTTTCAAGCCTTGTGCCACAGGGAGGGACACATTGCACATATGTGAGAGGCAGGTCCTCCAGCAGCTGGGCTCAGACGTGCAGTGTGAGCTGGGGCTGCCCCTGTCCCAGTCTCCCCAGCTGGTGACACACAGACATGCAGGCTCCCGAGGCTGCAGCCCTGCTCCAGTTGCTGGTACCGACCACCACACTGGTCATGACTTCCCAGGTAAGTAGGAAGAAGAAGGAAGGACAGTACATGCAGTAACATGAGGGTGAAGAAAGTAGCTGAAACATTAGCACCATTTGAATCTCTTTTACAAGAAAAAGTTATTATTTGACAAGATAGCAAGGTTTTCCTGACTGTCGTGATAGAGTGGTTATATATAGAGTTGGAAAATTGAGATCACTGGGAATGGGCAGGAGAAGTGTCAGAGTCACCACAGTGTTTTCTGTACCATGCTATGTAATACAACAATGTGGAAAGTACTTGTGGGGAATACTTCTGGTAAATCACAAGAAAGGCCTAAGATGTCACAATCCTGAGAAATGGCAAGCACATGCCATACAGACAGGTGGCCCTGATGGCTAATCTCCTAGCAGAGTAAGTCCACTGAATCATTAATTTTTGATACAGTCATATCTGAAAAGTCAAAATGTCCTCAGGGAGGAAAATATAGACCTACTCAGAAGTATAGTCATTGTCTTCAAATATAAAGAAAGCAAGAGATTAAAATTATCAGAAGCAGGCAAACAATTGGAAAATGTAGGACAAAAGTCCTTTATTTAGGCAAACGTCTTTCACATCTGTCTCTGCCTGCATGACCCACATATGGGGCAGGAGTGGCAAATAGCATGTTTTCCAAAGAATGCAATTTTAGTAATCCTGAAATTGCTATGTGTTATTAATTACTATTGCTTATGTGGGAACTTGAAATACTATTTAACTAGGTTTATTTCAGTTAGATAAGCATTGGTTACATAGATTCATAGTTTTGCGCAAAACATAACACTGTACTTAATATATTTTTTTGCATCACTTTGCCAACACCCTTTTGTTTTACCAGTATTTTCTTTTCTGTATGTTTGTTTTGTTTCAAGGGTCATTACTCTTGACTACAGCAGCCCAGAAGCTTATCTTGATAGGCATATTAGAACTGTGTATTAAGCATAATCACGGCCTGCAAAGCCACTTTTTTCTTTTTTTTCTGTTTTCTTTTTTTCTTGCTTATAGAAATAAAAACTAAAGTATCAGTTTCTTGCTTTCAAAGGTATTCAGAATTTAGTTTTTAAATACAAAAGAGAGCTAAAACCAAAATTATTTTATTATGAGTATATTACTCATGCCAAGTATGCCTGTGGGATAAATGAATAGTTCAGATTGGGTGTGGATAAATGGCAGATAGAGTTTATCAGAAGCAAATGGAAAAAGTCCTTAAGCATTTGAAATTCGTCAGTCCAGGCACAAGTGTCCAATGGTATTTATAGAATTCACATATCTGCTTGCTAGTTAGCTTTGAGAAACTACACTTGAGCATCTGTAGAACCTACTTCTAGTCAAGACAACTTCTGTTTGTGTCCAAAATCTAATCCTAAAAGAAAACAGTTTGGGATTAAGCAAAACTGGGAACTGCTGGGGAAGCAGAATGTATCCATGCATACTACACAGTTAAAGACTTGTGGAGAATCCAAGTAAATTATGGTGAACCAGAGAACTCCAAGCATCATGACTTAAAACGAAACTGCCTTCAAAACCTCATGTACTTTTGAGAAAAACACTAGTGTTACCAAGCAGTTGCATAATTTCCATTATGTGAGTGTAAAAAGATTGAGAGAAAAGAAGTGTGAGATCATTCAAAAATAGTAGGTTAGAAGCTAACTTAAATGTGGTAAACTAAAGAAGTCTCATTAGGGAATAAATATCTTAAAAACTTGTAATGGCTATAGGTCATCTCTAATATAAGCTTGATGCCTTAGGTTTTAACTTTTGTATTTTTCAAATTCTGTGCTGCTTAGAGTGTAACTCTAAGCTCCTTGTAGCCTGTAATTTCTGCTCTCTCGTGCTAGGTAGACATAACAAAGCCTCTCCAGGCTTTGTCTTCAAGGACAGCCAGGCTCTTCCAGGCCCAAAATGTGTAAACCAAAGACTCTAAGGGGGGAGCAAGCTGAGGGGAGTTACATCATTGAACTGGGGCTTTAATTGGAGAATTAACCGTGGTATGCAAATGAACCAAACCTACAAAGGTGGCTGGAGAAGGCATCAAGCTACTAGCAGCAACCTAAGTATCACAGTGTTGTAAAGACTCATCAGGTAGGCATGCAGCAAGGGAAAGTGGCTCTGTGAATGACTCCACAATATCAAACAGTACCAATTGGCTGCAATCCTGAGAACAGATCTGTGGGTGAGTATTACTGTTCACAAAACAGAATCTAAGGGGAGTAATTTTACAAGCTTGTGCAGTTACAAATAGCAGTTCAACAATCTGTGGCAGGGTTCGAAGGGACATTGACAAGTGTGACACCTCTGAGCTTTGGGAATGCCTACTCTGACTATATTCTGTACCATGAAAGAAGACTGATGGAAAAACACAGGGTACAAACTCAAATAACACATTATTAGGCTGTGCTTTACACTCAGGTTCACATCTCCAGTGTGGAGGTGAAAACTCACCTTTTGAGCTCCCCAGGACACCTGTGTGGTCTCAGGTTTTATACAGGTAATTACTATTTCCCATCATGTCACTGAGCTTGGACTCTGAGAGGGTATTGTGGGCAGACCCAGCATGTCTGTGGCACCTTGTTCCCCTACACCCCTCTCTGGACACATCAGAGTTTTCACCTTTGCACCAGTGCCCTGCTGAGCCTCGTGCTGCACCACTCCTGCAGCTGCATGACAAGCTGCTGCCTTTCTGCTCTCACGTGCTCTGTGTCCCAGTTGTGGTGCTCCTCCTGATGCTCTCCCTGCCTTCTCCAAGGCCTCCCTGGCACCTCAACTGGCTTCAGCCTCTCCAAGCACTCCTGGCACTGTGGCTGGGGGAGCCACACCTGAAGCCACCATGCCTTCCTCTTTCAATCTCCTTTCCCTGCTTTTTGCGTCTTGCCTGGGACTACCCGTACAGAGACCTGTCCTTCAGAACAGAATAGAATACAATGTGTATATAAACATATATAGACATATACACATACCTATGCATATATGTATATATATATATGTATAAATACTCTCACACATATACCTATATGTATGTATATTAATGATTAAAGGGCACTAAGGCAGAGGTAATTGGGACGGCTGCTCCTTTGGAAAAGACTATAAAACTGTGACTGGTTCCTTGCGATGCCCACTTGTAAGTTTCCCCTATGAGTTAAGTTGGGATATTAGACCATGTATTCCTACACAAAATCTGAGAGAAAGCCAGAGAGGAGACAGTGCTCAATGAGCTTTGCTTTTAATGAGGATAGGAACTGGCACAAAGAAAAGGTACCTTCCTTGTTTCAAAGTTGTGTTCGTGTGGGAAGTCGTGGGGAATAAACACATCTGTGCTGAACCTTCTGCAAGGAAACCCACAGAGTACCTTGTCCTTTGCCAAAAACATGAGTATCAGTTTCTTTATTGAACCCCCAGTTTTCCCATTTTACTTTCCATACTCCCCTCCATGCTTATGACTGAAATGGGAGGTTATTTGGACACATATGTATCAGGCTTCCAACATCAATTTTTCTTGGGTCACATTTAAAAGGGTTTTGAAATTGAGTTGCACTGGCTCAAATCATTTCTCCTTGAGGTCTGTCTGTTCCAGCAGCACTGGTATGTGTATAAACAAGAGTTTGTACCCCTTGATAATTTCCTGAATTAGGACAGCACTTGTGGTCCATCACAGCAGAAAGAGCAGCAGGGAAATAATTTGGGCCAGCAGGCACATACATGCCACGTGTTGACTACTAAAGTGGGTGCCTGTGTCACAAGTAATGGTTTTCGGTAATGTCCCTTTGCTTGCTATTGTCACTGTCTGCTTTTCTGCTGCGCCTTAGAAAAAAAGCTTCATCTGCTAATTATCTTTTGACAGTTCTGATATCTTGAAGGGAGAAAAAGTAGGTAAGAAAAACAATTAGACCAAAAGGGTTATCAGGCACTGGAATGGGGAAGCGGTTGAGTCACCATCTGTGAAGATATTTAGAAGACATGTAGATGTGACACTTAGGGATGTGGTTTAGTGGTGGACTTGGCAGTGCTGTGTTAATGACTGGACTTGATCTTAGAGCTCTTTTCCAACCTAACAGATTCTGTGATTCTATTTCTTTACTGTCTCTGAGCTGGGATTCAGGTAAGCCTCAAAAGACCTGCTTAATTTTCCTTCTTTTATTTGACTAAACTTGAATTCTTGTGGCTTCAGAAAGAAGACAGTTCTGCAGCTCTTACTGCTTTTTTGTCTCTGAATGGCCAGTGTCTCCAAGAGTACCCGTCAGCTTCTATGTTTGTTCCTACAAGAAATAATGTGGTCCTTCTGCAATATTGCAGCCAATGTGCCTGAAATTCTGTTTCTCTTGTAGGTATTTAGAATTGATAAAATCTATGTATGATATAGATCTAGAAAGAATTCAGAGTTTCCATGTTTTGTATCTGTCTCTTCTGCTCTAGCACTCACCATATTTGTCCAATAAGTAATACACTGTGAATTTGGTCCTAAGACCAATATTAAAATAGTAACAGAAAAAGAAAATCAGTCAGATTGTGCACATTTTTTGAATAAATCTAATTATGGGCAAGCAGGCATTTTATGACTAAATGTAATTATGGGCAACTATTAAATTATCAGCTAATAGGTCAACTGCTAGATTTCAAAATTAATATAATCATCATTGCTACCTTTTACTGCTTTCTTCAGCAAGTGCATAGACAAACTTAGAGGTCTTCATGCTTCCCAAGAAGTATGTCTGTTTGAAGGGAATGGTATAGGTGAAGGGTGAGGTTCCAAAACAATGCTGGGTTTTAAAATTGAGAGAGACTTTTAACACATCAGCAGTCCAAGTCCTTCATATGTAGCTAGAAAGGTTGTCATTTATGTATTATTAGCTTTGTTGACTAGAACTATGATAAAATTCCTAGATTAGTGTGGTTCTGTTTTTATTTAGCTAAGGTACTCTCTGTACTTTCTTACCTATGTGTTAGTTTTAACGTAAGACAACTCAATCACGGGTGTGTTGTGCTTTAATTGTTTGTCATTAAGGGAGTGGGATAGTATCTAAATTTGCTTCCTTTCATTGCTTTGACCTCATCATGTGGAGACTCACTGGAAGATGATATCTGTATTCATCTCTGTTGTCCCATAAAATTAAGAAATTGAATTGAAGATGGACTTCAACGTGGGACTCTAAATTCCCACATCAATGCAGAAGATTTTGAAGGGCATTTGGTTTTACAGTGCATTATGGAATGAGACTATAATGGGACAAGCTGAGCCTGTGTAATAATGCAACACAAAAATTGCTTGCAGAATTGTCTCGTCTTGGTTATCCACTGTAAAAGTTGCCACAAACCCTGATCTTTCAAAGGCAATGACTCTTCTAGTCTCCTTGTCCACTCCTTGTCCACTCCTTGTCCACTCCTTGTCCATCTTAGCGATTGTTCCTTTCAGAATTACCATCATTGTACCCTGAAACATGCTTTGTATCCTGCTATAAGATAAACAACTGGCTAAATATTCATTTATCTAGCCATGCATTACAGTTTGTAATAACTATTACCTTAGCACAATAAATAAATGGATAATGTATGACCATGGGTTATATATATGAAGATATATTAATATAAAATCCATTAAGAAATATTATATTTATTTGTAAATTGCCTTTCAGGAAAGTGTTGTTTATTTCTTTTAGCCTCATTTACAGAAGTCTTGCCACAATGAAGTGCTGGGATCTATATAGTACATATATATCACTGCCTGCACAGGAAAAAGAATAATTTAAGTGAAAATACCATTTTCCTTGAAGTTTTCTTTTATACAGGATTTCAAATACAGAGCCCAGTAGACTAAATAAATTCACACTGGTTGAACACTACAGTGTTGTTTGTTCAAACAGTGCTAAGCATGATGAAGCACAATTTAGCGTCATCCATACACACACAGAGTACAGATTCCCTTGTTTCTTAAATCTAATACACTTATAATTTAATAAATAAAAATTGATTAACCCATCTGTCGCTTGTTTTTCTGAAGACACTGGGGTCTGTTTTGACAGAAAATAGAATAACTTTAGGCATATCAGCAATATCTGCTTTCAAGGCTTTTGAGAAACTGACATTAAAAGAACTTTATTCCTAAAACTTGATGTGGTCATTAGTGAGAAACTAGTTAGCTTTTGAGGAAAACATCATTTAGGTTTACATTTTTTTAAAAATCTTATTAAATACTATAATGTTACCAAAAAAATTAAAATATTTATCATAGTGGAGAAGGAAAAACAAAGCAATAAACTCCCTAGTCAAATTGTTGAGGAATCCATTCAGTGCTGGTATCTCAGTGAGCAGCTCCAGTGGGAGCCACAGGTTGAGCTCTGGGAGCCCGAGACAAGCAGCTGGGAATTGCCAACCCTGTGTGCAACAAAGGGCCTGGGGACCTGTGGCCCGGCCAGGGGACACTCAAAGACATGGCAGGAGCCTAGGACTTTCCTGTGTCTGTGAGGACTGTGAGGGGATAAATGCCCAGAGTTTCCTTTTTTTGGGGTCCCTCCTCAGAGGCACCAGCTTGAGCTGGTTTTGTGTCATTTTGTTATTTCACCAAGATTAAAATAATTTAAAGGATGGGTTCATCTGAGACTCTGCAGTGGGAAAGCTGGGGCTGAGCCAGCTCAGAAGCCTGGTGTGACTGTGTGAGTGTGGGGTGTCGCTGTGAAGGGGCCTCGGTCCCAGCTCAGGTGTGCGAGTGTGACTGACAGAGGGGCTCCTGGCAGGACAGACAGGGACATTTCCTTAAGAGAATATCCTGCCTTTTTAACAAATTGAATTAATATATTGAATCATGACTCATTTCTGAAATGAACAGATGCCTTTTAGTTACTAACCTCAGAGGGGCAAGGTTTCTGCTGTTTCTGCTGTTGCCAAGTAGTGAGAATCTAGACAGCATAGTTCATCTTCTATTCAATAAAGATTTTGTCTGGAAATGTGGGTGAAGAAATTAAATGGAATAACAGAGTAGGAAGAGAAAGAGAGAGAGAGAGAAGGATGGAGGAAAATGCAATCCGCAGAACCTATGAACAGAGAGTTCCCTTGTGCCTGGCTTGCTCTGTTGTTCTGTATCAATCACAGAGTATATTCCTGTTGCAAGAATGCCCTTCTGGAGTCACTCTAGAAATGTGTATCTAGAAAAGCTTATCTTTCAATCTTCCAGGCTAAAAGATAAATATTGACAAAATTTCACTTTAGTGAAAAAACGTACGAGTTACAGCAATAACAAAAATAATGATCTTAATCAAAACCATGAAATTGATGCTTGTGTCCCAGCTCTTGTGAATTTTAAAATGACACAAAGATATATATAAATAATACCCTTGTGCTTATAGAATCATAGAATATCCTGAATTGAAGGGAGTGACAAAGGTTATCAAGTCTGACTCCTGGTCCTGCTCCGGACACCCCAAGAATCCCACCATGTGCCTGGGGGCATTGTTCAAACACTTCTTGAATTGTCAGCTTGGGTGCTGTGGCCACTTCCCTGGGGAGCCTGTTCCAGTGTTCAGCCACTCTTCTGGGTGAAAAACCTTTTTCTAATGTCCAACCTAAGCCTCCCCTGGCACAGCTTCATGTCATTCCATGGTGTCCTGTCCCTCACTGGTCAGTGCAGAGAAGAGATCAGTGTCTGCCCCTCCTCTTCTCCTCGGGAGGAATTTGATGCTTAAGATCTCCGCTATTTCTGTGCTTTCACTGAATGCTGGTTCGAATGATATTACTGCTCCTTACTCTACTTTAGGGGGGCAGATTTTAAGCACATTCATGCATAGCTGTATAGGAAAGGAAAATAGTGCATTTTCATTCAGATAGCACATCTTCTGTTTAATAAAGAGGTGTCAAATTTTAATACCTGACAATATCTACCTTCTAATCAAAATGTTCTGTCACAATTTCTTTGTGCTCTTGAATCTTAATCCTTTGCAGCTTTTTTCTTTTTTGAAAGCTGCAAACATCAAACTGACAAGTCAAACTAGAATGTTAATTTTGTTTCAATATTATTTGAATAAAAATTATAGTAAGTAGATATAAACAAGCAGCAAAATTGTCTGCACTGTGTTTCTTACTTTAAAGGGACCCTTGCACAGTCAAATAGATGATGGCTGTAAGAAAGGAACAACTCAAAACATAATTTTAAATTCTCATAGAACTGAAGTCTGCACAGAATTTAGGGGTTACCTATATGCAAGGCATAAGTAATAATGTTCATGTAAGTCTCTTAATGCTTCCCATTTGTAAAAGTCCAAACAATCTTACAAACATGTGACTATTGTCCCTTCTATCTACACAGATGTGCCCACATTCACTGTGACTATACCACACAGCAAGGATCAGGATTAAGATTTGGTGTACTGGGCTGCTACAAAATCTCCCAGTGAGCGTTAAAAAAAGGTGCTGAGCAATTTACCAGGACGGCAAAAGTAAGCAATCCTGTGTGAAATTCTGCTGTTCTCAGTGTTGATAGCAAGACTCCCACTGACTTGAATAAGGCTAGATTTCACTTCTCCTACACTTCATTTTCAATTAGTCTGCTCAGTGATCTTTTGACTAGTAATTAAGACCTTAAGAGGCCTATGGAGACATTCAAAGTAGCTTTTTCTGTTTGCCTCTTTAAAGTTTTATAGGGCTGTGATTCTTCATAATTATAAAGTCTTCTGAATCTTTCCTGGGTAGGAAGCAAAGCAGGAATGTGGGAAAGAGGCTAGACACTAGGCTTGCCTTTATTTCTTTGCTTTTTACTTTAGCCTTCTTCTCTTAAACTACTTAGGAGTGGTGAGTCACTGTTGTGTACATAGTTTTTTTGAAAAAGTAGGTTTTTAAAAGATGAACTTACTGCAGATTTTGGGTCTCATGTAGGAAAATGTTATTTCCTCTGGTATCCTTGAAAAGTACAACATAAGTAATCACATAGCCCTTCTGTACCATTTGAAACCGTCTTTTCTTAGTATCCAAAAATACTGGCAGCTTCAATTGGCCATTTTTTCTTGAATTATTGCTTAGATGCTTTTTCTCTGAACAGCAGGACAGTCTGAGATCTAACGCCAGTCAACATGGTCTGTCCTCAGAAAGCAGCAGCAGAAAAGGAGACTGCAGGTTAACGTTTGTTCACTCTGCCTTCCATGCATCTGCAAATTCCTCCTTCTTCCTTTCCTTTTCATGTAATTCTTCTTGGCTCTTTGAGGATCTTAGAGGGAATCTGTACATGATCTCAACACACAGAGAAGATGATTTATGGGAGGGAAGGTTGTCTCCTCTGAGAGAGAAACCTTTTGCTAGAAAAGGTAAACAAGAAAGAAAAAGCTCATTTGTAGGTGACCTGAAACCTGTGCAGGAAAGAGAGATGGGGTTTCTTTTCTGAGTAGATAAATAACATAATAACTTCAGTGGGGTTTGGGTTAGCCCCCAGTTGGTATTTAGCTCATTTTGTAGGATTGGGAAGGTCCCATAAAACCAATCATAACTAAATTCTAGACAGATCTCTGTAGTTACAGTAAATACAGATTTCAAAGGGTGTGCAACCAAGAAATTTGTCATTGTTCATGTAACTTTATGAAATCTCTTTACCATAATGCCCTGCACCAAGTAAACAAAATACTCATCTCCCAAACCAGAATATTCTTAAAACATTTCCCACCTTGCATTTTTTGTTAAATACTTTCCACTTGTAAAAATGACACAGTGTAAAAAGGAAAGCTTTTTCTTCATCTAAATATCTAATCAATACAATTAGATTTTAATGAACAGGAGTTTTCTGGTTGGGTTTGGTTTGAATTTTTTTCCTGAAGGAAGAATTAATAGGTTGTAATGTTGCTATTCTCTAACTTGTTTTGCCCATAAACATTAATTTATTCCTCCTCTCCTGCTTTTTGCAAACCTGCCAGAGATTAAACAGATATACAGGAGATGGCAGAAGCTGCACACAAAATTTGGATGGTGTGCTTGGCATCCTTTAAAACACTTGGTGGAGCAGATGAGAGTTTAAAGAGAGTACCCTAATTAGAATTGGTCAGGAACAGATGCAGAAGAAGTTTGAAACCTGGAAAAAGAAGAAATCATTAGGAAACTTGGGTTAAAGAAATGGAACTCTAACATTCAGCCAGGCAAAATTCTTGCATAAGCCAAAGTCTGCATTGTAGCACAGAGTATCTGCACAAAGTTTTAATGTTAACGTGTAAAAACCCCATGTGTTGCCATCACTCTTTCCAAATTTGTAACAACCTTTTTTAGAACAATAATGCTTTGAACAGAACAGCAGTGGAAAAAAAAATATCTTGCTTCTTTTGAAGAAAATGAGCTGGCATTGCAGCTGCACCTTTGAGATCAACTTAGTTTGATATTTTGTTCCCTTGCCACATATTCCTGAAACTGAGACTCTTGTTTCCATTTGAAAACTTCACAAAATATTTCTGGGAATTTGCCAATATTAAGCACAATTCCCATTGTGGGGGTGTTATTTTAAAAACACTGATAAAGTTCCTGATAGCAGAATAGAGAGTTTAGGATAAAGAAATCGATGGGGTTATTTGACAAATAATGAACCAGAATCCACAAATAAACAAAAAACCCCTCATCTAAGGATATGCAGGAGATGGCAAGAAGCTTGTACAAGGAGGGAAGTGGGAAGGTCCTACAAAGTCCATGGTGATATTCTAAGCAGATGAGGGATGGCAGTTTACAATAATAAGGTCACATTCAAACCAAACTTATTATGCAAAAATGGTCCAGTGAAATCAATTCCTAGCAGATCCATGGTCATAGAAAAAAATGAGCTATTAAGTTAAATTTTAAAGTAGTTTAAACATCTGCACTTTATTTCAGGTTAAACACAAGTGTTTGTGTAAAAAGGCTATATGCTACCAACACTCGTAGCAGTCCTCCAAGGCTCTTGGCAGTGAAGTTCAACACTGCATGTGAAAAACAGATTTCTTGAACACCACAGCCAGTACAGTTTTATTCAAAAACAACATTTGCTTCCTTTCTTTAATTATAATAGAATATAGCACAGTTTTATTCAGAAACAACATTTTCTTCCTTTCTTTAATTATAATGGAATATAAGGAACTTTTTTCCCCCATTATTTCTCTATTACGCATGTTCCTGTTTCATAAGGAAACCAAGTTGTCTGTGGATGGCCTTGGTGTGTGCTTCACTTCTTTGCTGTTAGTCAGTGCAGCAGTAACAAGCAAATATATTTTATCTGAAAAGCCCTAGATTCTTTCAAGTAATATTACACTAATAACCTCTGCAAACTAGCCAGCTAACTATGTTACTATTTCCCAGAACTGTGGGCCATCACTGAAGTCACCCTTTGAAGCTCCTGTTGTATTATGTTGGCTCAAATTGGTTTCAAAGGTCATAATATTGTATATAACTTACTTTCTCCCTTCAAGTTTGCTCTTTTCCTGCAGATCTCAAAGAAAAACACCTTCACCTCTGGTCTGAAGTAACTGCTACTTTCCAACTTTCTCTGTTATCTTCTCTTTTGTGCTGTTAATTGCTATGGAAGTAAAAAAAATTTAAAAAATTTAAAAAAACCACCAACTTATCTCTTGATAGATGTAACTGGGAAGTTCAGTGGATGGTTAATAGAAAGAAATTACCTGGTTTGACACAAGATATCTACATATAGATAGATATATATATAAGTCTGTGTTAAGTCTGTGTTAGAAGACTTGGTGTGTTTGGTTTCTTGAACTGAAAGCTGTTTAAGAGCTAATTCTAGATTCTTACAAAATACTTATGAGACTGGGACATCTTGATGTCAAGTATTTCGACAGGATACTTCATGAAGCCTTTTAATAAGGAAGACAAAACTCCTACTATTGTATCAAATATATAACAGATTTAAAGGCAAGGAAAGAAGTTCACCCAGAAAAATAAAATGCCTCAAATGTATTTGGCACATACACATGGGAGTTTAAAAACCACATAAAATAAGAGTATGCTTAAGGGGCAGTTTCATGCTTATTCATGTAGTATTTTCCTCTGTCCATCCTCTCAGATATGGTAGAACAATAGGCAGCACAAAGTTTGTTGAGATTCAGAATGTTTATTTTTGTCACTAAAACACTAATACTATCTCCATTTTTGTTGAAGTTGGTGGCTTTCTGTGACTCATTGTGATTGTGCCAAAGCAGAAATAACATGGATTAATCCTTTTATCTAATCTGACAGCCAACAGCTCTTTGCTCTACCAGCCACCACAGTCCTTGGCCTTGCTCATAAATGTTTTATTCTTGAACATATATCTGTTTTCCAGGCATTGTTTTCAGCAGGTATCTGCAAGGGCTCAGTTGTACCTGAAACTTGTTTTTTATCTGCTTTTCCTTCAAATACTCATTCTTCTTCAGCTCTATCCCTACTTTTCCGGACACATGGAAATTGAACACGTCAGGTGATAGATCTTGTGTGACTAATTTATATCTACTCAATGTTAACATGAAGCTTTAAATTTTTGGGTAGCTGCCTTAGTTTTCATCACAGCCTTTAGTTAATGCATTACTTGTCCGAACTACCTTTCCTTTATTGCTCTGTTTTCTGGCTTTTCCAGTTGATCTGCTCATCAGCTCAACTGCAAATAATGCTACCTATGAAATATCATTCCTTATTTGATTAAACACTGTGTATTCAAACCCAAAGACTTTGGATAAAATTAATTGTAGGATGATTGACTTGATGATTTGGTCAAAATTTAACAGGAAATGAATAATTTTCATTAAGTGAGTCATATAAATCAGGAAACTAGATCATGATAAATAGATAGTGAGAAAACAGTATCTGCAAGAAATAAGGAATTTGTTACATACCACATAGGGTATTTCAACAATGAGTCAGGTCTAGAGGAGAGGAGGGCTTTGAATGCCCTCTTAGGCATGGGTGGGTCTAAGTCTGTTGCTAGGGAAATGTGGTTATACAGAATAAAACACCTCACTTTCTGTTAGAAATGTCTCAGATAAAAAACATCAGAAAGAAAAAAAGATGTGTTGATTAACTTTTATCATGTTTCTTCTGATAGTGCATTTTTGACAACTCCAACTTTCTTTGAAAGGTTGTATGATGTTTTATATCCTTTCCTGAAATGTACTCTGAACTTTTGCTACAAATCCCTCTGTTACTGTGGAAGCTGAAGACTGTAGAAACCCATTCTTCTTCATCTTTCCCTTCTTTTTCTCTTACTATTTCAGACATCTTGACCTTAGAGAAGGTTGGTTTTACACTTAAAATTACCAATAGATTAACACCAACCTGGTTTTACTAGGTTTTAGGAGTTAGTGAAATATAAAGTACCAGACAAAACAGACATTGCTGGTTCAGATTTGTTAACTTCCATTTGGATGGCAAATTCTACAATGAATCATAAAGAATGAGAATAATCCATGTACTAGTACATATATAAGTCGTCAAAAAAAAACTTTTGTCTCTGCCAGCTGCTAACATCCTAAACTCTTCTGTCTGAAATGTGGCACCCCAGAACAGATGAGGAGAGAGACTGTGGGCATATTCTGTTGACTGTGGGCAGCTAATAACTGTCTTTCTGATTGCTGAGGCTTATGAGAGCTGTCTCAAGTACTTTCAGGTAAATCTATGCTGTTAGGGATTGAAATTACTCTGGTTTCCAAAACCTCTTCCACAAAGAACTGTAAAAAGAAATTTTATCTCCCATATTACTTGAGCCCTTTCAGAGGATCTTTGGAAGTTCAGGTATGATTTATCCAGTTTTAGCAGGACCTCTAAAGTGCTCTGGAATCATAACCACCAAACTCATGACTCTCCAGCATGGTATGACCTCTGGAGAAAGAGTAAATACCTCACACCATATGGTAGTGTACTGAGTTTTTGCAGCCAGGTTTGGGTGGTGAGTGGGCTGCAGGGGTGGCTTCTGTGAGATGCCGCCAGAAGCTTCCTCCATGTCCAGCAGAACCAATCCCAGCTGGCTCCAAGATGGACGTGCCGCTGGCCAAGGCTGGGCCAATCAGAAATTATGCTTATGCCTCTGTGATAACATAGTTAAGTAGAGAAATAAAGAGATTGTGCAGTTGCAACTGCAACCAGAGAAGAGCAGAGTGAGAATATGTGAGAGGAAGAGCTCTGCAGGCACAAAAGCTTCTGGAGAAGGAGGGGCAGGAGGTGTTCCAGGTGCTTGAGCAGAGATTCCCCTGCAGCCCATGGTGCAGCCCATGTTGAGGCAGCTGTGCCCCTGCAGCCCATGGAAGAGCCCCATGCCAGAGCAGGTGGATGCCTGAAAGGAGGCTATGATCCAGCCTGTGCTGGAGCAGGTTTCCTGGTAGGACTTGTGACCCATGCTGGAGCAGTCTGTGCCTGGAGGACTTCACCCTGTGGAGGAGTGATCCATGTTGGAGCAGTTTGTGGAGAACTGTCTCCTGTGGGATGGATTCACATTGGAGAACTTCATGGAGAGCTATTTCCCATGGGAGGGACCCCACTTTGGAGTAGGGGAAGGACTCATCTCCCTGAGCAGGAGCAGAAACAATCTGTGATGAACTGACCATAATCCCCATTCCCATCTCCCTGCACTGCTGGGGGAGGCGGTAAAGATGGGAAGGAGGGAGGAGTGGGGGGAAGGTATTTTTAAAGTCTTATTTTACTTCTGTTTATTCTGCTCTGATTTTGTTAGTAATAAATTCAATTAATATCTCTAATTTAAGTCTGTTTTGCTCATTACAGTATTTGATGAGTGATCTTTCCTGGTACTTATGAACCCATGAACCCTTCATTACATTTTCACTCCTGTCCAGCTGCAGAGGGGAGTGATAGATAGTTTTACAAGGCAGAGGAGCACAGCTCTCTCCGGTGCTAGGTACTAGCTGTGAAATAAGGATAGCCAAAAATTCAGCATGAGTTTTCCCTCGCTCTTTGGAGTTGGGGCAGGAAAACCAAAAATAACTCACCCAAGATTTTTCCTTTTGTGAGGACAGAAGGGCATATCTATTGTTAAAAGCTTGGATATGATGTACAAGCAGACTATAAAAGTACCAAAATAGCATGCAGGTTTAAAATCCTAACCTGCAGGCACCAAGTTTGCTTGTATTCACTACGGTTTGAACATTCTGGTTTGTTTTTTTTTATTTAAATCACTGCAGGAAGTACTTTATAGACATAAATAATAGTTAGGCATAAAATTTATTAAAAATCAGTGGGAATCATTCTCCTTCTTTCGATTGGAATATTTTCAATCTTCCCTTTTTGTGGTGTATCCATAATAGTATGTTAAAACTTTACACTGAAGAACAGCATAAGAACACAAGAAATGGTAGCAAAAATAAATTTGAAGTACCTCCTCAAATCTGAACCAAGCTCAAACTTCAGTTACACGACACATACAATATTTATTTTACAAATTTAATGTACTAATGTACTAATGTACTAATGTAATCCTTCCATTTTATAAATATTGATAAATACAGAATTAATTATTGGCAAAAAGAATCTCTGATAACTAGCTTTTAATTACTTTATGTGACCATTTTCTGATAGAAAAGGTTCTGAGCTAATTTGCATATGTGCTTAAATATTCAAGGAAAATCAACAGCTAACTCGATGCATCTGGATTTTAGTACACAATATAAAGGCCTTCACAAAAAATCCTTTGCCTCTGGAGAAACCAACTGACTTGTATTGTTTGATTAACTAACATAAACACAAAGGAATTTTAGGTGCAGAAAGGATTATGCAAGTCACTTGGCACTGAAAGAATAAAATTATCAGCATAAAGCTGTATCCCTCCTATTCACTGTACTCTCTCATATGGTTCGACCTGCTGCTTTCCTCTGCTCTTTTTAAAAACTGTGCTTTAAAATAGTCTACTTCCAGACAGATGTAATATTTGGAAGCAGCACCAGTAAGACACTGCAGGCTTAAGTTTCCAAATGCAAAGGTGCTTTTCTTAGTATTGAGCTTATGACAGCTTGTCCAAGTACGTTAATGACCATGGGTAACAAAAAACCACTTCCCATAAAGAACCTAATTAATACACAAAACATAACAAATTACAAGAAACCAAAGTGTCAAGTTAAATAGCTTTAACATTAAATTCTTCTTTTTTTTTCCTTGATTATAGGCTATGTGAGGCACCTAAGCTCCTTCCATGATCAAGATTGAGAAAAGAGGATCTGAGAGGTGCACATAGTATATGACATTAATCATCTTCTGAAGTGTCTTTGAGGTAATGTCACTGAGACTGGAAGTTTAACTATGGCTAGATGGCTGCAATGTGTTCAAATTAATCCCCCACTACTAAACAGGCTGTGTACAGGAATTCCCAGGGAATTTCAGTGACAAGACTTAGTCTACTCAAATACAGACTAAACTTCACATGGCTGTTATAATTAGAGTAAGGGATGTTCGAGGTCAGGTCTGAGGTCTCAAAAAGACTTGAGCACGTAGGAGCCTCACCTGAATGCCCAATAGGGTTGGGTAGAGTAAGCCTTTACCTGTGCAAAGTGCATCCAACAAGGAAGCACTACCGAAGGTACTCACTAGCAGTGCCCAGGGACTCAAACACATCATTCAAGAGGAATGTAGGAGCCTTCAGCTGCTGTCTCAGTGAAGTGGCATTTCTCTAAAATAGTAAAGGATGGCTGGCACTTAAATCCTGCCCTAACCTGGGCCTTAGATCCCTGGGGCAACAGCTGGCCACTGGTCCTTTCCACCTGAACCAGAGCTGGACTTGCTGCTGCACATGAATGAAAATTGATACCACTGATTGCAGCTTCATTGGCTTCTCTCCGTGTATCGTGTTGCTTCAAGCTTACTTTTGTCTTTAGGTCTATGGATATTTTAATAATAAATAGTTCTAATAAGAACTAAGCCGTTCTGATACTGATAAGAGTGAATTGAGTTTTTTACTGCCTTATGTTCTCCCTTGTATTGGCAGATAAACCAGAATTTAACATGAGGTGTTGACCTTACTCTAAATATCTGAATGTGTAAGAATGAGGAAATAATGCATTTGAATTTGAATATTATACTTATTATTTCTTGGCAGGTCAGTAACCATGAGGTCTGTAATTACCACGTCCCTCCTTCAGTAGCATGGGACTCTGCTGACTTCTTTCATCAAAAGGTTTGTGTGCTTGTTATTTGGCACTTGCTGTTTTGTGTCACCACAGAATAAAAAGTACTCAGAGCATTACTTCTCTATATGTATTGGTAGAAATGAACATTAAACATATTGCAAAGTAGCTTCCTTTATTTTTTCAGCTGTCCAGAGTAGTTAAAATGATGCAATTTGAGGTAGTTTCAGCAATTATTTCTCAGGTTGGTAGGTTTTTTTAAGAGACAACCTACTGAAATTGGTGGACATATGAGGAAGAGGTCCTTCAACTTTGGAATGTACAATCTCATACAATCTGTCATTATGTATGACATACTTAATGTCTCTTAATATCCTTAATAAATTCAATAAAAATCCAACAATATTAATCCACTTCAAGTATATGTAATTGAAAATGCAACTTTCTTCCCCCCTTTATACAAATTTTGGAACTAAGAAAGGTGAATGAGGGGGTCAAAGGAGGTCTTCATAAGTTCAAATTACTCTCTTTAACAATATTGAAAGGTTATGATCAGGTTAGCCTTTTAAATTGTTATTGTCCACTTCTACCATCATACCCACGAGGGCAACAGATACCTTAATAAAAAAATCATCTCAGTTGCATGCATAAATATCATCTTTTCTCATTTTGTTCATCTCTCCTGGAAATGGCTGGTTGATACCTGTTGGCCATACACGTAACTCTGATGCTGCTCCTTGAATTTCCACTACCTCTGCTGTAATTCTGCTTTATTCAGTTGTAGCCATTCTGATGACAAGAGAACTCTCATCTTAACTGAGCAAGGTGCTGCAGAGACAACCCTGTCATGCACATGATGCAACAGCTCTGGGTTCTTCATTTCAACCCATTCCCAATGGTGAGTAGTTTTGGCCACTTAAAAATTGACAGCCATCAAACGTTTTTTGATCTTTGATCAAGGAAGGAGAAATCATGTCATGAAATGACATGATTGACTAAGTGACCTTATTTTGATATCGAAAATGGAATATGAAATATACTGTCACTTTTCCTCTTCAAAAAGAATTTGTATGAAAAGCAGAGCCCATAGGCCCAAAGTCTGCTTCCCAGTGGTTTGACTATCATGTGGCCTGATTGTCATATGTGTAGTTTTAATCCAAGCTATAAAGGTAAAGAGGGTAGTACCAATCTGGGTGGTTGTGAGGCTGCAGAGAAGTATTTCATTCTTTACACTAAGATACTTGCCAAAGATGCTACATCATTGTTATATACTCATTATGAACAGGATCTTCTTCTACTGATCATCCATTTGTGGGTGCAAGCTCCAAGAAAACTTGCATTTTCCTTTCTTTTTGCTGTGAATTTTATATAGGAACACTACATTTATGCAGAAATGACTGTTTATATGATTTTTCTTCATACATATAGGAACATATATGTTCTCAAAAATACCCATCATCTTGGTTGCACCTTGGATTTATGAAATACTTGAAGATATTATGGCTGAAGGTGGTGTAACTGACTGATACTCAGCCAGTGTAAAGGCAATGCTGACATATATGAGGCAAAAAGTCACATGTTCTGTGCAGACTCTAGTAAGAATCATGTCTTTGCATGGTCTTAAAGAGAAGAAGAGAAAGTGTGGAAGCAGCCCAGGCTTTTGACTTCCTCTCCTAGGGGGATGATTAGGACACTTGCAGGACCAAGTGCAGCCTAAGATAGAAAAAGCCCCGCAACCTTGTTTTTTGGAGGGACAGAATTAACTTGCTAGATGCTGTCAGCTGTGAAAATGTGGGTTTTTTCAATTCATACCCAACCTTCTTGTACCTGCCTTAAGAACAGTGGTGTGGGTTTTACTTCCTCTCAAACAGTACTGATGAATCCCTCTATCCTCTTTTCTGTAGTCACAAGACACTTGCATACATCTTCAAGGACAAGCAACAGGGCAAACCTCTCTTTCAGGCTGCTATAACATTATATTGAGGTCCTGGCTATACTCTTCTCTGCTTTTCATCTTATATCCTTAATGATTTTGTAGTCTTGGGGATTCCTTGTCCAGCTTCTTCCAATTTGGTAAAAAGCAAGCGGACCTTCTGCTCCACCAAAATCTTAATGGTACTCCCTGTGATCTCATAGATCTAGACAAAAAAAATTGTCCTTAGGGAAAGTGGAGTAGCACAGCTTGCCACAGCTAAACTTCCTTGCCTTGTCCAAACAGCCCATATCTGTCCAGATTGTATAACAGAAATAATCCCTGGCTCATTCAGTTTCTCAGATTTTCCTGGGCATTGTCTGATTGTTGCTACAGCCCAAAAACTAGCCCTACCTTGCCTGGAGGACTGCTGGGAACAAATAGATACGGATGATAGGAACAGTGCTGAGCTGGTGTCCCAGTCACCTGTTATTTTTAGCAGTTTTCACATGCCTTTGAGTCTCCTGCATGTCCTTTGCTCTCTTTTGCCTCCAGGCTGGCCATACTATTCAGTGCTTCAATGCCTTTGTGGAAGGATATGTGCAGAGGAGATGTATCTGTGATTTTATTATTTTAAGACTCTAATTTTATTTTTTTATTCACCCTGTTTATCTTGTAAGCCATTAAGTTTAGTCCTATTGTTTCTCACAAACTAAGATTCATTAGTTGCCCCCAAGATACTGTGACAAATAGTGAACTATCCATCCCTATTCACTTCCTCCAAATCTCTGCTGTTTGTGATTTTCTGGATCTTTATCACAATCTTCTTGTTGCATTCTGCCAACGAGTTTTAATCTTTTTAGTAACTCTTCAAGGTCTCTCACATCTTCAGGTATTATTGTTACCTTTTTGATATATATTGTTAATATAGCTGGTCAGGATTGTACTAATTCTTTAAAATGTGTGGGAACCCTCGCAAACTGACAGAAAATAATGAAATTTCCGTTTTGCTCTCAGTTCTTAATAGCCCTGAAAATCAGCTTAACTGTTTTTCATATTTATCGAGGACTTGACCATCCTCCACTTGACCTCTAGAATATAATAACTTTTTAATTATTTCTGTTCTGTATTTTTGTAGATGGGAGTTGTGAAACTATGTTCTTTTTTTTTTTTTTTTTTTTTTTTTTTTGTTCTACTGGGATCTTTAGTTATCACTTGCTCAGATGCTTCTTGCAGCTGATAGTATTTGGTGTTTCAGGAAAGGTTGTTCATTGTAGTACTTTGAGAAATAGTCACAGCATGTCCTGAAGGACCCTACTTAGTAAAGAAAAAAATTCAGATTTCACTGCCTAGATACCACAATTCTGGGAAATAACATTTGAGCATTATTTGAAATGGTTTAATTATTTGACTTTGCTATCTTTTCAAATCCTCAAGTAGACCAATGAAATTATTTTCAAAGTGAACTGCATATATTTTCTTGTAGCTTCAGTCCATCACATATTAAAAACTGAAACCTAACATGCACTAATTTTCCTTTTTTTAAAGTAACTCTCATCTGTTCCTTTCATATTTTAATGTATTAAATATTAAATTGTAACTTTTTTTTTTCCTTATGTATGCAAATGTCAGTCTTCCTGCCAAGAGCTGAAAATATTTCACAGTGGATAGTGAAGAAAGGAAAGCCTGCAGCAAATCTTTTGGGTGGCTTGCTTTGCCTCTCACGTGTTCACAAAGAACTATATAATATCCAATGGAGAGAAATTGCCCCTTGCACTATATTTATTAGATATATTTTGGTAACAATTACTCTTAAATCTACCTGTGTATTTTCTTCATTTTTATAAACTCTGTTGATGTGTGTATGGTATGTGTCACAATTGATAATTAAGAATTTGTGATGAATTTTAATGGTTGTGGCTCAGTTCCTTAACTTTCAGCATTTCTGCAAGAGCAGAATGCTGTATTCACAACCCCCCGCAGGTACAGCACACCAGGATAGCTTGATTTGCCACCATAATGGTTCGGATGAGAGCAGGATGGAAGGAACTAAATTGTGAAGATAGATGTCACAGGTAAACCCAAACGTGTTGATGCTCGAAACTGATCTGCCTATATTAAAACTTTGGTTTTAAATGCCAAGACTTACATCCTGTAGGGCCTGAGAGATAAGGAGGTGGGATGTTTTGAATATAGTCTAGGTGATATCAAAGTTGCAAGGAACAAAATTTGTGTCCGTTACAGAGATGGAGATTTACTTATTCCAGGTGTAAGTTGTCAACTCATGCCCTAAGTCAGGCAGGTGGGGAGCTTTTGAAGGATCTACCTTAGGTCTTGTCTGCTTACATAATAGATCCTCTGAAGAGATGCGAAGGCTTTCCTAATGCCCATCACTTCAAAATTCAGATCGAGTAACCGCTCATTTGAATCGTGAATTAAGAAGTCACTTTGCCTTTCCCAGTACAAGAAGATCCTGCTGCAAAAAGGGATAATGAGTAAAGCACTGTTGTCCTGAGCATGCTTTTAAAGAAATAAGAGGAACACAGAGAAAATGGGGACCTGTGAGCAGCAGTAGCTCTAACAGGGATGGCTAAGTGGAGTCCTTTCTGCCAGACTACCTCTTCAAATCAGTGTTTTACCATTTAATGTTCCTAAGTGTTCCTCAGCAATAGTTGTCTGCTGGAAATTTGCCCTAGCTTACTTGGAAGCATTTGTGACTCTGAGATTGAGGTAACAGGATTCATTCTGGGGTTTTTGCTAGACTGGGCCCTTATTGTTCTTTTTCTTTTTGGCTAAATGCTATCTTCACTGGTAACAGCTTCCACCAGATAAAGTTCACAGCAAGAAGTTGTTTTCTCAGTATCTAAGTGATACTGAGACCAGCATGCTATATCTCTTTTAATAAAATTTTATTTTCATAGACAATGAAACTATGTAGATAAAATTATCTTGCTTGTTTCTGTTCAGAATCTTTCTACACAATAGCTGCAATCCAACTGGAATTCCTAATTGGCAGGATTCACATTTCTAAAACTTTTAAGATAAGCCCTAATAGACAGATTTTACACACACACACACAAACATACACACACACACACACATATATATATAAGCACTGTATGCATAAGTACTAATTTCCACTCAGCCTCATCCCAAGTTTCCCAAAAAGGGACTTATTTGTGTGATTGCTGTAGCAGGATCAAAAGCCATCCATATGTGCTTCCAGCCTAGTGCAGCAGCAGCTTTCAGAAGTCAGTATGTGGCTTCAGAGTACAGTGGAAGTGTGGCTCTGGTAGCCCTGTCTAAAACATTCTCCTGTCTTCCCTGGTCCAGACCAGCTCATCTGGTGCCACTCATCCCAATGCACTTGGAGCAGCAGTGTCCTGTTGCTGTTTTGGTCTCAAAGGAAACACCTTTGAGACCAAAGAGGATCACCCTGACCTTGCCAAGAGGTCCCAGAGGCCTAGGAAGATGGTTTGAGTTTTTTCCTAATGGGAACTGCTAGGAGAGCAGGAAGGGGGAGCACTGCTTTTACGCCCTAGAAGAGCACAAAAGGAGAAAGCTGATGAGTTAAAGAGGGAAGAAAGCATTCCCTGCCTTTGCCTCTTCCCCAGACACAACCATATTCTTCCACAGAAATCTATCTCCGAAACTATACAGACTTCTCTCTTCTACCCAGACATTTGGAGGTGCCTGGACCTTTCTGACACCTGTCTCTTGCTCAGCATCCCACACAGATCCTCTCTGCCATCCTGCTTTTACGAGAGTAAGCTGCTGTGTCAGTTCTCCCTCTCTTCACTGAACACTGCTCAAATCATCTCCCTGTCAGCCCTCCCTTTGACCCCCCACATATAAGTGTGGTCCTTTCAGTGCCCCTCCTTGCTCCAGTTCTGCTACCTTCTCTAAACAAATTAGTAACAATTGGAGATTTAACCATTTTCAAACTAGGAAGTGATTTTGTAGGATTTTTATGCAACATCTAACTTTAACCATCCTTCATGTTATTTACAAAGAACTTTTAAACAGTATTTAAGGTTTTGTTTTGTTTTGTAAATACTGGCCTAGATGTCATTTTTGTACTCCATTCAGAAAAAACCTCACGAAAATGTAAAGGGACTAAAAAGAGGAGAAAAGTGTGATATAAATTGAGAGATACATGCAAAGAAATACTCTTACAGATGAAAAACTGTGTTTCATTATTTTTCTGTTGAACTAGCAATGAAACTTAAAGTCAGTTTAAACTAGTTATAATTGAATTTCATATGTGATGTAGTTGTCAATGAAAAAATAGCATGCATCAGAGGGATGCAACTATTTTTTTTCTTCCATCTCTATTTCCCTGTCTTTGGGGCATTTTACAAAACAGACATATTTTTCCTACAAGACTCAGAACCTATTAATTTTTCAAGTTACCTATGGAATTCTGCCTTGTGAGGTGCAATATGAACAGGGGAAATCACAAAATGTGATAGGAGTCCCCATGGAGCCCACTCTAATTAAACTGTGTGTCCCTGAAGGATCCCCAGGATGTTAAATGAGGCAAAGGTTTCCATGGAAATGGAAAATAACCTCTCTCTGAAACTTCCTTAAAAAAAAAAAAAAAAACACAAACAACCAAACAAAAAAAACCACCAAAAACCAGTTAGGCTGTTTGTATGAATTATGTTATATTTGGTACATCTTTCCAGACTGAAAACTTGATGACTTTCTACAGTAATAATGACTAGCAGTGCTGTTAGTCAAATTATTTTAATCTGTTTGGGCGGCTTTATTAGCTTAGCTTGTAAAAGAGAAGTGGATCACTCTAGTCTGCTTGTGTACGTGACCACACTCACCTAATCACATTTAGACATTTTGCTGTCTTTGTGCATCTAGTGCTGTTTACTTATAATTTGAGTTATTTTTTGTTTTGAATATCTATTGATGAATAAAGATCTGACTTTTTAACAGCAGGCTTCTTTGCAAACTGCAGTTACACAACCTATTCTGTAACACAGCTGTGAAATCATTCACGACTCAACTGGCCAAAAAGTCATCTTTCAAATGTCAGTGTCCTACCTGAAAGTTATGAGTCCTTTGCAAAATTCAGGTCACGGGGCACTCAAAATCAAGCCCCAAGTGTAAAACAGTCTGAAATCATGGGTGGATTTTACATCTGATTTTTTGCAATAGTAGCAGAAAAGCATGTTTGAAATTCTGCAAGATATATGCTAGGATGAATGCAAAACAATGAGTTCTTAAGCAAAAACCCCAAAAGTATAAATATTAAATATTTTATATTCAATTTAAACCGTATCTATTCTATTGAAAGAATTCAATAAAAAAATCTTTCTAAAATAAAGTTAATTATTTAGGCCTTTGGAAATAAGTAGCTAGGCATAAAAGCTTGAACTTTGGTCTCACTTTGATGTGCTCTTTCAGCTTAGAATAAATTTCTAGCTTCAATGAAATAGGATATAATTCCTGCTCCCTTCAATGGGCTGGGATATTGTCTGTGAGAGAGAAGAACTAAATCCTCTAGTTCTGCCAGACTAGTAAAGCACTGTGTTTTTTCTATCATGAAAGAAGATAATAAATCAGAAGTACCCCACTCTCTTCTTCAGAAACAGATTAATCTAGCATCCAGCACCCTTGAGAGCAGCAGCCTTGTTGCAGAAACGACACAAAAATACCGGGCAGCTTGGATTCACCATAACTTTCAGAGCATGGTTCTCTGGAATGACTTCAGAAAGTTCTGGCCACATGGAAATATTGGAAACAGTGGATATAAATGAAAAGATAAAAACCAAACAAAAAAAAAACCCCATTCAAATTTCATTTGTCGCTGCAGCCTTATTATGATCTCCTGGTATTTGAGCAGCTCCTGTTCAGAATCCTGCTGTGTAACACAAGTACAGCACAACTCATATTTCTGCAGCATTTATTTAATCAGAACTTGTGAAATGAAGCCTCACCTAAACTAGAAAACTGGATGAATGCTCAGCTCTTGTTCACAAATATTTTGCTGCAAAAAATTGACTCTGAACAAATGAACTCTGATTCACAACTAACGTCTTACATAAAGAGGAAGAGAAAGAAATCAGCGAGTTGTCATTAGCAAATCTCCACTGATATTGATCACTGATAGTGAAAACAGTATCATTTACCACAGTTACTATATTTCACTTCTGTCACAAGGTTTTGGCAACCATGCAAGTGAAAATAAAAGTTTATTGAGTAGTTATTGAGATGACGAGTCTTTTATTTGGAGTCCTAACCTTCAGTTGGAGAGGATCTGGATTAGGAACATGCTCTTTTATATTAATATAAACCTTTAGATATTGATCAAGGGACTGTGGAAATAAAAAATAGTGCTCTACAGATTTGAAAGACCAAATTATGTCACCAGAGAATGTCAGGCCTGAAAATTATGTATTAACTGCTAGTAAAATGATGAAATAAGGGGATCTGAATCTGTATTAATAGATTGTATAATTAATTTGTTGATTTGATTGTGTAATTGATACAAATCACCTAATACTAAGCATTCCTGTATTGAAAGCATGTTTTCTCAAAGAACTAAATGTTAATGCGACAGTGCTTGTTTATTTCACTTGGGCTTACGTAAAAACACCTTAATTTCATTGCATGGCTTTTTAGTGAACAGGATAAAACAATTTGCAGCTGGCAGGTTATATGTCGATTGGCTACTTTTCTTGCTTACCTTGTAGTTTTAAGGGAAAACTTAATTATGTTTTGGCAGGTTATTCCAAAAAACCCTTTGTTGGCTAAAGATTAGTGAATACTTTTACCAGCATCCTCAGTGTGAACTTGTCAGCTCACTGTCTCTGTATAAACAGGCTCATGGCCAGGATCTGTTATTCAGTATAGCATTATCAGATGCAGTCTCTTGCATTTTTTGACTTTTAAATTGTGACAGTGTATGACTTAATTTTATTAAGTAATACTGAGAACATGTCATTGGGAGCCAGGGTGAGCAGGTGTGTAGGGGGAAAATGAGCCTGAATCCCCCCACCTGCAAGAGCAAACTGCAAGGGGATCAAAGACAGGGCTTTGACCTGGCCACAAGGGCTTCCCTGGCAGCCCCTGTCTTGGTCCTAAACCTCCTTACAAGCTCCTCTCTCCCGCTCTTCCCCCAGTGCTGGCAGCATTTTGTGGACAAAAAAAAATAAAATAACTACTTTTAATTTTAGGAGAGCAGGCTGTGGATATTGGGAACCGAACTGCTACAGACCACACCATTTGGAACCAGCTGTCTTCTTCCTTGACTTGTATTAGTGATCAGTGAATCTTAGTGGCTGAAGGAAGCAGATCAATGTCAGAATCTTTGGCTATGTATCTGCTGCTAAATATAATATGCAAGAGGCTGTCCTTTGGTCCTGCATGCAAATGGCACATCATGGCTTTGTCCTGAGAGCTAAACACTCTCCCTCAAGCCCAGAAAGTTTGTGCATGCAGCAGGGCAATCACACAGTAGTGCTTGATACCATGTTCAGATCTAATACTCTTAGCTCTGGATATTAACTGAGCAAAGCACATTAAGGTGATTAAAGACAGCTAAAATTCCGCTTAGTGGATCAGTTAAAAGCATCATCAACACTCTTTGGAAACATATAGGCTGGTGGATACTTAAATAACCATCCATGACATAACTGTAATTGATGAATGCTGGCTAGTCGGAAAATGGTCTTATTTCTGGCAACAGATGGCCTTGCTCTTAACAAAGCACAGTCAGTCACCTAGCGCTAACATGAAATGAGAAATCAGAAATGTTCAGCGAGACAACATTCTGTGTAAAATACTGACATTTTTCTGAAAAAGATGAGACCCAAAAACCCACACCCATAAAGATGTTAATCTCTGCTTTAGGGCAGCAGATCAAGTCTTACAAGTTTTTGAGTCTAATGGAATCCATGATAACAGGCTAAATCATGCATAGAATACAGGCCAAAGCTCATGGCTTTGTTGAGGAAACCCAGAGTTTATATTTAGGGAAGTAGTTACATTGTGCAGAGAAATAAAATCACCCAGTCTTGACTGAATCTTGATCTTTGACACAAGAACCAACGTTGACAGACAAAGATACTGCAGTCAGAAGCAGGTTGAGAGTCATGAGTGATTCGAAAGCTGAGTTCCCTATGAAGAGCCAGAGCACCATGTTCTGCCCAAAACATCATCCAAGCATGAGTGCTGCAACCCTGTGAGGGAGAGGGAAAGACACCAGGAGCACCACGGGAGCATGTGCCTCGTTGTCAAAGAGGTCAAAGAGCATGTGCTTCATGACAGCACTGTTGGCTCCCAGGAATTCCTCATGGGAGAGGTAGTTGCAAACAACTAACAAAGTAGTTGCCATGAAATCAAATGGTGTCTATTAATTTTAAACTGGGCATATGTACATGCCTGTTATATTAGAAATAGCAGAACCAGTACTAAAGGAAGAGATACAGTGACCGGAGGTTTCAGAACTTAATTCTTCTAAGTGTATTAACTAAATTGTATACATTAACCACACCTTCCCCATTCCCTCCTCTCCCATGCAGTATGACATATGACATAGAGAACTGTCCATAAAATGCATAATAAAGAGGATTTGATCCTAAAAGGTTGAACTCTGCCTGTTGCTATGTAAAAGTACTATGTGCTCTCTTGAGCAAAAACTGGATAAACAGGACTTTTTGAGCTATGAGGAGAGAATGTACTAAATGTACTCACAGGATAATTAATGTCCTTGCTATTATCTGTATTTTTGTTTTATCTAGTTTTGTTGAATCCTCCATTACCCTGACAACAGAGTGATGGCTATGTATACTTAAAACTCACAGCTTAATGAGAAAAGTTCATTTCACAAAAGGTCTAAAGACTTAAATGCATACCTTTGCAAATGGGAAAGCTGAAATTATGGTACCATTGAAAAAAAAGAGAGACCAATGCTGGATTAAATGGATGTGAAGGTATTGGTAAGTCATAGCTCTCATGAAAAGATGATGAATAAAAATAAGAAAGAACTTGAGAGCTATCAAGGTAACAGGAAATCTCTCAATGGAGAGTTGATGGGGATGGAAGGAATTTTATATAAGGGATTCATGTACATAATTCTGTGTATTGATTCTGAACTGCATTAGACCTTGAGCAGAAGAGGATCCGTAGAAGATCAATGACTTGCATTACAGTGACAAATATATCTCATGTTAGTGATCCCCTCCAGTCTGCATCTCTGTATCACAGTGGAGCTGTAGGAGTCCATGGCATACATTTTTCCTGTCAGCATTCCTAGAGAGCACGAGCACTGTGAACCCCTTTGGAAGTTAACACAACTCTGTTGACTGACATAGAAAGGGAATTTAGGACCATGGTTCACCTCAGATTTGGGGTCATATCATCCCTAGTGCATTTCTGTACTTCTTTACAATGCTACTGCATTAACCAGAGTATGAAAGAGAATAGTTAATCGTAATTTTTCCTGAGGCATTAATAAGTTGGAGTTCTCACTGAGCAGTTACTAATTCCCAGTGTTCAGGCTTCACATTCCTACAAAAGGTTGGAAAGGTTCCGTGCCAGATTTTGATTGTGAAATGAAAGCTATGTTCCTATACTACCCACAATGAGATACATGGATATTCTTCTGAAAGCACAGCAGACAGAGAAGTTGAGACTGTCACTTCTGAGGATTAGCATTATGTGATGGCTTCCACTTGGATAAAATATGTATCTAAATCTGTACTCCTGCTTGTTTATTTGCAGATATAGTGAGAACTGGTTGAGCACCCTGTAGCATATCAATGAAAACTCTTTGCTCCTGCAAGCTAGAACTGGTAAGACACACCTTGAGTGGCATGAGAGACAAGTAGGCGAGCAACATGCCTTTCACACATTAATATGCATGGCATATATTTGCATTTTGTTGAGCATAGGGTACATATGTCTAAAGGTCAAGATCCTGCTCAGAGGCAAGTCTTATAATTTGGAAATACAGTTTTGGGTAAGGGACCATAATACAAACTACTCTTCATCTAATTGTCCTGAACGTGCTGGTTAATTACATGTGGGAAGAGCTTCCAAGTAATTTGAAGAGTATCATTAAGGAAAAACAGACAAAGTGAGGCACCCTGTGCCAACATTGCTAGAGCTGGCTCTTTCTTAAACACCTCCTACACACTTGATGCTGGCAGAGCCATTACAGCTTGCACATTCCACCCCTACTGGTGAGCTTCATCTCAGATTAACAGCCGTTGACAACAAGCCATATAATTTATAAAGGGTGTGAATTATCTCTCACTTAGCATTTCTGCACAAACATTTAGAAAATACAACTTAATCTATATTTAAAAAAAAAATCATACCAGTATTTCAGCAGTCCCTGGGGTCTACCATAATGCTATTTTCAGGTTCATAAAAATGGAATGGAGAGCTAATGCAAGCAAAAAAGAGCATTCCTTCTTTAAATCTCATCCTTACCCTCCTATTCCAACCTCACATTTAAGTTTTCTTTCTGAAACAGAGGCTTAATAGAAAAAGACAACCGTTTTACAGAACCTCATACCTAATAGTTATTTCACTGTTTAAGATATGACCTAAACACAAATTAATATTCCAAAAGTTTTTTAAATTCTATGATATTTTCAGAATAATGTGCATGATAGTTCTTTTTTTGTTGTTTTTGTTAAAGGTTCCTGTAACAGGATTCTCTTATTATATGCTGCAGTTTCTAAGATTTCTGATAAACAAGTTTTTAAATGGGTTGAAATTGAGATCTAAAACATGATCTACTTTCTTATCAGCTTTTCAATGTATTTTATTTGCTTCTATTTTCCCCACACACACATCCAAACCCTTAGGCCATTCTTTTAAGTTATTAAATTAAATTATTAAATTAAATTATTTAAATAAGTTTTCCAAATATAGGATGATAATTTCCAACAATTTTGAAAAATAATTGAACCGAAATGGAAAGTTTTAAGGAAAGATTAGGCAAGAACTTGTCAGGAATAGTCTTAGTCTCAGGAAAAAGGTGTATTACATACAACATTGATGTTGAAGGCCCATGCAACAGTACCTTTTCATGATTTTTATTTATTATAAGCATAAGCAACCTTAGGCTAATGGTATCACAAGCTTACCTTGAGCTACAAACTCAAGTATAATATGGGAGGCTGTTCATTCTCAAAAGATCAAAAAATATTTTAAATGTTTTGCTCGAATGGTTTGGGTTTGGTTTTTTTTGGTTGGTTTTTTTTTTTTTTTGGTTCTTTGGTTGGTTGGTTGTTGGGTATTTTCAAGGGAATATTTGAAACTTGGAAAATAAACGGTTTCATCATAGAAAGCTTTTTCTTAAAATTCAATATTACTTTGACAGAACAAATTAATTCATTCTAAAATACCTTTTACAACTAAATACACATTCATGAGAAATCTGACATATCTCAAGCACTTGTCACATGTAATCCTTCTGGGAAATCTTGATACTTTATAAGCATTAATTCATTATCTCTAGAACACTCTCTTTTAGCAAATACTGCCTCATCTCTAAGCACGGGGAAATTGGTGTACAGCACAACTAGAACATCAAAATTATGGAAAAGTGGTGGTTGAGCTGTTAATAGAACCCTTAAGTCCCTGAAACAGAAGACATTTTCCCCATCCTAATAGGTATTACAGTTATCTTTTCTTTCTCCACGTGGCTCTTGGACACTGGTTGCATTCAGATTGGATGGTCAACTGGGTTTTTTCACTTTCAAAAAGTGCAAACCAGCTGGTTAACACTAAAGCAGGTCACCAAACACCAGGAAAGTGAGAGCTACAGAAAGGAAAGAGATGAAATTCCTGTCAATTTGCACAGGGAGCTCACCTGGGGACTCTGTCCCAAGTCCTGCCTTGCTAAGCCTTTCCAGACCCTCTATGATCACCATTAATGACTGTACAACGTAAAACCAGTAGGGATCTACATCTGCAGCAGGGATTATCTTTCACGGTACTGCAAAAACATTGTGATCAACAAATTTTGCCCAATGCACCTTCTACTGATGAATGGATGCCTAATAAAATAGCATAAACAACTACACAGCATGAAAGCTGTAGGCAAATTACAGGACATGGACACTGATTCCATATTTTTTTTCATTTTAGTTTTTCATTTTAGTTCATTTTTCATGAACTTCCGTATTTTTTTTTCATTTTAGCCCATTCCATATTTTGCCCATTTTTCTTATTTAGCCTTTACAGGCTATGAGAAATAAATGTAAAGTAACTCTCTAATTTATATGAATCAAACACTGAATGAGACCCGTAACAGAAAATATTTAAAATTATTAGGAAAATATTGATTGGAAAAGGAAGAGAAGATCCTATGAAAACATTAGGTGCTTTATCCTACATTATGCTCGAGTCAAGAAGGGTTTATAAACATAAAATGAACCAGTAAACTGCTCTCATATGATGAGGAATGGAGGTGGATACTTAGATAATCTAACATTTGTAGAGATAATCAGAAGGCATTATTTTCCCCTGTACACAGTCAATATTTTTAATCTCTACACAGATTCAGCATGCAAATATCACTTTAAAACTATTCTGTTTCTTTTATTCTCCTTATCAGGTATTGATCTATATTTATTTTAAACCTCTTTTGGACTTTTTTAAAATGAGCATGAAAATTGTTGCTTTTGTTTCACAAATGCATACATATTAAACAGTTAGATAATCCAAATTACGCTCTAGTGGAACAGTTTTGAACTATGTATGGTTACCTTGCCTTCTGAAATATAGGAAGTAGCAATCATCATAGCAGTGATGAAAATCTTGAGCCAAATGAGTAAGTGAGTAGACATGAGCTAGTTGTAAAGATTCTCTCCCAAATGCAGGAGGGGAACCTCAGAGCAGCCTTCCCACTGAATTCTCTTTGGGCATTGCTCATATATGTAATCTCAGCAGGAAAACACTTTTTAAAGACTTCCCTGTCTTCACATCAATAATAGAAGCCTGGGGAGGGAGGGGGTGTTCCGTTAAGTACAACGCCAGTTTTTGGCATCTCTGATGTAACTCAAATGAAACTTGAGCAGGGCAAGCCTAGCATTATCCATAGGTACCTCAGGGATATTGAGACAGCAGCAAAACCTGCTTAACCTGTTTGCTTTCCCATACTCCTAGGTTTTACCTAGCTGCCTTATGCCAACCTCCTGCTTAATTGTTTGATTTAATTGTTTCTCATAGAATAATTGGCTTTTTTCTAACCACATCAACAGCTGTTATACTGTTCTGGGTTTTTTTCTTGCTTTCATTTGTAGTCATCATATTTTGTTTGTTTGCTTTTGACATTGAGGGGGTTTTAACTCATCCTGTCCTTAATTTAGGGCCCTTATGTTTCTCCATTCCCTGTGCCATAGAAAGAGATTAGGAAAGCCAGAAGATTTCATGAGATGAAATTAACCAAGATTCTTTCAATTCTGTCTTTTCACTGTGTTGAAAGAAGATGGGATCAACAGCCTACAAGTACTGTTTTTCTTTCATATCCTAAACCAAGAAAAGTGACAGAAATAATGGGACAGGTCAAATTGCTCCTTTGAAAGGAGGGGCACTGCAACGCCAATACAGCTGCTGGGAAGCACTGCAGGCAGATACTCAGCCCTCCTTTTGTTCTGACAAGTATGAAGTGAATAAGCATGAAAACCTAAACATTTGTGTAATTTCTGTGATTCACTCTTTCATGAACATCTGCAGCCATAGCAGTGATTAAATTTAAAAACCCGAACAACAAAAAGCTGTGCTAACTAAAGACTGTTTTTAGAATGCCACTCTAAAAAACTCCTTCATGCAAATGATGGTTCCTCTCATGTCACATCCCATTTCATGGATCCAGTTCCATCGACCTTTGTTCAAAAACAGGAACAACAAGCACTTTCCTATCATGCATCCCAATGAGTACAGTACATCACTGCTTTTTTGGAAGGATATCTCTTAACTTGTTGGAACTTGATTGTGCAAAGGCACACAGTATTGCATGTACTTGCCTGTTAACTGCTAAATAAAGGTCTTAATTGCTGTATTTTCAGCTTTCCTCTCACTTCCCAGAAGGCATAGCCTGTGTTTTAGCTGCTTAGCAGCAGGCTGTTATTCTGATCACGTTTTATCCTATCAGGACTTTCTCCCTTTCCTTCTCAGTTTGCAAATAATTCAATTACAGACATGACCATTTGCCAGCTTTTACTGATACTTGGTGGAAATCCCGTTATTTTCACTCTGCCTGGCTCACACAGCATGACTGAGAGCCTGCATCCCTAATACCTGGTGCACAGGGAGGTACTTGCAGAGGAGCTGGGCAGTGTCCAAGCCTGTGGCACATTCCTGTGTGCTGGAACCCACAGCTCAGTGCTTGACTCTCCATGCAAAGCTTCTGCCAATGTCAGCATATAAAATCTTTGGTACTTTAGCTCGTATCTGTGTCTACTGGCAGCTTAAGTTAGAAAGCTAAGCTCCACATTTTTCAGAGTGAGGTAGGCATATGTGCCTTCTACCACTCCAGTTCTAGCCTTACTAGATCAGTGGCTCTGGCCTGGGAAGTCTTGATTTCTGGGTGTTTTCTAGGCATCATGATTGCAGTTTAAACAAGCTCATTAAAAGCCTGCGTATGCTCAGTTTCGGGTGGTTTCAGTGTGGCTCATGTGGTGCTGACACCAATTTGCCACTGGGCTGGCTACCTCCAGCCCACAGCCAGGGGACAATACTCACGTCACAGCCACAACTCTGACAATGCCAGACTTTACAAACAAACGTGGGGAATACTGAAGTTTGGGACAAAGTACAATGTCTAACTGCAATGGGGGAATGATCCCCAAAGATGGAGAAAGAGAGAGGATGCCTCTGAGACAGGAGAATCAAGGCTCAAAACCAGAAAAAAAAAGTCCCTAGTTCAGTGTTCTATAAACTGCCCTTCAGCAAAGTTAAACAGACACCCAGGTAACTCTCACCTTCCTCAAGGACCTGGAGAAGCAACTGACTCTTGGTTGCAGAAAGGCACCTTGCTACATTCAGGACACAGCACCTTTCCCGCTCTTGTGCTGGTCCTTTCTCACAGAGTTGTCCCTTACTTGGTGCTGGGCAATTGAACTGCTAATCCAGTTCATCCAGACCCAACTGCATCCTGGGTTACACCAAATGCAGTGGTGGCCACCAGTTTGTGCTCCGGAGAGACCCCACCCGGAGTGCTGTCCAGCTTTGGAGTTCCCAGCAGAAGAAAGATATGAACCATTTGGAGTACGTCTAGAACAGGGCCACAAAGATAATTGGAGGGCTGGAGCAACCCTACTGTGAAGACATGCTGAGATATATCCACATGCTGTGGATATTCAGCATGGAGAAGAGAAGGCTCCAGGGAGTCCTTAGAGTAGACTTCCCTCCTGAAAGGGGCTTATAAGAAAGATGGGGCCAAATAATTTAGCAGAGCTTGTTGCAACAGGACAAGGGGTAATGTTTCTAAACTAAAAAAGGGTAGCTTTTGACTTCACATAAGGAAGAAGTATTTTTACAATGGGTGATGAGACACTGGAACAGAAGGTGGTCCAGAAAGGAGGTAGATGCCCCATCCCTGGAAACATTCAGGGTCAGGTTTGATGGGTCTCTGAGCAACCTCTTTTAGTTGAAGATGTCCCTGCTCCTTGCAGGAGGGTTGGACTAGACGGTCTCTAAAGATCCCTTCCAACCCAAGCCTTTCTATGACTTTGTAAGTCTGGCCTCAGGTCTCTCCTCTGCATGAAGGAATACAAAAGCACAGCCCCTGTTTCCTAGCTCCATTCATCGGGCCCTGAGGAGAGCTAGCTGGCTTAGCTGAGCCTAGTAGGACACATGAGAACAAAGTGGGATGCAGTCTTTCTAGAGAGAACATGCACTGGAAGGAACGGGGTGCAGGGTGTGTTCAAAAATTTATTCTTTTCTGTTAAGAAGAAACTAAGAAAGCCCTCTAAGTAAAATGGTGTTTTCACACTCATACTGATCTGAATCAATATGATCCTACCACCATGACATATGCTCACATCAGGTTTTGTGCACAGGTGGGAACGAAGTGGCAGGACTAGTTTGAATCCAGGACTGTTTATCACTTTGGAGACATTAAAAAAAAACCCCACAAACCCCTCAGAAAACAAAACAACTAAATATAAATTGCCATTTTGCCTCCATGGCTTCAACCACTGATCTGTAGCACGCAATTAATTTGCAAACAGAATTTCTCTTTTGAAGGCCTATTCCACTATTTTCCAGTATATATGGCCTCACACTTCAGACTTACTTTTCATTATGGAAATATTAATTTTTATTTTGTGTATTTGTTGAATATCCTGCTCATGACAAACTCACAAAAATATTTTTCTGGAGCTCTGCAATATGACAGTAATGGGGCCAATTTATGAAATGTTGATGTTTCCTCCTGCCAGACTGCCTAGCTCAGTACTTCTGCTATACTTGTCAGACATTCCAAATACAGGTAATTAGGTTCTATGGACATGATTTTAATTGACTGCTGTGTCCCATGTTGTTGTGTTTTCCTCTACAGTTGCAATGAGTTGCTGTGCTCTTAAAGGAGGCAAGGAAGAAGAAATGCACTTTATTAAACGTAATAAGACACTAGTGAATTATGGTGAAGGTACCCACAAATTAGTGTGTTGTGTACTCCTCCCTGAATAGATCTCACCTACCTGAACAATGCGTTGTGAAATTTCCTGTCTCATGCTATTTAGAGTTTTCAGACTTAAGGTGGGGGTTGGGGGTAAGATTGCCATGATAATAGTGCCTACAGCTTTTATTGCAAATATTGTGAATACACTGGTTATAACCTTTATGGAGCAATCCAGTTCAGGACTGTGTCATTGGGTCTGAACACGCATTTAGGAAGGATGTTGCTCATATTCTAAGACAACTTGAATCAGTTTGTTACAGTCGCCTGAGTAATTACTTGAGAATTCAGGATCCAGAGATGGATCCTTATGAAAAGTGTTATAGCTTCTTTGATTTTTGTACCACTGATTTGGATTTAGGCTTTACTAACTAGTAAAGTACCAAGTTTAAATTAGAACCATTGGACCCTGTCTGGTTCTGTCCTTCAGCCAAATATATGCTTTACTTAACTTCCCACACTGTGACTCTTCCCAGCTCCTAACCCAGTGCTTCATATATTTTGACCAGATTGATCTGCTTTTCTGTAAACAGCAACATACTGCACATTGTGTCACCAGACCTCAACCTTTGCTAGTACAATTTCCCTATGTACTCAAAGAAAAATAGAGGACGTGATTCCTAGCTTCAGGTTCTTGCTTAGAATAATGGAATGGCTTGGGTTGGGAGAGATCTCAAGGATCATCTAGTTTCAACGCCCCTGCCATGGACAGGGACACCTACCACTAGACCAGGTTGCTCAGACCCCCATCCAAACTGACTTTGAATACTGCCAGAGATGGGGCATCCACAGCTTCTCTGGGCTGTGAGTAACTGTCCTTCTCTTAGGATGTGTTCCACTGTGCAACTGGATGTTTCAGGAGAGGAAAAGACAGAGCCATCTGGATTTGTTTACCCATACTCCTGTAGCGATAAAAATAAACAAAAAAGGTAACTGTTAATTGGAAAGAACTTTGCAAATTCTGAGGCTACAAATTCAACAAATTAGAAAAGTGCTGACAAATCTATTTTGTTAAAATTCTGTTTGTAATAAATTTAATCAAAGACTGAAAGTCATTTTTAAGCCCATACAATGACATTAGCATAGGCTTTCAGTACAAAAAACTTCAAACAATCTGTTTTCCTCTCTCTACATGATGAAACACAGAAAATGAATAATAGAATGAATATTTGTGTCAGTGAAAACGAGAAAGATTTTCAACAAAAGAGGGGGTTTTTCAACATTAAGTTAGAAAGTAAAATATTTCTACTTATTTTCAGAAGAAAGGTATTCTCCATTTCAACCAAAAGTTGAAGAGTTGATGCAAAAAATGTATTAATTTCTAGAATTTGACATCTTCCTATGGTAACCTGTTATCAAAATATATCATTTTTAACCATAGATTTTGAGCTGTCTCTAATTTCTGATTATTGGTAAAGGTAGGACCCATCCAGTGTCCTTTATACTGAGTTATTTAGAGGAAGTGAACACTGTAAGATATATTACATATATGTTAGAAATATTTGTTACCATGTCCTATGATAGGTAGTTGCTGCTCTCACTGCCACAAATATTTCTCAATATATGAGTTTTATGTTTATGACATTGCATATTAGAGAAGTGTACTTTTTATAACATATATTCAATAAGTAGAAATCATTTTTTCATTTCTAGAGATAGCAATAAATCTTCTGTTGATGCAAATGTTGGTTTTAACTAAATGTGACCTTTTGTCACTCTTGAAAACAGCTTTACTGCCATAAATCAAAGTTGGTTTGATTTGTTCACTCTGGGGCCAAGTCAAATGATCATTCTACACAGCATGCACATTAGTTCACTCCCCAGGTCCAGCTTACAGCAATCCAATTACTTTCCTTGATGAAGAAACCTTTGGTCAAAAAAGAGACAAGTTTGCTGACAGCTGAGTCAGGTCTTTTATTCTTATATGTCACATCCCAATTTACCTATGACATAGCTTTTATGTCTCACAAAAATATCTACGTGTGGCAGGTTGTGAAGCAACCATTCCATTATTCACCTGTTTGTCTCTTTTTGCAGCATCTTCTTTGGAGGACAGAGCATGCAGCTCTTCACACCCTCTTTTCCCGGAACACTGCAGGGTTATTTGTGAGAAAATCAGCAACCCTGCTGTGCATACTCAGGCATCCTGGGAATTCTGTTAGTTGAAGCTGAAAAGTGCAGAAGCTGTCAATCAGTGTGTATTTACCAGTTTCCCTTCTCTGTCTAAGACTGATGCTGTTGGAGAAGACTAAAGACTTTGTGATGAAACAAAAAACCAGGATGCCTAATGCACAATTTAATCAAGATGACTTATTTTTCCAATTTTTTTTGTCAGCTTGTATACTCTTTCAGAGTTTCCATAATACCTCATACACAATACAAAATAAATTTATGCATAGCTCACAACATAATGGGCACATACAATCTTTGTATTTCCAGAAGAGTTCTCGCCTAATTTCCCCTCCTTTACTCAAATTTTTCAAGATTTGTTTGTGATCAAATATGTTTAAATATGATATCCACCTGCCTAATGGAAATTTCCATTTAAAAAGGTTAACATTTCAGCCTGCTCTTACAGTACTTCTTATTGAGATATTTGACTTTTCAAGTCTGAACGTTAAGTCTTCTTGACAGAGGTATTAAGTCTTTCACTCAATTATGCAGCTAGTCTTATCCCAATTCTTGTTCCAGTCATTTATTTCACTCTTCTTACTCTGCCCTATTGTTTTCTGCCCATTTTTTATCCCATCTCTCTTGATGAATTGTGAGGATTGACACTGTAACTATGAAAAGCATGGGGTTTTTTTCTTCCAGCCATGACGCAACACGATTGCTTGTCCTGACATTTCTGTCCTTCCATTTTTTTTCATCTGCACTTACTAGAAATAAATCTCAGATCCTGTCTCTTTGAAAAAATTAAAATATTTAGGAAGGACAGCAGTGTTTGTACCTGCTGACAATAGGCCTTATGGGAATGGATAATACTGGTTTTTTCCTACAACCTTAAAGGGAAAAAAATAATTTTAACCATCTATTTCTATCCTTTGGGTTTATTTCTCACATTCATCACAATTTAACATATGTTTCAGGTTTTAGAATTTCTTCTACTAACAGAAACTTTCATTACACGTCAGGTGTTTCTAACTTTTAAAAACTTTGTATTTGATCAGCTTTCAGCTTTGAGGAGATAAGTGGTACTGCACAAGAAACTGTCTTACTTTAATTAAAACGCTAAAATCTGAGGTATCTACCTCTCAACTGTAAAACGATTTTGAAAGGTAGCTTAGTCACAGAAGCCACTTTTCAGTTATGGCTGCACACCTTTTTGTGTAGAAAATGCACTTAGAATTATCTTTATCGGGCCAAAACACCTTTCCCACTTCATCTAATTCCCTGGGAATATTTCTGTTGAAACATAAGAAAAAATAGGAAGATGGTGCTTTCCATCAGAGTAGCACCTTAACCTATGTATGGTGTCTCCTATGGACTGTTCATATAATATGATAGTTTTACTCAGTTGAAAATGGGCCAAAGGGTTGGAATTAATAAAATGAACAAAGGATTAAAGAAGTTTAGACCCTTTTCTTCATTACTTTTCTGAGCCTCTTAACTCTGAAATTTTTTGTCGGTGTGGATCTTAACAGGACCAAACTGGATATCTTTTTCCATAACTTCTATAAAATATTAATTTGGAAATTACTTCTACAACTGTTGTGTTAATGAGACAGACTGAAAAAATGTTTCATCGGGAATTACTATGCTTTGGGTTTTCATAGTGCTAAAAGCAACAAGTGTCTGATGCTAATAGAAACTTTAAGACATTATAGTATTAGTAATAATAATATTTTTTTAGATTACTGTGTATTTGTAGTAATTAAGGCAATGGCTTTCTCACACATATCAGGCTCAGTTGTTCATCAGCTACTGTATGTGGTTTAAAATGAATAGTCTTTTTCCAGTCTTTTTTACTTTACAAACACTTGCCTAACTATGAGGCTGAGGCAGCTGAGCTTGTTCAGCACAGCAGGGGGAAGGTGAAGGAAGTTCTTACAGCACGTGGCAGCCACGTGAAGGGTAGCTACAAAGAGGACAGAGCCTAAGTCTTCTCAGTAGTGGCAGTCAGTGTGGCAAGAAGGTCAAAGGAAACATGGAACCTTGAGAGGTGCATGGCAGTAATGAAAACACAGCATAACAAAACCAACCAACCAAAAAAACACTGGGAGACAACGCAACACTAAAACAGGTTGTCCCATTCTTGGAGGTTTTCCAAACTCAGACAAAACCGTAGCTGAATGACTGTTGTATCAGTGACAGTGCTGCTCTGAGCAAGAGGTTGGACTATATATTATCTAGAAGTCACTTTCAAACAACATTTCCATGATCTGAGGTCTCTGCAACTTTTGCCTCACCAAACAGCCCAAAAATAAAAGGATCTCTTCATTACCAGCAACATTGGCATATGCTGAGAAAAATCATAGCATCTCCCTCTGCCATTCCAGACCCAGTGAAATTACTAAAAATTGAATGTGTAACTCTGCACAAGTGAAATATTGCAGTTCTTTTTACACTGATTTTTGTAGCTACAATGCTGTCCTTGTTCCTACAAACTACACAGGCTTTTGAAGTTGTGTCTATATGAAAATGACCATCTCTCCCAAAATTCCACCACATCTACCACAACATCAAACCTGGTGAATTTATTTACTCTAACAAAGGTCTTCAGTAGATGAATTCTAAAAAATTCTCTAGGCACTTTTACAGAACATTTTGGCTGCCTGTTTGAGGGGGATTGAGTTTTAGAATCAATCATTAATGAACTAACTTAGATTTGTGTTTTTAAACCTGTGTAAGACAGCAGATGAGACCTTTCGAACTTTCAAAGTATTGTAAAATTAATTGTGGATTTTTTCTTTTTTTTAAATAAATACTTGCACTAGACAGTCCAGAGTGCCCTTAGCTAAGCAAAAACACAGAATGATGGCATAAAAGAGCAAAATTCTTCAAATCAAAACCCAAGTACCTGCAGATATTCTCAGTTTATCTGAAAAGCCATGCCTTAGAAATTACTCAATTCAAGTGGCTTTTCCACAGCTCATTTTGGAGCTGACATCAGTGTGGGCCTTTTCTTAGATGGTGCTGTTGTCCTTGTTACAGTTACATTTTCTAATGTCAAAATACATCAATTGTCAAGAGCCAGTGCAGTTTTGTGGTTTTTTATTTTGGTTCTTGCATTATAAATCTCTAAGGCCAACTAAATCAAAAGCCTGAGAGAATGGAACAGGACTTTAAAGGCCTTAAATTCAAATAATGTAATCTTCTTTGAGTACTGGTTTGTGAGGACAAGTTGTCCGATGTGTATTGAAATCTGTATCTATTCCAACAAAGTAAATTAGACACTGTACGGTCTAGTATTTATTTCAAAGCATATTTTGACAAAATGCATTATCCATTATAAAACAATAAGAGGACAATTTACATTAATATAGCTTGAGATTCCAAACATAACTGGAGGATATGAAACTCAGAAAAAACAGACATTGGCAAAGTGTTAAAAAACAGCTTTTAAAGCATTGAATTGAAGAGGTTACAAATACTGTTGGGGGAAAAAAAGGAGAAAACCTGAATACTCAAGAAGAAACAATATCTAGCATCTTTTAAAAGAAGAATGTAAATTGTCAATTATTAAAAAAAAAGATAGAATGAAGACAGTGTAAGAATGAACCACTCTTGTAGTAATCAATGAAATATTTCATTTTATCTTAAAGAGAGTTTTGTGTAGAGATAAAAACGTACTACAAGTTAAAAAATCTCAAGCATGATAATATTCTTTGGAATTAAGTCTTCTGAATTAAGTCTTAATTCAATTTCCCATTTGAACTTCTCTAGCTAAGGTCTTGACTGAAACTTCATTTAATTGCTTTTGTTTTTTACAGTACAAGGACAATTAAATACCTTCGCAGTAAATATATTTTACAGAGCCCTGGAGAATACAATAGTAGTTGCTAAGACTGCAATATTTTGCTCTCAAGCTGAAGGGTGAAAATATTTATTCTCTAATCACCTTTTTTTTCAGTTAATACCTTCTCTCTTTCCACCTCTTCTGTCTCTCCCTCCTCACACACCCACATTACCCAAGTGGTATTGAATGTGTAGCTACTTCAAGAGAACAGAGAACAAGTGTCTCTAAGTGACATTCACAGTTTTCTGATTCCAAGTGAATCCAAGGGCTGGCAATGCTATAGAAGTAATTCACACTTCCAGTTCGGCTAAATCGCCTCTCCTAGCTGACACTAGAAAAATCTCTGTGTAGTTAAGAAGGATACAGCCTCAGTCTTAGATGCATATTTAAATAATCAGATTTAAAGAACAGATAAATGCTTGTCTTTAGCAGACGCTCTACTAGGATCATCTTACACTGGTCTAGATGTCTCACCTGATGAAAAAAAATAGTGTAAAATATGAAGATGATGCTATTTTAGTAGCATCAGGACTATAAAGAATTTGGGACATGCCCTTGCATCTCCGTACAAGAGTAAAATTCCAGACACAAAGACTTCACAGCAAATAAATATTATTTAATGTCCTGCTGGTAAGTTTAATACTCCAGCAGTTACATCAGCACAGAAGGGACCAGGCAGGCCCTCATAGTAGGAATGAAAACCAGATGATTTCATGATATGTATTAGTTATTTGCCACCGCTATGCAGCTTCTAAGTAGGCAGAATCTCTTCTGAGTGCACAACAGTTGCCCTTGACTCAGATTCACAGTTCCCTGTTCCAGCATGGAGCTCAGTTGTAGCAGTTAAGAGCAGATTTTCCACTTTAAAAACTGTCTTTTAAAGGGGCGTAAATCACAAAGGATATCACAGAATCAGTGGGTTGGAAGGGACCAGAGTGGGTAATCTAGAGCTCATTGCAAAGGATTGTGTCCAGATGGTTCCTGGATATCTCCACTGCAGGAGACCACAACTTCTCTGGGCAATCTGTGCCATTGCTCGGTCACCTGCACAGTAAAGACATTCTTCATCATATTCAGGCATCATATTCATATGCACAGGAACTTCCTGTGAATCAGTTTCTGCCCTTTGACCCTTGTTCTTGGCACCACCAAGAGCCTGGCCCCATTGTCTTATCTTCATCTTCATATTCAGATACTGATAGAAATTGATGAGGTCCACTCTCTTGAGGCTGAACAGTCCCAGCTCCCTCAGCCTTTCCTCATAAAAGAGATGCTCCAGTCCCCAAATAATCTTTGCCAATCTCTGCTCAACCTGATCCAGGAGTTAGCCATCTCTCTCATCCTGAGGAGCCCAGAACTGGACACAGCACCCGAGATGTGGCCTCACCAGGGCTGAGTAGAGGGGCAGGATCACCTCCCTCAACATGCCTGCAATGCTCTAATGTACCCCAGGATACTGCCAGCTTTCTGGGCACACTGCTGCCTCATGGACAACTTGTTGTCCACCAGGACCCCCAGGTCCTCCTCTGCAGAGCTGCTGTCCAGCGGGTCAGCCCAAGCCTGTGCTGGGGCCTGGGGTTATTCCTCCTCAGGTGCAGCACCCTGCATTTGTCTCTGTTGAGTTTCAGACACTTCTCTGCCCATCTCTCCAGCCTGTTGAAGCCCTTCTGAAGGGCTGCACAACCCTCTGGGGTATCAGCCAGTTCTCACAGATTTGTGTCCTCAGGGAACTTGCTGGGTAGGCCTCTGCCCTTTCATCCAAGTCATTGATGAAAGAGTAAACAGTACTGAGCCCAGTATTGTTTGGTATATCTACATATATAATACACCAAACAAAGGGTAGCCATGAGCAGGTTATAACAGATAAAGCATGGATTATACAGATTGCTTAAAAAAGCTGCAGGAAATGAACTCTGGCAGTACATCTAAAATGAACAAAACTAAATATAGAAGTTATGAAAAAGATGTTTTAGTAATGGATAAAGTTAAAAATTATTAGAATAATGTTTCAGAAATCTGTCACAGACAAAAAGATAATGGTATTAGAGAGTTTTGAATCTAGCCACATACATCTTAACATGTGTATCGAAATTCATGTGTTCATAATTGAACAAAGAAGAACAGCAGAAAGTTTATACTGGTATGCAATAAATAAAGCTCTATACTCATTTACACATCTTTGGTAGATCGATGAACTAAGTGCCTCATACAATTTCCATTAAAATAAAAAAAAAAAGGAATTCAAATTAAGTCCCTACAAGGCACTTAATAATGTTTTTCAATTAACATTGCCAATATGCAAACCAGAGAGAAATAACCTTCACTTTTATGTTTACATGCAACTATGAGTGTTGTAGTTACATCTTCTTTTCTTGCTGAAGAAGCAACTTCATTCTGGAGATATTTCAACAGAGTTATTTCAATAGGTCATTCATCACAAAAAAAAGGCTGAAACATTTTCAATATATAATAAAGTCTTGTTAGGGTCCTTTCTCAACTGTCCAGCTCTCAGTTTAGCCTCTAAACCAAATATAAAACTTTGTTATTAGCATGAGCACTTCAGAGCTCTGTGTTGCAAAACCTCTTTGTTTTTTAACAGTAAATCTGACACAACTATGGTTAGGCTGTTGTGTTGTTCAGCAAACATCTGAGCCATTTTGCCATGTCTTTGAAAGGCAAATGTATTTTCATGGTAATACACTGTGAACTGTGCTGTTGTGTAAAGGTGTATTTGCACTCTCCTCCTGTGTTTCCTTAAAATTTTCTTATACAGGCACAGGTATGCTGGAATATAATATGGATAAAGCAGAGATCAAATATCCCATAATATAAGAACAGGCAAATACAATTTAAAATAGGGTTTTTAAATGCCAGGAAAGTCCTCTCATACTAAAATTTAGAGCAGAACTTCATATGCAGAATAGGTGAATTCACATAATAAAGCAGCTTATGCTCTATCAGTATAGATGGGGAATAAAATTTTCCTAAAATACTGAGAGCATAAAAAATTCAATTGCTGTACATGTATTTAATAAGCATTTAATTTAAATGGAGGTTCAGGAAAGGTTAAACACAATTGATGTAGGTAATGAATAATGTCACGGTGAAGGTCCAAGTGTAGTATCTTTATGATAGATACCTATGCTAAATCCACTTCTTTAAAATGTTACATTATAGACAGTCTTCAAGGCATTTTGAAGGCATCTCTGGCATCAATGATGCCAGTATGCAGTCTCCAATGACAACTGCACATGAGCACTGACTCAATGAGAGCTGAATTAGAAAATACAGACTCAAAATGTCTCTCAGAGCACAACAGACCAGAAATACATTATTATAATGTAAAGAGTTAGGTACATTACATTATATTTATGCATATGTGGAAAGTCTATTTAGAAAATAGCCCTTTTATTACATATAAAATAAGTAAAATTTGCAGTTAAAGTCAACAGATACTGTTCCTGAAGATGAAGTCCAAAGTAGTCTGAAAGCTCTTGGTTTAGATCATCTTGACTGACACCTCAACCTGGTAGAAACCTTTGACCTTAAACAACCTCTGTATTGGTTTTCTTACCAAAAATTAGTTAATTTGAGTTTTGTGGGACTGAATTAGCTAGTGTTTGTGAAACACTCTGACACCCTAGAGAAAATGAATAATTCTGCCTTACAGCAGTGTTTGAATAATGTGAGGCAAATAAGGCCATGGGGTATACAGTGAACAATGAGAAGCAAATACAATATAAAACTGCTCACTGTTGGAGCACTGTCTCTCTTCACGCTCAGTGAAGCAGGTGACCTATGGAACTAAAGTGCCATAGTACATTCAGCGAAAGATGGCTGAATTAAGGTTTCCTGGGAAATCTTGGTTCTGGCATTTCCTATCTTTTGAGTACTTGACTCTGCAACCTTAATAATGTTCTTTGTTTGCAAGATTATTTGTGTTTTAAAGACATCAGTCATTACAGTATCTAGGCAACACCAATGAAGTACAAACATCAAATCCTTCATTACAGAAGAACTTGCTTGCTTTCATCTCGAGGACATAATCCACAGCACAGTGTATCCCCCAGCAGGCTCCCAGGAGCAACTCTGTCACTAGTAAGGCACCTACAGAAAGTGGTCTGGTTTTGAATGCTCCTTTAGGTTCGAGGACAAGCTTATCTCTAGCAGCAGAATGATCCACAGGGATGCTCTGCCTTCACTCCATCGGAGTTGAAGCGTTCATTACTTACAGTGTCAGCATCCAAGGCAACAACTGCAGGAGGAAAGCAATGTAAGGGAGCCAGCTGGAGAAGCTGAACAGACAAACTCTACAGGCAAACAGGCATTTTAGGGTATCACGCTGAATCCAGTGTTGCATAAGTAGCCACTTTAGAGCAAATTAAGATACAGCCTATTTCCTTCCATCCATGCTAGCTGCTGGGTCACTGAACAGCAGTAAGAAGCTGTAGCTTCTGAAAAGCTTTCAGATTTCATTGGAGTAAATTATAAAGTCCATTTCTGTGGTAGTTAATGCCATGATTTGCTTCAGCAAAAATTTGACTGACACAAACCAGGTAAAATAGGATTTCTGAAGAAAAGAAATACATATATTTCTACATTTTATGAAGAGGCCCTGTAGACCACAGTACACCACGAAAAGCTAATCAGAATACACTGTGAGAAAGATGCCTGGCCAGGCAGATCTGCTGGGTCTGTCTCTGAGGAAGGAAGGTACAGGAGGGCTTTGCAGCCATGTGTGCACAGCTGGTTAGTGTGACTACAAAGTGACCCTCTGCCTGGTAGTGCCTGAAAGGAGGTGGAATTTAAAGTCATTTTGCTTCCAGTAGACCTGTGCCTGAACCAGACACAAATGGTCCTACAGGCTGAGTATAACCTGTGACAGGGGAAGATCATTGAGAGAACTCACCTTTTTCAGTGAGTATAACTCCAGGTAAAGAACAATATAGATGTTCATCTTACTACATTTGTTTTTATTTGACTTTTTCCAGAAAAGACACTCTGCCATGGAGATTCCCCTCTTGCTTGCTGTTACAACTCCACCAGGACTTGAGGAATACGATGTTGCCCATCTCTCTTTTGAATAATGAAATTACTACCTACCTCCAACACTATCTTCCTCTTATCACTCTCTAGTATAACTCCTTCAGGATGTATGTAACTTGGCTTTTGAGGGTATTTTAGATATGTAAACATTTATCCTTTTATGACTTTTTTCCATTCAATTTCTATGAAAAATAAGGGTAAATTTGTATTTCTCTGGAATGTAACTGACTGTGCATCTAATAACCAAGGCTATTTGGGAGAATTATCTGCAAAACAATAACATTTTTTTATAATCCTGATGTTTATGACTTCACAATGAATAATTAAATATGACCAAAAACTTAAATAAAATTTATTGTCCTTTTTTTTTTTTTTTTTTTTTTTTACATTTGGGATACCATAACTATCGTACAAGAATCAGTATTACTTCGCTTTTGTCGACTCTCACACCCATTTCTTTGAGGGATGATAGCTGCAACATGGTATCTCATGTGAATTGTATCTGCCTGAAACCCGGTGAGACTGATGTGTCTAGTGAAAAGCTAACACAGAGAGATAAGTTTTTTTCCCCTTATTAAAGGTTGAAGGAGAAATGGAAAAGTCTTTTTAATACAGGAAGCATTATAATGTAAGAACAGTTTCTTTTGCTGTGTTACAATTTATTTTTTTGGCTCCAAGTGATAAATGCTCAAACAGAAATGTAAGGAATAATTAGGTCCATTTTGTTGTTTGCCTAGATTTCTTCAGGCAGAAAAAAAAGCTCCGAAACCAAACCAAACCCAAATCAAAACAAAGCATTCTGACCATTGCTGAAATATTTTATTCTCCTATTGGCCATTTAATACATTTTTCTACTGGTAACACAAAAGGTTCAATTTAGAACCCAGTACCCCCACCTGGAGTCGAGAGGAATGCTTCTGAAGACTTTATTGGGAAGAAATTATTCCGAACATTAATTGCTGATGGAGATTGAAGCTGAAGCTGACACGAGGCTGGTGATGAAAGTAAGGAGAGGGGTACATGACAATATAACCTCCCACACCTATATAATGGGAAGTTCCACATAACAAGTGAGCTGCTGCTGGGTGAGCAGAGCAATGCTGTCTCATTTCTCCCTCTGCCCTGTGTCAAACTGTGCTGGGTCTGCACCAGCCAGACAGCTGAGGTACTCCTGGAACAATTCCACAGATGCCTTGACATGCATCTCCAAGAAGACATTAACTTTACAAACCTTCATCCTGTTGGCAGTATAAAAAAGATTTCAAGGTGATTGCCTTAGACATCTTTTAGAGGTCTAAAAGAGGTCCATACTTGGTTTCATTATGAGTAGTGCATGAGATCTGACGTTATCGGGTCCTAATAAGCGTCACTGTGATTTACCTTGTGTCTATCACATTATGACTAATCCATATGTAACTTGAAAATAATGACGGTGTATTAAACTTTGTTGAACATTCAGGGTGCCAGAAGTCTGGTTGAATGTTCTAATCCAAAACAAAATACCATTCTTGTGAAAACTAAAATGTCAAAATAATTTGCAATATTAAATGCAAAACATTGATTCCTATTTTGCTGGCACAAAAGCAAAAATTAATTTAAAAAGCCCCAAAACCTACAGAGTGAAATCCTGGTTTTCTTGTATTATTTCTTGGATTATTTCTATCATAACAATACTAAAAATTATCCATTAATATTATACTACGCCGCTAGGTACTGCATAAATTTAAAAAGATATTTCCTCACCTGCAAAAGCATAACTCTAACGGAGAATAATTAAAGACTTTTTTCCTCATAGCCTCATCACAAGAACATATTTTTTTTTCAAATTCAGACAGATGTGAAGGACTGCATGTAAGAGATATTGCAAAGTCAGTATCCCAGTTCTTTTAAGTAACATTTTGAAAAGTCCTGAGCACTTTCAAATTTTATATTCCTTACTTAACTTTGAAGTATTTTGTCTTTCTCATCACAAAAAGGCAAACCCTTGGAGGTGGCACGTCTCTCAGCCTTTTCCCCCTATGTCACTGAAAACAGAAATTTTAGGCAAGAATATATTGCAGAGAGGTTAGCTTTTCAAGATTTCCTTGGAGGGGTTTTCTGTGTGGTTGCTTATTTTTTTTTCTCTCTATTTTTTTGCTGTCGTTGGTTGTTTTTTTTTGTTTTGTTGTTGTTGGTTGGTTGGTTTGTTTTTTTGCATGGAACTGCAGGATTACACTTGAGCTTGGCTATAGGATTTACTAGCCTGCTGATGAAGCTTTTGGGGCTTTCGTGGTATACAAGCCAAAAAGAAAATGAGCAAAGAGCAAACAAGAACCTCTAACTAATGCAGGAGACTTCTGAAGACCCCTGCAAAACTTCCAAACTCCTCAGCCTACATCTGGAACAAACATGAGACTTTGTGCAGCAAGCAGTTCTCACTCCTCTTCTGTTTGTTTCTTGAAAGTGAAAGGATCAGAAGGAGAATAAGAAAAACCAGCCATGCACTTAGGGTTGATGCAAACAGGCTGACAGTAACCAAAAACTACAGAAATCATAAATATCCTATTCCATTGCTGGTACTTGTACATTAAAATACTATATCATATTTTTACATGGTAATTAATATTTAAAATTAATTGATAATTAATTTTATTGTGTCTCTTTAAAAAAATCCTAAATTGTCGAAATTAACTCCTGAATTAGATTTTATTGACTTGAAAACAACAAAATCAGTCTTTACTCGGTGGATGAAGGAACATACTTTGATTGATTTAAACACTAGAAACATGAAGTTTTTCATGGAACTTCAACTGTCACATTGTTTTGTTTGTAAAAGTGCCTCATTCTCAATTTACTGTTAAAAAAAGAATTGTCAGTAGCCATTAAAACAGTTCAATATGCATAGTATGATGACAAGAATAACAACAAGATTATATGACAGCATATAGTCAGACTATAACTGTACTGCTCCATTTGGTTTGTGGGTTTGATTTTAAATGTTGAAAATATTATTAGCATATGTGGTTAATCAGCTTTAAAAAAAATGTTGATTAATAGCCAAAATGACCAAAGGTAGAGCAGTTTCTTGACATTGTGGTCTATTTCATTTTTACTACTGGATGAATTCATGAGACTTTCTGTGTGTATCAATGTGATACCGTCAATTTTCAAATCTATTTTCCTAAAACAGAGCCAAATGCTGCATGATGCAGAATATGTTACAGTCAAAGGACAAAAGGAAATCAGAGGAACACACAAATTTCTAACAAAGCAAGGCACATTAAAAAGAATGAACCTAACTCAGCTGTGTTAGTCATACAATTGCATTTCAGTAATGACTAGATATGTTGCTGGGTCAGACCTAAAAGCTATAGCACTATAATATTGCACAGATACCATGGAGATTAGGTACCCAAATACTTCTTTCTGTCAACTGAAACACCAAATTGCATAAATTGTCAGCTTTTATTTTGGCAATTTGCTGCTATCTTCTTCCAAGCTCGCAAACTGTGATAATGGATAGGGTGGGGTTGTCTTGTTGGCTTTAATTTTATTTTTCCCTTTAAACTTGCCTTCTTTAACTGTGATACTGCAGGAAGGAGTTTTTTAATGCTTGGCACTCTGTCAGAAAGGTAAACATCATTTTCCTGAGAAAAGCCAGAACCCTAAAGGCTCTAGCTGTGTACACAGCCAAGGCATTTCTTTTCAAGAGCCCGTAAGCATGAGGATGATCATCAGGTATGAGAAAATGCAATTGGAAAAGCACCAATGTTACAGAAATATTTTTCCCATGTTGTAACATGAATGTGAAGATTCTTTGCCTAAGTACTGAGTTGCGCATGAGTATGCTGTGAGACAGCCACCCTCAAGGCATAATACAGCTGAAGCTGCTGGGGAGTGAACTCCCCAGAAGAGTCATGATTTACTGCTGACCACACCTACAGCATTTATAAAATGTCAGTACAGCACATCATGGTGTGGGAGAGAAAAATGCAGCCAAGAAACATTTCCTCCAAGAGCTCTTCTTTTCCAGGGTTAATGTCTGATGTTTTCACTGAGTTTGTGTGCTCTTTTTCTTTCAAATCATAATTTTCATGTTAATAGCATTTGCAAAACACCTACTGTGTACAGCTCCTCCGGAGGGATTTTGTGGAAGGATTCCAAGTCCTTCTTTCTTTATGTATTTATATATATGAAAGAAGTTACAGTGTTTGTGGATAAGAAAGAGTTGGAACTGCTTGCATCTAGATGTCTTTTATTATCCACAGGGAAAACCTGGGTGGGTATCTAGGCCTCACTATGCCATTTGACTCTTTCTTTGACATGAGGGCTGATACAGCTTTAATGAAGGACTGTGGTCTTGGTATGAGATCTCACTGTCAAAAGGAGACATCACATAAAGAAGACATATTGTGTCTTCTAAGTCAACAGACAAAAGATTGTATTAGAGCTACTTGTGCCATGATCTGTGTGGTGGGAGGAATAACAGACAGCCAAGAGATCCCATGGGAGAACAGTCACTTCCGTTATTACCTTTTAAACCATTTCTAGAGGGCAGCTGCTTTTCCTGCTAACAGCCTGACAGATGGACTGGTGAAAGGAATCAATACTTTCTGGTGTGTTTCTCATAAAGGGAACACCCCACCTTCAATGGACACCTCCAAAGTACTGTCTGCAAGTGGCTGGGACATTTAAAACAAAAAATGTAGTGTTAAAGTTGATAGCTGAGGAGCATTTTCTACTTACTGAGCAAGTTTGTTTCTCTGTCAGAAATAACCATTGTGTTTTACAGGTATCCAGGGAGGATCTGTACAAACATGTCCCCAGCATGTAGAGTCACACCCTGCTGCACAGGGTGTGCAGCATGAATCACAGACAGAAACACAATTTGAAAGTTTGGCCTGGATTTTTTTTTTTTTTTTGCAGAGTGCAGATGTCCCACAGTAGTTGAAAAAGTTATGTGCAAACTTTACTTGGGAACAACCCAAGGAGCAGATTCCTTTTTTTCTGCAACATCCAGCTTATCAGGAAACATTGCCTTTAGGGTGTTACTCTCACAATTAGTAAATCCCAAGACAAACTTTGCAACATTATAAAGTGCCTATTTAGCACTCTATCAAGGGAAGAGTATCAGCAGATGACTGACCATGTATAGCAGAGGCTGGAAAAATGAGCTAAAAGATAAAATATTAAACATAAAAATGGCAAGGAAAAATTTACTTATTTATCACACAATTCTATTTTAGCAAATTTGGAGTTAGCCTGCAAGCACTGCACTCGGAATTCTGCTGGGATGCTTCTGATGAAAATTAAGCTAGTGCTTTTGTTCAAGTTTAGGTATTTTTGAGAAATAGGTTTAAAGCAAAATTACTTTTACACTTGGTTCACTGCCAGACACATATATTTGTAATTATATACTGAGTTTATCTATTTGTTGAGCAGCTGTTCCTAAATGACTGTAGGTGAAAACCTGGATTCAATCCCTGTCTGTCTTCATCCTCTTTGTTTCAGGAGAAAGAAATCAAATATTGCTGATAAACCTGGCCACGAGTGCTCTGCGAAGGGAAATAAATACACCAATAAATGCCAAATGCCTTTTTAGATGACAACATTAAAACAGAGAGGTGACATGTTTTGCCCAAGGGTAAAAAGCAGAAAGAGGAATGGTTGCTGTTCTCCTGGTTCATGTGAGTTTGTCTGATTACCAGCCATGTGTAGGGCTTGGAATGGTACCAAACATGGTGACTCCTTTGACTCACACCTTGAGAACAAATTGTGAAATTCAACAAGGACAGACAAAGGCACATAAACTCTGACAGAGATCCATGCTGGGGTCTGGCTGCCTGAGGGGCAGCTCTCCTGAGGACACCCTGGCAGTTCTGGTGGACACTGAGATGAGCCTGTGCCAGAAGTGAGTCCTGGCAGCTGGAGTGACCAACAGCACCTGGGGCCATGTTAACAGAGCATGGCCAGAAGATCAGGGACAGGTTTATTTCCCTCCATTTAGCACTCATTAGACTTCATCTAAAACATGCATCCAGCATTGTGCCCCCCTCTAAAACACCAAACACTGGTCAGCTGGAGCGGTTTTGGAAAGCACACCAAGACCATCAGTGCTGGAACGCTTGCCTTTGAGGTGAGGCTGAGGGAGATGGGCTTGTCCAGTCAGGAGAAGGCAGAGCTCCAGGGGAGATCTATAGGGAAGTTATTTGGGAGATAGAGCCAGGATTTTCCCAGTGGCATATCACAGGAGGTTGAGAGCAAATTGAAAGCTGAAATGGGAAGTTTGGAGTGGATAGAAGGAGAAATTTTGTCACAATAAGGATAGCCCAGCAGGAGAGCAAGTTGCCCAGAAAAAGTTTGTGCAGTTTTCAGACTCACCTGGGTAAAGCCCTGAGCAACCTGTTCTGACCACATCTGATCCTGGTTTGAGCAGGAAGCCTGACTAGAGACCCCCCGAGTTTCCCTCATACCTGAATTCTCCTGTGATCCTCTGACATTGACTCGGCTAGTTATACCTTGTGTTAACATTTTGTACTGGCAAGAACTCTAGAACAACTCACCCACAGCATGCAGCATCCACGGTTTGTACAGTATTCTTGAATGTTTTTTCACACTTTTGGACTGACAGTAGTGAAAACATAAACTTTAAAATATGAATTAGTATCTGTAAAAATTGCTCAAGAAAAAGAATGTTTTCCAATTGTTAGTATTAGAAAAATACACAATTAAGATTGAACTGATGTTCCTAATAAACAATAATTGAAATAATTCCATTATTAATATTTTAGGAGTACCCTTCTCATTTTACTTGGTACACCTGTTGGGTCTCTGCTGTAGAAAAACAACACTGTTGAAACCACAGTAAAAACACAAGCTTAGTGACTGTGTTGGCAGAGTTCAGTAACATCCAGTTACAAAATATACCAGGGATTGCATGACATAATTGTGGGTGCAGCATTGGTAATATCTATTTCTATAAATGCTCAACTATGTTGGCATTGTTTTTGAGGACACACCATTTCTAATAGTTTTGTTGTTGTCATTTTTTTTTAATTGAGCAACACGTATAACACGTACAAAGGGATGGCAAGAACCTTATGGATAGTATGAACTGACAATTCAAGGGTAACATGGAATTTTTTTTTTGACAGAAATGTGTTTCATTTTCATGCAATCCACAGCTGCTTCTAACTGAGATCCATTTTCAGATTCAGAAATTTTCTTCAGATTTCTGTAGCTGGCAGAAAAGGGTTTGAATTTGTGCATTTCTGTCAATATTAATTACATATTGCTCAGGCTTCTAGCTCCAAAAACCCACTGATGCAGTCCTCTTCAGAGATAATGCCCATGATGCCATGAATAAGCAAAGGTGAACTCTCCTGGTTCAAACCTGCTAGCTGGAGATTCTGACGCAGACGATCCATAAACTGTACTTACAGGTTCTTTTGTGACATATGAAACCCTTTGCTACAAGCCACACTGAAAAGAATGGCTCACCACTAAATCTAGAATTTAGAATGTATCTCCTCAAACATCTGCTCAGGGTAACTGCATGAATTTCAACCAGTGTAGCCCTGTGTAACCCTATGCAGTTCTGGAAATGACTGACCAGAAACTGTTGATTCTGAATACGTTCATACGTAAACGAGACGCAATACCTTGAATGAGAAACTCAACATCTTCATGCAATTACCTCTCATTGTCTTTCTTTTTTATTTTTGTGGGTGTTCCAGAAAGCTATTAGCACTGGTATAAAGAGGGATTAATTCACAATAGCAGTGACTGACACACAAGGCCGCTTCTAAGCCAGGGCTTCTGTCTTTTCACTAGTAGCTCCTATGTATTTCTTGTATCAGGCCATTGCACACTTTAATTCTTAAACTTTTATCTCTTCTGATCTTAGTCCAATGCTTATGTCTATCTGTTTTGCTGCTGTTCAGTCAGCTAAGTAAAAAAAAATCCGTGGTGAATACATAATTTTGGCTAAGCACAGATTTAAAAGTAACCTGCTTCTAAAATGCTTTAATTAGTTATAGGGGGTTGTAAACTCTAGGAATCTAAAAATGAAAAGAATGAGTCTTAAAATTGTTATTATTTCAAGTGATTCATCTCAGAATCAACCTGACATTTGCACACAGATTAATTCCTGTTTTTCTGTCCCCTTCCCAAAAATTCCAATGTCAATTCAAAGCCTGGAGATAAATTTGTAAATTAGTACGTTTGCTTGTTTTCCAGTTGCAAGAAGACAGCAGCTTGAAATATGAATAAATTTAACTCCGTTCCTTATGTGTAAGACAGTATAATGACAAATTCATCTAAACATGAATGATTAAGAGGTTGCTCTGAATCCCAAAGCAAGGACATGGCACATTCTCTGTAGTACCTAAAGGCAAATATACCACCACAGTCACCTTGTGCTGGGGCTGTCTGAAGCTGTTGAGGAAGCACTGGTCCACAGTCTCTACATCCCAGAAGATGCAGATAAAGAGCCAGCAGCACAGTTCATACACCTCTGCAGACAGATATAGCTCATGGTCCTCGATCCAGAATGGCAAATGCTGAATCTGAAAGCTAAGACACCATGGATTTTTATCTGCATTCCACCCCACTCACTGACAAGTACAGGACGCTTGAACGTAGATATTTCTTCTGAGCAGTCAAAGAGAAAAAAATAGCAAAGGGTCTTTAAATAAAACTGTGTGACCTGCTATATCTGACACCTTTTTTGGCCCTGGTTGTCAAAATATATATGCTTGCTTGAAGATGCTGTTCTGAGTATTGTTTCTACTCCTTGTCATCCCCTTTACCTGAGTCTCTTTCAAACTTAGAACACTGTGGTTATCCAGGGAGTGATTGGGTGCTGATATAAAAACATCTATGATAATCAAAACCCTTCTGCAGTGTGACAACCTAGCACTCTGCTTGCCTGCCTTCCTGCCAGCATTGCCTGGAAGTTTGGAATGTGTCAGGTGTCATTGTAGTATAACTGAACACATCAAACTTAGCATTTGGCAATAAAACCACCTGCAACTGTGCAGCTTAACATTTTCCTATTGGTAACCAAATATTCTACAATTAGAAATAAAATGGATCCTAAACAAGTCTTTATCAATTAATAAGGGATAGATTTTTTTAGGTATCTCTAATCCAAACCACCGAAATCCAATAATATTAAGTGGCCAAGTCCACGCCTAAGCCGTGTGTCCATGTCTCTACACATGCTTTTTAAAACACCCAATTCAACTTGCCATGTATCAGAACAACACATAGAGGTGAACAGTGTAATTTCAACCTGTGGGACACAAGCCCTATATAGTAGGGAACAGGGTACCATTTCTAGATACCAAAACCTTGTAAGAACAGCAAGAAAGTTCCAGTTTCACTGGTCTTAGAGAGATTTCCATTCCTGATAAGGATTAAAAGGAGCATTGATACCTTAGAGCTTTTGATTTATGTGCACTGAAGTAATCTTGGAAGGGTTAGCTATGGACCCATGGACATAAGACTGTGCAGAGGGATGCTCAGAAGTCTTTAGTTTGATCAGCATACAAAAAGTCTTACAGTCTTATGTTTCTGAATAATTTGAACCAGATTTTGGCCTTAGATGTATTGGGGTATAAGCCATTTGTGTCTGTTCATACAATTTTTTGGAGAGTTTGGTGTAAAGCAGGCTTTTATTGAGTACTAATGGTAGCTATATGCTATACTGGAGGTCTTCATCAAAGCCATGAGGTGTGCATCAAAGGAAATTCTCTTTCCTCTTGTCTTACATGTCACAGAACCTTCACCAGACACATTGATAGAATGGGAAATCCCCTTGGGAAATGAGTTTGGAGAGATAAAAACAAAGGTGAATGATGAAACAGAGACGAAAGGGGAGAAAAAAATAATTTCCCCTTTGTTATTTAGATACCTGTTGTGATTTTGTGCAAAGCAGCAGTATACCTGTAGTTCCTTTGATTAAAAAAAAAAGTGATATTTTTTATCCCAGAGAAACATTAACACTTCAGAGTGAACCATACTTACATGGGAGCTTACAGGCCCTTGCAGCATTTCATTCTGTATAAACAGTCAGCTATGCTGCAGAGGATGTGTAAAATTTGTAAATGTAAAGCAGTTGAAGTCTGCACATATAGATGTGCACTGGTCATCTGAATAGTCCTGTTAGAATCAGCTGAGCTTCCTGGGGCCTGGAGGTGCCAGAGAATGGTGCCTGCAGCAGTGAAGTATAGTAATTGTGTTTGCAATGGAGATTACAACTGTAATGTTATACCCACTGAAGTTCACACCCCTTTGAAAAAAGAAATTCCTCAGCAAGAAACAGTTCAAAGAAATGGAAAGAGATTTCCTTTTACTGAGAAGTTACAAAGAAGAGTAAAGAACATAAGGGGCTGAAAGCACTCAGAAGTTATAAACAAATAACACATTATCAGTATGGTGTTAGATCTGCCAAGAGACCATGTCTCCTAAACTCTGGCTTCTTGCTTCCTTCCTGATGTGCTGACAGCACTGAGGGCAAATAGATGCTGCACCTCAACCAAGCAGCTGTGTCCTTACACAGTTACTATGTGAAAATGTCTCTCTGGCTTCCTTCACAAAATGCTGTGCTCCAGTTTCAATCTGCATGAGCCACTTGGGAGATGTAGGCCAGGTGCATTAGCCTCACTGTCCACAGAGGAACTGCAAAAGTAAAATGGAGAAGCATATTCGACCTTTATCAGAAAAATGGGGAAAAAATGGTGGAAAAGGAAATTTAGACATTTTGCCAGAAGAATACAGACAAAAGTAGATATGGAAGAAGATTATGGAGGAGAAGGAAAACTATGTTTCTTGGCATGTTTAAAATTGGCCATGATAGTTTTACTGATAAAACCACTTGTGAGGAGCAGTCCTACACTGCTGGAAGGTGACAAGATGACCTGGTAATTTATTTCCATTTGCATATTCTTTGACACTAATTTGGGCTACTTTAAACTAATTTTAGGCATCAACAAAATCTATTGCTCATTCTGAGACTGCAAGAAAGAACAGAACTTATCAACCTGAGTCTCTGAAGACCCATTTGCTGATATGGAGAAGGTGTTTCTTTCTGATAGCTACAATGGCTGCTAAGAATTGGTAGCTCATATCGCTCCAGGAAAACCAGATGTTTATCACAAAAACCAAAATTTAGAAAATGGTTACTGCTGTTGCTAAATGCCTAGGAAATTCAGCTACACGTATATTTCCATACCCTGTTTGAACTGGACCCATATGGGGCTTCAAGAATCAGGTAAAAAGTGGCAAAGGGATTGAAAGTAATAACTTTGACTGTCCTTATGTTCCACTATCTTTAGATGACTTCTTATCCTTAAGGACACTGTACAAGTGACAAGTGTTATCTTCCCTAATAAATCTCAGTCTGCTACAAGAGGCTGTTTGGAAGGGCAGGATAGAGGTGTATGAATCAGACAGACTCAGAATCAGACAACCTCAGATGAATGGCCAACAGCAGCCAGAACAAATGGACCTCTTCTCAGTTCTCATTTTTAGCAGAAGTCTCTTCTTTCAGCAGCAGCTGATGGCTGATGGCAAATAAATCTGTTTGTGTCATGCAGATTCTTCACAATTGTTTTTCTTTCTCTGAAATAGAGACAATTTCACATTCATGCTACGTATTCTAAGAAAACAGCAGTATTTACATTAAATTGTCTTAAATGAATATAATGATATTGTATAAATAGCACAAATGCAAGGTGAGTTCTCATTAAAGTATTAGAGCCTGCCCAAAGTTTTGCGGCAGCCTTCATCAGAACACACGGCAAGTTGAAACGTTTTTTCCTCGTGCTTGGTTTGTTTTGCATTTGCATTCCTACCTCAAATACACCAAGTGCCTAGGGCTTTCCTCCAATGATGAGGACTCTTCAGCCATTTTAAGGATTTCTGTGGTCTCTGGAGACTTCCTACTTGAGGCTAGAGGTGAGAAAGCAGATATGAATTCCACATTCAAACCTGGGGGTTGAGAGGTAGCTGAACTATGGTGCAATTTCCTACTGTGTGAGTAAGAGAGGCTGGGCAGAATATTCAAACCCAGCCTGTGGCTGCTGCTGTAGTCCAAAAGCTTATATAGGCTTAGTGCCACTGCAGTCTTTCCCAGAAAAGGACATCTCATCTGTCAAAGAGATCATCTATTAGAAAGTAGGTGAATTTAGCTTTATTTTCACATTGGCACAGAAGATAAGGAAGTTTCATTTTCCACCTGAGTCTTATGACAGAGGGATGTCTGTTCAGGAAAAAAAAATCAAGATCAGATTGAGCTGACAGCAATTATATACAAAGCTATTGTCACCTGCTTGTGTAATAAAATGATTTTCCTGACATCCTTCCTTTTTGTTATTTCTGTTCACCACAGCCAAGTAGAAATAATAATTTTTTAAGAAGTTTAAAAAAATAGGAAAGACATTTTTGTTGGAAATTTTTTTCAAGAATTTGCTTCTGCTGAAATATTAAAGTCCCAGTTGTGAAGGAAAGGGGGAGGTGAGAGAACTCAGATTTCAGCTGCTGAGATCTGAAAATATTTTCATGGTCTGAGTAAAACATGGAAATATTGACATTCAGGCAAGTAATACTGTTTTTGTTGAAAGAAACTATCTTCAAAATTCAACTGAAGTCTTTCAAATAGCTCTACAGAAAATATCAGGATTTTATTTTCTTGAAGAAGAGAGTTATTATTGATCATAACTTGTAATAGATTCATGTATAAAGCATTTTGCAAGTTCTTCCATATAAGTAAATATGTAGACTACTGGAGGACTTTTGTAACTTTCTATTTCTCCTCTATTTCTGAACTGAGATGGATATAAAGTATCTAAGTTAACACTGTAAAGCATACATGTAGCTTTGATTGTAGTTTTCAGAAGTTGAAGATTAGTTGCAGTAATTTCTGACTAATATCAAACTTGATAGGTATAACCTATCTGATATTTTGCTAAATTATGCCAACTGATTTCCTTGTCAAGTACCCGAGCATATTAAAAAGTATTTACAAAGTCAAAAAGAACTCCGGATGTCCGCTTATTATAACACTTCTAAGATGATTGTATCGCAGAGGCTGACAAATCAACATGAAGAAAAGATTATAGTTTTCCAAACATCTGTTTTGTGTCACTTCTGCTGTACAAAGCACTCTAACCACAGAAGTCTAGATAAACTGTCTTTGATTACTTCCCACAGGTGAGACTTATAGACTCTGCTTGTAATAGGCACACTCATTTTTTTCTCTTTGAGCAGTGCCATTAGAGATGATTTCATGAAGGAGCAAGCTCATATTTTTTTTTAACAGAAATACAGTATTTCTGTCAGAAAAGAAAATGAGCTGTCTTCCTCATGCACTAACATCTGAGTAGTTTCTTGAGTAACAGTTGGTTTTAAAAATAACTATATGAGTTCAGGGCACATGATCTTAAGAAATAGAACAGACAAGTACAAGATTAAAATACAAAAAAAAAAAAAAAAGAAAAAAGGTGCAGAATCAATTTGCATTTGTTGCAGTTTTTCCAAAGTATTTGTAGGGAATTGTAAGCAGTACTGCACTAACATGTAACATGTTTTCTTTGTCTCAAAGAACCTACAGCTCTATTGTAGCACGTCAAAACATAGGATTAAAGGCCAAACTAAGTAAAGGTGTGAGATTAGTACTGTGGATTAGAAAGAGGAGAGTTAGCTTGGAGATACGTGTTTGGGGACAGCAGAGTGAGAGAGAAGAGGACCTGATAGATGAAAGCAGGAAAGATGTCTAGCAGGATAGAAGGAAGGAAGCAAAGCAGATAAAAGCAGCAGGAAAATTAAAGGATTGGGAAGAACAAAAAAAACAAGAGAAGGAAGATAAAAGCAGGGGCGAGGTGATGAGATATGCAAAATTCTACTCAGACACTTATAAAATAAAAACACACCCTGATGTGTACAAAACTTATCCACACCTTCTTTTCACACACAGATCACTTACACTACCTGATAGTCCCATAGATATGCACTCCATTTCACTAATATAAAGGCATATAAAATCCACATCCAATCAACTTTCAGTCTAAATCAGATACAACCCTCAGCTGAGCAGCAATTTATATACACACTGAACTTATTAACATGAGACATCACATTGATTATTAGCAGGGCTATACGTTGTCCTGAAGCTTGGTGTGTAAATAACTACAGGTTGAGACCTCTGATGTGTGCACTTCCCACTTTATTTCCAGTCTATTGCTATTACTAAGAACCTAGCTGTCATTAAAAAATATGAGTGCACTGCTGGTACACAGCATGACACAGCATATGTAAGTGTCATCCTGTGAGATCTTTGGGTGGTTAGAGAGCTGCAGAGATAAAATCAGAAAGTGGTGTTTGAGAGGCACTGCTTTCATGTATACTCAAGACTGCAGATATTAATATTTGGGTAAGAGTTTTCTTTTTGGTTTAGTAGTCAAACCCATCTTGCTCTGAGGGTCAGCTGGTGGCAGGATAGCAACAGGAAATAAATCACAGCAGTGGACTAGGAGGCTGAGGAGAGACCTCATGGCATTAGCTTCCTGTGTTGGGTAGATGCCTGAGAGGAGGCTGTGACCCCGTGGGAAGCCCGTGGAGAGACGAGCTCACGCTGGAGCAGCCTGTCCTTGAAGGACCTCACCTTGTGGAAGTGGCCCGTGCTGCAGCAGTTTTGGGGGGACTATGGCCTGTGGGATGGACTCACCCTGGAGAGTCTATCACCTGTGGGAGGGACCTCACACTGCAGTGGGGGAAGGACTCCTCTCCCCGAGCAGCGGCAGAAACAACTTGGATGAACTGAACATAACCCCCATTCCCTGACACACTGTGCTGATGGAGGAGGAGGTCGAGTTGGGAAGAAGGGAGGGGTGGGGTAAGGTTAAGGTCTTATTTTACTTCTCATTATCCTGCTCTTATTTTGTTAGTAATAAATTCAATTAGCATCTCTAATATGAGCCTGTTTTGCCCCTGACAGTATTTGGTGAGTAGTCTCTACCGGTTCTTATACCAAATCATGAGCCCTTCATTATATTTTCTCTCCCCTTTCCAGCTGCAGAGGGGAGTGACAGAGAGGCTTTGGTGTCCAGCCAGGATCAATCCATACACTTCCTCATGAGGGGAAACAAGGGGCAGGCTCTGAGCTCTTCTCTCTGGTGACCAGTGACAGGACCCAAGAGTGGGAAAAGTCAACTACTAGAAGCAGAAGCCTTGAGCAAGAATTCACCATTCTGGCTGCATGGAAGTGCAGTAAAATCTAAAAAGGGACTTGAAAGCTTATATAAATGAGTGTGGTGAATGTTAACACAAGCACACATTCATGGGGGTGTACACAGTCATCTAAGCAGAGAGACATACATGTAGATATAATGATTGAAAGGAGGAGTGATAGCCACAACTAAGCACCTACACATTTTAATCCTAGGAGCATTTAATCAGATGCTTACAGCTCCAAGACCTTCATTTGTACTGTTAGTGCATGTATTGTTTGCAGCAGGATGATCTCGCACTGCAAAAATTTTTCCTGATCTACTGAATCCATGCAATCTAATAGAGAATGAGATTGCATGAAAAGGTAATATCCCTCCCAAAAGATTTCTGCCTCATTTAAAATACGTATTTTGTGGCTCCCAGAATAAGGAAAATAAGGTGTAAATAGAGATGGTCAGCTTCTCACACTCTGACATATTTCATGGGTCTTGATCAATATGTACAGTGTATAATTAATCTAATAAATCCTGTCACACTTGACCTGGGTTTGCACTTCTCTCCAAGACACACAAATACAGCACTACCCTCAAGGTCACTGTCCTGCTGACTCACTACCAAATAAAATTGTCCTGCTGGATGAGTCTGCACAGGTGAGGTGAGGGTAGACTGTTAGTTGTTCCAGCCCTACGGACCCTTACTTCATTTCCAGACATTTTGCTACAGGGAGGGCTTAAAATGGAATCAATCTGGTGTATGTCTTTCATGCATTGAAAAGAAGCATGTTAAAGGTGTCAGTGTTCCATACTGTTGCTGTACCTTCCCCAGCTTTAGAACTTTTCTAGCAATTGTAGTGGGCTGTCTATCACACTGATTACAAGTACTGTCAAGCTGCCACTTCCCTTCATTATGTGCACTGACTCAGTTACCACAACACCAGCAGCAAGGGAGAAAACATCACATCCTTGTTCTCTCTCCTATCCCAGATTTTTACAAGCAGTTTGGCAGGCTTAGAAGTGATGGTGGCTAAGTTCTGTTTAACTGGCCTGAATAAGAATTGCGGCACTAGACACTGGCAGGAATTACTCCAGGACCAAAAGGGCTCTTACTTTAACCTGTGTCAGATATTGGTTCCATTGGACAGACTCGCTGCTTGTTTGGAAAGTTTGAATATGTCCATAATATCTATTTGGAGATCAAGAAAAAATATGTGGCAGATAACTCCATCTCCAAGCAAGTTAAAGATGCAGAATCATGAGATATGTGTTCCAGAAACTGCAAAATTGGTCTAATGACTGACAACACTGAAGGGTTTGGTTCTAGAAGATAGGCAGGCAGTGATTTCATTCTAACAGTTCTATTAATTGCTTTAATAAAAGTTCAAAAATGAGTTAAGACAATTTCAGATTCAGACAGTTGCTCCTCTTTGAGGAAATAATTTCTTGAAGACTTCGTGGTATCTTTTCAGCGATAGTGGTTGCAGTATTAAAAATGGCAAATACATCTATAAACCATGGGCACTACAGCCTGCTCTGTCATCCTGCATGTTCAACAGGTTTCATGTAAATGGCTGAGAACAGAAATTTATAGGTTTCTTTTAAGTAGTGCTTTACCATCTCTCATTACCCATCTCATCTCTCTGCTCTGCCAGAATATTTGACTAGAATTGCATCACCTAGCTCAAGTAGTGTCATGTCATTGGGTTAGTATCTGGAACAGCATGTAGATTAAAAGCTGCATAAAAGGCTAATAAATAACATTATGCTGTCCATAGCGAAACAGTGTTCACTTTAACATGCTGTTAAAATGTTCTTGCTAATATACCAACATCATAAGACCTGTGATTTCAGTAGAGGTCACCTACTGTTGGAATTCAGTATTTTTGACTTTTTTTGTACCCCTGTTTATGAACCAAAAGTTCAATTAGGCTTATTGGTATCACAGAGTCCAGGTCTATTAATTTTAACTACTGCACAGTTCTGCAATTCTCAGGTTTATTTTTAGTTGAACCTTATGAGTTTTAGATTTTAAGGGCAGTTATAGGTATATGAAGCAGGCCTACATAATACAATTGACGGGAAAAATTGTGAATGCAGTGGATTTAAATTGAAAAAACTTGACAGATAATATTTGTTTACTTGGTATATGCATTGTCTATTTAACCCAGGTTCTATTTTAATAACATATAAGAATGTCATGTATCCTTTTTCAGATGCAGAACAATTGTTATAAAAGTAGATACTTGCCAAGTTACTGTTAGAAAAACTATTAAAATAGATGAAATTATATCTCAGTCAAAGGACTGTAATTTCAATTTAGTAATTTTCAGCTTAATTCCACTATCAGTGTGCTTAACTTTACTCCAAAATTTTGGTATTTTTTAAGATGAGGAATTCTGTGTTGTTGGAGGCAGCAAGGTCTTCAACACGTCAGTGAAGGCATTTTAAATCTTTATTACTGTCTATGTTTGACTATAGGGCTGCTCTAAAATATTCTAATGTTTCTGTGTAAGTCGAATTTCTTTTCCTGATCGGAGTGACTTATACAGTGTCTCATAAAAAGTGTAATATGTCCTGGAAGCCCTTGTTCACAACTATGAAATTGTTAGTATTCAATTGAAGTTACCGAAGTTAAATCTCCTGTTGTTTGTACATGAATTATTACCCTGTTGCCTACCTGGCATTAGTGGCTGCAGGACAGAATTTCAGGTTAGGAATATATTTACACTGTTGGTTTTTCTGTGACTGCAGGTGGTGCGGACATACCTGAGCGAGGCTGCAAAATCCACCAGGAAGGCTGAACAAATAGTTTAGAAATCAACAAACACACATTGCTTCACTCTGCTGCACTGCTCTGTGAGGGCCTGAGTGCCAATACCCATCTCATCCATTTAAAACTAGCTTAGACAGGGCTTTTGAGTCTGCAGCCAGCCTTCAGAGGGTGCATATCAGGTCCACCTTTGGAGGAAGTACAAATGATTCAGGGACTAACTCACTCATGAGCTTGGTGAAGTGACCAGTGATCTCAGTGCAACAGCAACAGGCACTCCTGAGACTGCAGCCTGTCCAACAGCAGTTAAGGTTCATCAAAAGAAAAAGAAGCAGAGGAAGAATTAGGCCATTCCATAGGTGTTAGACTGAAGTTGCAAATCCCTGCATACTGAAAACCAAACCAAACCAGTTATTTATATGACCTAACTGCAATGAGATTGATCTGACATCGATGCTCATATTAATAGTGTTCAATAGATCTCAGCTGGTATTCCAAACAATTTATTACTTTAGCTTGATCAGTGCATTAAATTACACGACTTCAAATAAACATATTCCATTTACATTGCCAGTCTTTTGCAATCATAGTTTATAGGGACCTTATTACAGTCAGCTATATATGTCTGTGACTTTGATGAGCATCTACCTTCCTCCTTGACATGTAATATTAAAATTATGGATTTGTGGGGAATTCCATTCTTTGTCTAAAAATATTTAATAGAGATTTTTCTTCTGGCTTATTTCATGCTACTGAAAGCACAAAACATAGAAAGCATGGATGGTCATTTCAGAGCCCAAGAAAAATGGTAGTTAGTTGTTTTCTGATTTCAGAGAAAAGCTACACCAAGCGTTGTCTGTGCCAACTTCACATAACTCCATCAAACAGCAATGTCAACTGGGAAACACTGTCTGCCAGATGTATCCATTCCCTGTTCTTTACTTCATACAAATTTCACTTGCAAATTAAACTTATTTCTTAATGGATTAGTAACATCCAAACACAATTTCAGCCTAATACAAGCAGTGAAGGCCAAGTGCGTTACTGAAAATTTAGAACTAAAACAAAGTCTTTTAGCCTCACACTGTCATTGAAGCAGTCACTGAGTTACCTTTGTAGATATATGAAATCTCACTCATCTATTATATCTAAAACAATGTCTTTTCACATCCCATCAAAGTGTCAGCAAAGAGCACTTCTTATCACTTTTATCACCATTTATAAAAATGGTTCTAAACTCCCAAAGACATTTAACAGCCTTTGGACAATTTGCCCTTCAAATACTTTGATTAATATCCTTGAGCTTAAACAGGCTGCCAATTTAGAGATGCTTCTTCCATCTTAAGTTAAGCTTGTTTCTTAGTTTGCAATGTTGGGCAAAATGGAATTTAAGGCTTCTCAGTATTTACTCAAGAGAACACAAGCCAGGGAACAAGTGAGGCTTTGATTTCACCATTCCTAATATCAGCCATGCATGACCACATCCCTGAACTAGACAGACTCGTCCTGGGTCACACAGGGGTACACAATCACACTGCAGAGGATGAATGGGCCGGCAGCCACAAGACATGGTGCACTGATTTGATACCAGCTACAGGGAGACAAATGATAACTTACGGTGAATTAAATTCCATATACCATGGGGCCTATTTATCAAATACTAGTGTCTTTTCATTTCTATATCATCATAGTCAACTAAAGCAAAGTTTCACAAATCTCTGCACTTAAAAACAGCTCTTATTTGCCTTGATTTAATTTGAAGTTAATGGGAATGTTCACCTTGCTTAGGCAGGTAATGTCTTTGTATCCTTGGGACCTTGTAAGAACTGAGAAAACAAAAAAGATCTCAAAATTTTATATTTTCAAAATAAAAAATAGCAGCACTTCAGCACTGCAAAACCACCAGAAAAAAAAAAAAATCTTTGAAAAAATGTAAAACACTCATATAATATTTGAAGTTCCTTTTAATTGCAGCCCTATTTCAGCTTTTACCAGTAGCGGTGTAAACCAAAGTATCTGCCCAAAGTGAGATAAAATATAAGTTCCTTTTTAATGTGCACTGAGATTTTGAACCATTTTCCAAAACTCCTGAATTCCCAAAGTGTTCATTTCCCAATAGGAAAAAGGCTATATGGATAATGGGCAAAGTCTGTGATGGAATATAGGACCAGCTGGTTATCTGCTGACAAATACAGGCTCAGTTTACTCACTGATGGAGATCGCCAATTGCTGTTAATGAATTATGTTATTAGAAGCAGCCAAGCAGAAAGCTTGATACTGGTGCTGAATGACCAAACCTGCTGGCAATACGAAATGTTTAAACAAGCCTGTGCTTGGCAGTTGGAGGTGAAATAAGCTTTCTGTCAACATATTAAGAATGTAATGGTATTGTACAGCTATAGACCTGTACGGTCTTATTTTAACTACAAAAACCTGTGCCACAGTATATCTCAGAGACCAGACCCAAGTGCAGGAATTTAAAGCAGCTGGCAAAGAAAGAAATTCACACAGAAATGAAATCTTTATCATTTTACTAAGGCCCTGTTAAAAGACTTGGATTGTGATAATCAGCCCAGATCTCCAGGACAACCCACTGCACAGAGGTGGCTCCAGCAGCTCTAAATATTTTTCCAAGTTCTATCTTGTTTACAAATTACTCTTCTTTGGCAAAATGGTTAAGAATATGTCAATGGTAAGTTCCAACAGCCTCATATTCCAGAAATGAACTCCCAAGTTCCAGCATGTCCTACATGTCAACAACCTGGACACAATTAGTGTTTCTGACCGTGGCAAAGCATCTGTTGGCTGCAAAAGATTCAACAGTCACCAATCACACAAAATTATTCTGGTATTTTAAATAAGGTACAAGAAATAGACCAGTTATTATGTGTCTAATATGTGGTATGACATTCCCTTTTATTAAAAAGCACCATCCTTGAAAGAAGGCAGCAAAGTCCTTCATCTTGCTTTTCCTGAGGTGGTATGCTTCAATATAGTCCCTGTCCTGGTAAGCTGTCAAAAGCACCATGTAGTCAAGAGTATTTGGAGAAGAAACAAATAAAACTAGGATTGTTTTATGCAGGAACACAATGCTATGTTACAAAGATAGAAAGAATAAGAAATTGTAAAAAAAGTTTAAGTCATTGGTAAACATGCTAAATACCTACAAAATTTAATGGGAAGTGCGAGTAAAATAAAAATATGGAAAAAAGTCACAAAACACATTTATCCATCTAAAAGACATTTAAAGATGCAAAATAAACATATGGAATGGAAAAATGTAAGAATGACAGACACAGATTTAATATGGCTACTAGTACAGAATTCTAAGCAAAAGAAATGTAAGGGAAATAAAGGAAAGTAAAACTGGTAACACCTGAAAGTGATAGACCATTTCTTTAAAGTACCACGGTAAGAAGATGCAGGGCTTCTTACTGCTTATCTTGAAAGGAAATAAAGAAGCTAATAACTGAATGAAAATACTTTAACTTAAGCTTATATTCAATTCCTGAATTCAAGAGATAATTTTTTCTTGGTGTTTTCAGTTGCCAGAATACTTTGCTATCACTTTCCTTGTAATAAAATCTTTCCTGTGAACAGATCTGCTATAGAGAAGACTGCTTCCAGGCAAATTGAAAAAGCTGCAAAGAGGTATCAGTGTCTTCTACAGCAGTAAGGTGTTTACATCTAAAATAATTATGTTCATGTGCTAGCATGATTAAGAATGTCTGTCTCAATTTTAGATTAGTTGGACAGTAGTTATCAACAGATCATCTTCTTTTAGATCAGTTACTTTGGTTTCCATTAAAAGTCCCAAAACCATTAAAGCATAGGCATTGTCATTAAGTTCCATAGTAATTTATTCAGAAAGGATTCTCCTGTGCATTTCCTTTGCAGGAATTTCCCAATATACTGCTCAATAAAAAAAAAAAAAAAAAAAAAAAAAAAAAAAATTAAAAATTTGGCTTTTTCTCCCCTTTCATTAGTAGATTTCCCATTCTTTAGTGTGACTACACTTTACTACTGAGCACTTAAAACATGCCAGCAAGTATCTATCTACAAATCCTAGATTTTGGGCAGACCTTAAGAAAGGAGATGAGATTATTGCATAAGATGGAGCTGTACATAGGACATATGTAAGGAGCTTGACTTGGGACACATATCCATTAAAAAAAAAAGAGTTGCAAGAAAATTGCTCTTCAAGAGTCATTCATAAGGAATAAGAGGCCTTGTTTTTGATTCATAGAAATAAATGGATTTTCAAATATCAGAGAGTTACTTTGCAGAACGCCTGAGACAATTTTTTGTCTATCCTTTGCACAGGTTCTGGTCTCACCACTGATGTGCTAAACACAAAACATACAGGACCAAAGTCGTACTGAGAGAAGATAACCTTGACAGGACTCTGAGCACCTGCTATGGTAGAAAGGGGCGTGATTTCTGGGACTGATGGAAAACTGTGAAGCAGGAATACAGATGCTCTGTTGCAACAAAACAGGGGTACACAGAGGGGCATCAGCCATGATTAGGGTAAGCAGACATAGATTTCTGTGGGTCGCCTACCCTGTTTGCAGAGACAAGTGAGCTAGCTCCCAAGCAAGGTAACTATTGCCATTAAGTTACTGTGTGTGAACTAATTCATCCCTCTGAAAATTGGGGCTTGTTAGTAGAGGTGTGTCACCATGCTGATATAAAGACACCACTTAGCTGACAGCACAGGAACTGTGCTTGCATTTCCTAACGTGCACAGCATCGTGTGGACATTTCAGCTCAAGTGGTACTCCCTTATTATCTCTATAATCCACTCCATACAAATGCGTGCCCTAAAGTATCAGAGCATGGTCCCTTCCAAAGCCCAGAACAGCAGCGAAGCACCATTTTCCTCTTCTGGCAAGGCCTATTTGCAACACTCAGTGTACCCCATCTCTCAGATACAGAGCTAATAAACCCATTTGCTAAACACCCAATCACAGCCTCTCCAGGCAGAGACACAACTACAATACTGCTCTTAAAGTTGATCAACTTCAAGTTGTTTTGTGCCGTGCTTCGAAGATAAAAAGCGTGATACAAGTATTATGTGCTTTGAAAATGAAGCATGAAATATCTCATGCTCAGCACCCAAAATTAGGGAATGTTTTTGACAATTCTGACCTTAATCTTCATGTGTCTCAATTTCTCAGTTATAAAATGAGGATAATAGTGCCACTTAATTTTGTAGGGAACCATAAAGTAATTTTATGAAGCACTTACATGCCATGGCAAGAGCACAGAACAATCATCCATGAAGATATTAGATAATTTTAAATTTTATGCAGGATCTGCCTGTTGGATGTTGAGTAAGATCTGATATCAAATACTGGAGGAAGAAGAAATATGGAATAACTACCCCTTTACTGAATAAGGCAGGATTTCCAAGTGTGAAGAAACAATACCGATACAATCATGTAATTAAAAGCTATCTGATGATGTGGATACATAAAAAGGGCAGATTGAAATCTGCACAGGAAACCTTTTTTTTACATTCCTCAAATTTAAAGTACCTCACTTTCCAATCACTGTTTTGGTATGGTTTTTCCCTGTAGGCAACTTTATTTTAATTATAAGATTTTATTGCATAAAATAGTTCAAAAGATTGAAAGTTCTGGTTTTCACACAACATCAATAAAATTATTTTGATAGTCCTTTTTATTTTCCACATGTATTGCTGATTTCTTTTAAAGTGTTTTTCTATTATGATAAAATAATTTATTACTTTCATTATTGTTGCTGAAATCTTATCAGGAAGTTTAGCAGTTCATTACATAATGCATGAAGCAGGTAGAATCCATTAAATTGATAGAAAAATAAAATTCTGACACTATTGAAAGAATACCTCTCATTCAAAAAAATCCAACTGGTACCAAAAAGCTGTAAATGTGATTCATTTTTCAATACAATGCTCTTATGAATTTATGTGTACAGTAGTCCAACTCTCTGCCTAAGGGTAAAGTGAGTCTCCAAGAGAAGGAATTTTTTGTAGGTCACTCCAGGAAGTGTAAAATTATTTTTGACAGAAAATAATAACCATTGTGTATTTAGTAATTTGAATTTCAGATGCAATGCATGTCTCTTCAGTCTTAAATTTTCCTGTTAAGACATACCAGGTATTTGTTTGTCAGCTTTATTTGTTTGCTTGTTCTTTAAATCCTCAACTATCCCTATAAAATCCTGCAAAACCAAGCAATACAAAAACTAAACAACTTTCTTTCTGGAGAAAAAGGAAGAGATGGAACTGTATCTGCTATTTCATGAACTACTGACAAGGCTTAGCCAAAACTTTGTGGGGTGATGGAGGAAATGATGAAGGATAAGCAGTGAGATCTGTATTGATTGGAACATGCTTTTTATTTAAGAACATTAAATGCAGACTGTAGTTCATATGAATTCACACTTAAATAAGTCTACCAGCACTAAAAGTCATTTAACCTCAGATATTAAACACAATCAGGGTACAATATCTGAAGTATAAAGTTGTCCAATATAAATACACAATAAATGTCCAAATACAGAAAAATATTGACCTTAATTCATGACAACCTTTCCTGCATTAACATCTTTATTTCTCCTCCTAATACTTGAAGAAGAGCTATTTTCCAAGTATGAGCACCAGCATATTCTGGACAAATGCATTTAGTTCTATGCATAAATTACTTACTCCTTCTTATTAAATAAATCATCACTTCCATCTAATTTTCTTTTTAATCCTTCATTTTCAATAAATGTGCTACACACCTCATTTTTGTGTTACATTTGCTGTCTGGATATTTTAAGCTCCATATGGATTATTTGTATTTTCATCTGTATATTTCCATTTATTGTGATGCCAGAAATTCACCTGCATTTCTCAGCATCCTGGTTAATACATGTCCAGAATGCACTATCAAAACAGTTTCCAGTTGCTGTTGAGGGAAATAACACTGAACTAGAACTTTAATTTTACACTACATAGAATTAAATGTTGTACAAATCTCCTTTCTCCCTATACTCATATTTCCATTCTCAAAGCCAAGATCATCCTTACTGACAGGCATTTTCAGAAACCTCTCCAGGCTTCTTCAATGGAGAGTGTGACTTCTGTGTGTCTGCTGAAACATGATTATCTCTGCTGTGTTATTTTCTACCTGGCAATAGAGTAAGAACAATTCAGTCAAACTTGTAGTCACTCAGATACTTCTTACCCTAAATATTCTTGATTATTATACATTGTTGTATCTGGCTTTCTGCAATGCCCAACTTGAAATTAAATCAAAATTTACAGACATTATACGGAGCTATTTTTGCACTTTATTAGGCTATGGAGGAACATTTTGCAATAGTAATGAACAAACAGAAGAAAGGAGAATGAATTTTTTTCAGGAATAGCAGGTTTTATCAGGAAACTGCAGGATGACAAGGAAAAGAGCAAAATTTTGTCAGTGAAAACTACATTGCTGAGAAGGTACATTAAAACAGTATGTATGTGCACATTCAGTAAGGGGTAAGTGAGACTACAGAGGAGGCTATTATGTTATTTTCTTATAAACTAGCCCTTAAGGAATACTTCTATTCTTATCACATCTCAATCACTTGTATTGGTATTTCTCACTCATCATTTTGTCTCTCACTCTGTACTTTTGACAAGGGCAGTAGTTCCCCAAACTCAGACCATGATTCATTACAACTCTCCTTCACGAAAAACTATTTCTACTGTGAATAATACAGGAATTAAACACCTAATGTAAATGTGAATTTGGAGGTTATTGATCAAAATCTAAGTGCTATTGTTTACTCATCTTCCAGCTCCACTGTTCTTTTATTGCTGCCTGCTAGTAGGATATGCACAATAACAACTGGACATAACCTTGCATTTGTTGCACACACCTGTGGGTGTGGACACGTTGCATTCTGGTTCATGATGTAGAAGGTAACCAGCCCTTCACATTTCTGAGGTCAGCGGAAGCCTTCCTTACTCACTGCAGTCTGTGCACCAGTCTCCTCTGGTGAGCTCTGCTCATGGCTCCGTTGAGATTTGTGCTGTTTGTTAAGAGCCTGAACTAAAGCTGATTGAAGCAAGTTAAATTGGGAGCATTTTCTATCATTTCACTGCAAATCACAGTAAATAAAAACTGAAATGTCTGAAATGTAGTTGAGAGGATTAGAGCCAACAGAGAACCTAAGTACCTGAGAACCTTTTGATCTGATCATCCTGTGGGATGTGGCAGGAGGAATTCAAAGCTGAATGCTGATCAGGCTTATGAGTTAGGTGTGAAGGTGCACGTAAGGGCCAAGGTCCTTGTATGCACAAGCACAGAGCAACAGGCACACTAGAGTTTTAAAACGGAAAAATAAGATTCTCTGGAGCCAGTTTAAATAACAGTTAAGAAGAGCTTATTTGATGAGCAATTTTCAACACAGGAGCCTGAAATCCTACGTTAAGTCATCAGAGCCCCTTGTCATAGTTGATGGCTACTTCATCCAGGAATTCCTTAGGCTTTGATAAAAAAATGAAAGGATAGTATTTACTTCATTTGGAGAAGATTTTTATGGTGGCTAACATTTTTATGACAGTCTACCTCATTCTAGCTTGGCATATATTAATAGTTCAGCACGACTGAACTTAAGATATTTTCTAGTTTATAAACACATTCTTTTTTTCTGTATAAATAACTCCATTTAAAAACAAGTTTAATTCTTGGCAAAGGCAACTGCCAATTTCCATGTTCATAACCCAGCCACGTTTACTCAATTGCTCCTTAGTCTACGTATTTTTTTGCCCTGAGTTGAACTACCCTTATTTATTTACTAGTCAGATTAAGATTGCTACTTAAATGTTGATGTATTTGTTTGATCAAAATGAATTGCGAGCACATGACGTCTTATAATTGGTAAACATACGATGACAGCTCAGACCCGTCTTAATCACACATTTTTTCCATTTAAGGTAGCTGAAGGGAATGGAAAGAATCCACAAACATTTGAATTTATGAGTACGTTTTGTCCAAGATTATCTGAGATTAACCATCGCATATCATAGAGAACTCAAAGCATTATTTCACAGTGAAACATATCTCTTGCAGCCATATCAATGTTATTGATAAAGTACAAAAACTTTTCATCTTGTTGTTTGTAAACCTTTGACATAGAACTTCTCTCTGGTGTCAGATAGTTCACCAATTACCAATAAAATCTGACAGTATTTGTTTTGCTTGAAGTTTCGTAAGTGATAGTCATGTATACTGCATACATAAGGAATGCACACAGCATGACACCAGACCTAAGCTGGTGCTTAGAAATATTATGTATTTATCGGTTTCAGGATTTCAAGACAGACCTTAAGGACATTAACAGCTAGCTGAAGACTCCAGTGTTGGGGGTAAACAGTCTCCATTACTCTTGTTGTTTTAACTCCAAGGCAAATTTAAGTATCAGAGAAGTTAGCCATTCCATTACTGATAAAATCTGTAGACACAATCAGATAATAACATTATTTCATAACCTCAAGCTATTATTTCTTGCTGTTTCTCAGTTGATTCTCACATGAATTTGCAAACCTCCTCCATTTACTAGAGGTAATTTCTGCAGTGGTCTTAAGTGTTGATAATGTGAAACTGTTAAAATTATAAAGCAAAAATTTTGATAATCATCAGGTAATTCCAGTTAAAGACTGGGGATTATAATCTAACACACAATAGAGAAGCATGAAGAAATACTGCATTTCACAAAACTCTGGTAAGAATTTTAACATTCTAAGGATGCAATAACCTCTATCAGAATTGCAGCTGTTACAGGAAGGAAAATAAGGACAGAATAGCAGTATCAGACAAAAATTAGGCTGAAAAGGGTTTCTGGAAGTCATCTAGTTCAATCTTCTGCTTCAAGTCAGTTTAACTGAAAATATAAATGAGGATGTCCAAGGACTTGTTCAGTCATGTTTTGAAAACCTCCACAGAGGTGGATCCCATGCTGTCCAGGAAGCACATCCCAGTGCTTAACCGCCCCCACAGTGAAGAATTTTCCGGTGCCCAATTAGAATTTCTCTTGCGGCAACTTGTGATACTTGTCTTGTTGTCTCATTGTCACAGAGAGCACTGCCTAAGTGCCATTACAATGTATCCCCTTCCTCCCACAACCTCACGGCAAGAAACAAATCGAAACAAGAGACTCCGTATTTTATCTACTTGGGAATTCAGATATGTTTGGGTTTTCAGCTCACTTTGGGGATGATGATGATGAGGATCCATCGTTCCCAACTCTCATATGTCTCTGAAAGAGCTAAGAGGTGAAGATGGGAGACCACACACTCACCCAAATACTTAGTTGTAACCAGTTACTGTCAAAGACATGATGCTGAGTTAGATGGATCTGGTATAGCTACTCCTGTACCTGTATATTGTTCCTCTTCTGTAGTTGAAACATCTCCAGTTTAACCCAGAGCAGCTGTTCACAATTTGTACTTGTATTTGAAGCTTGCTCTGTCTATTCCAGGTTTGGAGAAGTTTCAGTGACCATAAGCCTGTCTGCTTTCCACATCAGCATTAGCTGACTTGATGAAAGACTTTATCTATTCTTAAAAATCTGAATCATAGATATTCTTAGTTTATCATGGTCATCACTACACTACTACATTAATTCTCAAGACACCTTGATAAATGTAGAATAAATTATGTCTGTTTCATTAATCGTACATGTAAATTAACAATTTCACACTGGTTATAAAGCATCAAATTCATGGGAACACAATTGCTGAGCTCATAGTACTCATAAGTGAACTCCAGAATTTGCTGTGTACCATTCAGCCAATAAACATCCACTAATCAAAGGGCATTTTTGTTTTCAGGACAGGTATGTGGACACTTAAGAAAACCTTGTATTTGAGAATGGAATATTTCTGGCACTTTTTTACTACTTATGCCAGTGATAGTAACTTCCTTGGCTGTAACTTCATTGGCAGTTTGTGAATCTACCCAGGAAAGAATAAACCTGCCATTTCTAGTAGCTGCATTAAGACTTGGGATGTTGGTACTTTAGAACATTAACATAACTTCCTTTGTTTTTGAGACTTCAATGTGATTTTATTATTTGATATAGGCTGCTCTACTCCCTGGTTTATTTTTCCCTTCTACTTCTGCCAGTATTACTTTTGACAGCCAGATAACTCCCAAAGACACTGTGAAACCTTTAATCCTCCCCAAATTTTAGAATAAGAAAAGGTTTAAAAGAAAGATGGGCTTGGGTGTATAAAATTCATGAGGACCACAAGCACCCAAGCAAACACTGGGGTAATATTGAAGGCTCCAAGTAACCAGCTCTAGGAAAAGTAGCTTCAGGCACTTCTGGGATTGGAAGGAGACAAAGACCTTTCACCCTTTTGTCAGCCTCATCCCCAAGCAGAGAGGTAAATACTAGGCCAAAATTGGGTCCTTCTAAGTGCCAACCCACTGTCAAAGTGGTTACAGCTTTGAAAACAAACCATATGCAAATCAAGCAATGATTTGTTCCTTCTAGTCCTATCTCATTTTACTCTTTTTATGAATTTATTTGCAGGACTCACCTTTTTTCTCAGTCAGAAGAAACCCAGGAGGTGTGAATTCTCCTTTTGACTTGAAGATCCTTATGGCTATGTAGCAAGAGTCTACATGAAGGGAGGGGATGCCATCCAGAGGGACCTTGAGAGGCTTGAGACACGGGCCTGTGCAACGTCCATGAAGTTCAACCAAGAGAAATGTGAAGTCCTACACCTGGGTCATGGCAAACCCAGGCACCCTTACAGGTTGGGCAGAGAAGGGATTGAGAGCAGGCCTGTGGAGAAGGACTCAGGGATGATGGTTGATGAAAACTCGGCGTGAGCCAGTGGTGAGCGGTCACAGCCCAGAAAGCCAGCTGTGTCCTGGGCTGCATTCACAGCAGCGTGGCCTGCAGGGCAAGGGAGGTGATTCTACACCTCTACTCCACTCTCATGAGACCACCCCTGGAGTGCTGCAACCAGTTCTGTGTCCTTGGCATAAAAAGGACATGGAACTGTGGGAGCAAGTCCAGGAGAGGCCGTGAAGTTGATAAGAGGACTAGAGCACTACACCTATAAAGACAGTCTGAGAAAGTTGGGGCTGCTCAGCCTGGAGAAGAGGTCTCATGGAGACCTCACAACAACCTTCCAGTATCTGAAGGGGCCTAAGGGAAGCTGGAGAGGGACTCTGTCAGGAACCATAGTGACAGAACAAAGAGGAATGGGTACAAATGGAAAGAGTGGAAATCTAGGTAATGTATTATGAAGAAATCATTTACTTTGTAGTTAGTAAGACATAAGACACTGGAACAGGGAGGTTGGGGATGCCTCTTCCATGGCAGTGTCCAAGGCCAGGCTGGACAAGGCTTTGAGCAACCTGGTCCAGTGAGAGATATCCCTGACCGTGGCAGAGGGCTTTGGACTAGATCTCTAAGGCCCACTCCAACACCTGAATATTCCACGATTCTATGAACACGCTGTACTTGTTTTGGGGTTTTGGTGATGGCCTAATGCAAGATCTGGATCTGTAGATCATTAAAATATTAAGATCAACAGCAGACAACTTGCCATTCCGCAAGGGAATTATTCTTCCTTCCTACGTGGGGCTGAACATTCACAGAATCTGTAATGAGGACCTTAAACAATAAGAGATATTTTCCATTACGAATGAATAAACAGCAAACTGGACTTTAATGTACTCAAAATCTTGGACCAACTGGTGTATGGTTGTGTTTAATAATTTGATTCTTATATACAATGTGAATATGTATATAGTAGTTTCCATAATATTAAATATGAATACTTTAAACAATTACTGTAGGTTTACCTTTTACTAAATTAGTATAAAATTTTCATTTTCACATTACCCTAAAGTATGTCTGACTTGAAGACACAAGTACGTTCACCCCTAACCTCTAAACCCTTAAGCCCTGAATCTGGATTGCAAAATATATGGTCAAGATTTTGTCATTCGAACTCCAGCAGTGCACCAGCCCTTGGGTAGACCTTATGAGGAGAACAGGCTAATTCCAGTAAGGAAGACACCCCAGAAAGTCCCCTGGTAAAGTGAACCAGTGAAGAGCAAGATACAAGAAAGTGTTCCAACCAACAGAAAAATAAGATGCATTTAATTTTTTGTTATATTTTTCTGGCAAAATTTGTATTACTGCCTGCTTGTAGTAGTAATAGTACAATGAGTACTATTTCCAAAGTAAGTCAAAGGTGGATGTTAAAGTAAGGGCAAATGAGCAAAGAAAAAACAATTACAAGAATCATCCTGAAGTACGTGCCTTGGAAACTACAACAACAATACAGATACCGCCTGGGCAGAAAAATTTCCAGGACTCTGAATAACAAGGACACTTAAAATCTCAGAAGACATAAAATCTCAGAGAAATCTGCTGCTTGTTGTGCAGTCCCCTTCCCCAAGGGCAGGGGTGGAACTATGTTTAATGACACTCATTGATATCTAAATCCTGTAAGAAGACCAAGAGGAGCTACCTCTCTGATCCATAGAGAAGGAAGTTAATCCGAAGTAGAAATCTGTGTTTCTACAACTTCTTTATACATTGAACTGAGCATGCTCTGGAGGAATATAAGAACAGCTGTACGAATTCAGAACAAATGTCTGTGTAGCTCCTTAATGACGTGTAGATAAGCGGCAAAGAGGAAAGTGAGAGGAACAAAGAATAGGAGCAGAGAATAGTTTGTCAACCTCCATCAGTTTGAAACTTGTCTTGGAACTGCCTGAGAGATGTGGCTTCATATTAAAGCTGACCTCAGAGGAGTTTCCTTCTCTGTATTCAAGGCCTGTTGTACACTGGAGCTACATGTCATGTAATGAACCACACCAGGAAGCCTCAATCACCAACTCCATTCCAGCCTGAAGAGCCCCAGCCTGCGTGACTCTTCCTCAGATGGCAACTCTTCACCTTGGATCATTCCTCTCACTCTGCTCTTTTACCCTCTCTCTTAGCTAGTCATGCTGGTGGCAGAAAATAAAGACTGGTGGATTTTTATTTATTTACTTGTGTCACAAAAGTAATATGCTTTGCATAATTTTATTCATCTCTTACCATAAATTTCTCAAAGGAAGCACACAGATGCTCTTCACACAGTTGAACTTCCTGAAGTAATTTCAGTAGGCTTGTACAAGCCTTTGACACGGGACATGACCTACAATAAAAACCAACCATATAGTACACAGCACATATATCCAGGCCCCAATATATGGGTTAGGAACCCTCTCAGTAAAAGACCTTGGCTTTAATACTGTGTATTTTGACAACTGGCCATTTCTTGACAGAAGCTGTGAAAGTAATTGGCAAACTAGCCAGTGTCTGGATATTGTCAAATATTTTTTAGCATTACAAGGACCAAATTAATGTATTCTTGATTTAAGAATATGATACCAAATAGAATAGGTTATGATAATTTAATTTGAGAAAGATCTACTGAGAGTAGTACACCTGCTTTTCCATATTAATTTGTAGTTTCCTGTCTCATTTTTCTCTCTGGCACTTTATGAAAGGTGTGGATTTTGTATCACTACTCATCAAGGTTTGTATAAATGCAGTGCAGCTCCTTTTATATTCATATCTGTAACAGCACATTTCCTCTAATTTTAAGATTAGTGTGTGAAGTCTCTGTGCTTATGCTTTAGCTTAGATGGCCATTGATTTGTAAATAGTATGAATCTCCAGGACTGTATTTTTTCTTCATCTGTTTAAAATCTAATAAAAGCTCAACTCATAGGTGTAATGAATTGTATAAACATCCACTGCTTCCAAATCAATGTTCCCTTTAGTAAATCTAAATGAAATCTTAGTAAGCATGCAGTAGGAATATAAATATAATTCATACAAATATTTATGCTTAATAATCATCCATATCATAAACTTCTGGACTGGTGTCATTGTGTATATGATAATAATCTCTTATCTTCTGCTTGCATTCAGCTAGACCTGTACAGGGCAAGATGATCTGTCCATATAAAAAAAAAGTCTCAGAACTGGAAACGGATGGAAGTCACATGGGTGATCATCCATCAGCATTATCTGAGTACCCTGGTCACTTAAGACAATCATCCTAAAGATGGTGGTATCAAACATACTGAGTTGATCCTTCTGTCCTATGTAGTTTATGAACAAGCTATGTCTAAGAACTTCTTCTGTCATTTTGAGGCTTTATGAATCAGTTGGATTACAGTAAAACAATTCCAATCAATAGGATGTTTCAACTGATCCTGCCCAATGCCACATTTTCAATGCCAAAAGGAATGAGGCGAATGAGGGCTGGCCAATTTCTTCAGTCCCTTCCTCTCACACTGCTGTAGTTCCACAACTCTAGGAGTAAGGATACTGAAGCACATACTCCTGCCTCATACTTTTACAATACAGTTTTATACCTATTGTTTAAGAATTTGTCTTACTGCTTATTAAGCTTGCTCACACTGTCTGCTTCCACTGATGCCTGTGGCTGCAAGACACAGAAGTTTGCTACCTGCTAGGTAAAAACATTCTTTATTTTGACAGTTAACAGTTTCCAAAACACATTACCCAAGTTGGGTTTTATGAAGTGTCTGGTCTGGTACAGCTACTGGAGGGCTTGGATTGATAAATTGTAGCGGAGCTGTAAGGGCACTGTAAGGGAGGAGAAAAAAACCTTTTCTTGTATAGATACTAATGTAGCAAAAAAACGTAGATCCTTTCCTTCATGCAGATTTCCTTATGTAGAAAGCTATGAATGGTCTCATTACAGTTTTTTGTTTATGCTAAACCTGTACTCAACCACTTAACTTCCCTAGAAGACAGAGGCTTGTAAATTTTGTGTAATAAATGTCCAACCAATTCAATGTCAAAAGAGGTTTTGTGACCATTCATCTACCTTCCTATCCTTTCATAAATAATTTTAGAAAATAGAGCTGCTCTTTTAAAAATTTAAGAGAGCCTCACCCTCTTATGGATCTGTTTCCACAGAAACATGTTCTCCTTCCTGACTACGTATATTTATGGGATAGAAAGTGCTGTGTACTAAAGTTCTATGTACCTTTTAAAATTTTGTTTTTAAAGCAGTTTTCACCCTGTATTTTTCATCAAAACCAGGGAAATTCCTTTTTTGAGTGTGAGAAGGGTCTAATCATTTAATCCAGATGCTCCTTTGTCTGTAAAGGGTGGTCCATGAGTACATTAACACCAACTATTTCCTCTTGCACATTCCACTACCTAAATTAACTGCACAGGAAAAAAATCACTCCCTGATGGCCAGACTTATACATTTACATACACATAAATATACAAATATTGCTGTGCAGATATTGCGTATTTTTACTGTTTTCTTCTCAGAAACCATTATCAGGATGTCACAGTAGAGCCATGCTTAACTTCAGAAACAGGATACATCCCACACTTACTATTAGGCAGTAAAGGTTGGGAAAATGTTTGTGCTTAAAGCCAGACTGGAGGAGTTATTGCTGATAAAGCCTAACTGCCAGGGTTACACTGCATTGTCTTAAACAACTCAAGAAAAAGCTGCCTGTGGTTAGGCACCACAAAGTATGATTTGGACAAAGCCTATAAAAAGTTTAAAATTACAAAACCCTCTCAAGTGTGCTTGTTATGCACATGTGATGTGCTGATCTGTTGGTGGTTGCAAGATCCTGCTGAAGAGGTGATCGTGCTTTCAAAGAGCCTTTCAGAGAGGGCTCTGCAAGGTTTCAACACGTGGATTGCCTGCTACCGGAAAGAATGAGGCAGGAAGGCCCAGGTGCATTGCAGCCGGGATGAGGGGCTCTACATTCAGGTCCGTTTCTCTCACCCGAGACACCAAGAGTAAAAGAAGAGCTTTTTCAAAGCCACTGAGCTATGGAAAGGGGGCTTGTCCATATATGCTACTTTGAAGGTCTCAAACGGGTATCGCTCCCTTGCCGAGACTTGCTCCACCGGAGTTAACCTGGAAACCGTGACTCGAGGCTGACGGGTTTGTTTTTTCTTGAAGCCAGCGTTTACTTTGAGTTTAATCTCCCACGCACAGCCCGCTCCCGGGCGCGCCGCGGGGCTGCCGCTGCCTTGGCTCGGGCGGCCCCTGGCCCGCGGGCTCCCGCGGCTGCCGGCCGGCCCGGAGGCCAGGGCAGGGCCGGGCAGGGCTGGGCTGGGGCGGGGGACCCGGCGCGGCCCGGGGAAGGCGCTGCCCTTCGCTCCGCGGGAGGGCCGGGCTTCCCCAGTTCAGACAAGTCCTTGCCCCGCTCCCGCGGCGGCGGGTTTGGTGCGACACCGTCCTGACATGTTGCAACTGGTTTCCACACCCACCGCGCCTGAGAGCGACGGGAAGTACCTGCGATGAGCGCCGCGCCGCCGTGACTCGCCGCCGCCGCCGCCGCGCTCGCAGCAGCCGGGTCCAGCCGCGCCGCCGCTCCGGAGGCGAGACCCCACGCGGGGCACCGGCGCAGTAAGTGGGTCTCCCTTCAGTCTCCCCCGGGATGGGACGGAACGGGCAGGGCAGTCCCCCGCCCCTCCGGCATCCCGCTCGGCGCCGCGGGGCGCTTGGAGCGGCGGGGTCCCGCGGGGCGCGGGCGGCGGCGGGGACCGGGCGCGGCTCCCGCGGCTCCCGCGGCTCCCGCGGCTCCCACGCCGCGCCGGGGCTGCCACACGCGCGGTGTCGCCCCGCGGAGCGCCCGCTGCCCGTGCTTTGCCCGGAAAGTTAACTTTCTTGTTGAACGAACAAAGGCACCCCCCCCCCCCGCCCCCCCAATAAAAAGCCCGCCACAAAACAAGCGAGCAAACGAACGAAAACAGAAGAAGAAAAGAAGGAAAGTAGCAGGAACGCTTGCGGTGTTGTTTTCCACTTGGATTTGATGGCCTTTGTATGCACAGAAAATGTAATTTCGATAATAATTAAATAATTGCCTGTCACTGCTTAATGTAAGGTAATTATTATTTATTCTTGATACAATTCTTTAATAGAAACGTTGGTGGAAGGCAGGTGTCATAAAACGCCTGTTTGGTCTGTTAAAGGTTGGTCATGCCAGGCCCTTAAGCCGTGGGGAGGCTCCTTGACAGAGCTGTGGGACAGTGGTACTCAGGTTGATGTCCCAAAAACGATACCTGAGAGTATGGAACAGCTTGCAACAAGCTGTTCCCGAGGTATGAATTTCATGACAAGGTTGAAACTTTATGTAGAAACTGTCAAAGTAATCACCTTTCCATTGGAAAAGAGATAAGGACATCCTGAGAAGTGCACCATGACCAGGCCCTTGCCAAGGACCGGCTGTACGAGCCTGAGGTTAGAGCTGCTCCCTAAAGTTGCTGAATAGGAAATTTTTCAAATCCTGTGAATATTAGTATGGCAGGGAAGTTCCTTGTCTTTAGTACTAGCCTGGAACCCCTGTAGAATGTTGCGTAATTTTCTTTAGTGGACGTTTGTCATCTGCTCCATTTGTGAAGTCTGAGATACTCTCCAAATCTTTCTGTGTAAAGGCACAGTTACTTCTTTCTCATAGAAAAAGGTCTTTTCTTGATAGGTTCCTGACAATGGCATTAGAAGGGTCTGAGCATGTTGTTAATAGAAGGACAAGATGATCACATCAATGCAGGATTCAGAATTTGTGTACTTGAGCAGAAGTTTCAGTTTTAGCAGTTCCATTGGCGTTTAAATTCAATTTAAGCCCATTAATGGCACTTACTAAAGAAGTTTTAAGTGATTGAACCCTGTGTTCAAACAGAGAAGATGGCTGATATGCTGGGCTGGGATTAACAGCCAAGGTTATTTCTCAGAGGATAAACAACAACTTTCCTGGTGCTGGTAAAATTTGTAATCATGTGCACAAAGTGTGATAAAGATCTGTAATCCTCCATAGATGGGCCTCATTCTGCATAACCTTGCTAATATAATTGTTGACCTGAGGAGGACCTTTGAAGAATCAAGTTTAGAAATCACAATACATGATTGAAGAAAACACCAAAAAGTTTATTTAAGAGTTTTGTCTAAACCTCTGCCTCTTTATCCAAAATAATATGGTTTCATAGGTTCAGTTTCTACAAAGTTGCTCTTACCTTCTAAGGAGGAAAATACCTGTGTCAAGACATCTAGAGCTTTTGTCAAATATACCTGAAGCCATTGTTTTAGTTTGGGAGTTCTCTTTTGTTTTGTATTAATGTATCTCATGCTGATGTCCTTCATTTCAAAAACCAGGATTAAAATTCTTTCATTTGTCTCAAGTGTTCTGTGATTTATTTCCATGCTGGCAAATTTTACATTTACTTTCTTAAATTAATGTGCACTGCTTTAAGCTTCTTTTGTAAACAGCACTTGTAAATCAAACATCAACTTCAAAGACATTCACTGTAAAATGACTGTTCTTGTTTGGAAGATGCTGCACCAGAAGTCTCACCTTTCCATGGTTACTTATATGTATACACTACTTTCAGCGTAAGTCTGAGCATAAGTTGCTGTATTTGACCTATGCCACAATTAATTAGTTCATTATATTCAATGAAAAGTCAAGCAATATACTGTACTAATGTGAAAAACAAATGAACCAAACCAAATAAAAGAAATGCATGTGAGGCAGAACACGCATGCAATCATTTTTAGCCTTTTATTTATTCATAGCATTCAATATTTGATATTGCACAATGTTACATATTAAGTACAGTCCTAGTCCCTTAAGTTATTTTCAAAGGACAGAATGAGAAAAAGAAAAAATGAGTTCAGACAGGCTTTTGAAATAAACATCTTTCTCAGCTGTTTATGTGCAGTCAGTGGAAAAAAATCTATTTTAGAAGTGTTTCCATTCCAAAGTTTTAAGAATTTTCGAAATAGCTTTCTAGTCTTTGTAATAGTCTTTGTAAAATTGTATTTATTCTTAAATGTCATAATAAGACTGACTTTTAAGACTGGCTGTTTTAGTACAGTGACTAGAGAATTACTTGTCCTGGAGGGCCTTAAAAGAGGCTTGTATTGGAATCTCAGTAAATCACTTGTATTAGCATTCAGACTCTTCAGAACAACTCAGCTGAGCACCTGCATTTTGTACTCTCGGTTGTTCTTCATTCTTTATCTAAAATGTCTTGAAAACCTGGTCCAGATGATTGGGCCAGTCCTGATGTGACTGTTTTAATTTTACAGTATGTTAAGAGTTTAATCTTTGAATATGTCTGTCTTGCCTGTCCTGTGTGCTTAGTTCTTGGTCACCTTCTGCCACAGCCTGTGTCTGCATCTGTAGGAAGGGAAATGGTATCAGTCCTGTTTTATAACATTTCACTTTTATTGGTGAGAGCAGTGTAGAACGAAGCCCTGAGTGGCTGTCAGAGGAAATACCTGTAGTTCTCAGTTGCGGGGAGAGCAGTCAGATCCCTTTCTTGTTCTGCTTTCCAGTTCACCACAAAGAGCTACTCTTGGAGCAGCTAGGAACACTCCTTTCCCCCAGGCTCGAAAGCAATCCTATCTGGGAAGATCTGCCCTGCTACTTGGCTGAGAGACAGGATTCAAATGGAATTATTCCATATGACATGCTGATGCCAGCTTCAGATCTGGATTTGTGTTTCTTGGTCTTTTTTTTAACCTCAGACTCCCCAAATTCCCTATAAATCTTAGTTCAATTGAACATTTAATTGGTTTTTGAAGTACCAGTAGTTACGGAGATTTTTATTGTCATTCCTTTAGGTTAATACAGCTAATTTTCATTTCCTTTCGGGAAGATTTAAACTGTTCCCAACAGACAGTGGAAAGCAATTGCACTGTTTGCAAAAGTATCTGGAAGATCTTGATGGGAAGAGGGAATTAAGTTACATTTATATGCCGGTAAATGAAATCAGAACTCCATGTGACTATTTGCTATTATACTGCTGTACTATTAATTAGGCTTGTAGGGAAACCCAATGTTAACTTTCAAGCTATCAAGCTTTTTCTAGATATTCTGCCTTCGTTGGATGTTCTTCCTACTTCTGCCATCTTTCTCTTAAGCTTCATGCCCTAGCCCTGACAGAGGGAAGCCCATCTTTCTATTTTACATGGCTATGCTGATGCTGCTGTCATGAAACACCTCCCCCTCCTGTTTTTTTTTTTCTTTTTGGTGACTTTCAGAGGGTTGCAGAAACATGAAGGAAGAAACATTGGCTGTTTGTTCTCCCTGTATCTTAAATCCCAGCTGTGCAGCACAAAGCAACCCTCTCAGACCTTGTTAAATGAAATAAAAAAAGTATGAGTTTATAAAACATCAGCAGTAAACAACTTGTTATTAATGTTTTGAAAAAAAAAATTAAGATTAAAGCAGCCGCTCCTTTTGGCAGAAGGAATGAGCTGGGTGGAAACTAGACATCAAATTGCTGATTCAGAGTTTGATCCCAGATGTGGGAGGATAAATCTTTCTGGAGTTCCTCATAACTCACTGAAATGAGGTAGGCTGGTCCTGCTTGGGAGCAACAAATGGATTAGATCAGCATGGGAGAGCAGATAGATAAGGAGAAGTACCTGAATGACTGTGGTTTCAAAGAAGCCAAAGAAAAGAGATGCATTGCAGAGACAGTAATGCATCAAAAAGTAGGAAATTTAATTGGTTTCTGAAGTGTTTCTTTGAACAGTACTCAGTCAGTTGTTACAAAGGGGGTTTTGAAACACAACCTATGATAGTGTATTGGTGTTACTGGTACAGGTATTCGGTGTACTATGAGCTCTGACATAGCTTGTAGTATCAGAACTTCCTGAAATCACTGAATTACGTTTACTTTATGTAAAAGCTCTTTATCTATCTCTTTAATATATTATCTATCTATTTATCTATCTCTTTAATATTTAATATTTGGCAATACTAGTCCCTGAGCCTTTTCAAAATGTTTTTAAATTCTTGGAAGATGCTAGAAAAACTTTGAGCAACTTTACCAGGAAAGTATTTTAGTTAATAACTGTGTGTGTGTCATAGGTATCTAGAAGTATTCTGATTGTTTTCTTACTTATTTTCTTTTTGCAGATACATTTCCTCAGCTCATGAATGGAAGCTTGAAAGACTTCATACAAAATATACGTGAAAATGGAAACTTCATCTATGCTGTCCTCCTTACATGATGAATGCAGATCTGACAACTATATTGAACCTCATTACAAGGAGTGGTACCGAATAGCTATTGATGCTCTGATTGAAGGAGGTTTAGAAGCCTACAAAGAATTTCTTTCCAAAGAGAGATGCTCAGAGTTCCTAGCGGATGAGGAAATTGATTATATTTTGAACAATGTTCACAAACTTCCCCAGAACACAATTTATTCCTCTAACCATTCCATCGATGACACCTCTTCCTCGGGAACCTACTGGCCCATTGAATCAGATGTGGAAGCTCCAAATCTTGACCTAGGTTGGCCCTATCTGATGCCTGGAATTTCTGGTGGCACAAATATTGATCTGCTTTTTCATCCACCACGAGCACAGCCTTACACCATAAAGGAAACTGTTCGGAAGATGATCCGAGATGCAAGAAAGGTAAACATGAAAAATAATATTGGGAAAAAAGTGGCAATAATAATAATAATCTAGTTGGTGTTTTATTACAAGGTGTTTTTTACTTTTATTTTTGCCCTGGCAGGAAAAAATTATCTGGTTGCTCACAATTCAGTCAGAAAGGTTTTCACAGACTGAGATCAGTCCTTTGGTGTCACATGCACCAGCGTTATTAACCTTAATTCAGAGGGATCAGGAGTTAATTGGAGGGATTAATTAATACTACCATTATAATGAATAATTACCTTTTACTGTAATGCTGACCAGTGCATGAGAATTTTGTAGGTAATCAGCACACCTTTTCTTTGCCCTCAGTTGAATATACATCAAGTGATACAATTCTGTATAACTTCAGGATTTATACTAATGTTTCTTTTTTGCATCAGTGGGAACATGCATTGGTTTGGCATGGCAGACAGTTACAAGGAAATAACACCTCAGTGTACATCAGACTCAAGTATTTTGAGAGTCAGGTTTAGTGATTTTTGTATGCCCTTGCAGAAATCGAAACAAACTCAGAATGAAAAAAACAAACTAGACTTAGGCAACAAGGAAATAGATTTTGCTTGTGTATCTTGCCTTCATTTCTGATTAATGATTAGAAATTTGAACATTTTTCCAAATGTACTAGTCTGCATTTAAGGGCACTTATATCTTGAGTTTCCTATAGCACACCCAGCGTACACCTTAGTGACAGAATGCTGTATGTCCAAACCACTTTTGCTTTCAGTGTGTCAGTTTAAAACTTTTAAGTTTTAAATTTTTAAAACAATGTCAGTTGCAAAAAAATCAAAAAATGTATTAATATGCAGATCTGCTTGACATGGGGTCATCATACCTCTTTAACAGGTATGACAAAGTTTCAGAGGTATTTCTAGCAAGTATGTCAAACTTTCAAATTTTCCCTATGAAATACAGTTGTGTTCTGCAAGACTCTAAGAGCTTTAAATTGGCAGAATGGGCTCTAGCTCACATACATCTGTAAACACTTCAGTGGCTGAAATATGCGTGTAAATGTGTGCAGTAGAAACGGACTGAACAAGGCGGGGCAGGGAAGGACTGCGTCTTTTTAAAATGTCTCTGCTATATTTAGATAAAGCATATAATTTGTTGCCATAATAGAGTTATCACTAAGCCTTTTATCATACAGTTTATAATTTAGAATGACTGTATGCTCAAGGAAGAGTTAATTCATTATCTTCTTCTTTGTCCCTTTCTGAGTGAGATTTGGTGTTTTCTGTTTTGGTATGTAGTGAGACTTGATTGTGAATTACCCAAAATACTCTGTCAATTGCAGCTCCTGACCTACCAATGTATCTGCTGTAAGGGAAGCAACAAAACCACTGTTAACTCTTTTGAGAAGATTAGTTCAGTTTTGCTACAAGGTCTTGAAATGCCATGAATTTAGGCCATTCCCTCTCACTTGCTCCTTGGAATGCAGCTATAGAAAAAAAATTAGGTGTGATTTAGGTTGGCCCTATCTGATGCCTGGAATTTCTGGTGGCTTGCTTTGCTTTGGAGGAAGGTTGAATGCATAGTATATTGGCTCCCTGATGTGCTTGTGGTGCTTCCACTTTATAAAGAGGATGTTTTCTGTGTGTCACTGTCAAATCTGACAGATGAAAGGTTTGTTTAGTTGATCAGCACAACCTCAACATCAACAACCACAACACTTTTGATACAGTGATACAGGTTGGTTGCTTCAGGGAGCAGCAATTAAATCTAAGAGACATTGTGTTGTTCAGCCTCTTCTGTCTGCAGATGCATACAAAAGTTTAAAGTATTTCTAAGTAAGGTAAAGTGAAGTATCTAAAACATGCTTACAGTAGGGAAGCACTTGGTAAACAGCCTAGCACACTTCTCCTAAGCCACTTAAAAAATGTAGTTATATTAACCAGGGTTCTTTGTTATGTAGTAGTGGAAACGTAGTCCTGAGAATACTCAAAGAAAATAGGATAATGTTACATATGGAAAACAGAAACCTTTAAAGAATAAATCAGCGAATCATGTTCAGCCAACACATCTCTAAGCTAAATCTGGGAATTTCAGCAAACTCCTGTGTGAAAATAAACAGGCTGTTGGAGGTGGCCATATTCATACCACCTAAATTTAAGCACCCAACCTGAGTGACTGAGTTCAGGCATTGATTTCTCTGGGCTACCTCAGAACTCAATGTAGTAGGAAACCAGCTCCTATAAGGGCAAGGCAGAGAAATGTTTCTGCACTGATTCACTCCATGAAGGAACCCATGTGATATGTATTTATATGTATAAACTATCCCAAAAATTCATGCAGGAGACTGAACCACTTGAAATCTAGATGCTTTTGAATATTGGGAGGTCTGTAAGGATAAGATGACACTGTTACTGGACTTACTCTTGACCTCTTTCATGCTTGATGCATCACAGTGTCACTCCTTATAATGATTATTACCTATGTTAATTTTGACCTTAAGAAGATGTTGTAAACAACATTAAGCAACTTGGTTGCTGACTGATTTTTTTCCTGACTAAAGAGGAAAATAATTTGTAAGACCATGCTACACTAGACTAAAACCAGTGACTATAGAAAAGTGTTGTAATAAAATCTTGTCACATATTTCTTGCATACATAATCAGCATAAAAATTACAGACATCACCTTCATCGTAAAGTACAGGTGATATAATAATGGAATTTTTACAGAAAAGGATCAATACTGTTAAATCCTAGAAAAATGAGTGAACTGTTTTAAGGAGATGAATCCATGCTTGTGATATATGTTTCTGAAGTTATGTTAGAGCAGGGAAACTGTATTGTACACAGCATGGTATTACATTGTCATCTGTATACTACAGCACTTCTGTGGGATAGATGTGATGTTAACAGAGTGCCTTAGGTCAAACCAAGATGTCAACAAAATGGGCTTACAGTTGGTGTAACTAGACCTCATCTCTAAATGATACAGCTTGCCAGCCACCCTCCTCTGTCAACATAACCTGTGCTCACACAAGGAGGCGTGTGGCGTGACTGTGTCAACTGGGGAGACACAGGTCTTTTTCACATGTTGATATAAGCATGTGAGGAAAAAGCACTGCAAGGTCTGCCTGACCTTAATGATGGAGGCTTTTGTAAACAAGCTGCTAACCTTATTTCTCTTATACTTTGGAGGCTTCTACCTTTAATCACTGGCAGGTTTCCGGCTTCTCTGAGGCTTGAGGTGCTCCTACAGCCTGACTCATCATGGCTGGGCTGTCTGAACAGCAACTGATAATGTTTAGCAGTTTTTACTGAGAAGATTATTCATCTGGGAAATGATATCAAGATCATTACTCATCTGTGTCAGGTTGTAGTGAGTTGATGCTGGTTAACATGAAACTTCCTTGTTTTAGTACAGAGTAACACAGAGACTTCAGTAATTAAGTGTTCTCTCCCTCTGTGACTTTTCATAAGAGTTGTCTCAAAACTGTCAGTTATGAGGCTTGTACATGTGTGCAAGAAATATCTTGTACTATTTTCTCAGGTGTGATTGACAGAGTGAGGCAACAGGGAAAGGACAGGACAGAGCACCAAAGGGACCTTCAGGCAGTGTGTTTTTCTCTTATATAGTAACTAGATTCCTCTGTCGACCATGGAGACATTCCTACACAGTTTTAAAGAGAAGGTGCAGTTCAGACTAATATCCAGATAAGGATCTGCTCTTCCTAGAGAGAATGAAAACCTGTTTTTTAAAGAACCATGTTGTTTAGACAACCCAAGAGTTACTGGTTTATAGCACAGGCCAGAAAACACTTAAAGACTTCCCTAACATACTTTTGGGATTTATGATGGAATGTATGAAGTTACACATTATTCAAAATGTATGCAATACTTTTCACAGATTTTGTTTTATTCAAACAGACCAGCAGTCATAAACCTGGGTTCATGAAGTCAGTGATGTTTGTAAGAATTTTTAAAAAATATAATTGCTTAGAAGCTTAAACAAAAATTTAGATTGTTAGTGTATTACCATTTTGGAAAATAAAAAAAGGCAGTTGATTTTGCTGAAATACTTATGATTGGGGTTTTTAATGAGAAAAGTTGCAAAACTTGGACCCTTGGGAAAGAATTACATTATACACTGTGAACGTGTGTAACTTGTTATTAGTCTTGCTGGACACACTGTTGGTAAGCACTTAGTCAAAAAGATCTTCCTTTGAATTCTTGTGAGACAGAATTGTGTACAAAATGTAATGCCTGCATTGTTTTCTAAAGCAGTGGACCTAGTCAAATAAAAACAGTTGACTCATTTTACAAGTATATAAAAAGGAAAATATATTTTTTTTTTTAAATTTTGTTTTGTATTGTTTCAGGCAAGAGTGAAATGTTGTGTATTACAGAAAAAAAATGATTCACTATTAATTCATTATTATTGGCTATTAATTATTATTATTGTTCATGATTCACTATTATTTACTGTTGATCTCATTTGGTCATGTGTATAATACAATAATAATAGTCTAGTACTGGCTCCAGTCTAGTATGAAAGAAAATCAAATTCTTACATACTTATATGAAGAGTGATGTTTCTATACAGAAAAAAACTTGTAGAATATGGATGTGTTGAGCAATCTTTTATTACTCTTTCAACAATGCTCTTTGCCAACTATTTTAAATATAATTTGAACACAGACGGGAACAATGATAATGAATCGTGCTTGTGGCAATACTTGTCTTAGCTCACTAATTGCATCAGTTCAGGCCGATGAGAGAGGGACTGCACCTTTTTGTCTGTAAAAACCAGAGCAATCTGCTGAATTCAGGGAGACAGAATAGATAAATGCAGTCGTTGTCCCACTCAGACATTTTCTGTATTATCTATGAAGTGTTTGATAATCAGTGGATATCTTTTTTTAAGATGAGAGTAACACATAGAAATACTTGGTTTCAAGCTGAAAACATATAGGCAGCATTTTCCCTGCCAAGATATTCTGCCCCACAAGGATTTCAGAAGGTGCCTTTTGGTTCAGCTGCTCTGCTGAAGGGTGAATTCATCATTAACTTCCTCTCAGCTTCTGTTAAAAGACTTCCTGATAGTTGAAAACCAGCATGGCAGCCATGTGTATAATTTCCAGGTGAAACATAGTTTTTAGTTTGTCATAGATTTATTTCAGAAAGTGAGATCGTGTCCCAGCTTTTCTAATGGCGCAGAGCACGTGCCATGCGTTGGGAGAGGACTTGTCCTGCTCTTGTTGCTACTGTGTGACCCAGTATCAATTTTGTATCATCACAAAGTATTGCTACTCGCAACAAGTAATTATTTCAGGCATTTTCTCTGCTTGGATTTGCCTTCGGAGTCTTCACACTATTTTGTGTGCCTGTCCTCTCCCTGCTGCCCTGCTCTCCCCATCTAAGGGTAGTCCTAGAGCAGTCACAGCAGTGCACTCACAGTGCACTGCCATTGGTGGGGCACATCTACAAGCAGTTTTATAATCTGGAACACCTGGGACTTTTGTGAAATGCAGTTCTTACGTGCAGTTGCTCTAAACATGAAACCCGCAATTTTTCCTGGTAGCACTCCTGTTACGTGGGAAGGATCCAAAACTGAAAAACAAGCACAGTGCAGAGCTTGGGGAGTGGGAATCTTTGTGAACATAATTTTTAATTAGTTGTGGTAGTTTTTAATTAATGGGTTTCTATCTTTGCAAGACTTTTGACATCTTCAATACTTGTATTAGAAGATGTGATTAAATAATTTATAGGTATTGCCATTTTTATATTATAACTGTGCTAATGTGTTATCAAAATACCACACCTCCGTGATGAATTTAAAAATGGAACAGGGAAGATTAAAAGCCAGATATTGCAGGCAGCTGTATTTATTAATGTCTGTCTCATTCACATACATATGAGAAGTAAGCATACACATAAGCGTTGTAGCAGCTCCTTTCATTAAAGCATTTTCTGTCATTGACATTAATCTCTTGTCAGTCAAAACAAAAGTACCATTAAGAAGTCATTTACGCTTTTTGCACATTCAGTAGATTAAAGTGTTCTTTATCATATTCAGCAATAACTTTGTACTACATTATGCTGAAGCAATTACAGATCAAAATATGCTATACATATAAAACTGTTGATTTAAGATAATTTTGCCCAGGCAGAATGCTTCTTTCAGTGCCCAGACTAGTGTCTTTGGGTTCTGCCCCTCTCCTTTTTTTTGCTTGTCAAAAAAATACTGATAATGTTGAAGTGCTATTTTTGTTCATCTGAATTCATCTCCTGGAGAGATCTCCATTTTTCTAATTTTTTTTCAGCCAGGAAACAATCTTGCCTGAAGAACTAGAGCCTTCATCACTTCACATTCATAAATCCATAAGCCTTTTTTCATCTTTTGCAGTTTTAGCACAGCTTTTGAACTCCTGATAGCTTTCCAGCATAGCCAGTGATACTTTGAGTGGGACACATTTAGAGTGATTTTAAACTTTTGAATTTGTTATACATCAGAATTTGGAAACTAAAATATTACATGTGGTAGAATTTTAAATGAGCATAGCTTGGTGTGCAGATACCTGCAATACTGCAACAGTATTTGTGTAACACAGTGTGTGATAGAATCTACATAGAAAGTGGAGAAGTGCTGACAAAACAAAAGAAGTTCAAAATTTCCCATTCTTGTGTTTGGAAGGAGTGGGATTGCATGCCAGTGAGTTACGTGTATTAAGTTTTCTCATATATCAGATCTGAGTACAAGCATCTACTTCACTTGTGATTCCTTCAGAACAATTTGCTTAATGCTGCATTATTTTCCTTGAGGAATACTGCAAGTATTCCAGGTCAGATGATAGAAGGGTCAAAGTACACTTCTATTATTTACCTCTCTAAAAGAAGTGCAGACCTCGCCATAGATAGCTGTGTAATCATGCCTTCCATTTTAGCCTGTTAATAGTGTATCTCTGTAACCACTTTTTAATAAAGATACAACAAAATTGTAAGAGAAGTTAAAGTCCACATTTTCAGAAGTGCTGTCAGCATGCCTGAGACCTCAGAGGGCTTTTGCTCTGTAAAACTTGACTGTAATTTACCCTTGGAAAGAAGAAAGCATTGGCCATCACAACCATAACAGGGTGTAACTGGTGCTGAGCTTGCTACCTCAGTGTAGGATCTGCAGACATCCATAAAATGACTCACCTCAATAAAACTGTTCAAAATAAATAAACGCAAGATCTGGCCATAGCTTGCTTGATCACCAGTTAATAATTTTTCAGTATACAGTCCACTGATCAGTAAACCAGCTGAATTTATAGTAGTGTTATTTGCATTCTAAATACAGAGTTATAAGTGACCAAACTAGCTATGTCTGCTTTCCTTGCCCTTGTTTGTCATCTTTTCCCATATCTTAGGTGTTTTTTATCTGAAGCAATAAACATTATTATGTTTTGCTGCATGTCTGTATATCATACATGTTACTGGTGTCATAGCCTTCCTGATTGGTGCCAGCCAGTACAGACATACCACTACTACAATATAAACAGTAGATTCAGAATTTATATGCTCTCCTTTATTTTTAGCTAGCAAAGAACATAACCAAAGTGTGTGCGGTTTTGTAGATGAGACTACTGAGACACATTGAGCATTAAATGAATATAAATCACTTTTTTTAAAAAAAGACACAGTTATAAACCAGAAGCCTGAGAGTATTACACATTAGCAAACAGTACTCAGAGCAAGTAGGGGCCATTTTTTATTTTCTTGCCTCTATGGTTTTATTGATGATAAAAGTTACAGTTGTGCATTTGTAGTTAAGCAGACCAATTTCTGACGAACATCAGTACTTCCCTGATAAAAGCTGCAAACCATAGCTTTGTAATGCTTACTTTTCAAATATGTTTGTAAAAGCCTGAAGCATTTATTAGCTTCAGATAAGGAGGGTGTATCTTAAAGATGTATGCAGGGTGTTCTCATACCTTATCTCGGAGCTGGTTATCTTAACCAGTTCTGTCTCTTGGTCTGGAGTGCTTGTGCTGACTGCCCAGAGGATGTATGGTGTGAGGGAACCAGAACAGACTCCTCAAAAACAGGGTCCATGGTGACTCCCGCTTTCCCCAGCAAGGCGTGTGGGCATGTAGCCGCCTTCAGAAAACTTTCTGGTGCTTCTTTTATCCAGGGATTTTTGCTAACTGCAGCACCAGATCTCCTCAGGCCTTTTCACTTCTGCCAGTGATCCTGCTGTCAGAGACGATGCTGGGTGATAGGATAATATGAGAAGTTATGCACCATATCTCTTAGAGATGAAAAGAAAACTTTGAGATCTGCATCATCCACTAGCAATCAGGCTCGAACAGCAGCACAGGATTGTGTGTTCAGGCAGCCAAATAGGTGTGCCCTCAGTTCAAACTGCAGATAGAGCATCTCAACCTTATTTTCATGCTGTTTCCTGGAGCTGCAGGCGCTTTTTGCCAAGAATGCTGCACTTCAGTTCAATAAACTCCCTTTATGGTTTAAGCACTAGGTAAAGCACTAAGACATCACCTTTGAATTCAGGTGAATCTGAGTGGCATCAGCCCACAGAAGGCATTGTAGTTAGTGTTTTTCTTTAGGCTTTTGATGCTTGATAAGCCAGAAATAATACTGAGGATGAGGTGAAATAACCAGCACAGAAGAAAATTATGATTCCCAGTGGGACCTTTCTCAAGAAATGCCCACTAAGGGACTAAGCTCTTCTTAAGCTGTGCAGAATTCCCTGCTAGTGAGCTGTGCCTTCTGATAAGAGGCATCAGAGGCAGCAAACAGAAGTTACAGTGTCAAGCCAGCAAAACTGATTTGCTTCAACTGCCAGGGAGATACTGCTTGTCAAAGCAACTAGGTCTCCATCCAGCATGACAGAGCACAGCAATATCTGAAGCTGCCTGCTGTTCTGATAATTTACTGTCACTGACTAATGGTGGATTAGCACAGGCACGCAATAATTGCCTGAAAAGTCACTGTTAAGGGCGTGGGGTTTTTTTTAAGTAATAGGAAGGCCTGTGTGGCTGCACGGAATATGTTTGATAGAGATCAGTAACCTGTGTTAGTTCTGAGGATGGGCCTAAAACTATAGCCATCTAAAGGTCTAATTCTTACAGCAGTATGTACTCTAACAAGTCTACAGAAAGTTGCTTTAAAATGTAACAAAAACTATGTTATTTTGCTCAAAGGATATATGCTTTTGAAATGAGAAGACTAAGCATAGAGATGAAATGTTTATTTGCTGTCCCCCTATTTCATGTTTTAGCATTACATGGGCACCAGTAATATCACTGTATTTTCTAATGGATTTTATGATGCAGGATATGATTGCAGTAATATCATCATCTATTCTGTTAATGAACTCTACAGTATTGAATATCAGTAAGCCACTTGTGCCAAAAATCTCATTAGTCAGATGATTTGATTTCTTATGCATAAGTTTAATAATGAAAGTTAGTCCAGATCTGAAGTGCCATGATGTGATACTGCAATCTCCTGTTACAGGATTTCTGTCCCAAGTAAAGGCTCCGTACTTTGTCTTGAAGTTAGAGGAGTTAAACAGTGTCTTAGCAAGTTCTTTGCAAGAACTGTGCTGAGTTCTTGAGAGCTCAGGAAGCTCTTGTGTGTACATGTCAGAGCCTTTCAAAGCCAGAGCTCCAGGTGCTTTTTGGAGGAAGGAAAACGAAGGAAAAGATTTGCTGTTCTTGGGTATTAAGAAAGAGACACGTTAGAGGATCAGGGACCCCTGCCAGTCCTTCCAGTTGATCCTTATTAGAAACCAGTGCAGCAACTAAACACTGTAAACCTTCTGAGGGGCCATAACACTCTGGAGCCTGCACCCAGAGTGAAAATGCTGGCAGCTTGAGGTTACTGGAGTCTTAGAACATCATGTGGAAGGGGATAGCTTAAGACATACACAGATGGACCAATGTTTGAATCAGCTGGGCTCTACTCTGTGGTGGGGGGCATTGATCAGAAGTAACTCCCTGAGAATCTGTATCAAAAGGGTGGGAGTAAGGCATGAAAGTTGTGCATACTGAAGTGACCATACTTAAGAGTATGATGGTTTCCCATCATACATACATTTTTGGTCATAGTTGTGCATACTGAAGTGACCATACTTAAGAGTATGATGGTTTCCCATCATACATACATTTTTGGTCATGGTTCCTCTTTCCTTTCCCTCCCTCTTTGCCTGCCTCTCCAGCTCTATCCCTTGGACAACCCTATCTCCTCTGTCCTTTCTCCTTTCATTGTGCACCTCAGACAGAGGCGAACATTCACTGCCTGCTGTAGACACTTTCTTTCTGGAAAGCAGTTCCAGGTGTGACATCTGGGAATAATATCTCCCTCTTAAATCAATAAAGAAATGTGGCTGCCCTGGAGGACGCCAGTCAGCATCCTTGAAGACAGTGCTTGCAGTATGGTGTTTGTGTCTTTTCCCCATCCTCTGTCACTCCCAGTGAGAACTTGTAAAACACCAACACAATGCTAGAAACAAAGCAATGCTTTCGAATTGCTAGTCAAATCAATTTTGTTGCCAGGGTTCCGATTTTTATTATAAATTGAATATCTGACGTTAAATACTGGGGAGGTAGATTATCTGAACAGGACTGTCCTACTGATGTTTTTGGCAAAAATTACAAAGTTTAAAGATCAAACAATTGTGTATCAGAAATGACAGTGGGCTGTTTAATTACAAGCGTGACTTCTATACACAATTGATTTTCATCTCATTTTAACAAACAATACATCTAATGAAACTTGACAAGATTTTTTTGGGGGGATATTTAGTAAAGGGCAGAGAGACAGAAATATAATATCTACTCAAAGAAGACACTTTTTTTTCTTCAAGCAAAATTAGATCCCTAATTTTGGGAGGATTTAAATACTGTAATTTGTGCACATGAGAGGTTCCATTAACTTAACATGTATTTGTTTGCAGGATTGATGCCTAGGGATATGGCCATATATCACTAAGGATCTGATTTTGAATGTTTAATTAATCTCTTTCTCTTAAATCATGCCACAGTACATTTGTAGTACAAAATGAGCTACATCTTCAGGTGATTGCATTCATTGTGAGCAGCTAAAAAAAGAATAAAGTGTGTCCAATCAGACTGCTGTAATTCTTTTATTCTAAATAAAAACTGTGGTAATAACTGAATATCTGAAAGCCAAGGAAAGCCATGAAACCAATGGAATGTTTTCCTTTCCCCAGCTGCTATTCCATCCCTTTACTGATCCCTGCATTCAGGCCCAGGTCCTGCAGAAGCAGGATGGATGCACATAAGAATGTTATAGAAGATAGGCTGGTCCCTTCAAAAGAAATACAAGAGCGAGACTTAATTTATCATGTTGATACATAACGAGCAAGAACAGATTTTGATAATATAGAATGTCTATCAAAGAACATTTTATTCCATAGTTTCCTATAAATGGCCACAACCAAAATGATTAAGTCCTCTGCTAGCAAACCTTAACAGTTTATATTGGGGATACAGGCTTTACTATATTCTGCCACTTACACATTTACTGAGCTTATGTACACTGCAAGCAAAATTCCATGGAAAAGTTTCTCAATTTGTGCTCTTAAGGCTTTAAAAATTATTTCAAAATGTATTGCAAAAAGCACACGTGCACTTTTTCATGCATGCTGGCACGCAAGTAAGAAAAACAAAAAACAGTAAGAAGTGAACATCTGGAATTTAGTTATTGTGGTAGAACTGTCCAAAATTGTTTATGGATTTTGTTTTTTAAATGCTCTGTATTCTTAAATTAAAACAATCACCTCAAGAAATGGACAGTTATGACATGTTGATACAATATAGCATGTACACAGACAGGTGTATCTATTGTGAATTTTCTTAGTGGTGTTTCAAAAAATTCTGGGGATCAGAACTTTGTAATCTGCTAAATTCTGTGGAGAGACTTGCTCATTCTGTTTGAGGAGGTTATTTGCTAAATTTAATAATACAAAGTAGTCATGTGAGATACAAAGTAAAAGAAGAAAGCATTTCAGTTTAATGTTTTACTGTCTAGTTCATAACCCAGCCATCTATTTTTAAGGTAGTAGACTGCATGTAACAAAAACACAGATAATTTAAAAAGGGAAAATATCTAATTTCTGAAATGTGTAATAATAGTATTTTAATGTGGGTACTGAATTTACAAAGCTGAGTACTCTATCTGAAACCATCACTAGAAGATGATCTTGTCAAACTTTTTTCCACAGAATGTAATTAGTTTCAAAATACCAGAAAAAGCTATGTCTTTAAAGATTTTTGGGGATTTTCAGCTAAGTACATTTGTTGAAACATTCTAGGAGCACAGTTATAGTTATCTGTTGTGGAAATACGATGCTGAATAAGAAATAAAAAGCTGGGACATTTTAATTCCAAATGCAGAAATCTTTCTGACTTGTTTTAAAGAAGTACCAGTGGCATTGTTGGCTGCCTTTCATTTCACCCTGATGTTCACAAATACTTTCTGTTTTTAAAAACTCAAATGGAACTTAGTCAGGGCTGCTTGTTGTCATACAGTGTGTGTGGGGATTCATAATATATATAGTGCATGCAAAAAGAAACAGACATAGGTTTAAGCATAATTTTTCCTTGCTCAGTAGATATAAGTTTGGGCAGTCTCTTTGATCAGTCTTGACTGAATGTGTATCAAAAATCTAAAATTTTCCCCAAAGAAAAGAAATCCCTGATATGGTACAAAAAAAGCTTCTTGTCATTATCTATTGGAAGCATTTCTGTCCTAACAGTGGAGATGTTTCTGATAATTACACTAAATATATTTCTGTTTGGAGATTGTGAAAGAAGTCACTTCGACCAGACTTTTAAGCTACTTCTCTAGTGAGGAGAAATTTGGAAATATAGAAGGCATTGTAACATAAAAATGAAAAATAATCCAGTAGTTTGTTTTTTGGTTTTTTTTCTGATTTAGTGACTTCCACTGACTGTCCTAAATTACAGTAAAAATACACTGGTTTGTATTTTTTCTTTTTCAACAGCTATGAATGAAGCAATTACAGTGTAAGTAATAAGCATTGAACTGTTCTGGTTTTGTTTTTAAATTGCTGATCTCTAGCTCTAAATTGGATTTTGGCCTGAAAGAATAAAAATGTAAAGCATCCTCTTTGGATCAGTTTTATGATTATCAAATATATATACCAAATATGAGAAATCTCTTTACCTGTTGAAAAAAAGAAGAAAAAACTGACATTAAATATTTTTCAATAATCTGTATTAACAGGTTACAAAATACTTATATAAATAAATACACACACACACACACACACACACATATACACTGGAATTTCATTGAAAAGCTGGCTGTCAGCAGCTGCCACAGGATGAAATGCAAAATATCCGTGAATATGATGTGTGCCAAAAATCTTTAATTGTAATTATGAACATAGTTAACTAAATTAATGCATTATGAAAATTGAGAATGGTATTTCATGTAGGACATTTTAATTAATTTCAAAGTCATTGTTGGTTCTTGAAGGTCAGCAGGTTGTCCAGGAAGGATTTTAAATGGTAATAAACTGTACACTGTTTTTTCCTTCCTTTCTCAAATTTGTTCAAAACCGCAAAAACAAGAAAATCTCAATTTAAATGTTCCATTTGTTTTCAAGTCGTAAAATATTCCTTGGTGTTTCGCAGAATCTGCAGTTTGTGCTTCCTTGGGGATTTTTAGGCATTGGAGTTTGGGGTTCTCTGTGCCTGGGGATTTGAAGGGGGTTGCTCATTGCACTGTATCTAGTGAGAATTCCTATGCTCCAGGTTCATTCCCCCAAAATCACGGTGGCAGGCCTTTAGTTTTGAACTCATTCATAGAAACACAGTCTCCCATCACAACCAGCAGTTACTCTGGTATTTTATTTAATGCAATTTTTTTGTATAAAACAATCTTTTGTCCGTCTTGATTTTATGCTGCTGCTCATACTGTGTTCATGTGTCCTCTTCATGAGCCTTTTCATTGCTTTCCTTTCCAGATATGATTTTCTAATTGATTTTACTGGAAGTTGTTTCGAAAAAGAGCTTGGTAAACATGAGCCTGTGGTCAGTGTTTGTATCCTTTAAAAACTCAGAGCTTTTTCGGCCTCTCCCTATTCATCTTTGTAGCCATTTCCGGCTGCAGAATCAGCAGAGGCTGATAAAACTGAGAGATTCACAGGTTTCAATGTCAGAAGGGACTCTAATGATAATGACATCTGACTCCCTGCACAATACAAGCCTGACAGTGTTGCATATTGGAAGAGCTGATACTAAGAATAAATCTGACCTTAAAACACGTGGGTACTAGCCTTAAGGTCAACACCTCGGGGTAACTAATTTATAATTGCTCAGGAGATAATTTTTTCTTTGGACAACCACATCTCTCTAAATGATGGAATTTGCTTGAGGAAACCTATCTTACAAGCCCAGACCAAGCCTGCTTGTATCTCATCACTCAACATGACAGTGAGCCAAAAGAGAAGGTGCAGAGGCTTCTAAATGCAGGACTGGAGGGTGAGGTGAGGCTCGGGCTGCTTTGTAGCTGCAGGGGTTGCTTTCATAGGGACCTTGGGATGCTCAGCCTCTCCACAAGCACTGGCTGTTGGCCTCTGAGAATCTGCTCACACAGCAGGGATCAGTGCACAGGGATACTCCTGAGGAGCAGGGTGTCCTCACCTCCTTGGAGCACCACCTTAGCGTGACTGGACTGTTTCTAGTAGCAAAGCTCATTAGCAATGGGCTGACTCAGGTGTCCCTGCACAGGACAGCAGCGTGACATGCACATGCACACGCCCTGTGTGTGTTCAGTTTCCCAGACAAAAATAGATGCTATGTTCCCACATTTATGGAATAGTTTGCACTTTACAGAGAAGAGCTCTCTGTGTTCATTTAAATGTTAATTTAAGAGGAATTTAAAAATGTGCTTATTTTTTCTGGTAATTCTTCCAGAGTCTTTTATGACAGAGAAGTAGTGGAAGCAGACTTCAGTAAGTTTCTGGTTTTTCAGTTGCACCAGGGATGATTCAGGAGGTTGTAAATAACATTACTCTATTAAAAATATATTTCTAGGCTAATATCTTCTCAAACTGGATAAAATGGGAGTGATTTACATGTTTTTCTAGTTCCCTGCATGTATATTCATCCAAAGGTCTTTTATATCCTTTAAAAAATATGGTTTTGTTTGTATGTTTTTATTTTTGCTGAAATAGAAAAGTTTTGTGATTAAATACATTGGTCTAGGACTTGGAAGACTTGTATAAAAATTCCTTGTAGAACACAGACTCCTCATCTATAAATATGAATATTAGCTCAGAATAATTTGTGAAGACATATACATAGTTTGGGATATTCATGTGCTAGGGGTAGGGAACGCAGTTTCAAGAGCTTAAGCTGAAATCTACCTTTTTCAGGTGCTTCCAATGGCTTGAAACTTTGTATTTTATATCAACTTTTCGTGTATTTGTTTTTTCCATGAGATTGTTTGTTTGCTTTAGAGCATTCAAGCAGAAAGATTTCAGTAATATCCAAATATGAAACAGAGTTTTTTGCTTCTCCATTATCTGCCCGTGTTCTGATGTTACTTTTTTCTCACAATGTTCCTCTATGCATCAGTGAGAAACAGGAAAATAACTTTTTTGTTGTTCACTTGAAATAGTGTTTCTAATTTAGGTTTCATTTCAGCAAACACTCAGTCACCCACAGAAGTGTCATGAAAATCTTACCTTTGCATACCTGACTTGTTTCATTGGAAAAATTGTTCCCGTGTCAGTGAAAATTATGTATGTTGCTTTTCTATGACTGAAAAGAGACTGGAGTATCTTTTAATTACCAACTGCTGGTCACAGTTAACCAAAAATTATAATAAAACTCTCTGAAAAATTCCTTCCTGACAGCTGTACCTCAAATCTAGAGTGAGTGCACACTGCACCGACATCTGAAAGCAGATCCAGAATTACAGGGAAAGACTCTGAAGACTGGGAAAACATGTACACCTTTTTAAGTGAACAAGAAAAAAGGATAAAAGTTGTCTTGTTATTGCATCTGAAAATACTACTCCTTTTTTCTTCTATCAATACAGTGCTGGTTTGAAACTTTTTATCTAAAGGAAAGAGCAAATAATAAAATACACTTTTATCAGTCAATGTGTGTACTTGTGTGTGCAGTCGTCTACAAGGACGTACAAGAAGTGTGGATTCCAGGCATGCACACATGCACAGGGAGCATAGTCTGGGATGGGGAGAGGCTTTCTGGCGTGAACTTGGAGCGGGCAGGTTACTGAAGGGAAGATGTTTCCTGAGATCTGAGAGGTACTTCATAAGAACAAATATTTATTTGAAAGGCACTAGTTTGAATCAAAAAGCAACAGTTTACAAAGTGTTCTTGGAATAAAATGTTTGCCTCTCCTCCACAGATGTCTATTGGCTGGTTCTCATCTCCATCTTTATTTCAAGCAACTAAAGTTATCTAGTATATTTAGCTGTTAGCATGCTTGGCGCATTTTCCAACAGAGACAATTTGCCAACAGAACATGGCTTAATGTAAATCCATGGGTGGTTTGGTCAGTGGTGTTTCTGCTTTTGCTCCTTATTATGAGAAGATTCTGCTTTTGATGGCAAAGGAAGTGAATTTTCTGCTCTGCTCCTCACGTTTCCTAGCATATATGACCTTGAGGTACACAGCTTTTCAACACAGGAATGTTTTGTGGCTGCAGGGAATTCACTGGCACAAATAGGCAGCGATTCTCACAAAGAAAGCTACTGAAGAGCTGCAGTAAGTGCCCCTGAGACTGATTTTCTTCTTCCTCCATTCTTAAGTCCAGGTATCTGCTGTGATGTTTTGGAGGATACTGCCTTGCTCTAGCAGGAGTTTTGCATTTCTTGCAGATGTTCAGCAGGCTTCCTGATTAGATCTCTGATTATCATTACCCAAATGGAGGTTAGGTGTGTGTGTGAACTGGCATGCAGTGCACATCAGGAGGAATATTTTGTGGAGAGGGGAATGCTCTCACATACATGGAGCTGAACAGTGGAAGACTTGTGATGACATGTTTCTCTTCTACTCATTAAAAAAAACCCTATTAACCTGCCACTAGCTCAGTTGAGTATAAAGGGTTCAGTTGCTTGCACAGTGATAACTCATTTATTTGAATAGTTGTTCATTTTAATGATTCTTGAATGAGTGCTTCATTATGCATCTTATCCTTGTGAGAATGAGAAAAATGAGAGGACGAACATAGGATGACCATAGTGCCCATCTGTGGCCGAGGCAGATGGAATCTGGATCGTGGAAGGAAGTCTTGCAACCTGGCTGTGTGTCTGCTCCTCTCCAGATGTGTCCTGGAAGTGGCCTAGGGCTCTGATTTAGGAAAACATTATGAATACACTTAATAAACTTTTAACAGTTAAAAAGAAACTTTTACAGTTAAATGGAAAGAGTATTAAATAGCAAAGATGGAATATTACAAATACCTGATCAGACTTTATCACGAAGATCAAATAATCTTTCCTCTGATTTTGCATAATTGCAGTATCAAATTGCAAGTGATGAATTAATACTTCTGTGCTCTTGTGGAAGAGCTGTATGCAGATCAGTGAAAGCTGATGCTAAGTGCATTTACAAAATAATAGTGTCACCAAGATAATTCTTAAGCTATATGGCTTCTTGCTTGACGAAGATGGGTATTCAAAAGTCAGCTCACATAGAGGCAAAAGATCAGTTGAGCAAAAACCTGGCAGAAACAAATAAGAAAGAAATGTTTCTTTAAATTTTTTTAACTTCTGTCTTTGAATTCCCTTTTTTATCCCTTGCCTTGCAACACCCTTGAATACCTCACTGCCTGTGGAAGATTAATGTGTGAACAGCAATTGTCAGGTTTCACTTTAAAAGCTTTTAGAGGGTTTAAAAATAGAAATTATTTTTATAAATACAATGTTTTTAAAGCACTGCATTGGTACTGAAATTACAACTCTTTAGTAATAATTTTACTTGTAATTCTTTCATTGTTTTTTTTTTTAAGTCCTGTCTTTGATTCAGGAATTAAATTCCGTTTAGTACCTTGATGCCATGACGATTTTTTGCTTTCTCTTTTAAACCCCTTTTATAGCTTTTTACAACTTCTGTATTCTTTAGTGCTTTTTGCCTGCATTCTTGGACTTGTTTGTCAAGCTAGGAGACTAAACTTTGTAGAGGTTTCGTAGTCAGGGATCAGAGTGCCCCAGACCCCAAGGTCCTCTCCAGAACACATTTTGTAAACTGAGATAGAACCATCCAGGGGAAGGTTCCTTGGGGAGGGGGGCTCACTCGAGTCTATCCTTGGGGAATATTTGATAGATATGCTAATTAGTAAGACCTATAATATTATACCAGATTTTTTGGGGGTGTGCATTGCGGTGTGCATTGAGGTGCATTCCACCTGGACATGGTGCACCTAAGGATCCTTCAAATAAATACCAAGGTAAAATCCCTTTTTCCCTTCTAACTGTGTTTGCCTCTTGATTTTAAGACCAGGGAATCACCTTGTTTAGTTACAATTCACTATTCACTCCACTGGGGCTACAAGAATTGCAGCATTACTCTGCAGTAATGAAGCAGACTTATCTCCTTCATTTCAGTTTGCTTCACAGGAGGTTTGAGCTGGGGTTTTATAATTGCTTCCCTACTATTTCGGACATCTTGCTCCGGATGTTAATGTGCATAAAAATGTGAACCTGTTTTCTTCCTGAAAAGCTGCACATAATTACTTATTAACAAGATTAATCTATTCTTATCTTTAGGACGTTCTGCCGATACTTTCAGACTTTCATAACTAGTCTGCAGTTATTTTTTCCTTTCTTCATTTAATCTGTAATAAATAATCTAGCATGCCAGGGTAATGGATTTCACCTGAGGATCTGAACATGATTTGCAGACAACAATTAATTAATTAGTTTCAAAACCTGTCTTTAAAATAGGTGAAATTGAAATGCAGTCTGCCAGCACAGTCATTAGCAATATGTTGCACAAGTCGCTGTGGCTGCTCTATGAGCAGGTGGTGTAATCTGCTTCTCATGAGTATCAGGGAAGGTTCCTGCTCAATTGGCAGCATGTTTAAAAACGTAAATAGTTTAAATCATCTGATTGGGTTGTTTACTGGCATTCAGATGTAACTATGTGCCATATGGACTCACATAGGCATACATTATGTCTGTAGTATATGTTTCGGAATACTGATCTGACACCATTGCTGTTGCTTTTTTTGCAACATAAATGTTACTACAGGTGTTGTCCAGGCATGCTATTTTTACTTATAAATGCATTTTACTATGTCACGTAGCTAAATTGGAACAATTTGAAATGTGAACAGAGAATCTGGCACAGCTAAACCTTGCAGAAACTTTTTATTATTCATCCTCTGTTTTTATACCGAGGATCACTGGCTTTCCTTTATACTGACCCATCACTGACCTGTGACCAGTAATTTTAAACAGCCTGCATTCTGTATTTCTCTGGTTTACCCTAACTGTATTACTGCTTGAGTTGACCTCCTTAAACATATTTAGGTACAGCTACAGAATTTGAAATTAGTGGCATTGAAGTAAATAGTAGTTGTAGCAGGAAGCAAAAGCTTTATTGTGAATATCATAAGGGTATAGTCATAAAATGTGCAGTAAAAAGGGGAGTATTTTTAAGCTTGTATAAAATATGTAGGAACCCATTTTAAGCCCACATTCAGTATCCAATATGAGGTTTTTTTCCAGTCTCAAATTTAAATGAGTTTGGAGTTCCTCCCTTGAAAGAGGGAAGAAGAGACAGGAAAGAAGAAAGAAAGAATTAAGGGAGTGAAGTGGTAGAGGAGAAGGAGGGGGAAGAGGGAAGTGAAGCGAAGGCAGTCACAGAAGGAAGGGAGGGAGGGTAACAGAAAGAGGCCATAATAATCTGTAAATTATAGTCAGTTTGCTTCCAGTTTTGTGACAGCAATATAAAAATTTTTAATAACATTGAGCCTTACAAGCTGCTAGAAATACATGCAGTCGAAGTGTTTTCATTGGACAACTGCTTTAAACATCTGGCCAATAATCACTCCTTAAGTGTGTATACCTCATGTGTCTATTACTGACTCTCAATCACATGTATGAAGCTGAATACAAAAGCTGTATTTTGAAAAAGGATGAAATAAGCAATATTTGAAAAGGTGTTTTCCCATTTACCCTTCCCTAAATATGTGATTAGCCTTCATTTTTGTATTAATTGGCTCTTGTGTTGGTTTTCCTTTCAGAAGTCAGGCTGAGCAACCAGATTGGTCATCAAGCTGTTTTTTGAATTGTGGCCATAAGCATTATTTCCCTGATACTCCAAAGTTTAATTAAAAATGACCAACAGCAAAATTATTTTGCTGTCTTGCATGTAAACTATCCAGGTCTGCTAATTGTAGCTGCAACAAGTATTACTCCATTGAAGTAGACTGTAATGTTCCTCTTAACCTTCTTAACCTGAAGAAATTATTACTGCTTTCCAAAGACTAACTGGAGCCTCTGTTGAGGCTTCCTTTCTTCACTTTGGTATTACCTTCTCTAGACGATGAACTAGAGGAGGTTTTTAACCAGAATTGGTTCAGTTCTCAATTGGGGTTCTATGGACATGTAATAATGTCTTCTGCAAGGACTGCCAATTTTTTATTCCTCTTTTTCTTCTACATTTATCTCTGAAACACTTTCACTAGCAGTGTTCCTTAGGATTATGCAGTCTATCTTCTGGAAGAAGTTTTGACTGTCTATAGAGGACTAACCTGCAACACTTAATGAACTAATTAGGACTTGTTTCTCAGTATTAAGGTGATTAAGTCAGTTATATCATCAGGTCATAATCATTGGTCTTTAGGCTTTCACTGATTTGAAATCTGCTGATTTAACTTTTTTCTTTTTTTTTTAATTGGGCACTGCCTACAAAAATAGATTTGTTTTCTCTTGGATGCAATGTCTTTCATGTTAGAAAATATTAGCCTTCACATGAATTTTTGTTTACTCGATGCGAGGTCACCCTGGTGTAAGACTCATGGACTTAACAGTGTGTGGCTTACAACTCTTCCACAACTGTATGCCTTTATTTTTCCACATGCTAAAAATGTTGATAGGCCATCCATGCAGACTTTGCTTAACCTATTGCATATAGGCATTCCAAAGTCTGTCTTTCCAAATCATAAGCCACTCTGAAACACATCAGGTTTGTCTGCTCACTTGGATCCACCAAAATTTTCACATGCATAGATTTGCAAAAATAAGTGTTTCCTGCTTTTGAGACACTTACTTTCATCTAACTCCATTTTTTTCCAGCATCTACTATGGAGTCAGTCAGCACTATTTCCGTCCCTGTGTTATGTACCTGGCTTTCTTTTTTGATTCTCTTCTTTTGTGCAAATTGTACCTGTTGTACCTACTTATTCTTGTAAGTAAGAGCAAGGGATTTCAGGCAGTATTATAGAATTGATCTACATAGTTATGTTATAGTGGAATTTTTTTTTTGTCTAAAACATATATACAAAAATACTAGCAGAAGCATTGAAACCCATGCAGGACATTTTAAATATGTAGCTTATTTATAAAATATTAATATTAGCTATTCAGCTCTTCCCATTTCATTTAGTTTCAGAAACTATTTACTATTAAGTTTACTCTTTAGTTTACTATTAAGGTCTCAAACAGTACACAGCTCTTGCATAAGCAAACTCAAAATTATCCTTCCTGGTCTAGTAAAGTCAGTCTGAATCACCTCTTCTTCCTATAAATCTGCCTTTGACAAAGAGAATCTTACATTGTTTCCAAGTGTCTAATTAACAAATGCCAACAAAGTTCTGTACTTTAAGAAATGCTTTTGTTATGTAGGTTAAAGTTTACAGCCTGTAAATGTTCCTTAATATTGTGTGGTTTTATACTCTGTCAAGCGTTTTTCCATATATAGGTTCTCAGGAAAAGGTGTTTAGTGTTGAAAATGTGTTTATACAGGATTCCTGAGGAAACCAAGTGAAGCAGTGGGAAGGCAGACTGACTCAGAACATCAGTCCATTCCCAATCTAAGAAACCCCACCAAAATGTACTGTTAAAGGTGGCAAACCCCCCAAATATTCTCTAGAATTTTTACCTAGATTAGCTGAAATCTCATACATTTACTTTGATTCTTTGATAAGCAGTCAATTGTTTTAGTATTTCTTGAAAGAAATCACAGAAAGAGCCCTTAGAAGTATTAGTGTCCAATCTACCATGGCATGAGAAGCATTTTTAAGCAGGAGCAATTTGAAATGATAATTTTAGTACATTTCAAAAAATGTTTTTGTCCCTTTGCCTTCCCCTCATCCCCCTGCATTTGAGGTGTCCCTTTCCCTTGTTCTCAGGTGTGAGATAATAATTCCAGGTATTGAAAGAGTTTTTAACCTTGCAGTGGTCAACTCATACTACCGGCACTTTTAAACAAAATAAAGGCTTATCACACTGTCGTGCATTGTTTGTTTTTGTGCAGTTACTAAATATTGCACACATGAATAAACAAGTGTTTCTACTTACAAACAAATTTAAAATAAAAAGTATAACATTTTAATATTAATTCAAGTAGCCTTAACATTCCCTAAATATTAAGGGATCCCATGAGAACCCACATATTAAAGCTGTTAATACTCTTTTAAGTAAAAAAAATATTTCTGAAGCAGCAAGTCTTTGAAATTCATCACAGAGAAAGCCAGAGGCTAGAGAAGTACATTTTATTTTTGTCATGAATTTCCATTGTGGTATAGCAGAGTCGTAGGCCGTCAGAAATCCTGGCATTTCCCTTCTGTTTGCTTTCCTCAGGAAAAGCTTGGCAGCTTCTCAGCATAACAACTGAATATGAACATTCTGAAGAGCTAAATACAAATATTAGAATCTTGCTACCCAACCAGCTGCAGCTCACATGGCACTGGGAATACAGCAGCAATATCAATGGCAAGAGAAGAAAGGGCAGGGTAAGGTCCCTAATGCGTTCCCTCCATCTTGCCAAGGATTTTCTGTGCTGCCTTATGTGCTTCTCTGTAGGACCTCTGCCTGCTTCTGTTCTCAGTGACAGAACACAGCTTGCTTGCTGAATACCAAAAGCATTTTAGTTATTGATGGGAGCATTACAAGCAGGAAGGAAAGTGTTAAAATTGAGCATTGTAAACGCTTGCTGTTTTAATCATACATGAAAGTTAGGTAAATATTTTCTTGTCTATGGTGTGCCAGCACTGGGCAGCAGCTGTTTGTTTGCAGATCCTTCATTCCAAGGATTAGGTTTATAGATGCCTTCTATAAAGTCCCCATGAAGAATTCCTGGAATATCCCCTTCCATCTTCTTGTTGCCATGACTTGCTGACACTCAATTCTGCATGTGTGGAAGTGAAGCTTCAGAAGAATTATTGCCTTTGCTGCTGGCTCGAGTGAGGTGGTGTCTCCTGTAATTTGGTCAGCTCAAGATGAGTTCTTACTAATCCTTCAGCCAGAATAACAACTACCAAACCTGTAGATAAAGATCACATTTATAGAATTAATGTAGCTCACTCCCATAAGTTTTGCAAGATAAAAATCCCAGGTGTGTGAATTTGAAGAGGTAACACAGAAGGCGTCACTTTAAGGTGGTGTGTGTATGACTTGCTAGCTTGGCCTGCAATAGCTTTCTGAAAGGTAATGCAGAAGGCTACTGTACATTCACTTTTCAGAGAAAACAGTCTTATTTACATTTCAGACAGCTTTGCTTTCATGTTGGTTTTAGTTTCACCTGTTGAAGAGCTAGTGCTGGTTTTCTGATCTGGTTTTTTTTTGTCATATTAAGCTATAGAAAAGTTGCCAAATTGAGCAAAAGGCAGAATTGTCATGTCGTTTTAAGAAGGTTGTTCATTGTGAAAAATTGATCTTCCCAGGGTTTTTCAAAGTAAAATTGCATCCTTCCTCAGAGCTCCTGTTTTTACTGTCATATTATTCTTTGCTGACACAATCAGAACATTTACATCTTCAGTGTGTGTTTCTTGGGCAAAACAGATAAGGCTTTACCATGTGGACTGCAGATGTAAACGCAATTAAAACTATTTGTGTAGTTGCCTTATGTGGTTACCTGCCTTCATAATTTTCTAATAGTTTGCATTCGTTTTCCTTGTTGTATTGCAGGAGATAGCTAGAAGTTTAGTTTACGTTTTCTGGGCAGTGAACTTATCTATATAATTTTTTGTTGGTGTTGAACTTGTCTGACGTCCTGTTGCAGAAAGAAGCTGTTGAGGTTATTGAACACTGCTAATGTACATGTTGGAAGTTAATTTTTATTCCATATAAACTTAGTTTTTACTTTAAAATTCTTAGGTTTTATAGGTGGTACGTAACATGACAAAATGAGACTTGGTGATCAGAACAGAAGGTGTAGTTGGTTCTGAGAGCCTCTGTTTTTCTATCCCCAGAGTAAATGGTAGAAATATTTTGGAGCAGGAGGAGGAAAAGAGGAGAGTGAGGGTTAGGAGAGCTGATTCTGAGGTGGTGTAGCTGCCTGTAATAATGAAGTGCCAGACTTCACCCTGTAGTTAATTAAACTGCTTTTAAAGAATGCAATAATGGAAGAACATTTCCAAGTACACTGCATAGTTATTGGCTATTGCTCTGTGTCTGTAGAGCCAAATTAAATACATTAAATAAGGTCTCAGGGGGTCAATTATGATGATAATACAAGTAGTGACAATGCAACAAGTAGTGACATTAATTTCATGAATGTTGCATAGGTATAAATCATCTCAGTATTTGTTCTATTATATTGGCATAGAAATTGTACAAGAATGGATAATACTCAGATGGTTGATTACTATTTATATTATTGTATTAGGCTGTATTTACAGAGCAGGGCTCCCCTCATTATATTGCTGTTTGGCACTTTATTGCAAGACTTCTCATCTGTTGCTGTGTTGTGAGACATCAGCAATTCATCCAGCACAAAGGTGACCCGACATATTCAGGTGCGACTCAGAGTGGTTTCAAAGTACACATTGCAATGAAAGGATGTGTTGTGCAAAGCATTTCAGGGCTGTCTTCAATTTTGAAAATTAATACCAAATTAATGAACTTTTGTCTTAGAAGCACTCTGGTGTGAGCAACAGTGCCAGAAAGTAAGGATGACAGATGATTTATTAGGGAGCTGTTAATATGAATTGCAGCAAACATAACCTGGATCTAAACCCTCAACCATAAAAACCAACATATTATAATTGAAAAAACTCATAATAATTTGTGGGACGTGTTATATAGCTTACTAGAGGGAAGGTCGTCGGCATTGATCACCAAATTTGTCTCTTGTGATGCCAGAAACTCGCCCAGTCACTTTGCTGCCTGCCTCCAGTTCCTAACAGCATGGTACACAGCACTGTATCCTCCTTCTGCACTGTTGCAATTGCCTGCTTTCTGAGAAACGGCAGACTCAGATAGCACTGAGCCTGTGCCACAGGGAGATGCTTCCCAAAGCAGAGATCTGCAAAAAGAGCACTGGAGTACCAGAGAAAAGGTCAATGAAAATAGTTAATAATTCCATCAGAGATGTGGTTCTTTGTTCTTGGGGTGAGAAAGGGTGGTGACATTCAAAAGCACTGCACAGCCATATGGATTTTTGTTATATAATGCCCAAAGTAAGCCGCATGTGGGTTACAAGAAATCAATACTCTTGCAGTGTAGGGTAGGTCTTCAGCATTATTCCTTACTAGGTTATTGATATTGGTAGATGTCTCTAGTAAAGCCTACCCTAAGGAAGCAGTTTTAGTAGAGGACTCCTGTATTTTTACTGTTTATAGCAAAGGAGTTGTTAAATGATATAACCTAGAGAATTCGTATTTGTAAAAGAAGTGGCAATGCTGAGATAATGTAACTGTCAGGGGTTCACAAAATGGACTTACTGAGCACTAGCAGTAAAGGCCTTTCGTTACATTTATGCCTTGGATTTCAGCACAAACCCAGTAAAAGGTTGATTTTGATGCCCTAGAACTCCTATGAAGATTCAAGTCCACTTTTTTCTTTTTTTGGTATCAAAAATGGCAGAAGTAAATCAGAAAAACTCCTTTATTTCTCAGTGTTCTCTTTTTATAGTCTTTGTTTTCTTTAAGCCTCACAGCAAAGTTTATAATCACTACCAAACATGGCAAAATTTGCTTTCATTTTGACAATGATGGGAATAAAGGTCTCTGAATCATTGAGTTGCAGCCTTGGTCAGCTGGAAGTCTCCAGGCCAGCCTCCTGCTTAAAGCATGACTAGTGGTAGTATCTGAATAGGTTGCTCAGGCCTTTGTCCAGCTGGGTCTTGAAAACCTCCAGGAATGGAAACGTGACTGTTCTGGGCAACCTGCTCTACTGCTGGGCTGTCCTTGTGGGAATAAGGGGGTTTCCCTACATCCAGTCAGAACTGTTGTAGTTTTGGTTTGACCACTGTCTTTTGTCCTGCCACCACTGCGAAGAACCTGACTTTGTCTCCTCGAGAACTTGCCTGTAGAGTACTGGGAACTGCTGTAAGATTCCCTGAAACCATCTTTGCTCCAGACTGAACAACCCAGCTCCTTCGTGTACTCTGCACAGGGCAAATGCCCTCTTGGTGGCCCACCCCTGGACATGCTCAGGAGATGTTTAGTGATAAGTGTAACTGTTTGGATTGGCAACTTCTTTCTAGATAAACCTCTGAATAGAGTTAGTTTCTGAAAATGAGAACCATCTGAGCAAATACAATGCACATGAATGGGCCCAAACCAGCAATAATTTACCCTGTGATGTAATAGATGCGACAGAACTGGACATTGGCCTCCATTTACAGTCTCATAATATCCACTGTGTTGCTATATTACTGTGTACTTAATCTCCTGTTTAGCAAGAATATGCGGGGTATTTCAGCTATGGCTGTTTGGTTTAACCTTCAAAACAGATGTGTGTATGTCTTTCATGAACCTTGTCACTGGTACTTTGTGTAGGAGTCAGTCATTTGCCAAACTTGAAGATTAGGAACTTTGAAAGAATGAAAAGAACTCTGTATAAAAGTGATGATGATGCCTTTTCCTGGTCTTAAAATCAAGAACCAAACACGGTTAGAAGGAAAAAAGGGGTTTTTACCTCAGTATTTATTTTAAGGATCCTTAGGTGCACCACGTCCAGGTGGAATGCACCTCAATGCGCACAGCAATGCACACACACACAATAGATCAGATGTAACATTATAGGTCTTACTAATTAGCATATCTATCAAAGATTCCCCAGTGAGAAGCTCAAGTGAGCCCTCCTCCCCAAGGAACCTTCCCCCTGGATGGTCCTGTCTCAGTTTACAAAATGTGTTCTGGAGAGGACCTTGGTGTCTGGGACTTCTAAGATGTTTAATCTCCTAATTTAACAAAATAAGTCTAAGAATGTAGGCTAAAAAGCACTTAAGAATACAAAAGCTATAAAAGGTATATAAGAGGGGTATAAAAGAAAAGGCAAATTATCATGGCATCAATGATAGTTTAGAGATGAGCTTTTAAATGGTACTTTCCTCAGTAATGTGCAAAATAAATAAATCAGCTTACTGAAAAATATAGTTTAGAATATTTGCATAAAAGTAGTGCTATTCAACAAAATTATACTTTCCTGTTTGTACTTACATGTTTTTTAAATGCTGAGGTAGTGTGTGTAGTTTACTTTTCTGTTGCATAGCATAGTCTTAGTGTCAAGACAGTAAGAAGAATAATTGCATATGGCTCTACTGCTGCCTTCAGTTAAGTTGAGCATACTGTGAGATTTATCAGGAGTAATTTTGTGCTTATTGACTTCAGCAGATTTTCTTCTTCTGTAAGGATGTCACTGAAACCAAATTTTGAGCTTAGAAAACATTCATCACTTAAAAAAGAATGGGTAGATAAGGTAAAAATACTAGTAGTGATAATCAAAGATTATTTAAATTTAATTTTGGGAGAAGAAAGCTAGCACAAAAACTGTTTTCTGCACTGTCTTCACTTCAGTTGATCACTGAAATGTGCTCTTCTATATAGTAGCCATCCAGGTGTGGTAGTTCCCTCTTGCTGTGCGTAATTTCAGTGTTATGTGATATTATGCGCAGCAAGTGTCTGCTCCACCAACTATTTTCTCCTCCCTGAAAGTGTAACATGCTTAATTATTCCCAAATGAGGGTCATTTTTGATCAGGGTGATAATCAGTTTGTCAAGGTTTGGAAAGTTCTCCCAGAATTCTGGTGCTTTCATCAAAAAACTGCTGTACCCATCATCCAGTTTTCCCAGAATGGTTGGAACGCCATTGTATTTGCTTCAAAAGTATGTGGTTGCTTTTTAAAAGACCTTTGCATTGTGGAAAACAAATATGCTTTGGAAAGAAAATGGCAGTTTGTAAAGAAGCCTCCTGTATGACACTAGAGCTTTCTGCCTGGAGGAGGTTTTCTTGACTCAGGATAGTATTGTTATGCCCAAAAGAAACAGAATTTATGGAATAGGCAATTTTCTGATCTCTTTCTGCAGTTTGAATTCTATCAGTTTTTCTTCCTTGCTGGAATTGACTTGTATTCATCTTGTAAGTACCAGGGTAGAAATTAGCTCTGCAATTGCAAAAACAAATGTAAAAACACAGTAGTGAAATCTTTTCTTCCGAAGTGATGCAGCAAGTAACTAATCCTGCAGCTGTTGTTGCAGCTTTAATTAAAGGTAGGTACACATTATGGAATACCTCACTGAAGTAATTTCCAAATCTTGGTCTCTTTAATTAATCAAAACTTGGGACCCTGAATACCATATTTGCCTTGTCTTTTCCCATGTGCAATACTCCCTTCTGCTGCAAAGTAGGCAGACTGGGGAAATGTACACACACGCCAATTAAAAGGAGAAAAAAAAAAAGGAAGTTAAAGGCCAGAATATTCCATGACGTTTATGGAATCCACGCTTTCTGAATCAAAATCTTTAGTTTGTCATCAGACATCTGTTTTGGTTTATGTCAATCAGTATGCAAAAATTACCACTTTTAATGACTTTTTACATATTGTATGTATCATATGTATATCATATTCATTGTTCAAATTTGGCACTCTTATCAAGCAACTGAGCCGAATTATGTTTAATAGATCAATTGAGTGTTGCTAAGAGTAAATGGGCAGCCTAATCAGGACGTTCAACAATGTGGAGGGCCTGAGCCAGGCAACACAACAAGAGTCACCTCTGGTCTGTAGGGAGCACAAAAAGGGATGCCCAGTTGGTTGTCAGATCATGACTGTGACTTTGCATGTATGTACTCAAATTCTGGTAAGGACTTTTCAGACAGCACAAGTTTCAGGTTTCAAAATATAATCCTTATTCCAACTCTGGAAGTGAAACCTACATTTTCTTGCAAGACTGCTTGGTGCTTTGCAGAATTACTCCAGATTTAATAAGCTAAATGGTTTAAGAACAATTCTGCTAGTGAAGACAAAGAGGGTCCCCTGTTCATTCCCAAGTGAAATATCTTCACAGTAGTGCACATGCGTCCTTCTTATGTCACCAACTTACTGGCCTGCTTGCTTATGTGTTTACTTCTCTACCTTCCTCTATATCCATCTATAAAGATAGATATGGCCACTCTAGTCAGTGTTGGGTTTTAGTTTTTATTATGTGTTCTTGTGGGTTTTTTTCTTCATCTTTCCAGTTTAGCAGTTTTTGCAACCACAAAATGCTGCAAATATGTGAGTATCTTAGATATCTGCCATAGGAAAGTGTTAGAATGATTTTTGAAGGCTGTACTATGGGTTTTGAATATTTCATGTATTCGTATCAGTGTACACTAATGAATCCATTCAGGATTTTTCTCTTACATTTAAATTGATTCTAGAGTGTAATGAGAACCCATTTCTTGAAGACCCGAAGAAAAGGAAAGTCTAGGGATAAATGACAAAGTTCAGAGGGATGGGGACACAGGTAATGCAGGAGACTATTTGAGAACAGATTATTTTTTGGTCTTTTTACCTACCACACTCGATCTGTCTTGGCAGTTTTCTTCTCAGGCGCAAGTGAAACAAGACAGGTGAATAAATAGGGTTGCCATGTTCAGTTAACATTGTGTATCTCAAGACCAAGCAGAAGGTGCAGTATGAAAGTGATGAGATCCGTGGAGTCAAGACAAACATTTGTGTTTTCAGTCTTTAGATAAAGAAATATATTCTGTACTGAAGAAAAACATATTTAGGTTTTACTTTCAAGAAGTCCTAAACAAAATGAGGTAGCGCATTGGCATATTACCTAAGATTTTTGAAAGAAGTGAATTCTTTGATGCTATTCAGTTTGTCTCTGACTGGTGGATTTGTAAAGACTGGTTATTGCCAGGTGACATGTAATGAAGAGGCCAAGTTTGTCCCTTTTATCTTATTCAGGAGCTGTCTTTTTACCTTCTCTAATAAATTTCATTGTTATTTTACTTTTATTTTATGTAAGTCATCTCTCATTGGTATTTCTAGTGATTTAAATGCATGTTTGGCATAAATTAAGCTTTTAGTTCTAAGCAGGTGGGATTCAAAAAAGGTAATTCAAAAAATCCTGTCATACAACTGACAGGAGACATAACTTTTACTTGGGTGTTTGCAGCAGCATTTACCAAATTTTGTGAGTGAGGTAAATATTTCAGTTCCAGAATAAGATGAGTACTTGCAACTTAACAATTACACCTTTAAAGCTGATGTACAGGTAGTTTAAAGATTAGTGAAAATGGTAAAACCTGCTCTGATACTTGTGAAAGATTTTATTTGGTTTGAATTTGCACCTGAGACATCTCATTGGAACTTTTCATGAAAACTCTAGGGGGTAAAGATACTGTAATTGGAAGTTACACAGACACTGGTTCTGCCTCTCATTTCCTTTTACATTTCAACAGTAGTTCTTCCCAAATTGCTAATGATATGTCAACAGTACAACATTCCTATATATATATATCTCCAAAATACCACTAGAGGGACATTGCTTTTCTGAATCAGACACACTTACTTTATCCCTGTGGATTGAAGGGTGTTCAGAAATCTGATCTTCTTGAGCCAAGCTTTCACGAGCTGAGGAAGTTTTGTCCAGTAAGAGTGCCTGCCTCCAGCTCTTCAGTGTCTGCTTATTGGATACTTCAAGCTCTTGGGCCACTAGCTTTAGAGAAAACGATGAGAGATTAAGAAGCCCCTTGTACAAAAACTTTATCTGATTTTTTTGTTTTAATGCATTCTGCAGTTCTATTTTGATGGGTTTTTCCACTGCATTTATATTGCTGTTTTTCCCTCCCTCTCTCTTTTACTGGATTTCTTTTTCCTCATAAAACTAATCACTACACACACCCATATCATGGGTCCTCCGGTGGTCTTGAAAAGCCTTCCAGTTTAAGTGAAACAACATAGAAAATAGAACTTTTTAATGTGTAAAAAATATTAGTGTGCTAGGGGCTCGGTGCAGGCTTCAGTGAAGAGCTCTGTATATGACTTTATATGATACAATAATTTGTGTCTTTTCTGTTTGATTCAGGTCATTGCCATTGTTATGGATATGTTTACAGATGTGGATATTTTTAGAGAAATCGTGGAGGCATCTGCTAGAGGGATCGCAGTGTATATCCTGCTTGATGAGTCGAATTTCAGTCACTTTCTGAAGATGACAGAGAAACAAGGCTGTCAAGTTCAGAGGCTCAGGGTAAGGCATCCTGTCTTCCTTTGCATGAACATTCACTGCTTACTCCTCCACAGCCCACTGAAAAGTGACTGTTATTGCAAAAGTAATTATCGAATACTGATTTTTGAAATTAACAATCAGGTGTAAATAGGTGAGCTCTCAGCAGAACTTTCTCTATGGATACATTTTTTTAAAAGCACCTTTTTCAAGTGTCAGAACAAGAGTATTTGATAGAATGACATAATTTTCATGTATTATTTATAAAATAATTTTCCATTATTGGAAATTGAAATAGAAATACGTCATGTTTGGAAAACTAAACTTTTTTTTTTCTTTCTCTTATAGTTGCCTGTAAATAAAGTCATAAAACCTATATAAACTAATAAGCTGTGTACTACATTTTATGATCTTCTTCTTTAAGGTTATGAATTAAAATATTTTTAAGAGGCCCAAGATTCTATTTTATTAGTGTTTTCCTGAAAATCCATATTATCATGTCTGTGCTTCATCCTATTGCTTTTACATATTAAATATGTAATTTTATTGTGTAAGAGAGATAACAAGATCACTAGCATTTACATCTTCACAAGATTTCCTGCACTGGGCAAGTGTTTATCTGGGATTAGAATATAAACCACGAGCTGCACTGAATTGATGTAAATGCTTCATAAATACTTCCAGATTTACTCTACTGTCGACAGTACTAAAGAAGTTCCAAGGATGTTGTCGGAGACTTTGCAAAGTTCTCCGAGCAACTACCTTAGCTTATAGTTTTTTTGAAATTCCTTGCCTCTGTAACTAGTTATGTTCATGCCAAGCAAAAGTATTATAAAAGCTTTTCTTAGCAGCACCTATTTTAAGAACCCAGTCCAAGAATCAGATAGAGATGTGGTGTATTTGTGAGGATAAAGAGGACTTTTTGTAGATGTTTGGAGCAAACTCTGTTTTATGGGTACATTTTTACTCTGGAGTGTTGACTTAAGTCCTTAGAAGTATTCCCACTCCACTTTCCATGCTTGTTTCTTGTGTATGAGTGTGTGTGGAATCACTGTCTGGTGGCCTAATATACAGAGCTGTGGGAACTTCTGGAAAAAACCACCAGAACCGTGGTGTGGTTCCATAAACACTGGTAGTGATTGCCTTCATAAAGTCAGTATTTGGCAATACTTCCATACTCTGGAACTTGAGATACCACCATTTGCTGATTACTTGGGTTAATAGCGGTTGCCAAAAATGGTCTGTGTCTATATATGGAATGAGTTTTGTCCTTCCAAAATAAAAACAAGTAGGACCATGCCTTTCAAGTGGTGTTTTAAAAATACCATATGCATTTTCAAATTAATTCCACACAGTGTGTATTCACAGCTGTTTCAAAAGCTTACCTTCTTTGGATTCAAGGTTGTCTTTTTAGTGCAGTTTTGTAGACCTGTAGGTATTTATACTGTGGTTGAAAGAATTAATATACAGAGATTAGAGTGGACCTTGCATGGACTAGTGTGGAATGGAGAGGTTTGGATATGGCTTCTCCAGTGACATTGTGTTTTATACATTTCTGGGTTTTGGTGGGAGAAATAAAATACATCTTCACTCTGCAAAGTTAACTTAGAATACTTTGAGTGTTATCAGAAAATAAATATATATGCCAAAGAGGTAATCAGTAATCCTGTGGTGTGTGGAGTTTCCAGTTCAGCTTGTAATAAAGCTGTTCAAATTAATGGTCTTTTCATTCCAGGGCTACTCCCAATGACTATTGCTCTGAGAATAGCAGTTTACTACTCCTGCATTAACTCCTGTGCCTTTTTAGAGGTGAAAGAGAAATGCAGGTGACTCCGAAAGAACAACCAGTATTTTGAAGATGTTTTCTCCCTTTCCTTTTTTCCCATCACTCAAGGTTCAGAAAAAAAATAAACATCTTCGACTTTTTTTACTTTTGGCTTCTGGTCTTGCCCTTCTGTTCAGTGAAGGCAAGAAGAGAACAGAGTTGCATGAGTCTATTTCTTTTCCTGAAGATGTAGCACCAGCAGCATTTTTCTCGTTATTTTCTGGCATGATTTAGGTCAGTCTTTTTGGAGTATTGATGATGCTTCTTAGTCCATAGACTCGTGATGAGTTTTCTGTAAAGCTTTTCAGACTCAACACCTCTGTCTCTTTTTCTCTCCCTTTAAATCAGTAAAAAAACCAAGATGCAATGAGGAACAAAACTGTATTTTTTAATTCAGATTTACAACTAAGTAGTCTTCTGTATGGAAAAAAAGGGAGGATTTTGTTCATAAATCTTCATTAAATGTCTGTGCAGACAGTTTTTCTCATCTGTAGTCTGACTCCAAATCAGGGTGTGTTTCCCTCTTTATTGAAACATAAAACTGAAAAAATGGATGGACCACATAGTCTGTCGTTATTTTGTGAATTCCATATAGGAAATTGTGAAATCAGGGGGTTACTAGGATTATTTTTAGTCTTTCCTGCAGAATCTTTTCCTGTGGGTTGTTTTTTTACTTAATATTCATCTTGACATCGCATCCATCAGTGGAACTCAAATAATTCCTCTCCTATGCTTTCCCTTTTCTATTTTCCAGTTTCATTAGTTTTCTGACTGTAATACATTTGTCTTCAGTAATTAATATGTTTCTTTTTTTTTTTTTTCTCTCTACCTAAGCTTCTTTTGATTAACTTTGTCACTGGTCTGACTTGCTTCTTCAGCAATTCCTTTGCATGGAAAGATGAAGAGTTGTTACAGATTCAGACTTTTTTTTTCAGGTGATTTTTCAGAAACTAATAGGTAAATTTTTTGACATTTTTTTTCTGCTCCTGACAGATGCTTCAGCAAACTGTGAAACAGATTTGCACTGCAGAATGCAGACAACAATCCCCAAAGCCACCAGAATGCTCAATGCATTTTGGATTAGAAATGAAAAACTGATGTTGTAGGCAATGTTATTTAATGCCCAAGATGTCAACCAAGCTCCTGACAAAGATCTGACCCAGATCTTTGTATTTTATTTGATATGAGGTGAGACATGATGGAGGTTCTATACTCTGGAGAAACTTTTTTTACTCCTGTGTTAATAATGAAGAATTATTTTGCTACAGGAGGATATTGAAAGCAATTTGGCAGGACCTGTTTATTACCTGATAATCCTCTCAGTATTTTTAATGAATTGCAGGAAAGAGAAAATTAAACCACTAATGAATTGATTTTACTTCCATGAATTTTACTCCCAGATATGCATGTTTAAATGCATAGTAGGAGCTGCTCTTGAGACCTGCTTGCAGCCTGTTTTTTCTTACCAAAATCGTCAAAAGTTTTCCAGTACTTCCACATCTAAGGCAAATTTGGTTATTGAATAGCCATGCACAGCATGATGTTGTATCTGTGAGCAAACTTCTGTGATCAGGACTAGACTCCAGTCAAGTCTTGAGTGGTCATTGAATCAGATTCAAAGTCAGAATAGAAGCAAGTTTGAAAACTACTTCGCATTTGTACAGCACATATATGGTCAATGGCTACTTTTTAAGCTGACAGTCTGTCACAAATGGAGTCATCCAGGGATCAATACTGGGCCCAATATCTGTTTAATATCCTCATAAGTGATCTGGATGAGAGGATCAAGTGTACCCTGACAAAGTTTGCTGGTGATACCAGACAGGGTGAATAAGTGGACGCTTTGGAAGGGAGAGCCACCCTGCTGGAGGACCTGAATTAGCTGTAAGAGTGCACTAACAAGACCCTTGTGAACTTGAACAAGGACAAGGGTAAAGTCTTGCACCTGAAGAAACGTAATCCAGGAATGCAGCCCAGGCTGGGATATAGCCAGCTGGGGAGCAGCTCTGTGAAAGGGATCTAAGGCTCTGTTGATAACAAGCTCAATGTGAGTGAGCAGCGTGCTGCTCCTGCAGGGAAAGCCAACAGGCTGCTGGGCTGCATCAGCAAGGGCATCACCAGTAGAGGTAAGGAAGTCACTCTACTCAGCACTTGTCAGGCCACACTTAGAATAGTGTGTTCAGTTTTTGTCCCCACTACTTAAAAGAGATGTGGAAAGGCTGGAGAAGGTCCAGAGAAGGGCCCCAAAGATGATCCAAGGACTGGAAAGCTGCCACATGAGGAAAGGCTGAGAGAATTGAGTTTTTTTTCAGCTTTGAGAAGAGAAAGGGAGACCTTATCATTGTGTTCTAGTATGGAAAGGGAGGCTACAAAGAGGATGGAGGCTCATTTTTTACAAGGAGTACCATGGAAAGAACAAAGGGTCTTGAGAACAAGTTACTCCTGGAGAGATTGCAAGGGAAAGTTCTGTCACAGTGAACAATCAGCCATTGAAATGATTTCCCGAGCGTAGTGGTGGATTCCTCAACACTGGACACTTTTAAGACTCAAGTGGACAGGTGCTGGGCCATCTTGACCAGACTGTGCTTTTGCCAAGAAAAGTTGGATCAGATGATCCTCAAGGTCCAATCTAGTATCCTATGATTCTATGACCTATTTTATCTTACTAGATAAGAGAGGCCCAGGACAATAAATAGTATTAGTAATGAGGAACAATATGAGAAATGTGACTATTTTTCCTTTGAAACTGTTAGGCTAAATATTAGGTAGACATCCATTTTCTTGTTTGTGCATATTCTTGACGGGAAGTATGGGACGAGTAATGGAACACTGATAAAAGCAGAAATAAAAAGTGCTGAAATTAATTGTTTGAGACTGGTATACTCACTGTACTTAACCTCTCATATTGGAGAGATTTTACTAATGAAAATAAATGTGTAGTGGTGAATAATACTTCAAAATTTTAAATCATGGTTATGTGGCACTTTCTGGAATGCAGATATACAGAAAATGTACATAAAAAGAGCTTAGAGCTTGTTTCCTGTTCATCATTGGGTGTCATTTAACTGGATAGCACTAAAGGCTATCGTTAAACTGCACCCACTGGATGTTTTAAATGTTCCTGAGTGTCCTGTAAATTCATCTTGGACAAACAGAAGATCCTCTGTTTGGCTTCAAAACCCTCCATTCATAAACGAATGATTGCTTTATCCACAATGTTGCAGAGATGAGTGACACACTGCTGTTAGGAGGAAAGTCCTATAGCCTGAGGCTGAAATCCAGCAGGAGGGTGAAGCCCAGCATTTCATACCAGATGGGGCTTGTAATTCAGCATGTATATGTTTACTGCTTCTAATCCCAAGTGGAGTACATTGTTCCCATATATCCTCAAATATGGTTTGTATTTTGGGTGATGGTTAAAAGTGTGCATTCCTGGCACCTTAATTTGAAGGTTTGAAGCTGGTGAAGAATGCTGGGTGAACTGTGCAGGAAAAGGAAGTGTTGTGTGAGAAAGGTGGGCATGATCTCTGGTACTTGTCATGTTCCCATCTGGTAATGGATGACCCACCAAGGGAGGAAAAGAGTTCAGGATCAAGGAATAGGGATGGAAAAGCTACAGGAGCAAAAATACTGAAGAGAAGGAAAACAAAAAGAACAGGGTGACTCCAGTGACTACAATTTTTTTAAACACCACCCCCCCCCCCCCAGGTATTTAATGTAAATAATCTTCTTCCTTTTTTACATATGCCTACTTAAAGTTATTTTTCAACTTATGTGTACCTAAGGCAAAGCTTTTTTTTTGTGTATAGTATGGTAATTTCCAAGCCGTTAGACTTGGTTGTGCCTCCAGCATTGATTCCCAAGTGATATCCTGTCCAATACCAATCAGACCTTATCTCAGTAAGATTTGATGTGTTCAGCTGGCATGTCTTTAGGCCAACTATTATGGTTACTTGAAAATGTATGAGCTGCTCTCAAGTTACCTTTTTCAAATTATAATGACATAAATATGATTAAATATAATTAAATATAAGTCTGAAATACGCATGTAATTATGTGGTATATAGAACTGGGTAAAACAGTCATCAAAGTAAATGCAAATTTCATTACTAATTCACAAGATTTGATTTAAAATAAGGAGTTGCTATTAGGGTTATCTTTGGAATGGGTATATTTCAGTATTTTTTTTCTTCTTCTTCAGGAATCACTATTTCCATGGTGTTTATCTTTCAAATAAAAGCTTTTAATATAATTGGTTAAAACTTGAATAGCTGCTGGTGAAAAAATTATTTTCTTCAGTGGGCTTCTTCAAAGTTGAACAAAATCACTTTGGAAAAGCACGAAAATTGACTTTCATCAATATGAAAACTTCTAATTGGAATGCAGAAAACTTAAAGACAGAACATTAGGTTGGCAAAACTGATTAGCAGTTAGATATGCAAATTTATGTTAACCTGGCATTCAGTAATGCAAATTGGGTTGTTATTAATTCTTTTGTAGCTGTTCCTGAAAATAGACCTAAGCATCCACCTGTGTTTTCGCTTCTAAAATTTTTGCCTTTTAAAATTTTGCAGGACTTCTAGATAATAGTTCTTTTATCTAATTAAGAGATAAACTTTACATTTTATGTTTTTAGCACATTTGCTAGACATATAGCTCACAAACAAAAGTAATTCCTAAATGCTGTGTTTGTACATTTTAACTGAGTTTAATTTGTGTTCAAACACAGCTTGACAAAAATGCTAAGTAAAAACTCACCTAACAATGAATGAAATTTAAAGAACTTGGATAGTTTGAGTCAAACCATCATTTGCCAATTCAGCAGCTTTTACATGTAACTCATTTGATAAAAGTTTCAAGATATCAACATTGAAATATACACTGATTTAGAAAGCACATGTTATTTGGAAATGTGCTTTCATTTCATGGATATTTTCTCCAAATTTTTTGAAATTTCTGTTTGGAAAGATAAAGTTCACTGGATTGTAGTAGATCTCATCCTTAAAACTCCTACTATATCCTTAAAACTCTTATCTATTAGAACTTTGTATGTTTTAGGCAAATGTAAAAGTGCTCCCATAGATAATGAAGGCTTATGCCACTGTATTGCAAACTCAGTCATACTTTATAGACTGGAATTTTAAATGAATTTGTAAGTTTAAACATCTCTACAGCTTCCTGAGGATGGGAAGTGAAGAAGGAGATGCTGGTCTCTTCCCCAGTTACCCAGTGACAGGGTGCATGGGAATGGTTCAAAGGCCCACCACAGGAGGTTTCGACTGGACATCAGGAAGCATTACTTCACTGAGGGAGTTGTTAAACACTGGAACGGGCTTCCTAGGGAAGTGGTCAATGCCCCAAGCCTGTCAGTGCTTGAGAGGCATTTGGACAATGCTCTTAATAATTTGTTTTAACTTTTGGTCAGTCCTGAATTTGTCCGGTGGTTGGACTAGATGATCATTGTACATCCTTTCCATCTGAAACAGTCCTATCCTATCCTATCCTATCCTATCCTATCCTATCCTATCCTATCCTATCCTATCCTATCCTATCCTATCCTATCCTATCCTATCCTATCTTGTCCCGTCCCGTCCCATCCCATCCCATCCCGTCCCGTCCTTTGATCCTCCTGATTCTGCTGGGTTTTCCATGTTGTCTCCTAAACCCCAACACATGTACACAGTCTTTTCCATTTGCTTCATGAACAGCCCTTCCACCTACAGCTGACCTTCACAGAGCACGTCTGCTGTGATCTGCAGCCTGCCCGTGTAGCAGCCCAGTGAAGCAAGACATTCTTGTCTCTTCACAGGTCTTACATTCCACAATTTCTGTATATACAGAGTATGTAATAACTGTAGAGATTCTTGTTATTTACTGCCAATGCTAAAGTATGGATTTCATTCCCACTGGAAAACTTAGGGTTGGTAGAAAAACTGTTCCAAGGCTAGAAACTACGGCAAATATTCTGATTATTCACAGTTATATTCCAAGCTACTTCTATGTCTTGTGAAGTATTTTGTGTCTCACAGTTAAATGAGGTAGATGCTTGTAGGTTGGTTTACTGTGAGTACAAATTTTAGTTTTTCCATAAGGAAGCACCTTTTGTGTAACAATTTCTGTTAAATGTGCTTTTTTTTCTACATCCCCATAAGAACTTTCTGAAAATTGTTATTAGTACAGTCCAGAAGGTGTTGTAACAACTTCTTTCAAATTTTTTATTTCTAGGAGTGTAAAAAAACGAGGGACAGTAGAGAGAGAAAAAATACAAGATGCTGACTTAGCTGAATCAGTTTCATCAGTAGTCTGGGATAAAAATTGACCACATTTTTGAGATCCAGTGTGGAAAATTTCCCAAGTGCCATTTACTGAGTTTGCATGAATAAAACATAAAGCTTAATACAATTCAAAATTAACTGCTGCACTGAGTTCGTTCTACCTATGCATGTGGTGTTAGCATCTCTGAATTTAAAAATGTGGTTGAACTCAAGGTGCAAAGCTGATAGAAAAATCTTACTGGTAGTAAAACTGCAAGGGATTCTGGCACCAAGTGGTATCGTTCAGTGGATCATCTCAGAGTAGGGTATATATATTTGTAGACACAGGAGCCTTGTTCATTTAAAATAAAAGCGATCCTGGCTCTTTCAAGTGTTCTCTATGATTAGCTGAGATACTTGAAAATCTTGGAAAGAAAAAACATGTGCAGCAGATGATGGAAAGAATTTTTTTTTACAGTAAAAAACCTCTTTCCCTTGTTGAAGACATCTTGTGCCAGAACCTCATTTCTGAAGTGGTGGCTGTGGAAAAGTGGAGTTTCATTTCCTGTGGCCTAGGGAATCTCATCAGTCTTGAAGATAAAACAGTAACTGGCCATTTTGGGTCCCTAGGTGACAAGTTTGATAAGCATTTAATTCACTGCAGAATTTATTAATGTGCAATAATGTAACTTTTCTCCTACTGTTCCTCTGAATTTTAGCCCCCTGGATGCTCAACATGGACTATAGTAGACCAAGTAAAGTATTTTGATTGTCTTTTTCAGAATATGAGGGTGCGGACAGTGAAAGGACAAGATTACTATTCTAAAACAGGAGCAAAATTCCATGGAAAAATGGAACAAAAATTTATTCTTGTTGACTGTAAGAAAGTCATATATGGTTCTTACAGGTAAGATCAATCACTGAAGTTTCTGTAGCAAACCTGTCATCTCAGGTATTTGCTATAGCAAATTTGGGGGTTTTCTATTTGTGAAAATTCTCCTAGGGAAGCACATTGGTCAATTTGATTATGTTTTTTGTAATTTAACAGCTTTTCGTAGATATTTATTGCTAACTAGCCTAAGAGATCCTCTGTTCATTTTTCACAAATAAGAAATAAAGGATGTAGGTTTTGCTACAGCTGGAGAGTTGCTAAAAAGAAAAAAACCTTCTGATTTGCCTTATATTGTCTGAATTATTCTTGTTTAATATTCACTGCAGAAAAGGCTGTCAAAATTATTTCATAAGCTGTCTTGGGTAGTTCTTCCATCTAATAATCTTCTAAAGGTAACAGAGATTGATTCTGTGGCTCTCTAGTATATGATGGTCAAATTCAAAATTGCCCAAGTTAAGTCTCTGTATGTTTGGCTAAGATTCTTTATTCTGCTTTCCTTTATATTTCTAGTATATGTGTGCAAAACATAGGCTGGAAGAACTCACAGCCTTGCAGAGCTGGAAAAAAATTAAGTTAAAGCAGAGACAGTCTTAACTCACACATTATTAAATGTTTTCCTTCTTTTCATGCTACGCTCTTCCCCTTTGTCCTAATGAGTTAGTTTCTGCCAGCATAGTGTCTGGGTGCCAGATCCACAGCCACTGCCTTTCTAGATTACCACCACTGTAAGCTATTGAAAATCTGACCTTTTATTTCCCCCAAGACTCAGCCAGCCCTAAATTCAGACTGACATGTATAAATGGTAGCGAGGTAAGTGACAAGTTCATAAATGAATCAGCGTAAGAAACTGCAGGGACAGCCTGCATGCTTTGACATCTACACACAGTGTTATGGTCTGTGAGAATGTGATAGGTTTTCTCATTCCATTTTGAAAAACAACACTGCTTGAACACCTTGCACCACAGGGGCTGGAATCATCAATTTCTGTAGAAATTAGGCTTTCTTTGTAAAAGAATCTAGTGATTTGTAACAGGAAAAACAAATCTTTCTGAACATTGTCACTGAACTCAATTTAAAGTTCAGGGTTTTTTTCAAATATTATACATTATTCTTAATTGTGAGAATTAATAGGGAAAAAAAACTTACACAGCATGATTTGATTTAATCTTGATACACTATAACTTCCTGAAAAATACAGAAACAGCAAAAAAAAACCTTAATCAGCAAGCTATTTTTTTGAACAAAACAAACCTATTTACTAATATCTAGAAGAAAAATGCAAATTAATAAATTTGTTAATTTTTCCTTTTTTCATGAAAATAGGATTTCAGAACAGATTTTTTCTTTGTTGTGATCTATGAATTGTATGCTTTACACACCATGATATTAGTCTTGTTGCAGCATCCTTATTGTACATGTTAATTTATTTTATCTCATTTTGTAGCTGTAAAATAATTGCATCTACTTAGCTTTGAGCATGTGTTCAGTCTTTTACAGCAGAAGAGAAAAACTTTCTTCATCAAAGCATTATCATTACAATTAAAAGAAATTTTCATATCCAATCCAGTGTGCATACTAGAAAATGTAAACTTTTTAAAAATTCTGAGCTTCATCTTCCTGAAAGTGTTTAGAATGAAGTACATTCAAAATTGCTGAAGCAGTCCTGCATGCTATTTCAAATGTATTTTTTTCACAACATAATCACACAGTAACATTCTCTGACTGAAGAATAAATGCAGTGGGTATAGTTAGTCCTGCCGTAGTCTTTGTAGAAATTATTTTGTTCCATTAGGTATTTGTACTTTACTGTTCTACATTTGCAACTACTTTTTTAGAATACTTTTTATAAGGGCACTTATAAGGGTAGTTGTAGACTCGTTCCTGCTCCCACTGATACTAGTGGAAAATCTCCAGCTGAGTTTAACTGGTATTAGATCAGACCTTCTGAGTCCAAATTACATGAATCATGCCCACAACTTACTTATTTAGAAGGTATTTTTACAAACCCAAGGCTTGCGTGAAAGCTTTCTTATCAAGAAGGACTAGTGTGATACTTTAGCTCAAAAGAACTGTATCTAATAGTCATTTGTTCTTCTTTCAGCTTTATGTGGTCATTTGAAAAAACCAACCTCAGTATGGTTCAAGTTATCACAGGACAGCTTGTTGAATCCTTTGATGAAGAGTTCAGGACGCTGTATGCCCGTTCTTCTGTTCCTAGCTCATTTGCCCCAGAATTAGTGCGAGTAAACAGTCGCAAGACTCTCTGGGATAATGATACATACCAACATTCAGTGTCTTCCTTGGCTTCAGTTTCTAGCCAAAGAAACCTTTTTGGTAGGCAAGACAAGATTCTCAAGATAGATCCTGTTTGGAAAACTCGTGGAAGATACACAGTAAATGAAATAGATAAATATGGCTTGAGAAATCAAGCCTATAAGCAACCATTTAATCCAGGTTTTAATGTTCAAAATCCAATCCAGCAGTATCAACCTAGTGAAAAAAACGAGCACTGGAAGAGACATAGTTATGCTGGGGAGAAGCCAGAAAGGACACCTTACCTATTGCTCAACAGAGCTATTAACAGAGCCAACAATCTACCAAATACTTGGAAGATGCCATCTGATAGCCTTAGTATTGTGTCGTCATTACGAGGAGGATATGCAAATAACTACAATACACCCCAGCAAAGTTTTGCTGATCAGTTCTCACGACCAAAGGTAAATCTTGCAGAGAGAAATTCAATTGTACGGAGGTCTTTTAATGGGACAGATAATCATATCCGCCATCTGCAGCAGAGGATGCCAACCCTTGAGCACACAACAAAATCATTCCTACGTAACTGGCGAATAAAGTCATATTTGAATGATCAGTCAGATTATCCTGTAGAGTCAAATGGGTCAGCCTTGGGTGACAGGTACGATAGCTATGACACAGCTGAAAATATTAAAGCTCATGCATTGTACTCTCATTCTCGCTTGCGGTCGTCGTTGGTGTTTCAGCCAACTTTACCTGAACAGCAGGAAGTAAGCAGCTGTGCAAGTTCTTCAAATTCAACTATAATTGGGTCAGAAGGAAGTGCAACACCTAAAGGGACATCTAACCATGCTCCGAGTGTGGAAAATGGAATGGATAATATTTTAGAGGAGCTTAGCACAAACTTTCCTCTTAAGTCAGATGCACCAAAACCCCACAGAATTCAGATTGCAGACAACACAAAACCTAGTGTAAATTCAAATGCAGCTGGTGACTCATCACTGTATTTGTACACAACACTATGCACAGACAAACATGCAGAAAATTTGAAGAATCTTCAAAATGAAAATATGCTCAAAAGGAGAAGTTTTCCCATGTTTAATTCAAAGTCCATATTGGATCCGGGTGCCAACAAACACACATCCAATTATGTTTACAGCACATTAACTAGGCATAGACTTAAGCAGCCAGTTAGTCCAAAACTTCCAGAAGAAATGCTGAAGAGTGCTAAAAGTCTGCATAATGTGACCAACCACTTGCCACAGGAGGAAAAGGACATGAAAGGAGAGCTAAAGAGCCCAACTGCTAGCAAGGCAATCTCCATGGCGGCTCTCACTGAAGCCAGCAGGGAGGAGTCTAGTAAGGATTGCACATCAAAGAAAGAAAGTAAGAGTTCCCCAAGTTTTCTGAAGAAAGGATCTCAGAAACTGCGGTCATTTCTTAATCTTACACCAGACAAGAAGGAAAACTTGTCAAAAAACAAAGGTCCTGCCTTTTACAGAATGTGTAGTAGTTCTGACACGTTGGTTTCTGAAGATGAGAATCAAAAACCAAAGATCTCTGAAAATAAGACAGATTCTTCCCCAAGGAGAAAAAGAAATTCATCATCAAATTCTCAAGGCAGTTTGAACAAAAGTAAAGAAGATGTCACCGGGAGTCCAACAAAATCTCCAAAGTCTCCAAAGTCACCCAAATCTCCAAAACCTCCATCTGAGGAGAGCAATAAAAAGTGTTCTCTCTTGTGCCCCCTTGAAAGTAAGTTCATAGAAACTGCAGGAGATGCATCTACCCCAAGATTTAATACAGAACAGATTCAGTATCAAGATGCAAAGGAAATATCCACAAATACTGCTTCTGAAAGTGCTCCTGTTTCTGCTCTTCAAAGAGCAAGTTCAGTGACACCACAGCTGGCAAGCTCAAAACACCAAGAGGAGCTGAGATCTCGTTTGAGTGAAAGGCGTGTTTATAGTCGCTTTGAGCCATTCTGTAAGATGGAAAATGCCAGCCAACCTGCAGGAAATGCAGCCAACAGCAGTTCACATCTATCAGATATCAAAAGCAAGACCTTAGGGAATAATTACGGCCGGAGTAATCACATGGTCAGCTACAACTCAACTGCTTACCACCCATTGCAGCCTAATGAAAATAAGCTGAGAGGATTTATGCAAAAGTTTGGGAACTTCCTACACAAAAACAAGTAAAAATTTTGTTGATTATATTAAAATACAGCAAGACTGGCAAAGCTGGACATGATCTTAACTGGACAAAGACTTGTGGCTAACTTTTGTAGAGCTTGGATTTCTTCATTGGTCTAGGACATTGGAATGAATGTACATATTTTTAAAAATAATTATTCTAGAATTGTTATACTTAAATCTTTACAGAAATTCTGTGTCCAGAAGATGTCTCAAGGAAGTTGTTTATAGTGTTGATATTGTAAGATTAATTTTATACATTTTCCTTGTGAAGAAAATACATTCTAGCATATTGTAAGATTAATAAGCATGGGGTAAAAAAGATGGGGGATGTTTTTAAACTGCAGATAATACTGTTTCCAAAGATTTGCCCTTCAAAAATAGGATAGCACTAGGAATAGTGAATTGTATTTTTTCAGCGTTTATGTACACTTTCAAATGATAAACACAAATGTTAATGCATTGCATATTAGTTGTCTTGAATTTTTGAAAACCTCTTTTAGGTTTCATCTTATTAATAGTTTACCTCATAGCATCTATTGAACTGTTTGGACAACAGTTGGATCTATCTTACTTTATTGAATTTTCCGTGTAATATGATATTTTTCTGAAGTATTTGGCATACAGATTTGAAAGTGACCTTAATCTGAGTTTTCACAGACTTGTTTACATGGTTAAACTAGTGTGAATGTAGAATGAACATTAAAAAAATGATTTATAAAAAAGGTGCCTTGAACATAACCTACAATTAGTTTAAATTTCAGTGGGTTAATTACATTCGTACAGCGTGCCAGTATTCTGTAATGTCTTCTTTTAAAAAGCTTTTTCATTACATTTTTCTATTTGGTGTTTAAAAAAGAAATTCTGTGGACTTCCATTCTCAGGTAAGTTTTTGAGTTTCACATGCAGCAGTCTGTTTTAAATGTTGCCAGATGTTTGCAACTATGGCCTTAAAGGCCTTATGTCAGGATGACTATTATAAGCCTGCAAGGAGGCAGCTAAAAGTGAGATTTGTAAAAATCACCGCATCAGACAAGGCACCTTTCCTAAGCCAAAGAGAGTATCAGTGAAGGGTGATAGTAAAAAATGTTAAACTTCAGTGACGGGATTGAGGCACCTAACTGCATTCTGGGGGACATGTTTGGTTTATCTGAGCCTTTGTATCATAAAAAATTTCTTGAAAATTGGTGACTACATGTCAGTGGTTATAAAAACAGGCGTGGTGATGTGTTTGGGCAGCAGCATGGCATCCACTTCTCATCTGCAGTGTGCAGCCAGAACATCCTGCTGGCTTACCCCGTCCTAGGTGTGAAGTTTGTGTCATAGAAGGACTCCATCACCTTTTAGCTGCAAGATATTCTATGACAGTTTTGTTCCAAATTCAGGATTTTTTGAGATTTCACTGCTGAAAGCTTAGAATCCTTATACATATCTTCGTTGTTTCAGGAGAATGTTTTAGGAGACAAGTTCAGTCTCTGACCTTTCAGCTATGAAAGGTCCCACAGTGTTCTATGCAGGAGTCCACCATGAAGGTCTTGGTATCATTCTTTAGAAATACCAAAAAGGCATTTCATGCACCAGTTGGATGAAGTTCATTTGTCTTACCCACCTGTGGCCCTGGGAATAAATTTTAAATGGAAATCTGCTTCTCACTGAGAATCAGCTCTCGTTCTCATGAAGTCACCATAGTTACTGTCGGTGATTTCAGCTAAGCAGTGTCGGCTTTTTATTCTTTCTCAGGCAACTTTATTAGGGTTCATGCCTCATAGCCATAACTGTTTCATTGTGGGGATGCTGATTATTTATGAGAGTAAGAAAGTCTTGCATCTCAATCCCCTGCTGAAAGTTTAGGTCTCTCCATTACCTGTGATCACAAAAGATTCTATAGATTTCTTGGTGAGCACTGGTAACTTTGTTCACTCCTTGATGAAATGCCACAGTTAGTATTTTTCCCAAATCAACATTTATACTTAAATATTCTGTTCCAACAGAGGTAACAAGTCCAGACCCAAGACAAGGAGTGTCTTAGTACTTGAGGCGTGTTTTCAACATGGGCACAATGTACTTCCACAGCTATGCAGCCAACAGCAGTGCCATACTGTACTTTTTAAAACACTCAATAATTTTTAGTCAGTCAGACATTTGTCCAGGATAGTATCTGAATTGAAGTGCAAGTGGTGCTTAAAATGATAGGGGTAGTTTTAGGAAGATCTTTAGTTTTCCTTTGTACTCTCATGATCTCTGACATACACTTGTAGGCAGAACTATATTTGGGAAGGAAATGAGAGAGGGAGAACAAGGGTCTTGGGGCAAGTTTTGAAGTGACAGTGCTTTCCATATTGTAATAAACTTTGGGAAATCTATACTGATGCAATTTGGAAATATTTTACTGTATTTTTCAAAGTAGATTGCTGATTGAAGAGTCCTGATAAGGCAGATATTTTATCAAGTCATCTATGTTTGTAGATATATACTGCTGTTTTTTATCTGCAGATGATTTAGAGCCTTCAGTGAAGAGCCTGCATGTAGACTTGATAGTGCAAAAAAAAGTCTTGGTAGAACTAGCTTTTTTTTCATTTTCAGATCTCTTCTCAGAGTTCCCACATAGGAATGGTCTGCATTAAGGCTTGATCTGAGGTTAATTGACATGAATTCCACAGACCTCAGGGGAAGTAGGATCAGACACTTACTGTGTATCTGTGCTGACATCACTATTTTAGAAATGTTACAAGACCCTGTGCTGCTTGGGGAGGATAAGGCTCTGCTTGACACCATGGGAAGAGCAGCCTGATGCCCTGCCTGCAGCTACAGCTTTGAAGGTTGGGAAGCACACTGGGGAGATCCACAGGTGCTGCAAGGACCAAGTGTTGATTTGTTCCCTCCAGAACCTGTGTTAGTGGGAAAATGCTCATCAGTACTGATTGATTTGCCTCATGTCTCCATGGGAACCCAGTTGTCCATAAAATAAAAAGGAAAATATAGGGGCCAAAAAACCACTTGTTACCAGCAAAGAAAAGGGATGTGCAGATTTCTGGAGGGAAAAATTGGAGTTTGTATTTTTGAACTTCTTTTTCCCAAAGCTTGTCTTGATGTTTCTGCCTTTCCAAGGAGGTGCATTTCATTCAGTGTGTCCTAAATGTGCTTTGCATGTTACAATTTTCCACCCTGCACACACCCAATGCACTCCCAGTTTTGTAAGGCTGTGAAGTAAGTTGCCATGCATGACGGTCATTTGGCCACATGCTTGGGAGTTGTGAAACCCAGAAGAAATGTCAAGTCATTCCCACATTAAATAAAACTCCATTAGCACTGTCACACATCTCTGAGGACAGCTCTGTGAAAGCTGGTCAGAGTTAGGCAGTGCTGAGTGTGGCTCTCAGGAGCACTGTTGGGAGCAGAGGGGAGTGCAGCTGGGAGATGCAGGCTCTTCATACAGTGTTCATTCAATTTGTGTCATAAATAAACTACCCCTGCAAACAGTCATAATACACGGTGAATAACTTGCTTAGTTTCTTCAGCCTCATAATAAACAGCTTTTACTGCTTCTCAGATTGCAAAATTGTTGGTTGTTCTCTTATTAATGACCTTGCACTGCACTCTTTATTCATGCTAACAAACACGAACTAGATGTCAAGAAAAGTTATAAATCAAGAAAAAGTAAGTTGCCAGCTGTCTAATAAATGAGGGTAGTAGTACTTGTGACAAACCTTGAGAGAAACAAAAAGCTTATCAGGCACTGCGTGTTTGCGCATAGGTGAAAAATTACTATTCAAAGACAACAACTGCTTGATCATCATTTTTCAGCTTTCTGAAATTTATTAAAAATGTTGTGGTTTGTAAGACATAAAAAACAATACCAAAATCTGTTGCAGGGCAATGTAAAAATAGAATTTAGATTGACTCTACTAAGCTGTATGATAAATACATATGTTATTTCATTTGTAACATTATGTGGAGTAAGCTGTACAACCAACAGGTAGCTTTGCAACTGTGTAATGCAGAGGGATCAGTAAGGTTACTACAGTACTTAGTGTAATTTATTCCCCATATCAATGTTGTATTGCACAGTACAGTACTTAGGGGTTTTTTAGTTTGTTTTCATTTAAGTCAGGAGAGTTAGAGCAACATAAAGCTGCAGTAGTTCATGGGTAATTGAAGCACGTTCCTCCAATTTTGTCTTCACTTGCATAAGTACGTATTCCATTAGCACCCCAGTGACAAGAGAGGAGACTGCAATGCTCAAAAGACTGTCATGCCATTTCATTCCTTATCTCAGAGAGGTGTTTACAGGGATGTCTGGGTACCTTTATATAGGGTCTGAAATCTTTCATAATTTCCAACTCTGGGAGTTACAGTTAGGTCTACAATTTTCACATTTTGACGTGATGCCAAAGATGATGTATGTTCTGAGTATGCTTTTCTGTACTTGGAAACAGGATGGAAGAAAACATTTGCTCTTGGAGAGCTCAGAACAGGGCTCCTTTGCTATTAATCAAAGCTAGTAGTTCTGATTTTTGCTTTTGTGATGTTGACTAATTAAGTCATAAAACTTGTGCTCCAGGCCCTTCACCAGCTCCATTGTCCTTCTCTGAACACACTCCAGCACCTCAATGACTTTCTTGTAGTGAGGGGCCCAGAACTGAACACAATGTTCAAAGTGTGGCCTCACCTCACCAAGCACAGGGGAGCAATCACAGCCCTGGTCATGCTGGCTACACTATTGCTGATCCAGCCTGTCCAGATCCCTCTGCAGAGCCTTCCTACCCTCCAGAAGATCAACACTCCCAGCCAACTTGGTGTCATTTGCAAACTGACTGAGGGTCCATGTGATCCCCTCATGCAGATCGCCAATAAAGATATCAAGCAGGACTTGCCCCAACACTGAGCCCTGGGGAACACTGTTGTGCTGACTGCCAATGGGAATTAATTCCATTCACCACCAGACCATCTAGCCAGTTTTTTAACCAGGGAACAGTGCACCCATCCAAGCCATGAGCATCCAGTTTTTCCAGGGGAGTGCTGTGGGAAATGGTGTCACTGGCACCAAGATCAGAGTGGACAGGCCTGTAGTTTCCTGCATCCTCCTCTGGTTCTCGTAGGTTGACTTCACATTTGCCGATTTCCCATCACCTGGGATCTTCCCAGTTAACCAGGACTGCTGGTAAATGAAAGGGGCTTGGTGAGCGCTTCTGCCAGCTCCCTCTGTACCCCGGGTAGATCCAATCCAGCCCCATAGATGTGTGTATCAGGTATCTCACCATCTCCTCTTGGATTATGGGGGTTTCATTCTGCTCCTCATCCCTGTCTTCCAGCTCAGGGGGCTGGTACCCAGAGAGCGACTGGTCTTACTAGTGAAGACTGAGGCAAAGAAGGCATTAAGTACCTCAGTATTTTCTACATTCTTTGTGACTATGTTTCCCCCACATCCCAGAAAGGATGGAGATTCTTCTCAACACTCCTGTTGCTGATGTGTTTATAGAAAGCTTTTTTATTGTCTTTTATGGCAGTGGCCAGGTTAAGTTCCAGATGGGCTTTGGCCCTTCTTATTTTCTCCCTGCAAAGCTTCACAATGTCTTTGTAGTTGTCCTGAGTTGCCTGTCCCTTCTTTCAGAAGACATAATTATTTTTCTTTTTTTTTCTTTTTGTCATTTTTTTCAAAATCTCTCTGTGTATTTCTGGAGGAGAATCTGGTTTGCTAAAAAGTACTTGACATCCCTTCAGAAGAAGCTTCTGTGAAGGCTGTGCATCTTTGTTTTACCATATGTGTTAAAATATCTAAAAATTCAGTGGTTATGTGCAAAAGATAGTTGGAGGGGAAACTGATAATTTCTGATGCAAGGGCCATGATTGTGCTGGTTTTGGCCAAAATCTATCAATATATCCTCTGGGAGAAAGTCAGGTTACAGCTACCCTTCCCCCCACCAGGTTCGGGGAAAAAAAAGTCACCCCAAGAGAATGATACATGCTTATTTTGGTAGTGTTGCTTCCGTGTGTAAGTACAGCTGGAAGAAAAATTGCTTGTTTTCTATCCAGAACACAGTTGAAGAAATATTTGAAAGACTGAGCACCAGTGACAATATTTTATTGTGTTTGAGAAATGAATGCAACTAATTAATTAGCATTCAAACACTGGACTCCTACATGTCTATTGTATGCCTGTTCTTGCCTCATTTAGCAATCAAAGTACTCAATATTCAGTCTGATCATCTACAGCTTCCCAAGCTCTTGAATATTACTGTGAAGAACTATTCCAATGAGGCATTAAAAACATGCTTGGATTTTTTAACTAGGCCGTCCCAGGATAAAGCATACCAGGTATATGTATTTTGTTAGATTTTGGTGTAATACTCAGTGCAATCCTAGCTGATGTAATGTGGGTAACTGTTGACTATGTAGTTTTGTTGTTTTGTTTGGGTCATGTCTAATTTTGACCCATGGCAACACCACATTTAGACATCATGTCTGATATGTTTCTTTCAAATGTCAGATGTGCTGGTGTCAAAATAGTATTCTGATTTCAGAATCTTCTGTAAAGCAGAGTGTGTGGATCTGTGATGAACCACAAGATTTCAAAAGAGGATATGGATGTGAATTCGAATTACTAAAATAACAAAGATACAAAACTAAAAAGCATTTGCAGATATCTTCATATACAGCAAAGGAAACAAATAAAATCAGATGAAATCACAAGTGAATATTCATAATGTTTTACCAGCTGAAAATGAAAGCTGGTGCACCAACATGGCAGGAAACATAATTATCAGGTGCTCTTTGATTAAAAAAACTTGAGAGACACTAATCTAGATGATGCAAAAAAAGCATGAGAGATGCTACAAATACACAAGACCTAGAATGGATTTTCCTGGGTAATTTTGGGGGGCGGGGAGCGTGGGAAAGGAATTCCATCAAATTGGTTTCAATACTGACAGATGTAAAGGACAGTGCTGGTTTCATTTAAAACTACTTGATACGTAAACTTTTTTTTTCCTAAGATGGAATTCCTGTATTACATAGCAGCTATGTTATGGATATACTGTGTATGTAAAAATACAGCCCAAAAATTGCCCTGAAATAATTTATTACTTTTATTTTTTACCAAATAAAATGTTTCTTTTAAAGCTCAGCTCATTTCTGTGTTCATTTCTTCACTGGCTCATACTGTTACTAATATTTCTCATTTCAAAATATAGAACATCTTTGAAAAAATGCTGACATCAGAAATGTTGAGTGAAATGTTACAAATTGACATCTCAAAGCTGCTTTGTGGTAGCATCCTCTCTGCAGAAGTGTTGCACCTTCTATGGGACCTAGAGCTCACACAAACCACAGAGAAAGTACCAAAGCCAACATCACTGAAATAAAATATCTGGAATAAAATATTGGTATAATATAATGAAGGTAAGTGGAATCAAAAATGTAGGAAGGTAAGGTCCACAGTGCTAGTATCCCATGTTTTCTTTCAGAGCCTTCTATCACTTCCTTGCTCTAATATTTTGGGTTTGTTTGCCTTCCTGTTAATTCTGTCTTGCTAGTAGTGTCAGGTTCAATAGTGTTTTCTATTTCCTTCTATCTCTGTCTTAATTTCCTCTTCCCTATTTAAGTGAAACATCCTTCAGAAATCTGTTTGCCTGTCTCTTGCATTGTACTTGCTACTGAAAAAATTATTTCCATCACATGGCTTGTGAAAATTAACTTCTGACAACTCCATGCATGAGTTGTACCACGGGATAGCTCATGAGAAATTGATTTTGAATCCTGAATATTTGCTCACTGCTTGTGAAAAAACAGTAGAAAACATAGTAGCCTTTCTGAACAGCTTATGATCTATATTTAGACTTAATGGAGGAAGGAAATGAAGAGAAAGAGAGGAAGTTTGCACTTTTTCAGTTATAAAAGGTTGTGGAACATTGAGCTGATTACTCATTTACCACATATGAAGACTTTGTGGGGTTCTGGCGTGGTGTCTGCAGGCACCCATGCACATACCTGTATGCATAATACTGAGGCTCCTACTTGTACAGGAACTTCCACTTACATTGTAATTTAAGTAAAACTCATCGTGGTTCATTGAGCTCAAGTCTTTTCTCAGTTCCCACACACAAAAGTCATTATAATAATTACTACCTCATCTCCTTTCCTTCATGTTTTCCTCACTTAGGACAAACGTAAACTCATCTTGCCAGCAAGTCTGTGTGCAGCATTTCAGCATTGCTAGGTAAATATATAAAAAACAAAACAAACCCTTTTTCATTTTTGAGGCATATCAATTGGATTGAGAAGGGAGGTATGCCTATATTGTAATGAGGACAAGACTGATGAATGTTTGAGTAGGGGATTTCTGGCAGGAAAGTACTTGCATGCCAGTCATTACTGAAAGTTAAAATGTGACATTTTTTGACAAAACTTATTTGAAAACAAGAATATTTAGAGTTATGGCAGAATTACTTGATTATCCAAGAATTCCTTGTAACCGAGTAAGAGCTGTCATCCCCTTTTGGCAGATGGGAAGCCCAAGGCTTCACTGATCTTGCACGCCAGAGCAGCTGTGGGTGCAGACATGGGTGTGTCCTTGTTTTACTTCCGTTCAGTTCCACTGCCTTGAATTTACCAATAATATGGTGACTTGGAGAGTCCATTTCCAGCTGTGCAAATTGGGTCTTGTTTAGCACAAGCAGATTCCAAACTAAAATGTTGCTAAAGTCTGTATCCATATGTTGGACTCAATTATCTCAGAGGTCTTTTCCAACCTAACTGATTCTGTGATTCTATTAAGTGCCTGTAAAATGGCAGATCTTTTTGTATATACTAAATGGCCTTTCCCCATGTCTCTCAAAAATTACAAACTTTCACACTGTATTTGTGATGCCATTTTTTATCTTGAAGTAGTGACTAGTAGTACATGGGGCCCTATATTATGATAAATGCTGGTAAGCAGACAACCCTTAAACAACAAAAATGATTAACCATTACTCTGTCTGTGCAGTGGCCAGTTTCAAATCAGTTAGCCATGGTCTTCACAATTGTTCTATTCAACTTGCTCATCAAAACAAAAATATCTCAGTGTTTTCTAAGGTGGGACAGGCAGTTGGCTCTTAAGTCTGTTCAAGTCCATGTATGCCTACAGCAAAATGATGCAAAGGACTCAGCCTGTGAGTGGATGTCAGTGGGGCAGACAGGCCTTGGAGTCAGGATGTTCTCAGAACCCCCTTATGATTGTTTCCCTAATCAAGAACATCACAGCAATCAATACAGGCCATAGGGAAGCCATGTACTTATTCTCACACTTACTACAGCCAGAGAAGTGCTATAAAGGTGTCATGCACACCTCAAGATTCATATCCTCTGCTCCTCTTCTGATCAGAGTAGGGGTTTGGGGGAAAAACTACAAAAACTGGAGGAAAAGAGATCTGGGAAGATCAGAAGCCTATTTGGCAGAAGATTTTTTTCTTATGCCACATTAGAAGCCTTTAGGAGGACAGCGTCTGTCACTGGTTACTTGACACTTAAGTAATCTGCTGGGTTTTAGTCACTTCACTGACACCCGTCTCAGGCTTCTACAGTCCCTGCACTGCAAATTCTTAGTGGTGGGAGGAATATTCTGGAGAAATGTCATTGTATACGGACTCTTTTCAGCCAGGTTACTTACAGTGGTGTCTCTCTGCCATTGTCTGAGAGATTGCGCCATTGTCCAAGAGATTGGGCCATTGTCCTTGGTGCTTCAAATGATTGGGCAGAGACAGGATCACAAATCATGGATCTAGGATAGTATCCTTCTCACTTGCTGGGAAGACATCAGGTGTGAAAGGGAAGCTTGTTTTGCTCTGCTGGTTTCAAGAACAGATGTTCTGCAAACTAGATTTTTTTTTTTTTAACTGAATTTCCTTTTTTTTTCATGCACAATGTTCAGAGTTCAAGCAATAAAACTTCTCAAACAAGAAAGTGTGGAACTTTAGGAGATTATAAGCAGAATGAAGGTTTTGCCTGAAGCATTTTTGTACATTTTTTTCCCCACCCACAACACAAATGTGGACAGAGAGAAAAAAAGCCATGAAAATAAGAGTAAACCAGAAGGCACTTATGTATCTCATACTTGCTCATACTTTTTTCTAATAGGACTTCTGTGCTATCTGTTGATTTTATGTCTCTGCTGCAAACCTGTGGGCTCAAGTTGCTCCTTGTACACTGCTCCTCAAACCCACTTTTCACAGACTTGTTTATTACTGCTTTTATCATATTCTTTCAATCCTCTGAGAACAGCGTTATCTATATGGGAATATATTTTTTCTGTGGAATATTATTTGTTACAGAGCTAATATTTTGAGGATAATCTATATATCCATGCATTCATTTTCACATGAGCTTGTTTTCCATCTCAATCAGCTCTAAAGACAAGTTTATTCAACAATGGTCTGTAATTCAAAAGAGATTACTTTATCAGTAGATAAAAATTTATAGTCTATAATCTTTAGGTTAACAGGGAATATTTTATTCAGTCAACAAGTCAGTAATTTGTTTAGATTATTTTTCAGATCACTTACTTATAACAATGTTAATCTCATGACCTTGAGAGATTAATAATAAATAAAGTTGATAGCTGACAGTTTAAATTCAAACAGCATTTACTTCACCTGCATTTCCTTGAGCAAGAAGTATTGTTTCTTTATTTTTTGTAAAAAAATCCTAATTTTTTTGCTTTTAATTTTTAATTTCTCAAAATCAAAAGTATTTTATTAATTAATAGATCTTCTTCCTTTGAATTTTAAATAACTCACTCCAATACTATGACTGTCTTGGGTTCCAAAATTATAGAAACACAAGAGACATGACTTTGCAAATTTTATGTACCTCAAGTTTCAAGGGGAATATCATTAAGCATATTTTAGCATGTTCCTTCACAAATAATGGAATGCTTTCTCCTCTTACTGAGAAACAAGAGCCATTATGTCCTTGAACTCTTTAGAAATACTTTTAATGTGAGAGGAAATGGGGGTCAATGCATTTATATCATAATACTTGTGTGCATAATACTTGTGTCTGTAAATCTCTTAATTAAATGTGAAAAAGAATCATAGGGCAGAAAGAGATATTAGTCCCTCCATTTGCTTGAGGCAGCCAAATGTACATTGGCACATTTTAATTCCCTGCCAGCAGCAAGCCAAATTAGCAGTGCTTCAAAGTGACAAACAAAACAAGGTCTCAACTAAAAATCTCATAGTGCCTAGGCTAGCATTTCACACAGAGCGCTACACTTGCCTGTGCCTCTAGTCTTTAAGCACGAATCTCAGAAAATTACAAAAGCTAGACCCCTCTGTTATTTTCATGAGCAGAGAGCAGAGTTTGCCCACGCTGAGCAGCAGAGATGGGGCAGAGCCCGCCCCAGCAGGGTGCTCAGCACACAGTGCATGGGGATAGCTCACCTGGCATTTTTAGTGTTTCCCAGTAACTGCATGGACTCCTGTCAAAATGTTCTGTATGTATCCCCTACCCTCCCTATAATTGGTATTAATGTTTAATTTGAGTGTGAAGCTCAAACCTAGAGGCAGGAGACCTGTATCCTGTTCTGACTCATGCACTGTCAGGTTAAACATTTAGAAAATTCAGTCCCAAAACCTTTTCTCTTGATGCTGATGAGTGACCACACCAGACTTCAGCAAGATTGCTGTTACTGACAGGGAGGCTGTTCAAGAAACTGAAACAATGTTCCTGAATATCACAAAAAGGGAAAAAGCAAAAAAGTCTCTGCCATCAATATTTTTTATGTTCCTTTTCGTGTGGAAGCAAACTATTGTGGCAGGGAGAAGTGCTGAGGAGGCCAGAGCAGGAACCAGTGGTGTGATTTGTCACTTCTCCATTGGAAAGCACACAAAGTGACACAAAACCATAAGAAGCAGGAATCTGACCTCATCAGTACAGTGATTTAATAGCTATTCCTGTAAGCACTTCTGAGAAGTCTCAAGCAGGTCTGGTCTGTGCTGTTCCTTGTCTGATGAAAATTTCACAGATCAAAACCACACAATCACAATAAAGGAACTAGTCTTCAGTTTTCCCTCACTTCCTGAAAGAAATTTCTTCTCTCCTTTCTTCTCTCCTTCTGCTACCCATGCTTTTATGGGTCCAGCATAGCATCAGCATCAATGCGTAATAATACTCCAGAGAAATATGCAAGCTACAGTCAATTTTGCAGGTATAATGAGACTGCCAAAGTATCTGAAGTGCCACAGTTCATAACCTGCTCAGATATCTCTGTTCTTCAGCATTGGCAAAAGTATAGACACAGTTACTGAAGAGATGACAAAACTGGCATTTAAACCACCCCCACTTTCTGAGGTTCAGTGTCCATGCCCCAGTGTGATAGTAGTCTTCATATGATAAGCGATTATATCTTGTGATATTTTATACATATAATGTATAGCATTAAGTAAATAATCAGTCAATACTTAATGCTGATTTGTTTGATCTGACAAGGCAGAAAAAGGCCCCAGAATAAAGTGCATATCAATAAACAGGCCTGGTTTTGCAGATGGTTCCTTACTGACCTTCAAGTAAGAATGGAGTGTTCTTTGAGGTTTACTTTAGCTAGTAATCAGTTACAGGAAATGATACTTAGGAAACATGAACTTATTTTGCTTTCAGTATGGTGGTGATGCGGGCGTAAAAGGATCAGCACCAGAAAAAAGGGTAGGGAAAACAGCAACCTGATGACAGAGTTTTTCAAGCATCTTTTTGGTTTTTAGTTTGGATTTTCTTTTTGTGTACATGATGCATATTCCCCGTATAGACGAAAAACTAAAAACCAATCATAAAGTAAAAGTAGTGTGGATGAATGCATTCTTCTTGCTGTAAAACACAGTCAATAATATATTCATTACTTCCAGCTAATACTAGAGCCCACAGCTGCTACATCTAAATAACACTGATGCAATCTCCATGCTGATTTACACCTGAGAGAGGGCAGTCCCAAGTCCTGATTTTCAGGATGGGCAATATTTTTAAATTAAGTACTGGACTAGCACGTGGGAGATTAAGATTCAGCAGCTCTTACACAGGTTTCCTATGTAGTCAACTAGGATTTGATTTCTAAACACATCATGCAACCCCACTTTTCTGTCTTTTGTTTGTCCTCTAAAATAAAGAAGCAGAGACAGATACAAGGACCAAAAGGCAGGACTCCTTTCATTGACCTAATTTCTCAATCAACAGACATCTCTTTTCCTGTCCTTACCTGTTTTACTTCCTGATTGCTCTCCATCAGTGGTGCTCCTACAGGAGTAATCCAGGGGAGCTACTGCTTCTCCCTCAGCTCCATGCAGACTTTCTCTATCAACCAGGGACACGCAAAGACCAGGTACAGACGGACCAATCAGGCACCTTGAATGCAAAACAAGGAGAAAAGCTTAACTGAGAAACTTTAAAGGCAGAGATGTGAGAAAGATGAGATGACTGTCTCTCTGCCAGCAAGATCTGGGCCCATTAGGGGTGACTAAAGCAGAATTTAGGTGGTCAGAAAACTGTAATATTGACAGCTTACATGTCTGCAGTGACTTTCTAGTCTGGAAGAAACCAGGCTGGCTTTTGAGGCTTAATAATTTGGACTAATGTGAGTAAAATGGGTGTTGTGCTGGAGGTACTTTAGCTGGTATAGTTTCTGGTCCATTTTTGCCCTTATTTGCACACAGTAACTACACTGTAAAAAGAAAATAAAAGAAAAAAAGACAAAAGAAAAAGAAAACAGACAAAAAACCCATCCAAAAAACAAGCAAACACACAAACCCCCCAAAACCAAAAAACCTCTAAAAAACCAAAACTCTCTTCCATTTACCTGTCTGCATCATACCAGAGACAAAATGCAATACATCTCCTGTGCCCATGATATAGCTGGCTGCTGCAGTCTCATATCTTTTCTGTGTAGACAGTAAAAAAATCCTAAATTTCCCCTTAATATATCCTTTTTAAAAATTTTCTGAGTTATACTCTTTATAACCTTCAGGACAGAGTGATAAATAAGTTTCTCCTGCTTCCTCACTAGGTGAAACTACTTCTGTAATTTACAGCTAGGTTTATTTGAATAGGTTGTGTGTAACTTTACAGGTTTGTGAAAAGATGGAAACAGCTGTGCTGTGTAAACATCTTTAACATTGATTATTGCAATTTACAACATTTGCAGCAGTATAGCTATGAATAAATATCTGTGGATTTCTGAAATTTTTTCTAAGAAGGCTTGTACGTCTTGTTTTGCAATAATTGTATTTGTTTCAATGGTTCTTAAACTAGAATGTTTGATTTTGCTTTAAGAAATCTACCATGGCAACAAAACAGTAATTCTAAGTTTGTTGCTTTTTAAGGTAATGTTACTTAACTTAGAATTAATTCCCCTCTGTTTATTTTTTTTCTCACAATTTACTGCTGAGATGGATAAACGAGCTGACAAATGCTGGGCATCTATGCGTCTGCTTCTCCTCATGGCCCTGAGAGCAAAGCCAGGATGCTGTAGGGAGGAAGAAGGCTGCTGTGGTTCCCATGGAACTAAGCAGGATGATGGGGGCTACTGAACCAACCACACAGCAAGGAGGGTAGAAGATGTAAAATTAATCCCCAAATCTCTGTCAGTAGCTCCCAATGTTTTAAAGAGGATTGTGCTCCTCATTACTGTTCCTCGTTTTCATTTTGCCCCTTCAGAGTGAGCTATTTCTATGAATTTTTAGACTTTAAAATATTTAGAAAAACTTATCAAAAGCAGCTTGACCACTGCATTCAGTCATTCTGGAAGTGGAAATTCCAGCCCAACCAGTTCAAAAAGAAGCACTTACTTTCAAAGAAGACAGCATGTACAAAAGGGTAAACATAAACAACAGCTAAATGTGATTGACTGGAATGACTTTGTAAATATCATCTTGAAATGGTCCCACCCCTTGTCTGTTGTTCTGTGATGTGGGTTATTTTACAACAGCCGACTGTTGTATGGCAGCCCAGCATCATTCTGGCTCTGTTGGAGCTCTGGAAGTTGCACTTCTGTGCAGCAATACAGTGTGGTGTGTCCCATTCTCACTCCTGCCTGCAGCCCCCACGTTGGGTATGTCCCTGGCACATCATACAGGAGTCATGAAGGTGTTATGCAGGGTGGGTAGAGGGAAACCTCAGTTTCCCCTTTCCTGCATGATGCCTGAAACTGCTGCTGCACATGGAGCTATTGCTCTTCTCACATGGCAATCTTTTTTCCTTGAGAGAGTATCCTCAAGGGACGCACAGTATTTATTTATTGTAACCCTTGGGTTTAATGAGCAAGCTGCACTGTGTGTTTTATAACTCTCTTTGGTCATCTGCAGACTAAGTCTGTGTAAGCCATCTCTGTAGGTACAAGTTTGCTCTGGGATCTTTTTTTTTAACAGATTCAGTGTTTCCTGATTTAGTTTAGCATTATTCAGCTTGTGACACGTGAATTGCTGTTGCTCCACAGAACACCACAGGTGTTCCACAAAATTATTTCAGACTTCCCCTCCTTCCCACCCCAGAAAAGATCCTACAAAAAACCCTCCTGTGTAGTCAGGTACAAAATGAAGCAGCATTAGTGAAATCAAATAATAAATGAGGACTTAAAGTTTACACTGTTGTTCTGTGTTGAAAAGAATAACTTTGTGCTGGAGCTTTATGAATTAGTCCTTCCTTATTCTCTGCAAAGAGTAGACAGTCCTTTAACTAAACACCTTAGTTGACAAGCCAGTTAAAATTAATTTGCATTTAGTTTTAGATAGTTTGAAAGGCTTTCTGCACTTCACTGATATTCCAGCCAACATGGTCCCAAGTTGGGCATTTAAAATTTCTAAGCAGTGTTCTTTTCCAAAGTTTAGCTTGCTAATACCAAATATGCTAATAATGAAATTTTTCACAGGTTTGTGACGTAATGGATAAAACCTTCAGAAAATTCCTTTAATTTTATCTCTAATGTTTATGTAATTGCCAGCTATGATACAGCAGCTACATTAAATTTTGCTTTCTGAAATAGTAGGAAAATATTGCTCCTTTTCAGGTCCATGTTAAGAACATCCTGCGGAAAGATGTCTTAGACTAACTTTTAGGGGATGTGAAGGGTAGGTGTTGTGCTCTTATCCCAAAGGATACTTTTGCTTTCAGCTAGTGTCTTATGAATACATCCTCAGAGAAAATTTGCAGTTAGCCCCAGATGCAGTTCCAGTGGATGAGCAACCTCTCCTAAACCTGGTTTTAGTAGAGCTTTGGGATCTCTCCTTCACCCTGTGGCCTCAGAGCAAGGCAAAGCAATATTTAATATTCATGAGATTGAGACCATCAGCAGTTGAGAACATATTTCTCTATGAAACAAAGCAGTGTGTACTTGTTGCCTGAAAGCAGTGGATGGTACAGTCCTGGAGGGAGGCTGCTGTGTTAGCCCATGGTGGTCCTGGAGAGTATGTCAGCTGGGCAGGCTCCTGTCTGCAAACCCCAGCCCATTCCTCCCTGCATCCCAGCCTCTCCTATGGCACAGGGTCGGCCTCTCCCTTTGCTCCCTTTATCTGTTTTAATCACATGATGTCTTTGAAGTCACTTCAAAGGTCTCCTGTTAAAAATTCATATCCATTAGATGAGGCTTCCTGTTGTTTTAGGCAGGAAAACTGCCTCAAGTAATTGTCCTGTTCATGTCTTGATGCTTCATTCAACAGCTGGCTACATTTCCCTGCATCTCCTTGCCTTGAACTGTGTGATTAACCCTTCAGAACCTCTTAGAAACAGCATGCAGGAAAGAAGATAAATAGTGAAGACAAATTTTATTAGATTTAAATGTGCAACTATTGTGCAAAGTTTGCCAGGCATTGTTTGTGAATATTGCATGTTAATCATTATCACAGGATCTGGAGAAAACTGCTTCTCTTCCTACTAGTTTTTGCATCTGAACAAATCCACTGGCCTTCAGTGATTTTCCTGCCTTTCAGTGATGTGAAATTGGACAGAAGTTTCATGTGTTTGTGCCTTACAGAAGATTTCCTGTACCATTGTGTAAGTCAGGATCACCCACGCTGAAGTCATGACTCACAGCCATAATCCATAAATATTGTTTCACTGCTGTTAATGTTGTTATTTTGTGTGAAGTTGTAATGATTTAATATTCACAATTAAAATCCTACTCAGTGTTCTTAAGGTATAGCTGTCAAATGTGTAGCAGTGAGGTGGTTTTATAGGAGTAAAGCTGAGATGCCTTAGAGCTATCAGCTGGTGAGTCCTACCAATACTTTAAAGGACTCAGTAGGGCCAACAGAAAAATTTTAGGCCTTAGACATCTGTTTTGTCCTAGATAATCAACTACAAATGACAAACTGAGGATTTCCTCGGTTTCCTTCTACTCTCAGCAGTACCTGCTTCTGCTTCGATTTGGTCACCTTCCAGTATGGGTGTCTTGGGAGGGAGCAGAGACTGGGGCACCACTGATCTAGCTTTTGCTTCACATGTTTCTCGCTGAATTACAGCTAACCTAGATACCCTCTTGCTGTTCTCTCAGTTGTGAATATCTCAACCCTAGAGAAAATATGACTCATTGTGTGCTGGGAGTCTTCATTTTATCACATCTGTCTGGGAAATTTTGAGTACTCTGTAATAACATCATCATGTTTATGAACAGGCACTCAGTACATGCTTTGATCTTTTTTATAAAGTGCTGATTTATTTGAATCACAGCATTTCTCTTAAAAACACCTGGTTCAGATCTGAACTACAAATATCAGTAAAGCCTAATAACTAACTAGTTTGCAACATAAACTCTTAAAGCAATGCAAACTATGTCAAAGTGGATATTGCTCAATTATTTTCTAAAATTTCTTCTCTGAATCTACCCTGAAATGACCTAGTAGATTTCTATATTCACAACAGAAAGTGGGACCTGGAGGTCTCCCCAGTGCAAAATGTTTAGTTCTAAGGAGAGGAAGAATCAAGAACATGTCCATAGTAATGACACCAACAAAACTGCAGAAAAGGTTTGACAGCAGAAAATAATTTTTTTTTTAGTTGAAGGGTTTTCACTAGAATTACATTTTTTATTAATCTTCTCTGAACTTAGGCTCTCCTCAAAGATGTCACACCCAGTGAGGACTTTGAGGTCTGTAAGTCGAGCCTCTTGATTATGGGCATGGCTATCCACTTAAGCATACTCCCTGTTGACTCACCTGAAAGTGCAGCTTACAAAATGTCCTGAAAGGCTCATATTCATTGGAGCAAAGTGAACAGGCAGAATTTCTCTGGGGTAATTGTCTCGCATGCTGCACACCTGCCTAATAACAAAGAAGTGGAAGTCATTCAGGAATGAATGCATTCAAAACCTTCATCTCCATGGAAATAGATGTAAGATTAGTGCAGAATGAAGAACAGGCCTTCAATTAAGTCATGAGGTATGAAATCTAACCTAAGTTAGCTCTTTGCAGCACTTCTCAGGCATGTTTATTACTGAAGATGAAAGAAGTGTAATTCATTGGCATATGTGTATCTCTCCCTACCCGCAAGCCTGCTCTGCCAAAGAAGGGAGTTTATTTTCTGATGTCACGGGAAAATACATAGTCCTTCATGAATATTAAAAGTTTTAGTCCCTACTACAGGTCTTCTTGAACTTAGCACATGCTATTTTCTTGACTGTGTTTATCTTCAGTTCTGCCTCAGGAAGGAACGTGTAAATACCATCCTTTATTATAATTACATTGTTCCCAAAATGTATTATTCCGAACTTAGAGAAAGCTGTACTCTAAGTAGCAACCAAATTGGAGACAAGGTTGCCCTGTTTGGTATGATAGCTCATTCCAGCTCTGCCAATAAAAAGGAAAGATAGAATGCAATACAACAGCAAGATTTCTAAAACAACACAGAGAGACACTGAACAGTTCTTCATTTTATTTACTAACCCATCAGCCCATAAAACTCAAGCCAAGGTGTGTCATTAGGATAAGCCACAACATTTCTTATCTTACTGATAAAAGAATCAAAATGACTTTTAAAGTGGAATCTCTGGAATTATGAATACTCTAGGATAATGAAGACTGATTACCATTATACAGAATCACAGAATATTCTGAGATGGAAAGGACCTAATGTTCATCAAAATCCAACTCCTGGCCCTTCACGGGACACTCCAAGAGTCACACCACATGCCTGAGGGCATTTTCCTAACGCTTCTTGAACTCTGTCAGGGTTGGTGCTGTGACCACTTCCCTGGGGAGCCTGTTCCAGTGAGCCTCTGGGTGAAGAGCCTTTTTCTAATATCCAACCTACACCTCCCCTGACATAAGTTCAGGCCATTCCCTTCAGTGCCACTGAAATGACATACAACTTGTTTGTTAAGCCATTTGTCAGATAATTTAAAAGATGAGCAAGCTAATGTGAATAAAAAATCTGAAAATATATATATTAAAAAAACCCCACCAACTCATCTTGTACAGATACAGAAGTTGTGGGGGTTAAGAAAGGAGGGGTGGGAAGAGATGTTCACCATGTAACAATATGTGTGAGCGTGTTTTCAGCTTCATATATCTTCTTCTTGACTAGCTCTTATGCTAGTCAGACAACCATCATTATGCCTGTGAAGAGCTGATTTTTTGGGTAGATGCTGGCAGAAAAGCTGATGACTTTGCCTGTGCTCGATCCATCTATTAAAAAGAGAAATATTAGATATGTGATGGGGTGCCAAGTATCCTCAGCTTTTCACTTTTCGGAGATCTCTGAAGTTGAGACAATCTCTGTTCATCCCTATGAATTTGTGTGCAAAAAAACCTGTTTGCAGTCAGGAAATATTAAATTTTAAATGGCGGAAACGTGGCTTGTATCGACATAGACATATCCTTTACCTCTGTGTGTCTTTTTCTGATTATGGTCTACCTTTGACTCTCCAGATATCACAGTTAAAAGGGATAGCTGAAATCTTTTACAGAAGTCTGAAGTCCTAAGCCCCTTTACTTGTTTTGTTATACTATACTTGTTTCAGATAAGCTCCTTCTTTGCCCATTCTTGAATATTTCCTTTCTTCCAGATGAATCAAATATTTCCTTTTTCTAGATGAATCAAAATGCCCTTTCAATAGAAAATATCTGGAGTTTAATTTAATTACGTCCTGAAACAAGGTCCTTTCTAGAATATAATGTGCTAACAGGGACATTCAAATAACATGCCATCAGCTTCAGGAAACTTCTAGGCAAAATCAAGGGATTCTTTTAATAGTTGCCTGTGTTACAGTGTTTAGAATTCTGTAGATACATATATACATATGCTAGTATGTGTAGTGTGGGCAGAAAGAAAGGACACACTGATTCAGACCAGAAAAGTAGAAGATGACATTGAAATAACAAGTGCTCTCTTACTGCACTCTGGAGATAAGTTTTCAAAATCAGAACAATGCAGAAGTATCTAACAGTCATCTAATGGGTTTGAAGGACTTTTCATGCTTACCTTACACCAGCTTAACTGCCATGAAATAAAAGGATTCTCTTCAAGCTAAAAATTTGGATTCATGTGGCCGTTTTCACAAAGATTGAAGAGTCTGAAGATCTGTATTTTTCAAACTCAGATGCTCACTGATGCAGAAAGGGCGCATGTCCCAATGTGGTGAGTGGCTCTCACTTAAGTTACTTACCTATTTTTTCTCACCACCAATGAGGTAAGGAGAAGAGCCCTTTAAGCCAATTCACATTAGTGAAATTTGTCAAAAATTATTTTAATTCCTCTGTGATACCAGAAGACTGTAGGTCAGAATGTAAAATAATCTCTCTTTAAAAGGTGTTCACATCTAATATGTGAGTGCTTCTTGTTATCTGTCTAATTGTATCTCGCTTGACTGTCAGCATTTTGGTTATGTCATGTGCCATTTGGATCTGCTTTTGGAATGTGCATATACTGTTCTATTCTGTGGTGTAGCACTCCCTTGTCCTACAAATTGCCTAGAAAGGAAGGTCTCTTAATGTTGCTGTTGATTCCTGAAGGTTTTGCTCAAATAGTCTCATGTTAGGTAAGTGTTTTGTGGCCTAGAGCCTGGAGATACCAAACCCTTTTCTATTTTTCTAATAATTGTAATCACTGTAGTCTACTATTATATTTCCCATTAAATATGTGCCAAAATCTAATGTCTACATAGGGCAATATATAAAAATAAGATTCTTTCTCAATAATGAATCGGCAGAGGAGAATGATGTATCATCTCTCATGGAAACAGTATCATTTTCTTACAAAAATATAAGTACATTTGCTAGTTCAATCAGATACAATTTTTAGCATTTCTTACATGACATAGCTATGAGAAAGTCTGCCCCAATAATTCTTAAAGCAAAAATACAAGGATTCAAAAAATGTAAGGTTTGTCCTGAAAGTGAATTAAGTGAATTCAAGATAGAAATGGTTGGGCCAGCTCCAGAACTGGAAGGAGGACAGATGCACGAAGGCAGCATGCACTAGCCTTATTGAATTATTTGCTTGCTAGGATGCAGTGTGGAGCAAACGCGGCTGTAGAAATTTCTGACATGCAATTGGTACATCCCTGCTGCCCTGTGTGCACCGCATTTATGTAGCAAACACTTAGGGTTAGTCTGGGACTTTTTATACATTGTATTCACTAAGGCACTTACGAAAATGTTACCATTTGAGCTGGATCACCACTGTATTTATTGTGAAGCTATTGGATTATCTCATGTCTGTACCTCAGAAGCCATTGTCTTCCACCTCAGTGATGAAGAGGAACTTTTGTTCACATCTAGTTTTTTCCTATCAGGGCCAGGTCTCAGATCTTTGTATCCTATTTGGACTTCCTCATTTCTCTGTATGTGGGCAGAGTGTTCCTGTTTTGTGTGCTGCACAGGGAATAATAACATCAGAGGAGTCAGTGCTTGTAAAACCAAATTAAGGTGTGGATGCAGGTAGGTCCCCATTAGCCCTGTGTACTCATATTGATGTCACAGTGACACTTCCAGCCTCTTCCTTTCTGCAGTTTGTGTTCCTCCCTCCACGATCCAGTTTTTCTACACCTTTGCTGTCCTTTATTTGATTGCAGACTGCATAGTCCTTCCTGGGGTCAAGCCTAACTAGGACTTGTCACTCCATGGGAACTTGAAAGAAGCCAGTAAGTTCCATACACATTTCAGAACACCAGCTACAGCTTGGGCCACTGATGCTGATAGGGAACCCTGAGGGGTCATAAGTTGTTTTTCAAATCCAGTTATATACTAAATACGTTTGGATATGCTGGCATGTACTGTGACCCATTAATTCATATGCTGAGCAACAGCATGTTACAACTTGCAGAATCTACTGTCAATACTTATCATAGTTCTTGCTGGCACGCTTTAGGTCTCAGAGGCTGATAAGTGTGACCTTGTAGTTCTTGACCTTAAAACTGTAAAGGTCTATCACAACCTTTTCTAAAAAACAGGTTGTGATTTCTCAAGTTTGAAAAGCTTTCTTTTATGAGTGACCAAAGTATTCTTTACACACTTTGTATTTCTCCCTGTGTGGGTGTTCATGACAAAATACAAGGTGTTTCCCTCTTTCCTTTTAGACATTATTTTATCTCTAGGCATGAAATATACATCAATTAAATGTTGTCATCTCTTAAATCTGATATTGTTACTGTCTGGATCCTCTTAAAGATACGCTTTTCCGCCCACAGTGCAGCACTTTGTTGACAGAAGAAAGCAACTTCATGTGACTATTTTATCTTAGGTCCTGGCCGACTCTGGAGTTTGGGAATTATTTTACTGTGTGTAGTACCACATCTTCTTAGTGTCGCATGGAACTGCTCATCAAAGGTGAAAATACAATGCAGTGTATTAATTAATGTCGTTCACAGTGAGTTATGATGTATAGAATTAGGCGTCATATTCATGTCCTTGTATTCAGCAAAACTTATTTAAGATCTCTTCTTTTCTCCTTTGGCAGTCTGTGACTAAGTTGTCTGTCCTATTCCAAAAGCACTTCTTTTGTCAGAATGTAACTCCTCTCTATGACTGTCACAGTTAGAAAATGCCTCTTTTATTAAAAAGGAAAAAAAAAAAGGGGGGCCAAAAGAGTTCTGAAAATATTTTCACATTGGCCTAAAATATTTATGATTTTTGTCACTAAATACAATACAGTTTTGTTGTCTTCTAGTACTGGATTTTATTCACATTTTGCCTTATAAATTTTTCCTGTGTCTTATCAGCATCATCATTTTGACCATGGTTTTGATCTTTTCCTGCCAATTCTCATTAACATTTGGAGGCACAGCTCACTTTCTCTCAACAGACTGTCCTAGAAACCAGATTACTATACCTCACAAAATAAGCTTATTTTTAAGATTTTCTCCTTGATTTTCAATGTTGAATCAATTTCCAGATTGCCCAACTGCTGTCTCTGCTGATTCTTGGTTTTAGTTTAAAAAGGCAAAACAATCACCCAATTATCTCTCTACAGTCTCCCTCATCAAACACTTTCAGCACTGTTACAGTGTTCCAAGAATCATTCCTGAGATTCTAAAGTGTTACTTACTTTTCTAAACTTAATTTGCTGATCTCTATCTTCCATGGGCATATCTGTGTTCCAGAAGGGTTTATAGCTCATAAGATCATGCAGCATTTCAATCAGCAAAACCAGTATTCTCACTGATCTCATTTCCTGCAATCTGTCTATTTTCTCTGCTTCTCATATCTGTCTGTCTTCCTCATGGATCACACTTCCTTTTTTGCAGGTCTAGCTAAAATGTGTGATGCATAACAGCTAGCTAATAGCACATGAGGAATCCCTTTCATCATGAGAACAGGTGTGTTATTTAAATGCCAATTTGCTACAGCTTAAGTTCAAGTGACAGTCATAAGAAAAGCCTCCGAATACCCTCTTACTTTTGCCTCCATTAGGATTTTGATGCTCCAGTTCACTGAGGCAGCAGTAATACCAAAGCCAGTTGGCTCTGGATCCTTGGGACATTATGGCTAGGTAGTTCAATGGTCCAGGACATCAGTTTCATGTTGTTCCCTTCTACCTTCAATTGACATTCAAGTCTTGTTTTGAAGTAATTGCAGTTTAATTAACATCTGTTTTCAGCTGTGCCCAGCGGTAGATTAGGCTATGGGCTTGGTTTCCTAGCTGAGCCTTCAACCTGCCGTGACACTCCTGAGTGCAAACTTGTTCCATGGCAGCTCTGCACAGGGACAAATGTCTCTTCATGTAAGTTGTTTGAATGCCAAAGAATACAGTGCACTAATGCGATTTTAATCCTTTGGGCACATCTGGGCATACATAAGCACAGATCTTGGGAGAGATGTAAACATGAGGGTACAACTTAAAAGCTTTTCTCAGCTGTGTTACCAGGTTTGTGAGATGGTATGAACTGCATTTGCTGTGTTTGAGAACCGGCCCAAGAATTCAGTAGTGATTTTGCCAGAGGAGGACAACAAAATGTGGCCAATGTGGATATTCTTTAAAGACTCATATAGTGTTCCTTATTTTATACTTGCTTTGTACTCTGTCTCATGCCAAAACATATAATACACAATTACAGAACATTAACATGTTTTAGAGGCCATGGGATATTTGCATATTTGATAAGTAACTTTCCAGAAAGTTCCACAGTATATACACTAGGGAGTTGTTATGGAATGTGGCTGTTAATCAGTGTTGTGCATTTGCAATACTTAGGCATCCTGGAGAAGTAAAAATACTGAAATAGTGAAAGTGAGCCTGAATTTCACATGGTGCTGTTTTATGGCATAACATTCAACTAGGAGGTCTGGAGCTGAGGTATGACTCTTACAGGAAAATCCTATGGCTTGTGGCCTCAGTCTCCAAATATCAGCCTGGTCTGATTTTAAAGCAGATGTATTAACTTAACAAACATACTGTGTAGAGTACATTGCTCCAAGAGACCAGGCTCAAGGACCAGATTCTAGTAGTAAGTATCAAAAAATATTAAAATAACCTATTTTCCAATGGTTTCTAGATGAATTGAGAATAAGATGTAGAATAAAATAAAAAAGAGCTTTTTTATAGATAATTATTGTTTAATTACAAGAAGTGAGAAAATTCCTCGTTATATGCATAGACCTTTTATGCAGGTCCACAGTACAAAAGAGGTAGACCAATAAGGAAGTCATTGTAGGATCAGTGTCATAGATTATTATAGGCAGCAACATAAGGGAACAAATACAAATTAAATAATTAAAAATTACCTCAAGCATCAAATTAAATAATTTACAACCATCATAAGATATTGCAATAAATTAATGCCATTAAAATCATAAGCAATGCAGACAGGCCAGATGCCAGGCATAAAGATTCAGCAGTGCTTCTTTGGCTGCACTTCAGATCTGTTTGTTTCCTGAGTCCAAATGCATAGACAGCAGCCCAGTAACCCAGAGGAAAGGGTCTGACCTTCTCTTCTGCAATGGCTCTGCTTTGCCAACTTGCTATAGTGGTTTCACTAATTACCTTGTCTTCTAGATAGCCAGGATCTTTTTCCCAGAGGCTACTTGACACTGAGCTGCAGCTGGTGCACTGGACACCAGCCACCTCTTCATCCTCTTCCTCTTTTTGAACCTAAAAGTCTTCTTTAGGTATGGTGGTTTTATTTTGTAATGTTCTTAGACTCTGATCATATCTGTTGTGAGTCTTCTATATTTCTGTACAGTGTGAAGAGTTTTTGTCTCTTCCCTTTCCACTTTCACCCTATGGTTGTTTTGATATGCCTCCTCCATTTCTTCTTTTGGTCTCATCACCCCAAAATGTGGGTAGGAAGACTGAGTTGCTGATACTCACCACAAATGAGGCTGTGAAAATTAAATGGCTCAATATACTCATTGGTACTGAATTGCATAGACAGACACAGAGACCTATGTATGTGCTTATGACTTGACTTAAGTTTTACTACAACTCTGAAAGAGGAATATCCTTTTCCTGACATGGTATGACCATCCCAGAAACAGAACATATAGATTTGAATGGCACTGTTGCATTCACTCCTGTGGGGTTTTTGCAATGTTTTATTAGAATTGTGCTTGTTCACATGTTCACATAATTAAAAAAGCTGCAAGGTTTGCTTTGCTTTTGTGTCTATACTCAGCTCATGATGGTACCATATTTTGTGGGTTCTATTTTCAAATAGAAAATGTCCCTTTAAACACTGTGGCATCCTTCCTTTATAAACACTGAAGAAGTCTCAACTAGGCTGTATGTTCAGTCTCTGTCCTGGGGGCAGAAGTCCTCTACCTATTCTTCATGAGGACTAGGGGGAAGAAAACTGAACATTAATCTTCCAGGAAGCTGAGCTGGGTACATGGCAGTGCTTGCTGAAGCATGTATCTAGTGAGCAGCACTGTCTCTGCCTGCAGAGAAGCAGAAAATAGCTCTGTAGAATTTATCCTGACTCACAAAATATTGTTCTTGCAAAATGGAGACCAAGCTTTTTAATTTTTATTATGTAAAATGTGTTCTTCAGGAATGTAAAAGTTGCAGGTAATTTTGTTTGTCATGTTACTCGCTCTCCTCCATTCCACAAACCAAGATACAGGAAGACAAGTGCTTTTAGCTCCATCTAGGAGGCAAAAAGACTATTACTGTATCTACCTGAAACCAGATCCCACAGCTTTTTCCTCATTTCTAAACTGCATTTTAATGGCTCAAATGAATTAGTCTTGCTGTATCTCCCCGAGTCAGACTGCCATTTCTGCCATCATTTTTGTGCATGAAATTCTGAAATGCAGAGAGCCAAATTTTGCAAAGTCTAGCAGCATCTTAGGTTTTTATTTTATGTAACTCAGTTAAGATAATGGAGCTAACAGAAAATAAAAAATTATTTCAACCAAAGGAATTAATGCCTGAAAAAGGGGAAAACAATTCTCATTACCTTACTGAAGGGAAAGACACATATTAATGAAAACAGTGAATAAAGCATAAGAAGTACATTTGAACCTGGATACCTCATTCAAGGTCACATAGAAAATCAAGTATAGAGATGGAGTCAGCCCCCAAAACATCAGTCCCCAAAACACCCTCTCTCACTTTACTCAGCAGGTAATCCACTTCTTCCCAGTTAATAGGAGTCTCAAAGAATGAGAATCATAGATTGGTTTGGGTTGGAAGGGACCTTAGAGATCATTGGTTCAAACCGAGCAAATTCACTCCTACAAATAGATTATATTTTTCATTTTTATTAAGTTTATTTATTTTAGCGCTGAAGTGTCAGTACAAAGGAATGGTGGATTTTTACCTGCCTGATGTACTAGTTATGTGAATGTCTTCTTACCATCAACAACATTTTTTCATTCTTTGTATGACAATTTATCAATCTAGTCAGTATATCATGAACTTAATCTCCCACTTTTATGGTAGTCTTCCTGTTTCCTTCTTCCTACACACTTTCTACCTACAAGTCCTGTCTGTTCCTTTTACAATTAACTGACTGTCCATTTTTCATTATTTTTTCCTGCTTAACAGAGCCTTCATTTTGCAACTTTTTCTGAGCTTTAAAAGAGACCACAGAGCATCTCCAGTTCTTTTCACTTCAGCTCTTTGGTGAGCTAATCCAAATTGCAGTTTTTTGGCAACCTTAGGAGCATGTCTGCAGTTTTCTGACATCTTAATAAAATGTAATACATGACTTTCAAGACTAAACTCAGAGGCAGAAACAGGAATGTTACCACCTTCTGCCTAGCACATTTTGTATAACGGTTCAGTCCAGACTACCCAATTTATTATCATTCTTCATATCATGCATTCTGTACACACACATGGAGTCAAAATGTAATTCCCAAATTAAATAGGGATTTAAGGAGCTGTCTAATTTTAAGAACTGTTTCTGTCTACTTGCTTTTCCTTTCTGTTGCCTTGAACCATTTGCAGAGTGAAAGTACCAGGTGAAATCTATTGTTAAGTTTTGTTTTTGTCACAAAATTGCATAAACCAGCATATAACCGCATAAATTTCTTCTCCCTGTAACCATTAAAATTTACATCAATTTATAACAATAAGACCTCTTCACATCAATTTATAACAGAAGTGGGAAGTACCACTCTGGTACAATTTTTATTCCAAAATATACAATTACAAAAGGAGTAGCAGAGATTTCACTAGCTCTCTTGGTTTATCCACAAAAAAAAAAAAAAGAAAAAGGCCTTGCCTTGAAGTTTTCAGCCCACCAATATCTAGAGAATAAAAAGGGCTTGTTAGTAAAAATGTGACTATATACCTTCGTTGTCTTCCCTCACTTGCTTTTTTCTCTGAGACCGGTGAAAATATCTTGAGTTTTTATTGGTTTTTGACTTACATGCTACAGAGGTTGACATTTTAAAAAGTTACATTATGCACTTTTAATATCAATATCCTTAAAAATGCAGGTACACAACAGACTAAGAGTGTTTTGTGTAAATAGTTGCTTTTTTCTTTCTCAAAATTGCCACTTTACTTGTTGGATCAGAAGATTAAATCTGTATAAATACAGTTCTCATGTGTTTCTGTGAAGGAGAGAGTTATGAAAAATTAGTCAAGGCCAAATGAAATATTCTAGCCAGATTCAACCTACAGCTAAATATGTGCAAACACATTTAAATAGTAAGAGCCAGATACCCTTTAATTTATATTTAGTGATTTTCTTTTCCTTAGTCAATAAATCTTTCAAACTTTCAGATTTTAATTTCCAAAGAATTATCCTTTCACTTGTAATGTTTGCTTCAAAAATGCATGATGTAGCCAGCAAGGATACCAAAATGATAAACAGATGTATGAAGAATGAGCAAACCATAATGAAGTCAAGGGCAGAGGACACATGCTGAGAAATCACTTCTCTGCTGAAGCCATGACCTTTAAATTAATACAGTAGGATCTCACATGTAACTATCCATATGCTGAAAATGATCCAATTTACTGGAACATAATTACCAAGTATAAAGATTTCTTCAGTGGGGTACTGTACTTTTAAAACCACAATTATATCTTTACATTTTGTGCAAAATCATCTTATTTTGGAACATTTGCATAAATATATTTTTCCCACCTGGGATTTTCATGTTTATTAGATTTGATTGAGTTTACAAGATACATTTCAACTGTTGTTTGATAGAGTGTGTGCTAAGGTTTAGCTGTTTCCATGATATGACTCTGAAATCTTTACTGAAAATATCCAGAAAAATATTTGAAGATTTAATTCAAAGTTATTTGAGAGTGCTAGACTGATGCATAATAAATAGCTTAACTTTCTTGAAATTCAGTATTTTCCACTGAGGTGCATGCAGTCATGGTTTCCATGATCTCTTTGTTTTCATTCTCATACAAGATCCCAGGATGTTTTCCACAGGAAAAATCAGCTGATTTCAGTGAACATTTCAATGTTCCTCAGTATTTATTTAAGCCCTGAAGTTCCCTGCTTTCAGGAGAATGTATCTGGTCAGAGTGTCCATTTTCTTTTGCTTATTCTTAAGGGAGAGATACTGGGCCATATTGTGTCTCCTATTGGCAGCTGCAGTGGAAATTTAGAATCAGGAGGTGTATTTGCTCTTCATCATCTGCTACTTATTAGGGATCACGTATCTGAGCATTAAAGAGGGAATCTGAAGGCTGATAGCAATTTGTAACATGAAGGAAATACAGGCAAGGTGAATAGAAAGGATGACTATACTGGTCCATCTGATTCTGCATCATGTTGTCACCGATGGCCACTGGGAGATGCCCAGATAACCAGGACATCAGGATACTCTTTGAATGTTCAGCACCCTGCAGGTCAAAAATCTCTTGATGAAGAGGTGGATATGCATTTAATGAGCATAGCTTACACCTGCACTGAGGAGAACTACCTCCTTTTTTGAGATGACCAGCCACCCACTAGGTTAATTTGATTGCCCTTACTCTTTCGTTGGAAGACACGGTGAGCAATTCTTCATTTGTTTGTATTTTAATCTCTCCTATGAGTCAGGTTGTTTCACCTAATCCCTCTTCTTCCCAGTCACCCCTGTTGTGTCCTAAGGCCTGGTCTGGGTGCACTAAAACGCAGCCTGAAAGTAATAAAAGTAGGTACAGCATCTATAAGGAGGCACTCACTGCTGGAGTTGTAGGGGTAAACAAACTTTTATAATGCTCGAAGACTTAAAGCGGCAGGAAGCAAGCTGCAACAAGTCTCTGCTCCAGCTGGTAGTTGAGAATGGATGATGAGAAAACAGATGCTGCATCTTTTGGAGGAACAGTTTCCCACTCCATATTCATTTTGTGTTGTGGGCTGACTGTATTTGCCAGCTGCTGTTTTCATATAATAATAGTAAACTTAATTTTAAAAGATTCTTTTTATCATATTATTATCATTATCCCTAGATCTGATCCCCCTTTTCTCTCTTTGCTCTTCCTCATTTACTTCAGCTAACAAGCGATGAAATCAAGAACTAATGTCCAAAATCAATGCTTGCTTGTATCTCAATTAGAGGTGTGTTTTCTGTGTTCTGAAGATTGACAGCTTCAAAGAAACTCTAGTGCACTGAATCAGTATTGCCTGCAGCAAAGTACTGCATCACTTCATATGAAAATTAACTTAAAATCCACTGATCCCAAATGGTAAACAGCAACAATATTCTTCCTATTGGAAATTCTAGTATGAATGCTAATTACTATTCTAAGAACTAATAGCTGCTGATTCCACATTGACCTGAATATTTGTAGCTTACTTTGCAAGTCATAAGATCAGATTTAATGAATTGAAAGTCCTGTGTATGATTTTAAGGGATTAAGAAGAAATGTATTTCTACTGAATGTTAACAATTTTCATGCTCTACACAAAAGTTCCCCCAATTTTTCAAATAAAAATTCCTTAATTTTCTAAGGTGTTGTTACAGAGGAGAAAGGATTATGACCTGGAGGTTTTTACGTTTTTCATGTTCCTTTGACACTTGGCCATTAGAAAAGGATAGGGGATGGTGACCTTGCTTCTGTCTTCACAGCTGATGTGAGAAAAGTTTCCATAGTTCGGTAGACAGAATGTAATTTGCTCTCATAAAGGAAAGGTTATATAACAAACCTAGCTAAATCAGAGCCAGGAAATACAAAGGTTGGACAAGTTGCTTAATTTTTAATTAAACATTCCATTACACAATTGTGTAAAGTGCCAAACCCAATTTGTTTCTCAAACTGACTAAATTACTTCTAAAGTTCCTGGTTATTTGGTCATGAACACATCTCCACAATTCATTAACTGGCTGAACTACTTTGATGCATGTGAGTATAATTTCTTGGTACTGGGGGCTTTTATGCATATACTGCTCTGACCTTATAAATGGGCAAATTAAACATGACAGGTATATGATGAGATAGGAACTACCAGTTTCGCTATCAGAAAGCCTTTTGGTAGTGGTTAAGTGTCATTGTCCTTGTTGAAAACACATCTCAAACATTTTAAATGAAACCTACTGTGATTAGAAAAGATCTAATACACCTGCAGATGATTAAAGGGGACATCACTGTGAACCTACATATGGTCCCCAGTTATGAACTAGTCCTTCTTTGTTAAATGGATTGTGTTAGTTGGCTCTAGAGAGTCCACGATTCAGTCTGGTTTAAATATTGTTGGTAAGATCTTTTGAATTTAGTTTCCTCTCTCTGTGTTTAGTTTCCTCCTTCTCACTCTTCTAACCCCAAGTTACTTTTCTGTATCTGCAACCTAATTTCTTGAGAGCATCTGGATGGACACCCATGCAGTCCTAACCTTTGCTTATGGAGCAAAGGTGGAGTCTGGTGTTATGTACTGATCACTGTACATGTTGTGACCTGTTGTGAGGTTGTTCTCATCTCTTGGCCTGAAACAGGAACATAGCATCCAGAGTGATCTTATTAATGATACTTATGGCAAAACTGCTCATAACTTGCCAGTTTCTGTGGGTGTCTAATTAAATTCTTTCCTTCCTCTTACTTGGCCTCTTCAGGACTGCATGCAACGTCTACATGTTCCTGAAAATTAAGCTCTAAATAACATTCTCAAAGGTACACACAAAGTATGCGAGTTCTGCTTGGAACAGACTATTTCATTTGGAACAGACTGTCCAAAAAGATCGAGCAGTCTCCATCCCTGAAGGTTTTCAACACCTGGATGAAATAAGGGAATGAGCAACCTGGTCAGACCTCAGTTGACCTGCAGAAGATGAGACTGTAGACTCCTGAGATCTCTCCAACCTGAGTTATCCTACTTCATTCTACTACATCAACTCTATTTAATGTAAAAGCTTCTGAAGACTCTAACACCTAAAATAAAACATGGGATGTATCCCAAATAAGATTGTTTATGCAATTGCATCTCAGTCTTAATCTTTCAGGTGAAATAATGTAATTTTATAATTCATCTACCCATGTCAGTTAATAGCAAAGAGTCTGTTGTACAGCACATGCTTCTTATCACGTAGAGTTCCTGTAACAGCTTTTGGGGGCAGGATTCTGTTCAAGACTCCCATTTAGGTATTTAGGTTTGCCGTATGTGTTAAAGTTTCCTTTGCAGCAAGTGGAGTGAGTTAGTTGAACAAGTATTATGGACAGGACTCAGCTGCCTCTGTGTAGTCCTCTAGTGCCAGTTCAGACACTCTGGGAAGTGCATTATACCCACTGAGGGACACAGATTACATGAGACTTTCATCCCTCTGAAAAGGCAGCTGGGAACCAGGTATTGTACTATACACCTACTGAGACAATGCTTGACATCAATATTTAGGCAGCTGAATTTCATTGTAGGTCACTGCTGAAGGATGAGATGCTTTCTCTACAGCTCTACCTCCACTGACCCTGACAAAGAATGAGACACTTCATGTGCCTACAGACACCTATTAATTTAGATAACTTCATCTTAGATTAAATTGTTCCACCCCCTGTTCTGGGTGCAGAGAGAGGGCATGGCCAGGGTGGTATTCTATGCTACCCACATCATCGCTGGGGGAGTGGTTTTGGGGGGAAGAAATGGTGAATGTACCACTAGAAGTGCTATGTTTTGCTTCCCTCTCTCCATCAGGGAGGTTTTTGGGATCAGCCCTGTGGACCTTGTCCTCAGCCGCTGCCTGTACCCTTCCCATTCCTCTAAGACGCCGCTCCAAGGAGTGATATTGAAAAGTGGTTCTGGTGTAGGAAGTATCCATGGGTGACAGAGCAGCAGAAGTGAGCCTGATCCCAGCCCAGCTGAAAGGAGCTGCACAGAGCCAGGTGGAGTGGGGCAGAGCAGCGCAGAGCAATGGCACCATGTGGAATTGAACCAGCAGAGCACAGCAGTCCAGGAAACAACAGGTGGCACAGCACACACAGTCCACCTTTTTAAGGGCTTGTCCATCATTGTTTTTCATTGTGTTGGGTTCAGGGATGGGAAAATCATCTGTGGGGAGCACCTACCATCTTGTCTTTATCCAGGAAAACCAAGTGGTGCTGTATGGGAACGGCTGCCATCTTGTCTTTTTCCTGGGGGGCCATGCAGACTCAACCTACAGGGAGCATCCACCATCCTGCCTTTGTCTGGGCAGCCACACAGAACTAAGTCAAGGTGGTGAACAGCTTTTGTGTGTAAAGCACCTTCTCTTTTTGTATACTTTTGCTATGAATATTGCTGCCGTTACTGTGTGGTCCTTATTCCAAGGCTGCTTGCTTTCAGTAAATTGTAATCTCAACCCATAGTCTCAGCCTGTGTCCCTCTCTTATTGGAAGGGGCAGGGGAAAGGGGGGTGGCTTATTTGGAGTCCAATTTCCAGCTGGTGTTAAACCATCACACCATCTCAAGCTGATTTTCAAGTTTATCATAATTGATATCTTTGTCTGGGATGAGCATGTGAGGTATTCATAGGCTGATTAGTCTTTGGGGATGGTAGACAGAAATAACTGCAGAGACATGTTGATATGTTCTGCTTTTATTTTGTGATTTCTGAGCCATAGGAAATGAGCTCACATCTTGTTCAGAGTTTGCTTGCATGTTGTTTTGGCTGAATCCTTTACCCTTTTTCCACTCATTTAGGCATGCAATTGTTTGGACATCCCAGGTTTTCAGTATCCCAGAAAATATTTTATTTAAAAGGCACCTAAACCAAAATAATATTTCACTGCTTGGTTTTGATAGGGCAGCATGGGCTCTATTCTCAGAAAATCTCTGCTTAGCCTTCTGTTTCTTTTTCTTATTTCTGGCCGTCATCTGCTATCAAAAATTGGTGTATTGGCACACTCTTTTACCAGTCACGCTCTTAAGCTGTTTCTCATGTATTTTATGGTGTTATATTACTATATAAGCACTTACAGAATGGAAGACGAAGGCAAAAGGAACAGCTGGGTAGCACTACCATTATGTTCACAACACATATTTCCCTCATAATGAGGCTGCTGTCCATTTAATAAGGCTGCTTAACATTTTAAGTTTTGATCCTCTCTTGAACCCAGAGAATTCAAGTCTAAAGTCACACTGGATATTTTCATAGTCGTGTAATTTAGTAGAGCTGTATTGATGCTCTTAGTGTAGTGCTGCTGAGATATCCTACACCTATATTTGCATTTATTTCTTTAAACAGGCTAGAGGACAGACCCAAGCAGTATTTTCCTCACCATCCATTTCTCATCATTGAGCCTGGCATGGCTGGGTGTAACAGCAATATCCCAGCCCCAGCTCAGGAATCAGTGCATGCTGTAGATCCATCCCAGTGTAGTTCAAATGTGTCCACCTCCTGGGTTTATGGAGATAAGGACTGAACTATGTGTGTTGGCTGGCCTTCAGGGCATGCAATGTCAGTCAATCCATGTTATCAACTCCTAGGTTTGCCAAAACCATTTGCCAGGAACCTTGACTAACAGATTGTTAATGGTGTCAATAATGTCCCAGCATAGCCACAAAGTGCTGGGAGCTGGTGGGAAGCTTAGGCATGCACAGCCAGAAAATATTTATTGCTTCAGAAGAGAGGAAAGAGAACAGGATTTGGGAATTACATTTCATAACAACAAGCTCTTTAAATTATTGCTAATTATTCCTTGTATTGTTGTCTAATCTTCCTAATTATCATTAAAGTGTTGGGTTTAATTCTCCTTTTACAGCCACAGGAGGAGTATTTTCAGCTGCCTTCCAACAGTCAGTAATGAAAATTCTGCAAAAGCATTCTGTCAGTATGGGGTAGAAGGGGTCACTTGCTTTTAACATACAGTTTGAGCAGTTATCGTTTGACCGTGTATGCAGTAGGAGATTCGGGTGAGGTTCTCAGTCTGAGAGGTCCTTTTGTCCAAACACTAATGTGAATGACAGTGATGGGAGGAAATTCAAAACAAGCCTACAGTGGTTCCAAATGAAGAGTTTGAGACAGCCTGGAATTCTCCCCCCTGCAGGGCTGAGACTAGCAGTGCCTAGAGTCTCAAGGTGGGACTCAGCTTGCTCTGGTAGCTCCAGAGACACTGGTCCATACTGGGCTCCCAGCCAAGGTCTGGGCATAGGGTATGACAGGACATGCACTGAGCACTCTGACCCAGTCTGATGTGTCATGGCATTATACCAGGGCAGCTCAGCACAGAGAAACTCAGGTGGTGCCATGGGACCACATGGTGATCTGTGCAGGCTTCCTCTGAGCACTGACTACAGGATTGCTCCCGGGAGAGGGATAAATGGCTGGCTTTTAAAATGCAATTCAATATCTCTGCAAGAGCTTCACATTCCCCCACCTCTTCTCATGAACTGTTCCAACATTTAATTTTCATCCTCAGGGAAGTGGCCTGACTTCAACTTCCAGCAGCTGTGCTATCTCATGCTCTTTTCTGTAGGTCTGAAATATTTCTCTATTTCTCCTACAATGGGAATTACAAGCATACATTAATTGTTATGGACAACATAACCCATAGCTTCTCTCTGACTAGCTGGATAGTGTGCTTTGCAAGTTTTGCATCACAAGGCACCTTTTTTTTCTGAATCTGCCCTCTTTTAAGACTGTGCTTTGAACCAATTGCAAGGGTTGAAGTGTGAGTATATAGTCAGTCACTCTGCGTTGGTCAGTTACATGCAAAGTCACTGATGCTGGCCCTGAATTAGCTATTATGTTGTTTAGAAGACACGCTCCACTTTACCCTTTTTATCATATCTAAATATTGGAAATATATGAGCAGATGTCTTCCAGAGGTTTTTTTTTCCATATTCAAAGATTAATTACTAATATAAAAATCATTAAACTATATGATGTTCATGGAGCTTTCTGGCTCCTTTCTTTAAGGCCATTAGGTGTAATTTGTCTGGGTCACATGATGTCATGACCTGAAACTGTTGCATCGTGCCAGAACACTTCTATTGCTCATAAAACACAAATAAATAAAAATTTCTGCACATAAATGTGAAGACTTTTACACCTCAGAAGTTGCACTGGGCTACAGATTTTCTTTTTTAAAAAAATTTTTAAACACTTCTTTTTGCCATGTTACCTACTGGGATTTACTTTATTTGCTGGGACTATTCAACCCCTTTTGCTACCTTTATATTAGTAAATTAGGTAATGGTAAAAGGAACAGGATGGCAACTCAACTGCCTATACTATTTAGTTATTATAACCATACCTGGCAGCCTCAACCAATAATACTCCCCAAGCACTTCCCAAAGTTTGGGATTTAGTCTAGTCCAAACCTCCTTTTCAGAAGATGGGGACTTTTAATAAATAGCATGCATATGTTAGCCTTGGAATCTCAAAACTTTTTAGTTTGAAAGTTTAGAGGCAAGTTTCAATATGTAAATTAAAATAATATCCCATTTTTAATAGGGATATTAAATGCAAAGTTAGAAGCGATGACTAATTTTGTAAGAACTAAACTTTTTAAAGCTAATTCAAATATTATCGAGCAATCCAATGACATGAAAAGTTCACAGGAAGTAAAAAAATGCAAGATGTCAGATAAATGTCTTTCACATTGAGATTACCAAAGCCATGACCAGTTATCTTCTATACTTCATGAAGAGAGATGAAATACTCACTTTAATCTTAGGATTTATGCAGTATGACTGTGGCATGTATATGTAGTATGACTTACAATGCCACGTGCACTGTCGGTCCTTTACAACAGGCTGCTATACATTCAGCTATTTCCCCACCTATTACTTTTAAGGGATTATTTTTCTCCAGAAGCAGAACTTTTCACTTCTTTTTGTTGAATTTTTTGAGACTTCTCTTAGCTCAGTTCTCAAGCTTCTTAAATCTCCTCTGGATTAAAGCCTCCCAGTTCAGCCCTTCACCCTTAATTTATCATCACCTGATAACCTACTCACAATCATATTGATTAAGCAGGGTTTGCAGGCTGCCAGTTCCTTATTACCTTCTTGTCTCTCAATAAACTGGAAATGGATTGCAAAGAAATGTGCTCTAAGACCTTTCCAGGGACTGAGGTGAGGCTGATCAGCCTATTGTTCCCAAGGTGGTTCTTCTCATGAAGACAAGCATAACTTTAAACATTTTCCACCTGGCAGAGAATTTCTCTAGCTGTCATCTACTTTCTGCAGATGATAGTCAACCTCCTTATAACAGTGTGCCATTTCAGCACCATTGACTTAATCTCTTGCAGCTCCATGTATCTCACTACTATCAGCTTTTCTAAATAGCCCCTCACCTGTTGATTGCCCACCTCAAGTTGTCCTTCTCTATCGCAGCAAAGTTCCAGTGACACCAAGCTGAGTGGTGCAGATGACACACCAGGGGGACCTGGATAAGCTTGAGAAGTGGGTCCATGTAAAAATCATAAGGTTCAAAGCCAAGTGCAAGGTGCACACCTGGGTTGGGGCAACTCCTGGTATCAGTAAAGGTTAGGGGATGAAGGGATTGAGAGCAGCCCTGCTGAGATGGACTTTAGGGTGCTGATGGATGACATGAGCTGGCAATGTGCATTCAAAGCCCAGAAGACCAATTGCATCCCAGACTGCATCAAATGCAGCGCGGCCAGCAGGGCAAGGAAGGGGATTCTGTCCCTCTACTCTGCTTCACTCTGGTGAGACCCCACCTGCAGTACTGCATCCAGATCTGGATTCCCCAGCACAGGAAAGACGTGTACTTATTGAAGCAATTCCAGAGGACACCATGAAAATGATCAGCAGGACTGGAATACCTCTTGTATGAAGACAGGCTGAGAGAGTTGGGGATGCTCAGCCTGAAAAAGAGGATCTCTAGAAAGACCTTATTGTGGCCTTCCAGTAATGAAAGGGTACTTATAAGAAGGAAGGGGACAGAACTTTTAGGAGGGCCTGTTGCAACAGGACAAGGGTAAAACATTTTGAACTGAAAAGGGTAGATTTAGACTAGATATAAGGAAGAATTTTTTACAACGAGGGTGGTGAAACACTGGAGCAGGTTGCCTAGAGATGTGGTGGATATCCTATCCCTGCAAAAAATCAAGGCAGGTTGTATGAGACTCTGAGCAACTTGGGCTGGTTGAAGATGTCTCTAGTCATTGCAGAGGGGCTGGACTAAACGATCTTAAAATGTCCCTTCCAACCCAAACTATTCTATAATTCTATGATTCTGTGTTCTCAGATTGTACATGAGAAGGACTGAAAGCCAATTTTTACTGTGAAGACTGAGACCAAAAAAAAAGGATTGAGTACCATCCAAAAAAGATACTACATTTTACCAGAATGTCCTCTTATTACTAGCACACTGGTGGATTCCTTTCTTTTAATGCTTTAGCTAGCTTTTTCTTCTTGCTTTTGTCCCCAAATGTCTGAGTTATGCTTTTATGACTGTCCTTTGATGCCTCTCCCTTTTTTTTCCACTTCTTTTATGCCTCTGGGGCTATGTCTAGTCTGTACTCTGAGTAATTCAGAGTATGATGAGTATAGGTTTGGTCATCTCAATGAAGGACTTTGTTGCCTGTATGACAGACTAGATGCCAGTATCTCAAAGAACCTCCACATTATGGTTGGGTTTTTTTGGGTTTTTTTTGTGCCTTGAATAGCTGCAGCTGACAATAGAAGTGCTCCTTTCCATCAAGGCTGAGTTGATGCAGACCCGAAAGAAAGCAATCAGTGCAGATAACCTGCCCCTTCTCCAAAGAAAGCTATCAAGAGACATCCAGGGTGAGGTTCAGTAATCTGAGAGGAATTAATTCCTGATACAGTTTTGATATAAGTAATTGAAAAAATACTACTAGATTTCCAGTATCCTTCTGAATGTAGCAGGGCGTTTGTGATATTGAATATAATTGCCTCCACCAAATACTCTAATTTTGTGTATGGATATAACCAGTGCTTTTATCATTTCACCTGTGCGATCTCTGATCTACTGGCCAAATATTAGCAACTCCAGCAGTGATGTTTCTTTTCTTTATTGATGAAGGCCCATACACAATTTAAAAAAATATTCTGCTGTCATATATTGTCTTCATATTTACCATCAGATTTTCATGGCTCTCTTACAGTATTTCATAGCTGGTGTGTTTAGCAGGAGCTAACAGAAAATAAGTTTCTCTCTATTTGTGAGCAAATGCCATCAGATGGGAAGAGAAAAGGAGTGGCAAAAAAGTACATAATGTTCTGTTGTTAAATCTCTCTAAATTAGCTTGGTGAAGAAAGAACAACCATTTCCGTGCTGATTAATTTCTAGTCAATAGAAATAGAATTGCAATCAGTGCTTCTACACAAGGCCAACATAATTTTAAGTGCTGTGACAGTCATATGTTTTAATTTTATTCATAAAAGAAAAATGGCATTTTAGTTGACCAGAGAACTCAACAAACCTTCAGAGAAAATCTTTGGTGGTGTTGTCTGGGTTTTGTTTCATTTTTATTTTTATTTTTACATTCTCTGTGAACTCAACCTGATTTGTAGAGTAAGAGCCTCAGGTTATATTTACCTTCACAGCTGACTCTTTGATTCAGTATTCAAGTATATAAAACAAGTTTAAAATAAAGGAAGCAAAATTGTTTCATCCTTCCTTGCTAAAGAAATACCTCTCTACTTGCCAAGGACAGCAAAAGTGGTCAGGTCCCTGACCTGCTTTCAGTGGCCCAGTCCCCTGCCAGCATTTTCCAGAAAAAGTGTTGGAGGTTTTGAATTACATCTCTAGGCAACCTGTTCCAGGGTTTCACCATCCTTGCAGTAACTTTTTTTCCATGTTTAAATGGAATTTCCTGTATTTCCATTTGTGCCCATTGTCTGTTTTCCTTTTACTGAATACCAGTGACAAAAGCCTGACACCCTCTTCTTTATACCCTCCCATCAGGTTTTAAATATCCCATCATATCGATGACATTCCTCTTCTTCAGCCTTTTCTTCTCAAAACAATCCCATCTCTTTCAGCTTCTCTTTGTATATTAGATGTTCCTGTCTTAACCATATTCATGGTCCTGAACTGGACTTGTTCCAGTATGACCATGTCTTTCTTGTACTGGAGAGCCCAGGACTGGACACAATACTTCAGATTTGACCTCAGCAGAGCTGGCTTGATGAGGCACCACAGTGTCCCATCGTCCAGGTAATTAATGACAGAGTTGACCAATAGTGGCTGCGACACTGACCCCTCCAGTATACCATGTGTGATGGCCTTGAGCTGGACATCATATTGCTGCTCAAACCACTTTGAGCCAAACAGTTCATTTTGGCTATGTAATCCAAACTTCACCAGTTTGTTGAGAAGGATATTATGGAAATGTGGGATACCTTCTTAAAAACAAGATAAACAACAATGACTGGTCATTCCTCAGCTACTAAGCTGGTCATTTCATAGCAGAAAGCTATCAGGAGTGTCAGGAGGGATTTCTCCTTTGTAAATCCATGCTGACTAGATTTAACCAGCTTCTTGTAATATATAAGTTTGAAAATGTCTGCTCTGTCAGATTCCCAAGGAATCGAGGTGAAGCTGCCTGACCTGTAGTTCTCCAGATCTTTCTTCTTGTCCTTTTTGAAGATAGGAATTAGATTTGGTTCCTTCTAGGTCTCAATATTTTCTTTTGATTGACCTTTCAAAGGCAACTGAGAGTTGTCTTACAATAACATTAGCCATCTTCCAAGGAATCGTTGTTGCAGCACATGAAACCTCTTAGACTCATGGATGTCCAGTTTGTTTAATTATTCCCTAAACTGGTCCTCCTCCTCCTCCAAGGAAAAGTCTTCCTTGGTCCAGATTTTGCCTCTGATCTTAAGGACCTAGGAGGATCAAAGGCCAGTCTTACCAGTAGAGACTGATACAGGCAGCAGTCCTTCTCAGATTCAGCTCCTCCATTTCATATGCCTATGGGCTGATTTTCTAGAGTGCTAAAAACTGGCAGCTCCAGAAATTTTAAACTGAAGTTTTGCTGCCTATTCATTTACTCACTCTACAGATAGGCATCTAAAATTCAGTAATCATTGCCAAAAGTGTTAATATTCCTGCCTACTGTTCTCAGTTAAACAATGTCTCATATGCCTCCAAGGCCGTTGTGCTTTACACCCCATCCTAAAGAGCTGTGCTGAAGAACCCAACCATCAATCACACACTCCCGACTTACTTTTCATGAGACAGCCCTTGCATGCCAATAAAGTGTACTCTGCACCTGTGCATCTGTAATTAGTAATAAATTGAGAATTTTATTAAGAATTTAATTAAGAAGCAAGTAACAGAAAAGAAGACAAGATTAACATATTTATTTCAAGATCAACACTTGAAGGCTTGGTCCCACATCAATGGGGTGCATTCTCAAAAGAATGCAAGTTGGAGGTGATTGATGTATTCTGTACATTTCCTCTCACCTGGATTTTAATTGAGGGTTACATAACTATAGAGAAAGTCTAGTGTTCCTAAATGAGAGGCTCAAGGTTTGACGGGAGGAAAGTAGGACTTTCTCTTCCATTCTTTAAATACTGTAGTGGAAGGTGGCTCAGGACACTAAGAAAGGTAGCTACCATGACACCTGTTAGGGGGTTTTTGCTCGTGTATTGCATCTGGGTGACTGGAAAATATTTCTCTGATATTAAAGTAGAAGTGAATGAGACAGCATAAAAAGTATGTTTCTGTGTGATCATTTAATATCCGTAATGATTCCTTGCAGGAGTATGTTAATGAAACTAGAAACAACACTGAATGAATCTCATAAAATGTAGGAACTCATCTTTTCCTATTCTGTTTTGGTGACAATTTCTTACTATAACTCTTCAGTATACACTACATCGAGGGAATATTTATTTTTGATTAAACAAGCATTTTAGAATTTGAGTCCAGCATAATCTAATTGAAGGCTGACATTTCCATTTTCCATAAAACCATTCTGTAATTAGATCTATTGTAGAAATAATTACTTTTCCTTTTTACTTACGTATGTGAAACTGCATAATTATTTCTAAATATAAAAAATATGTGAACTAATATTTCTTGGAAAAGTTAAAGACCATTTCCAAAAGTAATTTTGAATACACAAAAGTTAGAGAGTACCTTAATATTGATATTTGCTTCTCAAATAACTTCCAAAAAAGAGGGTAACTCTTTCTCATAGACTAACAGATTTAAAGACCAAAAATTTGTATTATAAAATTGACTGTGGTAATTGATAAGAGTTGTTAGTGGTGGTCCCCACCTCCAGCAGGTCTGTCTCAAGACTTTCTCCTGCCTGACCTTTGGGGCCCAACCTGGTGCCCCGGAGACCCAGGGTCTCTGCCCAGGCTGGGGGATATGGCTGCCCCTTTTCCTATTCAGTTTCTTCCCATAGGGAAGCCGAACACTCGTCCCAGACACACAGGACACACACAGGACATGGACATGGCTGGCTGCACAAAGATGCTGCACCTACATAGCACTCACGACAGAGAAGCACAGAGAGCCCCGTCCCCTCCCCCCCCAGGGCTGGCAGAGACGGGAGGTCTCCTGCGTGGGCACACACTCATCAGTGTCCAGGCTCACAAGCACATGCACAGTCACAGATTTCCTGAGTACAGCATGGCCTTTCTGTCCATTTGATGCTCTGCCCGGACTCCAGACCCTCGTACTCACCCCCTGGGTCCCCAATTTGCCAGCTGGTCTAGCCCAGGGCTTGCTGCAAAATGACATACAGATTCACACACTCATTGCACAGGCACTGCACAGCACCCGTCCCCATGGACTCTCTACCTGCCTGATGTTCTTGCTCCAACATGAGGCATCCGACTGCTGGTGAGTCCAGCTTGGAGTTTGCTGTTGAATGACTCCATGCACACCCATCTTGAGAGCAATACAGACACTTGCTCCCCCACCCCAAACTGGCATGTCCCCCAGGCATGTGAGCTGTGAGCCATGGTCTTGCTTCAGCTGCCACTGCTGAGCCCCTCACTTGCCTCATCCACACCAGAATCCCAGGAGATGGCATTTAGACCTTGCCCTCACCCTTGTGAAACAGAGGGTGAGATAATGCAGAGCTAGTTACTAAAGTGTGTAATAAAAAGATAGGACAAATTGTGATAATCAGCCGCAGGGCTCCATCAGACAAGTGTGTTAATGGCTCCATTTCACATGCAACCAGACCCTTTTATACCCCTTTCTATCAATTTCCCCTCTTCATTTCTCCCTGCTCCCCCTTCCCCTGCATATTCCCTTGTCAGCATGCATAGTTCCATCAAACCCATCTTTTTTCACCCTTGGGTTTGCTTGCAGCTTCTTGATAGCCCACAAACTACTGTGACTGGACAGGTTTGTTTCTCGTCTTTGTCTCCATTATGTTTGTCTGTCAGGTTTGTGCCTCTGCATCTTCTTGTTTATGGATTCTGTCTATTCTTATTATCCCTTTTTTGCATTGACAAGGCCCTTGACCACACACCCTTAAAGGAGAAGATGCTCTCTCCTCCCATACACGCTTGAAGTTTATTCCATGGGTTGGGTGGACCATGTGTCTGTTCCTTACAGGCTTCAACAGGGAAGAGTTCAGAATATTGAGTGAGAGTTTAATTCTGCCACAAGGTATAATACTAATTATAATACCTAAATATGTATTGAATCTACTACTGCCAAGTGGTTTTGGTGTTTATAGACATGAAAGGAAGCCCCTGACTTGAAGAGCTTATGGTATTTAGGTAGAGGGTAATTAGAAGAAAGGCTCACTTCACTGAAGTGGAGTTAATCTTTCTAGAGGCATTCTACCCTCAGTGAATGAAGAAGTGCCTTCAGAAGGCTATTCAGACTTACTCTTAACTCCCCTGCAGGAAATCTTTTCTCTTTCTGCAGAAGGAGCCTTGGAATATTAACCCTGCAAGAAACGTTGTCAAAACTACCAGGCCAGTGCCAGTCACCTTTGGAAAAAAAACCAGCTGGATATGAAGGGTCAAACAATGCACCACAAAGAAAGTGAGAAAGGGGAAAATTCTGGGAAAATAAATTAAATGGAAGTAATAGAGACTAACCCCAGTATTTGAGGTGTCAAAAACCACAAAGAGTACCAGGGACCTAATCTGGGTTCAGGAAGGGTCTGTTTAGACTGACTCTAAAGCATGCATCCTCACATAACCCTAGCTAGAGCCTTCATCAGCAGATACTTCCATATCTGTCAGCCTCCATGGCCTGGTTTCTCTCCTGAGGGAAGCAGGATTAGGAAACTGAAGCATACTTGTGTATGCTTCACTCTAATCAGCACAGACACAACTTGGGGATAATCTCAGTCTTCCCATTTACACATACCTTGACTCAGTCTCAGAAGGAATCTCCCTCTTCACTAGGTGGGAAAATTAATGTGACTAATCTCCTCAAGAAGTTTCCTAACCTATACAGTCTGGCAGCATGAAAGTTTCCCTTCAAAATCTAAATCAAAATACAGTTTCTATTTGACTTTTTTTAAGCAGATGTTCTGGTGTGGTTATGAGTTCATATTCAACATACTGATGATTCTGCAGTATTTGTTCTCAGTCAGTCCTGGAGTCTTGAAATAATTCACACTTCTGATGATATTTCAGGGATTAAATCACAGGTTTAAGGCAAACTGATGGTTGAGCTGCAGAAGTTATGCTTGACTACATATGTTGCCGGTAAAAAATATTAGTGAAAAAATCAATTGTGCCTCCCTGCTATATTTGTCAATAACAGTTCTAATATCAAGAAAAGAATATTGCTTGTTATAAATGAATGCTTTTTTTTTTTTTCATATTAGTCATTCATTCTCACAGGGGATAATTGTTATAAATTTAAATTAAAAACCTTTTTCAGAATCAGCCTTTAAGTTCATGTGTCTACAGTCAAAATTAAAGTCCAAACTGTTGCTTAGAGTACCTTAACCTGACAGTACCTGAACTTACCAGGAGCCTCTGCCACTTCGGCTATGTAAGTGTCTAGCTTGTTCAGGTTAGGGCATGCTGCTAGTTTTTTCAGTCTTAGACACTAAGTGCCCCCTTTCCATGAGGATCCATCTGAAAAAATGGTGAATGAAAGCTTATATCTACACAGGGAGTTCATATGGCATAGATGATAATGAATATTCCTTAATACATGTTCACAGGGTCCAGCTTCTCCAATGACAAATTTCCTGATATTTTCTCTTCAGTTGGGTCTAAGGAATTGCTTTTACTCACCAAGGAATTGGGAGCTTTTGCCCTCTTTAGAATGAAAGTTTATAACTCTGAGCTTCTTTTTGCCAGGATATTTTCTTAGAGAAGGATTTTGTCCTCCCACAGTAAAGCAGGGCCACTGTGGCAAAATAACTCATATCTTTTGTCTCAGAGAGTAAAAAAGCAGATGAGATGATCTAGAATGATGCTGTAGCCTACTGTTTCCTGTCATCTAAGATACGGAAACCATGCCCTTTATCGCCACCACCATCCATGCAGCTCTTCAAAAACTCTTCAAAGAGTCTAGACTGTGGTTCCTCAGCAGATGAAGGGACTAAGCCATCCTATTTCTAGGAAAAGCCCTCTGAAACATTTATAATGTGTATGTCAGATCCTCAGCACCAACTATTTTCCTTGTTGAGTTTGGGTCTTACAGAATTCAGTAGTTGCAATGTAGACAAATCAAAAATAATTTCTGGCTTGATTGTCAAAATTCTAGGAGGGGTGGGTTTTAAAACTCTTTCATTTCAGTGAATTTCATTTCATCTTTAGCTTTAGGCACCTCCTCAATTTGAGTGTAGTATTTTATCAGCTATCCAGAGGTATAGAGATGGGGCTTTGAACTTCAGATTTATTGTGATGGATTTAGAATTCAGATCACAACTCCTTAGAATGTATTTCTCCATTTTCTAAATAGATATAGATTTCTAGAACTGATAGGTAAATAGATTTCTTAGTTGACCTCAGTAGCACAGTAGGACTTACTGAAATGCTATTCTAAATAATTTCTAAATATGTTGCATACATTAAAAAAAAATCTGTAAATTATTGTCTGTAAGTTAATATGCTTATAGGTAAGAGAACAAATCAGTTGAACTGAGATATTAAGAACCCCATATAATATTCAATCTGTTGTTTTATTTTTAACTACCACATTTTGAAGTAAAGTTCATACAAACAACAAAAGACTGGGTTTTTGATTGAATGCCTGAGTGAGGTCAGTGTATTTTTATCAGAGCCTCTGCAATGATTCATCCATCTGTTGTCTCATTGCTTTCTTGTTTGGAGGCTTCTCCCCTCTATTTATTTTGATATTAAACCAAAAGCAAAAACCAGCCCATTTCTTTAATTTTCCCAATCCTGTTACGTTAATGAAGGATGACTTCAAAAGATTTAATTCTAAATATCCATAATTTAGCATAGATTTCTATTTACACTGATTAAATATACAAAGCAAAAGCACAAACTTTTCTGTCAATTTCCATTCACTAGTAATGGGTCAATTTGAGAAGTTACCTTTCAAGCAATTTGATAATATTTTCTTTTTGTTACATAAATCTGATCTGTAAAACTCACAAAATAAATGACTGATTTGCTCTCCTATCTGCTGGTATACTGGCTTTCTATACCTTCATAACTTTTGGACACCATTTTCCAGAGCATTCTCCTGGAGAAACTGGCTAGTCGTGGCTTGGATTGAGACATGGTTGCTGAGTAAAAGCTGGCTGGGTGGTTGGGCACAGAGAGTGGTGATAAATGGTGTGGCCAATCACGTGGTGTTCCCCAGGGACACCCACCATTGTTGGATCCAGTCCTGTTTAACATCTTTATTGATGATCTGCATGAGGTGATCAAGTGCACTCTCAGTCAGTTTGCAGATGACACCAAGTTGGCTGGGAGTGTTGATCTGCTGGAGCATAGGAAGGCTCTGCAGAGGGATCTGGACAGGCTGGATCAGCAATAGTGTAGCCAGCAGGACCAGGGCTGTGATTGCTCCCCTGTGCTTGGTGAGGTGAGGCCACACTTTGAACATTGTGTTCAGTTCTGGGCCCCTCACTACAAGAAAGTCATTGAGGTGCTGGAGCGTGTCCAGAGAAGGGCAATGGAGCTGGCAAAGGGTCTGGAGCACACGTCTTAGGAGGAGTGGCTGAGGGAACTGGGGTTAGCCTGGAGAAAAGAAAGATGAAGGGAGACCTTATTGCTCTCTACAACTGCCAGAAAGGAGGTTGCAGACAGAGGTGGGAGTCAGCCTCATCTCCCAAGTGTGAGGGACAAGAGAAAATAACTTCAAACTGTACCAGAGAAGGTTTAGATTGGATATTTGGAAAAAGATCTTCAAGAAAATGGTTGTCAAACAGGCTGCCCAGGGAAGCGGTTGATTCTCTCCTCCTGGAAGAGTTCAAAAGACGTCTAGATGTGTCACGCAGGGACATGGTATAGTGGTCCACTTGGCAGTGCTGGGTCAATGGTAGTACTCAACAATCTTAAAGATCTTATCCCGCTTGAATGATTTTATCAAAGAAGAAATAACAAACCCTCATGAAATAAGAATTTTCCCCTAAAGAATTCTCTTACAAGGAAGTAGAGTCTTTCATTCTTTACACGTTCATTCTACATTTTAATTATAATTTTCTACCACGAGGGAATGTCCCCCCAGCTGTATTTATCTATGCCTATGTATATGTATATATGTATATGTATATGTATATCTATATAACTATCTCTATCTATCTATATCTACATCTATCTGTAGGTGTGTGAAAAAATATATATAAAACAATTCTTTTCATGGTACGTCACCCACACATACTGCACAATCATTTATTTAATCACAAATAATCTAAAATTAATGCCATTTTACCACTACAGACACAAAGTCCAATCTCAGGTAGAGTGTAATGTTCTTAACACATCTTTAGAATTATGCTGGATGCAGAATTTTGTAAAATAAATATCTTAAAAGTCAGTTGTAACCAAGTTTCCAAGGTTTGGTACCTGTAATGAAATGCACTTCCCCTGCTCAAACAGGAGCCAGATTTGGGCTGGAAGAAGACTTGCAGAGTATAACAGTGGATGTTTCTGAGTTCTGCAGCCTCCTTTAAACCACTGTTAACTATCAGATCATTTTTGCTGATGTTACAAACTCCGCCTGCAAATAGTAACGTGAACATTTCTGATTTATAGATTATTTAATCATTGAAAAATATAAAGCCTTTTTAGTTTTCCTCAGATCTGTAATTTTTAATACTGTTTATTTCCATTTCCTTATAAATACACCACAGCATTATGTCCAGTACAATATATTTAACGAGCAGTATATATTTTTAATTTATTTTTAGATCAGATTGGAGGTGTGTTCAGAGTTTTACAGTTATTATGTTTGTTAATGTGTAAGGATGTGTTAGTGGTTTTCTACAATGCAAAATCGTAATGTCAGGCATATGCACATGTATTACACTAATTTCTGGGTTTCAGGCTTTGAATTCATCAATCTTCCTCCCAATTTGAACAATCTGAATAATCCAATATTTAAAATGACAAATGTGTTCTTTGGTTAGTCAGTATTAAAATCTGATTAAATGCATACTGGCAACCTAACATGTTGGCATAACTGCAAGGACAATTCTACAACAATGAAGGAATAAGATGTCTCCGTTACCCTGGGGGCAAGAAGTGCAATTCACAGGGGCACAAAATTGCTGAGGCTGGAAGAGACCTCTGGAGTTCATCTAGTCCCATCCTTGGCTCGAAAGTAGGGTCAGGTAGAGCAGGTTAGCTGGAACCATATCCAATGAGGATTTCAGTGTCTCCAAGAATTCAGAGAATTCAGAACCTCTTTGGGCAGCCCGTTCCAGTGTTTGATGACTCCCAGTAAATAAAAGAGAAAAATTTTTTTCTATGTTTCAATAGAATTTACTGTATTTGAATATTGCTATTACAATATTTGTCCGTTGCCTCCTGTTCTTTCCCTTGATACCACTGAGAAGGGTCTGGCTCCAACTTCTTTATTACCCGTGACCTACACATTGATACATCTGTGTAAACCTTCTGCAGTCTTTAACAATCCCAGCCCCCTTTGCCTTTTCTTGTATAACAGATGCTCCAATTCCTTAGTCATCTCCGTGTCTCTCACTGAACCCACCGCAGTATGCCCATGTCTCCCCTGTACTTGGAATCCCAGGACTGTAAATAGCATTCCAGATGTGTCTCATGAGATCTGAGCAGAGTGGTAGGCTCATCTCTCTAAAACTAATGGCAGCAGTCTTCTTAAAGTAGCTAGAATGCCACTGGCTTGCTTTGCCACAAGAAAGCTTCATGGAACTATTCGCTTCCAAGTGCATTTGACATTCTGACATCCTTTTCCAACTGCTACCACGTCTATCATAGTCCTCCCTTCATTTCCTGTAGTAGTCTAATGAGAATAAAGCACTTGCCACTGAACACCATTACTCAGTTTCTGGCTTAAGCTTTGTGTGTTCTGCCTGCACTCATTTTCTTTTCCTCATATTTTTGAATATATCACCGGATGAGAGGGAATTTATATTTGTTCAGTCAAATTAAACTAAGTCTCCCGGAATGGTGTTTACAGCGACCTTATCACTCACTACAAGTGCCTGAAAGGAGGCTGTAGCCAGGTGGGGCAACCACTGACAGAATGAGAGGACACAGTCTTAATCTGCACCAGGAGAAGTTTAGGTTAGACATCAGGAAAAAATTCTTCACTGAAAGATTGATGGGGCACTGGAATTGTCTGCCCAGGGAGGTGGTGTAGTCACTGTCCCTGGACATATTTAAAAGAAGACTGAACATGGCACTCAGTGCCATGGTGTAGTTGATGAGGTGGTGTTAGGTTAGGTCATAGGTTTAACTTGATGAGCTCAAAGGTCTTTTCCAACCTAGTTCATTCTGTGATTCTGTGATCCCAAGTGTGATGTGGATTTACAATAGCAGTTTGTAAGTGGCAGTGTGAGCAAATAGTACGTGTGTCCCTCCACTGAGTAAGTTTTGTTATCAGATAAGATGCTTTATTTTCCGGGTTTTAGTTGTATACTTCTAATTGATAAAATTTTTGTTGTACAAAGAATATAAAATAGGACTGTAAAGGATATTCAGAGATTGCCTGGTCCAATGCTATCCATGATCAGTTACCCCTCATCCTGCTTAGATAAGGCTGTTAATCTTTTTTTAATAAGCATTCTAAGATGGAGATTTCATACTCTATTAAAACATCTATTCCAGTTCTTGTCTAACCTTACTGTAAGAACATTTCCCTGTATCTGAATCTTCCTTGCTATAACTAAAGGTCATTTTTCCTTGTTCTATCCTGAGTAAGAAAGAACAGAAAAAAAGATTTTCTTTTCCTTGCCGTAGATTTTTGTGTATTTGAATGCTGTTATAAAGTTTTCTCTAATCTGCTTTTCTTCAGCAAAAATAACTTATTCAATCTTCCTTCAGAGGGCACAGATTCTAGCCCTTTTAATTGTTTGTGGTTCTTCTTTGGCTCTTCCCAAACTGATCCACTGTTTCTTAAACCTCTCCAGCTGGCATCTTGCCAATAACTAATGGAACAGGTCAATAATTTTTCATGCTGCTTGTGTTTGTAATAGGCTAGGCTAAAATTTTGCCTTTTCTCACAGTGGGGTTAGTGCATTCATTTATTGTTTGTTCATAAATTCCAGGCCCTGTTTTCAACACCTGAGGCCTAGTCAGTGTGCTCTTTATTACTCCTTTTCTGTTATTTAACCTGACTAAATTGTATCCTATTTACTTTGTGTCATTTCTTGCTTTTGTTGAAATTATTTTAAATTTTGATCCTCATTGCCAGAACATCTTCATCTATTCCAGCTTGACATGGCCTACAACACTGACTTTCACAGGTCTGTAGGGATGCAGTTTGTTCCCAAATAGTCTGCATAAGCAACAGTTACAGTCTAAAATTGCCAGTGCTGAAAAATCTCCATCTCCCTGGAAATGTTTTCAAAGTTCACCCGTTGACTGAAAACTGTTAGAATAAACACAGCTTATAGATGCGTCACATGAATCAGCCTAATGTAGCAGCCTGATTTAGAAACCCTTTCTGCTCCAAGAACTGATGGTGAGTCTATAAACTTAATAGGTTCCAAAACTGGTAGTGCTATTTATGCTAAAGAATGACTGTAATATTAAGAGTAAATATAGAATCAAAAAGGTATATATATATTTTTGGGGGGTTTTCAGATGTGATTAAGTGGAAGACTTTACAATTCACCTATGTGACCATGAACTTTGCTCTACATGTGAACCAGCTTTAGAGCACAAAAACGTTGTTTTCTAAAGGCAGTCTGTATCTATCTATGACAAAATTTCTAAGAGCATAATGATTTTTTGTAAATTTAAAAATCATATCTCACATAGATATGTAAAATATTCCACTGTATTTGTTAGATATATTTGGGCTATTTATGTTGGAAAGTGGTGGAAGCTTTTAGCAGATATATACTTGAAATATTTATCCAGCTCTGTTGATTGCTGAAGTTAGTGGCAATGTGGGTTCAACCAGCTGTAAAACAGATTGTAGGACAGGTAGTTTCCTGTGCTGCTGGAATCTGTCATCTGGGGCTGGAGGGCAAGATGGTAGGCTGGCAGTGAGAAACTTGCTTCCAGTTTCTGTATGTCCCAAGGAAGTTCAAGTCTTAATATCTGAACACAAATCCAGTTCCAGGGAGTTCCTAAATAATCTGCTGCCATACCCTACAGAAACTGGGTTAGGAGGCAGCCAAGAGCATTGGTACTAGAATAGCAACTAAAAGAAGGACGCTGAATGTGTAACCCACCAGTTAACTAAAGGTATGCAGGAACCTGAGGTCTAGTCCTGCCACTGTAATTTTTCTAGAGATTCTTCAATATAAAATGCAGAAATTATCCTAGCAGCAAAAACCAGAACGAGAGGTTTCTCCTTTGCTTCCTCCATCTGAAGCATCTTGCTTTCTCAGATTAACGGTGTTGGTCTGCTAGTCTGTCAAGCTTTTTAGCCCACGGACCATGTCTCTCTCCTAGGAGTTAAATACTGGTGGAAACTTCTTCAAACAGAGGGAGGCCTACAATTCAAGTATACTTTTAATAATAATCAAGATTTAATAAGGCTGGCTCTACTCTTGCCTCCTTTTCAAACAATGATTTTTTTTTTTTTCCTCTTTACTTAAAGTCACCTGGAATCAGGAGAAGACTTGCTGTTTGTTTCTGTTTCATTTATAACTGAACCTCAGAGCTCCAGGGAGGTAATTGACCCCAAGAAGAGACAAATTTCAGAAGCACATACATGCTGGGTTTGGCTGGCAGAAAGTCAGTTTTCTTCGCATCTAGTATGGGCTGTGTCTAGGATTTGTGATGAAAACAGCATTGATAACACAGGGGTGTTTTTGTGACTGCTGAGCAGTGCTTACACAATGCCAAGGCCTTTTCTGCCCCTCAAACCACCCCACCAGCAAGGAGGCTGGGGGTGCACAGTAATTTGAGAGGGGGTGGAATCCTCCCTCAGACTTTGTTCTTAGAAAGTCATTGGAGGTTCAGCAATGATTTGATTACAGACACTAAACCTAAACTGAGTCATCACAAACTGATTCAATTACATGGAAAATAAAAAAACAGAAAGCCAAAGTTTTGGGTTTTTTTTTCAGGAAGGAACCTGTAGTCTGAGTCTATGTTATGAACCTTTAAGAACTTATAAAGTGCTTTAAGCTCCATCCTTCCTTTTCCTACCATCAGTTACAGGCTTCTGTCTCTTGCCTCTTCACCTCTTCATAGAAATTGAAGATACCATTTCTTGTGCCTCTAAGCTGGTAATTTATTTTGCTTTAGACTGGATCTGTAAAATGACACTACTAGGAAAAAGCCAAATCTTTTTCTTGTTGTTAGAAGACTCACTGAAGTCAGCTGGGGTCACTGATTAGAGGCTTAGCTGTAATATGGCATAGGGAATTTGTTTTAAGCTGAATATAAAACTTTGTGATGCTTTCAGCTTTTGTCAAAAGGAAAGCACATTGAGGGTCCATGTCTCTGCAAAAGAAAACCCATTTTATACAGAATATTTGGAATAAATAACAACCTAAAAGAACTAAGGAGAAAATAGAACACAGTGAGGACAGCTGAGCTACATCTCACAAAATGTAATGAACCACAAAATGTTCATTCAAAACCCATAAAAAAAACAAATCAAACAAGAAAGGAGTAGAACTGGTCCTACATCAAGAATGAAGAAGATAATTCAGTATGATGCTCCAACAAAGAAATATTTTATTTATTTTCACCAATACTGTTTTTTTTTTTTTTTAAAGTATTTGTCTGTTACCAGGAATAAGGCTACAGAAAGAGAAATACTGAATTTGAGGACCAAACACAAGAATTCTGCATTCTGTAATCTCTCAACCTTGAAAAAAAGTAACAAGTGAAACTAGTACTCTCCTAGTTATGATTCAGTAAATCACTCATTCTGGGATTTATGATGCATAGGCACATTCATCTAATGTCAAGTTTTAGATCAAGGTTTAAAGGAAAGACAAGCTTCAGCTGGTATAGTTAAACAAGTCCCTAAGCCACAAAACTGAACACAAACTCTAAAATTTGCCTACTCAAGATCCTGACCAGAATTCTATGTCACAATCCCATCTTTAATTGAAATTGATCTCAACAAAGGTTTAAGGAGGAAGGGGCATGGGAGGCCAACATGGCTAATTAAGGAGTACAAAGAAATAAATCAATAGCACAAAATGCTCATAAACCAAAAACTGCTCAGTAGAAAAAGGAGAAAGTGTGACCACAGTGAAGATATGACCAATGTTCAGAATGGACAAGTGAAAAAGAGTATCCTAAAAAGAATAGGCTAAACAATATTTCAAAGCTTTAAAACATGTTGGCTATGATTACTGTCCTCTGGGACAATGGTTTTGAGCCCATTATCCTGTATTTGTTTGAAATTAAGAAACACTTTCTAAATATTGTGGCTTTTAGTTTGTGCCTGGGTGTTTGTTTTTCAGTATTTTAGATTCCATGCCTGGGTGTTTGTTTTTCAGTATTTTAGATTCCAGGCTTCTGGAGCTATTAAGCCTTTTTCTGAACACTTTTCAGCTAGGTCACACAAGAGGTTAAAGGTGAGAGAAATAACTAGCTCTCCAACCCACCATATTTCTGAGCATGCACTGGTACTTAATTTTGATCCTTTAAGGAAACTGACTGACTAGGAACATGTCAAGTGAAGCTGGGGAGCTCTGAACTGCAAGATTTCTAGGCTATTTTTGGATATGACCATCTACAGTCTACATTAAAGTTATACAACGAGGTTATAAAACATAATTTGCAGTGTTAAACATTGAGTTTGATTTTAAAATAGCAAGCATCAAATGCTCACTGTGAGCTGATCAGGGATATGTAGGAAAAACACATCAGAACTAGCAAATATATTGAGATAAGAAAATATTGGGTAATTTCAATGTTTTCAGACACACAATACATTTCTGCCTCATTGCTCAATGTCTAAATTCCCCAGGAACTCCTATAATCTCTCAGATCATTCATTTCAGCCTAGTTTGGCAAACCTTAAATGTCTGAGAGACTTTGAAGCAGTTACTATATCAAATTCTTTTTATCCAATGATAGCTGACCATTTAATGTGTTTCACAGTATAATTCAAAGCAGTTCACTAGCAATAATGATAGATTAAGGATGTGCTAAACCATAATGATATGTTTGATATTGTGCCAGCATTGAATAGTCAAGGTTCAATAGACCTCTAACTGCTCTTCCTCTCAAGCCATGCTTTCTTTTTAATGTATGGAAAAAGCCTGCTACAAAGTCATCTACTTTAGTCAAAGTTAACAGTTTTCTACAAAATCATCTGTTAGTCAAATTTCCATTTTTACCTCATGCATAGGCCAGGTATGCTTATCATCCCTTCCTCTACTTTCTAAAATAAAAGTCTTTTAAAAACTAAAGGTTAGTATACTGAATGCTAGAACTGGCAGCTTTTCCATTTCTTCAGAAAAAATATATTATTTGCAAACATCATATTTTTGTATATGCAAATCACTGTATAACGTATGGACTATTTCTTTGCTGTTTCTCATTTCTGTTTTTATGATGTTGGCTGCAGTAATTTATTCCATTAAGGAGACATGAGATAAATATTAAAGAAATTAGTTTAAAATATCCATATCATACTTTTTCTACATATTCTCAAATATTATCCAATGTCATCCTTTAGTAATAGCTATTACTGACAGAGTTTAACATCTTTGGCAGTCACACTGTATTTCTTCTACAAAGCAGCACTGATGGCCTTCCTGTAAGGAAATACAGACAGAAACTTTCATAGACACAGCTCCTCTGTTCCCACTTACATCTCTCTACACACATGAGGACATCTGATAGACCTAAACAGGATATAAATAGAGCATTTACACACAATCTTTCACAGAGTACCTTCAAAAGTTTTATAGTATAGCTGTAAAGAAAGGAAATCATTCTCAAAGCAGACAGTGCATGTTGAAAATACAATAGGATTAAATGGCAATATTATGGAACAAAACCCAATGTGCTATTGAATACAAATAATCTAGCTCAAGAATGACTAGAAGCTGGGAGATAATGTGTAAGAAGTATCATTATATGCTTGTTGTATTCTAATACTCTTCCTGGGCATCTCCTGTCAGCAGCTGAGGAAGAACACCACACCTGAGGGACCTTGCCTCAGCATTGTTGTTTTTGTTCCACTGCATTGTGCAGATCCCAGGTGTGGCACTTGGCCACACGTATGTAATGTACTGTATAGGTAATGTAAGGTCACTTTACTGCAGACAACCCTGCTGCTACCTGCAGGGATCAGCTCTGGAACTTCAGAATATCCATGAGCTCTGTTGACAGAGTTAGATGATCCATCAGTGTTAGCTGTATCCAAGGAGGGACCAGCTGTAATCCAGTGAGGTCAGAATGCCATCCTAAAGCAAATTGCTACTGATAAAATTTGCTTTCACTCATGTAATTCATTCTGTTGGCTTTCCTGGAGTGTTTGGATGTAAATGAAAACAGAATTTGGTTCTTGCTTACATGTTGTAAGTTGGGTTCCACATCTGTGCCCTTTGAGATATTCTACCATAAAAGACAAGCAGCATATTGGTTTGAAAACAAACCAGTGGGAGATCACAAGTCAGGGTTAAAATTTAATAGGAAAAAAAATTAAAAATAAGTTTAATAATACAAGGGAGAGAAGAAAAAAAAAAACACTGACAAAGCCAGATACAACCTGACACCCTGTTAGGGTGGTGGTAGCAGTCCAGATGAAGTAGCTCAGTCGAAGCGGTGATCCTATGGAAGGTCTGGTCTCCAGCTGAAGGTCCAGTGGTAGCTCTTATCCTCTGTGAACCCAGTAGACAGGGCTCCCTTAGGCAGTTCCAAGGCCAGGTTATATCCAGGTGGGAATGCTTGGCTCCTCCCTCCTGGGCGGAGCATCTCACAATAGGATGAGATAAGCCCATGAGTCATGCAGTGGTTTCTTGCTGGCCCATTGTCTGTTATCAGGGGTGGGTCATAGCAGGAGATAACAGCTAATGGCCCACAGCTGGGGGTAATAGAATACGTCTGTATTGGAACCTAGGACTAGTAGAAAGTCCAAATTCTATGCACCAGAGAATTATTACAACCACAAAAACAGATTTGACCCTAAGAAGAGCTGATGTATTACAAACATGGATAAGAGTTGCCAGGCTACAGATGAATAAAATAGAGGTACGTGCATAAAAATGCCTTTTAAATACGGAAAAAAAACCCAGGAAAATTAAAAGGGAAAAAGACATAATGATAATCTTTCTCTTTTCATTTCATTAAGCGTACGCTTAGCCACTTTGCCAATTAAAAAGTTTCAAATAGCATAGTATGCGTCAGAGAATATTGCTTAGTTCTCCAAAAATGTCAGATATTTACTAAGTTTCCATTATATGCCCTGCTTCTGAAAACATCAAAGAAAGCAAATGTATAAATATTGATGGTATTGATTTTTTGGGTGGGTTTTTTTTTGTTGCTGTTGTGGGATTTTTTTGTTTTATTTTTACATTATATTAACATAATCCCCTGCCACCTACCTTTCAGTGTTACCTTTAAGTCACTGTGCTAATGACTCACTTTTGGGAAGTACACCCCAAAACAAACATCACAGTCAGAACAGAACTGGTTATTTTTAACTCCAGTTTGAATGACATCTGTTTCTTGATACAAAAATCTGCGTGGCTAAATCATTGTGTCTACTGATAAGCCAAGCAGATATCCAAATAATGGAAATAATCAAAGGTTTGCAGGCATGTAATTTTCCTAATATTCACCCTACTATTCATTTTGCACCTATTTTCTGTTCCAAGACTTTCATTTTTTTTTAAGGAAGAATTTTTCATTGTAGACAATGCTTTACCTTCAGGGAACTGGCAGATCACAGATTCTGTCAAATGCGTTATCACTTGCGTTTAAATTTGTACATCACATTCATATTATTGACCATTTTCGTCACCTGCTTATGTTAAAAGTGATCTCATGATTCAGGATTAGTTCAAGTTAACTACAGGCAACAAAAAGAATGATGCAAACCTCTCAGATGTTAATACTTCTCTTCCGTATTTGTTCTGAGTATTTCTGCACTTAGGTTTGCTCTGCTGCCATTTCTTTTCTAGCAATTAACCTTTTTGATTAACTATTTGATAAATAAAACCTAGAAAAAATACTGAGAAGAACAGACTGCAAATTCTTATACCAATATTAAAAATAGCAGTAAACGAATCGGGAAGTAAGACCATGCAATCCTATAAGCTATCAAAACAATTTTTAGCCTCCATGTACTAACAATGAAAATTCAAGGAACAATTTACCAGACAGGAGTATGCTGTACACATTTGCATTATAGAGAATTAACTGATGTAAAATCATCACAGTCTTTTAAGTTTGTTTATTAATGATAAGACATCTACTTATCTTGTACAGCATTTTGTCTTGCATGCTAATTAAAATTGTCTGTTCACCACATCTAAAAAGCAGAATAGTCTTGCAAGAAACAAGAATGTCTAATGCTATTTTTTCAGCTGTAACTGGCCAAATTGTGAGTAGCTGTAGAATGAAAAAAATAGGAGAAAAAGATATTTGCTGTAAGTAGTTTAGAATCTTAGTTTGAAAATATAAAATTAGATCTGATTTAAAAGATTAAATTTGTGTTCAATTATATTTAATGTGCGGCTAATGTGTAGCACTTAAATATGCAAATCTCACAAATAAATAAATGGTAAATCTTTTAAACATAAAGAGTTAACAGAAGAAAAAGGAAAATCTTACACTGGTATCTCTGGATTAAACTGAAGGGAATACAGCTTTCTGCACAGGATAAAAAACCAAGATATTTCTGAAGTGGATTCAAAGGTGCATTCTCTTCCGTAGTTTAATATGTTAGTAAGAATTGGCTTGGTAACCTAGAAACTTCCACCTTTGTTTTTGAGAATGATCTGAGTTATGTGTGTCAAGTTCAGGTCGGGGTCTAATGATCACCGTTCAGAAAGTTCCAGATAGAAGGAACACAACAAGCCTTTATTTTTACTGAGCGCCTGTTCAAGCCTTATGTTGGGTAAAACTTTTCTGCCTATCTTTAAGCAATTGACTAAGACACTAAAGTTCAAAACACAGGTTCTTCAAGTTCCTTTTGTGGTCAGGGAAGGCTTCCAGACAAGTCTGTAAGATTTCAGTTCTTTAGAGATTTTTCTGCCTTGCTATCTCTCTTCACTCTGACCCTAGGAGGATGACAATCCTGACTTGGATGTTCCAGTTCAGCATCTAAATTATTTTGTCATGCAATAGATAAAGCATATGAAGGAGGACACCCTCTATAAAACAGTATCTGTTATCTGTGTCCTAGCCTTAGAGGTAAATACCTTAACTAATTCTGCCACACTTCAAACACTTCCTCTGGGTGTCCTGCATTCAGTGTGGAGCCAAGGACTCCTACTTGCCCAGAGGATCTCTTGTTAATGCCTCCTAACTTGTGACTGTGTAAGCAATGAGCCATTCAATTTCTGATTACAGAGAATGCTAGTATTATTAACTTTTAAGGCAAACAGAAATCAGCAGACTTTCATGATAATGAACTCTTCTAATCCCCGTGCATGCTCCAGGTTCTTATTCTTACTTCCCCAGTAGCCTGTGCCTACATGGCCTTCAGGGTCACACAGGTTACCCAGGGTTTTTCTGCTGACAGCTTGTGAAGCTGGTTCACAGCTAATAATTCGTGGACACAGCGACCACAAAATGATGGAGTTTTCAAGATTGGGTCAAGTAGCAGGGATGCTAGCAGAGCTGCCTCGTTGGAATTCCATCAGGCAGGATGGAATTTAACTATCATCAAACTTGCAATGGTTTTCTTGCATCATGAATCCTCACAGGAAATAATGAGATCAGTGTAGATATTTCTTGTACTGAAAGGTGTTACTGGTTTCTGTGAGTGGGTCAACAAACAATAATAAACACAGTTTAAACAAAACACATATCGTTCAGCCTTCTTTACAGATTGACAGCTATAAAAATTAACAAGACAACTCCTAAAAAATTAGCCAGGACAAAGATGAGCTACACTTTGTGAGAGGTTTCCCTCTGACTGAGTGCAACTGAAGAGGCATGAAGACTCCTGGTGGAATGCACAAGCATGAGGAAAAAAAGGGTGAAAAGCAGTCATGCACCTGGTTTGAAGAAGGGTGCAAAACTGACTGAGAAGACGACCAGAGAAACTAAAAGCAAGGTCCTTTTCCTCTTGTACTGAGGGAAAACAGGCTTTGTGTGTAGGACAAAGAAAAATTCCATTTTTATCATTCATTTATTCTCAAAATGAAGACAGCCATGGGAGTTCCTGTCTACTGACTATCAGCTCAGAAAAGTAATGAATAATGGAAATCACAGAACTCTCACTAGGTTGTCTAGGAAATAATTCAGTGAAAGTATGTGATTGTCAGTCACTGTTGTCAGTGGAGAAAGCAAATTATTTAACTCATACTATCAAACGTGCTACAGTTTGAACAATATTTTTTAAATATAATTCTGCTGAAGGTGGGAGAATTACAAGGGTTTTTTTTACTCATACTTAAATGGCATTATCTTAATGATAAAGTTAGATCCCTTGAGATCAGATCTCTTTGCCTCCAACAGAAGCATCTTAACTGTCAGCTACTTTACCTGTTATTTGCAGATGCTACTTACATATTCACAGAGGATCTGAAAAGTAATTTTTGTGTGTATCAGTACAAATGGAAGATAGGGCCAGTTCCTAGACAAAAAGGTTTAAAATAAATCTGCATGGGTGATATGTTCAAAATATTGTCAGGTTGCATCTGTGTCAGCAAAGGAACAATGTCCAGGTTCATTTTCCAGGCCCAAAGAGAACTGGCAGGATTAGGCTACTTTAGTAGAATTAAACTGACTGCAGGACAGGAGGATTCTTTATTTATAGACTCTACTGGGAATATTTATTTGTCTGTGCTACCTGCTAAACTATTCCCCAGATTTTTTTAGCAGAGGAATTATTTAGTGAAAACAAGGTCCAGAACAATTTTAACCACTGAATTGTGGACATTCAAATTCCAGTGCCTGGACTCAGACATTGGCATGGATAACAGTCTGAATAGTTTTTGTCATGAAGGGCTTAGGTGAGATCTTTCTTTAATTTTTTAACCAACAATTTGCTCTTCTAAGCCCATATCCTAATGTCTAGAAGAGCTTTCATTTTCAAATGAAATGGATTAATGTGGGGTCTGAAATGTGTCTGCCATCAACATGCTGGAAATCTTTCCAATTCTTCTCAGAAATATGCTGTAAGCTTCCCATGAGTTGATGGTACTTCTTTCAATCTTCATCTGTACTCTACCCAAGCATCTGTAATCCAGGAGTGTTATTGCCTAACACAGAAGCTCTGTGGGTTGTGAATTTTTCCTCTCAGCCCAATACAAAATCACTTTGGATTCCTTGTCCTTTTTATTTTTAGACCTCTGTTGCCTTTTTTATACATAATCACTCATAAAATAAAAATAAAATTAGAGGGTTTATTTTCTTATTCAGTCCAGAAAAAATAAGATTGTCACTTGCACCCATGGAAGTGTGCTCATTTTTTCAGGCTCTATTGGCTAATCCTTAAGGGAAGGTGAGGTGAGGGGAAGTAAATCTTAGAGTGCTAAATCTAGTATGTACACTCTTCTATGCCTAGAGCTATCTGTTTTATGCTGAAGTTGTGACTCTCAAATCTGATGCCTTTCTAGAAGTGAAGAACTATTGGGGATTGCACTGAGGGGTTTTTTTTTCCCTTAAGGCATTCCCCATCAATTTTATCACCTGAAATTTTATATCCCAGAAGGAAATACATTACTGGAATCAGCACCATCTCCATCTTTGCCAGTACTTGATGAGGTGAGACCTCCCATGACTGGTTTATTTAGCTCCCATCTTTGTAAGAAGTAAACTAGAATCCTTCAATCAATTTGATAACAGTCCTTTGTTTCCAGGGAGCAATGTAAATGTGAGACATGTGTGGATTATAGCACAGATTATAGTACTCCTTCCTTACAGTTGAAACTACTGACAAAATAATTTTTTTCAAGTTGCTCCCCAGGAAGCAACTGTGCCATCTCTTGTGTCACTGAAGAAAAATTTCCGGAATGCTTGGATATGAACCAAAAACAATTGGGTTTAAGTCAAAACATTTAGAATGTTTCCTGATTTTTTAAAGAAACGTATTTATAAAAGGCAATTCCTTTCCACTGGCACATTCCTGCAATTCTAGTTTCTGGTATTGAACAAGGCCTGAGGCTATGAGCAAGTGGGAGAATTAAGAATGGTCCTAAGCTAACTCTTGCTTTAAGAACCTTGGTGAACTGCTCTGTAACAGAAATCTTCGAGTTAAAATAGTTGATCTGTCTAGTATGCTCATGCATCCATGGAAATATTCATGTGATGCTGCACCACACACCTTTCTTCAAACACAAATGATTCTTTGCGTTTCATTCAGAATTACATCAAACTTCCAGGGACCTCTAACTGACAGGAGCTGTACACACTCAGACCGTACCTGGGCTTATATTAATGAATTGAAATACAGTTTGGACATGGTGTCCTGATTTGAAGAGGAAAATAGTTAAGTAGTATCGATGCAATTTCTAGAGAATTGTGTCTGGAATACTGATTTATTAGTATAAGCATAGCCTCACTTTCATGATAAATACCACTTGTTTACTCAGATGGAAGCTCCCACAAAGAGCTGTGAGCTGTTGGCAATGGTACTTGGCTGCCTGCCTTGCAGCACAGTGGTTTTCTGTACCAGCACTTATGATGTGTTACATTTAAACATCACCCCTGCGAGCACCTGACCTAGACATAGCTAAGTGACTCCTCCATGTTCCAAGGAGCCAAACTGAGCTCGGGAGAAAGCTTAATAGGTGCTGATTAAGAGCAGCATCTGTTCAAGCCTTTCCAGCAGCCTCCCCTGTGTGTACCCCTCAACAGGTATCCAGTACAGGGCATGGAGGCTTTGATTAGCAGCTGAAATAACACAGCACACAGTCATAGCTCTGCTGTGATCCACTACTTCAAGGAAAGAATATACTTTAAGAAGTAAAGAATGTATTAAAATGCTTGGGCTTGCGAATGCCTCTTTTTTTAATGGGCCACATTGCCACAATGGTCACAGTCCTGTAGTTCTGAGATGCAAAGGTCTGCTGCGTAAAATACAAGGTTTGAAACTGGGAGACATGGTTTTGATTTCCACAACAGTGTGAATGACTCTCTTTGGGTCATTAGAAAGGTCTGCACATCTCTAGTTTCCTGTTTGCCCTCCCACATTTTTCTTTTGTGTCTGTTCCCATAATAACTTCTTCAGAGATGACTAGTTTTCTTTTAATTCTGTTTCTTTATGTTTTCTAGGCTACTGTGGTTTTCTTTTAAGTGCTGCATTTTGGAAGAAGAACAAGGCAGTTTGTTCTAATTTTCAAGGGCTATGATTTATTACCTGCACTGCCTAATTTCATTTAACTGAAAACTCAGTCCAAACACAATGCATATAGTACTTGTCACAGGAAACATCAAAGGCACTTCTCTTCCAAGTAAAATCCATCCTAAGTAAGTAAACAGTGTGTGTTCCAGCAGCAAATAAATATTGACATATCAACCTGTCATATGGATGACAGGACCTGCAGCTGGAATCAACAGAAGAGGCAACGCACAGCTCCCTGCTTACTTCTCAGTTCCTTGTAGGCCATGGCTCAACCATTATCAACACAAGACCTGAGTGTTGCTGGGTCACCTGGCAGTACTAGCTGTATAAAGATGAAAAATGAGGACATGAGTGCAGTTTTGATGAATCTGTGATTCTGTGTAGTGGGTTATTTATTAATGTTTTATGCTAGCTCTGAAAAAATTGATGATTCCTGACCTTACTTAAAACTTCTCAAAAAAATTATGAGCACATTTGAAGTAGAAGTGTTTGTACAGGTTGAGTTTTCACATCAGGTGACTGTGAACATTTTTATCATGTTCAATTCTGAAAGCAGATTTGCCATTGCGTTGAGCCAAACAATAAGGAAATACAAAGAAGATGAAAATTGAGATGGGCTACTTGGGGAACTATAGAGATATTGCCTGAACATCTAGGGCTGGCGTTAGCAAAGTCAGATATTAGCTGAAGCTGAAACTGGTGAAGTTCATGAATGAAAATAAGAGTTTCTTAATGTACAGCAGAAGGGAAACTGAGAAAAATGTGGGTTTGCTACTCAGTGTGCTCATCTAAAGGCAAAGGACACAAAAAAGGCAAAAGTGTTAAATGACATTTTTCTCATAGCCTTTTCTGGCAAGGTCTGCCCTCAAGATCTTTTGTGTCTAGTAGGAGAGGGTGTGAGAGTGACTCCATTTACAGCAGAGGAAGATACAGCTAAGGAAGTCTTAAACAAATGCAGTTACTTGAGATGGGATGAATCCAGTCATGCCAAAGGAACCAGCTAATTTCATTGACATTGACTGGCAAATTTCATTTCTCTATCATCTTTAAAAAGTCATGACAACCAAGGAAGATTTCTGCTGACTGTAAAAATGAAAAATGTTACATCTATCTTCAAGAAGTGCAACAAGGAAGATCCAAGGACAATTACACAAGCCAGGAACCTGGAGTGGCTCATGTCAGCAGAGATAAACTCTTCTCTCGGAAAATGTGTGGTGTCCTGAAAACTCTATGTTGGAAATGGTTCCTGCCCTGGTTTAACCTCCAAAGCATACTCAGGCATTGCAAAGGTTTTGCTTAGTTTGCTTAGCCAGTACCAGTAGAGAGGCAGTCAACAGACCCAAAGCTGAGAGCAAAGTAGTGTTGAAGTATCTAGCCTGTGATCCACTAACTCAGAACCAGAGAACAGCCTCTGGCCCCTTTTAAATAAATTATAGATGCATTCATTGCATCACATGCATAGGAACTACAAGGGCAAGCACATAGACAAGCAGGTTGTAAATGCTTTGCTCATCTGAAGTCAACTTCTACTCTAAGCAGCAGAACTTTTCTCAAACTGGTTAACAACTGTTTAGCAGAACATGTGGAGCAGAGGTGAACAACTGAACGGTGCTACCATTGATCTGTGGTACATCCCTGTGATGTGTTTTCCAGATGTCCGTTCAAACAATTAATTTTAAAATGAAAATGAGATCATTTGAGTACTGCAGTTTTGAGTACTTTGTTAATCTATAAAAAATCATGTTTGATTTGTTTATTACTGCTTAAAAAATGGTTGTTTTAAAATAGAAATACAAATAGAAGTCAGCAGAGATAACTGTAATTTTTTCAAAAATTATATAAATTCTGATAAAAAGTGACATTTTTGGCATTCGAGTTTGGTATTTTTGTTGAAACGCAAATAATTTCTTTATTTTATTTTTCAACTGGGTATGAATGACTTTCCAGCAAAACATTATTCACAGAGCAAATCTAAAATTTAGGTTCAAAAACTGGCTGCTAGGAAAGATATATAATAATAGTTTAGTATGTAAAACCAGAAAATGCTGCAGCTTGTAGACCAGCAAAGAAGCTGTGATTCTTAGGGCATGGGGAATGACAATATTTAAAGAAAATAAATAATCAATATGTAGGAAATGCACATCTTCAGCTACAGACTGAAAGAATAAGTATTGGAAGTCACAAGATAATACAGTTCAGTGTTAGAGCAATAAAGTACAACCCAGCAGTGTAATGCTGCTTGCAATGGATTGATAGCAAAAGGAAGTATTTGGCTCCTAGGTAAAGCATATTCCCTCTTAACTGTATTCCTTCTCACAGAGAGGAAAAATATTATCTGACTAAGCGGTCTGTAGTAGAGTGAGGGAAGAGTTTCTGGGTAATGAATTAAATACTAGTTTCCTAGGAGATGGATTGATGTACAGGAGGCAGTATGAGCCCTTTTTCTTTCTATCCAGTGTGCTCTCAGCCTACAATATTAAATTCTGTCAATGGGTCTAGGAGGAGGAAACCTTTTTCTGTGCAAATATCTTGAATTACTGAAGAGCAATTTAGGACAGTTTCCAGGTAACTTATGCTAGCCTCTCATATTCTCTGTAGGAGAGTTGAGTAAGACCCAAGTACAGACTTTAAGAATGTATTATTACTGTAACTCTGCAAGGTTGTCTTGCCTACCACACAGGTACAAATTTTTTTTTGGGGGGGGGGGGTGGGGAAGGGAGCTAATCTGCGTATCTGAGTTGAAGTTTTTATGTTCTTGTTGCCTTATAGCTCCTGAAATCAAGAGCCAGACAACATTAAGATGATAAAAAGTGGTTACTGTTTAATGAAGGTCCTCCATGTGCAATTATGGCTAAAATGCGCGTGTGATACAGGGCTTCAACACCTTTAAAAGTTTAACAAATTATCATAATTGGCAAGAATCCTCAATTAGAAGTAGAGTTAGTGAAGTAATTCCCCCCTTGGTTCAGCCCCCTACTGAAGCCTCCCCCTTGCTTCTAGCCCTATGTTGTTTATGTCTAAATACATGGGAAAGTGACATGGCCTTAGCTCACGGAAGAAGCAAGATTAGAATAGGATTCCAGGAATGTGTTTGTCTAACAGGGTAGGAAAAGTAATGGAGTTAGCTAAGAAACTACATAATTGTACAACAATAGTCTACAGAGCTATGAATATATGAAAAATACATAAAAAGCAAAAATCTTTTGACATCATTCTGATATGTACATTTTTTCAGCTTCAACAGAAGATGAAGCCTGTTTCCCTAATTATTCTCAGATGTTGCAATTTTATATTCAAGACGGAATATACTTTTCTTAAATTGTTTTGAAGATAATGTAACTTGAAAAACAGTTCAACTGTAATCATCCATCTTTACTGTGATTTTGTGACAACAGGAGATGTATAGTTTTTCTGGGTACAGTTGGCTTACTTACAGTAAGCTGGATTTGTGGAGAAAAGAAATTTAGCTTATTTTAAGGTGTTTATTACATTAATAGTGGATTCCATAGTGTGTTAATTTATGGGCAATAGGATTTCCATAGGAAACTTCAGAAATCTGACCTAATTTCTAACACAGGAAAGCTAAGCCAAACCTTTAGTTATAATTAGCAGTGACAAGCCTGGATATTCTTGTTGTATATATTGATTATGAGACTTTCTAAAAGGTAATTAAATTTTTTACCTCAATTACTTTTATGGTCTATTTTTACCTTGTTGGAAGAAAAGCTGTTGGATCTATTCTTTATTTCTCACTATTATTTTCATTTGGTGATTCCCTCTTGTGCCATGAGTTAGAGCAGAAACATGGAGTCTGCTTTCTTCTTGCTTTTCATTTTTGACACACTTACTGATATTCTTTCTGATTGGTTTCCTATGGTAAAATATTCCAATTTTTCAAAGAAATTCTCATGGTGTTTATCATTCTCACCACTTTTTTACAAAGATCTTCAAGACCTGCAGTGTGCTTTTTGAGTGATAGGTTCACTAGCGCTTCCAACAGCATTACTGATGTGACAACACTGATCTATTTAGTTATACCATGCCCTTGTATTTTTCCACAAATTGTCCTTTCTCCTTGCTTATACATATTAATTAGAGACCTTCAGTAAACTTTAACAACAAAGTAACAAATCATTTGGAGTGCATTTACAACAGGTCATTTTTCAATATAGATTCTCCATCTCATGATCCAGCTCAGTCTTTTTCTCTGGGAAGAACAATGGAAGGAGCAGTTTACAAGTCCTGTAAAAATACATATATATTTACACAGGTTATAAGTCAACTCTATTTAGGTAATTGTAGATGTGAGTAGATATACTGGAGCCAGAATAATGTAGGTTTTTTTACACAAGTTGAATGACTAAGCAACTTTACAGAAAGGAAACAAAATGACTAAAAGGGACAGATTTCTCAAGTTCTGACATTTAGTTTAGGCTTAGTGGACTTAGTCTGGTTATTTTCAGTGTACCAGTATCAGGATTTATGTAACTCACATAAATTTAAGTGTTAAACTTGCCATCCTTCACCCCCTTCACTTATAGCACCTAAAATTTATGTTTTACAGACATTCACACTGAGGAAGTTCTGTGAATTCAGTTTGTAGACGAGTAACTAGAAGATGAGTTTAAATGATAGCACAGTTTTCAATAGGTGACTGCAAGCAACACTGTGATGAATATAAACATGCAGAAACCTCATAAAGTTGAAAATGTGAAGGGCTCAGCTGTGTTTCATGAGAAATGGTCTTCACACCTAACGTTTTGAACTAGTCAGAAGAAAAAGTCACTAAAGAAACAGCAAAAACATCTGAGAAGGTCTAAGCATTTAAACAGGCAGGAAACTTGGAAGAAAAAAAGTGAATAATGCTTTTTCAAATTATACTTTTCCAAGCTCTGCTCATGCTTTAGCATGAGATATTTAGATTTTTAGTTGAAGATCTTGGTTAATCCAATCCAGCTGAAATTAAACTGAGACAAGGATGCCTTGTTTGCAAGCTGTTCTATAACTCTAAACGAAAAATGTGCAGCCAACATAATTACATTTTAGAAGAGGAAAGAATGAAAAGTATCACAGACACAGTCTTGCTTATAGTCTTAAATCCCACAGAAGTGGGTTATTTATCTTCACAATCACTGGAAGAATTGCATCCCCACCCCTAAAGCCTTCCTGAAAGAAACCTAAAGTTGCAGGACTGCTACAGTCTCCTGGTTCATACTCATCACTCAAAGCATATTAAGCACTGCTGTGAATTTTCAACTTCACAGGAAAATAAGTCTTTCTCCTTTTCAGTGTTGGCTCCCCAACATGTAACAGTATTGTGAGAGATTATAATAGTTTGTTTAATAATATGACTCTCAGCTGGCAGCTTGCTTATAAACACAAGGGAAAGCAAGGAAAGTGCTTGTGCCAGTGGGTTTCTATCTGATGGCCCAAATCAACAGTGATGTCTGTATTGTCACACATCTGAGCCCATTCTTGTCCCTGCCAGCCTCAATGTGCTGCTGCACAACACGTGGGTAAGTCTGCTTAGGCTTGGTCACAGGTCTGATTCTTCCACAATTGCCTTTACCAGTGGCAAAGATGGTCCCTAAATTACTTCATCCTTCACCCCTCCATAGATAATAGGCTCTTCCTGCAAAGTATACACAAATCTTTACAGTAGGAAAGGCAGAACTATAATTATCTGAGGCTCAAATGCTGTCAAGTGGCAAAGGGAAGAGAAAAATCTGCCCATGATAATAAGTACTGGTATTCTCAGGCATGAGAACTGAAGCTAGATTTGACTTCTAAAATGCAAGGTGACTTGACTGAGATGAAAAAATATGGGTTTAATTCACTAAAAGGCTCATCTGATATTCAGGCTAGGCTAATTTCTGCAGTATATTGTTAATCTGTATCTAGAAATTTTTAATATTTCTTTTTCTTTTTGACATTTTTTGGCATTTTATTTCATTATATTTTCTTCTTTTTTTCAAGCTGAATTGTTGGCTTATGGTGTTTAGCAGAGTAAATACCTGAGCCAGCCACTGTCTAATAGGACATTGGGTAATACTAATAATAATATATTTTAATGCACAGCCAGTCAAGGTAAGACTTACTGAAACATGCAACTGACAGTAAGAAATGGAAAGTGAAAGCAATAGCCAATATTTGGGGAGCTGGCAAAGACCACTAAAGGTTCTAGTTTTAGTAATCCTGCAGCACAGGCAGCTCCTGTTATTTTTCTCTTTTTGGCCTAATGTATCTTACAACCTGAACAATCAAGTTTCTTCACACTGATTTGGTGTTCAGTTTCAGACTTCTCTCTAACAATATCCCTAGTAAATATACATTTTATAGATTCAGTAGCAAACTGTACTGCAGAATAGCAACAAATCAGTGCAGTTTATGCTGGTGAAACAGTGCACTTTCTCCCCATAGACGGAAAGATTTCAGAGAACAAGACTAATGAGGAGAAGCTGAGGGACCTGGGGTTGTTTAGCCCAGACAACAGGAGGTTCATGAGGGATGTTACTGCTCTTTACAACTAACTGAAACACCATTGTGGACTGCTGGGGACCGGTTTCTTCTCCCAGGTGACAAGTGATAGAACAAGAGGAAATGGCCTCAAGTTGCACCAGGGGATGTTTCTATTTGATATTAGGAAAAATCTCTTCCCTGAAAGGGTGAGAAAGCATTGGAACAGGCTGCCCAGGGAAGTGGTGGAATCACCATCCCTGAAAGTGCTCAAGAAACATGTAGATGTGGTGCTTAGGGACATGGTGTAATGGTGGACTTGACAGTGCTGGGTTAATGGCTGGATTTGATTATCTTGGAGGTCTCTTCAAACCTTAACAATTCTATGATTCTATGATAAAATGTATAAGAAATTGTATGTTTTTCTTTTGAAATTGAATGCCATTATAGCTTCAATTTCTGGTGCATAAAAAATGTTTTTTCTCTCACAAGAAACCTTATAACAATAAGAGAAATTACTGGATAGTTCTGTGTGTTGCAGTCCAAAGTAGTGTATAACCACCTACAAGCTCATTGAATGAATGAGAAAAGTATTTCATGCACCAGTTCGTTAAAAATAGGAGGAAAGTAAACTCTTCTCTGTTACCTAACTGAAGGATTTTATTAAGCTAGGAAAAAGAAAAAAAAAAGCAGGCATGGAATAAACCATCCACTCAGCATTAGTCTTTAGGTGCCATGTGAAAATACACATACCTAAACAGAATATGAAATCACACCTTAAGAAACAAAATAGCAAGGAGTGAACAATGACTTGGAAAAAAAAGCTTTTGATGCTTTGTGAAAAATCCTCATGACAAAATAGTCTTTTCTCTGTGAAAACTTAACATTAAAATGGAAATCTCAAGAGGTCATATTATAGAATAGTAGCAACAGATTATATAAAATATTTGAGTAAAGATGACCTGAGAAATGTTCTCAGTACCACGAACAGGGTGAGACAGAGGGCAGTATCAGTATGTGTCTGAGAAACAGCATAAAGAGCAGAGTCAGTTTATTAAGAATGGGGGAAACTTTAATAAAAGATCAAGCTGATATTATGGGCATAGTCTACCCAAGGAAAAAGAAATCTATTGATGAAACTTAAAAATGGGTAAGTTTTTCAACTTACTATCTGAAAGCCAATGTGCTGCAAAATGCTCCATTTGAGATGATTCATCTGGTAGTGAAGTTACAGAGTGCTGTACTCAAATCAAGTACAGTGTATAGGACAAACCAAACAAAATTCAAGCAAGTGACAGAAAAAAAAAAAACCCACTGAATTAATTGTACCTTATTTAAATAGGTCAGAGATGATTCAGGGCATGAATATAAAAGGTAACAAAGTTTTCTGTTATGCTAAGTTAATTAGCAAAAATAAAATGATTGCTGAAATGGAGAAAGAGAACTTGACTGAAGAAAAGCACATCACAAATGGTATGGAAAGACTGGAAAGGGAAATACTTCATTTTTTACACTTTATGAGCAACAAACCAAATAAAATTATTTAGGAACACTTTTAAAGGTAGCAAAGGAGGAGCACTGTAATGAACTGTGGAAATCATTGCTTCTAGTTTCAGTGGAGGCCAGAGGTTCAGATGGGCTCAGCAAACAATTAAGCAAAATTGTTGGGAAAAGCACGTAAGGACCTATTCATTAGCCAGACACAATGCCTCAGGAAGCTGCTAACTTGCAGCTTGCTCAAAGATGGGAAGTTGTAATGATGGAAAGTATCATTGCAAACTTGCCTTACCCTTATGTTCTCCTCTACTCATCTACTCCTGGCCACTGTCAGAGATGTAACCATGACTGGAGGGTTCATTAGCCTTATGCAATGGGAGGAGTTAGAGAACAAAGTAAGAACCAGTTTGATGAAAGCAACAGCACAAGATAGTACTTTTATTCTGGTCTTCTGTCAGTAGGTCAGCAAACCCAAATAGAAAAATGCAGGTCATGGGCCTGTAGTACATGTTGGTGTCATTTAGGTTTGACAATACTGAAAGTGATGCATCCCTTAAAGCTATCTTTGTCACTGTTCACTTCCTTTCCTAATCTATCTCATCTGCTTAAAATGTACATTCTGCAGAGCAGAGACTGTTCCTTGCATCGTGTTGCTAAGGGCAGATCCAATGCTCTGATCACCATGAAAATCTTGCAATAAATCATACAACTTTATGTGCTGAATTCATTTGAAAGACCTTTATTTCCTTTAAAATAACCAAAATATTTATTAAAAGAAAGCTGTGTGCCTCTTCTTTCTTGTTCCTCAAAATACTTAATATGAAAGCATCTATCTTGTCTCAGATCCTCTGCTATTTCCAAATGGGTCAGAAGAAGATTCCAGGGAAAACAATTTTTAAAAGTTTCTATTTCGCGTTATATTTTCTCTGGCTCCAGAGCTCTTGAGTGCAATGTTGCATTCAAACTGCTTAATTTAACAGCTTTGATGGACTTGTAATAAATTTGTCTTGGCTTCTACAAAAATGACTTTCAGTGCTCACATATGTTTATGAAGACGAGATTTTTGGTTTTTACATATTTAAACTTGCTGACTGAAATTATCATTGGGCATGCCTTGTCTTATTAAAAAAAAAAAAAGAGTAAACAGACATCCCTTTTTCGGCTTCCATATGCAGCTCAGAGACCTCTTCAGGAAAGGTGTTTTGTAATTTCTTCTATCCAGGTTGGATTTGTGCCCTGATCATTAAATGTGTTTGCGTTTAAATATTTGTAGACTTGGTGAAGTAGAGAACACTGCAGATGGTACACATTAATTTTCATATACCAAAACTTTTTTTTTCTAAAATAAAAAGAAGTTTTAAAACTCCTTTTAGTACTTGGCTGTTAATAAGCAAATGGACCAAGAAAAGCATGGTGGAGCAGTGTACTTTGATATATATATGCATTGCACACCCTTGGAAACTGTATCTCTAACATACAGGAATGATGTTAGGAAATTCTGTTCCCAGTTGGACAATAGCGTTTTCACCCAGAATCAGATTCTCATATTGCTTTCAGTTCATCTGAATTTGAACAACTATGCATTCTATTATTCTAATTTGTATTACAGCAGCATAACTCTACTGACATGAATGAAGATACTTCTGATTTACAGTAGAGTGAATGAGACTAGAATCAGAATTTTTCACTTCAAATATGTTCTGCATTGGTGGATAGTAATAATGAAGATGGCATGAGCTAACCAACAGCTAATTTTTCTTATCTGATCACTACTAGAAACAGAGCAAATTATCTTAGCTTTGCCTCATTTTAATGGTGCTAGTCAGCTAATAAATCAATATACTCTTGTTATATTGGGGTAATAATACCTTTGCAAGTTTTTGCATTGTTTAAAACAAGTTCCTGCTTAACAGGATCCTGCTTTCTACATTCAAAGAGAAAAATGCCTGAGGTTGCGTAAATAAGGGTAATTTCCAAATGCTTCTCATATCTCCAGTTCAAAAGATTTAGCAGCAGGTTTGAGTAATATTTCTTACATTAAAATCAGTTTTGAATCTTCAACCTACAATTCATCACTGAATTGATGCTAAGACAAGAACAGACCTAAAGGAAATGTGGTGCTGGAAATACATTGTGTGATGGAACATCATTGAGTTAACTTATAAGGTTGACTAATTAATTCTGTTCACAAAAAAATACAGTATTTCTCTTTTGTGATTCTTTACACCTCATTGCCTGATAGGCACTATCCTTATCACCCCAATGAAACCGATGGCTGTATAGTTTTCTAGGCCTGGATTTTTCTTTCAGTCTTCCTCTCTTGCTCTTAGCTTGTTTCTACTTGCTCATTTATCGTCTTCACTATTTAGTTGATAATAACCGGTCCCCACCTGCTTCTCAGAAACTACTTAGTGCTGCTTCCAGGGAGCAGCACTTCCACCTTGAAATACCATTATAGGAAGAAAGATACCAGAGGACCTTCACAGGCAAAATCTGGAATTTGACTGGCCAGGATGGATCAAGTAAATAAACAGTAAGGCTGTTGGTTTTCTACTGTCAAGGGCATATTACATGAGAGAGACAGAGGAACAGAAAAAAGCTGTTATTTGAGAACAGAGGAAGGAAGGAAGGAAGGAAGGAAGGAAGGAAGGAAGGAAGGAAGGAAGGAAGGAAGGAAGGAAGGAAGGAAGGAAGGAAGGAAGGAAGGAAGGAAGGAAGGAAGGAAGGATGTTCGCAGAGTCTGTCTCTACTGCCAGCACAGCAGTCTGTTTCTCTTTAGTGCTTGGGTTCATGTGGTTTGCTTCCCAACAACAACATCATCTGCTCAAATGCTCAGCAGAGGCAAAACAGAAGCTTCCCAGCTGAGCTGCCTCTTTAACCAAGTTTTCAAAAAATAATTTTAAATTAATTCTGATCTGAGAAAAGGGCTCCTAATTTAATATGGTATTTGACTACTATGGAATTAATCCTCTGAATCAAATAGATTTTAAAATGAAAGGGCTAGTCTCTGACAGAAGAAAAAATGCTGCCTATTTGTGTGATTAATAAAAATGTAGGTCTGCAATAAAATTATTGTTATGGAGGGGGAAATGTGTTTGACGAAGCGATAAACTTGGATGCTGAAGTAAGGTTTGTTTATTCTTTATGAATGTCAGTTCCTGTGAGCTATCAGATGCAATAAAGCAGAAAATTCTGTTTGATTTCTATTCACATGGTCTAATATCATATAATAAGTGATATTGAAAACCACAAGACATATCTTCTATGGCAGGTAATTTAATTTCAGTATTTTTTGACTAGTGATGGAAAGTTATGGATTAGAAGAGATATCAATGTACATGAACCTTTTAGCTAAATAAAGTACCAGACAGTACTCTCCTGAGATAAGAGGGTTAATAGATATACACTTGAATTTAGTCTTCTTTAAAGTGCTGTGTTGCCAGTATATTTTTTGGTTGTAGAAGTTTGTAACACCACATGCTAAGCAGGCTTTGAACTGAAAAAAACCACAGTTAAAATAAGAATTACATAATTTCAAACATTTACTGTACACTTTCATATTAAAGGAACAGATTTAAACTGATGCACCAAGATTGATGCAGAGAGTATAATTAAAAGAAAAGATAAATCAGGACCAAAATTCATCAGGGGAATTGATTTAGCTAACACACTTTCACAAATTGGAAACCCAGAGGGGGACAACCATAATAATCTAGTCTGACCTCTTGCATTCTACATCATGTGATTTTTCTGAATAAATTCTTATCTCATCTAGCACTTATCTTTCAGAAAAGCGTTTGGTCTTGATTTTAAAATGCATAGCAAAAATGGCTCAATTTGAAAACCATTTCATCAGTAGCAGAGTTTTGTACATGGTGAATATTTTCACCAAGTTAAGTTTCACTCATACTTTAAAACTTAATCTGTTTTCACAGGTATACTTATTTATACAATCAAGGATCAAGTGAAGCTTTCTGGCTAGAGATTCATGACGAGCATGTGTTTTTAGCTGATTACACCTGATGTTGGGGTCATCTGCCATCTTCTTCAAGGTCATTGAAGAATGAGTATAACAGAACCAAGAACTGACAGTAGGAATGCACAGGCTTGGCAATGATTCTTTGTCTACCATTTAATTCTAGGATCTGTTAGCTAACCCATATTTAATCTTTATAATGTGCTATATTGATTTTTTTACTAGCCTGCTCCCTAATCAGGGAGTGGTATCAATCAAAGCAAATGTCTTACAGTACTCTAGAAATACCAAATTTAGGCTGCTAATTAATCTGCATAATCAATTATTTATGTATTTAGCAATCAAATCTGTAATCCTACTAAAAAAAAGAATTAGTGTTATGACAGGTTTTTCATAAATTCATGTTGTTTCCAAATATTTATGCCTTCTTAATTCCATTTCTTACTATTCATAGGAATCACAGAATGGCATGGGTTGGAATGGAAGGGGCATTAAAGATCATTTAGTTCCAGCCTCTCTACTATAGGCATCAAATGAGGTTGCTCAAAACCCCATCCAATCTGGCCTTGAATACTTCCAGGGATGGGACATCCACAACTTCTCTGGGTACTGTTTAGGTTCCTCACCACCCTCACAATAAACACCTTCTTCCTAATATCTAATATAAGCCTACTCTCTTTCAGATCAAATCCATCCCCCACCTTGTCTTTTCACTGCATTCTTTTTACAAAAGTCCCTCTCCATCTTTCTCGCAGGCTCTCTTCAGGTACCGGGAGGCTACAATTAAGTCAGCCCTTGCCCATTTCTTTTCCAGCCTGAGCAATCCCAATTCTTTTAACTTTTCCTGATAGGAGAGGTGCTTCATCCCTCTTTGGTGGGGATCACTTTGGTGGCCCTCCTCTAGACTACCTTCAACAGGTCGATGTCCTTCCTGTACTGGCAACCTCAGAGCTGGATCCACCACCCCACTGGTGAGGGAGGAAGAAACTCTATGTCAAAAAAGACATTACTTGATTTTTTGGAAACTTGGAAGCAAATCGTGGAATTACAAACATTTTAGCATAGGAAACAAGCTGGAACATGAGCGTGATTATCTGTTATTGATTACCAAATGGTCATTCTCTAAATCTCTTTGCCACTAGCAAAGGCAAGCTCCTTAAATAGGTCTCTTTTGGTATACCAAGTAATCCTGCATTCCCACATCATCAGGAGAGTTTAAATCACTTCTCAATATTCTTACTTCAACTAATATAACCTTAGGTGTTTTCGTTAGTTGTAGAGTATCTAATCTTTGTTTATGGTGTTTTCAAACTCCACCCTTCTAATTTAAGTAAGACATGCTGATCCTACCTGTATATCTGAGCATGTTTCGCTTTATAACTTATTTGGTTACTCAACCAATATGTTCACTCAAGTTCCCTGTGGAACAGGAAAGAATTCTTTTCTTCGTTTTACAAGGAACTAAAGCAAAGTGAGCAGGTCTATAGAAATAGGAGGAGGTATTCCAGATGTGGGTATGCTGCATTGAACTTGGAAGGCAGTAGAGAAGGCTACACACCAATGAAGAACAAAGTCTAGAGCTAAGCACTCTAAGCATGGTGTTAGTGAATGAATATCTGCCTCTCTATTATGCTTATGTGGTGGAAGTAGAGTCGTATCATAATACTTACTCCATTTCTATGGAGGTGCAGAGCCTGCACTGAAATGCTTAACTGAGCAAGTTGTGCCGTGTCACAACAGAAAAGGTGCTTTTATCAGACTCATTAAATTATTCAGATAGGAAGTGAGCAGATTGCCTGAATAAGAGGGGATTTTATCAGTCATGGAGGGACAAGTCCAGCCCTATCCCTTCTCTTTCAGAGACTGTACACTTGGCACAGTATGAAAATATTTCAAGAAGCAATGACCAGAAACCAGGAATCCTATCATGCTGTTTAACTAGCGCTTCTGGGTTCTCTTGAACTGCTTTCTGCCAGTTATTCATTTCAGAATAGCTGAGGGGCAGTTGCTGTGTTGAGATCCCAAGCTGGATGTTTGAAACCACCTCAACACTGTGAATGCATGCTAAATGCAAGCCACAGTGAGGTGTCACAATCTTCAAATCCAGTGAAGCCTCACATTTGTCTGCTCATCTCTCTTAGGGATTTTCCCACCAGGGATGGGAAACCCACAGGGTTCCTGTTTTAGCCTAACTTTCAAAGCAGCACAGAAAGGAGACAGCCTCATTAGCCGCTGCTTTTTAATGGCTCCTTTAACCCTGCGCTTCCCTCCACCGCAGCCTTCCACAGCCTTTAATTTACAAATAACTTGAATATATCTGGAATATAATGTAGAAAGGTCTAAAGGGAAGTGCTTGTGCAAGAGAGGGTGAGAAACCGAGGAGAAGCAGTGTCAGAAGAGGGATGAGCAAGCTGCAAGTAGTGTTGGGGGGAGAGATGAGGACCTGGGGATGAGCTGAAGCGGGGGTTGGAGGCGGAGGCATGCAGAGATGCGGGCGTGTGGGAACGTGGGTGTGCATGGTGTGGGGAACAAAAATCGGCATCGTCTGAAACGGACGTGACTTTTCCAGCGGGGGCGGGTGCACTCTGGCACCTGAGACACGCAACCTACCCCGACCAGCCTTTTCCACGACGGTGCAGGGGGTGCAGCCTCCGCGGGGGAGGCTGGACCCCTTGCCCGGTCGGGGAAAAGGCTGGTCAGGGCGGGTTGGGGACCGACGCGGATCCCCAGCCTGTTCCCGCATTGGTTCCCGTAAGTTCCCGCGTCATTTTTCTCCCCACACCCCGCTTTTCGCACTGGCAACCACAAGCCTCGATGGACGGGCGGGAGAAAGCTCGGATGCTCTGAGAGGGTCTGGGTTTGGGTTTGTTGGTTGTTGTTTTTTTCCCAGCCCCCGGAACAACCACTAGGGATGTCCGGGATTCAACCAGAGGATGGTTCCCCTCCATACAGGAATTGGACGAGTGGGTCGGAACTAAACGAGACGCGGGAGGCTCTTTTAACCCCTTCCTCCGACTACGATGATGAGGAGTTCCTGCGATATCTCTGGAAGGAGTATTTGCATCCCAAGGAATATGAATGGGCGCTGATCGCCGGCTACATCGTCGTCTTCATTGTGGCTCTCGTCGGGAACGTCCTGGGTGAGTGGCGCTCCCCCAAACTTCCCGTTCTCCCTTCCCGAGATGGGTTTTGCATGGAGGGTGGCTGGAAACCGGGGTGGGTTTCGCATATCCCGCTGGAAAGGCGGCAGTCCCCAGCCGAGGGGGAAAGTTCAGGCTGCGCGGAAGGGGCCGTAGAAACCGCTCCCGTGCGCGGGCGAGGGGCTGCGGCGGCGGCCGCTGGCTGCCGGGGCCGGGGCCGGGGCCGGGCACGGGGAGCGGGTGGCGGAGCGCACCGGGGCGGCCCGGCAGCGGAAAGCCTCGGCTGCCGGCCGGCTGCCGCCCCTGTCCCCCCGGGCCCCGCCTCCCAGCCCGCTCGGGAGGATGCTGCTGCCCCGCGCAGCCCCGGCCCGGCCCGCGGAGCCCGGGATACCGAGCGCGGGAAGATTCCCCAGGACAGAGCCGGGGGCACGGGATGAGGGCCCCCGGACGGCGCCGGGCAGGTGACGGGAGCCGGCGGTGTCCGCTCCGCTGCCGGCGGGCGCAGAACGCGCGGCCCCTTCCTCGGCAGCGCAGCGGCCGCGCTCCGTCCCCCGCGGCTGGAGCGGAGCGGGGACGCGGGGCGGGGGCGAGGCGGCCCCTCCCGGGCTCATTGGGGGAGCGAGGCGGGGCGGTGCCTCTGCTGGAGCCCGCCTCCTCCCGCTTCCATTCATCCTTGAAGGAGGCGGCGGGGGCACCGGGGTTTCTTGGCGGCCGCCTCGAAGGGAGCGGTAGGGGCGCCGGAGTGTGGCGGAGAGCTGAGGATAGTGAAGCGACGGAGGGAGGGCTGGGGCGGCGGGCGGGAGCGGCAGAGGGGTCTGGCCGCCAGCAGCCCGCCCGCCGCTTCCCATCGCTGCTCTCCGCTCCCCCGAGCCCGCTGCCGCCCACGGCGGGGGCTCTCCCCGGGCTGTGGGAACAGGCGCGCAGGGAGCGCGGACACGCCTGTGCTCACACCGCCCCGCTCCCCGCGGCCGTGCCCCGCTCCCCGGGCTGCGGGCGGCCGGGGCGGCGGGGCAGGCGCTGCTCCTGAGCGGTTCTGCGTTTATGAATGGACGCGGTGTGGCCCCCGGGGCTGCAATCCCGGCCATTGGCATTCCCTGTGTCTGTCCGTGGTACTGGCATGAACGGAGCGCGCTGCGCCCCGCCCCGCCATACGGGTCTTCCATTCATGTTTTTCAGAAGGAGTTGTGCGTGTCAGGGCTGTCGCTGCAAACTCTACAGGCTTCCCGAAGTGACATGCAAATGAGACTATAGCCAAAGGCAACATTTTAAAAGGAATTTTTAAAATTTTCAACGGACTGATGATGCTTTTTTTTTTTTTTTTTTTTTTTGTATTTCTGAAGCGTTGCACTAAGTGCTTGTGTGCACGTTTGCTCAGTCCATTGCTCGGCAGCCAGCTTGATAGACAGTGTAAAGATAGCAGCCTTGGCAAAGAGGCTTTATTTTAAACTAGGAAAAAAAAACCTGTCCTTGGTTCTGATTTTGAACAAAGGTTATTCTAGGAGAACCACCTATGCTTACCTATTTTCCTCCACCCACTGTAAATAAGCTGTCTTCTTGACTGTGAAGATTCAAGGTCAAGTCTTCGGCTGTAGGAGCCTTCACTCTATTTACATTTCCCGCCCCCCCCCCCCCCCCCCGCCCGAAGCCACCAGGAGAAAAGCGATGAGACCAATGCAGTTGTGCAGCTGTTCTTTCCTTGCATTTGTGTATGTTAACTCTTTGCTTGGGATGGAAACTGGCATCTGGCTGTCCACCCACCATTCATTTTACTGGATGGAATGTCCACTTTTTGTCATCTGAAATTTCTCTCTCCAAGTTGTGGTACATGGTAGCAAATCTCTGTCTTAAAATGGATGGAGAAGTAAGTACCTGAACACCTTTCCATCCATTCCTCTAAATCCCAATAAATCCTACAATAGGTAATTCAGCTTTACAGCTGGACTCAACGATCTTAAAGGTCTTTTCCAACCCAAATTATTCTATGATTCTACTCAAGCTGTTTGCTCCAAATTGCTAGTTCTGTTTATGGGTGAGTTGTTTGTGGTATCTGCAGGTGCAGGTGCTTGTTATCTGAATACTGTCTCATCTTTATTCGAGAAAGCTCACACTGCACTGATTGCAGGCTCATGTGATTCTGAGGAGAGAAATGGTTGTGATCTAGTGCTCTTTCCAAAAACATTTTTGAGAAACTTTTTTACTACCAGTGAAATCTGATGTCGAACGCTGGACGTGTTGATTTCTCTGAGAAGCTGATTTCTGCTGCTTGAAAAATCTATATTCAAGGTTAACCTGGGATTTAGTCAGGGACCTTCTCAAAGAAGAGCAGGAGTGCTTCTAAATAGAAATAGCTACTGGTGCTCTATAGTATTATCATTAATGATGCATTGCATTCTTTTGCTTATGTTTGCCCAGTGGTGCAGGACTCGTGGCATGTGGAGTCAATGCTTTGATTCTATTTTTAACATGTCCTATCCAAATAACACTTAAGCAACCAGGAAGGACCCTCTCTTTCCGTATGTGGTGCTGAAAATTACATTTCTGCTTCTTATTTTGGTTTGTGCACTCACATGGGATTAGGAGTGTCCCAGAAGTTATATCCGTGCAAGTGGAAGGCACAGCACATCCCTCAGATATTAGTAATAAACTGGATTGAAGCATTCTGACAGTTAATTAAAAACAAAGGGTAGAATCAGAAGCTTGAACTTTGATTGACATCTAGTGGGTTCTTGAGTGAGATACGCAGCAGGAATTCCACTAATAGTAGCACATAACAAGGTCTGCATTGCTATTTAGCTTTAAATTTAATTAGGAGAGTTGACACGGACTGTCCGAGCTGCTTCACAAACCAGCTAAAGTGAAAAATACTAGCAAGTCTCTGTATTTGAATGCAGGTTTCAGTATTGCACTCAAGTGCTTCCTGTCAGTGATTCTCTTGTATGCCTGGGTTGGCTGCTCACCAGGTATTTCAGTGTAAGCCAATGAAAAGAAACAGATTTTAAGATGATTTTATGACGGATTTACGTGAACATTAAGGGAATCTGAAATCTAGATGGCAATATCAGTACAATTTGTCCTATTTTCTTCTTCACTTGGTCACTGTTTATCACTAGAAGCAGAATAAGTGTGGAGGGTAAGGACTAACTGTTTTGCAAATAAGACCAAAAATTTTCTTTACCACTGCAGAGCAATGAAACTCTAGCATTTCTTTGCACATCTAATACAAAACATAGAACTTCTTAATGTAGGATGTATGTTGACTGTAAAGACCTGTTTTCTTCTTTATTTGAAAATGTGTCATTAAAAACATTGCTTGGAAAGAGGAAACTGGATAATTAAAGAAGGATGGGTATTTTTAGGTTGTCTGGAGGTCTCTGGTTACTGACACCATTCCAGGCTGATCAGTTGCAGTAGTTAATAACTGGAGTAAGACTATGAAGGATTAAAATGTAATGTACAACTACATATATTTAACTCTGTTTATACATACGAAGAATGCAAATGGTCCTCGTTGAAGTTATTCATTCACGTGGGTCAGGATTTTTCTGATGTAATGATTTCTCTCAGGGAACATGCATTCATCAAAATGAAATTGTACAGCAGAGATCACTTGGTTTGATCAAACACTCAAGGCAAAACAAGCAACTTTCTGGCATCCCACCAGCTGGGCTGCTGGGCCTCTTGGCAGGCCTCCCCAGAGCTGGCAGGAGCTGACATCTTTAGCACATACAGGCTGCCAGTGCCCAGCTTGAAAGTCCTCAACACTGCTCACTTCCAAGGGTAAGAGACCATGCAGTACAGCAGTGAGAAGTCTCAGAAACTTTCTTTACTCACACAGTTTGGTGATACTTGTTTTTCATTCTAACTCAGAATGGGATTGTGAGAGAATTACCCTTCTCTGGATAGCTGTATTATTTATTACCTGTTTTACAGTAACTGCTAGTTGTGCTGAGATCTGTACAGAACCCAACTGTGGTTCATTCTTCAAAGAGTTCATAGTCTGACTCATAGAGTTCAACAGCCTTTGGAGAAGAAAAAAATCTGTGTATGGCTCTAATTCTAATCAGAATCCTGCTCAATGCCTACAAATAGGCAACTCTCTGAAATGCTGCTCTGTTATAATTTTAAAGATACCCGGTGAATACTGAGGTCTAGGCATACATGCCTGTGTTGGTAGAATTGGATGAGTCATGTATTCTCTTAAAGGATCTTCATGAATCCTATTTCATTGCTGTAGATGAGGCATAGTTCATTTAATTACATTTTAAATTATTACATTTCGGTTTTTTTCAAATTACTTGGGGAATCTGGCACTGAAAGGACTTACTTTGTAATACCAGCATGAGAGTCATCTTTATCTGTTGGATGAATAATAACTAGAATGGCTTTATCATTGCTAAGAAGACAGCACATAGGAAATGATACAATATGTATATATTTTATCTACCAAAGAGAAAGTATGAACTCAATTTATGTAAGAGTTCGAGTATCAGTTGAAGTACATTGGTGTTTGCATAATATAGGGATTACTCACCATCTTTCAAAATAAAAAAAAAAGAAGGCTTTGGGAAGTTTCTTTGTTTATAAAGCATAGTTTATTTTCTGTGTTGCATGTCAAGTGAAACCTTCTTTGTTTTCTTGGACATAAGCAGCTGACTTAGTGTCTGTCTCACAAGTGGAATGTGTCAGAGAAGAGCTATGATGGACTGTTCCCCAGGGGAAGGGGTGCCAGGAGCTGAGGGCAGCAGTAGGACTGGCAGGGCAGCGTACTCACCAACACAGTCCCACAGTGCCTGAGAGCTTGGTAGGTCTGAAGATGTTTTCCAGGTTTCAGTCACCTCCCAGCAATCACCAGACAAATCCATAGTGATGAAACAGGTCTGAGGTTCAGCCAGAAAGTCAAGTCAGTGGATGAGTTTTACAATCAAATTCAGCAAGGCAAAAACATACTTGCAGCCTGGTCTTTGCCTGAGCTTAGTGTGAGAGCCTGAGCTTAAATGCAGTGCTGGGGCAAAAGGCTGACTCCCAAAAGAGTACTCCAAAACTCCAAAAGCTCTGTTGCCAAAGCCTGGTCCCAGCTTACATGCTGCCCCATACCAGAGCTGGTCTCCAGCATGGACAGCTAGCTCCTGGGCAGGGGGCAGAGGCTGCAGAGCTTAGGGGTGCACTCAGCCCTGACAGAACTGTGCTGTCTCCTGGTTCTTAGCACAGGAGGACTGCAAGAATTTTAGCCAGTTTGTGGAATATTACATTGACATGAGGATCCATGATACAGATTCAGTTGTATAATATGGAAGATATTTGCTGGAACATGTCACTAGGATATTGAATTGTGTTTTCTTTGTATATCCTGCAGAAAAGGCATTCTTACATCTCCATTTGAAACAGACGTGGACATGGAAAGGTTTTTCCTAGTGCAACTCTATATTGCAGTGACTGATGGATGCTTTTTGAAGCATATGTTTTCAAAGTTGCACACCATTTCAGCTGTGAAGCACACCTTAACTTTAATGTCATGCAGCTTTAAATTCAATCAGTGAAGTATGAGATCTTTTTATCTGTCATATACAGTATGACAGCTGTATTTCTGACTCTTCTATCTGTAATAAAAAGTGTGGATAAAGATTTTGTAGGTTTTATTTGTAATAAATATCAATTATTATTGTGAAACATCTGGTCAATCAGTATAGCCAGCTCTGCAGAGACGACTGGGTTTGCCAGTTAATACTGGTAATGATTTCTCTGTGTGTGTCTCTGTGTGTGTGTGTGTGGTGAGACATTTAAAACCAATCTGTCTGTCTTAATCAATACAGTTAGATTAGGAAAACTCTGTGATGGCACCTTTCACTTCCTCCAGAGCTGACCAAACCTGGCCTTTTGGGCAGTCTTTTTTTATGGCATAGCTGATCTCCTGCTAATAACTCCCATTTCCATTAGATTGTTAATTGCCTAAGATTATGTAATGTGGCCGAGTTAGAAAATGAATCCTGTGCTGATTAGATGGTTGTGCTCTTATTCCCAGTTGTGCTTTGTAGACATCAGCTTCCAGCACACATAATTCAGTTCTTGTTTTCTGCTCTAATGCTGGTGCCTAAGATGTAGAAGTGGACTGGAGCACAAGTAACCCACAACCCTCAAGTCTGTTTAAAACCTTCAGTACAATAGGACATGCGGTAGGGAGAAAACCTCAGAAAACATATTGCTGCAAGCAAACTAGTTGCTGTGTATCTATTTTATTTATGTAGATCCTCACTGTCTTTTGTGGGTGACAGTTCCCCATTAGTACATCCCAGTGAAGCTGATATTCAACAAAATATTTTGGGATCTCATATGTTCTATGTTATTCAAGTACATTTTTTACCATTTCAGTATTTTTCCTGTGTGATGGGACCTACATGTACACACTTGTTTATATGTGATACACAGGGAGCATGACCTAGCCACCTGCTCCTTTTGTCATGTTTTTAAGAATTTCTTCAAATATGTGTTTGAACACATCCAGTGTTTCCTGTTGATGAGGAGCAATCGCATCACTGGTAGGCTGTGTAATTCCTTTTCTCAGAGTATTGTCTGTCTTTTCAGCTATCACACCACATATTCAAGGACAGTTCTTATCTGCCAGGTATTGTTACCAGATACAGGAATTTTTTTTTCAGTATTTCCTTTACAAAAAACATTGTATAAAACAATGTATTTTCTTTGTGTCCTTCTTTCTATTACTTCTCAATGTAAGCCTGGTCTCATGTTGGTCTCCTTTCTTTCAGATAAGATTAGTTATGTAAAAATGAAGTAATGTGTGAGTTTAGAGCTTAATAGTGGGTAAGAGATGGACAGCCTAAGGATTAGATTTCTCCTTATTCAGAGAAAACATTGCTTTGTTTTAGATCTTTTGTTCTCATTGCTGGTTTCAAAAACCCCTAATTCAATATCCTCTGCAATTTAGTTAAAGTGCTTCTTTCCCCTTAATCAAGATCATCAATGAAATTGTTGGAAGGAAACCCCCCCTTAAATAAAATAAGCTTAGTCTTAGGCACCTAATTTTTGGACTTTTAAGTCAAAGCAGAAGAATCCTTAATCAGAATTGTTCATAATGAAGGTAGTTTCAATGGCAGCATTTTTCCTTCCAGCAGTATACATTCAGTGTTTTTACAGGGGCTTTAGCTCTCCAGAATTCCTTGGTAACATATCTACTTAGCCTTCCTTTCAAACTTCTGTGATTCTGTTGCTTGACACCCCACCACTCAGATCCTGATTTGCAGCAGGTAATATCACCAAAAGAGAACAAGAGGAAGAATTCCATACGGAGAACCAATTAATTGTGAGGGCAAAACAGTTGGGGGAGAGGGTAGGTTAGGAGATAGAGAATAAATAATGTATAGTTCAAAACTATTTATCCCATTTTTTGTCACTGGTTGTAAAATACTGTGAAGGAGTAAAGATTTTTAGAAGCTTTCTGCCTAATGCATTTGGAGATGCTGATTACCAGGTCTTATAATCACAACATCAGTTCCAAATAACTTCTGGATGACCATATTACGATATTTTAGTCAAACAGTTGTGAGACTGAATTACCAAAGCAAAATAAAATCATTGTGGTTTAGTATGAAAAATGATAATTCTTTGTTTACATCCCTCTGGGATTTATTATTCATCAAAAATTAGATAAGAGATAAAGTAATTCCTTTACATATGAAAATGTCAGGTACTGCTGGTTATGGAAATTACATTTCTGTTTTGGCCAGGAAGTTGCACTGAAAGATGACCCATAGAATAAGAGGTTGACAAGACTTCTGGAGTGTGAGGGAAATGATTTAGGGTTGACAAGTAGAAAACAAATTGGCAGCTGACCCAGCAGTCCAGCAGTGGAAGGATTGCAGCACAGTGTTTAATATGCTCAAGACAGCATAAATCTTCCAGGAGGCAAGCAGCTGCACTTTATACCAGATGGAGCCTTTGTATTGTTTTCATATTCAGTTTGAGATACAATGAGCTGTGCAAATTGATTAAACACCATTACAGCCTCTAATTAAAATGCCTCAGGACACTAAACCACAGAGACTAAATTTGTACGTGAAAACTACCAATCTCACTATATTGTCATATTAGAGAGGGTTTTTTTCTTCAGGAATCTGAGGTGAAGATTTCTCGATGGATTTCTACCAGCGATCTGTCTTAAATTTTGATTTTAAACTTTTATTTTTTTCTGTCCTTGCTGGGACTTTCCTGCGAGACTTTTTTGGGGAACGGGAGATGGTCAGTGTTTGGAGGATGGGTCGACAAACCAACTTCGTTATCACAGAACTGTCCTCGCTTATGGAAAGCTTCCACAAATTTTCCAAATGCTTTCAGTCTGGCGGCTCCTGCTGGTTTCCGAGCCTTCACTGACGCTCTGTGGAAGAAGTGGGAACAGCAAGCGCTTTGCTTAAAGCTCTGCTGAAGTGTGGAGAAAGAAAAGGAAAGCGCCCACGGTGAGATGAAGGAGCTGGGACAGTCTAACAGCCATTAGCAAAAGAGCTGCTCCTTGTGAAAGGTGGCTTGCGTGTTTGCACTGGCAGGAATAACTCTGAGTGGTTTTGTAAAATAAAAGCAAAAATATGGAAAATAATACAATACATTGGGCAGGTAATTAGGTTCCATTAGAGCACTAGCAGTAGGGAAAATCATGCAGAACAGAAGCATGTTTCTGAATTGCTTTTAAAAATTTCTCTCTTTTTTTTTGTTGGGTTTTTTTTTTTAATTCTAATTCTCTTTTCTTTAGTGTCTGTGTTAACATTGCTTTCCTCACTCTTTCTCAGTCCCATTTATAGCTAGGAACATCAAAGGTTGCATAAAAGCTTTGCATATAATGTTAAATTGAGGTTTTATTCAATTATTTTTACTATTTCACAGATTTTTAATGGAAGTCTAAAGAGCTCATTTTGGGCCACTCTCCTGTGCCCCAGCTAAACAGGCATCCTGTTAACACTGTGGTATCTCCCAAGTTTTTTTAAGTAGGCTTCTGCTGGCCTCATCTCCTATTTTATGATTTTGAAGTACTTTTTGGTAAAATACACTCCCAACTGAGAATCTTTACTACCTTTCTTATCCTTTCTTCTCCAAGATAAATGGAAAGTCACAGCTCTCTGCTATTTCTGTTTGGGTAGGCAGATGGCATTTCCACCCCATGGAGCTCTCTTTCCCTAGCACGTTGCTTGAGTGTTTCTATGTGAGCTGAGTGCCTCTCTCTAAAACTGCCTGAGATGAAACTGTGTAATTAAAGGAGTGCAAGTGGAGAGTTTGTGAAATTCTTTTTTCTGACACTTAACTAGCAGCACAATATTCAGTGGCATAGTCAAACTATTTTTCACTCCTATAAAATAGCAGGTTTTGGGCACAGGCTAGAGAATCTTCCTCGATGAGCTGCTAGAACACTATCAATGAAGCTATTGCCCAAGACTACTGAATAACCTTGGGCTGTAGTAAACTCAGAAAGACAGAGAGTCTGGAAGGAATGTATTGAACTAACTTTATGTCATTTAGGACCTGTTTATGTCTTTCTATTATTCTGCCCTATTCAAATAACTCGTAGCAGATCCTCCCAGCTTTTTAGCCTTGCACTGAAAGAAAACATTACCAATGCTTGTGGCAGGTTGAAAACAGTACTGCAAACAGCAGAGGCAACGAGGTCAGAGAAAGCTGACATGGTTTTAGAATATTTCCTCTTCAGAGGCCTTTTTCCCCAATCTCTTTTTTTTTTTTTTTCTATATAAATTCATGGAATGAGTTTCTGGGTTACTTAATTATTATGGTAGTATGTAAACATTTATGTAAACTTAGAGCTGATTAAGGTGCTCTTGTGCTATGTGCCATAAAAAGAATGGAAAATGTTTTATGCTGCAAAGAAGAGAAGAGGTCAAAAGAGAAACTACACAAGCATAAGCACAGAAATATAAAGTAACAAATTATCTTGCATTTCTATGCTTGCAAATTATTGGGCTTTTTCACCTTCCAGGCGCCTACCCCCATGGATTAGAATTCAAGGGTATTCAGGGCTACTTTCTGTACTGTTGCTTTCCTGAACACTGGTACACCCTGAGTAGCAAGAGGCATAGTCTTTTATATTACTCTGAGGAACAGCAAATACTGAAGTTCATCTAAATTCCATCTGTGTTAAGCCAGATCTGGAAGGTTTTAGTACACAGCTGGGAATTAGGAGTCCAAGTTTCTTATTCTGTGTCTGATTTACGGTATGGCCTTTAACAACTTCTGTTCTGCACTTCACCATCTTTGTGTCAAAGATGAAAATGGTAATATTCCTTAGATCTCTGCGGTATCGTGAGGTTTCATTTGCTGATACTGATAGACAGCTTTGAACTCAACATGCAGAATGCTGTGAATTGATTTCTGATACAGCTGGCTGCCAGTGAGATTGACCTCATATTTGTCAACTTAATGGATTTGTTTTACCAGAAATAATGTTTATGTTCAGGTCTTTTTTCACATGGACCAGCACAAGAAAGGGAATAGGCCTGGTCAAAGACCAAACATACCTGCTTAAACTTTGCACCTTTAGGCACTGACATCCATGGCAGAAAATGATGAACTTGTCTGAACTGGGTAGAACACAGGACTGTTGAAACCATAATATGACAAAAAAGTAGCCAAACCCTGAACTTTTAAACAACACTTTATTTAATTTTTGCCTGTTGATAAACGGAATAAGAAGTACAGAAAAACATTGCCACTTAATATCAACTTTTTCCTAAGGCAGGACCATACTTTCAATGTGAATTGCACTTAAGACAAAGAACCAGCCATAAGTAAATGTCCAGATCTTCACATTTTTAGAGTTAAGTATTAAAAGCATTGAAAGTGAAATGGTTATTGCAATTTTTTCCCCCAGAACTGCATTTCCAACTGCAGACAACATTCCAGAGGGGCAGATTCCCTGTTAGGTGCTGCCTCTGCACTATCAAACTGTAACTGCAGTAACCCCATGCACGAGTGACAGTGATAAAGCTCTGATTAGTTATGTTGTAATTATCATGCAATGCTAGAGAAATAACTACTTTGGTAGGTACTTTAAATCTTCCAAATGGGAAGAAAATACAATTAATATGATGTTTCCTTTAAGCCTTTAATTTATAAGCCTTGCCTTTTAGCTATCTGAGGCCACATGTAAGAAAAGCTGTAATTCTGTGTTCAGGAAGAAAATAATAGAAGAAATGTATAGTGTATTCTCTTCAAAACCAGTACAAGAACAGTGAAGATCTTTGTAGAGAGGTTTTCATTTGCATTTATGAGAGCATGATACATATATAGCAAAAATTGTTTATATAAGCTACAGAATTCAGAGCTATCTCTGCAACACATTAAAATATATGAAGAACATATATTGCATCCCAACAGAGGTTTTAGATGAACCTTGGAAGTCTATATCTTAAAAAGATAGTTAATAAAATCACCTGGTCTTAGAGGGAAATGAAGGCCACCTAGGCTCTCCCATTCTCTATGTCCTAGTCTAAATGTGTAAACATAGCCCTCATGAAGAAGTACTGCAATCTCAGCTCCTGCCACAGCTCTGGTAATATCGTGAAAGGGTATTCTACCAGTTTTGATCACTGCACTCTCACCAGAAAGGTTTAGTTCAGTCTGAAAGTGTTCAGAGATCAGCAACAAGGATGGTTGCAGTTGTTCTAGAAATTACTAAGAGTAAAAGATAAAGAGCTCTGAAGTTCTGAGGAAATACAACAAAAATCCTTACATATGTGAAACATTGCTGCAGGAAAAAACTATTCCTCATTCCTGCCTATGTGCAGAAAAAAAAGTTATATAAATAGCAGCAAAATAAAAGTTGATTAGACACGAGAAGAATTTTTTTTTGGTAGGGAAGATAATTAAACAGTGCAACACATTTAAGAGATGTGTGGTGTCTTCAAATGAAACAGATTTTAAAATGTAAATTTGCCAACAGATACTTAGTTGTAGTCTTTCTGTAGTTCTGTTGCTCTGAAGACATAAGACAAGATTTATGGAATGAAGTAATAATATATTTTATTAGATCAACTGATACAGCTGGAAGATGGACAGAAGCTTTCGGGCACACCATCCTTCTTAGGATCTAAGGAAGCATCTGATCTCAAGAGCTTATGTGCCTTAAAGTCTGTATTTTTTTCCAGCTGTTTTAGCTAGTTTAATGACTATAGGAGAGTGGCTTAACTCTGGCAGATTCCATTTTAGATTCGGGCAACCTCTTGAGGACCTTTTTAACTCAATTTTTTGACATTCTCTGATCTGTTTAATATATCTAAATTAAGGATTATGCTATATCCTGACAGATTAGGAGACTTTGAATCTTCATCTGGATTTGCATGATGGATGAATAATTGTTTGCAGGGAAGACCTTTTGATGTGCCATGAATTGTATTCTTGTCTTACAAGAAGTCTTGTGGTGTTTCTGGAAAATTTTGTGCATCAGTTTTTAAATATCTTTGGGTGAATTAATTTAAAAAACTGAATAATTCAAAAGCTTTTGATTGCTAGAGTCACTCACGGTTTGTCTTCCAAAATTATTTTAAAAGTTACTTTTGGGCTACTTTCTCAGACTTAATTATGGCATTTTTAATTTAGCAGCTTATTAATTTAGTGTAATGATTCTAAAGGACTGATTTGCCTCATTTCTAAAAGTCTTTCAATTTGAAAAAGAGAGACATAAAATATACAAAACAAGCTTTAAAGGCACATCTTATTAAGTGCCTGCTACATGCTGCTTTTGATCATCATTAAAAATGTAACACATTTAATACAGCAAAAATTACTTTTATTAACTTACTTCAACTCAGTTACCCAGCAAATCGTTACAGATTCCCTGCAGATGCAATAGATATATTAAATCCAACAAAATATTTTATAAAATTATATTTGGCTTGGTACAGTTTACAAGATCCTGTGTTGTAGCAATTTGATTTAAGCACCATGCTGTCATAAGAAAACAGATAAACTTTTACAGATGTGTATTGCTGTAGACTAGAGACGATGGTTTGAAAGAGAAATAAAGAAAGTTGTATGAATAGTTAGTGAAGATTAACAAGCAGAAAAGTAAGATGCTTTATATATTGGATTATTTCCCATGCTGCAGTCTGTGGAAAGCTATTCTTTGTGTCTCAAGAATCTCTCTACATGTACTCTCTTGCTTCCACTCTAAAAGAAAATACATCATTCTTGCGCTGAACTGCATATTCAAATATTCTGTGTTAAACCAAGGACACAAACATTTCCTTAATTCTGCAAAGTCAAATGTTTTCCTCTTAAAGCATTTCCTAAGTCATTTCCATCTCACTAACTTGTCTTTCCAAATTCAGTTTGCCTTGCAGTGTGGAAGAATCATCACATGCGGACAGTTACCAACTATTTCATAGTGAATCTTTCTCTGGCTGACATTCTGGTCACAATTACTTGTCTTCCAGCAACTTTAGTTGTGGACATCACAGAAACGTGGTTCTTTGGGCAGACCCTCTGTAAAGTGATTCCCTACCTACAGGTATTATTTTTCTGTGTTTGTGTACACGTTACCCATGTTATGAAAACCAGAAATAACAATAGCATCTTCCTAATACTACTAATCCAATGAAAGTCTCTACCTGATACTGAGTAGGTATCTCAGAGTACATGCTGAGGCCTAAATGACTGTTCTACTTGGGAATATGATTATGCTTAATAAAGACTGGTTTTGATTCATGTGATTGTTGGACTTCGGCAATACACTTTTTGGGACATTTTTCTGATGCTCTTTACGTTTTGTGATCTTTTATAATGATCCCTTTCAGAAGGGATGTAAAGCAATAAAAATGTCTGTAAATAGAAATAAAGTCATTAATATTCTCTCTGTGTGGATATAAACAGCTATACAAGTGTCCAGGACAGAGAATCCTACTTCTGAAGGCAGTCTGGGCTTTTTTTGTGTTTACTGATTTTGTGTTCTTCAGAAATAGCCTAAGTATCCAGGTTCACTGGGAGTTATCAAATTGTCTGCCTTAAGCAATAATTGCTTCTACTCATTTACCTGTGGACTTTACTAGTTTTGAAATCATTTGCATCAAAATGATTGACAAATACCTTTTCTAAGAAGAGGTGTTTGGATGAACTGACTGGGCAAACTGGAATGACAAGTGCTTGGCTTTGTATTCATTAAAATTCAGAAGAATTAAGCAGTACTCAAGCGTATATGCAGATCATCAGCTCTGTGCCTCCAGCACAATTTATATTTTCAGAAGATATCTCTACGGCCAAAGAGCCACATTGTCAAGGGCAACAGTTCTCCAGCAACTATGAGCTCTACTTGATACTATCAAAATCACAACACATTTTTTCAAAACCTCCATTCTAGTGAAAGAGAATCTGAAGAGTGAGTGATCACCTAGCATACAAATTGAAAGAATAAAATTGAAGTGATAAGTTATTTCCTTTCCTGAATAAAAGGTAAAATGTTTGTCTGCCTTACACTGATTGCTGTTAAGGACTTTTTCATGAGATCCTGAGTTTCATTGTTCTCATGAAAAACAAAATGCAAAATGATGGCTCTGGTATGCTAATATAACATAGAAACCAACAAATAAATTTTTCTACAAAGAAAAAAAGATAAAATTTGCTGTCTAGTGTTTTTAAAGCTTTTTTTTCAGATAAAGTTTTAGAAATTTCCAGTTGATTAAATTTGCTATTTCAAAATTTGATTTTGCTACACCTGCTCAGTTTACTTAGTATCTTAATGTGTGAATTGTCCTGTGGATTCTAGTCAGAGTACAGCAGATGAGGATATTTGTTATAATTCTGTAAGAATTGATTTTAAAAGGAGTCTGTTTTTTCTGGGAGTCTATTTGACAATTGCAGATAAAGAACTATGTTGAAAATACAAATACTTTTTAAAACTGTGGGGGAAAAGTGCAATAAATAATTTTTGAAACTCTGGGAAAAAGCCCTACATTTACATAATATTTCCTTTTCTTTAGACAGTTTCAGTCTCTGTGTCTGTCCTAACCCTCAGCTGCATTGCTTTGGATCGATGGTATGCAATTTGTCACCCTTTGATGTTTAAAAGCACAGCCAAGCGAGCAAGGAACAGCATTATAATTATCTGGATTGTGTCCTGCATCATAATGATTCCTCAGGCTATTGTTATGGAGTGCAGCAGTGTGTTCCCAGGATTAGCCAATAAAACCACCTTGTTCACAGTGTGTGATGAGCACTGGGGAGGTGAGTCTGTCATTGACCATTCAAGCTGAATTTGTACTGCAATAAAGTAATCAAAATATCAGGAGATGTTAATATGAAGTCAAGTCATATAAACATAACACAAAATGTTCTTGATTATATAACCTTTCCCAGAACTATCATTTTTCAAATTCTATGAAATTTCTCTGAATTTCTTTTGTGTTGTTGAGACTTAAAGTACATTTTAAATCAAGTTTAAATGAATGAGGCTGACTTGTGTCTTGACCACGTTAATGCTTCCCAGAGGGTAGAGATATTCCCACCCTTAAATGCTTATGCTTATATAGTTCTGTGACTGGTGGACATCGCAGGTTTACAAAGACTTCAGTATTTAGCTTTAAGAAGTTAAAGAACAGATTTTCTGGTTACCTGATATTTTGCTAATTGCTGGCATTTGACTAGTCTTTTTAGAAATCTCCTGGGAGTTCAATGCAAATTACATGTCATTGCAGAATTAACAGAGATGTCATCAATATGGGGTAGTGAGTTAACCCAAAATTTGAAACTTGTCGTGGGCAAAATAATTTAAATAACTTTGTGAATGTAATCAGTTACAAATTGGTCCATACAAGAAGTGTAACCCTGCCCTTCCAGATCAGCTTTGAATCTAACATGTTCTGTATCTGAATGCAGCTGGAAGAAGCTTTAAGGATTGCCAGGGAGTCACTACTTCTATTTTGTCTCCGTTCACAGCAAGTGGTGTGAGCCACCCACCCGAATGGTTAAGGCTCGACTCTGGTGGGCCTTGGCAGACCTCCAGCACTAACAGAGTGCATGAGTTACATGCTGTGACTCTGACACTGGATATAATGGCCATCAGTAATGCCATTATTCACACACAGGAAAATAAAGCTGAGTTTGCCAAAATACATAACTAAAAGGTGCCTGTTTAATAGCCTTGAGTCCGACTAAAACACAATCAGATATTCTCCCAGAGCTGTCTCTGTAGAAGAAGATTCCAGTCTGTGAACAATTATGACAAAATACAACCAGATCACCTGTTCTTAATTATCATGATAAATTAGCTTAAACAGCCTGAACTGCTGAGGGCTCTTCCATGTGCTGTTCTGAAAGTTCCTTCCCTGCTAACAGCTTTCACAGAGCCACTGGAGGATTAATGAGAAGACACTGGGTATCACATTCCCTGTTCTTTATCTTCTTCATCCCAGTTAGTCCTCCGGGACAAGGCAGGGGGGCAGAGGTGGCAAGTAGCTTGCTGGCACTCATTGCTGACAAAGATGCGCTCCAAGTTTTTAAGTTAGAGGAAGCCCCTGTTAAGCTCTATTGTACTTGGTCTTTCATTGGAGAGAAAAAAATCTGCTCTTTACTTCTAGTGTTCTTTCTTCATCTGTGAAAAATTTTGTATCCCCGTCTGCTGCAGGATACTGCAGTAGTTATGTGACTATTTTCTTTCACAGCATTCATTCCAAGTACAGTTTTTGTCCACTCATTTTGGTGCAGAACCAATTACTCATGCCTTCATCACTTCAGGGTTAATTTTGCAGCAAAGATTCTTTTAAGCTCAACCTATAAAATGATGTGGTTAATTAATTAGGAAGTCAAGAGGACATTTCATCAGGGAACGTAATCTCAGAATTTCCAGATCTGTATTGGCCACTTTTTGAGTCCCAATGGGAAAGTGTTACTTTTGAACTACAGAATCTGTAGTAGGCTTAGAACTATTTTAAAGAGTGCCTCTTGTTCAGTTGTGCTGAAGTAGTTGCAGCCCAAAGATATGCCTGAGGTGAAGCACCCACTCTACAAAAAAACCCCAACAAAAAACAACCAACCCAAACTCCCATGTGCTTGCAAGACTCTACTCCTATGGAGTGTATTAGTCTAAACTTAAATCTACTGGTCTTCAGGTTATGATGTGAGCCTTCACTTAGATGTTTGGAGAGATAGAGAGGGTTATAATAAGGTACATATATAGAATCAATTCTTTTGTGTGTGGCTTCAGAAAGGAAGTTCAAACGCCCCAATTTTTAAAAATTATTTATATTGAGCATGAAAAAAATAATTTTATATTAAAAAAAATTCTGAAATGGGAAGCTTTTTGCTCCACTGAAAGATAACAATCCTATTTTTATCTTGCTGCTGATGCCTCAAGGTGTGTGAGGCAGTGGCGACCTGGTTCAAAACCCGGCACGGCAGCTTGGCTTAGCCCCCAAGCTGCTCGGGCCACAGACACACAGCACCAATATGGCAGATGATTAAAATGGCGTTTTATTGTTCTACTTTGTGGGGTTATATAGTCGAGGTGGTTTCTCTACGTCAGGAGGGGGGATGGTGGGATGGTAAAAGTTAGTAAGGGGTGGAAAGCTACTGGGGTTATGAAGGGCTGTATTGTTTAGAGAAATTCTTATCACAGAGGAATGAAGAGGGAGGAAGGTTACACGTTGCCTCCTGCTTTCCGTTACATCGCGAAATCTTCCGTTCGCTCTTGTCCCTATTCTACCACATTTCCCCCCCTCCCTTTACAAAAGAACGAGGTAGCTATACATACAGGCATAAAGATGAGGCACAAGGTAGCAACCTGAGAAGAGGAAGGCATTTGGTACACGTGAGCAGTGTGTACAGTTTTGCTCAGAGCATTTGTTGGTGGTGTAAAAACAGAATGTTGGCCCGTTCTAGACGGGTCTGGACAAAAGAGACCAATTTGTTCAGCAGGCACGGTCCAAAGGTAAAAGCTAAAAGCAACAAGCAACATTGCCAATGGACCTATCAAGGTGGAAATCAGTGTGGTGAGCCATGGCGATTGATTGAACCAGGACTCAAACCAACCCTGCTGAGCTTCCCTGTCTTTCTGTCTCTGAGCCAGTCTATCTCGGAGTTCTGCCATGGAGTCTCTGACGACTCCCGTGTGATCTGCATAAAAGCAGCATTCCTCTTTCAGGGCAGCACACAGGCCCCCCTGTTGCATGAACAAGAGGTCCAAGCCTCGCCTGTTTTGTAAGACTACCTCTGAAAGTGAGGAAATTGATTTTTCCAGAAAGGAGATGGATTTCTCGATTCTCTGCAAGTCCTCATCGATGGTCATTTGTAGCTGAGACAGTCCTTGGTGTCGGGTCGCAAGGGCTGAGACACCCGTGGCCGTTCCGGCTGCTCCCAGGCCAAGCAGCATTGCAATAGTCACGCCTGTTATTAATTCTCTCTTGTGGCGTCGGCCGGGTGCCTCAAAAAGGCGGTACATCTCCTCGTCTGAGTGGTACAGGACCCTAGGCACAATTAGGACTTGAACACAGAAATCAGTAGAATCATTGAACTTGGCAAGAGACACACAAGGACTCACTCCAGATTGCTGACAAACCCACATCCCAGATGCAGAGGGAACCACCCACTTATTTTTTCTGTTGGGCTTGACAACTTTGGTGCAGATGTTGTCTTTCTTTGCTAAAGTTGCATTGCCAAAACATCTGCCTTTGCCCGTGATTTGACTCAGGGTGATCCCCCTTCGGGGAGTGTCCCACCTGCACTGGTGAGGTGCGTCGGCTGTGGAGTAACTGAAGGGGATTTCTAAAGCAATTCCTTCATAGAAAGGGGGTTTAACATCATAACAAAGCCAGCAGGAATCAGTTAGGTTCGGGTTGGATTCGTTCAGGGATAGAAAAGTAGCTTCTAACATGCGAAAGACTGGATCTGGGTCAGATCCGGCTAGACTTATTTGGGAGGCGTCTGCATGACCGAGCAGGGTATCAGTGACCTCTGTGGGCAAGGCTTTGGAGTGGGTTGTGTTTCTCCCTTTCAGCACATCTTTAATAACTTTGTTGGGCCCGACCGCCCGGGATGCTCGTGGCTGAAGCTTGATAATTTTCACATTCACCCACTCTTTTGACCCTTGAATGACTACTGTCCATGTCCTGCCTGTGGCCCAACTAGGGTGATTTGGCTGCAAAACGGTCATGTTATAGTCAGTGCACCTCCGAACTCTAGAGAATTTGTGACGGTTCCGATAGAATTTTTCATAAAGGACGGCGGGTTGTTTGCAACCGGTGGGTGCCCAGGTGAATTGTAAAAATTCATCGGGCTTTTGAGGTTTCCACCCAGGTCCTGATGGTCTGGCATCTGTAACAATGGTTTCCATGTATTGGATGATAGTTGCAGCAGGATAGGAATGTCGGACCGGCATCAGTGCCTTGTCCACGGTGATCTGGCATATGGTCGGGCTATGTACAAAGCCCTGTGGCAGCACTTTCCACTGAAAGCGAAGGTTGGGTCTGTTGCCATTTGGGGACATGACAGAAAAAGCGAAACGTTCTTTGTCATCAGGGTGCAGGGGTATTGAAAAGAAACAGTCTTTGATGTCCAGCACTGCACATGGCTGCCCCTCTGGGATAGCTGAGTTCATGGGTAGCAGTGTTTGAACTGGGCCCATGGGTCCGGCTGTCTTGTTCACTTCCCTCAGGTCGTGGATGAGGCGGTAGCTTTCTCCAGACTTTTTGGGGATTACAAATACAGGGGTGTTCCATGGGCTGACAGAGGGTTCTATGTGACCCTTTTGTAGCTCACGGTGAACTAGTTCTAGTAAAGCTGCCATTCGAGGCTTTGACAAAGGCCACTGCTCCACGTAAACAATTTCTGATGATTTCCAAGTCAATTTGATTGGCAGCGGTGGATAAATTGCAGTGGCCCTCATGATAAATTTGTCATCTTAACTCCTAACAAAGCGAGGACGTCCCTTCCTATCAGGGGTGGAGAGTTTTGCAGAATGTAGGGGTAGATTGCTACCGTCTGTTCTGGTCCCTTATTTGTGTGAAGTGTCACAGCCACCAACTGGGTGCTTCTCCACGCCCGGGACGCCCCCCCCCCCCCACCGTTCACTGGGGGGACTTCTTTGAATCGCCAATGCTGGGGCCAATGTGCTTGGGGGACAATTGTACAGTCTGAGCCCGTGTCCACCCAGAACTGGAGCCCTATGATGTGGGGGTCCTGGCTGCCATAAAGACGGCAGGTCCCCCATATCATTAGGGGATCCTTCCTTATTTTCATTGCCAGGGCCACCCAGGGGTTCCGCCCTGGGGCGTCCCCTGCTGGCCCTGTGGCACAGGTGCGGCTTGCGGCGGTGGTGGTGCATGGGAGGGAGCAGCTGGCTGAACTGTGAAATTCTGCAATTGCATTGTCGGTGGGGGTGCACAACTGGCTGCCTCCTGTGGGGGCATGGTGAATGAAAGCCCCCCGCCCCACTGGGGGTTGGCATGGATGGGCCGCCTTGCATTCGCGGCGGGAGGGGGCTGGGTGCGGCCCGCACGCCCCCTCCCTCTCCCGTTTCCCTGGGGCCGGGACCTGCACTCTCTCGCGAGATGCCCTTTCTTCCCACAAGCCCAGCAGGGTCCCCTCATGTGTGCCTGGGACCGGGGCACCGCCGGGGGAGTTGTGTCGGCTGAGGACAGCTCGCTGTGATGTGGCCTGCCTGACCACATTTAAAACATGCCATGGCACTGGCTAGGGAGTGCACGGCTGCCTGGATAGGTGAGAGCTGCTCCTCCCGGACCACGTGTTTAATGATGTCAGCCAGGCTGGCTCCGATTGGTACTGAGCGTAAGATGTCTTTGGTGGTGGAATTACTCTGTTGTCTCAGGCATTCTATGAGTACTGGGCCTTTTGCCTCCGCAGGCAGGGTCGAGGCATCTACTGCTGCCTGTAAGCGGTCCACAAACTGTGTGAAGCTTTCGCTTTCTGCCTGCTTTATGGTGGACCACGGCGACGGTTTTGTTACCACGCGAGAAGCGGCGCGAATCGCTTCTCTTGCAGCCCGGTTTGTTGCTCTAATTTCCTCAGGCCGCAGCTGTGCGGCTTGTTGTTGGGGGGTGATGACATCATCATGCTTCCCTGTCAGCCTAGAGAGGCTTGAGCCGTGTAGCTGTTGCCCCACCCCCGAAGCCTGGGCTAATAGGTCTGTGCAGCGGTCTTTCCATTCTTGTTTAAAAACAATCATCCCAGCCCCGTTAAAAATCATGCGGCTTATTTGTATAATGTCAAAAGGGAGTAAACTGTCACTGCTGAAAAGGCCGTCTATGAGGGCAGAGACTAGGGCTGAATCCATCCCTTTCTCTGAAATGGCTTTGACTATTGCCTGTATCTCCTTGGGATTTATCGGGCTATAGGTTCTTTGTGGGTTCTCATCTGACCCCGTGATTCTCACTGGAAAAGCATGAACTCCTGTCATAGGGGCCCACTCAGCACAAGCGATTTTTATTTTTCCCCAATCAGTGAATTCATATTGTGGTTGCTTTTCAGCATGGTTTAAAGCGTTGTTCGTTTTCGCTTTAAACCGCGTTGGTCCTGCTGTCTCCGTCTCTGAGTCCGAGCCAGACTCCGAGAGCTCCGTGGAGCTCTCGCAACTGCTCTTGCCAGACTCAGAGTCGGAAGTGAACTGGAGGGGAACTTCCGGTTTTCTGCGCGTTTTCACGCGGCTCCGGCCCCGCTCCTCCCCTCGGGGGTGGTGCCGATCCCGCCCCCTGGGCTTGCCCTGCCGCCCACAAGGGGAGGTCTCTCCCTTGAATGGCAGCAGCATTGAGCACGGCTCCCGACTGGGCATGCGCCCTCTGCTGTTCTCCCGCGCACGCGCAACAGCCAACATCCGGGGCTCACATCCGAGCATGCGCAGTTCGCCTTCTCCCCGCGCACGCGCATCAGCCAACATCCGGGGCTCACATCCGAGCATGCGCAATTCCTCCTCTCTTTGTCTCTCCTCACCGGGAACCTCCGGGCCCCGCCCCTCCTCTTGGTTCGAGTGGGGGGGGGCGCCGGGACCCGCACCGTCTCCTCAGCCTCCTTCAACCTTTCTCTAGCCGTTCTTTCTACTTCCTTGGCTTCCCGTGTTAACTCCTTCCAAAATGATCCCTCAGGCTGTTGTGTTTCCAGCGGTGGGCTACCCATGTGCGGGGGGGAATCGGGGGGGGGAACCGCGGGGGTTTGGGAATGTTCCGCGGGGGGGTGTGGACCCGACGAGCTCGGCGAGAGGGTCGGGGGGTTTCCCGGGGGCCCCGGGGCGTTTGGGGTCGAGCTCGGGGGGGAGGGAGGCGCGCCCGGTCCCCGCGAGTCCCCGCACTCAGAGAAGCCGCTTTCTGTCTCCGTCTGCGTCGTGGCCCCCACCCCCAGCTTGGGAATGGCTAATAGGCACACGCGCGCAGCGTTCCAGACTTCTTGTTGCTCTAAAGCTTTGCGTAGAGCTTGTTCTACTTTCCCCCATGCCTTAAGGGCTTTGCCGCTCCCTGAGGTTTTCGTTTCCTCAGCTAATGCGGCCGTACACTTCTCCCAGATTTCTGAATGTAGTATTTCCACAGGACTACCAATTGTCCCAAGTTCCATAAGCCTTGCCATAGCAAGGTTAAAATCTTTGAGCTTGCACTCAATCCCCCACTGTTTATGAAGTAGACTTACGACCTTCGCTATGGCTTCCATGGTAGCCGCGGGTCCAGGGACGTCTCCCTCGCTGCACTAGTCCAGCTGTGCAGCCGCCGGCGTCTCAGTCCAGGCGATCCCCGAGTCCCGGGTTGTACTCAGCCTCCCGGGTTTCCCGGCACCATTTGATGCCTCAAGGTGTGTGAGGCAGTGGCGACCTGGTTCAAAACCCGGCACGGCAGCTTGGCTTAGCCCCCAAGCTGCTCGGGCCACAGACACACAGCACCAATATGGCAGATGATCAAAATGGCGTTTTATTGTTCTACTTTGTGGGGTTATATAGTCGAGGTGGTTTCTCTACGTCAGGAGGGGGGATGGTGGGATGGTAAAAGTTAGTAAGGGGTGGAAAGCTACTGGGGTTATGAAGGGCTGTATTGCTTAGAGAAATTCTTATCACAGAGGAATGAAGAGGGAGGAAGGTTACACGTTGCCTCCTGCTTTCCGTTACATCGCGAAATCTTCCGTTCGCTCTTGTCCCTATTCTACCACATGCTGCCTTTTTAATGAATAATTCTTCTTTTAATGAATAGTTCTTTAATGAATAATGGCAATGCTAGTTATAATGGCATTGCTAGTTATTCTGCTGGTGCATTTCAGATATCCTTAAAAAATCTCCATGTTCTAATAATAGCTTATCACAGTAACTTGAAAGAAGAACCTTTATGTGCATTAAGTTACAAGTAGACTTCTCAGAATCATGGAATTGCTTAGTAAAAGTAGAGTTAACCATATGTTATCAATGAGGATAATATATACATATATATATATACACATCCCTTTCAGACTGTTGAGAACAGAGTGTCATTTAAAAATAGTTGCCATTCTGTTGAAAGTATCTAAGGACTCTGAGTTAGGCCAAAGCATAGAATATGCAGTTTTTCTACTGAAAATTAGGGTTTGAAATCACAAAGGGCCCCAAAAAGAACAAAAGAACATGGTAACAAGGCAGCATTTTAAAAAGACTGTCTTAAAGCCAGAAAAAGAAATAAAGAGCTAATATTTTTAAAGAAAATAGTTGCATTTTGGTTGGATTTTGTTTTGCCTTTTTTGATTATGCAAATATATAGAGTCAAAGAAAGAGCTAACAAGGAGGATGTTGAAGCAGAAAGAAATTCATGCTACAAATAACCTTTATTTGCAAAGTGAAAGTGGAGATGTAGATGTTGCACACACTCAAGAGACCCTGAGAAAGTCCTGTAGGAGAGTCAATTTAGGGATTGTATTTGGGTGTTTATTGCTTTGTTTAGAGCTGCATATAATTAATGTTGTCTAAAATTAGAGTACATCTGATAAAATCTTTGCAGAGTATCATGTACACCATATGTTCCAAGGATGTTAAACTGTGAATGTTCAAGATTGGAACTGCAAAAAGAGGATGCTTAATGAGGCTTTCCAAAGTGTTTTGGAAGTCTGTGGTAATTCTGGGACCCCAGGGCCACTGAAACATGAGGTGCTATGGAGGACTAGCTGGAAGCCATGTCCAGGAAGATGTCAGAGGTGCCAAAGCAGGAGACAACACTGTACCCTACACAGACTTAGGACCAGCTGCTGAAGACCATAGAAGTCTGATGAGTGTCTGGAGGGAAGGTCTGATCAGCACTGTGACACTTGGGCTCCTTAATAGTGAACAAATAGTCGCCACCCTGACTAGTAAGATTTGAGCATGCTCTTGGAGAGCTGCCAGTGACTGCAAATGGAGCAATATTTCTGCCTAAAACAGGGCTCAATTTCTTTATAATTGCTTCTGGCATTCCTGAATGTAAAATTCATTGCCAACTCTAGGCTGAGGGTTTTTCATTTTGAGTACTGTCTAATAACAATATTTTATTTGGGAATGCAGAAGGATCCAACATGTGACCTACGCAGGCTCACTTAAGGAGCCAGAGTTGGCCACAGTTCTATAATAGCCTGTAATTGCTATGTGCTGAGTTTGATGATAAAGTGCCAAAATAAAAGAAAAGTAAATTAAAATGAGTTCACCATGTGTCCAAGTCAGCTAAGTACATTGTCTTAGAGCTGTTCAAGAAGAGATTGTTAGCCAAAGTGCATTAGCCAAGCCCTTTGCAAATGATAAAAAGAATATGGAGATAATCCTTTCTCAAAACTACATGGTTAAATGGAAACAAAGGGAAGACTTTGTGTTCCATTTCCTCTTAGACTACTCATACAATAGTACAAAAACACATTGTCTTAATTCTGGAAAACAAATAGCTGGAAATTGCAGTACTACAAGAAGCTTTATACATCCTGTTTATTGAAGTGCTCAGAGTTTAATGAAAAATTTGTGGGATATTTTAATGCAGAAAGAAGTCAGAATACTTCTAATATTAAATTATGCTTGCTGTTGTTGTAAGTTGAAAACTCAAGCACAATATATTAAGTTCAAAGATGTAATTTTAGTATTAGCTAACTGTAAGTACTCTGACATAGGAACTTAGTTTGGAAGCACTGCATTGTGTGGTCGATTTTTCTCTGCTGTGGGCACCCACTTCCTATCATCCCTAATTGTTAAGCTTTATTTAAAAAATATACACTTTTAGTTGCATTGCTTCTCCATATTAGTAACTCCAAAACCTCATAGGTATCTTCCTGAGACTAGGGAACCTGGGAACTCTACTAATATTTAACAAACTTGATAGTCTTGTTTTTCCATATTCTTAAGAAAGCTGTCATGAGTACTAATTTCGTTAAGCACCTGTGGCTTAAGGGACTATTTAATTTGCTGGCCATATCAAAATGTTTTGAGTCTGTTTATTTCAGTTTGATTAAATAAGTATATGTATGCATGTAAATATATATATCTGTATTTTCACAAATATAGTAAAATTTTGGCAAAAATCCAGAAGTTGTAGTTTCAATCTACCAATGCCAGGCTGGGACTGGAAGACAGTGTGGAGAAGACAGCTTTAGAAAATTTTAAAATGCGTTTAATAACCCCTGCAGTAGACAGAATAAAGCTTGTTTTAACATGCTGATCCTTTATCGGGTAATTACATTGTATGAATGGAGCTGAGTAGGAATGCTGATCTGAACCCAGTCCAACCCCTATGACCACCTGTTTGCTTTATGTTTTATTCTCTCTTTTCAATAGAATAGCAGCCAGAGACATGAGAGTCACTGTTTTATTCTTAAAGGGATGGTTACTCCAGCTAAGAACAATCTTCCCCTGTCCTGAAGTCCATTTTGTGACCATAGAAGGCAAGGACACTTTTCTCCTCTTCTGCTTGGCAGTAAGAGTTTCAGCCGTCCCAGTCAGGCAGGACCACAGACTGATTGATGTTTCCATTCAAGGAGCCTGGAACTCCCTTGATAAATGAATGGTATCCTTAGCCAGCCCTCCTCCTTCTTACTGCTGTGATTGTCAAACAGCTTTAAAGCTTTTCTTTGGCTTGAGAAGCTAAACAGAGTCATGCTTCTTAGGGAAAAGTTCTGCAAAGGGTTTTGCCCTGGGTGGAGGAGGGACAGGTTTCCTTTGATGTTTAGCAGCTGGCACTTTCCAGGTGGCTAAACTTCAAAGGCAAGTGTTAGGATCTCCCTCCAACCTGGTCCTCAGTTCTTTGTAGATAGCTAGGCTCATTTAATGTTTCACTTTACTTGGAATGCTAAATTGGAAGTCATAAACTCCAGATGGCCTTTTAAATATGTACCGTCCTACCTGAAAGGGGCCTGGCTGCCGGCAGAGCACTGATGAGGCAGGTGGCACCTCCTCCTGAGCAGAAAGAATGTACTTTCAATTCTGACCTCCTGTGATCCCAGTAAGTCACGTTACTCCAGTTTCTCCTTAATCTCCCCACCTGTGAAGCATGCATGTCTGTATTTCCCTGGCTAACAGGACTGCTGTGAGGCTGCATTTTCTGGAATGCGGAAGCAATTTTGAGATCATCAATCAACATATAATCCCAGGTTAATGCCAATTATAAAATACCTGCCCCAAATGGTCTGGCTCCCCAGGAACACTGACAAGAGTTAGTAGCTGCAGCTGCTGGTTAGGAGTTGGTAAGCTACAGGATCTTAGAGCAAGTAAGAAGTAAAATACTAATCTGAATTTTTTAACCTTGATCCATCTAAACTATCAAATGTCAGTGGCAGCATCTCTATTACCTTTGGTTAGTGAATGAAATGCCGAATGAATGATTGGCTGGAAGAACATTGGCTGGATTTTGCTGTAGCAAGTTTCCACCACAATGACAATTGTGAGATTACTCAAATCGGCATTTGAGAGTGAGCCTGGAATTAACATGATGGTGCTCTTCTCCCTGCTATGAGAGCTATGGGGAAAGTCTTTATATATCCTTCTCTGATCAAACTCTCAGAGATTGTCCTGGCATGCTCTTCTTTGATAGGGTCCACAGCCTCACTCACTTTAGCAGCCAGAAAATAATTTTGATGCACCAAAGTTGTGATCTCATGTAACCATTTCTTTTCTTTCTTCTGTGTGTTCCTTTTCTTTTTCTTCTAAATTAAAACAATCAGTACAGAATTTCACTTGTAGATCTTATAATCCTGAAATATTTGGAAATTCTGGAAATTAACATAAATTTTCCTTCTTTACTCTAGCCAAGATGCAATGCTGTGGATTATCTTGCAATTTAACTGCTCATGGGGTGCAGTTTCTCTCCTTCTATTTATTGTTACTCTCCATAATGTTCATTCCTTTTCTGCGGCCATCCATAGATGTTAAGTTGTAATTAATACCCACGATTGATAATAGCAAATGACATTTAATGTTACAAAAGAGAAGACAAGTTTTCAGGCACTGCACGTTCTGGTATAAACTACTGATGGAGCTAAAGATCCAACATTCTTAAAACTCTGTACACTCACAGCACTTTTGAGATGGTTGTCTCTAAGCAAATAACATTCATAAGTTGTCTTTTGAAAAGAGATACGTGGGAAACTAGAACGCAATGGTACCAAAGTCATTATTGTTAAAGCTGAGTCAAAAACCATCTTGGAGATTTCCTAGGCTTTAAGCAATTGTATGTACTGATTCTATTTTTTAAATGTAATCATAATAATTAATTACTGAGTCTTAATCACATATATTCTGCCACCAAAGAGTGATTTATGAAATGCCTGTCTCTCCTCCCATCAGTGTCCTGTGTGCTATAGTTTGCATTTGCAGTCTTTATATGTGAGAGACTGTGCTCAGGGATATATAGCAGCCTTTGCAGAATTAAAGCTAAAGACAGTTACTCAACCTGTTAAATATGTCAAGGTGAGGTAGGTTGGATGATTACTTACCTATTTTTAAATAACGAATTTTTTCATTTTTAGATAACAAAATTAATCCATCACTGTTTTAACAAAAAGTAAAACTTCTTAAGACTTTATATGTAAAGTAATACTATGATAAGAAATCAGTAATGTGATATAGGAAGTCCTTGAGATAAAAAACATGTTTCTAATAGAGTGTATCTAGAAATGATTTAAAAGCAATCTTGACCATAATATTATGGAATACATCTTCCATTATATCCTGTTAGGTTGAAAAACACATGCATATCTCTATGAATAAATGTTCTTAAGGTGATTTTGAAATGTATGTATATTTAAATGCATCTTTCCTATTTGAATCTCTTTCCAGCTGAGGTTTACCCCAAAATGTATCACACATGCTTTTTTCTGGTGACATACATGGCACCACTGTGTCTTATGGTGTTGGCCTATCTGCAGATATTCCGAAAGCTGTGGTGTCGCCAGGTAAGTCACTTAGCACTGCCTCTGTTTACTTGCTCCTGCAACTTGGTGCAGATTCCCATAAATCCCATGTTGTCACTTAGGACTTTGATTTTTTGATCCATGCTGCTATACAGCCACCTTGGATAGGCAATGAGATGTACTGAAAAATGAAGGCAGTCAGAATGTAAGCGCCTTGCTTGTGTCTGGGGTTAGAGAGAATGAAAGCAAAAGGCAACAGAAAAGTTGAATATAGGTAGAAGAAAGATCTCCCCCACTGTATCTGAAATGCTTACCAAAATACCTTTGGTGACCTTATTTATACTGCTAAAATAGCAGTATAAATATAATAATACTATAGCAGTCAAAATAATATAATATAATCCTAACAATATAATATAATCCTATAATCCAAAACAATATAATATAATCCTATAGCAGTCAAAATTTAAGGTTGACCACCTCATTTTGTTAGTTTTATTTTTCTTATTCTGGTAAGGCAGGTCCAATCTGAACAAAATTTAAACTAGAAGGTCCAACTATCAGAACTGGGAGACTGGAACTGCCTGATGTGAAGCTGGCTGTTATCAGTAACATTTGATGTGAATTGATGAAAAATAATTGACACGACTTCTAACGTGAACATCTGTATTTTTCAAGCTTTAAATTAAAAATTCAGGAAAGAAAACAGGAACACAAAACAAACAAACAAAAACACTCACCAAGCAGGCAAACAGACAAAGAACCTTTGAATTTAAGTGGCAAAAAATATTTAGTTTTTTCAGGAATCTTTAAAAAATATTTCGTGGGTATGAACTGTAAGCTGTCATGCACAAGTCTATGGTGCTCTCTGCTGTCTTCTGCTTTGTCCAGGATTTATCTATAGCTGTAGTCCACCACCAGCTGCCCTGTCATTCTGTAAAGAACAACAAACTCCTCCTGTTGAAGAAATGGTGCAAGATATTCCCTCTCAAGTGGCTCTAACAATGGTTGATATTTCCTTCAACATATGGGCATGAATCATTTCTCTCGCACCAGTATATCAGATACTATCCAAATTTGAGGCTGTTCTGGGCAGGGGATAATATCTGCCCCATCAGGAACATTTTTTATGCAGTTCAAATTAATTCATCAGAGAAATCACAAATAGACTTTAGATTTCTAAATATATATATGATAAAATTAAAAATCAAATCTTATACTGACAGAATATATCTCTTGCAGGTAACTCAAATACAGGAAATACCAAATCCACTTTAAGGCTTTTTGTTATTTTCCATAACTCATAACAGCAATTACTGTCACTTCTAATCAGATTAGGTTAAACCAGAATTTCTGTTTGTTGTGCTCGTCAGCTTTAAATTATTATTTTTGCTTTTAATTTCTTAGATTGATAAGATTAAATAACAAGATAGCTTGGAGATTAAATTTAACCTTTACAATTTGAGGGGACTCTTCTCCAGAACAAAGGAATTCTTGCTTAGTTTTGTAATTAAATTCAGTCTAACATAGCTCTAATATGCTCTGCTTTGCTGAATCCATCCTGTATCACCCAATGACTTTACCACCATAATCCCTCTTAACCTTCTCTTCTGTACCTTCTTTACAGTCTGCCTACCCTGTCAAGCTCTTAATTAACTAAGTTAATGCAATGCAGTTGTTCTTAACCTACACGTAGCATGAAAATGCTGGCTCAGAGGCAGAGGAGAAGTTGAATGACTGAAAACCAACCTTTTTTGGGTCCCCCCCACCCCCTTCCACTCCCCAGTTCTTTTAGCTGGTCTATTTGTTCTTCACAATATTTATTCTCCCTATTTGTCTTGCATGCTGAAAAGGTTAGGATGATCCTTTTTCAGTGGCAAAAAGAGAAATTCTACTGCAGGCTTAGTGCTATCAGTGGTGCCAAATTACAGATGTCTCTCTGCCTGGCATAGATGATGGCACTATGTATAAGAGGCTGCACTAAGTGAAATTAAAACCACTGCACATCTATTATCAACTGTGACTTGGCTGCAGGCATTAGGCACTTTCCTAAGTGCAGCAGGTGTGCTGTAATCAGTCATGTAGCACAAATGAATGCAGTGCTCTAAGTGTATTCTTTGGTAACAATTTCAATTAAAAAATCACGCTGTTTACCAGAACTTCAGTTAAATGTAGTGATCCTATTTCAAGGTACAATGAGATTTTAAGATTTATATGATAGAAAAAACACAACAAACAGTAGATACTCTCTATGCCCTAAATTTTTTCTAAAGGTTCTTTTTTAAAAATGTAATGTGTTGTGCATGCAAGTTTTCAGATGAAAATTAGACTATTGATTTACAAGTTATTGTTACCATACATTGTGTAAGAGCTCTTAAAACTTCTGATTGTGTAATTCAAGCAGATCTTTGAATTAATAGAGACAAGGACAGTCACGCAAAAAATACTAGACATGTTGGTAATTTATCTTAATTATTAGCAAGGAAGTAGTGATTTAGAAGTCTATGTTCTTGTGCAGATTTTAAGTAGATTAAAAACAACTTCTGAAAAGTAGAACTGAATGGACTTAGGATGAAAATGTTGATACACAATTTGTATTATCGAGTTCAAAGTATGCTTCAATTTAATGATGTCCAAATGCATTGACACTAAAACCCACTTGTATTAATAATTAGGAACTCTATCCATTTTCATTTTGGTAATTGGTAATACCCTTCCAATCTTTGCAAGTTGATACTACATTTGAGAGATTTTCTTTGGTTATAAACCCCTTGATAATTATCTGAGGGGATAGAGAAAAGGTGCATAAGATAGTAACTCTAAATTGCAGTACTTGTTTATTCACAGCAAATAGGCTTTTCATAAAACATTGGAATTACCCAAATGCTCCAGAATTATCTTTATGACTGATTCATTACCAACAAGCAAATATATGCATTATGCTCCCATGTGTACACTTGTGTATACTTGTACATACATAATCATAGAATCATAGAAACATTTATCGTGAAAATGACCCTGAAGATCATTGAATCCAGCCACAGACCTAACACAGCCAAGTCCACCACTAAACCATGTCCTTAAGTGCCACATCTAGTTATCTTTTAAATACCTTTGGGAATGGTGACTCAACCACTTCCCTGGACAGCCTGTTCCAAGGCTTGACAACCTTTTCTGTGAAGAACTTTTTCCTTATATCCAAACTAAACCATCCCTGGCACAACTTGAGGGCTTTCCTCTCATTCTGTCACTTCTCTGCTATACCCCACAGCTAAGTAGGGTAAATCCCTTGCAGTAGGACAGATGTGCCGTTATGAAACTGATAACTGCTGATTTCAGCTGAATGTGTGGCAACCCACAGTAGAAGTGCAAGGGGCTGAGTGGTTTTAAGTCCATAGATACATTAGTAAAAACTAAATGTTATAACTTATCCTCAGTTTTGCTTCATTGATTTCCTGCTTGTTACAAGGCAACTTTGCCAAAATGTTCCAATAGTTGTAAATCAGGTTTGAAGTTTGACATAAATGCTGAACTAAGGGCTTGTCTGAGCAAGGAAGATATTCACAGCACCACCCCCCGCCCCACCCGGCCCCAACAAATAAATAAATAGACCAAACCCACAAAACAAACAACAACAACAAAAAACCCCCAACCCCACAAAATCCCACCAAATCCCCAACATAGTAGCTTTTCTAGAACAATTCTGTATGTGCATGCTTTTTAGCTTACTTTTATTTTTCTGAAATAAACATCAAAAATTTTATCCTTTTCTGGTTGGTTTGTATGGATAAGGCCTGTTTTTTTTTAAAGAATGTTACAATAGACAATGTGACCTTTCCAGATACTTTTGAACATGACATATTTCACATGTGATTAGTCACCCCACACACAATTGTACTACACATAAATAAAACTGTATTTCTATCCAAAAGGTTTTCACACTGTATGACATTGAAAACATTATAAATGTAATAGTAATAGAATTCTCTGAGAAAGTCCTTGACATCTGCAGTCTTTCACATTTTGCTTAAGGCAGGAAGTAATTTAGAAGAACTGAAGCAAAATTGTTTTACTTGGCTTGGCTTTTGTGAGGGCACAGAAAACAAAAACCAATCTTTTTTTTAATAGCATGGTGCTACACATACTCATTGCAACATGTCTTTGACTAATCTAATTCTTCCTGTGTCTTGGCACTTTTCCATGATTTCCCTCAGTTTTGAAGAACTTTGCAGAGAGATCCACGCTTCAGCTGCGATTTCTTCAGCTACTTCACTGTCATCTAGGTTGCATGTATGGAAGTTTTATGGCACTTAAAACTAAGCAGGCTTTAAATCCTTGTTTTCCAGTACTGAAAAACTGTTTAGTATCTTATATTATCAGCATATTAATGGGAAAAACTCTGCTATACAAAAAAAACTTTTAATGTAGAACTTTATAGGAACATAATTGCAGCAATAGGGTTGGCAATTCTGATAGTCTGAAGATGCGAGCAAGACGAGGTATGTGGGAAGAAAGAAAATTTGAGGACATCGGTTCATACCTATGTATAAAACAATTTTTTATGCAGTCCCTCTAGTGTGTCTGAAATTTGGTTTGTTTCTTGCAGCTACATCAATTAATTTAATTAAAAAATCCTTTTTATCCCTGTGAGCTTACATTGTGTATGTCACTGTGTTTATTTTTCTTGTTATATCTACAGACAAAATCAGTTTTTAAAAATGTTTTTCAAAATGCCCCTTATTTTGTCTTCCTTAGATCCCAGGAACTTCTTCTGTTGTTCAGAAGAAATGGAAGCCTCAGCAGCCCTCAGCACAGCCCCGAGGTCTGGGACAATCAACAAAGTCAAAGATTAGTGCTGTGGCAGCTGAAATAAAACAGATTCGTGCAAGAAGGAAAACAGCACGTATGCTAATGGTTGTCCTTCTGGTTTTTGCACTTTGCTATCTACCAATTAGCATCCTCAATGTCTTGAAAAGGTAAACTTTACCCCCAAATACAAACACCTAGTAAAAGCTTTCTGTCTAAAAAAATCCTCTGTTACAAGATTTCTTTTATTCTGGAAGATACTTTTGAAGGATAAGCTTACTTATTGCATGATAAAGAAGTGGAAAATAAGCATACAATTGCAAGAAAATATTATATATAACCTATCCAGAGTACTTAAACTAGAAGCCAGATTGTGGAACTCTTATTAGCAAGATCTTCCTCCTGAAAATGATCCAGCCTATCTCCTCATTAAACCTTGTCATTTACATGGGATTACAGCTTGTTTGCTGTAAATGCCCCCATGGACATGCAGTCACCTAAAGCAGCAGCTGAAGGTTAGCAGCAGAGCGCAGTATTGTGGCTTGGCTGCAAGGACTGTGAAATGCTGAGTTCAAACCTAAGTGACTCATGTATAGTTTTGAGGCATTAGGCTAACCCTTCAGTTGATCCTATGAAGCTATATTCTCTTTTTTTATCCTTTTCTCCCTGTTCATTTGGTACATAATGCTGTGCACTCTTTTTGTACAGTGCCTGACAGACTGAGGCTTTGGTAAAGTTACCCCTCATGAGCCCTCTGGAATCCCAATAAATAATGGCATGTAGTAGAAGATTTGAACATCCTAAAAAGTAATGAGCATGTTATTGGTGCTTTTTTAATTGGAATGTTATTGAAACATTTTCATTTTTAAGGGATAGTTTCAAGATTTAAATACATTCCACTCAATTCAGGCCCTTTCCTGAGGCCTAATTTAAATACTTTTCATTCTCAAGTCCCTTCATAGAAAATGTAGAGAGAAGATTATTTTCAGAAGATGGTTCAGGGCACCTATAACCTGAAACAGAGGAAATATGCAGGCTGCCTCAACAACAATAGCAGAGTAGGCCTGGAGTTAGATTTTCACTTAAAGGGCAGAAATTATGTGTAAAGAGTCTGGGAAATGCAGTTTTCCCTGAAGGACAGAAGCTGCTACAGTAGTCTCAGCTTTGGGGCCAGTTCAATGCCTTTTCAATTCCAGAGAGATGTGGAGAGTGGCCTAGAGAGTGTACTGGAGAGTGGGCCTAGAGCCAGGAACCTCAGTGACATGAGTGCATCAAAAGCAACTTTTCCTGTCTTTTCTTGGCTTATCTGAGACCAAATGACTTTGGTTACTCGGCAGAAAAGTTGTGCATTTTCACCATAGCAAACTGAAGTCTCTGTTGTGCTAAACCACCAAGGCAGAAGGCTGAGGGGTGGGGAGAAGATTTCATTCTCTCAAGTAAGAGAGCACTGCTGAATCAGCCTTTCTGTGGTACTGCAAATAGGTCATCAGAGATAAAATTAGGCTAGAAGTTGTAAAATCTTTTTACATCGATTCTAATTTTGCCATCTTTCAGGTTTGCTTTTCTCTTTCTGTAGGGTTTTGGGGATGTTTAATCACGCTGATGACAGAGAAACTGTGTACGCCTGGTTCATGTTCTCACACTGGCTTGTATATGCAAACAGTGCAGCCAATCCTATTATTTATAACTTCCTCAGTGGTAAGTTACAGTTACCTAGAATTCAAGTTCAATGTGTAATTCGAATGCAATGAGCCATAGCAAAGATTAATGACTGTGTAACATCAGATCAGCTCCTCCAGTGGGAGCTAGATCCTCTTCCTAGAAGAAGTTGCCTGAAGTATCTCATTACCTTCAGGCTATCTACCTATAAGTAACCTAGACAGTGCCAGGGCCTGAGTCCAAGTGCTAGAGTGTGACTGCCCATGACACTGATGTGGTAGAGAAGTTCCTGGCATGACTTTGATCTGAAACAATTACCATTCCTCTAAACACTCCCTGGATGCTGTCTGGCAGGTAACACAGTCCAGGGGCTGTCCCCAGCAGGCATGTTATATGCAGGTACTGGGATTTGGAGGCTGTGAATTTTTCATAGTACTTGCATGACCAGACTGTGCCACCTAGGTTCAACTTGAAAGAGTCAGCCAGGATGCTGCTTGTATGTATCCTTAGTATGGATTTGTCTTAGTTTGTATTTGTGTCATTTGACTTGGAGAGCAGAATCAGAACCTGAACTGGTAGTATTGCAGCTAAATACAAGGAGGCAAAACCTATTGATCCTCACTACATATTGGCCCACTGTAGGTTTTTGTGGTGTGTAGTATGAGAATGATCTGTACAATTTCCTCTGAGCCCTAAAAGCATGGGACTCTCAAACATTGTGAGTCTCCTTTTAAAATCTATTAATGATGAAACACAAATTAGCCATGCTCTCTCATTTCACATGTCAAGTAAAGATTCAATCATTTAAGCCTATATTTGCTCAATTATTTTTTTTGTTACATATGTAATTAATCAGCAGACTATCTATGACTTGATTTCATTAATCATTCTAGTCTGTCCATTCTGTCTAGCCAAGAATAATTCAGTCTTCACATCACACTTCGCACATCTTCTTAGAAAGGTTATCTTTTTTCTGTCTTTCTCCAAGATGATTAAAATGTGATTTTCTACTTCTGTATTAGAAGAGCATCTGGGTGGTTTGCATTAATTTTGCTTTAGATAACTCCTTTATATCCGAATCTATAAAGTTTGATGAAATGCAGTTTATAGTACAATTTATTTCATGAGTCATTTTTGTGGTTGACAGGGAAATTTAGAGAAGAATTTAAAGCAGCATTTTCCTGTTGCATCTTTGGCATTCGCAGCCACCATGACGAACGGTTCACCAGAGGTCGTGCCAGTACAGAGAGTCGGAAATCCTTGACCACCCAGATCAGCAATTTTGATAACGTTTCAAAACTTTCAGAACACGTTGTATTGACCAACATAAACACAATTCCATCAAATGGTACTGCATCTATTACCCACTGTTAGTATACTGGTCCCTATGCCTTTTGATCCCATAGAAGTGAATTCTAATTGTGCATACGTCAATACTGGGATCTGAGCACAAAGAGAAAAGGGTGTTTAAAATTAGGAACTGATTGTAAGAAAAGAAAATTAAAATAAATATTTTATAGAATATGCCATAACTTTGATTATATATTGATGAAAGAAAATTTCATCACATTATTTCAAAAGCTGTGTTGCAGATAGGGAGGCAGTAAAGCAATCATATTTTATACAAATATTTTCTTTGGATCCCTACTTCTTTTAGACTCCTAAGTAAATAAAGAACAGGTACCTGAAAGTATGAAAATTATTTTCTCTATCATTGGACTGTGTTTATAAACAGCTGTATTCTACTCTGATCTAATTATCTGAAGTTGTGGTATATTTTATAACAAATATTTTACAAAATTGGTTGTACAGATTAAACTACCTCAATGTTCTTTACTATTTCAAATCATCTGCTTAGCATACATTCTGGTGTGAGTTAGGCTGATCAAATAAGAAATTCATATGAATTTATTTTCCAATGTTTTCTGTTCTTTTTCCTGTTAGGTAGGCTATTGCATGTGTTCAGGAACAGCTGGGAAGCTACTTTTCACTTACTGTAGAAGAAATGGGTTTTTTTGCCTGAATTCATTAGTGTTGCCATTCCTTTATGTACGGCACAAGCAAAGTTACAAATATGAAACCCATATGACACTGTGGCTTTAAATTATATTTTACCCTTTGTTTTTCATTTATCATCATTCTCTTCTCTCTGTCCTCTGCTCATGGCAGGGGAGTTGGACTAGATGGTCTTTAAATGTCTCTTCCAACCCAAACTATCGATGATTCCATGACTGACTTGTAAAGAGGAAGCTGTGGCACTCTGCTGGTCAGAGGGGCATCTGAATAAGGAACCACAGGACAGTTTACTAAATAGCACATATTAATAAGTAGTGGAGCATATGAAAATGTTGTAAAGTGAAAAAAAAATCAAGATTTATGCATCATAAATGCCCTTAGTCTTCAGTCAAGAAGCTTTCACTTAAAATATTCGAATGCAATTTGAAACATTTTCTGAAAGACCATTTTGTTAATAAATTGCCACCTGCATAGTGTCCAGAGAGAGACAGTCAGAGAGTGAGTTAGTCAGCCACCTGATACAAACAGTGAAATGATCTTAACATCTTTATTTTCTCTACAGATATCCCAGCTATGCTCAGCCCATTGAAATCAGGGGAACTGCATCTCCACATACCAGGGATGAACATGACTTCAAATATAGATGAAGCCATGAGGGTTTCTGCAGAAGACGCTGTCAAAACAGAGAATGCAGAGTGGGTTGAATTCGTCCCTAGCATAACTAAACTTACTTCGATGGAGTTACAGCAAGGATGATTTTGGCTCAATACACTCCAACCACCAGAGTGTCACATGCTTTTAGCTGTGGTACAGACTACAACTGGACAAAGGGATTCTTTCAAAATAACTGCCTATCCTCTTTCTTCTCAGTCTTACAGAAACCTACTTACCTCAGTATGAGCTAAAGAACATGTCTTTACAATTCTTTTTAAAGATTGGATTGTATCATACTTTGTAAATAATGTAGATATTTATTTTTATATATTTTAGATGCTGTGAAATGTTCTAAAAATGTATCATATAAAGAAATCTAAGTATTTGAAAGAAGTCTCAAACATCATTTATTTATATCCTCTTTCTATAAATGATTGACTCACGTACAAGGAATGCTTACTTATGCACTAGTGATATTCTGGCATTACTTTGCACTTCTTTTTCTGCAAATCCACTTGTAGTAAGTTCTATGTTTATTATGGAACTTCAGATTGATTTGGGGAGAGCCCACATTACTTTTCTAAGTACAGACATGCTTCTAAGATGTGAATCCAAAGTGCTGAAAGTCACACGTTTTCATAAGACTACAAAATAACCTTTTTTTTCTTCAGATTTGAGTGCCTAAAAAGTAACCATTTAAATAAAACTTATGTGATGCTCAAAGGTGCTATAGGCTCAAAATTCCTACTCAGGCCAAAAGGAATAACAAGTGTGAGCACCCCTGAAGGATAGGACATTTTAACTTTGGTAGCTCATTTTAGTCCATAATGTGTGTAAGTGTTGCTCCAGAAGATCTCTGAAAATCGTTAAAATAGAAAATATCAGTTGTGTTTCTTGTTTTCGTGACGTCTCTCTCAACTGCCGTTTAATACTAAAGATACAATCAGTTAACAAATTTATATATTTATTTATGGGATAATCTCTTTGGCCTGGGGCTTCCTACTATGTATTGTATTTTTGTCCTTAAAGGATAAAGATGGTGCATCACTGAAGACAGTCTTCTAGAAGAATGTGGTCTACTGGTTAGAAAAAGGCTAATCAGAACCTGAGATACAATTTCCCTGTGGCACTATTCTTGCATTTCAGTCCAGATTTTTCAAAAGAAAGGGTAAGATGAGAGGGAGGACTGTTTTTTCATTAAAAAGGATTTGGCATAGAAAGAAGACAGCCTCATGTATTCAAATGTTTCTATAAAGCCAATTATTAGTAGACCAAATGTTGTTTGATTAACTTTTGTAAATATTTTTTCTAGGTTTTCCTTTGACCTAATGTCATGCAATGTACATTCTATCATGGCAAATATAGTTTTATGAAGTGTTCAAACTTTATGCTTTAGCCTTCCCCAACAGCTGTTTTACTCGACATTGTTGCAATTACTCCTAGTTTACATTGGTGTTAAGTGAGAGAAGAGGATTTGCATTCATTTGTATATTAAAGTTTTCTATTAAAAGAGAAAAAAGAGAATACTCTTTTTTTAATTAAAAAAGAATAAAGAAAAATATCTAAATGGACAGGATGTTTCACTATCAAATAAAATAGTAGGAATTTCAATATTCCAATGTGTAAGCTTAACATTTAAGTATAGCTATTATATCAGTGTTATTTAGAAATTATTTCACTTTATCTCTTCTAAGAAAATAAAACCCAAATAACAGTGGAAAGCACAGCAGGATTTGATTTCATAGCTATTGCAATTCCTTTACCATTAGAAGGCTATTTTTCTCTTCAACCATGGAAAATGCAGAATTCTTGAAGAGTGTGAAACAAGATTTTTTTTTTTTATATATATATAATTTGAAATGACTGAACAAACAGCTGCTGAATTAAAACATCACATATATGGGAAAATGAAATTTTAAAAGTCCTGTAAGTTTTTCTTTTGTTTAGATATAAGCAAATAAATAGTCAAAAAGTTAAAAACTAGTATAGCAACCCAGCTGCAAAAAAATTATCGGTAATCATTTATTTGAGACATGAAATACCTCAGCCCACAGTTGAAAAATGTCAGTTATGCTCAAATTTGGCAAAGTTATATTTTTATTTCAGCAAAAGTATTTTTAGCTTTTCCTTGAAGAGAGAGGAAGAATGTAGAAAGCAATGGTTACTTAAGAAAACTTGGGCAGCATTAAGAGGGGAGTATGTAGACTTTTCAAACATAAAAGTTAATGGGTCACTGTGGAAGGCCAGCAAAGGTTTTATGCCTTGTCAAGTGTGTTGCCCAGATCCCTGTGAGATGAGCAGAGAGGAAAAGGGTACAGTGCCCCTAACCTGGGCCAGCAAACAAAGAACTAAAATATCAGTGTGAGTGATACGCATGGAAAACTCCTAAGTAGCATGTCTGTAAAGGGGGGGTGAATACCACCTGCTGACACAATTTGTCTTTTTGCTGCTACCTTACTGTCAGGGGGATAAATTGTGTTAGCTAAGTTAGTTCTGAGGCAAGAACATCACCAAAGGTCAGTGGCAGGTTTTGGAGGCTTTAGGTGTTCTGTGACATGTTAGAAAGGGAGGTTCCGGCCTTAATGTTGCCTTTGTAAGAGAAAACAAATCTTTTGTTCTCTTTTTATCTTTTCTTATTTTCACTTGGGTCTACAAAATTAAAATATCCCAACATTTCTAGGAATTTCTTTTAACCACGACTTTAACTTAGCAGTACTTTTTATGTGGAGAAGATAAACAAAAGATGAGACATTCATTAGCAAATGATTCTGGGTTTTCTCTGGACAATTTTTATTGAGTAAATAGCATATCTTTCAGACACAAATGATACAATCAGATGTTATATCAGATTTGAAATTCTAAGGATAGCTAGAGAGCGTTAACTAATTTTTGCCAGAGACTATGGTTATCAAGATAAGCACTGGTGAAATATGGTTATCAAGATAAATACTTGGTTATTTTTATGAAAATATTTTTCATTCAAAAATAAATATTTTTGATGCAAATATTCCTATGCTTTTATTTCTTTAGTTTTACAAAATTCAAGAAATACTTTTTTTAATTAAAATAATCACTGAGAGAAATAAACCCAATAGTGAACAATAACCAGTAATGGAGATAGAAATAGCTTTGAGAAGAGAGGGTATAATGAATGAACATTTCTTATCCAGTGTATAAATACTGAAAACTATCTGAAACCTGAGCCTTAATTGGGTTTTGTTACCTCTAGCTGGTTTGCTATTCAAGTATTTCTAATATTCTAATATTAAAATGGAGAGAAATGGAGAAATGGAGTTTTCATGCCATTGTCCCTGCTTGTCCACAGCAGCATTAAACATAGAGTTTAAATCAGAACATATTTGTTCCTGCAGATATAAATTGTTGTGCCACCCTCATTCTGGTGCTTTGTCTCTCAACTTATTTCACAGCCTTGGAGGTCTGATACCCTGACCTGTTTCTCCTTTACTGTTGTCACTGTAGTGATAAGCTTGTGCCTTGCAGTGACAATGAATGCAAGATAAAAACAGCTCCCCATCTCCACCTCCAAAAACACAATGTTTTTCCTTTTCCTCTGGACTACATAGAGAGAACTATCTCATTCTCTGATATTATCAACATTGATATGTGTTATTAACCTGGAGAGTGCTTTATAGGACAGAGACTATACCAAACATTAGTTTAACTCAGCCCTCACTGTATGATGTATCATAACCTACTGCTGCATGCTACAGTGGTTTAAGGCAAAGGCAAATTTAGCTTTCCAACCTAAAATTTGTCTCACAGCTAAAATTGTATTAATCTCTCAGGCTGTTCCTTCTACTTGACAATTAGGTTTTTCTGTGGCTGTTGGATATATTGGCTGAAGTAATACATTATTTATGGAACAACTAAAAAAACAACAAACAAATATTTAGTAATTTTCTCATTAAGAGCTTGCATAAATAATGCAAGAAAAAAAAAAACCTAAACTAAAAATCTGTGTTTAAAAAAAAAAAAAAAGAGAGAAATTACAGGCAAGATTAATTTTTCCTGAGCTAAGAAAAATAAGAAAAATCTGGACTTTGGGTCAAGTCTTGATTTGTCAGTAGGGACAGGATTTCAACCACTATATCTGTCGCTCTGATAGCTAAGCTGTAAATTTTATGACATCTTTTAGTTTAGGCATTTAAAGATCAAATACAGTTAAAAATGTTCTGCATGGGATAGGCCATTTGTGAAAACAAGATTCGTGAGTAGCATGGAGAAATCAATAGGGATCTGTTGCTTCCTCCTCCTTCCACTGCAAAAGCAAAGAGCACACACTGGAGCCAGCAGGTGTATGATTGCATCCCTTATGGTTGATTGCTTCATTGTTCAGTACCAAGTCAGCTGCTGACTTTTGTAGGGCAAACTGGTTTTTGAGGCATTTTAGTGAAACACCTGAGGTTATGCTCATAGTCCAGCCTGGGTCTAGACTACAGATCAATTATTTATTCCCCTGGTCTGCTGTCCAACATATTCCATAGGTCTTCTCTCTCCTTAACTGATGAAGATCCTATTCCACATCTGAGATGAAAACAAACTAATTCACTTCTAAAATGCGTTGAAAAGTGCTTACAGCAGGTGACCGGACATAGCAACAGGCAATTTCCAAAGAGCTTATGTAGTCAGCAGCCAAAGACGCGCTCTGTTAGTTTCTCTGGAGACCAAGTGAGAACTAAATACCGGTGGAAGACGCCGAGGAACTCGTGCGTCTCACCTGGACACAGTCCCGCTTAGCGACGGCGGCAAGGGAAGAAATGGAAGCAGGGGGTGTGACAGCGGCAGCAAAGGCCGCTCACGGCGGTGGGAGGCCTCCCTGCCCGCTGCCGGCCGAGGCGGGGGCAGGGGCAGGGGCAGGGGCAGGGGCAGCGATTGCCGGGCGGCCGCGGAGCCGCCCCCGCCGGGCTGTGCCGCGCTCGGTGCCGCGCTCGGTGCCTCGCTCGGTGCCGCGGGCGGGGCCGGCCGGGCGCTGTCCCCGGGCCGGTGCTGAAGGGGCGGCGCCGCTCGGGCACCGGGGCCCCGCCGAGCGCGGAGCTGCAGCGCCCGCGCCGCCATGGCCGCGCTCCTCGGCAGCGGTGAGTGCGGTGAGTGCGGTGAGTGCGGTGGGTGCGGAGAGTGCGGTGGGTGCGGTGGGTGCGGTGAGTGCGGTGAGTGCGGTGAGTGCGGTGAGTGCGGAGAGTGCGGTGAGTGCGGTGAGTGCGGAGAGTGCGGCGGGCCGGGCCGGGCAGCTCCGGCCGCGCCGGGACCCTGCCGCGCCTCCTCACGGTCCCTTCTCCCGGCGCTCCGGGCGGGGCTCCGGTGCCCGGCGCGGCTCGCGGCTCGCTCGGCCCCGCGGCTCGGGCAGCTCCGGGAGCGCTCCGCGGCAGCGCTGGGCAGGGATGCGGGAAGGAGCGGAACCGGGACAGCCCCGGCCGGGACGCCGTGACCGGGTGAGCAGCCCCTCGTGTGCCGGCTGGGGAGCGCTGGGTGCTGGCAGTGCCGCACAGACAGCTGCCGGCGCTTCCTTGGGGTTTGAGTGGAGAAAAAGGGGAAGTCAACAAAGCTGCTGCAGAAGGATTTGGGACAGGGGAATAGGATGGGGCAAGTATGTTTTAATTTCTGTTATTCTCCATTTCTACTCGCTACGCACTCTATAGGCTCTGCTTCTCTCTTTAACTCCTCTCTACTCTAAACTTATATTCCTGTGTTAAAAGTATTCTGTAGGTAGTTCTGCCCCAGGTTTTGTTAGAATAAAGTTGTCCTTTATCACTTTTCAACTGTATTCAAAGTATATTCGGCTGTAGTGTGCCATTTTGCCTTAGGAGCCAGTTATCTCGCTGCCTTTGCCATTCGATGGAAACCTCAGCTTGGTTCCCCAATATTCATTGTTACTTATTTACATTACTTTAAGATTGCAGAATTGGGAAATGTGATTCTTCCATTCCTCAGTTCCCAGTCTTCAAAATGAAGGTGCTAAAATGTTCCTTTTTTTCCTTGCGTTTGACTTTAGACACCAAATTCTACACAGAAGCAAGAACTTTACCCCTACTCAGTGAATCAGTAGACTCTTGCATAAAAATACAGACATCTCTAGAAATTTAAATGTGTGTCTTCTTGTCAATATGGATCCCTCTAAAAGTTTTTGCTACTAACTCTTAGATGCCCTGAACTCTTCTATGCATAAGTCACATTGTATTCCAAACACTAGAAATAAATAACTAAAGTAAGAACTGCCAATTTAAGCAACTGTGTAAGCTACAGTGCCCTGTATCCTAAAATCATATAGGACAGTTTGTTTCAGGTAGGCTTCTGGCAGTGTACCCCCTCTGCACTGGTAAGGAAACAAAGACCCATCCATAATGAGTCTAATTATATAGATATATTTATCATTAGACCTAAGGAACCCCTTTCTTAGGCTGAACTGCCTTCAGTCATAGATTATGCTACTTAGCTCTTTATTTTGCAAAAACATCACCTCCTTTTTTGTGAGCAGTTTCCAGGTAGGTTCAAAATAAGCAATGGTGGGAAATACTCCTTAAATATAGCAGGAAGGCTGTGCAGTCAATCCTGTTTTGACTATCTCAGCCACTGGTCCTTGAAACCTGTCTGAACAGGAGGAAGATTGCACAGAGTCTTTGTGCTGTGAATCCTAGTCAGATGCGTAAATCTTCTGTTTTGTTAGAATAGATACAAAATAGATAAATGGTCATCCAGTAAAATACCTTTTCTTAATAAGTTTGTGGGTTTATTGTTTCATATTGTTTTACATATACAGTCATTTTCACCTGTAAGGTGTTTGGCAACTTTTTTTCTCTGTCATTTGAATAAATAGAGAGTAATTTTACAATAAAGAAGACCTTCTGGAGACAGTCCCGGAGCTAAAATGTTGTTATAATAAGCCAAAATTGTCCTTATGGATAGGGCCAGCTGCACATTCCTCAATGTCAAGAGGTAGGAGCTGTTCCTATCAATATGTCTTCAAGGCTGATGAACAGACACAGCCTAAGAGTGTCTCAGGCTTGAACTCACTGAAATCACCACCAGCCCTGCACAGATCTGAGAACTGCCGGGAATATGCACAACTGAGGAAGGATTAGCACCAGCTATAATAAGCACATGTGGCCTCTTCTTTGTCTCATAGGCACACTAGATGCTGTTGCACCTGTCAATTACAAAGTATTAAATATTGCTTCATATTTATCGACATGTATTCAAAAAGTTTTCCCTACAGCAGCACTATTATATCACTGGTAAATAATTTCCAGAGGGGATGGCATCACCACTAAACAGTAGTAGCTCTTTAAGATTATCAAGAGGGATAGTTGGTATATAATTTTTTTATTCTAAAATGTATAATTGGAAAAATTTAATTTCCTTGGGTAGAGTCTGAACAAATCCTGAAGCAATATTTCCTGGCTCTTGCACATGATGTTTAAGGGACTAAACAATGCTGGAAACTACTCAAATTCCACATGAAATTACCTGAACATGAGGGAAAAAAAAAATATTTTGTCTGGGAGATGCTGTGTCCTTCACCAACTAAAGAAAACACTCATATCAGGTGTTCATCAGGTAGTTTGATAAGGCCTGAAATCAGTGACTGAAACTTAATTTTATAGAAAATAAAGACACATGATTACAAATTAGAGGTTGTCTTACCATGGGAATGTTAATGAAAGAGCTAAACCTCAGCTGATTTATCTTTTCTTAGCAAGGCAATTTAATTTTCTACTGATAAGTCACAGGCAGTGCTGCTTTAAAATTGTTTACCTTGAAACCTCCAGAACTTTTTTTTATGTAATTTACAGGCTCAATGCACTCAGGAAGGCAGATAAAGACATAAATGTGGGGGTTGCTTTCAAGAAATTATGCATCTGTGAAGTAAAATAAAGAGGGTGAAGAGTACTGTATTCATTATATAAAATCACATTTATTATCTAACAGTTGTGTAGTTGTCAAATCTCTTTCACACAGTCTCTTCATAGGAATTACTGTGCAGCCTAGCTTGGTGAGATTTCATGCAAATAAAGTGCTGTTTTTCCTCTGAATTTTGTCCTGTCTTCCTTTCTGTCATTTATTATGAATCTCAGAACTGCAGCAATTTCTATATATCTGTGCACTGATGTCATATATAGCTATGGTTGATATTATAATACTGGGGTAAAACCAATGCAAAATATGCCACACTGAAACTTTGAACATTTAAATTTAATTTTCCAGTTGCAAAACTGAGGAAAAGCTTTGTTCTGCTAAAAATTAATTTGATAGAAAATTTTAATCTATAGAAAAACTATAATAAATTGTATTTTTACAATCTATGTGTAAAGGAAAAAGGTCAGTACAGTATCTACTGCATTAAATAGTCATTATATTCTGTTTTTACAGTGTTGTTCATTTACTTCACATGTATATCTACTGTCCAGACCACTGACTGTCTGCACTTGAGGGAGCAATGTATAAATGCTGCAAACGGATGTGAGAGTGTCTGGAATGTGGTTGAAGACGCCTGCAATATTTCAGGTGATTCTGTATGGTGTACACTGCTTTATTTTGAATTGCTTGGAATTTGTATGGTTGCATATTCATAGTTCATTACATATATGCTGTGGCAACTAAATGAAGTGGGTGAGATTTCAAAGAGAAAAACTATGGCAAAAGACAGCTTCTGAAATCCTTTACAACGGCCAATGGCACTTTTAGTAACAGTTGTACTGTCTCTTCAAGAAAGTGATAAATGAAATTTCTGCACTATGAACAAAGTCACAGCCTGAACCAACTCAAGAAGTCTGAATTCAGCAGAAATCAGCCTCCTGTTGAATAAAGCCAGCATTTAACTGGAAAATAAGTTCCAGCCTTGTTTTACACAATCTGGAGGAGCTGATCTGCCCCCTCCCTAGCAGTGTTCAAGGCCAGGTTGGATGGGGCTTTGAGCAACCTGGTCTGGTGGAACGTGTCCCTGCCCATGGCAGAGGGGTTGGAACTAGAGGTTCTTCAAGGTCCCTTCCAACCTAAACTGTTCTATGGTTCTGTAGTCTGTATTCATTCAGTGAATAGTAGCAACACATGACAGTGATTCACTTGCAGGGGGTGGTGGTATGACAGAGTGCACATTATGACATGACTGAGCTCCCTTGAATTGTTAAACAGATTCTCCTGTAAATGAAGGCAGAAAATTAGTCTGTTTATTGCACTTCCTGTAGTTGGTGCTTCACTTCCAAATAATTTATGTTTTCAGTAGGGAAAGACCAGGTATTATAAGTTTGACCTGAAATTCATCCTAATATCTGTGGTTGTTTAAATGAAAGTATTCCTTTCCCTGAAAACCTATTGTCTTCTTGAACAAATCCTGGGTGTCATTCATCACCTCTTTCTTTAAATCCCTCCAAGACTTTGCTGTTAAATGCTGAGCATCCACTTTCCAGGGGCTGTGAATGTGGAAGGGAGAAGAAGAGTGGGACTGTAGTCTGGTAGTGTCATTAGACCAAGCTAGTGCTGACACCTTTGTTGATTGATAAGTATCAAGTGATCTGCCACTACATCACTACTAGCAAATGATAAGGGCCAGGGACTATTTTCTGATTGTGTTTACCTGTCATGGGGCAGTGTGTAGTGGTGAATCAGAGGTATTATCTACATCTCTGTGGAAATCTCCCTTCTTCTTATAAGGACATTATTTGAACAGGACAAGCCGTGTTGTGATGCCATAATCAGTTCTGAGCCTCAGCTGCAGCAGATTTGACAAAGTGAATGTTCCTCTGTCTTGATGTCAGGACCCAGTCTGACCTGTGGGGGAAGCCAGGCAGCAGAAGTTGCTTGGCTTCATGGTCAATAAGGCATTGCTAAAACATTCACCTGCAGTGTGGGCTACCTGAATGAATGCCTCTGTCTGTCTGATCTGTTGTGTACATTTGATGTCCCAAATATCCCATGTCACAAGGCAATATTTAAAATAACTGGAGCAGAAAATTCTCTGAGGAGTCTTTCTTAGTGTGTCCTTTTCCAGATACTTATCTACTTTGCATAGAATGGCTGAATACTTTTAAGAACAGATGGAATAAATGAAAAATACATGATAATATAACAGTTGCAACAGTCCCCAAAGCAACAGGGCTTCAGCCCATGTTCTATTGATCTGTTAAATATTTCATGTGAAGTCAAACACTCTCAAAAGATATGGCTGCTGTTTGGGAAAAAAAAAATTGGAATATGCAGTACTTTCTGGCTCAGGTGACCTAAAGATGAGCTCTCTAGAACCAAAAGAGAACAAGCTGAATTTGTTTCTCTCATATAATTCATGAGGACATTAGCACCAAGACTACTTGCCACAAAGATCAATATTTGTGCTGTAGCCTGTTAATCTGGATACTGTGCAGCCAGATGAAGTGGGCCATCATTATTACTTCTGTGGTTCCCTCTTTGGATGTACACTGTGCCATAATACAACGTTTCTCTCTCTTATTGTCCTATCTACTTATTCACTGATATTAATGATATCTGTAACTGGGCCAGAGAAACCTTCCAAAAATAATTATTCTTGTGATTGCTTGTTTGGATTTGCATCTGTATGTTTCCTTAGGATAATAGCTTTTGGCAAGGACTCTCCAGCATTGCAGAGCGCTCAGATATTGTGTCGGGTCTAGGAAAAATTATACTAAATGTGCTTATTAGGTACCATGATCCCAGAGCATGTAAATCCAGTCAGACAGCTGATGGTACCTCTCAGACAGCCCACAGAAACAGTGATAGAAAATCTACCAGCAGCATCATTAGTAGGAATCAATTAGTAGGAATGATGTCTGTCATGTGCAAGTCTAGAAACGTCATGGATGAGCTGTAGGAATGCTAAAGGTTCTTTGGGCACAAACACACTACTCGGAGGCAATAGACAGTGGGGTTAATATTTGTTTTGTTAACTTCGTTATGCAAAACCTAACTACAAATTATAATTACACTCCTTCTTTGGGATATGAGTACAACAACTCAGTCCCTCAGACTGTAACCTCAAAGTTAAATGTGTGCATTCTGAAGACCTACATCTTTTGCTCTTCAGTGTGGGTCTGAGAACACTCTCCAAACTACTGCCTAAGTCACTCCTTTTCCTGTCAAACTTTCCATCACTGTCTCCCCACTACTACAGCAGCATTTCCAGAGTCTCTAAATATAGTCTTCTGAGTCCTCTTCTATAGCCTTCTTCCACCTCTGTGGCCAAAATATGGTGGAAATTAAAAACAGGGTGTGAAAATGTCCGTGAATCATCTTCCAGGTCAGGATAGAAAAGATAAAAATACTAAATTTTGATGAAATAAGTTTTTTCCCTTTGTAAAGATCAAAAGAGTTTCAGTGCTGCAGAATGAAGATTTTAAGGTTTGGGCTTTTATGGTTTATTTGTGGGATTTGTTTTTGTTTGTTTGTTTTCCTTCTGTTTTTTCACTGAAAAAACAAAGACATTTCCAAACTCTCATTTAACCATAAGTACAAATTTTCTTAATTTTTCTGAACAGGAAACAGCTGTGTTCAAAAGAAAGAAAAACAACTCAGATCACTTAAATTTTAAGGAATCACATTTTGAATTGGATTTGGATGAGTTTACTTTTTTTAGAATAACAGAATCACTGAGGTTGGGAGGATCTCGAGGGATCTAGCCAGACTGTGGTCTCACCAGTGCTAGAGAGGAAGACCCCAGATTTTCCTCTGCAGTCTTCAAATTCAATTCCCACTGTGACAACTGAACAGCTGACTAAGCAAAACCAGAGATTATCACTCTGGAAATGTCAGCTTCTACTCTGTCATGCTTCTATCTGTGATCCTGTGTATGTGAATTATGGACCTATAAATAAATCGAATTATGAATAATGGCTGCCAAACATCAGGTCAGGAGAGCTTTTTTTTTTTTGTAAATGCCTTGGAAGCATATGTATAAGATAAAATATATTACCCAGAACTAATCTCTGGTAAAGCAACAATAATTGAAAACCAGTAATAAAATATTTTCTGCTGTTCATCACAGCTGAATCAATACCATGTACCAACAGACTACTACTGATAATAGGTTATTTCTACACAGTTTTGAAGAAGCCATGCAAGGGAGCCCCATAAATCTGATGTGCTTCCTGATTGTGTCTATGCCCTTTGCATGTCCGTAGCCCCACAACCTGCCCCCCAGCCCCAGCTGTCAGGTGCTGACTCAGCACAGTGTGACCACAGAACATCCCTGGGGGCCACTGAACACAGCCCCTGACTCCTGGCCATGACTTGTCAGTGTCATGAAGACAGGTGAGCTAAGTGAGGCTGGGGTATGGGGGTTTATTCTTCTAGTTCTACTCATCTCCACCCTTGAAGTGTACTCTGGACCTTGAAGAAGACAGTCATAAATTTTGTGACTAAGCTGTTTTTTACAGAAACTCCTCCTCATCTTTGTTGTTCTTTTTCTACCACTGGAATATATTCTTCTGAAATTCTTTTATTATCCCTTATTTAGTTGATATAATATGGAGTAGGATATCCACACACTCATCTTCATGGTCCATGTCACCACATTCTTTCCAACCTATTTTTATGGTCAGGGAGTATCCTATGTCTGTGACCTTCAACAGAGCTCCTGAGCTCCTTGAGTACTGGAACTGTGAGGGCTAGTGGTTGGGGGTCGTGTCCTTCTTCTGAAAAAGGAGAAGGAAAGTCGAAGATGGGGTCCGAGAGATACGGGAGATCCCAGCCACCATCACCTCCTTCCTTGCTGATGCAAGAGGTGGAGTGGGAGCAGAGGCTGGAAAGTGCATCTCTTGCTGGCCCATGAGATTCCTCTCTAGTAGTGTATTTTTTTGCTCCCCAAACCCTCCTTAGTCAGCAACAGGAACTGGAGAAAGGACAATGCAGAGATTGTTTGAAAAAGGGGAGTCAGGACAGGGATGTGAAGTCTGGAATAGCTGATTCTCATTCCTTCAGGCACAGGCAAAATGCACTGTATCCTCTTGCAGAGCTTAGCCTCGATTGCCTTCCACTGCTATTTGTATCAACCACATATTAGTGATTTTAAAACTCTGATCACATCAAAGCTTGCCCATGGTGCTGGGGACACATGACTTCTTCTCACTTTGCAGTTCTACTGGAGTGCACCATCTCTGCTGCTCCACACCAGTGGGGAAGCAGCAAGGCAGGAAGCCAGACAGCACCATCCACGGGGCAGAGACATCAGCCTATGTGCGCAGGAGACTAAAACCAGTCCTCATGCTGCCCTTTGATCTGACTGGATCTTGTGAGCCACATACTGCTTGTCTTACATTTTGTGAGACATTTAATACCTGTGAGGTAAAGAGAGGAAATGTGCTAGTTTGGGGACCTACATACCTGTTTTGACAAGGTAGATCATGGCTTTCACAAAATAAAACTTTCCTAAATTATATTAAACTGCTTCTCAGGTAACATTCTTAAGTAATGTGTGACTTTCTTAAGCAATAATAAATCATAGAATCACAGAATATTAGGGGTTGGAAGGGACCTTAAAGATCATCTAGTCCCAACACGCCTGCACTGTGCAGGGACACCTCCCACCAGACCAGGTTGCTCAAGGCCTTATCCAGCCTGGCTTTGAATATTGCCAGGGATGGGGCATTCACAGCCTCCCTGGGCAACCTATGCCTGTGCCTCACCACCTTAAATTTCTTCCTAATACCCAACCTAACTTTCTCCTCTTTCAATTTTTACCTACTCTCACTACTCCTTGTTTTGTCACTACAGTTCCTGATAGAGAGTCCCTGTCTGGCTTCTCTGTAGGCCCCTTTCAATGCTGGAAGGTTGCTGGGAGCTCTCCACAAAACCTTCTCTTCTCCAGGATGAACAGTCCCAATTTTCTCAGCCTGTCCTTGTAGGGGAAGTGCTCCAGTCCTGTTATCAACTTCCTGACTCTTGTCTGGACTTGGTCGAACAGCTCCATGTCCTTCTTATGCTGAGGACACCAGAACTGGATGCAGCACTGCAGGTGGGGTCTCATGAGGGCAGAGCAGAGGTGTAGAATCACCTCCTTCAACCTGCTGGCCACACTGCTTTTGAGGCAGCCCAGGGCACACTTGGCTTTGAGGATTGTGAGCACTCACTGTCAGCTCATGATGAGTTTTTCATCAACCTTCACACCCAAGTCTAATTCTGCAGGGCTGCTCTCTAGCCCTTCGCCACCCAACCTGTGGGTGTGTCTGGGATTGCCATGACCCAGGTGCAGGACCTTGCACTTTGCTTCACTTAACGTCCCAAGGTTTCCATTGTCCCACTTCTCAAGCCTGGCCAGGTCCCTCTGGTGGCATCCCTTCCTTCCAAGGTGCCAGCTGCCCCACACAGCTTGGTGTCATCAGCAACTTTGCTGAGGATGCGCTCAATCCCACTATCATAATAATAATAAGATTTTTGAAAAAGTTTTAGGTCATAAAGTAGATGATTGATTGATTTACCTTTGTACTACAAACTAGTACATGTTCTCTATTTTCACTGCACATACAAGGAAAATATGACCTGACATCCGGTGTGTCTTTGTCACTGAGTCCAAGTGCACATGCAAACAGACTTGAAACTGGGCCAGCAAACTAAGGTTTCTGCACATTTATTTTTTTATGTTAACTTCTCCCTCATTTTTATTATAAAAACCCTAAAAGCCAGGCTATTCTTGGGCTACTTTAAATTTGTTGTTGTTCTCAAACTTAGGCAATGAAGTTGTTCTATAGGGTAGCAGTTCAAGGGAATATCCAAGTGGCATTTGTAGGCTCACACCATCCTCACATGAGTGACAGAATCTGACCCAGTGCTGGCCTCTCCTCAGTGTGGGGTTATCATCACCATTATCACAGGGATGGGTCTGCCCTCTGTGTCCTGTCTCTCACTCCATTCCATGGCAATGCCTTAGCCTGCACTGTGTGTTCCTGTCCCTGTACCAGGCACTTCATTTCTACTACACAGGACCAAGATAAGTCTCTCACTTCAGGCTGTGTCCCTTCCACCCCTGGGCACCTTTTTAGTTTGGTCTCAGTGCCTTACCTGCCTAAAATAAAAGGTGGGAGTTTAGGGTTTTATGTGCTTTGTAAATGAGAGCAGATATTCTGGCAATGGATCAGATCAAATAAAAGAAGACAATATTGTATCCACAACTTTATTGTATTACTTTGAATATTATTTAAAATTTGTAAAATGTGACAAACCATCTTGGCAAAGCACATTATTTTTGTGCTTCAATTGAATTGTTTTATGTAACCATATCTCTTAAGCATTCATAAACATTAATGAAATTATAATCTTAATGGTGCATTCTAGCTAATAGATGCAAGGCAGAAGACACTGCTGGATGTAATAGAATAATCCAGGTCCTGGCTGATGAATATCCAGAATTCAAAAACTGTGTCTGCACTACAGACAATATCTGTAGCATCACAACTCTGCTTGGGAAACAGTGCGGCATTAATAAAGGTAATTAACATAAAGTTTTAATTATGAAGACCAAACCCACTAATTCTGTAACCATCATTTTAGTGGATTCAAGTTTCTTTGCATTTTCTCAAGTCTGATAAATGCCCCCAAAAAATTAGTTTTGTCTTTTCTATGATATTCACACTCCAGCATGAAAATGAAAGAAATGCCACAAACAAAAGCAACAAAATGAATGTGAGAAATTCAAATGGTTTCTGAAGCTCTTGTTGAATCCACTGGAAAGCAAGAGTGAATACACAGTGTGTGTTGAGGGCTACTCATTGCACGTGGGGGCTTGAGAGCCACGGGATCTAGGTTGTGTACATAGACACATCCAGTACCTTATGAATGGGAGTGGGAGTGAATGGGGATGCACAGTGGTGCAGTTGTGTCATGCACTGTGTTGTAGGAGGACCTTCACTACATCTAGGAGAGGTTACTGGATGTGGGAAGCAGTAGCCACCTTCATAAAGCTGTACATAATATATACAGTGCATCTTTTAAAAATTCTGTTGTAATCAATGGGCCCAGCTCCCCTCAATCTATTTTTTATTTTTCTGCAGAAAGCCTGTCTTTGTAATTGAGAATTTCTTGGTACATAGAGAAATTGCAGTTTCTGGTCCAAAGTCTCCTGGCATAATGATTAGCAAAGCTGACACAAGAGAGGTAAAATCAGCCAGTGAATGAGAGTGTGCAAAGTGAGTTTCAAAGCTGATTCCTGGCACTGATCCATCACACCCTGCTGGCATCAAACAGCATTCCTCATACAGTACTAGAATATATGGGCTTATTGCAGAGGAAATAGTAACATCCTGATCTGCCCCAAACTCCTTGCCCCAAACAAGAAGGATGGGTATCTAAAAACCTGATGTTGATGTCATTGGAGCAGTTGCTTTTGCTTCTAGCAAACTGACGTAATTTTATATTTTTTGCCAACTGAGATTACATTTCTCAACACTATAGAAAAAAGTTTGGATGGAATTACACTAGTGCTGAGTTTGCCTTCAAAGGATAGCATATGGTGTTGGTAGGCACTTTCAGGAGTAATTCTCCCTGTCTATCTTAAATTACTATTTTATATAATGAATCAACCATCTTCTGGAATTGTCATTCTCTCTTTAAAAATTATGCATCCGCTAAAGATGATAATCCATTATATATCCAAGCTGTAGGTGGTTAAAATTATGTGAATTAAAGTCTTTATGCAGTAATTTTAGTGAGGATTTTTTGCTAGTTTTGCAGCTGAACTGTTAGAGTGGACTGTACTATACAGCCAACAGCAGACAGTAAGTGTGAGGAAGATTTTTTAGTCTGTAAGACTCTGAAATTATTACGTGTTTACACACAGCTCAGAACTAAACTAGGGCTGTTTCATTCATTGTAATGCATTAAGACAAGTACCCTTTTCCTGAGTTTTTGTGCTGTGATGATGATCCATCGTCCATTTGATTTCTAACTCTGTTTGTACCTATTTCTACAGACTATTTGGAATCTTTCTCAAGGTCAGGCACTGAACTGAGTGTTAGGCAGCACAGAAACCCCGCAGAGCGAAGGCGCTCTGGAGAGCTGGAGGCTGACTGCAGCCTTGCCAGGAAGCGCTGCCGAGAGGAGCCTCGCTGCTCTGCCGTGTACAGGAGCTTCCAGCGGGAGTGCCAGGCAGCCAAGTGCACGTTCCCCATGCCTGGAAAGTGTTTGTTGGCCTGGAGACAGCTGAGGAAAACTGTTCTGGGAAAGTGCACGTGCTCAGAGCCGCTTCAGATGAGATGCATTAAAATATGGAAGGGAATATTCGACAACCCTTGTTTACAATACTCACAAGAGAACCAAGCCTCAGCAGCAAGTGACAATGACTACAACGATGATGACTATAGTGCTGATGTTGATGGTGAGAAAAATCTGGTCACTGGCACAGGTTAGTGCTATTCCAGCAGTCTGAATGCTTTCATACACAACAGTAGTGCCCACAGTCTGTGAAAAAGCTTTTCTTGCCCACTTGCAAGTCAACATTGAAAACAAGATCATTTTAGGATGTTTATTTATAAATAAATTCACAATCTGACAGAAAATGATAGCCTGAGTGCAAATACTATTGTCCTTCAATATGTTAATTTGATACAACCTGACGCAAATCAGTCAGTTTTAGTTTTTCACTCTAACTACAAGCAATAAAAGACCAATAAAAATAATTTTCTAATAGCAAGAATTGTCTGCTTGCCTTGACTTTAGGTCATGACAAGCAGTTTGTTGAAAACTTGTCCACTGATAAACACATGAAGGCCTCTGGCTTTTATTTACTCACAAGAAATCTGACTTTATAATGCACTGAGATGCTCTAAAAAACTCTTCCTGAGTTCATAGGATCTATAGTTATGTAAAAAATGTTAGCAGCATCCTTTGATAAACTGTGCTTTGGCCCCAAAACTTATGAATATATGTAATAGTGGGTTTAAAAAATGTTAATGGGTTCTATTTGGTCAAGCTAATTTGTTCTATTCTTGTTTATTTTTACTACAGGCACTATGCCAGCAAGACAGCCAGTACTTTAAAGTAAAAAGCTAAGACATTATTTATCACTTATGCCTGTATCTGTATCTTTTTCTTCTAGACAATATTAGTACGGAAACAAAATTACAATGGCGCTTATCTGCTCTCTCCAAACAAGGTAAGTCTGAATTTACTTTTGAATCCTAAAAAATAATTTTAGCTCCATTTTTGGACAGTGTACAATGTATCTCCAGATAAAAACTAATACTTTTCATTCAAATGAATGATCAGAGAATTAATAGATCCAACATATTTTCAGTTAAGGTACTGGGTAGAGAAGAATCCAAAAATGTAACAGGTAACAATCAGGTAATGTAAATGTAAATCAGGTAACAGTCATGATCCTGTTAAATTTACAGAGGCAAATCTTATCCCATAAGCATTTTAGGGTCAGAATTTTCTAGTTATTTTTGGAAGGTTTATTTCACAGTCTAGAAATATCTAAACTGATGTTAAAAGCACAAAAATGCCATTTATATTCTCTTTTTCATTACTTATTACATAGCCTAGCATAGGACTGCACACTGGAGATTTCAGCAGTTTCAGGGGGGTTGCTTATGAGGGCCAAGCAGGTGCAAGACAGAAGTGTGAAGGTTACTCAATAGGCTTAAAAGAAGCAATGCTGGAAGAGCTGGATCAGAGTTTTGGGAGTCAAGCTTGATTTATTGGGAATGTTGTAGACAGGATGCCTACCAGACATCATTCAGAAAAATTTTCTTGGGATTTTATTTTAAAAACTCTTATTCTTTTTAGCATACACAACAAACAGAAGCTGTTTGGATGTGAACAGGGAGTGTGTTGAAGATGAAGTGTGTAACAAACAGTTGTCCCTGTACCTTAAAGTTTGCTTAGTAAATAAGAAATGCAACATGGAAGGATGTCAAGAAGCCATAAGGTTCTTCTATCGAAACATGCCTTTTGAAGTTGCCCAAATGATGATATTTTGTGACTGTACCCAGTATGATGAATCCTGCCACAGAGCCAAAGAACTTCTCCATGGCAAGCCCTGTGCAATTACTGCAGTTCCACCCCCATCATGTTTGAATGTAATCCACATGTGTGAAGAGAATGAACTGTGCAGGTGAGTAGAAGTATTTTGCCTAGTAAAGTGCTTTTGAATAATGATTTGGTCAAACCATTTTTATATATACTCTCCATATCTCATCTATAACAAAATTACTTTCTGCACTGTATCCGCTGTGTTTGACATCTTCACAGATGTTTGCATCAGCTGTGGTAATTCCAGACATAATTCCACAAGTAAACTGAAATGATTAATTTTCAGAAACGTCTGGAATCTAATGTGGGCTTTTCTTACGCCTGTATCGTGACACTAAACACCTTTTCTGCTGGACAAACTATGTTATTGCATATTTTCATTACCACTTTCTTCAGATAACACCTGTCTGTCTGCACCTTTGCCCTCAAGCAATTTGCCCAAGTTGTGCAGCAGACCAGACAAAGTTTGTTTGGTTAAAGTGATTGCATTTCGAGGGCAGAGTCTGACCCTTTGTACCCTTTTAAGAAAAGCACCCAACTTGGCCTGTTAAAAATATTTTCATCTTATTCTCTTCATCTCAAGAATACCTGCAAAAAGCTTTCTAAAAGCTGGCCGGAAACGTGCACAGACCACCAAACTCATGATGGACAATTCCCTTTCAAAGTTTCATTTTATATTTATATTTATAAAACATGCAACAGGATTACCCATGTTTGTAGCTCAATTTAATTGCCACCTTTTATGGATGGTCAGTTGGCCCACTTTGGTTTTCAGTGTAGTCACCTTGTGAATTAGATCTGAATTTTACCTCAAAGCTGTGCTGAAATTAACCTTCAGTCAACAAACCAGGAGGCCAGGAGATGGTTTTGGTTTTGTGCAGATTATTCAGATTGAGGTCAGTGAGAATGGACAAAGAACTGTGCTACAAATGTGTGTCCATCCATGTATAGGCATGTAATATCATAATTGAAAAGTGCTGAATTCCCCATCATTTTGGGAACAATAATGTTTCCTGGCACTGACAATAAGTGCTTATAATTACCAAAATTAGTCTGTGAATTATGTCTAGTCACATCCATAAATCAGGAGGTGAATAAAAATAATTCCATTAGAACAGAGGTGGCATTTGCTTTGAAACCTTTGCTTGGTAATGAAAATATTTACAGAAATTTTCTAGCCAGTATTGCAACAGTCCATGCTTTTCCCTGTGACATGCTTGTAGCTACTACACAATATCAACAGCAAATTAATAACCTATTTCTATGATTAAGGAAGGATATTTTAATACCTTAACGTACAATATACAAGACTTTACCTTTATCATCCCCTAAAATTCAATGTGATAGATTTGGTTTTAATTAATATCGACCTATTTTTTGTTAATTTATAATGGATATTTTCTATTGTCATATACAGTGCATTGAAGGCCAATTTTATTCCATTCTAACAGCAAATAAATAGAAATAATTTGAGATTATTGAACTGCAAAACAAGTTAATTCTTCATGTAATTTATCTCTGCTATCAGTTTATCTTTAACTTCAACTGAATTACTTCTACTTTTTCCTGAGCCTTTGACATTTTGTATTTTGTTAGCATTCGAGGGGGCCAAGGGGTTAACATTGGATGCTGATTATTTAATGTAAAATAAGTTGAATGTTTATTCTTCCTTCACACTGCTCAAAAACTGATCCACTGGAACAGCCCCTGGTGGGGTTTCATTGTGATGACTGGTCTAATTCCTGTATTCACATTTCTTCTCTGAGTATCTGAGACTGTTGGAATTCACACTGTTTTTTACTGGACTCTGGGAAAATCTTCACAGGTGCTGATTTGAAGTGCAGTTGCTTTTCTCAAAATCAGAGCAGAATTTATGTCAGCTAACTCTGAATATTGCGATTTTAAGGCTTAAGTGGTACCTTGGAAATACACTCTCTTTTAATGGTGTTCCTTAAATCTTTTTATGAACTCACAATTGTTAAAGTGTCACTGTAAACTTCTTTTTTTTTTTCCTTTTTGTTTTGCCCCTACCAGGAAAAAATACACAACTTTTCAGTCAAAGTGCTGGGGACATGTGACAAAAAAATGCTATGAGGATGACGCTTGTCTTGAAACTTTAATCAGAGATGACATGCCCTGTTCTGCCAACGCTGACTGCAAAGCAGCCTACATCAGCAGCTGGGGCACGATGCTGCACGTGGAGTGCACCTGCCAGGATTTGCCTCCCATGGAGCAGCCTTTGTGTGAGCTCTTCCATCACATGCTGCACAGCAAATCCTGCTTCAGCGACTTACGTGAGTAACACGTACAACTTTACAGAATAATTAGTTTTAAAGATAATTAAGATGCTAATTTACACCAAATCTTTACTATATCGTTGCTACCACTGGTTGCAGCAAGATCTATAGCTGTGGGTTTTTTAAAATCCAAATCAAAATACAACCTGGACATACAGTTTTCTTCCTCTGGTTTGGGGAAAAAAAGATATAATAGTAGTAAACCAATGAAATTGACTACATGTCTCATTACTTGAATTTTCTGAAATACAGAAATAATTTCTGGAGTCTATATCAATATGCAGTTTAGAAAAGTCCAAAGTCTTCCTGTCTTTGGCCTAATTTTGTGCTTTTGTACATTGTTTCTGCAAATAATATGAAGTAGCATTTTGTTTTTCTTTCTTTCCTTCTTGGAGTCTAAATATTGGTAAACCTTAGACATATTTAGTAACAGACTTCATTCCACAAAAAATAACTTCAATTATTTAAGTAGGCTGTTAAATAGGAATGAAGGCTTTAGGATTTTGTCTTTAGTAAAATCACTGGGTGTAATTCAGATGGGTAGGTACTTTCTCAGAACTTTCATGTACTTAATTAGCTACTTATTTTTGTTAAATATACACATCCTTGCCAAGCCTTTGGTTAAGAGAATCGTTAGTGCAATAAACGGCAATATGGGAGCAAGTATTAACGTTTTAGTCTGAATCTGCAATGTACCTTCAAAGCAAACCTCCTGTTTGACCCCACTTATTGTGTCATGGGTCACATCACAGGGTGGTTCTCTATCAAAGGGTGGTTCATGGTCTCCTGCAGCATAAAACTGAACCTAAAGGTTCATCTGCAGCCTCTGCAGTCTCCAGCTGCATGCAGAGCATCAGCTCTGGTCCATCAACCACATCAAAGACCAAAGTATTCTCTCTCCTAAAATCTCTGATCTGTCACACCAACTATTTTGCAGTATAAATCCTCTTAGGTTATCTTAGTCACTAGTGCATCCTGCCCTATGCCAGTTATCTTCTACATGTATACAATTATACGTATTCTTAAACTAATTTGGGAGAGCAAACAATATCTAAAGATTTCAATGAAAAGAAATGGCTCTTTCACAGTTTCATCTGATTGACTGTATTTTGAAAACGTATGGATTGTGTGCATGCCTTCCATTGAATGAGGTAGCTACTCTTAGTTCTAGAAATCAAAATGGTACCACTGATAAGGGTGTAATCTTTTTCGTGTCACTCAAAGCATACCCAAAAATTAAAGTCAAATTGCTGAAACACTGCTCTTATTTTAGTTAATCACTACTCAAATCCAGACTGAGAAAATATTAAAAATTGTATAACAACTCCCCTGGAAAAGGATAATGGAACACACTTAGACTTGAGATTCCTAGCAGTGATTTTGTTGATGTATATTATTTACTTGTTTGCTTTATGGCTGAATTTAATGGTCCAAATGAGTGAATACATCATTGTGTTAGTTATTTCTTAACCTGCAAAGGAAAAATATGAACCTCATGTCTGAATAATCAAATAGCTGCTGACGAGCTTTTGCCATTCCCTGAAGCAGTCTCAGGATAAAATGGTTTGAGGGTTTTTGTGATTGAAACTTCCCTAACCTAATTGGGACTAAAGAAGAGAAGCTTATGTTGCTTGTGTGGTGCAACCATTTCCTGGCAGTTAAACAAAAAGAATTTGGGGATCCAAAGCCTTTGGTTAATCAGTACCTGCTCTACAGAACACTTGCAGCTTATTATTAATATTGCCTTTTTTTTTTTGTCTAGCTGCCAGTTGTAATGTAGCTAAACTGGTGATGGTGATGATTATGGGTTTTATTATAAGGCACATTTTTAATGCCATTCTCTGCGTGGCAGTTCAGAGATGTGGAGTGACCTCTCTGTTGCAGCATCCACCCAACCCCATCTGCTGACTTATCCTGCTGGCCTGGGGGTGATCTTTGGCTGACTTTCACTCTTACAATGGCAGTGATCCTAAACACTGAAACCTTTCTGAATAGGCAAATGCCCAGAGTTTGGAAAAGGGGTCTTTGCCTCCAGAACTGGTGTGAACAGACCCACAAGCAGTGTTTACACCATCTCGTTTTCCTACTCTTGCACAGCACTGCCTTTGCTGCAAGTGTTTGCTCTCGAGGCTGTGAGCACAGGATTCCATTTGCTGCAGACTCAGTAAAAGGCAAGAACTGTGACTGACTGCTGCTCTATGAAGCACAAACACAGTGTGGATCATTGCCAATGTAGGATCAGTGTCTCAACAGGAATAAACAAAAATGTTGGTGAGGAAAAGAAAAAAATTAAGTTTCCAAAATATTTTAACCCTGGGTTGCACTTTTGGATCTCACAGTAAAAAACCAAATTACAGGTAGGTTTAGTCCACTGTTACTGTCCAAATAACAACGGACAGTTCCAGGCTGCAGACGTGAGCCTTTCTTATATTGTTTTCATTGCAAAAGAATAAACATTTCTCATCTTGCCATTCATGTGAGTGACCAGACGTACCCTTGTATGGTTTAGCCTCCTGCTCTGTAAACTATACTACTACTTAAGTAAACCTTCTATTTTTATTTTCAACAGAAGATGTGTATTTTCAGACATATTAATGAAATTATGCCCACTAAGAGGACAGGCCTTTGTGAAAGAAATTGTTGAGGTCCAGCAATGCAATTGGAGAATAAACTCTGCATTGTGGAAATTACTTCAGACTACTACCCCTTTCTCACCACTTCTATATTGGTTTGGTGGGTCCAATTATTTCAGTGGGCCTATTTTTAAAACAGTTTATGTGAAAAGAGAATTTAAGGTGTTTTGTGGCAGAGAATATTTTCAAAGTGCGCTTGTCACCCACAAGAAAAACTACAGGGGAGGTTTAACTGAGATGGAAAAGGAAGAACTCTTTTCAATTTTTTCATCAAGTATCAGTAAACAGTATTTTTCAATAGTTCCCTTTATAAATTCTGTGGCTGTTAGCAAAATATCAAGAAATATTCACTTACATTATTATTTTAAAGTAATATTTTGAATAGATATTTTCTTTCCAATATTCAGGTCGAATTTCTATTCAGAAGAAGGATTTTCATTGGGTAAATACAGAAATGCGAGGCGAAAAGAATTCTGGAGCACAACTCCATTCTTCTGCAATTAATGGTGAGTTTGGGCAAGTCACTCCATGATTTCCACAGAACTACTCTTGAAATATCCCTCATGTAGGATAGAAAAGACCAAAGGTTGGGTCCCTCAGGTGGTTTCAGGCAGGTGAGCTTGACCTGTTGCTCCTCCATTCAGTCTGGATTTCTCCCTACCTGTTTGGCTTAGCTTGTATATCCACAAAATAAAGTTAATCAGACTGAACCAATTACTCTGATAAATGGTTTTGAAATAGATGTCTCACAATCACTGTATTATAATTGGGGAAAATTAGGCTATTAAGCCTGCCAGAGCCTGACTCTGTACAGTCATTAGAGAGTAGTAGTCATAATGTGTAATACAATTATTTGCTTTGATGTCACACCTACTTCTATCTCTCTTGGCTTTCTGTAGCAGTTACAACAACAAAATTAGAAGCCACAGTAAGTGGTGGTCTGAGAAGGGGCTTGTGTTACCCTCCATCAACTCTACCTTCTCATACAACAGAAGGGCACACAGTATGCCATGGGCTGAAGAGCTGCAGCTGCTTTTATTTCCATGCATTAAAAGTAAGAAATTAAGCAACATAAGGTTAAAGGATATTGAATTAATATACTAATGTTTTCATTGCTGAAATAATATTATTTTATATTTCCTTTTGAGGGGCCCAGTTACAGAGTGAGAACACTAAAGAGCTCAATGCACAGATATCACCTCTAATGAGAATGACCTGTTCTACCTTGTGCAGGGCAGATTACAATTCTCCAGACATTACTACAAATTAGTTCCCAGAACTGTTCATACAGAACACTTTCAACTGTGAAAAAAATAATTCAATCTCTGCATGCAGTAGAAAATGAAGTGACTTCTAACCTCTCCATCCTTCAACTATTGCTGAAGCGGGCAACCTGGGAAGTATAAAAATGGATTAAGGGAATGGGATTCCTGTATGTGCATAATTAAGCATTTGGCTGTAGTGTTAGCATTAAAATTACTTAAGAATCATGCATGTTATCCAAGTGCTCTGTGTAGCCAGAGAAGAAAGTCAGGAACCCTCAAAGGAAGAGCAGTCCAATCTTTTTGGACTGCATTTGCTGAAAATATTGACTTCTCCTTGCCAATTACAGAGGGAGCCTGAATCCCTAGTTGGAGCAAGACTCTAGTGGTTAAATAATGCAAGTCATAATACAAGAAATACTGCTCTAGGTGAGAAAATGCAAAACATGAGATATTTCACCCTTGTGACTAGTTCTAACTGCAGACCCTTTCAGTGGGTAAAATGCATTATACATTTCACTCAGAGATTCAGATAGATATTTGCAAGAAACAGCCTGCATCCAGTTAATTCTGTTCACATTGGAGTCTGAATACTTTCCAAAAACTTCTCCTTGAAGTCTTAACAGAACTTTGGATGGCCTTAGAAAAATAGAAAGAATGCTGACCAGCCTAAACCATACAATAAAATATTCTTTCTCTTGTAGCTGTCACGTACATTAGATGGGAACTCTAAGCCATAAAAGTCTCATAGGAAGCCAGGTCAAGAGGAAGAATTTGATTCAGGATATCTGCCTGATGGTAAAAACCATACTGCAAATTGTTTCATAAATCCCACTGCCAAAAATCTAACCCAGTGTCCTAGATTCATATGCTAATAAATGTGCATTACTCAGTCTGCAAAGGGAGTTATCATCTTCACAAAATATTTATCTTTAATGAAATCAAATCCCAAGAAGAATTCAGGGCACAGAGGCAAACACAGTTAAGTTGTCAAATATGGCCTTTCACGTGTGTGAAGACTTTTGAAGACATTTGCTTCTTGGCTATTTTCTGCTTGAAAAACACAAGATAAAATCTGCTGATGTCTCTACATTAAAATCTCAGAAGAACCTTTACTTAGTTTGTCATTGAAAGATACATGTAACTCTTTCACTAGATGAAATGAATGGCCATCTACAGATGAACATGCTCAGAAGAAACTCAGTTTGTCTTCAGCTTTTTCTTAGTTGTATTCTTTAAAATATGGCTTACTGTTCAAAAAACAGTTAAATTTCTCTATTTTATTCAGCAGCATTGCAAGTCATCCCATTGGATATGATTGCTTTAATAGAAGGAGTCTTTCACAATAAATAATGAATCTAAACATATATACATATATTCAAATATATTTGCAAATAAATGGAACCATGGAAGTTGAAAAACTGTTATTCCAGCTTTTGGTGTAGAAATGTGATATAAGGATTATGTAAAAATCTTGACTGGATTTAAACATTTAGACACATTTAGAGATTTAAACATTTAAACACAATCTCAGGAGGGAACAGGCCCACAGAGTCATCTGTGGGCTGATGCAACTCTATTAACAAGACGTGATGTGGGCAGAGTCAGAACCATATAAAAGTTAATGAGACTTTTCCTGTAAGCTTAGATGGGGCCAGAATTTGATCTCATTTTGGAAACAATATCAAAACATGATAAATCAAATAAAATTTGTCCAAACTTCTAATATGCCCACCCAATTATGCATTTTCAGCCTGGTTTTGACTTTATCCTATGCAAATTATATCAATGACTTTACAGAACCACATAATTGAAAATATTGCTTCCTGCACTTTAATTTGAAAAATGATTCATGTGGGAAGATAAGGATTTACTTTCATCAGCGTGGAACTTTGGAGCTAAGTGGTGGGGGTTTTATGGAAGAGAAAGCTAGAAATACAGAACACTTACCCTGTTCTTGTGAGATAAAATAAAATTGGGCTTGACTCAAAACTGTTGAAATTTTGTCTGAAATTGTAGTGTTATCATATATTCCCTACTGAGGAGTTTTTCAGTGCTGAGTATTTAGATAAACAAGTAATTGGCAGGGTTTATCTGTAAGTATACCAGAACTGAGATTAGTTCAGCTTCAGTGACTTTAATTTGTAAAGTATCACTGTCAGTCTGACAGTTTTATAAATGTAGAAGAAAGCCTCTGACAAGCTGCAGGTAGCCAAGAAACCTCTGAGCACGAGCTGGGATTAATCCGTTCGATGAATATGCAGGCTGATCTACAACAGAGTGTAATCCCACTAATTGTTCCAGCTGTTATCCCCAGCTGAGCTCACAGGTATCCTCTGAAAGCCTCACAGCTGGCAGTGTCTGTGTGTCTGCAGACAGCCCCAGGTAGTGCTTCAGCAGAGGTTAAACCACAGAAAATATATATAAAATGCAGAATCAGCTTTTCAGCCACAAAACTTTGCCCTGTCCTAGCCTTATGAATTTCCTCACTTCTCAGCAGGTGTGAGACAGTATGTGGTTTCTAGCATGATCCCATCACCAAAATCCCTCTTTGTTCCCAATAGAACTGAATCAACATCTCTTTTACCAGCAATTCATCAAAAATGTAGCATTTTTTTTAGATTTTGTCAAAAAAATAGAAAAAAATTATTTCAGTTGGTTATTTCAGAGTGTTTTGTTTGATTGAAATGAAGTGCCTTTTAGAAATTTTATAAGAAAAAGACCATAATGTTCTGCTGAAAGTTTATTAGCCCATTTTTAACCATCCATGACTGTAATTACAACATAGAATTTGTTAGATATAATATTTTTCGTTGTAAGTGACCTACTTTAAAAGTTTCCATTTGCCTAAAATATGTGTGAAAGTCACTTTCCACTTCAAAAAAGTAAGAGACTATTACCCCTACAACTGCTCCTACACTTGTAAACAGTTTTCAAAGATAGCTGCATGTACAATTAAGATTCAGAAACAAAAAAATGCCTACAAATCACTCTTTTGCTAAAACCCATCATCTTAAAGAAATGTTGTAACTTGAGAGCTAGGCCAACTGCTGATATAGTTTTTAATATATGTTATTACCAGTCCTTCTCTAAGATAGACCTCACCCCTCTTTCTTCAAAAATTCACCATATTAAGTATCTTTCAGTATTAAATGGATTAAATGGAATGTTCACTCCATTTGTGCAAACTGTGGTGGTTCGATCATTGCTTTCATTTCCTTGTATTGGGAAACTTGAACTTGGGATAGTTTTTTGAGAAAAAGTGAGCACCATCCTACAAGGAAAGCCAGGCAGGTCCAACCCCCTGCTCAGCCCATTGTTTTCCTTTCTGTGGAATGTACATTCACTCTCTCTGCCCGGGGCTTCCATACCACCCATGCTTGTGTTACATGACACACAGAACCTGCTGCATATGTGCAGTGTACACAGAAATGCTTCATTTAGGGTTTGTGTGTGCATGTACACAACACATGGAACATACAGTAACTGGTAACTTACTCAGAGACCAGAAATGGCCTTCTCACAGCCCAGGTAAGTGGCTCAGTGATGAGCCCAGGAATCCATCTCTTCCTTAGTGAATGTTCCACTGGTTATGTTAGATGGAGAAGCTCTGAAGCAGCTAAGGCCCTCTGCATTTGAATTCCTATATAAACAAAACTTATTTGATTGTACAAAGATGACAGAATCAGTGCAAGAGGAAAGTCACAGGAAGGTCTTGTGTTTTATGCTTGTGGCTCTGCATTTGTGCCCTCTTGTCAAGTCATAACTTCCACACCTCTCCATCCCATGTCCAGGGCTTACATTACACTCTCAACTGAAACATTTCCTCCAGAATATGTGACCAAAAGCGATGGATTCATTTCTTCAGGAAAAATGTTACTCCTCATTTGGAAAAGAAAATTTGAAACAGCTCCCAGTTTTTCAACAGTTGGAATTTTTAGCACATAAGCCACCTAAGTAACTTCTTGGGGAGAAGCCTAACAGAAAGAGGAAACTCAATGGGAATGGGGCCCAGAAAAACAGTGTTAGATCCATTTTTTATTAATTTGATTCTGGGTGAAGTATTGCTCCACACTGTAATTACTGTAATATGTGAAACAGGAAAATAAATCTAATAGATAAGTAAGAGCCAAGTCTGCTCTGATATACAGAATAAAATTAACATTTTAAAATCAATAAGGGGAATACTCCAAAACAAAAATCATAGTAACAGGGTGTTCCCCTGGAGCAGAGTGAAAGGTACTGCTATACATATGAAGCACTATTGGAGCTGGTATTTGCTAAAAGAAAATTACTTAGTATCAAATGGCAAAAGAAGAGTTATTCCTACCACTGACATACATTCCTACCACTGACATACATCTAGGTTTTTTTCTTCCTTTTAATTAGTTTTTGTCAAAACTAATAGCTAATTTAGCTTACATATGTATGCTTTCCAACACAGATCTCAAATCTGATTGTTATTACTAAAAAAGTAAATGATTAATTTCTGTTTTCTGTTTTTATTTATAGGTGAAACTGTCTACATTATTGCTTACTCCTCCTGCATAGCTCTCATCCTAGGAATAGTCCTGTTGACCCTCCTAAAGATCAGGTAATTTGATAGGGGTATGAATCACTGGTTCTAGGAAATGGAAAAAACAGAAAATAAAACGTTTAATTTCGTTAAAAGGTGGACATTGTGATTGTCTTTAAAAACAGTCCAGCATGTCCCAGTGATGGAAAGAACTGACATTGTGGGTGTCAGCAGGGAAGAGTGAAATATGATATGTATCTACAATGCCCTCCATTCATGCAGAGATCCCAGGCTTTGGGAGGTTTCATTTCCTGTCCCATGGCAGGGGAAGGTGAAATCTGAATTCAGAAATTCTGTGAGACTATGTTCCTAGCCCCATAGCAGGCAGCGGTAATGCAAAAAGGAAATGAGAATATTCAGCATTATAACGTATTTAGAAACCAAATCGTGAATGCTGCTATTGTAGTTAATATTCTTGCCAAATGCCATTTTTGCTCATAGGAGTCTGTAAACAACACCCACCATCCCTGCCATCCTTTCTCTCTCCCCCCTGCCTCCCTCCCTATGAGAAATTGCCCATACACCAATGCTTGGTAAGAAAACAGAAATGTGTGTTCACTTAGTTAAATGAACATGGCTTTTTCTTAAATGATACATTTTCTTGGACCAAATTAAATGGCCAGATTTCAAGAATTATACTGTCAGATGATAGGTAACAGAGCATGATGTAGCAGGAGCTATATATAGTGGGAGGGATATTGAGTCAAATTTCATTATTAAATTCTGAGGCAGATCAAAGAGGAATCATAGAAAAATGCAAAAGGCAAGTCAAGGATATATGGGAACAGAGGCTTTCTCTTTAGGTTTGCAGTTACAGGAATATCAGCATATAAAGAAAATTCAGATTTAAAGAATACAGAAGATGGAAGAAAGAACAATGCATTAATAACAATGTAGGGGATTATTTTATACCACAGTGTTCATCATAAAAAGAGGGGAATTTTGCCACTGATTTCAATTAAGCCAAAGTTCAAACCAAAAGCTGTATAGTTTATTGTTAAATAAATGCACATTCTTTCTTTTCAGAGCCTGCAGAACAAAATATGAGTCAAGAAGTCCCTCGCCAGACCGTTCTTCTGAAACATTTATGGCCCATTATAAAACTCACAGATGAACCACTCTGTTGTTTATGCTTTTCAAGGCTATTCCTTAAAGCCAGCCTGTTGTACATATGCGGTAATAAAATACATATTAAAAAAACTACTATAAATTATGGAATTTTGTAGTTAAGCATACAAAATATTTATTAGCTTATTTTAAACCTTTCACAAGCTGAAAAAAGGGGTAAAAAAAAGGTAAAACTGTGCTCTCTCTTATTTGTGTAGATTGCCAGATCTTTCCTGAGCTGCACATTTCCTACATTTTTAGCTGCACATGACACTGGTATAGATGCTGTATCAACAGTGGCAATCTTTGAAGCCCACCCTTCTGATCTCAACTCATCTGGAAGAAATAAAAAAAAAATCCACTCAGAAACATTTTAGAGACCTGATAAAGAGCACAGATGTGGCAGTTTTGTACAACAGGCTCCCAGGTACCAAGTACCTGATGCAGTCACAGATAAGCTGCCTGTAGTTTGATGATGTAGGGTAAGAGGAGGATTACAACCCCTTTCAGAACTAAAATGACTCTCTGCTTTGACTCCAAAATGTTGTTGCTGAAACTGTTTTTAATTTCTCCCCCAATATGCTTTTAAAAGAAATGAATGAGGTTTGCCACTTTGAATACAATAACTTTAGAAAACATTTTTTGGTCTGAATGCCCAGTGAAGAAAGTTACTTGCTTGGGGCTGAAGTGCCTGCTTCTCAAGAGAGAAGCTCTGACCCATCTCATCAGCTGTGTTTCCTATTCATTGTCTCTAGGCAAGACCCGAAGTGCCTAATTGTCCCCTTGCAGTGTACTGGGAGTCATGGTCCCTAAACACCATTCTGGATCCCACTTTGTGGCTATGAGCCCTGGATTTCTCCCTACAGCTGAGTTGTTTTGCTAGATTTAAGCTTCTATTTACTACCAGTGAGTTGTCTTTGTTAAATCTTTGTAGCAATATGGTTCTGGTGAGCACAGGATAATGGACTGCCATATCTTATTCAACTGTTACCATGAATAGCACTTATATTGTCTTGTTATAATAGCATCTGATTATTAACTTTATTTTGAATGTGATAATTTAGTCTGAATTATCACTAAATGTAACTCAGCTCCAGTTTTGACCATGACAGATGACTGATCTAGGGCTACATCTAGGGCTAGATGACAGATCTAGGACTAGAAATTATTGTGATCAGAAAAGCAGGAATCTCTAGTCTTCAATGTGACTGTTGCATCTGGCTTTGGCAAAACCTTAAGTGTGTAGTTCTGTTGGGGAGAGGCTTAGAAATCTTAAATTATTACAACATGGATTTCCTCTGTCTTTATTATCTGCATAAACCAAACAAAGTCCTTTTTGTTTTGCAATCAAATGTTCTGTCTTACTAAATCAGCATTTGGACAAAAATCCAGAAACAGAAAACTGCAGTTTGTTTGTTAAGATCTCCTTTAGCAGGCCAGCAATTTGCAGCATCTGCCTTACCTCCCACCAAAGTGGTATATTCATATTCTTCATTTTAAAACTGTGAAGTGGGAAGGCTTCAAACTGAAAATACTGTTGAGAATATGTTAGATAAAAACATTTCTTTTTACAGGAAATGTACTTCTGACATGAAACCTGTGCTGGTTTTCAGTCTGACTTCAAAAACCAGTGAACCCTCCATGTCACAAAATGGTTAAATTCAGATTTAACAAAACCTCAATCAACAACAACAAAAAAAATACCTTCTGTCTTAGAAACTTTTTGTTTTCTAATTGTTTTATATTTAGACACTAGCAATCCAGCTCATATATGTGCTTAGACACACACACACTCACAAACAAGTATGAAAAATGTATTTGAAACTGAGGGTATGTAAGTTACGCTGAAAGGAAGCAAGTATTTCGTGGCTATTGTGTTGTTATGCAATTTTGCAGGCTCTCTCTTAAGAGAGGACTTAAATGCTTAATGGGAAAAGTACCTTTCCTCCACTCTACATATAAAAAGTAGTCTGTCAATTGTATCTAGGTGTTAGTTATTAAATAAAGGAATTTCTGCTGGGATGATCCTGTGATCCTGATTAACTGCTTCACAAACAGTTTTGGGAACAGAGAATCACAGTATCAGTTTCTTTGGAAAAGATCTTTAAGACCTTTGAGTCTGACCATGATGGAAGAAAAAGCAGTATTTTGTAAGAGCTTCATTATTAAAATATTTTCCCCTGAAGTATGATATCTGCATCTAATACCCAGATGAGGGAAATTAAGTATCACTGATGACAGGATTCCCAGGACACACATCATTTTGGGTAAGGAAGTAGCATTCAGCCTCTTTCCACTGGAGCTGGGACATTCCAAAGTGAAGAAATTAAGTCTGATCGGGCTACAGGGAGAAAGCCTTAATTTTTGCCTTACAGCACTCTTATCTGAAAGGGAGAATACTGGGTTCCAATATTTTGTTTAAAGATTGTTTATGCATTTTGTCTCATGATTGTTTCAAATTAAATGTGTGAAGAGTTTTTGAGACAAGTGCACAGGACTAGCTCTTCCTTCTGCACTGTGAAGCTACAAGGCTGTAAAGCCCAAGTTTCTACTCCTCCTGTCTTGCCACAATGAGTCTTGAAGTCTTCAAAAGGAACATTTTTCCCTGGCTGTCTTACCTGTTTGTGTGGTCAAAAGAAGGAGCTACTTGGATAGCCTGGTGTGGGAATCACATCCAGGTACTCTGAGCTATGTATCAGACCAAGTTAGTAACATAGAAGATGGATGGAAGCAGCACCAACACCAGAAGATGGTGCCATAAAACAGGGAACAGCGTTCAGTTCTTTTAAAAAAATGACTGTGGCTGTCTTTGCACCAAGGAAAATACTAACCCTAATGTGCAAGCTAGTGAAGATAACTAACTGCAGCTCATGTTGAGGCACTTCAATAGTAGCATGGGGTAGGGAATTTTGCTGTTGACTTTGCCAAGAAAGTTCCCTCATCAAGATTTTGATGTTTCAGACCACATGCTGAAGTCATTCAGTCTCCCATGAAGTGTGCAGGGAATCTGAGACATCGCTTAGACGGCACAGATTTCTACCCTGCACTGGAACATCTGATGCCTCATTGAATTTTTTCAACTCCCACCTCCATTTCTGCCTGTAGCTTTTAATGTTTAGTTAATGGAGGAAAGAAATGTTTCCCCAGTAACTTAAAAGAGATTTGTCTGCTATAAAAGCACACAGGAACACCAGATTAAAAGGTAATCCTAAGCAAAAGCACTCAAAATGGATTACAAGGTAACAAAGTCAACACAGGCATACACGTCAGTGACAGCTTATATTTGCTAATGCTGTATGCATGAGCTGGTTAGTCAGAGCTGCTGAATCTGGCATAATACATGACCATATCAGTTTCAATAAACACCAAGACAGATTTTATTTCAGCTTTAACACCACATATTGCAAAATCACAAATGCATTTAACCAGGCAGATACATGACAATCCCTTAACAAACATATCATCTCTTTGACATTGGTTTCAAAGGACTAAGTTGACTTTGGCTGTAGTCCTTCTGCCTGCTGTGTTATTGCAGCAATGAAGATCAACACTGCATTACAGCAGGACTGTAGAGAAAAATCATCTTCAAAAATATAACATAACAAAAGAAAAGCATTGATCAGCAAGAACTGGAATTCATTTACTTCTCCAGACTCTTACATCTGTTTAGCCACTTTTCTAGATACTTCACAATCATTGAAGAGAACTTAAGGCAGTGTCAGAAATCAGAAAAATTCAGTGGCAGAGAATACTGATTTTCTGATATCACAGTAACTAAACAATATTTCTACCCCTTCAAAACAACTTAGTGAAAAAACAGGCAGATCTTATACATTCACTCTAACTCTTTGGATAAGTATTATTTCACTTCAAGAGCACTGATCCCAAACATACGAATTTTACCTCGCAGACTTGCAGTCTTCATTTTGTAACTCCTTAATAAAATAATAAAAGTTTTATGAACTCAAATGACACTATTAAAAGAGGAAAATTAGCCAAAGCCTCTCTGGACTTATTCACAAGACTAGAATATTTAGTTCTTATTTCATAAGCTCTGGTTACACATGAAAATGAAGCATTAAAGTGCTGGTCCAGAGCCAAGTTGCCCTAATACATAAAAGTTTAAACTACAAAGCAAGCTGCTGCTGGAAGACATTAGAACTGTATGGGATCTATATCATTGCTGTGTTCTGGAAGGCACTGAAGAATGATTATGCCCATACTAATGGAACCGGTCAACTTCTCCTCCAACAGGGAATGCCAGCCATGCCTTTAACAATGCAATATCTTGACTTACAATTTTTATAATGACACAGTGATAAGAACACCTGCTCATGGATGCCAAACACCTGAGTGCAAGTCCTCCACATCCAGGGGGCTACTTCAGAGTGAAGTGACAGCAATGTACTCAGTTGGGGGAACTGATAGGGACTAAAAGAGCAGACACCACTAGTGATAGGTTACTCTGAATATAAGCATAAATATTTAGGAAGTCAGAAGCACTGGAGAGCATCATCCCACGTCTTAACATGTTTTTGAAGGGGTATAGTCTCAACTGTTTTACTGTATGCTGAATTCAGTGCTGCCTATGTGAGTGATGCACACTCATGGAATAGCTATTGGATTAGCCTTTGATCTTAAGAGCAAGACATGCCTATTTTGTGAAGCCAGAGATTAGGTATCAAAATTTTCTGCAGAGTCAAAAATTATGCCAACCCAGAAAAGCAGAGCAGCAGCATTTAACACACCTAAAAAATGTCAGTAGGCAGAACATAAGATGTCTCAGGATTCTCAGTCACATTGCAAGTAAACAAGGATTTTATAGGGATTGCTCACCTGGACCCACAGACCTAAATTCATCCCATGTGGCAATTTTGGCACATAAACACTGGGTTGGGGGTTGCTTTTTTTTATTCTGGCTCTATGTTTCTTTCTCTCTTGTAACAATCCTGACAAACAATCTATTTGTCTGTGACCTCCACCCTGGATTACTATAACTCATGATGTGGTTGAAGCTGAACATGTGGGTAAAGTACGAGCTCCAGATGTGACTGCTCATCTTTTCCAATGCTCACATCGTTACAGAATAACAGAACTGCATTTAAGGCTCTCCACAAGCTTCCAAGTAGTTTCTAAAACAGATCCAATAAAGAACTGAGACATTTTAGGTTGTTCATCCACATGATTTAATAGGTACCCTGTTTCACTGCATTGGGAGAGTTAAGAGCCTTAGAATTGCAAACCAGACATCCCAGATGCTGAGAAGCCTACGATGCACTGTGCACAGAAGCATAAAAATGGACTCTATGTTCAGCTCCTAACTTGGCTGATAATTGAAGCCCTCACCACCATCTTCAAGGAACAGAACCTTTCAATCTGTTGCAGAGACACTGACAACATTCTTTCCTTGGGATCTTTCTGGTCTTTGGAATTTTTAATTCCATTCTACTCAGTGGCACATCTTCATCCAGATTTACTAGAAAATGTGTTCTTTTTCAGTTCAGATATGCTGAGTTGGAAGGCACCCACAAGGATCACTGAGTCCAACTCCTGGCCCTGCACAGCACCATCCCCAAGAGTCACACCATGAGCCCAAGAGCATTGTCCAAACACTTCTTGAACTCTGTCAGGCTTGGTGCTGTGACCACTTCCCTGGGGAGCCTGTTCCAGTGCCCAACCACCCTCTGGGTGAAAAACATTTTTCTAATATCCAACCTAAACCTCCCCAGTACAACTTCAGGTCATTCCCTTGGGTCCTGTCATGGATGTGCATTTTAATCTCTCCAGGCTGAGCAGCAAGCTCAATCTCAGTTCAGTTGTTTAGTCTCACATTCAGGTTTGCATCACAACTGCTTTTTTTCAAGGGCTGACTTCACTTTCAGTCTTTGAGAAGCTCAGTATTGTTTATGTCAATTAAATGTGCTTGCCCAGAGGGTCTTGGGTGGAAGAAAATTCATCAGGCCCTGAAATATGAAAACTTCATACTTCAGCTCAAAATGAGCCAATTCTGTACCTACAGAGAAAACTAAAAATGAAAATTTATTACTAAATAGGAGAGTATTACAGTAAAGTTAGTCACTTTCAGGAGTAAATGGTACATAAATTAAGGAGTCTTTAAGATGTCAATTCTGGCACCATGTTGACACTTAACTACTAATCATTAGACTGAGTACAGTCTAAGTCCTGCTTCAGTTTCCTCACTTCTTCATTGGATCTAATCCATTACAGAATTTTTAAGTCTGTGAATAGTTCAAGACCTGGTTTTATTTAAGTTCATGTTTTGATATATGAGCCATAGAGGCTAAATAGCAAAGCCCCAGATGAAACATGGGGAAAAGAGGAAAGAGCTTTTTTTCTGGTGACCCAACCACGCATCCAGGGCAGGTCAAGCAAATCAGGGGGTTCACACCTTCAGAAGTACTTGAAAATCTTCTTACTAGACTCTGTAGGAAAAGATTTAGTATTTTAGAATGATAAGCAAGATATTTCTTGCCTCACCTGAACACATTTCTTTGTTTATCCTTTGACTTTTACCACGAGAAGAGTGAAACAAAGTAGCTTATATTAATTTTGACTATCATTATGGTATAAAGAGGATTGAGGTATTATGTCAAATTTATGGCTTTGTGTTGCCTGGCATGCAAAGTTTGGCTTTCTTAAGCTACGCCAATTCTAAACTACACAACTAACTAAAAGATCTCAGAAAAATTCACTTTGGAATTTCAAAGGCAAACTGAGACTCAGATGCAACTTGGCAGATTTGAGTTCCAGAAAAAAAAAGACTCAGCCTTTTCCTTTTTATGTGTTATCTTTCACTTTCTTTCATCTTACCTTTGACAAGATTTCGTATTTTTGAGGAAAATTGAGAATATGGAAGAAGACCATAGTCCAGGGTTTTAGATTTTCATGTCAACAGGACATGTTCAGAAAAAAACATAGATCAAGGTTAAGTACACAGAGAAGTACAGAGAGACGCTGCACAACCAAACAGGAACAGGACTGATGTTTCAGGCTGAAAAAAATGACAGTATTTACATGGCACACTTGAACATTTATAAATAGGATAAGGCTCTTTGAATCTGTCCATTTGTCCATTATTGATCAAAAAATGACAGTGCAGTTCATTGGCATCTTGTTGAACTAAGGCATTTAAAAGAACAGTGTCATTATCAGCAGAGCACAGAAAAAAATTGTAAGTGGTTTCCTTCGTGTAAGCTAGTCCAGCAGAATACTATTACCCTAAAAAGCTCGTGACTTATGAATGAGAGTATCAATTCATAGCCTGTAGAATGAAAAATCTAATTGTTTGATGAAACCTTAGATGAAAATGTAGCCCCTTCTACACTACTCTGAACCTGAATGATGTTGAAAACCTTGCCGATTTTTATTTGCTTCATATAATTAGGTTTTAATAAGTTGACCAAAAAAGGAAACTACAACAAATTTAACATATGTAGCAAATAAGGAAATTTGCAGGAGGATTTAAAGGACCTGGCAGAGTGCCATTCACCACAATGTCTTGGAACAAGATAAAGTTATCCATAATTTAACAGATGTTAAAAAAAATTTTAAAAAAGTTCTATTGCTAAAAAATTCTTACAGTGAATTCAGATTTGTCTCCATGTTCATAACAGTGACTTGACAAATGAAAAGCAAGAATTCGGATAAATAAAATACCTAATAGAATGGCCACATACAGTGTGAGTTCTCATAAACTACTGAAAATACTTGTACTGTTCTGAAAATCATCTTGATTTAAACCTAACTATGTACTCACTGCTTCTACCCGGTTTTCCTGAAGAGAACGAAAAATTCAATTTAAAACATGGTAAAATGTCCTGGTGTTTATACATTTTTCTCATCTGTAGAAGTACCACATACAGGGTTCTGTACTTCAGTCATTTATTTCTTACTGACAAATCAGACAATTGTTGACAAGACAGTACAGTACAATAACTCTTCCCATAAAGAGAAAATTATATATGGGTTCTATTTTGCTTCTTTGATGCAATGGTTTTCTTGCTTCTTTTCCTGATGCAAATGTCCTTGGTCAAGGTAAATGGGAAATGTAATCAAGCTGCAAAAAGAAAAATCCATTTAATTGATAGTTCCAGTACTGAAGGAAGCTTGTGCAACTTTCGAGTTTGTTTTCTTGTTCAAAGCTGTGCAGACGAAGTTTCCAGCTTCCATCACAGCATAAAGATTTACTCCCTAAAAAAGAGGTGAAAAATGTTAAGAAAAATAAATGCACATGTTGAAAATGCTTAGACTCCAAGTTTTTTGCTCCAGGGTCTAATTTTTGCAAGCAAAGGGCCTGATTCATGTTATAGGTTAGTAATGGGGATCAGTAAAGCTACAGTGATTTACAGATAGTTACAGCTTCCAGTTGTTTGAAAGGTTCTACTACTTTGAGGGTGATTTCTTGTCCCATCAGCAGTGGACAAAATACTGGAGTAATATCTTTCAACCCCAAAAGAATCTGGAATAAAGAACTGGAATTACAACTAGAAGCTAGAAGAAAAATATAGTGTCTGAGTATGTGCGATACTTATTTATCATCCAACACTATAAAACTTCATGCTTGCAAGTACCCCCCTTGCAGCTCAGGAAAATGGAGGAAACACACTTGTATTGGCAACTGAATTCAGGAGAAACAGGCTCCTGTATCCTCTTGAATAACTATGATCTCCTTCTTGAAGGAGTCCATTTCAATACAAAATTACAATTTACACTGATAGCACAGCTGAGCAAAAGTTCACAACTGCTTGATCTGCCATGCTAAAAAACATGCCCCTTGAGCAACTATTTTTTAACTAAGATATGTATCAGTACTGCTTGATTGCTAAAATTAAATCAGGTCACTGATTAAAGAGGCAAAACTGCTTCATTGTAAGTCTCCTTTATTACCCATGTATAGTAGAAGTTTTAAAGTTAGATCAGATAAGTGATGTAAGTACTTGCTCCAAAGATTGCAATGTAGAAGCCAGTAAAGTTCCTGTAGAAAGGATGCAACAGGGGACTTTGCACTACCAATACACTGAGCAGTCATACAAAACTGGAAGAATGGTGTCCCTCTCCATTAAAGAGTACAAGGTGTATTGCACCAGAAATACACTTCCATCACACTTCCAAATTGATGCACTAATGTTCAGACCAAAACCTGATTTAAATACTTAATTCTTAAACTGGATCTAGCACTTATTTCTGCATTCTGTGGTAAACTTTGCCTTTTTCATTCTTGGAATTGGCTAAAAATGTTAATGAGAATACAAATGACTTAGCAGAAATTTAATCAAAAACATTTTTAATTTGAAAAAAAAAGTTTCGGAGCTTCCAATCAGTTCTAATATTTAGCACCATCTAAACCACATAATTCAAAGACATCCTTTTGTAACTATCTCATTTTAATGCAGTTATAACAAGGGTAATTTCAGCTTATTCTGTTTATCCTTTATGGACCATTACTTAGCTTTAGTTTGTAAAGTGCCATTGCACATAACATAATCTAAAAAATGTTAATCCATCTGTGTTTTTTAACAAGGAAGAAATGAGCAACATACCACCATAGACATAGCTGGTAGTTAGATTGTGGAAGATGTCAAAATAAACTACCCAAACTACAAAATATTCATTTTCATCACTGTAACACTGCATAATGTGATAGGTGTTGATAAGAAACATACTTTCACAGATCACATTCATTAAATGGAATACATGTATCTCTGCTTTTTATACTGTCTTCCTTCATAAAAGTGTTGTGAACCAAAGAAGATTACAGTGAGGGCACACAGCCCAGCGTTCATGAGCGTCACTCACAGGTGGGAATGGGACAAGAGTAGGTGTTTGTAAGGTTGTCCACAAAATAATGTGTCTTCAGACAGACATCCAGAATATACTTACTGAGTATACTTGGTAATCACTCCATATATCCAGAATTACTCCATCACACCAAGGAATTAATTTCCCCCCCAAAAAACCCAAAGAAAAGTGCCTCCAATATTATTTATAAACTTGGATAAGTGCCTTAAATCAGAAAAGCTTCTGCCAGAAGGCAAAGTCATTTAATTCCCATTGACTCAAAAATTATTTCACATTTAGTCTGCCAAAGATTCATTTCACGGGTCACTTCTTGTTTACGTGTTCTGAAGAACAGTACAGAAAAAGCATCAATTATTATTTTGATGTATCTAGTCAATCTGAACTCAATAATTCACAGATATCACAGAGTCCAATCCGTAAGTGAATGGCCCATATTGGGATAGAACCTGTGACCTTGGTGTTATGAGCACCATGCTCTGATCAACTGAGCTAAAATAATGTATGGTTAAATACTGTCCAATATTGCCTGACACTTAAGGGGAGTTCAGTCAACAAATTGAAAACTTTAGTGGATAGTTGAACATGAGAAAGTGCTCCTTGCAAATGGACAACATTAGCAATTACAATTTCATTTTGTGCCATTACACAAAAAGGAACATATTAATAGTTTTCTGCAATAATGATTTTACAGAATTGGCAACAGTACCAAAACCAACCAACATTATAAAGACAAAAGCTCATATATTATGGTAATAACTTTGAGGCTCCAGGTCTCTTATGCAGTAAAACACTCTTTATTTAATGAGCCAGAAAGGATTTAAAAAGCAAAGCCTTGTGTTTTGCTATTGCATAATCTAAAATCTAAAATTAAACAAAACCTAAATAAAACCACCACCAAAACAAACCAAAGAAAAACTAAGCATTTGATGGTGACATTGTCTCCGTGGGATTTGGTGTCAGCCTTTAGGACAAGCTGGATTCTTGATTGGCCACCAGATTGTTAACAGATTAATCAATCTTATCGAGAAGCCTGGGACACAATATATTTCATATATAATCAGGCTATTTTTGCTTAATTGCTTCCTTTTGCTATGAGTGAGTTGGAAAGGTCAATGAGTATTTTGCCCAAGGAAAGACTACACTGAAAGCCTAAGTCTAAGGTGCACAGCAATGTAAAGTAAAATGCATGCCTTCTCCTCCTTATTTCAAAGAATTGTGTTGTTTCGAAAGAATAAACATCTCCTTCACGAAGAAAAGTGTGTACAAACATTTCAAAACAAAGTCCACTTGGACAGTGGACACTTGTGATAGAACCTTTTCTAAACATCTGTCTGATATCTACCCTGAACTCCCTATAAAGCAAATGAGAGCAGATAAATGCTTACAGTGAACTCTGTAAGGCACTGAATATGCTTTAACAGTACCCAGGGAATGTGCAATTCAGAAACAAGTTCTGTAATCCTTTCATGTCAAGGAACTCCATCAGCATGTACACCACACAGAACTGCAGCCTACAAACGAGTGATAAATTCCAATGAGCTCCTCAATAATTCAAATATTACTATTTCAGACATCAGGCATTTATAGTCTTTCTGTGGTAGTTTAAATGCAAACCACACACTTTGTAGTTTTGGCAGTTTTTTATACGTTCTTTGAATTTGACTCTCCAAGTCTATGCCTAAATTAAACATAAAGTTACTGCAATGCCTGAGTTAGCACAAACTTCTTATGCCACATATTCAGAACAACGGTGACAGGAAGACCAAGGAGCACATTTATTGAAGAAGGCAGCAACTGAGTCCTAGGAATACAGAATAATTAACATGCCAACCAAGCCAGGGATATTAAATGTGTGCTCTTGAAGTGTGGATGCTCACTGGTAAGGTTCACTAAAGTGCAGCTCAGTGCAGATAAGCTGCTCTGCCCTCTCCTCCAAGAACAGAGCTGGTAATAAAAATGACTGTGAAGACTCCTAGCCAGTAACAGGTTCTGTACAATTTTGAAATATATTAAGTGGATACCTGAGAAATAACAACATCCTGTGCTTGGGCTCCAAACACCACAATTTTTTTCTTTTTTCTTTTTTTTTTTTTAACTTTGAAGCCAGAAAAATTGACAACAAATTACTAAGCAGTATGAGCCAAATCCAAAACTGGCAAAAGCTGAAGTCTGCTCAGGCTTTCCACTGCAGAGATGACCAGCCTTCTGGAGCAATGTCTATAGTATTGAATTTTTTGTGGTTACTGAGGCAGAGTGATGACACAAAGCAGCTGCTACTAAGTTCCTCATAGCTCCAGGTAGGAAAAAGGGGATTATTAAAATTATGTTAAATATACAAACCATTTTTACTCTAAACTGCTAATGAAGACAACATTCCTGTTATGTGTCAAGCCATATTAAAGCACTGAGTTTGCAAAAACTACTATGGGCTCTCAATATTTTATTGTACAGCACAAGCTATTGTCAGGTATGTATTGTACATTTCCTGGGAAAATATTTTTGTTTTCCTTAAAGTCTTAAGTAGAAAGATAAAAAATATCTTACTGTGTTGATCCCCAGACCATTCAGCATGTATATCACATCCTCTGTGGCTACATTTCCAGTAGCACCTTTTGCATAGGGACAACCACCAAGTCCCGCAACAGATGAATCCACTACAGCAACTCCCATCTGGAAAATAACAACACAAAAATGAAGCATCAGCACAGAGTATTATTTAAAATTTTTCATAAATGGCAGGCCATACGTATTAGTTACCGTGCATAAAATATGCATTTCTCCACAAATGGATGTGTTCCTTGAAGGAAATGCCTTATAATGGCTTTAGTCCTGACATCTTTATAAGGTAAGACTTTTCAAACACAGGATATGGAACAAAGAACTAACAGTCCATTACATGTGATTTTGGCAGATAAGATGATTGCTGTTTCAGAGACAAACAGAGGCTTAAGTCTTTTGTCTCTTTATCTTTCAATATGATGTTTATAAATAACCTGCAACGTGTATTGCAAAGGCTTTCATGCAAAAAAAACAATCAATGAAAGTTCTCCATAGATATATATAAGTTCTGAGCTTTACTTGGAATATTTTTGACAATAGTTGGTGCACAGTGTTAAGCTTTCTCATTTAAACTAGCCTTAAATTAAGACTTGAAAAACAATCAGCTATCGTAAATTCATCATTTTTTGCTTTTTATTTTCTTCCTGCTGGATTCTAATGTCTTCCCTCTTCTGATCCCCTCAACGTATTCATGACAAAAAATAGCAAACCAGTTACCAGCTCCACCCAGCAGATAATATAACATTTCCTATGGGATAAAGCCTTCCTTAGGAGACTTACAAGGGAGAGGGAAAAAAAAAAATGAGCCAGTGACTTCCACTGATTTGTTTAGTAAGCTCTTGCACCCTCTTCTCTCTACGATTTAGTTTTAAAACAAAGCTGAAACTGGAAAGCAATCTTTTTCTGTTACATGTTAGGTATGTGATCCAGGACACTGGGTCTCCCTTGTCAGAGAAACCTCTTCAGTCTTCCCCTTGCCTCTGGAGGCATTCATAAGATAATAATAAGCTGGCAAGGGAATCAGGCACAACAATTATTAGGTCTTCAAAGACACAAGCTCCTCTCTGCCTTAAGCACATTAGAGGGTTCCCTTCCCCACAGGAATAATTTAGACAGACATACACCAAAACTGTAGAAGGGCAGGTCAGGCAGACTGAAATTTAGGACAGGAGTTCCTGTGCAGAGATAAATTTTCAAAATTCTGACTTTGGGTACAGAGCAATTCAGAGATTAAACCATGCCCGTTACTCGTATGCAAGTCAGTAAGTTTGGCTTAGAGGCCTGACCGCACAGATTGCTGATTTCCCTACCTCTCCCTGCAGGCTGGTCTGGGAGCCTGAGCTTCTTCTTCAAAGACATGCACACAACTAGCTGGAAAGGTAGGCAAATGGTATGCCCTGCATGTTGCAGTTGCTAAGTCCCCTTTCCAAATATACCTATTAGTTGGTTTTTCAGTGTTAGTATTTTTTTGTACTTGCTTCTAGTTTTAATGGTGCTCTTCATAGTTTTATCATTGGCCTTACAGTCTCTTTCAACTTCCAACATTTCTGAAGAGCAATAAGGAAGAATGAAGTGTTGTCCCAGGTCCTATTCTTGGACAGAGAATATAATCTTGAGCTAGGCAGCTGCTCAAAGCCTGTAATAAAGACCTCAAAGAAGTCGAGGTGAGTAACTGTGACAGGCAAGACAGTACTATTTAATACTGTTCACACAATGAGAGTCTCTAAAAAGAGATGCTGTACTTTAAAGCACATTAATCCGTGACTTACGGAGTCAATCACCACAGCACACATTTCACATTTCGGTCGCTTGTCACACTCTTTCTTTGTGTAACCCACCAGTCAGAAAATGTGTTAAACAACACATCTGTGTCCAGTACACAGAGGATATGCATTTGTGACAACTGGAAATTCTGTCTCTTTTTGCACTAGCTGCTAAGATTCATGCATTTACTCTAAGTCATTGCTCCAAGCTCCACAGCGGCAGCTTTCAGCTTGCAAGCGTCCACGCAGAGACACACTTATAGCTTCTTATTGGAAAGATTCAGGGTATGGTGAAGGTCTGCCAAAAAGAGTTTCTGACATGTGGATGCACAGGTAATGATACAAGCATGATCCCACTACTATGCCTGCTCTCTCAGTCTGATTTTAAGATTTGCATCAGAAATTACTTTTTCAGCGATGAAAAGGTAAAAGACAGTGTCTTTCATGGAGTTTTTCCCAATCTGTAAGGTTATGTCATAACTGCTAGAGCATTTTTCTTCATGTATTTATTTTCAGTAACTTTTACATGGGGATAAAAGCTACAAGCAAATAATGTGGTGAGGTACATCATGGCTGTTAAATTCCCAAGGAGTATCAGCAGACTCAGTTACAGCTTCAGTAGCATATAAACAGTCACTTTCTAATCCCAGCAAATTATCTCATTAAATGCTTATTCTTCTGCAAAAATGGGGAAAAAAAATATCAACTCAATTGCATTTGGTAAAAAACAGCCAAAAAAGTTTGTCAGTAGCCTCCTCCAGTCCTTCACAGGGCACTCACTGTAAGCAAAAACAAGAACAGTATCCTTCCAGCATTAAAAGGCATGTTTTCTAAAGGCATTGAATACATATACATATCAACTCTTTATGCCCTTGTACAAACACAAGTGATACCACTGTAATTGTAAATTTGCAGTGCAAATCTTGCAACAGTGAGGTACAGGTTGCTTATCATTGTTTGGTGAAAGTGTTGGTGACTACTTGGACAGATATGGGATATCACAGCAACTTGAAAGTAACATGAAACACCTGTCTTTGTCTAACCACACCCTTGTATTCTCAGGCAGCCTTGTCTGAGTTATTCAAAGTACCCCCACCGGATGCTGGAGTAACTCAGACAATTTATCCTATCATAGATGCAAGAGCATATAAAACCCTGATGCTTTCTGCTGGCTAAGCAGTGGGAGCAGTAACTTCCACCTGATAGACAGTGATAATTGTTCTGTCCTTTAAATCATTAACTGTTACGGCTAAATATAAAAAGGAGGAGGTCTAATCACACATTCATATTGGTAGCATCCTTGGGGGCTTGGCTTTAACCCTAGTACAGGACACTTAATCCATTACTTCCCAGAAATAGTGTATAAAGACTAAGTCTCTAAAATTGTATCTCTATCAGGATGTGCTTGCTAATTGAACATTAAGCCACTGGTAGAAAAGATCTTAACATGGCATATATAATACAGCATGACTGACCTCCAAATCTGACAGTTCTTCAAATCAGTGGTCTTAATACGCAGTGAGAAGGTGTCTCTTCATCAAGAAAATGTCTTTTAAAGTTCTCTTCATGATGCTTTTGATATGATCTCTACTGCAAGGTACTACTATTTCAGCAGCAAGGTCAGCTGCATCTGTCTGCTCATTCATGTTGTGCAGTCAATTATAATGTGTTTGCTGACTGGAGTGCAGAATCATTGCTGTTCATCTTCAGTGCGGCCCCATTCAAAAAAATCCTTAAATAATCCATACCCTAAACTCCAATTTAACAGTGCTAAAAACACATGTTGGAAAACATCCTTCAGCAGTGCTACTAACTAATTTGGAGGTTGATATTACAGCCCAGCCTGTCCAAGCACAGAGTCTGAAGTAGCACCTAATAAATAACTTCTCTGCAAGCTTGAGCAGCTATGAAGCTGTTCTGCTTTTGCAGCCATTAAAAGCACAAGCAGCTTTAAAAGAAAACCCAAGAATTGACAAAATATGTAAAACAAGGGTTTTTCCTTCATCACATCTCAAATATTTGTCAGACTTTTACAGGAGACAATGAATTTCATTCTTTTAGCAATCCAAGCTTGCAAAAAATTCACTGTCAATATGATGTTTAAAAAGGCCACAGTCTCACTGTCACTTCCTGACAGGCACTAAATTGTGCTGACATTCCTGAGAAATTGTACTGCAGCTCTTTCATAGGATATGTCCTAGATAAGCACACACCAAGCTGCTTACATATGGACATGTGTGAGGGTGAACAATGGCTTGGCTTCCAGGACAACTATAATACTTCAATATTTTTTGACACTTTTGGATAATCACTAAATTCCTGACAGTGGTTCCTGAAAACCTTCCAAACTTTAGCTTTGGCAAGCTTTAGCTTACTCTCTAGAGCAGGCATAGGACTTTTTGCTCCTGTCCCATGCTAACTTCCTAATTCCCCAATGAGAAAGCAAGGAATTAAATTCATCACCTTTGTCAAACAGCCAATTTTAACAGGAAACCATTATTGCCAGTGAATAATAAATGCTTCATGTTTCTTAGTTTGCTTTACTAGCTCCCCATAACTTTTTGTTGGGACAGTCAGTCTCCTTCCTTACTGATCTTTAAACCTGGTTTGTCTGGCAGAAGTTTAACTTTGCTCCTTTCTTTAAAATGGCAAGGTCAGCATCACTAACTCCAGGAATGTATGTGGTATAAATCAGAAGCTATAAATCAGGTCTTTCATAAATTATGCTTCTTCTAAACTATGAGATTTTGAAACCACAATATCAAAGATACCAGGTATGCATTAAACAGGAAAAGATTTGTGCCACAAAGTCTAAGGGTCACAGTGTTGTGAAGTTCAGTGCCCAGTGTCTTAAAGATAGGTGCATGTAGATATGGCAAAGAACAACTGCATTAGTTCAGCATTTGTTCAAGGAAGGAAGAAGGCAGGCAGGAAGAAGTAAGAGGAGAACTGACATATGTCAGGTCAAAGGTTGCCCACACAAAAGGTAGCACAAAAGACTAGCCCAGTCAGTGCCTAGCTGGCACTCTTGGAATGGTGTGATTCTGCCATATTACTGTGTTTCTCTGGCATCAGTCTGCTACCCACCACTACATGGTGTGCCACTGGCAGAAACACCCTCTCCTGTGGAGAGACAGAGAGATAACCACAGAAACATAGATAACCATGCCAGCAACGCTGTGTAATGTTCAGTGCCCACAAAGACCCTTCCCTAATTTACATTGTCAAGTTGTCTAAAATCGAAGCTTGCCACTGTCCTGTATTTCAATAAAATAAATGTATGCAAATAAATATTATTTTGGTATTTAAGAAACTAGAAGCATAAATTTCTACATATAAGGCAATAAAATGGGATAACATCTCTCTGTGGAAATCCCTAAAAGTTATCTGCATTTCCTTCCTGCTTCTGCTTCTTTTATTCTCTGCTCTTGCTAAAGGTCAACACACCACAAAAGTGCTTTTCAGAGTTAACGCCATCCCTACTGACCACAAGGTGTCACTGTTACATTAAAAGCTTTAATTTCCCAGTTCACGTCGTTTGAAATTAATACATTCAGCGGGGGAAAAAAATCCTTTTCTCCCAAAACATATTGAGATGCAGGCAATTTGTGGGAAGACGTGCCACATAAAATAGGTTAATACTGCATTCCTTTAACTTATTGTACACATCTTTTCATATTGCTACTGACACATTTATTATAAGCAAAGCTGGCAATGACATCTAGAGTTAAAGTTCCCTAACACTTTCCATCATAAGGCCCTACTTTCAGTTGTTTATTACTTTGTCAGCCTTTAACTGCTGGAACTTATATTTTCCTTACCTTGTCTCTGCCTCAGACTGGATTGTTTTGAAAGTTTTAGTGAAAAATGGGCTTGGCCACTTCCGGGAACAAGTTTTGGGGAAGAAAAACACTCTGTTATGCTAATGTTCAATAATTTTTACATGAGTTTCTTGGAGATATTGTAGCTTTGCACTCTCAAATTTGGCACAGGAGGGATATTGCTCTTAAGAGATCCCAGTCGGGACTTAGTTACAAGCTTAGGGAAGGTCCACTTTATTGTCAGGAGCTGGTCAGTCTGGGGGTTAAAATGCCCAAGGGTCAAGAGAGCAGCAGCTGACCATGCTCTTTCTCTCAATCTAAGCAAAGAATTGTGAAGCAGTTTTTCTGAGACTTGAGTTGGGAAATCTGTGTCTCTGACAGACAATGTATTCCAAAAAACCTCTCTGGTGGGCTTGAGCAGTGAGATCTGTGTTGCAGATCCAGTTCTTCAGAGAACATACATGTATGTTTAGGGGGAATCAATTCCATTCAACACAAGAGTGGTTTTGAGATTTTGGAATGCTAATAAAAATCCTATGCCATGACACAATTAATATTATGAAGCAGATGGTCACAAATAATTTTTCTTATCACCTATGCCCACCTATTGTGCTCCTTTCCAGAATATGTGCACTCTTTTATTTTAAAAATACTGGGGGTTGCCGGTGTGGGGCTGTGCACAACTCGAGCTCTCTCCTGCTAAGGATCACAAAGCTGCAGGGGGAGCAGGAGGCACGCCAAGGTCTTGTTGGAATCCATGAAGATGCAATGATCATCAAAACAGTAAGCGACTTTCCAGTCTCTCTTCCTTCCCTCCCCAGGCAAGCCAGGGTATTGCCAGATGCTGCTGCTGACTCAAAGTAAGTAGCTACTGCCCCAGATGCTCCTCAGCAGAAGTTGCTGCTCTCAAGCAAACCTGTGATGGTTTAACAATTTATCTGCTTACTATGTCATAAAATAAGCTGACCTATAAACACAAGGTATTTGTTCTATAGACAAAAGTTTGGACACAGTCAGAAGACCAATGGAATAGAGAAGAGAAAATAATAATCTTGGGATCTGGAGGGACAGGGGACTTAGACAGAAAAGGCAAAGGGGAGCTTTGAGGTAGGCTGTCTAGTCCAGAAGTGCAACAGCTGTGCCAGGTTGCTTGTGCCCTACATGTAGTCAGTTAACAACAAGGCTTTTCTCATATGAGACATGCCAGTGTAAATGAATAAAAGTAAACTGGAAAATAAACAGAGGGCTTTGAATGGACAGGGGAGATAAATTACTACTTAACTCCATGGTAAAGTTTCTGAGGGTAGCTTTGGAGAGGGAAGTTTAGCTGGGACAGGACAAAGGATGTTTGGAGCTGCTGACAGTCAAGATCCAATGAAGAAGGAAGCAAATATCCACTTACTTCCATGGATGGCTCACAGAGGATAAGCTGAGTAGACACATGCTCACTAAAACAAAATGGCTGAATTATCATAATATGGGATATCAGCAGAGAATTAGTTGAATGAAGGACAGAACAGGTAAAAATCAATGTTTGAGATGCAGGCTGCAGACAGTGCACTTCTCTGTGAGCTACAATACTGAAAAAGGCAGAGTGCTACTATGAAGAATTAGGGAAAGGCACTGATTTGAAAGGTCTAGTATTTGAAGTGCACATGGCAAATGTCGAACCTGTGAATCTATCAACGAAAATGGCAAATCTGACCCAGGCATCACAGTATTTGAAAAGGCCCCTTTTTCCTACATTCAGGGAACACAGAATGAAGTTAATCTATCTTATTTACCCCTTTAACTGGTATCTGTACTTTAGAAAGAAACTACAAATTCTTTCAATCTTGGTTTTTTGTCCTTGTTAGCTTCTGCCAACTCCCAACCCTTCTAGTTACTGGAAGAGCAATTTGTGTTGAGTCACTCTTCAGCTTAAGCTGGGTCACCAATTCGTTCCTGAAGGTGTAATTTCCCTCACTTCATACAACTAGAACACTTGCAGCATTATGCACTAAGTGGACACTACGTTGTACCAATGTGAGCAAACAAAATAAATGGGTGGCAGAAAACATCTATTGTTTTAATATAAATTCGTAGCAATGACAGCATTTATAAAAACAGAGGGGAAGTAGAGCAGAACTACTTTCATTCCACAGTAGCATTATATTATGTCAGCATCAGGGTATCTAAAGGAACAAAATGGTAACAGCATTTAAAATCCCATCTGACTTCAATTCAGCCTGAGCCTTCACACAGCAGCACCTGGCTCCCCTAGAGTCAGGAACATCACCCACCCATGAAAACCACTTTGTTTTGACTTTCATTCTATTCTTTCACATTATCTCTGAAATCACACCCACCTGCCACTCAGCAAAAATAGGGAGCTCCCACATGTCCTGAGGGCTCATCTCGAGATGTACTGTGGAGTCCCACAGAAGTGTCAGGTCTGGGGCTGATCACCCATACCATATGTGTGGTCTTCACAGTCTGAAAACTACTGCTGGCTCCTTGGCTCAGAGCTGGGAAAGCTCAATGGACCAACAGAGGTGGAGGGACCTGAGCATGACATCAGGAATTCTACTGGATTCTTTGGGTGTCTGAAAATGTATGCTAAGATCAACCTCTTCTCTGTCTTCCTCTGTTCAGCTTTATCCAAGGACATATAAGGCACACTAAAGGTGAGACCTCAATTTAAGTTGCTGGATGCTAAGACTGATGCCCATTATTTCTACTACAAGTACATTTTCTTCCACAACTAAATGAGCTGTGGAAGCACCCAGTGCTGCTCATCTCAAGTGTATATCAAGTTTCTATATTTAGACTGAGAAGACCTTTTCAAATATTACTGATTTTTAGTACTGTTCCCACTCACACCTTGTCAACTAGACCTATACCTTCTTCTGGATGAGATGATACAGAAAATAAGGGAGAGGTTGGTAAGTCTCCCTTGTCTCTGCCACATACCAGAACATCTGCTGAAGGTTTTGGCTACTATCCCAAACATGATGGCAGTAACGATGCATTAAATTATCTGTGGCACATTACAATTTAAGTAAATAACTACTCCTATTTCATGTTTCTGAGGCTTTTCCTCTGATGTCAGCACCTATGCTTTCCAGATAGCTGCTCGGGTTACTGTTGTAGCTATTATAACATTTTCCTTCCAATTTCACCTATATAGGAGGAAAAATATCTAGGCTACAGTCAAACTTTTTTTCCCTCCATCTCAATAGCCATCCCAGAAAGATACAGCAGACTCAGAAACTGAGATTTTTAAGACTCACGATTCAGCGGTGGAGATAAGAACCCCCACATGTGCATCCAAACACAGATACATAGAGTAATCAAGCAGTGGTACTATCCTGCCTGGGGCTCAGGTTTTTCCTCACCTTCCTTAAATGCTTTAACTATTGGGTAATGTGAGACATCCAGCCAGTGAACCACAAAACTCTGTCTATAGGTTTTTTCTCATTTGAGACCCAAATTGTACTGTGCAACATCTAAATGGAAGAGCTTGCTGAGCTTAAGTTTTGAGCTACTTCAGAAACCCCAGGAAGGTGTTGATTTCTGTGCACATCCCAGAGAAGTCAAGCCCCTCACTAACTTCATCTCATCTTCATCCCTTCAATTTTCAAGCTGGTTTTGATGCACTTTCAATCTCTTCAGGCAAGGAGATTATAAAAGCAAGATATAAATTCCTAGCAACAAAGTTCAACTTGTTAGAAGAGTATGAAATTTTATACAGACCAAGAAATGCCTCAACTGCACAAAAGTGGTTTGCATCAATTCTTAATTTGTTGAAATTATTATTCACCGGGAGCTTGCCTGTGCAAAGGCATGGACTTCGAGACCATGTCATCATCGTCATCGTCACCATCATCATCATCATTATTATTATTATTTCTAAGCTGCAATTCGAGTTCATAGATTTCATTCCTCTTGCAGATCTCAATAACAATCAATGAAATAACAGAGTTCACTAATAAATGGGCAGAAAGAAAGGGATCTGACTGTATCAGAGACCAAAAGTCTGTTTTCAGGTTTAACTGTTGTTATGGGTTTTATTTCTGAGGGGAGGGGGGGAAATGAAAAGAAAGAGCTCTGTTAATTCCCGAAGCTACTTATTTTTAAAAAGAAGATACTTTTTCTAAAAAAAGTTTTCTAAAAGAAGTCACAAATCTTCAACAGGGTGCATGTGCTATAATGATATAATTTGTTTCTTAGAACTGGGAAATCTAACTTCCATCAAGTGTAGAAAAGTCCTATCTTCATGCATTGTTACAAATTTTGAGATGATTTTAGAATGTAGTACAAGGATATGTAGAATTCTGAATTCTTGTTTGGTCTTTACATAATCCATAGTATCTTTTGCACTTTATATTAATATACATAATAGATGCCTTGTACTTGGAATACATAATATATTTTATAGCAGTTATTTTCTAATGCAAGAGATTCTTTTTCTCATTTCTGGAGATAAATCTCAGAACAGAAATGAACAATTGTGCATCCTACTCAAGCTGAACAGATTTATAGCTCCATCATTCACTATCACTCCATATTAGATTTAGAGTCAACCAAAAATAATTTGTACAGTTCACACTGTTAAATAAAAGCTGCACTTTTTATTCAGACTTAACTACTATTTCAAATCTCTCTTAATTCTATTTTCAGAATCCCCTGAGTGAAACAATACTTTATTCTACTTTAGTATGTAGGATATACGGAGGCTCAGAGACTCTGCTTGCCAATATTCATTGACAAACCATACTCAGCACAAAGAAAAGTGGATTTCCAAGATGTATGGTAAACTAACCTTAGAAAAATAACTCCTGGCATTTGTTACATCATCTGGATCGCACAGGTGCACATCCATCTTCTCCCATATACGGAAAATAAGAACTGCATCCTCTATTCAAATGCTTTTAACTTATTTACAGCTAGACTGGAGATAATATTTATCATCACAAAGTATAAAGCCAAATGTCCTTTTTCTTCAGGAGCACCAAAGATTAACAGATTAGAATGTTTTCCACATGTCCACTTTACTGTCAAGAGAATATTAAAGAAGTTTTCCAGCTTCCGCAGCTCAGCCAGATGTCAATGGATCCCACAGTGAAGCAAAATTGGCAGAGTAGCCTTCTCATGACCCCGGCATTGTTTTATCAAGGATCACTTTAAAAGTATAAAGGGCCATTTCTTGCTGAGATCTGTAATGTTTTTCAGCCCTTTTCCCCTGCAATTACACAAAAGTGCTGACTTTGTTGAACTACTGATATGCAGTAGTATTTCTTATGACTTCTCTCACACTGTGCTGTAATTGCTGTTTATGTTGGCACAAGAAAAGTACCACGTCTTGTTTCCACTGTACATTTCCGGACTCTGGTTTCAGTAACATCAGTGTAGGATATTGTACTGGGCATATGTTTTGTTGTGTAAACATTAACTGGCAATTTACCCTGTCAATCTCCACAGTATGGCTTCTAATTACCAGAGATTGAGGGGCTTCAGATGGACATTTTACAAAATATTTATAGCAGCTATCCTGCTTCTTTTTTTTTTGCTGGTATTTGTGTTTTGAAAATCATTGCAAGGGTAAAAAATACAACACCATCAAATACCATAAAACAAAACACAAAACCAAAACCAAATGTATTCGTTCTTGTACACCTCATTCTCTAGAGAAACTAAAGACTAGTTTCCCAATTAGTTAAGCAAAAATCATGGCAATATAACAAAGAACACTTGTAAACATGATGTTATAATAAAGTACTAGATATTTCTGTTTGCTTGCAATTTGATTATTCCCTTTATTTTTTTTTAACAAGAAAATAAATTAACTTCTATTGGCATTTTTTTCTTAAAATTCATTCTCGCTAAATAGCCTGTGAACTTGCAAATGGCTGTGCACATCCTTATTTGATTCAAGATTCAGACAAATGTATTTAACAAATGGCACCACTAAGGTCTTGTTGGAAAATCCAGCACCTACTGCAAAGATTCAGAACCAAGGAACAACCTCCCTTTAAGAGCTATGGAATATATGTTTTAGTCATTCATCTGTATAATTTCAAGGAAGTAGCACTTCACATTTTGTGCAAAATACAGTGTCTTGAGTAGAATTCCAGGATGGGAATATACAGTTAATAATTATAGTAACATAAGCAAAGAAGCTGCAAGCAAAAAAGGGCATTTTTTAGCTACCATAGGCAGTGTGAATCTTTTATTTAAAATAAAATTTTCATCACAACTTTCATTATAATGCAATAAACATTTTTTAAAATGTGTGATAGTTTCTCATCTTCTCCTGTTCCATTATAGTTGGATCAATTTTATAATGTTCATCACATTACAGTACCTGAACATGTTACACTGCCTCCACAAGAATCTTCCCTTAAAATACATTGACTAATTAAATGGTAGGATTAAGGTGGGGAGCCAAAAAATGTAAAATGTCTTGCAAATATTTTTCTCTTATTCTGATGGACATTCCTTTTTATAAAAATACATTTGCAATTGTCTGCCCAATGTATTTGCCAGCAGTAAAGCCACAACACTTCTTTTGTTAAAAAAACATTCAACTTAGCATCTTATCTTTTGCTACAGATGCATGTCATATTGCTAAATCTTTTATTTTGTTTACTTGGTTTATTCTTTAGAGGAAAGATACTACATCAAATTAAAAATTCTTGTCTATTGTTGCAACTCTTAGGGCAAGCAAAATTTAACTGCTGTGAACATTGATCAGAGAAAAAAAAAAATCTGTCTTTCTATAAGTGTTTATGCATTTGAATGGACTATGTGAAGCAAATCACATCATTTGCCTCTGGCAATCTTACCACATATCACTCGCACTAAGCAACAGAGGAGAAAAAAAGTAAACAGACAAACATGAAAGCTGGCAAAAATATGACATGTATAACACTATCATTAATTTATGTTTAAAAATTAGTAAAAAGTTTTTATTTCTGAATGCCTGGCTGTTTCAATTCACAGTGCAACATTTCAAAAGAAAAAAAAAAGATAAATGATAAATTATCTGACTCGGGAGACTGTTTCAGTGTTGCTTCTTCACAGCACAGAAAGAAAAAATGATTGTCATACTTTAAGTACTACATCAGCTTTGGTTGCTGTCTTAGCTGAAAAGTCATCTTCAATTAATTCTACTTAAGCAAATGCTCATTTGTTCTCCCAAGCTACGAAGATCCACCCAACACACTCATTTGGAGTGAGTTCAGAACTCCAGCCTGTCTGGTCACAGTTATCTACAGATTTTCTGCTGTTTAGTTTACATTAAAAAACACCCTAAGATCTTGTTTAAAGCCACTTAATGCATCTCAGAATAGGAAGTAACTCTCCCTACTTCATTGTTTGCTAGATAATAATAAAATTCCTTCTGAGGAGCTGTAAATATGCAGGAATGGCCAGAGGTCTACACCCCCTCAGCACAGCTGTCTGTAGAGCTGCCCAAAAAGGAAGGAAGCATCATCCTATAAACACTGCACTTCCCTACTGAAGACCCTGGGATTTGTCATTTCCCAAGTCTGTTCCTGCCATGGCAAACTACTCTGATCCTTGCCTAGGTCTGAAATTCAGGTTCCATGCAATATCCTCTTTTTCGGGAAAAATCTAGAATACACACATTTGCAAATAATGAAAGGTCATGAAAATAATTTCCAAGAGGTAAGCATTGTAGTGATTCTGTACTTTTACAGTTGCTATTAAATTTTTAAGAAAAACTACTTTAGGGTAAAAAGGGAGAGGAAGTCATTCCCATTAAGTAGAAAAATAAATATGTCTAAAAAGCCATTTATCTGTGTACAGATTAAAGTACAATATGATTATAGGGAGAACTTCTAAAAACAAGTCAAGCAAGTCTTTTAAAAAAAGTAATTTTCAAAATACCATGTAAATTAAATGAGGAATTAAATTGTGACAAAAACCTGTTTTTACAGGTACTTAACTGTATCTTCACCACACTTTTGAAATTTTTCTTTCACAATTCTTTTTAAAATTACGTTGAAATATTGTATGTTATTTCTGTCACTGCTCCATGTACCTTTTTAGTGTCCAGCATGCAAGCTCAAATCCCCAGGGACATCAGTAGCACACTCAGAGCTGACCAGAACCTCTGAAATCTCATGTCCAGAGACATCCTTTAATGTCATTATGGAATGCCATTTGTGGAACACCACAAACGCTACTAGGAACAACAGCAAAAATCTCTGTTTTGTGTGGCTAATGCACAGGAAGTTGTTCTCTTTTGTGGCTATATATATGACCAAAAACCTAAATGGCATCAGGACTGGAATTCAATGGTCCATTGTGTGTAACTCTTGTGCAATCCTTGGCACAGATTTGCCTTGGGGCAGACAGAGCTCCACCAAGCAATTTCTGGCACAGTCTGGGAACTAGCACCATTTAGATGGGATCATCCATAGCTGTCAGTCTGGACTTCTGGAGGGTAGGAGTTTGATTTTCATGATGCAAGCTTTAGAGAGCAATTGGCTATAGTGCCAGAGAGGCCAGGACATGCTGAGCATGACAATCCTTTAAAGGAGTGATGCAGCAACTGTAGGAATGCAAACCCTATTCAGACATACAACCTCATCTCTAAAATTACCACAGCAGTTGATGAGATAGCAGTTGAGGAAGAAATGCATGTTGTGGCAGGGGTGCTGAGAAGGGAGGATAGGATGGGCTTGCAAGGATGTGTTCTGAGATGAGCCAGTTATGCAGCACACTTATTTGTGGAAATCCCATTTCATTTGTTGTGGAAGTTGGAAGATGTGAAAGAGACAAGCAAGACACCGTAAAACTAAAAGGGACAAGTAAGAATTCTGGAGAACTAGCTTGTCTTTCTGTGAATGAGAGAGTGCTTATGTAATGCTGAATAAGGCATAAGAAACAATCTTCAGACCAATGAAAAGTCATTATTTTCCAGTCATCTAGATGGCCAAGACTTTGATTTTTAGGAATTGAATCAAACACTGTTGTAAAGTAACAGCTATCAGTTCCATTTCTGATTGCTACAGGCAGTCATCTCATTAAACGTACGGCCAGTCACTATCGATCATGCAAAAAAACACCCCAAAATCCTACTTTTTATTCATGCAATCCAAGGCACAATAGAAATATGCATGAGGAATTTGACACCAGTGTGCCCTCACAATACTTTTTATCCATGCTAAAGATCAGTGATTTCAGTTTTTTAGTGCTGTATTTTCACAGTTTCTAAAAGTACTAAATATTTATTTTAAATGTGGCTTAGCATTTTGAAAACTATTTTATACTAATTTGTTCTATAAACACCTGAAACCCCCTTTTTTTAAAAAAAGACTTCTTACATTTCCAGCATTTGGAAGTAATTTGTTTCTAGTCCAAAGAAATGAATGTCTGTCTCTAACAAAAAGACCTGGATTACTGCCCAATCCACTTCAGAACTGGATGATGCTGACTCTTAGCCATTTAAATAGTCAAGTTAAACAAGACACAGTTGGGATGATAAAAGGAGGTCTGTAAAAAGACTATTGCTCAGGCCATGTGGACTTACAACCATCAAACAATGACTAGGAAAATAGTGAAAGAGAGAAAAAAATTAACATAAGTGCCAGGGAAAACATTAGGATTAGGTGAATGCAGGAGCACGGTATCTGTTCATGTCATTCTTTCCTCTTGCCAGTGGGCTGCCAGCAGGATATTTACTCTGCTTAAGCACTGACAGAGACAAAGAATGGCAAAAAGGCATTACAAAGTAGAACAAAGTGAAGGGGAGGTAGACGCTGACAAGCTGTGTGGAGTATTACCCTAAAAAGCACCTATAATCTCCTAATTCCGTATCGAAATTATATTCTATGCTATTTTGTGTGAGCCTTGTTTGTAAGCACTATTTTGCAAGCTTCTTATAATCTGGAAAAAGGTGAAAAAACCAGAATTGTCTCCTCATATCTTAATTAATACTAGTTCCTTTCCCTTTTGCAAACTGTAGTTCCAGATATGACAACTAAAGATGCAGCAGAACAGAATCTGATGAAGACCAGAGAATCATTTAATGTAAATTCTCTGAATCTGTTTATTTTTTGCATAGGAAGAAGTGCATTCGCACAAGGACAAAGAGGCATAGCAATGAAAGCAATATTAGAAATGTATTTTAGGTAATGATCAACCAAATCAGTATGGTATTAATGGTTCTAGATTTAATGAACCAGAAAATTATCATGAAGCCTTAACTGGAATGTACCACTGACACTGAAGAATAAAATGTACAAATGAATGTCACTTAGAGGATGGGAGACTCAGAAATTAAAGCATTTAAGATGTGATTAGGAAAGACACAATAAAACAGCATTCCAAGAAAAAAAAGTAGAAGCATGCAAGAAGGACACCAGCGCAGAAAAAGAGCAAAAAAATATTTGGGCCAAATTAATTTTTTTAAATAAATACACAGTTTCAATAATATTTGTACAGAAATGATCTTTGCTTTTAAGACAGAAAACAAAAACTGATTCTGATTTTATTTGTATAGTTGCTGCAATGATTTACGATTCATATTCCATTTAGACATAGAGTGATAAGTATGTATGAATTTGCAGAGATATAAAGAAAGATGCATAGATTTGCATGTGAAAATCAAATGCTTAAAAATATTTTAGAAGACAGTAGATATTCGATTGTAAGCCAAAGGGAAGTCGTGTCTACTGTCCCAAGTCAGCTCTAGTGAGGTAATTTGAAGATGAGACTAATCTATACCTGATGAAGGATCTCTTTGATTAGTATCCTTAAACAGACTTAGACTTGGGGTTTGTTGGTTCAGTAACTAGGGCTGAAAGCTTCTGAAATCCAGTCAGCATATTACAGGCAGCTAAAACAATGCAGACTTCTCTTATGCATTAATCCTTTGTAATATGCTAAGTTTCATTTCAAATAAAAACCAAAGCCCACAAAACCATACATACAGAATACCTATTGGTAAATGCATGTAAACTAATCTTTGCCTCAGGAACTCTCATTGCTATTTCAATATACAATAACAAATATATTCCTCTTCCTATCCTAAAATGTTCAAACAATAAGAATCTTGAAACAAAGCCTACCATTTAATTTTTTTCCCCAACCACACTGTAACAGTTGTAAAAGTAATGATTACTTTATTTGTGGACTCTCAGACTGACAAGTTTTTCGGAAGCATAAGGATAGGGATCAAAAACATTCAGCTGGTCAGAAATTGCATACTATGCACATTCTGCAAAAAGCAGCAGAAAGCAATAAAAATACCGTTTCTAATTCTTTTATACTGATCTGAGAAAAGAGCAGGAGGGGAGCTGCCTGTTCATTTGCTTGATTTCTTATCTTGCTGATATTACAGGCGACTACATAAAACCAGTGTGTATTAAAAAAAAAAAAATAAGAGAGAGAGACAAAATACTGGAAAACATCTGTCAGATTTTGAGCATGAATGCCTATGTTTTCATTTTCTTCCCATATGTAGGTCTGATTTATTCATTTGTGCAGTATGTTTTTTCACTTACAATAGCAACTAGCTGACTGCTCACAGTAGCAATATTATTTAATCAAAGGTAAGTTTTTTTCTACTTTCTCAAAGTAGACACCTTCTTTTTAAGTTCTCTTCAGAGGAAGAAAACATGTACTTTGCAGCCTGGTACTTTTTCATAATTCACCTGCTCTTTTCCCCCCTCACTTATCTGCTTTCAAATAGAGTCTTATTCACCTGTCTTCTTAGCTTTCAATCTCAAAGAATTCTACTCACGTTCTTTCCTAATATCACACACTTTTTTGTCTCCAATGTCTGCTTTTTTAAGTGCTAGCTTTAGCTAAGTGCTATGTCATTTCCACAGGGAAGGGAGAATAAAAGGAAACACAAACAAAAAGGCAAATTGATGTTTTCTAAAGAATTTTATTTTACTGCCAACACTTCTCCTAGTTTGCTAACAAATAATTCAGAAGTACTGTTTGTACTTTCAAACCCAGAAAATACTTAGTAAATGCTCAGAATAATTTAATTCTTAGAAAAATCCAAAAGTAGAAATCTAGGAATACCCTTATTTAACAGAACACACATGCTGTACTAAAGTTGCTTGAATTACCTAAAATTATGTGTATTCCCATTCTCTTATGCTTGATCTCAAACATTTTCTTTTGCATGTTTTAGAATATTACACAGATTTCCACTTAGAAATTGTGCTAGCTATTCTGCTTCTCACAATAGAAATCTAAAAATTTAAAAAAAATTAATTTCTACAAGTTAAAACAGTTGCCCTTAACATGAGCATTACAGCATTGTAAATTATTCATTTAAGCAGGAAAACCTAGGACCCACAAACCAATATATCCACAACCCTGCTGATGGGTGCTTTCCAGCTTAAAGAAATTCCATTTTATAATTCCATTTGTTTCCTGCCATTTAGCCAACTTTCCACTTATTACATGCCTCCACACCTTAATATTAACTTCCAGCGCTGAACACTTTAAATTGTTTTCTGAAAAATCAAAGCATATGATGGCCATTGTACATCCTTTGTCATATTTGGCAGTGAATGCCTCAAAGAATTCCAGCAAAATACTGAAGCATGACCAGCCCTTCCTGAATTCTGTACAGCTATTCTCAGTCAAGATGAATTTTTTTGCAACGTTTCCCTATCTGAACCTTAAAATTAGTTTCTGGAGATCTCTGTTAAGTCTTCTGCAGTTTCCTGGCACATATTTGTAAACAGCAGAGAAAAGAAAATTTTTGAGGTCTGCTGAAGCCTTTCCATTTCTATGCTTTTCCTCAAAATAGGAATGCAAAAACATTAATTTTTTTTCAATATCCCCAAATATGTGCATGCTTTACATGGCAAGTCTCTCCTATGCTCACATCATGCTACATAATGTCTTCAGAGTGCCAAGCTGTGCAGGGTAAAAGAAATGGAAGGTTACAGGGCTCAGATAATTAGATTAGGCATGAATGTATTTTGATCATTTGCTCACTCAGATACCTTAGCTTTTTTCATCTAAAAATTACATTTTACACAAAACTTGAAATCTATTCTGTTTTTAAATTTCAATTTCAAAAATTAGTTTTAAATCTTCATAAAAACTATTTCTACTGGTCTGATGATCTTCCTCTGTTTTTTTTTCTAGCATTTCACAAAGTAAGAGATAAGCCTTATTTCTGTTTTACGAATAAAGTAAAAAAAAAAAAAAAGTCAAGCCAAGACGTTATGCTTCCTGTCTTCTGTACCTCCTTAATTCCATACAGTACCTCCCTATTAGCTTAGAAAAACAGTCTGTAAGACAGCATTGAAATTTTAACTGAACTGTCATGACTATTCTTTGCTCAGCTATAATTTAGTTCCGATATGAATAATTTAATTGCCAGGTAGTGAGTGCCCCAGCACACAGCTGAAAAAACCTGAAAATACTAGTATCATTTAATGCGTTATTGAAGCAAGAATTTTGGCAGAACAATACCTACAAGTTCATTCTGTCAGTTACTATAGAACTCCCCAAAACCAGTATTTTTTGATTTGTGCAGCAGACAAACATGGCTGGACTGGCTTCCTCAGCTAAAAAGTTTGTATGCACTGTTATAGGAGAAATTCCTAGCACAATGAGGACATGCAAGGCTTCACACGTTTTCAGAGTTGCTTATCTATCTTCTCTGCCTTAAAACAGAAGTGTCAATTCATTGTACTGCACTATAGCTCTGGATGCTTGTGCTTTCCAGGGAAATAAAAAGAGAGCATTGCTTACAAATAAAGAATAATACAGTATTGTTTTGGGGTTTTTTTTCTTTCTTGATCAGTACATAAAGCTCATGAAAACTAAACTAAAGGAATTTTGCTTATAACTTCTTACAACACAGTTTCATAAAACCGTACTTCAAGAAAATTATCCTGTTGCTTCTTTTTATATCAAGAGATTAAACTGTGACTATATACATGTTTGGATGCATAATTCAGTAAAAAGGTAATAAATTGCCAACAGAAACCCTGAAACAATTTATCTGGATTTCCTATACACATGCATTTGCCTTTTTCCCTTTCAGCCTTCACCACTTTTATCCATACCTTTGTGCCATTTTACCATTATTTTATTTTATCATTTCTCTATTCTATTCAGCTACTCTAACTTGCTTGCCTTCTAGCTGTAACTACTAGTCATTCACTGGGATAAGCAAGGATGAGCCATCATCCTTGTAAGATACCTGCTAAAATATGCCAGAGAAATCCAAGGCGAAAGAACTGACTGCAGGATACAAATGTTAAGTGAATTTTCTAATACAGAAATTTTCTTACAGATGATGTATTTATTTGGAAATTCATCATTAAGAGCATTATAGGTATATTCTTTTATGTCAGTCACAGAAATGCAGGTCTGAAAACTAAAGAGGAAAATGTCCTTGAATGTATTCTGGCACCTGAGAGAGATATTTAAGTGCTGTCAGACACCTACACCAATTTCTCAGGCTTTCTTGAGCCTTTTTTTTACCAACAGAGCTGCCAGTGGAGAACTGTTAGGGCTTTGCATACACCCAGATACCAAGAAATGCTTTCTAAATTTAAGGGAGTAGGAATATCTTGCCTCTACAAGACAAAACCTCTAGCTGAGTTCCAATATCAAAGCACATGAAACCCGCCAACTCTCAGCACCCACTCCACCACCTGCCATTAAAAGCCATCTTTAAAGCTCAAGTTATTGGTTGCCAGTCCCTTCCCTAAAGACTTGACTTAGACGGCAGCAAGGACAGATGACTCCATAAAAGAAGGCAAGCAAGGGGCCAAGAGTCATAGCCAGGCAGGCAGTGGTGGCAATATCACCAGAAAAACAAATTCAGGAAGTTGAGTCAGAGATTCAGTATCGGAATCAGGTCTGGAGACAATAACCAGGATCAGACAAGATCAGCCAGGTCTGAGGGTAAGCCAGTAAGTCAAGCCAGCCTGAGGATGAGAGTGAGAATCAGGGAGGTACAAGACTGCGTACAAGTGAAATCGCAGTGCTGCTGCAGAGTAGCTCGGGCAAGGGCCAAGCACTAGAGCTTCAGGTTTAAAGCCACTGCCAAATGAAGGACAGGGAGCCTGCACTGAGGATCCTCAGTAGCAAGCAGCTCCTGGACAAGAGATCTCAGCAACAAGCTGGCCTCTAACCTGCACCTGAAAGAGGTCATGACACCTTGTGACTTCCAGCAAGCTCAACAGCCATAAAAACCAAATCCTGTATTTGAAAAATAAAAAGGACAAGATGGACAGCTACATCTAGGAGATGGTTTTGGGTGGAAAATTCATCTCATGTTTTGCATGGAAATTCACATAAATCACAGAGGAGGGCATTTTAAACACAGGGGTTTTTTAGACACTTAACTTAGTCTCTACCATTTCGTGCTGCTGGCTGTTGTGAACTCTATTCCTCTAACAAAATGATCCTTGTAAATTAATAAACCATGAACTTCAGCACCTATGCTCAGATTCCTCTCCTGGTTCTGGCAGTTAAAAAAGCCAGACCAAAACTGAGTGGCTTTGAGTGAACCTAGATTTTACTACATAAGCAAATTGGATGCACAAAAATACGTAGTTTGGTTAGTGTCTCCAGCATACACCAAGAGGCTAGAATCAATTTAGTTAAGTGATGCAGGGAAGAGGTAAGCACTCAGCCATTCTTATTTGGATTTGCTTTTCTTTTAAGTTTATTTCATCTTTAAAATTCAAGCATCTAAAAGGAAATAATAAAATATTATTAAATATTTTAAGCTCTCTATAAGGGGATATATTATAATGTTTGTAATAAAAACCTGTAATCACAAACCTGGATTTTGCAGTCTGAACCTTGAAAGTTTAATTAAAGGCTTGCTAAATTCTGTTTCTGGTACTAAAGTAGGGATTTTATTTCAAAATTCATGTTTTCTGTAAAAAGAAAGAACTAATAAAAACTAGTTTCCTATGGCAAGTAATCAATCTCATTCATCTCATTGTGTCCAATAAGTTGAAAATGATTACCCAAGGTAGTAAAAATCCTAGGTCCTTCTAAGTCATTAGAGTTTTATACTTGTTTTCTTTAAGTTAGAATTTGATCCCTGTACTGTAGGGATAAGTTCATTTTTATGAATTACGATAGCAATTTGAATTTGATAAAATTCTATGGGACTCCCATGTGATTGTTTCATTTATTCAGGTATCACAGCCAGACAAATATCCTCTTTGCCTCTTAGCATACTCTTTCTCATGTTTGAATAGAAGTTAGAAAGAGAGACATATCTATTTCTGACAACTTTAAACTTAAAGCTACAAAAGCTTTACAGGAAAAGAGTTCTTTAACACTTCCATTAAAAACTTTCCCTTCCATACCAATTCTATACGAACAATTGGAGTCAATTGCCAATGAAACTCAAATCTCCTTAGATCAATGGCTTACCTTACCGGGGCCTCTCCAGAAAGAAGTTTCCTGACCCATCTTTTACCCTTCCTTGGAGGTCTGTAACAATTTCCTATAAATGTTTTACTATTTCTTTTAGTTACACTATGTGTTTGTTGCATTAGCTAACCCACACATGTAACTTTACTCAAAATACCATAACCTCTAACTAGATCTCCACATCACTTCCCATCTTCTGAATTGTCTCTGGTAAATTCTACACTCCGGTAGTTTGTATTAAGCCATGAAACCAAGAGCCAGTCATGTTTCTACTTTAAATGTTTACTGGTTTGTTCTGAAGCATCACTTCACGTTCCTCACATTTTTACACAGATTCTTTTCTATCTCCTTTCTATCTGTATTACTCACTTCAGCAATTCAAAAAATTACTTATGCTTTAAAAGTTGGCTAATCTCTCTCCCATCTTCCACTACCTATCCTTTTGCTAAAACAATACATATAAAACTGAATACTAAAATTGCAAGACTACTGCCCTGCTAATTTCTTATACAGACACGGCCTGTCAGTTCTAGATGACTTTGGATCAGCCCCAAATGAAAGAAAATATTTTGGGCAATATAATCCTGCATGAAACAATGTGATCTGTATAAAAAATCACTTACTGAATCACCAGCAACTCTTTCCACTCCTAGGAGATCTCCCATCGAAGCAATGCCTGAATTAGTGCAGAGTGATTTGTGGCTTTCCAGCTGTCATTCATTAATTCTTAGGAAATATAATATACAATACAACAGTACTCAATCTGAGGTTGTTCAGTGATATCTTAGGAAGAGTATAATTTGTCTGCTGAATGTTCTTTAAACTTGTTTTCAAATAACTGTAGCCTATTATTTCTGTGACCCCCCAAACACATTTCACTCTTGATGAAATACTGTGTCGGTCACACAGACCCATAAAGGGGAAAGGGAAAGGAAACTCTGAGAAGAGTTTGGTTTGAGAAACAGCAGCTGAGTTGAAGACAAGGGGTTTTATTCCAGTGCTCTGCCATTCCCGTATCTTTGGCAGAAAGGAAAGCACAGGCAAGCCTGACGGCAGGGACTAGAAGTGACCTGGGCACTCTGATCCACTGACTTTAGCACTTCACCACACAGCCGACCTGCAATTGCCCTGCAATTGAGTTTTAGGAGTATTGCTTACCTATAATTCACTGCTAGCTGCCTTGTTTTTTTGATCAGAGACAAGAGGATGCTGTGAGGTGCAGGACCTGTTTGAGGATCCAAAAGCCTGGGGACCTTCCTTTAAATGAGCCAAGGAGCTGCTTGCACAAAGCCAGTCAGAGAGACTGTGTAATGCCTGCTTCATCAAGGACTTTTGGCAAACTCTATGACAAGTTCAGTTCAGCCAAAACCACTGCACCTTTACACACGTACTGTAAGAGACCTTGAGCACAGAGGGAAGTTTTCTGGTGGGTCTCTGGCACCCCTGGCTTCCCAGAAATCTGAGAAGGTTGCATAGGAATTTAAGTCTTTTGCTCTCTTGAATTTGCATGTTAATTATCCTAAACTGCCCATTAGGTACCTAAGAGGTTTTTTGTACCTTCAGCTTTTACACAGTTGGTTTAAGAACTAAATAAAAAGATAGGAGCAAGAGGTAAATATGAGACAAGAATCACAACAAATACTGGAGTTAAAGCACAGCCATTGTTCAGTGTTAGTAGGCACCATGACAGCAATTATTTGAAGGAAGGATTTGAAAAACAATGCTTCAAGTATTTTTATGGCCAACTCCTCCCATGCTCAGGGGTTTTCATGCTTTAAGCTATTGCATCTGCAACTGAAGCTAACTGTGAAATTAGCAATTTATTTATCCCATGGTACATGCACACACATTTGCAACAGCAAAACTGAGTAAGGGTGAGTAGTGAATGTTGTGAGTAAAAGTTAGAACCTTTTTCACCAGATTTTGTCATTCCCTATTTCATTGAATACCTGCAGATTCCCATATTAAAACTTTTCTTGTTCCTTCTTGTGGCTTATACTGCTAATACTGTTGACACAATTGTATCTAAATAACATAGTGTGACCTCTGCCAAAATAAAACGTCAGACAAAGGAAAGTTTGACCTTCAGAATGACTGCCTGAATTGCAAGGAAACAGAAGATGCCATTAAGTATAAAATAGAACAATAAAGGACTACAATTTGTAAACAGTTTTTGATTCTGTAACACTTAGTAAAAGAAGGTCTCCTTAGGAAGGCATGTGCATATTAAGATATTTCTCAAGATCGTATCTTTACAAAAACTACATTAGAACTTGCAGTCTGTTTTTTCTGCATTGTGTCCTATTCTGAAAAATATTTCAACATAAGTGAAAAAATCTCTTATGGAAATTAAATCTGTTTATTTAGGCACAGCTGACTAAATAAGATATAAAGTTGTTGCTAATCTTACTTGGAAGGTATAACATAAAGAAGAAAGAATAATGAAGGCATATGAATAGTGATAAAATTATCTAGACTATTCTGTGTACATAACTACCAATATTTTAGATTTATCCATCTGAAATCAAGATGTAATTATGCATTATTCAATTTCATATTTAGACACATCTGTAAAATAAAAGCTGCAGTTTAGTGGGAAAAAACATACAGCTGCTCCAAAGAAAATTGGAATCTGAGATATCAGAAGAAAATTATTTAATGTCCCTTCTTCATCTAATGTCAATGAAATCTAATAATCATCACTGTTTCTTAGTGATTTTGTAGGGAATTGAAGATAATTAATAGATAAGGTTTGACATTTCCTAGCAAAACCAACAGCAATAATACCAGTAGACAATCTGATGTGTGAGCAATAATTTCCTAAAGTTTAGTGAGTGCCTTTTTGCTCTTCTAATGATGTCTTTAATGGCAGGATTTTTTAAAATTCCACATTGAATTAAAATAAGAATCCTACTATTGTATATATAAAATGAGAAACAAATTTACCTGTATGGCTGTGAGGATATTGGCTAATGCTTGGCCATATGTGTCATGACAATGAACAGCAAGAGCACTCAAAGGAATTTCCTTCATAACAGCTTCCAACATTTTTTTCATACTTCCAGGCGTCCCGACACCAATTGTATCTCCCAGAGAGATTTCATAACAACCCATACTGTACAGCCGCTTAGATACCTGATTAGAAACAGAAAAACACCAAGAGCTCAAGATAAAAGAGGATAAACAGGGTCAAGAAGATACATTATGAAGGGCATACTTCTGTACAGGTTTTAGGTTTGACCCACTGAGGTGGATCTATTTATCAGACACCCTATATTCATTCTTGAGAACTGCCATTGAAAAACATCCCACAGATCCTCTTGTTTTAAAATTAAAGTTCTGCTATGTTCTGTACGTGGAATAGCCAACCAAGTCAAATCCATCAAAAACTTGCTTTCTGATTCTCCCACAGAATCCAAATAAGCAAAATTTTAACACTAAAATTACGTTTCTGTCAAGCCCTTTCCTAACATTTTATTCTCTCTAGGGACTTCCCAGCTTTTTGGTTTTCTCCACGTGCTGTGCAGGGTAAAGACCTGTCCTTTTGTTTGCATATTACATGGAGCCAACTAAGATAATAAATAATTAACAAAAAATCTGATTTTTCTTTCTCTTGGCACTTAAAACAACAATGAAAACTGAAATGTTCACATCCTGCAGTCAATATAAATTTTGCAATATTAATTTCACTTGCTTTTTATGAAATCAAACATTAAAATACTAACAAAGCAAAACTGCAACTTAATTACCATTCTTGTCCTTAAGTTTTAAAAATTTTCTCAATATCAAACAAAACCATATATAAATAGGTCTTACTTATGTAAGTAGAGCTCTAAATATTTCAGGAATTACATCTTTGAGAAGTTCTTTGCATGAGCGAGAACTGAGGTCTGGCTCCATAATTTCTGCATGGAGAGGAACACATTCAGAAGCACAAAATCATGTTTTTACTGAAAACATTGCTTCAGGAATTGAATTCAGTAACTTTCCATCTTATTTTTGTTGGATTTATTTGGAAAGGTTCCACCTTATTTTCAGCTGCTCAATATGTTTGTCCCCTTTAGGATTCCCTACTGTGTATGAAAGATCCCAAAAGACCACTACACTGGAACGAAATCCCAGTCTAGAAACTAACTGTTTAGAAATGAAAAAATACAACCCTTTTCCAAGACATCTTCAGTTGCACTGCAGTCTGCTGTTAAAACAATTCCAGGACTTCATCAGTGGGATTGCTGTGAGCATGTCTGAGGAAGCTGACAAAGTGCTGCACCAGCAGTCTCGGAAGTGCTGGATTAATATTACTGTCCACTTAATTCAAAGAACAGCTGAAAAAGAACTTCAAATAGTCTGAATCATCCTGTTTAAGGCTTGGAAGTGCTATGACTATTGCAAATGTGGTAAAACTGTGCTTTAAACCCAGATTCCCTGGTTTATATACACATAAATTCAACATACGTTTTAAGAAAGGGACATTCACCAGCATGCAAAAGGGATTAATCTCACAGCATATTTTTATATCATCAGCACATGGCAGGCATTTTAACTAGACTACTGTTGTAAGAAAAAAAAGGATCATCTGCAGTTAGTGGTGGATTACATCCAGTTAAACCTCAAACCTTAGTGTTTCTTTAAGATCAGGGCAAATAAGCGTACTGCATTTCCCCCCCATTCTTTTTAATTCATGATTCAGAGTTTTTCTAGATGAGCATTTCAGTTATAATTTGGACTATATAAACTGCTAGAAATCATGTTGCATTAACTTCTTTTTTACGCTCGGTCCTTAGGTCTTTCAGCTTCCTGAATACAGAGTTCTGAAAGATGGAAGAGAGGGTGAAACTGCTAACAAGCTGAGCATCGTCACTGACTTGTCATGATCTAACCTTAAGGAGATCCTTAAAAAGAGATCGATATTTAATTTCAAGAAGAATAAGCATGCTTGGAAGCTAAATGGGAGTTTTTTTGTACTGAATTTGCTATTCTACCATAGTAGAAGGCAGCATGTTATGTTTTTGTAAGTTTTCAATGCGGATTTTTGGGAGGAGGAAGAAGAGAACACACTGTTTTTTCGATGTAATTGGGATGTGATTATGAACTTGCAGCTTTGTTGATTGAACAGGGCTGTGTTCTGTACCACTGAGCAGTTTTACTATGCATGAGTCTTGTGCATGAGTCTTGGGAACACTGCCTTGACACCAAGCATTGATCAAAATGGGAACTGGTGAACCAGCACTGCAACCTCTTAGGCACACAAACAGTCCTACTCCTGGAAATAATATCAAAAACTATACTCTTATATTGAATAAAAAATATCATAATCCAGATATAGATTATTTTAATCAACTAACAATATCAAGACCTGCAGTTCTTGTGCTGTAAGGGAAACTTTAATGATCCAACAATATTCAAAGAATAGGTACATTTTCTACAAGTTGATCAGAAAGTGTCCTGGATAATATTTAATTTAATGAATTCACTGCTTTAGGTTAAAAGGAAGCTAAGGAGAGAAACAAGCAGGCAGAAAGATAAAAACAGCCAAGCACATGATGGGAAGACAATGGATTACACAACTGGCTTCAAGGATGTTATACAGTGTTTCCAACAACTTTCAAGCTTTATCTGCCTAAAGTTGAAATTCTCAAACGACAAAATGATAAATGGTTAAGCAGCGACTCCATTTCAAGAATCAGCAGAGTAATAAAATAGGACTATGCAATTTATTTTAGAATATAATAACCGTTTTTGTTTTTTTAAAATAAAGAACCATACAGATATATCTGATAGATTCCAGAAGTCTGAAAGCATCTGAAGTTTGCACTCACTAGATAACTGTGTAAAGCAGTTATGTATCTAGTATGCTAGAAATTAGTCTGCAACAATCTGTAATAATGCATGTAGTCTGAAATAATCCACCTCTTCTAATTGCCTTTGCTTCAGTTAAAAAATCTTTTGCTTAAAAAAAAATAAAAATAGTCACTGTTACTAACTGCAGAAGAAACTACCTAAACCTTTCAGTTGTAGCCACTGATTGCAATGCATAGTCAAGGGAGTCAAAATGCTCCCATCCCAAAAAGATGATGACCAGAGCAGCAGCTCTCTGAAAGAGTTTAGCAACTCAGCCAGTAATTTTGATAATGCTGATTCTGTGGATGTATTTACATAAAATCCATCAGATGCTTCCCTATATACATCAGTGCTTGCTGAATCATGGATGGAATTAAAAAGCTTTTATTAAAAATAAAAGCTGTAGCTTTTATTCATAAACACATACATAGTGGTATAGAGGTATGCAAGAAGACACTAGGATGAAGATAGAAAATAAAATAGCTGTGTGAGTAAAAGTTTGGTAAATGTTTGCAGGTCTGGAACATTAAATAGCAATCCCACTGGCAAACTGAGAAGGAGCTCTTCTGTGCAAGGAGAGTTGGTAAAAAACAAGCAAGACATGGAAAGAAGCCTGATGGGGAACATGGTAAGCAGTATGTCATCACTGCTCTAACTAAAGCTGTGTCATTTCTAACCTTCACTTCATATTAAAACAAATAAATTTAGAAATACTGAGTACCTTCCAAATTAGCTTTTTTTTTTTTTTTCTCCAAAGAGTCTGTGTGGAGGCTGTGGGAGAAGTATTATCACAAATTCCATCTGGAGTGTATACTAGAAGAAGATGCGGGAGAACAGGACCTGACAACCACCCACACAGAACATAATATATCAGACAATTGTTGACTAGCTGCTAGTGCTACAAATTAAAAAATAATGGCTTGGATATTCTGCTAGATCAACAAAAATAGGTGATTAAGTGTAACAGAGAAGACAAGTCTGTCTCTAGGTGGAAGGCCAGCATGTTCTGCCCTATGCCTCTTGGAATTTTCATACCACTTTCTTTTTTTACTGTCCATTTAAGCTTTGATGCCCTCCTTGCCTTCCTACAAAATTTTACACTTGTGTTTCACTCATCTCTCTGCTGGGAAAAAAAGGCTGGACTAAGATTTCTTCTTCCTTGCCCTTTATTCTATATGGGAAAAAAGGGCAGGGAGGGAAGGTGCAATTTATACCATCATGGCAGTAGAGCAATTTAAGAAATCATACTGGGGATGAGTTTTGGTTCATGTGTCAATCACATGACCCTCACCAGAAGCCCAATGACAACACAGTATGCTTATTCCAGCATAAAATGGAGTTAAAAGAAGAAATTGTGCTGGAAACCCTCTTGTACAACATAGTCCACTGACATATATGCTTGAGTCTATTTCCTTAAGCAATTTCTTACCTTCTTGCTAGAGGAAATAGTGCATAATATTTTTTCTCATGACTGATAACAATCAAAATATGCTATTTTTCTCACCTTTGACTGTATACAGTTAAGTGAGATTATGCACCAAATTTTAGCATGAGCTATGTTTTTTGCTTGTTTTTCTTAAATTTTATCCATTAAAGATATTTTTATGATTAACTAGTGAAAATTACTTATAGACATTTTAAAATGTATTTTTGATTCATCAAAAAGACAAGCCAGAAATCCACTCTTACTTCTGCCACTTTTTCTGGTATGACATTTCCTTCATATGGGCATCCCAAGGCACAGGACACATACCTATAATAAAAAGAACATACAATGTTCTGTTTTATATATATATATATATATTCATCCATATTACATTAAAAAATAAGTTAAATATAATTTTGAATATTTAAACCAGTCAATGTAGAATAAAGATTTAGATGAAAAGTTAAAATCACATCAGATGAAAACTGAAGCTTTATCAATTTTCCTTTCAGATCACAGAACAGCGATTTATAGCTTTATTTATGCTCAATATATGTCACAAGTTGTAAAGGACTGGCAATGCAGTCAAGACAAAAATGTTGTAGGAGACTTTGTTTTTCTTGGTGTTTCCTTCTGAAGTTGCCAGAGCCAGCTCAAACTTTGCCTTCCCTTGCCCTCACAAGGTATTCAGAGGCAGATACCACTTTCTTCCTTGTACTACCCACCCTGATCATAGTGAGCAACACATGGACACAAACTACTTCTGATAATCCCACCATCTCGTAAGAACTGGGATGAGGATGTAAGTCATCAGAACTGTGGTGAATAAGGCAGCTTTCACACTCTGTACTGGCATTTCTGTCCCATTGCCCCAGAAGAATTATAGCTCCATTGCAAGCTGTGATTTAGGTATGCCTTAGGACAAGAAGAAATCAAGAAGCCGAACTGTGTCCCTAAGCAGCTACTGGCTTCATAAAGCACAAAAACTGAAAGCCACAACCAAACTTCCATTGTTCAGCCCTAATGCTCTACTAGCACAGAATTCAGTTTAAATTTCCTCTTTTTAATGACAATTAAGAGCATGAAATTCTAATTAAACTTCCAATTGCTTATCTTAAATTGATTAGGAATATGATTAAACTAACTAGAAACATCCAGTCAAAGTGTGACTGTAAAAGGATTTACAGCAAATTCAGAGGCCTGCAGAGCCCCAGTCCCAGTGGGAGGTTGCTCAACTGCTTAATAGGAGAACAAGAGCCTTCATCGATCTCCCATCATTCCCTTTCACCTAACACTGAAGGATATAATGTAAAATTATACACTGTATAATGCAAAAGGGATTGAACAGATGCCAGTTTGTATGTAGTCAAGGTCCATGGGGTAAAGGATGTATTGTTTCTTTGCAGTTGAAGGAGAAACTGATTGATAGAATGTGAAATTAGGATCAGTAACAGGCAAAAACAAATTGTGAAAAAAATGTCCATATTTCAATGCATAGAGCATATTCCATCCCTTATATGAAGGTACAGTGCTGGCTCACTAGAAGTAACACTAAGAATGAAGTAAACCTTAAATCTAAAAAGAGCTTGATTAGCTCTGACAAAGAAATGGAAATGAATTTTGTTTCCACAAAAGTGGTTGGGTCCATTACATCCTGCTCATAATTTTAATCCAGATGCCTACTAGGCATGATTTCAATTATCTATATGGCATATATTTATGAAAACCAGGTTTTTGAAACTTGGCCACAGAATTCATTAACTATCAGCCCAATTTAGATGTCTCTGTTTAAATTTCAAAATTCTGAATTTTCATATCTACATTAAAGATAAAAATGTAGCTACTGTTAACAGTTAAACACTGTCCTGATTTTCAGTGACACATAACTCAAATGCAATTCAGGATAATTTCCTTAATTTTTTTTATGCATACTCAGTTTTTCAAATGAAACTAAGCATGAAGAATTTCAGACCCAAAGGATTGCTTTTTACATAATACTACAGTGCCTAGAGCTAGTGACTGCATACACTTACTGAAATTACCACAGCCCTTTTTACGAAGTGATTAAGAACAGTACTAAATACTAAGTAAATGCAAAACATACAGTACATACGTGCACATGTTCCCTTTACTTACATATCTTTACAGGTTCCTAATGGCTACATATGTCAGATCAAGAAGACATGCATTTGGTAGTGATAATGTGGCATGAATGACATCTGGAATGGAGTAAGGCAAACAAAAGTAAAAGCAGGCCAAAAGGTATCTAGAGAACAACAGAATACTCCCTGTGGTTCACACCAGTGAGCAGAAACTTGCCTGAGCTCACATAATTCAGCTGGGCCTGCTGGGGTACGAAAGTATGTGGTGACCTGAGGAATCTGCCTACTACAATACACAAATCTGTTTGAGATTATGAACTCTCTGCATACTTACACCATTGCGACCAGACTGACATTTTAAACAAGGAAAATATGATAGATATCGTCTATCTGGGCATCTGATATTCAATATTAAACTGGAGAAAATAGGGATTACTGAAACAATTTGACAGGAAAAGAACTTACTACCAGAGAGACAACAAAGTCCTGTGGAGAATGAAGAACAAATTTTCAGTAGAGTTCATCAAGAATGAGCTTGGCAGAATTTTATCTAGTATTTTCACTTAATGAGTTGGAATAAAAAGTAGAGATGTGGTGATAACAAATTTTAAAGCAAAATACTTAAAATGCAGTTATAAAGGAATAAAGTGCACTCCAGACATATATCAGGGTAAGCATTTTTAATATAGGACATAAAATAGAGGACAGAATCACAAAATAAGCTGAGCTGGAAGAGAATCACAAGGATCATTGAATCCAACTCCTGGATTCATATCCAGTACCATCCCTAAGAGTCACACCATGTGCCAGAGAGCATTGTCCAAATGCTTCTCGAACTCTGTCAGGCTTGGTCCTGTGACCACTGCCCTGGGGAGCCTGTTCAGTGCCCAACCACCCTCTGGGTGAAGAACCTTTTTCTAATATCCAACCTAAACCTCCCCTGACACAGATTCAGGCCATTCCCTCAGGTCCTGTCACTGATCACCACAGAGAAGAGATCAATGTCTGCCCCTCCTCTTCCCCTCATGTGGAAGCTGTAACTGCAATGAGGTTTCCCCTCTGTTTCCTCTTCTCCAGGCTGAACAGACCAAGTGACCTCAGCCGCTCCTCACCCAGCTTCCCTTCAAGGCCCTTCACCATTTTTATTGCCCTCCTTTGGATGCCCTCAAATAGTTTAATACCTTTCTTATATTGTGACACACAAAACTGCACACAATATTCAAGGTGAGGCTGCCCCAGCACAGAGCAGAGCAGGACAATCCCCTCCCTTGCCCGGCTGGCGACACTGTGCCTGATGTCCCCCAGGACACTGTTGACACTCCGGGCTCCAGGGCACTGCTGACTCATGTTCTAGTTGCTGTTGACCAGGTCCCTTTCTGTGGCACTGCTTTCCAGCATCTCATTCCCCAGTCTGTCCATACATCTAGGGTTGCCCCATCCCAGGTGCAGAATCTGGCCCTTTCCCTTCATATGGTTGGTAATTGCCCAGCCCTCCAACTTGTCAATGTCTCTCTGCAGGGCCTCCCTGCTTTCCAGGGAGTTGACAGCTCCTCAGTTTTGTATAATTTGTGAACTTAGCATCCCCTCCAGTCATGCTTCCAAGTCATTTATGAAGACATTGAAGAACACAGGGCCAAAGATGAAGCCCTGTGGAATTCCTTTTGAAAAGGTCTTGCTGTATTCTTATTGGAATAAGAGATACAATTTGGGTTCATTTGTAGAAAGCTACATGCAAGCTGGAACATACACAGACAAGTCCTGAGTACGGCTAGTGGGGTACAGAGAGCCAAGCATGTGAAAGGAGAAAACATGCCTGTCTGTGTGAAAGAGGGAAGATAATCGTGTCTGGTCTGAGCATTTGCCAGGATATCTAGAATTAAGGCAGTGCTGAGTGGGATGCTTTGTAATTGCATTAGTGTGTTTCCAAACCATTAAGTGGAAGTGCAAGGAAATAGGTTTCAATACAAAGGTAGCTTGTTATCTGCAGATAAATTCGGCTGTTACATTTTTCTTTTAATTTTGGGTATGAAAGAACCCATAGGGCATTAAAATCACAAGAGAATACAACCACGTCAGAGCCCCAAAACCTCCACCCACGTGACTCCAAAAGGGGAAACAACTTTGAAGAACATGCTGCAGAACTGCTTGGAAAGAAGAAAATTACCAAAACTCAGCCACAGAGAGCAACAGAAGACACAAGTTTAAAGAACAATCTGGTCAACTGCAGCAAACACTACTGACAAATCAAGAAGAATGAGGATAGACTACTGTTTCCGAGATCTTGTCATCAGGGAGTTTGGTGAGAGTTGTTGCAGTTGCAAGCAAGGAACAGAAGCCAAAGTGTAGGAGTTATAGGAGGGAATCACAGAAGAGGGTCTCCAGACAGTAATTATAAACAGCGCCTTCAATGAGCTTAGGAATGAAGAAGAGATAGGCGATGAGATATGATATGAAGAACCAAGTAGGGTCAAAGGTGCAATTTTTAAGAGGCAAACGCTTGCTTATATTGCAAGTGGAAAAGAGCCAGAGGACACTGAGAGGTTAAGAAAGAGAATAAGGGAGGGAAGAAATAAGAGGAAGAACAGAACATGGGGTCACCGGGGCAAGTGGAGGGGGTACAGATGGAAATTAGACAAGAAACTTCTGCTGTTCTGACAGCAGACGAGAAAGGACAAAAGGAAAAGGATTTGGTATCTATTTTTCTTAGGAGAAAAAGCAAGATCCTACTTGAAGAAAAGCAGCATAGGAAAAAGAAGAGCTTTAGCAATAAATTACAGAGGCAACTGGGATTTAATTTGTGAATTCAATTAAGTTGGAGAATACAGCTGTTTTCTAAAAACGACTGAAAAAAAAATATACCATAATGAAAAAGACTGTCCCGGTCTCTGAATAGTCACCAGAGACACTCCACAGTATGAGAGCAGAAGCAAATATCTGGGAGTTCACAAAGTAGAGTCTGCAATGGAAGTGTTTAATTCTAAGTATGTTCTTAAATCTTTGCTGAATCAAGGCCAGACATAGCTTAACTACATCTTCAGCACACAAAAAAGAAAACAGCCCATGAAGCCAGAGATGGAAAGAAGGACTTGCAAGTGAACACATCTATACAGCTGCTTTAGCAACACACAGGTATATGCTGTTTTTTCTCACTCAGGTTTTGTGAAATCAGAATCCTTCCCTCTAAGAAAGTGATAAAAAGTTTTCTACTTGCTTCACCTAGAAGAGTTTACCCAGTCTCTCATCTGTCTACAGATTTCACTGCAGAAGAGTTATCATTCAGTCCTCTATTGAAGTGTTTCCTATGCATATAAAACAAAAGCAAAAACAAAAACAAAACCCCTACAACTTTACTGTGTAATATTTTGCACAAAAATGCTGAAAAGCCTCTGGGGATGGGGAGGGAGAAGGAAGAGGAAGAGAGTTTTCAATTTCTTCCAGAATGCCAAAACCAAATTTCAATGTTCCACAAATGGTATAGACAGTATAAGGTCCCCATGATCAAGGTCACCAGAAATGGTGATAATCACATCAGCCCAATGCCTGTGAAGTGAAGGATATAAAACCACAAACAGGGTAAATGAGCAAACGTTTCTTAACCAACGTGTGTTAAAAGGAAAATGAATCCAAGCAGAAACTGAACTCCATGTTGTAATCAGCCCTTTGTCGACTTGTTTCAGCAGGAGTCCCAGAGCCAGCTCCACAGCTGCTACCACAGCTGGAAGCATGAAGCCTCCTGAGAAGCCAGTTGCAGACTCAGATGCTGCTGTTTCCTGTTTATTATTACAGTGTAAGTTTGCATATAATTTACCATGTTCACTGCAGATGTATTTATTTTTATTGGATGTTTGTGCTAAAATGTACATGCCTATCATTTCGTGAATTCATAATATTATGGCTGATCTATTCTGTCTCTTAGCAAAGAAAACCATTTGTTCCAAACAGGCAATTTTTACTGTAGGGAGAGAGAAAACACAAAGAAGAGAAGAGAGAAAGGAGATTCTTCCGGAAACAGAATCTCCAAGCCAAGTCCAAAATGTGTAAATGAGGCCAGGATCTTTTTTCCACATTTCACTTAAAAAACAAGCAAAAAAAAAAAATCCCAAAAACACCTCCCCGCAACACCCCCCCCCCAAAGAAAGAAAAAATCTCTCCGTGTACTTAGTGCCCAGTTACAAGTAATATATATCCTATTCTCAGTGAAAATTATTTCTACTGAAAAAACATTTGTTTTAGAATGCCCAAAAAACACTGTTAAATTGTGAACTATGTTCTAGAAAACAGCTACTTCTCTAAAAATATAACCAAACTGTTACAGTAATGAAGGGCCACTTAACCATTTAACTTTCACCAACTCTCAAGTTATCCATGGAGCTATCAGTAATACACTAGCAAACACATCACATTGTTACCTTATAATTTCATACTAACATTTTACATCTGATTTACGTCATCCTTTAAGAAGACATGCGGATCATTTTTACTTCCCACAGGGGTCCCTCTTTTTTATTTTTTTTAAGCAGCTCTTCTAGCCTGCTATTAATACTTTCTCTATGCAGGTATAAAAACGTTGGATAAAAGTTGGTATAAATTTATTCCTCAGGAAAATCCCTCACCTCCATAGTGCAATCATCCAGTATGATAGAATTAGTACAAAAGCTCTGAGATCCTCTTCTTAACCTGCTTCCAGTACAGAGAAATTCACTAAGTCCCCACATCCCAGCAATCTCTGGCTTCTTCAGCTTCTCCAGGGCACTGATTCCAGCTGGCTTAATACTGCATAACCCTGTAGTTTTGTTTACCATTCACATACAAAAATGTGTTGCTTCCAAGTCTATTAAATGCTCATCCACATTTTATTGTTTCCACAACCCCAGATATAGGCTCACTTACAGCGACATGAAGGTGTTACACTGGTTTTACCATCTAGAAAAGTGGTAATAGTATAAATTACAATATTATCAAAATAATTGTGACTGTGCTAAACTACAGTGTAGTCTTTAAAATGGGCCTTTTAAAGCAATGTAGAAAAACGTGTATTCGAGCCCTAAGTATTCCAGAATACCAGAAAATATGAGTTCTGAGTTTCTGTCTGTATTCCTAAAATACACACAGCTTCAAACAGTATGTATTTGTGCAAAACTGAATTGTTGAGTTTATCTTATGATATTTCTAATTATGTATCAAAAATTCACTACTGTAAGGCCATCCAAATACCTCAAGTTATTCAGGATGGACTGTAATAAAAGAAAAAAAAAAAGAACATTGTTGAACTGAGTTATAAATTATTATCTTCATAATCAAGAGTTTTAGATAATCAGGATGTGTCTTTATAAACAAAACAGACTTCACTATTAGTTTCCAAAACCAATTGTTACAAGTATATTAAAATTTAAAAAAAGTTCTTCCATGTCTTTTTTTTCCAAAATAAAGCCAGATATTGTTAGCACAAGACAAAGATAACTAAAATAAATTCTTTAAGTCTTGATTATATTTTGTTTAATATGTGTATTAGCATCAAAGTGAATTAGTAATTATTTCCTATAAGCAATAAGGAATTACATATGTTGCAACCTGTTATTTTTATTATAGCATAATATAAAAGGTGCTAATGACAATAATAATAATAATAATAATAATAATAATAATAATAATAATAATAATGCTGCACACCATAGTTTGTTTATCTATTTTTCATGGAAAAAAATATTGGTATATTTCAAGTATATCAACAGCATTTGAATTCTGTACCAACACAGATATAAGGCAAATATTGATAGATATCAAAATACTTTTATGTACTGTGAACTGCACCCTACAACTCATTCTTAAAAGGCATAGGACATAAACAAAGGAATTACATAGACCAGTTCAGAATTAATGTGTGATTACATGTGCTTTAATTTATGAAGCAGCAGCTTTGTAAGGAAATGCTTCTAGAGGTATTCTACAGCAATCATTTCTATCTGTTTTTCTAACACCGAACCTCTAAACATTTGCATATGCATTTACATTTGCACAAATGGCCTTAAAAGGGCTATTCACATGAAAATTTTTGTCTGGGACATAAATACAGCTTTTAATTGTTGACCATGGAGAAGTGCTTTTCAGTAGAAGAAAAAAATTATAACCTTTCTATATCTCCTGTTCCTTTTTTACTAGGAATAAGGCCATCCTATATAGAACTGAATGTTTCAGAGGGAGGTAGTCTGATTTTATGTCAGTCAGAGGATCCAAAGCACCATTTGTGGAAAAGGGGGGAAAATCCCAGTCCTTACTTCCTTTATTGTTCTATTGTACTAATTGCAATTCATTCCTGTGTCTTTTTAAATTTTGGAATACATTAACTTAGAAGAATCTAGCTTAATGGAATACATTAACTTGGAAGAAACCAGCTTAATCAGAATTTACTTAATATTTTCTTCATATGTACATTCATGGTATCTTTAGGGACACTCCAAGTGACTCTTCCAATTACCATTTCCCACCATTTTTTATCAACCCTGGCTGTTAGACTTAATTTTTAATCACTGAATAATTTTTTATTTTTTAACAGTACCTGAATTATGCATTAAAAGGTGCAAATTTAAAATCAGCACTATTTTGTGTCAATTTACATGTAAAACATGCAGAGCAGTAATTAGCTGACCACACAGTTCATAACTGATTTGGCTCAGTGTCTTCACAGAGTGTGTCCCAGATGTTATTTAAAGTTTTTATGCATGTACCAAAAAAAACCACCCAAAAAACCAATCCCAAACAAAAATCAACAAAACCCCAGCCCTTTATGATGCTAATAAATGGCCTAACTTCTAAGACCATGTGCAACATTTCAATCCTTCATAAACATTTGAACTAATTTAGTAAACATTTAGAAAACTGTGGACTGTGCTACAGATTTTAAATGTGACAGCTGACAACATAAATTTTCTGGATGATGATGGAGTCAATGTTAGTGCAGCTGTAGTAAGACATACGAAAGCTTAAAGTTTAGTTTCAACTGTTTGAGTGCATTTTTCATAAGATTCAAGGATTGCCAATGATTTATGCTCACTACATAAATTGTAAATTGCCAGTAAAAATAGGAAATAAAATTTGAAACCCTTAAAATTATCTTTGGAAGTATTTTTCAACTGCTCAAATAAGGAGGTAGGGCAAGGCACTAAATTATCCATTTCCTGCAAATAAATAACGCTTTAAACAATAATAGCACTTTAGAAAGGAAACAATCTCTGTATTGAAATGAACACAAATACAATTTACACATATTATTATTTTTATTACTTTAGCAATTCTAGCAAAATATTTAGCCTACAAAATTTATATTAGAATTTAAAATGTGTATTCCTGGGAGCTTACTTGAGGAAGGGCTGCAAGTTTTGGCTATGGTTCTCTGAATCAGCCGATATCTAAAAGGGTGATTAAAAACTAAGTCCACAGAGTAAAAATCTTTCTTTGTACAGACAACAGCTTCATTTTGTGATACCTTGCAGCACAAAGCCTATTAATACATTTCTTCTATCTCTTGTAATTTACACAAATCACAAGGTCCTAATCCTTTGCCTATGCACAAGTAGGATGAGATTCATTTGCTCTTACTTCTAATATAAGAAATAATCATCCACAGCTTAGCCTTACACAGGCCACCTACAGAATGACCAACACTGGATGGACCTAAACTCCTCTGCAGCCAAAAGGATGGACCATCCAGAGAGTATGTCATCTTATCCTATGGCAGGTACTTTTAAAAAGCACATACAGCAAACCACAGCATGAAGATTGCCTAATTCCCCCTAGTAACTACTAGAAGATTCAAGATGACCAGCTCAGACTTGTTGTGTGGTAATGCTAAGATGTGCCTCATGTTACAATAGTTAAAAACAACATATAATTTACTGTCAGTAAATAGCCACACAACAAAAAACCTGAAACTAATCTTCTTCAATTGAGTAACAACCAGTCAAATCATGAGCACATATTCAAAATACTAACTACCAAAAAAACTTGCCACAAACCCTTGACTCACTCAGCATTTAAAAAAATTTGCAGGGAACTGGGATACCAAAATGCCATTTATTTTATCTGTCACTAAAAGCAACTTCTTTAGCACAAACTTTAATAACTAATTCTTGTTTGATTATTTCCAGGGAAAAGTCACCATGGTTGCATACTTCTGTGAAATCTCAGTTTAAGTTTTACTTTCTGATTATCTTTTAATTTTTTCATTGAGGGAGAGAAACCCAGTGTTTTATCTCATTAAATACAATGAAAAACTCCAGAGGTCTTCCAAATGTACTGCAGTATTTGGGAACTAATGAACTACTTTCTCTCAAGAACTAATGAATTCCCTACAGTAGTGCAGGCTTTTCTTGGGTGTTGCTACCCGAGAAAATAGTTTAGTTTTCTAGAATTAAGTCTGAAATATCTGTCTGCTTCTATAACCCCCCCCCCCACAAGCAGCTGAAATGTTGTAAACAGATTTACTTACTTCCTGGATTTGGCATTCAAAACTGATGCTTCTTCTTTAAGGGCATTTTTTCATTTTTTAACTAATTAAAAGTTTTAAGTCCACCTTCTAGACCTTTGTTCAACTGCTGAGAGATCTACTATTAAAAAAAAGAAGTCCTTCCCTTAGAAGCTTTGTAGTTAAGGATCAGAAAGCCCCAAACACCAAGGTCCTCTCCTGAGCACATTTTATAAACTAAAATAGAACCATCCAAAGGGAAGGTTCCTTGGGGAGGGGGGCTCACTCAAGCCTCTCATTGGGGAATCTTTGATAGATATGCTAATTAGTAAGACCTATTAACATTATACCAGATCTATTGTGGGTGTGCATTGCAGTGTGCATCGAGGTGCATTTGACCTGAACATGGTGCACCTAAGGATCCTTAAAATAAATACAGAAGTAAAATCCCTTTTTCCCTTCTAACCGTGTTTGATTCTTAATTTTAAGACCAAGAAAAGGCATCACTTCTGAATTCTGTATTTCTATATTCAGGCTTCTGCTATTTTTTCTCTGGTCTTCAGAATTCTACTCAAGAAAATACACTGGAGCTTTAAAGAAAGCAGTGAAGAATATGGACATTAAGCAAACCCTTTTGATTATTATTTTTGACCAATCATTCTGTCTCAATGCTTCCCATACTCTTGTAACTCTGCAACCCATGAGGACTGCATCTGAATGAGTATGAACAGGGAGGGACACGAGTCAAAATATCACAATACTTGGTAATTATTCTCTTTAAAACATAGTTGCCTAGAGTCTGATCCATAATATTATTTTATTTCTCATTAATTACTATTTTGAGTCCTCAAAATCTTCCTGGGATGGATTTTTTTAAAAGTGCACTCAAAATCCAAACGTATGGTGTTAACCAATTCTCTTTTATCTTCTAACTTACTAGAGTGCTCAAAACCTTCTTTTCAACATTTTCATATACTGAAATAGATGTTCAGTGAATGCTCAGAATTATCACCTCAGTTAGGTTTTTTGTTATGAAACAAGGCTCCACATTCTGCAATTTAGATTATCAGCAGGCTTTTAGCAGATTGGCGACTTTATTATTGAGTTGTATTCGATCCCCCTGGAAAAATACCAGCAGTTCTCCCTTAAACTTTTTGATTTGTTAAAGTCTAACATTAGTCCAGCATCTTATCTCCTGTGACTCAATCTCTATTTTTTTCTGGATAAATTAAATCTCGAACTAATATAATGTGATGAAGATATATGTAACATCCACAGAAATGTAGCTTCTCTTCAATATACTTATCCTCTCTATTTGGATCCTCTACTTGGTTATAACCCCACAAATTGAATTATTCTGTTAATGGCTATTAAATTCTGAATGACTCACTTTTCCTAGACCTGTAAGCCTAAGGAAGAAAGCTATAGCTGAAGTGCACTTACATAATTCTCATTCACAACTTTGAATTGGCTCACTTTGCAGTATATCTGATATTAAGCAGTTCTCTGTTGAAGTGTTCTGTAACATACTGCACCTGGCATGACAGACTAAATAAAATTTTCCTGCATGTACTGAAATTACAGATATCTGTACTGGATACACAAAGTAAGCACTTTCAAAATATAATCTGACTGTATTTTCCCTGAGTTAAATTATCTCCTTTCTCTTCATCTCTCTATTGTTCTTCTGTGTGCTTCACTACCTGGTTCTTGATATTCCTCCCTTTTAACTCTTTGCTTTGATTTTTTCTTTAAATTATTACTTCATTTTTTTTTTGCTGTGCTGTTCTTCTGTTTTACCATTTTCTGCCTCCGACTTCTTTCTCCCTTTTTTTTTTCTGTGTGAAGAAAAATAAAAGCCACATGGTTTGTCAGACAGTAGACAATAAATGTTTGGGAATGTTGTAGAATCCTGCCATGAGAACAGTTATTTCCATCACATCAGTGTATCAGTGCCAGAACAATTGCTTCTGGTATGTTAAAAAATGCAATAGACATAATCTGTGTGAGGAAAAAAGCACCAGGTTGCCACTTTTTTAAACGTGTGAAAACTAGTGCACAGAAGACAAGTCAATATTTTAAGCTGAAAATCAATCTACAGTGCACTACAGGGATTTCTTCATCACCTACAATTTACATCTTATGGATAAGTTGCAAAGTCCCTTTTCTGACATCCTCCATAATTATCCAAAAACTTCTACGATATGTAGGCTCTGAGGATTTCCTGGATGGTTGGTTGCCTATATTGTACTATTTCGTTGAATTTTATTAGTTAAATACAGGGAAATGAAACAGAAAATATCTCCTGACATGCCTAGACATCAGAAAAAACTAGAAAACAGAAGTTTAGTGTAAAAATGTTCACAAGTGCATAAGGTTTGTTGCTATATACATGCTGCTTTTTCTGAATTGACTGCCTATTCCCTTAACCACACCTGCCTGGGACCTAAAATTCTGGTATCCCTGTGCTTAATCCTCCTGGAGAACTCAAATTTCTAGTTATGTTCTCAGGTCAGAATTTAGCTTTAGAAAAAATGTGACGAAAAGTGGTAGCAGAGAGCTTTTAAATAATAGACCTCTTATATGAGAAGTTGCCCAGGGAGGCAAATGCTGACTCTACCTGGCAGATTAGCAGCTGGAAAAAGCGTTTAAACTCTGGTACAAGTTACTATTTCTCAATACAATGAACATCATTACTTCCCTACTCGGTGATTTTCCTCCTGAAACATACCCGGGCTAAGGAAAAGGAACCCAAGGATTTGTGAGCTATCCTTGGTTGGCTGTGCGTGTGGGGGGAAATCATAGAAGCACGGTATGGTTTGGGTTGAAAGGAACCTTAGAGATCATCTAGTTCCAACCCTCCCAAAATGGGCAGGGACACCTCCTTCCAATAGACCAGGCTGCTCACAGCTCCATCCAACCTGGCTTTGAGCAACACCTCCAGGGATGAACCATCTACAACTTCTCTGGGCAACCTGTTCCAGTTCCTCACCACCCTCACAGTAAGTAAAGAACTTCTTCACAGTATCCACTCTAAACCTACTCTTGAAGCTTTCCCCCCTTGTCCTATCATTATAGCTCCTGATGAAGAGTCCCTCTCTGGCTTCCCTGTAGCCTCCTTCAGATACTGGAAGGTTGCTATGAGGTCTCCACAAAACCTCCTCTTCTCCAGGCTGAACAGCATCAACTTTCTCAACCTGACCTTTTAAGTGACATGCTTCAGTCCCTCTGCGGGACTTGCTCCAACAATTCCACGTCCTTCTTATGGTGGGGAACCAGAATTCTACGCAGGACCCCAGGTGACATCTCATTAGAGCAGAGTACAGGGGCAGAACCCCCTCCCTCACCCTGCTGGCCATGCTGCTTTGGATGCAGCCCAGGATACAACTGGCTTTCAGGGCTGTGAGCACACACTGACAGCTCAGGTTGAGTTTTTTTGTCAACCATTACCCACAAATCCTTGGGCTGGACAAGATGATCTCCACAATTCTCTCTCAACCTTTATAAACCATACTGCTGTTCTGTGATGCTCTGCAGCAGAAGTATAACTAGAAGGCAGATTTCCCTTTCTCAAGGCAAATGCCCAAACAACTACACACTGTCGTGAAAAGAAATGTGCAGTAGCATTACCTCATCACTATTTCTGGAGCAAAGAGAAAACCCAGTATTTATTTCCAGACTGGTTTTCAAGTACTTAGTCTCTGAGGCATCTACCTCTACCTGTTTTCAAGTCCAGGTATTTTCTGAGCATGATGTAGTTTACATTACTAACAATCCTCAAGGAATCTCACTGAGTTTCTCCTTGAATCTATGTGAGCCCTTCTGCATTCACAAGGACCTTCACAAATAATCTTAGGTAAGTAGTTCTTACCTGTGATGCAAAAGAAAATGGAAATGAAAACCAATACTGTTCAAGAGGGAGTACCATTGAGGATAATTTTAAATCAAAAAATAAATGCTGGACAATTCTAGAGTTTCATGCACTGGAGACTCAAAATTTTCAGTGCCTAGGTTTTCAAAATAACTTATATACAGAATAAGATTTTTCCTAGGAGTAAATTTGTTTTCTTGCTTTTATACCTTGATGCTACAATGTATGAAGTGATATACTATGAATTCTATAATAAAATAAAAATTTGTAGGGAAATTTCTAAGGTTCCAGCAAGTGTTACAAATTCTGAAAAGCACAAAAGAAATTTTATTCTGTCATCTGGGGTAGTAAAATGTTCTCTCATAAACACAGCATTCTTTTTCCAATTTCCACAGCAAAAGAGTCACCATCAGTAGTTAAAAATGCAGAAATAACTAAATATATTCAATCTTAAAAATCTCAGTAAAGACTATTATTACAATTCATCTACAGTGTGAAAATTTGGTAATAAACTTTACTACTGGTATCAAATAACCCCTGTAACAATGACTCAAATAACTCTGTATTACTTTAGAATCTGTATATTTACCCACGCACTGGAATATTCATATTCCTTGCAGATTTAGTGACTTCTTCAAACTTTTCTAAGCTTTCTTCAATTGAACAATTAATATTCATTTTGCTAAAAGATTCAGATGCTGCACCAAATACTGAGACTTCTGTAGCTCCTGCTGCAATCTAAAAAACACATTTCAAGAAAACAGAATCATAAAACTATATTAAAGTATTAGATTCAGCATTTAATTCTGTACAGCATTCTAAAATTTTAAAGTACATTAAATATACCATCCATATCTAAAATCTAACTTTAATTCCATTTTTTTTAAGCTATGACATACAGACAGATTGAATCAAATTTTGAGATCATTCACTATGGCATATTTTCTTCCTTTTCTTTGCAATTAATTAAACATGTTTTTAAAATGATGAATGATAAAAGTAATAAGATGTAGGAAATCACATGGACCAGCCATACAAACACTGATTGGTATTTATATTCATCTTCTTAGAAAAGGAAAAGATCATATAACAATTCTCACAATGTCCGTTCCTCTTGAATACCAGGAAGTCATTCTCACGCTTGGGAAAGCTCCCTGTCTGCATGTCTAGAGCAGCAAGTATAACCAACAGGGATTTCCTTGTTAGAGCCAGCTCTAGGATCAAGGGCTCCATTGGTCTTGGTGTCACAGCTGATATGGATAATATGGAAAATGTGTACATGAGAGTCTGCTGAGAGAAGTCTCAGAGCAAACACCAGTCTAGAAAATGTGTAAATGTGGTGACTTCACTGAAGGGGCAATTAGCCTGAGCTTGTTTTCAGTACCTCAGAACCTCAGCAAATCAACTAACATGAGGCAAACTAGAAGGCTGAAAGCCAACCAACAGGAGAGGAAAACATTTAAGTTTAGGAGAATAATTAACTAACTCTCACTCTTCAGTCAGGATAATACTCTTGTTGAATGAAAAATTATGGAGCTTTTGCCTTTACTCTCTGCCTCTGCAGGATAATATCTAAAATTCAGCAACCCTCACAGGGACAAATATTCTTTCAAACAGAAGGAAAAAATATCAGCAAGGAAGAATGTAGGAGTCATCTACAACTATTTTTTTCATTGTTTTCCCTTCATTATATCACTAAATACAGTATAGCGATAAAGCACAATTAATTAAAGTCATACAAGCCACCACTGAGACGAAGCTGTGGCACTATAATATGATTGTTGATAGTTAAGTCAACTATGCACAGGATTCTGTTTTAACAGATATTTCACTATATGAACTGAATGACAGACTAGTCCACAAATATCCACCAAGTAGTGTGCTTTCCAAATACAGCTTGTCCTACATCAGAACAAAAGCAGAAGCATCAAAAATTTTCAAAAAACAAAAGAAGTGTAAAGATTTGACTGGAAATGAGTATATTTTGAGAAGACTGAAATGCTCAATTTTCACACTTTTAAACACTTCAAGTCTATAATTTTGAATATTTTGGAAGAACTGAAACAATTTAAACTTTCAAACCCAACCAAAATGAAATCCAGAATTGCTATTAAGCTTTTTCATTTAAATGAGTCTTTCCTCATCCCTCTCCAGTACTTTCCACCAAGACACTCTTCAGACACTTCTCTAGGGGCAACAATACAAAGAGGAAGAACTGTCTTGCCCTTTATATACAAGCAACATTTAAAGGAGCTTACAAAGTTCCTGGTCAATGCCTCCATTAAAATATGAATTCATAGAGCTTAACATCAGTCTGTGTTTTTCCCCATTTTTCATAATAAAAATTGAGATTTTTCAGTGAAAAAAACTATAGCCTATTTCTAACATTAAATAGCTAGTTTCTGGTACTGAACTGAAAGTGTCTGAAGCATAAAAGAGGCAAATGTGGACAACACCTATGAAGGCACTTACAGCAGAATGAAAACCTTGAAGATTAGGTGTGAGAACGGGATACTGGACTCCAGGATGCCGCTCAATGCCCCTCATTACTTCTTTGTGATCTGCCATCTAAAATATATAAATGATTTGTATTGATCAGCGGTTATTTTCTGATTTTTTATATCTAAACAGAAATTGGCTTAGCCTGTGGTTTTGCCTTCATTACTTTTACATTTCATACAAAAAGTCTAACAACAAGGGGGTTAAACTGATTTTATACAAATACTCTTTTTTAATTTCTTAACTTTTAACTACTTGCATTGTAATCTTTTTAGATCTACATAAATATAGAACTGGGGTTAAGACTTCTACAATGTTCCTTTGTGTGTATCTGTAAAAATATAATTTGCATTACAAATTGACAGACTTATCATGCTTTGCTTCACTGGACTCAATAGATGGAATTAACAGAATAACAGATTTAAAAAACATACAAATCTTGAAAACTTCAGCATGCTGATAAATGCAACTTCACGATGTTAAGCATAACTGAATTTGTATTACTCAACACTGCAATCAGAACATTTGAACAGACTAAACACATCTATTCTTAAAAATACAACAAAATCCAGTTGTCTGCACAGTGTAACGTTTTAATATATTTAGAGGTTTCTTTCTAAAGAAAATACTTCTTTATTATAGCAAAGATCGGAGCATTTGTTTTCCTTAGTCTCCCCTCACAAAAGAAAATCTGCCTTTTTAAGACACTCTTACATTTTTCTCACACATTCAAGATTAAATATACCCCCGTACTAATCAAAAAGATGAATGAAAGGCTTATTCATTTAATAAAATGGAGAATATTTAGACAACCACATTTTCTTAAAAGAAGTGGGTTGAAAACAAATATTTTTCAATAGCGTGAATGCCTGAAAACAATACAGTTAATAAAACATCACCCCTTATTTAATGTCTTAAAGATTCTGAGTTTTAAAAGAAGAATAGTGCATTTTAAATGTTTTTTAAATAAGCTCTCATAAAAGCAAATCTCTCAAGCAAACACTATTAAACTGGATTTCTGTTTCTTTCCACACTGGTGAAAAGTATTTTGAGAAGCACCATATGAAAAGATATATGAACTACAGAGCTTTCACTACTCCTTACTTTCAGCAGATACCTTATTGATAGCTATGCAGCACCACAATTCTAAATACATGGTATTAAATTATACCACATTATTAACTAAGAATACTAGTGGTAACCTGGAACCTTCCTGTCACTGGCTTCCTTCTATGGAAACAAATGGATTAAAAATCTCAGAAGAATCCATGTACTCCTCTTCAAATGTAAGCCCAGCATCTATCCATAAGGAAGTGGATATATGGTACAAAAGGTGTTTTATAGCCAGACACAATTCATTTCTTATCAGGAAATAAGTGGTAGCACAAAACAGCTTTTTGTATTTGCTCCTATGTGAACTAAATTGGTCAGATAACCTCACAAAAAAACCTCTGTTAACACCTTGGGTTTTTAAGAACAATTTTTCATTCCTTAATTTCATATAAGTAGTAGCTATATTTCTCAGGGCAAAGAAGAATGTCTGAAACCAAATGATAAATTAAATGGCAAATGCTGGAACTAAATTCACACTCCACAATTATAGCTGGCTTAAAATATACTGGAAAACCAAAATGACACTTTTTCAAACAGTATAAACCTGCCAGATCCAAATAATATTATATGTATTAAATCAGTCCCATTGTTATTTTTCCTGTAAGTAAAATCCCATCTTTGCACATATTGCATATTATAAGATTTTAAATTGTAATAAAATATTTCTTTTCCCAATTTCTTTTAAAATAAGCTTCCTAATAGTAGGTATTTATAATTTTTGGCTATTTATGTTATAGGTGTGGGATCCTGTTTTATATGGCACCTTGCTACTGTGGAACTTTTTCTTTTAGATTTTTCAGTAAAAAAATCTTTGCCAAAAACAACAGTGGATGGTCACCATAAAAAATTAAAAATACTAAAAACAGAAATAAGTGAATCAGTGATCTAAACATAACTCTAAATTCTATTCCCATGACCTATGAAAAAAAAAGAAAGAAAGAGCAAAGAAAAGACAAAGTGAAGACTCTGCTCTCTGTCAAAGCAACACAATCCTATCTTTTAAACAAAAAACATTTTAAATGCAACCCATTAAAACAAAGTATTCAGGCATTAATTTAAGATAAGGGATTGCTCATTTTTTATAAACTGACAAATCTGTGCTAAATTTGGTACTCCTAATGGCTCACAGGAAAAAGAAATAATTAAACAAGAAAGGAAGAAATACACCTTTGCTTTAGACTTTTTCTTCTAACATTTAAAAAACTACATTATTCTCTGTTGCAGTAACTGACAAAGTGTGATGGCACTTAGAAAAACTTAACCTATTCCCTTTTAACAGACAAGATATCAGTGCCCCTGCATTGATGCCAGACAAATTCTGCCTTGTCACTCTTCTCTTCCCCTTTCCTATTATCCTTCCTCTAGACTCTTCCCTGGTGGCCTAGAGAACACTGAAATAAAGCAAAGGAGTCCCTCAGAGTGTTGGACAGTTTGCTTTGCTAACTCATGAATAAGCATGGCCCTACTATATTTTTCTCAGAGAAAAGCCTAGAATACAGTCCAGGCACGGGATGTGTTCTCAGTTTAAAATGGACAAACTTTACCTCCATTTTGTCAGATGTGTAACTTGCAATAGACATTGTTAAAACTGAAGCGTTTTCTCAATTTAACTTCTTGTTTTAATTTGTAAATAACTTGTATGCTCCCTATCAAATATTAAGTATTCAAATTCTTCTGTACAAACAAGTGTGCAATTTCTTGAAAAATATTTTAAATTACATAGACTAGTACTGACTTATTTCCTTATTTCAGGAAATAATTTGCACATACAGGAGCTAAACAGTAAACTTTAGGACTAAGTCTGAATTTACAGTGTTAAATCTCAAATGAAAACGTGGCACTCTAATGCCAATGCAGTTTTGCTGCCAATTCCAGAAAGTCTAGGTTTTCTGCTGAATTCTACCAAATGTAAAAATTAATTCTGGAAAAATAATGAGCAAATTATTATGATTCATCAAAATTTAAGTGTAGGTGCTGAGAGAGTGCTAGAACTCCAAAATAAGTAATGTGGCTAACTGCTACTACATATACAGAAGTCCCAAATTTAGATCTTCCAAACACGTTTCCAAATGTGGAAAATTACATTTCACTTAGCATAAAAGAAAATAATGTATACTATTTTTCTTTTTTACATCAATGACTACTAGTTTTAGAAGGGTAGAAAAGATGTAGGAACAACATTAAATTATATTAATGATATGTCACCATCCTAAATCTTTAGTTATAACTGAATGTTACATAAATAAATGGAATGGCATTTAAATGGAAATAGTTCTGAACAGAGATAGTTTTACATACCTGAGGCACCCATTTGGACGAAACAAAACTGGTAACTTCTATTGCTGGCAGGCCTGTTTTGGAAAGCTGGTTGATTAACTCAATTTTTATATCTGTTGGGACTATCACCTATAGACATGGAGACATACTTTAGCAAAGTATTTAATACATAAGAAACTTTTGTAAGTGAAATGTTCCCTGTACATAATCAATACTTTTTTTTTAATAATGACCTACAGTTGAACATTTTACAGTAACTCTACTGTTTCCTGACAGTAGGAAGTATAAGGAAGGTATAAGGAAGGTATTAGGCAGTATACATGATCTTACTCCATTTTCTGTCCATCACAAAAGGAAGTACTTCTATATAACTGGTTACAGATCTGGCCTCATTCTTTGTTATTAACCAAACACCAAACTAGCAAGAAGTGACAAAGGAAATACTAACAGTGTGACCAGAGAAAAATGGGAGGAAAAAAGCTTCGCAGCTGAGGCAGAGTAACTCTATTCTGCTAATACTACTAACATTTCTGATATCAGTAACAGTGATGTATGTGAGCTTATCCTCCAGTTTGTGGAAATAAATGACAGTTTCAATACATGTACCCTATAACCTCTTTCAATCTTCTTCCATGCTTCCCTACCACCCTTCAGGTAAATAATGCTATCAAAAGAGTAGTATTTTTCTCTCCTGTCTCTTCAGCAGGAAGCATGATAAAACCTATTTTACTATTCCTTCTATATTAGCACTTGAAGCAGAAACACAAGTTACAAAGATAGCCAGTGTTTCATACTGTTTACCAGTTGTGTCATGACAGAATGTTATTGACTGACAAGACAAATTCCAGCAAAAAGAAATGTTAAGTAACAGAAAGGCTAGGTACTCAAGCACACAAAGAAATTATATTATTTAAAAGCTGGGTAAATAGGAACACACTTTTATTCTAATATAAAGACAAGTAATCAATACGAATAGAAACAGATATATTTAATAGTACAAAATGGAAGAAACATAATTAGCAGGATGTACGTGTTCTACACAATGAAAATAACACTAACATCCATGTCAAAGCACACACACAAAAAAGAGAAAAATTACCTTTTCATTTTGTAATCCATCCCTTGGCCCAACTTCTACAATCTTTATGTACTCAGGCAGTTCAGATGCTTGAGGTTCCTGAAATAAAAATCAATACTGAAAAACAAAACAATTAAGGTAACCAAGATCAAAAGGTACAGCTTGTACTTGTCCTTTCATATGATTCTGGGTATAAAGTCATACTGTCAACATTAAATTTGCTCAGGGCATTCAAAAATCTGTGAGAACATGTTCTACACCTTGACCTAAGGAATAAAAGTTAAAAACAGAGGTTAGTGAATGTTCCTCTGCTCCTCTGAGGTCACAAAAGTTTATTAAAAATGTATATAGAACCATAAATGAACATTGAGTTTTACAGTGAGAAATATTTCCATTTCAAAAATCTTTCCAATGAACGATCCAGTCCTCCAAACTTATAACTCAATGTTCTCAATTTAACTTAACAGGTACTTCTCTGTAAACGTTTGCAAGACTTGGCTATAAATCTGAAAATAACAAAGCAGTCAAGAAATGTTAAAGAGATTATTAATGAAAAATGAAAGTTATTTCTCTGGCTGAAGATGACGGTTTTAAAAAAGGATTTAAAGGAGAACAAGGAAAGCCTCTAGTAGATAAGAATTTTTCAGGCGTACGAGCAGCTATGGAAAGGCAGGAGGCTGATGGGGATGGGAGGAAAGGAAGGCAGCAGTAAGGTCAAAGGGCTAAGGAGAGCATGGGGAACTGGAGGGGGAGGAAGGAGAAATGAGAACAGAAAAGCAGGTGAAGGGAAATGAAACTTCCTTTTTTATTATTTAGCTGCTCTGTGATTGAATCAAGTTGACAGGTGTGGCAGTTAATGTAAACTGGGCCTTTAAGTCCCGAAACAGTTCAGAGCAGTTGGCTGGATTGAACCCCAAAAGCTGTGTGTCCTTAAAAACACACCCATGGCTGATTTGGTGCACTCTGTCCTTGCCCAGGAGGGCAGGAGGGACACAGGCAGCCTTGCCAGGAGCTCTGGAAATACCCTGTTTTCTATATTGCACTGAAGATAGAAGCCAAACCAGCTCTCCATTGCAGTGGTGAAAGCCTGAGCTGGAATTAGCACAGGCTACCTGCAGGGCAGCTGCTCCACTGAGCCCACCACTCCTCCCAGGAGTTTAACACCACTGGACGGGCGACACTGTCAGCACAGGGGCACAGCTCCCCCAGACCGGAGACACTCTGTAAATACAGCCACTAATCTCACAACATCCACAGCCAAAGGAAAACCCCATATTTTATTTCTCCCTGACTAGTATCATCACGGTTGTTTCAACCAAATGGCTGCTAATTTCTCCTCAGTAATGGAAAATGAGCATGCCGATGAGCACTCTTGGTTTCTCCCTGCATTCTTGGTGCCTGTGGGCAATTCTCTGCAGGACTTGCCAAAATACAATAAATATATTTCAGATCATTTACTGTGTATTTATCTGAGCCCGGTAAAAAGAATGGGAAACAGCTGTATAGCATCTATTTGATCACATGGAACATCTGGTAAGTTGAAACTCTGTCAGGCCCTGCTAAGCCCACACTCACTGACAGCATAAACCTACTTAAATGTGAAGGTAAAACCTTCACATCTGCTGCACATTGTTCCTCTTAAGTTATTTTCACAAATATGGCACTGCTTCAGCACTACAGGCATAAATCTGGGTTATTTCATGATTATCAGATCCTTCTTGTTGCAAGACAAATGCCACAGCTGTGCTGTGACTGAAGCTGTGACTGGAAAATAAAAAGGGAGCTAAAATAGATTATGTGAACCAAAGCTTAATTTAGAGCATGAAAAATTTCAATAAAACTTTGAGAACAAAAATGTTCAATTTCTAGGCCAAGTCTTGTAAAACCTATTTAGTGCCTACTGTGGCAAAACTTTTGTGGAAATCAAGAGCTGTACCTGTCTTTTCAGAACAGTTCATGCAGTCTCATCAGGTGATCTCTACAACTCTTGAAGTTCACAGGGGTCAAAAGTTTGGAGGGGATATTGTAGAAAGGCATTCAAGTATTGGTTTTTATTTTTTTGTCTGTGATATTACAGAGATACAATCTCTTTGAACCATATTCCAGGCCTCTCAGCCCCTGATTTTCTCTGTAACAGTCTTCCTCGTCACTAGTCAGTCCCAACTTGAACTCACTGTTCTTGGAGTGGGAACACTGAGAACCACATAGGGAATGACTCCCACATACTGGGAACAGACAAATCCTTACACTCTTCAAGCTGATGAACTAACAGCTTAGAGTAAACTTCTTGGCTCTGAGTCCAGAAGAGTCTTTGCATTGTATTTAATCTGATTTTATTTATGGTACATTGATTTCTCCTATCTTCAATGTCACTCACTTTCTCCTGCGTGGAATCCAGTGTTGTATTGAAAATGTCTCCTCTCTTTCTATTATCAGCAGATATTACCACCTTGATAGTTTCTTGTGAAAACTTTTGGACTAACATCATTACCTTACTTTAGTACAAACATAGATTATCTCAAAAAAATTAGATTAGCGCTATAGATGAAAGCTGTTTTAAAAAAACATGGAGAAACTCTACCAGCAATGTCTTTCCAGTCTAATAAATCTGCTTTCAACATTATCTCTTATTTCCTCCTCAGCCAGTTTCTTATTCATCTCACACATTATGTTCTGATCATCCTTCTCCCCAGCATAACTAATAATTTCTCTTGTGCTGCATTGCTGAAGCTCAGATAACAAGCGAGTCAAAGACAGGCAGAATACTTAGGTTCAGGCCCCTGTATTCTATTTATACATTTTACAGTCCGTAGCTGCTGGATAGAACTCAGAAACAAACTGAAGACTATAAGAGTACATGTACTATCTTCTGCTAAAGTGACTCTAGCATTTTTCTATTCTGTGGCCTAAGTTGATTCCAAGGAGTAAAGGAATCTCACCTGTCCTGTGAATGAATACTTGGTAACTAGCTGTTGGGACATTCTTCCAAGAGAGAAAGAAATATGTACTTGACAGTGCTTGGGAAGAAAAAGGACACTCCACTTTCTAGGAAGTTTTCTGATCACAAGTGTAGCAACACTTGCAGAATATCTGCACATTACTTAAATAACATCTGAAGATCTTGCCTGAGCCGTGAGTCATATTCTGTGCCAGGCTCAATGCCATCTACACTCCCAAAGTCAAGCCTCAAATACACAGAAAACACTGAAGTCTGTAGGCACTTAGGCAGAGTTTAAACACTTCTCTGTTTACTATTTGGATGGCATCAGACCTTAACGAGGACTTGGACTTCACGAATTGAAGGAATGATTTCCCCAAACTCTAACTGGAGCATTTCAAATGTGCCCCACACCCCTGGGTAAAAGGAATGATTTTTTGAATAAACAAGACCAACTTAGAGATTTTCAACACCTTCAAGTATGGCATTATATGGCCTACAGATACTAATTAGGAAAATAGAAATAAAGAGAAAAACTAAAATCAGTTTTTACATTTTAAATTAATGAGAAATTGTGAACTTTGTAGAAATACACAAGTACCAATTTTAGTACCACCAAACATGCCAGGTATACAATTTTGTCTCAGAAAAAATATTTACTAAATTGAACTATATGAACCATTTTTATGTAACAATATATGAAAAGAAGTTATGGCAAATATTTAGGGGCGACTGCTTCTTGAATAACACAGGGTCTCTGTTAAAAAGTAATGACCACCAAAGCATCATGTATTAAATATCAAAAAGGAAATAACTGACATAAAAGACTAAGAGCCTGGAAAATTTGTTTTTCCATGTATCAAGCCTTGCCAAGGGAGCACAAAAAGCACATAAAACCACAAAAAAAAAAGCTTCCCTCAAAACAGAATGCAGCCAAAGAGTATTTTTAAAAGAAATAGAAAAAGGAAAACCAAACCATTTAGCTTGAGACATTGAATGCCAAATTTCTGTATGGAAACATTTTCTCTCAACTATAAATAGCTGCAAATTTAGATTCATTATAGAAAACACTAGTAACTCTTAATTAAAGCAGTATAAGCTCCTTAATGTAACAATAAATGTAAACAAATTAACACACTTTTTTAAGCTCTGTCTCTGTTTCACTACTGCTACTAAAGGTGCTGAGGTTCTTTCAGCCTTCTGATTTTTATTCCATGAAGGTTATTCATATGGGCAGAAACAGCAATGGCAAATATTATCCAGAGCTTCTCAAAGGTAACTGAAAGAGCACAGAAGTAAGAGAGAAGGATCTGGAGGTTCAGGTCTTTTTAATCCTTCTAACCAAGCAAGATAAAGCTCTGCTTTCCTTTTCCACAAGGTGGTGTTCTGGCACAGAGGACAACTGAACAAAGGCAGGTCCATCTTGTACAAAGAAGAATTACTCAGGAAAGCAGTTTTCAGCAAGAATCAGCAGGGAGGTGGCATCATAATTGCATAATGTATATCTGCAGTGACATGGAAAAATGTCCAAAAACTGAGAGAAGGCTCTAAGATTAATATGCTTGCTGGAAGGAGAACAAAGAAAACAGTGGTCAATCTTCTGAACACACAGATGTCTCTAAACTTTTCAAGACATAATGGAAATAAACAGGAAGAAATTAAAATCTTTGTTCACATAGTTCACACTTCTGGAAGGCAGATATAAAACATATTAATTCCCAGCCTAACTAGAGAAAAAAATGGAGAAGATTCAAAAAACAGTGGGATGCAACTGAGGAATATCCCTCAGTAAAGATAAACTAAGCATTCTAGAACTCCTGCTGTATGCTGCTGACATGACCACTGGGAGAAGAATAGCCATGAATGGACCATGACTAGCAAAAACTTTCAATCCCTGAGAATCTTTCATCAAATGAAGTGTTCTTATGGTATCACTTCATATGCATGACCTGAATGTCAACACAGATATACCACAAACAAAGCAGTTACAACAGAGTACAAAATTCCATTGACACAGCAGATATATTTCAATGAAAGCAATACACAAGATAACACTTAGGATTCTCCATACTATTTCTCATGCAGACTGACTAAGTAAGAAAATGAAATAGCAAAACTGATCTTAGGCTATGAACTAGGATGTAATAGATAAAACAGTAGCCTGGAACTTAATGAGCAGAAATATTGTGATTTCCTACTTCAAAAAATAATTCAATCCACTGGAGATTGTCCATGGGAGGTCAAAATATAAAACGAAAGTAAATCCTTAGAGAATGAAATTAAAGTGCGGAGTTAACTTACTTGGAATAAACCAAATAATTGTTGAGGTCAGAAGGCTTGTTTGAGCTCATGAAAGAGTAGTGATTTACAAATATCAGGAGATTTTCAGAACTGAATGAGAATTCACTGTAGGGATTTCTATAGTAAAGTAATAGGCCTAACATTTCTACTGTCATTTACATTAACTATTAAATTCCAGTATAATCTGCTAGTATACTACTTCTTATTGTTGCAGGGTTGTTTACAATAAAAGTCATTCATATGAAAAAATAAGAAATACGATTTTAAACAAAAAGGAATTCAACTGAACTATGAATGCTTATGCTGATGGAGTGGTCAGTTGTTTGATCTAATCCTGTTTACAAAGAGGACTTTAATGGTAAAGACAAAGGTCATAAAGTACAAATAATATTAACTAATAAATTTTAAAAAAAAACCCTTTTATTTAGAAAACAGAAATTAGGATTTGAAAAAAAAAACTCTGTCAAAGTGTTCTCATGAACTGGCAAATCAAAAGGTAACAAATTATATTAATACGGAATGCCCCAGAGATTGAAAAAAAAATGTTGCTGTGTTAAGAATACTATTCTTATACAAAACTAGAACATTGAAGTCACACTCAACTACACTACTCATGGACATAGTTACAAATCTTAAAACGCAAAATACCATCTATATATATATATATATATCACTATTCCTTTTGAAAATCCTTTAGAATTGGTCTTCCAAAGCTACAGAAGACAAGGTTTAAGACTGGTATTCAGCTCAAGGTTAAGAAACCTCAGCTCATTGCTGCTGTCTTAATAGATGTACCTGGAGTCATTCTGGATGACTTCTGGGCGCCAAATGCTGCTCAGAAAGAGCAGGGGTCCCACTTTGTGCATTTACTACAGGTCTCATTTCAAATCTATCAAGATGTGTTTACACTGGAGAGCATCTCAAATGGCATTAGACACCCCTGTTAGGCAACGAACTGAGCTTTTAAATGGTTCCCCCCATGCACGTGTATGAAGGCATAACAGATGTCTAAATTGCCATTTCAGCTGAAGAAGCTCCAATATGGCTGATGGAGATAAAGAGTAAGTCAGGTCATCCTAAGGTTCATACCTAGTGGCTGATGATCTTGATTGCCAGGTTTGTTTAACTGTTAGGAGACTGAATGCCACTCCAGAAGGGCATAGGTCTCTTGTGTGTTTTACAATGCATAGAATACCACCGCCCCAGGAGGATGTCTCATAGATCCTCTGTGTTTAGAATGGCATTAGGCATTAGACATCAGGAATGTTTAGGCAATTGAGCCCTGTCTATGCCTGCAGTGGCTATCACAGGAACTTCAGATGCTGTAGACACCTACTTATGTCTTCAATAGAGGTTGTAATCCCAAGCAAACATTTTCCTCAGATGAACTATGTATCATCTAATGAGTTACCAAGAGAAATCAGAGGAACTTCTTTTGAGTTCCTCCAAGAACTCAGTAGGCAATATATTCTGTCATTCTAAATCAAGTTTCAGCCTTCCCTGTGGACATGATTCCCAATCATCCTGTTGCTGATTTCCCTCTTGCCATTAAATTCTTTCTCACTGAAAAACTAGAATACAGATGAATATATAGAAGAAAGGAAGTAACTTCACTGTTTGTAGCAGACAATTTCAATCCAAAATATACTCTCAGCAACTGATATCTTATACATCAACAATTTTCCAGGTATATGAAAGGCATCATATAGCACTCAGGTGGCACCAGTCCAATGACAAGGATACTAAGTCATTTCAGAGCATCTCTTTGGAGCAAGTGGCATGACCTCTATTCTTCTACCTGAAATACAACTTAGAAGCAAATCAGACCAACTTAATTCTTGCCTCCTTGTTTTCCCACGACTCCTCTTGTAAACTGAGCATTCACACAGATCCAGACCTAGACCCACGGACCGACTTTGCAGTTTGACCTTGGATCTCCCTCATCACTACAGACCTGCCTGACAGGCACAGGCTTGCATGGCCAACTCTGTTAACCACCACTGGACTGAATCCTGTCCATGACTCACTGACCTGAACTCCCAGCTGTAACCATGGACCTCCCTTAACACCACAAACTCACCTGATGACCTGGACTCATGCTTGAACCCCCTCTAGGCCTACCCTCTAGGTTACCACCTTTAGGCCTACCCTTCTCACCCCACTTAGCTGCAGTGGGACTGCCGGGTGACCGGCCTGTTACCACCCTCAGGTCCCTCCCTTAGGGAGCTGCTGGCCCTTACTGCCCCCCGACAAGCAGAGAAATTTCTCTTTCTAGAGCTCATCGTAATATCTGAACCTTGCTCCTTAACATCCAGTTCAGATATATAATATACTCCTTGAGTATTTCTCTACCCCAAGTCAAAAATGCTGGGATTAGAATGCAGCCTATTTCTCCCTTTCTTTGCTCCCTTCTAGCAGTTGCACCTAAAATTAATGTGTAGCTGTTGTTAATGCCTAGCACCCTAAGGATAAACTTTGCTGATGAAAGCCAGAAATATCACACTTTTCAGATTAGAGTAGCAGCATTCATAAAATTCATCTGAAAGTTACTGTTTTCTGTATTAACTCTCTCCGATTTATCTCCTTACCCACTGGAGGCTACAGCTATCAGATGCTATGACAGTAATCCCAAAGAATGTCTTATTCAAGCACCAAACAAGGGTTTGACATGAAAAAAATAAACCAAAATCCTACCAATAGTAAAAGAGCTCTGTCTGGTACACAAACAGAACCAAGTTCATAAAAGAGAAAGCTGAAGCATAATATGCAATTGTGCTAAATCACCTATTGTACAGACAACTGCCACAGAGGTAGTAAGTTTGCAAACCAGTTTCACGGCACAGTACTTCCCTGCTCTTAGCAAAATGCAATGAAATGTAGCAAAACAAATAAGGAACTAATTTCTAAAAGAATTCTTTCTTTCAGAAAAAGAAAAGAATTTAATTTAAAAAATTAAAAGAATTTATTTCTTTCAGACAAACAAAAAGTAGCACATTTTCTAAAGAGCTACAGAGTTAATAAATCAATACAGTCTCTGTCTGCATGAGTCTAAGAGAGGGAACAGCAGGAAATCCTCACTTCCCAGAATATTTTCTTTATATTAGATCAGAACAACTCTCACATACTTTGGGTGAAACACCTGCTGATTATTTTCTATGATTTGTAGTTTACTCTTTTGCTTACAGTGGATGTCCTTAATGGATGGGAAACCAGAACCTGCAGCTGCCTCCAATACACAATTTGCCTCATATAACCAATTGAAGTGAACCTAGCTTGAACTATGAACACACATAAATTGAAACCGTGGAACTGTCTGTTTTGTTTAATTGAAAGGGTAGTCATGTATTTGAATACTGTTTGGAGGTGTCTAGTTTCACTTTTAAAAGCATAATAATAAAATATTATAATAATACATTTTTAAATGCATGAGAGGATGAAAGTTGTTTTCTGTTGTACTTTTCATATTAGATCGAAGACTAAACTCATGTTCCTTCTTAGGTTATTACTCATTTTTCCCTTTCATGAGGAAGTGCTGAGTTCAGAAGTAGTAAACAGGTTTAAAGATTCTTGACTGGTTTTTTTACTGTGTCCTAGGTTTGGAATGCATTCTGAAACTACTACTCTTAGTCAAACAAATCACATGGGTTACCATACTGATCTTGCAACAATATTATTCTGTATTTCTTTATTATTTTCTCAGTTTCTTCATAAACTAGATTTTCTGCTTCATCTCTCCATTGTTTGACAGTGTTTGTTCCAAAACTGACAAGCTACACTGAACTACTATGCTGGGCAAGTGCTTTTCTGAGGAGCAGGATATAAAACCATGAATTAGTAGCCCATATTCTTTAGCTTTAGTCCTGATTAAATCCTCCCTTTTAAATTTTCATATATAGCTTTCAAACCCCAAATCTGTACAAAGCATAGATATGGTTAAATGATAGGACACAACTTACTGGTGGATTTATCTCAGAGACACAAGAAAGGCTCTGTCGGATAGAAAATCAATAAAGCAGTATTTCCCACTTTACATAATAGTCTTGAGCAAAATCTATTAACATTCATGCAGTAACATACATAAGTTTTACATAAAATACAATTTCTATCAGTATTTCAAATAATATAAATAAATATGGGGAAACATAAGCATATAATTATCAACATTTAAGATTTAGTCATAATTTAGACATTTTATTGTTATTTTCATAACTCAACAGAAACAAAGCCAGTGAAAGTATACCAAAAAGTATGTATAAAAGGGATTTTGATGTGAAGATAGTTACAGATCCCCAGAAGCTTACCCCTTTAGTAAGCAAAGGTAAGAACTGTGAACACTTGAATTACGTATGTTACACATTTTAAATTGTGATCATCAAAACCATGATAGTCCATGCTACATTCTAATTACGTGGCCAAGGACAACTTACTACATGTCAGTATAGAGTCACACAAACATCTCTGGTGGCCATGGCTTAAAATATACCAAATGCAAGCGCCAGTGGGTCAGCAATTCCACAGGCATATGGCAGGCTAATGAAACTGCTCTTCTGACAGCTTTTCAAAGAAGGAAACTTCAGGAACTGGAGATTGAGTGTCTAATACAAGCAGCAACTAGCTCTAAGAGTAACTGGAAACCGTGTTCAATTCTCTGTCATGATGTTAGATGCTCTCAAAAAAAAAAAGAAGTAGCATTACAGGACAAACATTCAGAAAGATAAAATCAAGCCCAAAGATTGTTCACTACCTTTGAACACAAAGAAATACCTTCTTTAATATTCATGTCTGTATTTCACATAAAACCATTCATAACCTGACAGAACAAAAATAATAGGCCACATTTGTCAAATTACAGTCTCCTGGATGAGACTGAACTTTCTAAATTATCACTGACGACTTGACACCTTTTAGAAACCATTTTAGAAACCATTTTAGAAACCATTTTAGAAACCATTTTAGAAACCATTTGTTGCTGTTGCTAACAAGTGCAGAGTACGTGGAATCACAGAGATCTGAATACCCAAATTAGAGCTAACAGTTCCTGCAACATTAAAAAGTACCTAAATATGCTGTAGTCACAGACAATTTTTGGTAACTTGAAAAATAATGATCAAGGACTCTATTAGTAGAGTCAGGTGGTAGCAGAGGCATAGGCCACCACAGCTACACTTGTGTTACAATGAAATCAATAATAAATTGTACTAGAGACTTCTGCTATTAACAGGAGACCAACACAGCCAGTCACTTCAGCAAAAATTAAAAATGTATTTTCAGGACATGGTGTATACATTACCTTTTTCTATTTCCCTAAATGCTTCCCTTGGCTAACAAGCAGCATTTCTCCATTAGCCAAGCTGATTTACAGCCAACTCACTTTCATCCATATCCCTATCTTGGTCAAAGCCTGGAAAAGCAATTATACTCTGCCATCTGGGCTGGATGAAAAGGATACAGAGAACGGAGATCAACAGCATACTGATGACACTGGAGCCAAAACCTCCCACACTTTCCTTTACTATTATTTATGGTAATAGTATTATGGTGTGTATGGTGTTCTACAGGCAAGACTAAAGACAGAATTCTAGAAGGCAGAAAGGGGTGTTTTTCCACACACATTGAAAAAGCAGAGGCATGATCATCATTACAAATCCACATGTGCAAGTAATTTGCTCTTTAAAATACTTTGGGATATCAGTGGGGGGGAAAATTAATATACTGACAATTCGGCCCATCCATCCTATCTGATAAGTTTCTCTAAATAACTCATTGTCAATAAAAGTGAGTTATGCATAGATCTTTAAGAATTAAAACAAAAAGCTGAAAGTAAATCAACCATTCTCAATTACTACTGCAGCCAAAATCACCTTCTCTGTCCAAAGGCTGGGCCTAAAAGATCAACTAAATCATGAATTCAAGTACAGGTGGCCCACCACTACGTTTTCCATAGTTCTCTTTCCAAAAGACACTGATTAAAATGAAAATATTTTAATGGCTATTTATTTCATCACTGTTGGCAACTCATCCTTCATGAGAATTCAAAATTTATAAAGCCCTTTAGAAAAATAACATCTGTAAATTGTTACCATAATAATTTCCCAATAATTGTAAGGAAATTATAATTTTAACACTACGCCATTCTTGATGTTGTAAAAATCTTCCATTTTCACAATTAAATTAGTCAAATGTGAGCATATTTAAAGAATAAAATTTACATCCTATTTAGCTGAAAATAATTAAAGGCATAAAAAATTTTCCTCATGTGGAATTTTAAAAATATATAAATATAAGTTGGTAGTTTTTTAATAAACCCTTAAAATAAATTATTACCTTCTATGAGCTTCCTAAAAATACTCATATAATAATGACATGTCACAGCATCTTCTGTACTGGTTAAATTCCCAATTTATTATAGAAAATAGTAATGTAATAGTAATTTTAGCACATTCTAATAATGCAAACCTGAAAACAGTGAAGTGGAACAAGTAGAAGAAAATATACTAGTACTGTAGGAACTATGACAAAGACAAAACCAAACTGGGAACATAACATGCCAGACTGTTTGAGAAGATTAAGGGTTCTCATGGCAAAATAAACCATGATATTTCTTAATTTTTTATTGCTTTCACTTCTAGACTTTGCACATTTAGGAAGATTTTTTTTAAGCCTCCATAGTCTGGATAATGAAGTGCTCAACTGAAGAGAAAGAAATGTATGTTGTAAAATTCGTAATAAGACCAGTGTTAACTAAGGACAAAAAAAAAAAGGAAAAAATATATAATAGTACTGCTATTACCTGTACTTTCATTTTACTGTGACACATAATCTTAACTGAAGGATTTTTCCAAACACTGACAATAGATAATACTACTTATGGACTAAATGGCAATGCAGCCATACCACTCATTCAGCTCAAAATGTCCTGAAATGTTCTTAATGATAGGACTCAACTGGATTTTAAAACACCTGAACTTAAGTATCTACACAGTTATGTCTACAGGTGTCCTAGGTATCTCTGTACAGTCAACATATATATTCACATAAAACATCTTTAAAGCTCTCTAAACACAGCATGCAGGACACAGGATCTGTGGCTTTCTGGAAGCTGGAGATTAAGGAGGATATTACAGGGCACCTTAAATGGCACCATCACTGAAGCATGGCCAACTGAATGAAGCCACTTCTCAGCACTGTCAGCAATGGCCAAAAGCTTACCAAACAACTCAGTGAACAGCAGGGGCACAAGTCAGAGGGCCAATTACAGGCACCTTGTGCGTTTGGGATGCATCTGACTGGACCTCTAGCCATTGTGCCAGAGAGCATGAGTCTCCTGTAAATCCTATTTGATACCTGCCAACCCTATAAGCCATCTCAGCTACCTTAGGGCATCTCACATGGCACCAGACAAGAGTGCTTAGGAAATTTAATCAAGTCATAAATATCTAAAAATGGGCAGGGAGACGAGAAAATTCTCAATCACCAGCTGATTCCTGTCTGCATAGCCAACAGCCAGCTGGTTTAGTAGCTTAACTTTTCATCATCTTCATTCATCCCATTCAGACAAAAGTGACATGGCAAGGCCAATGAACTGGCCTCTACTCTGTCTTCTCTTTCCCCAATAAAATAGTCATGTACCCTGCTTTACTTTATATGAAGCCAGCATAAAGTTCAATTCAAATTATGTTTCCAGGGTTTTAAAAATTCAGCTGTGATCAGCTGTGGATTCTGTTAAATCTTTTCCCTAATCCCAGTGTTCCACATGATATACCTTCATCACTTACCATGTTCCCCCATTTCTCACATACTAACACCTATATTTAATCTCATCTTAACTACCTGCATTAAAAGTAAGCCCTAAAGCCACATACAGTTCCTTTCCAGATGCTGCTGTTGAATTATTTCCCTATGGGTTTCACCTAACATTCCGGCAATGTCCTCTGGCGCTTCAGTCCATGCATCTCATCCATTCAAAGCCTTTAAACTTCTTTTTCCAAGAAACTCATAAACTAACACCTTTATTCCCATACAAAACAGCTAACATCTGTGGACCAAAAAAACCCACTCAGACAAAGAAGAAATGTCTACCCAGCAGTTTTTTCACCAGTGCACCTTTTGGCAGTTTTTGCATGTAATAAATCTGTGTTTTTGTCACAAGAGCTGTGAGAATGACTCTCATAAGAATATTTAATCCAAATAAATTCAAATGTAATGCCACAATTGGAGTAACTTTCATTCATTTACACCAAACTGTAAAATAAATCTCCATTTAACAAGGGAATTATCTAAAAATAATATTGGCTACAACAACATTCTGACAGTAAGTATAATTTCCTTCTTATTACCTGCAGTATCTTTTTCATCTTTTGCAATATTAGAACTTCGTCCCAAATGTTAATCCAATTCTTCACCATTTATATGATAGCTAACCCAGTAAAAGTTAGAAAAGAAAAGCTATGAGCTGATTACTTCTAACTGTAATAACTTAAGTTTGAAAGGCAACCCTTAAAACTGTCCCTGGAATTATTTTTCTGAAATGTAAACCATGCATTTAGAAGTCTTCTGGTTCCTCCAAAGTGACTGATTAAAAGACCAGATAATAAAATATGTATCTGATTAATAATCTCTTAGGTAATAAAATTTTTCTTCTTCATTGCATGTTATGTCCCTATCAACATATTACAGAATAGAAAAAATCCCTCATCTCTACTGCACTATTTAATTTTAAAGCGTGTGCACCATTTTGACATTTCTACCCCAAAAGGGCTATATAAGTGTACATTAACACAGCACTAATAAAATATTTCCCTTTTGCTGAAGACTGAAAACGCTGCATTTGTTTTGTGGGTATTTAGCACAGCATGAAAGTCTGATTTTGATCATGCTCTTATCTCAAAAATTTCAGATCAATCAATAATGCAACTTCTCTCAGAATTTCAATATCCTGATGAGTTTTCCTAAGGGACAGAAGATGGACGGATTAGATAGAAACTTTTCCTACAAATTTCTGCCTGATTTTTATTCCCATTCTTAAAATTGTTATTTTTCTGTTCTGGAATTTTCTGAAGTTCAATTAATTGATGAGCCTTACTGAGTGCATAGTACTTCATGACACTGTATGTCAAGGTCCACATCTGCACTATCATGTGCACTGACAAACTTTAAAGGTGGCACACTTTCCCCAGAAGTTCACAATACCACACACATTTTAATACACATTTCTCTTTCATACTTCATCTATCTTTTTAAATACACATTTGGGGGAAAAGAAGAATGCTACAGAAAATATTACACCTTTGTTAAATGAATGAGAGAGCTAAACAAAAAAACACAGTCTGACGTACTAAGTAACTTCAGACTGTGAAGCCTTCCATAGTTTCTTTAAACATGACTTCTTTCATACTTGACACATTAAAGATTCTCAATAGCCTTCAGTTCCTAAAATTTCAGAGAATCATCACCTTGTTTAAACACCTCAAATATTTATGTAGTTAAAGAAGTAAGAGTGAACTCAGTTTTACCTCTGGACAGTACCTACACTGCACCAGTTTCTTACTGCATGATATTCACTCATAAACTGAAATTCAAACACACACTTCCATAAATATGTGAATCTTTCAACCCAGGTGTTGCAAGAGTTGAAGGCACCTTTTTCCTCCGAAGCACCAAAAAATAGCCCTATCATTAAAGGTAGAGAAAATAAGTGTAGCTTCATCTGAGATACCCAGCATTCCACACTCAACCATTCTAGGTACTCAGCACTCCTTCCAAGTGAAAAAAAAAAAACCCTGACGTGAGATACAAGTCACTACAGAGACAACAGTTACTATTATTTATTAGTCACCACATCACACAGTTCAAAACCAGAAAATCTGATTAATTACAAGCAGCAAATATTCTGCTTTATGGAAACTTCTATGTCTGACCAGCTGGTACAGTAATCTTCTAAGGTGAGATTTTCTTACCAAAACTAAAAGACATAAGATTCACAAATTGTAAATAAGATCCTTATTAAAAGATATTCTCATTTCTTTCAGTAGCAATTAAATTTGGATCTGATTGATCTTTGGCAATTCACTTATCTTGACTCCCAGCTAAAGCAATGAGAAAAGAATGATCTCAAGATGCGTGAGTTTTAAAACGATGATTTGACACATGGGGTGTCTTAAATCAGTTCTCCTCCTTGTGCTGGCATGGGAGGAAATGAACAACACAGTGCCCATATTTAGGCTTTGAAGGAGACAGAGGTGGGAAAAGTGAAAAATGGGATCTCACCAAAAAGCAGATACGGGGTCTGAGTAAAAACTTCCTGTGCATCTTTAATTCCCAAATTTGCAAAGCAAATCCTTTACAATATTTCCATCTTTTTAGTAAAATTTTAAACTCCCTTAATAATCCCAGTATAGCATAAATCTCTATCAACTAAAAAGCTCCTGTTATCCATCCAGTATTTACAGGCCAATAGTATACAAAAACTGAAAGTCAGTGACTCCACCTAGGTCAAACCTACACTTTATTATCAGCCTCCTAACATCCTGTTAGGCACGCCTAACAAACCAAGTACTACTCAGCCTTTTTGGACTTCCTCTCTTCAAGGTTCTTGAGATCTTACTCTGCAGCATATAAAAATACCTGACTGAAAAAGTTGGCAGGAGTCTAGTGACTGGATCTTCTAAAGGGGAAACTCCTCTCGACTTCAAAGAACATTTTAGAAACAGCTCAGCATTGTACTCTCCCTACTCCAGTTAAATTCAGTGGGAGTATGTTTTATTTACTACCTTCAGTGTCAGCATGTATCATTAGTCATTCATCATTTCCAAATTCAACAAGAAAAAACACAGCATGCTGATACAAACTTAATAGATTGCTATAATTTGGAATTAAATGATAATCTCTTCTACTTTATTCTTCTATTTATTTTATTCTTGCAATAACTTTGTATGCTTTACATCTTACGAACATTAAGAAAATAAATGTTCCTTGAAATCTGCAACAAAGCAAAAAAAAAGTCCCACTCTTGGGACTATCTTGTAATGTATTCACTGAGAAAATTACCCATCTACTGAATTCTGTATTGACAAGGCCTCCACATGTAGAAGAATACAGAAGGGCTGGAAAACGTATTTCACAGTCTCTCAGTGATCAATTATTTGGTCTTGGGTTATATGAAAGACAAGACAACATCTAAAAACCTTGGAAGATCAGGATGAAAACACAGAATGAGGTAAGAATGGTGGGCAAAGGAAAGAGGGGAAAAAAGATCTTTGCCCAACGAAATTAACATACTTTCTCTATAATGGTTTCATTAATTCTCTTTAAATAATGCCATCCTTTGAAAAAGTTAAAAAACAATGTGGGAATCCAGAGTGCAGGGAATATTTCTCTGCCTGTTTTAGAGAGAAAAACCCCCCTGGACAGCATGGTTTTTGACCTTTATCCATGGAGAAAACTCCCTACCATCTGGGAGGAGCTGAAATCTACACAGATGTGAACTAGGTGATAGAATATGATGTAAGGATGTCACAGGGTGAAGAATTTAGAAGTTTTAGGTTTATTAATGTAGTAAATGGATAAATAGTAAAAGTTCCAAGATGGAGGGACCCTTGTAGTTTTTATCTCCTATTTTCTTCTAGTCCTCCATATTCTGCAGCAGAGGTAGTTTAGGATGATTGGATGAAAAATGCCGCAGTTCCGGCCTGCGTGTCGGAGTGATTTACTGAGCATTGGATGAAAAGTAAAAATATCTGTCGTTTCAATTTTTAATTGGATAATTTACCTATAAAAAGGCTTTGGAATCTTGATAAGCAGCCATTTTCTCGCCTTCTCTTGTCATGTTCTGTTCTACTGTGTCTTTCTAAGCTGATAACACTAGAATAAACAACTATCTGAAGAAGCAACATAAAATCCAGGATAACTACCTTCTTTTTTCCTCTACTTATATACAATTTTAATCAGATTTAAAAAAAAAAGAACGCAAACAATGTATTTCTTTCATATTGTAATTGTCACAGTAAACTAATAAATTTGCAATATTGATGACAGCAATTTTTTATAGTACTTCTTAACTAGGTAATTTAAATTAAAAAATGAAAATAGCCCAAATAGTTATTTAAGGAGTGCCTGCAAATGTTAATTTATTCCAGGAATATATAATTACATGGAGAGAAAACTACGGTATGTCTCAAATCAGTTGCTCTGAGGTGCAGCTAAAAGACTCAAATAAAAGAGATCCGCTGTCTCCTCCCAGGCTGCATAATACCATATGTCTCATTTTTATGCTGTAATTTGAATCAAGAATCAAACATAAGTAAGTAAGACAAATATAATTGTCACATGGACTGTGGGCTTTGTTATTATTCTTGAGTTACTTTAAAAATAAAATTGAGAGGTTTCTAGCATATGTTTAAAACATGACAATCTGTTACAAAATCTAAACTAGCAAATTAAAACTGAAAAATTAAGACACTTGTGCGCATCTCTTGATCCAAGAGTGTCATGCAGTGAGGAGATGAGGGAATCTTAGTCTGTGCATTTTCAGTCTGGATATTTAGGCACGTAGCATATAAATCACTGCAATCAAAGCTCTGAAACAGAAGTTAGCTGTCCAAATACGAGGATCCAAGTTTTTGGTCATTATTTTACTATTTAGCACCTAGCATTCATGTTCTTCTCCAGTTATAAAACTTTCCAATGGTAATATCCTGAACAACTGTTAATGATTCTGGATATTGCATTCCATATGACAGCCTAAGTCTGTGACAGAAATCCTACAACATAATATAGCACACATTAGCATTATTTAGACAGATTACACTTCCTAGAGTCACAGCTACATCCATCAGAATAAGAGACTAGTCTTATTTTTGTCTTATTTTTGCTTTATTTGTTGTAGGTGTAGGCAGCCCTCACCAAACCATACGACTCCTAATATACTCTTATTTTACCATATCCCTTAGTTCACCTAGCTAGTAGTACATAAACTCAAGGGTTTAAGAAAAATATGCTTGTTTAGCCACTACCCTCTTGCAGAGTAGGATTCCCCAGTTGAAAGTGGCAGGTGAATATTCATGCTAAAGTTGACACTCTGACCTTAACAAAGTACTGTAAGCCATGAAATGTAATTAAAAAACTGGACTGGGAATTGTCTCTATTTTAAAACATTTAAATATCTAGTCCTCTACTCCTTATATAATCTTTAAAAGCTCTCTTAAGAATCAAATAATTTTCACTACTATGGAAATGACATCATATAATCCATTTAGTAAACCTAAATCATAAAGGGTTTTTACCCTCATTACTGTGATTAAAAACCACCTAAAGAATGTCACCCACGGATAATTTGCTTTTAAATTTCTCTTTTATATTTATTATAAGGACTGAGTATAAGTGTGTGTTTGTGGGTAGCAACATCTTTATTTTAAGCAGGTAATTCTTCCCACCCTGCCTGCACATCCTCCAGGTCTTAATGCTAGGTATCAAACAAACCCAAGCCATTTTACATTTCACCTTCCTTTTCCCAACCATTCCAGTGGTGCAAGACCTAACTTGTCCCAGCTGGAATTCAATTTCTTGAAGATGACTAACCAAAACTGAACAAATACAGGTTTTTTGCAATGGCATCAACATTTCCCTGTTTGATTGGAAATTGTTCATCTACTCTTTCTAAGAACTTAACTCGCTTTTTTTTAACAGCTGCACTGGCAGCTCATAGTCATCCTATGATTTGTGAATATTCCAAAGTTCGTCTTCAATCTATTCTAATAATAAAGTTTCTAGTTGGGTTATTGGTCTCAAAGCACCTAATCATTCTGTATCCTTGAATTTCATCCCAGTCTTTTACACTTCCTTAGCCATCCAGCTCTTCCCTGCTGTGTCCTCAGCATATTCCTAGTGCATCAAAATTCCATTCTAGCCTACATGAAAATCTAACATTAAGTCTGTAAGATAAGACCAATGTCAGTTACTCTCGGACCATCTCTTCTCCAGCAAGAAGGTTCCTGCTGAACCAGAGGACAGCAGCAGCAGATAAACACCTTCCCTGCTGCCCAGCCTGAGCATTTCACAAAACAGTCCACAAAGTACATTACAAACTCCAGTCAAATCCTGCGAGTCACCATAAGTAACACCCTTGGTCGCTGCAGAAATCTCCCTCATACTGCAAAGCTATGGCCACCTCCTTTCTCGGTAGATGCTAGCACATTTTACAGTTCTGATAAATCAATGTCTTTAACACATTCTCACGTGACTATACAGCTTACTTAGTAAAAGTAAATCAGACCTTTAATATTAAGTTAATCAGACCTATTAATAAAAACTATATACATTGGGGTAATGCTAAGAAAATGAAGCTGAACAGTATTCCTTGTATGAAGCATTACGAAAGCATTCTGAAGCAAACAGTTGAGAAATTAAGAATATGGAGAAAGATGAACACACTGCAACAGGAATGTGATGTCTCATTGACTAGTCAGGTGTTCAGTAATTCTTTGATGCAATGCAGACTAGTCTTAATAACAGTTAAATAGGTATTAGTAACTTCTAGTAACAGGTAGTAGAAAATTCTGTTTTACTGTCTATTTAGCCATCTAACCAAATTAACTTTTACTTTTCATCTCTCCTTTACAGAAACTTAACTACTCAAGCAACTCTATCTTTTAAAGTCAAATGTGGCTCGAAAAATACCAGAAAAATGGCTGGCTAAATGAAACAGAAAAAATAAGGGAAAACAAAGACTAAGACATCCCACTACTCACTTTAGAACCTACTAGTTCACCTCCAGCAGAGCTTCAAGTGGTTAAACCTGGACCTTTACAAATTAGTCAGCACAGTATACAACCAAATTTTTATGTATTTGGGGTTTTTAGACAAAATAGAATGATTTTATTTTTACAAGAGCCCTGGCAGCAACATTGACATTTTACTTGGTGTTTAAAGAAAAATCCCGAGGAACTCCTGAAAATATTTCAGCAAGTAAATAAACTTTATTTTCATCAGCCATGAAAGCATTATTTCTGGGAGACTGCTCTTGCACCTAAACCCCCTTCCCTATTTTATTTCTTAGTGTACCCACATAAATGTCATTATAGTGGTGCTGCCATAACTATCTTGCATACACTGGTCATAAAAAAAAGACCAACAAACCTTTTTACAACCATTACTTGAGCTAGTATAGTTTCTAGATCACATAACAAGAAACACTTTTTTTCTTGAACAGGATTGGTATGGAATGCACTCCTACATAACGAAAACCTTTGTGGTTGTTTAAGAATCGACGTGAGAAAAATGGAAATTTAACCAGATTCATGTAAAATCACAGCGAGGTAATGCAGAAGTAAATGTTAAAACATGAACAGTGACCAACTCTGGATTTAATTAGGGCACTGTGCAGCTCACAGCCACATCAATGTGCACAGGGAGGATGTTTGCTGTTGATTCTCATATTTGCTGTTTACTGATAAAGACATATTCCTGGATCCTTGGAGGAAAAAAAAACAGGGATGAAAATGAAAGAAGAGCACTGCAAAAATTAAGTAAAATTATCCATTACAATAAAGAAAACCTTTCTAAACTACTATTTTCTGAGAGGATATTAATGATTGTTTTCGACTGCAAACCCACTCTGTTGCAAAAGCCCTTTCAAATACTTTGTCTGATAGGGGAACAGAGACAGACACAACCAAGTGGCATATCAAGGTATTTTGAACGAAACTTTTAATAAATGTTCAGATCTTTTGAAAGGAAATGATGCACCAAAACATAGCGAGGGCACGTGAACAGAATTACAGTGCTTTGCTTCAGGCCTAATACATAAAAGTCCTTTGATTCTCTTGTATTTCTTTACCATAACAAAACATTTTTCCACTTTTATTTAAAAAAAATAAAAGGTTTATTTTTTTCCCCAAAGTTTAATGCTGGATAGACACTGTTCCCAGGGAAATATGATAGCTGGAAGCTGTATGGGGCTTACCTATACAAAACCCTATGCTCACAACAGTGTTGCTTTGTGTATTCCATATATGCATCTTTTGAGATACAAGGCTCAGACGATCTGAAGCAAAACTGCAAAATTAAAATGCTGCCAGTTTTCATACCACTCAGAACATTTTTCATCATCTCTCCACATCTGAAGTCACGTTGCTACCTAATAATTAAATTTCACTTCCAAATAGTGGAAAAAAATGGAAGATGATCCCACCGTATATCTAAAAACAGAAGAACGACACAACAAGCTGTGCTCTTTAAATATATATATATATTTAAATATATTTTTAAAAATTTTGTTCTAGGCTGGGTTCATGTTTTTAAAGGCCTGAAGCACAAACTGATTACTGGAGTTGGAGTTGGAATGAATGACTGTTCAGACAGGAAATGCAGGTAACTTTCCTCCACTTCTTCCCCTACAAAGTCATGATTAGAACAGTCATGGCCTACGGTGTTCCTTTGGCCACCTGCCCAGGCGCCTCCTCATGCAGCCTACACCCCCTGCAGCCACAGCCCGCACCTGCCCACAGCTGACAGACACCTTCACCCCTATGGTTGCACTGATTCTTCCTTCCCTCCACAGCAAACGCGCCCGCCGCACTCGTGTGAGCGATACAAGCTGCGTGGAGCAAGGGCAGCGCCGTGACCTCGCCCAAATGCCTGTCACCCTGCCATTTTAAGGTTCTCACACAGTGAACGATCACGCCTGGCGAGGACCACTGCTGGATGGGGTTCCCACTCCCTCACCGCTGCCCCAGCGCCGCCCACCTGTGTCAGCACTGCCTTGAACACGCTGTAACACCGCCCGTGTGCTCAAACACGGACCAGGCACAGCCTCCCGCCGCCCTGCTCCGAGCGGGACACGAGAGGGGACAGGGCCAGGCGCTGCTGGAGGGGACGAGCGGCACGGGCAGCACGGGCGCCATGGGCAGCAGCAGCGCGGGGAACGGGCCTGGGCGGCGAGGGGGCGGCGAGGGGGCGGCGGCGCCGGGAGCGCCCCGTCCTCCCCCTGGTGGCGGCCGCGCCCCGTAGGGCCGGCCCCGTCCCCTCCCCTGCCCCGCGCCCGGCGGTACCTGCGCGGGGTGCGCGGCCGCGGGCGGCTCCGCGATCCAGAGCTGCTCCCTGAGGAGGTGCTGGTAGCTGAGGCAGTGCTTCAGCGCGGACGGCACCGTGCCCATGGCTCGCCCGGCCGCCGCCGCCGCCGCAGGGTGGGCGCAGCCTCCCGGCCCGCGCGCCAGCAGCCCCGCGATTGGCGGCCCGCGAGCGCCGCCGCCTCCCTCCCGCGCGGCTGCGGCGGCCGCCGCCTCACGCCCGCCGGGCCCCGGGGATCGCCTCCTGCCCCTCCTCGCCTTGTGCGCCCCCGGCCTTCTGCCCCTTTCGCCTTGCCGGCTGAGGAGCCGTGGCAGTGCGTGCCGAGCTCGCTGCGGGCTCGGCCGGCGCCGCAGCTGCCCGCAATCGCGGGGTGTGCGTGCGGGAGAAGCCGCTGAGGAGAGGCGGGCAGGGAAAAGAGCAGGGGCACAGCCGGGCGTCCTGCCACACATCCCCCTGGCACGGCCGCGGGACACGGGGCTCGGCCTGACCTGGCAGGGCTTTAGGCAGTAGGGGAGAAAGAGAGGAGAAAGGGGAAAGGACAGGGCAGCTTCCAGACCAAGCCTACGCATCCTGTTCGGCATCCCGGGGCTTTGCAAACGATGCAGGATAAACCAGGTTGTGCTCGCTCGGTCGTCCAGCTGACACGAGACTTTGTGCACACGCTGGCATTTGTGCTTTCCATTTGGGCAGCAGAAACTTCGAGCATAGCAAATGGAATACTGTTCAGGTTTTAAACAGCTCTCTCCGCAGCAGCAAGTTATATTTTGTCAGCTCCTTTACATTCATCGTGTCAGCCAACTGTCCAAACTCCTCTCAAGCAAAAATTGTTTCTGGATCATTCGTTTTCTGGGGTATCAGGGATATTTTGTTGAATACACTAACCTTTCCTTCTGTCATTTTTTGCAAAATATTATCAGATTTACCACCAAGTCTCTCTTTCACAGATAGACATGATGCTCTCAAAGCCCCATCTTTCACAGTCTTGCATTTCATGCTTGCTGTTGTGTGCAACTAAAAAGTGTATTTCCATAGCCATTGTAAACCAAAACTGGATGTTGATTGATTGGCTGGGAAGCTTTTGTTTTTCAAGGATAATTATGGCTTTTCAGAAATAAGATATTTTAAATACAATATACAAATTTTAAAATACTGTTGGTGGTCATGCTGCATTTTCAAATCTGGCCACTGAAAAGTGCCAGGAAGTTTTTTTACTGATGCTATCTGATGCAGTTAGTATCTTTTCTGCCTTTTTCTAGTAAAATATTTGTGAAATCAACATTCTTTTATTTTCACAGTTCAAAATTCCACTAAGTTTCCATTAAATGCTGACTCTGGGTACTTGCTTTGGTCTTGTTACCGGTAAAGCTAGGGATAAAATAGGAAGAAGCTGGCAAAAAAATCTTGCCTTTCTTTTTTGTCTCCCAGTGAGAGAAAGTTTATCAGTTGTGATATATGTGAAGAGAAAGGCACTTTATTAAGATGAATAATTTCATTTTCACTTTTCTGTACATTTCATAGCAAGCTCAAAAAAGTGTAAAAACTTCAATCACAAGAAAGTTAAAATTTCTGAATAGTGTAGCTCTCCTACCTACCTCGCCCGTTCTCGTGTTACTCCAGTTCCAAAGTCAAATTTCATATGGCCTTTAATTATCTTTCTTACAAATATCTCTGAAATTAGCTGCATTGCAATGCTCTGCAGGTAGCTTTTACATAAAACTGCTATTTTCTCCACATTAAATCCCTTGTAATGGTATTGTTGCTGTCTGTTACTGTTTTGTTTTTGTAGGGCTTAAAGCCTCAGTGGGCACTTCCAGCCTACATCCAGTGTGAATGTTTACTGTCACAAACCTGCTTCAAGGCTCAGAGTGCCACCAAATATGCTGAAAAGGAACATCTTTATCTGAAATGCCAGTGTTGTTGGCCAGAGAAGGAAAATACAACAGATACGTTGTAAAGTAATCCCAAATGGAGTTCTCATGCAACAGTTTCTCATTGTTTCTTTTCTGTTCTACCTCTCATTCTACCTGCAATCAGAATTTGGTTTTTCACCCTTGCCAGTTTAGCACTGGATTTTTCAACTGGTCCTTCTAAATGCAAGGAGTTGTTTCAAAAACAAGAGATGTATAAATAAAACACATTCATCTGAAACTTGCATGTTTCTTGGGAGAAGGGTGTGATAATTTTTCTGTTGAAAAGGCCCTATGGGTTAAAACTTTCAGAGCTAAAATGAATTTTTATTGCTAAACATGAGTCTCATGGGATAGCACAAAGTGAAAGAAGCTGCAAGAGGATTATGTTTTAGGCACATGCAATCATCTTGATTCTCTTCTTTAGAGTAGCTTGCAGAGGCTACAAAACTTACTCCACCCCACTTTATGAATTGACATGAAGGCAGATACCTTTGTCGTGTGATAGTACCAGGATATTTACTAATTGAAGGGTTTGCAGAGTCATGTAAAGAATAATGGACACTTCTGGCGGGTCTTTCTGTAACAACGTGTGGGCCTCTCGTGGCCTGGACTTTTATGTGCCCTGTGCTGTGCCTTATTTTGATTCTGCATATCTTTTGTTCAGCAACAGCATTTTGGAACAACTTCAGCTTACTAGAACACATGGAAGGGCACAGATGTGTTTAGTGCTATATCAGGATAGTGAGTAGAAATTGTGCATGACTGGCTTTTGGCTTTCCATCTGTCTCTTAAAACTGTTTATCATTCTGATACTCCTCTGAATTTATCATTGTCATTGGCTCACATTGTGTTCTGGTCAAAGGTTTTAAAACATTTATTAAAAGGAATGCTTTTCACTAAAATAAATAATCTCTTATAGAAGTCATGCCACCAAGCCAACCAGATGGGGAGAACAGGCATATTTGTGTAATATGCAGAGTAATTTCAAACACTATCACACGAGATGTTTCTGTACTCCTTGTTGTTCCCATGCAGTTACACAGGTAGCTGGCAGTCAGATCATTAGGAGTGGAAACATAAAGCTGTTGGATTTCCTGCAGTGTGACACAAAACCTTGGCCAAGAAAGGCATGGTAAAAATAGGTTGATCATTTATAAGCATCTAAAAGAAAATAAGAAAGTTGTTTAAAGAGTGATTTGATGACAGCAAGAAGGACAGAATCAGAAGCAAGGGAGCTATTCATACTGACGATAATCATAAGTGCCAAACTGGCAAGCAGCCAAAGTGCCTACTAGGCAGGGATCAAAGACACATATGGTGAGTCTCAAACAACAAATAAGCCATAGAATTCTGGCAAGCATTGCAGGAATAATATGCTCCAGCCCTGACAAAGATGAGGGCTAAAAAAAAAGCAAAAACAATGGGCTACCAATACTGGATCATACCTCAGGGAAAGCAAAGCTTTCATCATTTCAGTTTTATTGGACAAAAATGTAGATAACTTCTCACATATGGTGGGTCTGGTTGATCTAAATTGATGGGAAGTGTAACGCAATGTTAAAAAATATCCTTTACAGTTGTGGCAGTAAATCAGTATTCCATTAGCTGCAGCATCTTTCAGAGACTGCATTCTTCAGACAGTTAGTAATAGATTTACTTTGCCAAAGTAAAACTATATCCCAGGTGATAGACACCTGGCATTTGAAATAGACGCAATCAAGAAGAAAGTCCAGGTTAACGTCTTGCCAGATGTTGGAGCCTGCTCTTTTCTATTCTTTCACTAATTTGGTCAGATGGCAGGGTTTCTGACAACTAGATCACAATGTAAACCAAACGAACACAAAAAGGGAAACATTTTAACTTTATTCTCATGCCACTATGCAGCATCAAATAGGAAAAGAAGGAAATTCTGTGAGTTTAGACCTGGTTTCATAGTTATACACCCATACACTGAGTCATTAAAAAAAGGGGCATGTCATAAGCTGTGTTATTCTACATTTATAAAGGGTGCTGACTTTTACACTGGTAAGAATGGTACTCGGCAGCCCTTTGGGTGGTCTCCTAAGTACCAGCACTAAATAGCTACATAAAATTGTTATGAGGCGTATCAAGGACAGCAGAGAATTGTAGCAGAAAGTGCTTATTTATAGATAACATTTTCCATTTGAGATATTTCCATAACTGACAGAAATGCTGCTGAACCAAATGTGTCCCTTGTCTGACTCCATCATTTAGACTGTAATTTCTTTGTCTCAGTGACCTGACCTACCTCTCAACAGTATCAGGAGAAACTATGAGCCAATTCCTGAATGGATTTTCAAGGTGCTATTATAATAGTTAAGAAAATATTTCCTTTTCATAGCCTGCTGTTACACAGACTTTGTTTCCATCTCTTTTTTTCACATCAGTGCACTTAGTATCTCTGTCTCCACCCAGTCTTCTCGGCCAATAAATACTGATGTGATTTCTTATAGGGATTATAAGGTGCAATATGCAGTAACCTCTGATTTTCTTCCTCTCTTTATGTTATTAAGAGAACAAAATAGTACTGATTGTCAGTGAAGCCAGTTTTCTTGTTTTTCAAAAAAGTGACCCCTTTACATCATGTAGGATAAAGAGAAACTATAAATTACTCTTGGGAAATGTTTATTGGGTAAAGGAATGCTGGGACAGCTTTTATGCTATATCCATTGCTTCTCAAGTAGAGAGGATTTATCAGAGTTAAGTCAAAACAGGACAAAATAACTACCTGAAAATTTTGCCTGTACTGCATTCTGGGAATAGTGCTGTACTAACAGGAAAAAAAGAGTTAAAGACCTGAACCTTTTCTGTTCTCTTAGGGGGAAATTCTTTTGATTTATTTTAAATATATATTTTAGTCTCAAACGAACCATCTTCTACAAACCATGTGCAATTTCTCTATTTCAAACTTGTCCAGCAAGTGAAAATTTATTCGGCATTATCCAATAAAGCATAAATGTATGCAGATGATATGAATCCAAAAGCTAAATTTATGTGTTATTTTTTATTTTATTCTTCTAATTACTAAGTTAATGTGCAAAACATATTTTGTGGGCATACCAGACTAAGTGTTTGAGGGGTGTTTCGAGGCATTTGCCATATAACTGTACTTTTAAAAGTACTTGCACTATGTCCCCAATTGCTCTGCCTCTCTCATTAAATTGTTCCAGAGCAATAGTAACAGTTTAAATTCTAGTATAGTTATGAGTTTGACACTAGAATTTTTGTATTTCTTTAGTCACCAGCATTACACAACTTAGGACAAAAAAAACCAAAAAAACAAACAATGGAGAAGTTTTCTGGTGCAGCATTGCTTAATTTGGCAACCAAACAGTAAAAACAGCAGAATTGTTACAGAAGAGACAAAGCAAGGTTTTTGTTTGCACACAATGGATGTGCTTGCCAAGGTAGTTTGCTCATGTTTAATATGGCAGTGTCATGATTTTCAATTTACTTCATATCATTTTGCCTAAACAATATGCAATTAAAATGTTTATCCACAGTAACTAAAAGCAGTTTTTAAATTATCCACACAACAAAAACTTTCAGGCAAAATACCACTAAGTAATGAAAAATAAATTGAAATAGTGTGTAATATAGGATAAAAACAAATATCACATGTGCCATAATGCAAAGTAATCTGAGATCATCAAGTAGATGTATGCATCAATTTTTTCTCCATTTCTGTTTGTATTTAACTTCAGAGTCAGATTGCATTTTTCAGCTGAGTCCTATGATCTAAAATCCTCTCTAGTATATGCATAAGTTAGGATAAAGAACTGTGTTTTTTGGCTTCAATGGTAGAGGCTGAACCAGGCAAATGAATACTGTAACTCTAGAGGAGAGACTGACATACGAATTACTAGCATGGTATTGACATTCAGATATTACCTTTCCAGCATAATGGTAGCAACAGCACTATAAAGTAAAAAAAACTTGTAAAAAGTCAGACCTTTTACATCCTTTTTTGCTATCTTCATCACTAATACAAGATGTAGTCACATAAAAATTGATGTGCACCACTTCACGTTACAATTGCAACAAAAAGCACAGGATTTCTAACAAAAATTTATCTGTAAACTTCATCTGGGCAGAAAAAACCTACAATACCTTTAAATTAAAACACTAATGTCATATTGTGAAGCAGATTATGTCTTATTTTTGGTATATTTAGGACTCACAATGTTGCTTAAGAAATATTCTGTGAAAGAGAAGAGTGTTCTTTTCCATAACAAGAATGCCACTTGCAGTATCAACCATTCCATGCTACCCTTAATTATTTCTTTCCCCAATTTAAAACACAATTCACCTCCAAAGTAGATGTTTGTATACCAGGATGGGAAGGGATTTGTTTCACATACTACATCTGGGAGTTTTAAGGTCTATGTGTCAGCTCATAGAATTATCATAGAATCATAGAATTGCTTAGGTTTGGAAAGACTTTTAAAATCATTGAGTTCAGCCATTAACCCAACACTGCCTAGTCCATTACTAAAACATGTCCCTGAGCATCACAATTATGTTACAAGAATTAGAGTTTTCCTAGGAAAATTTGCAGTTTTGTCCACTTTCAGATTGCAAGTAGTGGCTTTTAGAAGTGTTATTGTGGTCCTAGTACAAGAGTGTGCTAGTTTTGGCTGGGATGGAGTTAATTTTTTTCATCACAGCTTGTATGGTGCTGTGTTTTGGATTTGTGATGTAAACTGTGTTGATAAGACACCCATGTTTTATTATTTTATTGCTGATCATTGTCAAAGCCTTCTCTGTTTCTCACTGTCCTCCCAGTGGTAGACTCGGGGAGGGCAAGGAGTTGGGACACAGCTGGGACAGCCGACCCCAAAATGATCAACATGCTAATAAAAGCTGAGGAAGGAGGAAACAGGGTGACATTCAGGGTTTTGGCATTTGTCTTCCCAAGTAACAGGTGTATGTGATGGAGCCTCTCCTTGCTGCAAGTGGCAGAACACCTGCCTGCCAATGGGAAGTGCTGAGTCGGTTCCTTATTTTGCCTTGCTTGCACGCACTGCTTGGCTTTCCCTATTAAACTGTCTTTATCTCAACCCACAAGTTTTCTCACTTTTGTGCTTTTTTTTCTCTCCCCTATCCCACTGTGGGGAAGTCAGTGAGTGGCTGTGTGGGGCTGAACTGTATACCAGGGTTAACTCTCAACAAACAGATACAATCTGCATGAGACTGCAGAGGATAAAAATAGACATGGACAGCATCAGTCAAACCTCCTACTTTAGGCACTTAAATTAGACATTGCAGCATTTATAAGCCTCTAGAGAGATTTAAGCTGCCTAAGCTGCCTTTTTTCTGGAGTAAGTGGAGGGAACTAGGTGTCCATACCACCCTCAGGGAAGTGTTTGCTGCAGTTTAACTACAGACTTGCTTTTCCAGTGCAATGAAGGAAACTTAGGTGTTTTTTAGGCAGGGCAACATGTGCACATGTTGAACAGGTAGCCACTGAATTTTGGCCAGTAGGAAACATCAAGCACAGAGGAATAGCTACAAAGTTCCTGGCTGAGTTTGAGGAGCCTTCAGAGTATTGGATCTACACTTCCCATTTCCTAGGAGAGAATCCTAAATGCCAAACCAAATGTTGACAATGCATCACTGTACAGCCAGGAATTTGAGTGATAAGGAATCAAAAACAATGCATGGAATATTTTATTAAGTTTTATAGTAATACATTAGTACATTAAGTTTTATAGTAATACATTAGTGTTACAGTTCTGACTTTTCTTTGACCATTATGTATTGCAGGTTCTAGTGCAGAAAGATTCTTTAAGATCTATAGTTTTCCATGACGTCAACAGGTAGATAGACTTTTGGACTTAAAACCATTGTGTTTGGGGGGTTTTTTTGTTTCAGTTTTGGTGGGGTTTTTTTTGGTAAAAACTTTTTGTCCCTTTCTGCTTATACAGAACTTCTTAATTAAAATTTTTGAGGTGTTTTGTGCCATGCTAAGGAGCATAATTTGACACAATACCTCAATTATTATAAATCAGATTTGTTACTCTTAGCTCAAGGAGAGTGCTAACAGAGATTGGAGGTAGTATGAGTTTTTATAATTCTCTTTTTGTGAGTCTTTTGAGGAGCAGGTCACCATGGGGTGCCAGAAGACCCAGCACAGACAGGACAGAGAGCATTGCAGCCACAGAGGCAGTAGGACTGCTCCAGTACTTGACAGCCAGGAAGGGGAGCTTTAACTTTCTTTCACAATTGGTCCCAGAGAGACTTTGGCTCTTCAGCCTCATTAACATCCATTTCCTGCTCCTTCCCATAGTGTTGTCACCACATATGTTCATGAGACAATGACCTTGTGTTCCCATTGTAAACACAGTGGTGTTTACCCATGGTACATCTGGGCCCTATGCAGTGACCACTGTATTTAAATTGCCAAAACTTTTCTGTTACAAAAGTATGTCCAGCAGTTTCTAAAAGGACAGAGATCTCCATGTCTTGTAGCAAGAATTTGAAGTTTAGCAGCGGTATAGCCTGGAGTCAGGAACATGTCCTCTGTTGTCTCAGTGAATAACACTTTAATTTCTAAAATGTTGAGAAATGTGATTTTCTAGCTATGTTTTACTCTTTTATGTTTGCCAGAGACTAACAGCTAAGCAGTTTAATATTCCAGTTGTTCTGAGCAGATTTTGTTCTTGCATGTTACTCCAGCATGGGAAACAATACTGAGCCTACATCTGGAGCCCACATAACTCAATTCCTGCCACTGCTCCACAACAAACACACTCAAGGAGTAAAGCTTAGTGAGACACTAAAGAGGAGTTCGGGAAATAGAAATTAAACTTCATGCTTTTGGGCTTCAGACAATCTCTTAAGTATTAGGGTTTAGGATGAGACCTCCTTAATAGAGAAATAATCCAACATCTGCCCACTGTAGGGGGATTTTGCACCTTTATGTAAAACATCTGGTGCTGGCTACCATCACAGACAGGATGCTGTGCTTCAGAGATTACACATCTGATGCATATGTTTTTTATAGTATGGATAGAAAGTTCATTGAATGCTAATTCAGAGAATGCAAGTTCTAAAGGAATTTGGTTGTACCTGTGGACTATTTTATTTCTACTAAAACAATGATTTCCAGCAAGAGATCATTCAGGTAATGTGTATAAGATGCTAATGATGAACATATGAAAATATAACCACACTTGCATGCTTGCCTTGAGATTGACTGTATCCAGACATAAAATAAAACATGGTCCCTATCCCAGTTTATCAACAGAGAACAGAAATATGGCTGAAGAAATGTAGTCAGAAAAAAAAAATCAACTTTTAAAAGCCTATTATTGACAAAAAAATATAAAATATAGCCAGCCCTGTTCCCTTTAGACAGAAGCAGCTAGGAAAATATGATAGACAGGGTACAGAATCTCTTGCTGTTCTCTGTTTATCTGTGACAAGATTTTAGGAGTTAGCATATTAATTATGAAGAAGTGGGTGCATTGTTAAAAACATTTTAAGAAATGTTTTTAACCATTTAAAAACCAAGAAATAATTTTTGTTTGTCATAGTTAGATAGCTGAAAAAATCTTTGCTATGGCATTTGAATACTGCTATGGTATGAAGGGAGTTAGTTCAGCCATTCTTAGATGGAAGAGAGGTCCAAGCCAGCTCTAGCAGCAGAGGAGTAGGTGGGGGTCTCTGAAGTTGGAGTTAAAATTCTAACCAAGGCATAAATTTCTACTTCAAGGGATAAATTTGATTAAGGCTCCACCCAGAAAACAGTTTTATGGAAAAAGTAAAAATAGTTGAAATGTCTTTTCTGCTGGAAGATGTGCAGCAATCAGCTAAATTAATGAGCACTTCCTGATGAATAATTCACCACCATTATTCTCATTAATCCTTTAGTCTGTCCAGACAGATTTGGGATCGTTCTGTAGAAACATAAATGGCTTGTTAAGGGCAGTAATTGTTGCATTATATTCAACATGTGGTTTATCTGAAATGTACGGTGTACAATTATTGTGCAGCTGGTACTATATACAGATATGGAATAAAAGAATTCATTAAAGAATTAAAGAAATATAGAATTTTTATTGTCATTGGGCATTAAAGGTTTTTGTGAACAACACCAATGATTTGGGCTTTCCAAAGTACAAATCAAAGTGAGAGTGAATGAAGTTCACAATCAATGAGATGCACTTTCAGGATTAACTGAGTATATAATAAGTGTCTTATTATTCTACATATTCCAACAAGAAATGGAGACTTGGAAAGAAAGTGTCTGAAAGGAATTTTTATTAAAAAAATAATATAGCTTGCATAAATGGATTTTGTCACTAGTCTGAGAGATAAAGGGGAGTGAGATATAATTGAAAATGTATTTCCTAGGAATAATATCTGAAAACAGTGATTCCATTTTTAAAAACAAACTGCAAATTATAACCCCATACCATTAAGAAAACAAGTGATTTCTTTGATTCCTAATACATCATCATGACAAATCAGAAAATTATGATTTTTTAACCAATGTTAAAATTGAATGCGTCACATTTTCCCTTAAAAACACAGACATATCCTGTGTCAGGCACTTCAAACAAACACTTCAAACTCATTAAAATGTTCTTTGTACAGTACATATTTAGGCAATTCTTAACTTGTAGGGATTATTTTCCTTGCTTAAGATATCTTGGAAGCTAAGAGCTTAGCAGAATTCTAAGAAGGACTACTACTGTCTATATGCATGAAAATATAGTTACAAAAGAAAGTTTAAAAATGCAATAATTATTTACCCAGTTGACACTAGGTGGAATTACAGAGTTCTATTTAGAAGCATATTCAAATTACTGTCAATTTCCTATAGTAAACAATGGATTCCAGATCCTGAGACAGGTTACTTCCCAGCTAGACCTTACAGCTGGTGTTAGTTGTATCTTAAAAGGGACAGAAAAAGGTATCTGAATTCGTACTTCTGATGTAAACAAAACACATCATGTGCACCAATATGCAATGCTATGTTTTTAATATGGGTACTAATCAGGTCATAATTTCAAAGACTTAATTGCTCCCTTTTATGGTGCTATAAGGAAACCCTTCCATCTGTGGGACTACAAAATATAAGACTATATACAATAGCTGAAAAGACAATAATCATGATAACATGAACAACATATGCTCAATTGTGATTTCACCTAGCAACAGCAGTGAGGGATGATGTCAGAAGACAATAAAGTTGATGGATATGTGATTGCCATAAACTTTCTCCTGAAAAGGTTGCTTAGCAGTAAAGGATATCCAGGCAACAAAGGACACCTGACTTCATACAAGATAAGAATCAAGACTTTGATAGTGATTCATCTTGCAGGGCGGGGGGAGGTGGGGGGGATAAGTAAGCAGAGCATCCTATTCTTGGTGTCACTCAGTACTCTACAGAAGGAAGAAAGCTCACTAGCAGCTGGTCATTGGCCTGGTTCCCATTCTTAGCCATTACTGGTGCACTGCTCTGTACAGAGACGTACCCTCAAAGTCTGTTGTCCTGCCCTGTGCTGCCAAAGTACAAGTGCAATGCAAAAAGAGTTATCTTGGCCTCAGAAGCAGAATTAGGATTTGCCCCTAGGCAAAGGGAAAAAGGAGAAAAAAGGAGGAAAAGCACCTTTTTTCCCCTTGCAAAATAAGAAATCCTGAAATCCTGTGTAATGACAAGGTAATTACCCTTTGTACAGGTGTTGCCTCTAGGGTCTGGAAGAAGACAAGTTGCCACACATTCACTTCTGCTCTACTTTTGTACTACCCCAACAAGTATTCACAGCATCAATCAGGTTGGAAAAGACCTTTGAGATCATCGAGTCCAACCTGTGACCAAACACCACCTTGTTGACTAGACTGTGACACTGAATGCAATATCCAGTCTTTCCTTAAACACCCCCAGGGATGGTGACTCCACCACCTCCCTGGGCAGACCATTCCAATACCCAATAACCTTTTCTGTGAAAAACTTCTTCCTAATGTCCAGTCTAACCTCCCCTGGTGCAGCTTAAGACTGTGTTCTCTTGTCCTGTCACTGGTTGTCCAGTGTGAGAAGAGACCAACACTCACCTGGCTACAGCCTCTTTTCAGTCAGCTGTAGAGCGTGATAAGGTCTTCCCTGAGCCTCCTTTTCTGAGCAACCCCAGCTCCCTCAGCTGCTCCTCACAGGACTTGTGTTCTAGATCCTTCATCAGCCTTGTTGCACTTCTCTGGACATGCTCCAGCATCTCAACATTGTTCCTAAATTGAGGGGCCCAGAACTGGACACAGTACTCAAGGTGTGGCCTCACCAGTGCCAAGTCGAGTGAAAGAATCACTTCCCTAGACCTGCTGGCCACACTATTCCTGATACCAGGCCAGGATGTCACTGTCCTTCCTGGCTACCTGGGCACACACTGGCTCATGTTCAGTCTGCTGTCAGTCAGTACCCCGGTCCCTTTCTGCCCGTTGTCCAACCACTCTACCCCCAGCCTGTAGTGCTTCAGGGGGTTGTTGTGGCCGAAGTGCAGGACCCAGTACTTGATCTTGTTAAACCTCATATTGTTGTATTTAGCCCATCTATCCAGCCTGTCCAGATCCCTCCCAGAGCCTTCCTACTCTCCAGCAGATTGACATTCCCCCTAACTTGGTGTCATCTTCATATTGGCTAATAGTATTCATAATAGATGCAAAGCTCACCCTTTTATGAAGCCCAGTATACTGTCACTCCTACTTCCTTACTTATCCCTATTTTAAGAGCAGTCATATCATTTAACACAGAAATTTCCTACATGAAGCTCCTTCTGCCACACACGGCTCAAATATATCTTATGATAATATCTGTGAAACTCTCTGTCCCTGGGATTTTACACTGCTGTCTCTTCCTGCAGTGTTTGATTGCTTCATATATAGAATCAGTAACAGCAATAACTTTGGAAAAAAATAAACTCGCTTTGGACTAGAGTTTGTTCTTGAGATGCAAGATTATAGTTGCTAAATGTTGTTTATATGGATATATTCTCAAATACTAACACTAAAAGCAGTGCTGTGACTGTGATGGATATGCAGAAGATTTTGGTCAGATGCAAAATTAGCAGTATTCATCAATATATTTGGAAAAAAACAGATGATCTCAGGCACATTAAGCCTTCCTAGTCCATCAGTTTCTTGCTACATGGTTAGGTTAAGGAAGTTGACTAGCTGACAGATGCAGTGTTTTTATGAGCAAACGACAAGTCAGAGTCACGAATAATTGTTTTGCAGCAGCAAGTTTCTTCACAGAAGGATTTTGTTAATGGAATAAGAAGTTTAATGTAATAAAAAAAAATCTGTTTTGTCTAGTCTTACCAGATTAACTAGTAAAACAAAATACAAAACTTGGTTCCTCTGGAATATGATCCTGTAGATTTCCATGTGTTGCTGTTAATTTAATGCTTTGTATGTACTTTTACAGCTGGTTTCATGAGCTGAAGTTGTTAAATTTAATTTCTAGCAAGCTAAATAGCTTATGTTCTAGTTTTATTATTATTCATATTTCTGAACTTTAAGCAATAAGACATTGCCTGTAGGGATGTTTTAAACCAACACATGACTAATCCACCCCACGAGAACATGAGCAACAGAGTGGCAATATATCCACAGCTGATCCCCAGTGACTTTTTCTCATTATTCCTGCAGTCAAAATAGTATCATTTTAAAATTAGTGTAATAATAGAGAACAAAGCTTGGTGACTAACCTGATGAACTGTTTAAAAAATTTAATAAAGGAAAACAAGACTGAAAGATAAGTGGACTGGAAAAGGTCTTCTTGGTGTCATTCCTAACCTTTGACAGACTCACCTGCTGTGAAAGTAGATAAAGGACATTTCCCACTGAGATGCAAACTTTTTAGACCCTTATCTGCAAGTCACAGAGTTTGGAAACCAGTCTGAGGCGGGCCTTGCTCTCCAACTGGAATTTATTTCAAATCATTCTGGAATTCTGCAGACCCATACTGGTTTGGAGACCTATATTAATCTTAGTGATAAAGTATACTTCCTAAAATTAAAAACCAATCTTCTATTAAAGCAACCATTCTCTTTTATATTTAAAGTCTACTTAAGTATTTCTCAGCAAAATACCAGTTATGCATATTTTTTTCATGAAAAATGACAGGTGAACTGCAGTTGTGTTGTTTGATGTATGAGTTACACTCTAAATTACAACTGCTTTCAATTTGAACCATTTTGTTTAGGGGAAAGCCTCCATATGGGTGAAACCTCCCTTGTGTTGGATGAATGCTCCAGAGACTTGCCACCCAAATTTGACAGCTCGGCAAAATTGGCAGGCTCAGGTCTGTGATAATCCTGGTGTGGCTGATCAGAAGCAAAGTGGAACAGGAAAGCAGTACTAGGGATGGTTGCTTAGCATTTCTGCAATGTATTTGTTTTACCAAGGAGCAGCTGGTTGTGCAACATTGTAAACTGGCCTCTTACTGTAAAACAAAAGTGACAAACCTGAAAACAGCAAGCCACCAAAACATGTGAACAGTATAAAATTGATAACAGTTCTGAAAAGAATGTTGATGTTAACGTAATGAAATGCAACTTTATGACTGTGCTGCTTAAGGACTCTCTTTTGTAAGGTGCTGAGCACTCTTAAGACATGTAATATTTCATAATGAAGAGTGCAAGGCAAAAGGACATTTCAATATGTCGTCGGGTCTAATTAACCAAAATAACAGAGCTTGAGTGCATATATCCTATGTACCAACTTTATTTGAAAGCTGTTGAAACTTAAAAGTATCAAGTCCATAAGTCCCTCAACACCTAAAATGTCTGAGCAGATTCAGTATTATTATTTTGTTCTATATAACAAGGCTGTTACACTAAAAAAGCATTAGCTACTGTGTTTAACGTAAAATTTAGAAATGTAAATCAATGTAGCAATTTGTACATAGGAAGGATACCTATTGATCCCAAATGGATTTTATAAGCATGTGAGTTAGAAGATTATACATAATGCATATCAATAACGTATGTTTAGTTTAAAGGAATAGCTCCTTCTCTGTATTTGTGAAAATGTACTAGATTAGGATTTCCAATAATATATTTTCTAGGGAGAAAATTTGCACATGTAAGTGCATGCATATACACACACAGAGGGAGATGTTATTGAGACATGAGCTTGCACATCATTCACATATATTTTTACCAATATTTACATATTGATGTATCTACATTTACTATATCTAAACTACACACAGGGTACTTGTTTACCCATGAAAGCAGCATCAGACATAACCAGTGAACCATCCTTTATAAATACTTGCAAGGACCAGTTTCCCTTATAGCTTCTTCACAATTCACACACTTCACAATTAGTTCAGCAGTGACTTAGGTTCATAAACATTGATGCCCGATGTCTTTAAGCACTGTAGTTAACAAGACATTTGTGTAAGGCTAACAGACAGAGAGGAGATGAGATTTGAATGGGATTGGCAGATGTGGGACTGTGACCTGTGCCTTTCTAGAATGGCTGTGTATCTGCCTTAGTTGCCTAACAAGCACTTTAAAACTAACAAAAAGATAAGCAGTTCCAGAGCCTCTGGATTATAAAATGTGTCATGCCTTGTCACAACAACTTCTGTTTTTATTTTCTAATGAACAAAACAGAAAGGAAAGAAAGGGCATCCATATATATCACCCCATTTTACTTATTCAGCTATGTATTTTGCATAATGAAGCAACTTTTGTCTTCTGTTTGATCAGTTCTTTTGATTTCATGTCTCTTATGTGGCAGTGGGGAATGTCAATCTGTAATCTGTAATATAATCTCATAAAGATTTGCTCTTCTCATTCTGATAAACATCCCCAGTGTTTTTGTTCAGCCAGAATTAATGATTTGTTCTTTTGCAATTATAAATTTTGGGCTAACAGCTTCCATATTGCTACAGTGAGAACTGATTTTTTTGGGTGCCGGCAGTGTCAAAAACCCCCAAAAACTTCATTTTCCAAATTAAAAAAGATAAACCATAAAAATATTAAATCTATATTTTTATGTATTTCCTGTATTTATATTTTGAAGAGGTATTTTATTTTTATTGTTATTTTCACAATAAAGTACATCTAAAACACTGAATTTATCCATAACTCCAAAAGCCCAAGTTTGAATTACAGCATATCAGCAGGCAGTTCAGAAAACTGGCCTCTTTAAACATTTTAGAATGGCTGGAAATATCATCTGCCAAAAGCACATGGAATACCTCTTAAACAGATGCAGATCAGTGTGCTACAAAGGACACTGAATTCAAATGCCCTTTAAAACAGTTATCCAGCCTTAAATACAAGCTGAAATGAAAGCCAAAAGACATTCATGAGACTGAAACACCACAGCTTGGACTTCCTCAAACAGTGTGCTGTAAAAAGTCATGAGCTGAGCTTCCACTGACCTTTGCTCTGCCTTCTTAACTGTGAAGAGTGCAGTGCTTCAGGACTGTAGATAACTACAGTCATGCTACAAGAAGAGATATTCCAGATTCAGGATACCTGCTAATGTGCATATAAGTACCAGAGAGGGAAAAAAATTCAAATCCTCAAAAGTAACATATTTCTACTGGGTAATTAAGCAAAATAAAGTGATTGAGGAATACCATTTCTTTTTGACAACTGAATTTTAAATTCTTTTTTTTTCAAACTCCATACTAGTTCATTTTTTTGGTGGGTATTCTCCTGTGTTGGTTTCACTGAAATATTACATGAGGCTGAAAGATGGAAAATGACCCTAATTTTTGTAGCCCAGGTTCTTTTCTGCAGGTTGAAAGCACAGTCTTGAAAGTAGTCTTGTTTTTCCAGATCTCATATTGGAAGAAAAAGGAATAGCATACTCCGTTTCTAACCCCTTCTCCTTTTCCTCCTTCCTTCTTTGCCCTTTTCCAGTCACCAGTTGCAAGAAATTTCTGTATGGCCTACCCAAGCTTATACACTGTGGAATTATTGTGTTTCCTACTGAGTTTCACCAGCAACAGCAGAAGCAAATCTGTTACCATGGCCTAAAGGGAGCTACCTAGGTTATGTCTTGAACTTATCACGTAACTAAAGATTTACAGAAAATCCAGAAAAAAAGTATCAGATAGTACTCCTTCCTAGCGTTACTGTTGATAGCATCTTATCAGGTGCAAGATGGAGTCTCATAGATGTATATAGACTTGTGTGGTGTATGTGAAAGATTTTTACGCTAAAAGTTTACCAATTCCTGTGATCACTGCGAATCAAAAGGCAAATCTGGTGGCTTTTTGATTCAAAAGCATAATTTACCTTTTTTGAAAAAATAATTGTCTTTCACAGCTCAGTTTGTTAAGAACTGCACCAAATTCTTCCTATAACTGTCGATTTCCAGCTGTTGACATTTGCACTCTGCCCACAGCAGTGAATCTCTGCAAAGCACTAGTAAGCAAGGTGTGGGACCAGGAGGCCTTCAACTCTTTCTATTGAAGGAAGACAGCAGAAAGGATAGCTGGTAAAATTATTAAGTCAGAAGAGAAAAACTTTCTTGTCTTCAACAGGTGAAAGATACAAGTCAGAGAACAAGGGAAACAAGTGCTCCTCAGGAGAGTCACAGAAGGGTTCACTTTCTCCCACTGATGTGAAATGAAGGTGAGAGTGAATGTCTGAGAGTGGGAAATACATGATTAGCATTCCAGAAGAGCCAGGAAGCAAGAATCCCACTGGACTGGACATGAGCCACAAATATGATCATTACATTTATTTTTCAAGGACAAAGAAGAAATGTTGTGAGGTACTTTAGGGAATACACTAAAGAGAAAATACAAGCAAAAAGTTGTTAACTGGGAGAGAGGGGGAGATATTTTCTCTACATGGGACAAGCACCTGCATAGTGCTCAGTCCTGTGAATTCACATTCCTTTTGAGTAGCTCTGTTGAAATCAGTGGCCTCCTTCCAGATCAAGGGAAGAGATAGACTTCACTGGGCTTTCAGTTTTCACCTAGATGTCGATTTAGAGAGTAAGAAGGTGTTGTCAAGGTTGGGGACAATTTTTTATTTTGTAATCAGGAAGGTCCTGAAATTTTAATGTTTTGAATTGGGGAATGATACTAAGAGGGTCTCTCTCAAAAAGAATCCATTCATGATATGTATCTTCTGTCAGAATACCAGTGAAACTGGGTTTGATCCCCTACTAAGTTAGCAGGGGGAGATTTTTTTTTTCTTTTTAGCAGAAGGCAGAGCTTTTAAAACCTACATGGAATCCAGTGTTGCCTACACATTTGCTTTAAAAATAGTGCAAAGAGAAGATGGAGATACTCTCTTTTCTGTCCTTCCCCAGTGCTACACCTTCCATAAATCATGTCACTATATTTGTGAAAGGCTTTCTTCAAGGTTAGAGGGGGAAGAGCTGAAGCAACTATAGGTGAAGGTAAAGTCAGTACTCAAAGGGAGTGATAACAGTGTCTGCTTTTAACATTCCTCAGCATCCTCTCTTTCCTTGAACTGAGGCCCCCCAGTACTTATTATAGCAAAGTTGTTCTCTTCCTGTAAGCTGTGTGTAAGAGTTTGATTTCTTCACCATATTGAAGGCAAAAGACATACTTTGAAGAAGGCACAGTTCATATTTTAAGGTATTTCATCACTCAAGACCACAGCTGGCCAATACCAAAAGAACAATCAAGAGACTAAGGACTGTCAACAAAGAACAGTTCTCTACATCAGAGAATCAGACACATTTGCACTCAATTAACACTTTGCTTAAAAATAGACAAAGATAAGCCCTAAAGAGTGTGGTGCCCAGCAACCCCATCATTATATATACAATAGCAATGCATAGCAGCAGTTATCATCATGCCTTACCACTCCATTTGCTATAACAACAAAAACATCCACTATCAATTCCTTATCATGTTTGGATATATTTAGAGATATTATCATAAAGCTGTCTCCATGATATGGTCAAAGGGATGATAATCTAGTTTGTTTTAAAAGTGAAATTTATATAATCATATTCTTTTCTACTTAAATTCCTTACTAAGTGCTGATTAAACACAAGCCTCTGTCATGTATGGGTGGGAAAGATGATTTTATGTCACTTTCACTTTTCTTGAGGTTCAGCAGAAACTATTTTGACTGTTGTAGAAGTTTGCTGTGCTTCAAAATTACACAAATCGGTGCATAGAGCCAAAGATACAGCAATCAGTGGAGTGCAGAAATGCTGTGGACTATCACTTCTTCAGGTAGAGCCCACTTCGTTTTTTAATGGCTGGAAGTCAGTTGGTACATAGCTTTTCATTCCTTTAGCATCCTCATGACACGGGGATTTATGCACACAAGAGAATTCAAATCTGCATAGATCAGCTAATCCAGCAGCTGTTTTGCAGCACCTGAGTAGTGCAAACCAGAGAGAATTAGGCTGAGAAGAAAACTTATATTATAGCAGGTCACAATTCATTAAAGCATTCAGCCTCGCCTCAAACATTTCCTTCTGCAAAGCAGTATCTGGAGAAGGCATACAGCATTTACAGAGCACTCAACAAAAGAGTAAACTCTTTGTCATTTTCCATGGCAGCTTTCTAATGAGGGAAAGCACTTTTAGAACAACAGTAATAACTTTCCTTTTACAGAAGTACAGTTTACTAGAGATGGTTCCCACATGGAGAAGAAATGCCTCAGATTTTTTTTAGCATTTACTTGGCACTTGGGACCTATTTATAACTTCATATACTTGGATGTAATGGCAGTTAACACACAGTTATGATGGGGAAGTGATGTAGGATTCTAAAAGATACAAATTGCAGTACATATTAAACTTTAATTTGCTGCCAATCTCAAGTCCTTCAGCTTTTTTAGGACTGGAGGGCCCTTCCAGAAGTGTGGTGGACATGAGCTCTATTAGCTGTTGGTTAAACCCAGTGCTGCTAGATAGCTCACTGGGGGAATAATATCAATGTGTTCTCTTCTCTTTGCACTTTCCTGATGCTGTGGAGAAGACATGTGTAAATAATTGCAGTTTTTGTGGAAGTCCACATGTCCAATACCTGTTTTCCACGGCCAACTTAGAGTTAGGTGATTTTCAGCATTTTCTTTTGTAACAATATGTTCTCTAAACCCTAACTGTTTTACTGATCACAGTGAAAGTAGTGGAAAATATGACAACTAATTATAAGATTCAGTGCATGATTAAGACACCTGAATTTATATGCAAAATAATACATGAAAAAAATATCTTTACATGCAAATGTCTCTCCTTATGCTAGGCTCATGAGTTCCTGTGGCAGCCAGGAAAAACTTCACAAATACAGTCCTTGGAGACGGAAAAGCCATTCCCAGCTCCAGGCACAAAGAGAATTAAATCACTCTCTATCCTGTGCTGATTAGATAACTGCTATCTCACCAGCTTAAACGCCCTTATTGCAATTCAGTTGCCTAAATTTAACGTCTGCTTACACCATAGTCCCTTGGATGACCGTCTAGAGGAGTAGTCTCCTTAGGCCCTGTGACATCTGTCAAACATGCCACAGATGTCTTGGACATCCCCGAGCACCTCAAATTAAAATGCTATAAATGGGACTTTATCATCACATTCATCCCTTTAAAAGTTTGGGATGGTTAATTACAGATTGAAGAGATAATTCTCTCTCATGATGTTTCAGTTTGAAAAGTGAGAGCAATTTTTCTCTTTCAAGGAAACTAGAACAATCAAATACCTTATCAAATACCTTCTATTTAGTCCATAGTCCAGTGGTAACGATCCAGAGTTGAGCACTTGTATTTAACTGCAGAAGTTCCCTAGCCATCACTATCGTTTTTCCCAGGGTAATATGAATCAGCAGGCTGTGGAATTACACTTACTTAATCACAGCCATTGACTAGAAAATATTAAATCAGGCAGTGGAAAACATTAATTAAGCAGGAGAAACTGACAGCTCCTATTCCCTGAAACTTCTGAAGCCTGGCAGTTTAGAAACACTGTTAGATTCAGAGCCTTTCAGACGAGGGGTGGAACAGAAACCACATTTCTCAACAGTGTTAAGTGCATTGCATACTGTGGAATTCAAAATTAAATATCTGCTCTCTCTTTGCATTGAGACAGAGTTGTCTGTGGACATGCTGAGATATAAAATTTTTGATACTAGAACAACTTTGAAATCATAAGCTTAAATCCATAGGAATTTTATGCAGTATGTTGAGTAAGGAGTCAGAAAATCCATGCTTTAGAGTTAAGCTTGTAAAGAGGCATTTAGGTATATAAATTCCTCTTTAATCTCAATTAGCCCAGTTCTTAAGTAACTAAATAATTTTTCAGGAAGGTAATTGTCTGGTTATAGAAAAAAAGTCGATTTACAGTGTTCAAAATTTTAAAAATCTTTTAACCTCAAGTTAGAAGAGAATTTTCACATGTTTTGTATATAAATCTGTTGTGGATTAACGTTTGATTTTTCTGTCTTGTATCTTAAATCATTATACTACATAAGGAAAAAGAAACATCAAACCCAAACACAAAAGCAAGCATGTTATTATTTTATTGTTTAGTACTGAAGTATAAAACTGTAAAAAAATGTCACTGAGAGCTTGCTGGGATGAAGTCAGCTAATCACTACAGAAATAAATATAGATTGGAAATACAAGGGAATCTGGAAAATAACTATGGCTATTTTTAGGTAATGGCATCCTTCCACTCCTTGAATGATGATACAATAACCTTCAAGTTGGGAACTTACAAGGAACTTGGGCTGAGTTCCATGTGGCATGTATAATCTGAAGAAAGGACAGTATACAGAAAGATGGATCTGAAATGTTTCCTTTGTCTTTTAGCATTACCTGCTGGAAAGTTGTATTATGATTTCTTTTTCTTTTTAATTACATTTTTCTTGCCTCTGTCTTTAGAATATATGTAGCTTTTCAGAAAGATGACAGCAATTAGGAATGCACTGGCAGTCTAACAGTTATAAAGCACATGAAGCCTAATAGTTTCCTTTGTGTTCATTAATACATTTATGCTACTGAGGGGTTTCTCACTGTTCAAACAATACACATATTTATTGAATTATTTAACTTTTACATATTTAAACAAGAAACATTCTGTGCTCAAGGGAAAAATGAGTATACAATCTGAACTGTACTGCACTCAGGTTCAAATGATGAGCATCTTTCAGAAAGAGAAAAAAAGGTCTGTTAGCACTCTTAGGCAGGAATGGATTAATTTTTATCTTAATCTGGTTTATAGAAAAGCATTTCCTTCTCTTTGATGTGGTATATGCTAAGTGAAAACATCATGCTCTACCCATCAGAATCATGCAAGTGGTCACTCTTTCTTTTGCACTGATGTTACAAAAGGAGATAGCCTGCATGGCTGGAAGGTATCCATGATATTAAACAGTTCATGGGGCTGTGAAGTGCTGAGAGCAATCATGCAGAGCAACAGGCCACAGGAATGCAAATCATCCACAAAGCCAAAAGTGGAGCTAGCAGGTGGCCTCTCCTATTCATCTGATGTCAACACACTGTTCAGATCAAGCCCTTTTAACATCTGGGTAGGCCCACTATTGCTTTTAATTAAATATAATACAGCCATTCAATGTTCTTGCATGCATGAAAACCACGCAGTAAAAAGCATATCTTCTGCACACTGAGGGTCACTCTAGTTATATAAATAAGTAGTACCATTTAACTTAGATTGTGAGGTAGTTTAAATTTCATAGACTTTCCGTATACTGCTCAGTTAGAGCCTCTTTGACATTTCAGTGACTGACCATATTTCCATGGAAAATGTTCCTGCTCCTTCAGAGGATTTAGAAGGGAGAAAAAAAAGACTTGTAATTAAGTTTTTCTACCTTTGAAACATTTCCACTGTAAAAGATTTTGAACAGAAACATTTGTTCTCAAAATTAGTTTACAGAGAGAATTTAACTGTGTTAACATATAAGCCATGGAAACTGTCATAATATCTAATTAAATTATTACTGACGTTCCAATCAGTAGCAAAAAAACATCTGTAACTGTAATTCTACTACAGAAAAAGTATAATTAAATCTATTCAGTAATGGGTAGCAAGCTATTGCAGAAGTATACTGCAATGCTTTAGAAAGCTGGAATGCTTCAAATATCTTTTACAAGTATAATAAACCTTTTTTTTAACTGGGAACATGAATATTCTTCTGAAGACCCTTTATTAGGATTTAATTTCAATGCATTTATGATTACATTAGTTCTTCTGTTTGAAACAGACTGGAAAACAAACCTGCCATCATTCAGAGCCCAGAATAGAGAAGCCTGTAAGTGTGTTTTCATTCTATCTCTGTGGAGAGCAAACGGTAACAGCATGCTTCATTTTGATTTCAGGAGATAAGCAAAATAAAGCACACAGTGGAGTGTTTTCTTGAACAGAAACATTTTCCAGAACTGAAGCCAGAAATGTGTGACAAAGCTGAAGTGCATTATTGTAAAATATTAGGAAAATAGATGACTTGGGAGGAAAGTAATGGGTTGTGAAGCATTTAATGTAAGGTCGCAAGGTCAACTGTTGGTAATGGACTAAGTTTTTATGTGAATGATGGCTGCTGGGCAACTCTGTCTAAAGAGAGATGGATGTCCAGCCCCTAATGGGCAGATGTGGTCACCCCAGAACTTCATCGTTGCCTTTTTCTTTTTCTGCAGTCAGAAAAAGCTGCATCCAACTGGAATCTCAGTTTATGATGCCCTTTCCCATCTGCACTGAGGTAGACTGATGTTTGGAAAGAAGCTTTGCCTAAATTGGTCTGCTTTCTAATTATGCTCATAACATGGATATTTGCTCTCCCTCCTCCAAAGCTGAAGTTATTACTGAAACAGGAATTTCTCAGGAAGAGACAACAAAGCCAGCAATACATCAAAATTTTGTTGCAGCCACTCTTTGTCAGAGGTTGAATTATAAGCAGTAATGTTTTTCTACTTCCTTGGACATGCTATCTATCCATAAATTCCATCTCATTAATTCAGATGCTTAATAGCCTATATTACAAACAAACAGTGTCTAGTTTTCATTCATTATTCTGATATAAAAGCCCATATGTCTACTATACTATGTACTAGAAAATGGTACTCAATAGCACTTCCAGAGAGAACATCAGGTTTCAGCTGCATAATAGCTGTTGTTTTGCAGAAGATTATATATCTAAAAGCCCTATTAAATGCTTTCACAATTTATGACTATATAACTTTTCCCAGTGTTAAGTTAGTCTAACTGTAAGCAAAAATATGTGGTACAAATAAGTTTATTGGCCTGCTGGAATAAAGAAGGTTTAGAGAGTGCTGCTCCTACTCAGGTCGTTGGCAAAACTTGCATTGACTCCACTTGCCACAGAGTTAGGTGTGGGGGGAATGAGATTTTCTTTCTCTTTTATGGACTATGGAGTTGAGTTGGGTTGGGTGGGGTTGGGTTGCACCATGTTGTGTTATGTTGGGGGTGGTTGCCTGCATTGAAGAGAGGGGAGGAGGAGAGAAACTGCTGCCCAGGGTCTTGACATTTCTGAAAAGCTTCCGGGCAGGAGGCACCACAAGTAGAGATCTGCTTGTTCAGCTGATGGCTCTTGAAGAAGAAATGTATAATAATAATGCCAATTACTCCACTCTAATCACCTGGAAGCTGTTATTAGGCAACAAGAGCCAACAGATTTACCAGCTACATAGTTAAGGAAAAGCTATATATGGTTATGCAGATCAGACATCTAGCACTGAAGCATTTTGATGTTGTATAAACTGAAAAAGGACACTATACCTAATTCTGAAAACTGCATAAAATTTCTACATTTTTTCTATTCTGAAAACATCTGTTTCATATATTATTAAATATTTCTTTTTGGACATAAGGTAATTTAAATATACCCTTAATGAAAGATCTTATCAGATGCCTGTCTTTTTAGCATTTTTTTTTTACCCAAATATACTTTCTATAGTTTGCAATCTCTTCAACAAAGACAGAAACACCATCTGAAGTAATTAAAAGGAAATAAGTGTCTCTTTGAGTATAGCTTTGCAAAATTTTGGAATCTCAGAAAGCAGAAAAAAAAAAGGCTTCAGATTTGCCTTAACTGATAAACTGGTTTGGCAACTGTACCTATTCAGAATGTTTGTTATGTCTTGTAATGAACTTTAGCGGTTTTGAAAACAAATCATTAGAATAATTTTCACAAACCTTAGGAGTCCATTTTAAAACCCAACTAAAATAATTCTCTTACCAATCCATGTCTTAAAAGTCCTAAAGTCGCATTAAAAATTGCTATTTTGGAAACCCTGTTTAAAGTGCAGATGTTCTGCCTCCCCTTTTAAGAATGTTCAGCACTTTTCTTGGAAAGATTAGTCTCTCTTAGATACTTCAATTAAATGTGTAGGATTTCAGATTCATTATATTGAAGCCTCTTTTTTTATTAATTTCATTTTGGAAGTAATTGTGTTTTGGAGGTGTTATCTCTGTTAAATACTTTGTGAACTGTAGTACATCTGTCAAATCTATTTTGCAAATATGATACTCTTCAGAGGAATTCTGAGGCACTCCTACAGAATTCAGCTGGATTAAGTGCTGTAATGAAAATGCTGCCTAAGTGTATTTTATACTAGTGTAAGTACTTATTTCAGAATTCAGTTATACCTACAGGAATATATTCTATGTCTGGTTATCTGGGAATGCCAAAGATACACAGTGTTTTGGCAGATTGACTACAACTCTGCTAACTAAGTTAATGACTTTGAAGAGAAAATTGGGTTAAAATACTATGCACAGCCTGAATTTCTTCCTCTGGTCTACCAAACAATGGCATTTACTTGATAGAAGTGAGAACAAGAAGGTTTGTGTCTTTGCTACCTCTATAGCTTTTCCACTACAGCTATATGATTTGAAATGTTTCCACTAGACCTTTTTAAATCACAGCTTAAGAAAAATAAGAAAAAGAATATGATAGTCAGGGCTCATACTCAGTAACAGCTAGGCTAAGATCCTCCTGCAGTACAAACAAGAAAGAAGGGAAAAGAGAAGGAAATTGCCAGGCAGAAGGATGGGTTGCCTTGATATTGCGTTCTGAATATGTTTTGAGAACCAATCTTAAATTTTTACTGTGTTTGATTAACAATGAATAAGAAAAATAAATAACATTTCTGTTTGCATTTCTTGCTATTTATATCATTCACTCCTAAGCAGAATTCATTGATAGTCTCTCCCCCTTTTAGCTGTAGTGAGTTTTTTCAATGATATCTTGATGTACATTCAGAACGTTTCAGGTTTAATGGTTCATTGAGTACTTGGAGACTTGATATTCAAACAAATTCAATTTTACCATCAGTTTGAACTGAATTTTGAGTTTTTATTTAGACATTAGATTTATGAGCCATTTAGGACTGTTATATTGGTAATTACCTTTTTGATTGTCTTTATTTATATATTTTAATTTTGCAAAATAGTTATTTATCAAAATAACACTACTTTTAATATTAAATATATTGCTGTTGAGGACATAAAGAAGGAAATATACAAAATCTGACTGCGAATGTAATTCCTGTTAAATTGTATTATTATTTTATTTATAATTTTGCACCTCTTAATCTCTAGCAGCTTTACTATTCATTACTTACTGACCTATCCTTTTGTCTTTATTAAAAGCAAACTAACACATTCCTTTCTTATCTTTCTGGCATCTTGATACAGTGAAACATTTTAAACTTTTAAAAGTTTTACAATGTGTTATATGATAGTTCCCACATAGAATTGCCCATGTCTTATCTTTAAAAGAGTTTAGAAAACTCTGTATATTTAGCAGATATCCAAAATGAATTTACAGACACGCTCAGAATAGATCTCCTACAGATTCCTTAGTCTGTGGTTTTCAATAATACAGGACAAGGATTTTAGGGGGAGTAGGTATTTACTACATCAATGGTGTTAGAAATAACAGATACACTTAGAAACACAGGATCTGTCTGATCTGAAATGCAGGCAGCAAGCTTCAAATTAATTGCAGACTGATTAACTGCAACTCTTCTGAATTAATTATATTGTTCAGACTATTTGAATAAAGGAAGATGTCAGCAACAGGAAAACTTAGGAAGTTTGTAGTCCTTAAAGAGCCAAGAGAGACATATTAGGGAACCATGTTCTCTGAAGGATTGTAGTTCACAATTAGGGGGGTTTTTGATGTAGCTGAAATAGGATGTAGAATATTCTATTCTATCCATTACAGTGAACAATTTCTGTCCTGAGATTCCCCCAACATCTCCTTGCTCAAAGCAAGCCAATTGTAATGTCAGGCAGGTAGTTAAAGAAACCTTTCTAATATATTCATGATACTAAAATATCAGGTATAAGGGGGGAAAAAGTTTGGAAAGCAATAAAAGTGAATGCAGAGATGAGTTGTTCTCCAGCTGATCCTCTGCATGCAACAACCTGTGCAATTCCACCTGCAGTGCATTGTAACGTGCACTTGGTGTGAGTGATATCCTTTTGCTCTGGAACATTCTGAGAAGAGCATGTTGATGTGGCTTAATTACACCTGATTTGCAGATGCCAGTTTTAGGAAATGGAATTGTAACACTGGGTCAAGACTCTGCATTCCCTATAGAATAAATTGAGAAAGACAGCCTCCTTGGGAAGTAGTGGGTAACACCAACCTACATGTGAGACAGCCAAAGGAGAGTGCTCAGACTTCTCACCCTCACATATACTTCACCTGCTCTTTAATATGGACTCAGATGCTGAAACTGCTGTCCTAAAACATTACATTTGTTTTTTTGATGCCAGTGGTTGGCCTGTTCTTCGGATAAGAGGTGACAGTAGTACTACCATCATTCAGTAGTATTCTGATGCTTGTGGTGTGCAGCCAAGGTCCCACCTTAACCTCAGGTGATTTGGATCCTTATCTTCTTCAGAAGATGAAACCATTCATGACTGTCCTTCTGAAGGTGCACCACTGGACTGCCAAGAACATAAATTGTGGAACCTAAAGGAATTATGGTTCTTAAAATAAGGGTGGAGAGACACTGGAATATATTGCCTAGAGAAGTTGTGGATGTCCCATCTCTGGAACTGTTCAAGCCCAGGTTGGATGAGAATTTGAGCAACCCAGAAGATGTCCCTGCTTATGGCAGGGGGTTTAGAACTAGATTATTTTTAAGGTTCTCTCCAACCCAAACAATTGTATGATTGTACAAGTGCTGTGTACATATGATCAAGAACATTCTTGCATTTTTTATCTATATGCTTTATATGCATAGACAGAATAAAAAACATAATCTTGATAACAAAGACTAAAATAGATAGTTTGTTATTAGATTATGCTGAAAGAGTTGACTAGAGAAATATTTTTAAAATCAGTATTCTGATGCTAATTACTTCTTCCATGAACTTGACAAATATAACCATCATCATTTTCACTTCATGAAGAGCTGTGTTATAACACAGATTACAAGAATCACTGAGTACATTCCACTTAATTCTATTGACATGACTAAAACCAGAAAATGTGAGCTCATGTCAGAGAAAGTTCTATTAATTTCAGATTATTAATATCTTTTGGCTTGTGATTGTCTATGCTAATTTTATGGATAACAGTTTTGTTTAATTAAAGTTCTGTAAAGATACAAATAAAAATGAGTACATCAATTTGTAATACATTAAGATAAAAATATCTATAGTGTTCAGAAATGCATCTGGCAATAAATTCTTATGCTTTGACTGGAGAATTCAGTGTTTGGCTTCAAGATCTTCTTAGCTGTTCTCTCATCCAGGCTCCTACGAAGTCCTCAAAATATGCAGAATGATATATGGAGTTCTGTTTAATCACTGAGCATATGCATTGATGAGAGTTTTTTAGATGGGAAAAAGGGCTCTGAAGTATACTTTTATGGTCTACACTTCTTTACTCATGTTTAAGCAAACACAGACGAGTCAAACGTATATTCTCTCAGTGAAAGAATATTATAATCAAGCTGATATTCTTCTCATTTATATAAGCAGGGGCTTTTTTTCATGTTTTGGAATCTTCTTGACTAACATAACCCATCTGTGACAGCTGCTGTTGATAAAAGCTTTTTAAAAGCTGCTCTACTTGAAAACATCATGTGCTGTTTTAGGGTTTTTTTTCTTCCTTTCACAACACTAAAAATTATTAGAAATGGTTGATTGGCTTTTTAATCTGCTATTTCCAGTACCTAAGTGTCTAAGTTCATTACACATGGAAGGCGATTCTAGTCAGAAGGAGCAATCAAACTGAGGATTTGTTCAGCAGTTGATTTTGTAAAGCTGACATTGTAATAAGAGATTACATGTTGGGAAACAGAGAATAATGCACATTGTGATTAAGACTTGTAAAAAAATCTGATTGTGTTTTATAAAAATGTGAAGTATATAGTATTTTCTATATTTATGTTTTATTAAATAATAAATAAAATGACATATTTAAAATATATACTAAAAGGTTGGAAATGCCTTTTGATCTGGAATTTCCTAAATTATGAGTATCTGAATACACTATTAGATTACTATTTTTATGTATGAAGAAGGTCTGTTTTTTTCATTTTAAAGGAAATTTAATAAATAAATAAATAAATAAATAAATAAATAAATAAATAAATAAATAAGATAAAAGAAAAACCTGATATAACAGCCCTTTGATCTCCCACTACACCAGACAAAGTTTCTTCCACTTGAACAAATGAAGTAACTTGATATCACACTTGGATGGGTCTTCTTCTTTGTTGATTATCACTGGAAGGGATAGGTCACACTGTTAGCATTTGCTGATAGCAGCGTGATAGCAGGGACAAGTGCTGGGGTCTGGATAGAGGAGAGTTGCCTTTGGTGAGTAAGGACTGCCTGCTGTGATGTAGCCCCTTCCGATCCTTCTGAGCCGCCTTGATTTTGGCCTCTTCACCAATCAGTCTGAATACATGATTACTGAATATCAGAGTTTTGCTATAAATACCCCTTTTTTTTTTTTTCCACGAAGAATCTTTGTCCTGGAGAGATCTGCATACCCCATCTGTCTGCTTTTCTGGTCAGAGAAGTAGCTATTTGGGCTACTGAATGCTGAGAAACATCAAAGGAATGGTTACAATGCATGGGCAGATTTGGAAGAGTAGTGAAGGGAGAGAAACATCAGTGCAGTAATTTTAGCATGTCACAGGTAAAAAATTGTCCATTAGGTGCACATATGTATTGCCCATATTTGGGGACCCTAGATTGAGTGTTATGTCATATGGATGCAGCCAGGTTATAAGGTGTCAGAGCTAAGAGTTCCTGGCCATCCCATCCATCACTGAATGTTGGCCACAAATCTAGTGTGGAGCTGACAAATGCACGATGCGTTGTGAGGCATGTCCTAAGGACTTGTAGGATGGGTGTCAGCTGCTTGAGTTTTGGCAGCAGTAGAATCTGGAGCCGTGTCAATCAAGGGACACTAGAGTGCAGCCTACAACCAGTTGATGTTCCTTCAGGTGGCTGTAGCAACAGCAAAGCTGCAGTTACGGGGCAGGTTGCAATTTCTGATGTGTTTGCTTAAATCTCAGCCATATTTGGACACATGACCAATGAAAGGGTATGCACCTAGATTAGCAGCTGCCAATATGCCAGCAACTGAGCTGGCAGGCACTCCTGCTACTGTGAAGGCATCAGTTCTCACCAGAGAACTGTGTTTTTTAATGTGGTAAAAGTACTGCCTGTAAAGCAAAGTATTTGTGTCCTTAACTTTCGTGAAACTACTGAAGGGGCTGATAACTTCAAATAAATATGCACATGCCTCTTAAAAACTTTTGAATCAGAGGTAGGCTGTTGACTTGAAACATGTCGGACCAAATAGTTCAATTTCGGCAACTGGAAATTAGATTTTGTAGTGGAAAGTGCCAGGCAACTTTAAATAAACAGAGCTGCCAGTCCTGCTGGTAATAAAAAAATTGCACATACACAAATGCACACACATGCACTTCCTCAGAAACCTCATTTGTGCCCATGTGTCTGCTTCTGGATAGACTCAGCAGAGCCAGCCAGAGGCAGACGGGAAGAGAGTTACAAGAGCAAGAATAAACAATCCGGAGTCAGCCAGAAAATGAGGCTCCCACCTCTGCAGATGTTGCTCATAGGTCGTGGCTGTGCAGCATGTGTGAGTGATAAACGTGAGAGCTATGAGTATTTAGAATATCTTCCAGGTCATACGTGTGCAGACATGGCCAAAGGGCAACAGCACAAGCTGGATATCATTTCTGCTAATAATGAGGGTGGCACCATTCCTTTCTCATCACCACTAAAACAACCCCTCTGTAATATTCCCTGACTGAACAAAGAGCTATCAAACAGGACAAGGTCCTCACGAAGACAGGAGTAAAGAGACACACAGAGTATTTAATTGCACCCCTTGACAGCATTCCCATTAGGCTAGCTGCCATCAGGAGTGGATAGAAATGTGAACTGTACTTCTTGAAGGGTGGGTGGCCTATTTAATGCCTAGACTAGTGTGTGGTTATTAATGTAGCCTCTCAAAACAGAGGAAAACCGCTAAAGCTGCATGTTGAGGGAGTTTAGGGGAACTCCCATAGACTGACAGCTTCAGGGAATGCTCTCTAATAAACACAGGTCCCTAAGAAACAAACCAAATGGTAATATATTATGAAAATTAAACCCACATTATTAAAAGAAGGACTTTATGAAAGTACTTGGACTATTTTTCAGGTTTCTTGGCTCACACTTTCCTCCCTGCTGTTCCAGACTTTCCCACAAGCATTGTCACAGCTATAGGACTCGACAGCCCTTCATCTACTCTTGAGGTTCTTACAGCTTTTTTTCCCCCATTAAAAACTGCACATAGAGCTCTTTACTAGTGCCAGTTTTGTTTTCTTTTAATTTAAAAAAGTAGCTTATAATGGGAAAACTTCTTTTTTGAAATGAGAAGTAATAGTAAAAAATGCTAACATAGAAAGAGAAAATACCAAAAATATTCTTCTGTTTCTATTGTGCATACTTTTTTTTCCTGGCTTGCACTTATATTGCTTATTGCATTTCTCTTTTTACAGTGGTAGCCTCACCTTTCTCTCCATGATGGTTTTCAATCCCATCACTGATAGCTATGAGGGGGGAAAAAAAGAAAAAAAGAAAAATCAAACTTGAACAGTAGTCAGATCCATGGCTCAGAAAACAATTGCTCTCTGCATTGGGCAATGGGGGATTAAGAAGTAGCTAAGTACTTGTTTGGGCTGCCCGAGGAATGCGTAGGTTCTATATGTTGGAACCAATAATCCATTTACTAGTACTTAACTTTTACTGTATCACATTTAATCTCCAAATAGCTAAGCAACAAATAGTGTGGGGATATAATTTTAAACTTGTTCTTATCATTTGTAAAGAGTGCAAGAGACTGTTCTAATGCTCTGGCACTTTGATAAATAGGCAAAAAAAGGAAAAATATTGTAATGTTATAAACAGTTAAGTCTGTTGCAATTGGTACTGCATTTTAATATCAGAGGGCAGAGTCAAAAAGAGGTATTTGCATATGTTGTGTGTGCTCAATTATAAAACAGGATGTCCTTTTTTTGTTTGTTTTTAGTCTTCTAGGATCAGTTAACTTTTTTGTCCCTTTGTAAAATAAACTGTAGACAAGCAATGTTCCCTGGTCTCCTGAAGACATTTAGAACATCAGCAAACATCTAAACAGTACTTAGGACATTGTTCTCATAAGAGTAACAGCTGTTGTCAGGTCATATCTTTCCAAAAAAGAGTGAAGACATTATATTCACAGAGATCATGTCCAAACCTGATGTATAACTTTGTATGCCTAAATGTGTTAACACTTTAACTTAATTAAAAGTGCTAGAAGAACATCTTAGCAGTAGTTTACAGTGGTAAGGAGGCACATTTTTTTTCCCTTGAAAAGTTCTGTTTCAGTCACCTAAAACTATATATAAATCCTGCTGAATCTATACAATAGCTCCGTTTGATTTTCTTCAAGCCAAATTTTGCACAAAATACCTGGTGTGAAGGACCTTTCTCTGTTCTTTTTATCCAGTAGTTCAGGGGTTATAGCACTAATCTAGGCAGCAGCTAATGAATTTTCTGGGTTAAAGGATTTTAACCCTTACCTTTAAAGAAGGGCTTGAAAATTAGAAACCTTCTGGGAGCAATTGGGTAGACTCAGCTTCTTCTGTTGAAGCATTGCTGTTTTATACACTAGATCAGGGACTGAAACCCAAGCCATGAACAGTTGTGTGAGTAACACAACTAGAAGCAGAATTTATATGACTGACTCAGGGACATAAATCAGCCCTGTCCTATGCAGTACTGGCTGTGGCTCCTTAGTCTCCTCCCTCTTGCAGGCCAGTCGCAAGACCAATATTGATATTGTCCTGCAGAAACGAAGCTCATTAGTTGGGACGTGGTTGCTCCTTCACATTTGTTGTGATCATGCCTTGTCTTCCAATTTGGAAATCACTGGTCTAAGGTTTACAGCAGTCATCTGGAGGAGGGTGACCAAAACTTAAACTTCCCTGGTGGTAGAAGACAAGATAGCACACTTCTTGAAGTTAAACACCATTCATTCTTCCCAGACAAATCACATTTTCAAGACCTCTGCTGTCCTTTCTTATTTGAAATACATCTTTTTTTCCTGAAGTGTGAGGCACAAAACTGGGTACAGCAAGACTTGATCAGAATAGGATTATTTAATGAGCCCTTCAGTCTGTTAATCTCACATTAGAAAAGACCTCTCTTTATACTTCAGAGACTCCTGAAAAATTCTTGCTCTGTACATGAGTTGAGTCCATCTTATAGAGGCTTCAGAGCCTTCTTCCTACTTCTGCCACAGCTCCCAGACAAACACTGAGGGGGTTAATGATTAATTAAACCCAGGTGGCTTTTCCCTACATCTGATAATTCATCCTGTCACAACAACCATGGAATTAAAGCAAAATAAAACAGTCATTAAGAACCTGGATTATCCTATGTACTGCTCACTAAGAAGTAAGCAGTCTTTAGGCCAGTCACTAAGAACCTGGGTTATCCTATGTACTGCTCACTAAGAAGTAAGCAGTCTTTAGGCCAGTCACTAATCCAGCCAGTTTTTAGACCTTCCCCTACCCAAAACACAGCATCAAGTTTCTGTATTAGCTCAACATAATGTATCCAGGAAATCATCACCCAAATATTTAGGGTGTGAGTAGAAGGCTGTGCAAATAATTGCTTTTTCTATATGACCACAGAACCAGAATATACAATGCAATTCTTACTTCTTCTCTCACTAATCAAAGTAACATTAAATAATTGTTTCTTATATATTTTAGGAGTTTAAACAGGAGTTCACCAAGAGTGGCAGGGAGAACCATCACACTGCATTGAGCTGGAAGAGGCTGGAAACACTTCAAAAGAGAAGAAGATGGAGGGCTTGAGCAGGACATCTTTTAAGCAAATATCCAAGCTACCATGTTGCATCTTACCTATGGGTGCACTGACAGTGGCAAGAGAGTAATGAAGGGCTGTGAACTAAACCATAGGATTTAAAGCATTTGGAAATTTCTCATTACCGAACTTTGTCTTTACTTTTCACTTGGCATGAACAATTTAAAAAATGCAAGTCAAATTTTCAACTTTTTTATAAATGCCCTCAAATTATATTTTAGGAAAGGAAATTAAGGGGTAAAGATAATTATTATGGGAAGAAAAAAAATCATCCAGCTTCAGTAGTTAGCGCAAGCAGAGTACACATCTGAGCCTCTATTCAAAGCAAAACACTGGGAAAAAAAGCCTACAAATTTATCATGAGAGTATAATAAAAATTTAGACAATATAAACCACTTTAAATTGCTATAAATAGTAACTTTCACTTAAACTCACATGCGGATTAATTTTTCTTAAAATGGAGGGCAAGAGATTAAAGATGTTCTGCCAAAAAACAGGATTAAAAGATAGAGTTCAAATGTATATTTAGGGCTGGGAAAGATGAGGGATGGTAGTGATTATTTTAGAACTCCACCAAGCACCTTTGTCCAATTATGCAAATGCTTTCTTTTTCAGAACAGTTTGGAGGAGTCCAGAGTTGCTGGCTGGCCTATGGAGCAGATGTAAGTACTGTTGCTGGAGATTGTTAATCTTATTGTCTTTAGATTTGGTACTCTGTAGAGTGAGAGAAAAATACTTCCACTTATTATTCCAAAAAGTTGAGTGCAGGTACAAGAGCTGCAACAAGACTTTGCTTCGTAAGAATTTTGAAAATGTATTCTTTCACTTCACATTTTTTCTTTCTCTCACCTAGACCCCAAGCTTGAGATTCCTCTTTCAGAAAAAAAAGATTGGGTTGTCTCTGTTGCTTTTCTCTCCATTTCTCTGATTGCTTCAACATTCTCACTCTTATGTCTATTTTTCTTTAATTCCCTAAAATCCTGCATGTGACTGTTTAAATGATCTAAAATATTTTGGATAATGTGTGGGAATCTTCATAGTGATTATTTTAGCAAATACTTTTAATAAAGCTGATCATCTTCAAATCAAAAACATTAGATGGTGTAAGAAAACTCCATCTGAACATTGCTGATAATATCAGAAGGTTCTCATGGAAAAGATTTAAATGATTACTAAGACTGAAAACCAATAATAATAATAGTAATAAGGTTTCCCTCTCCTTTTCAGTAAAAACTATCAGAATAAAATGTGGGTAGGCCATGCTCTAACTTTCTCATTGCTAGAAGATGGTGGTTATTTGCGTTTCCAAGAACCTTCAGATAGTTCCAGAATCTTGTTGCATTTTTTTAATTACAGCAGCTTCAAAGTACAAAACCCACCCCAGGGGATTTCTCTTCAGCACTAGAATAATTAACACAGTGGTAGCTGTACCCCTAGAGGAGTTATCAACATAATGAGTCAGCCCAGTGTTTGCTTTAACAAACAAAAGGGTTGGGTCAATACAAAATGATTAGCTAGGCTCTTTTATTTAACTCTTTTCACTTAGTTAAATCTTTAAATTAAAATCTTTTCAAATGCAGAAATAAGCTTTAGCTTTAAAAGTTCCAAAACAAAAAGATTTTTTGCTTTTCTCTCTATGCTCTGAATTCATTGACATTTGCTAGTGGTTTCATTTCAGTCCTCATGAAACTCCTGTTCTGGATGAGTTTACAAGGTCAAAACGTTTCAGCAGATGTACTTAAACATAGTGAGCAAGTCACCACTTTGTCTTCTTTTTGATAACCTAAGCAGATTGAGGGGGTTCAGACATTTTCTCCAGCTCTCAAATCATGTTGCAGCCCCTCCAGTTTAACATCCTATGCAAAATGCGAACACCAGAGATGTCTATGATGTTTATTTAGTATCCATCTCATGGATGAAGTTGGAAGTTAAAAATCTGCTCCTTAGAGTGTCAGGAGAACAGGACAGGAAAATAATATTGGGGAAAATTCAAAGTATCAAAAGACACTATAAACATAGTGCAACTACTCTTCCTTTTCAGATGAGTATGACTATAGATGGTAGGAAGATTATGGCTATGTCTGGGCAGTGAAGCAAGTTTTCTGTGAACAAGTTCAGCACATCCTGCACGTCTCTTTGGAGGCAGTATGAAGACTTGTACCTTTTAAACATCACTAACACAGCACTGATTTCAGAAAGGTGGTGCCTCAGTTTCAGAAGCAAACTGATACTGAATAAGGAAGAAGCAGTTTCTCCAAGGATTGTGGTCTCCCTGAGGAATGAAGGTAAAGATACAGAAATGTGAAACTGCCCATTCTATTTGATCAAACATATCTACTTCAATCTCTACATCCCTGTGGATTTGACTCAACACAAAGCATGTGCTGCCTTGAGAGCTCAGTGTGTGCTTACTGGTATTTACGTAATGGAAATGAAGGAGATGGCCTGGAAATCAGCACACTCTGAAGCTACTTGCAGAGGGAGGGGGAAGGGTTTAGTCTTCAGGCGCACACTCTTTTGACAAGCCTGCCGTTAGTCCCATCTCCTGTGGCTCCTTTGGAGAACAGCTGTGTCACAGGCGTAAAAGAGAAAGCGAAGTGTGCCACGAGAAACAGCCCAGCATTAACATTCCAAATTTTATGTCCCTGTTGCACCACTCCATTGATCTTGCAGACAAACACCTTCATTCTGCACAGGCAAGTGGTCAAGATTCCTACCACTGTTGTCAACCCTATCTTGATGATGATGGCTATTCTTATGACTAGTGGTGGTGGTGGTTGTCGGCTAACTTTATTTCTACACCCTTTTCTTCTTATTTTGCAGCATCCTCTTCCATTACAAATGCCCAGAACATCCCATTAAGTACACTGGAAAAGTCAATCTTCCTGGCATGCCCTGGCAGATGTAAAAAAGGCCGTTAGAGGAATAAAAATGTAAATATAATCACAAATATATAGTTTCTTTATCATCACTCTTTTGGAGTCATATTGGAAATTGCACATTTGTTAAGAGTGGGGTCTTTAAATTCTCGGATCGTGATCCCACTATGGTGTCAACTGCCCGTGTCAAAGCTAGTTAAATCACCCAAATTCCTGGCACTCCCATTCACTGCAGCAGACCATCTGTGCCAGAAATGTCCAGCAGAACACTTCCATTCCACGAGGGGTAAAACATCTTGGGCAGGACTAAAAGGAGCAATTCAAAGAGCAGTGTCCACTAGAGTGGAAACCTAACCCCGTTAAAGCCCATGAAGTATAGTGGGGCCAGGATTTCACCCCAGCCTCTTTTTTCCTGCTTTAAGTGTGTGATTTGGCAGGGGAAAAGTTCAATTGAAGGCACACAGTTAGGCTATACATACAACAAAGAGGCGGGGGGGGTGGGGGGAAGAGCAACACAAAGGATTACTTTAAAGTTAGACCTCAGCTCCTTTAGCTTTACACAATGAAGGAAAGCACATAGGTTTCAACAGGATAAAAGCAGACTTTATTTTGTAAAGAGATCTCAGGATGAAACAAAGGACTGTAATTGTACCTCCTATCTGCAAATCTGAGGTGGTGAAGGAAAAGAAGGTGGGTGGATGGTTAACAAGAATAGCTTGAAACCATGCTTTGTTAACAGAGTAAAATTAGCTTGCTGAGAACCTTCATTTTCCACATAACTTTTAACAGGACCATTATTTTACATATGTCTATGGTAGAGAGCCCATTCACAAATTTGCAACAAGTTACACTGAACTTCAGCTAATTTTTCTGTGTTTTCTGTTTCATCTGTTTAATTAATTACAACACATGGGAGTTGGCTTCCTAGCACGTCTATAGCTGAAAGTTTGTCAGCATTTCCATTCTGGGCACCTCAGGCTTTCACACTGGCTTAATTTCACCCTGTGAAATCAAATCTGGAAAAGGTTTAGAGGTAAAAGTATTGTTCATTGTAAAAAACATCATTCATATAGCTTGGTTTGAAATGTTGGATGAACCAACTAAAATTAAAACAGCAGAGCAGTCAATTCATACGCCCTTTTTGTTTGCTTGTTTTTGAAAATATGAAAAGCCACAGATGGGTCAGACCAGATACTTGTCCAAGCTCAGCATCAGCCTGCTTAGAGAAAAGTGATCCCTCTGCCCCCTCCTGCCATGCCTCCCAGCTACTGTCATAGCATTGTCCCACGTGTTCACCATAGAAATGAGTTGAGATCTGTAATTTCTCTTTTTTTTCCTTTACAGTTGCATTTTAGCAGATGTATACTGCACTTGGCATCACAAAAGTACAGTTTTTACCTGCTTCTAAGTACAGTTATATTATTGTCAATTCATTCTGCCATGTCTGCAAAACGTCTGTGGTAGGGCATGTGGGAAAATACATTTACTCTTGAACATTTCTGTTTGCCTGGTGCTTAACACCAAGGAAGTGGTGAGACCTGTCAGTGCTGCCATCCAAAAACAGAACTAACCGTCCTGTTTTAGAAATCTGGCAACTTGTCTCTTTTTCTTTTCTAACCTTTTCCGCAATCTTGCAAATGCAAGATGCAGGCTATCCCTGCCATCCATTTCAAAACCTGATCGGTTTTTGGCTGGAAGTCCCCTCTACAACTCCACTTTCAAAATCAGAAATAGAGATTTTTCCACTCATTTTTTAGGACCTTTCTACTTTGTGAAGTGAATTTCATTATGACTTATGTCATGGCAGGTGTTCATCTCCCCTCACCTTCTTAATGCAGGAAGCATATGGGGCATTACCCACAATAATAACCCCACTGAATGTGTCTACCAGCAATGATGACTGGAAAGCCAACTGGCCAGTCTGGAGTTCCCTTTCGTAAGGGAAATTCTGTGGGAGTTATAGGGCTTGCATAATAATAGCCTTATTCTAGAATATTTTCCTATATGAACTTCATGTTCGGGTTATGGACTTGGGGAAATGCTTTTCTAAAGAAAGAAGTAAATGTTTCTGAATAGCAATTCAAGAACACATCAATTCAGATTTAGTTTCAAATTGTCATGTTTTGGGGATTATAGATTCAGACTCTTGATCTTATCAGACTGTATTTTTCACACGTTTCATTCTTTTTTAAAGTGTTTTATTTCATTTAAATTTATTTAGCAGATCCCTCTTTGGAGGAGGAAATCCCAACATTATTAAATTTAAGGACTCAAAGAAAGGAAGGTAGAAAAAATATGTTACTTGGAAAAATCTGTTGATTAATACAGAAGGGCTCTCAAACCAACTTAAAATTAAGATTAATCTGAATCCATATAATATATGGAAAGTAATTCTAAAATTGCAACTTGAGAAACTGTATTTTAATCTTGAAAAGTTTTATTTCTTCTGCTACACCAAAGCAAATGTGTATTTGCACTCTGAATTATACATGACTCATCCTCCAAATATTTTTTTTAGCATATTCATTAACTATACAGTAATATTTTCAAACATTTTGTACAAGCATTTTTTTGCAGTACAACAGTTACAATATAAAAATGCAATACAAACCATATAATATAGAGGAATTTTAGGGGGTTTACAGTGCTTCATTATTTCTTGGAATATTTCCATATAATTTTTTTCCTTTCTAATTTCCCTTTCTAATTTAACACATCAGTCAGTCTTTCTTTTCTTCTTCTGTGGTTTTAGCCAAACTGTGCTGCCCAGTTCAGAGTGTGTGGTGTTTATACTCTGCTCTCTGACTGGGACAGGGCAATCCGTTTCCCTGGTAGTGGGAAATACAGAATTTCCACTGCTCAGTGGAAGTGCTATTCTAAAACAAGTTTCTTGCTGGGCCAGACAATGCCTCTACACTACACAGCACAGGTTGAAAATTGACCCAAATGCATAGATTTCACAATGTTTCCATAAAATTTTGTGGCACACCCTGTCTACATATTCTCCTACTCTCCTAGCCAAGAAATACTGGCCAAGTGATCACTGAGATAATATGTGAAAAACAGATAATGAAAACTGTTATTTGGTTTCTCTTTTCTCAAGTACAAAATAAGATAAATGTACAAAAAAGGGCAGAAAATAAAGATGTATAAGAAGTAAATTATTAAATTCAAAATAAATAGTGTAGCTATTCAAAGATATTAACACAGCTGAGGGTCTTACAGTCAGAGGCTGTGAGCTGGGGTAAATAATGACTTCCTACTGCTACTGTGCTCCTGTAACAGGGAATGCTGCACCACCAGACAATGCTCTGCTATGGGATTGAATTTATAGCAATAAACTTGTGCAGAGATTTACATATATAAGGCTGCATAAAAATCTTTCCAGTGCTAAATCCTGTGTTTTCAATCATGTATAAGTTTCCTCCCATTATATGTGCTCAGGTATTGTAAGAAAGATTTAAGTGCTATACTGGAGGAGGATTGAAAATATTTTATTTTCCTAAATCTTTGGTAAATTATTTTAAACCTCTGTGACACATACTGATCATTTGGAGACAAAACCCTTTAAAAATGACAAGTTTAAGGACCCTTGTATATGGGGAGGAAGGAGTTAAAAAAATGCAAGGTAACTGTGCTTCTGTATAATCCATACTCTGCTTAAGGGTTCAAGTAAGTAATGCTCTGATCTGGAGCAGAGCTTGCTTCTTTTGCCTTTTCCCATTATGAAGAGTTCCCAACAGCAATACTACAAGACCAGGACAGGAGAAGATTCCCAGTGCTAAATTTGAGTGTAGTGAATAGTTCAAGCCGCAAAGAGTGAATGGTGTCTTGACGCTAAAACTTGGGCTTTTTCCAGATTTCAAATTTCACTCAAATGGTTTAGCTGTTGTTTCATTATATGAGTTCAGTAACACATGTAAAGTATTTACAGGGAAAATGGAATAGAAATTTGTTTAATCTACTTTAAACACCAAGCGGGTACAGATGCAATAAAGTAGTAACATTAAAAGGAAGAGTAGATTTCAGAAAGCAGCATGAATAGTACAGTGTAACTATAAGGATTCCTCTTGACTGGCTCTGCTCTCACACAGATCAGTATGAATTGTCATTACATTGCATTTTAAATTAAGAGATTTCTATCCCCTTAACTTTGCTGGATCTAATTCATGCAATGTGAAGCAGAATATAAGTTCACCATGTGATTTCCACTATTTTTAACATTTGGTGGTCTTATTTTGGGCATGCAGAGCAGACAAATCAGGTTATCATCACGACAAAAGGCTTTGATACAGTAAGGAGAAAAACTGAGATTTTTCACAGAAGCTAGAAACTAAGATGGTTTGCTAGTTAAACACCATAGCATTAAAACAAGTGTTAGGACTCAAAAATGGTGGCATATGTACTTGATGGGAAGTGGTCCCAGCACCAAGCATGTCAGAGTTCAAGGGGCATCTGGATGAGGTTCGTAGACATATGGTTTAATTTTTGGTAGTCCTGCAAGGAGTCAAGAGATGGACTTGGTGATCCTTACAGGTTCCTTCTAACTTGAGATATTCTGTGACAATACCAACTCATTTTTGATGCAAATTGCTGCAGAAATGTTTGGTAAGGCCCAAATTGTATTGTAAGCAGCTGTCAAATTATCACACTGTCAGTCACCTGACATGGTCGGTCCAACCACTGTTTCTAATTCAATTACAAATACTGGTGAAATAAATATGCAATGTCAGAAGATGCTCCTGCAAGTCACAGAATGACAGAATGGGTAAGGTTGGAAAGGAACATGAGTCCAACTTCCCTGCTCAAGAAGAGCCATCCTAGAGCATATTGCATGGAATTGCATCCAGATGGTTCTTGAGTATCTCCAATGAGGGAGACTCCTCAACATCTCTGGTCAATCTCTTCCCATATGTGGTCACTTTTTGTAACTTCCTCAGATTCAGGTGGAATTTCCTGTGCATATATTTCTGCCTGTTCCCTCTTGTCCTTTTGCTTGGCACCACCAAGAAGAGCCTGGAAACATCCTCTTGACACCCTCCCTTCAGATACTCATAGACGTTGATGAGGTTCCACCTCAGATGTCTCTTCTTGAGGTGAATAGGCCCAGCTCCCTCAGGTTTTCTTCATAAGAAATGGTCCAGTCCCTCAATCATCTTCATAGCCCCCACTGGATGCACTCCAGGAGGTCCATGTCTCTCTTGTACTGAGGATCCTGGAACTGGACACAGCACTCCAGATGTGGCCTCACCAGGGCTGAGCAGATGGGCAGGATCAGCTCCCTCAACCTGCTGGCAATGCTCTACTATAGAGCGCATTTGATTTCTTAGCAACAAGGGCACACTGTGGCTCATGGACAGCTTGTTGTCCAACAGGATCCCAAGCTTATTTCCTGAAATCTGTGATGTTTTATGTCTCCTAGCATTCTCATCTGGATATTTGGGCTTTACTAGTCTAATTCTTGAGGGTTAGAAATATACTGGTAGATACCCAGCCTCCTCAGATCCAGTCTCAATGAACTCTTGCAGCAATGAGTTCCACCAGCTAAACATGACTGGTATGAAGAAACATTCCCATATGTCACTCTTCTTTGAAATTCCTGGCAGGAAATTAGCGTTTTTCCTTCTTTATTTCAGCCAGTTGATATTTCTACTGAACAAGGTGATCCACCCAGACCTGGCAGCTGTGACTGGCTGTGATTCACACAGAGAGGAATGTGGTGATACATAGGATTTTGTACCGAGGCAGAAGTAGAACCATGGGTTTGGAGGCCTGATCTACAATATGCACCACAGCTTTCTTTGCAGTCAGATTCTGTAGTAACCTGTAGAACTAGTTTGCAGTTTGAAAGTGGATGAGCTAAGAGTCATTGAGGTATTTTTTTAAGTGCCACAGGTCTTTTTAAAGTAATTGTCTGTATTCCTTTGAACTTTGCCTGAAGACTATGACTCTAAACATTCCTGCATAATAAGAGGCCTCATTAGCAGATCATCAGTGATTTCCTTGGAAAGAAAAAAATGTAAAATCTGCATGGCTTGAAGGAAAGTCTTTTTCTTTTGTTTTCCTTTTATAAAATTTTTTCTGGTGCACTGAATCTGATGATGTTTTCGTTGCTTTTTCAGTTTAAAACAGTATGTGTTTAACACACTTTCCCCAGTGACATTATGAAACAACTATGTTTTTTGTGATACTAGGAAGTTATGGGGTTTGCAAGGCAAAATTCGGATGCTTATAATGACACTGTCTTTTCTTTTTTTATTTTTTTAAAGATCAAATTGTCCTCTAAGGAGTTTATTCACATTCTACATATTTGTTGAAAGTTGTTGTGAAATCTGGCTTAGTCAGTAGCATGACCTGTTTCAGTTGCTTTCCCCAGCTTTCTGGCCAACTAATGGTTTTAGTCTTTATTAAGTGACTAACAGTGTTATATTAAGTGCTATGAGTTTCTACCAGAAGATATATAACATAGGTAAAATCATAAAGAATAGATTCATCCTGGAAAACACAACATACATGGCAAACGTTCACCCTGTACTTGAGAGGTTAATTATGCATGCATTTATTCCACGTGCTTTTTTTAGTGTGTGTATAAAGTGTCCATTATGCGATCTCTTGAGAGCTGAAGGGTAGCAAATTTTTTCCAAAATATTTTTGAAGGTTTTGCCCTTTTGTCATTATGAAACATTTGAAGGAGACAAGTGTGGAGTCTCTTTTTTTTTTTTCCTTTTCTTCCATGGAATAGACAGTGATACAAAACAATTTTTCTTCAGTCTTACTCAGGGAAATTTTAAAAATAGTGTTAACAGTGTAATAAGTGCAAAATCGAACAAATACATTAAAAAGACATGCATTAGAACATTCTTAAAATTAAAAAGATATATATAAAAAAAGAAAAGGAAGTTACAGAAAATACAAGACTTATTAATGGGTTTTTAAAAATTAATTGTTGGTAGTTATGTAGACAAAACTTCTTCTGTATCTCCTAATCAGTGGGAGTGTGGATAATCTTTTCCCAAATTTTCTTAGGTTTATAGTAGTTTTGGCATCATACCACAACTGCTGTCAGCAAAGGCAGAAAGCACACATAGCTGTTTCACTCCCAGAGATACCATGGCAGCTACTCCACCTGATATGACCTGGCTTTGCTTGACAGGAATGATCTTTGCATGCCCACAAACCCTGCTATTGATTTCACCACCCTCCTTTCCCAGCAATTTGACACTATGGATTGCTGGCACCGTTGAAATCTTTCAACATGGAAGCACTTCATCACCAAGGTAAATAAGGAAGCTACAGTTTCAGTAGCTGAATTTTGTGGCATGTCAGCTTTAAATTATCTCAGTCCTGTACCGACTGCTAATGTCCTTGCCTTGAGCCTTACTGTACCTGCTGGTTTCTGCTTGGTGTATTTGAAAAAAGCCCAGTGGTGGAGCCTCCTCTTCCAAGCCAGACTGTTGCTGACTTTCCATTGTGGACCCATTGATCCACCCCATCTTAATGGTTTAAATGCACAGAAATGCTACGTTTATCCACATTCTTGAGATGCTAAAATATATGTTATATTTAGGCCTTATATATTAAACTAAGAGTAATCAGTAGGAAGACTTGGTAGCTTGTCTTTCGTTGTTTGGAGCTGGTTTTCCCTCAATGAATCCAAAGTTCATTTTCTATTTTAAGGGAACCCAGTAAGATTTTGTTCTGTGGGAGAGCAGTACAGTGGGGAAACAGTGAGGTTTGGCTTGCAGCCAGAATTAGCTGGAGAATTTCTGGATTTTGGCTGCACTTGCTGTAATAGCAGATTAGTCTATGCTGAGAGATTTATCAGGGCCTGCACAAAATTAGAAAACCAAATCTACTCATGGTGAAAACTTCTCTACCGTGTCAAAGCCTGCTTAGGTATTCTCTGTGCAATCCACCACTACCTAAGACATCTGATGACTGGATCATAGCAAAGCCATCTGAGAAGTCATTTATTTTGACCCTTGGATGAGCTTTCTTGAGTATATTCTAATGAAATCAAAGACAGAGAAAGAACAAAAAAAGTCTAGAACTTCATTCTCTTCACTGTTTCTCCATAGCCTAGAAATTATTCAAGAGATAAGTAACTGAATTTTAATATACATGGCAAAATATGTTTCCATTAATATTTGTGAATGAGCTACAATTATAAAACTCTTTTGCTGTCTCTGATTTTTTTTGCCAAGCTTCTTCCAGGTGGACTATTTCTTGTCATGGGAATTGGCCATAAACACTTTATGCTTAAGCATAAATTTAAGCTAACTTATTCTGGATTTAAATCAGTATATCTCATTTTAGTTCATGGCATTTTTCCTTATTTAAAACAGTACAAATCTCAGCAGTGTGTGATTTGAGTAAAGAGAACTATGGAGGTTCTATGAATAGTCAAAGTCATTTTTTTAAACAAAAAAGCTCTACGCCTATGTCAATACTATTGAAAAATGTTTTGTGTCACAATAGTTAGTGCATAAATATTCATTAAATCTTGGTTTGCTGTAAGGGATTTCAATCATCATTTCTGTACCTTTTTTGCCACTTTGCTCACACAATTTGTATATTTGTATTTTATACTGAGTAACTTTTAAAAGAGTGAAGGTATTTGCATATGTAAGTCAAGTTTAGAAATAAGAAACATGAGAAAGCTATTTCATAGAAACAGCATCAGGAAATTGTGGAGAAATAAAAATTATATCTCATCTCTGACCATGAGGTCATACTACATCCAGTTATGAAAAGTCATTTATATTTATAAGCTCCTACCTCTGTGGTTTTGAAGGAGGGGGAGGGTATTCTTAGTTTGCACGCTGCAAATCACAGAACCAAGGGATTCACTCTTAAGGGAAGAAATTTGTGAGTTATATCAGTCTAAAACTGGATACTGCTCTTAAAACCAGGGTTACTTTATTAAATACATAAATAAATAAATACATAAATAAACAGAAAGCCTCACAGGGATAGAAGGAACAAGTTATTTGCACTGTAGCAAGAAATCCTCAGATCAAGCAGCTTCTTTTCAAAGTGTGATTGTGGAATGTAGCAGCTGCTCAAGATTCTGCTAACTGTGGAAGATTCATGACCAGTAGATTAATTTACTTTTCACCAATTATAATTTATCTTACATCAGACTGTTTACAATTTCTCTGCCATCTACATGCATTAGCACCAGGTTAACGTGCAAACCATGTACTAAATTATGTCCTGGATAAATCTCTCCTGCTAAATACCACAGTCCTTGTCCCTACTTCCCGAGAATAACCTTTGATCTTCGCATCAACAAAAAAAAAAAATAATTACTATCTTTGCCCAACCCAGGACAAGTAATTTCACTCCTAAATAACTGCACAGCTGGAGACAGATGTGTTCTTCTCTCTGGGCATACTCTACAGGGTCTTCCACAAGGCTTTATATCATACTTGTCATTCGTTTATCAGTATCCAAATGTTGTACACTGAAAATGTGTGTAAAACATTCTCAGAATTTCAAACAATAACAAATCAGAATGGGGGAGGGGGAGAAAAGGCTGCAGGAAAAAATAGAAATCTCCCAGCTGTGCAAACTTAAGTAGCAGGATTAGCAGAAAATGCACTCCAAAAGTTACATTTTTGCCATCTTCAGCAAAAGTTGATTAAAGGAATGCATTATCAAATTTTAAATCCAGTGCCAGACTAATAAAAAAAAAATTCAGATCTTCCTTTAGCATGCACAAAGATATCCAGACTATAGTATTCTGTTCAGAGAACTCTCAGAACTTTTTTTTCCCCCCATAACTTGGTATTTTCTGATTAAGACAAAGGACTCCTATATCTTCAATTTTTTCAGTTAAAGAAGATTTTTCTTTGAAGCATATGTGTTAATGTTTGGTTCTGATTTTCTCTTCTATCCTCATGTCTCTTTTAGGCTCTCTGGTTACAATATTTTTATTGTAGAATATTGAAGAATTTAAAGGAGAACAAAAATAGAAAATATGAATTAAAGAAGTATTTTTAACTTGTGAAATTCATTATTACAATCAATATGATTGATCAATTCAATATTACAATTAATTACATGGCTACTGATATATAATTTATTAAAGATAATGAACATAGTTGTATATCCTAATGAGCCAGCTGATATTAAACAAAACTGATGTTCTGATGTCATGTGAATTTGATCCAATATGACATGTGCAACTCAAAATGAAAAAGAAACATAAAGTTAAGCAGTCTGGATAATTAGTATTTTAAATATTTTTTTCTTTTAATTCAGAAATCATTAGGATTCAATCAGAGAATGCCAATCTTGTCTAAATTAGGGAAGAGTTGCCCAACTTCACTAATTTTTTTTCCTGTTCTTTATAACTATTTACTTTGTCTTTGTTCTTCCCTGGTCTCTGCAGGAAGTATGGACAGTCCTGGACTGCCACTCCTTTGTTCAAGTATAACCTTTTCCACCTGACAGTGGCACCTCTCCCAGCTCTCTTAAAACATCAGGGTGAAATCAAGTGGGAAAACAATCTGGAGGGAAAAAAATGAAATGGCCTATTATCAAATGGCCATGTTCAATTGGCTACTCTTCCTATACTCTTGCTATTTGAGAAGCCTGGATAGATCAGTCTTCTCTGGCCGAAACAAAGTTCTCACCCTTGCTGAATGTTCTTTTTCATCCTGGCAGTGGGCTGTTGCCCTCTGTAGATCCATACTAATTAATAAAATCACCGAGGGCTCACCCTGTGGCTCAAAGGACAAATGGTTTGGCAGGGTGATGTCCATGGAGACAAGTCCACTGTGTACTCACCTCCTGTGCAGGACGGCCTCATCCATCCTGCCTGTTAGCAGCAGTCCTCTATCACATACCATCCCTGAACTGAGCCTATGAGACAATCCTAGCTAGCATGAGCCAAACCTGTGTCCAGAGAAAAACCTGCAGTTATTAACCAGCAGTTAGGAGATGGACAACAGAAGAACACAGAAACAAGTTGATCCTGTGTCCCATCCCTGTTAAGCTAGAGCAGACATAGTTACAGTGACTAAAATTGCCGTTCTGCTTCATATTTCAAGTGTATAGATGAGGCAAATGGACAAAATTTTTGTGAGCATTTTCAGATCTAATGTTCATGGTCTTAAAATTTTCTAGTCATAGGCAATTCTCAGACACCACAGTAACAAGGAAAACACAATTTTAACTGGCAGTCATAGAACAGAACTAAAGCAGACAATGCAAAACAAGAAGACAAAGCTCCCATACTTTTAAACTGCTTGCTGAAATACGGTCATGGAAGCAATTCCTTTATTTTCTGCAGTGAAATCTCCTAAAATAGGGAGCTGAACCTGATGAAAATTAGATCAGCTACTATGTGAGGGTCTCACATTACGTTTGCCAGAGAAATGCAATAAGCTTTCTTGGTCTACATCTCTCTAACCTGTCTATGAATGGAAGGCTTCACAGTGACCACAGGGTTCAGAGTCCAGATTACATATCCTGAAGCAACCAGGGAGTATCATATTTTGTATAAAACATTTTTCAGCTAATATGGCAGGCAATGATACTTTCAAAAGCTTGTAAGGGACTTAAAGGTGTAAGCTCCCTTTCCAGCCAGGACCCTGGTCTGTATATAGGGTATAGTCATCAAAAAGCTAAGCACCACAACCCCAAGGGTTTGTATATCTCACTATCCCCAAGAGTAACCAGCAAGACTGAATTGCTGTCTCTGAACAGAAACTGAGTGGAGAACTGACTAAGCTGATGAACAGATACTGCTAAAGAAATTTTTGATGATTCGCCAGAAAAGAAGGCCCTGTGTAACTGGAATTCATGCCATGAATTCCTTTGTGAACTAATATTTTTGCAGTCTTAGGCAGAAAAAAGTGTGGTATTGATGGTAAAAAGTAGTCATGCCAGTGTTCCTTTTTATCCAAAACACAGTGTTAGAGAGCAAGATGTGGTAACGTGGGGTTCAGAGCAGCTTGAGGAGATTACAGCCCACACATCCCATGTGAGTTCTTCAGCCATGAAGGTAATGACCCTCATAATCATAAACATACTTTCTCTCCTACACAAGGATTTAAGTATGCTACTGAAAGAAGAACAATTCTGTCAGACAATACGAAGACCATTTTATCCCAAGATATCCTTCAGAAAAGAAAGTCAACTTGTAATACCTAGTTAAAGCCCATATGGCTGAGACGGGCAAGTTGTGTGGCACATACCTGGGAAAGCAGCGACAGCATGGAGGAACTACAGGAATAGTCCATGGCTGGAAGATGACACTGGCTGCCCACGTTCCCATAGGGTGGAGTAAGCTGGGCTGGATGCTCAGCTAGGTTTCAGGAAGGTCTGGCAGTGTCTGCTTCAGTTCTCGAGTCACCTGCTACCACAGAAAAAACTTGGGATGCACAGTAGCTCATGTGATAGGGTCAGGTGATTTGGCCTCCAAATGAGAGCCTAACTTAAACTGCTCATGAGCAAATAAAGACAGATGGAAAAATGAATGTGCAAATCTTACCATGGTTTAAGTGGCTGGAAACAGCCCTCACAACCACCAAGGTGAAGAAAACATCTTCATTCCTGCTTTTCCATATGGTCTAAGCCAGCATTTGCTGATGTTGGTTTCCACAGCAGGCTGAGCCAGATGGTTCTGCCCCACCCTTTGCTTCCACCCTTTCTACTACACTCACCTGAGCATTTGGCTGGTGTTGTGTTGATCCTGTTCAGCATGCTGAGGGAAAAATGCCTTTTTTGCATCCAACATTTTCTGTTGCATTTGCATGCTGAAATGATTGAGCACAGACAAGGCCAAATAAACTCTGAAAGGGAGAGGTTAGGACCCTGGCAAAGGGTGTCATCTTGGAAAAGCTAAGGCAGCTTATGCTTGCACATCAGCCCATTGAACCAGCAAGGAAACAGGTAGGGAATGCCTGCTGTAAGCATTAAGGCATCAGGCTACTAAGCAAGTGTAACCAGTACTAAAGCTCTCAAGGGGACGTATTTAAGCATTTTATGGGACTTTACCAGAAGAAATTATATTTCAGGCAACTTAAGGATTTAGTGATGCCTGCATGAATGTTTATCTGAATCTATGTTTGTTTTTGCAACATTTAAATAGCATTTAGTTTCCCATATCAATCTGAGGTTTCTGACTCATCATATCAAAGGTCCTATTGAAAATGTTATGGAAGTCCTTAATTAGCCTGGGTATCTTTGAGAATTTTAGCCATTCTATTACCAAACCATTTAAGGCTAATTATAAAGGCTGTAATAATTTCTATGTTGTACAAGAGACTCCTGATTCCAAGTGCCATATATTATTAAGCCCCATTTTATCTAGTACTCAGCTAGAGCCTTTTTGAAAGACAGATTTTAACTGAGTGTGATAAGGTCTGTTTTCTGATAGCTATTACTACCACAGTGCCAGAATAAGTGGCTGAAAAATACATTTATATGAATCGTTTTTAATTATATAACTTACAGTGCTTGCTTTTTTAACTTAGTCTCAGGCAATCTTGTTTCCCAGTTCTTGAGAAAGACATTATAAAAACCCAATCCCTAATTTCCTATTCTCCATTAGGCACTTTTATCCAAACCTTGATTAGATTTCTCTCACTTTCTGAGTGAGGCCCTACGGAGCATCCAGCAAAGCCAACACTCTGCCATTCTCATACTTTTACTTATTCTTCAGATCTTCATGAAGAAGTCTGAAATGCAATTATAACAGTTGTAGCAAAAAATCTGTTGGCCAAAAGGACAATAGAGGATCATATCTTTATATGCATTTTCAGGCATTTTATTTTATTATTAATAATATCTTCCTGTGGATGTCTAATCTCTGAGAAGCAAGAAAAAAAATCTGAATATCAGGTACAAAGAAAATATGAGAGGAAAGCTAAATTCTCAAATTCTATTTCAACAGAATTAAAACAGAAAAATTCATGGGAACCAAGAGGAAAAAGAGTTTATACTGGCATTCTAGTCAGATTTCCATCACCTATTAAAATTGTTAAGTTACAACATATGTAGCTTTTCATCAAAACAACAAGAGTAAGATCAGAAATAATCAAAATTAAAGACTTTTCAATTGCCAGTACAACCCATGAAATTAAAATCTGGGCTTTTTATATCTTTCCATTATTTGTCATTGAGATAAATGCTTGCTGTTGGATACATTCTGAATCCAGGTTTTCTTCCTGTGCACACAGCACTATATGACATGGGAAAGCTTCATTTTTCACTGCTGCAATGAGATGACAGTGTAAAATCTCTAGGTGATGCCCGCCAAACATAGTAACACCGCTCCAAAATGTCCCAGCTGCAGATCTAGCCCAAGGACCGGAGCTTCGAGTCTTAGGCATGACATCTCAAAAAATAATTAGCAAAGCAACATAAAGTAGTAACAAAATACAAGCCCAAGCACCACTGTTTTCTTGCAAAGGCATTGACACCTTTTGACGAAGTCAATTTGAGCTGATACAGGTGGACACCTGTGCTCAACAATCCCAAAATAACAGCAAAACTTGTTCAAAGGAGGACAGGGGGGCCCTAAAGTATGTGTTATATGTGCAGTCCTCCAGGGAGAAGTCTTGTTCTACTCTTGAATGCACAATGCTGCATACACTGTCTGGAGAACCCACAAATCAGCCAAGCACAGATCCGTCACCCAGAGAGACGTGGCTTTTTTCATGGGATTTTTACCTATCTTCTAGGGAATTCAGAAAGAGGAAAGCAAAATGTAGAGCTTGGGACCTTCACATTGTGTTCTGACCTTTCCAGCAGTGTACTGAGTCCATAAACCGATTTGTTTTGCTCAGCGGTTCTCTGCTTTTTTGAAATGGATGGAGTGAAAGAGGCTCCATCTATTTCTTACGCCCTTTCCAAAGACCAATTTTTACCCCAACAACAGACTTTTTCTTTATTATACATGCAAATAAAGCACAGGAAAAATAAACATCACATGGAAAGACACACAGATATACAAGTGCTGAGAACATATGTTAACAAAGACATCTAAAACCATTTCTCAATGATAGTGTGTGAAGAGGAAAAGTGCTCAGATATCAAAGGGATGTGCATGGTAGAGTCAATAATGTATTGAATACAAATTCAATATGCATTACAGTTCACCAGTGTAAACAGGGTTAGAACGGGAAAAGTTAAGAAGAAAATTAAGAGAAATATGTTTTTTGGGGCATCTGTATTCTTCACTACAGGCGTTTGGTCCCTTGGGGTGTTCTGACCCTACTTTTTGTTGTGCAGAAGATGAAACAAATATGTATAGCTAGAAACCAACATAAGAGCTAAATCCTTCTGGAGTTATCTTCTCACTAATAGGTTAACTGAATGCACAGTCTTCTTGCTCCAAGCTATTTTAAGATAGTTCTCTTTCTCTTGACCTTTTAGATGAGGTCTACAGTTACGTCTACCTTTCTTTTTGTTCTGAAAATAATTGCAGAAATGGTAGCAATGAGTATTCTGATCCAGCAAATTCACCATGACTTTGGAGATGGGCTTCTGAAGTGAACAACTGTAGATGGCCCTGAGTGTGCACAAGCCCCAGACCATTTCGTTTTTAGTGACACTCAATATCCCGATGGAGTTATACAGTAAAGGATATTACTATAACCAATGACATATATTTCTTTCTCGTTTATTCACTTTTAGGTCATGAGGGGAATAAAGATCAACAAAACTACAATGTCTATTTAGGCATTTATTTCAGTTCTCTCTGCCCTGCACCTTGCATTAACATGTAAGCCTGTGCAAAGACTGCTACAGTACCATGAATCATCCCACTAAGTCACTAATTAGAGAAAATTCCTCTCAGATTCAGTGAGTCATCAGCTCTGCACATTAAGTTTTTCAGACTTTTTCACAATATCTAGAAAATCCTCAGGACAAGAAGAGTAACTTTCCATAGACTAGAGAAAGTCACTTGAAGGGAATAAACAAAAAAAAATTTCTTTGTTAATGACTAAAGGAGTTCTTTAGGATTTAAAAAACTTAATACCTTGAATTGAAGTGAGCAAATTAGAAAAAAGATACAATTTTCTAATGAAGGAATATTCTTCTAATTAATATAGCTATCAGATGGCACGTGTTTACATATTTGCATTTGTATATGCAAATAACAAATATGCACGAACAGGACTATCTCTTATGTGAGCCCCTCAGATAATATTAAGGTATTTTTCCTCTCAATTCTTCTTTGATGCTGGTAAATGTTTTATTATTGTGCTAAAAATGAGAACTGAAAGAGGCAAACAAATCCATGAAAATTTTGGTTTATCACAAAAAGAATTGTATGGCAGATAAGAATTCAGAAACAAACCAACAGCCTCTTATGCCACAAACAGCACTATTTTTGCTCTGCTTAATGGATCTGAATGTCAAAATGTCTCACAAAGCCTAATTAATTTCACTTGCTCTTTATAAATGCATGACAAATCCATGCAGAGATGGTATATTTGTTTTCCAAAATTTCATTGTGACTCAATGATAGAAGCAGGGAAGCAATCCAGAACTTTTAAGCCCATCTCATTTTCTTGCACCAATGAAGCTTCTGACTCTACTTTTATGCCCTTTAAACTGTACCTGAAGTTTTAATAATTTTTATGAAATGAACTGGATAAGTGACTCCAAATATCAGTCTGTAGCCTTTCCAAAATTAACTGACTAAATTGCTTTTATAGTCAGCTGACAGTCACTCCTGTCATTTCTTTACTGTCCTGATAGAAATGGGAAGAAAAGACCCATATGTATTAGAACATAGCCAAGAGTTAAAGTGAGTCTAATATGAAAATGATACAATTTCCTCTTGGAAAATCTATCCAATAATTTCTAGTAATTTGAAGATCTACATCTTTGTGCATAACCAAAGGTGAAATAAGGTTAAAACTTTACTAGCTAGGCTGTATTTATACTGTAGTAGACTCTTCAAAATATCTAGCATACAGTCTTGACCTTGGAAGAGACTGAGAATGCAAGTGCTGTCAGTGGTACTGACAGTACAGTACTTACACAAAACTGAGTCAGCATCAAAAATGTCAGCAGAAGATTTTCTGTTTTAAATTAATCCTCTTAACATTTTCATTGGAAATGTGTGTACATTTCAACATTAGGCTGCCAAAGTTAAGGAATTCTCAGCTCTGCACAGATGATTGCACTGTGTGGTTAACCACTTCACTGCATCTCTGGACCACTGCATAAAGCAGGGGAGCAGTCACCTTTTCACAGAAGTAGGACCCTCAGAGTTCCAATGAACCAAAGATAAAAATACTCAGAAGTACTCCTGACGGGATGTTAGTCAGAAGATGGTGCTATTATAACAGAACTTCTAAGGCAGCTGAGTCTCTACAGGAAAATGCAAGAGAAAACAAACCCCAAGTGCAAATTAAAAGCTGATTTCAGTGCAAGCTGATGCCCTGTGTGTCACTGAATACACCTCACAGAAATGCACTCACTAGGACAGCCTTTAATTCTACCCCTTGGCTTGCTTGCATCAAAGGGGAAATGCGCAGGAAAACACACTTTAAATTGCCATTCAAAAACTCTTGCACACCCATTTGGATCTTAGCTCATTTCAGCGACCCTCAAATGATAACAACATTTTTATGTATTTCTGCACCACATAGTGTATTTTCATGTCAGTATATAGGTTCTGACTGAATTGCTGCTTGTATTCAAACAACTTGGAAACAAGCAGTAAAACAATTTTATGGCATCTGGAGCATTATTAGCTCAAATATCTACATAGAGCCACTGTTTGTGTCATATAGAAATAGCTTTGAAAACACTTCCTTTTGTCTTTATTGGGGGAAACAATGGAGGATGCCCAAATCTTCATAAACAGAATACTAAATTTTCTGCAATGTGAAAAGTTTGCATTTTGACTGTGAAGGAGAAAAAGCTGATGTTGGTGGGAAAATGAGGAAACAAACATATAAATAGTAAAACATCTGCTTGCAAGTAAAAGAGCATGGTAATTGCCTACACAACAAATGGGTAATTAGAAATGCATGAAATTAGAGCAGTGCACAGAAAAGCTAATTGTAATAATTGATATGTTGAGTGATATGAATTCTGTAGTCTTTGGCCAATTGTGAAAACTAGATTATAGAGAAAAAGGCAGAACCACTAAGCAGAAAAGACCACAGATGTGTTTTACTGCCTGACAGAGATCTCTTCCTTCCTAGAAAAGCCATAGTGCTGCTCTTAATATCTAGAATATAATGAATGTACATGTACATAAAGAAGACCAAACGGGTGTTCTCATCATGATGCAAATATGTTAATGGAAGAGGTTCCCACTCCTGGCTGCACTCCAGTGCCCCTCTGAAGAGCGTTACTATTGAGTAAGCTTTTAGTGGAACAATGTGTTAAAAAAAATTGCAAAAATCACATCTGTGAGATGAAACAGCTTGATAGCCTGACATTGCTTGAAAGTTCAAGCAGACCGCTCTCCTGGAAGGCTGATAGGCCTTAGTGTTTAGAGTCAGGGCAGTGCCATGAAACTAATGACTGTAAGGAGAATGATATAAAAGCTGTATATCATGTTTAGTTACCTAATTAAAACAATTTAAATTTGTACATTTCACCTGATTTCTGCCTTAACTATTATTATTTGGCTCATTTCTTTCAGCTTTTTTCAGCAGCAAAGGTCAGCTAGGGGAAAAGATTCAGAGGAATGAGAGGGAAACCTTGTAGGAAATATTTTGCAATTAGCTATTCTTAGCTATTATTAGTTACTTAGCTATTCTAGAGTAAAACCAGAGGAACACTGCTGCTTCTAATGCAGCGTGTATTTACATCATGGGAAAAACTAAGGGAATGGGAAAAGAGACAGTCAGTGGAAATGGGGTGTAACATGATTGAAGAGAGGGGTCAAGTTCTTTCCTGCCAAAAATGAGCAAACCTCTGTGAAAATGTCAGTGAAGCTTCACTCAGAAAGGTCAGGAGATTTTTTAGCCAGAGTAGGAATTTCACAATGAATGTTTCTGGTTTTGAAATAGAGCCATAACTTTAGGCACTTTTTATGAATAAATGAAAGAATTTTCAGTGGGCTCTACTGTGCACCGTTCTATGAGACACTTCTGTTTCCTTGCTGGACAGCCCCTGTGTCTGCACTGTGTTAGAGAAGGGAACCCTGCAGCTTCCAGGCTCCTTTCCACAAATGTGGGCTGCTGGCTCCTCACCGAGTACCTCAGTGCCCTGCAGCCACAGCCCCTGCCAGGCTGATGGGGCTTCTGCCAGGTGTCAACACAGTCCTGGCTTCTCTGCACCAATGGCCACTTCTACAGCACCGGTGTGAGCACTGCAGATCTCCAATAATCTTTTAAAAACCTCTTTGATAACTGCTTTCATGATTGTTTTTAAAACTTCTAATAAAGTTTGGGAACTTCCACATTCAGTTCAGTTCTGAAGCATGAAATTAATTTCCCATCATTTTAAGTTACCTTCAGCCATATTTTGTTGTAGATGAGTGAGAATAAAGAGTAAAAACATAAGGCCTTATTTAAGGGAAGAAATCTGAGTATTAAGGAGTTAATTGTATTCTGGCATGAATAACATTCTGATTACCTCACTGTCCAATATGGGTAAACAGAAAAAATCAGAAATATGTTTACAAGTATTTCAAGGGCACTATTGATTTTGATAGGTTTTGTATGTGCATCAGTATATCTGAGAATATTTATCTGGTCCTTGGATACATGTCCTGAGGTGCACAACATGAGTCCTGCTAATTAGAAACTCTAACATTTTGACTAAATTTCAAAACATGAAATGTAATCAGGCTCAGTAGTTTGCTAAAAACTGTTTGCTTTACAGGGAATAGAAGTAGCTATATTAATTCCATTTCCAAAGAGGAAACCAGTTAGGGAGTTTTTTTCTTGCTAAATGCACAAATCCTTTTCACAGACAGGCTTTGTGGAACCCTGTGCACTTACCTACATATTTTTATCCACAAGAAGTCATAGCAAGACAGCAAACCAAGAAAAATCTGAATGCATGCAAAAATGAAAGAAAAAGTAAGCAAAAAGATTTCTCAAAGATTCACATCCCAGTTAAACAAGTAACTGACTTGGCAGGTCTTGTCTTTGTTCTGTCCCTGCAGCACAGTCTAGGAAAGAGCACTCCCAGTGGGAGCTGTTATTCTTGAATAATAAAACAGATAACATGCAGAGAAGGCTGAAAAGAGCCATTGCAGAGGTTAAGGGAGAAACACTAATTTTGGAAAGGAATCCCAGTGGTGGATGTAAAATTTGCCCGAATAAAAGGGAACACACGTTCTTGTGGCAGAACAGCTCAGCAACCAAGAAAATAACCAGGCATGAAAAGCTTTATTTTCCAATTAGATCAGTTAAGGGAGTTTGATATGTGGACTGTGTTTCTCCACCATGTCTTGTCCAACCTTTGGTCTCTCTGCATTTGAGTAGCTCCAGGTTCAAGCCTGGACTTCTCCTTTGTCAAAGAATTTATGGGGGCAGAGATGCCAGAAAGATCTCCCCACAAGGTTTTCTCCTTACAATTTAGTCAAAGACCTTTCTCATTTTCACAAGTGTTTCTGCTCATAAGTCAGCTGGAAACCCAGAAGACATCAGGACAAGTTTTACAGAGATCTGCTCCCATATCTCTGCTTCAATATTATTCTCTGAGAGCTGTTCCCTAGAAAATTTGTTGCTCTCACATCTCTAGCCAACATCTGGCCCGAGAACCCCTGCTACACAGATATGAACACTGTCCCAGTCTTAACGCATTGCTGAACTTCCCACTGAGGAGGAGGAAAATGTAAGAAAGTGGAGGGATGTAACACTGCCTGCAAGTCTACTGGTACAGATTTATGACCCTGTTGAAAAGGTGCTCCAAAATCTGCTGCAAGATAATCTCTGTTGGTTCCCTAGAAGTAGCTTTTAAATACAACCACTCCCACATTGGAAAGGCGTGGTCTACATTCTGCAGAAAAATAACCACGAGAACAGAAAAGTACTTTGTAAATGCAAAGTATAGGTCCAGGTAACCCCTAAGACTGCCTATCTTTCCTTAAGGTTCTGAGCTGCACAGACAGAAGTGCCAGGTGTATGCATCACTCTCCAAGATTGTGCAACAGGGTTTAGAACACTGGGACACTGCAGGTCTGGTTGTCTTTCCTACACTGCCTCTCATCTGCTCTTCTCTTTGTCGAGCCTGTCCAATTTTCTGTACACCTCAAGCTTAGCAATACTAACAAACACATACTTGTTTTGTAAAGCATTAACATCTGCTAAAGCAATGAAAATATTCATTCATATTAATAAGAATAATCGGTGGTGCCTATTGGAAGCAAAAGCGTACGGGAAGAGAACAGAAAGTATTTAGCTGGAAATATAGCAGTTGGGAGAAGTGTCTGTCATGTGTTATAAATGTGGAAAGCAGAATACAAAAGGCCCATTTAATTCACATGAGATTCACGACCCCTCGTATACCACGTTTGGTGCTGATTTATTTGAATTAAGATGGCCAGAAAACCTCCTCTCACTGTTTTTTGTTGAATTATTTAGTTCAGTTTTCTTTTGTTTTTAATCAAGCTCTTGCTCAAGCCCTGTGAGTAAGAATTCAGTAACACATTGTAAATCACATTTTGCAAGTTCTGTGACTTCAGATGAGATAGTAAAAGATAATGCTGTATAATTCACATGTGGCTGGTTTGTCACTCAGGCACCACATGTCAGATTCTCCCTCTACACAGATGAATGCATGAGCAAAAAAGCTGTAGATACTGCAAATAACATAATTTTAACATCCTGGTAAATAGAATGCTTTGGTTGTTGCTGATACAATTCAGAGTCTTATGAGTACAAGCCTCAACCATTTTTTAACAATCTTTGACTCAAATTCAATTTATCATGAAACTTTTCCAAATGAGGAATTGACAAAAACCAACAACCAATCAAAACAAAACACAAGAAAGACACACTCAGCAATCCAACCTTTCCCAAGTAAATGGCAGAGAAAATTGTATTTCAAAACAAAAGTGTGACATCCCATCATGATAACAAAAGATTTCTCAAAGCTTCACATATAAAATAAACATCTGAGTAAAACTTTTTCAACAATGTAATGTTATTTTTAAGGTCTCAGGGATTGTCACTGACTGCAGTTGCTCAAACAAGGTCTAAGCAGAATCACTGTCCTAAAACTACTCTCTAGTCTTTGGAGAGAAATAGGTGAATTGCAATCCAAAAAAGCAACTTCTCTATGTTGTCCCTAAAGAAAGTCTCAGTTAAGGTGTCTGCAGCACAGATGTAACTCATACCACTCATGGATCTACCATTTACCAAAGTGAGGCCCCAGGTGGTCTGACAATTGATTCACATCATAATGTAAAGACAAAGGACTGTTCTATAGTTTTATACGTCCCAGTACGCAAAACAAAAAGCTGCACTGTCATGTGCAGCTAAAAAGGACTGGGTTCTTATTCCTAGAGATACCCAGGCTCCTCATGTGGCTCCATTTTCACTGCCTACCTAATCCCTCACACAAATGCATATTTACCTACACAGACAACTGCAGAAGGAAGAGCCATGGCATTGTTAAGGATGTATCAGTCCGAGCAACCTTTCAGATAGATGCACAGTGGAATGAGCTATGATCATCGCTTTGTTTGAAGACATCCACACCAGCGACTCTCCAAGATCTCTCTAGCTGGGCTTTGCACTAATCTGATATATTGCTGTGTTGTAAGCTACCAGACAGCTTTGAAACACTAATTCTGTACTGGGCTTCTTCTGGGTGTTTTTGGCTTTCAGCCATTGAGGTTCCTGATGTTAAGGATGCCAAAAGCTTAAACATCTTGAAAAAAACCAAAGCTCTTGTGTCCTAAATGATAATGGAATAATCTTCATGACTTGAGAAATAGATATAGCTACAGACAAGGGTATATTTTCATATAGTTATGTACCCATTGCATTAAATCTAAGTGTGTATATATTATGCATAAATATATCTAAAATAACAGATATTTGATAGGACCAAGCAAAAGAACAAAAGGTCTTCTGTTAGTAGGTACTACTGAAGAAGAGCTTACTTGAACAAGTTTACATGAAAATATGCATATATTTACTTCTCCAGAGCCTGCAAAATGTTTGGTGCCACTATCCTTCATTTCAACCAGAGGAATGACCAGTCATGGATTTATTGGGAATTTTAAAAACCATTTCTCCTCTCTAGTGTATTTTGAGTAGAGTACTAGCACTTGGAGGTATGATTTGAAGGCATGATTTTTATTAGTCGTGTAGATGGTTCACCACCTGCTGTTTAAGAAGCAACAAAATAAAAGTAATTTTGCAAAATGTCTGTACTAAAAATGAACTATAACAAAATCTATCCATAACCATTGGTGATCTGCTTTTCCTTTTAAAAGGATACATCAAGTCAGTGTCATTTTGTCATGTGTCTAAGAAGCAAAGCCACAGCAGAGTAAAATATTATTACAGGTTTATTATGTCTCAAAATATAGAAATATATTCCAACAGCATATTTTAAAGAATAATATAACAATAATCTTCAGCTTCTTAGTCTCAAAATGGTACACCATTATTTAAAAATATATTACTTAATGTACCCAAAATTTAGGCTCCATCAAATTCCATTTAGAATAAATTGAGTTCAAAAAAGCATATCCACCCACCCAATTTATACAAAAAACAGTAATTCCTTTTTTTTTTTTTTTTAAACAGAGAACTTTAACTTTTCTAAGAAGGTAATTCAGATGGAGACCTATTTTCATATACACTCTTGTGCATGAACTGCAACTAAATGTAGATATGTAGGCAATGTCAGTACAAAATACAGATGGGAGTGTAAAATGGTACTGTTCTATTAAGGGGAAAGAGTTCCCAAGGCTGAAATCAGAACTGCTTTTTTTTTTTATTTATTTATTTTAGCGTATGCATAGAAAGGATTTATGTATTACTCCAATAGCAAGATAAAATAAATTAGTTTCTGCAGAAATGATGGCTGCCTATTCACATGCATACACACAGTCACACACACACGCTGATTTTATCAGTCTGTAATCATCTGAGTTTTCTGAGATATGTTTTAAATAACCAGAGAAGTCAGAGTTTACACGAATAGACTGCTAAGAAGAAACTTACAAATTCTATCCATTTTAGCAACTCTTTGAGAATGGTTTAAAGGATGCATTTTTAATGAAGGGAATTCATTATAAAAGCATATGTTATAATTAACCATGTAATAGAGAGAAAAACATTTCTATTTTTCCATTTTCATAACACTAAAATAAAGGGGTACCCAAAGACATTAAATGCAATTAACTCAAAATAAACATATGTGTAGTGGTGGTGGGAATGGTAATCTGAAATTGGTTGTGTAATTCACAGCCAAAGGCTTTAACTTCAGGCCAAAATTTAGTGGGATTAAAAAGTTATTTATATGTATTCAAGAACTATCAAAGTTGCAATAGTTAATGCTAAATAAAAGGAAAAATATCCCATATTAAGTCTCATTATTTAAACCAATCCCCACCTGATAGAAAAGCAGATGGGACTGAAAGTAGGCTGCAGCTTCTTATGAAAGATATTTTTTATCTTTTCCTGAAAACAGCCACCACTGAGGGTAAGATTTTTGCTTAAAACAAGTGACAGCTGCTGCATCGCCTGTACCTTCCCTTGCACACTCATAAAACACATCCAGAAGTGGGAGCTAAATAAAGCAAAGCACTTCTATACCCTGTATTCTGTATACTTTGTGTATATAATAACTTGTGTATGTAATGGGAAGGCTTGTGTGGTTTTTTGTTTGATTTTGGCTTGGATTACACTATTATAAAGATACCTGCCAGACCAATGTAGTAGATAATAAACTGATATGATTTGAGGTAAGAACATTGTAGTTCAATTTTTAGTGTTAACTTGGAAAGTCACAGATAGAGGAAAGAGTCTGTCTACATGGGATTTCTGAAGCCTGGAACCTTTTACAAACTCTGCATCACACAAGCCAAAAAGTAACATACTCCTCCAGTAACTCATCCTGTTAAAGAAAACAGTTATAACAATTATGTGCAATTTTTTCACTTCTATTTTTTGTCTGTTATTTATTTACTTAAGCACGATTCAACATTTCACTTTTTCTAATGGAGCAGAACTTCTAAAAGAAAAAATATGTTTAGCCAAGCAGTTTTGTTTAGTTTTTTTCCTCCTGTGCCTTTTCTAAATAAATATCTTGCCACAGTTTTCATTGGCACAATATGACCAAATGCATTTTAGTTCCTCTAACAATACAAAGCAGTTACAGAAGTTCTGGAGTTTCTAGTTTAAAAAAATTCTATACAAAAAGGCTTTGCTTTACAATATTGAAATGGGATAAAGCAGATTTCAGTATGGTCAATTGAAAAATTAATTTGTGAACTTCTACTGCATAGTGAGGTGACCCATTAAATAAACGGTTCTGAAATTTTGCTCATACAAAAGAAACTATATACTTTTAAATAAATAAAAGCTACTATATACATTATACTGTACAATTAAATGAGAGATGACATGAAATGGAATAAATTTAGGCCTGCCTTTTCATCAGCAAGGCTCATATCTTGACTTTATTACAATTTTGAATAAAACCCTCTGCTTTAGATTATTTTTTTATTTTAGTGGCAGCCACATGAGCGCACCACCATATTCCTGTATTTTTTTAAAATAACATTGGAACTGTCATCAAAGTAGAGCACGGAGATTGCGTTCAGTTTTGTTGGTGCACAGCATGGCTTTGGTACATGATCAGGGAACATCAAGTGAACCTGAAAGACAGATGAATACATAGCTCATATATCAAACACAGAGGTACAAGGACAATGTCAGTGCAAAACATGTCTTTGCAATTCAGCGAGGGCTGTGGTCACAAATTTTCCTGGGTTAGCAACTTTAAAGCACGGCTTACCTCCAGCACATTTCTCTGATTTCAATTGCGCGGGCAGAGTTGTACAATAAAAGCAGATGCAGAGATAAATGAGGAGAAGCAGCCAAGACAGAAAGTTTTTAGATGAAATTTAGAGGAGAATTGGAGTTAGGCAGCTGCTCAATATTTAAACATATTGTCTGTACCATCTTTGCTGAGGGCAGGGCATAATATGAGGGCAGGGCATAATATGAAGCAAAGGCTCAAGCCCCAGGTCTCACCAGGACCCCAGCATGTGCTAAAACGCTTTCCTGTGTTGGGGGCCCAGTGTGGAGGAAAATCTATTGCGGACAGCAGAGGCTGCGCAGGCAAAGCCTCATAATGAAACTATTTTCAGCCTATGAAATGGTAAGATGTGGGGTCTCAGACAGTATGAGTGCTTTAAGGTCTTATCTAGGTACCAGTGGATCCAATTCTATTTCCACTGAATTAAAAATTGGTTCATAAAGTGGGTGCCAGCTGGACAAAATGCTTGGAGGAGGGGCTGAAGCAGAGAAGTCTTTATGTTCACCAGGCTGAAATATATCAATGAAAGGTTAAAGAGAAAGAAAAGAGTTTTGAAAAGTGTCCCAGAACAAACAAGATCTAGTGGAAATAAAGTGGGGGAAATGCAAGTTCTTTGTACTTGAAAGAAGGTTGGATGTAATATTCTACACATGCTGAAGACTTGGAAACTGGGGAGGCCAGAGAAGAGGGAGTTTGTAATAGAGAGGGCAAGAGATTATTAAGGCATGGATGAAGACTTCAGCAGTAATAGGTTTCATTTGTATGTTAAGTCCTAGTAAATCTGTTAGAGCCATCTGTCTTGCAGTGATATAAAGCCAGAGCCTTTGCCAGACAACAGAGAACAGTCTATCAGGAAACGATTTTTACATAAGAGTTACCATGAGAAGGTCTTTTGAAATGTGCAATAATAAATCCTGAAGTAGCAGTTTTGTAACCGTTTAGACACATATTTAAAAACTATTTAACAAATGAATAGCAAAGCATTGGAGAAAAAAATTGTTGTGCCCCACCTAGGCAGATGTTTGTCCTGCCATAAATCCTGGGCCCATCAGTCCCTGCCACCCCTGATGGAAGATCCATGGCCCCACAATACCCTCATGGAAGTGATGTCCACAGCATTTTCAAGAGTTTACCCCAAATTCAGTGCAAGCCAACCTGATATCCACTGCCTTGCACGACCAGGAAGTCAGTGCTAACCCTGTGCCTGTTCTGAGGGTGATGGAAAGCAGGAGAGGAGAAGAAAGTTTATAGAGCTCATTAAATGCACCCTGTCTTTTATTTAAATGCATCTGTATTCTCTGTTTGCCTGAGTTCAGTTGCAGAAAAACAAGAGAGAGATAAAGTGAGGTACTGGCCCAGTGTTTCTCCTATTTCTTGTTACAAAAGAAAATAAAAAAGAATCAGTAAAGTTTGGAGGGGTACCAAGGAACAATCGCTTCCCAGCCCAAAGAGTAGGCTTTTTCAGAATGGTGTAATCAGTATGGCCGGGAGATGACTGCATTTGGATTTGGGTGGAGCGTATGAATAATTGCTTCCCAAGCCATCCCCATGTGCACACCTTGTGTAAATCTGAATTTTGTATAATTTAAACCAGAAAGCATTCAACTACTGTTATCTCATCTAATTTATGTACAGCTAAAATTTAATTAGCCTCATGATTTTTGGCTGCACAACTGAATGCATGTACAGTACATGCAGAGGGAGACACACAATTCCAAAATGGCCATAAAAAGGGGAAAAATTAAGTATCCAATTTAAAAAATAGGACAAACTACGCACATTTCTTAACAATGGGAAAATAACCACTTTTGGACAGGAAAGACACAAAAGAGAAAGTAGCACTGGGCCAACTCTTATTTAACAGTCCATAATTGCAGGAGGGAACTCTAACCTGGGGATCTCAGCAATATTGGCAACTTTTCTGGACAATGTTTGCTAAACTATTGCTTTGCTGACCTACTTCTTTTCATCTCAGGACTGCAGATATTCTGTTCTTCCTTGTCTTCTAAGCACATTGTTATATTCCTTGCCAACTGGCATTTTCTGTTCCCTTTCATCTGAACCCCTTAACACACTTCTACATATTTTCAACCTCTGACATTTTCCCCTCTTTTTGTAAATCTTACTGACTTGAATTCTAGTTTAGAGGAATAATGTTGCATTGGTAACTGGCCTTGGAGAACGTGAGTAAATGAAAAGTTGAATGGAAGGGAAAAGGTCTCAGCACATGCTGAGTTTTTAAAAATGCTCCTTTCATGTAGAAATACTTGGCAATTTTCACAAACAAAATTTGTTTTCTATCAGAAAGAAATCAAACTTTATTTTTGTTTGTTTGCTTGTTTGGTTTTGGGTTGGTTTTTGGTGTGGGGCTTAAATTTGAGGGGGATGTTGGCGCCGGTATCCCAGGCACTAACTCCACTCATTTCTCAAGGGGGAAAGGTTTTTCAGGTCCAGACTTTTAATGTGAAAATAAAAGAAAAAGATCACTATCCATGGACAGACTAATTAGCATAATCTGATGGTCAGGATACCTTACCATTATCAGTTTAAATCAAAGGGAACCTTAAATTCATGTTTCTCTAATTGCAGTTGAGTGCCTTGATCTTTCCAGAAACTAACTGGGGATGGCAACCCTTTCCTGTTCTCATTTCATGCTGTTGCTCCCTCCTTGTGTATTATTTCTCATTCCCCTCCTTCTTAAAATCATTCTGCTGATACCAGTGGTATTCAGAGTCAGTTCTTCAGCTGGCATAGGTGAAAAATCAGTTTTTGACCAGACTGACCAGACTTTGGCCTCACAACATTACATTTAGTCATAGTCTAAAGGTCATGATTTCTGTAGCTGAACGCTGCTGGGGTAAAGGAGGCCTAGCCAGCTGCCTCAACTAAGATCATCTTTTTGGCTGCTCCAGCTGAGGCACAGGACTAATATAAGAATTAGCAGAGGCAGAAAGCTGGCTGCAAATCCCCTTTTGCATGTACCAGGCAGAGCAACAGATCCAAACACACTTATTTTTAAATTGCATTTGTAAGCCAGGCATGACTGAACACAATTTCTTACATGCAAATGCATCTGTTTGCAAAGCTTCACATTAAATTACAGTGTAAGAGTCTCTGCCAACAGCTGACAACAGAGGTCCACAGAGTGGCCAAGTGTCATCATTTCTGGAAGGTATAACATGTAGATGTTAACACTGAGCTTCAATAAGCTGCAGAAACTCTTGGAAGTCAGACCAGGGGGCCCCTTTGGTTGCTGTCTACACAATTCTCCAGTAATATAACACAGTCTTCTCATGTGCTATTGCATTTGAAATGGAGGTGAAGCCTACCACACAGGCCACTCTGAGCAGCTTGTCCTCTCTCCAACAAAATCACTAAAGCAGGTTTTTGAAATGAGCTATGATTTACCCAGAAATAATCAAAATTCAGTCACAGTAAACAGAAGAGTCAGACTCTAAGCAAAGACACAAACAACTGCAGCATAGGCAACTATAACACAGTCAGAGGCATACCAGAGTCTGAACAATGGCATGGTTTGTTGCATTCATGTGGGCATTGAGGGGGAAAGAACACTCTCCATCACAGTAAAACGCAGCGTAGCCCTCTGGTGCAATAATCCAATCCTAAAACAAGAACAAATAAATCCACTCTTTATATTTTCTCACTCAGGGAATTTATAACTATATCAAACTAAGACTTTCTCAATGAGAAAATGAACTTCAGAAGGTGGCATGTGAAATGAATGTTTTTGTTTTTTTTTTAAAAGTACTTGCTTTTTTCATGAAAATTGAGATGAAAATTAAATTAAACTTAAAAATCTGTATTGAATACCAACCAGTGAGGCTATAAGGGAGATTAAAGATTAAAATATATTTGCAGAATACTTTTCCTTCCAGGCTAAAAATCTTGAGCACTTCTTGGTGCAACAAAAGTAATTAGAATGCATTCTCCTCCTTCAGCTTACTGAATACTGTTAACTGTATTATTGCATGATACTGAGGGTTGCTAGTGATTACCCGTTGGCATGTCAATGAATCATACATTTTCAGTATTTCAAGCAACACAGCATGGGCAAAAGACCACAAGAGGGAAAATATTTTAAAATGTTAATGAAAGCTGTGTATTTAGTTTGCTGAATTCCTCCTTTGCCAGGTAATGAAGGTGCTGCAGAGAGGATCAAGTAGCTACTTCTTGGGATTTTTATCTTTTCTTTTTTCTTGTATCTTATTTCACTCTGGGTTTCACTGATCAGATATTGTACAGTGTAGCTCTGGCTTTCCAGCTGAAACTTTTAATTCTTATAGTAGTTTTTGTGTTAAAAACAGATTTTCTTTTTTCTATGGCTACCTTGGCCATTATGGCCACTGACCTGAGAGCCTGGCACATCTTGGAGCATACCAGAATTTACACAGTTTTAAAAAAATTTAAACCTGTTGATACCTGGGGAAAAAAAACCCCTGTAATCTAGAGACAATGGCTCACTTGTTCAGTGGCCTGAGTTCAATACCACAAGCCTGCTCTGTGGCTCTGGACAGGGTAATTATGCTTTGCAGGCTTGGGAAAACATCCTCTGCCTACTTCTTCAGGCTGCTGTGGGGATAAATATACTACAAAATATCAGACAGGATAATGAGGCCATATGAGAATCTGAGCTAGATACATAAAGGATGAGCTGTCACTAAAGAGGTAGCATACTTCTTCTCCTCATAGATTTGTTCTACTCCTGGAGAGTTGTTTTAAAATAATTCAGAGAAATGTGAAATGCACAGACAGCCATCCCTGAGTTCTTACCTACATAAGCAATAGTTACAGGGTGCTGATGGCCTTCTTGTTATTTCTTTACATAGAGTTCCTTGCTTTCTGGAAAAAAACCCTAGACTGATCTCTATTTTCTTTTCCCATAATACAGTGCCTTCTTCAACTTCATGACCTTTTACTGCAAGTACATTATTTTTTTGTTAATGTATGGCAGGATGAGTTTTCCTCAGAAATTATATAAAATTAGCTATGGTGTTGCAAAGATCACTGAGCACTGATCCAAGATTTATTTCCCGAAGGACCCTAGCCCAGCAAAATCTCTATGACCTGGAGTAGACAGCAGTGAACCAGGGAGGTTTAAATCTGAACTAGTGAAAATTTAAAACATTGTATTACTTGTTGTGGGGATTTTGGTTTAATTTACTGCAGATTCACTCATCTCTTGAACAGTAGTTCAAATTTATCTTTATGTTAATGAATCCAAATCATAAAGCCACTGATGTATGCAATGTCTTTGAGAGATGAACTAAACAAGATAAAGTTATATTGATAGAAATACTGATAAGGATTTGTTACAAAATGCATTTAAAGAATTTGTCTCTCATCATTGAAATACTAATTTCCATGAAGAAAACAGAGTGTAAGTAATGGGAAACTTTAAAATAGTTGTTCCAGTTTGAACTGATGGGAAAGAGCATTTATAATCTTACCTGCCATCCTAAGTCTCGGAAACTCACATAAAGTTCATGTTTCTTACATGCTTGCTTTTGCTCGCTTGTGTTATAATCTACAGGAAGTAAATAACATTAATAAATTATTTGGAAGCATTGCTAGAACTGACAAGCTTTATCTATTTTTGAGATCCTGACCAAGCTGTACAAAGGAAAGGAAAACCATACTGTCATTTATATTCCTAGGGTTAGTTGTAAAGGCAACGTAAACCTGGAAATTCAGAATTAGCATAGTCAGACTGATACAATTTTGGTATACTGGCAAAATAATGCATACAGCATTAGGGAAAGCAGGTTTACAAGATGTCTGTTTGCTGGCTAGCTGGGGAACACCTCTGATAATATCCACACAGGTAATCAAAGAGGACAAGTGAGACCCTGATCCAAAATATGGGGACGTCGTCTGTAGGTTGGCATGTTTTTTATTGCTAAGTAAAGAAAGCAGCTCAATTCAAAAGATGAATTAACAACAATAAAAAATATCCTGAAACAAGGGAATTTCCAAAAGTCTCTGAGTTAAACAAGTAGTAGCACGTTTTATACTTCTTAATTTTTACCATATTTTCTGGAAATATTCACCACTTGATGATCTTTATTTGGTAATAATAATGTAAACAACTAGACTGACAGGTGCTATTTAAAGGACTGAAAGCTCACTGTCAGATGTGTGTCAGGACAGGAGGACACAGAGAATCTTTCATACATGCTTCTCTACAACAACCTTACTCCTGGAGAAATTCTAGCACTTGTTCCTTACTGCTCCTAAGTAACAGGAAAGGAAGGGAACAGGGTCATGCCTTCATCACAGTAACCCCCAAAGTTGGTTTATAGAGCTATTCATGTGATGCTGTAAGTGAGGCATGTGACAGAGCAGGGAGTACAGGCTGTCTCCTCTGTTTCCAATTCAAGAATGCTTAAGGTGACTTTTTTGAACCAAAATAACCATTCTGGGAAAAAAAAGTTCACAAAAAAATTCACAACAACAACAAGAAAAAGCAAACAAATGAACAAAACCCACAAAACCCAAACAAGGAAGATATGGAAAAAGAACAAATCTTTCAGTTTCAGGAAAAGAAATTTTTTAGGAAAATTTCTTTTTAACATTATAAGACTTGAGACTGAAATGGGAAGGTCTCTGAAAAATTTCAGGATAATTAAGAGAGAAACTCCTTTTTCACATAAAATGAAAGGAACTTCTACAGTCTGTGAACTAATCTGTGTAGCTCAGCACTATCCTTGCAGAAAACTCTCCCAAATATATGGTCTAGAGGAATTTTTCTGCAAATTTTCCAAGTGCTTATTGTCAGCCATCCTGACCTCTGCTACTATTGCTTTTCTGATTTCTCTTCAGCTTCTCTGTGTCTTTCCAAAGATGTGATGGTCACAACCGAACACAGCGTGAAAGTAAAATAGTTGTTTCATATTATTTCAGGCTTATTTTCTAGTAGCATAACCTAGAATAGTTTTGCAGCAAACCCACACTGTCAAGTGATCAGCTTCCAAACTGTTTTTTTATGTATTCCTGCCTCATCAGCCTTAGGAGTCTGTTGTAGTTATATAAAGCAATTCACAGAGAACAGATTGGGGATGAGGATGTTGATGAGGACTGCAGCATGATGGGGCTGCAGCAACCATGGCAGAGTTATTGTTCCAGGGGATGACATCAACAACAGAACTGTAACCCATTGCAAGTCTAGCAAGTATGGCACAAATCCACTGTGGCCGACTAGGAAAATCTTGAACTCAAATTCAAAAAGGAAGCAAAAGTAATGTGTAATTGGGATCAACTTCACAGAAATAATATAAAAATATTGCCTGGGTATGCAGGGATGGATGTTAGGAAAGCTAAAGCTGAGCTGGAGCTGAAACATGAGGGATGTGAAAGTCAACAAGAAACACTTCTATGGGCACATTCACAGTAAAAAGAAAACATAAGAAAAATACAGCTTTGTTGTTCCACAGAGCAAAGGACCTAGTGGCAAGGACTCAGAACAGGTTAACGTAGTCAATGACTTCTTTGTCTTGTTTTTCACTAGCAAGATTTACCCTCAGGACTCCAAAGTCCCTGTTCCTAGTGGCTGAAGCTCTACACACAATAAAAGAGATGGAGCTAGGAATCAGTTAAGCAACTTGAAGATACATGAGTCCATGTGAGCAGAACAGATCAACTTCAGGGTGGGGAATGAGCTGACCAACATTGCAAAGTCACTTCCTGCCATGTTTGAGCATTCATACACTGAAAGCCATTTTTGATGATTCAAAATGGAAAATGTCACACCCATCTTCAAGAAGGCCAATCAGGCCAAACCTCACTTTCTGGGAAGTCTTTGGAACAAATTCTCATGGAAACTGTCCAGGCACACAAAGAACAAGAAGATGTTTTGGGAAAAATCAGCAAGAATTTACTAGTTCAAACTGTGCCTAACCAACCTGACTGTTTTCTGTGATGATCTGACTAGCTTTGTGGGCTTTTGAAGAGCTCTGGGTGCTGTTCCCCTTGCTTTTAGAAAGGTATTTGATATGGTCTCCCTTAGTATTCCTTGACTCAAATTGATCAAACCAATCAATAACTTCGATAGGTAAGAGTACCTTTGATAGGTAAGAATGTAACGGATGGAAACTTGGCTAGGCTGCTGGGCCCAAACAGCTGGCATCAGTGGTGCAAAGTCCACCTGGCAGCTGGTTACTAGGGCAGTCCTCAAAGGATTAGTACTGGTATTAACATCTTTGTTACTAACAGAATGTGTTCTCTGGAAGTTCACAGAGGATATGAGATCTGGGAGGAGTGGTCTGTCATCCAAATTACCAATAAAAGGTTGGACTGAACCAGATCCAGAAGAGACTCGACAAGACATCATTCAAAATACACAGACAAATTTTTATCTTATTGGTAACCTGCTCTTTGAATAGGCTTTTTCTTTATTTTTTAAACAGGCTATGTACCTACTTTCTATTGAATACACATGTGCCCAATATGACTCCCAAAACTGTGTCAAAATCTGTCCACAAGTCAAGATATGTCCATTTGCAATACCAAATAAGTATCAGGGATGTTAAGTTAGGCTTTCTAAGCTATAATACCTCAAATCCTCATAATTTTAAAGACAAACACTGCATTCTTTGCTATGGTATTTTCCTAGCCCTTCAATGACAGTCATTAAAGGATCTCCACATACAGCTGGTTATGTGTTGCCATCTCAGGTACTCTCAGTTGTCCCAGGGCATGCAGGGCATCAAAATATACACCTACATCCCATGGGAGTTCTGTGTCTTTTTGGAGTAACAACAGGAAGCAAGGCAGGATGCCCTAAGACATCACAAGTTTTCAAAAATTTATATGCCTTTATTACAACGAAAATCCCTAAGTCATACCTTGTGCTGAGTTGCCTGTAATAATCTAATGGGTTCTGAACATACTCTAGAAGCATGGTGAGGGCAGTTGAAAGTAAAGGAACTTTAAAAAAATGGAACCATGTTCACTGGTCACTCTTCACAAGGATCTATACATTCATTTTCACTAACATCAGTGCTCCTGAGGGGTGAATATTGAGCTTTTCTGTCTCAGCTATTAGCGGGAATTTAAAACTCATACATATAGAATACAAGTCACTTTGCAAAAAAACTGCGACTGAAAAACGTGGAAAAGATGCGCATGAGAAAGTCAGGAAAGTCACAATATTATTTTAGATAGCACACAAACAGGCAAACAAATGAAAGCTGAAGATTGTGTTTTTGCCAGTTTTCTCTGCAGTGACATTTTCATATTCAAGAACATGTACAGAAGTTTTACTGTCAGAATGTAGCAGAAGTCCATACAGTTAAAGGAGAAAATCTGAATAATACATGTGTAAGTCATCACACAGATGTTGTCATTGTTGTGATATTCTGAGCCATTTGAATATAGGTTCAAATGATGTGTGGTCACACCAGAACACCTGATAAAATGGCCTGCGTGTACAGACTGTAAGCCATCCAACCCATTCACCTACAAAGAAAGTGAGACTCAGGAAACTCTGTATTCCTTCCTTGAATTCTATCTTTCATGAAAGACAAATGTTGTGTGTAATATAACATTTCATGTAAGGATCAAATGTGACATTTATAATAAGATCTGGTGCCAAGGATTCAATTTCACATACTGTAGCTTCAAGGCCCATATGCTTATTCTGTCAAGAATCAAAACCATAGGCTATTGTGATTGAGAAAACATTGTTCCTCAGCTATTCAGGGACTGCAGTTGGAATCTAAACCCCTACATAGCAGAAAGAGTTGTGGAAGGAGGGCAATAAAATATATGTATAAGAAATTTAATGAGATTTTTTTTCCAGGAGAAATAAAGACATAAAAACATGCTTACACATACTATCACAAAGGACTATATTTTGAATTAGTTAGTGTGACATCAATCAATAACATACACAAAATGTAGCCTTAAGTATTGTCTTCTGGTTTTACCTCACTCCATATAAACAAAAATTATGTAGCTTCATTTTTTAGTTTCCTGTTGTATTCCTATTCAGTATTTAAATGTGGACATTCTCTGGTGACAATTACACCATAACTCTTTTTAGACAATGTTAAAAAGATTAAAATTAGGCCAGCTTATTTTTAGGGGGGAGCTATGTTATGTACTTTGTAAACAACCTGTCTGTTTTGGTTTGGTTTTGGGGTTTCAATTCTTTTTTCTTTTATCTACAGTTTGACAAAAATAAAACTGGGTAAACAATAGAGTTTCAATCCTCTATGCATAGCAGGCAGGCAGAGCATGAATGCTAAGCTTAATTCTGTCTGTCTTTGCACTGCGTTGATGTCATCTTCTCTTGAAGTTCTTAGCAACACAGGGATGATGATCCCAAGTCTGTCAACAATTTCCCAGGTGTTATAATAACTGGTACATAAGATTTTATTTTCTTCATATTGTGATTGTGTATGTGACAGAATCATAGAATGTAAGTTGGAAGTGACTGTAAAGACCATGTAATTCCAACTCCCCTGCCAGGGACAGGGACTCCCCTGATTTTCCACTAGACCAGGTCTCTTCCAACCTAAACTATTCTGTGATTTTGTGAAAATTCATTAATAATTAAAAAACTGTTTTGTCCTTTGGAAGGGAAGAGCTGAGTGGCCCAGTGGGGCTTTTCCTTTTTGACATGCTGAGAACACAGTAAAGCTAATTGCTGAAATCCAAGAACTTAAAAAATAAGAGGGGAAAAAGAAGAGGCAAAAGGCAAGAGGCAAAAGAAAGATGACAAAAGGCAAGGGCAAAGGGAAACAGGGAAAAAAAAGATAAAGAAAAAAGAAAAGGGAAAAAAAAGGAAGAGAAAATGAAGAAGAAAGAAGCAATGAGAAAATGAAGACAAGATTGTGGTAAAGTTGGGACTGATGTATAGAAAGAGAAATATCCAAAGTCTATCACATATGAAGGACAACATACCTATCTGGATCTGGCTACACTACCTCTGGCTGTGTAAGTGAGCATTTTTCACTGTCAGTGTCTGTCTTAGATGCTGTAGATACAAGATTATGGAAGAAGCTTAGAAACAAAAAGACCTACATCACACAATTATCTTTGCCCATTACTGTGTAAAGTATCTTGCATCAAGGAGTGAATAAGAATTGAATATAGCCTATTGACAGTCTTCCAGGAGAAAGAGGATGGGCACAATTCCTTGGGTTTTTTCCCAAAAACTTTTGTGTTTAAATATGAAAAGATGAATTATACTTTTGATGTGCTGCTCATTACTGAAGCTGTAGAGAACTTGGACAATTAGCCTTCTCCCACAAACCTGAAAGGATGCAGTATATCCCCCAGATCCTGGAGCTGGTGAAGGGAAGAAAAAGAGCATAGCAGAGCACAGAGCCTCTGCTAGCAGGCTCTCCATGTGGAGGGACTATGTTCTGAAAAGGCTCAAAGATCAGAGAAATTAGAACATGTTTTCTTCTGTGTGTCTTTTTCACACATTGGTAGAATCAGGATAGAATCTGTAGCCTTCAGCATGCTCATCCACAGCATTTGATGAGTATTGTTGCAATAGTTATTAAAAGTGTTCTGGATCACCTATAATGTGAGAAGTTCAGTGAGCGATCCTTAATGACACCCAAATAAAAGAAGTTTGTTATTTGTGACATGGGGACTGTTGAGGCAAAATGCAAGGCAAGAGCATGGAAGCTGATTTGCCACAGTCCAGGAGTTACACCTCCAAGGAGTTCTGCTACAGAGGATGGTGCTGTATGGAGCTGTGGTCACTCATCTACCTTCAGCTTTGCCATCTTTTCCAGCCTGCCCACATCTTGCTGCCTCCCTCTCCAGGCAGTGGTCAATGACTCTGATGAAATTGCATGAGCAATTGCTTCTTAACCTGATCTTATTTTAATAGTATTGTTTTCTTTAATGGCAACCTCTTTTGAAAGAGGCCTGCCCATGGATCAACATACGTAGTGATGTACTCTGTGCTTATGTAGACCTTAAAGAGATGAGGAGAAAATTTGTTTCATAATACACATTTCACTAGAGATGTTCTGATTTTCCTTGTTTTACAACAGGTCTGGAGCACAACTGGATTCACAGACAAGGTTGAAAAGTATTTTTAGACTTACAGACAGCTCTCCCTGAGGTAATTCTCATGTCAATGCAACTTGCTGGCATTTGATAAGGTTGTGTTTTTCCCAGGTTAAACCAGCAAGGAACTTGTATTCAACTTTCCTGTTATAGTCAATGAGGATTAAGTAATCTGTTCAATTCTCATTTTTTCATGCACTAGATACCTAGGATTCCATCTGAAAGTCTGATATTTATATTTATGCATCTTGCATGCACCATGTATTTAGATGATTTTGCCTTCACCCAAAATAATGAGATTCTCAAAATTAGTAGACTTTTTCCAGGGAATAAGAAAAATTTTTTTTTTTTTTTTTTTTTTTTTTTTTTTTTTTACTTCTTTATCAACGCAGTAGTAGTTATTGGTTGTTATGGTAAAATTACCCTTCTGCAAAAGATATGGGAAAGGCTTTTGCGTTGCATTAGAGTGGTCTCTGTCAAGGTTCTGAGACAGATATAAATAATCCATATTGCTCATGACACTTCTCCTCAAATAGATGAGCCCCACTCCCAGGCTAAATTCCTTCCACAAAATACTGATTTGCTTACTTGTAGACATCCATGGGGCTTAAGAAGAGCACTTATATTAAGGTTTTGATATGCTGTTATTAAATCTGCCATGCTTCTAGAAAGATACACTTTCACACCCTTTTCCCTAAAAGTAGAAATGTTTGTTCAGAAGTGAGGATATTTAGAAAGTGACTTTGTGCCTTCAGCTGAAAGGACTGTCTCATGAAAAACTGGAGCAAAATTTATTCCAGTCTCTAAAGTGATTAAGAACATTTTCATGTGCATTATTGTCAGTATCTTTCAGGTAAGGGACCAAATTCACTCCATAGAGGGACATAAGGTATATTTACAACAGTGCTTGTCAGCTGATCTGAACTCCTAAACAGCTTACGATTTTTTAGATAGGTTAAGCTTCCTCATTTCCAGTGTTGAGATTTTTGTGTTACATCTTCTCTTCTTCAGCTGGGAGGCAGTTTAACAAAAGTTAAACACTATGCTTTGCTGATGCTTCCTAGACAAGCCGTAGGGGTGCAATTCTTCTCTTTACCTTCTACTTTTTAGTTACACGTAACAAAGATATCATCCAGCTGCATACTAGTTTCAAGTCCAGGCACAGCCTTTCTTAAACCACTTGGTCATTTCACCCTCCTGGGGCCCATGATACATGTAACTGATCTGACTTACAGAAGGTAGATCATGCCCAGGGCCAACATAACAAAAGAAGAGTGGGAACACAATTTCTAACAATTCAGCCAGTGAGCAGCATGTTTTTGAGCTGTTGTGATTGCATTGCATTTGAGCAGGTGCCCATAATTCCTATAAAAAGACAAGTAAAACATAGCTCCATCTTACCCCCAACGCTTGGCATCCTAGAGGACTCCTGTTGACTACTGGATTTGTTGCGGTTCTGATTTTTCCTTTTATTGTTGGCTGCTCGGACAGAACGGAAAAGCACTTCACTTGCCTTGAAGAATGCAACCATGAATGGTTGCTTTGACTGAGGCCCATGTCTTCCAACCAGGCCAGCAGATTTAACATTGATACTTCGACCTGTAAAGCAATGGAAATTGCAAGTTGAAAGGTGAACTTCTGCCCCTTCCGAAGCCACAGCAGCAGTTCAAACTGCTGACTGAATCATAGCAAGGAATTTGCTATAATCCTGAATTTACATGATTAGGAATCTGTATTTTGTTGAACAGAACTTAAAAAGACAAAAAGCTCAACCATTTGCAAAAGTTTCAACAGCTTTACAGGTACAATTTGTTATTGCATAAAATTGCAGTCTCTGTGTGCTATATACCTTATTCATTACACAGGCATTTTAATTCAGTCTCATGCATACATCTATAGAACTGAAAAATAAATGAGCCCCATTAAAGTCTATTTTCTATAGAAGGGATAATGTAACACGGTCTTCTAATTTTGAATAATTTCAGTGTGACCTGGAACCTTATATCCCCAAAGCAAATCAGTAGCAAATAGAAGTGTAGATAATAAATATAATTCTCCTTTAAAAATAAATATTGTGCAGTGTTACTCGAACTGCTGTTCATTCACCAGTAAAGGTGGGAAGCCATTCAGTCGTTCAAGAGAAGAGAGTTTGAAATATGCACATTATTGACTCTGGTTCTGTTCCCAGGGGATGTGCATATTTCTTTAAAATATTTGTTCAGTCAGGACTGTGCGGTAACCTCACTATATTATGTGGTCTAAACCTCACTGAAAGAAAGGAAAGCAAAACAAGTCACTGAAACTGCATCAGTGACATTTTAGCAAATAAACCCTTGCTCTTAACAGAATTTATTTTGGCAGCATAAACACTTTTGTGCGTACGTGTATTATGCAGAGCCCTTCACCCGTCAGAAAATGAGACAGTGTCATGTGAAGCTGTGCAGCTGTGCAGGGTGGGGGACACAGAGGTCCTTTAACCAGAAGGTTACTGGGCACTGGCACCGTGCGAGCTGGGCGGCACCGCGGCGCCTCCGGGCTCTTCCAAACCCACTGGAAAAGTTTGGTACGTGTGCAGTGAAGGAGCATCTGCCTCACAAAAGTATAATGCTGTTAACTCAATCACCCTGAAAAAGAACTTGCAAACAAGCATAGGAGTAAACCTTATAGAAATAAGCATATAGGTTTCCTTTTCAAACACAAACTTACAGTGGCTGCATGCCAGAGTCTATATTTCTTAAAAAAACTCTATCACTGGCGTAAATGAAAGAGGCAGTTTGATTTGTGGTTAAAGTAGTTTCCATTCTACTTCCACTGTAACAAATGTATTAATTCAGCTCAGACTTCCTCCTTCTGGCAGCCCTTTTGCAGTAAAAAGAGAAATTAGAAGTTCCAGCCAAATACCATACCTTGAACTGACCCACTTCAATACATAAACACTTTTACAACATGTTTATTCAGGTGTAGCACTTTAAATTGGTTTAAGATGTTTCCAGTGACAGAGAGCCCAGCAAAGGCAAGAGAAGAACTGAGAAAGTTAGCAGTTATGGAGCGGAGTAATTGGCAACATATTCTGAACAATTTTGATAATTACTTTTTTGACTGCAAGGGAAAAATATATTTGTTGAGCTTCTGATTTCATTTAAAATGCCTTTTTAGTATTGTGTTTCTTTAATTCTCCTTTTCATGTGTTTGAGTTACTATTAAATAATTCAGTAACATCAATTTCTATATGTTCCAATCTTCTGTTGCAAGTCAGATATGAAAAACTGTATACACTATTCTCTATTCATAACAACGTGGACAAGCTAGCTTCTTACCACAAAATTCCACATTTCCCTTCATTTCTAGAGGGAATATTTTGACTATTTTTCTTTATTTTTCATTCCAATGACTTTCAGAATTTCAATATTATCTGTAAAATATTAATGCTTTACTGGTGGACATTTTAAGAATACTATTATATTTATATATTGAGAACTGTAAAGGTGTATGAAGCTTTTCTGAATTTAAATCTTGGTTCTCTGAATTTACAATAGTGGATATTGTGTGCGAAGCAAAATATCCTTCAAACCAATGTGAACTCCCTTTAAAATAACTTTTAATATTATTAAGTTTCCTCTGTGTTTCCTTTAGACTTCAGCAATGAGATGGCTATTAAGATTCCACAAGCTAAAGCTTACTTGTTTATCCAGGGTATAGGGATATACTATAAAAAATTAATCCTGTAACCCAAAGCCTTTTTACACACAGAAACAGCTTATAAGACTTTATTCCTATATGTGCTTGATCTTCTAAGCAGCCAGCATAAGTTTTTAGGACTCATTTGTTCAATTCATAAATAGTATATGTACTGGATCTGCTTCTAGTGCAGAGGAAAACTTTTATTGACTTCTGTGGGTTCATCGTTAAACTTTTCTCTCTCAGTTTATCATATACCTTAGCTTAACTGCAACTTTCAGAAGACGAAGCAATCAAAATATACACTGCCCTTGAGACTCTATATTTCTTCTGAGGAGGATCTCTGAACTGTTTGGTTTGGAAATTCAAACTACATATGTTGTCTCCATTTTTGGTTGCTTCTTTTCAAGAGAAAGTTTGCATTTACAGAACTTCTATTATCCTTTATTTAAAAAAAAAAGGGAAAAAGGAAAGAAAGAAAAAAGTATGCATGTGGAATATTTTCCTTCGGTCTAAAAAGCATTGTCCCTTCTTGAGCAGGAGGTTATTCAAAGTATTCTGCCTCTGAAAAACATCAAGCTTTCTGCCACAGCAGTTAGCTCCATTGTGTTAGCTAGTCCTTAACTTGTCTGTAGAGTCAATTTCAGAATACATTAAGAAAAATTTTACTCTATCCTGAATTTCCCCTTGTAGCAAGAAGCATTCATGGGCTTCATTATTGTAAGTAGTTTTAATCTATCATTTCTTGTAAACATTTAGAAAACCCTTGGCTTCAATGACAACTGAAAATCCAGGGCTCTCAGGAGTGTAGTTGTTCCATACTGTGGCATTAAAGCAATACTTTATAAAATCAGCTGAATGACTCAGGCTGACCTGCTTAACTACACTTGGAGCTTCAGCCACATGAAACTCGGAAAACCAAAACAGAAAAGTTTGTCTTTCTGCTTCTCTTGAGCATCTCTAAACAAGAATTGAACTTGGTCAAGCATTCTGGAAAATGGGTTTGGTTTTATCCTTCCGTTATATCTTTAATTCTGAAGATTTCAAAGATTTTCTTCAGATTTCAGAAGAAAAGAAAGTTCAAGTAACCAGCAGTCTGCCTGTGCCTGTTCCATCAAACTTAGCCACTGCAATTGCCCCTGCACTGAGGAAAAAACCCAAAAACATGGTAGATGGATTTACACTGTGTGGTCACAGTCCAGAGCCTTTGTATTCTTCACATACTGCCATGCATTTCTCAATGCTGCTGTGACAATTAATTATCTCTTCCACACATTGGCAGGTATATTTGGAAACTAAGACTTATTTAAAGCATTATGTTCCAAATTTCCTGAACTCCTTAGTCCTTATTCATAGGATTCTGAGACTTTGGCAAGATATATTTGTTTGACTTGGCATTTAAACCTTTTTTGGCTTTTATACTATTTGATAGTAAAGTGCCCTTAGCAGTTTGCATAAAAGCTTGCATGGAAGTTCAGGTTTGAGTGACTGAACTGATATTATTTGCCTTTTCACATTTCCTCCCCTAATAATAAAGGAATTGCTGCTGCAAAAATAGCTGTGAAGTTCAGCTTACAAAAACGTCCTATCTCAACACTCCTCACAATTATGGGTTTTTAACCCATAAATTAGGAATAGCACACAGGGTGATAACTGCAGAGCTATTTGCTGTGTCACTATGTCAGCTTTAGTGCTGTCACATGCAGTCATATCCTATAGTTCTTTTCGTGAACTGACCAAGTTCCATCTTAAAAGTTCATTTCTCCCCCAGCTGCTCCAAATGGAAATGCAAGAGCCCTTCAAGCATTCAATAACAATCGGTCTCACAGTCTTGACCTGGAGACATATCCTTGTTTTCTGTAACATTCAGAAAGCTGATTTTTCTGAGATTGCCAGTGTAGATGCCAATGACAGTGGTAAGATTTTTGCCTTGGCTTTATCTCCTCAGACAGAATATGTTTTAAGTAAAATATTGATCAGACACTAATTTTGCAAGAGCTTTCAGTCATTATGCATCCTAGCCAGATTTACACTGGCAACACAGCACAATGAGTAATTCCAAAATCCATTGTTTTGTCCTGAGTCATCAGACTGCAGCAAACCACTCATTTTGTTATGAAAAACAAGAACTTACTTACTTCCAAAAGTGTTCAATAAGCCACAAAACACATTTTACAGATTAACCACCACTGCTAGGTCACAGTAATTATTTTGGTAATAATTTTTCATATTTGTACTTAGAAATGAAAAAATTAGTGATTCTGAGAACTCATTTCAACATGGTTGGCTAAAAAAAAATTTAAATTCCAATGCCACACCTATGGTTTGCTCCTTTTGGGGAGTGACATCTGAAATGAGGATTGGGAAAGTCCTTTTGAAGAAATATCCTGAGCATCCAAGGTCCAATAACATCTAATATTTGAGCAAAAAACTGCCCACAGGCTCTGAATCTGAAAGCTCACACAGCAGTTTTCAAAATTAGATAGAAAATTTTGTGGTTTCTCATGCCCAAAGATTACTCTTGAGAGAAATAGGACTTGAAACAAAAGAACTGAGGTAGAGTTTGGCTACCTAAGCTTATTTTAAAAAAAGAGCAGAGAAAAGCTAATAACACCAGTGTGATGGTCCATATATAACACACCCTCAACACTCCAACTCCAAAGTACTTTTTACTGTCTCTGTTGTATCATCTACATAAACTGTTATGCAAACTTTTCCTTTGGTGAACACATTTATCTATAACTTTGTGTGTTTTATTAACTCTTTTTCTCTCTGGAGACTTTAAGGAATTCTGACAAACGGGTGGTCTTGAATGCTCTGCTCTGCCTTTCCTAGGCTTCTCAGCTTTAGTCACTACTAGATTCATCTTTTGTTCATCAAATCTTACATTTAGTTGTTTTTACTCAGTTCATTTGAAGGAATTTTGCATATCTTTTTGTGTTAATTTTGATATTCATTAAGTTCTTGAAGAAAGTGCTTGGGAACACATAAGGAGCCCTGATATGCTGTATAATATGGCAGTACCATATATGCTTACACAAAAAATCAGATGTAATTATGCACAAAAATGCTCTGTAAGTACTTGATTTATCCTTTCAAGTTAATGCACTTAAACTGTGAGAGGCTTGTGGGAGTCCTGGGGCTTTTCTGCACCATTTAAAAATGTGTTTAGGAAGACAATAAAACAAGGAGAGATTAGATTAATTGGTCATCCACCAAAGAATAAAATGGATAAAAGCCTTCTGAATGGAATGGAACACAAATGCCATTATCTCTAAACTAATGGTGTTGAGAAGCAGATGTATCCTTCATCTGTCTGGGGAGCAGGGTGTGGGGGGATTTGCACAGCTGTACAGCCAGGACCAGTGTGCACCAGTGGTGGCAGGAGAAGGGGCAGGAGCCTCCTCCTTGACCCTTCTGCTTAAAGTGAGTGTGCCCTTACTAATGAAGGCTGTGTTCACTTGCTCAAAGCCAACACAATGCGGACCATATTTGTGACCCAGCTGGAAACAATGGTTTCACCTATCTGAGCAAATTAAAGAGTGCTGGAACTGGATCATCTGCTCTGCTCAGGGTGGGAATATGCTCCTGGTGCATTTACATCCTGTGCCAGCTCCACCGCAGAGCCAGAAGAGCCTCAAGGCAGCACTGCACGGGACCTTTCTCATGGGGACAGCTGTCATGGGATCGCCCTGTTTTGGAGACGGAGAGAGTCATCCCTCCAGCTTGTTTCACACCACAGTATTCCTGAGCATGTTTAATTTACTAGTGCAATTTTGGCCAAAGTCAGCTCTGAACCAGAAATGAATGTAGCTGTACTTAGGCAGTGCTTGAGCCCAAGCTAATAAAACCTGCTGAGGGGCAGGATGTATTAGCTCGGGTTCAGTGCTGTGCTAACATGGCTATATGGCTTCCAGATGGCTCAGAATTTAGTCAGAGCTATTGCCTGCCAAAGTCCATATACATATCAATATAAATACATATATCCTAAGTTCCCCCACTACAAGGACAATAATGAAGGTGAAATTGCTCCTCATGCTTTGCCTTGTAAATACCAGATCCATCCAGAGATTTAAAGGTAACAACCCAGCCGCAACCTCCAGAGTACTTGATAGCTACCATGGTGGTGCAAGAGAGGTGTCACGCTTGTCTGGGGGCAGCTGTGGGATGAACTGATGACATTTCATGTGGTAATGATGAGGCCAAAACAGTGTCAAGTACTCAGCCAAGTACATGAAGAGGCCGGGGTGCTGCCACAGGTTGTCATGGCTTGAAAGCAAACCAGCCACTCCATGTGACACCAAGAACGTGGTTGTGCTGTCTTTCTGAAGGCTTAGTTGGAGAAAGGGACCTTGAAAGATCCAGATTAAAAGGAAGAGAGGCTAAAAAAGAAGGAGTGGGTTTTTTGGTTTCTTCCCCAACCTCTCTGGAGAAGAACTTCACCAATCCTTCATGCTGCATGTAGGGTTAAGGTCCAAACCCCCTTCCAGAGGACACACATCAGAGTGTACCCAAATTCATGCTGGAGGGAGAATTGGCCTTCCACAGGGTTCACTTGGATCAAGGAACCTATTTTTTTCAAGTTTCCCTTGGCTCTGAGGAAAAAAAATACTTAAAGTAAGAGTCAGAGTCAGGGAGCTGAGGGTTCCTGCTGCCTGCCCACCTTAAACAGCAGGAAAGCCCAAAGAAACCTTCTATGGGACTATGTGGCAACAGAAATCACCTTAATCTGCTTCAGCTTTTCAAAGTCACCACCAGTTTCTTCCCCTCTGATGTGCGAGTAGGTGAAAAATAAGTGAGAGCTGCAGTAATCTAATAAAAGGCACAGAACCACATGACTGTGGGGCTACTCAGGATGTTGTACTGAGAGCTGTGTATTTGGAATCCATTTTATTCTGTGGATCACCAACAGTCATCATTGCACGTTACCTCCCTCTCCCATTTTCTGTAAACAACTCTAGGTTCTCCTCAGCAATGACAGAAACAGAAAAATAATTACTCTTCAGCAAACGTGATGTTCAGACCACTGCTAACATCCACTTATAAAAATGCTAAATGTTAATATAAAGATGCTGATTCACTAGAACATGTTTTAAGCCTTAGGAGACATATGGTATATATACGGGAAAAGCATTGCATGGAGCTTTTCAAACTGTTTGTGCATCTGCATTGATTTCATGCTGCAATTCCTCCAACACCCATGCATCCATCAGCGTGAAAAAGATCACCTCTCATTTGAATCATAACAGAGTTTTGGTGTCAAAAGGAGGGAATCAGCCAGAAGGGGATGCTGCAGAATGTTGAGGATACATTAAAAAAGAGAATCAAAAAAACCTGATCCTTAATTTACCACAGCCTCAGGGAAACAGTGCATTATATGTTGACAGCTTCCATATGTGTCATGCAAACCTTTATTCTTACTGTTCAAAATAAAATGTCCCATTAAGAGAAAAAGTCTACATTTCACGCTAAAATGAGACGTATGATACCAAATACTGTCCTAAAGAAAAAAGAGAACACATTCCAATGTCATGTGGCTTTTTGTACTTTTTCAGGGTTTTCAAAGGAGGAAAAATATGAATTGCAGCAACCAGACATTTTTCCAAAGTTTTTTTTTCACACTGTTATGTTAAATAGTTACAAAATTTTTTTATTCCTTATGTAGACATTATCATTGTTTATGCACCATCTTTAGGGATCCAAAGAAATATATCTACACAAGTAATTGCCTAAAATGTCTCTGATAGATAACTGTAAGAAAGATTACTTTTAATGGTAATGATAACAATATAGTGGCACCCTGGAGTCTCAGCCACTACTGGCATCCCATATTGGCTGTATGAATAAATCTAAAAATTAGTATGCATTTACGGACTTGATTATCCCCAGTGTAGCACCTGAATAACTCAATTGTGGATTCTCTTGCTTAGTAGAATTCCATTTAGTTTAATGATCTGCTGGAATAGAAAGGTTAATGGATCAGGTCTTATCATAAATATCTCTCCAGTTATGGGGGCAGAAGTCCTATACCTCCTGTAAACTCAGCTGACAGCTGGAAGCATGAAGAAATGTGCTTCAGACCTGCCCAGCCCAAAGTTCACTTGAGCCAAGGGAAGGTTTTTCAGTTGATTTGAACCAGTCCCTGAGCTCTCACAGAGAACTGGTTGGAGGGAAGGTGGGTGGGGTTCTCTGGGTTACGAACCGAGTCCGCTACATACTGAGTCGTATAAAAATTCATGTTCCATCTGTACACAAACGTGTCATTCAACTGCTGGTGTTTCTAATAGCTTCCAGAAGTAACAGCAACCCAATAAAAATAATCAAAGCCTTAAGAGCAAAATTGTAAGAGCATGAAAGGATGATTTTGCTTGTGCTAAGCTGAAGTTGTGTAGCACGGGTCTATCCTATAGTTTTGAAAACTTTAGTCCCTAGAAGTGGACTCCTTGGATGAATAAACTGAAAAAGGGAACAGAAAGTGAAGGAAAAGGCAAATTCCTTCTTCAATCAAGCAGCTGTATTAAGTCAAATAGGTAAAGTGCAAAAGGTAAAGCTGCTTGTGGCTTTGGAATCTAAAATAGAAAATTATCTATCACCTTTCTGATCTTGGGAGTAGGACAGAGGAAATATTTAAATGAGCTATTCTTTTACAATTTCTTCAGTGTATTAACCTAAAGGTTTCCTTTTACCCATACAAACTTCCCTGTAGTTTACTGAACAGATGCAATTTTGAGGCTAGAACCAAAAAACTGCTGGTGGCAGGGTTTCTTAATGAATGCCTTTCATGGATATTTAATTTTCAACAATTTCTGTGTTCAAATCTCCCGGAAAAAAAAAAAAAAAGGGCATGGATGGAGTTTATTCTGGAGCAGGAAAGCTGGCCAGAAGCCAGCCCACCTAATTTGGATTCCTGATGGAGGTGTCACCTCCCCAGAATTGTAAGAGCTTTAAAATGGCCTCCCTAAACCAGGCTGCCTAAGAGATGCACGCCCTATGCAGCCCAGGCTCAGGAGTGGTGCCTTTAAAGGCTGGCTGAAGGCAGCAACAACGTTTGCATTGGTGCCTTTCTTGTCCACTGGCTGTACTCTGACCATAAAAGTAACATCAGATGAAATGGTGCTGTGCTTTGGTGCAAGCCTGCCAGCTCTCTTATTAAGCATCGTGCCTAAAGGACAGTTTTTGCATAACTCTGCGGCAGCCGGGGCACTTGCTGAAAAAGTATGAGATGCTTTGTTCACAGCCCAGCTGAGCCCGAGGGAGAATTTAGATCAAAACCAATGAGAAAGTATAGCTAGAACAAAGAAGAAAAAAATATTAATCCTTACACCAGGGTTTCTTCTGCTACTCATTAACATTATGTCAGCTAAGGTTTAGATTAACTGGCATCATAGATCCCTTGACCTCTGACATAAAAAGCTTTTTGACAAAAAGAGTTAAACCTGAGTTTGCTTGTAAAGTGGTGTGGATTAAGTGAACCATCACAGAAAAAACAGTATATAAGTCTCTTTTTATTAGTTTCTAAAGAAGTCTAAGTAAAAAACATTTCTTCTAAAAATATTGTTTTGCATTGAGATCATTTTCAAATTTAATGAAGAGCATAACTATGAATAATGCAGTAGCCCAGTAAATTTGTACTAAAACCTCACACAGCTTGGACTTCAGTTTTGATAGTGGTTTTTCTAATTTTCACCTAACTAAAATTTTCAAGATTTCAGATTTTTAACCCATTTCAAGATTTTTTTTTTTTTTTTAATTAAAGGAAAACAATTCCCATATTACCCTATTGTTAACCTTTCTCCAGCATCAATATCAGCAGATGCTATACCTTCTGAACAGCTCTGAGGTTATTTTTTAACTTTCTCCATGCTTCCACCCAGAAAGTTCTGCAAATTTGTCTGAGTTTCCTGAGTGTAATCATCACTGGTAGAACATTAAAATGGAACTTAATTTCATATGTAGGAGCACTTATCCTGAATCAAATTTCACTTGATTCCGTTAGTTTTATAATTGACATATTCTGTAGAATTAAAAATACTAGAAGACTTGCAGACCACAGCAATAGCAGGATAAGATTTTTGTTATTTGCTTATAAAGTCTCAGAGAATTGTCACCTAGTCAAGTTAAAAAACACCCATCCAGAAAAGAGTCCTAGCAAGGTATGACAAAAGCACACATGGCATAATGATCTACAGCTTCAATCTTACCGTCCCCAGTTTCAGCGCAGAGTTGCAAGCCCAGGTTGTTCTGTGGATTAATGACCCAGTGATTGCTGGTCACAGTAATGTCAAAGACAAACCAGCCCACATCAGAAGCTTGAGCCTTTCTTGTGTCTAGCAGGAATAAGTCTGCATCCCTAAGTTAAAGAAAATAGAGTTAAGGCATTCAAATAGTATTATTTTTGTCCCTAGTTTACTTGCTGACAATAACTTCTTGGAGTCCAAATTAATATTCGTTTGACATATCCTCATTATGACACAGTATAGGCACGTGCTGTAGCTAACAAGTAGTTGTTAAGTATAATACAGGTATTTCCCCTAAGAGGCCTTTATGAAATGAGTTTCAGCATGTAAAAACTATAGCTCTGGAAAATCTGAAAAATATGGTTTCCTGATATAACTACACAAAATACATAATTGAGGCTGTGTATAAAAAATTCGTCTTTCAACATTAGAACGTCTCAGGAAAATTAACTTTTATAAACCTTTCAGTGTAAAAGACAAAAAAGGTCAAAATCACATTCCAATTTCAACTAAAACTCAGAGGCATAGCATTGCTGAAAAGATCTGTTGTTAATAACATATGACAGCAGCTGTATCCTATGACAAAACTAGAATAGATGGCAGTTCAGACCGTTTCCTCTTACTACAGATGTTTAGAAAATAAGGCTCTATATCAAAGCAGAAATTACATCTATATTCAATAACATAATTATTACATTTTAACCCTCAGTTCCCTGGTATGTTTTCAAATTTGTTCCCATGAAATCTTCCAGTAATTCAGAAGGGCTGCTCAGGGGAGTTAGTATAATTGTGTTACTAAATTGTTTGCATGGGTCATTTATTTGTTCTGCTTTCACATATCTCCTGACACAATTGGTTCCAGATCATCATCTCTATTACAAATAATTTACTACAATGACCAGGCTAAACCCAAGATATTTAACTCTCATCAGTTTCATTTTACACGCTTCTACAAAGCAGTATGCATTATTAAAAACTGTTTTCACCATTTAACCTTTTAAAACTAAATCTATAGTTACAGAAACCTATGTCTTTTATGCCATAAATAGTAGTCAAAACAGTAAGATACAAGAAAAAATGTTTCATTCTGAGTTTTTACTGTACAAGTCAGCTGAAGACAGACTTGGCTCACATAGATCTGGGAATCGTACCGTTGCCTTACAGACAGAATGAATATATGCTTAAAGAGGAAAGACAGACAGAAAGAATAGAATTTTTGTGAAAAAAAGTGCATTTAAAATTTCTAGTGCTCTTGTCACTATTCTTACAGTGCTTAATCGCAATGACACCTAGGTCCTGTTTTATCTAAACACAGTAAATGCACCTAGAAGGTCTGATACTGAAAAAAGCATCAAGTGCACCTTTTGAAACTGTGGTTGCTAAATACTGAGGAAAATAAGACCAAATTAACTATAACAAGCATATGTTTACTTACATGTGAGATGTATCTGCAAAATCAGGTTAAAGAGTTCAGAGATTATAAAGGAAGATTATTAAAAGAAAAAAAATTAAATGAAAGGGCTTTTATTCAAGTCATCTTTTCTTTTCCTTCTGTTAAAGGATAATCTTTTGCTGGGCTCTTATCAGTTCCATTCTAGTAGAACTGTGCTAATAACCACACAAGGAGAAAACATACATTCCCTCTCTGGAGCTAACAGGAAGAAAATCTTGCCATTCAAAAGAGCCTGACCTGCTCTGCTAGCACTGAACAAATTAACAACATACCACAAGCTCATAAATAGTACTCTCTGGAGTCTTAAATGCCAACTTTTTTCTCTAATAAGTAGTTTTATCAGAACTTTAAACCTGAAAAGTTTCATTCTGACTGTAGTAGTCTTTTAGATGTTTATTTAGAAACACTTTTGCATCACTCAGTAGATTTAATAGAAAACTGTAAAACTGTTTGGAATATAAAATACTACAATATCACAGTGATATAATTCCACACATTTATTTTCTCCTCCTAGAATACATAATGTTTTCTCATATAGAGTCTTTCCATTCCAAATCCAGGACTGATACTAAATGTTCTCAAAAGTCAGGATGCACAATGTTTCCCATGCTAAATCAGAATAAGGCACTGCAAATGGTACAGTCCAGAAATTCCTATAAAGGACAAATTTTTCCTCAGTGTGCCTTTATTACTTTGTACTGCAGTAGAAACTCAAACTAAAGTGTCTTTGGTATTGATAGGTTAATTTTCTTGTTTGTCTTCCTGCAAGGATAGTGATCTGGCTAAGGTAATAGACTTTAAAGAGACAGATTGCTCTTACTCATTAACTCACAAATAAAACAAAAGTGAGTTGGGGATACCTAGAGAAAACCAGAACTGATTCTTGAGAACACACAGCAGACCAGAGAAAATGTATCTGAACCAATACTAATGATTTAGCCCCTATAACAGCATGCTACTACAGAAATTCAAAGTATTTGTTAGGGAAAAAACCAACTTCTTTCACCATTGATACAAACACGGGGTGAAAACCTGACCCCTGAAAAGGCAGTGGGAGCTCTGGGATCAGGGTTCCCCCATTAGCTCATGTCATTCATTCAAACTACTCATCACGTTTTGTGAGTTTTAATTTTAAAATTCTCCTTTATTCTGTGAAAAGAAAAAAACAATCACACTTGAAATGAAAAACAGCTGCAAATTTTGGCTGTAATTTCAAAAAAAAATTCTATTTAAAAAATAGCCCATAACACATCATAAAAAACTAAGGCATTATGTCGTAAATAGCCTGAAATATTACAGTGAATATATTCAGGCAGAATACAGCTGATTGGCTTTACCTTTACAGAGGCTGTTTAAGTTTAGTGATTTCAGTCTGGTCCCCAATGACCAGTTGTCTCCAGGAGAAATGCTACCACAATCAAGAATTTCAGCAAAGAGGCTGCAGGCAGAATGTCTAAGTAGCTCCACATCTCTTGGGTCACTTAAGGAAGTAAAGGTGGAACAAACCATCTGTATGTTCCTTGAAACCCAGAACAGTTCTTGATCAGATCACATAATCATTACAGTGTAATAGGCCATCCCAATAATGCTGTTTTACCTCTTGCCTCATTCCAGAAACCTGCTTTTGTATCTTACTGCCACTTGAGGATTCCCTAAAGCGGGAAGAGCCCTCAGCGTTTACTTAAATTAGGGGCTAGCTGCCACCCAATACTGAACAAAGATTTGGCATGTTGGACTATACTTTTGTCATGAGAAAAAATCTGGGTAGGAGAACACTGGCGGGGCTCCATAGGAAATCAGCCTTCCATAGGCTGTGCTGTACATGCTTCCTTAGACCAAATAGAAAACTTCAATCCCAAAGAGTGGAACTTCAGCAAACTGCAGTGGAATTAAACACACCCACTTCTGTAGCCATACTGCCACAGAGACAGAAAAGTGCCTGAGACTACAGCACAGTCCTTAGTATGCAACTTGGAAAACCTGAACCCTGATCACTCCTTGCCTGAAAGTATAGCAGGGCTGTTTGGGGTTGCAGAGTCCTGTCAGACACCCATGTTTCCTGTTCAAAGCAAAGGGTGGAGGAGCAGTTTTGCTATGCAATGTCACTAGTAAGGACTGTGGGACATTACAGAATCGCAGAATTACAGAATGGTTTGGGTTGGAAGGGACCTTAAAGATCAATTCCCAACCCCCTGCCATGGGTAGGGACACCTAACACTAGGGCTTGTGGCTCAAAGCCCCATCCAACCTGGCCTTGAAAGCTTCCAGGAATGTGGCATCCACAACTTTTGTGGGCAACATGTTCCAGTGCCTCCCCATCTTCACAGTTCTCTCACTCTCCCATTCTGTAGTTGCAGCTTCTGAAAATTTTGCACCTGAAACCTCATGTACATATGTAGGACAAATCTGAGGTGACAAAGTCAAGAAGAGCAGGACTGAAATCTGGGCCCAAAAACTAAAGGTGTGGCTTTGTTGGGAAAAAAAAATATTCTTGGGAGCTCATCTTGGGGTCTCTTCTGTCTAGAGATAGTAAGGGGCTTGTGGAAAAGTTTTCTTGTTTCTAATTTGAACGGTGAAGATCTTCTCCCATCCTGTTCCACTGAGGCACTTCCCTATAATATCTCTATATATGAGTAGAAACTGTTAAAATCAACAATAAGAGAGAAGTTTATTCTACATTGAAGGTTCTGTAGTTACACTGATGAAATGAAATGCATGGCCTATCATTCCCTGTTCCTCCTTTCAGCACCATGCTTCCATTAGAGGACAGAGGACTTTTATGATTATAAGTGCAAACATAAAGCATTTATAAATTTCTGTTTATGCATTGAAAGATATCAAAAGCATTGTTTAATGGCTTCACAGAGACAGCTGTCATTTGGACAAGTCAGATAATATTAACTGTGATTTTCATCAGAGGGGTGAACAGTTTTGCTATCTCTAAAATAGAATACAAACCACCTACCGTGAAAATATTAAAAAACTAAAAAAGAAAACCTCTAAAGGATTAGAAAAACTAACTTTTCCTATTAGTTCAATAAAAAAATCTGAGTGTTCAGGTGAAGCGCTTTCATCACCTTAGCATTGACCTGTGCTCTTTAAAAATATGTTTTTTGTTCCTTCCTGCTTTATTCCTTCCTCCAAAAAGTTTCTTTTAGAACCTATGTCAAAAGAACTTTTGGGAAGCTGAAGATAGAGGTAAAAAAAGAAATAAAATCCCACACTGTTTTCTTCATCCCCAAATTTACTAAGAAAACAAAGGTATTCTGGAAGGATGAGTGCTTTCACCCCTGTTGATTCCATTGGTATAAAATGAATCCCTGTTTATAGCCATAAATATTTTATAATTGATATTCAGAGATCTCTGGAGGGTACAAGCTCAAGGTTTGGTGGGCAGAAAAGAGATTTGAATTCTGGCCCCGCCTTCAAGCTAACTGGTGATGGGGCTTTCATTTCCTCCAGGATACCCTGCAAGTTTAAGTTGACATATTCTTTGGTTTTGCCAAACCTTCTCAGGATAGAAATGTTTTATCAATTCCAAGATGAAGGTGAGTTTTTGTTTATCTTAAAACAGAACTTTTTTCCCCCACTCTTCTGAGAAAAGACATAATTTAATTTCAATCCACCCATTTTGGGTCTATGTAGCTTTTTCAGAATTATCTTGGAATTGATACTAGTTTTCAATCATAATTTTCAGGTGTTTAGCTACTTTGCCTGGTGAAATCTGCTAATTCACTGAGATCTTGTAGAGTCTTGGAAACATGCCATACACAGAGCTCTGCAAACTCAGATTCAGGGATTTGCTCATGTGCAACATCATATGTGGCACTTAGGGACGTGGTTTAATGGTGGATTTGGCAGTGTTAGGTTTATGGTTGGACTCGATCTCAAAGATATTTTCCAACCTAGATGATTCTGTGATTTGTTTTAATTTTCAGTTACAGTGAGCAGCATGTGTCAAGTATGCACGTCATCCTAAAGTTAGTGCATGAGTTTATCTTTTAATTACATTCTGCAGAACTGTAAAACCCAAGCAAAAAAGCCATGCTTCTTCAAAAGTAATCAAAGTTAGACGATCTTTCTGCCTCTAAGGAGCTAAGTGAATCTTGGCTTGTACTACCTGACTGTCAGCAAATGGTGCATTTCCCAAATCCAGATACTTAGACTGTGCACGGGACTCCACCATTTGCTCACTGAGAACGTGAACCCTCACCTGCTCTGTGCATGGGCAAATTATTTGGTGAACTGAACCTGGAATAAATCACATTTAAGATAAGTTTTATTCTTGTTGAGTGTTTGCTGTTGTTGCCTAAGAAGCCACAAGCTTGTTGCACAAGCCACAGTGGTAACAACGATGCCTCGTCCGGTGTACACTTAAGATCAATTCTTGCTTCCCTACTTAAGACAGGCAAATGGGATGGCATTCAACATGTGATGAGTTCATGGCAAGAGGGTACCTGTTGGGATACTCCTTGATGATCTGATATATGCTAATCTGAATGGTTTCATTCTCAAAGCGGCTGTTGCTCCGATCTTTGTATATCCGGAATTCGGCTGCTGTCACTGCCTCTCCATGAGGGATCTGAGTAAGGTCAAAGCGAAATTCTTTGTAGTGCCTTCGGTGGTGGGAGAAGTCCTTGTCCCTTTCAACTGTGAGAAAAAAAATTCAGTGTAAATTAAAGATGTGAAACAAATGCCTATTTCCCATGATTAACGGAGCATTCGCTCTGTTTGGGGGTAAACAAACATGACAATATAAAACTGTGCAAATAATAAAACCACAAGCCCAGACATACTTCCAGTTAAAGGAAATTCCACCAGCCCAGTGTCTTCAGTTCAAAAGGAAAAAACCTCTGTGGCTTTTACATAAATTCCAGGAGCTGGAGTGGAAAGAATATCAAAAAAATCTGAAAAGGGGCATGTTGTAAAGTAACTAGAAATATGGACAAACTAAAAGCTGTGACAGGATTTAGGACTTCAGTGTAGCCATAAGCACAGCAATAGCAATGTCAGAACTATAGATTACTTTGGAAAATACTAATTGCCACTAATAACCAGGCTGATGAGAGGAATGCAGCTCATTTCCGTTTAACATAATAAAAGTGGTACTAAAGTGCATTGCAACAGCTATATACTTAAGAAGCAGTTAAGTCATATAAATTAACGCAAGTTGTACTCTAATGGCATGCACGTCATCTTTCCAGTGGTCAGAAGAAGGAGCTGTGGGTCAGGGCCAAGTGATTCTGGCATCCCAGCAGCATAGGAAGTACAATTCTAGCTTGAGAAGTCCCCTCAAACCAGTTCTGGGTGGGCAGGTGCAGCTCCTACTGCTTCTGACACTGCCACAATTTAAAATAAAAAAGTAAACCTCATTATTGCCTAACTGAGGTTTCTACAGAGTTTTAAGAGGAACAAACCAGAGGATTTTAATTTACGACTGGTTTGGGTCTAATTCCATTGTCTGCTGCAGGTCTGACTCTGAGTTAGGAGCAACTTTTGCAATGGAATATACGTTTTGATGTGGCAACGGAAACTACGGGCCATAGTACTGGCTGATGATCACCTTATGGGATTAATACTTCAGATTTTAAGGATGTGGAAAGGAAAATGATCCATGGTTTCCACTTCCACAGAGTACAACGTATCATTGACCAATGAATAAACTGTGCTCCATGGGAAGACAGAATTTCTCTCTCCTGGAAAAGTTCTACCTGCCTCATGACATAGGTGCTTTGTTTTACTGATGGTGGACAAAGTCTAAAACTCAGAGTTGGGATTTGATTTAGATAACCAACTAAACATTTATGGCTGCACCCAGCTTCACTAAAGATTCCCTCCTGTAACTCCAGCTCTTTTATTGCATTGTAGTCCTCAGATCTGAGGGAGGGACAATGTCAATTCTGGAAAAGCACACATTTGGATTACTAAATGCTACATATATAAATAATGTGTAAATTATTACAATATTTATATTTACAAAATCATATATACATCCCTTACAAACAATTTTTTCTGCATGCATAATGTCTATGTGTTTGCATGTATATACATACAATTATATAATTTTATATATAAACCTGCATATCTCTATTATTATAATGAATATGTTATCTTACAAAATAGAAACACTAAAAGGAAAAAAAATCATTTTGGGCTTTCTGTACAAGTGTACAGTTATGGACATATTAAAGTGAGAGCTATTGGAGAAAAAGTATTTAACATTATTTTCGGAGCAGTAGTTACGAGTTAAATCACCTGTGGTCATGTAGCTAGTCCTTTACAGGGTACTTCCTTGCCACCTTTCCAAAAATGTAAACTCTCCTTGTTTTCATTAGGTTGGGTTTTTTTTTTCATGTACAAATGTGTGTTGCCTTAAGAACCACCAAAAATAAAATATATAGGCTATAAGAACACTTTATCTTCAGTGAAAATGAACTTTCTCCTGGCTGACAAAAGGAAAATTGTCTGCTAACTGTGAGGTTTACTTGGCTCAAGCGCATATTTAGCTTACATGGGTTTGCCATCAAACTCCATGTAGAAAAAGTAAAGCAGAAAAGCAGCAGAAGCATGTAAACTGGCTGCTCTGTACCTGAAGATGAATGGGCTGCTACTGAAGAGAAACAGGATACAGTCTATTTAGCAGCTCCACTGCCCGGTTCTAAACTGTGAGATATATACAGAGATCTGACTTGAGGTTTGGGAGTTGTTTGCTTTTTTTTTTAAATACCCATGTAAAGCCTTTCATTTCAGAGGAACTTGGCAGAGATTAGCATATGCAAAAGCACTGAGCCGAGAGGGTTTTTCTAGTACAAAGAGTCTGCTGCAGTTTTCTGAGGTTATAACTGAGCATTTCAAAACTGTCATGGAACAGATATGTCAATAACCTTCAAATGAGAACTATATTTAAGACAGACTTCGTGTAGCAACCCTTTCTGCTATCTCTGGATAGTATTTATTCAAAAAGTATTTACCAGCATGCATGGGTAACTAAGCACTACTCCCTGAGAGTAAACATTGAATAATTAGACACTGAATAAAGGGTTTAAATGCCATTGCTCCTGGACTGTGTGATTTTCATTTGGGTTTTTCATTTTTCCTTTTGTCTAGTTTCTACCAAGTACTTTTTAATTAGTAACATCAGTTTGGAAACAGTAGTTGTCTCCCTATATGTTTTAGTTTGGACAGGAACCTCCACAATACCCCTAATAGCATCAGTGAGGATCTCTCAGGACCACTCACAACTGCTGAAAGAATACTGATGGCCACTTTCTGATAGGCCTCAAATTAATAGTTACGACTCACACAGATAGCACTTATCTGTGTTTCCATATATATGCCCAAGGAAGACGCAGCACTGTCATCAGAAAGGGATACGAGTTCAACATTTCTTTGGTTTGAGACAGCATTCATGGGCAGGACAGGACTGCAGAATAGCAACAGACTGCAGAAGTGAAGGCTTGTAGGAAACAGGCACTGAACAGCACCACAAAAACCCCTGAGTTCAAGGGGGTCCCACTCCCCACAGTGAAGCCAGAATCTCTAACTGCAAATTTATGTCAGCCAATGCACAAAGCAAAACAAAAAACAAAACAAAACAAAACAACAACAACAAAAAAAATTGTGTACAAATGCAGACAAGTTGAAATCTTGCATTATATGGCAGACTGCAAAAAAGTGGTGATGGTGATGTTGCAATAATGACCAATGGTTAGAATGGTAGCTAAGTTTAAAAAGTAAAATATTATTTAATGGTATTGAATATTTTAATACTGAAGATAATACACAAATCTTGATCCCTTCTGCATCTAAAAAGTGCCTTGTCAGGCAAGACTGTGAATGGTCAGTTGGGTATCTCTCAGGTCCTTTGTCTGCTGAAAAGGCATGAAGTGCATGGAGGCACCGTGTCTCAAATATTTTTATTTCACAGGCAAGAGCTTTTCCAAACTGGCAGCCTGAAAAACACAGGTTAAGATTTTCACGTATTTGGTCCTTTCAGAATGTTCTCATGTCATCCCAGCCCTGCTCAGTACATCTGCCAAAATGCATTTCTGTGGGACGAATCACAGCATGTAAAAACCAGTTGACCAGAAAATCAGTAAGCATTTTTTTAATCATTGAAGGAATACAATTTTTCTATGTAAAAAGTATGTCTAATATTAGGGTCAATGCTGACTACAAAAAAATTTTTCGTTTGCTCTCATTGGTCAGGATTCTTAGCATTGACTTTTAAGTTATTTTTGTACCACCTGAAACTAATATATGCAGCACTACAGTTACAACAGAAAAATCATGGCTCAGGGGAATATCACAAACACCTGTGTGTAAGATGGGAAAGAATGATATTTTCCACCCATGTGGCAAACTGATGAAACATTCACACTGTATTAACACTAAGTCCAACTCAGAGAAGAAAAAAGTCCAATTTACATGAAAAAGGTATTTTGGAAAAGGGGTCGTCTTTTCCACCAAGAGAAAATATCATGCACTGATTTTTGTTTACAAAACTCTTTATCTTAAGGGAAAAAAACCCCAAAAAACAACAACTAAAAAATACCCAAGCTACTTAAGTGAATAGACTATATAACTAGTAATCAGCATTGTAGAAATCCAGCTATAAATATCTGGTTATGTTGAACTTAAAAACTATAAAAACTGCTAGAAATGAGTTTAGGTCACAGTGCATGAGGGACTATTAGATGTGCTCTTTCATTAGTGTTTAGCTCCATACTGATATGTGCTTCACTTTTCCTGAAGATGTTGGTGTGTGGCTGTGACACGTTGGTGAAGTGAAAGCTGCTTTGGCAAATAGGTAACAGACTGAAGATATGCTGAAAGATGTGTTATAATAAGCTGATTTTACAATGTAAGATCCCAGGGTCCCAACGGGATTCACAAACAGTAAAGCCCCACTAATCAAAATTAATGTCACTTTTTAACTACTAAATATATGTGCCAAGGCAAAATGGAGGGTCTTACGGACCTGTGTAACTGTAAAGGGTCATTTACACTAATCTCACTGAATTTCACTGTTTGACTCGAAATTCTTTGTATAAGTACTAAGTAAACCAGTCAGTTTTAATCACTCCAAGGTGATAAAGTTTACAGTAAGCTGATACACTACAAACGACACTCATTTACATCTTGAATATAATGAAATGATAGTTTATCTGCAGCGAACACTTGTGGTTATCTGACCAAAACAGGTCAAAGGTTCCAGGCATTTTCTCCTGAAATTACTCAGTGCTGCCTCTAATGACTGATAATTGAAAACAGAGACTGGAAATATCAAATGTGGTAGGTGACAGATAAGCAACAGATTAATGCAAGTACTCTGTTACAGGACACTGAAAGGTCAGAGGCCCTAGGAATTAGCTATTGTGCTACTGTGAAAAGACAGACATCAAATAGCTGTTTACCTCATTCTTGTTCTTCTCTTAGCATTCAAATTCCAGTATCATAAATGAGACTGTTTAAAGTGACTCACCTTTTATAAATTAAGGCAACAGATGTTTTTTAGGGTGTGTGGAAAGGAGAAAAGGGATTCTAGAAAAGCATACAGTGTCAAGAAAACCTGCCAAAATAAAACAGCTATGCTAGGTGTAAATATTTTAATGAAGTGCATCTGAGAGAAGACATTAATCAGAATGTCATTCTCAGTTGAGAGACCAGATTACAGATTCTAAAATATGTATTTTTATATTTTTAAGCTTCATAACTTTTTTGGCTTGTAGAAAATGAATATCAACTTTAGAAAATCAGCTTATGCTGGCAGGCATGCCTTTCATATTTTCACCCTGGAAGTCCTAAAAATGTAACATCTAGTTAATATTGAAGTAAGAGGCAGCTGTTTCAGTCTGCTCATTGGCCATTGAATGAGGACTACAGTCTTCTAAAAAATATTTCAAATCAGGTGGATTTTAAAGTCCAAGAATGAAGAAAAATAAATTCCCAAAGTGGTGATTTAAAAAAAAAAGTTGCAGACTATGATTCTACTTCTCTAAGCACTACTGCTTTACTACATTTAGTCCGTTTTTTAGAATGGTAAGATTCATTATTTGAACTCAGGAAATCTATTTTGAGTTAGACATTGAAACTGATAAAATAGTCACCTATCCTTAAAGCGTTGCTCTGGACACCAGAGATGCCTGCCTGATACAGTCAGTGGACAGAAAATTCTGTTTGTTAAGGGTCGGCTGTTTTGTACCAGCCAGTAAACAGAACAAAGCAGTTTATCTACATTTCCCCTTTAGTGCAGCTCCAGAGAATCAGACTAAGAGATAGTCCTTGCTCAGTAAAAGGACATTTCAATCCTTATCAGCTGATTTCGATGACTGGATCCTAACTGCCAGGATGCCAAGTAGCCCAGCAGTGGGATATCCTGAGCCATTGCACAGAAGAAATGCAGGAGCTGAGGGCCAAAATGAGAATAAAATAAGTTTTTGTTCCCACACTTGACTTTTTCTTTATTATTTGACATTAGACATTTACCATTTACATTACCATAATTATTCTGGTTCAGGTCAGAGTCATAAACCCTGTATGAAGTAGTTGTCACCTCAGAAACAAGGTCGGATGGCTCTCAAAACTGAAGTGCTGTAAAAGATGGCTATAAACTCTTGAGAAGGAATAAGGAAGGAGAGGCAGTGAGGTAGCCCTCTATATTAGGGAATGTTTTGATTGCCTAGAACTTAATTATGGTGACAGCAGGGTTAAGTGTTTACAGGTAAGAATCAGAGGGAAGGCAAATGGCAAATATCTTTGTAGGAGTCTCTTACAGACCATCCAGTCAGGATGAAGAGGCAGATGAAATGTTCTACAAGCAGCCGGAAGAAGTCTCCCAATCACCAGCCCTTGCTCTCATTGGGGGACTTCAACTTACCAGATGTCTCCTGGAAATACAACACAGCAGAGAGAAAACAGTCTAGGAGGTTCCTGGAATGTGTGGAAGAGAAATCCCTGACACAGCTGGTGAGGGATTCAACTAAGGAAGGTATCCTGCTGGACACGCTGCTAGTGAACAGAAAACGACTGGTGGGTGATGTGAGAGTTGGAGGCCTCTTAGGCACAGCAATCACAAAATTATGGAGCTTTAATGGAGTTTTTAATTCTTGAAGAAGTAAAGCAGAGGATCAGCAGAACTGCTCCTTTGGACTTCCTGGGGTCAGACTTTGGCCTGTTTAGCTGGCTGGTTGGCAGAATACCTTGGGAGGCAGACCTGAAGGGCAAAGGCGTCCAGGAAGGAAGGACATCCTTTAAGAGAAAAATCTTAAAGACCAGGAGCAGGTGTCCCTGTGTGCTGAAAGACCAGCCAATGGGAAGAGAAGCAGCCGGCCTGAACAAAGAGTTTTGGCTGGAAATCAGAAAATAAAGGAGAGTTTATGCACCTTGGAAGAAGGGGCAGGAAATGAGGAGGACTACAAGGATGTCATGAGATTTTGCAGAGAGAAAATTAGAAGGGCCAAAGCCCAACTATAATGTAATCTGTACACTGCCTTAAAACACAATAGAAAGGTTACTGTAAATACATCAGCAACAAATGAAATGCTAAGGAGACTCTCCATTCTATTTGATATGGGAAAAAACAGACTGACAAAGGATGAGGAAAAGGCTGAGGTACTTAATGTCTTCTTTGCCTCACCCTTTAATAGAGTTGGAGCAGTTCACCTCTGGGTGCAAGCTCCCCGAGATGGAAGACAGGTACAGGGAGCAAAATGAAGCCCTCAAAGTGGTGGGCTTGTTGGTGAATATTTAATACTTGGAGTCAATGATCTTAAAGGCTTTTCCCAATATAAATGATTCTATGATTCTGTGATATCTTATATGAAATATGTACGCAGAGGTTGAAAACAGGTGTCCCCAAAATTACATTCCCCACATACCCTATCTTAGACAAAAAAGTCATTTTCAGAAACTTAATCTACATTCAGATCCACTTCTAACTGAAGAAAAGCTATTTCCATCATCAGTGGGGATTTTGCTGAACTGGAAAGTGCAAGTCTGGAGCATTTTTTTTTTATTGCAATAGTTCTGTTTCTTAAAAACTGTTTTATTGCAGTATTTTATATTTGAATTTCTCTGTATTTATTATTATTATAATGGTTGTATTTAAAGTAATTATATATTTACAGATGTGGTTTTGAAATAATGATGTAAATTACTTTCACATGAAATATACTTTCTTTTCAAAACACAAAGAATAAAGTTTGATCAGTCATATGCTGAAGCTAGATATACTGCTGTAAATTTAGAATTATTTCACTAAATTCTTTATTTTCAGGTTAGCTACTGATATCAATGAGCAAGATTTTCCTATTTTGTTTTCCAAAATTAGAGGCAGTATGAAAATTGTTTGATGAAATACTGTGCAGCTAGTGACAGTTTTAATAAATGAAATACTGTTTATTGAATCCACATTTTTTATGGTAGAACATCCCTTCCATAATTGAACAGAATTACTGGACTGGATGAATTGCAAAGTAATTCAAATCAAAATAAAGTCAATGAAAAAAACCCTTCAGCAATAGCAACAGAATCTACAGCAAGAATGAAAAGAGAAAGCAAATTAAAAAATCAAACCAACAATAAACCCATTGCCTGTCTTTTTTCAAAGCAAATATTTCACTTATTGGTTTTCTTTCTTTAAGCCTCAAAGAAATGCATTTCAATATCCAATTCTTTATAGAAAAAGAAAAAGTTAGAATATATTAATGTGTTTTAACCAAGCACTTAGTACTACATCTTTTGAGAGTGCTGTTACTAAAATGTTCATTTCTTCATTTTGTTATTGTAGTCAATAAGATCTCATAGATCCTTACCAATCAACACACATTTGAAAAACTCAAAATAGTGGAAAGACTAAAATATTATTAAGGTGTACTTTGAAATTATGTGATTTCTGCTTTCTAATCCCTTCAAAATGTAGATGCAATGTTTTCACTTTAGTAAGTGGTAGAAAGTAAATGATAAAAGTTACACACCCATGTAAATAATGGAAATTACATACCCATACTAGAATATAAGTGAATATGTAAAAGGATAAGTTTATTTTTTTTCATGGATTAAGAATTAGAACTCGGTTAACAGTTAAAAGCTTCCAGCATTTCCAGAAGGAAAGAGTTCCCAGAAATCATATAACAGAGCCTGCCAGGAGCTTTTATAAGCAGATACATAAAGAAACGCCTCAATCAAAGAGGCATAACTGGGCTTGGCTTTCTCACACGTAATCTTCCAGGTGATCTGGACACTGTGAGATTACCCTTGATACCTCCTTGTTACTTTACATTAAAATATGTAATAAAATAGAAGTCTTAATGAAATTGCTGGTCTTCATTCAATAGCCAATGTTTTGTTAAAAATTTCATTGCTAAACATGTGTTATTCATTCAATTTACTCTTCTTCCAAGTCAAATGCACTTGCTCAACAAGTCAAAACAAGTGCTGCGCTGCAGCTGGTCCAATAATAATTAAATGCTGGAAGGCTTTCAGTTGTTGATACAAAATAAGTGGGAAAGCAGCACCCTGCTTTTCTTATGCTGCCTTCAACCCAGCTAATGCAAGAGGAGGAGTAAGTAACCAGACAAAGAGATTGAGTTTTGGAAGTGAACAGAACTTTGAGAGTTTAAGTTTGGGTATTATCACAATCCTAACATAAAAGATATGGTGATGTGATTCCTCAAAATCTAGTTATTGTGATGGTTTTGACAGTATGATGCACTGTGTCTTTCAACCCCACAAATGCAAATCATGCACTCCAGTTGTTCAGCTGTAGCACAAAGCGCAACAAAAGATACAACTGCACCTATGTGCTATTTAATCTTTAACAAGTAAGGACCCTGTGGTTTCTTTATTGTTTTAAGTCAAACTGTATTACAAAGGCACTCCACTCACAAATACATGTGTTAATCTAAATCTACTAGATTTCTGATTGCCTTCAGTTTCATCAGACAAATAAATCTTTACTTGGAAAAATAGAACTGGTCAGAGAAAAGATCCCTCTAGTACATTGTTCTGAGCTAATGGATAGGTAAATTAGCTAATCCTTACACCACCATGCCTCAGGTTGCTAATTTTATCTACTGTTTTCAATTATGTCTATTTTGCCTCACCTTTGGCAAAGGCAGTAGATTTTGATACCATCTGTAAATAGACTTCCATTTTTTTCTCACATTTAATTTTGTTTTTCTGTAATCACAGATCATCACAAAGAAAACTAACAATTATTGCCAGGTTTCTGACTGTGTGTGAAAGTCAGGATGTCAGATCAACACAACCTCAAGGTTAACAAAAGACAGAAAAAAAGATCCCTCTTGGGTTCAGCTGCAACTGAATAGAAACTAAAGTTATACCTCTGGGATCCAATGGTCAGAAAATAGGTGTAAGTTATAACTGTTTTGACACTGTAAAAGTATACAGATGGAACATAACTTCTGAGGAAGGTGAAAGGGCATATATCATCATAGGGCAACTGGCAGGGGAGGAAAAGCTAAACATTAAAGTGCACTCTATCTTCTCACATCTCCTTAGTTTCTGCTCATGTTAACCCTCTGCTCACTTTCATCCAGAGGTGGCAAGTCACTCTGCCATTTACCATTCATGCATGTTGTCTAATAAACTCCATCTATTTTCTGTGTGGAATTTGTTGAAAATGCTTCCGTGGAAGTCATGTCTGCACACCAAACTGGATACAACTGGATAGGCAATATTTTCTGCTTACTCTGTGCTCACATCTGAGTATTTTAGTATTACCCATACCCATTAACACTGACTAAGCATTCATAAAAACAGGTCGGCCATAACAAGGATAAGGAAGGAAGCCCTCAAGACCATCTCATTTAGCGAGTAGAAGGAGGCTTCATTACATAGAACAAATGAAAAAATTTTTCCAGACTATGTGACAGATAGGATGTTATTTGCAAAAAATAGCTGCTCACTGGCTGTGTACTTAGTTATTATGTCAGCTTGGCTCAAATAAATTCAGAGGTCCTCTGATTTATACTTTGGTCGCACAAATATATACTGGGCTAATCACTATAACTGAGTCATCACCTTAAAATTAAAAAAGTAAGGAGACTAAACTTCATCTTTTATAATCTGTTGGCCCTTGTTTTGAAGGTTTGTCCTGCACACTCTTGGTTTCTTGGCCAACACCAAGAAACCACCTAGGAGAGCCTAAGCAGTGGTGCTGAGAAACAGCAATGAGGACAGAAGCACAGCAGGGACAGGCCCTCCCAGACACAACACTGGAGTCAAACAGGAGGAAGATGAGGAGGAAGAGCAGACGGGTGTGGTGAGGAATGGCACTTTCAGACAGCAGGTTTTAACAGCCAGTTTGGGATCTGGCTGTGGTTTTAACAGCTTGTTAATACTGATCCAAAACCCTCTCCTCTGCAGCTCTGCCAGTCTAATCTGACCATGATTTATTCTCACAGAGATTCTTTCACCCCCCATATGGAATAAATCCCCTCAACAAGATCGAAAAAAATCACTCAGGTTGGGTTTTTTTCCTGAAAGAAGTTTAAAACTTACCAAAGTTAATGATAATTTTGACCCTCTTTCTGCACAGAAACTCACTGACTGTTAGTGAATAAAATACCTCTGTAATGCCATCCAGCATTACACCTGCATTGCCAAAGGAAAGGAAAAATAATCTTCACAAACAATGTGTGTGCCATGAAAGAGCTCAGATTAGCTCCAGTTAACACAGCAGGGTCGTGATACCTCACAGTAGGTTCTTTTGGACAGACTTGGGGAGAGAGACACAGGAGTCTCAAAATTACATAAAAAGCAAGAAAATTATTTCCAAAATACAAAGAGAAAGTATGGCCTTCTGAGCACCCAGTACTGTTAATCCAACAATTGTCTGATGCAAGATCATCACTTCTCTCCAAAAAAAACCAGTGGTTGATGTCAATACATATGAGACAAGAGTAAGGTCCCCCTTCTTTGTAGTTACTCTGTCACACAGTCACAGAGAAGCTGTAGTTGGAAGCAACTTGAGGAGGTCATCTGCTCCTGGCTCAGGCATGGCCACCTAGAGCTGGTTGCCCAGGACTGTGAACATGCTTGTATACTCTGCATTTTCAGTGTTATTCCACCTGGGACTGCATGTCTCATATTCCCCACACAGTTACTTACAAACACAATACCCAAGCCAATTGTAGAGGTATCTCTAGGTGTAATACTTCTCCGGAGCAGCAGAGATGGTCTCCTGAAGCTTGTACTGTCTGCTGAGCTGATGTGCCCCAGACAAAGCTTGTGTGTCTTTCTAAGCAGAAGGTAAGAATGGGCAGGGAGTGGGAACCTGACCTGCAATCTTTTTGGCACAACACCACAAAGAATATTTCACATTCATTTTACAGCAGCTGATCAACCTTTGTGTGATAAACCTGTGTTTCCACTAGGGTTGGAAGTGACAACTGCTCTCATCTTTGGGGATAGGAAGTCCCATTTGTCCATCCCAAAAACTGGAAGCATCACAGTCTCTTCTTTTGGAGACATGCTTTTATTCCCATATCAACAAAAACACGCTCCCTACCTGCAGACAAGGAGAAGCAGCATGATTTAATGGAGTTTGTGGTAAAGCTCACTGATATAATGATGTAATGTTAATGATGTAGTGATATGTTAATAAAAGAAGCTTCATGACTGTGCAGCAGCAGATGGTAATGTAAACACAGGATGAACATGTCATAACTTGTTTGGGAGCTGTGCTCATAGAGCCAAGATTTCAGTTCATGAGTGTGCCTGTGTACTGGTTCCAGCTGAGTGATGAACCCCTTTTACATAGGCCTCCCTGTATACACACACATGCAAATAAGCACATCTTTTGTATTTTGCATTTATAAGGAATACATGCAACATGGAGGGAGCAGAACACAATTGCTGGGCAATCAAAATGGTGGCAATATGCTGTTAATCTTAATGACATTACTGTCTTCATTCTGACCCTTCATTCTAACTTCATGAATTGCAGCATGAACTTGAACTACTTGACCTCAAGATTAGCTCAGTTGGTCAGAGCATGGTGGCAATATGACCAGGGTTGGGGGTTCAATCCCCATATGGGTCATTCACTTAAGAGTTGCACTTGATCCTTGTGAGTCCCTTTCAGCTCCGAATATTCTGTGATCTGTGTCTTAGACTTCACTCCACAACATCAATTGCCTCTGGATTTTGCATTAACACATATCTACATTTCTATGGAAAAAATTATATGTGCATATATTTTATAAAATTATAAATATATTTAAGATATACTTACTTAAATAAAAAATGTGATATATCTAAAAATGTTTGTCCTTGTAAATGTGATGTCATTATTATATACAGCCCCATTAAACATGATTATTAATTCAATAGTTTAAAAAATACAGGAAAAAATTACCTTTTGAAGAACCACAGTTGATAGCTATAGAATATAATACAGGAGATAACCAAAGAATTAAAGAGAACAAAAATCTTTATTCTGAAATAATGAGTAATTTTAAATTACTGTGATGCACAGTACTATATAGTGTCACATTATACTACCTCTCAAAATTCTGGAAAATAAACCAGCCCTTCCTAAAGGTCATCATATTTAATATTATGTTTTCAGGTATACTTTCTTTTGCTTAATATCAAAGAGAATTTAAAAATTATGATCTTTTGAATGCCTTACTACAACATCCAGCAAATTCTGTTTGATTTTTAATCATATAAGCTTGTAGTTTAAATCAATACATCAAAAACACTTAATTATGTAAAAATAATTGCGTCTAGTTGAACCATAGGTTTAACCTTTGCTACATGAAATGAAGTACAGACTTTTAGCTTTCACAACAGTGTTCAGTTCACGGTGACAACCATGGGCAGTACTGCATCAGCCTAAGGGGTCACAGCATTGCCCTAAATAAGTAAGTATCTATATTTTGAGTCATGCTGGATGATAAACCATTGAAATAATGTCATAATTATGTGCAATTAACTACTAAAAACAATTAATTATTTATGGCACTTCATTCTGCAATATCTAATTATCACTGTTATAATAAAACAGAATTGAAGGTGTATCCTTTTGCCTTGTGCTCCTTAAAGTTTTGGGACTAGACTTTCACTTGGTAATGAAAATTTTATAGCTTCTATTCCCTTTTTTCTTCATTTATTTTAGGAAATCAAGTTTACTAAAAATTTGTGGAAAGTAAGCTATGGAACAACAGTAAAGGAAGCATATATATGTATATACGTATATATGTATATACGTATATATGTATATACGTATATATGTATATACCTATATATGTATATATGTATATCTCATCACTAGTGAAAAGAGAAGCAGTATGGTCAATGCCATGCATTTCAAAAACCATTGACTATATGAAAAGCATTGTAAAACAAAAAATGCTTGAAGTTGCTTTCTGAGCCTTTAGAGTGACCATTTTCAAGAACTGCGGCTCTTTCTGGATGTTGATTTGTTTTCATTTTTGTTTTTCTGCAGCTGCAGGGGATAATTGCTGGTCTTTAATGAAACCTTAGATGTGCTCATAAATCACCAATGTGCAGAAAATCTCATAGCAAATTTTCTACAAGTCTGGCAACTGGCAATTCTGTGCAAGCATAAGAAACTCTGAAGTTTTGGAAAACCACAGAGATTTCACTTGTGGAAACAGAGGTTCGTGTCTTTTATATCATCAGAGGCAAACTTCAGCCCTTGCAGTACTGTTGATATCTCCCTCCTTTCTTGATCTCTTTGGAGAAATATCCAAGCTGTTAGTCAAAGAGAAGAAGCCCTTCTCAGAACAAAGAAAAATGTGTCATTTTATTCACTGAAGTACCAAAGATCCTAAATGGAAAAGGACTGGTTTAAGGATCTAATTTTGCCATCGACTGGACAAGCCACAGCTCTCATTACCCTCACTACAAGATTACTCAGCACCTCATACCACTGACTTCTGCTGCCGTTTTAGTCTTCAGGTCTTTGGAGCAGATCCATAAACTCCTCCTTATTTAAAAATGTTACAACAGGATGTAATTAAGTACAATTAACAAGGAGGTCAAATGGTCATCTGATAAACACTGGTCCAAACACGCAGCTTGAAAGGTCAGGGCTGCTAAAGCCACAAAGTATTGATGGGAAATATTATGATTTAAGGGGGAAAAAATTCCAATTACTAAAACTGAAGAGATTTACATGCTTTCTGCATTACATACACAAAGCCATACACACAGACTGAGATGCATGCACACATGACTCAGGGAGACACAAACCTGTATTCTGAGAACAACAGCTAAGCTAGCCACACTTCCTCTCTCCTTTACAACAAAAGACAAATCTCAATTTTGGTCCTTAAATTCCCATGTCTCTTTTTCGTTTTCAATGTTTTGTAAACTGTCTGCTCTAAGAACAGCAAACTTGTTGCCTTTATAGAAGAGCCTTTTTTAGTCCTTTCTAAAATAACACTTGAGATCACCAGGATGAAATGCAAGGTGTTGTGAGGCTTTTAGAAGCAAAGTATTTTACAGAGCACACAACCAGAGTAAAAAGAGGCTTCACAACAAGAAAGCTATACCAGGTCTCTGCAACTTCAAAGAATGACAACGCACAGAAGAGAAAATGAACACGGGAGTATTTGCCCATCCTCATTTTATGGACTGGAAAACAGAGGCACACTGTTTTCATTCTCCATCTGAGACTCTTCAGGATTTTCCTATTAGGTTGTTCGCTCTCTGACTTTCAGATTTAGACTCGGCTGGGGGCAGAACTGACTCACTGCACAACCTTTGCACATTTCATTTTCATGTATGAGGCAACAAGGTAACCTGGTCAGGAGCAGCAGATTAACCTTTGGGGTCACTAACATGTTATGACTTGTAGTTTTTGACAAATATTCCAGCTGAGCTAACCTTGGGAACAACCTTCCCAGAGCTATGTTCCTGCTGGATCTCCACCATCATAAATCACCCCAAAGACTACAGCTGTTATGGGGCTGTACACTGGGCTTGGACTTGCTCCCATAGCGATATCGTCTACACTACTGTTCTCCCACTTTTTCAATTTCTCAGCTAATATTTTTAAAAACTGTGCCACCAGAATCCCACAGCTCTAGGCACCAGATGATATCAGATACCATCTGCCCGCTGCTCCAAAATCAGAGTCGCTGCTCATTTCAGTGTCCCTGCTCCTTTTCTTTCTATGGTCTAGAACAAAACAGAACACTTTTTTTTTTCCAGAATTTTGCTCTTTGTCAGAACAGAATTTAACACCTCTCCCTCCAAAAATGATGCCGTTCACAGTTTAAAAAGTCCAGTACAATAATTTTTTGAAATTATTTTGCAGTATCTTATAGCTCATACTCCACATGTATTTCTCCTGCATTTAAAAAAAAAAAAAAAAATACATGTTTTAATGGATATGCCTAGCCAAAGTGCTCTTAATTTACAATAATTACTCTGGAATAGGGGTACAGCTTTACCAGATCATATGAATTTAACTTCATTAATTTGACTACAGTCAAATAGCTGTGAATTAAAACAACAAAAAATTCATTTAATTGACCCAGTCTACAAAGGGATATAATTACAGAATCATCAAAGCTGGAAAAGACCTTAAGGCTCTCATGGAGTCTGAATAGGTAATATTGTTAAGCCAGATAAAGATAAACCTTACAGAAATTTCAGTTGTTCAGATTTCTTCCCCATCCTGATTCTCCTTGAAAAATAATTATGTGGAATTTTGCTTCTGCAAAGTAACTGGTTATTAACTACAGATACATATCATGAACCAGCACTAGCTGTCCTGGTGAGTTTTCCAGGTTCTTACTCATTTACAGTTTTTGCCTCAGTTTGCCATGAATTACACTGGGAAAAAAGTAGAAGCACATTTTGGTGAAGTACCACATGTGGCATTAAGTTATATAGTAGTGGTTGATAAAGCCTGGTTCTTGATCTATTGCACCAGAAAAATCACTCAAAAAGAGCTGGGAACTACACACTTGAATTCACCTTTTGTAGCATCTCAATAACTGGGAAATCTCTGAGTGGAGAGCTGCGCTATAAAATCTTTTTCTGCTTATATTACAGTCATATTTTGAATAGAAACAAATTCATAATTCAGTACAAAACACAAACAAGCTCTTGCTTGGTGTACCCCACCCACAAACTTAAATAATGTCGTTGTCAGGGTTGACAAGTTCTGCCTGCTGTAACATTTCTGTGTTTTATAGGAAAATTTAACCAGGGGTGTTATTTTAAGAGATGAGCAAATGGGGAAACCCCATGGCCTAGCCAATAAATATGAACTTTAGGTGCAATGGAGCACTCATAAATATGACTCAGAACAAGGGGATTCATTGTTTCTCCCGACCCCTCTTAGCTGCTCCTCTGATCTCAACCTCTGTATGCGTCATGGCAGCCCTCATCCTTTAACCTGCGGTTTTTAAAAGCAGCTTCTAAGTTATTTATGGCTGCAAATGTTAGTAGCCCGTCTGTGTACTCCCAGCACATGCATACCGAAGGGTGGGGGAAGCTGCATTTTGTTTTGCAAGGATTAAAAGTTTTGCCCAGGAAGCCAAGTGCCTCAGGAGGCTGAAGTAGCTGCTCTGCCACAAGGGATTCAGAAGAAAAGTGCTCCCTGTGCCTTCAAGACTCACTCAGAGAAGAAACCCATACCGGCACTAATTTTGCCTTTAATTTGTACATTATCTATCTTTATCATGCTCTTTGATCTTTCCCCGTCTGCATTCACCTTCTCCCTACCATGATGAACTTCCACTTTTGTAATTCTACTGGCATGGGAAATGCTCTCAGTGCTGTTACATCACGCTCCATGTGAGGCACAGAGGAGTAGGACTAAATCTTCCAGCAATACCAGTTCCTGCAGAGGCTGTTTCTCTGTTGTGAACCTTTCCCATGCCCAGCAGGTCTGTATCCAGCCCTGCACATGGGCTGTTGCCTACTGAGAGGAGGGATGTCCTCCTCCTAAAGCCCAGCCTGTGCTTTGCCATTTTTCTCTCATGCCTGCTCTCATTCCTTCTCTCTCCATCTCCAGCACTGTTGCCTGGTCTTGCCACTTCTCGGCCTTTAATCCTTTCTACAGCCAAATGCCATTGACATAAAACTAAAGTTCAGTGACCCTGCCTAGACAGCAGGGGTTAGAGACAAGGGAAAGGATAAGGAGGAGAGGATAGGGAAAAGTGTGGGAAATAATTATAAAGTCTGGTAGCAGCCAGAGCTCTCCTGAAGCCCTGGGGAGCCTTTCTTTAGCTGGAGGCTGCAATTGGCACTTCATAAACTGTTCATTCTCAGCTATGTGGAAACACCAGACAACACCTAGAATGATCAGACTGCAATCAATCAATTTTTTCCAAATTCTATTAGTCTGTGGGCCTATGAAAGCAAGCTGAAAGGAACAGCCATGGCTAAAAAGAAAAGAAAAAGGAACTGCTCCTGTCATAATTACCCCCATAAGCCAAGCAGTAAGTAGGCAGGTAGCCATGGTAAAATTCTCTGCATAATTTAACATCCAGAGAAAATAATAACAGGAGCAATGAGTGTGGAAGATGACATAGATGCCAAAGTTGTCCAGTTATCTAAGAAAACAACCCAGAGTTTAAGAAGAGACTCTCCATCCAATCCATGGCAGGATTCCTCCCCTAATACTCTCCACGCAGAGATGTCTCCACAAGCCTGCCTCTTTCTCTTTCATGGTTAGCCAGAGTCACTGCCAGATTGTGTTTTCCTGGGAAAATATGCACTGTACAATACATACAATCCCCAAAACCCCACCCAAAGTCTGTGTTTAGTCTAGAAAGGAACACTTTCTAAAGAAGAAGCGGAACTGGGTCAGCCGTTCTTCCCAATGGGAAAAATATTAATAATAATATATATTTATATATATCCATACATATATATAGCTTTTCACCATGCACGTCTAACCATCTGCTAAATCAGTTTCTCTTCAGTTATCTGCAATTTCTTTCAAACCTGTCGGCAAGGAGAGTCAGACAGTTTTATACCCCAGTTAATGGAGAGCTTGACATTTTTTTGGCTGGGTAGATACAATAATTTACTTGGATTTAAAGTGTTAACTTTGGCAAAAAAATTAATTGACAGTTATAAAAACATTATTTTGTTAGATGATATTTATGGATCATACAAACCTATTTTGAGGTAGAGCTATATGGTTCTTAAGGTTCATGTAACTTGAGAGATTTCAAAGGAAATATAAAATATTTCAATATAAAACAACAAATGTAGTGCAATTCAAAAAAGGAATACAGAGATTATTTCTTGCTAAAAATTAAAAGTAATCTCTAAAAACCTGCACTGTCGTTGCACAAAAATGGGTTAAAACTCTAATGAATTATAAGTATTAGATGAGAATTTTTATGTCATCCTGTGAGTAAAGTCCGTTAGTTCTAAAAACAAATAAAATTATTTTGCAGAGAGTTTATTTAACTGGATCATAGAAAATTATTTCACAATTCATAGTTATTTCTAATGCCTGACTGCACTAGGTCTCAAGAAATTCATTCTGTTCACTGACTGTGGCAAAACTTTAATAAAGGGAAAAAAAAATCTTAGGATCTCAAGATGCCAAGTGATGTCTACTTCAGATGAAAATTAAGTGAGACCTGCTTGATCCAATTTGCTCTAAATTTTATGTAAAAGAGTGAAAAATTACACCTTATTGACTTGAGGTTGCCATTGAATAAAAGCTTCACAAACGTTTTCTCATTTCTCCTCAGTATTGATCCAAATCCTCAATTAAAGACATGGGGTCTATTTGTTATTTAACAGGTTTTATCTCTGTAATAGCACCCCTCTGTTCAAGGCAAGATAATAGCACTATTTCCATCACTTCAGCTAAGGCTGTGTCAATATTTTCATTAGAAGCCTGCATTTATATACTAAAACTGTACCACAGCCAAGGAAATTCACGTACGGTTAAAATTAAGACAGCAACATCTGAAATCCTGTGGAAAAGAAAGAAAGTGTGCTCATTCCTAAGCCTTAGGAGAAAAGTTAATGATCCTGAGGCCTTTTTGCATGTATCCTTCAAACCCCTTCCTCAGCTCCTGGCATTTTATACCTTAGCACTCCATATCCCTCGCTGATGATATGTTAGCTGTGAGTGGAAGGTTGTAGAAACTGAATTAGTTTAATTTAAGAAACGAGCTACTATGTATGCTCAAGGTCTGATTGCAGTAAGGAATCCTTTTTTTTTTGTGTGTAACAAAAATATATTTGTACAGGTATTTGGTGTGGATTGATGTACTATAGGCTTCTCAAAGTAGCTGTAAAAAGTTGTTCTATGCCATGTTAGCATTCTCCAGTGAACACAATGGGCTATAAATCTTTCGAATTTACGTATTTGCTCAATGATTCAGGTTTTAAAAAAGAATATAATCTGTAAAACAGTGTTCAAACTTGGGATAGAAAAGTTGGAGAAATATGAACAGTCCTCTGTGCCTCAGACAAAATTTCCATTGATTTCAGTGTCTGGTTTAAGAACTGAACACAGCACATGCGGTTTCAAAATTATTCTAAGATTGTGAAATCAGTCACATTGTGTGTGAAGTAGAAAAAATGTCTTTGTGGGGTGTACTGGTTACTTTAAAAATCTCAGTAATATTGCATCCTTCTTAGCATGTGTACATCAGGGTCACAAATTTTATTGTGATCTTCACATTAAAGTTTTTGAAATTAATTTTATATTCTAAAAAAGAAAACATAACAGAAAACCACAAAACCAGATATATATCTCCCATTTCATGGAAGGGTCATATCAATTAACTGGAAAACATGAAGAGAGCAAATTGACTTGCTTAGCAAATGAAACAATCTGTTAGGAGAAAAATTAGCAGATGTGTTATAAAAAAAATGAAAATACAGAACATTTGAATTGCATGAGAAAGAACACTTAAGTATAGCAGATTTAATGATCACTTTGATGATAATGGAAAAATCAGTATTTGAAATGTTTAAATGTAGTTTACAAAAGTGCTGTTTCTTCAAGCCTCATCCATGTAGATTTATTTTATTCAATCCCCCTCTTTCTGTAAGAGGTGAAGAGTGGGAACACTAACATTTATCTTAAAAAAGTCCTTCCCTGGCTGAATTTTGAGTGCTCAAAAAGTGAGTAGGACTGCATAAGTATTATTTGCCTGTTCTCTGGGGAGCAGGGTATCCTATATATGTCATTTTGGGAGACCAGCCAGAAAGAAGATGCCAGAACTCTAAGGAGTCAGGGCTTTGCAACAGTATAATAAAATAGAATAATAGGATAAAAAAAACACCCAGTTAGGAAAACAAAGTTCTGAATTTGTAGGTGATATAATCAGATCTTTGAAAATCCCAGTGTGTTTAGTGGAGGATTTATTCTTTGACTGTTGGACCAAACCCAGTTAACTCCTCTGTTACACTCATCAATATTTATGGAGAGTTGCCAACGCACACAGTCTTATACAAAACACAGGACAAGACAAAGTCTCTGTCTTGTTGTATCTTTCAAGAGAGAAAGAGATGGAAATTCTGATATAAATTCCAGTAGAAAGAACAGGTGTTTACAATTTTAACTTCAGGAGAAATAAATGCATTCTTATTTTTCTCCCTGGTTGCTTGACAGAATTATGATTGCAGTTCTCTTGATGATTATTTTCTAAATTTGTTTTTGCAAGTGAGGCATTTGCAGCTCTGACAGGTTGGGGTTTTAATCAAAATTAGCATATAATTTCCAATTTTTATTCTTCAGTATAAAATTATTTGGTCTTGTCTATTTTTTCTTTACTTTTTAATCTTGTTCAGTCTTTTCAATTCTTACGCTTAATAATTTTTATCCAACATCTCATCTACATATTTCTTGTTTCAATATATATGTCTTAAATTGTTATAACTGGTACAACTATATACAAAAGTTTCAATTTAAAAAGTCATGATGATTAATAGAGTTTTATAATTCCACATTATGTAATTAATGGTGTGCAAGTATGAACATGGTGAATACTATTTTCAGAGCAGATTTATTTGATGCAAGTTGACTGAGGCTTCAATTCTAAATCCATTTGAGTTATTACTGTGCTGCATCAGCATTTATTGATTTTAAGGTACAGCATTAGCATTCACTTATCACTGCATATTTTTCCCCATTCTCCATTAAAAGAGCTTGCCCTCATCTGTCACAATCTCATACTGCATAAATCATATAAAATGGTTACTTGTTTCCATGATTTATTTCATTTTTATGTTAATTATACTGAAACATAGGATTGTTTAATAAAAATGTTGAAGCTAATCTGTATTGGTCATCAATATTTCTTACGCATGTTACATGGTGGAATGTGTGATATACCACAATATCCAACTTGTATGGAAGGGCATTTAAAGTGAATTAGGATTTAAACTAACTTAGAGCTGAGACACATTTTAATTTCACAGATGCCAAATAAAACCTAATTTTCACACAGTATTTTGTTATAAGTTAATGGTGTCTATTAATATTAACCGCTAGAAAAATACAGCATCTCAGCCCCAGTTTTCACAGTTTTGAAACATAAGATGGGCTTTAGCTTCTCAGAATTGCTTTCTTAAGGCAACACTGGCTTCCCAGCAAAATAAGACAAATATTAGAAATTTCCCACCTGAGGTAAGACACTCAGTGGAAACTTGAATTCTTCCAGAGAAGGTTTTTGTCTGGGGAAGCACAGTAGGATCAGCCTAGGACATATCTGACACTGAAACTTCAAAGACTTCCACTCGTTCACTGCAAGAAGTCCTATTGTAATCAAAGAAATCAAAGGCTAGGTCCCATGTAAATAGTCCTCAGGGATGCTGATGGAATGGTCCCTGACATATTTACAGATGGTACTTCTCAGGACACACAAGGAAAATTTTTGCAGGATCAGTGCCTTTACTAATGCTGAGGATAAGAGCATTTCCTATTTTTCTGTATAACTTTGCCATTTTAAATTCAGCTGACTCCAGATACTCTGGGTAAATCGAGGCATGCAATGCTAATTTAAAAGTAATATATGGGCAATATATAACTGTTTCTTAATGATAAGGAAAACATGTTCAAAAAACAGTTTCCGTTTTTTCCTAACCTGCTATTTCCAGAGCAAAAACAACAAGGAAATGTATTTAGAGGTGAGGACATATGTTACTCTTAAGGAAAAAAGATCTCAGACTTGAACACCTCCTTATCAGCCAAATAATTAATGAAAAGTGATTTTATTATTATGGCAAATAAACTCTAGACTCTTACTTTCCTGGAATTTTAGCATTTGGAGTATTTAGTATTTACTAAAAACCTGGCAGACATAAAAAGTACAGACTGTGTCTGATAAACTGAAGGTATTTCGGAACATGTGCCGCTGTTAAAAAGTTTCTACAGAAAGTATTCCCCTGGAAAACAAGAGTTCATCAGAATTTGTACCAGCTTATTGTGAAACTTCAAGTTTTCAATTAAATCTCTTGCTATCCAGGTCAAATGAGAAGGGGTTTTTTTAGCCAAATTTATGAGTCCTGCAGCATTTAAAATACTTATAAAAATACTAAATGAATTTCATTAATTATTTGCAGCTTTCTAGATGAGACTTAAGTTGCCTTTTAGTAAAGAAATCTGTAACTGCTTTTTTTTTTACCTACAATGTAACTGGCAAGCTTGTTTATTACACTCAGAAGCCAATATAATTTAGTTTTATCAGGTTTTGTATCTGAATTGATATAATTTTCAAAAGCATTCTTTACTTGCTGGTGTATGTTACTGGTGTTTAATACACTACTTGTCATTTAATATATTTATGACAGATAAAATAAGAACCATTGTAGATTCTGAGTACCATAGCAGTATAATAAAACACAGCCTGTTGTTATTAAATAGAAATAACAAAGAAACAGCAACAGATTATTTCAAATAAAGCCATCCAGCTGAAAAGATAATAAAACTCTGACTCTTAAATAACCTAAGAATGGGGGTTTTTTAATGGTTTAACTTTTCCCTTTTCATACCTTTCCAGGCTTTAAAATATTAACAACTGATGTTTGTTCATGTGTGAGCTTTAAGGAAAACACTGAGGGAAATAACTGAGCAATAGGCATAAGTGTTTGATTTTTAGAGATTTAAAAAAAAAGGAGTTAGTTGGCCTAAGGCTAGAATTTTCATTACATCAATGAAAGAAAGAAAACAGAAGCCAGCAGAGGGAAGTTATAGAAACTGACTTTATATAAACAGTGAGAAAAATCTTTTTCCATGGCCACCTACAATGTAGCTACTTTACCATCCGTATGATTTTTCTTTTACCAGTGGCACAGCAGCCCGGGCCCAATCCTGCTGTTTTAGAACAGGTTACAGTTCGGCCGAGAGGTTTGCCCTTCACAAGATCAGGCTAACAGTTTGTCAAAGAGAGCAAAAACAAAAAATATTTCCACATACCTAAATTGACAAAGCTCATGACCATGTCAGCATCATTCAGAAAGTTGGTGTCGTGCAGGCTGGCTAAGGGAGGATTCTGTGTGGTCAGAGGGGTCATGCGAGATAATTGTATCCTCCGCGAATATCCATTTGGAGAGGCAGGGTATCCTTTTCGTATCCCTCTGCTCTCCCCTGCAATTGATCCCTTTAGTGAATACTCCAGCTCCTCAGAATCCTCTTCATTTGTCATGGCATTATACAGGTCCAGCATGAAGAGGGGTGCAGAAGAAGCCTGCTTTCCTGGTGAAAATGGTCTGGGTCTGTGAGGTAAACCCAGGATAGAGAGAATCTCTCTCTGAATCTCCCTTCTCTCATGGTTCCGCAGCCTCCTGTAAATAAAACTTGAATGGACATGATTGTCTCCTAAACCTCCCTGTGCGTGACCCACCAGAACCCAGCAATTCCAGAGCAAGCCCACGAAAGCTTTGAGCGCAGCTAGGTTCATCTTTGAAAAGAAAAAGAACAAGGAAAAAAAAAAAACCAACAACTTTTCTCCTACTTGTTCTGAGTTCCTATGAGGTCTGCTTTCCCAGTAGTTGAAAAATAAAATTTACCTATTCTTCATGTCAATGTCATCTCTAAATGTAACATCGTAACATCTTTGGTGATTCCTCTCCCCCCACCCTGTTTAAATATTATGGAATGTGTCAGGTTGCAGTTATTTCTAAGAAAGCTGAAATTCAGACTTCCAATTTTCCACTGTTGTTATCGTTTTTTCTGCATTTATGGAGCAGAAGACCAGTATTTTGTCAGCTGACCTAGGCATTCCTATATAAACCTTAGATAACCAGGTCTTTGGTGGGGAGCTGTATTAGCAAGAGATGTTCTTCTGACACATTGTAGTTCCCAGAGTTATCTTCCCTCGTTATTCTGAGTTCTTCGTACACCTTGCGCTCTTCCCAAGATAAAATCCTGAGTCACAGATTTGTCTTGATCTGTACCTTGGTGGTGTAACACATATTTGTCCAGCAGCCTGGTGATAACTTTAACATCTTTTGAATCGCTTGAGTGTAAAGTAATTCTAAAGCATTTACTAATCAAATTAATGTGTTGCCATGAATTTACTTGCAAAAAATAACCTTCTGTAAATCCATTCAACCCTTTTCAGCTTCTGAACTGTTATTTCCAACTGTAGCAGGCACAAATATAACAGCTCTCTTCAAGAGAGATCTAAAGACTAATGTAAGCACAACCCTGCTGGGAAAGAAGAGGCTTCTCATTGTAATTTGAAACGGGTATAGCAAAAAAGTCCTTAACCCTTCTCTTGCCAGATAGAGCTTTAAACCTCTCCCCGTCTCTCCAATCTACAGTAATATACCTAATTTTGGCTATCGGCTGTTTTTTGGAAACAGCTTGCACAATCAATTTTAATTTTAACAATTTTAGGATGTATAGACGGTGTAATGTGGAAGCTCCTGTGAATCTCCTTATGAGTCTATGGTTTAGTAAATCTGAGTAAGAGACTCGCATGACATACTAAAATAGCATCTCACTAATTCAAGAAAAGATTATGTTTTAGGTAAATTTAGCAAACAAAGGTGACCTTTTTAATAAACTCTGTAGGAAATTTCGTCGGTGAGGTTTGATTTACTCTTTTCTAAAAATGCTGGGAATGCAATCTGAATGAAAACAAATTTATCCAGCAAGCAAGATTTCAAATTGTGCATAGCCAATGCTGTAATTATGGTTATAGTCACAACTTTCATAAACTGTAATTTGCAATGATAATTTATTCAAAGTACATTTTTTACTCATAAATCGCTATACTACTTTCCCTAGTAAATATGAAAAGCTAAGATTTAATCCCACAGCCTGTTATTAACTGAAGAAGGAAACAGCTTAACTGAAGAAATAAGAATATTAAATAGATTTTAAAGCTGCTGCCCATGAAGTTAAGGTTCAGTGTAGAACTTTTTTGACAGCCAGTAACTGGTGTTTTTCTCTTGCTAAAACAAAATCACCGTGTTAAATTCCATACTGCTCAGATTATTAGTGGTCATTTTCCTTGCTGCTAAATTTTGCCTTTAGCCTTGAGGAGACTTTCCTTTGAAAAAGGGACAAAAAAGGTTTTTTGTCAATATGAAATTAGGGGGGAAAAACAGGTATATAAAATCCATCTCTCTGGGTTTTCCTTTACATGACACCTACTCAGAAAATCACAGTCCTTGAGTAAACTTGGGAGTGTGACAGCAAGTATAGTCACACCCTAGGAAGCCAGGAACAATTTATCTAGTATATTAAGCACAAACAAGCTTTACAGTCTAGTCCAGCCATCACCAAAATACAGCTGATTCTCTGTCATAAATCCGCACATGTAATGAAAAATGCTTCTCCCAAGAAAGGATTTATCTTATGCTAGACCTGCTGGATTGGCACTAAAATTATGAAGATATTTAGCAAAAGTCTTGTTTTTCTTAGCAGAAGAGCAATCATAATCAGAATACATTTTTTCCCCTCACTAAGGTATTCCCTCAAAATCTATTCATTATAAGAAAAGCATTATTTCCTGGTTTTTCTTCTTTTCACTTGTTCTGCTCAGTCAGTTGCAATGATACATGAGACTTTACCATACATACGTCTCTTTTGAATTTGGCCATTGCATATCCTGCAACAAGATTTCTTCTTCTTTTCCAGCAATACATTTCCTTTTTTCCCTAAGCATTCATAAAAGCCAGTGGATTGATTTCTCATAGGATTTAAGTCCTCAGCCCATCAGTATGTCCAGCAAGAGAAATTTCCTATATTATCCCACTAGAGTGTCTGAAGTTCCACATTAGTTAATTTTTTTTCATTAAAGAAGCCAAAAATTTCGAGCCAAATCCTTGAATTTGAGGATGCTTTTATGTAGTAAACATCTTTCCATACAGAAACTAAGTAATAACACATCTAAAGTAGTAATCATATGTTTGATGAAAACAGCTCCTGTTATTTTTTGATGGAGCCACAACCAAACAAGTAACATAAACACAAAGCATTAATTTTACATTAATTTGCACTACACTGAAGGACCAAATGTCCCAGACTAGAATATCAAAATAAAAAAATGTTTTTTTATTAATACAAACACAATGTCCTTTTGCATAATCCTATATTCCATGAACACTCATTCTTAGCATGAGTATTTCATAACAGGCGAGAGACAGCTCTAAAACTGAAAGTCTTTGTTAGTGAAGTGAAAAGTGTCTGTAGTAGCTCGTAGACCCCATTTTGCATTTCCAATATGAAACAATGAACTTTGAAAGAAAAAATACCATGTAAAATTTCAGCATGTCAAGATATACATAGATAGCCTTCTTTCTTCCCCAGATTTTAAACCTGGTAGCAATATAAGAGATCACCTGACCAGCCCTTACCCAACCTTTTATAAATAAAAGGAAGACTAAAATGACTCCAGAAGTGAGTTCCCCTTAGGGACAGATATCTGACAGAGTAGCACATAACCAGTGGTGCACCTGGAGAGCAGGGACTCAGAGGCAGGAAAGCAGCAGAGCACCGTGCAGGCACCCCTGGCAGTGTGAGATAGGAAGCAGCTGCATCAATTTCTTAAACAATGTGGCATGTATGCACATGATGAGTGAATTCAGAGCTCATTACGTTTGTACTAATCTAAACAATGTTAGAGAAACTATCATAAGGGAAGTAATGAAACCTGGGAATCCTGATCTTGCCAATCTTGCATTCCAATGGATCACCCTTCACTACAATGGTGAAAAAAATTATAGCTACCCAGCAAATGACAGTAATCATCAAAGGTACAAGTGCTTTTGTGGGCAATGCCTACTACTCAAAATTATGCAAAAATCAGTGGATAGCTACTCAATGCAGAATCTCTCTGGTTCTCAATATCACATCAACAGTGGGTGATTCCCCACCGCAGTGGTTCTCTGCAACTGTTTGACAAATTAGGCTGAAATGCAGACCCTCCTCAAGAAATTTGCAGTCTAAATCTGAAACCTATGCATGCACACAGTGGCTCTTTCCCGCCTTAATAATCAGCTAAATTTGAAATTCAGATCAATATTATGCATAAACAGATGACCCAGCATCAAAAATATTTAGATCTGTTCTTGTTATCTCTCTGCAAGGCTATTGCTGCAAAAGGTACATGGAGAAAGACTCCTATAAAAAGGTTTCATGAGAGCCAGAGAATAATTAGTTGTTAAAGCTACAGATTCCCCAGCAAAAAGAAAGCAATTAGTCTGGACTTCTCCTGAGGCAGAAACATGACACTGACACCATAATTTGGCAAACCTGTTACATTACCTATAGCCAAGTAAGCTTCACACTGGTATGGACTGCATAAGGTGTACATTTGAGCCTTTGGACATAAGCATGCATATGTCCAAATGTTCCAAATGTCCAATCAAAAAAAACATGTACGATGGCTTTCACTCAGTTTTTTATTTTATTGAGTTAGATGTTGTATGACAAATGTATGACCCTGCTAACATAAGAATGAGACACTAATAGATTTTTCTGCATCATTGAAAGATATGTCCTCTAACGCAAAGAGAATTCCAAATGTAATGGGCACAGTGTGAAAACTGGTAGAATTAACTGCAGAAATTGGCAGCTGAGACATAAATTAAGTACGATATATGTAAACCCCTTTTTTATTTATATTTTATTAAAAAAAATATATTATATTTTTATTTATTTATAGAGTACTTTCATTTTATGCTACTGCAAGAGGAATGCGTTGCAAAGTAACACTTACTATGTGGAAGTGTTCAATACTTAGATTATAGTGTTATTTATTCAGTTACCAACCAGTTTCCTGTAGCAAAAGAGTTTTTCATCCAGGCATTCAAAAGCACAGGCAAAATCACAAATCAGCCTAGGAGGTAAGTCATCAAGCATTTTATAGATGGCATTTAATAGAACACTTTGTTTAAAATTTACAGGAAGGGCTCCAGCTTTAAGTACAATAATTTGTGAAATTTGTTCTATGCACAGTACATACATGATGTTGTAAAACTTTCAGCACAGAATACTCTGCAGCATTAAAATTATACTTTTCTTTAACATTAAGAAAATTGAGAAAAATAATTTTGTAATCTGCCTGAGGACTTTTTTTGAAACTTACTGTACTCAAGGACTGGGAAATAAAAATCCTTGTTTCACACATACACTTCAGAAACAAAAACCACAAAATATACAATTAATAATATGATTCAACAACACATCACTGTCATTTGCATAATTTAAAAACCCAAAAAGCTCCCAGAAATCCCCTTTGGTTTACAATAAGCCTCTAATTATCTTAAAGAAAAAAAAAAAGGAACAGCACTGAAGCAAATACAAAACACTTGGATAAGAGCAACATTTGTAAGTAGTAAAGCACTTTTAAAGAAGATTGTTCTTGGCTCAGGTTGTAGAAGGGTTTTATTGTGCCCCAGCTGCAGACTGGTACCTGCTGGTCTCCTTGTTCTCTGGCTGCAGCACGGCCAGACGTATCTTGTGCTGTTCCCGGGCTGGCTACAGTGCTTTTCCAGGGAACCTCTTCTGCCTCTTGCTGGAGTTCTTTTTGTTTTAAACTACAGTTCACACAGAAATTAATTTCTAAACGGATGCCTTCTAGGTAGCTGCACTGCACTATTGTTCACATCGTGAAATATTCTACCTATGTATATATAGGAATTATTTCTTCCCTTGAGCATTTTGCTACTCTATTCCATAGCCGTGGCTTTAGCACCTCTACTGGCAATAGGATGGTGCAGCAGCCTTTTAATCTCTAAATTAGTTTTGGGGGTTTTATACCTTTTTCCTGTGCTTTGTATTACACACACTCTCCCTCTCTTCCCACTGCTTTCTCTTATTACGTCTCTCTACATTTGGTCTGCCGCTTGAATGTGCTGCCTCTGATCCCATATGGACTTTCTTTTCAGCTTTTTAAACTTTAAATCTTTTTCCCCCACCATCTCCATTTTCACATTTCTTCTTTCCCTCCCCACATATCTGTAGACAGATGTTATTTTCTTCTTTTAAAATTATTTCCTTTGTTTAGCAAAGTTTCCCCTTTTGTAAGAGATCAGCTGGCCTCTCAGGCAGTAAAAAAGGAGCTGCTGCTCCAGTACTTTCAATTGAAAGTGATCACTACCATGAATCACACAGTCCTTGAGAGACTAGTAATCTCCTGCTCTTGGAGGAGGATTGTGAAAGCAAAAGATGTGCATGGGACAACTGCTAGTCTATGTACACCCTAAAATATTTGGTATGCACTAACTGATCTTTCTACATAGAATCATAGAATAATTTTAGTCGGAAAATACCTCTGAGATGATCAAGTCCAACCATTAACCGAGCACTGCCAAGTCCACCACTAAACCATGTCCCGAAGTGCCACATCTACGTCTTTTAAATACCTCTGGGGATGGTGTCTCAGCCATTTCCCTGGGACAGCCTGTTTCACTGATTGACAGTCCTTTCTGTGAAAAATTTTTTGTCTAAACTTCTCTTGGTGCAACTTGAGGTCACTTCCCCTTGTCCTGTTGCTTGTTATTTGGGAGAAGAGATTGACCCCCACTTCACTAACTCCTCCTTTCAGGCAGCTGTAGAGAGCAATACGGTCTCCCCTGAGCCTCCTCTTCTCCAGGCTAAACACCCCCAGATGCCTCAGATGCTCCTCATAAGACTTTTGCTCCAGGCCTTTCACTGACTCCATTGCCCTTCTCTGGACTCGCTCCAGTCTGGCCCAGAACTGGACACAAGATTCAAGGTGTGGCCTCACCAGTGCTGAGAACAGGGGGACAATCACTGCCCTGGTCCTGCTGGCCACACTATTGCTGATACAGGCCAAGATGCCACAGGCCTTCTTGGCCCCCTGAGCACACGTTGGCTTATGTTCAGCCAAATGTAAACCAGCACCCCCAGGCTTCCCACTGGGCAGCTTTCCAGACACTCTGTCCCCAGCCTGTAGTTCTGCATGGGGTTGTGACCCAAATGTAGGACTCAACACTTGGCCTTGTTGAACCACATACAATTGTCTTTGACCCATTGATCAAGCCTGTCAAAACCCCTTCTTACAATCCAGCAGATCAACACACCTGCCCAGCTTGGTGTCATCCACAAACTGACTGAGGTGCACTTGATTCCCTCATCCAGATCATTGATAAAGATATTAAACAGGGCTGGTCCAAACAGTGATCCCTGGGGAATCCCACTAGTGACTAGTTATCAAGTGGATCCAGCAATACTCTCTGGGCCAAGCCATCCAGTTTTCAATCTAGCAAAAAATGCAACTATTCAAGCTGTGGGCTCCCAGTTTCTTCAGGAGAATATCATGGGAGAAAGTATCAAAAGCTTTACTGATGTCCAGGTAGACAACATCCGCAGACCCTCCCTCATCCAATAGGGGCATCACCTGGTCAATAAAAGGACATAAGGTTGTTCAAGCAGGACCTATCTTTCATGCACTTGTGCTGGCTGGGCCAGATCCCCTGGTTGCCCTGTAGGTGTGGTGTGTTTCTGTGAAGACAACCTGCTCCATGACCTTGCCTGGCACTGAAGTCAGGCTGACAAGCCTGTAGTTCTCCAGATCCTACTTCTGACCCTTTCATCACATTTGCCAATCTCCAGTGAGTTGGGACCTCCTTGGTTAGCCAAGACTGTGGTAAATGATGTAAAGTGGCTCTATGAGCACTTCTGGCAGCTCCTCCTTTCCCTTTGGTGGATCCCATCTGTCCCCATGGACTTTTGTGTGTCTAAGTTGTGTAGCAGGTGCTAAACACTTGAATTATGAGGGTTTCATTCTACTTCCCATCGCTGTTTTCCAGCTCAGGAGGCTGTCCCAGAGCACAACTTGTCTTGTTATTAAAACCTGAGGTAGAGAAGGCATTAAGTACCTCAGCCTTTTACTCATCCATTGTCATCACTATGTTTCCCCTCACATCCAGTCAAGGATGGAGATTCTTCTTAGCTCTCCTTTTTTTGGTAATATATTTATAGGACCGTTTTGGTTGTCTGTTACAGCAGTGTCCAGATTAAGTTATGGCCCTTCTACTTTTCTCCCTGCATAGCCTCATGACATCCTCGTAGTCTTCCTGAGCTGCCTGCCCCTTCTTTCAAAGGGAATAAACTCTCCTGTTTTAAGTTTTTTCCGTGAGTTGCAGGCAAAGGTCTCTGTTCAGGCAGGCCAGTCTTCTTTCCCACCATTTCATCTTTCTACACATGGGGACAGCCTATTGCTGCACCTTTACAATTTCCTTTTTGACCTATACCCAGCCTTTCTGGCCTCCTTTGCCCTTCAAGACAGCTTCCCGAGGGACTCTGCAAACCAGTCTGCTAAACAAGCCAAAGTCTGCCCTCTGGGAGTCCAAGGAAGCAGCACTGCTGATCCCCACGACACAGACTTTTTCAGGTATGGGGAACCATCAGGGAAGCAGGCCAGACCCAGCTGAGGAATTGGCAACAACCCAGCTACAAAATGTTGTGAGCTTTTCACCACAATGGCATTTTTGGAAAAAGAGACAAGACAACCTTGCAATCAGCTAAGTATCGACAGTATGATACAGAGATTTTATTAACTGTTTAGTAATATTAGTAAGTGGTGTTCTGCTGGCACCATTTCCACATTAGCTCAGACAGAGCAAACATTATCAGTGTGTTTGTAGCGAATAATCATCATAAGAACCCTAAAGACTGTGGCAACCAAGCAGCATTGAGACAGACAGGTATGTAAATATGTCATGGAAACTATTGGAAGTTTCCAGCATGGGGTCTATTTAATAAGCCAACGTGGTAGCACTGTGGTGGCAATGGTCAAAACACAGATCAAGAGAAGTCTTTAAAATAAAATACTGTTTTCCTGGATGTCTCGCTTTCAACTATAGTCTCTTCAAGCATTTAATGCCGTGATCTTGCAAAATTATTACAATTGGCAGCAGCTGATGAAATTTATTTAATTAACGATGGGTAACCATTGCCAGTATTTACTACAGCAGTCTGTTCAAACCAGAATTTCATAAACTGGCAAAGCAAAGGAATAAAGTGAAAAGCCAGTTTCTGCTGCTGGTCTAGAAAATCCATTTTTTTCTCTCAGGCATTTGTTATGGTGGTTGAGAAAAACTGAAATACTGGAGAAAGTACATACCTAAAATCTGCAGTAAATTTGCACTAAAATCTTTACATCGAAGTTGAAAGATTATTGTAGTTGCTAAACTTTCCTTTATGTAGCCAGAGGTCTGAAAACATGACCTGCATGGTATTAAATAGAGTAATCCAAGCCTCTTGTAAAGCAGGCTTAGGCAAGAGGAACATGATTTACTTTGCAACCCTTGCATCTAAAACTGCATTTTAATCTAAATATGGAAGAGACACACGAGCAGTCCTTCGTTTCTGCTTTTTTAGCTTTACTATTTTCAGTTCTTGTTCCTTAACATTTATACGTTTAAATTGGGAAAAAATGGTATTTCCTGAAGGAATTCTAGCTAAGCCATACAAATTATAAAACAGCTACAGATGCTGATTGAGACTGCAGAACAGTCTTTTCCTTTGGGAAGTGGATTTGCAATGATATTTTCATAGGTTTTGCTATCTGTTGTTAGCACTAATCATCAAAAAATATATCTGCCTCTATATAAACAAGCATTGAATCATAAAAAACAGAGTCTTGTTCATGAATATCTTAGATTAGCATGATACACGTGATAAACATACTTCTGCATAGCCCAAGCCCATGGGTGTACCTTCTCACCGTGATTTCTCAGAGCAGATGCCCAATATTTTCTTTGCTCATTTTCTCCTCTTTATCACTTTTTGGTGATGAAGTATGCACTGGGACAAATCAATGAGAATTTTCTATGACCTTCAGGCATTTTGGATATTTTCTTTATTCTCCTGTGAGCACTGCTAGGAGAACCAGATGCAATGGCCTGCCAGGAAAGCTTCCACCTTTGAGACATTATTACCTCCTAGCTCTGACATCCTCCTTTGGCATGATAAGGGTGATAGAAAGGGAAGGTCAGTCTCATGGCAGAAGCACTTAGCAATGATTCGTTCTGAGGCCCAAGGTTAACTAAGTTCTCATTTCTTCATTGTAATTCAAAGCTACTCAGTCTTCATTATTTCTGTAAAGAATCGTGAAGTTTGTTTTCCTGTATTTATGGATGTTTAAAGAACAAAAACTATCTGCTTTCAAGCAATGACTGATCCTGCTAATGCAGATGAAAAAATATGTTTATACTACAGAATGGCCAGAGAGCCTCAAAGCCATAAAACTTCTGGCTTATTTAGTGCTCTCCTAAAAAGCATAAAGATGATCAAACAGATTATTTGTATTAAAAAAAAAAACCAAAAAAAACCAAAAAAAACCAAAAAAAACCCCACAACTTTTCGGTCTAAGAATTTCTTTTCCAAGTTCAATCTAAAATCATGTTTTATGGCTACATTATAAATTGCTTAAAAATGGGGTTTATAATGGAAATGGTGACAAACTTAACTATGGCAAGCACTAGCAGGCGCCAGCATAATTACAGTCTTCTCAAGACATAACTTATTACAGGCTACACAGCAGAGCCAGTATTTTGTATTTTAATTAAGAAACCTGGATTTTGTTTGTAATAATTGACTGTTATGCCGCCCCTCTTGCCAGGACACTCTTTTACAAGAGACTCTTGCCTCTAGTAGTCTTTCTTTGCTAAATAATTTAAATACATTTTCTAATTTTGACTAGAAGATTGCATGCATTTTATAGGTCATTATTGACTGTCTTTTGATGACTTCAGTTGTTCTATATTTTTTAATGGAGATTTTTGTTCCTCTCATCTGTTACCAGAAAAGGCTTACAGTTTAGGTCTCTGAGAAGTATACTACTATAGTATCTGTGTTATCTGCCTCTATCTGTACCATGCAGGCCTTCCATAAGAAAGCATGTTCTTTGGCAATGCTCTCCTAATGCCCTAGGCAGGTACTACAGACCCTGTTACCCAGAGATACCAAAGCACTTAGAGTGTCTCCATGCTGTCCCAGCAAGGGCGTTGTGTCAGTTCCCACCATGTGGCATCTCTTGTGAGATGCCACGGAGAAATTAAATTCCTGGCACTGAGCCATATTTCCTACTTGTTACAAGCTCCTTGTACATTGCTGAAATAAAAAATCGCATACTGGTCTGAGAAACATCAGCTGTTTGTCAGTGTTGGGGGCAGCCAGTTGGGCAGTGGGGCAATGCCATATGGGGTGCTGCCTTCAGTAGCCTCTGCTGGCCACGCTCCCCTGCCTGCCTTGCCCTCACCCTCACGCTCTACCTCTGCAGCAGTTGCTGCTACAAACACACTCCCTCAGTTTTTCAGCTTCACCTTTGTTTCCTGATTTCTTTCAGTTGTTCATGTTGCAGGAGTATGTGTCCTCCACAGCAAAAGCTGACAAATGGCAGCAGCTCTGTACATGCCCAGTCCACAAGCTCTAGGTGTCTATTTTTGAGAGGAAGTAATTAGATGTTCAGAGAAGGACCTTGATATGAACAAAATTAAGTAGGTCACACCACGTGCACATGTGCAATTTAATATGCTGTTGTTTAACAGGCATATGTACAAATGAGATCTATAGAATCATTTAGCATTTTTAACTGGAAACAACATATGAATTAAAGCAGTTCCGAACAAATAGAATATTTTTCTCAAATTATTTTTTTTTCTATGCCTGACTGGCACTGAGTACAGCAGACTCAGCTAAAAGCATTGTTCACAGTCCCTTTCCTTCTCTCTGTTTGGCCTCAGAACAATGCTGTTCTAACTAATGCTATTCAGTCATTTTCCCCCAGGACTGTCTACCAACCAGAGAGATTATCAAAGTTAATTATGTCACTTCCTTTCTTTTCTCTAACACGCTTTCAGACTAAGAAAAGAGACAAAGGAGTCAGCCTTACCAGAAGATCTCTCTCTGCTTCCTCCTACAGAAGTTTGCCTCCTGCCAAGAGGACCTTCCACAAGAGTTTGCTGATTTTGGATCTTCCAAGTGGAGAACAGGAAAAAGAGCATAGGATATAATCTATCACTACTTGGTATGGGAGGGAAAAAATCCCCTAGAAAACAGTGGCATTGTCTTGTGATTTTCTTTTGGATCCTGAAGCAGTTATCAGTATTACATTACCAAAGACTTATCATTATGGCCAAACAGATGAGTAAAAATGGAAAAAAGAGTTTTTATTTATAATCTTTGTCCTTGGAGAGCAATTCCAAAGTGAACATGAGTGAAGGAAGAAATAGACAGCAAGAGAATTCATAGAAAATACACAGAAGTTATATCACAGGTCTTTCTCAAATATCTATATTTGAGAAATCAAATATCTCAAATATCCCTCTTCATCAGCTATTTATTAGGTGGCATAGATTTCAACTGTGTGAGAGAAAAAAAGCTTGAAAATATACTTCAGTGATAATGTTCAGTTAGAAGCACTGATGAGCAAGCAATAATCTGTGGGATGACTGGAAAGTCTGGAGTCTGAGCCTAGAAAGCCCACATCTAGCCAAAGTCCAGTGAGGTGCCAAGGAAAAGGAAAGTCTATTTGATGTATTGGTGGATCATTTTCTGGATGACATGCACCCTGCTTTTAATTATGAGAAACAGGGAAGGTTGTAAGGTGAGATGTCAAGCAAGTTCCAGTCAGCTGATGCTACACAAGGGAAGGAGCAACTTTGTCCAGGAAAGTTGTCCAGTGAGAGAGGCACGCAGCATCTTCCAAGCAGTGTTATGGAGCTGAGAGCAAGGAATCAGGGTGGGGTATGACCACCAGACTTTTGAAAAGCCAGTAGATATGAGGATTGCTAACGAAGTATTATTGCAGTAAGTGCTCATGTAGGTTCAGTTCCATAATTTTTTCTCTGCTTGGTCATATGTTAAAACACCTTTTCAATCTGATTCCCCAAATATAGCTCAAGCAATATTCATCATGCAGGAAATGAGAGGGACCAACAAACAGGCTGGATGTGATAATGAAAAAGAAAAAAACAGCCCCATCATCTGACTCCAAACTGAATAGACTGATTGCTTTTACATCACATTTATCAATTCCACATGTTTTATGGGGAAACTTTTTCTAATTCCCAGAAAAGGATGCCTACAAAGGTGAAAGTAGAAACAAGTAGAATCCATTTCCTAGGAGTATGTATTTGACTGCAGCACTTTGTTATTTTGTGCTATAGAAGGGAAGTTAATAAGCCGTTTTAAAAGCAACAAAAATTTTTGAAAAACTGCATGTATTTCAGAAACAAAACTTACAGAAAAAGAGGTGTGTCAGAAAAAGCAAATCGGGTATAGTTGTCTCTTCTGTGGTCAAGAGGAAGACAGCTAGACAGAGAAGTCCCTGAAAACCAACAGCTTTTCCTCTTGAAGCATCTTGCAATATGAACCTGAGTTATTGTCAAGATTTAGGCTACACAAGAAGAAAAGAGAGATAATTAAAAATACTATTAGGAGTGATTGCTAGAAAACAAGAATTAGATATCAGTCTCCCAAAAATTATACACAAATAGGAAACTGATGAACCTCAATATCTGCCACCAGATTTAAAAAACAGGAAAAATATAATAAGTAGAATAAAAGACTAAGGGTTTTTATTGGAAATATAATACTATTTTTACAGGATTTGTCAAAACCGTTTCCTATACAAAATGTACAAGAGCTAAGAGCAAAAGTTTCATTTTGTTTACCTGACAGGAAACCTTTTCTATCTCATGTCATGTGTAAATAGAAGGGTCATTAAACCTGAGAGTTCAACAGAAGCTGAGCAACAGGATTATGTGCTATCATTATCAGTTGTGAATCCATTTTCAGGTTCTGCAGTCATCTTCCATTTGTTCTCTGAATGCAGTCTGGAGCATGACTCCTTCTCAGCTGGAATTGTTCTGGCAACTTCTGTCATAACATTGGAATGATAGGAAACGTTGGCCAAATCATGCAGGCTTTAGTCAGGCAGTGCACCTAATTAAGTCAGTGAGAGGTTTTCCCTTCATTTGAGCTGTGGAAATGGGCCTGTTGTCTTTATTCACTTACAGATCATGATTATTACCTTTTGTTTGTTTGTTGGTTTGTTTTTGTGCAGTACTGAAGGATAATATGAACACTGTCTGGCTGTTTAATGCAGTAACAATCCTGTCCACAGTGCACCAACTCCATCCTTTGCAGGGGTGCTCTTGGATGTGAAGGTGAGTGTTACAGCACATGCGCAAACTCTTTTCTAATCAGCAGCAAAATGTACTCTGGGCCCATTCCAGCAGAGCACTCAATCATATGCTTATCAGTTGAAAGGATAACTCAAATACTCCAAATTATGAACATGCTTTTATGCCTTGTTCCATCACACCCAGAATGTTTGCACCATTAGCTTGGATTAATATTAACCAGAGACTGAACGAGATGAAATGGGGGAGAGAAGTTTAGAGCAAACTGACATTCCAACCACTGCAACACACAACTGCAATATTTTAATCCTGCTAATACTTTTCAAATGGCTTTGTACAACCACCTGCTTAACAGATGAGATCTCTGATTTGAAACTTAAGCCTCTGGTCTTCAGGAGTATTAATTTTTTTAAGAAACAACCTCATTTTTAAGTCATCCCAAACCATTCCACTTGCATTTAAGTTGGTGTCATCAGTATTTCAGTTTCCTGGGTTGAATACTGAAAATGTCCTAATGTCTTTGCTTTTCCTAAAATTCTTTCTTACCTGCTGTAAGGTAAGATGACAAAATATCCATAAAATCAAGACCTCTTCCAGGTAGCCCCAGCTGTCTGTGGGTGATGTGTGAGTGAGGCTACCGATAGTGCTACTGATCAAATTCCAGTCTGGCACATCTTCTTTTCCACAGCCACACGAATCTTTCACTTCCTGAACCATGGGCATGCCCTACTTTTACCCATTGATTTATTTGTGATGCAACAATAGTCGAAGTCAGAGAAATGATAAAGTAGTAAAGAAATTAATACCTTGTATGGATGACATAAAATAATATTATTTTAATTACTGTGCTACTTGATAAAAGGTAATAAAAGAAATGCATCAAACCGGAAAACTTCAGTCATTGACTTAGAAGACAGTGGCTACAGACAGTTAGAGATGAACAAAAGCATAGGCAAACAAGAATTAGTGATAAAGACTTGGAAAATACTTAGAATAGGAGAGAACCAAAAGTCTGTTAAAAGCAAAAGTAGGAGAGCAAAAAAGGGGGAGGGATTCCAAGGACACCTGAATAAGATTATGCTTTATAGAAATTTCTTCACTGTAGCTCAAGAAATTGTTCTATGCAGAAATTGTTCAGTGTAAGGTTCTAAGGAAAAAAACAAAAATCAGAGTTTATATTATGAACCAAAGCTTTGTGGTTACCATCAGGCTTCAAATATGGCACCTTTAGGTTACAAACCAATATTTTTGTACACCTTTGAAAAAAAAAATTAGCAGGTCTCCACTATCACATTTAATGGTAGTATGAGGCTGATACCAACAGGAGTGGTTCACTGCCATGCTCACTAGGCATATTTAACAAAATAATCGAGAGTAAAAGCACAGATATCTACACACAATTCAAAAAATGAGAAGTTAAAACATAACAATTCACTTTTACATGACACTTATACTTGTGAGTGAAGTTTGCACAGACACTATCATTTATGCTTTTCATATCACCTCCAATCTACAGCAGTGTGACCTACCTGCCATTTTATTTAGATTATTACTACCTGAATAAAACAATCCACAAATTGCTTACATCTCCCCTTATTTCCCATAAGGTGGCTTGAACCACTGGAAATAGATCTCTGTTATTTTTCACCTTAGCTTCACCATTCCAGCGCCCAATTTGGTTTGACAGAAACAACCTAGTTCCCTGTTGATGACTATTAGGGAACTTTGTAGGACAGACAGCCATTTGTCATTGGGCCACCATCTCTCTGGAGGTGGCTGGGACTTACATCCATCCTGCCTAATGGCAAGCATAAGGCTGGGCCCTTCACAGTCAAATGAGAGGAATGAATGGCCAGGATGCACTTCAGTCCTCGGGCCAAGAAATTACAAGCCAGTAGAATTCTGTGGTCTGTAATTCTCCTCAAAGGACAGCACTGTTCCCCCAACACTCCAGTTTTTCTGCTTAACAGGAGATAGGCATGTGAATGATTCAGTAAAGATAGTTGTGCATGGATTTCTATGATAGGATTTTTCTATAAATATAGAGAAAAGAGAATTGATGAAATATACCATGTCGATAATCTGCAGTAGTAGAAAGCATCTATCTGACTTTATCCAATGCATGTAGACGTCATTTTCAACACACACATGCCACTTATGTATCACTGTGGAAGTACCAATGCATTTCTCCTCATTTAAAAACTGTGATACACTTACAAACTCCATACGTCTAGAAGACAGAATAATACTGAAAATTAACAATGTCTCATAAAAGTCACTGACATTTTGATTAAGTTAATTGCGGAAGCTATTTACTAAATATCTCAGTGAATTATTAAACCTAATACATCAAATATCTAAAATGTATAAATAATGAATTTTAAATCTGTCAGAGTATGGGTTAAATATATTATATGATAAATATTATTCATCTCCACTAATAAATTTTCTTAAGCAATCTTAATCCTGCTTGCTGCTTTATGCTAAAGTAATATATGGCAAGCACTGGGGTTTCACTTAGAGCTTCATTTTTTATCATAAGAGAACTCACGTTTTTGGAGAAACGCAGATTTATAATCAAGGAGACAGCTATATGACAATCTTGATAGAGAAGCTGGTCATACTGTGGGCATATTTAATAAAGAAATAAATCAAACATTAAAATAATTCTCTGAGGAAACTTACTTCATTTGAAGGGAGAAATAAAAGTTCACCAGTAACCATAGTGAGTTCATATTATTGCCTTTGTTTTTATAAGTTGTTGCCATGACTTTTTTGACTTTTGGGCTAGATTGGACTTAAAACACAACAGATGGCTACAATTATGTGTCTGTAACTCTTTTTTAGAATAACTAAACAGAGCACAATAAAATAAACAGGCTTATATTCCAAAGAGACTCACACAGTTTAAGAGAGCTATACATGGTTATTAAAAAAAAAAAAAAAATCCAAAACATTCTAGACTCTGTATACAATAGGAATAAAACATAAATGAGAAGTTAGTTGCAGAATGTGCTGTATTCCATAGGCACATGATTCAGACCTATAATCTAATTCCTTTGACTACCAATTTCAGGAATAAAATGAAATCACATTACAATTTTTTGATTATTTGGGGTCCAAGTGTGCATTCCTTTCAACAGCACAGCTTCCATTAAATTTTGTCTCAACTAGACGTGCTATCTGGGGCTTTTTGTAGGGTAGCTTTTAAGTAAGTACAGCTTAATTTTAATATTTTTTATCTAGAACGAGTCTTTGGAACAATTGTGTCGTAAAAATAAATTTATTTAATTACCTCATGGTACCTCAATTTGTGTACCAGCAGACTTAGCAAACGGCAAAAATAGATTTTAATACAGGAACTGAAAAAGTAATGGAAATTTTTTGTAACTAAACAACACCCCACTGAATCAACAACACAACATCGTTGTGCCTTTAAGGCTGTGTTGTGTAACATAGATTAACACAAGCTATTTTGAAAAGCAAAACTCAGGGTATATTTTAATGGAATATCAGCTTAACCTCTAAACCTTCTGGAATTGCTCTTTTTTATTTTATTTTTTAAATGAGGCTGTTAATTAATTTCTTCTCTATAACTGTTCAAGTTATTGAGGCATATATAATAGATTTTAGACACATGTGTAGGTTACTTGGGGTATTACTAGCAGTGTCCTTGTCATGGTCTGCCTGGATTAGCCAGCAAAGAAGCATTCATGGCCCGGGAATGAGCCTTTCTGCTCCTGTCACACCCTAGGCTGCTAAGTCCAACCCATACAGCACATTCCCATGTTCTTTTTCCCATCTGTGACTGAAGCAGAAACTTGGGTTTTTTCAGAAATCAGTGGTATGTCCAGTGACTACATGACCATACCTGCAAGACTTATGTCGAGCTGAAGTTTTGCAGGTTTAAGTTAACAGCTTGGCCCTCATCAACAGCATAGTCTACCTAAACTGTAGAAAAATGCAGAACAGTGACTTGAATAGGTCAGTCTCAAGCACCCATTTTTGTAATCTTCTATTTCTCCTATGAAAAGTAATTGTAACTTGCCTGAGAAGAATTCTGTGGGCATCTGGATCCATTAGTGGTGCAATCTCTTCATTTTTGTAGGCTTCTGTTACTCTAGCCTCATCCCTGAACACATTTAGCATATTTTCAAAGCCATACAAAAAGCTTTGAACGGACCACACTGAAGAGTTTTTGACATGATGGTGGCAGCACACTGAAGGATCAAGAGATTTTAGTAAAATGCCTCCTTATCTCAGAAGATAGGATAGCAGTTTCTTGATTTCAGTCCTGTTGACTCAACAGTTCTTATTGATCTTCTCACCTTTTGTTTCTCATCCCTGCTGTACACAGCTTCCATGGGATGCTTTTTGCTTTGAAAAGTGGCATTTTTCACTACTTAACAAGAACAACGTGAATTTTTAAAGCAGGAAATTATCTAAACTGTGAAAGCAAAGGTGACAAGCATGAGAAACTTAGACAGTATAATAAAAGCATGATAAATCATAAGATACAACCAAGATGTCCAGCTCAGCAAAGCCCTCCAGCATATGCTAACCTTTAAACATGCAAAAATTCACAGAGGCCAATTCCTCTTAAGCACTTTATTGGATCCAGGATAAGTTGTAGAACACAGTAAGCAACAAAAAATGACAACAGATATGTCACATGTTTCAAGATTTATTTATACACATTTACTAAAACACTGTATACAAAACAAGGTAATTTTGCCTTCATGGCGTCCACAATTATTATGATGATATCACTCCAGCAACTGCTGTAGTGTCCTAATTTTAGTCAGAGTAAAATATCTGGTATATCTAAACACAGACAATTTATTCAGTCTGGCTGTATATATATTCAAAAATGCCAAGGAAAATGGGAAAATCAACTTTGCTGTACCACTGACACTTGATTCGGAAGTGTCATGGAAAAATGGAAAAATGCAAAAGGTGAGAGGCAATAGTACTGTTTAAAGTGGGGTAGACCAAGACTGGCTGATAAAGTGTAATCATCAATACACATTTTAAATTTATAATTTTACTGTCACGTTGTCAGTATGATTCATAGAAAAGTGTAAGTCCAGAGCCATTTTCTGTAATTGTTTTTCCTTGAATTATGAAGAAGTATAGCTTTTCCTCATTTTGGCTGATTTTTCAGTTTAATTCTGATTTCTAATGCATCAAACATGTTTTGCTCCTTACTTCAACAGTTCTTTTAAAGTCATCTCTTCACTTTAACTCTGGCTAGTTAAATGTTTCCTAAGAATCTTTATAAGCTGTTGAGGTCTAAAAGAAAAAACACCAAGGATGCCACATGAATAGGAAAACTCTGCTTCAGTTCCTTCAAACCAAATTCCACCAGTTTCTGTTGAAATCGTGAACTCACCACTTTCTTTATGAAAGCTGATACTTGCGAACCCCAACGCTCCCCAGAAGCTTCATTTTATAAGATCTGATGAAGGATAAAACAGCAAGGTCTCTAGATTTGTTTAATAGCTGAAGAGATAGGACCACACCAAAGCGTAAATGGGAATTGCTAGGTTGCTGCAAAGAGTTTTTCAGTCTTGCAGCACTATTTATACGAGACTTCTTTCTCCTACAAGAAAACTGATGGGGGAGTTTTCTACAACTTGCTCAAACACTTCATGGAAAGGAGATTAGTTTGGCTTTAATTTAGCCAACTAAATTGAGTGTTATTACTGGAAACAGCTCTAAGCTTTTCAATTCCCCTAATGAGGTCCAAACGTCTATGGATGCTATCACCTGAGACTACTGTAATATTTTATTTGGATTTAAATCTTTAACTTGGCAGCACTGCTGTGTCTCCGTGGACACCTCTCATTTTAGTTTTATATTCTCCCAGGTGGTTGATTACTTATCCCCGTAACAAGATTCCTTTTCATATTGAGGAAGCTCTGACCTCCATTCCAGCACCGTACTGAAATTTTAGCAGACACGGGGTGTTGTTTTTGTTTGTTTTGTTTCGCTATCAAGACCAAACAACCCATTATATTGGATTTATTTGACAGATATTTCAAGGCACCTCAATTTGCTGAGTTTCTTTGATTCTTAATGTTGTTTGGAACTAATCTCTTCTGCTAACATGAAAGCAAACCAAGAGCCAAGATTTTTATGGGAGACAGGAAACGTATATTTAAAGTAGTGCTGTGTTATCTTTTACAGCAACAACAAAGGGAATATAGACCCAAATATACCCCCAAGTGACATAGTTGGTTTTTTAACTGGTTTCAAGTGTAAGTATTTCTGGAATATTTATATGGTAACAGCAAGAGCATTAAAATCGGCTTAGAACCACAACCCCAAAGAAGTATTACTGTCTGCTAACCTGCCCAGAACTGTAATGGATACCTGATCAGTTGGAAATGTTATTTCACAGAAGGAATTTCCCTTTGTTGAACACTTGACCTCTGTTTTATGTTTACAAATAGAAAACTAGGAAAAAAGCCCAAACCACCTAGGCAGTCTTTTCAACAAAATTATTTATATATATTAAAACATTTTCTCATACACAAGAAAGGCTATTTCTAGACATGGATACCATTCCGTGTGACAGACCTCACTGAAAAGTTCCCTAAGGCAATGTAGAGAGAAATAGCATTATACTATCCAGAGAATCTTCTTCCAACCTAAGAATTAAATATGTTTATTTAGCCCAATTGATCTCTATGAGGTGTTGAGGTCTACAGTGCTGTTAAGATATCTACACTGTAATTGTTTTTTGAGATGCATGATTTGTGAAATAGTAAATCTGAAAATGGTATCAGAGAAAGCAAGGTTGAGCTCACTTAAGAAATACAGTTGGCAGCACAATGTGTTTACAAGAGACATGAGTTAAGGGAAACAAGTTTGACAATGTTTATGTTTTCTGCCTGATAAAAGGATTAAGAAACAACAGCATAAAACCAAAATCCAAAATAAAGGGCAATTTCCAGCAAGTTACAAAATAGTTTACTTGTATCAGCATATCATTTCAGTAGTTAAAAGTAATACAATGGACATTCTCAAACTACACAATAGGGGGAAGGGCATCCTTCAAAAAATCATTTGTGTTTTGCTATTTCATGTGCAATTCAAGAATTTAGAATTTCAGGGTAGTGTGAGGTTGCTGACATCATTCTGCATGAGACAGTTCTTGCAAGAACACAGTCTCCTTCTAAGGCTCAAAACAAGCTAGAGAGAAAACAGCATAGTTAAATTCCAGCAGCATATCACTGTCTTGTCTTTTGGCAACTGTTTCCTTTCATTTAAATGAATCTTCAAACCTTTATTTTAACAGAGCAAGAGATTTTCCATTCTTAAAATATATGGTAGTTTAGGAGTTCTTAAGGAACGATGGATCAGCATACTCCAAGCAGACTGCCCTTCTCAGAAACCAGAGAAGAGGACTGTCACTAAACTGCAGGAGCTACCTCTGGGGCCTCTGCCTGATGCTAAAAGTACTGAGGTGCCTTCAGGTACTGTCAGGATGTCTCCTTTGTCAAGCAAAACATTGTACCTGAAACCAATTTATGCTTAGAACACGCATTCTTTTATGCCCAGTCAGCCCAATTTTCCTTCTGCAGAACTGCATATCCAGTTCTCTCACTGGAGTCCTCAGATCAGATTCATCCAGATTAGAAATATATACATCTGAGCTGGGTTACCCCACCCACAGGCAGCAGACTTGAAAAGACAGAACGTGTATTGTGACTAGGAAAGCCTGTGCAGGGAGCAGCACGCAGTGGCTGACACAGACACATGAAATGGGGAATGATGAATCCAGCCTGATCCTTTCCTGCCTCTGGCCACAGCCCCATGGACGGAGGGCAGTGTGCTCACTCCTGCTGTGGGGGTGCTGTGTGCCCTCCCTGCCAGACCTGGGATGCGTAAATGTTTCCTGGACACATTCACCCAGAAAAACCACGGAGATTATACAATCTATGTGCAGGAAAGGTTTTGCAGAAGTCTGTAACAGGCTTTCCCATGAGTAGTAAAGACTACATTCTGACTCCAAAATGCCTTTCCTTACCAATTCCTCTTCACTAGAATTTCAAATCCCTTACTACACAGCACCAGACAGCAAGACTCATTCAAAGAAAAGATCCCAGATTTTATTTTTAAAAACATGGAACAAATAATTCACCTTCCCTAGACTTTATTAGAAATAACTGAACGTTCTCAGCCAAAATTTTCAAAAATTTTGGTCTGAGGCACAGCCAGGATATAAAATACTACCCTGAAAAAGTGTTACAGTTTAGAAAATCATAAGGAGATGAAAAATGTGGGTTAGGATTGGCAATATTAAAAGCAAGGGTGATTCAACTAGTCTCAATAATAAATAATTTACATAATATCTAGGATATTTTTTAAGTCACAGGGACAAGTTAACTAACTATCAGTTAATTAAAGCAAACTGACATCCAAGTATTTTTCTGTTTGGAAACTTTCTACTGACACTCAGCAGTCCATCTGTTCCATGGATATAAAACAATAAAATAAGTTTAGCTGGAGTTAAGGTCTTTGACACCTTTTTGCTTTCCACTGACCTTTTCAGAAAATATTCTATCACCTTCAGCCTGAGAGGTAGCTGGGTTTTTCAGTGTTTCCAGCCTGCAGATGATATTGAAGCCAAACTTGTAAGAAAAACATTCACAGTAAAAAGCTGCGTTATCAACTGTGGAGTTTGTCTGATGCTGAGAGAAACACTTAGGGAAAAATAAGTCAAAGCACAGATCCATATTTACAAAAATGCATGTATGCAAGAGAGAGGGAGATTTCTATATCTACGTATATGTGCAGTGCACATTTGCTGCAGTATGCAACGAAGATTCCAGCTGCTGGAGGTGCAAATGCTCTAGGAAGAGCTGGGAAAACAAGAATTGCTGTCTTGTCACAGTGCTGTACCTAAACCACGTTAAACTGAATATCCATGCACAAGTTAGTGAAAACTATTACAAGGTAAAAAGCTTATCAACTCGATATGCTAAACAATAAAAAGCACATAAAAGAAAAATATTATATGTACAGTCTCAAAACACGGTACATATCATAATGGAAATATTGCAAAAATAATATTTGCATCCGTGCCTTTGCAGCTTCTTTTAGATAGATTTCTCTACACAGAAATTTCTATAAGCATTTCTGATTTCAATGCCACATAAGTAACATGAGATTTTTGCAATCAAACCTTTGCAATTTAAATTTACTTATTTACTTACTTTTCTACTTACTAATTTACTTACTACTTACTTTATTTGTAGAAAGAGAGTGGGGCTGTATACTCAAAGGAATCTGGATAATGTATGACCAGATGAACTTTTAATAAACAAAATCCCTGTACTTGTGGGCAAAACACAGTATGTGAGTCCAGTAGTTCTTTATGTTGTTCAAGCTATTAAACATTCTGGTCCAAAGTATCTTCTGCCATCTAGTGGGTAAAGCGCCTCACATGGCTGCCTTCAGGCGCACTGCTTCCCTGCCGCTCGGAAAAGCCGCAGATAAACACTTGCACTGACTGGAAAAGCAAGGATAACTGCTTTAGCACAAAAACAGCCTCACTTCGGAAATCTTCTTTGAGATAAGTATCTACCCACAAAATTCGTCATTAATACTGGATTCTATAAATGCAAAATTTAAACATGGGATGTGTTTATTAGCATAGTTTCGTCTCTTGAAGTAGTTCAAAGCAAAATTAAAGCATATCAAGTATGTACCAAGGACCAAAACATCATAATATCAGGAAATCTGAAGGACGAATACAAAATAATAGCTTCAGTTTCAACTAAAAGCCTGAGATGGTTTGCTGTCAAAATGCAAAGGATTAAACATCAGTGTACCTATATACTGGTTAGAACCTCTTCCAAATAACAGTACAGTGCTTTCAAAAATCCTCCCAGTTTTCTTGGACATGATTACATACAGTATATTCAACCTAAAAAAATAATTACTCTAGTATATAATGAGATGAAAATTTTACAACATTTAGTCCAAACAAAGCTAGAAGACATCATAATTGTAGCATAGCTAAGAATTAGTTCTCCTCTTAGCTGGTCTTCACAGAATCACAGAATCAATTAGGTTGGAAAAGACCTCTGAGATCATCAAGTCCATCCTATGACTGAGCACCACCTTGTCAACTAGACCATGGCACTAAGTGCCATGTCCAGTCTTTTCTTAAACATTTCTGGGAATGGTGAGTCCAACAACCTCTCTGGGCAGCCCATTCCGATGTCTAATCACATTTTCAATGAAGAAATTCTTCTTAATGTCCAACTTGAACCTCCCCTGGCACAGTTTAAGACAGTGTCCTCTGGTCCTATCACTGGTTCTCTGGGAGAAAAGGCCAACCCCCACTTGGCTACAACCTCCTTTCTGGTAGTTGTAGATCCCTTCCAAGGGATTTAATATCTCAGATATACAAATCAGAACTGTCAGTCCTAAGAGGCAGTATATTCTGGTATTTACACACACAGCGTAGCCTGAAAAGCTGTTCTGGGCACTTTTGTTGGAGAAAAGTGACAGGAACCCCATAGACCACATTTCCACAGTCAAGCAATAAAGGAAATTACAGCCTATATCCATAAAGACTGTCCACAGAGACGGGCCAATGCTAGATTCAGGAGCTCTGAATTCAGCAGAGAAGGGGTTGCTCCGATTCACATCCAACTATGAAGAATCACCGTTCAGGCCTATCCAAACCGGAGATTTTATCCTCATTGTGCCACTGACTAGAGAGGTGTTATTTCTCCGAACATTGAGAGGCGTTATTTTTCACTGACACCAGAACTGGGCCAAATTCTGTCCACAGGGCCACACCTGCAGGATGAAGGTGTAAGAGACCCTGGTGTCACAGCAAGAGCCATTGGAAAAGGGTTTGTATGGTGGGCTGGACCCAGCCTTCACACACTCTCGCATGCTTATTCCCCTGAGCCAGAGGGACCAGGGACAGAAGACAACAGACTGGAGTGAGAAAGCCCATGGATTGAGATGAAGACAGAGAGATCAATTACCAAGCACTGTCCTGGGCAAAACAGCAGATTCAGCCTGGGGAATTTAATATCAATTAAAATAAACATTTAAAAACTGATCCGGAAAATGGGGGGGGGAAGGCAAAAAAAAATAAAAAAGGGAAAATACCACCTCTCATCCTCTCCCACGCTCACCTCCTCCTCAGGCACCTCTCCTCCCCACAGCTGGTCCCCATGTCACTTCTTCCCTCCAGTCCTTTCTCCGCTCTCCTTGCCACAGGTCCATTCAGTCCCTTTAGTGGAGGTGATGCGTGGTACAGGGGATGGGGGTGAGCTCACAGTGGTTCCTCTCTGCCAATCCTTCCTTCTCTCAGTTTGCCCATGCTCAGGCATGTCCCCTCCTTGGGCTGGAGCCCCTCTGGGGTGTGCCTGTTCCTCCATAATGTTCCTCCCACTCCTCTGACCACGCGTTCCCTCTGTTGTCCTTTCCTCAGTCCCCTTGTCCTCCTCCTCTCTCCCCGTCTCCCTATCCACCTGGATGTCCCACAGTGTTTTATTCCTTCCTGAATACATTTCCCCGTGGTGCCCTCTCCTGGGCCATGGGCTCAGCCGCGCCCCGCGGTGGGTGCTTGGATCCAGCTGGAACCGGTTGTGTCCGGCTGGAACCAGCTGTGTCCGGCTGGAACCGGCTGTGTCCGGCTGGGGCAGCCCAGCCTCCCCTCATGGAACCCCCCCTGGAGCCTTGGGGACTAGAGGAGCTGACTAATATCAATCAAGATTGTAATTAGCTATCTTTTATAATATTGAATGTAGCAGTAAAGGAAATCATACATCCTACATGGGAAGGTTATTACAGTAGAAATGAAATTAATTCTAGTGTAAGGCTAACCATACAGGTGTAGGTTGCATTATTTGTTTTTCCTCCATGGGGTCCCTGGTAACTAAAAGCATCAGGGAAATATTTGTTTACTGTTCCTGTCTGGCTCAAACCCACAGTTTTTTAAGCAACACAATGGTCTAAGCATTTACTCTAAATCTTGCAAACAAATATAAAAACAGCAACTAAAATATCAAATATACTGGCTGAACTATTTTCTTCTGGGTGATAAAACATCTTTGCCTTGGGTATGACAGCAGAATCCAGTTCTATTCTCTGTGGCCATCTTAAGCATTCCTTAATTCTGAAACAGGGACAAGAAAAACACCTGAAGATCCCTTTTCTGAACTTAAGTCTTTAAGTCCCTATGTATCAACAGGCACAATTCTGTTTCAAGTGGCCATGTAGGGATGGGGGCAAGCAGATTCAGTGGAGGCATACTGGAACATGACTTGAGTTAACATCAAACATTCAGATGAGGATTACCCAGCTGCCCTGCATGCCAAGGGGAAAGAAGAGATGAAACAAACTGTTCTATTTTGACATCTGAACTTCACGTCCCATATTTCTTCTAACAGAAAATGATCCAGAGAAAAAAGAAGGGATAGCCAAAGTTGCATTAGCTTATGTCTCAAAGTTGCCATCCTCTCAAGTCATGCAGAAAGGTGCGCTTTCCACTAAGGAGCTTCTCAAGCAATTTACAATTACTGTCATTTACAGATGTAACATTATAGAAAACACCCAATTTATTTGTGGACCTTAAACCTATGGACTTGTTCAGAGCATACTAAGAGCCAAAGGTCAGCACAAAAATATTTGGGCGATTCATCTGGCATGTGAATACCTGCTACAGATGTTACAGCTCACACTTGATTTAGAGCAGAGACTCAACTGCCCATCTCCCACATCCACAGTGAGCACTTATTACTACTTGCTATTTTTCACTGGCAAAAAATCCTAGACATAAGCTACCTATGAAGCTGGCCTGAATTAGGATTTTAACTCCAGAAGAAGAAATATAGATGAGGAGAGATCTAGATCTGGCACTAGCACAGAAGATTAGGAACAGCACTATAATATTAAAGTTACTTAAAGGTATGGATCAAGATGAATTTACAGCTAAAACTGCTAGTAAAACACAAAAGGGATTCAAATTTCAGAATAAAGTCTGTAGAAAAAATAATATTATTTTAAATATTTTCAGATCCATTAAGACTTTTATTTCCATAAACATCCAAACATAACTGAACTAGCTTGCCATTGAAGGCTAATTACAAATCTTTGACAGAGAAGTACAAATATTTACTATTCTCAAATAACATAATGACCAGCGGAGACTAAAAACATTTTTTCCCTTGCAAACTAAGTAGAAACAAAATTATAATAACCAAACCAACCAACCAAACAAACAAACAAACAAATAAAAGAAAAAACTAGCTTATTCCATGACCTGGAAGTTCTTCCAATGTATGCAACATGTTTCTAGATGAACATGTCACTTCAATTTTCTATTCCCCTGAGAGCATTGTTAAATGTAAATGTTGCAACCGTGTCTGATATGTTACAAAGCTTCGACTTTTTAAATGTATTAAATGTATTAAATGTTTAAATGTATTAAAATTGACCAAGGAGAAAAGTGTGGTGTCGCAGTGATGGACACGAACACGCAGATTCAAACAGCAGGTAGCTGCAGGTCAGCCACCGAGCAGAGCAAAAAGGGCTCTGCCCACCTTTATTATCACACTTTTATACCTCTTCTAAGACAATCATACATTGGTGAATGAGGTTAACACCTCTAGCATTTTACAGGATAGGAACACAGTCTATCACCTTTCTCCGCCTTGGAGAAAGGTATGAACAAAAATCTAAAAGTTCAGTAAACATCCTTAGCCGGTTAGAAAAACAAGAGCTATGTTTATAGAAAGAGCATGAGAACTTCTACTACAAAAGTAAAAACATGGAGCACTGTGAAAACCAGGGCGACACTGTGGAAACAGAAATCAAGACTTCACAGCTTCCTTCCAACCTTTGCTTCTGCCCCAGATGAAAAGGCAGTCAAGTGAGAAAAGAAAATGTGTCAGTTTATGTCTTGATTAACTTGGTATGATTGCATGGGTATATTGGAAAAAAAGAGATTGCTGTCTCATTTATAAATTATAATGTGATCATAGAATTAGAGATAATGTTGCAAATCATTCTCAGGAAGCAGAAATAAAGGTCTATACTTGATCTTAAAACTGATTTTTTCTTGATTCTTTTGCGTGATCAAACAGCTTTAATTTTTCTTATTTACCTTTATAATTAAACAACTCTAATTTGTACTAAGCTTTCCTCCTTATTTTTCCTGACTCACCAGCAATCAGGTTCAAAGCATAGTTTAATGGGGATAAAATAAAGATGTCATAGTGAGATGGGGATCTAGGGAGTCTTCCTTCTTATATCAGAAAGTGCAAACCTTCACTGTCTTCCCACACTTGTGCAACCATACTTTTATATTCTCATACAGAGCCAGGACTAGTTTTCCTTGAAGTATTAATTATCCCAAAAGAGAACATAGAAAAGTCGAGGCAACTCTAGCATACTGCAGCATGTGCCAAAGCATTTCTATGTGTAAAAAATTGCCATATTTTTAAGGGTCAGATTTATACCATGAGTTCCAATTTGACTGCCACAAATAATTTCAGGATAAATATGAGGCAGAATTTTAAAATGCAATCCACTAGAAGTTTACTTTAGACATTTATTTTTTCTAAAGGGATTGTAATAACTATTTTGTAGTTTTTTATTTATGCAGTGCTTACTCTAGCATACACATAGTAAATAGTAATAACCACTAAAAGCAAGAGCATAAACTGACCTCTAAGCTCCACAAAAGTCATACTGAACAAGAGCTGGTCATAACTGTATTTTTAATTGGATTCACTTTTTAATTACTATTTAATCAAACAAATGTCTTTTATAATACTGCCCACATCCTCTTAAGCAATCAGTGATTTTTTTTTTTATATACAACCTTACCAAAAAGGTCACAACAAAAGTAAGCCATTAAGTTATCACAGATAAGTCTGGAAGTAATTATGTAAAGCCAAACAAATCCTGACAGATGAATTAAACAAATCAAAGTTCATTGTTACAAGAACTAGAGCCTGACCCAGTAACCTCATGTGTTTGTTCCTCAGATTCCATGAGAAGAGAAAAAGAGGTCCTCAGAAACCCAAGATAAGAAAGATTAGTACTAAACATGTTTATTAGCATGGCAGTCTTTCATGACCAAGGAGAGCTGGACCCCATTGTAGTAGATAGACATTGTAGAGGCAGAGAGAGCATGGATAGTGCCATTGTTAGAAAGTCACTCATCCAGTTTACCTTAAATTTATCTAAACTAGAAATCAACTGTTAAAAAAAAGGCAACTTTTGAAAACTTCACTAGAGTAATTAAAAAAATTCTTTACATGGAAATTCAGAAACAATCCTAAAATTATCCGTCTGGGTATCTCCAACTCAGAATATTCTGTGATTCTGCAACTGCTCCATTTCTCATGTGACTGGATGCAATTAGGGGTTGGAAGGCTGTGAGTTTTTGCTTGCTTTTAAGAGACTTGATAATTTTATTTACACTTCAGAAAACTGTATGTATTTAAGCAAGTAATCTTTTTTTTTTTTTTGATTGCTGATATTTTTAACAGGAAAATCATTTTATGATGCCTACCATGTGACAAACATAATATTTGAGGAGCCAGTTTTACTAGCTTTCATAATACCATGATCAACCTTGGTCAATACTTATGGAAGATCTGAAGACATATTCTAAAAAGCTGATACAAACTCAGAGTTGCTTACTGTGAGACCAAATGAAAGTACCTACTCAAAATCTGCTGTTTAATCAAATCAGAAATTAGGAATCAAAGCTTTGCTTAATTTAAACCTGTGAAACATCCCCTAAAATCTGTCTGGGATGAAGGTCTGCTTTTTGTATTTTTAAACTTCCCTTTGCACAAGGTACAAGCAGTAAGGATGCTGCACCTCAGTGCAGTGCCTGTCTTATTAATATTAGCACAATTTATTTTTGTAGGATTGTGTTTGATTTCCTCTCTTAGCTTAAAGATAAACCAAGATAGATAATTCAGCCACAGGGAACCAAAGCCACTACATGTAAGTAGTCTCTGTAGCAATTTAAATGTACTATTTCCATAGTGTGAATTCACAAATGTTCAGAAAATCTTTACAAAACAATTGCATTGGAAAGAACAGTAGATTCTAGATCATTGAGGTCAATAGGTTGATTTCAGAAAGTTAGAATCAAATGATGAAAGATTTTCTGCCCAAGGACATTAAATTTTAAATAGTTAAACTGATAAAGAAATTTGAAATTTTGTACACCAGATGGCAATGTATTCTTAAAAATGGCTAAATGAACTGTTTCGTGGAGATTGTTAGATCATTGCTGCTTATTACTGAGTACTTAACCTGGAAATAAGACCAACTCAGAAGACATTGATCCAGCTGCTCTGATGTGCAGATTCCACCTGACTCTCCACCTGAAACTCTCAGCAAAGACATTATTTCTAAATGAAGGAATTTCCATTTCCTGTTTTAAAGGGTAGTTTTTTGTATTATATACTCCAATTACTCCAAGTGGAGATTTCAGGTTTATATGAACACTTGTATTGTAGGCACTTTTTTTGAGAATTTCTAAAATTAAAATGTCTCATGAAAAAGGATACTCAGAACAAAATGCTGTAGTAAAAGAGTGTAAATGTTAGTGACAGCAGCAAGTCAGCACATCTATAGGGGTTCGTCTGACAACATTCAGCCTTGTACTAAACCTTGTAGTCTCTAAAAAGTTGTCAAAGAAGGGTGCCTAGCAACATGCAACAGAAGAGGTCAAGGCATATGTGAAAACCTAAAAATCTCCTTCTATATGAAAATTTTTTAAAGATCTAGAAAGTATTTCTTAGTTTTTTCTTCCCAGAGTAACACAGCTAACAGCTAAACCATACTGGAACAAGCTTTGCTTGGTGATTGTGTGTTTTACAGTCCTGGAAAGAGAGGCTAATCCTAGAGATCAAATTAAGTATTTAGCAGGATTTCACAATAATTAAAACTGTTTCTTACAGAAATTTCTTTCTTCATCTCCATGCAGTGACTTATTTTTAGCGTTGTTCTTCCTGTGGAGAAGAAAACTGAAGTAAATTTTTCAAACATAGGGATGAGAACTACACCATTCCCCACAAAGGGAAATCCAAACAAATGTTTGTTCCAGCAAACTGAAGTTTCACTATCTCCAGATGCAAACATTTCCTTTACAATTCGTGTGATCTTTGTCTCTCAGTAGCAGGGACTTATGTGTCATCAGTCAGTCAGTGTGGATCCAAGCTTTTTTCTCCATATTCTTGATCAGATCTTATTTTTCTACAGCTATGGCTGGGAAACTCCCTGATGGCCTCTTTTAAGGGCCCCGTCTTAGTCACGCAGCTGGAAGCCAGTATTAATCCTACTTATCTCAACAGCCCTGTTTCATTGAAATTACAGGTTCCTATGTTTCACTTTTTACCAGCTTCACCCAGCTAGACCATAATTCTGCTTGCCACAGATTTCTATGTCCTATATCAAAATCTCATTCTGGGAAAAAGCAGAAATCCTGCTTTTTTTCTCAGGGGATCACAGATCAAAGCATTTTGTGTCTCAGGCGTTATCCCGATTCACAGCACATTCCAGACTTTCATTGAAGAACTGCAGGTCTCATTTGCTTCCTAATTTATACCACAAATATCGGCCTTACTGCTACTTCAGCTTCCTAAGGTATTCATTGCTTTATAGCTATTTCAGGTCCACTTAAATTATACCTTTTCTGAAAAAAAAAAAAAGGCTTTTCAGGGTAATATGTCCAAAAATTCTTCATTTACTTAAGAATACAGTGGAAATTTGTGGGCCACATTTATTTGCCTTAACTATTGAAACCAAGATCATGGGTGTGTGCATGAAGTTAGGAGTAAAACATCTCTTTGGGTTCTGTGGAACAAGACAAGACCTTGAGGCCCTTAAAAATTTTAGGAGACATTAATTTCCTTCTAGAACTGTTTTACTAGTAATCAGTGTCTGCATATCTAAGAGTTTATATTTAGCTCTTTTCCAAAGTCCCTGAGGAACAGGTATAACCTGAAGGTAAATAGTCATGGCTGCGGAGACAAAAAGATGCGGTAGCTAAATCCATTGCAGAGAATTGTGAACCTTTCACTCACCTGGAAGATCATACAGTGAATAAACGTTAAAACTAAAAAAAATCCAGGAGTAATATACCAGGAACTATTGTTAATGCCATGATGTACCTCTCTCAAGTCATGGCACATATGTAGAAGGAACAGCTTAGGAAAAAAACAACCAACCAACCAACCACATACCTTTAAAATGTAAAGCTATACACAAAGATATCCACTATTTAAAATTTTAAAAGTCCCAAACAAACAAACAAAAAAACTCCCCACAAGCACCCAAACCCTAACCCCCAAGCAAAATCATACATTTTCAAAATCAGGTTAATTTTCCTCCATTTTTAGTATCTATTAACAAACATAGTATTTTTATCTTACTGTTTCTTTCTCAAAATATCACTCTCAGTTATTAAAAATTTGGGCTCAGAAACTGAGCTGCATGGGATGCCGTCTAAGTTTTGCTAACACAAGTACTGATTCCTCTTGCTTACTTGGTCAATACAGAAATAACCAGGTTTCACTGATATGAAGAATTATATCTTACTATTATTGGCATAAAAATGCATTTACTAAATAAGTTTTATGTTCCTGGACAGTGGAAACTACATAGTGGTTTCAGCTAATGTATACATATGTTGACCATATGGCTACATGTTTTAAGCCTGTCCTGAACACTCACAAGTATTTTCCAATAAATCCTGTGTTATTTCACCCTCTCTGCTCTTCCTAATAAAAGGATTTCTTGATTTTATTTAAAAACCAGGTATTTGTAAAACGTCAGCTATAAATATTTGAAGACTATACTGTACCCCACTGTGAATTGTAGTTCATCTATCCTGACGCCTGTATTTTAAAAATGATTTGTAAGCACAGTTCCAGAGCCCCTGTGCAAGCCAGGCTGTAAACAACTGTCTTATTACTGAATATTTTGCCAAGAAGTAAATTGCTAGTTTTCTTTGAAGGAAAAGATGAAAATTTTCAGAGAAATGCATGTGAAATGTAAGTTAAATTGTACTGACTTAAATTATTGCACTCTGATCTCCTAAGTTTGCATGAATCGGTAGGTTCAAATGCTTGAAAATCATCTAGAAGGAAGTGAAAATCCAAATTAACTGAATCCTTCAGTCCATGTGAATGCTGTAATTTCCTTCTATTTAATTTCTACACTGAGTTCCCTTAGCACCTGCAAGAGTTCACCATACTTGCCTGAAGTGAAACTGAAATTCACATCACCAAACTTCAAGCTAATAGGGAGACACATGCACCTCCAAAGGGCAATAATGAATAGGAGCAATGGATAACCTCCTATAGTAGTGTCTCTTTTTGGTATAGGAGTTGAATTTAAGTGTTTCTCTTTGAAGATCTTTTCTTTTAGGGTTTTCTATATATGGAAAGACAGAGAGACTATTGTCTATCTTAGGGAGATGCCTACAATTTCGCAACAGAGAATACGCAGTATGTCTCCCCCTCAAAATATATTCTGTAGATTATATTGCTTTTTCATGACTTCAGCTGAAGACACTTTCACTGGTTAGCAATATTATGACAGTCATTGTCATCTGAGCATAACACAGTATCTAATTTTCCTTTGCAAGTACAGTATTTCTTTAGCCACCTTTTGTTTCTATTGCATGTTAAATAGGTGTTCCATTTAATGAAAAATTAAAGAGAAGACATTATAGTGCAACCAGGGATGTTCTCAAAGCAATTTAGTTCTAATCTTCAAAACCCATGTGAAAAGATTGACTGTCATCTACAGCAATATTAGTTCTTGAATCTGCCTCTTAAAAATGTGGGATTGCACTGCAAATGCAAGTTCAAAGAGTAAACATCTTTATATAATCCAAAATTAACTCACAGAATATCTATTTTTGTCCTAATCTTTTGGGACATTGCTGACATGAATAAGAAGATCTGGCTGCACAAAATTTTTCCTACCTTTCAGGCACTGGTTTCTTTAGTAATATTGGGTTAGAGTATTATTATTATTATACCCTTATTATGCTGCATAAGTAAAAAGCGTAAGTTCTAAACAATTAGTAATTTCACTTAAATTGACTTAGCTGGGAAAACATTTACTAACAAATAAAACTTTTTTAGAAATAATTGTATCGATCCTGCTACATGAGGGCTTGGTTGGACAATGACAACCCTCAATGCAGCTGCTATTTCTGAGCTCTTGGCCAGAAAAAAATGACCCTGACACAGTAAGTATATCATTTGGGTTAGACAACTACATTATCTGTGTTGCAAACACAAGTGTTTAGTGCATAATATATTGACTGTACGTTATTAAACACAGGGCAATGGAAACTTGCATCTAACCATGTATGGTAAATTGGAGTTTATATTTCAGTTCATTTGCAAAGTACGGGAAGAGGAAAAGCCTACAATAAACACTTGTCCACTTTGTTAAACATCATCAATAAATGACCCAGCAGTGCAATTCCTGTTTAAGGGCATAATGTTCTTATGTACAGTCTCATGACAGAACAAAGTCTAATAAACCAGGGGCCTCTACGCAATTCTCTTGTCTCCTGTCACTCTTCTCGCTGATGTCCACATACAGCCACATTGGCCTACTGCTGGGAACACCTATTGTCCAGGGTGTGATTGCTTCCAAGTGCAGTAAAGAAAACAGTGTTATCACTCAGCAGAGAATGCACTTTGCCCATAACAAGTATTTAAGAATCAGCAAGAGGAAGTACTTTTTCACACAACACATAATTACATTTTGGAACTCATTGCCACAGGATGTTGTTAAGGCCAAAGCATAAATGGAGTTAGAGAGATTAGACAAATTCATGGAGAAAAGGTCCACCAGTGGCCATTAAAATATGATGGTCCAGATGCTGCATCTAATTCAGGAAATCCCTAAGCCAATGATTGCCAAAAGCTGAGGAGAAAGTAAGAGACATATAACAGCAGACAATGTTCAGTACTGGTGTGTTATTTTTGTATGGATACTCAGTAAAAAACATTAAAAATAAAATAAGAAATGTACTGTACTATCAATCCTACCCTGCCCACAAACTTCTGATCTCAAGGTAACCAAAATTTAAGCAAATTTGACAAAGAGTTCATTAAGTTGGTGGAAATAGGCAGATCAACAGAAGAGAGGCCCTTTTAATGCCTCAAAGCTGCAGCACCAGCTCAGCTTTTATTAAATATCTACCCAAGACAAATAGGTAGGAGGTCCAAAAGCACTGAAACTCTGTTCACAGAGCTGTGTGCTATTATAATACATAAATACTGCATAGCCTATCAAAGTAGTTGCAACTGAATGAAAGCTATAGTGAACTATAATGAATATTTAACTCTCAACACAGGCTTATGGTCACATAAAAAACCCTAACTAATTCAGAATCCAGAGTCAACCCAGCTGCTGAAATGCAATCAATACATGCCACAAAATAAAACAAGGAGAAAAAACAACCCTAGAAACAATAAGAAACAAATCTGTTTACATTCGATAATAAAAATGTACATTTTACGTTGCCATTCATTTGCAGTCACATACCATGAAGTCACATCTGCACAAAATGTTCTACTCCCTCCCTTTGAACTCCTTTGAAATATTTCTTTGGTCTTTTTAAAGGAGTGTAAAAATGGCTTCAGACAACTAATTCAAAATCTGTTTTGCTTCTTATCAAGATTTCCTTCCAGATTATTAAGAGGGCCTCAAAATTTAGCTAAACAAAATAACCGTGTTGGAAAAAAACTAGTGATTCACTTGAAAAAAACATGCTTCTTGGCAAAAAGGAAAGGAAATTAATAGAAGACAAAGGCAATAACTGAAGTACTTCCTTATAGAAACAAGCCTGCATGAATGTCAACACTGATTCCTTATAGTCAGCACACATGATATGAATTGTGTTAACTCTTTGTGTGTTATACAGTATATATGGTAGAACATTTCAGACCAATCCATTTCACATAGTCAGTGCTGGTTCATGACTTAACCTTTTATCCAGCAAAACATCTTCCTGGCATTCCTGAGAGAGCTACAGGGTCTATAGAAGACAGAAATTAAAATCTGTCTCATTAGAAGTTATTGCCCTTTGGGGAAACCCTAAATATGAATGCAAAGCATCAGTATAGGAAGACTACAATGCTTGGCCAGGAAACAGGCATGCCTATGGGATTGCTTTTTGGGATTGCTTTTTGGATTTACTCTGACTTCAGTATATTTATTTCTGAATCTCAAAATTTCTAGCCAATAATAGTCCAAAACCACAATTTCATCTTTTAATATTACATCAGAAGTGTTTTATATACTGCCCAACTTACAGTACCTTTTAAATGGAAATAAATCAATAAGAGCACCCTGAAGACCAAACTTACTGCAAGTGGCTCAGTCCTAAAGCTTTTGCTTGTAGTCTTACTGAGTTCACTAAGGCAGTTGAGTATTTTTAAGTGTGAAGGCTCAGAACACTCTGGGGAAAATGAAGAGTGGATAATTGTTTCTAACATATCATTTAAATGTTGTGAGCTGTTCCCAGTTGACCACAGAGAAGTCACTAATTCATGCCTTCTCCTTACAGAGAGGTAAGGAGTCTGGATAATAACATGACATTCAGGGAATAGAGAATGCTAAGACTTGCTTGTGATAGTAAATTTTAAATTTTTTTTACAAAGTAATGAAAATTACATCTGCAATTGTCTATGTCAGACAATTAATTTGCCAATAGAAAGGAAACTCCTTTAGTGGAAACTGAATACTGGAACTATTTTAGGAAAACAACCATTCACTTGAGAGCTCAGTGAGTGCCTCACTGCCTAAGGCTGCAGACAGCTACAGCCTCATGCCAGTACGAGTGCCCTTGCAGTTCCATGCTGCAAAGCTTCCATCCCTGCCCAGATAGTGGGAAGGAAATATTTGATTAAATGTCAAGTCCATTCACTCCTTAATATTCAGAAATGGCAGTACTTAGGGGAAACCAAGAATATGTCACTAAGATGAATATCTTGTAAGATACTCCCGTATCACTTTACATTGATTTCAAAAGAATTTCTAGCTAAAATAAAAGCCCATCAATTTCCAGTTCTCCAGAAGTCATATAATTGTGTGATGTAAGCCCATTGGAGTCTACTGGAGTCTTTCCAACTGCTTTAATATGTCTGGGGATGAAATACATCAGCTGAACTGACTAGGTAGTAACACTGGGGCAGATTGCCTCGGATTCCAGATGAGTTTCCTGTCAGTTCCCACAGCTCTTCCCCCAAACAGCTCTGATTAGGAAACAGCAATAGCCATACTCCTCTGACTTTGGATAGGCAGTAAGACTGTGACTACTGTGTATACACTGTGAGTTGGAGGCTTCCTTCTGATAAGTGTTTGAAGGATAGAAGCCAATTATTTTCCAGGAGCTTAGGTTAAGATTATAGATGAAGCCATAGGAATAAAACATTTAAGTCAAAAAGTAAACATTATTTACATGATCATCTCAAATAAGATATCTTTCTAAAATAAAGGAAAACCTTTTTATTCTTTTTCACTAATATGAATGGTTCAATTCACTCGTCCTCACACAGGCATCCAATGCCATTTGGGATATGCAGAAGGCGTTGTGTGGTCTTGGAAGCAGAGGAGTATTCTTCCTTTTCAAATAAAGAACACATTTAAAATAATCTAACCCTGAACTACAAAGAACAAATGTCAGAGTAAAGTTTAACTAACACTATCATAAATAGGTAACCTCATCACAAGTAGCATTAATTTAATAGAGATACTCCTGAGGTACATGCTGGAGAAATACTGAGTCTCTACATTTCAGAATAATAATGCTGAACCCAAAAGAGAATGTCAGCTGATGTGACTTCTCTCGTTGCTGGGCTGACCTGGCCAAGTATTAAATTTTACTGAAGTAGTCTCTGTGTTCGTATGAAACAGCAGATCAGGTAATGACTTCAACAATTACAATACAGTTTAATTGCACCCTCAAGAAATCTTCGGTTGATTACTGAGGGCTCAGTTGAGGCAAAGGCATCTAATATACAGGTCAGGTGTGAATATGTGAATAACAAGTAAAGTCTTCTGGAAAAAAATGTAAATTATGAATTTTTTCTGCCTGACAGGCTTCATACAAATGTTCAAACCTGTATGTACCCCTATCTGCCTCTGTGAACCTCTTTCAAAATTTTTACAAGTAAGAGTAAATGCTATTGAATTTTAGGCTGCAAAAATCTTAGGTCCAATTTGTAAGGAAATGGTTATTTCTAAATATATTAACAGTTCATGGCAACTGTGCTTGCATTCATTTTTTTCAGTTGACATCTCAAAGATTGACTTTAAATAAGTATTATAGAACGTGATTGAAAGCATTTATTAATTACAATCAAAAAGCCTTAAAATCCAATTATATAAGACATTAGGTTATTAGGGAGCATTCAGAGGTGGCCCAGGGGTGATGGTGAAGATGGCCCAGGATGGTGAAGGGCCTTGAGGGGAAGCCGTGTGAGGAGCAGCTGAGGTCACTTGATCTGTTTAGCCTGGAGAAGAGGAGACTGAGGGGAGACCTCACTGCAGTTACAACTTCTTCATGAGGGGAAACACGGGCAGACACTGATCTCTTCTCTGTGCTGACCAGTGACAGCACCCAAGGAAACGACATGGAGCTGAGTCAGGTAAAGTTTATGTTGGATATCAGGAAAAGTTTTTTCACCCAGACGGTGGTTGAGCTCGGGAATAGGCTCCCCAGGAAAGTGGTCACAGCACCAAGCCTGACAGAGCTCAAGAACTGTTTGGACAATACTTTCAAGCACACAGTATGATTCTTGGGGTGTCCTGTGCAGGGCCAGAAGCTGGACGTCATGATCTTGATGGGTCCCTTCCAACTGACCATATTCTATGATTCTATGATATTTTCAAAGAAACAGACCTGCCATCCTCTAACTTAAACTGAAGAGCTGTTAGGATCATAAGCTGCAATAAATCTTGCAAAAGTTACTGAACAACGTTAATTTTACAAAATTACTAAATGAATATGCAGTCTACATTTGAGAATATTGTTTTTTGCAGGCAGCTTACAGAGCAAAATGAGATATAAAGTTTGCATTTAAAAAAATTTTAAAAAGCATAAAAAAGACAATGTATCCATTGTCTTAAGTCTGTTAAAGTCAAAGAGGCCTGATCTTCCAAACTGACTTAAGCTGGCAGACAAGAATTAATTTTACCTATATTAGTGCCTTCATGATCCTTTATGTGTCCTTGGGACCAGCTGGCCTCTTCCTTCTGCACGAGCAGCACCCTCTAGTGTGTACTGGCCCCAGCTACACCCGTTGTGCCTGTTTATATCAAAATCTCTCCACCTCACACTGGACGCACCATGAACTTTTGCGCAGACTACATTTTAGACTTCTGGGGTTTGTTTGTTATTCTAGGAACTGTTTTGAGGCTGAGCTGAAAATCTCCAGTGAGGTCATCCACTAACACACTAGGTGACAATATTGTGGGCTTCTGCAACTGCACCCCCTCCGTCAGAAGTAAGACTTGAGTCAAACTGCCTTGTGCTGGTCTATGCGACCTCTCTGTGAGTGAGAAACATTTGAACTAGCAAGAAGTGAACCATTCCAAATGCTATGTGTGAGAGAAAATGTTAGAAACAGATCTCAGATGTTTTCTAGCATATGAGCTGTGTTATTCTAGGTAGGCATACAATATATATGTTTGCCCCTGTGGCCCCAGAATAGTTTAAGATCACAGTGCGATCCTATAGAACATTATCTCAGTTTGCCAGAAAACTATTATATTGCAATGGATCCTTGATACAGTGTAGAATGGTAGAAGGTTACTCATCTCACTCCTTGCTTTATAGAAATGGGCGAAGCCCGCTAGTACTTTTAGTTAAAGTAAGCTTTTTTTCTCTTGTTCTTCTTCCATATGTATTCATCAGCTTCACATTCCAGTTACACAGATCCATTCATACAGGATATAGAACTAGAAATAAAATTCATATGAATCCACTGAATTTTGACTGAATGAAAGTAAGTTTTATATCAATATTTTTCCAAACTATGAGTTATTTTAAGGTTTGAACCAAGTCCAGTTTCCAGAATACTTAAAGCTTGGCCCCAACTTGCTGGAACATAACCAAGAATCACCAAAAGATTGGCAAAACCTAGGGAACCTGGCTTGAGAACATAACAAGATCCAAAGCCCAAGGAGGTTCACGTTGACAAAGTGTCAGTGCATTTTAAGGTCACCGAGACAGTGACTGCTCCACCCTTGCCCCCTGTACTTGCTTTCTTTTCCAGATCGTAACTTGTATACACCTGAAAAACATGAATGTAAAAAGATTGCTGAATAATATCATAAAATGCAATGTTTAATCAAAACAGGGTAAAAGTATTCATGTGACAAAAATAGGGTTCATTGCAGTTATTATTATTTTGGATACAAACAAAAGTGCCTTGTTTGGAAATACAAGAAAACACAGCACATCTGGGATCTCAGTTACTTCTCTGTACATGGCACTTTTAATAGAAGTTCAGGTTCCATCGGTCCCCACAACTCCTTCTGCACACAGCTCTGGTTGTCAGCACTGCTGCCCTGCTGCAAACCAGGTCAATTGCACATCTTTGCTGCATGACACAAAGCAGCTGGACATAGAAACCTCATTTTCTGTAGGTGTGAATTCTGTCAATGGATTAAGTACTTGCGTTACTAACTTCTTAATATGTAAACAGGTCATGAAAACATAGTGTAGCTTCAGTAGTGACTGGGTCAGACATTGACTAGAATATCTAGCAAATAAATGTCACTTTATAATTGTTAGAGTAAAAAAATTAATTGATAAGTATACTGATTTGGGGCTAAAAAGAGGAAAGTAAAGGTGACAGAGTACTTCTGGAGTGTAAATTTAACCAGAATCTCTGAAGTTATACACTAGTCTTGAAAATTGTCTTTTTAGGGATAGATTGAGAAAAGTGTGCATATAAGCAGAGACTCGCTTTAAAACAGCCCAGTAGTCAGAAGGACTGTCTGGCCAAAAGTCCTTCTAATTTGGAAAAGGAATGGAGTCACAGTCATTTTACTGTGAGTTGTTGTCATAAAGAGCATCATCACCTTCACTGTTCCATCATTATGTATCCTTGCACATCTTTGAAAAAAGATACGGAGTCATTTTAGTGCAAGAAGAGTGCATTGTCTCTCAGTTTGGACAGAAATAACAAAAGGGAGACGAGATGGAGGTCTATAAAACCATGAAATATGTGGAGCAATTGAATAGAGAAGTACTAGTCACTGTTTGTCTTAGAATAACCAGGGAGTACCCAATTTATTTACCAGGCAGAAAGTTTAAAACAAACATCCGAAGTCATTTTTCACACATAATTAGATCTCATTCAAAATTAAACTGTGGAACTCATTATCACAGGATGTTGGGGAGGTCAAAAGTCCAAAAGGCTCCAAAAGGCATTAAAAATTTCTCATGGAGAATAGATCCATCAGAGGCTACATAGCAGGACAGTCCAGATGAGACCCACAGTTCAGGAAATGTTTACAACCACTGAATGTCACAAATGAGGAACTTACTCCAGGGAAGTAAGCAGGTGTAGCATATTCTATCTATATTAAATTTATATTAAGTGCCTGCTACTGGTCATTGCAAAGTGCAAAATAACAGCCATGATGGACAGATGATCTAAATCAATATGGCATTGCTTCTTTTCTGTAAATTTGTTACCTATATGAACGAAAAGTAAATATGGAGTGATTGCCATTTTGACATAGTAGAATTCTAAATCAAATTGATGAAAAGAAAATGCAAGGTGCACAATAACAATCAAGTGTTCCCTGAAGCACCATGAGTAGAAGAGTGCAGAGTTCCAGTTTTCCTCTTGATTAAGAATTCAAGGGTAAAAACTGTGTTCTTTTTATGATGCTCAAAAGAAGCTTATTTTGAAAGACATGTATTTCTCTGCCTAATTCCACATAATCAGCTTCCAAATGTATTGTATGTCTTATTCACTCCAGTAGTAAGGAATTGACAAGTTTTCTATATCCTTATTGATTTCATAATCTAAATAATTTTCTTTAAAAACATGTTTTCTTCAAAGATCCAGATGACATTTATGAAATACTGATGTACTTTGGAAAGGAAAAACAAATTGAAAAAACAGACACTGCTGCATATTGCTATTAGGTCAGGGAGTGTTTCAACTGCAAAGCAGTATATTTGTAATTAAATGCTTAAAAAAGACAATATTCTTGAACTTAGAGCACATCACGTTAAAATACAGGCCAAGGCTATAATAACGTGTCTTAGTAAGGAAATTTCCAGTTCTCCTTAGTATGTTTACAGAAAGAAGTGCTATGTTTCAACATCAGGCAGGAAAACAAGTTTCCATAGGCAATGACCTACAACAAGTAACAAGATGCATTTTGGTAGCCAACACATGTGGTAGTTCTATTAGCTTGGAGATTTCAAGTAAGAATCTCCCAGATCCAGCTGCACACAGGAGCTGCTTAATTTTGTGTCAGCCACATGTACTTTTTTCCAACTCAACAAATGTGCAAATAATTTGGCTAAGGATTAGATGGTTCCTGGCAATTTTAAGTGCTCCAAAGAACATATGCTAAGTAACTTTCTAGTTTGTTTTGCCCTCAGTGTATTTGAAAAATTAAGGAAAAAGAAGAAAGAGGAAAAATAGCTAATAACCAATTCTGATAAGTAATGTTATTTACAAGTTCTGAGGACTTGGATGACTGCAGTTGTGTTCTGAGATCACCTTTTGATTTTGATAAGCTTACTACCTTGTCTTGTTCCTTCATGGTAAATTTGGAATATTCAATGATGTAAATACACTACCATGTAAAATCTTGCAAATTGGGTAGGATTCACTTTAGGTAATAATTAGAGATATCAAAAGAAAACCAAAGCATTTTGCTGCTATGTCACTAGAAAATACTATTAGGATAGTAATAGGATATTATTACTATTAGGATACTAGCTATTGGTCTGGACAACAGTAGCTATTAGTTTCAAAAGTAGATCTGAATATCCACTATATTTTCATTTGATATCATGATCTGGCAACAGCCAAGCTAAAGCAGAAGGGAACTAGCTGTTACAGAATTAAGTGCAACCAAAGGCGTAATTGTTTCAAGGAGCATCAAATATGACAATGCATTAATTGAGTTTGTACAAGCCCAGAAAATACAGATGTCTGTAGCAGATAGCATATCCTAAATTTGTTTTGAAGCACATTTTGTGCTTCAAATGTGTGGTGTGTATGGAACCCTTCCAGTAAATGTATTGTTTGCCCATTGCAAGGTTCAGACTAGCCCTTCTTATTTTCCTCTTCTTGCCCCTCCCTCAAGAACACCACGGCTAGAAAATTGTATTTGTGATGGAATTGTGCTCTCAATGATGCAAAAGGTCAATTAAAGGATGCTTTCCCAATTTATTGTCTCTGTTACCTCTGCCTTGATTGCTGCACTGGGGATAAGTGCGTTTATAACATTAACTCGCTTTTTGTGTTCCTGCTCATGTCTGTTGCTCCTGGGCATCTTTTCTGCTTTGGTTTCTGGTCCAGTCTACCTCGTGTCTTTAACATACCCAGTATTGTAGCCTCTTCATCAAATGACAGGAACCTAAAGAATATCAATGAAAATAAGCATTTGGGGTACAGAAGAATAGTATAAAATAGAAGTTTCTGCCATCACATGAAATGTGAGCATTGTCCATAACTAAAGGGCCCTAAAAATGCTGATCTTATGGATCAGCAACTTGATCTGACTTCAAGGTTGGCTTTAATTTCCAAGATGGCCCTTCTTTGAGCAGAGACACCAGGTTACTTCCAGAAGAGCTTTATAATCCAAATTATTCAATGTTTCTCTGCCCTGCAAGTTTATCCTGGCTACTAACATCTACAGGGTTTCCCAAATGGCATATCTATTATAATAACTACTTATTTGTATCCATTTTTGTAATCACTATCTTGTAGGGACATACTCTAGGCTTCAATGATTAATTACATAAAACAATTTCTGTAACCACCTAAAGAAAACCATGGAAAAAAAGGAAAGTGAAGAGGTAGTGCAAATATGTCTCCTGTCAGAGTTACAGAATGGGAAAATGAAGATCATAATAATATGCAAGGATAAAAATGATGGACCTTCAGTGGAGGAGGGCCCCTTCGTAATGAGCCTTCACTGGAGGCATCTCCTTGGCAAATCTTCCACTGCTTCTGAAAAAAGCTGTGTTCAAACAGGGATGCCAATAAATATAAGGATCTACTCATACAGACTTTTTAAGACTGGGTTTTACATCCACTTCCTGAAAGTCAGGAACTCAAAATAAAAAAGTCCATCAAAAAGGTTGCTCTTAGTAGGTCCTCTCAAGAACAGCAGGAGAGCTTGACAAGAAAGTGGGCTGACTGAAATATAAGAAATATGTATTTGCCTGAGGCAGAAGAAGATCTGGAAGTGTGAAGGCTCTAGGTTATCTAGGGAATCTGAAGCAACTCTGGCAGGAGAGAAGGAATGTGGCTGCTCCTCAGGCAGGAAATGCTGCTTGCTTAGCCTCAGCAGCCAAGGCCAATCACTGATTTCTGTCTTGGTGACCTGCAAGGAATCTACCCTACTGATTTGAAAAATATGCCCTAAGGCCTCTGCTTCTTCTTTATAGTGGTGCTTAGACACTTCAAAGAGCAGTGCTTCTGGGACTCGGTGCTGAGGAAGCTGAAAGAATGATCTGCTGACTTGTGAAGTATCAGAAAGTGCCACTGCAAAGGACCTGGAGTCCACTTAGAGAAAAGCTGCCAGGGCTCATCTGAATCACGAACTATTCCACCCCATTGCTAACCCACATAAGGATTGATGGTTCCTCTGGGACTAAAAGTGAGCAGATTAGAAATCACTAGAGCCAGAGGTTCATGTTGTATTCTCCTCAACTCTTCTCAATGTATGAAATGGCTAGACAATGACTGACCTCTTTTGGATAATATGAGACATACATATGCTTTCAGGGACAGAAGGACAAAATAAAAGCAGTTAGTAGAAGGAAAAGAAAATATACTTTGCTTATGTGCATACCTATTCTGGTAGCACTTTGGCTTCCTTTTTTATGCTACAAAGAGACCGCTGCACAGACATTCTGCAGCACCCAAAAAGAAAGACGGGAAACTTTTTGGACAGAGTTATCTGAAACTTGTGAAGAAATTTCAGTCATTGAGGATAATTGATTAAACTGGCATGAGAGTCAGAAATAAATAAAGGTAATTTTTCAGGTTACTGAATATCTTATATCCTAAACTTCATCCAAAAGTAGAGAGCCCTAGCAAAATCTGGAAGCCTTCATATCTTCAAAATTATTAGCTGATTAGAACAACAGAGATTTCTTGGATGTAGCATTAACAAAGATTTCACCTGTTCAGAAATAAAATACAGCAGGAAGATGATTTAGGTGTTACCTGGAAATATATGCAGGTAGGATTTGGGGTAAATAGCAACCACATTCATGATAAGAACAGTGATTGTCCATAGATACTTGAAACAGTTCCAAGTTTTGTGGGGGCAACCAGTGTAAACATCCAAAGTACAAGAGCTGGTACCAACAGGAACTCTGAAATAGGAAGGGGACATTAACACTCCTGTACTAATTAGCTAATGATTTATTAATTTTCCCAGGCAGATGAGTTAGCAACTTCCCCAGACATTGAGGTCAGCTGGGATGGACTTGGCAATGTCTAAACTGATGAACTGTCTTGGTATCTAAAACACAATGTTTATAGATGTGCCTACATGCACACGTCTTAGTGAGAAGGTCTCTGAAAAGTTTTTACTTCTGAACTAAACCTGGCATTTATCTGGGAGAACATCAGTCGTCATGCCAGGGAGTTTTCCAGCTATTCACTGACACAAAAACATTCATTGGCAGCATTTCACTTTCTAGTATAGATTCAGCCGGAGAGAAGGATGCATCTTGCCTGTTTTTAAAATAACTCCAGTCTAGATGCTACTCCCAACATAGTAATCCTTAGTACTCAGTAAATGAGAACAGGCACTTTTAGAAAGGATTTAATCTAGCCCAGTTCGGACATTTACATTAAAATGAGAAAAAATCACATTCTATTTCTCTCTCTTGAGTATGGATTACGAGTTCAGATACAAATGTCTGCAATGTTTATCTCTACACATGGTCAGATGTATTTCACACAGAGGAGAAATGACCAAAGCGCAATTCTTGAATACAGAACAGAATGGCTATTATATTATTTTCTTAAAACAGGCAGAAGTGGCTCAAGGATTAGAAGCTAAAAAGCAATTCTTGTCAGGGTGACCATGAAATTACCAAGTCATCACTCATTGTATTGATTTCACACTCTTCCTGCAATTTAGCACTGCCATTTCAAATTACAATCATGTTTTCTTTAAATCTATCAGTTGTCTTCTGAAAACATCTTGTTTTTCTACAGTGCCAAGTACATGCCGCACATGAAAATTTACACAGGCACTAGCCCCAGGAGGAGCTGATTTCATGTCACTAATATGCCACCTTAAGAGCCAGCTACCAGAAATGCTTTTTTGACTGAAGGCCTCCATAGCGTTTTGTATCTGCCTCACACACTTCTTAATTTCTTCATGACAGTCCCATGTGGGGCAAACCAAAAACCTACATAAGACCAGTTGTCTCATAAATGATGTTTCTCTTTGTCCACTGTACTACTTGCTCTATCAACGAAGTATGTTAAATTTGCCTTCTATTTATTATTATATTTATTGACAAGCAATTATTTGAATTTTTATCAATTTACTATTTTGCCACTTAAACCTGCTTTTTCTACTATGTAAAATGCAATTTCTTTGCCTTTTACCAGTTGCCAAAGATTCTTTGGCCCTCCATGAGTTCCCCAAGAAGAACACAATGAATTGCTTCATCTTGTTCCCAAAGTAAACTCTATAGTCTCATATCATAATATGCTATCTAAATATTCACTAACTGACCTTTCTCTTTTTGTCCCATATTCTTAATAATATTAATCATAATAATAATTTTAATAAAACATTTTGTTTTAGCTTGTTTAACATGTTTTAATTTTTGTCTCTTGAGAATATGAAGTCTATTTGAATCTTCTATTTCTGATCTTGCACCTGTGTATGTGTGCCTCACACTTTTCCCCACTTTTAGACCACAGGAATATGCCTTTTTCTGCTTTCAGTGGGATTTCTTCAATTTTCCTGTCATTGAAGAATGCTTTATATTTCTTCTATCTTACTATATTTCCCCTTTTCCTCTACATCTATATGTAATCAGACATATTCTCAAAACATAGAGAACACTCCTTATATTCAGAGATAAAATTATCTTGCCTTAAGTATATAATTTAAGGTATTTTATGCTACATAATGAAATGCAGAAGAAATATGAAGGGTTTTTTGTTCAAGGAAGTTATCTGAGACACTCATAATGCATTTAACTTGGATGATAACATGAACATTTTATAGTATATGTGGACTGTGTAACACAGAAGTCTCAAAATACTCCATGGAGAAAATCCTGTTTACTATTTTCATGCTTCCAACACATTTATATAACAAAGTATGGTTTGGGGAGGAAATAGAAAAAAAGTATGACATTTCAAGCAAAACAAGAAATGTCTATGTGACTGACAACATCTAGGCAAAAAATCTATGAAAAGTAGCCAGGGAGTTTCCTGAATAATTAATAGGACAAAAATCAAAATGCAGTCACAGAAAAAAAAGCAGAGCGTAAATTCAGTACCATTGGAGCAGGGAAAAATTCCACCCCCTCCAGATCTCCTTTAACTTGATTGAGAACAATTGAACAGGATCCATTTAAAAATAAAATAAATGGCTAAAAAGGTTATCAGGCATGATGGAGAGCTTTTGAAAAGGAAGTTAGGATATTAGCAAAAAAATGGAAAAAATAAATATAGATAAATAGCAGAAAAGTAGAAAATAAAAATATTTCGATTAAGAAAACAGTTTAAATAACTAAATCAGCATTTAACTAGAGGGTGAAAGATAACTAGAGCAAGAAAAGAAAAATAATAAAAGTGTGGATAAGGATGATCATTGGAATGGAGTATGCCTGATTCTTCAAAGCTGCTCAGTAAGAACCCTTGCTAAGCTAAAAGAAAGTATCATGCACTAAGAGTAAAAAAATCTTCCAGGAGATTAGTAATTGGTTAAAAGACAGAAAGCTACGCAAAAAAAAAAAAAAAGTATATATATAGACTGAGATGGCAAGAACCTGCTCTCGGTTCTTTTTTGCTGCTCCATATTTTCAGAAGTTATAGGAAATATGGAACAAACAATGAATTCACAACTGTTGCAAAGTTCGCAGATGGTAGAGATGTACACAGGATCATCAAATCTGAGACTGGCTGAAAAGGGAAATAAACAGTTTTCACTAGAAAGAGTTGCCAAGCAATTAAATAGCCTAAAGATGAAAACCATTATCCAGTAAGGGAAAGCCTATGGATGTAGGGGAAAAAGAATTCCTAAGCACAGATACAGAAAAGTGCATCTGAATTTCTTATTGCATTTCAAAGGCTTCAGAGTTGCTGTGAGAATATTTGTGAAAACATTCATTTAAAGTTCAGCCACAGTTAAAAGTCAAATGTTATTTGGAACTACTACTGTAAAGGAGGAAAGCACATCAAAAAACAGTAAAAACAATTCACAAAACAAAAAAACGGCTGCATCCTGCCATGGCATTCTGCTTTTCAGGACATCATACAACTAGGAAAATCTCAAAAAAAGTGACAATAAGGATGACACAGACTCCTATACAAAAGTAGATTAAGAACTGAAAAGATGTATTTGAGGGAGAATGTGGTAGTGATCTATAAAATCCTTCAGATTATGAAAAAATAGCAGTTTAACTCATAGATTTTAGAAAACATAGGTTAAGTGAGGAATCCATATCCAGTTTGGAGAAAATTTGGAAGATGAATGAGGAAATTAAACATTTGAGTGAGAAATTGAACATAAGTAAAACAGTCTTGTCTTTTTTTGCCACAAAAATGATGTGTTTCATTGTCCTACATCTCTTGCTTTGCCAAAAAAAAAAGGAGAAAATAGAAAAGAGGGTGAAGAAAATAGCAACCTCTTCCAACTACTAAACCCTACTGGTTTCCATTTCATGTACATTCTGTCTCACAATTCAATAATAAGTAATTATGTGTTTATGTATGGAATTTCTCAGTTAGTTTCTTGTGCTATATTCTTTAACAAAAGTTTGGGCTCAAGCAGAGAATGAGGCTTTGAGTCTCCTGACTGTCTTTTTTAATATCTCCCATTTGTATATACATACACATCTTATTTGTTTGATTGTAATGGGTTTATTTGCCTTGTGAGCTTCTTCCCCCTACCCGCTTATTGCCCTTCTTTTGTGTCTTTTTACTTCAAAAGTTTTGTTTGATTTTCCAGGAATGAAAAAATATACAAAGTTGTGAAACAAAGGAAACATAACAATTTAATATTCCTTCAGGATGGAATTGTATGAGGAATTTTATGGGAGGGCAATTATAAACCTTGGTAAGGAGATTTCTGTCCTTTATGTGTGTAGTAATTTTGGACATTCATTTGGGCCCAGGCCCAGGACTGGAACTGGCCCAACCCACAAAACAACTAATTGAATGTTTCAGTCAAAAGCTGTGATCCTAAAATCCCCCTTAGTGTGCCGCTGCCGGATGCAGAGCAGCCCAGCCTCAGTGCTGCCACACCTTCTCCTTTGAAGTTCCCCAAGTATTTAGACAGCAGTGAAACTGCTTCTAAAACACAGATGTGAAGCTGATCTGGTGCGCGAATTCAAGCCCTATCTCCACCGTCCATGCGAAACCAAGAAGGTTTTGGCACAGAACAGCTTTTCTGGCCCTGTGACAGGGTCTGTGCCCAGCCCAGCTACCTCCAACTATTTCAGGTGCCCTTTGAGGGTGCCATGCTCTCAGAGCTTCTCAGTCTACCCCAGAAGAGGGATGGAAACGCCCCCCCCTCCACTGCATTTGCTGTCAGGTCAAATTCTGGTTGTGTGAGTGGGGGTATGAAGGCAGCAGTTTCAGCCCAAAGGACTCAGTGGGCTCCAGGATGCAACACAGGATGTGCCAGGAGCCCTCTGACACCAGCAAACTGGAGAAACTTGGCACACGGCTTATTTCTCATTCAGAATGCCTGGTCTGGGTTGTTCCCTGCAGAAATCCTGCCATGACCCTTTTTCCAGGTTTTCTGCTGCAGCCAGGTCTGCCACTTAAAATCCTCCTTCAAAGCATGGCAGCCCATCACCCAGGCACAGAAGTCACACCCAGGCACCAGGGGAAACATCCAGGAATCAGGGAGGAGTTTCAGACCTCTTGGCTTCAGATACTCAAGCTCCCAGCCAAAACACCAACTTAAAGATTACCCAGGAGTGTTTTCACTCCATCTTTAGCTCATGCTGCTCTGTGAACTTTTCCACCAGAGTGGGAGCACAGCACAGTGGTCTGACTTTTAAGGCACTTAAATACTGGTACAGTTGGTTCCCTCCAAAACCTGTTTCCGTAGGCAACGGGCATTCAGACATGAACTTCTCTGGGGGCAGCAGTAGCATCTTCACTTTCCCACAGAACTTCTGGGCAGGTGCCCCACAGCTGCCCTGCAGTTCTCTCCCTCCTGCTCCTGTCAGCCAAACTGAACCCTCGAGTTTCAAGGAGGAATCAAATGTTCTCACCTATAGTTTGGATGAGTGTTTTCAAACATAGACCACTTTGTAGGAAAGGGAAATTATAATCATACTGGTGAGTATCAGGAGAAAACTTCAGGGTAGATGCTTTGCTCTCCTCCCCAGCACTGAGGGAGGTGCCTCCAGTGCAGAATCCAAGTCTGATCCTTCCCTAGGTCTTTCTCTCTCAGCTCACTCTCAGCAGCTATTCAAAGAACTTTGCATCTCTTTCACATAACTAAATCACTAATGACATACTTGTTTATCCATACTGTATTTTTTTTACTATGACTTGTAACATTAAGCCCAAGGCAAAGTGAAAAAGAAAAAGAGGTGGCATTAAAATACACTACTAATAGCTGCATTGGGATTTTTCATTTGTTTTAGAAATGTTGTAGTAAAGCAAATTCCCTCCTTTCATTTCAAGTAATTTGTCCAAGTCAGATGTCAGGAATTTATCAATAAAAGTATTAAAAAAAAACCCCAAACCAGTGCTTTCAGGCAGACAATATCCAACCTGGTGTTTCTTACCTGATGCTTAGTTCTCTCATACAGGGGATTAGTTTTCTTTAAAAATTAGTACACAAATATGGTAAGAAGCAAAAGATTGTCAAAGGTGCAGTAATTCCTAAAATTAATTGTTTCTTTTATATTCTTCAGTTTTAATACTTGTTTATGAAACCTTGTCTGGAGGCCACCAAAGTCTGGTGACTGTGTGGCTCTGTTTTTAATCATTGAAATCCTGTTACTGAGCATCATGTGGTTTGGTTCACTAAGAATATGACAGTAACTGCTCATTCCTCAGAAAAGTGTGAACAACTTCATCCTAGTTCTTTCAAAGCAAAATTTTAAAAAAATTTTAAAAATAAGATAAATTAAAATGTAGAAAGACAACAGAAATCATTTAATGTATGAGTATATGAAATCAGCTCCTCATGCTCTAGGACAGACTTATTATTTCTGTAAAAGGTGGAAGCATTTGGAAATGTTTCTTTGAGTACCACAATTTTTTATTGTTCTGTTACTGATATGAGTAATCTCTACATTGACCAGGCATTTAGCTTTGTTGTTTCATTTGGGGGGGAAGTTGAAGGGAGGGGGGTGGGTATTTGTGTTGTTGGATTGGTTGGGTTGGGTTTTTTCCTTGGAAAAAGACCTGTGACCTAGCTGCATAGTCTAAATTGATATTTGAAGGAAAACTATCTTTTCAGGTAAAATTTGATCCCTCAGCTATACCTGTAATTAAACATTTTCATATTATGAACTGCCTATTTATGGGTAGAACATAATTTGTTAGTGGAGACCGTATGGTAATTTTATCCCCACACAGAAGTGCTGGGATAGAGCAAGTTTAACAAAGTTGTTATTAAACACTGCTTCATATGTAGAGCTTTTGGCAATATTTATGCCACTGTTTAGAAGGCCACAAACAAGTAAAGCACTTACACATGTCTAGTTTGAAGCCTACAAGTACTTCCAGGTCTAATAGCCCCAAGGAGTTTACTCATCTACTTACATGTACACGTGGTTCACCAATTGTGATCCAATGGATAAGCATTAACAAAAGTAAGGAAAGGAAGTAATTTCTGAAGGCTCACATATCTGATAGCTTAGTGACAGCCTCTCACACAAGGTGTACACAGGGATCCAGAAAGCCAACCATAAACCACACATATTTAAAGATTGTATGCAGGTATATTGAGCTTCAGATGGGTTGACTATAAGGCTTTCTGAATCTAAATGGATGTGAAAGACCTCCTGGATGCCAAGTTGGGGCACTCCACAAACACAAGAATTGCAAAACAGAAGACTGACAGGAGAGTTCAACTGGCCCTACTTGTAATGCAGATGTGAAAGTATAGAAATCCCTGTCACTTAACTTGGAATTTCTCTCAGAGTCTCAAGGGAAGTGACTCCAGAAAGACACTGAAGAACTGTGGCAGGAGAAAGGGGAGAAAATATCCCCCTTTCTATTACATGTACAAGGAAAACGAGCAGGTGAGGTTTTCTGAAAACAATGTGCCAAAGTGTACAGTCATGTGTCTTCCTTCTGATCATCCAGCATGGAAAACATGGTTGCTTACCATCAAGAATATGCTGGAACACCTCCTGTAACCATAAAAGAATTCCCATAAGTACACTTGCTCTAAAAATTAATTTCCATTTGTCAACACCTAGTGCCCAGTGCTCTCAGGGCATTTTAACAGATGTCAACTTGTTTAAGCCTTTGATTTAAGCATGAGGAACATTTTGCTATGTATCTATAAAGCTCCACATGATCCAAGTATTTTTACTGGAAATTGAAATGTGACTTTTTCCAAACGTTAGTTCTTTACTTGGCATATGGGCACAACAAAAAGAGTAAATGTGAGAAATTGCTGCAACACTGAGAAAAGGGGGTTCTCAATGTTGAAGAGTTTTGAACTGATGCTAAACTTTCCCTCCTTGACTTCCTTGAAGTCAATGGTATGTAATACCATTAATGCACATATTGCATAATCTTGCAAGGAATAAACGTTCGTATCATATGAGCTAACATGAAAGAGCACTCTCCAACCTGATCTAGTGAAAGGTGTCCCTGCCCAAGGCTCACAGCCCCATCCAGCCTGGCCTCGAACACTTCCAGGGATGAGGCATCCACAGCTTTCCAGGCAACCTGTTCCAGCACCACTTATATCGCATTACGTTGTGATTATACTAGACTATATTATACTGCACAATATAACTCATATTGAAAAATTATATTGCAATCCATTAGACTGCATCTAATTATATCTCTAGCCAACTCTAACTTGTTTAATAAAAGAAATATTCAGCCTCAATTTGTAAGCAGTAAAGAAAGGGATACACGGTAAAGGGTTTGAGACATATTTGCTGTTTGGACAATGCAGGAAACCAAGTTCAAACAGGCAAGAAGTTTAGTCCTGAGAGAGACTATTTTTACTAGCAGGTCCTTCCAGCTCTGGTAAGACACAAGGTGGAAATAAGCAGTGAAGGCTTCCTGTCAATATCTCAGAGCTATTTCCCACCACACAAATATTCCTTACAACAGTGGCTCCGTGAGTCCTGCTCACAGATCTGTTCAGCAGCTGTCCCCTCCTCTGAGCAGTCTGTTCTCTCTCACACAACTTTGCAACCAGAGAGAACAACCCCATGGTGCTAAGGGAATATGCACACAACTCTCAACAGGCTGCACTTCTGCCAGTAACTCACTCTGTTCCTCAAGATCCAAGGAAATACTTGGCCTTTGCACTTCCTATTTACCAGGAGCACTGCAAGCACAGCAGGAGAGACTGAAGTAGAAGTAAGATGTGGATAAAGACACACACAGACCATGCCATGCCACTTAACAAAAGCAGAAATGTGAAAGTGAGATTAAAGAAAAAAAAATCCTTTGCAGATAGAGGAGGGGGAAAAAAGAACAAAGGAATTATCAAGGCATCACATGAAAGGAATGCAAGAATATAACGTAGGGTCCCTATAAATGGAAAAGTTACAAATGGGTGCCAAAGTAGATAGGCTGTGGGTGTGATGTAGGGGAGGAGAACAGTAGGAAAAGAGAAAATTAAAAATCATGAAACTTCTATGTATTACACTTTGCGGGAGAACACCATACAGATATAATCTGGCCTTCAAAACATAAAAATAAAATATACTAACAGAATGAAAACTGTACCTCTAGTTTCTTAGATTTCACACTGTAACAGTATTGACTGTATAAAATGTATAATTTCAGTGGAATTTGACTCTCACATTTTAACATCATCCTTACTCTCATTTAAAAAATATTGTGCCTTCTACTCTGTTTAAAAGCTGAGAGTTAATTTCCAAAAGAGATGATCCAAGAACAGTTCTTTTCTACAACATCCATGCTTCTCTAGTTGTACCCCTATGCCACATGTAACAAGGAGAGGAGACAAGGAGGCTTCAGTTATTTTCTCTCCAGTTTACTCTGGTCAGCAGGACATATATTTTTATGCCAGGTTCCTGGATGGCTGCAGAGCACTCCCACAGATGTAGAGCCTACACTGTTCCAGCTACATATATAAATAAAATACTCAGACCACAGAAAGACAGCCACCATTAGCTGTTAACCCTTTTTTCAACTGGTCTAGAAGGTCAGCTAGTTTGCTAACAACTCAGGTGAAAACCAACTCTTCCACAAAGAGGACACTTGTTGAAGACAAACCTGTCATGAGCCAAATATGCATCAAAATTCTCCACATGTAGCCTTGTCACAGAGCCATTCTTTGTTGCCAAAAACATTTAACATCCCAAAGTGCTTAATTCTGAAAGCTGTTTTCCAGTTTACTGCTTTCTCCATTTTTCTGTTATAGGTGGGAACTTATTTCAGCTTTACATTCAGCAACAACACTGTCAGTCTGCTGGAAATTAATCAGTTCATCTCTTGTGATTCTTATCATGTGCAGGCACAGCAAGGGCTCCAGCTTGTGACAGACAGGAGCTGGAGTCTCCCTGGTTGGAGTCACCACAATGTTCACAGATGTGATCCCACTCCCAGCTCCAAGTTACTTCTTGTCAGCTGATTACCAAGCATACATTAAATATTAGCTTACTCACCCTTCATGCAGTTTTTAATAAAAGATGTTGCAGTGTTCAGGGCTATGCTTTCAACTTCTCAACCAATAAAACTTATCATAAAATTTCACTAATGAGTTACCATCAAAATATTACTCCAAGGTTTCTCAAGCTTTTCCCAGTATGCATGTAATACAAAGATACCCTTTAGGCAGTGATATCATTGTGAAGAAAAATTATATTAATCTACTTCGATTTTGAGCTATATAAAATTTGTTTCCTCATGACAGACCCTGCCTGAGCTTATCCACTGAAGAAGCAAGTTTTCCTATTTATTATCTACTACATCTACCTGTTAAAGGAACATTGATAGGAACTTTTAATAGCTGTTTGCTTTTGCCAGTTGGTATTTTGTGGGTACCACCAGTAGCTGCTTTTGTATGAGCTCAGTGGTATACACACCTGTTGGCACGTGGCAAGCACCTCTAACAAACACCAGTGTGTACAAAAGATTTGATTCATAATTTAGCAGTGATCTGGTAACAGTGAATAGTGAACAGTAAAAGAGTTCTGAACTCAGTGTTTCTGTTAGCCTGAGTACTAACAAACTGCCCTGGACAAAGCTGCTGGCTGCTGGATTCCTGGGCATAACAGACACTGGTTCAAGGGGAAAAAATAAATCATAGGGGATTTTATGAATGCCAGTTCAGCCCCTCCCTCAGGAAGGCAAGCTAGTCCAGCTCCCCAACGCAAATGGCTTTGGATATTCAGTATGAGATTTATGTGACCACAACACACAAAGCCAGATTCTTTTTCTTCAGTCCTAGGTTTTGAGGTTTTTTCCTAACAAGCATTGTAAAAGGACTAATGTGTATATAAAAAAATTCTTTAAACTTTCATAACATAAACACTGTTTAGTGCTAGCATTTGCTTGCCAATTTCCAGAGCAGGAGTTAGATAGTATCAGGGTGGGACAGTTATTTGATCCCTTGAATTCTCATCCAGAGCTTTGGTCCCAGCTGTCAAGAGATTCCTGGCGCTCATCACTGTCACATTCATCATGAGCTTTCACTTTTGGGAGGTCTGTCACTTCATATCAAGAGGGGTGTTATACTCACAGTGTACTTTCCCACATTTTTTTTTGAGAAGGACAAAGAGAAGCACAATTCATTCAATGCATATTATATTAGAGTGAAGGAGTAAAGTGGATGACCTTATCCTTCTCCTTCATTTGCTACCCAGACTCCTGCTTAAGCCATTTTTTTTCTCCAGGATCCACCTTTGCTACATTAAAGGTAGCATTAATTCCCACATCAGTAAGAGCCTTGCATACCTTGAAGAGTCATGTCCCAGTTAGAAGAGAATTCTTTTTTTCTCCTTCTCTCAGGTAGCATTATATTTTTCAACAGTTCAATAATGTTATTTATTTGAAACACAGTTTCTAGGCATTATGGCTTTTTTTGCCTTATATTCAATAAGTGGTTTCAATGTGTCCCAGAGTTACCATCATTTTTTTTCATGTTTTAAAAAAGGAAAATTGGAAAACAACAAATTAAACACTCTTTGGAGTTACAAGCTTCCAACATGAGAAAGAAATTTTGGGAGCATTATGGATATATGATGTTGTAACAGTCAAATGGCTGAGTCTTCTGATGAATTCTCACCTACCTTTTCCTTAAGTGGAAGAACACTATATACTTTTACAAGCATAAAATTGGGAAAAAGTGTCAGAAAATCAATAAAGAACACTTTAATTCTTTAAGCCTATGGCAGAAAACCAAGGAGCTTTAACCTGCCAATATAGGGAGAGCTAGTTGAGTGGCCAGATACGACTTCTGGAAAAACATCTAGTGCTTGCATTTTGTGCCAAGAAAGAAAACCATAACATAGACTACTACAATATACTGGAATGTCACCATAATATTTTTTGATACAAAAAAGCACTTTCATGCAAATACTGGGAGAGGAAAGATGCTTGTAAAGCAAAAATCAAGAATCATATACCCATGATTTCCCCATTGTAACAATGGACTTCGATTCTCCAAGATACATAGTTTATGTCCTCTATGAGAAAATCCTGCCTATTAACAAAAGAAAATAACCCACTGATTTTTTTTTAATATTACTTCAAGTTTTAAGCATTTCAATTGCACCCCAGAAGGCAAGAGCTCTTAAAGGGGCTTATGGTCTCTGCTGACTATGGATTAATAGGTACCTGCTTTGTCATCTATGTATTTCCCCTACAGGAAAAACTTACGGTATCTTTTCACAGAGATTTGATTCAATCCACGTGAACTATAGTGACAGATCCTGACAGTGTTCATTGCCAGGACAGTCAGATGCACTGAAAACAAATTTCATTTTAATGAACCTTGCATTTTCTGAGAAATTAGGTTCTCTAGTTCTGAAAGATGCACAGCTAGCAATTCTCAGCTCCTCCTCTGAAAGGCCAACCAACCTTGAAATATGCTGGCTACTTCTGAAGCTGACAATGACACCTTGGCTCTGAAGCAATAAAAGGACTGTGATAGTTCCATTCTTACAAGACTAGATTTCCAGGCTAGACCGCACAGTCTAGCAGGACAGGATAATGTCCTCAGGGACATGGACAATCCTGCGAAGTGGGCCCATGGGAATTGCATGGGGTTTAATGAGACCAAGTGGGTCAGGGCAACCTTTGTTATCAATCCAGGTTGGGGGATGATCAGATCCAGAGGAGCCTTGATGGGAAGGACTTGAGGGTGCTGGTGGATGAGAGGCTGGCCTGGCAATGTGCACTTGCAGCCCAGAGAGCCAAACATGTCCTGGGCTGTACCAAAAGCAGCGTGAGCAGCAGGGCAAGGGAGGGGATTCTGTCCCTGTGCTCTGCTCTGGTGAGACCCCACCTGCAGTGCTGCACCCAGCTCTGGGGTCCCAGCACAGGAAGGACATGGAGCTGTTGGAATGAGTCCAGAGTAGGCCACCAAAATGATCAGAGGGATGGAGCACCTCTCTTAGGAAGAAAGATTAAGAGAACTGGGATTGTTAGGAAGAAATACTAATACTAGGGTGGTGAGGCATTGGAACAGGTTGCCCAGAGAAGTCGTGGATGTCCCATTCCTGACAGTGTTCAAGGACAGGTTGGATGGTCTAGTGGAAGGAGATATCCCTGCCCATAGCAGGAGGTTGGAACTAGTTGATCTTTAAGGTCCCTTCCAACCCAAGCCAAGCTATGATTTTATCATTTTATCATTTTATCATTTTACTTTTTTATTTTTAAGACTATGATATCTTTCAATTAAACAAATGAAGAACTGAGAATTGTACATACACACACACACATATATATACGCACACACAATGTATATATTCACCAAATAAATCTGCACATGTGGAAACCATCTGTGACATCTGGTCTTTTACTAAATCATATATATTTATATATAGACACATCAGTCCATATGTATTTACTCCAAACTTCTCTAAGATCATGATTCTCAGAGGTGAAAATTGCTGATCTCCATCCACACAACACTAGGCTTTCATTAAGAAATCCAGTTCCCACAGTAATACTTTTCCATTCTGCATCTTTATGTCCAAGTTCATGCCTCAGCATCTGAGAGACAATAGCAATCAATGAGCATAGTAAAGTGGTAAATATTAAATCTATTTTATGCGCACAGACATATTATGAGTTGAAGCCATACTAAAAATTTCATGTAGTGAATCATAGTTCCTCTACTGACACCAACAGGCACTAGACCAACCAGCGAGAAAATTTCTTAACTCAAGATTAGACAGCAAGATGCTACTAAAAAAAAATCCACATATTCTTTTTGCATCTTACCCTCTGCTTAAAAATTAGCCCAAGATCCAGTTTTAAAGACTATCATCAGGACAGTAAGTAAGTGCCAGTTAACAGTTTCTAGTAACTATTTCCAGAGAACATCTGGTAGTTAGATGGTGCCACCTTGCACTGTGAATTTTTTAATTCACAGATTCTGATTGAAGATCAACATCTGCAAGAACTTCACATAGTTTGCATCAATAGTAAATAAAAGCCTCTCTCCTGTGGATCATTAGTTGGATAATACTCAAGTTTATACCATTTGTTTAACCTCTTACTGTAGAATCAGATAAAGATCTGGAAATATATTCATATTCTCAGTTAAAAGATCCAATCAAGATACAAGCTGGAACACACCTACACTGCCGTTTAATCCCACTATATCAAATGAAGTCAGAAAATTAAATGATTGTGAAGTCTGCTAAATTCTTTCTTGATAAACTCTTTTAAGGAGCAATAATTGAAATCACAAGTTCCTATGCTATAACATATGCATTTCAATGGGATGCAAGACACTTTCTATACTGCTCCTGGGTGTTTAATAATGCAGAACTACATTTTCAAAGTGTTTGCCTTCATTTATATAAGTTACATTGTTACTACTAACTTTCTAAAAGGCACCTGCATAGACTAGATGGCTAGAATGTCCTCTGGAAAATTCCAGTTTGTCAAAACCAAATCCTTTTCGTAAAAATGTTACAGTTGCACAGACTCAAATTCAGAGCACAATACCAAAGATACAGCAGCACTAAAGCTCAAAGCATCCAAACAGCTCAGCAGTTTAGGCAATCAAATAGATTCAGCTTCAAATCTCCTCCCTTTTGCAGATCAAGGGTTTGAAGTTGTTTTTATATTCAATGAAGCCTCTTAACTATTTAGTTTACTAAATCAGTCTTTCTTACCATCTTACCATACAAAATAAAATAGGTCCAACATGACATTTTGCTTTAAAGCTGTAACTAGCTTAGACTGTACTCTTTGAGCACGACTGTACAGAAATATTCATGCTAGGCCAGACTGAGCTACTTTACATACCAGAAGGAGAAGAGGAAAAGTAACTTTTTTATTTGCATGGACAAAAAAAAAAAAAAAAAAAGGAAAAAATTAAGACGAATGTTCCTTATCTGCCTGACAAGACGACAATCAGAAGACCAACCACCTCAAGTGTATGCATAGCAATGCACATGGCCTGGGAAACAAACAGGAGGAGCTGAAGCACACTGAAGGTTAGAACAAACGTTTTAATTTTAAAAGAGAAAATTTCAGCTCTCTCAGAGCTAAATTGGGAAGGATTTCATGGGAAGATTTCTTAAGGGATAAAGGAGCTACCACCCGCACGGGAGTTTTTCTAAAACTCTCTTCCTGGAAGTACAAAAACAGTTCATCCCCTTTAAAGGTAGAGAAGCAGGCAGAGCAAGAGACCACCACCTTGGCTGAACTGTGAGCTTCCGAGTCTGCTCAAAAGAGAAGTGCACCAGAATTAGAAAAGCAGACAAACACCTGTCAAGAACTACAAGGGCACTGCTACAGTGCACAAAAATGCAGACAGAAAAGCAAAAGCTGAGCTCGAATAGAAATTGGCCAGACATATCAAAAACTACTAGAAAGGGCCAAATAATAGATGCAGACTGGAAATTACTCACAGATCGTCAGTTAATCATTCAGAAACAACTCTCAAAATATTAATCAAATAGGACTAATGGGGTGACAAAACCACCACTACTTTTAAAATTGAAGCTTGAGATATGTGTTAATTTGATCAAATCATAAAGCTATGAATCAGACTGTCTGAAAATCAAGAGGATTCTTCTACAAGTAAGGAATTCTGGTCTTCTGTGTGTATTCACTGCAGTCAGAGGTCCTTCTGGCTTGCTCTTATTTGGTTGGTTTTGGTTTTGCTTCCTCTCAGATTCATAACTCACAGCACCACACATCTTATTAGAAAGTGTGTCTTTTATTTTACCTTGAATGTCAAGCATATAAACAGTCTCTGATACTAGGACAACAAAAAAACAACACATTAGAAAAAGTGGTTTATGAAGCACCGGTTAACTTCAATACAGGACTCTGCCTTAATTTAAGAAATGGATTTTAAATTCTCATGGGAACTCTGCCTTTGCTCTTTATGTAAAAGCAAGCAATACACTTCATTAGCAAAGCATACAATGAAAATTACACACAGCTGGCTTAAAATGAAAAAGGAAACAGCATAACAAACATTGCAGCTGGTCAGCCACCAGTTAGACCTTTCTCCTTGTAAACCTGCTTCTTCAATTTGGCAACGCAGTCCTTGAGGAGAAACAGCAAAGGGTATATAACTTGATACTTCATTACACAGAACTGTTACATTGGGGTTGTGCAAATATTTTTAATCTTTAATTTTGTTAAATCATAGCTACAAGCCAGCTATGCCAGTCTTTTGCTCTTTTTTATTTTTGATGCTATTTTCATATGAGTTGAATCACCCACATGGAAGCTTTTGACATTTAGTAGTTGACAGCACCTTCTTCAATAAAACCTTGGCCCTTGAACCTGTAGTTCTACCCCTGCATTTCACCTCAGTTTTAAGCAGAGCTGCAGGGCAAAATAGGTGACATTTCTTCCATGATGAGTGAAAGTACTTGTCTTAATTCATAAAAATCTGATACATGCTTTCATTCACAGAACACCTGGAGCTATGACATAAGAAATGTACACAAGGCAATGAAATTTGCACACATATGACATCAAAGCCAGCCATATTCTTTAAAAATCAAATACCGTGTATGTTGGCTGCATGTGAAAAATTTCACAGTTATTTATACCTGACCAATGCCATTTAAAACCTAATTCTGCTCCCAGTGGTGTTTCCAGCAATTTTGCAAAGGACTTTCTTTGGTAAAAAGAGATAAAAGGAGAATGATAAGACATTAAATACCAAATACCAACTATTATCGTTAATTTTATTTCTATTAAAACTGATAATCTCTTTAAAAACACTTGAGATTCAACCAGTGCAAGGCATAAAAAAATAAGTGATTGCACTTTTGGACTTTCTTGTCTAAAAGAATGTATAACCTGTGAGATCATTATTATAATGCTTTAGTATCAGAGGTACTTTTGTTCCTTGTTATGGGCTTATTGCTGGTCACCTTCCTGAGATTTGAAAGACCATGAAAGATAAGCACCGTAACTATTACTCTAAATTATCATATCCCAAATTAATAATTTGGTCCTTTTCTAAATGGATCTCTCCCCACAATTACACTAAAACACAGTGATGGGTCACAAATTCCAGGGGGTCCAACTGGTCCTGGCATCCCTGGAGTGCCACGATCTCCGTCTTTACCAGGCTGCCCACGCTCTCCAGGACGTCCTTCCTTGCTCATCCCTGGTGGACCTTCAGGACCTTAATAACACACAAGCAATAAATAAATAAATACATTACTATTAAAATGAAAATGAGCAAGTATGGACCCACAATGCTCCTGCTCTTTGGTGAAGTATGCAGATAAAGAAAACTATTTCTTGCAAAAAAAAGCTGCTTATATATTTATATAAACAACATGATATCTTACAAAGATTTTTTAAAGCATGTGGAAAACACTTTAAATTAAAATGTCTTTTAAAGGAAAATACGAAATTTTGCTTCAGTACACTATTCTACTTTATCATATAATCTGGAACCACCATGGCAAGAATCAGTCCCTCTGATGCCTTAAGTTTTAACTTTTATGTTTTTCAAATTCTGTACTGCTTAGAGTGTAACTCTGAAGTTCCTTGTAGCCTGTAATTTCTGCTCTCTTGTGCAAGACAGACATAACAAAGCCTCTCCAGGCTTTGCCTTCAAGGACAGCCAGGTTCTTCTAGGCCCAAAATGTGTAAACCAAAGCCTCTAAGGGAGGAGCAAGCTGAGGGGAATTACATCATTGAACTGGGGCTTTAACTGGAGAATTAACCATGGTATGCAAATGAACCAAACCTATAAAGGTGTGAAGAACTCGTGACCTGTCATCCATCTTGGGGTCCATTTTTGGAGGCAGCCCCTGGCTCCCCAGGGTGTACCTTGAAGGCCCTTCAAATAAATACCTATCTTTATTCCCTTACTCTTGTCTAGTCTCTGTTTCTAGGTGGCTGGAGAAGGCATCACCTCTATTTCTATTTGTTTCTCTGGCTTTGAATCAGACCCTAATATATCTTCCAAACATTCAACTTTACATTTTGTATGCATACACTAATGTTAGGAAGAATATTTTCCCTCACTAAGGAACGCTTACAAGTCACATCGTCATACCAGGGCACAGTTTTCAAATAATGGTTGACTGGTTGACTTCAGGGTGCATCTATCAAGAAACAGCAGTCTCAGATACCAATCTCTACAGGACCTGTCTTATATTAAATAATGTCTTATATTGCAATTTATAAGGTATGCAAGAGACAGGCATTACCCTAAAATATATATGGTAATGAAGATGTTTACAAACTATGTAAGCTTTTCCAAATTACATAAACATTTTTTCTAAACCAAATTTAAAAAAAAATATTAGCATGCACTGAATCTGCACACCTGAACCATCCCTCACCTGGAGGTCCTGGGGGGCCTTGGATCCCAGGAACACCAATTCCTTGATTGCCTTTTGCACCATTCTTCCCTGGCAGTCCTGTGAATTAGCAAACACATGCATATCTTTGCACATCATTTTCATCCAATGAAGCCAAAAATCAGCATTTGAAAATATTTATTGAATTAAATATGTAATATTTCAGAAGCAAATAATGGGATTTAAAACAAGCCTTTTCTTGTAACCTGCACAGTTCTGAATTATCCTGATTTCTACTGAATTTAGAGCTGATGTAGCAAGAGTTAAGCAGACAGCCACTATCATCTGAGGGAATAGATGTAGGTAGTTAAGAGATTTGCTGTCATTGGCTTCCTATCAGCAAAGTTTTTAATATGTTGTATGAAGGAGGTGTAAGTTTTTCATCATAATCCCTGTGGAATACAGAATATATAGGAAGTGTTCCACAACACACAGAGCAGAATTAAATCTCCACTAAAGAAATCCCGTGAGGGTCAAAATAGGAGCTCTCTTACACTAGCACAACCCAGATATATGTTTCTTCACAGAAACATATATCTATTTTTCCAACTCTTATGGAATAACTGGAACTGCTGATGTCAGCTCCAGAGGAAAATGGCATATTCTCCTACTGGAGATTAATTATAAAAACAGTACAAGCAAATCATCATTACATCCAAAATTAATTTGGTGTGCTAGATCACAGTTAATAAGTTACAAAGGAAGTAAATAATTACCAACCATTAGTCTGCTTACCATCTGCACATTACTAGCTAGCTGTATTTCATACAACTTTCCTGATTATTTTGATGCTATCAGTTACCAAATTATGGACTCCACACAGTTTCTTGCTCTAGTTCCAGACTATATACATATACTTAATATAAAGTCTGCAAATACATCACAGAAATCAGTTGGAATGCTTGAACAGATGAGTTACCCAATAGCATAAACCTTAGCCTGCCTAAAAAGAATCCAGAATGTTTAAGAAAATCATAAAGAAAGGAGCAAAAATCCTTTTGATATGAAAAGAACAAAAGGACAAAAAGTTGGGAAATCAAAAGGAGTATAAAAGTTGTTGGATGTCAAAAATCAACACAGAGAGTAAGCAGCCAGTGAATAAACACTGTTCCCTAAAACAGCAGAAACAAACAAGTTTGGAAGAAAAGAAACCAGAAAACATGGAAATACTTTGAAATCTATGTCTAGGCATATTTGATCAAAAAAAGTAATCTAAATGCAGGTAGAAACATTTACATGAGACTAAGAACTCTCTAAAAAGATCAAAACAGAGTTTGACTATAGTAGAACTGAACAGTAACTATCTGGCTGCGTTCTTGTATTCTCACTTCACCAAAAGCGGTGAAACATCCACACTGCTCCATGTTCACAATTCCACTCAGCCATACAAGCCCAGCTGCTCTCTTACTCCACCCTGCACTAATCCCATTCAAACCTAGAGGCAGAAAACCAAGGCATAAAGGCCTTGAGCACCATGACATGTGCACACTGTACCTCTTGTCCCACGAGCCCCAGGGCGACCTGGGATGCCCATCAGCCCTGGAATGCCATCATTCCCTGGTAAACCAGGAAATCCTCTTGGGCCTTCAGGGCCTCTTGGACCTGGTGGTCCTGGAAGTCCTGGGGGAGCACTTTGGGACTGACAATGGTTACAGTTTTGTAGTCTTCCACTCTGGAGAATGGCAGGCAACTGGGCTGGGAGAATTCAAAGAAAAAATTGCTTAAATTGTTGTAACAACAGAAGCATTGCCCCCAACCACTAATACAAAATCAGTTCCCTCTCTTAAGAGAATATAATACCTTTAGGAAACAAGATGGTAAAGTATGGAACCTGTGGTGTGGAAATATAGTTCCACACCTAGGAAAACAAGGGATCAATTGGCAATATGGAAGTTGCTTTCAAGAAATTCTATAATTATCAGGAAACTTCTTTAGCAATTCAAACAATGAAACAACAGAAAAGAAGCTTTCAAACTTACTTCTCAGTACATCTGAACACACCTGTCGAATAAATTCTTCTGAAAATTCTCGTGCCTAAATGGAACAGAGAACAGTTGAAATAACAGAGCATGCATTTCACTGCAGTTTTTAAGGCACCCAAAATGGGAAGTTTGAAGTCCTATACATACAGGTTTTCCATCTGATCCAGGTGGTCCCGGGGGTCCTCTATCTCCTGGCTGACCTCTGAGACCAGGAGGTCCAATCAAACCCTGGACACCAGATTCTCCTTTTTGTCCACTGATGCCTTGAATGCCTGGATCTCCTTTCTCACCTTTCTGGAACAAAAAAATCAATGAAAAGCCAATTATATGTTCAGGGATCATTTGGAAGCTAGGTAGCAGCAAACAAACATATTCTGAGAGATCTTTATTGCAGATCTTCATAAAATTAGTGCGATGTCAGTGAAAATTAACTTGATATTGATGAGATCTATTTTGCTAAAATGTATTGAAGTTTTCAGATTCCTTAGTAGCTGTTTCAGATAAAATTACCAAAGAGAACTAGAAATAAATTACCTTTCCTTAAAGACCCATTTTACTTACAAATTAATATTTAAAAGATAGTATACATTATTAACATATGGAAGGAAGAATTTTAATCACTTCTTTCTGAGAATTAGAAATTTTTTTATAGTATGTTAAAATCCTTAGAAAGCTGGAAAAATTGAATGTGCAATTCTGGCACCACTGAAGTTCCTGAAAACTTACTGAAATCATCAAGCCATTTACATTGTATCTGCAGTGCATAAGACCAAAAAAAAAATTAATTCGGTTAGGGATTTTTTTGTTTCTTTTTTTTCCCATCTGATTGGTAGTAACTCTAGTGTATTTGCTTCACTGGAAAAGGTAAAAAAGAAATGCTGGAAAGTATCTTGATATATCTTCACCAAAGCAGTGGTCCTATGTATGGAATTACCTCTTGCAATAGTTCATGTGGAACTCTTTTCCTGCTCTGGAGCCAACAAATCATCAGTATGTGCCCAAGATTAATGTCATGTTTGCTCCCTTGTGAGTTTTTTCCTCCCATTTTTTCACAGCTTCTGCAGAATGTTATCAGTTGCTGCAAAAATTTCTTTCTCCATTTCCAACTACTTTAGATGGAATTGTGTAAACAGAACAGGACTAACAATGACAAACTCATTGAAGCAAATAATAGAAGATTAAGAAATACTCATGCATACAGTCTCCATAGACTTACATTGAATTTTCATTTATGGTATTTATATTACTTTGTAACATTTCCTATATTACTTATCAAAATTCTTGACATTAGAAAAATTCAAAGCTTCCTGGCTTGGTCTATATCAGTAACAATGCTCAGAGTTCTCTACATGAATTATTACAGGGTAGCAAGCTTTAAATTCAGTGTCAGATTAATCAGTTTAATGAGCTAGCCTGTAAAATCAGACAGGAAGTTCATGCTCTCAAAGAAACAGAGAAATGAGACAAAATGTGACAGGTGTGATTCAAGTGCCTAAGGGTACTTCTGGAAAGATGGCCAGTTCAGGGGCATGGAAAGCTGACCATACCTTCAAAAGTCATATATAATTCAGATACAACTTCTTCCAAAGTTGTAGCTGTAATTTAATTTCTTGATATTGTCATCTTGAATGTTGTAGTCACAGAGAAGTGATTCTCTTAGTAACCTCATGTAGATTTGTACTTGCTCATTTCTACTACATAATTGCAAAGGTGGTTTTTTCATTTAAACAGTTAGCAAGGCTCAGAGATAAACACATGGTGCTTATGTAGGTACCTGTGGCTATACTAGAAACTACACGTGCTGAGGTCTGAAATCATGATGGTTTTATAGCTAGGAGGTGTTTTGTTTTGCTTTGTCTTAATTCCTTATACCACTATGGACTATATTTACATAAAAGGTTTGCAAGTTGAGCTATCTGAACTAAATATTAAAGGGGCTAGAAAGCTTTAAGAACCAGAGAATACTGGGGAAATCAGATCTACTGTAGAGAAACATTAGAGGCAAGAAGCCAGTATAAAAACACCAGGACAAAATGTTGGAAGCATCAGCAGAACTGCCTGAAGAACTTGCCAAGAAGCAAATGAAACTGTAGGGGGAAAATTTTCTGCAGTATATCTTGGTCTTTTAATGCTCAACCACATCCCATGTGTGGCCTTGTTTGCTGACCCTTGCTATTGGCAAAGAAAAGCAAAGAAAGGAAAAGAGCTTAGTAAGTGCTGAGACTTACAGGCTGAAGAAACTTATTAAGAAATCAGTCTAACAAAAACATATTTTATAGAAATAGAAAATAAACTAATTTTATAGGTTTGATAAGTAAACACAGTGACATCATTACAGTTTAATACATAGCAAGAAATTATTTAAATTAATTTCCAGTAAAAATATATTATTGCCATGATTAACAATACTTATGGAGACTAATTCAATAACATACAAAGAATCTTTTACCAGTTTTGGCAATAATTTAGCAAAACACATGTAAGCCAAACTGCAAATGAAGTATTTCATAGAATTACAGAAGCATATGAAACAATTTATGTGTTCAAATGCATAAAATAATTTAATTATCAGAATGGAACTTCCAATTAATGTATCCAGCTATTGATATGCAAAAATGCTTTTATGAAAAAGGTTGAACAAAAAATATCTAAGTAAATTTGAAGGAGAATTAGATTAATGGGACAGTGATTTTACAAAATGATTTTACAAAATATTGAAATAAATAATAACCAACAAAATTTGTATTTTAAATACCAATTTTTCAGCAACATGCAACACAAAGATTCTTTTTTCTTTCACTTTGTTCCCTGTTCAACCAGTCCTTTCTCTCTTTTTTTGTTGGTTGGTTTCTTGGCTTTTTTAATTCTCTTAAAGTATATGCTTGGCTTTAATAATTTTTTAATGAAATGTATATTTCATTCTGTCTCTTTTTAATTAATATGTCTTTCTCTTCTCTGATATTTTCAAATTTTTCTTCTGGTGCTTACAGACATGAGTACAGAGACTAAATACACATTTTACAGATCACCTAATTTGCAGAAACAAATGGAATAATTTTGTAATACTATATTTATCATTGCAAAAATACTTACCTCTCCTCGTTCTCCACTCAATCCTTCTACTCCCTTTAAAAAATAATATGAGAAAGAAATTTAAAAAGCAGGCTGAGCCAAATTACTTGGAATTGAAAATTAATATTTTTGTCCTTTGTTTTCAGGAATCACAAAGGTTAATTTTTAAAGATTTTCTGATTGCTATAGTACAAAAAATAAAACTGCATATAATGATGAAAAATTTATATCAGGGTGAATGAACACCTCAGTATTACCTTTAATATCATGTACCAAGAGGATAAATTGGGAATATATCATATATATTATAAACATGTAAACGCAATATAGATTTAAGAGACAAAACCTTACTCACTTTACAAAGAAATAATATGTTGTGTCCTAGCAGAAGTAAACTCCTGATTCAAACTGTTTAATAGTGTCTTACTAGGCAGAAATTAATTTCAGACCTTTGAAATATAGACTCAGTAGTAAGGCAGATTTTGCATGCTGGCAAATGATTTCGGTGTAATTTCTGCCCAGTGGTTCAAAGGTGTTACTATTACATCCCATGGCAAGACGGCAGTTCACTTTTCTGATTCTCTCTTATGGACAAGGAAACCTGTATTGTATCTTGGAGTCTTCAGAAACCTTGGAAAGGGCTTGTGTTGTCTACTAAATGACTGATTTTTTTGGTTGCTGACCAAACCAGATAATCATGGGAAACAGTTTTAGACTTAGTCTGTATTATTTTTTCAGCTTTCTCCAAAAAAAAGCAAGCAAGTTGCATCATTCCGTCTGAAAAAAAAAAGTTTTCTTTCGCTATCACTTTGTTTTTCCCCTATGATTAAAATAATAGAGATTTAAAAAATATCCATTATTTGCAAAAAGAAAAACCAGGAAGTTTAAATTGTAAAATGTTACTCTAGAACATTGCATTTGGTTGAGTCAATAACCTGTCTTTTAGTTTAAACTATTTCTTTTTAAAAAAATCTGCTCAGGTTTAATAATGAACTATTTTCAACCTACATATCTCTGAGAGTATTACCTAACATACAGTCTAGATCTGCCCAGAATCCCCGGGAATCAGGTCCTTCTGGCTAGACAGGCAGCTGCAGCAATGTCGTAATTGTGAAAAAAGCAACTGTGGCTTCATTCCAAGTCTAGTTTTAGATATGTACCTCTAAAAAATATTTCTCTGTTTAGACACGACATAGATTATGCAGTTAACAAGTATTTATAAATACTAACAGCTATTTTCTGTGGAATAACAAGATAGCCAACTATGACACAATCAGAATACACTGGCCCAGAGTTAAAGAGAAACAACTGGATCTCACTGATTTACAGCTGGAACAGGAAACATCTGTAATTTATGAGCACAGAAGATGTCAATAATGACTCCCAGTACAGTCTAGGAGGTAATGAACTGCGTAGCATGGTACATGCAAAATCTTAACATCTCAAGTATCACTCTCATAACTTTTACACGAAAGCCACTTTGTGCTGTTATCTGCATTTTGTATTACTTAGTAAGTGTTTTATAAAAATATTCTGTAATTAAGGATTTACTACAATAATAAAAGGAATGCACTTATGGTCTGTTTTTCAGGACATAATATCCCAGAACACAGAAACATGTAGGTTGGAAGTGATCTCCTTGGATTCGACTTCCTTTGCAGAACAGATGCAGCTTGATCAATTCAACATGCTGCCCAGACAGGTTTTGCCACAGTTATCTATGAGCAGCCTGTTCCAGTGTTTGACCACCCACTAAGCAAAATGTTTTTCCTGTATATCAAGTTCCTGTGTTCCAAGTCGTGCATTTCCTCTCATCCTTCAGCTGTGCACAGCTGAGAGAAGTGTTGTCCATGTTCTCTGTACGTGTTATATTTGTTATTTTAAAAATACTAAGAATGTTTAAGAGGTAATCTATATATGTTACCATGTTGTACACAAATATATTTAACCTGATGCAAAGACCTATACATACATGTTGATGGAAGAACTGTTAAAAAACAAATATGAATCATGGCCTCAAACTAGGATCACTATGGCTCTCTTGAAGGAGGAACACTTTTGACAGTACCTGTAAGCCTGGATTTCCTTGTCTTCCTTTTTCTCCTTTCAGTCCCTTCAGAAAAGAAGAAGATTTTATACATTTATCTGGTACATGTAATTAAACTACGAAAATAAAATAACACGAGGAGCTAACTACTAAAACCTCATTCTAAACCAGGACAAATCAATCTGAAAAGTTACTCTTCAAAGACAGCAGAGCAGAAACTATGCAGAAGAATGAAATTTCTATCCTGAACACAGAGGAACCAAGTCAGGATCTGAGTAGTGACAGGATACTCTTCTTTTTCTTGCAGGTATTTCCATGATTTTAGACAACATTGAGGAAAATCCTCTATGTTAATAGTAAAGTAGGCAGGCAGAGGCCAGGTGGAGTTACTTTGACTACATTTCTGTGATCCTGCAGGTGTCCTGCAGGCAGGGACAGAGAGCACCCTGGGACAGTCCTGGGTGATGTCCCAGGCCTCTGGGGCAGCAGCACAACCTGCAGCCCAGCACCTGCACCACTGCTAGGACCACACAGCTCTGTCCCAAATGCCAATACCCTGCTCACGCCCCCAGAAATGCAGCTGAAAACTCATGTTGGTCATGCTGATTTCCTTGAAGGAGAGTTACTGCTGCTACTCAAGTTAACCTTCTGTGGAGCTTAATCTTAAAAAAACTGTCTGAATTAATACCTAAGACTTGTATAAATAGCAACGCCAGATGATTCCATTAGGAACAAAGTTGATATACCTGGATTCCAGTGTCACCTTGTTTTCCTTTGTCCCCCTGTAAAATATGAGAAGAAAGGTCTCCATTTTAACACGTAGTCTGTGCTTTAATTTAACACAGTAAATACAAAAGAAACACCTAGCTTTTTCTTGAAGAAAAACTGAAAGAAATACTGAAAGAAAACAAATCACTTTATCCCCATGTCACAAACAGTGAAGAAGTCCAGAAAACAATACTGAGAAAGGAATTTGTCATCAAAAGAACTATCAAAAATGAAAGCGGATACTCACATACCAAGTAAAAAATTAAAAGATACAACATAGTGAGGTGGCAAATCCAGCAGGATTTTATCTACTCTGTGCATGGCAGAGGAGAGGATGTAGGCAGGAAGGGAGGCAATGTTTCTCATGGGTTAAATTTCAGCTGAATGCACCACTGCATGTAGAAGTTATACAAAGCAAACTAAAGAAAAAGCTTTTTTTTTTCCATCAAAAACCACTCTATATTTAAATTAAATCAAAATATTTAAGGACTAAGCTCCATTTCCACCCACTTGTTTTGACTCAAAATGTTTAAAGTAAATAATAGTGGGGGGATTGGCAATCAGATGATGCAAACAGTGCTTAAAAGTCAGGTATGTAGTTTTATTAACTTGTCTGAACACCATCTCTCCATTGACATTGGAGAGAAACAGGCAATGCATGAAAAATATTCATTCCACTTAACAGCAAAGTTATAAAATATGTACTCCAAAAAGTGCCTATCTCTCCTTATTAACTGAAAAGGAAACTTAAAGTTATGGGAGATGTCTTTTACCCTAACTCTGACATCTTACATTTAAACACACATAAATCAAAACGCTGGGCCATGAATACAGCAACTCATGAAACAAAAGACGTATCTCTAGAGGGTGTGCAAAACTGCATTTAATAAAGAAAATAATTAGAATGGAGATTTTTGGGTCTGTTTTGTCAGCTTTCTTCTAAGAGCCAAAACTTTGTGTGTTTAGTTGGGGTTTTGGGAAGGAAAAAATGAATGTTTAGTTAAATGCTAAACAGTAGTGAAGAGGAGATTTTTGACATGGCAAATATTTTCCTGATTGAAAATCCCAGAACATAAGAAGACATTTATGCCAGCTGTATTTGGTTGTATTGTACTTGAATGTAAAATATTTGGTTGGTTTCAAGTTTTAAAATCATCTACAGCTGAAAGGCTTCACTTTTACCGTCAGATGCCCAAACTGCACATTTCTTCCTGAATAATTCAAGTTTGTCATACTCACAACTTTTAACTCCAGCTAGCTTGCGTCTTCATATAAAATGAATGACCTTTTCAAAGGCTTCTTCTGTTTAAAATTTAGAGAAGTTTCATACATTTAACAAAATCATCTTTCATAAAATATTATTGTCTTGGTACATGTGCCTTACATAACCCTTGGATATTGAACTGAATACATAGTGATAATGAAACTAATTAAACTGTTATTATGACGCTGACTCCATGCTCTAGTCAATGTAAGGCATGTCCATATGTGTCTACTGACATGTGAAGTACTCTAGTATATGTAAGACATCGATATGAGCCTGGCATATATGACACTGAACATACAGGAAACATGTGCCTTCTGGAGCAGAAGATGAACTCTACTGGAATACTACTGCATGGGATTTTAATAAAATTTAATTGTAACACCACCCTTTTATCTTACTGTCTCTTTACCCTTCAGCCTTTCTCTTCTTATGAAAGTGAAATGCCTGATTTAATTCTATTTCTGTAACACCATATTGTGTCTGGCTGAGAAAGAGTTCATTTTCTCCACAGCAGCCCTTTTAGTGCTGTGCTTTGCAATGGTGGCTAGAAAGGTGTTGGTAACACACCAGTGTTTTGGGTACTGCTGAGCAGAGCTCCCCACAACATCAGGGCTGTCTCTCCAAATCCCCCCCTTCACCGCTAAGCTAGGGCCAGGCAAGATCTTGGGTGGAGACATAAATTCAGGCTAGGTGGAGAAGGGATTGAGAGCAGCCCTGCAAAGAAGGACTTGTGGGTGCTTATGGATGAGAAATTTAACATGACCTGGCAATGTGCACTTCCAGCCCAGAAAACCACCTGCATCCTGGGCTGCATCAAAAGCAGTGTGGCCAGCGGGGCAAGGGATGTGATTCTCCCCCTCCACTCCACTCTCATGAGACTCCACCCGTGTCCAGCTCCAGGGCCCCCAACATAAGATGGACATGGATCTGCTGGATCAAGTCCAGCAGAGGGCCACGAAGATGATTAGACAGCTGGAGCATCCCTCTCATGAAAAGAGACTGAGAGAGCTGGGGTTGTTCAGCCCAGAGAAGAGGAGGCTCTGGGGAGACTTTAGAGCAGCCTTCCAGTACCTAAAGGGGGCTCAGAAGGAACCTGGAGAGGTACTTTGCACAAGGGTCTGTAATGACAGGACAAGAGGGAATGGCTACGAACTGAATCTAGTTTTAGATTAGTTATTAGGAAGCAATTCCTTATTTTGAGGGTGGTGAGGCACTGACACAGGTTGCTCAGAGACGTTGCAGATACCTCCTCCCTGGAAGTGTTCAAGGCCACGTTGGATGGGGCTTTGAGCCACCTCATCTAGCAGAAGGAGGTGTCCCTGCCCACGACATGGGGGTTTGAACTAGATGATCTTTTATCATGTGGAAGGTCCTTTCCACACAATCATTCTAGGGTTCTATGACATAGCCAGGACAGATGACCTAAAGTGAAAGGGATATTCCATACCATAAGATGTCTGCTCAGAAATAAAAGCTAAAGGAAAGGGGAGGGGGAGGAAGTTTCATTATTTGCAACATTTGTCTTCCAAACCTGGAAGTGTACTGAAGCTGTGCTTCCCGGGAATTGATTGGACAACGCATGCTGACAGGAAGTAGAGAATAAATTTTTTTTTTTACTTTGCTTCCACACATGGCCATTCCCTTTGCTTTATTAAACTGCCTTGATCTTGACCCATGAGCTTTTTCCCACCTTATTTTCTCAGTTTTTTTCCTGTCCTGCTGAAGGGGGCAGTGATAGAGCAGTTTGGTGGGCACATGGCATTCACCCAGGTTCAACCCACCACAAATGCCTTCCCATCAAGGGCTTTATCCTTTAGAAGAAAATTTTCAAGATGGACATACTATTGCTTTAAATGTGTCCAACTGTTATCTAAAAATAATGATGTATTTAGAGAAAGGATTTTGCTTAATAATGATCTCTTATAAGAAGAGCACTTCCAAAAAAAGATGCTAATAATGTAAAACTGGAAAAAATACTTACCTTTAATCCCTGTGTACCAGGAATGCCTGGGTAGCCGGGTTCACCTGGAGCCCCTGGTACTCCTAGTTCTCCCTGAGTAATACAACAGCTCTGAGTCAGTGATGTGCTGTGTGTAAAAACACATACTGCATGTTTCTCAAGGCAACATGATACACTTTGGCTACAATATCTTGAAATTTTATAACTGAAGATGACTGAAATGTCTGGAGGATTTTTGAAGGGATGGTGAACATAGAGAAGACACAAAAAGGATTCTAGTTCTTAACCTCAGTTTTCCAGCATCTATTTTTATTGTCTTTTTATACAGTTGATGTTTCAAAATTAGACAAGAAAGAGTATCTCAAGTAATGGCAATGTTTGCACATTTGAACTTAATGAACATCTGACTTACATTGCCTAAAATCTAGTATAAATTAGTAAGAATAAATTATCAAATGAATTCTGATGCAATGTCATGTTAACTCCTGTTTTACTGTGAAGCAAACTGCCTTATATCTAAACACGGGAAATAATGGAAAATCAGTAAAGCATGGAAAAGTAAGTAAATCCCTTCTTCAACTAAAATACTTCAAGAATCACATTTACCTTGGCTCCTGATGATCCTGGTTTCCCCTGTATTCCTGGTTCGCCTTTATCACCCTATATAATAATGTAGGAGTGTGGCTGATACATCATTATATTTTGTCACATGACTAGCAAACATAAACAGACACTGTTGAGAAACAGACTCGTGAAAACAGGCACAGGTAGTGACTGAAAGGCCAAAGTTCTTCTCCATCACAGGCAGCCTGCAGGTTTAATTTTCTCTCGGGAAATGTGAGATACTGGTGACAAAACATGATCTGCCAGCTTCTGCTCACCTGTCCTGTCTCCACCTGCCCCATTTGCCTCACACAGTCACACCAAGTTTGTGTGTACTGACTTCACATTTCCATCGTCTTATTCAATAGAACTCTGAGAATCCTAGGGTCTGTCCAAAATATTTATTTATGTTTTGGCTTTTATTGCAGCCCATGGAATTAGACATATATTCAGTATGAGGATTATCATTAAATCTAAGAATTATTGACTACTTCATGATGGACTTCTGTAAGAATGAGCTTATTAAGAACAATTCTTTTAAGAATCAGCTTATATTCCAAGTGACATAAGTATACAAAACAAAAGCATTTTTCACAGACAAAAATAAAGCTAATTAATTTTTAGTCATATCATAGGTATTCAATCTTCTTGACAATAGAAAACACTGACACTTAAAAAATGCTCCTGTCAGTATACCATTTTAAATAAATGCACTTTTGGATGTAAAATAATGACTGGGGTGAAATGGATCAAAATGTAAATACAAAGTTTGGGAAATGGATTCTATATTCCTAAACATTCTCTAGGACATAGAATTCAATGCTTACTTACAAATTAATCCAAAACTCATTTTGGATTAACTTAAATGTTACACTAACCATTCTGAATTTATAGCATTTATTTTAGCTTTTGAGAACATTGGTGAAATTAGTCCTTGCTGTAGCTGCAGTACAATCAATAAAGTTACATCTGAAATAAGTTTGGCTCATCGGGTGGAAGAAACAGCACATAACATTACTGAACACAATTAAAATATAAATAAATGTAACATGGGAAAGAAGTTCAGATGTATACTGAGAATTATCTGGTTTCCAGCATTGCAGAACATTTTCCAGGACTGTAAAGCTGAAGTAAAGTCTCACGATCACTTCTGCAATTGTTAAAAACCTCACAGGATGACAGGCACCATTTACTGAGTTACATTAATCTCTCTTAAGACTGAACTATCGCAGAAGGTAACATATGGAAAATCATACAGCTGCTCACCAATATCAAATTCACCAAAAAATGAGCTGCAGAATCCTGGCATTGTCCAGATCAAATTTGCATACAAAGCAGTCATTTATCAAAGTCACAAGCAAATTGACTCAAACACTTACCTTGGGCCCAGGAGCTCCAGGTAGACCAAGTGAGCCTTCTGGTCCCATCAAACCCTATTCATTTATGAAAAAGACAGAGACATTTCTGTACTAAAACAGAGGAATAATGACCTCAGTAGTATTAGTAGCATCATTATTCTATTTCTTTAGTGAAATAAACAGAAAATACAATGTCTTTCATCTTATTACTATACAGGCTATAGTTTTGATACAGTACAGTGGATTATTTAGATCTTCTGTGGTCTAGTGAAGGGCTACTGTGCAAAGGAAAAAAAACACACAAGAGAAAAGAACAGTGCTGTCATGGAATACTCCTGAGAGAAAAAATTCTGCAACTCAAGGCCTGGTCTGTAATGCATTGTTAGTTATAACTGAAAGTGACAGAAAAGTTTCTTGGTTTCTGTTTAGGGTTTCCAAAACCAGCAAAAGTATTTGTAGCATTTCATAATTCTCTTTCTCCTTTCTGACTGTGTCCCTCAAAGGTTGCCATGATTTGACTCCTTATGCAAATTTTGTGGAGATTTATCAGGAGTAGTTAACTTTGGGGGCCACACCTTTGCATCTTCTGTAAAATCTTCGAAGTTATACTGTTCATTCGAGAACCCAATAGCTTCTGCCATTTCAGATCATAACACTTCAGCACATGTACAAAACCAAAACAATCCCTTGGACTCCTTGAATGGAATCATGTTCATAAAGGCATGTTTAGCTGTATGTTCCCTACACAAAATAAGAGCTAAAGAGTATTAAATAATCAAAGGGTGACTTCCTTAATTTCCGTTTAAAGCTAGTCTCAAGTATACACTAGAAAAGAAATCTTTCTTTGGAATCATACTTTCCAGGAAGGAATTCCCATTAATTTTATTTTCCACATCTGGTGTTAACATTTGTCTTTTTCACCACTTCATCTCACTTCACTTTTACTCTAGAACTGCACGCATCAATAAAAACAATATATTATTATTGTTTCACTTGGACTTAATACTGGGAAATACAATCTGCTATGAGAGTGTGCTTAAGACAGCATAAAATAAAAGAATAACGATACAGAAAGTCAAACAATTAAATAAGGCCTGGAAATATAACTTGTCAGAGATTAAATGTTATCAGTTATTCCAACTGATAATATTTTCAAAATTCACTGTTATTGTTATTTAATCTTTGCTTTTATGTAAATAAAAATGATCACCTTCCATTTAGTACTAAATGTTAGGAACAGTTCACTCCCATGACATTATCTCACAATTCTCTCAAAAGTTACATATAATCAAAAACAGATATAATTTTTTACACAGATTACGACTTATTTTTGCAAAAATACATTAAACTTTATTTGCTAAAACTAAAAGGGTGTCTTTGTTTATGCAACAGAAGACAAGATTCAGAATATCTAAAACAAGAAGTAATTCTCTGTAGCCATTGTTTTCAGAATTTCGACAGTTTTCTGGTATTTCATGTGTGCTTTACCATTAACCAAAGATTAATACATATTAGCCACAGATTAATTCAGGTTTCTTTCCCCCTTTATGATAAGAAAATACTGATCACCGAAACTTTTCATCAATAAATATAGCAACCTATTCTTTAGGCCACAGACACAGGCCTGTAAATACAAATAAACTGTATCAAACACAAGACTAGAACTTTTATTGAATAATTTCCAACACTTTCCTGAACTTTGAAGAATAGATATGCTTGTTCTTACCTACATAGAAAACCAGTCTTCTCATCAAAGAAGATGCAGTTAATCTAGTACAATACATTATTTGGTAAATAAAGGTTTACCCCAACTCATTTATTTTGTAATTTTGGAATAGAATTACCAATTCCTCTCCAGCTGTCTTGAAGTTTCTGGGGACTGCTTACATTCATAACCTAAGAGACTGCGTATTCCCATTAAACATTTGTTTATGGACTGTGTTAAGCACCAGCTTTGATACAACAAGACTAAGAAAATAATAATTTGGTTTTGGAACCTCATCTTGACTATATTAATGCTGTCTTAATTCACTTGCACATAAAGCCTGCTTCTTCCCTTTTCCCCTTTTTATTTATATACCAAAGTAAGGTTTTACTAATTTTCATTTCGCTGCAGGGTTTAATTCAGTTTAGTTGCTTGAAACCAAATTAGATGTTATCTGTTGACCTCCTCACTTCTGAAATACAGCTCTCCTCATTTTGTGATCTCTTTTGCATTCCTTGAAGACTACCTTCCTTTTCCAAAAAACATTGTGAAATGACTATTTTCTTCTGCTCATATTTCTCTTCTTTTCTCCTGGCTAGCACATTAATCAATAGGGAAAAGTGAGCACAAGTTTGGGGAAGCATTGTGGAAAGGGACAGGAAATGTGACTGAGGGGTTTCTGGCTCCTTTCACATTGCCACCTCAGTGTAGCCCTGTGCTTCAAATCATGTAACACACTGAGAGCCTACATTCTACCACCTCACTAGGTCATTTCTAGTGAAACCCACATCAATCCTTGGATTACAGAAGTGGCATATGCTCATCAAAAATGTCCCTCATTCATTTTATCTTATACAAAGTAGAAATACTATATGTACAGAATAGCTTCTTTTTTTTTTTTTTTTAATTAAATCAGCTATGTGTACACATCCACACTGACCTGCAAACACATACCAGACAAGGCAAATCAGAAAATACATTTAGTATAATTAAAGGTCAAGTATACATCTGCAGGAAAAGGAGAAATAAAATCTATTTTTCCTGGTTCCCTTTCTTGCACTTTCATTACTAGGCCATATTTAACTTATTTTTTTAAAAAATTACACGAAGACAACTAAATGAAATCAGCACACTGCAAGAATGAAACCTTCAGATACAATATAGGAAAAGCTTGAGAACATAACCTGAAAACTATAAAATTAGAAGAGAATGTCCTGAACAAAAATGTAGAGCAATTCAAGGCCATAAAACGTAGCACTTCTCTCCTATTTTCCAGAGCTGACATTATATGGCAGGTAAATTAATAAATTGCTGGTGTTGGCAATGCAACAGGGATAGTCATTACCGAAGAACTTGTTACTGAAAAATTTTCCCAAGCTATTAATAGACCATCCACAAGCTTTCCATCTGTTTTTTCTGGAACAAACATATTCAGTGTGACTAATACAAGGAAAATCCCACTATCTTTTCTGGTTTAAATTCCCTAATGCCATATAACATATTCAAATATTCCATGCATCAATCTCCTATTTAATTTATCAGGTGACAAAAAAATACATTAAATGAGTTGACAGGAAAGAGGAATAAGTTATTTTCAAGTGTATCATGAACCAGATGTTATTTGTCTAAATAAAATTTGAAGAAAACATGATAGGTGAGTTAAATAAATATGTACACTTTGGAATCCCACAAGGCCTTATTATAGTTGATGATATAGCCTTCCCTCCGGCATTTTGTTCAACTTTGGTCAGAAAAAAATGGAGAAAAAAATTCCAGCAACAGGCAATAAAAACAGTTAGGAGGCACAGGTGAGAGAGCAAGTGTTCATATGTTAACTAAGAGTATGGACACTTCAACTTTCAGTTCAGGCAGTGTTTCATCCAAATTTGATCTGGACAACTGCAAAAACTGATTGTCAAGGAAATCTATTCTTTCCAGAGAAGACCTTTAGATGGCTGGAAAAGTCCTCTAAGTTCACGAAAAGAAAATTAACCAGTGTACTCTCTTTATACATAAAAGGCTTTCTGATAGCTGTAACGTAGTGATTGTGCCTGCGGCAGTCAGGAAAGGAAGAGTTGCTGTGTGGACAGGGGGTAAGTGTATCATGTGTAGGAAATTCTGAAAATTCTGGATGACAGAGTAGCCCAGAATTTTTAAAACCTGAAACTAATTTCAATTTTTGTCTCCAACAAAAACTATGTTAGTTTTAATTGATCATATATTTTATTAAGGAACTGTAAGAAGAGATGAGGGGAAGGGGAAGGGGAAGGGGAAGGGGAAGGGGAAGGGGAAGGGAAGAAGAGAGAGGAGAGAAGAGAGAAAAGAGAAAAGGATAGCATGAGGAACATTCCAGCAGCAGTATCTAAATGATGCTGAGGTTAGTAGTTACTTTCATACTCAGATGGCTAATTTGGCATGCAGTGACATGCAGTCATACAAGACTGCACAGACCAAGATGGTCAAATATATGTGTTGCTAACCTTCATCCAAACAAGGATTCTCTTCAGAATAGGGAATACTGCAGTGGGATGTAAGCCCAAGTAATTTTGATATCATGTCTGCCCTTACACACTCTAGAAGATGGTAACCTTAGCAAGGATTTTAAAGAGATTCATCAAGAAAGAGGATTAAAAGGTCCACATTGAGAGCCTTGGCATCTTCTTCCTTCAAGGTTCCTGTCATCCAACCAAATGAGGCACAATCCACCACAGCAGCCCTGCAGTCACTAAAAGCGGGAAAGAATGGTCTCTGAAAAGATTATTGCTGTCATGCAAGGAAAGGTAGGTACTAAGATGGTCTTAACAGTGTGACAGTACTGATGACTGAGAAATTAATATCAAGGCCCTTTTAGAGAACCACTGAGTATTCTGTATTTGTCCTTGAAGATACAAATATATACTACTTCTATTTTAACACTACAAAGTGACATCAGAAACCCCTTTGTCTATCAAAATGAATGAAATCCAGCCTGACTACCAGATATCAAGGGGAAGTTCACTGATGAAGATTTTTATAGAGAAATATCTCAAAAAAAGATGGGAGAGCCAAATCATGAGACAGACAAGTTATTAAACTGAACAATACAATCTCTTAACAACCACCAAAATCCAAGAACCTATCAAAACATACTCTCACCTGTCAAGATATTCATTATTAAAGTAATGGCAAGGGTAACAGAAAAAAACAGTTCACAGCTTTCAGTCAGATTTTCCACAGTGCAAATAACGCCACTGAGCTAAAAACTTACATTTGCCATAGCCTTGTCTTTCCAACCTGAAAATGCTAGTTTGCTCCTGTATTTGCTATTGCATGTTTGTTTATGACAAGCAGAGAATGACAATACCACAATTATTTGTTCATAATAACACAATTTTGACACTTACAGTATCTCCTGGTGACCCTTTTGCTCCTGGTTGACCTGGTGGGCCAATTTCACCCTGTATTTTTTACATAAAGAGAAAAATTCTGTGACGAATGCACATATACTTAACAATTTTTTATATATTCTTCAGTTATGCAGATTTAGTTAGTTAAGATTGTTTCTCAATGTATTATGAAATCAGCATGGTTTCTTTTAAACTATTCATTCCTTCTGGAATAGTTGAAATATAACCTAATGAGAGATTTTTAAACATGCCATGAATTGTCTCCATTCTTTTGCAGCATGATTTGATGTCATAAATCCCCACTATAAAAACTCTTCTCTAAGCCTGAACCCTTAGTTTGCAATGGGTATATATAGTACAGGTTTGAACTATGTTTTGAACAGCTAATAGTACCTTTTGTCCTTTAGCTCCTTGATTTCCAGGAATTCCAGGAATTCCCTGAGAAGAAAAAAAAACTTGTAAATATATGGAATAATTTCCCCAGAAATTTGTCAGCATTTGCCTAAATGATTTGGGTTCAAAATATGGGCAGGGAAAAGAAAAAAAACAAAACTAAAATAAAAAAAAAAAAAAAGAAAAAAACCCAATAACAAAATCCCTCAAGCAGCAAAAACACGTAGGAGAAAGAGCTCCAGCTGGAAACATGCAAACTTATCTAGGGATACAGTGAAACACTAATATTGAGTTGTTCCCCACTGCTTTTGTTGCAAGAGTCTGTCTGCTGCTGGGCAGGCTCACATGCTCTTGCTTGCCCCAGTAACGCAGGGAAAGAAACCACTTTGCATTATCCTTAAGATTCCCCATGTAAGTTAAAGCCAAAGCCCTGGTCAACAGGACCCTCAACATGACAGATCATACTTTCTCATCTAAAATACTGTGACTTTAAAGAGACAGATACAGTTTTACTTGATGCATACTAGCTTCTACCTCCAAAAATACTTGAATCTCTGCCATTTCCTCAACATCATTGCTCATTCAGCTCTACAGTATATATCACATTTTTCTTCAAGTGATCATTTAATTGAACATGATTCAGGTTAAAACAAAACTCCGTACACGCTTAAAGCAGAAGTCTACATAGTTAGTCTACTTTTTCTCTCAAGTAAAAACTTTTCAGATTTGTTGGACAGACAATGTTCTTACTTGTACCATAATTAATCTGCAGCAAGAATTTGGGTAACAGACATTTTAATCTAATACTGAAAATAATATGTTGCAGTGAAGACAAGAGGACCACCAAAACAAATACATTCTATAGGAAAAAAAGTAACATGAATGTAACAACCATAACCCAGTTGTCCTCATATGGATTACACCTGTGCAAAAGATAGTTCCATTGTTTTGCAGTTTACACCCACTTTTAGTAAATAATGACCCCACCAAGCAGAAACAGTTCATTGGTCAATGGCGTATGAGTTAACAATTACATCCTGAGCATTTCACAGACCATCAAAATTCCAATGTATCTATCATTAAAGGAAAAGATCAAATAATGTAAAAAAAAACAACTTGAAAATAATGCCTCATACTGAGGCTTTCACTCACTATATGTTACATAACTCTTCTTAACTTTTATGCAAAACCTTCTTAGATCTTTTGCACAAATAATGAGATGGGAAATAGGGCACCTTTGTCACCACATTTAGGAACATCCAGACCTATCTATGAGTTCTCAATATAATTATTTAACATAATTATTTAATATGTAGTTATTCATTTCTGTAGGTGTAAAATATTCAACCAAATTATGGGTGTCTGTACCTGTAATATAAACCAGAATTTCACATATGCTGAAAAAACATCCCACTAGGCAGCAACCTTGTTGTCCTGAATGTACCAAAACTTTCCATAGTTACACTTCTATGCAATTTGGAGGGCTCAGAGAAGACAGTTCCATACACTTATCCAACACAACAAATTATTTACCATGATATAAGCATGCCTAGAAGAAGAAACACAATGTCCTGCTGAGCTGGGTTGATCTTTCTTGGTTAAAGTAAATTGCTGGTACAAGACATTTAATTTTACATCAGTGACAAAGAAAGACAAAACTACAAGAACAACTGTAAAACTAAGTCATATTTCCGTTTCTTTCCCTGATTGATTCTGCACTACTGAGGTACGTGAAACTTAAGCCCTTAAGTCAGTGAGAGCTGGTCCAGACCTTAAAATGCTCTTACGGTTCATTGACATTCACTCAGCTAAGAATGAATCTATCGTTTATGCTGATGTAAGTGATTTCCAGAGTACATGGGGTGGAGATTTTCAGTTACCCTCCACATGTCAGCTGGTATAAAAGGAGGAGAATGAAGTGGCTAATTTGGTCAAAAACAATGAGTATTTCCCATGAGTTATTTTTCTGTGTAGCTTCTGTGGTTCAATAATTACAAAGACTAATTTCTGTAGGATCAGTTCCAGATTACCTAAAAAATTAAAATTGGTTTCTTCTCATTATCTATCCCAACCTATTACTTCCATTTACATGGATAATCTCTGGTTATGTCGATTAGAACTATTCACACTTTCTCAGAAGACAACGTTAAAAGGTTGTTTAGGTATCAAGAGTTTCTTACCTAACTTCTAAGCCATAAGCCAACTCAAGCTGTGGAAATGTGTCTTGTTCCCAAACAGAGATTTCATACACAATACAAATCCTCAGAATCTGAGCATATATATTTTTTAGCCCCATGAGTAATAAGACATTTTTAACAGGAAGTAATGTTTAATAAGATGACATAACACTAACTAAACTGTCAAAGAAACCTTTAATTATCAAAAAATGCATTCTTACTTTGAAGTATGAGGCAAAGTAATTATTTTTACACCATTTGTAAGACAAAGGTTTAAATTTTTTGGAGAGTATATTGCAAATAAAATTATCAAAAATGCCTGTGTTTAATCAAAACTTAATATGAAACACATTCATCATCCAATTTTTCTGCCACTAAGGGAAAAACAATGTTTGGAACTGCTACAAATGGGAAAACTGCCACCCACTGGGAGTAATAGAATCAATGCTGTGGAATAATTCATGATTCACTGGCCTATAGAAAAAAACCTGCCTTTGGGGACGTCCTTTGCAAGCACACTTTGTTAACATATAATATGAAAAGGAGTTGTAATTCTAAAGTTTTTTTTCCTTGTCTTTCCCAAAAATGCATGTTAAATGGTTTGTATATATCACATATGCAGTTATAATGCCAACAAAGTGGCATTACATTTCTAGCCAGAATAGCTAAAAACCAAACCATCTCCTGTGCTTTACTGATTTCTGTCCATGTAAGAGTTGAAGAATTTCTATACTTCTGAATCAGTTAATTTGCTCCCCTTTTTCTTTTAGAACAAACTTCATGTAGGGTTTATTCAGTGTTTCTTCATATTTAAAAAATTAAGTTAATCGCAAGCACTGTCTCAGTTCTTTCAGCATCATCAATCCAACTTTTTCAATTACCTTCACTTTATTCCAATGTCTTCCTCCTTTATTTGAAATTTTCCTTTAAATGGGAAGTATTCCCTTATCCCATAAAAGCCTGAAATATTATTAATTATTTTAGTCTTAATCAGCAAGTGCTATAATCACGTGAAATTTAAAGCCGGCAAGATAGTCTAGCAAATATAATTCCTTGGTTTAAAATCATGTTTAATCTAAAAATTCTCCACTGCAGTTCTACCACACTTTGCTGAGTTTGTGCCTAAAAGCTAATGTCATTGTGTACCTGTCTGGCAGCTAACCAATATTTTTTGAGACTGGGTAAGGACTGCTGTCCTTACTCTTTATTCAGCCTCTGTTGCTCGTTTAATCATTTATCTTCTGCCCTGTGTCACCTATGTGTACCTAGAAGCCTGTCAGCTTTCTGAAGTCTGGTTAGGCCTGGGAAGGCTATGCAGGGGAACCTCAGGACTTAAAGTGACACTTGAATGCCATGTAGATAATTGAAATAATCTCTAGTGTCACTGAAGGTGCTGTGGGATAGCAGATCTACCTTTTGAAAAAGATGTCACTCTGCTCTAGAAACTGTGTTGTGCATGCCAGAGGCTGCAGTTGTCCTCACACAATTCCAATGGCTCTTGGTGGCAATGCCCAGGCAGCCAAATCCCACGCACCTTGATGTCTACTTCTGTCTCAATATCATCATAAAATGAAGCTCATCTTGGTATGCAACTAAATCCCTGGATGCAGTCTTCCTCAGCTGCAGCCTGCGCAGCCGGGACTTCAGAACACCCAAAAGCACTAATTTGTTTCTATTGTGATGATGAACCTCAATTATGACAGTTATAAAACTCTGTATAAATGTTCTCTTTTATTCCAGTTTCAGCAATTTAAATAAATCTTCCATTCTTTGATAATATCTGGCAGATAGAATGGATTTAACTGTAAGAGGAAAATGTTTTCACAATCCCTGGAAAAATTTTCTTGTAGCTTTCATTAATCATGAGGTGTCTATTTTTGTTTTGGATTATATTAAACAGATGGATTTTCTTCCATGCAGCCTTACAAAAAATCCATTAAGGAAATTGCCTGGGGCCTTATATACAGTTTAACTAGATGTAAGCATTTTTACTTAAGACACAAACTACATCTCTCAAAATATTTCTCACTTTTTCTAGCTAGTACCAAGATTATTTGCATACCCCTCATGCTTAACTTTATGCTTGCAAACAGTAGAAGAAACCATGCAGAAGACCTTTTTTAGAACAAAACAAAACCTATTTTAGTCTTAAAATAAGTATATATTAGTTTATTTCTATTCTTCATTTTCTGCTACTGTCTTTAATATTTCCCATTTCTTCAGTGCCTGGTAGGATAGATGCCCTATTATGGAAAGTAAGAATTTCTAGGCTATAGGTAATATATCCATAATCATAAAATTTTATCTCTTCTCTGGAAGATGTGAAATTATAGAGTATTTCCAAAGGCTCTTTTGTTATGAGCAAACTGCTTTGCAGTCCATTCCCCAAGCAAATGTAGAGAACATCAGTATAACACTCTTTATTTTTTCTTCTGATAAAAAGATGGCTTTTCTAGCATATGTGAGTTCTCTGATTTATGTTTCAATCAAATGGTTCCTTCTCTGAAAAATCTGCAATTCTGATTCTGGGAAGACCCTAAAGGACATTACATGAATTATAGCAATAGAACAAGATACACAAAAGATATCTATCTATCAACATGTTCCCATGATCCCTTTAAACACCTGAAAAATACAACTCTTTATGTATTACTGATCCTTACTTGAAAAAGCCTACTTGATGATACATGAGAGATTTACTGGAGGCATGCAAAAAGTACAAGTCAAGACATAATTTGGACGGAAGTACAACAATCAAAACACTTTTTAAAATATTACAGCAAATCCTTGATAATCCTAATAGAATGAAAGACACAAACCAAATTTGGATAATGTATAAAACTGGAAAAGAAATTCAATGAAGCTGAATCTGCTACTACTGAGTAGTTGCAATTGATGAAAGGAAAAGAAAACAAAAAAGGGCTACATACAAAGAAGCATTCCCACAGACATAATGACTATGCACCAGACTAGCATAGCAGCTTTAAATTAAGTTCAGGAAAGGAAAAAGCATTACCAAGATCTTTGCAGTTATAAGACCACAGTTTTCAAGCACTTCTTTGGCAAATCAGTTATTAGCAATAAAACACACATGTTAAATGTGGAACAGAGTGACCCTTATTGCATTGCCAACAACACAGACCTTGGAAACTATAATCTGAAAGCTGGAAATACCAATAGAAAATGAAAATTCTGTACATCTTGTCACAGGCTGAAATTGGTGTTACTCTTGTTTCTTGTAAAGAACCTCAAAAGAATATGAACATCAGACTTGCCAAATCTTCATGGATCCAAAGGTGGGAAGACAAAATTGAACTCCCAGCCCTGCAGGTGACACCATGATGCCTTCCCTCTGCCTATCATGCTAACACCAGCCTTGGAGACTGTGAAAACCAACATCCAATCTGACTAGAAATCTCACAGACTTCTAAACACTGACAAACTGACCCATACTTCACAGTTAAACTTAAAGACACTGATACTCAAGCAGTTACATGCCTTCAAAATGCTTCAAAATTTCTCCACCACCTAAATTATGGAGAAAAACTTCTGATGGGTCACAGCACTCGAGCACCTTGCATGCATAAGACAGGGCAGGCTGAGGCCAGCAGCACCTCCCCGAAGGGCACTCAGTGCTGCTCTGCTCCTTACACCCAACACACAACCAAAGAGTTCTGTTCACACAGGTCACACTGATGCAGGACAGAGTTTTCAGCCGCATCCCTTTCCCACAGTAAAGAACCACTCAGTTAAATTAGCAGTGAGTAAGGTTAACAACAAATCATGGTTCTTTTTTTTCTTTTTTCATTTTGGTGGATTCTGTGAAATTGGTCACAGAATGCAGCAGGACTGTGTTCCAACAGGGATTGTAAAATTCCTACAGAATTGGTCCATTGCTGGCTATTAAGCAGGATGGACCAGCCTGCATTTTTGGCTAAGAAAGTCCCAAAAGCTCTGACAATCTGGCAGTAAACAACAGGTGAAAAAAAAATCATTTTCTACATACCCCTATCCATTCCCAGAGAAAAATAATGTGTGATAATTCCTTTAGTCTTCATCTGTTTGGCAGTTGTTACCTGTTTAAGAAATAGCTAAGAAAAGCTGGAACAAAGACTAGCACCAAACTCTTCCAGAGCACAAAGAAAGAAAATCACACCTTGACTCACTCAGCAATCACTAAGACTAAATTTCATTACTAAAACTAACTACTAAAGCAAAAAATTAATTTGCACAATAAGAGGCAAAGGTTTGTTCTCTAAAATGGTTTAATAATATTAGTAGAAATAATAGTTAAATCTTGCAAATGGATTTAGATTCACTCTGATTAAAGATCATGGTGTTTTGTTTTGTTTTGTTTTGCTTTGCTTCATTTTGTTATGGATGAGAAGCCAGACTATATTCTGGCAAGACTTTCCATGGCTTCAACTCACAGTAATTTTAGCATGGAAGGATTAAAAAAATGAAACAATTACCGTACCAAATTTCCCCTAAATTTTAGCACCATATTTACTTGAGGTTCTGAGACTTGAGTATCAGCTTCTCAATTTTATGTTTAAAGCTCTTGGTGGACAGGAATAGTGCAATGCTATTAATCAAGACGGTCACACAGAAGAAACACAACAAGTAACTAATTACTTTGACAGCCCAACTACCACTTGAACACAAAACTAACAAAAAAGCCCAGCTATAAGTTGTTTGCTTGATTTTCTCTTGTGTATTTTCTGGAGGGATTCAGTTAAAAAACTTTAATTAATCCAAATACCTAAACTGTCTAAGACAGAACAAAAGTGACCAACACATCATTAAATACTTGTCTTCTATTTGAGACAAGTATTTAATGACGGGTTGAATGCAGATATAATTTTCACTGTAGAAAAAATCCTATCAAAGAAATAGACTAAATATATCTACTCGACTATATGAGGTGAAATGAAAACCATTCTGGGTAATTCTCAGAATGCAGGCTGTAGATTTGATGCCACATACAGCATAGAGCTCCGAAGCAGTTACAGCTAGAGGGTTTGGTATCACCACCCTGACCACAGTTCTCAAGGGGGCTGTAACTCAGATCATCTGAGGACTCAGGTACAACAAGTTTTTTCTCTGGCTTCTCCCATGTTGAAGAAGAACAATGACTAGCTAGAAAGCTGGGTACACTGTTACTACTCTGTTGAAGTTGGATCAGAGGAAGGAAAGTCGAACATCCTTTTGGTAAACTTCTTTCTATTTGTGGTTAAGTAAGTTACCACAAACATGTTGCACAGCATAGAACAGAACAGCAGTGTGCAAATGAAATCAACTGAAATAACAAATATTTATGTCTGCTACATTCTAACTGATTTTCCTCTCCATTAATGCTCTACTCTTTATGTTTGGTTTCTAAGTATAGTAATTAGCTGGGGGGAAGTTTCCCTTTGGTCTTCAGAGTCACTGGAAATCCCAGCAGATATTTACCTAAGTCATAAAATGAAAAGAAGAAAATTGTATGGCAAGAATAAGAGGAGATGATGCTCTTTAAAGATTAAATCAGCACATGTGAAACAATGATTACTGGAAGTATAAACATGAACTTTCCTGGCATTAACTTGTCAGATGCAAACCCAATACACACCATTTACCAGTCCAAACATCTTCAAGCCCTTCCTTCTTCAGAAAAGCCTTTCTTGGCTAAATGAAATTAGCACATAAGTTCAGGAATGCTCTAAATGTTACTACTGACATCAGGTGGATCCAAAAGAATGCAAATGAGTCCTTTATTAAATATCACATGTCAAAGGAAGTGAATGTTGAGCACTTCAGGCATACTTATTTTATTCCATTTTACCATTTAACTTTCAAGATCTTTACTAGCTATTCTCAGCAGGTTGAACTAACCAATTACAGGCCCACACACACATTATATGGCTTTAATTCTTTAATTTAAGCCAATTCAGCAAACACACTTTCAACTGATCCTTGAGAATAAAGGAATTTCTGATAAAGAACAAAAGATCAATTTACAATTGTGTGGATTTGTCCATCCAACTTTTCAAAAATCTACATTTGATCTAGCCCAGCAATTTTTTAGAATGTCTTTTTTTCAGTCCACGAAGTAGTACATTAACTAATACAGTTGAAATTTATCAGTACATCATTTGCTCAAAGTAACAATTCATCAGAAATGTTTTTGAATGATCATCAGTTGTAATAAACTATTTTCCCACTTAAATACACATTAAGTCAAATTGCATAGATATAATGTTAAAATGCTGAAAAAACAATTTCTATAGAAAAACCCACTGCAATAGAAAATCTAGTTTCTGGTACTGAGAAAAAAGGTAGTGATGTTTATGAGCACATGCATATTGCAGTCTCTGCAATTTATGTGAAGGCCTCCAGTTTCTTAAATGCACAAGCATTTAAGCAGACAAACATTTAAGCGTATTTTTGGGAAATATTACCATGACAGACTATATTGGATGTGTAATGAATACATCCGTACCACCAAGTTGATTCACTCTTAGTTTCAAACCAGATCCCTAGATTCCCCCTAAGCCAAGCTAAAAACATGACAGCTAAAGGCTCAAGCTACATATCATCATTCCCTCAGTGGGGAAAAACACAGGTGGAACACGTGTCTTACTCTAGACAGAATAAGCTTATGCCAAAGCACTTCTTCTCACAATTAAAGCTCACTTTCTAGTACAGATAACCAAGATGAATAATATCAAGTCTAAAGTCTCTACATGAAAATTTCCAATAAACACCCCAAATTATTTTAATGCATAGAAGAAATCAGACTCTCCAGAAGAACCTGTGGTTTTGTGTATAAATGGGTCTAGCTCATTGGAGTCAGTCATGGAATACAAATAAATCATCACTACCACTAATCTTGTGCTTAGAAGATAGTTACTGCACTCTTTAACAAAGCTGTACCTTTAAATGCTCACTGTGGGACAATTCTTTCAGAAACATACTGTTTTAACACTCTCTTTCAGTTTATAAAAGATTAACAAATTATTAAGAGAGATTTTAACAAATGACAAGCACCTGTTTATTGCAACACAGCTCATCAAGTTGTTAGGAAGATTTTATATTGGTACAACACATTTGTTAGAGGAATTTCTATCTCTATGTTCACAAAACAGCAGCAACAGGGGAGGAACGCTGGATCTAATTTGTATCAGCATATGAATTAATAAGAAAAGTGCCACAGTAGCCATAAAATGGTCATTACAGCATACAAGCAGAAAACAGAGTACTCTGAATACCATTTATAACTATTTATAGCATATGCCATTCACGCCCACAACGGGTTTACAACTAGACCTCCTTTCATATTTCCTTACAACTTTTAAGAATTTCCTTTTGTTAACATTGCATTTATAAAACAGTCTTAAAGAAATGTCAGCAGAGCATGCCACCTCTTCTCTGCATGACTTTTCAAAATTATCCAATTTTTAATGGCATTAAATGAAAAAGAGAACAAAAAATACTTTCCCAAGTCTCTGTAGACAAAACAAAAACAAAGAAGATACTATAATTATAGCAAATTGTTATAATTAATGTAATTGCATTGTGTGAGGATATAAATTTAAAAATCAGAAATTATGATGAACAGGCAGAAAGTGTGAATTAGATGGGAGAGAACTGTTAGCTTTACAACTTAGAAAAGCAGGCATTATTTTGCAAGCTGCATTAGGTTAGTGGGTCCAAGTTTATTACAGCATTTACTGTGGCCCCCGTCCAGACTGAATTCAATGGGAATCTTTCCATTGACTTCAATACGCTTTGGATCAGCAACTATGCTGTCATGTCTTGTATCATTTTTGTCAACTGGGAGTAATAAAGGAACTCAGATTAGCCTGCCTGAAGTTCTAGAAGTCTTTTAATTACCCGTTTCATTACAGCACTATTCTCATATTTATCTTCTTAACAGCAATTAACTCTTCTGTAATTATAGTATGGAATGAATTTAATTAAAATAACTTGTCAGTCAGAATGAAGATAACCTAGGTTGAAAATCTGCTCAAAATACATACAGCTACCTAGAAGTTATACTTGACAGAAAAACCTTCATTCAGTCTAAAAAACATGTTTGAGCTTACAGCACTATATAATTAACAAATGATTGCTGAAAGTATTGTGCGGTCAAAGCTGTCATCTCCCCCTTTCTCAAGTGAGAACAAGACTAACAACTTCTGTTATATAGCACAAGCACTCAGAAAGTCATCAGCAAGACTCTGCCCTGTCTACTTTGACAATTTAGATATTAGAAGAAGGAATAAAGAATCGATACTATAAAGTACATTGAACTAACCAAAGCTACTTGTAAAGAAATAATGATGAATGGCATATGCCTACCAAAATCACAACTATCAGCTGTTTATGTATAAAAGAATCACCCCACCCAAATAACAAGTTATTTTTTTATTTGCAGGTAAAAATCAGAATTTTCAAAAAAGAAATAGGTGTTCTTTTGAGACCTACAAGACATTATTTGCAGAGAAAATGCTAGTCCTTACATCCCTTATGACTGTAATGCTGACACTTTTGAAAAGCAGGCCATCAGAGTTCAGCTCCTAATATCGAGGCATCTCAGACCAGTAGAAAAGCATCAGAAACTAAAAATTCTGATAGACTCACACCAACCACTTTGTTGAATCTCCTGATCACTTTTCTCTTAAAAACTGACATACTTGCTCTTAAAACTCATAATTTCCTCTGAAACACAGGGAATTTCTTTTTTATATACTACTTACAAAGAGAGCACTATTTTATAGCAGTGCCTAATTTAAGGTGATATAAAATCTGAATGAGTATTTAGTGCTCTGTGGAATATTTCCACAAGTAATAAATTCATACAACACGTGATCTTTTGAGAACTGGAAATACAACAGGATCTTTATGCTTTAATCTATGAAGTAGATTTAAAAGTAGAAATACAATAATCAGACTAAGTGCATAAAAAAAAAAGTAACACTTTCAGAAAGGAATTTTTTTCACAAGGCCTACTGCACAAATACACAATAGAGCTTTTAGGTTTGCTTTTACCATAAGTGTTTCATAACTCAGTATGTAAATGCAAATACAAGATACAAATGTTGAGTAAATTGCATCTTAGTACATAAAATTGGTACAAACTAACATAACATCAACATAAGGTGCATCAAGCAAAACATTACATGACACAGAGAGGAAAATAACAGTAACAAAAACACCCCAAACTTTGTTCTGCATACTACTGTATTACTAAGTCAGGAATTTTCTTTCCTTTTTCCTGTTTCTATCAATCTCAGCATAGCTATTAGATGCAGTAGAATTACATTAACTTTATATTTACTTTCCAAACATACAGGACACCTGGCTATACCAGTTTGTTTTCAGGATTTCTGCATTATGAAGACAGTACAACTTCTGTTGTACATTTTAGTGTATCTTGAACAGGTTTCAAAAAGAATTCTGTTACCATTGCCTAGCATAAAACACACATTTTTTCAGAGAATGCATTGATCTATATCTGGCATTCCTGATGCAGTTATGAAAGATCAACAGACAAACCAGGAGCACAGGTACAACAGTGGGAGTCAGGTCAGAAGCTGAAAGTCATGTTACGCTGCTATCGCTGGCACAAATGAGGCCACATCTGAGGTATTGTGATGTGACCTAAATATTGAGACAAAACTCTACCATTTTAAGTGTTTGCAGATGTATTTCTGAAAAATATGATTTCTGGAGAGTAAACATGAGCAGTTGCAAATGCTCAGACATATTACTTGTGGCAGGAGAGCATATGCTAGGCCTAGAAGAGTGCTATAAATGTCCTGCCAGCTTTACCCACAAGCACTCACTTCAGAGTTCTCATCTGCATAATTGCAAACACAAGGAGCTTCCACTGAAACCCAATTCTGAAAAAACCTACCTATGTTAAAAAAGACAATCAGGCTGAAATTAAGCTCAACTAAATCTTTATGCATTCTATAGACATTTGGTCCCTCAAAAAATGTATTTATCAAAACAGCCTGTCATCAGTAAGATAGATGACTAGCCATTAAACTACTCAAGTGACAGCATGGCCTGTTTTTGTCCTGAGGAAAAAGAGCTTGATTACTACCTTTACTAAATCCTATCTAAATCATTCTGTCCATACTGTCACATATTGTTCTACAGAGTGGGTAGAACTGGGATAGTCTGGTTAACTGAAGTTCCAAATTGTATTACTGAGGGAAATCAAGCACATAGCTTGAAATTATTTATTCAACTTTACAACTACTTTTTCTGTTTGTAACTTTGGGGACTAATAAGAGTAATAATATACCAGAAAGTATTCTGTCCAAAAAATAACCACCCATCTCAAAGGCTGGAGGTAATGGAAATTCAGTTCAACCCTGCTCTCCATTCTGGACAGTTGTTCCTTAGATGTTGTCTCAAGATGCATTCATTTCACAACCATGCTATTTTTATTTGCCAAAGCAAGACAGACCATAAGATGACTATTTTTTAAATAATCAACTTAAAAGATTAAGCCATGTCTAACAGTAATGTGACCGAATGAAAGAAGTAAAGACTGTCTGCACGTATGTTTGTGTGGGTGGGGTATCCACGCAACCTGCTGAGCTGTCCCAGGGCCACAGCTGCATGTGGCTGTTTAGTGATATAAAGTCATCCAGTTTCACCTGTATCACCCAAGGCTTGTCTTGTTCTTTGGGAGCCTGTTTGGCTGTCACAGGGATGGCACATTACAGATCAATCCCTCTCTTCCACACTAGTGCCCTAACTAGAATGGTATCCCACCAGAGACCACACTGAATTCCACAGAAGGGGAGCCAAGAGGAGGCGCTTACATGTTAGACATCAAATACACATTGGGGGAACAACAGAAAAAGCAGAAGCAGTAAATTGCACAAGACATCACTCACAGCCGCCAAAATCCAGCTCACTTTCCAACAGGTGAAAGCCACAGCCGCCAAAATCCAGCTCACTTTCCAACAGGTGAAAGCCAATTACCCTCTACTTGAAGAGAGGAGCCCATATATCTCAGAGCTGAGCATAGCTTTCATTTTCCACAACCCAAACACGCACTTTTACCACATTTCTGCACTGACCTCCTCTGCTCTTTGCTCCTCCTCCAGGAGGAGGAGGAGCAAAGAGCATCTAAATAGATGGGAGCGCTGTGTTTGCTTCTGTAGCATGGTGCTACATCAGCAATAGAGGCAGATGAGCAGGGATGACTCAGTGCCTTACATTTCCTAGTGGTGACCTTGAGGCAATTCTGTGGTCAGCATGTAGACTTTCTACTCTTCAGAACCTCCACTGATTATGAATGAAGCATACAATGCAATTTGGCTTGCCCTATTACAATTGTTTAAATTTTCTGTAGTTGTTTCTATTTTGGAAGTCTCCCTCTGTATTTTGTGGTGATTTTAGAAGACTTCTTTGTGCTTTTAATGTCTTAAATCTACCACTTCATTTCCCTTTAAAGCAAAATTATGAGACTTTAGTGATGAGTTTACATTGCTGTTTAAAATGTTATATTGTGAAACATTTCTATTAACTTTAAACCCAAACATATTTCTTTAGTAGATATAGATCATACTTAACCAATGCTATCACACTAGAAAGAGAGCTGTTAAAGTATTAAAAATCTAGTTTTCCCTAGGTTAGAAGTGCCTTTTCCCTTCCATTTCTTAGACAAATTTTTTAAAAAATCACAATGACCAGCTAACATTTCTTTTGTAAAAATGAAGAGACCAAATAAGGCTAGGGACAATAGCAGAACTCATTATCTCAACATATTTGTTATGGTGTACCAACCTACAATATACCAAAATCCTTTCATTTGTATTTTATGATATTCAATTAACATTCACTTTCAGTCTTTCTTACATATGAAGATATTATAGACTGTAAAAGGTTAAAACACCTCACAGTTATTTGGGGCAGAAGAAGAGGAAAAAATAAAGCCAAGGGAGGGATTACGTGTGTTTTTCACTTAAGCCCGACAAGTGGGAAGAAAGTCTCTTGGGCGTGATTTCTCAGTGTTTTGCAGTCTATTCAAAATGTTTTAGGAGGTTTTGGTGAATATATAAAAAATTTAGATGAAAAAGTTTGAGAATTTTTCCACTGAAAGTACTATTTCTAACTCCTCATTATCAAAACTCTCTTACCAGATTTCAGTATCATGTAACCCAGACTGCCTCCCATTACATTCAATACCACAAAATTTATGAGAATATAAAGCTCTATCTCCTTATTTTACAATTCAAAATGTAATTCAGAATGTAATTCATCTGTAAGGCAGTGTTCCACCAACTGAGCTGCGTTTACTGCTCTTGGCCTACAGAGGAATCACTGATGGTTAGAAGACAGCTGGCTGTCTCTCAGCACTCAAAGCCTGTATCCTGGCTCATCTGCTTCAAGCAGTCTGCGGCCTTAAAGAGCCAATCGAGGAAACAAAGAGGACAAAGCCCAGCTACCAGATATTAAGAGGAGGTAAAACGAGCTGCCCTGAGGAGTTGCCCAAGTACTGGTAGAGGAACAATGTCTTTGGAAACAAGCAAAGCAAAAATAAAGCAGCATGGTCCCCAACCAAGCAAGAAGAACTGTGGGAATCCAGAGGGCAGAGAATATTTCTCTGCCTGTTTTGAAGAATTTAACCCCCATGAACAATACAGTTTTTGACCTTTATCCATGGAGAAAGTTGCCTACGCTGTGGGAAGAATTAAAATCAACACGAATGTGAACTAGATAGTAGAATATTATGTAAGAATGTCAGAGGGTGAAGAATTTAGAGGTTTTGGGTTTGTTAATGTAGTAAATAGATAAATAGTGAGGTTTCCATGATGGAGGACATTTATGCTTTTAAACCTTCTTTCTCCTTCTTCAGACCTCCATTTTCTGCAGTAAAAATGGTTTAGTAAGATTGGATAGAAATTGCTGCAGTTCCTGTCTGCGTGACGAAGTGATTTACTGGACATTGGTGGAAAAGTAAAAATATCTGTCGTTTCAAACTTCTATTGAGTAAATTGTCTTTAAAAGAGCTATGAAATCTTGATACTGGGTCACTCTCAGCATTTTCTACTCTTGGTATGTCTAGCGCAACCTTGTAGCTGATAATAACTCAATAAACAACCATCTCAAGAAGAAGGTAGTTATTGCTGGTCTGTCCCGTCCATCTGGTGAATTTCTAGCAAGGACTCTGAGATTCTCTCTTATCAGGACAGGCTGATTTATGGCACAAAACATGTCAAAGAACAGACATGCAGATAATAAGGTGTAAGAAGATGTGATGAAGTAAAAGGCCAGAAAAACTGGACAAAGGAAAGGCAGTGGTACATAGTGAAAAAATTGACTTTAAAAGTGACATTAACAAGTATATGAAAGAAGACACACCATGTAGCAGAAATGAGAGTTAAACCCATCCAGAATCTTTCCTCAAGTAAGTAATTATTAACATCGAACTACATCATAACATTAACAGGACAGAAATCAATAATGAGACAATTTTATAACGTGTATATATATACTTCAGTATATACGACAGCGATATGGTTAAGAATTTTTTTTAAGGCATCTTTCACGTTAAGGGCTTGTTTATTTCTCTTAATTAAATCAAATTTAAAGATGAACAGCAGAAAATAAACAAGCACTTTTTAAGAAATGGACATACCAACCAATTCAAATCAATATAAATAAAACATGAAGTATAATAGCCATTAACCAAAAAAAAAAAAGACAAGACCCAACAAAACTAACAAATCTATACATAAGGATATGTCAGCAATTTAATCACTTACAGGCTCTCCTCGATGTCCTTCTAGGCCTGGAGATCCAGGCTGCCCAACTTCTCCCTTTAAAATAAAAAAAGACTTAGAAAACCAACCTTATTTGCATAATAAAAATAATTTTAAATAGTAAATTATATTTTTAATATAAGTAAAATTTCAAACAAATACACATTGAGACTTCACCTAGACATCCCCTAAAAGTATAAAGACACAGCAAGAAGTGTCATCAATCCAGTATTCCCTCATGCTGTGTCTGACAGCTATAAAACAGTTTGCAAAAAGAGATGAGAGACAATTTTCTTTTCACTCAGAACAGCAATTTCTGCTAATTTCTGTTTTTTCTAGTAGAAAAAATGCATAAAACAATAATAAACTGTTACTGTCTAATTGTTAGTATAAATAATGGTATGAAAAAATATTTCAAAGTACGTCAGAATACAGCCGTACCACAAATATTTATCAAAGTATGTATGATACTAAAGTATTCTGAAATGTTGAGTAATTCCAGAAATAGAAGCACATGAAAAAAAGGCAAATATATAGATGTAGATAGATATACACACACACACGTATAAAATAATCTGGCACTAATTAACTTAAATTATAAAAGCTGGACTTGAAGTAACAATGGGTAGCATCTGGGTTTCAAGCCATGTTTTTTCCACATTCTTTCCCAAAATGGATATTGTAAAAAACCAGGAAAGCGCCAGCAGAAATTTCCTTCAAAGACAGCCTGTTTGTTACTGTTCTGAATTTGATTACAGACCCAGAATGAAGCAATGTTTTATAGCAAGCAGATGTTTAAGTCAGGGTAACAAAATGTTTGAATGAAAAATATGGCTTCTATTAACTATTATATTATAAAATTAATAAAAACTAATGAGCATGTCATATTTTTTGTAGTACAATAATAAGGAAAATAGTCCAGAAAATGTCTTGCAGTTTAAATGTACACACATTCACACAATATACTGAATTTTCTGTATATTGCTTACAAGCATAAAACATATGCAAGTACTCTCCAAATTCATGCTTTAGCAACATAATGCTTCATTCTAAATCGCCACCAGTGACAGTTAAAATTTTAGGTTATTACCAGTCCATTTTATCAAATACCAGAGAAGAAAAAAATCTAATACCTAATTTTTTTTCCTACCTTCTACAGTACCAGAGAAGAAATTTCTCCTCAAGCTTAGCAATGACATCTGTGTATGTGTGTGTATGCATATATATAGGTATACTATATCTATATTTATAATATATATATATATGTAAAATAAGAGAGGATTCATTTGAAATGAATTCCTGGGGAGTAACCAAGCTCATACCACAGATAACAGAAGTCTAGTTGGGACAATTGATGGAGGATTGATTCAGCTGACCAGACACCAGGAGCTGAATTCCATTGCCTACACACAGACCTTTGGTCATATTTGAGATACCCAGTGGTATCTTGTCTACTCCCACTCCAGAAAGGCACTGGCTTACCATAGGACTTATGTCATATTTTTCAGCTCCCTGAGGATGTTTTGAACATTAATGCATTTCAAATGCACCAGGGGCTTTTTGTGTACGCAACTAAACTGATACCAATGAGTCTGCCTTCTCTGAGCTGATCTGCTCTCCAGACTCCATTGGCATTACCCGGGATCCACCTCATTGACAGCTGCTGCCTGGAAGGTTTTAGGTCTCTCACAGGTCTTGTGTCATATCTCCCTGCTGCATCAGATGTCATGGATATCCCCAGCTGCATCCCCAACTGCTCTACACAAGCATGGTCACAAAATGGAAAACCCAGTTCTCCAAATACAGCAATATGAATTTAGACAAATGCACTCAGAAGTACACTTGCACTTTTGGACACTGAAAGAACATTAATCTTGAGCAGCCCTAGATAATTTCATTATTATAAAAAAAAATCTTATAGGAACAAAGCTGCTGTTGAAAAACTTCTTTAGATCAATTCAACTGAGCATTTACATCACATATTATTAAAATCTTTTCCCTGTGAACTTAAAACTGATACTGCTAAATCGATGTTTTCACAAATTAGAACAGTGCAAACAACAACTTGGCAAGCAAAACGTCCAGTGAGCTCACAGACTGCAGTACATTATAGAAATACCACATCCTGTTGTCTTTTTTACAGTAGACACATACCTAGTTGACTTGAAAAACTGTCCTATGTTAAATACGAACAGCACTGCACAGTGAAGAGAATACAAACACAAACACTAATCCAATACTGAAGGTACTTTCCCCTAATTTTCCTGCAGCTCCCTTCAAAAGCAATTATGTTCTCCAGTGTATGCTTGTATATAAATCTCTTTAACAGAATCACAGGGTTAGAGAAATACAAAAGGATAAGGGAGAGAAAGTAGAAACAATCTCTAATGATCACTAATACACTCTTAATAAAAGCTTTGCCTCTGCTCACGGAAGAATTGAAAACAATGAAGTCTGCTTATTACTGCGGTAATCTTACACATCTCCCGGTAACACTGTTATTTTAATCTCCAGTAATTCTCCACAGGATAAACTGGGTATGTTTTCACCAGAGCAATGCTACTGAAGACTTTTACCAAGAACATTTCTACATACCTTGAAGCCAGGACTGCCTGGTAATCCATCTTTCCCATTGCTACCAGGATCTCCCTGTGGCAAAATTTAACAGTAATCAGTAGGTGAATTAACAAGGAAAAGTTAACAACAAATCATCTTCAGAAAACTTACAGATCGCCCAGGCATTCCTGGAAACCCTGTATCACCCTTCTCTCCTTTTGAACCCTGAGAAAAACAGGAAGCAAAAAGTAAATAGTGCTCAATGTTTATGCTGCAAATTCAATATATTTAACCAATAATTCATGTATGTTATTTCTTATTTTGAGAATGTACAGAAGATCTGTTTCTTTCTTAACACAGGCAGTTGTCAATTAATAACTATGACCCCATTACATAAACAAAAATATGCTTCAAGCTATAGAAATGCTAACACTGACCCTCTTTCAAATTGCTTAAAACTCTAGACTAAACACATGAAGAAAATATAAGGACAAATGAAAATATAGCTGTAAACACTGGATGGCCAAAATATGCTCTCTCCTATATAAATTACAGATTAAAACATCTCTCTTCCCATCCACTGTCAGCCTCACTCCTTTCATGTGCTCCTCTCCTCACTCACCTAACTCTTCTCCCTTTCTCTTGTTGGTTATATGTACTTCTATATTAAAAAACACAGACTTCTTTGCAATATAATTATTACATATGCCCCATATATGGTGTGTTACCCCATAGACATATTTACAAAAAAATACATGCATTTTGTGCTATGTGAAAATGAATTGCACCAATCCACTAACAGAATAAAGACAGTTCTCAAAGCATCCAAATAAGAAGAGCGCGAGTTTGATATTACTAAATGTAAATACATCCAGTAAAAGCAGTGAACATTTTTTCTGAGCTGTAAATGAAGAATTACGTTCTCTGTGAACACACGTTATAAAAACATTAGTTGTGCTGTCTGGGGTTCCCATGCCAGGGTCTCAGCAGGGGCAGCGGGGGCTCCGTGAGGGGAGGCCGGGCTGCCCCAGCCGGACACAGCCGGTTCCAGCTGGACACAGCCGGATCCAGCTGGATCCAAGCACCCACCACAGGCCGCGGCTGAGCCCAGCGCTGGGTGGCGCTGAGGAATGTGTTTAAGAACGGACAGAAACATGGCACCAACAAAGTAAGGAAAGAGGAGAGAAGTGACAGCTCTGCAGACACCAAGAAGAGGGTGCTGGAGCAGAGATTCCCCTGCAGGCTTTGGAGGGGGCCATGGTGGAGCTGTGGTAGCAAGGTGCAGCCCATGGAGACTCCATGCAAGACTGGGTTTGCCCTGAAGGCTGGCGGCCCAGGGGAAGGACCTGCACTGGAGCAGGTGAGGAGCGTGAGGAGCGTGAGGAGGAAGAGCAAAGAGAAGCTGTTAAAGACTGCCCAACCTTGCTCACTATCTCCTATCTCATGAAGGAGGGAAGTTGAGCCTGGGAGAACGCTGTGTGGAGGAGAAGGGGGTTTAGTTGTTTGGGTTTTTTTCCTCATTATCCAAACTTATTTTAGTTGTCAATAAATTAAATTAATTTTCCCCAAGTAGCCACTGTTTTGCCTGTGACAGTAACTGGCAGGTGATCTCTCTTATCTGGACCCTCAACCTTTTCCATCTTATTTACTCCCTTGTACTATTGAGAAGGGAGATTGAGAGAAATGCTTGGGGTTTGCACCAGGCAGCCAGTCAAGGTCACCCCATCACAGATACCAACAGCATTTTGCTTTAATTTATGATTATAAAGTCACTTGCCTTTTTTCCATATATTCCTGGCACTCCTTGATCTCCTTTAGGACCTCTTTCTCCCTAGAAAAAATGTATGTGAGCAAGTTAATTTTTAAAAGAGAAGTAGTTACATAAAGATATATATATAAAGTATACATGTATAGCAGACAAAAAGAAGGCAAAGAGTTCCATGTGATATAAAATACATGCTCAAGACTTAAATGCAAATCCTGACTTTGCCCAGCTTTCCTAGAGAAGGCCAGAATGTCCAACACAGATGATGAGACGATCCACAGCTTGCAGGCTTAATGCTTCTACTTTCTATAGAACCCACTTGTGATTCTCATTGCTTCAGTATAGGCAGGAACCTAAGCAAAAATTCAGCTCCTTGAAAAGGGCTGGACTTTTCTGAAGACCTTATTTGAAGAGTTAAAAATACAAATTTGGAAAAACTAAGAGGTAAATTCAGTTGAGTACTAACATAGATGAGCAAAAAATATCGGGGAAAATTGTTTTGGGGAATACACGCATGAACTGAACTCACTGTGATAGACCAGAACTGTCCTTCAAAGTGCTGTCACTCAAGTAGAATGACAAGAAAATTATATAATTGTTTTTATTTTTTAAAAACATTATTTGCAATGAAGAATCCTCTAAGTAGTAGTAAAATTGAATTAATATAAAATCCCATAGAACAAAACAGAAATTAAATAACAGGTGTTTCTATTGTTTGATATCTATGTAATGAAATCCCATGACAAGTATCTTCCCTAAATATCACCTTCATATCTATTAATTTTGAGTAATTCATCAAATGCTCTGACACAGTATTGTATTTAGACTTGTTTCCCCTTTAAATTAAACTACAGGGCAAGCTGAAACACTGGAATATTGTAACAAGAAATATTTAATTTCAACCTTTGGTGCTGGCATCCCATGTAATCCAGGAAAACCAGGTAGTCCACTGTCACCCTGAAATAGCAAACATATTTTAAGCCTTTGTATCAAAATAGTGGTAATATACTATAATAATATTCATATTATTGTGATCAGCAAATAGTGGAGGGATGTAATATATCACTGTATCACCTTCTTAACATTGGTATGATGACTGATAAGAGATTTTTGATCTTTAAAATTCAAATTCAAAATTCATTACATAAAAGAAAAAATCACTATATTTTAGACTAAATTAACTGTAACATTTTAGTAAGTCTTATAGAGGTTCAAAAGCAGCAATTTAGTTTTACAAGATGAAAAAGAACTCTGAAAATCTCTATAGAGCTATGATAACTCCACCATCCCTTCCTAATTCCCAAAGAATAAGGAAATTTCCTAGATCTGGAATGGCTTTGCTTCTTCCTCTCTTTGAAAATATCAAGACTGGCCTTATGAAATTTCTTACCAGCTTACTCTGGATGAGTGAAGTATTAAAAAATAAGATACTAAGTACCTTCTCTAAAAAAGAAACAAAATTAAACCAAAATGCACTTATAAATGGCAATTTGACAAATGAGATCTCATTTCAGTGGAAGAAAGAATCCACTTTGATAAAAGCAGTTGGCAATTGAAAAGACAAGGCAAAATATCAGGTTTTTTTATTGTTCTCAGAGGTGTCAGATATCAGGAATTCCAAACTTTTGCTGTTGGTACTGAAGATATTCAACTGACAATTTGTCTGCAAGTTCCCTTGAGCAATAACAACAAAATCCGAAATTACAACTTGCTGCTACTTGACTTGAAACAATAAAAGCAATCCAATTTCTTGTTTCAGTAGACAAGATCTACTTCACATGAGAAAACAACTCATCACAAAAATCATTTTTGGACAATCAGAATGTTTTCTTCCTGTTAATATCTACTTTTACATTGAACAACATATTTTTATTTTTTTAATATATTTCAGTCATATAGGAGGAACAGTGAACTATGCTTAGAAAGTTATTTCATACAATATTTCAAATTCTAAGACAAGGGTTAAACCAGGACATGTCTCAGTGCTGTTTATCAAAGCCATTCATGCCTAAGCAGATTTGGAGAGGCCTGTCATATATTTGCAGTAGGCAGGAACATGACCACAGGAATGACAGTTTGTGGGTTAATGCTATCACAATCTCTCTCAACAAATAAATATTAAAAGCAGGCAATGGAATGGAGCTGAAAAATCAGCAAAGGTTATAAAATTAACACTTCATGCATCCATTGCTTCTTAATGAAAAAGAATGGAGTCTCCATTTCTGCTCAGAAGTGGTGGTCAAATTATTGGATAAACTAAAACATTTGGAAATTGAAACAGTTTTAAATCAGCTACTAGAGAAACTTTACAAGTAATGGGGTGAAATAAAGAGATTAAAATTTGGGCTGAATTTCCAGGAAAAAAACTCTAATGGCAAGACCTAATTTACAATGGAAATGTTCTCTAAAACAGTGGTGGAAGCCCTATTTCTTGGCACATTTTAAACAAGGCTACACTGAGCAATAGGAAATATTCTATCTGTCACAACCCTGCACTACCAGACAACTGGAGTTTTTCACCAGCAGCATCTTAATTTCTACACATGGCCCAATACAGACTGATTGATTAGATTAACTTCTAAAAGCAATTAGATTGAGATGAATAAAGGACAGAACACGTAAGCAATTTTTCAGCTCTAACCATGAATTTGAGAATTCTGCTGAACAGTGATGAATTTAAGGACCTACTTATTGGGAACTTTAGAAAGAAATTCTAAGATCTGTTGGGAAAATAAATGCTTGTTTTACAGAAAGGGCTTTGAAGCGTTAGTAAACCAAAACCAAAATAACTGTCACCACAATCAGCTGAGAACTTTTCTAAACACAGGGCAGAAAAGTGAGGAAAGGGTGGACACAGATATTTACACATCAATGAGACTTGCCAAGGCAATACGCAGTTTATTCACTGTGTATGCAGAAGATCCAGAGTCGAGTTTATCCTGATTACCAGAAGGGAGCTACACGTAAGGTTCCACATCTGTCTATAGGTCCAACCTACTGGCTACACCTCAGTTAGAATTTTCCACAAAAAGTTTTGGTTTCAATTAGTCAGTGTTTTCTGATAAAAAGTGCCATCCAGGAATTCCTACCGAGGTTATCAGGATACTCACTTAAAGAGAAAAGGGATGAAAAGAGTTAAAAAGAAACCATTCTAACAGATGTCTGTATTGTGTTTCCATAGGTATAGGTATCCATACTTAGATACACTTTCTAAATATATGTTATTCAGTACAATAAAGCTGTTACTGGCAGTGCTAAAGCCTATATAATTTTTATTAGATAAAGCAGACCAGATTCAGAATTTAAATTTAGGATTCTTAGTCCTTCCTTATTATCCTTTTAGTAAACAATTCTCACAAAACACTCATGTAAAAATACTGATACTATTTCCTTTCCAACCAGAAATTATAAAAGGTAAGAATAAAATCCTTTTATCTACTATTCTTGTTTGGGTTCTTTTACCTTTGCCCCATCTTTTCCTGGTTCTCCCTTGATACCTGGCAAGCCACGAGGTCCCTAGATTGAGAAAGAAATTAACACCAGCTCAAATACTAATACAATCTGATACAGAACGAGACACAGAAATGTAACACAACATGGGCCAGAGACCAATGTGTCAGCTGCCCGATTCCAGCTTTTTGGTAACTGCACACAAAAGCAGAACCAAGTGCAGTGTGTACCCAGCTTGGATGAACATGGCACACTGTCATAACCCATACCTGAGGAACACCAAAACAATTTTTTGTTCTAACCAAGGACCACACCAGGAAAAAAAAGGAATGTCACACAGCCTGAACTAGCCCAGAGATGTCCCTTTCAATTGTCCATCAGACAGCCTTCACGCATGCCGTGTTGCAGGCTTGCTCTTGGCCCCAGCATGCTCACAGGTACTTAATTCAACAAATGAGTAAATCCTTGACTATCGAATGGATCATGCCACAAGTAAAATATAGCACAGGTTTCCAACAACTGTCTCAGTACGGACTACTAAATTAATACAATGAAAAATAATTCTCCTCCATCAGTCTGGGCTTTATGTGAAACCTTGTTTTGGACGTATGAATTGTGGGCAAACCATCGCCATGACAAGACTTCAGATCACTGTTACTGATTCACAGAAAAATTGAAGGAACTACTGTTTGGCTTCTGGATCAAGACAAAAATGTCTAAGCTGCAGCTGAGTCCATCTTCTAGAGGCCTTACCTAGCACTGTTTAGATTTGCAGGCTAATTGTCAGCCTACCTTCAAACCCAAAGCCATGTGAATTTCAAAGCAATTCACCCTGATTTCATTACACCCCTTGAGCTCTCTTCATTCCCACACCTCAACTCTCAATGACAAACAAGAGATGTTGAGAGAGACTTGGCAGGATTTGTCTCAGATACTCAAATTCTAGGAATGAAATAAAAACTTACTTGAATCCCTGGAGTTCCTGGGATACCTGGAGCTCCTGCTGATCCCTGGTATCCCTAAGGAAAAGAACCAAGACTTGTGACTTTTCAAAAGCAACATACACAAATTTCCAAAGACCAATTTAAAGAAAAATCAATCCTCCTGCTTACTAGAGAACTTTTGTCACAACCCTATAATTTTAGGTCACAGATTTTAGCAACTGCTATCACAATCATACATTGGGATTTAGATTTCAGCTTTCAAAAGCTTTCATATCTGCAACTGAAATTCTCAGCCTCCAGCCTTTAGCTAAAATCAGTTATTTTAGAATTGTTGCACAAAAGCATAACAAATATATTTTTTTATTTTCCACTGAAGAAAAAAAAATTAATCCACATATGTAGACACATTTTTTTCTCTCTCTCTTAAGAAAAATAGCTGAAACATGCCAGGACTTTTAAAGGCTTATATCCAGTTACAGAAATAAGTTTTAACAAACAAGGTATGTTCTAATACATTATGCAGCTAGTTTTATAATATCTCTAAATAACAAAAATTCCATTCTTGATACTAAGCACTTAGCTATGAACTTGAAGGTATATAACAGTCTATACAAATAAAAAAAAAAATTGAATGACTGGTACTACAAAAAGAAATACTAAATAATTCATGAGTTGAAAAGAGAATTTCAGGAATGCTTTACTAGAAATCAACATTGGCAGAACACGAGAACCTTTACAGAATCCAAAAAACATGTCTATGTTTTGATAGATTTGATTCAATCAGTACAGCAAAGATGGCCAATTTTCATGCAAATTTAACAAGGACTTTAAAGAATCCTTTAAGAAAGGCAAGTTACTAAAGAATAAGAATTTTACATAGCTCCTTTAAAAACATGTCCTTGCAGTGGACAAAATGAGCTACCCAAGAGGATTTTTTTGAGAAAACATATAAAACAAGAGAAATTGTTCTGTAATACTCTGAGGCTATTTGGTTTAGATACTTCAACAGGCAGACAAAACTAAATTTGATAAATCCCATTAAATGGGCTATCCAATTTCAAATACCCAGAATTTGATCTTGATTTTAACTGAGAGAAGTAATAATCCTATTTCCAAATGGGTTTCAATCTTAAAACCTTAGCACCAAATTTCCTGGGGTGATTTCCACACTGGTAAAAAGGAGCTCATAGAACCTTTTCAATACAAGGGAGACAATGTGTTTGTCTGATTTCTTCTTTAAATCAGTCAGAGCTTCCTAGGAATAATAAACAGAGCTAAAATTATTTACTGGGTTAGATACAAGAGAGTCCTTGCTGTGCCCTCTTCCCAAAAGACATTTGAGTAGTTGCCCAATGAGCCAGCTGGTAATGTTTAATATAGAAGTAAACAGAATTCTAGGTCTCTGTCATACATGGTCCCTTTACCAAGCATTTTACTTTTAGTGCTCAAGGCAGTTCTAGCAAAATCAGCTTTAGCTGTAAATGGTATAGTATTCCCAGAGTGTTTATAGGCCTGCTGGGTAGCTGAAACAATTCACCAAATCAAAAAATGCCTCTGAAAGTTTATTCATCTTTTTTCTTCTAAAAAACAAAAAACAAACAAACAAAAAGTATGACTTTCTGTAGGATATACTTCTATACAAATAAAACTTCATTTCATAATTTAGATCTCTGTAATACAATTTCCCTTCTTCCTCTAACTGAGCAGGGGAAGAAGTAGAAGAGGACAATTTCCTGGATGAGCTGAATTTCAAAATCTCAAGATGAATGGAGGACAGCAAAAGATTTTTCAGCTTACAAAACTGCACGTTTAGCTCAGGGCTAAATATTGTAACGTGATTTCAATACAAATCAAACACACTGTCAATGTGTTCTTTTAATGGAAAGCTGGAAGAGAGAATATTCAAAAGGAAATTCACAGAAAGTCACAAAAATTAAAACCAATATCTGGTACAAATAACATAACAATTGTTTGGGCAAGTTAACTAAAAATATAATAAAATTTTTAAAAAACAGATTTCATAAAACTGGATATATATTTGTATCACTACTCCTTTTGCAGTATGCATCGTGAATCTACATGCTAGTGCCTACACATTTTTTGCACTAAAGTCAGCTCAAATCCTCTTTCCCTAGTCACAAAGCCCTCAGTAGGAGTACCTGTGTGACATAAATACATAAGCTGTAAGAACAGCAATGCCATAGCTGCCATTTTATGTAAAAGGGACAGAAGTGAAAATTCCATTTTCAAGTGAGGAGTTCAGGACTCAAATTTTCTTTCAAATAGGGTGAACACACTAAATTTGCCACCAAAAATAATAGTTTTTATCTGGGCTTGGTCTTCTCTCATGAACTTTTCAGAAGACACACAAATAGTGTGAGAAATATTATAGTTAACTCTAAATTTGATATTCAGTTTAGAATCCAGTTGCCTAAATACAGGCAGCTCCTGCCATTTGAGATTCCTAAGACACCCACCCAGTGTTAGACAGCGGCACAAAAAATTTGGGAGGCATTAATTGTCTTGCAGCATGGGCAAGACAAAGTACCATACAGCATAAAAATCCCATACCTTTTGTGGTATATGTTAAGTACCTGTTGACTATTCTGAGAATTTAGACACCCTGTGTCGCTGTGCCCATTTAAATACTAAATGTATGTCTCTTAATGTGAATCCTTCCTGTAATGTTTCATCAATATTGTCAGTCAGCACTACTCCACATTCATTATCTTACATCAGTTCATCTGAAATCAGGATTATACAAAATTTCCCTCTCAGTTTACTGTTGTGAGAACAGTACTGATCATTTTCTAGTGCCTGAAAGTCCTTAAAAGGAAAGTGATAAATAGCAGGACATTGAGGTTAGTTTTGTCCCAGATTGCTGGGCATTTGAAAAAAAACACAGATAAAATGAAACTTTGGAATTTAAAGAAAAAGGCAATAATTTACAAATAATTCAAAGGAAAAAAACTGAACACACTTCTTAGGTGAAAGAACTTACATAAAGGCCACAAAAAATTAGCAATACTGTCATCATCCTAACTGGAAAAAAAAGCTTAGTTTGTTTGTAAGGAAAAAAATGGAGCAAGAAGGACATGTGACAAGTACTAATTCAAAGAACTCTGGGTGCAATATCAGAGGAAGCCTCAGAAGTATATCTGCAATGCATTTGCACACCTAAAGGACAAAAGTTCAGACAGCATTCGTAGGCATATCCCGTCTGATAAAGACAAAATAAAAATAAAAATAGAGGCTGTATGTATAAGGCAATGACAACGGCACTGCACACTCCCTTAACAAAAAGCTTTTGGAGTCAATGAGCAGCATAAACAACAAAGGTACAAACATGGGATTACTTGGGAAAGACAAAGGGAGAAGTAAGCAAGCTTACTTCTTGGGCTGGGAAGGAACCATGGATCAACAGTAACAGTCTAAAGATATTCAAGGACTGTAAACACTAAGCAAAAATAACTCTTTACGGTGATGTAACTAAGCATAATGGAATTCAACTGCAAAAGGAAAATTTAACTTGGTGTTAGGAAAACACCCTGAAGTCTGCAGACCTCTCGCGGAAGCTTCTTGCAGAAAATCTTTTAAGCACCATTATTTAAAGTATTATAAGACAAGTCTATGAACTCTTCATAAAATACATTACATCTTAAAGAACAGAAATTGTTGTAACTATGCAGACATGTATCCATGTTTATTATTTCTACATTTCATTGCACTTTCCTCCATTAGCAGCTCCATCATCTGCCACGGCTTATAACTCAGAGCCCCTAGCAGTGTATTTTCCCTAAACACGATGTTCTCAAATAGCACAGAGGAAAAAAGGTCCACCAAGATCATTAAATAAAAGGTCATAAATCCAGCTTAAAAAGCTCCCAAGCTTCAGGCTGTTGGGAGATAGGATGATAAACCAAGGGAGTCTAACTTCCTGCTCACTGCTTAGATGTTCATCCTTATCACATCCTCTGCCTCTGGCATCTGCTGCAGGTAGTGATGTGGTCTTTTGTCTGAACTCTATAACTGTCCCTGAAGCACAAGCCAGCATCAGGCATCGCTCTGATTTCAGACTTGTAGGTCTCAGGGAAGCTGGTACATGGCTGTATGAGAACAGAGCAAAACGATTTCCTCTGACAATAACAAGGCCACAGTGTTACTGAGGAATATGTCTTTTCCTGGAAAGCATTTCACAGCTGAATTATCAACTCTGTCTGAGAAAGTTTTCTGGAAAAAGTAGCTGTGGAGTTTATAACAACTTAAATCCCCGGCAAACCACCCAATAGCACAGGAAATTCTATGCATATGTGAAACTATTACCCATTTTTATTCCAAAAATATTGTTGAAATAGTTCATCATTGCTATTATAGTTACGTATACATCATAAAAGATTTGGCCTTTAGCTGGTCACTAAATATTAAACTCTAGTTAATACAGCTGTAATTATGTTCTATAATACTTTAAAAAATATATTGGAAAGATCAGAAATTACTTACTATGTGAGATTTTTGATACCTTATGAACTCCTTATCAGTCTCACCCAATTTTTTTTAAATTGCTTATTTTTTTCTCATTTCTTATTTTATTTTCTTGTACATACTGTAACAACAAGACAAATTGATCCAAACTTTCATGAATGAAACTAGATGGAACACTGGAAAATTGTCCAGATTTGCCAGCTCCATGGTTCTTAGTTCAAATTTGACAAATAAGTGGGTTTTTTCAATTTCTGTCAGCAGGCTGATAACCCATCACCTCTATTAACCACAAGTGATCACTGCATAGATTCTGATAACTTATTTTTCCCCTTAACTTGAGTTTTTCCCCGTACAGAAAAGGCATCCTTTGAAATAAAAAATGGCTTTGTGACCACACAGTCAGGCTGCTGAGTGCTTCTAGAGCCAGCAATCACTCCAGCTGCTTCTTTCTGATTAATAATGTTCATTAAAATGAGTTCCATTTGAGAGTCAAATACTGGTTTTATCCTTGCACTTATTTATCAGTGCTTTTTTCTTGACTAGACAATTTATTAATTTCAGGTTTGGAATTACATTTTTGGTTGAAAAAATGTGTTTTCATTACTTATGCTTCTCACTTTCAGTCTTTTTTACAGTTCCTTTAATTGATCTTTTCTGTATGTATCAGAAGATAAACAGAGGTGGCAATTAAAGGGAAAAAACAATGATACTCTAAACAAAACTAATAAAAATAAGATTTAAGAAATGATTGAAAATAAGTCATGGTTATGTTCACTTCCCCAATTATTAGAGCAAACTATTTTATGGGATAAGACCAGGTAAACAATTATGTTCTGGTAAGACTGAAGATATTAATAGGAATTTTTTTCAACTTCTCTGAACTAAAACTGACTTTAAGTATTAAAATAATATAGCCATCCCACAAACAGCAAACTAAATTTTATTACATGTTTTACTCTAAAACACAGTTTCATATAGTAATAAAAATGCATGCCTAAAACCCTTCTCAGAGGAAGAAACATTTCGTTGACCAGTTATACTGTTCCAAGAAAATTAATAACAGATAGACAAACTGGAATGACTTTAGAGAAGGACATAAAAATGTGTTTAGGAACAGAAAAGACTGACTTTGCAGGAAAAGCTTTTTGTGCAAAAGCCATTTGATTAAACAAGTCTGACTACACAACTACCTGTAAGCCTATCGTGCTGTCTGAATTAAAAGCTTGTTTCTCTGAGTTCCCCGGGACATAAAACTAAAAAGATTCATATGAGCAAAGTTTCCCCAAACAAAAAAAAAATCACTGACAGCACAGAAAATGTGCTAGTTGTATTAGCAAATACAAAAGTAAAGTAGAAAGAAAAAGACAGATAGAGGAATCTGTTTTCCTGCACAGTGTATCTAAAGGGTCTCTCACCATTCACGGCTAAAAAGTCACCCGGAATGCACCCAAGAATCTACTGTAAGGAAAAATAATGTATTGGCCAGAGCTGCAGATGATCTAATTGATTTGCAATTATGTCCTTACAAAGAACAAGTGCAAAAACTACAACTGATATTTCAGAAACATTAGTCAGTTAATAAAGCTATAACATTTAACTGTAAGCACGCCAAATAACATAAGTTCTTCTGCAAAGTGATACAATTTCTCCTTTAGTGGGGCTTTTTGATTCCCATTCTGAGATACTTTAGGTAATCTTTTTTATGTTCAGTTATGCCCATCTATGCACATTATGATTCACTAACAGAAAGAAATAAGCCATAACTGACAGGTTACAAAGTTACAGTAGGGCTACAGTATCAATTTATTTCTCCTTCATTACTCATGCTGTTACAAATTTCAGTGCTTATGGGAAGATAAATAGCCTTGAAGTGAAAACCTGTTCATAAAAGTATGAGAGTCATAACAAATTGTTTCTAAAACAATACTGTTGTAGCTGACTGGATACTTCAGAAATGAAGTCTTAATCTATTTGTTGAAAGAGAGAAGAGAAACTGACATTTCCCTACCAATACCCAGTTCATTCTGCCTTCATTAAAACTTACATGATTATCACTTTATTTTTCAAAATATCAGACTTAGCTGGATTAAAGGCAGCTCTGCTATGCTTATCAATACTGCAAATCTATTTTCAGAAATCAGCGTGTGATGGACACCTTCTCCCATTCAACTCCAGGTTCAGACCGTTTGTATAATTGTCTTTTATAGGAGATCAGAACACTCTTCATAAGCTTTAGCACCACCAGTTCTCAACTGAAAAGCTATTCTGATTAAATACACTTCCCCAGCTTTGGATACTTTAAAACCTGTATTTTCAGGATTGTCTAAAATCAAAATGCAGTATTTTAAAGCACTGATAGTTTCAATTTAGATTATCATCCCTGATTCTGGTTCAAAAAACCTCTGAAAATAATAGCTATCAAAAGCTGTTTAAGAGCGAAAGTGTAAAAACATTTTATATCACAGGAAAAATAAGGATATTTGCTTGTGGGACTGATGAAAAATTCATGTATGCACCCCTCATCTGGGCCATCAGGGTTACCATGGTCAGGTTTCCATATAAAAAGTCCCATATTTTAAAACAGAAATTTTCAATTTTTAGAAACAATTACTTGTTTTCAGCATCTATTTTCATCCTGTTAAACTAACTCTGCTTACAAATGGAAGCACCAGTTCGATTTGTTGAATGAATCTGTTTGGAACTACAAAACATCCACATTTTCAACATTTTACATGTATATCTACATATTTTGATTGACTACTTGAGGTAGCCTACAAAGAAATTACATGAACCAAGCAGCAAGCCCTGAAAAAACCAGATAGGATTTTAGGTGACCTGAAGAGCTTTCTAGTGAAAAAAATCCTTAAGGAGTAAAGACTGAAGGTGGTAAAATAACTGCTGCAAAGTAATGCAAAGACCAACAGAAGCACTCAGCCTGTTCTCTGCTTTACAACAGTACCTAAATCATATTTACAGTATTCTACCTTGAAACAAAACTAATATCATTGACATATTCATACAACTGCTACATGCAGATAGTGCTTAAATGGCATTCAGAGTTTCAAAGAATGGAGACAAAATTATCTAAATTTCAAAAATCTAGTATCAGTGTTGCATGTTTTTTCTCCTGTTAGTTTTACATTTACAATATATGACTAAGTTTTTAGTACTCACAGGCTTACCATCTGGACCAGGCAGACCAGGATAACCGTGATTCCCAGGCTGCCCAGGCTCACCCTGTGGAGAAGCAACATGTGAACACGCAAAATATATAAGCATTTTAATATTATAAGAGTATGTTAAAATTAGCATAATGAACCTTAACCCTAGCACATCCCACAAAACAGTCTCTACAAGCCCAGAGGCCTACTATTGAGGAGCAATTCCTACAGTGAAAAAGAACTAATCTTTTTGGGGAAAATTCTCCTCAACTTCTCCCCAGCTTCTTGTGCAGTACTTGGAGAAGTGAGTCCACACGTGATTACAGCACGTTTGACCCATCCACTCAAAAGCTTTCAAGTCTTTTAACATTTTAATGGCCAGAAATAGAAACACTTTTCATCAAATAGATGAAACAATCTGTATTAAAACTTCATTAATGAAGTAGTTCTTTTCTGAAGAAATCTCTCACTTGCTTTAGCTGAGTCTAATTCTTAAGATAAAAAAAAAAGGCAAGAGACAGGATTAAAACCTGCAAAATAATAAACTCCTCTCTACCAATTGCTGTCTGATATTAAAAAAAAAGACATTTTTGAGATTCCCTCTTTAAAGTCCTTTGCAATTATCTTGATAATCACTGTTATTTAAAGTAAAAGAAAATCACTGTTTTTAAAGTAAAAGAAAAGTTGCTTCTGAAGGCTTCATATTTATAGTGCGACAGCAGGAATTTAAAATCCTACTCAACATATCCTCCTAGAATATTGACTTTTTCTGTTTATTTTACTAACAGCTTTGATTTGAACTCAGCAAAATCCACTAAGACTTGATCTATAAAACCATTTTACTTCTGCAGGAGTGTTAAGCAGATACTGATTTCTTCAGCCTCATCCATCAACAAACCTGTGGGTCAGTTCAATTTGTAATTGTAACTGCAGAACTGTTAGAAACTGGGACGATATTAGAAGGGAAACAGGAAACTATTTTTCAGTGTGACTGTGAAAAAACATCTTTTCACATATAAACCACAGAAGTGTAATGCTGAACTAAATGAGAGAGAATATACAATAATGTCTCTTTTGAAAAGCACAACAGTTATCATTTGCTAAATTAATAATAAGTTTCCCAGAATTACTGTCATCCGAATTAAGAAGTCCAGGTTTGGGATTTGAGAAAAAGAAACTTGTGTTAAAATATACTATTTAACTGTGAAATTTTGTGCTTTTAACTTGAAAAGCTTAAAATATCAGTTACTTCAATTTTGAAATAGTTTGGATTTAATTCAATTTATTGTACCCCATTAATGTCACAAACACAAAAATTAAGCTTAAATTCATATGGCTCTAGTGTCCCCTATTCAAAAGTTAATAAATACTGTAAGTGAGATAACCTATTCAATCTTAAATTGGGTTCCTTTTCACTTTCTGCAGCCTTTTGTATTAGGCACCATCTTGTCACCTGTATTATTCAATTATCCCCAAACAAATATTACAGTGCATTGTAGCTGAAAAATTGCTTGTAAGGCAGTAGGTATAGGTCATCCTAGTTCTGAAATTTCACATTCCTTCTTACTTTACAGGAAGCGGTTTTCAATTCTTTTAAAATTATAAATACTTCGTTCTCTCTCTCTCTTTTTCTCTAATATGATAAAAAGAGAATAAAAAAAGGTAAAAGACCACAGAAATTCTATTACATGAAACAGTAATGATGATCTCTGTGTTGTGGATTTCAATTCCCTGATCAGAAACCTTTTCCACTATATCAAGAAGCCTTTCAACTTGAGGTAGCTACAGCATACTGTAACCTCTTATGATGACAGTAGAGAAGGTTTTTATTCATTTGCTTAATGAAAGACAAGTGATTTGGGGTTTTCTTTTCTACACTTATACATAATTCTGTAAGCACTGCTTAGCACAGTTATTGAGAAAGGTACCAAAGCAAAATACTGGGGATTTGAGTTTGCCATGTTAGACTTCTGCAACTCTGGTCTAGCTCTCATTTTAGCTCTTCAACACTGAAAGGAGGTCATCAGCACAGCTAATGTGGAACTCTCCCAGTAAGCATCTAGTTCATTCTTTTACAAAGAAAGAAGGAATGTCCCTCTCCGTTAAAAGACTTTTGTTAGAAAATCATTTCATTGTCAAACAATTAGCAGTGCAACATCATTTGCTGAGGAGTAGCAAGGAAACACAGGTCATACATGCTCAACAAGACAGAACAGAGACTTACTTTGGGGCCTGGAGGTCCCTGCTTTCCTGGCGGGCATATGCAGGGGGCAGGTGTTGAGCCTACATCACTGGGACCATTCATGCACTACCAAGAGTGAAAACAGCCATAAGCACATATGCCAAAGGCACTCAACAAACATATCATAACACTATATGAAGCTGACTTTCCTTAGGCTGCCTTTCACTTAGGTCCTGGCATTCACTCCCTTGTTTAGCTGGAACTTCTGCTTATCTGAATATTGCCCTCCAATTACTTTTAATGTGTGCAATCATTTTATCCAGAATAAAAATTTAAAAAGTATGTACCGATATTGGGCTGATGCCTGTAACTTTGTTTTTTCACAAATATTTTGTCATATAGTTTGATAATTTTAAATTTTGCAACATGAAAGACTCTTCTCCTAACTAATTTATATTCATAATTTGAAGTGTGATCAATTCTCAAACATAAAAATTTAACTTAAAAATGTGTTAAATTATGTAATAAATAATACATATAGCATAATAATAGCCAGCCTGAAAAGAAGATAACCCCCAAGTCTCCTACCTTCTAGGCATGTGCTCCAACTATGAAGCTACTTGAGTTGAGGAGGGACACACCTGCTACCATCGACTCCTAAAGGTCACTAGTCCTGGTCCCCAGAGTGCCCATCCTACAAAGACCAGTAGGTGACCTTCTCCAAGCCATGCTCCCTGCAGCAGTAAACACTAAACCTTGGCAGATCACATAACTGTCTAGAAACTTTTTTTTTTTGGTGATATTTACTTCTCACCATTAAACTCCCCATAAAATCTCAGTGCTTTACTAAGGCAGGCAAGGGCAGAGCTACGGAATCAAATCTATTATAGGTACATCTGTGTTAAATCTATATGTTAAAGTTAGATTCATCGAATTCTTTTTCACCCATGAACCCTAACCCAGCAAGTTCTTAGAGCTATGCAAAGGCAAATATCTAAGAATCCAAGCTACAAAAAAAAAAAAAAGTATTAGTTATCTAAAACTTTCCATCGTGTTTTACTCATATTTTCTAGAATAATGACACTTTTTAAGATGTTTTTTAAATAGAATTCTTTCTTGGGGTCAAATGATTGATCAAAATGCAGATCCATGTTTCCTTTGCAATGGTACAAGTTGGGAGTTAAGGGAAGGTTAGGGAAGCTGTCATGTTAAGCCTTCAGATAAGCTCCTGTTCAGGGAGTTCCCACTGAGATGATGCAGGTAACAGCTACCTGACTGTGCCTACTCTCCATCCCTATGCAAGTGTCCAGGCCTGCAAATAGCAGCAATTAAATCAAACTGAAGGAAAACATCAGCCCATTTATTCTAAGAAACCTGTGTTTTTTTTCAGAAAAAATATTTTTAATTTGTCTACTGACTAGAATTCAAGCAATGGAAGTCCAGCACTCTTAAGCTTAGCAAATCTCTGTCCCCTTTTGAAAACAAAGTGTATATTACCTAGAATATTAAGAAGCTTATATAAAGTCAAATACTACCTTAAACTGAGTTTGAGTAGTTTAGGATCAAGCCTACCTCTCCATTCTGAAAAAAGAAGAAACACAGTTTAAGAGTATAGCAATATTTCTAAAAAGCAAAATCCATTTATTTGGAAAAACTATCAAAACCAATCATATCTTATGGGCTGTAACTGTCAAGAAATTATAATTCAAATTTTTAGACTTTCTGAGACTTATGTGCAGCTGCTGTCAATGCATATGAAATTAATTTAGCTAACTGTGTTTAAGGGTTTGTCAATGGGAGTAATCAGTAGCAATGTTTAAAAGACAATGACAGAATTAATACTAAACCACATCAATATTTACACACTAAATGTTTATATTTGGGTGAAACCTTTTACAAGAAGTAACTTCTCATCAAAAATGCCCACTGCTTATTCATTCATGTCAGAGAATGCACCACAGTATTTCTGAAATCTCTGATCTCTGCCTGAATCCAGCATCTGGGAAAACACAGAGCAGCACAGAGGCAAGGCTGGCTTTTTCTTGCTTTCCTGTGACTGCATTAGACTCTGCTAACAACTGATTTTTTTCCAGTAGATACTACAGAACAATCCAACCCCCAATACTTCAGCAGAGCAGCCATGAAATTGTCTTAATAGTTTAGTAGCCACCATTAGCTGCACTGTCCACAGGAGTATTCTAATGCACGTAGTCACTGAAGATTTCACACACACACAGCTTCCTCTGTATTCAATTTTCAGCTTAAGCAACCCCTAGAGAAAGTTCTCATTTTCTGTGGATCATAGAAGGAGCTTAAAATTACTATGCAGCTAGGTATCTCTGGGAAAGGGGATTAATTTGGGCTGTAATTAGTACATAAAGCCTCTACTTATTTCAGGAACTCTGACACAACCACACTCTGACAGAATACAACCACAAACCACATATTCCCCCTTGAAGATCATCCAACATTTCTATTTTCTGAAGGAGTCCAGAATTTCATGGGTAAAGTCCAAATTTAGTTTACAACAACAGCCAGTGAAACTAAAATGGCAAAAAGCAATCTTTTGGCTTCAACTCCCTTGATAAATTGCAGAGAACATAAGATATGACAGACTTTTCAGTGTTTGCTTTCTTTATGCAAAATATTTTTCATTTGATTACTTCTCTTATCCTACTTTTAATTCGTAATGAGCAAAAAGATATGTGGTGCAGTTAAATAGCCAAATACTTTATTTTCATCAAGATTCACAGCTAATTTTACAAAAGTGTCTCTGCACCCATTAGTTCTTGACACACAGGGTCAGAGTTCTGAACAGCTAATAATCCAGTCACCCACTTGCTGCTTGATTGAAAGTTGTGACTTTTGAAAAAGCCCTGATAAGGATGCAATAGACACACTGGCCTCAAAGAAAAAGAAAAACAGACTAGCTGGCAATCCATGCCAGACTGACAAAAAATAAAATCTGGACACTGGAGATTCAATGGTTCTATTGTCAAACCAGCAAAATGACACTAAATCAAATCACAACATGAGGATTTTGGGTCTATATGGTAAGACACTGGAGGCAGATAATCTTTGGCTCAGTTTGTTTTAGACACCAAACAAAGGAGAGTATTTTTAATCTGCATGTATAAATCAAACTCTTGCTTATGCTTTGAGATTGGAACTGAATGCTTAAATGTGGCTCTGTCAGTCATGACTGGGTTCTAAATCTGTTTGTGTATGTTTTACATTTCAGTGCATAATTGAGGACCATGAGAGGGCCAAAGAGAGGCCCAAGAAAGGGCCAAAGAGTCCCCATAAACTTCCTAATTGTGTACATGAATCATAAAATCCTGATTTTATTTCTGTCTTATCTTTAACATATTTCTTGTAATCTTGGCAACATTTCACATAATGGGATATTTATCACAGACCTCAGCATAGATATTTCTAAAATGAGAAGGTGATATAGAAATACAGTTTTGCTGATTATGTACCAAAATTTCACAGATTAAATGACCTGACAAGTAGCAAGGAGTATATCAGAAAACTTCAAAAGTCTTATTGAAAGAATTTTACACTGAAAGAAACTAGAAGTTTTATTAATCTATAATGCTTTAAATCTGAAATTTTAAGAGAGGATGATGAGATTCTTCTATATTCATATATATATATATATAAAAAATTTATACCTCTAAATGCCTAAACTAAAACAACTTGTGAAAACCTTTGTGAAAAAATAAGGCTGAAAACAGACAAGGTCTGTGTCACTTGATATTTCACAGGTAACAAGCATGTGTTTGCACCGGCTGAATCAATATAGTGTAACTTATTTTAAAACTTCATTAAGTCAGATTTAAATGGGGATTTGTGAAAAAATTACAAGTAGTCCTCAAAAGTTCATCTATCATACTCACAAATCCTGGGATCTCACACACTGTTTCTCGATTGTTTTGCTCTGGGTCACAGTAGATTCGCAGTTTTTGTATATCAAACTGTAATTCAAAATGTAAGAGACTCTTTAGAGGTCTGTGTGTTCACTAAAGTTAAAAATCAATTAAATATATAGACATATTTTTAGGCTACTCACAATGATTCATATGTGCAACCAATTAAACATACTGTAACAGAATGATTTAAATAAAAATAATCAATCCAAGAATTTTTTTCAAAATAACAGACATCACAATCCATATTCCTTGGCAATAAATCCAAACACATGCAGCACAAACTACACTGGCTGCCAGTATCATTGAGGAAACAAGTTAATAGCACAGGCAAACCCAACCTCTTTCTTTTTACCTTAACAGACCTGGGAAGATGTTTCTGCACAGACCTGCTCATATTAGATGTAGGATTAGTAAATTCTGATGAAGCATCAAAAGGCATCCCTAATGTTTCGTGTTGAATATATAATATAAATCTTTAAAAAGCAACCAATAAAACCACTGGCATTAGGTAAACAAAAGTTTGTGCCATTCTGCTTTGTTGCTATATTCCTAAATAAAATGAAATCACTGTCAGTTTTTCTAGCATAAACTATCATGACTGCATAGCACAGAGAAAGAAACTTGACCAAAATTTTCCTCTTTTACCAACATCACGCATACATGGATAGAAGGAAATCATATGCAAATGTCAAGCACAGAGGAAATTCCCTACTTTGAGACAGTCTTTCCCAAATTCAGGCAACCACATTGCATCAATTTTTTCCTTGAAATCAGTGACACCAATTAAGCATCCATGTCACAGGATACATCACTTGTGCTAAGTCCTCCTGACCATTTTTGTGCTCTCTTAAGTATTACAATTTTGTATACTAAATTTCAATCTAATGTAAATTAGAAGAGTAAGCTCAAGAAAACGGAAGATGGAAATGCAATGTTAACCTACAGCAGAATTACTGAATTACTGTAGTTTTAGCATATGCCTACCTGTACTGTTTCCTCCTTTCCAGAATACTTTCCTATTTGGGTTAGGCCACTGATGTAAATACCCAAAACAGGATGTAATGGCTTCGTTTCAATTTCTTGGCCATCTATATACAAAGTTACAAAGTCTTCTGTTACTAAGAGACGAATTTGATGCCAGCCTTCATCAAACAATGTCTAAGAAAAATGAAGAAAACAACATTGTTTAAAAATGTCTTCAATTTAAATAACAATAAAACCGCACTTCAACAATCAAACCACTCTTAATAGTTGAGATGACCAAGGCTGCAGGTTTTCCATACAAATACTTCTAGACTGTATAGGCAAATAAAGTATTGCCAAGTAATATTGTAATTTAAAATTTGGCAATTGGTGATAATCAATCCCTATTTCAGAACTGTTTTATAACTCACACTGATTTTTTTTTTTTTTTAGTCTATTACCTTGAACATGCTCAAACCTATATTTGTTAAAAATATGAAGCCAGAAGCTTATTTTTCAGCAAGGGTATAATGTCTCAAACACTTCAGATCATCAATCATGTTGAAAACAAATCAGTACTTGAAAGTCTTTCTACTTAATCTCTTATGAAAAAAAAGATGGTGTCATATTGGCAGAAAGAATCCCAATACTGCAATGAGCAAACCAGACATTACTCTCACAAAACCCCAGGCTTCTAAAACTTTCAAAAACAACCTAGCTTTTCAACCAAGCCTAGCTTAGATGCTAAAGTGCACAGAGATTAATCCCACACTAAATTGGTATTTCATAAGCTGAAACATACATCTTTCACTATGCTATAAATCTGTCACCTTTTTTAGACCTAAACAGAAATTACGCATACTTCATTTAAAAATACACACCCTTTGAAAGCATTTCTATTTTATATTTTTTGCAGATTGTATTTTTGTTTATTTGCAATGGCTCTCATTACAAGACAAACAACAGGACACAATAAATAACATTTCCATTTTCCAGTGAAAGCGATAAATTATCGTAAAGGTTTATTAAAGAAAAATTGTAATTAAGAGGATATTGATATTTATCGTGTGTTTAGAGACATATAGGTCTAAAAAAGCCATGAAGTTATTGTTCTTAATAGCAAGGCAAGCATGGAGAAACACAAAACAAAAAAAAGCACAAAAGTTGTATTTTCATGGTGAAGTTCATGGATACCTGAGACTGCTTGAATAAGATTTGTCATTGCAGCTCCCAGAAACAGATAAATACAACTTGATTATTGACTTGAAACTGAATTTTATAACAGTTTCAGTAAATCAAGTTTAGCACAGCTTCTTAAAAAAAAAAAATATTTTGACTACTAATAATTACAAAAAGGCAGAGGAAATTTGGAAACAAAAAGCAAAAATTCTCCATCCAGTAACAGAAGGATAAAATACCTCTCCCTAGAAAAAGCTTAGTAGTTAAGACCTATTCCTTGGATAGGACTCCTCCCTTCATTGAGGATTTATATTTAAAATTCCTTCAGCTTGATTTGGAGTAGGGATTTGAATGCAGGCCTCTGCTTCCCAGAAATGTTGAACCCACTTGGCCATGAAGTGCTCCAGCAGCAAATCTTTCCCAGTCTTTGTCTGCTGAATTAGCACTCTCTGTTCACTTAAATAATACTCCCTGTGGCAGGAAGGGCAATCTCTGGGCTGCACATATTCCTGCTGCAGATGCAAGAATACAGAATACATTCCATCTCCATTCCTCTGCCTCACCCGCAGCTAAGACAATCTTCCTTACAAGATTGGAATACTTTATTGGAAACTATGGAAGAAAAACTGAAAGAGAACCTTCATATTATACTAGAAAACAATAAAACTGGTTTGAACAAAGAGGGGAATAGTGGAATAATGTGGACATAAAGAACTATTCCATCATGATAGTGACATACTCCTTACCTTTACATGAGGTGCAGCAAAAGTAATAACTTGTGTGCCATTTATTAAACTTGTTGTAGTGAATGATAATGATTTCTCTTCTCCATTAATAGTGACTGCTATCTGTGGTCTCTTATCTAGACTCAGGATTCTCCATAAATCCCATGTTTTTTTTACTTTAAATCTTTGAGTGGAAACAAACACATAGGATGGAGGGAGACCTTCTGGAAACACATCCCTAAAAAAAGGGGAAGGGTGGAAAAAAGAAGACAGTACTTGAACATTCATATAAATTTTAAGTAAGTCCTTCTCACTTAAAGCAAAAAAAAAAAATCTTACTGAATATAGAAGCATATTTATAAAATTCAATACCTTGTTAATTCTGAGAGGTCAACACGTGAGGTTACTTCATAAGCTTTTGCATTAGTGGTTGATATTTGAATTCTCTTTTTAACCTTTTTCTTCACACCTAATCCTAAAAGAATGTCAAATCCTTTTTCATCTCGAGCTGCCACTGGAATTCTTGTCGGACAAACAGACTCTGAAAAATAATAAATGCAAGGACAGTTCAAAATATGACTTAAAACTTCCAAAAAGTAACCTCCCACCCAACTAGGTTTTTTTTATCTGCCTTTCAAGAAATAAAAAGAGAACTGAGAACTGTCAGTTAAGTACAACATGAGAGAAGTGGTATGCAGGATCCTCAGGGACTTGAAGCAAGAATACTAAGATGTCATATATTACTGCCATTACATTCACATACTATTTTGAAATATCACCAATTGTAGTCAAAGGGTATTAAAATATCTGGATAATAAATATAATTGAATTTAATTTCTAAAACTGTATGGTTTCAAATTATATAAGATTATAGATGTTAATTTCCAAAATGCACTAACAATTTGGATTTAGTATCACTCACAACTACAAAATTAGTTTGAAAATGGACAAAGTTAGAATTATCTATGACCTTTTTTTTTTTAATTAACTCAAAATGGACTCTGAGCTGTTTTGTCTGTTACACTGAAATCTTCCTGAAGTTATTGTCAATGGAAAAATAGTGTGTGATATATTTTCTGTGGAAGCGTAAGTTAGCTGCATGTTATCTTGGTTAATTATCTTTACACAAAAACAGTGGACCTAAGTTGTCTCAAACAAAAAAAGAAAAAGAGATGAGACAGTGAAACTTAATACTGAAGCAAACATTGCAATAGGGTAACAAATCAATGAAAAGAAATTTTTTTGTTTTATTAAAATTATGTTAAATTGTGTACAATAAATGTCATTATTCATTTCCCACTGTTTCTTCAGAAAAGCATCAGTTCATAGACAGGGAAGAGGTTAGGAATACATTCCAAAGAAGGGGTGGAGAGTTCTCTAATCTCCATCTGGACCAGCCATGGGCTGAAAAACTCCTGTCTCTCTGCCAGGGAATTATCAGCTCAAAGGTCTAGACTGGCTTCTTTTCATAATATAAGAAATGCTGTATGACTTCCCTTCCCAACCAACCCCAGGGCAGTCAGAAGCTATCCCGTTCTGGTGGGGAAGACATATGCTCTAAGAAAATTCCACTGATTTTCTGTACAACCTGTCTGTCGTGAGGAAGGACAATCCATCCTAAGGGGACATGTCACATGTACTTGGGGCAGCAGCAAGAAGCCACATAAACTCCTCTTAGCTTTATTTTCCTCCCCACAGCAAAATGGCACCTGACTTCCAAAACAAAAATAAATTATCTGTCTGTTGTACAAGAAAGAATTGCAAGAACTCTGCCTGCATTTTGGAAATTCAAATGTCTACCTCCTGAATGCTTCCAAAAAAAACCCCAAAAAAATACAAACTCCAACAAAACTTTCATTCTTCTCAATACACAGATTTCAGTCAACATACTTATAATATTAAGTAAGACTAATAGCACTTTTTTTTCCAGGTTTTTTTCAAGTATGCATTGTTGACACAGACCTATTTTCTTAACTCATTTATTTCAAAGCTGGATAATGGTCATAACTCAATTAATAGAGATTACAGATACTCACATACATATACACGAACAAGAAAATGAACACAAGGGTCTCTTATCAGTTGCAGTATGACAAATTTGGTGTAAAATCAAAAACTAATGCTGAAATAGGAATACTTTATGTAAGAGGGCCATTATTATGGATCAAGGCCAGAATAACTGTTCCAAACCAATACCAACCAAACGAACTAAGCATGTTTAAAATTACACATTAAGAAACTATTTTTTTCTTTCCAGTGGCACATTGATGAATTACATAAAAAATTCCCAGTCAAGCAGATCTTTTTTGGGTCTTCTGGATAATCTTCTGGCAGAACTATTTTGATAACTAACTGAGCCATTATACAGCATGCAGAAATCAGTGGCAAAATTAAGAGCTGTCTTCCATTGGAAATGGGGTTGTATTTCCAGTCCATAATACCAGTCACTTCAACTTGCTAGCCTGCTCAGAAATCTTGTAACCTTCTAGTGTTTTTACAGTTTTCAGATGCTTTATTTTCCTTCCTAAAGTGTGAAATAACTTCATGATGTTAAATCCCAGTCTGTGGCACAAAGGAAATTTTCTCTGCATCCTCCAGAGAAACTTCTGAGGTCTGCACTGGGTTTTCTTTCCTGACACACAATTGTTTTTTGGGGTTTTTTTGCTATAGAATATTAATAGTACAGGAACATTTGACTTTCAGAATAAATATTAAATATTCCTTAAATATTTGGTTCCATTCTGGCTGACAGGTTCAGGAAGTCTTTTTTTCCCTGATGTACTCTAAAACAAACACTAGAGCCCCCAAAAGGCACACTAGAGCCCTTCCCCTACAAACCTGTTCCTAAGAGCAATGCTTGCTCCAAGAACCACCAAACCTCAGCCTCCTTTGTCTAGAAAGGAGATACTGCCCCTGTGGCCTTATATCTATCTTCACTTAATAATTAATTTTAAAACTCCATAGAGTAAAAGCTAGCATACTTTTTAGACATTTACACGAAGACCATGAAGAAAGAATTGAAAAATTTTCAGGCAGTTTCATGTGGTTGATCACAGCCAAACCACTGCTGCTCAGCCTTCATGGAATTTCCTCTCCCTCCGTCAAAGTGAATCTTAACAACAGGATAACCAGTAAATAAATAAAGAGATTAATTAATTAAATAATGCACAACTTAGCTATAAAAATTCCAGTTTACCAGACTTGGAGTTCACCTCCTAAAGACACTGTGGTTAGAAATGAAGCTGCTGAGTGGATTTGATTGCTCTGTGAGAGAAGCATCTCACAAGGGAAGTGCACAACGTAAGGGAGACGAAGCAAAGGGTCACTTGAAGTAAAAGAGTAAGTACACTTTGGTGTAAATAGTCAACATTCACAGGTTACTGCTGTAAATCATGTGAAATACCACAGTCGAATTTTAAGGTATATTAGTTAACTTAATGCTGAAATCTGAAAATCCATGCTGATGAAATATAATGGCACTTCTAAAACTTTATTCAAAGAAACGATTGTGTTTATTTAGTGTTTATTTTGGGGAATTTCTCCCTTCATGAAGTTCTATTAAAGAATTTAGCTCCACTTAGTTGATTTAGTTTTTGGACTGACCACCTTACTACATCAGCCACAAGGAATTATTATGATTTTCATTTAATGTAGCAAGAAATAAACACTAATATCCTCAATAAAAGTATCGCCATATTTTTTCAATGAAGCTGATGCTCAAAGTGAGACCAAACAAAAACTATTTTTCACTCTTACTAAATGCAGAAATATGGCACAATTGAAATAGGACTTGCATCAATTCTTGATAATAAAACATGTTCAAAATACCACTGACATAATAGAGTCTGGGTGATACATTTTAGAAGCAATTTGCTATCTTTTTATATATAAAAGGAAGCCATTGTTTTACAAAATTACCAGAAAACAATGCAGTAATGCTGTTAGCATTCTAAATACAAAGAGTCACTTTACAATGTTGGTCTTGGCTAACTCTTCGATAAAATCCTTCTAAAAAACATCATAACAGCTTGCTACAGCTCCAGACATCTCCACTCTCACAGGTTCCTACCTGGAGTGCTGTGTCCAGCTTCAGGGCTACAACATAAGGATGTGGACCTGCTGGAGCAAGTCCAGAGGAAACCACAAAGTTAATTAGAAGGCTGGAGTATCTCTCCTGTAGGAAAAAGGCTGAGAAAGTTGGGGTTGTTGAGCCTGAAGAAGAGAAGGCTGTGGGCACACCTTAGTGCAGCCTTCCAGTACCTGAAGGAGACTTACAGGAGAGCTGGAGAGGGACTTCTCTCACAAGGGCATGTAGTAGAGGACAAGGGGGAATGGCTTGAAACTGAAGGAGGGTAGGTTTGGATTAGCTATTAGGAAGAAAGTCTTTACTGTCAGGGCAGTGATATATTGGAACAGGTTGCCCAGAGAAGCTGTGGATGCCCCATCCCTGGAAGTGCTCAAGGCCAGGCTGGATGGGGCTCTAAGCAACGTGATCTAGTGAAAGGTGTCTCTGCCCATGGTACCAGGGTTGGAACTAGATGACCTTTAAGGTCCCCTCCAATCCAAACCACTCTACAATTCTATGATTTTTGCCCCTATCTTTCTTCTGGGTTTTTCAATACATACTAGAAGAAGTATGTATTCAGAACCCCTGTTGTAATGGCATCCTCTTACCTGTCTAGAACAAATGCTGGATTGTTCATGAGTGTCAGCTGCAACTAGGAAATCAATAAAATAAACCCTATATTCTCGGCACTATGAGAATTGCTGAAATATTTTAGTGTTTTTAAACTTTATCAATGAAAAATACTGGGCTTAGAGCAAAAGGATAGATATTGAAATTAAACACTTACTGTGTTAAAACACAGTATCTTTCCCAAATATACCTCTTTATTTGACAGAGAAAATAACATTTTGGAAGGAATTTCCACAAACAAGATAAAAACAAAAGATCACAGTGAAGAGTATCAGGTCCCTTAGATTGCATGAATCATGTATTCTGCTTGTGAAATGAAAAAATATGTGTATAGAACTACATTTTGCACATCTAAAAGTATTTTATAATCACTTACCTTCACAGAGTTTCTGTTTTATAACTTCTTTAATTCTTGATATTGCAATATAGTCTTCAACATAAAATACATATGTTGATGAAGGTTTATTGGCAATGGCTTTAAGTTCATCCTCCTCAATTTCTGAGCCAACACCAATAGCAAACAAAGTGATCTTATTTTTCCTTGCTTCTGCTGCTACATCTTTGACTTCATCTTGGGACTTTCCGTCAGTGAGAACAACTGCTATTTTTGTTAAAAATCTTGAGGATTTTGCAAAAAGATGGTCAAAGGCAAACTGAATAGCTCTTCCTGTTCTTGTATTTCCTCCCAGATAGTGTATGGACTCCATTTCCCTGATGAGGTTCTCAGTGGATTCATGAGATCCGAGGGGAATTTCAAGTACAGGGTAATCACTATACTGGACAACTCCAACTTGAATAAACTTTGGCCCTATGTCAAAATTTCTTGTAATATTGACAAGCCAACTTTTGATTATTTCAAAGTTTTCTGGGCCAACACTGTAAGAGCCGTCCAAGATAAAAACTAAATCTGCCGGAGCAGTTCTGCAACCTAAAAAAAATTAAAATCAAACAAATATTTTACTGAACACTTTCACTTTCTTCTTCCACAGTAAATGTTTTTTTCTATCAATTAGTGTTTGTATTAGGATCTTTATTGAGAAATACATTCCAGCTGAAAAAAAAAATTAGCAGAGTTTATCAGGGCAAACTTGTGCAAGATTTGTGTAAGCCACACAGATCCAGCTTGGTATCTGAAAGCCACACCATTTTCTGGTTTTTACATTAGCACCAAAAACAACTATAAAAAAATGCGGAATTCAGTTCCTTAGCTGGCAATTGCATTCCATTCAATAAACAGACATGAATATATATTGGGTATTTTCATATCTTATCTGCAGAGATGATAAACATAAAAACTCCTTTTTGTTTGCAAACCAAGAACACTGTGGAGGAAGGCTGTATTCTGAATATTACAAAATCCTTTTACAAATACATTTAATGCTACATGGCATTTACAGAACTAGTATTATAAAATCCTGCATCTCAGCTGAATGTTGCTGGTAACATATTCTGATTTTTACAGAAGAAAAGTATTCAGCGAATGAGCTCAACCTACAGAATCATGTAAGCATTTAATAACTACGGTATAACTGCATAATGACTTAGGCATGGATTCAGCTCTCCTAACTGTAGTCATAAACTGACTTTTTAGGCTAAATTGTCAACTACAGACCACGGACAGACACAGGCATTTCCATAGGAAAGTCCTATCCATGCTACATGCTCATTCTCAGATGGAGGGAGTAACTTTCTAAAGGAGGGAATTACCTTCCATTAACTGTGAAAGAAGTTTTGATAACTGACACATGATGTGCCAAGAACATGGCCAAAACCAGGAGGGATTATTTTGATCTCATGGCACATGAGGTCATGGGGCTTACTGTCCTTCTTGTGAAAGTCTGCAGCTCCACCACAGGAAGGAGAGCTTTGCCTTATCCTGAAATCTGCCTGTGGACACTTCTGGTCAAGGCAAGATTTCACCTTCCTTGAAAGCAACCACAGTCTGCTGGAGAAATGCTTTTGCAATGCAGGTGGTGATGAAAAGACACTGGGAAAAGGAGCAAAGGGTAAGCAGAATGCATCACTCAATGGTCCAGGGATATGAATTACAGAGTAATTTCAGCTGGGAGGGACTCAATATAATTAGACTCTGCTAAAAGCAGAGTGTTCATTTTGATGGAGCATTCTAGAACAGGTAGACTGAGAAAAAATAAAATAAAAAGGTTATTTCTAGAGACCAAAAGGAATTTTATGGAGTTTGCTGTAAAATACTGAAAAATATCTACCCTGGAAGTATCATTGTGGCTAGAGGCAAGTCTTCCACACTCTTTTTATTCAGCTACTATGTCTTTAAGAAAGCTACCTTTCTTTAATGTTTTCTTTTCTACAAACCAGATTTAGAGTATAAAAATGGTTTGGTGGGGTTTGAGATGCTTATTTTGAAGAATATACAAGAACTGGAGTTATCTCAGCTTCCTCTCACAGAACATTTATTCTTCCTTATTTAGTTTCTCATATAACATGAAGCTATTCAGAACATGACTTCTGAAGAAATGAAAATGCAAATACTCAAGATTCAATTTTAAATCAAGACTGGAGCTTTACAGTTCCATCTGCCCCCTTAAGCATTTCCAAGACACACACACACACAAAAAGAATTCCCCTCCTAATGGAGAAATAAGATATTTAAGCAATTTTTATATATTATGGGATTTCACCAAGAAAATTATATTGGAATAAAATCACCATCAACAGAAGTGTACATGTGAACACCAAAATGGATACTAAAAATTCAAGGCATGCTTTAAAGTTGCACTTATCCGAAATGCAAAAATTAACACCTACTTGCTCTTGTTTCCCCATCTTCAGCTGTGATGCAATCATGAAGTAGCAGAACTAACAGCATCTGAAAAAATGTTTGGATCTGTGCCATGTGTGTTTTATTCTCAAGGTCTTGATACAAAACTAAATGGGAAAAAATGGAAAGAAAATACAGTTTTATTATGTTACAAAAAAATCCAAGCTTCTGTGATTTAAAAACTGTGTATGAGGAACAACTCTGAATGGAACCTGCAAGCCTGGATGTGGCCACCCTGCAATGAACCATTGACTCCAAAAGTGTCAGTCAGGCACGTAAGCCCGAAATTGAGATTCTAAACTCAACAATACTCACCAGCTTTTTTTTGGAAGCTTAGTTTTCACCAAGGTGCATTTATACACTTCTCCTGCTAGGCACATTCATGAGTAGGTTATATTCCTAGTCACACTTGTCCAAACACTATCCCACTATCCCACTCGGTAGCCATTATCAAAAGACATTACTGAAAGATCCAAAGTATGGCAAGTGTTTATGTATCAAGTATTGGTGAGGAGGTGCTACTTCAGTCTCAACCCACACACCTGGCTACTTCAGGGAGTCTGGGACAATTCCCACTCCTGTACCCCAGGGCAGAGACTGACACCAGGAGTCAGAGTCTCAGCAAGCCCCAGCCCTTCCCCAGCAGAGCCCTGAAGACTGTGTATTGTAACATCCAAGACTGCATAAATTACATACATCTTCAACTTTTGATTTTTTTTTCCTCTGTTTATCCTGTTTTTCCTCTGTTTTTCCTTTGTTATCATGGTTTATGAACTATAAATATAAACCCTTGTCAAGCAAACATGCAATTTTGGTCTCATATTGCTGTTAAAAATATTATTTGACAAATTTACTTTAATTAAGAAATATTTATTCATTATGTTCATAGAAAAAATAGTATCATAGTGACAAAAGATACATTTTTTGAGTACTGTATTAGGCATTCATTAATTTCAAGACTCTGAAAGAAAGTATACTGAATCTCTTGTATTCTCTCATCTCATCCCTCAATGTAAAATGCAATTTTCAGGGTGAATTCATTTCACTGCACAGAAGTCAACTTCCAGGAAATGTTACTCCTACCTAATATAATCCCCCAAAGTTAATAAAGCAAAACCATAATAATTCTGTTATTAAATCTCTTCTTCAGATTACAGATAATTGCAAGGCAGACCCATATATCAGAATGGGTAAGAAATCAGACACACCTTGGGGTCTATGGGATTGGACATAAGATGCATTGTTCCAATGCTGCTACACAAATACTGGGATACCACCTTCATTCAAACAGATCAAGTGACAGTTTCTTGTTCCAGCTATTTGAAAAAGGATCTGTTTTAAACTGTGAAATTGTGTATTAGGCTTGTAATACATGAAAAAATATTACCATGGTAGAAGTAGACAATTTACATAGATTATTTCAGATTTGATTGTTTGCACGATTGATCATTCTAAAAGCTCTTCCAGCATTTTCCATGGCAAGTGTTTAGTGTAGGGTAAAACACGTCTCTCATGAGGCCAAATAGAGCAATATCAAAGAAGAACACATGAAATTAAATCTATGTGGCAATTTGAAAAGCAGGTGACTCAAAGACAACTGCATGCTTTTAGAATATCAGAAAAATGTCAGAAAAAAACCCAAAATAGACTACAGTACAGAGAGCTGATGTACATATAAAAAAGCACAGTGCTGACCCTAACAAAGTATAAAATCCTTTTGATTCCTCCCATCAACAACCCAAAAGAAATAAATTATAAGGTATAGTTTTGAAAAAGAAGACTGAAAATAACAAGCAACTTAGTGACTTTGCTGCCATCACTCTTCACTAAAAAGAGTACAGGGCTAGCTGCCATTAATGCTGTAACTTTTTCATGGAATTAAAACAGCACACTGAATTTTGAAAAATGATTTTAACAACACACTGCCTGCAACATAGAACTCAAATGTGCTCTGTGTCGTGGGTGCAGATACTTCAGGTCAGGAGAGAACACTGGGATCCTACTCGCTGGCACTGCTCTCCTCTCACCAGCCCTGCAGAAACCTCTAATGCCTTCCTTAAACTGCACCATGCCCTTTCATCTCTGCTCATCCTTCAGCAAGCACTTACCCACCGGTACCTTCAGGGGTGAGCCTCCCAGATCTGCAGGAATGATGGAAGCTACAGGAAAGAGGCAGATGCTCAGAAGGGGAAGGGGAAAGCAGGGGCCTGCAAGGAAGCTTCGTGCCTCCGAGGAAGGAGCTGCTCCACAGAAACACTAATACTTCATTGTAGGAGACATACACATGAAAGCAGCATTTGCTGGCTGTCCTGGGGTACAGAGAGGCATCAGGAATGCTACAGCAGCCTTCAGAATATGTCTTTAATGTTGAAAGACATCCCATCACAGCAAGATTTCTTTTGGTGAAACATGGTCCAACGTATACTTGTTAAAAGGAATCAGTAAAATAGCTGTCAAAACAAGCTTATCTGATTCACAGAAACAAATTGCATTCCCTTGACAGAACATCTTTTCCATTTGTGAGAATCCTCTATTTCATTTCCAACAAAGCCTGTACTTGAGAACTTCATTTTAAGTATAAACCAAAATAAATGTTTAGTTGTCCAAAATGGACTTATTAATAGAAACCAAAATTAAAAGGATAAACCCAGAGCTTAAGCAACCAGACCACAAAGATTCCAATGCTCAGTTTACTAGAGAGGAAATAATATTATAGCACTGCACTTTTAACAGTCAAATGAGATGCCAAACCAACAACGCCAGAGACCCAGCTGCTGTATCTCGTCAACACAGTAATTATTGAACAGGCAACAAAAGTATACTTGAAACTACTTACAGAAAATAGTTTCTCAAGTGCCTTATTTCCACCATGGAGAGGCCACCACTAATATCAGCCCAGCACCTCTCCACTGCCATTGTCAAAAGCCAAAATTCATCAGTGCTGATCATGTCCCTTTTATCTCCATTTTTTTTAAGAGAAACAGAGAAGAAAGTTGGCTCAATGGTGGTCCATGGAACTTCTCACTGCTTTATTCTCTGCCCTTGAGAGCTCTACTGACTGCTACAGGAAATTTTGCTGCAGGAGCTGTAGGAGCTGGGTCAGATTGTGCAGGGAAGCAGTAAGAGAAGGTAAATCTGTCAGAACACAGCACAAAGAGAGGAACATGGGATTCACACTTGCTCCTTATTTTGTTTGCACCTGCAAACAGCTGTGACTCAATGATCCTTATGGATCACTTCCAGCATGAGATATTCTGTGATTCTACAATATTATGCTAAGATACAGGAAACATAAAAAAAAAAAACCCAAACCAAATAACATGAAAAAAAACCCAAAACAAAACAAACAAACAAAAAAAAAAAAAAAAAAAAAAAAAAACACAAAACCAAACAAAAAAAAAACACCACCCAAGCCAGGAATGAATATTTTAAATAAAGCTTTTGGCCTCTGTCTTTCTCCAAATTATCCCTAATGAATAGTTTGTGACTTTAGCAAACATAATCAGGAAAATACATAGAAGTGCTTTCTCACCTCTCAGTTATACCAAACCACTTCTAATATATGAAAGTTGATGTAACAGAAATTCATACATAGTTACTAAATAAATAGACAGATGTTGCATCCAGCTCAAGTAAAGGGTGGCAGACTCAGAGAGTATTCTTGGAGAAATAGCACACATATTACTATATTTTCAAGGCATCCTCATAGTTGTTTGCTTTTTCCACTTTAAATGGGACAGAGCACTGCAGCCATTGGCTTTGTAACTCTGGTGATGTATAGGGTGGCAGGAGCAAACCTTTGGCTATCTCCCAGCTCCACAAAATTGTTTAAATTAAAGCCACAAGATTTAATGAGATATTAACTGAGACAGGATATTGGGTTGGGTGGACCTTTAGTGTGACTCATTATGACCATTCTTTCACTGTATGCTTTTTATCTTGGTATTTTACATGCCAGTTTGATAGCAAAAGGGATGTCAGAGTGAATGGAAACAGTCCTCTAAGGAAAAAAGGCCTATCTCAGACAGAGGGAAAACAAACAGCTTTTGTAAAGGCCTCTGCTCTGACTCCCAAAATGAGGGGCTGTAGAGAACACACATTTGTGGGTGATTTGCATCAAGACTCAGGCAAATTTCTCTGCATCTGAGAGTACACGAAAGGTAAGGCCCTAGCAGCGCTACTAAACATCAGACCCTTGAACCAATGGGGTAGTCTGTAAGACCCTGTTCTCCACCAGAGTAGAGTTTACAAAGTATTATTTCTGTCTTCCCCAAAGGCAGGAGAGAAAGGTGGTACAATAAAACCTGTCTGCATCAGCCCATACCCTATGAGGGCATGGTCAGAGGCAGGTGACAGCCGCCCCCATGCACATTCACTTTTTGTCGTGCATAGGAGAAAAACTCACTGAAGCTTGGAAACTGGTGACACAGCAACTCACCCACATGGCATCATTTTAGGCAGCCTTAACCAACTGGACAGTTCCTGCAACTTATTTCTTGCTTTCTTCTGCGCAGTGCAGTTTTGCTGTGCAGCAGCTTTTGCACCAACAGGGCCACTGAACTCTGCTGACTGGGAAGGGAATTGAACCCAGGTTTCCTATACAGTGGAAATGTGGTACAGCCATTACAGAAACCAACAGCCTCTACTCGATTTTTGAACAAATTCAAGACTGTCAGTGTGTTACAGACGGCAAAGGCATGCAATTCCCAGAACAGCTTTGCTACACAGGAGTGCACAAAGGTTCAAATGACATCTCCTGTATGCATGCACAGCAGAATAATTTCACATCCAGTTTTAAGCTTTCAGTAGAAAATTTATGTGTCTAAGCAGGTTAGGCAGTGTTTCCACTTTGCATTTATGATGCCTAAAAGCAGCACCTTCTGTATCTCAAAAGGCAATTTACTGATGCAGTCTTTCCATAGCTATTTTTCCAGTGCTTAGACAAGTATATAATTTTATTCTTCCCATGAATTCCCATGAATACTCTGAGGAAACTCAGAGCAATTTGGAATCTTACAGAACTAAAAACATTTGCTCTTCAGTGCAATTTCATTCAAATTCATAGAGAGAGATTTCTCCGAAAACCCTGGCTTTTCTGCCAGAAATTCCTTGCTGAAGAACTACACCGAAAGGAAGAGTTTCTTCCTTCACTTCTTCCCACTGCTAGTTACTGCCTAAGAAGAAAGTCAGGAAGGGTATGGTTTTAACCCTTTCCAGCATTCTGAGAAAATAACCAGACTAAAGGTTATATATATTAGCTAGCTTTCCAAGTATAAGTTAGCACTTCTCTCATATTGCATCACTACACAAACATTTCTCAATTCAACTAGAGATCATTAAGTTTGGCCTACAAAGGGACAAGTATGAAGACACTACAACAACAATGACTGAAAGGACACACAGCAGATTCTCTGCATTTTCAAAACTCATGCAATACTACAGGAACTGTGCAGCAAGAAAAAGGAACCCTGAAAATCCTGATTAATATGCATTAAGTAATGTGGAAAAGTAACGCAATCTTGAATCACAGCCTTTTTATATTTGCTCCTTCCATTTTCAAAATTAATGCGATTTGCAAATAAAATGTTAGGGCAATTTACATTTAACTATTTATTCCTATCTCTACTTAATACTATCAGTCCTATAGATTTAAAAAATCTATGAGGCTATTCTAAACTAAGTCAGTTTCTTTCATCAAGTAATTAATCTAAATCTCTATTTATTTCCACTTGGATTTCAGTCCCAGTTTGCATTCATGTTTTCCACATATTGTTCCTATTCATTTATTTTTCTTGTTGGGCACAACTGATGAGGTTGTTGTACTTGCAAACATTTAAAAGAATAACAGTATTTCCTGGGAAGGGTGAGGCCGTAAAGATATAATTATTTTAGGCTTGGTTTACACATACATGTAGGTACATAAATGCAAGATATGCATATAAGTAGATAAAATCTCCTACAGTGACAAGAACATCAGTATCCCTCATCCCACTTCTTTCTATTTCTATGTTGGAACAAACTATTTTGCTATAATCAGCAGTATAATTACATTCATGCCAGGAGTTTTCTACAACATTATGATTACGGATGGGGTTTTATTAAGAGGCGTCAAGAAAGAAAATTATGTATTTAAGTTACACATATTATGAGTTTTCTTTGGGTTTTTTAATAGTAAGTATTAGTGCAACAAGGATGAAAAGTAATTCTGGCTAAGCAATAGCTGTACTAAGTCTATATATAAATACATGGCATTGCGAAGTACACATAGTGCACAGTTTCAGGTATTTTATATCCTAACCCTGCAATCAAGCAGAAAGCAATGCCTGGGCTACCTTAAAAAGAAAAGCCTAATGCAAGCATTGCTTGGGCCATCTGACCCATTTCTACCACCTTTGGTATCTTTCTTTTTACAACAGCAATCAAGGTTAAGAGGCATTGTGTTGTTTGCTTTCCCTCTATAAATCTAAAAGCTTACCTGGTAGACAGGCTAAAAAACTGAGATCTCCAAATGGAGCTAGAAAAACACACGAAAAATTGAGAAGGGATGCAGACAGAGACCTCTTGCTCAAGTCCACAGCTGCCTCAATAGGAGCTGTGCAGAGCTGATGGCAAAGCAACTGAGTTAGCTGAAGATGAATGTCCAAGCATGTGAAGAACATTAATGAATATTGGAGACCTCAGAGAAACATTAACATCAGATCTCATCTGCATTTTCAGAAATCAGTCTCACCTGCCTCTGCATATACGTCTGTTGTCCCTCAAGTACACTTTAGCATGCTCCGTTTTGCTGTTCAAATGTTATTTTGTATTTCTCCCTCAAAACTCAGTAAAGGCAGTAACTACTACTTCAAAATTATGTTTGATATTTCATTAATTTGTGCCACAGATACAATATAAATCTCTCATTAAAAATAATTGACTTAACAGTCAAGAGAGCACTGCCAAAACTACTGATAAAGCAAACCACTTCAATCTTCACTCCAGAAGACATTTCAGGGATAGGTAAGAAAAACATTCAATGGACCAGTAGTTTAAATGCAATCATTCTCTAACATGATTGCAATTCCTACTATTAGAGGTATTCAATATAAACAAAATAAACTCACAAGAATTAGTACTAAACGCTGACACTTCCTATTTATAGCTTCGATATATATATGAGGTATAAAGTATCTAGCAGATTATATAAAGGTGTAGAGGGGATTAAAGAATTCATCATCTTTTCAGCAGCTTTTGGAAAGAAGGCTTTATATCAACTGTATAAAGCCTTTATACCAACTTCCATGCTATACATAGAAGACTAAAGAAAGCAGTTGATACATATTGTAACCCAAGTAAGAAGATCTATATTTTTGAAAGCAAATAATCCTCTTAAATGGGATGGGCTGACTATTTTTCACATGATTCAGTAAAGCACACAAACCTGTGGATTCCTCCAGCCTACAGCAGAGACAGTTTGTATTCATGCTCCAACATCTGAAGTCACAGAAGACTTGTATTTTTAAATCCAATTTATTCTGGCACTTTGTACTTTGTTGGATTTATTCCCACTGCAAGAGGATTCTGTGCCAGGAGCCAGCAATTAGGTATTACGGGTTAAAGAAAAAGGAGGCTTGCCACAGCATTTGAGCTACTGGACTGATACACGCCTGACTGGGAAACAATATAGGATGGGCAACTTATGTAAGTAACCACACTTGGCAGTGCAGCTCAGCTTCTGGCTGCAACAAATGAATTCGAAGTCTCCCTGGAAACCATGATTTAATCCCGTCTGTGAAAAGCCTGTGCTGTTATTTCTTTCTTATCAAGCATCTTGAGATTCCACAGAACTTTCCCTCCTTGGATGGACCCAAGAAAAACAAAACAGCTAATCAATAGGATAAAATCTGACACTCAAATGGTAGAGTTGAAATTAACCTTGCATACAGTAACAGGATTTTGCATAAGAAATGTTTCAACCTACTACTACAGGATATCCAAAAATTCAAATTTTGACTGTGCATAAGTATCTATGTTACCAAACAGGAAAAGAAAACAATTTAATAGAATTACTACCTGGTGCAATAGTTTGGGACACCATTTTGTCTGCACTAAGGAATTTAAAATTCAGTTGGGCCAGTGACAAGGGAAACGGTCATTGGGGCACACAATGAAATAACTAGAAATTATATAATAAAGTAATTATCTATCATTACATGTAATTATATATCATTTAGCAATGAAACCACTATAGAAATCAGTTTAAGTCTAAGAGAAAGGTACAACAATCTCTAACAATGAATGCTGATAAAAAGAGTCATAAAGGCAACATAAAAATGGAACCAATCCAAGTAAGAACTCCTAATGCAATTAAAAGATGACTTTTGGATCATGCTTAGTTGACAAGAGATACACAGAATTGCTCATCAGTTACTGCTGTGGTCTCAAAGTCCTCAGAAAGGCAAGAGAACTGAGGACTTAAACACTGTCAGTGCTACCAGATTCAACTAGGCCCTCGTATGTCAGACACGTTTCTGCTAATAGCTCCTCACCCACTTCTTTCTTTTCCCATTACATTTATTTTCTTTTCATCTTTTTATTTTAGTTCTCCACTTTTAAAAAAGGGAGGGTATGGTTGGCTTAGCTAAGATGTTATTTGCAATGTGATGACTGCAACATTTGCCATGAAAACATGAGAGAGGCAGTAAGAAACGCATAAGAGGGGATTTAAAATAAGTCTACTGTGTAAAGGAAAGAGTAAGTCTATGGGTTTTGTTTGCCTCCTGCAAGTAAGGACCAGCATCAGAAATAGAAATTATGTTTTTCTGTTTTCTTATCTTTTTCTTCTATTCCTTTCTCCTTTTTATCCTCCAAACAGGTTTGGATTCCAGCACAAACCAAGCCCATTAGTGTTATTCACTGTCTTTTTCCACAAATTATACTTAATGCTATTATTAGTTTAAGTAATGTCAAAGGCTGGAGAGAATAAGAATAATGCTATGGACCCCTGCTTTAGCCAAAGGCATCAAAGCTTCATTTGAAAGCCTTGTCCTTTGCAATTCTTTAACTGTCCTCTTTTTCCATCACTTCTGGAAAAAATTCAATTACAGGCAAATCAGACTAATCTTTTTTTTAAAAAAATCCATAGCCACAGGAAAAGCTGATTAAATTATCTGTTCAAGCTTCAAAACCTAATGTTGTTGTTTTATACTACGGAATGAATGGATGTTTATTCAATTTAATGTAGTACTTTATATATAAAGGTATCATGAAGTAGACCGCCATCGAAAACATTTGATTATGTTAGTGTTTTAACAATATACAAACTCACTGAGATCAAACCAAGAAGAACCACGTAAGATGAATAGATAAAAAGGATTTTTAGGTTTTCCAATTCTATGTTTTTTAATGATAGGGTTCTTTTTACTTAGTCTTGTTTTCACTCAAAATACTGACAATTCACTCAGAGGAGGCTGCGACGGCTGAAGGAATGGAAACAGTAGAAGTTCTAGAGGAATTTAGGACCTGAACTAGTAAAACTTTGAAAGAATTACAGTTGTATTCAGTGGAGCTAAATCAAACCCTTAAGATTTTAAACAGTTTTTTAAGGGAAGAAAAAAGAACTTTAGCACATGCATGCTCAAAGGGGAAAACAAACATACATTGTTTCAAGTATATCCAAAATTTGGTACTTTGAGAAACATTAGCATTTTCAGATCAGTATGATCCCAAGCAAAAATTAAAACCATGCAGAACTTCCACACCCAGCTGCTTTACACCTGCAAAAAGACTAAAGATATTCCAGCAAGTAATCCAGCTCACTTTCTTTATACTGTGATGACTCTTAAAGCCCATTATACGCAGACAATTATTTTTATTACTTTAAAAACTATAAAATTCCTTCCTAGTCCTACCATATGGCTTCATTCAGTCCACCAAGCAACTACAGACAAAGTAGCTGCAGAGTTGAGCAACTAATGAATGCAATCCACATCAAGAAGGCTTTGCAAAGATGCAGGATGGGCAGCAGTCCTGCACCATACAACCCCTGTCTCTGGGTATTCCCTCGGTAGAAGATTCCTGTGTATTTCTCTGCTTTCACCTTTGTTTCACAAAGGTAAATAGCATCAAGAAAAAAGATGAAGTAAGCCTGCAGATACCATACAAAGCTCTCCCTGGATGGTGTAAATCACTTTCTCATGCAGAAAACCCAATACAACTTCACACATCCAAACATTCTGTTCTATTTTGTCCCAGGCTTGGAGCAAGAGTGCATATTGAGGTGATTATCTATGGAATAGTAACACCAAGAAAAAACATTTCTGAAGTAATCTACATAGAATAAACTGATGAAAATTATTATTCTGGATGATCTAGGAAGCACTGCTGTTTGTAGATATCCCTCAGTGTCTGCTAATAAACCTATTTCTGATTATTTAAGGAATGGCCTTTAAGAAAGTAATTTAGCTCCTTGTGGGGGTGTTGGCATTGCTACAGGTCACTGGGAGAGAACCTAGAGGAAGGTCAGATGTCTGAAGGACTCTAGAGGACTCTTGGGGTTTGGGGAGTGAGGGTGCAGAAGCTGCATTGGTCAGTCTTGGCAACAAGAGCCACAGACAGATGAGTAACCAGGAGACAAAGTTTAGGTATTCAAAATACCCCCATCACATGCACAAAATATCCAGACATATTCCTGCAAGTGAGATGTCTACCAGAAGTCTTTCGGTTTGAAGTCAGCCATGACAAAATAGTATCTTTTTTATTACGACACTTCAAAGGTGCTCAAAAAGGAATTCATCTTGGGCACAGAGGCAACATGAGCCCCTTAGAAGACATCCACCAGCTCTTCAGTTTTCAAAGTGCCTTTTTATTGCCTGTGATTCTTTAAAAAGTAGTGGTGGCTTTCGCCCTTTCATGAATAACTCCAGCTGTTCCCTTTCACTGTTCAGGGGTCAGTGTTTCTCTTAACACGTTAAAAATATTCCCTACATGTCTCAGTGTGCATGAATTTTCAGATGCAATACTTTCTGGATGGATACATCCCTCTGTATCATAACTGCCCAGCTTATCACATTCCTGTTTTACGATGCTGGAGAGTGATTTTCCCACTCCTAACCGAGCAGAACCATCTCAGTTCTCACTAAAGAAAAGTCCCTGAACTTAATACTGTTTAAACCTTTTACCTCCTATAGCTTTGCTTTTTTTCCTCTTGCTCCAGTCTATCTGGGCTATTGGCCACCATTTTGATTAACCTTCAGAGTTCACTAATTAGGTTTTAATAATACAGTAGGAGTGCAATCCTAAATCTCCAGGATGTTGTGACGAGAACTACCTTCAAGACTGAGAGTTGTTTGATTTTACAACAATAACAACAGACAGGGCCATGCAAGTTTGTTCTGCACTTGGAACTTCTTAGAAATCTCAATGTTCAAAACTGCAGAAAATTATTCCTCTGCCATTGCAGGCAATTCCCTACATGCTGGCACTGCAGGGATGGAGTGGGAGTGGAAGGCTGCATCCTGTTCCATCTTGCCAGTTTACTCATGGGAAGAAGGCAAATTCTTTCCTCCCACTCCATGTCTATGAAGAAATCTTCAACATATGGGTTAGAGAGTCGTCTGGCCCCCAGGCATGAGACTTGCTACTATACTCAGCAGAGATCCCAAACAGTCATAAGCACTCATCACCCACACACCTCTTAGGTTCCCACCAGGGAAACGGAATAAATCAGGCACTTTTCTCCCTCTTTTGAGCAACAGTTAAATATTATTTGCCAGCAGACCTACCACAGACTATTCTGAGAGATAACATATTTTATCATATGGGTTATATATTATAACCCATCTGTAAACAGCCAAAGACTTTCCCTTGAGGACAAGGTGTAATGGTGAACATGGTGATGGTGCTGGGTTGACAGTTGGACTTGATGCTCTTTAAGGTCTTTTCCAGCCTTAAGAATCTTATGATTCTATTCTGTCTCCTTCATACCATTCCACTAGGAACTTTTCTGCTCAAGAGAACAGTGCAAGCAGTTCTGCTCTTTGCTTCTTGTTGACATGAAGGGGCCTAGAATTCCTTAACAATTCAAGAGTGTCACATTTCTGAATCAGCCAACTTGACTTAAATTAGCCACAGGTGAATTAAATGGCCAGTAGAGGTTAGAGCAGTATAGGGAACATTTTTGCTTTCAAAAGCACAGACTAATTTTTCCAAAGTAGTTCCCATAGCTCAAAATATACAAGACAGGAGTAACTAATTTTCCATAGAGTCCATTAAGAAATGTCACCAATGTAGGTTGCAAAAAGATGAATAAAGCAACATGACACACTTACTAGGACCTATGGCAAGTTGCTCACCCAGTACATTGATGGTAACAGACAGGCCTGAACAAAGTACAGGTCATGCTTTCTTGCCTAACCAGGTGTACAACTTAGCTTTCAGAGGAATACTACAAATTAATAAAAACCCTAGATTTTATATTATTGTAAGTTTTAATAAAAAGTTTTTAAAAAAAAGTTAAAGGAATGCATTCTTATTTGTGCCAGAAATTTGGCATTTCTAAAGATGCCAAATGCATTTTCATACATATTCCAGAGCTATTCAACTTGAGATGAGCTTTTTTAATATTAAACTCATGCTCTTAGGAAAGTGGTAATTTCAGCTTTGTTTGTTTGTTTAACCTAATACATTGTGTGTTCCCAAGAATACATCTTAAGCATCACTTACAGTATTTCAGAGCAAACATCTGCAATGTTCCTAGGGTTTATTGCGGCAGTGGAAGCTAAGGATTACACAGTTGGACAAAAGCACTATGCATACAGTCTTAGTGACCTCATACAAAGAAGGCTTATGGAGATAAATGCACGTGTTAAATGTCAATTTGTATTTCCTACAGTAAATTAAAAGCCATGGTTTAACAGCATTACCAGCACAGATGCTTCAGACCATGGTGTTCTGCAGCCTCCCTTTTGGGAGTGATCCTTTTTAATTCTATCTGATTATTAACAGTCTGCCAACATTCACAGGAGTCTGACCATGTTTCATCAGATCACTAAAGATGCTGGAGATAATAATAGCAAGTTTTTACATTTTTTGCTCCAGTTAATTTATAAATTAGTTACAAAGCAATTAGTACAAAATTAGGTGCTGCTGGTTCTTGTTGTGGTACCAGCCAAAATCTTGAGAGATTCATCAGTGCCTGCATTTTTGCTTTGGAGAACCAACAGAAAGAAATTTGGATTATATTTGTTCACAATGATGATGAGATTCATAATTATTTTTATAGTGTTATTAGAAAATATCTATTAGCTTTTAAATTGTGGGATTGATCAACTGATACTGAAAAGACTGCAGCATGAACAACCAGTTAATACACATGGAAAAAAATTAGGAGAAGAAAGTCATATACCCAACTTAGCCAATATATAGCAATAAATAATTTGTTAGACATACAAACATACATACATAAAAGAAACATACATAAAATGAAATCAAAATGGATCCAGATGAAGTTTCTAAACATTCCTTTTCTGTTATTCCCAGTCCATGAAGTCTGCTTAATATCTACTTATCTAATATATTCTTATCTATCTATATTCTAATATCTACTTATCTTAATATATTCTTATCTAATTAAGAATTCTACTAATTCTTAACTAGTAGAATTAAGTCTACTAATTTTAGTAGACTTAATTCACATTAAAGAAAGATAGGTTCAAATATGCAATAAAGGTTCATTTGTATATTTATGTCCTCTAGTAAGGTAAGAGGTAAGAACATAGTATGACTAAGAGCTGTTGAAACCTCTGTACCAGAGAGCAACCTCCTGGTGGTGAAGGGAGTCTGGAGCCAGGCACAGTCTCTGCCAGGCAAGTCTTGGCTGTCAGTGCTACAGAGCATCACTGAGTGAGTGTCAGAGAGACACTTCAGTTCTTCTCAGAGACATCCTGAAGAGGAAAAGCCTAAAGAAGATGTTAAGTGTGCTAGTGGCTACAAACCAATAGTAATGTTATCTTACCTGTGCCAAAGAATATAGAGAATTTTCTACAGAATTTAATATTAAGGGAGAGATGGACAATTTCCTTTTCATTAAAGTATGCTATTGTCTACATTCTGTACTGAAGTATAAAAAATATGTAAAATTTAAGAGAGACATGTAAAAATAAATATAGCATTTACCTGCAAGTTGTAAAACTAGCCTCTGTGGGTTTAGACAAAACCAGTTATTGTACAGACAGAGTGTGACTTCTCCAACTTAAAATGACTGACAGACTGCAGTTTCCACTCAAAAGAGAAAAAGAATAGTGATTTCAATGGATCGTAAAATCTGCACCTGGACTGTAATTTGTTGCATTAAGGCCTAAATAAACAAAGTATTGTCTGTACAACTGGGCCTGCAAACAAAACAGATCAGGAAGTCATCGAAATAAATAAGCATACAGGTTACATCATACAACCTGAAACTTTAAATACCAGCTATTCTGTTTCCCGTTACAGAATGCTATGTATGGAATGCTCAAACTTCCACCTAACATTGCTTTTCATGCAAAAGAAAAAAAAAGAAGTAGTCTTTGAAATTCTATTCCTCCAATTTTGATGATATGTTTACAAAATACAGAACTACTGAAATATTGAATCCTATGAGAATGCTAACTTAATCCATTCAGGGTAATTTTATAGAAGTTGTATTTGTTACTGCAAAAATTGTGGTATTTGCAGGTACTTTAAGACCTCAATAATTATGTAAGTGGTATGTGAATTCTAGATAATCCACACAATAGGCTAAATAATTTCATATGGTCATTTACAATCTCAGATTGATTTTGTATAATGGTCATCTCCTTAAAAAAATGCATTTTTGGAGAAATCTTTGGTACAGTATCAAGGGCCAAATATGGTGTATATAGTATCATATACTGTTCTCATACTTATACTGTAAGAAATAGATCCACTCTGACTAAAATGAATCTTCTTGTCTCTGAGCCTTATTCCAAAATGTGTGATTACATTCTTGGTTCTTATTTGGGCCATATAATTCATCAGAATTCACACAATTTAGCTATAATTTAGTAATAACAACTAGCAACTATAACATAATACATAAGCATTGCTTTATATTTTAGCTCTTTAAAATCAAATACTGTCATCTATGTTTTGGAATGGACTTGCTGAAGATGAACTTTAGGTACATGATTATTGGTTCTCAGACAGTATTAAAGGAGACAAAAGTGCACATACAAATAGAGAAAGCCAGTTTCTTTTCAGTCATGTTGTAAAATAAGCTTCCATGAAAACAAAAATAGATTGAAAATATCAACGAGTGAAAAAGGTATAAGCAAAAAAAAAAAAAAAAAAATAGAAAATAACTACGTCAGGAAAAAAAGTAAAAAAATGTTTATGTCTCAAAAGGACATATGATAATTTCCTAACAATTGTTGTAATAATTATTACTATTTTCCATGGTATCAAAATGTTCTCAACATCTTGGCCTATTCATTTCCAGGAGAGAAAAGGGTACTTCCTGTTTATTCAAAGAAAATAGGTTAATTATTTACAGTGATTATATATTTACTTCAGGTGTCAATCATCAGTGTCTGAGTTCCATTGGGGTATTAATGTAGCAGAGTTTTCAGAATGAAATCACCATATAACAGAATTTTCATAGCTCTTTGATTTCTGAGCAAGATTTAATTGCCTGCAGTTGCCCAACTTTTCAAAGGCATCCTATGAGCAATTCTGCAGGAGCAGGAGACATGTATAACCCAAATCTATTTAAAAATCAGATACAGTGACCATGAAACAAATCCAAAACTGCATGTGGTCAAGTGTTGAAGAATAGAGAAAATCAAGCCTTCTTCAAAGGAAATGCTCTGTATTGGACAGCTCCAGGATGGTTTTGTTGAATGGCTTTTTCTTACTACTGTCAGGTACCATCAAACAATGAACTACTGATAACAACAGTGAATATTTAGTAGGTATACTTATGCAAACACAAAACTCTCCTTCCCTAGAAACACCTCTTCTGAGGGCAGATACCTTATTTAAATTTAGATCCGAAAAGAAAATAAGAGATAAAATAAATGGAATGTCTTTACTCTTTAGGAAATAAAAATTAATCTTTATTCTTGGTACTGCTTAGCTTCCTCGAAGACAACTATGTGCTTCTGAAAATTGGGTGCAGCTGTCCTCTCTTTTGAGCTCCTTAATGAAATCCTCTGCATTCCGGCTTCCCTCCCCTTTTTGGCAAAACTTGTCAATGTTCATTTCAGCCCAGTCATGAGCACGCCATGGCCATGTGGGCCCCTTTGCGCAGCAAATGGACTTAATCACAGGGGCATACAATTGCATTCCTTTCTCCTCATTGAAAATTCACCAGGGAATAACAAACAAAAATCTCCATTGTCCAGGACCTTTAAAAAGAATTTGCTGTTATTCCTATTCAGTAAATCTTCCTCCCCTTCCCTACCCCTTATTCTTTTCCATGGTAGTAAAACAGCAAAAAACTCCTTTATCATTTTATTTTCTATTGTACTGCAAGGGTGTATTTTTCACAGTTTAATGTATCACCAGCATTTAGATACATTCTATCATCAGTGATTTCTCATGTCATTCTTCATAGGACCTGAAGAATTCTCAATTTTACTTTTCAGGGATAGGAAAAAATGCCTCTAGGTCTCCTAATTGCCATTATTTCCCCATTTTTCTTTTACTTTTAACTTCCAGACAGAACTATTCAAAAAGCCATTTAATTTATTTGGTTTGTTTCCTTAGGCTTGCCATTTGATGCTCACTTTCTCTGCAAGTGACAGTTTCTGAAAGAAAAAGAAGACTTCTTTTCAGTAGGTGAGAATTTCAATCTCTTTTCAGTAGGAAAGATAATTAGGGGGTTGTCTTTGAAAATTCCCCTCCACATATTAACACTTTGTATTATTATGTTTTCACATAGAGTTTCACTTAAAATAAATTGCTATGAAGGGCTGCACTTTAACTCCAGTGTTCTTGGCTGTATTTTTCCACATTGTTCTATCCCATGAGTTGACAGTGAATCTCATGGTGTATCTCAAACATTCTCTCACCCACCCAGTTCCGCTCCCTCCTAATGGAAACTTTTTAAGCAAAATTGATAACTCGGCAGATACCATTCTATCGCAGGGGGACACCAACACCATCTGATGCTGGTCAAGCACCAGTAAGCCCGGACCTTCCCAGCAAGTGTCCAGCAAAGAACAACTCTTCTAGGGGCCAAGGCAGCCTCCCTGCACAGCGGGGATCTCAGCAAGTGCAGCGATTTCTCACCTACAGGTGATTCCAGCCCTTGTGATTCAGCTCTTTGCGAGATCACCCGAGGCAAACTCGGGGACAGAGACAGGAGCCGTGTGTGGCAGTGCCACAGAGGCAGCTTTATTGTCCAGCAGTCCCTGGGAAGGGGAGGCCAGGGACAGCAGCTCCCTGATTGAGGGCAGACCCAGGGCCTTTTTATGGGAAAGGCAGGGGGTGGGGTAGAAACCAATTTACCAACTGGATACAAGGTATTACCATACAGAAACAAGACATTCTGGGGGTAGTTCATTTTCGCAAAGAACTCCCGAGTCAAAGGCTCATAGCCCTCCACACCATTCCACTTGGGAAAAGAAGGCACACAGCTCCTTTCTGAAACACTGACATTCAGTTCAGCTTATATTCTGCCAGTTTATATTCTATATTCCAATTCTACTTGGGAAAAGAAGGCACACAGCTCCTTTCTGAAACACTGACATTCAGTTCAGCTTATATTCTGCCAGGAGTGATCTACTTTACCCCTTACTTTACCCTATGCTATCAAGCCCAAGATTTTAAGAGCTAGAGACTCCCATGTCCACTTTCCATGGGTAATCAAACCTCTGATAAAATTGAAGTCCAGCCTCATGTAACTTTCCCCTGGGTTTTTGTCTTGGGCATAAAGTCTAATCTCAGAGCCACTTCCCAAAGCATACTTTTTTTGAACATTTCCCACAGCTGAGAAAGGGGTGAATTCACAATACTAACAGTTCTGCATGGTCCATTTCCGCTTCTTCTGTCAAGTCATGTTCTGCATAATTCACCCACCCTTTAAGTCATTGCACAGATGTGTCTGCCTCCTCTTCTCCACACGGGACACTGCAGCTATGCTGTTTATTTTCTCCTCTGCCTTTTTAATCAACTGGGATTAGTCTATCTTTTCTATGTGCAATGAGGAAAGGGGAAACAGTAGAACACCAGGGTCAGATCCCAAGTGCAAGTAGGGAGGAACATACTGATCTGGTCAAGGAAGGTTGCAACTGAAGAGATTTAAACAGCCTTGCCCAGATCTCTATCTATTGGAGTCTGTCTGGGCCACAACTCCAAGAGAGCCACCCAGGGTATCCCAGGTGGTTAAAAGACTAAGAAAAAAAATTAATACATTTGAGGGCACTGAGGACAGTACTTTTCTAATTGCACCTATAATTTGAACCTTTACATTGTCCAGTATCAGGAAAAGAGTTAAGTACAATTTCATACATCTTCCTCCGAATGTATGCATTACACTGATAGTCTAGAAAACTAATCATGCTTGCTGGCAACTCCTCTGCTACTCTGACAAATGTTCACACAATTCTGCACACTAATGAAACAAAGGTTATATCACAAATTTTAAACTGAGCTCAATAATCTGATACTTTTATAAATTGTACTCTTAATACAAGTATGCAAATTTATCTTGACCTCTCTATATATGATCCTGCAAGCTCTTGTGGAATTAGGGAGCTCAGAAGGGGGTGGAAATTGGAATTACCTACTGAGACCAAAAGAAGCACTTGTACTTTTGACAAGACTTCCCAAGTGTCTATTAAAGGCTAAGCCTAGATGTATTCCTGCTGTTATACCAGATGCAGAATTCTTCATTTATGTGTCTTCAAGTCACCTTAATTGGGATCATTTTTATATGCTGAAACAGTTTTGACTGAAAAGAAAACTTTTGGAAACCATTAACTTTACTTAATGAAGAAAGTACAGATTGTTATAACATATTTTGGAAAATACAAGCTGGCATGCTTTAAAAATTGTTGGCTTAATTTCAAACTAGAGTTCAGGGTTTGTTTTTTTTTCTTCCACTTTTTGTTGATGTAGGATAAAAATGAATTCAGGCAAGTTAGGACATGTTTTATCATCACCATGTCTCAGAAGATTTACACAAAAGAGAAAAGAACTTTCAGTTTGGATAATGTAAATCAATATTGTATATTGGGTAAGTTGGACTAAATGCAAAAAAATACAGAGCCTTGGGTAGAATAAGCAGTCTTTAAAATATACAAAAAAATTCTGAGCTAATCAAATGGCAGTGTTCATTTACACTCCAACCACAGAAGATGGGGCACTCTTCATTCTCCCTTTCAAGGGCAGCTTGGGTAAAGACACTTTTCTATTCAAAAGAGAAAAATATTTTTAAAATATCCTACAAGTTGTATCCCACAGCACATACAGAGCTGCGTATATGCCTCATGTAAAGCCCTCCCAGATAACTTCCCAATTAAAACGTACAAAATACTAATGATCACTTGGTGATTCAACATCTTTTACACCCACAGACAAACCTGCACACTTGTAAGCAAGCAGTCCACTTCCACAGCAGGTTTTACCTATGCCAAAGAAGGTGGGAATGGCAGAGCTACATCCTGAACCGCTGATTAGCACCTCTTTACACAGCACTCTGCCACCACCTCCAAGGACAGACATGAGTGTGTGTGAGGCAGACTTGCCGTACCTCCCTGCCTCTCTCATGTCATGCAGGTCTCCAGAAGGAGTAAATCTCTCTCGAAAAGGTTACTGAAGTGCTTTCTTCACCTCTTCACAGGCCCCTCACCTCTCTTCACACCTCCCTTTATCACCTTCCCAACAGCCAGAAAAAGTGACACTGAGATCCCAGCCCTTTTCCCAAAGCTTGGGAGGGATTGGCAGGGGGCAAAGAAGAGGGAAAGAAAAAATGTTAGCTTGAGTAAAAATGCATGACTGCAGAGGTGACAAAAGGCACCCCACAACGTGGGACAGTGAAAAAGACAATGAGAAGAACTGGTCTGGATGGAAAGTGTGAGGAAATAAAAGAGACCCTGCTGCCACAAATCTCTGCCAAACCTTCCCTGTCCTAAAAATGCCCCAAGCCCTGCTCCTGCCTCTGTCCCCTTGTCAGCTGCCAGAAGACCCCCACCACTAGTCCAACAGCCAAAGGGCCCTCGTGGCCACTTCTCAACCCTTCCCGCCCTAGAGGACCTGCAATTCATCCCAGTCCCTCCTTGTCTCCCCCTCTGTGATCTCCATAACCCACTCATTTTGCCACATCTGTATTTATTTCTGTCACTACTAAGAAGCCTCCAGCCTCTTTGTTATTAGTTCAAACTAGAGCTTCAGAGCAAGCTACCAGAACTAACCACAGGAGAGAGAAAAATCTCAGAATACAAAAATCTGAATTATGAAGCGGCCTTAAAGTACAAATATACAAGGTGTAAATGCAGATCTCCTGTGTGCTAATACAGTACTTTTAACGGGCTTGTTTTGAACAGACAGAAAATTCAAGGGAAAATGCAAATCTTACTGGCATAATGATAGTTTTATTTTGCACCACATCAAGTTCAAACAAACTTCCCTGCAATTTTTGCATGTTCTTAGTTATAGAGACTGGGTCTTATTCCAGTGCCTGTGTGTTTTACTTAGAGCAGCTATTAACTTCTCACTATTTAAATCCTGGTTTACTACAGCATGAAACACACTGATAAAAAGATCAATTACTCAATCCAACATTGAAATTATATAAGTCACACAGAATTCCAAAAAGTTGATACATATTTACTTTGCACTCTCCTTTCCACTCACAGTATTGTTCAATATGATCAACACTGCTCATCTCCCTGGTCTCTATCTGCTGTTATTCATGAATATTGTGCCTGACATCTACCCTCGAAGGCTAAATCAATCAGCACAGCTTTAAAACAATGCCAGTGCACATTGATGCTAACTTGGAACAGTTTCTTTTGTAAGTCTCACAGTATCCCAGTACCACAGAAACCAGCGAGAGGAAAAAAGTCTCTCAAGACATTTTTTCTATGGTCCCACAGGCCTAAGTTTTCTTCTACCATATATTGTGTTTTTCCACAGCCAGACTAGTTCTAAATGAAGGAACACAGAAGCCTTGAAGGGATCAGCCTATTTGCATGGGCAAAAGCAGGGAAGAAAGGTCAAGCCTTGATTATTATGGGGTTTTACTCCAGACAATCAGCATTGGCTACTTACAAGCAGACCTGGCTGGTGAAGCCACCTTCAATCCAAAGATCTGAGCTTGGCCGCTGCTGATGCTCAAGGAGGTGCACTGGATTCTCCATGCAGGGTGTGCAGCAAACCCTGCAGCCTGACACACTGCAGGACAGGCAGGCCAAGGAGGTGCTGCAGAACAACGGGGTGCTCAAGCACACACATCTCTACCATGAAAACCTGGTTCTAGAGGCCACGTCAGTTTGTGTAACTGGGGGAGCTCAACTCTTAGGCAGTCTCTTTGAGACTGTCACCCTTGGACAGATGAAAAAGTTGGCCTTTCAGTCTTTGTAGGCTCACTCTCCCTAAAGCCCCTGTTTTCGGATACTTCAGATATTCATTGCTGTGCTAATGGGTAGATTTTACATGTTTTCAACACAAAATTTGGATCCCTGAAGCTCTGAAATGTGTCAAGGGCTCATGGCACCAACAGGCCTTCACCAGTCCCTTCCCATAACCTGAGGCTCCCCTGGGGCCATCAGCCCCTGTCCCAGCGATGCCACAGCCCAGCGTAGCCTGGCCACAGGCCTCATCAATCTGGGCCCCATGCCATGCCTGGCCTCAGCCCATTCCCAGGGAGGTACCGGATGTGCAGGGCTGGGGCTGCCCTGGTGCCCCCCAGAGACTCTGTGCTGGGGCAGTGGGACAGGCCAAGTTTGTCCCTGCAGCCCCTCCATGGGGAGCCCCCACTGCTGTGCCCTGACAAAATTCATCCTTTGACATGGTTCAGAGAAGCTCTGACAGGGTCCAGAGCAATAAACCAGAAAAAACAAATGAAAGACATTTTATAAGGCACATCTTGGTTACTTCAAGCACTCTAGCCTGCCACGCCACCGCGGGTGTGATGGAAAGCAGCTGAAAAGCAAGGAGCAGAAGATGCCTCAGGAACAGCACGTCTTCAGCAGGGTTACTGGGCTCAGCTCTGGTCATGTCAGCTCAAAGAAGAGAAAAAAGGCAGAAACAAAGATGTCTTAATAAAACAGATTACTAAGAGTATTGAAAGGGTCGGTTTTTTCATAAAGAGACACTGGAAAGATTGAATCACCTTTATTCAATGCCTCTCCAAATAGTAAGGGTAGAACACAGAGACACAAAATAATAATAAATAATCTAGAAAGAAAGGTTAGACCTTGTATGTTCCCACTCCTATAAAATCCCTATTTTATGTTAAAAAAACTTAAGTGATCCTTTTTCAGACTAGGAAGCTAATTTCAGGAAGTAAAGAATGTGGTAGAATTTTTAATATAATTAACATTTAAATTCATAATCAATACAAAGAATAACACAATAAAAGAATAAATATTGAGCAAAGCAGCAAAAAACTCTAGGTAATGGAGGTAAGGGAAGAAAGGCTCATTTCAGTAAGCTATTTCTGTAATTAGTTTGGCTAATAACTGCACCAGGCAAAACTTTGTTAAATGTAGTAGGACAAACTACAAATTTCAAAGTACATTTTAGAACTGAATTATATTCTGAGTACCTTCCAAGATGATAATCATAGCCAATACAGGCATCAATTAAACCAAAGTAGTTCTGCCTCATGGACTTCCTGAGCTACTCTGGTAATTACTGAGGACCTGAAGGAACCAATGTGATACACTTTGCAGAACTGTACTTCAAAACTAAGCTGAAATTTCCTGACATTTACCAATAAGCCAGTTTACTGGCTGTGATGGTGCCAAACCAAGATGTGATGTTCATCAGCAGACCATCCACCACTGCTCTTAGATTTCAATGGCAAATGCAGTTTGAGCAGAAGGGAGAAGAATCACAAAATCTAGTATAAAAGTTGGGCATGGGAGTGAAATATTACAAATGGATCACTGAGCCATGTTGACCTCACAAAGCTGGTTCTTTGGTATGCATGATCATCATCAAGAGTGTATGAGTTCACAGGCTGGCCTCCTAGATGCCTCTGCCACCCCTGGGATGGAGGAGATCTGGAGAGGTCATTTAGTGTCTCTGACAACAGGAAGGCAGGATCACATTTGTCTTAAGTATTCCTGGTAAGCGATTGCTTGGACACTCAATGCTCAATTACCTGTACAATTAGACAGGACTTTCCCTACCAACTTAACCTAATCTCTCCTGCAGCAGCTAAGCAAGCTGGCTCTTGTCATGCATCCACTGGATGTAGAGAAGAGTTTGCTTCCCACCACTCTGCAGCAACCAATTACACAGTTAAAGATTGTTATCACATCTCTCATCAGTTTTTGCTTCCCTAGACCGCAACATTCCAGTTCTTTCATTGTTTTCCCATAGATTATGTTTTCTAGATCTCTGACCACCTTTGCTACTCATCTCCTGCCGAACTGGTAAGATGCTGCTGGAACTTTGGTGTCCAGAATCCCAGACAGTACTGATACCAGATACAAACCCTAAGTCACAACTACCAAGAGATACCATCACACATCTGCAACACTCCTGTTATGCGTCCCCCAAATGAAATTTGTCTTGATTTTGCACATCTTTAACATGTTGTATCCTGTCAAAGTCTTTGTGCTGAAAACTAAATTTTCTAAGGAAACTACTTAGCACAGTTCCTCAAATAAATATTTTGTGGCCATCCTTTACTTCAGTATTACGTATTCGAATAAATATTAGAATGTTATATAATAACTACCACAATCAATAAGGTTTGGAGAAAACTTCCAAGTAAGTTTACTAACTCTAACAGATCCACAAGGCTTTCTCAGGTGCCTGAAAGCTGGAAGACTTTCAGAATCAACCAGGGGACTGGTTTCCCAGCCTTTTAGATCCCCAAACTGAAGACCAGATCCTTTCAGCACAGTAAATATGATGTGTATCTAAGCATTACACAACTAAATAGCAATAATCAGAAGTGGTCCATAGAGCAAATTTTTCTATCCAGGTACAGAAAAAAGTATAATTGCAGTTATTATGAACCCTTCTACTTTACTTATTCTTATAAAGCCCGTATTCCCATGCCACAAACTATTAAAGAGGTTAACCAGTAACCCAGTAGTGCTGGTTACAGTGCAAGAATAAAGCAGGTTTCTGTACGGCACAGAGGGACGTATCAGGACATAAATTATTTCATCTCGTGCCAATAAACTTAGCGAGGATGTCATGCTAGTCCAATCTGCTGCACGCACCGCAGTCACGTCGCAAAAAAAGAAAAACACTCAACCCCGAATAGGTGGCACAGTCCACCGTCAGCTGCCCGCAAAGAAGGAGGCACAAGTTCCCCTCTCTCAGCCCCACGGCTCTCCAGCGCCCAGGGTCCCCACGCCGGGCTCCCGCGGCGGCTGCCCGGCTGCGGAGTGCTGCCCGAGGGCTGCACCTGCCCGTGCCTGCCCGCGTCTGTCCCGTCCCCGGCTGCCCCGCAGCGAGGGGAGCCCCTCGGGGATGCGGCCCCTCGGGGATGCGCCCCGGGCAGCCCGCCCGCCCCCGGCCCCGCTGACCTGCAGGCGGCCGCTCGCCGTCCCTCCGCGGCCGCGGTGCCCCCCTGCCGCCGCTCGCCGCCGTGCCGCGCTCTGCCCCGGCCGCGGCCGCCCCGGCCCCGCGGAGCCGCCCCGCCGCAGCGCCGCCCCCGCCGGCCCCGCGCCCTGGCACGGCCCTGCCTGGCCCGGGGCCAGCCCGGGACACGGCCGGGGCCGCCGCCCGCCGCTCCGGGCCGCGCCTCCCGTGCGCCCCTGCCCCGCCGGTGCCGGCTCGGATGGGCTCCCCCCGGTCTGACGGGGCATCCCGACGCCGGGCTGCATCCCGGATCAGCTGGCTGTTGGATACCAGGCCGGTGGTTTGAAGTAGTTTGGTGATATGCTCCTGCCCATCACTCAGCTTTTCTTTTCCAGGTGAAGGGACAGAATGACTTTTGAGTCCTGGCCTCAGTGATTGCTAGATCCGGGAGTGGTACTAGTGGGAACACTTCAGGAATTGATGACCAGACATTGAGCACATGACTTTATGTAAGGAAGTGTTACTAAAAGGAGCTGGTGTCCCTCACCACCTTCACATAGACTTCAAGAATCCCCACACTTGAAAGAGGTGTGCAAGCCAGCTTGGCACAGGCAAAGCAATATTTAAGACCTCTGGGGCCATTCCCTAATTATTTATTTACAGGTCGTACCTAGGTGATTGATGTTCCTCTTGTCTGCCCCTACACATCCATGAAAGCTCTGGAGGATCATCAGAGCTGTGTCACACTGACCCTGCACTTCTGTGAAAGAACTCATATGGAGAAAAACATTAATTAAATAACACAGAAGTGTTAGTTTTCATCAGACTGGACGCCTGGCTAACATGGCTCCGAGACTGAGAGGTGCAGCTTCCCTAGTTCTCTGTGAATAACAGACACCTACATTAGAAACCAGTGTGGCTTATGGATGCCAGCAGCCACAAGCAGAGGCTCCTTGCTCTCATACTCAAGGCCCACACCCCCTCTGCCACTGCCATTTTCAGGATCTGGGGCCAGCTTGTCATCTTGATGCTTTTCCAAGACATCATGGGCTATTTGTACTGTGGGCACACCAGTACCCATGACCAATTCATCTGTTTTGTGGTAAAAGACCTCATCCACACTCTTCTTTCAGATGTTTCTTACTTGCCCTATACCCGTGCCTGTATACAAGCTTGTATTTGCTAAGTTCATTCAGCCAGGAGGCAAGTCTGGGCTCAAATTTAGCCCCAATATGCTTCAACAGGTAGCCTCTTTTGGGGATCACTGAACAGCAGCGGATGTTTGTGAATGAACAAGGCAGGAAGCATCTGTGTTGCCCACTCACACACAAAGTTTAAGCAATCATCTCCACACTTGATAGAAAGGGCTTTCACCTTTCAGTTAAGTGCAAATAAGACAGAAATTTTAAAAATCAACGCTGCTTCCTGAACTCCGCAAAGGATCAAAAGATGCTTTTTCTTTCTAAATTGCATCCCAGAGAGGCACTATTTGGGGAATGTGAAAGGAGCATCCTTGATAGTTTCCCATCCTCCCTCTGACCATGTGTTTTGGAAACTGAGGAACTCGGCCATGAACCAATGTGTACCTCACTTTATGATGATGCAGTTTGATTGCTGTCAGTGAATTCATTCATATATATGTGTATATATATGTATATATATAAAATATGTCTGAAGACATGCCCATGAGTGTATTTTCTGTACATTTTTTTCTAATTTGAAAGAAGAGCCTCTAGAAGAGAGGTATTTAAAAATTCTGCAAATGAACTGCCATAGTGTAGGCAATACTTATTTTAGCTTAAAAAGTTCATGAAAAATATAACTATAAAAAAAACTACACCATGGACAGAGTACATAATACCAAATGTCAACTTTAAGTGTTTAAATCTAACAGAATCAATATTTTTCAGTGTAGCACCTCTGAGCCATTGTTTATATGATAGTGATTGTTCTGTTTATAGCATGAAAAATTTCCCACCATTCATGTGACTCCTTAAACATGAATCATTTACAAACTTTGATGATACTCTAACCAATCTATCGCCTATGAATGACTTTAGAAGCATTATAACACTGTATGTATAACTTTGCCTTTAACCAAATCTACAAATCTGTAAAGTTGCAGTAATAAAGCGTGGTCTTATGACTTAAATCTACCAGTGATCTCCCAGGTTTCACAAAAAAATTTCTTTAGTTTAACTTACACCAAAAAATGGGATAGAAGTACAAATCTTGTTAACCTTTATGCTGGTCATGGTAGAAGAGATGATGCACAAAGTGGATGTTAACACAGCCCCCAGTAGATCATTGTGTTGCCATCATCTTTATTCACCCATTAAAATTTTCCTACTAGTAAATTATTAAAATGGGGATTTTTTTAGCTGTTTACATGTCAATAGCATTTGATGCTATTTCCTAAATAATGCATCTGAAGAGGGGAAAAAAATGTTCTTATGTAATGCATAAAACAGTATGGTGCCCAGTGGGGGCATGCGAAAATGAAATTACGTGTATAGGCAATCTAAAGTCTAAGCACAAATTGCATCCAAATTAGTCATTTTGAGGTCTCCACTACATTCCTATCTAGCTTCACGCAATTAAAAATTGTGTCATCCTCCTCCCACACTGTGAAAGTTCTCGATGCCTTTCTTTGTCTCAGGATTCTGTGGTTTCAAATTAAGTTTCTGGTTATTTTACAAACAAGTTGCATTAGCCAAGGCTATGTAGAGAGAAAATTGTTTCCTTTTGAAAACTCTCAGGAGACACACTGATATTACCTAAGCATATTGAATATTCAAGTTTTACTGACTGGGACGAAGAAAAGTATCTTTCAAAACCTATATACCTATTCTTCTATTTCTATTTTCCTCTACCTGAAACAAGCATCACATTCTGTAGCCCTTGTTCTTCCTTACTCAGGAAGAATTTTAATTTTTCCATTTTGTTTTCCTCAGTGAAGTTTTAAAGGACAGAATAAATGGGAACATAGCTGTGCTGTGTCAGTGGAGAAGCTTGGAAAATATAAAATGTACATTAATAAACAGCTTGTTATTATATAGGCCTGCTGCTGTAATGACTGGCACACTAGTAGCTTTACTCAGAAGAATTCCATGGTGTGCATATTGTGTGGATATAGTGTTTGCAGGGCATCATCCTTGAGGATGTGAGTCATGGAGGTAACATGACTCAGCACTGGAGAAACCATGTGAAGGTCAATTTTCCCAAGCCCCAATTAGCCAGCCACAAATTCTTTTTTTCCTCACAGCTGCAACACAGGGCCCTCTCCCATTTCCTTCAATGTGGGACAAATGGAGCAAATGAAGTGAAAGGGCATAAAAAAGTGGTCATGAACCAGCATCTTTTAAATTCATTTACCATTCTGCATAATGGTTAAAAAATACACATATTTAGTAATTTCCAATCAATAGAGTTCAGATCCAATCAATAGAGACCACAAAATAGTGACATTTCTATGTATTGCAGACAGCTACACTGGTATTTCTTATCTATGGTCCTAAGATTAGCTCAGTTGATGAGAGAATGGTGCTAATAATGCCAAGGTTTCAGGTTCAATCCCAGGATGGACTATTTTTTTGCTTAAGAGTGGGAGTTGATAACCCGTGTGGATTCCTTCCAACTCAGAATATTCTGTGCTTCAAGATGAAGAATATTTTTTTCTAGCTTCAAACATAATTTCTAATTCTCAGGTTTGTCTAACCTGAGGTCTCAGTGAAATTCTGTGCCTATTATTACTTTTATCCACCCCTACAATCAGCCACTAAATGGTAGGAAGTCAGCCAGGAATCAATAAGCTCGGAGATAAATGTAGATGCTGAGCCAGCTCAATTTACACCTGTGCTATAATAGATAATTCTCACCAACCCCACTGGATCAACCCCACTCTGGTAAACAGCAATACTTCTTTACACCTCAGCAGATGTCCCATATGTAGAGTGAACTTATGGTTCTGATAATCATATGTGTGCCTGTGAATGGCAAAATTTAGTAAGAGATTAGGTTATGTTTAGGACACCAGGGTGTCACCTCACACCCCAATGAGGTTGCATTCTATACAACATTGAGCTTTACAAAGTTGTCACAAATGAGTGTTTTAAGGTTGCTTAAAGAATCACTGGCAAAGGAATCAGCAAAATCAGATTTAATATAAAAGCACCAGCACAAGAAGGGGGATGAATGCACCACCTCAGTGGGAAATGCTAATAAACACAGGTTCTGTAATAATCACACTACTTAGAATTTATGCTCTCAAAAACTAGCAATGCAAGACATTCACTTAATTATGCTGTCAGCAACCACATCACGTTCTTAAACCATCTCTGCAGGAGCAGGTTGTATATTTACAGGACAGAAATTTAACAACCTTATGGCAAACCAATGTTTCTGTATTTTCCATCACTTCTCCAATAAATATACTTTGGTTTACCATAGAGGCCTAGTCAAGATTCTGAAATGAATTCTGCATTGTTATGGTGAGCAGGGACTGGGGCTGGTAAAAGAGAAACTAGAGCTAATGCATGAGAAGAAACAACTGGAAAATAGTAGCTGGAGCCCAGGATTTGCAAAACAGAAGTTTCCACAATCCCTGTCATTTAAGCCATTGCTTTAAAAAAGCGTGATTGAAAAGCTGTATTTCCACAGTTTAAGTGACAGCTCTTCACAGTTTAATGATGCTAATGTAGGCACTCCAGGATAGTGATACAAACCCTTAAACTGGCTGTCCACTTTAGGAACCCTGTCTCCTTATGTAAACACTGAGCAGAGACTTCTTCATGAACATTTAAACGAAGTCTTTATACATCATTAATAATACAAATCTGGAATGAAATTACATAATGTCAATAGCTCTCGTGGATGAAATAGGTCTTTACAGTAGGGGTAGTGCATTTGATTTTCAGTTACTAATCATTTACACAGAAGACCAGTATTTAAAATGCACAGATATTTCTAAACTTGGAAAACAGGCATTTCTTGGGCTTGTAAAATTTTACAGAAATATTACAGATTTCTATCCATTCAAAAAAAATAAGAAGCTACCCATTTTTTCACTGCATAGTGCTATATTAGTTCAATAGGCACTTCTACACCTTTAGACCTTTTCTTAGACCTTAAACTGATAGAGGGCAGGCTAGATACTAGATTAGATATTAGGAAGAAATACTTCAGTGTGAGGCTAGTGAGGCACTGGAACAGGTTGCCTGGAGAAGTTGTGGATGCCCCATACCTGGAAGGGTTCCAGGCCAGGTTGGATGGGGCTTTGAGTGACCCAGTCTGATGGAAGGTGTCCCTGTCCATGGCAGGAGGGTTGGAACTAGATGATCTTTAAGGTCCCTTCCAATTCAAACCATTCTGTGATTTTCAGAGTACCACACTGAGCATAACTCAAGATACAGAATCTGTTCTCACTGTATAATTTTCATGTAATTGGATTGTACAGAAAGTTCTCCTGGATAAAGTCACTCTCATTTGTCATGAGGAAAAAAAAAGAAGAAAAGTATGAAAGTCGGATTAATCACAAATAAAAGGCTACATGTAGCAGACTGTAGTACTCTTGTGTATTGTGTGGGAACTTGCTAATTCAACAGCTGTCCTGTAACTCAGGCATCTTGTAAACCACATCATGAGCTATTTTCTTCTCTTGTGATCTAATATAATCTATATAGATCAGCTCAGAACTGAATTTAGAAGTGCTGTAGGCAAAAATTGTTTTAAATATATTTGCACTGGCTAACACTCAAGACTTTTTCTGTGATGAGATCATTATCTTACAACAACTTGATAACATGCAGCTCCAAAAATCTGATATCAACCTAGTAAGTTATGTAATAATAATTAAGTTAAGTAATAATCATTCTGGGAAGCACCTCTATGGAGAAGTACTTCATTTTAGCAGTGATTTCATTGTTGTTGCTTTGGATATAATAGGAACAAGACAAAAATCCAGTCCTGCCTCAAAATGCTGCCCTGCCAACAGTTTCCAACAGTTGTGTCTTCTCACAAAAAAGAAACAGGACATCAGGTGAGCCTAGGGTTTCTGATCTAGTACATTCAAGAAGAACTGAAACAAGCCTTTAGATAGTAATGTTTATTAGAATTGTGTTTAAATACCTTTTTGCTCTTCATTAATAGATGATTCTCAATAGGAAAGGCTGTAACTTTAATAACTGCCTGGCTTGCCATTGTTACTGCCAGCAGAAGACTGGATGCACAGGAAGGCAGCAGCTGATTGGGCAATTCCTGTAAGAGTCTGCTCAAGAGATGGACTCTGAAGCCTGAGTGAAAAATCATTTTGTAAATGCTTCCTGATGAAGAAAGAGAACACAGTGCAAAAACAATGATCAAGAGTAGCAAGTAATGAGCAGAAACTGCATGGAAATTTCATGGAAGCAACTTTTTTTTTCCGGACACAAAATATGAGTGACTGTCAATGTAATCAGAAAACACTGAAGTACTGTAGGGTGCAGAAGTTTCATGAAAATGTCACTGGCTAGCTAAGTGAGAAAATACGTTTCTTAGGTGGCTCCAACCCATGTGGTAGAGGTGCAGTAGACTTCAGAGGCGTCAGACAGTAGAACAGCCTATGCTGAGGATTGCCACCGTACAGGAAAAGAAATTCCAGGATTATTGGAGAGCTGGCAGCAGTTTTCAGAAGTAACTGGTCAACCCCAGAGCTCCTGGGTTTTCTGTAGCACTTCTCTCCAGACATCCATGGCTTGGAAGTGGCAGAGCTGTTGGACTGGTTACTGACCCACACAAAAGAAGTGGTCAGGTAGTTGAGTTGAAGAAATTGTACCTAATATTAATCCTCTGCCTCTGCAGACAAGAAGAGAAGTACAGCTGACTTTTTGTGCTTTATTTCACAGTAAATTGTTTTGTGCTGTTCTCATATTAAGGTTTCTAATCAAGGTGTTTTGGTAATGGATGTGATCTAAGTCATGGGAATCCTCAGGACCCTATTAGAGTTAGGGGGTTTCAGGATAATACTCGAGTGTTCAATGTCAGTAGGAAGAACTGTGACCTCCTGAAGCAATGGCCTTGCATGCAGGGTGACAGGAGAACATTCTGTCATTGCCCTCTTTCTGAGCAAGGGCTCATAATAGAGTTAGAAAGATAATAAATCAACACAAAAGTACATCTGTAATACTATGAGCCACTCTTTTAAACTGGGACAGCTCTCTTGCAGAATTTAGAGTCAAGCTAGAAGAAGGATTGAGCTCCAAGAGAAAGGAATGACCAGAAGTAAGTGAAGCTAAAGAAAAAGGTATCATGGGGACAGTGTCCAACAGGGTCAGTAGTTCAGAGCTTCTTAAAAAGACAGAGTCCAAACGCAGCACAAGAAAAAAAAATCCAAGAACCAACTCAACAGAAATGTCCATAGAAAACAGTGAAAGGAAATCAATAGAGCAATTAGTTTGCATCTCGTCTCCTCCAAGTATAATGAAGAGGTGGGCACATATGACAAGGAGCAGCAGTAAAGCATAACTTATGGAATATTGCTGGAACAAAGCAGCCCCTCTCCCATTGGATCTTCTAGCATTTCACATAATTAAAACGAAATTCTATTTCATGTTAGAGGTTTGATACAGTTATAAGTGTGGAAGGTGGTGGTGATCTCTGCTTCAGGCCATCCTCTAACAGAGACATGAAGGTACATAAAGACTTCTGCTTACAGAAGTCTTCATTCACAAAAAGATCGAGATCATCCACCTTATTACACAAGAGATACTTTGGAAAAAAAAGATAAGGAACAGAATATATTCACAGTTTTAACTTATTGAATATATGGTTATCCTTCAAGTTGAATTATCATAGAGAGATGGAAGGGGAAATAAAAGCATCTGTTATCATAACCTGTGGATTACTTCAGTGGTGCAGAATTCCATTTAGACTCTTGAGTGCACTAGGGACATTTCAGATGTTTGTGAAGAGTATAACCCAAGTTCCAAGGATCAAAAAACATCCTCACATCCTTAAATGACTTCATCTGTTCCCATAAACCATGGGTGGAACATCTGGTAGAAGTGGAAAGTACTCCAAATCTTTTTAAGAGCCAGGGTTTAAATTTGTGAGAAATAATGCTCATTTACAAAGGATCACACAATTTTCCTCAGACAAAAAGTCAGTGATGGGGGCTAGAGCCTTGTGTCCTAAAACGTGTAGAGTAAAATAATGGACAGTTGCTAGATATGTGGAAAGGGCACAGTGACTTCTAGAGACATTTCATATAACTTTTTAATAGAGCAGAAAATACAAGCTACTCTTCTAGACTGAGAAATAGTCAAAAGATTAATCCTGAAGAAGGGAATGACTTTAAATTATGCCATGTCTGACTCATTCCAGCTACTTTCCATATACCTCTGATACGTCAACGTTTTCTAATAAGTGTGTTCTTTGAAAAAAAAATTGTCAACCTCAACAGACAGAACAAAAACTGTTGAAAACCAAAACTTAGAGAACTTCAAAAGTTCATTTATTTGTTATGGAGATCCTCCATTTTTGTCATAAACTTACTTACTGAATAGAGGACTACCAGATACATGGAGCACAGAATCCGGAGTGACTGCTAGGATGTTCCTGAATTCACAAGATGCCTAAATGTGCATCCAAATAACACCAGAATGACAGAAAGTGAAAAATGGTTAGTTATTTAGATTCAGCTGCAGATCTAGTGAGAGTGACTTCATCCCAAACTTGGGATGACTTCAAAGAATGACACTTTGTAAAGTGGATTTTCAGGAACATTGGAGAAAGCTTTCAGCTGACCAAATCAGATGTGCTACCTGAGCAGCTGTACTCTGTCTCCTCTAAAGTCCAGAAAGCAAGTGGAAACATTCAAACAATTTTAAGCTAGTTCCCATCAGTCTGAGTCCAACCACAGGCTAAGCCTATGGTCAAATGCTGAACCTGAATCAGCAGATACTGTGGCCACATGTGTCCGATGATATATGTCAGATACACTCTATAGAGATTCCCAAACGTATCAGAAAAAAAAAAAAAAAATCAGTTTGGAAAATAAATTTCTGCTAATTATTAAAACAGATACTGAAAGTCAATTAAGAAGTCAGCCATTACTGTTAATACCTAAAAAATGATAGCTTAAGGTAAGCTGAGGGCATGGAGGTCAATGCATGATAAGTAGGGGGAAAAATACCATGAAGTCATAGTCCCCATCCTAAATCATTTCTACCAGGGGTTTCCCTAATGTACTCTTAATGGTGTCCAGCAATAAAGAATTCCCATTTTACCCAGACAATACCTTATCAACTTTATTTACCAAGATTTTAAAAATATTTTCTTCTTACGCTTATTTTTTTTGTATTTTATGTTATTCCCACTATTATGTTATTCACTTTTGACTTCAAAGAAGATCATCTTTAATATTTTTTCAGTTTCCCAGATTAAGACCCAATTTTTCAGTTCCTTAATTTTAAATGAAATAGTTCCATTTTCTATGTTCCTTTGCAAATATCAAGCAAGTAATCCTTGTTTGCACTTCAAGAGCAACATTTCTCTCATGTTAGTTAATAATTCATAACATTTCAGTTTTTATCATGACCTATGATAATGACCATTGACATTAAAGATACAGAAGCCAAAGTGAGTTAAGGCAAAGTCAGACATCACAAAATATTGCACCTGTGCTATAGCCTAGTCAATACTAGAAATTTATTCTTGATGTAGAGGCAGAATTTACGTGGATGAAAATCAGTGACAGAACTGCAATAGGTTTCCTTAGGGCTAGGATTTCAAAAAGGGGGATTTTTTTGCCTATCAATAATGTTTAAACAAAAGTTCATCTTCCACTTTCTCTCCTCCCTCTCCATCATTTGGGTTGTTGTTTTGGGGTTTTTTTGAGGCCATCCCTCCTCTTCTGTCCATACTATTTTCCTGGTTTTGCATTTGTTCAGCTATTTTTCAAAAACCTGTAAGTTGCAAGCAAATGAGAAAACAATGTTAAGCAAGCAGCTTTAAGTTGCTACTTAAGTACACTGCCTGGTTCATATTCTAGCCTTCCATATAAAAGCTTTATAATTACTAAATTATAATAGAAGTTTGTGAAAAGTACTCCCACATATTATTCTACAATGTATCAAATTAAAATATTATATATTTACTTTCTGCTGAAAATTCATATACTCCTATAAATTTACAGAAAATAAAACACAATTCATGATCTTGAGTACAATAGATAAGAGTGCTAGGATTATTCAAGGCTTGCATTGTGTTACAGTAGAAGATTTTATAACAGAAACATAGTTTTTTTATTCATAGTCCACTATTCTAACACTACATATTTAAGCACACAGTTTTTATTAGACTCCTCTTGCTAACTCAGAGAAACAGGCACTGGAAGTGAATTTACACTGAATATGTCTATTCTTAACAATCTGTCAACCATTCATCTAACATAACTTAATAAAGACAGCTGTCAAAGTACAAGAAACAGGGGAATAACAATATCACAAAAAACATATAATGGAGATTTTTGTGAAAGGATGCTATGAATTTAAGTTAATCAGAAATGCTCAAGGCAAGCCCAAGATTCAGCGGGTATTTTTAATACAGATACCTGGAAAAACTCCAGGACATCAGTCTTCTGGCACCTCCAGAAATAACAATTTTTCCCTTTCAGTCTGCCTAACACATACAAATTCCCACTAAGTAAATGGATTATTCCCCCTTCCCTTTCAAGAGCTGAACTATGACCATAGAGCCAGAAAATCAAGGAAAACATGAGGGGAAGATAGGAAAAAAAAATCAGAAAAGAGGACATGAAATGGAATTGCATTTGAGGAGCTATGGACTCCCGAAATGGCGTGATGCCTCTGTGATGCAAGGCTTGCCTTGCTCCCCAATGGCTCACTGAAATGGCTCAATCATTTTCTGACTCCTTTTCAAGTCTGCTGGATCCTGAGTGGTTCAGAAAACAGGAATGAATTTTCTTTCCAGTTCTGTCGTTTCAAGTGCTACCGCTCAAAGTATAATCAAGTCCATCCTGTTATTACACAAGGTTCAGCAATAAAATGGTGCAATAAAATTGTGTCTCTAACATAAAATCTGATCCCAGTGTCTTTGGGAACTTGATTTCTGGAAACCTAGGAAGTGAAGCAAGACTAGTATTTTCTTTCAAAATAAACAGATAATATTCTTGCAATCATCACTGTTTATTGCCCTTTGACATGTGAGAAAAAGATGGTAGATCACATGTTGTGTGATACTGAGCTGGTTTTCCTTGGTAATACATCTACCATGTTAAACTGGCATCAAAAACCTGCAAGTTGTGAGCAAATAATTAAAAGGATGGCAACTTAGAAGACAATACTCAGTTGAAGAACCTTTAAAAAAAAGCATTAAGGTGAACTTTACAGAAGAACAAAAGCAAAAATTAGCTTATTTGTGAAAGGGTGCAATTTTACATCACATTATGCTGAATTCTACCTTAACCCAAGGAAAAGAAAGGGATGTTATGCATAAGAGCTGAAAAAACCCCAAGCCCAAACACCAAATTGTTGTTATGAATGAGCCAAATGAAGGTGACTGCCATTGCAAGCTCTCAGCTGCCCCAAAGGGAAGGAGGACAGACAAGGTGTGGAGGTGGGACTGGGGTGAGTCAGCCCAGGGTTCATTTACAGAAAGGTCAGTGGGGAATGGAACAGGGACCAGCTGGCATTACTCAACTGCTCTGTGAGTTAACATTTCCCACACCCTGGCTTTTTTCTCCAATTCCAGTACGTCCTTCCATCAGCATCTTTTATTCGGAAAATCTGGACTGTTTCCTTGGAAAATGTATACACTCAAGTTACTAGGAGCAGTTTTGTAAGCCACTGCATGTTCAAAGCTCATGACAGCATCATACAATGTCCCTAAGACCATAATGTCTCCTGGGCTGATAGCAGTAGCCCAGGAGTACTTGGTTCAATTTTTGTATAAATTAATGACAATTTAAGTTTAGCTAAACTTTGCCTTAAGTTTCTGCTGTTTCTTTAAATAGTAACGGGAGAAAAAAAGATAACTAATACTAAGGATAATGAAGACTATCCTGTGTGTTCCATGAATAAAAAATATTTCCATCCTAGTAGCTTAGTGTAGAGTGTCTTAATTTTCCTTACTACAGAAAGCAAGGGTAAAAAAACCATATTTGACCATGTGTTATTTAAATACAGTAGGGAATTCTAAGTAACCTCAACTATATGTTTAACACTAAAAAAAAACCAGCAAACCAACCAAACCACAATACCAGAGCTCTCTTCTTGTATATTTATTGTATTCAGGGGCTTTTTCTTTGTTTTTAAGACTATGAAATTAGTATGCTCCTTTTTCTTCAAGCAAATTTTATGCTGATCATTTTACACATCATCAAAATTAAATATTGAAAAGGCCTGATTAGGGTTAGTTTTCTGAGGTGTTTTAATAATATTCCAATGCTCATTCAGATTTCAAAATTTGGCATTTTCTAAGTGATATCCAGGAAATATTTAGATGATTTTTTTTTTTTTAATAGTACTGTGATTTCACCATGCCACAACTCCCAGAACTGAGCCCAGCTGGAAGAATTTGTTCCTGACAGTAAATTTGGACCTGAATAATGTGCAATTCTTCAGTGAGTGTGCCCACAGACTAACTTTCTTACTTTTCATCTGGAATAGAAATATACAGACTTTTAGAAAGCTTCCTTCTTTCCCCCATCACTCTTGCTGCTGTGTACCAGGATTGTTGCTCTTTGGTGAAAAAATTCAACATAGCAAACACATCATTCATATGTATCACACCTGTTTACAGAATGTTAACTTCTATTTAGAAACATCTACCGGTTTTCAAATACAGATAAAACAGGTTGTGTATGAGATTTGTATAGAATACAGAATTTTGTGTAGTTAACTATGCGTGTTCAATGGTTCCATATCTTCATATTTTTACTCAAAGATTAGACAAAATAGAGCTATAAGCAGTTTTATCTAAAAATCTATACCATGTGTGTCAGAAAAAACATGTAAACTGTCATAGTGTTGTGTACATATACCAGTAGAGTTCAAAGTGGAATAATACTGCCATAATTAGTTTAAGAAAAGGGAATAGGTCATACCAGAACAAGATTCAACAGTTTCTTTCATCCAATTCATTCCAGAGACTGCAAAGTGTGCTGTCAAGTGTACTTGGGCCTGATATAGCTGACCTCATTTTAGTTATTACAACTTGGCATTCATGGCTCTCTAAAGAAAGAATGCTAGAAACACGCCATTGGGAACTACCCTTGTAAATTAAAAGCATTCCAGGTCAATGGCCCTACACGCAGTTAGACATAATGCTCCAGATGCTGAGCTCAGCCCCATGTGCTCTGCCCACCTGCCAGGCAGCATGGCTTTCTAGGAGCCACAGTCCTCACAGCCTCACTATAATAAAACACATAATAAAGACGATCTTGAGCACTGAATTTAATAGGGCAAAAGTATTCACGGAGACTAACCATGCTGGTTGCTGCATCATTCTCCTGCCCAGGCAGGGCAAGAAAGCAGGAACCCCACAAAGAGCAGAGAAGGGGGAATAGAGTGAGTTTTGAAGCAGGACTGTTTGGAGGGCAGTGGAACAGGCAGATATAAAAGACAAATTCTGGTGGCAAGGCAAATTTCTCTGTAAAAACATCCTAAACAGTGACAACACTAGTTATATTCTTTCTCACAGGTGTTGTAGAGAACACATTAAAAAAAAAACTGACAAAAAACCCCACAAATCACAAAACAAAACAGGAGGTGAACCAAAAAATTATATTCTTACAAACCCTTATATTATATTCTTATAAAATATTATATTCAGGATCTCTTAGGTCACTTAGGATTTGGTGGCTTTACAGTGGACAGATGAAGGATGTTCAGTTATCGCAACGGGACACCCACACCCATGGGAAGTGTGCTGGATCACAGTGTGAGCTTTGCTTCTAACAGAATTACATATGACAGGAACACATAGACTATGTTTTAAATTTATGTTTATTACAAAAATTTTCGAGGAACCTCTTGGTTCTTAGTTGCTTTCCAAGTCAACTGATCCATAACTCCTGCCCCTTTGCCTCCATCTTCACTATATTCACTTAAAACTTGTCAGGTACTGACCACAGTAGGGTGAGGATTGTTAATCACTATTAAATTTATCAGATTCTCTTTATGTCTCTTAACAACCAGCTTCCCACTATTTTACAACAGGTTCAACTCCTCTCTTAAACTGGCAAATCTGGCTTGAGTTACAAACCCAGGCAAGACAAAGAGACAGCTACTGGTAAAAGCGATCATCTCAAGGACCTGGATCACCTGGGGACACATACCTTTGGAAGGATCTTCATTGTATCGATACTAGCAATTGCTTTTACCTATGGCAACACTGGAGTAGACAAAGTTTAAGACACCTCCCTCTATAATTTTTCCAAAGCAGAGAACTCTGCTTAGGAAGGGAGCAGAACAGCAAAGCCTCCAGCTTCAGCCGCAGCATCTTCCATCAAAAGAGGTGGAAAGAAAAGGATGAGAAGGCAGGGCAGTGCAGACTCTCTTCTGCTCTGAAAATGCTCTCCCTGTAGTTGGTGGGGAAAAAAGAAAGAAGGATGAGAATGTGCACATCCAGAAGTCCACTTCTTACATGCAGAAAGGGGAAGAGAGTAAAACAAAACTCCATCTACTGTATTATCTCATAAGATGTTATTCTGAAATATATCCAGCTCAGGTGTCAGATTGATGTAGGGCTGCTACAAAATAGTTCAGTGGCTAGACTTCTATGTCCCTCTTGTTGGAGTACGTTTTTTTTCTGATCTACTTCTGCCACCCAGTGGATAGCTCATACAAAAACTCTCCTTTGTGTTTATTTCAAAACATGTCCCAGAAATCATGTCCTTCTCTGAGTGATTATGGGCAGATAGCTAATACCAGAGTCTTAGTGAGCAGCTAAATATGCTGGAACATAAATTTTCAGGGGCTTTGACCTGTTTTTTAATATCGTAGTAGTGTCTCCTCTCCCCACTCCAAACTTGGTTCTTTTTCCTCAGTTTCACAGCATTGAAGGAGAGATAAAAATACTCCTTTGGCATACAAGGTATTGTCAAATAAATCTAACTCATCAGAAAATAGAGAACTCACTCCAGTAATAGCTGCCTGATAAAAGCTCTTAGGAAAACAAAGGATTTTTTACCTAACAACAGCTCAAATATCATTAAATAAGAACACCTAGAGCCACACACTGAAGTCAATGGATAAAAGCTGTGCCTAAGACAGCATTATCTATTGTGTGCTTTGTATGATTTACTGAAGCAAAGCTGTGGTATAATAAATACAATCAGTCGTGAATTGGGCATTTCCTGGTATTAGAAAATTTTACTTTCCAACATGAAAAATATTCTCATGAAGAACACTTTGCATTAAGATCGATATCAACTTCCTCTTCCATCTAAAAGGCTTTTTGAAACTTACTAAAACTCATATAAATCAATGGAAAAATCCTAGCTGTTACTTTATCTGCCACCACAAAGAACAGATTTAAAAAGACAAGGCATTACAAAATACTCTGAACAAGGTCAGGCTCTGAAATCATCAGCTCAGCAAATCTTTATGTGTGATTAGCCATAACAGCTGTGGTATGAACAATTTAGTGTTTACAGGACTAGGACTCAGAAGCAAGCTCACACTCTCTCTTTCATCCACCCATTGCACATTCAGACAGAGGCCAGTCCATGGGCTGAACTTTTCTTCACTAAAATGGGGAAAATGGAGATGTTAAGACAACTATTAAAGTACAAATGTGTATTGCTCTCATCTTATTTTCTTCAGCCAACTGACATCAGTCAGTTTCAATCATTTGTAACTTCTGCCTCCAGAATGGAAGGAATTGCAGGATTGCTGAGCGGAGGTGAAGATAGTGAAATAAACGTCATTCAATGCTGGGTGGCACTAGAACACACTCAGTGGTTCAGGGCAGACTACACTTTTCTCAGTTCCTTCTCTGACTTCTGCTTGATCCAGAAACACAAATCTCTAGATTAGTGAAACACCTTCAAAAAAAAAAAAAAAAAAAAAGAAAAATAATAAAAAAAAAGAAACATATACAGATAAGATACCTTCAGAAAAAAAACCACCTGTGAAAAATCCCCACCTGCCTTGTTAAAGCAGCTTTATAAGCCCTGCACTCATCAAAGCCCATGTCCTCCTGTACCTTCCTGGACTGGCTGATCCTTCCTGCTCATGGCTCCTAATGCTCATAACTCAGTCTCATGTCACTTACAGATGAGTGTCTTGGTTTGCCTTGCATCCCCAAGGAGAAAGTTTGGGAATAGTTGTTGCTTCTGTCTTCCACATTCCCTTGATAGTCTTACTGAAGAGAGACTGAAGAGAGAGATGCTAAGAAGACCAGAACAGAGAGATGTGTTCTAGCAGTTAAAAGGATTAAAACCCCATTTCCCTTTGTCCAGTAGCTTCACGTTTATATGGTTCATCAGGGAAACACCTTAACTCAAGCTGCACAATAGATCTAGAATATGCAGCTATCATTTCCCTGTCAACAGGTCTGGCAGCCAAAGCAGTGGATGAAGTAGCCACTCGAACTTAACCCTTTCTGAGCCCCATGGTCTCATTTCCCTAGATCTTATCATTTTCTTCACCATGGGCTGGAGGGGAATCTCTGCTCCAGTGCTTGCTGCATCTCCTCCCCCTTCTTCTTCAGTGACCTTGGAGCCTGAAGAGTTCTTACTCTCACATATTTTCACTCCTCTCTTCTCTGGTTGCAGTTGACCAGTTGATGTTTTTTCCCCTTTCTTAACTGCTGTTATCCCAGAGGTTCTGCTGCTGCCACTGATGGGCTCTGCCTTGGAGCCAGCTGGCATTACCTCTATCATATGAGCTTCTGGCAGCTTTTCACAGAAGTGACCCATGTAGCCTGCCAATACCAAATCCTGGACATTTAAACCCAATAAATCTGTATTTTTTTTTCCCTTCAGGTAAAAAGTCTCCCTTGGTTCCTGTTGAAGGAAATGGAAAACTCACTTCAGCTTTAGCTCAATGAGAACAAAATCAAGTATAATATTACACCAATAGAAGACCTTTGTGTTTCATGTCAGAGCTTCAGCTACATTTAGATTTGTGAAATGAGCCTATTTTTCTCTTCCAGTACACTTACCTCGTGCCCAGGATGTACAAGAATATCCTGACATCCTGGATAAACCATCAGCCAGTTTCTGCAGAGGGGGCAGCTGTTGGCACATTACTTCCTTGTGCTGTCTGCAGAAGTAGAAGTGTTCACTAAGAACGTTCTTTCACGCACTGCTAATTGTATTAATTTCTAGCAAAGGTAGTCCCTGTAGTTAAGGAGCTTTAAAAACATCAGGAAAATAAAATAGAAACAGCTCCATCAAAAAATCTCATAAAAATGCTACCTAAATTTCCTGTAATTGTCTAGTTAACAATGTTTGGCTGTACTGCCTTCTTCTAGTATCCAGCTAAGGCTAAAATTATGTTTATAGTCAAATATTAAAATGTGGATGTTTTTAAATATGGTTTTACAAAAATTTAAAAAAAAATTACAAGAAAATATCTGTGATCTTATCAGATAGGTTTAATTTTCTTGTAAGGTTAAATCCAGATTCAATGAGACAGAAATCTTCCCTAGAAATATCCTTCTATATCTAAAGACGGGGAAAGTTTTAGCCTCTCTATTTCTGTAACAGAAAAAAGAAGATAATTCAGATAAACCAGAAATAGATTTCTGAAAGTCATCAGAAAAAACTCATGGTCAGAAAGGTGTCATTCTACAGAAATCCTGCAACACCAATTCAGTGCTCACTCAGCAAGAAGACAACTGTCTTTTGAGCCATTGGTATCACCACTTGCACACCAAGACTTTCCCCACCACAGGACTTTCAAATTTGTTTCTCAGTTTTGAAACCATAATTAGCAATGGCTGCAGTAGCAGGGACACTCACTGCCAAACAAATGAAGGTTGCTTCACTATGCTTTGTCACCACTGATCCTTACACATCTGTCCTACAGACTATCCAGCCATTGTTTTCTTTCCTTATCTTCTGCCAGCCTTTTCACAGTTTGGCACATGGGGAAAACTGGCACAAACTGCAGCTGGTCCAGACTCTGACAGGGCAGAGATGGCATTTGCTGCCTGACCAGCCTCTGCTGCCAGGAAGAGAGGCTGAGTTCTGTTTGTCTTGCTCAAAACAGGGTGCTAACCCCAGCCACTCTTGGTGTTTAGGTTTTCATAAGTTAGAGTTTATTATTTTGTATTTCCCAAAGTTTGTGGGACCTTGACTCCTTACTTTGAGATGACTCACATTTGGTTGAAATTAGACAATGGAACATGGTGGAAAGATGACAGTAAGAGCAATATAAAACCTTCATGTAGGAGAAAAGTCATAAAATCAACATTCTCTGCTTTTGCTGTGGGCTGTCTTCTGTTTCAAGTCTTTCAGATACTCCCCAGAGGGAAAAAAGTCATTTGTACTACCAGCTGTCTTCAGTAATAACAATTTTATGGCTCTGTTGAAGATAATAACATTATGCTATGTGGATTTCAACTTTAGACTCTAATAATACACTTAAACTGCAGAAGACACATATAGGTATTGCGGGGAGAATTCACAACAGGCAAAGAGCTGTCCCCCTTTGAAAGAAAAATGCATCCATAGTACAGAAAATGCTACAGCATTAAAAATCCTGTCAACCAAATTAGCAATTCTATATTTTCAAGCAATTATGTAACTTTAAGCAATTTCCATATCTTCATAGAGAACAAGTTTCTTAGCCCAAGGTTCTGTGGATTTAAAGGAGTTACACAAAGGAAGCATCTGATATCATTTGTAAAAGAAGTTCATTCTCCTCTCTCATGCTTTTATATTTACCACTTACAGATAAAAAAATTAAGATTAAAAGTTTGATGAAAAATTAGCATAGCTCCTTGTCAAGGCACTAATGTTCTCCTTAAAATTTAATCTTAGCTTGCTTGGTAGTGACATATGCCAGACTTTTTAAAGCACACAGAATTAAAGCAAATGCTATTCCATCCAGCATGTACCCCTTTTCAGACCTTTCTCACCTTAAACAACTACTATTGCCTGAAGAAGAAAGGTATTCTCTTTATTAAGGAAATTAAAAGAAAATTTAATCAGAGACTATGAAAATAGAAACCCACTAAAACTGTGCATTTGTGCCACGACTCTGACTATTCCATTCTCTATTGGATCACCTAGAACTCTGCTAACAATAGATAAATGCATTTTGTCATCTTAAGTGAATTTACTATTGTTGAGCATTTTCAAATGACCATGCTGAAGCAGAGCACTTTCTGTTCACCTTCTAGCAAGGTGAACCTTGAGGCAGAAGTTACTGTAGTTTTACCCTGCTGCTCAGTACAGTCCTGGAGGTGCAAGGAGAAGGTGCTGCCATTAATAACCCTAGCAGTGATTCCCACAGCAGCCTATATTCTGAGTAACACTCATGGCTGAGAAACCAGCATTTCTAGTGCAGCCTACAGCATTTGGCAAATGTGACAGCTGAGCTTCACAAATCTTCACATCACACATGTACAACATGTAACAGCACAGATGAGATCAGGTACCAGAGCAGAGCCTACCATGACAGCAATGATTAACACCTCTCAGCTTCCTCCATGTACTTTTAGATCTGGCTGTCAGGATGACAGCTTGCGCAGAGTGACACCAGAATGCTTCAGTTTGAGATTTTTTTTTTTCCCCCGCAGAGAATCATAAGTGCATGTTGACTTCTTAATGAGTGATTAAAATCCCAAATCCCACAGCATCCATTCTCAACACACCACAGCCCTTGCTTCCTCTCTGCTGAGAGGAGCCAAGCAAGTCCTACACAAGGCCAAATTTCTGGAGCCCAGGTGCTTTTTCACAGGCAGAGGGGAGAGGTGTGAGAAGACATTTGTAGATTTTCATGGGATCACAGTGTGCAGGCAATCAAAAAAAATTGTGCTGATCACCTGCACCCTGGCTTTGCTTCTCTGCTTCTCACCCTACTTGCTTCAAAGCTGACTTGGTAAGAGAAAGGTGGTATACCTTGTTTTGATACCAAAACTGAAGCATATGGCTGCTATATTTAATAACTCTGTCAGACTGTTCTTTTTGCCCTTGGTAGTTGTATTAAAAAAAATGGGCTATGAAAGGAAATCAGCATCACTTCCATGTGGACATGGAAAGTTCCTCAGGAACAGCTGATTGTGTTTAAAGGTTATCTGGTGGCCTGGGGCTCCATGCCTTTGCTGAATGCTGCTGACACACTGGCTTGATGGGCTTCCAGTGACACCAAGTTCAGCACTCTCTCCATGCTGGCAATGAAGAGGCATTATTTATTTTCTGAGTTCTGATTTCCACCCAAAGGCAAATTTGCTGGCAAATGAGTTTCAGTGACTCTGCAAGCTGGGGAGGAACAAGCACTGGAGAGCTGGCAGGCCTTTTCTTCCCCTGCATCTGGGAAGAAGATTTTGAAGACAAAGCCTGTGCAGACAGGGAGGAGGCAGAGGGAGGTGGAGAGAGACAGCCCCTGTCTGTGCCAAGTGCAGGCAACCAGCTGGGATTGCAGCAAGCAGCTCTTGGGAACAGCACTTGGTTCTGGCTTTGGTTTTGTTTTTGCTGTGTGAGGAACTGCAAAGCTGCTTCTTCTCAGAGTACATTAGAAAGGCTGTAAATTCTCGTAGCAGAGCTGTCCCTTGGCAGGCCCTGCAAGCACAATCACATAAATGTTTTGGGCTCCTGCAATTTCCACACCAAGCAGGGCACCCATGCACCCCTCAGGAGGTGACCTATGCAGCACCAGGCTGGCTCACGGGCACAGCAACTCTGATCCACTCCTAAACCCCAATCCCCTTCTAAGCCCCCTCCACGCGCAGAACTCACTATAAGCATCAGTCTCTTTATTTTGACCACAAAAAAAAAAAAAAAAAAAAAAAAAAGTAGTTTCCAAATGTTCTTGTTTCCTGTACCAAGTGAGTGGAGACTAAAACTTGCTCTTTCTGTCTATAAATTCATTTCAGCTGTGCAGTCAATAAAAAAAGCTGCATGTTCTTAGACAGTCACAGAGAATTAGGGAGAACTGGCAAGCTAATATTAAATAATCACCAGGAAAAGCAATCATGAGAGGAAGCCTGCACTGCCGGGAAGAGAGCACAGCCTGGCTGTATCGGGAAGCTTCCGGCAGCCTTCCAAGCAGGCTTTATCTGCATCACAGCGAAGTTCAAGTTGCTTTAAGACTATCTCACAGACACATAAAAGAATCGTCTTTAACCACACACATAATGACACTTATTAGTAAACAAATGCGTGAGTAAAACAAACACACACACCAAAGCCCCAGCCCTGTTCTGCTGCTGGACACAGCCTGTGACCACACAGCCACCGTGTCCATCAGCCTGGTGAAGCCTCTGCTTCCACACAGGCCCAGACACTGCTCTGCTGATTTAACTCATCTCTATTGTATCCAGTAGGTTCCCCCCTCCAACAAGGTATCAGGTCCTGTGGAGAAACTGCAGAGTGCAGAGTCTTCTAATCAAATACTGACTAGGAGGCAATTACATCTCCACTGATTTCAACAATAAAATAATTTTCTTTTTCAATTTAAAATTTTAGGTCAAATACTCACTGTCTGTAGCTTTATGAGGAACAGCACTCTTTTAATTCAAAGTACAGTACCTAATTTTCTTCCAACTGCTTTCTTTCCCTCTTAATTTCTTCCATTCAGGATCCACAAAAATGTTAAAATTAATACCCTTTCACAAATAGCAGGCTTAGTTAGTAACCACAGCATGGCATTTACAGACAGAAAAGTCGCCACCAGTACACAGGATTGTGTGACCTGTCGATGGTAAAGCACACGAGCATGAAAACTAACCTCGCTTTTGAGCCCTATGGTCACCACTAGAGGGAGGAGCTGGTTAAATAATATTTAATTCCATTTGCGAGAAAAACACTTGACTAGCTGTAAAGACCTCCTAAGAGGGGTAACTCTGTTATAAGAAGGAAAAAAACCGACAAGTTTTCCACAATTAAAAGTTAAATTATTCTAGTAAAAATCAGGAATCTTTTTCCCCATTTCTATAATCAATAAATGGGGGGGTGGGTAGGGAGGTGGAGAATCTACCTGAAGATTATTAAAAATTCTCAGTAAAATGACTGCTTCTGGCAGACTTAAAAAACAAAAAACATACAAAAATAAACAAAAACAAAAGTCCCACCAAAAGAAAAATAAAAATATACTGACTGTAATGAAAAGAAGACATTCCTTAAGAGATTACAGAAGGATGGAAAAGGGTGCACTAGTAAAAATTGGTTAAACTCTCAGAAAAATAACCCACTTGTGAGTGCCATCAGGGAGCCAGTCAGCATCACACACCATTGGGTACCAGGAGGAAGGAAACAGTGACCCACCTGCCTTATCCACCAACCAAAAGAGGACTTGTCAGCTGATGGCTTCATGGCAAAATATATTCATTTCTTCAAGTGTTGCCCTCCTCACTTTAAGGGATAGAATGGACCTTCTAACAATCGAGAAACAATTTTGCATTATTTTCTTTCTTGCTGAGTGCTATCTTGTGCTAAGAACCATCAAAATCTTTCCTTGCATTCTTTACAGTCCTAGTCATAAGTGTTTGACCTGGTGTGGTATAGAAGAGACCCAGAGATTGCCTTTCTGTCAGGGCATGAATGACAACATGGCCTTTACTGCCAGAATTGCTGACTTGCTGTAAATTCCACCCAAGCCACAGACTGCCTTTCACAAACTCAAAGTTGCAATGATGGACTACTCAGATGGGAAGCCTTTTGGGTAGGTCACACTGAAAGAAAAATACGTGCAAGGTTATTAGACTCTGCCTACTGACAAATACAGAATAGATCCATTCAATAAATCACATTTCCAAGGTTTCTCACATGGCTATTTCCATGGCCCTCTAATGTAACAGAGATAACCACATCAAGAGACATTAAGGAACACATTTTAAGATGAGTAATTAAAGGATTTGGCTGCATGAGGCTTCCTGAGGCTAATTACCCATGTGTCTGGGAAGTTCAAAGAAGAAAAGGTCACAATTTATGTTATTATTCTCCAACAAACCTCTGCTGAAGGCACCAGGGCCACTCTCCCTGTGGGCCTGTGTAACACTCAGCGCTGCTCTGACAGCTGCACAGCAGAGCAGGACGAGACCACCAAGAGCAGGTTGCCTGCCCACTTACCTGACCCTTAGGGGTGGGTTGCCTTCCAGCACATCCAAAGTCAATGATCTCAAGCTGCTTTTATGTGTATTGATTGCAATTAAACAATGATTTGTCTGTTTAGTAGTGACTTGTCTCCTAAAAATAATCACAGAGAACTTGATTTGTAACTTCCATAGATCTTCTCCTGTGATTCATGGTAGGATTTCTGTAGTGGGCTACATTTCATAAATTTCATTTCTTGAATTTTTCTGCTGTGCCTATCTCACTTGTCCCAGAAAATCTGAATCCCTGAAGAAGTTTGAATATCAGAGTCCGGAAATATTTTTATTTCTTTCATTTATTTGGGGTGGATCCTTACAAACTTGTCCTTGGCAGAGCTTTCTGCCCATCTGTTTGACTTTGGCGGTGAAATTGTTATTTAGAGGTAGATACTTATCAAGAAACACCTTGTGAGTGCTGCCAATAGAAAAAATATCTGCTTCGGTTATTTTCTGGACTGTATTTTAAAATTGTCAGGTTTTGCAATGCAAAGGAATGAAGATGCTCCTCTTCTTTCCATGGAAGTCTGAAGGCCAAGGGCATGCACAGCTCTGGCACTGGTGATTCCCAAGGGGTTGTTGGCTGCCTCAGAGGAAGTCAAGCAAAGACAAAATTATGGACCTGCTTCCTCATTATCTTCTAAAACTGGAGCTTTAGGATGGTTTGGACTGGAAAACACACAGTCCCAGCTCTCTACATCTTCTAAGTCTGCACCTAAATTGACTACTTGACTTCTCCCCCTTAAGAAAGCTCAATGTAATTTTTAATAATTTCCTTCTTTTGGCTACCTGGTGCATTCTACAGCAAATGCACTTTCAAACCAATAGATTAGTCGGAAGGTATGAGACATTTCCTTCCCCAGCTCTAACAATGACTTCTTGCCCTGGGAAAAAAAATTCTGCTCTTCAGAATTGCTTATTCCATAGGCAATTAGACAGAAAAAGGGAGTGTCTTGTCAGGAAATGTGCTTCTTATCCAGCTGCATGAAACACAATTGCATCCACTTACTTAATTTATGTGTGGGCTTCATTTCTGTAAACTTAGCTCTGGTGTCTCTCTGCTGGTGTCTTGCAGACCATGGACTGTGACAGCACTGGATTGGCTGTGGAAATCTTAAAACCATGCACTGAGCTCAGTACCAGTGTTTCCATACTGATATACAACACGTTATACCGAGTAAAGGAGATTTACAATTTCAGAATACATTGAGAGACCCACTCACAGATTTAGAAACAAATTTGGTGAGTTATTTTCTAAAATAGCATAATTTTGGATGTTTTCTGTTCATTTTCGTGACTAATTTTAAGCTTAGTGTTAAATTGTATCCTAAATAAAGGGGTAGTTCAGGAGGTCTTTTAATTCTGTGTGTAGACAATGGAAATAAATACATATAAATACATAATACACATAAAAATATGTGTATCTTGAAAAAAAAAGGAGGGTTATGTTATCACAAAAGAGGTCATTGTTAATTCCATGGCATTTAAGGTAATTTCTCTCATGGAAAAAGAAAAAGAAAACAAAGCCAAAAATATGTTGTATTTTAGTATGATTAACAGACTTTGCTATTTCAATTTTAAAATATCATGGATAAAATTATTAAGAAAAAGCATGGTTACTTCTCTTTTTTTCCTTCATATTAGCATGCTTGTTGTAACAAAAATAGTATTTGCAGCTAATTCCAAATGAGAATTTTCAGATATGAGGAGAAAAGAATACTAAAGACCTCTTTTATGTTCATACACTTGCAGCATTGATTAAATACAGGCACAATGAAGTACTGAAGAGTATCACCAGTAGAACCAAAACAACGTGAAATTGCACTGTATTAATTGTATGATACATTGGATATGTATCTATCAATCAGATATTTACTGTCAATTCTGATCACTATTAGTGATAGTCCAGTAAGAACAATCTCTTAAGCATTAGACTTGAAGTGATTTTTATACAGAAAACCCCTATCTCTGAACACCAAAAAAAAAAAGTTGATAACCTTGTAAGTCTTCTTATTTAATGTTCTCTGAATCTCTGTCTAAACATACTCTACCTCTACACAGAGCAAAAGATTTATAAGTGCCACACATGTAAATATATAAAATCATGCTCTAGAAATATACATTATAATTCTTTTGAAAATTAGATCGGAAAATCATCTACTATAAGAAAGCAGCAAGTAGCATCTTCCATGGCTAGAACATAGGAGAAAGCAGCTCCTCCCATTTGTTGGAAAAATAATAGAATTTCAACCAACATGTATTAAAAATCTTTGAGAACTTAACCCTTTTTTTGCTGAGAAGTGAATTTAGGTGTTGAATGTAACACTTAAGAGCTTACTGTGAAAGTCTGCTCTAAGAAGTCAGATTTCTGCTCTTCTGCAGACATACCCAGACATGAATTTTTTTCTACATAGGAAGGTATGACATTAAACAGATTTATTTCTTATCCTTCTCACCATAAGAACGAGCCAGGAGGAGTTGTACTCTTCACCTTTAAAAGGTAAAGATCAAAATTACTCATGTCAAAACAAATCTTGGTTTCTTGAATTTTAACCTGGAAAGCAAAACTCTGCTTCCTCTAGGGCTGCAGGGAGGGAGGGAGAAGACCTCTGGTGAGAATAGGTACAAGTTGGCAAATTTCCCACTGATCAAACCATTGCTGTTCGTTCCAGTTCTGATCCCTGCAAAGAGGCGCCTGCAGCTGCCTGTGATTGCAGTGGTGAGATCTGCCCCACAGAGGGCTGCGGTGGGCACGTATGTGCATAACCACGGCAGGCGTGGGTATCACTTGGAGAGAAGAAGAATGACTGGTCAGTGAGTCCCAGGAGTACTCTCCAGAGCCTCCCTGGACACCACAGGGAGGGACAGGAGGGACAGCTGAGCACTTTAGGGTACTTTCAGCTGAGTAACTCAAGCTGTGCACTTGAGCCCAGCTCTGACCTTCTCAGCATCAAGCCTGCAGTCGCTGGGTTTTGCAACAGCCAATCCACACCATTGTTTTCCCTATCAGCGTCTGTTCATTAACAGAAAAAAGGCAGAGGAATAAAGAGATGTGTGTACTGACATATACAAATCTTATCAAAACATAGATAGCAGCATAAGTATAGATATTACGAAGTTGCAGCAACAATAATATGCATTTGAAGCATAGAGCTTTGAATACTGATAATTCAAATAAATAACAACACCTAGAAATCACTTCCTAAAATAAAGATCAAAGGACTTCTCAAATACCACATTTCAAAATCTTGCTTAAAATGTTCTATTAGTACACCCAGTTACTTTTATTTCTCTCTAAATTTAATATAGGGAAATGTTTATTATATCACTTCATAATTATTAAAAAAACATTTTTGCTAAAGTATGGTTATATTTACCTTAAAAGACAGCCTGCATATTTTGTACTTGGTACCTTGGGGAAAATTTTCTTTTAATATTCCTATAATACAACATTTTTAAAAAATCATATATGAACTGGAGCCCAAAGAGTTGTTCCGTTTTGTTGAATAAAATTCTTTTTGGTGAATAAAATCACATGAGGAAAAGGGAGAGAAGTTATGAAGTTATAAAGAAAAGGGAGAGAAATCAAATGCAAAAATTCCTCTAACACAGCTAACCAAATTCTGTGTGTTAGTGGCAGCCACGAGAACACCCATCAGGTATGGATACACTGTGATGGGTAAAACTTTTGCAGAAAAACAACATTACAGATATAAACAAGAAAAGATCAGGTGTTTGACATTTAGCAAAAAAGTAGGGTAAAACTTGAACCGGGAGAGTAGCAGCATGATTATCAACTAGGATAAAATAAATCTGGCATAGTAGCTATTGAGTAGATTTCAAACTAAGACTGGAGCTGAAATCTGTTCTGTTATAATCCTTCCAATTATAATACTCAGCAACTGCAAATTACATGAACATTTCAAAAAAAAAGCCATGACTATCCACATACAACCATCTACCACCAAGTTTCAGGGTCTTCAGGGTTTGATCTTCATGTTTGGTTATCATTTTTATTTTTTGATATGAATCATGCTTACTTTCTTGGACTGAAAACAAACAGATTAATATTTCTTGTTCTTGTTTCCACTTTCTCTGTTTCATACAAAAATGTTCAAAGAAAATCAGTGGTGAAAATATTCATAGCCAAACCCAACAACTGCCCCTTGCTGGAGTGGGTCAGCTCAACGTATGCTCTGTAATATAAAGATGGAAACATAATGAGTTCCAAAGGAATATTCTGCCACATCATGTATCAAGCCTACAGTCATTAAAAGTGTCCCTTACACAGGAAATTTCCCAGCTGTAGGTATATAGTGAATATTTCTTCCAGCCTTCTTAGCAACCAATTCTGATCCCCGTCCATGCAGGTCTGCTACTTCTTTAGCTTTTTGCAAATCCCCTTCTATTCTAAACTGGCCTTTCTCTACTTTCACAAGAATGTTTTTCCCTTCAGCCCCAGTGACTGCCTCCTGGTTTGATAAAGTGATTCTTTTAGGCTATCATCTCAAACATTATTCAAACTAGAAAACATTTGCCAAGGACTACAGCAAGTACAAAGTTGCTAATGAATTAATGGCAAGGTCAACATGACATCATTGCTAGTAACCACAGAAGTTATGTACAATGACTAAGCACAAAATCCACCCACAGGCATAGATGCCTGCAGATATTTCATATTCATAGATCAAAATATTTCAGGAGTGCAGAAAAGAGTAAATAATTCTTGTTCCCATTCCTATTCACAACCCCCAACTTCTGTATTGCTCTTCTGGGGAAAAGAGTAAATTCCTCTGTAGCCTGAATGTGCAACAATTTCTGGTCCACACCTTCACGGGTAGCAGATGGGTCACTGCTCTACCAGACAGATCTTCAACATCTTTCCGTTTAAAATCAAAACCATCCTATTTTAGCTTCAAAAATGAAACCCGTGTAATGTTCACTCGAGGTAGAACACACGGCCTCAATTACATCTGAAGTAAAAGCCTCCCGTGGCGCCGTGCTTGTTGGGGATAAGCTGTTGCTTGTCCAGTGGAGGGCAGCAAAATATTTACGAAAGATTCCTCTTTTAAGGTCCTCATCACTGAGCTGTTTCAATAAATGACTTCATAAAAACACTGGAAGGGTTCCATACTTCTTCGTTTGGTTTACAAGACCTTACTTATTTGTTTATTTTAGTCAGAAATAAGTTTTTAGAATCTTTGAGGCTATTTTCACATCAGAGATCATGCCTTAAAACAAACAGTGCTTGCTGTATAAATAACTGTGTGGCGCTCCCATTCTTCCCAGAACTAATGACATGTCTATCAGGAGGAGGAGGGTACTGTGCTCTGCCTCGAAGCCAGTTAGTCTGCTCTCTGAAATGCTTGTGTAAATTTACCAATGGTTTAAATGCAACAGCAAATCTCCAGCACAGCTGTATCGGCATACTGATCATCTTGCATCATTCATTTGCTCTGAGCACACGTTATCTCAGCTTTTAGCTTAAAAGAAAGGGGAGTCAGCAGCACTAATGGAAAAGTTTGAAGGCTGTTCAAAGCTGGAAGCCAAATTAAAAAAGGAAAATATTTTAATGAACCTGTTAATGGATTTTGTGCAATTCTCTTTAGTACAATCTGAATATCAGATACATCTAGTTTACATTGATTTTTCATGGAAAGCTACTGATAATAACCTTTCTTGTAGGGACAGACTGACTGCAGAAAGACTGCCAAGAATAAAAGACATCTTGTCTAAAAGTCTTTAGTCTAAATCACAAGAGCTGTAAAAGATCTTTAATGAGTGCACATGTGTTTTATAGCTTGCAAAAAACTCACTCTCTTCATTATGTGGTTGGGGTATCCTCCTGCAAATGAGCTCTCCTACTGATTTTTATAATGACAGCAAGGCAGAAGGTAGGACAAAGAGTCACCACAAAATGGATTGGAGTCAGGAAGGGTACAGGCAGCTGCATTTGCCCCCAGCATCTGCTCACACTTTACACTGAGCTGGCAATACCTGTGCCACAGAGCAGCTCCAGCGCTGGAGCTCACCCTGGCAGGAGAGGGGAGCAGATGCCCACATCCCGAGGATGACAACTGTTGTGCTTCTGGTGCTGGTTTGAAGCAGTCAGTTCACAAGCTCAGGCAGAAATATTGAGGAGCACACACGGAGAAAAATCCACATATTAGGGAGAGAAATTTGAACCACACAGGGGATTTTCCAGGAAAATACTGGCAAATTCAGTGGTTTAAATCGTAAATTAAGCAAAGAGCTATCAACTGGATGAAGGTATGTATCAGTGAGTACTTAGATAACATAGTGAGTGCACTGGAGAACCCTTCTGACACCATAAAACAGGCTGTGAGGAAAACACAATTAAATTATTCCTGATTATATTCCTGGGAATTCAGGACAGAGCAGCCTGTGCAAAAGTAGAAATTCTCAGAAACAGAAAAAGTTCTGCTGTGTTTTTCACTAAGATATTGGGAGCTGATTGTACTGTAAATATTCAGCTGCAGGCAGTGAAAGTGAAGAAAATAGTCATGCAACAGAACTGCTGAACAGCAAAGAGCCAGGACTGCAGTTGGGGGATGCAGCAAGGTGCCAGGGCTCTCCTGCAGGACTGTCATACAACCAGCAAAAGCATATTTGCAGCTGATTCTTTTGATAACGTAAAATTCTTGGTAGCTAACTGAAAATGCAAAAGAGACAGGAGATCTTTTAGTGAGAGGTGTGATTTCAATCAGGAAAGGGGAATGCACTGACAGGACACACACACAGAATGTTATGGAGCATTATTCCTAAATTTAAAAACTTTTAAAATTTTAAAAGCAGAATGAAGATCCTACTTCCTCTTGGAGCTGAATGAACCATCCATAAGAAATACTTACCCAAGTGGGACATCAATATATATAATACATCTTGAGTAGTTACAATGCACAAAGTACCTGTATGTACACCGCAATTATAAATCGTACTTGCACCTGACTCTGGCAAATTATTTTTACTGGCACACGCTCTAGTAAATGTAATTACAGAAAACACAATGCTCTTAGAGCGAGTGCTGGCACCAGAGTGGAAATCTTGCAAAAGAAAGGTGCTCTGCTCTACAGAATGCAGGGATTGACTCAATAACTGTCCCAGTGCCGTGTTTGTAAGGTCACCAGGGCCTGCTGAAGAGCCTGGGCAGGTTTCATTCAGTGCTGTTGTTTCTCAACTGGAAAACATGGATATTATTTCTAAAGCATATGGAGCTGTCTTAAGTGGTTGTTTACAGTAGCATTATTTGCAATGGAGCCTGATCAGATGGAAAAGTTAAAAGGAACAAAGCCGGAAAAGCAAAACAATAGCAAAGAGCAGGAGGGGCCCATTGCACACAATAACCAGGTTCACAGCTGCTAAAAAACATCTCACCCACCCGGCTCTCTGGGACTGAGCTGCCAAAGTTGTCAGAGAGACACCCCTGCAAACACTGCAGCTAGAGTCTTTCCTTTCCAGATTTTGCTGGCTTCCCATCGGGCCTGGGGGTGTCACCCTGTCCTGCTCACAGTGTATTCCCTACTGGTTTTGCTGTGAGGTTCCGCTTAGCCTCCACTGGTCTCTGTCTGCTTAACTCTGGTTTTTACAGCACTAAGAGCCAGCAAAGGATCAGGAGATTCCTTTCAGCCTTGGCAAAACATACAACATTTATACCACTGGGATGAGAATCCACACAGTTTCTCCACAGCTGGAAGCTTGGCACTGCATACTGAGGTGTCACTTGGCCATTGCCTGGCCTGGTTCCCCCAGTATCTTCCCTGCCTTAAACTGCTAGATTACCTCTACCTTATGCAAAAATATGAGGAGAAGAGATGATGCCTTTTACTCTACCAGGTCCTTCCCCCACTTCTACAACTGACTCATTGCTTTCCTCTTTTGTCTCTCCTTTTTAGTTCAATATTTTTGCCAGGACAGCAGACAGCTCACTTGGAGCAACAGCTTGGACCTGGAATACAGCAAACCGACTGTGATTTAAAGTTTACCTGGGAGCACAGAGTTCTGATCAGCCCAGAACGCATGAAGCAAAAACTAAATACATTAGTTTCTATATACAATAGCCCTGACCTCACAGACTTAACCTGTGTTTCTACCTGCATTTTCCAGGCACAAACACAGAATATCTGCTAAGAGTCTTCCAGTTAAAACCGTCCATTTAACTGGGGTTGTAGAGAACAAAACAAGAATTATTTTCAAACATAGCCCAAGGGTGGTTTATACTCTTTTCCTGCAGTGAGAGATTAAGTTCACTGGAAAAAAATAGACTAGATACAATTGTATCTTAATAAACAGCTCATGGAGAGCCCAGAAACAAGCAGTAAACAGGCCGAAGTAAGACACTTCTTTTAAGCACTTGATGGATGTTTAGGCAATGTAGCATGGTTCTGTTCAGAAAAATAGAGTTTTCCTGTCTGGCAATGGGGGTCCAGCAGGGACAAGGACAGCGAGGAGGCAGCCAGGGCTCCTGCCCTGCTTCAACAGCACCTTACTGCCCTGGGCTCTGTTTCCTGAGGTACACGCAGCAGTGGCAGAGCTGCAGCTGGGAACAGAAAAGCATCTTGCCAAGCAAGGGAGCGAACGATGTCTGGGAGGAGACAAATCGCAGCTGGGACAAACAACCTGGGCATGCACGGGAAACCGAGAAGCAGGAGGTGCCGAGGAATGGCAGCAGCGGAGCAGCAGGACACAATGCCAGCCCCGCGGGGGCTCAAGCGCTAAATGAGGGCCCGGGTCTCCAGGAGGGGAGGGAGAGAGATGCCGATCTCACAGCTTTTGTACGGGCTCGGAGTCTGAGCTGAAGAATGGCTCCTTTGTCTCGGCCCCTCATTGGGTCTAAAAGCCATGAGTCATGCGGCCAGATGGCCGGGGCAGCCTCCAGGAACGAGGGGGAGGAAAAGAGGGAAAGCTTCATTCCTGAAGTTTGCACTGATCCCTGAGGCTTAGACAGCAAAACTGCAGGGAGCGCACACAGCCTGAGGGGTGCTGAGGGTCTCAGGCGGCTAGAAGCCACTCCTAGGGACGGAGAAGAGCTGGGGATGCGTCTTTAGACAAATGGTCTTATCTGCTTAGACCTGCTTTGAGAGATTAGTGTGATTTCAAAGTGCAGCTGGTGAAGGGGGTCTCCATTCGCTTACCATGCCACAGGCATGCCAGGAACAAATCTAGTTTTAAAAGAAAGCCCCGTAGTTTCGTGGTCCCTGAGAGCCATCACTCGGGGAGCTGCCCAAAATAGAAACTGCAGAGTGGGTGCCAGAGGCAGTGAGGCAGCGTAACTAAGAAAATGGATGAAAAACAAGTGCTGAGCAACAGAGAGGTATTTTTGTATTAACCCTGCCAAATGGATTATTTATACCCTAATCTTCTGCTGTTGGTATGACTGAGCTTTTTAAAGGAAAGTTGCAGCCAGTTTCTTCTGGTTATTTAATGAGGCAGATAAGCTCACGTCTTAAATCAGTTCCACCAACCTCTGGCTGCCATCCCATGCATATGGACTTCAGGATAATTCTTAAGGAAGGCAAAAAGTGACAGTTGACAAAGAGGGATTCTGGGAACAACAGGGCATAAGGACTGTCCAGATTGTAAACAGACCTTAAGCAGCCAAACATCAAGTGCTGATAGTGTCTTGCTTCAAGAGAAACTTCCATGGCATGATATGCTGGTTAGAGGAACTGGATCCTGGAAAGGAATGAACATGGCCCAAGCAGTCCTTGCTGCCCAGAGGGTGTCAGTGAAAGCTGAAAGGCAAGCAGGTGAATATAAATAAACAGAACAGGGTTCTCCAGTTCATGGGAGCTGGATGCCCTGGCATTAGCACACAGAGCACTTGGAGAACAGAAAATAGACAAAAGCTTAGACTGCAGAAACCATACTGAAAGGTTCAAGGCAAAGTAATTTCTGTATTGAACAGCAGCATCTAACCAGCAGCACCCACAGAGCCGACATCTACCTGGAACCCGTGCCTGCCTTCAGAGGCCTCCTTTTCAAAGCCCTAGAGCCCCTCTTCTGCATTACCAAAACCCAGGTGTCATGCTCTGAGTGACTGAAACCACCTACGAAAAAAATGGGACAAGCAACAGCTTCTGCCTTTTTCTCATTAGTTCTCTTTATGTCATGGTAGAGGAATGGTCACCCTCAATTTTCCATAAGAGACTATTCAGCTCACCACAGCTGCTAAAAAACTGAGCTAAATCCTTCCAGGCATGCTGTGGATACTTACATAGGAGAATGTATGTATAGTCATTTATTACAGAACCCTAATAATGGCCTCCCATCACCTCTCACATCTACTGTAGAGAGCCTCCATTCCTTGGCTATCTTTAATATTAGAACAGCTTCTGTTCCCCTAAAATTTAACAGAAGTCTCCTTTACTGCTATTTAAGAACATTGTTTCTTGTGCTTTTTCCCTCTGGAATATCATTTATTCCCTTCCTCCTTGGAGTATAGTTTAAAATATTTTAACAAACAGTGTTATCACGCCTCTCCTCAGTCTTCTTTTCTCTAGACTAAACATCACCACTGCCTTCAAGTCATAGGACAAGATTTTTTAAACCTCTATATTTCTATTTCTTTATTTCTGACCTCTGCCCAGCTCTGGTCTGCATCTTTTCTGAGAGCGCAGTGTCCACAGAATGACATCTAAAATTTCACCAATACATGAAGTATTAAAATAGTCGCTTCTGACATCTCATTACACAGTACCTCTGACATTAGATCTTATTGCTAGACTTGGAGTTCATAACTACTGAGTTTTTTTCCCCCTTCACACTTTCACCATGGAAAATAGAACTTGGGATGTTACCAAGACAGTTGGGAAGGGTATTAGAGACTCTCAAGGCAGGAATCTGATGGCTCTGTGTAGGAGACAAGTCCAGATATGAGGGTAGATTTGGGAGAGTAGGTGCTACCTCTTACTAGTTCATACAGACTTGAGAGTGAATTTGAGCTGATTCATAGTGATGCACGCAATGCTCTAGGACAGCTATTTCAATAAAATGAAGAGTATTTCTGTTGCTGGTTTTCAGGTGGCTGATTTGTTTTTTTTAAACTAGAATTACTTCTTGAGCGCCAAATTACTTCCTGATACATTATTAAAATCTATACCAAGAGAAAAACTAAGGAGCAAGCACTACAAATAAAATTACTTATTACAAAAGCATATGCTGAAACAGATATGCTGGTGGAAACTGGTAATAGTTTCCTAACTTTGTGAGGAGAAACTTAAGTGTATTAAACAATTGTCACCATAACTATCACAGAGAGGAAAATAGTGTAACGTGATTTAAGACTGATGTTTAATTATTTGCTCTGCCTAATTATCTAGTGGACTCTGGCAGAATCTTCACTGACTGCTGTTTTAGTTACCCTTCTTGAGCTCTGGGGTCTGCAAAACTTTATCCACAGCTTGCAACTCCTCTATTTTTTTTTTTTTTCTTCTTTGCTATTTAGCATCTAATTGCACTTTTTACATTTGGCTTATGATTGTCCTACTATTTCTCAGGACAGAATCTGACTCATACAGACTGGCATCATCATCCCCCCAGGACTGCATGTTTGTCTCAACCAGCCCAGTTCTGTGATAAAAGCAACATTTGGAAAATTACCTACACTTCAAATCCTAAAGTATCTTCATTTGTCCTTATCAAAAAGGCAGGCCTCTTGAACTGTTTTCACCTGTCAGTCAAACTTCTGGCAGCTTTGCACCAAAGCCATTAAGCTTCTCTGTTTTCTCATTCACCACGTGTCTCTTTCCTTCTTGATGCCTTCATTATCTCTGCTACTTTCTTTCTGGTCTTGTCCTCAATTATGGTCTCTGGTTTTAGCCACATTTCTAAGTGGAGAGAAATAAGTAGGCTGAGTCAATGTTTAGAACTAGCAAACAGGTGTGTTAGTGGACACTGAGGAATGACCCTTGTGGGAGTGAGAAGCATGATACCTTCATTAGGTACTCCATTAACATCAAACTCTTTACCAGCAGGTTTAAACCAGACTATTCCGGGTGCTGGTTAGATTCCTGGATTGAAATGGTTGCATACCTTCCCACTCTAACTGTAGAAACTGGCTTGGTTACAGGCTTTACAATCTCTTCTTCTTCTATCATCTGTTTCTTCTGTGTTCTAGAGAAATAACGTGAGTTCACACAAAACATGCAAAGATTTTCCAGATTTGGAAGCTTCAGAGAGCACTGCAGTAGGGAACCCACACAGGTCTGGCACCTAACCCAGGGGACTTGTAATCACCCAGAGGTTGACACAAAGAGTAGGGTTCAAAATTCTCAGCTAAATCTAATGATCTTGTGAGCAACAAAGTTAACAAAAGGAAACAAAACCGAGCAAGCAAAGGGAAAAAGCAAAAAAGATATTTCTTTTCTTTGAAATTGAATTGGGGTGCTTACCCCACAGAGAGAAAGACATCTGTGTTGAACAGGCTTAAGATAAAATTTTCTGTAGACAGCATTTAGCACCAAGTCTCCTCTGAAATTTTAAATAATTAAAATAAATTTCATCCAAGGAAATAATGGATTGCCCAGGAGAATGAAAACCTGAGATAATATATGTCTTCCAGAAGGAAAAGGAAAAAGAAGCATGTTGAACAGAGACCAAAATGTCTTGTGTAGCTGGCAGGGCTCAGCCCAGACTGCTCCAGCAGCACGTGTGTGCATGTCTCACTCCAGTCTCACAGTGCCCTGAGGCCAATGTGCCCAGAGTGATAAAAGTTACTGAAATAACCCCATCTCTGCAGGCAGCAGTGGAGGTGAGGACGGGGATCTGTGCTGTCTGTGCAGGAGAGGTAGGGGCAGGTCCCAGCAGGCTTTCAGCCGTGCTCCTGAGGGATGGGCATCAGCACTTGGGAAGCGCTGGCCCAGAGCACGCTGAGGGGCTGTTACCCTGTGCAGGCACGGCTCACACAATTAGCTGATCCACCTCTGGGCCAAGAGAGATCCTGATAGCTGCTGGGGGTACTACCTGTGCTAACAAGTTCCTTCAAAGGCAGTAAGTATATTAATAACAAAAATTGAAGCCACCCATGAAGAAAGAGGTGCCTGGAGAACCAAGGATGCCAGCAACACCTTAGGATGAACAGTCAGGCCCTTCCACAGCCTGCATTTAACATGGCTACCCCATCTCCTAGGATGAGAAGCCAGAGTAAGCACTGCTTCCCAGGAGCATTCAGTGGTTTAGCACAGAGCAGCACTGCACTTAATCCTGTCATCCAAATTCTTCGTTGTTCTTGGAAAAGATGCCAGAATACCACGGGAGGAGCTGGCCTAATTGCTTCCTTTCATTACCATCTATGGATGCTTCTGTCAAGCTAACCTCCTTTACTGACTGGGCTTCTTTACAGCTCCTGACCTTCAGCCTCATGAGAGGGTTTGAAACACCAGCTTCATCGTCCACCTCCCCCATAGTCCATTTTTAGCCTATTTTTTAACACTCTCTGTCCATCACGGTCATTCAAATTAGTTACTCTTTTCCACAACTAACCTTGCTGCTCAGTCTAAAGTCCAGTTCTTCTGAAGAATATTCTGGACAGGGTATTTCCTGCTTCAAACAGACTAGTGGCCTTTTTTTTTTTTTTTTTAAGCTTTCCAGGTATTTTTTTGCTTGAGAGCTGAGTTTTATGTTATCTACTTCTAGATTCCTACAGCAAAGAATTCTTTTCCTGAAAAGTAGATATGGAGTAGATGTCACCAAAGACCTATAAGCATCCCACCTCCTTCCTCATTCCCAATACTCTGTATTGGTTTTACCAGTAATCAGTATTTAAATAATGTTTAGCAGAATATCTGTAACACCTGTGGTAGAAGATCACTCCCCATGCAGCAGCATTAGAAACAGCAGCAGAATTACTACAGAAATAGCATGGCCTCATGTTGTTTGCTAGGCACAAAGCAGAGTTAAACAGGTACTGTTTTTCTAGACTTTGTAGTGGCCTTCAATTACTGATCAGACATTGAAACTTGTATAGTAAAGTTTTTATTCCCTTCAGGTCTATCTTTCTTTTTACCCCCAAGAATAGACTTGTGTCAGATCCTCAGTCCAACATCACCATGATCTGATTCCAGCAGAGAGGGTACAGCAGCCCCTTCTGCCAGTGGTGATGACCCTTTACCATCGTAAGACAGTTGTCTTGGTGCAGCATCCCTCGGTTTTGGCAATTTTATCTCAGTCCTTTGGATGCTAAGAGAAAAGGGGCAAATCTGTAGAAGTCAGATTTCTCAGACCCATGTGCATGGCCTGTGAATTTGTGTGTAGAAGATGCTTCTGACAGGAAGGCTGGATTGCCTTCTGGCTGTGACATCCAGTTAGACAAACCAACACTTTGTTGGAAACTGGAACAATTACAGCACATCCAGCAGGATAAGACTCCCTTTAGCATATTTGAATAGACACAACACAAATAACAGATGATAACCACAACCATTTTTGACTGAGTATTACTTAGAAGACTAGCACCTGAAAGATGTAGGAATTCATTTTTTAAATGCTTTTTCCACTTGGACAGCAACCACACCAGAACAAGGAAAGTTGATACAGAGAGAAGGCACAGACTTAAAGAAATAGATAAAAGTGAAGAAAAAGTAAAGAAGTTAAATCTACACTCGTGAAGAACAGTACTGATCCTAATGATTCCATAAAATTCTCCATCTTCACATTTTTCACATATTCAGCTACAGAGCAGGTTGCAAACAAAGGAAAATTCTTATGAGGCAAAGCAGGAAAAAATTAACCAAAGGGTAGAAGTTCATTTTGAATCCAAAGCCAATAACCCCCAAAAACAAAACCATAAGTTTCCTTCAGCTAAGTATATTTATTACTTAGCTTGTGGAAAATGGCTCTATAATTAGAAAAAAAATGAGATGGGTTTTTACTATTTTGGTCATAATACATTATTATTTTCTGATAAGAACATTTAGAGAGAGCTAAAAAGTTTTCATCTTTATGCATAGGTTTGCAGAGTAAAGTAGCCTGACCAATAAAAAAATTATTCTAAAACTAGGGGATTTTAAACATTAAAATTATGCACAAGGGTATAAAGCCAGTTCTGCTTGCAGGGTTTATAATCTAGGCAACAGCATGAAAGGAGAGATAAATTGAGAGACCCATGAAAAGGACTCTAAGGCCACAATGCAAACTCTTCTTGAGGGTGAAAAAAAAATTAAAACAGATGATTTACAATAAATTTGAATTTGAAATAATTTGATTATAGCAGTACTCAGAGAGTTTCTCACACTGTCTGTTGTGTAATACTATGCAGAGGGTTTTTAACATCAATCTTATTTAAGGTCCTATATATACCATACAGTAGGACAGTCATTTTAGCAGTAGAGAGGGTGACTCTCAGCAAGATGGTCTGGATATAAACATCATTAGCCAAAGCATCTGCTCTTGGACAGTGTCAGAGACAGAATATGAAAACAGACAAGCTTTTGATTACATACTGTAAGGCCAACAGGCTGCACAGAGATATTAGTTTGGGTCTCAGTGGTAAGTTAATGCTGTCAGATCAAGTCAATTAATCTTCCTTCTGGTCTGTTCAAGCTGGCCAGGCACAGCCAGAGCCACAGTGCTGCTCTGCTGGGGTATCTCCCTGGAGTTGAAAGCTCACCACCTACAAAAATAGGCTGGGTGGAAAAGAGTAGCCTGTGGAGGCCCATGAAGGTGGCTACTGCTTTCTCCTGTGTGTACTAGAGACCCCTTGTAGGAGTCAGAGCTCACTTGCTGGGTTACTCTGGTGAGGGCACTTCAAGGAAATAGAGATGGGAGACGAGGAAGTGAAAGTATCAGTGTCTTTCCAAAGACTTTTGTCTACTTTAAATACATGGCAAGCCACTGAAACTGAGAAACCTTACAATGAAACAAAGGCTCTTCAAAGCATCACAAGATATTTCAATCAGTAGGAGCCATGAAATAATAACACCATGAATGTAACATTGTCAGAGAAGTGAAAAACATCCAAAGGTGGGACCATTTTGAAGCACCCTACCTGCAATCACTGTGCACAAGGACTGCACAAAGATGGGAGCCCTCATTTCACAGCAGCAGCCCAGACCCAAGAGCTCTGTGATGAGACAGAACAAAGTGGGGGGGGGTGGGCTGTGTGGAAACAGTCTGAAAATACCAACTTGAAAATCCAAAGCACGTGTGTCCCTCAGCTGTGGGCACACACAGAGCCAACACTACTGGAGGATCACAGGGCACCTTGTACAGGCCAAGAAAAGCCACTGAACCACAGGAACTGTGACACGTTTCATGCCATAAATCAAATTCTCCTGATGGGAGAAAATCTCAGAGTCCTTGCTAGAAATTCACCAGACGGACGGGACAGACCAACATTTAGTATCTTCTTCTTCAGATGGTTGTTTATCAAGTTCTTATCAGCTACAAGGTTACACGAAACGTACCAAGAGTAGAAAATGCTGAGAGTGACGCAGTATCAAGATTTCACAGCTCTTTTAAAGGCATTTTGGCCAACAGAAGTTTGAAACGACAGATATTTTTACTTTTCCACCAATGTCCAGTAAATCACCTTGTAACGCAGACTAGAACTGTGGCAATTTCTATCCAATCATACTAAAATGTTTCTACTGCAGAAAATGGAGGTCTTGAAGAAGGAGCAAGAAGCTTTAAAAAGGTATAAACATAATCCATCTTGAAAACCTCACTATTTATCTATTTACTACATAAACAAATCCAAAACCTCTAAATTCTTCACCCTGTGACATTCTTACATAATATTCTACTACCTAGTTCACATTTGTGTAGATTTTAATTCTTCCCAGAGCATAAGCATTTTTTTTCCATGGATAAAGGTCAAAAACTGTATTGTTCAGAGGGGTTAAGTTCTTCAAAACAGGCAGAGAAATATTCTCTGCACTCTGGATTCCCACACCAGGACATGTACAGACAGGCACTCCCTTGTAGCAGGTTTTCAGGAGAAATCCACATGGAAGAAATGAGATGGAAGAAAATCATTGCTGGTCTCCAAACGGAATATGTGTAAATCTGTGCAAATCAACAATAGCTCACTCAGCTTTTCACAGTGCTGATGTACTGGGATCTTCCAAGATGTTTTTCTGAAGGAAAATTAATAAATAGATAAAACCCCTGACCCGAGGGCAGTTGCAGGCTGCTATCCAGCAGAGTCCTCATGATGAGCACCATGGCTACAGATGTGCACTGACCAGAGCTGGGACCATTCTGCAGCACTCAGGCCAGATGTCACGGAGCCACTTACATCCCTACCACTAAATCCACCCTTCAAAAAGGGAGGTGGGGAGGGGGGAGGCACTGCCTCCAAAACAACTGTTAACACAAGATGAGGACTGGTCCCAACTCCCAGGCTGTGCCCAGGAATTGCGCATGAAGGCAAGAATTGGAAAGGTTTCTGGTGTGATTTTGGCCTCAATCAACAGCTTAATGCCACAGATGGGACTGGGCACCAGTGCTCAGGCACTGCATGAGTCCTGCTGTGCCACAGTTCATCTATATACTAAGCTGTGTGCAAGGACCATATAAATCTTTACTGGGAGACATTATATGGAGACCAAAATGTTCCTTGGTATGAATACCCAGCTCCAGCCACTGCTATAAAATAGTGACTGTTACAGAAAAGTATGAAGAGGCAATTTCAGTGTTAATTTATTTCTTTTTTTTTTTTTTCCTTCAAGAGTTCTCTGTAACTTGAATAGTTAGCTTGCTAACCAATAAATTTCACCTCTGGACTTGAGGAATCAGTAGAAACTGTAGCAAAAAATGCAAGCAGCAGACAGACCAATGTGATGGCCTGAGGAGGAGTGTTCCCAGAAAACAAGGGAGTGATGTCTCAGCACACTATCAGAGTCCCTGCAAGGGCAATATATGTGAAGGAGTTTTCTTGGATTTCCAAAAACCTGTTGAGCAAGGTCCCTCCCAAACACCCACAATAAACAAAGGCTGGTGTTAAGGAAAAGGGGTGATCCTTTATAAAGTAGTATTTTTAAGGGTGGGAGGAGAAAATGTAGAAATAAAACAAACACCAACATTCATATGAAAGTTATGTTAGGGAAGTGTGCCTTTCAATGTAGCCACAAATTGTTTAGAAAAAGAGGCAGTTTAGTACAAGTGAAAACTTGGTGATGAGGCAGTACAAGCAAAGACAAGGTTCAACACTGAACAGCCAGAGGATGTCAGGGGAACACAACTTCCCCTGACACAAAAAGCTTCCAATCAGCAAATAATGTTAGGCAGTGGGATGAGACCGGTAAAAGGACCGGGTAAGCACTCGTCTCATTTTGACTGTTCCTGAGGGTACAGCAGAAGGCAGCAGCAGAGTGGGTCATAGCCATGCTCTCAAATCAACAACACTCTTCTGGGTAACTCTAAGAATATAGCTGGAAAAAATAGAAGTTATAAATCTGGGAACATAAAATTTATTTTTAGGTAAAATACAGTGCTTAAAAACATCAGTGGTAATGGAAATTTCTTTATGAGACCCACCTCTGCCCTTATTTATTAGTATGTCAGTGGCTAGAATAAAACACTATTTCATGGTTTTATTCTATTCAATTGACCTAGAATGGAGTGATTTTAATCTCTTCTTCCCTGGTAACATCTACAATGCATAACATGGTCTTATGTCCAATTATGCTCTTGATCCTACTTTTCTAAATAGCAGTTTCATTTGCCCTCTCTCTGTTTCCTGGAACAACCAAGATTACTGTTCCTTCTGCAACACAGGAAGGATTCCTACTCACAGAGAATGCTGCTTCCTGATGGAAAATGGTTTTCCAAGACATGCTTAGGTAACTGAGGTGCAGCACCCCATCAGGCAAAATATGATCTCTCAAATGATCTTCAGGCTAAGGAGATATCTAAGAAAGTACTAAACATAGGATCCAAACACAGGACTTCTGTTCCTCTCGCTATTATTTCTGAAGTCTGTTGAAATTCAGAGCTCTCTTGCTAGAAATTACCATTGCTCATATTTTAACAGCAGAATTGGAGCAGCCCAAGTCACAGATGGTTTGCAGCTGGATCCCCACATTTTTACAAACAGCTGGACCCTTGTACCCCTTGAACTTTGCAGGCTTAAGCTACATCTAAGAAACATGCTTAATGTAAAGACTGCAGAACCTGGCAGAGATGCAAAATGCCACCTGCAGCATTTACACAATTTATTTGCTTTAATCCCATATTACTCAGTACAAGGAGAGATGTGTTAGTTATCCAAGATTTGTTCTAGTATCAGAAAACAAAAGCATGTACACAGCGCACACAAGAGTGAGGGGGTGAGAGGGAGAAATCAACATTTTCCATTAGCAAATATGAAAACAAGTGCACCTTTTGTGTTATGTTGGAACATGATCCAGACTGGGCTAGTTTATATGACATTCCTGGAGGGAGCATGCTCTTGCAGCATGTCATATCGGTTCTAGGCATGAACCCCTGAAACTAACACTTGCCACAAGTGCAATTCTTTGTTTTCTGTATTCCAAGGGACTTTTTTCTAGTTTGCTGATCAATACTGGCAATGTCTAAAATCTAAAATCTTCTGCTTGCAGAGGAATGACACTGAGGGTGGCTACATCAGGCTCAGCAATGTGAGAACCTCCTCCCCTCCACAGCTGAGGGCCGTGCCCTGCTGGCTCCCGTCCTGGCAGCTGACCAGGCTGCCGAGCAGCACTAATGGCATTTTGGGTTTTGTCCTGCAAGATCCCTGCACAAAGACTATTCAGCACAGAGGCACTGCCCCAGTAAACACCCTCTGCATTGAAACCATTCCACACAAGCTGAAGTACACATTAATCGGGATTCACTTCCAGAGCAATCCTGTTAGCTTAATTAAGCCTTCAGCATCCCAAGAAAAACAATCAGGAGAGCAACCCTGCAAGCTGGAAGAAGAACCATCTTTCCCCAGTCTGCCCCTCCAAAAGAACTGATCTAGGATTACAAAATGCCTCTGCATGTAGCATAAAGACATGAGAAGTGTGTCAAGCACAAGAAAAATTATTATAAAAATTTGACATGGCAGATAAACATAGGAGACATTAACAATAGCCAGTTTTTCATAGCCTGCTTAGATCCCTTGGATAAGAGTAGGCACATGATTAACCAAAAATTCTAGCCAATAGCTGATGTTATTTCAGCATTTTTCAAATGCTTCAAGCAGAACCTTGTCAAAATAAACGGTGGATTTGTGCTGTATGTGCTTATATGGCGAGGTTGATCCACGCTGATACTATTACAGTGTTGTAAAGCATAAAATCGAGTTAATGGTTTCTGCCAAACCATGAATCAGTTGCAAAATAGCAACCTAAAGTATGTTCTTTTTTTCCATTCTCTAATATTTCTTCATAGCACAACCCAAACAATTGCTCATAATTAAACTGATTGGAGGAGCAGACACTGGCAGGAAATACACTGCTGGCACTGCTCCGACGGCACTTCATTGTACTGGATTTAGAACAATTACATCAGTTCCTTTCATTTTGCAGAAAAAGAGGAGGGGGGGCTGCTTTTTATCTTTTGCTCTCTACAAGCCAAATCAATGTTTATCAAATCTCCTGAAGCAGATTCACAAATTTTTAAGGAACAGCTTAAGTGCATCCCTGAATACCCTGCTGCCTTTGCCCATCCTCTTCACCTTCTTGATGGATGCTTTGTATTATTAGTCAGTATCCATCTGGGTATTTTTCAAGGAAAACATAAGTAGATTAGCTTTTAATAATGGAAGGACAGAAAATGAAACATTATACAACAAGCAAGCAAAAGTAGAGTGAAACTGGAGTCCACACTTAAAAATAACATGACTTGTGACTTCTTCCTCATTCATGGAGCAAGAGTTGTGGACACATGCTACAGAGTAGAATAAGATCCCACAGCACTGTAGGGAAGCTGAAGCCAAATTTTGCTGTTGAGCAGACATATACAGTTTGAACTAAATTTGAACAGAGGCAAAGGGTTTGCTGATACCTATAGAGACAAAGTCAAAAGAACGCTGCATAAAACTGTGAAACTGTTCCTTCACAGTGGTTTTGTACCCCAGACTAGACTTAACACCCAGCATTTCCTACACAAACCTGGAAGAATTCAGCTCTATTCAGAGTACCTACAGCTCACAGCTCTGTACACAGATAGAAGCCATATTTAGGAGGTCCTTTAGCCAAATGAATGATCTTCATTGCAAGAAGCCTTGTTTCCAGTTCCCATGGCCACCTTGACAGAGCAAGGGTTTGTCTTCATTCTGCAGAGCCTGGTCCACTGGGCAGCTCATAAGAGGATAAGAGGATGGCATGTCTCCACAGCAGTTTCTTGCTCCCAGCAGAACATGTGCAACTTTGGGCCTGCACAGAGGCCACTCACAATCTGGCAGTCAGTTAGATACTCATGCATTCAATTAAAGTGCTCTTTCTCTCACACATGCCCGGCGATGTAGCACTTCCCATGAGTGGCTGTGAATAGATCTTTGAAGAGGTTCTCACAGAATGAATGTACCTCTGTTTCCCCCAACTGCTGAATAGAGGGCAAACTTGTTTCAGAAATATAATCTATATTAGTATATTTATAAGTGAGATCTGTGCATTCACATCTCATTCTTTACCCATACAGACTTAGAAAAAAAAATCCAGAGTGTTTTGCGGGGTGGAGGAGGAGGGGAAAAAAACCTACTTGTGAATAGAGTACTGTGCAAGGAGCAGGGAAGATAAGGCTTGCAGCTTGCCTTCAACAAATCCCTTTGTTTCTTTGCCCCTCTCTTTCATGGTCCTAGGTCTTGTCTACCTGTATAAACAGCTCCCTGGGAGCCATAGCCACAGCTGATGCTCCTCAATCCTCCTTTGGCAGTACATCCTATAAATATCAAATACCATTAAAAATAAAAATTCACATATTCTAAAGAGGAGGTTACAAGTCACAGAATCAGAGAGTTGCTGAGGTTGGAAGTGACCTCTAGGCATCATTTAGCCCAGCCACCCCCTGCTCTGGGGTGGCCAGCTACAACATGGCACGCAGGACTACATCCAGTCAGGCTTTTAATGTCTCCCAAGGATGTCAACTCCACAACTTGTCTAGGCAATATCTTTCAGCATTCAGCCATCTTCACAGCAAAGTCTCCAAATATTCTTCCTGTAGTCCAACTTGAGCACATTGCCTTTCCTCCTGTCACAGGACACCATGGAGCAGAGTCTGTCTCCATCTTTTCTGCCATCTCTGCCCCAGTCAGGTAACAGCTCCCTCTCTCTCACTCTCTCATTTTAATGCCACATCATGTGGTTATTTGCTGGCCTCCCTCTATGACCTCCATGCCTTGTACTGGGAAGGCCAGAAGTGGACAAGCCCCCCTGGCCTCACCAGGACTGAGCAGAGCAGAAGGATGTCCTCCCTCAACCTCCTGGAAAAGCTTTTGCTGGTGCAACCCAAGAGGCTGCTGGGCACCTGTGCCACAAGGACACACTGCTGGCTCACAAACTTGGTATCCACCAGGAGCCCCAGCTTTTTTTCTGCAAAACTGCTTCCCATCTGATCAGACTGCAGAATATCCTAGTGCTTGGATTTACTTCTTCCCAGGTGGAAGACTTTGTACTTACTCCCTTTGGTGAGCATTGCGTGGTTCCCGGTCACCTTTTTTCCAGCTTGCCCAGGCCCTCTGAATGGCAGCACAACACTGGTGCATCAGCCACTCCTCCCAGCTTTCCATCATCTACAGAGCAAATTCCAGACCCAAATAAACATGAAGTGGATTGAACCAGAAGAAGTTTAGATGGAAAAATTTCTTTGCAAAAAGGTTTGTCAAGCACTGGACCAGGCTGCCCAGAGAAATGGTCACCGTCCCTGGAGATATTTAACAGGTGTGTCGATGGGGCACTTATGGACATGGTTTAGTGGTGGCCTTGGAAATCTGGGTTAATGATGTGACTTAATTATCTTAGAGGACTTTTCCAGCCTAAACGGTTCTGTGATTCTAAAACACCAGCAGAAGTACATTTTAACCTGTCACCAATGGATTCTGGTTGCATGGTGTACTCAGCCCCAAAGCTGCCTGAGGCCATCAAGACTTGAGAATCACCATCAGCTCACCTGTCAGAGGCACAGAGGGGCCACTGCAGAAAGACTATTTGTCTTGTTTGTGCTGCATCATGCCATTCCCAGTCATGAGAATAAACCAATTACACAGGAAAATGAAGGAGAAATAGCAGCTGCTTGTTGCAGAAGTGCAGCAGCTCTGAGACACAAGCAAAACGTCAGCACTTTAAATTGGATGTTTTCTTCATTTTGTGAAAAATCTCCTTTTGCAGTTTATCTTTCTGTATAAGAAGGAGGGTGCCTACTTTCTATTTATAACTTTGCTGGGAAAGAGTCAATGTTTTGGTTTTATTAGAACACTGTTAGAACAGAAACATTCCAGAGCCCTAAACTGAAAGATGAATTCATACTCATGTTTGTGTTTCCCTTGAGCCTGCGTTCCCTAGCAGAAACACTGGATGGGCACAGGGTAGTGTAACTGCTTCACTTGTACATTTGTAGCAAGCACATCCAATGCCTTCTCCAGCTGATAATACTGTATGGCTAAACACTGACTTGTAGCTATTTTAAAAATTAATCACATTTTAAATTTCCAGATAAGCCAGGATGTCTTTTCAGACAAGGAAGATTAAATTTAGTTTCCTAAACAGACATAATTAAATAATGATGTTCTTGAAAGAGAGGGATGCTCTTCTCAGGTTGAGGATGAAGATTAGCATGTGCCAAAACAGTTTCCTGATTTGCCAGCTAATTTCCTGAATATTCCCAGCCAAAGGGCTTGATCTGTGTCTCTGTTTCCTATCTACAGCAGTGGCATATTCCTGCTTCCCTTCTTCCTACTCTTTAGATGTGAAATGGTAAGAGCAGAGCAGCACTCTGCAGAGGTTACAGATACCAGAATGAGGGATCAGCAGAGACACAGTAACCCTAACTTGTATTTAGGACACTCCCTACGAGGACTGAACACTTCTGTCCTGCAGACAGCTTTGGTACATACTGCCTTTATAAAAAAGAGGCATTTGAACATTTGCTCTTTGAACCACATTGTTCAGAGCAATTCTAACTTCAAGGGGTGGTTTTTTGCTCTCTCATCTCAACTGCTTTTTAATTTTAAACATCTCTTTGGAACAAGGCTTAGATAACATGATATCTCAAACATAAGAGAAAGTTTGGAAGTACACAGAATACTTATCCCATTCTATATCAACCACCTGTTGGCCTCAGAAAAAAAAAAGAAAAAAGAGAAAAGTGTTTCACTACATTTTGAATTCCATTCTCCAGGTGAACTGATATGCTAGGGAGAGATGTGTATGAACATGAAAATACATCCTAAGGCAAACCATTAAAGATTAAAGTTAGGCTTGCATTTTTTTGGGATTTTTCATAGTACTCACATCTACTGATTTCTGCATTCTTACATTGCTCTTTATATCTTGGTTACATTCACCACAGGCAACAGAAGTACCAAATAGTCATCATAATTTTTCCAACCAGAACCATGAAATCCAAGAAAAAAACCCCAGACTCTGTGAGCAAGAAATGCCATCTCTGTCTTGCCAGCTCAGCTAGTCATAGCTGTCGATAGAGCCTTAGTGACAAAGGAGAAGTGCTGGCAGAGTGCCGTAACCACCTCACCAAGCCAGACAACAAAGAGTTAGATTTGAAAGGAGAGTCACCATCAGAAGTGCTGGAAACAGAATGTGTTTTGTTATACTAATGTTTATTGGAAGCATAGCATCACCAAAGCATTTCTGAGGCAAACCAAGACTAGCCAGGAAATTATCACTTATGGTATTTTTCATAATTCCAGTAACTTGACTTTTTTTTTTTTTTTAAGCTACAGAACGATCACCAACACAAGTGCTTTATACTGGTTTCTTACAGAAATACCAGCCTAAGAAATGCCCCAATATCACCCAGCCTGAAACTCTGGCTTGCTTCTTTACACCATTTTGCATCATGTCTTGGAGAAAAAAACTCTCCCAACGTTGTATCAGCTTGAAGAAGCACTGTCCATCTCCTGCTTTACTGCCAGAACAGAGCACTGCCAAAGACTAGCTCTTGCAAGATATGACATTGAATGCGAGACTCCTTGTTTTCTTTTGGCTGGTCTCCCCTCCTGAAAGCCTAACTGAAGGATAACCTTGACAGAAAACACAACTAAACATTGACTTAAAAAATAATTAAATGGAACTTGATTTTCAGCCATCTTTCTCCTGGCCTGATCAAGTCAGTCCCAAGCTTGCCCCACATCCCAATGCTCAGAGCCAGGAAAAAAGTTTGTGCTGTAGAACTTGTCACTCACACTTTAATTGACAGATCTATTCTTCCTTGAATTTAACACTTATTTCAGAGTTTGATTAGGAACCGTTCTTTAATTTTTAATTTGCCATGGCATTTTATCCCTCTTATAGACCATCCTTGGATGGGACTGGAATTAGTACAAAACCTTTTGTTTTCAGGCACATGGATTTCAGCCTTGTTTCTGCTACTCTGAGAGGTATGAATAAATTATGCTATAATTTTTTCTGACATGCATTGTTAGCTAGATCTCTCCAGAGATAGACACAGCTGGTGCTCCAGTCTGAGACTACACATGTGAGTTTACAGCAAAAATGTTTCCTTGCAAGTTAACATCACAACAACCCAATGACGTCTTTCTCCTCTTTTGTTTTAATCCAATTGATTTTATCTCCAGCTCTACCTTCCAAACCATGTATACATCCAAATGACCTCAGTTTGGTAAGCTCATGCACGCTTAATAGCTAAAAATCCAGCACCAACCCCCAAAACTGAACTCTCTAAACCATCACTTGATGTTAGTGTAGCTGCCTAAAATATTCCCATCCAACAGGTTCGTCTGAATATTTTTTGTTCTTTAGCAACCATAGCACAATCTTTGCACAATTAAATATTTTTTCAGAATTTTTATTTCATTTTTTAACAGTCAAATTAGATCACTGTGCTTGAGCTCAAACTCCCTCAACATGATTTGACTACTCAGCTGAAAATATTTGCTTTTATTTATGTAGTACTGGAGACCATATCTTATACCCTAGAGTTCAATAACACAGCATTCAGGGCCAGAGACTGAATTATATAAAGACCATATGAAAAGACATTCCTGGACACAGTAGGCCATATATCTAAGACAAGGAAAAGATTCCTTAATCTCTGATTGAAAAACTCAACTCCAGCTGGTAATCCCCCTTTTTAGTTCATATTGTTATTTAGGAAATTCCTGACTAATTGTCTGCTTCTCCTAATGTTTTGCTAGAGCACGGCCTGTCCAATGGGTGGGAGGGGATAAACCCTCTTGCTGCTGGGGGTGAGCCATTGCAGCTATGAGACACCTCTTGTTCTCATGAAACCAGGCCACCAAGCAGCTGCCTGCCACTCCTGCAGCCACCAGCTCTGCCCACGGACAGGTTTTGTTACCCTCTGCCTCAGAGGGCAGCGTGCCCCAGCCTCAGGGCATCTTTCCTACAGTGGGGGGAGAGGGTGGTGGTGGCAGCCTGATGCCCCCGCAGCCAGCTCCAGCCTAATGGAGGATTTGGGCTAGTACTGACCAGGGTTATTTTACTGGATGAGATCACTGCAATATTTTTGGAGAGCCCTGCACACATTATTGGAAACAGAGTGGGGAGCTTGGAGTGGAGGGGGAGGAGCTCTCTCACATGGAAAGCTTTAAAGCTACCAAATACTAAGTTCTCACTCAGGGGTGGAAGTTTCCAGTGGTAATCAAGAAGAGGTTTTCCATTATCAAGTGCTACATTAAAATTTTTTGCAGCTTTGAGAATAAAATCCCCCTCAGAAATCTGGAAAGATTTAATAAATCCTGATAAGCTAGAGGGGTTGGAGGGGCAGGGAAAGAAAAAAAAAAGAGAGAAAAATGAATGTCCTGAATCATGTGGAGATAACAAACTATTAAAGATTATTTCCTCATTAGTTCCTCTACTAGGTAAACACAACATGTGTATAAAAAAAGAAGTCCCATGCAGAAGTCTGCATTGGCCAAGTGACCAAATGATCACTGAAAGCACTGTGATCATGCTCACACTCTTCCCAAGCATCAGCAGAACTAATGAGGCATCCCCTCCCAAGAGGCACTGCCAGGTCTCTGGGGTGAGGAGACAGCTCTGCCTACATGGGGCCATAACCAGCAGCTCCAGCCGAGCCCAGGAGCTGGAGCTCACACATCCTCCTCACCATCTGGCCACAGGAAGCACCACTTCAGTTCTGGCTACAGAGCCATACACATGGGCTGGAAAACTCAGTTTGCTAATTTTAATAGGAAATGCTGCAGAGCTATTGTACAGTTCAGAACAACTGTATTTGCAAACATACTCATGAGGAAAAAACAATAGCCATGCATGGAAATAGCCTCCACTGAAAGCATCTTGCCTTCCTTAGGTTTGCCCAATTTATATGGGATTTGTTTACTACATCTCATTATATTTTTACGAAAAAAATTATATTTACTTTAAAATGAATGTCTATGCTTAACCCTTAAGTTCCAGTATAATAAACTGTGCTCAGGATTCATTTCTCACTGGATAACTGTTCAAAGAAATAGTTACTTACTTACTTAGTTTTCTTCATTCCAGGAAGAGCTATTCATGCACAGCCATACTCAATTGTGTTTATTTAGAAGGCAAATAGGAAAAAATGAAACAAACAAAAAATAACCAAAACAATCACACCATACTAATGAAGAGCTCATGTCTTTTGGAAAAAACCACTTATCTTCCTCAGATCCACAGGACAGTTGAAAGGAAGAGAAGCATGTCAACATGGTATTCTTTTCAATTACTTCAGTTTTTTAATGGTTTAGGTCTTGAGGTTGTGCACGATCTGCCACTGTCCCATGAAAGACACATTCATTTCCCCTTGTCCCAGTGGAACCCAGGAGGATGAATAGTTGGAAAACTCAAAGGAAACAGGATTTGCAGGTGCCTTGTGACTGGGAGCAACACAGAGAGGAACACCGTTGTACTTGGCTTTGCTGCCGAAGGATCCCAGGAATGCTCAAAAGCTCCATACATATGGGATGGGATTCTCCATCCCTCTTACATGATTCGTGTTTCCTGAATCTGACTAGAAATGGTGCAAAATTATACAATGATCCATACTTTGCATACCCTAAAACACTTTTATTGCACCAAAAAGGTGTGCAAGTAATAAAAGCTAGAAGCAGAATTTCCAAACCACTCAGGAAAATCTCATCCAGTGTTTCTTAGCTTTAAATAAACTCATTAATTTGGGGTGGGATTCATTCTACTTAAATTAGCCATCTAAAGATCAGTTGGCTAGGGCTGAGCTCGTCACTGCAGGATCCCCAGCATCAGTGGAAAGCAATGCACACCCCCAGGAGACACGATGAATCACAGAAACACAGTGATGCTTTTTTCCAGAGCACTCATCCAACAATGTGCACTCCAGGAACCTCTGAGCCAGCATCTGCAGCTTTATGTTAAAACCTGTCCAGGGCTCCATTGCAGAGCTCTTTCCTCTGTTAAAACTGAGCACCTTCTCCTACGCTGTCTTTCCTAGCTTTTAATGTGCTATTCAAGCTCAGTAAGCCCTTTCCTCTGATCCCATAAGTGCTCACTCCTTTGAGAATTACAGAGCTCTCTTGCAAAGCCACATGGGCAATCTCAATCTTTGTCCACATTAACTGATCCTTTCAAGGACATTAAGGCAGCTTTCTAAGGCATGACATCCCTCCAAAGGCAAAACCAACTCTTCCACAGTATATTTATTCAGGCTTCCACTACTATCTAATTTATTACTGTGTCCATCATTTTTCCCAAGTCTAAACTGATCAGCACTTTCCCCAAGCTTACAAGTATCTTTTTGGAAAAGGCATCCATTATACATTAGACAGTTTTCAGTCCTCTCATGCTCACACAAGACAAGAGGACTCCAAGTAGCAGTTTAGTTATTTCAGTCTTTGGTGAACACCACCTAGTCCTAATTACCTTCTTTTGTTGGTTTGGTCTAGAAAGCTTCAAATCAGTGCTGCTTAAAGTCACAACCCCTCTTCTGATCAGTAAATGTGGACTTCCTCAATGTTTCATATTTACAAGCCTGTTTTTCTCATCCCCACTCATGTTCTGTTATATACTTCAGTAATTTTCAATTATTTTTTAAATATAGAGATATTTCTTAATCATGCAAGTGCATTATCTCTAAAAATAGCCCAGATACTGCAAACTCGTTCATAGATCCCTAGGTTCCCATTGTTCTGCCTAAAGAACAGAAAGATCTTAGCAGTCTTTTCTAACCTAAATTATTTGATGACTCTAAGATTTGGAAGAGCCATGATCAAGCCCTGAAAAGAGGAAAAAAAAATGAATGGTATTGGATAACTTTCTAAAGTTTGTAAAGATCATCATGACCCCCACAAAAAGCTCCACATCAGCTTTCCCTGAGGACAAAGCTATCAACACTCCATCTGCCCCCTCTCAGAAGAACAAATAATATTGTAAACGCTGACAGGGCCTGATTTATAGGTTGGGGTTCTTACTCATATTCAACCATCCAAGTGCTAATAACACATGTATTAACACTCTCATCCTTACTCAGCCAGGATTCCAGCTAAGTTACACAATTCACCTTCATCACGCTTTCCTTCAACTTTCCAATAGAGAAAAACACTTTGAGCACCCCAAGCTGCAATTCAGACTATTTAAACAATTTCAGTTCAGAAGAACTACTTAACTATGAAAAAACAACCCTCAAGATTCCTTTAGCTTCGGGTCAGATAGCACTTCATTTGCAACAGCAAAACTCTGAACAATTCTTTACCAGAGAACTTGAAAATACCTTAATACCATCAGCCACCCAGCATTTTTGTGCAAGTTACATAGAATTTAAGGTGCTGCCTTATCCATTTCTGAAGAACTCCCTTTTCCTCTGCTATGTTCCTGTTTCTAGGGAAGTGTAAGTTGTTTTTTTCCACAGAGATGAGTAACCTACCTGCCCTATTGAAAAAAAAGCAAGCAAACAAGCCAACCATCTCTCCCATGTCTGCAAACACGTTATTCAAATTCAGCAGAGAAAACAAGTTTCATTAGGGAAGCAACATTGTCTTCTATAAAAGCCTACTCACCTTGCACAAGTCCATAAACCTCCTAATGTCACCACTTCCTCCTATAACCCAGAGTCAGAACAAGCATCTAGCTAAATACCTCCTCTCCAGGATGAGCTCAGGTGCTACCAAACAGCCTAAGAACCAGAAACACCTGGAAGCAGTTAGGGCAGCTGCACTGAGATACAGCAAGTGAGGCAATGCTCATTTTCCATCCCTGTCAGTGCTATGGCAACCATGGATCCAAACCCTGCTGGCTCACTGTGGTATGGTATAGCTGCTTGCATCAGTTTATTTTTATGAAATGCATTAGTTTTTTAATAAAGATTAAATAGAACACCATTCCTACGCTTTTGTGAAGAGATGTGCTGGAGGCAAAGCCTGAATTACTGTTATCTATTGCATTAGAATGTAAGAAGCTCACAATATACCTTAACTGAAGCTGAGGATGCCTAGGTCAAGAGGCATCACTAGATCACTACAGCTATCATCTGCAGATTTCAGATAATTCTGTGGAAACTTTCCCATTTTGAAAGCAGCAAAACAGAAATGTTTTGCTGAAAATGAAAAAGTAAAGGAGCCTAGAACTGAGCACACTTTTCCAAGTGCCAAACATACATTATTCCCTTAACAATATGGCTCCCATAGCCATTGGCTGTCCAGCCCTTCTTCCCTGCCCATCACCTCTGCTCCTTCACTGGTGCAGGACAATCAGAATAAACAGGTATAAGAGTCTAGGCCACACTAAGTTGTAATTGACTCACGGTCACCCAGCAGGCTGGTGAATTTATGATCAACTCCTGTTGTTAAAAAACGAAGGTAATAAAAGGGCAAAAAATGCATCTCCAATGATGAGGTTACATAAAAACTCCTGCAACTGAATAAGGTGAGGATGTACTTGTAGGGCTGATCCTTCATCTCCCATTTATGCAGGTACCAAAGTAGAAATGTTTTTTAGTTACAGAAAACTGGAAATTGAACACCACTACTTTCTTTACAAAAATAGTTCACTACAACTGAGCTACCTATCGCTTTGTTGTATGTTCACAGGATGCCTTTTCCACGAAATTCTGCAGATTTTTCCTTGGGTCACAGAAGTACAGAGCATCCATTTTTATTTTCAGACTTTTGTCAGTATGAACTTTGTATCACAGGGAACAGAATTTTGAGAAGTCTCTTAGTATCAACCCAAAGCAGTTAATTTTTGGAAGAAGTTAATTAAGGTGTAACATCTGGAGGCAGATTTAGGCTTTTTAACTGAATTTCCAGTCTTATTTAATTTACTATTAATTTGGCTTCTGACACTGGATGATTCTCTCCAGCCAATAAATCAACTTTTCCACTTTTCCAGTCCCATCCTCCCTCATTTTGTAATCACTAGCCAGTCATAGTAAATTACTTTGTCCTTGGGTTTTAGCTGGCATTGGATTTCTCACAAGCTGGTCACCCCTCTAATATTTCTGTAAAATTACAATGTAGTCATACAAAAATTCCACAAAGTTGCATAATTAATGGAGCATTAAAAATATATTTGAGCTAAAACTGCAATATAAAAGGTGCTTTAAATAGGTGCCAACACTACGTCCTGTGTACGTAGGTTGCTCTGAGGATACAAGGTACTGAACTATGTGTGTACTCTTGCAAAGGAGTTAGATTTGTCCTTCCTACATCCTTGAACACCAGTCTTGTGGTTAAAGAAATGCACCAGGAACATCACACTGGGCACCATCACCTTTTACAGCCAAGTTATCCATGCAAGTGCCTAAATTCTATCCTTTTCCCTTCTCCTGCTTACAAGTAGAGATTCTTCAGTTGTCACCTGTAAATGTTGAAAACTATCCAAGGGTGTTGGGGGTTTCAAAAAGCACTGAAGTGATCCTGATCTATTTTAATGTTCTAGCAAAGCAATCACTGGATGAATAGAAGCAACAAGAGAGGTGAAAAATGGAAAGATAAAGCAGTGTGGCAGAGACTGATGCTTCAGTAATCACGTGCTGATTCCCAAGTCATGTAGGACTGGCTGGTGATGGCTTTCTACAAACCTTTGTACAACTCTGTTGAAGGAAATCCTGATGCAAGTGGATTTTGATTGATTCAATTAGCTTTTGAGTATTATTTTGTTTATCTGTTTCTTACAAACTGATTGTGTGAGGCAACTTGTGAGTCTGCAGGAAGCTCTTGTGACCACTCAGGCAACATCACTGTAGTAATACTGCCAGAAGCATTAGCAGCAGCAAATGCAGGTTTCACCACCACCTTCATGTGATCAACCAAGCTTCTGTTTCCGTGTCAGCCAACCATTATCCAGTCTTCCCCTAACATTCCTCTACTAAAGGTATGGCATTTTCTAATATATGAACAGCCAGGTTTAGACTATTGGGCCTGCCCTGTTGGCCAAATCCCACCCAAGTCTTTCTGATATCATCAAAGGGCATTTGAAATTTCTAGGGATTCTGTCACTACTTACCACAGCATCCATCCAGCCATGCTACAGCACTCCTGTTTGAAGCTGCACCTTTTTTCCAGTGAATTTGAACTATTAGCAATCCTTTCAATGAATCCATGTATGGCTAAAATGTTTCCCTGACTAACAGAGCAAGTGAATTACTCTCTATGACTTTTATACATGGTATATAAATGACACAGTTTAATATAGAGAAAATAATTGTCAACACACAAAAATTACATATAATTTCATATGATCTGATATGTGCAATTTAGTGTTTTATTAAACAAATACAGTAGCTAACCAAAATCAGATAGCTGATAATGGGAAATAACATTAAAGCCTGTGTTCCTAGGGTAATTATTGGTCATCTGAAATGGCATATGCTCTAGAACATAACACAGAAAATTACCTTCTTGTGAAATAAGAAATACGATAGAAATAAAGTTAAGGGACGTTTATTTCTGAGCTTTCTGCAAGCAAAATTGCTTCGATACAAAATGAGTTCAATGATACAGTGCTACCATCCACTCAAGCAAAAGAAAACCTCACATTTACATGAATGCACTTTATATTGATATTCTTACAGAATAATAGTTCAGATATCCAGAATGTGTCTGGCCTCATTGAAAGCAATGGCACAGAAATGCTGCAAGGTATTGGAGTATCATGTTATTGGCAAGTGCTTAATTAACTCTGTGAGTTCTCTGAGAGATGCTGTATAAATAAGGGTACTGTGAATGTGTGTTTGTATTACTTAGTAGTTTTGACATACATCCTTTAGTGTTTGTTTAGTCAGCTCAAAATGTGTAATTGTGTCTTTTGGCTTTTAGTATTCTCTTTTTCTTTTTTAAAGAAAAATCATGAGGTATCCTTTACTGTTAACTAATGACATAGTGATAGGCCTTTTTTACTGAGGTTGCAGAGACTTACTGTACATTCAGTACACTGTACATTCGGCAATTATTTTTAGTGTACTTTCTACATGTTACTGTGTACAACTGTTAGTTTACATTAGAACTCTTCCCCTTCTCACAGGATATGGCAAAACAAAAAAGAATCTGACAAAAATTATACACATAAAATAAGAAGACAAATACACAAATAAGGCCATCTGCAGAATTAAAAATCCACCTCTTGCGATATTTCACAATAATTTCTACATAATATTTTACATCTTATGAACTTAAATATTTAATGCAAAAGGAAAAGACCTTTATGGAGCCAATCATATTATCTCTTCAAGGACTTGTCCGATTTGCTGGCTAGTGGCCTTCTCTGGGGAGTTGGAATCTTAGAAGGCTTGGCTGATCCTGGCCGAGAACCTGCTCGGGGCGTCGGCCTGCTTGTAGCAGGAACAGTCTCTGACATATCCGAGCACACAGACTGGATCTCGGAAATGTCAAAGTCAGATGCGTCACTGCCTCGGCGGCTGCTTGACCTGCTGCCAGCCTTGCTTCCTGCTCGGCTACCAGGTCTGCTTGGAGTCCTTCTGGTTTCTAGAAAGAGAGAAGATAACCATCAGGACTAAAGGTAAGGATGGAAAAGTCCTTTCCTAGGTCTTTGGCAACCCCAAAAATTCCTCATTGCACAAACTAAACTTTAGACCTCTGCCAGGTAAGCTAAACGATGCTGTGTCTCACACTAAAGCAAATGCAAGAACAAATGCTGACACATTGTTAATTCACCATTAGCACATCCCATTAAAAATGCATTATCCTGGCAGCTTTTCTTGACTTTCTAGATGTGCATTGTACCTTCACTCAACAGCCAGAGCCTTTCTTTCCCCTGCCATTTTCTCCACTTATTAATTGAAAAAAAAAAAAAAAAAAAATCAGTGTCTGGTCTCTTCATGCATTAATGATTTCTAAGTATAGGCATCTTGGAGATGAAAATGAATATCCCAACTTTTAAATGTGTACCCCTCTTTTTTAAAACAAATTAAAACCCATAGAGATGAAAGCTGTAACTAAACAAGGGCAAAGTATACATCCTGCCCATCAAAGGGCTAAGAAGATGAGCTCTCAGCAAGCCTGCTAAGTAAAAGCCTGCCCAGACAATGTGCCATGAAAAAAAAACACAACAGGGAATCTTAAACAGAAAACAATTAATGTGGTTTTTCATAATTTTCCAATTACTTATTAAGTATTTTTGATCTTCACAAATCTGATTCCCTGTATGTGTGAAGAACACCGTGTTGAAACTGAAATCTTAGGTGGCTCGTTTTTCAAATCACCTGTAATTTACAAGACATGTACTCTTTGATCAGGATTTCCCAGTACTGCTGAGCATGCTTTGCAGAGCCCTAAGCTGTGAGGTAAAGCCAGTAGAGCTATCTTCTGTTCTAACCATCCAGCCCTCTCCCTTACACTGAGCTGCTCTGAGCATCCTGGAAGAGCACAGCTTCACTGCTTTCTATTTTCATATACTGATTTAAAAATCTCTGTGGGATATTCCATTAATAATTAATTCCATTAATTTCATCTACAGCTGCTCCCTGCAGTTCTTTCAAAAGAAATGGACAAGTCATGACTAAGTGACCCCTTAGCTCCATCACAATTGAGAATAACTTGAATACTGTAAAGAACTGGATCCTTTAAGTAAATGCTTCTTCCCTAGTTCCTGGGGCAGATACATTGAAGGTACCATTGTCAAGATTTTGCATATCCAGAGCTGAACATGTGAATGGAGGGCCTGATTATGTGTGCAGACAGTAGGACTTTCACTCCTTCCCACTCTTCTGGCATCTCCCTTGAACCCTAAAGTGACCTTAAGTATTCAGCTGGAAAACAAAGCACGTGGTAGATCACTCTCTGAAGTCAATTCACTCACCTGCAAACTGAGCTCTGACTCTGGTAGCTGCTGTTGACAGGATGCCACTGTCTTCTCCTGAGTGGAAACCCTTCCCTGATAGATACCCTGGCAGTCTGAGTTTACTTCCTTGAATTGGTGTTCCCTACGCAAAACAAAACACAACAAACAAATGCTTTTTTAACTAAAGATAGGGACTGGTATTAGGTGCTACATAGCTTAGAATATGATCATCATAACAACATTCACTGTGAATCTGAAATACTGGTTTGAGCCACTATGGACATTATTCATAATGTGAAGTTGAAAATGTTCCTTTAGCAGTTTGCATTTGAAGTAGTCTAAATATAAAACAATAACATCAACAAAAATAATTTTAACAGTCTGCTTAACATTTTAGCATCTTTGTGTGTATTTCAAGGCATATGAAGAAAGAAAAAAGCTACCTTCTTATAATTAGTCAAGCATGTAAGATTAGTTGATGGTACATATTGAGATTTTGTCTGTATAACTTGACTTTCCACCATTCTCACTGTAGTTACAGGTGATGAAAATATTCTTAAAATTGAAACGAGTCTACCAAATTTTAAAAAACTTTTGCTAGGAGGAAGAAAAAAAACCAAGCCAAACCAACAAAAAAACCAAACAAACAAACAAACAAACAAACAAAAAAAAAAAAAAAACAAAAACAAAACCCCAGAAAAAAGGGCATAGGACTAATTTTAAAAGTTCCAGTTGTCAACATACTGTCTTACAAGTGTCTCCACTACACAGTCTTACCCTGCCTGCTTTCTTATTTCTGAAATGAGTCTCGATTTACAATCTGCCCCAAATCAGAAAATTTCTTTCACAGCGACAAAAATTGGATCCTCAGATCTCAAAATGCATATCACTCACTAAATAAGAGGTGTAGGCAAATAAGAGGAAAACTACTGTATTCATAGTAATTTAATGAACACAAAAATGCTACATAAATATCCAAAAAGAAGAACAACCAGTGCAGTGATGAATGCAGTTTGTGGAGTGGCCTGGATCCCAGGATCCTGTGTTCTGTGCCTTTGATCCCCATACAATCGTAGATACTGAAAACCAAGATGCAGAGGAGTGTGTTGGAGCACAGGTTCTTAGCCTTGAGCTAAGAACAGAGCAGAGGCCTGGCAGGAGCTTCCCTGGCTGCTGCCAGTTCAGAGCACTTCTGGCACTTCTGAACGAAAGAGCACTGAGATGCTGCAGAGCAGACAACCTGCTGGCTCTGGCAGGGCAGGTCACAGCATTAAACCCCCGTTAAAGCCAAGCAGAGTGCCTGACATACAGCCAGCCACGCCCTGGGAATCTCTGCTGTGCAGACACTGCTTGGGAGGCTAAGGAGAAAGGGAACACTGGTACCTCCACTGAAGCTGCTGCACTCTGGGCAAGGAGCTGGGTTAAAATCACCAGTGCAAAAAATAAAAGTAGCCTGTTCTTCAGTTTTGCCCTAAGCCGAACTGCAGTTTACATAGAAAATGAATAACTGCTCTCTTGGGCAGTAAATGCTACAGAATGCCTCAGAAATTCACTGCAACCTACCCCACCCTAACCATTCCATTTACAATCTTAAACCACACTGGTTTACATAAAAGAAGCTCACTGAAACTACTGGCAGTTGGAAGAGCAGATAAGAAATACCGTGCCCCCATATGAAATCAGGCCAGCTGCTTTCCTGTCATTGTAATTCAATGAAAACAACACCTTTCCATGTCTATAAACCCTTTAATGTACCATCAATTAATCTTTCACTGCAGTTACCAGCTAAGAGATGAAAGAAAATACAGGAATATATTAGAAACTGACAACTGACTAAACTCTCTGCTTTTAATCATTCTAAGCAACAGCCCTGTGTGTTTGCAGTGCTGTAACCACAGACACACCTGCAGTGTGCACAACATGCACAGAAGGAGGTGGGGAGAAGTTTGTTGTGCATCTTTGAGCAAAGCCATGCTGAGGTTATAGAAACTTTGCACCAGAAGGTGTCACATGAACAGCAATAGGCAGCAAAGTGCAGATTTGTGAAAAGCAGATACAACAGAGGGGGTGGTAGCACAAGCTTCTCCTCTCCAAGCCCTCCATCCAACCCAGGGCATGAGTAACTCCCACGAATGACACATCAGTGTGCAGCCTGATCCAGCTGCAACCTCTTCACTGACTGTAATGACATTAGAGGAAACACTGGCTCCAAGCCCCTTCAAATTTTGGTCGTACAGCCTAATTGTCTGCACAATCTTAATTGCTATACTAACAGTTTCCATGTAAACCATGCTAGTTTCCTGTTAAGTCATCAAATAGCTATCCTGTTAGAGCAACGATTGGTCACTACCCCCCTGAACAAAACCTTTAGTTGTTGTAAAGATCTATAAATCACATTCAGACTTTTGAGCCATCTTCTTCACAGTGATTTGGTATTTTTTTACTTAGTGGTTTTGCACTAGGGATCATGATTTATTAATCTTGGGCTCGCAGTTCAGAAACATTGTAGTACTTCATGAACTCAAAGTAAATAATTTTAGGAAAGAAACCTGCAAAGTACACTAAATGCTTTATTATTTTTTTAAAAAGTACTTTTCCACATTTACTCAGCCATTTCATTCCATTCTTTTATGATTTATTAACCATTTGAACTTTAGACATAAATCCATTGAGGCTGAGTTTTCCTAAAATTAAAAAACCATGAAAAATAGAACATAAAAAAACCCAAAAAAACTTGGGGGAAAAAAGGTAAGGAATAATTTGACAAAGGTCCAAAATAAAGACAATGTATTAATATGCACAGATGCTGCAGCTGTGAAGCACTGAAACTCTAGTGGCTGTTAGTGCAGTGACAGTTTTAGTGAAGGAAGTCATTAGACTACAATTTCTGTCCTTACTGTACCTCTGCAGATGACCCTTGATAGTCTGAGGATTCTGGTGGCTTAGAAGGAGTTGATGTTTTGCTGTTTGTCAACCATGGTTTACCATAGTTGCGTGTTAAATGATGTGGTGTCTGTATGAAACAATGGTAAATCAAAATATGAAGGACAGTAGAGGAAAACAACGTCATGGAGAAGGATACCCAGGCTTTTACAGGGAGATCAAATCTCAGTATAAATAAAAACTAAGCAGAAAGAGTTAATGACAAATGGTCTAAAATGAAGAGATGACAGAGTTTATTTTTCATAAGAAATTGAGAGGTTTGTTGATCTTTCAGAGCAATTCTCAAATTGCCGGTTAGCTCACGTGGCACCTTAAATGTAGAAATTCTACTGCCATGTTGCAAACAAACAGTAGAAGAAACACATTGAAAACACTTCTCAGATCCTCCCCAGACTATGGAACAAAATGGAGATATTTTTTCTCCATCAGCTAGAGAAAGCACGAATATTACTGGAGCAAGGAAAAACCCAAAAGTTCAATCTATATCCCATTTGTTAACCAGTGCAGTTTTGTACATTTCTCCTTACCTTCGGTGTACTTGTAGCAACAGCTTGCGGGGCAGCTGCCTGGCCAGCTTGACTTGACAGAGAAGTGGATCTGTTGGGAGAAGCACCTCTTGAAGAGGGTCGTGATCTACGGCCCCTTGGTCGGAAAGCTGCCATGCTCTGACTGGCACCATCTGCCAAAATGAATTTTTCTCGCAGCTCCACATTTGTCCTCCCTTTAGCTGCAAAGAAAGGTGTTCATTGAGTCAGATATGAAAGTTGTCACAAGGCTGTTTATTGCCATTTTTGCCATGCCAACTCCAACACATTTTAACAATAAATAAAATGCATTACTGTGTAATGCATTTATTTTGGACACAGAAGAGTTATGTGCAGAACTCGCTTATTCTAATACTTTATGCCAGCAGGAATGAACCACTGTCAAAGGAAGTCAGCGTGATAATGGAATGCTCAACGTGCTAAGTCATTGTTAATCAATCAACTATTAATACATAGACACAACCTGATGGGCAGTTTTGCTAACTCTACAGCTATTCATAATAAATAATACTTGCTTGGGTGTTCTAGAAGAAATAGCTACATACAAATTACAGGAAAGCAGCAAATATATTTATTCAAAACTATGAAGTTATGTAGTTTGGCAACATGCAATGATGAACATAAAACCCAAACTATGATGAGGTAATTGGTGGCTAAGCACTCACACACACATACAAACACACATATGAGAGAATGTTCTGCGTGAATAAATGCAGGACATGTTAGCATTTAATTATGTCAGTGTGAATGACAATTGTTTTTGAAACACTCTTCAAGCGTGTCAAAAAATTAGCTTGCAAAGCACCAGCCCATGTAGGAACATGTTAAGCTAAATATGATGGGTGAAGCATATAGTTAAAAGTATATATATATATTAAAAAAGCGGGAAGGAAATGAAGAGAGAGAAGAAGAGGAGAAGGAGACAAAGAGAGGGGTTTGCCAACCTATAGTAGGCTGAGTGGTAATTGAAGAGTTTGATTCCGAACGTAACATTTTACTCCCGTGATGATGAACTAGAAAAAATGACACAGGACATGGGTCACATTAAAGAAAATCGTTAGCAGGAGAAGAAATCAAGTACAGCAGCTGCATATGCAAGAGACTTGGAGCACCAGGCCAAAAGACAGGACTTGAGCAAAAGCTGTCCCTAAGTGCTCTGAGGTGAGTTCTCAAAGGTCTCCTAGGCAAAAAGGAAATGGCATTGGGACAGACTCAGATACAGTCCCAAGTACACCTGTGTAACAACTGTATTTATCTGCTGACATAAAGAAGTAATATAAGCTAAAGTGATTTTACATGACTAGGTGCAATACTTTTAAAGCTGTTTATGACAAGAGTTTCTTGCAATGTGATTTATCTGAATACACACAGAGCACTTGGTGAAAATGCAAATTTTCTAGGTGAAGTGGTTTAGGAAAAGTTTGAATCTGCTTCACTGACTTCAACCAGACAAGGATTAGGTACCAATGCACAACATCCAGTGATGCTGATTTGACAGAGAACAGTATTCTTTAGACCCACTGTGTTGACATCTGCTCACGAATACACAAGAAAAAGGGATAAAGTACTACAGACAATACTGAGGACTGTAATAAGGAATTCCAATAAATTAATTGGACAATTCTTAAGTATTGTATCTCTCAGTCAACCTAGGAATGAATTGCAACAGTCTACCCATCAACAGGCCTGAGAAAAATGTTTGGTATACAACAGAACTAACCAAGTTAACCCTTCAATGAAGCCAGACCTTCTGAAGCACATTTTATTTTCTACTATCTTGCACTTTTGAGCAATAGAAGTGGAAAGCAATAAAAGAAGTATGACTCTGCAGGCATAAATGACTTTTCTATAGTGCAAAATCAGGTGTTAAATTTTAGGTAGACCTGTAGTAACACCAATAAATATAATATTACTCTTACATTTAATAAGCAATATATGCAATACATTGGTAAGCAAAAGGACTATTTTTAACCCTGTTAAAAAAGTCACATATGTCATCATAAGATTATGACATCAGTTTTGTGATACTATGATAAGAAGTTTTATGGGTACCTTTTAAGCCCATAGACAAAGGTTTCTAGGCCTTAGGGACACACTGCAAATCCTTGCAGAGTTCTGTCCTCTTTGGATTTAATAGGGTTTTGTAGTAGCTTCTTTTTGGATTTAACACCCCTTAGCATGACAGCTGCTACAAGTACAAGGTTTCCACCCTCTCAAGGTCTGTATCAAGCTGTTTAGAAACTTGGCCCAAAGTAGAAGCTGCATGAGAAGGCTGACACTGGAGTAAGGTCTACAGGACAGCCAACGTCACTGTCTTCACTAGGTCACTTGCCTCTCCTGAACCCCTCTGTGCTGTTCTCATGCTATTACAATATTGATGATGATGATGATTATTATATTCTACAGAACTCCTAAGAAGTGAAAATGCAGTATATTTTATGCTGCTAGTTAACAGGGTGGTATTACCTAGCCACAAAACATCAGGTCACCGTGAAGATAGTGAACATTATCATCTTCCTGCAGTTTTACTACTCTGGCTGCTATTTGACTTGTGCATCTCCCACTCCCTTCACAAATGGCTCCTCTCCAACTGTTTCTCCAAGAACAGTGCCAGGCAGAGGCTACCATGTCACTGCAGAAGTGGGCTTTCCATTGTACTGAGAACACAGCACATCTGACGCAATGCCCTGGAGGGCTCAGCTACAGAGCACTCCCTGCTCCCCCGGAGCACAACCTCCTCCAGACCAGAACATTTTCCACTTGCTTTGTATAAGGCTCAGGGCTCTACAGAGTGCTTCTGGGGAAGATGCCAAGGAAAAGACAAGATTACAGAGGTAGAGACTGAAAGACTGGGAACAGTCACTGGCCAGGGTTTTTTGTGATGGTGGTGTTACTCATCAGCTGCCTTATTTTGATTTATTGTGTTGCTGAGATGGTTTTACTGGACATTTTTGTGCACTATTTCTGCCAAGTCATACAAGCCACTTACATGCCATAAACTCTATCTGGGCTAAGTTCAGTTCTTACACCACTATAACACTGAAGGAACTGTGCAGAAGACACCACAGTTATTCCGAACACACATCAGTGCAGCTGAAGAGGATCTCAACCATGTGATTTCAAGTTTACAAAAACATGACATTTAGTGAGATGATGTTTACAACAACTGGCATTTTATACAAGTCAATCTCCATCTTGAGACAATGAATGGTGGCTGCATCCAAATAATATGCTGCAAGCCTTTAACAGTTCTGTTACATACCACGGCAAGGATCATTTTTCACTAAGAACTCATCAAGTGCCATCCAGCCACCTCCAACACGGACCATGACCGTACTTCTCAGGATCCGAACAAGGCGCAGTTGTTGAGAGTCGCCAAACTGGAACAAAAATCAAATGACAGTCTGAGGTTCTCAGTCATTCAGATGCAGTTCAACACTGATAGGTTAAAAAAATCAGACATTTAAAAAAGTTTATTTTGATATTTAATTATTAGTAAATGCTAAAAAAAAAAAATCAATTTATTTATGCAGATTATTAAAGCTGTTAAGATTTCAAATCAGATGGCACTGCATTAATCAAAGGAAGATGGCAAGATGGTAAGAAAGAAACTCAGGTTTAATTTTATGCTTGATTCTCAAATGTCTGAGATCATAAAGGAAGCAAAATTAGTAGTACATTATTTAATTGGTTACAGTCTGCTTTTGTGCAAATTAATGAAGACCTGTTTGCATTATTTCAGTGGTAAAATCTTAAGCAAACACTCATCTGCAACAGTCTTGATTTTTAATGTTGTCAGCTGAAAGGAAGGCAGCATCACTTCAAACAATGGTCTGGAAATTCAATGTGTTATGAGTGTTGCACAGTTCTATCAATAGATTCATCTATGGGAATATTGTCAGGTATAGCACTACAGTGCTGACGCTGCTTCCCTACAGCAAGGTGCATGTGGGGAAGGGAACATTAAAGAAGCAACGAATGATTAATAACTATCATGTTTGTCATTCCTGTGTCTACACATCAAGGTTCTTCACAATTCAGAGATGCACAACAATCTGTTTCAGACTAAGTTCTTGTATGAGTCCAGTCTTCCTTTGGGCTGATGGCCAGGCCTAATGTACATTTCGCTCTTAAAACCTGTGTAACAAAACCTGTACGCAGTACCTTCACTCAAATTCCCATCAAAGAAAGCAGGACAAAAATGTTCACCTCACAACCTCGAGAAAACTAACCAGAAGAATTCAGTACTTTTTAGACAGCAGTACTAAAGTATTTTGATACCAGATCACCAGGCCAGGTGCAGTGCACTCCCACGCAAACATGCAGAGCACTCACTGAAACCAATGGGAGTCGAATGCTCCTCTTTGGGACCATCTTTGACCCTTGGAGAAGGCTGGCCATAATTCAACTGTACCTACTCACTCCAGTGAGGGGACTGAACACACCACACAACAAACGTGCTCCCTACTTGTTAGATGACTTTAGTTGTTTGGAACTACTCAAGCCAAGAAGAGAGAATAAGTTTAAAGGAATATTACTTTTAGGAACCAAACAAAAGCAAAGCTTGCTTCTTAATTCAATAATAAATTGTATTTGTTATAAGTAAGAACATTCACATGAGCATTATTGTAAGGGCTTTTTAATAATGCATTCAATATGTGCCAAACAAAGAACCATTTTATATATGTAGATCAAAGTTTTTAAAAAATGGCATTCAAATTGATGCTGTTTCTTTTCATTGGCTTGTTCCTACCAGAAGTTTTTTCTAGCAATTCTGAAGATAGTATCTTCCTTCTTTTCTTTATTTTTTTTTTCCCTGCCCCAAACTAATTAGTCAGTTAGACCCCATCAGGCAAGTACACCAGGGGTCAAATACAGCATGCTTTGGAAACTGCCCACCTAGCTGTGGTTAATTCAGCAAGTGAGGCTGGAGTACCACAGTAATACAACAGTATCTATCATGGCCTTTCTTCTCATGATAACTCAGTTGATCTCCTTCCTAAAATAGCCTGGATACCAGCTTTCTTTAAACAGTTTTTAACATTGTTTCAAATAACCAGAGGAAAAACATAAAGACGTTTAAGCTACAAAAAGGCCTCTTCTTGACAATAGCCTGTAGGTGCCATTCTGCATCAGTAAGAGTTAGATGCTCTCAAGAAATGCTTTATGTTTCCCAAATCTGAGAGTACAGATGACAGATAAGAGGATTAACATAATTTCAAACAGTTCTTTCAAAAAGAGACTTGTTCTATATGTGGAAAATATTTTAAATTATTGCTTAGATATATTGCTTGAGGCATGTGGCAAGATTATCCACTGCTCTGCGCTTTCTTCTATACTTCAACAGTCTCTGCTAGCAAACAAGAGTGCACCCACATTTTCAACATCTTGAGATTTAAAATGGCTATTGGTGTTAACACTAGCGTGTCCAGAATGGATTACATCCATTACTGCCTTTTTAAAAGCATAAGATAGTAACTGTATCTGATACCTGGTTTGCATAAGGTGTTTCCATTCTTACGGGGCAGATATGATTTAGCACTTCAGGAAGCTGTGTATCAGTGTGTAGCACAGGAGTAAGTGCTGGGTAGCGTTTCCTCCTGAGGGAGGACTCACCAGTGACCCAGCTGACACAAAGTATTCTTAAACACAGCTCCAATAAGTTATAGACTTGCCACAGATCCTTGAAAACACTTTGGGAGAAGGATTAGTGTAAATGGGAACAGCAATTTTATTTTGCCTATTTCCAAAATATGTATTTAATGATTCACTGTCTTTGCACATAAAATAACAACAGTCAGCTAGGTTTTTAACCAGTCTGCCTGATTGTGTAGAGATTGTACCTTTTTTTGCAAAGATAAAAGTATTCTTTGTGCAGTTTGCAATAAATAAGTGATACGACACTGGGATCTGTTTACCATGATTAGCCCTTAATTGAATGGCCTAAAAAGGATACTACAGAATTTTGAAGGATTCAACTATAAAACTCAAAACTGATTAGATAAAGGTAATCTCTACAACTGGAGTTTAAATGCTCAAGATTTTTTGCTATGGGAATTGCTGCTGACCATTATCTGGTTCCTTTAAAAGTAATTTCCTTAATGAGGGAAATGGCCAAAAAAAGCAGGTGAGGGATTGTAGAGGAGGGATCCTGAGACAAGGAATGCTCCATAGCATTTAAAGAAATACCACAGCTGACCAGCAATGAATTAGCCGAAAATGAAAGGATGGCAAGAAGACTGACCATTGCAAGCTTAAATCACTATGCGTTAGAAAAGGAAAAAAAAAAAAAAATGAAAAAAAGAAACTTCGTAACACATTCCACTGGTTTATACCTGATTTCCCAGGAAGAACTGATAAGAAATGAAAAATGGAAGAAAGACACGATTAGTTTACAGGAAATTCTCTACATGACTCTAGAACACATGCAAACTAACACATTAGACATTCTACATAAAGTATCTAATTGAGACATGAGCAGGTAGCTAGCCATCCAGAGACTGAATATTTGAAAATATTCAAGGCCTTCGTTTCCTTCCCATTGCTGTTTCTGTGGTCTTTTAAAATCTACAAGTACTTATTAATCTCTCTTAGCCAAATACTGCATATTTTACCTGAAATTGTTCTGGTTATTGAATCCAGGGGTAGCAGATCTTTCTCTACTGTGTGATATTTATTTTTCTGAGATCTAAAATCATTCTGCAGGTATCTAACACTTCACTTATACTTCAGAAGTATGCGTGTTCCAATAATATGACAAAAGAGTGTAAAAATGATTGAATACACTTTGGTAAAAGATTTTTGAAGTACAACACAAATACCACAAGAAAATATCAGTCACTCTTTTTATGAAACTAATAGAAAATCAGCTATAGTTTAAACACTTAAAGTATCCAGGCAAAACCACCAGCTTTTGAGGAGATATTGTATGTATGTATGCATGTGTATGGATGTGTGCAGTTAGCTCTTAAAAATTCCTGTTTGAAAATAGCTTCAGTAGTTTAATTGGAAAGAAATACAAGCAGCAGCAATTTTCCATATTTTTAGTCTATATGTTCTAATAAGACAAAAAAATTTAGGCAATCTTAGAGAAAATGTATAATTGTCATTCAAGATTCTTGTGAATTCACATAGCCTAATTCCTTGTGTAAACCATGTCATATGAAGACAGCTGAAAGAACTGAGGTCCTTAAAAGTCTTACCCTGTACTTGTTATCCCCAATCTGTTCCACTTGAAACCGTTTTGCACATTTACATTTCGCTACCTGCCTTGTAACCTGCAAAAAACCACAACAGGATAATTACTGTAAATATCACATTTCTAAAGATTTGTGTACCTAGTAAACTTCAAATTAAATAGGAGTGAAAATGAATTATTGTAAAAAGTGACTCCAGGAGAACAGAATGCAACCTAGGAAAGCAGAGAACATACCTCATCTTCAATTTTGTCAGCATCTGTGAGAGGCTTGTATGCATCCTTGTTTGGATGAAGAGCTGCTACAAATTCATAATAGTCAATATATCCATCACCATCTCTGTCAAAAATGTCTGCAACAGCACTCATTTCAAGTCGGCTTGTAGGGAATTCTGCAGGACAAAGACAACAACACAAGTTAAATTTTTGGGCTTTTCAATCCCATTACAATGAGAGACTTTATCACAAATATTAAAAGGTGATTAGGCATTTGGTGACAGATAGTGCTTATCAAAAAAATAAGGACACTCAAACAAGTGGAGGAATCTTTCTGAGAAAAAAACCAATCTGTATCTCCAGTGTTACCCAGATATTGGATTAAAATGAGTACCATAGTGTGGCTTTAAGACAGACACAAAAGCAAGGGCACAGATTAAACTGCAAGATACGTTGGGGGGAGGGTTAACATTTTGACCTTCAAAGTGCACAAAATACCAGAAATTAACAAGATAAACAGTTAGTGAGGAGATGTCAAGCAAGCATTTCACTGCTAATTAAATCTGGAATGCAAAGCCTTCCCAATGCAGATCCATGCATGGTGTTCCATGAAGTCCTTCTTTAGACCAAGTTCACAATACAGGGTACTAACTCACACAGTGATTCTCGATTAAGTGGTCAAAGAAAATTTCAAGGTGATGAACAGGGATTATATCAGGAGTGTTTGGCAGTCATAACAAATTGATACCAACTGAGTTCAAAGAGTAAACTATTTAACCTCTTGGTGGTATCAGGTTTTTTTTCATAAATTTTTGGTAATTCAAGCAAAACATCAATATTCACATATAGTGATCTTTTACTCTATTTCCAAAAGTAGGGGGAAAATATACACAGTACAATATTGTCCTACAGTGTAACACTAAAATGAAATGCTAGGAGCAGCCCAATTCTGAATCATTACTGCTCAAAGCAAAAGTCTCCACGATCTGAAGATAAAAAATTACTTTAAGTATTAGGCCCTTATCTATTAGGAGTCTGTTCCGAAAAGGAAACATGATTACACACATGATGTGGAAGACTTACATTACCACCAACTGTGCATACCTAAGGAATACCAACCCACCAGGAGAGCTAGGAAAATTCCTTTCCTACTTTGATTGCTTGGCATTTTAAGCCTTATTATATAGGTATATGAATATTGTCATGGCTCATGGTTTGAAACACTGGTTTCAAAAACTACACAGTTTCCTTCTAAAATTGAGACTATTCCATACAAGTTCTTTAATAAAAATCATATGATGCTATGAACTGATTTTGAAAATAATCTATAGGTTATATAAGGTACTTTTTACTATTATGAGTAATCAATCAAATAGTAATTGTTGAAGTAGCTAGTATACTATAAGGATGACAATCTGAGTTCAGTAAACCAGCAAAGTACTAATTACACAATAACATAAACACGACATTTGCAACCCGATTCACAATATAAAATAACTGGAGAGAGTTTCTAGAATCTAGAAATATTTTCAAGTAAAATAATTATAAAGCAATACTTAATAAATTCAAAAATAAAATCTGTGACCTTCTAACATAATAAACTGCATAGTGTACACTATCTAGACAATAAGACTTCATGAGATGTTTGTTCTAAGTTCAACATTACGTTAATTTTAAAACTTACTTGAAGAAAGAATTCCATCGATAAATTCCTGTCTTGTAATCTTTCCATCCTGATCTTTATCAATCCTTCTAAAGAAGTCCATCACACGAGATTTCTTATGGTTCATCCATCGCATGTATTTTTTCCTCCAGATATCAAAATCAAAGTTGGCAAATTCTCTCAGCTTAATAAAAAACAGAAAGAACTTTTTTTTCAGCTGAAATACATCAATCTAGGACATCAATGAGCTACAGACCATCTGCATTTTGTTGAATAATTGGTTCTTTGAGGACCTATGCAAGCATTTTAAATATCTCAACTCTCCTCATTTAAAGTGAGGATGACAGCTTTTAAAGCACATTAAAGTACAAGTATCACAGTGTTTTCAGTTAGCTGTGTCATACAATATAATACAACAAATATGGAAGCTGTTTACAGCATTGGCAATTTAATCCAGGGTAAAGAAAATTATGCAAAAAGTGTGTACATTCTGTACAGTGCTTTTCTGACCTCTTCAAGTCTATCCAAAGCATCATTAAGTTTTCTTCTTCTTTCCAGAGCCAGAAGCCAGACTTGCTGCCATTTGCTGACTAAAAGGTTTACCCGTGGATTCTTGGTTTCAATTTGTGCCTGGGCTGCTGATGGATAAATGCCTGGTGTTGGGGAACGCTTTCCTGTTAAAACATGATAAAATGCATAGGTCTCGCCCAGTTCAAACAAAACAAACGTTCACAAGAAATGCACTTGACCTTCCTAAAATTATTCCTTCCTGACTCAAATAAGGAGCCCATACCCCAAGATGATTCCATATAATGGGATTTTTTTTTCCTTTTTTTTATCATTCCTGGGGAACAACCCAGTAGTGGTTACAGTCTCTTTTATCTAGCCAGAGCAGCTAGTGAGGGTTCCACTAGTCAAACTGCACAGTTTAAATTAAATCTTCGTTAATCTCTCAGAGTTGCAAAGTAAACAACCTCATTTTAGGAGCAGGTTCCATGTATGGGCAAGTATAAAATACAATGGGTAAGTATATCTAAAAACAGAAAAAGCAATTTCCGCACTTGATGATTCACTTTACATTCAACTCCACTGAATACGCTTGTAATTGGATTAATTCGATTTTATAGACAGCAAGAGCACAATTTTGTCTCTATATCTTTATGTGAAGTTATTTCCACTTTCAGATAATCGCAGATTTGCAAAGACTCAGCATGTACTTGCTCTTGGAAGTTTAAGGGCACAGGAAAGGCTTCACACTTTAAAAACAGCTATTCATGGAGATTAGGAAAAAATGTAAAAATACATGTCTGCTCTCAGAAATTTCCTCACAATGAATAAAAAATGAGAAGTCATTAAAAAAGTCAGCCAAGAGAATTTTACCCTGTTTCACTAGAAGTTAATCAAACCTATTAGATTATTAGCAATCTGTAAACTTTATAGATAGAGCAATGGTATGTGTGACACACCCCAAAATACACTGTTACTTACTTCCTGCTCTCCCCTTATCAAGGACAGGAATATGAGATTGTACTGGAGAGGGTTCAAGTGCTTTCCTTTTATAGGTCTTTGTAACTTTATCCACATCAGGCTGTTTTCTGGTCATTTCTTCCATGAATGTCTGCAATCATATAGAGGCAATCTTAATTAACAATACACAAAAGTAACCATGGGAATGAAAAACACACACAATAGCAAAACACTGAAGTTAAAAAGAAAGGCACAGAAAGATACTTATAATGCCAGCCTCACAAAATAGATACAGGTTTTGCAGATAAGAAATCAGCAGTATAAGCTTTTAAGATCACTATGGCCTGGCTGTTAAAAGAAGGCTAAATCTAAAAACCAGTCTGTCAAATTCCTTTATTAACTGTATATGGTGAGGTGATACATAACAATTTTGCCTCCAAGATCCTGCTGTCCAGACTGCAGTTCACAGAAGTGAGACAGCTCTGTCATGTAAGCTGGGGTAAGTCTATGAGCATTGCCTACACCAGCAGCTCCCTCTGGCACTTCATAAACCTGTTTTTGAAATCCAATCAGTAAAGCCACACTGCAACACTAGTTCTACGGTGGCAGCACTATCACACATTTCATGTGGGCTTTCTTTCATTCCTAGTATTTTCCTTGCTTGTATTCAATCATTATAAGAAAAAATAGCAAAGGTGATTTGCACTTGGTCACGAACCCCAGCTGAGATGTGAGCCCCACGTGAGTGACACAGGTCACTTAATAATCCTTACCTGATGTTCGGCTATAAGCGCTTTAACTTCCTCAATCTCCTGGGGGATGACCTCTTTATCTTTTTCTGTTAGTGTGGTCTCTGCCCACTGCAACCAGGACAGCAAGGCTTCCAGCAGTTCCTGGTTAGCAATAAGTGCAGCCAGAGCTCCTGCCAGTCTCTGTTGATGTTGTTTAGCCCACGCTAAGACCTTGACGAAGAAACCAATATGTGAGAATGTGCACATCTGAAATTCTTCACAATGTATTTAAAATTGCTCTGCTAACTATAAACTCTATTAAGCTACTTCTTAGGCCTACTGATGTTTGAATATTAAAGGTGTTAAACTTAGTGGCTGATCACTAACAATAGCCAGGTAATTAGAATTCCTAGTTCAACACATTTCTTCCACAGATATTCAGGACTAGGCTCTGCTAAACGCAGTAATTAGCACATTCAGGCAATATATCAAGAATTTTAACAATATGTGTGAGGTAGTGAATCACACAGGATTTCATGTCAGTTTTCCTCCCGGGCACTACCGAAGCCATACTTTGCTATCACCAGTATTTTGTTTTTCTTTAAGCTTAATATAAAACAGAAAATACCACTTTAACAGCTGAGGGTACAACCTACATGTAGCCACTTAAATAATTTAGGTAACTTCTAGATTAAAAATATGTTGGACTGAAATCCTCTATTAGTGTAATCAGAAAATCCTTCACATTTGCCCTGTATTTTCTTTCCTTTGTAACTTTTCAATTTCTCTCTAGAAACTATTGGCTTTCATCACTTGGGAAGTGTCAGACAGTATTTCCTTTAATACATACAAACAAAGAAGCTTGACCATCTGCTTTAGCTCTTAAAGCCCTGTAAGTTTTGAAATAAAGCCTAGGGAAGCACAGTATTCACATCCATCACCATGGGTATTTTAAATGTTTAGTTCTCAACAGCTGGATCACTTCCTCACAGTGTAACTACCACGTTCGTTGTCAGCTATGTTCTAATCAAAGATGGACTGCTGCAATGAAGATGGTTCAACATATACTGACCTCTTCAAACCTGGCTCTGATGATTGTTATCCAGTGCTTAATGGTGGTGATGGAGTCTGGGTGGCAGATAGCCAGAATAGCTTCTCCCATACCTGTTGCTTTATTCAGTTCTGCCTTTTTCTCTTCCAGTTTCTTCATAAATTCCTAAAATAGAGGTAATAATTTTAATTAGATGATGCTGACAAAATTTGCAAGAGAAATCTGAGTGCATAATCTGGAAGGTCATGAGCCTCTTGACTGCTCAAGCAGATTCAACTTGCAAGAGACAAGTTTCACTTGGATGAGAAAAGCTTAAAGTGTTTAAAAAGCCTATTCCACAAAAAGTACTAAAAGCCCTAAAACCTTATCCCAGCCTGCTGCTCCTTAAAAGCCCCCATGCTCTAAACACTTGAAAGAGGCCTGCCCTTAATAAAGAAACAAAGGAAAATCACAGCATTTAGAAGTGCTGTAAACCAGCTATATGATGTTTCGAATCACTATTGGCAACATTTCAATGACTTGGTTTGTCAGTTACAGTAGTTCTTCATAATAAACTATCAAGCTCCTACCAGAGGCTGGAAATGTCCAACTATAATTACAAGCTCAGACAAGATGACAGAGTTCAGGAGCAGCTATACTAAACTAACACAAATGTGACAACTCAGCAGCTGAGGGGGAGAGACACAGCATGTGGGAAAAATCTCGTAAAAGCAAAAGGATGTTTACAGCTTTAGGCAACCAAGCTCACAGCCACTGGTATTCCTATGATGGCAGGACCAGAACTGGATGTGGAGCAGAAACAACAACAAAAAAAAGACAACTGAAAGGAGGAGGACTTTTCCCATCCTTTCTACAGCTTGCATTTCTTTTTTCTTTCTTTTTTTCACTTTCCCTTTTATTTTTGGTTAACCATTACTACTACAATGCTTTTACTTTTCTGCCTAAATGTTATGCAAGTCTGTGTGACTTTGTGAGCATCCTTAACTGGAACTGCTAATATCTCTCAGTGCCAAGTGAAAAGTTTTGTTATACTTTAACATCTTTAATTAGGTTAAAAAATGGAACCATGTCTCTGAAAGCTTAACTCTTCCTCTTTCTGGCCATAAAGGGCTATTTTTGATTAAAGACGAAATTAAAGAGGAGCCAAGTCAGGTCCTAGACAATTCAAAATCAGCAAAACACCATAAAAACAGGTTCTTTGACAACTCATAATGACATTATCCTGTGCCTTTATAAAGTAAGTATGAAGTTACTATGAAATAAAAGTGTAAAGGACATAATCTCTTCTACCTTGTTCTAGAAGCATGGAAAATGTAGGCTCTACATTTAAATGTATCTGTTGCTTATTGATTTTGATTTAAGCTTAAATTATTGCCAGAGTTTAAGACTCAAATCATAATAGCAAACCTTCTCTCACAAAAACACATGCATCCTTACAATATTTCAGTTCAACATGGATTTGGAAAAGTTGAATTGGACTGTAATGAGAGATTACAACAATAAACCAGAGTTAGGTGGATAAAGGGCAAAACTCCCCATTGTGTTCCCCTGCCCAGCTGTACTAGAATATTTCAAGAATTAAATCTATGACGCACTACTCACAGTGTATTAAACTCTCCCTAATTGTACTGAACTCTGTGACAAAACAGTGATACAGACACATTTACAGGAGAGGAAATGGGATGCTTCTCATTGACCAATGCAGTGCATTAACCCACTGCAGCTTTCAGTCCCTAGAGAGGCAGACCAGTGACAGATATCTCTCTGACAGAGGTAGCAAAATTCGCTAAATCATATGCAGTATTCAAGAAGAGAAAGATCAGAAACAGGCATAAAGATGGACCATTTGGATAAAGTATCGTCCTGAAGAAACATTTCTACATGTAGTTGAATTGTAACTACATGTAGTTGTAGTTACAAGTGCAGTAAAACTATTTTATAAAAGAGTCACAGTGACAAAAGGAAGATACATTTCATATTTATGCAATAATTTCAGTCATATATTTTTATTTTAATATGCAGCTTTATAATGCATACATGGTATTTAAAAGTAATATATATTACTTCTTCCCTTATTTTCTTTTTGTCTTCTTGAAAGCTAATGTTATAAGCTTAAAAGGAGAGATGACCTATTCAAGAAAAATTGTGTGAGTAGAAAAACTGTAGTGCCATAATCTTTCTTAGCTTGGCAGTTTCTCTATTTTGATTATTTGCCCTTGAAGAAGAAAATGTAGTTGGGAGAACAACTTCTAAAGCCTATTAAGAAAATTTAAGTACAGTATGGCCACATCTAGCACCAAGACTAGTTGTGCAGTGCCAGCTATCATCATTCTTAGCTGGACAGGGTTTCTCAGAGACAAACTTTGCTTTGGGGTTCCAAGTTATGCTTCAGCTTTGGCAGCACAAATTTCGAACTTAGTACAGAAATATTTTGCTAATACATCTACAGTGCAGAGGAAGACATTTCAATCTCTATTTTCTAATTATTTCAGTGGACCTAAGATTTCACTCAGTTCTTTTTTTCTGTATTCAGAAGAGTAAAAAATCAAATAAAAGGGAACTGGTGAAGCACATGTGGTGGAAAGGCAGCTAAAAGACAAATTTCATTGCCTCAGAGACATCAGGTTGCTGCTGCCAACGTTAGTCAACACACTGTCAGGTTGCTACATCAGCACGTGCTGATGTATACACACATTTGATGCATACATACATTTGCCAGCTTATGACTAGCACCCAGTTTCCAGGACCCTAGGTTAAAACTGAAAACTTTTTCAAAACATTGCGTTCTAAGTACTTTGAAAACTCCTTCGTTAAGAACCATTAAATAGTCGTATCTTGCATGCACTCCTCTGCATAATAATATTATCAAACTCAATTTAAACAGGCTGCTTTTCCAATCTCCACTTCATAAATTTTGCTATAACTTTCTTCAGAACAATGATGAACAAATCCAGGACTTATAATTTGTTCTCTAACACTGTGGGCACTACACCCTTGGTAGTATTATTACTTCATTTACAAGAAGTTTTAGGTAGGCTTAACTGGGCATGTTTGTAGCCTCCTGTTAGGACAGTGAAAATTTGACCTCTATGATCCTTACTTAGCCATTTTCCCATTTCAGCAATGCAAAGTTAGTTTGATGACCTGTAATCTACTCTCTGCAGTACCTATGCCACTGCAGTATTTCAGTAGCCAATGCATGGGAAGTATGACAGCACAGTTTCACCATGACACAAGGTTCATGGAAGACAACATCTTCTGCTGACATTTACAAATGACCTTGCAAGAAAGTCATATGCCATTTTGGTCAATGGTGCTAAGGAGTCAGATATACTTTTGCTACTGTAGCAGTCTGTGTGGTAATTACAGGCATCATACCCCACAGAGGAGTTTGCATCTCTCCCTAAATGTTTATAGCAAATTTCTAAAGGCCCATTCTTTCCTTAATAAGCCAAAATAACTCAAACAACAGCCCAGCGCTAGTCTGGGCATCTGTTAACTACATTAAATTTCTAGCTTCTCTACAGAAAGAGTTGCAAAATCCAACACTGAAGGCTGGATAGAACTACCTGGGATAGACTCTGCCTCCTTTCCTCTACTTTACCACCTATCAGAGCAATTAGAATGAAGAGGATCCTCTTCATTTTCTTGCTTACCCTGTGCTGCTCTATCAGTGTACGCAAGGCCTCTTCATCATCTGGAAGGACGCCGTGGAAACGAAGAGCCTGCTCTGCCTCTGCCAGCCACTCCAACAGGACATGGACAACAGAGTGGAATTCTTCTGCCTGTTAAGATACAAGAAGTCATGGTCACTCATGAGGTGACCTGACAGGCACACTGCAGCTTACACAAGGAGATTGAGCCCACATTTGGAATCATTAATCATCCAGCAATACCGGCACATTATCTTTCCATTAAAAAGTCAATGATACACAGCACTACATTTTCATAACTGTAAAAAACAGCTCATGCCTCCCAAAAAATTATAGGAAGCCTAAAAGCCTGTTCATGCTTTTAGACATCTGATTTATAGTGTATTTGCAGCTCAGTTGAGAATGTTCTGGCTTTACACTGACAAATTACACGGGAGGTGCTTTCAGGGACCAGCTGGAAAGATGAGAACCGTATTGTCTGCACAGCCTAAAGCACCAGTTAAGCAAAATGAATTGACAGCCTGTTGGAGAGTGACTCTTTCGTATCCAGAGAAAACAAGAAAGATTCACCTTTGGGTACAGCCATGTTCAGACACAATTAGTGCTTGTGGTAAGTTCAGGATTGTGTCTGCTGAGCAAAGCAGAGCAGGAATATTGTACATAGTGGATACATTGCTACTGCAGGAGCCCCATCCTAGCATCAATCCATGCCAGTATATCTTCAGAGAGCTGTACATCTGTGCTGTCTCAGGTTTGGAAATAATACAGATACATCTATTTATTTGGGATGGGTACCAGATAATGCTGACATACACAGACTGTTCTAGGTCATGACTGAACTCAGCACAACTCTATTTTTAATTGAGAGTACCTCACTGTGCATTGTAATTGAGCCAATGTAAAGAAGTTTTCAATACCCAAATTTACTTCTTTCCAATAAGGCACAAAAAACATAAATATGATTGCAACCCCCTGCTTCTTGCGAAAGGGGTATAGTTCTTTATCATCCTTCATATTTGTCTGTAACTTCAGTGACTTCCTTAGATGGTAAGGTCTTTGAAACATTTGTTTTGCATTTGTGGTAGAGACTAATAATAACAGTAATAATAAATGCTAAGAGGCACTATTTATGTGCTGTGGTAAAGGGATAGACAAGATAAGCAATGCATGACTAAGCAAATGAGTGTTTTCAAATGAAATGAGAGTGAATGACATCAAATTTTTGGCAACTAAACTGCAAGATACTTTCACAGCCTCTCATACAGTACATGTAGCAACATTATTATTCCTCTACCTGCCGAAGGGCCTGTTCCAGTCGTGTTTGCTTGGATACTGACAGGGCACAAACTGTCTCCCAGCGAGTGCTTAGCTCCTGCATTTGGACTTTGACCCAGGAAGAGTCATCACGACTGCCTTCTATCAGCTCCCTTGCAGAGCGCTTCAGAGCCTGGACACTGCTTGTTCTTTTTCCCAGCTCCTTTTGGAAAACCTAGACACCATCAGATATATTTGAAATGTTTAACTCATTCAGGCATACTTATGTAAAAAACAAGAAAAAACTACTGGTTATGAAAAGAAATGAAAATACAGATTTATTTCTGTCAAGAGTAACTCCATCTAGATGATGCAAAACACCAAATTCTGCTTGTTAGATTCCATAGGAGGATATTAATATTCTCTTCTACAATAATAAAACTGAAATGTGGTAGGAAAATGTCAGGCAGATCCCAAGAATCCATTCTGGTGCAATGCATGGGAAATCTAGTCTCCTTACCACTGCTGGCTTTCCATTCTTTATCAAAGCAATTGATCTGACACAGTGATTAACGCATAAGATTGCTGTGGAAGGAAAAGATCAGACCAAAAACTAGCAGTCAAGGAGAGGGTTTAAAATCATCAAAACAGAAATAAATCCCCATCTGGGGGTCTAACTGTAAGGTTGTGGCTCTTGCTGCTTATTCATGTATTTATATGGGAGTATGTTCACAGTAGCAGATGAAGCAAGCTCCAGTTACTTAAAGGAAGATCTTAAAAGTAGACAATTACACTGTGCCATGCCACTGACTGCGACTTACTTGGGATGGACAGTGGGATTTCAGAAGCAATTGAAGCATATTGAAGGCTAATTTTTACCAGACAACCATTGTTTCCAAACACTTTTTTTTATGAGGCCCAAAACCACCAGTGGACCTGAGATACTGAAAGTCACAGGTGGATGAACAGAGGGACCTTCACCCCCTAACCCTCCCAGGCTGCGGAGCTCTGCCTGTGTGTCACCTCTGCAATACAAGTAACCTCAGCAGCCATTTCTTCTGACATACTGAACTGCGAAACTGGGATTCAGAGGCAGATCCAACATCCCCTACTTGTTCCCATGTCCAAAACCACCTCAGTAAGAAAATACTTCAGGTTTCCAATGCAAGCTTCCCGGGCCATGGTCTAGTTAAAATCTGTGCATAACTTTAGCATTGTAATTAATTTTCTCAATAAATATACAGCAGCCCCACAGGTCTGAAAGGCTGCTGTAGTCATGACAAGTGCACTGGACATTTGGTTAGCAGATGGATTAAAAAAGAGCTGTCTGCCCTAGAGTTATTCAGTAAATTAATTTTTGCCATCTCTTGCCCCTAGACACATATTCGCAAATGCATATCTGTGATTTATGACATGATATTAATAAATACACAGGGTAGCACAATCAAATAGAATATCTCAGTGCTAACTGGTGTCAATGAGTCACTAAGAGTTGACCTCTCATGTATGTTTTATAGCATTTTCTATTGTTGACTATGTTTGTGTTATAAAACTAACTAATATTTCTAAAAATTACAGAATAGTCAAAGATAAAGATATTATTAAAATTTTACACTTATGAGCAGACCAGTAATTAAAACCCAGTATTTCTGGAACTACCTTGTGGTTGTCAATCAGGTTCATTACTAAATCGATGTCTCCATGTACTGGCTGGTCTTCTGCTAGCTGAGGTTCAATTTTGTATAACCAGTCAATGAGAGCTTGCAGAGCATCAGTAAACTGTCCCGAAAATAGCAGGGCTTCCTCCAGTTTATTTTGTCTGAGAGGGGAAAAAAAAAAAATCCAAATGATCACACACACACACACACACAAAAATAATTTATACATTTTAGGAAAACATTTTCAGCATAAAATAACAGAATCATAGAAGTGTTAAAGTTGGAAAAGAGTGGTAAGGTCATTGAGTCCAACTGCTATCCCAGCACCACTGTGTTCACCACTAAATCATGTCCCCAGGTGTTACATCCTCATCACTTTTGAACACTTTCAGGGATGGTGACTCAACTACTTCCTTGGGCAGCCTGCTTCAATGCTTCACAACCCTTTCAGAGAATAAATTTTTCCTAAAATCCAAGCTAAACTTCATTTGGTGCCATTTGAGGCAGTTTCCTCTTATGCTGTCATTTGTTGCCTGGGAGAAGAGACCAATCTCACCTGGCCACAGCCTCCTTTCAGGCACCTGCAGAGAGATCTCCCCTGAGCCTCCTTTTCTCCAGGCTAAACACCCCCAGCTCCCTCAGCCACTCCTCATCAGGCTTGTGCTCCAGATCCTTCATGAGCTTCGTTGCTCTTTCCCGGACTCTCTCAAGCCCCTCAGTCTCTTTCTTGTAGTGAGGGGCCCAGAACTGGACACAGCACTGAGGTGTGGCCTAACCAGTGCTGAGTAAAAGAGGACAATCCCTTCCCTAGTCCTGTGGGACAGACTATCGCTGATACAGGCCACGATGCCATTGGCCTTCTTGGCCACCTGGGCACACACTGGCTCATGTTCAGCTGGTTGTTGACCAGCACCTCCAGAGAACTTCAAATCAGTTTCCCTTTTTGAAGGGCTCTTCCTTCCCCTTCCTCCCCTGCTCTTCTTCCATACCACTAGGAAAGCATGCATTTGCAGTATTTTACTGCTTTGATATTCTTAATTATCAAACAAGCTAGCCACGCTGGTTCTACTTTTACACAACAGATGCCAAAAATAGAAGCCTTTTCCTTATTTGATGTGTAATAAGTTGAGTTTCATTTACCTTTCCACTGACTTTCCACAAATTGTATCCCATTTATCTCTTAGCTCACTCAGCATATCATCAAGTTTCAAATTGTCATCAGCCAAGGTGGTTTTCTCTTTCAAGGAACGTCCAGTCCTATTTGTGGTATCATACACAGAATGCTTGGCACCAAGAGATTTCTGGAATTCCTATATATATGGAAAAAAAAAATCAAAACATATATCATTTACTGTTTAAAGGCCATTGTTAATTAATTTTTGACATATTATTTGCAACATAAATTGTAAATGTGGCTGCAAGAATAATTTAAACTCACTGCAGAATTTCTATGCTAGTGCCACAGTACACCTGGGGCTTGACACTAGCAGACACTTTTGTCCTTCTCTGGAAATGTAGCTCTACGCTTACTAGAACAACTTTGGGAAAACCCCTTCTTCAGTGAGGGCAATGATTCCTGTCCTACCATAATATTCCCAAATTTCAGTCTGGTAGTCACAAGGATGTGAAAGAACTGCTACTTTGGCAGCCATTAACTGAGCATTCTTTGCACTACATTCTTACAAACTAAGGTTTCAAACCACTTGTAGAGCTCCCCAAGAACTACAGAGGTTATTCTGGTTTAGCTCAACATGGACAAGCTGGGAAACCTCCAAGCACAAGCAGCAGCCAGGTAACACCCCAATGACTCAATCTGTGCTAGAAGTCAAAATCACAAGCAGTTTTCTGTGCCCTGGGACTTTGGACAATGACAATGACAGAGTCTGCCAGCTCCCTCTGCACAGATCCTCTGGAAGCTTTTCACAGGCACAGAAGAGCACAAGGAACACGGCTCATCTGATGCCACACAGGAAATAACTGACTGACAGAGTAAATAATTAAATAAAGGAACACTGCCAAAAGACAACATCAGCCCAATGCAGCAGCTTTTAAATGGCAGCAATGCTTGAAATTTTTTATTTCACACCTTCATCAATTGCTAGCAGGGAATCAGTTGAAAAAAAAAATCACAAGTTTGCTTTACAAAACCTTATATACAGACCACTTCTATACATTTTTATATATATATATATATACACACAAAACCCTTATATACAGAATCAAATATTCTTTCTTCTTTTTTGATACCAAAAAAGCAACATTTGTTTTCTAATTTAGTATTTCCTTACTATTCTTTCATTTTCCTCATATAAAACAAGAAAACAAACTTAAGAAAAAAGATAATTGTCAAGTTAGGACTACAGTAAAAATAAATACAATTTTCAAAATAACCAATTTTTTATAACAATTCCTTCAATACAAACAACTTGTCTATGTTTCTTTTATTTGATGGGTTTTGTTAACTACTTAACACTATACGCAGAATGTTACTAGATTTGCACAAGGAATCACAATTAAATTTCTGCCACAGAAAGATCATACAGGAAAAACAGATCTAAAGGTGGCAAATAGTTGCAGTTAGTTCACTCCTTGAGACCAAACTATATCTACTTTCTTTTGACTTCAGGTATAACTGAGAGTAGATTTTGGTTTAAGCTGCCAGGAACAGACAGGTAAGTTAATTACTGAGATTTTGTTCAGCTAGATACCTTCCTTCTAAGGAAGATGGACACATACAGATAAAATTAGCCAGGTTCATATAAATGTACTGTAAGAACACTCAGCATTAGCAGGAATGGTTTGGGTGACCTAGTGTGGGTTTTTCCATTCCTGACTCCTAAAAATGAGAAAAAAATTCTAATAAACAGACCATGAATAACCCCCAAAAGTCCCTGGCAACATGCTAGATATGAGTGAGAGAGAAAACATATTATCTTGGCTTTTCTTTTTCAGGGACTTTTTTTTTGGCAGTAACAACTGGCAAAGAGCGAGTCCAAATTATTGCTTACAGCACACATTCAGTTGGGATAGCAAAATCCTTAACTAAATGGAGCAAGGAAACCTTCAAGGCTGGACTGAAAAGACAAAGACAGACACAGGGTATATGTGGGAGTGGAAGGAAAAGACTCAAAATACAAGGAAGGACATTGCAGTGTTGGGAGGTTTGACAACTCATTAAAAAACAATTGAGCTGATTTCTTGAGAAGGTGGTGTTTGAAGTTTAAAGTCACAAAGTTCACAGAACTCCCTCCCTCACACACATTTATATTTTTTCTCCAGATCACCAGTTTCAATCCTTATGTCCCTGTACCAATTTCATCCCATTCCTTAATGAGATTCAAGCAACTCAAGCAGGCTTTTTTACATGAAAGAAGATGAGGAAAAAATATGAATGCTAGAAGTAATGAGTCTTCCAAACCATTCAAGGAAGCTTGGTCTCATAAAACGTACTGCTATAGGTATAAAGTACATATCAAGTTTATCAGGTTTAACATTTCTGAAGATGGGATGAGAATATAGGTAGAGAGTTCTGAAAACCTCAAAGCAAAAGTCACAGTGTTGACCATACTCGTGAGGAGTTTGAATAGATAAAGAAAAGAGAGGAGTGAAAGAATTAGAAGATTAGTAAGAGCCAGACTATCCTAACAGCAAGATCCCCCCCTGCCAGTTCAGATCATTGACTTCAAATTCTGGCAACAGCAGCAATCCTGAAACAAACTGAAATTGCAGAGTTGGCATTTAGTAGGTTTTATCTAAAAGTTTTAACAGCAGACACAGGTAAAACTATTTCTGCTTGACCAACTGCCAGCTCTGGCTATATTAAAGAAGAATATTTTCCTGGTTGATAAACAACAGGAACCTGAGAGATGATAAAAAAATAAAGCAGACTGATGAAGTCATTAATATACATGACAAAATTTGTCAGAGGTAAAAGCAATCACCAGAAGCTACAGTGAAAATAAAAAATTAGATATGCAAACCCCTGAGGGTCCTGTGACATATGGAAAAATAGGAGTAAATGTAGAACAATAAAACTGACATAAAAAGTAAATATATGCCAAAATGTAGAAAAATGAATGATCCTTCAATATTCTAGTGTTTGATGAAACTGCCCCAAGAGAAATCTTAAGACACAATCTATCTCTGAAGATTCTACCACTCATCCGCTTGATCCTCAATAATATATTACTCTAGGCATTTTACAGAAGTAAAAATGAAGTAAAGACTTCTGTCTTTGCTTTTGCTCTGTGTCTGATGGAATTACAGAGATTTTACATTACCATTACAAGTTTGAAAACCCAAGTGAATGAGAGAGATTTTTACATATTCACAGCTGAATTTCTGAAAAGCTGGTTTCAGAATTTTGAATCCCATAAAGAGAAATATGGGAGCAGTATTTGCTCTAATACTGTCACAGTGTAGTCTAGGGGATTTCATTAATATTTCCTCTTGACATAAAAAGTGACTGCCAATCAAAATACAAGATTAGTTTTCACTTTTGAAGTTGTCTTGCAGTACTAAAAGGAAAATCTCAACCCAAATAAATACTAAATTTTTGGTTTAAGAACTTAAAGAAAGCCTCTTCAGAGATCCCTATTCTGAAATGGTAATAATTTGTTTTTTAAAGTTTCCATGGTGCTGGATTATTCTTTCCTCTTCATTGTTAACTATTCCCCCACATATCAGGTACTGTGAAAAGTTCTTTTCATTCATACCCTGTTGAAACACCATCATTTAATTTGATGTGAATAAACACCCCATTGCAGTGAGGCCACAAATCTACTTTCTTTGCTGATTGAACAGTACAAGGCAGAAAGACTTACCTACACTTCACTGGGAATTTTGCATGTCATGACTCACCTTATGCTGTGCAAGCTGCATCTTTATTTTGTCAGGGTCATTTGCAATTTCAAGATCTGAGTCCAGAGACTTCTCTGACTCTTCCAGCCATTCCATAAGTTTATGCCAGGCTTCATGGAACTAAAGAAAAGTCAGATTTGCATGGACTTTAAAATTCATTGGTTCATGAAACAGGCCAAAAACATTAAACCCCAACCAAGATGGGCAAATTTTGAGAAAATTTGATGTGTTTTTTCTCCCTGGTCTCTGAAACAGAACTGGTCCAACCATGTGCCCACTGTATTTAGCCTCCCTTCCCAAAGTGAGTTAACAACCTTTAATGTGCATGATGTGCACACATCACATGTATCTGTCAGAGACATATTGGTAACATCTGTTGATGTGTTGGCCCTTTAGATTCCTACAGTTTTAGTAATGCATAGCAAATACAGAAAGAACGGGGCTCAGCTATTGCTTATATGGGGCCATAGCAAACCACTGGGGAAAACTTCCGTCTGGATGACTCCCAAGATGTTCCCTGTAACACTCATAAAAGCTCTCATTATTTCAAATGCTATCTTGACCAGCAAGGAACAGATTTTTGATCTTCCTTCCTGTTTCAAAAAAAAAAAAAGAGCACTTCAGGGAAGAAAGCAGGGAAAAATTAAAGATTCAACCAGCTTTCAAAAAGTGTCAAGCCTTTGGGTTTCGATTTTTCTAAGTTGGTCATTTCTCTCTCTCTTGAAAATTCTTCTTTCCTGGGCTGCCTACACATGGAGGCAAAAGAAACTAGTTCAGAAACCTTTCAAGGCACCTAAGACACTGTTGTTCAGGGTTGTTAATTAGGCCTTGACACCATTAGCCTTCAGTACTCCTTCCACACTCCACACACACAGTTGTCATCTTAACACTGTATTTAGCTTTTTAAACACATACTGAGATGAAACTCATCTCATTGCAGAACTGCTGTGTGTGTGAATGCACAAGAGAAACTGCAGCAAAATAAGAAACATGTGATTGGCTTATGGGATAATTCATTGCCCAGAGAACTTCTTGCTCTATGAACTGAGAGGTGGTAGCGGTGAACATTGGAACGTGGTTCAGCTGTGAACATTACCAAATCTTGGATGATCATGTTCCTTTGAACAGAAAGAAGCTAGAACTTGCTATTGACACTTAAATAGAATACATTCCTCTCACACATTTTGCATCTTATCATTTATGTTCCTCAGTGAGGGAAATGTATCTAAGGAAAAAAACATGAATGCTCCCAAGTAAAGAAAACTGTGCAAACACCCTCTCCTCCCCCTAAAAAAACAACCTTTCCAGATTTATAAGGAAATAAATGGAGATATATATCTTACCACACAGAAGATATTGTTCTAGTAACTGCCATAAGACTGAGTGATAAGTGATGAGTATAATCAGGATACAACATAGACCCAAGAAGAAAATACTAAGAAATACTCCCATGCATTAGTGAAAAGGATTCATCACATTTTTTAAAATATACAGGCTTGATTGTGAAACTTCTTTTTGAGGACAGATGGCACTAATACACATCTGGAATCCATGCTGTAACTTTCTTTTTTCAGACTATCCTGTACTGCAGACAGGAGTCACTGCTTGGGTTGAAAATCATGCTTTACCTCCCAAATGAAGTGCTCTGGGATTGAATCACAGAAATCACTCCACTAACTCAACACTGTCTGTTACACTAAAACCAGGCTTGCTTTGTAAGTGCTTTAAAGCATCATATTCTTCAGGAATCTGGATGCAATTACAACTAAGTTCAAAGAACTGTATAACAGCTGCTGTCCCATTACCTGTTTGGCTCTTTTCCTTGCATCATCCAAAGCTCTTCCCCTTTCAACTAAGCGTTGGACTACTTTTTCCCATCGACTCTGTACACTAATCAGCAGATTCTTAATAAGGACAACATCCTGTTTCTGGCTGAAATATTTCAAATGGGTTCCAGTTTTGTCCAGCTCTATGATCTGATCTCGATGAGAGTTCACTTCTGTGGCAAAAACCTTGGAAAAAAATGGTGAAAATTACTGAATACTGTGTTGGGTAAACACTGAAAAAACCCAGTCTGATAAAGAATGATGTAGAGAGAAAGACTATATGATACAATTTTAAAACAAATGAAATGTTTCTCTGAGTGCCAGCATTATAGGGTTCATTTGGACATTGTTAGAGTGTCTCCACAGAGTGGGAGAAAAACATTACACATCTGTTTCTTCACATACCTTGTGTTCATCAATTTGAAATAAGACAGTGTCCAAGATAAGACTTGGCCGAGAAGCTGCAGTTAGAGTTTGTTCAGCCTGTGTAAGCCAATTGATGAAATCTTGAAGTGAGTTGTGGAACTCCATTGCTAAATTGAGGGCTTCTTCCAGTTTGGTCTGTAAAGACAGGTCATACTTTATTAGCAGCTGATATTGTGCAGGGGCTTCAGCCAAGGAAACCATTTTAGTTCAGCACTTTGGAGTAAACCATTTTAGTTTAGTATTTAAAACACTCTTCCAACTCAAAGTTTCGGAGTTTTAAAATAACAGCCTGTATTTTAGCATATTTGAGGAGATGGATACAGGAGTTACAGTAAAATTATGTATAACAGATGAATAGAAAATACAGCACCTAATGTCAAGATAAATTTTTCCACATTAGAACATATTTCCTACTACTTAATCCAAAAGGGTCATATGGATTTATCAAGTTCAATACAAAACCAGTAGAATTTCAGAAATCTAAGGTGGCATAGCTTTGAAGAGCCTCAAGTAAGTAATCAAAGTTATTCTCTTGCACTAAATGAAGAACAAGTTTTTCTAGAGCACTTCTTTTTAATAAAGACCAATTGTCATTTTGGTTGCCTGAACAGAAACTAATCTAGGATACAGAATTTTGTTGATCATGAGACAGCAGCCAGAGATTTTCAAACATTTACACTGCTGACCTCGCTGAGCACTCCAACCTTACAGCTTCCTGCAAGAAGGTGCTTGTATTGGGTATTAATTAGTTTGTCATTTTTACTTTATAATTGCCTTAAAGGACATCAGCATTTTTACTTTAAAATACAGCTAGGTTGTGAGTTAAACATTTGTGCTTTATACTTATCAGTTCTGTACAGAGAGTTTCTCTGTTTGCAATTATGGATCTTCTTTTTGTTTGATTGAGTTAGAACAAATGGACTATATTTCGTGAAGGAATGAAAGCAAAATGAAATTAATAACAAGAAAACGTATGTTGCATATCAGTGAAATCATGCTATTGATCTGTTAGAACAGAAGGTATTCACTTGAAGTAAATGGCAAAAGGCCAAGAATTTGGGCATTTTAAGAAAAAATGGCTAAAAGCTAGAAAAATTAACACAGCAGTTCTGGATTGAGGAGGAGATAAACTTGAGGGATCATTCAGTCTCTCATGTCTATGATTACTGCAATAAAACCAAGAAAATCCTTAGTCCTACCAAACGAGCATTAACAGTATTTCTATGGAACAGACTTGTGCCATTCCCACCATACTCCTCCCCCGATATGGATAATTAACTACTTGAATTTTATTTTCCCCAGTACGTTCTAAACATATTACTGAATTATGCCAGTCTCTACAACTGATTTTAAATCTAAAAAATCAGGCAAAGATGCATCCATAAAAGCACTGATCATTAATACACTTAAATACATGATTTACGTTCCTATTTTTACATAAAATCACATACTTTTCTTTCACTGAGTTTTGTTTGCACAGATTCCCATTTTTCTTTTAAGTTATTTATATCCTGCTCAACGTTTGTTTCAGCAGACTCTGGGCATCTTGCAAGCATCTGCTGGCCTTTCTGCATTAGACACTTATATGTCTCTTCTTTGGCTTCAAAGGCAGCACAAAGTTCCTAAATAAAGAAAGAACCAAAAATAAATAAGGTAGAAATTCAATACTCTTTATAAGTACCAGTATAATATTTATTCCACCCCCAACATTTAGCAGGTATGATTACGACTAATAAAGGAAACACATGTAATTCATAAAAAGCCAAATGAGCCCATGAAGGACCCAGTTCTTCAGGAAATGAAAACTTGTATTGTCTGTCAGTGTCTTCTCTGAGATCCAAAGCTTGCCAAAGTAAGTACTATGCACTTATTGAAGAAGAGTTGCTACAACTTGGTTGGTTTAAAGTCCATCTGTAGCCAAAACACAAAAAGTGTCAGCATTACACAGTGTGCTGAAAGCCCAGAACTATCCAATACCCTTCAAAAGTGGGTGGGACAGCTTGGGAGGGCTGGTTTATTGTACATAGTGTATCTTCCCTCACTCGCTAGGCATGAGCACTGAAGACATTTCAGACATTTAAAGAAAAGTGGAGTAATAATGGTAACAACATGTTTTACCTGTTAACTATTCTACTAGTGATGCTTTTTTAACCATGTCAAAAGTAAGCTGGAAAAAGTCTGGGAGCTCCCCATGCATCCCTCTGACTCAAAAGACATGATCAGTATTGGTAACAGGTAAAACAAAATGTACCAACAACGTTGCTGCAGACTCACAAATGAGTAACATCTTCAAAGAGATGAGGAATAAGTGAGTTACAAATCAGAGGAAAATAACTTTTTCCTCTTATTCTCAGGACAAGAGCCCAAAGGAAAGATTTTCTTTGGGTTAAGAGATACTGTACACAGGGCTGTACCTGACCACATAGGAGGGCAAAGCAAGAAGCAGGTTCATTTATGAGCTTAAGATTTAGACACAACAGAAAGTTTCTTTGTCTTCTTTCTGAGGACTATGGAAAGTGGTGTCACCGAGTCTGCTTCCTCCTACTACTTCAGGAAGAAGCTGAAAACAATGATTGTTTTAAGAAAAGGAGGGGGTTGGTCTGAGCAGCACTAGGACAGCTAAAAAGGCGTCTTTTTAAGCCCCTTTCCTACTGGTATCCTGTAATATCTCTTCATATAATTGGTTTCTCTGGAGTTGCTTTAACTGGAAATGCAGCCCAATCTCAATTCCATTTGTGAACTGACCATGATTTAGGGATCTTTTATTCATATCTGTAGAAAAAGGCCTTATACTCAAGAAGATGGTTCATAACATTTCCAAAGAGGGACAAATCAAAATATAATGCAAAACTTTCTCCTTCAGTTTCACAACAGAAATTAACATGGTTTGTATCACTTAGAGCCAAGCTTGAATTTGGAATGTAGTAGACAACATGACAAGTGGCCTCAACATTTCAGGAAAAAAAAAAAATAACTACGAGAGAAAGAATTAACACATATCGGCATGTGTTCACTAAGGTTTAACCAAAAGGAAATCAATTTCTATATTTTAAGGTTTGATAGTAAGTCAATGCCTGCAGATGGCCACCAGGATAGTAACATCCTGTTAAAATGTCCATGTACAGTTAGGGAGTGATTGTACATGTAGAGTTCATATTAGTGGGGACAGTCAAGACTTATTCCAACTAGAACATTGAATTTAAAGGTCCTTTAACCAATCAATCTGTAAACATTATAAGTACACAAAATTTGAATCGCAACGAATGTATGAAAAAAAATCCTGAAGCTTTCCACAGAAAATTTTTGCATCTTGATCTGACTAAGTGCAGGTTGAAAAAAGGAAAGACCACCAATAACTTTCAGGGAATCACGATTATATTCCACTCTCACAGGGAGAAAAAAACTCCACCACCTATTTTTTTCCTTTTTTTGTATTTCCTTTATAGCAAAAAGAAAAGGATTATAGGGATTCAAAACCACAGGATTATTTGTGTTTGGACCTAGTTTCCTCCTGTCTTAACTGATTTTAAAACTGTAAATTAGTTTCCGTATCAATTATGGATACCAGCAAATTTTTGAGAAAAAAAAGAAAAAAATGTGCCCCACGTAGGTGAGTGAGCAATGATCTTTAGCATAATTCAAAAAAACCCTGATTTTTAACATTATGACAATGCAGCACTCTAATTGGAAGTGTCAGGCATATTCAAGTTCAAGGAGAGTTCAGTAAATATCACTCTTACACATCTGAGCCAGGAGTTCAGAAGTTCAGATCACCAGGTTTGGGCTTATATCCTGGCCTAAGAGCACATCATGATTTTACACAAATGGAGCAGTAAGAACCACCTCCTTCAGAGGCAAGAGATCAACTTTAAGTTTCTTTTTTTAAGCTCTGTGGGAGCAGAGAAATCTACAGAATATTTCTCAAAGAGAAAGGAAGGGAATAATTCAGGCATCCTGGTCAGCTTGCCATTTCTAGTTAAAGCACAGCCTCTATGAGCCAGTAGTCCTTCTTACTTCTACGCTAATGATGACTTTAACGTCAGCTTTGGTTAGATAAGGAATAAAGGATCAAGTCTCTTAAGTCAAGGTTCAGTGAATGTGGGTCACTTTTAGGTTCATCTTCTTAGATGAATCTTAGAATCTTAGAATCTTAGAAAGAGCATAAATTTAGTTATGGGGTCAGAAGTGAGAAGAAGAATAGGAATCACTGAAAAATCTGCAAACACCTTTTGTAAAGATGCAAAAGTTATTTTATTTGTCTCAACACTAATATGGTTCAGCTTTGGGTATGTCCCAACAGGCTACTAAACTACACTGAAAATAACAGTGTTGTTTTGAAGGCTATTAAATTTCTTTAAGGCACTGTACAGACATGGTGATATATAGAACACCCTCTGTGTTTACCAAAAACACTCTGAAGAGACAGTTAGTCCTGAAATGCAACTTGCAAAGCATTCTAACACTGATACTTACCACATGTGCATTAAGCTGCTCTCTTGCTGTTTCTGGTAAGCCTCCGACAGGTTTTGATGCCAACAGCTGACGTTCAGTGTCTGTCAGCCACTGCTGCAGATCCTCAACTTCACCATGGAAACCTTGGGCCTAAATGATACCACATTATTTTAGAGATAACTTAAATGCTCTCCATTCCAATACCAGCTCAGATGCACATTGACAACTGGTTTAATCAGACATTTGTAATAATCAAAAGAAATGAAAGAAGAAGAAAAAAAGGAAAAAGCAAACAAATATAAACTGGCTCAATTCAATTTAAAGGATAAAACCAAAAACTGTAGAAATCTTGAAAGTAGTCTAAATAACTATTGTGAAACCAATGTTTTCCCCAAATAATAGATCAATCCAGAAATTTCAGCCTTTACAAACATGCAGACCAAAAGCTGAAGTCTTATAAAGCACTATAAGGGACAGTGGCCAGCTGTGGAAGATACAGCTGGATTCAAACTTTCTCCAAATTCAGGAGCATCTGCATCATGGTTTTGATTTAGGCCAATGTATAATGTTCTAATGTATCTGTGTATTTAATGTAAAAAGACACTTTTTCTGAGTTATCTCTACATTTGATCATTTCCTGTTCACCTGGATCAAGGCACTGTCCAGCTGCTGTTTCCTTTGTTCTGTTTTTTCCAACAAGTTTTGCCAGCGCTGATTCAGGAGTTCCAACTTGCTCCGTAAATTACTTGCTTCTTCAACAGCACTTGATTCAATCAGGTCATTTCCTGCTTTTTTAACAGCTTCCACCGTAGACTGATGAGCTAGAACATCATTTTGTAGCACCTACAATTGTAACACAGCATGGCCATAAGGGTAAGTTACTGAATGAAGGCACTGCCAGTGACTGAGCTAGCTGTAGTCCAATGACAAGACAGTAGTTTTAACATCAGCACAAGTATTAGAAATTAAAGCTAATAACTAAGACATCTTCAATCAAAAGCAGTAACAGATCATTCTGATGAAATAGTGATTTTTTTTTTTTATTTTGGAAAAAATAATATACTCCTTCTGCAAACATGTATTTCTGAAATTATTAAAGTTTTCTAGAAGTGCTAGGGAATAATTATTTCTTCACTTTTTAATGTATTATGTGCTTTTCTTTAACAGGATTTTTCTTTGAATACTGTGTGCCTGCTGTGCTATACAACAACCCAACTGCCACAATGTCTTTTTGTGCAATTCACAGCTACAACTCCTTTCACATTATGTCAGGCTACCAGGACACTTGACCTGTGCTAAAAGCCGGGGGATGGTCGTAGCACTAACACCAAAAGACCTCCTCCATCTGCTTGAAAATCTCTTATCACCAACCACAGTAAAAACCGTAAAAGGCAAAAAGTACATTTGGGAAAAAAATGCTGTTCGCAGAAGGATGGGGGCAGGGCAAGAAAAGCTTTAATATAAAACAGAAAAAGAAATAAGCAAAATGGTTGGGAAGAGAATGGTAAGCCCCACTCAAGAAATTCAAATTTATGACTGCTGTCTTCCATAGGGTCTGACTCAAACTCACTTCCATCAAAATGCTAGCACTACAGAAAAATTATAAAGCTAAATAAAAAGGAACTTAAACTATATGGAGCACAATATGGAATAGCAAGTCACAAGTAGACCTTGAACAGGAAATACACATCACATTTACTTGAATTCTTCTAAGCTAAGAACCATATTATTTTATTTTCCTAACAGGGTGAAAAAAGATATTCACAGAAGCAGATGCATCTTATCCCTTCCTTCCTGCTGAGACTCACTAAGAACAGGGTCTATTCTTTCCAAAGTTATTCAAGAGGTGGATGTTTTTACAGGCTACCACAGGATGCACTACTGTGTGAACTTTCTAACCTATAAACTCTGTATTATGAAAAGGAAGTAGATTCATTCATGTGTTTGCTGAACTCCTTCAGCACAGACATAAATGATGTCTCAATGCTTCTTCACTAGTAAAACACTTCCGTTCGATAAGAATATAAAAGGTTCATGGAGCAGAACCTGTTTTTGTAATTTTATTTACTTTGTTTTAAAAGGGTCCATTTATAACAATAGTCACATAGGGTATGCAGATATTGTATTCTGTTCAAGTTCCAACTGACCACCCAAAAGCCTTCAGAAGCTGCATAGCTGCATTAACACAGACAATGAAAATACCTTAATTATCTGTGTACTGTCAATTCCAATCATGTCTCTCAAAATCCAAAATGGACTCTGAGTACTTTTTGGCCTGCATCACATGCAGGCCAAAAATTAAATGGCAGTTTTACAGGGAGAGGATTTATAAGGTTAGATTGAAATCTTCAAGCCTGGAAAGAACACATCATCATGAAGAGCACAGAGTCACACACAGAGGCAGGGAAGATCTCTTACTCCTAGAGGATACTCTAAAAATAAAGGCACAGCAGAAGCATTCTTCCATGGGCTCCAAAATAACAATGATCCATAAAAGTACTAAAACAAACAAACAAAAACACCTTAACCCCATATTGTAAGTAACAGAGAAAAAAAATGGGAGCCTGCTTCTCCAAAAATCTGTGCATTCTCCATCTTAGCTGAACTCAACTAACACACAATTTTGCAGAATTCAGAACAAATCACTATTTTCTGAGAGGGAAGAAAGAACCAAAGATATGCAACAGTTGTGCAGTTTGTGAGACCTGGCTTAAACAGAGCTAATCAAGGAGTTTATTGCTTCAGGGAGAGTAGCAAATTCAGTAACTACTGAGTTCTCCAGGTCAAAGAAAGGTGATTAGCAGTGGAGACTAGGGTGAGCTGTTTATTTTTGGCTAAAACCTATGTCACTTGCACAGCATATGCAAGAAAGGAAGGAATGTGGAGGAGCAAGAGGAAAGATATGATTTATTCCAAGCCTTCATCTCAGCTATAATCCACATCTTGAAGATATATGTAGAGAATTATTTATCAAGTGTGAAGTTTTACTAAAAGACTCATCCCTAAGATAAATATCAAAAGAACATTTCAGTTAATATTGATTACAATTACATACATGATGTTTGGCAAGTTCAATTTCAATAGCCTTGGGGTCTCCACCCACGGGTTTCTGTTCATTCAGCAAGTCTTCTGTATGTGTCAGCCATGCCAGTAACTCATCCAGGGCATGCTGGAACTGCCCCAAGGCTAACAAGGCACCTTCCAGCTTGTGCTACAGTAAAAATAAAGTTAACAATAAAATAGTTTCACAATGCAATTGAATTGCCTTACATTACCATTAGTCACCATAATCCAGAACAGTGTCCACACATTAAGACAGAATAAAAACCAGGGAGAAACAGTTACCCAGGACAAGCAGTGCTTTATAACTACAGCTGAGTTAGCAATTCCCTTATAAAGCCTTGCATTCCAGGCTTAAATTCCTGGCCTTGGAAAAAGCCATGCAACCAGAGCAGAGTTAAGTCTGAAGGTTCTTTCATCAGATATATCAGTAGCTTTTTATCACTTAAAACATAATTTCAATATAAATGCAATTCAGTGCATGATCTTTTTAAAACTGTTTCTTTGTCACGAAATGACTCAGTTTAGAGAAAATAATACACTTCAGAGGACTCTCTTTCACATCTCTCAGATTGATAATTTAAGGAAATAACACTGAAATAGTTTAATATTACGTTAATGGGGTTTTATTCAATTGCTCAGTTCAGCAGCTAATATTACTTTTGCACATATAAACATGTTTTCAACTGCTACTTAAGACATCATCAAATAGCCAAAACGAAATAATAATCACTCAACATAGCATTGCTGACAGAGAATTTAAAAAGGAAGTTTAAAAATATTAAAAAAACTCAACTAATTGTACAATACAAATCCTATTATACATAGTTTTTTTAGTTTCCAAACTAAAAGAAATGTGTAAATTAATATAAGCATTATCTATAACAAAGAGTTTTTCACAAAAATCTAAGTAATGAATTAAGCCCCCACCTCCAAGTTTATTTACCTGTCTACTTATAATTTTATCTTCTAGGCTGCCCCACAATAGTCTGAGCTCTGAGAGAGGGTCTTGAACAGTGTGCTTGTCACTCTCTTGTGTTGCCTTCTTTAGTAATAGTTCTGCCTGATGGTTCAGTCTTTCCATTTCTATTTGCTGCTGATAAGCTTCTGTCTTAAATTGCTATGGTATATAGAAAAAGAACAGAAATAAATTAAACACAAGTAATGATTACAGAATCACAGAATGATCCTATGCTCTAGCTCTTGTGGTTGTGATGGTGATAATGCTTTAAACTTCAAATGGAATTATTCTTCAAAGGAAGTGAAAGCAAATTTTCTTTAGTAGAACTCCCTCTTGAACACGCAACTGGTGCCAACTGTCTGAATGCTCTGAACTACGTAAGGCCATGACTCATTTGAAGCTACATCATAAAATATGTAAGACAACCTGCCCACAGACAAAATCTTCAAGTGAGCAACAAAACCAAGAACCTTCTCTGATAATCACAAACCTCTGCATTTTAAACAAGGCATAACAGCATACCAATATCAGGAGCATATTCAGACCCAATGCAGTACAATCCAAGTACAGACCCATGCAGACAGGTTTCTAAGTTAGACTGGAATTTTGATTTTCTCCTTATTCATGTATTGGGAATGTCATGATCTGTGTGAGCATTTAAATAAAGGCTCTAATGGCAGAAGCAAAGCTCTGGAGGCCTTCTCTCAGAGCCTTAAAGAAACTGTTCATCGTAGAAACCAGTAAACACAAAGGTCATAGCAAAAGCATCCTGTACATAATAATTTCACAGCTTTTGAAAGAGGATGCATATTTCTAGGCAATCAGAAAAAATAAAATGTAGTCTTGCCAAAGTTTGGAATGGATTTTTAAATTAAGCACCTTTTAAAATTAAAAGTTTGCAACGAAATGTTTTTAAATTTTCATGCAAATTCTTTTTTACTAAAATTTGAAAATGAAAATTGCTTTTGACTCTCAAAAAATATGAAACAACACAGAAAAATACAGAGAAATGGAAATATAAAGGAAATAAATTGCTAGATCATACCTTAAGTTCCTCTGTTTGCTGCTTCACTGTCTCCAGATCCGTTCCAACTGGGGACATAGATGCTAACTTGCTGCCAGCAATGTCTACCCAGTCAAATAATGCCTGAAAAATCACAATATGATATTCAAGTGTGAGCAGAGAAATGTTGTTATTTTTGAAAGTTGCATTAAGTAAAATATCAGGACTTTTCTTTTTTCTGGAGAAGGTATTGCTGTGCTCTTTCAAAGAAAATAACTTTCCCAGCAAAACCTAGGTTTCTTTGCAATACAACAGAACAAATATCCATGTAACAGTTACAGGAGTGTACATTCTTCAAGACCAGACTTCTACTAGCAGCAACATTCTGCCAGAATTATTCATGCTGAGTAGCACTCTGCTTTGGGTAAAATCTGCATTTTTTATGAATCCCCTGACAGGTAAATACAAGACAAACTCAGTTCTACAGTTGTTTGGAATGAAAATGGAAGGGGCTGGATAACACACCTTAAACAAGGATTACAAACAAACTTCTTTTGAAGAAAGCTATTTGTGTAAGGAACATGGAACTACCCACTCAGTAGGTAGTGAAGGACCATAACTGAGCTAGAATAAATCTCTATAGGATAATGCAGTATGTCTTAAAAAAAATAATTGTCTCCCCAGTTCTGATGCTTTCTTTTGTTCCCAGTACAGTGCAGAACCTCAAGAATACTCTAATGGATTAAGAACAGCTGCACCAATCTGAGTAATTGCACAAGGGAAAAAACACCTCCACTTGGCCCTTTTCCACCTGCCTGTTATCTGTGGAGATATCATAATGGAGAAATGCTTAGGACAACTCTTTGCAGCTGCCCACTGCTACGTGGCTCCCTGAGAAAAGAACTATGCCCAGCATGCTCAAGAGGGTGAGGCAGCTGCAGCTAACAACCTGTCCATAATACTTTTCATATTGTCTGTTGAAATGAGTGTAAGACAGCACTTAAATACAGTTCTTTCACAAGGTACCAAGCTTGTAGGATGTACCATGTACAGTCACGGGAAATAGAAAGCACTTAAAGCAAAAGGTGATGATTCTAACTGCCTAGTCAATCTCTGCACAGTAGGAAGACAGGAGAACCCAGGGAAAAATCCATACTTATGGTGCACTGCAGAACAAGCATGTTGCATTACTATTAAGGAGTGTTCTGCTGCTTGATCTGCACCCAACAGAGAAGTAACTGCCCTCAGTGTCATGTGAAATTCCAATTTTAAAGATTAAATGAACCAGGGAAAATGGTAATTCCACCAAGAAAAAGCAACCAAACCAAACCAAACCAAACCACTACAAAAAACCCATCAGTATATAAAGAGAAAGGATCATAGGTTCAAAGGATAGTTTGGGTTGGAAGAGACCTTTAAAGGTCATGTATAGTACAACCCCTCTCTTTTTTTAAACTTCATCAATTCTAGGAAGCACAAGGTACAAGGTATCTTAAAACTGCTGGTATATTTACCTACAATTTGAAAAAGGAATCATCTTCTAAAGTATTGTGATAGGATAAATTATACTAAGAATAGTGGTCTAACAACATTAGGTTAATAAATTTTTGCTTCAAATACTCTTATTTATAAAAAAGGTGGAATAAAATTCAAGTGCTTTAACTGTCCTCCACTCAAAGAAAACAGCAGCAAGTGGGTATATGGACCTGTACTCTGCTCCTTTCAGACCACAAAGATGTGTCACAACTTCAACCTGCCGACCATATGAAGCATGTGAGCATGACTAATAGGAACTTGTGGTGCCAAAAATCCTCTGCTCTTATCAACAAACAAGGGGACATTAATTTTGAATCTAAACACAATGCAATATATGGACACGAAGAAAATAACCCAACATAGGTATTCTTTAATGAAAAAAAAACCTAACAAGCCAACCCCAACCAATCTTTAGGAAAAAGACCCTGTCTTCTGAAGAAAATAGTCACTACAAACAGAGTGCATCACTTGTCACGTACCTAATCATGTGACATTTTTTACTACAACCATTAAATCCCACTGACTGAAGGCTGGGTTAGGTACATCCCATCATCTTACCTGGAGTCCATCTTGGTATTGAACAGCTGCCTGCATAGCTTCCCCAAGCTTATCCACTCGTTCTTTCCATGTTTTGTTTAATGCATCCCAGGCAGAATTCAGCTGCAAGTAAGCACAATTAAGAATTTTACTGCTATATAATGTGGATTTACTATCTCTTCACTGATCAATAATACAAATGAACTAAGCATGAATAGTTCATATTTATGCCATCTTAACACTCTTGTTCTCCCTATCACTGCAAAATTAATTTCTTTCAGAATTCAGTAGAGGTTCTGGATTATAAAAGCTGTAAACTTCAATACTGATTGAATATTTTTATTAACAAAGATACTACAGTTAATAGAGGAAATACTACTAAATCATTTGGAGTTGCATCACTATAATAAAAATATATTAAAAGAATCATATATTCATGAACACCAGAGAAATTAGAAGTGTTTTATAGTCATCCAAACAGGATAGTCTCAGTCAAGATGTCTCACTTGGCATTAACAAGATAGATCCAAAATTTATTCTAGGATTACTTTAGCAAGAAATAGCCACCTACCATATTAATCAGTGAGTATTAAAAAAAAAAAAAAAACTTTACAAAAGTTCTAAACCATAAATCAATGAAACAAAACAGTGTGTGCATTCTAACCTAATCTAAGATTCATTCACCCCAAAGGCAAACCTTACTTTACCACAAAGGCTTCAGGCATTTCTCACTTTTGGCACAAAATTTTTATTTTCAAAATTTGTTGGGGTTGTGGGGAATATACCAATTTCAGTTGAGCAAGCATCTTACATAGCAGACCTAAGCATCTGCATTTCCCATACCTCATCTATACTCTTGTTGACAATAGGTTTGTCAGGCTCTCCACAAGCAGCTCTGAGTTCAGAGCCAAGGCTCACAACTGCTTCTAGTTCTTCTTGTAGTCCATCAATTTCTTCTTTAGCAGCCTACAAAGAGAAAAAAAGCCAATGCTGCTAATACTAAATTTAATCATCTATGTACAACTTGCTTTCAAGATAGAACACAGCAGGATTCCACCTTTGTTTTCTTTCAAGTCACTTGTACTTACAATTGGATGCTTAAAAATAAGCATTCTTTTGCAGTGTCAGATTTAATCAGCTGACATCAGTCTAAATTTTAACAATGGTTTATGATATCATTTTGCATGAAGTGGAAAAAATAAACAGGAAGTTTTAAATTAGATTTCTTTAATCAGAGTGTCTTCTTTGTCGGAGGTTATCATTCAGCCTTCAAACATTTAACTATCAGTATAGATAATTACAGGCTTAGATGATAATACATAGAGCATCATACATTTGTACCCCTTTCATTTTGATGTGACGTATTACTCGAGGAATCTCAAGTATGTATAACTTTTAAAAGTCTCAGTGAGATGGTTATTATATACATATTTACAGACAAATAAGGAAATGTAATGACAAGCACATGTTGCATGCTCACTGCAATTAAGCCCTGATACGTATTATTTACTGTGGACTCTTGAGGTACCATTATTGTAAATTTCTACACAATTATCCCTCTTAGTCTTTAAAAAATAATATATTCTCCTCTGCATACCATAAATAAAGTACTTCAAGTCACGAAAATACTTTCCACTGACCTCTGCAGCTTCTTGCTGTTGCTTGACTACAGATGGGTCAACTCCAGGTCCCTCCAGCTCTCGGATGAAGTCCTGAGTATCTTTAATAGTAGCTACAAGAGCCATATGATCACACCAAAACTTTTCAGCTAGTTCCATTACATCCAACAGTTTGGCCTCTCTTTCCTCAGTCAAGGTCTGGATGTCTTCCCAAATTAGGACCATTTGGTCTAGTTTATCTTGAACAGCTAAACAACAAAAGAACTAGATTACTACCTTGGCAAACAATTCTTGGTCATAAATCTCTCCACAGTTCTACGACAGAAACATATGTGTACATTTTAAAATTTAGAGTCTAAAATATTTCTTCGCAGGACTCCTTATAATGTTAAGTGGGAACAAACACAATGGCCTTTAAAATTAAAATAAAGGTCATATCCACAATGAATTATTCTAAATGAATGCTTTGTTTTTATAAATCTTTAGCAGCTTCTCCAGGAGAACATTCCCCAGATTAGAGGTCATCAGAAATGAAGAATTTTATATGCTGCAGCTTACTGCATTTCCACTACATGAAAGCTTCCTCAGTCTACTACCTTTAGCAGATATATCCTTATCAGCGCCTTCTGAGCGAGCAATCATTTCCTCCCCTCTCTGTTTAAGTGTCTCATACACTGGCTGAAGCTTTTCCAGATCCACAGACACGTTCTTGTTTTCGCTGATCTGCTCTTTAATCTTCTCAACCTCTGCCGAGATCGAAGGTGGCTGCCTCAGACGTTCAACTATGCGCTTCAGACTCTCCAGAGTTGGATCTATCTTGTCATGAAACTAGGAGGGTGGTAAAGGACAGAAGGAAACAGCAGGCAAATTAGAAAAAAAAATCAAACAAAAAATCAACAAAAAACCAAAACAGCAAACTAAGAAAGGGCATCTGAAATTATGTTGGAAAAAGGTATTTTAAAATTAAATTAAATTAAATTAAATCTCTATCCAACATATGTATGTGCAACTTGCAATACCTCCCTCTAGGCTTTTTTAATATTGAAATTACAAAAATAACCCTGCAAAATGGTACGTTCTCTCAAATTGAAGAATTTTACTATTTCGTTTGGGTTCAGTCCTGAGACACTTCCCTCTGAGGGTACTATACATATGGCAGAATCCACTTACATTTAGTCCTGTGGAATTCATAGTAGTTTGTAGCTTTAGAGAGTCATGGCTTTCTGACTTCATCATTTTAGAAAGATATGTACCTTACTGTTAAAAACATGCACTTTCCTGTTGGGACCAACGTACTGATACACAACCCCGATTAAGGCTTTATATGTAAGGTTGTGCAAAAAGACATTTGTTAGTGGCCAGGTGGTGCTTGCTAGTGCAGTAAAGGTGTGCAGCCCTCTGCAACTAGAAGCACACAACAGTGTATATACTACATCCATCCATGTTTGACTGAGCCCAGGTGGGTGCTCAGAAACTCAATTACAGCTGTGTTAACATGGCTCAGCCTTTGGGATAGGTCCAAAGTTAGCCTTTATTATGTGCTTTTGGATTAATAGAGATTCCTAAATATCTTGCATGACCACGCCCCTTTCAAATGAAAGAAATCAATAAATTGTGGGTGCATTTAATTTTGCAATTACAAAAGCACTCCTGACAACGTTTGGAAATGATGCTAGAAAGAACAGAGCAAAACAAGATTACCTTATGTAAACAAATAGCTACCTCTTTCTATTCAAAGGAACAAAGGCAATATAAATATAATTACTTTGTCCCACCATACAACCCCACTTCAAATCAGACTCTGTGACTAATGTTATGGGCCTCAGTGTTTTGTTAGAAGTGTGAATATCACACAAGCCAACAAAATGTGCTATGAAAGAAAAGTAGCCTTCCCACATTCAAGACTTCTGAGAAACTGATTGTGGCAACAAAACCTTACAGAAGTTATAAAAACTGAAATTAAATCGGTAGTATTTGGGTCTAATTTTAGGACATGTTTGACATTTGTAAGTTGTCAGTGCATTCAGTGGGCCTCCTTGTACTCAACCTCAGTGAATGAGACAAAATGCTTTAGAACTTAAAAGGAAGAAATTGCAAGTCATTACAATCTCTCATTCTAGCTTCATACATTATGTCCTTCCTTTGATACACGGTGCAATTTAATACAATTTAAAACCTGAAGAGTTAAATAATTACTCTTCAAGGACTGTCTAGACAAACATTGACATAGACATCATAGTTCAGAGATCTGGTAATATATATTCACATATCTTCATAAAAAAGATTATATAAAATTGCATTCTGTGGGCATTAGAATGTTTTGCTTTGCCATCTGCACATACATTTAGGTATATAAAATGAACCATAAAGTATTGCATAAATTATTCAGTAATTTCTCAACATCTGATTATATCCTAGGTGTTAGAAAAGAATGCATTTCTAATTCTTGCTTTCTGTACTTAGCCAGTACAACATGTTGATGTCTATCACATTTAAAACAGGGACTCTAATACTAAGTAAATATCTTGATTTTCAAATTAGCAGCTCCACATATAGGGAGGACTAAGCATTTATGACAAAGAAAAAAAGAGGATCTAAATAATCAGGCATATTTCAGAGGTGTGAATAAGGAATAAGCATTTATGACAAAGAAAAAAAGAGGATCTAAATAATCAGGCATATTTCAGAGGTGTGAATAAGGAAGGTGTTTAGAATGACTGAAAGTTTGTAGGTTAAATATATATTTAAGGTATAATGTCTATAACAAGTTCAAAAGCAGGATGACATTTGATGTCATTTAGTTTTGCCTCACATTCTTAAACTCAGCTGCAGGGGCAAGGAATACAACATTAATTATAACAATCTGACTAAAAAATTACTTAGAATATAGAATTGGTAAGGTCTTCAAGGTGTATTTCTTTATTTAGTATTTATGACCTAAGCAGAATATAGCACTTAATTTCCAGTGAACAGAGAAAAAAAAGGGGAATTTCCTATAAAAACAGCAGTATAGAACAAAGTATTTTTATTCAGGTTTTTGTATGGGTTTATGTACGAAGTTTCACTGAATTCTTTCCTGAATCTGGGGTCAAGAAAAAGAATTTCTATGTGAATTTAATAACAATTAACCCAGTACTTAACGGTTGCTAGAATAAGACACTTGGCAATACTCTGCTGAAGTTATTTCATAGGCTGATGAAGCTGGAATATGCAGTTTTTGTGGACTTGACCTGAGTTTCATGCTGATGACATTTTGTGATGTCTAATGTTAAGTTCTTTGGAGTCTGCAGTGAAGAGCCAATGCTACTACCACTGCTTAACTACCCACTAGTTCCATTGCTAACGGTTAACTACAGCTGCCAATTCATAGAAATAGCTATAACCAAGTTAACTGATCAAAAGTGACATTTGTTTATAAATGAAGCATCAGCTAGTAACAGACCAGTAAGAGAAAATGAAAGCGAAAATCAAATCCCACATTTTTAGACTAAATTTTTTACTGCAAAGTTAAGCAGCTGCAACATTTTTCAGCAGCTGCAAAGTCATAATACTGACCAATATATAAAATTATAACCCCTCAAGATATAGAAAAATCAACGCCATTAGCAGTGATATGAACATTCACAGACCATTAGGTTGAAAAAATCCAGATAAAACAGGAGTTTAGTCTTGATACATGCATGTAAGATGACAATGTGTATTTTTCCATTGAATGAACCCAATTATACTTTAAACTTAAATTGATACCTGGGTACACTGAGAAATGGCTTCATCCAGTGCCAGTGCTCGCTTTTTGACATCTTCCTTAATTTTACTGTAAAGGGTGTCAGCTGCCACATATTTCTCTTGGATAGAAAAGCCTTCTCCCGGGCTCAGCTCCAGCAACTGAGGCCCAGTTTTGTTCATCTTATCTATATGAGGCTTGTGCTCAGCAATCAGCTCACGCAGTTGCTACAACAAATGAAACAACTTATCAGTTTCTTACGCTTGCACCACCACATTACAACTGTCCACACTTCCGACACATCCAGCTGGCAAGAAATTCCAAACAAATACCTTTCGTCTTAACGTAAAGCAGAAATAAAGTCAATGACTGCTTTGCCAGTGATCATTCCCATTCCAACACAGAACTATCCTGGCATAAAACATCAGAACCAGAGACACACTGGAAAGGCCTGACCAACATTCTGGTAGGACACATGATTACAGGCAAAATGTAAGACGCTAATTATGCATATGATGCTAACAACAGACATTGCCCATCATTGCCCATTTAGGACCTATAATGACAAAAAAGGCAGTGATATTCCAGACATGGGCGTAACACCACCACATATATACTTTTCATGTTGATATTGGTCACTTGCTGCAAAGCCTTTCATTGAAGAACATCACAGAAAGAGGCACCAGCATTGCAAGAAAATTAATTCAAATTATCCTTGATTTAAGAAGAGGAAGCCAGCACAAGGGAGGGTCAAAGAAATCAGTGAAAAGGACAAAAGGACAAGCAAGGGTGATCAGTAGGGACCTATCAACCTTGTTTATCAGTCTCCCCCTCTGGCCACAAGACCCCTCTGTCTTCATAACAGCACTATTATTGAACTTACACAATGTTTAACAAGTAATTAGTAAGTGAATTACATTTGATCTCAGCTGTCTATTCCTTCCCATCATCCACCCCAGAAGTGAAAACTGTGCAGAGGCTTGTGGAAGGGAAATGTCACAAGGTGTCTTCCAAGGTGTCTAAGGAGTTCAGATTTTCGTGCTTGCACCCATAGAACTGACAAAAGGGAAAGAGGTTTTGTTTGTGTGAGTAGCCCCATCCTTCCCTCATTTTATTTACTTTCTCATCTCATCTCTCCCTTTTCAGAAAAATCCCAGTCTTGTGAGGCACTGTCCCTCTCAGTGCTGTGAACTCCATGCATAGCTCCAGTGCAGGAACAAGAGAGGTACATGCACTGCTTCTCCCAGTTGAGAGTTTGTTTAAATTATTGAAGACCCAGAAAAGAGCCTCTATCAGTCTCAGTGTAAATAAGCTCTCTTCTCTTCAACTATGGTCCTTCCCTTAAAAGGAATCCAGATGCTGGCTTTCTTCCTTGCTCCTCCCCAGAAGAGTAGACGTTGAGGAGACTGGAAAGTCAGTGACCACAACTCTTCAGTCCCCCCAGTGACCCAACAGCAATGAAAATAACCCCCCTGACTCTAACTACTTACTTTGAATATAACTCTGTTTGTAAGACTTGCCACAAGAAAAACAATGTTGATTAGCAGAGAGGAGGAAAAGGAGAAACTAAGAACAGTTTGAAAATTTTTAGAAAATAATTTTGTATGGTTTACTCTTGAGCACAAAGAGATGACTTGACACAAGGCCACAAGAGCACACATTTCTGGGTCTAAAACTTACGCTAATACTCTGCCAACAGCTCATTTCAAACCAAACTAACTGCATGTTACTCTCACAGAATCAACTCTATGAATTCCACAACTTGGAGCAAAGATAGTCATCAGTAAATACAACAGAACAGAAACATTAGATTCTCAATTCACACTGAGAACTACTTTTTTCTTCTTCTTCTTTTTAACAGAACAATAAATGATTTGGTCTTCTCCATGATATACTATTGGGTAAACTATTCTAGTAAACAAGTGTTTCAGAGCAGATTATGTGTTAAAAGACATTAATCTTCTATTTAACAAACAAATCTCAGCTAATGGCACAGCCTGGGGAAAAAGCAAAAATAGAAGCTCATCTGAAAGGCTTCTCATGGAAGCAGCATAATTAAAGTACATGAGGAACAATCCTGTAAGTAAAGCAAGCATGATATGGTTCATGGTGACTAATCAAGGTAGTTTGTAAAGCTTATGTTATATAGCTAGTCTTAACAGAGCATGTTTGTTCATTCTGGACATAATAGGAAGACAAATGAGTGAACCTGGTGTTTACCAGTTCATAAAAGTGGCACATTTCATTAGCTGGTCTCAAAGTAAACAAGACTTTGAAGCCAGGGTTCAGCCTATCTAACTTGAGTCACTTAATTGAGGCAGCTAAAACAAAAAGAACACTAGTTACTCTATGCTTAGCAGGGAGAAACAGGTATCTCCAGTGGCCATACAGGTTTTCCATCTGCCAAAACATGCAGATTTTTAACCCCAGTGGAATACATTTGATTCCATGTCATGCGAGCAGTCACCTATGAAGCACCTTAATTTTTATCCAAACTGATTATATATCCATGTAAGAAAACCCATACAGTGGCTGGTCTACAATTCACAATTGTTGCCTCTATTTTGTGATGCTATGGTAAACAATTATTTATTTTAATTATTACACAACAAACATTCTTGACATGATAAATTACTACAGGATTGCATGGTGCCCAAGCAATCAATTCTTGGCCCTCTAATTGTTCATCTTCCTGACTCAGCTAAATTTGATTTCAATATTACCAATGAAACAAATGCCAAATTTTTTATATTTACATAAGATCAGAATATGTCCATATCTGTAAACAGATTGTACCCCCCTTACGTTTCTTGCTCTAACATCCCATATCTGTTTTTTCTGTTTATGGGTTTGGCTTGTTTCAATACTGACATTAATATGTACTTTTAAATATACTTAACTAATAACTTTTATGTGCTCAGTTCTTTCAGTACAATGGCGATTACTACCCTTTAGCCCTCTTATGCTTATACATCACTTGCTGCCTTCCCCAGAGACTCCTGCTTGCATGCACAGTTTGGTAAACAGTAGAGACATGACTGAAAATGTATTTACTCTGTATTATTATTTTAATTTTTTTTTTCAACAGAAGAGTATCTGGGTTTTAAGAATTTTGCAGAGTACTCCACAGCTGTAAGCAAAAGACTTTGTTTTTTAACACTCCACTTTTTTTTCAACACTGGCAAAATGCTTACCCTATGTTCTTCTTGTTGTTGCTTTAAAGTTTCATATTCAAGGGCTGGAGCAGGAAGCTGAGAGATGATCATTTCTGTTTCAGTTAACCATGGCCAAAGCTCTTCATAAGTCTCCCAGAACTGGTTAACCAGGGACTGAGCCCGTTCCAGCTGGAGGTTTCTCTCTGAGTTCATTTGACAGACTGCATCGTATTTCTGTAAGAGGCTTTCAATTTTTTTCTGTAAAATAATATTAATTTTTTATAAGTATATTTTTCCATGTGTTTATTACCTTCATTTCTAAACATTCTTTGACAATTATAGCACCAATTTACAGTGAATAACATTTCAGTTTTGATGTTTCTACAGTATCACTGTTTAAGGTGGACAGAATCAACGAGGGAGATCAGAATTTGGCAGAGTACTTGCAAAATAATTAGAATACATTTAATAGGACTGATATTTACAAATAACACTTTATTCACAGAGCTTCTAGTCAAGCTGCAAATGATCTGACTGCAGATCTTAGCCCGACTTCCTTACTGCAGACACTTATCTTCAGTGACGCTTGGCAGAAACTAAGTTTTCCACAGCATTTCTGAATCAAAGCAAGGAACAGTACAAAATCTGTTGGGATGTTTGGTTTGGTAGTTTTTTGGGGTTTTTTTTTTGTTTTTACTCTGGCAAGATAATAGGATATACTGATGTGACTGTCATTTACAAACTTGCAGAAACCACAAAATATTATTTTCCAGGTTAGCATACATTACTTAATGAGAATGTATTACCATTAATAACATAGATAATCGTGATAGAACTATAAGGCTTATACATTACAAATTTACTGTATTTGGGCATGTGATAGTAAAAGAAAGTATCTACTAGCTATACATTTTTCCTGTGGAAGACTGCCCATGTTATCATGTTTGTGAAATATCGTATGTGACAATGCACATAAATCCTAGTCTTGAAAAAACTACATGTAAGCAAGACATTGAATGTGAAGAAGCTTTTTTTTTTGGCAGAACAAGCTATGCTTTCATTTGTTATGTCTTGCATGTAAATTAAGTATAGAGATGCCATCCAGAGGACAGAACATAACACACAGATATACAGTATTTTTGACAAATAAAAATATTTAGTAGAGACTCACAAAAACTGCTCTGCCTTATCCCTTCAGTTTCATAGACAGAACATCTCATCTATTTTAAATTCACTTAAGAGAAAATCAAAATTATTCAGAGATCCTGCAGCAGAACACAATTACTGAACCACTGTTTTTCATGGATTGGAAGGACTAAATCTACATGGCATATCCAGCCTTGCTGTAATTTAGCAAAAAAATCCCAACCCCACAACTAATCCTTCCTAAATGCCAACATGAAAAATCCATCTGTACATATTTGCAGCCCTGACATTGGGCTCTCTGTGTCTGTGTGTAATAAACAAAGTCATAAGAATGCCTTTCATGGGCTGTGACAGGATGGAATAATCTTGGCAAGCAAGGTCTACATGGAAATCAGCAGAAATGAAAGTAAAGATTTACACGGAGGTGCACAGCCATTGAGTTCAGCACAGAAATGCTCACGCCCAGAGCATCACTGACCCAAAATAACTCGGAAGATAAACTGCCAGATTCCACACATCAACCCAGATGACTAATACCTCTTCACTCAATCATCTATAGGCTAAAATACTATTTACTATGGATGAGGATGATAAATGGGGCTCCAAATTAGTGTCAGGCAAAGAAGCAAGTACACAGCGTTTGTTCTTTTAACATCCTCAAGGAAGGAGAGCAATACGCAACAGCGTTTCCTCTAGTATTACAATCCTCAGACTAGAAGTGACTGTAATTAATGCTTTCACATTAGTATTTTAAAAAAGACACTATAGGAATCCTTCTACTTATATATTGTCTGCATATCTACCACTATAGCTGCAATTTAAGGGACTTTACCTTCATCATCTGTTTCTCTTCTTCAGTGCATGTTTTCATAAGCTTATCCCCAGATTTAACAAGTTCATCTATAGTATCTTTGTGCCTTAAAATCTCCATGGTAAAAGCCTTGAAACACAATAAAAATTGGTTAGAATAATAATAAAAAAAACCTCTTTGGAGCAAAAACTGGTTTTGAAGTGCATTAATTATGATGGACTGACAATTAAATCATGCCAGTACATTTTTTAGATGGAGAGTGTGCCGGCCAATAATTAACATGACAGCTGGAAATGCATTTCTTTTACCTTTTGAACTTGCAGCTGAGCAGTGGTCTGGTCTTGCTCAAGCCTAATATCACCCAGGGACATCAGTTTCTTTTCTGTTTCTGCAATCCAGGCAAATTCAGCATCAGCTGCTTGATCAAACTAAATGAGGGAGACAAGAATTAGTTCAGCAGTTCTACAGACATGAAATCAGAATAACTGTTTCAAAAAATTTAAAGAAGCTTAAACAGCATATTTTTTAATTTTTAGAAAGATAGCAGCTCACTTTTCCATTTGAGGTTTTTATATAAATTGAATACAATGCCCAAAATGGTTCTGAGGGATTGTAATACAAGCAGCTTAATTCATAAGCACAACAAAGCAACAGAAGCAAATACTTCTTTCCAAAGCCTACAGCTCTCTAACAGCTGTAAGAAAATAAAAATGGGTTATAATCTCAGAGTTTTAACTAGACTGCTTGTTTTCATTTTATTCTTCTTTCACATGTCTTTTTCATCTGTGTGTTTATTATTACTGCTAGTGTTGCAATTATCCTGAGACACAGTTGTTTGATGTTACCCTATTAATCTGAAGAGCTCCTTTGGTATTAAATGATCAGGGCAAAACAATCACAGTTCAACAAAGTTAGCGCAAAAACCTCACCACATTTAGAGAAGACAAGATTTCATCCAAGTCTAGGCCTCAAGTGAAATGCAAAAATTCTTTTGAGCATTTGGATGCAGCCAGTCCTTTTCCTAAAAGATTAACTTCTGACTACAATCAGTCAACATTTAAGTGTTTTAGAAATTACCTAAAAGCACTAATGTAATGAGAGGATCTGTTTCTTACTAATTTGCAAAGAAAAGCATGAAAAGAAGCATGTGGGGATCTAAGTCTTCTGAAACGTGAGACCAATTTAAAAAAAAAATAAATCATACATTTTCTCTTCAGATTAAGTTTACAGGCATGCATCTTAGCACACACATATTGCAGTACTCAATCAGGGCAGCTTTGAGCCTAAGCCATAGAGAATTACATGGGATGTATCAGATGCACACTGTAGAAACTACTAAGAATTTATTTATTGAATTAGTTAAAACTCTGCCCCCTCCCCAAAATTACCTGAACCTTAACATAGCCCTGAGTTATTGTGAAAGTCTGTCAGGACATTTTAGGTCACAACCAGCTGCTTGTGCTCCTGATGCCCACACTTTCCTCAGAAGTCTTTTTGTGAACACTCTCAGTCCCACTTGTCTTTAAAATATGCTGGTCTGTGCCTTTATGGCTGTGGTCCATAACAGCCCTGCTCCTTAATATAACTGGAATTCATGTTAGTCACTAACTCAGACTTGTCTTAGTGGTTAATCACGAGTCCCACAAAACAAAAGATGCAGTTCTGAGATTTCATTCTTTATGAGTCAATCTTTTTCAGCCTTTACAATCCATTTGCGACATGAAAGAGCACAACATTCTTTTTCACTATATGTCATTTCTCATTTAAAGTAAGACTTGTCCTAAATATTGTGACATCCTACTAGAAAGGTATGTTCTGAAATAATCAATGCTGTAAACACCAGCATGAAGCACATGCACCAGTGGTAGTTAAATCCAGGCTTTAGAAACTAAGATTCACAATCAAGTTTTCCAGAAGCCCATCTATTTACTATAGAAAGGGAGAAGATGATTTCAAACCTGTTAGATGTACAAACTAACTGCAGTGTGACTTCCTGATACCAAATATTCATAGGTATGTAAGTAATATTGAGGAAACTTTTAATGGAAATAACAAAATCAAGGCATGGCAGTGAAACTTCCAAGTTAAATAGCATCGAGGAAGAGCAGAACTCTAAACTCAATTTGCTAAAGGTATAGGAATTTCGATTTGTGATGCTTAAAAAAAAATGTCAAGGAATAAAAAGCATAAAATTGGTACTCTCTGCATCCAAAATTTGAAATGTTTTCTTCCCATTATACATGGCACTTACTTATGAGCCCTGAGCTACACTTTCAGTCACTATAAAATTGTCTACTTAATCCCCATCCAGTTTAACCAAGCATAGTTCATTGTGGTACTTTTTCTTCTGACCAGGAATAACTTCTGATTATGATGATGCTGTGATTTTTCTCCATGAATGCTTTCTAAAGCACTCTCTATGGCTGCTTTAGAGTGAAGAACAAGTAAGCCCAAAGTAGAATATGACCTTGTGTTTCTACACAGGACGACTCCACTGGAGGACCCCACCAATGCCTACAGTCTTGGGAAATGAGGACTAAACCATGCAGCTGAATTTATCTCTAAGATAAATCTATGGGTCTGGGACCATTTTGCCCAGGTAGTTAAAAACCCTGGGCATTGCATCTGTCTATTAGCCTTCCAGCTTCCATTCACATGAAGCTATTATGCTAACATTTGTGTTTCTTGCTGCACTACTCACCTTGGTCCAGGAACATCTATCATGAAACCCACACTTACTCCTACCAAACCCCTGTATTCTCAGCAGCTTTGTCCTCTTAATAGTATAGGCACTTAAAGAAGTTGCCCCAGGGCAAATTTAAAAGAACACTAGCTTTTTCAAAAATGCTTTTTATTTTCCATAGCTAAATGGGAAGTAGCTTATCCTTTACTGGAAGCACATTAAGCACCTGAAACTTATCACAGGATATAGTGTGTAGAATTTTATTGTGGTGATGTGGGTTGGCTGAAGTGGAGGTTAAGGGGATGCAGGATGAGAGTGCAATGTGCCCTTGCAACATGAGCTAGTCAAATAGCAGCTCTGGACTTTTCATGTCTGCACCTGAAACCACTCAACTTATGCTAGAGGATGCAACAAACTCAGGGAATTCAGAAAATCTGAAGGAGAGATAAAATATAATCTTCTATTGCACCTTATTACTCATTAAAAAAAAAAATCACCCTTCATTTTTGAGGATCATGTTAATGAGACAAGAAAATATTAATTAGCAAACCCCTTAAAAAAATTGTACTTATTTTTAAGCTCACTTAGAAGAAAATCTGAATTACTGACAGTCTCTTTTAGTCAGTTTATGGCAAATTTTGAAATTGTCACACATACTTTCCCCTTATCCTGTTACAACAGTTTATGGGAACTATAAAGCAAAAGTAGAAATCTCCACCAGCATTTTTATGCCTGAACTGTAGGGAGACACTGAAAGATTGTGTTTTCACAATGTATTTATAACTAGGCTTAAATATGAGACTACTTAGTAACAAAATTAGAGCCCAGTTCTCAAAGAGTATCCATATATACTTCTGTGCATGTACAGAAACCTCCACATATTAAAGAACTCAGGTTTTGGGCCCCAAGAAGAAAAGCACTGTAGATATTAATAAAAACAAGTGTTATTTAAATCCTCCTCTACAGCTGGAACAAGTTCATCCAGCTGTTAATTGTGTAATGTGCAGATGAATTAGATAACCAGCTGATGCTAAAAGCTGTGGCCAATCAGTGTCGCATCTGGAAAAGGTGGCTCAGGATCTGGACCATATTTTACTTAACACAACATGATGTACAAAAGATGTGGGCCACTCAGCTCTTAAGCAAACTCTGACTTGAGGAGCCACAGGGTAGTAACAGCAATTTTAACTAAAATACTGTTTGCATCAACAGAAAGGGAGACAGCTACAACAGTGTACAGATTAACAGGCTTCTGGCATTCATATCTTAACAGTGGAGTCCCATTTCATTCAAATGGGCCTTTTGCTGCTCAAGTATAATGAACTTTTGGCAACTTTATTCAAGGACAGCTTTTGTTCAAACACATATGGCCAGAGACTGTTACTGTCCAAAGAACAGTTTTCAGTACCTGCTGGGATCTCAGGATGGCAGCATCAATCTCATCCACCTTCTGAGAGATCGTGTCACTCACTAATCTGTAACGTTCATTGTCTTCTGTTATCATCTTGTCGAGCCCCTCTCTGGCCCTCCATGGCACCAGCTCCAGGAAGGCACTGCCAACTTCATTCAGAGTGTCCAGCAAGCCTTTGTTGTTCTTTGCTTCTTTTTTCAGCTCCTGTAAAAGGCCATTGAAAACAATTAAACCATTTAAACATGGCATTATATAAACGGAACATACACAGTTTGCAGTTTTTTCATACTTTCAACTACTCCATGAGTTGAGAATTGAAATGTTTTCCACACAAACCAAAGGGCTAAATTATAAAACTTATTTTTACCTAATATGTATTAGCTTTTTGATACTGTAAGTTGTTTGACAGAAAGGTAGGTGATTCTTAAGAGATTTTCCACAGAATCTAACCTAAATATATTTCTCCAGTCAGTATGACTGTCGGAAAATTTGCTAAGAACTGTTAGGACTTCATGAAGCCTACAAAGAAAATAAAACTAATGGATGGTTGCAAACTGCAACTCCATAAGGAACTAAGTCATCAGCAAATGAAATCAACATGCAATATAGCAAAATACAATGAATTCAAATGATTTCTACAATGAATAATGACTGGATAGAATTTCAAGCACATATCCACAAAAGGGAATGGGATTTTACCTAAACAGAACTGCTCATCTATTAAGGAAATTTAACAGAATTTTTTTAAGCTTCCCCCCTCAACATTTTCCATACCATGCAGCTTACACTACATTTTTATTTTGAAATAAATCTTGTTAAACAAAATTAGTAATATATGTTTAAAATACTGACACTTTACAGGATTTTATCCATGCCACAGCTAACGAACCAAAATAACTTTGTTTGACAACTTATGAGGTTTCCCAGTCTTAGGTAGCTCCTTGAATAAAATGAAAATGTTGTGCTTCTCTTGTGCTAAAAATAAACCTCAGTCCAATTTCATAAGTGATTATAACAGATGACTCTGGAAAGGGAGTTTGATTCTTAACGACTGTTACATTTAGTCAAATGATCTGATGCCAAAATTATTCAAAAAATTATTTCACGTCAAGCGTAAATTAACACAAAACCTCACTGAATCACCAAGCAGTAAATACAGGTTCTAAAACCTACCTTTTGTCTTTCTTGTACTTGGCTTAATTCTTCACCCTTTGGTATTTGAGTTTCATATGAGAGTAACTCCATCTCTACTTCATCAAGCCATTTGCAGAGTTCCTCATGAGTTGAGTGCAGTTGGCCTGCAAGCTGCAGAGCCTGCTCTAAAGTCTTGGATACATCAGAACTTAATTTTGTAATGTCTTTGTATCTCGCTTTAATGCCTTCCAGTTTATCTTGAACAATTACGACTTCATCACCTAAAATATCAAAGGGATGTTATTTCCTGTGATCACAAATGTTAAAAAGGAAAAAAAAACCAAAACAAAACCACAACAACAAAAAAATTAAAATCCCAAACACTACATATTACAGAAACCTCAGTATTTAACTTATAAAATAACCCAAACAAGGTGACAAGGCCAATCCTCAACTGTTGTAAATTGTTCTACCATCACTAAAGCCCACAGAGCTACAAAGTTTACCTCAGTTCAGGATCAGTCCTTCTGTCTTTTTTCCGCTTTACTAAACTATTAGAAAGTAAGGAGTTAAATTCAATACTTAACACAAATGTTCTTAAAAAAATCCACCCTTAAATTCACAATACTTCTTATAAAGACCAAATAAAAGATATAAAAGCTTTACTGAAAATGTAAAGAACAAAAAAAAAATCTACCTATTACTAACTAGACTTTCAACTACAGTAGATTTTGACATCACAGTTCACCCTCATTGCTGTCCATTTGAAACAGAACTCAAAAGGCTAAAAGAAATGAAATGCATTGAAATATATTAGCCTTATTAATATTAGAAACGTTCAGATTTCTTTATAGACTACGTGCAATGTCAAAGTTTGGAACAGAAAATGATAATACCACCCTGTGCAAACATATGTTTGTCTCAAAGGGTTCAAGAACTTTACAACAGATGGACAGATGTTGATCCACAGAACAGACACATTGTATAGCACTGGAATGCAACCTTTCCCACAGTATTAATTCCCATGGATGAAGCTTTCCCCTTGCAGTCATAGGTAGCCTAATATCTTGTTCATCTGTGGATGCCTGCAGGGAATTCAGTGTGTCCACTGCCAAACAGCCCTCCATTATGAGTAATGTCCATAACTCGCTATTAGGAATGGAATGCAGGTTCACTAAAATAATTTTCCACTAAAAATAATAAAAGGATTCAAGGGCTAAATTCTCAACAGGCAAAAAGGGGCTTTTGCTCACTTACATTAAAAGTAAAATTGGCCCCAAAACATAACCTAGCTTGACCTCAAACCTTTATTAAAATAAACAACTATGATTGCTTTAGCCAGTAAATATGAACCATATTTACAAGTTTCACTTTAATTTTCTTAAGCACCTCCAAGTACAAGAAAAGTATGACAAATTATAGTCTTATGTAAGTTCTCACCTGTTGTTTGCTTGAGAAGCTCTAAGCCATTTTGTATAGCCAAATCAACACTTTGTTTTCTAAGAAGAATCTCTTCCTGAAGATCCTATGAATAAAGGTCATTTATGTTAGCACAGACCTAACAAAATATATTATCTTTATTTAGAATAATCATACTGACATTTTAAACCAGATATATTAATGAAAATAAATGTAGTATGGGGATATAAATCAAATTAAAAACATGAATTAAATAAGAAATGAACAGAAATCAAAATACCAGTAGTTCAGAGTGCTGTTTCTCAAGCAATTCTGTGTTGCAATCTTGGACTGACAATTTGTTCAGTTTATCATGGATTTCATTCAGCCAGTTCATCAATTCAACTTCGTCCTCCCCAAAAATCTGAGCATTGCTGTAAGCTTGCTGGAGAAGTTCAGACCTGCTGTTGCTCTTCTCTTGAATTTCAATGTATCGTGCCTGAGCAGAATCTAGCTTTTCCTGCACCATATCTTTATCTTCCCTGGAGCTCATAGTCTTTAGAGACTGACCAGCGCTAATGGCCTGATGTAAACTCTTATTGTGAGCTAGGACATCATCTTCTAGGGCCTATATTTTGTTTTAAATAATGAAGAATAATGGAAAAGAAAATCAGAAAAACATAAAATAAATGTAAGTGGAACTCAATAAAAATTGAACAAAAAAGGACATATTGCCAACATAAATATATAAAACTTAAATTACAAGTGAAAAGAAATGAAACAGTATGGTAAAATGAGTACAGTGCAACAGCTTTGCCAGTTGTGTTGTGCTCTGCAGAAGCATCTAAAACGAATGACCAAAACAAGTGAGTGGTTTGTATCTTACTTTATGCTGAGAAATTTGCTGCTGCAGTTTGGAGGCCTGCGTTCCAATAGGTTCTGCATTTGCAAGCCTCTTCTCTGTGGTTGTCAGCCACTCCATCAGTGGCTCCAGAGCCTCATGGAACTGCTGTGCTACCACCGAGATGCCTTCCAGCTGACGGTTCCTGTCAATACACCCAGGGAATGGTTATTCTTTTGTGATGAAGTAAGTGTGAAACAGTTTTAATAATGAAAAAAAGCCCCTTGAATTCTGTGAAAAAAACCCAGAAATAATTCAATCTCGTAGGAACCAGTCACCAAATGAAACAGATGTACATCCGTGATACTCAATGAAAAGCAAGGTAAAGTAAAAATCAAAATTAAAAACAAACACCTCCAAGGCATTTGGCTAATAAATCAGTTTTGCAAATAAAAATAATACCACTTTATTAGTATACTTTTTGCTAAAAATAATCTATCACTCAATTCAAAAACATTGTTTTACACCCAGTTAAGATAGTTCTCAAGTTTCCAGCTGTCTTAAAGCGTGAAGTTACATTCCCTTAACTATTATACATGTTTTAAGGTTAGGCAAAGGCTTTACTGAATGAGGACACACTCTCATGCTTCTTCAGTGTTGTAAAAAGACTTTAAACATTTTTTTTCAATGATGAGATCAGAATTATTTGGCTCTACATTTCATGTCTTGTCCTGAATAAAAGCCCTCAATGACATTAGTGAGACAACATTAATAAAGCACAGAAACTTGACCTCCAAAACAGAAAAGCAGTATCTAAAACATTTCTCGTTCAGATTATTACATGTCAGAGAAGACTCTTGATTACAGCAAAGACTTCTCTACAAGCAGTGCTGAACAAATGTCATTCAAGCAGACTTTTAGGAGAGATTTGTTCTACATGAAAAAAATCACAATATTGTCTTTCAAATGAGGATCTTATTCCAGATAAAAGCTACATTTATATGTGCTTTCCAAGGCTTATAAACAAGGTAGACTTGACACACTTAGCCATGGAACAATTTGTGGGGTACTCTACATTGTTTTCAAAATCACTCTCAAATTCCTTCTTCATTTCTAGAGACCAACCAAAGAACAATGGAGACAAGCTTGCAGCTAATGGATGGCTTGGAAAAAGTTGCAATTTCATTTGTAATTAGATATCATCAGACTGGGAGGATATTATTAAATTAAACATGACATTAACATTTACCCCAGCTAATGAGTCAGATTCCTTCAATAAAAAAGGAAAAAAAAAAAAAGGAAATAATGGTCTATTAGTGGTTGACTAATTAAATAATCCTATTATTAGTATGAGGTAACAAAATAGGTTCAGCTAAAGAGAGGCTACGAGAAGGAATAGAAGACAACAGAAGTGAGGTGAGTTCAATGATACTTGAAGCACCAACACAACCATTTGTTCTTCACTGTAAAGCTTCACTGTGCACTTCAAATTTGTTTTCTTCAACTTCCCAAGTCCTCTCTTACTCTCAATTATATGCCTTTTTTCAGGCTATGTCTCATGCACTCTTCTGTCTACTCTGAAAAAGACTGTCCTTCTCAAATCCTTACCTAGAAAACATGTCCAGTAACCCTTCCAACACAGATGTCTTCAAAGACACTTTACAGTTCATAACTTTACAGGTATTTTACACATTGACAATGACTCCTAAATATAAGTCTGTGTTTACACAGATACTATGTGCATGGACTTCATTTGAGTTTTTTAATTGGAACTTGAATGGGACTGCAATGTCTTTTAGGAGATAGGGCTTTCTGTGTTGCTGGAATATATATCTACATACTTTAAAGGTCCTTTTTCTTCTTGAAACCTAAGGGAGCTCAGCACCTTGCATGCATCTGCAACTGACATTATGAAGCCCTCTAAGCTGCAGAAACTAATTATGTAAGTGATATCAAGAAAAAAGGAAAAAAATTGAGTGCCCCCTCTTTGTAGCAGCAGGTCAGGACTTCGAAGTTCCAAGGAAATACCATTATTATTTGTTAGGTGTAAAATTTGCGCTTGACTCTATTACAAAACGGACTTCTGCACCTTAGACTAAATTTTTTTTTAAGAGCTTTTGGTCTCTCCAGGTCATTTTTCTCCGCTTTTCCTTCAGAGGCACCATTATATCAACATCAAGAGACTAAGACATTAATGTGATTAAAAGAATGATAGTACTTCACACTACAGAGTTCCACGTGCTGCTTCTAAACATCTATCACATATTATGTCTACATTTTTAAAATCCATGAAAGAATGTCAAATACCTTGTTTCAGCTTTACTGAGCAAGGCATCCCATCGACTGTCCAGGAAACTCAACTGTTTCAAGATTTTCACTCTATCAGCAGGCTCTGCTGACTCCGCAATTTTCTCCCCTTCACGCTTGATTGCCTCAACAGTAGGCTTGCGGTCATCCAGCAGCCTCTGGAGAAGCTACAGAGAGAGCAATCAAGCACCAGGTTATTAAGAAATATGGCAATAATGCAAATGCAACAACAGTAGACTTCGTGAAAAGCCGTTAAAACAAAAAAGCAAAAAACGAAACCACAATGCCTATATTGTGATAAAAGTGTGAACAATGCTAACCAAAGAGATGCACATACCACGCACATTAACCCATTCCCTGACCAACAGAGGTTCATTTTAGTTTCTCAGTTGTTTTCCTAAGAACACTGGAGTTTCATGAAGCCCAAACATCCCTGGTTTCTCTGAGCTAAGGATGTGTGGCAGCACAAAAAGTGAACATATTGAGAAAAAAGTTCTACTTTATACCCTTGAGGTAATCCAGCTGTTTAGAATTAAGTTATATTTTACAGGAAAATTTATGGGAAAACTGCATGCCCTTCTAGATTTGTCATCACAGAGGTAATTCTGATACATAGATGGGAAAATAGATACTAAAACTATTGTTTAATCAACTCATCACTTGTATGAGATAGAATTGGGTTCACCAATCCAGTGTAGTACATCAACTTCTCTGTGAAGAATAAAATATGCCTCTGTCTACAATCCTCCCTTCCTCCACTCCCTAGGTGCCTCTGGTAACATTAACATTTTGCCACTGCAGGAATGCCAAGATGACAACCAGGACTGGCCATAACTCTATTTAAATCTCTGGGTGGCAGTGGGCCACACAGTCCAGCTGCATGAATTGTATGTTTTATCAGCTACATTATCATTGTTTTTTCTATAACCATTATTAAAATATGCCACAGTTGATGACACTGATAGTGTTTCTACATTAGCACAGGCCATTTCCCACTGGGATTCCAACTAACTACCAACAATGATCACATCAAGAGCCAAGTTTTTAAGTCTGTAATCTGCAATCTTATCTTGGAAGTATTACAGTGAAAATTTACTAGGTTTTATTCCCTGCCTTTCAAATGGCCAAATACTGGATTTTATGCTTTCTCTTTTTCCAGTGGATCTTTAACATCCTTTCCAGATAATGTTAATAATTGTAAATAGAGCTCAGCTTGCACTCTCTGTCTTATATACCAGAAGATGAGCACTTCTCCCAGCCCTGGACAAAGTCCTGAGTTTTGAACAGACGGCTCCTTTAAACACCTCAGCACACTCCAGTGTAATATAATACACTTGAACAGATACTACGCTTTGCCAAAGACTGGGAATTTATTCTCATTGATCCAGTGGAAGGAGAGAGATTCTGAAACCATTTCACTTACCTTCTGTTCTTGTATTTGGGCCTTGACAACTTTGAATTCAGCAGATGGTGGTTTCTGATTAGCCACAAGGTCTTCTGTATCAATGAGCCAGCTAAGCAGAGATTCAAGGGCATCCTGAAATCTCCCACAGTGCAGGAGAGCTTCCTGCAATTGCGCAGCACGCTGGGCAACCTGAAAAAACAGTAGAGGATCTCACCTATTCCTTTTATTTCTGTGAAATAATTAGCCAAAGCCTGTAGAACATGTCAATATCCCTAATAAATACTCTGATTTTTGTAACTATTCATAACAGCACTATGTCACAATTCAGCATTAATCTTTTGGGGCTGGAGATATCCAATGAAAAGAACAGACTGACTCCCAGTAAATCAGCCTGCTCAAGTAATTCCTTACAAGATACTCCTCTTTTATATAGCTACAGTCTTATGAAATATAAAGATACTCCTCTTTTATATAGCTACAGTCTTATGAAATATACTGATGGGATGTTTGCATTTCACACTGTCTTAATTTTCCTTATAGAGTGAGCCAGGAATCCAAAGTCGCAGCTCTTAATAAGGGCAAATAATGCCATCAATGAGAACTAAATATAGGAAAGGAGCAGGCAAATAGGTGAACTGCAGGTGTCTCTAGTTCTGCTGCATCACTCCTTCAGAAAGAGAACAGAAGTCGAGTACCATTTCTACTTCCCACCCTTTCCATTTTCCAACAGCAGTTACTGCTGAAAGAAGACCCTTGAAAAGTACAGAAAAAACATCTACAGCCAGTTTTTCAAAGCAGTGGTACTTTCTGATGTCTCAAGCAATACAATCCTTAAGGTAAAGAAAACATTCCACCAGTCATGCAAAGCTGGGCTGTATCCTTGCCCCGTGCACTGTGCAGGTACAACAGCGTACATGAACAAATACAACAAAGTGAAAAACCACGCCATTGACTGAAAGTGGGACTGGATCTCCAGTGATCCCTTCCATGATTTCATGATTCTGTGAGTCTTTCCTGAATAAAAATCCAGGACAGACCTAGAGAAAGTTTGGCAAAACCTTATTAATGACAGCAACACCTCTGGCTATTAGCGATATAAATTTTATCCTTAGAATTATGAACAAAGCAATTGTGTAAAGTAAATATAATTCATATTCTTAGTGAATATTCAATTTCCTGTATTTTGAAAGACATCAGCAAGCAAATAATCAAAAGGCAGAACACAACAAAAGCAGCATAGTACACAAGATAATAACCTTCTTATTGAGAGTCTTCCACCGGGTGTTGACATCTTCAAGGTCATGTTCAAGGTTCTCTGTGTTGGTACTTTTAGCAGCACTCTGAATAAGGCCTTGACCCAACCAATTTACTTCCTGTTGTTTTACTTGTAAGGGTTCAATTTCTTCTTTCTGGAATACCTGCAGTTGAAACCCAAGACAGACATGAAACATGGTAACTTCTGACATAAAATGCATCTGGTGTTTACATGATGGTATGCAACAAAAAATTGCTTGAAACTGGTGTCTAGAAGAAAGGAAGCCATTCCTTGTCAGGACCTTCCTGAAAAAAAATTAATAAATCTGAACAGAATAGACTCAGTCTAAACAGAGTAAATTCAATACACCATAGAAGGGGAAATGGCACACATTTCCATGAGTAGTTACAGATAGGAAGGAAAAGGACCAAGAAAAAGAGAGATGGAAGTTTTGGGGGCTGAAAAAAGAACACTTCTGATAGAGGAAAAAAAAAGACTGGAGAAACTCATCTGTTTAATTATCTATGTATAAACTCTAACAAAAATGGCACAGACCATGAGATACAACTGGGCATTTTTTCCAAATCAGGTCCAAAGCCAAAGTTTTAAATCAAAGGAACAGTGAAGAAGACAATATTTTAAGATCGGTTCAGGAGATTATAATAGTAACAAGTGAGGAGCAGGCACTACAGATGCTGTTGAAACAGTATCCCAGCAGACACCCAGGAAAATGGGCTCTCATTCAAAGGATACTCTTGCAGATTGCCAAGGCTTTGACCGTGCCCAACACCAGTTTGAGTAGTTTTGTGTTTGCTTTATTTTACTCTTGCAGGTATTTAAGCTTTTTCAGAGCCAGATTATTACCATTAGCAACAGCGATGTAAATCTCCATTTGTATTCAGCAGCATTAAGCTGCACTGACACAAGTGTCAATGAGATCAGAAAATGGCCTGAAGCCCCTGAATTAATTACACAGGCCAGTGAAAAATAACCAATGAATAAACAATGCTAAAGAATGCTCAACTTTTGACCCTAAATCCTTCAATTTCTATAGCAGCATTCAGTAACAGTTTTGGTGTACACTTAGTGCATTCAAAGCAACCTTTCTCAGCATCCTGAAAAGCAGGGATCACTCTGAATGTACCAGCAACTCTCCTCTTTTGCACCAAACACACTGTGGCAAGTGATTACTTTTAAAGCTGCAGACCTCAGGTGGCTGAGCATGCTTCCACCAGCTTGACAAGTCAATCTAGAAGCTACAGCAAATACACTAAACATGAGCGGTAAAATAAATTAAGCATCCCTAAGAGATTTGTTCCTACAGACAAAAAAACCCTTACAAACTCTAAGACTGTGGTTACATGAAAACTGAGAGTGTGCAACAAGTTGGCTGCTCCTAGAAGAAGGAGAATGCTTGTGTTTTTCCTGACTGTAGGGTAGGGAGGAGGCAGAATAATATTTCAACACAGAATCAATAACAAATTCTTCTTTTATGTGCCATAAAGTCTCATCTTTTGAGAACAACGTCCTACCACAGAGGGGACTGATCTCCATAATCTGCCCTTTAAAAACGCACACATTGTTTGTGGAGAGAAGCTTAAAATAAATTACAATTATTGCTGAGGCCAAAGTTTACCAGAACAACTTAGCAACAAAGCTTGAAGTATCTCAGATTTCAACCAGAGTGGGAAGAAAAAAATTACAGACCCGACAAACACCCTTTCCTTATTACAAAGCTTCCCTTACTCTCTTACCTCATCCACCACTCACAAAGCACTGCAAGATCCTGTGCTTGTAAAATACTACTGTAACGTCAGATCTGCTTTCTGGCACGCAAATGCAAAAGGCAGCTTTCAGAAGAGGCGGTGAGCCTTTAATCTGCCTGCTTTGGAAACCACAACCATCTGATACTGTTGCTTATACCTTGATGAGTAAGGCTGCTCACGCTGAACACATGGGCCGTAGCTGCCCTTGAATGGCATTGCCGGCGACCTCCCTCAGTACAGACACCGAGCACCAACACAGAGCACAGAGGAGGCATTCCATGCCGGGAGTAAGAGGCACCAGCTGGGCAATAAATAACCCTGCTCAAAACAGCTGGAGTAATCACCCCCTCAGAATTTGCCCCCAGTTCATTTCCCATACTGACCATACCTTGAACACCCCATGTGTGCTATGCAAATGACACTGATTACTGCATCTGCCTAATTATTAATTTTTAAAAAGTTGCATTTTTGCAATAATGGCAAAACTTAGAATTTTAAACAAATATCTTTAAGGTTATATTACAACTATTTCACAAATCTATGGATTTTTTTTTAATTACCTTGTTGGACAAGAGGCCATTGCAGACTGTATCCAAGGTGTCTTGGATGCCAGTAGTCCAGATATTGCCTTTATTTCTCCCTGGGAAAACTTTTGGGCAGTTTACAGTACTATCTAATTCAAGCTGTTGAACAGAAAATGCTATTTCATTTGAGCCTGTACATGCTACACTGCATTCCTCCGTATCAGATAAAATTTCATATTTTGCAAAATCCAAGTCACTAGTATTTACAGCAGCATTAGCGTAATAAACATCCACATGAGGAGATACATCATCCACATAATCCTCCTCTACTGTTGTGACTTGTATTTTAGTTTTATCATTAACTTCATATGCACTTTCTGCTTCATTTTTGCCAGGGGTAATACTTCTTCCATCACCTTGAAGAGGATCTTCATGTGACAGAATTTTCTCTTTGAAACCTTGTAAGTGAGAGTATTTCCCCTCCATCTCCTCCTGATCACTCTCACATGTCTGGGCATTGTTTTGTTTTACTTTTCCAGAGGGCAAAATGTCATGCAAAGCCACTCTGCAGCTTTCTTTGACAGGGACACTCACGCTTGCAAGCAGTGGGGCTTGCTGCTCTCTGCAAATTGCTGGGATATATGGTCTGAACTGACCTACTGCATGGATATCTTCTGCAGAAGACAGACTTCGCATCTGAGTTTGCTCCCCTGCTAACAGTGTATCTTGTTTATCTTCCCTTTCGGTTGGAGGGCTGCATAAACCAGAATCATCCTCCTCCGAGGTAAGAGAATTCGTACCCCACTTGCATTTGCCTAGTCTAGCTGCCTTTGACATATCAGCAGTTTCATTAAAGGAGCTTTCACTTCTATTAGTGTAATCCGGAAAGCTGGGTGGAACAAGCATTCTCCACGATCGTCTGTGCTCCTTCTTTTCGGTGTGAGACTTCACTTTGGGTAACCCAGCTGCCCGAATTATATCGCTGTTCAGTTTAAGAGCATCAAAGATCATTTTTTCATCTAACTTGTTAGCTTCACGGCTTCGGAGCTCAAAAACACTGGAAGAAGTAAGGGCACCATTGGAGCACAAAGTACTGATGTCCAGTGTTCTGTGACTGTAGGGTAAGGTCCGGTCTGTGAAATGCCTCGAAGAGAGGCTGCCCTTGGAGCCTGAATCAATCTGTTCATTCAGCCGCACAGTGTCATAGATAGACCTCTGGGGAACGTAGCAGTCCTCAATATTTAGATCTTCATCTTCTTCCCCTTTGCCAACACATGGAGGATTCTGACGTAGACAGTCTGGCCTGCTGAGTGGCTTCCCCATGTTGAGAGTATTCCCACAAGTACACCCCTGTTTTCACAGATTCAGGGCAAACATTTAAAAAACACTAGCAATCTGAAGAAATAGTAAACTTGCCCTTAGCATACAATGCATAGATACAAAAATATACATCATAAGATATGAAGTGGCTGAGGTCATTCATAATCAGTGCATCCGTTTGACTTTACCTGGATATGAGGTTTCCCACCCCCCAAAATATAAAGTGCTTCAGTAAGAAAGTAACAGAAATGTCCCAATGTCACAGAAAAAACAAAATATAGCAGAAACCAGCAGTAGCCAAATATTTCAAACATTCAGTGGAAGGCTTCATTTATTTTTCCAGGTCAGAATCTGTATCTGAAATCTCACAAATAAGCCTCCCAAACAAGTGTTACAGAAGGCAGTACATTATCTTCTGTACATGACTGCTTAACTGTAATCCATTTAGCTGGTTTGCAGGGTCCCATCTTCTTTATAAATAAAACATGGTGTGGCAGCTTAAAAAGACAGAATCCACAGTGGCTTGTATGGTCCTGACCAAGGCACAGAGAAAATCCTCGGGGGTGGGGGGAAATAAGTTAAATCCAGAGCAGTAAGAATAATAAACCAGCCCTTTACTTTTTTGGCAGTAGCTACAAATAACCTTGATCTGAAAGGCAGCTTATCCTCCTCTTGTAACAGGCTTGTTCGTGGTGCCTCCACAAGTCCCACAGGAAAACATCACTTTCTAGCAGCCAAGCCAGTGCGTCCTCTGAGCAGACCGTCGGAAACGAATGTTTCAGACCGGTTTCCCCGATGCCATCCTGGAGAGCTCTTTAAGGCAGCCGCAGAGCCGAGCAAGCGTGGCGCGCTCCCCGAAGGCACGGCAGGTTTACATTCGGCAGGTTCCGACTACAAGCTGCAGCTAGCGGGCTGCCCTCGCCTCCTCCTCCTCCTCATTTCTGAGGCGCGGCTGCCGAGGAGCCGAGGGAGGGAAGGAGGGAGGGCGGGCAGCCCCCGCCGTGGAGCGCCGGCGCGTCCCGCCCGTGCGGCCGCCCAGCGCCCCGGCCCCGCTGCGGCCGCCGGGAACGCCCCGCTCCGCTCAGCTCCGCTCCGCTCCGCGGGCAGCAGCGGCCACCGGCCCGCCCGCGCCCGCAGCGCCGCCCGGGGGCTGCCCCGGGGCTCCCCTCCCTCCGGCCCGCCCCGCCCCGCCGCCCCCTTATCTGCCCGGCCGCCCGCGCTTCGCTTCTCGCTCGGAGCCGTGCAGAGGGCAGGCGGCGGGGAGGCTTCGCCGCCCGCCCGGCGCTGACATCGCTCCCGCCCCAGCTCCCGAGCGCTGCGGCCGGCTGCCTTCCCGGGAGAAACTCGGGCAGGGCAGCAGCGCTTCCGCCGCGCCCGCAACCCATCGCCCTAGCTAATAAAGCTGTCATTTCAATGGACGCTTCCTTCCCAAAGTTACACCGAAACTTTACCTGTGTATTGTTTTTAAAAAGAAATCCCCCAAACTCGCCTAGTGTTTAGATTAGGTGTAGCAATAGTCACACATTGCTCCACCTGACATGCAAAGTGAGACGTTCAGTCCAGTTTCGACTGTTTTCAGTCTGGTCACTGGCCGTGAGGCAAGAGCTTAGAGTGGCGCTGGCTGACAGGACAGCCACTCCTGAAGAATACAGCTCCCACTGAATGAAACATTAAAATATGGGGAAAACCTAACTATCTCTGAAAGACTTGGTTGGGTTTTTTGGGTTTCTTTTTTTCAGTGGGATTTATTGCAGCCCAAAACCAGCCTATCAGGACAAAGATTCCAGTTCGGGACATTTACATCTTTTAAATACAGTTCAACACTTTGCACCTACACTTCTAGCTCATAATCATGGAGGTGAAGGGTTGGGAGACTCACAGCTAACTTGCCAACAGCACAGGAGGAGCTGCCACGACCAAGCAGCTCCACTCTAGTAGAAGCCATACCCCTAATGACCTGAGCTGCCTGTGTGACAGCAGCCATCAGTTATGGGGACAATTCAGACCTCAGTTTAAGGACAGCATATGGCACTTAGTGCTAAAACTTAACCCAGTGCATTCACTACAATCAGCTTGAGCTTTCCGCATTAAGCAGCAAGCAGGATATACTGTATGCAAGAAATACAAACATACCACACCTCATGTTTATTGATTCATTTGATAAACAGTCAGCTAGATATCAAAACACTAAAGTCATGCAAGACAAATTCTCTTCCTCCTCTCTGGTGAGCAGCCATGTAACATTACAATTATGCCAAACAAATAACCACCTCTGGATTCTCTAGCAGAGAATATACTATAATGGTAAAGATACGAAAAGAATTTTAGATGCTTTTGATAAAAGGTCCTATCATCTGTGGTTATTTTCACCCATAACAACCAAAACCAGATAGATCCTTGCTGAATTCAGAAAGTGCCGCAATTGGTCTGTATTTGTTCAACAGCAAAATTATTTTAACAGTTAAAAAATAGTTTACCATTTTTCACTGTTTCTGCTGAAGACTTTTGTATGATGGATAAGTCACTTTCAAAATGCAACTCTTAAAAAAAAATCAGTAGTTGCTTATACTACCTTTGCTTTTCAATACAGACCTTAACTGTAGTAAATCCCATGGAAGATTTTAGGACCTTATTCTAGGGTTTGTAAACAGCGCATAGGATATGCAACACTTAGCTCAGAAAGAAACTTAAAGAGAAACTTCTGATTATGCTTTTGACATTATTTGCCTTCAAAGCAAAAATCAGAGGACAGACACCCTCTACACAACTAACAAGACGTAGATGTGGCATTTAGGGACAGGGTTAACGGCTGACCTGGCAGTGCTGAGTTAACTTTGGACTTGATGTTCTTAAAGGACTTTTCCAACCTAAACAATTCTGTAGTTCTATAACATAAGCCAATTAAAATCTTAGTTCAAGCTCATTGGCAGGAATACTCAGGCTACCTAAAAATTCCCATAAAGTCCAATTAGAAGGCAACCTCTAACAACTATTATCTACTTTTATTCCAAAAATAAAAGCAAAAATCAAATGAACCACATATTCATGAAAGCTGTAACAGTGCCATGTTGGTTTTACTAAGAAGAATGACTTTTAATGACAGTACAAAGAAACTTTTATGAAAAAGTTTCAAAAAGTAAAATAATTAAACTTCGGGTTCTTTCTCTATTTCAGAGAGAAACTAGCTGCAAATGCTTCTCCAACTGCAAACATTCTAGCACTGCAGCTTACTCAAACCCAGAGTGTTCGCTTCAGTCCATTTGCACAATTCATTTTTGTTTTGCTTTTGAAGAATGGTGGCAGACTCACCACACCTTAACAAACCTAATTTACTGAAATTTCCTTTCAGGACTAATCTACACATTGCATACAGTCTTTGGCGTAAAAAGTGTCTTACAAAGCCAAATTACTTAGTAATTTTTTGTGTATGTGTTTTATATTCATTGAGATAAATTCTTCATTTGATTATACTCTTCCTGAAGTAAAGTAAGAGTCATGGCTCTACTTTGAAATGAACTGCTCTGAAGATTTTCATTTACTGAAAGCAAATTTTATAACTGCATTGTAAATAAATTTAGTTTAACAGTGACAGCAACTACTTTCAATTTAGCACTATGTACTGACTGGAATAAGTACATTACAAAGAAGAAATATAAATAAAACAAGTATGCGTATGTATTTTAAATATATATATATATAATACAACTCAAAGCCAGTTTATTTTTAAAAAAACATTATGCGTTTTAATGTCATGCCAAGAAGATGCACACAGCTCTAACTCTTTGTACATAAAAATTGGTTAAACCACAAAAACCACCTCTGGCCCATTACACGAGCTCCTTCCCTGAAGAGAGTGAAGATTTCATGTTAATACATCTACACTAAAGAACAACTCTTTTGCTTTACTCTTGAGGAATTGAAGTTGACTATAGCTGACCACAGGAGCTAAAGACATAAGGAGCCAGACAGTGGTTTTGTGGCCACAGCCACATTTTCAGGCCGTGTGTGTTTGCGTACGTGCACAAACATGTGAGCAAACACAAACACACCACGAGTGGAGCAGGATCTGTGGGAGCCAGTCTCCCTACAGTTTGCTGCCTCAGGTAGAACTGCTCTCTGGAAGGGCAAAGAGTATAAACAGATTACTTACTGTAATTTTGATATGCCCCAGCAGCACTGACACCAAGTATTAGGAGAGTCAATCCCTATCCTCCTGCTATCAGTATCCCTTCACTCTCTCTTAGTAAAATTTCCCTTTCTGGTCTCCCCATTTCCTTTCTTCAAAGGCTTCTCACTCTGCTGTTTCATTTCTGCACTTACTTTTCACTTATTTAAACAACTCCTTCACTTTTTCATCATTCTTCACCTCCTGTTTAACGGCATTGTGTTTTTAATCATAAGCAAAAGCATGGCCTAAAATAGTTGCTTCAAGCAAAACACATTTCTAAGCTTATAAATATCTAATATAAATACAATCCCAGAGTAGACTTCTGGATATAAACATGCTGTTATCACTGTTCTCCTTTAAGTCTCTCCAGGTTTTTTTGGCCTTCTTACCACCTAAGCTCTTGTGTTTCAGGGACACTCTCACCCCACAGTCTGCACAGGTCTGTCACTCCCAAACTGTTCCACTGCTGTGTTGTGTCCAATGCCCTGATGAACTACGACACTGAGACAACACACAGGGAACTGGATTCTCCTGCCATCTGCTCATCAGGTTGTAACACTCCAGAAGCATTTTTCTTTATAATAAAACACATATTTATATGTACATCATTCTTTGTATAAAATATGTATTAAGTAAGACCTGAAGCTGCACCTAATATTTGAAAATGTAAGAAATGTGGTGACATCAGAGATCCCAAATGGGCTACAACTGAAGTCCTGTACAGCCAGTGTAAGCAAGAGCATTCACAGCAGGAGCTGTTGCTACTTTCCAATACCCAAAGTGTTTCACTAACCATATACAAAGAAAAGCCATTTGTTTCTCTTTTAAATTGAGATAGACTTGTTAGCATAGATTGGCATACAATTTTAATCCTCCCAGTCTAATGGAATCTCCTCATAATGTAACTATTTGTTCAAGATTTCTGTCTCTATTTATGCATTCTCAAAGATCATCAAAACTCACAGTAACTTCCATTTGAAATTCCCAGATGAAAGTTTTCTGGTTTAATTTTCCTTTCTAAAATGGCTTAAACAAGCAAAATGCACCCTCTGTTGGGCCAGCCATGTAATGACTCTTTTCTGAGGTCATCAAATTTTTAACAGTATGGCTTATCAAATCCTGCTATGAAGGTTTGGCTTTATCATTAAGTGTCAATTAATGTACAAGTCATACAAACATTTGAATCAATATTATATTGGAATGAAACCAAAGCAGTGCAGAATATTAAGTGCTACTATATAGCCATTAGAAGATTTACGATCTTTTTCAAACACTACTTACATCTATAAATCTTTCTGGCGAGCACTGGAAATACATTTATTGTAACCTAAACCAAGCAAATATCTGTACTTATTTCAGCAGCAAAGCTCAATTAACACTCACTATCACTGCAATGCATTTTTTGGAGCTGCACATGGATTGCTAGCTGGCATATTAAAAAAAGCTACACACAGAAGCTCTGGAGTGCATTTTGGATAAGGATGCTACAGATAACTCCCAATATAATAGGGGGATTATTTTGCCTGTTTTCTTTTTATTAGGATGTTTCTAGGTAAGGGTGGAATTCAGCAAGGTAAAACTGGCCAGTGTATCAGAAAAGAAAATGGTAAAAGGTAACATCTTAAACCTAAATATGCTGAAGCCTCTACACCAAAGTGAAAAAAAATAAACTACTCAGATGAGCAAAGTGAATGTGGGCTAGTATGTGAACACTGGAGTCTAAAATTCATACCACTGGGAAGACAGAAGTTGTGTAATACATGTAAAACATGGACATCAAATGGAGGCAATATGCATTTTCTCAAAAACAGAAAGGCAGATGGATTACAGAAGGTAACAAGAGAGTGAAGAGAGGTGAAGAGGGAATTGGGGTGCAGGAACCAGGAGATGAGATGCAAAATTACCAATGTCTGCCAAGCTGTAGCAAAGTAAAGCTCTGGAGCATAAGACCCCCAATTAAAACAGATAAAAAGAATACAGGCAGAACAGACTGCTGTGAAACAAGACTCCTCTAAGGTCTGCACTTAACCAGTCCCTTTCACTATGACGTTTAATAAAATGGTATTGTATAAATGGTATAAAATAAAAATATTTTGTAATAGTAAGAAAGCAGTCTTCCTACCTTGAATGTATTCAGCTGCTGATTAATAGCCTCTGTTTCCATTCCAACAGGACCTTGTGACTCTTCATGTTCTTCAGCTCTTCCAAGCAGAGTGGAAAATTCTTTTAGCTTACTGTAAAACTCCTCAACACGGCAAATAGTACCATCCACTTGCTCTTCCCTGGCTTTTGCTCTGTCTAGTAGCTTGTTGCACTGTTTATTTAGAGCTTCCAAGTCTCTCTTTATACCAACAAGATCAGGAGAAGCTTCAGCTTCTGTGGCTAGCATAATTTTACAGTTTTTATTAGCATTTTCATTATTCATTATAAGATCCTCCAACTTTTTCATGAAATGTTTTATGTCCTCTCTCTGTGATTGCAGTACCTTGAGATCTCTCCCCACTGGAGCCATGCTATCAAGTTCATCATCAAACTCTGCAAACTGAGAGAACATCTCTCGGATGCTGTTTTGGAAATGGCCAATTCCCTGAAGTTTGGTCTCTAGGAATGAGCATCTGTCCTCAACTTGCTGCTTCACTGCAGTGTATTCTTGCTCCAAAGACTCAGCTTGGAGCAAAAGGTCAGAAACACCTGCTGAATCAGAAGCTTCTACCACCAGGTCTTGGGCAAGCTTTTTTGCTAAATCGACTTGAGGCTTTAAAGCTTGCAAGGCTTTCTGCTGGGCCTGCATCATTGTCAGGTGTTTGTTACTGAATGACTGAGGTCCAAGTGAGTCATGAGCTTCCAGATGCTCTTTGGCACTTTTAAGCTGTCTTTCAGTTTCCCTAGATGATTCCTGAAACTCTTTCAGTCTTTGTGCCATATTTTCCAAGCACTCTCTCTTCTTATGTAACTGTTCTGTAACCACTTTCACATTCTGATTCAACATCTTAGTTTCTTCTTCAACAATTTCTTTATCTGTTTGACTTGCATTGAGCAAACTTTGAGCAGAATTATTTAATAGTTCCACCATCCCATGGTGTTTATCCAGGTCCTTCTGCCATGCCCTCACCTGAACAATAGAATCCTCTATTTCAACAGGGTTTATGCTGACTTTTAATTCACACAGGTTACTTTGGCACTTCTCTATCCATGGCTGCAGATTTTCTACATGCTGCTTGTATTTGAGGGCCTTCTCCAGACAATCTGCTAATTTATCTTCCCTTTCTTTTACCTGTTTATTCATTTCATCCCAGTTATTTTTGAGTATGGTAATTTGGGATTGTAATTCTGTTTTGTCAGCTCCTTGAGTCTTCTGTAAAATACTTTCTCCTTCTGCAACAATTCTTTCATATGAACTAATCTGATCGATCATTGTCTTCTTAAAATCTTTCTGTTCTTCAATTAGTGATTGCAAGGCATCAAGTTTGGCTGACACAGGTCGAGCCTGGTTCAGCTCTTCTTTCTTTTTGCTTAGCCAGGCCTGAAAGTCCTTAGACATTTGCTGGAACTGATGAGAAGTGGCATACGCTGACTGAAGCTGCTGAACATGGTTATCTACAAAGGAGAAGGCAGCACACAGGTTTGTTATCAGAGCCTGCTAGTATTCAGTGAAAAAATAATAACTAATATTGATTCTATTATGCATGATCATTTGCATGATCATTAATTTAAAGAAAGCCAGTCCTTAGTATGTGGTGTTTGACTGGCAGACAACCAAGTTTCTTGCAAGGGGCAGACTCATTCCTGAAATACAGCAGAGCACTGAAGATAGTAGGACTTGAATCAAATGAGGTGAGCTTATCCAGTCTGTGTCAGACATGGATCCCATTCGGGCAGATTTCAGCAGTAAAAAACACATAATTGTGCCTCATGGTACTATGAAGTGTAAGCACAGGGAGTATTAAGTGATATAACCTTGTAGAGTCTAAATCATGGCCTACAGGTAATACATGCTCCTAGGGAGATTCTTTGAAGTTCCTTGTGACCAGAGGAAATTAAAAACCTAAAATGGAGGCTGCTAGGGAGAACAAAGCATGGTATCACTTGCAATGTATTACTTGCTCAGTTCTGTTGTTCACAAGATAAGGAAAGGCTGCAGACTACCAGCCTCCTTCTGTCACAGGCAGTTTTATACAATTACCATTGTGTTTCACTAAGCCATTTGCTGGTCTTTGCCTAGAAATTATCATTTTGGCTTATACTCTGCCCCTATGAAGTTGGGTAGCTCAATGAACAGCATCTTCTATTGGTATTCTAATTCAGTGAAGATGCATCTGAAGAAGAAGACATGACAAAAGCAGCCTTGCTATTTTACTCCAAATTCTCTATCCAACTATTCACTAGACATCCCAAGCATGGTTCTTACCTTTTCAAGGTATGGGGATTCTTCTAATTTCTAATGTACAACGGCTTGGGGGCTGGACTGAATAGAGAGCAGGCACCAGGCTCAGCTCACTCAACACCTCTATCACAAAGTTTTGCCTTACTTTATGAATTAGTTACTATTTTCTTTAAATAAATACTAACCTGATTTTTGCTCAATATCCTTAAATGATTTTAAGATGCCATCTAACTGTCTTGTAAGTTCTGCTTTCAAATACTCTTCCCCAACCAGTGTTGACAGCTCTTCACAAAGAGCTTGTGCTGCATTTATATTCTTCATTTCCTGTTCTATTTCCTCCTTCATTTCTTTAGCAATTTCCAGCTGTTGTTTCACAGCATCAGGTTGTGTACTCACAGCCAGGCTGCTGCTTAGTTTACTGTCCAAGGCACTTAGCTTATCAGACAGACTTCTGAGTAAACTTTGATACTCTGTGCTTTTCACAATGGCTTGGTCAATTCGGTCACATCTCTTCTTCAGTTGGCTGGTTAGGCTGTCCCACTTTTGTGCCACAGCTGCCAGCTGCTCTTTTACAATTTCATGTGATGGTGGATGTTCACCAGGTCTCTCCAGAATCCCTTCCCCAGCCACAGTCAACTGCTCATATTGTGGCTTTCTGGTGTCAAACTCTTTGAGCAGAATCTGGGAAATAAAGATAATTTTAAAAAGAATTTACGTCACAAAAAAAAAAAAGTGCTTCTGACAAAAAATCATGTAGAATTTTTTGTAGCTAAGCTCTCTTATTGAGTGTATCCAAATTTAAAAGCTAGTGCAATAAATGTGCCTTCTACATAAACTGTGTTGTTTCCAAGTATTTACATCAAAGAAAGAGAAAAAAATTAGGTAAATTTACACATCATCTAATGGAAATTCAACCAGGAGATACAAGTAAACAATGAATTCTTTTAACACTACAGTAATTAAGTAACAACACCAAGCAAAGTAAGTGCTGTTTAGTTTCCAGCAATGTCTTCTTTCCTAGACAGTTTTGATATTTGTCTTAAGATAGAACTTCAAAGAAGGTGTATTCTGACATAATATTGCAATGTATTAGTATAGAACAGAGACTATTTGGCTAATTCACAAAATGACTGAATGTGTAGTGTAAGACCTTCAAAGCTTATATCACTGGTTCTCAATATTTTTTTTTTTGACAGTAAGCCTCAGTGCTTGCAAAAGAAGGGACAAATATAATGGTTTTACTTTAGAGAACATTCCAAACTTTTTCTTTTTTAAGTCAATTAGGTTGAATTTTTAAGGACTGTTAAGTGATATATGATAGTCTTACGCCATCTGTCTAGACTTCTGAAGCACTTACAAACCAATATTGAGTCATAGTATTTCACATAGTATTGGAACACAGGTCATGTTTTAAACACTTCATTTTAAACAATACTGATATTAAGGCTTTAATAACACTTTTTTCAAAACCAAATCATTTCCCATCAGTTTAGAATAACTGGCAGCAATAGAAATGCTTGAAATTAAATTTTCTACCTTCCCCAACCTCATCTGATTCCACATTTGCTTCTTTTGTCTGATGTTTGCTGTGTTGCTGTCAGTAAATTACTCCACTTTTCCATTACACTTTTTCTTCTGTCTTTGACACCCTTAGCCCCATATCTATCCACAGTACTGCATTTCACTTGCCTTCATATTTTTGTTAGCTACTGGCACAGTCAAGGGAACAAAATCTCAAAAAGATAGTTCTAACTACAGACTGTATATGAGGAATGACAGTAAAATGTCATATTAATAAAATTCAAAGGGACATTTTCATTCCACTACAGAGAAACCACATTATGGTCAAAACAAAAAGATACATCAGAGGATCAATGTCTCCTCCACATTTTTCTTTGCCTTTACCTCTTTTCACTCTTACGATAATTTTTTCCTGTAATTATTGTAGTTAAGTATGACATAAGCTGATACCTAAAGATAAATAACTCTAATGGCTTACACTAACCATGCTCTACTCTAGATGCAAAATAGTACTTTGCTAATAGAAAAAAGGTGGAAGAAACTTAAATCAATAATGTGTGTTGGCACTACTCACCTGAACCTGTTGCTTTTGTGTATTCAGCATATTAGGATCAATTGATAATGGCCCCAGCACACTGACCATTAGCTCCTTTTCTACAAGCCAGTGCTTTAGCTGAGCTTCTGCTGTCTGGAACTGGGTCAGGTAATTTGAAGACTCCTCCAGTTTTTGTTGTCTCTCGGATGTAACTTGATTGAGCTCTTTCCATTTGGAATCTAACAATGATAATGTTAACATATTGCATGCATGTTCTAGCAGATGGATTGTGAGACAGCAGACTATATATGAAACATAAACAGAGCTCTCTCATAAGGCTTCTTGCTGATTAACTCCAGATGCCTTATTGCAGTGACTCTGCAAATAACATCTTTTAAAAGTCAGACCCACATACACTTGGATGACAGTCAGCCATGTGTGGAATTTTTAGAGCAATGAATATACAACATCTAATAAAATTGGATTAGAATATTACTAAATGAAATACCCCCAAATTTAAGCTTTGGTCTCAAATGACATAGAAGGCAAAGGGTTGGAGTCAGTTATAACTCAGGTGCCTCACTTAAATCTTCCTGCTTATTCAGTAAAAAAGCCCCATTTGTTTTAAAGGGTGTTCAGAAGCCTGAAATCAGGCTTCAACTCTGAACAGCCCTCTAAAAAAGCCTCTTTCATATGTCTGTATCATTCATCTAAAACCATTCATCTGAAACATGTAAACCACATACCTAATGATGGGCAACGAGAACACTTCTGCACATAGGTATTTCAAAAGCACTGTGTGAGCTTAGGTTCACACCTATGCCAGTCTGTGATCTTTTCCACTATGGCAAGTGGCTTCCAGAGCAGCCTTTGAGGCTTAGACTTGTAACTTCCCCCTTCCCCTCTGTGATAGTGTCAGTGCTTGCTCAGTCAGCTCTGGTATTTTGTTAACTCTCCCTGTTCCTTATTTTCATCCCTGTTTTTTAGTGCCTTTTGCTCCTTCACAGTCCTCTGCTAATTTTGTATTAATCCCCTTTCAACACTACTAAAGGTCTGTTGGACACCTTACCTGCTACTTAAACTTTTCAGAGTTTCACTTACAAGCAGGACAGACTGGAAAAACTCTCAGATTCAAAGCTATTGTTGGTGTAGTGATGGAAATGCCTATCACTATGAAACAAGACTGACATACAATGCTGTTGACCTATAATTTATTTTAAAAAGCTGATGACAATTAGGCACTGCAATGTCTCAAAATCTATGGACTAAATAAGGTCACTTTCTTTTTTTCATTAGCCGCTTTTTTTTTTTGGCAAAATTTATACAATCAGTTTTAGAAAACAGCAAAGAACCAGCAAACCCACAAAATGCCAAAAGCCACTAGTTCATGGGGGAAAAAATCATGCAGAAGACAACTAGCAACAACTCAAACCATTCTTTACATGACATTAGAATCAGCTTAATTTGTTATATTTTGTAAGAAGAACAAAATATATATCTGGAGCAGTAACTGGACAGTCAAGTTTTAGCTGCACACCGTTTGAAAAAGATAAAGCCTCTCAAACAGGGAGCCAAGCCTCTGCACTAACACAAATTCAAAAGCCATGGACATCACTGGAATTACTTCAGATTTACACTCTTGAAAAGGGAGTTATTTCCTCAGAATTTAAGAGGTAAGAGGAGACAAGGTATTAAAAATACTAGTTATTTCTAGTAAATTAAAAAACTCATAATAAAACAACTTCCAAATCAGTGAGCTATAATACAGCTTTATTGAAGTACCTATTTTATCCAATGTTTGTCTCCACTTAGGTGCCTCAGGAGAGTCAGGGTTCTTCTCCAACAGCTCTGTGACTTTGTCCTTTAGTTCCTGCACTTTATTTGCACTTTGCTTTAATTCAGTTTCAAAAAGCTGAAAATTTAGGTGATAAAAGAAATAAATAAGAGAATAAAGAAGAATGGTAAAGTTTGCAGTCCATAATACTGAGGTGCCAAACAATAAGATAAAAAATAAATATCTAGCCTGTATATACTACTTTTCTGCTATGAATCTCAAAACACATTGTAATGACATAATTTGCTAGTCAAATTTTTTTTTGGAAGAGAGAACCTGAGAGATATAAATGATATTAATAATTATTGCTTAATTTGAACAAGTGAGAGAGCTAGAAGAATTCAGAAAAATAAGATTTACTAGGTCCCATCATATTCACATATACTTGAAATCTATTTGTGTACAGAAGGCAAACTGACTAAGTACAGTTCACAGCAGAAATAACCCATCTAGCACCAACAGAGAGGAGTGTGGTGTGGCCTCATTTACCTCAGTAGAAGTCCTGCAATCACAGACTTTCGTGTAGATCCCCATAACCCATAGTTTAAAGAGAATCAGGGTTTTAAATGTAGACCTAAAAGAAGACTAAGATACCCAGCAAATCCTAATTAATGCTGTTCTTGCAGACACAAGTGAACATTTCTTACATGCCTGGCAAAGGGCTCTTATTTGAATGTTCTTAAGTAATGAAGCTTGCCTCACGGAGCTGCTTTTTAATTATCCAGAACCCACAGAAATAAACACTGAACAAATTGTACTTGATTTAGAGCTCCTAGTAAAAGGTCCAATGCATCAGATGACTCTTGCCTGAGCACTCACTCAGTTTTCCAACTATTTGTGAATACTTTTCTATTACTACACTGCGGGTTAGATGATCATGTTAGCTTTGCACATTCTCTGTTAAGAAATAAAGAGCTGGTTTTCTTTCACACTTAGGCTGAATTTTAGGATTGAATGTTATCCAACTCTGAGGAAGTTGATAGCTGATCAGGTTAAATTTTAAGGGTGAACCGTCAAATATAAAAGAAACTTAGTTAAATCAGAATCTGTCTTTGTTTATAGAAAATCACAAGCAAGCAAAGAACTTTCCCTATCCATTACATTTCCCTTTATAGACGAACCTTACATGTGTAAATATTGTCCTTCATTGCTAGGGAGGCGTATGTCTCCAGTGCTGAAACAGGGCAGAAGCTCACTGCTGATTCAGTGCTTTTCTCATATCAATTATAAAGGGGGAAGGAGACTGTTGTGCAGCTATATAACCTAACAAGCATGACAGGGCTGCTGAAGAGAAACACTGCCTTGGAAGAGACATAAGCCGCTGCAGCTGCAGAGAGCGGGAGGTCTGTGGAGCGTCAGCGAACCAGCAGCTGCAGAAACTGCTTTTGGACAGATACAGCCCTTCAGATATTACAAGTAATCTATTATATACCTCTAAACCACTAAGATCAAAGAAGTTTATTGCATAATCAGTATAGCCTCACCTTTTCAAACTGTCCACCAAAATTATTATTTTCTGACCTGCAAAACTCATTCTCTCTGATACAGTGCTCCTTTACTCCACTGACACAGTTTGCCAGATTTGCTCTAAGCCTGACTAATATGCTTAGTAGGATCATTTAAATACTCTCTGCAACATAAAGCTAGGCTGAGATATCAGTTATTTCATAGCATCTGCCTAATAAACACAAGAAAAAGTATTTCTTTGAAGGCACGAAGTACCTTATGTTGCTCAACTTGGGCTTTAACCGCTTCACTATCTGTTGGAGCAGCTTCCCAGTCTGATGCAGTTTTGTCCATTTTTTGCAACCATTGCATCATTGAGGCTGATTCTTCCTGAATATTTTGCATTTTTGAAAGCATACTTTCTAGTTCTGAAATCTTTTCATTCAATAAAACTCCCAAATCTTCATAGCTGTGATTTACAAGAGACATAGCTTGTTGAACAGTTGTCAGTTCTGCAAAGAGAGGTGCACAAAGACTGTTAGAAGTTACAAGCCCTTGAAACAATTCTGCAAGGATTCTAAACAGTTACACCAGCTAATAGCTCCCCAAATAAGAAGTCACTGACTATGATAGAGTTATTTCCAATCCACTCCAAATGTGGCAACACTACCTCTGAATGAGCTAATATAAGTTCCTATTTGCAGGAGCTTCTTATTTCACAGAAATCCTTATTTCAATACATACAAGTGCACAACCACATGAATCTTTCTACCCATTGCTGTTTTAGTATTTTAAGTAACAGTTCCATGACCAAAAGTTGAATATACTGGGCTACAGTTCAGTTACTATAAAGTCCTTATATAAAAGCTCCTGGGTTTCTACAAAAGGGTTGGTCTCAGTGATACAAACGTATATAAAAAGGGTGTCTTTGTATACATACATTTGTGTATACATGTTGTGAATGCTGAGGGGTGTTAAAGTTTCAAACCTCATAGAAAGGCATTTCTCAAAAGTCATGTCTTACAGTAAAATAGCCATCCCTAGATACATTTATAAAAGTTTATATTGATTCAGAAAACAAGGCCAGATTTGGTTGGTCTTCAATGAAAAAAATGAGATTGTTAGGTATTGTTGAGGTATTGTAATAATTACTTACAATATTATGCCCTAGTCAATGTAGTTGTCTTATGTGATGGTGATGTGAAATTTCAGTCTAATAATGACTGCTACAAGCAGATTTATGTACAACATTTAAAAAATACTTGCATATTTAACAGCAATTGGCAAGCAACATTTCTTTATCACATGCTGAAATTTTTACTGACCTTTATTTTTCAAGAAATCCTGAGTTCCTGGCACTCCTCCTTCACCATTTAATATTGTGCCACCTATCAAAAGAGATCAAAAGAGATTAAGCCTCTTGCTTATCTGGGCCTTTTCCCACCAAAACCCCAGCACTGCATTTCCTCTTCAAAACAGCATGATCCCTAGCTGTCATGACAACATCCAGAATGAAGCTCCAGCCAGCCAGTACCATAAGTGGTATCACATAGGCTGAGCAGCTGAGTGTGTAGATGCATGCACTTAGAAGTGTGTACATATATAGGATGTATAAGCAGTCCTACTGCTCACAGTTGTGTATTAAATAATTGACCAGGGCCAAAGGTTGATGCCCCAGCTCTGAGGCCTAGTCACATCCACATTGCTAGCATCACTTCCTTCCCCTCCCCGAAAGGACCCGGTTACTGAGAGCACAGCTTTACCCAGCCATGACAGGTCTAGCCTGGGAAAGGACTGTCTGGCAAATGCTGCAGCTGAGGAGAGCTCTGAAAATTAAACAGCAAAGAGGCCCAGAGTGGTCTTTGCAGACGCCATAACCAAAGGCACTGCTTACTTAGGGTACCTTTACCCACCAGGGAAGTGGTTGAGATACCATTCCTGGAGGTATTTAAAAACCATGTATACATGCTGCATGGGAACATGGTTTAGTGCTGGACTTAGCAGTGCTAGGTTAATGTTTGGACCTAATGATCTTAAGGGTCTTTCACAACTTAAAATGATTCTATGGTTTATCAGCATTGTAACTCTGCGCAAACAGCTCTCAATACCAACTGGATTGATCCCTCCCTACTTTGTCATAACCAATACTCAAGCACGTGCTTCGTGATAGGAATTGCAACGTGGCACTCTTACTGTTATGCCTGAAGTCCTTACTGTCACTTGGAGGCAGCCACTCACTGAGGCAGCCCTACTAATTAAACATAATATCAGAGCCTCTGAAACCAGAGCTAATGTGCTTTGTAAAATGGAGTCAGACCAAAGAGCAGGGCCACATGATCACACTGCAGAGAACTGCAAGGAGACTCACTTCCCACTCTCCTGCACATATGTATTCCCAGATGAGCAATTAACAGGGGAAGATTAATGGTTGCCTTGGAAAAGGCTATGCATCCACCCCCCAGTACCAGCTGGACAGTGAGGACCACATTAGTGGCAGCTGGAGGATGGCAAGAGAAAACAAACCAGATAAGAGAAGTCACAGGCCCCAGCCAGAGCCTTGTAGATCTTCACGCTCTATTAGCTGGACTCTGGTATTTATAACTGTGATAAAGTGATACACAGTACAGCTCTTGTCAAGGAGGGCAAATGTACTGGTCTGGAGGATTATAGCTGCTCTTATGTGATAGCTGTTTAACTATTTTTTCTATCTGGATGCATAGGAGTAGAAAAAGAGGCAGGGGAATGAGCCCAAATAGAAGATTCCAAAATGTTCTTTAAAAGATTTTTATTTAAAGTTAAAAAAAAATCAAAAACAAAACAACACCAAATAAGCAAAAAAAAAAAAAACCCAAACCAGAAGCAACTATTACAAAGAGATATAAGAAAGAAAGTGTTTGATTTTTGCCCAAGAGATATCCTCTGTCAGTCCCCAGCCTCCCAGATATTTGCAGATGACCAATGAAGGCCAACACACTTGAATTTATTTCCAGACCTAGTCAGTTCAAGAATCGACTGAAAATTTGCTTATGGCCATTAAAATGCCCAACATCTTTGAACTATGTCTGGAATGATACTTGGCAGAATTACTGGTTTCTTTAAAACAAACTAATATTTAACACTAGAGTAAAAAAAAAAACAAAACATGGAAATAGACTTGCTATCTTTAAATTATGATTACCAGTAAAACAGAATTTAGCTGAATGTCCAGACAGAAAACACATTTCAGCCCAGGAAAATCATTCTGGGATACAAAGTTGATGCCCTTCTGTGCCATTGTTTCAACTAAAACACTGACTAATACTAATTATGATATCATATTAGGATGGGTAGGTTTATCTAGGCTCACTTTTTATATAAACCATCTCCTCACTACCCTTCTAGCAAAAACTCCATGACTCCACAAACCTTTCTGTGTTTGCTTGGTATCACAAAATAGCCCTTTGGCCATTAAATAGGTATCTCTGTGCAGGTACATCAGTGTTTGCAAAACAACGTTTGTATTTCTCCTGCTTGCAGAAGACTTGATGGATATGTCAAGCACTGAACACTGATCAGAATAAATCAGTTTCTCATTATCAGAAGCTTTCTGGGATGAGGTGAAAGTAACTGTGATACTGTCATTTTATTCACTATCTGGGAATTACATAACAGCTCTAGGACACATAAATCATTGACATCAGCACACTTTTATATTATTTTGGCAGAGTAAAACAATGAGAATGTGTGCTGAATTGCTACAGCAGCTAGACAGTTTTAATGAGAATCACAGCAAACAATGGTCAGAAGAGACATGTCTAAATGTTTTCTCACAAGCCATAATACTCAGAATGCTAATCCAAGGGTAAAATAATTTTAATTTTTGTCTTAAAGGTTTTTAAAATTCCTGAAATGTTAGGCTTATCTAATTGTACAAAAGCATACCTGATTTGGCAACTGCTCTCAGTTTGGCAGGAGAAGTCACAGCAGTGATTAGGTTACACAGCAATGTTCCTCTGCTATTCATTTTCTGCAGTTCAGGTGCCTTCAATGTCCATTCATCTTTTAAATTCTGGTTAAGAAAGATAGTCATTTGTTCATTACAAAACTGACTTCAGACTTAAGAGACTTAGTGTCTCTAAGGAACAATTTTGCTATTTGGGAATCTGCTGCAAAACATACAAAGCAAATGGGAATGTAAATGCAGACTGCGAGCCCCCTAGTCCCAATTACTGTGACTGCTTACAGACTTTAGGTCTGTATTTCAATATTAGTAATAGATGCCCTATTTCCTTCAGCCAGATTTCACTTCTCCTGCAATGGCTTACCAACGTATCTTCCAAAGGTTTCTTTAACTCCTCTGTATTCAGAGAGGGCTGGGCTGCTGGAATTCGTTCTGTTGTCTCTTTTATCCATTTCTTTAATGATTCTACAAGGAGCTCAAAAGTATCCATTTCTTTCTGACAAGATGATACATCCTCTTCTCTAGACAATTAAAGACAAAGGAATGACAGTATTCCTTCTAATAATTAAACTAACAAATATTATCAATCTGGTATTACTATTCCTAAATTCAAAAAGCTAATTTTAAGGATATAAGCAGAATGTGCAAAATCTAGTTTTACTGTAAAGGTAATTTCTATGGAATCTCTTACAATTTCTCCAGTTTTCCTTTGCAGCCTGATGCCAAATGGTACTTTAAAGCAATATGCACAAGCAGCAATTTATGTTCTATCAAAGAAGGGGAGAAGTAGGGTTTTCTTAAAATTACCAAGAATCATGTGAGTGTCACAAAATTTGAAAAATTATTTATCTTTATGGCCATTTTTAGAGCTCTTGAGCCAGACAGACTAACTACAGAGGCATTTTCAAATAAAATCTTTTTCTTTCTACAAAAAAACCCTCACTTACTCTGGTTAACTGCAATATCTTGAGATTGCATGCAAAAGGATATCAGTAATCACAACATTCATATTGTGCTATTAGCCAAAGTGGAAACACTTTGATTTTTCAACTTACTTTTCCTTTATCGTCTCCTCTACCTCTTTGAATTTCTTTGACAAAGCATTTACTTTTTCCAATACCAGCGCTTTATCTCCAGGAAGAGCATGGAATGAAAGTTCTTCAAGAAGCTTCTTCAAAACTTCCAGATCCTTCTTGTGTTGTGCCAATTCTACACTAGCTTCCTGCAAAATAGGATGGCATTCTTCATATTAGACTTTACAATCACTTGTTCAAAATTAAACTCTTGATTTTAGCTAACCAACCAAAGCGGGGAAAAAAACATGCCTTGTTTCTTATTCAGTCACTTAGATGAGTTAGACAAAGAATGCACAACAGATACAAATTGAATGCTACAGTACCTGCATGTATTGAGACACTTCACTAACATCCTTTCTTGGTGCCTCCGTCTCACTGAGTGCCTGGTTTTTCTCATCTAGAAATGATTGAAGTTTTTCTGACAGACCTTCAAATAATTCCACTTTAGTCTTCAATTCCTCCATTTTCATAAGCTTCTCTCTATGCTTGTTACTTGCTTCAGAAAACCGACCTGCAAGTTCACTCATTTTAGCTTGCAGTGTGGATGCAGTGGATGGATCTGCTGTTTCCATGAACTTCTTCACTTTTTCATTCATAGTGTTTATACTGCTTTGGCGACCCGCAATATCTTGTTCTAGCATCTGAAACATACATGAATTACTTTGTATTACTTGCAACTACATTTTATGAAGTGAAATTCATCTACCACATAAAGCCACAAATCAGTACAGCTAGACCATCAGTGTAGTCTATTTGAGCTACAAAAATCCTTATGTGCAGTTTCACTTGACACAACCATCCTCTTTAGTAAGTATTTTGAATCCATTAAAGGTGCCAACCTAAGATTTTAATTCTTTCTTGAAATCAGCATTATCAAACAGATGTTTCTTCTTTAAAAGAATGCTACTTACAATGCTTTTACTAATAATATCCTGAATAGCAGCAGAATTCAAAGGCACTTGATCTTGTTCTTTAAGGCTCTTTTCAACTCCTTCCATCCAATCCAGCATTTCATCCAAACCATCCTGCACACTTAGGGATCGTGTCAGAGTTACTTGAAGCTTCTCATTCCTTTCATTCACAGATTTGGATAAATTGTCATATCTTTCCACAATATCATCTGATAAAAAGAAAATGTATTTCAATTTTTTTCCTCTAGCCAAACTAAGCTTTTAGCTTGCTCCTTCAGTTCTCACCAGTTGAGTCAAGAATTGCTACATTAGAATAAAGGGGAAAAAAGGAGCTTTAGTCAGTAAAAACATGGAAGCAAAGACCAAAAATTTCAAACAGAGCCAAGAAACACACCAGACAAGGGAAATGAGGGAGCAGCATACAGCTGTAGTTGCCCAGAGTTAGAAACTGATTTCCATGTAGCTCTAGCTTAAGACAGCTGTTGATTGTTGCCAAGAAATGAAATAGCAGAGTATTAAGACAGGTCTTCAACAATTGTCTCTTATGTTACTGTGAGACCTGAGAGGTTCATCCAGATGGTTCTTCATTAGGCATCCAACACTCTTGAGATAACTCTGTAAATTACAAGCTCCATGTACCTCCTACACAGTTTCATCACCAACTCCAAAGAGTCAAGCCACAGTTTTATTATTTTGTTGTTCTGCAAGTTACTTATGGGTTTCTACGAAGAGACAGCTGTGTGATACACTGAGAGCACCTTCAAACTTCAGACAGTGGTGAATGTCATGCTATGCTACTTCTCACTACTGACAGGAAAGAGTATTAAGTGTAGGTGGTAAGGGTTTGTTAATGACAAGTTTTTTTGGCTCATGTGAGAGGAGGTCAAGGGCTGCCCCATGGAAGACACAGACGGTTCCAGCCAACTCCTGCTGACCCATCACAGGGCACAGCCAAGCTCCTCAGCCTTTCCCTTAAGATAAGGGAAAAGACTGCATGGGACTGAGAAATGAGGGAAAAGAAAGTATGAAAACAGCCTTGAAGACATGAAGGTCAGAGAAGAAATAGGAAAGAGATGTTCCAGGTGCTGGAGCAGAGATTCCCCTGAAGCCTGTGGAGGATGGAGGAGCAGATAACCACACTGCAGCACGTAGAGGACCCCAGGCTGGAGGAGGTGGGTATTTCCTGAAGGAAATGCAGCCTATATGCACACTGGAACAATATTGGTGCAAAAGATTTCAGCCTGTGGAGAGGTCCCTCACTGGAGCAGGGGAAATGTGTGAGGAGGAAGCAGCAGCAGAGAAATTATGAACTGACCACAATCATCCATTTCCCATCCACACTGCCCTGTTTGGCAGGGAGGAAGTGGGAGTAGTTGGGAAGGAAGGAAGGAGTGATGGTAAGCCTGGAAAAAAGAGTGGGGTGGAGGACAATGTTGCTGTAATTTGTCTTCATTGCTCATTTCCCAAACCTGTTTTAATTGGCAATAAATGAAAGGTAATTTTTGCCAAGTCAAGTCTATTTTGTCCATGCCCAGTAAATGGTAAGTGATTTCCCTGTCTTTATCTCAACCCATGGGCTTTTCCATCTTAATTTTTACCCCCATCCACTTGAGTAAGGGGAATGAGAGAGAAGGTGGGTGGGCATCTGGCAGCCAGCCAAAGTCAGCCCCTTCGTAGACAGTTTCCTAAAGCTGAAAGAAAATAATTCCTAAGCTAAGCAAACTGCAAATAACTGCTTGTAAACAGGTTCCTTGGAGTCATGTTTCTCTGGAGAATTTATGATCCTCAGCAAATCACTACCTCTGCTCAGCAATCCCTATTTCTGTAAAAAGAGAAAAATGAAATGACAGTGAGAAGCATATGGATCAATGTAGGAGAGAGACCAACAATAAAGTTACTGTGTTGTAATGACTTATGACTCAACAAAACATGGACTTGGACAGTGACACAAGAATGTGGAAGCCCTATATTTTTTGTCTTTCAGAACCTGCATGCAGACACAAGTGATAAAAAGAGGCATTAAAAAAAGCAAACATTTTACCCAGTGTTTTCTGAATCTCATCTTTGTCTGGTGTCAACTCTCCCCTCGTGTCCAGTAACACTTCAGCAGCTTTTTTCAGTTTTTCTACAGCAATTTGGTGGTTAGACACTTGTCCCTGAAGAACCTGTAAAATTCCACTATTATCAGTTATGCTTTTCAGTACAGTTGATATTTACATAAGCAAGGCTTGATATACTAAATTTAGTGCTTGAAATAAACTGACTCAATTTGTGACCTCTCCTTAAGAAGAATCCTGACCAGTGGTTATGGCTGCTGTTAACCTTCCAGCCCTTGTTATAGTTCATTCACCATCTTTTTTACCTTATATTTTAAAATACTTGTCTGACTCAACTTATTTCTTACATATAACTCCAAATGTCTCTTTTGTTTAATTGTTTCTAAAGACCCCTTGTACAAACTATATTATAAACATATTTTTCAACTCAGCATCTAGGAACAATTCAGACGGAAAAGCACACAATCAACAGCAGCAGTTACACACTCACCACCAGGGGTATTGACAAAGGATCAGGCTGATATTGTAAACAGGAATAGCCTGAAACAAGATGATTGCCTTCACAGTCAGGAGCCCCTGAAGCAGTGTGGCTGAATTTTGCCTAGGTTTGTCCATCTAACCAAGGAACACATGTTCAGAGACTAGCCTAGCCATGATTTCCTCCAGAGACAACAAAGACAACAAGGTTGAATCAACTCCTAGTGGTTTGTCTCTCTAGTGTGTAAGAGTACTTTAGGGTAAATAATCTTTAAATTATTTCTGGCCTCTGTGCCAGTGATTATTTTGATTCACTTGAAATTTATACAAGTCCAAAGTGAAAGGATGTCTCATTTATTTTTTGATATTCATTTATACTCAATGAAAATATATACGAAAAGGTAATCCTATGTGCCCTGCCAGCACAAACAAGTCGTGTCAGTGCATTCAGCACTGGTACCCAGAGCATAAGAGTGTGCCAGAGCACAGTACCTCATCTTGCTGACCCATTTGACACAATGAGTCTCAGAGAGACCTGAAGAGGCTTAGGCTAGTCCTTATGCAGAAAGAAAAAGAAAAAAAAAAGAAACAACAAAAAAAGAAAGAAAGAAAAAAAAGATGTCCCAGAAAACCTTGTATGCTAACAGAAGGCAAGCAAGCTGATGCCAGAGGCAGTGAAGAATATTCTGAAGAACAGTTAATCCCCATAAAAAGATTAGACCTCACCATGCTGCCAAGGTCTGTGTCTAGCTGGATTATCAGCTGCATGTGCTGGCTACAAGGGACAGCTTTAACTTGCAACACCTGACTTCCTCAAAATACTCTTTGTTTTGCTTTCATTAATTGGCTTTCTCTCTTCAGCCTCCTGTTTTTTCTCTTCCTTTGAATCTTTTGACATTTTGTACCCTCTCCCTTCTTCCCAACTCATATTCACTGAGTGCTCTTTTGTGTGGCAAGTAATCCATGTAGACATTTCATAAAAAGAACCCTGGTACTCACTCCTTTTGTGTTACTTCCATGCATTACAGAGAATATAATTCATTTTGGCACAAGGAACAAAAAGTTTAAATGAAGCTTCAAATTGTAATTGGTTTTATTCCTACTCTTCTTGTGCTTGGAAGCACAAATGTACCTAAAACATTCAATTGTTAGGAGTTCACAATTTACACTTCTAATTTTGTTGTCTTAAACACAGCTGTGATTTGACTCCTTTTGCTGTCATGCACCAAAGTGTTGGGCATCTCGAGTGGCCAATTTGAAAGATACCATAGGCAAAGGTAACTACTGCTCAGGCTGACATAACGGAAATGGTTAAAGCTGTACTTTCCAAAAGCTATTGACTATCATTTTTCAATAGTAAATGTGTCTGACCTGCACTGATACTTCACCAAGCACAGACAAAACAGTGAGGAAGTGCCTGACCAATGGTCTTGCTCATTGAAAAACAAATAATCTTGCATTTTATTTATAGTATAGGGGATTGAATGTGTTTATGAAAATAGTCAGTTCAAAGATGACACACTGCATGAAACTTTATATAATTCACCTTATACTTCTAAAGCCTTCTCCAAATTTACACTTTATACAGGTAGCCAGAGTTTTACCTTCACATGCTCTATCACTAACTTGCCTTGCTGATACTCGGATTTACATAAAGTCATGAGTTACATCCTCAGTGGGGAAAAATAAAAAATACCGTTTTTCTATGCAGCACAAATTACGTTAAATTCACTCTCTGCTGGGCTTATAGCACTGGGTGCAACTGAAACAGGTAAACAGACTATCACACTGTTACCTGGTATGATCCCTTTCATAATGAAGTAACACACAAATGTGAACAGAAAAAAAATCACGAGTCACAGACAACAATCAAATGGACTTCTCCATCTGGAACCCTATCCAACCCTTATTCTGATAGCAAACCATAAGCACTAAATCCTTTCTTAGTTCAAAAACTTTCCAGATTTCACCCTATCATTTGCTAAGTGATAGAAAACACATCTTGCTTTCACCACTGCTAATGGAACCTTGGTACCCCATTTTTTTTCACCCAGTGCTTTTTGGATATTGCTCTGGACAGGCAAATTTCAGAACCACAGAAGCTGTATGCCCACATGGAAGGCAAAAATTTGGCCTGCAGCCACTTGGATTATATTAAATCACCCTGTTTTTCAGACAAAATGCAGTTCCTTTTATGACAAAAGTACTGCTGCATTTTACAGCTTTTCACCTTGGTTTCTTCGAGTTGTCTTTGGAGATTTTTGGGATCCACTGCAATTGGCTCTGATAGTTGTTTGTTCACAGCTATTTCAGAGGCTTGGAGACCTGACAGAAGTCCAGATGAGGCATCTTCATAATGCTGGTATTTATCCACCAGATCTTTAAGGTTATTTCCAAGGATGCTACACTAAAATAGTAGAAAAGAAACAAGCAAATACACAGGCATTAAACTGTGTGCTGCACACCAACCTCAAAGTCATACATTCCTTCCTGTAATACTGCATCATTTTTTCAAGCCACCACTTCACTGTCTAACTGATTTCTGAATTAAGACATGACAGCTGGACAGGCTATGCAGGTCTTACCAGTTTATGCTCCTAAAGGGTGATTTAGGATCAAAAAACTGATGCAGGTGGGAAACTGGAATCTTACTTCCTGTACTAGAATAGGAAAAGCTTCAAGAATAATTTTTGATTCACCAATATCTTTATCAGAACACTGGCACCAAAAATGTAGAAAGCTAATGGAAAGTAGAAATGTAGAAAGCCAGTGGAAGCTAGAAATTTTTTTAAAAAATCAGAAGAGATGTGTATGTTCATTAAAATATAGACAGTGGAGTACTCTTTTCAGAACTACTTTACCTGCATAGTGAATCCAAAGTGATATGGTTGAGTATTGTATATACACTTTGTTTTATTCACTTAAAAATGTCATCTGAACAAGATCTTATTAGTCCTATATGTTAGGATGCCCCAAAATGTTTACAGCAAATTGTCACATAAAAATGTCAGTGAAACTCTTTCAGACTTTCTGGAGATGGTTTCACAAGCAAAATCTGATTGTATCAAGTCATAATATTTATAAATAGTTACACTAAATATTTATATTCTGAACCTTCCAGACACTGTATGGTACTTGGTCTCCATCTGGTGGGCAGACATAGAACATTCTTATTTATATAACGAGTTAACCAAGAACTGACTTTAAGATTCCTTCAACATATAAGCCTATGAAATCATGTCTCACACATGTGCAAATACATAAATATAAAAGCAAAAGCAATCTAAGTATTTATTAAAAGCAAGAAGCTTTTACAAAAGGCAAAAAAGGTTTCTACAAATTCATTTACAACTCAGAAGATCTCACTAATTTTGGACAATCTCACTTTTTAGAATTCTGTCCTTAAAGACTCAAAAGGTCTACTTTGTTCTGCATATTTATTTTCAAATATTTAAAAAGGCATATCTATTATAACTCTGCTAAATGTATACATGGAAAGGATAGAATTTGGAAAATTGACAAATCAAGCTGCTGGCATGGGATTTTTATGTGCATAAAAATAAGCTCACTGAAAATTTTGTTATGAAATCTTTACATTCACACTCAACCTAATTCAATAAACCAACTGGAGGAAATCTAACATGCCAATACAATTGTCAATTTAGCCTCCGTGTTCATACCAGTTAAGCGGGAAAAGGAAGATGTGCTTCAGTAAAAGAAGAGCTGCCTTGCCAAACCAAGAAAATAAGTTTTACACGGCTTTTTTAATCATGCAATCAAATATATGGCTTCATAGAATTTACATTTCTGAGCATGAAAACCTTAAAGAGATAAAAATTTCCAGATCAAGATGGCCACTGCTGCAGACCAACATTGTACCAGTGGACATTAAAGCTCTACTGAGGAGTTTGAACCTACGACCTTAGAAAATTATGAAGTAGCACATTCAAAGGCTACTGACAGCAACTCTCTCTTCAATGGTTCAATTAATAATTATCTCAAAAGTTCACAGTTCTGGAATATTATAACATTGAACAACACTGTTGATTTTTTGAAGACAGCTGGAAATTTGGCACGTGTAGTTAGTGATGTTTGTCTAGTTCTATCAGACAGATTCCATACATGAACCTGGCAGAGAGAGCAAGATTATCTTCCCTCTCTAAGGTACATGGAGGATTTTGCACTGCTAATTACTCATTAGTTAGACACTAATCTGAGATTGTTAAGGATAAAATGTTTACTTGGTAGAGCAGTGGAAAAGAATTGCTGTCCTCAAATCACTAAGTTCTTTCATGCCCAGTCCTGACAGAAAAGGTCACATTGGGACAAAATATTTCAGGATACAAATTAAAATTAAAACTTCACCTGTTATTTTTGGCATGGTCTCTCTCTTCTTACACTCATTTTATTAGTAGGGAGAGAAGTAAATAAGCAGGTGTGGGAAATATTGCAAGTAACATAAGGAAACATTATACATGTGAAAGTATTACCATTTCTTTCCACCCCAAAACATTACCCAAGATATTCTGAGCTGCCACAACCTCAGAGGCTGTTTAAGGCTGGAAAGGACAATGGAGAACTCTGGTCTCATTTCTTCCTTAGAACGCAAAGTAGAAGGTATCATCCATTCAGACCTTTAATAGTCTGACACTTGACTAAAGCAGATCTTCTAGAAAACCACCTTGTTCTGTTATCTAACTTCAAGAAACAAAGAATTTACAACTTTCCCACAGTGTTTGTTTCATCAGCTAACTCCTGTCTACACAAATTGCTAAATCAATTCCAACAGTCATTCCTATTCAGTAGAAATAAAACTTACCTTAGTATAGAGAGATTTGAAGCGATCTGAAGCTCTATCCAGTTTATTTTGTACCTCAGCATATGTAGCTGAAGTATCGATTCCATCCTTGTCAACCTTCACACCATCTCTTTTGCTACACGACCTCGCAGCATCCAAAACTCTTTGCCCAGAAATTGTAATATAGCGTAAATCACCTTTGTGAGATATAACATCTTCTGAAAAACTCTTATGCCTTTTCAATTTGACCATAATACCACTGAAGTCAGAAGCCCCTGCCTCCAAATTGTCAAGTTCTTGTTCTGCCTGCTGCAGCCAGGTTTCAAATTCACTATAGTCTGCATCAAATTTCTCCAGTTCTTCTCTTAGAGAATGGGTCAATTTCATTTTTCGTTCTGATTCAGCCAAAGCAGTCTCATACTGAGCCTTCAGCTCTTTCATGTTCCTCTGCATCTTGTCCTTTTCTTCAGGGGTGAGGTAGTGCCCTTGTTTCTCAAGCAGTGCCTGAGCAGACTGAGTTGCTACTATGATAGCCTGTTGCTGTGAAATAATTTTCTCATGTTGAGCCTACCAATAAAAAAAGAATAAATTACAACCAGCACCTTCTCATATGGTTTCTTAGATAAGGACATGTAAAACAATCAAAATGATAAAAGACTTTTCTAATTTTCATATTATTTATTTTAAAACCCCACATTTTCTAATTTAAGCAAAAATGTGACTCTTGGTCATCATATTTCTGTGCTGTTAAAAAATTTTACAAAACATTCAGTGGTAATTTTTGCCAGATGTACAGGCCATGACCATATGGAAAAATACAAATATCACTGCAACTTCAGCAGTACCTGGATGTATATATCACACAAGCATTTCCCCCTGTACTTCCAAAAGACAACTCTGTAGAGCAAAACTAGACACTATTAATCTCTTAAACTTTTTTCTTAATAAAATTAATTTGCTTATTACTTAGTATTTATGGTAGTGTGCTTAGTGTAACGAAAATTTTCCTAATTGTCTGTCTCAAAATGGGATTTAAGAAACAAAACATTCAAAGGTAGGCAACTTTCCAAATCAAAACTCTCCACGTTCCATTATTTATGTTATAGCTACCATTACAGACAAGCAGACCTAAAGGAGTGAAAGCATCAAACATAGTACAGATACTTTCTTCTTACACTCAGTGAACAAAAATTAGTACTTGGGTTTTTAAATTTCATTTTTCAGAATCAAGAGCCATGATTCTTATCAAATATAGTTAGTCATAAAACAGGTCCAGCTGACATTAAAAATCAAGACACAATCTGTGCATGTAAATTTTTCAATCCCCTAAAAATAATTAAGTCCAGGAACTGGAACTAATACTGTATTCCAAATGAAAAACGTATTTCAAATATATTCTTTCAAAAAATTCTTCATTCTTGAAGGCCTTCTACTCCCATGAAAAATAACTATGTAAAATAAACAGTATGTTTTATTTCCATGAGTAGAGTGGCCAAATATTCTGTAGGCACTAGGTGCAGAAATGAACTGTCAAAAAACTGGAAGTAAAAATATCATGTATGCAAAACCCAATAATCTTATTTTCTCAAGATTGCTTTTGGGGTTTTGGTTTTAGTTTTTGGTTTTTTTTTTTTTTTAAAGGAAATCCAAAATACTATTACCTACAAGCATAATAATTTTCTTTAAGGTGTCCATCAACTCACACCTAAATGTTCTTGGTTTCTCAGCTGTAAGCCAGCAAACGCCATAAAACTGAGCTTTTATTATTTTAAATGCTTCCAATTATCTTACTAGGAAATCTATTTTTAAAATGCTGCACTGTAATTTTATGTAACTCATCTTTCTGAAGTATTCAAACAGTGCTTTGCCCATGTGTAAAAGTTGTAGGGAATGAAAACTATAATTACAATAAACTATTATCTGCAGCAATTTGCAACCAGTATTCACAGGGGATTAAAGGGGGATGAACCATTTGGGTATCACAAAGATTTTTGAAAAAGTCACATAAAAGATATGAATTTATATTGCTATGTTATGCATTTTATTTGCCTGCATCAATCCCTCACTACAAAAAATAATAATAGACTTACCACAAAGATTCTACATTTACCGTTTAGAATATGTCCTTTCTCTTTTTTCACATGAAACAACTATAGTAACAGCAAAAAAATGACAAATGTGCAATACATTCTAACTACTGAAATTCCTACCACTGTGTATTACTGTCTTCCTAGTGCCTGTTGCAAAGCCCATGAGAGAAAGGATGAGACTGAGTTCACTTATGTTGAATAAGGATTGATACACTTAGCACCTAAATGTTGAACAAATCCAGTAACAATACCTTGACTTTCTGATACTGCTGGTTCAGATTATCATCTGTGCTTTTTACTAGTCCATCCACCCGAGTTTCAATGTCTTGTTGCATTTCCAGCAGATTACCATTGACATCATCCTCCTCTCCTTCCAGAACTTTCACATCTCCTTCTTCAAAGTGTGTTCCATTCTGTTCTATCACTTGCTTAAATTTCCGGCCATGCTCCGCTTCTTTATCCACATTTGATAACCAATCCAAAAGATTTTCTATTGTATTTTTACTTTCTTCCAGCTGTTCTATGGCTGCAACCTACATTGAAATTTCACAGTTTCAATTTAGGAATCTTCTTTAACGAGCACAAAATATTAAATAAATATACAAATAAACCATTTAAAATACATTAACATCAAAGAAAATTTTTGATTAATATAGAGGTTGCTGTTCATTATATAAGAGAATAAGCCAACAGTTTATTAGTTACCCAAATGAAATATGATATTAACTACTCTACAATTTATCAATATGTTTAGGGTTTGCTTGGACATGTTTTGGAATCAGGGGGGCTGCAGGGGTGGCTTCTCTGAGAAGCTGCCAGAAGCTTCCTTCATGTCTGACAGACCCAATGCCAACCGGCTCCAACATGGACCCACCACTTGCTAAGGCCAGGCCCATCAGCAATGGTGGTAGCAACTCTGGGATCACAAAGTAAAAGGGTAAAAAAAAATGCATGAAAAACAGCAGCCTGAAGAGAGGGGTGAGAATATGTGAGAGGAACAGCTCTGCAGACACCCAGGTCAGTGCAGAAGGAGGGGAAAGAGGTGCTCCAGGTGCCAGAGCAGAGATTCCCCTGCAGCCCAAGGTGCAGCCCATGGTGAGGCAGCTGTGCCCCTGCAGCCCATGGAGGACCACAGGGGTGCAGAGATCCACCTGCAGCCCCAGAAAGACCCCACTCCAGAACATATGGATGACCAAAGGAGGCTGTGACTCTGTGGGAACACCACACTCAAGCAGGCTCATGGCACAGCTTGTGTCCATGGGGTCATTCCACATACTGGAACAGTGTGCCTGAAGGACTGCACCCCATGGAAGGGATCACACTGGAGCCCATGGGAAGGACTCACGTTGGAGAAGTTCATGGATGACTGTCTCCTGTGTGAGGGACCCCACACAGGAGCACAGGAAGAATGTGAGGAGTCCTCCCCCTGAGGAGGAAGGAGTAGCAGAGACAATGTGTGATGAACCAACTGCAACCCACATCCCCCTGCACCAGTGGTGGGAATGAGGGAGAGAACTCCAGGGCTGAGTTCAGGAACAAGGGAGGGAAGGTATAGATTTAGATTTTATTTCTCATTATTCTATTCTGATTTGATTGGTAATAAATTAACTTCCCCAAGTCAAGCCTGTTTTGCCCGTGACAGAAACTGTGAGTGATATCTCCCTGCCCTTATCTCAACTCACAAGCTTTCATTAAATTTTCTCTGCCCTGTCCAGCTGAGGAATGAAGTGATGGAATGGCTTTTTGGCACCCAGACATGGACAATCCATCACACAACAGTAAGTTGCATGACTAATACCATAAGACATGAAAAAGGTTTGAATAAAGGTATGAAATGGTTGCCTAAAAACCTTTTCTGTTTCCTGCTTAATTGCTGTTGTCATAGCTTTATCCAGTTCTTTTTTGGACTCTTCAGCCTTCTGGCTAAGGAGCAAACACTTTGTCTTAGCTTCATTCAGTTTCTGTTCCAGAATAGTCTTGTCTTCTTGTGACAACTTTTCTCCATTCTCTTTCAAGAAGGTTTCAGTATTTTTCACAATCTCTGCCAGTGTCTGGGCACTTGTTCTCATGTCTTTTTGTATCTCCTTTTGAGAAAAAAGAAAGCAAATAAAAGCAAGTAAATTATTCATGAGATCTGTCCAATTAACTTTATTGGAACTCTCTCTCTTCTAGTGATAAGCACCACACTGGTCCTTTCCAGCTGCACATGATACATTACTACATGGCAGACAATTATTAAAATCAAAGACATCAACATCTGACAACGTTGTTGCAGCTCAATCTGTGTTTTTAATTTTTTTTTTAAATTGCAAATCTGTTTGCTTACAGTCCTATTCAGGCTGAGGCCACTTTTTGCCCTTTGTTTAACAGTTCAAATATTGCATTTCCATGTATGCAGAAGAACATATCTCTTATTTTTAGAAATCAAGAGTAAAGTAAATCTGCTATACTGCAGTTAGTAAAGTGAGTCTCCTGAAAAATTCAGGTCCATTTCTATCAAGCTGCTGAAAATAAGTCAATTGAATAGAAGCCAGAAAATTGTAATCATCATCTTTCCCAGGTTAAAGTTTTCCTATATTTCTTGGGTTTCTTCAGGCCAGAAATGGCATACAAATATTTTTTTCTTCAGTTGTAATCAATCATAATATTTCAGTCTCTCAAGAATGTTTACATCCACTGAATTTCATAGAGGACAGATATTTAGTTTTAATTTGCCCAAAGCAGTTTTCCTAGTCTGCCTCCCAATTATCTGAGAGGAGCTTTAATTCAACAATTATACTCTTGAATACATCCACCTAGTTACTGAAAAAATGACATTTTTCATCTTTTTATGCAGTGTAACAACCTTGGAGCTGCAAGACAGAACATTTGATTCTCATTCTAGACTAAAGATTTTGCAGCAGTTATAGGATATAGCACCTAAAACTGTAGCTCATTTTAACACTTCAGGAAGTACATTAGAAAGATTTTACTGGGGACCCTGTATGAGGAAAAGGATCCTGTACCAAGAAAAGGACCCTGTATCTGATCCCTCTGTGCTCCCTCTCAAACAGCACACTGAGGATGAAACCTCTGACTTGATCTATAAAAGACCATTTTTAACCCCTATTCCCTCCTAAGACACACTTTTTCAATGGCAATTCCAAGAAATCAATCAGAAAATAACAACTAGTCTGCTAGGCAGTCACAAACAGCTGATGGAAAAAAAAAATGAGGCATAGGCTGTATGAGTTCTTCACTCCCCATAAATGGGGTCATAAATCCTTAAGACAGGTAAGGAATGCTAAAAGCTACCCCAGGGGTGTCTGCATGACTGACTGAGAAAAACTTCGACAAACTAGATGTATTACTTCAAAGATAAGTAAAGCAAGGCAAGACAAATAGGGAAATTTCTCCTTTTACAGATTACTAAACCTGACTTGGAGCTCTACAGAACAGTAAACTAGTACTAGGAGAAAGAGGAAGACGAAGAGTACCGAGTCCCTCAGTCCATTAACTATCATTAACTTGCAATCAGTCAGGACCAACTAAAAGTTTATAGATGACTGGATACAGCTAAGAGCAAGGAAAGCAAAACAACAGAAAGGGGTTTTGCTACATGAGGACACCAAAGAGATTGCAAGAAACACTAATAAGAAACAGAATTCAAAACGAAACAAGAGTGAGACAATGGAAAGCCTCAGGCAAGAGAAAACCTTGCAGCAAAATTTTTCAAAGTACTGTGAACAGGAAGAAACATTTCCTGATACCAGCTAAAAAGCTGGTCAAATTATTTTAGCATAATAAACATGCATGATTTTATCACATTCAACAGGAACAATCTCAAGCTAATATATTAACAAAATTCATGCTTGCTTCAAGAGTGCTTCTTGAAATGTGTAGGACATACTCCCTATTCTAGTGTCTCCTCATTCGGAAGTTTCTCTTCTCCCACTGGCACATACTGGAGTGTATTCACAGGCACCAGTTTAAATGCATGCCACTAAGCCTTTACTTCTGGTAGGTCAAACAAATCTATTTTACTCTCCTCTCACATGACAAGCCTTGTTACTCAACAAAAGAGCCTAGTCACTCTCCTCTGCACTCAGTCTTCTTTAACTCCTCTGACTAGAATTGTGCATACCTCCTGTTTGGTCTGGTATTGTTCCAGCTCAGCCTTGCTGTCTCCAATAACAAGAGACTCTCTCTGTCCAATGAGTCGATTTTCAGTCTGTGTAAGCAAATCACAGATTTCCTGCAGTTTCTCTTTGCATTCCTGCTGCCGTTCAGCCACATCCTATATTAGAGCCAAGTACAATTGAACAATAAGACAAGAAGCCCTCACTTCAGGAACCAACACTCTAATAGATATTAGAAATCTTTGAACATCAATATTGCAAAGCAATAATTTTAAAAGTATGCTGTAAACATGATAGCAGTGGTACAAAGAGCAAGATGAACATACAGAAGTTATGGATAAACCTCAAATATGTTGTAAGTAAAAGAGACCATGTTTGATGGAATTGCCCAATAGAAGTCTGGCCATGCACATATGTGAAGGATGAAATCTCCAAACAACAGGAGTGAAAATCCAGTCTCTTAACTGCTTGAAACCTGTGATAAACACTATTAATTCTGAAAAAAAGGACATCAAAACAGAGGTTAGTTGTGAATGTGAGTTAGCTCTTTTTGATATGCATAATATGTTACCTGAATAGAAACTGCAGACTTTTTAAGCAGTAGAAAAGAACAAAACATGCAAGCTCATTATTGTTACAAAGTCCTAGAAAACTTATCTGTGCTTTTCCTATACTCAATTTTATGCTTCTTTTACAAAATATAGTAGAAAGAAATGTTCTTGTAATGGCAAAATAACACGAAGTCTTCAGAATACTAAAGCACTTTTAATTTATATTTACACATAAACTGGGGGCTGAGGTGGTGATCCTGAGTCTTAACAGTGCTGCTTTGAAAGAAGAGGAGGTGCTCTTATGCTGCAGCTCTTATCAGCCTCCTTTGACTCTACAAAGGCTGCTTACACTCGCCAGCTGCAGCCGTGCCAGCTGAAGAAGTAACTGGCCCAACCTGACTCACAGTTTTCCCAGTGCCCACGCCTAGAACTGCAAGTGTCTTGGCCGATTTACTCATGTGTTTGTCCCTCTAACTCATCTCAGTCAAAACAATACATGGAACACGCATTTAACAAATCTGGTTTTTGGACTACAAAGGTCTAGAAGAAAGGTCACACAAGCAGATGACCTGGCAAATTAAAGGAAAAGGAAATCTTCAGCAAGTCCAAAGTGTTATGCAATTGATGCCATGATGATTTTTTGCCTACATTCTTAGACTTGTTTGTCAAGCTAGGAGACTAAACATTTTAGAAGCTTCATAGTTAGGGATCGGTGTGCCCCAGACCCCAAGGTCATCTCCAGAACACATTCTGTAAACTGAGATAGAACCATCCAGGGGAAAGTTCCTTGGGGAGGGGGGCTCACTCGAGCCTCTCATTGGGGAATCTTTGACAGATATGCTAATTATTAAGGCCTATAATGTTACACCAAATCTTTTGTGGGTGCACTGCGGTGTGCACTGAGGTGCATTTGACCTAGATGCAGTGCACCTTAAGATCCTTAAAATAAATACAAAGGTAAAACCCCTTTTTCCCTTCTAACCGTGTTTGACTCTTGATTTTAAGACCAGGAAAAGGCATCACAATGGTGTGATAGCAAATTCAGTGATCAATATAGCTCAGATCAATTACTGATACAACTGCTGAAGAAACAACGCTTGTGAGAAACTTCAAATTAATTTCTCTCGTTGCTAGAAAGAGCAGACCTGTGTCTGTTCATAATTTAATATGCAGTTTCTGTGAGTTTCCTTGGTTTCCTATCAAGGAAAGACAAAAATTCACTAAACTTGATCAATATCATCTTTACAGAACTATGAATGTATCGGTAGTAAAAAGGGAAAAGATAGAAATAAGCTCAATATTGCATGGTGGTATTAAAATTCCTCATCCATAGACAAACATTCAGCACACGTTTACACAGAAAGGCAAACCTTCTGATCACCCAGCTCTTGCACTGCCTGTAACTGAGTCTCTAAACTTTCCACTTGAGAAGTTATTGCTTCCTGCGCTTCCTGAAAAGATTTCTGGGTGGTATTTAAGAGCCTCAGCAGCTGTTTGCTCTGATTAGGAGAAAGATCTTCAGCATGTTCAGAAATGAAGAACTGAACATCAAATGCAGTGGACTCCAGTTGCATTTTCTTGCAGCTGAGCTCTGCAGCACTGTTCTGTAAATGAAGTGAAGGGAATTACTAGCAACAAAGAAAATAATACCAATAAACCACAAGTATCCCTACCATCTCTTCTTAGCCCCTATTCCAAAATGCTTTTGGTAGACAGTTTAGCCACGGAAAATCAAAACTCAGAATCATTCTGACACATTCAGATATGACATTAGAACTTGGGCATGGTTTGCCTCAGGACAGCTTGTATCCAAGTAATAAAAACTGCACATCTCATTTCTTTGCTCTCTCATGGATGTCTGAAAACTGACTGTCTGAAAACTTCAACTCTAAAGGATTTATCGCAGGCTAGGTGTAACATTTCTAGGTTCTAGATCTGAAGATACAGAAATATTAAAATATTTACTTGAAATCATTCCTATTCTTAACTCTACAGCAAGAATGTCACCATTTCTAGCAGTGTGGCAAATTTTGCCAATAGCTACATACTGTGGAGCCCCTATGACCATACCATGTCTCTGGAACTCTACTTAAGCACATTAAAACAACTAAAAAAATTTTTATTATTCATACATATGGAAGTATATGAACTTTACTAAAAGTCTGATCTGCTTTGTTTTGCATTACTCATTTCATGGAGTGTGTAATGAAGAGACTTTTTATCTTTTCCTATCTTGTGTTCACATTTATTTGGAAGACAATTAAACTTCAGTAAAGATTCTGAACCCTATGCATAAGATCCAATTTTAATCACTGAAATATTTGTCTTATAAATTAGATTTCTAAAAAGCTCAGTTTTATTGCAACAAACATAAGTAGAACCAATAGCTTTCTCAGTAATCCTAACTTTATTAAACTTTTTTTGCAAGTGAAAAAGCAAATCAATGAGATTTTATTACTGGATTATCAAGTAGTTGTCTTCTTATGTAATTACTTCTAGTCATCTCTTTAAGCAGCAGAGGTTATTGAGAAGGAATAAAAAACATAGCTAATAATTAATAATAAGGAGCAACATTTGCCAAAGCATCAACACCAGCCATAAAGAGCACTTACTTTAAATAGCTGTAAACTTTTCTTCATCTCTTCTATATCATTAGTATTCTTTGTGAAGTCACGCAGGAATTTACTGTTCTCTGTGATCCAGTCTGAAAATCTGTGCAGTTGGTTTAAAAGTTGCTGGTGTAATCCTGCAAGTTTAGACTAGAAAGGGAAGTTGTATATTTATGTTCCTGGAGTCTAGTCACATTTTCTACCATATTATTTGAATGATACATGTATCTTTATACTAAGATAAAATAAAGAAAAGCAAAATTCCTTTATTTTAGCTCAATTACCTTAAAGAAAATCAAGGTAAAACCATACACTGATAAAAACATACCATTTCCAAGTCAACAGCGCTGACTACTTGTTTTGCTCGTTTTGAAGATCTATCACAGACCACCAAAAATGCTTCCTGCAAAGAGTCATAGCTTATCTTTAGCTCTTTAAGTTTCTCTTCTGGAATATCCCTGTTACAAGACTTTAAGAATTCTTCTGCCAGGTTCATGTCCTTTTTTAGGATAATTGCAAAGGTAGCCAGTCCTGATTCAAATGACTACAAAGAGAATATATATAAAATGCATTAAGTTACTAAGAAAGACATTTAAATTTGAATTGCTTTAACTGTATTTTAAATCTCTCTTTTAAAATCTAAGGGCTATTCCTACCACCCACCACAAGCATAAAGAACACTTTACTTACCTCTAGCTGTTCCAGTTCGGCTTTTAATATTTCCAGGCTGTTACTAATAGGCTGCTGCTTATCTAGGTGGTTTCTCATATCTTGAAGCACTGTCAAATGTTCTTGCATTTTCTCTGTTAACTTTAAACAATGCTGTATTCCATTGAACTGAAAATAAGTTTTAAAAATTAAAAAAAAGATTTTCCAAACTGACTTGAAAATAAGCAATAAAAGTCCTTGGGTTTATCATGATTTATTTTAAATTTATAATCTAAGTTTTCAACCATTTTTCCAGTTCAATTATCCATCAATTATCAATAAATCTCCAGCACTTGGAAAGATCCATGCAATTCCTTTAACACAGGACACTGAGCACATATCACTGTTGTTACTTACCATGCTAGTGGGGGTGTCTCCCATGACTGCTTCTTTTGTTTTGAAAACAGGCTCAGTAAAGCCTTTGGACAGGCTGTCTGTCTTCCCATGCTCCTGATCACTTTTCCAAGTAGTGGTTGTGTTATCTGCCGATGTTTGCCCTTCATCAATTTCTGATCCAAGTTCTGATAGTTCTGTTGAGGAAAGAGAATAAAGCCCATCTCCTTTGCCTTTACCCTCCTGTTCTGTGGTGGTACCAGCAATCTGTGAGCTCCTAAGCAAACCATTTATCAGCTTCTCTAACGTGCTTGTACTTTCACCTCCAGGTGAGATTTGAAAAATTTCCATAAATTCAGTGGTAGCAAGCCCGGCAACAGGAGCTTTCATGTCTGTTTCACTCTTGCTTTCATCTGGATCAGCTGTCTTTTGTTTGCAGGATTCCTGCTTCAGAATATCATGAAGAATATCAGGACTTCTGTAATCAGGCCAAAGCCGTGAAGGAGCATCACTGTCCTTGGGCTCAGTAGACAGCGTGTTAACCATTAATGCAGTTCTAAGAGCACTGCTTATTTGCTTCAGATTTGACCCACTAGACATTTCGCTTGTCAGCTGGGTGCTTCTAACCATTCTAAGTAAATTTTCCATTAAAGTTCTGGTATCAGAGTAACTTAGAGGTTCACCTTCCTGCTTGCAGTAAACATGTCCCATTTTCAGTTTCCTTTGCAATATATTCTGTAAGTCTTCCATTAGTGTTTCAGACACACCTGCTGATTGTGAAATACCTTCCTTTACTTGAAAACCTTTGCAGGGTCCCATTTGTGTTTGCAATGACTCCATGGACATTTGTTTTTTGAAACCATTTCCAAGGGAGGAAGTCTCACTGACCATGACGTTTTCTCCCTTTGTGTTTTTCAGCATCTCATGTTCGTTCTGGGCACCATAATTCAAGTTATCCCCTATGCTACTCAGAATTGCAGAAGAAACATCAGTGGTATGGGTATGTCTCCCAGTAGGTAGCACATCACTTCCATCCCCTAATTCTTTGGCATCCTCAGTACCTCCTAAAGCATCTGGTTTTATGGGGGAGATTTCACTATCCTTGCTGCTTTTGCTTTCTGGAATGTCTTTAACAACACTGTCAGTATTTTGACAGTTAGGTCTCCCTGTTTCTTTAGTTATGCTAATCTCCTTTGGTTTCACTGTATCAGGTGGGGGAAAAGAGTAAGTGTTAAATTCACTTGAATGCATTTCTTCCGTATATAGCAGAAAATCCTTTTCACTCTGTATACCCTCTTCCCCTCTTTCCATGTCCTCAAAACAGAATTCCGTTTTATCGAGTTCTGAAGGGCCATCTTCTTTTATGCATGTTGTATGTTGTTTTAAAGAAGCAGAAATGTTAACATCTCTCTTAAATTCATCTGATCTTGCACCTTCAATGTCAAGAAAAGCTTGATCAACGTTTACCTTTTCTTTACTTGCAACAGGAATTTCTCTATCAGCTTTACTTACTGTTGCATCAAATATTGCCCCAAGGCTTTCCATCCGAATGGGACTATTACTTAGCCCAATGACATCACATTCCTCCATAATATTTACTCTATTTTTATTTTCTGTTAGAATTTCACTTTGACCTTGCTTCCCACTGGTGACTGGATGTACTGGGTCACTGAGTGAATTATTATCACTCACATAAGGGATATCAGTAAGGATTTTATTGTCCATTTGGGATGAACTTTCCTTTAGTTGTTCCTTATAATTTAATACTTTTTCCTCTGCAAATAGTGCCTCTCTCTGCCTTTGCCCAGGATTCGAATCTAACATTGGCATGGTATTATTGTCTTTATTCATGCTATCAGTAAAGCATTCTGAGGGAAGTAAATTTGTCCAAGTACTTTTGTCATCATCAGTAGCTTGCTGTAGGTAGGCTGTCACACTGATGTCAGATTTCACAGTACCATCCAGAAGCTGAGAACCTGGAACCCTAAACTGTGTTTCATTATTCTCTTCACTCTTACTGGATATCCATTTAGTGCCAAAGGTGTTTTCAGACTGAACAGGCTCAGTAGTATCTTGTGATGTCTGTTTACTTTTTACAAAAGTCCCATATTCATCTTCTGTTTCCTGCTGTCTGTCTTCTTCACTTGTACATGAAAGACTAACACATCTTTTTTCAGAAACATTTGACATTGATTCACATTTTGCTGAGGATAGTTTTCCATTTTCATGGTTGGACTGGAAATGCAAAGTATATCCTGTCATGTGGCCTAAAGAATAGCAGCAGTCATCAATATTCTGATTATTTTCATTGCTCCTTTCTACATCTTCTACAGAAATTAACAACTGGTCACCTTTACTTATACATTGTTGATGTGAATAAGAAATATCCATTTCCTCTTCACTGTCAGAATCAGTGTCAGAGTCATCATAGCTATCATAATCCTCCTCATAATCTTCCCCCTCCTGTGTACCTTCAGATTCCTCCCCACACAAGTCACCTTCTGCTTTCATTTCAACTTCCTCATTCCTGTCTTGTACATCCGCTTCACACATACTCCGTAAATAGCTCATGGCTCCTCCCTTTCTTCCTTCACTCTCAACAGTAACTGGTAACTCTTGTTCCTTCTCTCCAAAAATCCCCACTCTTTCCCTTTTCTCAGGGATTTTTTCCATAGTTTTGGCATTTGCAGAAGCTATAGTTATGCTCTCAGGTTGCCCTTTCAGATTTGCATGAACATTCTCTCCAGCGTTAGCTGCAAGTTCTTGAAAAGAGCTGGTCTCTTCTCTTAGGGTTATTCGTCCACCTCTCTCCTCCAGAAAACCTAATGGAACTGACCTTCCAGCCAGTTCTGGCTCTGGTTTATCATCATCCCCCAACTGCAAGGTATCAAACCCCTCATCACCTCCAGAAGTGTCAGAGGAATCATCATCATCATCATCGATTTGTGGAGTATCATAGACATCGCTGTCATCATCACCCTCAGGTGTTTCATAGGCATCATCATCACCATCATCCAACTGAGAGCTGTCCTCTTCAGAGGCCACCTCACCAAATTCATGCTGCAAGCAGTTACTCTCAAGCTGTGGGATGCTATCGTCCCCATCTATTGATGAGTCAGAACTACTGTCACACGGCACTAACTTGTGGAATATAACATCACTTTCTTCTACTGTCAGCCTTTGTGCTGCACTGTTGCTGTCCCCCCGAGGTGGTCCATTGTGTATGACAGTATCACTACCCAATGAAAGCCTATGGTGCATGTCTAGGCTGTCTTCTAGACACAGTTCATTCCGAAAATCAGTACAATCCTCCAGGGACGGCCTTCCATGTATGCAGGGACAGCCCTCTAGGGATGGACCCCCACATTCCTGTAGAGGTTGCTCACCGTACCCATTGTCTTTGAACTTTAGTGTGACACCACACTGACTAACCAATTCTTCTGGAAGTCTATATTCAGTGTCTGCACTGATGGATGAACCAACACCTCTCTGAAAGTTATCTTTCTTGCTGCTATCCAGTACCATTCTGCTACTGTCAGCTTGAAATATGTGAGGCCCATATTCTGTGCACCTTTCCAGCTCCCTCCATGTTTCGTTATCTGACAAATCATTCACGCTCAAGGAATTTTGTAACGTTTTATCATTCCTGTTTTCATTATCCAGACTGTCTCCCACACAAATCTCTTCTTCTGCTGTTTCTGAAGTAAGATTTGTACTTGAGTCATTTGGAAGGTATCCTTCAATGTTTCCTAAATTTGTCAGCTGATTGTTATGCTTGAGTTCTGTCCACTCAGAAACTTCCAAAAAACCTCTGAGTTCATTTCTCTTCATGAAATTTTGAGTGCTGCTTACTACATTTCTGAGTTCTGCAGGGATAGTTAACGAAATCTCCTGTGTATATTCTGACTGCTCACTACCAAGATTATTGCAAACATCTGGCCTACACACATGGAGATCTTCTTGTGAAGATACATAATTCCTAAAATCATCAAATTGATTTACTTTCCTGTTATTACAAAAATTCTCAGCACCCGAAAGATCTCCCTGAACACTGTCTGCTGACTTTAGGTTAATTCCTTTTGAGCTTACATATTTGTTACTAAGCTCTGTTTCTGACACACCAGCACTGCACCCAGCCCTATCACCTTCCAGCAACATATTGATGACTTCTTGCAGTTGTCCATCATATAACAAAAGTCTCCCTCCAGTGTTGGCATCCATATAACTATTTACCATCAGGTAAGACATAAATAGTTTCTTAGCTTGATCCAGATTATGATGTGCAGGGTCTTCTGTGCCAGAACCTTCATGTTCCTCCTCACAGTCATGAAATACAGATGGCAGAAACTGGTAAGTCGATAACCATTTTGCAGCATTTTTACAAGAAGACTTTAATTCTTCTACATTGGGCATTTTATCTGGTAAAGTCACATTGGTCAAAACAGATACAGTATTACTGTCTATTATCCCTGATTCTGCAGCCTCATCAAGACTGATTATTTCACAAGTTTCTGGAATGTAAAGTGCAGCTATTTTCTTTCTATCATTCAGTATTTTGAGTGCCAGCTCATTTGTAATCATATCTTGGTGCAAAGAAGTTGATACGGGGAATATTTCACCAGTCTGAGGCCAAATTAGTCCCACAAAGCCTCTTTGTGCTTCTAATACCAGCAGAGCACTGGTAGATGATATTAAGTTGCATTGTACAGCTTCATCAACAGTCAAGCGTTGTCCTGAATTTTGACAAAGGATTCCACCAGTCTGAACCTGATGTGTGAGGATCCCACAAGCAGTGCCCTGATCTATCATTCCTTGTCTCATGGCCTCTTCCACAGTCATTCGTTTCCCTGAGTCAGGGTCAATGATTCCTCCAGACATTAACTGAGCACCCAGCAGCCTGAACATTGTTTCCCTGTCAATGAGCCCTTCATGGGCTGCCCTCAAAATAGTTACCCTCCTTCCACATTTGAACACAATTCTCCCTTTTTCTTGTGGTTTCACAGGTAGGAGTCTTAACCCTGTTGCTTCATGTATTATGCTTCTATGAACCATCTGTTCAAGGGAAATTTTCTCAGCACAGTTGGGGTCTATGAGATCTTTACATGTGTCTTGTCTTTCCAGGAGTTTTGCATATAATGCTGGAGAAATCAGGTTTTTCTGGAAAGCATTCTGCAAAGACAGCTTTTCTCCAGTAGATTGCAAAATCAAATACCCACTTGAAAGCTGATTCTCAAGAATTTTAACAGCCAGAGGTTCTGAAATTAGACCTTGTTCTAAAGCTGAAACAACTGGAATATTTGCTAATGATGATTCTGATATAAGCTTCTTTGCATTACTTAATTCTTGCAGCTGCAACAGAATCTGCTCATCAATTAAGGCATGAGCTTTAGCTTCTTCCAAATCATAACACACTCCTAATTCTGGAGAAATTATTCCAGAAAGAATCAGCTGATTCTCGAGCAATCTAATTCCGGTGTCATAGTCAAGAAAACCTCTTAAAATAGACTGAAAGACTGAAAGGACTTCTCCAGTTGTTTGGTCAATGACACCTGCAATGACTTTATTCACCTAGAAGGGAATATAAAAGAAAAACTATCAGTATTTTTGGACTGTATATTTAAAATCTTCTTTGGACTTTGAATGCATGATAAGCATAAAAACATGTACTTACCAGGCCTGGAGGAATGCTGTGAATGTTAGCAGCTCAAATGCGCAAGTGATCTATGTCAGTCACTCAACAGCACACGATGTGATAAAAGATTTAAAACCAACATGCATCTGTGAATTGAAAACCTATGCTTTGCATACATAAACAGGGTTAGTGAAAGACAATAGAAGAAATGATTGCAGAGAGAGCAAATAGAACATATACCTGAAAGGCACATTTTCATGCTATAAATGTCTGTGAAAGGTTAGAATATTTGGAAACAGTATGTGATTCAACACAACCATGCTATTCATGTTTACAGCATACAGCATTTCTGTATATACACTCCACAATATGGAATCAGATACTCTAGCACCAAATATTGCATTTAGTTGGCATGGAAAGCATGAAGTCAGTTTGGCAACATTATCTGAACTCATTACACAGACTCTGCCTCTATATGTATATGAGAACACTCACTTGCAAGATAATTTTTGAGAACTCTATATTTAAGACTGATATCGATTAACAAATATATTCATAGTGTCTCAGAGCTAATTGTATTATGTCCTCCTGTTTTCATACCCAGAAAGACTTTAAGAAAAATGGAAAGTAGATCTCTTCCAGGACATTTCTGAGTGATATATGGGAGAGATTAACATGTTATTTTACAATATCATTTTTGCAGCAGAAACGCAGACTTATCTAGCAGTCAAAGAATGGCTTTAAAGAGAAGAGTTAAGAGATGAATGAATTGCTTATCTTTCTTCATGCAAGGCACACATTATTAAGACTCTTCACAAAAGAAGTCTGATGAATAGAATGCTCATGTGCACAGGTAAGGTCACATACAGTATTTCATAGCAAATACACACCACCTTCGGTCAATTAAATATCAAGTTCCTTCCACACACTGTTAATTGCAGCTTCTTCTTTTTCTGATTATGTGTGGTTTGAAAACCATGCAGTAAATCTCAAGAGAGACTGAAATCTAAGTTTCAATCTTGTTACCTTTTCTTCCATCTTTTCATCACCCAGATGTGCTTCCTGCAGCTGCTTCAAAGCTTCATTGGATAACAAGCTGTAGCTCTCCTGGAGGGATCTAACCTGCTTTTCCATTTCATGTCTCTCTTCATCTGTCATTCTGTTATTAAAAAAAAAAAAAAAAATGGAAGAAGGAGATCTCCGGGTAATTTTTAACTTATTGGGAGTGATCTGCCTTCCTTTACTTGGAAATGAGGAGCAGATAATAGTACAAGCAGTTTGGAAAAAATACAGCCTAATTACAAAGATGTTCAAGAAAGCTACAATCTGATTGCAGTTATTCAGGAAAAGAAGCATTTAACTTTTGCATGGGCCTTTGTCTACTGATTACCAGTCAAGACAGGTAACACAACCAGCAAGGAGTCATGAGATATCTCAGCAATTTAGTATCTTAAACCATCTGTTTTCAGACACAGACGAAACAATCTTGTGACATGTAGTTCACGTACTCATTTACTACAAATTTGTTAATTATTTTGACTTCTAATGAAAATTTAAATACCTAATCTTTTTAAGCTGACCGGAGGTATATAAACCAAATCAAATTCTTGAAATGAACAAAATTGCATCAAGCTTCACCAAATGGGAAGACAAAAAAACCCCAAACTGTACATGAAATGCAATTAGAACTGTAAGGTGAGGACATGATTTCTGTTCAGGCAAACAGTATATATTGATTCAATTAATTTACATTATTTGAAAAATAAAAAATGGCATACTTGTCACTGTGCTTAGCTAAAAATGACTGAGTAGTCTGCAGAGCTTCAGCTATTTGTTCTTTCTTGGTTGACATTTCATGAAGGGAAATCTGAAAAATAAATAACCTGTGTTCAAGACTTCATTATGTACATAAATAAAAACAAACAAACAAACAAAACTGTATTTGTATCTGGGGCTAACCTCAATAATATAAGAACTTGATTTTTTTTAAATACTGGCTATCCTTAGAGCAGTATTATTTATCGGAATGGTATCATTTACATATGGGTAAGTGACATGCCTTTCGATTAAGTAAGATGTTTTTAGAAAACTATTGGGCAAGACAAACAGAATATCTCAAAATGTTATTTGATGGAAAATTAACCAATCATTTAAAATCACTTATTATAACTGGCACAGTTTATAGCAGCTTTATAAACGTTGTGTACGATGGTCATGTTCAAGAAGTCGCTCACCAAAATGACAGATAACAAATGTTTGAAAAAACACATCAGAAGACCACATGCCTTCATGCAATTCAATAACAGAGACAAATGCAACACAAGACACTTGGAGAAAATGAATTATTAATTAATATTCTCCACACTATCAGTTCTGTGTCATCCTCACTAAAAGACTTGCTCTGGTAGAGGAACTTGTGGGAATTTAATCTTCTAACTTTTCTGAGAAACTCCCTGCAGTCTCTTCAAAGAAAAGCACACGTTTCAATTAAATATAGGCAAATTATCAAAAGGGAGTTCTGCAAGCTGGAGATATTTTCAACATAAGTGCTAGATCTCCAGCAAGGTGCTTGGGCCCTTCATTCACCTGGGTTTGGACACAACCAATTCTGTTCTTGTACGTATTGTATCAAAGGGCCCAAACAGTCTCCCTTTGCAATCACCACCAGCAAGCCCCTGGTTGCTGCTTGCACAGGAACCAAGAGAACCACTGCATGCACTATGCAAGAAGGTGATGGGAGCAGGCTGAAGTTCCACTTTACTCAGGGAACCAGTGTCACTGTGGATGCTCTGCGCATCCTGTCACTACTGGCACCAGCTTCTCCTCCCAGTACCTGACTACACCCCACAGCCATCCCAATCTTCTGTGTGAAATGTAATTCAGCTGACATTAGGTACCAAATCACCAGTTTCTACATATTTCTACACAACTTGTCAAGGCACCATTGCTAGTCCGTGGAGACACAAACCCAGGCACCTCTGAAAGGTGCAGCTACCTCATCAGGCCATATTACAAGGGAAACAAAGGCCCTCAGCAAACACCCATCTCCCACAGGAAGCCAGGACAGCCAACTCACAGGTTACTCACTCGAGGCTCAGGCTGGACAGGGGAGATGACACTCACAGATGCCATGGTAAGCTGTCCTAAGGACTTGAGTGCTGGCCCAGCACTGATAAAGGTTTGTGGTGGTGTCATTAACAAGGGTAGAAGAGGACCAGCGCTGAATGCTTTTGCAAATCCTGATCCTAACTACTAGTAATTTACCAATCAATATGTTCAAATCCATACAAGCTTATCTCCTCCTGTAGATATAGGGACAAATTCAGAGCTAGCACTGGTCCTCTCTGAACAAGCTACGAGCTGCAGTGGTCATCAGGACTGCCAACATTCCCAACAGCAAGCCGGATTTATGCACATGATGCTCCATACTGGCAAAAGAATGCATCACCAAAATAAAAACACAGGAACAGGCGGCCAAAATTATGTTTGCATGATGACACATCCAGCTTTACTGAGGGATGTGGACAAGACACTGCTCTGTCCCTCTGCTGCTCAGTGTGCAGGTTCACCTGCTGAAACCTTTTTAGGTGTAACTAAGCTATTTTATGGGGCAAGCCTAGCAGAGGAGGTCCTAGAAATGACAGGAAACTTCACAGATAGAAATTTATGGTCAGAGTTACAACTGTACACAGTGACAATGTCCTTTTAAATACAAAGGCATCAAGATGAGCCATTCCAACAGCCTATGGACTAGTCGGATAACATAGAGGCCTCAGTTAACAGCTGCTGTACTTCCTGGGACAGCAGTTTTGGCTATCCCCTAAGAGGACCCCTCAGATTAAATTTTGAAAAGCAAATAAATAGAAACTCAGCCCTCAGGCCCCTCCTACCAACTTTCTCCCTCCTGATGCCCAAAAGGCTGTCCTGACAGGGTGCACTCTCCCTCTACAAAGGCTGAAAAATGGTGTGCAGGGTCCAGTTTCTCTAAACTGATATTTTGCAGTGTCAGAATATGTCACACGCTAAGTCTGTAAAAAGCAGTGGGAGCTTATTCTTGAGTAATATGCTTGTGTCCCTAAACATTGATGTTTATTTATTCAACTCACAATCAAATGTGAAATTATGTCCTGAAGAAAATGTGGATGGCGATTTGTAGGGGAAAAAAAAGTGTTTATGGATTATTTTGGCATTTTAATCCATGCAAAAACCTAAAAATAGGAAGTGGTGCTTTATCAAAGACATCTGTGTACCTGCTGCTTAGGTAAATCTGTCTTTTCAGCCTTTTCTCCTTCTTCTTTGCTGAGTGTTTTGCTGAGGTTTGACACCCATTTCAGTAAATCTCCAGCTTTCTCAACATGTTCCTTCTTTTCCTCTTCCATTGATTTCTGATGAGTGCCATGAATTGTAAAAAAACATGTAAATGTAAATTGCTGAAATATGTAACAATAATGTCCGTAGAAACACAATTCTACCACAATGGCATTATTATCACCACATAAACATAAAATGATTTTTTTTATTTACCACCACATGCATTACTATGACACTTTGATGTAGGAACAAAAATGCCACATAATTATAGACATTAACAAAATAATACCTCAAGCGATTTGTAATTATGATAAAGGTGCTTATTCATACACACATACAATTATTATAAAATGACTGATAGCAAGAAAAAGCATAGCTTCCCAGCCATTACTCAGCAGATAAAATCTAAAAAACATTTGCATATAAACTATCTTTGAATTGCTGCCTTTGCATTACCCTCAGGTAAGGATATGTACAACCAGCACAGCATAACAGTATTTTGCAAATTATGCACATAGATTACCAAATTACAATTAGGAAGAATACATTGCTTTTATGTCTACAGAAACAAGAAAAATAAAATAAAATACTGAGACATTGAATCTTTTTCTGCACAGGAAAATATGCTCCTTTTCATATAAATACAATCTGTTAGGTGGACATTTATCAATACTGAGAAATTCCATGTATCACAAGTAGAAATGCAAACATTTTATTTCAATGGATTTTTTAAAATTTGATGTGTTATTATAATTAATTTGCCTATTAGAGCAGAAAACAATTCTAAAAAAAAATAACCTGAAATGAGAAAAAAACTCGGGACAGGGCACACAACTTTTTGGTGTAAACAGCCCATTAAAATTAATGAAATACCAGCGTGAGAAAAAGTACTGATGCATGTGTGCTTACTGCACTGCAGATTTAATCTTGTATATTTTATTGCCACTCTTGTAAAACAAATGGTATCTGAAAACTGATTTGTGATTTTAAGTAACAGGTCACATGAAATACTACACTGTGTTCACTCAAAAAATGGGCAATCCCTCTCAATCTTTAATGTAAGAATATGATTGTTGTCTCACCTAAATCTACCCACTTTGCACTAATATTAACTTCACCAACCTCAGTATAACTTCTCATTTACACTATCTACATGTAAGGTAATGACAGACAAGGCCTGCCGGTGAAGACTGAACACATAGACTGCATTTTGAAATTATGAATCTGCCTATCTATAAATTTCAGTTTTGCAATAAGTAACATCTAATTCCAGTTTCAGTGGCTTCTGCTTAATAGTTGTTCATAATAATTAGTTTTACAGCAACTAATTAATGCTAGAAAACACCATTTATGATTTTCCATAAAGGCCATCACAGATCTTTTCCTTAACAGGTTTTAAAGCAGAGCTTTATAGTGAGTACTTATATTTTTCGTCCACTATGAATTATAGTAAAGACTGGAAATTCCTGTTTTCATAGGCTGAGCTGCTTCTAACAACCGCAGCCCAGTGTGACAATCAAAAACAGCTCTATCTAAAGCTTCTTTGTAGGTTATCTTCTTCTTAGTTTTGGGGCATGTTAAAACTTTATTATGCAATTTTTCATCCTTCATCTTTGTAGCTGTGATAGCATCAATAATACCATTTTTAATTGCATCTTCCATAGTTAATCTGGAATGAGATTTTGGATCTATCAAGCCACCAGTCAAGTACTGATACTCCAGGCAGCGCATGCCCATTTCTTTGTCTATGGCACTTATATGCACAGCTTCAACAGCTGACATAATAGTGTTCCTAACAGGATGAATGATCCCAGTAAAGATCAGCTCACACTGCTGGATTTGCTTGGCACAACCATCATCAATTAACTCCCTCTGCAAAGCTTCTGAAACACTGTACTTTTTTCCTGTAAATGGATCAATTATCCCTCCTGTACTAACCTGAGCTTCAAGACATCGGAGTGCAGTAACTCTATCTACCAAATTTTTGCGTGAGGCTTTCAAGACTGGAATTCTTTCATTGGTTTCAGAAAGCCAGAACCCAGCAATAGGACTGTTTAAATCCTTATTTGGCTGTGAACTGCTAACTAAAATATCACCAAACTCATTAACTGTGATTAAGCCCTCCTTATATTTGTTGACTAACGCTCTGTCAATTCTACCCTGATTTAAGGTCTCCTCAATATTAAACTGTACACCCGTTTTAAGATCTGTAAGCAAAAGAAAAGAATTGCCATCAGAGTCAAAACACGTAGATTCCTTCCAATCAAATTCCTGTTTTGAAAGTTCAAGATATGTAGCTTTATCAATATAATTTTTTTGATAAGCCTCATATGAAGTCATTTCAGTTCCTGTGTCAACATTTACTACAGAAGTTTTATGACTTTTCTCTGCTGATGGGCTGCTTATTTTCCTTTCACCAACTGGAAGCAGAAAGCATTTACTGCTTATGCTGAACACACACATTTTCAGCAAATCACAGTAGTACATAGCTTTCCTGTTATTTGGATTGTGGAAACATTTTGCATTACTTGAAGGTTCATGCAAAAATTTTAAAATGGTGTTATTAAGCAAGCCAAGCTGCACGGCGGCTTCTGGAGGTACACGAACACTTCTCACAGGATCAATAACCCCCCCGCTTGCAATTTGAGCCTCAAGGATATTTTTACCTTTTTGTCTTTCTAAAATTTGAGCTTCCACAGCCTGAAACACAGACAGCACCTTCCCAGAACAGCAATAACCCAAAACAGCTTTCTCTGCCTCAAGCAGTCTACTCTTGAATTCACTGTCTGCAAGCCCTCTAACAACTGAATCATCAACAGAGAATTTCTGACCTGTCGTGGGATCAATAATAAAACCAGTAGCTGCTTGGGCCTCTAAAAATGCTAATGCCAGTGCTTTTCCTATGATCTTCTTCTTTGCTGCTAGAGCAAAAGAGATTATCTCTTTGCTGGATTCAAGGTACAGCCCAGCTATAGCTGTAGGCTTAGTTAAAAATTTTTCAAGACTTTTCTGAACCTCATCAATACTTTTCTGCCCTGAAATGAGCTGCTCAACAGTGAGCCTGTCTAAAAGTTTAACTTCAGTCAACTGTCTGGCAGTTACATCACGTCGGAGACCTTGAAATTTAATAGTATCATATTCCTCTGTAAAATATTCCAGCTGAGTAGCATCATCAACAGTTCTCAAAACCTCTTCTCCTAAGAAAGAGCTCATCTTTGCAAAGTCTTCTTTCCTAAACCCTTCGGAAGTTTTGTATCCCTGAAACATTCTCTCTTCATTACCAAAAGTCTTGTCATTTTCTTGGTTTAAGGTTGTGACTTCAACATGCATGTCATAGTGCTTGTTCTTCACTATCTGTAAATAGGAAGTTTTTGACACAGTGAGAAATACAACTGCAGACTATGCTATACATAATTCACTCCTAAATCCACCACCAGAGAAACCAAAGGGAGAACTTGAATGCAAGTCAGAAAGGAGAACTGCTACTAGAATTGGCGAGCAGAGATATCTAGAGAGCTTGAGTTTTGAAGTGCATTTGCCATTTCAAATATTTATTCAGTAACAGGAACATGACTAGACTAAGCATCAGTAAATGTTGTTTGTTTCTATAAGAGCTTACTGCTGTTAATCAAGGCTTACTTTGATCAATAATGATAAAACAGTGTATGTGAATTCCTATTTTCAATGCAAACTTTTAAAATAATCTTTCTTAGACATTAACAAACTTGGTAGTAAGTTCTAACATAAAGCTTTTTGTGTTATTTAAGACAGAAGGGGTTCCCTTCACCCAGGTAGAAACATTAGAAATATTAAACAGAATAGTAATAAAGCATAACTAAAACCAACCAACCAAACTGACTAGTAAAAAGCAGCATTAAGAAGGCAAACCCTCAGATAATGTAGTGTGTACCTCCAAGGGATGCAGTTTTACCACTCCTAATTCATGTTTTGTGTCTTCTCCATGTCTAATGGTTTGCCTGGAACTGTGTAGGTTCCTGTTTCTCAATGTGTCCCTTTCAGATGCTCCAGAGATTTGGCTTGCTTTATCAAAAGTTATCTGGAACTGCGTACTCATCTGCGAAACAAACTCTGTAAAAGACTGAGAACTTGAATCTTCTAATGATTGGTTTATGCTTGACATCTGAAACTGCACCTCTCTCGGTATTGTATCATCAGCACTCACGTACAATGTATTTTCTTCTATTTGATCAGATTTAAAACCTGATCTCTCCTGTTTCTGCCTTAACAAAGGTGAGCTTGGTTTTGTATGTGGAGGAGGCTGTTCAAATTCTTTAGCTGCAGTCTCACTCAGGTAATTGAAATCATTCCCTCTTCTCTCACAGCTCAATTTAAATCCAGAATCTTGGAGCTTATTATTTTGCTGAACTTCATTCTGAAATGAAAGAAACCTGTGCTCACTCTCCCTGACCTGCAGATCCATCTTCTGTTTCAAGCTCTCAACCATGCGCTTCTGCACTTCCAATTCTTCCTCAAGTTTCCTGCACTTCTGGTGATAGTCCATTTCTGCCTGCTTCCCTTGCTGTAGCTGTTCATGACATTTTTTAAGCCTTTCTTGCAGATCTTCCATTTGCCTCTTGTACAACATGATGTTTTCCTCAGCCATATGCTTTTCTTGCTGAAGAGCAACACATTCTAGTTTTATACCAGAAATGTCCTTTTCTGTGATGCTATGGGATTCCAGTAGTTTTTCCACTTTTTTCCTAAATTCCTCTGCAGAATGTTTAAACTTAATGGATTCTTCCTGAAACAGAATCATCTTCTTGCGCGCCATCTGTTCATCCAGAGTTTTCTGATGGAGTTCATCCTGCAATTTTTTTAATTTGCTACTCAGTTCTTGTATATGAGCTTGTTGTAGTGCTATCTTCTGCTCACTCATTCTCTTTTCCATAGTTAGAGCATTCATCTGAGCATGTAAATTTTTAACCTCCCGGTCAATGCTAAGGGTGGAAGCATTTTGTTTATCACATTTTTGTTTATAGTCACTAGCTAAGTCTTTTGTTTTTGCAAGATCAACTTCTAGGCTTTTGATTTTACATATGAATTCTTGCTCAATTATTGTTTGTTTGTGCAATTGTTCATTTGTTGTACGCAATTGTTCTTTGAAACCATCTGCTAGAGCTTTTAATGAATCATTTTTCCTCTGAATAGTTTGCTTTTCCAAAGCCATCTTCTCTGATTCAGATTGAATTTGCTTCATCAGTAGTTTTGTTTCAGTATTCCATTTATTGAGGTCTTCTATCTGTTGTTTCAATGTTTCTGACACCTGATTGCTTTTGGTTAATTCATTCTTCAGCATCTGAATTTCATGCTGGTTTTCTTTCTCTACTTTCGTTTTTTCAAGCAACTGTTCTTTAATTTTCTTATATTGGTCTTGAAGATTATTTGCTTCTCCTTTGCATGACTGTGTTCTGTGTTCAGCTGCCAGCTTCTCTTTTTGAAGAGAACTGATTTGTGAATTTAAATGCTTGATAGTGATTTCAGTTTTTGTCTGTGATCTGGTTAATTCCTCTACTTCTCTTTTTAGCTGTGTCTTTTCTTGCTGAACAGATTTCAGGTCCTCCTGATAGTTCATCTTAATTTTCTTAAGATCAATATTTTCTTGCATCACCTCTTCAGCTTTACCTGTGGTTCTCTGTAGCTGCCTTTCCAGTTCTTTCAACTGTTGTAAATATCTCTGCTCTTCTTGATCTTTTTCCTCAAATTTAATTTTTAGGCATTTAAGTTCATTGTTGACTTTATCCAGTTTTTCTTTTAATAAACGAGACTTTTCTTCTGTTGATGATTTTTGAAGCTCAATTTCATTCAGTTCATATTTCAGGTCTTTAATAGTTTTATCAGCTTTTTTGTTAGCAAGGGTCAGCTCATCTATCTTTTGTTTAAGCTCTTCTACTTTTTTGGCTTCTAGTTTCTTTTGGAAACTCATGATTTCAGAATCAATCCTACACTGGCTGCCTTGCCCAGCTGTGAAAGTTGGCAGGGAAGTTTCTCTAGTTACAGAGTATGTGCCTTCAACAATCTTCCTTCTGGATTCAGTTCTCTCTCTCTCTTGCAGCTTTATTTCTGATAGGTTCCCTTTAAAGTCAAGATCTTGTTCCATTTGCTTGATGAGTTTCATAAGTTTCTCTTCTCCATCTGTTTTTTTCTTCAGTTCCTGCATCAAGGTTTTTTTTTGTTTCTCTAAATCATGAAGATTAGTATCTTTCCTTCTTAGAAGCTCTTCAAGGTTTCTTCTGGTAAAAGTGCTTTCTTCTATTTGATTTCGAAAAGCACGGAGGTTTTCTTCCAGTATACTTCTTTGAGTCTCTGCCTGAAAAATGAACTGCCTTACACACTCCAACTCCTGCTCTGCATCTGCTTTCTCTTTTTCAATGCTTTCTAGGTCTATACGACACTGCTTTGCCTCTTGCTCAGCCTTGGTCTTCTGAAGACAGATCTCCTCCATGTCTTTTTGCTGCTTCTTCAGCTCTTTTTCTGCAGCTTCTCTCACTTTAGGGAGTTCCTGTTCCACTTGAATTTTTTGTTTCTTCATATTCTCCAACATCTCCTCAAGTGTTTTTACCTTTCCTGTGAGTTTTTTATTCTCAGCAACTGTGCTATTTTGCTGTGCCATTAGATCTGTATATGCCTGACGTGTGGATGCTTCCTTATTCTTTAAAATCTGTAAAAGAAAAAGGTAAGTTGGAATGCACTTTTTTAATACAGCATATGGAACATATTAGGCTCTTAGAAAAGCAGAAGGGAAAATACTTACTCATGTATATATGGTATGTCCAGAAAGCATGATGAGCAGTTCCCACCACCATCACCTTCTCTTGAAGGCTTCAGGAAGTTACCATTAGCCAAATATGAAGCCCTTGACAAAGACATCCACAAAGTGAAGAAGTCCTGAAGCCTTTCACTTCAGTCAGATGCCTCTTAGCAGAAAGCAACACCAAACAGCTCGCATAGGCTTTCTCTCCAAATTAACAGGTAGAGCAAACAATGAGCCAAACACAGTGTGCAAGAGCAAAAGGAGAAAGTGGCCTACCATTTCTCAATCAATTCAGCAGGTGCTGAAAGAAGGATTTAAGCTTGCAACCACAAATGACACAGAAAAGTTTGGAAATCCCCTCTAAGAAAAGAAACAGTATCTAGAGTTAGAGCCAAGATGCAGCAGCTCCAGACAGAGAAGCATCCAAACCCCAGTACTCCACAGTGTGCTCCCCAGTCCCAATGCCTCCACTGGCACAGCTGGGGCACTAGTAAGAGCACAGCTGTTCTGCAGTGCAGACACAGAAGTGTAAACATGGTAATTAGGAAAATCCTAATGAAAACCAGTTGGCTAGTAGTCTCCATATACTGGCAGATCCAGAACAAGTCTTTTAAGAAAGATGTGTAATCACCTGTAATAATATGGTTGCAACTATACGTACCTTGTCTTCATTAGCACTGTTGTGGTGCTAAGTTACCAAGTGTGAGCTAATCAGAACACACCTATATTCATTCCTATGATCATACAAACAGGGCACAAAGCATAATGACAGCAATGTTTTCAAACAAGCAAACTGCTGGGTTACTTAAAAGTTACCAGATTTACTCAATTTTTGATATGATATCTGAGACATTTCCTAAAAGGCTAATGCAAAGGCAGCTTCTTCAGTTCCTCTCCAATATTTCCTTGTATTATTATTTTGAACAGCCCCCAATAGAAACAAAACATTTAAATTGACTTATCAGTCTCTTATACTCACATAAACACAAAATCTAATGTATTGTGCTTGAAAAAGAAGACCTAAAAATATAGATACAGTCACAAACTGTATCTTAGATTTCCTTTTTCTAATCAACACGCTGAGCATCAGTTGGGTGGAGAAAAGGATGGCAAATGTTAACATAAACATAAAAACTAATGTCTAAGAACTTTAAAAATTTAAGCATCTCAAAATGCACAGTAATTGATGCATAATTAGCATATTCATTGTTTAAATTATGTTCAATCAACCTTAAATCACTTGACCTTGACGTATTTTGCAATTCAAATGTTGATTTGCATTGATTTAGAATCATTCTTAGATTAACTCTTTCATTTGCATTGCACAAAAACTCTGGTACCTTAATAATAGTTGTGCTCCTTTTCTCTTCATTATCTTTGTCTCTTTTTTTTTGCCTTTCTTTTTTTTCAAATGAGGCTTTTATGCCTACTTTTTCATTGAATGCTTTCTGGTGTCCAGTGGTTTTTCGAGGGAACTTTGTGCTATCACCCTCATCTCTACTGTCTACTTCTGAAACTAGCAATAAATCTTTATATTTCTGACCCTGTTCTAACCTGTCTTCTCCACTCTGCTTCTTCTCACTTCTATTTATGTTGTGCAAACAATAAATGTTACCCTGTGGTATTTTCTTCATGCTTACTTTCTCATTGTGACTCAAAATCTTTTTTGCTAGTTCATGTTCTGATAATGGAAAAAAATGCCCTCCTCCAGAAAAAATTCCTGAGAGACCTAAATTTGCATTTAAATCACCAGCACTTCCTACCAATCCTGTACCTAAATGTTGATCATTCTCCACAGGTGACTCATGAAAATTTAATGGATAAGATTCCGAGACTTTTGCTGGACAGTGACTCTCTGAAATATTTCCTGAAGAAACAGCCAACATTTCTTGCACTGTCTTCTTGATTTCATTTGAATTTAAATTTGATTTTTCTGGGATTTCATTTTGTACTAGGAAGTAACCTTTATCCCGAGATATTTTCTGCAGTTTGTCAGTGTCCCTTTCAACATGACAATAAACACTTGGACTGCTCATAGATTGCAAATTTAACTTCATTTTTTCACTTCCACTGTGCACTGTCAGCTCTCTGAAAGAGGATGCAACTTTCTCTAAAGATGTTGCATCCCCTGCACCTGAAAGAGAATCACCTTTTTCACCACACACTTGAAACTCTCTGTCTTCAGATTTTAAAGTATTATGGCTTTTGCCTTCTGTAGAGCAATGATCTTTACACTGACATTCAAAATGAGTTCTCTGTGAAAAATTTTGCTGTTCATAAGGGCTGATACCCAAGGCCTGCTTTCTAGTTCTTGGACTAACTTCAGCTTTCTTTATTGTTAGCTCAAAATCAGTTTCTGATTGCATCTCACATTCTTCCTTTGTTAAAGCATCACTCCCTGCCTCTCTTGATTTTTGTTTTCCTGTGGTTTTGCATATCATTTCCACTTCAGGCAACTTCTTTGATATTCCTTCTGTTTTCTGTCTCTCTCCATTAGCAATCTGCTCATTTAACATTTCACCAGGATCATTGTTCACACTCACATAAATCTCAGTTGAAACAAAACAATCTTTTCTGCCATTTTTTTCTTCTTTACTTTGATTACCAAAACCCATTAAACTCTCCTGCCCTGTATGCAGCTTACTGTCTCTGTTGCCACTAATGCTACTTTCTTGACCACTGAAATTTAGGCGTTGCTTTAATGTTCTATCAGTTTTGATCTTATCACATCTCTCTACATTTAATTTTCTTCTGTTCATTTCCAATTTATTTTCTGTGTATTCAGATCTATTGGAAGAGTTCTGTTTTTGCAAATATTCCACATCCATCATGCTTTCATTAGGTTTCTTTTCCTCTCTCAATTCAAGAGCTTCATTACTTCCCGAATGTTGAAAGACTTCAGCTGACTTCACGGGTTGCTGGGGTTGATTCTCTTCTGGTAAACTCTGAGCATGACAGCACATGGATTAAACTGAGATATGATGGAAAGTATCTTATTTTTTCCTTATTCTCTGCTTTCTTAATGCCATTACTGAGAGGTAGGAAAAAAGACTGGCATAAAAGAAAATCTTGGAATGATCACAGACTTCAGAGGTCTGTGAAGAATTTTTCTTCCCAGAAGAAAAAAAAACAACTCATTCCTCTTTTGAAAAAGATCATTCTTTTTCTGATTTGCTACCCTGATTAAAAAGAAAAAAACCCATTATATTATTTTGAGACTGGAAACCTGCTTAGGTTATCTTCAAAGAAGCTACCAAAGATTTAGAAGGCCGACAGGGAGTAGAGGAGGAAAGGAAGATGGGGGGTACTTGATTTCAAAAAAAGCAATCCTGGAGACTCAGAGCAGACTGAAACTCAAAACATTTTGTAAGATTCCACTTGTTCTTGAAGAACATGAAGTCTACTGACATTCACAGATTTCTTGATCCTTGTTCTTTGACTGACTTTTTATACTTGATGCCATTAGCATTAGTCATACTAAATCCTCAGTTAAAATGGCTGCTTATCAACAAACATTATGTATTTCCATCAGTTTGCTCCACCACTTGATGATGCCCAAAGATACATGCTGTTGTCAGTGTTGGTTCAGAGGTATTCAATAGCAAGAAAAGCCAATAAAGACAAAATCAGCACCAGAATTATATAACGTTCATTTAAGAACTTTTTGTTTCTGTAACAGTAACATTAAAATTTATACCCATATGGTAGTGTTCTCCAATTTTATCCAATTTATGAAGTTTATACTAAAACAATGTCGTCCTTAAAGAATGACTATATAATTTCTTTCTGAGAGACAGTTTTCCAAAAAAATGTGAAAAATTTAGAAGGTTGTTTTTTCTCAATTATTTGGAAGGTTTGCTCTGCAGCAAACATGTATTTTGAGTAATTTGTCTGCCTAATTCCAATAACCTACTTTTGCTAGTAAGATCAAACTCTAAGCATAAATAAAATGTTGTTTGAACCCAAGGAATCAATGCAGTAGAAAGGCAGAAGGAAAAAAATGAATGGGTCAAACTAACTTCAGAAATCAATTAAGAGGGCATCTCATCTCCCTGTTGAAAGAACTTCCTTGTATGTTGTTAAGTGGACCAGAACGCATACTATGAAATATTAAAAGGCCTACATAGGGTATACACAGTCAGTTTGCCTTCATCTTAGTGTCTGCTTTTACCCAAAAGACCAAGCCCCAGGGTATTAAAATTGAAAGTATTAGTATTTACATTTAAACTACATCTCCATCAGAATTTAATGAATCATATGTTCTTTCTAGGTGGAAGAACTGGTATGTATGGATGTACAGGATTTTGCTTATCTGAATCATAACAGTGTTAACACTGCTACATTTCTGTATAATGTGTGCTGCATAAGGAATTCTAGTTTTCCACATCTGCTGGTAACTTTGTGAATTATTGCAACAGGTGTATTGCTCTTTGTTTGCTTAGATATTCTTTTTGTTTGGTTGACTGACAGAGAATGACCTACCTCTTCCTCTTCCAGTCTTTTCAAAGAATCACCTGCAAACTTAATGTATTGGGTCATCAAGGTCACTAAAGCAGTGTACCGAGTCCGTAGATCCATGAACTGTAGAGAAACAAAAATGGGGGGTAGGTGTCATAGAGGTAAATACTCCCATTAAGCTTGAAAGAAGTGATAGACACTGCTCTAGAACCTATCCCAATTTTGATTTCAAAATTATGACTGTGGAATCCAAAGTTCTGATTTTGATTCCAAAGTTCAATGCTGTCAACAAGGCGCACTTGAACAAATATATCCTAAGGATCTATGAGGAGATCCATAAGGAGAAGAAACAGAAGAAAATGTTTTGACTTCACAGTCGCTTGATTCTTCCCCCGGTAAGAAAAGGTCTTAAGAGGGGCAAGCCGTGCTTGTCACTATTCCACTCTCTTAACAGGTATCAGGGAGACAGATTTATCTTTCTCACCCAAATGAGGCTGATTTGCCTTAGAATCTAGCAAAGTCTCCTGATATGGAAGGCTTTACTATGGTCAAGATGAACTTCTTGCTTACTGTGATCAAGATCCAGTCCAGAGGTAGTTCTAAACAGTTTTACTGAGACACAATTCTCAAACAGCTTTCTATAATTTGGGTGACTTGCTTTAATCAGCTGCATTATACTGTCTTGTTACTGAAATGCAGCATAACAAACAAGAGAATATTTGTTATACCATGTACCTAGAGAAAAAACCCATCTTTTTTAGATTACCATATTTAATCATTAGTAAACCCATTAATAAATTATTGTGTTTACTCTGTTTTAAGCAAAGACTCACATTTTCCTGTCATAAGAAACCCATTTACCTCTTGAATAATGAAGTCTGATGAGCTTTGCATTCTTCGGCGTTTTACTGGGGATTTTTGTTGGGAGTCAACCATAGCTCTGTAGGTCATGGTCTGCAACTCATAGTCCTGTAAAAGAGAAAATACACAAAATCGTTGGCATTAAACATGATACTGACACTAAAAAAATAGGATTATAAGTGTAAGGTTATTGTTACCTTCACAGCAGCTGAGTATTGTTCTGAATACTTCTGGCATTCATCTATTTTGCTTTGTTTCATTTCAATCTCAGAAACCAGCATCTGTAAAATATGAATGTACATTTTCACCTTAAAAAGTTATTTTTATTGCTATTATAATTAACATTTCTACTTTATCTAACAGTGTCTAATATAAATAGATGTTTCGCTAACATCTACATTATCAAACATTCAATATGCTCCCATCCATGTGTGTAGAAATAATTATGCTCAAGCCTATCTCCTCAGCTTTATCAGGTTTACAGTACAGAAGTAGTGAAAAAACCTGCCAGGTTTAATAGTTGGTGAATGAACTCAAAACAAAATCAGTAATATATCCTTTAATGCATATAATTTATTATCCTATTTAAACTGCATTTCCTTCTTGCAGGAGACAGATGTTGAGTTTAGCTCTGCTTCCATGAAAATATTTCTACATTCATAAATCAAAAAAAAGCAGCACTGAATATAAAATCATGTGATGAGTCCAGAAATTTTAAGGTTTTGATGTTCTTGCACACCTTGAGGACCAAACAATCTGGTCTATAAATATTCATGGCTGCATTATAAACACAACATCATAAAATCTGGTGATTACTTGGAGTTTTACAGTAAGGGCTGATGGATATAAGCCACTCATATTAATAAACAAGACTGAGATCACTGGTATTGTAATTCATTGGTCAGCACTTACAGCAGTGCTTTCCCACAATGACATCCCCTTCATACCTTATGTTGGTTCAATTGTTTAGCCAACGCTTTGCTATTTTCAGGATGTATTTCTTGAATCTTTCGCTGAGTATCTTCCACTTGTTGAATCCAAGTGTCCAAAGAATTGTAAGTGTCTTTATAATACTTCAGAGATTTATTAATACCTTCTAAGTCACGCAACCTGATTTTATTTTAGAAGACAAATCAAAGGGGAGAAGACGATTATTAAAGACAAAAACTACAACACTAAGGCAAATACAGCTTTAAAGGCTTCAAATACCTTAGCTCTGCTACAGTTCACAGTATAAACATACTAAAATAACACTAATTAAACAGCAAATTCACTTCTCAAACACCAGGGCTCCCAGTTTGATGAAGTCTTTCCATTTGTCATAAAGGACATCCAGGAGAGATCCTACTACACAAGAAACTCTATATATCCCTCATTAGTGTATTCAACTTCTTGAAACTCCACAAGCACAGGAAACCCCAAGAAAGAGGAAGGGCTCTGCTACAGCAATCAGCTCTGTTACAAGAAGTGAGAGTATTTCAAATGTGACCTATGAATGGATGAGGAGTGTGCTGTGCTGGAGACAAGTAGTGGCTTACCATACTCTCCATGCTTCCCACAAAACAGCAGGGGTTACACTAAAACTAAAGCCTGCAAGTATGTTAATGTGCAAAAGTAATTGAACACGTACATCTAATTTTAAATCATGTTTTTGACCTGAAAATAGAGTTTTATGTATTTCTTTAAAGTCATTTCCACACTGAGGGACATACTGACAGATTTTCTTTCATGATCCTCACACTGTCACTTGTTATTGTGGTGTGATTTTGGTGGTTGCTTGGTGCAGAGCCAGAAGTTAGACTTGATGATGCTTGTGGGTTCCTTCCGACTCAGGATATTCTATGATTCTACTTAAAAGATCATATAAATATGAGCACTCAACACTGAAGAATAAACATACTAATTAAACAACTTTTACAGTTTGATTTGGAATGAATACTTTGAACTGCTCTAGTGTTGTTCTTAAGATGGCAAAAGGAGACTAAAAAAGAGCAAGCAAAGGAAATTCTATTCCTCAGGTTTCATACTCAGGCATGCTTCAAAGCTAATAACCATGAAAAAGGGAAAGGATCATGATAACTGCAGCCAATATTTGTACATACTTTTTGTGTAATGATCATCAGTGTCAAGCTGCTAGGAAGAAGCAGAGATAATATTTGCAGAAAGCAGCTTGTTTACAGCTCTGTGCTGCAGTTACCACAATCTGTCCTATTTACACCAGAAGCCACTTATGTATTAGCAATCATTTTTCAGCACTTTCTGTTCAGGATACAGTCCTGGGAGGAGAACATGTGGTTCATACTTACTCTCTTGAAGAAATAAGGACACCTCAGTACCTCACAAAACTACTGTTTAATCATTTAAATTATGTCACGCTTACACTGATGAAAAATCAGAGGTGGAACTTAAGCTAGCCATTCTGCAGCCAGCTTTAAATGAGTCACCTTTTGCCCATCTTCCTTCTAACTTCCAGCAATGTTAACTAGACACAACTGAACTAGTTAATTACAAGTGAACAACTTCAATATTGCACCTGAATGCATATTCACCCCTTAGAAAGGGAGGACAAAAATGTGACAGGTGGTTGTGTGAACTTTTCCATCAACAGCACTATCTTCAATGCTCTTGTTCAGGGTTTCTATAATGACAAACTAAATTTTAAAGGAAATAGATTCAGACTGTACAGTACAGAATTAATCAGCTTGCTCATACTTTTTCCTTCAGTCTCCTTTACATACAGGAAATAGAACTGTAGAGACTGAAGAATAAAGCATTTCCAGGAATGCCACATATGGACATCTTCAGAAATATGGGTAGGTGTGTTCGGCTGTATGTGCACATCTGTGTAGGCACGTGCACTTGAGCAAATTTTTTCAGTATTGACAGTAAAGGGCTAAATTTATAGCACTATCCTGGATATTTAAAAAAATAAAACGCACTTCACCAAAAAGTTATTGCACCAAAATTATCACAGAAGTCAATGGAAACTAAGAAATTCTAGACTTAACACTTGAGTAATTAAAAGCAAATTAACATGAACCCAATCATAACTGATGGATCAGCTCATCAATTTAGCCCATCAGAACTAATTATGTGGAGAAACAGATGGTATTTCCATAGGACTGCCTGCCATTTCTGCAGGTTTGTTTTTTTAAGAAAAAAAGAAAATTCATCTTATCAGTAAGTAGTAAGTTTCTGGATCTTTTTCATCTTTTGGAGCTTAATAGTCACAGACATTTCCAGTGGAGAAGTAAGGCAATGCTGTCAACTGCAAAACAAAGGTCTTCATCCCAGCACATTTCAAAAACAGTTCAGAAAACTATTCAGACCCGTTTTAACATTAATTTCTGATTTTTTTTCTCAGAAATTTAAAAAAAAAAACAACAGTATAAAACATGAACAGATTATAATAAAAAATCATACAAACCTATTTTCAATTTGAGAATGAACATTTTGCCACCTCTCTGCCAACTGATCAACTTTTTCTTTATGCCAGTCAAAGTCAAGATCACGTTCCTTGTGCATTTTAAACATCTGATCACTGATCATCTTTGCCTTCTGCAGTTCATCCTCTAAGGCGTGGAATGTTTGCCTTTTCTCATCTACTTCAGATCTCCATTGCTAGTAGGTGAAAAATAAAAAGTTGTAAATAACTCCTAAATTATGACACTATTTTATAAATTAGTATTTTACCTGAGTAAAATGTATATTTCATATTTTACTTCTGCTTGCTCAAATACTCAAGTGGCACCGGAATGGGTGCGATGCAATAAACTGCAAAATAATTCTAAGTAACAGCAATCCCCACAACGCACAGATCAAAACACAGACATAAAATGAACACACTCACCTTGTAAACTACAGCTTTCAAAACAAATTATTAGGCAGATCCCAATCATTCTATCTAGCAGAAAAGCATTACTTACAACTTGCAATATCAAAATGAGTTATATACAGCAAACAAAAGATGCTGAACTTCAATCTTTCAAATTTCTCAAAGATATCTGCCAAACTTCCTAAAAAACTCTGATTAGCACACCAAAGCAGTAGCAAGAATGTTACTGTGGTCAAATTTACAGAACATAAATATGTTTATGTTACCTCAAGCATATGCTACCTTCTGAAGAGAAAAGAAAATCTTACTGCAGCATTAACAAGCGTCACTTTTGGAAATTCAGATACTTCAATGCATTTTTCAACAGCAGGAGCAAGCTTTCAAACTATCCAAATCCTAATGTTTCAAAGCTGCCACTTTTTTCTGAAATGTCAATCCTAATACCTCCTAAAACTAAATACACAAGCCAATGTTCGATACACTATAGAGTGCAGCATAGCCAAATCAGGTATTACAAGACAGACAGTTTTTGTCTTTTTTTTTTGATTTGCCAATGAAAAGGCATCAGCCAGCTCTTACCTTTAATGTACCCATCAGATTTTCAATATTGTTTTTGTCAGCCGTTACTGCCTCTTCTTCACACAACTTAGTTTCATAGTGTTTTACTAATGACTCTGCTGTTTGGGTGTTCGTCAGCACCAAATTTATAGTTTTTAATCTGAAAAACAGTGACCCCCTGTTAAATGAACCATCAATACCAACACACAACACCCTTGTGTTTTTCAGCCTTTTCATGTCACAGGTTACCCCTTTTATACAATGTTAAAATGTTAACTCCCTTTTCCTTTATCAGTATTACTCATTTGAATAATTTTAATTTAAGAAAAAACTGTAAACTAAAACATGTGACAGAAGACAGCCTAGTACATACTTATCTATGAAAATGGATGACATGGAGTAAACTTGGTTCATGTTTTGAATAACAACATTGAGCTCAGAGCGTAGTGTAGGGACCGAAGGTGAACCAGCAGCTTGACTGAAAAACTCTTCACATTTATCTGTGATGACTCCCAAGTCATCCTTTAGTCGATCCAGTTCTTTCTTCAGTTTCTGTAAAATGAAAGGTGACTGATAGTGCTTTCATGCTACATCAACCTGATATATATTCTACATATCACTATGAGTACAGGTCTGCCCTCCTTTGTTTCTTTGATGTGGACAACACTAAAAAAAATTAAAGAGAAACGCATGTAAAAGGGAAACTAATGGAGTTTCATTGATCAGTATCTTTCTTCTCACAAACACAAGCTAAATATTTGACTTCTCTTTTCAAGGTACACCGCAAACCTTCCTGGCTTACCCTTAAAAGTCTGATATATTTGTTTTGTAAATAAAACTTTTCCTAGATAAAACAGACCTTCTCAAAGGCTCACCTCTTGCTCTGAAATCCTAAGCACATTTTCATGTACATCATCCCTTTCCATTGGTGTCCGGATCTGCCGTATTAACCGCTCCTCACAACTCTCCAGTCGTAGTCTGATATTTCTGACCTCAGAGATGTACAGATTGTAAATAGATTCTTCCTGCTCCTCTGTTGAAAGAATTAAGGCATATGTTAGCCAGCAAAGTCATCATGTCTTTTGCACCATAACTTCTCACACTTTTTAAAGTCATTGCTCTACAGGTCTTTTCATGACTGGCCAAAATGCCATCAGTTTCCATGGAAATTTTGGTTATAAGGAAAATTTTAGGAACTCTTAATTTTTTTTTTTAAATCATCTCCTCATACATGAAAAATTACAGTCTGTCATTATTCGGCACAGGCAAAGGCATTACCTCTATGGAGACATTGCTATACTCAGTGGTATCAGGTGCACTAAATCCTCCCTTGCAGGTGCACAGGGCACCACGTCTTTCTTGAAGTGAACTATGCTAATGAAATAATCAGCTTTGCACTACTGTATTTCTTTAAGTCATCAACTACTCAACAGTAAATCAGAAGAGATATTTTAAGCTTTCTGTTCTCACTGTATTAAAATTACAGTTAAGGGAGCAGTAACTACAGGCATCCTGTGGAGCTAGGAAAATAGCTAGGACATTTTTCTTGCTGTAACTGGGTGAAAAAAGTTCTAATTCTGTTATGAACTCAACAAAGTAATCAAGTTGTTTTTCCATCATTCAAAAACAAGGAATGCGGAACTAAGCAGTGAGCTGTAACACACATAATAAATTCTTAGGTGTAAATTTTTTTGTAGCATTCTGTATATTATGTAACACATCAATATTTTTACATAGCTTAATATATACAAAGTTTAAAAAAATTAAGAGCTTCTATACAATGCAATTGCACACACTGTTAAAATGACTCTGTTCAAAAGAACACAGGCAGTAACCATATCAACATGATAAAAGAGATCTCAAGATCAGGAACAAAGTCTCTCATATAAGGGCATCTTTCTACTGTTCTAAGCTAAGTTTTACCTCTTTCTGCAGACTTGAGAAGCTCTTGATAGTATTGCTTGCAAACATTAACTTCCCTTTCCAGCTGTGCTGTATCGGAGCTTGTAAAGATTTTGGACTCCTGGCTGTCTTCCACAAAATCATCAAAGCGGGACTGTAAATTGCTTAGGACCTGCTGATGTTCACCTGGCAGCATTGTCTTTATCTGAAACAGATTATAGACCCAAAGCACAGTCAGCAATGGTGCATCATTCACATAGTTCCAGTAATGCTTTTCATCAAAAAGCAATACTGATCAATTACTAAGATGGTGAAGTCGAAGAATTGAGGCTCTGAAAGCTTACTGTTCCTTAGCTGTAGTCCATTTGACAGCTGATAATTTACGCTCAGCATAAAATCCTTTCCAATCTTGCACATCAGGAATGGGCTGTGTTAAGCCAACCCTACATCAGACTTCATTTCTCCCATCTAATGCCATGCAGCAAGGACAAGTTGGGACACTTCAATAATTATCTCAGATTCCTCTTTCCACCAGTAACAATGATAAATTAGGTGGGAAAGTGTAATTTTGGGTATCACAAATATTATTTGTAACAGTTTGTGATTTCACACAGTTTTAGTCAGAAAGAATAATGATTTGATCTATATCACAAATTGGGCCTAACTAGCTATTTAAAATTTCAAGTTACAGATACATAGAAGAATGAAAAAATGCATTATGAGGAATGAGTTTTCAGCTCTCTTCACCTTGAAAGACTAAATGTTGCTTCACAGTTGTTCCATTGCTGGTAAGAAGATGCAGCAGTTGCGGCTGTTATGAGGAAATAATGGGGGTTTTCAGGAAGATAAACCTTAGCCAGATGAAGTTAATCACCCCAGATATTTTCAACATAAATTCAGAAAGACAGTCTATTGCAGAACAAAATTCAGAATTTAGTCAGTGTTCATTTCTTTCAAGAGGTCTCTGCTGACAACAGAAGACTTGGCTGCAGGTAATTTTCCTGACACCATTGCTCTGTTCCTTCCTGCAATGTAACTGTATAAGGCAGATCATTCTGCACCACTTCCCAGCACTGGCCACTGCTGCCAGCTACTCCCAGGAAGATGAGGATTGCTGCTCATCTTCCTGGGAGTAGCTCATAAATCACTGATTTTACATTTCTGAGAAGTGCATCCTATGACTTCCCAGTGAATGCTTCCTAGTCATAACACTTACTGAGGCAACATTGCCAGCTCGAACAGCTTCAATTTCATTTGTCAGGTAATGCCAGGAAACCACACTCTTCATGTTTACATGTGACTCGTGCCAAAGGGCCAGAACATTCTGAAATTGCTGTTCAATCCTGAAACAAAAAAAATTCCAACTTCAGATCAGGGTAACATACGAAAACAGAAAAAGCAAAAAAAACCCAACAAAAACTGTGAGATATTCTTTTAACCCAAGCTTCATGTAAGTGGATTTTAATAGAAAATAGGTTGTTTTACTTTGTCCCTACCTGTTGGCTGTATCTATTGCTTCTTTGTTTGGTGGAGGAACTGTAAAGCACACAGATGGAACCATGGCCTCATTACCACTTGGGCTAATGACTTTCCATTTAGCACGATGGGAGTTGTTTGCTAAGACACACTCATCATCTTTGTAAATAGTTATCTAGTATTAACAGAAAAGCAGAATAATTTGATGAGCCAAGCATTACAAAATAATTGTACAAAGCACTTCTGCAAATGCTGTCAACAAATAAGCAACAGAACAACAAAACCAATGTTCCAACCCAAGGATTTGGTCTTGTTTACTAGGGTGGAAGAAATTTACAGCCCAGCCTTCTCCAGGAACATGGTAATTAATGAAACTTTAGCTGGATTCTTACATCTGTAATTGGTTTGAGGAAATTTTAGTTTCTAACCTCAATTTGTCTATAGTCACAGATGGCTTTAATTGGAATGGATGTTTTGAGTACACAGTCAGGGTTCCTTGGTTTCAGCTGAATTATTGCCTTTGCTCTTCCCACAAGGCCTGCTACTGTGCTCTTATACTGCAAGAGTTGTTCTTTTTCTTCCTAGAACAGTTAAGAAAAGAATACGTCATAAGAGATGTCCAGAATACAGTACTGCCTCTTTGATCCTGTTACGCTTCTTTTTCCCCCCGACTCCTTCTACTGTGTTTCCTAAAAGTAACACATTTTACAAAAACAAAGTATCTTTCTGAAGCCACTATCTTCCCACATCTGGTATTGTAAATATAAATAAATAAAACTGTATTTTAAAGTTATCAAAAATAGTCATTTATTTATAAGTTCTGAAAAATCAACAGTTTTTCCTTTGCTTTAAAGGAATAATATTAACACATTGTGTATCCTACTATAACCTACACATTTCTTGTTCCATTGTAACTCCAGCTAATAGGATCTTACCACAGATCTTACCATAGACTCCTGGACAAGGTCTTCCAGCCTATGAAGACTGCTCGATCTATCACAACTGTATTTTCGGTATATGGTATCTTTTAAATTCTTCAAATATTCCATGGCTTCTTTGGCATCACTGAAAAACTAGGATGAAATAATTGTCTGGGTTACTTTTAAACAACTTAAAAAATACAGCATCAGCTACACCGAAGTTTTCAGGTGCTGTCTTTTAAAACAACCTTTTCTTGTCGCTTGAAGTGACCACTGTACCACACTCAACTGCTCATGATCTCATGTCTAAATGTACTCTTCAAAAAGGCACACACTGTAACACCAGTTATTCTTGGTACAAGCTACATTCAAAATTAATTCTGCGGTTATTGAACCTACAGTTAATGACCATTCCTGTAATGAAAAAATCTTATTAAGTCAATTTTGCTTTCCCTGGAATTACAATTACTTTCATATAGAAAGCACAGACAAAGCCTACAAATTGTAGAAACTAGATGAAAAATCCAGGCAGCACACCTGGGGCAAGCATTTTGTGCAGGAAGAGAAATGAGCTGCCACACTTGGCAGTTCTGCAAGGGTATCTGCATGCCCAAACAAGGGTCCTGGTTAGGCATGACTGGGAAGGGAAATCCCATTCTGTCCCTTAAGCCCCATTTCTTAAATGAAGAATTCCAGTTTCTTCCCCCTATCATTAGGAGATCAAATTGCTTTGTCTTCTCCAGTGTCCCTTCCCTAACTTTGGGCTCTCACCATTCCCAGTCCAAAGGCATCTCAACCTTTCATTACCTCCCTTTCTCTTCAACCACACAACGCAGAAGACACTAAGGATTTATCCTAATCAATTAAATGTTTGAAATGAGTAGATTTTCAAACAAACAAACAAAACCAACAAAAAAATTCCTCTGTCTATCCAGCTCATGCAAGTAACTGCATCATTTGCTGAGTATGTGAATGGGTGACAGGGAGATAATCAGATGGGTGTTTCATTGGATGTGTCTACTGTCAGGGTGTTCTCTGCTCTGTTTATTAATAATGCTGCACATTCCATTTGCTTTGAGTAGTCCTGGAATAAACATCTAGAACATGTTCTCCCATGGCCATCACTAACCACCCTCCATGCTGCATCATCCACAGAAGCTCTGCTGACAGCAGTCGTGCAAGACAGGGAGAGAACAAGGCTTCATTCTCAGTCTCGACTTGCAGCTGCAGCACTGAAAAAATCTCAGGCCAGATTGTCATCTGCTGTGAACTGATGTAACTGTAGTGAAGAAATGGAGTTGTAGCAACACTGTGGGAGCATTAGTACAATCTACTGATTGTACAAGACAAATGTCAGTTCTACAATTACTGTGACAGAACAACCAGCGCTTTTGGTGGAAGTTTTTGAATATGGACGAAACTTAAAGCATTTCACATTCTGATTGATTTACTTTCTTACCTCAAAATATGCAGCATTTTCTCTTAAATGTTGTTCAACACAGTGGCAGAGTTGAAGAATCCAGCTCCATTGTGTCTGCATTGCAGCTCTATAGGCCTTTAAGGAAAGGAGATATATTTTACAAATGGGAATGAAAATTAAAGGTTACATACCTTTACAGAATTTAGGAAGCACAAAAGGAATGTGGCAAACACAAACAGCTAAATCTGACCTCTTCACCCTGGAAAACCAAGCTGCAGCAAGGAAAATTCCAATTAGGTGTAAGAAAGAAACCCTGTCACTACAGCATAGTCAAACATAACAAAATGTTCCCAGACGGGCTGTGAAATTGCCATCCTCTGGCTTGGTCAGATTTTGGCCAAACAAATCCCTGTACTCCCAGCAAGAGCTGGAGTACAACTCCTGAGGTTCCTCCAGTCTAAGCTCATCTACAATTCCGTGTCTCTATTTACTCAGTCAAAATAGTTGGAGCCTTGCCTGGACACACACAGTTCGCATATTAAAGTCGCAGTGAACACACGATGAAGAGCCCACCCCCAGCACTGTGGGCGACACTGGATTTTGTGTAAGAGCGGCTCGGGAACGCAAAGCGCCGAACTCCCGAGGAGCCGCGGGGCTGCAGCAGGGGGCGCTCCTGCCCTTGGGAAAGCACCCCCAGTGCTGGGGTTTCAATCCCGGTCATTCCCGGCTCAGAACGGCTTTTCCATTGCCTTCCAGGAATTTAAAATTGATGCATTAATGCATATATTGCTCTGTAGAAAAGGATTTTTTTTTAAGGATATTTTTTATAAATATCCCAATACAGCACTACTGGAGGCAGCATAACCTGCACAGTCATTGTCACTGCGATGGCCTGCATTCGTAACATGCATCCTTATACACTACACCAGTTAGAACAGGCTGTACTTTTAAAGGATAGAATTGCCCACATTACATAAAGTGTCATGTATTATTCAAAGTAGATGTCGTGAGAAGGAAGGAAGGGAGGGGTTTTCTTCATGTTTCCCATTTTTGCAGATGTAAACTTGCAGAGCTGCAGAACAATAAAAATACATTCCCTCTGACTTTTTTCATTCTTCTATAATAAATCAGCTTTTTATTGTTTCAGTCTTTACCACCCACTGTTTGTATCTACTCTTTTCTTGAAGCTCTACAAGGAAAAGTGTTTTACATTCTCCTTTGAGAACCTGTTATGACCCTACGACAGGTACAATAAATTTTCTGTAAATTGCTTACCTATAACATAGAGCTAGGTTCAAGCCTGAAGTAAATCACATCACCTGGTCAGATTTTTAACATCCAAACAAGTTTCATAATTCACTGACAAGTTATGAAACCAACCCTAAATCGTACTAGGAACCTGCACATACAGTAAGTGATGAGAAAAGCCCTCACTGAAACTTCTTTCAATCCAACAGAACAGACACCACAGAAGGACTGCTCGGTGCCCTCAGTCTATCAACGCGATTTGTATCAACAACTCTAGAAGTTAACTGCACAACCAGAAACATTGAGATTTCATCTAAGCAACCCAAGGTGTAACCATAACTTTATAAAAGGGTTTTTACTTTTTGGAAACTGGAAGATAAATACAATAGAGGTGCTGAAGAGGAAATTTCAAAAGGCCCCTTTATTTAGAGTCTTGCTCAATTTTCTCTAAGTATGCATTTTCCTTCTTTTCCCCAAAAACTCAGCTCTTTTAAATCCCAAAATTTTGCTTATTTTGGTGCTGGTTTTACTAACTTACCTCAATGGTTAGCCTGGCTGGGTGGTTTTCAAGAAGCAATTGCTCAGCTATTTCTTGTACTGATTTAATAACTTCTTCTTTCTCATCAAGTTCTCTCATTAATTCCTTTTTTCAGACAAAAAAAAAGTTTTAGAACTCTCTCGAATTAATAAAGATTACTTAATAATTCCCTCTGGATTATACTAGCAATACATACTGCATGGTATTCCTTTTTTCTTGTTATATTGGGGTTTCTTTCACTCCAGTCATATGCAACCTCTTCCTCTTCTTTTTCATTCAGCCATATCAACTCTCTAGTAGCACGAGACACAAAATTGTGAAGAGTATCTAGATGCCTTTCCTGATTTCTTGACGTGTTCTTTATCAAAAAGAAAAGAAAAAAATTTACAAGAATGCGAATTTAAAGCTCATTCCTTATCAGAAATTATGCACACTGAAAAGCTGAACATGGAAGAGGTATGATTAAACTTACCAAGAGTTTTGAATACTGACTCTCCAGTTTGTGCAGTTTTTCTGTATAACTGAGTTTAAGAGGAGCAGTCATTTGGATCTGTGTTTAGTATATGAGATCAAAAGACAAAAAGGTTAGATATGTTAAACCATTCTGATTTCATCATAAGTCATGTAGAGATCAGAAATAAAGGTAAGACTGCGAAACCCAAACACAGTTCTAAAATTCAACATTAGTTTATGGGTCACCCGGTAAGAAAGCAATCAAAGAAATAAAGAACATGGTGCAGTACCTCACTGACTTTGGCTTCTTTAAGGCTGGATTCAAATTCCTCAATAGCTTTGTGGACATTTTTGTGATTTTCTAAATGGCTTTCAACACTTGGCAAATCTGAACCCCATTCTGCTCTATCAAGTTGAACCTTACAAACAGGAAGAAAAGATTAGCCATGATGTACAAAAAGTAAACATAATTAGAAGTGGACTGTCTCTGCAAAGATTGCTACCTGCATTTCTTCCACCCAGCTCAGTAGGTCCTGGACAAATTTCATGTTCACCTCTTCTTCTGTTAAATTCTGATCCACAAAAGCTGATTTCATAAGAGGTTTTCTGATTTGCATCAGTTTGAGCGTTTGCAGAGTCCCACTGTCTACTCCTGTCACATAGCTCTGAATTAACCGTGGTGGGATGCCTGGTGGGTAAGCGGGAGTGATGGTTGGTGTCACTCTGGAAGTAAGACCTGATGAAAGGCCAGATGTCAAACTGGAAGAAGTCAAAGTAGGTGTTAAACCTTGGGTCATTGCAGCATTTAATTCGGGGGTTAGGTTTGTTGTAAATCCTGAGTTTAAGCTTTCGGTTATTCCTGATATCATCAGCTTTGTCTGCTCTGTGGTCAGCGCGTGCCCCTTGCTGTACACAGAAGAACATTCGGTCCGTATGGCCATCAGCTCATCACGAAGTTTTGCAACTCTATTAAATTAAAATTAAAAAAAAACCCCAATGAATGCTTATGATTAAGGTTTATCATGAAAAACTGAATAGTGATACGAACTCATATAATCTCTTACACTTAAGTTGCACTTAAATATTTATAAGTGTTTCTATCAGAAAGTACAGGGTATGTCAGCTTATAGTTCTATACAGATAACAAATGCAGAAATCAGGCAATGACTGAAAAAATGGTATGGGCATTAACATGCACTATACACAATTCCAGGGAACAATCAGCAAACCAGAAATCTTACAAGATACTACATGTTGCAGTAGATCAAACACCTGCAGTTCACTGCCAAGGAGTTACGCGCTTCATCTCAACCAGTCCAGGAAGAATCCCAAAAAATTTCAGAGCCACTTCTTCATAAAACTGAATTATGCAGATTAAATGCTACTTTCTGCCAACACTGTACACACTACCACACAAAACCTAATGTTACCCCACTTATTATCTGTTAATACACCTATAGCTGTCACCAGAAATCTTGCCTCCATTTAAAAAATCACAGTTAGTAAATTATAAATGTATTTTATGCGTAATAAAGCAAGCTAACATCTTTACACACAGATATCCAGTAAACATTAAACGCTAAGGCATGTTCAGGGAGTTGACTTCATTTTCATAAATTGAGTACAAATAGCTCCTGCTGTCTTCACCATTTGCAGGCAATGTACCCACAGAATACCTGATATTTGGGTGCCCAGTGACAGACCATGAAGTTTATGCAGAAAGAACTGAAAATTTGGTCCATAATGGGAATCCATATTTGGGACATTCATTTATTACAGTAAATATACTGTAAAGTACCTTTGAACAAGCTGGTCTGCTTGATAGTATTTTCCATCAATAAGAATTTGGGCATCAATCACTTGCTGGCGGAGAAGATTCTCAGATTCAAGAAGATACCCAGCTATCTCTGCTTCATGTTGGAACTGGAGCCCCGACTCCAATCGCTTGGTGTCCTTAGAAAATAAGAGAAATTCATAAGCCTTGCAGCTAAAGCAAAGAGACATCAGATCTAAGAATTCCCTCTTTTTTTTTTTTCTAAAAACTTATTCTGATCTTGATCTAACTACAGACAAAAAAAAGCCAATAACAGAACTCACTCTAGGCAACTTGTGGTATTTTCTTGAAGAAATGCTACCTTAACGGTACAATGAAAATAAAAGTAGCAGCTACTAAGGTTGCCCTCACAAATCCTTAAGATTTTTTTTGCCGTTCTACTTCTATAAGTCTATGAACACAGACAAGTAAAATCACAGGCTGACTTACAGACTGCAGAGCGTTCCGGGCAAGTATCAGTTTGTCCTCACAGCTCCGGCTGTCCCGCTGAATTCTGTTTGCAATTTGCTGCAGCATTTCCAATCTAGGTGATGCCAAAGCATTTCAGAAAAATAAATAAGTACTATGTTACTTATATTTACAATCATGTTGTATGGCTTTAAAAACAAACAAATTAATCAACAGCATCTAGCACAAAGCACAAATGCATATGCCAAGTTACCTGTTCCCTTCTAAGGTTCCATTACCGAAGCTTATACAAGATTTAATCAGCGTGGGACCACAATTAACAGAAAGGAAATTCTCATTAGAGTCAACGCTGGTTCGAGTACTAGTGCTGTTGCTGAACAGCGAATCACTGCTATGATAGCTGTAACTACTGCTATTCATTTTTACATCCAGAGCACAGTTCTTCTGGCTGCTTGCATTTGCTGAAAAATGAAGGTAAAACTCCTGCAAAATGTACAGCTTCTAGGGATGAAATTCCACTACTGGCTTTTGAAACCTAGACTCCTCCTTTATATAGGCTTCAGTATGCACATTTAAAACCCAGCAATTAATATTCTGCCAGCTCTTCAAAGGATTTTACCTGGGGCTATGTACGCTATCTTGCTTTTGGCTTCCCTACCTTGCATTAAAGCTGTGCAAGTACAGACTAGGCAGCAACAATGGGGCGTCTCTAGGAAACAGACACACCAAATATTTTATTTAAGTGTCACTAAATAACTATAAACCTAATAAGAACTAAAAGAACTCTTTGCAGTGTTTCTCAGACTCTTCAGTGGAAAGTCTGAAGGAACGAAGTGAGAAATCCATGCTCAGTAGTAGAACACAACCTCCAGGCTGGTCTGACTCCTTTTCCTTCAAATAGAACTGCATTATAAAACTGGGGGAGTATCACGGTTAATCAGCTCATAACAATATAGCCTGGGACACCTCTACAACCATCACTCCTTCACTGTCCAAGCATGCATCTTCACTAACTGTCCTGTCCTACTACACTGTCCTCCTGAAAATTTCCCTTCATCTTCTTCCACATTCACAGCCAATTGCTTCTAGCTATTTTGGCCACAAAATAAGTAAGAAAAATCTGATCGCTGCTCTTAAGTTTACGTTTTAACTCAAAATTTGGGCTAGGGTGATTTTTTCAGTATTTCACCCCCTGCTTTTAGGATTCCTGAAGAACCACACCCATTCCATAAGATGACTGTTTACGCAGGAGAGCTCGGCAAAGGCACAGACACACCCCTGCAGCAATGCCAAACTCTGCTAGCTTTGCAAACTAGAGCTCAGTTTGGCACCCTCCTCATTGACACCATATTAATTTTGATCCCATACACCAATCAGGCCACACATTGTCTGTGTTTTAAGATGTATTCACCAGACTTGCAGGCAAAGTTTTACTGCTTACCAGATTTCAGTATTGGCTGAAGTCACATTTTTGCAACAATCAAATTTCACCCCAGCAGCTGTATCAACAGCTCATAATGATAAGATGCACTGGTAACCAATACAACAAACATGGATGATATTCTTGTGTCCACATCAATCAATACTTTTAACTTGGTGACTAAACCAGAATCACCTAATGAAATCTTCTCTCTCATTTTACAGTGACCACGCCATGTAGTGACTATCACCATATGATCTATCACTTTCAAGTGTATTTACCCTTTCTGAAATACAGGAAGGAAGTTACATGCATGTTTGTTTATCTGCGCTCAGACCATATGAACAAAATAGAAATAAACTAATGTCATTTACACACATTCTCAAGGAAGATAATCCAGCTTTCTGCAAGTACCAACAGAATTTCTATTGGTGAAGCCAGACACTTTGCTTTTGGCAGGTTGGGACAGATTAGCCTACAAGATCTAGCAGGCTGTATTTCTGCTGCTGCTTTCCAGTGTTGTGCCCTGCTTAAGAGGGAAAACTCAGTACGGTGTGGAAAACTTTGTATTCTTCTATAGGAACTTGTTCCGCAGAGAGGTTTGTGAATCAACACCTCCTACTGAATCTGCCATTTCAGTCATGCTCTTGCTTTTGTAAGCATGACACATGTTTAATCAACTCAGACTGTCTTTGGGATGTCCTGACTGAAATCTCTCTTGCTAAAGACTTCCTATACAACACTCTGGAATCTTCACACCTAGTTTCAGAGAGATAGGTCACCCTGTTGTCACCAGAAAGTCAGTGACAAGATTCTCTAGAAAGTTATTCAGATCTTAGATGTCTCCTTTGGATGCATAAAGTAAAGCAGAATGAATCCAGACCCAGGTGTCTATATCTGCCCACAGGTAGAAGCCCCAAAAATCATTTTACTTTAAGAGGGCTTTTCAATTAATGACTGGATAGCACCAGTGTCTCCCATAGAACTTAAAAAGACATACCACTAAAAATGCTCTCAGACTGCATCACAACTTTAATCATGCTGAGTATGTTATCAGTGATGTACCAAAGTGTCACACAGCCTACTGTCATGGAAGGCTACTATGTCTTTGCACATCTAAACCCTTGGTGTGCTCTCCAGTACCACTAACTTTTTAAACAACCTCTACACAGGATGTTAGCCTATAATGCTGTGCACCAAGAAAAATACACATTTCATGTAAAGGATGAGGATGGTGCTTATATGAAATCAAGTTGAAATGAGACAGTGAAGTGATATAAACCCAGCTTTGACTAACTGCACAAAGGAAGTGGTTAAATACGCATATAAGTGCTTTGATGATCTGAGGCACAGATGTTGCTCATCACAACCTTCTGAGACCACCAAAATTGTTTCTGTCTGGACCTGCCTCGAGCAGATAGAGAACTTCAGACCTTGAACAAAGGCAAAAATACTTGATCTAGAAAAATAATACGGACATTATCATAGAAGAAGATGTTTACAAATTTCAATATGGGTTAAAACAACAGAAAATATATTAACAAAGCCTGGCAAATATTCACTAGCATACCTCTCCACTTCAGGCCGAAGGGTCTTTTCTCTTTCCAGCATGGCAATAATCAGCTTTCCCCACTCTTTTTCTATATCATTTGGATGGTAGCCTTGAGAAAGTTTGATGCGTCCAAATTCTATCCAGACCTTAACAATTCATATGTACTTGTTATTTTAAGTCACAGAAAAGGAACTTCTATATATTTCAATGCATGTTAAAACTTACCTCTAGCAGTTTATATAGATGTTTAATTTTTGATTTATCTGTCTCCTTCGGTGGAATTTCTGTTTCTTTAAACTGTAAATATTGATTATAAAGTGCCTACAGAAACATGAAAAATAACATTGACTTTTATTTACAGCGAATATAACTTTAGTCTTTAAATCCTCTCCTAATACACTTCACAAGCTTACCTTTATACTGTTCTACTAGAGTTCTACAAAAAACAATCAGTGACCAGCTAAAGATTTGCTTTTGATTGTTCATATGCTAGCAATGTATTGATTATACTTTGAAAAGGTTAAGGAGTAGTACTGTTCTACAGCTGACTTGATTGTATAAATCAACAAGCACGTCATTTGTTCAAGTATGCTTTGAGTCAGTAAGATAAAGTGTAATTCCAACAAGGAGTTTAAACCACCACACCTCACCTTCAATTCCACAGGATTGTTGGGAAATGTTCTGTCAGACATTATCGTCACATGGTGTCTGATCCACTGCATGAGGTAGTTCACCATATTCTGATACTCAACCCATTTGACTTCAACATCCTGACAAAGCAAAACCCAGATTACAGAAGAGATTAAAATCATCTAGGAGATCATTTTTGCTTCAGCTTTGAAGACTGAAGTCTTCACACATAAAGAAAATGGATTTTGAAATCCTGCAATTCTGAAACAATATTTATTTGCTCTTTAGAGATCAGTTAAAGTTTCCAAATATATTATTTCAGTCTTCAGTTTTGGTCCCAAATAATTCTACTGAAAACAAAATATTTTCTAGATTAGTAAATTTTAAGCTGGTAAGAATCAGAAAGGCATAATTTATACATCCACAACTGAAAAATAAGAACTTTGATTCAATCTATCTCCAACTTCAGGCATTGTTTACAGTTAAGCTCTTAGCACAAACATTTTCACGTCCATGATATGAAAGATCTAAGACTCTAAAATCTCAGCCTAGAAAAACCATGTCAAAGAAAAGTGTGACAACAGTCCTATGGAAGACCTAGCTAACATTCTGGATCTGAAATTCAGAATTTTATTAATATAGCTCACACACTGCACGAGTGGTGTTCTCCTACTTACATTTGCACTGATGCCTTCACCACCTTCTGGTACTTTGGGAAATGCATCATAAAGTGATGACACATAAGTTATTACTGACTTCTCATCAGGTGAGGAAACATCGACATCTGAAAGAGCAAGACAGAACAGTGCTTTATCACATAGTTGTAAGAATGCCCACAAATATGCTACAACCTGCAGGAAGATTGGATTTTATTTTAGAGTTGGGGGTTTTGCAACAGAGCCATCTGCAGCTCTCTTACCTTCAGGATCCAGAAGTCTGGCAACACCAAGTTTTTCTGCTACAAAAAAAGCATGTTCTAAATTTGCAAGGTTGCTTTGAACAGCAACGGTACTCATGTCTATCAGGTCCGGCCTGTCAAATAAAAACAGCAACACTTGGTTACAACTCTTTACTAGTTTTAAATAAACTGTACTGGTAAATCAAACCAGGAGCATGGATGGATACAGCAACAGTTTTCATTATAAAAGGATTTCACTAAAATCAGGTGAACAAGCTGAGACCACTGCTAATTGAGAAACACAAGCAGCAGAAAACTATAATATTCAGTTCTTCGTCTACAAGCCAGTTTCCAGCCATCCCTTATACACAACTCTATTTCCTTAAGCATATTTATTCATTTGCATTGACATTGTATTGCAACACCTCATCCTTTCCACTGCCCTTCAGGGGAGTAAATTAATTTTTCTCTTTTACAGGAGGAAGTTAATTTCTACTGCTTTCACAAGTTTTCAGTCATTTTGCATCAAATTCTTCAGCACATGTCAGAAGCCGATTAGTAACAAAGTTTAGTCACAAAAACATCACTTCAGTCTTTTCCTGATGAGCTTTAAAGGTCTTCTTCAAATGCACTAAAGCCCTGCTTTCAGCTATACATTGGTGCCCCTTTTATAGGTAACTCTCAGCCCCATGCACTTAAACCTCCACACCTTCATCCTGCTAAACTCCATTTCCAGCCACAATACATGTTTTAATAGAATTATTTTCCACACCAATCTTGTCTATAAATATTTTTAAGGTCCATAAGTTTTACCCTGTACCAATCCTGACCACACACTACTTTAATGTTTCAAATTAATGTAAAACTTCAAAACTAATATTGTCCTTTAAGTTTTCTATGTAGGAGTTGGCTTATAGAATCTCATCATTCTCAGTATGTCACTCCTTGCCTCTTTCAGCACCTGGAATCCTCACAGCCATCCACCAAAAAGAAATAAGGGATTTTGGATTTTCAAACATGCTGAGCAAAAGCTCATCTCACTGAAGTCAACTAGAGCCACAAGGGTCTGAAACCTTTGCTACTGAAATCCTACACTACTGAAAACCAGACTCACCATGAAAAATAACCTAAAACAAAATCCCAAAAGAAAAAAAAAATTAGCATACAACTTTTAGCAAAAAATTCAGTTCTTAAATTTTCTCATTTTTGTTTCTAGAGAAACGATTTTCTTAATTTTACCAAGTAGAAGTTTTAAATAATTGCAACACATAGAAATAAAACTGTTAAATACCATTGTTCAAAATTAATGTTAACATTTCATTTGGCAACACCCCAAATTCCCTTGATAACAAAATTGTATTAACTTTGAGAAACTGAATATAATCTTGTCTTTGAACTAACTACAAGGGCACTGTAAATAAAAATCTATTTCTTTTCAGCCATTTAGAATCACTGTGTTCCTTGTGCTCTTTTGAAGACAAGTCTACAAGACAGATAATAACACTGCACCCATTATGCCTCGAAAGAACATTTAATTAATAATTAAACACAAGCAGTGCAATATAATCCTCCTAAGGCAGCGGGACTTTCCACTTCCAATATGCTTAGTGGGAGCATGATCAAGCTCATGCTGTTCTTCTCTGAATTCCAGTGCAATGAAAACAATGCAATGAAACCAGTATCAGCTGTTGCTCTCAGCAGCACAGAAAATCCATGAAAAATAAAAGACAATACTAGAAAGGAAAACTGAGCACCCCCATCTCCTGTTTCAGCCACACTAATGGAGATGGTATGAGTAATAAAGATGGCTTTAACAGCAGTTTTGACAATACAATCAGGTTTTTGTAGGTATTACACTGTTGCTTTCGCTATTTTTTTCCTCCTGCCTTCTTTACATTTGTTTCACACTTGATAAAAATGTCCCAAGAATAATCATTTGTACTGCCTGTTCGATTGCCAGCTCTCAGAACATGAAAGGACAAGTTGTAAAAGCCTTGACTATTCCCAGAAAACAAGCTGCAAGCTGCAGAGACACTGACACAATAATCTCCTTAGAATAAAGCTTTCATTTAGATGAAGAAGAGGTAACATTGTTCTCACTGCGATTCAGGTAACTAAATCAATAAAAACAACTGCTCTTGCATAATACTTCATTTTACATCAGTGCTGTGGCTTCAGCACCCAGCTGGAGAAGAGCCTACTCTGTGAGATGCCTCTCCACCTTTTAAATATAAACTTTCCCATCCCACAAGTCCTACCAGCACTGGGTTATATTACAGTTTCACTTTAAGAACAAGGGAAAATTGCAATGAACACTGCCACTTTCAGTTAATTATACACTTAGCACATAGTATACTCACATAGATTAACTGGTCTATATTTATCTAAAGTCTTGGTCTACAAGAGAATACTACAGAAGATGGCATTCATGTCTGTCTTGATAGTGCTTGCCTTTGGTTTTTTAAAGCAGACAGAAGGCTCCCCAGCTGACTGAGAACAAGTTCACTAATGGTTTATGAAAGGGAAAAGACAAGAATTATCACTTGAATGCAAAAGCACCTGGCACCAGCCACAGCAAGAGCATGCTGCCTGGTTATCCCTCTGTGGATCACCCTTCCCTCTTCAGAAGTAGTAGAGGGATACATTGCAAAGCCACAGGAAAAAGAATTTACCTCACAGAGCCCAGTAAAGGATTTTATTTAGCCCAAGAAAAATGCATTCAAAAAACATGGCTCAGGAAATCACTGATTACCATACTGCTCCTTTGTTTTAATATTGGGGATTTTTTGCAATTTTAAATAGAAATAAATGCCATTTTTACATGCTGTAAGCTTGCAGAGATACCTGTCCACTAACTGGAAATAATAATAACTGTTGAAATTGCAGCTGTGGGGAGTATCCTCTAACATTTATTTAATTGTCATAGTTGAAGTAAACACTAGATTTAAAAGCATCGTCCATCATGGAAACAATTTATTTTTTTTTAAGGCTATAGAGAAAATACATGAGTTTTGTAGAAGCTATTTTTCATGTACTATAAATATATTTTATATCAATTTGCATAGCATTATTAAGTAGTTTTATGCATAACCAAGAACAAATTAAATTAAATGCCCTTTTAGTAACATACAATGACTACCTTCTGTCATAATATTGTGAGTCATCTTATGGCAGATTTTTCAGCAAGCTGGGACCCTGCCATGAAAACACACATAAACATCCCAAACACCAGTCAAGTTGGAACATTCCATGCAAAGAAGATGCTTCTGCTGCAGCCACACCTAAGTCAAGGGTTTGGCTTCTACACTGAGAGTCATTAATCACTTAATTTATTAAAAGACTGGTGCCTGCCATTTGAGATCTTAGTGTAGGTGTTAGAAATTAGATACAATTTGTATCAGAAGTGATGGGAAAAGAAGTGCAATTAATACCACCTGAATTAGGAAGCTGACAAAATTATCATAAATTCAAGAAAACAATACCTAGCACCACAAAGAGAAGGGAGAGAACAGTATCTGAAGAACAGCAGATATTTCTGGTCTGCAAAGAGTCCTTGAAATCAAAGAGTTGTGCATAATAAATAATGATAGGTACATGTAGATTTTCTCACTGCCAGAACTTAATACCTAACAAAACAGTTTAAGATCCAAACTAGCAGCTAAAATATTTGCCCATTAAAATAAAATGTAAGATTTGAAGGGGATTCGATATCTCAAAATGGAAAGAGATGTTTAACTCAACTTTATACTTCCTAGTCAGTGATGAAGAAACCACATCTTCTCCTCACTGCTCTGGGATGACAGTTGCTCAAGTTACAATGTTTATCTTTACTAAAACATATATACATCAGAGTAATATTCCACATGAAAATACTGTTAATGGCTTCAGAAGGCTGAGAAGCTTGAAGTTATTTATGTGAACCATCTAAACTGTTTAATCTGACACCTCTTTTTCAGTCAAAACTCTGCATGCTGCCTGAGTAACAACTGATATTAAAGGATATTTCATTCTTGGCTTATATTTAGTTGAAAGAGTAACATAGAGAGTTTCAAGCAGAACTCTGGAAAAGCCATGACTGAAGATGCAGAGTGAACTGCATGAAGTCACTATAGTCCAATTAGCTTTACCACTGCTGCAATTAGAAAAGACTTATAGAAGTTAAACAATTTTTTTTTCATTGTTCACAGACAAATGAAAAGGATGTGTGCCAGAAAGATTCATGCATTTTTTTAGGGATGGAGGGATTACTAGAACAAATGAAAGACCATGCCAGAATACATAGTCATAAAATAATTTTTTTAAAAAAAAACAAGAATGAAGCGACTTCTGAAACAGATAGGATTAAACACATAGTTCAGGGCAGAGCACAAGCAATATATTATCATCTGTTCTAGAGACTTTGGTTAATAACAGAAACATTGCAAAAAAAAAGAATTTAAAAGGAATAAATTTTTGTGTAAAACAGAAATTTTAGCTCTATCTTCAATATGCATCTCCTGTTACTTTCCCAGGATCTCTAAGTGAGATGATGAAGCAAAAACTATTACTTAATCTATATAATTAAGCCTACCATTTAGCCTATCTCCTAACATAGTTTCAAAAATACCAAAGTGTTTACACCAGTTTATGCATAGAGTCCATGTTTTGTAACTCACTAAAGAATTTGTCCCCACATCAGGTACAAATCTAAGTCCTGTTCAAAACTGTTTGTCAAAGAACCTGCTTCAGGAAGACTGAGTCAACAATACAATGAGAATGATGGCTGGACTTCAACTAACACATACTGTCCTTTGTGCCTCACACACTTTTATTGATTCCCCATGTTTGCAGTGCTCTGCACATAGTTGTGACCAGGAGATTCAATCACAGTGTCAGAGGTACCCTTTGCTCATACATATGCCTACCACATTTTCCTGGTTTTTTTTCAGGGATAGTCTGATCACTTAGAGAAGAGGAAGAGAAGAGTTTTTGCTTTAAAATGGCAAGGAGGTATGACTTTGTGGCACTGATGCTGTCCATCATCAGAATCAAGGGCCACAATGTGGACACACAGCACAAGGTTCTGTAGCAGGTTCGTTGGTGTCAAAAACCCCATGCTGAGGAAAGGGCGTAAAATGTCGACTCTAGGTCAACACTATCTTCCACTATACCCTAGACCTCCCCCTCATTCAGAAGCCCTAGATTCAGACATGACATGGTGATAAAAAAAATTACCCCAATGCATCAAACCACTGGGTGAATCTGAGCTGCGATGTCACCGAAGTTAGGCAACACTTCAGAATTCAGAGAAAATCAAAGATTTCAATTAGAAAACTGTCATTATAGGAAAGCTTTATCCTTACAACTGTGATAAAGCAAAAAGCATGCTGCTGCACACAGCTCTGCATATTGTTTGTTCAAGTATGTGGCAAAAACTTTTCTAGAGCTCCACAGGTCACCAACCTCAATTACATACTATGCTAATGCATTTCATATGATCATTATGCCTTGTGTCCTCTTTTTGGTTTTGTACTCTTCTGCTGGTATGACAGGAATGCCTGCACTAAACATGATTTTAGGTATCTCCATAGATTTCACTCAATGCCTCTATAAAGATGAACAATAATGCCTTTTCATTCCCTTGAGAGCTGAAAAATTCTCATGTGATCTGAACTCTTCAGCTCTCTTTTGCTTATTTTTTCATAGTTTCTCATTTAAATTTTCAGACATGATGAATAAATCTGAAAAAACTATTGCAATAGATAGTACAACAAGGGCACACTTCATTTCCTGTCTATTCTTCAGACATCCCAACATATCAAGACTTCCAACAGAAAAAGAATGAATGCTCTAACTGCACTTAAAATAAAGAAAGCAAAAGCTGTCAGGTGCCCTAACATTAATTTAGCCCACAACAACACACAGAGCTAATTCAGGTAATTCCTTGTATTGAGCATGCCTTTCATTTGACAAGCACTGGATTTAATAAACCTACTGAAGCCACCTGTCCCACCTTTGTTTGCACTGCAAAACTTTACCTGTAACTTGCCATACCAACTGATTTAGATAAATACACAATTGTGGCATTGCAATATCAAAGATCTTTTACTTAAATGTGGAGTTCATCTTTAGCCATGCAAAACAAACCCTAATCACAACTTGGCAGTAAGTTTGCAATGCTGGTTTCAAACTCAGTACACACATGAATGAAACTAGAAAGGATCTTTTAGTCCTTTCATTAGCTTTAAAAACAGATTTTACACTCTCTTAGTACTAAGAGCTGTTTCCATTAGTACAAAACCAGAAATGGTACAGCTGGCAATTTTTGGCTATGATAAAATTTAAATAGGAATGAGGCTCATAGCTGTTAACCTCAACCCACATCATGCAATCCACAAAAATAAGCACAAATAATGTACCTTGAACTCTTGAATACCAAAGAGACAAGGAAGAAACCCAACCAAATTATTTTTCTGTTCTGCATCCTAAGAGTACTCCCTTCAGACCACAGCAGTGGCTGCTTGACAGAATGGCTTCCCAGTGGGATTAGTACAGATACCAACAAGGAAGAAGGGGTGAGGTACTGTAATGAGCTCAAACAATTTCCCAAAGGCTCATTGCGCCATCCTGCCTTGGAGGCAACCATTTCTCCATGTGCCACAAATTTGCCAAAGGCATTCCCTGAAGACCAAGACCTTTCCCTGTGTGGTTTATCGTGGGCACAAACACCCCCACTGCTCAGACACCATACCCTTTTAGATAAAGATTTCTGACACCCTTAGGTGTCCTGGTCTTTGCCGATCCAAGAGTTCAAAACATGTGAAACTTGATTTAAAAAACCTGGCCTTTCAGCGCAAAGCTTTACTTTACATTTTATTCCCATTAAAATGACAAGAGAAAAGCTTTGATTTCATCCCATGATTTTACTTTTTTTCTCAGTTACTGCAAAAAGAAAACTGCTATTCAGTTGCTACTTAGCTGTAGGATCCAGCATAACATACACAGAGATAATTTTAAGTCCAGATCTGAAATTAATCAACCCAACTGACTGGAAAACTTCCATCTAATACCCACTAAGGCTAACCACCACCACAACACAAGATGTTAAAATTGCAGGCACGCTTCCAGTACTATTTTAATGCAGCCTTTACCAAGTGCCATCACAGAATTCTTCTGAGTGCATCCAATTAAACTCCAGGTTAAGTAACATGCTATTTGTAAATCCATTAGAAATATATTCAGGCAAGTAATATTAAAAGCATGTCTGCTTGTCAATGTTTTTAAGCATCATAAATACAGTTTATGTTTTCCCAAACTGCCAATTCTTAACACCAAGTTTGTTTATTCTACACAATCAAACCTGTTGAAAACAGTAAGAACCATACAATGAGATGGGTGGAAAGGGGGGGCAACACAACCAAACTCACATTTTCTGTGTGTTAAAGCTGGGTTACAACGAAGATCAAGTCACAAAACAGCAAGCCAAAACTAGCAGACCCAACTAATCTCTTTATTTAAAACATATCCCCTAGCATTTTAAGGCTTGACACTGTGTAATATTTAGTTTCTTTCTCATTCATTCCCCAAGGGTGTTCAACGTGTTTCTGCAAATTGAGGCGTTACTATCCCTCCCCTTAAGGAATGTATTCAAGTCACTACCTGAGCAGTTGCAACATGTTTTAACATCAGAGGGATGCCACATGCACTGCTGGCCAGGAGCTTAGTGTTCAACCAGCTATATATACACAGCAAATCATCCTGGGTAAGGCTGAAGCAGCTTGCTCCAAACCAGAACAGTTATTTAGCAGGCAGCAATCTAGCTTGCTCCCTGCTATACCACACTCAGAAAAACATCCGCTTTGTAATTCTGAAAGCATACTGAGTTATGATAGCAATATTTCAAAAGAAAAGCACTGTGACCCCGGAAAACTTGTGTCTCTCGCTTTATCTAGCATTTATGGACATGTTACACTGCTGCTTCCTCTGGGAACAAACTGCAGCTTTTATTCCTCTTTCTCCCACGTGAAGCACTCAGTGTACCTACACTTCTTCCATGCAGTCACTGTTAGCCTCTGTTCCTCGTTTGTCTGGGAACAGTAGCCATCTTCTCCTCCCTCACTCTCTACACTGTATGCAACTTAAAACATCATTAAGGTCTTGCACAAAGTTTACCAGTAACAAAGGCTCCTCTGCATCTCATCCCTGTATTTCTTTAACAATACAGCAAAAACATTTTGCTTGTGCTCAAAATGTACCCCTTTTAACTCTATCACCACCTTCCCTCTATGTAGCATTTCTAATACTTGTTAGGTGGTGCCAAAATTTAGAGACAACTGTCTACATGTGGTCTTGGCAAGCCTTGGTACAGCATTACATGAAATAACCTCACTTGTTTTCTTGTCTTAAACCTTTCATGTGTATACTATAGCCCTGCTTGCTTGCCAGACTGCTGACCTGAACACATCTTATCCCTTTTCCTACTAAACAGCCTTTCACATTTTGTATGGCTGCTGAAATTCACCTAGAAGTCCACACATAACTGGACATATCTGAGTGTACAGAAGGCAGAGCAAGGGCCCATGACCTCTAGTTACTGGTCCTTCCCACAGCATGGCTGTGGCCCATTGGGACCACACTCTCTCAGGCAATACACGAGCCCTGCTCCAGGGACAGGACTGCTCTGAAGGAGCTGCACCCTGTCTGAGGGAGCAGAGGGAGAGTTCAGCCATGCAAACAAGCCCTCCTGTACCACTTACCCTCAGGGCTGGAAAGCAGGGGCTGGACCCGCTTCATTTACTAGAACAGACCTAACACCTGAGACTAGAACCTAAAAAACGTGCCTTTATCTGGGAACAGAGCTTGCAGGGCTTCCTGAATAGATGCTGGTTTTCACCATACAGGCACCACAGAGGGTACTCATTAAATGCTATTATCTAGTTACACAAGAACATACTGCTTTTGCTGGAATTCCTTTTGTAAATAGTAAAATCAAAAGTAACTCTCTATTATAAAGCTGTGAGAATACAAAAATAAAATGTATAAAGGAGTGCACACATTTTTACAAATAACATACACGTGTGGCATTAATCTTTTCCTATCTTCTATACTTCATCATTTTTCTTTAGAAACTAAGATGAGCTGGTCTGTGACACTGCCTGTTTTCTGAATATCAGCAACCATTGTCCTTAATGAAGCATCTACAGGTGCCAACTGTAGACCTTACAGCTATTATTTTTACTATTTCTTAAATTCCACTTCAGACACTTTTTAACTGAAATTTCCTGTAGTCCCTATGTACCAAAGGTTCAGGGCAGTCTGAGATGAAAACAACAGTTTTGCTACTTTGGTATAACTTCTTATCTGAACCTGCTGTAAAATAAAAGTATCTGCCAAGTTCAGTGTAGATCTACAATTTAGATTACTAGCTCCAATCTGGCATATGACTCCTACTGAAATAAGAGTGGCTTTCACTCTCTATAGAAACAAACTGTTTCTATATATAGGGGATATAACTGGGATACTGTTCAAAAAAATCAGTGTTTCTCCTTTCTGGGCAAAAGGTATGTATGGAAATAAAAAAAAGAAAACACAAATCAAGAGCATTTACCCAAAACACAGCCTAGTGACTAGAAATACTTGAGGTGATAATGCTGAAGGATGAAGATCCAAGGGTGTAGATGGTAATATCTCCAGAAAAATCTGGGCATTACACCCTGATTAAAGTCAGTCTCCAACCTCAAAGTCTGGCTTACAGGTTTTTGCTATGCATGATATGATGGTGTAAAAGAAACATCATGTACTTTTGAAACTGCCTGAAGTCAGATTTCTTCCAACACATTGAATGGAATGACATAAGTCTTCAATGAAAAATTAAGCTATAAAAGGCAAATGATATAACAGATGAGCCATACAGCATCTTCTTGAATCTCATGGGTGTATCTGTGGCTTTCACCAAAGGCCTGATCAGATATCTGAATAAAGGTGTGGAGGTTCAAAAAACAGTGTGAAAGCTTACATATTTAAATACAAATACAAATCTGATAGTGTTCAGTATTAAAACTCAGTTTTTAATGTTATAATCTGATTTGGTCTTTCTATGTAAGCACAAGTATTTCCACAGAACAGAGTAGGTTTAGATTAAATATTAGGAAGAAATTCTTTACTGTGAGGGTAATGAGGCACTAGAACACATTGCCCAGAGTTGTGGATGCCCCATCCCTGGAAGTGTTCAAGGCCAGTTTGGATGGGGCTCTGAACAGCTGGGTCTAGTGGGAGGCGTCTCTGCCCATGGCAGGGGGTTGGAACAAGATGATCTTTAAGGTACCTTCAACTCAAACTATTCTATGATTGAAGCAAACTCCAGGACCTGCAATGGAGCCCCCCCAAGGCAGTTCTTGAGGTCAGTGTTAAACCCTGAGTTCCCAGAGTTTTAACCATGCACAGGGTGTAAATGGAAACTTTGTATACTCTTCAAAAGTTCAGCCAAGCAATCTTCAATCTTAACCTATAAACACCAACCACTGGAAACTGCTGAAAACACAAGGAATCTTCTCACATAGAAAAAAATTACTTTGTTTCCAAATTTGGTGGTGGGAAAAAAAGGAAATGGTATATGGATCCAAGTATCTCAAATAGAGCAATTTTTCCTCCCATTTCCATTATTCATAAAATTACTTTCCTTGATTTAAAGAGCACTACAAAATCACAGGCAAGTCACTCATACTCTTAATAGAAGTAAGAGAGAAAGTAACTCAAGGCCCTTATGAGAAGCTCTGACAACCAAATCCTCATTGCTCAAGAGGACAGAAAACAAATATCCTGCATTTGCTCAGAAGAGGGGGGGACTGACTACAGTGCATGTGCTCTATCCAGCGCCTGCACACTGCCCACATCCCGGCTTGACACGAGTGGAGCACTGCCGACACGGCTGTGGGTGCAGGAAGGACAGGGAGACAGGGAAGAACCTGGGTCACCCATTGGACCACCAATCTCCACCAAGATGCTGCAGAGGGTATGACAGTCAGTCATGACAGGGAAATCCCAGTCTTAGGGGGTATCTCCCACACTTCTTGGGGGAGCAGGGAGACATGACATGTCCATGCACTTTTCCTGCACTTCTGCATCACAAATCTTAGCTAGCTTGGACTAAGAGGTGCTAAGATCCTCTGTCAAGACAGAAAAACAAAAGAAACAATTCTAACCTGCTGTTAAGAGAGGGCAGGCTGCCAGTTCTGCTGAAGGGAGAGGCTCCCTGCCTGCTGGCGGCTGAGTCACAGCCCAGCTCCTCTCCCAGCCCTTCACAGCTTCAGCAATTTCCTAAAGTCTTGAAGCTGGTATGTACTTGCAATTGTAAAAAATCACTTATGCCTGGAGGTAATTATGGCCTGCTACCCCTGTCCTGTCACCTGGAACTGGACAGTGACATCTCCCTGTCTCATGTACCACTGACTGTAGGGATCATGTTGGCCTCATATAGCTTGTGTTCTCGATGGTGCATCCAGAGAAGGCCTCTCAGCCTTGGTGCCAAGGCTGTGAGCCAGGGCTGTCCTCTGGGAGCTGCTGGTGCTCTGTCCTCTGGCCTGCAGCTGAGCGATGGCCCCTGCAGTGCTGCAGCCAACCTGTGGGCAACACATGTGCCAGGTCCAGCCTCAGCACACCCCCAGGGAGGCCCCAGTGCTGAGGGCTGGGGCTGTCCTGGAGCACCCCTGGCTGCCCCACTCCTTACTGAGGCAGTGGAATGGGCCCTGGCCGCCAGGCCCTGCCCTGATGGACCTTTTTAGGGAGCTCCCGTGGCTCTGCCCTGGCATGGGTAAGCACGTGCTCTCTATCTAACATCCAGCTTACTGTGGCTCAGCACAACTGCAATTCTAGATACAAGCCTGGATATTGGAGCCTTCTGGGTTTTAGTGTCATAGCACTAAAAGTCATGCCCTTAAAATTAGGTCTGAGCCCAATTAAATCCCTTCCAGGACTGGAAGTCATGTCCTACCTGAAGAGCCCCATCCCCCATCTGCAGAGCTGATGTTCCTCCCAGCCCAGGGTGCTTCTGTACAGAGAAGCATCTCCAGTGAGCACAGACCTGGTGCAGGGGCTGCCACACTGCAGCAGGGCTGACAGATGTGCCCCCACGGGGGTCCTCCACAGTGGCAGCACCACGGTCCCACCCCACTGCCCAAGCAGGCACATCTGATCATCCACCCTGGTGAAGCACACCAGCTGGCAGCATCCACAGGATGCTCAGACCAGCTCCTGACACCACCTGTGATCCACAAACTGGGAGCTACTAAAACAGACAAACAGAGCAAATGGAAAATCACTGCCAGAACTGTGCAGATTTTTTAGTGTTTAACCTACTTATTGCTCAGAAGACAAACCAAGCTTTAAAAGAGGTCTCTGGAGTAAAACAATACAGTTAAAAATATCAGATGACTGTTTGGGAAGTTCATTCCTCTCTTGTGAGCAAGAGCTGGAAATTATTATCTCTGTTTTAATGGTACAAAACAAAACAAAAAAAATATACATAGAAACTCACTGAAATCAGTGGAAGAATCTCACTGTCATTCCATCAGAAATGGAATCCAAAAACCTGTAACTTCTCACAGCAAAAACACATTAAATAAGGTTGGTAAACATTCCTGAGAAGGACACAATCCTTAGGTGAAGTTATGTTTACAGAAGGAAGTTAAGCTCAATGGAAACTGGCACAGAAGCACACAAAATGGGGACTCTGCTCCTCAGCCACTGAATCACTTGCTTTGTGCAACACACTCCAGTCAAAGGTGCCTGTTCTTCCCTGCTGAAACACTGTGAATGAAACTCACGGAGTAATGCCAGAAACACTGCTCCAGCAAAGCAATTCAGTCATATCCCAAGGTATTAACAGTTGCACAGCCAGAGAACAGGATTTGAGTTTTTCTTTATTTATTAACTGATCTGTACCACAATTACCACTTGCTTGAGCAGTAAAGGCTACACTGCCCTATGTAAGAGATATAAGGATCTGAAGAAGCATGGGAAATATTTTCCATTATTCCATCTCATTAAGCTCCTTCCTTTTTTTTCTCTCTCCAATCCCTCTGCATCTTTCACATTGTTTATTTTTTCAAATACTTGCCTGTGCTATGTTCATTCCTTTGGCTGCTCTGTCCTGAGTAAAACAGCCTTGTCTTTTGCCAGCTATTTCCTTTTGTCTTGCCAATGTTACTAAAAGAGACTTTCTTGCTGGCATGCACCTCCTCCCTGACCAGCTACTCAGAACAGAAGCATAGTCAGAAAACAACCTCATTGACTCAGATGCAGCTTCATTTTACCACGAAATTATGCATTGCTACAGCCAGCTTCTTGGGGACTTTGTGCATGATGCTCACAGCCTTTATACACAGCCTGTGAGGAAAAGGCTGCACCTGTCTCCCATTTTACTTTAATGTCCTAATCCCCATAAGGATCACATGTATGTTGTGTCTGCCCAGACTTCCTTCTGTGCTGGGCCAAGTGGTCCCACAAGAGGAAATCCAAGAAGAAAATAATCTGTTCCAGGCTCTGTTTGCTTGACATGCATGAAAAAACACCAAATTTGCCTTCACTGGGGACACTCCTTTAAATTATACCAACAAAATCATGTACTCTTAAACTTCCTTATGATATGCTCCAGGGCATACAGTACAAACTACACGTGCTATGATAAACCCAGAAAGCCTTGTGCAGTCAAGGACAAATCAGTACACACTAATTAGCCCAGCAGGCAGAATACTCTCCACATGATCCTCTAAGACACGAACCTTCTTAGTCAATTCAGGAACCAAAAAATACACAGTAAAGAAGACTTCACCAACCAAGAGGGAACAGTGAGCACATCAATGATTAAATCCTGTTCCTCTGACAAGCTTGATGCCAAATTCAGCTTTGTCAAGAGAAACCTGTTCTCACTTAGAATCCAGAATTATAAATCCTCCCCTGTCAGTAGACATCTTCAGCTGTATTTCAGGTTAATATCCTGTACCCTTTAGCCTCTAGTTGCAGCCACCAGTGACTCTACAGCGTCTGCTTAACTTCGTAAGAGTATGGTCACTAAAGCACAAATCCCTTCTCAGACTGAGGACACTTGAGCCAGCTGGTCACATTTTCCATGAGAATACCCTTTTACAGAAATGCATCTCAGAGTAGGTCTGGGCTCCACACATAAACACTGAAGAAGCTCTACACTCCAAGGGTGAAGTCATACAAGGAAGAAGACGGATCTCAGATATATCCTAGGTCATACAGTCATTGACTGCTTTCACCAGCAGTGCAGTTTTGGACTTTGGGGATCAGTTCTGCCTCTATCCGACCTACAGTTAAATATTAGTATGACAAAAAGGGACTGTGGAGAAGACTGAATTCTGGAAACATACTTCCTAGCAGCTTGAACATGCCCCATTAAATATGTACAGTATTCCTGGAAATACTTCTCTGAGGAAGGAGGGACATGCAAAGGTTAATGAGGCATCCTTTGGCTGCAAAGAGCAGGAAATCACTGAGGAAGAGTCAGTGTCATCTCCACAGCTGCAGCGCTATTACAACATAAACCAAAGAGCCCTCTCTCTTTGTACATTAAAATGCTGCAATTAACATTTTCCAAGGGAGCAAACAGAGTACTTGCCTGTATTTATGTATGATGGCATTAAATAATCTTCCATCGCGCCAGCAGGTAGTGAAATTTTCACAACGTATTCCAGCATAACCCTCTGTTGTTTGCTGCGACCACAGGAGCAGTCTCTCTTTAGCAGACATGTCCTCTGACTCCCCAGTAACATGGATATCAGATATCTAAAACACAGTTAATGTAAAAATCACGGTTACATCTAATCCATAATAATGTTTAAAATATTGCAGAAAATCACTCTGTATTGCTGAAGAATTTATTGTCTGGTATCTGCTTACATGAATACTATGATTATTCAGGTACTGTATTAATATTCTTTCATGTCTTATCCTTGTGCACTCTTAGTATCTTCAATAGGAAATACAAAATTCACAGTTTTTTTCAGCTAGCCAGTTCTCAGTCTCTTAATTTCTGGGGACAATATAAAACTATTGCACAATGCAAACTACTTGACTGTTTATTTCATGCTGATAATACAATCTATTTTTATGTATGAGATCTATTATATATAAATGCTATATAAGTACATAAAAATGCAGTATATTTTACATGTATACAGTCAGACTTGTACAATAACCGTATTTATATTATTCATAATTTATTTAGCCATGAAATTCCTCTCTCAAAACAGGTTAATTTACAGAACATGTTGTGGAATTCAGTAATAAAATAGTCATTCTGAGTGAAAACTGATAATACTAGTTTTAAGGCAAAATTTTCTGAGAATTATTTTAGGAATTACTAAAAGACTGAAAGATTATAAATAAATTTTTTTCCTGATCAAGAAGGTTCAGTTTTGTATTGTCTAAGGATTATCAACTCCATATAAGAGAAAGCAGGAAACTATTGGGAATTTTACATACAAATACTACTTTACAGTACATTAGATTATCTCCTAATGAAGTTTAGTCAGTTTCCTTAGAAAACTACCACAGTATAAATATGATGCAGACATTTCCCTAATTTGTACACATATTGTTTGTACCTCATGCTACAGAAATGGTACTCAATGTACAATTGAGTACAATTGTACTCTAAGCTGCACAATTGTACAATTGCAAACTCTAAAAAGGAAGAAAAATAAGACATGCCTTGACAAAGAAAGTGCTATGGCACGTTGTCATTTTTCTGAGTGGTCACCTTTTACCACTTACCAAAAAAGAGACAATATAAGGTGTTATTATGAACTACACAGGAACCCAGGTACCACAAGGCACTGTATAAGGACCTGAATACTGTAGCTCAGCCATTACAAAAAGCAGGCAGAGCTGCTTGGGCAGAGGCAGGAGGGCTTGAGACGATGCCTCAGTTTGTAGGTAGACAATAAGCAGCTCCATGAGCCCCCCTGGAAGAGGCTGCTCCCAGCACTGCAGGGAGACACGGGACTGCTCTGGCTCCAGAGCCAGCCTCAGCTCAGGGCAGGTTTGCCCACAAACAACTCTGAGTGCTTGAGTTAGGTGCAAAAGAGCCTTCAGCTGAGCTGTGCCAATTCCAGCAACCCTGTTTTAGTGTAAACCAGGCAGCTACATTCATGAGGTCAGATGGGATGGTCATAACGATGTCTCCTGGCCTCAGAATCTCTGCGCACAAAGTATCTTCTGTCTGGGCTCTGACAGGGGGAATTCCAACAGGCTAGGCTGGAAATTATGGGGTTTTCTCACATTAGAGCCACACGAAACACAGTGCCAAGAAGAAGGACAGGTAGCTTGCCTACTGATGCTGCTATGTCACTGCTTAAGACAAGGTGGTGGGAAGCACTAGGAAGCAGGGAGCCAAAGGAAGAGCCTTAAATATGTCAGGGCAACAGAGTTTACTGCAATTTCTTCTTTACCACCTCTCATACTTTCCGGTGATGATGAGCATTTACACCTATACAGTAAATTGTAAATAAATGTAATGTAGGAAAAAAAAAATTACATTATTTTCTATTTGAGTAACCACAAAATCACAAGCTGTGAATGCAGTTCTTCAGATACTTATCACAGGCCATTGTATCTGCTGGATCTAGGTAAGGGAAAAATACAAACACCAATGCAAAAAAGCAAAACAGTTTTAACTGTTCAACTAGCCCCTGAATAACCTCTGAAGGTCTGACAGCATTTTTTGCATCCTATTGTCTCCAGCTTCAGCACATTTTTAAGAAAGATCAAACAGAAGGAAAAAAAACCCTTTTTTGTGTTTAAAACACAGTAGAGAACACATGCAATTGTGATCATTTGGAAGTTTCTAGGTATCAAAATCCTGCAAAGAGTATTTACTGAATGAAATACAGATGGGATGAGTTGTGTATGTAAAGACAACAGAAAATACAGTGTGGCAAAAGACCAACTTGTAATCACTCTGAAATTTTTCTTGTAAAAGTCTAGGGAACTCAGATGTACTGTAAGACTTTTTTCCTGTGGGTTAGCTTTATTGTTTGGTATTTCAAAGCAAGAAAGCAAACTAAATGTTTTTTCAGTAGCTTTAGTTTCTATTCATCACAGAACAACCAGATCACAATATAAATGAAGTCAACCATTTACTGCTTATCCGGACAGTGCTTCTGAAAGAGATGATGTCATCTGGAAGTGCCAGATGTCTAGCACCAAAAAAAAAAAAAAAAAAACCACCCAAAAAAACTAACAAACCCAAACCTATTTTTTTTGTCTGTCATTTTCAGAAAGTCCTCTGTGTGTAACTCTTAATTATCAGATTTTTTAATATACTCTAGCATGAGCAAGCTAACAATGCAATTTGCTAACAGCCCTTCCTTACTGCTAAACTCAAACCCTCAGCCTCCTTCATGGTTAATTGAGCAGGGATGGCTATGCACTCTTCAGACTGCAGAGAGTGCAAACACAGCATGTTTGAGAGCACATTAGATTCCTCTGGAAACAAGTAATTTCAAACATCAAGGTAACTTCTGAAGACTGTACTCGCATCTGTTGTTAGATAGAAACAACATTTTAGCCATGGACACAAACACAAGGAGAACTTTTACTCTGAACATGACCACTAAGGAAGCTCACAGCTGAAATTTTGGATGGCTAAAACATTAATTCAATTTACTACATGAACATCAACAGGTGTTCCAAAATCTTCCAAGCACCCTAGTTAGCCATCTGAAGAAAAAAGGAATAGGCTTTTCATTAATGGAGGTAGCCCATTTCACCACAGGTTAAGGAACATTAACATCAGCCTGAGACCTAAAACAGCTTGAGCACTTCTGTTTTCTAAATAAAGTATTTCAGCTTTCAAGGCTAACATTTCAGACATTTTCATAAACACTGAATTAGTATTTTAAAAGTATAAAAATACACTAAGTGAAATGGTGAGTCAAATGGTTATATTTTACTACACTTAAAAATATGGGCTCTAGTTTGCAAGATGCCTTATTAACTTGAAACTTCTTAACAAGTAAAATACTACCATAACAAAATAAGGTGTAAGAGAGAGTGAGAGAGCACATCTTTCCTTTGAGGGCAGTACAGATACTTATCCACCAACTATGCATTATCACCAATATTTCTAACATCATTTCCCATAGGAGAAAAACAGAAGTACTATTAAACTAAGAATACTAGAACAGAAAATAAGGGGAAATCAAATCTTCTACTCATAAAATTTAGTCCTTCCAAGCAAAGTTTGTGTGAACTTTTCGTATCCCACAAGCCTATCATTTACTCACTATAAACAGCTTAACTAGCACACATTTGTTCCTTAAGCATGGAAAGAATGAATTACAGCATTTCCATGAGTTTGAAGTTGTTTGCCAGAGATCCAGTTCTACAAATTATCTCAAAGTCTGTGAATTAAAAGTTATGCAAGAAAAACCAACAGAGGTAATTCTCTAAACAGGCCTTCTATTTCAGGATCAAAGTTTTAACTGGCACTAAATACTCTTTCTTGCTTATAACTGGGAGAATGTGTTCACGTCTGCTACTGCACATGCTTTTTCTCAGCCTGTAAATTCCCACTGCATCACACAGTATAGAAAATCCAAACACTGAAAAGCCTCAAGCTCTTTCCTTGCACTGATTTCAGTGATGCAGTGTGGAGCCCAAAGAGCAGAGCACAGTGGATAAGACTTTCCAAGAGATCAATAGTGGTGCTGGATTTCTATGATTCATTTTCCCATTGCAAACAGAAGAAGAGCAAGACTCATACAGATAGTAAGAAGTCTTCCCTCTGATTCCATCCTATCCTAAATGTTTTGAAGCAAGTCTAAACTTGGCATAATGTACTAAACTGCACAAAAGTATTTAATGGGCTAGAGATGCATGAATGTGGTGGTGTATTGTCTCCCTCCCAGGCCACACTATGATCTGCAAAATGCTTATTATGCCTCAGCAGAGAGTAAGAAACTTTTCTCTCAAAGCTATTAATGAGTAGCCAGGAGCAACGCTTCAGTAGATCCCTCTAAGCTGAGTTCTGTAATCAGGAAAACAGAGCTAATGAAGTAGCACATATTTGAACACAAAATCATATTTTTTTACATGCATAAGAAACCGTGCCAGAGAAAGAAACTCAAAGGATATATTTCTGTAGAGGGGACCATACTGTTTCAGAGGGTAAAACGTCGTATCTCTGTTACAGTGCAAATTATCCAACTGTTCCAATGAGTTTCCTCTGGTGTCTGCCTCAGTGTGAAAAGCCAATGTGCTTTCAATTATCAGCCACATCTGAGGCACTGTGTAAGCTGAGACTACATTACAGCATGGGTAAGTTGACAAGGTGAGGGAAGGCTACTGATCTCTGTAATTACAGCAAAGAAAATGGTAAAGCTGAGATTGCTAACTGCAAACCTTGTATACTAGCTCAGGCCAGTAACTGGACCTTTGCAAACTTGTATAAATACCAGCTTCACTCAGTATAAAAAAGACAGGAATATAAGACATTAAAATGCTTGCCTAGTTCTCAAAAACAATCAGAAGGAAATTGGTCATGACTTTGTACAGTAATTAAAGTCTGAAATCTAGATTTTCCTGCTTCTGTTTAGAGGTCAAACCTCAGTGTTCTTAAAACTACTTATACTGAGAATCTTGGGTTGAGAAAGGGAACTGCACTGAAAGCCAAACATTTCAGCAACTGAGACATTTAGCCTGATGTGTCAGTAGGTTTCATATTCATGCAGTGTTTTATCACTATCAGTGGATGTGCATGCTCAACAGAAATCTTTTTTCTCCCTTCCTCTGTGGTAACAAGAGGTGTAGACCTGGTTGGAGTAATAACTGCAGCAGTATTAGGAGCTGTATTACTTTCATTATACAGGAAAAAGCAGCCATGCTTAGCTGAACAGACAAGGCCTCATACCCTCTTACTCAGCAGTGACGTTTTGTACAAATCAAAGAACATTCCTAAGCTGTTCCTGAATTCCAGCTAAGATTAGGAGGGCAAAGAGCTCTATGTGCATTAGGAAGTTGTTTGTACTATTGTGTACTGTGTGTTGTAATTGGGTGTGTTACCTATGTTTAAAAACTAAGCTCAGACAAAGTATTGTTTGACTCTTCTTAGAAAAGTAAATTATATAAGCAAAAGACATTTAGTTAGCTCTTTGATTGAATGAATACCTTTGGCATATGCCCATTTCCTCTGTTCACTCAACTGAAAGCTCAGATGTCCTTGTTGAGCAAGAGGAATCAGTTTTGGACCAGATCTTGGTATCAGCATTTGACTCACATGTACAGATTTCAGCTGTCCTGAAGATGAGTGGGGCAAAACTGGATATATGGATTGGATTGAATTGGTAAGCGTGGTTACCAAAAATTTGCTTTCCTTCAGATATTCTGCAACTAAGATTGTATTTTGGTTTCTTTTACTATAAAAATAAAATAATCCTAGCCTCAGAGGAAGAAGGAATTTCAATAATTAATATTAATAGGGCATCTAGGCAGTTTGGGAGGATCCTTTAAAAGATGTGGAGTGCTATTAACATGATTAATGTTCTCTTGTTCTGTTTCAAGCTGCCTACAAAGCTCTATCATTCTTCAGTTCCTACTGGCCATAACTGAAGAGAATTAGAAATATGTCTTTCCTTGATACAAGACCCAAAGGAATTATAAGACCATGAAGAGCTGGTCCCAAAATTTCCTGCAGATACTGAATGCAAATTCTCTAAAATTTGCTCCACCTTCTAGCAGCATTTTAACATGAAAATCTCTTTCCTAAATTAGGAAACAGATCAAACTACAGAGAGAAAAATAGCACAAGAATATATCAATATTCCTAAAGTATAGAGTTATTACATAGTCTTTGAAAAAGATCAAATGTCCTACAAATATCTGTAGTATCATGGGTAAAAGGTTTATACACAGCAAAGTGAAGATATTTTTGTAATAGAAAAAATACTTATTCAAATAAGTACCAAATACTTATTCTAAGATAACTTTCAAGGATAATGTACTGTATCAAAATATTTACCTTGCTCCTGTTCGGTGCAATGCTAAATAATGCCTTTTCTTTTGGCAAATGGGAAAGTACAGCATCAGGATAAAACCACTTTTGTTCAAGTAATGGATCACTTTTGCTTTCAGAAAGAAAGTGACGCAATTTTTCAGATTTGCTGCTTTCTGAAACATTTGCAATGATTCTGCAAGAAGTTATGTTTAACTCAGTTTCTTCATGTTGTCTGCCTAAAATGTGGATAGCAGAATCCAAGGTAGCTCCTTTTCTATAACAAAGATCACTGGATTTCTTCAGGAATGCTAATTCTCTCCTGTTATCATCCTCTGAATATTTCCTTTTCCATGCATAGTGTTTCTCTGAATTCCTCTTGTCTTCTTCTTTTAACCATGTGTCTGTTTCATCAGACTTGGCGAGCCTCTGATTATCACCATGAAAGCTCTCCCCACAAAGAGAATCCCTCTTTGCTTTGCCCGAGAAAACTTTTGCTTTAGCAATATCAGCTGAAAGGTCTGTACTCACAGGCAGAGCATTACCAGCCACTGTCACTCTCCCGGGGAAGAAGTCGACCAGTCCCACATCCCTGGGATGAATCTCGATGTTTTCTGAAATCTCCACTTCATACTCTCTTTTTTCTTCATTTTCTTTAACATGCACTGAATCTGATCCCTCCTCAGTTGATTTCTTTCTCCTTTTTCTTCTGAAATATTTTCTTCCAGGGGAATGTTTATCTGGACTTAAGGGAGCTTTGGCAGGATCTAAACACTGTTCTTCCTTTTCAGCCCTCACACATCCACAGACATTCCCCATTTGGCTGTCTGTAACTCACAGCCACACAGTTTCATTCATTCCCGTGTATTTATATACACTTATATTCTCCTCAGAAAGTTAAGAACTGCCGTTTCCACCGTAATTTCTTCCAGACCTCACATCCACCCGCCTCAGTACGTAGCCATTTTGCTTATGAGAAATGCACACGCAATAAACGCCGTGGCTCGGTGCCCAGGCAGGGCCTGTGTCTGATTAGACACTGTGGCTTATTTCTGGCCACCAATCCTCTTAAATAAACATCACTGTTCCAGCGTTGGGCTGTAATGCTGATTGCCTTTCACAGAGATGACATAGCATTTATGAGCAATAGAAATTTCTCACATGCATTTTAACTCCCCGTTTCACTTAGTAACTTGAGCAAGATAAAGTAGAAAAATATGTAGCAACCTTTGAAACTATTAGCTACACTCCAAATCCAAAAGCAAGCAGCACAGTAAATAGCAGGGATTTAGTCAGCAGATTTGTTTCGCACTTCGTATGTTTTTATTACCTATCCAACGATCCACAAATGGAAAGATTAAACTAAAGGATCAGAAATTGCTCTGACAGCTTGCTGGGGGTCAAGTTTTTATTTGTATGTGGAGTTTTCATAGTAGCTAATGTGATTTTTCACTGATTTGTCAGCTATAAATAACCTGCTGCTTCACTGCCATCATAAAAGCACAACAGCCTGCTCAGGGCAGTGACGCTGTGGATTGGGGCTGAAACTCTGAAGCAGAGTTAAACCTCCTGGCACATAAAAGTGAAGCAAATCATAAAAGCCAATCTATCTAGAGAACTGACCTTAGGATTATTGTTTATAAAAATGGAGCTTTATCCTCCTCCCACGCTCCTGGTAAGGCATTTCTGTGTAGCTCTGAACATAAGATCCAAGAAGCATCTAACTATACCTAAAACTAAGTAGAAATATACACTTTTAAAGTGCAAGCAAGTCTAATCTCTAGTATATTTTTTTTGGAAAAACCTTTTTAACTTTCCTCTTTGTTTTTGTCATGGATATGTGAAATCTACTAAAACCAGTACACATCGTCAAGGACAGATGTGTATGGTTTCTCATTCTGAGAAAGAATTAGAGTGACTTGCCAGGCATTATCAAGTGCTACCATTGAGTTTCCCTTGCTTATTTGGAAAGGAATTGCAATCATGAGACCCAGAAGCTTTATCCCTAGAGGCCAGTATTCCTTTAAAAAAAATGTGAAGTATTCCACATTTTACTGACAGGATCTAGAATGAATAATACAGCAAAGAACTAGGATGAGCCTCCAAAGAGTTTCCAAGGATACAGTTGCTCACTGTTGACTACTCTCAGGGCACTGGGGTAAAATTTGACAGTAATGCTTGGAAAATTGTATACTATAACACCACAGAATACTGTGACAGATGGGCAGTTATGTACACAAACAATGCTAACATGTTTCTTTTCGAAGTAGACGTTTATTCTACGACTACACTCTTTCATAGCCTCAATTTGTATTTGCATTTGTAACATGCTCAACATACAGGTGCACTTGTGACAACTGCTCCTTTTACTTACAATAAAAAAGTTGTATTCTAGTATGCTAAGAAAAATGACTTTAGAAAAGTGACTTTCAGCTAAGGCCGGAGGACTTACTGATTTAAAGCACACTTCCACATGGGTCTGTGTCAGGACATGACACGGCTTCCCCCTTAATTAACAGAAAACACATTTAAAAAAAATTCTAAATTACGTCCCTGTGTTTGTACAAAAAACCAGCTTTTACACCTAAATATATACTTCTCTTTCTTCTTTGTCATCAGGAAAGATGATTCAGGACTTTACAGTGCAACGGGCCAAGGCTGATTTCATTTCACACAGACATAGTTTCTGGTTTAACCACAAGATGCCTAGTAATAATATATGGTTAAAGAGATCATAGTATAATAATCTTAAAATATATATAAAAGTATTATCTTGATAAAGCAGAAATTGATCAAATTATTAAAGACAAGTGTCCAGCATTTGAATGAACAACTGCAAATCTTCGTGCTAATTTAAAATGTATTAAACTAACCTACCACAAGTACACTGGTAATATTGTTCTTACTCTGTAAATTTCACAGGGGGCAAGAATTTCCTTAAAAATACTGCAAATTTTAATTTTCAGTGCAAGTGCATTTTTAAATTAATACACATGGGTATCAAGGTTTACTAAACAGTATTACATTATTTTACTGAGCTTTACTGGGGTGTGATTTGATACATATTTCCTTTAAACTGTTTACATCTGTTTAACAGTCAGCATATCACCTTCTTTCAAACAGAAAATGTCCCTAAAGTACACTCTGTTATGTCCAAACACTTGTAGATTCAGTAGCACACTGACTGTCACAAAAATGTTAAATCATATCTAATTCAAGATAGGCCAGAAGAAACACGTATTGTTATTTCACAGCTGACAATTACATTTTGTAATGCAATCAGTAATTCATAGAGTCCTTGATCTTGCATATCCTCTTTCATTCATACCTTAAATTTTGATTATTTTTCTTAAGAATAACTCATTTTTTCAAAAAATCAGATGCCTCTGAAGTAGAATTTTTAAAAAAATGAGACTGCAGAAATACAAGAATCAGTTCTAAAACACTGGTTACAAGATCAGTGTTCCCAGCAATCCTGCCCTACTTCTGCATATTCCAGGTCAATTTACTCAAATGCACCTGGTGTAACTGCAGCTGGTCCTAGAAGACAGCCACAAGGATGGTGAAGGGCTTTGAGGGGAAGCCGTGTGAGGAGCAGCTGAGGTCACTTGGTCTGTTCAGCCTGGAGGAGACTGAAGGGAGACCTCACTGTGGTTACAGCTTCCTCGTAAGGGGAAGCACAGGGGGAGACGCTGATCACTTCTCTGAGGTGAACAGTGACAGGATCTGAGGGAATGGCCTGAAGCTGTGTCAGCAGAGGATTAGGTTTAGAAAAAGGTTTTTCTCCCAGAGGGTGGCTTGGCACTGGAACAGGCTCCCAGAGCAGTGGTCACAGCACCAAGCCTGACAGAGCTCAAGAAGTGTTTGGACAATGCCCTCAGGGCACATGGTGTGACTCCTGGGGCTGTCCTGTGCAGGGTTAGGAGCTGGACTTGATGATCCTGAAGGGTCCCTTCCCTCTCAGCATATTCTATGGTAGCTCTATGATTTATCCATTTCTAAATATTAGCTAGGAATAAATGCCTTCCAAATATACCTCTGCAGATGATCAGGAGCCTTTATGCCTTTTTATCTTCCTAGAAATAGGTATTTTTGAGACTTACTAACCACTTTAACAATACTTACCAGCTATTCCTGAGAAGGCTATCAGTTCTCTATTAACAATTCTTTCTGCAATTACTTTTGTTTTTCCCAAGAACCAAACAGTAACTTTATAGTCACTTTAACTTTTTAAGTCACTTATGCTCTTGAACCAAAAAAAAGATCAAGGACAACAGAATTGATAAATCGCATTTATATCAGTTTTCGGGGTTCTTTATATAAGAACCCTAAGCAAAATAAGCAAAGATGATAAATGAAAGTGCAAGTAACTAGAGAAAAAATTACCCCTTTCAGCTAACTGAAATTCTATGAAGTTATAACTTTACTCTCAGCAAGGAAAGAGACAGAGTTAACAGGATTACACTGGAGATTCAGAAGAGGGAAACTGAAATTTCCTCTAAAATCTGTCAGCTACAGCATGGACAGATGATATTCTAAAGCATCAAAAGAGACTACCTCTGAAGCCTGTGAGAGCCACCACAACATAGTGATGACCTCACCAAGGGCTTTCTCTTGGACATCTGACTAATCTGACTAGACCTGAATGGAAGTTCAGCACTGGTTTAAGCCAGAGATCCAGGTGATCAAAGATGTTAAAAATACTACCAGGGATTGCTGTGTTTCTTTATCTTGGTATTAGGTTTTTTGCTGGGATTTTTGTTGAGATTTTTTTAAACAAAACCTGTAAAAGATACAAATTTATACCCACCAATGCTCCAAAGTTTTATGGGGAGATTAACAACAGACTTTTTCTTGCACAAAACCCCCTAAGAAGTATAACCTGAATAAAGAATTAGACCAACACTTGTCTGCAATTTTTCCTGTCTTAGACGCTGCTTAATCACAAACAAGAGGTTAAGATTAAGACACGGAAAACAAATTAGCACTGAAACATGAAATAGCTCACACAGATTTGTATGGGTTTGCATTTAACCACAGATTTCTGCAATTTGTCAGGCATGTCCGTGACTGGGAAATGCATTATGTTCTTAACATGGGGCAGGTGCATAACACATTATAGTGGGAATGCTGTTGAATATCTGTGTATTTGTTGGTCTGCAAAATGATAATACCATTCACCCTCTGTACACTGCTAACTTTTGCTTTATCATTTGTCTCATATAGTTAGCGATTATTGTACAGAAGTTATCCCCCTTTGCCAATCAGACCATGCCAGGTATCTTTTATCAAAACCCTACTGGGAATACATGTCAGGTACTCCTGGATCTAAGATCCCTTTCCCCTCTTTTTAGTGTGTTTATACAACACAGCACAAGTAATGGAGCGTTTAGCACAAATGGGATGTGTCATTTCACGGTACTAAACAGCATACCAGATAACCAGCAAGCATTTTGTTGCACAGCCCTAAGGTCACATGCAGAATAACAGAGAGGTAAACATAAGCCGAAGAGAAAGTGAAAATTAAAGTTGCACAAGATAGAGAACAAGGATAAAAATAAAGGTTTGCCAGAACAAACAAAAGGTTTGGAGCTGTTTGAGTGGTACTAGCAACTACTCCTCAAACTCTGAAAGAGATGTTCAACTACCAAGTCACAGTCACCAACATGAGAGGTTTTATATCCTGTGAGTTGGCTTACAAAAAGAGGAATTTGCTCCTTATTGGCAGTTTTATGGCATTAATGACAGAGACTTCATGCTTCTCTCACCCTTGCTGTGATTCAGAAGAGTCCCAGAAATTTCAAGAATTCTGCACTCATTTCCTTACCTAAGACTTAGGAATTTTACTCTTTTTTTTTTTTAACAAATCACTGAAGAATTCTAGAAGAAACAACTAGGAGTTCAGCTGAGAAATAAAATATCACAGGAGTATACCCTAATAAATGCTGAAGGATGGGTAATGCTGCTGCATTGGCTAATGATAGACAATGCAGCTACCACATGGAAAACACTTTATCCTACAATCACGTATAGTCACAGACAGGACAACTGGCCACATAGCTCCTTTTTTAAATCTTTGAGAAGAACAGACCTAAAATTGTTCCGGTTATTTTAAAGCACAGGCAGAGTAAATTTTAGTCCTTGGGCTGCAAGGCACACAGCCCGGGCAGCAACAGGAATGGCTGCCAGGAGAAGAGCGACTGAAGGCCAGACCCAGCTCTCCAGATTACACATGGCCACCTCAGGGAAGCAGGCAGCACGTCTACAGAATGGTGACCCCTACCATGGGATATCCCTCTGTCTTCTGCACATCATTTACTGAAATGGGCTACCACAGCTGAGCTGCCTCCTCCTCTGGCCACCCTGTATGAAGGCCACAGCCTTACAAATCCACCTGTCTCACCCTTTCGCCAACACTGGTAAATGTTTAACTGCTGATCCTGGACCAAATCAACAGTCTACAGACTGCTTGGGGGCAGACTAATCAAAAATTATTTTTTCTTAAAGGTTTCTAGGGAGTCAGCAGCAAAAAAAAAGTATTTGCTGGCTGGCAAGAGAAATGTAAAGAGGCTACATGTGCCAAAGGAGGCCTGAGAGAAAGTACCCATCTGGCTGGAGAGGGCGGGACAGTACTGTAACACATGGACAAAATCATCACTGACCAGAACCTTGGAAAGCAGCATCCTGCAGAGGTCTGACAGCAAAAAGCAGGGGAGAGTGGAAGGAAAACTGTTTAATGGCAGTTCCTGAGCTGCAAAATGATTATGAAACTGAAATAGAAAAAGTCTATTGAGTCATGACTTAGAACCTCCTGAAATTTTTTAAGGTCTGAGTTCACAAAGGCCTAATTTTAGCTAGATGGAAGTTCAAAGTTTAAAGTTTTGCTTTGCTTCAGCATGCTATTTTCAACCAACTGTGAGTGATTTTAAACATTTAACATTTGTTAAAGAATGTTTGCAGTGGTTTGGAATGAAATGATCACAGTTTTCACAGAATTTAAGTCTTACTAAAATTGTGGTGACTTTATGAGGACAAATGCTGCTTTCATTTATAGTTGTTCATCTCCAATGTTGTTAGTGAAAATGTATTGGATGTTGAAGGAGTCCATTAAAATATTAATTTGGATATTTATATATACAGCCTATGATTATACAAAATACTATAATCTGATTTAGCATGTTCTACAGGTGCCAGGAAAATAACTTATAACAGTTATGACATTATGAAACTGAATTTAAACTAAGCCACCTACTATTAAAAGCATGTGAAATACGTACATTGAAAGCTTGCATAAATCCTAGTAACATACATGCATTGGGGTTTTCAATACCCACAGAACAAATTATTTTCTTATGTACTCAATTTAATAATCCACCAGATTTCCCATTCCAGCTTTTCAGTATCTCTTATGTAATTACTTGGGACACAGAAGAATGGATACCTTCTGGCCTTGTACAGCTGCAGAAGTCAGTATAACTCAGAATAACATTTATATTTATCTAGTTATGGGTACCAATTCACAAAGCCATAACCATCTCTAGATACAATTCAGATACAAGAGAAACATAATCCTCAAATGTGTATTATCTTTTATTTTTTTCATCATGTCTTTCCCCTAAATCATTCCTAAATTCATTCTAATAATCAGAGGGATTTTCTATTTTGAGGAATAATATCCTCCAGATAAGGACCATGACTCAGAGAAACAATAAGCCACAAACAACAGCCAAAAAAAATCTCTGGCATCTCGACTACTTCCCAGATTGCAGTGCTATTAGAACACACATAATTGATGTGTAGCAGAGCCAGTAACATCACATAGCAAACAGCTTATGCTCACTGAGAAATTAACTACTTCTGCAAATGCTGGGAAAATTAAGGGGTAATTCAGGTTAAAACTGCACCACTTAGGTGTCTAGATGCTCTTATTTACACACAAAGAGACCACTTTATGCGGTAGAGGCAGGATTTAGTTTCCTCAGCATGGGCTTCTGGAGCTCTTTGAGATATCCTGCAATATCCCAGCTGGCCTCCAGCTGCAGATCCAGAAGATCATGAGTCCCTCACAGGTGTGGTGTCTCATCAGAGAACTCCACACATGTATAGAGTATGCCCTGCATACTCTAGCACACCTCAGCTATCACTCAAATGCCACCTGTCTTTAGGAGACTGAATCAAAAGCCCTGGGGACCTAGTTAGTACAATCAACAGCAATGTTTCACATCCTGAAGCAGAGACACAAGAAAGTCAATTGACCATCTAGAATATTTGAGACACTTAAAGCTACCTGAGATATCCACGTGGAGCTGGCATACACATCACAAGACCTAAGGAAACCTGCTTCCAACTGCATATGCTACTGGATATGAAGTGTCATCTCAGAACACACACAGCAACTATGCTGGACAAGGAATGGCTCCGTAAGTGCTCTTGGCATCACCTTCAAGTGACCCGAATTGCTCATTAGCCTCACCCTCCATATTGCCTAGCCTTCCAGGCCTCAGATCCATTGCTAAACATGTTTACCACCATTTAAGAAGCAGTTTATCCTGCTTGATCTGCCTTTTCCCAGATGGGAGTGGGTTTCCTGTAAGATCCATGTCATGCTTCTCATACTCACATAAACAAATCTCATCAATCTCCAACAACACAGATGTTTATGTTTAGTCGAGTGGAGTGAACCTCCAGTAGCTGGTTAGTTGACTCACTGTCTAGGCTATACTAACTGTATAGACTAACCCTCTATCACTCTGATTATCAGATTAAAGGGACAATTTAGACAATTGCATAAGAACATAGCTCCCCATAAGCACCCAGATTTAGGTGTCTTAACCTCAAACTGAATCTAATCACAACTTTCCCAATAACTATACGATTACTTCATGCATAAACACAGTTATTATCACAAAGCTTTATCCCTTGATGAAGACTCCACTGGTACACTTCTCTGTTCAGATTTTTCCCTCATTTTAAATCTAAGTGAAGAAATACAAAAAACTTGAAGTCTAAGCATGTACATTCTTCTGAACTTCACATTCTGAACCCAAAGCAGCCATATATGGGTGTCAATGACACCAAATTGCCATATTTTTCAAAGCAAGTGGCATAGCAGTAAATGTCATGCAAGCACAGACTAGTGCAGGGTGTGTGGCTTACACCACTTCACAAACCCCCTCTGCATTCAGTGCAGGTACTGCAGCCTACTGACTATTAATAACAAAAAGAATATGTTTTTTCAAACATCCTGTTCTTCAGTTACTTCATATTCATTAAAGAGGCTTAATATTTAGTCAAGCACCAGTAGCCATTCCTAAAATTATTTTTTCACCAATTTTTTAAGACATTATTTTGAAAAAAAAAAAGGTCACCAAGATGGCAAACCCCGTACTGGGGGGCATCAAACACAGCACGAACGGCCAGTCAGGAGAGGTGATTATCCTGCTGTACTCAAAACTTGGTGCAGCCTCACTCTGAGAGCTGTGTGCAGTTCTGGTCCCCACAGTTTAAGAAGGATGTGAAGGACCTCGAATACATCCAGAGAAGGGCAACAAAGCTGGTGGCAGGGATGGAAGGCATGTCCTAAAAAGAGCACCTGAGGACTCTGGGTTTGTCTAGTTTGGAGAAATGAGGCTGAAGAGTGACCTCATTGCTCTTTGGGGAATTGGAAAGAGAGGTGTTGAGCTCTTCAAAAGGGAACCCATCTTTAGAAATGGAAAAAAAAGACAATGCTGGGAACTATTGACCTGTCAGCCTCTCCTCTGGTCCTGGAAAGATCATGGAACAGATGCCAGGTAAGTTGTTAGGTTGCCCCAATCCCGAGAATGTTAGGATGCCCCATTCCTGGGAGTCTTCAAGGCTGGATTGGATGGGGTTCTAAGCAATCTGATCTAGTTGAAGGTGTCCCTGCCCCCAGCAGGGGAGTTGGAAAAAAATAATTCTCAAGGTCAATTGAAACCATTCTGATTCTCTTCTCCCTGGTATCCAGTCACAGGATACATGGGAATACTTCAAAACTGTGCCAGGGAGGTTTAGATTGGACATCAGGAAGCATTTTTTTATCTAGAGGGCAATGATGTTGATGCCCCAAGCCTGTCTGTGTTTAAGATCCATTTGGAGAATGCCCTAACCAACATGCTTGAACTTTCAGTCAGCCCTGAGCTGGTCAGGCTCACTAGGTGAGCATTGTAGCTCCCCTCCAAATGAAACAGTCTACTCTGAAAGATCTACAAGATCTGAATTGTACTTGCAGACATTTAGTTGGTTGTTATTGGGGTTAGAACACAGTGAAGTGTGTTTTAGCTACAATTTAAATGCTTCAAATTATTTCAAATGGAGGGGAAAATCCTTGCCATACCAGTTCACCTGAAGAAGGTAATTTATATAAATTGGTTTTCCTTTTCATCCATTTTTTACAACTGTAACTGGTAGCACTAACAGCCACCAGTTTTTATAAGCACCCAAAATTGTGGCAGATGTCCTGTGCTTCACCTAATGAGAAAAACTAACAATTTCATCTTGCAAAAGCCTAGTATTCAGGTTCAGAAACATAAAATACACACCAAGTAAAGGCTTAAGTTCCACTAACAGCTTCTATTAGTAAGTTGTTAATAATCTTTATTTCTTAAAATAGAGCAGCTTTCAACCACAGCCTAATCCCGTAGGTCATGATTAAATATATTTAAACCGAGGTCATGATTAAATATATTTAAATCCAGCTTTTTTGTCTCTATGTAACCATGTGGGAGCAAAGACTCATGTGACAAGGGGAGCTGAGGGAACTCCCGATCCTTGCTAGTGGTTTCTCCTTTTTTCTATGGGCTGGTCTGGGCCAAGATGTGCGCCCTGTTTACATCAGGGTCCCACTGGTCCTATTCATGTCTTTGCTCCTCATTAGGATTTGTAGAAGGGCACATTAGATCCTAGTAGCTTTTCTGGGGTTAAGAAATTTTTTTTCAGCCATAAATCCAATGTGGAATACTCTTAAGTGAACCATGCTTTTTCTGTGTGATCTTGCAAATTTCTGGTCATTTAAAATGCCTGCACAGCAGGGAGTTTATCGCTAACAATGCTGCAGTCACTAAATGGGAATTATCTGTCATCTGAATTACATCATCTACAGCCAGGGCCATTATGTAAGCCTCCTTTTGAGGAGCCATTTAACACCACACACTGTAAGGCTGCATTATACTGTACACAATCCCACCAGTGTACAACAACCAGAGTGCCACCTAGTGTGACCCATGCTACCACTGCTGGGGCTAGAAACAAATGCTGATACAGGAGGAACTACTACAAGAGGCTGAAAGCAGAGCTTCCTAAAATACTCACAGCAGCAGATCCTGAATGAAAATAATATTTTAAACATTTCAATATATTTTAATATGCATCAAAAGAAGTTTGTAGAATAAAACAAGAAGGGTATGTCCAAATGCTGGAAGGAATACATCAATTACTGCCTTTAATGATGTTCAAAACAGAAGCCATTTTTCTCTCGCTCCACACACATGAAATTAGCAAATAAATTCTTGAGATTCAGTTTACATCATGAAATAAGATACATCATCAAAACCTTCAGAAACACATTAGAGAAGAGACAAAATCTATGGAGTCCTGTCTAAGTTGACATTCCTCACAGCTATGCAAGAATCTGACCGAAAACACTGTCAAGCAAAACTAGGCTTACCTGAAAGTGCAAAATTATGGTCCATATCAACCCCAAAGTCAATTTGGGATTCCCATCTGTTATATCATCATTTCTGATGTTAACCAGTTTCACCTGCCATCATAGAAAGAAAATATAGGCAAAATTGAAATAAATATGTCATAAATACATATTGCATTACACAGGCATGATTAAAGGATGTACAACTCACTTCCTGAGCCTACTCTGCTGGGGTTTTTTAATTCTCAAAAGCAGAAAGGAATTGCATTCTGCCTGTAAGTGGCCTGCCAGGAATTGCCCTCTCCCACTCACACTGAGATGAGGAAATTCCTCAGCTGTCACCAGGCCAGCAGATCTGTTCCCCATGCCAATACCCTTTGCCTTGGCTCTTGTCAAAAGGGGAAAGCACGACAGAGCACGGCAGGACAACATGAATATAATGATCTGTAGCTGCTCTATCAGTCCCAGGGCAGTGCTGACACAGGAAGTTATCACTGCTATTCTTCCACCCCACACTTTCCTGTACTTAAGCAAGAATTCTGCAGCAGGAGAACTGGCCTGCTAAAACACAGATCTGGCTTGATAAAACTAGGCATTTAGTACCATGTTTAAGTAACCAATGGCTTAATAAAGACAATTATTGTTTCTGATACTGTACTCATTCATAATGCTATAAGCAAATGGTTAATAGATTAAAACAAGAGCTGCTATTACACTCCCATACGCTCACACCCAGAGTTCAATAATTCTATTTTTTGGTCTAATTTTATTAATACATTTAATTTCCCTATATGTATTATGCATGCATGTAGTCTAGCAGTTAAAGATGACTCAGCTAAAAGACATTTTATGCTTACATTAGTAAAGTTACATGCACATGCTTTTCAACATATACCCTGTTATCAACTGAACAAGCAAAGGCATGTCCTTCTTTTGATCTGCAGACATAATCATAACAATTTGGAGGGAGAAAAAAAAGCCAAACTTTACTCCCTGCAAGAAAGGCAGCTATTCCACAGTTTGTTGTTTGTTAGTTTCTCAAGTCAGGCTTCAATACAGATATATAGGATACAGCCACAATAAAGCATTGTATTTGGAGGTTATACAGCCAACCTGAGCAAGTTACCTCCTAAATACAGTTTAGAAACACCTACCAGAGGGCTGAAACTTTAATCAACTGCAAGCCCCACTGACAATTTGCCAAGACCAAAGGCATACAAGCATTTTGCATGCTAGAATACAGCTATCTTCACAAAGCTGTGAGGCTAAGGAGAGCACAAAAATCCTTAGATCACAATCGACGGCAGGATGTGCATGTTCATAAACATGAGGATGACACAGCCCTACATCTCCGGCATTTTAATACACATGGTCTGCCATGCATAAATAAGACACGGTGCATCACAAGTCTCAAGGTCCTGCTGCATAAAAATGCCATTGTGACTGTCAAGCAGCCATTCATTTACTTTGTAGCGTACTTGTTCCATGGCTCTCTTAGGTTAACAGGAAAAGTTTGCTTTGAACTTAGCAAAGGGGGATTGAGTTCTCAGTGCAAACACACCATCCAGTGACCCGAAAGGCAAGTTTGAAATTTCTCTCAAAATACAAAAGGACATCTGGTTTCATAACAAAATTAAGTGTCTGTTTATGGTTTGCTACCTCATATTCTCTCAAACCTTTGAAGTAGCAAAAACAATTTGGTTTTTTTTATCAACCAATCAGAAAGATTTTCAGCGTCAATTCATTGGGATGTGACAGATAGGAACAGTTTTTCCTTACATGTTTTGGCTTTTTTTTTAATTGCCATTCTGTAAGGGGAGAAAGCAAGGATTCTGTAAGTGTTTAAAAGATATTGAAAAGTGGAAAGAAATTCACAGTAGCTAAAAGGAGATACAAGTGAAATTAAGCCTGAATCTTCCACAGTGCCCAGGTGGCTCTGACACCTTTGTAATTGGTCTAAAAAGACCAGTTTTGATTTAATCAGGATCAAAGTTTGAGAAAGTTTTCCCAAAACAATCAAAACAAGGAACTCCCACATAACATTCTAATATAGATGAATTGGCATTATGTACTAAAAACTAGATTGTGAACAAACTTGCACACCAGTTAGTGTCTGGGCAGCAAGAAAGACAGTTGTAAATTTACTATAAGCAACTCCTAAGGATCTCACCTATAATTTTCTCCTCTTTAACAGCATACAGCACATGGAATGTGTTGTTACTGCTCAGGGAAGGGTGGCATGAAACTACCTTTCCTACATCTCTCTTAACCACCTCAAGCATGACATAAAGCCAAGCCTACACAAACAGCTGTTACACAACATGCACAAGAGACGAAGCAGGATAATTTTTTTCATTTATTAGTTACAGGTGACAAAATTTTCATTAATTCATTCTTTCATTATTTTCATCATACCTGGCGCTTTTTCAAATAGTCAAGTGCAATTTGGACGTTCTGGAGTCTGTGAAAACGCATCCGACCTTTTTCTCGGGGCTACAATTGGAAAACAGCAGTTGTGAGATTTTCTCATCAGACAAAAGAACAAACAGTCTGATTTAACAGATACTATGTAGAACATTTGAAACACTACAGCTTTAATGAAGTCAATACCTTTGCTGAAAAAGTGTGCTTTAACTATTTTAACTGTAGTTATTTTTCAGTACAGTGGATGGCAAGAGAGATCAGTGGTCCCCAACTGCAACTTTGATCCATGCAGGCTGCTCCCTGTAAAGTACTATTAAGGCCAAGAGGACTACTGCCTAAAGAAACTAAACTGGAATACATTACTATAAAATATTTACAATGTATTAAGCAAAACAAAACAGAAGTAATGTCATGGACCTTTACATTGTTCTGGTAAACTCTATGATGGAAAAGCTTACCTCTGTATGGAACTTCATGGCTTAATGGTATGACTGCATAATCATTATGATATCTACACATATTTATTTAAAGCATCTAATAAAGACAGTATCTTCCTCCAAACAGAATAATATAACATAAGCAGTCCTAGAGTGTAAGTTTAAACTCTTGACTCGGGTAGAACATTTTAAAGCATGAAAAAAACTAACAAGTCACTCCCCTCAAAGCAAAGTCAAAACTATCAAGAAGAAACTGTAAAATAAAAATGAGCGGTGTGTTAATGGAAACATGGCAAAACTGCATGCAGTTAGTGTAAAATCACCAAGAAGAATCACACAGAAAACGCATACTTAGCTGTCACAGATCAGCATGGGAAAGCAGTTAAATTTATACCATCAACATCATATCCAAGTCCTTCTATTCTTCCTTATTTCAGATTTTTCACAAACTTTCACAGCAATAAACTGAAGCGGACTATAATTGCTAGGGATCAGCCATGAATACGAGCATTTCCTCAGACAATCACTGTGAAACACACAGATAAGCCCAAGCCTTCCTCAACTGCCTTTTTTCCCCCCTCTGGAGTTTTAGATGCTTGCCAAAAAGAAACATAGGAAAATGAAGTTGAATAAGAAGCATAAACTGAAAAAAAAAAGAAAATTCAATTTTCATTACAGAATCTCCTATTTAACCCCTTGTTTTTCACACCAGTAACTCAGGATCAAATACTATAGCCCTTGCTATCAAGGAGTTTCCATGGATGGAATTAAGGACTGCAGACCTGGCACTAGGTTTTCCACAACAAGGAAGTTATAAAAAATCCCAAAATACAGTCAGCATCTCAGAGGGGAAATATTTTTTTGATTTAAAAATGCGGCATTTTGAGTTATGCTACACTCCAGAAAAAAAGCAAAAACAAATACCACTGAAATCACAACTGCAGCACAACGCACAGGAGCCAGGGAGGCACTCAGGCCCTATGACAGTGAGTTGCTTTAGCAAATGCCAAAATGCAAGGTCTAAAAAAGGCAGGAAACAGCTCACTCGGACTAAGAAGCACCCAACATTTTACACTTTGTAAGTAGATATTTCCCTTCTGGATGGGCAAAATATAGTGAATCAATAACTCAGCATTTGTTGCAAGAAACAGAAACCATGCAAACTATCTGTATTTTTAGTAGCCACAACACAAAGCTGTCGCTTGACTTCTAATCTACCTGCTTCGATAGAAATCACTACTACATGTGGTAAATTCTAAAAAACAGATCTGCACACTGAATTACTTTATTTCAAGATATCATCCAATATTATGGCACACACACCATGGGAGCAGTAAACTGGTGCTTCTAATTAAGACAAATCAATTTTTTGCCATTGATTTCACTGAGAAAAACCATCAAGTCTTTGTCTAAATTACTTGTATATGGACAATACTGTTTGCAAGTTAAAAAAAAGTCTTAGTCTAATAGATTTATGGTATTTCCCTATCTATTATTTAAAACAATTATTTTATAGCACCTGGAGAGTGTTGTCCAGTATCCATTTGCACCATGGTTTTATAGAGTTTAATGAAAGAAAACAAACTGAAATCTTGAACATTAGCATTTTAGCTGTTCACAAAAAGGCTGAATAAAAATTTGTCTTTACCATACCTCCATCATAAACACACGTATCTTGGTTTACCAACAAAAGTTCTTTTGTCCTTTCTACAGCCCACTACTGCAGCACACCAAGCTAAGAATTTACATTAGCAAACACCACACTTCAAACACTACATTAGTACAGTTATGGGGGTCGGCACCTACCCCCTTATCCTCATCCTCCACATCCTCATGCTGTTCATTTGCGCATGCGTCTGTTGAACTCACCAACCGTAAGGTCTTCAAAAAATCTCGCTCTCTTGGCTAATGAATATAACAGACAGGAGACAGGACAGCAAAAACACAAGACAGACCACAAATGAAAAGAAGAGCATGAAAAGAAGAACATAATGAAGAGAACAAATACCAAGCAAGGGAAGTAATGCTCACAAAGAAAGGAAATGACACCTGAGGAGTGTGTTAGACAATTTCAGGGACATTTTATCCTTGTTATTTGTAAGTTACTCCCTTAAATGCAAAAAGATATTAAGCATCCAATACTTGTTAAAACAAAAATCAGAAAGAAAAGGAAAGAACAGAAGAAATAGTGCATTACCCTATTAAGAACGGAAGTCTCACTAACCACAAGAAAGGAAGAGAACAGATTGCACTCCCCCACAGAATTCACACCAGCATATTTTATTAACAGAATACAACTTGTGTCTTTGGTATCAGGTCACAGATTACAGAAAATATCAAAGAAATCTACAGCAGTCAATACACAAGGAGTTAACAAACAGAGAAAATGCATAATTAACAATCTGGAACCATTGCATTATGATCGAAAAGCTTACCAAGGTGTCTCCAGAAAGGACTTCGAGAAGTGAGATTAAGTTATGTCCATCTCTTAGGTCTTCATATAGGTCATTCACATGCTTTCGAACCTGCACAGATAAATGCAAACATTAAATACAAGATCCCTGTTCATACCTGAGAATTCATGCTCATATTAACACATATCTTTTAAAACACTGAGATAAAACTCAGCTATACCTCAGCATTGCTTTTTGAATTTTTTCACTTTCATGACAAATTTAAAAATACAAATTAATTGTAATAGACAAAATTCACATCTGTGTCTGCACTTGCACAGTTTCATCACACTTTATATCACTTTAATGAAAAGGAAAAAAAAACCAGCATTAAGTTACAGGTAATGAATGCATGTAGCAATGAAAAAATCAGTATCTGACAACTTAAACAATATCAGATACTCTCCTATTTGGACCTAAATAATGACCATTATGACAACAGTAGCTAGATTCAATGAAATGTAAAAAAATACCCAACAGATAAATATTGTCAGCTGCATGTTCACAGCAGCCATGCCGAAAGTAACACACATTCAAATCAAAGCATCCCATCCACCAATGAACAACACGTGTTGTCAGCCCAGGTTTCCAGTACTTAGGGAGCTCTCCCAGTGACTCACACATCCACCTTACACACCATACCAAAGAACTGTGGCATCAGTTTGATCTAGTGAGGGGCTGCAACGACAAGAGAGACAGCTGGAAGCCCTACCTTTACTGACAGGCACAACAAATCTGGGAGATATCTGTCCGCAGGCCAACTTCTTGATTCTTACCATTAGCTTAAATACAACTTTATCTGAAACATCTTAAGCAATTTTAGCCAGCTGCTCTTTGAATGTGACACAAAGGGCCTAATTTTTCGAAATCAGAGATTTTTTACTTACTAGGGCAGAGGTTTAGGGCTTTCCAGCTACAGTTTAATGTCAGATCCCTGGTGTTCCTGTTGAACCACCAGATTAGGAATTTCCAAAGCTTAGGATAAAATACAACATCGGAAATTTCCTTCTTCCTCACCTCTGCTAGAGATGAGTTGTACTTCCAATATGAGATCTATGGGACACACTCTGACTGCCAACATATGTGTGTGGTGAGGGCAGCAACAATTGACCCAGATCTCTGACTTTATACAAGAACTCGATTTATCACACTTTTGGGGGAATTTTGAGACTCATCCGGTAGCATAAATAACTGTCTCCACACAGAAGATCAGCTTCATAAATACTTTTTAGTTCAAGTTTTCTTACTTGAATTTTTAAACGTGAAATTACCCTGCAATCTGTTTTCACAAACACCATCATCTTAATTGAGGGTAGTATCAGAACATATTTATGCTTGTGCTGAAGACTAGCCAGAACAAGTCATCTAGAAGACTGTTACATGAGGAATTACAACACATGTTTTCCAAAACGTTTACACAGACTCTGCACACACAGCCAATCCAAATTACAATCCAATACTCTAATACAAATACATAGTTTTACAATCTCACACACATACACAAAATAGTATTATTTTAATTTTAGTTACTTTTTTTAAAATCTTGCAAGCAATTTAATGTAAAAAAATCTAAGAAAAAATTTCTCTAATAATACTGAAGTACTGTTAAGCTGAACAAAGAAACAGAACAGGTGTTCTCCTACTACATGTCTGGTGAAAGGAAAGAAAAGGGAAGCCATATAAATCATTGATGTCCCTGATACAAGATTCAATTATGATAAATGCTTGAAAGAGGAAAAGCACAAGGAACTTCAATTTTTAACCCAAAACAACTGTGACTTGTTTTTTTTACATTCAAAGAATTATATCAAACTGAGCACTAAACTCTTTCTGTTAAAAGTAGGGAAATTTTCTTTATGACAAAACCCTGTGAGAGAGCTGCCTGCCCCACCACTCAGGACATGTCACTGTGCACTTCCCCAGCAGAATCCCAAGCCAGAGCAGATCCACAGTGCAGGCTGGTGGCCAGAGGCATGGGAGGACATAAGGTTAAGGACAGAGGAATATGGTCTACATCTCAAAGACCCTGCACCAGCACAGGTGAAGAACTGTCTGTGCAGCACCAAGTCAATGCCCACACTCTTTTCAACATAAAACTCATGGGACTTGCCCAATATACAGGTACCTGGATTGAAGGGTGAGAAAATACGACTATTTCTGTTCTGTCTGCTTTTTTTTCCATTAGAAGATGGAAGAAGAAGATGGAAGAAGATGGATCTTCCATGGAAGATAATTTTGTTATCCTGGTAGTCTGTATCTCACAACACCCATTTGTTGACCTTCTGTTTGTTTCTTCTGCTCTGAGGTTTCCTAAGCATTACAGACACAACCATCTTTCCCAGTTTATCTTTCTCAAAATCACAGACACTTCAGAGATGAACTCACACTGAATATGAAAAAACTGGCATAGAGTTGTCAAAACAGGAAAACCAGCAGTACACATTATGCATCTGTCTTAGTTCTGCCACTGGCTGACAATTACTGTGAGGATTCATTATTTAGGACATACTGTGCCAGTTGTCCTGGTACAGGGCAACATAATAAGGAATTTCTTCCAATACTCAGAGCAGTAGATGAGCACCTAAAATGCTGTATTTGGGCAACTGATGTGAGCAAGCATGTTCACTCAAAGCATCAGATCACTTCTTCCAAAAGGAGCATCTTGCACTCCTCAAGAGATCCTACACTGACACTCCAAAAAAGCTTGAAAAATCACCTGTGTGTAACTGTCACTTGGGCAACTCTTGTCTCTCAACACATATAATGAATTCTTTTAAATTACAGGAAACAAATAAAAGTACTTCATTGCTCTTTACAGCCACATTCAGCCTCCTTCAAAACACATAGTACCACAAACACTGGATGTACGTGGGGGTCCCTGGACAGATGTGTGGGATCTGCTGAGCCCTTGGCATTTCTTAACACTTCTTGTGGCTTTTCAATAAAATCACAGAATCATCAGCCCTACATTTTACAAAGTCCACACACAAAGTAGGTTACAAGCTGCCTCAGGCAACTTTTTGCAATACACCCATGTGAGTGTGGCAGATTTGATAATTTGGGCACGAGAAGAGATTCTTTAAGGAAGACGTGGGAAACACTGAGTGGTTGAGGTGCATCTGACAAAACTTAAACAAGAAAAGCAAAATGGCTTCACCAGTGAAAAGGAGACAGTGAATGTAAGGCACTGTTTCAGAAGTGATTCATATTCTGATCTTCATCTTCTGGCATGTATACTATGATGCTTGTGGTAAGGAAAGCTCTATTCTCCTTGCTATGACCATCAGATATTTTCACATCATCCTTTTCCAGCAAGCTTGTGCTTTGCAGTTTAGTGCCTTGGGGAATCTCTACATCACCACCAGTAAAAAACAGCTTTTAGAACTAACAGAGATAAAGCTTGAATCCTGATCTCAGACCACAGCATGTTAGGCACTTGAGAGATGAAGACCAAGAAGATGGCTGTCACCTTCAAAAGCTTCCACTCGGACCCCCCACACCATTCTGCTTCCTCAGTAGAAGTCCCTGGCCTGCCAGGCTTGCCCTCCTCCTCTGTGCATCACAGCACATGTCACCACTGCCTTCAGTCTGCCTGGTTCTTATTCCCCCTGCCAGAAAGAACAGCATGATTCAGTTGCTTGGTCACACATCTAAACGGTGGGTCTGTGTTTAGGGGCTATGCCACTTGGTCTCCCTCCTTCTCCACAAGGATTACGGTTTGCATAGGTCCTGCTGCCAGTCCCCCACAGATGCCTGTACTGAAAACCCTGATAAATCACAGGCAGTCCTAGATGACCATGCTTAGTGAACCAAACTTGCACAGAGTGATCTCTGGTTTTGCCATCAGTCCCAGCAAAAAACAAGGCATCTTCCACAGAAAACCTATTTCTTACAATTTTTACTGATAGTGTCTGTCTTGATTTTAGAACATAATCTATAGTTTTACACACTAATAGCTGCTAATGGTTATATGGTGGAAGGGGAAGGAATGTCACTTCTGATACTGCAAGCAAAACCAGCTTGGTCTTGACAAGGATGGACAGGAGATGCACAGGTTACTCTAACACTGCCATACCTACCTCTTAGTAGGGCCTGTTGCAATAGGGCAAAGTATAATCTTTTGAATTAAAAGAGTAGATTTGAAACAGATATAAGGAAGAAATGTTTTACAGTGAGGGTGGCAAAACATTGCAACAGGTTTCCCAGGGAGGCAGATGTCACATCCCTGGAAACATTCAAGGTCAGGTTGCATGGGGCTCCAAGCAACCCGATCTAGTTGAAGACATCCCTGCTAATTGCAGGGGCGGATGGGACTAGATGGCCTGAAACTGTGTTAGGGAGGGTTAGGTTGGGTATTAGAAAAGGGGTCTTCACCCAAAGGGTGGTTGGACACTGGAACAGGCTCCCCAGGGAAGTGGTCACAGAACCAGCCTGACAGGGAAGCGTTTGGATAATATTCTCAGGCACATGGTGTGACTCTTGGGGATGGTGCTCTGCAGGACTGGGAGCTGGACTGGACAATCCTTGAAGACCCCTTCCAATCCAACTTATTCTGTGATTCTGTGACTTTTAAAGGTCCTTTCCAACCCAAACTATTCTATGAGTCTATGATAATTCCACTAAAACAAAGATGAATCACACCCTTTTTCTTACTTAGATGTAAATATGGTAGGAAAATAGGATTGTACCCATTTCTGTGTATACAGTGGGTGCACACCCAGCATACTCGTAGATCCCTCAGACTTTCATGTTAGGGTGTAGTGTGCTCCAGACCAGCACTTAAAATATAGGGAGCACATTCTCGACTGAAATAGTGTATGAAGAAGCAGAAACAGCAGAATGTGCTGCAGAATCTAGAGTGGAAGCAAAAGAGGCAGGAGAGAGAATATAATCAGATCAAGCAAGAACAATTCTAAGTAACGCCCATGTACTGGAGGCCACCAGGAAATCCCTGAGGCAGGTGAGGCAATCACTGTAGCCCTGGCAAGCTCCATGACTTCAAAACAGGCAGAGTTTTGTGCTCATGTACTTGCAAAATGACCCATTTTTTTACAGGGTGAGGAAAGCAGACTACAATAATCAAGTATCTTCCTTAAACACATCAGAAGTCTCCCTTTCTATATTATAATTAAGACAAACTGATTAATGTGAGAACATGCCAAATTAGACCTTTTCTTATGGTTTCCAGAACAGGCAAAATTAGAATCAAATCTGAACAATACTTATTTTGAATAACTGAAGTTCAGTTGTCAAGCCTTCAGAAAATCAGTGTTATTATCCAGGAGTTATCTAGAATTATAATATTACAGATCCAGCTGAGGCTGTTCAGACCACAATGCCTGGGAAAGTCTTTTTCAAGTACTGCTCTCCATGCTTCTGGAAGCAAAGTTAATTAACTGCCCAGCCCAGACATAAAGCATTACTTATTTTCCCAAGGAAAATGGGAAAAGGCTCAGAAGTTAGAACTGTAAGGGGTGTGTTTAGGGAAAAAAAAGGGTCAGGCCTTAATTACCACTGAGGTCACAGATAAGTCCAGATGACAGCTGGCTCAAGGCCACACTGAGTTTCACAATAAACTTCAAATTTATTCTTTAAGAATCTGAGTAAATGCCCATGGAAAAAAAGATGTCTTCGAACTCCCACTCATTTCAATTACAGTAAAACAATTTTCACCAAGACAATAGATAAATAGTTAAGTCTATTACCACAGTGTTCCACAGCAAATCCCATCTGCATTCAAAGAGCCGAAAAACTTCCATGGTCACTGTTGAGATCCTGACATCCTGACGAGGTTCCCTAATGTTTCAGCTTCCTAAAAACATACTTAAGCTTGTTTTTAAAGGAAAACTTTTATTAAAAATGCTAGTTATGAGGAAACAGTTTTCTGTAAGTTTTGAGAACATGCATGTTTTAGTCCGCTCATCTTTAAAACTAAAGAAATCACAGTGGCAATTCTAACTGCAAGATAACAAATAAATCTATGCCACAAGTAAAGAACAGAAAAACCTCTAATACAAAAAGTTGTATTTGTGTACAAAAATAAAGGTTTACTAGCTTGACACACGCAGCATGACTTATGAGAAACACTAAAATTCAGAACAGGCTGTAACAGGATCCATGAAGCATGTAATTGTCAAAATATGAGAGTTGTCAAAATATTCCCACTTGACTGATCCGCCAAGCAAGTTCCTTCTTCAAACATCTTCAAGAGTACTTATTTTACTCTACAGAATTCTTACATTCCCCCCCATGTAAAGAAAGAGCACTGCTCAACACACCGCAGGCCCACTCCCCCACAGGTCATTTCCCCCCACTATGCTGCGTGGGGCAGCAAGGCACTGAGCTGTGCTCCATGGCCAGCTTGGTGTCACGCCAAGAGATCAGGGAGCAAAGCTGCGTGCAGACTGACACGCACACTGACAGCCTCCCCGAGTCACTCCTGTTCTTTAATCTCCCACTCTAAACCCAAAACTCATTGCTGGGAAAAAACCCTGGTCACAATCCTTGCTTTGTACCGAATCCCCTGTGCACTCATTCTGTTAGAAACAAACAAGCACGCAAGTTTAATTAGGAGAATTTCATCCCTGCACCCCTTCATGAGGGGAACTGAAGCGGTGTGACAGCACCCACAGCCCGGCTCCGTGCCGGGCAGGGCAGGGCAGGGCCTGGCGCGGGCGGCCGGAGCGCCGGGCTGCAGATGGTGCTGCTCCCCCAGCTCCAGCGCTGGACACCCCGCCCAGGACACCCCGGTTTGCTCTCCCCGGCCGGACAGCACGGGGCCACGGCCAGGACTGGCGGCGAGCTGGCACACACATTTGTGCCAGGTCTCTTGCGTCCTCCTGCTCGCTTGCAGGCAGAGCCTGGCAAATCCAGTTTTAGGCCTAGTGGTTCCAAAACTCATTTTCACTCTTTTACTTTGCTGGACAGTCTAATAATCCACCCTGCAGGAAATAATTTTTGTGGTTCACAGAAAATAAACAGTTCTTTATTTCATACCCAAGAGTAATTTTTCTGTTTGAATATGTTTCTAGGTATTAATTCTCACAAATAGCAGACACAGCTGATGTTACTCAATTTCATAAAATTCCTTTATGATTTTACTAAGGCACATTTAAACAAGTCTTCTTTACAGAGTGAGTTCGACACCCCTGATCTTTGTTTATAACAGATGTTTTCTAACTGAAGATTCATCCTTGATTGCATCCTTGGATTCATCCTTCACTTTCTCATCTGGCCAATGGTTTACACTCTATTATCAGGATAACACCCTTCCTGTGTTCCACCCCTCTAACAGCCTGTCCTTGTATCTAAAAGCTCAAATCAGTCACTCTTTTTTTTTTTCCCCCACATTAACCTTCACATTTCTCCCAGACAACTCAAGCATCCATTGCTTTTACATACTCTATTTTGCCCAGACCTTCAATTATACCACATAACCAGATAACTCTATTAACCATAAAATATTTGTATGGCTTTAAAGTATAAATATACTCTTGCTCAATTAAAAAAAAAAAGAATCTGGCCATTGCTAAATCTTGCTAAACATCCTTATATTTTTCTTAACTTCCCATATTTTGTTTCATGAAATGCATTCCAGTATTTTCCTAATCCCCAAATCAGCAAGTATGCAAGCAGAGGCATAATCTTACATATGTATCAAACAGTAGGACATAAACACGCACATCCAGGAGTCCTTTTGTGGATTTCAGAAGATGTGTGATATTTGAAACACCATCATTGCACAGAAGAACTTTAAACAAGTGTCCTAAATGTCAAAAGTCCTTTCCGCTTCCTACAGGAAAAAAAGAATTGGCTCCATTAACATCATCACAGAATGGGCCAGGTTGGAACAGACCACAGTAGGTCATTTGGTCCAACCTCCATGCTCAGTGGGGTCACCCAAGAGCACACTACACAGGATTGTGTCCACATGGCTCTTGAGTATCTCCAGTAAGGGAGGCTACACAATCTGTTCCAGTGCTTGGTCACCTGTACAGTAAAGAAGTTCTTCCTCACATTCAGGAACTTCTGCACATCAGTTTCTGCCCATTGCCTCTTGTCCTATTGCTTGGCACCACCAAGAAGAGCCTAGTCCACCTTCTTGACACCCTCCCTTTAAATACTCATACACATGGACAAGTGCCCTCTCAGTCATCTCTTCTCGAGGCTCAATAGGCCCAGCTCCCTCAACCTTTCCTTGTAAGAGAGGTGCTTCAGTCCCTAATTCATCTTTGTTGCCCTCTGTTAGACCTGCCCCAGGAGCTCCATGTCTCTCTTGTACTTGGGAGGCCAGAACTGGACACATCTCAAAACGTTTTGAGGAATGGGCTGGAACCCAATCAACACTGGTGCAACCACTCAGGATATACCACCCCCCTCCCCCTACCCAGGTCCCACTCCACTTATTTATTATCATTATCACAGCACTACCCTCACTGCTATTAATCCTGGGCACAGTCTTGGTCATCTGCTTGTAAACTTGCATACTGGCATCAGCAAATCCGCCTCAGTGGAGCTCATGCAGATTCACAAGCAGAAAGGCATATTTACTAACATAAAACGTCCAGTGATGGATATCTACTCCATCACTGCTACAATTTAAAGTTCTAAAATATAAAGTTACAGAGATGTCCAGAAAGTTTTAGAATCTAATACACTGAATTAACTTTCATTCTGTGGACAGCTCTAAGAGAGCATGAGGGACAGATGCCACATGTGACATGTCATGTGAAGTCCCACTCATATTTCCACCCAACAACACTTCTTGCACCAGTTGTGATTTCAAGGCAAGCATGTCCATTTCTCTTCCCTCTTTTGCACCACTATAATCCTTTTAGATTTTTTTTTCAAATCAGTATGCTTTGTTCCAATGCTTTTGTGTATAAGACTAAAGATATTCATAAATTTCGGAAACGACTAAAATCAAAGTGTGACTCATAACCTGCTTAAAGCCTCATTTGTGACTTCTGTTCTGTCCCCTTTTAAAAATATTTTATTTACAAAAGTATAAATGTGATAAACAAAGAATATAAAGCAAACATCACTAAGCTTCACTTTACATGGCAGCCATCTGAAAGAAGGCATTCTCACTGGAACTGTAGGATTATTGCAGATTGAAATCACTAAATAAATAAAAATATAAGCTTTGGTAAGGAATTTGGCAGTGACCAGCTTTAAGACTCAAAAGTTGAATAATACTTCACCACAGAAGGGTTGTGCTTCACAAGGCTGCCAGAGAATAGTAAAAGTGTAAGGTTAAAAAGGATTGAAGAGCTCACTCGGTCCTGTGCAATTTGGCTAAAAAACACCAGAGATGCTTCTCTAATTTATTCTTGAAAATCCAAATGAAGGAAATGTAAAATACAGTACAAGTGCTTCGGTGTTTGACTACACTTACTTGCTTTACAGAGAGGGACACTTTTCCTCACTAATCTTCAAACTAAATCTTCTGTAAAATAAACAGATGTTTTTGTTGTCCCTTCCCCTAAAGTTTGACCTCAGAAAACGTGTTCACCAGCCTCTAAACAAACACTTTTTACATACTGAGGACACGTTATCACGTCTCCCTCCCAGTCTTCTCAGTTTCAGACTAAACAAACTCAAATTATCACAACCTACTCTTGATTTTCCAAGAAAACTTATCTTCTTACTACTTTATTAGAGATGGCTACAAACCTCCTGTCCATGCAAAGATCAGAAGTCATGCAGCCAGTGCCCACAAGCCTGTCTATGAGAAGGCAGAATTACAAGCTGCCTCCCTGTCTCCTAAGCACCATGCTGCCCACAGGCAGGGTGAAGAGCTCATGTGTAGTTCCTGAAGCTCCCTGGGTGTAAGCCAACACAGCCCAGGGCAAGCAATGAACCCTGTAAAACTTGTGGCAGGGCAAGGATGACGGTTGTTGCTGACATGACAAAAGGCTGGAGCCAGAGAGATGTACAGCCAGTGTTAGAGAAACAGATGTACCTCACCCTACAGAGGTAAACTCACAGAGCTTGAAATCTCACTTGAAGACGAGGTACAGTGAGGGGAGCAAGCACTGAGATGCTCCCTCTCACTGTAAGGTCCTTGCTCATGGGTGTTGCCTCCCAGAGCCAGATGATGATGCAGCACCTGACAGCAGCCATGGCAGCAGCTCTTCCCAATGCCAGTTCCAGCTGCAGTTGCAGCAGTTATTAATGGCAATACCCCCAGCAAGCTGTATCTGTCATCCTTTCATTCAAACTTTGTGACAGTAATCTGCTAATGAGACTACATATGGTAATGTGTACAAAAGTACAGACATACCATTTACACCACTTCCCTTTTGTCCCTCTGCTTTCAAAGACCAGATGTTCCACAGTCTCTCCAGGGAGAGAAATTACCCTGCAAGGTCCATAACTCCTTGTTCTTTTCTTCTCCTTGGGAAAGAGGTATTACGCTTATTGTAATTGCAGACTTCTAGAAGTTTCCCCCCTCCTCAGATTTCTTTAATAGAATGATAAAACGTTAAAAATCACTTCAATTAGTTACTAACTGTTGGGTAAATAAAGCTGTGTGACAAGAAAACATAACTTATCTGAATATTCTTCAATCTGTTTTTTCCTTATCTGAATTTCACCCTCATCTTATTAAAATGTATTTCATCAAGTCAGCATTTTGTAGAATGAAGAGACCAGCATAATTCACACACCTCTACACTGGTCAAAACTATTTATCTTTTTTTATTCCTTGGTAATGTATCCATACTCTTTTTTCTTCGTACACTGACATAATTATAGAGCCCTTCTCCTGTGATCTTCCATGTAACATTAATTCATTTTGGACCTTTCACTTCTCTGATTTTACCCCACCTTGCTTTATTAACTCCTTTTTAAAACCTTTAGTCCTGTTGCCCTCATCTCCCCTTCTTGTACAGCTCCTTTGTATTTCACACACCTTGAAAGCAGCAGAATTTTCTATACGGTATCTCCTATCTGTTCTGCCTGTCTGTAGCTTGCTTTTGTGCCTCTAACACAAACACCTCCAATAACTGCCAGATCTCCTGCATTCCTGCCTCTTCTGTATCACTTCCCCAGGAGACCCTACCTATTGCTTTCCCTGGTTCATTATCCTCCTTTTACTTCTTGCTTCTCTCTTTGCTTCGAAAATTAAGCCTGGGATTTGCAATCACTTGCTTGCAAATTACCTTCCCTTTCTAAGTTTTGAAGCAGTCCCTCCCAGCCAGTCCAGACCTATCTAACTAGGCAGCTTTGACTGCAACTTTCTGAACCTGGCAGGCTGAAGTTCTCTCTGGATGGCATTTCACTCACAAAACTTGTCCACACTGGAGGCAGCCACCCCAACTCCTGCAGCAGGCAGGGAACAGAACAGCAAGAGTGGTTTGTACACCTGCCTGGGGATGAGCTGAGCTGTGCCACAGAAATGCCTTTCTTATGTAGGCTACTGAAGGTTCCTTTGCAGGTGTTCAAATGCAGAACTCCACATTGTTCCTCCCGTCAATTATGAGGATAAATTATTTTCCCCATCACTACACAGTTCTGTCTTTCCAATGCTAAGTTAGTGACCAAAAATCCACCATTGGATTCCTTGATCCAGCTCAATGCCTCCAATCAACAGCAGCCACACTCCCTTTTTCTTTTCTGTTTTATCTTTGGCCAGAGACATGCCACAGTGTTTCAGTACACCCAGTTCTCATCACACTTTGTGTTTCCAACTTGCCTTCACCATTCCCAGCCTGTACTACATGCTATCAAATGTAACTTACCAGGGAGGAATTGTTTAAAGTATGCAAATGTGATGCTAATAACATTAAAATCAGCTTAAAACTAACCTTCACCAAAGGCAATACACTCCAAACATGCCTGAAGCAGGTAAAATATTAAAATTAAAACCAAGCTATTCTAAGTAGAGGAGGATTGTGATTACCTTTAAATGTTCCTGTTCAAAGCACCATAAATGCCTTTAACAGAGAACACATTTCCTTATAGGAAAAACATGTTTATTCTGATGCCTTCTTAGGTCCTCATGCAGTCACACATCTACACTATGTCAGGGCAAGCCTTGCTTTCCAGAGTATATGAAATGTTGCTGTAGAACAAAATACTTAGGTAATGTTTATGATTAGATGTTTGATGTTGCTCACTGTCTGGAGTCCACATACTGGGGCAAAAACTGCTCCCACTGGAGCCAATGGCACAGTTACATTAGCCCAAAGGGAGCTAGATCAAGCCCTAGTATTTCTAAACTGATATATAAATTATTATTAGATACAGATACATCAAAAGTATATAGATAAAAATAAGTCCATGCATAATTTAAGAATTAATTAAAAAGTCAACTCTTAATTGCAAATGCTAGAATTTTATCTCTTACAATCCCCAAGGAATAAATAATATTAAATAAAAATCTATGCTGAGAGCTAATTGCAAACAATGGACTGAACAAAAAGGGAATGAATTAATACATTAATATATTAAGTCTATAATAGGAACCACATTGATTCTAGTGGTTCTAATTGATCATCCAGTCATTGCATGGCAGACTTAGTTCTCCTTACACTCATTCCTTCATATAAGAGCACCTATATAAACCAATTTCTTAAAAAACCCAACACACATAAAAGCATGTGCTCAACTGGTTCAATAGGGTTACATGCCATAAAAATATTGATGTGCTCAAGCTATCTTATATTTCATGCATATGTAACTTACTGGTTTCCATTATTCTCTTTCCTGCTCCCAATTAGTCATGAAATCCGAATGCATTAGAGAGGATCAAATAAACTTGAAATCTGTGGCACAGTTTTTATTGACTTTAATTTATTTTTTTAATTTATTTGCTTACTGGCAGAGGGACTTTCATGATGCAATTTATCATTAGCCTTTAAAACTTTGTACAATTTCCTCCTCTTTTGCAGCTTTGATGTCTGGCATTTGTCACTACTTTTCATCACTGTTTCCTGGTTACTTTACTCCCTCATCTAAACTTTGATTAAACACCAAAAAAGCCCCTAGTTTGCTTGCTGAGCTGCTTTGCAAACAGCTACAGATTATACTAAGCAGTGTGGTTTACCTCCAAGTGGAAGATTTTTGAAAAAATTTGTAACAGTGTAGCATGAACAAACTACAATTGTGCATATTTCCAGGGAAAATAACAAAAAACTTCTTTGCATCATTAACTGATGATGTTCTTTAAGAGTTACTCTATTTTTTTTAGAAGGAGCATGTCTCAAAGGAAAAATGCACCAAGACCTTTTAGAATTATCCTGAACATACAACTGCAAAAACTTCTAGGAGAAAAACTGAAATACTCTTCTGTCCACCTGGAAGACGGTAGGTGTAGTTAAACAATTGAACTCCAAAATAGAGGATGAAATACTGATACTTTAGCTGCACCCAATGCCTAAAGCAAGCTGGCAACCACACTGAAGTGGAATTTTACAGAAGTTGCACCCAACACAGTTTGCAGCAGCTGTCAGAATAAACTGGGAGGAATGCATACAAAGCTTATTTAGATGCACCAGCCACAGCAAGGAATCAGTCTTATTTTATTTAACAAAGAGGGAAAAAAAAAAAAAAAGGCAGCTTTTTCTGAGTATGTTTCAAAATCAAAGGGTATTGAATTGAGAATTTTTTAAAAAGCTACTACCATTAGACTAACACCAGGTGCCTCATCCTTTAAATACCAACGTAGAGCTACAAAGCACTCATTTCTAAAAGCAGAGGTGGGGAATTTTAAATGACATCTTAACTGCATGGCTAAAAACAAGATACTGAGAGTAGTGCTATCTAAAATGATAACCACTAGTGTCAGTAAAGTGCCAGCTTTCAGCAAGGAATGACTGCGCTCCATCAGGAACGGTCGATCCTGCTGCCATTACGGTCATACCTGAACATTTCACAAGGCAATTGACCTAAGAGGCCATTTGCAAACCATGTGCTGCCTGAAGGACACACAGGAATCAATAACTTCAGGTTGCTACTCTGAATTATTAATTCGGTCTTTGCACAACAAAAAGCTGTTCTCTCTCTCTCACTAATGCACTATCACTGCAACACAGTTCATGGTTTTGAAACTGGGCTTTAAAACAATAGTTTCCAAAAGCATTTTGTCCCACTATTTACAAAAGCCTTCTTGCTAAGAACACCTTTAAAAGTGACTTTTGGAGCAACTAATGACTGTGAAGGGATGCTGCCCATTGCTCTCATCAGCAGCATGTTTCTCCCAAGGCATGGTCAGCCAAGGGTCCCAAAACCCAACCCACACTGCAGATGGCACCAGGTGGCAGAGCTCCCTGCCAGTGCCATGGACAGGACAGCTGTCCCTCTCCAGGGAGCTGCTCAGGAACCCAGAGGCCCACAGGGTTGCTAGAAGGTCAGTTAAGAGGCTCTCTACAACCTTTTCTTCCATGAAAAAGAAGAAACATTTTCCCTTGAAGGGAATATACCTGGCTGTTTGCTATATCACTAGCCAGTCTCTGCTTGCCTTGACTTTAGTCCTATTTTCTGTACATCATCATTTCTAATAAAGAAACAAAGTATTTCAAAATAGCCCATTCAATCACTCAGGACTAAGACCTGGCACTACAAAAAAATTATTTGATTTGAAAAAGAAAATCAACAACAAAGAGGAATTTATCTGCTTTTATTCCATTTTCATCAACAGCGTCTTTTATTTTCTGACTTTTTTCTCATCCTCCACCTGTATTTTACACTTGCCTCAGTATTTTCTTAAGTTTTGAGGTTTTGAACTCAAAGGATGTCTGGAAGAATTTCTGAGCTTTCATGGAAGCTGGATTTCTCCTTGGGTGCTTTAGGACCACGCGAACACTACAGTAGAATAAAACTTGCAGCCACACATTTACCTGTTCTTGTCACATCAAGGGTTACTTACTGCTCTAGCAAGATTTAACACCCTATTTTTACAGCAGCAGAGTGAAACACTTGCTGGAAGCAGAGGCTGGTTTATAGAAGAGAGATCTTTACCCCACCACCACACTGGCATGCGAGTTCTCCCTGGAAGCTCATACCACAGTAGCAGGCGAGTCTAAAGTCCAATATCTCACCTCTCCAGTCTGTATGTCAACAAGACATAAAAGATAACATTTAAACTGGAGCCACACCATCAGACAGCAAACAGGAGCCTTAGCAAGTCTAAAGCTCCAATTAGTTCTCAGAAAATCTTATCAATTCAAAATAAAAATTTCAGCATTTAAAAAAAGGAGTGACAGTCCACTTGACCTTAAACTGTGGAATTCAAAGACAACTTAAACAGCTGAATTTTGCAAATAACACATTATGTACCTGTCTAAAACTAGGTACCTCAAGAACATGAGCAGGAAATATTTCTGCAATGACTATGTTTCTATTATAGCAAAGCACACAACATGCTTTACTAGTCAACTGAACTGACAAGGGACTAACACTGAATTTTAAATATTATGCACTTACACGCTTTGAATCCAATGCAACTAGAGATGAGCAACAGACAGCAGAAGGATAAATATTTATAAATCCTCTTGTTGTTTGTGATTACTCAGTAAATCCCATAAATATAGAACTTAATTAGAAGAGTGACGGGAGGCTTCCATGCCATTCCCCAGCAAAAGATGGTAACTCGTAAAAGCGTCATTGCTGCTGACCTAGAATAAAACCTCTTGAATATACTGGTATAAAGGCGTTAAAGTGTGGGACTTTCTCCAGGACTGCAGGACAATAGGAGATTAATTAGAATAAGTAAGGAAAGCACTAAACAAGAAAGGAAAATGTGAAAACAGATGAGAAAAGGAGAAAAAAGCAAAAAAAGAATCAGGGGACAAAGAAAAGAAACAGGAGAAAGAAAGCAAAGAACACAAATAGGATGGAAAAAAAGATGAAATTAAAATGCAATCCATGCCCATAGTGGGGTCATGTCCACACACGTGGTCTGGTCTTTCCCAAGATCTCTCATAATTTTCATTATCGTCTTTTCTGCTTCTTGTTGAACCCTACACACTGACTTCCTTTTACAGTCAGTGGAGCAAAAGCATTTCTAGGATACAATTCTTGTTCCCCTTAGGTAGATATCTTAGTGGGGGGACATTTAAAAGGGCCTGTTTCCTCAGCTATCTACTAGAGAAGGCTGGGTAACCAGGTCAAATAAACCTATTGCAATACCTGAAATGAGACAATTCCCATCCTGGCTTGTCTGAAACAAGTTATTGGCAGTGAGTGGGCAAATATGAGTTGCATATAATTTGCATTAAATACAAGGTAGCTGAAACTGTGGGCTCAGGTTCAAGTTAGTGCATTGATTAGGAGAGGTCCTGCTGCCTCTGCTAGAAATGCACTCATTTATTGTGATATTTTTTCCACATTCCCTCCATGACAGTGTTTTCTAAATATGCCCTTATGTCTTAAGATGGTTACCATTTGAAAGACTGACTTTAATTTCCATACAAGTCACTGTTCTAGAAACAATGGTCTAAGAACAGAAATCTGATAACTGTATCACCACCTGCTTCAAATCCAGAAGATAAAGTTGCGTTGCTACATAAATTCCAAGCTAATGGAAGAGCTATAGTCAAACTATATTTGTGTGAGTTAGCAACCCTCAAATTGAATTCTAAAGTGAGCAATCTGAGATGAAAATCAAGGCCAGCAATACACACAGCCAACACACCCCATCTGTCTCATCTATCTGTATCTCTACCTCTGCAATCACCCAACCCAAAACGATTTGAAAATGAAAGCCTAAGGCCATTGACCTTGGCAAGAAAGGCAAAAGGATTTAGCATGAACTCTTTGCCCTCATTTCCTTATGGGTTTAGAGTCTAAATCTTTTTTAAGCTACTCCAGCATTGCAATGATGACTGTGCATGTTTTAGAAATGTGTAAAATGATGTTGTATAGAAATATAATTTTCAGTACACTGCTCTTCTGTCATAAGGGCACTATTTTTAATTTGTATTAAATATTGCTCTCCAAAAAGCTTCAGATAGGCTTTTCCACATCCCACAGAAAATTAAAGCTGCATTTTTAAAATGCTTCTTTAATACACAAAAAGATTGAAAAAATGAATGACAACAATTATCCTCAATTAGATGAAGAAATGCCTCACGGTTAATTTGGATATTGCATTTTACTGCCAGAATACTGTCAACCTTCCTGGATGGTTTTTTTTTTTTTCCTTCAAATCTAATTTGTCTGAAGCATTCTACAGCGGATACATTTCTTATAAACAAGAGGTAAAATTCAGAAAAGGAAGGCTGCAGACCTGCCTTTTGTCTTTTCTCCCTAGCAAGTAAAAGACTTCTGCAGGGACATGGGACCACTTGGTTTCAGGAATACAAGGAGAAGGCTTCTGCATAGAAGGGATCCTTGGAGCAGCTGTTTCTAGATACAGCATGTTTCCCTTGGGTCTAACAAATTCACAAAAGAAAACCTATTGGTGTGAGCTGTTCTGTGACTCCAGACTCACCCTGCCCACAGAAAGGTTGCATGCTGCACAGAGGCTGATGGCAGGACCACTCCTGATGGCTCAGCCAAGGTGAGAAGGACCAAAAGGTCCCTCTGCAAGAGAGGTCTCTTGCTAAAGACAAAATTGATCCTCTCTTCAATTCTGAGCCTGGTTTCCAAGAGCTCCATACACTTCTAAATTTTAAAAGATGTGAAAAAAAAGGTAATTTTAAACATCCACATCCCTGTAGAAATTATCTTGTTTCAGTGTCCAATATATTTCTCAAATACCCGCAAGTGCAGCCACAAGAAAGAGAAATAATAAAGCTGTTCCCTAAAAAACTCTGGTTTTCTCTAAACATAAATACAAGGAGATCTTCCCAACAGTATTTGAACATTGCGCTCATTAATTAAATCTCAACTCTGACAGTTTGCAGGTACATTTTTATTTAATGTGACTCTTACATGAATTCAAACTCAGAGTGGGGGGGGATATCAAAGCAAGTTATGTCAAGTAACCATACAATCTGTTTCTCCAGAGAAATGTCTAGGCTAGACAGCTGGCACTGAAACAGCAGATTAAATTTAGAACTGAAGGGCCATGCAGTGAAGGTGAACTCTCAGCTTTTAGTTCTCTGTCAAGTGAAATCTGTACATGTTGTTAAAATAATATGCTCTGTCCCTGAAGCAAAGTTCACTGCTATTCTAAAGAAAGATATTGAAAAGTGACTTTTGCCCCTAGAAAGCCTCTATTTCTAATCCATGAGCAGCATATTGATGCCACAGGATGATCTAGAGATCTCTCTCTCAAGGTCACTCCCCTGTCCTCAGCATGGTACTTCAAATATTTTTTTCTTCATTTGCCTTAGCTGTGGTACTACAGCCATGACACACTAATTCCAGAAATGAGCCAAGCCTTATAGAAAGAAATCAAGTCTCTTCAACTTTGACTCATTGTAATTTCAAATTCAAGTACTCAATTAGATCACCTTGGGCAGCATTTCAACTCCCCCATGACTCCTCAAAGACAAAGCACATGCATAAACTTCACCATTTAAGATCTCCCTTATATGTAACACAGCTGCATCCTGAAATCAAACATGTAGCAAAAGACACAATCACTGCTGTAGCAATCAGTCATCCAGATATGACAGAAATAACAACTGACCTTCATGAGATGCTGATTTATCCATTTTGTGAATGTCTTCTTTTGTACTTTGTCACGCTCATCTAGAGGTAAAAAGGAAAAATAAATATTTTAATAGCTCTACAAGTGACGCAAGAGTTTTTTTTATTAAGACCTTTATAAAACTAATATTCTAATAAATTTAAAAAATTGTATAGGCTGCAAAAGCTTCAAAATACCTAATCAAAACAATAGCACAAAAATGGGTTTTTTTCAGTACATCACAACATGATGTGAAAAAGTTTCTCGAAGCTCCAGGTGACTTCCTTCAGGGCAACAGCCCCTCAGGTATGACAGTAGCCTACTAATAAAAATCTAACTGCCTAGGAGAAGTCAACTGGCACTCAAAATGTACTGAAAAGGTCATGGCAAATTTGTAAGAGCTATAAGTGCTACTCCTAGTCTATATAATCAAATTATTACTAACGTATTAGGCAGTAGAAAATCTGTTACAATATGAAAGGTAACTTTTTCAATCATTATGCTATTCATCTGGCATAGCACCCTTGTTCAAACATACAAGGACTAGTTACAGCTTCAGTCAGGGAAAGGGTTCTCTTTTAACCTTCTATGAAATAAACAGGGATGTCTACTAATCCAGCTGTGGGACCCAGCCACTGCCAGCAGTTTGCTCCCTGGCGTGGCAGTTAGCGTCAATGACTGCCCACAAAACACTGTGGAGAAATAATAAAAGCAATAGACTCAGGGCAAGAAAGCATCCCATTCATGGGTAGGGAGCATATACACGTATTCCACCAAGCCACACTGCAGAACACCTAACCAGCACTCCAGCACAAGAGTTATCTCCAGCTACCTGTGCAGGGCCACAGCCAGTACAGAGCCTGGTCACCATCCCGGAGCTCCCAGAGCAGGGGTCACAGTGCATTAGGACTGGGACCACCTGTGCAAGCCAAAAATAGCTAGAGCCCTTCAGCCTGTACAACACAACTGCAGCTGTTTCATTGACTCAGGCTATTTGCAGTGGGGCTGAGAATGAGCAATGATCTCAGGTAGCAAAACAAGATCCCTATGTACCGGCTGCCATCACTAAAAGACTGAACCAGACCCTGTATTTTACATTAAAAAATACTGTTTTCAGGTTGGTCAAATATAACAATTAATAAATTTAAATTCACAGAAGGTCTTTCAAGGACTTTGAAGTCTCTGGTGTGATACTTTCTTTGGGGTCTTTCCAAACAGCATGACATTTTACACAAGAGTCCATCCTGGGCCAAACTGAACACTGTATGCAGTTCCTCACAGTAGTGAGAAATGAGTATTGGGGAACAAAAGCAAAAACAAAACAAGTGAAAGCCTGTGAGGCTTTTGCATAGTCCTCTTATGTGAGTCACAGACTTTCTACATGCTCATTCATATCTTTGCATTTAATAGTCATAGACATTTTTTTCTGTTATTTTTTCCAATCCTTTTTAACACACCTATAACTTTTATAGTCACAGCTCGCTGTGGCAATGAAATCTTCAGGCAGTATGTGCAGTGTACTTGTATGTTCGGCTCTGTACAGAGTAGTTACTGTTTCCTAAATGCTTTTTCCACACTACCCAAGATATTCTAAGCTTCTGGCATATGCTTTTTTCCCCACTTCACAGCTCTGCAGTCTTATTCTACTTGAAGACCCAAATAAACAGGAGAAAGAGAAACTAAAGAGCAAAGCTGTACTACTGGGGAAAAAAAAAAAACACTGGCAGAATAAGAAATGAAAGAAATGAAAAGAAATATGCTACGTATAAATTTCTCCACAGCCTTCATCTAGTAAGACATCACTTCTGACATAAGTTATTTATCCTAATAAGGTGGAAACCCTGATTTCGTAAATGTAGAGAACAGAAAAGTCTCAGAAATAAAAGAATTCCACTTCCACTTTTAACTGTTCAATTATGGGCAGCTGTTTTTAAAAGGACACAAAGTTTCTCACTGCAGAATTTCATAATGGGTACAATGTGTCTTTTTTCCTAAGGTAACCTCATCTAGTTTTGACCAAGTTCACAGAAGTTTACATTTTAGGAAATGTTACTTTGATGACAGTTAAAAAACAAAAAGGTTGAAGAATTTCACTAAAATTCTTGTTAGAATTCGAAGTCACTACTCATTTTAACTCTATTTTCAACTAAAATGCAACATACATAAAAGGATTGATGCTTACTACCCGTGTTCCTTTATAAACATACATATATACTACACAAACACCCAGAGAAAAATTCTGTAACTGCAGACCCAAATGCATAAGGGGAAAGCTGACACCGGACATGTTGTGAAAAACACCAGGATTAAAGGGGGAAAAAAGTCACCAAAACACCACAACTGTGATTTTAAATCAAAAAAACCAAATGCTCCCAGAAAAACAAATGCACACTAGGAGAAAAAACATAGAGCCACAGTGTTCAGCGTGCTCAAGCTCAGAGCAGGACACACCAAAAGAAACACCCCAGATGAAGCAGAAAACAGGCAAATGACCACATAAACACCAGCTAAGGAAGGACACCCACAGAAAGCCCCTTGAGAGAAGCTTCCCCCCAGAGAGCTGTGCCCCATCCCGCAGGCAGCCCTGCCAGCCCAGCTCCGGGCTGCGTTACTGACCCATGCAGCACATGATTCCCACCAGCGCTGCACTCTGCTCCTTTTCATCTTCAGCACACTGGCTCATTCTGCCCTGCAGAACTTCAGAGCTCCTTTTCTTTTCAGGGAAAGGAGAGCCAAGGAGTGACCCAGGCTTCTTCTGGCTGACAGAGTAGCAACACCCCTTTTTTAAAAAAACAGGAGCAAACAGCCCATGTGCTGTCCGAGCAAGCAAAACTGCGAGCCCATTGGCCTTACCTCACAAAGAGAAATAAATTGGGGTCTGTGTTTGAGGGGGTTTTTTGAATGTTAGATGCACTAATACACATTTGTGTACAAATATGGAGCTTCCCAAACCAGGAAGTCTGTTTTTTCCCACTACCAGGAGCAAGCATCATGGAAAGAATAATCACCCTGAGCCCAGCAGGCAGAGTTCTCATTTAGCCAAGGTAATTTAAGAATGCAGGTGAAGCAGGAGTTGCAGAAAGACAGCACATATTCCTAGACAATCTGATCTGTAGACCATCACAATAAACCCTCCTTGGTTAATTAATCAACTTAAGCTTGTCTGCTTTTAGCGGCAGACATTATTCTGATATATCAGACAAACTCAAAGTCTCTTATGCTTTATGTGCCTGGAAAGTACCTCAGTAAAATGTCTCCAGTCTTAATAGACTGACAACCTATTTTATGATCCTACACTATAACACAAAGGCATCTAAAAAGGTTTCAGATTAGAATATTTGGACTTAAAAATAGTTGCTGCAACTAAGGTCTCCTGTGTGTTTTTGTCATCCCTCAATTCCAAGCACAAATTCAGGAGCCAGATCCTTCTAACACCAATGCTCCCTTCCACAAACCCCTAAAAATTACATGGCTCACAGTGTCTGGAAATCAGGACAGTTTCTCTGGAAGTCAAGTTCACTAACAGGATTACACCAAAGGCAACACATGACCTTGATGCCTTTTCAGTGCTCACCTGGGGAGAATCACAGACCTGTCTAGGTTGGAGAAGACCTTTAGCATAATGGAGTGCAACAGTTAACAAACAACTGCCAAGTCCACCACTAAACTACATCCCTAAGTGCCACATGTACGTATCTTTTAAATACCTCCAGGGATGCTGATTCAATTACTTTCCTGGGCAGCCTGGTCCAATGTTTGACAACCTTTCTGTGAAGAAATTCCTCCTAATGTCCAACCTGAACCTCTCCTGGTACAACTTGAGGCTATTTCCTCTTGTACTGTCACTTGTTGCTTGGGAGAAGGGACCAACCCTTGCTACAGCCTCCTTTCAGGCAGTTGTAGAGAGTGATAAGACCACCCCGAGCCTCCTTTTCTCCAGGCTAAACACACCCCCAGCCCCCTCAGCTGCTCCTCACAGGACTTGTGTTCCAGAGACCCTTCACCAGACACACTCCAGCCCCTCAGTGTCTTTGTTGCAGTGAGGGGCCCAGACCCAGACACAGCGCTCAAGGTGTGGCCTCACCAGTGTTGAGTAAAAGGGCATAGTCCCTTCCCTAGGGCCCTTCCAATCTCTGTGGGACAGACTATTGCTGATACAAGCCAAGATGCCACTGGTCTTCCTGGCCGCCTGGGCACACCCTGGCTCATGTTCAGCCATGGTGGATCAGCATCCCCAGGTCCTTTTCCATCAGGCAGCTTTTCAGACACTCTGCCCCCAGCCTGTAGCGCTGCCTGGGGTTGTTGGGACTCACATGCAGAAGCCACTGAGTGCTCCTCTCTACCTGAGGACAAACCTGAAATCTCCTCTGAGCAACCACACCAGATGCCACCAGTTTGAATGAGCAGAACAATGAGCTCACCTCCACATTGACGTAAGGAAATGCAAAATGAGTGCAGGAATATAAACTCCTTATTCTTCAGATGTGCTGCCAATTTCTGTGCTGCTTTCTTCATTCTAATGGTGACAATATCGAAGTCTGGAGTTTCTACACCCAGTGACAGACTTAGAAAAGGATATCACCTTTTCCTAGGCAGCTTTTGGCCTTGCTAAGTTATGTTTGCTTCTCTGCTGATATTTGTTTGCACATATGAATGGCCAGATAGTCAACAGGTTTTTCTACATTTGCCCAGGTATTTACAAAAGCCCTGATAGGTGGTTTTCCTATATTTATATAAGAAAACTCATGTAATACTCACACAACTCACTTATATTTATACTCACATGCAAATGCACTAGTTTCCTACACATATTGTTGCTATTTATAATACATATTGTATTATTTAGCACTTTTTTAGGAAACTAATGTCTATAGCATAGAAGAAATGCCACTCATTTATGGAACAGTTATTCAATAATGTATTTCATGTTGTTTTTGAATATGAAGCACCAATTCATTCATCATTTTTCAAGATCTTAACACAAAATTAATTTTGTGATAGGTTGTCCTTTGGTATTGCTAACACTCCTTCTGTAAGCTAGACCCTAGTGTCTCCAACATCACACTCAGAAAACAGAGCATAATTAATGTATGGTCTCTTGGGAAAACATTTGTTGTAGGCCACTACCCAGAATCACAAAATATGTAAGAAATCCAGAACAAATCCAATTTTCCACTCTGCTAGAACACCTTATCTTGGAGGTTCCTGCTCATCCATACTTGAGCTTAACTTCTCACAGGCTTTCCACATCTATACCAAATATTCATTCTTGCTCATTAATTAGGAACTGGGGGACATTCAACAAACCCATCGCTATCTGAAAGAGTCTTCAGGAAGGTAAAGTCTCAGTTCAAACAAGGCTAGTTTGAAAAGTTAAACTGCAGGTTTTTCGATAGGGAAGGGCTAAATAACCTTACTGATGGGTAATCATTTTTCATATAATTAGTGAGTATTCTTAATTATAACCTTACCTAGATCAATTTAGGAGCAAATAAAATAAAACTCCATTATGAAAGTGTACAAGTACTGACCAGTGCTATGAACTGTGTGCTGTTGTGTCTAACTTCCATTAAGACACACAGCATGTCAAGTCTTACATACTTTAACAATGCCCTTCCCATAATTAAAAAAATATATATCCTTCCTACAGTAAAAATATCAAGCTATGGTAATGTCCTGTAGAAATGCTAAAAAAATCTGAAAAAATAAACTTAGGGGCTAGGCAGTTTTGTATATTCAACCCCAGTACAGTAGTCAAGATAAATGTGTCTAAGTGTGATAGTTTCAGGACCAAACCCAAAGCTCTGTAAAGTGCTTAACCACTTAAAGCAAGAGAGAACTAGAATTGCAATGGACATTTAGTATTTGTCATGAAAAATTAGGTTGTTAGCTAAAGGATGTCTAAGTTCTTGTTACCTTCACCTTCTAGAGCCCTGGGTAAATATGACAGTTTTCTCACAATAAGCTCATGTGAGAACCCAGATTCTTCTCGGGCATTTATTTCCTCTAACAGAGAGTATTTTGCTACAGATAGTGCTTTATGTTTTATGCTTCAAAAGAATACTTCATGCATTTTAATGTATAATGGTGCTATTTTTAAATCAGCTGTTGAGTAGGAGATATCTGTCAAGCTTAAAAGCAACATTTTATATTTTACCCCCTCTGTAATTTTTTTTTAATTTGATCAGCTTCCTCTTGGATTTATGATATCAGAACTCGTAGTATTTCATTTATGTCCCTGTTGGTATTCATGTATCAGGACAGCTTAGGGAATAACATTAGCAGTTTGTAAGAACTTGTCTTGGAGTCAATATCACATTATTTTTTTGTTTTTAGAAAGGCTGAATAGATGCCTTGTCAGACAAATACAAAATAAGTGGATAAATACAGGCAGACTGGTAAGGTACACAGTTTAAATATAGAAGAAGAAAGTATGGGCATGGAGCAAGGGAGACCCATGGCCCACATGTGAGAAGGAAGAATTAAAACTATTTATATACATAATTATTATTTTATACAATTATACATATATTTAATGAGTCTAGACAGTGAAATCTGGATAAGAGATTTTAAATAAGACATGACAGAGTTTAATCCTGTTGAAAGAACTCTCAAAAAAAAATCCCAAGAAGCAGCAGGACAGACAAGCAGTACACAAAGGATCCTTACACATGGGATATATCCTACTATTTAAGAAATGCAAGCAAAAATGAATGTTGTTAGGCATTCACGAGACAACAAACTCTTGAAATGTATTGTTTAATTGAAGCTCACTTAAAAATAATGAAAACCTAAACCCCACTTTTAAGGTCTTATTCATTCAGGTGAAATTATTTCATTTCTCTTTCCCACTTTCTGCTAATTCTATCACTTACTCCTTTGTGACAACTCCTCCTACAACTCCAACTCATCTAGCCTAGGGATGGGAAGTTTCAACTACCACTTATGTGGTCGACACATACACAAAGAGGCATGAAAGATGCTGCCACTGCATATATACACATGCAGCTTTTCAGAGAAAAATATGAGGCACAAGGAGCTACTTTTTCACTATGTTACTCCCACATAGCTGAAATCTGCAATTGCTGCAATGCCACAGGGGAAAGCTAGGTTATGCAAGCAAAGTTTCCATCAGCAACCAGAATAACCTAAGGGAAAGTGCTCACATCCAAAACATTTTTTATTTATGTTTAAACCCTTGAAGAAAAGCTTGCATTACGTGCCAGTGTTTCCATCACTGCCAGCAGTGTCTTTAACCACCCACCACCCAAGGATGGGAGAAGTCCCACTGGATCATTCTCGTACTGTTACCAAGGCATTCACTACCAGCTGCCGTCAGAGGGGGACACTGGTGAGGTGAAATTGGGCTTCCCCAATGTTTCTCACAGCCAGCTGCTACCCTCACAAACAGAAATTGGACAACTGGCATCACCAACCCTGTGTTTTTCCAGAAACTGGAACCCACTCAACTGCTACCCTCTCATGAGGTCTGCATTGATTTGGCAAGGTTCTTTCAAAACAGTGGCTGCTCTTCTGCATTCTCCTGACAGGCAAATAATCAACTCCTATAAAGCTTCACTTTATATGTCATGTCACATCAGACATGCACATAGTTATGGAAGAATTTCAAATTTACACCTAGCCTAAGCTTTGCATTGTTAACTTAAATAGCAATGAAATACAAACTTCAGTTTAGGTCTTCTCCTAATTTGTCTGGTTGCTCCAGTTGGCCTGTGAAGAATTTAAGTCTCTCTCTTTCATTTCCTCTGGAAACCAGTCAAATCTCTTACACACTGGGATGAAAGGCCACATATACAGCTGGTCTGATTACAAAGATGAATCAGAATAAAAAGTTTTGCCCATTTATTCTAAAATCTTATTCCTCTTCATGCTCTATTTTTATTAAACCGTGAACTATACACACTAAGAGCTAAGGATGAGCTAGAAATTATATGGTTTTCCTGGAATTTCAGTCCAGTAAGTCCAAACTCAGACCTCATTGTGAAGTTAACAGCTGAATTTCACTACATAAAGCCCCCACTCTATGTCATTAAGGTTCAGCCTTCATTAAATAAAAATAACTTTTAGAATGTCTTACATATTTCTCAAACAGAGTATTTTTATTTCTCTTTTACAAAATAGTATTGGAAATTTTACTTGCCACATCATTTCTGTGACTGTGCATTCAACTATAAAAATGCAAATGTTTTCAGAAAAAATATTCTTTAAAGAAATGAGCAAAGTAATTTGTAGGCTGAATGTGAACTAAATTTGACAACAGATATAAGTGCATCAAAGACTGGGAAGTCTTACAAACGTTGGAGGAAAACACATGAAAATTACAAGGACTGAATATAAACTGGGAAACTTCAGCATTTTTTTTTGTATTACATTCAGTCATCACTTAAGTGGCCTTCCCAATGAGGTTGTCTTGAATGCAACAGCTGCAAACAGAATGCAGAGATACTGTCTTTTCATCTGTGCTTTACTTGCTGCATGTTTGTTCACCCAACTCCAGTGACCCATTTCAGCAGCTTCCCAGCCTTGCAAGTGAAGGAACAAAACAAAAGTGCAAATTAATTCATGGAGAGAAGACTTAAAATATTACAGAATTTTAAATATTGTGATCTGGAATGACACTTAGCTTTGAAACGTTGCAATTCTTCACAATTAGGTATCAGGATAATCTGTTTGATTAATATGTCCATCTGTTAAAATCTGAAATTAATGGCTTTGATATGTTAGTAGTATACTTGCAATGAAATCAAAAGACTTATGAAATAAAAAAACTCCTTAGTCACTGTTCTGTTTGCTCTTGTGCAAGGCTTTGCAAAATACAGTGCTCTGTCAGAAAGATCTGTTGCTACCTTGCTGTAAAATCAAATCCAACATTTAGATTCTAATGCCCACAACAATCTGGTAAATGATTAGATGGGCTTATCAGGTTTTCATATACAGACTCAATAATAAAGTCATACCATTAGCTGCAACATCCCCTCCAGCTGCACAGCACAACCCTTCATGGCTTTTTTATTACAGAAAAGATGCAATTCTATAAACAAACAAATAAGCACAGTTCCTGAGTCTGTGTAAGATACAGATCTAGCAGAAAGAACTCCAACAGTCAACCAGGAGGAAAAGGCTTCTCTGGAGTCCAGGGAGCTCAAGCTGCCCCCATGGTTTGGGTACACTTGCCTACTGGACACATGGAAGACCTCAGACTCCTGCTGACGGACTCTGGACATCCTTTAACAACCTACTTTGAGGAACCGTAGTAAAACAGTTGTGCCTGGGACCATGAATTCACACTCCAGGCCACAGACATATTTTTCAGCTTATGAACACTGCTGTGGCTAAACCCTCTAAACCCTTCCTGGTTTCCAAAGTAGTTTCTTCCCAAGTACATCAGATCATGCATGATAGCATGAATGTCAAATGGGTTTGATCAACATCAACATTCATAATCCAGACTGACATAACTGATATCAAGAGGTATTTGCCGAAACAAAGCCTGAAGGCACAACACAGAATAGTGTTTTAAAGTTTGCTAAAAACAAAATAAGTCTTTTTGATATTTTTGGAGGTCAGAGTTTAATCCTAAGTGCAGATGAATGAGCCATCATCGAAATTCCATTGATTCTGACAGAGCTATGACCACCTCCAAAATCAAAATCAAGACCATATGCAGACAAAAAATCACACAAAAAACATCTAAACAATGACTGGCTCACCATTTAAGCATCTGATATTCTGTAACACACCACACCTCAACCCTACAAATGCAAATGAACATGAAACCACAACAGGCGGCAAATAAACACTTTCGATCCTGAAAACATTCAACAATTTGCTAATTGCACACCCATCTGGCTCAATAGGAAACTGCACTCAAATTTTCACTTGAACCATTTTCTGCCACTACTTTGCATCTATGCTTGAAGCGGATGAAGGATTCAGCTGTCCTACACCTGAAACACTACATTAAAACTGCAGGCCTGCCTGGCTTTACCATCCCATGCAGAAGATAATGTGTGAAACTTAAACTCCTGGAACAAGACCTATAATTCTGGTATGGTTTGCAGGAATGTAAATTAAGGATTTCCACAACTGTATGGAAGAAATATTGTTCTATATCAGTGTGTGCACATACATCAAAACCAAGAGGAACCCCAAGGGATGACTTCAAAATTCATACAATCTCAGTCAGTCCTTTGGCATGGTTAAGTAGCTACTTCAAAACTAATCAGAAGAGAGACATGAAATTAAGTTCAAAAAGCATTTCCTCTAGTGTCTCCCAGTCCCAGCAATGAGCATTCCAAAAGATTTAGAATCATAAATGAAACAAGGGTCCCAGCTCCTCAAAGTTGATAGTTGAAGAATTTAACAAGAAATCAGCAAGAGATACAAGCAGGCCACAGGAGATACACCAGGAGATAATGAATAAATAGTGGCTACCTATAAGCCTGTTCCACTTAGGAAGGAAAAAAAGAATTCAACAGAGCATTCAACTTTCTTATTTAGGCACTTAAAAAACATCACTAACCAATTCAGATTAACTGAAGTCACATAAGAAAACATTCTTGTCCTCTGGAGCACTGCAGAACTCCATGTCTAGCTCTTTTGTGCCCAGAGTGTCACTCCTGGCTAAGTACTGCATTAGCACAATATCCTGTGAACAAAACCCTTGAAGCTCAGTGACCTTCTACAGTATTTCCTTCTGTGCAGACCCCTCCCTCCAGCCCTATAGCAGGACACATGTTTAACTATTACAAAGAGCCCAATGAAGTAGAATTGCACAGATGGCAACTAGCAGTACTGGAAAACTATCACAAAAATAATCAGTTTCCAATTCAATTCAATTTTCAGTATTATTTGACTTCTTCCTTTTAAATGAGAGAGAAGGCCCACGTGAAAATGTCACATCCACCTACCAAGTCACATACAAGCCTGTATGTAGCCTAACAAAAAACTCAGTAGACATTACCTTGTACTGCAAAGTCTATCATAGCACTCCTTGACTTGTGGCTATCATAGCACCCACCCCTTGACTTGTGGCTGTATCACCCCATGCTAAATTACCTCTCCAACCAGAATTTAAACTAATTTAAGAAAAAAAAGTTTGTGTGCTTCCTGTATGCACTTTAATGTTACAATTACCTGCCTCAAACACTGTTTAAAGACTTTGCCATGAGATAAGCACAGAAAGCAGTGACAACTCCATACCTGGTGAAAGGAGATATGGCTAGCACCAGGGTAATGCATCTAGAAAAAAATTCCCACTGTGGCAAACCATGTGAAGAAGCAACTGCTCATACGCCTATCACCAGGCAAGACCACCCCAAGTGACAGGACAGATGGCAGCTAGGATGACAAACCACCACTGAAGCCCCCCCACAATATGCCTCCATGGATACCTGAAACTTGGACTGTAAGTTAAGCCATCATGACAGGGACTTGCAGTGAGAAAGGTGGTATTATTGTCCAAGTGTTATCTCAGGCCTAGGGAGAGGTAAACACAGCTGGGGCAGAAGAATGTGTCACTGATAATGGCAGAATTTATGGGCCACAAGGAAAGCCAACTCAGCAGCAGTGCTGAAGTCAGCTCAGACTGGATAAAAGGTAATCCCTCAAGTGGGAAATCACAACCACTGACTCACAATCCACCAACTCAAAAGAAGAGAAAGACTGAGCAAGAGACTAATTCACATTAGGCAATAGAATAAGAGAAATGTGTAGCCAATAAGCATTAACTCCTTTGTTTGCTAAAATGCATAAACAATGAAAAGTTCTGAATGACCTTGGGACCACCCCCCACCCCCCAGTAGGAAGCCCAGGGTAAAGAAGGACCAACGGATGGCACTGGATCCATGGGCAGTAACTATCTTCTGCTTAATCTGTCTTGCTGTCATTCTCTCTCTCTCTCTCTCCATCCCCTCGCTTTTCTATTTCTAGCTCTCTACCTCACATTTACTGCTAAATAAAATCAATATTATTGACTTCAGCATGTAGTCTCGTTTTCACTTTAATTTGGGTACAGGCAGCTCTCACTTATCAGATCATAACATTTGGTGGTTTTCTTTTGGTTGTTGGGGGATTTTTTCATAAGTGATCAATGCAGTTCTGACACAAATTAAAAATGGGTTTCTACACCACCCCATGAGAGCTTATATATTTTGAAATGGTGATCCAAGTTTTAACAGAAATCCAACACTGGAAAGACATGCCTAACCAAACAACAAAGGCTTATGAGATTAAAGCTTATTTCATCAATCCAGTGCAAACTCGGGTCACAGCAGTAAGCATCACTGCACTAAGAAAACTGCAGGCATTTTCCCCAAATCCCCAGATGCCAGTAGAGATCTATGCTGATTTAGGGTATTTCTGTCCTTTGATCAAGTCCTTCTGCTTTGCTTTTTATACTCTCCCTTGGAGAAAAAGCAATGGGATATGTTCCAAGAAATCCATGTAAAGATCCTGAGAGAAGAAAAGAAGACCCAGAGTAGCATTCCCTTTGCAAACTGTTCAGCCAGCCTTTCAAGCCCTGTGCTTGCATGACTACCAGCTCCAGACTGCTGCAGAGCAGAACTGTAGGGAGACCAGCAATGTTTCCATGTGACACACATGGCCTCTGAACAGCATGGTCCACAGGCCATTTCCTCAGCATCAGCTAAGACTATGAAACTCTCATGTAGCATACAAAGTACATGAATATACTCACTAACAGACTCAAGAGAGCTTGAAAAGAGGGGAAACGAGCTGAGATCTGTGGTGCTAGGTTTGGCTAAATCAGTAGGTCTTTCTTCCTCCTCTGATCTTCAAACTCTTTGATATGTTAAAGGAGAGTAATTTGGTTTGCATGTGATGTCAAAATAATGGGAACAAGAATCAAAATCATCGAGCATTAAAAAAAAAAAATCTCACCAGCTGATGTTTACCCCACGGATGTATACGATACTGCTCCTCATTCATCTCCACCAGCACACTCACCCGTTGTTCTCCCTTCAGTTTCATGAACAATGGAAGATTCTCTTCCACAACAAAGAAATGTAAAAATAACTACTAGGATGTTTTATGTGTTATAGGAAGACAAAGAACACACACATGGTTTGAAACCACTATCAGGTTTCCGGGAATGTATTTTCAACTCATAAAAAAAAGAGTCATATATTAAAATAAAAAGTATACCAACTTAATCTAAAGAACCAAAAACACATTTTATTTTTAACACAAGTGTACAATAATTTGAAAATTTCATTGACTGCTTTTCTTTTTTAATCACACAAACCTAAAGTAAATACCCACATTGAGTTGAACTGGTCTGAGCATATTGTTTCACTGGGAATACCTACAGTCTTAATCTGCCTCATAAAGACCTATCAGCAAAGCATTTTTATTCATTCATGTAAAGAGAAGCCAGTTGACCGAACTGTCATGCTGAGATGTGCAAAATGATCTTTAGTAGAAAAATGGGAAAACTATTAAAGACTGACACGTGACTGGTTTTCTCCTACAGGGTTTCTATACAGCATATACAGCTGTACAACCATCTGGAAAAGCAATGGGAAGCAACTGGATGCTAAGGAGGGAAGTCTACCTGGGCAGGCAGGTGGCCCTGATCATCATCTTTTGCATCTTAAGTTCTTATTCTAGATTTCAGAGAGCATGCAAATTTGCTGAGCATTTATCCAATTTCTGCATCTCCCCATTTAATTCAGACTTACGATACATATTCACAGTCTGTATCAAAATGTATTTCTGCCTTTAACTTTACAGAGAGCTGTGAAAGTTCAACATGATCACAAATTTTCTGTTCTTAATGAAACAAACAACCCACCTATGTGAGTAAAAGAGGCAAAACACATAATTTCTCTGTGTGGCTATGCTGGTACAATTAAGTTAATGTAAGAGCTGTGGACTCAGGATAGAAAAAGGAATAATAGTGCTAATTAATTCGATACAAATTATACTGAAATAATTACCACTCTGAAAGTGAATTTCCACACACAAGCAGCCAATTAAAATGGCATATTTTATTCAATTAACCATTTCCTTCCCATACTCATGGCTACATTGATTAAGAAAATACAGTACCATTTGAATCATCCATTATGATGATGCAAAATTTACCAGTCCTGAGATAGTACTAAAGGTTATTAAACAAGGGGTCAGTGGGGGCTTCAGGATTATATGAGGGCAGGTACCTGTTCATTAAACTTACTATAACCACCTAAATGCACCTTCCCATCTCACTGCACCACCACAGCCAGGGATTTCACTCTGCAGTGCAAGGTGGCAAGGCAGCACTCAAGGAGCTGGGACCCCTTTGCTCTTCTGATCCCCTGGAGTTTGGGACACCTAAACTCCCTCATGGACCTCTGATAACTTCCTGTGAATAGCACCTCCATGCTGTCCAGTAGGTAAGAGAAGTGTCACCACAGATAGAAATTTTGAGGTTTCAAAGGAGATGAAAAGGTCACTTCTGAGAATTCATTGCCATGCATAAACAGCAGCTGATAAAGAACAAACACAAGAACTACGGGCAAAGGGAGTTGTGAAAATGGTACTGTCTGAAGAACATGAAAATCTAAGGAATGAAAAATGATACAGCAGAGAGCTGTGAGTGGTACTGGAGATAAAGACAAGAAGCTAGTACATTAAATAGTGGAAGAAGAGGATTCCAGGGCAGCAATATACAAAGATAATGATTGGAGCAAAAATGAATATTGAAATGACTGGTTAAGCTTAGCATCTGGAGGGCATAAAGATGGATCCTGTGGCAGTCAGTACAGGACTCAGACCTCTCTGGAGAGAAGCTTATGCTGCATGCAGAGAAAGAAAGGCAAGTTTCCAGAACCACTCTGTAGCCTGAGAATAAGAGCTCAAGAGAAGAGTCACATGTTTCAGCCTTAGGGGCTGGTAAGTGCTCTCAACAGTCATACACACACACACACAAAGAAGAAAAAAAAAAAAAAAAGGGGAAAGATGACTGAACCTGCAGAAGTTTGTGGATCAATACACAGGGAGTTCTGAATCATCTTTGCTACAGCTGCCACTAGGGTGAATCAGACTGCCCAGAAATTCTGAATGGGAGGTAAGACCACCAAGGAGCCATCACAATCTCAAAGGAGTAAGGAAAATAGGGACAAGAACTCTATTCAAGGAGAAGCCACTGGAACAACCAAAGAGAGAAACAAAAGCAAGGGAGGCAGGGGAGTGCAGTTAGTTGTTTCAGCATAGTCACTGAAGTCGAACAAGGTGAAGAAAGATTTAAAAAAGCAAAGTTAACAAAAAGCTCTGAACATGCCAAAATATTCCCTGGAAATAAACAAAATAGTCACAGGTAAAATCACAGCTAAATTATGGATTTTACACATCTGTTATTTAAATATAGTATTTGCAATATTTAATTATTTACAGAAAAAGTTAAGGAGTAGGACCACAGTGCAATTGTTCTTATTTTCTTTCATTTAAAGATGAAAGGATCACAAGATCTAAAAATTATAACCAAACTTGACATATCATGAAATATAACCTTAAGAAGTCTAATGTATGCCAAGACAGGGAACACAAGCCAACAGAAGAAGGATGACAGTAAGGGAGGCAGGCTGAGTGACATGCCACCTGCCTGTCTCAGGCAGAGGGATTGATTACCACCACTGGGGTTGCCAGAACAAAATTTCACTCTCCATCCAAGTTAGGATATATATTTAGTCTTTGAAAATATTACTGGACTATAAATGGAAGTTGTTCTAATAGCTTTTTATTATTATTGCAATATAGAATTAACAGTGCTTTTATGCACCAGGATTTGACAGCCTAAAAGCAGAAATCATATGCTAAGAAAGAACGATCATGAACCCCACGAGCTTTGGTTGGCTCCCCCTGACAGGCGCCAGCCAAGCACCAGGTCAAGGAGTGCTCCTGACACACAAAGTTGTGTCACAGAACTGAGGAAAGGAGACCAGGTGACAGCCGTGACCATGGAGGACAAAAGGGATTTGCAGAAGAGTCCACAGCAGCCATCATGCAAAAGGAAACTGAATCATGTGCTCAGCCACAGGGGACATTTTGCCTTCTCACTCACACTGCTCTTATTCAAACAGGAGGGAAACACATCCCTACTACAGATGGATGGACAAAGTTGCCCACTGTGGTAGAGCCAGAACCACCCTCCTGAAACCAAGAGCAAACCTCCATGAAGGCTAACAGCCCAAATACTGGGTAAAGCAGGCCTGGTTTCTCTCTCTTCTTTTGTATGTCACCACAGTATTAAGGACAAATCAAAGTCTTGTCTTACATATGCAATGACACATATAAGAAACACCCCAGAGTTTGTCAGGCCAAAATACTTGTTTTGCAGCTTGCAGGCAAGGCCACAGCCGGTCCAGCCAGAGGGAATATGAAAGGGTGTAAAGGAGGTCAGGTTGTGGCACCTGGTCACATAGGAAGCTTACTGCTCAGTAGTTGACTTGTCTGAACTGCTGCATTACCCACATTACCTTACTAAAAGTGAAGTCAGATGCCACTTAAGAGTCTCTATAAGTGTCCCTGTCCTTTAAAAGGAGGAGCTTTTTTTCTCCAAAAGCTAAGAGTCCAAAGCTTGACTTGTAAGCCTGAAATAGTTACTGCCTGAAATAAAAGGATCAAATTAATTACTGTCTGAAATTACTGTAATGAAATAAGATACAAGTCTGCCTAGTCACAAGATGCTGACAAGATATGAAATACTTGGTTTTACAGTAGGGCAGTAGCAATGCAACTACAGCTTGAGGTGAAATTTATTTACAATTGCATAGGATTTTGTCAACAACCACCTTGTTCTACACATCAGGATTGTTTTACACTTGCTGCAGCAAATTCAACCTCAAGAAAATTGTGTTCTTTTGTGTAAGGTACAGCTACAAAAAACCAGCAAACCTGATTAAATGATCCCCCTGAAAACAGGCAATATTTTCTGCTAATAACAATGAAGAAGGTATGAATGAAACTTATCATCAGGCAAAGATGCTCCATGAAACACAGACAGACATGATCCAGCAAAGTCCCACTACACAACTTCTGAAACTTCCCCCATAACAGAATGGGACTATATATTTATTATCTATAAATTACTATGAGAAATACCAATTTCTGTGAGTCTCATGAAAAAAAATACTAGATCCAGAGTAGTGCAGGCCATAAACATGAAACAAGGCGTAATTGAGGTGGATGCTGCAGAAGCAGTCAATGACTTAAAAACCAGTCAGCAGGACAAGATCTTTCAAGCAAAAGTGCAGGACACTTGTGCTACGAGGTATATTTTAAACACTGTACTTTTATGACTAGAGGAGTAAAGATTACTGAATATCAGCAATCAAAAGGTAAAAATGCAAAAAACTGTTTAACAGGCAGGCCTGGCATCACTGTCTTTGCAGAGGCAAACATTTTATAGACTAATGGCTTATGAGGTCATACACCACCACAAAAAAATGCTTAAAATACAGAATTAATTAACATTACAAAGGTAAAGCTGGATCAGAGTCCAGTCTCACAGGCAGATCAGTATTTCCTTGGACAATCCTCACACAGAGCTGAGGATTGCCTCTAATATCTCTGGGGGATACATGCATGAAATTGTTATGGAGGGAGAAGAAGCTTATTAAGGAAACCAGGATTTTGAAAAGCATTACTTAGAATGGTAGTCACAGCAGAAGTTCTGGCTTTTGTGAAAATATGGTTATTTATGAAGGAAAAAATTTTTTAAGATTGGCTGGGACAATGTTCCTAGGGAGCTTAAAACAAAAAAAAAGAACCCAAGTCTGCATTTAATTCTTTCCTTTACATCTTCACTGGACTGGCTGAACTAAATCAGCAGGGCTCTGGATGTATTTACAAGCATAATTATGTCCGTGATTTTCAAGGACACTTTTCTTTTTTTAAAAATCATACAGCCTACGGCAGAGACATTCCTCATTTTCAAGGACTCTACAGGCACTGTAGGTGTGATGGATCTTGTCTCCCTAAATGCCATCCAGAACAGCTGCACAAAGCCCAGTGACCAACAAGGGGCAAGAATGTCACCCTACATTAACAGCTCCAGTTACAACACAATAGTGATTGTTAAAATGTTCACTTCTCGGTAGCTTGCTATGTTACAGATATATAACCTAGGTTTACAGATTGATTTATGGTAGCCAAAAAAAACAACCTGAACTGTAGGAAAAAGAATCAGAATTGCTTAAGAAAAAATAAATTCATGGTTACAGTGTTAAAAATAACACAGATGAGTCATGGATAGCAACAGCAAATGGAAGCTCAAAGTGGCTTGCTTAGACACCTTCAGAAAGAAACAAATACATAAACACACCCACTTTCAAAATAAATCCCTTGAAAATAAAACAAAAATCCGAACTTTAAAACAGAAATAAAGTGATGATAAATGAAAAGCAGTGACATGCCCACTGGTCCTCAGCTCTACATATTTAGGAAACCACCAGTACAACAGAGGAGTGGAGATTAAATGTTCTCACAGTATTTTGTGAGTACGCTGGAAAACCCCTAACTTGCATTGAACACACCTAAATAAATAGCCGGTTAAGACTGAGTGTTTTGATATGAAACAGAGTAACAACAACGGCACTAAAGCCATTCATGTCACTTTCCTACAGTCATGGAGCCCTCTGTTCATGCCTGCAGGGTGTCAGTGTGCTCTGATGGTGAACTTGGCTGCATCTGCCCCCACCACTTCCCTGGGACGTGCGCCTGCAGTGCAGCATGAACTGTATTTCACTTTTCTGTCTTCACACAGTTCAGTGAGGCTTAACTTAAAGAAGGTTAGAAGACAAAAGACAGGAAAAAGAACATATTTTATTCCATTTCTTTGTTAGTTTATTGGTACTGTGGTAGTGACAGTCTTCCATAGTGCAAAGTACTCAAAAACCACAGGAACGGGCGCCTCTTGCGAGCTTTAGGCCACACTTCTGCAAAAACTGCTCTAAACTAAAGTACCCCTCCACCCCCAAACAAAAGTTTAAAGGAAGTAAGTGAAAATAATCTTACAGATCCATCTGTCCTTCACCTTCTACCACTCATTCCATCAGCAATGAATGGAGAAAGCAAAGCAAGATGAAGTAACTCAATGTCTGCCCAAGAGCCTATATACATATTTGTAAAACTATAGATTTTATATAATAAAAATTATTATATAATTAATATACGTGTGTATATATAATAAAAATAAAAGTCCAGGTTGTTATGGTTGTTATGCAATGGGCTTACAGAACAGAAATGCAATTCCAGAATGAAACAGTAAAGTCTTTTTTTCCAAAGAACCTCTCCTTCCAATACTAATTTTAGCACAGGATTTTATCACTCTAGTAACTATGGTGCAAGACCCATGGATAGAAAAAAAAATTCAACTGTTTTGGGCATAAACTGAGACAAAAAGCTGCAGCTCAGCCATACACCCATCCTCATTCATACAGAAGGTTCCTGCAAGGTCCACGCTGCCTCAGAGTTATGCACAATTCCTCTGACCTAGCTCCTAGAACAAGCCTTGATTTCCATTCTGAGAGCTTAGCCATAATTCTTTAATAAAAATTTGCAATTTCCAAAATTTCCTTTTTTTTTTATGTGATATGCCCAATTCTCACAGCTTCAGAGTACATTGGAAAGAGGGCACACCAGTTCCAGAAGCAGTCAAGAAATAAGGCAAATTTTAAAAATATTTTAAAGTAACTCACCTAACCTGATGAACACCATCACCATATATTTTTCCAGTTTAAACTGATTGTACCAACAAAATATATCTGGTTTGTCGACAGCAGATTAAGATCAATGAAAATAAATATTCTTCTGGAGCCAGCCCCTCCACCCAAGGAATCCTGGAAGTGTGTGCAGACAAGCCCTTTATTTAAATCCTGCAGTTAAATTCTAACGAGTACTATTAACACTTACCTAGTTTGTTTTAAAGACACACTCAGACTTTTGGTCAGACCTAACTGTAAAGATTTGCTGAAATTTTTAACTCAGATTTTCAACCTTCATACTACCAATTCCTATTCCAAGGCAAGGGCTCTTGATTTGTAATTATACAGTCTTTTAACTTAAAACTGAGGAAAAAATATTACACTAGTCCAGTAAGAGACTAGGGCCTGCTCTTTCTACCGAAGTCAAAATTTTTCTCCAAAGTCAGCTTTTTCCTTTCAAAACTCTTCAAATTGATAATACCATTCTTTTTGCCTTTTTCAACAGCTTTTGTTCTGCAAATGCACCTGTAAACAGAAGTTATAGTTGTCTTGCACTTTTCTTGCCATGAAAACAGACTTCATTAAGGGAAGGCTTCTGCCACTGCTCCCCCTGGTTCTTGCCATCAGAGAATTAATTAGCAGTGTGCTGATACACAGTGTCTGCAGCACAGCTCATCCAGCAGCCTGTCGAGTCCCATCTCCAGCTCAGGACAGAAGAGAGGAAAAGGTAACCCCGCTACTGGGGCTCCAGGAGTGATGGGGTGAACAAACCAGGCAAGACAGAGTAAAAGATCAAAGTTACTTTGTCTCACTGCAGCTGTAAGGCAGACAGCACCTGGCTGAAGAAATTAAAACAAATGGAAACGTGTTCTGGTTGAAGTAGTACAAGAAGGAGAAATACTTTATCTTAGTGCCCGGAAGGGGCATGAGAAAGGGCAGGGACCAATTGAACAATCAAATCCACCTTGAGGAAAATGAAGAGAAATCTAGGTGACCACTGCAGCATTTGTGTATGTCTTTGGCTGTCCAACAATGCTGCAGCTGAACTGGCTGCCAAAGAAAAGAAATCTGAGCAGAGGTTCTTGTTTGCATTTTTTTTAACTTTCCTCCTGTCAGGGCACAGCTGGAGCCAGCAGTACCTGGGTACAGGGCACAGGGAGCCGGAGACTGGCCGTGTTGTCCAAGCACTGGGGCAGGACCTGCCATGGAGCCTGGACTGTGGGTACATGGGGGAGCTCCTGTGGGATGGGCTGGGACACACAGAGCTGGGGGAGCCCCAGTAGGATGGGCTGGGACACACAGAGCTGGGGGAGCCCCTGTGGGATGGGCTGGGACACACAGAGCTGGGGGAGCCACTGTAGGGACAGGCTGGGACACACAGAGCTGGGGGAGCCCCTGTAGGATGGGCTGGGACACACAGAGCTGGGGGAGCCCCAGTAGGATGGGCTGGGACACACAGAGCTGGGGGAGCCCCTGTGGGATGGGCTGGGACACACAGAGCTGGGGAAGCCACTGTAGGGACAGGCTGGGACACACAGAGCTGGGGGAGCCCCAGTAGGATGGGCTGGGACACACAGAGCTGGGGGAGCCACTGTAGGGACAGGCTGGGACACACAGAGCTGGGGAAGCCCAGAGCTGTGCAGCCAAGGAGACCAAACTACTGTGCAGCCAAGAAGACACATAGAGCTGGGGGAGCCCCTGTAGGACGGGCTGGGACACACAGAGCTGGGGTGCCCTTGGGGCCCAGTCGTTTGTCGGGTCCTGATGGATGCACCCCAGTGAGCTGCAGGTGAAAGGCTGAACAACTTCCATTTCATCTACACAGTCTTAGCATGCCATACAACCTCTTGTAAGAGACATTTTAAAGTTACAAATGAAACACATAATGGCATGCCACATGGTGTGTGTATATGAGTTTGTGTACTAATGCTTATATCTGTGATGATTAGTCCCTGTGATAAGTACCAAGAGAGCTTACAGAAAACAGACCATTTGATGTAAGAATATACAGAAATTTCAAGTGACAGAAGAAAAATTTTACAAAGTATATACTTTTCTTTCCATTCAAGAAAGATGTCTTGGTCCAAAAACTGGATTTCCAAAAGAGTAATTTATATCAACAGTCGCCAAATCATCCTAGTTCTTGTCTTAAATTATCTTATTATCCATCTGTCCACACATTCCCATGCACTTGGTTTCCTTCATGCAGAGGACAGATGTATCCTCACCTCCCACCTACCGAAATGGCACTGTAATAGAAACATTTAAATAAAAATGATGGGTGTGCCTTGCATCCACACAATTCCTTTGCCAAAGTTAAATCACCACTGAAACTGAGAGATTTGCATCACTATTGAACAAAAGTAAAACAACCACAAACCAGGCCAAGAATGACGAAAATAAATGGATTATCATGTTCCAGGCACAACTAAGTTTTTCCCCGTGCTCTCCCATAAAAAGCACTAGAAAGATTCATACATTTTTAAAACTATTTTCTCCTTTGGTAAGGTCAGCTCCTGCCTCAGCACAGGCTCTTACCCTCCATGTCATACATTCAGCACTGCATGAGGAACACACTGATCACAGCTGTGATCTTCCCCTTCTGCAGCAGCTCCCAGCAATAACTTCACATGACACACACAACACATTCATCATATAGATGAAGACACGCTGCTGCTATTGCTTTTCAGCTGTTGTTCCTAAGTTGTTTAGTACCAAACGGCTTGCCCAACACTACGGAAGGATCTTTATGGGTCAACACACCTGGGCAATGGTCTGAAATATATGGAAGACTTAAATGTACAAATTCTTGTAAAACATGGCAGATTTAAAAGCTCAACAGAAAATTCTTCCGGGTGGCAGCTGTCAAATCCACTATCTGAGCTTTAAGATTTGAATGTTACTTCAGGGCAGGTTTAATGCTGACTTCAGCCACAGCCTATGAGCTGGTCAGAAAGAATTTAGAAGTCTTACAGCATCCTCTGCTATTCTAGCAAGTAAATCAAGTAACTCCTTTTCAAGTGAAAAAACAAGCCCATGATTTTTAACTCCCTCTCACTTGAGAGTTTCACATCTTAATCTCTTTCCTGGAGGAGGTTCTTTTCATACTTTTAATTTAATCTTCTTCTACATCAAATGCTTTAAAAGGCACTCAGTCTATTCAACAGTGCAGGTCATAAAACCTCACCTGGCCCTTTAATTCAAAGGGTTTGCATAATAAAAGCCATCATTTCCTCAACTAATTAAATAATCATCATCATCTTTTCCAACTGGCGGGTCTAGTTGTTTTTTACAGAAGGTAAATACAAGCATTTTGGTCAAGTCATTAGAACAATACCTGGCACTGCAAGTACCTTTGGTCTTACTTGTCACCAGCAATAAACATGCACTCTGTCAAGCCCTCCCTGATCACCTCACCTCAACTGCAAATTGTGCTACTATACAAATACCCCACAGGTACCTGGGCAATCCCTTTTTCTGCTATTCAACCTGAAGCTAACTGCAGTAGCTGCACTTGGGGAATTTCTTTTTTGCACCAGTAACGTTTTCAAAGCCATATCAAATCTCTGTGATCTGGAGAAAATACAGTTTTTGTATTTTGATGTCTGATATCTGAAATAGTTCTGACTATTCACAACACTGAAAAAACACCCCAAGTATGGCTTAAACAAGAATGGTTTCAAACCCATAAAGGCAGGGTTTTTTCTGGGAGTTTGTTGGTATTTTTGTGAGTATTCTGTGGGTGTGTTTGTTTTATTTTTAATAGCCTCACTTCCATTAATTTCAGCTTTTGAATCTTTAGGATTCATATTACCAAAATTTTCACTGTTACCATCCAGGCCAAAAGTCTTACCATTTGTAACATAAACTTAGATTCTTCTAAAATCATAAAAACTAGAAATGCAAGTTTTAGTAACAACAATCAGTGTGGTAAGGCACAAAAATAAGAGGCCCAGTGATAACAGTATACTTTAGAGACAGACATACTAAGGAAAACCCGGAGAATTCTGATCCCAAATGATGAAATAAGGAAGTGTCAAGTATCATATTTGTGTGACAAGTGCACTAGAAAGGGAAGATATTCATGACTCAATTCCATATCAGAGTTCATCAGTTTTACACTTAACTCCTTAAACTTCAGTGGGATGAGATTCCCAAGCAAGATGCACCATTGTGAATCATAAGCATTTCTCTAGTGACCTGACTAAATACTGAACAACTCATATAATCTCAGTTAATCCTAATACAAACAATTAAATCCTTGTACACTTCTACCTTCTTAAAAGCTCACAGTCTGGACAAAAGATGTTATAAGCAAAGAGAAACACTTCTGTTAACCCAGTGAGATCAAGATGGAGATTTTATTTACATAAATGTGACTGTCTGAGAGCTGACTGTGATTCCAAAGAGGAAAGTACCACCATCCTTGTAACAACAGCTGTGCAGCCAAGAAGACCAAACTACCCAGAGGCAAAACCCCACTCCCATTGCCATGGTATGATAAGCATCCTAAAATCCTCTGGCATTTTCAAAAGGGCCACCAAACCCAAAGATACAGGCATGATGACAGAGGGAGCAACCAAGGGGGGTAACATGAGAATCCAAATTCCCAGCATCTCACTTCACTTTTGGGAAAACAAAGGTTTAGCTTTAGCTTTCAGTTACAGCCACTGAAAAATGCAGATTGTGACAAGCAGCGATGCTTCAGAACAAGAGTCATATATAAGTGAAAAATAATAGCATCAATTTTTAGTGGTGCCCTTTTGAAGTAGCTAAGAAACACATTGATGACTAAGACAATAAAAAGCAGTGACAAGTATAAACCAACCATGGATTTCAATACTATATTTAAATCATATTTTTATGTCAGTGGAATACTACAGATGAAAATCAAAGTCTTTTGTATTGACAGCTGTGGAGCAAGAGGAGTTATATCTCTCTGATAGTAAAAGACACTGAAGTTAGAAACTTGAGAGTTTCAAGTCCTTCAGCTCCCACTTCTGTTACATACACATTTGGTATCTCAGGAGACAAACAGCAAGCAGACAACCAAAACACTTTCTGACAGTTTTCCCAGCACAGGTATCCATCTTCAGTGGCATCCATTGGAGCTTTGCATTTCCAAAAGAGACCTAGTAAAGAGACATCTTCCAGCACAGTTATTTTTCAGGAGTTCCTCTCCTTCTTTCTGTTACAATTTTGTGAAGTATTTTCCACACTATGTGATTCCAAAGGTGCATTTTTTCCATAAAAAGCCAACAATTATCTTTGTGTACCATTTGTATTTGCCTGAATAAACAGCTATACAGTTTTCAAAAACATTCATCACAGTGAAACAGCAGTAGTGAAAATGAGAACCTAATTTACCTTAGCATTGCTCTTTTGAGGAGCAAATGTTTAGCTCCATTACAGAAAAAAGGATTCAGAATTATGTAGGGAACCACCATGATCCCTTGATACCAAGTCTGATAGCTTTATCCATGCTTAAACACAAATTAGTATAATAAAGACAGGAGAGAAGAGGCTTGGGAATGCACTCCTTACTTGTTACCAAAAAAATATCCCATTAGGCAAAATAGAGGTATACCAACTTAGCAGAAAGGAAACAGCAATCATCAGCAAGAGGGCTGAAGATGCAGAGCTGCCCATTCTCTTAAGTAAAGCTTACAAACTTTCTGTAATAACAAACATAAATAAGCAATATAATTGCATAGTCACCTACTTCAAGTTAACTGCTAGTTCACATAGGTTTACCTTTTTGGATTAGCAGACAGGGAGCAGGTAACATCTGAGGTTACTAATATTGGCTGATGCCACATTATCACAGAAACATTTTTGCACGTAAACAGGTAATAGACATACAGAACTAACAAATGTAGAGAAGTCATGTTTGGAATATGCTTTACCAACCAAGGAGGAAACAGGATTTAAAAGCAATATGGCAAAATTTAATCTTCAAAATTTTTAAACCTCTCACTTGGGTATCTAAAGCCTGGGTCCCAAAGTAAGTGATATTGATTCAACAGTCTGATAAAAAAAGCCAAGTTGCTACATCTCAATGTATATTTGTGTACCAATATAATGTTTAAATCTTAGAAAAGGAGTCTTAAAATTCCTTTGTGGAAAAATGGCAGCTCATTACAACTGAAGAAATTCACGTTTTCTTTTACCAATCTTAACATTGTTCACCTATTAAATGTCAAACAACAAAATAATGATTAACAAAAAATCCTTCCTTAAGTTTTACTCCAAGGGCAATTGTGCACAGTGTTATTTCAGTAGGGCCTGACTTTGTGAAGAAAATAAGTTAATGTGATTTAAATTTATTTTTAAATAAACCCTTAAACCATCTTGTAACCATTAAGTATTACCATCTAATAATATGTTATTACACTCCCTGTCTCTCATTTTCTAGAAACAAGATACAATAGCACTGCTCAACATCCTTAATGTAGAAAGCTGGGAGGGGAGGTAGGGTTAATATTATTAGACTCTTCTAAGTTTTAGTACAGTGGAAACCTGGCATTGGTCTGATACTGTCCAGGATGATGGAAGGGATGCCGAAATAGCCAGAGAATGGGATTAATTCCATGTTCAGAAACCTGATCAGAGTCTCTTGAGCCATATGTGAGGTAGCAGTGCCAGAATGCAATATGTGTTCCCACCAAGAAAATGGATTCAGCATATAAATAAATCAGAGTGAATTTAAAATAACTAACTTCAACTTTTCCCTTCCAGGGATGAGAAACTGGAAAGTGCTGAGGGATTCTGTCTTGTTACCTAACTACTTTTAAGAGGCATCTTATGACAGAGCTTCCAGAACCAGAACTGGCATTGGAAATCAGAGTTTTTTTTACAGGAGTCACTTTGCTAGCCAAAAAAATCTCACAGCTATGCAGTATGAACAACAGGGATGTGTTCTCCCAGGCAGGCCAGCTTCCTGATTCATACTCCCTCAAACTTAAAAACCCAGACCTTGAGGAACACTCTTACAAAAAGCAAGGCGGGTGAAAGTGGGGACAACATCTGAAAGCTTAAACTTCTTCTATTTTGGTTTTATTAGTATTCAAATTTTAATTCAAGTAGCCTAATGATCCCCTTAGGTAAAGGATGCAATTGGTAGCAGTTGAATATACCTGGTACTTCTCACTAAGCAGCAAGGTATCACAAAGAGCACCTGCAATAGCTTCAAGCAGCCTTCCAACAGAGCTATGTTTCTAAGGCTGAAATAAAAACACAAACAGGAAACAAATGCAGGCCTCCATGATCACCACAGATGAAGACTTAAGCTATGAAATAAATGACTTAAGGAAAACTACAGAAAATCAAAGGCTCAATACTTAGTCCATTTTCTCATTTCACCATTGTCTGGAGGAGTCAGCTTGTACTGAAGATAGGTCTAGAATTAAAATCACATCTTTACACTACCTCTGGAAGATCAACCAATTCCCCATCTGTCAAAAGAGGGAGGAAGCCAACTCCACCATCTGAGAACACAGAGGCCTCCTAGCAGACCCCAGACAGTCAAGAACAGCTATCACAAGTTGACAAGCTGAACTCACTGCTGTGCTGCATCATGCAGAACAGGCAGCTACTCAAGTCGATATAATCTAAATCATGTTAGGTTTTAATTTCTGCACTCTAAAACATACCTGGAAGAGAACATTAAGTCTATTCAATCTTTGTAGAATTAGGAGAATGTTCTCCAAATAGCCAAGTTGACTGCTTAACTAACCTAAGAATTAAAAATTTCTCCAGCTGGAAGGAGATAGAAAGGATGCAAAAGACCATTTCTTCACCACACCTGAACCACAAACCAGAAATAAAATACCTTATGTCCATAAATCTGTTCCTCTTTTTGAGAAACTATATGAGCTTTTAGTTTGTTAACCCACTACACTTCTATGATCAGAAAAAAAAAAACTACATCACCTGGTAAAAATTATTGCCAGTATAAAAAAGAACCTCTGATGACAACGAATACTCAAGCTCATTACTACCTTAGCAGATTGCTGGTACTGTTTATTAAGAACTGTGCAAGCATATTTATTATGTGGCATTAATAAATGTAGTCAATACACAGGTCAAACTATTAGCATGTAGAAGTGCTATAACACATTTTTCCTATTTACTGCACTTCAACACTGGCTAACAGTGCATTACTATTTTCACAGCAGGGTGCTTTTTACTCCTTAATTTCCTGTTTAGAATGACTTAGAAGAGTAACTTAACTCCTCCAGCCAATTTGGTCTTCCTGATTCATTCAAATAAAAGTGGAAAAATCTGAAATAACAGTTACTTCACCAGTCGTAAGATCACACTGCTCTTGCCCCACTAGACCCTGCAAAAAAGCTTTTAAAACGTAAAGCTTTAAAAATTGTAAGATTAACAAGAGAAATTTATAACACTAAAATGAAAAAAAAATCTGAGCAAGTTTGTTTTGAACTTTTTGAAAGTATCAATCTCAATGCAGTTTGTGTGATTGCCACAAAGCTCTTTGCAAGGTCTTCATCCACAGTCCAACAGAACGTGAGGAGCCAAGGTTCATCTGGGATGCATAGGTACCACAGAAATGGAAAACAGTAATTAAAAAAATTGAACTATAAAAAGACAAAATCCACTATAATCCTATGTAATCACCAGACTTGGAACAAAAAAGGATGACACAGAGACCCATCAATGACAGTCAATCTTAGTTATTGTGCCTTGGCCCAGGATGCAAATCAGTTGCAGAGACATGAACATTCCAGTCTCGGGACTGATGGCAACAGGCTGCAAACGATTTCCCAGATGCAATGAGAGAGATTTTTGTATCACATCTAGTCATACTGAGTGTTTTTTCCAAAGGTCTGAGGTAGGGCAGTTGTTTTTGCCAGGAAGCTCTGTTTGGCAGGCTCTGACTTTTCCAGCTCTCCTTTATCCAACAGTAAGGCCAAAATAAATTCATCACATTTACCTGCCAGTTTCTGCCTTCCCATTTTCCTAGACCTTTCAGTAGCATATTGAAAATTCATTACTGCTGACAACAGAATTGTAAATCAGAACGCCAGTGTCCTCTTTATCCAAAAATGCATAGTCTCAATGTGCAGAAGGAGGTAGTGCCATTCTGCACTGGCACAATAGCATGGTGTCTAATATTTAACTGGTCAACTTCAAAAGTTACTACCTTGACTCAAAATTATAGAAAATGCAAGTATATATACTTTTTTCCCCTCAAGAACAACCTGGGAAGAGTGGGGAACTGTTTAGAGACTGTTAAAAATAATTCCTGTCATGCACATGAATAAAAACTTAACTCAATACTAATTAAATATTAAAGCATGTTTCTATGAACAAAACCATGAGTCTTTTTCTCACAGAGAGGGAAGGTGGAAACAGTCGTAGATAGGAAACAAGCATCTCACACAGCAGAAGTTGTTTTACTGCAGTGCTGTCAAAGCAGCTACAAGGAGGGGAGAACTGTGATCTTAACCTCAAATCTAGTGCAAACAAGCCTTTTAATCACTCAAATCAGGCAAAGGGGCTACCGTGGTTACAAGAGGTAAAGGTGCTTATTCCAGGGCAAAAAGAAAGCACTGGGGGAGGGCTGCAAGCCCGGTCACCTCCATCTGAATAATTTTCACAATATTTTCAATTCTCTGGAATATTTCACCTTGAAAATATCTCATTTTTTCCAATTTTGAAAAGCCAAATATTTTGTCAATTATTACTGTTCTCCACTCATGAGTATTTTTCAAACTCTGGACTATCAATCACTATAAAAATAGTTTTTGTTACTTTCAAGCCATTTTAGGAAAGTGAAAAAAGACCAGTTTCTTGTAAATAGTGTTAGCAGAATTACTGAGCATAATCCAGGATTATCACAGTGAGATGAAATAGACTAAATAGGTCAGCATAGTACACTTCACCACATTCTCTATTTTTCACTATCTTTACCATACTCTCTATCTTGCAAAAAAATAGCCACCAGAAATATTTTTTCAAAGTTTTCCCTTTTGCTTTTCATGATAAAAAAATAAAATCATATTTTACTCCTTGGTGCCAGGTACCTGGCAAACCACTAGAAAAAACCCCACAAATAAAAAAGCGTGGAACAATTCTCCTTTTGTAATAAAATCCAGGTATTTACAAGGTCAGGTTTCAACTTCAAATAAGGAAAATCATAATAAATCTTTTTAGCAGAGATTTTGGCCCAGTAATTTCTTTTTTCCCCAGCACAAAGCAATTGCACAGTAACACTATTACTACAAAAACAGGCAGAATGTGCAGGACCCAGCAGCCTGAGAGAACTCACTACTACAAGATGACACTCTACAGTTTGAATTTGAGATCATGTGCACTTTTTTCACTAAGGTTCCTCACCTCTTATTATTTATATCTGCTTTCTTCTCATCTTATGGCATTTCAAGATTTTTTTTTTTATTTAGGATAATTTGTTTTAGGAAATCATATACAACTTTAGGAATGGTTTAGGAAAACCATGTGCAACATATATAACAGCAATAGTATAATTAACATAATAATACCCTTAATCCAAAAGTGTGTATAGTCAGAACACCTACCAGATAGATAAAAGTCAAAGATTTTGTCAAAGTTTGGTTTTTATTTTTTTTACACAAATTGTCTTACAACATCTAGATCAGCCAAAAATAATTCAAAGAATTTTTTTAACGGGGAAAATATCAGAGTCATATGATTTCTGCAACCACATCCTCCATGTCCGTATTTGACACCACAATGGACACAGCAGGCTCTTTTATTCCAGCTAGTCACTGTTTGAAGTGATCCTCCCTAGCATTCTGCCAGCAACAGTTACAAGTAATAGTGCAATTCCACATATATAAGCGACTTAAAATACATTGAAATATTATCTGCAATAAGGAAAAACAAAACTGCAATGGAATAATTTAATATTAAGTCTTCTATAACAAGTATCACAAAGTATTTTTAAAAGCTCATGTCTGAAATAATGCTTATGTAATTTATTATTATTTTTTATTGAGTAAGGGCATTTAAAAATGCCTCTCAGCAGCACTAGTTAACATACCTTTCTCCAAAAATGATTCATGCAACCAGGCTAGTTACACTTTTTTACCCAAAAACCCCAGTATATTGTGGACTACTCTTACCACTAACAGATAGGAACAAACAAAAATCATTTGTTATTTTACAGAGCATGACCAGTTTTGGGCAAGTCAGTCTTAAGCTATGCATCACAGTAATTCATCACCAAAAAGGTCAAAAACCAGTTTATACTCAAGCTCAAATACCATCTTATACACCCTAACCTCATAATAATTCTCCGGAACAAATTCCACACACAGGAAATCAACCAACATTCAGTGACTAGGCGAGTGAAGCTGTGTTATCTGAAGTCTTGAAATACTCCTGAAATTTCCTCATCCATTATATAATCATAAAGCCTTTTTAAAATCTAGCAAAAATGTATCAACTTTTAGAAGTATGATTATCTGTTACCATGGTCTATGCAGCACAGATGAGAGCAACTACTACTCTCCTTCCTTTCTGTACAGCAGTCCATGGGCAGTCTTCAGATTCGCAGCCCTTTGTAGAAGATCTGGCACAGCCCAGATTCGCACACCCAGAGCTGCTCAGTTTCACAGAAAGGCTTCTTTTCCATCCCTAGGAGAATGAAGGAGTGAAATACCTCCCTTCCCTCAAATGAATAAAAGCAAAGCAAAATCACTAACTCGGCCAACCTTTCATATAACCTCCTCCCTCATCTGCACAGCTGAGCAGGGATGTGCTACCCTTGCTTTATCAAGCACTTGTGACAATCAGGGCAACACCAGCCCATGCACATAATGCAGACTGAGACACATGCTTCATCCTCTCCATCTTTAATTCTTTGTTAGTTGTAAGCTCTTAATGAAAACATTACTCTTTTTTTTAATCCTTACAAGACTTGCAGTAACAGTGCTATTTATTAAGACATTTATCAAGATGTTCAAGTGATGACTGAACTTAGATACCTTATTACAGCAGTGATCTATTCAGCCCCCAGTGTGGGAGGGTGCCTTTTTATTTAAGGAATTTCTGCATTCCTTTTCATGGTTTTATTTCTCACATGAAAAGACTCCCATATTGCATGGCTATTTACTTTCTCTTCAAAAATGAATCTACATAAATAAAAAATTGTGGTCAACTAATTTTTCCTACAAACTTCTATTAACCCTATGCAGCGACAATTTCAATTATGCAACGTAATTATAACTCCAGCATGGGAGAAAAGTCATGAAAACAAGAACATTATTTTAAGAATTGTCTCCTTTCCACTAAAGACATCAGCTCTTCTAGAAGTGTCTGTAAATCACTTTATCATGAGTATCATATCAGCAATCAACAGCAGGTTGAATGAGGGCTTCCCTTCTGGGGCTGGGTGGTCACACAAACTCACATGCTTTCAGAGTATTTTGCTTTAGAAAGATATTTAACTGATCAATGAACACATTCCTCATACTTCAGAAGGTTAACATAAGCCACAAAATGCAGTGGCAGTATAAAAGAAATGACTGACTTTTGCGAAGTAAGCATTGCCTTTGATCTTATCTGCCACAAATTCAGTTACTCCACACCACTCCTGGAGAGCCTGTTTTGTGCTGCTGGGAACAGAACAAGGTATCCATGTCAGCACTTCACGTAGGAGGTGATCTCTGGGTTTGGCTCCCACAAGCATTTGATGCTATTTCAGATTACAGAAAAGTATTAAGGAAAAAAAATAGCAAATGTGGATTAAAAAATAAAGGAAAAAAGTACATACAAACATAACATATATTTCTTAAAGCTAGCTCTTCCTAGTCTGCCATATTACCAGTACAGTTTTTTAAGTAGTTCTATTATTTTACTGCTCCTGCTACATACACCGCCACAAACATAATGAATCCATCACAGTAAAAACAAAGCTTTGCAGCACAGCATGATATTCTGAGTTCAGATTCATGTATTCACCACAGCTTTTACATATTTTTCTGCTCTTTTAGTCTTTTAAATGCATTCTAGTCTACTGAAAAATCAACACTTTTTATCTACTATTTACATTTTCATTTTCTCTTCATTTTGCTATATCTTTACATTACTCAAGCAGCATTGACAATTCGATCTAATTATGTGGTTCAGTTGCCTTGAAGAGAAGGAGTATAAAAATTTGCTCAAAGTCCATAAATCAGCCAGCAGTATCCTGAGCTGGAGAATCAGATGTTTCTGAAACTGTTTTGAGTTCAAATTCTTCGGCCCAAAACCTGGGTGCCATCATAGTATACATTTTTTGATGTAGCCATATAGAAAATGCTCTTTGGTCATCTTTCTTTTTTCCCCTATCCTCTACTAACAGAGTTATCTAAAGCTGAAATTAGTGTTAACTCTAATTATCACCCTATGCATTAAAATCTTTTCTTCTGGAGGCTGATGCTTAGTATTTAACCTGACTAATCTGTCAGAGGGTACAATGTAAATGAGTGCAAGTCATTAGCTGCTAACCCATCATCTTCCTATCACAGTGAAAACAATGACTGGGGAGTAATCCAATTTCACTCTGCATCTCATGTATTCAGCGGCTGTTCTCCCCTGAGCTAGGCAAACTTGACAAAAGGCAACGAGAGCAATTGAAGTTTTCAGGAAAGATAAAACTGGGGAACAATGTATAACTTCAGCTAAGAAAAATTAAATGTGTCCAAAGGAGTGAGTCTGAACACAACTTTAGGTGTCCAGGGCAAAGTTAATGCAAAGAGAATCGGTGTATCCTACAGCTTAGCTAGACACGTCTGCTACAAAGTACTAAACCATATGCCTGTTGCAAAGTAATGGCACCAAACAAAAGTAACACTGTTGGAGAAGGAAAACAAGGGAAACACGCATAAAACACTATTAGGCACATCTAAAATAAGAAAAAGAAATGTCAGCAATCAGACCAAATGTATACACCTCACAGTTCAAGCTACACTAATACACAAAACCACCCACCATGCTATAGGGAGAAAATGCTTGTATCAACATATAAGCTGTATTAAAAAAAAATGTAAACAAATAAATAAATAAATCCAATCATGAGAGGATCCCTTTTAGATCTTTTTTGTTTTTCAGCTATCCCTAATGACAACACATGCTCCTCTCCATGCGGTCCAAAACAATTAATGTGGCACTTGGCCACATCATAAAACCACACCAAAAGCTGGAGAATCCCACCAGGAAAGAGCTGATCATGGCCCTTTAGAGAGCAAGATCCACATTTCAGGGGTACCCGTGTTTCTAGAGTTCATTGGAATCCAAGGCACATTCCCATGTCACTTTGGAAAGGTCACAGTCCCTCAGGCTTGGTGGCTGAAAACATTTATGGGCTACCATGGCTTTCCAAAGGCCTGTCAAAATTTTGTTGATGATGGGCAGTCACCTGCATGTCACATCCCATGTCTCTGCATAGCAGAGAGTGACTGGCAGTTCCTGAGGACCACTGACAAGCTAGGAGATTACTTTATTACCTGTTTTTGGTTTTTTTCAGTTGCCAAATATTATTGGGATTTTTTTCAAACTATAAATGCTATTTTGGTATTTTAAAATTTCTTTTTTGCTATAAAGCAAAAGAAAAATCTTTTTTTTATAAACTGAACAGTTGAATATTTGCACTATATATGGTCACTGCATTAAAAAAAAAAACATGACAATTTAATGCTGCACAGCCACAGCACAGGTTTGTGAATACACAAGAACACAATTAAGTGCTCTCTGAAGGACTTCTGAAGAAGCCTTAAATCAGTTATTCTACTTTAAGGAGTTAAGCTATTTTTAGGAAAAGAAAAGTCTATTATTCTCAACTTTGAGAAAACAAAATTAATGTCTTCAATACAAAAAAGGATTAAAAAATCCTTTTCCATACAAATTGATTAAATTTTTAGAAGTAATAAATCTTAACTAAAAGAACTATCTATCTTCACATTACATCAACTCCTATTTGTAACAAATACACGAGGAATAACCCAATCCATCAACATAACAAAGAAAATTACTTTTGCATTTTTCATTGTCAGTTCTGCCAAAGGCTACAGGATAGAACATAACAGCAGCACACAGTTCATAACAATTTCACAATCTCCAAAATTTTTACAACACAAGTCTGCAAATACTGATCATGTGTAAGGCTTCAGCTTTTAACTCTGTTGGACATTGTTCGTTATTCCCTTTTCACCTCTAAACCAGTAGCCACATTTCCACTGCACTTCAGCTAACTCCAGCATGGACTTGACATATTTCAATGTTCAAGTAACTTTTCTGTTACCAACAATATGAAAATCTTATTAAAAATACGTACAAGTATTATGCATACTCTTGCCCATCAGGCCTAAGAAGAAACCAACCATCTTTGGTTAACCTACACATCATAAGCTTTGCTAGTTTCTCAGGGAAGTACCCAACTTCTCAATGCTCAACTACAACTTTCTTGACCTCCTAAGCATTGTTTGGAACATGTAGTAATCCCACCAAACCTTAAATTCACACCTTTGTTTTGCTTCAATCCTTCCTGAAATGTCTTTGGCATAAGTTTGTTTATCCTATGCAATGAAATACTCCCTTATAAAACACCCATTTTAAACACAAACTGAATTCATAACTACAAAGCAACAACTTATAAAGAGGTCAGGAAAAGCACTGAAGCCTTTTATTCAAGCAGATGGCATACTTACTCAAACAAATAAAAATCATAACAGATTAAATAACATTTATTAACTTGGAATTTTTCCCCATAGCTTGAAACCCAAAATAAAAACTCTTTGCTCTAAATCTGCACATACAAATTTTCCAATGTTACTACTATGAATACTCCTTAAAATAGGACATCAGGATTTAGATTGCTTAATTAACATGACTAGAAGCCAACTGTGACACTTATTATAGCCTAGTAATTATAAAAAAACTGAAGTTGCAAAAATTTTTAGGACACTTTTCAGACTACATCCATACTAGCAAATTAAACACCAGCCAGGTGCTCATGAGGAACAGAAGTAAATCTCTCCATTCTAGTAGGTTTTTGATGGAGATACCTCTAGCTTGCTTTCAGCCCACACCAGCTGTCCACCTCCCAGAGAATTTTCAGGCACAGTTCCAGGTGAGCATGGGTCATCCACCATTCCCAACAGAGCTTGGCTGTACCCCAGTGTGGAGAAAAAGAATTTCAGAGCATGAATGAAGGCTCCTCCATGGCAATGGGCATCAGTGTCACGGAATTGTCCTGATCATGCTAATTTACTAGCACTGATGCAGCTGTAAAACAAGCTTTGCCTCAACTTTTTAATCCAGGTTTCAAAATATTGCAATGACTGTCCTGAACTCCTTACCTTTAATCCTTACAAACACCAATCATGCTGACTGCTGCATTCTGGAAAAGGGAATGCCTTCCCAAGACAAGTGGGGTACTGTGAGGCCAGGCAACAAAGGGGCACAGAGCATATCAGATATATCACAGTTACTCCGAGGCAAATGTCAGATGTGCCTAGAAGCACACTACTTGCTGAAAGAAGAGTTAGTTACATCCCATTTCACCACTAAGCGTGAGCAGGCACATGAGGCAGCTAATACAGATTGGCTCATGCACTGTAATCTCTCATTTTATCTTAGTCTAGAGCAACTTGTCCTTTTGCAACACCACACAGCAATTACAGTCCTTTCAGAAGCAAGCAGGCAGTATTAAACCCGTGATGCTGGTGAGGCTGGGCATTTCTGAATGGCAGAAGTGATCATGTGCCCTGGGTCTTACAGGATTACAGTGTACAAAACTCTCATACCCTATTGCAAGTGAGTCAGTGTAACTCCCTCTGCACGTGACTGGCCAGCACCATGCTCTCCACAGCAGACATGGAAGAGCCACTTCAGCTGCCTGGGACAGCAGCAGCTGAAACACTGTTTTCCTGAACTGAACATCTGACCCAGCAGTTCGTTTCAAAGGGTACTGCTTGTATTGCTTGGCTGTTTGGAGTTGACACTACCTGGCTGCTGCACTTCCTCCCCTTCACAGCTACCCTTGCAGTGGGTGGAGGATGCAGCAACTGCTCTCCTGCAGTGAGCCCTGATGTTCAGCTGGAGGAAAAGGTTAACAGACAGCTGGCATCTTGGCAAGATTAACTAGGTTATGCACTTTAAGATTATCTGTGAAGACACAGCTGTGCCTTCTTAGCTTCCACATACCAAAACAAACAGAAGAGGCAATAGTCAGTAAAAGAAATCAGAACCTTGTCAACATTAGACCTGTAATTATTTATTCTGTACTAAAAATGGTTCTAAAAAGGGAGGTTTTAGATGAAAATTCATCATTTAGAAATGAACCACAGGAATTTCATGGTCCTGATGAAATGCTGTTGCTTGGAGACGCAGGTAGAAATTTGTCACTGAAGAACTACCAAAAATAGCTCAAGTGATATTTCATTTGGCATGTGGTAATGAAGGCAACATTCATGCACAGGGAGATTCATAAATTTCAAAATCACTGTATCCCAAGCTGACCTTGCAGCAAAAGGCTTTTTGACAGATAGGAGAAGCTTTAGTACCATGACACAAGGACAAGATGCAGAAAAACTATCAGTGGGTGGCAAGCCAAAGTGTAATTAAAAATAAAAAAAAAGTTGCTTGTAATGAAACAAATAGTCAAGGACTGTCAGTAATGAAGTCTACATGAAACTGTACAAGACCGTGCAAGAATCTCTTCCATACTTCAGCACATACTTCAGTCTCATCTATCAGATGATGCCCTCCTCTAAACTAAAACATCCTGGGCTGTACACAGCAGTTCCTATCCAGACCATGCCAAGGAAGTATATTGGTAGCCGCAGAAACAGAATAAATACATCTTCTGTCCACTTGAACAACTTAAACTTTCCTTCCGGAGCAACAGGATACTGCAAAGACATCTCTGCAAAGACATCTCATTTAAGGAACATGTAACAATATTAGACATAACCACTCTAGAGAGAGAAACAAAACATTGTATCGGGCAGGGAGGGAAGGAGTGATGTAGCATGTGCAAATAGATTCAGCAGCAAGGTGTTTATTAGCCTCACTGAAGAAAAGCCAGTGACAGCCACTGCTGCAGACTCATCAGCCCTTAGAATTCTCTTAAGGCTCCTGGGCACATCTCAGAACACCTGGGGGATCAGCTGCTGCCCCCAGGCTGGCCCCACTCAGAAGTCATGGGTCTGGGTCCTGGAGCATGTCCACCAGCCTTGTTATCACACTGGGCCCCCTGTACCCCATCCTTGGAGAGCAGCCCATGCTCGCTGCTCCCCAAGCTCCTCAGAGTTTCCACTTCCTTAGCCAGATGCCAGCACAGAAGGTGTTATGGACAAGGGAAATCTCAGTTATCTTCCAAATCCTCGCTGCTGTTTTTCATAAAACCTGCTCAGGCTGCCTGCCACCGTCTGATTCTGCTGGAATTTTTTATTGAGTTTTCTATCACACATCACTGCGTGGATCCTCTCTTCTCAACAGAGTGGAGGACATTATCAGTGCTCTCAATGAAGTTACTTGCATCCTCTAATGGCAGTATCATAACCTCTCTTGGTATTCTTCTTGTTGACAGCTCTGCATTTTATATGGGTTGTCACTATGGAATAAGTCAGTGGAATTTCCTTGGCTCTGGTTCTTTGTGGAAGTGTTACCATACTGTCGAGTACAGCTCATCCTATCCTTCGAATTTTTTATGGATATAAACATCAATGAACAAAAAGCAATGACAACCTTAGAGGCAAAGACCAGAACCTACACTTTTCTCTCCTGCACGCCAATCTATAACTTGCTTTCCTTTCAGCCTTTTTACTCCTACATGTTCACCCAGTAACTCAGTTTTAAAAGAAAAACATTCTATTCCTACCCAAATAGCAGAAAAATTCCTGTCATTCTGGTTGCAGATAATCAAAACTCTTCCTGCTCAGAGAGGCCTAAAATTACCCCTAACTCTCAAACACTCAAATCACTGTTATTCTTATGCAAATTCATACAGAAGCAGCATTCAGTTTTGGATTAGGTTTCCCTGGTTAGTAAGCCACAGAAAACATTCAGGCACTTTACTGTCTGACCTTTGGCATATGGTGAACCCTAGGCAGAGGACAAGAGCATCACCTCTGGGAATGCAGTATTTCTGAGAAGACACAGATATACTAATACTCCTCATAAATTCAAGTACCTAAACAAGATGGCAGTGGTGGAAAGCAGCTAACCTGGACCACTGCATGAAACATTCCAGCTTAGGCAGGATTTAGGACTGGATTTTGTCCTTTGTCTTCTACACGATTTTGTTACATATGCCCATAATGCTAAATATCACTGAGTTTGCATTAAGGCTTTGGTACCTCTCAGACTTAATTTCCTGGCTGCACCAGACAAAGGAACTTTCTGTACACTGGGTGGCCTGAGGGGTGGGCATTAAATCTGCATAAGAACACACAGCAGAGCATTCCTTACAAGAATCATAGTATTTTCCAAACATTAATTATGTTTCCAACTAGCAATACTTATGGATAAAGTGTGAGCCTCTCCTAGCTCCTAAGGGAGCTCTTCCCACCTCCTTAGTGTCTTGTTAAAGTCACTTTTTAGAACCTCTTAAGTTGTGCAATGAACTTGTTCTATGGTTAGTCCTTCTCCATCACTGGGTTGTTAGGTTAAAGCAATTAAGGACTGTTAATGTTAATAATAAAAGCCATTATGTTTAAGCACACATTTGATCTTTCTGTCAAGTCATCATACAAAGGCAGCACACTAAAGAAGATGTGATACAACATGGCCTGCCAGGAAGGTACAGAAAGCCAGGCAGGTGTAAACCACACTAATAGGAAAAGTTGCCATGCACGTACCATGAGGCCAGGAGAGAGGACAAAATTACAAGAGAAGAAATTATATAGTATTGACAAAGAGGTGAAGCAAAAGATGGGTCTGCACAGAACTGTCATGGTGCTGGGTGCTTCTCATGGAGGGGCAGCAGGGCAAGGTCTGGCAGCCAGGGCCCATCCCACTGCCCATCCCAGGACACCACGGCAGCTCTGGGCACTGGGAGCCTCCCTGGGCATGGGCTGAGGCTGAGCCAGGCCATGGGCTCACAGGTGGAACCCAGCAGTGCCTGGCTGTGGGAGCTGGAGACCAGCCCTGCTGTGGAATCACTGGAGGGTCATTCCCAGGGAACTGACATGGGGTCCCAGACTGTGGGATGCTGGGGGAGCCCAGCACGGTGGGCTGGGTCATTCAAGCCCATTACCAAAACCAACACCAACAGCAACTGTGATACCAATTTAAACATAAAAATAGCTTTACCCTGATGCCAAAAGCCCAGCATGTGAGATAAAATGCTCCACTTGCAGATAAAACTGTTGTCATACTAAAAATATCAGCAGCAACTGACACATGAAAATTCCTGTTTACAAACTCACAGGAAGAAGCAGATCATGAAGGATGCCACCCTTCACAAAGCAGCCGACAGTGTCCATCAGGAAACATTCAGCATGGGCAAAACAATTGGGAGAAGAGGCAAATATAAATATGTAGTTACTGAAGTTAATAAAAATGCCATTAGTGCCTCCCAAATCATAAAAAAGTAACACTGATAATTTTAAAAGGTTAAATCTTTAAATCATGATTCAGTCTTTGTTTTGATCAGTTGTCTCAAGAAATAATTTAACAAGACACTTATCTGCATGATTACAGAATGTACTGTCAGTATTTTGGACAAGACTGGGGATGACTAACATTTAACGGTGAGGATTTCACTCCATATGTCTTCTTGTTCAAGTTTTAGAGAAATTTTAGAAGATCAATATGTGACTTCCAAAAAGTGAAAAATCTTAATGCAGTTAAGATTTCAAATGTCAAAAGTTATGTTGGATTTCAAAAAGGCCAATAATAGTATCTTTAAATTACTTATATTAAAAATGACCAAGATTTATATTTATAAAACAGAGTAAAGCATAACAGGTAAGTCACAAAGAAACAGGAGAAACTGAAACCAAAGCCCCATTGACCAAATACATATCTTAACAGGATAAAATGAGAAAACATTAGGTACTAAGGGAAATTTTTGCTTTACAATACACACATGCCCCTATTTTTCTAAAATTTTCCCATCTGTTAGATGTACCACAGATATTGCTAGATGATGGAGGAAAGTTATAAAGCAATTTTTTAAAAAAGGAAAGAGAATGCAATATTGATCCCTTTTAACATGAACATTAGGGAGTAAAATTTACTCTGGTACCAGAAGCCTAGGAGGTTAAATGGCCAATGCCAGCAAGTAAACAGACACATGCTACAGGAAAAGCTTCTAGCAGAGCAAAATTCTTAGTCAGATAGAAGCCCTAACCAAACAATGGTGGGGAAAATCAGGATAACAAACAAAGCAGGAGACTTAGTAACTATCAAAAGTAAAGAAGAATCTTGATACAAAATCAGACAATAATGCACGTGTTCATGGATGATCAGAATCAGGGAGACAATGAGACTAGAAAAGCCACTGCAAAGGCTAAGTATCTCAATGAATTCTTTAACAGGAATGGATCTAGGCGTTAAGACATTTTGTTTCTCCTTTCCCCACAGCCTCCTTTACAGAAAAATCACCAAGTTTAATCACAGGAAGAAGTCTCAAAGAATAAACTATGTAGACAGGAAACCTAAATGCATCCACTACAAGCAGCTTACCCAGCCATCTACTATCAACTAACTAGAAATTCAGAACGAACTTAAGGTATCAGAGAAAAAAAAACTGTTTACAAAAACCTACACTAAAATACAGCACTGTTATCCAAATAATTTGTAAGAAATAAATTAAAATCTTGAGAAATTACTGGTGCAGCTCTGATCAGTTCCACCAAGAGTAACTGAAAAGCACAAGTTAAACAAAGAAACCAAACCTAAAATACTGGGAACAATACTCGTAATGGAAAACTGTGATGTAATGTAATGCAATGTTCTGCAATAGAATGGAAAAAACCTCCAGAATCACTGAGATCAACCTTAAAACTAACACTGCCAGGTCCACCACTAAACCACGTCCCCAGTGCCACATCTACACGTCTTTTAAATCCCTTGAAGGATGGTGACTCCACTATTTCCCTGGGCAGTCTGTTTTGATAATTTCTGTCATGATAAACCAAATTCCTCCATTATTGTTTGATTTCTTCTGAGTTAAAAACAGCTATGTGTATGGCTGTGTAGATGTATATACACATATATATGTGTGTGAGTGTACATGTAAATACAATGAAATTTGACACACATTTACAAAAGCTAACTAAAACCAGTTAGGATATAGTGCACAATCCTTCTGTAGCCTGAAAAATTTCTTAAAGAATAGTCTTGAATTTTGGCTGTCTTCCAATGTGAAAAGAATGGTATGATTTTCCAGAAGTCAACAATGCATTCTACAGTTACTAAAAAGCTGGAGAATGCAGCAAACAAAAAAAATTCAGTCTTGACTGATGATACCAATGTGTTCGTATTGGGAGAACTCCAAAATGTTAAGACTCAAACTCACTTACTGAAACTAGAAAGATTATTAGAAATGGCAAGATAGGAAATAGAATTTAAAACAAAAAGTGAAAAAAAAATGCTGCAAATTAAAAACAGAAAATAAGGATCCCTGAACTACCAAGACCATCAGTGGAAAACTGTCTGTTAACTGCAGAAAGATCAATAAAACTTATACTTGGTACTCAGGAGCTACCTAAAGGAAAAAAAAAAAAAATCAAAGGGAATTCTTAAATTCATATCAAAGACATACTACATTAAACAGTAATGCAACAGAAGTACTACATTCAATCACACTTACATCACAAAGTACATCAATAGTAGGAGCACTGAAGAATATGTACAGCCATTAAATGCTTTAGCACCATGGCCCAGAAAGAACTTATAGAAGCTGAGATTTTTAATCTTGAAATACAGAAGTAAAAATATTTTAACCAAAAAAAAACTTATGAAAATACAAAAAATGTTAATTAGACTCCCTTTTGCATATAGCTAGACAGACAAAATCAAATTGCAAGCAGACTCCATTATTTCATATAGCATCTAAGCCATTTGTCAACACTACCTGCTAGTCATCAAGACAAATACTGTGATAATCTGTTTATTTACTCAGAAGGAAAAAGCAAATAAACCATCTTAAAATTATTTATCAGCCAAGTCATTAAGCCAATACATAGAAAACAAATTTTTGTTAAGGTACAGTTAATATCTTACAGTTAAGATACAGAAAACATCTTGTTGCATTTCATAATTAACTTGGTCGCACACAGCATTCACTTTCACTTGCCATGCAAAACCAGCCTGACTCTCTCACCCTGAACAGCAATGCTCACACATCCAGGTGCAAGCCAGAGTACTGAAACCAGGAGCAGAAGAAAGAGCCATTCCAGAAGTGATCATGCTATTGTCTGTCCCTTTGGTGCCGCTCCCTCTCTCTGCACTTTGCCTGACAGGGATTAAACTAGTGTTGAATTTCGCTCCCAGTAGGACACAAGGACATCAGTGCATGAGCTGATACTCAAGTCCCAGTCAGGCTTGATCCCGATTCTAGGAACTCAAGTTCACAGCAGGAACCAGCACATGGCCACATGGCCTGAGAAATCTCATTCAACACACAGTTTTTTCATTTCATTATGATAAGAGAGACCTCAAAGATGTCTCTACAGTTTCAGCTACAGTTCAGGGAGCGAAGTCCGCACTGCTTCCTAGGACTAGAGCCAGAGCTCCAGAGTGCTCTCTGTGCCAGTGGCAGGCAAAAGGAGAATGGAATAGAGGTCTTCCCTTTTTCCACCATGAGAGGGATGGGACCAGCCTGGCGAGGAAGCACAACTCACTCTACAGGAAGAACCTCAAAGGAAACCCACCTTCTGCCTGCACTTTGTAGGTGCAAGCCCGCAAGGGATGCAACCTATAGCTAAAATTTAGCTTAAAAGTGATGAAGGAAGGAAGAAAGGGGAACCAAGGGTAGAGTAACAGAATCACACTGGCTCTTCCAGATGCTAGGAACAGTGTCTTTTTGAAAAAACAAAGGTTTCCCCCAACCTCCAATGAAGAAGTGCTCACCAAAAAAGCCAAATGATCGAAGATCATAAGTGAGTAGACTCAAGCTGTATTAGATGGGAAAACACAAAGAGAAAAATCCAGTATCCAGCACAAATTATAAAAATATCCATCAACAATTTAGTCATACACCCAGACGTCCAACAGATGATTCATGGTGTTGCCACTGAAATGGCTACAAAAGTCTAGGCACCAAATTCAAAGTACATTTCAAGCTTAGAATAAAGATGATCCCCCACTTGTTACTGCTATTTAATCCAATCCTTACATTTGGTATTAAATTGCAAATTATTGCAGACACACACAAGCTCTCAAAGTGTAAACTTAAGTCTTTAAATTCTCCTGAGTATTATGTGGTTCCCAAAGCAAAGAAATGCTTCAAAATTACAGTCAAAATATCAAGGCATAAACATGTATTGTTTCTAGGACACTAATATAATCTTTATAAATTAGATTATAACTGTTTGATGCTGCTCAGTCCTAGCGTACACCCACTTTAAACTGCATGTTGGATGGCTGGACTCAGTGTAATCCAAGATCTGAAGGAAATGTATATCCATGAGAAAGCAAAAATAAATGTACAATTTAAGTAGAAACATACAGGGTCTATGAGAATGAATGTGATTTCATTTAATACAATTTGCAACAGCAGAAAATGAGAATTTGGGTGGATATTCCCAGAGGTAGGATAGGTCTGGCCTCACAAGACGTATATGGACTTCATTAACAAGGGTTCTATTTTAAAATATTGAAACAAAAATGCAATGCAAAAGTATCCTGTTGAGCATGGTAAAATTATAAGGTAATTTCATCAAGGGACCTAATCAACTTTGGCTTTCTTCCTGTGTCTCATCTGTGTCTGTTCTTCTCTACTTTAGAGATACTGAGCCAAATGCTGCTTTAACATCAGCATAAACTGGAGGTAGGCAAAAATTTCTAGCAAAGAAAAATTTAAAAAAACCTACCCAAAACCACAACAAATGTTTCTCAGCAACTGTTTTCTTAGAAACTGAATCAAGAGGGTAGCAGGCATAAAGCCTGAGTAACGCATCTGCTCTACAAAGAAAATTTCAGTATGTTTGAAATGCATGTTCTTAATTCGGAAATCAACTTTCTTTCTAAAAAATTATGATTAATTTTCCACCAGAGAAGATTTCATATTTAAAACCTTTCAAAAACTGAGTTTTAAATGCAGGACTAATCTGTGATAAGTGGTATTATGAAATGGTTTTCAACACCAGGTGAATCTCAATGATGAGCATATAGCAACTGGAGGAAAATTTCCATGGCACAAACAGCAGGGAAGAACCTAATTGCTATTAAAGGTCATTGGGACTGGCAATCACATTGCTGTATGTTCTTTTGAAAATATCCTACTCTGAAACCATAACTACCTTAGCAATAATACCTTATTCCCAGAAGTTATATACAACTACACAGCAGTGGCTTCTCCAGACAAGTGCTCTAGTCATTTCCTAATTCCTAGGACGTAATGTAAACCCTTTATCGCAAAATTAAAAATTTATCTAAAGGCAAAGTAATTTAAAGCATTAAATATTTATAAACGTCAATAGCTAAGTTCCTGACTCCCACTAAAATTAACAGAAGTTTTGTTTGAATAAAAACCACAGCACTGCAAGTGCCATTTCTCTTTCAAAAAAGCTCTTTTGCTTGAACAGTTCGGGATGCTTTATCATTATTACTGCAAAATGTCTGTCCAAATGATTACACTCGTTTTCTAATGCTGCTTCTACTGTGCCTAGGAGACTTGTCACATGAGGAACACACAGAGGGTAATCTGATCAGGCAGAAGCAAAGTCTGTGAGCAGACTTTGACAGGATATCCATTTCAGTACCCAGCAAGAGACTTTCTGGAACTTCTCTGTTCACCTATAATCTCATCTGCAAAATGCCCAAAACATGCCTCTGAAAGCTGTGTACAGAGTCAGACTTTTACCCATTTCGTGAACTAAAACATACACACATCTCTCTAATCCCAGTATAGAAGAGCTCTACTAATTTTAGATTCACGTGGTGCCAAGTGTCATAGTTGTCAGATAGCTGGATACCTGAACCTCAGGCCAAACTAATTTAGTTTTCCAACACAATTAGGTTATGAACCCCACTTAACTGCTGATCTGTATTTATATGCATTGCAGAACACATCATTAAATACTGTAATTTCACATGTTAACTATGAAACTGAACAATGAACATATGTATAAAAGCAAACCAAGATCAAAAGGGCCATGTGGGTATAATCAAGAGCAGATTTTGGCCTATGCCACTGGAAAGCCCATCAGAGGCCTAATCCTCCTTGTCTTACAGAAATAGTTACACTAATTGTGTGATTGCGAGGTGCAGAATTTAACCCTCAATACATTTGCCTAGAATCTTCACCCTTTCACAGATTTATTGGCAGCTACTGTCATCTTGTACAAAATCCAAGGAATTAATAGATTAACAGTCCACAGCAAAATCATGTACTCACCAGGTAAAATAAAATTAAACCCAGGAACACGCTGATTTGCTTTTAATGCAGCTACAGCCAAATTGGAATACCCTACAGGAGGATTTCAGCAGGAATATGCCTTATCAAAGGATGAACTATTACTTGGGCCCCAGTCTTGGGAAGAGCCTTGCGTGGGTGGGTTTCCAAAGCCAGCCTTTCCCCACAAAAGTACAGTCTGCCTACACAGATCAGCTTGTAAAATTTGGCTATTAACATGCCCTTCAGGATTTGACCAGCAGACTGAAGTGTCTTTGTAAGCATTGTTTCACCTGTTTGAAAGCTGGGTTGACTGGAAGCATTCAGTACATGAATATTTTCACCCACTACAGAAAAACAAGGCTTTGTTAAATTAAACGGCTTTAATGATGTTTTACAGGAAACATTTCAGGCATGCAGCAATAAACTGCATTCATATTTGACATTTACAAAAGGTTATTATTTTAAGCCTGAACTTATAAAATACTTGCACTTAAATTCAAGCATGTGAATAAGCCCATTTTTATTTTACAAAGCAGTTAATTTCAAGTACATGTTGAAATGGTGGAATAAATTCCTCAAATCAGGCATGTTTTAAATAGCATATAGGAAAAAAATTCAGCATAATCTGGTTTTCAAGCAAAATACCACCAGAAATTAGCTAAGTAGCTCATAGAAAATAGTTACTAACACCTCAACCAAAAATATAAACGGAGACAAAACAAGCCTTTTAACACAATAGTGACTGAAATTTATTTCCCTTTTTTCTCTCCTCATACGTTACCACCTCTTGGTTTTCATCCTAAAAAAAGAATTATGGAATATTCCTATGAGCTCTATTTAAAAGATGTTGCTGACTCAATGGGAATTGGGAAGTACCAGAAAAGCAACGAAGCAGACCTTTGATCTCTGCTCCAGTTCACATACCAAAGATATTTGAATCAATGGCCAAATTCTGTCTGCCTTAGTCAACCAAACAGGTACCTATTAAAATCACAGAGAAGCAGCTGCAGTTTATGTATCCCATCAAACTCAGCTTCAGAAACTGCTACCCAAATCTCAAGGCCTTTACACAGACAAACCTCCCAGAATTGCCCAATATTCAAGTTCTTGTTATTTTACTCCAAGAGCTCTTCAACTTTGCTCAAGTGAAGAGTCAAATCAGCAAGATCTGGTTCATATTTAGGATTAATGTACTTGGGAAAATATCCCATCTCCAAGTCCTTTATAAGTCAGAACTTCTGCTTTAAAGAGGAATGTTGAAACAGAGCAAACTGCAGGTTTTACATTTTTAGGTGGCCCAAGTTGTCCATTAATTTTGTCCAACTTCAGGCAGCACAAAAGCTATTATGTTTCCATCCCTAACTCAGGACATTTTCTGTTGCTACAATTCTTCCTTCCCAGGAGGGTAACCTGCAGTAGGAAATGTGCTAGGAACATGGGAAACAACAGTGCTGTCTCGCTGAAGATTTGCACAGTGGCAAAGAAAGGATTAAGTGACATGCAGCTGGATAATCCACACATGCCCACTAGTCAGCCAAAATAACTTTCCCATTTGAAAAAAATTTAAAAAGTGATCAAGCCCAAGGCTAGATACTACGAGCATCTGAAAAGAGGTCAAAGAAAACCATCCATAGTGGAAACTACCTAATCAATTACTCACTTCAGGATTTCCTTCTGCATTCAAAATCAGAACCCTGAAGCAGAAGACCCAATTAGTTCATAGCCAAGAGCCCAGAAGAGCAAGATTTCTGCTAACTAAAAATTCAGGTCCCCAACTTCAAAGCATAAATAAGGAAATTCAGAAATTCGCATATTCCAGAGCCAGGAGCATCTGTCATGGCCCTTCCTGTCTTTGCTCTATAAAGTCATCTCTGAAGAAGAATATCCCTGGACTAAGTCTGATACCTAACGCATTTAGGAACCTCCAAATTCCTAAAATGCAGCAGCAATTCATTTTCAGATGTATAAAAACCATTCTGTGCAAATGCTCCCTTCAAGTCAGCTCAAAGGAGCCGGACAACAGGCATCTATTGTTTTTATCTTAATTCAAAACCTGTCCCCAGTGTCAGAACAGCTTTACTTGACACTACCCTCAATCAATCATTAGAACAAATTACATTGTCTCTGAGCCCTACACAAGCAACAAAATGCATCAGATGACCTGCTAGCTCTCGTCCATCTCCAGTGTCTTTGTTCGCAGAATACAGACCCAGAGCTGTTTGCCATGCTTCAGCTGAATGTGTAGTATTACAGATCTTTCTAAAGCAGGAGAGCAATGCCAACAGGGAAACAGAACACACCAAAGTTTAACAACCTCACCTGAGTTTTGCTGTCCTCAGCCCCAGACTTACCCCTCCTTCCTACAGACACAAGGAAGGGCTATGCAGCAAGCCCAAAGTAGCCAAAGGAAGAACTAATCAGGCACCCATTCCAAACAAAACATTCATGTAACACCTTTCCTAGCACATGCAACAATTTAGTGAAAACTCTGAACTGCAAAACTGTATTTTTCATGGGCAGTCACATCAAGCTCAATTTTCTATAGATGTAGATGTATAAAATCTAGAACATTAAAACTATGCACAGCCCAGATAACCCTATGTATTTCAAATTTTAAGGGCTTGCATAGTTAAAAGAACACAGTTGAATAACTATGATTTAATCAACACTTAACTCCATGAATTAGCTCTTTTCCAGATACCGCAGTCACGCTGTCATTAACAGATGTGCCCATATCAAAAATTATGTCAAAATGGAGACAACCTAGTTACATTATTGCTCATAATCTTTCAGGAAAAGGTTGTTGCAACTGCTATTCAAATGAAAGTTTGCTACCTGAACTGAAAAACACATGAAAGAATGACCATTTCAGAAGGATGAGAAATCCATGTCTTGATTCTCAGTTTATTACTTCAGATTTATAGCAGAGGAAATCTAAAGAACATACTGCATTTACAGCTTAAAATCATAATATTCAGACATTTAATGCTCAAATAATAACAGCATGGAACAATGCATTCCTATGCCATCTGACAGAGATGGCATTTAATGTTTTAGAAATGAAATGTATATAAAATACTATTGGGCATTTTCTTATTTATCAAGAAGGCTACAACTAACAATTTTATTACATTTTGTTCCCAGGCAATGGTGAGGTAACTTACAGAGCTTCAAGAATAATTTTTTAAGTTCTTTACAACCTCCTAGAGAACTCAAATACAGTTTTTGAGAAAAAGTTTAATTTTTAGTTATATTAACAAATATTTGTATGATTTCTCATCTTCCTATTCAGTCACAAACAAGATGTGAAATGTGTAAAATGCTACAGATAAACTATACTAGACGTTTTATTGCCACTTTCATAATAAAGGTTTGCCTTCAAATTCTTAGAGGTGCTACCAACAAAGAAGCAGTTTTTTCCCCTGAATAGGTAGCTTGATTTAACCTGATTTCTAAAACATCTGAGAATGTGACTTCTTTTTCTCCGTCAAAATGCTTTAGAAGTACTGCCAAATAATTATTAATCAAGAAAAATTTTTAAAAATTGACAGCCAGCAACTGAGCTGACCATGGCTCAGAAAACAACACTCTCTTCTCCCCCAGCAAACAGCACTTCTGTGGTATGTCAGATTTAGCAAACAGTTGCCTAATTATTTACTGTCACAGCCAGAGACATGACCAGCAGACAGAATTTGGAGACACAAATATCCTGCTTTCAACTGTTAAAGCAACAAGGTACTTGGTATTGTATGATCTCCAAGATCTGCAGCCTACTTTGGCTACAGAAACAGAGGAAGAGTAAAATTTCATTTTTCTGTGTTTAAAAAGGGCAGCTTTTATCTTCCTAAATCAAACTGCCTGAACATCATAATGATGTGGCATCATACGATCCCAAGCCTTCCAAGACAGGCAATGAGTTTTGTACAGCTGACTCTGCTAGTTACAGTACTCAACAGCTGGTACACAGATAATTTGGCACCCTGATAATGGCCTAGATGAGTATGAAGCATTCTGCAGACTGTAAAAAGGAAGAAAAAAAAAGAATTATCAGCTTTAAAATTATAGATTGAAGCTCATCTTACAAAGTCAACATAGTTCACATTTGATTAAGAAATTTGCTAAAGGAGGTGTTTACAAAACTGAGAAATACAGAGAAATGGCACTCCCTCTTCAAAGCCTATATTGTAGCAATTCTTTTCTGATTAGATCAGCTCCCATAGCAAGTCATCAGAACAACAATCGCTGTAGTGAAGTCATACTACTGGGACTCGAATGGGAAATCATGACTGGCTTGAAAACACATTTTAAAAAGTAATGTGTTTTCCAGGTTTCCAATATATCTTAATTAAAACAAGTCCAAATCTTTACCTTTGCTCCAAATGGCTGAATAAAGTCTACCTTGAGCAGCAAAACACAGCATACCAATATACCAAATAAGACATTAAGAACTAAGATAACAGATATTGGATCCTTCCAAATAATTTCAGGATTTGGCTGTCACTGAAAATAGCATGCGAATGGACTCTGTGTTACTTCCACAATATGATATACTCAAATACTTTCAGAATGTGTTTCATTTCTTACAGAGAAGTGAATTCGTTTTCAGAGTTTATTTAATTAAAATTCTACTGTTCCCCAACATAAAAAAAAAAAAAAAAAAAAATCAAACCTTTCAGTTCTTTTCCTGATGAAACTCCCATTGAAATAGGGGAAATTAGGCCTAATCTCTTTCCCAGGTTTTTAAGCAAGTAATTGGTAGGCGAAGGAGCCTTATTAAACCTAATTCTAGCAGGAAATAAAAGGTAATCCAATGGAGAAAAACAAGTTCCCTCAGTGGTTATTTACAAAGTAAACAGTCTACTAGCTCCAAAATTTTGCAAAAATCAGATCAGCTGCATATAAATTGATGGCTTAAAAAAAGGAGAGAATGGAATAAAGATGCGCTTTTGAAGATGATGGCAACCATCAAATGGTAATTATTTCTCAAGTGAAATGCACTAATGCGTTTCAGTACAGAAACGGTGCACATGCTCCATAGCTGCATTGACACAATGGGCAACAGACACAAAGGAGTCATTAGTCAATACTGTTAATGACACATGAAATTGCAAGTGACACCAGTATAAAGTACACTCACACCCAGCAAGTTCTCATAGTCAAAATAACCATCTGTTGAGGGTTTATTTTTCAAAATACTACCACTAACAACACAGAATAAATAAAATTACTTATCAGTATCTTCAAATCAAGCTGTCTTAAACTATGCCACTCCCATTCCCATCAGGGGAAACCATTTAACAAAAATCTTCAGGACAGACTGAAGACATACAGCTGAAAAACTTCAGATATGAAATCTAGCATCTTATTCCCTAACATTACAAAAGGACTCAGCACTGCAAATGTCAGCATATGCTGTGACATGCTATAAAAACTATTTCAGGGATGAAGGTTCAGTGTGAACAGTTAACTCCCTTTCTCACTTGAATTAAAATCAGAGCTGTAACACTTTTGATAAGCTTCTTCAGAATATACTAGCAAATGTACTGAAAAACAGCAATGAATCATCCAAAACCATCCCTTCCATCCCGATCTGCTTAAGAAATCAATGTAAGTTACATTTCTAGCAAGATTAATTTAGCTGCGTGCATCTCCGTCATGATAAATGCCTTTTTCCTTCTTTTTCTGCATTCGATGAAAAAGCTCAGGTTCTACATGAACTAAGCTAATTCTTTGCTCTAGCCCAAATAAACAAACAAATAAATAAAAAGGTAAAAATAATCCGAAGCTTTAAATACGAATACACATCGATACATAAATCACTGCGTCCGCACTGCACTCGAAAAGCGACTTTTAAACACACGAGAGCGCCTGTCACGCACTGATGAGGTGACACCGTATTTATATTTATAGCACAAGCCACCCACGTCCGTTCTCCCCAGACCGACCCACGCAGGAACGCGAGGCCACCAGCCCTCCCCACCTGGCGGCCAGCGCCTCCCGGCTCCGCAGTCGCCACACCCGGCGGGGCGAGCGGCTGCGGCGGGGAGCACTGCCCTACCTTTGTATCGCTCTAGGACATCTTCGTAGGCTTGCAGGTACTCCTGCTCCTCGGCGTAGAAATAGGCGCCAGGGGAGAGGTAGCCAGCCATGGCCGGCAGCTAGCCCAGCCCAGCCCAGCGCTGCCGTGCCGTGCCGTGCCCGCCTGTGCGAGCGGCTCCGGGCGGCCGGCAGCCTCGGGGGCGGCACAAGAAGAGCCCCGGCAGCAGCGGGCGAGGGGCGGGCGGGGGGCGGCGCTGCCGGCCCGGCCGAGGGAACGCCCCCGCGGCCGCTCGGGTTTCGGTGGCCGCCCCTCGGAGCGCGGAGGGGCGGCTCCAGCCCGGTCTCCCCGCCGCAGCCCCCGGCTCCAGCCCCATCGCCGAGGCACCGCCTGCGGGGCCGGGCAGCTCCGCCGCCGCCTCCCCGCCACGCGAGGGTGGCGGCTGCGGGGCGGGGACGCGACGCCCGCAGCGCTGCCGGAGCCGGAGGGGACGCTGCACTCACGGGCAGGGACCGAGCAGGGAGGGCCCCCAAGCCGGCAACCAGCCGGGGCGGGAGCCGCCGCTGTCCCGGCGGAGGGGCGGGGCGGGCACGGCCCCACCGCAGGTGTCACCGCCGCGCCCGCGTCCCCCCTCTGCCCCCCGGCCCTGGCCCCGCCGCCGGCCCGCTCCGGAGCGGTCCCCGCTGCCCTCGGCCCGGCCCCCGGCCCCTGTCCTGCGCACCGTGCCCTCGGGCGGCCGCGGCGGCTCCGCAGCCCCCCCACTCGCGGCTGCATCCTGCGGCTGGTGCGAGCCCGGCTCCGCAGCGCTGCCCCCGCTAACAGCGCCGCTAGGATGGGTTACCCTGGGAAACAGTGTCCCGGGAGAGGACCCACGGAGGCGCATATATAATCGGGGTGGTTGGGGACCGCCGCATCCTTCTGCGATTCGTTTACAGGCGGTTCCCAGTTTTCCCCAGGGAAATGCGGACCTCCGCCCTATTTTCAACATCAGTTGTCGCCGGGCCGCGGACCAGAGCCCGCCGGCGCCTCCGGCACACCGGGGCGGCTCCGCTCCGGTCCCTGTCCACCCCGAGCGCAGCCCCAGCCCCGAGCGGACAAAGACCGGCGCCTGGTCCCCCGCCCCTCGGAGCATCATCGGCCGCCGCGGCCTCTCCCCGCGCTGCGGGCGGTCCCGCGCCGCTTCCACCCAGGGCGGCCGGGGGCTGCCTCGGCCTTGTGGGCCGAAAAAAGCGCCGGCCCCGCTGAACCGCCCCCGCCGCGGCTGCAGCCCCCGGCCGCTGATGCGTTTTCGCATGAAAGTTTAATGGGCGCACCTGCGCGTGCTTCGGCTCGCCTTCCACACGCATCAGTTCACCCAGCCGGAAAAGACAGCCAAAGAGCTTAGTCACCGCCCGGCGGGGCCGCGCTCGGGAAAAGAAGGGATGGGGGTCCCTCTGGCCCCCGGCCGCCCCCTGCCCGGCCGCCCCCGACCGCGCCTTACCGGCGATGCGCAGCACGGCCCGCTCGGCGGGGTCCAGCACCGAGCCGCCCTGGATCTTCCGCTTGGACCGCTCGTGTTTGGGCAGGTTCCAGGGCAGCGTGTCCCCCGGCGCCGGCGACACCGTCCCCGACCTCTGGCTGAAGTCCTCCTCGTCGGAGAAATCGGCGGAGGACGACATGGAGCATCGGTAGGACGCGTTGCCGGAGCTCTGCACGGGGAGACAGACAGACAGACAGGGTGCGTGGGGAGCAGCTCGGGACGAGGGGCCTCAGGTGGCGCCGGCGAATACCCGCCCCGCGTGGCGTGGAAAAGCATCTCACGGGAAAAGGAGGATGGGGGAGAGGGCCGCCGCTCACCATTGCTGTGAATTTAGAGGGGAAAGGGGTGCGTGTGCGGAGTGCCGAGGGTGAGCCTCCAGAAAATAGCCGGTCTTTAGCGGGAGTGCATTTGGAGGGATATCGGGGTCGAGCCGTGGCCTCCGGCTGGGCAACCAGCTCGCAAATGAGCCTCCCACTTCCCCAACAATAAACCCAGCAGCAACAACAGCCGGAAAAAAAAAAAAAAACCCAACAGCAACCTTCCCGGCTACAGATCGATGGCGTTTGGCTCCCCCGCCAGGACAAGGGGAAAATTTGCCATCACCGAGCTGCTGGTAAATCCGCCCCTGGGACAGACCCAGGCCCACCGGGAGCCAAGGCCGGGCTCTTTATCGCCGCCCGGGCCCTCTCCTGCCCCGCGCTCCCGGGGACAGCCCGGCGCGGCTGCCTAACGGGGACGGAGCGGAGCAGGGAAGGAAGGAACGCGATTTCCCAGAGCAGCCCCTTTGGGCAGCAGGACACGATGGGCAGCCTTCGGTCACACTTTGCCAGGCGGCTTCGGCAAACAAACGACTGATCTCGGCGTATATAGACTGTACCCACTTTGAGGCTTCCCAGCTACTCAAAAAAGAGCTCTTCCAGAAACGTAAATAAACACTGGTGCAGTGCAGGGAGAGGACTGCTGCCATTTCTGACTTCCCTGTTTATGGTAAAGTGGGAAACGGAGATCTGTGAACAGTAACAGTTTGGCACCATGTTGAAATTTTGGGTACATCATTAAACGCAGGTTATCAGGACACAATGGACAGCAAGGTGCTATTCATTTTACTCTGTATTTTCTGATTTCTGTAAGGATTTGTGGTTTCTCCAAGGCAACAGACAAGAAAATGATGGATTTGATTTGTCATTTCACGTGGGAGCTACTGTTACAGACTTTAAAAAGTGCAACCTGATGCTCGTCCAATTATGTTAATTTTTAGGTGTGTGCTGTTGTCAACTTTTGCAGGTGTAGGAGAATCACAGAATCACAGAATTGTTTGAGTTGGAAGGGACCTTTGAAGACCATCTAGTTCCAACTCCCTTGCTGGGGGCAGGGACACCTTCCACTAGACCAGGTTGCACAAAGCCCCATCCAACCTGGCCTTGAGCACTTCCACAGCTTCTCTGGGCAACCTGTTCCAGCGCCTCACCAATCTCATAGTGAAGGATTGCTTCCTTATATCTAATCTAAATCTACCCTCTTTCAGTTTAAAGCCAGCATATTTTGTTACACAGCAAAAGCTCCATTCAGCCATTCTAGATTCCAGATTTGATCCTAAACCAGATAGTATTTTAGGCTTGTATTGTAGCCCTTTGCTTAGTTTTATTTTTTTCTACTAAGGGGCTTAAAGGGTACCTTTACTTACAGAAGAAATTTTTACAGTGATTGAGATCTGATAAAATTTATTGCTGTTGTCTGAATTTTTTTACTGTCAGTTGTCATGGGGAGTATTTTACCCATTAAAACTCAGAATCTGTGTAATCCAGAGAAACAACATGATGCGCTCTTTGCTCTGCATAGAATTAACCATAATATACAGTTAAATAATCTGCTATAATAAGAGAAGACCATTTATTAGTGGTTTTTCCTTCTGACGCCCTTCACTTCTATTGCAATTCTCTTTTCTCCTTCTACAGTACTTCATGGCGATGTTCAAAATGTGAGAGTTGAGAGGGAGGGAATGAATACATAAAACCAATTAACTGAATGTTTGTTCACTGTACTGTGATGCGGAGAGAGCAAAAGGTAAGTGCAGAAAAACAGAAACATGAGAAGTCTGATACCAGCTCTGATTGCCTTCATAATTAGTTTTAGCGCAGAGAACATTTTGCTGTCAGTTTGTATAATAAGCTAAAACTGGATCTCAGAAAGCAGGGTGGTCACATATAGGTGTCTTCCTGATAGCAGCTGGAAGTGCTCAGCTTGCTGCAGGGCACTTTGCTGAACCAGCTGGGGCTACCAGGGCCCTTCATGTGCTTAGTCAGGGATTAGGTTCCTTTGAGCCTGTCCTTAGCTCCAGATTTTGCCACAGAAGAGAAAGTGTTGCCTTTAATCCCAGCTCTGAACATCCTGCTTCATGCCTGTACTTTCTTTTGGCTGATCAGCAACCCTCAGTATCTTTGGATCACACAGACCCACAGAGGCAGATCCTGACTTTCAAATTCTTCACGTTTTGCATTTCTAGCTTATAATATGAAAGTTGGGAAAAGCCCAGACACACTGTTGTGCAGTGCTATGGCAAGAGTTTGTTAGTATTTGTGTAGTAGCTTGAAACACGCAAGAGCAAAGTACAATAGCAATTACTATTGAAGTTTTGGAGAAAAGTCTCTCAACTCTCAGATTTATGCTTGAAAGATAATATAAATTTTATCCAGTAGAATATCCTTTTCTCAAGAGGCCTTCATAGCCCATTATTATTTTTGATAACATCTCCTCCTACCCATAGAAGCCAAAAGCACTGTGAAGTGGTTGTTCATTACGCACCATCAGTCTATTGAGATGTCAAGTTTAGGGAAAAGGAGTCTGCCTTTTAATCAGCTCTGCTACAATACCAGAAGATAAGCTATGTGAGAAGACCCCACTCACATATTTTATGAGAAATCAAGCTGAACAAGCAATGGTAGATCTTTGGCATCTAAGTGTATTACAACTAGCTATCTGCTTTTAAGTTATCCTACCTTAATTAATACATGCAGTAACCAAATGAATAATCAAAACCCACTTTAGCTTTTAATTCTTCAAGAACCATGTTTTTTCATTTTTAGAACAACGTAGGAAGCTCAGAAAGGAGTTTTTCATAAAAGCAAAATCTAGAAAACATTAAGAAATGTCAACTTCTAACTTAATTAGTCTACTTTCTTACTCAGCATGGAGATACTTCTGAGTAATGTGTACACAGGTATTGAGCACCTAAGTATTTTTGACTTTGCTATTCCAAAGATGTTTATAATGAACTGAACGACTTTGCTTGAGTAAATTAAAAGCTTTGATAAGAATTCCGTAATTGTTCCCTTTTTGCACAGGCGTTGTTCAAAACATGTATACCATTCATCCCACTGGACTCTATCTTTCTAGCATACACATTTTCCATGATAGAGTTGTAAGTCCCAAATAAGCATTCCATTATCAGAGCAACATATTAAGCAGTTTTTAAAACAGGAAATAATGCAGAACATCTGTACTGTTCTGAAAAAGTTTCCTGGCCAATTAGGACACCACGTGAGAAAAAAAGGCTGTTATATTCTGTTAAAATCAAAATATGTAAGGCCCTTCTGTTATTCCTCTGTAAAGCACATTGCTGTATGCAAGTGAAAAACATAGCAGTAATAATACATAATGCTTTTTTGGGGGGCTACGTGAGTGAAGTGTCTTTTATATCCGCTAAAATATTGATCATCCTTACTTAGCCTACTCTTAGGGACTTAGCCAGGGTCAGAGCTTGACTGCTCTTAGCTTGACAGCCTCTAAGGTCACAGCCCAGTTGCTGCAGCTGCTTATTCCATGCCTCCGGTCACACATCGCTGCTGCCCAGCAGCCCGAGGCCCCTCCGCAGCCCCTGCCGCTGCTCCCTGGAGCGGCTCCGTCTGCAGAGCAGCTGTGCCCGGGGAATCCGCAGCCCCTCGGTGTCCCGGGAGCGCAGCCGGGCGGAGCTGGCAGCGCCCAAAGCCCCTCGGTGTCCCGGGAGCGCAGCCGGGCGGCGCTGGCAGCGCCCAGATCCCGGGATTGCCGTGGCACGGTTCCCGGTGCCGCACGGGGGTGCGCAGCGCACACGGGTCCCGGGAGCCGAGAGCTCCGCGGCCGCGGCACGGCGAGAGCCGCGCTGCCTTTGCCGCTGCCGCCGGGATCCCACGGAATCAGGGGATGGCAGCAGCCGCCCGAGAGCCAGCCTTGCACCTGTACTGTGAAAGCGAGCTGGTTTCCAGTAACGGGGGTGATTTCAAAGGAGCATTTAGTGTACTTCTTGCAAGAGGGATTCGGCCAAGTTCCAAGGCACGATTTCCCCTGAGGAGGGAAAGCAAGTGTTTGTTTGTCATAGGTGAGGCACTGCAGAAGATCAGGAGGAAACTGAGTGGAGGATGGTGTAGCTGGCAAATGCTGTAGGGTAATGCACACCATCAGAGACCAGGTAAGCCACCTGTAAATAGGAGCTGAAAGGGTCAAGGCGGGCTGTGCAGTCACTCCTGGGTGAGGAAGCATTAGCCGAGGTCAGGTTTTAAATTCGGTCAGGCAAACCAGCTGGGAAAAGCTGCCGCAATACTAAAAGCTGCTGATACCAAATTATCTTCATATTGCAAAAATTCCCCAACCCTATGACACAGCAGAGATTGTGCTGGCCAGCTGAATTCTAATCAAATAGCTTGTACTTTCACATTTTATCTTTAAGAAGACTGTCCACTGCAGTGAGCCCTTTCATGCTGGTTTTTGGAAGCTGGGGGAAGTACAGGTCAACACTGACTGATATTTCATTTTCAGTTTACTTATGAGTTATTTATATTTCACTTATACTAAGCTATCTCAAAATTCCCAGAATATTTTTTTTCTTTTATTATATTCATTGAGGGAAATTGGTAAATATCAACAGAAACAAAGCACTGGAATAATTATTTTAGTCAGTGTGTTTCAGCAAAATTCCTTCTAATTTAAAATAATTTAGAATATCAATTGAAAGTACCAGGGTATTTTTGTCCTTTAACATCCCAGACTGAATGATATTAAAGTGGATCAACTTTTAAAGTAAAATAACAAATTTAAGACAAAATCTAGGGCAACTGAATGTTCCCATTAGTAAATCTTTACCTCTTTAACCTGATTAGATGATAATGCAATGCAGAATACAAAACATCCAATGTATGTAATCAGGCTATGTGAGTCCCTTGGGACTGCATGTTGTCAGAAATTATCAGAAACAGACACACAAATGAAAGTATAAAAAAGAATATGTAAAACCAATGATGATGAACTTAAAAAAAATCAACAGTGGAGATGCAGATATAGGAAATTATTATTTTTATCTGGTTCTGTGCCATTCACTTAAGAGGTCATCCATACTTCCAAGTGCCTATGTTACAGGAAATACAAGAATTACTGCAGAGTTTCTGGGTTTGTATTTAATTTTACAAAACAATAAGCAGAAAGCTGGAAGGCAAATACACATCTGCAAAATCTGAAACTCCTGATCACCCAGGGTCTGGCTCTATGTTAACAGGTAGGCTTTTCAAACACCAAGACAATATCTACTTGCTTTGTAGAGAGAACTTACATTCTTTCTTTCTAAAGGTAGGACAAGATGGAAATAAACATTCAGTGTTTATTCTATCACATGCATTTTTGAGTCTTTGATTGTATTTACACAAGGAAATTCTGATGGTTTCTTAGGCTTTCAGAAGAAGTTGGGGCATTTTCTGGATGCTAGTAGGTCAATCTCTATCATTCCCCCACTTTGAAAAATAACATTATGGATGCAATTTTCCTGGAAGAAATAGGTTATTTGAGGACATGAAATTCAAAATGGATAAAGGGCTAGATCCAAGTATGCATTAGGGTGTTGCAATACAGTTTTGTAACATCAAACTATGTTTAATGGATAGCCACCTACTTACACATCTAAAAGTGACGTGATGCAAAACTGACATTTTGGTAGAACCAAGAAGTCAGAAAAACTGGTCACTTGGGATGATGAAGCATCTCCTTCCTCAGGGAAATAAGGCATACACAAACCTTCTTCTGAAATTGGTCCTCAGTCATCTTTCGTAACAGCAGAGAGCACTAGTTTCTTTTGAACCCTAAGGGAAGTGGCTGTTTGTCTTCTCCTTATTATCAAAAGAAGCTTGAGACCTGGGCTGAGACCCTCATCTCCTAGCAGCCAGTCTGAAGCCTACTCCTCAACAACCTCCTGGCTGAGGAAAAATGTTAAAAAAATATAAAGTTTAAGATTTCTAGATGTAGAATAGGAAAAGAGGAAGAGGGAGCATAGCTGCTCCACATCAGAGCACGCAGTGTTCTCTGGGGAGATGGAAGTGCTGGGCTCTGATCCCTGCTCTGATGACTGCTTCTACATTCTATTTTAAGTAGTAATTGGGTAAAATATTGAAGTAGTCCCTGAATGGGACATGTGCAATGGGAGCAACAGGAGCCACTGTGCAGCTCATGTATGAATTCTGCAGAAATACACCAAATTACAAGCATTTATTGGTCTGAAGTAATACCATCTTCTAGTAGCTAAAAAAAGAAATCACTGACTATTACACTACAAGAAGTAGAGTTTCTGCTTTCAGGAGCAGAAAGCTGGTAGATGCTCCACATTTATAGCTCCCTGTTAACTGTGAGATTGAGCTGAGGGATCAGATACTGTCAAAGTAATCTTCACAGATCTCAGCAACATCCACCAAGGAAGATATCCATGATGAGAGAAAAACAAATGTGTTGCTGAGCAAGGAAAACCTGCTTGTTATTTTTTCTTTTTCAAATGAATATGTTGAAAAGCAAGGCATACTTCCTGCAGTGCAACCAAGACATGCATGCAAGTGGGGCCAAATAATATTCAGTTTAATAACTGTGCCAAAGCCATTAGTTCTTTTGAAAAGCTTTTTAGTGAAACTGCTAACAAAAATGTGGATTCTTTCTGAATGTCACTTTAAAATTAATTATATCATCAACACGACAGCCATGATATGTTATGTATTAAATCCATTCCTTTATTCCTCATCTATTTCCCTTACTTCATTTTTCAACATGAATTGCAGGATTTAATCTTGGAATAGCTTACCTACATTATAGAAGCCAACAGAAAGGTACTGAAGGTTTTGCAGATGTGGAAATAATATTTTGAGCTCTCAGTATCTGAGAAGTTACAGCATAGAGTATAGGTATTTTAGTTAAGGGTTATGCTAAAACCATCAGGAAAATATAAATGCTCTTCTGTTATAATTATCATTACCTTGTTTCAAAATTAATGCTTCATATATTAATACCAGGATTTCATGTTCTCAAAATGGTGGATTATTTCTGTATAAGAAATGTGTATACCTTACATGACTTTCGAATGTAACTGTTGCAATAAAACTTCCCATTACATAAAAATAAATTTTGTGTTAATTTTTAATTGCAGCTATTTTGTTTTTATTCAGATATGGCAGACCCAGACCCCCCTGGTCTGCCAGACACGAACATAACATGACAAAATAACTAAGATTTGAGGAAGGCACACAGAGTTTTATTCTGCCTACTTCACCTACAAGGCCAACCAAGTAATAGAGGAAGAGTCTGGAATAAGAAATCATGTGGCTTCAAATCATTTTCTCAACCTCCTAAACTTTTCATTGTAGACTGTATTATTAGATATATTTATGTTTTAATAGCAAACTAAATTACTCTTGCTATAGAAGGTATAGCAGGGTATGGAAACACTCTGGAAAGCAAAGAGCAAATGAAAGTTCTAAGTAGCTTTTGAACCTCTGATGGGCATAGATCGTTTTCAAGAAAAAATAAAAAGAGGACATAGAAGAATTTTTTTTTAATGGCATTAAGAAAATCTAAAACAGTAGTACTGATATTCTTCTTTTAGTAGTAACAGTTAACACTCCTGACTTATAAGTTTCCCTCTTTATAGAAATAAACAAGTTTTCAAACTGTTTCAATTCCATGTTTTAGAACTAAATTTGATGAAGCAATCCAGCAATCAACATTTAACTATATGAAAATACATATTCTTATAATTACACACACTACTATTAATAATTAAATTATGAGATTCTGTCTTATAAAATACATTTTGAGTTTCCTTAAGTTTGCTTGAAAATACTCCCTTCCCAAGGTTTAATTTTCTCGAAAATTTTTAGTCAAAGGCTGACTGAGTAGCCTGAGAGCAAGATTATGAAAAGAGTAGTTATTTGTAACAGTAAAAAGTTATTTGTAAACAGTAAAAAATATCCCAGTGATCTTTTTTGAGACAACTGGAGGCTTTGGGATGGATACTTCAAATATGAATATGCTTTAAGCTAGACATAAGTCTTTTGCCATCTTTGTTAAAAATCTGTCTACATTTGTCAGTGATATGTCTTTGAGGTATAAATATCATCTGCTATGCCTGGCATCAGGGAGTATAGAGTAAAGCTTTTAAAGTTTGGGTTTGATCTCACTACTCTGACAGGAAAACTGCTGCAGAACCTCCTGCTGTCTTGATTATAAGTGATCTTCTAGTTGCCACCTCAACCTTATTCCTGGTCTTTTGGGGGTTTTTTGCAATAACAATGTTCATTTCCTTGAATAACCTTTTTTGCTTCCCCAATGTATTCATAGCCTGCATTCCTTTCACCTTTTTTTTGGTTTTGCTGAGCAAGTTAACTTCTTTTAATCTCTCCTCACCTGCTAGTAGCTCTTCTTTGCAAAGGTAAATAGTTTGGTTTAACTATTCCTAGTGTTCACGTAACTACCAATGTTATTTTTCCAGGTTTACTTTTTTTAACGAGGCCATGTTCAAATTTCCCAATTAAAGTGTCTTCAATGCATTATCTAAAATCCCTTCAGACTGGCACCCCCTAAACACTCTCTCAGATCTCTTTAGATCTTCCAGACCAATACCCCACCATCACAGAATGACCAAGCAAATTTCACCCTCACAGCTCTTACCTCCACCCTCAGGACACCTACCATCCCCACCAAGGAGCTGGCCAGGATCCTTCCAGCTTGGAGATCCAGAGGAAAAACTAATCTTTGCATTTAATCGTTGCTTGCCGTGGTTTCAGGCTGATGGCAGTGCAGGCAAGAGGCATGGAGAGCAGGGGAAGGCAGGCACTAGAGCTGAGAGGCAGGAGGCTGTTTCTTTTCTGCTCCCCTTGGCTCGCTCAGCCGTGCTCAGGCAGCAAGAGGAAGAAGCCGTATGATGTGAATGTGGAGAGGACAAACACCGGAACCGGCATGCTGGAGGAAAGGGCTGGAGAAATACACTGGGACTGACAGCCTGAGGGACAAACACAGAGCCTGTCAGAGTCTGGCAGCCACAGATGAAAGGCATTCAAGGGAGCAGCAGACTCTGTGAATGAAGGCTACAGGAGAAATGGACCTGCAAGGTAACTGCTGGGATTAGTAACCATCAGCGCTGGAGGAAGCGGATTCAGGGAGAGCCAAGGATCTGACATTCTGGAATGAAGGTGGTACTGCCTCAGCAAGAGGCTTTCAACACGGTATTTTGATGAACAAAGAGGGTATGAACTGTGTGTGAGAATGTTTCAGAGAAGACGGACAAGAGCCAAGGAATGGAGTATGCAACCAGAGGCTGCAGGGAGGCACAGAAATCAAAGAGAAGGCTCGAACAAATGCCTCAGAGCAATGAGAGGCCTGACCAGGTAGATCTGGGAGGGGCTGTGACATGAAGGAGTGAAACAAGAACTGACAGAGCAAGAGCAGAAGGGCCAAGGTCAGCAGAGGAGTGAGGACTCACCAGCAAGGAAGGAGTTAGCAATGGGCAGAGGCGGGTCAGGAGCAGGCTGGAGGAGACATGGCAGAAAGAGCCACACTTGGGAAGAATGAGCACAGGAAAGTACATTCCCTACGGAGCTTGGAAGGAAAGGGAAATTTCACCCCAACTCCGGCCATGAGCAAATATCTGAGAGTTCCTCTAGAAAAAAAAAAACCTCTTCCCCTGTGTTGCTGATTCATATGAGGAATACAAATGCCATCAGTCTCTCCCTGAAATCCAACAGAATTTTCCATACTGTAGTCGAGGTGTCAAAACCTGCCAATGAGCTGCACAGCAGAGCTTTTCCAGTTTGTTTTTAACAACAGTAGAAAATTAAACATGAAGTTCCTGTTAAATACTTTTCTTCAGGCTGAAAAGTTAAGTACTAAAATGTTACCAAACCCCAGACTTAAGGTTCACCATGCAGCCTTGGTTCAGCCTGTTTATTTGTATATTATGATGTAGTCATATATATGTATCCTATTTCATATATATATGTATACTATTACATTCTCAGTAACAGTCTCAATAAAAGTCTTGCCCTTATTTAGTGCAAATGATGGGTGATATTCACTCCAGAAACAGTTATTCAGTATTTCGTTTGTTATCCTCAGTTCAATGGGCAGCCCTAGAACTTAACTTACTTCATGCTATTCAAATACTGGTGTGAAGGATGAACTATTATTTAATAGACTGTTTTGTGGTGCTCATCACTACAGTAGTATCTGACTGCTTCACTCTCACTACACAGGATGCAAACTGAACCAGGAGGTCAATTTTTTTACCTAGGTCAAATTGAGATGCCAGGGATCTAACTTTTAAGAGCTATTAAAATTACTTATCAATAATACTCAGACTACAGCACACACACAGTTCAGTGGTGAATGGCAGCTAGAGAACTTCTATAAACCAAGCTAAATGCTTTGATTCAGGCACTTAGAAAATGGAAGATAAAAATATGTTTTAAACCAGTTGTTCAGCTCATTTACAGTGACCCTATGCCCACCCTTCATCTCCAAGGTAGCACTCACTCTTTTTTAAAAGAAATAAGAGATCCTCTATCTTCCTTCAATCTCCTGTTTTATTCATTTATTCGCTTTACAACTCCTGCAGCAGAACTCCTACACATAAGAGTCATCCTAAGAGCACTTCCATCCTATGATGAATTCAGAGTACATCCTGTGAAAAACCAGTACACCATCATACAATTAAATCCTGTATGACAACGCAGATGCATAATCCACTGAATTAAAACTGCACGTGTAACCTTAATTCCAGAGCTTCATAATATCTGAATACTCGCCTCTGCCAAACTATTCTTTTAACATCATACCCATGTGTAGTGTTATATATAAATACAAATGGATAAGGGAGTCCCTGCTATATAAAGATGTACTTTTATGTGCCACAGTAGGATGTTACACAATACAACTCTAAAGAGTGGCTCCTGTGGCAGTGAAGGAAAAGGAAACATCTGCACTTAGACTATAATTACTATGCATCTGTGAGACAATTACTGGTCATTTTAAGTTGTGCAAACAACACTATCAACAAGATCAGAGCTGATTAGTTTTTTTAACCTGCTTTCAGCTACTGTACAGAATTTACCATTTATAATCACATACATAAAACATTTTTTCTTTCAGTTAAGACTGCTAGCACATTTTAGCAGCTTAGGTTTCTATTACTAGCTCTCACAGAAGGACACTTGGATTTAAAAAAGAAAAATTCTGAACAGCTAAAAATTTAATTTCTCAGTGAGGGTATGCTGTATGCATGTAGTAAAATTTTACCAATGAACACAAAATCCCAGTTAATAGAAATCATAGCAAAATGACAGTGGCAAAAAAAAATTATTAGACATTTTTCAAGCCAGAGTTTTACAACTCTATTTCTTTGAAACAACAGCTGGAGAATATTTTCTCTCATTCACTTCTAATTTAGTAGCAAGTTAGCTTCAGCTCCAAGGACCAAGGGTACACTTTGACAGTCTTTGAACAATTTAGATTGAAGAGAGTTAGACTGGTTTAAGCTCTCATCCCATTTTCACTAAATAAGCATTTGCCCTGGGAATGAAAATTGACTCAGACAAAATAAAAATGGTACGGAATCAGCTCACCTATCAAGACAAATCCTGCTATATTAGAGGGCTTTGCCCACAGGTACAGGATGATTTGCAATGGTGTACAGAAAAAGAACACAGATTTGATGCAATTTTCAACCATGTAACTTTAAATCTAAGTAAATACACTCAAAACAAGCATGATCTGCCACCACAGGGGACAATCAATTCAAATGATCATAACACTCCAAATAAGAGCTAGCAGTTAACTTAACTGAAGTCAGTTAAGGTGTTCTAAATGCACATTTGTACTGTTCCTGCTATGCTTATTTCTATGCCTTTTTCCAAACATGTGCCATCAATTATTAGCACTACCACAATAAACTTGTTTCTTTTGTACTGTGCTTGACAGCTGTAGTAACTCACCTATACAAAAAAAAAATCACTGGAAAGACAACAATAATTTTAAATCTCAGATCTAATTCTTAACATATCACTGTTGTGTTTTAGGAAAAAGTAGTTTTAAAATAGTAATGCAATTGCCTCCCTGGCCTAGTAAAACTCATGGCAATACACCTTTAAGAAATCCCTTCAAAAACCTAAACTGCCTAGGAGCTGGGCAAAAGGAGTGGAAGAAACGGGCAATTGCTATAACGCAATGGATGAGCTGCAGGGTGGAGAGGGAAAAGCAGCCAAGAGGAAATTGGGAGCAGGCAGCAAGGGAGGAGGTCACAGAAGCTGGAAGAACAGCGGGAAAATGAACTCTTTGGGCAAAACTGTTTATGAAGAATTTATCAGTGAGGAATTACTTGCTATCAGAAAAGCAATAAAACACAGCAGTCCAAAAAAGAGATGTAAACAGTCTCTTGGTAGGCATGTATATGCCTGGAAAAAGAACTAACTTTGAAGTCAACCTAATGGCCACTGAAAGCTTTCTCCTCATTTCAAACATGTCTGGATTTAGCATTAACAGTCATATTTGCAAAGATCCTAGCACCCAAAATAGGTTCCTTGAGGTATTTTTTTAAAAGTTTAAGATCACCAGATGCTTAAATCTTGTCAAAAACTTTATGAAACCATCACCTAATAAACTGTCAGGAACTTCTCATCAATATATTTTAAACCTTTATCCTGGTTTCTGTCTGTGGTAGAGTTATTTTGATTCCTAGAAGCTGGTACAATGCCGTGTTTTGGATTAAGGGTAAGAATAATATTGATAACACACAGATGATTTAATTGTTGCTGAGCAGGGTTGACACTACATCAATGGCTCTTTCATGCTGCCCTGCCAGCACAAGAAGCTGGGAGGTGACACAGCTGGGACAGCTGACCCCAGCTGATCTAGGGGATGTTCCATATTATATGGCATCATGCTGAGCAACAAAACTCGGGGGAGCTGGCTGGGGATGGCAGCCTCCTGTTCAGGGACTGGCTGGGGAGCAGTCAGCGGGTGATGTGCAACTGCATTGGGCATCACTTCTTTTGTACATTGTTTTGTAATTATTCTTATTTTCCCTTCCTTTTCTGTCTGATTAAACTTTCTCTCGACCCACAAGTTTCACCTTTTTCTCATTCTCTCCCCCGTGCTACTGGAGGGAGTGAGCAGACAGCTCTGTGGTGCTGTTTGTGTTTAGCTGCCTGCCAGGTTAAACCTCAGCAGTCTTAAAAATTAAAAAAAAGTAGTTTTTGTTTCCCTTTTTATAAGCATTCACATGTTCCCTACATTTCTTCATTATGGCTGTGCTCAGATTGTCCTGAGAGAGGACCCGTGCATGTGTGTGTGTGCACACGTGCATGCAGAATCTGACAGCTCACAGCTTTGTCATATGTTTGAGAACATTAATTTAACGTTAATAAAAATGCTGGAAGTGAAAGATGGTATGATGATGTTTTGCCAAATTTGCTTCTAAATGCAGTTCACAGGAGACACAATCCAGCATGAGCAGATGTCTCCAAAACAGAGAAGATATGAATGCAATCTATGGATTAAATAGCTAATAGTAGGAATTAACCAAGTCTTGTGCAGGGTGCTGAGAAATTTTTTCATCTCATATGTTTCAGGACATTCAAACAGCATGTAAAGGACATCATGGTATTGGAAAATTAGTACATAACATCAGAGTAAGAACAAATGGAAATTAATTAAATGGATATTATTTAATGAGATATATTAAAAACTCCTAAAAAACCCTGTAGAACAACTTTAGCCATATAAAAAAAATATTCTCAAATAAGGTGTCAACAAATACTGAGACTTCTATAATTTATTTGGGATCAGATGTTTAAAAAAAGTTCTAAGTGTTTTTCAGACAGAATTCTAATACTGGTTTTTCCATAAGTTTTAAGGCTTAAACACATATAAGTAAAAACCAGGACAGCTGAAAAGACCGTGAATGAGACAGCTTATGGTTTTACATGCATTAAAAATTGATCAAACTTTGCTTTCATGGTTTCTTCTTCAGGGTCTTTACAGTGCAAGTTTCACTTCAGCCATGGGATTAGTCTCAGTGGAGCCAAATGAAGCTGCCCACATCAGGTTTTTTTCACATGTGACCTCCCAGACATCTGACCTCTTTCTGGTTTCCTTGTAGTGACTTGTAGCAATGCTGCACACACCCCTAAGGAGCTAAATTGCTCCAGCAAAGGCTGGTCTTCAATTAGAAACAGGTAAATTAGGAGACTGAGGGATACCTACTATCAGCAGTGCTTCTGAGATCATTATTTGTTATCAGTTTATTCTTTGTAGGTTACTTCAGAGATACTATTTTTTTGTAACACTGTTCAGTAGATAATCACCTCATTATATGCTGTTGCCACAGTTCTGGCGCAAAATAGACCATCTTTGGCAGTACAAACAAAAACACGTAAAGTACAAGGCTTTTGAGTAGAAAGAGAGCTTTCACATCTGAAAGTGAAGAAAATAGGTTCATTTATAACCCAGTCTCTGTAGTCTCATCTACCACACTCTTAGAGTGATCATGACAAACAGAAGTACAAATTTTGGTACCACATCTCACGATCATAAATAATCCTTGGTGGCTGCATGTGTGGGTCAGTTTAGGAGCCCTTCAAATTGTTTAACAACAGAGATGTTAAAAGACTCTGCTTTGACAGCATCTCTTTTCAATTATGTTCATAGACATACAAACATTGTTTGGCAGAACTGTACATCAAACTGACCCCACAGCTCAGAAGCCACAGATGTTTACACAAACTCAAGGCCACCTATTAACAAGTTTCAGCGTTTTATACTTTCCTTCAGAGCAGACCACTATTTAAAATATAGATAATATTTGCAAAATGCTTGTAATAGAACCCTCAGTTTAAAATCTGCCCTGGAGAAGTATTGCTAGACAACAGCAAGCTCACAACAAAAGACTTTTGTACATCCTTCTACACCTTCAGAAAATGTAACTACCTACACAGAATCAGGTACCCAGTTTGTGAAAGGAGCGATATGTAACACTCCCTTGACTTGCACGCAATCACACTAAAAAACACCATTGTTTGTTCTCAAGAGTGCTCCATTGTGTTCAAAAATTCCAAGTACACATCAGTAATAGGTATCTGTACCCTCCTCCAGATGAAGCTGATGTAAAACTGTCACCTATAGAGAATGTCAGCACAAATAAACAGCCACCAATGAGAGGGTGACCTACAGGGCATGAGATATAACAATGTGCCCTAGAAGGGTAAACCACTGCACTGTGTTCATGTTGCACAAGAGTAAGATGAATAAAAGTGAAAATGCCTTATAAATTTTGCTTGGCAAGGATCAGCATCAGCACAAAATATATTTAATGTCCCCATTAATGGCCTGGAAGGTGTAAAAAAAAAAAACAATTAAAATTTCAGAGAAAACGAACGTTCTATTTCTGCAAACATCTCCTCATGTACATATTCAAGTGGAGCAATTATAGTCTTCAGCAGGAGTACTCCCATCCAAACAATTACAACTAATTTAGTTCTGACAAGATCAGGAACAATACTGGAAAGATCTCAGATTGCTATGCAGGAAGTAAGAAATAATACAAGCAAATTCAGATAATTATAGCAGCATCTAGGAAACTGCAAAACAAGATTTAGACACAACAAACCCAACCAAATACAAAATAGTCTAAATTAGCAAGAATAAGAAAGCCTAGCATCAAAATATCCACCAAAGCTTTAAATGAAATATCTGAAAAGTCTTTATGCATATATCTTAATATGACAACAGCACAAGCTAACATATTTCAGGACTTAAAATTTCCTGGAACAAAGAAAATCCTTTCCATAAGGTTCTTTTATAGTTACTTTGGAGATACCATTCTTGTCAGAAAACAGGGACAAAAAGGCATGAGTAAGGAAAAAACAAAAAGGAGAACTGCTTTTTGAGAAATTATGTTCCTGGTTAGCAGATACCACCCATTACTTTTTTCAAGTGATGACTAAGCAGAATATGGCCATAATGTAAACTTCAAGATGACAGATTATTTATTTAGAGTGGTTCAAGTGGGAAGAGCTAGGAATAACAGGGGGGAAAAGGGGAAAGAAGTCATGAGGATTAATAACAGCATTTCTGGCATTGAATCATGTAAAACTGTACAAAGATGAAGGTCAAAAGTCTCTCAACTTCAAGACATTGAGACTAAGTGGGACGAAGATGTGATAAACTGCAGGATGGACGTCCTGACGACTGCCTGGAACTTCACAACACTGTGGTGATTTGTCATGGCAATGGCATAAACCTTACTCACCCTGTCACCATGGCATTAATAATACACTCAGAATAACTTACAATGTCCATGAGAAATTCAGTTGGTGACTTATGTTTTCTGGAGTGTACTCTAATAAAGATAATTCATTCTTTTTTTTTTGTAGAAACGTGAGTTCATCAAGGTTTTAGAAGGAAAAGCTATCAGAAGAACTATATAACTGTATAAAAGATACATTGCAAAAGCAATTTCAGGGAAGTGACATAATGGTGGCAGCACTGAGAGAAATCTTCTCTAAATCTAGGATTTATTATTGTTTCAGTGACAGATTTTAGCAGACATGGTAGACACATGAAATGATACAAAAGTGAAGTTATATAGTAACAATGCACATCTTCTACTCTTACACATTTTTTTTATTTTGCTGGTCCTAAAATCCCTGACACGTCACTGACTTTGGGAAAAAGTAGGGCTCTCTTAGCTTAACTAATCCATTCTTCAATGCTTGTTTTGCTGCTTACACCATTTCTACAGTTTTAGCTCTTTAATTCAGCAGCAGTGATGCTCTTTTTCCAACGTTGGTAATCAGTGGCAATTGGTTACAGCCTCAGCAGTGACAGGCAGGCTTACCCTTGGCATAGGCTTACCATGGAAAAAAGTATGAACAATCAAGCAAAAAAGGCAAAAAAGGGAATAAAAAAACCCCAGGAGGAGTGGTATGGAAAAAAAGGGATTGATGATGGAAGAGGTGAAAGAAGGACAACAAAGCAGGGAAAGGACCAGAAGTAAATAATGAACAGAGGGAGCCTGGTAGAAGGCTGAAGACCTAGTCAGAGTAACAGAGCTAGACAAAGTAGTCTAGAAAGTAAGATGTGATGGGAGTGAAAGGGAGATGGTTGAGAAGAAAGTGACAGCACATCCTTTAAGAGGAGTAGAAGACAGATCCATCAGATAAAATTAAACCACAGAAACATGAGCAGTGTAAAATCATGAATAGAAGCATGAGAGAACAGAGAAAAATGGGGACTAGTGAAGTGAAAGCAGAGAAACAAATTCAGATCATAGGCAAAAATTCTGGCAGCTGTTGGCAGCTATGGCTTTCTTCGCACAAGTTTCTTGGCTCTCTCAGGCAATGTAATTCCACTACGGAATGCTTCCTCAAGCCATCTTCAGAGCTCACTGATAATTCTTAGTGCTCAATTGCCACCAATCTAGGAAGGTTCACTTAGGTTCTAGCAACTTCAAGATAATCTTTTTTAGGGTATGCTCAATAGTTACCTTTTTAATAATATTACAGAAGTTGTTCAAGCCCCTTAATATAAGCACAGAAAAGTTAGACAGAAAATGTATCAAAGCAATGAGTTCTCATTAAAAAGAGAAATGCACTATGCCTGCAGTACAGAATAGGCCTTCATGCAAATTTGCCTTAGGAGCTGTGTGTTTCAACAAACTGTCATATTTCCATACTAAAAGTAGGTTATCGGTATTGAAAGAACTGTGTGTAAATCAAACTGAAGAGCAAAGAATTCTGAGATTTGATCTAAGTGTTGTTGAGCAGAAAGATTGTAAATACTGTTTAAAGTAGAAGAGACCTCAAAATTGGATCCAGTAATGCTATTTGGTTCAGTACGTAGTATCACTGATAAACCTGAGTAAGGAATTTCAATAAAATGCACATGTGCTATAAAAACCTGTTAAGTAAAATCACAATAAAACTATCAAATTAAATATCTAATTTGATTATAGTCTATAGTCTAAACATTAAATTAAAAAATCGAAATTCAGAAACCCCCTTTTCAGAACTGGATTATTTTTTAGAGTTATGCATCAACATTAAATACAGTCTTACAAACGTTTATCTGGATTTGCTGATGAATGTGAGAACTGAAAAGGTTTTTAAATCAAGGAATAGAATACAAATAGCCCAAAAATTAGAATTATATTACATGCCTCTATAATGTACTTGGAGTACTATTTATCCCTAAAGGTAGATTACTTACAGGTTTTCGAGTTGGGGTAACTTGAACAGAATGGTAAAATTCTGGTTGGACCCGGCTGCTTTTCTTGATTTTTCTTTTTCTTACAGAAGTTTCCTGCTCACTTAGATGGTGAGCTTCCACTATGGGCTGTGTTTCCTCCAGGCGAGGTGTTACACGTCTTCTGACATGGCGAGGACTTGATCTAAAGCCCTGGAACAGAAAAAGCCATCATCGTGTTTGACGTCTCTCAGAATGGAGCTGTGTCACAACAGCAAAATCACACAGGATCCTAACAACTCGAGCCACAGGCATGCTCACCTTAAATTAATATAATGTCCCTATATACTGCATGTAACAATAAAGAGACGTTGCCAAGTGCTGTTAATATCGCATTTGATTTATATTGCTCAATTATATGTATTATAGGCACAGCCAGTAGCACTAACTCCTGTTGCTTTTCTTTATAAGCTCACACTTTTAGCTATTTATAACTAAAAAATTCTAATTTAAAATTTATAATTAAAATTTTCCAGGTTAATTCTTGGCCTCATGAGAAATGATTTTAGGGAGCATGGGCTGAAAATGTGGACTTTTTCCTGAGAACAGAAGTGAAGAAAAATTGGTAGGTGGAAACAATTGATACCACCTCAGAAATACAGGTGTATTTGGCCAAGTTAATAAACTCAGGAAAAACTGCCCTTCAGAAATACATTCTAGAGGCTTTCTGGGAAAACCTCTGAGCACCATCCAGAATGCCTCATGGCCTTACAGAATTTCATTCCCTTAATGGCAACATGTATAATGCTATCCCTTTATTGCTACCTGCAGAGCATTTGCAATGAGCATTCTCTCATTTCACTGAGTCCCCTCACGAGCATGCACAAGTCTGACAAGGGCCATTTGTACTAAATACAATGTTGGTTGATATTAAACTTGGCCAGGTTGTAAATATTCATTCACTTAGTTGCATCAGCTTTCAGAACAAGTGAGCCAAATCTACATCCTTAGTGACAATCTGCAGTTTAAGGACTATATTTCTTTTCAAAACCAAGAATAGATGCAACAATTCCTAATTTTCTACTTTCTTTTTTCTTCTACTAGAATCCCTCTGCTGAAGTCCTTATGCAACAAAGCCAGCATTTTAGGATCAAACTTCTGCAAGGTTAGATTTTAGATAAAACTGCAGAAATCTATGCTGTGAATCTAAATATCTGAATTCCTGCCAGCAGAAAACTAGTGGGAGCAGCACATTTCCATATAAATCTGCTGTTCTTTTTCTCCCCTCTTCCATTAGCTTTCGGGTTTTGTGATTTGTTTTGCCTTTTTTGTTGTTGTTTTAATTAGAAAATCAGCATAGACTAGTTACACTAAAATGCTGTTATGTTGGTAAAACGAAACAATCAGAAGTATGGCTCTGTGAAATTTGGATTGCCTCTAATGTTCATGAGAGTGCAAGGGAAGACAGCAGCAGCCTCTTCCGGACACTCTGACAGACAAACAACTATCTTCATCATTTAAAGGTGTTCTCCATTAAGTAAATACACCTTTAAATGGCCAAAAGACACAAATGCACAGTTATATACACATGCTAGTAATTGCTATAAATACACACTGCATGCAACAGATGATGTAAAAAGGTTGAAGTGAAGGTGAAGTTACTTCCAAGTAACAACCTTCTACACATGAACACTGGAGAGGAGGGACAGAAATAGAGCCCAAATCTGCTTAGTCAGTCTGGGAGGTTCATGTATGTGGTGCATCAGGGCTGTGAAATACACCTGATGCAAAGGTACGGCCAAAATTTCTTGAATCTTTTTTTATGATCCTTCCTACTCTACTGAAACAATAGGTCAGACTGTAGGTAAGGACAGACCTTGAGACCCCATATCTGACTGGGAGCAGGACCCTGTCTGTACCAACCAAAGCAAGCAGTACAGTGGAAGCCACTGCAGCCCACAGATCTGCACAGATTCAGAAGGATCTCCAAACATTCAAAGACATAAATGTGAGACTCTGCCACATTATTGCAGTGGGAAAGCTTATTGCTCCATTTCCTTTCTACACTGTAAAATAGCTAACAGATACTTACAGTGTATCATTCAACATGATACTAGGGACTATTTGGGATAACAGGGGAAAATACAGCTCATGGAGCCTACTATTGCAGAGCTTACTGCTCGTGGAAATTTTCTTTTAGAAAAAAATTCTAGTGTGCATCAGGGATTATTCCATAGTAAGTGCAAATATTCCTTAAGAGACCAAAACACCCAGCAAATCTGTTCCAAGTCCTGAAATCAGAATAGATTTTCTAAATGTTAAATGCATTATGTTTTATTTACACGAGGGCTACTGGCCAAAGCCTTGTGATATACTCTGCACTGCTCCCTCGCCACACTCCCATCCCATTAGCTGGATAAACTCTTTGGGAAAGTATGTTTATGTAACAGAAGAATTTGATAGAAGTTAAGCAGCTCTAAAAGTGCTTAGAAACACATGCCAAATAGGGATTTAAGTATGTGAGTCTGTCTCACTGAGTGGCTTCACCTCAAAATATGTCAAGGTTTACTGATTATCATGTTTCAATATGAAAAAGTCACCTGTGATTTCCAGAAAAGTCTGTTTATAGACAATGCTTCGCCTTGATATTTTCTGTATTTTTCACTTTTGCTGTTTATTACTAGCAAGAAAATGGGATCTTTATCTCTTTAAGAGCTCATCTGCTTCTGTTTGCTGAAGCTTATTCTTCTCTTGAAGTCATAATCTGCCTGCAGTATCACAAATGGTTGCTGTGGGGAGGATTATAATGTGATAAAGGCAGAGGATCATGATTTTGGGTGGAAAATTAATTCTGTATCTACAAAGATAAAGTTACAAGGGCAGAGTCCTTAGACCAAAACCCAAACTGCTTACTCATTCCTGAAATGAGACTTTGCCAGAGCAAAGACGCAAATCTGGAAAATTTCAAAACTGGGTAATCAAAAACGAAGACGGGCATTAAAAGTGATGTAATATATGATAGCTGCTACTCCTGTGCTCAGTGCAAAATTAGGATGCCCAGTGATTCCTTCTAAACAGTGAAATGAACAGAAGCTTTTTGTGTCATCTGTGTTATTTATCCCTCAGTTTAGTCCAGAATTAAAAACACCATATTAATACAGCCATCAAAATAAAAAACATGGAAGTCACACAAATATTTGTTTGGCAAAGACAGAACTATTTTAGATGTTAAGTCAGTGCTCACAGATGAGCAGAAAAGTGTTACAAAATGCTGAGGCAAGTACAGTACACCACCTGAGACCAAATCACTAAGGAAAAGCTGGAGATTTTAAAATCACATGGATATTACAACGAGGTTGCTCTAACACCATTAAGCAATTTGTAGTTTCCAGTATCATGTGAATGCTGTGTCACTGGGCAATGAAAACCTTCTTGTTCTTTGTGCTGGGAGGGAGTTGCTCATTCCCAGAACCTACTGCCTGACTCATTTTTGTGCCTGTAACATTTTGAAACGAGGCAAACCAAACAAAACTTCAAACATGTATTTTTAGAAAACCTGTCTTCCAAATACCAAAATAGCTGCACGAAGATTTACCCTAAAGTATTCTTCCTTAAAGGAACAACTCCCATAACCACCAGAACCAGTTTTAGACATATCAGAGGATGACACAAAGCAAACTGAAGCTGGAATTATCTTCTCTGCAAAAGTACTCATGTGCATCCTTCCAGTTAGAGTTGTTTGAATCCAGGAAGAATGATCTTCCTAATCAAACTCTATAGCAAACAGGAATGGAGAGGTATCTCTGGAGGCTGTTGCAGAGCCAAAGGCTAGTTCACCTGGTCTCAAAGGAGCTTTTCTGTATGAGGAAGCAGGCTGGGGAGATCAGCCTCTTTTAGCTGAAATTCATCCTTTTAAGCCTTCTCTGAATGTTGGCGGTTTTTTGGTTTGATTTTTTTGTTGTTTGATTGTTTGGTTGGTTTTTTCTCTGGAATATATTGAAAGAACATATTCTGTCTATCTTTGTACCCAAATCGATGATGAATGTTGCCAGCCTGGCTGCTGCGTGCCAGAGCACACTGTGCAAAATTCCTTCCACAGTAAGGTGTTCTGTAAAAAAATACCTTATCCAGCCAAGTTTTAACTTCACACCTCTGATTCAGTGACTCATTACTTGTCTATAGAAAGACATGTGGATTTCCTCTGACCAAAGTTCAGCAGACATCCCCTCCCCGGGCTGCCCTTTGAGCCACCAAAGCCAGCAGGCCAGATGAACCACTCCCTCACAGCACCCATTTCTCTCCATTGGCCATAATCAGAGCCCAAGCTGAGCACTTCACTCAAAGACATCCCTACTGTGAGTATCCAAATTAAATAGGATGGATTAGACCCATGGTGACTAGGTTTTGATCTGCCTTCTATATGGTATTCATCATTCCATACATACTTTATCATCAGACTTCCTTTTATTTTTCTCCTTCTGCATGAAATGGTCTTGGTCCCTTCCATCACATTTTTTGCTGTGAGAGTTTTACATTTCCCTGTTCATGGATAACACTCTTGATGGATCCCCATAATTCAGTACAGTACTCTTATAAATTCATATTACTGATATATATAACAGCAGAACACGTTTTTCTGTTCTATTTAAACACTTCCCATCCCATCTTCTTTCCAATGAGGCTGGAACTTCTACACATCTGAAAGTAGTCCTCACTGAACTGTTAAAAGTCATTCAAAAGGTCCTTTCTGAAGATCTTAAACCTAAAAATTAAAAAAGTGGCTAAGGACTTTTCTCTGTAATATATTCAACCTTGCTTTTGTTAACAACATCATGTGTATTTATTTGCCCCATTTCTTCAGTATGGTCTGGTATTTGATAACCAAATATGTTATACTCTGCTATCCTTGTTATGTTTTTGCTTAGTCTCATTCCTAATTTATTTATTATAAAAAACAGGAATTCAACATTTCAAAAAAAAACTTGTCTAACTTTTGCTTTTATTTAAATTTACAGATAAGGACATTTTGAATAATGTATTGAGCCTTTTTATTTCACTGTCTTAGTTTTTCTGTATTTATTTTAAATTCTTTGTCTGATTCTGCTCTGTCTGAGCACCATATGAATATATCAGTGCTACCCCATGTGTGCATTATTGCTTTAGTGATATAAATCTGTCTCCTCCATTCTTTCAATGTGCAATTGTATTAATTCACCAGATCCTTCTCCTCTCCATTCTAGTTCCTACTAGCCCTACTGCCTTCATCATGCGTTATCTCTATTTTTATGCTTGATAAGAAACCATATTCAGTTTTCATTTTTTCCAGTGTGTAAGTATTTTATGTAGAATATATTGGTTGTCAGAATTCTGATCTTGGAACCCAACCTTTCCAACCAGTATGGGTTCTCAGAGTCAGTAAGCATTAACATCAATGGAAGTAAAAATGCATTATCTGATGTCCAGCTGAAGTCAACAGAAATCTTTGCATTAGCTTCAGTGGGCACTGGACTGCAGCCCAGTTTACCTTCTGGCAGAACTTCAGTACATCACAGAGAAAGTGCTAGCTAGAATCAGGCCACAATTCAGTGACAGCAGAACTCAGGTGTGTTTGCAAAGGCCTTTGCAGATATTTGAGTAACTCCTGTAGCTTGAGGTGCGCTAATGAATATCAAAGCCAAAAGAAGCTTAGATTGAATACCCAGCTTTGTGTTCTTGCTTTTGAGGTTTTGGACAGTGGTTGTATGTGCATGAGAACTGTCATCTGTTACCATTGTCAACTAATAGCCTTCAAGAAACAGTCTTCAGTCAGTCACCAACTGTTTAAAGCCGGGAAACTTTCAGGTCTATGCAACCCACACCATCTTAGGGCCTGCAGACATTAGTGTGCTTAGCATCAAACCCTTCTCAAGATGCTGGTATTCTCAGCTGTTCTATAGACAGGCTGAAACAGAATTAAGCCCAACGGTTGGAGTACCTACTTCAACTAAAAGGGTAGGTTTAATTAGATAACTTTATTGTATCAAACTCCGCTGCACACTGAGAAATTTCAGATGCTTTCTACTATGCAAAACAACATCCATCTATCTATCTATATATATGCTTTTATCTATGCATCTGAATCGTAAGAAGGGTTTTAAATTAAAAAGTGGCCAAGACTGCATTATTTCCCTCCCTCTTCTTCCATAAAGATTTCCATCCCGAATATCATCAGTTTACAAAGAACCAAGGAAAACACCACAACACTTATTTAACACACAGTTCAGCAAGTTCAACCCAAAATCCAAGATTCAAGTTAATTCTCCAAGATACTCATAGTAAAGATTGCTAAGTAATGTAACGTGTAAATTTTCTATCACAGGAAGATTACCTACACTCACTGAGTGTATTACTTCACTAACACCCAAGGAGGATGCAACTGTGTTTGTTCTATTTTGATTCTATCAGAATTAAAAAAATAGACGGCAACCTTTTTTGTGTGTGGTTCTCTTGACTCATTTTTTTTAATCTTACAAAGGGTTACTCCTATAAAGATCTGAATCAGATTTAAAGCATAAAATATAAGGTTTTACATTCAATTTCTCATTCCACTCCCTCATTAGCAAGCTTTCACTGATGCTGCTTTGCATGCCTTATGTTTATTTTAGGAGATATTATTCTTATCTTCTAAAACCTAAACTCTAAGCAGTGTTGGAACCATCTCTCAGATATTGAAGACTGTGATTTGGCACGTGTAATATTCCAAGATAAGTCCACATGTTCAAAGGCATTTAAAGCAATTGCTTTTTACATAACCTGAACGAGATTACTTTCACAACCGAGTTCATGAAATAGAACATCAATAATCTGCTTTCCATTTCCTAAGCAGACCTCCCAAGTAAATACATAGGAGCCCTTGTGTGAAGCTAGGTTTAGGTGTGAATTTAGAATACAGTGTCTAATAACCCATGCTTTATTACACCGCTGTTTAGCATGACATGTTTGGTTTTTAGTGGCATAAGGTCAGGATTCCTATCAAAGCACAGGTAAGTTGTAACATTAGGAAAATCTGATGATTTGCAAGCAAACAGCCAAATGGCACACCCAGTCATGCCTCAAGATACCCTTTAAATACTCTTTCCTGTCTAAAGCTACAAGCCCCAGGAGCTGGTCTGCTCTCCACACAGCCCTATCATTCTCTGACAAGAAGCCTTGCAGCTCTCCACAGCCGCTTTGCGATGGCATGTCCCAGTTCCTTCCCTGTTACCTCAGGGCACTGCAAGCCTACAGTAGGAAGGGAACAATTATTTAAGAACAAAAAAAAAAAAAAATCAGCGTACTGCTTGATCAGTGGTCTGCAAGGGAAGGTTTAATTTTAAATATACCAGTGCATTCTCCCAGCATGTCCCCTTTCCAGCCCTGCTTCCTCCATTTTCCATCTCATCCTGTCTCCTCATCTTGGGCAGTGTCCAGTACACATCAAGGATCTGCCAGAAGAAATTAGCTTTAAATATTAAATTTACAGTAAGAAGCTGAATAAGAAATAACAGAGATTGCTAAACCATACCAGTGCTGCCAAACATCTACTACAAAAAAAGTACTCTCTTCTGTCCAGTGTGCTTGTTTGAAACACAAACTGGTAGGAGAATTTATCCCACCACAGCATATGAAGATGTGTCTGTACTTTTTCAAGTCTAAAATAGATGCATAGCTGATAAGAGACTTAGTAGAAATGTATTAAAAAAAAAGATACCTAGGCTGGAATTCAGATATCTATTAAGATAACTAGATTCAGATACCAACAATGTACCGGAACAAGTCTTTGCTTCCTGTTATCACCAATAAAAAATTTAGTTGACATATTCAGTGAGGCTTGAAGAACCATTCAGCACATCCTGAAGCAGACATCAACACTAGGTCAGCTGAGAAGCTCTATAGACTATAAACTGTAAATGCCTACAGTGAGCTTATTGAGCCGCATAAGGGGATGCTGTTTTTACAAATTCACTTTCCAACTCCTACCTTCACATGAAGGAAGGTAGTGGAAGCATATCAGAAGAGAATGATGCCTCAACTTGGTTCTATCATTTTGTTCTTTCTAGAACAAGGAAGAAGGATAAATACAATACCTCAGTCTGACATGACTATGTATTTCAGTATAATTTTTGCTATCAATTTATATAATTACCAATTAAGCCTGTAGGATCTGTGTTTCACTCTGCTACCTACCCTACCGTCCTGAAGCCGAGTGCTGAATTTAAACAGCTGAGTGGACAGGGGAGATAAGGACATTGGCACAACTTGCAAGAAAGGTGTCTTTGCCCAAACACCAAGTGCAGTTAGTTTCTGTAGCTGATACAGTGTTTTCACACTTCAGCCACAACTCATGTTTCATTCCCACTGATGAGTCAGGAACAGCAAAGCTCTGACTCTCCTTGATGCAAGGCAGTAGGGCACAAGGGAGCACAGCAGGGGCTGACACTTTGGGTACAAGTATCCAGAACAGGTACCCAGGCTCACTGGTGAACCAGAAGCGTAAGGAATAAGCTCAAAACCAAGGCAGCTTTGCTAACACTAGGTCAAGATCAGCTGTCTCCACTGTGAGCCTGACATGCCAAAGCATCTCTGCCACACAGAGCTGAGTCCTTGCCCCGGGAGGCTGGAGGAGCCCACGTGCCCACTCTGCAGAGCCTGAGACCCCTCCAGGCTGCAGAGCACATGGAGCAGGGTGAGAGGCTGCAGCTCTGGATGGTGTCCTCTCGTCTGACATGGCCAGGCCCCAAAAAGCCAGCTCAGCTGAATCAAATCCTACATGAAAACACCAAGGTGACTTCACCCTGTGCTCTGCACATTCTTCCATAGCACGTCAAAGGTGCTTGTACTTAAAACAGGCTGGGAATGGAAGAAAATGTGAGTGAGGCTTCCATGCCCAAGGAAAACACACATAGCAGCCCTGGAGCAGCCACAACCCCAAGGGTCGTACTATCCTGTTCATGTGGTACTTTCTTACATTTAATACCCTCAGCCTAAAGAGCTGAGCTGTTTCTGAGGGAGCATCTACAACCTGATCTGTCACCCCTATAATCTAACTACAGTAACTGAGAAGTCAGTGCAGATGATTAAGCTTTTCTGAGCAGTGTGTGATCTATGGAGCCCTGCATGATCCTTTTCTGTCTGTGTAAGAACAGTTCCTACAGGAGATGTGGTAATACATGTTCTCACTGCAAGTATGACCTCAGCTATTTTAACTCATTGTTTCAATCTGAGGTTAGTTTCGGGCAAAAGGCAGCAGCTAGAAGTTCCCATTCTGTACATGTATACCACGTGTCTGTTAACAGGCAGAAGGCCACAAGCTGTGCTATCCCTGAATCCCCTTGAAACCGGGGCTCTGCTTGCGTGCATTTAAATGGCACACAGCGCAACTGAACTGCAGCTCATCTAAAACACTCATTTCCAGACATAACAGCAGATACTGAGAAACCTGGATATCTAAATACTTACATGATAGCCATGAGCTTGTTGGCATAACTGTTTCAAAGGCAAACTAAAGAGTAAGTACTTTTATGAGGTAGTGTATCTTTAGGCAGTGGTTTTCCCTGTCCTGCTAGAGAACCATGAGGACGTGACAAAATGTCAGTACTTTATCAGGTGATTGATGGAGCTCAGAGGAGATCCCCTCAGCATTTCCAAGCTCTGCAGACCATCAGAAGCCAGAGCAGAGATACAGACAACCAGAAGGCTATATAAATATATCAGGCATTTGTACACTACGTTGTGGTACAGAGTAAAAGTACCCAAGTTAACTCCTCTGGAGTTAGTTTAGCTCAGACACTCGAGCTAAACAGGCTGCAGCAACCAGACAATTGCCATATATTTTGTGATATAATTGCCAAACAGGCTGTTCCTCAGCACAGACCACTGCTATCTAAAGGCAGCACTGCTGTGACTAAAGCTGACAAACAGTGATGGACAAATGACATATCGTAAACCAAACCTCAGTGATACCTACTTTGCCATGTGACAGCTCAGTGTGGCATACTCTGTCTGGGCCACATTACTGGGTATATTATGAAAAATGGACAGAAGGATTTGTCCTTATAAAGTATAACCTGTATTTATAGTTCTTCATTCATTCCTGTACTTAAGTGCTCTCATACATCTAAGAAAACAATTTATTTTTGTCCCTGATTTATTTTCCTTTGAACCTGTTCCTTAACTCTTAGACAGCTAATGGAAAAACAGTTTCAACATCCTGGGGGAAAATCATGTCAAACACAAAAGTAAAATATTTTCAGGCTGATTCAGCTCTGTAAAGACAATGAAACATCCTTTCAATAGTGAATGAATGTATTTTGCTGGCTAGTCCTGCACATTTCTGGTTCTCCTTGAATGCACTCCCTCCAATCAAACAGAAGACTCAAATTCAGCTTGGAGGGTCTGCTGATTTCTTCTTTCAGTGGAGCTGTATGTATCTGGAGCAGTTTATAAATAACTGCAATGCTCAGGATGAATTATGGTGCAACTCTTCAAAGACTATTCATTATTGTTTTGTAAGATAACTAGAACTGTATTTTTAGGCAACTGTTTCACAATCAGCCTCAGAAGGGGCATGGTTATGGCAAAGGTACACTTAGGGATAAGTTTATGAACAATTTTCTGGGCATCTGTATTGACAAAGTAATATATAAATTTCCTAGAGACTGTTGTACTACAGTTTTGCATCCATTGTGCCATAATGGATGATTTAGAAAATCCATTTGCTCTTAAAAATTGTCATCAGTCTTGGATGACCTAATTCACTACCAATCTTGTCACAACAATAGACTGAATATATACAACCTTGTAGCAACTGTTCAGTGTACTAAGATGAAAGTGTGGGGTCTGCAAAACTCAAACCACCAAATGCTATTCCTTTGCTACAGACACGGTTAACACACACTGCCTGCCCTCCCAGACAGTCTTTTCATGAAGTGTCAAGTCCTATTTGTCTTACTGGTGTGTTTAGTTCCACCTTAGTTATGTGAAGTCAGAATTTACAGTGGACTGTAAGACTTGTACTGATTCGTTTCCTAGCAGATTTATACCTGTAGGTCTCAGTGGAAGCACTCATAGGAAACTTGCCCAAAATATGTGAGTCAAAATTAAATAAATACAACGCAATACAACTACCCACTGACACTGATACCTTCAGTTCCTGAAGTCATAATATTTGTAATATAAAAGGTAAGATAATGGAAAACTGTAAAGCTCAGAGAAAATTTCAGGCAAAAGATTTATAAAACCGGTCATTTTTCCCCAACAACATCAAAAGTGCTACTTTAGCAATTAGCACAATTATCCCTTCACAATCTCATAAAACCCAGCCATTTAGAGATCCTGAATGAGAACCTGCCTTTTCAACAGTTCTTACCACCAAATCAAAAGACATTAAGAATTATACCTTTCGGATTAATTCCTTCCAGCCTAAGGGCTAGAAGCTTACTTCCCTTTTAATTGAAAGGTAAAAATCTCACATAATCCAATGACTCCAGAGGCTTCAACTATAAGGAAAGCTAATTCAGAAAGAAATTTAAATCACAAGAAGTGGCAACACCAGCACATTAAGCAATGCTTTTAAATGGAAAGATACACAAGACTTTCAGACCTCTTTCTAAAGCATAAAATTATAAACAGTAAAATGTATCAAGCCCAAGCCCACAAAGCACTCAGAGAAAATTCCTCTACTTCATTAAAAAAACAAATTCTACAGAGAGCACAAGAAGAATGACATCAGTGAATTATTGATAGCGTTAACATTTTTAATAATAATAGTAGTAGTATTATTATTAATAATTTTTAAAAGCCCCAACAATTAATCATAGTCTCTGCTTTGGTAAAACTTTCACTGAATTATACTGTTATTTTGGTCTGGTTTTGGTTCAGCACATTTTATTCTACAACTAATTCTCAAAATAAAGAAAGACTAGTGCAAACAACTACATCAAAGTCTGATGTGTCATGTAGCAATGAATATTTCTGTTGGAAATTTACTTGTTTTCTTTTTAAAGCAGTGGCATATCTAGGTCTTCCTGAGATTAGAAACATTAACCATTCTGGGTGTGATTCCTTTGTGACTTCATGGAATTTCTATAGTACCTGGGGCATGGAAGAATCTTAAGAGCAGTTATAGTCATAATGAACCTAAGGACTGTAATAAAAAATATATTAAAAATTAGGCCTGACAAACTTCAGATGGTAGTAAGTAAGTGTTAGCGGGGAGGTGGAGACATCACTGTATTATCTCAATAAACTCTCACATCCTCCTGGTTAATTTTTTCTGGTATGAGGCACTTCTAACAAAGACAGACTTTAACCTACTATATATTCATAATGATTCATGCAAATTTACCTCCTTTTGGGGCAGGGGGTCAAGTGTTAAAGTTCATTCTATAATAAGTAATATCTGCATAGACTTCTGATGTATAATAATGAGGCATGTTTTGCAGAGACATTAAAAATCAAGGCCCGCAAAAATGAACTATTTGTGGATTCAATTCACCAGCGGCATATAAAATTTAAAACAGGAGGGCTGAAAAGGATCATAAATACATTTTCAAATTTCGTATCTACCCTCCTATAGCATGCAGTCCTATTTTTTTTTGTGTGTGTGGTTCAGTATTAAAGGAAAAAGATTCAGTAGTTCTCACTGTATAAAGACAATGAAGGCATGCGCCATGAGAGCTGTGGCTGTGGCAAAGGATCTCAACATAAATTTGCACACATCTATTTTTCCAAATCTAAGGCTTTCCTGGCAGGCAGTCAATCATGCAGGAATTGCCAAGCGCTCTGTAGATAGGGCAATTATAATTCTCTGTGCACTGCTGCTAGACCACCTGCACGCTCACATGTGATGGAAGTCAGATTTGAACCCAGCTCTCAGGAGATGAATGCCAACCCACTGCTATTTACTATCAGCCTATTTTTCATTATCTCTTATTATAATTAAGGAACACTATTTATAGCTACACCTGACAAACAACTAAGCATGGTGGAAGCTAGCAGATGTACCTTGTGCTATGAAACTTGGAGCTGAGATGCTACATTCATTTGGTGGGGGGATAGGGGGGATTATGCAAAGCCTGTATTTTCATGTATCATGCATTGCTTTCATCAACAGCGTATTGCAGTTGGAAGTACATAATGTTTTGTGATTATATAGATAGAGAATGCCAAATTCTGCTTCAGATAATGTTTCCAATATTTTTATTAGAAGTATGCCTGTGGTTTTTTCATTAATGAATTCTATTAGATTCATTAAAATAACATTTTACTTGAAAAAATATTGGAAAATGAAAATTTAATAATGTCAGATGAGTCATCGTTTCTCCATCAAAAGTCTCATCAGATAATGAAGGGGAAAACAGTTCCGCCACTTATTTTAAAGGGCAGTTTAGACCACCAGTGTTACTCCATCTAAACAAAATACAGAAAGTTATGAAAGAATATAACAGTTACTCTAGCATGATTCACTAAATGGCCTGGGAAATATTTTTTCCTCTAGGAAATATTTTAAATTCATCTACTTCTGACTGGACGATAAACAAACAACCACATGCTGAAGCAATAAAAATAAATTACTCTGCCAACTTCCCTTTGAAGTGTCACCATGCAGGATGGCATGTATTTCAAAACATTAAACTTCATCTCCATCTAGGCTCAGGACTGAGTGAATTTTACATGGAAACCAAGCATTTAATATTGGATAAAGTAAATAGTGAAAAAATATTTTGATTTTCAGAGGGACACATTTGTTTTTTCACTTTACTGAAGCACTGTTGAACAACAAACTCAGGCTTTTCATGATTTAAAGACAGGACACTCCCAATGGCATCTTCTTTTCATGATAGTGTGCACAAATTTCAAAATAGATAAGAATTTAAAACTAATTGCCAATATGAACCATGCTGCAAAAATGTATCCCATGCACACTTTTGAAAGCATTAGTCATAATTGGATAATTTTCACACCCACAGCAGGGTAAGGGAAAATGCAAATAATTTAAAACAAAATATCATTTGAGTGCAAAACTCTCTCTCAAGGCTTTCAGAATAATAGGCAATGGCATGAAGATATGCCTTAAATCAATAGCAGGAAACCAGGCAAGAGAAATATCTAGACAGGAGCTCTACAGGGCAGCATGGAAACAAAGTGGGTACTAAAACATATTATTTTTCATATTTTCCCAGCAAATACGCTCCTCAGTCAGAATCCCTAGGAAGTGACTGGGGTTTGTGTTATACTTTCAGCACTGGCATGTAAGAGTTTTGATTCCCCTGACCTCTGAATACAAAGTCACACACTGAGGTTCCTGCCAAGCAGGCTTGTAGTCTGGATCCTTCTGGGATCTCCCGCGGCAACATCCAAGCCAAGCGGGCAACTTCGCTGACAAGGAGCAGGTGAGGGCTGTGGGCAAAGCCAGCGAGCAGACGCTCTGCAGTCACAAACCCGAGCAGCTCTGCACCTTTCTACCGCGAAGTCAACAACCGGGCTCAGGGCTGCTTTTGGACAGAGGGAGGTCTGGCACGTACAGTAAGCACAGCTTTTCTCCAAGTAACCAATTCCTTTGGGAATGACACAAATCGGCAGGCCGGTTAGGGTAACACAGATGAAGAGCTCATTTTGTGTTGGGAAGAAAAAAAAAACCAAACCAAGAAATGAAAGAGGACATTATGTCTTTCATGCAAAATGAAAAGTTCACTATGGGATTTCATTAACAAAAGACCACGACAATATGTACTCGGGTAAAGAGAACAACTTCTGACCTTGAAATTGCGTGCTAAATAAATTACCTCAGAGCGAAAGTGATGAGTTCTCATGACAGCATCTGGAAGGGAAGCAGAAAGACACACAGGCTCCACCAGATGCACCTCGCATTTCGCCCCGGCTAACGGGTTTACCCCGCCACTCGCCCTTTGGCGCACACTCCGGGACGGGTCTGGCCCTCCCGGCACAGCCGGCAGCTCCGCCCGGCATTTATATTTAATTCATCGGGAAGAAGTTCAGCATAAAGTTCTGCTGCGCTTTGACAGACCGGGGAGGGTTGGGGGCTTTCCCAGCCTCTCACCTCTCTCCCGCTAGCCGAGGTTTCGCTAAGGGATGGGTGGAGACAAGGCTGCCGCAGTCCTGGGCTCGGCTTGAATTTTCTTTAAAGCCTTTGCCCGGCTAAACCGTGCCAGAGCGGCCCTCCGCCGGCAGAAACCTGGGGATGGGCCGGGGACACCCCCCGCCGCCCTCAGGGACCGGCAGCGTCTCTTACCTCGGCTCCTTGAGCGACCTGAAAAGACGGATTTGATGGGATGCCTCCCTTTCTGGAGCCTGCGGTGCCAGCAGCAGAAGAATAAAATCGTGGCAATGGTCCCCAGCAGCAGCAGGAGCAAGAAGAGGGCGCACTGGATGCTGTAGGGTCTCAGCAGGACCAGGAAAGCCGCGGCAATCATGGCTCAAGCGCCCGGCTGCCCCAGTGCGTGCGCGGGTCTGCGGCGAGCGGCGGGGGGCCGGGCAGCGCCGGGCAGCCTCTCCCCCCGGCAGCGGGGCGGGCATCGCCGCCGGCACCGCGCTGCTGGAGCCGGCAGCCGGGCGGGAGGCGGCGGCGCGGGGGAGGAGGAGGAGGAGGAGAAGGAGGAGGAGCGGGCTGAGATTCAGGCCGTGACTCAGCAGCCGCGGCCGCGGCGATGGTTGCGGTGGGGCTGCCCCTCCGAGCCCGCACGGCTGCCGGCGGCGGGGAGCGCGGCGGGCAGAGCCGGAGCGCCCGCGGGCAGCGGCGGGCGGGGCGGGGCCGGGCGCCGCATGGCAGCCGGCGCGGCATCGGCGGGGCGGGGCGGCAGCGGCGGCAGCGGCAGCAGCAGGAGGTGGAGGAGGAGGAGGAGGTGGAGGAGAAGGAAGAAGAAGAAGAAGGTACCGCCGGTGCCGGGAGGGAGGAAGGAACGAGGAGCGGCGCATCCCGCCGCCGAGGGGACTCGGCCGGTGACATCACCGCTGGAGCCGCTGCAGAGGGAGGCGGAAGATGGCTGCTGCGAGGTACCGGGGGACCCCCGTGCGGAAAGAGGGGCTGCGACCCAGGGCCGCGGGGTGTCGGCAGCGGCAGCGCCCGCGCAGCTCCCTGGGTCCGTGGCGTGCCCTGGACCCGCGGCGTCGGTCGAGGCCGCTTTCGTGGCGGGGGAAGGGATTGGGAAATGACAATGAGATCCATCCTGACAAGGTGACCAGGGCGCCCGTGCGGTGCTGCCCCGTGTCCCCGATGCCGGCGTTTCGCCGAAAGCGCCGGGGCTGTGCAGAGCAGCACCTGCGGGGAGCCTGGCGCTGCAGGAGCTGCACCACGCTGCAGCCAATGTCAGCCCCGTGCCCTTCGCTCCGCGCCGGGCCGCGGCTCTGCAGCGCCGGCAGCACCGAAACCCTGCCATCTGCGGGCTGCTAATGCAGGGCATGACGAGAGTTCACCTGTGTCGCTGCTGCCACCTCTGTAGTTGTGACTGTGCTACTCCCGGCTTTAAGACTCTTTCAGAGGTGTTTGAAAATGCAGTTCTAAACTCCCTCACGCTGCTAAACACACACACACACACACACACACACACACACACACACAAATCATTTGCTGAAAATATAGCCAGGTACCATTTTGCAGTATTGCATTTACTCGTGTTACTGGGGGAAAAGGTTCATTCAAGGCAAAACTTAAGTGATTTTCATGCATCTTTGATGTGAGCACATAAATCTGAAGGACATTTCCAAAACTTCATGGAAATTATTAAAATCTCTGTGTAAGTATGGGAGAAACGTTGAAATGTTACTGCTTTGTATGACTGACACGAACATACGGAAAAGCACATGTGTAAACTTAAGTTAAACTAAAAACTATGCAAGCTGGAAAGACAGGGAAATCTATCTGTGGTAACTTAAATAAAAACAGGAAAATAATCTCTAGATTATTAAAATTAATTTATTACTGGGCTGATAACATTGTAACAATTTACTGTACCCTTCAGTTAAAGGAAGTCTGTTATCATTGAAAGATGCTCATGATACCGGGGGGGGGGGGGGGGGGGGGCGGGTGTAAGTAAAAAAAGGAAAAAAAATGGGTTTGGGTCTGTAATAATTTATTCCAGGAATTTTGTATCGTTTCATGCCATACACCAACAGAATGAGCCAAAATAGTCTGTCATATTACTTTGTAAAATGCAAAATTGCTACATTGCAGCCATGGATTTAAAGCTCTCCCTCACTGCCTAGAAACTGCCAAATGCTGTAAGGTTGTGTTGCATCACGTGGTGCAATATCAAAATCTTTCCTAATACCGCAGTACACTGCAGTAAAATGGTTTTTAATGCAGATTACCTGGAGATTATTCAAATCGTCCACGTTACCTCACTGAAACATGAAGTAAATTGGTGTGGTCCTCCTGGCATTGTTCTGCAGTGCCACACTGCAGGATACTGCAAGAGCAGGAAACTTTTTGACACCTTTAGCTCTGCACTGATTTATTGTTTCAGAATGGGATGATAGAGCAAAAGTAGCATGGCAGTGATTGCACAGTAAATCACAGAGAACTGAAGGGGAATGGTTCTTTTCACATTGTTCTCAGGTAACAGAGGATAGAAATCATCTGACAGACAAATCTCTAGTGAAAGCTTTTTAGTTTAAGGTTTGTAGCTTTTCCCTTGTAAGATTTAGAGCTCCCTGGTGTCTTGAGGATAATGTTTTTCCAAAAGGATATAATAAGTTTCATGACAGCTGCTTAATTTTCTTTTTTCAAATGCAAAAGAGAGTAGAGTTTAGTACAAGAAATGCTGACATGCATGATTCTTCTGAGAGCTGCTGCTCCAGGCTTTTGAGTCAACTGTCTCACATGTACACCAAACTGCTGCTCTGGCATTCCCTATATTCATTACTGCTCTATGCAGGGTATGGTACTGTGGTTAAAATATTAATTCCACAGTGAATAAAGTTTAAATTGCTGAAGTTCTTACACATTAAAAATAAGCAAATTACATGTGGGTAGGTTTTTTTCCCCTCAAATAGTAATAAAGAGAATTTAAGAGAAGTTTTATATGTATCACACTTTTAATCTAAGATTCTTTACAGAATGTTTTTCAGGGAACTTTTCCTAAATCTTAAGGATGATAAGCAGAGAAGACAAAAGAAATGAAGAGAGAAGGTTAAAAAAAAACCTCTCATCTGAGATTTGACCTCAGAAGGGAAATCCTGGAGGTGAAGCCATTGCAGAAGAGAAGTAAAAGAAGGTAACAAAGTCTTGAGACTATGTGTGATAACAGGGAGTGTAATGGGAGGGGAGGTCAGAAGTTGTTGAGAAGTGGAATTAAGTGTTTTATAATCTAAGAAGGCAATTATTGATCCTGCAATAAGCAAGGGGTCCTGCTGCCATTTCAGAGTACACATAATATGGCTGCACTTTTGCAGAGATGTGAGCAGGTGGGATGTAGTGTCCTGCAGATGCTTGTTTTGATGGGGATCACAGGCAAACAGAGCGGTGACAAAGTCACTGGCAGAGCTGAAGCTTTCGGTGGGAGTGCAGGAAGCAGCCTTTCACTTGAGCAATGCTGAGGGAGGAGGTGGTGATAATTACCTGGGTAGAGGGACCAAGAGGAAAGTTCTGCTTCAGAGAACCCACAGAGAAGAGGTGACCAGCAAATGTTTGGAAGTGGAAAGGGACGGGAGGGTGTTTCTGTGGTTGCAGTTACTCTTGAATACAGTCTACCTATTTTCCCAAGTTGTGTGAGGTAGGGAAACAACATGGAAATTGTGTCAAACTCCTGCAGTTTAATGTAAGAGTTGAACAGGGAATGTGCTGTAGCAGCAGCAGCCCTCCTGCAGGGAGACAAGGCAATGTTGACCTCAAATATTCTTTGAGCCGGTCTCTCATGATAGTCTGTTCTGACTTAGCAGTCTTGGCCAGGAAGGCTGAAAGAGGAGCTACTTTCTCCCCTTACCCTTGTCGTGCTTGCAGAATTGCAGTACAGTCTCTGGGCCAGTGCATATTCCTTGATAATTTACGTGATGTTCAGCCACACCTTTTAAAAGAAACTAAAAATTCTAGTTGAGTGCCATAGGTTAGACTGAAAGGCAAAAAAAAAAAATTGCAAAAAGAAAGTGTGATGGCATTTTAACTGGAGAAACCGTGTCTGCAGAGGTCTGCTGACTTCCTCTAGTGTGAGCCATGGGATTCAAGGGCACTCCACAGCTCTGTGAAGGCACCTCTCTGCTCCTGCAGACTGAGGCGTTGTGGACCTCATTTTGCAGCTGTAAGACTCCCTGTATCAGTGAGCTGAGGGAAAAAGGTCACATGCTGGATCTGGTGATGTGGACATAAGAATACGAGACGATACATGAAATTATTTCAGAAGAGTAGCTGAGTGAGTGAAAGGATAAGATCATCTCTTTTCACTGGTATGCTTTAAGGGCTGTGTTTGTACTAATTGATCATAATTGAGTAAAATATTCTGTGTAAATGACTACTTAACTGGTTAGAAGGGTTCTCTAATCATCTAATACTTTCTAACAAAATGTTTGGATTTTTCCTCATCAAACAAGAACCAAAGTAAATACAGTCAAAACCAAAGAGGCAAGCAAACTAAATACAGAAGACATCATAGTATCTGAGTGTTTTCAACATCTTTCAATGAAATAATTGACTTTCCCCCTCAATATTCTACTCACAGGTTATGTGCTAACCTAGCACTGGTATCAGTGCCACCCTAGCAGCTTAAACATACCATAGGGAATGTTGTGAGAGTTTCTGGTAGATGATTAAACCTAATAAAATACTTTATTCAGCTGAAATAATAACATTTTTATGGCTTGATATAGGCAACCCATTTAAAAGAAATCTGTTATGTGAAAGGATGTGTTCTAAATTCAGCAAGGTTATTCCAAATCTTCATTCTGCAAAACTTGCTGAATTGTTTACTCCTTACTGTGCTTTGTATGGCTAGCATTAGTTAATTCTCACAATATCTTTGAAAATAGGTAAATATGTATTATTATTTCGGGTTCACTGAAAAGAAAAAGTGAACTATAAATTTAAAGGTTGTATGATTTACCCAAGACCAAACTCTGTGATTCTAGTGCTACAGACTAAACCCCTCCATGACTGGAACATTTTGCCTTCTGCAGGTATCACAGGTGACCAGGTAAAACCAAATTCTTGTCAGCTTTATAGATGTAGAGGTAATTGTCCTTATTTTGTGGGTTCATCAGCTCAAACAACTTGCTTATTTAAATTCTCTCTGCTTATTAGACTGAATGTAAATCAAATGGAGAATGAGCCATACAGTTGTACCCTCACGGCTCATAGTGTTGCTGGAAAAATGCTGGCAGGAATTCTGTGGGCATAAATTGACTTTGTAGGCAGAGAGGCTGATCTTGAGCCTAGATGGGAATATACTGCTGAAGCTCCTATGGCTTTTTTTTTTTTTTTGTTGCAGCAGTGTGCCCCTTTGTCCTTGGTTGAAATTTGCTCTGTATTCATTTTTGGCAGTGTTTAAAGTAGCAGTTGTCAATCTGTATGTGGCCTTACATCCCAGAGGGAATTGCACTTCATTAGTATTTTAACTGAATAATTGAAAGTTGTTTAAGGATTGTTTCAGACTGATATACAACACTGGTCATTCCACTGTTATATTACTTTATAAAGTTAGGTTGAAGTACATACAGTAAAAAGACATTTAATTTTATAGGAAGGGAAAAAATTGTGGTAATAAGTTTTGTGGTTTTTATCCTTGCAGGGAAGATGCCTTGCTGTCAATTCTCCTAAGTGCATGCAGAATTACTCTTAGTTGAAGTAATATTCCCTGAAGTAAAAGGACAATATATATCTCTTTTTCTAGTTCATGACCTTTAATAGTAATGCAGATTTCTTTTCTCCTCCTACCTACCAAAATGCTGCAAAACCAGAGCAGTTGGGGAAGAGGTTTGGAGTAAAAGAGCAAGCACTTTGAGTATTAATCAGGCACGACTTCTCATCTATGATCACTCACCTATGAGCCAGTAAAGACATATAAGTAGAGATAGTAAAGATACTGCTAAGTTATTAAATACTGACCAAAAATCAAGCCTGGAATTTTCTAGCTGCTATTTCACTTCTTTGCTTTTAAGAGTTGAAGGGAGAATGCCACCCACAGAAATGCTTTGGGGTAGAGTGAAAGATACAACTTCTACTACCTTATAAAAAGAGTAAGATGCCTCCTCTTATAACCTCTCATTTCAGGTTTTCAGAGGGTTTGTCTGAATAAGTCCAATTTGAGTGCATTAGTTGCATATGGAAAGTATGTCTAATATTTTTTCAGGCTTTTAGGAAAAGGTTATTTGACTGCTTGGGCTGTTGCATGGAGCAAGTGCAGTTATTGCACCTCAGCACAGATTTACATGCGGTCAAACTTCCTCTAATAATCCCATAAACTTTTTTAGACAAAACGAGTGATGCATCACTCTTCTTTAATGTTTATAGTTTGGGAGCTGTTAAGATGGGTTGCACTGGATTACCCAAGCCAGGGCATAATGAGCATGGCCAAGTGTATGACTTTACAGAGCCATGCTGACTGTTTCTCCTTCCAGGCTACTTATTGTTTCTAAGTGTTTGGGTATATTAACCTGCAAAGAAAGAGCTTTCTTGTGATTATTCAAACTCCTGTAGCATAGGTATTTCATCCAGTTCAACAAATAAAGAGGTTTATGTCTTGGTCTGTATATTAATACATTTTGTTGTGCATGGCATTTACAAACAAGCAAATTGAAGTGAGTATTAGTCCTCCATCTGTCAGCTGTGAAACAGCTATTTAATAAAGATACTAATCTGTCATGTAGAATTAAGATAACTTCCTGCATTTTATTTGGTATCTTGTTACCTTAATGTGAATCTGAGTGTGGGATTAAAATACAGATAAATAAATGTACATGGTTTATAGGCATATGAGATATCTAGGCTCCTATTTAAACTCAGTTAAATCATCAAGGCCCAGAGAACAATGCATTTCCCTGAATTTGTGTTTAGTGCCATTTGAGGTGCCTGGATTTAGTAACCACCATCATAAGCCTGGAAGAGGGTCCAAGCCCTGTGTGAAGTCTGTGCCCATTAGAAGAGGCAGTTGGAGGCCAGGCATAATAAGTTTTGGTATCTAAGATTGCACCATGCATTTCTTTTTAGGCCACTGAACTGAACCCTACAGCACTGGAAAAAAGCTGAATTGATCTCCAGGAAGCTTTAACTGCATTCAGTAGGGGCTTGACTCCTATGACTGTTGGAGTTGCTCAAGGCTGAGACATCCCCAAAAGGATGACAGTTGTGATAAAAGATCTGTGGGAGAGTTGTACTTCTAGAGTAGCAGCTGAAGGCCAAGCAAATAACACTGGTGCTAGACACCTGTTTAGAAAGCCAAATTGATCCCTGCATCTCCAGTGATTACAGCAATAACTTAAGACACCTGATGCACCAGTGACACCTAAATGTAAGCATCTTAATGTAGAACTGAATCCTGTACTGGAAACCCAGAAATAATGCCAGCTTACTACCTTGAAATCCATTAAAATGAATGCCATGTTTCACTGATTGAATTATTGGTTAGAGCAAAAGTTTTGTACTTCCAGACATACTAAATATACTTGCTTAAAAATTCATTATTCAGCCTTTCCTATCACTCAATTTAACAGATAAAATTAATAGTTTGATGAAAAACTCAAAGCTTTTCCAATAGATTTCTTCAAGCTTTTGATTTAAGCCACAGTCCTACAAAGGACTTTGGCATATTTAGAAATTAATATTATTTTATAGAACTCCTAGGTTGCTAAAACTTAGGAAGAGGGCACTATTGTGAAAAATAAGAAAGGCTTCATGAATTCCTTGGGTCACTCAATAGTTTTTATAGTGTGGTATGAGGTTTGCACCGAGTTCTCTGTGTAATCCTGGCAGTTGTAAATGCTGCTGAGGCGTTAAGGTCAAGGAGGCCATCTGGGTAAATAAGGCCAGAGATGTTGCTTTACCATGAATAGCATCACTTCTTAGAAAAGCATCTCAGGTTATTTCATAGCAAGTCACACCAGGATAGTGATCTGCAGTGAGGAAGTGACCTCTTGAATATCAGGATTAAAATAGTTTCATTCTATCCTTCCTGTGGAAGACAAGTGGGATCATTCCAGTACGTTTATAGTCTTAAGAGTTGCAGTAGTGTTCTGATAGATGCTCCCCCAGATTCCCAGCTGAATTTGGAACACAGCGATACTGATGATTCTGGAAAATCTGTACTCTGTATTTATCAGCTGAGAGCAGCAGATTTGTGCTTCTGAATCATCTTTCTCAGAAATGACTAAGATATTGCACTGTAAATCTTTTGAGCAGTAACACACTTCTGTATCTGACAGCACCTAATTCCACTGAATGCATTAGTAAATCTTACACTGGTTTCAGGTAAAAAAGATTAAAACCCACAACGGGACATAAAACTTATTTAAATATGGTCGTGTTTTCCATCATACACTTGCTATTGGAAATTTTGAGACTTCAGTGCAGTCCAAGTTTTACATCAACATTGTATTTAATACTCTGACAAGTTCAATGTAAAATGTCACAGTCTAAATAACACAAACCAAATCTGTCACTACCACTTACCATGCTGAATTGGAAATAAATAGGTTTTTATGAGGTAGATTAATTCGAAGACCAGTTAAGTTTGGGTTTTGATTTGGTTTTTTCCCAAGGAAAAATTTAAGGGTGAACTCAGAGGGTAGATAATATAAAATGCTAGTACATAATAAAATACTAGCTTTATATGTTGCATTAAGGGTATAAGCATTTGGCCTAAAATAAACCCCCTTGCATTCTCCCTGGTCCTCAGAAATCAGAAGGGTTGGGGGCAGCTGGGCTTAGCTTCTGATTAGAACTGAATCAGCATTACCAGCCTGGTTGAGTTCAATAAGAACATGCATGATCACAGATTTGCAAATAGTGCAGTTTACCAGTTCAATACTATAGATCTGAGTTCAATAAAAACTTTCACAATCCAGATTCACAAAAAGTACAGTTTCCTGAGGTAACAGGAAAGCAGGTTCAGGATTGCTGGTGATAGGCTTGCACAAACTACAATGTGTCACTACAGCAGGTAATAGTAACAAAGATCTATTAGTGATGTGTAGATAGAGATATAAAAATATTCTCAGGACTTTACGATGCACTGGAGGCACAAAGCTCACCTAGAGGCAGCCCTTCAGGGAGGAGGAGAGACAGTCCATAACCAATCCCAAGTAAGCAGAGGTGTTTCCCCCTCTCTCTTTTTTTCTTTCATTGCCCCAAACCTCCCCCCGCCGCTTCCTCTATGTTATAGTTGGGGTTTTGATGGTTATGATTGTACATGTAAGGCATGTTCTCATTTCTCTTCATTTGCATTCTTAGGATGTGAAAGTTAATATGCAAATACAGCTTAATGAGGGTAGTGGTTATTTTCAGTCCAAATTTATAGTTGACACAAAAGGTAGAATAAACACTTTGGTCCTCTTCCACCTGCTGAGGTGGCAGTAAAGGCTGTCTGACCTTCACTAGAAAGTCTTTGAGTACATCCTTGTCTCCTTAAAGGACCACGTTTTTAACAAGGCTGGTTATGCACAGTGGAGAGGAGGCTCGTGGCTGGTACCGAGGTGCCAGCCACTTGTTCTCAACCAGTCTCATCAGTTCTTCACCAACTTAAGGCAACTCTGTAGCAGGCCTGACCATTTACCGTAATTATGGATCTGTGCTGCAGTTCTTTGGTTTGCTGAAACCAGTGTCAAAGTCCTGTTTTAAGCCAACAGAATCAGACCCATCAAGTGGGTATACAATCTCATTTTGTAAACTTGTAACATTTTGCACTGTGTTTACTGAAAGAAAAGAGAAATAATGATCTCGGCATGCCATCTGCCAGTTCTCTGGCTGAATGGAACAAACTGTGTCAGACAAAGGGTGAGCTATGTCTTTAAGTGACCTTTGTGGATTTTGGTGGCTTGGGGTTTTTTGGGTGTTTTTGGTTTGGTTTTGTTCTGGCTTTTTCTGTTGCTTAGTAACAATATCACGTGTACAAATTTATAGCATTTGTGCAGTATGTGAGGTGTTAACATGTTTGTAAAAATTAAGAGTCCAATTAATGCTTCCTCTGCAGAACTTTAAAATTATAAGGCTCCTTCCTTTTTCTTTTTCCCCATCTACAAATGACCTAGAATAGTGAAAAAACATAAATTTGCATGTCAGTATTTCTCAAATCAGTAGTTAGTGTTTTCAAATGGAGCATATAGCAGAATATGATAAATAACTGGCAAAGCATAGGTGGCTTTCAAAGGTCACATAATTGTCTCTCTGCACACAGGGTAATGCTTGTGAATGATAATGCATCCTGCAAATAAACCACTGAACAAAGCATTCAGTGCCAGAAATCTTACTTGATGACTTGCAGAACTATGTTAGGAAGATTTAAAACAGAGAACCAGATATGTGTTAACAGATTTCATATGCCATCCTTTCAGCTCCCTATAGCTTCTGCTGGTCTGCTGGAATCTATCCTACTATTCAAAATCAATTCAAAAACAGAAAAAGCTAATACAAGATGGGTTGGGCCAGGCCAGCTTCTGCAAGGAGACACACCAACTCTGTAGTCACTGAGTAGTCAATGGAGAGAAATAGGCTCTCCCAGACAGTAAGTCATCTGCTGTCTTTTAGACACGTATCATAGGGTGAGATGAATCACCTCCCGTTCTGCAGTGACTGAGCCAAATGTGGCTAGACAACCTCTCACTTTTAAGGCAGTAAAAGTTTGGTAAAGTTAATCCCAGTCCCCAAGTTATTTTGTTTGTTTTCTGATGATACATTATATTTTGCCTTTGATCTGTTTTGGCAAATTTTAGAGGGAAAGCATCTCCAGCAGTCCTGACTTGGACAAGGTTCACATTGACTCCTGACTTCTCTTCCAGAAAGTGAAGTGTTTCACTATTCCTCTCCCTGATTAGTGACATTTTGTTCTACCTTTCCATTCCCTTTAATCACTGGCTAGAGATTATGCCATCAGACAGATATTATCCCCAGGGCCCATGGATTGTCACAATAAATTCTGTGAAAAGATGTAGTTTTATTAATGTCTACTGCAGGAGCTGAAGGCATTGCTCCATAACATAAAAATGCTAACAATCAGCTTCTACACTTTGTTCCTTTCATTTGGTGATGTAATGATTTCATCATTTTACCCATAACACAAGCAGCTGGGCTGATGTCCAGTAGAGCTGCAGCAGAGAAAAGGGGGCCTGGCCAGTTGCTCTTGCTGCTCCTCAACTGCTTTTCTGCCTTGGTCCCTTAATAAACAGCAGGAACGTTCCTTCTCTGAGCATGCTGAGAGAATAGGGCAGCTGTAAAGGCCCTCAGTGAAATTGTTCAGCTGTTTATTAGTACAGCCTCTGACCACAGGCAAGAATCTTGTCAGAAGAACTTTAGAGATAATGTAGATAAATTGCTGAGCTCCAAGTCCTGCCATGACCATGGTAAAAATTGTCCCTAGCTTAGAGTGGCAGAATGTATTTTCATGGATCCAGATGCTTGCCTGGTGTAAAGACTCTGCGAGGTATTTTGTTGTCCGTGTGCTTCACAGTGGCACCATGGGCTCTGTACTCCCAGAAGTCCATATGTCCACTGACTCCATGAAGTTGTTTAACAATGTGGGCAAGTCTGATACCTTCCAAAAGCTGTTGGGCTTGGTACTGAGGTGCATGGTACTGGCACAGTGTGTACGTGAAGAGCACTAGTGCCGTGGGGAATCATCACTTGCCCTGCATGCTGTGAACAGCCTGTGTATTCAGTGTACCTCTGGAAATCCTGGGCTGGCTTGCTAACCCTGTACAAGTTCAGACCACAAGAATGTCCCGTGGCTCAGAGAATATTTGTCTTAATACAAAAAGAGAGACAAAAGACAAACTGTTAGAGGACTGCAGGGAAACATTAAAAAAAAATATAAAAGTCAATCAATCAGTTTTTATTCTTAGCACACTGGCAGCTCTAACTTTGCTGCAATTCTGTTGCTCTTATGTGGGCTTTTAAGAGGGTAAAGAACTAGCTCACAACTGCCAAGGCCAAGGCAGGAAATATCAAAGTACTTCATTTGAGAATCAAAGAAGCGGGTGGTGGAGATTGCGGTGCTGGGTTGATCAGAGGCAGAAGTAGCATCTTCGAGCCAGATGAGAAACGTTAAGCTGAGTGAAGTATATACTCAAAACCATTTTGAGAAAGAAGGAAGAATACTGATGCCCAATGTGATTGCATACACCACCTGTTTTAAATCTGGTATTTTGTTGTGCAGACAAACATGCAGTTCCATTTTGGACCTCACCTGTCCGTAGCGAGGTCAGTGCTGAAACTTTTGTTCCTTTGGGTTCTGCTTTGTCTATATGTTTATTCATTTGAATGATCCCTGTCTGTGGCATGAGGATCCATCCAGCATGGATCAGTGGCACAATGAGGCCTCTGGTGAGTCAGGCTAGGTAGAGTTATGCAGGCTGCTTCCTCTTCCAGAATTTGCATGGGATGGATGTTTTCCAATCTTTAAAGAAAAGTAATGTCAGTTCTTGCAAACACAATCTCCTTTCTCTGGTGAGGCAATACTTAACACTCCTACTGCTATCACACTCAACACATCCAGCATAAAAGCATGATTTAATCCTCCTTTTAATGCTGCTTGTTCCATTGTATCAGTAAACATGTTGACAAGACTGCAGTTGTCTTTTACAAATTAACAAGTTCACCCTTGTATGGAAAGCCAGCTCTGTTGAGGCATAGCACAGACATGTGGAATAGTGGCAAACTGGGCTTCTGCAAACAAATTGACATTACTTCTTAGAGCAGTGCAGCCAGATATTTTCACTTTGACATAATAGCCGCACGTAATTCCCCTTTTCAAGCTCTGAGTTACCTTTTTGACAGCCTCTGCATGAGGCACTAAATTTGCTTCTGACTGATTGAGGCCAAGTAAATTGCAAATCACACTGTCTCATCTAGGAATTCATGAGTTTTCAGCTCTGTGAAAGTATTCCACCTTCATGAATTGACCATAAGTTTGCTGGAAAGAAGATTCAGGTTTGACAAAATCAGATTTTCTATGTATTGATTTAATAATTTTAAAGTAGAAAATATCTTCTCTGAGCATAATGGCAACACTTAAATGAACTGGTTACATTTCCAGTAGAATTTTCATGAAAGGCTATGAGCCTAATTGGGAATATAAAGTTCAAAGTATGACTTGTTCCCTTCTCCTGGTACAGAACTTCAGTTCTTTAAAAAGCCCAGAATGGCCCATTACTTTAAAAGTATTGTTTTATGAAGCAAATTATTTAGCTGTATATTTGGGTTTGGGTTCTCCTTGTTGTTGTTATTCCTCATGAAGCAGCCCAGCTTTCTTCCAGTCCTTAGCCTGTCATTTCTTTTATACATCAAGTTTTCCACTGCCAGGATGTGTCATACCTCACCCACTCAGTTGTCCTGGGTAGTTCTGGGTTGGTTTTCTGTGGCTGCAATTGTCTTCCTGCCCATGAGATGATAATCATACGTCCCCCTTAATAGCATGTATAGCTAGTACTTTCCTTCATTATTGGGAAAGTTTTTATCACACCTTTATCTTTTAGTCAGAGGCTGGACTAAAAATTTTATTGAGACAGATGTAGTAGTAGCAGAGATCCCAGCCAGAGACAGATTGAACATAGAAGTAATATGGGAGCCAGGACTCTGTGAGTGAAAGCTGTTTTCTGTGCATAGTTTTGGAGGGAACTGTCTGATGTACAGGTATTAAACAGACCATCTCCCATCTTTCAAGGAGGACACAATTCGCTGCTTGGCTAGTTTTCACTTTCTTAGGATATTTTCATGCAAGGTAACTACCAATATCCAGCAAAAGAAGGGTTGTTTGGGGCTTTTTAAAGTGTTGTAACACCCCTGTGGCATAACACAGTAACTGCTATTTTTCCTATGATGTCCTTCAGGAAGTGTCTGTGTGACAAGAAAGCCACTTAACAATGAAAAAATTCACATTGTTTGATTTTGTAAATGATAATTCACTGCAAATTGGAGAGACTTCATGGATACAGGACCTTCCCTGTGATGACAATGAACTAGAAAGACTTCTGAAACCTAATGAGCACGTACTAGTTAACTGGCCTGTGGGAGAAAGAAAGACAGAAAAGCACCTGGTGAAAGTTGTGTACATGAGTGGTGAGTGCAGTTCCAGAACATTTGTCTGATATGTAATCTGCTTTTAAGGTATAGTTTCCTGATTGTGCTTTGGCCTTTTTCCTTTCCATCACTTCAGATGACCCCCAAGAGCTGGTGGAAATGATGCAAAAGATACTACGAGCAGATGAAATTACAAAAATACAAGTCCTTGGAAAAGGCAAGAGGAAGAGGATAGAAATGATATTCTCAGAAAGTGAGGACAGTGACCTGGATAAAGAAAAGGTGAGTTCCTGTCTTTCTTTGCCTGATATTGGCAGGTCTGTAAAGGAATGAAACAGGCTGTAACTATTGATCCTTTATGATATAACACACAAAAGATGTATGGTGAAGGTAGGAATACAGGCAGCCTTCACATGGTACCTCAGCACAATAACCTGCCAGAGTAATTATTTAGGCAAATGGATTTTGTCCTTTTCTGTGTCAAGAGGAGAGTGTTATTCAAGGCTTTGATGCTCTGTAGCTCCATTGCATTTTCCCCTCTAAGACAGAAATCTGACTAGTGCACAAAAAAGGGAAGGGACCAGGTTTTCTGAGGTGTGCATTGTGCTGAGATCTGCGGTGACAAAATATAGGCAAGGAAAACATAAAAGTTAACAAAGTTACAAATACATTTTTAAAAAATACTAACCAAGAATGTCAAGTGCACAGTGAATAAAAATATATGGTATATTATAAAATATTGTAATGAAAGGCTCTACAGGAATGGAAAGGCACTGTTATGCACTTGTTTACAGGGGAAGATGATGAAACATATAAAAAGAAAGAAATCATTGCAGGCATCTGCTCCTGCCAACATCCTGAGTCAACTTGAAACATCTTTAATTAACAAACAGGTAAAGATCCATTTTCATCAATTTTAATGTATTAAGCAAAAGCAATCTTAAATGTATTTTTGAGGGGGACAAGGGATTTTTGCCATAGTGAAGTTAACAGTTATAAAAGATGCTACTTTGGAAAACTGATGGATACAGAACAGAGACAAAGGTTACATATTACCTAACAGTTACATATTACACTGATCTTTCATTTTTAATTTTAATAGGAATATTAATAGCTGTGTTTGGTAACAGTTTTTCTTAAAATGCACTGAGTCTGTTTATACAAGACAATTTTTTGATTTAGCCAGATATTTTAATGTGAGTTTTGATGCTCTGATTTTATGTTGTTGCTGTAGATATCACAGTTGTTTGGCTGTTTTTTCAGAGAGAACCATATTCAGGAAGCAACTTTCTGTACAGTGAAAGTAGCAGTGATGATGAAGAGCCTTTATTTCAGCTCTCCAAGGTAGAACTATGTGCCAAAATTAAAAGTCTCAAGAGGAAGCTGACAGATACCATGAGAGAAAACTGCCGCCTAAGGCAGTCTCTGGTGATGCTTCAAGGTAAAATTGGGAATATTTTGATGAAGAGGAAAGCCTGAAGGTCAGGAAAAGCTTGATTTATAAGAGGCCATTTGGATGGGAATTATGGATGCTCAAGCACCTGACATGATCAAGGCCTACCATTAGCATCAAAGTCTGTGATACATGGCAGCATTTGATTCCAGCAGCACTTACTGTCTTACACAGAGGCCATGCAATCATAGAGTTAGACACAAAAAAATCTGTCTAAATCCTGCCAGTTGTTCCCAACAGAGCCTTTCTGTATGCTGTGTAACCATTGGCTAAGCTCAAATGCTTCACTGACCAGTCCAGCTAACCTTATTTACTAGCAGTCTTTCTTGATCAATTGATATTTTATTTAATCTGAAATTACTTAATTTCTAATTACTTTGGTTATTCCTCATTACTGAGGAATCTGAGTTAGTTTCAGATGCACTGAATTTAATTCTTTCCCAGAGATGAAATATTTTGTTCTTTTGTAAATTAATCCTTCATCTCTTAGTGCTCATCTCTGAAGTGCCTCTCACTTGTCCCTGTCCCTTACTGAGGCAGCCAAAACTGAATCCAAAATTTCAAACTGTTAGTGAATGAATAAGGTTTAAAGAGGATTTACTCCTTCCCTTGCCAGCTACAGTCTGGTATCTGGTTTTGGGTTTTTTTTGTCAGATGATTTGGCAACTGTTTACCAATTTCATTGCCCACTGGACTGCATTTCTTATATTATTCATCTTGGTTTGAATCATTCAGCTTCACTTTTTAAAATATTACTTGTAAACCTTTTCTTAGCATCTAACAACTTTTCTCGTACATTTAAGTCAATTTTCCTTGCATTTTGAGCAATTATATTTGTCTTTTACAGTATTTTCTGTAATTTAGTGATTCTGTATCTTGCTGATACGTATCTCTTGCATCCTTTTTGCTCTGCATTGAGTCTTCTTAATGGATGCAATAAAATTTTATATTTGAAAATATTACTTTGAGGAAAGGTTATTTAAAACATATTCTCTATAGATTTTTAAAAAAGGGAAAAGCCTCTGCAGTCTGTGTAACTTCTCTGAAGAAAAAAGAAATCAGACATCACTTATCCTTTTTTATTCAATAGCTTTATGGACTTGTAGAGATTGTGGGATTGTAAAAAGAAAAATAGTCTGTTTTGTACCATGATGGGTATAAACAAATAGTTCCTCTTAGTCTTGCACTGAACTGATCTATTCTAGAAACTGAGGCCTGATGATCATGGGTGGGGACAACAGAATGGCACAAAAGCCTTTGAAAGAAAAGGAAAAAAGTATATTGAAATGTCTTTGCTGACTACGTTGAGTCTTTCACATTATGACAGGAGTCTAATTGCAAAAATATACCTGCTTATGTAATTGGAGTCTGAAAGCTTCAATTACTGTTTTACCCCTCACTTTTCATCTGATTTCAGTGTTGCCACAGGCAGTCACTCATTTTGAGGAACTGGTAGGGATGGCTGAAGCACTGCTGAAAGGGGGAGTGACATCATCTACGTCCAGTCTGCATCCACATGCTGTTTGGAAGGCATCTCACAATCCATTAGCAGATTCCTATGCAGCTATGCATAGTAACTCCAGCTCACCAATAACTTTGAACGTGGAAGATGAGGAGCAACAGACTGAAAAACAGGTCAGTTAAAAGGCAATTTCAGGCATAAAACTTTATACATAATAAACTTTACTGCTATAGCACAATATAAAAAATCAGCGTCAGTAAAATAATTTGTCATCATTGTGTTGATAACATGACTAATAAGCTCCTTTTGTGCAGAGTGCTCTTTCCATGAGAAGCATTAGGTTTCATTCAGTTTCCTGTACACTCTCAAATTCACTTTAATTTCAGTGACCTTGCATATCTGTGGCTAAGGGCAGAATGTGGATGCATGAAGAAAATACCAAGATCCAGGGATAAATTCCAGCCTAATGGTTTGGATGCCAAAGGGGAATGGTAGTATTTCAAAAATAATCTAAGAAGAATACCAGCAGTCTGTTCAAACTGTTAATTTGTAATTGGAGGCTGGTGTTCCAGACACTGGCCAGCAGTTAAGTAGAAATACATGTATACAGAGATACTGAGTAAAGAATTCTCTGCAATTTCTCTGCAATTATAACAGAACATGATTGAGAAATCTAAGACACAGAGGCTGTACATGAAAAAATGAAGGCACAACCAAAAGAATGATTCTAGCTTCTGCATTCACAATTTACATAAACATTATTATGCACTGGTTCATGCTAATCCATGCAAATCATTCTTGTGTGTTGTCATGGGGTGCTAAAATCCAAAGAAGTCTGTTAAGAATTATCAAGGTATGTTTTGACTGCATATTGCAATACACAAAATTTGACCTAACGTCTTCAAAGAAATAAAAAGACTTGCTTTTCTAAGCAACCTGCCTTACTTTGTAGAGGTAGCTCAAAATTGCCTGTTAGGAGAGTTGAAATTCTTAGGCTGTACCACTGCTGCATGCAGAAGCCACTCTCAAAGCCCAGGACCAGATGTCACAGTTCTTAGGGCATGCCTGCTCGGAGGCAGGAATATTAGCTTGGGCGTAGTGCCATGCTGCCAAGGCAGTACAGAAACCATGCCAGAACTGGACCACAGCCAGCCTGCATGCAGTGCAAGCAGAAGGGTTTTGCTATGTCTGAACATGTCCTGCCTCCACTAGTGAGGAATAAGGATTGCCTGGTGAAGGGTTTGCTAGGATGCATGGGATCCTTAGTCTGCCCCACACTTCCTTCTGGAACACAATCAAGCTGTGTGTGTAGTCCCAAATGCTGAGTGGTATGCAAGTGTGGCGTTATCTCAAGCACACTGTCTGCAGAGATTACTTTTGAAAATGTGGTTTAAAAATAGAAAATGAAAAAGATATTTCAGTGGTAATACTATATAATATTTCTAGAAAACTGCAATAGTTATGCCTATGACCAATTTTGTTTTCCAGTTCAAGATCGAAAAGTGGCAGATTGCACTTTGTAACAAGAGCAAACCTCAAAAATTTATAAATGACTTGATGCAAGCACTTTATACACATGAATACATGGCTACACACAGCCTGACAGGTGCAAAGTCCTCCTCTTCAAAGGATAAAGCGGCAAAACCAGCTATGAATCAGAATGAAGTTCAGGAAATCATAGGTGATGACTTGTTAATGTTACTCAATGTGGCTCTGACTTGACAGGGGGCTTTCTCCGAGGGAGGGGCTGTCATGCTTAACAGCTGGTCTGCTCAGGTGATGAGCTGTTTCCTATTTCCTTCTTCAGCTACATGCTTTTTGGAACCATCTGTTAAAATTACTGCCAGTGAAATGCTATGTAGTAGTATTTCTATTGCATGAATTCTGTGTGTTTTATTCAGGTGACCCCTCAGGCACAGTGATACTGTAAATTTTTTTAGCCCTTGCAAGGTTGATGCCTTGGTGGAACTACCTAACAACAGAGGCTAAACAAAATTAAGATAATAAAAGTGGCTATATTTATTGAAGGGCCTTCAGGTGCAATAGGGCAGTTAAAGCCCCCAGGGGCTACACCCAAAATGGATGAGGAGGTCACGGGTTTTCATACTTTTATAAGTTTGGTCTACTTGCATATCAGGGGTTAATCCTCCAATTACAGCTTTAGGTAATGAAGTCATTTACCCCAAGTTTGCTCCCCCCCAACTCACTGTTGTTTACATTTCTCGGGGCCTGAGACAGTGAAGTGTCCTTGAGTTTTAGGCCTAGAGAGGATTTGTTTTGTCTGACCAAAATGGGAGAACAGTAGCTAACACTGTATATGCAGTTTAGAATTATACACTAAAGAATTACAGGATATGAAAAATAAAAAAGCTAAAATCCTAAGGCATCAAAGTTAACCTGCAACAGTCAAACTTTGAGTGTGATGATAACAGATAAGGGAAGGCAAAAAGAGGACACACTTGGATCAAATTTAAAATTATGTCTGCTGTGTTTTGAAGTTCAGTGAATGTTATGAATTCTGACATTTTAAATAGCGCTAGAGGCAAAATGAGACTGTATAGAAGACAGAAATAGTGATCAGAGAAGCAAGCAAAATTTGGTTTATGCTGAGGTTTAAGGCAGAAAATATTTGGTGCATAGGACAGAAAACAATTTCAGATGGAAGCAGCAGCTTGAAAGAAAACAGTATTTTGTGAGCATATGAAGCCAAATTTTTTATTGGATTCACACCTATAACTAAATACTAGAACAATATAGCCTTAATTCCTGTACTATAATCCTTTCCCCATTGCCATTCCCTTGGACTTCTGCAGTTCTCTTGGTTCCTTTCTCACCTTAGCTCCAGTTCCTGTACATTAGTACAGTTTTGTTGAAGTTAGCCAGCAGTTTCAAAAGTTACCAGTTGCAAAAACCTTTTTTCCTTAAGAACTTTGTTAGAGAAAAAGGCCCAAAATCAAGAGAGATAAAAAGAAAGAGTGTGTAGGATGGTAAAAATATATTTAGAGGCAGTAAGATGAGACAGTTTTGGAATGACATATAAGAAAAATGAAAAAGATTTAATGGGATGAGAAATATGGTTGGATTCAATAGTCTTTTTCAATCTAAATGATTTTATGATTCTAAATCCTACTAGTGTCTAGGCAAAACTGAAAAGGGAAGCAGAGAAGGTAATCAGGACATGGAATGCAGCATGTTGTGGAGAATTCAGTGACAAAGCCTCTAGAGAAATCAAAGAACTTTGTTAAGGTAGAAGAGAATACTCTGGATTTTCAACAGAAAAGTGTCAACATTATACAAGAGAAAAAGAAAAATTAGAAGGAAGATTGGGAGTTCTAGGACTGTAGAAAATGAGTTAGTAGATCAGATTATTTAAAGAAGATGGAAATTGTAGGACTTCAAAATAAAATAAAATGAAAGGGCAGGGAAAATAAGGGGAGGGAAGATGATGGAAAAGAAGGGAGCAGGAATCGCATTCCTCATGTTGAGTCCTGTTACTATTGCATTCAAAAAATGTAGCCAGGCAAAACAGAAGGGAATTTTTTAGAAAAAGTGACATCACCTGCAAATGAAAATTACTGAGGAAAAAAAAAAAGTAAGATTCAGAGGCATAAGGACTGATGAGGATAGGAAAAGGACTCTGATCAAGAACAGAACATAAGGACAGAGGATTAGTGAGTACAAATAACTCACTGCAGAAGCCCTTGTGGCCCTGGAGTTCCTTTTGAGTCTGCCAAGAGCAGGCACACCAATATGGAAGGCACAAAGGAAAACAGGAGCTAGCATGTGCAAAATCTATGAAGGAGTTTGTAAAGACAGTGAAGTAACTAGCGTGGAAGCTGAAGTAGCTGGAACTTTAAAAGCTGAAAGAAGTATATTTTAGATCACATATCTCTTGTTTCGCTGATTTGGAGGCTCCATATATTTATCATCTCTTTATTTTGCAGGAATCACGAAACAGTTGTTTCCAAACACAGATGATGCTTTAATAAGGCGAATGATGGGACAAAAACTGAACAATTGCACCAAGAAGCCAATTTTAAGCAAAGATCTTAACTCAGGTGCTTTTCAGAAACATAGCTTTTGGTAAGTCAAATTTTAAAAATGCCTGCAATGTGTAATTCTGTGTATTACTTCATAGTAACAAAATCTAAAAGCAGTCTTAAAATTCAGATGACAATATGTATTTACCTACTTGGTATATGCACTACCAAGTCAGTAAATACTTCCATAACCTTGTACAAAAAATTACATAATACAGAAGCAGTCCAGCTTAACATTACTCCACAAAAATAGTTATGAGTTCCAGACAAAGCAGCACAAGACTATTCAATTACAGGAAGAGAATACAGAAGTAAACACATGGAGTTGCTTTGCTGTCTATTTTAGATTTGGCATTATTTACCTTTCTTATTATTCTCTGGCACCCCAGAGACCAGTCAATTCCATTTTCATGTCACCTGTTGTGCCCCAATTAACCCACAAGTGAATATAAGGAAAATCACACCTCTTTGGTACATATTGATAAGAGTACTGTAGGATAGCTAAGCTGACAATCCTTTACTGCCAAAAGAGTCTAAATTATTGGGTCAGAGGAATTATTAAATAACATCTTACATATTATGTGCATTTTTGCCTTGTGAATGAAACTAATACAAAATTACCAAACTCATGCTTACGGTCGGTCAAGTCAGCCATTTGCACCACGCTGTTTGCACAGACACCAAATGTACAGATCACAGAATGGTTGAGCTGGAAGGGACCTCTGTAGGTTGGCTAGTCCAGCCCCTGCTACTCCAGGCAGAGTCACCTAGACCAGCTTGCTCAGGGCCACGAACAGTTTGGTTGAGTATCTGCAAAGAGGGACACTCCACCACCTCTCTGGGCACCCTGCGCCACTGCTCCACCACCCTCATGGTGTTTCCTGATTTTCAGACAGGACCTCCTGTGTTCCCATTTCTGCCCATTGCCTCTGGTTCTGCCACTGGGCACCACTAACAAGAGCCTCCATCTTCTTTACACTCTCCCATCAGCCATAGATAAGATCTGCTTGAGCCTTCTTGGAGGCTAAACAGGCCTGGCTGCCTCAGCCTCTCCTCAAGAACACGATAAAAAATGAGCAACGAACAGGAAAAGAAATTCAAATAGGGTGAGACAGAGAAAAGAGATTTGTGCTTACTTAGACTTTTTATAGTGAGCTAACATTTTTCTTCTTCCTGGTTCACTTATCTCCTGCTTGTTTTTAAAATCTGTATTTGCAACTGTAAGACACTTCATAAGAAAAAACCCAAAAACCAACACAACGAAACAAACAAAAAAACGCCAACAACAAAAACAAATAAAACCACCCCAAGATATTTGACTATGTTATGACACAAATGTTTGAAAAGTAGTAGTGCTTTGCTTCTAAAATTCCTTCCTAAGCTACCTGGTAGTACTCCATGGACCACAGTGGTCTGTGAATTATTACTTGAGAAATACTTACAGAATATCTGTTAGAAAAATCCACATACACAGGTTTTTCCATCTGGAAACAATAAACAAATGCACCAGCCTGGCAAAAATAAAGTTTACTATGTTAATGCTTTTCTCCTAGAGATGAGAAGACTTCGTAAGTCAAAGGTCCTGTGTATTTGTAACATACAGTGTGGAATGATTCACTCCAGTATTTTTCTTTGTCCTTAACACAGGCAGGAAAAATAACAGCACAAAATCAAAGATTTTGTCTTCTTTGAAAGTATTAAAATCTTAAATATTTTAAATCTTTATGTTCATCAGATGGATCCATAAATTTTGCTAGTTCCTGAGTCTTCTAGTATACACAGTATTCCTGAAGCCTTGATAGGAGGACCTTGACTATACTAAAACAATTCTGGGTTGTTATTTAATACTGCATATAGACATTCCAATTTAAACTTGGTATTTTAAAAATGCCTTTATGTCTGTTATTGATCAGTATTTATGTAAAATCCAGTCCAACATCCATTGTAACCAATTCAATATTGCCTGAATAGTGTCTTTTGAACTGATGCATTTATAATGGATTTTTTTTACATCTGTTAAGTATTCCCTTACTGTCAAAGCAGTTAAGCACCATGGAAGTAATCAAGATAACTTGGTGATTCCTTTAGCTCAGATGACACACATATTCCCTGTAAGAAAAGTAAGACAATTTAAAAGTGCTCATAATCTCACTGTTACTCCTTCAGTCCACCTTCCAGCAATGAAGTACAGAGAGGAGTAGAGAAAATCCTGTTGTGCAGTACCTTTAGTAACCACTTACACACACAAGTTACTAACTTTAAAAACTGGGGATACTGCAGCTTTTATATCCTCCCTTGCTGCTATTTCTTCCTCCTCCACCTTTCCCCAGAGTACAATTATGTTTGAAGAGAAGAAATGTGGAGTCAAATCCAATGAGATAGACAAGTTTCCATCTCAGATCCATGAAGCCGAGGTGAAAAAAGGAAAAGGGGAATGTGGATGAAGAAAACTATTTAACTAGCTAATAAACAATGTCTGCAGCTCGGAAACTAAGAACAGTACTAATTGCACATTTAATGTTAAAATCTCAAACTTAGTTATAAATTGTCTTAACAGTGGTTCAACAGCTGCTCCTCAGGGCATCATCTCTTCGGCTGTTCCTCCTAGTACACAAGACCAGCAGGATGATGATTCACCAGCTGCTAATGCACAACTTCAGCAAAGTGACAGCTGCCCGACTCCTCCACCTCCCACCCCAGAAGGTCAGCAGGAGTGTCCCAAACCCACTTCTTCTAAGGTGGAGTCTCAACTCGCCAGCAGCTCACCAGCGCCCTCTCCCAACCAGGGTTGTGGACAGGATCTCAGGAATTCAAACAAGGAGTAACAGAAGGTATTTCATTCCAGCTCACATGCTCAACAGAGATTAAGAAGTAGTATAAAATAAAAAAATAAATAATATCTAAATTGTACTAGATATATGGTAGTGTCCAACAGTGGACAGAGATAGAAGCCTGAGAACTTTTTTCTCAAACAAATGAAAATCCCATAGTCTAGAAAAAAAATGAAGCCATATTAATATCTTTGGATTTAAGATATTATAAGATATATGCATGTTATGCAGTAATTCAAAAAACAAACTTGTACTGAAGAATACAAGTAGAGTTCCCCTTAGTTAGAAAAAAACATTATTTAAAGTACTACCAAAAGAATATATATGAGGAACCATGATTCCCTTGCTTTCACCTTGGCAGCTGAGGGAAAACTGCTTAACCGATCAAAGAAAGCTATCGTATATTAATGCAAAAAAGATACAGTGATATGGAGAGAAAATAGAGAGATTTCCTAGTGAAATGAAGACTGTGGCCCACACAGGAGTAGAAAGCACAGGGCCATGTGAGCAGAGAATAAGAAATAAAATAGATGTTTAAGGATGCCATTAACTTAGAAAACAAAAAAACTTTCTTAGGGCAATGAAACTACATCTTTCAATATATCCACAGGAAAGAAGCAGCTAATTTTTAACCTCTCAAAGTAGGACAGGCAATGGAAGAAGCCATGTTCCCTTGTAGCTCAGGGAAGAGTCCTCCAGGAAAGCCTGTTCAGTTGTGGAAGCCATTCTCCTGCAGGGATTCTGCTGCTGGTACTCTGCTGGTTCAGCAGCTCTTACTCTCTCTTCTTCCCTGACCATCAGGTCCATAGGATAAGGGTGCCTGGTCCCTCCAGCTGAGAAATAGAGATTTCATTAGAAGCAACTAGTTAAGGGCAGAGTTGCCAGCTTCTGCTTCCTGTGGTTTGATTTTGGTATGCTACCCCTTGCTTAGAGAAAGAGTGGACAGGCAGAATATTCCACATGGGACCAGAAAAATCCCAGTATCTGGGCAGTTCCCCTTGAGTTCTGACAGCGCTTCTCCCAGGAAGCAGCTGTCAGTCACACAAACCCTATACCAGCCTAAGGAGGAGGAGGGGAAGATACAGGCTCCCCAGGGAAGTGGTCACAGCACCAAGCCTGTCTGAGTTCAAGAAGTGTTTGGACAATGTTCTCGGCTACATGGTGATTCTTGGGGTGTCCTGCACAGGGCCAGGAGTTCAACTTGATGATTCTGATGGGTCCCCTCCAACTCAGCATATTCATGGTTCTATGATTTTCTTCCTTGCTGGCTGATTTCAGGTTGACAGTGTGCTGACACGGGAAGGAGAGAATGCTTGGGACTATAGCTTTCCTGTTTGAGTGTACTGCCCCCAGAACACAGAGTACTATTAGCTGAATCTATTTCAAACACGGCAAACAAGCAACTAATGAATCAGATTGGAAAAATGAAATTATATAAAGTTGAAGAAATCTAGCTTGATTTAAGGAGGATTTCAGGACTTCTGAGTTACACCCTAATAATATTATAGAAATAATATTAGGGTGAACACTGAAAAAAAAATCGGAAGATAAGGTTATCAGCCAAATACCCCTGAAGGGAAGTGCTGCAAATCCAACTGTGCTAGAGCAAGGCACTAATTGAATGCACTGTAGAGAGGAATTTTGTGTGGGCTGGGGTACAAATTAAGTGATTTGCCACCCTTTTTCATCTCTCACCTAATAATTCCATGTAGATAGGATCAGGTATCAGAAAGCAGGTATGAAATATGTTAGTTCTATCTCATGCTATTAACTACCATCCATAAAATGTAACAGAAGAACGTTTGCTATTATGTAAATTTTGTATATGTAATTGTATGTACAGCATATGTAATAATGTATATAGTTAATCGTATTTTTGAAGCAAATTTCTATCAAATAAATTGAAACATTACTACGTCTTAGTGCTGTTTTATTGTGCTCACTATCTTCTGGGCCTTTTGTTACATCAGCCTCTGTTGTACACCTTAACATACAAGGTTGGGGCTTTTCTCTCACTCATTTTTGGGTTTTTTTCTTTAATAACTGTTCTGAAGCCAGCTTCTGTAAAGCTCATCATTTTACCTGGGGCTGGCCCACCTCACAAGGGCACTCTAAGCTCAAAGCTGTCACAGTTGTGCACACAGCTGTCACTGCTGTTGTGCAGTTCGGGAGGTGTCGGAGCCCTTGGGCAGCGCTGCAGATCCCGCTGGACTTTGTGCTTTTCTATTCTGCTGGCTTTGAAAGTTGTCAAGGGAAAACCAGTGGGGCTGGCAGATCACCACAAAAACTGTAGGAGGAGTTTCATGGTAGGGTGGAGGGCCTGCTCCCAGGCATGACCCAGGGAGATAGGTGGGTATTCTGGACAACAGGAATAACAAAAAGAAGGAGATATTTTAATGTTTTAACAAGGGATAAAACGAGCTGCAAAAAGACCATTCCTTCCTCTTGCTAAAGTACAGAAACAGTGTTATCCCACTGGATGAAAGGAGGTAAGTAATGGTATAGTTACACAACTATAACGTTAACAAAAGGGCCATATCTCTTGCAGTATGACCAGAAAGGAACGAAATACAACTGGTTTTTCAAAATGACCTTGACACACACTGAGAACACAGAATTGAAGACTAGATAATCACAGATTAGAAACTTCAGAAGTAATAGAAAGGGAGATCAGAACAGCATAATGGTGCTTCTCCCAAAATTTTCATTAAAATAAAAATTAATTGGTGATATGTAAATATGTGGTGCTCCCAAGTGTAAAATTCTTCTGATACGAGTGACAGAGGACACTTTATTTGGAGTCTTCAGAATGGGAGAAGACTGATGGCTGCTGCAGAAGAAACTAACAGCTGTAGTGGCATTAGACTATGGCATTTAGTGACTGGAGACTTACTACTGTAATGGTAAGCAATACTAAAACTAATAATTTGAACTATGTATTTATATTACTGCATATTAGATTGAAATTGAACATTACCGTGGAAAAAAATTTGGTGTTTATCATCAAGTGCTCAGAAGAGCACTTGTTTTCTAAGGTGGGAAGAACATTGAGATATGTGAAGAGTAGGATAAAAATCTTGCTGAAAAAGTATACTGTTGAATAAATCAGGGAGTTTAATGCATGTTGAGTTCCTGTCCCCTGTTATTAGGGTATACAGATAGGAGTAAAAAAACCAAAACCACTAGATATCTAAATTTTCTAGATCAAGAGTAAGTGGCAGTATGCCATTTTGATACAAGAGGGAAATCAATGGTTATGAATGCAATCAATGTTTCATTTAAGGAAGCAAGGAGAGAAGCAAGAATGTTGAAATATGTTTGAATTAGAATCATAGAATTGTTCGAGTTGGAAGGGACCTTAAAGATCATCTTGTTCCAAACTCCCTGTCATGGGCAGAGACATCTTCCACTACACCAGGCTGCTCAAAGCTCCATCCAACCTGGCTTTGAACACTTCCAGGGATAGGACATCCACAATTTTTCTGGGCAACCTGTTCCTAATTGCCTTACCACCCTCAGTAAGGAATTTCTTCCTAATGTTATTTAATCTAAACTTACTCTATGATTAAGGGCACATAGTGAATATGTGGAATTAGTTTCTAGAGAGCATTACTGAGTTTATAATGACAGTCTGCTCTGAAACAGCTTCCATATCCTATATGGTATCTAGACTGCATTTGGAGATTTGGACTTGGAGATCTCATGAAGAACTCACAAAAACCCCTGCTTCTCCTTACCTCACCTCCCCTAGCCTCCCCAACAAGTTCTGCATAAGAATATTCCTAAGCTGGCCCAAAGTCTGAACACTGTTCTTTCATGGGAATTAGATGAAATACACAAATTTTGGAATTCAGAGTTTTGTTAGCATATTGGAAATTACTGCATGGCAATTCCCTTACTATTTTTCTTCCTTAACTGTATTGTTTACATAAAAGGAGGAATTTTGGACAGGTCATTGCAAGCATTTACATGAATGACTACTGAAAGATTTGTATTTAAATGAGCATCATTTGCATAAGGTCTCAGAGTCTGGAAAAATAATGCCACCTTGCTGCCCTAGTAACTTTTTACTACAGCTTATCGTATTTTTTATTCTCAAGAATCAAATGCAAATGCAACCTACAAACAGAATGACTGCTATCAATGTTCCATTAGCAAATTCAAGTTACAAATGTAAAATATTAAAAGTCTGGGCAGCTACAATGACTTTCCAAGTGGCAGTCAGGTTTCCATTATTTTAATAATGAAATAAAACTAGCCTGTTTTGTTTATACAGTCTGACAAGAGTGATTAAGTCATACAACTGTTAATGAGTATATAACTAGTAGATACAACTAGCAACTCAGAATGTCTATCTCCTGTCATAAAGCTGTTTTTTTACTGATATGGAAAGAGGCTTAAAACTGACAGTAGTAACTCTGTGTTTTCAAGAAAAATAAGAGCACTAATTAATCCTTAGAGTATGTGATATGTTATTGCTGATAGTTGTTTATTCTCTCATATTAAGACCAAAATTTAACATGCAACCTTGAACTCCTTCTCTCCCGTGTTCACAGGATTTGATAAGCACACACCAGTGAAGTGCTTTGAGGGTGTGCAAGCAGCTCTTTTATACTGACACGCAACTCACGGGTGACATCTACACTGCTCAGCTTACTCAAAGCCAATGCACTGAGTAAAGATGATTCATATAGAGTTTTACTTCGGGTGGCAAGAAGTAACTACATGAAGAAGCACGAGAGCAGTAGCAGATAAATAGCAAGAATCATGGGCATGGAGGTCCGAGTGATGTTTCCTCAATCATGGGAGTGAGTGGGCATCGATAGGACAAGTCAATACTTGTTGGCAGAACCTGTGTTGGTGACAAGGATTTAAGTTGTATGACCATGGGACCCTGCTTGCAAATCACCATCCGCTTGACAAAGATGAGATCCACCTCACTAAGCAGGGCAAAGCTATTTTTACCAGTAGGATCACTGACCACATAAGCAGGGATTTAAACTAAGAATTACAGGAGAGAGTAACCAGCAGCCTTGTGGGGGACTGATGGACACAGAAAAAGCAAATGGCATGGGGGGATGGGGCAGGAACAGAGCACAAAACCAAGAAGATGGGGCTTAGGAGAGGTCACCTTCAGCTCTTGCATGTAAGCAAAGAAATGTCTACAAGACACCATAATGGAGAAATCTCCCAATCCTTTCTAGATAGGAGCAGCCTCGTGTTCACAAGCTGTGATCCTAATGTGGGAGTTCAACCATTCAGATACTTGCTGGAGGGACAACACAGCACGACATAAGCAATCCAGAAGGCTTCTGGAGTGCAGTGGTAACTTCTTTCAAGTCATAAAGGAGTCAACAAGGACCAATAACGAGCAACGCTTTGTTTGCATACTCATGGGGGGATTGTTGGGAATGTAAAGCTCAAGGCAACCTTAGCCACAGTGAGCATGAGATGGTGGAGCTCTGGATCTTGAGGGGAGGTGAAGTATAAAAAGCAGGCTCACAGCCCTGGAGAGTGAATTTTGGCCTCTTCAAAGATCTGCCTGGAAGACCCCCATGGGATATAGCCCTGGAGGGAAGAGGGGCCCAAGAAAGCTGGTTAATATTTAAGGATCACTTCCTCCAAGCTCAAGAACAGTTCATCCCAGTGAATAGGAAGTTAGGCAAAAATGCCACAAGGCCTATGTAGATGAACAAGGAGTCCCTGGTCAAATTCAAACACAACCAGGAAGCATATAAAGGGTGAAAGCAAGGATGGCTAACCTGAGAGAAATACAGAAACATTGGTCAAGCAATGAAGTTAGGAAAGAAAAAGCATGACTAGAATGTGATCTAGCTAGGGATGTCAAAGACAACGCGTATGGCTTCTGTAAGTACATAGGTGACAAAAGGAAGCCTAAAAAAAATGTGGGCCCATTGCTAAGTGAGACAGATGATCTAGTGACAGTACATGCCTCAGTCTTCACTAGCAAGACCAGCCTTCAGGAATTCAGGTTCCAAAAATCAGGGAGAAAGGCTGGACCAAGAGAGATCTACCCTTGGGGGGAGAGGATCAAGCCAGCAAAAACATTAGCAAACTGGGCATATGTATGCTAAGTCTAGGAGCCCCGACAGGATGCACCAACAGCTACTGAGGGCACTGACAGATGTCATGGTGAGATCACTCTCAATTATCTTTCATGGACCATGGTGTCCAGGGCTGGTGCCTGAGGCTGGAGGAAAGCAAATGCCACCTCCATCTTCAAGAGGGGCAGGAAGGAGGAAGGCAGTAAGAACCACAGGCCAGTTAGCCTCATCCTGATCCCTGGGAAAGCAATGAAGCAGCCAATCCCAGTAACCATTTCCAGGCCTCCCAGTGACAAGAAAATCATTGAGTTGTCAGTATGCCATTACCAAGGGGAAATCAGGCTTGACCAGCTTGACAAACTTCTACGATAAACTGAGTGCCCTGGTAGATGAGTGGAGCAATTGTGTATCTGGACTTCACCAGCGCCCTTGGCAGCGCCTCCCGTAAGATGTGCACGAAGGATCTCTGCAGATGCCTGGGCTGGATAAAGCACCGTGTGAAGAGGCTGAGCACTGGCAGGCTGAGCACGCACAGCACGGCGGAGCCCGCGGGACCGCGGCCCGGCCCGGCCCAGAGAGGCGATTTTACCGCTCCCGGCCCTGGCTGCCAGCCTCAAGAGCCGCTCTTCCTCCGCCTCCTCGTCCTCCTCCTCCCCCGGAAGCGGCGTGCGGGTTTCCCCCTCCGAGCAGGAACTCGCTGCAGCCCAGCCGAAGGCGGACGAGGGGAGGCGGGCAGAGCGGGAGAGCCCAGACGAAGGGAGGAGCCCGGAGCGCCGGCCGGGGGGCCGCGCCATGGGGCTGCCGCGGTAGCGCGGGCACCTGCCATGGGGCACGCTGGGCGCAGCGGCGGCACCTCCCGCTCCCGGCGAGCCGTGCCGCGCCCTCGCCCCGCCCCCGGGCCGCAGAGGAAGCGGGGCCGCGGCGGGCCGGGGCGTTGCTGCCCGCGGGGGCCGGCGGCGGGTGAGCGGGGCCGGGGCGCGGCGCGGGCGGGCCCGGCGGTTGCAGCAGCGCGGCGGGCGCGGGCGGGCCCGGCGAGCCGCAGCACGGCAGGCCCGGCGTGCGGAGCCCGCAGAGCCGTGTGCCGCGGGGCCGGGCGGGGACGGGCACGGGAGCGGGAACGTGAGTCAGCACCGCAGACCACGCCGTTGTTTGGGAGCAGGACGCTCAGCGCTCTGCCGCGGTCCTAGAGCGGCCCGAAGCAGCCGCAGCTGCTGAAAACGCCCGAGGTGCCCGCAGCTGTTACGGGCCGGCCTCGGCTGGAGCTCGGGTCTCGGCTCTTGCTGGGGTTTCAGGCTCAGGCGTGTCCTTGGGCTGCTACACTGCAGCTATGGCTGCTGGAGGAGTGTAGGTATTGGCATGCTTTGTAAATAAAGACACGTTTTGCATATTTGGAAAAGTACAGTAGCGTGATTCGAGTCAGAGTCGTTTATCACTTACGCTGGTGTCACTGATAATTGAGAGTGAATGATAGAGGCTTGTTGAATACAGATAGACTGCAAAGCCAAGGAGGGCATAAAATGGAAAATGATGTACAGTTAAACAAAACTTAGAAAGTGAAAGTATATAGTATGTTTTGTTTCTGTTTAGGTAATGGAGTCTCGTAGCTCTGACAACCATCACAACAGTCAGTCTCCAGCTTCTGAAAGTGAAGACGAGATTGAGTTCATTGGAGTAAGTAGATCTTGTAGTGGAAGTACACTGCTTGTTGGAAAAAATACGCTTTTAGTAGTCCAGCAGACAGGGGAGGGGTCTTCATTGACTCTGTTGATGATACTATTTCGATGTAAAGCATTACTCTTTAATATAATTTCATTTGTGAATGTTTGTGACAGATAACAACTTGATCTTAAAGGTTTATGTCCCCAAAAAACACCAAAAAACCCAGCCCTTTCTTGGAAGGGTGTAAGGTGATGTCAGTTGGTCCTGTAGTGAAATATGGTCTTGAGTATCCCAGCAGGTGAGGGGGGGATTACAGTGATCAGTGAGATATATGAGGGACTGTAGATAACTTTCCTGGTGATCATATTGCATAGCATTTTGCTTTATGAATAGTCCCAGTAAAGTTAAGGAATAAATCACTGCTCATTCTGCAAATCAATGTCATAATCACTGTACTCAATTTAGAAAAGGAAGGAAATAATGGGTTAGAGACTTTAAACAATCCTTTAAAAATGTGAGGCACTCTCTATTGTACAAAACCTAGTCTAATGATGACATGTGAATGTAACTTTAAGACACTTTTATGTGTTGGATATTCAAGAGAAGCAGAATGTTTTTCATGCTGCCTTCACTCGGGTCTCAATCTGTCATCAGTGAAGTGGTGCTGGATGGCAGGGTCACATAGAATCATAGAATTGGTTAGGTTGGAAAAGACCATTAAGATCATTGAGTCCAGCTATTAACCCAGCAGTAAACCATGTCCCTAGGAGCCACATCTACATATCTAAAGATGTTTTTCTTGAAGGAGCAAGTCAAGTTACTAAGGTCAAGTGATTAAATGATGTCAGTATTTTTAGCAGCTGTTTTTTTGTAGAATTGTCTCATTTTTGAACAGTATACTCAATAATAACTAGATTTCCCCCTCCCCTCCATTTTGTGTGGTGTTTGATTAAAGCCAAAGTTCAACATACAGAATTTCCGTGGCGGTGTTTAGGTGCTCAAGTATGAAGGATAGGTGGTTTTTTTTGCCAAAATTACAAGTAGTTGAGTATCTCTGAGATGTCTTAATCTTTTGATTTGGGCAAAATTGATTAATGAGTTCAAAGTTCATTATATACACAAAAGTATTCATGTGCATCTGCAGAGAAAGACTTGGGGTTGTTGGTGGATGAGCTGGCAATGTGCACTTGCAGCCCCGAAATTCCAGTGTGTCCTGGGCTGCATCCAAAGCAGCGTGGGCAGCAGGGTGAGGGAGGGGATTCTGTCCCTGTGCTCTGCTCTGCTGAGACCCCACCTGCAGTGCTGCACCCAGCTCTGGGGTCCCAGCACAGGAAGGACATGGAACTGTTGGAATGAGTCCAGAGGAGGGATGCCAAGATGATCAGAGGGATGGAGCACCTCTTCTATGAGGAAGGACTAAGAGAATTGGGATTGTTCAGCCTGGAAAAGAGAAGGCTTCAGTGTGACCTAATTTCAGCCTTCCAGCACCTGAAGGGAGCCTACAGAAAAGATGGAGAGGAGCTTTTAACAAGAGCTTATTGAGAGGACAAAGGGGAATGGCTTCAGATTGAGAGTAGGTTTAGGCTAGATGTTAGGAAGAAGTTTTTTTCTGTGAGGGTGGTGAGGCACTGGAACAGGTTGTTCAGAGAAGCTGTGGATGCCCCATTCCTGGGAGTGTTCAAGGCCGGGCTGGATGGAGCTCTGAGCAGCATGATCTAGTGGAAGGTGTCCCTGCCTGTGGCAGGGGTGTTGGGATGAGATGATCTTTCCAACCCAAACAATTCTATAACTCGGTGGTCATGACTGAATAAGCTTCATTTTCTTCAAACTGGGCAATGAACAAGGAAGCTAGTGTAGCTTGGAATGTGTAATGATTGAAGGGCTGCTGGAGCACCAAGAGCAGTAACAGAAAGAGAACTGAAACGAACTAAAATCAGCATTTCTGGCTACCATTTTTTTTTTCCTTGGCTTTGCCTGTGGATAATATGGATCCTTTGTGGTCCCAGTGACTATTGGTTCCAAGAGAGGCTGCTATATATAGGAAGATGACTCTGCTCAAATTTTGTGCAAAATTTATATCCTTAGGTGAGGAGCTTACTGTTTTAGCTGATGAATACAAGGGGGAAGGTATGTGACCCTGGTCATCACCTCATATCAGCAATATGTCTTCAGATCTCCCATTTGCTCCTCTGAGTGAAGGTGACTTTGGACTTTGCTAAAGGATTTCTGGACTGCTTGGCTAGCTTTAGATCATCCCATTTCCATATAATAAATGTGTATGACTGGAAACTTGTGCTCTTCATAAGTGTTATGGATGGATGCCTCCTGGTTACCTGCATGTCCTAAAGACCCAGTGCACAAGATGGTACTGTATAAATTGAATTAGAGAAGCCACTGGAGTATCCCAACCTGTGCTCATTTCGATAGAAAACAAGTAGTTGTAGGCCATGTGATCTGTGTTTTTCTTCCTTTTTCTCTCTCTTTTTTTTTTTTTCTTCTTGACAGTCAGATGTGGCTTTGGTGTGGGTTTTTTGTTTCTTTGATCTGTTTTTTCTTTGCGGTTTTGGGTTGTTTTTCTGTTTCATTCACTTAATTAATACTGTAGGACTATACTTTTTCTCCATCAAATAGGGACGTTTTGTCAATCTGCTGCTGCCAGATATTTTCAGCTTTTATAATCTCATTCACCCTCATTCAGGAAACTTAAAACTATTCTTCCATAATTTCCCACCTTTTAATTCTTCATTGCAACATATTTTGTCCATTTAAAATCATTACATTTTAAGTTTTGCATACCACCAGAGAAATATAATTTAATCTGCTGTGCAAGCTGTTACTCCAACTTTTTTAAGATAGGATGGTCTTGCCCCCATTTTGTTTACTTGGGTAAGGCAAGAGTGAAGAAATTCACAGGTCTAATGCCCTGTGAACAAATAGATAATTCCAGTTGGCACCAAAAGCACTGGACTTAGAGGAGAGTTAGTTAATATACCAAATCAAGTGATTCACTAAAGCATGGTACTTACCATTTAAAGGTTTTGCTTTCTTTCTCAAGATGTTAATTATTAGATATTCAGAATGAAGTATTTGTTTCTGTGACTTTCAGTTGCATCACAGCAGGAACTGAATAAAATGGTAGTGGTGTTAGGAAGCAAGTCTTTTATTTTTGCACCCATCCCAAGTCTGCCAGGGACTTGAATTTTTGTATTTGCTAGGTTAGAAAAATCAAAACTTGGTATGTGCATGTTGGTCAGTTCTCAGCAGTCTTAAAAGTTGGAAGTCTGCTGGGACAGAGATTTAGAACACAACAATTTGTGTCAATTTTTAAAAATTTATTTTAATGTAAACTTGTTCTATAATAATAAGTATGTTTACATGTGTATACACAGTTATGCTCACATAATTATTTGGCAAAGAGAAGTTTGTTGTCACATACATGAAAGCTAGATTCATGTTTTCTGTATGCAAGTGTGTGTATAATTATGCAGAAGTTTAATTGTGCTGTTTAAGTAAACTGGGTATTTGATGTGAATGCACATAAAGCCCAAAACAACAAACAAAGCACCTTGCATGGTGTGTCAGTGGACAAGGTGTCTGTTAGCTAGGCCTGATTATCCAAAGAACGAGTGAAATGAGGAAGGGCAGGAAAGAGATATCACAGTTCAGGGCTTTTGGAGAAGACTTTTGGAAGCAATAAAAATGAGCTTCACAGAACTGCTTGAGAAGAAACTGTCCTTGGAGATGAGTATGAGGCTTCATCTTTACCAGTCACCAGTTAAACAGATTTGATTGTATTTACAGTTAAATTGGGTACTTTGCATAGCATAGTGAAATTGCAGTTTTGTTGACTTAATGCTGATGCTTCCAGGCAAAGCTGTAAATAACAGCAGAGATGCCACAGCTGCCTGGAGAATTAAAAACCTAGAAATTCTTCTACTCATGGAAGTAGCTGTGACTTTTGTTTGTTGCATGACTGTTGGTTTGTGAGAAGAATGGCTTTTGAAGATTAGTTAGAGAAGTAATTTAGAAGTAAGGATGTTGGGGGTTTGGGGTTTTTTTGGTTGGGGGTTTGGGGTTTTTTTGGTTGGGTGTTTTTGTTTTGTTGTTGGTTGGTTGGTTCATGCATTTTTGGTTTTGGTGTGGGGGGTGGGGTTTAGTTTTTTTGAATGTGAAGGATCTGCTGCTAAGATGTGAAGAGTGAGCATATCTTAATGCTAGTACATCTGAATACTTTGTCTTTCTGGGTGCCAAGTATGCCAGTATAGTCAGCTAGAGAGGCCCCAGCTTTCAGCTGTTCATGGAGAGCTTGTCCATGTTGTTCTTGTGTAATCTCAGACTCTTGTGTGCCAAGGTTTACTCCCCCACTCATCCTGTGGGGAGTTACAAGTAGGATGAAGCTCTCTGATCCTCTGCTTCTTAACTCCCCTATAGTGACGGAATCCCCAGGGTTGGCACCGTCTTTGCATTACTATTTAGTTGAACCAGCTGGAAATAAAGTAATTAAAATTCTCATAACTTTCTGTTTAGGGCTTGTCTTGTGTGGAGGTGAGCAGTACACAAAAATTGCATAGAAAAGGCACAGAATTTGGAAGGAAAAAGAACATTTAATGTGTGCAAAAGACATTTAAACAAGTATAATAGTTGTGTTAAATTTATTGTTTCGGTCACTTGAACTTCTAGGCTTGAAAGCAAGTTACTCTGCATTTCAGCTGTCAATTTTGTAAGTTTTGATTAGTTGCTGAACCCTGGGAGTAAGAAAATAAGAAAAATCTCTGCCCTTGAAGAAGGTACAGCTGTTAGGATCAGAGCTGAGCATTTCGGAGCACATTATTGAACTGATTGGACAGTCAGGTGATCTGAGTGTGTCTTTGAACTCTTACTTGCTAACACCTGTTTAATAAAGGTTTATTTTTTTAAAAGTATTGCAGAGGCTGTCAGATTCCACAGAAGCAAATCTGAAGTGGATTTTTTAAAATATATTTCATTTAGGAAACCATGTTATCTTTATTTATTTAATCATAATAAGTTAAGCACTGTTTGGGGGTAACTGGAGGCTGGCAGCTTGGTTCATAGACGCTTTTGTCATCTGTCCAAGATTTCATCCCTCTTCTCCCCAGTGAGGCAGAGGACTGTTTATGCCTGGCCAGCTGAACAGCTCTACTGCCTTGAAAGGTGGAAGAATGTAAAGAATGAGATGCATTAAGAGCAGCAGAGAGGGTTCCATGCTGCTTTTCTCTCTGCTACTCATCATCAGGCAGTAGGTCTTCCCAGCCTGCTCTGCATAGCTGATTGTTAATATCTTAAAGAAACTGCCAATATATGGCAGAGATGGTACATTTTATCTCTGAGGAAGACAATTTAATGCTTTTGTGTGTGCGTTTTTAACACTTTTTTTCCAGGAGGGACCTCTAAGGCCTGTCCTTGAATGCATTGATCTTGTCAGCAGTGAGGATGAAGAACCTAACAGCAGTTCTTATTTTCATGTGAGTTTGTTGTAATCTATTTTATGACATCTTGGTTGAATAAAATAATTGCTTTTCTGTATTTTTTTCCTATCAGTGACTCTTCACAAAAGCCTTGTTAGATGTATTTTTAACAAGTACTAAATAACCAGTGTTGAAGTATTTTGATTTTTCTACCTGCTGTTTAGTGAAAAGCAAGAATACCAACACTTCATTTTTTCTGCCTCGAAATGGCCTTGGTACTTTTATTTGTCTTTCAGTCATCTTAACAAGTGTGTGAAAATAAAATGTCACTTTACATTCGGCCTCGGAAGTCAAAGTGTCCAGTTTCTAGCCTGGAAATATATCTGGTCTACTACCAGGCTTTTTCTTTCCAAAATAACTTTTTAGGAACAATTTATGGGTTGAATGACTTTATTCCAGTGACAGTCTGGTCTTAGCTCAGCCTAATCCTTTATAATCCGTTCTAAGAATGTATTTGTCAGAAGCAGGCTCATCAGTTTATCTATCCCCCAAATTTACTCTGCCTGCTCTGCAAGGCCTTTGAAAGGGATGCTGATAGACCCTTCCAGAGCTGGTTTTGGCAGCAGTGACTATCTTTTGACTTTTGTTTTCCTGTGTTGCAGTCGAGGATGTTTGTAATTAACCTGATTCTTAAAGAAAGGTGGATCTGCTGTACATGCACAGGGATGATTTCTAGAGCTTACTGTGTAAGAGGAGGAAAGTACAGTAATATGGTCTATCCCTTAGGCCAGAAGAAGCTAATGACCTGCCTTTCTGAAGATAGTAGGTGGTGCTAGAGCAAGAATAATAGCAGTTCTCAGTTTTTCAGATGAGCTGCATGTTGGCTTTGAAGTCAGGAGGGATTTTGTTTACTTAGAAGAACTTACTTAACTTTTTGTTTGTTGGAAACTTCCAGGATTCTCAGCATCCATGTTCCTCTACTGCTTAGTGAGGCTAATGTTTATGTTGAATTGCCTTGAATATGTTGAGGGGAGGGTTGTTTTTGTTTGTTTTTTAACAGAAGTTACAAATGCTGGTAAAAAGGACGAGAAAACTAGCAAGGTAGCTCATGGAACTTAGGATAAGAGTATCTTTACTGAGCTATGTCGTGATGCTTGGGCATCACTTGTCACTGTATTGGTGTCTGTTACTTAACAATCACCAAATAAGAGTTTAACTTTCCAATTGCAGAGAAATCCTAAGCGTAAGGATCACGTTGACTACCAGAAGGAACGAGTTGCATCAACCCTGGATCGTCTGGCACGCCATGTTGAAGTAGAGAAACAGCAAAAAGAAGAGAAAAACAAAGCCTTTAAGGTATTGGATGTGTTTTATTTTGGAAGAATTGCATAATAAAGGCCTTGTAGTCACAAGTGTCTTTGTTTTCACTACTGAGTAAACAAAATAATTGGTGAGGCATACCTGGAACTAGCAACTAGACTTCTGCTTCTGGGGCATCGTGTGAAACACAACATGGACTTCGTCTCTTCTGTGGCTTTTAACTGATCAATTTTCTAGACTTACTGCAGTTACTAAAGGGGGAAAAATTAAATTAATGAAAACCAATGGCAAGAACTTGTTCTCTTGTTTGTATATATAGCAGAGGAACCTTAGCATCAATTGTTCTGATATTCTGATAATTTCAATTAATTGAAAAATAACAGTTACCACAAACCACCATGCAGCAAGCCTCACTATTTTCCTGCTCTTGTCTGAGATTTTTGGGAAGCTGTTTGCCACATTAAATCTCTGTATCAGCGTATTTCATGGTGGGATAAAATTTTTAACATTTAAGGCATAATTTTAAAGTTGAGTCCTATTAGTTGCATTTTACAGCCATTTGAAAAGAATGTACTTTTTACTTTCATTACAAACTGGGAGATACAGTCAGTAGGCTTAATGGTAGGGCTGCTCTCGGTGGGAGCTGGACATCTGGAAGGAATGGGATTACAGGAACTTTATGGAATTGAACAGGGACAAATGTAAATCCAGAGTTGGCAAAATGCGCTGACTTCCCAGCCTAATTTTCTCAACACTGTTAACAGCTTTTAAGATCACATAATTGTACTGTAGTACCAGGTTGTTACAGTCCATGGTAAACTATGCAATTGCAGTACAACAGAGTGAAAGGCTAGATTAGATGTAAAACGAGGTAGCCTTGTTGTCTGGAGGCCTACATCCCCCTTCTGTCTCCTCCATGTTGAATTGGCAATCTGTTTATGTCTCCACATACAGTTTTTCAACTGTAAAGTGAAGTCAGAGATAATTGTTTAACTTCTAAAGCTATTAGAGAATAAAGGCTGAAAGATCCTTTTGTTAAAGAATATTTTCCTCCTGATTGGCTGTTTCCTCATAAGGTAATGCAAACTGCAGATTTAAATTCAAAGTGAAAATGCCTTTTCCCCCCCTTTTCCCCCCCTTTTCCCCCCCTTTTCCCTCCCCTTTCCCCCCCTTTTCCTTTCTTTTTCTATGACATTCCATTTTTATTGTATTGAATAGAAGTCATTTGAGTTTTAAGATTTTTTTTTCCCTCACTTAGGTTTTTGTGGGCATGTTTTTTAGGAGCCCGTATGTTAGTTTTGGGATACATACTTAATCTTTTTTCTTTTCTTTTTTTCAAATTTGATCCCAACATTGTCTGGTATGTTTTTTCCCTCAGGAGAAAGTTGATTCCCAATATGCTCATGGGTTGCAAGAATTAGAATTTATTCGGGAGCACAGTGATACAGAAGCTGCAAGGTTATGTGTGGACCAGTGGTTAAAAATGCCAGGTGAGAATAGAAAACTAAGTTTGAGTGATGGTTTCTAAGTCCTGCATGACAGAGCAGAACATGTGAAAATTTTGTTGAGTTTGCAGGTGCCTCATGCATAACCAAATCCTACAATATTAATTTTGCTATGGCACGTCATTTGAAAGTTCTTAAACACTTATTTACAGGAAAGCCATTCTTGTAACTCTCTGCTGCTTAGAAAATTAAAGATACGGAGTCTAAAAACCACTAAAGCAATGTTAATTATTTTTGTAAGCAAAGTTGCTACAAAGGAAAAATATTACTGTTGAACTGCTACTTAGGAAAGTGTAAGTAAGTGTAACTTCACAGTGTTTAATAAATTTAAAATACTGCCTGGAGGACCTAGAGGAAGGGTGTCAAAGGGTTTGAAAAGTGATACTGCTGGCAATTGAAGAGACAGTGAAAGAGCCGACTTACTGTAGTAGAATTGAAGGACAGTGAGTGCGTTGTTAGTTTGCTTTTAAGAATCACTACAATTTGATTTTGTAATGCTTTAGGGCTTGTATGTTATTTTGTTTGTTTCCTTAAGGCTCTGTAATTCAGCATCTGGTTAAGTGCTTTGTTTTGTAACACAGGTCTGAAACCAGGCTCTGTTAATGGTGGAAGAAGGGGTGGTTACAAGAGGGCAGGTCAGACTCGAATCAGCAGCAGTCCCAAATACTGTCCTGTGATGCATTGCAACAGACAGTTTGATAATGTACATCTTCTTCTTGGTCACCTTCAAAGGTAAGGACATATTCTGCAAGAGTTCAGTGCAAGGAATAATAATGAAAGAATATGCTCTAACTTAGGATATCAGCATCAAGTCTGCTTCAAACTGCCTTTACTGACAAAGCTTCATTTTTGAGAGCCGATAAATATGTTACAATTTACATAGATGAGCTTCATGGGGGGTTTTTTGTTGGTTTGGTCTTTTACTTGGTGTGCGTGGTTTGTTTTTTTATTCAGAATTGATGTCTTCCTCTTGTTGGGCATTTTTTAATATATGGGGTTTTTTGAGAAGTAAGATTTCTGTACATCAGTTTAGTTGTATCTTTATCCAAACTTGAAATAAAGCAAAAGGCTACGTTACACAATGTGATGGTGAGGTAAAAAGAAAAGCCCCTAATGTAGGGAAAGAGGCTGTCTGTTCCTCGCTGATCTTGCTAGTCAGTACTCTGTGCCTGTGTTCGTTTCCAGCAGATACTGCCTTTTAACTACTGAATGTGTCCATGGGCAAGATGGTGAGAAGTTGAAGGGAGTGTCATGGGTTAACCCTCCATAGGTAGCTCAGCCCCACACAGCTGCTCACTCACTCACTCACCAAAGTGGGATGTGGAAGAGGGAAGGGTAAAAGTGATAAGACTCTGGGCTGTGGTAAAAACAGTTTAATAAGTAAAGCAAAAGCTGCATGCACATGGAAGCAGGATGAGGAATCGACAGGCAGAGCTCTATCACACATGATAGTTACTTGGAGTGATGGCATTTGTCTTCCCAATTGTCTCCCCTTCCTCCTCCACCCAATTTTTATTGCTGAGCATGATGTCTTATGCTATGGGATGTCCCTTTGGCCAGTTGAGGTCAGCTGTCCCAGCTGTGTCTCCCAACATCTCCTTGCTGGTGGGACAGTCTAAAAACAGAGAGGACCTTGACACTGTTCAAGCACTGCTCAGCAATAACTAAAGCTTATCTGTGCTATCAACACTGTTGTTCATAAATCCAAAACACGCAACAACCATACAAGCTGCTACAAAAAATGAACTCCATCCCAACCAGAACTAGTACAGGGAGGTAAAAATAAATAAATTATAAAAACGTCTATGTAGTTCTCTTGAAAGCAGTATGATTTCTCTCCAGAGTGGCCATTTTAACAGGTACGATGCAGGGAGAATCATCTTTGTACATACTTCAGCTATACTTCAGGATACTTCAGCTGATACAGTTCATAATAGGGGAAGTAAGGAATTTTTACAGTTTAGGTTGGTTAGATAGGGGTTTTGTCCGATAGCTTCAAAGAGCAGAATTTTTTCAGTTTAAAAAAAGCTATTTAACTGTTTAGAGGGGACTAGTTTGCTAATTATTTCTTCTTCTCCAGGTTTGATCATTCTCCTTGTGACCCAACAGTCACATTACATGGACCCCCACATAATGCTGTTGCCTGTGTGATATGCTGTGAAAGATTTTCAACCCCTCAGCAGTACAGTGATCATCTTTTATCTAAGGCAAGATCATAAGGATAAGTAACTCACCTGATTGAGTGTAGTAGAGTGTTTAAGACTTAAAGTTATGTATTGATTTTTGGTGGGGTTTTTTGTTGGGTTTCTTTTTTAACCCTCTTAGTCTTCCCTCTCTTTTACTTCAAGATGGTTTTTTCTTACTCTGCTGTGTTTCAAACACCTAGTGTAGCCTGACAGTATTCCCTTTAGATGTGACCATTAGGTTGTATCTTTGGGTATGCTTTCAGGGGGACCGTAGTTCTGTCTTGTGCCTCTTGTCCATCTGTTGGTGTTGTTGACTGGTATTCCCTTGGTTTGCATTTCCAAAACTATGAAAGGTAAAGACAAGAAGTTAGGGTGAAATGAGTGAAGAGAAGCAGCAGAAAGGAGATGGGGGTTTTATTTAAGCAGTCTGGTGTTGAATTGGATAATGGATAGCATTTTCAAAGTTGGGTGTTTTGATAACTAATATTCTCGCCTAGTCTCCAAAAGCTGCATTGAATTTGGGGAAGTTTTAGACATTCTGAAAACCAGACTAAATTTCACTTGTAGTAAAAGATTGCATCGTCGTTTGTCCCTGCTCTTTTTCCATTTCTTCAAAGTTGTGTGCCTCTGATGTGTCCAGGGACATTAGCAGGAGAAGCAGCCAAGGTAGGGGAAAGGCAGTGAGTGTCTCTTGCAGACAGTGAGAAGATGGGATTACTTTGATGTGTAAGGGAGATAATCCTAGTCAAAGCTCTAAGCATATAATGAAGATTCTTGGAGTGATGTAGAAAGAAGGAAGAAAAAATACCAGAAGCAGAACTAAAAGATTTTTGTCCTGAAGGCAGAGCTCTGAAGTTGACGTAGAAGGCAAAGCAGGTGGAAGGAGTTGACTTCTACAAAAGTCACAGACCTTTCAGGCTATGCTGAGGAGCAGCATTTTGGGGAGTTAGAGGTTAGCAAGATTAGGGAAGAACTGCCATGAGATAAAAAAGCTGCTTTATTGACAGAGGGAGCTTTTTCTGAGAGCCTGCGTAGAGGGAATGGCTAAGAACTGCTGGAGCCCATAGTCCTTGAGAAGGTGCTTGCTCCCAGTGGTGCAAGAAGGGGATGGAGAAGTTGATGGTGTAGTAAGGGTGGATGAGTAGCTGGCTTTGACAGTCGTACTTTGGCCAGTTCCTTGTGTTTTGTGAGCTGAAGTGCAGAGGGGTAGGCTGTAGATAAATACTGATGTGGTAGCTGACAACCTAAAAGTGAAAATACTAACCCAGAAATGAGAGAGGAATGGGAGGACATGAAAACTGGAACTGGTTTCTTGACTTAATTTTTTTCCTAAACAGATCATTTTCTCTTCCAGCTAAATGAAAATGATGGGCATACAAAAGGTATTCCTCCACAGCATATTCAGTGTTTTGCATGCCCAAACTGCTTCCTCCTTTTCACCAAAAGAGAAGAGTGTTTGCAGCATATGTCACAAGAGAACCACTTCCTCCAGGTTTCTGAACTGAGTGGTACGTTGCTAAGTGGTACTAAGTGTACTGCTTTTAATTTTCTTCTGATAATTCATCCTTAAGATAGGAGGTGACTTACATTTTTCTGCTGCCTAAAATAGCTTAAGGTTTTGAAGTTTGTTATTAATGAATTCTTACTTTTTTTTTAAGGTCTTAAATGTGATGCTTTGAAATTCATATTTTTGTGTAGAAATGATTCCTGTATCACAATTGCTATAGTGAGATGCTGCCGAGTCTCTCATATAAGCTTCTCATCCTCCAGTGACTCCATGCAACTACTTTCCTGAATAAGTTTACATTTGGCATGTTGATAGAGACTTAGACCAAAACACATAAATTTCTTTTTCAATTCCAGTCAGAGTGGCTGTTATGTTCCTTCTCCTTACTCTCTGTAGTGTGCCTGGAGGCTGTTTTTCTTGTCAGTGTCCTTTGCATTCCTGATGGCAAAGACCTGTGAAAATTTGTTCTTCATATAATTGCAAATTTAGAGTGCTTAGCTGGAACGGTGCTGCCGGTCTGATGGCTTGCAGGGACTACATGGCTGCTGAAGGCTGGAGTACTGGTTATGTTGTGAGCTGGCAACATCCTGAACAATGAATAGAGTCCAGAGGAAAGATCTGGTTTTGCAAACAGGGTTAATGCCCAACATAGCTGTACTGACTTTTTTTTTTCTGACATAAGCAATAGGCATTAAAGCATTTACTTCAGTGTTAGCTAAACTGCTAAGTGGCCACATTTTAGACATTGTAGCTCTCTGGACAAGCCTGCCTGGCTGAAAGGATTCATACAGGTGTTTCTCATCTTCCTAAGTGTATCTTCGACTTCTGCCCTCCCCCAGAGTGGCTGCAGGAAACCTACAGAAAAGCAGGCTTTGAAGGAATCTCCTGGAAGTTGAGTCAGTACTGCTGCTTTCATGTAGTGAAGTGACAATCAGCTGCATGGCGATAGTTTCCCTTATGCATTGTCACTCTAATGTACTTTTATTCTCAAATAGGTTTTTAATTCTGAATGTGATGTCTGCAGATGCTTTTAAATTCAGGTCATAGGTTTTAAAAAAGATTACTGGTGAGCTATTGCTTTGAAAAGATTAAAAGCATGAGTTAGTGTTTTCTTCTTTAGATGGAGAATGCCGAACTCAGAACAAAAACTTGAGTGCTCCATTTTTTACTTTGCGTTAGTAAGGCTTCATGATTAATAATTATCAGCATGGCCAGTGAAGTTAGCTAAAAGGCATAACCTCAAATTACTGCCTGCTGGTCATCACATCTTACTAAACAGAAAAATCAAAGAGAATTTGCCTGCTAAGGTGCAGAACATGAACAGTATGTAATCCATAAACCATTTCCCATTCTCTTATACTGCTGGTACCAGAAGTTACATGTGGAGCATATACTCAGAACAACAGAAAGTCCTGCATCTAAAAATTTAAGAACTAACATTAAGGATGGGAAAGAGAGAAAGAGATGGTCAGAGTATATGGGAACTTGTTAAATAAATGGTGTGCTTTTTTTAAAAAATACTCTGTGGCTTAAAATTGTATGCGTTAAGAGTAGACTTAAGTAAGCTGGTAATAGGTGGAGGAGAAGAAGGTAAGAACCTTCCTAAGAGAGATATTGACCTGGCATTGTAGAAGGAGGAAAAGGGAAGTAAAGTCAGTCACTGAGTATGGAAAAGCAAGATGCAAACAGATTCAGGTGTAAGATAGTTACAGAAGTTTAAAAAATTCAGGAATTAGTTACAGCTTCCATTGCACAGTTGCTGTGGCTCAGCTGACGCTTGTTAACTGCTTTCTGAACCCTGTGACAAACAAGTAACAATAGTAATTATGTCATCAGAGCTGAAATTCTGTGGAAAAACTCCAATGTGTGGTTGCACTTTCTATCATTCCATTTTACAGATGCAGTGAAGTCTGGCCATCCACTGCCTTTTCCATCCTTTGCAAAGAACCTCTTGATATCTCTGTGCAAAGAGGTCTCCTTCCAAGTGAAGTGTATGTCCTGCTTCAAGATACTGCGCTCACATATGGAATTAACGGCTCATTTCAGGTTTGCGAAGGGCAGTTGTCTTAATAATGTGAACATCCATAGATAATGACAGATATGCAGATGTGCTTTTTGTGTTACTAGTGGATTTCAGGGCAACTAGGACCATCTGAATGTTGACTTCCTGAGTAAGTAATCAAAAGCCTGCCCCCTTAGCTTTATCCCACACTGCAGAAAGCTGATCAATGTCAGGATCCTTTTTGATTTTCTGTAACAGAACAACAAAAGTTGGTCTCTGTTCCACTACTTTTAAGTTGACAGCATTTGATTTTGAAAATGTGCAGTCGACAACTTAAGCAGCAATCTAAGTGCTAGCTTTGGAAATTAGTACCTAATTCTCTTCAAAGTTCAGAGACTAGATATATATGGCATGGTTTTGCTGGCAGGCTAGTAGGTGGGTTAAAGTACATAGAGGACACTGTTTCCCTTTTACTACTGTAGCTACTAGGTAATATTTTGAGTACATGTGAAAGTTTAAAAATGTTTCAGGTTATGATATAACCTCTTTATGTTTTTAATCCATTCTAGAACACGTTGTCATAATTCTGGACCTATGGCACTGTCAAAGAAAAGCATCTCCCAAGTTGCAGAGATATTTAAAACGAAAGGTCACTGTGAGAACTGTGATGAACTGTTTGCTGATAAGAATCAGATGACCCAGCATAAACAAACCACTCAACATAACATTAGAGTTTTTACTACACTGGAAGAGTCCATCTTGATGTTCTGCCATGTCAATGGAAAACACAAAAATCAATCCCATTTGTGCCACATTGTGGATCGGTCAAGACCACTGCTTAAAAGACATTTGAGTCCAAATGAGTCCACCGGTGAAATGGGGTCTACTTCTTCAAAACGGAAGAGTTATTTAAAAGATAAAAGTGAAGATAAAGTAGCAAACCAAAGTCAAGGTAGTGCTTGCAAAGTAAAAGCCTGGTTTTGTGAATGCCTTCAAAAGTTTTTTACAGAAGAGTCAGTAGAAAAGCACATTTTATCAGCAAATAGGATCTGTCACAAGTGTGCTGTGTGCGGAAAGCTGGCTGAAAATTCAAGCATTATCCGCCTGCATATGAGTCGATTCCATGGAGGAGCACATTTGACTAATTTTCTTCTCTGGTGCAGAGCATGCTCTGTAGATCTTAGAGAAGAGGATATTATGGGACACATAACTGAATTTCATGGTGGACATAGTTACTACTATGAGCAAGAAGCTGTAGAAGATGAGCCTATGCCATCTGCTTCTGACGCAGTGAGCATTTCTGCAGGTGAAGATAAAAACTGCATTTCCAGCCCTGTGGAACTCTCCCCTGAAAGTGGTCCCGTTGTGGGAAAATGGCAATGCCGCATTTGTGAGGAGATGTTTGAGTCTGAAGAGAGCGTTAAACAACATTGCACGTCCTTAGAAAGCCACGCATTTCACAGGTACTCGTGTGGCTTATGTAGAAGCCATTTTCGGAAGGTGGGAACACTACAGCGACACTTTCAAGAGCATCATAATCAGGAGATACAGACTAAATACTTCTGTGGCCTTTGTGGTAATCTCTTCTTCGACACAGAGGAAGAATTTCTAATCCATTACAAGGAGATTCATAGCGTGGACTATACATTTGTGCCTGAGCAGATGGAACTATCAATTAAAAAAGATGAGGACTTCCTCCCAGTCGAACATGGAGACCTTTTAACCTGTGGTTGCCGGACAACTTACGTCTCCAAATTAAACAGGAGGAACGATTATGAGAATTGTCAGAAAGCCATGCTGCAAAAAGGAAACTTATGGTTTCGGTGTTGCTTGTGTTCTGCAACGGCACAGAATATTGCTGATATGAATAGTCACCTCAAGAATCACACGTCAGTGAAACCTAAGGGAGAGATGTATGTTGTTAGATGTGCTTCATGCAACAAAAACTTTGATGATCTTCATAGCGCGCAACAGCACTATCACGGGAAACACTGCTTCTTGCAGAAACCTGATCTAGCAAGTCTTGCATCAGAATCAGAAGACACAGTATTCAAGTTTGCAGCAAGTGGGGCTTGTGTGGTCAGAAAACCTCACAGGCAACGATTTCAAGCATCTCCATCCAAAACTCAGGACAGACCACAAATGTCTCCTCCACGGGGCCCAATAGAGGGAAAGAAGATAAAAAATGAGGGCTCAGAACAGTCTGAAGAACTTAGTGAAAGTATGTGGGAAATTTCTTTCAACGTTAGAAAAATGTTGCTGTCCTTAACACACTCTGTTTCATTGTCAATACATGTCACATACCATTTAGTTACATCCAGTCTATAAATATAGAGCTCAGAATTTAGTACTTGTTATTTCTCAAATACTGAATTCTCAGTACTTGAATTTGCAAAACTCAGACTCCACAATATGTTGTTATATGCAATATGTATGAAGTCTTGGAAAAAAAAAAAAACAAACCCTAAAAGTAAGAATCCTGAGACTGAAACATTTGATTTTCAAATTAGTTGGGAGCATAATTTGTTGTAAAACGGAAGAGGACCGTCAAGGATACCCCAATTAGGGATCTAACGCCTAGAAGTGTAAAAGTGATCTGTCATACACATTCAAAAGAAACTTGCCTTCTTTATATATATAAATATTTATGAACCTGTTAGTGCTTTCTGTGTGGGCAGTCCTATTACATCACCATCATCTCCGCTTTCTTAGCTTACCAAAAAGCAGTATCGGCTGAGAATTTATATTCCCAGTATGTATTGGTTTTTTCCCTCGAGCATGCAATTTTTTTTTTCAAGTTCATCATCAGTTCTAAGAATGACATCAAGAATGCTGAAGGTATACCTTGTGTTCAGAAATTGGAAGTGTTTCTTAATTACTAGTGGTGTACAATGCTTTTGATTAAGAGGTTAACATTTATGTTAGAAGTACAGCAAAAATTGCATGTCTAAACATTTTATGTGCTTTTATGCATGCAAGCAGTTGAATGGCACAGAGACTTGCCATAGTTGGGGGTGCACAGTTGAGTATCAAATGAGTTGTTAAAATAACGGGACAGGAGCTTTCTGTGCTTACCACAAAACTATCCAGGTCTATACCATCATATAGCCAGACTCTGCTCTTCTCTCTAATTAGTGGGTTATTAAATGCTATTTCAGTTGATTTTAAAATCTATGCAGTCACCAAATAACATCATGTTTTGTAACTTTTTTTGGTAACTTTTCACTTACATATATGAAGACAAGAATTTTCAAAAGCATGTTGGTTGACCAGAAAGTCACATGAATTTTAAATTTGTCCTTTTTATCCCATTGAAGATGATGAACTTCCTGATCTTGACTACCTGAGTACCATGACTCACATTGTGTTGGTGGATCTGGACAACTGGGGAAGCTTTTTCACACAGCTGCCAGCTAACCTGAACCAAGGGACATTTATCTGGGGTTTTCAAGGTAAAAAATGTTTGGAGGAAATTAAAAGATAAGATAAACAAGTCTATGCATGTACTTGAGCAGAGATTCCTTGGATCTGAGAGAATGAAGAACAGGAACAAGTAGCCACTAGAGCTTCTAAAGTCACAGTGTCACAGGCACTATGTAACAGAAAGGTTCTTGAACTTTTCAAACTCAGTCTAAACCTCCACTGCTCCTACTATTCCTTGTAGAATATTGTTCCAGAATTGTGGAACTGTGTAGGAGTCTTTCTAGCTTCCTTCATTAACTTACTTAAGCTGTATCATATTTTTATAATTATCAGAACAGCTATAATACTCAGAGATTATTTTAACTCCTAAGTCCTTCTCATAAGGCTGGGATTTGGTTTGATTTGGTTTTTTAGTTCCAGAAGGTATGATTTTGCATTCTTACATTTTTAATTTTCTGTCTCCAGCTTGTTCTTCAAAGGGTGGCCCTGGTCATCCTGTACAACAATAGGTGTACATCCCATCTTGAAGATACCAGTGATTGATACCAGTGATTGTTGGAACTCACATTGTCATGAGTTTCATAGAATGATAGAATGGTTTTGGTTGAAAGGGACCTGAAAGATCATACTGTTTTGCAAAGTCTGCCAGTAGCATCTTTTTAACTGGATACTTTCGCTTATCTGACCTTTTGAACCGACTTCGTGTCTACCTCATGCTTTTTCTACAGGTTTTTTCTGTATCTGCCTTTATAATTTTTTTGTCTGTGGTACATTGATTTCTTCAATAAAGTGTAGATAAGGAATAGTTTCAAAATATTTATGGCCTGAAACACAGATGTCATCTTACCAGATTTGTAGGTCAGGTATGTTTTACACTTGGGACACACTATGGCACTGCACTTCCTTGCTAAGTGTATTTGATTATCTCTTCCCATAGAAGACAGTCAAGAATATTCTGAAAGATGAGAGTTGTCATGTTGCTCACTTTGGACAGAAAGGCCTGTTGATGCCTGGGTCACTTTTTTTTTTCCTCTTATTTCCAGTTAGCTGATGAAGTCAGTCCAAGTATGGCCATTAATGTAAAGTGTTAGGGATTCAAGCAGTCATCTGTGCTCCTGGACCTGTAATCTGGTATCTGCTTTTTAGGAGTTCTAGGGACAAATCCTCTGATCTTCCCTGTTAAATCAGGTTATTCTCCTGCGTTTGTGTTCTACTCCTGCATTACTTCTGTATCACTTACCTGTATTGTTGTTACCTATGGCCTTTCTGTAACAGCATTCCTGTACACATGCAAGCCACAGAAAGTACTGATTTGGGGGTTTTAGATCATTGAATGTTAAGGGATTGGAATGGACCTTCGAGATCATCTCATCCCAATCCCCCTGCCATGGGCATGTGTTCCTACACAGCCTACTAGACCAGGTTGCTCAAGGCCTTATCAACCTGGCTTGTAACACTGCTGGGGTTGAGGCATCCAAGACCTCCCTGAGCAACCTGTTTCAGTGTCTAACCACCCTCACAGTAAAAACTTTCAGTCTAATATCTAACCTAAATTTCTCCTCTTTCAGTTTTTACCCATTACTCCTTGTCCAGTCCTCTTACACTTCCTGACAAAGAGTCCCTCTCTGGCTTCCCTGAGGCCCCTTGAAATACTGGAAGGTTGCTGTGAGGTATCCACACAACCTCTTCTCCAGGCTGAACACCTCCAGCTTTCTCAGCCTGTCTTCATAAGGCTGGCACTTATCAACTGTCCTCTTAGCAACTTCCTGACCCTCCTCTGGACTTGCTCCAACAGTTCCATGTCCTTCTTATACTGGGGACACCAGAACTGGACACAATAGTCCAGGTTGAGTCTCACAAGATAAACAGGATTAAAGATATCTTAAACTTTCCGTATTACACCTATTGGTCCTAGATTTCTATTTCATCTGTGCTGCTTGGTTGCTTCATTTATGTACATTCTCTTTTCTATATGGCTGAACAACCTGTTGTTTGTTCTTACTATCTTTTTTAAGGCTTTGCCCAGCTTGAACAGATTTCACTTCACCTGTGCATTCCTCGAATTCTGTTGTGATTTGGGATTTGGTTGTAGTTTTTAATTGCTGAAGGCTTGTTTATTTCTACAGTTATTCAGTCAATCTACTTGGGCTTGGAAAAACTTTTTCTATTCTTAGAAATAAGAAACTATTAGGAATCTGACTGGAAGAAATGTCTGGCTACTCTGGGTTTTATGAAGAATTATCTAGTAAAGAAGAATTTCCCCACATGAAGTCAGACACTGGCTTTCAGTCATACTTTTTATTCTGTGTAATTTACTCAGAACTAATTTGTCATTAGTTGACTTAAGCTTGTTTGCTATGACAAGGTCTTCTGTGCTGTTACTATTTTCCAAGGTTAAAACATGGTCTTGATTCATTAAGAAAAAGTTGGTTGAACCTAGGGATGTCTGAGCTGTATTGTCAGAAACTTTTATTCTCTGACTTAAGAAAAAGAACTAATCATAGTATAACCATAATGTTACTAGTCTATCATTAGGAATCCCTACTAACACAATGCTCTTACCCAAAGGTACCTTTGTGCTGGGTAAGGGGGTAAGGCTCTGTGCCCAGAGATGTTCCAAACTCAGGTGCCTGATGGCACAGCACAGCCCATAGCAGCACCACTCAGTTCCTTACTTCCAAATGGTTTTGCTGCATGCAGGCTGCCTCATGGGAATGGCCCCTGAAGCATGTGAGCTAAAAAGACATGCTGAAGAGTTACTTATGAATAAAATGGGTCATATTCATCTTAGAGAAGTATTTACCAGTTTATTGGTGTCAACTATATTGGTTTTGAGCCTGGGAGCACTAAGGCTCCCAGGCACATCTGGATCTATTGTAGGTACCCTCTCATAATAATAGTTTGCATAGTTACTTGAGGCATGCTATTCTTGTGTGTTTAACCTGTGAAAATACAGCAACATTTTTTCCTGCATTTCCCAAACAACATTTCTGAATTTTTAATTATTATTTTTATATGATATATCTGCATTATTTCTATTATTCCTGTTTGTAGTAAAGCCTTAGCTTTGCTTTGAGTTCCTCCATTGTATTGTCTGGACTCAGTATTGTTTCTGTCTTCAGATATTCAGTTGTCTTTCATCCGTTTGTGAGCTAACAAACAGAATAAATGTAGGTCTGCAATTGTTTTCAGCTGCCCTGGTCAAATGCTTATGTTGTACATTTATGCAGCCAAAAAACAGAGCTGGCCATTACAAGTCTTTCCCAAATAGCAGTGACTGAGGGCTGTCACAGCAGATGGGAGCAACTTGCAAATAGCATTTTTTTTCTCATGGACAGATACCACTAAATCATTTCTGTGTAGACTCAATAAATCTTTGAGATCATTTTCGATACCATCTTCTTGACATTAGGCTGAAAAGCGTAGCTGGGGGGGACCAGGAGAAATCTACTGAGGAATGCTTTTCTTTGTCAGACTGCAGGTGGACATGTTGGCATAAACTATCCTCTGCAGCCTGTTTACTTGAGCCTTGGTGTCCCATGTCCTCACATGAAGTGCCATCAGTGACTGCTTTCATTTTTCATTCAAAATCCTTTCTTACATCCAGCCACTCTATCATCTAGCAGATAATGCAACATTTTTTTCCTCCATGTTGCAGAGCCGTTATTTCTTAGCCATTGGAATGTTACAAAATTCTTAGTCGCTCTGATCAAATTGTCCTTCCATTTGCTTGCCTTTTTATGGTGTCATATGTATTTTTATGGTCCAATCTCCTCTGGTTTTCCCTCTCTTCTTGAGAGACTTCCTGCTTCTTTCCTTTCCCTTGCAATTTAAAGTCTGGTGCTGGTTTTGTCTGTAACAGGCGCTTTACTCAGCTCATCTTTATTATCCAGCTATTTTCTCAGCCAGTATCTATATGCTTACCATACTGTTTAGAAAAGTCCTGCACTTATTTCCCAGTTGTAGCCTCATTTTGCTTATCCTTGACTGCATCCAAGGGTTTGTCAGGACTCTGTCATTGTTTCAGCTGTTACTCCAGTTCTTGGATCCTCTTTTTAATGCGTTCTGACATGTGATGTGTCAGGCAGTTATAGTGCATGTTGACTCTGTTATTCCTGTAGTACAGGTTGCCCTAAGAGAAGCAGTTCTGTTACTTGTACTATGTTTCCAAAGCTCTTCTGATTCTGCACATTAACCATAACTGTGCTTCAAACTGGAGAAAAACACATCCTTGTGTCTAAAAGCAAATGATGTCTAGAAGATAAGTTTTTCAGGATTTGAAGAAAAAAATCTTACAAAATTGAATGAGCAGTATCAGGCTAGCAACTTTTTTTGCCTTCTGTCTAAAGAAAGAGAGGGCTGGGGGAATTTTGGTTATATGTTTTTCTTAGCTTTCACGTTGGTCAGAATAAATTCAGTCTTTAAAGACAGTTTTATATTTGCTTTTGCCTTTTTGCATTCTTAATTCATAGAGGCATTTCTGCCCGAATCCATGGTTTGTTTGTTTTTCATGTTTGGTTTTTATTATTACTAATATTATTTCTCTTCACTGTGTAGGTGGATACAGCAACTGGAAGCCTCCAGTGCATTGCAAAATTTACAATTATCTTAAGAGGATTGGATGTTTCTTTCTTCATCCACGTTGCAGTACCAGAAGAGAAGCAGCAGACTTTGCTCTCTGTGTTCATGTAAGTTAGGGCACGCTTGTTTTATTGATGTGTCCTGTACCCAGAGAAGGGTGGCAGACGGTATCTGCTGCTGATGTTAAGGACTAATTGCAGATGATATTTTTAGATTCTGTCCATGAGACTTCTGTGTCCACTATAAAGAATGATAAACCTGGATTGAGTGGAGACAGATGGTCGAGAAGTGATTTAAAAATTAGCCCAAATAGGACAACAGTCTGTTGTGGAGGGGGAGGGAGCTGGTTGGGGAATGAAGAGTAAAAAACCTGCACTTCTTACAGTTTTTGTTCAAGAGTGATAAGTAACTCCTTCGTCTCTCTTCAAGTAGCCCATATCTTGAGCCATCTTTACGTTGGAGTTGAATGGGTGCCAGTTTCACAGACCCTGTTGAGCTGCCTAAGAGCAGTGCCTTTATTCAGTAGAGCTTGGGCTTTGGCAGGGTTGGGGATGTGCAGGTGAGGGACGGGAATCTGGGATGCCATGGGGACTTGTGTTCCTAATGTAGAATCATAAATTGTTAAGGTTGGAAAAGATCTTTTAAGATCATCAAGTCCAGCCATCAACCCAGCACTACCACCATCATTAAGCCATGTCCTCAAGTGGCATATCCACATGATTTTTGAACACTTCCAGCGATGGTGACTCCACTGCTTCTCTGGGCAGTCTGTTCCAATTCTTGGCAACCCTTTCAGTGGAAATCTAAACCTCCTCTGGTGCAGCTTGAGGCCATATAGTGCTTTATCAGTGAGATAAAATTACTGTCTAATTGTATAAGCACATTTTTGCAACAGTGATTTTATGTTTCATTATGCTTTTTTTTGTTACTCTTAAAATGCTCTGCACAGATGACTTTTTTTATGTGGAGCCAGTTCTAAAATGCTACTTTTTAGGAATTTGTTCCATACTCCATCTGTACTGTTCTGGTGGCCATTACCTGTATCTACTGTGCATAGAGAAAAAATTAACATCCAGCTTTTGAAACAGTGCCGTTTACAGTGGTGTAATGTGGCTTGGATCATAAAAGAAGGAATAAATTGCTGTGGAAAACTTCCCAATGAAGACCTGTCTTGCACAAAGCCAGCCACATGCCATGAGAGAAAAGCATGATCTCTGTTTGACAGTTGTCATTGTTTCCCTACAGGCTGGTCGTCTGGATGAGCACCTGCCCAAGCAAATTCCTTTCACTGTACTTTCTGGAGACAAAAGCTTCCTGGAACTGGAAAACCAATTTAAAATGACCCAGCGACCAGCTCGCATCCTGAATCCTCACCACATTGAAGGAGACATGATGTGTGCCTTGCTAAACAGCATTTCAGATACCACAAAAGGTAGAAAGTAAACATTAAACACAATTTTACCAGTAAACTGATAGTTCTTTCCAATAAAAAAATTGAATGCTTACACTGGTAACATAAACTGTTGCTTGGTGCTTCTTGTATTGTAGCGGTATTTTAATGAATAAGAGATCAGAAAATAATTGCGCTTGGGGCATGTTTTGCAAACAGACTTAATTAAGCATTTTCATTCAGTATAACAAACTCTGTCATCCCCGTATTCTTTATTCTAGCAGGAGGCAAAACTGATGTTTGAGTCTGAAAACTCCTTTCTAGTTAAAAAGCAACTGTTTAAAGCACTCTCATGCATATTTATCAATTTGTACTCAGATCTGTTTGGCTTGATTTATGCTGTGTCTGAAACAAATGTGACCCTGCTAAAGCATCATTATTTCTCAAAATACTTCTGCCTGTTTTAACTCTGACCTCCTGGCTACTTCCTATCAGTTGATAATTGTCTTCACTGGCACATGATTCACACATCCATTTGGAGAAAAAAAATCTCAATGGAAGTTTTAAAATTCTCTAAAGTGCCAGATTCTAATGGCATGCTGAAATGATCACATTGGTTTTATATAGGATAATCAAAGAGGATTGAGCCAACTCATTTTCATGCAAAGAGTACCAGAGCTGAGATGGAGTGTTAATACTTGTCAGTATTTTAAAGTATTTTGGTGTTTTCCTAGAAGACCTGACATTTCTCTGTAGACATTTTTGCTTTTTTTGGCTTCTTGTTGTGGTTTTGGGGGGTTGCAAATTCAGGGTATATTACAGAAAGCTGTTTCTGAATTAGCCCTAAACTGTTTTCTGAAAAATTACACTGCTAGTCCTGATACAAGTTTAAGAGAGCTATAACATGGTGCTGCTGTTCCACCAAGAAGATCAAAGTGAAGTGCTATCTCTGAATGATGAATTGGCATTGATTGATTAAAGGGAAAAAATAGGATAATTAAATAGTTTTCCGGAAAAAAGAAGTGGTGAGCTGGAATTTATTTAAGTGCTTTTGATACAGAAAATGTGCTTAATAGAGTTTTCTGGCCACCCCAGGCTTTTGCTGATCTAGATTTTTCCGGTGCATTAAGGAGATACTCCCAGCCAGAAGCAATTGTACCAGTAAAATTTCTTGGCATAGTTAATTACAGAATTGTCGCTTTCATTAGTGGAGTTCATTTTCTCAGTGGGGAGGGATTTTCCATAAAGCTACACCTCCCCTGGTATCAGTAAAGGCTGGGAGATGATCTGATGCACATCAGTCCTGCTGAGAAGGACTTGGGGATGCTGGTGGAGGAGAGGCTGGACATGACCCAGCAATGTGCACTCCCAGCCCAGAAAGCCAAACGTGTCCTGGGCTGCATCCAAAGCAGTGTGGGCAGCAGGGGAGGGAGGGGATTCTGTCCCTCTGCTCTGCTCTGCTGAGACCCCACCTGCAGTGCTGCACCCAGCTCTGGGGTCCCAGCACAGGAAGGACATGGAGCTGTTGGAACAAGTCCAGAGAAGGCCATGAAGATGATCAGAGGGATGGAGCAACTCTCCTATGAGGAAAGGCTGGCAGTATTGGAGGTTTTCAGCCTGAAAAAGAGAAGGCCTTGGAGTGAACCGAATTGCAGCCCTCCAGTACTTGGAGGGCACCTGCAGGAATGAGGGAGAGGGACTTTCTACAAGGGGATAGAGGGATAGGACAAGGGGGAATGGCTTTAAACTGAAATAGAGTATGTTTAGATTTGATATTAGTGTGAGTGTGATGAGGCACTGGAACACGTTGCCTGCAGAAGTTGTGGATGCCCCATCCGTGGAAGTGTTCAGGGCTGGGTTGCATGGGGCTTTGAGCAACCTGGTCTTCTGGAAAGTGTCCCTGCCCATGACAGGGGAGTTGGAATTAGATAATCTTTTAGGTTCCTTCCAATCCAAATAATTTTGTGATATTACACATTACTGCATTCCCAGTACAAGGTTTTCTTTTAGAGTTTATTAAAATTCTTAGAATGATAGATCTCTTGTAATGCTATTAGAGCTGTATAATTGTATATTAATATGGGTGGCTGGTTTTGCTTCATGAGCTTTTTGCATATTTTTTGGGAGGAAGAGTTGGAAGAGAGCTGTAACTTGTAAGCAGTTGATTTAGCTGTATGGGCTTCACTTTTGGTATAGTTTGTTGTGCAACTTAAAGATATGAGACCGTGAGGAGAGGGGAATGACTGTTTTGCTATATAGGGGTACTTTAGCTCCCTGCCTGGGTAGTTTTTCCAATATAGCTTTATTCGCTGGCATATACTGGCTCAGAGGTGATGACTTTACTAGCCAGAGGTGATCTAACCCTTTTCTGTGTATAAACTATACTCCATTATTTTTTTATATTGGTCTTGCTTTCAGAAGTTTCCTAATTTAACCTTTCTTTCAGTGTCCTTTACTACATTAATATTTACTATTATGGTGATTGGCCCTACCTGGAGGCTGCAGACATTAACTTTCTGGCTGGCTGGTTATTGTGCATTCCACTTAAGTTATGCATGTGGCCATTAAAAAAAAAAAAATCCTTAAGCAGGAAATTGATGGAATGACACGTGATTCCTTTGGCTGTTGGCATTCCTTAGCAAACTTGTAAGGAACAGAATTGTCCCCTTTTTTAGTTAGTTTCAGCAAGGGGGGACCCAGACAGCAAGAGCTGCCTTTGTCTCCCCCTCCTGTATTAAAACAGAGCATTAGAAAATTCACTGTTGGTAATGGGTCTGTGTTTGCTGCATAGTGGGATGATATTGTTACCAAGAGTTTATAAAGCTTTTCTTTAAAAAGAGAAGGCCACCACATAGTACACTCATAATATGTGGCTCAGCAGCATCAGCCATCATTTGCAAGTCTTAATGTGGCAAAACCAGTATTGGAGGATTGAGATGGAAAGTCGTACAGCGTATCATAGGCTGGTATAACTTGTTCACCTGTTACAGAAAAGCAGCTGAGTATAAGGAAATGTAAGCGAGAATTGCTTGCTTTGTGACTTTCTCAAGCCTATGGCTATTATTCTGGAGAGAGAAGTAAGTGAGAAACACGACAGAGAATCATGTTGAAAAATATCAGACTGTTGTTGAGAAATGTTATTGGATGAGAAACGCAAAATGAAAAAGCTCTTTCCCTAAATCACCTTCACTGAGCTGTCATTAGCTTCTGAGCATCTGGATTGTCTTTGAATGTGGCAATCTGACAGGTGCATCTTCTGAACCATTTTACTAGCACAACTGCTGTGGGACTGCATTCATTTTAAAATAAATAAAAATAAAAGTTCCTGCATATGTTGCAATAGGATACCAACTGTATCTTACTACAGGAGACCCTTGGCTGGACAAGATGCTTGAATTTCCTTTGAGGTATGAAAGGAGTAGGCATTCTTACTTGTTCCCTGCTGCTGCTAAGCCTGAGTTCATAAATGAAGGTGGTTTTGGTTTTTGTGCTGAAGCCACAACACATGATGGGATCTTCATGCATGTTAATCAAGTGGTTTGGGAATCAGAGAAGAGAAGAGTTTTCAATGTCTTCCTTTGTAACAAAAAATTTGTAGTGTGCAGAAAAATATCATTATTCCATTGTCTATGTCTTGTGATATCCTGTGTGTTGAAAGTACAGAAAGGACACTTTTAATGAGTGCTGGACAATGTTGAGGGCAAAGCTGACAGGAGGTTGGGGTCATCATATCCATCTGGACACTGACAGGAATGCCACAACTTCTTGGTTCACAAGTTATTTTTGTGTAAGTTGATGTCTTTAGCTTAACTGTATCTCTCCCAGTTATGTTGAAATGAGATCCTTCAGTGACTGTGCTCTTATGTAAAACAGACTCTTTTAAATAATAAGAGCAATTTTTTTGAAGTATTTCTTGTCCTTTCTTTTGAAGAGCTAGTCTGTCTCATGAGCCTTTCAAAGTCAGTGGTGTGCTGAATGTAGTGTTATCTGCCAAATAGCCACTGTACCTCTTTCACTGACCCATAAAGTACATTTCACTGTGCTCAAGTGAGTTGTCAGCCTGCGTCTTCAATCTTGCCTGAAGTGTTTAATTACTACCAAATGCAGCTTCTGTGAGAAGTTTTATGTTTGGAAGAGCAGGATTTCAGTTCATTTTGATGAATGCTTCTAAGCTTCCTAGCTCCCACTATGCCCAAAAGCTTTTGTTTTACATACAGCCAACAAAAGAATTTAAGAGGACGTAAGAACAAATTTATAGAAGTCATTGAGAGTAGTTGCTTTCCTTCTCCATAGTCAAGATTTTCATGGGTGAAAATCCACGTGTGGTCCTGTTCAAGGTCCAGTGTGAATGCTACATCTGTCTGTCTCTGCTTTTTCCGAACCTTTAATTAACAGATTGCAAATGACTGAAGTTAGGTCACAGCCTCCAGCCCCCACTTCCCTGAATGTGAAACTGAATGCGAAGGGCATGAGCATCTGCAGTGTGATGCACCATGAATGAATTACAGTTTCTGTAGTAAGAATATATTCCTCTATTATAGCAGCCACAGCTTATTGCAGTAGAGAGTGATAAGAAAGTCACCCTTCAGTTGTAATGTTGTGTTTAGTTAAAACAGGAAGTTACTGCTGGGTTTGGTATGTCCTGTGTACATCTGTGAATGTATGTGTATGCCCTAGGGAGAAAGCAGTGTGCTGAGACCTAAGGTAATGAGTCTGAACAATAATTGTAGGCCAGTGCATGAACTGGGAAGACCTCACCACTGAGATCATACAAAAAAATTTTTGAGGTTTAGCTTGAATCTGGTTTTGAATTTGAGAGAGATGTCTAAGATAAAGGTTAGATGAAAGTCCGAGTTCCCAAGAAGTGTAATTGGAGGAGAGCGATGGCTTGAGAGCTTTATTTTCATTTGTCCTACTCTTGAATGAGCAGGTGAATGAGCAGCTGTAGGGAGAGATACATAGAGTGAAGCTTGCTTTGCATGGAGGAAGAGAGGTCTTGTATGGTGTAACCCTCAGCAGGGAGTAGCTGTACTTGCTACTTGTACTTGCTTTACCGATGATGTTACCTTAATGAAGAGAGATTAGAGCAGTAAGTGTTGGGGAAGAGTATGTGGGAAGGATCCTCCAGGGACATAGGAAAGAAGGATTAAAAGAAAAGATTCTAGAAGCCAAGGGAACAGTATTTTAAAGGCAGCATGGCCACACATACCAAATGTGATTGCTAACAAAGGTAAGGGTAGGGTACTGATCTTAAGTTTTTGGCTAAGTAATTACTAGGATCCCAAAATGAGGTAACAAATGGTATCCATAAGGTAGCACTAAAACTCCAGACATCAGCTGTAAAAGGAAAAGGGTCAGTGGTTGGAGAGACAGTGAGATGTGAATGTCACTGTACACTGGAATGGGAAAGAGGCAGGTGAGATTGGGAGTTACTGCAAAGACTAAGAAAAGGGGAGGTGTGGGGTGTGAGACTACATAGGAGATGGGAGGTGTATTGTGTGGTAAGGGAGCAGGATGAAGGCTGGGGAAGGGAAATCGAGTCTCTGCTGGTAAACCTAATGGAAATTATTAAAGGGATGGTGGTAACCGAGAAGGTTGCAAAAGAAGATCAGAGGTAGTGGGGGTGAGTTACCCTGAGCCATGTGGGCAACTAATCCAAATTCAAGCTGTGGTGCTGTGATGGCAGGACAGCGGGGGGCGCGTACATTCTGTTAAAGTTACCAGTCTCTCCCCAGAACAGGTTTCTGAGAGACGCATAAAATGTCAGAAAATCACTCTGAGCTCTATATTCATCCAGAGTTTGCTGTCCTGTTTTCTCATTCTTCCAGCAGGAATATGTCAGTATGTGAGGACAATAGTGAGCAGTAGGATTTCTTTTGAAAGAACAGGTACAGTCAGAGGTTCTTAGCTGATGTGCAGCTGACATAATGTACTAGAGAATAGTACAAGAGATCTTAAGATGTCTTGCCTCTGAAACTGGGCAACTGCTTTTCCTCTGACACCGGAGGGGTTGGGAGCTATAGCACGTGCAGAGCATTTTGACAAGAGAGACAGGACATGCCTGATTTCTCAAAATAAAACATTCTTCATTAGAAGATGCCAGGAGTATCAGGAGTATATGCTGATGAAATGTGGGCTGGATGAGAAAACTGAGGTGGATTGAAAACTGGCTGAACAGCCAGACCTGGAACATGGTGATCAATGGCGTGAAGTTCAGATGGGGGTCAGGAACCAGCTGTGTCCCAGTACTGGGACTGATCCTGTTTAATGTATGTTAATGACCTAGATGATGGGGCAGAGTATACCTACAGCAAGTGTGTTGATGACACGAAACTGGGAGTGGCAATTTGTACATCAGAGGAACTGTGCTGCCATCCAGAGGAACCTTGACAGGGGAGAAATGGGCTGACAGTGAACCTCATGAAGTTCAACAAAGGGAAGTGCAGAGTTCTTCATCTGGGGAGGAACAGCCCCAAGCACCAGTATATGCTGACAAGGAGTCAAACAGCTGGGAAATGATTTTGTAGGAGAGGACCTGAGGGCCCTGGTGGACACCAAGTTGGCCATGAGCTAGTGTGTGCTCTGGTGGGTAAGAGGTCCAACAGTACCCTGGGGTGCATTAGGAAGATTGTTGCCAGCAGGTTGAGGAAGATGATCTTTTCACTTTACTCAGAAAGGTCATATCTAATAAGTTTGGAGCTCCCCACTACACTGTCTTTTCAGTAATACACAAAAGCTATCTGGACATAGTCCTGGGCAGTGGATGATTGTGCTTGAGCCAGGAGGATAGACAATACGACTTCAAGAGGTCCCTTCCAATCTTCACCATTCTGTGACATTGCCTAACCAGTCTGGTGACCTTTTATGATGGAGCGACTGCAATGGTTGACAAGGGAAGGCTGTGATGTCATCTGCCTAGACTTCTCTAAGGCTTTGACACAGTCCCACATGACATCCTTATCTCCAAATTGAAGAGATGGACTGGATGGACTTTTTGGTGGATAAGGAATTGGCTGGATGGACTTGGCCAGAGAGCTGTGGTCATTGGCTCCATGTCAAAGTGGAGGCCTGTGGCAAGTCGTGACCCCCAGGGCTCTGTTTTGGGACTGGTGCTCTTCAGTATCTTCATTAGTGACACAGACAGTGGAATCGAGGGCACCCTCAGCAGGTTTGCAGATGCCATGAAGCTGAGTGGTGCAATTGACACACCTGAAGGATGGGAGGTCATCCAGGAAGACCTGGACAAACTTGAGAAGTGGGCCCATGAGAACCTCATGAAGTTCAACAAGGCCAAGTGCAAGGTGCTGCACCTGGGTTGGGGTAATTCCAGACGTGAGTACAGCCTGGGAGCAGAACTGCATGAGAGCAGAGCAGTGGAGAAGGACTTGGGCGTTCTCATGACATCAGCCAACTGTGCAGTCACAGCCCAGAAGGCCATCTGCATCCTGGGCTGCATCCAAAGAGGAGATCAAGGGAGGGGATTCTGCCCCTCTGCTCTGCCCTTATGAGACTCCACCTGGAGTGCTGTGTCCAGTTCTGGGGTCCTCAGCACAAAAAAGACATGGATCTGTTCAAGTCAGTCCAGAGGAAGTCACAAAGATGATCAGAGAGCTGGAAAGAAAGGCTGATAGGGTTGTGGTTGTTCAACCTGGAGAAGAGAAGGCTCCGAGGAGACTTCCGATATTTAAAGGGGGCTTAAGAAAAAGAGGGACTTTTTATGTGGGCAGATAGTGACAGGACAAGGGGGAATGGTTTTGTACTGAAAGAAGAAGATTCGGTTTAGATGGTAGGAAGAAATAACTTACTCAGTGAGTAAGTGAGACGCTTGACCAGTTACCCAGAAAAGCTGTGGATGCCCTATCCCTGGAAATGTTTTTATGTCATGTGTACTTACGCCAAGAATTGAGTTAGGGAGTCATTGCTTCAACTGTTCCACCTCTAACAGGTATAAAACTTTTTAGAGCAGTCTGAGATGTCTTCCAGCCTAGAAGATTAAAAGGATAGTTAATAAGGGAGAAGCCACTTGTGAAAAGCCTTTCCTTTGCACTTTTCCTCCCTTTCATTAGTAATTGTAGTGACTGCTTTTGGGGGAGGAGGGGCTGTGGATTTTTCTTTCCTTTCTTTTGTTTGCTTTGGAAATGATGTAAAAATTAGTATCTCTTCTGCTCAGAAATAGTAGGCAGCTCCGAAAAGAGTTCACAGTCAGTCTGCCAAGTGAGTGGAGAAATACACTGCAGTTAAAATGGTCTGTCTATCTATTTCTGGCATCTTTTTGGGTTGCTGATGACTGTTTCGACACCAGCTGTTGGATTTTTTTTATTCCTGGAATCGGGAAAGTCAGCAAGGTTCGAACAGGTTATGTGTGAGATGTTTGAAAACAAATTTTGGGAATGTACCTGACACTTTGAATACCTAAGTTGGGTAATTGAAAATGCCAGAAATCAGTAAATTAGATGGCCATATCAGAATGTTCTTTGCTGGTTAATGTAATCAGAAGTACATTGATGTATACATAAATGTGATGACTTTAAGGGGAGTGCTTCTGTTGGTGTGACTGTAGGAGACCTTGTTGATTGCTAATACTGTAAGACCTCATTACAGAGACCATCTCCCAAAATAGCAATAGCCTGTAGCAGGAGGAGAATGAATGCATAACATGACTCATTGGCTTGGTTTTTAACCTGTACTTTACTGAGGCCTGTACTTTACTGTTTTTTCATGGGGAAAAAACAACCAGGAAAAAACTAAATGAACCAAACAAACCCCACACCACCTTAGGTACACAAATCCATACTAGACACTTCAAAATAGAGCAGTCCTGGAGCTGGAAACCAGCCTTGTGAAGAGCATTGATATGAAAGGGAAAGGTTGCAGAGTTTTGGCTGGGCTGGGTTGTGATGAATTAACAGATTAAACTAAGTGTATCAACTTTCTGCTTATATGAGACTTGAACAGCAACATCTGCTGAATTGCACTGCTCGGTTGAGTTTTAGCACTCCATTGTTCAAATGCAGTATTTGGGCAATAAAATACAGCTGCAGTCATGTGTAGGCAGAGATGTGCTAAGGCACTTCTTCCCATAATTAAATCCTTGATGCATTTTATAGAAAGTGAGTAATTTATAGAAAGTGAGTCATTTTTTAATAACTGAATATTACCAAAAAAACCCACACATGCAGTCAACACAGTAGCTTCTGCACCTATTATTTCTTGTTACTGCTTTAACATAATAAAAAATTGAAGAAATTTGCATGTAGATTATGGGGAGAATGGGAAGAAGGTATCTGAAAACTATTGAGTTGCTGTCTTAAACTACCACTGTATTTTTCTCTTGATTTTTTTTTTTAGATCATAACTAGTCTACTCTTCAAAACAGTTGGTGTTACAGTAAGAGAAATGCAAGAGAGGCTGTTAATATCTTTATTAGAAGCAATGTGTAATTTGTTTCATTCATGCATTTAAGGTTCAGATAGTGAAGAGGATGAAGATAAGAAAGAAGCAGTGAAGAGGAGCTTAGAAGAAATAAACAAACAGGAAGGTCTGTTAATTTTTATGTTCCTGTGTTCAAGAGCACTATTAATTGTGGAATATACAGAAACTAAACTTACAATCAGTTTTATAGCAAGTGACCTCTTAGGGAATACTCTTTAAACTATGCTGGACAGTCTTGAGTAGTGAAGAATGCTGCGATGAGTTATAAATAAAAAAAAATTCCTAACCTGAGAAGTATGCCAGCAGACTAAAAATCTGTTTCATTGGGACCCCAGGGTACTGATCAATTAAAGACTTGACTGGGTTCACTTTGTACCAGTTTAATATGCATGTTGTCTCAGAGTAGAACTATTGACTGAATAGTTGAACTTCTGAATAAATATTTGAAGATTAGATATCATTTCACAATAAAGCACTCTGGTCTCCTGAAAGAGCTGTAGATTTTTGCACAAGGTTGAATCAGCAGCACATCTATCTGTTCACATCCTATCTTATGTTACTTGAAATTGTTTTCATCCTTCTGCTGTTGACCTTACTGGTGGTGTTCAATGTAGTCATGCATTTTTGGGGACAGACCACAGTGTACTTTGAAAATAATTTATTGTTGAAAGGCTTGATTCTGCCCCTCTATCTCATGGAAATAAAACAAACTACAAAAACCTGAAAAAGTTGTACAAGCTCAGTGACAAAACTGATAACTGAATGTTATGTTCCCAGAATTTGTTCAGTTCTAAGTTTACCAACTGTTACTAAATACTGTTGTTAAATGTCCAGCATTCATCTCCAGCACTGAAAGTTTGGTGCACTAAGGCCTCCCTAGTGCTGGGATAGCAGTGGCATTTGGTGCATCCAGGAGGTCCCACTTCTGGTGCTGCAGTGCAGAGCCACCTGACCTTATGAAGCAGCCTGGCTTCAGATGAGTCACATCTTATTATTGGACCTTGTTCTGGATTTTTGCACAGGCAAAATTTTAGCTTAGTGGCTAAGTAACAACGTATTTTAATGCAAGCAGTTGTCTGCAAATGGTTTTCTGTCTTTGTTTTTGTTTGTTTCTGTGACCGTGGAATATTTTTCTCTAAGAAACTCTCTTTTATCAGTAGTTCTGGATATTACAGGAAAGTCCAGGTGCATGGGAGAGCAGTCATTGATATGATCTCTGTTCCACATCTCAGCCTTGCATAAAACAGCCCAACAATTATTAAAGTTTTAGAATTCTATTTCCTTTTTCATAAGAACAGACAGCTCTTTCTTTTTAATAGGATGTGCTTGTGTCCTCCTAAAGCAGAAGATGAATAATTTCATGAATGACAGTGTGTCTGAAAGCTGCTTTAATTTTTCCAGCTATACTATTGATAATATTTGCTGTACATACAAACCTTGTCTAATTTATGGTATTTGATCACTAACACCAAGAAATTAGTGCCCAAAATAACGTAAGTGTAATGCAAAAACAGTTTCTTTTTTGAATAACATGAAAGTTGTTTGAGATTGTTAAGAAGCCAGATGAGTGCAATGCGATTTTCCTCCCCACCATCAAAACTGTTCCAGCCCTGATCTAGACTGTTCTTACTGTTGATAATGACTTTTTATCTACTTTTCTGGCCTACCTAGTAAGACTGACGACACTGGTGCTAGGTCAGAATGTAGGTATGGACACATCTGTGGCTAAGGAACTGGAACAAAAATACTGAAACCTCTCTGCTTGTTATGTGTAGGTGGTTTTTTTTCCAATACTTACTTTATTTTTTCTTGGCACATATGTATGGGTTCTAATCTTGCTATTATTTTGACCAGTAAATACATAGTTGCATTATGCTCTAATCATTGGGCTGCTCTTAGTTAATACGGTTGAAGGTTGTAGAGGTATTTTCCATATTTTGTAGTGTTGAAAAGATAGTATACAACTGAAGGAGAGAAAATACTTTCATCTGTTTTTCAGGAGTTTTTTTGCAGTCTACTGACATTGCCCACAGAAGAAAGTTTGTGCTTTATGTAGTAATATTAAAGTAGTTGTGTTTATGGCTAGTTATCAACTGCAGTTTAAGATTATAATCTTTTTTTATTTATGCAGAGCTGCAAGATGCAGAACTGCAAGAAGCTATCAAAAGAAGCCTTGAGGAAATGTAACTGGAGATACTTCAGTACACTAACACCATGCCATCAGAACTGCTCACAAAAATGGAAGTTTGTTTATATATTTACAAGGATTCAGAAATGCCACTTTAAAAGCATCTGTATCTAGAATTGTTAGATTAATAATCTAATGTCCTCTGTCATACTGATGAACAGCTGGAGTTTATTCATATTCACAGCAATGTGTTATGTTTGATAAAAATAAATTTTTAAGCCTTTTCATATTTGTTTCTAATGGGTGATGACTAAGTGTCTCCAATTTAGCTGTTTAAGGTGTTGCCTAATTAGTAGGCTGGTCTTACTAGGTATTTTGGGGTTCCTGGCTGTTGAGTTGTGTTTTGTTTTTTTTTTTCCAAATTGGTTCTTGTATTTCATTTTTTTTGTCACAAAATGTCATTGTCTTTATTTACTTTTTCATGTGGTCTTTGCAACAGATAAAAATAGTAAAGTCCAGTTATCTCAGATTTGCCTGGCTAATCTTGTTATAAAGAGAAGCTTAGATCCTGGGTTTGTTGAACATATGGCCTAACTCTTGCCTGTGGCTGGTCTCACTTCATAGGCCGTAATTTTGTCTCTGTCCTGTTTGTTATAAATGTCAGAATCAGGACCACAGGCTGTACAGTTAGTTTACCAGCTTTATTTTTATAAATGTGTTTGTTTTTGCAGTAGTGATAGAGTATTTGGATTTGATGGCTTAAAGTTTGACGAGTTCATTGCCTCTCCCTTACCTGAGGCAGGAACAACCTTTTAAGGGAACAGAATCTAAATAAACTTCCTAGTTTCTGTTGGGAATGTGAGAGGATTTAAACTGTAGTATTTCTATATACTTTGGTCTTTGCTCTCTTCTGTTCATGAAGAGGTGGCATTGGATAAATGAATGTAAATGTGCTAATTATTTTTGTACTGTCTTTATTTTAAATGAAATTATTTCCGTGTTTAAAATTATCTATGTCCTCTTTTTCAGTTTTGTTTAAAAATACCTATGCAAACTGTCCAGCTTTACCAGCCTGTTATACTTCAGTTATTGATTGCTGTCAATCAGTAAGAAATCTCAATGTAATAAAATGCTGACTTAATTCTTATTTATGATTCACTCACCTTGCGAGTTCGCTTCTACCTGCTGTACCCTTAAATACTCATTATGCAAGCAGATACTTTCTCTGAAGAATAAGATGCAGGGAAGGCTGCATTTTTCTCACTATTCCAAAGAGTCAGCATAACTACAGCTGTTTGTCATCATGCTTAGAAAAGCTGGAAGACTGACACTAGTTTATGTCTAATCACAACTCTGATATAATTGCTATCTCTGAAGCAAGTAGAATTAATGAAGAATCTAGTGAGGTATCTCAGCACTCATTAGCAATCAGACTGCTTGAAGAAACTGTTCAAATGCCAGAAAATAGTTTGAACACCTACGGTGCATTTGAGTGTGACTCCCAAGTGTTACAGGATGAACAGGACCTCTTAGTGCTTTTCCCTTGTGCCTGCTGCTGGTTTTCCTACTTCCAGTCTTGGATTAATTGTACTCCTGGTCAAATCCAGGTCTATAGTTCATACTGCTGCTGAGAAAGCCCTGTCCTGGGAGATTTTGAGTTGCCTTTAGTTACTGACTCAAGCTAAATCAATTCCAGAATTTTTCCTACCCAGTACTTCTGTTAAAGGGTGGAATGAAACAAAAAACTATTTTCATCCTCAAAAGCATCTCCATCCAAGTTACAGAAGCTTTTGGGCAGGTTTTTCTTCATGTAGATCCTAAAGTTTCAAATTCCTTTCACATGAAAAGATGTTTCAGCTTGAGAAAGTTCTTTTGCTCAACAGTGTTTAAAACCTGGGTAGATAGTCTTCTCCAGAGTCTGCTATGTTAGAATTTAACTATGTGCTTTATTTCTCAAAACATTTTATTCTGCCATAAATGTAAAGTTTGCTCGTTCTTGATGGGCCATGACTTAATGGGTTGCATTAAGAAAAAAAATGTCCTGTGTGCACACATTCTGTATACTTGAAGCTCCACCTATTAAACACATTGTGTTGGCCTTGTCATCTGTTTACCAAAACAAGTAGCAAATCCCAACCATTGCTGCTTCGGCTTTTATAACACAACTAAATAGAGTTCCAGTTTCTCTATTACTTTTATGATAAAAGTAGTCTTCAGTATTAGCAGCCTCTTGAAATTTGGCCTCATTCTGAAGAAAATTTTGGTCTCTCTGAGGTTTTCTCAACTCAAATTTTTCTGTGTGAAATTTTCTACCATCACAGGCTTGTGATACTTCTGTTTCCAGAAGGAAGAGCAGAGAAAACTGGATTCTTAAAACGTTGCATGTACAGACATGTGACTTGTTACTCACCAACATCTTGTGGTTGAACACCTTCAGCTGGAAAAGTAGTCTTGTAAATGTGTTCCAGAATTTAATGGTTTTGTCTGGTGAGTCTTGTTTAACTGGCTGAAATTTTTGAGGTTTGTCCTCCATATGCTGAGAAATCTGCCTGCGTTTACAAGCACAACTTGTCTGTAAAAAGGGGTTTGCCCAGTATCCTTTATATTTGTACTACAAATGATTTGTCATGCCCTTTTCAAGAGAATTTACTTTTGTGATGTTTGAGTTCCTCCTTTGTTAGTCTAAAGTAATTCAGTAGTGCTTTTTTCTATTTATCTTTAATGAGGAAAAAGTCTAATCTCTACCTGACTACCCCCAGCTGTTCATTTTAATGCTCTTAATTTCTGTATGGTGCATGTGTTTAGTTTTACGAAACTGAAACTGTGACAACTTGAGATTGGTATAAGGCTGTTAACTCTTCAGTGCTTTGTGTGCCACATTCTTATACTACAAAATCCCATTTTGGTCATATTCAGAGACAAGGTGAGATGCCAAAGAAGTCGGTGCAACTGTTACAAAAGTCACTGGAGCACTGAAGTGTTGTATCTGCCTGATTGCATCTGCTATTTAATAATATTTTTTTTAAAAGAGAGATATTAGCTGACTGTAAGATACTTGCTTTGTATGTATTTTTTGGGTGGTGGGTTAATTTTCTTAGCTCTTCAAGGAATACAGAAATGACCATCACTGTTCCTGTAGTGGTCATGGAATGCAAACCTTTATGAAATCTTTACCAAATATAGTTAGGTTTATAGAGGTATGAAGTCACGCCATCGTCTGTTTTAAAAGGAAAGTGTTCTATCATCTGCTTGCAGTGTCCTGGCTATGTTTACCGTGACTGCTGTAAATTGGAAGGAGGTGAGGAGGATGAATGATAAATTGTTTCAAAATTAATTCAGTAAAATTGGCTGACATTAGCACAAAGATACTTTCTGGCAATTCTTTCCAGCTAAGCAGCTTTATGAAAGTCTGCATCTGCATTTTTCTTTGGTGCTTCTAAATCCCTTCAAGTTTCCTGTAGAAATTCTTAATTCAAGTGGTTTGGTGCTCAGTAGTAACAATCTGGGGTAAAGAATATGGCCTGAGATATTCTAAAAGTAGATGTAAACAAGTCAGAAAATTTATGGCAAATGGCAAGTACACGCCAAGCGTGTACTTGAATGGCAAAGCTCTGCATGCGTGGAAATTTAATTTAAAGTTCCCTTTGTAAATCTCTGCAAATTGGCTTTCACTGACTGCAGTATCCTAATTTCTGGTAGTCCTTCCCTTTGGTTTTTTGCTCAGAGCTCCTTTGCCAAATTGACCGAGCATCTACAGCTGTACAGAATGCACTCGCTCATTTAATTGTCGACTTTGCTTCAGTGAGAATGAACTGCTGCATGCCCCAAAATGGTCATAGCAGCTCTCAGATTGCTCCTGGGACAGAGGGCTTCATTCAGATTTCTGACAGGCCTGGGACCTTGGGGCTTGCCTACACAGTAAAACAACTGCGGCGTGTAGAGGCAAACGCAGGGCTAGTTTTAATTAGCACTGGTAACAATAGCAGTAAAGACACAGCAGCACAGCTTCAGCAGGTGTGAAGTGAGGGGCCGGCCTGCTGTGAGAGCAGACGTGTGTTGATTGAAAACATACCCTGAACAGTCAGCTTGGCCCATCTTCATTGCTATTGTTACAGTGCTGGGGAGACTGCAGGCTGGTTTTGGTTGGCTGCCTGAGCCATGGATGCATCCTTCAGCCATGTCTGGGAACTGTTGTGTTTCCAGAATACCTGTGCACAAAGGTTCTTAACAGAACTACAGAGTCGTTTGGGTTGGAAGAGACCTTAAAAATCATCTAGTTCCAACACACCTGCTGTGGGTAGGGACACCTCCAACTAGACCAGGTTGGTCAGAGCCCCATCCAACCTGGCCTTGAACACTTCCAGGGATGGGGCATCCACAGCTTCTCTGGACAACCTGTTCCAGTGCCTCACCACCCTCACAGAAAATAATTTCTTCCTAGTATCTAACCTAAATTTCCCCTCTTTCAGCTTGAAAACACTAAGTTCCTGGAGGTGAAGGCAGGAAAATAATCCTGCATGGCATTTCTTGGGTGTGGACTTTCTCTTTGATCCTGTTCCATGACAGCTCATGTGTAAGTGTTAGGGTATGTGACAAGGTATATATCAGGGTTTGAAGTAAGGCAAAGCTGGAACTAAGGTGCTGTTTAGCAGCATTACAATTTCCAGTGCTTTTGGTGTCAGTCACCTCCCTGGCTCTGGGACTTCTACAGATACATCAGATGTCTGAGACCTGGCAAAGTTGCTCTTTCTGCTCTCTCAAGGGACTTCGTGCGTGTGAATGGGACTTCATTGCTGTTTTGCAATCAGCACCCATTTTTTACAACGCTGTAGTTTAAACAAGAGGCAGCCAGTGTTTACACTGCTGGGATAGGACTGCAGGAACAATGGGATACACACCCTCTCCTCATGTTCTTGCTGGTGCCCATAGCCATAGCAGGGCTGTGCAGTCCTTCAGGTGACCACAGATGTGGGGACATGGGGGAAGACAGGGACATTGGCATGGCCTCGCCAGCAGTCCTGATCCTGCTTCATCACTGATGGCAAGGAGGAGGGTGAAATATGTGCTTTGTTTCAGGTGTGGCGGCCCTTCCTCCTCCCATTGCCTTGTGGCCCAAAAGGACCCAATTCCAGCCTTTTGTGTCCCCAGAACTCCCCAATTCAGCTGTGAATCACTTTCCTTCCTGCAGGGATGGACTCCAATCTTTCTAGACCAACCAGTTATTATTTTGGATAAGTGATGCCAACTGTCCCTTTACATACCTTGGCAAAAATAGAGGTGGTGGGGGCAATCTACTCCTCTAGAGAGCAGGAAAAGCAGTTTTCAAGGTCCTTCTGAGTCTCTGAATGGGGAAAATATACCAGTTTTCCCAGGCAATAATTTCAAGACTTGTCCTGGAAGACCATTTTTGCTTTTAAACTTTCATTTTGTTTCCACAGTTTTGCTATTCTCCCTTCTAGTGTAAGGTGTCCTTTTGCTGTTCAAGAGGGTAAGTCAAGTGTGATACATTTGGACACTTACAGCTGTTCTGTGCCTGTGATTCAGCTGTTGTAGCTTCTACCTGTGTGGAATTAAACCTCTTCCCTGTGCCAGGAAAAAATGTTCAGAGCTACTTTGAGTTCTGCTTTTTAAACCCAATCTAATTGATGCTTAATAAATTGGCATGGGAAGAATAGAAGGATCCCAGGGAATAAATGGTTGCAAACTGTGTGTCATGGCTAGAAATGGTTTCTGTTTGGGGTGGGAAATGGTTTTTAATTATCTTCTATAGAGACTGTAGAGAGATGGATGGAACAATTGTGCAAATGAAGTTATTTCCATGATCTCAGAGGCAATGAGCCTTGCTTATCCAACCACGTAAAACAAAGAAAACTCAGGCAATTAATTTAACAAGAGTACTTGGGACATGATATCATTCTGAATGGACGAGCCTGAGAAAACAGCTATTTTGAATCACAGCAGGAAAAGCATACAAAACAGTATCCCTGTGCAACAAAATCCCTCTTAGCTGGGTGCCAAAAATTGGTCTGTTAGAGCCATGGGGTATTTGCCCAAACCTCGACTTCTGGGATAAGCAAATTCCTTTTTAAATATTCACAGTAGTGGCAAGTACAGCTTATGTGTGACTTGAATTGCTGGTGCTTGTAAGACAGAAGGTACCATTTCATACAGTCAAGTTAAATATGTTCTTGAGACAAGTCATTACTAGATGTAGATCCACTACCTTGGCTGCCAGGAAATAGATACATCTTTTCTTTCTGGCATAGCAAGAACATAAAACACTTAGTACTTTTTTTTTTTTTTTTTTTTTTTTTTTAGGAATGCTGTTCAGGTTCTGCTTGCAGTAAGGGCTGTCTCTGGTTTAACTTTTCACTCTTCCCAAGCTGCTGGATTTTTGAAGACCTTCTTTACTTTTTCTCCTTCTGTTTATTGCACTTTCCACTGTTTTCAGTTTTGTAGCTCGCTTTTTAATTAGCTTTAAATAAAAAAAGCAGTTGGTTGGTTGTGAGTTTCTTGTTTTCTTTAATGAAAGAGCAAACCAATAAACCAACCATACAGACCAGTTCTGGAATGCAGATCCTCGTCCCAACAGCTCCCATCTCACACAAAGTTAATATAGATATTGAAAACATCATTATTCGTCCCATAGCTTCTGGTTTAGCTACAGCCAGAGTTTTGGCTGGTCCAGGTTTTGCTGCTTTTGTCAGAAAGGGGAGCGGGGAGCGCAGCAGGGCAGGCCGGGGTCTCTCTGTGTCCCAGATGGTGACAGAGAGGGGCAGAGGCACCGCAGGGCCGCCGCCCGCCGGGTGTGCGGGGGCCGGGCACCGCTGTGGGGCAGGTGCCGCTGCCGTGTCGGTCACTGCAGGGACCTCTCGGTGCTGTGCTCTCATCCCCACACAGCCCATCCATCCCCAGCTCGCTGCTGAGCTCAGCCTCCATCGCTGTGTGGGGGCAGAGACGAGAGATACATGGAGCTCCTGGAGGAGGGCCAGGGGAGAGTCACTAACTTAACCAAGGGTCTGGAGAATCTCTCTTACCAGGAATGTCTGAGGGAGCTTGGGCCTCTTCAGCCTCGAGAAGGGCTGACAGAGGGACCTCATCAATGTGGTTACGTACCTAAAGGATGGGTGTCAAGTAGATGAATCAGCCTCTTGTCCGTGGTGCCAAGTAATAGGACAAGAGGCAATGGGCAGAAACTGAGGCACAGGAAGTTCCATCTGAATATGAAGAGATTCTTTACCGTGGAGGTGACCAAGAACTGGAAGAGATTGCCCAGGGAGGTTGCGGAGTCTCCCTCACTCGAGAGGGGGCAGGGAGGTCGGACCAGATGCCCCAGTGCGGTGCCTCCCCACGCGGCCCGTCCTGTGATTCCGCTGCCCCCGGCCGGGGCGGGGCGGCCCCGCCGCGCTCGCTGCGTGAGGCGGCGCCCGCGGGCCCGGCGCGGGGGCGGGGTGGCCGCGGGGGCCGGCGGCGGGGCGGCTCCTTCTTTGGCCATGAGCGAGGTGCCGGCATTCGGCCGCCGCCGCCGCCTGCGGGACGCGGGGAGGGAGCGGCCGCAGCGAGGTTCCGCCGGCGGCAGCGGCGGGTGGGATGGCCCAGGCCAGGATCAGCGCCAAGGCCAGCGAGGGGGCGCAGCAGCCGCAGCAGCCTCAGCAGCAGCAGCAGTCGGGCGGGCAGCTCCGGGGCCGCTTCTACCGCTCCACCTCCATGGCCGACCGCTCCAGCCGCCTGCTCGAGAACCTGGACCAGCTGGAGCTCAGGTGGGACCCGGGGCCGGGCGCCGGGAGGGGGCCGGGGAGCCGGGGAGCCGTCTGGCCCCGAGCCGGGGGCTCCGCACTGTGGCCGGCAGCGGGCGCCGAGCCCTCCCCCGGCCGGGGTGGGGGGAAGGGGGGGGGTGTGAGGCTTCTTGAGGCGACCGAGGGAAAAAGGGCTCTCCTTCACGGGGGACAAAGTTTAAAAATGGGAGCTGCTGCTCTAAGGTGAGCTAGCGTGGCCTGGAAATACACGGGGAAAAGGAATATGTATGTGAATGTATGAAAGTAGACTCTTTTCAGAGAAAGCGCGAAGGGCTGCTTCGGATTTGTCACCCTTGAGGGTGTGGGGAGGCTGTAGCAGACAGGAGATGTGCTCTGCGAGCTGTGACACGGGTACGAGCCCGGCGTGCATCGTGTCTGTCGTTCCACCCTGTCGCCCCCATCCCGCATCTGCGGGCAGGTGCTTTATAAGAAGATGCAGGAAATCCGAGGATAAAACGTGGTGTCATTCGGGCTCTCGGAGACTCTGGCAAGCCTTTAAGCTGCAGTGCTGAATGCTGGCATGTGAGGCTTCTTGTCTTCCAAACCTCCCTCTGCACTTACTGGTTCAGCTGTGGATGTTCTTGTTACTTGTGTTGGTGTCCACCTCCTCTCTGAGGTATATTAAATCGTGTCACTAAAAGTGAACAGCATTGCATTCTGCAGCACAGGTGTGTTTTTCCAAAGTTGTTGTAAATGCTATGTGAATGTCATCGTTGTTCCAAGACATGTCCTGACTTTTTCTGCTACTTGACGTTCCCTAAATAATACCATTTGACTTTTTTCCCAGTTTGGCCTCATGAGAGGCGATACCTTGCCTTTAATCATCTTCCCTGTCCTCTCAGCTCTGCTAAATTACATAGTGTCCTTTCTGAGGTGGATGGATGTGCAGGATGCCACTGATTCACCTCCTCTGGTACTGTTTCAACACACCCTTTCCTTCATTACAGCTGCATATTGATCAGCAGCTTTCACAGAACCACCCAGAATGTTTCTAGGACTTTCCTGTAATTAGAAGAGCTCTGTGGGATGCAGGAGTTTTATTTCCCCTTTCTGCCTGCATTACTTTGCATTATTCAGGAGTGGACTCGATGTGCTGTTATATTAGCCTTTCACTTAGCGATTAAATCTCCTTGAAGTCCTTTGGAGACTTCTCAGAATTTGACTAAACAAAATCACTGTCTACAAACAAGTCTCACTGCTTACATCCAGGTCTAGGCGCATGATGAATATATAATCCAAAAATTAGCATCAGAATATGCAAAAATGTGTTTTAAATTTGCTGAGTGACTCTGGAACAAAGCAGACAGTTTGGTTAGCCAGCAATTAAACCCTCAATTAAACTTCCCAGTTTGCTGTGGTTCTTTCAGACAGCCATAATTCTAAATGTGGAATAATCATGAAAAAAAAAGTCCAACTAATTTGATAAAAGTCACTCAAGTCTTATGGGTTTTTTTCATTCACAACTAATCAACATGCTTCATTTCAAATTTATTTGAATGACAGGAGGAAAAGCTTCCAAACTTTCTCCTTCTCCAGCTGGTTTGGTTTTGCTATGGACCCTCAAGATGTTGCTTGTAAATCTGATAAGTGAAAATTTGTCAAAATGAACTACAGCCTTCAATTAAAACCCTCAACAATCTTCAGTTCTCAAGTTGCTTAAGGTCAACTGAACTCTGAAGCAACCCTCATCCCTCTGGAAATCACAAAATCATAGAATGGTTTGGGTTAGGAGGGACCTTAAAGATCATCTAGTTCCAACCCTCTGTCGTGGGCAGGGGCACCTTTCAGGCATACCAGGTGGCTCAGAGCCCATCCAGCCTGGCCTTTAACACCTCCAAGGAAGGAGAGTCCACAACTTCTCCAGGCAACCTGTTCCAGTGCCTCACCATCCTCATAGTGAAGAATTTCTTCCTAATACCTAGTCTAAGTCTACCCTCTTTCAGTTTAACGCCATTGTAAAATGCTCCAGTTTGAACAGCCTTCCTTTTTCTCCATTTCTTTCCACTGTGAGAGCTTATTTTCCAACAGTAATGGGGTATTTTTGTACCTCCCTGACAGGTGTTTGCAGAGGGGCTTTCTTTTTGGAAAGTGAGCGGGAAGGGGAATTAATTTGGCTGCCAGGGAGTGAGTGCCCGAGGCAGAGGTGGCAAGAGGGGCAGGTGGCACGTTTGCCCCTTGTAAGGGTTTGGACCTTCGTGTTGCTGTGACTGCCAAGATATCTTGGGAGCAGCTGGAAGCGAGACCAGAGCTCTGTTTATGAGTCACTGTGTTCTGTTGGTTGTGTTAAGTGAAGACTGTTTTAGGTGTGATGATACATGAGATAAGTCAGATTTTTGCTGGGTACTTTTTATCTTCATTTTTTGTACTTTTGATCTTGTTCTTTGGATGAACCATATTCCGCCACCATTCATTTCGGTGTTCACAGGACTGCTCACCTGGGAGTGGGCACTCAGCTGAAGCAGCTGAGGATGCCATGGTGAAACCTCCAGTTTTGTCTCCCTCCAGTGTGCTCAGCTCCATTTCAGGAGAAAAGCTGCTCCATCCTCAGATGTTTCTTACTTCCTTTGAAAACTTATCTGAACGTCCAGCACGTGGGCTGTAATAGTGGGCTGTTTAAGTCAGTCAGTAGTTTAAAGGACAGAGTTATTGCAGCTGTTCTAAGAAAGCGGGTGTCAAGTTTCTCAGCTGGGAACAAAAGCACAGGCTGGTCCACCTGTTTCTCAGGGGAATGCTCTGCTCATGTAAATGGTATGTAGCAAAGGACAATTGCTCACAAGCAAAGCTAATTGCTCACAAACAGGGAAAATCAGAAGTAAGGAATGTCTTTTTCAGTGTTAGGTAATGGAATATTTAGTTGATGCTCAAAGCAACAAATACACTCCAAGTAAAAATATGATCAGAGGTTTTAATCTCTTTGAAAAAAGATGATATGGCTGCATCAAAATAATTGATAGCTGGCCATAAATATGAGTATTTTGTGTTCTTTTTTCTTTGCCTTTTATTCTTTGGTTGTTTGGGGTTTTCTTTTGAGACTTGGATTGTCTTTCCACCCTTTCCCACATCAGTCACCTCTGTTAGAGGTTTAAATCTTCCAACTTTTTTTTGGATCCTCCACACAAGGAAAGGAAAGATTTACAGAAACCTGTGAAGTTAAGAAACCATGCATTTTAGGGAAGAAGTTATGAGAACTGACTGCAAGGTGTGATCCTGACACATCTTCCTGAGATTGGTGTGACTGGTTTCCCTTTATTTGTTGTTTTTTGGGGATTTTTTCCCACTAGAGCACTGTTCTGAAATGACCCTGTCCCATTGCTGTGTGGCACTCTATATTGCAGTTTAAAAAAATGGTAAAAATAATTCTGAAGAAGCAATTATTGCAAGTAAAACAGTTCTTAAGATTTGGTTTTATTACCTTTAGTAAATTAATGTCAATCAAAACTCTAGTTGGTGAACTATCTTTTTCTTTTTTTGCAGTATGCAACATTAATTCTGAAAATTTGGCTTTTAGGTCCTACCTCACATACCAAGCTGGCCTTTGGAAGCAGTGATATTTTAGGCACTCTCTTTAGAACTGTACCAGTTCAGGATACATCTCTGCAATGCAGCTTTTCCACATCCTCCTTAGGACCCAGCAAAGCCTGTGGAAATCAAGGACTGATCTGTTTACTGTAGGCAAAACTTTAGTTTTTAAGTCAGTACAATGATACACAGAATCTGATTTTAAAACACTATCAAAATTGAAATCCTGCACTTCAAAATTTTGATTTACAACTTTCCAGCAACCACAATGCATTTTTAAAATTGTGAAAATACTAGTTTTTTAAAAAGGCATGGCAAGGCATTTTGGAAATATTGGTAGACTTCCTAAATTATAAAGTGCAGACATCTGAAGTATGAAATGACTCCACCTGCCTCATTGCTCTTACTAACCAGTCCAAAATAATAATTAAAAGTATTTGCTTTTGGCATGAATTTGCATTGCATTAACTTTTCCCACTCCTCCTCAGAACGAACATTAAAGGCAAGGCCTGAAGCCTGTGCTTTCACTGACTAAATTAGGCTAAATATTTTGTAAAACAGAACCATTTCAGGAGCAGGCTGCATGTGAAGAGTGACTATATCCTCAAATGCTCCCGTTCTTCTGCTTTCTTTCACCCTCTTTTCCCTTAGTGCTGTTTTCCTGAAGTTACGTGCCTCAGCCAGCCCGTGAGGAGGGAGCAGCAGCTCCATTCCTGCCTCAGGAGATGCGCCCTCATCTGCAGAGACAGCAACAAGCACTGCTGGCAGGGCAGCGCCCGGTACTGTTCAAGAATGCAGAGCACCTAAGAGACTTAACAATGTTTTGGTTTGTTTCCCTTTTTCTGGCCAGGATTCATAAACATTTCAGGATAGATTCTCGTGACGCAGCCAGACCTCCCGAGCTGTGCACTGCAAGCACGTCAAACCATCAGCCAGGTTCACAAGATATTCTTGCTTTTCTGTGGGGCCTGTGAACGCAAAGTTGATGGGTTTTGCAGCCAGCTCCAGCTTGGAAAGTTCTCTGCAAGCCCCTACCCTCAAGTCTGAGAGAAAAGCCAACAGAGTGGGATATTTCCCTCTTTGGTACCAGGTCTTCGAAGTGTTGTATTAGAGTTCTCCAGTGTTCTTTTCCATACTACTCAGCTGAATGCAAAAGTTCCCACTTTAAAACTGTGGTGGGGAATAAGACATGAATTAAGAAACTGGACTCCGATTTCTCATGTGGCATTTTCACATTGCCCACGGCGAGCTGGGTCTGTACCTTATGCACGAGGAGGGCAGGCTGTGAGCACAGAACCACACACCTTACCAAGACCCAGTAGTTACAGGGATGGCAGTTTCTGATGGACTTTCCCCTTGTCCTCACTGCATTACATGTGAGTTTCAGCACAATAACAGGACTGGGGCAGGGACCTGGTTTTAGGAAGGACCGAGTTTTGTGCTTCCTGGCAAGCCCAGAAATAGGGGCTGCTCCCACAGAAGCTTCCTCCCTGTGTGAATTGTTCCATGAAAAGCACCAGTGACAGAGGGGGCAGGCAGTGCAGCATCTTCTCCCAGTGACCAAGGCACACCACCTGTGTCAGGGAAACCCTTGTCATGGTAATAAAAATGTGGGAGCTTTGTCCCGCTCACAGGGTTTTCTCCTTTGTAAAAGGGGGTTGTTTGGCGTGTTCCAGTTTTCTGGAGTGTTTGTTGCTTTGCAGGTGGATTATACGGGTTCTGCTGGTCTGGGGGTGGCACAAGGGAGCCAGGACCCCTTTCTGCCTCCATCTCTGCAGCTGCCACCTTCACTGCCACGTTCCCTGATGGGGACTCAGTCCCTTTCTCTGCTAGCTAAGCAGCTGATAATAATTGCCAGTTGGCTACAGGACTTCTGCTATAGGGCTGTAGTACTGCCAGGCTCTGCATATCCAGACTAACCACGGAGTAGGACAGAACAGCACTGTCAGTAAAATAAAAGATTTAAGTCTGAATTACTGTTTTTGTTTGTCCCTCCATTTGTTTGTTTTTTTAAATTATATTGAGTCTTGAAAAGTGAAGTTAAGACAGAGGAGAAGGTAATGAAATTAGAGAGTCTGTCTCATGGATAACTAAGAACTGACTGTACTTACTCTAAGCCGAAGTTTAAAACAACAGTTCTTGGCAGCTATATAGGTGAACAGCTATTTTATTATTTAAACATTTTGTTTGTTTCAACCATGTACAGGGTAGAGGCTTTCCGTGATGCAGCATCTGCTATGGAACAAGAGAAAGAAATTCTGCTCGAAATGATCCACAATATACAGAACAGCCAGGATATGAGGCACATCAGTGAAGGTGAGAAGCTGCTTTGCTTTGCCATACCCTGCAACTGACCCAAACTCAAATCATCCCATCTCTTAGGGAGCAGCTCTATGTGAGCAGCTCTTTGCTGCTGGTAAAGGTGCAGCATTGGAGCCAGCTGAGGTTGTGGAAGCGTCGCCCATTATCCTGGGCAGTCCTCTTCTGGACTGTAAATTCACACTGTTCAGGTGGATGGACTACCATGAGTGTCACTACTATGTATGTGAAAGCCCATACTCAGTTCAATGGTACAATTTCAAAATCAAGATTAACATAGCTCTGCTGAGGGAGAGACATTGATGGTGATGATGATGATTTAACATAGTTGAAAATGATTTTGACTACTGGATAGGCCTGAGTGGTACAAAGTGTACAGCCTGTAAGAACCTGATGATTAAGATCATTGTTGTAGTTGTGTGATTCATGGCTTTAAATATATTCCCTACACCTGATTATTAGGTGCTTTAAATTGCTGGTTTACTGGCTCTTCAAGAGCCTACATATCAAGTATGTTGTGTCCGTATTTTTGAAAAGCAGCTGTACTTTCAGAAAATAGAAAACCAGTTTTTCATGGTCTCTTATTATATCTAGTTTTCTTTTTATAGCCTTCTGGGGTATTGTCTAAGTCTCTCCCTCAGAATGGCACAGAAGTCCTTAATGAGCCAGTTCTGTTACTGAATGTTTCCTGATAATATTGTATGTTTTGCTTTAAAGTGACACAGCAAGCATTGTGTCAGCAATGGAAAAACATTGCTTAGAATTTCAGTGAAGTTTAATGCCTCATTTCAAATCAGACGTTGGCTTCTATGAAATGAGTATGACTTGGGCAAACGCAAAAAGCTCATTTCTGGCTTCTGGAAATCTTGTTGATTGTCACTTACATTAAAAAAGTTGTTTATCGCCAAGTTGTAGTAGTTTGAGTGCCTTGATGGTGCTATTTGCACAGGGAAGTATTTGCCTGTAACCAAGGATATTTTCTTGTTTTTGATTGAGGCGAGAGAGAAGAACTGAACTTGACTGCTAATCGCTTGATGGGCCGAACCCTCACTGTGGAGGTTTCCGTAGAAACCATCCGCAACGCGCAGCAGCAGGAGTCCCTCCTGCACGCCACCAAAATGATCGACGAGATCGTCAATAAACTCCTCGATGATTTGGAAGACGCCAAAATGCGCCTAATGTCCCTTTACGGTGCGTGCACGTCCGACGTGCCAGCAGGACCCATCGATCAGAAATTTCAGTCTGTGGTCATCGGATGTGCCATTGAGGATCAGAAGAAAATCAAAAGGCGCCTAGAGACTCTGCTCAGAAACTTGGAAAATTCTGAGAAGTCCATCACATTGTTGGAGCATCAGAAATCTTCTGTTCGGCAGTCTTGCAACAGCAAACAGGATTAATGTATCCTTCTGGCTGCTTCTGGCAAACCACAGGATGAGCAAGTGCCCATAGAAAGCACATAGAAGCCAAGAAGAAAATTCTCTGTATGAGCACACACGTATCTACACATCCACACGCACCAAGGTATCTTTGATTGCGAGGTGCAAGCATTTAATGGGTTTTGGTAGCATTGGCATTTTCTTTTGGCAATAAGGAATGCTATCAGTTCTTTGTAGAGTCGATACTGCTCTATTGCAAATTGTAATTGTGCTTCTGCTGAACTGACAGAAACTGAAAATCTAGCCTTTCCTCCATTCTCCTGGGGTTTTTTTAAACTAAAGTTGTTTTGTCCTATCATGAGATTTCAGCTTTTCTCTGCTGTATACGTAGTGTGTGAACCAGACTTTTGGGGACAAAAGACAAATCATGGCAATAAATCAAAACAATTAATAAACCGTTTATGGTATTTTCATAAACAACACAGTGTTCTACTCATTACCATTTATAATTTTGCACATTTTGAATATTTTGAATAAACCGATCACAATTTCTAGAGACAGACAGCTACCTCCAGTTTGTAACAGAGGAAGTGAAAAGCAGCACATGCATCCAGGGACCACCAGCCATGCTAGAAATGAGCCAACTCTCCCAGTGCCCCTTCCATGCCTGGCGAACCATCCTGCTCCCACAAGTTTGTTGTAGCTTTGAGGTTGCTGTGTGTTTCTTTAAAAAGGTAATAGAAAGGGGAATTATATCTTATCAGCTACTACTCCACTTTTGCACCATCTATGAAGCCACAGAGCAAAACATTTGACTTCTCACCTGGCAAACACTGTATCCTGTGTGTTGTGTAGGATGGTACTTTGTACATCCAGCATTACTCACCTCTTTGGGTGAATGGTTTTTCGTTTTTTATCTTCCACCCTCTCACTCACAGTAACTGCTGCTCATCACCACCAGCCTCTGTGGCTGTGGGTCAGAAGTTGCAGATTTTAGGGTGTGCCTGGAATTTTGTTACCCCCTGCAGCCAGTCTTGCAGCACTTCACCCAAGGGTGGCAGTGCCCTGAAGGGAGCGGGGCTCTGTGGCTCAGCCACCATCCTGCTGAACTTGGCTGAGGTTAAAGCTCAGCTGAAGGGAGCCAGAAGGGTCTGAGTGAGTGCCTGGGGTGTTACAGCCTGGAGTGTCCCACCTGGATGCTCTGAGGGCACCAGCCCACAGTGGGAGCGCTGCACCTCAGGCTCCTGCACAGCCAATACTCGGGGGCCCCGTGGTTTTAAACGCCGTGGATGGGCTCAGGTGCTCTGCAGGGAAACTCAGAGCTGCGCTTCTTGGAAACCTCAGCTGCTGTGAGGTCACTGTCACTGCATTTAATTTGCAGAAATGGCACGTCAGGTGGGTGCTTCGAAAGCAGTCCAAGTTTCAGCTTTGAGATTGTGAAAAGTTTCTAAGAAAGAGTTGGTGACATTAATTCCATAATTCCGCTTAAAAAAATCTCCCAGCTATTCAACAGTATTAAAACCCTTTCCAGTAATACATGGCCCGGGTTGTTTTCAGAACTCATGCTGTGCAGCACTTAAACTGAACAGTTTATTGTTGCTTAGAATATTCCTTCAATATTTGGGTTTTTAAGGCCATTATAAGGTTATTCAGGCAAAAAGTTTACGGTTTTTGGTTTTCTTTCTTAGATCCTCTTCATTGTACTGATACTTAAAGGAAATTTTATTTTTTATAGCACTTGTAATATCACAGAATTGCAGAATAGGTGGGTTAGAGGGGACCTATGAAGGTCATCTAGTCCAATGCTTCTGTAATGAGCCTAAAACATTGCCAATTAATCCTTATCAGGGTGTTAAGTAAGCACATTGATTTTCTGTGTTCAAAACTGCATGCAAGAGGAAGCAGGAGTATGTTACCTCAAAAATTCTTCAGGTACCTGGGTGAAGAGGCAGACAGATGCCGACTTGTGTTTTACTAAAAAAAGAAAAAAATACAAAAACACTGCAAACCCACCAACCAAAAATCACCAGTGACTATTTACCTGTTTCTCTTCAGAAAATGCACCAGGCATCTTTGATATATTAATAATACTTTAATGCCACTTCCAAAGTCTACAACCTCTGACTTAAACCTTGTCACTTTATTGGCCAGACCAATTATGAAAAGCAAAATGACCAGAAAGAGCAGAAAAGAATCCCTATGTTGTATTTCAACCACAGGGTAAAGAAATCAGAGGCAAGAGCTCAGAAACACACTTTCTATTAGACTGGGGTGCCCACACTTGTTCCTTTGAGGATCTCTCATGTGCTACCTTGGATCCCAGCTGTTGGCAACACACACACACAAGAATCAAGCACACATTTCTCAATCAGATTGAGGTTGCACAGCTTGTAGTTACAGCAATTTTTCAGATTTAATATACTGACAATTTAATATAACCACAAAAGTAGTGACTTATATCAGACCCAACAGTAAGCAAACAAACGTTTTAAGTTGCATGATGCAACTAGTGTCACTTACAAGAGAACAGCAGAATTAACTTGTAGGGATTTTACAGAACAGTGTACACAAGATACTCAGTTTTAAACACTGATTTTTCTGCTTGAGGATTTATAGTATGTTGAGGTTTTTTCCTACAAATCTGTTACATTTACTTTAGATCATGAGGGTGATAAAACCAGTTATGTACATTTCCTCTTTTAGCCATTAGTAACAATTTAAGCCATTAGTAACAATGCATCTTAATCCTCATAATGACAGTGGTGTTTCTCCTGGTCCAGAGTAATTTTAAGGTTTTTTTTTTTTTATCAACTTTAGTGAGTTTGGCAGAACTGACAAACTCTTTATCAGTATTACCCTCCTACTAGAAACCTGAGAATAAGCCTGGTTCAGTACTAGGACTCACCTGGCTTTGAGATAACTCATATAGAACACTTCAATATGGAACATTAGCAAGTTTCTCTTATTCCATTATAGCACCTTTCATCTTTAATCATTCCTGTGTTTTTCATTCTAAAATTTTGATTACTTACTTGGATGCCATATTTAACAGAGAATTATTTTCTTCTCTCAATATTATTTGTGCATTAAAAAGGATCTTTTGCTTCCTACAAAGAGCTGGCAAGGTCATTTTGATGAATTCAAGCCTGGTGGACAAACCTTGCTCTCTAATTTTGGTCCAATTAGTGTTCAGGTACTGCAACGTCAACACAAGGTCTATGACTACAGCTAGAAAAGCAGCAGGGGCTCAGGGGCTGTCACTGGAATGGGAGCAGCACGTGTGCTGGCTTGGTGCACGAGGGACTCCCAGAGAGGAGGGAGAAGGGCAGCTCACTCACCCTGCCAACACAGGCAGCTCTCAGCCTGAAGGGTGCACCAGCAGCTCAGGTGCAGGCTGAGCCTTGTGCATGCACCGTGCATAACCCCCAGGGTGCTGCGTGTTCAGCTGCTCACTGCTCTCTAGATTAACCCACCTCTACACAAGTGATGCAAAGGAAAACTTCATGTCAGATGTGCTGCAGCCCAGTAATGAAAAAAAAAAAAAATTTACTGAAGCATAAAAAACAGGAAATCAGACTGACAGTGTGGTAATTCTGACATTTTGACTACAAAAGTCAAAATCTCTTTGCCTTAAGAAACACTGAAAAATAAGAAAGCTTCAAAATTGTCTTAAGTGGAATATTTAATTTTTTTTAAATTAACCACACACACATGAGCACAAAAATTAGTGTGATCAGTCATACAACTTGGAGATTTGCTATTTCCAGTTGGAAATACATCCCTAGCATTACTGCTTTGCATCTAATGATGCCCCACGTACTGGGAGAACACCCATTCACTGAATGGATACAACACAGAAGTGACAAAGCTGTAGTGTCATACTCTTTAGTGAATCCTTATTTCACTATGGCATTAACAATTACTGAAGTTTCCTGCTAGTGGTGGCTTTATCAGCCAAGGACAAAGAATTGTGACAAGGTTCAGATAATACAGCCAATAAGCTATTCAAGAGATATAAAAAGAATATACAGGAGGGCAATGAATTTTGTGTCTTGTGGCATGACCATCTCTTGCTCTTAATCCAGGGTACCACGGCCATAACAGAGCTACAGCCTCACCCACCATGCAGTCACAGGGATGCAAAGAGAAGAGCATTTTTATTACCAGCTCTGCACCTGGAGGTTTTGCTAACTTAAACATATGATGTTTTAATGAGAACACTTTGAGTGGAGAATGAAGTAATGTTTGTAATAAAAATTATTCATGAGGGACAAAGCAAGTGCTAAAACATTTAGGCATGTCTCTTCTTCCAAAAGGCAAAAGTTAGTGCCACTAAGAGTGATGTGAATACCTAAGGGTTCCTGCAATACGCAGGTCATCTGCTTTACATCTACACACTAACCCCAGTAGAATAAAGAATGAAAATTTTCAAGCAGCATACATGCAGGGCACTTCCCAGAAATTGCTAATTTGGGCACTTTCCATCTCAGTCATACTGGAGAACAAGCACTGCAAGGTCATAGCAAAGAAAGAGCCACTTTAGATTTAGGATGGGAGTAAAATGAAAACTCAGTGTTACCAAATGCTGCAAATAACTATTCCTACATTAAAGTATATGCACTACATTTCAACATATCTTAAATTTATCAAGTCTGTCAAGTCTCCACCTATGAAAATTTCTGCAGAGTCCTTAAAAACAGTGGTTTATAGTGACATACCTTAAATACAAATGGCCTATGTTAATTGTACAGTGCATTACAGTATAACACATAATAGTACAAATTGTCATTATACATAATAAAGACTTAATTTTTGGTACACTGTACAAAATCAAACAAGGCAAAAAAAGATGTTTCAGACACTTTATGGTTTTGTTTCTTTTTCAAGAAAAATGAATAAAAACCCGTGAAACTTGCAGACAAACAATGAAATGTAAAAGTTTCTATATTAAAAACAGTTGTCAAAATTCTTCACGCATACACTCTACCCTAAGTTGTGAGGTGGCCCCATAATGTTCAGTCATCTTATCCCAAGCACCTTACTTCTTAAACTGCTAAGACAGATAGGACTTGACTCCATTTATACATACAGTGATTAAATGCACTTGTTAAAATATAGAGGCCTTTACCCAAGAGAAAATGCAGGGAACACTATGGTGAAGAACACACAGTTTTGCTGCAATACCAAAAGGGATGGAGTGCCCTGAAGGCCACCTTCTTGCCAGCAACAGATCTCTAACAGCTCATCAAAGAAGCAATGGTACTTGGTAGAAAGTCTAATACAGTAAACATAAAATACAGAGTTCAGAGATCTTTAGTGTTTGTGCATAACCTGCCACCCACTTCTCTCCCTGCAGACAGTGGGAATAAGAATACATTTCAGTTTTCATACTCATTGACTTAGAAACAAAGTCAGTCAAGCTTCCTACACGAATTCACATAGTGAAAAGTTCTTCTTTCAAAAATATACAGGATCACTCAAACAATTTTCACTCTCATACACCATTTAAAAAACTATTAAAACTCTGAATATTTTTTAAGCAGCATATTTTGCATTTGTCACTGGCAGACTTGTAGAAATCTTAGAAAGTTAAAATTATATCATACCATACAAAAACATGTAAACAAAATGGATAGTTTTTAAAAGGCATGCATGCTCTTGAAGAGGATTAGAAAGTGTTTATTTTTGCTAAATAGAAGGTATCTTGCTTAGCATTTTTAAAAGCACCTTAGTGATTTAGGAGCCTTAGCCCAAATAACTCTGAAATTAGATTTGGGCTCCTAAACATCCAAATCAATTCTGTAAAATTACTGAAGTACTTTGAAAATTTTTTGCCATGTCTCTGATCTTGCAGAATTAGATTTTCTTAACCAGCAGCTAACTTCAAATCTGAGACAACAACATTCAAGAATGTCTCCCTAATATATCAGCTGCAATTTTTTGGACCCCTGTAACTTAGTTTATGGTATCTATTAAAATTTTCAAATAAGATAAATACTTTGTAACACCACTTTGAAAATTCCTTTTTCACAGACAACACAGGATACAACAATCAAATTTGAACAGGAATATGATTATATGTTCCTTCTGAATAGCTATTAGTGTTATTTGTTCAACCTGTTAAGACTGAGAAAAACAAACTTACAAAACATCTGTAGCATAGCATTAGGTAAAAAGGAGCATTTTTGGCACCATACATTTTTAAATCTAAGCTTTTAGGCCCAAAGTATAGCAAGTGAAACATACACAGCAGCAGCTTAGAAAGCCTCATCTGAAATGCAACATTTTTAAAGGACAATTGGAAGATGCTATCTGATGATCATTAGCTGATCTCCAAGTAACATACACATTGGAACCAAGCCTAGATATTCATCCCAAATGTTTATATATATACCTTAGCACACATATATAATGCAAGGATCTTGCACCCACAGGACTGCCAGAATCCATATTAATATGGTCAGGCATAAAATGAAGTAGTGTCTTTTTGTTCTTCATTTTTCTTGAAAGTGTCCTGACTAACCAATTCTATTATTTTCTTTGAAATTTAGTTGCAAGGTTGCTACATTACCTTGGGCCACAGAGTTACAGTCCGTACCTATACGTGTAAGTATTATCCTGACATTAAATGTGCTTTGCAATTCAGCAATACCTAGTCCATAGCTCTGTAAGTAATTCCTCGGAAAAGGAAAAGCTCGCCTAATTTGTACAAGGTGCACGAGGCAGCCACGGTTCTGTGTGTCGCCACCAGGTGTCTCACGCCACACAAAAACCCACGGCATCAGCAAGTTCATCTAAATCCACCCTCTGTCAAGGAGGCACAAGATTTGCTAAAGCACCGGTAAAAATACCTCTACAGCTGGCTTTATTCTGTATTCAATTGCACAACTTCATCCAATTCTCTGAGTTGCTTAATTTCATCCTGAAGTGGTCTAAGGTATACTGCAGTTGCTAAAAGGACTTCTGTTTTTCTTGGTCCTCTGTTTGTTGGGTTTAAGGTTGATGACATCTCCACCGTTAAGAGTGCTAGAATTTTGGTTGGAGTGACTTCCACCAGCTGTATTAAAAACGCCTACAGAATTTAGACAAGAGAAGTATTTGTATTTACTTACTGCTTGCAGCATAATACATTAACACTTTACATGCAACACTTGCTAAGGCATAGCAGAGCACCTCAAATGCATACACTAGGTAAAAGCTTTATCTATTTTTGGGTCAATTTTGCAGCTAAATTGGAAGCAGAGGCAGTTGCAATTACTAGCCAGGCAGTATTTAAAGCTGCTATGCATCTCTGTAATTGAAGGGCAGCAGATGCACTCATCCATTTATGTGTATGTCACTAACTGCACAAAGCTGTGGTTAGTTGAGTAACGTAACAGAAGAAAAACATGATGATTTTAAATTCAGAAACTTTGCTGATATAAAGGTAAGTAAAAGGCCCGAGTAAAAAGGGAGTGCTTTAAGGAAAATAAACTGATTCAGAAATGCTTTAAAGAAGGACTATAGAAGTTCAGTGTTTCCTTACAGAAGGCACCTTACAAACACGTTCCAATTACATGCCAGATTCTTTCCCCATGAGTCTTGTAAGTCCACACCGAGATGAGCAATGCTAATGCTAATTACATTAAGAAAACCCAACAAGCATCCTTCTCAAATCCTTGCACAATCTTGTTTAAATTAATTTAGTAAAAGGCCACTTGCCAAACATCATCTAGAAACTTTTGACCATCAGTTTGACCATCAGTTTGACCATCTTGTAACTTTAAAGAGTCACAAAATTATTTTACAGAAGGAGGTGATATCCTGAGACAGGAAGGTAATAATTAGACCCTGATTCACCTTGTATTAATTCCATAAGAAAACGGATGAGAACATAAGCTTTGATGGCACAAAATACTGTTTCTGGGGGTTTTTTTGTTATAGTATACATACCAATCTTGTTACTGCTTGTATGTACTACTTCTGAGTCTTCAGCTGTTTGTTGCTTGAGCTTTTGAAGATATTTATCAGCCAAATACTTAAAAACTGGAGAGTTAAAAAGAAAAAAGGTACATCAAAGAATGCCTAAAAATCATCATCATCATCATCATTATTACCATGCCATTGTATCAAAATTCTGCGTGGTGACAGAAGTGCATTTCACACCTCAGGTTTAGCATGACCTGGTGAGTGATTTTGGGCAGAATCCAGGTCACTCCAGCATCTGCCCAGCTCTTACAGTTTGCAGTACTGAAGTCTTGCACAGGAACACCTCAATAGTCTTGTAAAAAAACTGGCACACACATACTGCCAAGTGCTCCAATTCATGCAACTTGGAACTTTTTGCAGTTATGTAGAATTTTTTTTTTTTTTTGCAAGAAGCCTTAAAATAATAGTAGTCATGTAAAGCAAGTCTATTAATAACACTAAGTGACTTTTTTCTAATTAACTAATGCTACTCTCATTTCTATTGGCATATAAAAAGTTGACCTAGCAATCTGAAAAAATACACAACTAAAGCAGAATTTTCAGAACCTAGATGTGTTATGATTATTTACATTTGTAATTCAACTCATTTAAAGATGATTCAGAGGAGTTTTACATTTTCTCTTGCAGATTTTTCCCATGGTGAATGATGTTAACAGAGAAGAAACTATGAGTTTCTTGGATATTAATCTTAGCTAATTACACAAGAGTATATCATTAGGGAGTACGTATTATTCAAACCCAGCCCACAAAAGACAGAGATGCAACATTTTAACACTACTCTTACGAAATTAAGTATGTACATTAAAAAGTGGGACTTAGGAACAAATCAAATATCACCAGTAGACAAAACACTGCAAGAGAGGCAATCCTTTAATGTACTTTATTTAAATATGACTAAAATATAAAATAACTGCTTCTATCAATTATTTGTTAACTATTAACAATTACAAAATAATCTGTTCAACAACTTGTATGTTGCATTAATTGAACTTCTACATACTTTTTTTTAAAAGCTAGTGCTTACTGACAGTCATTAGGACTAAGGAGCCGTAACACATTGGCACTTGTAAACACTGCAGCTGTGTGCGTTTGTGGAAGGAAAAGATGTGCACAAAGAAACGGGCCAAACCCACCGATCTCAGGTAATTTCAGGTCTGTTTAAGGCATGCTGCTGAGGAACATAAAAGGGATCGCCACCAGCGTGCAGCACTGTGGAAGCACGAGCCGGCTGCAGCCCGGGGGATGCCCGGAGCCAGGAGCAGCAGCAGGACCCGCCCCCGCCGCGGCACCTCCTACCTTCGCTCACGTTCAGGTCTTCCTTCACAGACGCTCGGTAGAACCTCACTTTCAGCTTCTTGGCCAGGGCTTCCGCCTCCTCACTGCACAACACAAGACGACTTCGTAAGTCCTTATGTGGTTCATTTGTTAGCATTTATTCTTGTAAACAACACACTTCGTGGTAAGTTAAACGTGGCAAAGTGGGTTGGGAAATTCAAGACCGTCAAAAAATACCTAATCCTTAATTTCTTTACATTATCTCCACTATAAAAAGAAGGTGTTTTACATGCAGTTTCTTTATGACTCAAAGGAATTCTTTTCAGTATTTACTGACTTCATTAAATAAAACTTTGCAAGGGTTCAAAGAAGGGTGTTGGTGAAACCAAAAGGAAGGAGGCTGTAATTAACAGCACTATCACTGCAAAGTCTAAACAACAACAAAAAAGTAATCCTTAAGTACAGCTTAATGAAGCAGTATGCTATGCAATCAGATGAGTGCACAGATGAAATCAAGAATTACTTTTTTTTTCTGTGAAGTGAAAAAGAACTTATGTTAAAGTTCAAAAAACTTATGAATACTTCCCTAAGGAAAATCACATCACCAGAAAGATAATGTTACTGAGGCAGACACCGTATTCTGAGAACCAAACCTAAGTGACATACCATGAATAAAGGAGGAGTTCAAATGCAATTTTGCTTTTCCTTTGAAAAATCCTCAGAATTCTTTGCAGAAGTAGAAGCTGATTTATGCCATCAATGATAGCAAACAGACAACAAAGAAAGCCAGTACAGGAAACAACAAAAAAGAAGAAATAATTTAAATCTCTCAGGAAGATGATAGAAATTAAAGAAATGGAGAATGATCAATTGATCATGCACTATTTTCTACATGATATGCTGTGGTAAATAGAAGTTAGCATTTGTTAAGCTGATTTTATGACAAGAATGAAATTGGTCACATACACAAGGGCAGAATGAACTGACAATAAAATCTGTAAAGAAAAATACAGCAAGGATGATTTGGCACCATGTGGTTTGAAAATATTACCACATACATGTTTCTATAGAATTACAATGTTTTGATAAAAAGGAATAATAAGGAACAAAGAAAGCAAAGACTGTGAGCAAGCATTCACTGGCCAAACAGACAATGTGGCTTCAGTGGTGCACAGCACAGGTTAAAAGTAACTGAATTTTAAGAGGAGAGAAAACGTATAGTTTTAGATTTTCTGATTTAAAAAAACCCCCTACATTAATCATATTATGCCACAACCAAACTTTTAATGTCATTCCTCTATTACTTTTGGCTTCAGGATGCAGCATGAAACAAACAGAAAGCTCCTAACTTTGCAAGCACATCTGCCCAAGTATCTACACTCATGCAGCAACACCTGCCTCGTGCGCTTCTAGGCACAGGTGGGACAACCCAGATACTCAAAGTCTTCACCAGAAACTCCCAGAGACTTCTCTTTTTTAAACTTGTGTATGCAGGGGGCATGTATTGATCTTTAAAAATAGTACAATAAAACTCCTACTTCTTTATGCAAGAGTCATCGAGAAGATCAATCTTATTCTGCACAAGAACTGTGGGAATGTCTCCAACTTCGGTCACAACTTTTTCCTTCCAAGTAGGGATTGCTTTGAAGGACTCTCTGTCAGTTGTAGAAAACACAAGAACACAAGCCTGGGCTCCTAGAAATACACAAATAAATTACAAATACCTGCAAATTAGCCAATAAACAATAGAACAAAAAATTGTAATGTATTTAAAATATGAGGGATTTTTCAAGTTTTTCCTATAAGCATGCACTTTTACCACCAGCTTGTGTCAAACCACTGGTCATAGATTCCGCAAATGAAAATACACTGCTGTATTATTTTGATCATTACAGCTATCATCATGATGACTGTGGGTCTGTTACCTTTAAAGCTAATTCCAGCATATTGAATGTATGCAGGGGAAAGGAACAGGAGGAGATCTGGAAAGGCTGGAAGAAGGGAAGGGGAGGTTCGTTTATTGCTGTTTTCAAGACAGACTAATGGAGGCCAGAAGGCAATTTTTCTTCCGTATGCAGCATCTGTAAGGCACATTTCACATTATTCTTTGTGGTACAGTAGTCTGGATTTTGAAAACCAGAAAACTTCAGGAAGTTTTCAGATGAAATTGTGATTATTTCAAGTAAATTTTTAGTAGCTTTTTGGGGAAAATAAGTGTATTTCTAGTTAATACACATTCTATAAGAGCACTGTGATAAATTATATAAAACCTTTTGTTATGGTTTTCTAAATAAGCAATAATTAAACTCCATGGATACTGAGAAGGTACTTCCACAGCTGAAATATTAATGTGTGGTCTTTTGTTATTCTCCAGAAACTACTTTTCTTTGCACAAAAACACATGCAGAAATGCTTCATTATTCATATGTCTTCACTACACTTGTTATTTAGTAACAGAGTGTAAAATGAATAGCTAGCTACTGTTTTTGAGACTCTAGTATAATCTTGTGGTGAACATCTCAAATTAATATCTTATAGCATGAAAAATTTTTGATCAGTATGAATTTTATCTCTGAGTTTCACCAAGTATCCCTGATTCCTGTATTGTTTATCTTTGTATTTCTTTGACACAAAGCACACAAGTTCTCTTACTAGGTTTGCTTTTATTTAGCTTTTTAAAAGCCAAGTTCCCAGTCTATCTTGAGGAAGATTTCCTATGCTCTTCCACATGCATATTAAGACTCTTTTGCTATGGTTTTATACAGAACAGTAAGAACTGCCCTATGAAGTTCAACTGAAGCTCTACCAGTGAAAAAGTAGCAATGTAGCCTTCTGTCATTTTCCCTATTATTTGTGTTGTAAAACTCTGTTTTCCGTACTGTCCACACCATACTATAAAGTATGCAATTATTCTGATGCAATTCCTGTGACATAGGTGTAAAAGTCATCATTCTTTCCAAAGCAGGTTAGTTTGCATGTGCCTATTGTCTCACAAAGTAGCTTAATGGAGATGAGAGCATTTATTAAAATACTCCCACCATCTGTGAACATCACTTTGTTCAGTTTTAAGACCAAGAAATCCTTTGTGAAGTTTCCAAACAAAGACGCTTTCACTTAATCTTCCTCCTTCCACCCATTCCTTCTGAATGCTACCACAGATAATAGTAAATTTAGAGGGGAAAGCCCTAGCATGTGGTAGGTAAAGAGAAGGTAGCATACTACATCAGACCTTATTCAATTTACATATGGTACAGGTAGAATGCAGTGGCCAAGGACAGTAAAAACACCTCAGCTTGACCATATTTGCTTTGAAAGGGAATTATATGGCAGGCTTTAATAAAGAATCAAAATGAAATGTTTTTTAAGACCTTCAAGATTTTTATAACAAACAACAGTAAAACAAAGTGTCATCAACAATGACAAATGCAATACACTTATGTCATTGTGTATTGCCAAACATCTGCCAAAGTTTTTGATCACTGGATTATATGTATCAGACCTAACTAACCCAGTAACTCTGTAAGATACTTATTTAAGAAGAGAAGAACAGAAGTAGTTGTCTTCTCATGTTCAATGCAAAACAGTATCAAATGTGATCTTTCTGGAGTATGCTTCAGTATGGTGCAGAAGTCAGTATGGCAACAGAGCTCAACAGAAGATACTGCAGGGCAGAGATTCCAATAGGCAAATGCTTTTCATTTTCAAGAAATCTGCTAAATACTCTGAATTTTTATTGAAAACATGAACAGTTTAAGAAATTATAATGTCCATATAAGAGCTCTAAGGAGGAAAAAAAAGACAAACCCTAGAATTTAGCCATGTAAACACCTTTTTTTTTGCAGGCACTGACAGTATTCAAGAGTCAGGAACGTTACTATCTCAGCCACCCACTGCTACTGGAGACATTCACCACCTCTCTCACACAACAGATTATGTACAACATACCAGCAGCAAAGGCTCAGGAGAGTGTCAAACAGGAGCATAACAGCTCAGGATGTTCTCAATGAATATTTTAAATTAAAGTTCTTTTGTAAGAAGCTGTTCCATAAAGCTACTTTAAAGTATTGAAGAAAATGACATTGTGTGCAATTACTGCATTGAAAATCCCTCTGTATTTTAAAATGTTCCAACTGCCTGCAGAATCAACTGACATAATATTTATACCTAGAGTAATTCAGAAAAAAAAAATTAGAGACTGGTGTTACTTTACTGAAGTAAAGCATGAGCTCATCAGCTGGTCTCAAAGATCCTCAGCAGACTATCCTATCCCCACAGACTCCATAACCACACTGTTTTCCTCTCATAATGGTACAAAGCCTCTGTAATAGAAAAAGTGTAAGGAAATTCCTTGCCATAAGGTGACTTTCACAGGGCTTTATACCTGACCCTACTCATTTCACTCAGTTCTTTGCCTCAGCTTTTCCAGGCTGTGATAGAAAACACATATTCCCTATAAAACTGATGGTGACTTGTTCAATCTCACACTGAGATCAAAATCCAGTATCATCATGCAGAAATTCTTGTTTACTGCTGATGTTCTAACTTCTGTGGATCCTGGCTGTCTTTAACAGGCTCAGCAGGACTTAGTGCCTCCTTAACAGGATCTAAAAGAACTGGACCAGGACAGTATTGCAGGTCTTCCATTATCATAGTTGCTACAGACAAAAGGGATTAATAAATGCAAACGAAGGCAATGCTAGGAAAGCTTGATTATGTAGAATGAACTATTGTGCAACAAAATGAGGATCCTGAGGATATGACTAATCAGCAACTGAGTAACACACTAATGAGCAAGATGCCTGTTTTCCATCAAAAACCTAAAAAGGATCTTCAAGACACTAGTGGTAGCAGAAGGAAGAGGACACATGCATGAAGAAGTGATCAAATACTGCCCTGAGAAACATTTGACTTCAATCACATAGAAACTGGTGAGAAGATGCATGGTACAATACAAAAAAGAAATTATTAAGTACATACAGTGCTTCCTTCAACTCTGAACTTAGGCTGCTGGACTCCTTGCACTGTGTGATCATGAGCATGCAACTACACTGCCTGCACACATCTGACTGCACATAGAAAAGCACACAACAAATCCACTGTCAGCTCCAATTCTGTTTCTCTGCAAGGCTGAGTGAATTTGGTCCCTGGACAAGAAACACTCAGAGACAGGCTCTGAAGCATTCATGTCTGAGCATGGATGAGCAGCTGATCACTGAAGAACTGACAATACACAATGTCCCCGGGGCGTACATAAGCCCTGGTGCAATGAGAGCGGGACAGTGACCTGTGGGAGAAGCAAACCTTAAATTAACAGCCAGCATCTATCCTACAGGTGCCCTCCCCTTATCAGCAATAATTAGCAATAAAATCCTTGCATGTCCAAAGTAAGCTTGACTTTTCCTTTCTATAATAGTGTGATTGCAGAAGCTAGACCAAAATTGCATTCCAGGGTCTACCAATTTCCCTTGTCCTTCATGAGTCAAAGTCTAGTCTAGAGCAGCCACTGCACCTGACACCTTGAACTATTTATGATATACCCATCATGCTGCTACAATGTGTACAGGATGACTGTGCTTGACTTCACAGCAAAGAACTTCTGTACAAAGGACTCCGAGGCAGAGATCTAACACCACAATGCTGGGTACCAGTCATGACCAAGATTTCAAGATACTCATGCAGATTTTTAATTTTGGTTTTAAACCACCAGGTTGCTTGTGGTAAGTGAGGCCAGCAGGTGTACTCTGAGTTCCTCTCAACACTCCATATTCTAGCCTCTCAGTCACAGTAATCAGGAGAAAAAGTCTTTGGCTTGAAACAACCAGGGGAGAGCAAAGAACACAAGAGGACCAAAGGCCAGGACAAGCAAAAAGGAAGCTCCAAGAGAATCAAGTACTACCATCTAAAATCCATACACTCAACTTGTCAGCTGCAAAATAAAAGAATTATCCATATCCACATGACAAAAGAAGAAAGATCTCTTTTTGAGGAAACAGCAATCATCAATTACAGGCAACAACAAGAAATATTACCAAAAAAAACACCTATTAGCTGACAAATTGATTATGAAACATAAAAAAGATCATGAGACTGTAACACCCTGAAACAGCTTGGCATAATTATTATTTTATCTCTAAATGAAGTAATACCATAGCACTATATTTTTCCCCCATCACCATGTAATTAGTTTGCAAGAACTCAACAATGGAATCTTTGCCAAGTAATCTATATCTCTCCCATTAAAAAAAAAAACAAAAAGAAATCTTTTCAGACCCATTGTTAAATTATAAGCAAAGAAAGCTTAAGTATGCAATTTGTAACTGGTTAAATAGATAAGCTGCCTTTACACAAATAATACAGTTTATTTTATGACATAAATAAACTTTTCTTACTACTCTTGTTTTAACATATTCAAGGCAGATTATACTAGCTAAAGAACTGCTGTGCTCTGTAAACTGTCTTTCTAGGATGACTGGTGGATTTTTCCCCCCTTGGATTAATTACTATGTGCCTCATCCACAGTTTTTGGAATATTTACAAGTATGTGTCTTACAGAAGTAATGAAATACTTTCAGAGGGAAAATATACATTTGCATCTGATTGTTTGAATGTCTACATTCTGTCCAGTTTCTGTGCAGATATCTGTCTCATTTCATTCAATGTTTTTTAAAGGGCACTACTGCATAAAGCAGACATAATTAAGACAAGGAACTCGCACAAAGAAAAAATATGTAAGAATAGAAAAAGCTGAACTAAACATGCTTTCCACATACATGAAATAACTAAAATTCTTAATACAAAGATAGGAAAATATTTTGGAGATGTGCAGACCAAAAAAACCCAACAACTACCAAACAACAAACATCGTATTTTCACCTCTATAGTAGGCCTTAGTTATTGCATCAAATTCCTCTTGACCTGCAGTGTCCCATAACATTAGCCTGACATCTTCACCATTAACTCTGAAATAAACAAGACAGTTTTGTGATCAGTACAGTAACAGGAACAAATCAAAACAAATGACATGGAAATACATCTGTTTCTACACTATAAGAGTAATCCAAATCAAATTTAACTGGATTTGAACATAATGCAACTTACTATTAATAATCATTCACCTTCATAATATACTGTGGCAACAGTCCTCAACTACATTATATGCTCTTTACTGATAATCTGTATTACATTTTCCTCTTCCTTTCCTCTTCTTCCTCTACACTTCCCTCTACCATGCAAAAAAAAGATGGACATCAAAACAAAATTAGGTGCCTGAAGAATGGTGGTTTTGTCTTTTAAATCATCTTGCAGAATTTGCAGAGTTTACAGAATTTTCTTACTTCTCATTACCGTAAGATTTTCCACTTTATCAAACATAATTGGGTATTACCTGCTTATACTGCATAAAGACTCTAACTAATTTTTTCACAGTAATTTTTTTCTACATTGGCTAATAAATTTGTTTAATTGTTTTACCATAAGCAGTTTCACTTCTTCACAAGAAATCACAAAAAATATTAAAAAAATAATCAACAGGTGGTAGAACACAAAGCAAACTTGTCAAAGAGCTTGATATGGCAGATTCCAGATTTTATTTATCATTTTAAATTCTGGATGGAGAATAAAGGATATCATTTCAGTCCACAGTGCAAAAGAGAAAACAACTCCTTTTAGTGTGCTTTGGAAACAGCAGGCCTTGTATTCCAAGCCTCCGTAAATTTTAGGATTACAGCAGAAAAAAGAAATAGAGAGAGAGGTAAAAATCAATAGTATGTCATCTGTTTAATACATACTGGATCTGTCTTTCCAGGAAATCTACACCAATAGTTTTCTTGTAGTCTTTTGTAAAAATCCCCTTGCAATATCGCTGAATCATACTGGACTTCCCAACAGCTCCATTTCCTACTACTACCACCTTGATGGCCACCTCCATATCTTCTTCCAACATCTCTGCGTCTCAGGTGACTCTCTGGTTTATTCAGGAAACTACTGATTCTGTCAACAAAGTAAATAGCTATTATGTTCATAAAAATGCTGCGAATAGAAAGCAAGAGGCAAGATGATCACACAGATTAGGGTGCATATAGATAGTACAATTTACTTCTGTTTCTGTCACAGATTGCTTAAAGTGACCTCAGGCAAGTTATTTAACTAGCTTTGGCTTGACACTTATTAATTGAAAAGTAATAAAAATTGGAAGCAGAGAATAATTTATGTGGCTTATTGCAAAGACACTTCACTGATGTTTTGGTGGGTTTTTTTTTAATGAGGTAAAAATGGAGGCACTGAACTACAAAAACACACAATCATTAATGTTGGAAAAGACCTCCAAGATCAGCAAGTCCAGTCATTAACCCAACACTGCCAAGTGCTAAACCATGTCCCTAAGTGCCATGTGTACACATCTTTTAAATACCTCCAGGGATGGTGATGCGACCACTGCCCTGGGCAGGCTGTTCCAATGCTTGATAATCCTTTCAACGAAGAATTTTCTCTAATATCCAACCTAAAACTCCCCTGGCACAACTTAAGGCCATTTTCTCTTGTTCTATCACCTGTTACTTGGGAGACAAGACCAGCCCCCACCTTGCTACAACCTCCTTTCAGGCAGCTGTAAAGAGCAATAAGGTTTCCCTGAGCCTCCTCCTCTCCAAGCTAAATAACCCCAGCTGTCTCAGCCATTTCTCATAGGACTTGTGTTCTAGACCCTGCACCTCACTGCCCTTCATTGCCCTTCTCTGGACACCCTCCAGTCCCTCAGTGTCTTTCTTGCAGTGAGGGGCCCAGAACTGGACACAGGATTTGAGGTGTGGCCTCACCAGTGCTGAGTACAGAGGGACAATCACTGCCCTGGTCCTGCTGGCCACACTACTGCAGATACAGGCCAGGGTGCCATTGGCCTTCTTGGCCACCTGGGCACACCCTGGCTCATGTTCAGCTGCTGTTGACCAGCACCTCCAGGTCCTTTCCCATCCAGCAGCTTTCCAGCCACTCTGCCCCCAGCCTGTAGTGCTGCAGTTGTTGTGACCCAAGTGTGGCACTTGGCCTTGCTGAACCTCACACAATTGCTTTGGATCATCAATTCAGCTTGTTAAGATGCCTCTGTGGAACCCTCCTACCCTCCAGCAGACCAACCCCCCACCCAGCCTGGTGTCACCTGCAAACTGCATACTGCACCTTGGTCGAGATCATTGGTAAAGATATTAAACAGCACTGGCATAAACACTAAGCCCTGGGGAACACCACTAGCAACCAGCTGCCAGACGGATTTAAATCTAGTCACCACCACTCTCTGGACCTCCAACCCTCAAACATGTGCCTCCCCCAAACTATTCTCTAGGGAGCCAGGTTTTATCCCTTTTTCCCTTCACATCTAGTCTAAAACTCCTTCAGTGAGTCCTACTAACTCTTGAAAAAGGAGCTTCCCCCTTCAAAACAGGTGTACCCCATCTATTGCCAGCAGGTGTGGTTGTTGTACAGACTGATCCACCACCAAAAAACTAAAACTCTGCCTGTAACACCAGGCTCTTCCTCTTTCTTCCTATATCATTCCCTGTGACTGGAAGGCCAGAAGAGAACACTGCTTGTGTTCCTGCTCCCTTAACCAGTTGTCCCAAGGCTCTGAAATCTCCCTTGATTATCCTCCGACTTGCTGCAACTTTATCACTGCCCACGCTAAGTTTTCCCCACGTTTTGCTGCGCCGGGATATCACCACAGTAACATTTTGCAGCTGCAGAGTGGCAAATTTCCTCCCAAGAATCAGATCACCCTCCTTTCGAAGGAGCCTTTTAAAGGCTCTGCCTATCACCACGCTCACACCCGTGCTGGCAGAGCAGGGCTACACGATGCCTTCGCTTGTTCGCCCGGACAGATGATGTTTCTGGACTCCATTAACCATTATCCGACGCCCGGCTACGCGGAGTTCGGCAAGCCCCGTTAGCACCGGGAAGCTGGATGGCCATTTTGGGCGAGAACAGCGGCAGCCGCCCGGGGGTCTCCGCGCAGGGACCCATCCCACCGCCACCTCCCGGCCCTGCCCGAGGGGCCACGCCGAGGGCGGAGGCTCGGCCGCCCCGGCCCCACCCACGGCCCCGCTCCCGCCAGCCCGGGGCGCCCCGGCCCCGATCCCCGCCCGCCCGCCCGTGGCCCCTCTCACCAAGCCCTCACGGAGCGGGCGGGCGGCGCTCCCTCCCAAAGCACGGCGGTGGAGGGACGCAGGGAAGAGCAGACGGAGGGAAGGCGAAAGGAAGCCGATCGCTGGGGCTGACCCAACCCGGACGCACATCCCGGCTCCCCCGCCCGGAAGCGCCGTCAGGACCGGGGGCGCCGCTCGGGGAGGCGCCTGCCCGCTGCCCCCGCCCCCGCGGCGGACCCCGCTCTGAGGGCGCTGCCCGGGAGCCGCTCCGGGGGCTGCGCTCGGGCTCTTGTTCGCCCGAGTCGGGCTTGAGGCCAGGGAGAAGTTGCTTTTCAGGGCTTTTCGTCTGGGTTCCTGAGGAAAGATCTGGACAAGGCTGATCTTTCCTGGCTCACGGGTGCCTTCAGCCCTGGTCCACTCCCTATACGTCGACATTCCTCACCTCATCCTCCATGGAAAACAAAACCGTGTGATCAGCCACGGGCTTTCCTTAGGGTATCACGGAAGGCAGCTGCCTTCCTGTGGATAGCACTTTTTTTTTTTTTTTTGGACCAGGATGTGCCCATCGCCGTGGTACGTGGTCTGCCAGCAACCCAGACTATATATTAAACAGGATAAGTTATGGCATAACTGGAGACGTGGTAGTCTTAAAATCTGAAGATTTAACCTTTATTAGCCCCCCACCCCCCGCGCCTTTCTTTTTTCCGGGGTTTAGGTTGGTGTTTTTGTTGCTATTGTTTGGGTTTTTAAGTTAAACTGCCGAAAGATGTCCGCTGCCTTAAGTCCCCTTTCCGTACTGCAGAGCACATCCGTGCCTGGGGTGGCTGCTCTTAGTGCCCCCAGCCCTCCTGCTACTCAAGGATGGCCAAGCAACACTCAGATATTGCCAAATGTGGGTTGATGAAATCTGCCTTCCACAACAGAGAGCTCTCTATGCCTGTCCTGTGCTTCCCAAGGTTACAGTTTTGTTCTAAAGTAAATTAGTGTTGCCTGTGCCTTAATAAATACTTCTTGGACTAGAACATTTTGCAGTTACATCCCAAAAGAATAGTAAGGTTTTATGCATGGTTTTTGTTTTGAAATGTGTTTGTTCATTTTGTTAATGCTGATGCTGGCTCATAGTCTCAAAGCCTGTCTGATGCCAGGGCTTCTCTGTTCCAAAAGGCCTTGAATTGGAGAGCCCTCACATTAAGAGCAATTTGTTACCTGCCTAATACCGAAGTAATATACTGGAAGTGTGCCTTACCATATTTCCCTGCTTTCATCATGGGAGACGTTGGGAGTGTGACTGGGATTCATCTCACCTAATACCTATATTGTAAACACTTGTGTGGTATGGTTCACCTTCAGGTGAGTGTCAAGTATCCCAGGTGGACTGCTCCCTCCATTCTCTTTGTTGACTGGAAATGGGAGCCTGTGGCCACAGTGGAATAAGGTTAGAGAAAACATCGCCTGTCTTAAATTGCCTAATGAAATTAGTCAGTAACTCAGTGATGGCTCTAAGTAATTTTAGGGTTTTTTTGTTCTTTCAATTCTATATATGGGGCAATGCTTTTGTGAAGTGTAACGCTAGAACATGTACTATGACCTGCCTGTCATGTTGGCAGTGCTCAGGTATTTCTTTGTAAAACCCCAACAATTCAGCGAGGCTGAACCATTCCAGCATGTCTTACTGGGTATATTGAGAGCAACCCAGGAAACCATTCTTACCATGTCCCACAAAGGAAAGAGAAGAATGAAGGAACTGATACATTCATGTATTTCAAGGCTTTAGCTTATACATTATTTGATGACTTGTGATGAGATCAACTACCAGTGACTTATTTTGCAACTACAACTTTTTAATGTCTTTTACATTTGTCTAAATTAACATTCCAGTCACTGGATCTTACTACATCTTTTCACAGAGACTGACTGGCACCTACTCTTGGATATTTTTTCCATTTGCAGGTACCAGCATGCACATCATCTGTGAAATTTCTCTTCAGGAAACTAGATATGCCCAAACACCTACCACAATGCTAACTTCTCAGCATCTAGATCACTTTCTGCGACACACCTACGAACATTGAAATATTTTGATGTTGTGAACAGAGACACCAAATTAACAAGCAAATTTTAGTGTTACAGTATTAGATATACAGAGGTGAGACAACTTTGTCCCTTCTAGTTTGTCTTCCCCTTACAGACCCCCAAAAGATCATGCTAACCCCTCTTGTCATAGCATTTTATCAAGGTTTCCTATTCAGGCAGTTTTCTGTACATTCTCCTGTGATTACTTCCAAGGCATTTTTTAACACGAGGATGTAGCCTGTGTTTTTTTTTCCCCTGATGCAGCACAGTGCAGTTAACTACAGTGAAATTTTTTTTTTTGACTGCAAGGCAAATCAATGGATCTGTAACAGGAAAGTACTGCCAACCTTTAATAAAGTCATCTGTTAACAGCAAGCTTTACATGAGTATCATATATGTCTGATTAATCAATAGAAATGTTAAATAATCTCTCACAGAGAGTCCTTGGGAGTCCCATTGCTGCTGAAGGTAGTTGATGAGAACTGTCTTAATGATGATAAGAAGGCTTAGACAGTCATACTTTTTTATTAAGAACTCATTCCTTTATTAAATTTTTGTGGGATATTTAGGCCCTTCTGAAGTATTTTGGAGAATACAGTTCTCTTGCTATGGTCAAGCAAACTATTGGCTTATTTTTACTTTATTTTCAGGAAATGTTGCAGAATGGAACATTAGATCTGAATTTCCAGAGTCTGGAGTGATAGAAGTAAGTTTCAAGTTCATGGTGTTACATATAGGCACCAGAGTTCACCTAAAACCATGTGAGAGAGGCTATGTGCATTTTAGATATACTGAGGGCTTATGGCTTGCCTGGAAATCAGTGGAGCTGAAGAATCTGAGTAACCTAGAAAACTTTATCTGTGTATATATATATACAGATAAATATATATATATATTTATTTATATATATATATACTTACATGCACACACACACTTCATATTTTTATATATATATATATATATATGTATGTACCTTATAGTGTGCGTGTTGAGGATGAGATCAAATGCAAAGAAAAATCTAAATGTAAAAAAGTAAATATATTGGCAATGGGAAACCCACTGATGCAGCGTTGAGTTCTGCAGTGTTACAAATGAGTGTTTGAGACCCCTTAAAAATCTTTGGCAAGGGTATGAGCAAAAGACAGATTTAATATTAAGCGTCAAAGCATGACAAATTCATTGGTAAGATTCACTCTACTACTTACAGGACATTTAAGGCACGATAAGGGAAAACAAGCAACAACAAAGCCAAACAAAATCCAGGCATTCAAAACAGAAATTAACTGAGAACTATCTAGGGGTTTGTGTGTGTGTGGGTTTAGGTTCATGTGACAAAAGATAGTGAGGCCAAGGATAAAAAGGAATACAGCCTGAAACCTTTAATAGCACTCAAATTTAACAGTACTTCAACTTAGCTTATACCTTAAGCCTAACAATTTATCATAGGAAAAACAATTACACCTAACTTAACATATAACTTAAACTTAATTTATAACTTAACAATTTAACAGAGGACTAACACTTAACAACCTTTAACCTAACTTATAACTTCAAAGTTATACTTCGAAAGTCGGCAGAAGAACAACACTTAGCAACAATTAGCTTATAACTTATGTTTAACAGCTTAGCAAAAGAACACCACTTAGCAGCATTTAAGTAAGTTTATAACTATAACTTAACCTTACTTACAGGCCTAGCTTACTTAGGTATCCAAGGTACTTGAACATCTAAGGCAGGATTTCTCTCAGATTTCCTACAGCATAGAGCAGGGGCATGCACACAGACAGAAACAGTCAGTGCAAGCAAGGTACCTGTGAAAAATTCCCCTCGGAGGTCAGTGAAATACTCACTTTGGATGCCTTTGCATCTCCTGACAGCTGAAGGATCAGGCCTTGAGGAGTGAGGGTATCGGCCCAGGGCACATAGTTTTTCAGTGGTCCTCCAAGTATAGCAAACCTGAGGGTTTGCTGGCTCTGAGAGGCGTCCCACTCAGAGGGAGACTGCTGATTGCAGGCCCACTGTGGCCCAGGAGAGCTCAAAGGGCCCCATTTTGGACTGCTGTTTAGAGGATCACAAGAGAGTGGGCTTTAGTCATAACAGTGTTTCATCCTGGCCACAGTTTGGGTTGGCACTTTCTTTGAAAGTGTGAGAATAGCAATGTTATGCCATTCAGGCAAAAAAATGTTTTCCAAGGCTGGTCAAAAATCTTGGAAGGCTCGTTAGAGAGGAGCTCGTTAGACAACAGCAGTTCCTGGGAGCAAGACAGTATTTCTGATAAGCTCGGGAAGAGCTAGATGCTGTTTCAAGGCCAAGGCCTAACAAGCATTTCTCACATCATGCTGCAGCCTGGAAAGGAGGAGGGGGGAATGTACCACCACATGCAGATGTTGTTTTTTTCTCTCCTTGTGTGTCCCTTTGCCACACAAGCTCCCTTTTATTTAATTTCGTTACAGATAAACAGTCACCTTCTGACTGGTCCCCAGGGCCTCTGCTAATTTTTTAACACAAAATTTGTCTCAAACATTCCATGCACGTGATTGTTTTCAATCACAGTAAGACACACACTCAAATGGTGGATTTTCTACCAAGATAGTTTGTTCACAGCATCCTCAGCAAACACACAATTTTGCAAGGCCTTTTGGGCTAATATTCTCTTGTTCTAATCTTGGTTAGGATGCCAGGTGTTTGGCATCATTCCCACAGTGTTCCCACATGTTGACTTAAATTTTTTATAAAAGTGTGGGTTTTTACTTCGGTGTATTTTGTGAATAACAATTTTGACAGCATTTCTGGGAAGACTTAAATGGATAAAATAGAAATAAGGAAGGTGACAATAATCCTGTGAAATCAAAAATTCCAGTTAACTGTTTCCTTAAAACTGTGAAATGTCTAATAGAAAAAAAAAGGAAATAGCAGCAGCAATCATTGCTGTGGTGAAATGAGCCTGCTGTTCAACAGGAGGTCTAAGAATGTCAGAGGAAAGAAGACAAACACTTTCAGTGCTTTCTTTAGTCTTGAGAACTTACTATGAAAATGCATACAATTAATTAAAGCTACCCAGAGACCTAGGCTGTGAAGAGTTTTTCTTGCTATCCAGTGTCATCTGTAAGCGCTGTTCAGACTTTGTGCAGAACTGTGTTTTAATCCTTATGTGGAATTAGAGGACAATGTTCTTGTTAAGTGTAAAACCTCCCTAATGTTAAACCACTGCCATTCAGGAAGTGGAATCACCAGAATGCAGTAAGCTGTAGTTGAGATTGTTCTCAGAGGCAATTATGGGTTTTGCAAAGATAGTAATTTCCTTCTATTGTTCATAGATACACTGTCATTCATCAACATTTAGTTTCCCTCACATTTTTCAAGTTCTCTGTTGAGTCACTGTAGGCTTTATAGGAAATAAGTGATTTGAGAAATACCTTGTGGGACCTTATCTGTTTTGTGGTCCAATCTTGACAGTCAGTAAGATGCAATTACCAGTGTAGTAGCAGTTGAAACTTGCAGTGGCAGGAATCAGAGAAAAAAAACATATGCATGTGGATTCCTGTAGCTAAGCATGTAATATATTTGCCTGGTTGCCATGTTTGTATTACTTGAGAAATTTTTCAGGGACTAGAATAATTAATAATTTTCACATTAGTAAAAGTTGGAAAATCAATTTTATGTACAATGAGTCATATGTCCAAACTATTGTTGAAGTAAGTTAATGTCTTATGTAAGACTGATATAACCTTATTTTAAATGTACTCTATTAGATAGAAGGCGTAAATTTACTGTACTGAGTGGTCAACATCTCCGTATCCTTATTTTTGGAAGCATTAGTTCTCCACATTATAAGACTTGCATTCTGGTGGGTGTCTGCAGGCATTTGCTGCTGGAAAGCAGTTTAAATGTGGAACACCACATTAGGGGCATTTATCCCAGACACCTTTGTAAGTATATTTACAAAAGTAACAGAATCTGTTCTATGGAAATGGAACCTCACTTATTGCCCTCTTTACACAAACACCAAAAAAACTGTTTAAGTATAAATGAAGATGGCAGAGAAAGATGCTCTCCAAGAGTGAAGCTGGATATTTTGCATTACAGCAATCAGAAAACTCTCAGGCAAAATTGTCAAGAAAACCATCGCAAGGATAATAGGTGAATTTGCTTTGAAATCTATAGAATTTTCCTTTTAATCACATGGAATTAAACTGAATCAATCTGCAGCAAACAAACTTTATATTTGATTTAAGTACTGACAAATAAGTGCCAGTTTTGTTACCTTACTGAGTAAAAAACAGTATTAAAATAAACTGTTGATGTTTTTATATAAGGCTACAGTTCCTTCACTCCTTCCTTCATCCTTTCTTTCCTTCTTCCTTCCTTCCCTCCCTCCCTCCCTCACTTGTGGCTGACAGTATAAAAGTCCTTTCTGGGCTCTGCCTCAACACTTCCTAGTGAAGATCTAATTTTCTCTGAAATTCCTTTAAACACTATTCATTAGAACACTGGAATCTGGAGCTGGAGTGTGTTAATTCATGTGAGGACAGCAACTTTAAATCACAATTAAACAGTTCTTCCCCCACACTGTATGGCCTGACCAAATCACACCCCATATTGTCTTACTTCTGAGCCTCTCATGTGGGGTGAGGCTGAAGTGGCCTCACTGGGTTATGTTCTCGGAGCTACTGGAGCAGGGACTCAAAAGCCACAGGGGGGACTTGTTGATACTTTGCTTGGGAAACTGAAGCATGGGTGTTTTTGGGAAGCAGAGCAGAGGGAGGAGAGCTAGAGAACATATCTTGGCTGCATGTAGTTTAGTCAAATGCTGTGCCAGACGGTTGGGGTACATATTTAGTAAGCTTCAAATTAATAAGGGAAAATTATTTGGGACTAAAAGTGCAGATTGTAACAACTGACAAAATGCAAAAGTATGCAAAGTTGTTAATTGTACTATAAAAATAGCATAACAACTTGTTTTCTGAGATTTTACTTAGCATTTTAATCAAGAATAGCTAAAATTTTCATATCTCCTGTGAAGGAGCCAGATGTAAATAGAAAAGTAGTAATTTAGTAATAGATTAATAAATATACTGAGAGTCCTGAGAGTAGTGATGAGTCTTTCCATGCCTACACAGTTACTTCTGTTGTTCTCAACATATTATGTACTATATCTTAAAATTCTATAGGCTTGTTTTAAATTACTGCTGAAAAGAGTAGCAATTATGAGTTATTTGATTAAAGAAGTTGATTTGCACATCCCAGTAGCTGCCTACTCCATAATGCTGTGGTTTTTTACATTTGCCTTCTAGTAACTGTAGAGTTTTTTGGAATTTTTTGTTTGTGTTTATACAACACGATGAGCTTGGAGGGAAATTTATGTGTATTGGAGGGAAATTTATGTGTAGTGAAGTTGGTCTGTATATTTAATAATAAATGAATTTCCATAAGGAAATAATTTGCTGGGGGAATGCATTAATTAAGAAATCATTTGGTCAAACTTTGTCTCTCTGCCCAAGTAATCTGAATCGTGTTTTTACCAATATACTGGGAGGACATACAGGAGGGATAAAAGAAGCTGAATCAGTCAGAAGAGGAATGTGAACTAGATTTGAGTTTTCCAAATTGTATCTCTAAGCACTGGGCAAGTAAGCACAGAGAACTGCCAAGATGCTGCCTCATGCTTTGTGTGAGGCTGGAAGGTTACCAGATGACGACTGCTGGGGCACATGGTGCTCACTCTTCTTGTCTTACTGTCCTTGGGGGCGGACAGCTCATGTAACGTGATGATGAGAGTGGGCTGTGGTGTGAGAACTTAACTCTTCACCCTTTTCACCCTTGCACCATATAAGTTTTTAGCACGTTTTCTGTTTCTTTATCACCTGATTGGTTTTGCCATCTGGCTGTCTCACCATATTCTGTATAAGGAACCATGCCCATCACTGCCCCTTGGCTTCTAATTTGCCCTTGCTGTGCTGCCCATGAAGCTGGCAGAGTTTTAGCTGTGCAGGGCTAGTTGAGGACCATCAACATCCTATAGAGCATGGCAGATGGCAAGAGTTGGCATCACAGACCTCATCTTTGAAAGAGACCTCCAAGAACGCATATCACCTCAGAAATGAAAGAAAATATATATGTAGATCGGTAATTAGAATACAAGGTCTATGCTATTACATGCCATTATCTTTTTTTGTCTACTCCCTTCTTGGTAGTGCATATTCAAAAAAACCCTTATAAACATGTTAAGAGAGTTAGTTGTTGTGAGTTCAGACCCTGTCCAGCTGCCATATGACTGGAATCCAACATTTCCCTGGTCCTGGGTTGAGTGCTCAAAAATTTGACCTTTATATGAAAGACCTCTGAAGGCAGTTGATTTTTTTAATCCTGCATAAATCATGACACTTTAAAACAGGAATTAGTTTTGGTGCCTAAAGCCATTAAAATAGACCCATACAAGAGAAAATGTTTTAGGTACATCTCTGTCCTTGCCATTTGTGCTTGCCTGGTTCAACCATCTCACTGTGATAGCTGCTCCCATCTGGACTGGGGAGTGTTGCTCTCAGTGTAGTTCTGGAACATTTAATATATAAGATTAGGCAAACACTAAAATTTGTTTGTGACCTTGATCTTAGGAAAGTTCGGACAGAAAAAGATGAAAGATGGAGGCCCAAGAGAAACTTGGCAGCAGGACCCTGTGTGCACACTCAGCCCCATGCAGCTGCTTACTCACTCCCTACCAGTGAGATGGGGGAGAGAATCAGAATAAAAGTGAAAAAACTCATGAGTTGAGTTAAAGATAATTTAACAGGGAAGGCAAAAGCCACACACCCAAGCAAAGCAAAACAAGGAATTCATTGATCACTTCCCGTGTTCAGGCAGGTGTTCAGCTATCTCTAGGAAAGCATGTGTGACTTGGGAAGACAGATGCCATGACCCCGAATGTCCCCGCTTCCTCCTTCTTCCCCCAGCTTTGTATGCTGAGCATGACACCATATGGTATGGAATATCCCTTTGGGCAGCTGGGGCAGCCATCCTGGCTGTGTTCCATCCCAGCTCCTCGTACACCTCTTGCTGGCAGGGCAGTACGAGAAGCAGAAAAGGCCTCACTGTGCAAGTGCTGCTCAGCAATAGCAAAACATCCCTGTGTTATCAACCCTGTGTTCACCAAAACACAAACCTGTATTAACTACTTCGAAAAAATTTAGCTCTATCCCAGCCAAAACCAGGACAGCACATTACTACAAATTTCAGGAGATTTTCCAAAATGCCTGGTGGAGTCAGCTATATAACTTAAACTTTTGAAGGAAAATAGACATTGATAAAATTGATGTCATCTTAAATGTCCCTGAAAATAGGAGGAAATTACTGCGTAGCTGTCCCGTGCAAGGCACAGTAACCAGTCAGAGCACTGCAGCTTGCCTTGCACAAGGTTGTCTGAAGCTCCTGTCAGCAGAGGGATTGACTTTCCCTGCCAGCGGCTCTGTTGAAATTGATACAGCTCACACTTCAACTCCAAGCTGCACTGTGAATCTCTGAACTCCTGCTAAATAAGCAGACCATGGCTTCAGAGGTAGCAGTAACTAATATGGGGAAACCCACCACTGACTGACTTGTAAAAATAATTTGGGCTTAAAAAAGTAATCCCACTCTGATATAATTTGGGTAGTAAATTGTATTTAGCAAAGCATATGGTTATTTTGCTAGATTAGAGATAGGATTTCTTTGTTTTGAAAAGTGAAGGTTTATACATGAGGCTATTACCAGATCCAAATTCCAAGTCCATTCCTCTTAACAGTACTGTTCATTTTGGGATACACTGTGCTTCCTAACTGTTTCTAAGTCCACAGGAACACAAATTGTGCTGTCAGAAAGTGAAAAGAACCTGTTCTTTGAGCCCAAGTTGTATTCTGAGACCCCCTATCATACTAAACCCTTTCTTCTGACATAGTAACCATTACAAAAGGTGTCTGTCCTATAGGGGCCCAGCAATAAAATAAAAACCTTGTATGTGTTCCCCGCTCCATTCCATACACTGTCACTCCCAGAATGTCCTGAGACTTGATCTCCTTAGGGATTACTTTTCAAGCTTTCCTCCTCACAGAAAGGCTAATGAAACTCCTTAATTCATAGAGAGGTTAGTGGAAGCTAAGCAGGGACCCAGAAGTGACATATATTCCTCCAAGTGTGGCCTCACCAGTGCTGAGTGGGGGAGAGATTACTGTCCTTACCTACTGGGAGCATTCCTCCATCCTAGCTCAGGATAACAGTAGTCACCTTTGTGGCATGGACACATAGCTGGCTCATGGTGAACCTCATGTCCACCAGGACACTGAGGTCCTTATATCCAAAGGTGCTTCCCAGCTGGGCAGCCCCAGCAGGTACAGATGCTTCTTGTTACAGAATCACAGAATGTTCTGAGTTGGAAGGGACCCACAAGGATCATCGAGCCCAACTCTTAAGTGAATGGCCCATACAGGTAGTGAACCCACAACCTTGGTGTTGTTAGCACCATGCTCTCACCAACTGAGCTGATCTCCAGGGCCCAGTACCTGGGGTTGTTCTTCCCGCAGTACAGAACTTTGCAATTCTCTTTTTAAACTTCATGAGGTTCCTATCATACGAAACATTGAAATAAATATCTTATAAATAAGAAACAATTTAGATAATGAAATATTACAGATGAAGGATGTGTTTGTTGTATTTCTGTCTCGCTAGAACAGAGAACCTCTGCCTAAGTCATTCCTGATAAACATTTATCTTCATTTTAATAAGCTCCAGTAATGAAAACTTGGCAATTTCTCCCAGGCACTTCTTCACCCAGAGAAGGTTTTTCCTGATGTCTACCCTGAAATTTTCCTTGCTCTTATCATTGCTTTTCCTTCATGCTGGTTTTTGAAAATCATCAGGTTGCCCCTCTCCCCCACCAGTGTACCCTTTACTAAAGTAAACAGCTCCACTTTATTACATATATTTGATTTTAGATCTTTGATTATACTTGTTGCTACACTCTCCAATTTTTTTGTTTCCCTCTTAAATGTGATGACCAGCTGTAAAACCATATTTATGGCCTCACTTGTGGTCTGAGCTTTTGGTGATGATGGCTCCTACTGAAATTCCACACCCCAACCCCCTCCCCTCCAAAACAAACCCACAAAGGAACTGAAATACCTTGACCTGAACAGGCATGCAAAAGACACTGTGCTTACCAACTTCATTTAACTTTAAAACTAGCACTGCAAAAGACAGAGACCTGGGCTTTGATTTGGAGTAGAAAATTTCAAGTTTTCTTCTACATCTCTGAAATAATGTCTCAGCTGTGGTGGTACATCCCTCCTCTTTCCCAGGCCGCTCTGCAACCTTAGGAATTCTCGTTAGGCCTTGGTCTTGATTAATGACTCTTGGGCAGTTAAGCTCCTCTTGAGCCTATCAGAACCACTGTCTGTTCCCAGGAACTTCTGTTGCCTTAGAAACTTCTGTTTTCTAACAGATAGCCTTGGAACATGATTTTATCTGAATCATAGCCCAAGTGGAACAATATTATTGTTACTGAGGAAAGTTCAGCAATTACCATCTTGGATAGTAATTGCAGCCAGGATGGAGATTGACAGATAATTAAAGCCAAACCTTTTGTCACCCCATAAACTGCAGTCCTGAGTGAGGCCCTTTGAGTTTCCCTGGGCTGCAGCATCTCCCTCTGAGTGGGATGCTTCTCACACCTTGCCAGCTCTCAAGTTCAAGATGATTGGGGGATCATTGCTGAAAGCTGATGATGGAGCCTGGACTAGTAATACCCATTCCCAACTCTTTTATTATTTGAGGTATGTCACCAAACTTGAGGGGAATTTTTAACAGGTACCTTTGTACATAATTGTTGTGTGTATGTGTGTATGAATGGATGTAAATACCTTTTAGCAAGTTTAGTATGAATGTTGCCATCTCCAATTTGTAGTTAAGCTACTGCTGTGATTATTGTAAATCCTATTGAATCATTCATTGTTAAGCTAGTCAATTACTAAGGGTTGTTAAACCCTTTATATATAAGCTGTTGATCAAGTCTGAAGTGAAGTATGGACTCAATCGCACCTAGGCTCCATCAGGAGTTTAGAAAGTAAGGGGTCAACTCTGAGCCTTGCGTCTCAGTGGGGGGATATCCCTTACCCTCTTGCCCTTTTGTGACCCTGGTCTCCATGTAAATTGATCCTAATACAATTTTCCTTTATGTACTTCATTTATATAGTAAGTAATAGAGTGAAACTTGCCACCAAGTTTTAAGTCATGCTTTTACAAATTTATATTACACTTGATTTTGCTAATACCTTTGGTAGTGATTCTTTAAGTGACCTAAACCACTAATTTACATCAGCTAACTGTGATTTCAAGCTGTGTCTATGTAATGCCATTTCTTTGCAGTCCATCTGCAGGGAATTTCCTAAGTACACTGCATAAAAGCAGGGGTGGGCATCCATTTAAAATTTGTTAATTTTGACTACCTCTGTACTCAGCAGAAAGAGGGAGGACTCCTGGAGCGTGATTCATCTTGGGATAGTATAAGTATCAAAAATACACTGGAGATCTTTTGCTCTCTGAGACCATTCTCTCTCTGCAGTAAACAATGAGGCAGCCAAGTAAATTAGCTTAAATTAGACTTAGCCTTTAGGTGGTTAAATTGGCTGAGTGAACGTAATTAGGAACAACATTCTGTTGTGGAAATTCTTGTTACTAATGCAAAAAAATATTAATGCAAAAGGTGACCTCATGAAATATTATCCTGCTGACTGCTTTGTCAGTGTAACTGAACAAAAATGCTTGTTAAAACAAAAGAGACATGGCTGTGGGCTATCTACTCAATAAACTGTACACACACGTTGCAGCTGGTGACCTGTGGTGAATCTGCTGAAAATGCCAAGGGTCAAATTGCTGCAGTATAAGCAAATTGAGTGGTAGGAATTGGTAGGGTTTACAGAGATTAAAACAGCACGTTGGAAAAGATTTGCTTCCATTAGGTATCTGCAACACAGACTCAAAAAAGTGCAATTTCTCCCAGTTTACATAGTCATAACCAGTGTTTTATACAACACATTATCCATGGATTTGATTGTTCAATAAGCACTGAGGTTAAGAGTCCAGCAGGTTTCAGCAATAAATGCACATCAATTGTTATGGTCCCAATTTTGAGTTGGATTGTTTGGGCATGTTGTCCATACCCCATTATCTACACAAGCATGGCAAGGCCAATTTACAGATATTAAGTGAATGCTTATTGACTCACAAAATCAGCTTGGATTTAATGACCTCTGAGGTTAAGGATACACTCACTGCTCCAGATATGGTACTCAGGGTTGTTGCTTCCCAGCCAGGCATCAGTCACAATGGGGAGGGCAGGCTGTCCCACAGCTCCCGGCAATGGATGCCCAGGGCTGCTGAGCTGCCACCTAACACCAGCTTCACTGACATTCATGGCACTGATGACATGACCAAGAAGCTCCTGAGTAGTCCCTGGGCCAAGGAGCCTTCCTCTCTGTTTTAATTCAGGATTATATACCTTCCTGTGCCAATGTTTTCCCTCTTGAGTCCTTGAGCTGCTAATAAATCCTGGCACACTGTACCTAGAATATTTATTTTCCTTTTTTCTCTGTGGACTCACAGCTCATTTTCTGCAGTCTGAGCAGAGGCTGTGCAGCCGTGGTGTCAGAGGATCCTTGGTGCATGGACTGCTAAAGCCCTGGGGATGAGGGAAGTGTGCAGCAGAGTACCGAAAGAAAGAGGCTTTACTAAACAGGATATGCATTATTGAGGTGATGAGAGTGAATTTGTAAAGGGCACCAGATGTCATTTTTTCAGGGCATGAACCAGCTAAACAGTAAATTTGGGAAGAAACTGTCCTTATACATCAGTTCTTCCATGACTGCTTATCTCGTGGTTTCTGTGGAAATTTCCTTTGCATCATCTGGAACCAATCACATTCAAAACCAGATCACATTAAGTAGGTGCTTGGGCTGCTCCTGTTTTTCCAGCTCCTGCATTTTGTGCAGATGCAGATATCTGTGTGAAAAGACAACCCACCTGTGCTCTGCGTTGCCCTGATGTTAGTGGGCAGACAGGGGCCGAAAGTGATTGTAAAAGATGGACCAATGGCTACCAATCTTTTTTGTCAAGTCATTCAGTATTTCATTTTTCAACACTACAGATGGAAAACAACCCACTTTTTCTTCATTTGTAGAAGGATATCTATCTGTTCCCATATTAATGTCACATTCTTATATAACAGATGTCCTTGGTGATGATGGCAATGAAAGAATATTGGCACTTCAATCCAATGTCCTAGCTATGGGGTAGTGCATGGTGGTCCTCTAGCTTGCTTTAGATTTATTTCAGTACCAAGGCTTTGTCTCATGCCTGGTTATCAGTATCCTTAGCAATGGTAGGAGTTATTTTTTATATTTTATATTTATTATGTTGACTTTGCCTTTAGAGCTTGTCTCTCTTGCATTTGAAAAATTGACAAAACTGATTTCTCTCCTAAAACATCACACACCCCAGACTTTTTTTGAAAGAAAAATGTCAAGAGGACATGTTTTTGTTACTTAGAAAAAGGACTCAGTCATTAAATGCTTTCCTTCATGTGTGAATTTGTAGTATTTAAAGCTGCCTTCAAGGTAGAATAATTACAGTGATGCAAAAATCTTGCCTATGAAAGCCAACTGACTGGATCGAGTTAACCTTGGCTCACATCCAGGGAACACCCTTATTTCTCATTTAGAGAATATCAGAACCATTTGATCCTCTTTATGTGACTTCTCACTTTCCTCTTTGCCTCCCTACAATCAGAAGATATTATTTATTATTTTCATATTCATATAACAGTAGTGAAGGAAATGCCTTCATGAAAATCAGGAAAGACTTTTCCTATGAAACCTGGAAAATTCTAGGCTAACATATACAGGTGGTGCTAACAACTAAAATTCCTGTGTACTTTTCTACTTTCTTGATCACTGCCTTCAGATCAGCAGCATCTGCACTATTCTGAGGTAGTTGGGACATCTGGATATCTTGGATGAAACTGCTAAAGAGTTGCAGATAGGCAAATTAAGGAAATAAAGAGGATAAACTGTTTAGAAGTTCTACAGAACTGAATTCTGATAGTCACAATTCTTAAGGACCTTACAATAAACTACCTTCTTCTCTAAGATATAATAGAACTGAGAAATATCAAGACAAAAAGTCTTATTTTTCATCAGAAACAACGTGCTATGATTTACAAGATAGGCGCCATATTAGCTTACCAGCCTTGTCCTCATTCCATGTGACATTTTGTGGTGAAGGCAGGGACTCACTGTTTGAGTGGCAAATGCTGTCCACGTGGCTGATCTGTGCTGGCTGCCTTTGCAGGCTGTTGCAAATACAACAGCAGCGGCAGAATTTTCTGTCTGAGTTGGCACCTGGTAATGGTAAATTTCAATTAATATAAATAGATAAACATCTTGGAGATGGTAAACATTCAACATGCCTTAAAATTGACAGCTGAAGTAGAAGAAAGAGACCTAGATGTATGTTCAGCCAGGGGCAAGACAGCTGAAATGATCTGTCACTTTTGAGAACCACCACTTAACTAAGCAGTGTCCAGGCTATGCTCACACATACTGTGATCTTCAGGCAGCGAGGAAGAAAAGGAGGACCTAGGAAACACAGATGGGGAAGAGGGTGAGGCTGTGTGAGAAATGGAGCAGAGGACTGTAGGCAAGCTAGGGGAAAGAAAAAATGGTGATCTATAGAAAGCCTAGATATAGAATAAATGCTGTACTTCTAACAGTATAGAGAGTTTAGGAATTACTCCAGGTCCCAGATACTTCAGTATCCAGTTATCCAGTGACCTGTTCCTGCAGACCGAGTGGGTCACTCTGTATTCCCATCTGGAACATAACTACTCAGAAACCCAGCTCTCTACACCCCAGCAGACACTGCTGGCTTTATAGCTACACAGAGCTGGAATGAATAGTTTTGAAACATCTGTGTGGAGTGATGGCGGCAGAGAAGAAAGGGTAACATGGCTTGTTATTTTTTCTCCTCTGTTTTTAGTTTATTTAAATTCCCAAGTCAATCTAAAGACCCAGAAATAGTGTTATAAACACCTGTAACAAATACAAGACACACTACCTTGTCAGGTTTGCTCTCCTGAAATTTTGGGCTACTTATCTACAATTATAATTGCAAGGAATAAGCCAAAAACTGAGATAAGAAACTGGCCAACCACATCAGATTTTAATATGAGCTGAAACTGTTTTAGATATCATACTGCTGGCAAAATTTCAGCCTCAATGTGAATGTTGCCTGAAAATGTTCTTCCAGCTGACTGTCAAAGGCTCTTGCTGTTTTAAATGAGACTCTCAGTGTTTGATGGATTTTTTTTTCAGAAATTTCAATCCTGACTATATTTGTGGCTCCTGTAGTACTGCTGTTTTCATCCTGGCCTCTGTGTCTGTTGTCCAAAATTGTAATAGCTTGTCTGCACTATTTCTTTTGTTTTAAATACTCATTTTCATGAATCTTCTGTAAAAAATGAAAAATCCTTAATTATGTTTCAAAACTTTCAGGAATTATTAAAGTGTAAAGAAATTAAAATATGTAAATGATTCACAATTGGGTCCTTTCCTTCAGTCTTGGCAGCAAAATTAGGCAACAAATACCCCCTGTAACACAGAGGTTTTTACTTGAATCTGTGAAGAATTTGTGAGTAACTCGTTATTAGTATGGCAAAAAAAGATAAAAACTACAATAAAAATTATTTTTAAGACCTTAATTTTATAAAACCTGCTTTAATTCAGTATTTAGTTTGACAGTATTCTCTAAGGACATTTAAATGCCATTTTCCTAAAAATTATGTATTGTTTAAAGGTTAGAACGTCAGTGTTTGGGATGTTGGTGAAGCAAGCCTCATTATACAGTCTGGTAATTAAAATAACAGCAACCAGAAGCTGATTTGTGCTTCTTAAGCTTCAACCACTGTAAATGCGTGCAATAAGAAATAACAAAGCTTTGCCTCCCGGGGTCAAGATGCAGGTTTTTTGTGCAATATTAGTCACAGAACTGATGGCCTCTCAAACTATTTTTGGTGCATTTTGAGCTGTTGATGCCACACCACCTTTCAGACATGCCGGTTTGTGCATGTATAATGAATTGCTTCTCCAAGAGCATGGCTCTTGCACACCACTGCAATACTAACAACAACAACACGGAAAAAAGATAATTTGCTGCCTTTATACAAATGTTCTCAGCCAAAAATGTCTCCAGCATATATAAAATCTATTTATTTACTATTTTTTTTAAAAAGCCAGTTTCAGATAGTTGAAGAAATCTGCGTAAGTCAGCTCTAGGCAGGCTTGAGTAGTAAGAACAGCTGGACTCCAGACACTGACTCACTCTCCAATTACCATTACCCAGATTTTTTTCCAACAGGCTCATTCCTGCCAATAAATCTTCCAGCTTCCCATAATATACTGTTAGGCTGAGATCATGTCAATGTAGACAGAAAAACTAAATCTATGTTTACATTCATAAGGAGGAAAATAAGGCAAGAAATTTGGAACTAACTAGCACCAACAAAAGCAAAAGAACAACTGGAAAACATACAGACAACTTTGGAACTTCTTTGTACAGATCACAGTAGAAATATTCTGCCTGTGTGTTTACCAGGTCTGCCCACTGTAAGTCTTCTGTTGCAAGCAGGAGAGGAAAGCAATTTATACTTAAGAAAGACTATACTTAAAAGCACCAAGACAATAAAATTTTATTTTGCAACATGTTACAGCCAGACTACAGGAAAAAAAAAACCAAACCCCTTACATTTTGGTAAATATAAGGAAAATAAATAGTGGTCTCTACCAACCCCAGTCTTGCTATCATATGTGAATAAATAATTATTGATCTGAAATGCTGTTTGCAATGTCTTGCTGCAAATTTCAGATATAAGTTCCATGTTCTTGTGACCACAGCACAAGAACTTATATTGGTTTGAAAAAAAACCAGTAGGAGATCGTAACTCAGGATTAAAATTTAATAGGAAAAAAAATTAAAAATAAGCAAAATAATACAAGGAAAAAGCACTGACGAAGCCAGATACAACCTGACACCCTGTTAGGGAGGTGGTAGCAGTCCAGATGAAGTAGCTCAGTTGAAGCAGTGATCCTATGGAAGGTCTGGTCTCCAGCTGAAGGCCCAGTGGCAGCTCTTGTCCTCCAGGAACCCAGTAGACAGGGCTCCCTTAGGCAGTTCCAAGGCCAGGTTATATCCAGGTGGGAATGCTTGGCTCCTCCCTCCTGGGCGGAGCATCTCACAATAGGATGAGATAAGTCCATGAGTCCTGCAGTGGTTTCTTGCTGGCCCATTGTCTGTTATCAGGGGTGGGTGATAGCAGGAGATAACAGCTAATGGCCCACAGCTGGTGGGAGTAGAATACATCTATATTGGAACCTAGGACAGAGCTTTACTAAGTTTTGGCACAACCAGATCTTCCTTTTACTTCAAGTTTACTCCAGAAAATCTGGATTTGAGTTTAATTGAAAGATCCCAAGATCCACTCTTTCCTGAACCAGATATCTTAGACCAATTTTAATGGTATGGGTCCATACAGTGTATGAATTCCATGACCTGCTGTATATAGGAAATTTAAGTATATTTCCTTCTGGCTATAAAGCCTAATTAAAAAAAAAAAACAACAAAGCAGAAAAATTAAATCATAGAGCATGCTCTACTTTTTCTAATTGTGTCGTCAGTCTCTTTCTGTAGACCACGAGTAAGCACCTTACAGTCAATCTGTCATCATTAGAGCACAACTTAAAATAGACAGTTGTCACTGATGGAAAATGATCTGTCAATCACAAAAACAACATAGAAAGTGTACTGTTGAATTTCCACAGCTATCTCATTTTGAAGTAGTTTTTACAAATAGATATCCAAAGATACTAGCCAACTGTCTTCTCAGTCCTATGCAGCATGGAAAAGAAAATCTCAAAGTAAAACTGTAGCTGACAAACAGGCTAGTAGAGAGTCCCAACGATCAAACCAAATTGATAGAAAAATTTGGTTGGTGTAGCAAAATCTCAGCCAGACATTTTTTCCAGTTTGTTTGACAATCAAAAATGTCAGGGAGAATGAGTTTTCTTTGGCTGCTAGTGAAAACTCATCACTATTCAGACTATTACCCTTGAACTTTGAAGAGTCTGTCATAGCAACCTTAAAAAAAGAAGTTAGTGAATCCAACTTCAGTTTACTGAGGGAGACAGAAACCTTATGAGGGAATGCATATATTTTTACACCAAACTCAGGAAAATGCTCAATAAAAATCACTGAAGTAAAACATTATGAAGAAAGATAAATGCAATGAGAAATTAGGCTAGTCTTTTGCCTCCAACACCAATAATTTGTAAGAGAAAACATATTTTTAATTATCTAAAATGTCATTACCCTCTCTCTGCTTTTCACACATAACATAATTGAATGTTCAGAAAAGCCCTTTGTCTGATGTGTTCCTTTGAATTTCAGTACTGTCAGGAGACAGCATTGGGAAGGTGTCACTGTTGGCTGCTTGGCATATGCCTACATTTGGAGGGGCAGAAGGCTGGGAGATGGGAGGTCTGCTTCTCTTCCTCGGACACTGTAAACTGCTTGGATAGCAAGGCTGAGGTGGAGCCATAGTGAAGAACAGGGTCTAGATCACTTCATCGGCAGCTGCTGAAGGTGAGTGCCTGGAGATGCAGAATCAGCTGGTTAGGAAGTGTGATGCTGGTGGAAAGAAGCGTGGGAAGAAATAGGACTGGCTGTGGGGCCGTGAGGGAGGGTGAGAAGTGAACTGTGGTGGTGTGATCCAGGACACCAGGCTGCTGGGGTTACTACTCTCACTCTGACTGCTGTATTACTGCTGCCTGCAAGTGAGGAATGCCTGCAGCTGTTTGGAACTGGGCAATCTGGGCAGGCAGCAACCCAAGTGCTGCCTATGCAGAAGACAGAGCAGGAGAAGGAAATGTGGGGAGACACACACACACACGGATGGGACCAGATTGGAAATGAACCTCATGCATTCCTGGGGCCCAGAAATTGTCAGAGTGGCCTGAGTTGTGCTAAGTGAACTGGAATAGCAGATGAGGTGACTTAGGAGCTAAGGATGGCAGTGTAGCCAGCATACTTCTGAGGACACCTGTGTCTGTCTCTCTCCTTTTGAGACTGCCTGCTCTGTACTCCCCTCCTACAGCCTGGGCTTTCTCAGTGCCTTGTGTAGTTTGTGGGCTGCCATGGGTATACAAAGCAAAAACTAAGATACCAGAGGCCTGTTGATAAATTAACACTCTTGTCTGTTCTCTGAGAGTATCATCTGTTCACTTCTGCAAGGTGATGAGATTAGTTGGTGTTGGATGAGAAGGTGCAACTCCACACATACTCAACACGCAGTGTACAGTTACATAGCTGCCATAATTTTTACCCATATTTAACTGTATACAGTTCATTGGGAGGGCAAAATGGCAGGCACTTAAATATGTAATACCATCCAGGTACCCATGCAAGTTACAGGTCCATAAAAATTAAATATGTATAAAGATAATGTAGCCACTGTTGAAAGCATTTGTAACACTATCTGCTACTATATACTATCTACTCCTCCATGTATCAATACCACCTAAAATATAAAGTATACCAGCTGGATTCATTTAGATAGATTGTGATTTACCCTTGCTGTTTAGCTGTTACCGCATTTGTTATAAAAATATTAGGTCTTCAATATATTGAATAGCATTGTGTTTTTTAAAACAATATGTTGTTAATAGCTGTGCAACTGATAAACTTGGTTTTCTGATTGGAAATTTAAACATATTAAACCGTTGTACTCAGTGTGGCTATATTGTAGACAATTTTAATGGTTATTCAAAAGCTATTAGGATGAGTCTCAGCTTCTGAAATTTGTTATGCAAATGTGCCATGCAGTTTTCAAAATAACAACATGTGTACCAGATTTCTGCATATTCATGTAGGTGAGCTGAAGAAAGACTGCCAAGACACTGGTGCCAATAGTTATTCTAGCTCTGTAGTCTGAAAATAAATCAACAGTTTTAGCAGCAAGCCCTGAAGTTTAAGGAGCATTACAGTAGGAACTGATTTCCACAGTGCTGGTGGATGGGGTTGGGGTTTTATACTCTGAGGCTAGATTCTGCTTCTGGTGAAACCAGTGCAGTTTTAGACAATACTTAATGGGGAGAGGAGCCTTAATTGGAACTTTTCCTAGTCAGTTTTACTTCTTTAGCTCAAGTTTCACAAAGTTTCAGCCAAAGGAAAATTACAGAACATGATAAAAGTAACACAAAGGCAAAATAATATGAACTAAGACAAAGTAATATATTTAGTTTACAGTAGGAAGGTGGCTCAAGAATTGGCTGGTATGTTTGTTAATCATCTTCATCTCATATGTCTTGCTTAGGCGACTTTCAATTAATTGGAATTTTGCTTACATAGGTAATTTAAGTTACCTCTAACTCCTTATGCTGGAATCTATTCCTAATGGGGAAAAGGACCTCGTATTACATGCAAGGGATACTTCTTTCCTCTAATTTGCAAAAATATTTAAGTTTCCACTCCTGAATATCACTCATATTTGAAAAAAAAGACCACAAACCCCAAACCCACAAAACAAGCAAGTAAAAAAGCCAAACAAACTTGAGGGAAAACAAATCAGCTATGTAGACACCTAAATTTAGGCAGTCTAGATGTCCTTTTGGAGGCCTGCAGGATACTTACCTCTTTCCAAGTATTCTCTGGAACACTATTCCCTTTAAAAGAAGAGCTTAAAAGGTAGGTGCAGGTTTAGTGGCTAGATTAGGCAGACTAAATCCCACCCCAATGTTTATTTTGTGGGGTTTCAGATGTCATGGTGGAAGTGCTCTGAGTAAGTCTAATGTGAAGATTTCTTAGCAATTGGAATTCGGCTGGCTAGTTATAGTTAGGTTGGAATTTTGCCGACTGTTTTACAAAGTGGCTGAGTATCTGAACACTCAGTATGTGTCAGCACTGAACAGGACATTTTTTCATCATCAAGTCATGGGCTTAAAACAGGAAGTCTTCCTGGCCAAGTCTCTATTATACAATACCCCTAATCAAACACCAAAAAGGAAGAACAAAATACTTCAATTGCAGTGGGTTTCTTTTACTGGAGACAGAATAATATTTTAAAATTTTCAGACAATAAGAGATTTTCCTTGTAAAAATACTTTAAACTTTGGTTTGTTTGTTTGTTTGTTTTTTTTTTTTTTGTATTATTCTGAATCCTGACAAATAATTCTTTATCTGACTAAAAAAAGTTAAAAATCATAGGTACATAGCTATGTCTAGTTCTCATGTTGGATAGCAATACTTGTGGGGTTAAGGAGATCTTTCAATTACTTACAGATTACTTGATAGGAAAGCATCCTATTCTTCACTGCGATGCAGGTTGATTATTCTCAGGAGAGTATTAGAAATGCAGTAAATCTTAAATGTTGTATGTCACAAAAGCATTTTCTTCTTGTAAATTAGTTTAGTGGCAATAAAAATCCAAAAAAAGAAAACATCAGTATCCCTTCAAGTAGACAGACTCTGAAAAACTTCTTTGTGTGTTTCAGAAGCTCACAATTTAAATATGATAAAGATAGACATACTAGGAAGAAGAAGAAGGAGATCCTTATGCAGCAGATTAAATTAAGTCTAGAAATGAATTCTACTTTCTTGTTCCTGATTCTGGGTCGTTCAAACCTTCCCATCTGTTTGGAGATGATGGAGTGGTGGCTGAGCTCAAGCTGTATTTATGCTGACCATCCAGCATGTTTCTGTTGTCTTGTTGCTGCTGCTCTGCACACAAAAAAGATCGAGTTCTGTTTTTCTTTTCCTTGGTGGGAAATATGAATCTGCCTGTCTTTTCTTTACTCAGGCTCTAATTTCTCAAATATGTGAGTGCATTTTATCCTTGATACTTTAACCCCTCTCTTTGACATTGATTCAATACTCAAAACTTACCAGAGGAAGATTAACAAGAGACAAAAAAAGTCAACTCTCCCTCTCTCCCAAGCCCCAGCATGACAAGCAAAATTTTTTCAAGTACAAGGAGCCTCTTATAAGGAAATACAAAGATAACATCCTTTTGGAAAAAGCATAGTGCAGGGGCAGGGAAGATTTTGCCTCTATATGTACCCGGAAAAATTATGCTAAGGAATCAAAAATACAATATATAACAGAAGAAAGATGCAATGAACGTATTTGCTACAGCAGCCTAAACATACTGAAGATACATACATGCAGTGAGAGGCACAGGTGGATGACCTACCTGCCAGGATAAATTTAGGAAGATTGTGAAGATGTATCTGGATTTTCTCTGCCTCTGCACTAGAGTCTTGGCCAGGGGATTTGGGAAATAAATCTAGGATTTGTGAGCCCTGTGTAAGTGGAGCCAGAGAGATTTAGAGTGTCACAAGGGATGTGACCATTGTAACTCTCCACTTAAATAAATTAATGCTGAGAGCATATTCCAGCTAAAGCTGCCCTCCGAACCTCTCTTCACTGCATGATTCATGCTTTACTCACTTCAGAGCCTGCAGGAATTTAAAGGCCAGCTCAGAACATTTACCCTGGTATTTATAGTAAGTACAGATGTGTCTGTGCATTGTGGTCACAACTAAAATCCTGGTATAACCTTGATGTCAAACATTTAAAGAAGTAATAAAAAAACGGAGAACTGCGAAACAGAAAAAAGAAATAGGAATCAGGCTAGGGATTACACAAGCAGATTACAAGGAAATATTTCTGAAAAAGTCAGATCAGTAAAGGAATAGAGTTAGACAAGGAAAAAATATGTAAATAAGTATTTCGAACAAACGAAAGTTAAAAAATTATTCAAGAAGAACATTTTAAGAGGTGAAAACACCAAAACTCCAAGATATTAATACAATATATTTGAAGACAGAATTACATGAGAAGTCAATCAGGCTGATGATACATGCAGTAAGTAAGGTTGTCAGTTAACAATAAGAGCTGAAAAGGGAGCTGGAAGCAGAGAAGGGACATTTTCTGCTTATAACTGCCATCCATAGAGATCCAAACATCCTAGTTATGAGGGATGAATGGGGTTTGAAAGAGTGACTACATATCAGCATCACCATATTTACCCTTTTATTAGCAGATGTAGTTAAGCAAATAGAGAACAACTGGGCTCTGGCAGATTAGCATTAGGCACTGTTAGTTAATATAACAAAAGTGGGAGTAGCAACTGTGCAATGATATATATTTAATGCAAATAAGGATTCTCTGTGTGTGTGTGGTGTGTCTGTGTTGACACAGGCAGGCAGCTGGAACAAGCACAAAAACACAGTTAAAATGCAAAGAGTAAATTTATTGCATTACCTTGCTAACTGGAAGATCCCAAGGCAACGCCCTGGCAGAGACACACAAGCAGGAAGGCAGGCACTGCTAGGCTCAGTCCATCCAAGGGGGAAGGCAGGCCTGCTGTTTGCACCTATTCATCAAGGGTCCGTGCATTTGTAGTTTACCAGCAGGCTGTGATCTCCCCTGGGGTTTTTTATGATCTCTGAGCTTTGACCCTCTCTCTCTCCCAAAACCAGGGAGCTGAAGCATGTCCCTGAGAGTGCCTCCAAGTCACTCAAAACACTGTTATCTCTTCACAGAAATGCTTCTCAAAACAGTAAAAACAGCAGTAGGGGCTCCCCACACTTCTATTCCAGGCCCTGACATTCCCAGCTGCAAGGTCACTTGGATGAATCTACCATCCTCCTCCTCCTCCTCCTCCTTGCCATTCTTCTGCTTTTAACCCTTTCCTCCCAAAAGTGTGTTAATTAACTAGCAGAACAGTTTGGAGTACGCTGAATTGGACTGTGTTTGCATGGGCTGATGGGGACAGTTTGACAGCTGAGCATATGGATGTTGTTGTAAAACATTTGTAAGGTGGGTTGTTAAGACATCAATAATTCTCTTAAAAAGTACTTCAAAAACCAGCCCCCAGTGTTAATGTTACTGTGGGAGTAGTGAAAATATATTTAGGAAAAAGTAACCAAAATATAGTGAGAAATATTACCATCTGTAGGTTTCAATAGAAGCATCAGTAAGAAAGTTTGAATTTTGAAATTTGGGGGGAGGTTCATTTGTCTATTTTCTTTTCCTAAGAAAATTATTTTTGTGTGAAAGGGTAAGGCCTTGCATTGTAAGTTTTATTTAAGTCTAGTAATATAGTAATTAAGTCTAGTTATATAGATGTTAATTTTGATTCTTAATTTCTGCTGAAGTAATCTTATGTATCACTTTTTGCAATGCTGTTAATGTCACCAGTAAACGGAATTGAAAAAAAAAACCAAACAGGGTAGCTCTTCACCTAATTACAGACAGTTTGGGGATTAGTATTCAGCAAGAAAGGAAAAAAAACCTAGAAGTAAAACAAACGAAAGAAAACATCAGATGTGTGCATAGCTGCTGACCTGTCAAAAATCAGCAGGACGTGTCTCAGTGGAATTAGTGATGGACAGCAAACTGTATGCCGTGGTTTCCAAAGGTGTGGTGCTGCTTATGTGCCAAAGCCTAAAACATGAGAAGAAATCAAATGAAATTAAAATGAAATGGTTTCTGCTGTGCTCCTCAGCATTGTCACACTTCTCCCCCTCTGGTCCAGGCTGGGTACAGCACTCCAAGCAAATGTGGGAACTCATGGAAGTCCTTGACCTGCCCTGACTGACAGTGCATTGCCAGTCTCTATAAGATCTCAAGGGTGTTAACACACTGGTCAAAGGCAGAAACTCCGCCTTCTTGCAAATATTAGGAGGATTTTGGCAAAGGCACTCCTTACTCCTAAGCAGCTCATGCTGCAGCCGTGTGGCGAAGGGAAGAAACTGTGTGGGGTGAGCAGTGGGTATTTGAAAAAAACGTTGCTCCGGGTTAAAGTTTTATATATATAATATAAAGATATGAACTTGCTTTTGGTTAAATATTAAATATTACAAAAATATAAATAGTTTAAAATATACCAATAGCTTATTTTCCCCAGGAAAATTACAGAGGAGTCCTGGAGAATGAAACTTGACTTTCTATCCTGCTAAAACGTTCGGATATTGCAGGGGCAGAGGTTTGGCCCAGACCAAAGAGGAGACGCCACAGTTCGAGAACTGGCACGAGCATAGGGGTATGCGCTGTAGGCAATTTGGACGTGGCCACCCTGTTCTGAAGGTGGAGCGGATTGTCCCGCCTCAGCTGAGCTCAGCACCACGTTTAATCTGCGAGTGCCGAGGCAGGCTGCAGCTCCAGGACGAATCCCAGGGCAGCGTTTGTTAAAGCTGCAGTCAGATCTCCCGGCAATGCCCCAGGTGATGCCCACAAACACGGGACTAGTGCGCGTCCTGATCCATGATCCTTTCGTTGCTCTTAAGAACTTGCAAGCCTAAACGACTGATTTCCCTCATTTTTGTTGGCACAAACTGTATGCCAGTTCTGATTTCCCACCTCTTTACGCTCCGAACTTCTTGCAAGATCATTAACCAACTTCTTGGGTAGCGGGAAATTAGCAAGTAAGTGGCATTTTGTGGCGGGGGCATACAACAACATGACCTCAGATGCAGCAAAATGGCCAACAAAGCGGCAAAAATAGCAAATCCTGCAGTTCTCTTGGAAAAATGACAAAACTATAAAACTGTAAAGCAGTGTAGAACATGCCGGTGCTGGAAGCGTCCGTGCCGGGTGTGGGCACTGCCAGCATCGCCCGTGCTGGGTGTGGGCACTGCCAGCATTTCCCCTCCGTGCCGGGTGTGGGCACTGCCAGCATTTACCCCCCGTGCCGGGACCGCCATGCCGGGTGTGGGCACTGCCAGCATTTCCCCTCCGTGCCGGCTGTGGGCACTGCCAGCATTTCCCCTCCGTGCCGGGACCGCCATGCCGGGTGTGGGCACTGCCAGCATTTCCCCTCCGTGCCGGGACCGCCATGCCGGGTGTGGGCACTGCCAGCATTTACCCACCGTGCCGGGACCGCCATGCCGGGTGTGGGCACTGCCAGCATTTACCCACCGTGCCGGGACCGCCATGCCGGGTGTGGGCACTGCCAGCATTTACCCACCGTGCCGGGACCGCCATGCCGGGTGTGGGCACTGCCAGCATTTACCCACCGTGCCGGGACCGCCATGCCGGCTGTGGGCACTGCCAGCATGGCCCCACCCACACGCGGCAGCAGCCAATGGCCGCGCGGGAGGCGTGGCCATGTGCGGAAGTGGGCGGGGCGGGCGGAGCGCGGGAAGCCGGGGCGCGGGGCCGGGCGGGCGCAGGTCGGGGCCGTGCCGGGTCGGGCCGTGCCGGGCGGGAGCGGCGAGAGCGGCGGGAGCGGCGGGAGCGGGGCTCGGGCGGTCGGGAGGGTGCCAGAGGCAGCCCCGGGGCGCGGGAGATGGAGTTCTCCAGCCGAGCGAGGCAGAAGCATGCGCGGCTGGCCGGAGACCGGCGGGAGCAGTACCCTCACAGCCTGCAGTTCTACTTGGAGCCCCCCACGGAAAGCATCTCCCTGGTGGAGTTCGAGAGCTTTGCCATCGACCGCCTGAAGCGTGAGTAGCGTCTCTCCGTCCCTCCTTCCACCTTCCTTCTCTCCCCTTTCCCTTCTCCTTCCTGCCGTCCCTTCTCTCTGTCGATGCTTTGAGCCCTTCCTGTCATGGCTGTGTGCATTTCTGGCGGGCCTGGATGCTCTGCTCCCCTGACACGAACGGGGGCTGGGCTGGCTGCTCCTGCTGCCATGAACTCCCCGTAAGGGAAAACGCGTTGCTTTGGGCGTTTCGGAGAGCTGAGAGAGAGTTCCTAATGAGGGTTCACTGTAGCTGTCGGGACTGTGTTTACACCGGCGGTTTTTATGAGCACGTTTCACTTTCTGTAGATATTGTGACATATTTGATGTCTCAGAACTGCATTTCAGATCCTTGTGCCTGGCAACCAGGGGTTCCCCTGAAGTCCTAAAACTGCTGGATCCAAGTTTCCATTAGAGTTGAAACCGATGTTCTGAGACTGATCCATCAGTGTTGGCTGTCTCCCTTTCCTTGTTGACAGTATGGATCCCAGAACTGGGCCAGCTGTTCAGGACTCACGGGACACACTTCATCCTCCATATTTCCCACCTTTTTGCTCCTCATACCACTAGAAGTAATTCCTGTGGCCTCTCCCAAGCTGTGGTATGTTTAGATCGATTTCAGCATGTTGTCACTAACATGGACCTTTTCTTTTTTCCCCCAGTGCTCAAAGTAGTTGAAAATCTCGGTGTGAGCTATGTAAGAGGTACTGATTTATACAAAACTAAGCTGGAGGCTGAGCTCCGGAAACTGAAGTTTCCCTACAGAGTAAGTAAAGATCAAAACATGGAACTCTCTTGCACTTTACTTTCTTTACACCATTCACGAATGATGAATAAGAGTAGAGGTGATGAAATGCTATTTCTAAAACTGCAGTTCGGTCATTTTGTCAGAGGTGTAGTTTTTCTTTGAAGATATTTCTTTCTTTAGGGTAACCCCCTTCCTCAATAAATTTGCATTTATTGTCTAAAAGATGAGTATTAATACACTGTTGAAGACCAGTCGTAAATTGAATGTAAATTTTTAATCTGGGAGAGATTATTTCTCCAAAATAATAAGAATATGTTCTATAGGCTTTGGCTGAGGATGATTATGGGGCAAGAAGAAAAGATCATATCTCTCATTTCATACTGCGCCTTGCTTACTGCCAGTCGTAAGTACTTTTTGGATTATGCTGTACTCTTATTATTAATTTTAAATGTATACAGATACTGCAGTACTTTATTATAGACATTGCAGATGCTTTAGAGTTGCATGGCTACTAAAAAGAGAAGTAGACTCAAAGAAGGTTTTTTTTGCTAGGAATCTGATTTCAGCTCTGATGAAAAGGGATATGTGGAATCAGAATTAATATCTGGATTTTGTAATAACTAAAAAAATTAGAAACTTTGGGCTTCTAAACACATGGCATTGATTTGAGTCTCATATTTTTTTTAAATGAAAGCACATCAGTATTAAGTGTTCGTCAGTCATTTGCAGTGATTGATAACATACTTTTACTTCTGTATATAACTAACTGTTGATAACTGACCAAAGACCTGACTATTTAAACAGGCTTTTTATTACTGTATAGAGAGCACTGTTTCTGACAGACTAAAAATACCATCTGAGTTTGAGGTTTCTTCTGTTGCCTCAGTTTTTTGTCCAAAGTCATTGCTGTGGCTGGTTGGACTGCTTTTTTTCGTTATGTGAAATTTCAAGCAAAAAGTTGATCCTGTAAAATGGATTCTTTTTGTTTCCCGTGTAGTTTTTGGATGAAATTAGAGGTTGTCAGTGCTTTATGTCTCCAAGTAGTTTTGTTATACATTGGTGTGAACTCTTTACTCCTTATCACTGCAGTCTTTTTGGAGTTAAAACTGGCAGATACGAAGTGTGTGCTGTTTTGAAGTGTTAATTCAATTGCACTTAAGACTGCAATACAGTTCATTTTAATTAGGTGAACGTGGTAGAATGCATATTATGATACTGTGATAGCTGACATGACTGAAGTGCTGCTGTGGATACAGATGTGTAAACAAAAACACAGGGAAGGTGAGCAGGAGAGATTGTGGCTTAAGCTAGGATATGGAGCTGGAATGGATGGGGTTTTTCTTTGAAATGGCTTTGGATTCCTGCTGCAGAACATCTGATCAGAGTAGAAAGTAGCAGAGGTCTCACCCTGCCTCCAGATAGATGAAACCTCACCATGACAGGCCCTGGGTGACTTTTAAACACCTTGAAATTTTCTAGATCATTCACGTCCCATCCTGTTGACCTTTCAAAAGACATTTGGGCTGTGCTGAAGACAGATTGTCAATGTGTGTGATCAATAAGCCTGCTAGATCCATGATGAATGTACAATGAGGAACAGGTTGTGGATGTGGAGATCAATACCAGCCTTCACTGCAGTGACTCTTGATAGTGCAGTTTGAAATCCTGAAAGAAGGGAGCAGATTGAATAATAAAATTGCAACTGAAATCCCTTCTGCCCTTCTGTATTCTACATGTATAATTTGTGATTGTGTATAACAGGTGAAATACTACCTTCTTTCTAGTGCCCATGTTTGTTGTATTTTTATAAACTCCTTTAATCATACTAGTCCTGCTGATTTTCACAAGAAAATATCTTGCTTTACCTGTATTGTAAGTTTACCAAAACCCCCTAAAAGGTAGTATCCTCAAGTAGTCTGGGGACTAAAAGGCCCCTGAAAACATAGTGTCTTGAATTAGTGGCGTTTTGAATAATCAGTTTGCCTTAATTCCAAAGCCAAAAATTTACTTTAAGCATCTAGTTATTATTTAGATTGTTTAGACCATTATTATTTTTCATGGGAGATGAGACACTTTGAGGGTGTTGGTAGTGACACATTTGATGAAAATTCTGCTCTTGTGGAAGGTAGAATTGTCTGATGGTGAGAATCTGATCTGGAATTCAAGAGGTTGGTCTGTGACTTCAGGAAAATGAGTTTGGGTCAAATTTACAGAAGGCAACACAAGTCACCTAGCAAAAGCCTGAAGGTTAGGTATTGGCCTCAGGAGTGAAATTCCTGAGGCTTTGTCCCCTGAACTGAGCAGGGAGGAAGGCACTTGTAAATTTACAGTGGGTGGCAGGCTTGAGTGAAAAGCTGCCTCAGTCAGAATAACCAAGGAGGGACTTGGCTAAACATTTATTTTTGTCAGTGATGTGTTCTTTACCTGCCTTACTTGTCTATAATGGCTCTAGAATTTCCTAGAAATAATGATAGATGCAGATGCTTACTTTTTCCTCTGCAAGCTGTGTTTTTAAAAGAAGAAGCTTGTGTCTTTTATCAGAGGTTATTTGTCTGAAGTTCTTGCTTAGTAAATAAATTGGGGATACTGTTCAATCCCTGTGTTTCAGGGAAGTATCTTAAAAGTTAGTCTATATAAGCAGGGCAGAAGTGAACAGCTTTTTGAAGGTGAACCACTGTGCAGAGCTGAATACAAGTTATTTTGGACCACAGAATGGGCATGAAAGAGCCTGGCTTTGTAATCTAGGGGGAAAGACCTCTTTAGAGGGAGGAGAGGTCTTGGATAGATCTCTGGGGCACCCTTTAAACAACTTGCAAATGCCATTTTGTGTTCCTGTTTATATGTACTTGCTGCATTTTGATAAAGCAGCTTTTAGTCCGTTTCCGATAGCACTTTTCTTTGAAAAGGTAGATTTAGTACTCACTCATAAAGTGGAAAATAGCATTCTAAGGACTGTGAGGTGAGCCTGTACCCAGTGTTCTTTATTCTCTTGAAAAGCAACTACTTTGGGGATATTTATATCATCTGCAACTGGCCTGTTCCCAAAAAGATAAAATTGGGAGGCAAATAGAATATACTGTGCTTCAAGTTTTTATCATACTAGGTCAGAAAAATAAGCTTGGCACAAATCATTAGGTTAATTGAAGAAAGTGTTAAGGTAGGAGTGATTGAAAAAAATGCACTTAAATAGACATAACTGCAAACTAGATTGAATTCAGTTCCTGTGGCAGCTGTGTGTACATGTGTTTGTATTTTCCTGTGATAGTGCTTTTTTCAGTTTTCAGTTGGCCAACAGTGCCACCCAGGGGTACAAGTTTATATCGATTTTTCTTTTTTAGTTAGTCATAGTCCTCACTTGTAAATTGGATTGTTTTGATTTGGTTCTTATATGATCTGAAGTGACCAGCTCCACCATTCTCGTCAGTTAAATTTGTAAAGTAGTCATCATCTCTTGGCTTTCCTTCTTCTGCCTTCTGAAATCCAAGACTTTAAGGCCCCTAAGATAGGGTATGTACAGTCTCAACAGTACAGCCTCATCCATATCCTTCTTTCACATCTCTTCTAATGTCACCTAGATCTGTCAAGACCAGGAAATAGAATAATCTTGTTTCATTTGCTTTCATGGCAGATGCAGATGTAAAGATAATTTTATTTGCATGTGGACACAGCCGTGCATTTTTGGTTTTGTCTGCTGCATCTCTCGTCACTTCAGCAAATTGGCTGTGAAGAGCCTTGAAAGTCACAGGAGCATAATTTTCATTTTACTTTCTTAAGATGGAAGAAATAAATTTTGCCTCTTCTCTGACAGCAAAACTCTTTTTATCTAGGAAACTTTCAAACATATTTTTGTGCCTTTTTTTTTTCTGTTTGATTTGTGTCTGTGTCACATAACAAGAACATGAATTCTATTTCAGACTTAGCAAGGCCCATTCACTACTCCCTGACATTTTTTTCTATTTGATAAAATTAGACTGGTGTGCTAAAGTTGCTGCCTCTTATGTTGAGTAGCATTTGCTTTTGTGTGTTGTCTGTACCCATGTTCCCCTTGCTGTCTAGTCTTTAAACGCTGAGTAATCCTTTGGTGTTGGTTGCCTTGTAAAGCTGTGATCTGGTCCATGCCTAGAGTTTTCATAAGTCAGTGTTAAGTTGTTAGAACTCTTGTATTTGTGGACTGTCAGCTACTAGTCTTAAATTCCAGACTTACAAGCATTTGCCTTTCCTAAAATACTTCTACGTTAATGCTTCCTAACAAATATTCTGATTTTTCTACCACTCCTTAGGTTGAAGAGTATTTCTATTCCAACCCCAGCCCCTCAAGTGCTGTTCCCTGTATGAAAGAGACTATTCTTTTATATTATTTTTATAGTTGGGAATCTATGAACGGGTTTAAACTGTTGAGTGATTTGCACACCAGAAAGTTAAGTGGCAAAAAATGAGGTGATATTCTTAACATCTACACTTCAATGACCTGCAACTGCCTCAGCTTCAGCAGCAGCTTGGTTAGTTCTCTAATGACAGTGACTACTTTTCAGTTAAGCTTGGGATTTTGATAATAAGTATTATTGCTCAGTATGAGATTGAGATGAGAGTGTACATTTTTTTTCATGTGAATAATGAGTATAAAATATGGTTTCGCTTTAGAAATGATGTAAATAATGCCCTATAATGATGATCCTAGGAAAGTCAGTTTAAAAGTATATGCTGGACATACACAGTAGTGTGAAGTCAGCTGTCAGCTTGTCGGCTACTTTGTCAGATGTAGGAAGAATCCAGATAGGTGTGTGCATAAGAGACAAAGTAATATTTTCTTGTTATGGTGGCTTAAGTGGGTAGGTGGGATTATAGCCTTTGATCTCCTTTCCTGAAGAAAAGGAACAACAGACTGGCTGGTCTCCAAAGCAGTTATATGTAACTGTGTTAGTGGTTTGTTTGGTTTTTGTGTGTGGTGGTGTTGTTTTGATTGGTTGGTTTCCCCCCTAGGAAAACAAATGCAGTGCAAATCTAGGAAAATGGAAAAAATTGACACATCCTACGATTTTACTACTGTCCAAGATGGCCACAGAAGAACTGCAACAGATCAGTCATTCAAGCATTAGCTTCCATTTTAAGTTGCAGAGATTATTATTACATCCCAAGCACTGAAACTGTCCACAGGGTTATATTTTACAAAGCACCTTAGCAGCCTTTCCATCTGGAATGACTGTGAATAATAATTACTTTTCTTCAAGCCATATTTTAAGCAGAGGTTTTGTCCGCAAAACCACAAACAACTCTGTTGTGATTTACGCGTTCCTTTATGGGAAAAGATGCTTAAATATTGTAAAGAGAACACACAAGACTGCAGTATTTCTGTGCATGTTTCTGTTTCTGTGGATTCCAATGGCAGTGGCCCACAGGGTAGCTCTCAGAGGACAGTTTAAGAGAGTGCCCTGTGGTAGTGAGATCTGGCATCATTTGCGTTCTGTGCTTGCACATACAGGGTGGCTTTTGTTACTGGCACTCTGGTACCTCCTTGTGGTAGCTTTGAGTAATCTGCTGCTGCCTGGGAATCTGAGCACTAGGATGTGAACAGTTACATGACTACTTAGAGTACTAGGATTGGCTCCAGTGTTGCTTTATTCTGTCTTCTGACTCCTGTCTCTGTGTTCCTGTTTGTTCTCCTACTTGTTCACCTGCAGTTGCTAAACCCCTTTTCCTCTTTTGTCAAGAGTTAGATGTTTTATTTGTGTTCCTCACCCAACTTCATTGCTATGTATTTTCCTTTTGCCTGTTTCCAGGTTATTTGTTGCCTAGAATAGAGTGCACTATTGTCATATTATCTGAGATGTATGCATGTTTCTTCAGCTAGAGATACACCGAAAGTGAGAATTAAAAGAAGTAGCCTTCAAAATATATTTGCCTCATCACATTAATTGTGACATTAATTGTACAATGAAGAAATACTGCGCCATGTTGTAGAAAAATGCTGTCCTTTAAATACCAAGGGAGCATGGTACCTACAATTGACCATTTTTATCCAAAAAGTGAAAAGTATTGTCTCCCCACAAGTCTTTTCTGATTGAGTGTGCGTTACTGAAGCTTTCCTGCCTTCACTTCCAAGCTTCTCAGTTTGTGAGTCACATGCCAAAGTCAGCATCGCTGCTGTGTTCACTAGGTTTGAGGTCTAGTTTCCAAGCAAAGAAATAATGCATATTCAGAAAATGTTTTTCTTTTTTTACTTTTTTTTTTGCAGTGAGGATCTCAGGCGTTGGTTTCTTCAACAAGAAATGGATCTCTTCCGATATCGCTTCAATGAACTAACTGAAAACTTAATGCAGAAATTCCTGGAACATGTTAACTTACCATTTGAAGCTGTAAGTATGTTACTTTCTGTATTTATGTTACACATGCCTGCTGTTTTTTAAAATTCTCATTAAGATAGTTTTAGCAATTGTGTTTGAAAAATAGTGCAGTTATGGTTTTAAAAAAACCCAACCACACAGAACTTCTGAACTTGGAGAGTATTGTGCATGAGGATTAAGTGATAAAATTTTGTGCTACTACAAGAGAAGCTCAGTCTACTTCAGTCTACAAACACAACTGATAAAATATGTGGTTACACAGGTACGTTAAGGTTTACAAAAGCTGATAGGTATTTTTGAATCAAAATTTTGGGTGGATTAGATCATAGGTCAAAGAATGGTTTGGATTGGAAGGGACCTTAAAGATCATCTAGTTCCAGATCTGTCTTGGTTTGAAAGACAGGTGTCTGCTAAAAAAGGCAGGGGCCTCCCTTGGAATGGAAAATGCAACCTCCTTCCCTCCAAATTATTATTATAATTTTGAAAATACGGGGCTTTCAGGCAAAGATATGAGAAATAGGAATAACAGTTCTTTACTAGTACATATATAGCAAGTCAATAACACAGAAACACTGGCTTAAACTGCTCGAGTCAGGATAGGTCCTGACACCCTGCTGGGCAGGGTGGTGGTAGCAGTTGGATAAAATGGTGGCTGCAGTACTGTTTGAAGTGATAGATGTGGTTCTGTCAAAGTGGTGATCCTGTAGAAGGGTCTGGTCTTCCTCTAAAGGTCTGGGTGATTATGTAGCTCTTGTTCTCTGGGAATCCAGTAGGTAAGGGCTGACTGTGGTGTTCCAAAGGTCAGATTATATTGAGGTAGGCATGCTCGGTTCCTCCCCTGGGGCAGAGCATCTCACAATGGGATGATGTAATTTTATGAGTCATGCAGTGAGGCATTGATGGCCCATTAACAGAAGATATCCCCCAGAGGGAGTTATCAGGGATGTGTCATGCAAGAGACAAAGAACACTGCCCTACCTGGTTTTAATGGATGATAATAGAATACATACTTTTGGTTACATCTTACATTGTAAGACAAACATGGGCAGGGACACTTTCCGGCAGACCAGGTTGCTCAGAGTCTCATCCAACCTTGCCTTGAACACTTCCAGCAATGGGACATCCATGACTCCTCTGGGCAGCCTATTCTAGCACATCACTGCCCTTGCAGTAAAGAATTTTTTCTTAATCTAAACCTACTTCTAATCTAAACGTACTCTCCTTCAATTTGAAGGCCTTCCCCTTTGTCCTATCACCACATGGCCCTTGTGAAAAGTCCCTCTCCATCTTGTAGGCTCCCTTCAAGTACTGGAGGCCACAATTAGGTCATCCCAAAGCCTTCTCTTTTCCAGGCTGAGCAATCTCAATTCTCCCAGCTTTTCCTAATAAAAGAGGTGTTCTGTCCTGCTAGTCATCTTGGTCGCCCTCCTCTGGGCTCATTCCAGCAGCTCCATGTCCTTCCTGTGCTGAGAACCCCAGAGCTGGGTGCAGCACTGCAGGTGGGGTCTCACTGGAATGGAGTAGAGGGGCAGAATCACAGAACTGTTAGAGTTGGAAGGGACCTCTGAAGATCATCCAGTCCAATTCCCCTGCCACCTAGATAGGGTCCTGACCTAGGCAGGGTCACCTAGAGCAGGTTACGTGGGAACACATCCATGTGGGTTTTGAATGTCTCCAGAGAGGGAGACTCCACAACCTCCCTGGGCAGCCTATGCCAGTGCTCTGCCACCCTCAGCATAAAGAAGTTCTTCCTCATGTTGAGTTGAAACTTCCTGCATTTTAGTTTATGGCCATCAGTCCCATCCCTTGCCCTGCTGACCACTATACTTTTGATGTGTCCCGGGATACAGTTGGATTTCTGGACTATGAGTGCACATGGGTGGTTCATGCCCAGCCTCTCCTCCACCAGCACCCCCAAGTACTTCTTGGCAGAGCTGCTCTTGATCTGTTCATCCCCTGGATTGATACCAGGGATTGCCCTGACCCAGATGTAGAACCTTGCACTTGTTAAACTGCATGAGATTCCCATGGGCCACTTCTCGAGCTTGTCCAGATCCCTCTGGATGCCATCCTGTTCCTGAGGTGTGTCAACAGCACTGCTCAGGTCGGTGTCATCTGCAAACTTGTTGAGGGTGCACTCAATCCCTTCACCTATGTCATTAATGAAGATATTAAAGAACACTGGTTCCAGTACGGACTCCTAAGGGCCACCATTTGTCACTCATGTTCATCAGGACTCTCAGCCATTAACCACTACCCTCTGGATGTAGATGTCCAACCAATTCCTTATCCATCTAATGGTTCTCCCATTGCATCCATTTCTCTACAGAAAGTTAGGAGAGATGGATGTTGTGGGGGACTGTATCAAAGGCTTTACAGAAATGCAGATTAATGTCACCTGTAGCCCCTCCCTTGTGCTGATGTAGTCACTCCATCATGGAAGGCCACTAGTTTGGTCAGGCAGGACTTGCCCTTGGTGCAGCCATGCTGCCTGTCCCAAACCACCTTTCTGTTATCCATGTGCCTTAGCACAGCTTCTAGGAGGATCTCTTCCATAGTCTTTCTGGGCACAGAGGTGAGGCTGACTGGTTGGTAGTTCACAGGGTTTTCTCTAAGCTTTTTAAAGAAGGGTACTATGTTTGCCTTTTTCCATTCACTTGGGACTTCTGACTGCCATGACTTTTCAAATACCATGGGGAGTGGTGTGGCAACTACATCATCCAGTTCTCTCAGGACTCTGGGATGCATCTTAAGTCCCTAGTTTGTGTTCTTCAGATAAGAACAGTCTGTGTTCTTGAGATAAGGTCTTACCTGCCTTATCTGGCCATCTTGACGAAATAACACTCATGTTAAAATTACCTTGCTTTCTTGGTGAATTGTGTGGGAATTCACCCTAAATGTTTCAGTAATAAGAAAGCAATGACTGTGTTCGATCCTTACATCAATTGTATGTGCAGTTTGTTCTCATCACATTATTGACTTCAGTTGAAAAATAATTGTGGCCCAAATACGTCTTTATTCATTAACTTTGCTCTAGAACCTTTGCAATCTACTAACTGCTTTTAAGATGTGGCTTTTTTCTATAAGAAATCACAGCAAACTACACTGACCTGGGGACTTTGTACATAGTTTTCCAGATGTCAGTGTTCACAAATGGAACAATGTGGCAGTGAAAAATAAGTGCATTCAATGAATGCTTAGGATAACTGTTGAGGACATAGTTAAAATTTAATAATCCAAGTATGAAAATCCTGTATGGATTGCTCAAAAATGTAGCCTTCTGTGTTATTGTCTCCATGGGGACACATGGTTACATGTTTGTGCATGCCAAAAACCATTTTGATTCTTCTTGTTTGTGCATATTACATGAGTTACTGGAGCTATAGGTGTATAACCAAGACCATGATTTAGCTTAAATAATGAAAAACTAAGGGCTGGTGTTAATTACAGTAGCTACAAATTGTAGTTAAGGACTTATTTATAATTTCAAGAGAAATTATGTACAATTAAGTAAGTTTCATTGTAACACAGACTTCATACATGCACATAAGTGTAAATTATCCTATTTTCTTTTAATAGACGATTTTTGCCCATTAAGTATGTGCTATGGAGAGTGCAGAATATAAGTTGTCCAAAATTCTGTAAATGCTTTAATTCCACAGTTTTTGCTTTCTCATTAGAAGTTAGGTTCAAAACTTTTTCCCTTTTGACTTAAACTCATTCTATTTCTTTTGACAAGTGATGAAAAACCTTGAAAATGCAAAATCTGTTTAGACAAACAACTGTTGTTGGTGTTTTAGGGATATTACAAAAGAGTTCCTGCTGTTACATACTGCTTTGTTTGTCTGAGTGGATTAAAGGAAAATGTCTACTGCAGTGTCTGCATTAATGATTTTAACAATATTTCACACTGCAGCTATAAACTGTTTCTTTAGGAAACTCCAGCTTTGCCCATAGCTCTCATTGTAAACTTGAGTTAATAAAAATTAATGTGCAATCATCACTCTACTGAAAAAGCCTTTCTCTTATAATACTGCTTATTAGAAGAACTTAAATATTCTAAGATATGTGGCTGATGTACATTATATGTGGATGGATTGAAATATGTGGCATCAGTGCACATTGGTAAAATGGGATTTGTGCAGTGTTAAGAGTAACAGAGGCTTTCTTGTGTCATCGAGAGACTATTAGAAATGCCATTCTCTGGTTCAACAGACCTTTCAGTGAGAGGTGTGTTTGTGGAGCTGTGTTGCTGTTGCTTATTCCCCAGCCTCATATTCTTCTGTCACAGTTTCAGCATTCAGGCTTGTATGGAGAAATTAATGTTTGCGGGTTGCTGGAAATAGCTGGGAGTATGGCTTGGTTCTGTGCTACTGAATGTGCCTTCAATATGTCAAAATGATTAAGAAGGTATTACTTTCTTACTCCTGTTGAAGCAACAAAGCATCATTTCATTGAAAATCTACTTCCCTGCTTCTACTTCCACCCCCTGCTTCCAATTCTTGTGGGAATTTAGGCAAAACTAATCCTTCCTTGCACTATCATGTATAAAACATTTGAATATTACTAGGGAATTCCATATGTATATGAAAAAGGTCTAAATGCTGTGGAGCTATGTAGAGGCCGCTACAAAAGTAAGGGCACTCTAAAAGCAGTATTCTTTTTCTCAATGTTCTATTTGTAAAAGGCTGTAAGAAGGAAATTAGGATGAACTATTCTCTTCATGCTTCTCTGTTAGAAGTTAAAATGTTTTCATTCCTTACTGTGGCATGAAACAAGATGGAAATCAAACTTTGTGCTCTACCTATTAGAATAGGGGATGGTCTTCAGAAAAAGGAAGGAAGTTCTGATGTTACAATTCATTTTCTATATGGGTAAATGGATAGAAATTCTGTTATGGAACTTTCAATTGCTTATGATGCACTAAGAAATTTCTAGTTAAATTTCTTCAAAGAGAAAAGAGGTGCCTTGCATTTTCTAGGTAATGGTTCTGGTTTCAGAACTGTAATCTGAGAAAGGCCAGGGCTGCTAAAGCTTGACCTTGGCATGGTCTGGTGTGGCAATGTTAACAATTCTAAGAACCACTATAAGAAGTGATTCTCAGTATTTATTAAAAGAACTGGTCAACTCTTTTGTGGGGAGCAGAAATAATTGGACTGTCTTGTACAGTTTTGTCACAGTTGTCTTCATTTACAGCACCAACAAAGTGAACCTAAAATTGTGAATTCAATAACTGTCACCTCTCATCTTCTCTTGTTTGTCTACATGCATGAGGAAGTGAGACTTACATATATATTTTGCAGGGGTTTTGCAGACTAATTTCTGAGATTTTGTAAATTATGGATTGAGAACTATTGCTTTATAGAATGAACAAGTCTTCAATCCCACCAATGGATAATACTTAAGAAGTTGCTAAGATCTTTATATATTTAAGATCTTTGAATACTTAATAAAAGCATCTTATTTAGCAAATTTTTGAAAAAATGAAGTTGTTAGCAACTAGAAGCAAAAATACCAGATTTGAAAGGTTTTTTTAATATGAAGGTCAGCTGTAGAGAGTTTGATATGATAGTAGTTCTGATCTTTCTGGAATTAAAAATAGAAATGAAATTAAATGAAAACGATTGTTTTAATTTTTATAATAGGATTTTCTTTGCCTAGTGGCTGACATTTGTATTGCTGAAGGAGCAAAATATGTGGCACAGGGTTTATTAAAGTTAGTAAATTCCTGCTCTGGGGAGTTTTACCCGATTATGAAGATGCCCTTCACTTGAAAAAGGAAGGCTATAAACTTCACGGTACTCAAGCTAAACATGATGATTTCAGTATGATGAATATGTCTGAACATTGTATAGGATTATTACAATTCAAAATTTTTACAATGTTTGTGATTAAAAAATAAGCCTCCCTATATTTAGTATAAATCATGAAAATTTGAAGGTTAGGTAAGTTCTTCCTTGGAAAGTTTTTACAAAGCTGGTACTGGATTAAGTTAGTCCATCTTTAGTATTCTGTAAGAAGCCTCTGGGACCTGGATTTCTTGGAAGAAAAAATGAAGCTTGATTTGAGTTTGTATTTGAGACACTTTTTTGAACTACTAACATGTAGATTGCATTTTAATCACTTGTAGGAATAGCTTTGGCCAGTCTCTTGTCTGACAAATGTGGAAGATGGCTGGGCTGGTGCTGCCCAGCCTAGTGGAACATTGCTTCGGTGCTCAAAATTTTACAGTACTCTGGAATATTATTGTTTATACCTACCAATTTATGCCAGCATGAGCAACAGGTAGAGTGCATGGTATTGGATAAAATGTCTAGAAAGGAAGAGGGTAGAAGGAAAACAAGAATAAATCTCTGCTTTAGGAGTGTTTTCCCCTGATACGTTGATTGGTTTTCTATCCCAGTAAAAGGAGAATAATGGAATGCTTCTGAAGGTATTTCAGAATGCTTTTAGTCTGTTCTACACTTCAAGTATTAAAAAAAAAAAGAAAAGAGAAAAGGTTTTTAAGGGACACTACTCCCATCATCCAGATAAATACGGAAGCTTTTTATGTATGGCATGTAATTTTCAGCACTCAAGGCCTATTAAATAATCCAGGTGCAAAGTCAGTCACATAGGGAGCATCGGAAATCCTTAAGCAGCACTCAAGAGGAGTAAATGCTGACATTTGAGGTGACAGAGCCCATCAAAGAGAATATGCAAACACAGGTGTGCAGTTGAGATTTACATCAATTTAGGAGATTAAAATATTAAAATCTTACTATAAATGAGTAATTACATCAATGATGCCTGACAGTTTCTGGCAGTAAAAGGCACTAACAGATTTAAAGATATTTAAAGGGAAATTTGTGAATATTTTAAATATTAAAGTAATTGAAGAAAATATTTTAATCTCAAAGTAAGTTGTTCAGTATATGAAGGAATTATATAAAATAAATGGTTTTACAGGTAAGTGATACTTGGGCTTCAACTACAAAGTTGTTCTTGACATGGTCAGAAATACCTCCTTTGAAGCCCTCAATCTGAGTTTCAGCCTTTTGTCTGCTTTGCCTTGCATAATTTTAACTCTCCAAGACCTGCCACTTGTTCTTAGATGTCAGATGGAAGATCTGTCCTTTCAGCATCTGAAGCTGTAGGTCTGTGATACATCTTGTTTTGATTTGGAAGATCTAATGAACTTCTGGGTCCTTTCCACTTGGTTCTTGCGAAAACGCCACAAAACCTGTTCACCTTAGCCAGTAACACTTTGTCTCTCCCTGGGGTTGGTCCTAGGGTCTCTTCTGCTCAGGTGGACCAAAATGTTCTGTGGTTGCTTTCAAAGTGCTGTGTGTGGGTTTTTTTGTTTGTTTTTTGTTTTTTTTCTTCAACACTTTCAACAGCATTTTGAAAATGACAGTAGTTTCACTTGCCTTGTCTGTGAAAATGTCACAGCTCTGCTTACAAAGTTCCCTGCAACTCTCTATTCAAGTCTCACAGTGGTGGTGATCATTCTGCTGCTTTACTTTCCTTTTAGCCTTTTTAAACTAATGTCAAACCTAAAATATTTCTTCTTGTTCTATCCACTAGTTGAGAAAGATAGAGCTTTTTTCTGTTAGTTTGCTTGTTTTTCCCTTCTCATTTTATTTGCCTTCTGTCATGATGCTTTCTTGTTTCTTCTTTTAGCATCTTTTTGTGTGGTGTTTTGTCATTTCTGTGAGTGTCCTTGGCCATTTTTACAGCCTTCAATTTTAGATCAGATTTTCTTCCCTGATCCCATTCTCTAGAGCTCTCACAGTGCCCTCAGCTTCATCCTATTTCAATATGTGTTCTGCTCCTCTTTTAATACACAGGTTAGGAACCGAAGTATTAAATTTTAGTTTGATTGTGGAACTTGGCTTAAGACATCCTTATATTTTGAGTTCAATTCTTCCATGCAAGGCTTTTCCAATGGGTTTTGAACCTAGGTCACAGAAGATTCAGTTTGGCCATTTACATGTGAAAGTGCCTTTTGGTGACTTCAAGGGCATTTGACAAAATATGACATCTGCTTTTTTTTGTGCCCCTGAGGTTTGCTGCACTGTGATAAAGGCAGTGAAATCAGCTTAACACAGCCGGGTTTTTTTGACAGTCACAGGTGGATTGCTGCTTGTCTTGTGTTTTTTCCTAGGTACTATTGGATACTTTGATTTGTTGCTGTACCTTTCCAGCAATTGAACTTACATACTGGAATATGGAGTGGAGTAGAATGCAAAATTTTATCCTAAATTTATTTTTTGATGATATTCTGGTCATAATGTTGACTGTTCTGGTTTCTTTATCTTCAGACTGTTTGTACCTCTTTGTTGCTTCCAGAAGAAATGAAAATTAATAGTTATTATCATGTCTTAATCTGTGGTGTAAGGATGTTGTATAATTGGATTTATATTTCCTGCAATGCTTCTGTTCACTATTACCTTTCTGCATTGTGCAAAAGAAACAAACTTCTAAGCATAGTGTATTTAATCTTGATTACATCTGTGTTGCTGTTTACACTCCACAGAGCAGAAAAAAAATCATGTTTAAATTGAACTTTCTTACCTCTGAATAGCCTCTTGAAATTTAAAAAATATTATGACCTTTTAAATAACTTCTACTTTAGATGACTTATTTTTTGGGTAACAGCCAGTTATTGCAGAATCAGATGTCCTAATTTTTAGATGCTGTTATAAAGCACATTATTTTAATAAATGCTTTGGATCACAGTAATGGGGAAGGAATGGCAGATGGGAATAGTCAGCTGGGGGAGCTAAAGGTCTTTAGTGCATCTGCAGGCATTCGAGAGAAAGGAATAAGAACTGCAAAATAAAATGGAAAGAGCAAAATGCATTAGCGATGGAATTTTTTTCCACAGTAGCTCTTTGATGATGCAATTGAAGTGCTTTTTCAGCTGCTTTAAGCACTAGAAATTAAACTTCTTTAATTTCCATTTTTATGATCAGAGTAGTCCTATGAGAGACTTTCTGATATCACTATTATGCTTTCTTCAAAAACATTTATCTTGGTAGTGGGGCAGTTGTAGAACTATTTGTAGTTTGGCTTCTTGAAAAATTGCTTTATGACTGCCTTTATTTGGTACGGAAGATCCTAAAGTCAGATGTGGATTAATGAGAATGGGGTCTACTTTTTGTCCCTAATAAGGACAGAAACATTGGAAAGAATACTCAGTATCATGTCTAGCCACTAAAGGGCTGTGACTATAATTATCTATTTTGGAACCAGGTGTTGAAACTAGAATATTCTAATGATACGGTTTATAGCTTTTCTTTTCAGGGGCATCAAACTATTTCTTCCTTTCCCAAACAGGATGGGGAAAATGCTTAAAAGTAGAAACTGTCTGGAGTCTACATTACTGTGTGGAAACTTATGCCAAGCTAAGACAATAACTGTGGGAGTAGGGTACGGTTTGCATTTGCTAAGGAAATGGTTCTGATTTGTATCTTACTTTTCTGCTACTTAAATCTTGTGTTTGTCCCTTTGCTTGAAAACCAGTGATGCTTGTCTTACAGGTGACAGCAAAGGTCATAAGTGATGCATGCCTAAGTGGGAAATGGGCCTTACTGTCAAAATAAGCTAAAAATACGTATTCTGTCATTTAACTCCATGCTTAGAGTCATAACAGAAACAAAATTCTCTTTGCAAAGGTTTAGGAGTAGGGTGGTTTTTTAAGTGCTAGATTTTGTTAAATAAGACAGTGAAATGTGCACTATTAGTTCTTTAAAAATAGTAGTGAGTTATTCTCATCCAAAAGTAATTGGGTTGATTGCCAAGCAGCCTGGGTATTGTAGTGAGCTAACATTTTGAGGGATGGGTAGATGGAATGAGGTTTGATTAAAACATTTAAGCTTAAATTGAGTGGTAATATTCTCTCACAGACTTTCAAAATAAAGCTTGATTTTTAAAAAAAAAAAATTCTTTTTTTTTTGTGCACTGGCAGGATGTGTGGGGGGCTCTTTATTTATTCTTTAATGGATCCTTGAGCTGTAAGCATAACTTTGTTTTTAGTTATGGAGAAAACTGATGCATTTTGCTGCAGTATTTCTAGTTGCATGTATTTCTTTGCACATATGGTATCGGTGATATTCTGTAAAACTGTAGAATTGAGTAATAGATGTGATTAAAGAATATATAGCTACCGGGGATGTCCTTTTTCACCTTCATAAACATAATGAACAACAGTTTGTAAATGATGCAAAATGCTAATTAAAAGTTTTAATTTGGTAATCATCTCAGTTTGATTAGAAACAGATGCTGATTATCTGCAGAAATCTAAATGGACCCTTAGAAGGTCTTTTTTATTGCTTAAAATTGACTTGTGGAACGAAAGTCAAACTACACAAAATGTACAGTTACTTATGCCCCTTTAGTGGACTGGGGCACTATGATTCTTACTAAATGGCTTTGAGTGCTTCATCATTTGAGTTAAATAGGAACTTTACAGTCCACTGTGAGGCTGAATCCTTCTGTACTAGGTACTATATATAGTGTGTATATATATATTTTTTATATATATATATATGTTCTTTCTAGTTTGAAGTACATTTTCTAACTGCTTTGAAAAAAGTTATGTGCTTTGAGATAAAAATAGCAGAAAAGGCTGCAGTAAAGATACAATGAATAAAAACATTCTTCCTTTTAATCTAGCAACTAGACAACATTTGGAATACAGTCTGAATCCTGAGGCAGATGTTCTGCCGTAACTCTGGATTTCTAAAGTAAAATTAAAATGGTAGCTGTACCAAAATTGTTGTGGAAAATAGGATCTTGTACACCAGGCTCTTCAGCTTAAGGTAGAAGAAGCAGGGCCCACACTGCTTGTGTGATAATGTGCTCTAGCACTCAGTAATTGACCAGGTCATGCTTCACTGCCATTTATCTAAAGGCTTGGAAAGGGTGAAAAGTATAGAAAACCCTAACTTCATCCTAATGGATTTTAATTTCTTAGCAGTTGGTAATTTTGCATTCTTGGAAAAAACTTGGTATAGACAACAAGAAAGGTATCATCAAGTGTCTCCTCTTTTTTCTATAAATATTTTAGATATTCATTTGGGGAATGAGAACAGAGAAAATTGGGAAATCAATAGTGTATTTTTAAAAGTGATACCCATATGTTGTACAAGAAGAAAATATGTTCTTTGAATAATCAAGGTGTTTAGTTCTTTTCTAGTGGTTGAAGTTAATAATGTTTGTAAAATGAATTTATTTTTTACATAGCAGTGAATGCAGTAGCTTTGGAGATGTTTATGTTGTTCCTTAATACAGCAGCATAAAAGCTGATAGGATGGTTTCTGCAGGATGTAATTACTCTGCAAGTAGAATTTACTAGCTGCCATTTTGGACATAAACTTCAGAAAATGGTCTGCCAACTTTGAAACACTCTCCCCTGCTGTATTGGTTTGAAAACAAACCAGTGGGAGATCACAAGTCAGGATTAAAATTTAAGAGGAAAAAATTAAAAGTAAGTGAAACAATACAAGGAAAAAGCACTGACAAAGTCAGATACAACCTGACACCCTGTTAGGGCGGTGGTAGCAGTCCAGATGAAGTAGCTCAGTTGAAGCAGTGATCCTATGGAAGGTCTGGTCTCCAGCTGAAGGCCCAGCAGCAGCTCTTGTCCTCCAGGAATCCAGTAGCCAGAGCTCCCTTAGGCAGTTCCAAGGCCAGGTTATATCCAGGTGGGAATGCTTGGCTCCTCCCTCCTGGGCGGAGCATCTCACAATAGGATGAGATAAGTCCATGAGTCATGCAGTGGTTTCTTGCTGGCCCATTGTGTGTTATCAGGGGTGGGTCATAGCAGGAGATAACAGCTAATGGCCCACAGCTGGTGGGAATAGAATACACCTATATTGTAACCTAGGACACCTGCTAATCTTGTGATTGAATCTAGAGAAACATTTGTTAACAAGTTTCTTTATAATTCTACTTCTATACTTCTAGGTAATTCTGTAGTGATTGTTTTGTTCAGCTTTCCTTTTAATGGGTACAGGGAAATGTTTGTCAGGAATGTAGGAGACTGAACCTATGTCACTGAGTTTCTCTATGATTATGGTATCACTGAATTAGCTGAATAGCAAGGAAGATCATAAAATGTTCTTTCTGTGCCCACTCTTGACTCTTAAAAAAAAAGCCCAAACAATGTTTCAGTTGAGGGATAAGAATAGATAATAATTCCAAGTGCTGCCCTTTATGTTTTTAGGTACGCCAGCAAGCTGAACTTGAGCTAAAATGTAAACTTGTAGTACTATGGAAGATAAAATTTTCTTCTTAATTAATTTGTGCTTGGCCAAAATGAAACTGATGATCATCAGGTTTGTGAATGACAGATTTATGAGCCTCTGGAATGTTTTCTTTAAGGCTCTTCATCCTTTTAATTGGTAGGAGAGCTGGGAATGGTGTCCTTTGCTAATCAAGCTAGTGTTCATTAACTGGCTGATTACACTTTATATTCTCGAATTTAATGGTATCTAGGTTAATATTTTGGTATTCTAGTGCTAGCTTAGTTTGTAGTGTGATGTGTGACAATGGAGAAGATTGATTAGGAAATGATTGTTTTTTTCTGTTTCATGCCTAAAGTTGCAATTTAGCAAAGTATTGATTGACACCTCCTGTTTTTGGGAAGGTTGTTGTGCCACTTGAGTACTAGGTGCTCTGTGACTTAAAGGAAATTTTAGGAAGTTCACTTTCTTAGGACACCAGCAGCATGTGCACATAAATACCTGAAGCTGAGTCTTGGAAGAGGAAAGGACTTGTGCATGGAGTTCTTGTTCCTTACTGGGAGACTTAGAAACAGTGAAACTAAGGAGTTGCACATGTATAGCAGTATAATGTATGCATGCATCTTCATCTCTTCATTAAAACAGAGTAGGGATATCAAATTTATTTTGAAGTTTTTGGACTACCTCACTGACTGTGTTTGTTTAACCAAGCCCTACATATTAAATTATTCATATTTTAATCTAAATTTATGTGTCTTTGTGTTTGCAGGACAGTTCTGTGATTAAAAATCAATGAATAAACTGCACGTAGGAAGCAAGAAAACCAGAAATAATGCAGCTTGTCCTGAGTATTTGCTTTTTTCCCTTCCTCTCTTTTTCTTTCTTTATTTTTCTTAAGTCTCAGAAACTTACAATGAACAGTTGAATTGTTTCAAGCTATGCTACCTGACCCACTGTCACTGAAAAGGGAAGATCCTTTTCCTGGTGTTCTTTGCTTGTGCAAAGCAAAGTCTGACATAGTGATAAGCAGCTCACTAAAGTGGCTACAAACGAACGAGGCAAAACTAGTGAAGTGTTTTCTGTGAGGTGAGTTTAATCAGTTCTGTGTGGAAGGTCAGATGATCACCAGGTGACACCCTCAGAAGAATTGTATGTTTTGTTTTGGTCTTTTTAAAAATATTTTGAGCAACACAGTATTTTATCTGGTGAAGATCACTGAGTTCTGTCAGAAGTTAAGCAGCCTGTTTATCTTTCCAGTCTCGATTAGAATCCTAAAAAATAAAAAATCCTAAAATCCTGTATTTAAGGGTATCTAATATTTAATGATTACTGGAAAGTGTTTTTGAAGGTGCTATTTTAGGATGAAATTTTTAAATATACAAACTGTAGTATTCTTATTTAAATAATTAAAAAACCCAAAAACAACAGTAAAACAGTAAACAATAAAAAAACAGTAAAAAATAAGCTTTTCTAGCTTCTGTGAACCAAGAAAAATTGGGATACATGTTTCATGATGCTCTGGATGCAGAGATAACAGGCATGGCCTAACTGAAAGCTGGAGTCTGACTTTAGACTATGAGGAGCGTATTTCTTTGTATTGCATCTTCAGTCAATTTTATGTGAAAATGGTGAAATCAGTAATGCTGATGGAAGGTTATTTTTCATGTTTCAGTCTTTAGGGAAGCCAATTTTATTTTTGAATGCATTCTGGAGTCGTTTCCCAGCTTTAGTTGAGGGCTAGGATTATCCTTGTTTCTTCTTCCTCTTTTTCTCTATTAGCTGAGAACATAAAGGCAATGTGAATTTGGTGAAAAGACAAGGAGCAAAGTGTTAGCAGAGCTGCTGAATGTTTGCCTAACCTATAAGAGACTTGAGGCTCTAAGAAGTAAATTATTTTATAGCTTTATGTATATTTTTTATTTATATAAGGAATAGTGCTTTGAATAATATTTGTGTTTATTTAAAAAATACAATTTCTGATAAAACTGTATCTTCGGCCACACTGTCCACAGTCTTATCTAAATCTTTAGTCATGGCCCATTAACCTAAATTTTTGTGGGAGTTCACCAGGATCACTTTTACCCCAACAATGTTAAATTGTTTGCTAGTGACATGCAAGAAAATCTAAAATGACTGTCACTACATCTGCACAAAATTCATATGGTCAAATTACTAATAAAGAAGGATGTAGACAACTTGTGAAGTTTGGAATAAATCCCCCTTGAAAGAAAGTGTAATACTGAAAAAAATGGTTTTGTTGATGAAATTGAGCTAATTTGTTTTGGAATAACAAATGAAAAAGGAATCCTTGCCTTTCCCTCTTCTTTTTCTCCCCCCAGTATTGCTGGCCTGTCTGTAAAACAGTTTCTGGACTGTTTTAATAGCTCTCTGCAAAAAAACCCCAAACCACTCTGTCCTTGGCTTGGTTTGATGGAGTTATTTTTAGTAAGATATCCTAGAAGAAATAATGCAATTGTAACCACTCTTGCTATAGGTGTTACACTATTTTTATTCAATGACAGGGTCAGTGAGGGTTTGGAATGAAACAGTTGACTGGGCTACCTTAAGGAAATTCTACTAAGAATGCATAAAACTCTTACATTTGAAAGTGGAAGCCACTATTTTGGAATTAAAATGAAAACTTCGGTCTCTGGTAGGTGAAAGGCAGGCTTGCAGGCTGATGCAGTGACTTAGATTTATACTTACTTAGACAAGAAATAGATCATCTGGGAGGAGTAATGGAGTTTTGGTACCACAGTGTGAAATTTGTCTATAGCTTCAGTGTGTCATGTTTGAAAAGCAGGAGTTTTTTCAAAGTCTAACAAGAATAAAATTGTTAATAAGAGTATTTTATGGAAAGTATTTTCTCTTTTCATTTACAGAAACACATTTAATTGTTTTGATACAGCTACTTTGTTAAAGAAAAATGCTTTCTTTACAGGCTGCTTTTCACTGAGCGTTACTTTTTTACATGCAGTAATATAATGCTATTGTGTATTTCCTCTATCTTCAAAGCTACATTCTTCTGTCTTGCTGGCATCTTTATTATTATTTCTTAAAGCTGGTTTTCCTGAGAGAATACTGCAGATTACATCAAGATGCAGACAGGGTAACCATAAGCCTTCTCAACATTGCTGCCTTGGCCATTTTGTATGCATATATCAAACCACAGTTTTTCACTAAGCTACTACTGCAGCTTTGAAATTAAAGGCTCCTTCCTATGACTTCCAAGAAAAGCGGGTTTTTTGTTTTCTTGGGTTTTTCAATTGAGAAGGAAAAAAAGTTTTGTTTAAATGCCCATTTAACTGCATATCAGTGTTGGTCAACAAATTAGATATTCTGTCGCATTCAGAAAAGAAAACTGCTTAAGCACATCCCTTCCCATGGAGAGAAAAGTCACTGGGTGACTTTATCTTGCATTTGGAGTCTGTTCATCTATTGCATGTGATGGCCTGGGCTTGATTCCTGATTAGTCTCTAAAATTAGTCTCTAAAAACTGCCTTGACTGCTATCTTATATCAGCTCACTGTAGGAATTGGATCACACATCCAGTTTATGGAGAGCAGTGTCATACAATGTGTTGTGCTTTGGTGACATTTCTGTCCATCTACATTTTGAGAAGGTATTCTGCATTCCTGAACATTTTAATTCCTTTCATTCAGGGACTACTCCCATTATACTTCATCAAGAACGTGTTATGCAAATGTTTGCAGTTTTAGGTGCTGCAATATAAGAAAGTTACAAAGTTATTAGAGAGTGTCCAAAGGAGGGTCAGTGAGGATGGTGAAAGGTCAGGAGGGGAAGCTGTATGAGGAGTGGCTGAGGTCACTTGGTCTGTTCAGCCTGGAGAAGAGGAAACAGAGGGGAGACCTCACTGCAGTTACAGATTCTTGTGAGGGGAAGAGGAGGGACAGACACTGATCTCTTCTCTGTGGTGATCAGTGACAGGAACCAAGGGAATGGCCTGAAGCTGTGTCAGGATTTAGGTTGGATTTTAAAAAGAGGTTCTACACCCAGAGGGTGGTTGGGCACTGAACAGGCTCCCCAGGGAAATGGTCACAGCACCAAGTCTGGCAGAGCTCAAGAAGCATTTGGACAATGCTCTCGGGCACATGGTGTGACTCTTGGGGTGTCCTGTGCAGGGCCAGGAGTTGGACTCCACAATCCTGATGGGTCCCTTCCAGCTCAGCATATTCTGTGATTCTATGATGTGAATTTATGTACATGCACTATTTAAGTTTTTTTATGAGGTGATTTATGATTTTTTTTGTGATTTTAAAATACTTAGAGTTGTTAAATTAGAACATTGCTGCTTTACTTACTTCATTCAAGAGCTGCAAAAGCACTAACACTTAGACAACAATAAATATAGCATTGTTCTTGCTCCTAAGAAAAAGGAAAGTTAAATTCCTGAATATAAGATTAGATACAGTTTTGTTAAATCTATATTTTAGATTTCTATAGATATCTATTTCTTTAGATATCTATATAATCTTTGTATTTAAAAATAAACTGAAACTGGTTTTTTTGTTAAAAATCTGACAAAGTTGTTTAAGTCCTTACTAACTTGCCATTTAGTCATCTTGCTTTGTTTTAATGCATATCTAGAGACAAGCAAGGATTGTTGCAAGTTTTATTTTAGAGAGGTTGACTTTTAAAAAGTGTGTTTTACAGTTCTTGTTAATGCTTAAAATGATTGTGGTTTAAAATCTGCCCTTCCACTTCAGAGGGAAGGTTGCTTAACACTGTTGAGCACTAGTGTTTTGCTGGTTTCTGCTTGATTAATTATTAGTGATCACTTGCTGAATATGTAATTCTTTTTCTCTTTTCAACTAAACTGATGATATTACAGGTTAAGTAATATTTTAACTCATGGTAATAAAATAAAAAAGTCTTATCCTAAAGTATTTCAACAGTTTTAAAACAAATTCTTAATTTTAGATTGGTGAAGACCTGAAAAATGAATTGGCTAATGAGCTGTGTGCATCAACCCCTGGTTTTAATATGTCTAAAGTAAAAGAACAGATGTTCTATAAGGTAAGTAAAAATAGCTGAGTCCCACAGATCTGCATTCATTCTCTCTCAGTTAAATGCAGAGTTACTAATTTTAAGTTTACCTAATACTAACAGTTAATCCAAATATCTAAAAGACTGATGAGAGTTCCTCTACTTCATGTGAGTATAAGGGTGGAGGCAGGGACTGGGAAAATGAAGGAAGCTTCAAACCACTAATAATGTCTTCTGTCCTCTTCTGCCGTCCCTTACTTTTGCCACAAAAATGTACTTAAGTTTTAATATTTCCCAGACAAATGACTTAATTTACCTGGCTGTCAGATTGTTCAGGATGGAGATACCCTCAAACATCTGTTGCTGAAATTAGGTTTGGTCTGATTGTATTAGTCAGAGATTTGCTTTGCAAGAGAGCAGGGGGAGAGGAAAAAATTTCTCATGTGGCCCACTATTTCTTTGGAGTAAAGTTGGTTTGGTTCCAGATCTGTTTACAAAACCTTTTGTATGTAGCTTACATGAATCAAATATTTCAAGACGTCTGAAACAGAAGGCCAACAGAAACCCATTTTCAATTATCAAATCAGTAAGTGATGCAAAGTTACATAATGGGGTCAGTCATCTGACACAGACTTTAAAGTAGCTTATTTTGCCTAGTTGCATGACTTTTTGTAAGCAAGCAATATTTCCCCACCTAAATAATGATCAGCTATTCCTAAGTCAACATTTAATTTCACAGTCTCTGAGTTTTGTCTGGAGACAGTGGTAAAAGGCAGAGAATGACTTAAAGCTTTACTGGTCCATCTTGAATCTTAGGGCTGTAAACATTGTTACTGCATTATTTTGCTATTCCACAATGTGAGTTTTTCTTCTTTCTCAGGTTGGACTTGCTGATGCTGTGGATTTATTTAGAGCCAGAAGAGTGTTTATTAAAGATGGCTTTGCCTATGTGCCATTTAAGGAGATTGATGTGATTGTTTTGAATAACTATAGAACAAAATTGTCTAAAGCACTGGCGGTAAGTCAGATAAAGTCTGATTTTTACAACTCTTGTTGTATTGTTTGGTGACTCTCTTGGACAATAGCCTTTTTGGTTTTTAAATGTATATGCTTCCATCTGGAGAGCACCTGAAACCTTACTACAAGTACTGGCAGTACTAAAAGAGTTCATTGTGAGCTGAATGTACATTAACTTCAATGTTAATTGAATGATGTGCGTTCTAAAGAAATTTGTGCTAGAGGATTTTAAGAATTGTTTCTCACAGAGATAGTAACATGCCCTTTCATTCAGCATGTTACCCCTATGCACACAACTGTTTTTTCTACTTGTATCTCTTTTTTCTTCCACATCATTTTGCAACAGTTTTTTGTTGGAACAAGTAAAATAGTTGTGGATTTTTTCTCTTTTTTTCTGTTAGTAAGAACTGAGATTAGCTAATTTGGTTAGAGCATGGTGCTAATAATGTCAAGGTCATGAGTTCAGTCTCTGTACAGGTCACCTGCTTAAGAGTTGGACTTGATGGTCATTTTGGATCCCTTTTAACTCAGAATATTCTGTGAACTGAAATGAGAATAAACCAGAATATGTCAGGCAAAGCTAAAGTTTTTGTTGTATGAATATTTGAGGTATCACATCTAGTTGGGATAAACAATGATGTGAATAAACAATGTATGTGAATAAACAATGTATGTGAATGGCCTTCTGTTAGTAATTCAGTGATCAGCTCAAGAATTGTTTTTTTTTACAATATGAGACTCTTCATAGGGCTTAAAGGTGGGTGATCATGCCTAAAGCACAAAATTTTAGTCCTAGAAAATGCAGCATTGAATCACATAAAGGCAGTTTGCATTGCTTTTTAAAAATGCTTTCAAAGCCTTGTATTGTTATGTTACATTAATAACAAAGTTGACCACAAACATTTAGTAAACAAACAGTGGGAAGTAAAAATGCGTTCCTTTAACAAATTAGAAAATTAGCATACTGGAATCTTATCAATTTTGCATATAACTGGAGTCTGTGGTATTATTTAATGTACAGTGGAAATTGTGATAGTCTTATGTGAATATTTTCGTTAGAACTCTTTAATACAACTGCAACTAGGGATATCTCTGTTTGAGATGATGCATAATGTTCTTGCTGAAAGCTGATAACACTTGTGTGGGATTTTAAGAAAATAATTTATTCTGCAGAAATGTGGCTAAATATGCAGATTATCTGCTTCTATTCAAAATACTTTTGAGAAGCTTTGTGGACTTCTGGAATTTGTGTCTTGTGTGAATAGCTGAGAAGTCTGAAAAACAGTAAGAACTGCAATGAGTAGTCCCTGACTTCTTAGTTTGAGCAGAAATCTGAGAGCACACATGCTATCTTACATATTATTCATTTCACCCAGATTACTTTCTTAAAGCCAATAGCTGCTTTATAGGAAAGAAGTACTTCTTTATGTTATACTCTGTAGTCATGGTTTAGAAATTTGGACACTCATGACCTAGGAAATCCATCTTCTACAGAACTGCTGTATTTGAAGTTACTGCAGTGCTTCAGATTTGCATTAGTCTTTTAATATATAAGCTTTGTTTATTAAAGTTCACTGCGTTTTCTAGGTAAGGAATTAAAGATTAGTGATTTCTGTCCTATTCCAAAGCTCCTAATTGAACTTGGGGGGGGGTTGATTACTAATTTAGTTTGAGAAACTGTATTTAGTAAACTGTTTCAGCTAATTTTAGTCAGCACAGTGCATTGCTGAGAGATGCTAGGAAGATTATTAATTTGAGTCTTTGGAAATGAAGGTCAAAGTTCCAGCACGTTTTACAGAGGTCAGTGTAATGTTAACTCTGTTACACCAGAAGCTTAACTGAAGTGTGATACTTAGTAGCTGGATACTTAGTGTGATTTTCACTGAAACAAAACCACAAACATCAATTACATTTCAGTGAAACTGTAAGAATACACTTCTAAAGAAAGGATTGTGTATATATAAATCCAGAGGATAATCTTAACAATTTTTTTCAGCCATATCTGGACTGAAGAGGCAGAAGTTAGGACACATAGCTCAATTCTAGTATTCTTTGTGAAAAGTAGTTGTAGAAATACTATTTGGTCTAGGCCCAAGTTCTGCAAATACAGCTGGTTTAGCTGTGCTTTTGTAGGACGTGGATGCTTTTTTGCATCTGCTGAAAAGGAGAGCTCAGGCAACAGAAATGTGTTTCATTTCAGGCACTCTGGCAATATAAAGGTCTTCATGACTTTGAACAGAAGTTCTGCATCATGGCCAGACTTAATTAAGAAGTAATAAAGCCTTGAACATCATCACCTGTTTTGTTATTTAATTTGTCTCTTAATGAATTACCACTTTGGTAAACGTTACTTGTGTGTTCTTTTGGGAGTATGTTCTGGTGGTTTTGCAGTATCTGGCTATTTACACTTTCTTCTCAGCACTTTCTAGTGGACAGTCCTTGTATTAGAATTTGAGAATTAAAGACTGTAATGGTATGATAATCTGAATTAGGCTTGAATGCTGTTTCTAAAGAAGGGGTTTGTAAAATTAGGTTAAAAAATTGTATCTCCTGTTGGATATTTTGAATTCACTGGGTTAAAAATTGTCTGGATGGCCAGGCCCCAATGGTGGTGGTGAATGGAGTCATATCCAGTTGGTGTCTGGTCACTAGTGGTGCTCCCCAGGGCTCAGTATTGGGCCCAGTCCTGTTTAACATTGTTATTGATGATCTAGATGAGGGAATTTAGTGTACTCTTAGTGAATTAATGAATGGCACCAAGTTGGATTGGAGTGTGATGTGCTGGAGTGTAGGAAGGCTCTGCAGAGGAACCTGGACAGGATGGATTGATGGGCAGAGATGAGTGGTGTGAGGTTCAACAAAGCCAGTTGGCAGATCCTACACCTGGGTCACAACAACCCCAGGCAGTGCCACGGTTGAGGGGCAGAATGGCTGGAAAGCTGCCCTGTGGAAAAGGACCTGGGGGTGCTGGTCAACAGCAGCTGAACATGATCCAGTGTGTGCCCAGGTGGCCAGGAAGGCCAACGGCATCCTGGCCTGTATCAGCAACAGTGTGGCCAGCAGGTCCAGGGCAGTGATTGTCCCACTGTAATCAGCCCTGGTGAGGCCACACCTCGAGTGCTGTGTCCAGTTCTGGGCCCCCCAATTCAAGAAGGACATTGGAGGGCTGGAGGGTGTCCAGAGAAAGACAACAGAGCTAGTGAAGGGTCTGGAGCACAAGTCCCATGAGGAATGGCTGAGGGAGCTGGGGTCGCTTAACCTGAAGAAAGGGAAGCTCAGGGGAACCTTATCATTCTCTACAGCTTCCTGAAAGGAGGTTTTAGCAAGGTGGGGGTTGGTCTCTGCTTCCAGGCAGTTAGTGACAGGATGACAAGACAGCCTCAAACTGCACCAGGGGAGGTTCAGGTTGGACAGCAGGAGGAGTTTCTTCACAGGAGGTGTGATTAGATATTGGAATGGGCTACCCAGGGAGGTTGTGGAGTCACTGTCCCTGGAGGAAGGAGAGACTGAATGTGCCACTAGGTGCCATGGTCCGTTTGACAAGGTGGTGTTTGGTCATAGAGTGGACTTTAGGATCTCACAGGTGTTTTGTAACCCAATTGATTCTGTGATTCTGTGACTTTGGGCAATACTTCTGGTTTTGACAGTCTGCTGTGTAATTCTAAGACAAAATACCCTGATTATAGATATTGGAAAGATGGTTTTTCAAGCATGTAGCTTCTTACAGCTCTCATTAGTGGTGCAGTTCTTCAATGTTAAAGCAGCATGGTTTTCCAGTATGGGTTGTTTGTGCAGTATTATTGATTGTTTGTACTTGATCCATGTTTTGCTTCTTGGAGCTTATTTGGTGCTACTCCAAGTAGTCACGTGCACAGGTTTTTGGAAGGAGATATGCTTATGCAGGAGTGACACTATGATGAAGGCCTGCCCTGTCTTTTTGAAGGTGCTCTGAAATCGTACACCTTATGGGAATGTGCTTGTGCTAAAGATGCTCTTCCTGGGTCTCCAAAACATTGAATAATTTGGGTGGTTGCCTGGCCTTGTTACATTGCTCACTACATTGCAGATGTATGTCACCATCCTGCATGCTAGAGTGATTCTAGTTGGGGTTGTAAGGGAGGAATAGAATGAGAGTGAATTGATGTGTTGACACTGAGCTTTGAGAGAACAGTAAATAATTCATAGCACTGACTTTTAAAAAAAGTTTTATGTTGACACTGGCAGAATTCAGTTCAGTCAGTTATGCTTTAATCGCTTACTAGTCAAGCCCATGAAGCACTCAGATGCTCTTTTTCATCATTTAAAAACAAGTTTGACATCCCAACTGTGGCTATTTCTTGAGGCTTTATAAAAAAGGGAGTTGATGTTAGTCAGGCCCTCTTAGCACTTCCAAGTACAACTGAAGACGTTAATTTTATGGGCAAAATCAATACTGCAAAGGCCTTCTTTATGTATTCTCTGACCCCTTTGATAGTAAATAATTTCCTTGTGCCATTAATGATGATTAAACTGTAGAAAGCTTATACATTTTCTGTAACATGTGAGCTGTAATGTTAGCAAAAACAATGTAATTATTTTATAACTTAACACAATTTAAATTCATAGAAGTTTGCTTAATGTTTTATACATGAGGGTTTCAGTGTGTTTACGCTAACATAAAAAATTATGTTGGAGGAAAGGAAAGTAGTTTTAAATTTTTATTTTTAAAAAAAAACAGAAGATTCAGCTTAGTGTCATGGCTCAGACCCACAGACCCATATCAGAGCTGTATTGGACTCAGCACTGCGCAAAAGAGGATTGCTCCAGAGAAATCTGAAGTAGGACAAAATGGGGAGAGGATGGAAGAAGCAGGCAACACACAGATACAGGACAGAAGGAGGAACGAACACTGAAGCAGGTGGAGAGTTCCTGAAGGAACCACAGTGTGTGGAGAACCCATGCTTTAGCATTTTTGTTTTCCTGAAGGACTGAATCCCATGGGAGAAAGCCCATGCCAGAGCAAGGAGAATTGTGAGCAGGGAGGAGCTGTGGAGAGGAGCTGTTCTGGACCGGTCACGGCTGCCTCTGCTGTCTATCCCCTGCTGCTCTGGGTGTGAAGGAGCACAGTGCAGCTGATGAGAGGGAAGCAAAGGTGTCCTCTTTTTTGCCTCTGCTCCTCACTGCCTGAGTCTAATTGACAGATAGTTACATTAATTTCCCCCACATTGAGTCTGTTTTGCTTGCAGTGGTAATTGTTTATCAATCTCCCCATCTTTATCGGTGTCTGGGTGGGAGTTTGGCTGTTAGGTTGGGGTGAATTATCTATGGCTGTTCTTGTAATATTTTGTCACGAGGCTTGTAGTTCTGCTGAGGTTGGATACTGGAGGAAAGGAGGCTCAGCACTCCGGTACTAGCTCACACAGTCATGTTAGCTTCTGTGTTTCCTGGGCTCTTCCTCTGAAACAGCTCCCTGATAAATTCAAGGTGTGGGGATCTTAGATACTGAAAAACCTGACTCTGACTCCAGTAGTGTTTGAATCAAATAGATTGAATCTTTATGTAATTTTTCCTTAATGAACATTACCTTCAGAAAATGCTTTGTCCTAAAGTTTTAGTGCTTTTTGAACAATAAATTTTAAAGCCATAAGCTGATGCTTGAGAATGTGTAAATATTCCTGCTGTGTGAGTGCTTTTATGGTGTGTTGAAGAGTTTATTTTACAAAGACTTGTAATCATCTATGCTAGCATAACTGAGCCATAGATTTTTCATACTTATATTTAAATCCTGCCCCTTTTTTGCCTAGCAATTGAAGTAATAACTTGGCTGGTCTCTGAATTACTGCAAAAAAGTTGCTTTTGCAAAAACACTTTGTCAGAAAATTTTGTGAGATCTTACTGTTTGCAAATTAAAATATAACCTAGAAATAGCACTAATTGGTGCCATAAGAAATTGATTCCAATATTAATACATACAATCTCGATAGAACCTTTTTCTTCCTAATTTAATACGTGCACCTTTTTACTTTGAAGTATGATCTTGTGTAATCTGACAAAATGTCTACAAATAAAATTACTGCATTTTGAGGACGCGTTGCAAAAGGAAGACCTCATTGGTGTTTTCTAATTTTGTATATTTTTCTTGATTCCTTTCCTGATTTGGCATGTAACGTTTTAAATAATTAGAAATGGGGATCAGCTAAGTTGCATTACTAATATTTGTAATGATTTGTCTTTTAAAATGGAACATTAGTCAAATAAATATGCTATTTTGGTTGACTTATGCTATATATTCAAAGAACCTCCTAATTCAGGAAAAGTATCAGTATACATAGCACCATCTGTGAAACATTTTCTTCCTAAAACACTTACATTTTTAAGCAGTGGAGCAGAAGGCTTTATGGGGTGGCATTAATGTTGAGAAAGTATGATTGATGATGGTCTTGTCACTTGAAATTCATTTCAGGTGTTGTGTTCCCACTGTTAAGTTAAAGTAATTCACTGTAACATAAATGGATGATTTTTATAATATGCACATACAAGGTTGGTAAGGTAATAACTTTGGCAGTGTAAGGTAAAATGTGATTACAGTGACTTTGTCCTCTGAATCTCTCAGGTAAAGTTTGCAGTGAGAATTTTGCAGAGAAGCATCTGGTCTTCATTTCTGAGTATTACAAGGTCATTGTCTAAGGCATAGGTCAACTGAATAAAATGGTGATATTTTGAGTGGGAGAACTGATATGAGAAATTACTTAGAGAGTGTGTGTGTCAAGAGAAGACTGAAGCTTGTATTTGGAATTGTTACTGGACTTCTCTTTGTGGCTTTTTTTTGGCCATTGTCCCATCGCTCTCCGTTTTCTAAAATACTTCCAAACATCCTTCAGTGTTTTATCTCCTCTACTAATTGATGTACATGCATTCCTTCTTGAGACCACATAGGTTGGTAGCATAAAGTAATTATGAATAATGTTAGGAGGCTAAATGAACTTTGACTGTATTCAGTGTTTTTTCTTTCTGTTTCTTGTCTTGGCTCTTTGCATCTTTTGTACAGAGTATAAGATTTTGTTAAGTACTAAATTTGCAGCATAAACAACTGCTGTGGTCTCTACATGGTCATTTCTGGTTTGATTTGTGTGAAAATGCTTTGATTTTCAAATCCACAGCCATATTTCATGATACTCAAGCTAACAAAACAAGATTTCTAGTATTTGAAGCTTGTGGAAGGCTTGCTTAATTAAGTTGTTCAGAAATTTCAGAAAAAAATTGGAGTTGAGTATATTAGTTGCAAGTACAATTTTATTTCTATGTTGTGTGACAGATGTGATAACCTGGAAACTCAGCAGTTAATATGACACCTGTTAAATGTCATTTATTAATATGCTGGTGGCAGTAATTTGAGAATGATGCACTTCAGTCATTAAGAAAGGACTGTAATGGCATATGCAGTTGGTGAGTAAACAAAAGTCTGTATCTCAGGATGACACTGTGTTACAAATTTGCATTTTTCCTGGTTATTTTCTTGTGGCAGCCTGGGACCCACAGCCAGCTGCTATGTGATAGCTGTAGCAGTATCTACCTGGAGTTAATTTCATCCACTATACTCTAGCTTAGCAAGTTTATGGAGCAGGAAAAAGAAGTGGGTTGAATAACTAAAAATTGTGATGACTACCTCTCCAATTACACGATTTTTTTTCCACACGTTTTGTAGTGAAATATGGAGAATGGCTGTTCTCCTGAGTAAAGTGTTATAATATCCAAATGTACATTGCACATGTGACATTAGCATGTTCGTTGCCATTCCTACTAATGATAAAGATTGGCTGGCCTTTGGGGAAGGACTGAATCTTAAATCCTTTTTTCAGTCAGAAGGAAAAATGGGAAATGACTGTCAGTAGCTCAAAATCAGACCTGAAATAAATTGAACACCTGGTAGTCATACCAGGTCTTGGTAGATTAATGTAGAGAATCTTTTTAGAGGTTGGAGCACTCCTTTAAGCTGTGAATGTCAGAGTAAAGTATGCACAAGTTTTATCTCAGCAATGCCTTTGCCAGGATGTGTTTAAAAGAAATTCTATGGTAAAACTAATTTTAAAAAAGCCCCACTAATTTTACTGATTACACAACTCAAGTGTTTTGAACTCTTTTTTAAGAAAACGGTAGCAATATGCTTTCTGAACTTACTGAATATTTATTTTCAAACTTTTAAATATAAATGAAGTGAGTATTTTTAGAAATGCTAGTCACTGTCAGCGTTGCTGCAGCTGATTTCTGGGTGGTCTCACTTTCCATTTTACTGCAGTTTCCCAAAGGTTATTTCATCTGTTAATGTATTGCTGCGTCAGTTTGCATACCTATGCTAGGGAGGACGTTTTTTTTCTAGTTCTTGTAAATGAAGATTATTTGTCAGAATAACATTTTCCCAGTAATAGGAAAGCAGGGTGTGTTTCAGAGGCAGTATATTTGAAATTTTTTACAATAAAATTATTTACAATAGAATTTTTACAATAAAATCACACCCTGGTGTCTTATGAACAGTCTGTTCAGGCTATCACTAGAATTCTTGGAGTACTGTCTTCCTGAAATATTAGAAACATGATTTAATTAGGCTGCAGATATGAGCTGGAGTAGTTAAACTTGGCTGTAGTAGCATTGGGCCTGTTGGTGAACCCTGCCCCAGTCCTTCCCAGCTGTGACTTCATTTTGCACCTCTGGCTTGAAAAGAAGCAGGTCCTTGTTTGGATAATGACTTGGATTATTTGGACAATAATCTTCAGGAAAGCATCAGGTGCCTCTGCATTGCCTCTGCTCTGCTGTCAGGCTCCTACTGGATCATCACTTCCCTTCTAGTGACCAATGACCTACCTGCCTCAGGAGAGCACTGCTGTATCCCTGAGTATTTTGACTGCAGGGATGTTTTAAAGCAGGGCAATCACTGGCTTATGCCCAACGGATTCTGGATGGTTGGTTGATTTGGGGTTGCTTTTGATTGGATTTCCTGTTGCATTATTCCATAGATCCTCCGTGAGTTATGTATGTTTGGTAATGTCAACATACATAAATGTTTTATATCATCTCATAGGCTGATGATATCTGTCTGAGGGAGGAGGCAGTAAAGTACTACAATATAGATATTTTGTTGTAAAAATTGATTTTGGAAGGTGATGATGTATTTGGAAGTCTCCAGTTCCACATGAAATTTTGTAAAATCTTGAATGTGCTCTGTCGATTTTTGCAGGGACCCTGAATAAGCTTTCCAGTGTCTGAGTTGTAGAGAGGCAGAAAAGAAGGTGAAGAATTAGGGAAAAACAGACCAATAAAGATACTCAGTTTCAATTTACATGTAGCTTTGAAAGATCTTTTTAGCTGTAACTTTTTTCTGCACTTATATAAACAAATTCCTTTTCATGTAAATACTAATATTTTTTTGTTTGTAAGGATTGATGTTTGATTTAAATAATCTGTAGCCTTGAACAAATACCAGAAAGCAAAGGTCTTTTTATTACCATCTGTCACAAGTTAAGCAAAATGACATGGTTTATTAATGCCTGCAGCCTTTGTTTATATATGTACACATGAAAAGAAATTGATAAAATTTGGATGTACTGCTTAGAGCTTTTTAAGTAATAGAAAAGCCCATGAGTTTTCCCTGTTATATTCATAGTTATGATGTCAAAGTGAGGTGAAGGTTGTTCTGTTACTAGATTTCTTAATCCCAGACATTATTTAGATTTCTTTTTACTCCATCCTTTTGATTTATAGACTGTGAAAATAAATTTAAAGAATTTGGAAATCCCAACACACTGCCCTCCACCCTCTCTCTTTAACAGTGAAGTGTGAATCAGGAGAATCCTCTTTGGGGATGGTGGAAATGTAGAATTACTTTTTTTCAAAGTGAGTAGAATGCCACCAGTTGTCAAAGTGAATGAATAAAACTATTAATCACTTCTTACTCCAGATGACAGGCTTTTAAATAATTTTTGGAAGAGTTGAGTCTCCCACACACTATTGTAGCATGCTAGGCATGTGACACCCCTTGGTGACAGAAAGCAAATACCTGTTTTTCAGTAAAAGTTGATGATATCTCATATTGCATAAGCAAGTAGGTAAAAGAAATGTAATAGGAGGATGTAAACGAAAAAATAAGAGCTATGAATTAATTTAGGACATATTTAAATTTAAAATCAGTCTCTTATTTGTCACACACAATACATTTTGCTGTTAGATATTTTAATAAGTGTGATTTCAAAGGCAAATTACACTATTTCTTTTGAATTATGCTTCTAAACTTTACTGACATTCTTTCTCTAGATTGTTTCTACTGATCAAATGAAAATATTGGGGTAATCTGCTTTTAAATTTGGTATGTTCTCTGATGTTCCTGTATAAGAAACAAAAGGCTTTGGAGAGCAGGCATCTTGATGCCTGTAGTTACCTTCTCTTTCTTCCCTCTCAGTACTTTTATCACTCATAGTACAGCTAGCCAATTTCAGACTAACTGGTTTTAAATAGCAAGTCCCGTTGGACTTTTGATCTTAAGTTATTTCAGGAGGAATGAAGAGGGGAGTGTAATGGATCATCTGGTGATGTGCTTTTGTCAAAATTTAGGCTGTGGAATGATCCCTGATTTTCATTATTAGTGCCCTTTCTAGGGGAAAACTATTAGACACTTCTATTCATCTGTATATTTTTCTTATGTGATAGGATAAGGCCGTTAGAGCCTGCAAGAAGAACAATAATTAGAGAGGCAATAATAAATTCTTCCAAGCTGCATGTTTTTCAAACCAGCACTGTGTTTAGATCTGTGACTTTGGGAATTTATAACGGTTCCAAGATAATGTGTAATTCTTGTGAAATGAAGTACTTGGTTCCTAAAAGGGTTGGATTTTTTTCATGGGCGGATGTGGGATACTTGAATTCAGTTGTTACAAGGGAGAGTACTTTGTACAGAGCATGAGCATAAACCTGTGCTCTGCTGCTGAGGGATTAAAAAGTAGATGTGGAGTAGTGGAGAATGAAAGCTCCTGGCCTGCTCAGCCCAGGGTGCTCTGCCAGCACCGTTGGCAAATCTGTGCAGAAGCTGTATGAGGGTCATTGTGAGCACTTTGTTCAGGTGGACAACTTTTCCCCAGGCATGAATATTATTATGAACAGGAGAAGGATATGAGATATTTGAAAAAAAGAAATCCGTTTTATTTTCTTTCATTATGTCCTTTGCTTTTGTGACAGTATCTAGAAGCCACAGAGAACCTCTCAGGAAAAGAAGCAGCTGTTGTTTTTGTGTGTGTTGTGGGGGGTTTTTTATTTTTAAGACATGGTTCACCCTAGAAATGTAATACTTTGTGTAGCAGATGGTAACATATCTCATCTGACAAGTGATTACTCTGAGCTCAGGATTAGTTCTTCAACTTGTCTCTTTACGTTTTTTTTTTTCTGAGTGTTGGGTAGCACTATTGAAATCTAACTCACAGTCATCAAGGATTTCCTTGGCCACTGATGAGTGTTCCTTCAGCCACTTAAATAGCGTAGCAAAAGCAACCACAATGGAATTGTGTGATGCTGTTGCTTAAACTTCTAGGACAAGCGTTGCAGTTTGGATTTAGTGTACTTCACATCTAAGCAAACAGTAGGCTCTGTGTATGCCAGCAAAGTGCCCTGGCAGCAGAGCAGGTTAACAGTACCTTGGGCTGCACCAACAGAAGTGTAGTAGGTATGTAGAGAGAAGGAATTCCCCCTTTACTTCACACTTATTAGACCACATCTAGAATATTACGTCTGGTTTGGGGGCGTTATTGGATGCTGTGGGTTTAAATAAGTTCCTGCCTTTTGCCCAGACCTCTGGCAGCAAGCAGTCATGTTATTGAGGTGGCCAGCACCCCAAGATCCACTCTCATTCACAAGTTCTTTAATAATGGCTGATTCGGTCTATTGTAGAATGAATTTTGTATTAATAGACACGAATTATTTATTAATAGACACAAAATTAACAGACGTAAGACTTAAAACAGACTGTTACTACACAGGGATAAGACAAAAGGGAATACCAGTATTATACATGCGGGGTTAAAGGAACCATGACATTTACTGCTAGTGAAGAAATACTATAACTTAGGATCCAATGTTTCTTACCATCCAAATCCTGATGGAGCACACATCGAAATCCTTTCCCTCAATTTCCAGGAAAGTAACCACAGAATCTGCATTCAGGCTCTGGGGAGAAGTCTCACACTCTTTCAGGGCATGTGGGTAGAAGGCTTCTCAGGCTGTGTGTAGGAGACTTCTGTCTCCATGATGATTGTGTGGGCTTTTATAGACATAAGAACCATGTCTTTTGGTCAAGAATATTTATTTTTCTTTCATCTATTCCCACATTTGCTTTCCAGACTAAGATGTCGATTAGCTGGGGGCTGAGCCCTTTTGTTACCAGAGATGACTCCATGCTGGGCCTGTGACCCACCTGGGTTATCTCTTGCATATGCACCAACCACCTGTGGTAGAGAGCGGGTGTAGACTTGTCCTGCCACAGGGGGCTTGCAGCATAAGAAAGATGTTGATAAACTGGGGCAAGTTTAGTAAAATTCTACCCTCTATGTTTTCTGCCTGTCCTTACTGCTGAAGTTGAACCTACTGCTTGGCAGATTTTCCGCTCTTTTCTGGAAGAGCTGTTCTCCAGTGAGTTGGCCATCATCCTGTACCATTTTGTCATAGGTATAGGACTTCTCAGTTGTGCTCGGTGAATTTCAATTACAATTAGTCACCTAAATTTCTCCTGCAGCCAAGGAATATGGGTGGCACAACACGGGCCTGAAACCCAGGCTACGCATGCAGTGTAGCACAGTCCAGGCTTGGATTACTCAGGTTTACTGTAAGTGGAATCCTTAGCTACTTGCTTTTTACAGTGAGCATCACTACAACCTTCCAGCAGCTTTTCAGCCATCTAACTTAACCTGGACTATAAAGTTGCAGTGCAGATACAGGGATCCTGTATCAAAAGTCTTGTCAAAGCCAAGGCAAATGACATCCGCTGTTCCTTACTCACAGATCTACTTTTTGTCACAGAAGGCAGCCAGGTTGTTTAAAAACAAATGAATTATAACTGCATTTCAAGAATACTAAGCTCTGTGACTTTGCCAGGGTCTGAAGTGAGATTGTCTGGCCTGTTGTTCCCCACTCATCCTTACTGCTCCATCAGAAGATGGATGGAGGACTTGCCTTTAAGTCATCAGGAGCCTCTCCCGATTAGAGTGGCCTTCCAGCAGTGGTGGAGAGTGGGTTCATAACTTCAGCTCTCAGTACCCTAAGGTACATCTCGTTATGTTTCATAGACTTGCATGAGAGGACATTTCTTGGCAGATCCCTTACTCAATCCTTTTTGACTACTAGGTAGTTCTTTGCTTCCTTAAATAATCTTTATAAGGCATAAATGTCTGGAAATTTATCACTAAAGATGAGAGAAAAATGTGAAGGTTAGAATTGTTCTCAAACTTGCATTTGTCTCTAATTTATGACATTACTCTTAGAAGCTAAAATACTTAAGATCTAATTGATTTCTGTTTACTTTTGGAAATTTGGAAAGTCAATATGTAATACTCCTTTTTTTGTTTACTATGTCCTGTCACTTAGCAAACATAATTAAACTATGCACTTTTAATATTACTTGGAAATGCTATAGCAATTATACTTCAGTGACTGCATAATTGGACCTCAAAAGTTTCCTATATTTGCAGGATTCAAAAGGCAAATTGTGGGAATTTCAAAATACTTTTGGGTAATTTTGTCGGTTTTCAAGTTAGATTTTTTTGCCTCCTGAAGTCTTTATTCAGCTCTTTAAAGTGAGCTCTGTGAATGCATTGTTCGAATGCTTGAAGTCAAGGAAACTTTCACTTTCAGGAAAGCAAGCTCAGACTAAATACTTCAAATGCTTTGTATGAATTTTCCCTCCAGGCTGCTGCAGTTCCACAGCTTATGTCACGTGGTCCAGCTGGACGTTTTGCCCAGCGAGTGTGGAGCTTGGAGTGGCTTTATCTGTTTGGTGTTTTGTGAGCTGGCTCTGTTTATAAGCTACAGTGGCAGTTTTAGCTCTGGCCAGAGCACAGGCGATGCGGTGAGGTCTGGGGGGCTGCCCCTGCCCTGGGCTGGCTTCGGCTGCAGCTGATGGAGCTTTTTCCTGTGGGATGAGGCTGTGGCCCACAGCCTCCTTTATGGATAGCGATGTCCTCTGTGGAGCACACAGGACATGGGGTTGAGCTCTTGATGCTAAAGCAACTTGTGTTGTGTTTGGACTAAGGCAGGATGTATGTAAACAAGGTTGGTTTTATTCCCTTGGTGTGCACCAAATGCAAATAAGCATTTCACAAAATGTCATTAATTTTTGCTTCTGTGATTGATTTACCTGTATCTGTCAGTATGAACTAATAGGCAAAAGTTAAGAAATAATCAACGCTTAAAAATTCTGTTGATGTCTTTAGCAGAATACTCATGTCATTCACTGTGAATCTGCATGCCATTCACAGTTAGTAGGCTTCTGTGTATTTGTCATCTGTAGCTCAGCCTGTTACGTCTGGTGCATTCAAAGTTTTCAGTGTCGTAGGTAATATTTTGTTTTGTCCATGATGTTAGCACTATACCGGTTAATCTTTCAGTTATTAGACTTCATTCCATAAGATTTAGCATCAACTAAACCAGGTATCTGACCTTAAATGAGCAATTACATTTTTCTTGTTAGTTTTTGTTGAGACTGCTTACCATTGATTTGTATTGTCGATTCCTTGCTCTTATTTTCTTTCCTTAGTGTCTGAATTTTCTTCCTGATGTCATTGTATTGTTACTAAATGGGCATACATTTCTTTTTAAATAATCTATGTCAAAAGCTTTTTGTCATCTTTAAAAGATGAGTGATTCTTTCTCTCTGAATATTTTTTTACCAACTACTGCTGATCCTGGAAAATAATACAATTTGGATTTACCAAAAAAGCAGAAAACTGTTACTAATTAACTGGCTACTCACTTGCTTTGAAAACTGCTTCTGTTTGCCGGTCTTTTCAGCTTTCTGAGGTTATTACTTGAGCATTTTCCCTCAAGTCCTCTATAACCTGAAATAATGCAGATCATCATCATCAGTGGACAGTTGGCTGTAAGAGTCATCCTGTGCTGAGAGCTTTGCTGTTTGCCTTGATGTGGTTATATTAATCAGTATTCTAGTTTAAGATGTGTGTGTGTGTATGATTTTATTTCTTGCAAATATTGTGTATTGGATCTCTGTGGATTCCATTTTACTGGCTGGATATTAAGAGTGTTGTCCTGCATTCGATATTGTAAGAAGAGCACAGCCTACTCCTGGTACTCTGGAGCTACAGTGGCACAGGGGTTCAGTCCCAGATTTTTATTCTTGTCAGCGCTGCTATGAAATTGCATGTCAGGTTCCTTGTAGAAAAGATGTATTTCAGGTTTTAGCTAATATCTCAAGGTTATGTCTAAAACCTTTCAAGGAGAGGATATAGCATCTTACAATCTTATTCCTCCCAGACTTGTGTTCTAGTTGAATTCTCTTCATTGTCAGATCTAGCTTATGTTGAGTTGTGAATTCCCTGCCTGGCAACAAATCCAATCCTGCAGCAAGCTTAAAAGAACCAAAACGCAATTCTACTATAGGCTACAATGAAAGTAAATAAACAAACTGTGTTACTCTTCGTAGAGCCTTAGCCTTAAAAATAGTTATGCTAGGTGGTAACTGTGCAGCTCACCGCAGAGATAACAGAATTAGTGACATGTGGCTCTATTACCTTCCACACCATATCTGTGTTACGCCAAGCTGTGACTGATAACTCTGAGAAGTAGATGAAAGTAATAACAGAGGCAGAGTACCATGTTAACATAATGCTTTTATCCTTAGGATTTGTGGTGGTATCTCTAGTGAAAGCTCTGTGTGTTTAGCACAAGTGGAGGCAAGTATATTCTGAAAATCGTTCTACATGTTGTGGCTTTTCTGCGTGTGAACTTAAATATAGTGCAAACATCGTTCAGATTTGCTTCTACTTCAGCTCCCATCTACCTATTTAAATGGCAATATAAATTTAGGTTGTCTCACACATCAGGAACAATCTGAAACCCTGTTACTGTCTATGTTCTAGCTGGTAAAACAGTGAAGAAGTAGAGGCTTGAGTAAAAAAAATGTATCAGTTTGGAATGCTTCTGCAGTGAGATAAAGAAATAAAATAGCTTTGAAAAATATTTGACACATTTTCTGACATAATTTGTCTGTAAGAAGCGATTCCTACGTAGCTCAGTTTTGCTGTTTTCCTCCTGTAACAATGTTTCCTCCTGCAGTTTGCAATGGTCTTTCTCAAAATCATAAAAGTAATAAGAGGCATAATACTTCCTGAGTAGTAGAGATCTGACTTTATAAATCCTAACCCTGTTAGTGATACCTTCATGATAAAAATTCTTTTCTGTGTTTTTCCTGGACTTGCAGTTTTAAGCCTTGTTTGTGAAGTTTCAGTCAGAATAGCAGTGCTATATACACTTGTGTACTGGGTTGAATTGAAAATACTGTTTAATCAACTCTTATGATCTGGTTATGCAGCATTAAATTATAAGGCCCCACAAATGTTGTTCGTTGTTTTTTTGGTGAGTGTGTTTGTGAACTTGGTTTACCATTAGCACTGTGTGAAAAACAGTTGGAGTTTTATTGAAAACACATGTGGGAATTGACAGAATCTTGTTTCTGAATATTTGGTTATATGCAGAAATTAAGCATGTTATTTTAAACATCTTTGCTGTGTTTTGGTTCAAAAAGAGCTTGAGATGTTTTTAGGTTTTGAAATGTAATATTTAAGTTAAGCAATGATGTTTTATGGAGACTGTCTTGGTTTTTATTGTAAATTTTGTTGCGCCTAGATGTGACTGTTTAGCCTGTACAACTTGTGTTCTATCACCTGTTTCTACCCAGAAGCCCTGATGGAATTCTGTGACTTTAGTTGCGTGTTGCTTTTGATCTCTCTGTTCTCTTTTGCTCTCTTTGATGCTTGTTTGGTGCAAGGTTGGCATATCTGACTATCCAGTTGTATTTCCATAGTGATGGTATTCCTGAAAAATACTGATCTCTCGCATGGTAGCTTGACACTCTTCAAAAGTGCTCTAGCAATTGTCAGCTCAAGAGCAAGGCGAATGCTTCCATACAATATCACTTTGTGCTGTAGATAAAGGGGGACTGATTTGCTGGAAATTGTTATCCTTGTCTTTATCCAAGTTTCAGACTGTCTCAGGCAAACAAAATTATATGGTCCATGCACACATAGCCTTCTTTGTCTGGAGTACTTTACAGATATGACATTCAGTGAAGAACAACTGAAGTGGCAGTGGATGTCAGAGACAGAGCTGAAGTGGCTCTTTCTGAAAATAAGAGGTATTTGGCCTTACTTGGCAGAAAATAACCTCTTGCTAGGTGTTACAAAAAAACTTATCATCTTTAATACTGCTTCACTGTACTTTTTGTTTATATATAGATTATTTCATTGAAGAATATAGCAAAAGATAAATTAATTGGCTAATAAAAACAAAAAATACAATTGAAAAACCTGCATGACAATTTAATATGTCTTACTGAGCATACAGTTAAGAACATTGCAATCTCTTAAAATACTGCACACTGTTTTTGATTTACTCTCTTAATTGTCCATTCCACCTATACTGCTTGATAGGGCTGGGTAATGAAATTGGGAATACAGGAGTGAAACTGAGCTTGGGAAGAAGAGGAGCATCAAAGCAAGGTTGTGTTTTGGTTTTTTGTCTTTGTTTCCCACCATCCAGATCTATTTTAATTGTCAATACATTAACTTTTCCCCAGGTTGAGTCTCTTTTGCCCATAATGGCAATTGATAAGTGATGAGTGGACTTGCAGATCTATTTTCTCCCAACTTCCCTATTGAGGAGGGGGAGTATGCCAATGGCTGGGTGGGAGTTTGGCCCTTAGCCAAAGCCTACCCACCAAATGCTTCTATGACCAGCTCTCACATTTGGTGCAGAAAAGTCACATCAAACAACTCTCCTCCTGTCAGGCTGTGACTGGTACCATGGACTCTGAACAGGGCACTCCCAGCAAGGGTCAGGTCTTGGCTGGTGGCTTGGCTTCTATGCGTAGTGGTTCCCTCTTGGGCTCAGCCATTCGCAGTGTTGAATGCTCATGGGTTAGTCACCTCCTCCTATTCAGGGTTATTATTTTTTATTTATTTGTTGCATTCTAATTTAGACACTTGGCATAAGCTGTCAGTGGCCTCCTTGGTGATGTTGTCTCTTTGACCTTCTCTGTATCTAAAGCCAACCTCCTGTTGCTACCTGAGGTGCTGTCATTGTTCTGCATTTTGGCCCAAATGTTGTGAGAATGTAACTCTCTTATGAGTTCATCCATTCTTCTTGTTTTTGTCCTGCCCGTACCTAAACCATTGGAACAAGGCAGATGTTGTCCTTTGGGCAAGCTTACACCAGTCATCTGAGCTTTCCTCATTTTACCAGTGTATACTGGTGTCATCGAAAGAGCTAGAGCTGGACAAATGAAGTCAAAGTCTTATTTTCTGAGTGGTACACTTGGACAATACACAGTTGTTTTTGTCACTTGTTGAAGGCATTAGGGACAGAAAGTTTGAATTAAGGAAAATAAAGATGTTTTGTTGCATGTGTTCTTCTATTTTGACTTAGTGAGTTGACCTTAAAGAAAAGAGATAGTATTTTAGAGAAATAATTTCTCATTTAACTTTGCTTTCTAAAACAATGTTCTATATAGGCTGAGGGGCGACTGTGATTGGTCTGGCATTTCGTGGGAACTGTTTTCTGCTTTTTCCTAACCTTTTCCATTATCTCTTGCACATAGGTGAAAACAGTATGATTTTCCCAACCTTGGTAACCTTATTGCCCCAGATAATTTTTCTCCTGCTTGAGTATTCTGTACAGGCTTAGTCATGCTGAAGTCATGAGTTAGTGTGAAAAGAAGCTAATTTTCTTATACAAAATGGACAGTGGGCTTTCACATGTTTTTCAGTAACCATTAGAGAAAATGTTGTAAAAGGCAAAACTAAAGAACTGTGTAGGTTTGGAATCTGTGTTTTTGTGGTCATAGGGATGATGTGATATGTTGACTGCTGTAGGAAGTATGCTTAGTAGGACTTGTGAACACTATTTCAAGAAATAAGAGAGTATCTAATGGGGATACATAAAAAAGGTGTCACTCAGTTTTACCTGGTCACAGTTTAGTGAGGGCTTTGGATCCATTTTGGTGTCCAAGGGTTATGCCAAACCAATCTGCAAAAGAATTAGTGAGCTGACTGTCATTAGCAAGTGATTTTTTAATTTTTATTTGCTGTTGCTGTGTTGATAAACTACCTGAACATAACTGATATGATATGTATTTGGATCTAGTAACTTCTAACTTTTCATTGTATATTCACCTTATTTTTTTTATCCTATATTTAACAATGGCTTTGCTGAGCTATTTAGAAAGTAGCTTTTTATGTACTTTATGTACTCTTCCTCTACACAGGTTATTTTCTGTTATGAGAGCATGCTGCAAGTAGTTGTGAGCAGCTTAGAGATCCTCTAGGGCTTTATAATTACTCAGCAGCCATGGTGAAGCAGATTTGATGCTAGCAGCAAGAGTTCCTTGGCTAATATAAATACTTGAACTACTGATTACAGCCTCTGATCCTCTGCCAGTAGTAATTACATCCTCTATTTCTCCGCCCTGAGGGTGCTGAACTGCTGTAACTTAGGAGAAACCAAACTTCTGCTGTCTGTTGCCAGACACTTGGCCAATACCATTGTATATTTTCATGGTTCCCAATGGATCATAAACTGAGGTTTGAAGAATGTTAGAATGATACAAGAATACAAAGGATATTTGCTAGCAGGTTTTGCCTAACAATGTTGTTCTTGCTTCAGAAAATGGATACCAGATATGTTCAAAGACTAATGCTTGGAGAGTACATTCTTCATAAAAACTTTTTTAATACCTCCTGTATTTGAAGACATTACTGTAAAGTAGCCTACCTTATCTTCTGAAATGTAGTTGCAGTACCTGATTTAGCATTTATTTGGGTTGGTTATTCCTTTACACATTCATCTGGCTTCACACAACTTGTATCTTTTAATCCTGTACTTCTGGTTGCTGGACTCCATAGTCTTTTTCAACCCTTGTGCTGCAGTCATGTATATTCATTTGTTCAGGGTCTCATTATTTCTTTAGTCATCTCACAGTAAGTCAGATGTATTAGCTAATAGGAGCAGCTTCCAGACATTCTTCCAGATGACCAGTAGTCAGAAAAGAATACAGGCTTATTGAGAACCATGAGAGATATGGTTCTAATGCTATCGCTAATATCCCATTCTTGAAATCTCTCCTTGAAAAGTAGTCCATACACTTCAGTAAGTAGTTAATTGTTATCTGTATGCTTATCTTTTCAGTTGCATTGCTAATTGCAACTGAATTTGCTAGTTGTAACTGAATTGCTAGAGCAGGGGGCTGGTTTCCTGCTATTATTTTGGCGTTGGAATACAAACTGAAAATTCTCTTATAATTGACATGACACTTTTTCCTTGTAGAGTCTCTGCTGTTCTGACAGGGTTTTTTTTTTTTTTTTTTGTAGTGTGTTGCTTTCTGAGAAATAATTGTGTCTCTCACCTAAAATTTTACTGTGAAATTTGTAAGGACTTTGTTGCAGTTGCCGGCTGGAGAGTAAGAAGGACTCAGAGACAGGAATGCAGTCAAGAGAATGGATGGAATTATTTAATTAACAAAGGATGGGTTTTTATGTGTTTAGTTCTTTTAGTGTCTACCTAAATGGCAAGAGATTATTGGACTTCTTGCTAACCACCTACCAGAGTGATTGGTCAGTTAACACATCGTTCATTCTCCTAGTCAAGATCATAACAATTCTAATTATATTTGCAGGTGCAAGATAGCAAACTCGGTTTACAGAATCCTTATCATGTTTTGCATAGTTCAGCGTGAGAAAGACAGAGCTTTCACGAACTACTGAGGAGAGCTGAAGAAATTCTCTGCTGAGGCTTCCTCAGCATCCATAGGACTTAGTGTCTTACAGATTTTATTTCTCTCTTAAATGTGGTAAGATTGCCTAAGATGGGCAAAAATTATTAATTCTAACACTTAAAGACGAGTGTAGATAGTAGGATAACTCTAGACTATTGGTTGATGGACTGTTGAGGAAGCAGCTCAAAGCCTTGAGGGAAACAAGATTGTCATGTGTATCATGGAAAAGAGCAAACTTATTATGGGATATTTGAGGAGACTTGTGAGATTGTGTATAAGTGATTATGGATTATAGCAGAAGAGCCAATGGCAGGAAAGGGGAATGAAAGAAATCTATGATAATTAGGCTTGTGCTCAGTGCCTTATCACTGCAGTAATAGCTTAATAAAAAAAAATCTGTATTAAACACTATTCCTGATTATTTTCCTGGTTGAGCTTGTTCTGTGTTTTCTGTGTGTGTAGTGCTAGCAACCTTCAATCCCGTGGAGCTGGTGGGTAGTTTCAGAAGGCTGAGAGCCAGAGCCCATTGCTCCAGGGGCAAGATACTGGAGAGAGCAGAGGGTTTGGGAGTTGGTGGTGGAGGGTCTGGTGTCCAAGATGTCCAGAGGGAGAGGCAGCCTCTGAGGAGAGCACAGTTTGTGGCCAGCTACGAGAGGCTTATGTGCCTGAAAACGGCCAACACATGTGAACACCCCAGCCCGTCTTGTGTGGTTTGTCTGTGCATGTGCTGTTGGTGTGTGTGTGGTGCCTGGTTTTGTGTTTGTGGAGCTCTTGAGGTGGCCAGCAGGGTCTGCAGAGTGTGTGTGTGTGAGGAGTACGTGGTCAGCCTGGCTGGGAAGGAGAACATCCCTGGGCCTTGAAGCCACCAACTTCAGCTTCACTTCAGCAGATTGCTGTGTGCACTTCTGCTCTGAAAGAGACTGAGCCACAGGCCTTAATATGGGTCGAATGGAGGTCCCACTTACATAGTTAAGTTCTAAGGCAGCAATATTTATGGTTTATAAATAAGTAGCTTTTTTGAAGGCTTGGTTTTCTGCTTCATGAAATTTACTCCTGGGGGAAGTGTTCTTACATCAGAGTGTATTTGTTTATTCAGAGGTAAAATATTTGTAATAATTGTAAATGCAAGTAATCAACATTTAAAGGAAAGAACATTTTAAGGAAATCAGAGCACTGCATGTTGTTGGAGTTGCTAGTAGTTTTCCTTAATATGAATGTCCTTTTCTGTTTTGGAAAGAAAATATTTAAACATTAACTCTTACTCGTGTTTGGGAAGTGTCATTGCTGTTACTGGCAACTGAGAGTTGAGATGAAGTAAAATGTTGGAAAATGATGATAAGTAGGCTCAGATTAATGCTGGGTTTAGCAGTATGAAATTTGAGTGCCTGTCATGTTTTTAGCTCTACTCACTAAAGATAAGAATGTAATCACTGATACTTGAACATATGGGAAACTGGGGTTTAAAGGCTGGCAAGATTTGATTTTGCTTCTTAAAAAAAGTTAATGAATATTGTAAAATGTGCACAATTGGGCAAAAGTATTCCAAATACCATTTCACTTTCAAAAGACGGATATTTTTCTAAGTTTTAGCAACAAACGATTAGTTTCAAGCAGTACCACATACTGAGAGAATAAAACAATTGAAATTCAAATGCCGCCTTCTGAGTTTTGAAAGTAAGAGATTTCTGTCATCCAGGCTGTTGTAATAAAATGTTTTTTGTTTGTTATGAAAGATCAGGTATGGAATTCCTACGGGTTATTTAAACTTACTTGAAATTGTATAGTATATTTGTCAAGGGAAAAAAGTAAATATATGGAGATTTGAGAAGCTCATTAAACAGAAAAATGCTTTGCAATAGTATCCTTTTTCCTTAGATGTTAGTTTCTCTATATTAGTGTTTAAGGGCTGAATAAGAATGCAGCCTTGATTAGTGTTGACTTCAGTAAGTAATCCTGGTCCCTACGAACAAGTGGTTTTAGGACACTTTGTTAATAATTTTTCCCTGAAAGAAATGGAAGAGTAAAATGATCTTGTTTCCAAAAAAAATCCCTTCATTTCATCCTCCTGAGAAAGGACTTGACAATCTTGTTAGAATTTGTCAGAAAAATCACAAGTAATTTTTAAAATTTCCCTACATTGCAGATGAAAATGTGAACTTCGGAGGCTGCTTAGAGAATGGAAGCTGTTGTATGTCAAACAGGAAGGCGAGTAGTTCAGAAATACTTGATTCTGTATTATGGGCTGTATTATGCGTTGTGTATTTGGTTTTCAGCAGGTTATCCAGGGAGATTGCAGAGTCTCCATCCTTGGAGATATTCAAAACGTGCCTGGACAGTCCTGGTCAAACAGCTCTAGATGACCCTGCTGGATGTGGGGGGTTGGACCAGATAATCTTCAGAGGTGCTTTCAAACCCCGGCTGCATTGTGAATCACATTTGTTGAAAACCAAATACACAGTACATAATACAGAGTGTTCCTTGATGTTCGGATGAGATCTCCCATGTTTCAGTTTGTTGTCCACGTTTCATTGGTCCTATCACTGTCCCCATGGAAAGACCCTGGCCCTGTCCTCTTTGCACCTTCCCTTCAGGTATTTATATGCGTTGGTAGAATCCTCTAGAGCCTTCCTGCCTCCATGCTGCACAGTCCCAACTCTCACAGTCTTTCCTCAGAACAGATGCCCCAGTCCCTTCATCTTCATGGCCCTATGCTGGTCTTTCTCTGGTGTGTCCATCTCTCTTGGAGTGGGGAGCCCAGAACTGGACAGATAATCGACTTCCAGTAGTAAAATCCTATTACTACTAAAATTTAAGTATCTCTTCTGAAGTTCTGTAGTAAAACTGATTTATAGTAACTGATTTTTATACAGTAGCAGACATTTGTTTCCTGTAGTACATGGGGCTTTAGTAGTAGGGTTTGTAAAGATAAAATACATAGCAGTTTTTAACGGAACGGTTTTATGACGGCCTACATTGATGAAGCCCTGTAATAGTAATGATGACTATAGAAAATGAGCTTTTAATCAAGTGTATTGGATAGGTATATAGAGAGTTGTTTCTTCTCTTTTTGACTACATAGTCTTCAGCATCAGGGAACTTTTGCTAGTGTGGTTGTTCTTAAAGCAGTTTTGGAACACAGTGCTAGACTGATGAAGTTTGTGTTGTGAAACACCTGCCATGGTTTGTGACAGTGACTTTGAGGGTCTTTAAATAATAATTGTTCATACGTTCTAACCAATTGCTTCTTGTGTGATATTGACTAGTAGCTCCTACCAAGAAGAGATTTTGTGAAGAGATTTTGGCTTTCTTGATTTCATTCTCATGAATGAAGACCAAGGGGCAGGGTGTGTGTGTTAAACTTTAAAATCATAACATTAAGACCTTGGGGAAATCACTGCTGTCTAAGTTACCTTCTCCCACTTCACTAATGCTCCATGGATGCAAGTTAATTAAAGCATCATTGTACAGTTGAACTGTAATGCTCCGTGGATGCAAGTTAATTAAAGCATCGTTGTATAGTTGAACACATTCCAGGTTACTTTGGAGTACTGGAATCACCATTTAGTCTATAAACCTGAGAGAAGGACTGGAAAAGCAGCAAACTTCTGTTCAGAAATAATGCCAGAGAAAAGAACAGAACATCTGCATGCAGCCAAAGAATCGTAAGCTGTAATGAAGAGATGAAGAACTCAGAAGTTCATAGTGAAATAAACTGAAATAAAATAAACTATTTCATTTTCCATGCTTGCTGCGAAGGCAAGAGTTCCAGTACACTGTTTGTTTGGTTTGAAAATTACTAAGTATCTGGAAGTTGATACAAAAAAAGGACTGAGGACTAAATTAAAAGTTGAGAAAGCTCTCTGTAAAGGCCGAGTCAATGGTGAAACACTTGGTAAAATCACTGAAGAACTTTCATAACTATAGGAAGCAGTACTATTTAACAGAAGATTTGGATTTTGCTGACAAGGTAGCTTCTTAAATGTCTGCTTCAATCTACATATAATTAAAGCCTGAAACACACTATACACTATTGTAAGAAAGATGCAATCAATAACTTATTTTGGGGGGGAAAATATCTAATGAGCATCTTCATAACTGTCAACTTCAGCTTTATTTTAGTATGCAAAAAAGTGCAAGAGATGAGTTCATTTACATGCTGTCACCCTGACATGCAAGTGAAATGATTATGTGCACAAGTAATAATGCTGCAAAACCCAGCAACAGTTCGCTTAGCAATTAAACAAGGTTTAATTATTGAAAAATTTTGCTTTAAAGACTAAGTATGAGACTCCAATCCAGATGTTATTTATACCTCAGTGTGAATATGAAAGCCTAGACATTTCCAAGTGGAAAAAAGAAATCAATTACTTTCAGAAGCAAGTGCCTCAGGAAAACATTAATTATTATTCTGAGTGCATTTGGCAAATGCTGAGCTGAAATTAGTGGAGTTTGGTTTCTTCAGAGTTCCTAAAGTATTAGGTAAATATCTAGGACAAGCAAGGACACTTTTCACAACTCTTAATTTGTTTCTTCTGTTGTGGAAAATTTGTCCTTTGGCAGCTTGAATTAACTGGCAAAATTAAAAAAGACATTATATATGTTATATTTATAATTTAGAATATATGTCCTACAACATAATTTATATTTAATTATACTAGGATATAGGTTTTAAATTTTCAGGTACAGCATCTAAGCAACATTGGTAACTATTGTGCCCTGCCTTTTAGAGTCCAAAAAGAAAACGACAGTGCTAATAATATAACTTTAAATCCTTTTTTTGTTTGTTTTTTAAATTAGTTAGTTGCTGCCTTTGATTTCGTTTCCTTAAGCATAAAAGGCCACTTTGTGTTCTGTGTGATTTTCTTTTGGCTGGCTTCTCTTACTGTGAAGGGGGGTGTGTGAGAGAGAGGAGTTGGTGGGGAGTTTTATGTAATTAAATAACAAAACAAAAGCAAACCCACAAAACCAACTTCAGCCTTATATTGACACATATCATCCACTAGAGATTCAAGAGGGAAATTTTTTCCTGTGCTTTAGAAATGTCAGAATTGTTACATTCATACTAGAAACCCAGTTATGCTAGTCTGTATTGTTTATTTCCTTTTGTCCATAAATTTGGTGGTACTAGATGGAAATAATCTGAATGCTTTATGTATTAAATCATATTGACCCATTTTAAAAAAAGTTTGATAAAGTCAAAAGCATTTTTTGCATAGTTTTGTTTGTTTTGAACAACATTATTTGCTGTTATATAGGTTGTGTGTTAACAATTGTTGTGGAATAGATGTAACATTAATTTTTGGTGTAGTTTTTATTCAGCATATTTCAGTGTAAGTGCTGCTGAAATAACTTTTAATAGCTGAAGAAGCCTTGACCAAAAATACTTATTAATTTTGTACAATGCTTGAGATATGTACGATGCTCTGAAAGGTTAAACCCCAACTTTTTTTCAAAATAAAATTGATCAGTGTTAAAATGTCAGCTGTCTAGGTACAGCAGCATACTGGCATGCAAACACCGCTCTCATTTCAGGTTCCCCAGCTGCATAGCATTTGCATTGTGACATTTTGTAACAACATTGGCGCTGTAGCTGATGTTTCAAAATCAATCAGTTTTTGTTGGTAGGACACAGCTTGCAACTTAGTTGGATGTTGAAGGTGTTTCTCGGAAATGTAATTAACTTCAATGCTTGGGTTCTGGCAGTATATGCATCTCATAACTTCTTAGTGCAAAATCATACAAACCATGTAATATCATCCTGAAATGTCTTTTAAAAAAATAAACAAAGGCAAACCAAAGTAATATTAAGGCTTTTTCAGAAATACAAAACCTTTCTAGACATTGTATCTGAAATTTAATTTAAAGTGTTTTGGTGCCTGGTGCATTAAAATGCCTTACTGGAGAATTCATATCCTTTAAAACTACATTTTAGAGAATAGCCAGCTAAAATTCAGGTTTCATTGAAAATGAAGTTGTTTTAAAGTTTTAGAGCTTCTCTTCATCAACAATGTTTCTAATCAGAGAGAAATGCATTAAGAAGTCTTCTGTGACTATTACTTCCTCTATTTAGGCTGAATAAAATGTACCTGAAAACTAGTTTTTGTTGCAGAAGGCGGATTGCAGCAGGAAAGAGATATTACGTGAGCGATTTATGTTTGGAATGTCATTGTGTAGTAGAGTTTCCCTTTTTATATAAAAGCATAGCCTTGATTAAATGTTTTGAGAAGTACTTACAGTTGGACTCTGTGTAAGTGGAATTGAGGCTTAAAGGCCTGTTATTTATTGTAATCTTGCTGGATTTTTGCACAGTTCATGTTCAACTGAACATGAACAGGCTGTATGGGGCTGTGGTCTACTGGAAGGTGTCACTGCCCATGACAGAGGGTTTGGAGCTAGATGAGCTTTATGGTCCCTTCCAACCCAAACTATCCTATGATTCTGTGTTGGTCCTATATATATGTCAGGAGTACTCTGTAGTGTATCTATAACAATATAGTGATTATTATGATACAATCTTTAACTGAGTAGAGCTAAAAGTGTTTCTACAGCATTATTTTTAACCTGTTCCATATCTTAAAATGGGAATAAGGAGAGAAAAGCTTCCCAAAGGCTTTTGTAGCATCTCCTGAAGATTTTTTCTTTTGATCAAACTGATGCTCCAGAAGGATAGCTAATCTGGATAAACTAGGGTTAAGGAAAAAAATCAGGAATTAAGGGAAAAACTTTCACAGAAAGTGTCTTACTGTCTTCTCTTGTTTCTCAGTTATTCCCAGTGGAGTGGGAAAGCTGGGATCTGTAATTCTGACTCTCAGATATGCCATGGCTACAGTGTTGTCAATAAAATAAAATTGTGTATGGTTTGGTTACATAAAATACGATATTCTGTTAAATTGGTTACCTTTAAAAATCATCTTAAAATGCTGGCCAAACAGATCTTTGAATAAAGTTTGTCTAGTATTAATGAGTTAGCCTGAACAAGTGTAGTGCCTGTTAATGCTAAATAGCTATTGCTAAAGGTAGTCTCTCTGTCTTTCAAGAAAAGTTCTAATTCAAGAAAAAGACCGGAATAGGTAAAGTAGTGTTGGATTAGCAGAGCAGAAAGTAATTTTATTTCATTCCACAAAAGATAATTTCTAATTGTATACCATTCCTTTAGAGGCGTTACTGCTGCAGGTACTACTATGATGTCATATTTTAGTCATGTCTTTGTTTCCATTTAGCTTTTACCTTCTTTCCATCTTGCACTTCGCTACTATGAGGGCTCATACTCCACTGGGTGATGCATTTAAGGGGCACAAATAGACTATAGTGCATTTGTTGGGCACAGATAGGTCAGGTAATAAGTTGGGAACAGGCCCTGTAGAGAGACCTGGACAAATTAGAGAGCTGGGCAATCACCAGCCATATGAAGTTTAACAAGGGAAAGTGACAGATTCTGCACCTGGGATGGGGCAACCCTGGTTGTGTGCATAGCCTGGGGAATGAGAGGCTGGAGAGCAGCGCTGTGCGAAGGGACCTGGAGGTCCTGGGCGACGGAAAGTCAGATATCAGTGAGCAGTGCCCTGGAGCCAGGAGGGCCAGCTGTGTCCTGGGGGGCATCAGGCACAGCATCGCCAGCCGGGCAAGGGAGGGGATTGTCCCAGTCTGCTCTGCACTGGAGCGGCCTCACCTCGAGTGGTGGGGGCAGCTTTGGGTGCCACAATGTAAGAAAGACATTAAGCTGTGAGGAGAGTATCCAAAGGAGGCCACAAGGATGGTGAGGGGCCTTGAGGGGAAGCTGTATGAGGAGTGGCTGAGGTCACTTGGTCTGTTCAGCCTGGAGAAGAGGAGACTGAGGGGAGACCTCATTGCAGTCTTCAGCATCCTCATGAGGGAAGTGGAGAGGCAGGCACTGATCTCTTAGTCTTGTGACCAGTGAGAGGAGTGGATTGAGGTAAAAACAGTTTATTACACGAAAAAGGAGACCAAAACAAAAAACCCCACAAGCAATGCTTACCAGCAACAGACTGATGTTCAGCCAGGTCTTGAGCAATGGGAGCTTTGGAAAAACTACCCCTCAGTCTTATTGCTGAACTTGAGGTTGTAAGGTCACCATCTCAGTTTAGCTCTGAGGTGTCTGTGTGCCCTTGTCTGCTGCTCACTCTGCCCCTTCCTCTGATGATCCAGGCCTCGGGACTTGAATTATCTTAAGTCAGCAGTGTTTTATGTTCTCTGTAAATTGAACTGCTCCAACATGATTAGAGTTTGGAGCTATGCTCTTTATTTGACACCATTTTGTTATCTTTCATATATCTAAAATATCGAATGTCATGTTTTTGCCTTTTTTTTCCCTGGGATGATGATCTTTGAGTACCATATAGAGGTGAAGGCAAGGATGTGCTTGCAGGAATTTGTTGAAATTTTATTTCAGAGTGGTTGGAAAAAGTCTTCAGAATCTCAATTTAGAATGTGTAATAGGGATCATCTTTTAGAAAAATGCTGTTGAAAAAGCTCATAAAATTCTTAGCTGTTTAAAAACACTAGCATTAATTTACCATGACCTTTGTAAAAGCTGCTTTTATTTACACTGTGGCTGATAGAAGAAACATAAGGTTATAATGAGAAACTTTATACTTGAAAATGTTACCTATTATTTTTATAATCTAGGCAAGTTGTACGAAAATGTGCTCTTTCAATTAAAGTTGTTCAAGTATTTTGATGAGGTGTCCTCAACTATGTTTAAGGAAAGCTATCCTCAGTGTTAGATAGAAAAGAGCAGTGTCATAAGGATTCCACATCTTCCTGAAAATAAACATTTGAAATAACTGGACAAAGTGTTTGTTCTAAGATTTGAAAAGTGTTAGATCTTATTTTCACAACACCATGGTCTGTAGAGAACATTACGTTGTCCAGGCAACATAATATAGGAAAATGGGGAGTCATTTTACTCCTGAGATTTGCAGATTCAGAAAAATATTGGCTATGTGGATTCTCCTTTGACTTCAAGGGATTGTATTTTTCTGCCCTGTAATGGTGGATCCTGAAACAGCCAGTATCAGCCCCCCCTTGCATATTCTTTCATTGTGATGTCAAGAAAAATCTTGGTTAAAGATCACTAGGTCTTGGTTCTGCCTCAATTACTACAAGTCTCCTAAATTAGTGTTAAACCAGTGTTTCTGTTAATTGATAGCGCTTACACAGAAATGTAGTTTATTGTACATATAACTTTGATAACAATGTTGATACTTCTTCAGGTTTTGAATGATACTTTTTTTTGGCTGCTTACGTCACTGTCCAGTCAGACTTTCATAAACATCCTGTCATAAATGCATTGGTTTGTTTCTGCTTAAATGCAATATTTCAAGTACTGCATAGAGAAAAATTCTGTATGCTTGTCTTGTGTAAAAATATATCTATGTATTTGAGTGTGCACACAAATACTGTTTTCTGTATCTCTTAAGTTATTAATGGAAAAAGAAGCAGATGGTATTTCAGATGATTCAGTCTTTGTTCTGATAACTTGTGTAGTAACTTGGTTGGTGTTTAGAAGGCTTCCAAGTTCTTTTCAGAAATAATTTCTGATTTTCTCGTTGTGTTAAAAACAAAATCAGAGGGTTACTTTATACATATATCAGCCTTTAAAACTCAGTGGTAGGAAAATGAGGGTTTTTTAATTTAAAAAACTTCTGAGTAAATGCAGAGTTTACTGAAGTTTTAGTATATCATATGCATCTCAATCTAGCTCCATAAAACAAGGGAATGTGGATCATGCTTTATTGCTGAGATAGCTGTCTTTTTTAAAAAGAAGATGAATGGGTTGCTGAGAGTGCCAGGTTAACCTTTCCTGCAGCAGTCAAATCGGATGAGTACATTTGGGTTACCTGGGACTGAGAAGAGCCACGTTGTGAGACAGTGATTGCTGCAGTCCAGGGCTCCCTCAGCAGCAGAAGTGGCCCTTTCCTTCTTTGCTACTGACCCTGTGTTCAGTAGCTTCAACTTCCCTTGGCAGGGAACCTCCTCTCATTTAGTTGGGACACGGTATTGTGAGCTTGAGGTGCAAGTTTCAAATTTGATGCCAGTCTGACTTCCACCTGGCAGCAAAGGTTATGAAATGGATGTAATGAGTGGGTGGTCTTTCAGGAATTACATATTTTTAATTATTATGTATAATACTTCATGCTATTTTTGAGTTACCTGTAAAATACCTAAGAACTTGATTCTTGTTTATACAGTGTGAAATACTTTGAAATTTCTAATTTGTTCATAGTTTTCTAAATACAGCCTAACTTGGCAGCCACATTGAGCCTGTGCTCAATACATGTTATACTCAATATTTTGTTAGATGTATGTCAGAATTACCCGAAGTGCTATGTTTATAGGTTTTATAGGTGAAGGTAGCCACCTTATATACAGATACTAAGCAAATTTATTACATATATTTTTTCAGTTATTTTAGTCAATAACCCAGTTAACTAGTATTCCACAATAGTGTGACATGTATTTGTTGATCTGTAGATTGCAAGGTTTATTTATGCAGAAAAATTGAATGTTTTAACTAGCCATGTGAGTTATAATAAAAAAAAATGTATTTATTTTAGAACAACCAAATTGCAAAACAGGTTATGCCCATTTAAAAAAAACAGTGTACACAGAGGCATGTTTATATAAGTCACATAGTGCTAAATACTATGTAAATGGCTTTTATACAAATGTAAATTATATATAATATGGCTTCATGGATTATATTTACATTGGTAGAAGGCTGTCTTGGCACAATATGACTTCTAGTTCAAATATGTTTGGAAAAACATATACCACTTTCAATGATGTCTTGTTATTTAATTCTAATAGCATTGTAATTTTAGAAAAATGGTTTTTCACTGTTTGTTAACTTGTAAATACTTCTGCTAGCTTCAGATTCTGGAAGGCTGTGCTTCATTATTTTTAATAGGAGAAATTATGTCTTACTCAATGTTGTATAAAGTTGTAACAACACAGTGTGACTTCTAACATAATTCCTGCCTTGTGCTATCAATTTTTTTAAGGTAATATTTTATTAATTGTACTCCTTTTTTCTTCCAGCTGACAGCACGATCACTACCTTCCATACAGTCTGATGAGAGACTTCAACCTCTGCTTAGTCATCTCAGGTAGTATGAAGTGAAAGCATGAGTATATTCCTTCATACAGATTAAAGTAATTGTTTTGGTAGAATGCCTTAGGTACAGGTTTTTTACAGACCTCATCTGTGTGATTGACTTTAACTGGAAAAAAAACCTCAAAAGTAACCCTTCAGCTTCATAGAAGCTTTATAAATGACATGGAACCTAATTTATAGAACAAGTGTTGCTTCTCAGTAACAAAAATCAGTTGTAGTTTTTATAAAGTTTTTTTTTAGAGCAAGTGCAAAGTTGTTAAGCTTCTTTATGAACAAAACAGGTTCCAAATTACAGTGCTCAGAGCATGGGCCTTCCTTGTTGCAAATATTCTATGCTGTCTGCTCTTTTTGTGAGATTTTGTTGTCATTGGTGAATGGAGTACTAATTTGTTCTTTTAATGGACCTAAGTTGATTGCTGAAAGTGTGAACCATTAGAGTAAATAGTTTGCCTCCCTCTTAGTGGTATGAGTGTGTGTGTGTGTGTATAGATGTATATATGTCTATATATATATGTATGTAAGCTTTCTACTTTATTTTTAGGAAAGGCTAAGCACAGGTCTCTTTCTTTTATACATGATTGCTTTTTACCACTTTATATGGAAGACTTTTCTTCCTATGGTAGTATGCAAAAAGACAAGGTCCATACAATTAGAGCGAGCTGGTTTAGAATCATGGAATAATTTAGCTTGAAGTGAACCTCTGGAGATGATTTAATCTAGCCTGTGCTCAAGGCAGATCTGGTTAGATCAGGTTGCTCATGTGTTTATTTTTGTAGAATTTTTAATGTCTCTAGGGATAGAAATTTACTTAAATATTGGATGTCAGTAAAAAAAGCTGTTTTTGAACACATACAGCTTAGCATTAAGATCAATGAAATGATGCTGGATGAATTGGAAATGGAAGTGTTGAGGCTCTGTCATGGCAGTACTGCATGGCAATTGGGATGCAGATCTAGTTTGCTAGATCACGCTCCTTGTTTTCAATGGTGTTGTACTGCTTGACCTATCTGTTCCCAAAACCTGACATTTTATTTTGATTTTAAAAAGTCTCATAATTTTTATTACATGGGAAGAGTTTTATGTTTTGTTGTTTTTAGTGTAAATCAGAATAGGAAAAATAGCTTTCATGGTATCTCTGCTTATTTACATTTGATTGAACTTAGTTCAAGAGCAAGGAATGAAAACGAGGATTGCAGTGTTATTGTTACTGTTACATAGCTGGGGGTACTTCTGAATGCCAATAACATTCCATGATTTTATTACCCTACATCTTAATGGGATTGTGAAAAATACGCCTCAGTGGTATACCTTTCTCCATTTGAAGATCAAGAGCAATTAAGTTAGCTTTTCATAAACTGTGCTCTCTAGGAGTGATGCCTAAGAAATTGAAAATTTCTTTTGATGTATACTCTGCATCTATATAAGTGAAGCAGTCCTTCAGTATCTCACAGTAATCAGTCCTGTCTGTGCTTTTTTTTTAAACACAGAAAAAGTTCCAAAAAAAGCTACTTTAACAGGGATACTGTACCCCACATTTATGCTAACTGTTATTTTTTGTACATTCTTGTGTCACCTTGGGTATGTATGTTAATTCAACTGGTAAATCACTTCCATTTTGCTTTTTGAAAATGGAGGGACTGTTTCTGGTTTGTCAACAACTGAAAAAATTATACAAATGCTTCCAAGTTCCAAGTGCTTGGAAGTTCCTTTAAAATGAACAAAATATATCAGATCTTGCAGCTTGAAAAGCAACCTCTGGCAGTGAACAGACAGGTGACCAAATATGTCATCTTTGTTATTTATTTCTGTGAATCTGTGATTCATTTTGCTTCATCTTGCTCATGAGAAAGGAGAATATTAGCTAGTTGTAGATTTTTCTTTTGCCTTCATTATCTGAATACGTAGAGCAGTATTTTATTTTTGGCATATGTCAATAGACCTCTGTCAGGGAAGCAAAAACTTAGACATTAATGAAAAGAGCATACAATTGAAGGTTACAGAGCATTGTTTAGTTTTTAGTGCCCCACACATGCTTTGGCACCTCTTCATATCTTACAAATTAGCTAGTCCTCTGAAAAGGTGATTTTACTGTGGATTATGTCTTCATAGATATTTTAACCCATGCCCATTTTTTAAAAGGAAATAACATGTATTTTGTAACTAGATGATTCTAGACTAAATATGTATTTTGTCTGTTATCTGGTACTCTTTTTATTCTATTCTGTTTCATTGGTGCTTTCTAGTACCATTTGTACTAGATCAAAAAAAAGAAAACATTTTCAGTGAAAATGTTAAAGTATTTGATGCAAGATTGTGTTTAGGGATTTCACATGCTCACAGTAGGCTACAAAGAGATTTAACTTGCTGAAACTTTAACAATTTAATAGAGATAGAAACTTAATATCTAAATGTGTGAGAAGAACACTTTTGCAACTCCTGCTTTTTACGGGGTGTACAGGCTTGTTAACACTCTACTGTTTAAAATACTCAGCAGGAGTAATTTCAGATGGACAAAACCCACTGTATGTAATCCCATCATGCCACTATAGGACTGGGTCTATACGTGAATTGTAGGGAGAAGCTGAGTTGACTTAGTTTAGTCTGGTGAAAAAGAAGCTTCAGATAGCAGCCTACAACTGTTTGAAGGACAAACTACTGGGGGGAAAAATTAAAAACTCAAAAACTGAAGAGTAACAGTAAATCTGAGATGGCCTTTCCTGCATTACTGACATATCAATACAGTTTAAGTCCTAGCCAAAATAGCAAAGGAATTTATTTGCATGGGCTGTCTCATCTTTCACTCATACTGCAAAGAAGCCACTTTTGAAAGCTGAGCTATGTTCAGGTAACCCTACACTACAGCGGAGACAGTCACACAGACATTGTCACCCAAGTAATTTCAAATTAAATACAAGCATCTAATGCCCAGCTTTTACATATAGAGACTTCTTGAATGAAGATATGTGCAGGGCTGCAGAACAGGCCCAGGGAAATGTTTACAGCAGAACCCAGAACCCAACCAAAGACAAAAGTTGACAGGACAGTATTACAGGCAATAAAGTAAACAGGGGCTTTGGATGCAGATTATTGGTCCAAAAAGCAGGTTGCAAAGTGTGGGTAAGAGCAAATTTCTTTGTGCAAGAGGGATTCTGTAACTAATTTACAAGGATCATATCTTAAGTCTTTTGAAGGCCTGCAGATTTTAACTCCAGAAAAAAGGGCATTTTGCTAAATGACAATACCAAGTGCAACACTGTTCTGTGTATTCGTATACGACCCCTCAGCTCTCCTTTCTGATAAAGGGAGAGAGGGTTTCTTTGCTATGTTTGCTCTAATGTTGGCTTTATGAGTCCTAATTACTTGTTTTCTTGTTTTTGCCTGATATGAAATATTTGCAGCCCATAACTGCTAAATTATTTTCTTTCTAAATTTGTAAACTTAAAAATATTTTGGAACTGCTTTAAATGATGCCATACTGTTTGCTTTCTTTTTCAGCCATGCTTATGTTGGCCCAGATTACAGCGTCCAAAAGAACACTGGAAAAATTTCTCTAGACCAAATCGATGCTGTAAGTTGTGTTTCTGGAGTTCTATAGGGTGTTGAAGTATAACTTTTTAAATTCAAGTACTGTATGTACAAACAAAATAGAAAGCCTTTATCTTCTTTTTATTCATATTTGCTTTGTAACTGTTGAATGAAATAGCATTAAAGTTCAAAATGGAGCAGAATTAACTGAAAATGCATCTAATCAGGATTCAGACAGAGTGAAGTTCACTCAGAGTGAAATGCTTAATTTGCTGTTTAATTTTGTGTACTTTCACAAATATCTAGCATAATTATAAACAGAATTTAACAAAATTTTCTTATTTAACAATCTTGCAAACTATGATGTTTAGTTTATGATTACTGTGTTAGTAGTATTAGTCTTTTCAATGCTGTTTTTTGATTTTTGACTTACAGGAGGGGTTTTGAAAACAAGGAAGTAAATAAAATGGAAGTAAAACATGGGATGTAAAACACCATGCATGAGTTGTGCAGAGACGATTAAAAACATAACTGCTTTATCTGAATTTTAGGAATTGTGTGTTTTCACCATCCATCTTAACCAAGATAGTGTTTCTCTGGCAGTGAATGAAAATCCCCTCCCCTTCCCCAATCCCCCAAAACTCTATCAAAGGCCACTTTGCCATTCCAGATGCTAAAATAAATCAGAGTCAGAAATACTGTAATGCAAGTGTGGATATATTTTTCCTGACAGCAATTAAACCTGTGTTGCTCTGTAGCTGGAGACAGTCTGATACCACCACCTGTATTACTCTGTCCTCTGGATTTAGTTCTTCAGGTGGTTATTGAATTGGATAGTTTACGGACTCACTGGTGTTACTAATTCAGTCCCAAGGCTCTCTGTACATGCATCTTTTCTTCCAGCCATTGGCATTTTCAAATGGAGCTAATTAATAATCACAGTAAACATATATCCTACACATTAAATGATCAGTGTGGCCTCAACAGCAATCCTTCTCTTGTCAGCTGTCTGTGAAGTCGTTCCCGCTCTGCATGCGGCAGCTGCACAGAGCCCTCCGGGACAGCCACCACCTCCGCCACGGGGGCCGGATGCAGTACGGGCTCTTCCTAAAGGGCATCGGCCTGACGCTGGAGCAGGCCCTGGAATTCTGGAAGAAGGAATTTATCAGAGGAAAAGTGGATGCAGACAAGGTAATTCAACGAGTATCTCAAACATATCTCAATACGTGAATCTGGAGATGTAGTTAATGTGTACATTGTGCTACCGATCTGAATGGATGCTTTTTGAAGTAGATGATTGGGCAAAAGGTACAGTAATGTCTTTTAAAGGTAGGTGTGTTTTTTTCTTTTTTTGTTCTCTTTGCTTATAATTTTAGTCATTTTGTTAGGTATTCACCTGAACTATGGGTAAAAAAGGCAAGCCATAAAGAGGCTATTTATAGATACAGACTAGAAAAATCTTACCAATTAGCTACTAGGAAACAAGTGTCCTTTATGAAATACAGGTACTATGTAACTAAATTAATTCACCAAGCAGACAAGTGACCAAAACCAGTACTGTCTGAAAGACAAGGTTCGCCTTTTTTTGTTGTTTAATTAAAAAAATATTAATTGGGCAGCTCTGTGTGAAGTAGTCTTGCCTCAGCAGATTTACAGTTGAAGCATGAAAGAAGAAGTGGGGACAGAAGACGTAAGATTATGTTCAAGGAAACAGTAAGAAAATACTATTTAGTACAATGGGAAGTATTACTGATGTATTTGTCATTGGCCTCACTCTTGCCAGTATTTCTGAGAGTGTTGTGGGTGAGGAAGATGTAATGTCTAATTTTTGGAGGATTGTGAACTGCTCCTTATCTTGAACAGCTCAGGTGCAATGAAGCAGGCTTCTTCTCATTGTTCTCTGCCTGTCCTGTGCTATGTGTAAGAGCTGAGTTTCAGACCTTATCTCAGTTTTGGGTGGGGTATGATACTTCATATTTAATATTGTGAGATCTCAGCTTTCTGGAGTACTGTGAAGTATTTTGGAGTGCCTGGTAGACAATCTTTCATTACCTTAGGTTCTCTGGGCCATGGCTATTTATACAAGATACAAGGCAAAAAATAAAGTCAGCTAAAATGAATTATGGTAAGTATATCTCTTTCAAGACCCAGAAGATAGACCAATTTGTCTGCAAATTTTTTGGGAAGGAGATAGTGATTTAATATGAACTGAATGAGTATCTAAACCTCTGTTTATCTAGTTCCTTAAATGTGATGTGATTTAAAAGGAGATAGGTAGTTTGTTAAAAAAACCTTTCAAAATGTGTTTTTGTACAAAGGTCTTAAGAACATCTCTGAAGAGTGGCAGTACATTTTGAAGTGGAATGTTTAATTACTTAATTACTTAATGTTTAATAACTTACTTAATGCTTAATAACTTAATTACCAGTTATTGGGTTTATGTGGCCAGGTTTTGGTAGTGGATGGGTCTACAGGGTTAGGTTCTGTGAGAAGCTGCCAGAAGCTTCTCCCGTTGTCCTACAGAGCCAATGCCAGCTGGCCCCAAGAGGGATGTGCTGCTGGCCAGGAATGAACCCATCAGCAATGGTGGGTAGTACCTCTGGAAAAACACGTTCTGGAAAGGGGGGAAAACAACCCTTTCACAGTAGCAGCTTCAGCCAGAGAGAGGAGAGTGAGACTACATGAGAGCAGCACAGCTCTGCAGACACCAAGGTCAGTGCAAAAGGAGGGGCAGGAGGTGCTCCAGGTGCCAGAGCTGAGATTCCCCTGCAGCCCGTGGTGAGGCAGCTGTGCCCCTGCAGCCCATGGAGGACCAAGGTGGAAAAGAGATCCTCCTGCAGCCCAAGGACGACCTCATGCCAGAGCAGAGGGATGCTTGAAATAGGCTATAACCCAGTAGGAAGTTTGTGCTAGAACAGGCTCCTGGCAGGACCTCTCCAGGACATGGAGAGAGAAGCCCACACTGGAGCAGGTTTGCTGGCAGGAGTTGTGACCCCACAGGGACTCACACTGGAGCAGGCTGCTCCTGAAGGACTGCTCACCATGGAAGGGACTATGCTGGAGCAGTTTGTGAAGAACTGCAGCCTGTGGGAAGATTGAACATTGGAGAAGTTCATGGAGGACTGTTTCCTGTGGGAGGGACTCCACTCTGGAGCAGGGGAAGAGTGGAAGGATTCCTCCCCCTGAGAATGAAGGAGTGGCAGGAATGTGTGGTGAACTCCCATTTCCTTCTGCCTGCTCCGCCTGTGGGAAGAGGTAGAGAAAACCAGAAGTCACACCTGGAAGTCAGGAGGGATGAGGGGAAGGTGTTTTGGGATTTATTTTTATTTCTCATTTCTCTCCTCTGATTTGATTGGTAATAAATGACTGTTCCCAAGTTGAGTCTGTTTTGCCTGTGACAGTACCTGGTGAGTGATCCCTCCCTGTCCTTATCTTAACCCATGAGTCCTTTGTTGTGTTTTCTCTCCCCCTTTGACCTGAGAAGGGGAGTGATAGAGAGAGTTGGGTGGGCTCCTGACATCCAGTCAGGGGCAACCCATAAGACTAGTTGAATTCAGGAAAATCCAGAATTTTCAGTTGCCATATCTTGTGCTTAAAGGAACTGAAAGAATAAAAACAGGTGATTGCAGTATAACAGTAACAGTATAAAGACACACATTTGTTATTTCTGTTTTCAAAAAATACTGTGAGAACACATCTGATTCCACCTACTTGTGCTTTGACCAAATATGTACATGCACATGTATGAAGATGTGTATGCACCTTGGATCCTGTTTTCAGTCACAGGGTTATGACTTTCTACTACGGAAAATCATCTCTGTTGATAGGCCCTAGAAATAAATGAAGTTTCATGATCCTGTGTTTAGTTTCAAGAGTTAAAAAGCACATTGTGAATCAAACAAGGAGTTTGGTTACTGCATTTTTCACAAGCAGGCTGTTACTTCCATGTAATTTTGGTCCTTTTCAAGTTCTAGATAACCAGCTTCAAACTGGGATAAAAAAGAAAACTCATTTTTCATGCCTCTAACTGAGGCTGGTGGCCTGTGGTATTTCACAGTAGTGTCATACAATGTTTAATGTCCTGAAAAAAGGAAGATTAATACAATTCTTATTGCTATTTTCTTCATTTGACATTTTTGTTTCCTGGCATTCATGCCATTGTTCCTTTCCTGTAGAGTGGAGATAATTAATTACACTGTTTCATTTTACTGGAGCATTGTGAAGATATATGCATGATACTTTGTAAAGATTAAGGTTAATCATGTATTACCTACTGACTCTCATATTGCAAAGAGAGAGTGTTCAATTTGCTGGAAATGGTTATGATTTCAAAATTGTTTGTTCATTTTTGTCTTTAATAGCTGTAACATCTATGCCAGTTCCCAATCCTAAGAATTCTTGGCACACAACTCAAGTCTTCAGCAGGAAGGAAGTTACCATGAACGCATTAGCAGTGAGCTGGCTAAGCATGGTCTCCAGGCTGAGCATAGGCATATGGACAATTTGCACCAAAAACAACTCCTCCTGTGCTCTGAGTAACTGATTCACACATACCTCAGGGCTTATTGATAAAAACACTGTAGAAAGTTTTTAAGAAATTATATTTTGCCTTTAGAGAGGAATCTGTGAAGTATGAATGAAGTGTGAAACCATGTAGTCAGTGGGAAAAAAAATCAAGTAACAGCTACAAAGAAAGTGCTGAAACTGGTAGAGATGCTCTCTTGGTGGGACGGGGGAGGGAATGGTCATGTATTGGCATGTTCACAACAAAGTCAAATGCAGAATGCAAAATAAAACATTATCTAATTTAGGCACTGCAATTAAAATTACTCTGCAAATTGCTAGGTTAAGAGTGCCTAAACGGTAAGTGGTTGTTGTTCAGATGAAAGGATCAGCTGCCAAATAGGAGTAGATGCATTACTTCTGACTGAATGGTTGTGCCAGTTGGCTTTATAACTTCAGTGTTATTTCAAGACTGCTTTGTTTTTTCTATAAATTGTAATCTTACTCTAAACAGATACTGATTCTCATAGAATCTTTCAATATTCTTGCTTAAAAAGTAGCTCCTGATCCTGTAAAAAAAAAAGGGGAGGGGCAAGATGTAACTCCAGTGTGATTTAAAATACACAAAGGTAATAAGATGACAAGATAAATTACATAATTGGAATACAGATGTAAAAATGCTTTCATAGTTGAAAAAAAAGTCCTCTAACAGAGATCATTGTAGTGGAGATTGCTACTGTTTTCAGATACTTTTGTATGATTAACCTGTGAATGTGAAAAGGAGGAGTTGAAAAATAATGCAATATTTCAAACAGGAAAGAAGGAATGCAGAATCAGTTTCTTTAAGGTGTTACTCAGTTACATCTTTAATTAATAGCCTGGATCTGAGGTTTTGATACAGATGGAAGGCTTTAAGGCAACCCATCACTTTTTGCTTTCCTTTGTTATATATACTTGTGATAAGTTCTTTTTCTTAACAGTGGTTGGTGTATGGTAGTACAAAATGCCCTCTTCTAGTACTCTGATTTTTTACCACTTTGTGCAGAAGTAACAGTTGCTAGTTATACACTTCTGTGTTGAAAAGTAATTCCTTTGATACTGCAGTTTGATACTGCACTGGTTTTTATTATTGTTGCATATGCTATTGAAGTGCATCTTAAAATTGTGCAAGAGCGTGGGGGTTTATTTATTTATTCAGTAACTCTCCAAAACTGAAGTATTACTACATTTACAAAATTATAGAGACAGCTTTCTTGTCCTTGTGACTTCTTGCAGAAAATGATACCTGGCTCTTTAGCCTGTGTTTTGGGGCTCTTTCCTCAGAGACATGGTGGCACTCAGGCTGGCAAAGCCTCTTACTCATCCTGACTCAGTGTTCCAGATTAACTCACTGTCGTTTCATAGGGCACGTGGTTTTCTGTCGTGGTTGATTGCAAGTGGCAAGGAGCAGGTTGTTTTCTAGTTGTCTGAGTGCACCTCTTCATCCCTTCCCGCTAGTGGAGGTCCTCATGACAGGTGTTTTGCTGGAAGAAGGAAAAGGAAAATTTACACGAATTCAACCTTGCTCAGAGTCTGTTGTTGGTAAAGAAGCAAACCCTTCACATTGAAGCTTTTGAAATTCAGCAGATTATGAATATATTATGTTTCTTCCACACATGGTGATCATGTGGAAGCTGAGGACAGATAACACGACAGCCATATACTGCATCAATATGCAAAGGAATATGTCTCTGACTCTTAAAAAACAGTGAAACTTTGGGATAGAGATACATTCCAATGAGATAGCTCCAGTGACTTTATTTTCCTGGCTCTTTGATTTCTTTTCCTAATGATCTTAGGAGGTTATTGAGTCTGGATTCAAGAGTGAGCCTTTACCTTGATTGCAAACAGCTGGTGATGAATGTTTCTACCAAGGCCAACCAGAAATTCCATGAGGGGGAGCTTGGACTAGAGACCTGCTGAGGTCCTTTCCAGCCTGAATTACCCTGTGATTCTGCAGACAGGGCTGAATCCAGATAAGAAGCACGTGTTTGTGAGAGCCAGCCACTAGAGGGAGACAAGATAGTACGGAATAAAGAAATGTATAGATGTAAATTAGAAGTATTTATGCTCTAATGCTTTGTAAGTCTACCCAATTATATTATTTACAAAGCCCTGTGTATTTAAAGTAGAATAGAAGTAGGCACTTGGCAATCTTCAGGTCAGTGCTTCTAAGCACATGCAACTATCCCCAGTGGAATTTATAATGCATGGATGATGTGGTGGTTCTTTAAAACAACCTCCACCTGCTCAAATCCTCAGGAATATTTTCTCTGTCAGTCAGTTGGTTACATTTCGTTTTGGTATTTTACTTTGTCATTTCTTAGAGATTTGAGGGTTGTTTTGCTCTTAGATTTATTTTTTTTATTACTTGCCCCCCTTTGTATTAGGTAATTTTAGGAATGTTTTGATTCATAATTCAGAAAAGGATCTTTATTCTGTCACATTTTTAATTATAATTCTCTAATTTAATGTTATCTGCTATTTTTATTCTTGAATTATTTAAAGTTTACAGATCTGCTGTCTAGAGTGACATTTTGGACAGCAGGCCACAATATTTAACATCTAAGAGATAAAGATAAAATTGAAATCCCTTCATATGGATTAAAATCTCATTTTAAAAAAATTGTACATCAGTAGTACATTAATGTAAATAGATGGCCAGGCTTGAATTCTCCTGAGATGTATGAAGACTAAAATAGAACTTAAAGAAAATGTTGTTTTCTCTTCTAGGATATATAAAACAAAATTCTGATAAAAGTGCAGGATAAATTGGCAGTAAGGTCTTATTTCCTGAATTCTGTAGCAGTGGAGAACTAAGTCATGGTAACAAAATGTTGATATAGTAAAGAATATTGTTGTTACTTTTATTGGTTATCAGGGGTCTAGATATTTACATTATTGATTAAATTGTATTTTTGTGTTAAACTTCCCATAAAATCAAAAAGATTTGTTTCCTTCCACCAATGACTGTAAAAATTAGCTTCAGTAGAACCACTTACTATCTGTATTTGTCTTGGACTATTTGGAATTTATGATTTCATACTCTAGTTGTAGTGAAATAGGACATGTAAAGATTTTGAGTGGATAATTTTTATTGTGTTTTGGCAAAATTACATTCCATTAATATTATTGTATGTTGAATGGCTATACTTACGTAGTATAAAGTAGAAATACTATTATGGTATGTTTCAAAATGTGTTTTGTATTCTACAAAGTTAGCTCTTGAAATTCCTTTTATAGGCTAAAAGTGATTTAATTGTCAGAAGAAACATGAAAATACATTTTTCATTTGCACAACTCATTTTTATTCCCAAACTTACAGTTTAATTTACATTAAACCTTATCTTTTAATGCAAGTTCAAAGACAAATACAGTAATGTGCAATTGTTAGGGGTGTTTGAAGACAGTAGGTGGTCCAAGGCCTACATCCTCAGCACGTAGGCTTGAAGTAAAAATTAATATTTAATTTTAATTTTAACCCCAAGGTAAAGAAAATAAAGACAAGTCTATGAAATCAGAGTATTTGTGCATAACTGCGAAGTGACTCAACCAAGATGTTGAGTTGTATGTTGAGATGGTTGTTAGGAACTGAACAGCCTCTGAGACAGTGATACACTTAACACCAAGTTAAAACGTTAGTCATGTTAGTTTCCAGAAATCACCTTAGTTCCAGTGAGTCAAACATCAGGAGATCTACTCTTTTCATACAACTTCCTTAGTGGTATTTTTGCATACAAATTGAAGCCTGGAGCAGAACAGGTGTGTTGTTCAAATGGGACATAACTGTTTTTGAAGGTGATATCTACATGAAGGCAGATGGCTGCTGAGATCAATTAGCTGCCTTGATCTTGGCTGAAGAGAGTGGTCTGGAGGCCCTCTTGTATTTTAATAAGCAATATGCAGAACAGGTGTTTTGAGTGAATTTGTTTTATAGTAAAAATCTAGGCATGAGAATTAAGAGCATGACTTCAAGCTGTGAATGCATGGATTGCTGGTGTTACATCTAAGTCAAGCTGAATTAGTAGTATTCTTGTTGGTTGTAGCTGGGAAAAGATTTTGTTTTGTTTTCCTTTGGCTGTGGTAGTTTGCTAATAAGCAGTGAGGAGCTAGATGTAAATAACTGAAAATCCTGAGAGCTTATGTTGTGGGCAGCTATTTTTCTTCACCATTTGGTCCCATATGAATGGTTGGAGCTGAGCCTGACAACTAGGATTTTCTTGCAAAACCTCTGTGATCTTGCCATGGAGTTTAGAATCACAGAAACATAATATCCTTCTTTAGCTGAATGGAAATAAGCTTCAGTGACCATTAAAATTAGGTTGGTTTTGGCTTTATGGCTATCACAGTATGTGTGCTAAGTCTGTGCAAGATTCATTAAAAGTTGTGTTTTATCTGAGGGAATTTGTCCTTTGTGTCCTCCGTGTCCTGTGTGTCCTGTGCACATTTGCTTATGCTTGCTAGCATTCTATTCCCTTCTCTTGTGGAGTGCTTCAGAATTTTGAAAGGTCATCTGAGCTCTGTTGGTGTATTACTGACACACTGGTCTGCATGGTTTGCTTTTGTCAATTTGTTTTGTGTGCCTATTGACTACAGCAGTAGGAAGGAGATCTGTAATGGGTTCTGGAAGTGAGAGGACTGAAAGCATGCTCACAGGGGCTGCATTTGATTGTATTCCAAGAAGGAGGGTACTTAGGGACATGGCTTAGTGTGGTGGAATTGGCAGTGTTAGGTTTATGGCTGGACTCAAAGGTCTTTTCTAACATAAATGATTCTATGTTTCTGTGATTGTACTTGAATAACTTCTTGCAGAATCCTGTTAAATTCTGCCAAATCATAGGAAGGAACTGGGATAAGATTCCTTACTCGCTGTATCAAAAGTAGAGATGATTAGCAATGCCTGTAAAGATATAACCGTGGCTAGAGGGAAGTCCCTATTAGCATTGTCAGTGTTACTTGTGTTTCGTCTTGTGTACACAGTGATTCTGGAAAGACTGCAGAAAATTAGCTCATCTAATCAGAGCTAGAGATAGCTGTGTGCTTCCTGTTTAATTAAGCATCGTGAGATCAAATCAAAATTGTTTAAAATTGTTTGCATCAGATAATAATTTTTATTAGGACTTAGATACAAATAATAGTATGAAATTGCTGTCATTAAAATAACATGCCATGTTGCATTTGTGGATGTTGCTGCCTGATATGATTAATAGTACAAGTTTTACAAAGCAATTGATACCATTTCTGCTTTCCTGATGGATAAAAAATTCTGACTTTGCTGCAAAGAGATTTATGAGTAACATCTACATTGTTCACAGTCCTCACACAAATATGTGCAAGTTTGTAGGTATTGCTGCTCTAACCTCTTCACTAAACAAAAACATACAGACTTGTTCTGTGGCTGTTTTTCATATAGTTTGTTTTGGTTCCAAATTAAATGAAACACATCATAATTCCAGTTGACACATAAGAAGTCAGATGATGAAAAATCAGATGTCAATATAAGATTAGATATTCCACTTATTTTAGGAAAGTAAGATGAAGTAATTTTTTTTCACCATTTCTGCCCATGTGCTATATATGTAACCATCACTAAAAAGGTACTGTTAACTTACAGCTTTATGTAAACAGAAATATATAAATAAACATGCAGACCACTTCCAATGGTAGATGCTGCACCAGTTCCTTTTGGCAGGGGAATAATCTGTAAATTCACTTGGTACTGTTTTCCTTCAGTTTGTATTATAATTTGTTTTTTGACTGACATGTTGGAAGTTATGAGCACTAGAAGGAATAAAAACAAAGCAAACCCTTACTTTTTTACCTTTTTCTTGTAGGAATTTATTTTACTTTAAACAGTGTTGCCTGACCTTTTAAACCCAAGGTGCTTACAGGTTTGTCAGTGAAGTTAAGGATGCTAAGGAGAAAATGTCTTTGGGACATAATTATGTTTTAATTATGGCCTGTAGCTAATGTAGATGCATATTAAACTCAACCATATTTCTGTGTATTTCCCTCTGAAACTTCCTTTTCTCAAGCCTCAAATTAAAAATCAGCATATCAGTGTCTCTTACAGTTACCTAAGCTTAGGAACATTGACAAAAATCTGTTTTGCTTTCATTTTATAACTTTTTTTGATAAGACAGTATTTTTGTTATAGAAACTTCTAATTAAAAAAGCAGTTTTTGCATAATAGATTCAAAGTCTTAAAGCAGTATTTCTTAAATGAAATGGACCTGGTATAAAACCATTATTTTTTGTCATATTTTTGTTTCATGGGTGTTATTCCAGTGGACCCCAGCTGAAGATGAGGCACTAGAAAACACTGAAGAGTATTAGACTGTAATGTACATGAAGGCTGTAGTGTGCACATAAATATTTGAGGAATCACAGTAATAAGTGATGGTAAAAATGCATGCTCTTTCACTCCAAACTCAATCTCTTTTTCAGTTTTCCCAATTATTCTAGTTAAAGCTGGAACTCTGCAGTGTTTGTTGTGACGCCGAAGTTATGGTGGCATTTGCCTATGATTATGCACTTTAAAGTGCTTTAATTTGTAAGCATTTTTTAACCTGTTTAAAATATATGATTTTCAGTTTTTGTCTTCTGAATTACATTAAAAGGGAAAATTTTGGGCCATCTTTCAGCCTGTAACATGTCTTAGGGATAGAGAAGAGCTCTAGCTATAATCTCTCTTCCAGGACATTAACAGTGATGGCATAGTTTTAGTGATGTTTAACTGTGCTAGCTACCATAAAAAGAAAGAGGATCACTTTTTGTAGTTGTTACATATTAGACACAGAAATCTGTATTTAATAATCTAATGTGTGAGCTGGTTGTGATATGGTTCTTGCAGTGAAGAGAGTGAAAGCAATAATTATCTTTCCTGTACTAAAACTAATTTAGATCAGAATCTGCTCTCTAATGGCTTGTTTTATTCTCAGCAAAACACATTGCTGTAGATATTCCATGATGTAGTGTCTTTTTAGAACTGCGTGTATAAAAATGAATGCGGAAGCCAGACCTTTAATTTTCTAAGATTCTTTTTGTAGTTTTGAATCTCTTGTCTGTCTTGCACTTCATTATCAGTGTAGATGGACTGTACTTGTCAGAAGAGGTGTCTGTTTTATTGGCCCTCGCAGCAGCAGCAAGAAAGTCATTCCATGACATTTTAAGAAAAGAAATAGATGGATTTGCCAATCTGGCTGATAAATTTCTAAGTTCAGGGATGGTGAAGTATCTGAGTGTTACTAAATATAGAGCTTTTAGCAGACTCTTTTGAATGCCTTCACATACAGCTCCCTTTAACCATCTGCTGAAAAATACCCACAGCACATTGCTGCACACACCACTGGTAATGTATTTAAGCTCTTTGGCTATTTACCCCAAGTTCTGGAACAGGAGTTAGCAGTTTTTGAAGTGCAAATCTTTTCATACGTATCTTTTTATTACCTTCCAGGACAAGCTGAATGACACAGGAGGTGTCTTCCAGTTGTGTTCCTGTGCTTTTTGAACAGAAAAGTTTTGATAGAAATTTTTTTAATCTTGGTGCTCTTAGTTGAAATAATACTTTAAAATTATTTTATCAAACATTCAGGTATCCTGTGATTGTATAAACTGTTTTCAAAAACAAAACCCAGAATTCTGAATACTTTTGTTTGATAATGTCCATGTAGTTGGTGTAACATCATATACCTGTCATATTCAGTCTATATTCAGCCAGTAAGTCATGGCTGTATTTCATATTCAGTCATTCAGAAGAGCAGCATGTTGTATCAAATGTGCACTCTGCTGATATATCACAATAGGCATGATGTAAATAAAAATGTACTCTTGCTTTCAGAATTGATTTATTAACATTCTGCCTCATGTCTCTGAAATCTGTTGAATCTCATGAATAAAGACAGAACAGCTCTTCATACATTATTTGTTCTATGTGCAATTTATGTTTTGGAAATTTAATATATTGATTTAGGAAAAGGAAATTACTGTGATAGGGCTTAAGTATTTCAACATTATAGATATTAGTACTTCTTGAAAGAAAGTTGGATTCTGATTTTGGATGAAATGTACAATGCTATTTAGCTGTGAAACTGAATTCCACATAATGTGGTGTGTGCTAAGCTTTTACTGCTCCATGCATCCTTTCTTATGTCCACTCAAGGGGGAAAAACAAAATGTCCCTCAAATATGGTTTATTTGTGGGTTTTTTGAGGATTTGGATTTTTTTGTTAGTTTGTTTTCTGTTTCCCTGTTTTTCTTTTGGTCACCTGCTGTACATGTGGGAGTGGAGGCATATGGTCTTTATAGCAAGTTTTGCTGTTTAAATTCCAATTTATTTTCTTTTTCTATTTCATCTACTTAATGGAGTTGAATTTGGGGCATGAGAATTGGGGCAATACTAGTGAATTCTAACAAACTTTTAAAAATAACCCAATTACAGTAGTTGGGCTCCTTCTTGTACTTTTTTACCACAGTTATTTCCCTGTTTTTAGAAGTTTACAGCAGGCACTAAAAATGAGATGTGTGTTACTTCTTCTGAGACAGTTCAGAGCAGTCTGGTAGTAGAGCTTCTTTATTCTTCTGTTCCCATTTTCCTTGCAGTCAAGTAATCTTTTAGTAAAAAAAAAAAAAAAATAGGAAAATAGTCTTGTGTATTTTTGAAACAAGCTTTCTTTTGTTGAGTGCAGAAAGGCTCTTGTCATAATTGCAGTCTAGAGTTGAAATATGTCTTGATTATAGTGAACTTTGCATAAGACAGAATATAAATTGTTCTTTATATGTAAGCAGTTCTCTTTATTATGACAGCAAGGGCTGATACCTGGTTTTCTGCACTTCTGTTTGATCATTATCTTAAAATGAGATTTTGTCTTTTATTGCCCTGTTAATAAATAAAAAAATCTGGTTTTATGGCAGAGCTTTTAGAGAGAATGCCAGTGATCTTGAGCCAAACTATGCTATTAGGAGAGCTCCAATATCTAGTTTACTCTGTGTTCAAAAGGGTTGACAAACATCAACTATCCGTGTACTGTTTTGTGTTTTATTGTCTTGTTTTTGTCTTTCTTTTATGACTGCCTCAAAGAAGTTAAGTGTATATGTTTCTAGAGTAGACATAAGGAATACTTATCAGCCTGAGGAAATCTATTCATTACTCTGTCTCCTTAAAATTTTGTTTTAAAAATTATTTTATTTTTTTTTCCAATGATCAATTTATCTAGAAAATCAATTTGTTTTAATCTGCACTTATACTGAGGATTTGCTGACATCCTGAAATGTGTGATTGGGACTTAATGTCCTTTTGTTCTGTCACTGATCCTTGTCCAAGAGGTTAACCAAATCTCAGTAAAAGGCAGGGTTTCTTTCCACAGTTGTATGAAATTTTGATAACGTTGTCACTTTGGTTGAAGGGATGTTTTTCAGTCTAAGTCACTGAATCTCTTTGAGTGATGCTGCCACATTTAAAAATCTGAGGTTTAGGGTAAAATTCAAATAAAACTATAGAACATCATATGAGAGCATTCTTGCTTAGGGAATTGATAAGAGTTTGAATAAGCAGTAGGAAATTAGTTTTTGGACTTTGGGGCCCTGGCCAGTCTTCATCCATCTTTTCTGTGAATCTGTAATACATGGTGCTGTGGTATACATAAAAGTATGGATTTCTCTCAATTTTGATACAGACATACTGAATTTCTTTTCTCCTTGATGTACATTCTCTTTACACTAGGATTGTAAGCTGCCATTATGACCAAGAGAAATCTAGCCTTTATAGTCAATAGTGTCTAGAGAATGTTTTATTTAATGGGCCTTCAGGGCAAATGGAATTGCTCCCCAGACTCCTCTGATTGCATTGACCACCATTGACAATAATGGCAGATGTTGGAATTTAGATGTCTGGAGTGGAATCTTATTTCTGCAGATGCAGCCAGTTACTATTCTACTTCTGTATAACTTCACAGTCATCAAAATAAAAATAGAGAGAGGACCCCTGTCCTCCCCCCCCCAAATCACAATCATCCCCCCCAAACAAGCCACTAACTGTCCCACTGGTTCTTCCTCCCAGCTTGTGGTGCACCTCCTCGCTGGCAGAGCATGGGAAACTGTGAAGTCCTTGACTCAGAGTAAGCACTAATTATAAACAACCAAAACATCAGTGTGTTAACAACATCATTCTCATACTAAATCCAAAACATAGCACCCTACCAGCTACTCGAAAGAAAATAAACTATCCCAACTGAAACCATCAGAATAATTTAGATATTGCAGAGTTTCGAAGTAGCTAATAAAATCTTTTGTAGGTGACCAAGCACATGCCTGAGAAAAATCAAGTTGTTACAGAGACAGCTTTAAGATGTGTTGTGCTGATAATTTGATGCAGCGTCTTGAGGCAGAAGACAGCCTACTGTGGTTTATGTTTTACTCTTCCTGGTTCAAAGTCTTGGTGCATGTAAATGTGTGAAGAGATTGTGTACATAAATTGTATATTTAGCTAAATTATACTAAGGCAAGCTTAGACTGCTGTAAATGAAAGCCTGTGGTATCAGATTTTTGCTAGTTCATCAGCCACACACTTTATGCTCATATGGGTAGTATGCAAGGTGTTTGATATAAAAAATTTCTGATTTTCTTACAGCAGATGAAAACATCTCCAGAGCTAAGTGGTTCTTGCCTCATGTAGCTTGGAAATCCTGGAACTGGAGGGGAAAAGGTTTTTTATGCTGCTGTGAATTGTTCTGTGCTGACTGCTACACAATGTAGTAGTTTTCCAGTTCAGTTTTACGTGATGTCTCTGATCTGCACCTTTGAGGTAGAAATTGGGCTACAGGATGGTAATTTAGGACAAATTTTTGTTGTTGGCAGATAGAGAAGTATTTATTTGTGTTCCTAAATACAACTGTGCTTGCAAAAAGATAATCTTAAGTTGTGGTTATTTTAAGAATGAGCTTAAAGAAAGAAAAGTTGCTTGGATAAAGATATGCCAACTAAGCAGTGTCAACAGTAATGATTTGAGTGACTGCCGAGGAAATAAATGAAAAAGAGACGAACAAATTATTTCAGCAAATACATGACTATGTGTGATAAATTTATGGATTTGGAGCTGTTATCTATACAGGCTCAACAATTTTAGACAAGAAATTACCCAATGACTGTTTAAAAAAAAGAAGTGTTAAACCATTACTTCTTTGAATTTTGCAGACTTGGAAATAATCAGGTGGTCAGCCAAGAAGCCAGACAAAGTTAGTGTGCCATTTTGCTTAGTTGATAGACTTTAAATAAATAAATTTCCCAGTACTGTAAGGAATAGATGCATAAAATCTTATATGAATATATAAAAGTAGTTTTAACTGAAACATGAAAGTTTTGTGGAAACGTGAACCTGAACATACAGGGCTTGCAAGACCTGTCAGCAAATCATTTACCATCCTAATGGCATGCTGAATATCAGATTTGATAACAAATTTTATGAGGCACCTAGTTCTATTTACAGACACTAATCTGCAAATATGGCAAGTGATGTAAGGAAGGTAACTGTCAGTGATGACGTGATGCCCATTTTTCAGAGGCTGGAGTGCTTGGGGAATGTCATTTCTTGTAGCTCTCTTTCGAAAGTATATTGTTATATCAAAGTGATAATTATGGGGCAGACATGACCCATGCTTTCTTGCTTTGTCCACTGAAAACTTTCCTTCAAAGGAGAACATACACCTGCTAAATGGTCACTTTGAGGTACATCCTCATTCCATATCTAAACATCTTGTATGCATTTATATGATCAGAACTTGTTGAAAATAGGTTTTCCTGAAGTTCTGTCTGGAACATGGTAATCTGGTATTAGGCTGTACCAGTTGCAAATTTATAGCTTTTAGGTATCTATATCTATCCCTTTTTGTTTATACAATAATTTATGACTTGTATATCTTCTAGTGAAGGGTATCTAGTACAGTACATGTGTCTTAACTAACATTTATTAGGCAAATTAATCTGCATTACCCTGATACTCATGTGAATGTAGCACATAAAAGCAAAGTGTAAGCTCCTTGCTACAGTACACTTATCTATACCAGGTGAACTGTCTCCCAAGCCTCCTTGATTCTGACTTTGGACTACAGGTTTTGTCCCACTTGTCAGTACTAAGAGCTTTGTTTCTTATAGGGAGGAGTCCTCTAAGAAAGCCTCAGTGTCACCAGGATACCCAGTATCATCTTTAGTATATTCAGAATCATACAATCGACATCTCAGTTCATTACAACAAACACTGGTGCATAAGAACCTCAAAACTACCCACCTGTCTGGTCTGAAGTGCTCTGCTGCTGATGTCATGTGCATCCTACAGCCATGCCTAAAGGCTAGAGAAGTCCTTAAAACACTTTGTCTTCAGTGACCGAGTTAAAGCTTGGAAAGTTGACTTGCAGTTTTTTGAAACAAAAATTCACGCTGCTGCTAATGCCTAGACTTGCACGTTCCAAGATCCAAGTGACAATTTCTGATAGGGCTGCCTTTGCCTCAGCTTCTTGGCTTCAGTGTGAATCAGTTCATTGCTTAAACGAGACATATTTCTTAATCTCTTTCTCTCTTGCCAAAGCCATGGCCCATTCACCTCACACATAAATTATAAATGTGTTGCAGATTTTACAAAGCTCAGAGAGTTAAATTGAGGCAAAGTAAGTGAGATATTCCTGAGGTGGGCTTTTTACAGTTAAAAAGTTGCAGAGAATCCTTGCTGTCAAGTGTGATCAGCAATAGGTCATCTTAATAATGTAATGATCTTGCTTCAATATTACTGTTTCATAGTAACTTTTGGCAGTTTCTGTTGATATTTAGCACAGACTATGGTGGGATGTGTAGAACATACCCAGCTTTTTGATGAATCAATTTTTGGGTTTGTATTCTTTCGTTTCATCTCAGTGGAAACTGTCACGCAGAGTACAAGGGAAATGTACTTGCTCCTGCAGCATCATTGCTGTTTAGCAAATTCATATCCAGGTTCAATAAGACCCTCAAAAGTTCTTATAAAACCCTCAAAAGTTCTTATAAAAATCACCAAAAATTTTTAGTGATTTTTCAAATCACTTAATTTGTGTCTGACCTTTTACAGGTTGTTGCCATAATGCCCTTTTAGCAGATTGCAGTTAGAATAGATGGTGATAGTAGTTTTACAGGTTTTTAATATCTTTCTCTGAAACAGTTTAAAACCAAGCAATTTATAAGCAGTTAGAATGACCCTGCAAACACCTACATGCATGATATGTGTATAGTTTATTTTTTTCAAGGAACTTAAATTGAACCACTTCAATTTGGGGTGTTAGAATAAACGGGAAGGAACAGATCCCTCTGCCTTCTTGTTTCTGCAGATTTCAAACATGGCTGATTTTACTTTGGTGCTTTTTCTAGCAAAAGGGGTTGCTCCTTGTGGTTTTTTTCCTCTACACACACCCTAGGGTAATGATATTAGGAAAGAACAAGGCTGGCAATGGAGTTCATTCCCCACTGTACAAAGAAGGTTGTTCTGCAGGATGTGTTTTCTGTCATGAAATGCTGCAATTCATGGTTTCTTCCTGCTGAGGATGACCACACAGCCTGTCAGATATTGGCCCTGCTAAAATCCCGTTTCCTTGATCAATGCTAAGAAAAGCTGAATCACAAGGATGAGAGAGCTCTCAGTGAAGCATGTAACTGCACATGTGCCAACTTGCACCACGTAGCTGTGTTATTCTCTGCCATCTGCCACTGCAAAAACTCCTGAGAACCAAATGGAATTACAAGAAAGCAATGAGAAAAAATCCAACCTGTTCCAAGGCCGTGTTGTGTTATTATATAGCTGTTGTTTCTATTTACTGCAAGAGCTGCTTCTCAGCATAAAGTAATGAGTTAAGTACTAAAAGTAATTTCTGTGGGCATTAAGGCAAGTGATGTGAAAAGTACAGCTCAAGATTTTAGTATGCAGAACTGTTAAAGAGGGGTGTTAATTTTCTAGGAAACTAAGCAGTACATCCTGAAGCGTTCACAATTTGCTTTACCGTTGAAAAAAAAAATTTAGTCTAACTTATTTGCTTGCTCAAATATCCTTTGTTAAAAAGATGAAATGTGCTTTAATTCATATTTTGAAAAGGAGGAAAGATTCCACAGCTTCTGGGTAGAAGAATAGGTGGCTACAGGATCACAGATTCCATCTTCAGTTTAACAGGTTCATGCAGAGATTGGAAATTAAAATGCACACGTCTTTGTATTTGATCTTTGCTGTTTTTCAGGAGTAACCAGACCATTTGCAGCTCCAACAGGGGCAGCAGCAGGACTTGGCCAGCAGCAGCAGGACTTGGCCAGCAGCTGCTGGGGCCCTGCCAAGGGATGGGGAGCTGTTCCCTGGCCCTTCCGAGTGTGTGTGCACACCTAGAGAATGCTTTCTAAGCATGAGTTGGTGAGCCCAGCTCTGTTGCTAGAAAAAGTAGTGTTCGTTTGCTATTCAACCAACCAGTTCTTTTATCTCCTGAGCAGAAAGGTTGACTAGATGGGAAGGAGTATTCCCACCTGCTTGATCCTGCCTGCGGCTATGCTGGAAAACAAAATGCTGTTTTCTCTCTTTTCTTCCCCTTCCTGCTTTTTAAAAAGTCTTTTAAAGTAGAGTAAAGTCACTTTGTCAAATGCACAGTATGGATTAATTAGTCAATGTTTGTTCAGAGCTTTGGATGTCTTAAGCCTTATTAGGGATAAGTGCTGAATTGTAGTCTTCTTCATGCATTGACTAGATTGTGGGCAGCATCTTGATGGAGAATTTTTTTTACTGTTTGAGTCAGGTACAATTTAGAATTTTATTCTCAAAGTTTGTGCATATTTTTATACACATTTATCGTGTATATTTGTGTATTATGTTACAGAGTTTCAAGTAACTATATTTTCAAAAACATTGAAGTGTTTTATATAAAGAAAAATACATTTATGTTTCTATTTTGTTTTTGTCATCTTTAGGCCAGTCAAGAGGTATTCTTGGTATATCCTTGCCATTCATAGGTATATGAATATTCTGAAGTACTGTTTGGGCATCCACAGGCCAAATAGAGAACTACTTTTATTAGTAGAAATGAGAATATCCTTGCAGTAGTAGTGTTAGCAGTTGTATGTTTGAATGATTTTTCTCAATATCTTACATTGTCTTAGTAAAATACCAGAGTCAAAGTAAAAAAATTAATTTAAAGTGGTTTTTGAGAAGAAAACTTAAATTCTTATGGGAATTGTCTATATTTAGATGCAGAATTTAAGATTAATGCTAAAATTGTGATATGAGCAAGAGCAGAGTTTTTCCTTTTACCTACTGTCATATTTCTTTTTCGAGGTGAAGAGAGACTGAAGAGGTGTAATTCTAAATATGATGCTTCATTATTGTATCATATTTATGGTTTTTAGAACTGGAAGTTTGGTATTTGAACAAATGTTCCTTGATGTCTTACAGTAGCTTATGCAATTTAATGGAATCTGTATATTAAGTAATCTGATTCTACTATGGGTCACCTGTTACCATGTAAAAAATGATGTGAAGTCATGTAATTGAATGGTCTCCATAGGACTTATCTAAAATGATATATTGATAGCTTTGTGCTCAGGTGTCAAGATAAATGTTTGATTACATCTATATTACTTTAGAAGATTTCATTTTATTGGAGGAGTTGATAGTCTATTGGTAGACAAAAGAGAAAATCTTTTCTATACAAGCAAAGTATACTTAATTTTAGAATCTGAAGAATTGAGCTTCAGTGCTGAAGCAAAGTATAGGTGTAGCATTATACCTTGGGAGAACAAGAATGTGAACCTGAGTAAAGAAATCTGTATTTCAATTTTTTTTCCCCTGATCAGGCAATCAATGTATGGAGATTTGTGAAAGATTTTAAATTACCATGTTTTCTCCATTTAATAATATTGTGGGGTTCAAAATTTTTCCTCTTTATATCATCTTATCTTTAAAGCTATTACAGAATCAGCTGAAAAGACCTTAAATCAATGCAGTTTCTCACTTCTCTAGTGATGTCTGTAAAACACGTGTATGTACAAATTCAAGTTCATGTAATATAAACCCCAAAGCTAGCAGCAAGCAAATAGGTTTTCATTTTCCACAGTTTGAGTATGTTTGGAAAATTTATTTTGTTATTCAGCATTTCTATTTGCAGAGCAGATAGAATTACTGACCCAATATGTACGAATTTATTTTTCTGGTTTTATTCAGTTTGACAAAGGATATGCTTACAGCATTCGCCACAACTATGGGAAAGAAGGAAAGAGGACTGATTATACCCCATACAGCTGCATGAAGATTATCATGTCCAATCCACCAGGTCAAGGGGATTATCATGGTGAGTTCCTTAAGGGGAAAAACCCCAAGTGTTTGCAATCAGCAGAATCCTTTGGCTATAGAAGTTGTTCCCTCCTGTAGTCTCTTAAATTATGTACTTAATTTCCAGACCACAGTGGTCTTGAACTGTTCTCATTAGATCAGACTAAACTGCTGTTTTTATATACATTGTGTCATGCAGTTCAAGGAGACTTTAAATGTGCAGCTGCTTTAAGAAATGACCAGTTAGAAATGTTCTGAAATATGAATCAGTTGTACAGGAAGTCTGAAATTTGCTAGGGTGTTTTAAAAGCTCCTACAGCTGTATGACTAAACTAGTTCTGTGGGAAACCTGCACTGGCTTCACTTTTATCCTTGTACTAAGTCATTCATTCAGTTTTGTCTCAAAACTCACTCTGGGACAAAAAACGTCCACCATTACTTAGGTGGTGGAACTTTCTAAGGTACTTATAAAGTGATATTTTTACAATGGACTGTGCTTTTAAAGACCAGTTGCCTCTCATAACTTTTATTTTCTTGAGTTTTTTCCACAGCTATTAAATGTACCAATGCTATCATTGTTAGTAAGGAACTAACTTAAACCCTTTTCCTGTCAGTGAATGAGAATTGTGGCCTGTTTATGGAGGGATATTTTATGTGGCTCTTGAGCCTGTGGTGCCCTGATAACTCTGCAATAGAGTAATTATTTAAACAAAAAAAAAGTAAGCAATTGTACACATGGGTAATTAACTTTCCTATTAATAAGCTGTTAGACAATTAGGAGCAGCTTAGCTGGTCTCTTGAGTGCCTTACTGCACTAACTCCTGAGTAAACAGCCTTGTTTGTGAGCTTGCTTATTTTTTACTGTCAGGGTGCCCATTCCGCCACAGCGATCCCGAGCTACTGAAGCAAAGGCTGCAGTCATACAAGATCCCTCCCAGTGGAATAACTCAGGTAAGGCATATTTTGCTTGACACTTTCATTAATAAGGCACTGCTTTTCAATTTTACTTTCTCTTCGTGTCAGAATGCAATATGCAATTTGTCAGTGTGTAATGTGAAATATTTCTTCTTATAAAAGGTTTATACCAGAATTTTGGCTTTCTGGCTGCAGTGCTTCCACTGATGTGATGATTATTGTCACCACCTTTTATTGTTTAATATTATGAGTAGGTTTATTACTACAGTGAATACAATGCAGAACTTTTTACTATGATGTTTTACTGCACTGTGATTAGAAAAGAAGTTTAAATGAATCTGTGAGTGTATTAGTGAATTTATTTCATTCTTGCAGTGACTTGTGGATGACTACTGTGTAGTCAGTACACAAATGTAATTCTTTTCTATAATAAACTTCTAAAACCCATACATTCCTCATTATCTGTTGTGCCAACTTCCTCTGAACAACAAAAGCACAAAAATCACCTAATGAAATTAAACAGAAATTTTTATCAGCTTTTAAAAAATGTTAACTTCACTTGAAAATCTATCATATATAGCAAAAACAATGTAGGAATTGGAACTTTGAGATGTGTCCTGAAGAAATGTGACTCCCACTGCTTGCTCCAGCAAGAGCTTAAGGCAGTAAGAGGTTGTCATCATTTTCATTGAAGGAAGATGTACTGGTGATATTTAAGCTGAGACCAACGAGTTCTGTGTATTAACTGCCTGGAACCTGCTTTAGGTCCCTAGGAAAAACCTGCTTTAAGTTGTCTTTAGTTCATATGGAATGTCACCACTGTTTGTCAGGCATCAACAAACTATTGTGCTAGATAGAAAACAATGGGAAAGTTCCACTTAAAGCAGTCTCCCTTGGAAGGATTAATTAAGATACAAATTAAATGAGAATAGTTTTAAAGAGTTTATTGTTCACTCACAGGAATTCTTGACAAATTCTTGAAATACCCATATTTTTTCCTAGGAATGTTTTTTCCTTTTTCTTTTTTTCCCCTATTTTCTCCTGGTTCATATCAATAAACATCAATATATCTGACAGGCCCTAGAGATACTATCCTTTGGCTTTTTTTCCTTACATATGCATCAAGAATTGATGCTGGTCTGTATTTTTATCCTGCTAATCATTGGAAAGATTGGTGAGGATTTACTGGCTTAGATGCCTTGCTATATGTGTGGGTAGGATTTAGTAGAGGTTATTTCTTCAGCAAATTTGCACACTAAGGCAGTATCTTTGTATTTAATGTAGTTCCTTACTTAATGAGAATTGTGATTTTATTTTTGTGTGTATATGTGTTTAGGGTCTTTTTTTTTCTTTTGCAAAGTAGAATTTGGATTCACTAGGAGTCTTACATTTTCTTTTCAAAAGTGACTAAGAAAAACTGTCTCCATGAACATCTTTGCTCAGAAATGGACCTTGTCCTGCCCATGACTTTTGTGGATAAAGGACTCTTCAGTGTCCATTCCTAGTGTTAAACCAAAAAACCCATGAAACAATACACCCTCCATGCAAACCTAATAAAAATAAAATAAAATGTTGGCTTTAACTGGGTTCTCAGAAATTAATCAGTCTTTGAGATAGCCAGTAGGAGAAGAGGAATAAAATCAGTTCCCATCTCTCTCCAAGTTGTCATTATTGCTACCCCTCCTTGTTGCTCTGTTTGCAGGGTCCAGTAATGTTTGTGTGACTAATAAGAGTTCAGGATCCTTCAGTCCAGACTGTGGCTTTTAGGAGTCTTCTCTGATGCTGATGACAGTTGCTGAGTATCAGAAATGTTTTTTTTCCTTTAGCTCTGTGAATAGATGTAACTACATTTCCAGTAGCTTGGTCTCAAGATTGACATTCACTCAAACCATACCTTTTGACTCTTAGACTTTCTGTTAACTCCAGGTCCAACAACAGCTCCCTTGCAAACTGGTAGATACCTATTTTTAATGAATGGGTCAGAGCTTGACCTTTCAGCTTTGTATTTTAATAAATGGTATGTTTTTTCTGGAGCTCAGGACCTCTTATGCTTGTTCCTTGCTCTGTTCCAAAATTCTCTGGATGATGCATAATTTTTGCATAATAGAAACATCTGTTTTGAACTTAGCTATGCACTTATGGATTGGTCCCCCAGTGGGATTTTCATCTTTTGGTTTAGAGTACTCACATCTTCCCTCCAAGCCCATAAAAAAGCTGCTTCCTTGTCTTTGAAGCTTGTTCCTCATGGCTATGATATGAGCCACAGTGTGGGCTTGTGTCCAGCCCTAAGGCTGTGGTGTTACCCAAGATGCTGAGTTTTCTAGTGGTGTTCTCAGCCTTCTGTTTCTAGGGCCCTCCATACTCTTGTCCTGCACCCCTTCCTTTAGGTTCATAAGAGCTCCTGAGTTTTTCCAATACAGATAAAGCATTTGACTGCTGTTTGATAAGAACAAACCCCATCCTTAAGGGCTTTTTGCAGGACTAGGGGAGAAAAGGGAAAGCTGGACCTTGTGCTCTACAGAGCAAATCCTGCCAGACCTCACGTGACTTCAGTAGGCAGTCTGAGCATTAGACTGCTTCACTGCATTCATTTTGTAGTACTGTCAGTAAGGAAAAAATTGATCAAAGCATTTGAATATGTGAATCTGCTTGCTGTGAAGTATCTGGATTCAACCTGTTGTTCCTGTCTGGATTTCTGAGGCTGTATCTTGTCTAGGATTGTATCTGCTGAAGTAGTCGTCTCAAAGTAATGCAGCAGATGACTTACAGGTCTTGCCTAGTTATCATGGTGCTTAAAGCAGAGAACTAATCCCAATGTTTATTCCAAGAACTGAATTATTTAATTTGTAGTTATTTCACATTTTCCTTAGGCTAGTCTATATCTTTATTTGTGATAGTAGCTTATTTTGTTTAAAAATGCTGCTTGGAGAAAGAAGCATTAGCTGAGCATCTAATGTGTAAGTGCATAGCATTTGAGTTTATGTAAGTATATAAGTTTTCATTTCTCTCTCTGGTATACTGCTAATTAGCTAAAATCTTAATGAAATCAGGTTTGATAACAGCTAATCAATTTGAAGAATATAAAGATTAAAGTAGATGTTAAGATGTTTTTACATGAGAGACACTGAACAAGTGCACGTAGTGACAGGACAAGGGGGAATGACTTCAAACTGAAAGAGAGGAGGTTTAGATGAGATATTAGGAAGAAATTCTTTACTGTGAGGATGATGAGGCACTGGAACAGCTTGTCCAGAGAAATTGTAGATGTCCCATCCCTGGAAGTGTTCAAGGCCAGGTTGGATGGGACATTGAGCAATCTGGTCTAGCGAAAGGTGTCTCCATCCATGGCAGGTGGGTTGAAACTACACTATCTTTAAGGTCTTTTCCAACTCAAACCATTTTATGATTCTGTAATAAATACATCTGTTGTGGTGTTTTACTAAATGCACTGGAATGTTTTGCCTCATCTCACATATAGGGAGATAGAAATGATAGGCTTTGAATTAGTTATTTCAAAATATCTATTATTTGTTTCAGAAAGTTTTCTTGGAGAAATTACCTTTTTCCCAAATCATGTCAATCACAATAGCAAAAGCAAAAAGTGGTAACAATTTCTGGTTCTACAAACAGGAGAAACAGAGAGTCTAGACTAATTCTTTTTGTTTTTCTGTTAGGAGTAAAAGCATTTCTTTAGGGAAAAATGCTTATGTAGATGAACAGCAGATAACTTCAGAAGAAGGTTTGTTCTTTCTAGTACAATTTTTCTCTTAATTTAAAAATAGTTTTCTTTTCTTGTAACTGGGTTAAATTAAAGGTTTTGAGTAAGTCACTCACTGAACTTCTTCAACAGATGTAGTATTTCGGTGGGTTGGAGATTCTTCACGGAGAAGGAAATAAATAAGCCAGTCTGTGCTTAGGCCTCTGATATAGCTATATGTTTATATGAATGAAAAAAAATCCCATCAAAACACTGAAAAAAAACCTGCCAGACCTGCAAACAAGCCCACCCCAAGACCACCAAAGTGAAAAAACCCTCATACTCTCCCTGTTGATCTAATATTTTAAAAGTTTTAGGTTATTTCTGTCTGTAAAAATATTTTCCCTTGCAGCTAAAGAAACTTTCCAGGGAGAGTTAGAAATTAGGCATACATAACTGAGTCTATAGTAGAAAGATTTTCGTGGTAAGTTAATTCCACAATGTAAAAAGCCCAAACCCAAACCGACTTTGAGTAAGTTAAAAATAACAGTGGATAATTATAGAGCCCCAGCTATCCTGCTATGCAACATCTTTACTTTGAGTGCTGAGGATCTATAAAAGCAGGTGGCTGCATACAGCTGCCAAACATCATCTCAGCCTCATTAGCAGTCAGTAGAGCAACATCAGAAAGGCAAGTTGCAGATGGCAGTGAAGAAAAAGGCACATAAGGACTAACAGGAAAAGTCCTTGAATATGTACCTTTACTTACACAATAAAGCAATGCGGTGTAAATGTCTCAATGTATGTAGAGGCAAGAGATTGCTGCTGGGAATTAAGCTTTGGGTGGAGGTCTGTTTCTGGGAAATACTAGGGAAAAACAGCTGCAAGCTTGCTTTCATTATGGACACAAATGTAGTAGAAAAGATAATATTTATTATGGATGGTAAATCTGTTTTATTTTAATAGAGAATTGTTAGTTTCTCCCACACAGAGCACTCCTTTCTAGCTGGGCTACATTCTGTTGCAGTGTTTAACCTTTTTTATTTCCTCTCTTAGCAACTTGTTCCCTGACAAAGCAAGTTCATCTGCTAAAGCTGTTCTTCTTTAAATATGTTAAATGTGCCCCTTATTCCTTCTCCCTTTCATGTATACAGAAGGTGAACCTGGTCCCCCACGATGTGGCCAGTTTAAACTTAGATATGTACTAACTATCAGGCTTACTATTTGTCTGCCTTGTGGCTGCCTCCTGGAATGAGTAGGAGCTGAATTATAACTGCTTGCTTTTTTTTTTTTTTTTTTTTTTTTTTTTTTTTTTTTTTTTTTTTTTTTTTCTGGATGAGCAATAAATATTGGTCTGGCTTTTCTAGCCAACCACAATTTTTAATCAGCATTTAGCTTTTCCATCTCTGCTTGTCAAATTTGGCTGGAATTGGCCAACCTTTCCAAGCTGGGGAGGTCACATGGTATAAAGGAGCAGGAGTAAAATGATGGCTACCAGTACAGTCACGTACATTGATAAATTTAACAAACTGATTGAAGCTCTGTGGAATGTTCTGGTGAGCATCTGGTCTCTGGAGCACTCTATCAATGTCAGGAAGAGAAGCAGCATGAACACCCAGTTATCAAAGTTCACTGGAGAATGCTGATATGGGTTCCTCTCACAGCTGTTCTTCAAGATATGTCCTTAGAGCAGAACAGCAGAAAAATCTGTGTGGTGACCTAATAGTAGCCTGTAAGAGATCTGATAGGGATCAAGGGAGTGGGACAGTAGTTCGTGGTGAAACAACAGTGTAGCTGGGCAATGAAGACTGAGGTGTTGTGAAATAAGATGGTTGCTCTTTTAAGAGTTAAAGGCCAGCTCTGATAACATGACCCTTATAGCTTTCGTATGTCAGCAGCATCGATTCAGTGAAGGCCTTGTCTCCACCTTAAAGGTGGGTAAAGTTTTTACCAAGGATGGGCTTGATTTCCAAAAGTTTGCTCAGAACTGGAATTTATTTGCAAGTGCCCCTTTATTCTCTTACCATCTGTGCACTGTGGGTCAGCAATCCCTCATCTGGTGTCTGCCACTTGAAGTTAACATTTTCCTGCTGAACTGTCAGAGAAGATAGCAGCAGCTCGATCTCTCACCCTCTCAGTTGTTGTGAATTAGTTAATTAAAAGCTAGCTTTGGTAATTGTTGTCTTTTCTGCTTTTCAGGATAGTTGAACAATGGCATCATTGATACAAAAAGCGTCTGTAACTGTGGTCTGCAATTCAAAAGTTAAACAAGCTGTGGAATGTCTCCTAGACTCTTAACTGATCATTTTTTTTCAAAAATTTTGCTGAAGTTATAAGAGAGCCTTGATGATTTTAATCTTTTGGGTTTATACTAAGAATTTGTCCATACCTGAGTTTGTTTGCTCACTTAAGGTTCTGAGCTTTAAAATGTATTTACACCTAAATTTAGAAAACTTTGTATTTATATAATTTTATTACATGTAATCTTGATTAAACAAAGAAGAATTTTGAGAAAACCTTAAAAATTTATTAACTACATTGAATTAGCTGACTTATTTCAACTGGAAAATTCAGGTTAGACGTGTCTGAATGCTACAGAATATCATGAATGTTTCTTTTAACTAACCAACAGACAAATAGGTCTTCTGATAATTACTCCATATTAGGTGAAACTTCTAAGAAAGCATATACATATGCTAAATGGTTAGCATTTTCTTCAAAATAGAGATGGCTCTTTTGCATGGCAGAGATTATATTGAAAGGAACAAACAAGAAAATGTGAGGCAATATGAAATGGAAGTGTTGAGAATAGATTAGTTTTTTCAATCCTTAATTACTAATTGTTCAGTCAATTTCAAAGAGAGAGGAGAAAAAAACCAGAAATATATGTATGTACACAGATAGTGCCAGATTTCAGACTTCATTGCCTAGTTGGCCTTGGCCTTTCTCTTTTACAGAATGTTTAACAGGAGGTGGCAAGAGGGATAGAAATGTAATCAGTTGGGCTATTACAGAGAAATAATGGGACTAAGTACTTTCCTGGCAGTGTGTTGCTGTTTTTATCCATTCAGCAAATGTAATTTATTTATATATCTGTCAATAAATACACGGCAGCATCCGATAATGAGTACAGCAGGGATTTAAGCTGTATATTGCTGTGTTTGACACAAAGGTCAACCTTGGGAAATGGCTTGAAATTAACATTTCTTGAAAACTATTTTTCCTTCCACTGAGGCTATCTCTTAATTCCAGCAATTTTCTCTGTTTGATAAGCAGAGAGAGCATACATTTTGATTATATAAAGGAGGGAGGAGGTAATGAAACTTTAAAATATTTCAACCAGCATTGCATTCTGGTGATAAGAATGGGACTTTATGCAGCACAGAAGAGATTACCTGAAGTAGAATTGGAAAGCAAATTGTATTTACAAAAGATGGCATGATTTTCCTAATACATGTTCAAAACAGCCTATTCACTCACATATTCTGCTGAGCTTGACTAGAAATAGCTTCATTTCAAAAAGGGCAAATCTGATTGAAGGTAAAAGCATTCCCCTCTCACAGATACTTGTCTAAAGGATTTGCATTAAATTTTCTTGATGGGAGCACAGTAGTATTTTACTGTGCATCTGCATGAACTGGTAATGTGGAAAATAAAAATACAAATCGTGTCCTTGATTGCTTCATGCTTCAACCACTTGAATTACTAGATTTATGTCTGCAATTATGGAAGAGATGTTGCAATATGATAGTTTGACAATAACTGTCACAATTATATTACCAAAATATAGATTCAACTTACTCTTGAAGTTAAGAGTATTGGAATTACATTTTAAGGGTCAGGCATAACTTCCTGTGGTTTCATCTTGTTTTTAATGTAGCCAGGGCATTTTTAAATGTTGTCAGCTATTAGAAGGATTCACAGATGTCATGTGCTGCAAATGTCCATGAACTGTTGTAGGAGGCTGTTGTGGAATTCCTTGTTGTTGAAAGTATCAATGAGATGTCTGTGTGCTACTTGTGACTCTGTCACGTTCCTCTCCCTCTGTGTAGATCCTGGAGCTGGTGAAGGGCATGCATTACCAGCTGGCCTGTCAGAAGTACTTCGAGCTGACACATGATGTGAGTAGCTGCTATTCTTTGTTCAGCTGTTACCACCAACTTTGTCTTTGCAGAAGGCTTTGGAACTCGTGAATGAAGTCCAGAGACTATTTTCTGTTTGCACATCCAGATTAGCTCTTTTGCCTTGTTAGTTTTCTTTTCAGTAATTTGAAATATTCTTCTGTAGTTCTACATTTATATATTGATTTTGTTAATGCCCTCAACATTACAAGAGGTAAAATGTTATGCTATCTTCCTGAAAAGGTCAATATTGTGGAATCTTACCTATTTCAAGTCATTTAGCTATTTCAATATCCTGCTTTTAATCAAATTTGTAGGCTTTAACGCATTGTGCAAGTTTGATGTGTTTAGATACACCTTAAAAAATAAACAGAAAGGATCTAAAACCTCTTAATTTAATCTCCTAGCATTTGCATGGTTCTTATGTTAATTTTTACTTGGTATTTTTTCACATTTGTAGTCACGTGGGATTATTTTTTTAAATCAAGATGAACATTCTCAGAGCTTTTCCATTTGCTTAATTGTAAGCAAAGTTATCTTACTATTTTCTTCAAAAGATTTTAAGATAACAAATGGCCACATTCCATTTCCTGTATGATTTCTTGATTTAAAGAACCAGCTTTTGCATTGGTTCAAGATTCCTTGTTGCAAAAAAAAAATAACTAATGAAGCATAGCTGTTCTTACAGCTTTGTTCTCTTCACAAACCAAAAAAAGCAAACATCCCTTTCAAACAGCAGACTATGGAACAGCCTTACTAAGGATATGGGTGAGGATTAGATGACCCACCCAGAGGCATTGACCACTGACTTTTTTGTTCTTCCCAGTTTTCACAATTGATCTAAGTGGAACTGGCTGTCTTCACATATTTCCAGCAGTCATGTGTATGAATGTATAGCAAAGGTGTACCCTGAGCCTGTGTGCAGTATTGTTTTGGCAGCTGTATTTTGAGAGGAACACCTTGTCTTGCAGTCTTAGAAAATGTGAGAACAAGTCTAATAATCTGGAAAGAAAAATAATGTACAATTTTAAATTTAGGTAACACTTGCCCTGTGTAAGCTCCTGTCAGTAGAAATAATATTTACCCAAGATGACTATAGACCCCAAGGTCAACATTCATCAAAAGATAAATCAGTACTGTGCGTTTTAGGAAAGCTGTCTTTCCATTCTTCTGTAGGAAATTCCAGAAAAGCATTATTTTTTTTCAATTTTGGGGTAATATAAATCTGTTCTTTGCTGCTTGCACTCACAATCATCTTTCTGCTTTGCTCTTGATATTATTTCAGTGAGAGAAAGCAGAATACACAGACACTGACTGTAGTTTGAATGGCACATGCTTATGATGGCAATTTTTTTTTACAGAATTTAGCTGCTCAACTTGTTATCAGCCTGCTTGGACTGATTTTTCTATTCTACAACTATATGCTTTATTAATTTTTAATTTTTTTCTATGGGGTGGTAAAAGATGTGTCTTGAAGCTGGTGACCTTTGTTTTCAATCAAACCTTTGCTTTCTTGTATTTCACTAGCAGAGTTGTTTCAGTGAAGGAAATTTCAGAAGAATCAATTAGCCTAACACTGATTGTTTCTTTGAGCAGGGGAACAATCTTACATAAAATTTTCATAGAAATAATGGACTTGCTCACATGGAGAATTTTGACTTAAACTGTGTAAAAATTTTACCAAGAAAGTGTTTGATATGTGTTGGGAAGAGCTGCTGGTGTTGCCTGCAATTCTGAAAAAGTTATGGTGTGTATGTGGGTTGGATCGATTATGAATGACTTCGTAACAGAGACTTGGTTAAGATTTTATTTCTCTGAGTTCACAGGGTCAGCTTCAGTAGTCTAGTGCTTGGCAGTAAGACTACGCTAACACATGCAGCTGGACTAGAGTGAGAATGTTTAGATATATTTTTTGAGGGGTGGGTGATGGGGGTTGTGTCCTTGCACTTCAGTGCTACTGGTTCAAATAGCACGGGCTAACAAAAAGCTGATGCTCTGTGTACTCTGTGTAACCTGGGCTTATTAACTTCAATGCTACACCTCTCCTGAACTTTGGTTTCACTATTCCACAAGCACAGAACAAAAGCAGGCATCATTTGTGTGGTCCAGTGCATTGTCTTCAGGCAGGAACTAATACACATATAGGCAATTTTTAACTTTTCAGTAAATGTGAGAAAGGAAAGCTGTAGCACCACAATTGCTCCATGTGGTTTTTCTGTAATATCAGCTGTAGCATTATCAGCTGTCATTTTAAAAGTTCTTGGTTAAAACCCCAAGATGTTATAGCTGCAAAATGATTATTTCAGGATTTTCAAAACAATATTTCTTATAGCAGGAATACTAAACTGGAATTTGTATGAGAGCCAGTGTATGCAAAATGTGCCGAATCCAAAAAAAGTCTTGTGTTAATATGTTAATATCACCTACTTAGATGGATTATACAGTTGTGTCTGAAGTGGCAGGTCTTTTTGCTTGGTTAAAAGCTTAAAGTTTTAAAGCTTTTGCTTGTTAAAAGCTTGAGTTTTGACTGCACAGAAAATACATTTTTCTTTGGGTACAGTGGATTCCAGATAGACTTACAGGTGAGAATTGGTAAAGCTGTTAGAGAAATCTACTTTCTCTATTTCTGGTACTAAGTCTCAGCTAACTTACAACTAAGTTAATGATGAGGCTTTTAAAATTAATGTGCTTTGATCTATATTACTTAAAAACATTGTAAAACTCATATAAAGTAATATGATCAGTCTAATGTAAAAAATACTTCCATTTTTGTGTTCAAATTTTTTGTGAATTCCCAGCCATAGCAGAATATTTTTATTTAGAGCAATGCTCACTGAACCCTGTTGAAAATTACAGGGAACAGAATTCTTTTTGTATCAGTATATCACAAATGAAGGTGATGAACGAATCTTCCCCTTTCTCTTTTTAGGCTCTCACAAAAAGGTGATGGTTTGAATGTGCGGAATTCTTTTAATTAGGAGTTGTCTAAGCTTCATCTGGTAGAGTTTTATTTTAGTAGCATTCAAATTTGAAAAGGAAAAATGATACATGGAGTCATACAACCGTTTTAACTAACAAGCTGTAAATAGCTTTTAAGAACCCACAAATTAAAGCCCACAAATACCATCAATCACATCTGGAAACGTGGTTGTAGGCTCCATTCATACAATGAGCTGCTTTTACAGCTTATTCCAGTCTGTTGGGGAGAGAATAGTTCAGAGTAAAATTAAGAGTTACAAAGTGACTCTTAAATTGGTCTGAAGAGAACTGAGATTTTGAGGTTAAAAAAACCAGACCTAATTAAGAGCTTCTACTGGGAAAGCCAGTTTTTCACTATATCACTTCTTTTTAAGCCTTTTTCATGTAAAGAAGTAATTTAGTTCCCATGTAATGAAAATTGGAGCATGGATGAAAGCTGGCTGGATGAAACTCATCCAGATAAGACTAAAATGAAATTCAGTGATGACTTTGGGTTAGGTTTCTTGGTTTTTTTTCTTTATGCCTTGGAGTACCAAATTAGAGTGCTAGGACTGTTACTTACTTTTAAGAATTTTCAAGCAAGGTCACTGACTACAGTTGCTAATTCGTGTCTGAATTAGATTTTGTTATCCATGTCGCCATTTTCTAATGGAGCTAAGCTAGGCAGTGGTAATGCATTTAATCAGGGTTCCATTTAGAGCACACATTGATCCTCTGCTTTATGATTATTCACAAGTGGCTGAAATTTAAATTGATGGGGTTTGGCATATTAAATTAGCCACAGTATGTCCTCAGGAGACTCTGTGTGTGTGCAGAGTTATTATGCCTGAATTGGCTCCTCCCTTCTAGGAAAAAAAGAATAGACTGGGAGCAAAAATTTACTGGTATGTCACTCTTAGTCTTTCATGGTTTGTTGTACCTCATGTTTGGTAAGTCTTCCAATGTGTTTTAAGAGCAGTATTTTTCTTCAAATGTTCCTAGAATCCACATGAAGTGACAGGCAGATGAAAGGTGCAGGTTGCCTTGAATAGGAGGTGAAAGCACCTTTTAAAGTAAGCATTTGTAACTTCCAAGCCTCCCAAAAGACATACAAAGGTTGTAACTGTGGTTTGTGGTGAATACATCAGAATAGCTTCCTTTTGAAGCTGAAAGCTTTGTTGATTTGAAACACTCGGTGAGCGTTAATTGAATGTTCGTTTATCAAATAATTGCAGAGCTGAAAGAATGCACCAGCTAAGTAAAACGCAGTAATACAAATATGCTGCACCTTATGCGAGTGTTTTGTGTTCTTTTGCACTGAAGACTCAATGTTCTGTGGTACTGGTTCTGTGTCTGGAGTCAGGATGCTGATGGTGGCACTGATGGAGCAAAGATAAGCTTGGTCTGGGGGGCTTCTGTCTTAGCCCACTCCCTTGCAAATATTGCATTTGTGCCTACTGGGGAAACCAGGGCAAGAAGTAAAGTTACCTGTTTCCATTTGCAGTTTCACACTGATACTTAAGATCTAGATTTGTACTGTGCAGTTGCTACAACTTCTAGTAGTATTTTCCACTTTCATTTTCACTCTAGACTTGTCTCACTCCCTCTTTTGGGTGGGGAAAGTCTGTTTTAAGGTGTAGGTTCAATAGTCCTACATCTCTAAAGAGATGCCATTTTACTTATGTTTTTAGATGTGTTATTTTTCTTTACTGTAGTAAAGATGGCGTGAAATAATGTTTGAATATGCCAAAGTTATTTTATTTCTACAATGAAGGAAGAACATTTCTGGTGAAACTAGATCTGTGTCATGCTAACATTTACTGAGATACTATATACAAAATGATGCTTTTTTCTTCAACAAAATAGGAACTTATTAAATTGTTGATTAATTTGTTATTGAATATGAAAAATATTATTTTTAGAAATAAATGTAATAACTTGGTGTTCCTTTCCTTTTGTGTGCAGGTTGATGACATTGGGTTTTCTTTGAATCATCCTAATCAGTACTTTACAGAAAGTCAGAAGATATTAAGTGGTGGTAGAGAACAGAAGAAGGAATTCAATAACTCAGGAAATTTTCAACAAAAAAATAATAGTCAGGAAAGCCTAAATTCAAGTTCTACTCCCACCTCTTCAAATGCAACAGCTGATACAGAACTGGAAGGACTGGAAGCATACTTCACTGAAGACTAAGCAGCTTTGTTACTTGTGTGTTGTGTTATTTTTTCTTTCTTTCATTCTTTCCCTTCTTTAGCAGGTTTTGTCCCTGTACTGGGGAATATGTACTTCATCACCTGGAATACAGAAGCATTTAGTGCTTTGAGGAAGGCTGAAAAAAAGAAAGACAAATATAAAAGCTGTAATTGCATCCAGTATTTATTCTTACTCCTTTAGGAAGCTGTTTTATATGGTGTGTTTAAGGATGGGAAATGAAACTTTCTTCACAGTTATTAGCTAATTTTTGTATGACTTACCTTTTTTGGTTTTCTTCAAAATGTTAAAATATTTTTATCTCCTTTTGGGTCACTTTTCTATGTATCATCTTAATAAAAAAATTGCAAAGCAAAAGTTTTTTGGATTTTCTTTTTAGCTGTATTGGGATGGTAATTAAGTAGGAGTTCTTATGATCAAAATTACCCTCTGGAGGAGTCTGTCTCTTCTATATGAGGAGCTGAGGGAAATCAGCTTCCTAATTTGTACCTTGACACTAAATTTAGAGAGCTGGCTTTGATGCTTGGAAGAGAACATAATCAGAGTTTAGACACCTGTATGTAAGAAAGTAATAAAAAAAAATATATTCTACCAACTGACTCATCATGAGGAAGCTAAAAGCTTATTAGCATATATTCCTTTTAAAGTTTCCTCAGTGTCTGAGTGTGGCTGGAGCCTCCTGTGTCCTGCTAAGTTAAACAGCCATCTGAATGAAGCTTTGGGTCACCTAACTTCCCCCCATTCCCCCAAAGCCCAGGTCACCCAGCACACAATCTGCTTTCAGTCCAGCAGCAGCCATCGTGCACTGGGTGGGAGCTCCAAGCAGAGCTGGCATTCTCTATCATGCTGTTTGGGTACCCTCACAGGGATTTAAAAGACCTCAGTTTTATTTTACCTGGTGCTTAAGGAGTTTCAAGACAACATTATGCCCTCCCTGGAGACTGACCTTGCTACCAGTGCAGCCTGTAACCTCATAAACACAGTACTGTCATTGCCAGGGACTTGCACCAACTCTGAGAGGCCTTGGCATGAAGATTCACTGAGCTCCATTTTTCTGAGCTTGCCTTGCCCCACCTGAAGCTTTGTTTTAGCTGCAGCTTTGTCTCTCAAAAGACAGCATATCTTTGTCGAGTTGTGTGCTGTGCTGCCTATGTTTATAATAATTCTGATATATTTCTGTGGCTAATGGCTAGGAAGTGATAAGTAGTTATTTTGTATAGAAGGAGTTCATCTATGATTTTAGGTGCCAGAGGCTCCATGGGTATGAACAAATCATCCAAGTGCCAAGCACCGATCGTTAAACGAATACAGCCTAAAGTGTTGTGCCAAACAAGTTTCTAGGGATAAGAGAGGAAAGAACAAATATACAACACTATATATAAATAATTATTTGGCTGTAATGTGGAATTGCCAGACAATGAAGAAAGACCAGCAAGTATGATGCTTTTGGAAATGTATTACACAAGGTGGGTTCTAGAGAGAAGAAGGAAAGTCCCCACCATCAGCATCCTGCAGCTCCTGATGAGCGATGTGGGACCCTGACTATGGGATGTTGGTCTCAGGACCCCCAGAGGCCATGGAAAGGTGCATGCAGCACTAGAGGAAGGGATAGACACAAGAAAGACCCAAGGGATAGACATAAGAAAGTGTGTGAGTAAGTAACAATATTATGTTAAAGGTTTTGTTTATATTGTGTTAGAGGTTTTATTTTCACTACAATAATTGGATGATTTAGACTGTTAAGACTGTGACTGGACTAAAGACTCTGATTACTGTTAAGAGTTTGGAGTAACTGTAAATCTTTGGTTTCTCATATATAGAGTGGATTTTTAAAGGGGCATAACTCGCACAGTGGTGGTGCAACAGCAGGCTTTAAAAGTAACAGGTAATTTCTTGTTAGAAGAGGATTCACCAGATTCACTGTTCCTTTTATCTTCCTTGAAGTATTCCTTAGTTTATTTAGGGACTTCTCATGTGAACTACCAAACCTTTGGCACCTTTGGATATCCTATATTCAAGGAGTTGTGGAGATCACCCTGGGCAAAGGCTCCATGCCTGAGTCCTGCCAGGGTGGTTGTCCTGGGCCCAAGGAACAAGGAGTAACAAACAGCCACAGGCTTGGTTTCTCCTGCTGGTTAAGCTCCTGGCACCACCTCACCTGATGTATGGAAGTCCATGAGTTGTAGTAGATGGTTAAGAAACTTCAGGGTTTTGAAGTGTCTTTGGAAGTGGTAACTGTCCTCTGATTTTGCATTACTGAATACCTGAGTTGGCGGTGCCTCAGTGGACATCATGGATTCTTTCAATAGAAGTGAAGCTCTTTCAGACCTGCAATGAGATTTATGTTCCTAAGTGAAACAGCTGGGAGAAGAATGAAGTCGTCAAGGCGGTGGGTGCAGGTGGTCCTTCCCTGCCAAAGGAAAATGTAATTTCTGGTTCAGCCCTGATCCTGCTGACACAGACATTACACTTCGATCTCTTCCTTTCTGAGCTTTGCTTCAGCTTTGAAATCTGTGTTAGGAATGGGTTGTTTACACACATATTCTATAATGGATTGCTACATTAGAATAAATTTATTTTTAGAAATTCAAGCATAAATTTTTTAAAAAAAATAAGTAATTTTTACAATGAAGAGAATATAACCACACAAATCCTTTGAATAAAAATCTTAAACTGAAGTGCAAGAAACATAAGGGTATGGGGCAAAGCCTTTGTGATTTATTGGCTTACTTTATTATTGTCAGTTTACATTACTTGATTAATAACTTTAAGCTCTATTTTCTTTCCTTTTGTTAGTCAGGAGGACTATAATTAAATAGCAGGAAAATGTACAGATTATAGCATACAGTTGCAAGTAACTAGCAAAGGATTTAAATTAATGCTTTCGTTGCTGTTTGAAGAAAATGGCAATTTATTGTTGTATTTCACACATTTTGACCATTTTGAGTTTCCTTTGAAAGCTGAATATTTTGGAATTGATAATATGGAAAAATCCAAAAGAGAATCCTGCTTTTGAGCTGTTGGACACTGAGAAGCTTTAAGCTCTTACTGCTTTGTAAATTCAGTAAGAATCACTTATTTCATGACTATGGAGCTGTTTGAGATTAGAAAGGCAGTGATTACTAGGAATATGTAAATAATTCATTTGAAAACATGTCCTGCCTTGTAGTAGTGCTATTAAAGTTATACTTAGAAGGATTCTGAAAACAAAAGGAACCCTGATAGAATTATGAGATAGTCAAAAGTAGTAACAAACCCAATTGCCAGATAAACCAAAGACCCACAAAATTCCTATTCCTATTTTACAAGTTGAAAAGAAAATGTGTTTCTGCACATTGCAGATGGATCTCTTTGCAGGTCTCAACTCTTCTAAGTGGATCTTTAAATTATTATATTTTGCTAGTTGAATAAAAACAGTAGACACATCTAAAATTTGAAATTTTGCTGGAGAAGACACTTCAGTATTCTGCATCAGTAAAGGAGATACTAAGTTAATATTTGGTTGCATTTCTGAGGGGTTGCACTGTGCCAGAATATAGCTCTGTGCAGCAATCATACTGAGGTAGGAAGCAGTTTTCTTTCCATCCAACATCTGCTCTCAGATGTACCACAGTTCAATTTGAGATGGATGGTTAATAGGAATGCTGGCCCAAAGTGAAGTGCTAGCATCAAAGACAGCAAAACACTCTCTGACTTCAAAGCCTTTCAAGATCCAATGATGAAGAGAGCATCACTGCCGGGTGTTCAGCAGAAGGAAGGGTGAGGAGCTCCCAAGCTGAGTGTGACTAAAAGTGCTCTGCCGAGGTGAGGAGTGGTGCCCTGGCAAGGGGAATGGCAGGAGCAGCCAGCACCATCACAGCACTGCAGGAGCTGATCCATGCAGCCACACGCCTGATGCTGAGCACGCTGTGTTCCTTCTCTGCGTGTTTTGGGAGGTTTACTTTGGACTAGCTTTTGTCTTCTGCTATGGCTGCAGTGGTCATTAGCAGGTAGAGGAATGTGCAGAATGTGCCTTTTGTGTGAATTTCTTCCAGAAGGGACCCAGTTTGCACGCACTCAGACTGGCTGGCAGCATGAGCCAAAGCAGAGCAAATGGAGGTGACTGAGAGATTCCCCTGAAAATGGTGAACATTCATCAGTCTTTAGCCCATGTAATTTATCCAGGTTTTGGCTGGAATAGAGTCAGTTTTCTTCCTACAGCTGTTACAGTGCTGTGTTTTGGACTCAGTATGAGAATAATGTTGATGACACTCTGATGTTTTAGATGTTGCTGAGCCGGGCATGCTCTAAATCAGGGACTTTGCAGTGTTCCATGCTCTGCCAGTGAGCCAAGTGCATAAGAAGCTGGGAGGGAGCACAGCCAGGACAGCTGACCCAAACTGGCCAAAGGGATATTCCTTACTGCAGAATGTCATGGTCAGTGTGTAAACTGAGAGTTGGTTGAGAATCACCAATTGCTGCTCAGGGACAGGCTGAGCACCAGCAGTGTGTGGTGAGCAGTTTTATTGTGCATCACTTCTTTCTCTTGGGTTTTGTTCCTCTCTCTCCTTTTCATTACAATAATAATAATAATAATAATAACAACAACAATAATAATAGTAATAATAATAATGATAATAATAAATAACAATTAATAATAATAATAATAATAATTTTAAAAACCCCTTTGTTTCAGTTATTAAACTGTTCTTATCTCAACCCATGAGGTGTTTGGGTTGGTTTTTTTTTTGTTTGTTTGTTTTGATTCTCACCCCTTCCCCAGCTCCCTCCCCAGGAGTTTGTGGTATGTGTGAGCTTTCAGGTAAGCTTACTGATTGCAAGCAATTACAGATGCTTTCCTTGTTTTCCCCAAGTACATATCAGACAAAAAGCTGGAAAGATGTATTCAAGGTCTCAATATTTGAGTGGTTCTTCTGGGTGTACTTCACATCATGATACTTCAGTTATTTTTTTTTAAAGCATACATAGCTTATTCTAAAATCCATATCCATGTGAAGTCCTTTAAAAGCCCACTGAAGAATCACTTTTTTTCTCCTTGTACTCATGTAGTGCTCTTGGTAATAGTATTACCTCAACACCAAAACTTCTACCTGTGGTATCTAGTTGACAAAAAGAAAAAAAAAGACTTTCACCCCTTAACACATTTATTTGCTGAGATTTGTTTAAATCCCTCAAGTGCTGAAGGATTTACGGTGTTTGAACTGAACAAAGGTTATGATCAATGGGTATAATTCAATCCCACAAGGAACCTGAAGTGTTTATATAGGTAAATCGATTGAAAAAGAGGTAGAAAAATGGTTGGAATTATGTCAAGAGTGAATTATGATTGTGAAATATGTAGGAATAGATACCTAAATACTAACTTATTAACAGAGGAAGTCGTGGAAGACTTCAGAAGTGGGTTAGGGTGGGCGAAAAGTAGATCAGTAGCTGGAGACTTGAAGGTGATAGCAACATGTATCAGTTGAGGGAGAGCAGGACTTGGTGATTAGGATGGAAAAAATTCAGATGTATGAACTCTCAATTTCTCTTAGAATAAAAATTACAACCACAATGAAAGCATCATGAGAAGCTGTGTTTGTAGCTGAAATGAAAGTTTTCCGCCAAGTTGAAGATGTTTGGTCGTATAATCATCAACTTTAATTAAGATGGCTCATGAACATGGGATAATGAAAAAGGTAGCAGTATAGTAGAAAAAGATATGGCACAATGTTTATCTTTTTAGAAGAATATTGCATTCTACTCAGGATCAGAGTTGTATCATGGTAGGTGTTATGTAAATGGCAAGTCTCTGCCATGCTCAATGACCAGACTCATAAAGTGAACTTCACTTAAAATCAGTTTAGATCAGAAGTGTCTGCTCAAACTGAACCAGTCAAATGGATGTGTGCAGTACTGGATGAAATGTAATGGTCTCTGTTGTGCTGTTCAAAGTAGATGGCCTGGCTGGCCCTTTTGGCCATTAAAGTCTATGATGTGTGGATTTAATAACAATTTAATCTTCTAAGCTGGAAGTGTCCTTGGTTCAGGCAGCTGCTGTAGTGCTTTTGGGTGGAATATGGAAACAATCTAAGAGAGACAGAAGAGTCAGAAATGTGTGATTCAGCCACTCAGTGTTCAGTGTTTGAGGTGTCAGTGGCTTGGCCAGCTACAGTTTTCAGAGAAATGGGTGAGTGTAGAAAAATACCAGGAAACCTGCCAAATGACTGATTCTAATTTGATCTTTGGTATTGGAGCATTAAAAATACGTAACGTTCTTAACATGCTGTAAGTAAAAACCAATAATAACTGCAGTTATTATAAGATTTTGAATGGAAGAAAAGGAGAATCCTTGTCAATTGTGGCTTAGGAAGGAGGCAAGGATTTTCTTACATTATGTGTCTGTTAAATCAGGAGGCACTGTTGATGAGTGGTTTTATCTACAGTGATCACATTTTTCTCTCTATTATGATATCTTAAGGAGTGGCTGTAAAACTTCCTTTTCCAGGACCTGGCATTAATAGAAATACAATTTTTTACAGCTGGGGAAGCATTTCACTTGCATTTAGGTATTCACCTATGGTCTTACTTCCCATTTTCATCACTATTTTGGAATGTCAAGAATAACGAGTACAAATATCTGAATCAACATGCAAATAAGAAAAATAAAAATAATTATTTAAATACACATTTCAAATCAGTAGTAGGGTGTGTAATCAGAGTCACGACAGTCAAATATGTTGGTAGTGCAGCCCCAGTAATCTGGTGAGTGCAAGCATATGTGAGGAGTGCAGTACTCCTTTCCCAGCCTATTTCTACTTGGTGTGTTTAGAAATTAGCCTTAAAAAGTGTATTTCTTCCTTTTTTACCATTCATTTAAAGATTGTTATAATTTTGTTTTGTAAAGGTTTCAAATTTATTATGCAGTGCAAATACACATTGGAATGTCCTTTTCAAATTCATCACTGATATTCATGGATTTTCTGTCTCTTGCCTCTGTGTTTTGGTTTAAGCTCCCTCTCACGAGCTATGTAAGGCCTTACCTTGAAACCTCAGGATTTTGCAGTTTTGGATTAAAGAATCCCAGTTCATTTCATTTTTTTTCATGCATCGCCTAGGAAAAAAGTCCCTACACAATGGAAATTCTGAAAACCTTCATAGGCCATATGAAATTAACTCCTCCCTTTGCCTTTCTAAAGTTCCCATCAAATGAAATGATAAGTAAAGAAATTAATTTTCTTCTAAACTTATCTGGGGGGGTGTAGTTACACTGGGGAGGCCTCATGATTATATTTATGCCAGTTCTAGAGGCAAAGCTTTTGATTTCTGGATTGTTTTGGAGCATATATAAATGGCACTTCACTTCTGAGGGAAAGCCAAACCAACCTCACTATCCTTATCAGAAATGACAATAGTAGAATATTCAGCCTGCTGAACTGCTTCCAACCTGAAGGCCAAAGCGATCTGAAGCACAACCATCAAGCTGGAATATCTAAATTGGCTGTCAAGCAAGTTTGATGGGATAGTCACTCTTTTTAACTGCGATGTGTGCTCCCAGCATGTATTAAATTAGATGGCAGAGGAGAGACACTTGTTTCCGGTAGGTAGCTGAAAAGTATTAAAGCCAGTTCGCCTGTGTGACACTTACTGAAGGTGCTTAAATACTTATCTGGGAGGGAAAAATCATATCTCTGTGTATGCCATCCAGCTGTATAACCGCTTCTTCTAAAGTGCTTCCTATAAATGGGTTTTATGTCTGAGTAACAACAGCTCTACCCTAACAGACTTGTCATACTTCTGCAAGTAGTGTTCTTAGCACATGATTATTTCATAACATAAGTTCAATATTTATTAAATTGTCTATTGTGCAGATTCAGAGCACTAAACCGAGTTCTCTGCAGTAATGCCAGCCACCAGTAATCTCAGTTCTCAGTTTAGATTCAGTTTCTCTAAGGTAGTTGGTAGTTGATCTTATTTTTCATCAAGTAGCAAACTCTAGAAATGCTTTTTCCTAAATAGAATTTAATGCTGTTTCAAAATTTTCACTTGCACTCTTCAGTTGTAGTGATTCAATATTTTGTGGTAATGTTAATAAGAATTGTTTAAAAAAAGTTTTAATTACATTTAAACTGAAAAAATCCTGCATTTCTTAATTACAGTCTGTTACTGAAGCTTTTTAAATTCAGTGGAGTTACTGCCAGCGAAGAAGTTTGCTCCTAATAAGTTACTTTTTTCCCCCTTCATATTAGTAGACCTAAACCTGTCTGAGTCTTCCTCATTGAGAATTACTGCAATAATAATTTTCTCTGACAAAAATCACCTGAGGAACTTCCCATGGCCTGAAACAACAAGGTCTTAAAACAGAAAGGAAAGTAGTGCTCTTGTAGATAATGTTATTCTTCCAGTTGTCATCTTCCTAATCACCATAACTATAGAGAACATTTAATCACTAATAGCTGATGTTGTCCATGAATCTGGTAGAATTGTCTAAATAAGTGCATCCCAAGCTTTAGTAAGGACTGTTTTTAACAGGTTTTGTTAAATTGAGATTATAAAGAAGTGAATAGACCCCTTTTACTGAGCAAGGTTTATACTGCAAATATGTCTCTACAGGGCTGAGATTCCTAGTATCAAACTAAACTGTTCTTCATTACTTTTTTAAACTGAGGATAGGAATTTGTGTCTGACAGGCAGGTGGGCTCTACTGTGTGCATTGAGGAGCTGCTTAGAAAACTGAAATCTCACATGCTGAATTCATGTGAGAATTCATTCACAAGTTGAATGCTCAGCTTATAGCTGCATAAGGAGATAAGCAAGTTGATTTGGACTAATGTTTTTAATACTGTGAACTAAAATGAAATAGTAGAAGTATTCTAGAAGTATCTTTGTTTCCTTTCTCTACCAGTAAGTTGAAGGTTGGTGGCATTCCTTTGAAATCCAAATGTCTAAATACTTCATTTAAAATCGAACAAACAACACCAACACATGCTATTCCTGGGTACTTTTCTTGAAGAGTCTTAATTTTCAACAGTTGCTGAATAACTGTTTTGGGAATGAAAAGTTGGCTCTTTTCTGTGTTCTAAGTAAATAAATGCATTTGTTGCATCTAATGTATCACAGTGTAATGTCTTCATGGTTCACTGTGGTGAAAATCTTGCATGCAAGTCCTTGAACATTACTTAACCTAAATCTGCTCCCTGGAAGTGGTTTCTTGTGGTTTTTTTTTTTTTGCTTGTGTGGATAATTTTGTGGTGCTTCACTGAGCAGAATCTACAGCACAAATTAGCTTTATGGCCAAATTGTGGCTGCAGAGGGTAAATTATTAAAGCCATGTGTTACTTTGCATGTTTGTTCTGCCAGGTGGAAGACTGAACTCTAATAATTAAAGATATACTTCTGAACTAGTCTCAGTGGATGTTTGTAAGTGACTGGTAAAGTCTTAAGTTCCCAGTGTAAAGAAGGCTTCTGTTGGCCATCAGTCCTGTTTTGCTCATGATTCAGAACAGTTGTTAGCACTGAAAGCAGTCCAGCCTGGTCCTTGGGGTCACAGGGTGGCTTTGGAATAGAAAAGGGAGGGATAAAAGCATCAGTATGTTTTTTTCTGCCTGCATGAACTGGTTGTGCAGTAAACGGGACATGGGCAGTGGGCACTGTGTGTCAACAGCCATTAGGTACCTAGAAAAACTGGAGGCCTTGTGGGTGACATCTGAGGGACTTTTTTTAATACTCATGGTTTTTAGAATAGAAGTACCTCAAAAAAAAATCCCCCAAAGTGTATAGATTTTCATTTCTGTGAATGCACAGAGTCACACTATCAGAAGAATTGTGATGTTAAACCTGCACGTAAACCAAAGAGTACAAAGTGATCATTTCAGGGCATGGTGTGGTTCCATTATTACAGGAAAATGCTGCTGTTCCTATTCACTGTTACTAACACGTGGGTGATTCAATCCCACAAGCATTTCCCTTTGGTAGGCAGGAAACCTTTTGTGTGCCTGCGCTCTCTGAGCAGGTTTTCAGTTGAAAACACCCCCCAGATGGGGTTTTAATGTCAGGTTTGCTCTTAGAAACAGCTTTGGCTTAATGGAAGCATTCAGGCAAACTTCATTTTCCGATTGTCTCTTTTTGTGTGTTCTGCATTCAACAAATTGGAAAGAGGGAAAATATGAACCAGGAATATCTGAAGATCCGTCTGCTTCCTTCATCAGGCTGTGGGAACATGGAAGTTGCTAAAATGATAACGAGCCACCTGAGTTGCAGCACTTTGGTCACTAGATGTAGAATGAAATATTGCTTTTTCCAGACCACCATTTCCATTCCTAATCTCCACTGCAATACTGAGGTGCTGTGTACTGTGGATTGCTGTCCTGTGGCTTTAGAGCACCACAAAAATATGGAGCATGACAAAATATGGAGCATGACAAAATATGGAGCATGACCAAAGCATCTTCCCCTGAAGGACAAGCCCTGCCCAAATTCATTTTCTCTGCTGCTCCTACAACACACTTTTCCCATGGAAGATGTGTGCTGTAAGGGGCACGTAGTGCGAAATGCAAAGAGGTGCAAATCAGACAGCAGCTTCCATTGCTAGTCCTAAAAATATATAGCAAAAAAATACTTCAAAATGATAAAGAAATGATTGGAAGGATATAATAATATTATTACATGTATTGATTTCCTAAGGAGCTATTGTGTCAGGGTCTCATTGTTTTGTGGTCTCATTGCGTAAGAATATGGAAGACAGAATATTTTTTGTCCCTAACAGTTTACAGTTTAAATTATGAGATGATGTGATGAGCGAATGTAACAAATGTGAGGGGCAGATGATAAAAATATAAAATGGAAAGGACTGTGACCAGAGATTTTTTTATCTTTATGTGATGTTGTATAAATTGAAGGTTTGAGGTGGGTTGTTAAAATAGATGTTAATTATGTCCATAGTCTCAGCTGGCCACTTGCCTATCCAATATGAGCTGGCAATTGGATACTGAGGAAGGATTTGAAATCAATGAATACAAAGTAAGAAAATACATTAAATCAAATTATATGCAAAATAATCCTGAGATTAAGTCCGTGCTTCCCTTGCTGTCTGTGTTCTCTTGCTGTACACAAACTTTTTCAGGTTCTTTGACAATGCAGAAGCTCTTGTATGACTAGGAACTTTCACTTTCTGACTCTCAACTCTGGATTATTGGTATAGCTTTGCAATAATAACAAAAGGCACAGGAATGTGTGGGTTTCTTGTATATCCCTACAAGAAGGATATTTTGGTGTCTGACAAGGCCTTTAGTCGTGCCGTTCCTCTTCTCAGCGTTCAGAAAGTTTTACCTGTTCCTTTGCCTGGAACTTTTGGTGAGAGAACAGTCCAGGTCTTGTTTCTGATGTTGTCAAAGTCACTTTCATTCAGCTTTGTGATATTTTAGTCAGCTTACAATAGACATTTTTATTAGCCTGGTTTGTTTTCCAAAGCATTCACTTCCACCATGGAAGCACTTTGACACGCAGCAGCCCTGCCCCCATGTCCAACATTAATGGCACATGCAGAAGGTTTATAGATTGCTCCAGAAGAAATGCTTTAGAGGCAGGTTCCTCTTGGCAGGCCCTTCAGCCATTCCTTGTTCAAGGAAAGAAAAGTCCACAGTAGCTGGCAATTCTAATTTGATATGAGTTAAAATACATTGGCTTTGAGTGACACTGGGCTAACGCACATCATGAGATGACATTTCCAATTTGTCATTTCAGCCATGTTAGCTCTTAGGTGTCAGCCCATAATTATTCATAAAGATTATTTTAATGTATTGGGGTTTAGTGCACTGCATTGCATCTATGAGTGATCACAAGGGCATCTAGAGCCTGGATTTCTTTGCTTGTTTCAGTCCAAATAACAGTAAGTAAATGCACACAAACTAGTCATGATACCTTCTGTTTTTAAAGACCTTTGGTTAGAGAGTAGCTCTGTAATTCAGGTGACAAGTACTGGAGCTACTCGGAATCTCTCAATCCCAGCTCTAATTCTCATGGCATAGAACGGCAATAACAAGCTTGATATATGCTTATTGCCTGTTCTGTATATTGTTTATTCTGATGGGCAAATCTTAAATTTTCATTGCTATTGCTGCTGCTTTGTACCCACCGAGCATTTTGAATTGAAATGAATTTTTGCTACCCGATGAAGCTGAGTAAGTCCTACAGTTTTCTAGTCCATACCTCACCCCTGGCAGCTGCAACTCATCGGATGCTTAGGAAAGGAAGGAAACAAGTGGGCAGTGGTCCTTCTCTGGGTAGTCCATGAATTTTAAAGCAGTTTTTTGAAGTAACTTACATTTTTTATCTTGGCATTCTCTCTTTCCATGATGTGATTTTGTATTATACGAAAAAATATTTCTTTTTTTAAAGTTGGGTGCCTGATCATATCATTATGTTGTCTGATCATCTAACTGTTATTTTCACCTTCTCAAAATAACACTTTCTAGCTGTCCTTGCTTTTCTAAACAGAAGAGTCTTACTGTGTTTGATATTTCTGCACACAGATGTTCTGTGCCTCTCATATTTCTTCTTCTTGTGTCTTTTTAGTATGTGGTTTATTTCTACCCCGGACTTCAGGTTGTGTTTTCAGTCCCAGTGCTCCAGAGACTTGTTTGGTCACTGTTGCAGTGCAACTAATGAGTCTCACTGCACACCCAGAGGCACAAGTTCACCTCTCATGTTGAACCTGCATGAATGCTTCTGTGTGCCTGGTAATTTTGGCTGGGGGTAACCAAAGGCGGCTGGAGATGATGCAGAGAAAATTACTCTCCTGTGTTTTCTTAGCTCCAGAAACATCATCTGCCTGGTAAGCATCTGTATTTGAGACTGACCTGCTTGAATATTTATTAGGATTATCTAGCTCAGTGATGTACCTAGGAGATCTAGTGGAAACAAGTAATTCTGCAACTTGGAGCTCACAACAGCACATATTTTTTCTAATTTAAAATCTCATATTGTCCTAGTATTTTCCAATAAAGAAAACAAACATTTCTTGTAACTAGAATATATATGTAGAAGGAGGTAATAATTTAAATGGATATAATAGGAAGGATTTTTCATGATATTGTTTTTCATAAAAAATCTAAGGCATTTTAACCTTTTTCATGCTTCCTGATAAATGCTGAGATTAAAATAACTTCATTTTATGAAGTATAGTCTAGGTCACTACATGGAGTCCAGAGTGCTGTTTCAAATATTTCAAAGTAAGAAATCTAGCTCTAAAAAGAAAGGCTCTATTTACAAAGATGTTTATTAAAAAAAAAAAAAAGATAAAGGAGAGATGTGTTCTGTCTTCACTTCTGGCTTTCAGGGAATGAATAAATATAGGGCATCTAGGCTGCTCTAAATGGTTAGATTTTTTTTTCCCCCCAGAAAATTGGTTGTAGGTGTGACAAACACGATTTATCATCCCTCTGGACTGCATACAGGTACTTGATTGATTTCAGTGTTGTGAAAGACAAAGCCAGCCCCATGTTTTATCATTGTACTCCTCTATGAGAGATCTTGAAGATTGGATGAAATACCCCAAATATAAAGTATTTTTTGTTATTATGGATTGACCAAAGAATAGGACTATGTATACTTTGTAAACACTTCCTCTTGTTCCGAGCATCACTGATCTCATAGTCTCTAAACACAGGCAGTTAAGGATCATAAACGTCTTTGTATTTGAATGGTCTGTTTTGTATTCTAGTCTTGTGATTTTTATAGCTGGAATGAAACCCTGGCTTCAGCAAATTTCGTATACTAGCTTATGTGCTGCAGCAAATGATTTTGGATTGATGCCATAAAATGGATCTGTTTCATATTTTAATAATTATTTTATAATCATAACTAACTGTTAACAATTTGTAATATACAAAATTACTATACAGACAAAAAAATCAATGAAAATAACTTTTGCTTGACAGATTTGGTTGACCAGGGAATAAGAGAAATCCTTTTTCTGTTAATTTCTCTTTTTACATGCGGCCTAATAATTAAAGAAAAACAGTTTTTCAATACTTGAACATCCAAAATGTATACCTGGATATTTTATTCATCTTTGACATACTTCCCCACTCTAGATATGTCCCCCTGTGTGAGGCTCCAGATGTGTCTGGAGTGAAACAGCCAGCATATTCTGTTTCCTGCTCTGCTCTTTCTAGCCCTAGTTTTTATTTCCAGAGCTACCAGTCAAATACATTCAAGAAACTTCATGATGAACACTTGAAACCTGTTCAAAACATTACTCTGATCAATTATTTTCTGCAATTCCAGAATTGCTTTAAAGTAGGGAATTTTTTTTTTTTTCAAGTTTAATTAGTACTTTCAGGAAAAGAAGCTTGTTAGAGAAACAAAGTTGCATAAAGAAATTTATGATCCTTGAGCAGGCACTCAGTTGTTTGGCTTTTACCTTTTGTTTCTGATTTGGAATGGTTATTTGAAGTATTCCTTTGTGTTTCTCTACAGGTAGATCAATAAGAAAATGCATTTGTTTCTGACAAAAGGCTGAAGAAGAACGAAAAAAAAATTCTGTTTCTGCAGTGACATTTGAGCTTTCGGTTCCAAGGACACAGCATCCAAGAGCCTGAAAGGTACCAACCAGAAAAGTCAGAAAGGCAATTTTTTAAAAAAATTCTGTTTTTTACTTTTCTGCTTGAAGTAATGCCTACACTGAAGGGATAGTGTTTCCATCATCCAGAAACCTCAGCCTTTGTGGGAAAGGGAGCATTTCCTCTGCCTGCTGAACAGTGTCGAGGCTGGGGAGCTACCTTGCCTTTGCCTTGCATACTCTTGTATGCAGAGTCATTCACTTGCTTTTCTTTTTCAGAGTAAGCATAGATACTTATAATCTCTCCTCATTTGGAGGAAGTCAATTTTCTATTTTCAGAACATGGTTTATTTGCTCTCCACTGCTGATCAACATACAAAATATCCTGTTCTCTGGCAGATGTTCTGTCTCTTGCCTCATCCCTTGAATTTGAGTTGCAGGGAGAGGTGCTCATTTGGGAACTGTTCCATAGTCATTTCTTTTTGTGAAATGATCGGCTAAGAAACTGTGCTAACGAGGACTGCTCAGGAGGTCACACACCAGTGGCACCTGTCAGGATGTGCTGTGAGCCACAGGTGGTGCCTGAATACAGACAGAAATAAATGCTTTGTCACAATGCACTGTGGGTGAAGCTTAGTAATTCTTTGTTCTGGCATACATATTTCTTATTAATGCACCACAAAACGACATATTTTAGGTATAAATAGCAGTAAAAAGAGCCACTTTATATGATTTTTTGTTTGCTTTACTCATGATTTGAAAAATTAAAATACTATAGGGCCTGGAGGGAGAGAACAGTTTTATCTACCTGCATTACAAAAGGATACAGAATGGTTTTCAGAGACAGTAATGAAAAACTGCAGAGTCACATCTTCAGGATGTGCAAGCAGGTACAGCATCCATCTTGCATGAGGAAGGATGGTAAATAGGGACTAGCTGGGTAATCCTGCCTGAAAGAGAAGGTTCACATGCCATCAGAGGTACGTAGAATAGGATTTTTCCTTAGTGAACTGGAAGATGATGGCAAGACCAGTAAGTTATGATGAAAAAAACATCTTGCCTGCTTACCAGAAACTGCCGCAGTTTAATGACAGATATGACCCTAAGGCCAAATATTTCCAGATTTACAAACAGATTGCAAACCCCTCTCTCCATTTACAGTGAAGTTTTAGCAGGGCTGAGCCTATATCTGGACTTCTCTTGTTGTATCCTTAGTGTGGTCTCCTCAGGAAATTGTGGGGAAGGGTGAAAATATCCAATTTTCAGTTTAATGTCCTGAAGAGGTGCAGCTGCAGTAACGGATTTTGCTGTTGACACCATCTTTTTCTGCTCCATTAATCTCTTAATCTCTCTGTGATATGCCAGCAGTGGGCAGAGACACATTTTTATGGGGACACCCTTATATGTTGGGACAAGAGTGAATTTATTTTCCCTTCCTAATAAATGTATCAGCTTCATGTTGGCCTAGCAGGCACCACCCCACTGCTGCTCTTAGGGCTGTCCCACTGAATATCTCCTTTCTTGCCACTCAGAAACCATACTGCAGAGCCTGGGACAGTTTATGTTCAATTTGAGCTGTGGTCCTGAGTTTCCCTGGTGATTTGTGGCAAATTGTCTACCTTCCTCACCTGTGAGGTGGAGGGAACTATCCCTCCTCACCCCAGTTCTGGCCCATTTGCATCAGTCCACACCACACGTGTTGTATCTCCTCCTGTGTAGCATGTGGACGAGACTGTCTCATCTGGTTTCTCCAAGCTTGCCTGCAATGACAATGAGCAATGATGAAAATTCTCTTTTCGGGCACATGATATGTAAAGGTGTATTTTACCTGAGCAATAACTTTGGATTATAATGAGAACAATATTTCAGGTAGCCTTCTCTAGCATACTGAAGCTAAGAGTTCTGGGTGTTTGGCACACTCCTAGGTGCTAATTCTGTTGTGTTCTGGGTTTCCTGTCGATCCAGCGATGCTAGATTTCCATCTGCCATTTGATACTACCTTCAAATCTTTGTGCTTCCAGCAGTGCCCCTGGAACTGTTCCCACTCCTCTATCACAACTTAAGCTCTGCTTCAGCTGTCAGGGCCGGGTGTAGTTTGTGTGTAAGGGCTGCAGCACAGCATATGTAAGGAAGGAAATGAAATCTTCCTTCTGACTGCATGGATGGTGCGGGCTCCTCGGCTTTGGGTTCACTCTTCTGTTCTGCTGTTTGCCACAATAGTCAGTTCAGATGCAGCTACAAAAAATCTGCCATGAGCAGCTCCATCCCACTCTTCAGAGTGTGAAAACCCCTATTTAAGTTATTTGCAGTGTTGTGGGTATCTAATTATTTTGAATGTTCTGTTTATCTGTGCTTGCGTTCCCTCCCAGTGCAGCTGGCATGGCTGTGTCTGAACTATTACAGCAAACAGAACAGAAGAGTGAACCCACATCAGGAGCAGCATCATCCATGCAGTCAGAAGGAACTGGAACACTGCATCCAGCTCTGGGGTCCCCAGAACAGGGAGGGCATTGACCTGTTGGAGTGAGTCCAGAGGAAACCACCAAGATGATCAGAGGGATGGAGCAACTCTGCTATGAGGAAAGGCTAATTGGGTTTGTTCAGCATGGACAAGAGTAGGCTTTGGGGTGACATAATTGTGGCCTTTGTATCTGAAAGGAACCTACAGCAAAGATGGAGAGGGGCTTTTTAAAGGACACATAGTAACAGGACAATGGGGAATGGTTTCATACTGAAAGAGAGTAGTTTAGACTAGATATTAGAGAGAAATTCTTTACTGTGAGGGTTGCCCAGAGAACTTGTTGATGCCTAATCTCTGGAAATGTTCAAGGCCAGGTTGGATGGAGCTCTGAGCAGCCTGGTCCAGTGAAAGGTGTTCCAGTGCAACAGGGATGTTGGAACTAGAAGATCTTTAAGGACCCTTTTAACACAGGCTATGTATGAGATGGCACAATGTACCAGAACTTAAAATTGGCCAGCCTTGCTTCCCCCTACCCAGGGAGCACTTGGTATGTTTTAGAGGTTTAATTTGGTTTGCATTTCTGTTTGGTGGCTCCTGAGCCCTGTAGATATGGCATCAGCTTGTCCCTTTTTCTCCAGTCCTGCTGGACATCTGTTCTGCTCAGTGGGACAACAGGAGGATTAAAATGGATTAAAGTTGGATAAGGTGCTAATAAGAAATAGAGTAAAGAAGAAAATGTCACATATAACTCATTAAAAGGTGGGGTGGCAAGGAGGGGAACACAGTCGTATTTTTGGATGGAAATCCTGACAGGTCTATCAGTCAAGATGAAATCTCATGTTACACAGTACAGTGTTTGTAGTCCAGAAATTCCCCTAATTGCTTTGCTGAAATCCCTGCAGATCATTTTGCAGATTAGTTTCTCTCTCTACCAATATGTCATTTTTGTGAATAATGGACACTTTTAAACCGGAAATGAGTAATGTACAATCTACTTGACATTTTTAAAGCTGAGTTTACGGAGGCAGGATGTCTGCCAAGGAGAAGTGAGGTTGTTACCTGCACCCCTCTGATACATGCTGCGGGATGTGTAGCAACCGTGGATGGCAGGTCTTTGCAGTGAACTCCTCCTTGTGGATTCAAATTGATTTTGAAGTATTTTCACCAATGTTTGTCATATTACAGATTGAAATTCATTGCCCAACATCTTTGAGTGGGCTTTTCTTGTCCCTGTCAGGATTTGGTAACATCAAGCTAATTGCTTATTTACAGTTAGAATAGGGAGAATGATGTTATTTTGGGGGTACTTTGCAGAGTTTCCTGGAGCAGGGCCTGCCGTGTGGAGTCTGAAAGGACCTGCTGCTCTCCAACCTCCACCAAAGCTTTTCGCAGAAGTCCTACGGGAAGTAAACTCAGTCAGTAATGGTTTTCCAAACATTTAAATATCTTTAAAGCATGTGTACTAAGCTATTGGCACATATTGAAAATATGCTACTTTAAAAAATGCATTTCAGGGGACCAAATAATTTTTCATGATTTCCAGTAAATATTTAGAAAACTGCCTACACCACTTAACTAGGCCACAGAATGTTTCAAATTTAATGAAACAGACATCAAAAAACCTCAGATACTGGTTACATTAAAAAGATGGACTGCTGAGCTTTACAATAACCGCAGCACCAACAAGACTCAAAATATAAATAATTAGTTGAATTTGTAGAAACTTGGCTGAATTGAAAAGTTAATATAATTTCATTGATTCTCTGCATAGCTAACACACATTTATATTTATTTGAGCAGAGAAGGGGGAGAGAAAGCAGAGATGGGAAGCCCTTACCTTAAAGTAAATCAGATCGCTTTTGACTTAAATTTCTCTAGGAATGCTGAATAGGTTAATAGGCATTGTACCCAAGTAATTACAACAGAAGAAGCATTGCAGTATTAAAAACAATCAGTGCCTGGGATTTATTTCTGAGCATTTGCCTTATGTGTTCATATAAAATGGTCTGAACAATAGTAAGCAATAGGTAATTAGTGGTAGTTAAAAGCCATTATAATGAAACAATAGCTTAAATGTGAAATCAGACTTTACAATTTTTGAAATGAATACACATTTATTCTCATTGTAATTTATGATAATTCTGGTTGTAAGCTCTCACTACACTAAATCTTGTTTTCAATTTTCTAGTAGATTCTAAGCTTATGAAACCCAAAGACTGAAGTGCTTTGTGCAAATGGCTTATGCCTCTGTCTATTATTATTATTATTGAAAAGTTATGGATGTAGGGAAACTCTCATCTGTTGAAATCATAAGTTTTGGGCACACCTTTTAACGAGATGTCTGTTACAAAGGCTTCTCAGGTTCTGACTTGGTGTTTGCAGCAGAAAGGGAGGGAGCCTCTGATGGCACAGTCGCTTGTGCTGGTCTTATGAGAACACAGGTCATGCCTCGTGATTGTGGTTATCATTCCCATTAGCCTGTTTGAATTCTTTACTTAGAGAATTTAAAATTCTAGCAATTTGTGGACCAAAAAACTTCCTTCCCAAACTATATAGAGAATATAGGAGCTTGCTTTTGTGATCCCGTTTCTTGGACAACTTAAAATCACTCCATGGACTCTTTAGGGGTTTGGAGGCTGCAAATTGGAAGCCCATAATTTCATTTATACATGCAGTGTGGAGCATTGATCGCACAGTGTTGTGGCTGAGGAACAGCTGGGAAATCAGGCATCTCAAGGAATGGTGGTTTAACACCGGATATTCACAGCAATTACCTTATCATGTTGCTTTTCTCCTGTCCCCTCCCAAAGCCATGCACAGTTGTTCCAGCTCATGCTTACAACAGGCAAAACTCTGTGGTGAAATATTTTATTTTGTTTAGTTTTCTTTTTGGGCTAGCCTCATTGTAAGAGTAAGATGGTGCTTATGGGGCACCCAGTAACAGGTATGTAAGAACAGGTAATTCTCATAAATAGATGTGTTTATTTTCATGGCACACAGCTTGTTTTCTGGGTGACACTGATGTCACAATTCTAACCTAAGGGACATCATCACTTACTTGCTGGTATATATATATTTACTGAAAAGGATTGTAAATTGAGCCCAAAATGACAGACAAAATGTTTTTTTATATACAAATTTGGTCACAATTATGTCTGTAAATGAACATAACAGATGTGAAACTTCTTGAACGTCATAAGACAGCTTCTTTTGGAGCCCTCCATGGATCACATTTGAGGTCATTAAATCATTAGCAGGCAGCAGGGAGACTGTAAT